>CM065906.1:49800665-59800665 GCA_033439115.1 Firmiana major
CAGGAAACATTGATCCAGTGTGTGGGAACCCTACACTTGGGGTAGTGGATCAACCATCCCTTCAGCTCATACTGAATCACGGCACATCGTACTCCATGACTAACGCTCACGGTACATCATACTCCCGTGGATCCTTATCACCCATTTTCGTTGTCTCAAAATCTCATGCAAACAGGTCTGTGCAATACACACAGGAGTACACAATGGCTCTAGCATAATTTTATACTCATTACATCTCATTCATAAAACCACATGTGAACAGGTCAATGCAAGACACACAGCAGTACATGACGGCTCTAACACGATTTTACTCAATACACAACACAATCATAAAAACCTCATGCGAGCAACTCAGTGTAAGACACACAGCATAGCTGAGGCATCGAGCACGGTATTACTAGGAGATTACATGTGAGTATAGTCAAAGCAAGACACACAACAATACTCGAAGGCTCCAGAATGATTCCCAAAAATCTAATGCGAGCATCTCGAGTGGAACACACAGCATCACCCGAGGCATCGAGCACTCTTTTATTTTCTCACAATCCCTTTAAAATTAATGTGCAAGCATGGCTAGTCAATCTACAGTTACCCCTCAGGCTCTAACACGATTTCACACAGAAAAGAAATAGAAGGGGCTCCATTTACTATCATGAGTGAGAGGGTAAATCTCCCTTCAATCACTCGTTAGAAGCATTTCATGTAAATGGTTAAACCGGGAGCCCGCCTATTATTAATTCTTTCTCAAAACGTTTGCAAAACCCCTTTTTTACATCAATAACATAGAAGTCATGTAACTCATACTTATAGACTTATTCTCATATGTAGTTTTCACCTAGATATATCAATATCTATGTAGTTATCGCATACATTTGCACACAACAGGTAAGAAAACATACGTATACCTATCTCTAATAGCTCGTACAAGTCCCATACCTCGAATCACCCTTGAATCACTTTCTTTCGATTCCCAATGCCCATGACCCGATCTTATCGACTTCAAATTTATCTTTTGGAGCTGAAATTATGTACTACACACATCAGTATACTTTCATATACCTCAAATCACTTGCATGATATTCAAATCAATGCATTGGGCCATTTATATCTTATTTGGCCTCGTTACATCATTTTCAGACCTTATTCTTTCATAAGTCTATTTCAAGTATATAACTCATTTTCCAGAATCTCTCAAACTCCTCGAGTCTATTGATTCATATTAAATTGGTATTAAGCTTACATGACCTCAAGTTCATTATTTCATTTCATTTTGGCATTTCATCGAATACCTCATATACTTACTTTCAACCATTATTGTTTCTAACACATGGATTTCATTAAACTATTATACAAGCATATATACATGCTAAATAACATCAATGCATACTTAATTCATCATTAAATCCTTGCCTACTAATCCTTCTCTGCTTTTGGCACTTCAAACTATTTATAGGTCTTGGAAGATTAGGCATGAACTAGGATGTGTCAACCATAAATCTATATATAAATAAACTCATACCAGTGTATAGATCAACATATATGAGATTGATGCATTGAAATCTTACCTATCTCAGCTTTTCTCATTTTTCACAACTTTGAGGAAAAACTTTTTTTCTCCTTCGATTCAACGATTCTACCTCTCGTTCCCAACTATGTTATTCTTCTCCACTCTATGAACACCTTTGTTAAAATAAACTTTTCTCCAATCTCAATGGAAGGTGTTGATACTTTAAAGAGGGAAACTATGTCACTCTGCCTTAAAAATGGAAGGATTTTAAGCTGTTTTTCATGAAGTGCAGGCAGCTACCCAGTTTTTATAGAAATTGATTGATGAGATCGATCTCCATAAGTGAGGGATCGATCTTCTTCTGCTTTTAATCTCTTGGCATTCAGTTTTCAAGTATGAGGGATCGATTTGTCGAAGAGCATGAGATCGATCTTAGCCAAGCAGAGAGCTTCAGAGATCGATCTGCCAGGGGAATGAGATCGATCTGCTTCTGGCTGAGACATAAGGAGATCGGTCTGCTTGAGGATGATATTGATCCTTACTTGGCTTAGGCTTACTGAGATCGATCTTGCTTGAAGGAGAGATCGATCTCCCCTTGCTCTGCAGCATACTTAGCCTAATTTCATCCTAAATTTCCAAGGCTAACTTCATTTCAATTTATTTCACTACTTATTTTGCATTAATTTCACCTTTATCACTTAAAAAGGTCAATTTCTTATAATTCCTACTTACTGAAACTTATGTGTACATCACGAACTCACATAACAAGTGTGTACATCCAATCTATGGAATTTACTTCACTTATGATTCAGATTACATTAACAAGTGTATACTTAGGGAATCATAAGGATTACATAAGAAAATATGGGCCTTACATTCAGAGGACGTTATAGATAGAGTTTATAAGCTTGATGAAGAGGAATCGATCTATGGATGAGTATGAGTCGAGATTCATATCCCTCGACAGATATGATCCTGATAGCATGAGTAATGAAGTCTAAAAGGTCAGAAAGTTTACTGATGGGGGCTGAGACCATCTATTAGATCCCAAATGGCCCCTTTGGACATCTCTACATATGAGGAGGTAGTGCGTAGAGCACAGCTATGTGAGCAGGACTATGAGCTGCAAGCCTCTGAGTTTGGTAAGTAGGTAGGGGTAGAGGTAGAGATAGAAAGAGAACAGGGGATGGTAGAGGCTTTAGAGAATGGAGAAGGTCGTTCTATAAGCCAGCTATGTTACCGACCCCAACTCCAGCCAAGGGTATAGTTATTAGAGGACCCCGACCAACTACAAACAGTGTAGAGTGTATGGTAGGTATCATGGTAATAAGCCTTACCATGTGGCTTTTGGAGCATGCTATAGATGCAAAAACACTGGCCACTTAGTCAGAGATTGCCCTGAACCTCCAGTTCCTATCCAATAGAGGCAAGAGGAGCCACAGAAAGCTCTCGTTGGTCTTTCAACCCAGATGAGGAAGGCCACATCCGAGGAGAAAGGGAAACAAGCTGTTGGCAGAGGGAAAGTGTATGCTTTAGATCATGGCATTGTAGATGCTTCAGACGATGTGATTAAAGGTACCATTCTGGTCTTTGATCTTGAAATATTTGTTTTACTTGATCCTGGTGCCATGCATTCATTCATATCACCTTCAAATGTATATAAATTGCTCCCATATGTAAAACATGTACTTTTGGATAGAAGGCTACTTATTAGCACACCGATGAAAGATAGTTAATTAGCAGAATATGTATATAAGAATTATAAGTTAAGAGTAGGAAGCAAGAATATGTCAGCTGACCTGATCATGTTGAACATGCATGATTTTGATGTAATACTGTGAATGGATTGGTTACCTGTAAACCATGTTGTCTTAGATTGTTATTCTAAGATGATAATGTTTTCTACACCTGAAGGGTGCATTGTAAAGTTTTATAAGAAGTAATAAAAGATTATAGTTATTGTTATTGAAAGAGTAAAGACTTGTACTAACTATATGGATGAATCATTCACAGTATCATCAGTAATATTCATCGCATATGTGGTTGATACGGATAAGGCACACCCAGAATTAATAGACATTCGAATGGTCAGAGAGTTTCCTGATGTCTTTTCGGATGATTTACCAAGGTTGCCACTAGATAAAAGGATGGAGTTTTCTATTGACTTGGTGCCTGGTACAGAGCCGATATCCAAACCACCATATAGAATGACTTTAGTGGAATTGAAAGAGCTAAAGAAATAATTAAAGGAGTTATTAGACAATGGGTTCATTAGACCGAGTGTTTCACCTTAAAAAGCACTGATTTTGTTCGTTAAGAAGAAGGATAGAAGCCTCCGACTGTGTATTGACTAGAAGTTGTTGAATAAGGCTACCATTAAGAGCAAGTACCCCCTTCCATGTATAGCTGTCACGACCCGAATTACCTAAAAATCAGAGTAAATTTTTCGTTTTTTCATTTATTATTTAATTCTTACCTTTCTCTTGTCGTGACCATCCTACAACACAGTTGGGCTATGATTCGGTGTTAGTCACCTCTCACTATTACCAATCCATTTCCATAATCATATATCAGAGTCTACTATCCTTTTGACTTTAAATAAACACATACCCAATGGTATTTGCATGACTCTACATCCCCGACATCATATCCATTTACAGTACTGTGCATTACATATTTAGATACAAAACCATACAAATGTGTATACCTGTCTCTCGATGGGTAGCAGCAAGCAGCGGATATTAAGCATGCAAGTCCTCAGCCGCTCAATAATTATTACAAGTGCTCTGAAAAGATGGAAAAATAAGGGGGGTGAGCAAACCACACGCTCAGTAAGGCAATTATGCAAGTAAGTAGATAGCTCCACTATCTACATGCTCATAATGCCATGCCCTTAAATCCATTTCTTTTCATTAAAATCATCAAGCACAAAGTCATGCATATTCAATGCCATAGTTCATCCAAAACTATTTGTGCAGATATAAATCATGTAACTCATGCATTCAAAGCATTTTATGTGACATCATTAAATCATATTAAGCATGAATTTAATCAAGATCATGCAGTCTTTCATGTCATGTAAGACAATTCAAGATTTTCAAATAAAAGCATGGAAAACACATCATGCCACTGCATTTAAATCAATTCATTTAAAACGCAGTATAAAATAACCCCTCTGGGTCAATCATCTCAAAACTCATAAAACAGTTTGTTATATTTCATTATAAATCTTGATTTATAAAACCACCCTTCTTTCAGGGTCACATATCATAAAATCATCTGAAATCATCAAATCATCAAATCATCAAATCGGGGGCCTGACCCCTCCTTCGGGTCTACCCTGGTCTAACAGACCACAAGTTATATCATGTGAGACAATCAGGTAATTAACAATAACATCGAGGACTATGGCCATATCCTAGTGATCCCTGGCAACACGGTACCTAGTGTGCGGGGTATCACACCTGAAACGGGAGGTGGGTCGTCCTACCCGCCAGAACAGCATAACACCAGGATTGCGAGGGCAAGGCTTGCTGCCTCGTGGCTAATGCCACTCCACTCCAACAATCCCCACGGTACAGCGTACTCCGCGTGACATACACGGTACAAAGTACTCCGTGAACCCAAGCTCAGTCAGGGGTGCCTGTAATAGGTCTTATCCACCCATATCATCTCTGTCTCAGAATGCACGTGTGAGCATATCATCTCACTGTGACACACAGTCTACAGGAGGCTCCAACACGGCTATATGCATGTAATATAAATCCCTGTGCGAGCGAAGCTTAAGCACGGCTCCATGCATATTCATGATATCTGAAAATCTCGTGCGAGGGAAGCTCTAGCACGGTTTCATAAAAATCAGTGAAATCTGCGTACGAGCAGCGCTCCAGTACGACTTAAACTGATTATAATTTCATGTAAATTCCACGTACGAGCAACGCTCTAGTACGGATATGTATATAAATTCAGTGAAAACCTCGTACGAGAAAAACTCCAGTACGACATTCAAATGAATTATGAAAACCATATAAAACTTTGTGCGAGCAACGCTCCAGCACAAATGAATGCTCAAGTAAATCAAATCTCGTGCGAGTTATACTCCAGCACGGCTTTATGCATAACTAAATCAAATCTCGTGCGAGTTTCACTCCAGCACGGCTTTTATGCATAATTAAATCAAAACAGGATGCGAGCTAAGCTCCAGCATCTCTCATGCATGTCAAATCATTAAAAGTAGTGCGAGTAATCGCTCCAGCACTATTTTATGCATACCACGTCAAAACAAATCAAAACATGTCAAAACATGTCAAAACAGAGTGCGAGCTAGGCTCCAGCAGCTCTCATTTCACAATATTAAAAATCAGTGCGAGCACCATGCTCTAGCACATTTCATGCATATGATGTCACAAGTCGGTGCGAGCAACTGCTCAAGCACATTTATGCACATTCACAAACGCAGATATAGTGCGAACTACGTGTCGGCACTATCTGTTTCCATATAAACTTGATAGTTGGCCGTTTTCCAAAGAAATTTCCATTTAAATATTAATAACACCTACGTAGTGTTATTTTGGGAATCTTATGCAATTATTGGCCAATCTATCGCTTTGCTTTGATTAAAACCAATAAAATTCCTTAATCATCAAAAATCCTTAAATCATGCATTTTATGCATGTCATGCTTTCACCATCCTTAGGTGAACTTCCCTCAATAGGGGTAAAATAGACATTTCACCTATTTCGATCCTTAAAATCATTCAAACCATTTTTAGGATCATTATACAATATCCATGTATACATACATACTCAGTGTACAGAAAAACTATTAAAATATGCGTAGCTACCTCTAGCTACTCACACAATTCCCTTACCTCATTTATCTGTACAGTCTGACCTTTCCCACTGATGTCTTGTCACGCAGTCCGATTTGCTCCGAATCCAAATCAAATCTCCGGAACTGCGGATACACATTCATCAGGTCAAATACAATACAATTTAATGTATTTCATAATTTTCTGGGCTTAATTTAAATCATTGGGCCCGTTTACCCATATTGGGCCCGATTGTACCATAATGGGCCTTAATCGGCCTTAAGCCCGTTTACCACACTTTATCGAGGCCTATTGGGCTCATTGGACCCATCAACATTTATTTAGCCTCGTTCTAAATTCTCAGATAGCTTATGAATTATTTACGACAATTTATCCCAATTTCTAGAATTTAATTCATTTATGCGGAAATTAAATCCGTAATTTATGCGTTAAATATCAATCACGCATAACGATACAAATTGTCGTAAATTAAGGGTCACTTACCCGTTATTCCATGATCGTACACAAATCGAGGCTGTCTCGAGCTCTCAGTGGATGCCAATTGTCGAGCTACACAATTAAATATATTTTTTCGGGTAAATTTCCAGTCGGAATTAATTAAATTAAATATTCAGAAAATTAAATCGGTCAATTTGACCGCTTACCGACTTACCCGAAGCTCGATTGCATCACTGGAATTTTTCCCAATTTTTTTCTCTTTTTCTTTTTCCCTTTTTCTTCCTTTTTTTTCCCTCTCTTTTTGGCTGAACCGGTCCGGTCCGGTTCAACCCGGTTCGGACCGCCGGTTCAGCTCGGGTCCGGTTTGACCGGTTCAGTCCGGTTCGGCCGGTCCAGGCAACATTTGGTCGTGTCGGCGCCGTCCGGCCGGTTCCCGGTGTGATTCCGGTGCCGTTCGGCGCGCCATGGCGTGGGCTCGATAAATCGGGCCTCGGCTGGGGTCGAATCGGCGCCATCGTCGGCGAAACCAGTTTTCTCTCCCGCGGCCTCACTCCATTGATCTGGCGTTTTCCGGCCGCCTGGCCGCGCGTCGATGCCACCGGTGGGTTCGCCTGAGGTCGGTCGACCTTCGTCGACCCTCGCCTGGGGCCCTTGGCCGCCGGTGGTGGCTCGTCCGGTGGGTTCCTCAGTCGGCCTTCGCGTTTCGCGTTTTTTTTTCCTCTGTTTTTGTTTTTCGCAGATTCGCGTTTTTCGCGAATTCTGTTTTTTTTTTTTTTTTTTTTTCAATTATTATTTTTTTATTTATTATTAACTTTTAATATTATTTTATTCAATAAAATAATATTAAAATGCATAAATATCCTTAAAAAAATTTATATTTTATTCATTTAATCTGTAAATAATTTTCTCAGTCCGATTTTACCTTTCCGGTATATTTTTCGATTATTTTCGAGATTATTTTTCGATGCGAAAATCCCGGTTTATTCCAATAAATTCATATCTTGATCAATTTAACCCGAAATTTAATTATTTCTTCATCATTGATCAAGATTTCTCATTCTCATATTTTTAATTAAATTTTCTTGTCTCGATTAATACCGAATTTTGGTCTTTTGACCATTTTGCCCTTGCACGTATTCGGGAATGTCATTTAAGTCCTTTTGCATTTTTAAATGCACTTGAAAATATCGGGTCTTACAATCTCCCCCACTTAAGAAATTTGGTCCTCCAAATTAGAACCAAGTAATATGAGTCCATAACAACTCCGGGTATGTCTATCGCATCATATACTGTCATCTTCAAGTGACTTTCTCCGGAGTGTAATACTATCATCATACTTAACTATGGAGATCATCTTAAACCTCAACACTTTCTCCTTCCATATAATACCCGAATCAATTTTCCAACATACGTTACACTTTCATTGAGCTAAACCGTTGGAGTTCATATCCGATCACATATATCGGATCCGGATATTATTTCTTAAGCATCAAAAGATAGGACACATTGTGGATGCCTGTTTATTCAAGTGGTAATACCAACCTACAGGTCTTACCTTCCACTTTGTCCAATCTCTATCCGAATGTCGTCATGTCCTTAAGATAAGTAACTGCCAATAATACTAATTCACCCTCGGTGAATTCCAATAGTTTCTGTCTCTTGTCAGCATAGTTTCCTATCTGCTCTGAGGTGTTCTTAATCTCTCACAAATCAACTGAATATCCTCAGAGGTTTGTCTTACCAATTCGGGAACAATTCTCTATTTGTCACCCACTTTTCTTATCCAAGTCAGGGAACAACTCCCTACTGTCATACAATGCCACATATAATCTCATCCCGATACTCAAGTGACAACTGTCATCACTGGCGAATTTGATTAGTAGCAACTGATCATCCCAGGAGCTCATAAAATCAATTGCACACGCTCTCATCACATCCTCCAGAACCTGTACAGTCCTCTCTGACTGACCATCTGTCTGAGGGTGGAAGCTGTGCTAACACACAATCAGGGTCCCATAGCTTCCAAGAACATATTCCCAGAAGTGGAAAGTGAAGCGGGAATCCCTATCTGATACCATGCTCACTGGAACGCTACACAATGTTTCACAATATTCCACACACATAAATCCGCCTATACACTTAGAGTATCTAGGGATTTTCATAACCAGAAGGTGGGTAGACTAAATCAATCTATCGACTATCACCTAGATAGCCTCGTGATTCTTTCGGGTCCTCTATAACCCATCACAACTTCATGGTCACTTGTTCCCATTTCCATGTCAATATAGGTAGAGGTTGCAATAACCCTGCAACTTCTTTTACTCTACCTTACTCTGCTGACATACGAGACACTTTTCCGCAATTCTCTACAATATCTCTTTTTCATACCTGACCACCAATACCCTTTTCAGAGATTCTGATATATTTATTACTTCTCGAATGCACTGTATATCCCGAAGAGTGAGCTTCTGACAATAGCACTTTCTTATCAACTATGGTCCTGAGGAGCACTTATACTGTCTCTGAACCTCTGTGAGTCATCATCACTCACTGTGAACTCTGTCACTATACCCTTCTGAATCTGACCCACACTATCGACACCATGCCGATCATCACGCTAAGCCTGGCAAATCCGGTCACACAATCTGGTTCTAACCTCAGGCTAGCTGTCACACAATCACCGTCATCATCAGAAGGAATCACATCACTACTGAGGTTCACAACTGCTCTAGCAGCTCACGCTCCCTGACCATCATATGTAATACCATCCCGAGGCTCTTTCTGTTTAAAGCATCAGCCTTTACATTAGCCTTTCTTGGGTGGTACAATATTCACAATCATAATCCTTAGAAGCTCTAACCCTCTTGGTTATCTCATATTCTACTCTTTCTGTGAAAACAGATACTCAGGGCTTTTACGATCAGTGCATACCCGAAATGTTTCACCGTATAAGTGGTGGCGCCATACTTTTAGTGTAAACGCTACGGCTGTCAACTCTAAATCATGGGTCGGATAGTTTCTCTCAGGGTCCTTGAATTATTTGGATCTATAAACGACTATCTTCCCATTTTTACATCAATACACAGCCCAATCCTTATTTGGAGGTATCCATACACACTGAAACCTCTTGAGCTGTTGGTTATAGTGAGAATACTTATGGTGGTCAGTTCATTACTCCAATATACCAAAACTCATTGAAGCTATTTTCATACTTATCATAACACTCGTATGAAATCTTTTCCCGAATGAGACGTGTCAACTGAGCAACTCATTTCAAGAAACTCATAACACCTTGTCTGTAAGACAGTTTCCTGTTGCTACTCATACTCTTTCCTGGACTTCGAATACATCATAATATCATCGCTGTAGATGACAACCAATCGGTCCAGGTAAGGTTCAAATACCTTAACGTAGTTGAGTTCCACTCAATATTTCAATTTTTCATATACTTGACCTATGTACGCATAAACGAACAATGTCATTTCGAAATAGCTTTCGTTCAAGATACTAGCTCACGTCATTTCTTTCCTCTTATATTGACGGCTTTTTTTTTATAAAATTTTAATTTTTTTAAACTTTCATGATTAATCAAGTTCTATATTTCTTTATCGTACCAGCAAAGGTACCCAAATTTTAATGTATATATTATGACCGTCGAATTCAATCTATAGATTATGCGTGCGCTTCCAGACGCTGTCAAATCTTCAGGCAGGGAGATATTTTAAAATACCTTTATTAACCCTAAGATTTGACCACATACTGGGTGTAAATTTATCCACCCCTTATCCTTGGTCGCAATTCATATTCACTACTTATCGCTTAATCCAATTTACTTTGCATATCGAAGATATCCTTACCTTGCATACGTCTCTTATTCCAATATATCTCCTTTTATATATCACTTGTAACAAACTCTTTCCTTACTTGTCAAGTTACAATACACTTTTCAGTGATATTTTCTCCCCTATTTTCAACTTACAATCCCTATACCCATATTCAGTTAGTGAAAATCAACTAACTATCATCCTCTTCATGCTTAAAGGTATAGGCTTCACATTTTTTTTCACTAACTTATAAGCAACTGAAGGCGGTATGAATAAATGCGTGGCACCAGGATCAATTAAAATAATTATTTCATTATTCACAACCAGTGTGGTATCTTCCACCACATCCTATGAAACATCAATAGTGTCCTGGTCCAAGGCATACACTCGCCTTCATCCAACATCTGATTTTCGTGATAACTACCACACATCTTACACTGTTCACACTGCTACTCTGTTATACTGTTACGTAGCAGGTCGGGGTCCTCGAATCACAATACCCCTCAATAGTGTTGAAATTAAATACACTGGGGCCTCCAATCATCTTACCCCGTGACTCATCAACTCTCTGCTTTTACCAAACTACCTTTTTCCCGTTCTGACATTCTTGTCATCCTCTATTCTCTTTTTGTCTCAATTTCAGCCTTTACTACCTTTCTCAATCTCAGAGGCGCGCAATTTATAATCTTATTTACACAACTGTAGTCTGCGCACTGCCTCGGCATAGGTAGTGATGTCTAACGGGCTAATCGGACTCTAATTGACAATCTGAGCCCTTCCAAGAACTTTCAAACATCTCGACTCTCACTGTTCATCGTGTCCGAGCCACATCTGCCCAGGAATATAAACTGAGTATCATACTCGTTAATCAACATGTTCCTCTGGGTCAGAGTAAAGAATGTCATCTGTAATTTCCTTTAAAACAATATCCGGGATATTCTGTCACCGGAATACATATAGAAATTTTTTTTTTTTTCATGTCCATTCTGGATGTCGAAATCTTCAAATGGGTCGAGCGAACTTTCATCAATGTTCCGACTCGCCCTCATACATACCCTGAGCAATTAGCTCGCAAAATATTCTCCACACTCCGCTCCAACCTCGCGAAGCGTATCTCAATACTGTCTGATCTCTCTGTCAGACTCTATCCGATCTCTTTGTCAGACTCTATCCGATCTCTCTATCGGACTCTGTGGGGCATGATCAACCAGCCTCCACGTCAATCTCATCTCAAGTCTCATGTGGCGACTCAGTACAACTCATGGGCCTACCTCAACGGCCTTGAGCTCGTGTACTCGCCTCTCAACCATAGCGGCTATCAGTCAATGAGTCTATTCTTGCATTTAAAACCAAATTCTTAGCTGCACTTCCATCTCGATATACACAATTGTATCTAAGCAATGCACAGTACATGGGGATGTAATTTCTTAACCACTAACACCGACTCATATCAGGCCAACTCAAGCTCTGATACCATTAAACCTGTCACGACCCGAATTACCTAAAAATCAGAGTAAATTTTTCGTTTTTTCATTTATTATTTAATTCTTACCTTTCTCTTGTCGTGACCATCCTACAACACAGTTGGGCTATGATTCGGTGTTAGTCACCTCTCACTATTACCAATCCATTTCCATAATCATATATCAGAGTCTACTATCCTTTTGACTTTAAATAAACACATACCCAATGGTATTTGCATGACTCTACATCCCCGACATCATATCCATTTACAGTACTGTGCATTACATATTTAGATACAAAACCATACAAATGTGTATACCTGTCTCTCGATGGGTAGCAGCAAGCAGCGGATATTAAGCATGCAAGTCCTCAGCCGCTCAATAATTATTACAAGTGCTCTGAAAAGATGGAAAAATAAGGGGGGTGAGCAAACCACACGCTCAGTAAGGCAATTATGCAAGTAAGTAGATAGCTCCACTATCTACATGCTCATAATGCCATGCCCTTAAATCCATTTCTTTTCATTAAAATCATCAAGCACAAAGTCATGCATATTCAATGCCATAGTTCATCCAAAACTATTTGTGCAGATATAAATCATGTAACTCATGCATTCAAAGCATTTTATGTGACATCATTAAATCATATTAAGCATGAATTTAATCAAGATCATGCAGTCTTTCATGTCATGTAAGACAATTCAAGATTTTCAAATAAAAGCATGGAAAACACATCATGCCACTGCATTTAAATCAATTCATTTAAAACGCAGTATAAAATAACCCCTCTGGGTCAATCATCTCAAAACTCATAAAACAGTTTGTTATATTTCATTATAAATCTTGATTTATAAAACCACCCTTCTTTCAGGGTCACATATCATAAAATCATCTGAAATCATCAAATCATCAAATCATCAAATCGGGGGCCTGACCCCTCCTTCGGGTCTACCCTGGTCTAACAGACCACAAGTTATATCATGTGAGACAATCAGGTAATTAACAATAACATCGAGGACTATGGCCATATCCTAGTGATCCCTGGCAACACGGTACCTAGTGTGCGGGGTATCACACCTGAAACGGGAGGTGGGTCGTCCTACCCGCCAGAACAGCATAACACCAGGATTGCGAGGGCAAGGCTTGCTGCCTCGTGGCTAATGCCACTCCACTCCAACAATCCCCACGGTACAGCGTACTCCGCGTGACATACACGGTACAAAGTACTCCGTGAACCCAAGCTCAGTCAGGGGTGCCTGTAATAGGTCTTATCCACCCATATCATCTCTGTCTCAGAATGCACGTGTGAGCATATCATCTCACTGTGACACACAGTCTACAGGAGGCTCCAACACGGCTATATGCATGTAATATAAATCCCTGTGCGAGCGAAGCTTAAGCACGGCTCCATGCATATTCATGATATCTGAAAATCTCGTGCGAGGGAAGCTCTAGCACGGTTTCATAAAAATCAGTGAAATCTGCGTACGAGCAGCGCTCCAGTACGACTTAAACTGATTATAATTTCATGTAAATTCCACGTACGAGCAACGCTCTAGTACGGATATGTATATAAATTCAGTGAAAACCTCGTACGAGAAAAACTCCAGTACGACATTCAAATGAATTATGAAAACCATATAAAACTTTGTGCGAGCAACGCTCCAGCACAAATGAATGCTCAAGTAAATCAAATCTCGTGCGAGTTATACTCCAGCACGGCTTTATGCATAACTAAATCAAATCTCGTGCGAGTTTCACTCCAGCACGGCTTTTATGCATAATTAAATCAAAACAGGATGCGAGCTAAGCTCCAGCATCTCTCATGCATGTCAAATCATTAAAAGTAGTGCGAGTAATCGCTCCAGCACTATTTTATGCATACCACGTCAAAACAAATCAAAACATGTCAAAACATGTCAAAACAGAGTGCGAGCTAGGCTCCAGCAGCTCTCATTTCACAATATTAAAAATCAGTGCGAGCACCATGCTCTAGCACATTTCATGCATATGATGTCACAAGTCGGTGCGAGCAACTGCTCAAGCACATTTATGCACATTCACAAACGCAGATATAGTGCGAACTACGTGTCGGCACTATCTGTTTCCATATAAACTTGATAGTTGGCCGTTTTCCAAAGAAATTTCCATTTAAATATTAATAACACCTACGTAGTGTTATTTTGGGAATCTTATGCAATTATTGGCCAATCTATCGCTTTGCTTTGATTAAAACCAATAAAATTCCTTAATCATCAAAAATCCTTAAATCATGCATTTTATGCATGTCATGCTTTCACCATCCTTAGGTGAACTTCCCTCAATAGGGGTAAAATAGACATTTCACCTATTTCGATCCTTAAAATCATTCAAACCATTTTTAGGATCATTATACAATATCCATGTATACATACATACTCAGTGTACAGAAAAACTATTAAAATATGCGTAGCTACCTCTAGCTACTCACACAATTCCCTTACCTCATTTATCTGTACAGTCTGACCTTTCCCACTGATGTCTTGTCACGCAGTCCGATTTGCTCCGAATCCAAATCAAATCTCCGGAACTGCGGATACACATTCATCAGGTCAAATACAATACAATTTAATGTATTTCATAATTTTCTGGGCTTAATTTAAATCATTGGGCCCGTTTACCCATATTGGGCCCGATTGTACCATAATGGGCCTTAATCGGCCTTAAGCCCGTTTACCACACTTTATCGAGGCCTATTGGGCTCATTGGACCCATCAACATTTATTTAGCCTCGTTCTAAATTCTCAGATAGCTTATGAATTATTTACGACAATTTATCCCAATTTCTAGAATTTAATTCATTTATGCGGAAATTAAATCCGTAATTTATGCGTTAAATATCAATCACGCATAACGATACAAATTGTCGTAAATTAAGGGTCACTTACCCGTTATTCCATGATCGTACACAAATCGAGGCTGTCTCGAGCTCTCAGTGGATGCCAATTGTCGAGCTACACAATTAAATATATTTTTTCGGGTAAATTTCCAGTCGGAATTAATTAAATTAAATATTCAGAAAATTAAATCGGTCAATTTGACCGCTTACCGACTTACCCGAAGCTCGATTGCATCACTGGAATTTTTCCCAATTTTTTTCTCTTTTTCTTTTTCCCTTTTTCTTCCTTTTTTTTCCCTCTCTTTTTGGCTGAACCGGTCCGGTCCGGTTCAACCCGGTTCGGACCGCCGGTTCAGCTCGGGTCCGGTTTGACCGGTTCAGTCCGGTTCGGCCGGTCCAGGCAACATTTGGTCGTGTCGGCGCCGTCCGGCCGGTTCCCGGTGTGATTCCGGTGCCGTTCGGCGCGCCATGGCGTGGGCTCGATAAATCGGGCCTCGGCTGGGGTCGAATCGGCGCCATCGTCGGCGAAACCAGTTTTCTCTCCCGCGGCCTCACTCCATTGATCTGGCGTTTTCCGGCCGCCTGGCCGCGCGTCGATGCCACCGGTGGGTTCGCCTGAGGTCGGTCGACCTTCGCCGACCCTCGCCTGGGGCCCTTGGCCGCCGGTGGTGGCTCGTCCGGTGGGTTCCTCAGTCGGCCTTCGCGTTTCGCGTTTTTTTTCCTCTGTTTTTGTTTTTCGCAGATTCGCGTTTTTCGCGAATTCTGTTTTTTTTTTTTTTTTTTTTTTCAATTATTATTTTTTTATTTATTATTAACTTTTAATATTATTTTATTCAATAAAATAATATTAAAATGCATAAATATCCTTAAAAAAATTTATATTTTATTCATTTAATCTGTAAATAATTTTCTCAGTCCGATTTTACCTTTCCGGTATATTTTTCGATTATTTTCGAGATTATTTTTCGATGCGAAAATCCCGGTTTATTCCAATAAATTCATATCTTGATCAATTTAACCCGAAATTTAATTATTTCTTCATCATTGATCAAGATTTCTCATTCTCATATTTTTAATTAAATTTTCTTGTCTCGATTAATACCGAATTTTGGTCTTTTGACCATTTTGCCCTTGCACGTATTCGGGAATGTCATTTAAGTCCTTTTGCATTTTTAAATGCACTTGAAAATATCGGGTCTTACATAGATGATCTGTTGGATCAACTTAGGGGAGCGCAAATCTTTTTCAAGATAGATCTGAGGTCTAGGTACCATCAGTTGAAAATTCAAAGTGAAGATGCACCTAAGATAGCTTTTCGTACTCGATATAGCCATTATGAGTTTTTGGTTATGCCTTCGGGTTAACGACTGCACCTGCAGCTTTTATGACATTGATTAATGGGATGTTCAAGCCATACCTGGATCGATTTATCATAGTGTTCATTGATGACATTCTGTTGTATTCGAAGTCTAGGGAAGAACACGAGCAGCATCTAAGCATTGTCTTACAGACCCTTAGAGAGAGGAAGTTATATCCTAAACTCAGTAAGTGTGATTTTTGGTTGGAATAGATATCATTTTTGGGTCATGTTGTATCGAACGATGGGGTGTCTATTGATCCGTCCAAGATTGAAGTGATTGTGTTCAGTAGGACAGACTAAAGACAGTTACAGAGATTCAAAGCTTTTTAGGTTTAGTAAGATATTACCGTCGATTTGTAGAGGGTTTCTCTAAATTGGCTGCTCTATTGACTCATCTCACTCAGAAGAATGCTGCATTTGAGTGGAATGATGCTTGTGAGAAGAGTTTTCTATAACGCAAGCATCGATTGACCACTGAACCTATTCTCACCATACTGAAGAGCTCAAGATGTTTCTCTGTATATGCGGATGCATTGGGACAGGGACTGGGTTGTGCTCTGATGCAGAATGGGAAAGTAGTTACTTATGGATCCCGACAGCTTAAGGACCATGAGAGGAACTATCCGACCCATGACTTGGAGTTGGCTGTTGTAGTGTTCACATTGAAGATATGGTGCCTCTACTTATACGGTGAGAAATTTTAGGTATTTACTGATCATAAAAGCCTCAAGTATCTGTTTTCACAAAAAGAATTGAATATGAGGCACAGACGATGGTTAGGGCTTCTGAAGGATTATGATTGTGAGATACTTTACCACTCGAGTAAGATGAATGTTGTAGCTGATGCCCTGAGCAAAAAGAGTCTTGGGATGGTATCGTATATGATGATCAGGGAACATGAGTTGTTGCAACAGTTTACAAGCCTCAGCTTAGATGTGATCCCTTCTGATATTGATGCTAATCTTATGATAGCTAGCCTAAGGTTGGAACCGGATCTGATTGATAGAATCGAACAAGCTCAGTGTAGTGATCGGTATTATGTTGATATAACGAATCAAATTCAGATGGGCATTATGATAGATTTTGAGGTGAACACTGATAGTCTACTAAGATTCAGAGGTAGAATTTGTGTTCTCAAACATCCACAGTTGAAGAGACTGATTATGTTAGAAGCTCATTCTGTGAGATACATGTTACATTTAGGGAGTAGTAAGATGTATCAGAATCTTCAAAAAGTGCATTGGTGATCAGGTATAAAGAAGGATATCGCTGAATTTGTGGCTAAATGGCTTTTATGTCAGCAGATTAAGGCATAGCATCATAAGCCTGCAGGGTTATTGCAACCTCTACTTATACCGACATGGAAATGGGAGCATGTCATTAAGGATTTCGTGATGGGTTTACCAAGAACTCGTAAGAATCATAATGCTATTTGGGTGATTGTGGATAGATTGACGAAGTCAGCCCACTTTCTGGCTATGAAATCCACGGATACTCTGAGTGCTTTTGTAGATTTATATGTACGAGAGATTGTGAGGCTACATGGCGTTCTAGTGAGTATTCTGTCTGACAGGGATTCCCACTTTACTTCCCACTTCTGGGAACATTTTTAGGAATCCATGGTCCTTCAGTGTCTGTATGGTCCTCTCAGACTAACCATTGGTTTAATGATGGGTGACCATCAAGAAGTTACCCCTTTTTGCTCTGTTTTGCACTGCTTTTCATGTTAAACTCGATTTTAAGTATCGTTTTCACTGGAATTGAGCCATCTATCGTGTTTATGATTGAAATCGTACTGGAGCCGTCGTGTTAACTGTGGGTTACATAGACCTGCTCGCATTGGATTTTAATATAACTATATGAGCAAAATCGTGTTGGAGCCCTCGTGTAGACTGTGTGTCACACTGACTTACTCACACTGGATTTTGAGACATGGCACTAGATACTGATAGATACTAAGGTCCACGGAGTACGTTATATCATGTAAATAACACTGAGTACATTGTATCGTGCTTAAGTCTTTAGACTACTGAACTGACTGGCCGACGAGTTGGATTGACCCTCCTTACGTGATTGGATATCCCGCACACCTAATTCATGATGCTTGGAATCCATAGGATATGATCAGACTTCCTACTATTTACTGATCCCTTCCTATTCTCACATGATCTCATATGTTTATCGTGTTGATAAAAATGAATATGATTTATATGGAATCAAGGTAAACCCCAGGGACAGGTTGGAGCCTTGATACATGGTTTAACTGATTTACAGAAACTAAACTGTACTAAACTGTGTATTTTTGAAATTGAACCGATTTACTGTACTGAACATAGCTGATTTACTGTATTGAACCAAACTTTTTTCACTGAATGAGTTTTCTATCTATTGAATAAATTACATGTTGGATTTATTGCTACTGTTTTAAATGAAAGTGGTTGTTTTACAGCATGGCATTATGACAATGTAGATAGTGTAGTTATCTACTTGCTTGCATAATTGCCTTACTGAGCTAGTTGTTCTCATCCTTTCATTTTCCCTTTCTCTACAGAGCATTTTTCATAAATAGAGAGTCGGCGCCGTTCTACATTCCTATCGCTCGCAACTTCCCATCATGTGCGAAGGTATACACTTTTATGTAACTTTTGTATCTGAACATGTAACAACATAGTAATGTATATGGATGTAATATTGGGGATGTAAACGTAAGCGAATATATCTATGTGTTATGTATATATAAAGTTTACTGATTGTCGATCCTACTGGTAAAGGGATAAAGAAAATGGATGGTAAGATAAGTAAAGTGACTGGACTAATGTCGACTTATAGCCCAACCATTTAAACTGTATGGTTGTGAAATGAAAAAGCAAAAAAAATTGTAGTGGCTTTAAGAAAAACGGGTCACGACAATATATGGCAAGATAAAATCGTTTTATTCTATTTAAGGAAAGATAAAAGTGCAATTAGCTTTAAAGAAATAGATGAAATTAGTTTGAACTTAATTAGAAGATATGAAATAGTTAATCTTGCAAAAAATAAAGGGAATGTCGACTTTTCTTCTTTATATTATACTAAAACTGATTTTTGATTTTACTTCTTTATTTTATGTTAATGTCAACTTTAGTGGAGATTTTGAAGGAAGATGTGGCTACCTTGAACTCACTACATGAGGTAAATGAATCTAAAAAGTTAGATTTTCCAAAAATCTAACAAACATCTTCTTTCTTCTGTTTTGCAAGTGTAAGACCCGTATTTTTGGATGTAAACCTTATGGATTCATAAGTGTGGTAAGGTACTTGTAATGTGAAGTACAATTGATGTAAAGTCTATAAATGTAATGTACATACTTGTAGTATGACGTTGTAATGTACATACAAGTTTCTTTGTGTATGAGTATGAAGAAATGGACTTTTATAAGTGATGAATGTGAGTGGAATGAGAAGTGAGTAGCGTGGTAAATGGAAGGAAGTTGCATGAATCTAAATTCTTCCATTTGGTCTTGTATTGTATACCTTTGGCTATACAATGAATACACACAAGTTCTAATGTGTATAAGGTATGAATGGATACCATTTTCAAGTCTTAAAGGTGGTTGGATGAGAAAATGACCATGGCAGCAAATTAAGAATGTTTGGGTGTGAGTTACTGCAGAAAAGCTGGAAAATATGAAAGTCAGATCGATCTTATAGGATAAGAGATCGATCTGGAAGAGCCAGAATGCTCTTATTTGAGCAATGGAATAGAGCAGATCGATCTCCCATGGGGCCAGATCGATCTCTTAAACATTCTGTAATGAAAAGATCGATCCTTAAGCATACAAATCGATCTCCTTAGCTCTCTGTTTGGAGTAGATCGATCTCAAGCTTCGACAGATCAATGTCATACTTAAAATGCTATGAAAAAAAGGGAATTAAGGGGACCAGATCGATCTCCTCCTAGTGCAGATCGATCTCCTCAATCTATTTCTATAAAAGAAGTACTGAAATCTAAAATTTTTGGGAAAACAACATCACCCTTCAATTTTTCACCTAAAACCTAAGTTTATCTCTCTAAAATCAATCCATTTCCAGTAAGAATTGAAGGGAGGCTATTAGATACAAAGTTGTTCATCTTAAGGAAGAGAACAACATAGTTGAAACCCAAAACCTAATTGCTGGTATTGAACGAGCAAGGAACATTTCCCTTTGGAGCAAGAAGAGAAATTAGATTGGTAAGTTTCTAATACTTCAACCCAAGAACATTAGTTGATTTCTTGATTTTGGAGTTGATATATATGTGTGTATTGATGATTGGAATCACTTAAAAGGTATTAGAGTTAATGTGACCTAGAAAATGGAATAAGTCTAGTGTGAGAAAGTGTAAATTGAATGAGTTGATGTAATGGTGGGTATGCTAAGTGGTTATTTGAGTAAGGTGGACAATTTAAGATAGTTAAATAGAGTTGCATTGTGAGTTTGGAGAAATTATGGAAAATGAGTATGTAAATGCTTGATAAATGCCATAGTGAAGAAATCAAGGAAATATGAACACTATGAGCTTAATATCAATTTAATATCGATTTGCAATGAGTTAATAGGCCTAATAGAACCTATAGACTCGAGTTATGAGTAGAGTAATGAAACGAGGCCTCATAAGCGTTAATGTAGACAATAGGTCGAATCGACTATAGTAAACGCAAGAGTTTAATTATAATTGACTATAATGATGCGAAATACAATTTTGTGCAGTTCCAGAGAGTCCGGTGGAGACGAATCGAACCGCACGAGTAAGCAGCTTTAAAGATGTGGGATCACGCGTCGCGATTCCAGGTATGGGAATTCTGTAAGCATATAGAGGTAGCTGCTCGTATTTTGTGGGAATATAAGGTGTTTATGAAATGCATGAATGTTTGAGAAATTGGTTATTTGGTATGCAGAAATTGTTGCAAATGTTGGATGATTTGGTTTTATATGGATGCATAAAAAGGGATAGTAAGGCTAATAATCGCATAAATCAAGTGTTTTGAATGTTTGCACAAAACAAAATGCTTTGATTTGAGCAAATAAAAGGATAGGCTGGCTAGTGTTTTATTGATGTTATGGAATAGCACATATGAGGTGCTAAACATGTTTGTGATGTGTTTTTCATGCATATGAGCCACCTATCGAGCTATGTGAATGAAATCGCGGTAGAGCCTAGCGCCGTACTGGAGCTTTTGCTCGTATGTGGATTTCAAGTTGTTTTTCTTATGCATATAACCATACTGGAGCTATGCTCGTACGTGGTTTCTTTATGATATGATGCATGAGTCGTGCTAGAGCTTTGCTCGCACAAATTTTCACATTATGATACATATGAAGTCGTGAAAGTTGGTAAGATCCTCAAGCCTTACATCCTTAAGCCAACATCCTTAAGCTCGAGGAGGCGGGGAGGCTATGTTGTGCAAGGAGGCTCTGTTCTGTGGGGAGGCTCTCTTACGGTAAGATCCTTAAGCCTTACATCCTTAAGCCAACATCCTTAAGCTCGAGTAGGTGGGGAGGCTCTATTAGGCAGGGAGGTTCTATTCAGTGGGGAGGCTCTCTTAAGAAACGATCCTTAAGCCAACATCCTTAAGCCCTAAAAGGGTGGAGAGGCTCTGTTCGGTAGGGAGGCTCTCCTACATGGGTATAGAAAGTTCTTAGTATGGGGTAGATAAGAATTACAATTGGCACCCCTAACTATGATATGAGTCTGCGGAGTATAATGTACCATGTATATCACATGGAGTACGATATACTGTGTGGTGATTTTGTGATGAGAAAGTCTACCGAGGGATAATCCACCTTCGTGTCAACACTATACCCCACACACCTGGATGCATGTGGTCTGGGATGATTTATGATGTAGTTGGCCCACATAGTCACTTAGGATATAGTAACCTGATTTTTATACATATATGTGATTGTGATTGCCTAAGGTAGACCCAAGGGAGGGGTCGAGCCATGTGGGATTTGATTTGTGAAACGGTATTGATGTTTGTAATTGAGAAAATGATTTGTGATGGGATGATATATACTGAGAAAGAGTTGTAATTTCAAATAGGATGTTTCTTAAATGAATTGCCCTCTTATACGGGAATTGACTATTGATGAGCATGAGATGATTTGTACATGATGATTTTACCAAGTTTTATATGCCAATTTCCATGATTTATATACATGATATATATACTCATATGGCATAGTTTTAATTCCTCATGCTCCTATTATAAATGATTTATGCATAACACTATCAGAATATAGATAGAGTAATTATCTACCATGCTTGCATTATTGCCGTACTAAGCTTGGGATTGCTCATCCCTCTCTATTTTCCCCCTCCTAGAGAGCGTACATAGTGGCCCAGTGAGGACTGAGGTATTTTGTTGAGACATCCGCTGCATCTCCATCACTCAGAGGTATATACACAGAGATTCGTTTTGTATCTAAACAGTTGTATAAGAACAGTTGTATTTGAATTGTAATTATGGGGGATCTAAATGTCAGTAAACATCTTCTGTATAAGTGAATGATTTAACTTCAATGTATGACATCGTTTTTATTAATTGGGAATGAATGTTAAGATTGGATTATTATTGACTCACAACCCAACTCTGTGGTGATGTGTTGTTCACGACTGGGTACGGAAAGAAAAATGAGAAAAATTTATTGAGATTTTTGGTTAAAAAGAATGAAAAGGGTCGTGACAGAGATTGGTATCAGAGCCGAATAGGCCTGATGTGAGTCAATAATAAAACGTAGGAAGAGTACATCCCCATATTACTGTGCTTTTGTTTAGATATAATTGTGTATACCATGATGGATTGAGCTTGATAAATGATTTTAATACAGGAAGTTAGGCATTATGCCAATTACACGCCAAGGTAGAGGGGCGAGAGCACGTGCTAGAGGCCGTAGAGGTAGGTCTGAGAGCCGTGCAAAGCCACAGATTGATCAAGCTCCATAGGACCCTGCTGAGAGAGCATGAGATATAAAGGCACGCTTCTCTAGGATAGAGCGAAGTATTGAGAACCTCGTAGAGATAGTCATGCAGGCATTGGGTGCCAGCGATAGACGAGGTCCTATGGCACAACCTACTACTGGACAGGCAGCTATAGAGGCAGAGAGACCTTAGACTGCCGAGACAGCTACAGTTACACCACCTCCGGTCCAGGATATAGCTTCTCTTATCACTCCGCAGCAGAGCGGTAGTGATTTGGGTTAGGATTGCGAATTGAGTAGACTGCGAGAATTTTAAGGGTTGAAACCTCCAGTGTTCAGAGAGGTGAAGGACTCTATTATTACAGAGGATTAGGTGTATGAGATGGAAAAGTTGTACTAATGTTTCAAGTGCACATCAGCTGAGAAGGTAGCCTTTGTCGTGTTTATGCTGAAAGGCAAGGCAGAGCACTAGTGGAGATCCACTGAAGCTATATTGAGGGCCTGACACTCGAGGTCACATGGGAGATATTTTTAGAGGCCTTCAAGAGGCAATACATCCTAGCCACTGCACAGAGGAAATTACGAATGGAATTCATGAATTTGGTTTAGGGGAACTGAATTGTGGACGAGTATGAGTCCAAGTTTATGTTGTTAGGGAGATATGACCTAGACACGATGGATAGTGAGACCCGAAAGATTCAGAAGTTCATTGATGGGCTGAGGTTAGCCATCCGGACTAAGCTCACCTCGTTTGACATTCAGACTTATGAAGAGGCGGTACATAAGGCTCAGTTATGTGAGCAAGACTTTAAGTGGAATGCCTCCGAGCTTGGGAGGATTAGTGTCTGGAAGGACAAAGATTGAAAAAGATCCAAGTTTGATAGAGTGGCCAAGAGAAGAGGCCAAAGGTTTTTCGAGAAGAGATCTAAGATCGAGTAAGTAGAGGAGAGAGCTGTTAGACCTCTCATATACCCAATTTTGACTGCACCAAGGGGTATGGTTATTGGAGGACCACAGCCTACTACTGAAAGGTACAAGAGATGTGATAGATTTCATGGGACTAGGCCCTATCCGATGACCACTATATTGTGTTATAGATGAGAGAAACCATGACATATAGCTAAGTATTATCTCGAGAAGATAGAGACTGCCCTACAAAAGGGCAAGGAGCCGAAGAGAGCTCCAGTTGAGATGGCTGCATCGAGGAGGAGGGCCATAATTGAAGAGAAGGGGAAACAGGTAGCAGGTGTTAGCAGAGGAAGAGTGCATGCGCTGGACCAAGACACTGCTGACGCATCGACGGATGCGATTAAAGGTACAATCCAAATCTTTGATTTAGAAGCATTGATATTATTTGATCCTAGTGCCACACATTCCTTTATATCACCTTCCATTGCATATAAATTATTGAAGCATGTTAAACCAACATTATTAGACAAAATGTTGATGATTTCCACACCCATGAATAATGGTTAATTGACTGAGTATGTATGTAGAGATTGTAAGCTAAATATAGAGATAAAGGAAATGACAGCCAACTTAATTTTATTGAATATGAATGACCTTGATATAATATTGGAAATGGATTGGTTGGCTACCAATCGTGTTGTTACGGATTGCCATGCTAAGACAGGATTAGACAATTTTATTGTAAATTTTGATGAAAAGATATAAAGCACATGATTAATATAAATGAAAAGGGAATGATTTTATTTAATCTACTTGAGAGATGAATTTATATGTTTATGTTGAATATTGATGTGATGACTTGTGACACTAACGGGGGAAACAATGATGTGAAGGGTTTATTACCTATGTGGTTGATATAGATGAGGCACACCCGGAATTAAGGGACATACCCATAATTGGGGATTAGCCTGATGTCTTTCTGGATGAATTACCAGGACTACCACCTAAAAAGGAGATGGAATTTTGCATAGTGTTAGTGCCTTGTACCGAGATAATATCGAAGCCACCGTATAGGATGGCTCCTATTGAGTTGGAAGAGCTAAAGAAGCAGTTGCAAGAGTTGCTGGAGAAAGGGTTTATTAGACCGAGTGTCTCACATTGGGGAGCACTGGTTCTGTTTGTGAGGAAGAAGGATGGAAGCCTCAAACTGTCTATAGATTATCGGTTGTTGAATAAGGCCACCATTAAGAACAAATACCCCCTTCCAAGAATCGATGATTTGTTGGATTAGCTCCAAGGAGCCCAAGTGTTTTTAAAGATAGATCTGTGGTCAGGGTACCATCAGTTGAGGATCAGGAGTGGAGATGTACCCAAGATAGCATTTCGTACCCGTTATGGCCACTACAGTTCTTGGTAATGCCATTCGGATTGAAGAATGCCCTTGCAGCATTTATGGCGTTGATGAATGATATATTGAAGCCATACCTAGATAAGTTTGTGATTGTGTTTATTGATAACATTTTGGATTATTCCAAGTCCAAGGAAGATCATGAAAAGCACTTGAGGATAGTTCTATAGACCCTCCGAGAGAAAGAGTTATATGCCAAACTCAGCAAGTGTAACTTTTGGCTAGAACAGATCTCATTTCTGGGGCATGTTGTGTCGAAGGATGAGGTATTACTGGATCCATCCAAGATAGAGGCAGTTGTACAGTGGGGACAGCCCAAGACAGTTATTAAGATCAGAAGTTTACTGGGATTGGCAGGGTATTATCGGAGATTCGTATAGGGTTTCTCAAGACTAGCTACTCCATTGACACGCCTCACACGAAAGGATGTTAAGTTTGTGTGGGATGAGGCATGTGAGAGGAGTTTTAAGGAGCTTAAGTGTCGATTGACAACTGCTCTAGTTCTCACCATTCCTACCAGCTCAGGAGGATTCTCGGTGTACACGGATACGTCACACTAGGGACTGGGCTGTGTGCTTATGCAGGATGAGAAAGTAGTTACCTATAAATCTAGACAGTTGAAAGATTAAGAGAGGAACTACCCGACACATGATTTAGAGTTGGCGGCCGTAGTGTTTGCTTTGAAAATATGGCAACACTATCTCTATGGTAAGAAACTTTAGGTGTTCACAGATCATAAGAGCCTTAAGTACCTATTCTCGTAGAAATAACTAAATATGAGACAGAAGAGATGGCTCGAACTCCTAAAGGACTATGATTGTGAAATCATGTACCTCTCGGGTAAGGCAAATGTAGTTGCCGATGCTTTGAGTAGGAAGAACCTTGGGTTGGTGTCTTATATGATGGTACAGGAGCATGAATTGTTGGAACACTTTACAAACCTCAATTTGGATGTAACCCCACTTGGATCGAAGAGATTGGATATCATGGCTAGTATGAGATTAGGGCCAGAGCTGATTGGCTATATTCGACAGGCCCAGCAGAGCGATTGACGGTGCATCGATTGGCTGAGGTAGATACAGACAAGTTTGGGTATTGATTTTGAGTTAAGTACTGATGGGTTATTGAGGTTCAGGGGCAGAGTATGTGTCAGGACCCCATTCTCAATCCATGACTTAACCAAAAACCACTACAAATTTTTCGCATTTTTTTAACTTACCTCTCCTCTCTTCAATGGTTGGGCTGTGATTCGATGTCAGAGTCCTCGCTTACCACATCATCCATTATCATACATACATGTCAATATACTATTACTGACTGTAACTGCTTTTATTACACATGTAAGATTATATAAAATCTAATACAAATACATTCCCCATAATATATATCGTATACATCACTGTGCTGTTTCTATGTTTAGATATATAACCGTACAAAGTCTGTATACTTGGCGGTCGATAGGAACTAGCTGTGGACTCAGGAATACTATCCCTCGATAGTTCTCGCTCTACTGATGCTCTGTAGAGAGATGTAAAGAAAGGGGGTGAGCATACAACGCGCTCAGTAAGGAAATCAGGTAAGCAAGTAGATATCAACACTATCGACTCAAAATAATGCTATGCCTTGAAAACATTATTTCCTTAACTCACTTTAAAAGCATGTCTTGAATTATAATATATATATACTTGTACAGATTAAATCCCATGTACAGAAATCATGCTTTCTTTCTCAAATGTAGGCATGTAGTGCAAAACAATGCATCTTTATATAAATCATGCCTTTATGTAAATCATGCCATGTATATTTAAATCACAATAAATATGGCATTAAATAATTCACATCACAAAATTGGAGTCCGACCCATCCCTCAGGTCTGTCCGCAATTTAAATCAATCAATCAATGTGATATATCATGTGAGACTCTGTGGTGAAATGCAAATAGTATCTTGGACTATGATCATATCCCATATGTGAACCCAGGCCACACAGATCTTGATGCGCGGGGTATCACTGCTGCAACGGGAGGATGGCCAGTCCACTACAACCGTCAGCTATACAACATACGGTACAGCATACACCTCGTGCCCCGGGGACGGTACAAAGTACACCCGTGGACCCTACATCACAGTCAGGGTGCCTGCCATAGGTCTTAGCCCTCAAATCATGGAATATCATACCACATCTCTAATACCCTTATGCTAGCCATCTTCTCATGATGTGACACTCAATCACACAAGAATGCGGCATGGGTTGGTAACATGTAAATAATATCACATACAGTGCACGCCCTTGAGTGCGACACACAGTTGACACTACGCTCGAACACTGTTTCACATCACAAACTCAACTCTAGTGCGAGTAAACCTCCAGCAACTAGGTCAATGCATAGTTCATGTATTAAATCAAGTATGAGCAATAGCTCTAGTACCATGCTATGCATAATATCATCAAATCAAGTACGAGCAATAGCTCCAATACTATGTCATGTATAAACCATGAAGAATCGAGTACGAGTAACGCTCCAGTACTCTGTTATGTATCTAATTTAAAACTCGAGTACGAGCTAATCGCTCCAGCACTCTCTCATGCATATATCATATAAAACTGAGTACGAGTAAAACTCCAGTACTCTATCATGCATGTCATGGAAATCTAGTGCGTATCAAAATCCAGCACTAATGTATGTGGAAAACATATGAAATCCAGTGCGAGCTATGCTCTAGCACAATTCATTTTCACATAATATGATAGATGGCTCTTTAAAAAGGGATTGTTTACAAAATATTAAAATCAGCATTATAAAGTGTGCTTAAGTCACATCAACCTTAAAATCATTAGCCCATCTATTTATTTTCATGCTAAACAGTAGTTAAACACTCACAATAATAGTTTCCATGCTTTTTGCAAATTTTCACAAAAGTTGACTTTTTGACTAACTAGGGCAAAATCGTAATTTGCCACTATCGGGTCGCAATAATTATTATTCACTTTCTCTGACCCTCAGAGTTTTTAAGTGAATGCATAAGCGAACGAAAATACGTGCAACTATCTCTAACTACTCGCAAAAGTCCCTTACCTTGGATCACGTCAAGTGACCTCACTTCCTCGGTGCTGCTAACCTTCACAGTCCGATCAGCTCTCAATGTAAACTCCAGAGCTGTAAATAACCATTCCTCAGGTTAATTATAATTTTCCTACTGTATTACACATTAATGCAGCCTATTTTCCCTTAATGGGCTTTAAAAATCCTTAATGGGCCTAACTAGGCCTTAAGCCCATTTTCATTTTACTATTCATTTTTGTTGGGCTTATTGAGCTTGTGGGGCCCACCAACTCTTATTGGGCTTGTCCTAGGCCCATTACATCTTATTGGGCCTAAAATTCTTGGGCTTGGCCCATTGGGCCTCTCGACCACATGCCATGGCCGAGAGCTACCCATGCCTCGGTTTCACCATGGCATGCCATCCATGCCTATTATCTAGCAAATTTCACTTGGGCATTTTCACAAACACTTGGTAGGCAACATTCCTAACATCATATAGTTCATTTAGGCATTTTATCAAACACCTTGATTGCCCACAAATTACATGTATTAATTAATCAAATTGATTAATTCTAATTACATCATAATTATTAACACATGTACATTAATCCATTTATGCCTAAAAATCATATTGACATAAATCAATATCCCATTACTCACTCTCGGCCTAACCCACTTCATGGTGATTTAATATGTTTCAATGCTTAAAACATATATCAACATACTTAAAATCATTCATACATTAACATATATGAAATTGGAAATTAGAAAATATACCAATTGTTGTGTTCACCCTTTGGCCGAAACTTTGGGGGCTCTCGATTTGTACTCTATTGCTCCTTGATAGCCAATTCCAACATATGTCACTCTCCTTTCAATTTGGAACAACTTCCATGAAGAATGCAAGTTCCAAATATGCCTAATTCCTAGTGATTTCTAGTGAGAGAAAGCTTGGATAATATGTTTCAATGGTTTCTTCTTCTAGCCGAATTTGGTGTGATGAAGATGACAATGGTGTGGCTGATTTTATAAGCCACTTACTTAGCCATTAAGCCTTACTTTTCAGCCATTATACTTGACTTTCCAAACCATAGCCATGAGTCACCTTATGAGTCACCTTATGAGTCATAGTTAACTTTAACTATGGTTAGATATTTATCTCATGGGCTTTTCCATTTGGGCTTCTCGGTTTGGGCTTTCTTAATGGGCTTTTCGGGCTGAAATTTTTACTATACCTCGGGCCTTTAGTTGTCTCAAAATTTGGCCAATCAATTGGTCCAACAATTCGGTCTAAATGACCAAAGAATTTCGATATACGTTTAGTATACCTTAATGGGCTTTAAAATTTTCACCTTAGGCCCATTACGTTTTTAACCATTAAATTTATTCCGGAATCCTTCCGAATAAATTTTCCTTACTTTTGGGGATGATTATCTTGTATTCTGGCCAAGAATATTTTTCCCCAATTTTTTCTCTACACTTAGGTTAATTTTTAACCATGATTAGTCAACTATGGTAAAAGTCCACTTTCTTAACTATAGTTGACTTTTTCCTTAACCATTGACTAAGTTGACTTTTTCTTCAAATTTTGAAAGTGTCTTATCTTATGTCTTACACTCTCGTCTTTATATTCCAACCACTCCCGGTGGATAATTTCACCCGAAACACCTTATTTCGCCAAAAAGGTCCATTTTACTCTTTTTAGCTTTTAGTCTCATTTTGTATGTTCGGGACTAAATCAAGCTGACTTGCCTTCATGAGCTCTCTACGCTCTCTTATTTTAAGTTCTTATTTTCAGTCAGAATGATTTAGAATAACTCGGTTTAGCCTATGATACTCATCGCTCACATTAGGCATTTTATGTAGCTTTTGCGTGTTAAATCATTTCACTAACACTTTAAGTCTAGTAAATACTCTTCTTATGATTCAACGATAATTACAGAGTGTTCATACACATAGGAATCATAAGGTACAAGCTACAAAAAAATTCGAGTCTGACAGTATGTGTTCCTGAGGATCCTGAGATCAAGGGCTGCTTTTATCAGAGGCTCACTCATCGAAGTATACGATACATCCGGGGAGTACCAAGATGTATCAAAACCTTTAGAAGGTTTATTGGTGGTCTGGAATGAAAAGAGACATTGTCGAATATGTCGCTAAGTGTCTCATGTTTCAGCAGGTGAAGGTAGAGCATCAAAAACTTGCAGGACTATTACAGCCTCTACCGATATCGACATGGAAGTGGGAGTATGTCACCATGGATTTTGTGATGGGGTTATCGAGGACCCGTAGAGGTCATGATGCCATATGAGTTATTGTGGACAGGTTAACTAAGTCCGCCTATTTCTTGGCTATAAGAGCTACCAATACACTGAGTCAGTTGGCGAACCTGTATATTTGAGAGATAGTACAGCTACATGGTGTTCCAGTGAGCGTTGTTTCTACTAAGGATGCCCACTTCACTTCCCATTTTTGAAAACATTTTCAAGAAGCGCTTGGGACCTGACTGAGTTTTAGCACCACTTTTCATCCTCAGACAGATAGGCAGTCAGAGAGGACTATACAGACCCTGGAGGATATGTTGAGAGCATGTGTGCTAGATTTTAGAGGCTTTTGGGATGATCACCTCCAGTTAGTCGAGTTCACCTATAATAATAGCTATCATGCGAGTATCAGGATGGCACCCTATGAGGCACTGTATGGACGCAGGTGTTGATCCCCCATTAGATGGGAAGAGGTTGGTGACAAACAGATTTTTGCTCTTGACTTAGTGCAGCAGGCATCTGAGGACGTCCAATTGATATATGAGAGATTACGGACAGCTCAGAGCCGACAAAAGAGTTATGCTGACAAGAGACGAAGAGCACTACGTTTGATGTGGGTGAGTCGATATTTCTATGAGTTTTACCATCGAAGGGTATTATGAGATTTGGTAAGAAGGGCAAGTTGAGCCGTAGATATATCAGACCCTTTGAGATTTTTGAGAGAGTGGGAGATAAGACATATAGGTTGGCATTGCCACCAGAGTTGGCAAATATTCAGAACGTCTTCCACGTCTCCATGCTCCGAAAGTATCACCCGGACCCGGCACATGTGATAAAATATGAGCCGCTGGAGCTCAATGAGAGTACATACTTGTAGCATGATTTTGTAATGTACATACACGTTTCATTGTGTATTAATATGAAGAAATGGACTTTTATAAGTGATGAATGTGAATAGAATGAGAAGTGAGTAGTGTGGTAAATTGAAGGAAGTTGCATGAATCTAAATACTTCCATTTGGTATTGTTTTGTATACCTTTGGCTATACAATGAATACACACAAGTTCTAATGTGTATAAGGTATGAATGGATACCATTTTCAAGTCTTAAAGGTGGTTGGATGAGAAAATGACCATGGCAGCAAATTAAGAATATTTGGGTGTGAGTTGCTACAGAAAAACTGTAGAAAATTTGAAAAACATGAAGGCTATATCGATCTTATAGGATAAGAGATCGATCTGGAAGAGCCAGAATGCTTTTATTTGAGCAATGGAATAGAGCAAATCGATCTCCCATGGGGCCAAATCAATCTCCTAAGCATTTTGTAATGAAAAGATCGATCCTTAAGCATACAGATCGATCTCCTTAGCTCTCTGTTAGGAGCAAATCGATCTCAAGCTTCGACAGATCGATCTCATGCTTAAAATGGTGAAAAAAGGAATTAAAGGGACCACATCGATCTCCTCCTAGTGCAGATCGATCTCCTCAAGCTATTTCTTTAAAAGGAGCACTAAATCTAAAACTTTTCGTAAAACAACATCATCGTTACATTTTTCACTAAAAACCTAAGTTTATCACTCTAAAATAAATCCATTTCCAATAACAATTGAGGGGAGGCTATTCGATACAAAGTTGTTCATCTTGAGGAAGAGAACAACATAGTTGAAACCCAAAAACTCATTGTTGGTATTGAAGGAGTAAGGAACATTTCCCTTTAGAGCAAGAAGAGAAATTAGATTGGTAAGTTTCTTATACTTCAACCCAAGAACATTGGTTGATTTGTTGATTTTGGAGTTGATATATATATGTGTGTATTGATTATTGGAATCACTTAAAAGGTATTAGAGTTAATGTGACCTAGAAAATGGAATAAGTCTAGTGTGAGAAAGTGTAAATTGAATGAGTTGATGAAATGGTGGGTATGTTAAGTGGTTATTTGAGTAAGGTGGACAATTTGAGATAGTTAAATGGAGTTTCATTGTGAGTTTGGGGAAATTATGGAAAATGAGTATGTAAATGCTTGATAAATGCCATGGTGAAGAAATCAAGGAAATATGAACACCATGAGCTTAATATCAATTTAATATCGATTTGGAATGAGTTAATAGGCCTAATAGAACCCATAGACTCGAGTTATGAGTAGAGTAATGAAACGAGGCCTCATAAGCATTAATAGAGACTATAGGTTGAATCGACTATAGTAAACGCAAGAGTTGGATTATAATGGACTATAATGATATGAAACACGATTTTGTGCAGTTCTAGAGAGTCCGATGGAGACGAATCGAACCGCACGAGTAAGCAGTTTTAAGGAAGTGGAATCACGCGTCGCGATTCTAGGTAAGGGAATTCTGTAAGTATATAGAGGTAGCTGCTCGTATTTTGTGAGAATATAAGGTGTTTATGAAATGCATGAATGTTTGAGAAATTGGTTGTTTGGTATGCGAAAATGATTACGAATGTTGGATGATTTGGTTTTATGTGGATATATAAAAAGGGATAGTAAGGCTAATAATCGCATAAATCATGTGTTTTGAATGTTTTCACAAAACACAATGCTTTGATTTGAGAAAATAAAAGGATAAGCTGGCTAGTGTTTTATTGATGTTATGGAATAGCACATGTGAGGTGCTAAGCATGTTTTTGATGTGTTTTGAATGCATATGAGCCGCATATCGAGCTATGTGAATTAAATCTTGCTAGAGCCTCGCTCGCGCTGGATTTTGATACTTTGATTTGCATGAAAGTGCTGGAGCTTAGCTCGCACTTTGATTTGATTTCTGATGATATTTTATAAACCGTACTGGAGCTTTTGCTCGTATGTGGATTTCGAGTGGTTTTTCTTTTGCGTATAACTGTACTGGAGCTATGCTCGTACATGGTTTCTTTATGATATAATGCATGAGTCGTGCTAGAGCTTTGCTCCCACAAGTTTGCACATTGTGACACGTATGAGGTTGTGAAAGTTGGTAAGATCCTAAAGCCTTACATCCTTAAGCCAACATCCTTAAGCCCGAGGAGGCGGAGAGGCTCTGTTCGGTTTGGAGGCTCTCTTACGGTAAGATCCTTATGCCCTACATCCTTGAACCAACATCCTTAAGCCCGAGGAGGCGAGGAGGCTCTGTTAGGCAGGGAGGCTCTATTCGGTGGGGAGTCTATCTTACGGAAGAATCCTTAAGCCAACATCCTTATGTAAGACCCGATTTTATGATTTTATGATATGTGACCCTGAAAGAAGGGTGGTTTTATAACCGAAGATTTATAATGAATTTTAATGAATTTGTTTAACCATGATGGGCCTTAATCGGCCTTAAGCCCGTTTTCCACTTACTATTCGCAATATTGAGACCTATTGGGCTCATTGGGCCCATCAGTAATTATTAGACCTTGTTCTAAACCCTCGGATAGCTCAATTAAATATTTAAGACAATTTATCTCAATTTCCAAAATTTAATTCATTTAATGCGGAAATTAAATCCGTAATTGATGCGGTAATTTCTAACATGCATAACGATGTAAATTGTCATAAATAAGAGTTACTTACCCGAGATTCCATGATAGTGCGCCAATAGAAGCTGACTCGAGCTCTTGTTTGACGTCAATTGTCGAGCTACACAATTAAATATTTTTTCAGGTAAACTTTCAGTCGGATATTAATCAAATTAAATATTCTGAAATTTAAATCGGTCAATTCGACCGCATACGGACTTACTTGTAACTCGATTGCATCACTTAAATTTTTTCCAATTTTTCCTCTTTTCTTTTTCCCCTTTTTCTCTTTCTTTTCTATTCTTTTCTTTTTTGCTGAACCGGTTCGGTCCGATTCAACCCGGTTCAGACCAGTTCGGTCTAGCCGGTTCAGTCCGATTTGGTCGGTTCAAGCATCATTTCGCCATTCCGACGCCGTCTGGTCGGTTCTCGGGCCATTTTCGATGCCGTTCGACGCGCCATCGCCTGGGCTTCCAAAATCAGGCCTCGGTATGGCTCAAATCGGCACTGATGGCCGCCGATCGAGGCTTCTCTCCTGCGGCATCTCCCTTCGTTTTCGACGGTCTCCACGGCGCATCACGGCCGCTGGTGGTTCACCCGAGGTCGAGCTGCCTTCGTCGACCCGCGTCGGCCCCTCAGTCCCGCCGGTGTTAGTCAGATCAGAGGGATTTGGTTCCCTCGGTTTCGGCGGCTTTGTTTTCATTACTTTTCCTCTGTTTCGCGTTTTCAATTTCGTTTTTTTAAATTATTTATTTATAATTAAATTTTAATATTATTTTATTCATTAAAATATTTTAAAATCCCAAAAATATCCCAAAAATTCATATTAAATTCATTTAATCCGTAAATGAATTTCTCAGTCCGATTTTGCCTTTCGGGTATATTTTTCCACTATTTTCAAGATCTTTTTTCGAGGCGAAAATTTTGAAAATATTAAATAAATTCATATCTTGATCAATTTAACCCGAAATTTAATTATTTCTTCATTATTGATCAAGATTTCTCAATCCCATATTTTTAATTAAATTTTCTTGTCACGATAAATATCGAATTTTGATCTTTTGACCGTTTTACCCTTGCACGCATTCGAGGATACCATTTCAATCCTTTCGCATTTTTTAATGCACTCGAAAATTCCTATTCATTCCATTTGCTCTTACGATAAAAATCGGGTCTTACACTTTAAGCCTTGGAATGGTGGGGAGGCTCTGTTCGACAAGGAGGCTCTCCTACATGGGTATGGAAAGTTCTTGGTATGGGGTAGATAAGACCTATGATTGGCACCCCCAACCACGATATGAGTCCGCGGAGTACAATGTACCGTGTATATCACATGGAGTACGATGTACCGCGTGGTGATTTTATGATGAGAAAGTTTGGCTAGGGATAATCCACCTTCGTGTCAACACGATACCCCACACACCTGGATACGTGTGGTTTGGGATGATTTATGATGTAGTTGGCCCACATAGTCACTTGGGATATAGTGACCTGATTTTTATACATATGTGTGATTGTGATTGCCCAAGGTAAACCTGAGGGAGGGGTCGAGCCTTATGAGATTTGATTTGTAAAATGGTATTGATGTTTGTGACCGAGAAAATGATTTGTGATAGGATGATATGTACTGAGAAAGAGTTGTAATTTCAAAGAGGATGTTTCTTACATGAATTGCCCTTTTATACGGGATTTGAATATTGATGAGCATGTGATGGTTTGTACATAATGATTTGCCATGTTTTATATGTGAATTTCCATGATTTATATGCATGATATATATACTCATATGGCATAGTTTTAAGTCCTCATGCTCCTATTATAAATTATTTATGCATAACACCATCAGCATGTAGATAGAGTAGTTACCTACCATGCTTACATTATTACCTTACTGAGCATGTGGTTGCTCATCCCTCTCTATTTTCCCCTCCTACATAGCGTACATAGTGGCCGAGTGAGGACTGAGGCATTTTGTTGAGACATCTGCTGCATCTCCATCACTCAGAGGTATATACACAGATTCTTTTTGTATCTAAACAATTGTAAAAGCACATTAGTCATTTGAATTGTAATTATGGGGGATGTAAATGTCAGTAAACATATTCTATATAAGTGAATGATTTAACTTCAATGTATGACATCGCTTTTATTAACTGGGAATGAATGTTAAGATTGGATTATTATTGACTCGTAGCCCAACTGTGTGGTGATGAGTTGTTCACGATCGGGTAAGGAAAGAAAAACGGGAAAAATTTATTGAGATTTTTGGTTAAAAAGAACGAAAATGGTTGTGACAGCAAGCACCTGTAGTTGAATTAATGCCTTTGCCTGATCACCTGAAGTATGTTTTCTTGGATGAAAAAGAGACTTTACCTATGATAATAACCAATGACTTAACATCCTTACAAGAAGAGAGATTAGTGCAAGTGTTGAAGAAACATAAGACAACCATAGGTTGGACTATAGCCGACATCAAAGGCATAAGTCCATCTATATGTATGCATAGGATTCTACTTGAAGAAGGTTCAAAACCATCTAAAGAAGCACAAAAAAGATTGAACCCTCTTATGATAGATGTAGTCAAGAAGGAAATTTTAAAGCTACATGATGCTGGAATTATATATTCTACTCTAAAGATAAATTGGTTAGCTCAATCCAAGTTGTGCCTAAAACGTTCGGTGTCACTGTAGTCAAGAATAAGAAGGACATGTTAATCCCAACTCGTGTTTAAAATGGGTGAAGAGTTTGTATAGACTATAGGAAGTTAAGTTTCATCACTAGAAAAGATCACTTTTCACTACCATTTATTGATCAAATGCTAGAGAGATTGGCTAATAAATCTCACTACTATTTTCTTGATGGTTGTTCAGGTTACAATCAAATAGTGATAGTTCGTGAGGATCAAGAGAAGATAACTTTCATGTGTCTTTTTGGCGCGTATGCTTATAGGAGGATGCCTTTTAGTCTTTGCAATGCTCCTGCCACATTCCAAAGGTGTATGGTAAGCATATTTTTTTACTATGTAGAAAATATCATTGAAGTCTTTATGGATGATTTCACTGTTTATGGAGACTTTTGATTCATGTTTGCATCACTTTACACTTGCTTTTGAAAGATGCATGGAAACTAACCTTGTTTTAAATTCTAAAAAGTGCCATTTTATGGTAAAACAAGGAATTGTTCTTAGACATGTGGTATCATCTAGGGGTATAGAAGTAGATAAATCTAAGATAAATATTATGCAATCTTTACTTTACCCCATGAATATACAAGAAGTGCATTCTTTTCTTGAATATGCAGGTTCTTATCAAAGATTTATCAAAGATTTTTCCAAGATTGCTTTACCCCTTAGTACCTTACTGCAAAAGGATGTGAAGTTTAACTTGATGACAAATGTAAGAGGGCTTTTGATCGTTTAAAGGAGTGTTTAACTTCTGCCTCAATTATCCAAACTCTAAGATGGGATCTCTATTTTAAGATCATGTGTGATGCTAGTTACAATGCAGTTGGAGCTGTTTTGGGACAAAAGGATTAGCAAGGCTGCCCATGTCATCTACTATGCTTCAAGGATGTTAAACAATGCCCAATGAAATTACTCCACAATAAAAAAAAAGCTTTTATTTATTGTCTTTACTTTAGAAAAATTTAGATCTTATCTACTTGGAACTAAAGTAATTTTGTTTATTCTAACCATACAGCCATAGGTACTTGTTAATAGGCTAAGACTAATTCGTTGGATCTTGTTACTTCAAGAATTTGACTTGAAAATCAAAGATTGAAAACTTGGTAGCCTACCACTTAAGTAGGATAACGAGAGAAGAGGAAGAAACCCCTTTACTTGAGAGCTTTCCCAATGAGCAACTCATTGCTTCAAAAATAACACCTCCATGGTATGCCGATTTGGTTAACTTTTTAGTTACTAAATATTTTCCTAATGAATTGACTAGGGCCTAAAGAGATAAGCTAAAGAATGACACCAAGTATTACATCTGGAATTATCCATATTTGTGGAAGCACTGTGCTGATCAAATTATAAGAAGATGCATCCCTGAAGATGAAGCCTAATCCATACTTACCTTTTGCCACACATATGAGAGTAAAGGTCACTTTGGCCCAAGAAGGATAGTAAGGAAAATATTGGATTATGGATTTTATTAGCGTACTTTGTTTAAAGACTCTTACTTATTCTGCAAAACATGTAAGCATTGCTAAAAGATAGGTAACATAACTCAAAGAAATCAATTGCCACAAACCCCTATAATAGTTTACGAAATCTTTGATGTTTTTGGCATTGATTTTATTTGTCATTTTCCTTCTTCTTTTAGTAATGCTTACATACTTTAAGTTGTTAATTATGTTTCTAAATTGGTGGAAGCAAAAGCCACTAGTCTGACTGATGCTAAAGTTGTTTTAGAATTTGTAAAGTCTAACATCTTTCCTAAGTATGGAATACCAAAGGCTTTAATAAGTGATAGAGGTACTTGCTTTTGCGACAAGGTGATGGAAGCTCTGTTGAAGAAGTTCCATGTCACACAAAAGGTGTCCACAACCTACCATCCCCGAACAAGTAGCTAAGTTGAGGTGCCTGATAAAGAGATCAAGTCCATCCTTGAAAATATTGTTAACCCTCAAAGGAAGAATTAGAGCTTAAGACTCAACAATGCTTTATGGGCTTATAGGATTACCTATAAGACACCCATTGGGATCTCTCCCTATCAATTCGTCTATGGTAAGCCATATCATCTCTGTGTTGTATTAGAGCATAAAGCGTATTGGGCTATTAAAGAATGCAACATAGAGATAGATGAAGTTAGGAAGCATAGGAAGTTGTAACTATAAGAGATTGAGGTGATACACAATGATGCATATGAGAACGCAAAGATCTATAAAGAAAAGACTAAAGCCTTCCATGACAAGAAAATTCTGAGAAAAATGTTGAGATTGATCAAAAAGTTGTTCTCTACCATTTAAGGCTAAAGTTATTTCTTGGTAAGTTACATTCTAGATGGATAAGACCTTTTATAGTTATTAATGTTTATCTTCATGGTGCTATAGAAATTCCAACTCCAATTACCTCAAAAGCTTCCAAAGTGAATAAGCATAGACTCAAGCACTTCTATGAAGACTTTAAGGTCTATAACATGGAAGAAGTGGATCTTAAAGATCCTATTTATATGTGAAGTTGAGCTAAAGATGAAGTCGAGTAAACAACAATAAATAAAAGTGCTGCTTGGAGGCAACCTAAGGTTTTAAAAACAAGGAAGATTACTAACCTTTTGTTTTAATTTTTGAGTCACTTTTCTTTCTTCTTGTTTGCATTATAAACTTAGTTTGGGGATAAAGTTTAAGTATGGGAAAAAAGCTTAGTATGTGTTTTAGGAGGAAACTTTTGACCAAAATGTTTTAAAATTTTGACCAAAATTTTTGAAAATTTTTGTTTTTAACTGAAACTTTAATAGTTTAGGTTTACTTTTATAAAGTTTGTTGACTTTTATATTTATTAAAGGGCTAGTCAACTTTTAGATTATGCTTTGTAGTTGTCGGATTTATATATATATTTTGTAATTATAAGGTTTCGATTTTACCTTTAGATTAAGGTATAGGTTCAGTTTAAGCTTTATTATAATCAACTAAAGCTTAGTTTCTTTTTTATATGTCGATTCATAATATAAAATTAATATAATAATCGATTTAATCTTTTAGGGTAGGAAATGTCTAACTGTGAGTCATAAGATCATGATATTTTTCTCTTTTAATGATTAATTCTAACATAAACAAAGTTTTTTAGAAGAGTTTAAAGTATTTTTATTGTTATGATTATTAAAGTGAATGCATGATTTAATATGATTGTTCATGTGATATTTGTCTTGTGATTTTGCCTATTGACATTAGTCCTAAGCTAGGTTCTAGTAAATAAGAATGTCTTTAAAAGAAGTACAAAAAGAAAAAGAAAAGAATTATATGAAAGAAAAAGAAAGAGGTTAAGTGAAGAAAAACTGATATTAACTACTCTAATGTTTTGAGTCATTTAAGTCTTTATAACATGAATTATATTTAGAGACTTGAAATTTGAGTATGCAAAGTACTCTAAATATGAAAGGTAACTAGTTCTATAAATGAGTACTTAAAGAAGCCATAATATAACCTCTAAAGCTTCAAAATATGAAGAATTCTTGATTTATTATGATGCTTGTAGTAATGGCTATGGGTGAGTTACAAGCTTATATTATTTGTTTCAATTAAAGCTAATTACGTATTCTACATTGACTTATTCAGAAGTGTGCATGAATATGAGAATAATAGTTGAGATACAATTAATTTGATTATTTTGTTTTGTTAAGTTATGAATTGAAATTTGAAAGATTGAGAAGTATTCATGTGAGACCCCGTATATGTAAAGTTGTAATGTGCAATGAATATGATTAGACTTGTAATGTAAAGTGTGATTAATGTAAGTCCATGGATTCAATGTACGTATGTGTAATATGAATTGTAACGTACATACAAGTTTCATTGAGTATGAATATGAAGAAATGAGTTCTAGTAGGTGATGGATGTGATTGAAACTCAAAATGAGTAGTGTGGTAAAATGGAATGGAGTTATGCTTCCTTTTGGTTTTATGTAGCATACCTTTGAACATACAATGAATGCACACAAGTTTCAATGTGCGTAAGGTATGAATGGATGCCATTTTCAAGTTATAAAGGTGGATGGATGAGAAAATGGCCATGGCAATAGATTAAGGATGTGTTGGTATGAGTTGCAGCAAGGAAACTGCAGGAAATCTGGAAAACATGAGGGCCAAATCGATCTCATAGGATGAGAGATAGATCTGGAAGAGCCAAAATGCTCTTATTTGGGCAAAAGAATAGAGCAGATCGATCTCCAATAGAGCCAGATCGATCTCCCAAGCATTCTGTAGTGAAAAGATCGATCCCCAAGCACCCAGATCGATCTCCTTAGCTCTCTGTTTGGGAGCAGATCGATCTCATGCTTCGACAGATCGATCTCATGCCTCGACAGATCGATCTCATGCTTCGACAGATCGATCTCAGGTTTAAAAATGTCGTGAAAAAGAGGGATTTTAAGGGACCAGATCGATCTCCTCTTGGACCAGATCGATCTCCTCAAGCTATTTCTATATAAAGAGGGCTGAAAATCAAGAAATCTCAGGAAAAACACTAACCTTCCACTTTCAACCCAAAAACCTAACTTTCCCTCTTTAAAATCAGCCATTTCCAGCAAGAATTAAAGAGAGACCATTAGAGGCAAAGTTGTTCCTATTAAAGAGAAGAACAACATAGTGTGAAGGCATTTTTCCATTGTTGGTATTGAAGGAGTTAAGGGCATTGCCATTTGGAGCAAGAAGAAAAATCATATTTGGTAAGATTCTAACACTTCAATCCAAATACATTGTCTATTAAATTGATTTTGGAGTTGTTTGGTATGATTATTGATGGATAAATTATCTAGGGGTGTGGTGGAATTTGTGTAACCTAGAAAACCTAGAATGGGTTGAATGAGTTTATGATTTATAGGCATTGCTAAAGTTGTTATTGAGGTAATGTTTATGATTTTAGATGGTTAAATGAGATTACATTGTGAGTTTGGAGGAATTGTGAAAATGGGTATGTATATGCTTGATAAATGCCATAGTGAGGGAATTCATGGAATATGAACACTATGAGCTTAATGTCGATTTAATATCGATTTTGAATAAGTTAATAGGCCTAAGAAGATCCATAGACTCGAGTTATGGGTAAAGTAATGAAACGAGGCCATATAAGCGTTAATAGAGGCTATAGATTAAATTGACTATAGCAAGTACAAGGGTTGCATTATATGGATCGAATATAATGCGGGATACGATTTTGTGCAGTCCCGAAGAGTTCGCTGAAGACGAATCGAACCGTACGAGTAAGCAGCTTAAGGAAGTGGAATCACGCATCGCGATTCCAGGTAAGGGAATTTTGTGAGTATATAGAGGTAGCTGCTCGTACTTTGAACTTGTGGGTGAATATTGGGTGTTTTATGAAATGCATGGTTGCTTAAATAAATGATTGATGGTATTCGTGAATGATGAGGAGTATATGCGTGGTTTTGGATTTGAAGTGGATTTTATGAAATGGGATAGTAAGGCCAATAATTGCATAAATCTAATGTTTTAATGCTTTTCAAAACGAAATTGCTTGGTTTTAAGCAAGCTTGTAGATGGGTAAGCTAGTATTGTATGGTTGTTGTGGAAAAGCATTTGTGAGTGCTAAACCCGATTGCGGGGATTGTTTGATTATGTATGAGCCACCTATCGTATCTGTATGTCATAAATCGCGCTAGAGCCTCGCTTACGCTGGATTTCTATGTTTTCATTTGTATGAAACGTGCTGGAGCTTAGCTCGCACCTTGATTTGGAAACTATGATAATGTTTATAAACCGTACTGGAGCTTCTGCTCGTACGTGGATTTTTAGTGGTTGTCTTATGAGTATAACCGTACTAGAGCTATGCTCGTACGCGTCTCTGTATGAGAGGATGCCTGAGTCTTGCTAGAGCTTTGCTCGCACAAGTTTGCACATTATGACACGTATAAGGTTGTGAAAGTTGGTAAGATCCTTAAGCCTTACATCCTTAAGCCAACATCCTTAAGCCCAAAGAGGCGGGGAGGCTCTGTTCGGTGGGGAGGCTCTCTTACGGTGGGATCCTTAAGCCAACATCCTTAAGCCCTGGAGGGGCGGGGAGGCTCTGTTAGGCAGGGAGGCTCTCCTACATGGGTACGGTAAGATCCTTAAACCCTACATCCTTAAGCCAACATCCTTAAGCCCAAAGAGGCGGGGAGGCTCTATTAGGTGGGGAGGCTCTGTTCGGTGGGGAGGCTCTCTTACGGAAGGATCCTTAAGCCCTACATCCTTAAGCTAACATCCTTAAGCCCGAGGAGGCAGGGAGGCCCTGTTAGGCGGGGAGGCTCTATTCGGAAGGGAGGCTCTCCTTCACGGATATGGAAAAACTCTTGGTATGGGGTAGGTAAGACCTAGGAATGCACCCCCAATCACGATATGAGTCTGCGGAGTACGCTGTTCCGTGTATATCACATGGAGTACGATGTACCGCATGATGGTTATGTGGTGAGAAAGTCTGGCGAGGGATAATCCATCTTCGTGCCAGTGTGATACCCCGCACACCTGGATGCGTGTGGTCTGGGATGATTTATGATGTAATGGTCCACATAGGCACTTTTGATATAGTGACCTAGTTTTTATACACATGCGTGAATTGTGAAATGAAAATGTGGTTGTGATTGTGAGTTGATTTGGTGGTAATTATGGGTGAGAAAGAGGTTTATGATGTTGGTTTAAAAAGGAGGTTTCTTAATGAATTGCCCTTTTTATGAATTTAAATGAGATTGAGCATGAGATGATTTATACATGATGTTTCTACCATGTTTTATATGCCAATGCACATGATTTTGATACATGATATATATGTATATTCACATGGCATAGTTTTATTCCTCATGCTCCTACCATAAATGATTTATGCATAACACTATCAGCATGTAGATAGAGTAGTTATCTACCATGCTTGCATTATTGCCTTACTGAGCGTGTGGTTGCTCATCCCACTCTATTTCCCCCTACAGAGCGTGCATAGTAGCCCAGTAAGGACTGAGGCATGGTATTTTGGACTCCGCTGCATCTCCATTGCTAAGAGGTATATACACAGTGATTCTTTTTGTATCTAAACAATGTAAAAGCATAGTATTCTTTTGAGTTGTAAGTATGGGGGATGTAGATGTCAGTAAAACATGTATTCGTATAAGTACACGATTAAATGCAAATGTATGACATCGTTTTAATTAATTGACAATGAATGAGATGTGGTGTTTATTATTGACTCACAGCCCAACAGTGTGTGGTGAGTTTAGTTCACGACCGGGTAAGGTAACAGTAAAACGTGAAAAATTTTCAGTGATTTTCGATTAAAGAGAATGGAATTGGGTCGTGACAGAGATTGGTATCAGAGCTGTGTTGGCCTGATGTGAGTCATTAATAAAACGTAGGAAAGTACATCCCCATAGTACTTGCTTTTGTTTAGATATAACTGTGTATACCGTGATGGATTAAGCTTAATGAATTATTATAATACAGGAAGTTAGGCACTATGCCAGTTACACGCAAAGGTAGAGGGGCAAGAGCACGTGCTAGAGGCCGTAGAGGTAGGCCTGAGAGTCATGCGGAGCCATAGACTGAACAGGCTCCACAGAACCCTGCTGGGAGAGCAGATGATACTGAGACTCGCTTCGCTAGGTTAGAGCGGAGTATTGAGAATTTGGTGGAGATAGTCACGCAGGCATTGGGTGCCGGTGATAGACGAGGTCCCGCGGCACAGCCTACTACTGAACAGGCAGCTGCGGAGGCGGAGAGACCTCAGACTGCTGAGACAGCTACAGTTACACCACCACCAGCCCAGGATATAGCTTCTCCTATCGCTCCACAGCAGAGCGGTAGTGATTTGGGTTATGATTGCGACTTGAGCAGGTTGCGAGAGTTTTAAGCGTTGAAACCCCTAGTGTTTAGAGGGGTGAAGGACCCAGTGATTACGGAGGATTGGGTGTATGAGATGGAGAAACTATATAGGTTTTTCTGATGCACTTCAGCTGAAAAGGTAGCCTTGCCGTGTTTATGTTAAAAGGCGAGGCCGAGCATTGGTGGAGGTCCACCGAGGTTATTTTGAGGGCCAGACACTCTGAGATCTCGTGGGAGATATTTCTAGAGGCCTTCAGGAGACGGTATATTCCAGCCACCGCACAGAGGAAATTGCGGATGGAATTTATGAATTTGGTTCAGGGGAACCGGACTGTGGACGAGTATGAGTCCAAGTTTATGTCATTGGGGAGATATGACCCTGACACGATGGGTAGTGAGACCCGAAAGATACAGAAGTTCATGGATGGATTGAGATTGGCCATCCGGACTAAGCTAGCTCCCTTTGACATCTTGACCTATGAGGAGGCTGTACATAAGGCTCAGTTATGTGAGCAAGACTTTAAGCAAAATGCCTCTGAGCTTGGGAGAGTCAGTGTTAGAAAGAACAGGGACCGGAAGAGATCCGGGTTTGGAAGAGTGGCCAAGAGAGATGGCCAAAGATTTTTTGAGAAGAGGCCAAAGATTGAGGAGGTGCGGGAGAGAGCTGCTAGACCTCCCGTATACCCAGCCTTGACTGCGCCGAGGGGCATGACTATTGGAGGACCACGGCCTACTACTGATCAGTGTAGGAGATGTGGGAGATTTCATGGGAATAGGCCCTGTCTGATGACCCCTATGGTGTGTTTTAGATGCGAGAGACCAAGACATATGGCTAAGTATTATCCCGAGAAGATGGAGATTGCCCCACAGAAGGGCAAGGAGCCTGAGGGAGCTCCAGTTGAGATAGCAGCCCCGAGGAGGAGGGCTACAGCTGAGGAAAAAGGGAAATAGGCTACGGGTGTGAGCAGAGGAAGAGTACATGCACTGGACCAGGACACTGCAGACGCATCGACGGATGTGATTAAAGGTATCACCCGAATCTTTGATTTAGAAACATTGGTATTATTTGATCCTAGTGCCACGTATTCTTTCATATCACCTTCCTTTGCACATAAATTGTTGAAATATGTGAAACCAACATTGTTGGACAAAATGTTGATGATTTCCACACCCATGAATGATAGTCAATTGACTGAGCATGTATGTAGGGATTGTAAGTTAAAGATAGAGGGGAAGGAAATGATAGCCAATCTGATTTTATTGAATATGAATGATTTTGATGTAATTTTGGGAATGGATTGGTTCGCTACCAATCGTGTTGTGATGGATTGTCATGCCAAAACATTGATGTTTTCAGGATTAGACAATCTTATTGTAAATTTTGATGAAAATAAATGATATGAAACTTGTATAATTGTGGTAAATAAAAGAGTATAATTTTAAATGCATATTGCTTGAGAGATAAATTATTTGTTTTTGATAAATATTGAATGTGGAGTGATGGTTTATGTTACTAACGATGGAGAGGATAATGTGAAGGGTTCATTGCCTATGTGGTCGATATAGATGAGGCACACCCGAAATTGAGGGACATAGCCGTAATTACGGATTACCCTGATGTCTTTCCGGATGAATTACCAGGACTACCACCTGAAAGGGAAATGGAATTTTGCATTGAGTTAGTGCCTGGTACAGAGTCGATATCGAAACCACCCTATAGAATGGCTCCGATAGAGTTGGAAGAGCTGAAGAAACAGCTGCAAGAGTTGCTGGAGAAGGGGTTTATTAGACCGAGTGTCTCACCTTGGGGAGCACCGGTTCTATTTGTAAGGAAGAAGGATGGAAGCCTCCGACTGTGTATAGATTACTGGCTATTGAATAAGGCCACCATTAAAAACAAGTACCCCCTTCCAAGAATCGATGATTTGTTGGATCAGCTCCAGGGAGCCGAAGTATTTTCTCAGATAGATCTGCGGTCAGGGTATCATCAGTTGAGGATCAGGAGTGGAGATGTACTCAAGACAGCATTTCGTACCCATTATGGCCACTACGAGTTTTTGTTGATGCCATTCGGATTGACGAATGCTCCTGCAGCATTTATGCCATTGATGAATGATATATTCAAGCCATACCTGGACAAGTTTGTAATAGTGTTCATTGATGACATTTTGGTGTATTCCAAGTCCAGGGAAGATCATGAGGAGCACTTGAGGATAGTTCTGCAGACCCTCCGAGAGAGAGAATTGTATGCCAAACTCAGCAAGTGTAACAGATCTCATTTCTGGGGCATGTTGTGTCAAAGGATGGGGTATCGGTGGATCCATCCAAGATAGAGGCAGTTGTACAGTGGGAACAACCCAATACAGTAACTGAGATCAGAAGTTTCCTGGGATTGGCAGGATATTATCGGAGATTTGTAGAGGGTTTCTCCAGACTAGCTGCTCCGTTGACACGCCTCACGCGTAAGGATGTTAAGTTTACATGGGATGAGGCATGTGAGAGGAGTTTTGAGGAGCTTAAGCGTCGATTGATGACTACTCCAGTTCTCACCATTCCTACCAGCTCAGGAGGATTCTCGGTGTATACGGATGCATCACACCAGGGACTGGGCTGTGTGCTTATGCAGGATGGGAAGGTAGTTGCCTATAGATCTAAACAGTTGAAAGATCATGAGAGGAACTACCCGACACATGATTTGGAGTTGGCGGCTGTAGTATTTGCTTTGAAAATATGGCGCCACTATCTCTATGGTGAGAAATTGTAGGTGTTCACAGATCATAAGAGCCTTAAGTACCTATTCTCACAGAAAGAGCTGAATATGAGACAGAGGAGATGGCTCGAACTTCTGAAAGACTATGATTGTGAAATCATGTACCACCCAGGTAAGGCAAATGTAGTTGCCGATGCTTTGAGTAGAAAAAGCCTTAGGTTGGTGTCTTATATGATGGTACGGGAACATGAATTGTTAGAACACTTTACGAACCGCAGTCTGGATGTAACCCCACCTGGATCTGAGAGACTTGAGATCATGGCTAGTTTGAGACTAGAGCCAAAGTTGATTGGTCATATTCGGCAAGCCCAGCAGAGCGATCGACGGTGTATCGATTGGCTAGGCAGGTACAGACAGGTGTGGGTATTGATTTTGAGCAGAGTGCTGATGGCTTATTGAGGTTCAGAGGCAGAGTATGCGTTCCCAGGGATCCTGAGATCAGGAGAACGATTTTATCAGAGGCTCACTCATCGAAGTATACGATACATCCGGGAAGTACCAAGATGTATCAAAACCTTCAGAAGGTTTATTGGTGGTCTGGAATGAAGAGAGACATTGCTAAATATGTCGCTAAGTGTCTCATTTGTCAGCAAGTGAAGGTAGAGCATCAGAAGCCTGCAGGATTATTGCAGCCTCTACCGATACCGACCTGGAAGCGGAGCATGTCACCATGGATTTTATGATGGGGTTGCCGAGGACCCGCAGAGGTCATGATGCTATATGGGTTATTGTGGACCGGTTGACTAAGTCCGCCCATTTCTTGGCTATAAGAGCTACCGATACACTGAGTCAGTTGGCGAACCTGTATATTCGAGAGATAGTACGGCTACATGGTGTACCAGTGAGCGTTGTTTCTGATAGGGATGCCCGCTTCACTTCCCATTTCTGGGAACATTTTCAGGAAGCGCTGGGGACCCGACTGAGTTTTAGCACCACTTTTTATCCTCAGACAGATGGGCAGTCAGAGAGGACTATACAGATGCTCGAGGATATGTTGAGAGCGTGTGTGCTGGATTTTAGAGGCTCTTGGGATGACCACCTGCAGTTAGCTGAGTTCGCTTATAATAATAGCTATCATGCGAGTATCGGGATGGCACCCTATGCGGCATTGTATGGGCGTAGATGCCGTTCCCCCATTGGATGGGAAGAGGTTGGTGACAGACAGATTTTTGCTCCGGACTTAGTGCAGCAGGCATCTGAGGACCTCCAGTTGATATGTGAGAGATTACGGACAGCTCAGAGCCAACAAAAGAGTTATGCTGACAAGAGACGAAGACCACTGGAGTTTGATGAGGGTGAGTCGGTGTTTCTGAGGGTATCACCATCGAAGGGTATTATGAGATTTGGTAAGAAGGGCAAGCTGAGTCTTAGATATATCGGACCCTTCGAGATTTTGGAGAGAGTGGGAGATAAGGCGTATAGGTTGGCATTACCACCGAACTTGGCAAATGTCCATAACGTCTTCCATGTCTCGATGCTTCGGAAGTATCACCCGGACCCGGCACACGTGATAAGATATGAGCCGTTAGAGCTCCATGAGAGTATGACGTATGTTGAGAAGCCGGTTCGGATATTGGACAGAAAAGAGAAAGTGTTGCGGAATAAGACAATTCCCTTGGTGAAAGTTCTTTGGCAACATCACATGGCGGAAGAGGCCACATGGGAATTGGAGAACTTAATATGGGAGAAGTACCCCCAACTTTTTGAAGAGTGACTTGGTTCTAATTTGGAGGACCAAATTCCTTGAAGGAGGGGAGAATGTGAGACCCCATATATGTAAAGTTGTAATGTGTAATGAATATGATTGGACTTGTAATGTAAAGTGTGATTAATGTAAGTCCATGGATTCAATGTACGTATGTGTAATATGAATTGTAACGTACATACAAGTTTCATTGAGTGTTAATATGAAGAAATGAGTTCTGGCAGGTGATGGATGTGATTGAAACTCAAAATGAGTAGTGTGGTAAAATGGAATGGAGTTATGCTTCCTTTTGGTTTTATGTAGCATACCTTTGAACATACAATGAATGCACACAAGTTTCAATGTGCATAAGGTATGAATGGATGCCATTTTCAAGTTATAAAGGTGGATGGATGAGAAAATGGCCATGGCAATAGATTAAGGATGTGTTGGTATGAGTTGCAGCAAGGAAACTGTAGGAAATCTGGAAAACATGAGGGCCAGATCGATCTCATAGGATGAGAGATCGATCTGGAAGAGCCAGAATGCTCTTATTTGGGCAAAAGAATAGAGCAGATCGATCTCCAATGGAGCCAGATCGATCTCTTAAGCATTCTGTAGTGAAAAGATCGATCCCCAAGCACCCAGATCGATCTCCTTAGCTCTCTGTTTGGGAGCAGATCGATCTCATGCTTCGACAGATCGATCTCATGCCTCGACAGATCGATCTCATGCTTCGACAGATCGATCTCAGGCTTAAAAATGTCATGAAAAAGAGGGATTTTAAGGGACCAGATCGATCTCCTCTTGGACCAGATCGATCTCCTCAAGCTATTTCTATATAAGGAGGGCTGAAAATCAGGAAATCTCGGGAAAAACACTAACCTTCCACTTTCAACCCAAAAATCTAACTTTCCCTCTTTAAAATCAGCCATTTCCAGCAAGAATTAAAGAGAGACCATTAGAGGCAAAGTTGTTCCTATTATAGAGAAGAACAACATAGTGTGAAGGCATTTTCCCATTGTTGGTATTGAAGGAGTTAAGGGCATTGCCATTTGGAGCAAGAAGAAAAATCATATTTGGTAAGATTCTAACACTCCAATCCAAATACATTATCTATTAAATTGATTTTGGAGTTGTTTGGTATGATTATTGATGGATAAATTATCTAGGGGTGTGGTGGAATTGGTGTAACCTAGAAAACCTAGAATGGGTTGAATGAGTTTATGATTTATGGGCATTGCTAAAGTTGTTATTGAGGTAATGTTTATGATTTTAGATGGTTAAATGAGATTACATTGTGAGTTTGGAGGAATTGTGAAAATGGGTATGTATATGTTTGATAAATACCATAGTGAGGGAATTTATGGAATATGAACACTATGAGCTTAATGTCGATTTAATATCGATTTTGAATAAGTTAATAGGCATAAGAAGATCCATAGACTCGAGTTATGGGTAAAGTAATGAAACGAGGCCATATAAGCGTTAATAGAGGCTATAGATTAAATTGACTATAGCAAGCACAAGGGTTGCATTATATGGATCGAATATAATGCGGGATACGATTTTGTGTAGTCCCAAAGAGTTCGTTGAAGACGAATCGAACCGTACGAGTAAGCAGCTTAAAGAAGTGGAATCACGCATCGCGATTCCAGTTAAGGGAATTTTGTGAGTATATAGAGGTAGCTACTCGTACTTTGAACTTGTGGGTGAATATTGGGTGTTTTATGAAATGCATGGTTGCTTAAATAAATGATTGATGGTATTCGTGAATGATGAGGAGTATATGCGTGGTTTTGGATTTGAAGTGGATTTTATGAAATGGAATAGTAAGGCCAATAATTGCATAAATCTAATGTTTTGATGCTTTTCAAAACGAAATTGCTTGGTTTTAAGCAAGCTTGTAGATGGGTCAGCTAGTATTGTATGGTTGTTGTGGAAAAGCATTTGTGAGTGATAAACCCGATTGCCGGGATTGTTTGATTGTGTATGAGCTGCCTATCGTATATGTATGTCATAAATCGTGCTAAATCGCTCGCGCTGGATTTCTATATTTTCATTTGTATGAAACGTGCTGGAGCTTAGCTCGCACCTTGATTTGGAAACTATGATAATGTTTATAAACCGTACTGGAGCTTCTGCTCGTACGTGGATTTTTAGTGGTTGTCTTATGAGTATAACAGTACTAGAGCTATGCTCGAACGCGTCTCTGTATGAGAGGATGCCTGAGTCGTGCTAGAGCTTTGCTCGCACAAGTTTGCACATTGTGACACGTATAAGGTTGTGAAAGTTGGTAAGATCCTTAAGCCTTACATCCTTAAGCCAACATCCTTAAGCCCAAAGAGGCGGGGAGGCTCTGTTCGGTTGGGAGGCTCTCTTACGGTGGGATCCTTAAGCCAACATCCTTAAGCCCTGGAGGGGCGGGGAGGCTCTATTAGGCAGGGAGGCTCTCCTACATGGGTACGGTAAGATCCTTAAACCCTACATCCTTAAGCCAACATCCTTAAGCCCAAAGAGGCGGGGAGGCTCTGTTAGGCGGGGAGGCTCTGTTCGGTGGGGAGGCTCTCTTACGGAAGGATCCTTAAGCCCTACATCCTTAAGCTAACATCCTTAAGCCCGAGGAAGCAGGGAGGCTCTGTTAGGCGGGGAGGCTCTGTTCGGCAGGGAGGCTCTCCTTCACGGATATGGAAAAACTCTTGGTATGGGGTAGGTAAGACCTAGGAATGGCACCCCCAATCACGATATGAGTCTGCGGAGTACGCTGTATCGTGTATATCACATGGAGTACGATGTACCGCATGATGGTTATGTGGTGAGAAAGTCTGGCGAGGGATAATCCATCTTCGTGCCAGCGTGATACCCCGCACACCTGGATGCGTGTGGTCTGGGATGATTTATGATGTAATGGTCCACATAGGCACTTTTGATATAGTGACCTAGTTTTTATACACATGCGTGAATTGTGAAATGAAAATGTGGTTGTGATTGTGAGTTGATTTGGTGGTAATTATGTGTTGAGAAAGAGGTTTATGATGTTGGTTTAAAAAGGAGGTTTCTTAATGAATTGCCGTTTTTATGAATTTAAATGAGATTGAGCATGAGATGATTTATACATGATGTTTCTACCATGTTTTATATGCCAATGCACATGATTTTGATACATGATATATATGTATATTCACATGGCATAGTTTTATTCCTCATGCTCCTACCATAAATGATTTATGCATAACACTATCAGCATGTAGATAGAGTAGTTATCTACCATGCTTGCATTATTGCCTTACTGAGCGTGTGGTTGCTCATCCCACTCTATTTCCCCCTACAGAGCGTGCATAGTAGCCCAGTAAGGACTGAGGCATGGTATTTTGGACTCCGCTGCATCTCCATTGCTAAGAGGTATATACACAATGATTCTTTTTGTATCTAAACAATGTAAAAGCACAGTATTCTTTTGAGTTGTAATTATGGGGGATGTAGATGTCAGTAAAACATGTATTCGTATAAGTACACGATTAAATGCAAATGTATGACATCGTTTTAATTAATTGAGAATGAATGAGATGTGGTGTTTATTATTGACTCACAGCCTAACAGTGTATAGTGAGTTTAGTTCACGACCGGGTAAGGTAACAGTAAAACGCGAAAAATTTTCAGTGATTTTCGATTAAAGAGAATGGAATTGGGTCGTGACAATTCATGATCTTTGTCAAATAAATTTGCTAACTTGTTTAGGTTGAGTGCAAGTAAAGATTTTATGGATACATCTCTTAAAAGCCCTCATGAGACACAACTCGTCCATTGACGGTGACCTAGGGGTTTAAAGGCTTGTTGCATAGACTAAATCCAATCGTGACTACTACAAAAGTGTGTTAGACATTGATACTTAGGATTGAGAATTTAAGATTTGGATTAGGATTTGCTAAAGGAATTACAATGCTGAGAATTTGATAAGTATTTAAATTGCTATATTAATATTATCTAATAATATTCTTTTAGCTCTATTATTGTGTTTAAAAGTGTAAGACCCTAAATTTCTATGTAATATTTATGATTGTTAAATGTACGGACAAGTTACATTACATATGAATTACAAGAAATAGATGTTTGTAAGTTCTAAATGTGAATAAATCCCAAAATGAGTATAGAATCAATTGGATGGAAGCTTAACTTAGAAAATTTGGAAAAAGTGCAGCTAGAATGCTGCAAGAAGCAGGGCAGATCGATCTCAAGCGAGGAAAGATCGATCTTATGGCCTGGAAACACAATACCAATCATTCAACAAGAGGGAGATCGATCCCTCACTCAAGCAGATTAATCTCAAGTTGTCTCGGGTTAGACCAGATTGATCTCTTCTTAAGGCCAGATCGATCTCCAAAGCCTTCTGCCTGAAACAGATTGATCTCATTACCTTGAGTAAATCAATCTCATACATTTCAACATATCAATCCTCTGCCAGCAAATTGTCCAAATTCTGAAGGATTCAAGCAATGGCAGATCGATCTCCCCCCTATGGAGATCGATCTCCTAAGGCATTTCCTATAAAAACTGGGTAGTTGGATCTACATTTCATGGGAACAAATTCATTTCCTCCATTTTTTACATTAACCTAGCTTTCTCACTCTGAAAGCCATCACATTTCCATAAAGATTTGAGAAAAAACTATTAGAGAAAAGTTGTTCATTTTGAAGAGAATAACAACATAGCTTAGAATTGACACGCCCTAAAGGTATGTTCCGCAAGTGCATAGGTCGTACAAGTAATAATGGGATTTGAGTCCCGAGTTATCGTCCCTCAAAGAAGTTGGTTAGCCTAATTAATTACCGGTTAATCTTACCCTAAGTATATTCTAGCAAATTATGAAATTAAATTGGTGATCTACTAAGGCTAATTAAACATACTGAAAACAATAAACATTAAAAATAAAGAAAATAAAACTGAACTAAGATTTGCTTACCGAACTTCGATCAATTAAAGAAAATACCTACAAAAGAAAATTAAAACAATTAATTAAGCAATCAAAATAAAATGCTAGAATAAAGAACAAAATTAATTAAGCTAAAATTAAACAAACCTAAGGTAAAATGTGAATGTAATTAAACAAATTAAGAAAATGCATTTTAAACTAACTTAAAGTCTAATAAGATAAACATCTACTTACCTAAAGAAATTCTTAAACTTAACTCTAACTAAATGCTGATAAAACAACATTTAACTAATGCATGCAAATAAATTTAATCTAAATTAATTCTAAATATAACTCATAAAATACTAAACTAAAAATTAAATCCTAACTTGTATAAACTAAAATTAACTATTAACTAAGACTTAAAACTAAAGATTAAATTGACAACTTAAAATATTAAATTTACCCATCAATTACCACTATCCTAATTAATAAAAACAACAAAAAATGAAATAGACATCAATTTTCAAAGAAGCAGTAGCCAAACGTGGCCTTAGGCAATTTAAATCATCCAAAGGTCCCTCCAAACACTATTCACATCTTCACCAAATTTACAATTCTAGCATTCTCGGCTAGCTCGCTGCTCTCGGTTTTGTCCTGCTCTTCAAGTGTCTAGGATTCATCCATGGCTTCTGCTCCAGATGCTGTTACTCCCAGATGTACACTGTACAATGTACATCTCAGCTGCCTGCTTCAGGTGCTATGGGTGATGTACTACTCCTGCTCCTGGCACCGTTCCTCAACCTGTCCTTCGTTTTTCACTTCTGCAAAATGCACGAGCTTCCCTTAAGCCGGCACCCATCAATTTACAGCAACCTTTAGTACCTTTCCTCTGCTTGGGACAACCTACACAGAACTACCGTCTGCTTCATTCTCTGCAAAATAAAACACACAGCAGACGCACAACAGTCGTTTCCTGCAACCGAGAACAACAGAGGAACAAAACAGAATTAAAATGAGCAATTTAGATAGCCCGACAGTGATAATATTGCAAAGGAAAGAAAACAAATTAACAAATGCCACCCCAGCAAATACCAAGCTTCGGTACAATGAAGCAAAGCAAATATGCAAAAAAATAAAAAGAACTATGATGAACAGTAGTGAAATCTCAGGACAGAGCAGAACAGAGTATTGATCGACTGCTGGTTTGTTTCTTTGTTACCCTTCAGCTGTCGAACACCCTCTCTCGGTATTACATATGAGCATCTCCATTAAAGCAGGAATTAAGATGACAATACAGAAAAACAAAACTAAATGCTAAATCAGTAATGTAGAGAAATAAAAGACACGAAAGCAGGAGACTCCAAGCCACGGTTTCTTTCACTTTCTTCTCCTACCGTGTTCTACTCTTCCAATATTACCAATTGATACACAGAATTATTCCAACATATTAGATCGACAAAAATGAATCAAAACATCATGATCGGCATTGATGATTACAGATTTGCAACTGGTTTATACAACAACCGAGAATGGATTAAAACATATAGCAAAACATTATCTGAATGGTGTGAAGAAAACTGGATTGGTAAAATAATAATTCTAAGCAACCGAGATATATGAATTTAAAAAGAAAAGATTTCCATAATCAATTCAATAGAACAGTAGATAAAAAACAAATATGAAAGCTAGAAGAAAAAGACTAATCAGCAGAATACTCAAAAGCAAAGAAAGTAAGGCTTTTAAAGTTAACCTAAAAAAAACAAACTATTCTACCCTATTTTTTTCCACCCCTTACAATTGTCATCATTTTCTATTTATATACATATTTAGGGGTATAATTGTAATTTTTCCATCCTAGATGAGTTGGCATTGTTTGGCCACTTGTCTTCACACCATTGGCTCTTTGAAAAATAATATTTGCATGTCATCTATCTTTTTGTCCAATTGGATGTGCTAGGCTCGTGTTGTCCGCGTGGTCCAATCTCGATTTTAACTCAATTTCGGTTCATTTTCTATCGAAATATTCAAAATTCATCAAATTTAATTTATCTGCAAACATGAGAATTTTAATTAAATAAAAGGGATAATTAACAAAATAAATCGGGGATTTAAATAATTAATTAGGAAATTAAGCACAAATAATTCTAAAAAAATAGAATTATCACACCCCCAAACTTGAGCTTTTGCTTATCCTCAAGCAAAACAAAGTAATTGTAAGAATGACAAGTACTAAACACAATAATTTCCCCAATATTATCCTCAAAGAAAAAGTACAGACTATGAAATCAAAGAGTCACAATTATAAGTCCAACACTCAGAATCATTCAATCATAAGTCCTAACCCAAATTGGACTCCTCGTGAATGTGTGAAAAATGTCAAAGTCACTTCACAATACATTATCAGGATTAGATTATGCAAACACAATCAATGCAAAGTCAATGACATGTGATCATTCCCATAAGTTTACTTTTCACTTCTCTCTCCACTAATGTAGTCACACTTAACTAAAGATCAATAAGACTTCATTAAGCTTGTAATGTAAGGCTGGGGCTAAGGTATGATAAAGTCGATTTAGGTTTAATTACCCCTTAACATGCATTACTTTCAAGATTTTAATGTAAGAGCTCAAATTCCCCCAAACTTATTTATTTCACTAAACATTTTTTTTTGTATTTTTCTTCTTTCTTCTTTTTCTCTTTCTTTTTCTTTCATTTTTTTGAACATTCACTATCACCAAACACCCATATGTACAAAGCTCAAAATATATCCCAATGACTTTCATGCTTTCGGGTAGGGGATAGGAACAAAGTATTTAAGCTAAGGAAAATTATAAGCAGGTGTATTTACAGAGAAAGACTTATTTGGCCCAGATGAATGACTAGGGATAAAGTATGTACACGGATGGCTCGAAAGGCTCAAATGGTCCAAAGATGGCCTAAATCATCTCCCTAATTAAGTGTGATCTAATATTTCACCTCGAGATTAGGTCAAACAAATTCTAGAATATGATGCACAAAATCAATTGAACAAAATGCAATCCAATGTCCACATAAGCTTTCTCTAAATAAATGTACAGATTCATGACATGACATGTGCATAAGATGAGGCAATCACAATCAGAATTAAGACAAATTCAAGAATTCAACTTCATGCTTTTCCTATAATCATGCTTCTCATTCAATCAAAATCAGACTTAATCATGGGGTCATATCATCGGAATATGGGAAAACTATATGCTAAGCACTAAAGCATCCCAAAATCAAACAATTTAAGCTCATATTTTCAAAAAAATTTTGAAACAATTTTCAATTTTGCCAAAATTTTCAAAAAATGATCGAGTGATATCCCCTCCCCCAAACTTAAAGTGCACAGTGTCCTCAGTGTGCAGATAATATAAGAATTTAAGCTCAAGAATATAGTACTCCCCTATCTGATGTTGATGAACAACTAAAGCTTTTATTGAAAGCCTAAAACTTAGAAAATAAACCTGCAAAATAAACAAAGAAAGAAACAACAGAAAAGAAAAAGAATTATAAAGTGATAGAAAAATGAAGCTAAGTAGCAGGATCAAAAGTGGGAGGGTCAGCTAAAGTGGTCACAGAATGCTGACGATCAAACCCTCCCTCAAAATAGTGTTTCAGTCTGCCCCTATTAACCTTAAAGGGTTGATTCAGGGTCTCATCCATAATTTTAATGGCTCCATGAGGAAATACTTGTGTAATGGTAAAGGGACCTGACCACCGAGACTTAAGCTTTCCTGGAAACAGCTTTAAGCGTGAATTAAATAATAGAACCTGCTGACCTGGCTCGAAATGTCTCTCCTTAATTTTCTTATCATGCCATCACTTAGTCTTTTCCTTATAGAGCTTAGCATTCTCATATGCCTGCAACCTGAACTCATCTAACTGATTAAGCTGTAGCAGCCTCTTCTCCCCTGCTGCCTCTAAATTGAAATTCAGGTTCTTAAGGGCCTAATAGGCCTTGTGTTCTAGCTCTACTGGTAGATGACAAGCTTTACCATAAAGAAGCTTATAAGGGGACATTCCTAAAGGTGTTTTGAAGGCTGTCCTATAGGCCCAAAGTGCATCCTCTAACCTTATGGACCAGTCCTTCCTACTTGGGTTCACTGTTTTATCTAATATCCCCTTAATTTCCCTATTGGACAACTCTAATTGGCTACTCGTCTGTGGGTGATAAGCAATGGCTACCTTATGTTTGACCCTATATTTCTTTAACAGCCGATCAAAACTTCTATTGCAAAAGTGGGATCCTCAATCACTAATAATAGCCCTAGGTGTGCCAAATCGTGTGAAAATGTTCTTCTTTAAAAACCTTACTACCACCTTGGCATCATTAGTTGGTAAAGCCATCGCTTCAACCCATTTTGATACATATTCCACAGCCACTAGAATATAGAGATTGCCATATGAAGGAATAAATGGTCCCATGAAATCAATGTCCCAGACATCAAAGAGTTCTACTTCTAAAATATTAGTCAGAGGTATCTCATTTCTTTTGGAAATATTTCCTACCCTCTGACATCTATCACATTTTGGCACAAAGTAGTGGGCATCCTTAAATAACATGGGCCAGTAATATCCAGATTATGAAACCTTGGCTGCTATCCTCTCTCCTCCAAAAATACCCTTCATAATCAGAAGAATGGCAATGTCTAAGTATATCCTCTACTTCTTCCATGGGAACACACCTTCTCAAAATCTGATCTTTACATTACTTGTATAGGAAGCGTTTATCCCAAACATAATACTTGATATCACTCAAAAACTTTTTCCTTTGCTGCGCAGTCAAATCAGGTGGCATCACATTGCTCACCAGATAATTTACAAAATCAGCGTACCAAGGCAATCTGGAGTGCCCGAAAGTAAATAGCTGCTCATCAGGAAAGGACTCATTAATAGTTGTACCATCTTCTTTATGTCCACTCTCTAATCTAGATAAATGGTCAGCAACCTGATTCTTCGTACCTTTCCTATCCCTAATCTCCAAGTCAAACTCTTGTAGTAGGAGGATCCATCGAATCAGCCTCGGCTTTGCATCCTTCTTAGAGACTAAATACTTAATGGTAGCATGATCAGTATATACTACTACCTTAGTACCAATGAGATAGGAGCAAAACTTATCAAAAGCAAATACCATAGCTAACAGCTCCTTTTCGGTAGTAGCATAGTTTATTTGGGCCTCATTAAGTGTTTTGCTTGCGTAGTAAATAGCATAAAAGACTCTTCCTTTTCTTTGTCCTAGTATAGCCCTGACAGCATAATCACTTGCATCACACATAAGCTCAAAAGGTAAACTCCAATCTGGAGCTATGATTACAAGGGCTGTAACTAATTTTTCCTTCAAAGTCTTAAATGCTTCTAAGCATTTCTCATCAAAGCAAAACACAATGTCTTTCTCAAGGACATTACATAAAGGCTTAGTTATCTGAGAAAAATCCTTAATGAACCTTCTGTAAAATCCTGTATGGCCTAGGAAACTTCGAATTCCTTTTACAGTGGTAGGGGGAGGTAACTTCTCAATAATTTCTACCTTAGCCTTATCCACTTCTATCCCCCTAGCAGAGATTTTGTACCCTAGCACTATGCCTTCTTTCACCATAAAGTGGCATTTCTCCCAATTAAGCACTAAGTTTGTTTCTTCACACCTCCTCAGCACTAGTGCTAAATTCTGCAAAGATAAATCAAAGTTATCCCCAAATACTGAGAAATCATCCATGAAAACCTCAAGAAAATCCTCTACCATGTCATGAAATATGGCCATCATGCAACGCTGGAATGTAGTAGGTGCATTGCATAGGCTAAAAGGCATTCTTCTAAAAGTAAAGGTCCCATAGGGACAGGTGAAGGTAGTCTTTTCTTGGTCTTCTGGGGCTATAGCTATTTGATTGTACCCAAAGTATCTGTCCAGTAAATAATAGAATTCGTGACCAGCTAATCGATCTAACATTCGATGAATGAAGGGTAAAGGGAAGTGGTCTTTCCTGGTGGCCTTGTTAGGTTTCCTATAATCCATACATACTTGCCAACCAGTGACAGTCCTAGTGGGGATGAGCTCATTATTTTCATTCTCGATCATTGTCATCCCTCCGTTTTTAGGGACTCATTGTACTGGCCTCACCCAGGCACTGTCAGAAATGGGATAGATAATCCCTGCATCTAACCACTTAATGATCTCCTTCTTGACAACGTCTTTCATTACAGGTTTCAATCGATGCTGGTGCTCTATGGATGACCTATACCCCTCCTCCAATAGTATCTTATGCATACAGATAGAGGGACTAATACCCTTAAGGTTAGAGATAGACCAGCCTATAGCCTTCTGATGCTCTCTTAACACTTGTAGTAATTTTGCTTCCTGATCACTAGAGAGAGCAGCAGATATTATTACCAGTCATGTGGAGGATTCACCTAAGTAAGCATACCTAAGGTGTAAGGCTAAAGGTTTGAGTTCTAATGCTGGAGGATCACTAGTGGATGGAAAGATATTTGAAACTGGAATAGATGAAGAGTCTAATGTCTCAAATTGGGCAATTTTCTCAAAAGGAGTAACCTCTAATAATTGTAAAGTCTCATAGACATCATCATCATCTTCACTATACTCTCTAAGATCAACAGATTTCATTAAGAAGGCTTCTAAAGGGTTTAAAGGGTGTGTCTTGGAAAACTCCTCAGTGATGTCCTTATCCACTAAATCCATCCTAAAACAATCGTGAGAGTCATCAGGGAACCTTAGAGATTTGAACACATTAAACTTGACTTCCTGATCTTAAACTCTCATTGTTAACTCCCTCTTTTGTACATCTATTAAAGTTCTACCAGTTGCTAGGAATGACCTGCCTAGTATAATTGGGACTTTCCTATCTTCCTCCATGTCTAACACAATAAAATCTGCAGGGAAAATAAACTTGTCCACTTTTACTAAGACATCCTCAATGACCCCCTTCAGATATTTAATTGATAGATCAACCAACTGGAGAGTCACTGTAGTGGGCTTGGCATCCCCTATTCTTAACTTCTGATAGATAGACAATGGCATCAAATTTATACTAGCTCCTAAATCGCATAGGGCTCTACCAAAGAATAAATTTCTAATAGTGCATGGTATGGTAAAGCTCCCTAGATCCTTGAGCTTAAGGATAATCTCCTCTGGATAATAGTGCTACATTCCTCAGTTAAGGCCATTGTCTCATAATCTTTCAATCTTCTTTTCCTAGAGAGGATGTCCTTCATAAACTTCAGATAGCTTGGCATTTGCTCTAAGGCATCTGCGAATGGAATGTTGATGTGAAGTTTCTTAAAAACTTTAAGGAATTTTACAAATTGTTGGTCCAGTTTTTGATTTTGATATCTTTGAGGAAAAGGGACTGGTGGTCTAACAAGTGGAGATGTAGTGGAAACTTTTGTAGCATCAGAGGATAAAGAAGATTGTGACAAAGAAACAAGTAAAGGTGAAGAATTGTCTGTCTTTGTTTCCTTTGCAGCTTGATCTTTTGATTCTTGCTCCTTCTGAGCTGCTTCACTAGAACCTATGGGTTTTTCAACTATGGGCTGGTCAGGTCTGGATTTAACAGTGGGAGTTACTAGCTCTCTGCCACTCCTAAGGGTGATGGCTTTCACATGTTCCTTCCCTTCCCTTTACCTAACAGGATTGGCTTCAATGTTACTAGGAAGGGTCCCCTAAGGACGTTGACTAAGAGTGTTTGCTATTTGCCCTTCCTGAACCTCTAGGTTCTTAATTGAAGCTGCTTGATTTTGCAACATTTTTGTGAACATTTCCTCGAACGACGGTTTCTTATCAGCTGTTGGTAAGTGTTAGGGTTGTGGTGGTGGTTGATGGACGTGGGATGGATGGGAATGGTTAGGTGGATGATGTGGATACTGTGGAGGTGGGTGGTGAAGAAATTGATGCTGTGGTGGTACCTGAACCGGTGGAGCTTGAAAACCTGGGGGTCCTACTGGTCTAGAATTAGAAGCTTGCCCTTGGTTTTGGCTCCAAGAAAAGTTAGGATGGTTCCTCCACCCTGGATTATAGGTGTCTGAAAAAAGGTTATTTTGTTACTTAGGGGCAACGTGCTGAACCGATTCTAAGTTAAGTGGACACCTATCTACAGCATGGGTACCACTACACAGATCACAAGAGAGAAATGGACTTTGAATAGAAAACACAGGGTTAGGATTGTTGGAAGGATTAGATTGGGTACTGAGCGACTCCACCTTCTTTGTAAGATTGACGATTTGAGAGGTTAAGGTGGAAAGAGTGTCGAGCTCATATATACCCGTCGATTTCTTTGGCAACTGTCTTTTCGAGGACTATTGATAGTTTTTAGCCGCCATCTTATCTAGCAGCTCCTAAGCCTCCTCCTCTGTTTTGCACATCAAGGTTCCTCCTGAAGCAGCATCCAATATGGTCCTATTTTAGCTTGTAAGTCCATTGTAGAAGGTCTGGACTTGCAGCCATAGAGGTAGGTCGTGGTGAGGGCACTTCCTAAGAAGCTCCTTATATCGTTCCCATGCCTCGTAAAGGGATTTAGAGTCATACTGGGCAAAGGAGGATATATCGCTACGGAGTCTGGCCATTTTAGAGGGAGGAAAAAATTTGACTAGAAATTGGTGGGCTAACTCGTCCCATGTAGAAATTGATCCTGGAGGCAGGGAGGTTAACCAGTGACTTACCCTATCCCTAAGTGAAAGGGGAAAGTCTGAGTCTAAACGCATCATCAGATAATCCATTATGTTTGAACGTTTTGTACAAGTCCAAGAATTACCCCAGGTAAGCATGTGGGTCATCGTGTGGAAGCCCACTGAATTGTAAAGAAGTTTGGATCATCTGAAAGATGGAAGGCTTAATTTCAAAATTATTAGCAGGGACAGCTGGTGGCCTAATGCCAGTATAATATCCTTCAATCGTTGGCATCGCAAAATCTCCAACGTCCTACTTTCCCTATTTTCTGCCATCGTGTTTTGCCGCGGAGCTATAAATTTCCTAGAGTCCTTTCGAATTTTCCTAAGAGTTCGTTCAATTTTAGGATCTAGAGGAAAGCAATCAAAACTCCTGGCTCTACGCATGCAAACATCAGAAAGTCCTTAGAATTTTTTTTAATTAATTATAAGAAAGTTAACTAAACTAAACTAAGGATCTAAATATTTAAAACCTAAATATTTACAAGCTAGAATTAGACCTAAGCATAATTTTACGATATCAATTAACGACTAATTAAAACTTCCCCGGCAACGGCGCCAAAAACTTGACACGCCCTAAAGGTATGTTCCGCAAGTGCACGGGTCGTACAAGTAATAATGGGATTTGAGTCTCGAGTTATCGGCCCTCAGAGAAGTTAGTTAGCCTAATTAATTACCGGTTAATCTTACCCTAAGTATATTCTAGCAAATTATGAAATTAAATTGGTGATCTACTAAGGCTAATTAAACATACTGAAAATAATAAACATTAAAAATAAAGAAAATAAAATTGAACTAAGATTTGCTTACCGAACTTCGATCAATTAAAGAAAATACCTACAAAAGATAATTAAAACAATTAATTAAGCAATCAAAATAAAATGCTAGAATAAAGAACAAAATTAATTAAGCTAAAATTAAACAAACCTAAGGTAAAATGTAAATGTAATTAAACTAATTAAGAAAATGCAATTTAAACTAACTTAAAGTCTAATAAGATAAACATCTACTTACCTAAAGAAATTCTTAAACTTAATTCTAACTAAATGCTAATAAAACAACATTTAACTAATGCATGCAAATAAATTTAATCTAAATTAATTCTAAATATAACTCATAAAATACTAAACTAAAAATTAAATCCTAACATGTATAAACTAAAATTAACTATTAACTAAGACTTAAAACTAAAGATTAAATTGGCAACTTAAAATATTAAATTTACCTATCAATTACCACTATCCTAATTAATAAAAACAACCAAAAATGCAATAGACATCAATTTGCAAAGAAGCAGTAGCCAAAAGTGGCCTTAGGCAATTTAAATCATTCAAAGGTTCCTTCAAACACTGTTCACGTCTTCACCAAATTTACAATTCCAGCATTCTTGGCTAGCTCGCTGCTCTCGATTTTGTTCTGCTCTTCAAGTATCCAGGATTCATCCATGGCTTCTGCTCCAGATGCTGCTACTCCCAGATGTATACTGTACAATGTACATCTCAGCTGCCTGCTTCAGGTGCTATGGGTGATGTACTACTCCTACTCCTGGCAACGTTCCTCAACCTATCCTTCGTTTTCTGCTTTTGTAAAATGCACCAACTTCCCTTAAGTCGACACCCATCAATTTACAGCAACCTTTAGTACCTTTCCTCTGCTCGGGACAACTTGTACAGAACTACCGTCTGCTTCATTCTCTGCAAAATAAAACACATAGCAGACGCACAATAGCTGTTTCCTGCAACCGAGAACAACAGAGGAACAAAACAGAATTAAAATGAGCAATTTAGATAGCCCGATAGAGATAATATTGCAAAGGAAAGAAAACAAATTAACAAATGCCACCCCAGTAAATACCAAGCTTCGGTACAATGAAGCAACGCAAAAATGCAAAAAAAAAATAAAAAGAATTATGATGAACAGTAGTGAAATCTCGGGACAGAGCATAACAGAGGATTGATCGGCTGTTGGTTTGTTTCTTTGTTAACCTTCAGCTGTCGAACACCCTCTCTCGGTATTACACATGAGCATCTCCATGAAAGCAGGAATTAAGATGATAATACAGAAAAACAAAACTAAATGCTAAATCTGTAATGTAGAGAAATAAAAGTCATGAAAACAGGAGACTCCAAGCTACGGTTTCTTTCACTTTCTTCTCCTACCGTGTTCCACTCTTCCAATATTACCAATCGATACACAGAATTATTCCAACATATTAGATCGACAAAAATGAATCAAAACATCATGATCGGCATTGATGATTAAAGATTTGCAACTGCTTTATACTACAACTGAGAATGGATTAAAACATATAGCAAAACATGATCTGAATGGTGTGAAGAAAACTGGACTAGTAAAATAATGATTCTAAGCAACCGAGATATATGAATTTAAAAAGAAAAGATTTCCATAATCAATTCAATAGAACAGTAGATAAAAAACAAATATGAAAGCTAGAAGAAAAAGACTAATCGACAGAATACTCAAAAGCAAAGAAAGTACGGCTTTTAAAGTTAACCTTAAAAAAAACTATTCTACCCTATTTTTTCCACCGCTTACAATTGTCATCATTTTCTATTTATATACACATTTTGGGGTACAATTGTAATTTTTTCATCCTATATGAGTTGGCATTGTTTGGCCACTTGTCTTCACACCATTGGCTCTTTGAAAAATAAAATTTTCATGTCATCTGTCTTTTTGTCCAATTGGATGTTCTAGGCTCGTGTTGTCCGCGTGGTCCAATCTGGATTTTAGCTTAATTCCGATTCATTTTCTACCGAAATATTCAAAATTCATCCGGATTTAATTTATCTGCAAACATGAGAATTTTAATTAAATAAAGGGGATAATTAACAAAATAAATCGGGGATTTAAATAATTAATTAGGAAATTAAGCACAAATAATTCTAAAAATTTATAATTATCAAGAATCAACACTTCATTTGTTGGATTGAAGAAGCAAATGAGTCTTCAAACTTGGAAAAGAGGAAAGTCAAGCTAGGTGAGTTTCTAATATACCAACTCAAAGTATATTTATCTAATTATGGTAGTGAGTAGATTGGTGTCTGTATTAATTATTGAAACAACCAAGAAAGTAATGGAAAAAAGCAGAACCTAGAATGAGTTAGTGTGAGAAAATGTGATATGGTTGAGCTGATGATAAATGGCTTATATTAAGGTGTTAGTGAGGTGATATGTATGATTTTGAGATGATTGAATAAAGCTACATTATGAGATTAGTCAAGTTATGAAAATAAGAATATGAGGTGTTTGATAAATTACCAAAGTGAAGTAAATGATGAACTAGAAGCACTATGAGCTTAATAACGGTTTAGTGTGAATAAATATGCCTAAAGAATTCAATAGACTCTCGAGAAATAAATAGAGTGATCAAATGGACTTAAGAGGAAATGGGGCTTTATAAGTGTTAATGAAAACTATAAGTCGAATCGACCATAGTAAACAAAGAATTTTAATTACATTGGATTAAATTGATGTGATATGTAATTTCGTGCAGCCTTGGAGATTTCGTTGGAGGCGAATCGAACTGCACAATCGAGCAACTCTAAGGAAGTGGAATCACTCATTGGGATTCCAGGTAAGGGAATTTCGTAAGTACTTAGAGATAGCTGCATGTATTTTGTGGGTATAGATAGGGCTTTGCAAATGCTTGGTTATCTAGAAAAGAATTAATGGTTTGTATGAATGACTACGAATATATATGATTTGGTTTTGAAGTGAATCTTACAAAAAGCGGTAGTAAGGCTAATAATTGCATAAATATCATGTTTTGACATTTTTATGAAATACATTGCTTTAGTTTAAGCAAATTCGTGGATAGGCTAGCTAATGATTTCATAATTTCATGAAATAGCACGAGTCATGTGCAATTATGATATTGAATGTGTTTTGTTGAAACAGAGCCGCCTATCAGATTTATATGAGTTGAATCGCGCTGGAGCTCCGCTCGCACTGGATTTTGATGTTTTGATATGTATGAAAAGTGATGTATCTTGGCCCGCACCCTGTTTTGAGTTATCATGTTTATAAACCATTCTGGAGCTTTAGCTCGTATGTGGTCTTTCATTGATTTTCTTATGCATATAACCGCATTGGAGCTATGCTCGTACGTGATTTTCTCATTATTTATTATGTATAAAGTCGTACTAGAGCGCTACTCGTAGGAGGGAATTTATTGACGATGCATGAATCGTGTTGGAGCTTAGCTTGCACTGGTTTTCACATTGTAATATGTAATGAGTCGTGTTCGATGCCTCATGTGGACTACTAGTCACACGGATGAGATGCTCGCACGTGTATTTGAGACTAAGTAGGTTATACATGACATGGGGTAGATAAGACTTATGGCAGGCACCCCCAACCATGAGATGGCTCCACAGAATACTTTGTACCATGTATATCACATGGAGTACATTGTACCGTGAGGTTAAATGTTGATTTGAAAGTCTGGCATAGGACTAACCCACCTTCGTTCAAGCATGATACCCTGCACACCAGGATCTGTTTGGGATGATATTGACATAGTTGGCCCACATAGTCCTCAATATATATAGTGACCACCTGTCTAACATGATATTACATGGTTTTGTATACTGAACATGATTTGTGTTATCCAGGGTAGACCCGAAGGAGGGGTTAAACCTTGTGGGATGTTTTGAAAGATGATGTTATGATGAGCATGAAATTAATGACTTGAGAAGGATCTAATGAATTTTATTGAGTTTTAATTTGGTGTTAAATTCTAAGGAATGGTTTTATGATGAGTTTTATTATGATGAGCATGAGAGGTTTTACATGATGATCTTTTCCATGTTTACATGCCTAATTTCATGTTTTTCAATATATGATATATGAATACACATGTGGCATAGTTTTAATATTTCCTCATGCTCTGGATATTAATGATTTTTATGCATGAGATTATAAGCATGTAGATAGTGTGGTTATCTACCATGCTTGCATTATTGCCTTACTGAGCATGTGCTTGCTCATCCCATTCACTTTCCACCTCTACAGATCCCATAGTAGCCCAGTCAGGGACTGAGGCATTGTATTTCGATATCCGTTGCTCTCCATCACTAAGAGGTATACACATAGGAATTCTTTTTGTATCTAAACATGTAATAGCACAGTATTTATTTTAAATTGTAATATGGGGGATGTAAGAGTTATCAAACATGTATAATTATAGAACTTAAACTTTCAAATGTATGTGTTTGCTTTTGATTAATTGAAAGATGAATGGTAAGTGATGATTAATACTGACTCGCAACCCAACTGTTATTTGTGAGAGTTGTCGTTCACGACCAGGTAAGGAAGTGAAAAGTGAAAAATTTATGGTGATTTTTAAATAGAAAGGATGAAAAGGGGTCGTGACAGAGATTACTATCAAAGCTGAGTTGGCCTGATGTGAGTCGGTATTAATAAGTAGGAAAGTTACATCCCCATATTACTGTGCTTTTGTTTAGATATAACTGTGTATACCAAGATCGAATAGGACTGATAAATGGATATGGATACAGGAAATTAAGCATTATGCCTGTCACACGCCAAGGTAGAGGGGCAGGTGCACATGCTAGAGGCTGTAGAGGTAGGCTTGAAAGCCGTGCGGAGCTATAGACTGATCACGCTCCATAGGATCCTGTTAAGAGACCAGGAGATACCGAGGCACGGTTCACCAGGATAGAGCAGAGTATTGAGAGCCTTATTGAGATATTCATGCAGGCATTAGGTACTGGCGATATACGAGGTCCAGCCATGTAGCGTACTACTATAGGACAGGCAACTGTGGAGGTAGAGAGGCCTTAGACTACAGGGACTGTCACACCATTCCCAGTATAGGATATGGCTTCTCCTATCGGTCCACAGTTGAGCGAGAGTGACCTGGGATATGATTGTGAATTGAGTAGGCTATGACAGTTTCAGGAGTTGAAACCTCTAGTATTTAGAGGGGTAAAGGACCCAGTTGTTACCGAGGATTAGGTTTATGAGATGAAAAAATTATATAGGTTCTTCAAATGCACAGCGACTGAGAAAGTGGCCTTTGCCGTATTTATGCTAAAAGGTGAGGCAAAACACTGGTAGAGATCCACTGTATCTATTCTGAGGGCCCAACACTCCGAGATGATATGGGAGATATTCTTGGAAGCCTTTAGGAGGCAGTACATCCCAGCCATAGCTTGAAGGAAGCTGAGGATAGAGTTTATGAATTTGGTTCAGGGGAACCGCTCTATTGATGAGTATGAGTCGAGGTTCATATCCTTGGGGAGGTATGACCCTGATACGTTGAGCAGTGAGGCTATGAAGGTCCAAAATTTCATGGATGGACTAAAGCCAGCCATCAGATCTAGATTGGCTACATTCAACATCCTCACTTATAAAGAGGCAGTGCACAGGACGCAGTTATGTGAACATGACTTTGAGCAGAACACCTCTAAATTTGGGAAGGTTAGTCGTAGAAGAGACAAAGACCAGAAGAGATCCGAGGTTGATAAAGTGGTCAAGAGAGGAGGCCCGAGACTATTTAAGAAGAGGCCGAAGATTAGGGAGGTGCATGAGAGAATTGTTAAACCTCTTATGTACCCAGCTTTAGCTCCACTAAGAGGTGTAGTCATTGAAGGACCACGGCCTACTACCGATCAATATAGGAGATGAGGTAGATTTCATGGTACTAGGCCTTATCCGATAACCCCTGTTGTGTGTTACAAATGTGGGAAGCCTGGTCATATAGTGAGGTATTGTCCAAAGATGATGGAGATCACCCCACAGAAGGGCAAAGAGCCAAAGAGAGGTCCGGTTGAGACAGCTGCTCCGAGGAGGAGTGCTATAGCCGAGGAAAAAAGGAAACAGGCGGTAGGCAAAGGAAAACTACATGCACTAGACCAGGACACTGCAGACACTTCAACAGATGTGATTAAAGGTACCATCCTAATTTTTTATTTAGAAGTATATGTATTATTCGATCCTGGTGCCACACATTCCTTTATATCGCCTTCCTTTGCACTTAAGTTGTTGAAGTATGTAAAACCTACATTGTTAGATAGAATGTTGATGATTTCCACACCTATGAACGATAGTCAGTTGACTGAGTATGTATATAGGGATTGTAAATTGAAGATAGGGGAAAAGATATGGCAGCCAATTTAATTCTATTAAGTATGAGCGATTTTGATGTAATTTTGGGAATGGATTGGCTGTCTGCAAATCATGTTGTTATGGATTGTCATGCTAAGACATTGATATTTCTAGAGGTAGATGAGCTTATTGTAGCTTTGTCGAAAAGAAATGAAAGAACATGATTATTGTAAATGAAAAGAGCATAATTTTAATCCATCATATTTGAGAGATAAATTTATTTATTAATTATAAATGTTAATGTGATGACTTTTGTGCTAACAGTGGAAAGAATAATGTGAAGGGTTCATTGCATACGTGGTTGACACAGATAAGGCACACCAAAAATTGAGAGACATTTCAATAGTTGCAGAATTTCCTGATGTCTTTCTGGATGATTTACCAAGGCTACCACCTGATAGCGAAATGGAATTTTGCATAGAGTTGGTACCTGGTATAGAGCCGATATCTAAGCCATCGTATAGAATGGCTCCGATTGAATTGGAGGAGCTAAAGAAGCAGTTGTAAGAGTTACTAGAGAAGGGGTTTATTAAACCGAACGTCTCACCTTGGGGAGCTCGGTGCTATTTGTGAGGAAGAAGGATGGGAGCCTCTGACTATGAATAGATTACTGATTGTTGAATAAGGCCACCATTAAGAACAAGTAACTCCTTCCACGCATTGACGATTTGTTGGATTAGCTTCAAGGAGCGTAGGTTTTTTCTAAGATAGATCTGTGATCTAGGTACCATCAATTGAGGATACGGAGTGAAGATGTACCCAAGACAGCATTCCGTACCCATTATGGCCATTACAAGTTTTTGGTTATGCCATTCGGATTGACGAATGCCCCCGCAGCATTTATGGCATTGATGAATGATGTATTTAAGCCATACCTGGACCAGTTTGTGGTAGTGTTCATCGACGATATATTGGTTTATTCCAAGTCCAGGAAAGATCATGAGCAGCACTTGAGGATAGTTCGTAGACCCTCCGAGAGAAGGAGTTATATGCCAAACTCAGTAAGTGTAACTTTTGGTTAGAGCAGATCTCATTTCGAGGCCATGTTGTATTGAAGGATGGGGTATCAGTGGATCCATCCAAGATTGAGGCAGTTGTACAGTGGGAACAACCCAAGATAGTCAATGAGATTAGAAATTTTCTGAGATTGGCAGGGTATTATTGGAGATTTGTTGAGGGTTTCTGTAAGACCCGTACTTTTGGATGTAAACTTTATGAAATCATGAGTACGATGATGTATTTACAATGTAATGCATAAATGATGTAAGTCCATCGATTCGATGTACATACTTGTAACATGAGTTTGTAATGTACACACGAGTTTCATTTTATATGGATATGAAGACATGAGCTTTTATAAGTGATGAATGTGATTGGAATTCAAAATGAGTACTGTGGTAAAATGGAATGAAGTTATACTTCCATTTGGTTTGGTATGGGATGCCTTTGGTTGTATAATGACCGCACACAAGTTTTACTGTGTATAAGGTATGAATAGCTGCCATTTTCAAGTCTTAAAGGTAACTGGATGAGAAAATGACCATGGTAGCAAATTAAGGATGTTTAGATGTGAGTTGCTACAGAAAAACTGCAAAAAATCTAGAAAATATAAAGGCTAGATCGATCTCATAGGATGAGAGATCGATCTGAAAGAGCAAAAAATGCTCTTATTTGAGCTATGGAACAGGACAAATCAATCTCCAATGGAGCCAGATCGATCTGCTAAACATTCTATAAATTGAGGATCGATTCTTAAGGCAAACAGATCGATTTCCTTAGCTCTCGGGTTAGAGCAGATCAATCTCCCCTGGAAGCAGATCGATCTCCTTAAGCTACTGCCTGAGACAAATCGATCTCAAACTTTCGACAAATCGATCTCATGCATTCAAATTGGCGTGAAAATGAGGGATTTAAGAGGACCAGATCGATCTCATGCTTCAACAAATTGATCTCGTCAAGTGATTTCTATAAAAAGGAGTAGTGAAATCTGCTTTTTTCTGAGATAGAACCTTTCCTTTCCATTTTCCACCCAAAACCTAGATTTTATCTCTCTAAAATTAGTTATTTCCAGTAAGAATTGAAGGGGAGCTATTAGATACAAAGTTGTTTATCTTAAAGAAGAGAACAACATAGCTGGGAATCAAAACCTTATTGCTGGTATTGAAGGAGCTAGGAACATTTCCCATTAGAGCAAGAAGAGAAACTGGATTGGTAAGTTTCTAATACTCTAGCCCAAGTACATTTGTCTATTTATTGAGTTTGGAGTTGATTGGCATGTATATTGATGGTTGAAACTACCTAGGATGAAATGGAATTAATGTGACCTAGAAAATCGAATGAGTCTAGTGTGAGAATTAGTGATTTGGGTATGTTGATGATTTCTGGGTTATGTTATGTTGTTATTGGAGTAATGTTGATGAATTGAGTTAGTTAAATGGAGTTGCATTGTGAGTTTGGGGAAAATTATGGAAAATGAATATGTGAATGCTTGATAAATGCCATAGTGAAGGAATCAATGAAATATGAACACTAAGAGCTTAGTATCGATCTAATATCGATTTGGAATGAGTTAATATGCCCAAAATGATCCATAAGCGTTATAAGCGTTAATAGAGACTATAGGTAGAATCGACTATAGTTAACGCAAGAGTTGGATTATAATGGGCTAAAATGTTGTGAAATACGTTTATGTGCAATTTCGGAGACCTTGTTGGAGACGAATCAAACCGCACGAGTAAATAGCTTTAAGAAAGTGGAATCACGTGTCGCGATTCCAGGTAAAGGAATTTTGTGAGTATATAGAGGTAGCTGCTCGTATTTTGAACTCGTGGCTATATAAGGCTTTGGAAATGTGCATGGGTTTATGGAAATATGTTTGATAATGTATGGAAATTGTTTCGAGTATTCGTGTGAGATTTGGTTGTTTGAAATTGTATTGTAAAGAAATGGGATAGTAAGACTAATAATTGCATAAATCACGTGTTTTAAATGTTTTCAAAAAGCACCTTGCTTTGTTTTAAGCAAATTGACTGATAGGCTGGCAAATGTTTGAACGTTTTGTAAAATAGCACAGGAGAGGTACTAAGCATGGGTTGTGAATGTCTTGGTTGTTTATGAGCCGCCTATCCTGCTTTATGTGAACAAAACCGTGCTGGAGCATAGCTCGCACAATATATTGATGTTTTCACATGTTTGAAACGTGTTAGAGCCTAGCTCGCACTTTGATTTGAATTGTGGTGGTGCTTTATAAATTGTATTGGAGCTTTTGTTCGTACGTGGATTTCTTCATGTTTTATACATAAATGTCGTTTTAGAGCGTTGCTCGTACGAAGTGATTTCATGATGATGCATGAATTCGCACTAGAGCGTAGTTCGCGCAGGTTTTTCACATTGTAGTACACATGATGCCATGGTGAGGGTAATATGGATTGGTGTTCAGGAAACCCAACAGGCCTAACAGACCTCTTGAGTGGGGTAAGGGTGAGGGGCTAGGACCTAGCACTAATCCATTCATGGAACCCAACAGGCCTAACAGACCTCTTGAGTGGGGTGAGGGTGAAGGGCTAGGACCTAAATCAGGGAACCCAACATGGGCGAGCAAGGCCATGAGGGGTTAGGACCTGGTATTAGGAGTACTCCCATATGCAGTTGAGACTAGAGGTTTCACTTGGTATGGGGTAGATAAGACCTACTGCAGGCACCCCCAAACATGTTATGGGTCTACGGAGTACGAGGTACCATGTATATCACATGGAATACGATGTACAGCGTGGTTCAGATACTGATGAGAAATGTGTAGTGGAGAACTAACCACCTTCGTTCCAGCAGGATACCCAGCACACTGAAATTCATGTGGTCTGGGATGATTTGAGACATAGTTGGCCAACATAGTCCATCGACATATAGTGACCTGTCTCCTTGCTTATTACATAATACCACATGGTCTTAATACTTGAGTGTCATTTTGACTGTCCAGGGTTGACCCAAGGGAGGGGTCGAGCCTTGTGGGATTTGATTTGTGAAACGGTAATGATGTTTGTGAATGAGAAAATGATTTGTGATGGGATTGTATGTATTTGAGAAAGAGATGTAATTTCAAAAGGATGTTTCTTAAATGAATTGCCCTTTTTCTATGAGATTTAACGATTGATGAGCTTGAGATGATTTGTACATGATGATTTTACCATGTTTTATATGCCAATTTCCATGATTTAAATACATGATATATGTATACTCATATGGCATAGTTTTAATTCCTCATTCTCTTGTTATAAATGATTTATGCATAACATTATCAGCATGTAGATAGAGTAGTTATCTACTATGCTTGCATTATTGTCTTACTGAGCGTGTGGTTGCTCATCCCTCTCTACTTTCCCCCTCTACAGAGCGTACATAGAGGCCCAGTGAGGACTGAGGCATTTTGTTAAGACATCCGCTGCATCTCCATCACCCAGAGGTATATACACAGAGATTCTTTTTGTATCTAAACAATTGTAAAAGCACAGCAATCATTTGAATTTGTAATATGGGGGATGTAAATGTCATAACACTCAGTATATATGAACATACCACTTAATATTTGGATATATAACAGTACTTTTGATTTATTTGGAAAGTGAATGGTAAAGAATGATTGTTACTGCCTCACAGCCCAACTGTGTAGTGGTGAGTTTGTTCACGATCGGGTAAGGAAAAAGGAAAACGTAAAAAATTGGCAGTGATTTTTAAACGAATCGGATAAAATGGGTTATGACAGAGATTGGTATCAGAGCTGCGTTGGCCTGATGTGAGTCAATAAATAAAACGTAGGAAAATTACATCCCCATATTACTGTTCTTTTATGTAGATATAACTATGTATACCGTGATGGATAGAGTCTAATAAGTGATTGTGAATACAGGAAGTTAGGCAGTATTCCTGTTACGCATATAGGTAAAGGGGCGAGAGCACGTGCTAGAGGCCGTAGAGGTGGGCCTGAGAGCCATGCGGAGCCACAGACTGATCAGGCTTAACAAAACCTTGTTGAGAGATCAAGGGATACAGAGGCTTGCTTCGCTAGGATAGAGCGGAGTATAGATAGCCTAGTTGGGATAGTCACTCTGGCATTGAGTTCCAGTGATTGACGAGGTCCCGCAACACAACCTACTACTGGACAGGCAGCTGCAGAGGCTGAAAGGCCTCCGACTACCGAGACAATGACACCCCCAGTAGGGGATATAGCTTCTCTTATCGCACCATAACAGAGCGATAGTTATTTGAGTTATGACTGCTAGCTGAGCAGATTGCGAGAGTTCTAAGGGTTGAAACCTTCAGTGTTCAAAGGGGTGAAATATCCGATTATTACGGAGGATTGGGTGTACGAGATGGAGAAGTTATACAGATTTTTCAAATGTACATCAGCTGAGAAGGTAGCCTTTGCAGTGTTTATGTTAAAAGGCAAGGCAGAGCACTGGTAGAGCTCCATCGAAGCTATTTTGAGGGCTAGACACTTCAAGATTTCATAGGAGATACTTTTGGAGGCCTTCAGGAGGTAGTACATCCCAACCACCGCACAGAGGAAATTACGGATAGAATTCATGAATTTGGTTCAAGGGAACCGTACAGTGGATGAATATGAGTCGAGATTTATGTCTTTGGGGAGATATGACCCGGATACAATGGGTAGTAAAACTTAAAAGTTTTAAAAGTTCGTTGATGGATTGAGACTGGCCATCCGAACTAAGCTAGCCCTATTTGACATACAGACTTATGAGGAGGCGTTATACAAGGCTCAGTTATGTGAGCAGGACTTCAAGAAGAATACCTCCGAGCTTAGAAAGATTAGTGCTAGAAGAGACAGAGACCAAAAGGGATCCGAGATGGATAGAATGGCCAGAAGAGGAGGAGATTTTTCAAAAAGAGACTTTAGATCGAGGAGGTGCAGGAGAGAGCTATTTGACCACCCGTGTATCCGACTTTGACTACACCGAGGGGTATGGTTATTGAAGGACCACGGCCTACCACTAATCAATGTAGGAGATGTGACAGATACTATCGGACTAGACCATGTCAGGTGCCCCCTGTTTCGTGTTTTAGGTGTGGGAAGCCCGAACATATTTCGAGATACTGTACTGAGATGGTTGAGACAGCCCCACAGAAGGGCAAGGAGCCAGAGAGAGCTCCAGTTGAGATAGCTGCCTCGATGAGAAGGGCCACAATTGAGGAAAAAGGGAAGCAGGCAGTGGGTGTGAGCAGAGGAAGAGTGCACGTGCTGGACTAGGACATTGCGGACACATCGACGGATGTGATTAAAGGTACCATCTGAATCTTTGATTTAGAAGCATTGGTATTATTTGATCTTGGTGCCACGTATTCCTTCATATCGCCTTCCTTTGCACATAAATTGTTGAAGCATGTGAAACCTATATTATTGGATAAAATGTTGATGATTTCCACACCCATGATGTCACGCCCCGAAAATGCGGAAAATATGGCAAATTTAAAACTCTTTACTTATTAATTCACAATTAAGGGTGCATTCCTGTGCAGTGTCATACATCATCATAGTTACCATGCCTCAGGATCTCATCATAATATAGTGTATATTGTATCATATATATTACTCAATTCCAAGTTAATTAATCCTAATACATCCCATACAATGTTGTACATAAAGTGTCTGCAATTACAATAATCGTCTGGGTACATGAAAAGATAAAAGGTACCTCAAAATACAATATATATGGCCTGGAGCTCAAGTCCTCCACTAGCCACTACTCCGTACGTCGCAGGGAGATTCTTTTTCACTTGAAGAACTCTGGGGGGGAATGAAAACAGGGTGAGCTTCTACATCGCTCAGTAAGGGGGGGTAAGGGACTCATTTCATAAACCAAAATGCACATCACAAAATATTTATTTGTATGTGAAACTCATTTGAAAACCATAGCATGAAAGTACTCAAAACGACATTCTCATGTCTCAAATCATGTGAAAACATGAAGTAAAAAGGCTCAGTCTAGAGCAATAACAAAGCATGTGAAAATAACGCGATAAACGCTTTCTCGAATACGTGATAAAATCACTATAATAATAATGCACACACGTGGCATAGCCACTGATTCAATTTCACACGTGGCACAGCCACTAACTCACGTGGCATAGCCAATGATTTAAATTCACACGTGGCACAGCCACAGAATAGGGTTTCACATGGCAACGGCCACTAATTAGGGATTCTCACGTGGCAACGGCCACCAAATGGGGTATCACGTGGCAACGCCCACCAAATGGGGTATCACACGGCAACGGCCACCAATAGGGTTTCTCACGTGGCAACGGCCACCAAATGGGGTATCACGTGGCAACGGCCACCAATGGGGTTTCTCACGTGGCAACGGCCACCAAATGGGGTTTCTCACGTGGCAACGGCCACTAATTAGGGGTTTCTCACGTGGCAACGGCCACCGAATGTACGTGGCATAGCCACTGAATGGGTTATTCTCACGTTACCATAACGGAGAAGAAATCGGGCTTACATGCTACCAGAGCAATGCCCGGTGTGTACTCAAAATTACACACCTAAGTCTTATCACACAAGACTGGTTTGCCTTCACGTAGAACTCATAGTAGTTTTTCTCTCATAAAACTCATTTGAAAACCATTTTGTACTCACACAAAACATAATAAAACCGAGTTCCAACCGGCAAAGCACACACACATTTCTCAAATCTCAATATTGCCTTAACGTAGAGCCCAATTCATTACTCACACAAAATTCAACGGTTTATAAAGCAATTTCACACTCAGCTTATAAACGCATAAAACAATGGGCTCCAACCGGCTATAAAAAACCGTGTGCAATTATAACCCAACACAACACTCAACATGCTTGTTTTATAAACCACAAATCATGCTATAATAGTTTACAAATCACATACAAAAATGGTTTAGATTTCCCTTACCTCTTTGCACCTCGTATAGTGCAATCGTTTCCCCCGTATCACGGACCAGCCTCGCATTCCACTCTGGAACTCCCGAGCTGTCCAAACGATGTTAAAACATCAATACTCAATTATCTCATCAACCTCAATTCTCAAAATCGAGCATAATTGCTCATAACACCTCAAATCTCTTGATTCTCGTAACTCTACCCTAAACTACACTCTCATTCACAACATCTCAACGTTTTACATTTCTCATGCCAATTATCTATGCTAATTCACCACATTGTCTAAATTTCTATTTATAGCTCAAATTCCCAAAAATTGCTAAATATCATTATCACTCCAACCACATTGCAATTTCATCAATCCCTAATCATTTCTCAACTATTTCAACACGATGACAACCACCATTATCATCAAAATCATCTCAAATATCAAGATCGAGGTTTAGAAATTACCCAAAGCTTGTGAGACGCACAACCCATGCCTCGATTCGATTCGTCCTTCGATTTCCAAGTATGTTGTTCTCCCTTTGATGAGGAACAACTTTCCTTCTTGCCACAACTTCTGATTTGGCCGGAAATGGGTGCTTTGGAGGAGTGAGAAAGCTAGGTTTCGGTGAAAATGGGGGTTGGAAGAGAGAGAAAGTGAAATTGCAGGAGAGAAATAGGGGCTCCTTATATAGGCTGAGGGCAAGAGATCGATCTGGCTCTTTATGAGATCGATCTGCGTTTGAATTTTTGGGACGATTTGGGGCAATTTATGCCTAGGAGATTGATCTGTCGAGGGGTGAGATCGATCTTTTTATGGCTTTATGAGATCGATCTGCTCCTTGAGGAGATCGATCTTCTCCCAAACAGAATCATTGGAGATCGATCTCTTCCTCATGAGATCGATCTTCTCTCAAGCAGAATCATAAGGAGATCGATCCTCTTCCATTGGAGATCGATCTGCTCCTTAAATTCCTCCTTCCTTGTCATTTTTAACTCACCAGATCCATCTCTCCTTCTCCCAGATCGATCTCCTCCTTAAATTCCTCCTTCCTTATCATTTATAACTCACCAGATCGATCTCTCCTTCTCCCAGATCGATCTGTCCTCATAGTTTCACACTTATTTTAAACACTTAACATATAAATCTCTAATTATCATTCCCCAATTCACTTAACTCAATAAATTACACTTCAAGTTCATATTACATAATTAAAATATGTCTGAAATTCTCAGATCTCACATCCTCCCCACCTTAAATAGAATTTGGTCCTCCAAATTCAACTCAACTAGTCGAATAGATGGGGGTATTTCTCCTTCATGAGGTTCTCTAGTTCCCACGTTGCCTCTTCCCTTGAGTGATGTTTCCACAAAACTTTCACTAATGGGATGCTCTTAGTTCTCAGTACCTTCTCTCTTCTATCGAGAATCTGGACGGGTTCCTCAGTGTAGCTCATATCCTCTTGAATGTCCATCTCGTCATACTTTATGACATGAGAAGGGTCCGGGTGGTACTTCCTCAACATAGACACATGAAAAACATTGTGTATTCCGGACATCTGTGGGGGTAATGCTAATCTGTAAGCTACCTCTCCCACTCTCTCAAGAATCTTGAATGGTCCTATGTATCGAGGACTCAATTTCCCTTTCTTCCCAAATCGTATGATACCCTTACTCGGTGATATTTTCAGGAATACTGCATCACTAACCTCGAACTCGAGTGGCCGCCTACGTACATCCGCGTAGCTTTTCTGTCTACTTTGTGCAGCCCGTAACCTCTCACATATGAGTTTCACACTCTGTACGGCTTGCTCAACAAGCTTGGGAGCATTTATCTTTCTGTCACCGACTTCTTCCCAAGCTACAGGGGATCTACACCTCCTACCATATAGAGCCTCAAAAGGTGCCATTCCAATACTCGCATGATAGCTGTTATTGTATGCAAACTCTGCTAGGGGCAGGTGATCATCCCATGATCCCTTAAAATCCATCGTACACGCCCTTAACATATCCTCCAAGGTCTGAATAGTCCTCTCTGACTGACCATCTATCTGAGGGTGATAGGCGGTACTAAAACTCAATCGAGATCCCATGGACTCCTGAAACTGGGTCCAAAATCTGGAAGTAAATCGGGAATCTCTATCAGAAGTAATACTCACTGGAGCCCCATGTGATCTAGCTATCTCGCTGACATACAGCTCAGCTAAGGCATCCACAGTATCTGTGCTCTTGATGGCAAGGAAGTGGGCACTCTTGGTCAATCTATCCACAATGACCCATATAGCGTCACGACCTCTTCGGGTCCTCGGTAAACCCATAATAAAGTCCATAGTGACATGCTCCCATTTCCATGTAGGTACAGGTAAGGGCTGTAGTAATCCTCCGGGCTTCCGATGCTCAGCTTTCACTTGCTGGCATACTAAACACCTGGCCACATACTCTGCCACATCTCGCTTCATACCACTCCACCAATACACCTTTCTCAAGTCTCGGTACATCTTAGTACTCCCTGGGTGCATGGTGTATCGAGAGCAGTGGGATTCTCTCAGTATCTGTCTCTTCAGGGTATCATCGTCTGGTACACAGATCCGTCCTCTGAATCTCAACAATCCATCCTCACTGATGGTGAGATCCAACTGCGAACTCTGCTCAGCTTGGCTAACCATATCTATCAATCTCTGATCACTGCGCTGCCCAGTTCTAATCTGATCCATGATCCTGGGCTCTATCCTCAAGCTAGCCAAAAATCCAGTCTTTACCTCTTTAACTCTGATCCGAAGTTCGGCGAACTGCTCTAACAAATCCCATTCCTTGATCATCATAGCAGATATCATACTCTTCCTGCTCAGGGCATCAACAACTATATTCGCCTTACCCGGATGATAAAGAATCTCGCAGTCATAATCCTTAAGGAGTTCCATCCATCTCCTTTGTCTCATGTTTAACTCTTTCTGATCAAAGAGATATCTCAAACTCTTGTGATCAGTGAAGATCTGGATCTTTCCCCATATAAGTACTGTCGCCAGATCTTCAAAGAAAATACCACAGCGGCTAACTCCAAATCATGCGTGGGGTAATTCCACTCATGGTCTTTCAGCTGTCGCGATCCATATGCGACCACTCTTCCGTGCTGCATAAGCACACACCCCAATCCTTGATGAGATGCATCACTATACATCGAGAATCCTCTTGATCCCTCAGGAATAGTTAACACAGGTGCCGCTGTCAACCTCCTCTTTAATTCCTGAAAACTGAGCTCATATTGATCAGTCCATATAAATGGAGTCTCTTTGCGCGTGACTTAGTCAAAGGGGCGACAATCCTTAAAAATCCTTCCACAAATCTTCTGTAATACCCTGCCAAACCAAGGAAGCTTCAAACCTCAGTAACTATCCTCGGCCTCTCCCAATTAAGCACAGCCTCCACCTTGCTTGGGTCCACTAATACTCCTTCCTCTGAGACTATATGACCAAGGAAAGCTATCCCATCCAGCCAAAACTCACACTTACTAAGCTTTCCATATAATTGCTTATCTCGGAGTATCTGTATTACTAACCACAAATGTTGTGCATGCTCCTCATATGACTAAGAGTACACCAGGATATCATCAATAAAGACTATCACAAATTTATCCAGATAGTCTCTGAACACCTCGTTCATCAATCTCATAAATGCTGCAGGGGCGTTCGTCAATCCAAAGGACATCACCAGAAATTTGTAATGGCCATACCTCGTCCTGAAGGCCGTCTTTGAAATATCTTCTTCCTTGATCCTCAATTGGTGATAGCCCGATCTCAAATCAATCTTAGAAAAGACTGATGCCCTTCTCAGCTGATCAAGTAGATCATCAATCCTGGGCAATAGGCATTTATTATTTACCGTGGCTTTATTCAACAACCGGTAGTCTACACATAATCTGAGACTACCATCCTTCTTCTTAACAAATAGTACTGGCGCTCCCCACGGTGAAACACTGGGTCTAATAAACCCTTGATCCAATAACTCCTGCAGTTGTTTCTTCAATTCCTCAAGTTCCACTAATGCCATCCTTTAGGGAGGTTTAGAGATCGGCTGAGTATCTGGTACCAAATCAATGGTAAACTTCAGCTCTCTCTCTGGTGGTAAACCTGGTAATTCATCTGGGAAAACATCCAGAAATTCACAAACCACAGGTATATCCTCAATCCTCGGATGTTCCCGCTCATCGTCTGAGATGAGTGTCTCATAACCTTCACATGAACAATCATATTTAATATTCTCCAAAATAATATCAAAATTCTCAAATTACTTACTAGAAATCCACATAATCATTTCCTCAATATCTCAATCGTACACTGTAAGGTTCAGGTAGGGAGAAAGTTACAATCTTAGTGTAGCAGTCTAAACTCACTCGATTGGTCGCCAACCAATCCATTCCCAGAATTATATCAAACCCATGAATATTCAACAGGATTAGATCTGCTAACATCACTCTATCTCCCACCTTTATTTCACATCCTTTACAGATTAACTCAGTTCTCTGGGATTCACGCATAGGGGTATTTACATGTAGTATGTATTCTAAAGGTTCAAACTTCAAGTTTAATCTACATGCAAAATGCTCAGAAATAAACGAATGCGTGGATCCTGAATCAATCAACACATGAGCCTTATGATTACAGACAGAGAGTGTACCTCTTATAGTTTCTGCCGAAGTGTCTGCGGTCTCCTTATCCAGGGCAAACACACGTCCCTATGCCACAGGTTTCTTTCCTTTCTCTGCCGCAGTGGCCCGTCTCCGGGGATCCACTCTCTGAGACTGTTGTTTAGTGGGTTCCAATACATGTGGTTTCTGAGGTTGAGGGCAATCCTTCACCATGTGACCCATGTCTCCACATCTAAAACATCCATGGATCGACCCAGTACAACTTCCCTCATGCATTCGGCCACAATTTCTGCAAAACCTTGTCTCAGGCCTGACATCTCGAGGGGTCTCTCTAATGTGAGGGTAACCTCTGGGTCTCTCTAATCTGCCCTTCTGTACCTCAATCCTTCCTCTTCTGAAGGAACCTCTCTGAGCCTCTGTTTGGAAAAGTGCTGGCCTCTTGCCCTTATCTCTATTCACCGTTCTTAGCTCATTCTGGGATTATACCATCTCAATTCCTCTTTCAATCTCTTGTGCTCGTCTCAGAGCATCTCCAAACTCAGTAATACATAGCCCTATCAATCTATCTCTGATGACGGGCTCCAACCCATACATAAACTTCTCTGTACGGAGCTCTTCACTCTTGAAGGTCTCTGGGTCATATCTCAATAGCGCTGTGAATTGGCTCTCATAGTCATCCACAGACATGTCACCCTGTACCAAACTCAAAAACTCGACCTGTTTCTTTCTCTGGGCGGCTCGTGGTACATATTGGGTCCTAAAGGCTGTCTGGAACTCTTCCCAACCAATCACATCATGGCGGGACATCAGAATACCCTGGGTAGTACCCCACCAATCTCGAGCTCTCCCTTTCAACATATAGATACTCATACTGACCCTCTCAGCATCAGTGCACCCCAGATAATCAAATATAATTCTCAACTCCGTCAGCCACTCCTCAACCTCTGTAGGATCCTTCTTTCCCCTAAACACGGGTGGATTCATCTTCAGAAAATCCTTTAGTCGGACCATACTTCTATCATCAGGCTAAGTGACGAGAGGTATTGAGGGTATGGGAGGTCCTTGTGGTGGTGTAGGAGTAGTACCCGAGGCATTAACTCCAAAGTGTTGCGCGAATAACGCTGCTATCTGCTCAAAATCTTGCCTCACATCGATCTCAATCCGATTAAATCGAGAGTTAGGACTCTCTGGTTGTGGGACAGGTGGCGGAGGGGACTCTGCCTGCCTCCTCGAACGACCTCGTCATTTACTCATTCTCTATCTTAACTCGTCTCCTGCGTGTACATATCACAATCGATTGAAATCTCAATCCTCAATTTCAGTTCATGACCAGACTATTACAGACACTTGGGATGTATTCTATTTCACTTAACCGACACTGACAGTACTAGACACCCTAAGCTCTGATACCAAGAAAACTCTGTCACGCCCCGAAAATGCAGAAAATAGGAAAATTTTAAAACTCTTTACTTATTAATTCACAATTAAGGGTGCATTCCTGTGCAGTGTCATACATCATCATAGTTATCATGCCTCAGGATCTCATCATAATATAGTGTATATTGTATCATATACATTACTCAATTCCAAGTTAATTAATCCTCATACATCCCATACAATGTTGTACATAAAGTGTCTGCAATTACAATAATCGTCTGGGTACATGAAAAGATAAAAGGTACCTCAAAATACAATATATATGGCCTGGAGCTCAAGTCCTCCACTAGCCACTACTCCGTACGTCGCAGGGAGATCCTTTTTCACTTGAAGAACTTTGAAGGGAAGGAAAACAGGGTAAGCTTCTAAATCGCTCAGTAAGGGGGGTAAGGGACTCATTTCATAAACCAAAATGCACATCACAAAATATTTATTTGTATGTGAAACTCATTTGAAAACCATAGCATGAAAGAACTTAAAACGACATTCTCATGTCTCAAATCATGTGAAAACATGAAGTAAAAAGGCTCAGTCTAGAGCAATAACAAAGCATGTGAAAATAACGCGATAAACGCTTTCTCGTATACGTGATAAAATCACTATAATAATAATGCACACACGTGGCATAGCCACTGATTCAATTTCACACGTGGCACAGCCACTAACTCACGTGGCATAGCCACTGATTTAAATTCACACGTGGCACAGCCACAGAATAGGGTTTCACGTGGCAACGGCCACTAATTAGGGATTCTCACGTGGCAACGGCCACCAAATGGGGTTTCTCACGTGGCAACGGCCACCAAATGGGGTATCACGTGGCAATGGATACCAAATGGGGTATCACGTGGCAACGGCCACCAATGGGGTTTCTCACGTGGCAACGGCCACCAATGGGGTTTCTCACGTGGCAACGGCCACCAAATGGGGTTTCTCACGTGGCAACGGCCACTAATTAGGGGTTTCTCACGTGGCAACGGCCACCGAATGTACGTGGCATTGCCACTGAATAGGTTATTCTCACGTTACCAGAACGGAGAACAAATCGGGCTTACATGCTACCAGAGCAATGCCCGGTGTGTACTCAAAATTACACACCTAAGTCTTATCACACAAGACTGGTTTGCCTTCACGTAGAACTCATAGTGGTTTTTCTCTCATAAAACTCATTTGAAAACCGTTTTGTACTCAACACAAAACATAATAAACCCGAGTTCTAACCGACAAAGCACACACATTTCTCAAATCTCAATATTGCCTTAACGTAGAGCCCAATTCATTACTCACACAAAATTCAACAGTTTATAAAGCAATTTCACACTCAGCTTATAAACGCATAAAACAATGGGCTCCAACCGGCTATAAAAAACTGTGTGCAATTATAACTCAACACAACACTCAACATGCTTGTTTTATAAACCACAAATCATGCTATAATAGTTTACAAATCACATACACAAATGGTTTAGATTTCCCTTACCTCTTTGCACCTCGTATAGTGCAATCGTTTCCCCCGTATCACGGACTAGCCTCGCATTCCACTCTGGAACTCCCGAGCTATCCAAACGATGTTAAAACATCAATACTCAATTATCTCATCAACCTCAATTCTCAAAATCGAGCATAATTGATCATAACACCTCAAATCTCTTGATTCTCGTAACTCTACCCCAAACTACACTCTCATTCACAACATCTCAACGTTCTACATTTCTCATGCCAATTATCTATGCTAATTCACCACATTGTCTAAATTTCTATTTATAGCTCAAATTCCCAAAAATTGCTAAATATCATTATCACTCCAACCACATTGCAATTTCATCAATCCCTAATCATTTCTCAGCTATTTCAACACAATGACAACCACCATTATCATCAAAATCATCTCAAATATCAAGATCGAGGTTTAGAAATTACCCAAAGCTTGTGAGACGCACAACCCATGCCTCGATTCGATTCGTCCTTCGATTTCCAAGTATGTTGTTCTCCTTTTGATGAGGAACAACTTTCCTTCTTGCCATAACTTCTGATTTGGCCAAAAATGGGTGCTTTGGAGGAGTGAGAAAGCTAGGTTTCGGTGAAAATGGGGGTTGGAAGAGAGAGAAAGTGAAATTGCAGGAGAAAAACAGGGGCTCCTTATATAGGCTGAGGGCAGGAGATCGATCTGGCTCTTTATGAGATCGATCTGCGTTTGAATTTTTGGGACGATTTGGGGCAATTTATGCCTAGAAGATCGATCTGTCGAGGGGTGAGATCGATCTCTTTATGGCTTTATGAGATCGATCTGCTCCTTGAGGAGATCGATCTTCTCCCAAACAGAATCATTTGGAGATCGATCTCTTCCTCATGAGATCGATCTTCTCTCAAACATAATCATAAGGAGATCGATCCTCTTCCATTGGAGATTGATCTGCTCCTTAAATTCCTCATTCCTTGTCATTTTTAACTCACCAGATCGATCTCTCCTTCTCCCAGATCGATCTGTCCTCATAGTTTCACACTTATTTTAAACACTTAACATATAAATCTCCAATTATCATTCCCCAATTCACTTAACTCAATAAATTACACTTCAAGTTCATATTACATAATTAAAATATGTCTGAAATTCTCAGATCTCACACATGAATAATAGTCAATTGACTGAGCATGTAGGTAGAGATTGTAAGATAAAGATAGAGTGAAAGGAAATGATAGCCAATTTAATTTTATTGAATATGAATGACTTTGATGTAATTTTGGGAATGGATTGGTTGGCTACCAATCATGTTGTTATGGATTGTCATGCTAAGACCTTGATGTTTTCTGGATTAGACAATCTCATTGTAAACTTTGATAAAAAGAAATGAAATCACATGAATATTATAAATGAAAAGAGTATGATTTAAATTTATAATGCTTGGGAGACAAATTTATTTATCAGTCCTGTATGGTTATGTGATGGCTTATGTTACTAATGATGGAAAGAATGATGTGAAGGATTCATTGCCTATGTGGTCGATATAGATGAGGCACACCCAGAATTGAGGGACATACCTGTAATTGTGAATTACCCTTATATCTTTCCGGACTAATTACTAGGACTACCACCTGCAAAGGAAATAGAATTTTGTATAGAGTTTATGCCTGTTACAGAGCCGATATCGAAACCACCATATAGAATAGCACCGATTGAGCTGGAAGAGCTAAAAAAATAGCTGCAAGAGTTGTCGGAGAAGGGGTTTATTAGACCGAGTGTCTCACATTGGGGAGCACCGGTTCTATTTGTAAGGAAGAAGGATGGAAACCTCCGACTGTGTATAGATTATCAGTTGTTGAATAAGGCCACCATTAAGAACAAATACCTCCTTCCACGCATCGATGATTTGTTGGATCAGCTCCGAAGAGCCCAAGTATTTTTAAAGATAGATATGCGGTTAGGGTACCATCAGTTGAGGATCAGGAGTGTAGATATACCCAATACAGCATTTCGTACCAGATATGGCCACTAAGAGTTTTTGTTTATGCCATTCGGATTGACGAATACCCCCGCTGCATTTATGGCGTTGATAAATGATGTATTCAAGCCATACCTGGACAAGTTTGTGATTCTGTTTATTGATGACATATTGGTATATTCCAAGTCCAGGGAAGATCTTGAGGAGCACTTGAGAGTAATTCTGTAGACCCTCCGAGAGAAAGAGTTATATGCCAAGTTCAGCAAGTGTAACTTTTGGTTATAGCGAATCTCATTTCTGGGCCATGTGTCGAAGGATGGGGTATCTATGAGAACTATGAATTTTGTATACCCCAGTTATGAGAATTGTAATTTTGTGTATCTAATTATGATATGTATATGTTCACACAAGTTTTAAATATGATGAAGTATAAGGAAATGAGGTCTTTAAGTCTTGAATGTGTATAGATTGAAATATGGACTATGAGGTAGATTTTCTGAAGTTTTACATTGAGTTTTCTGCAAATTGATGCAGCAGCAGTACAATCTGTGAAGGCCAGATCGATCTCCAAGGATGAGAGATCTATCACATGGCTCTAGAATGCAGGAAATGTGCAAGAACTGATAGACAGATCGATCCCATAGGCAAGAAGATCGACCTCATGAGGTATTCTGTAAACAGAAGATCGATCTCGTTAAGGAGCAGATCGATCTCATGAAGCATTCTATAAACAGAAGATCGATCTCGTTAAGGAGCAGATCTATCTCATGCAGTATTTTGTAAGCAGAAGATCGCTCTCCTCAAGAAGCAGATCGATCCAATGAAGCAATTAAGAGATCGATCTCACCCCACAATAGATCGATCTCCTAGGCATAAAATTACCACAAAATGTTCCCAAATTCAAATAAAGATCGATCTCATCAAGGACCAGATCGATCTCTTACCCTTCGTCTATAAAAGGACCCATACGTTTTTCTTGCATCTCAAATTTTCTCTTTACAAAAATCTCATTTCAACCGAATCCCTAGCTTTCTCTCTCCTCCAAATCACCAATTTCTGTTCGAATCAAGGGTTATAGCAATAAGGAAAGTTGTTCCTCATCGAAAGGAGAGTAACATACTTAGAAATCGAAAGACGAATCGAATCGAGGTGCGAATATAGCTCTCCATAAGTTTTGGGTAAATTTCTAAGCTTTAATCTTTGATATTGAGGTGATTGTGATTTTGGGTATTGTGATAAAATAGCTAGGAAATGATTAGAGTTGATGAAATTGTGATTTTGTTAGAGTGATGATGATATTATACCATTTGTGGTAATTTTTGGGATTTTGGCTATAAATCAGAATCGAGGCAATAAGGTGATTTTGGCATAGACATTATGCATGAAAAATGTAGGATTTGAAATGTAGTGGATGAGAATGTGGATTAGGATAGGAATATGGCAAAAAAAATGAGGTTTGTAGTATTTAATGAGAATATGAGCAAATATGTGCTCGATGATGTGATTGAGATGAATTATTGATGTTTTAACATCGTTTGGACAGCCCGAGAGTTCTAGAGAGGAATGCGTGGCTAGTCCGTCATTTGGGGGAACGATTGCACTATACGAGGTGCAAGGAGGTAAGGGAAAACTTAAACTCATTTGTGTATGCGATTTTGTGGATAATATTGTAGCATGAAATGTGATTTAAGAAAACAAGCATGTTTTTATTAGTTGAGAATGAGTTATTGTACACGATTTTATAGTCGGTTGGGGCCCAATTTTTATGGGTTGTAAACTAAATGCGAAATTATTTTACAACTGTTTCGAGTTTAAAAAGTGAAAAGTGGGTCGGGCTCTACGTTAAGACGTACTGATATTTGAGAAATGTGTGTTGTTTGGCCGGTTTGAGCTTGGTTTTGACATGTTTTGTGTTGAGTACAAAACGGTTTTGAGATGAGTTTTATGAGAAAAACCATTATTAGCACTACATGAAGGCAAAACGATTTTGTTTGATAATGGCTATTGAGACTTAGGCGTGTCATCTTGAATACACAGCAAGCTTTGCTCTTGTTGCGTGTAAGATCGGCTTGTGCTATAGCAGCACGTAGGACCGACTCCTCTGTTCTAGTAAAGTGAGATGACCCCCCTCCGCGGCAGCGATGGGTGGCATTGCTCTGATAGCATGTAAGATCGGGCCATGCTTTGATAGCATGTAAGACCGACAACTATACGACTCCGATCAAGCCTAAGCGAACCATGGCCATGGGTGTATTATTGTCAATGAAATCCCTCGATTGGGGATATCCGCCTAGGGGACGAGTTCAATCGTTTTCATGTGCCATGACGAGTTTTTATATGAGTTTTATTTGCCTAGTCTCGTTTTACACATGAGATTGTGTTTTGTGGCTGCACCACGTGCATTACTATTGCAATAATTTTTATCACGTTTTATGAGAAAAGCCATTATCACATCCTGTTTTCTACATACTTGTAACTGTGGTTTTATATTAAACCAATTATTATCATGTTTCTACATGAGCTTTGAGAAATGAGTTGAGATGATGTTTTGATGATTCATGCTACTCTTTTCTACTGAGTTTTATTTGGGTTTTCACCCACAAAGCAAAATGATTGTGCTATGCAAATCATTATTTTATCAATGAGTCCCTTACCTCCTTACTGAGTGATTTAGAAGCTCACCCTGTTTTATCTCCCCCCAGATTTCTTCAAGTGAGGAGAATTTCCTGCAACATACGGAGTAGTGGCTAGTGAAAACTTGAGCTCCAGGCCATATATTATACCTTGAGGTATAATTTATCATTTCATGTACCCAGACTAATATTGTATTTATAGACACTTAATGAATAGTGATGTATGGGATGTATTAGGATTTATGAATTCGAATTTGAGGAATGTATATGATGTAATATATGGATGTTGAATGATGAGATCCTGAGGTTAAAGTTTTATAACACATATATATATATGATGATGCATGACACTGCACAGGAATACACCTAGAATTGCGAAATGATGTAAAAATATTTTAAATTTGCCATGTTTTTTACTCTTTCGAGGCGTCATAGTATCAGTGGATCCATCAAAGATAGAGGCAGTTGTACAGTAGGAACAGCCCAAGACAGTTACTGAGATCAGAAGTTTTTTAGGATTGACCGGGTATTATCGGAGATTTGTAGAGGGTTTCTCCAGACTAGCTGTTCCGTTGACACACCTCAGGCACAAAGATGCTAAGTTTGTGTGGGATGAGGCATGTGAGAAGAGTTTTGAGGAGCTTAAGCGTCGATTGACCACTGCTCCAGTTCTTACCATTCCTACCAGCTCATGAGGACTCTCGATGTATACATGTACATCACACCAGGGACTGGGCTGTGTGCTTATGCAGGATGGGAAGGTAGTTACCTATGGATCTAGACAGTTGAAAGATCACGAGAGGAACTACCTAACACATGATTTGGAGTTGGCGACCATAGTGTTTACTTTGAAAATATGGCGCCACTATCTTGATGGTGAGAAATTTCAATTTTTTATAGATCATAAGAGCCTTAAGTACTTATTCTTATAGAAAAGAGTTAAATATGAGACAGAGAAGATGGTTCGAACTCTTGAAAGATTATGATTGTGAAATCATGTATCACCCAGGTAAGGCAAATGTAGTTATCGATGCTTTGAGCAGGAAGAACCTCAGGTCGGTGTCTTATTTGATGGTATAAAAACATGAGTTGTTAGAACAATTTACGAACCTCAGTTTGGACGTAACCCCGCCTGGTTCAGAGAGACTTGAGATCATAGCTAGTTTGAGACTAGAGCCAGAGTTGATTGGTTGTATTCGGTAGGCTCAATAGAATGATCGACGATGTATCGATTGGTTGAGTCAAATATAGGTAGGTGTGGGTATTGATTTTGAGCTGAGTACAGATGGCTTATTAAGGTTCAGAGGCAGAGTATGTGTTACCGGGGATCCTGAGATCAGGAGAACGATTTTATCAGAGGCTCATTCATCGAACTACACGATACATCCAGGGAGTACCAAGATGTATCAAAACCTTCGGAAGGTTTATTGGTGGTCTAGAATGAAGAGAGACATTGCAGACTATGTCACCAACTATCTCGTTGTCAGCAAGTGAAGGTAGAGCATCAGAAGCTTGTAAGGTTATTGCAACCTCTACCGATACCAACATGGAAGTGGGAACATGTCACCATGGATTTTGTGATAGGATTATCGAGGACCCGCAGAGGCCATGATGCCATATGGGTTATTGTGGATCGATTGACTAAGTCAGCCCATTTCATAGCTATGAGAGCTATCGATACTCTGAGTCAGTTGGTGAACCTGTATGTTCGAGAGATAGTACGACTACATGGTGTACTAGTGAGTATTGTTTCTGATATGGATGCAATTTTCACTTCCCATTTCTGGGAACATTTTTAGGAAGCGCTGGGGACCCGACTGAGTTTTAGCACTGCTTTTCATCCTCAGACAGATGGGCAGTCAGAGAGGACTATATAGACTCTGGAGGATATGTTGAGAGCGTGTGTGCTAGATTTTGGAGGCTCTTGGGACGATCACCTACAATTAGCCGAGTTCGCCTATAATAATAGTTATCATGCGAGTATCAGGATGACACCCTATAAGGCACTGTATGGACACAGATGTTGATCCACCATTGGATGGGAAGAGATTGGTGACAGACAGATTTTTGCCCCAGACTTAGTGCAGCAGGCATCTGAGGATGTCTAGTTGATATGTGAGAGATTATGGACAGCTCAGAGCCAGAAAAGAGTTATGCTGACAAGAGACAGAGGCCACTAGGGTTTGATGTAGGTGAGTCGGTATTTCTGAGAGTTCACCTTCGAAGGGTATTATAAGATTTGGTAAGAAGGGCAAGCTGAGCCCTAGGTATATCAGACCCTTCGAGATTTTGGAGAGAGTGGGAGATAAGGCGTATAGGTTGGCATTGCCACCGGACTTGACAAATGTTCATAACATCTTCCACGTCTCTATGCTTCAAAAGTATCATCTGGACCCTACACATGTGATAAGATATGAGCTATTGGAGCTCAATGAGAGTATGACATATGTGGAGAAGTCAGTTCGGATATTGGATAGAAAAGAGAAAGTGTTACATAATAAGACAATTCCCTTGGTGAAAGTTCTTTGGCAACATCACACGGAGGAAGAGGTCACATGGGAATTGGAGAATTTGATACGGGAGAAGTACACCTAACTTTTTGAAGAGTGACTTAGTTCTAATTTGGAGGACCAAATTCCTTAAAGGATGGGAGGAATGTAAGACCTATATTTTTGGATGTAAACTTTATGAAATCATGAGTATAGTGATATATTTACAATGTAATGCATAAATGATGTAAGTCCATGGATTCGATGTACATACTTGTAACATGAGTTTGTAATGTACAATGTACACACGAGTTTCATTTTATATGAATATGAAGAAATGAGCTTTTACAAGTGATGAATGTGATTAGAACTCAAAATGAGTAGTGTGGTCAAATGGAATGAAGTTATACTTCCATTTGGTTTGGTATGGGATGCCTTTGGTTGTATAATGACCGCGCACAAGTTTTAATGCGTATAAGGTATGAATGGATGTCATTTTCAAGTCTTAAAGGTAACTGGATGAGAAAATAACCATGGCAGCAAATTAAGGATGTTTGGGTGTGAGTTGCTACAGAAAAACTGCAGAAAATCTGGAAAATATGAAGGCTAGATTGATCTCATAGGATGAGAGATCAATCTGGTTGAGAGATCGATCTAGAAGAGCAAAAAATGTTCTTATTTGACTTATGGAATAAGACGGATCGATCTCTAATAGAGCCAGATCGATCTGCTAAACATTCTATAAAATAAAGTTCAATTCTTAAGGCAAACAGATAAATTTTCTTTGCTCTCGGGTTGGAGCAGATCGATCTCATGCATTCAAATTGGCGTGAAAATGAGGGATTTAATAGGACCATATTGATCTCATGCTTCGACAGATCGATCTCATCAAGTGATTTCTATAAAAAGGAGGAGTGAAATCTGCATATTTCTGAGATAAAACCTTTCCTTTCCTTTTTTCACCCAAAACCTAGATTTTATCTCTATAAAATCAGCCATTTCCAGTAAGAATTAAAGAGGAGCTATTAGATACAAAGTTATTCATCTTAAAGAAGAGAACAACATAGTTGGGAATCAAAACCTCATTATTGGTATTAAAGGAGCAAGGAACATTTCCCTTTGGAGCAAGAAGAGAAATTGGATTGGTAAGTTTCTAATACTCCAGCCCCAGTACATTTGTCTATTTATTGATTTTGGAGTTGATTGGTATGTATATTGGTGGTTGAAACTACCTAGGATGAAATGGAATTAGTGTGACCTAGAAAATTGAATGAGTCTAGTGTGAGAAAGTGTGATTTGGGTATGTTGATGATTTTTGGGTTATGTTAAGTTGTTATTGGAGTAATGTTGATGAATTGAGTTAGTTAAATGGAGTTGCATTGTGAGTTTGGGGAAAATTATGGAAAATGAGTGTGTGAATGCATGATAAATGCCAAAGTGAAGGAATCAATGAAATATGAACACTATGAGCTTAGTATCGATCTAATATCGATTTGGAATAAATTAATAGGCCTAAAAGGATCCATAGACTCGAGTTATGCGTAGAGTAATGAAAAGAGGCCTCATAAGCGTTAATAGAGACTATAGGTCGAATCGACTATAGTAAACGCAAGAGTTGGATTATAATGGGCTAAAATGTTGTGAAATACGTTTATGTACAGTTTCGTTGACCCCGTTGGAGACGAATCGAATCGTAGGAGTAAGCAGCTTTAAAGAAGTGGAATCACGCGTCACGATTCCAGGTAAGGGAATTTTGTGTGTATATAGAGGTAGCTGCTCGTATTTTGAACTCGTGGGTATATAAGGCTTTGGAAATGTGTATGAGTTTATGGAAATATCTTTAACAATGTATGGAAATTGTTTCGAGTATTCATGTGAGATTTGGTTGTTTGAAATGGTATTGTAATGAAATGGGATAGTAATGCTAATAATTGCATAAATCACGTGTTTTGAATGTTTTCACAAAACACCTTGCTTTGTTTTAAGCAAATTGACTGATAGACTGGCAAATGTTTGAACGTTTTGTAAAAAACCACACGTGAGGTGCTAAGTATGGGTTGTGAATGTCTTGGTTGTTTATGAGCCGCCTATCCTGCTTTATGTGAATGAAACTCTGCTGGAGCCTAGGTCGCACTGTATATTGATGTTTTCACATGTTCGAAATGTGCTGGAGCTTAGCTCGCACTTTGATTTGAATTGTGGTGCTCGTACATAGATTTCTTCATGTTTTATGCATAAATGTCATGCTAGAGCATTGCTCATATGAAGTGATTTGATGATGATGCATGAATTCGCACTAGAACGTAGCTCGCCCAAGTTTTCACACCGTGGTATGCATGATGTCGTGGTGAGGGTAATACGGATTGGGGTTCAGGGAACCCAACAAGCCTAACAGACCTCTTAAGTGGGGTGAGGGTGAGAGGCTAGGACCGGGCACTAATCCATTCAGGGAACCGAACAAACCTAATAGACCTCTTGAGTGGGGTGAGGGTGAGAGGCTAGGACCTGAATTAGGGAACCCAACATGGGCGACCAAGGTCATGAGGGGCTAAGACCAAGTATTAAGAGTACTCCCACGTGCACTTGAGACTAGAGGTTTCACTTGGCCTGTGGTAGATAAGACCTACTACAAGCACCCCAACCATGTTATGGGTCCGTGGAGTACGATGTACTTTGTATATCACATGGAGTACAATGTACAGCGTGGTTGAGATACTGATGAGAAAAGTCTGGCGTAGAACTAACCCACCTTTGTTCCAGCAGGATACCCCGTACATTGGAATCTGTGGTCTGGGATGATTTGAGACATAGTTGGCCAACATATTTCGTTGAGATATAGTGACCTGTCTCCTTACTTATTACATAATACCACAATGTCTTAATACTTGAATGTGATTTTGACTGTCCAGGGTAGACCCAAAGGAGGGGTTTGAGCCTTGTGGGATTTGATTTGTGAAATGGTAATGATATTTGTGAATGAGAAAATGATTTGTGATGGGATTGTATGTATTTGATAAAGAGATGTGATTTCAAAAGGATGTTTCTTAAATGAATTGCCCTTTTTCTATGAGATTTGACGATTGATGAGCATGAGATGATTTGTACATGATGATTTTACCATGTTTTATATGCCAATTTCCATGATTTAAATACATTATATATGTATACTCATATGGTATAATTTTAATTCCTCATGCTCTTGTTATAAATGATTTATGCATAACATTATCAGCATGTAGATAGAGTAGTTATCTACCATGCTTGCATTATTGCCTTACTGAGCGTATGGTTGCTCATCCCTCTCTACTTTTCCCCTCTACAGAGCGTACATAGAGGCCCAGTGAGGACTGAGGCATTTTGTTGAGACATCCGCTGCATCTCTATCACCCAAAGGTATATACACAGAGATTCTTTTTATATCTAAATAATTGTAAAAGCACATTGATAATTTGAATTTGTAATATAGGGGATGTAAATGTCATAACACTTAGTATGTATGAACTTACCACTTAATGTTTGGATATATAGCAATTCTTTTGATTTATTTGGAAAGTGAATGGTAAAGAATGATTGTTACTGCCTCATAACCCAACTGTGTAGTGGTGAGTTTGTTCACGACCGGGTAAAGAAAAAGGAAAACTCAAAAAATTGGCAGTGATTTCTAAATGAATTGGAGAAAGTGGGTCGTGACAGTTTCTCCAGACTAGCTACTCCGTTAACACGCCTCACACGGAAGGATATTAAGTTTGTGTGGGATGAGGCATGTGAGAGGAGTTATCAAGAGCTTAAGCATTGGTTGACCACTGCTCCGATTCTCACCATCCCAACCAGCTTAAGAGGTTTTTCTGTGTATACGGATGCATCACACCATGGACTGGGCTATGTACTTATGCAGGATGGGAAGATAGCTACCTACAGATCCAGACAGTTGAAGGATCACAAAAGGAACTATCCTACTGACGATTTAGATTTGGCGGCCATAGTGTTTGCATTAAATATATTGTGCAACTATCTCTATTGTGAGAAATATTAGGTATATACGGATCACAAAAGCCTTGAGTATCTGTTTTTTTTACAGAAAGAGCTAAATTTGAGATAGAGAAGATGGCTCGAACTCCTGAAGGATTATGATTATGAAATCCTGTATCACCCGGGTAAGGCGAATGTAGTAGCTGATGCACTGAGCAGGAATAACCTCGAGTTGGTGTCTTATATGATGGTTCTGGAACACGAGTTGTTGGAGCTGTTTATGAACCTCAATTTGGATGTAGCCACACCTAGTACAGAAAGATATGATATTATGGCCAGTTTGAGATTGGAGCCAGAATTGGTTAGTCGTATTCGACAGGCTCAAGAGAATGATTGACAGTGTTTCGATTGGTTTAGTCTGGTATAGATAGGTGTGGGTATTGATTTTGAACTGAGCACAGATGGATTACTGAGGTTCATGGGCAGAGTATGTGTGAGATCTGAGAATTTTAGATAAATTTTAATGATGTAATAAGAATTTGAAGTGTAATTTATTGAGCTAAGTGAATTGGGGAATGATAATTGGAGATTTATATGTTAAGTGTTTAAAATAAGTGTGAAGTTATGAGGACAGATCAATCTAGGAGAAGGAGAGATCGATCTGGTGAGTTAAAAATGACAAGGAATGAGGAATTTAAGGAGCAGATCGATCTCCAATGGAAGAGGATCGATCTCCTTATGATTCTGTTAAAGACAAGATCGATCTCATGAGGAAGAGATCGATCTCCAAATGATTCTGTTTGGGAGAAGATCGATCTCCTCAAGGAGCAGATCGATCTCATAAAGCCATAAAGAGATCGATCTCACCCCTCGACAGATCGATCTCCTATGCATAAAATTACCCAAATTGTCCCCAAAATTCAAATGCAGATCGATCTCATCAAGAGCTAGATCGATCTCCTACCCTCAGCCTATATAAGAAACCCCTGTTTTTCTCCTGCAATCTCACTTTCTCTCTCTTCCAACCCCCATTTTCACCGAAACCTAGATTTTTCACTCATCCAAAGCACCCATTTCAATCCAAATCAGAAGTTGTGGCAAGAAGGAAAGTTGTTCCTCATCAAAGGGAGAACAACATACTTGAAAATCGAAGGACGAATCGAATCGAGGCGTGGGTTGTGTGTCTCACAAGCTTTGGGTAATTTCTAAACCTCGATCTTGATATTTGAGATGATTTTGATGATAATGGTGGTTGTCATTGCGTTGAAATAGCTGAGAAATGATTAGGGATTGATGAAATTGCAATGTGGTTGGAGTGATAATGATATTTAGCAATTTTAGGAATTTGTGCTATAAATAGAAATTTAGACAATGTGGTGAATTAGCATAGATAATTGGTATGAGAAATGTAGAACATTGAGATGTTGTGAATGAGAGTTTAGTTTGGGGTAGAGTTACGAGAATCAAGAGATTTGAGGTGTTATAAGCAATTATGCTCAATTTTGAGAATTGAGGTTGATGAGATAATTGAATATTGATGTTTTAACATCGTTTGGACAGCTCGGGAGTTCCAAAGTGGAATGCGAGGCTAGTCCGTGATACGGGGAAATGATTGCACTATACGAGGTGCAAAGAGGTAAAGGAAACTAAACCATTTGTGTATGTGATTTACGAACTACTATAGCATGAATTGTGATTTATAAAACAAGCATGTTGAGTGTTGTGTTGTGATACAATTGCACACGATTTTTATAGCCGGTTGGAGTCCATTATTTTATGAGTTTATAAGCTGAGTGTGAAATTGCTTTATAAACCGTTGAATTTTGTGTGAGTAATGAATTGGGCTCTACGTTAAGGCAATATCGAGATTTGAGAAATGTGTGCGTGTTTTGCCAGTTGGGACTCGGTTTCAATATGTTTTGTGTTGAGTACAAAAACGATTTTCAAATGAGTTTTATGTGAGAAAAACCACTATGAGTTCTACGTGAAGGCAAACTAGTCTTATGTGATTAAGACTTAGGTGTGTAATTCTGAGTACACACCGGGCATTGCTCTGGTAGCATGTAAGCCCGATTCTTCTCCGTTCTGGTAACGTGAGAATAACCCATTCTGTGGCTATGCCACGTATATTTGGTGGTCCTTTCCACGTGAGAAACCCTATTTGGTGGTCGTTGCCACGTGAGAAACACTATTTGGTGGCCGTTGCCACGTGAGTACCCCATTTGGTGGCCGTTGCCACGTGAGAAACCCTATTTGGTGGCCGTTGCCATGTGAGTACCCTATTTGGTGGCCGTTGCCACGTGGAAACCCTATTTGGTGGCCGTTGCCACGTGAGAAACCCTAATTGGTGGCCGTTGCCACGTGAAACCCTATCCTGTGGCTGTGCCACGTGTGAATTTAAATCAGTGGCTATGCCACGTGTGTTTAGTGGCTGTGCCACGTGCATTATTATTATAGTGATTTTATTACGTTAATTGAGAAAGCGTTTATCATATTATTTTCACATGCTTTGTTATTGCTCTAGACTGAGCCTTTTTAGTTCATGTTTTCACATGATTTGAGACATGAGAATGTCGTTTTGAGTACTTTCATGCTATGGTTTTCAAATGAGATTAATGAGTTTCACATACAAATAAATATTTTGTGATGCGCATTTTGGTTTATGAAATGAGTCCCTTACCCCCTTTACTGAGCGATTTAGAAGCTCACCCTGTTTTCTTTCCCCCCAGATTTCTTCAAGTGAAAAGGGTTGTCATGTGACGTACGGAGTAGTGGCTAGTGGAGGACTTGAGCTCCAGGCCATATATTGTATTTGAGGTATCTTTTATCTTTTCATGTACCGAGACAATTACTGTAATTGCAGACACTTGATGTATAACATTGTATGGGATGTATTAGGATTAATTAACTTGAGATGGATTAATGTATTTGATATGATATATAATTTCTAGTGATGAGATCCTGAGGTACGATAAATATGATAATGTATGACACTGCACAGGAATGCACTCTTAATTGAGAATTAATGAGTAAAAAGTTTTAAATTAGCCCTATTTTTCGCACTTCCGGGGCGTGACAGAGTTTTCTTGGTATCAGAGCTTAGTGTGTCTAGTACTGTCAGTGTCGGTTAAGTGAAATAGAGTACATCCCAAGTGTCTATAATAGTCTGGTCATGAACTGAAATTGAGGATTGAGATTTCAATCGATTTTGATATGTACGCGCAGGAGACGAGTTAAGATAGAGAATGAGTGGACGACGAGGTCGTTCGAGGAGGCAGGCAGAGTCCCCTCCGCCACCTGTCCCACAACCAGAGAGTCCTAACTCTCGATTTAATCGGATTGAGACCGATGTGAGGCAAGGTTTTGAGCAGATGGCAGCGTTATTCGCGCAACACTTTGGAGTTAATGCCTCGAGTACTACCCCTACACCACCACAAGGACCTCCCATACCCCCAATACCTCCCGTCACTCAGCCTGATGATAGAAGTATGGTCCGACTGAAGGATTTTCTGAAGATGAATCCACCCGTGTTTAGGGGAAAGAAGGATCCTACAGAGGCTGAGGAGTGGCTGACGGAGTTGAGAATTATATTTGATTATCTTGGGTGCACCGATGCTGAGAGGATCAGTATGAGTATCTATATGTTAAAGGGGAGAGCTCGAGATTGGTGGGGTACTACCCAGGGTATTCAGATGTCCCGCCAGGATGTGATTGGTTGGGAAGAGTTTCAGACAGCCTTTAGGACCCAATATGTACCACGAGCCGCCCAGAGAAAGAAACAAGCTGAGTTTTTGAGTTTGGTACAGGGTGACATGTCTGTGGATGACTATGAGAGCCAATTCACAGCGCTATTGAGATATGACCCAGAGACCTTCAAGAATGAAGAGCTCCGCACAGAGAAATTTGTGTATAGATTGAAGCCCATCGTCAGAGATAGATTGATAGGGCTATGTATTACTGAGTTTGGAGATGCTCTGAGACGAGCACAAGAGATTGAAAGAGGAATTGAAATGTTACAATCCCAAAATGAGCTCAGAGTGGTGAATAGAGATAAGGGCAAGAGCCCAGCGATTTTCCAAACAGAGGCTCGGAGAGGTTCCTTCAAAAGAGGAAGGATTGAGGTACAGAAGGGCAGATTAGAGAGACCCAGAGGGTACCCTAATATTAGAGAGACCCCTCGAGATGTCAGGCCAGAGACAAGGTTTTGCAGAAATTGTGGTCGAATGCATGAGGAAAGTTGTACTGGGTCAATCCATGGATGTTTTAGATGTGGAGACATGGGTCACATGGTGAAGGATTGCCCTCAACCTCAGAAACCACATGTATTGGAGCCCACTAGATAACAGCCTCAGAGAATGAATCCCCCGAGACGGGCCACTGCTGTAGAGAAAGGAAAGAGACCTGTTACCCAGGGACGTGTGTTTACCCTAGATAAGGAGACCGCTGACACTTCTGTAGAAACTATAAGAGGTACACTCTCTGTCTGTAATCATAAGGCTCATGTGTTGATTGATTCAGGATACACGCATTCGTTTATTTTTGAGCATTTTGCATGTAGATTAAACTTGAAGTTTGAACCTCTAGAATATATACTACATGTAAATACCCCTATGCGTGAATCCCAGAGAACTGAGTTAATCTGTAGAGGATGTGAGATAAAGGTGGGAGATAGAGGGATGTTAGCAGATCTAATCATGTTGAATATACATGGATTTGATGTAATTTTGGGAATGGATTGGTTGGCAGCCAATCGAGTGAGCTTAGATTGCTACACTAAGGTTGTAACTTTCTCCCTACCTAAACCTTACAGTGTACGATTGAGATATTGAGGAAATGAATATGTGGAATTCTAGTAAGTAATTTGAGAATTTTAATATTATTTTGAAGAATATTAAATATGATTGTTCATGTGAAGGTTATGAGACACTCATCTCAGACGATGAGCGGGAACATCCGAGGATTGAGGATATACCTGTGGTGTGTGAATTTCTGGATGTTTTCCCAGATGAATTGCCCGGTTAACCACCAGAGAGAGAGCTAGAGTTTACCATTTATTTGGTACCAGATACTCAACCGATCTCTAAACCTCCCTACAGGATGGCATTAGTGGAACTTAAGGAATTGAAGAAACAACTACAGGAGTTATTGGATCAAGGGTTCATTAGGCCCAGCGTTTGACCGTGGGGAGCACCGGTTTTATTTGTCAAGAAGAAGGATGGTAGTCTCAAATTATGCGTAGACTATCGGTTGTTGAATAAAGCCACGGTGAAGAATAAATACCCATTGCCCAGGATTGATGATCTACTTGATCAGCTGAGAGGGGCATCAGTCTTTTCTAAGATTGATTTGAGATTGGGCTATCACCAATTGAGGATCAAGGAAGAAGATATTCCGAAGACGGCCTTTAGGACGAGGTATGGCCATTATGAATTTCTGCTGATGTCCTTTGGATTGACGAATGCCCCTGCAGCATTTATGAGATTGATGAACGAGGTGTTCAGAGACTATCTGGATAAATTTGTGATAGTCTTTATTGATGATATCCTAGTATACTCTCAGTCGTATGAGGAGCATGCACAGCATTTGTGGTTAGTACTACAGATACTCCGAGATAAGCAATTTTATGGAAAGCTTAGTAAGTGTGAGTTTTGGCTGGATCGGATAGCTTTCCTTGGTCATATAGTCTCAGAGGAAGGAGTATCAGTGGACCCAAGCAAGGTGGAGGCTGTGCTTAATTGGGAGAGATCGAGGACAGTTACTGAGGTACGAAGCTTCCTTGGTTTGGCAGGGTATTACAGAAGATTTGTGGAAGGATTTTCCCGGATTGCCGCCCCTTTGACTAAGCTCACGCGCAAAGAGACTCCATTTATATGGACTGGTCAATGTGAGCTCAGTTTTCAGGAATTAAAGAGGAGGTTGACAACGGCATCCTAAGGGATCAGGAAGATTCTCAGTGTATAGTGATGCATCTCATCAAGGATTGGGGTGTGTGCTTATGCAGCATGGAAGAGTGGTCGCATATGGATTGCGACAGCTGAAAGACCATGAGCGAAAGTACCCCACACATGATTTGGAGTTAGCCGCTGAGGTATTTGCTTTGAAGATCTGGCGACACTACTTATATGGGGAAAGATTCCAGATCTTCACTGATCACAAGAGTTTGAGATATCTCTTTGATCAGAAAGAGTTAAACATGAGACAAAGGAGATGGATGGAACTCCTTAAGGATTATGACTGCGAGATTCTATATCATCCGGGCAAGGTGAATGTGGTTGCTGATGCCCTGAGCAGGAAGAGTATGATATCTGCTATGATGATCAGGGAATGGGATTTACTTGAGCAGTTTGCCGATCTTCGGATCAGAGTTAAAGAGATAGAGACTGGATTTGTGGCTTGCTTGCGAATAGAGCCCAGGATCATGGATTAGATTAGAACTGGGCAGCGTAATGATCAGAGATTGATAGATATGATTAGCCAAGCTGAACAGAGTTCGCAGTCGGATCTCACAGTCAGTGAGGATGGATTGTTAAGATTCAGAGGACAGATTTGTGTACTGGACGATGATACCCTGAAGAGACAGATACTGAGAGAATCCAACTACTCGCGATACACCATGCACCTAGGGAGTACTAAGATGTACCGAGACTTGAGAAAGGTGTATTGGTGGAGTGGTATGAAACGAGACGTGACAGAGTATGTTGCTAGGTGTTTAGTATGCCAGCAAGTGAAAGCTGAGCATCGGAAGCCCGGAGGACTACTACAGCCTTTACCTGTACCTACATGGAAATGGGAGCATGTCACTATGGACTTTATTATGGGTTTACTAAGGACCCGAAGAGGTCGTGACGCTATATAGGTTATAGTGGATAGACTGACCAAGAGTGCCCACTTCCTAGCCATCAAGAGCACAGATACTGTGGATGCCTTAGCTGAGCTGTATGTCAGCAAGATAGCTAGATTACATGGGGCTCCAGTGAGTATTACTTCTGATAGAGATTCCCGATTTACTTCCAGATTTTGGACCCAGTTTCAGGAGTCCATAGGATCTCGATTGAGTTTCAGTACCGCCTATCATCCTCAGACAGATGGTCAGTCAGAGAGGACTATTCAGACCTTGAAGGATATGTTGAGGGCGTGTACGATGGATTTTAAGGGATCATGGGATGATCACCTGCCCCTAGCAGAGTTTGCATACAATAACAGCTATCATGCGAGTATTGGAATGGCACCTTTTGAGGCTCTAAATGGTAGGAGGTGTAAATCCCCTGTAGCTTGGGAAGAAGTCGGCGACAGAAAGATAAATGCTCCCGAGCTTGTTGAGCAAGCCGTACAGAGTGTGAAACTCATATGTGAGAGGTTACGGGCTGCACAAAGTAGACAGAAAAGCTACGCGGATGTGCGTAGACGGCCACTCGAGTTTGAGGTTGGTGATGCAGTATTTCTGAAAATATCACCGAGTAAGGGTATCATGCGATTTGGGAAGAAAGGAAAATTGAGTCCTCGACACATAGGACCATTCGAGATTCTTCAGAGAGTGGGAGAGGTAGCTTACAAATTAGCATTACCCCCACAGATGTCCGGAATACACAATGTTTTTCATGTGTCTATGTTGAGAAAGTACCACCCGGACCCTTCTCATGTCATAGAGTATGACGAGATGGACATTCAAGAGGGTTTGAGCTACATTGAGGAACCCGTCCAGATTCTCGATAGAAGAGAGAAGGTACTGAGAACTAAGAGCATCCCATTAGTGAAAGTTTTATGGAAACATCACTCAATGGAAGAGGCAATGTGGGAACTAGAGAGTCTCATGAAGGAGAAATACCCCCATCTATTCGAATAGTTAAGTTGAATTTGGAGGACCAAATTCTATTGAAGGTGGGGAGGATGTGAGATCTGAGAATTTTAGATATATTTTAATGATGTAATAAGAATTTGAAGTTGAGCTAAGTGAATTGGGGAATGATAATTGGAGATTTATATGTTAAGTGTTTAAAATAAGTGTGAAGTTATGAGGACAGATCGATCTGGGAGAAGGAGAGATCGATTTGGTGATTTAAAAATGGCAAGGAATGAGGAATTTAAGGAGCAGATCGATCTCCAATGGAAGAGGATCGATCTCCTTATGATTCTATTTGAGAGAAGATCGATCTCATGAGGAAGAGATCGATCTCCAAATGATTCTGTTTGGGAGAAGATCGATCTCCTCAAGGAGCAGATCGATCTCATAAAGCCATAAAGAGATCGATCTCACCCCTCGACAGATCGATCTCCTAGGCATAAAATTACCCAAATTGTCCCCAAAATTCAAATGCAGATCGATCTCATCAAGAGCCAGATCGATCTCCTACCCTCAGCCTATATAAGAAACCCCTGTTTTTCTCCTGCAATCTCACTTTCTCTCTCTTCCAACCCCCATTTTCACCGAAACCTAGCTTTCTCACTCATCCAAAGCACCCATTTCCGACTAAATCAGAAGTTGTGGCAAGAAGGAAAGTTGTTCCTCATCAAAGGGAGAACAACATACTTGGAAATCGAAGGACTAATCGAATCGAGGCGTGGGTTGTGCGTCTCACAAGCTTTGGGTAATTTCTAAACCTCGATCTTGATATTTGAGATGATTTTGATGATAATGGTGGTTGTCATTATGTTGAAATAGCTGAGAAATGATTAGGGATTGATGAAATTGCAATGTGGTTGGAGTGATAATGATATTTAGCAATTTTGGGAATTTGTGCTATAAATAGAAATTTAGAAAATGTGGTGAATTAGCATAGATAATTGGTATGAGAAATGTAGAACATTGAGATGTTGTGAATGAGAGTGTAGTTTGGGGTAGAGTTACGAGAATCAAGAGATTTGAGGTGTTATAAGCAATTAAGCTCGATTTTGAGAATTGAGGTTGATGAGATAATTGAATATTGATGTTTTAACATCGTATGGACAGCTCGGGAGTTCCAGAGTGGAATGCGAGGCTAGTCTGTGATACGGGGGAAACGATTGCACTATACGAGGTGCAAAGAGGTAAGGGAAACTAAACCATTTGTGTATGTGATTTGCGAACTACTATAGCATGAATTGTGATTTATAAAACAAGCATGTTGAGTATTGTGTTGTGATACAATTGCACACGATTTTTATAGCCGGTTGGAGCCCATTATTTTATGAGTTTATAAGCTGAGTGTGAAATTGCTTTATAAACCGTTGAATTTTGTGTGAGTAATGAATTGGGCTCTACGTTAAGGCAATATCGAGATTTGAGAAATGTATGCTTGTTTTGCCAGTTGGGACTCGGTTTCAATATGTTTTGTGTTGAGTACAAAACGGTTTTCAAATGAGTTTTATGTGAGAAAAACCACTATGAGTTCTACGTGAAGGCAAACTAGTCTTATGTGATTAAGACTTAGGTGTGTAATTCTGAGTACACACCGGGCATTGCTCTGGTAGCATGTAAGCCCGATTCTTCTCCGTTTTGGTAACATGAGAATAGCCCATTCTGTGGCTATGCCACGTATATTTGGTGGCCGTTGCCGCGTGAGAAACCCTATTTGGTGGCCGTTGCCACGTGAGAAAACCTATTTGGTGGTCGTTGCCACGTGAGTACCCCATTTGGTGGCCGTTGCCAATTGAGTACCCCATTTGGTGGCCGTTGCCACGTGAGTACCCTATTTGGTGGCCGTTGCCACGTGAGAAACCCTAATTGGTGGTCGTTACCACGTGAAACCCTATCCTGTGGCTGTGCCACGTGTGAATTTAAATCAGTGGCTATGCCACGTGTGTTTAGTGGCTATGCCACGTGTGAATTTAAATTAGTGGCTATGCCACATGTGTTTAGTGGCTGTGCCACGTGCATTATTATTATAGTGATTTTATCACGTTAATTGAGAAAGCGTTTATCGCATTATTTTCACATGCTTTGTTATTGCTCTAGACTGAGCCTTTTTACTTCATGTTTTCACATGATTTGAGACATGAGAATGTCGTTTTGAGTACTTTCATGCTATGGTTTTCAAATGAGATTAATGAGTTTCACATACAAATAAATATTTTGTGATGTGCATTTTGGTTTATGAAATGAGTCCCTTACCCACTTTACTGAGCGATTTAGAAGCTCACCCTGTTTTCTTTCCCCCCAGATTTCTTCAAGTGAAAAAGGTTGTCCTGCGACGTACGGAGTAGTGGCTAGTGGAGGACTTGAGCTCCAGGCCATATATTGTATTTGAGGTATCTTTTATCTTTTCATGTACCCAGACAATTACTGTAATTGCAGACACTTGATGTATAACATTGTATGGGATGTATTAGGATTAATTAACTTGAGATGGATTAATGTATTTGATATGATATATAATTTCTAGTGATGAGATCCTGAGGTACGATAAATATGATAATGTATGACACTGCACAGGAATGCACTCTTAATTGAGAACTAATGAGTAAAAAGTTTTAAATTAGCCCTATTTTCCGCACTTCCGGGGCGTGACAGTATGTGTTCCCGATAATCCTGAGATCAGGAGATTGATTTTAACAAAGGCTCACTCATCTAAATATACGATACATTCGGGGAGCATAAAGATGTATCAAAAACTTAGGAAGGTTTATTGTTGGTCAGGCATGAAAAGAGACATTGTTGAATATGTCGCTAGATCTCTCGTCTGTCAATAGGTGAAGGTATAGCATCAGAAGCCCATACGGCTATTACAACCTCTATCGATATCGACATGGAAGTAGGAGCACGTCACCATGGATTTTGTGATGGGTTTACTGAGGACCCGTAAAGGTCATGATGCCATTTGGGTGATTGTGGATCAATTGATGAAGTCAGCTTATTTCTTAGCTATGAGAGCTATCGATACTCTGAGTCAGTTGGCGAACTTGTATGTTCGAGAGATAGTTCGGTTACATGGTGTTCTAGTGAGCGTTGTTTCTTATCGGGATGCCCACTTCACTTCCCATTTTTGGGAACATTTTCAGGAAGCAATGGGGACCCAATTGAGTTTTAGCACCGCTATTCATCCTCAAATAGATAGTCAGTCAGAGATGACTATACAGACCCTGGAGGATATGTTAAGAGCGTGTGTGCTAGATTTTGGAGGCTCTTGGGATGATCACCTACCGTTAGTCTAGTTTGCCTATAATAACAGCTATCATGCGAGTATCGGGATAGCACCTATGAGGTGCTATATAGACGTAGATGTCGATCCTTTATTTGATGGGAAGAGGTTGATGACAGATAGATTTTTGCTCTTGATTTAGTACAGCAAGCCTTTAGGGACGTCCAATTGATATGTGAGAGATTATAGACAGCTCAAAGCCGGTAAAAGAGTTATGCTGACAGGAGACGAAGACTACTGAAATTTGTCATGGGTGAGTCTGTATTCTTGAAAGTTTTCCCCTCGAAAGGGATTATTAGGTTTGGTAAGAAGGGTAAGTTGAGCCCTCGCTATATCGAACCCTTCGAGATTCTGGAGACAGTGGAAGATAAGGCTTATAGGTTGGTATTGCCGCCGGAGTTAGTCGATATTCATAGCGTCTTCCACATCTCTATGCTTCAGAAGTACCACCCGAATCCGGCACATGTGATAAGATATGAGCCATTGAAGCTGTCATGCCCCAGAAGTGCGGAAAATAGGGCTAATTTAAAACTTTTTACTCATTAATTCACAGTTAAAGGTGCATTCCTGTGCAGTGTCATACATCATCATAAGTATCATTCCTCAGGATCTCATCATGATATAATAAATATTGTAATATACCCATTTCTCGATTACAAGTTAATTAATCCTAATACATCCCATACAATGATATACATCAAGTGTCTGCAATTACAATAATAGTCTGGGTACATGAAAAGATAAAATATACCTCAATATACAATATATATGGCCTGGAGCTCGAATCCTCCACTAGCCACTACTCCGTACGTCGCAGGGAGATCCTTTTTCACTTGAAGAACTCTGGGGGGAAAGAAAACAGGGTGAGCTTCTAAATCGCTCAGTAAGGGGGGTAAGGAACTCATTTCATAAACCAAAATGCACATCACAACATGTTTATTTGTATGTGAAACTCATTTGAAAACCATAGCATGAAAGTACTCAAAACGACATTCTCATGTCTCAAGTCATGTGGAAACATGAAGTAAAAACGCTCACTCTAGAGCAATAACAAAGCATGTGAAAACAATGCGATAAACGCTTTCTCAAATACGTGATAAAATCACTGAAATAGTAATGCACGTGGCACAGCCACTAAACACACGTGGCATGGCCACTGATTTAAATTCTCACGTGGCATAGCCACTAAACACACGTGGCATAGCCACTGATTTAATTTCGCACGTGGCATAGCCACTGGATAGGGTTTCACGTGGCAACGGCCACTAATTAGGGGTTCTCACGTGGCAACGGCCACCAAATGGGGCATCACGTGGCAACGACCACCAATGGGGTTTCTCACGTGGCAACGGCCACCAATGGGGTTTCTCACGTGGCAACGGCCACTAAATGGGGTATCAAGTGGCAACGGCCACCAATGGGGTATAACGTGGCAACGGCCACCAATGGGGTATAACGTGGCAACGGCCACCAATGGGGTATAACGTGGCAACGGCCACCAAGTATACGTGGCATAGCCACAGAATGGGTTATTCTCACGTTACCAGAACGGAGAAGAAATCGGGCTTACATGCTACCAGAGCAATGCCCGGTGTGTACTCAAAATTACACACCTAAGTCTTATCACACAAGATTGGTTTGCCTTCACGTAGAATTCATAATGGTTTTTCTCTCATAAATCTCATTTGAAAATCGTTTTGTACTCAACACAAAACATAATAAAACCGAGTTCCAACCGGTAAAACACACACACATTTCTCAAATCTCGATAGTGCCTTAACGTAGAGCCCAATTCATTACTCACACAAATTCGATGGTTTATAAAGCAATTTCACACTCAGCTTATAAACGCATAAAACAATGGGATCCAACCGGCTATAAAAACCGTGTGCAATTATAACTCAACACAACACTCAACATGCTTGTTTTATAAACCACAAATCATGCTAAAATAGTTTACAATTCACATACACAAATGGTTTAGATTTCCCTTACCTCTTTGCACCTCGTATAGTGCAATCGTTTCCCCCGTATCACGGACTAGCCTCGCATTCCACTCTGGAACTCCAGAGCTATCCAAATGATGTTAAAACATAAATACTCAACTATCACATAAACCTCAATTCTCAAAATCGAGCATAATTGCTCATAACACCTCAAAACTCTCGATTCTCGTAACTCTACCCTAAACTACAACCTCATTCACAATATCTTAACGTCCTACATTTCTCATGCCAATTATCTATGCTAATTCACCACAGTGTCTAAATTTCCATTTATAGCACAAATTCTCAAAATTGCCAAAATTTCCAAATATCAACATTACTCCAACTACATTGCAATTTCATCAATCCCTAATCATTTCTCAACTATTTCAACGCAATGACAACCACCAATATCATCAAAATCATCTCAAATATCAAGATCGAGGTTTAGAAATTACCCAAAGCTTGTGAGACGCACAATCCACGCCTCGATCCGATTTGTCCTTCGATTTCCAAGTATGTTGTTCTCCCTTTGATGAGGAACAACTTTCCTTCTTACCACAACTCTTGATTTGGCCGAAAATGGGTGTTTTGGATGAGTGAGAAAGTTAGGTTTTCAGTGGAAATGGGGTTGGAAGAGAGAGAAAGTGAGTTTGCAGGAGAAAAACACGGGTTCCTTATATAGACTGGAGGTAGGAGATCGACCTGTCGAGGGGTGAGATCGATCTGCGTTTGAATTTTGGGGACGATCTGGGCAATTTTATGCCTAGGAGATCGATCTGTCGAGGGGTGAGATCGATCTCTTTATGGCTTTATGAGATCGATCATCTCCTTGAGGAGATCAATCTTCTCCCAAACAGAATCATTTGGAGATCGATCTCTTCCTCATGAGATCGATCTTCTCTCAAACAGATTCATAAGGAGATCGATCCTCTTCCATTGGAGATCGATCTGCTCCTTAAATTCCTCCTTCCTTGTCATTTTTAACTCACCAGATCGATCTCTCCTTCTCCCAGATCGATCTGCTCCTTAAATTTCTCCTTCTTTGTCGTTTATAACTCACCAGATCGATCTCTCCTTCTCCCAGATCGATCTGTCCTTATAGTTTCACATTTATTTTAACACTTAACATATAAATCTCCAATTATCATTCCCCAATTCACTTAGCTCAATAAATTACACTTCAAATTATTATTACATCAATAAAATATGTCTGAAATTCTCAGATCTCACATCCTCCCTACCTTAAATAGAATTTGGTCCTCCAAATTCAACTCAACTAGTCGAATAGATGGGGGTATTTCTCCTTCATGAGACTCTCTAGTTCCCACGTTACCTCTTCCCTTGAGTGATGTTTCCACAAAACTTTCACTAATGGGATGCTCTTAGTTCTCAGTACCTTCTCCTTTCTATCGAGAATCAGGACGGGTTCCTCAGTGTAGCTCATGTCCTCCTGTATGTCCATCTCATCATACTCTATAACATGAGATGGGTCTGGGTGGTACTTCCTCAACATAGACACATGAAAAACGTTATGTATTCCAGACATCTGTGGGGGTAATGCTAATCTGTAAGCTACCTCTCCCACTCTCTCAAGAATCTCGAATGGTCCTATGTATCGAGGACTCAATTTTCCTTTCTTCCCAAATCGCATGATACCCTTGCTCGGTGATACTCTCAGAAATACTGCATCACCAACATCAAACTCGAGTGGCCGTCTACGCGCATCCGCGTAGCTTTTCTGTCTACTTTGTGCAGCCTGTAACCTCTCACATATGAGTTTCACACTCTGTACGGCTTGCTCAACAAGCTCGGGAGCATTTATCTTTCTGTCACCGACTTCTTCCCAAGCTACAGAAGATCTACACCTCCTACCATATAGAGCCTCAAAGGGTGCCATTCCAATACTCGCATGATAGCTATTATTGTATGCAAACTCTGCTAGGGGCAGGTGATCATCCCATGATCCCTTAAAATCCATCGTACACGCCCTCAACATATCCTCCAGGGTCTGAATAGTCCTCTCTGACTGACCATCTGTCGGAGGATGATAGGCGATACTAAAACTCAATCGAGATCCCATGAACTCCTGAAACTGGGTCCAAAACCTGGAAGTAAACCGGGAATCTCTATCAGAAGTAATACTCACTGGAGCCCCATGTAATCTAGCTATCTCGCTGACATATAGCTCAGCTAAGGCATCCACAGTATCTGTGCTCTTGAAGGCAAGGAAGTGGGCACTCTTGGTCAATCTATCCACAATGACCAATATCGCGTCACGACCTCTCCGGGTCCTCGGTAAACCCATAATAAAGTCCATAGTGACATGCTCCCATTTCCATGTAGGTACAGGTAAGGGCTGTAGTAGTCCTCCGGGCTTCCGATGCTCAGCTTTCACTTGCTGGCATACTAAACACCTGGCCACATACTCTGCCACATCTCGCTTCATACCACTCCACCAATACACCTTTCTCAAGTCTCGGTACATCTTAGTACTCCCTGGGTGCATGGTGTATCGTGAGCAGTGGGATTCTCTCAATATCTGTCTCTTCAGGGTATCATCGTCCGGTACACACATTCGTTCTCTGAATCTCAACAATCCATCCTCACTGATGGTGAGATCCGACTGCAAACTCTGCTCAGCTTGACTAACCATATCTATCAATCTCGGATCACTGCGCTGCCCAGTTCTAATCTGATCCATGATCCTGGGTTCTATCCGCAGGCTAGCCAAAAATCCAGTCTCTACCTCTTTAACTCTGATCCGAAGTTCGGTGAACTGCTCTAACAAATCTCATTCCCTGATCATCATAGCAGATATCATACTCTTCCTGCTCAGGGCATCAGCAACCACATTCGCCTTACCCGGATGATATAGAATCTCGCAGTCATAATCCTTAAGGAGTTCCATCCATCTCCTTTGTCTCATGTTTAACTCTTTCTAATCAAATAGATATCTCAAACTCTTGTGATCAGTGAAGATCTGGAATCTTTCCCCATATAAGTAATGTCGCCAGATCTTCAAAGCAAATACCACAGCGGCTAACTCCAAATCATGCGTGGGGTAATTCCGCTCATGGTCTTTCAGCTGTCGCGATCCATATGCGACCACTCTTCTGTGCTGCATAAGCACACACCCCAATCCTTGATGAGATACATCACTATACACCGAAAATCCTCCTGATCCCTCAGGAATAGTTAACACAGGTGCCACTGTCAATATCCTTTTTAATTCTTGAAAACTGAGCTCACATTGGTCAGTCCATATAAATGGAGTCTCTTTGCGCGTGAGCTTAGTCAAAGGGGCGGCAATCCTGGAAAATCCTTCCACAAATCTTCTGTAATACCCTGCCAAACCAAGGAAGCTTCGTACCTCAGCAACTGTCCTCGGTCTCTCCCAATTAAGCACAGCCTCCACCTTGCTTGGGTCCACTGATACTCCTTCCTCTGAGACTATATGACCAAGGAAAGCTACCCGGCTCAGCCAAAACTCACACTTACTAAGCTTTCCGTATAATTGCTTATCTCGGAGTATCTGAAGTACTAACCACAAATGCTGTGCATGCTCCTCATACACCACGATATCATCAATAAAGACTATCACAAACTTATCCAGATAGTCTCTGAACACCTCGTTCATCAATCTCATGAATACTGCAGGGGTGTTCGTCAATCCAAAGGACATCACCAGAAATTCATAATGGCCATACCTTGTCCTGAAGGCCGTCTTTGGAATATCTTCTTCCTTGATCCTCAATTGGTGATAGCCCGATCTCAAATCAATCTTAGAAAAGACTGATGCCCCTCTCCGCTGATCAAGTAGATCATCAATCCTGGGTAGTGGGTATTTGTTCTTCACTGTGGCTTTATTCAACAACCGGTAGTCTACACATAATCTGAGACTACCATCCTTCTTCTTAACAAATAATACTGGAGCTCCCCACGGTGAAACACTGGGTCTAATAAACCCTTGATCCAATAACTCTTGTAGTTGTTTCCTCAATTCCTCAAGTTCCACTAATGCCATCCTGTAAGGAGGTTTAGAGATCGGCTGAGTATCTGGTACCAAATCAATGGTAAACTCCAGCTCTCTCTCTGGTGGTAAACCTGGCAATTCATCTGGGAAAACATCCAGAAATTCACAAACCATAGGTATATCCTCAATCCTCGGATGTTCCCGCTCATCGTCTGAGATGAGTGTCTCATAACCTTCACATGAATAATCATATTTAATATTCTCCAAAATAATATTAAAATTCTCAAATTACTTACTAGAAATCCACATAATCATTCCCTCAATATCTCAATCGTACACTGTAAGGTTCAGGTAGGGAGAAAGTTACAATCTTAGTGTAGCAGTCTAAACTCACTCGATTGGTCGCCAACCAATCCATTCCCAGAATTACATCAAACCCATGTATATTCAACAGGATTAGATCTAGTAACATCCCTCTATCTCCCACCTTTATCTCACATCCTCTACAGATTAACTCAGTTCTCTGGGATTCACGCATAGGGGTATTTACATGTAGTATATATTCTAGAGGTTCAAACTTCAAGTTTAATCTACATGCAAAATGCTCAGAAATAAAGGAATGTGTGGATCCTGAATCAATCAACACATGAGCCTTATGATTACAGACAGAGAGTGTACCTCTTATAGTTTCTGTCGAAGTGTCTGTGGTCTCCTTATCCAGGGCAAACACACGTCCCTGTGCCACAGGTTTCTTCCCTTTCTCTGCCGCAGTAGCCCGTCTCCAGGGGTCCACTCTCTGAGGCTGTTGTCTAGTGGGCTCCAAGACATGTGGTTTCTGAGGTTGAGGGCAATCCTTCACCATGTGACCCATGTCTCCACATCTAAAACATCCATGGATCGACCCAGTACAACTTCCCTCATGCATTCGGCCACAATCTCTGCAAAATCTTGTCTCAGGCCTGACATCTCGAGGGGTCTCTCTAATATTAGGGTAACCTCTGGATCTCTCTAATCTGCCCTTCTGTACCTCAATCCTTCCTCTTCTGAAGGAACCTTTTCGAGCCTCTGTTTGGAAAATCGCTGGCCTCTTGCCCTTATCTCTATTCACCGCTCTGAGCTCATTCTGGGATTGTACCATCTCAATTCCTCTTTCAATCTCTTGTGCTCATCTCAGAGCATCTCCAAACTCCGTAATACATAGCCCTATCAATCTATCTCTGATGACGGGCTTCAACCCATACACAAACTTCTCTGTGCAGAGCTCTTCACTCTTGAAGGTCTCTGGGTCATATCTCAATAGTGCGGTGAATTGACTCTCGTAGACATCCACAGACATGTCACCCTGTACCAAACTCAAAAACTCAGCTTATTTCTTTCTCTGGGCGGCTCGTGGTACATATTGGGTCCTAAAGGCTGTCTGAAACTCTTCCCAACCAATCACATCATGGTGGGACATCAAATACCCTGGGTAGTACCCCACCAATCTCGAGCTCTCCCCTTCAGCATATAGGCGCTCATACTGACCCTCTCAGCATCGGTGCACCCCAGAAAATCAAATATAATTCTCAACTCCGTCAACCACTCCTCAGCCTCTGTAGGATCCTTCTTTCCCCTAAATGCGGATGGATTCATCCTCAGAAAATCCTTTAGTCGGACCATACTTCTGTCCTCAGGCTGAGTGACGGGAGGCACTAGGGGTATGGGAGGTCCTTGTGGTGGTGTAGGAGTAGTACCCGAGGCATTAACTCCAAAGTGTTGCGCGAATAACGCTGCCATCTGCTCAAACCTTGCCTCACATCGGTCTCAATCCGATTAAATCGAGAGTTAGGACTCTCTGGTTGTGGGACAGGTGGCGGAGGGGATTCTGCCTGCCTCCTCGAACGACCTCGTCGTTTACTCATTCTCTATCTCAACTCGTCTCCTGCGCGTACATATCACAATCGATTGAAATCTCAATCCTCAATTTCAGTTCATGACCAGACTATTACAGACACTTGGGATGTATTCTATTTCACTTAATCGACACTGACAGTACTAGACACCCTAAGCTCTGATACCAAGAAAACTCTGTCACGCCCCGAAAATGCAGAAAATAGGGCTAATTTAAAACTTTTTACTCATTAATTCACAGTTAAAGGTGCATTCCTGTGCAGTGTCTGCAATTACAATAATAGTCTGGGTACACGAAAAGATAAAATATACGTCAAGATACAATATATATGGCCTGGAGCTCGAATCCTCCACTAGCCACTACTCCGTACGTCGCAGGAAGATCCTTTTTCACTTGAAGAACTCTGGGGGGAAAGAAAATAGGGTGAGCTTCTAAATCGCTCAGTAAGGGGGGGTAAGGAACTCATTTCATAAACCAAAATGCACATCACAACATGTTTATTTGTATGTGAAACTCATTTCAAAACCATAGCATGAAAGTACTCAAAACGACATTCTCATGTCTCAAGTCATGTGGAAACATGAAGTAAAAAGCTCACTCTAGAGCAATAACAAAGCATGTGAAAACAATACGATAAACGCTTTCTCAAATACGTGATAAAATCACTGAAATAGTAATGCACGTGGCACAGCCACTAAACACACGTGGCATGGCCACTGATTTAAATTCTCACGTGGCATAGCCACTAAACACACGTGGCATAGTCACTGATTTAATTTCGCACGTGGCATAGCCACTAGATAGGGTTTCACGTGGCAACGACCACTAATTAGGGGTTCTCACGTGGCAACGGCCACCAAATAGGGTTTCTCACGTGGCAACGGCCACCAAATGGGGTATCACGTGGCAACGGCCACCAATGGGGTTTCTCACGTGGCAACGGCCACCAATGGGGTTTCTCACGTGGCAACGGCCACTAAATGGGGTATCACGTGGCAACGGCCACCAATGGGGTTTAACGTGGAAACGGCCACCAATGGGGTATAACGTGGCAACGGCCACCAATGGGGTATAACGTGGCAACGGCCACCAATGGGGTATAACGTGGCAACGGCCACCAAGTATATGTGGCATAGCCACAGAATGGGTTATTCTCACATTACCAGAACGGAGAAGAAATCGGGCTTACATGCTACCAGAGCAATGCCCGGTGTGTACTCAAAATTACACACCTAAGTCTTATCACACAAGACTGGTTTGCCTTCACGTAGAACTCATAATGGTTTTTCTCTCATAAATCTCATTTGAAAATCGTTTTGTACTCAACACAAAATATAATAAAACCGAGTTCCAACCGGCAAAACACGCACACATTTCTCAAATCTCGATAGTGCCTTAACGTAGAGCCCAATTCATTACTCACACAAATTCGATGGTTTATAAAGCAATTTCACACTCAGCTTATAAAATCATAAAACAATGGGCTCCAACCGGCTATAAAAATCGTGTGCAATTATAACTCAACACAACACTCAACATGCTTGTTTTATAAACCACAAATCATGCTAAAATAGTTTACAATTCACATACACAAATGGTTTAGATTTCCCTTACCTCTTTGCACCTCGTATAGTGCAATCATTTCCCCCGTATCACGGACTAGCCTCGCATTCCACTCTGGAACTCCCGAGCTGTCCAAACGATGTTAAAACATCAATACTCAACTATCACATAAACCTCAATTCTCAAAATCGAGCATAATTGCTCATAACACCTCAAATCTCTCGATTCTCGTAACTCTACCCTAAACTACAACCTCATTCACAATATCTCAACGTCCTACATTTCTCATGCCAATTATCTATGCTAATTCACCACATTGTCTAAATTTCCATTTATAGCACAAATTCTCAAAATTGCCAAAATTTCCAAATATCAACATTACTCCAACTACATTGCAATTTCATCAATCCCTAATCATTTCTCAACTATTTCAATGCAATGACAACCACCAATATCATCAAAATCATCTCAAATATCAAGATCGAGGTTTAGAAATTACCCAAAGCTTGTGAGACGCACAACCCACGCCTCGATCCGATTCGTCCTTCGATTTCCAAGTATGTTGTTCTCCCTTTGATGAGGAACAACTTTCCTTCTTACCACAACTCTTGATTTGGCCGAAAATGGGTGTTTTGGATGAGTGAGAAAGTTAGGTTTTCGATGGAAATGGGGTTGGAAGAGAGAGAAAGTGAGTTTACAGGAGAAAAACACGGGTTCCTTATATAGACTGGAGGTAGGAGATCGATCTGTCGAGGGGTGAGATCGATCTGCGTTTGAATTTTGGAGACGATCTGGGCAATTTTATGCCTAGGAGATCGATCTGTCGAGGGGTGAGATCGATCTCTTTATGGCTTTATGAGATCGATCTGCTCCTTGAGGAGATCGATTTTCTCCCAAACAGAATCATTTGGAGATCGATCTCTTCCTCATGAGATCGATCTTCTCTCAAACAGATTCATAAGGAGATCGATCCTCTTCCATTGGAGATCGATCTGCTCCTTAAATTCCTCCTTCCTTGTCATTTTTAACTCACCAGATCGATCTCTCCTTCTCCCAGATCGATCTGCTCCTTAAATTTCTCCTTCTTTGTCGTTTATAACTCACCAGATCAATCTTTCCTTCTCCCAGATCGATCTGTCCTCATAGTTTCACATTTATTTTAACACTTAACATATAAATCTCCAATTATCATTCCCCAATTCACTTAGCTCAATAAATTACACTTCAAATTATTATTACATCAATAAAATATGTCTGAAATTCTCAGATCTCACAGAAGCTCAATGAGAGTATGATGTAAGTTGAGAAGCCGGTTCGGATATTAGATAGGAAAAAAAGGTGCTGAGGTCGAATATGATTCCCTTAGTGAAAATTCTTTGGCAATATCACGCTCCAGCGGAAGCTACATGGGAATTGGAAAGCATGATACAACAGAAGTACCGGAGTTGTTCTCAGGTTGACTTGGTTCTGATTTGGAGGACCAAATTTCTTGAAAGAGGGGAGGATTGTAATACTCGTAAATTTCTATGTAATGTTTATGATTATTGAATGTACGGACAAGTTACATTACATATGAATTACAAGAAATAGATGTTTGTAAGTTCTAAATGTGAATAAATCGTAAAATGAGTATAGAATCAAATGGATGGAAGCTTAACTTAGAAAAATTAGAAAAAGTGCAGCTAGAATGCTGCAAGAAGCAGGGCAGCTCGATCTCATGCGAGGAGAGGTCGATCTTATGGCCTAGAAAACACAATGCCAAGCATTCTGCAACAGGGAGATCGATTCCTCACTCAAGCAGATCGATCTCAAGTTGTCTCGGGTTGGACCAGATAGATCTCCTCTTAAGGCCAGATCGATCTCCAAAGCCTTCTGCTTTAAACAGATCGATCTCATTACCTTGAGCAGATTGATCTCATGCATTTCAACGGATCGATCCCCTGCTTGCAAATTGTCAAAATTCTAAAGGATTCGAGCAATGGCAGATCGATCTCCCCCCTTATGGAGATCAATCTCCTAAGGAATTTCCTATAAAAACTGGGCAGTTGGATCTGCATTTCACGAGAACAAATTCATTTCCTCCATTTTAAACATTAACCTAGCTTTCTCATTCTAAAAGCCATCACATTTCCATAAAGATTTGAGAAAAAGCTATTAGAGCAAAGTTGTTTATTGTGAAAAGAAGAACAACATAGCTTGTAATCAACACTTCATTGTTGGATTGAAGGAGCAAAGGAGTCTTCAAACTTAGAAAAGAGGAAAGAAGCTAGGTGAGTTTCTAATACACCAACTCAAAGTATATTTATCTAGTTGTGGTTGTGAGTAGATTGGTGTATGTATTGATGATTGAAACTACTTAGAAAGTAATGGAACAAGCATAACCTAGAATGATTTAGTGTGAGAAAATGTGATATGGTTGATTTGATGATAAATGGCTTAGACTAAGGTGTTAGTGAGGTGATATGTATGATTTTGAGATGATTGAATGAAGCTACATTGTGAGATTAGTCAAGTTATGAAAATAAGCATATAAGGTGTTTAATAAATTGCCACAGTGAAGTAAATGATGAACTAGAAGCACTATGAGCTTAATACCGATTTCGTGTGAATCAATAGGCCTAAAGAATTCAATAGACTCTCGAGAAATAAATAGAGTGATTAAATGGACTTAAGAGGAAATAGGACTTTATAAGTGTTAATGAAAACTATAAGTCGAATCGACTATAGTAAACGTAAGAATTTTAATTACATTGGATTAAATTGATTTGATACGTAATTTCGTACAGTCTCGGAGCTTTCGTTGGAGGCGAATTTAACTATACAATCAAGCAGCTCTAAGGAAGTGGAATCACTCGATGCAATTCCAGGTAAGGGAATTTTGTAGGTACTTAGAGATAGCTGCACGTATTTTGTAGGTGTATATAGGGCTTTGCAAATGCTTGGTTATCTATAAAAGAATTAATGGTTTGTGTGAACGACTACGAATATATATGATTTGGTTTTGAAGTGAATCTTTCAAAAAGGCTCGTAAGGCTAATAATTGCATAAATATCATGTTTTGACATTTTTATGAAATACATTGCTTTGGTTTAAGCAAATTTGTGGATAGACCGGCTAATGATTTCATAATTTCATGAAATAGCAAGAGTCAGGTGCAAATTATGATTTTAAATGTGTTTTGTTGAAACGGAGCCGCCTACCAAATTTATATGAGTTAAATCATGTTGGAGCTCCACTCGCACTGGATTTTGATGTTTTGATTTGTATGAAATGTGTTGGAGCTTGGCTCGCACCCTATTTTGAGTTATAATGTTTTATAAACTGTACTGGAGCTTTAGCTCGTACGTGGTCTTCCATTGATTTTCTCATGCATATAATCATACTAGAGCTATGCTCGTATGTGATTTCCTCATTATTTATTATGCATAAAGCTGTACTAGAGCGCTGCTTATACGAGGGAATTTATTGATGATGCATGAATCGTGTTGGAGCTTAGCTCACACTAGTTTTCACACTGTGATATGTAATGAGTCGTGCTGGATGCCTCGTGTAGACTGTGTAGCACACAGATGAGATTCTTGCACAAACTATGCTGGATGCCTCATGTAGACTGCTAGTCACACGAATGAGATGCTCGCACATGCACTTGAAACTGAGTAGATTCTACATGGCATGTGGTAGATAAGACCTATGGCAAGCACCCCCAACCATGAGATAGGTCCATGGAGTACTTTGTACCGTGTATAACACATGGAGTACGATGTACCGTGAGGTTATGATATTGATTTCAAAGTCTGGCGTAGGACTAACCCACCTTCACTCCAGTATGATACCCCGCACACCAGGATCCGTGTAGTCTGGGATGATATTGACATAATTGGCTAACATAGTCCTCGATATATATAGTGACCACCTGTCTCACATGATATCACATGGTTTTGTATACTGAACATGATTTGTGTTGTCCAGGGTAGACCCGAGGTAGGGGTAGAACCTTGTGGGATGTTTTGAGAGATGATGTTATGATAAACATGAAATTTATGAGTTATGAAGGATCTAATGAATTTTACTAAGTTTTGATTTGGTGTTAAATTCTAAGGAATGGTTTTATGATGAGTTTTATTATGATAAGCATGAGAGGTTTTACATGATCTTTTCCATGTTTACATGCCTATTTTCATGTTTTTCAATACATGATATATGTATACACGTGTGGCATAGTTTTAATATTTTCTCATGCTCTGGATATTAATGATTTTTATGCATGACATTATAAGCATGTAGATAGTCTGGTTATCTACCATGCTTGCATTATTGCCTTACTGAGCGTGTGGTTGCTCATCCCATTCACTTTCCACCTCTACAGAGCCCGCATAGTAGCCCAGTGAGGGACTGAGGCATTGTATTTGAATATTTGCTGCTCTCCATTGCTCATCCCATTCACGTTCCACCTCTACAGAGCCCATATAGTAGCCCAGTGAGGGACTGAGGTGTTGTATTTGAATATCTGCTGCTCTCCATTGCCAAGAGGTATACACACAAGAATTCTTTTTGTATCTAAACATATAATAGCACAATATTCATTTTGAATTGTAATATGGGGGATGTAAGTGTTAGCAAACATGTATAAGTATAGAACTTAAACTTTCAAATGTATGTATTTGCTTTTGATTAATTGTAAGATGAATAGTAAGTGATGATTAATACTGACTCACAGCCCAACTGTTATTTGTAAGAGTTGTCGTTCACAACCGGGTAAGGAAGTGAAAAGCGAAAAATTTATGGTGATTTTTAGATAGAAAGGATGAAATGGGGTTATGACAAAAACTGCTATGTAACCTTCTTTTAATGTTATATGCATAGAAAATAGGCTAATGAGAGAAAATTGAGGTAAAAGAATACTTTTTGCACTTTTTTGATTTTCAGACCAGCAAAGGTATTTTGGTAATTTCAACTTTGTCTAACTTTTTTGGAAAAAGTGACCTCTTCAAAGTTGTAGAAGACTTCTTAAGCTTTCTGAAATGTCCAAGATCATCCGAATTGGAGTTTGTTTAATAGGTCAAAGGTCCATGCAAATTCAGTACTAAATTAGAAAAGTCAAAGTGGATTGCTACAAGGATAGTTGAAGAAATTAATTAAATCCTTTTTGGAAGAATATTTGCTAGAAAAGAAGATTTTAATGAGTTGTCCTAATAAGAAGAAGAGTTGAAAGCCAAGTCTAAAATTGAAGAAGTATTATTAGATTAATATTAATAATTAGAATCTTAGTCACATTGTACCTAGATCTTTTATTCCAAATAAGATTAAAATTGTTCCCTCACTATATAAAGGGACTATAGGATGGCCATTAAATTGACCAATTGGTTTTATTTTATTTTATTTTATTTTTTATTCTAAAAATGTAAAAATAATTTCTCTTTATTTTTTTTATAAACTTGCCCATTAGTTTATATTGTTTTGCATATTGTTCTATTTGCTTTCTTCTCTTTCTTCTTTCTTCTTATTATTTTCAAACTGATTGTGAAACTCAAAATTTTTGTATTATTTTTTGTTTGGAAACTAGAAAGAAAAATAAGAGATTGGAAATAATATCATGTAGGGTATGGAAACAACTGAAGCACTCAGATTAGTAGCACGAAACTTGGGGCACGAAACCTAAGGTAAAGATTTTAAATTAAAGTATTTCTTGAGAGGTTGCATTTACAAGTTTAATTTGGTGGTTAGAAGGTAAAACTAAAGCATTTAAAGTGAAAAAGCTAGTAAAAACTCGAGTTAGTGCTAAACCGAGAAATTTCCCATGAACTCGAAATAAATTCGAAATAAATTTTGTAAAATTGATAAAATTACTCCAAGCCCATAGACAATTAGTATGGGGTATATTTAAGTTGGAGAACTAAATTGGGGGAAAAAGTGAGGTTAAAACCCTTAAATAAATAATTTTTAGAAATTTTTTGAATGCAAGGCAGCCTGCATAGTTTCTGCTGGGATGAAGAAATGGCCCAATTTGGATGGGTTAGAGATAAGCTTTGGACCTAACCTTTTAACCCAAGAAAGTAGACCCAATACATTTTCCATAAAGGTATTATATGCCCTGACACTCGAAGAAACCAGAAAGGAATTGCTCTTGGAACCTCCAAAAATGTCCTACCCCTATTTCACCTTGTGAGATTTTTTCGGCCACATTCCAAGTAGAATTAGAGTTCAGCTAAGAAGGAAAACTTTTAACCATGGATGTTCCCTACAACATATTAAAAGTTCAACTAAAACCAAGGTCATTTGCCTAGTGAAAAGTTAATACGAAGAAATTGGGACAGAACTGCCTAGTTCACCAAGGTGAGAGAAAGTGATTTTCTTCCTTTGATGGATTTTTAAGTTTTTTATGGTGTTTCTAAGTTGTATACTTGTGGATATATAGCTGAGGAAGATTGTTGGTGGATGAATCTCGGTTCAAAGTTTGTCAACCCTAAGGTAAAGTTTTGGAAGAAGATAAAGTTGATATATGTTAATGTATGTTGGATTTGAGTAATTTTGGCTAAAGTGGAATTTTGAAATAAGTTTTCTAAGATAATGCTATGTTGTAACCAGCCTAGGGTTTGCGTGGAAAAGTTCAAATTTGGTTGAATTTGATGCTTGTATCGTATTAGTTTAATACCGATAAAGCTCGGATTAAGTTCAGTTAAATTGAAAATGATAAAAATGATGAAAACAGTACTTTAATGATGAAAACGGTACTTTAGCATGTTATGGATTGTTATGGAAAAGCTTAAAATTAATGTTGTTTAACATGTATAAGCATGAGCTAAACCAAAAAGGCTCAGTATATGCCTTAGTTAAAAAAAAAACAATATGAAATGAGGAAAAGTGACATATAAGTAAGTTGTAAAACACAAGTTATGGGTTGACATGAATGAATGGAGTGTTATTTTGAATAGCCTAAGTTTAAGAAATGAAAAGTTATCGAAATAACTAAATGACATGTTTATCTGTTGATACGAACTAAACGTATTTTCGCAAGTGCACGGGTCGTACAAGTAATAATGAGATTTGAGTCCCGAGTTATCGTCCCACAGAGAAGTTGATAGCCTAATTAACTATCGGTTAATCTTACTCTAAGTATATTCTAGCAAATTATGAATTGAAGATGAGTGATCTACTAAGTTTGAAATTAAAAGTATTGAAAATAATAAAAACTACAAACTAAAAAAAATAAAACCGAGTGAAAATTACTTACAATGCTCCACGCAAGCAACTACCTACAAAAGAAAATTAAAACAATTAATTAAAGCAATTAAACTAAAATGCAAAAATAAATTAACAAAATTAAACTAAAATTAAACAAACCTGGAATAAAATGTGCATGCAAATTAATCTAATTATGAAAATGCAATATAAACTGGTACGAACTAGACGTATTGTCCGCAAGTGCACAGGTCATACAAGTAATAATGAGATTTAAGTCTTGAATTATCGTCCCACAGAGAAGGTTATTAGCCTAATTAACTACCGGTTAATTTTACCCTAAGTATATCCTACCATTATGAAGTTGCAATGGGTGATCTACTAAGGCTAATTAAAATTACTGAAAAACAATAAAACAATAAAATAATAAAAACTAAATAAAACCGAGCTAAGATTTACTTACCGAGCTCTACACAGTTATAATTAATTAACGCAATTAAAATAAAATGCAAAAATGAAAATAAAGAAACAAGATTAATTAAACTAAAACTAAACAAACCTAAAATAACATATGCATGTAACTAAACTAAACTAAAATTTAATGAAAATAAAGACTAAATTAAAAATGCATGAAACACATTTAATCTAAATTAATTCTATATGCAACTCATAAAATACTAAAATAAAGTCCTAAAACATATAATATAAAATTAACTACTAACTAAAAAATTAAAACTAAAAATTAAATTAACAAACTACATATTAGATTTAAGCTACCATTATCGATTAACAACTACCCTAAGCTAACAACTAATGATCATAGTCAAAATAATAAAAATGCAATAAACATTAAGCTAAACAAAAGGAAGGTGGACAAACAATGCCTTAACCGAAATGCTAAACCAAGTGGTCCCGATTTGTCACAGTTCATGCTTCTTCATTGTGCTGCCCAGGTGCTCACGGCTTGTCCAAGCCTATGCTGGTCTCGATTTTCCCTAGCTAACGCACAGATGCTCTAGCTGCTGTCCGAGCTGCATCCAGGTTGCCTACTGCTGCTCTCGGTTTGTCCTCTGCTCCAGCTGTGTACTGCTGTCTGCTGCAAGTCTGTCCACTGGTGCTGCCATTTTTCAGTTCCATTCACAGCCCGTGTCTCTACATTTCCAGGTGCTGCAGGTGCAAACCACAACCTGCTACAAATACTGCTCCACGTTCTGTCATTAACGACTTTGTCCACTTCTGCACTGCTTTAGCCTACAGCACATGTTCGAATTTTTCTACTGCCACATTCAACAAACACACCTTAATGCAGCAGCATGCAGCACCTCCTGCAATGTAAAATAGCAACAAATCTGGAGAAACGATTATGGCACTCAATACAAAGTAAGAAAAACTCAAAAAAAAAGGAAAAATCAATGCAAAAATATGAGATGATGAATCAAGATTTGAAACAACAAAAACAAAAATATAATTACAAATTGAAATATTTTAACGCAAGAACTATGGACTGCAACGTCAACATTCTCTAATCTTTCTGCTTGTCTTGCACCTCATGTTCTGCCATCTGGTTGTTCATGCTGCACAATCTGCTTCAGTCTCAGCACCCGCAGCACATAACCAAGGAAAGGTTGTTCCAGTTTTATGCACACAGCTAACACATACTGTTCTGATTGCTCAAAATACGTTTCTCATATTGATCTTTTTGCAATAGTAGCTGCCCTAAGCTGTCCAAAGACACACATCCACACTTAATCGCTCCATGCAACAGTGATTTCAGCATATCCAACACCATTTGGTTGGCCAGCAAATGGAAAAAAAAAATCGCAAGACTGCTCAGCTTCCTCTTGCATTAATGAACAGTACGGGGCAACAAAATAGAGCAAAACAGAGGTGGCTACTGGATGGTTAAAGAAACAGAATAACTAAACATCATAAACATTGAAAAATAAAAGGAATGACACTGATATAAACGAAAGCAATGATTGTAAAGTAAGCAAACTGGAATGATGAACACAACAATAAATTGAAACAGAAAAAAGGAGGATCAAAACAATACCGAATTGGAGAGGCATAACTAACATATTAAATCATTAACTAAAGAAAAATACAGTAAAGTGGATGAAGAAGAAACCGCTTGTCACTCGGCCTCCCACTCCATTCAACATTTCTCAACAGTGAAGATAAATGAAAACCAAGCAAAAGATGAATACCATCAACCGAAACAAGAATGTTCATAAAAGGAGCTTATGTGCATTGAATCAACAATAAAGCAAAGAAGTTGCAAAACCGAGAAGAACATGGAAGGTAAAATCTAAGCTTTTCATAAAGAAAATGGAAATTACATGAAGAGTAAAAAAATTAAAATTGCTAACGAAAAAATGCTTGGAATTAAAAAAAAAAAAAAACTTAAAAACTAAAGCTACCCTAGAATTGCAACTACTCCTAAATTACTTCTAAACACTACTCCTAAATTACTCTACACTACTCCTGACCTAGGCTACTTCCTAATTGATTTTTTTTTTCAATTGCCATCATATTCTATTTATACACACACTTAGGGGTACAATAGTAATTTTTTCATCCTAGATGAGTTGGCATTGTTTGGCCACTTGTCTTCATTTGATTCGCTACAGTGCAGATATTTCGACGTCACTTGTCGGTTTGTCTAGTTGGCTGTGCGATGTGGCCCGACGTGTGTCGTGTCCTTCGATCTTATCGTTTCGGAGCAAAAAAATACAAACACCTGGTATCACGCGTGTCCAAACGACTGGTGACTCGGTCTGCAAATTAGAAGTGGTCCAGTCTCCTTTAGCCCGTTTTTAGCCCAATTTTGACTGAAACGACTGAGTTTCATCTGGATTTAATTTACCTGCACATTAAAGAATTTTAATTAATAAGGGGATAATTAATAAAATAAACTGGGGATTTAAATAAATAATTAGGAAATTAAGCACAATTAATTCTATAAAAAATAGAATTATCACAACCCTAAACTTGAGCTTTTGCTTGTCCTCAAGCAAAACAAAATTTCATACAAGAATGACAAGTACTAAACACAATAATTTCCCCAATATCATCCTCAAAGATAAAGTACAGAATATGATCTCAAAGACTCATAATTACAAGTCCAACATTCAGAATCATTCAATCATAAGTCCTAACCCAAATTGGACTCCTCGTGTGTGTGTGAAAAATGTCAAAGCCACTTCACAGTACATTACTCAGATCAGATTATGCAAACACAGTGAATGCAAAGTCAACGACATGTGATCATTCCCACAAGTTTGCTTTTCACTTCTCTCTCCACTAATGTAGTCACACTCAATCAAATATCAATAGGACTTCATTAAGCTTGTAATGTAAGGTTGGGGCAAAGGTATGATAAAGTCGATTTAGGTTTAATTACCCCTTAACATGCATTACTTATAGGATCTTAATGTAAGAGCTCAAATTATTTTCCCTAAACTTATTTATTTTATTCTATTTTTATATTTTTCTTTTTTCTTCTATTCTTTTTCTTTCATTTTTTCAAATTTTTTTTCGAACTTTCACTATCACCAGATACCCGCATGTTCAAAGCTCACAATATATCCAAATGACTTTTCATGCTTTCAAGGTAAGGGATAGGAACAAAGTATTTAAGCTAAGGAAAATTATGCAGGTGTATTTACAGAGAAAAGCTTATTTGGCTCAAATGGGTGACTAGGGGTAAAATATGTACAGGGATGGCACGAAAGGCTCAAACTATCCAAAGATGGCCTAAATCATCTCCCTAATTAAGTGTAATCTAATATTTCACCTCGAGATCAGATCAAAAAAATTCTAGGATATGATGCACAAAATCAACCGAACAAATGCAATCCTATGTCCACATAAGCTTTCTCTAAATAAATATATAGATTCATGACATGACATGTGCATAAAATGAGGAAATCACAATCAGAATCAAGACAAATTCAAGAATTCAACTTCATGCTTTTGCTATAATCATGCTTCTTATTTAATTAAAGTCAGACTAAATCATGGGGTTATATCATCGGAATATAGGAACACTACATTCTAAGCACTAAATCATCCCACAATCAAACAATTTAAGCTCAAATTTTTTAAAAAATTTTGAATTTTTTTTAATTTTGCCCAAAATTTTGAAAAATACTTAAGTGATATCCCCTCCTCCAAACTTGAAGTGCACAATGTCCTCAGTGTGCAGATAATATAAAAATTGATGTTCAGGAATAGAGTACTCCCCTTTTCTGATGATGATTATGAACAACTGAAACTTGATTGAAAACGAAAAACTAGAAAGGAAATCTGCAAAATAAACAAAGAAAGAAACAATGGAAAAGAAAAAGAACTATACAAAGTGAAAAGAAAAATTAAGCCACTTCAAATGCAGCTAAAGAACACAACACTCGGCAGCAGGGCGAAGAGTAGGCGGATCAACCAGAGTGGTGACAAAATGTTGACAGTTCCTCTTTCTCTCGGATTTATTATGCTCAATCCTTATATCCTCTTCAATCTCCATTTTAAAACACTCTTGAGAGTCATCAGGGAGCTTCAAAGGTTTGAAAACATGAAATGTCACCTCCTGATCTAGGACTCTCATAGTCAACTCCCCCTTTTGTACATCAATTAATGTTTTACCAGTCACGAGGAAAGGTTTTCCTAGTATGATGGGGACTTCCCTATCTTCCTCCACGTCTAAAACAGTAAAATCCACAGAGAAAATAAATTTTTCCACCTTTACTAAGACATCCTCAATGACCCCCTTTGGATATTTGATAGATCGATCTCCTAGCTGAAGGGTCACTGTGGTAGGCTTGACATCCCCTATTCCTAACTTTTGGCAGATAGACAAAGGCATTAGATTTATACTAGCTCCTAAATCACACAGGGCTCTACAAAATAACATATTTCCAGTAGTGCAAGGTATGGTAAAACTCTCGGGATCCTTGAGCTTGGGGGTAATTTCCTCTGAATAATTGCACTACATTCCTCAGTTAAGGCTACCGTCTCATAATCTTCCAATCTCCTTTTCCTAGAGAGGATATCCTTCAAAAACTTCACATAACTTGGCATATGCTCTAAGGCATCTGCGAAAGGAATGTTGATATGAAGTTTCTTAAAAACCTCAAGAAATTTAGTGAATTGTTGATCGAGTTTTTTATTCTGGAACTTGTGAGGAAAAGGTACTGGTGGTCTAATCGGAGGGGATGTAGTGGTAACATGTGTAGCATCAGAGGACGAGGAAGGCTGTGAAGTAGAAGAAGGTATAGATGAAGAAGTGCCTAGCTTAGATTCTTTTGCAACTTGATCCTGATGTTCGTGTTCTTTCTGAGCTGCCTCTTTAGACCCTAAGGGCTCTACCACTATAGGCTTAACAGGATTGGACTTAACTTGTGGATCATCTAACTCTTTGCCACTCCTAAGGGTGATGGATCTAACATGTTCCTTACCCCCCCTTTGCTTAACAGGATTAACTTCAGTGTTACTAGGAAGGGTCCCTTGTGGACGTTGGCTAAGAGCATTGGCTATCTGTCCAACTTGAATTTCTAAATTCTTGATTGAGGCAGCTTGATTTTGCAGGATCGTTGTGAACATTTCCTCAACCAAGGGCTTCTTCTCAGCTGCTGGTGCTGGTGCAAGTATATGTTGTGGCTGGATAGGTGGTGGTGGTGGTGGTTGATGGAAGTGAGGTGGATGATGTTGAAATTGAGGTAGATGGGATGATTAGGCGGATGGTATGGAAATTGTGACTGTGGTGGTACATGAACCGGTGGAGCTTGAAAACTAAGGGGTCCTACAGGTCTAGAGCTAGAAGTTTGCCCATGGTTTTGGCTCTAAGAAAAGTCGGGATGGTTCCTCCACCCTGGATTATAGGTGTTTGAAAAAGGGTTGTTTTGTTGCTTTGGGGGGGCAATATACTGAACAGATTCTAGGTTAAGCGGACACCTATCCACAGAGTGTGTACCATTAGACAGATCGCATGAAAGGAAAGGACTTTGGACAGAATAAATCTGATTAGGACTGGTAGAAGGATTATGCTAGGTACTGAGCGACTCTACCTTCTTCGTAAGGTTAGCGATTTGAGAGGTCAAGGTAGACAGTGTGTCAAGCTCATAAATACCCACTGACTTCTTAGGTAATTGCCTCTCCGAGGACCATAGATTGTTGTTAGCAGCCATCTTTTCTAACAACTCGTAAGCTTCCTCCTCTGTTTTACACATTAGCGCTCCACCCGCAGCAGCGTCAACAATGGTCCTATTTTGGCTTGTAAGTCCGTTGTAGAAGGTCTGGACTTGCAACCACACAGGTAGGCCATGGTGAGGGCACTTCTTAAGAAGCTCCTTATATCGTTCACATGCTTTGTAAAGAGATTCAGAGTTGAATTGAGCAAAGGAAGATATGTCACTACGAAGTCTGGCCATTTTTAGATGGAGGGAAAAACTTGGCTAGAAATTGATGGGCTAACTCGTCCCATGTAGAAATGGATCCTGGAGGCAAGGAGGTTAACCAGTGTTGCACCCTATCCCTAAGTGAGAAGGGGAATAATCTAAGCCTAAGCACATTATCAAATAATCCATTATGTTTGAACGTGTTGCACACGTCCAAGAATTGCCCGAGGTGAGCATGTGAGTCATTGTGCGGAAGCTCACTAAACTGTAAAGAGGACTGGATCATCTGGAGGATGGAAGGCTTAATTTCAAAATTGTTTGCAGGGACAGCTGGCGGCCTAATGCCGGTATAATATCCTCCAATAGTCGACATTGCATAATCTCCAACGATCCTAATATCTCTATTTTCTGCCATGATGTTTTATAGCGGAGCTATAAATTTCCTAGAATCCTTTCTAATTTTTCTAAGTGTTCGTTCAATTTCAGGATCTAAAGGAAAGCAATCATAACTTCTGGCTCTACGCATGCAAACATCAAAAAGTCCTTAGAAATTTTTTTTAAAAGTTTTTTAATTTTTCAAATTTTTTTTAATTAATTATGAGAAAATTTAACTAACCTAAGTAAGGCTCTAAATATTTTACAACCTAAATATTTACAAGCTAGGATTACACCTAAGCATAATTTCACCGATATTAATTCACGACTAATTAAAACTTCCTCGGCAACAGCGCCAAGAACTTGGTACGAACTAGACATATTGTTTGCAAGTGCACGGGTCGTACAAGTAATAATAGGATTTGAGTCCCGAAATATTATCCCACAGAGAAGTTGATTAGCCTAATTAACTGCCGGTTAATCTTACCGTAAGTACATCTTAGCAAATTATGAAGTTGCAATGGGTGATCTACTAAGGCTAATTAAAATTACTGAAAAACAATAAAGCAATAAAATAATAAAAACTAAATAAAACCGAGCCAAGATTTACGTACCGAGCTCCATACAATTAAAAGCAAATACATACGAAAATAATTAAAACAGTTAAAATTAATTAACGCAATTAAAATAAAATGCAAAAATGAAAATAAAGAAACAAGATTAATTAAACTAAAATTAAATAAGCCTAAAATAACATATGCATGTAATTAAACTAATTAATAAAAATGCAAATTAAACTAAACTAAAATTTAATGAAAATAAAGACTAAATTAAAAATGCATGAAACACACTTAATCTAAATTAATTCTAAATGCAACTCATAAAATACTAAAATAAAGTCCTAAAACATATAATATAAAATTAACTACTAACTAAAAAATTAAAACTAAAAATTAAATTGATAAACTAACACATTAGATTTAAGCTACCATTATCAATTAACAACTATCCTAAACTAACAACTAATGATCATGATCAAAATAATAAAAATGCAATAAACATTAAGCTAAACAAAAGGAAGGTGGCCAAACAAGGCCTTAACCGAAATGCTAAACCAAGTGGTCCCGATTTGTCACTATTCATGCTTCTTCATTATGCTGCCCAAGTGCTCACGGCTTGTCCAAGCCTATGTTGGTCTCGATTTTGCCCAGTTAATGCATAGATGCTCCAGTTGCTGTCCGAGCTGCATCCAGGCTGCCTGCTGCTGCTCTCGGTTTGTCCTCTGCTCCAACTGTGTACTGCTGTCTGCTGTAGGTTTGTCCACTGGTGCTGCCATTTTTCAGTTCCATTCACAGTTCGTGTCTCTGCATTTCCAGGTGCTGCAGGTGCAAACCGCAACCTACTACAAATCCATGTTCTGTCATTAACAGCTTTGTCCACTTCTGCACTGCTTTAGCCTACAACACATGTTCGAATTTTTCCACAGCAGCATGCAGCACCTCCTGCAATGTAAAACAATAACAAATCTGGAGAAACGTTTATGGCACTCAATACAAAGTAAGAAAAACTCAAAGAAAAAAAAAGGAAAAATCAATGCAAAAATATGAGATGATGAATAAAGATTTAAAACAACAAAAACAAAAATAAAATAGCAAACTGAAATATTTTAACACAAGAACTATGCCCTGCAATGTCAACATTCTCTAATCTTTCTGCTTGCCTTGCGCCTCATGTTCTGCCTTCTATTTGTTCATGCCGCACAATCTGCTTCAGTCTCAGCAACCGCAACACATAACTAAGGAAAGGTTATTCTAGTTTTATGCACACAGCTAACACATACTGTTCTGATTGCTCAGAGTACGTTTCTCATATTGATCTTTCTGTAATAGTAGCTGGCCCAAGCTGTCTAAAGACACACATCCACACTTCATCGCTCCATGCAGTAATGATTTCTGCATGTCCAACACCATTTAGTTGGCCAGCAAATGGAAGAAATAACCGCAAGACTGCTCAGCTTACTCCTACATAAATGAACAGTACGGGGGCAGCAAAACAGAGCAAAACAGAGGTGGCTACTGGATGGTTGAAGAAACAGTACAACTAAACATCATAAACATTGAAAAATAAAAGGAATGACACTGATAGAAACGAAAGCAGTGATTGTAAAGTAAGCAAACTGGAATGACGAACACAACAATAAATTGAAACAGAAAAAAGGAGGATCAAAACAATACCAAATTGGAGAGGCATAACTAAAATATTAAATCATTAACTAAAGAAAAATACAGCAAAGTGGATGAAGAAGAAACCGCCTGTCACTTGGCCTCCCATTCTATTCAACATTTCTCAACAGTGAAGATAAATGAAAATCAAGCAAAAGATGAATACCATTAACCGAAACAAGAATGTTCATAAAAGGAGCTTAAGTGCATTGAATCAACAATAAAGCAAAGAAATTGCAAAATCGAGAAGAACATGGAAGGTAAAATCTAAGTTTTTCATAAAGAAAATGGAAATTACATGAACAGTAAAAAAATTCAAATTGCTGACGGAAAAATGCTTGGAAATAAAAAAAACTTAAAAACTAAAGCTACCCTAGAATTATATCTACTCCTAAATTACTTCTAAAAACTACTCCTAAATTACTCTACACTACTCCTAACCTAGGCTACTTCCTAATTGATTTTTTTTAATTGCCATCATATTCTATTTATACACACACTTAGGGGTACAATAGTAATTTTTTCATCCTAGATGAGTTGGCATTGTTTGGCCACTTGTCTTCATTTGATTCGCTGCAGAGCAGATATTTTCACGTGACTTGTCGGTTTGTCCAGTTGGCTGTGCGATGTGGCCTGGCGTGTGTCTTCCTGAAGGTTGGCATGGTGTCCTTCGATCTTATCGTTTCAGAGCGAATAAAATACGAACACCTGGCATCACGTGTGTCCAGACTACTGGTGACTCGATCTGTAAATTAGAAGTGGTCCAGTCTCCTTTAGCTCGTTTTCAGCCCAATTTCGACTGAAACGACTGAGTTTCATCTAGATTTACTTTACCTGCACATTAAAGAATTTTAATTAAATAAGGGGATATTTAATAAAATAAATTGGGGATTTAAATAAATAATTAGGAAATTAAGCACAAATAATTCTATAAAAAATAGAATTATCATAAACTAACTTAATTCTTAATGAAATAAAATCCTAGAAAAATTAAGAAAATAACTACAAGTTTAAATGTCTAAAATATTAATTCTAAATTAATCCTAAGTAAATCTAATTACTAACTTAACAAAATTAGCCATTAATATAAATTAAAACTATAAATTAAAATAGCAAGCAAAGATATTAAAACTAACCTACCATTATAATTGATTGAATTAACTAACAAACAACTAACAAGAATAAAACAATTAAACTCGTTAATGAAATAATAAGTGCTAAGTGCATAATTGGCTAAACAAGGCCTTAAGAACAATTTCCAGATGGCTGGTCCCGACTGTACTACTGTTCATGCTCCATGTTTTGCTCCAGTATGCTGTCTTAGGTTCTGTCGCATGCACCAGCACCACGTCTTGCTTCCAATACCAGCACACGTTGCCAGCTAGGCGGTCTCGACAGTGCAATGGTCTGCACACACAGCAGCTCCTGTCCTTTACTGGTACGAGCTTCATCCAGGTGCTGCTCCAGGATACCATTCCTTGACCTCCTGCTCAAGGAAACTGTTATAACTGGCCCTCACTACTCGCGTAGATGGCTTCTGCTTTGATCTCCCTCACCAGTAACAACAAACAAGAGATTAATGCAAAATCACAGCAACTTAATGATGAACAGTAGAAGGATTTAAAAGCAAAGCAAAACAGAGGAAGACTGTTGATCCGAGTTCACTCCTATAGTGTATTTCAGCTTCTGTTTAGCAAAGTCTAGCAGCTTCACTTGTCCAACGGGTGTCTTACCACCTTCACGTAGTCACTCCTGTTAGAGTTTTGCTCAACCCCAATTCTTGTAGCTGGGCAGTGGCAATCGTGGCCTTCCAGCTAGAAACTTAATTTAAAGATGAACTAGCAACCATAGAATAATTACATAATATTAGAGAAAATAAAGGCTAACACGTTCAAGCCAAAAACATATGGAAATAGAATTGTAATCTTAAAAATTTAATAAAAGTAAAATTTGTTCACAACTTAATGCTATGAATTTCTAAACTAATCTAAACTAAATCTTTAAGTTACTTTATAACATAAAAGAAGAGTTATAAGGGAAAACAAAAGAAACTCAAAACACAACTAATGCAAAACCAAAATTTTAATGAATTAATACAGTGAAATAGTTGAAGAAGATAACCACTGTCACCGGCGTCTTCTTCCCCTCTTAACTGTTCATCAACTCAAACTAAAAAAAAATAAACATTATGGAGTGTTGCTTTGTCACTCGAACCTCCCCTCCATTCAACATTTCTCAACAGTGAAGACAAATGAAAAATCAAGCCAAAGATGAATACCATTAACCGAAATAAGAATGTTCATAAAAGGAGCTTAAGTGTAAAAAAAAAAAAAATTACAAATGAAAACTTGTAAAAACTTATAATAATAGTGGCTGTTAACAAAAAGTTAACGTGAGAAGTAAAAGGAAACAAGAAAATAAAAAGCATAGCAATGGAAAATTTAAACTAAAATAAAACTATTCTAAAAAAAACCCTAAAATTTACTCTAAAAACTACTCGTAAATTACTCTACACTACTCCTACCCTAGGCTACTTACCCTACTCCTACTTGAATTTTTCAATTGCCATCATGTTCTATTTATACACACACTTACGGGTACAATGGTAATTTTTCCATCCTAGATGAGTTGGCATTGTTTGGCCACTTTTCTTCATTTTATTTGCTGCAGAGTAGATATTTCCACGTCACTTATCGGTTTGTCCAAATGGTTGTGCGATGTGGCCCGACATGTGTCTTCCAGAAGGTTCGTACGGTGTCCTTCGATCTTATCGTTTTGGAGCGAATAAAATACGGACACCTGGCATCATGCATGTCCAGACGACTGGTGACTCAGTCTGCAAATTGGAAGTGGTCCAATCTCCTTTAGCCCATTTTCAGCCCAATTTCGATTGAAACGACCGAGTTTCATCCGGATTTAATTTATCTTCACATTAAAGAATTTTAATTAAATAAAGGGGATTATTAATAAAATAATATGGGGATTAAATAAATAATTAGGAAATTAAGCACAAATAATTCCATTAAAAATAGAATTATCATCTGTAAAACTGAGTAAATGACAAAGTTAGCAAAAATCGCTAAGTTTACTGAAGTTTATGTAAGTTGGCGTATGTTTAAATATATTAAGATGAATTTGAGTATCATTTGTTGATTTTGAAATTATCTTGGGAAGCACGAGGTGTTGGCACATAAATCGAGGCAAGCTCAATATCCGATAATTTTATGCTGCCTTGAGATTCGATAGGTAAAAGATGTAATTTAAAGTGGTAATAGTGTCCCTTACTTAATATTACTATCAACATGATCTGAAGTATGATCGAGTTGTGAAATGTGTTCAATTTCTGAAAAAGTACTATTACACCTAAACTGAAACTAAGAGAAAAACTAATACTTTCAAAACCTCTGAGCGTACGTTCTTTGCATCTGTAAAATGTTTTGAAAAAGCAAGTTTTGATGTGAAAATGTGTTTTATGAATATGCTTCGAAAATATGAAAATTTGAAAGAAGCTCGATTTTATCAGTATGTGGTTAAATAAGCTCAAAAGGGGATTTGTAAGCTTCGATTTGAGATAAAAGGCATTTTGTAGTCTGTGACACTTGTCATGTATGGCTCATGTAGAGCTTGGTCCTTCCTGGTACATGCCTTATGCCACATCATGCCTGTTTGATTTGGTCCTTTGTGGTGCATGTTTAACCATGTCGTGCATGTTATGCCCACTCGGTGCATGATTTTCCCCACGTCGTGCATGTTATGCCCACACCATGCATGTTTGTTTTGGTCTTTAGTGGCGCAAGGCATTGTACGACCCTGATCCAGTCTACAGTCCCTTTACCATGGCCATTGGTACTCTATTTGTTCATTTGATTCCCTCTTCAGAGGCTGAGTGATCATGACCTATCCTAGCTATATGGATCTGCCTAGTCTCCATGATATTTTATATAATTTCGAAAGTAATATGATAAGTTTTGTGATATATAATATATGTTATCCACATGTGTTTGATTTGTTTTCCGAAGATAAACTTGTTTCGATATATGTTTGTTTTCTAAAGGTGTCACGACGCAATTTACTTAAAAATCAGAGTAAATTTTTTGCTTTTTTCATTTATTATTTAATTCTTACCTTTCTCTCGTCGTGACCATCCTACAAACAGTTGGGCTATGATTCGGTGTTAGTCACCTCACACTATTACCAATTCCATTTCCATAATCACATTTATACATCAGAGTTTACTATCCTTTGACTTTAATTAAATACATACCCATTGGTATTTATAACTCTACATCCCCGACATCAATGTCCGTTTACAGTACTGTGCATTACATATTTAGATACAAGACCATACAAATGTGTATACCTGTCTCTCGATGGGAAGCACCAAGCATGCAAGTCCTTAGTCGCTTACTAATTTCTGTGAGTGCTCTGAAAGGATGGGAAAATAAGGGGGTGAGCAAACCACACGCTCAGTAAGGCAATTATGCAAGTAAGTAGATAGCTCCACTATCTACATGCTCATAATGTCATGCCCTTAAATCCATTTCTTTTCATTTAAAATTTCACGCACAAAGTCATGCATATTCAATGCCATAGTTTATCCAAAACTATTTGTGCATATATAAATCATGTAATTCATGCATTCCAAGCATTTTATGTGACATCATTAAATCATAATAAGCATGAAGTAAAACAAGATCATGCATTTGTTTGTGTCATGTAAGACAAATCATGAATTTGAATTAAAAGCATGGAAAACAACATCATGCTTCTGCATTTAAATAAATTCATTTAAAACTGCAGTATAAACTAACCCTTCCGGGTTAATAATCTCATTAAAACAATTCAGTAAAGTTCATTATAAAACTCCAGTTAGAAAACCACCCTTCTTTCAGTGTCACATATCATAAAATCATCTGAAATCTCATATCACAGTATAAAATCATAAAATCAGGGGCCTGACCCCTCCCTCGGGTCTACCCTGGTCTATCGACCAATAGTTATATCATGTGAGACATGTAATTGATTATATCAGTAACATCGAGGACTATGGCCATATCCTAGTGATCCCTGGCAACACGGTACCTAGTGTGCGGGGTATCACACCTGAAATGGGAGGTGGGTCGTCCTACCCGTCAAAACAGCATAACACCGGGATTGCGAGGGTAAGGCTTGCTGCCTCGTGGCTAATGCGACTCCACTCCAACAATCCCCACGGTACAGCGTACTCCACGTGATATACACGGTACAACGTACTCCGTGAACCCAAGCTCAATCAGGGGTGCCTGTAATAAGTCTTACCCACCCATATCATCTCTGTCTCAGAATGCACGTGTGAGCATATCATCTCACTATGACACATAGTCTACAGGAGGCTCCAACACGGCTATATGAATGTAATACAATTCCCTGTGCGAGCGAAACTCCAGCGCTGCTCCATGCATATTCATGATATCAGAAAACCTCATGCGAGCGAAGCTCTAGCACGGTGTCATAGAAATCAATGAAATCTGCGTACGAGCAGTGCTCTAGTACGACTTCAAATGATTATAAATTCAAGTAAAATCCACGTACGAGCAATGCTCTAGTACAAATATGTATAAAAACTCAATGAAAACCTCGTACGAGAAAAACTCCAGTACGACATTCAAATGAATTATGAAAACCATATAAAACTTTGTGCGAGCAACGTTCCAGCATAAATGAAGTAAATCAAATCTCGTGCGAGTTACACTCCAGCACGGCTTTATGCATAATTAAATCAAATCTCGTGCGAGTTACACTCCAGCACGACTTCATGCATAATTAAATCAAAACAGGATGCGAGCTAAGCTCAAGCATCTCTCATGCATGTCAAATCATTAAAACTAGTGCGAGCAATCGCTCCAGCACCTCTTTATGCATACTACATCAAAACAAATCAAAACATGTCAAAACAGAGTGCGAGCTAGGCTCCAGCACTTCTCATGCATTTCATAGGAATAAAAATCAGTGCGAGCAATCGCTCTAGCACATGTCATGCATATGATCTCACAAGTCGGTGCGAGCAACCGCTCAAGCACATTTATGCACATTCACAAACGCAGATATAATGGGAACTACGTGTCGGCACTATCTGTTTCCATATAAACTTGATAGTTGGCCCTTTTTCCAAATAATTTCATTTAAATACCAATAACACTTACGTAGTGTTACTTTAGGAAACTTATACAATTATTGGCCAAACTACCGTTTTGCTTTGCTTAAAACCACGAAAATCCCTTAAGTCAGAAAATTCATAAATCATGCATTTCATGCATGTCATGCTTTCACCATCCTTAGGTGAACTTCCCTCAATAGGGGTAAAATAGACTTTTCACTTAATTCGATCATTAAAATCATTTAAACCACTTTTAAGATCATTATACATAATCAAGGTATACATACATATTCAGTGTACAGAAAAAACTATTAAAATACGCATAGTTACCTCTAGCTACTCACATAATTCCCTTACCTCATTTTCTGTACAGTCTGACCTTTCCCACTGATGTCTCGTCACGCAGTTCGATTTGCTTCGAATCCAATATCCTGAACTACGGATAAATACTCACCAGGTCAAATACAATACAATTAATTGTATTTCACAATTTTCTGGGCTTAATTTAAATCATGGGGCCCGTTTACCCATATTGGGACCGATTGCACCATAATGGACCTTAATCGGCCTTAAGCCCGTCTACTACACTTTATCGAGGCCTATTGGGCTCATTGGGCCCAGCAGTATTTATTTAGCCTCGTTCTAAATTTTCGGATATCTCAATTTAATATTTACGATAATTTATCCAATTTTTCAGAATTTAATTCATTTATGCGGAAATTAAATCCATAATTTACGCGTTAAATATCAATCATGCGTAACGATGCAAAATTGTAATAAATAAGGGTTACTTACCCGAGATTCCATTATAGTATATGAATCGAGACTGTCTCAAGCTCTCGGTTGATGCCAATTGTCGAGCTGCACAATTTAATATTTTTTCGGGTAAACTTTCAGTCGATTAATAATAAAATTAAATATTTCAAAAATTAAATCGGTCAATTCGACTGCTTACCGACTTACCCGAAGCTCGATTGCATCACTGAAATTTTTCTCAATTTTTTCTCTTTTTCTTTTTCCCTTTTTCTTCCTTTTTTCCTTTTCTTTTTGGCTGAACCGGTCCGGTCCGGTTCAACCCGGTTCAGACCGCCGTTTCAGCTCGATCCGGTTCGGCCGGTTCAGTCACCATTTGGTCATTTCGACGCCGTCCAGTCAGTTCCCGGCGTGATTCCACCGCCATTCGATGCCCCATCACATGGGCTCCCTAAATCGGGCCTCGGTGTGGCTCGAATCGATGCCATTGCCGGCGAATCGATGTTTCTTCCCCGCGGCTTCCTCCTCCATTTTTCGACGTTTTTCGACAACTTTGGGGCGCGTCACGGACGCCGGTGGCTCACCCGAGGTCGAGCTACGTTCGTCGACCCTCGCCGGCCCCTCGGTCCTGTCAGTGGTGGCTCGTCCGACGATTTTCCTCCTCGGTCAGCCTTCGCGTTTTTTCCTCTTCGTTTTTTGTTTGTTTCTTTTCTCTCTGTTTCACGAAATCAGACTTTCGAATTTCAGTTTTTTTTATTTATTTATTTTTATCATTATTTTATTTTTAATAATATTTTAATCAATTAAAATATTATTAAAATCCAAAAATATCTTAAAAAATTATATTAAATTCATTTAATCCGTAAATAAATTTCTCAGTCCGATTTTACCTTTTCGGTATATTTTTCGATTACTTTCGGGATTATTTTTCGATACGAAAATTTTGATTTATTCCAATAAATTCATATCTTGATCAATTTAACCCGAAATTTAATTATTTCTTCGTTATTGATCAAGATTCTCAAATCTCATATTTTAATTAAGTTTTCTTGTCCCGATTAATATCGAATTTCGATCTTTTGATCGTTTTGCCATTGCACATTTTCGAGAATGCCATTTCAATCCTTTTGCATTTTTAAATGCACTCAAAAATTTCTATTTATTCCCTTTTTGCCCTTACGATAAAACCGGGTCTTACAATCTCCCCCACTTAAGAAATTTGGTCCTCCAAATTAGAACCAAGTAAAATGGGTCCATACATAACTCCGGGTACGTCTATCGTATCATACTCTTTAATTCTCATGTGACTTTCTCCAAAGTGTAATACTACCATCATACTTAACTAGGGAGATCATTTCAAACCTCAACACTTTCTCTTTCCGTCTAATGCCCGAATTGATTTCTCCAATCATACGTTATACTTTCATTGAGCTAAATTGTTAGAGCTCATATCCAATTACATATATCGGGTTCGGATAATATTTTCGAAGCATCATAAGATAGGACACATTGTGGATGCCTGCTTATTCAAGTGGTAATACCAACTTACAGGTCTTACCTTCCACTTTGTCCAAAATCTCTTTTCGAATCTCGTTACGTCCTTAAGACAAGTAACTGTCAACAATACTAATTCACCCTCGGTGAATTTCCAATGATTTTCTGTCTCTTGTCAGCATAGCTTTTCTACCTGCTCTGAGGTGTTCTTAATCTCTCAAAAATCAACTGAACATCCTCAGAGGTTTGTCTTACCAATTCGGGAACAATTTTTTATCTATCAACCACTTCTTATCCAAGTCAGGGAACAACTCCCTACGGCCATTAAATGCCTCATATAACATGTTATCCCGATACTCAAGTGACAACTGTCATTATTGGCGAATTTGATTAGTAGCAACTGGTCATCCGAGGAGCTCATAAAATCAATGGCACACACTCTCATCACATCCTCCACAACCTGTACAGTCCTCTCTAACTGACCATCTGTCTGAGGACGGAAGCTGTGCTAACACACAATCGGGTTCCCATAGCTTCCTGACAAATATTCCCAAAAGCGGGAAGTGAAGCGGGAATCTCTATATGGTATCATGCTTCCTGAAACGCTACATAATGTTTCACAATTTTCCATACACATAAATCCGCCTACGCACTCAGAGTATTTGGTGATTTTCCATAGCTAGAAGGTAGGTAGACTTAGTCAATCTATCGACTATCACCCAGATAGCCTCGTGATTTATCCGGGTCCTCTTTAACCCATCACAATATCCATGGTAACATGTTCCCATTTCTGTGTCAATATAGGTAGAGGCTGCAATAACTCTGCAGACTTCTAGTACTCTACCTTAATCTGCTGACATACGAGACACTTTTCCACAACTCTACAATGTCTCTTTTTATATCTGACCACCAATACCATTTTCAGAGATTTTAGATATATTTATTATTTCTCGGATGCACTGTATATCCCGAAGAGTGAGCTTCTGACAATACTATTATCTCATCAATGTGGTCCTGGGGAGCACTTATACTATCTCTGAACCTCTGTAAGTCATCATCATACACTGTGAACTCTGTCACTATATCCTTCTGAATCTGACCTACACTATCGACACCATGCCAAAATCATCACGCTGAGCCTGGCAAATTCGGTCACACAAATCCGGTTCTAATCTCAGGCTAGCAGTCACACAATCACTGTCATCATCAGAAGGGATCACATCATTACTGAGGCTCACAACTGCTCTAGCAGCTCACGCTCCCTGACCATCATATGTGATACCATCCCGAGGCTCTTTCTATTCAAGGCATCAGCCATTACATTAGCCTTTCCTGGGTGGTATAATGTTCACAATCATAATCCTTAGAAGCTCTAACCCTCATGGTTATCTCATTTTCTACTCTTTCTATGAAAACAGATACTCGGGGCTTTTACAATCAGTGCATACTCGAAATTCCTTACCATATAAGTGGTGGAGCCATACCTTAAGTGTAAACGTTACGGCTGCCAACTGTAAATCATGGGTCAGATAATTTCTCTTATGGTCCTTGAACTATCTGGATCCATAAACGACTATCTTCCCATTTTACATCAACACACAGCCCAATCCTTATTTTGAGGTATCCATACTCACTGAAACCTCTTGAGCTATTGGTTATAGTGAAAATACTTACGGTGGTCAGTTTATTACCTCAATATACCAAAACTCACCGAAGCTACTTTCATACTTATCATACCACTCGTATTCAATCCTTTTCAGAACAAATGTGTCAACTGAGCAGCCCATTTCAAGAAACTCATAACACCTCGTCTGTAAGATAGTTTCCTGTTGCTACTCATGCTCTTCCCTGGACTTCGAATACATCAAAATATCATCACTAAAGATGACAACCAATCAGTTCAGGTAAAGTTTAAATATCTTTTCGTAGTTGAGTTTCACTCATTATTTCAGTCATTCATATCTTGACTTATGTACGCACAAACGTATAAAGTCATTTTGAAATCGCTTCCGTTCAGGATACTAATTGGCGTCGTTTCCTTTTTCTTATATTGATGATTTTTATAAAATTTTAAATTTTTAAAACCTCATGGTTAATCAAATTTTGTATCTCTTTATCGTACCAGTAAAGGTACCCAAATTTTAAATGTATAACTTACGACTGTCGATTTCAATTTATAAATTATATGTACGCTTCTAGACGCTGTCAAATCTTCAGGCAGGGAATATTTTAGAATACCTTTATTAACCCTCAGACTTGACTACATACCACTTAATTCAAATTACTTTGCATATCAAGGACATCCTTACCTTGCATACGTCTCTTATTCCAATATATCTCCTTTAATATATCACTTATAACAAAATCTTTCATTATTTGTCAAACTTACAATCCCTATACCCATATTCAGTTAGTGAAAATCAGTTAACCATTATCCTCATGCCTAAGGGTACAGGCTTCACATTTTTCACTAGCTTATAAGTAACTGAAGGCGGTATGAATAAATACGTGGCACCAGGATAATTTAAATTATTTACTTCATTATTCACAACCAGTGTATCTTCCACCATATCATATGAAACATCAGTAATGTCCTGGTCCAAGGCATACTTTCGCCCTCGTCCAACATCTTATTTTCGTGGTATCTACCACACATCTTACACTGTTCACACTGCTACTCTGTTATACTGTTACGTAGCAGGTCGGGGTCCTCAAATCACAATACCCTTGTAAGTACTGTAATTGGATACACTGGGGCCTTACCATTCATCTTATCCTGTGATTTATCAACTCTAATCTTTTACCAAACTACCTTTTCCCATTCTGACATCTCTGTCATTCTCTATTCTCTTTTTGTCTCAATATCGGCCCTTACTACCTTTTTCAATCTCAGACGCGTGCAACTCATGATCTTATTTAACACAAGCACTGCCTCGGCCTAGGTAGTGATTACTAACAGGCTAATTGGACTCAAATTGACAATCTGAGCCCTTCCATGAACTTTCAGACATCTCGACTCTCACTGTTCATTGTGTCCGAGTCATATCTGCCCAGGAATATAAACTGAGCTTCATATTCGCAATAAACATGTTCCTCTGGGTCAGAGTAAAGAATTTCATCTGTAATTTTCTTTAAACAGTGTCCAGGATATTCTGTCATCGGAATACATCTAGAATTACTTTTAATGTCCATTATGGATGTCTAATTCTTCAAATGGGTCGAGCGAACTTCCACCAATGTTCTGACTCGCCCTCTAATCTCATACATACCTGGAGCAAATAGCTCGTAAAATATTTTCCACACTCCGCTCCAACCTCGCGTAGCATATCTCAATACTGTCCGATCTCTCTATCAGACTCTATCCGATCTCTCTGTCGGACTTTGTGGGGCATGCTCAACATCAGCCTCCACGTCAATCTCATCTCGAGTCTCATGTTGTGACTCAGTACAACTCTCAGGCCTACCTCAACGGCCTCGAGCTCGTGTACTCGCCTCTCAACCATAGCGGCTATCAGTTAATGAGTCTATTCTTGCATTCAAAACTAAATTCTTAACTGCACTTCCATCTCAATATACACAATTGTATCTAAACTATGCACAGTACATGGGGATGTAAACTTCCTTAACCACTAACACCGACTCATATCAGGCCAACTCAAGCTCTAATACCATTAAACCTGTCACGACCCAAATTACCTAAAAATCAGAGTAAAATTTTTGCCTTTCTCTCCTCGTGACCATCCTACAAACAGTTGGGCTATGATTCGGTGTTAGTCACCTCACACTATTACCAATTCCATTTCCATAATCACATTTATACATCAGAGTTTACTATCCTTTGACTTTAATTAAATACATACCCATTGGTATTTATAACTCTACATCCCCGACATCAATGTCCGTTTACAGTACTGTGCATTACATATTTAGATATAAGACCATACAAATGTGTATACCTGTCTCTCGATGGGAAGCACCAAGCATGCAAGTCCTCAGCCGCTTACTAATTTTTGTGAGTGCTCTGAAAAGATGGAAAAATAAAGGGGGTGAGCAAACCACACGCTCAGTAAGGCAATTATGCAAGTAAGTAGATAGCTCCACTATCTACATGCTCATAATGTCATGCCCTTAAATCCATTTCTTTTCATTTAAAATTTCACGCACAAAGTCATGCATATTCAATGCCATAGTTTATCCAAAACTATTTGTGCATATATAAATCATGTAATTCATGCATTCCAAGCATTTTATGTGACATCATTAAATTATAATAAGCATGAAGTAAAACAAGATCATGCATTCGTTTGTGTCATGTAAGAAAAATCATGAATTTGAATTAAAAACAGGGAAAACAACATCATGCTTCTGCATTTAAATCAATTCATTTAAAATTGTAGTATAAACTAATCCTTCCGGGTTAATAATCTCATTAAAACAATTCAGTAAAGTTCATTATAAAACTCCAGTTATAAAACCACCCTTCTTTCAGGGTCACATATCATAAAATCATCTTAAATATCATATCACAGTATAAAATCATAAAATCGGGAGCCTGACCCCTCCCTCGAGTCTACCCTGGTCTATAGACCAATAGTTATATCATGTGAGACATGTAATTGATTATATCAGTAACATCGAGGACTATGGCCATATCCTAGTGATCCCTGGCAACACGGTACCTAGTGTGTGGGGTATCACACCTGAAACGGGAGGTGGGTTGTCCTACCCACCAGAACAGCATAACACCAGGATTACGAGGGCAAGGCTTGCTGCCTCGTGGCTAATGCCACTCCACTCCAACAATCCCCACGGTACAACGTACTCCGCATGATATACACGGTACAACATACTCCGTGAACCCAATCTCAATCAGGAGTGCCTATAATAGGTCTTATCCACCCATATCATCTCTATCTCAGAATGCACGTGTGAGCATATCATCTCGCTGTGACACTGTAAGACCCGAAATTAAATTGTAAATTTTATGAGGTAGAAAATGCTCACAAATTTAAAGGAATGGGATTCGGACTGAAAATAAGGATTTAAATCATAAAATGAATGAATATTCGTGAAGGGAAGTCGGACTAAATAAATCCCGAACACGTGTAAGGGCAAAACGATCAAAAGATCGAAAGCCGGGATAAATTCGATAAGAAAATTTAATTTAAAATAAGGATTTAGAATATCTTGATCAATAATGAGGAAATTATATAATTTTGAGTCAAATTGATCAAGATCTGAAATTTTTAGAAATACCGAAAAGTCACCCGGGACAATATCCCCAAAATACGGAAGAATTATACCGAAAAAATAATTTAAAAACTAAATAAATTAAATTAAATTAAATTAAATGAAATTGTTGAAATAAAATAATAATATTGTAGATATTTTCAGATTATTTAGACTATTTTAATGAATATTTTAATAATAAAATAAATGGTTAAATAATAATGATAATTAAAAAAAAAAGGCTGAAAATCGGGAAAAACCCGAAAAGAAGAGAAACGGAACCTGTCTGCCACCCGAGAGAACCGACCACCGATCCCCACACGTCGGCGACCGTCCGCGTCCGACAAAGGTACCAGGAGGAAGAGGAGAGTCCGGCGAACACGTGGGCACCGGAATCAAGCCGCCAGGTGGCCGGAGCAGACCGATCGGAGCTTCGAAAATTCGAGGGAGAAACGGGGTGATTGCCGGCGAACCGCCGCGACTGGGCCAGAAAGGAGACCACCGACACACTCAGGGGAGGAAACCGGTTCTTTTGAGACCGATCTTGACCGGTGAGACCGCCGAAAACGCCGGCGACGGCTAGTGGCAGTGAACGGTGTCGTTTGGCCGAAAGGAAAGGGAAGGAAAAGGAGGGAAAAGGAAGGAAAAGGGGAAAGAAAATAAAGGAAAAGGAAAGAAAAGGAAAGAAAAGAAAGGAAAAAGGGGAAAAAGGGAAAGAAATTACCGGGGACGACTCGAGGTTCGGGTAAGTTGACTGAGGGTCGAAATTGACCTACGGGTGAATTTCAAAAATTTAATTTAATATTATTTTAATGAAAAATAATCCGAATTTACCTAATTATGCAGCTTTACGACAGAGACCGAACGAGAGCCGATTGAGCTCTGATCTTCGTACCCCGCATCGTATCGGGTAAGTACAATTTAATTTCGGCATTCAGAGTTCTTTAAATACCGAGTTTTAATTATTTTACGGAATTACGGATTAATTTCACATAGGAAAGAATATTAATTCGAAGTTGTAATAAATTGCCGTAAATAGTATACGGGCTATCCAATGAATTTGGATCGAAGCTCGATAATTATTAGTAAGCTGCATGAGCCCAGTAAACCCGAAGAAGGGATTTAAATAGTATAAACGGGCTGAAAATGGGTCGAGGCCCATTAAAGTGCAATCGGGCCCAATAGGGATAAATGGGCCCAATGATTTAAATTAAGCCCAGAAAGTATTAAATACAATTAAGTTGTATGATATCTGACTTGAGGAATAATTATACGCAGTTCCGAAGGTTTGATTGGGAGCAGATCGGACTGTGCGACGTGACAACAGTGGAAAAGGAAAGGTCAAACTCGACGAGAATCGAGGTAAGGGAATTTTGTAGGTGCATAGAGATAATTATGCGTATTTTGAGAGGGGATTTACAGGGCTTAGAAATTTATTAAAACATCTAGAAATAAAGTAATAATTTTTATGAAAATCGGGGCTCAGATAAATAAAGGAAAATGACTATTTTGCCCCCAGTTAGAAAAATTTCAAAAAAGGTAGTAAGGCTATGAAATTGCATGAATTTCATGATTTTAATGTTTTATATGATTATATTACTTTGATTTAAGCAAATATACACATAGGTGGGCTGTTGATTTCGTGAATTTTACAAAAGGGTACCGGTTTGTACCGGTTACTATTTTAAAAGATGTTTTATTAAAAGTGAGCCACCTATCGTATTTACGTGACTAAAAGAGTGCTAGAGTCTTTCTCGCACTCAAGTTTACTGAATTATTTCTCATGAAAAGCCGTACTGGAGCATTACTTGTACGAGAAATTTATGTGTGCACAAAACCGTGCTGAAGCTTCGCTCGCACGAGATTTTAGATATCATGATATACATAGCGTGGTGCTGGAGCTCCGTAAGCCTGTGACTTGGTGTGGGGCGAGCAGCAGGATGCTCACATAAACGCACTAGACGCGAGTTGAAATGCATATAGTCGTGCGGAAGCCTCCTGTAGACTGTGTGTCACAGAGAGTTGAGATGCTCGCACATATACTTTGAGACATGGGTTGGTTATCGACATAGTATTGGGCTGGATAAGACCTACGGCAGGCACCCCCAGACTATGATATGGGTCCACGGAGTACGATGTACCGTGTATGTCACACGGAGTACGCTGTACCGTGCAGTCATGATGACTCTACGATGTTGCTCGATATTCTGGCAGGTAGGACTTGACCCCACCTCCCGTTGCAGTTGTGATACCCCGCACACCGGGATCCGTGTAGCATGGGATCACAGGGACATAGTATGGCCATAGTCCTCGATTTTTCATACAGTAACCTACATGCCTCACATGATATCATACGGTCTGGATAGACCAGGACAAACCCGATGGAGGGGTAGTCCCGATTTGTGTTTTTAAAAGAGATGTGATTTGATGAATCAAGGTATTCCCGAGAGATGGGTTTGACCTTGATGAAGTTGTTTTGTGATTAAACAAATGAGTTTTAAAGTGAAGAGTTTATGATGAAATAAATGAGTTTTAATGTGACGAGCATGAGATGTCATACATGATGATTTTCCATGTGTGCTTGATATGTCGATTTCATGATTTCTTGTATATGATATATACATACATGTGGCATTGTTTTAATCTTATCTCATGCTCCGAAAGTAAACGATTTTTACATCATGACATTATCAGCACGTAGATAGTATAGTTATCTACCTGCTTACATTATTGCCTTACTGAGCACGTTTCGCTCACCCTTTCATTTTCCACCCCACAGGGTATATTCAGTAGAAGAGAACGACAGTAGTCATTTCCGCTGCTTCTTAGCAAGACCAGGTATACACATTTATATAATTTTGTATCTGAACATATAGATGCACAGTACTATATATGGATGTAATATTGGGGATGTATTTAGTTTAAATAAATTGATATGTAAATGAAATATAAAAATGAAATGGTAAATAGGTGAGAGGTACTAACACCGAATCATAGCCCAACTGTTAGTAGTGTAACTGTTCACGATGGATAAGGAAATGAAAAAGCGAAAAATTTGTAGGGATTTTCAGGTAATTTGGGTCGTGACAAATTTAATGGTATCAGAGCAGAGTTGGCCTGATATGAGTCGGTGTTAGTAGTTAAGTAAAATTACATCCCCATGTACTGTGCATTGTTTGGATACAATTGTGTATATCAAGATGGAAGTGCAGCTAAGAACTTAGTTTCAAATGCAAAAATATAGTTTTTATAACTGATAGCCGCTATGGTAGAGTGGCAAGTACACATGCTCGAGACCGTAGAGATCGGTCTGAGAATCAAATGAGTCATGATATGAGACTCAAAATGAGATAGTGCACGAGGCAGAGGTCGTAGAGGTAGACCTGAGTCTGCTAAGTCGTGCTGAGTTGACCCATGAGAATCGGGATGAGATTGAAATAGAGGTTAATGTTGAGCATACCTCTCAGAGTCCGACAGAGTGATCAGACAGTATTGAGACACGCTCCAAGTGGATGGAGTGGAGTGTAGAAAATATTTCAGACTTGTTTACTCAGTCTATTGCAAGTAGTTGAGGATAGGCAGGGTGAAGCCTAAACAGATGCCTCAGACTATAGAGATTTTCACATCCCTCCGATAAATAGCGAAGTAAAGAAACTTATAGTTGTTAAGGACTGGGTGTATGAGATAGCGAAGTGCTATGGATTTTTCGGTGTATGTCAACCGAGAAAGTGACTTTTAAATACGTTTATGCTAAAGAGTCGAGGCGAAATATTGGTGAAAGTCCGCTCGACCTATCTGAATAGTTAGACGTCCAGAGTCGACGTGAAGAATAATTATGGATGTATTCCGGTGACAAAATATCCCGGATACTATTTAAGAAAAATTACAAGTAAAATTTTTTTTACACTGACCCAGAGGTATTGGTTGATTGATGAGTATGAATCTCAGATTATATCACTGGGCAAGTATGAACTCGATATTATGGGCAATGAGAGTCGAAAAGCCCAAAAGTTTATGGAAGGGCTCAGATTTTCAATTAGAGTCCGATTGGCCCCGTGAGATATTACTTGTACCGAGGCAGTGCGCAGATTTACAGTTGGGTAAATAAGAACATGAATTGCACGCCTCTGAGATTGGGAAAGGTAGTGAGGGCTGAAATAGAGGCAGAAAAGAGAATCGAGAAATGACAGAAATGTCAAAATGGGAAAATGGCAATTGGTAAAAGATTTAATTTGACGAGTCATGGAGTAAGATAATTGGTAAGGCCCCAGTGCATCCAATTTTGACACTCTTAAGGGGCATTGTGATTTGAGGACCCCGACCTGCTGCGAAGTAGGGTAGCAGTGTAAGCACTGTAAGCAGTGTGAATGTGTGGTGGATACCACGGAAGAAGGGTCTATACCTACACTGTATTGATGAAAATGGTCGTTAAGTGTGGTAAGACGGACCATTGATTTTAATTGCACAGAGTTGGGCGAGATTGCCCCATAGAAAAGTAAAGAGACAGAGAAAAACTTCGTTGGTATAGCTGCAACAAAAAGGGAGGCCATAGCCGAAAGGAAAAAGGAAAGTAGGCTGTTGGACGAAGGCGAGAGGATGTCTTGGACCAAGACACTATTGATGTTTCATGGATGTGGTGTAAGATACCACACTTGTTATGAATAATGAAGTACATATGTTCATTAATCCTGGTGCCACACATTTATTCATACCGCCTTCATTCGCATATAAGTGAGTAAAAGGCATGAATGCCTACATCATTGGGCACAATACTGATAAATGAGTACCCCAATAGAGGAGGATTAATTAACGGAATATGGATATAGAGATTTTAAGTGATAAAAAGGGGTGTAACAGTTGAAATTAAAGGAGTAAAGGATTGTACTCACGAAATGAATAATGACAAGAGTTTCGTTATAATAGATACACTAAGGAGATAATCTTTGAGATAAGATAGATCCTAAATACAAGATGTATTGGAATAAGAGACATATGCTAGGTAAGGAACATCCTTAATATATGGAGTCATTAGGATTAAAGCAATTAGTAGAGAATATAAATTGTGACCACAGAGACTGAGATATAACGTAGTTGTGGTTAAGTCTGAAGGTTAATAAAGGTATTTCAAAATACCTCCCCGCCTAAAGACTTGACAGCGTCTAAAAGTATGTATATATAACCTATAACTTGAAATCGATTGTCATAATAAATACCTTCATGCATTAGGATACCTTCACGAAGACGATAGGAATATTAAAATTCGACAAATCGTAAAGGTTAACATAGTAAAATTTAATAAGAGCCGTTAAGATAAGAAAAGGAAGTGACGCAGGTTAGTACCTGAAAACGTAAGCGGTTGAAAAGGATCTTATACGCTTATGCGTAAATAAGTCAAGGATTAGATCGATTTGTAATCATCATTATCGATGATATATTGGGTGTAGTTAAAGTCTAGGGCGATTCATAAGCAACAATTGGAAGATGGCTTTTACAGATGGATTGTTGCGAGTTCTCAATATGGTCTACTTGGTTGACACGTTTAATTATGAAAACGTGGTCTTAGAATGAGATAATAAATGAGAGGATAGATGTGACATAAATTTTAGTGTAATGAAGTATGAATTGACCACCGTGATTAATTTTATCATACCCAACAGCTCAAGAGGTTCTCAGTGAGTATGGATACCTCAAAATTATGATGGAGCTGTGTATTGATGTATAATGGGATGATAGTCAAGTATGGAGTTAGACAACTCCTTGATCATGAAATAAACTATCTGACCCATGATTTAAAGTTGGCAACAGTATTTGTATCGAGGATATTGTACTATTAGGTACACGATGAGAAATTATGGATATGCACTGATCATAAAGCCCGAGTATATGTTTTTCACAGAAAGAGGCGAATATGAGAATACATAGTGGGTTAGAGCTTCTGAGAGATTTTGATCGTGAAAATTGTACCACCCAGGAAAGGCTAATGTGATGGCTGATGCCCTGAGTATAAAGAGCCTTGGGATGGTATCACATATGATGGTCAGGGAGCATGAGCAGCTAAAGCAGTTGTGAACCTTAGTATTGATGTGATCCCTTCTGATGATGACAATGATTATGTGACAGCTAGCCTGAGATTAGAACCGGATGAGAGTGCCCGGAGTTGACAGGCTTAGCGAGATGATCGACAGGGTGTCGATAGTGTGGGTCAGATTCAGAAGGGTACAGTGATAGAGTTCACAGAGTATGATAATGATTTACAGAGAGGTTCAGAGACAGTATAAGTGCTCCCCAGGACCACAGTTGATGAGATACTAATATTGTCAGAAGCTCACTTTTCGGGATATACAGTGCATACAGAAAGTAATAATAATAAACGAAATCTCGAAAAGGGTATGGGTGGTCAGATGTGAAAAGAGATATTGGAGAGGTTGTGAAAAAGTACCTAGTATGTCAGCGGAATAAGGTAGAGTATTAAAAGTCTGCAGAGTTATTGCAGCACCTACCTATATCGACACGGCACGAAAAATGGGAGCAAGTCTCCATGAATGTCGTGATGGGTTACAGAGAACCCAGGTGAATTTCGAGACTATTTAGATGATAGTCGATAGAGTGACTAAGTCTACCCACTTTTTGGTTATGAAATCCCCCAAATACTCAGAGTGTATATGTGGATTTTTGTGCAAGGAAGATTGTGGAACATTAAGTAGCGTTCCAGGGAGCATGATATCATATAGGGATTCCCGCTTCACTTACCACCTTTGAGGATATTTTAGGAAGCTATGGGAACCCGATTGAGTATTAGCACAGCTTTTCGTCCTCAGACAAATGCTCAGTCAAAGAGGACTGTACAGGTTCTGGAGGATCCGATGAAAGCGTGTGCCCTTGATTTATAAGCTCCTGGAATAATCAGTTGTTACAAATTGAATTCGCCAATAACGACAATTGGCAGTTGAGTATCGGGATAACAAGATATGAGGCAGTATATGGCTGTAGGGGTTGTTCCCCAAATTGGATAAGAAAAAGTGGGTGACAGATAGAATTATATTCAACCTTGGATAATAAGTCTTTGAGGATGTTTAGTTAAGGATGAGAGATTAAGAACACCTCAGAGCAGATAGACAAGTATTGGAATTCACCATTGGTGAATTAGTATGGTTGAAATGTTTCTTGTCCTAAGAGAATAAGGACATAGCGAACTTTTGGAAGAAGGTAAATTGAGTTTCGCTGGATTGAATATTTTGAGAGATTGGACAAGTGGGAGATAAGACCTGTAGGTTGGCGTGATCACATGAATTAACAGGCACCCACAATATGTCCCAGCTTTTGATGCTTCGAAAATACTATCCAGATCCAGCATAGATGATGGGATATGAGATCCAACAGTTCAGCTTAATGCAAGTATAAGTATATTGAAGAAGTTGATTCGGGCATTAAACAGGAAGGAAAAAGTATTGAGGTTTAAGACGATCTCCCTAATTAAAATCCTTTGGTAGTAATACACTCCAGAGAAGGTCACATAAGAATTTAAGAGTACGATGTACCCGGAGTTGTATATGGACTCATATGACTTGGTTCTAATTTGGAGGACCAAATTCCTTAAGTGGGGGAGATTTGTAAGACCCGAAATTAAATCGTAAATTTTATGAGGTAGAAAATGCTCACAAATTTAAAGGAATGGGATTCGGACTGAATATAAGGATTCAAATCATAAAATGAATGAATATTCGTGAAGGGAAGTCGGGCTAAATAAATCCCTAGCACGTGTAAGGGTAAAACGGTCAAAAGATCGAAAGCCGGGATAAATTCGATAAGAAAATTTAATTTAAAATAAGGATTTAGAATATCTTGATCAATAATGAGGAAATTATATAATTTTGAGTCAAATTGATCAAGATCTGAAATTTTTAGAAATACCGAAAAGTCACCCGGGACAATATCCCGAAAATACGAAAGAATTATACCGAAAAAATAATTTAAAAACTAAATAAATTAAATTAAATTAAATTGTTGAAATAAAATAATAATATTGTAGATATTTTCAGATTATTTAGACTATTTTAATGAATATTTTAATAATAAAATAAATGGTTAAATAATAATGATAATTTAAAAAAAAAGGCTGAAAATCGGGAAAAACCCGAAAAGAAGAGAAACGAAACCCGTCTGCCACCCGAGAGAACCGACCACCGTTCCCCACACGTCGGCGACTGTCCGCGTCCGATGAAGGTAGCAGGAGGAAGAGGAGAGTCCGACGAACACGTGGGCACCGGAATCGCGCCGTGAGGTGGCCGGAGCAGACCGATCGGAGCTTCGAAAATCCGAGGGAGAAACGGGGTGATTGCCAGCGAACCGCCGCGACTGGGCCAGAAAGGAGACCACCGACACACTCAGGGGAGGAAGCCGATTCTTTTGAGATCGATCTTGGCCGGTGAGATAGTCGAAAACGCCGACGACTGCAAGTGGCAGTGAACGGTGTCGTTTGGCCGAAAGGAAAGGGAAGGAAAAGGAGGGAAAAGGAAGGAAAAGGGGAAAGAAAAGAAAGGAAAAGGAAAGAAAAGGAAAGAAAAGAAAGGAAAAAGGGGGAAAGGGAAAGAAATTACTGGGGACGACTCGAGGTTCGGGTAAGTTGACTGAGGGTCGAAATTGACCTACGGGTGAATTTCGAAAATTTAATTTAATATTATTTTAATGAAAAATAATCCGGATTTACCTAATTATGCAGCTTTACGACAGAGACCGAACGAGAGCCGATTGAGCTCTGATCTTCGTAGCCCGCATCGTATCGGGTAAGTACAATTTAATTTCGGGCTATCCAATGAATATTAATTCGAAGTTGTAATAAATTGTCGTAAATAGTATACGGGCTATCCAATGAATTTGGATCGAAGCTCGATAATTATTAGTAAGCTGCATGAGCCCAGTAAACCCGAAGAAGGGATTTAAACAGTATAAACGGGCTGAAAATGGGTCGAGGCCCATTAAAGTGCAATCGGGCCCGATAGGGATAAATGGGCCCAATGATTTAAATTAAGCCCAGAAAGTATTAAATACAATTAAGTTGTATGATATCTGACCTGAGGAATAATTATACGCAGTTCCGGAGGTTTGATTGGGAGCAGATCGGACTGCGCGACGTGACAACAGTGGAAAAGGAAAGGTCAGACTCGACGAGAATCGAGGTAAGGGAATTTTGTAGGTGCATAGAGATAATTATGCATATTTTGAGAGGGGATTTACAGGGCTTAGAAATTTATTAAAACATCTAGAAATAAAGTAATAATTTTTACGAAAACCGGGGCTTAGATAAATAAAGGAAAATGACTATTTTGCCCCCAGTTAGGAAAATTTCAAAAAGGGTAGTAAGGCTATGAAATTGCATGAATTTCATGATTTTAATGTTTTATATGATTATATTGCTTTGATTTAAGCAAATATACACATAGGTGGGCTGTTGATTTCGTGAATTTTACGAAAGGGTACCGGTTTGTACCGGTTACTATTTTAAAAGATGTTTTATTAAAAGTGAGCCACCTATCGTATTTACGTGACTAAAAGAGTGCTAGAGTCTTTCTCGCACTCAAGTTTACTGAATTATTTCTCATGAAAAGCCGTACTGGAGCATTGCTCGTATGAGAAATTTGTGTGTACACAAAACCATGCTGAAGCTTCGCTCGCACGAGATTTTAGATATCATGATATGCATAGCGTGGTGCTGGAGCTCCGTAAGCCTGTGACCTGGTGTGGGGTGGGCAGCAGGATGCTCACATAAATGCACTAGACGCGAGTTGACATGCATATAGTCGTGCGGAAGCCTCCTGTAGACTGTGTGTCACAGAGAGTTGAGATGCTCACACATATACTTTGAGACATGGGTTGGTTATCGACATAGTATTGGGCTGGATAAGACCTACGGCAGGCACCCCCAGACTATGATATGGGTCCACGGAGTACGATGTACCGTGTATGTCACACGGAGTACGCTGTACCGTGCAGTCATGATGACTCTACGATGTTGCTCGATATTCTGGCGAGTAGGACTTGACCCCACCTCCCGTTGCAGTTGTGATACCCCGCACACCGGGATCCGTGTAGCATGGGATCACAGGGACATATTATGGCCATAGTCCTCGATTTTTCATACAGTAACCTACATGCCTCACATGATATCATACGGTCTGGATAGACCAGGACAAACCCGATGGAGGGGTAGTCCCGATTTGTGTTTTTAAAAGAGATGTGATTTGATGAATCAAGGTATTCCCGAGAGATGGGTTTGACCTTGATGAAGTTGTTTTGTGATTAAACAAATGAGTTTTAAAGTGAAGAGTTTATGATGAAATAAATGAGTTTTAATGTGACGAGCATGAGATGTCATACATGATGATTTTCCATGTGTGCTTGATATGTCGATTTCATGATTTCTTGTATATGATATATACATACATGTGGCATTGTTTTAATCTTATCTCATGCTCCGAAAGTAAACGATTTTTACATCATGACATTATCAGCACGTAGATAGTATAGTTATCTACCTGCTTACATTATTGCCTTACTGAGCACGTTTAGCTCACCCTTTCATTTTCCACCCCACAGGGTATATTCAGTAGAAGAGAACGACAGTAGTCATTTCCGCTGCTTCTTAGCAAGACCAGGTATACACATTTATATAATTTTGTATCTGAACATATAGATGCACAGTACTGTATATGGATGTAATATTGGGGATGTATTTAGTTTAAATAAATTGATATGTAAATGAAATATAAAAAATGGAATGGTAAATAGGTGAGAGGTACTAACACCGAATCATAGCCCAATTGTTAGTAGTGTAACTGTTCACGATGGATAAGGAAATGAAAAAGCGAAAAATTTGTAGGGATTTTCAGGTAATTTGGGTCGTGACAGACACACAGTCTACAAGAGGCTCCAACACGGCTATATGCATGTAATACAATTCCTTGTGCGAGTGAAGCTTAAGCACGGCTCCATGCATATTCATGATATCAGAAAACCTCGTGCGAGCGAAGCTCTAGCACGGTGTCATAGAAATCAATGAAATCTGCATACGAGCAGCGCTCTAGTACGACTTAAACTGATTATAAATTCAAGTAAAATCCACGTACGAGCAATGCTCTAGTACGGATATGTATAAAAACTCAATGAAAACCTCGTATGAGAAAAACTCCAATATGACTTTCAAATGAATTATGAAAACCATATAAAACTTTGTGCGAGCAACGCTCCAGCACAAATGAATGCTCAAGTAAATCAAATCTCATGCGAGTTACACTCCAGCACAGCTTCATGCATAATTAAATCAAAACAGGATGCGAGCTAAGCTCTAGAATCTCTCATGCATGTCAAATCATTAAAACTAGTGCGAGCAATCGCTCCAGCACCTCTTTATGCATACTACATCAAAACAAATCAAAACATGTCAAAACATAGTGTGAGCTAGGCTCCAGCACTTCTCATGCATTTCATAGGAATAAAAATCAGTGTGAACAACCGCTCTAGCACATGTCATGCATATGATGTCACAAGTCGGTGCGAGCAACCGCTCAAGCACATTTATGCACATTCACAAACGCAGATATAGTGCGAACTACGTGTCGGCACTATCTGTTTCCATATAAACTTGATAGTTGGCCCTTTTTCCAAATAATTTCATTTAAATACCAATAACACTTACGTAGTGTTAGTTTAGGAAACTTATACAATTATTGGCCAAACTACCATTTTGCTTTGCTTAAAACCACGAAAATCCCTTAAGTCAGAAAATTCATAAATCATGCATTTCATGCATGTCCTGCTTTCACCATCCTTAGGTGAACTTCCCTCAATAGGGGTAAAATAGACTTTTCACTTAATTCGATCATTAAAATCATTTAAACCACTTTTAGGATCATTATACATAATCGAGGTATACATACATATTCAGTGTACAGAAAAAACTATTAAAATACGCGTAGCTACCTCTAGCTACTCACATAATTCCCTTACCTCATTTTCTGTACAGTTTGACCTTTCCCACTGATGTCTCATCACGCAGTTCGATTTGCTTCGAATCCAATATCCTGAACTGCGGATAAATATTCACCAGGTCAAATACAATACAATTAATTGTATTTCATAATTTTCTGGGCTTAATTTAAATCATTGGGCCCGTTTACCCATATTGGGCCCGATTGCACCATAATAGACCTTAATCGGCCTTAAGCCTGTCTACTACACTTTATCGAGGCCTATTGGGCTCATTGGGCCCAGCAGTATTTATTTAGCCTCGTTCTAAATTTTCGGATATCTCAATTTAATATTTATGACAATTTATCCAATTTTCCAGAATTTAATTCATTTATGCGGAAATTAAATCCATAATTTATGCGTTAAATATCAATCACGCATAACGATGCAAAATTGTCGTAAATAAGAGTTACTTACCTGAGATTCCATGATATTATGTGAATCGAGACTGTCTCGAGCTCTCGGTTGATGCCAATTGTCGAGCTACACAATTTAATATTTTTCTGGGTAAACTTTCAGTCGATTAATAATAAAATTAAATATTTCAAAAATTAAATCGATCAATTCGACCGCTTACGACTTACTCGAAGCTCGATTGCATCACTGAAACTTTCCCCAATTTTTCCTCTTTTTCTTTTTCCCTTTTTCTTCCTTTTTTCCTTTTCTTTTTGGCTGAACCGGTCCGGTCCGGTTCAACCCGGTTCAGACCGCCGGTTCAGCTCGGTCCGGTTCGTTCGATTCAGTCCAGTTCGTTCGGTTCAGTCACCATTTTCTCATTTCGGCGCTGTCCGGCCGGTTCCCGACGTGATTCCACCGCCGTTCGGTGCACCATCACATGGGCTCCCTAAATCGGGCCTCGGTGTGGCTCGAATCGGTGCCATCGCCGGCGAATCGACGTTTCTTCCCCGCGGCTTCCTCCTCCATTTTTTGACGTTTTTCGACGACTTTGAGGCGTGTCACGGCCGCTGGTGGCTCGCCCGAGGTCGAGCTACGTTCGCCGACCCTCGCCGGCCCCTCGGTCCCTTCGGTGGTGTCTCGTCCGACGATTTTCCTCCTCGGCCAGCCTTTGCGTTTTTTCCTCTTCGTTTTTTTGTTTCTTTTCTCTCTGTTTCACGAAATCAAACTTTCGAATTTCTATTTTTTTATTTATTTATTTTTATTATTATTTTATTTTAATGATATTTTAATCAATTAAAATATTATTAAGATCCAAAAATATCTTAAAAAATTATATTAAATTCATTTAATCCGTAAATAAATTTCTCAGTCTGATTTTACCTTTTCGGTATATTTTTCGATTACTTTCGGGATTATTTTTCGATACGAAAATTTTGATTTATTCCAATAAATTCATATCTTGATCAATTTAACCCGAAATTTAATTATTTCTTCGTTATTGATCAAGATTCTCAAATCTCATATTTTTAATTAAATTTTCTTGTCCCGATTAATATCGAATTTTGATCTTTTGACCGTTTTGCCCTTGCACATTTTCGAGAATGCCATTTCAATCTTTTTGCATTTTTAAATGCACTCAAAAATTTCTATTTATTCCCTTTTTGCCCTTACGATAAAATTGGGTCTTACAAAAGGTTAAAAAAAGTATCTAAAAGTGATTTAAAGTATGAAATGTATTTTAAAAAGCATCTCGTTTTTCGTATGTTTGGATACTAGGACTGTTTTAAATGCATTTCTTACTGGGCTTTTCAGAAGCTTACCCCCTCTCTCTACTTTTACAGATTATTTCCAGTGATCTTTCTACGCCTGCTGTGTATTCGACATAGGCTGGTGGATACAACTCTCTCCCCAAGCTATCTTTGGTACATGTTAAGGTATACTCATATTCTTATTACCAGACATCCTAAACAGCATAGACACTTTTGTGTAAAAGATATTTTGGCATTTAATCTATATCAGTGTGTATGTAAAGTTTGTTAACTTACAGTTTATATAATAAAATGTCATTCTAAGGTAGGAAATGGAATGAAATGTATGTTACGGAAATCACTATTGATTATGAGAAGTGATTAAAAGCAACTACTTTGGGATTATAAATTGTATTTTTAAATATTGCAAGGAGGTAAGTTCATGAATAAGCCGTTATGCCGAAAAATTTTTGTTAAAATGAAAGGTTAAATAATCGGCACTGAACAGGAATGCAAGTTAAATAAGAAATTAAGTTAAAAAAAGTTAGCCCTAATTTTCACGTTTTCGAGATGTTACACTGATTGCAAGTCTTGTTTTATAACCTTTATATAGTTGTCGACATTAGTGTTCTTTAATATTAAATTGTCGATTTCTTCATTCTTTTTAATATAAATTAGCATTAACTTAAGATAAACATCTAGATTTTGTTTTCTTTGTTTATTAACTTGCATAATTAGTTTCTTTCATAATCTTTCTTGATTGATTGCATGCTTTAAATTTAATATTGCATTCTTGCATGTTAGTTTAGAATCTTACATAAACTGATTGCATGTTTTAGTTTTATAAAGTAGTTTTTAATTGATTCTTCTATAATTTACCTTCTTGATTTGCTTTCTTGCATAATTTTTAAGATCTTTAGCTCTTAAATTTAGTTTCTTGCATGTATAATTAATCTTTTACATAGTTCATATATAAATATAGATTCTTGCATGCTTTCTTGAAATTTTTATTTTCTTAGATCTTGATTAGTTAAATTGCATATTCTAGTAGCATATTACAATTGCATCATAAATATAGTCTTTTGATCATGTCGCATAGTATAAGTATAACATAAAAGCTTCTCGAGTTTTGCATGCCATATAGGTTTCGATTTCTTCATATAAAGTGTTCTTTAGTTATTCTTTCATTCTTTTCTTAATCTTTATGTGTGTTTTTAACAAGATGTCTAGTGAGTAGTGTCCTAATTTGGGTGGTATGCTTTCTTGATTGAATCTCAATTGAATTGATGTTGTGAGAAACATGAACTTATTGATATATTTTGATTATTAAGATTTTCGTAGCATATTTTTATGATTGTTAATTTGATTTGATAGAAAAGGCCTGCTATCTAATTAAGATTAATAATCTAATGCTTGATTAAAACTTAAGTTCGTACTTGCTTTTGTTTGTGTGAGATCTAAGAATTTCGGACATATTTTAATTATGTAATATGAACTTGAAGTGTAATTTATTGAGCTAAGTGAATTGGGGAATGATAATTACAGATTTATATGTTAAGTGTTTAAAATAAGTATGAAGTTATGAGGACAGATCGATCTGGGAGAAGGAGAGATCGATCTGGTGAGTTAAAAATGACAAGGAAGGAGGAATTTGAGGAGCAGATCGATCTCCAATGGAAGAGGATCGATCTCCTTATGATTCTGTTTGAGAGAAGATCGATCTCATGAGGAAGAGATCAATCTCCAAATGATTCTGTTTGGGAGAAGATCAATCTCCTCAAGGAGCAGGTCGATCTCATAAAGCCATAAAGAGATCGATCTCACCCCTCGACAGATCCATCTCCTAGGCATAAAATTACCCAAATCGTCCCCAAAATTCAAATGCAGATCGATCTCATCAAGAGCCAGATCGATCTCCTACCCTCAGTCTATATAAGGAACCCCTGCTTTCTCCTGTAAATTTCATTTTCTCTCTCTTCCAACCCCCATTTTCATCAAAACCTAGCTTTCTCACTCACCCAAAGCACCCATTTTTGTCCAAATCAGAAGTTGTGGCAAGAAGGAAAGTTGTTCCTCGTCAAAGGGAGAACAACATACTAAGAAATCGAAAGACGAATCGAATCGAGGTGTGGGTTGTGCACCTCACAAGCTTTGGGTAATTTCTAAACCTCGATCTTGATATTTGAGATGATTTTGGTGATAATAGTTGTTGGCATTGTGCTGAAATAGCTGGAAAATGATTAGGGATTGATGAAATTACAATGTGGTTGGAGTGATAATGATATTTAGCAATTTAGGAATTTTGAGCTATAAATGGAGATTTAGACAATGTGGTGTATTAGCATAGATATTGTGGCATAGGAAATATAGAATGTTGAGGTGTTGTGAGCGAGATTGTGGTTTGTGGTGGAGTTATGAGAATTGAGAAATTTGAGGAGTTATGAGCAATTATGCTCGATTTTAAGAATTGAGGTTGATGTGATAGTTGAATATTGATGTTTTAACATCGTTTGGACAGCTCGGGAGTTCCAGAGTGGAATGCGGGACTAGTCCGTGTCAAGGGGGAAACGATTGCACTATACGAGGTGCAAAGAGGTAAGGGAAACTAAACCATTTGTGTATGTGATTTGCGAACTATTATAGCATGATTTGTGATTTATAAAATAAGTGTATGTGATTTGCGAACTATTATAGCATGATTTGTGATTTATAAAATAAGCATGTTGAGTGTTGTGTTGTGATACAATTGCACACTATTTTTATACTCGGTTAGAGCCCAATGTTTTTATGAGTTTATAACTGGGCTCTACGTTAAGGTAATATCGAGATTTGAGAAATGTGTGCGTGCTTTGCCTGTTGGAACTCAGTTTTATGATGTTTTGTGTTGAGTACAAAACGGTTTTCAAATGAGTTTTATGAGAGAAAAACCACCATGAGTTCTACGTGAAGGCAAACTAGTCTTATGTGATTAAGACTTAGGTGTGTAATTCTGAGTACACACCGGGCATTGCTCTGGTAGCATGTAAGGTCGATTCTTCTCCGTTCTGGTAACGTGAGAATAACTCATTCTGTGGCTATGCCACGTATACTTGGTGGCCGTTGCCACGTGAGAAACTCTATTTGGTGGCCGTTGCCACGTGAGTACCCCATTTGGTGGCCGTTGCCACGTGAGTACCCCATTTGGTGGCCGTTGCCACGTGAGAACCCTATTTGGTGGCTGTTGCCACGTGAGAAACCCTAATTGGTGGCCGTTGCCACGTGAGAAACCCTATTCTGTGGCTGTGCCACACGTGAATTAAACTCAGTGGCTATGCCACGTGTGCTTAGTGGCTGTACCACGTGTGAATTTAAATCAGTGGCTATGCCATGTCTGTTTAGTGGCTGCGCCACGTGCATTACTATTTCAGTGATTTTATCACGTTTATTGAGAAAGCGATTATCGCATTATTTTCACATGCTTTGTTATTGCTCTATACTGAGCTTTTTACTTCATGTTTTCACATGATTTGAGACATGAGAATGTCATTTTGAGTACTTTCATGCTATGATTTTCAAATGAGATTAATGAGTTTCACATACAAATAATATTTTGTGATGTGCATTTTGGTTTATGAAATGAGTCCCTTACCCCCTTTACTGAGCGATTTAGAAGCTCACCCTGTTTTCTTTCCCCCCAGATCTCTTCAAGTGAAAAGGGTTTTCCTGCGACGTACGGAGTAGTGGCTAGTGGAGGACTTGAGCTCCAGGCCATATATTGTATTTTGAGGTATCTTTTATCTTTTCATGTACCCAGACAATTATCATAATTGCAGACACTTGATGTATAACATTGTATGGGATGTATTAGGATTAATTAACTTGAGATCAAGTAATGTATATGATATATAATTTCTAGTGATGAGATCCTGAGGTACGATAAATATGATAATGTATGACACTACACAGGAATGCACTCTTAATTGAGAATTGATGAGTAAAAAGTTTTAAATTAGCCATATTTTTCGCGTTTTCGGGGCGTGACAGAGTTTTCTTGGTATCAGAGCTTAGGGTGTCTAGTACTGTCAGTGTCGGTTAAGTGAAATAGAATACATCCCAAGTGTCTGTAATAGTCTGGTCATGAACTAAAATTGAGGATTGAGATTTCAATTGATTCTGATATGTACGCACAGGAGACGAGTTAAGATAAAGAATGAGTGGACGACGAGGTCGTTCGAGGAGGCAGGCAGAGTCCCCTCCGTCACCTGTCCCACAACCAGAGAGTCCTAACTCTCGATTTAATCGGATTGAGACCGATGTGAGGTAAGGTTTTGAGTAGATGGCAGCGTTATTCGCGCAACACTTTGGAGTTAATGCCTCGGGTACTACTCCTACACCACCACAAGGACCTCCCATACCCCCAATACCTCCTGTCACTCAGCCTGATGATAGAAGTATGGTCCGACTGAAGGATTTTCTGAAGATGAATCCACCCGCGTTTAGGGGAAAGAAGGATCCTACAGAGGCTGAGGAGTGGTTAACGGAGTTAAGAATTATATATGACTATCTAGGGTGCACCGATGCTGAGAGGGTCAATATGAGTATCTATATGTTGAAAGGGAGAGCTCGAGATTGGTGGGGTACTACCCAGGGTATTCTGATGTCCCGCCAGGTTGTGATTGGTTGGGAAGAGTTTCAGACAGCCTTTAGGACCCAATATGTACCACGAGCCGCCCAGAGAAAGAAACAGGCTGAGTTTTTGAGTTTGGTATTAGGTGACATGTCTGTGGATGACTATGAGAGCCAATTCACTGCGCTATTGAGATATGACCCAAAGACCTTTAAGAATGAAGAGCTCCGCACAGAGAAATTTGTGTATGGATTGAAGCCCATCATCAGAGATAGATTGATAGGGCTTTGTATTACTGAGTTTGGAGATGCTCTGAGACGAGCACAAGAGATTGAAAGAGGAATTGAAATGGTACAATCCCAGAATGAGCTCAGAGTGGTGAATAGAGATAAGGGCAAGAGGCCAGCGATTTTCCAAACAGAGGCTCGGAGAGGTTCCTTCAGAAGAGGAAGGATTGAGGTACAGAAGGGCAGATTATAGAGACCCAGAGGGTACCCTAACATTAGAGAGACCCCTCGAGATGTCAGGCCAGAGACAAGGTTCTATAGAAATTGTGGCCGAGTGCATGAGGGAAGTTGTACTGGGTCGATCCATGGATGTTTTAGATGTGGAGACATGGGTCACATGGTGAAGGATTGCCCTCAACCTCAGAAACCACATGTCTTGGAGCCCACTAGACAACAGCCTCAGAGAGTGAATCCCCAGGGACGGGCCACTACTGCAGAGAAAGGAAAGAGACCTGTTACCTAGGGACGTGTGTTTGCCTTAGATAAGGAAACCGCTGACACTTCTGCAGAAACTATAAGAGGTACACTCTCTGTCTGTAATCATAAGGCTCATGTGTTGATTGATTTAGGATCCACGCATTCGTTTATTTCTGAACATTTTGCATGTAGATTAAACTTGAAGTTTGAACCTCTAGAATATATACTACATGTAAATACCCCTATGCGTGAATCCCAGAGAACTGAGTTAATCTGTAGAGGATGTGAGATAAAGGTGGGAGATAGAGTGATGTTAGCAGATCTAATCATGTTGAATATACATGGGTTTGATGTAATTTTGGGGATGGATTGGCTGGCAACCAATCGAGCGAGTTTAGACTGCTACACTAAGATTGTAACTTTCTCCCTACCTGAACCTTACAGTATACGATTGAGATATTGAGGAAATGAATATGTGGAATTCTAGTAAGTAATATGAGAATTTTTATATTATTTTGGAGAATATTAAATATGATTGTTCATGTGAAGGTTATGAGACACTCATCTCAGACGATGAGCGGGAACATCCGAGGATTGAGGATATACCTGTGGTTTGTGAATTTCTGGATGTTTTCCCAGATGAATTGCCAGGTTTACCACCAGAGAGGGAGCTAGAGTTTATCATTGATTTGGTACCAGATACTCAGTCGATCTCTAAACCTCCATACTGGATGGCATTAGTGGAACTTGAGGAATTGAAGAAACAACTACAGGAGTTATTGGATCAAGGGTTCATTAGGCCCAGTGTTTCACCGTGGGGAGCACCGGTTTTATTTGTAAAGAAGAAGGATGGTAGTCTCAGATTATGCGTAGACTATCGGTTGTTGAATAAAGCCACGGTGAAGAATAAATACCCATTGCCCAGGATTGATGATCTACTTGATCAGCTGAGAGGGGCATCAGTCTTTTCTAAGATTGATTTGAGATCGGGCTATCACCAATTGAGGATCAAGGAAGAAGATATTCTGAAGATGGCCTTCAGGACGAGGTATGGCCATTATGAATTTCTGGTGATGTCCTTTGGATTGACGAACGCCCCTGCAGCATTTATGAGATTGATGAATGAGGTGTTCAGAGACTATCTGGATAAATTTGTGATAGTCTTTATTAATGATATCCTGGTATACTCTCAGTCGTATAAGGAGCATGCACAGCATTTGTGGTTAGTACTACAGATACTCTGAGATAAGCAATTATATGGAAAGCTTAGTAAGTGTGAGTTTTGGCTGGATCGGATAGCTTTCCTTGGTCATATAGTTTTAGATATAGGAGTATCAGTGGACCCAAGCAAGTTGGAGGCTGTGCTTAATTGGGAGAGACCGAGGACAGTTACTGAGGTACGAAGCTTCCTTAGTTTGGCAAGGTATTACAGAAGATTTGTGGAAGGATTTTCCCGGATTGCCGCCCCTTTGACTAAGCTCATGCGCAAAGAGACTCCATTTATATGGACTGATCAATGTGAGCTCAATTTTCAGGAATTAAAGAGGAGGTTGACAGCGGCACCTGTGTTAACTATTCCTGAGGGATCAGGAGGATTCTCGGTGTATAGTGATGTATCTCATCAAGGATTGGGGTGTGGGCTTATGCAGCAAGGAAGAGTGGTCGCATATTAATCGCGACAGCTGAAAGACCATGAGCGGAATTACCCCACGCATGATTTGGAGTTAGCCGCTGTGGTATTTGCTTTGAAGATCTGGCGACACTACTTATATGGGGAAAGATTCCAGATCTTCACTGATCACAAGAGTTTGAGATATCTCTTTGATCAGAAAGAGTTAAACATGAGACAAAAGAGATGGATGGAACTCCTTAAGGATTATGACTGCGAGATTCTATATCATCCGGGCAAGGCGAATGTGGTTACTGATGCCCTGAGCAGGAAAAGTATGATATCTACTATGATGATCAGGGAATGGGATTTACTGGAGCAGTTTATCGAACTTCGGATCAGAGTTAAAGAGATGGAGACTGGATTTTTGGCTAGCTTGAGAATAGAGCCCAGGATCATGGATCATATTAGAACTGGGCAGCACAGTGAGCAGAGATTGATAGATATGGTTAGCCAAGCTGAACAGAGTTCGCAGTCGGATCTCACAGTCAGTGAGGATGGATTGTTGAGATTCAGAGGACGGATTTGTGTACCGGACGATGATACCCTGAAGAGATAGATACTGAGAGAATCCCACTGCTCGCGGTACACCATGCACCCAGGGAGTACTAAGATGTACCGAGACTTGAGAAAGGTGTATTGGTGGAGTGGTATGAAGCGAGACGTGGCAGAGTATGTGGCCAGATGTTTAGTATGCCAGCAAGTGAAAGCTTAGCATCGGAAGCCTGGAGGACTACTATAGCCCTTACCTGTACCTACATGGAAATGGGAGCATGTCACTATGGACTTTATTATGGGTTTACCGTGGACCCAAAGAGGTCATGACGCTATATGGGTTATAGTGGATAGACTGACCAAGAGTGCCCACTTCCTTGCCATCAAGAGCATAGATACTGTGGATGCCTTGGCTGAGTTGTATGTTAGCGAGATAGCTAGATTACATGGGGCCCCAGTGAGTATTACTTCTGATAGAGATTCCCGATTTACTTCTAGATTTTAGACCCAGTTTCAGGAGTCCATGGGATCTCGATTGAGTTTTAGTACCGCCTATCATCCTCAGACAGATGGTCAGTCAGAGAGGACTATTCAGACCCTGGAGGATATGTTGAGGGCGTGTACGATGGATTTTAAGGGATCATGGGATGATCACCTGCCCCTCGTAGAGTTTGCATACAATAACAGCTATCATGCAAGTATTGGAATGGCACCCTTTGAGGCTCTATATGGTAGGAGGTGTAGATCCCCTGTAGCTTGGGAAGAAGTCGGTGACAGAAAGATAAATTCTCCCGAGCTTGTTGAGCAAGTCGTACAGAGTGTGAAACTCATATGTGAGAGGTTACGGGCTACACAAAGTAGAAAGAAAAGCTACGCGGATGTGCATAGACGGCCACTCGAGTTTGAGGTTGGTGGTGCAGTATTTCTGAAAATATCACCGAGTAAGGGTATCATGCGATTTGGAAAGAATGGAAAATTGAGTCCTCGATACATAGGACCATTCGAGATTCTTGAGAGAGTGGGAGAGGTAGCTTACAGATTAGCATTACCTCCACAGATGTCTGGAATACACAATGTTTTTCATGTGTCTATGTTGAGGAAGTACCACCCGGACCCTTCTCATGTCATAGAGTATGACGAGATGGACATTCGAGAGGATATGAGCTACACTGAGGAACCCATCCAGATTCTTAATAGAAGAGAGAAGGTACTGAGAACTAAGAGCATCCCATTAGTGAAAGTTTTGTGGAAACATCACTCAATGGAAGAGGCAACGTGGGAACTAGAGAATCTCATGAAGGAGAAATACCCCCATCTATTTGACTAGTTGAGTTGAATTTGGAGGACCAAATTCTTTTTAAGGTGGGGAGGATGTGAGATCTAAGAATTTCGGACATATTTTAATTATGTAATATGAACTTGAAGTGTAATTTATTGAGCTAAGTGAATTGGGGAATGATAATTGCAAATTTATATGTTAAGTGTTTAAAATAAGTATGAAGTTATGAGGACAGATCGATCTGGGAGAAGGAGAGATCAATCTGGTGAGTTAAAAATGACAAGGAAGGAGGAATTTGAGGAGCAGATCGATCTCCAATGGAAGAGGATCGATCTCCTTATGATTCTGTTTGAGAGAAGATCGATCTCATGAGGAAGAGATCGATCTCCAAATGATTCTGTTTGGGAGAAGATCGATCTCCTCAAGGAGCAGGTCGATCTCATAAAGCCATAAAGAGATCGATCTCACCCCTCGACAGATCGATCTCCTAGGCATAAAATTGCCCAAATCGTCCCCAAAATTCAAATGCAGATCGATCTCATCAAGAGCCAGATCAATCTCCTACCCTCAGTCTATATAAGGAACCCCTGCTTTCTCCTGTAAATTTCATTTTCTCTCTCTTCCAACCCCCATTTTCACTGAAACCTAGCTTTCTCACTCATCCAAAGCACCCATTTTCGTCCAAATCAGAAGTTGTGGCAAGAAGGAAAGTTGTTCCTCGTCAAAGGGAGAACAACATACTAAGAAATCGAAGGATGAATCGAATCAAGGCGTGGGTTGTGCACCTCACAAGCTTTGGGTAATTTCTAAACCTCGATCTTGATATTTGAGATGATTTTGGTGATAATAGTTGTTAGCATTGTGCTGAAATAGCTGGAAAATGATTAGGGATTGATGAAATTACAATGTGGTTGGAGTGATAATGATATTTAGCAATTTAGGAATTTTGAGCTATAAATGGAGATTTAGACAATGTGGTGTATTAGCATAGATATTGTGGCATAGGAAATATAGAATGTTGAGGTGTTGTGAGCGAGATTGTGGTTTGTGGTGGAGTTATGAGAATTGAGAAATTTGAGGAGTTATGAGCAATTATGCTCGATTTTGAGAATTGAGGTTGATGTGATAGTTGAATATTGATGTTTTAACATCGTTTGGACAGCTCGGGAGTTCCAGAGTGGAATGCGGGACTAGTCCGTGTCAAGGGGGAAACGATTGCACTATACGAGGTGCAAAGAGGTACGGGAAACTAAACCATTTGTGTATGTGATTTGCGAACTATTATAGCATGATTTGTGATTTATAAAACAAGCATGTTGAGTGTTGTGTTGTGATACAATTGCACACGATTTTTATAGCCGATTAGAGCCCAATGTTTTTATGAGTTTATAACTGGGCTCTGCGTTAAGGCAATATCGAGATTTGAGAAATGTGTGCGTGCTTTGCCGGTTGGAACTCGGTTTTATTATGTTTTATGTTGAGTACAAAACGGTTTTCAAATGAGTTTTATGAGAGAAAAACCACCATGAGTTCTACGTGAAGGCAAACTAGTCTTATGTGATTAAGACTTAGGTGTGTAATTCTGAGTACACACCGGGCATTGCTCTGGTAGCATGTAAGCCCGATTCTTCTCCGTTCTGGTAACATGAGAATAACCCATTCTGTGGCTATGCCACGTATACTTGGTGGCTGTTGCCATGTGAGAAACTCTTTTTGGTGGCCGTTGCCACGTGAGTACCCCATTTGGTGGCCGTTGCCACGTGAGTACCCCATTTGGTGGCTGTTGCCACGTGAGAACCCTATTTGGTGGCCGTTGCCACGTGAGAAACCCTAATTGGTGGCCGTTGCCACGTGAGAAACCCTATTCTGTGGCTGTGCCACACGTGAATTTAACTCAGTGGCTATGCCACGTGTGCTTAGTGGCTGTGCCACGTTTGAATTTAAATCAGTGGCTATGCCATGTGTGTTTAGTGGCTGCGCCACGTGCATTACTATTTTAGTGATTTTATCACGTTTATTGAGAAAGCGATTATCGCATTATTTTCACATGCTTTGTTATTGCTCTATACTGAGCTTTTTACTTCATGTTTTCACATGATTTGAGACATGAGAATGTCGTTTTGAGTACTTTCATGCTATGGTTTTCAAATGAGATTAATGAGTTTCACATGCAAATAAATATTTTGCGATGTGCATTTTGGTTTATGAAATGAGTCCTTTACCCCCTTTACTGAGCGATTTAGAAGCTCACCCTATTTTCTTTCCCCCCAGATCTCTTCAAGTGAAAAGGGTTTTCCTGCGACTTACGGAGTAGTGGCTAGTGGAGGACTTGAGCTCCAGGCCATATATTGTATTTTGAGGTATCTTTTATCTTTTCATGTACCCAGACAATTATCATAATTGCAGACACTTGATGTATAACATTATATGGGATGTATTAGGATTAATTAACTTGAGATCAAGTAATGTATATGATATATAATTTCTTGTGATGAGATCCTGAGGTACGATAAATATGATAATGTATGACACTGCACAGGAATTCACTCTTAATTGAGAATTGATGAGTAAAAAGTTTTAAATTAGCCCTATTTTCCGCGTTTCCGGGGCGTGACAGTTTGATATCACCTATAGCTAGAAGGAAATATTTTTTAGGCTAAATGAACTGAGTTTGGGTGTCTATTGCTTAATTCAAGTCATATCTCCCATAGATTCTAATGCTACTATGAAATTTATCTAGAAAGCTTATTCTAATCAATTAGTTAGGGGTTAATTGCAGAGGTTGTTGTGACTAACTAAGAAGTAAGGGAAGATGTTGTAATAGTGCTTGTTATTGCACTATGGTTAAATGCCCAAATTGGTAACCATCTTTTAAATTTCAATGATCACATCTTTAAGTCAAGAAAATCAAGAAACATACCACTCAAAGTCCGTGTCATACTAATAGTTGAATTTTCTTACTTTGTTGCATTCTTTTACTTTCTATTAAGTAACATTAGCTATAATCTTAAAAATCCCCTTATCGTGTTTTCTGTCTTGAACTTAAGTGGTTTGATCCAATTACTGTAGTCCTTATGGATACGATCTTTACTTCCCTAGCTACTCATTAGTTAGTATTTAGAGTTAATTATTTTTGGTGACTTGACACTTGCCAAATGCATTGAAAATAGTGTAGACAGTAAAAATGAGGCTCGATGTTGTGAAGCTCTAAGGGTAAGTGTTTTCAGAGTGATCAATTTTAAATTGTGATGATCATAGAGTGTGCACATTTATATACCATTAGTATGAAAGCATTTAGGTGTATAAATATATAAATATATATATATATATATATGCCACTAGTATTATATATATATATCTCATAGATATGACTGTCACGACCTCCCATCCTATGACCTACCAAAATCACCACAAATTTTTTGCATTTTACTCACTTCTCCTTCTATCATCACTCAACACTAAATCGTTGGGCTGTAATTCGATATTAGTCATCTCAACCATATTCATTCCACAACATACATACATGTCAATACAGATATTCTATTGACTATAAGTATTCTTTTCTTAAAAGTAAACTCATATACTTTAAATACAAATACTTGTACATATACATCCCCTACTGTACAGTCGTTTACATAACTGTGTTTTTATAATGTTCAGTACCAAACATTTCAAATGTGTATATCTCTCGTAAGATGGATATGCAACGAATCAAGGAATACCAGTCCTCGGCCGTGCCCGACTACTGTGAACGCTCTTTAGAGAGGGGAAATAAAAAGTGGGTGAGCTCAGAGCTCAGTAAGGAAATCGATAAGCAAGTAGATAACCACACTATCTACAAAATACAATGCTCATGCCTTGAAATCATTTCCTTATCGTTTCATATCTAAAGCATGTGTCTTTATTTAAACATTTATGTAATAAATTCATATAGATATAAATCGTCAGTTATAAAACTGAAAACATGTCGGTTTAACAATCTCAGCAATTTATGCAAAACATTGCATTTCTCATGTAATTTCATATATATCACATTTTGTCATGCCATTCAATTAAATCAAAATAATATGGCATATCATCATGTTTAAAAACATGGAAATCTGGGCCTCACCCATCCCTCGGGTTATCCTTTATCACACACAAATTCACATGTTCAGATTATAAAATCATGTGATAGTTCATTCAAGAAAACTCAATTGATGAAACGAGACAGGCGACTACATGTTCCGAGATTATAATCATAACTCATTTTTCGTTATCCCAGGCTACATAGTACTCGGTGCTTGGGGTCTCACATTTGCTGTAACGGGAGGTGGGTCAAATCCTCTACCGTCAGCTTACAACTCAACAACATCGTGTACTCATGGTACATCGTACTCCATGTGACATACACGGTACAAAGTACTCCATGGACCCAATCTCAAGGTCAGGGTGCTTGTCATAAGTCTTAACCCTCATAACTTAGATATACTTCATAGTCGAGATGCTTGCCATAAGTCTTAGTCCTCATACTATGGATAATATTTTCAATAGCCCTCAGCCATATCTCAAAATATTACACGTGTGAGCATATAATTGGTGCGACATACAGTCATCACAGGCTCCCAAAACGACTTTCAAAATCTAGTACGTACAAGTAATCTCCCAACATGACCATAACACAAGTGATATAAATCTAGTACGAGCAATGCTCCTAGCACTATGTCATGTAAAAACCTGAGTATGAGCAATGCTCCAAATACTCTATCATGCGTTAATCAATAAAACTGAGTATGAGCAATGCTCCCAATACTCTATCATGTAAAACTGAGTATGAGCAATGCTCCCAATACTCTATCATGCATCAATCAATAAAACTGAGTACGAGCATTGCTCCCAATACTTTATCTTGTAAAACTGAGTATAAGCAACGCTCCCAATACTCCATAATGCATAAATCAATGAAAATTGAGTACGAGCAATGCTCCTAATACTTTATAATGCATAAATCGCATTTAAAATTAAGTATGAGAATATACTCAAGTACTATGTGATGCATATCTCACCAAATATAGTGCGAGTATTCTCTAGCACTAATGGTTTACGCACAAACCTGATAGATGGCTTATTTAAATTGAATTTCACCCCATCAAATCAAATCAGCACTCAAATGTGCTATTTTCGCATATACATGAAAACACTAGCCATTCTATCTGTACACATTCAAAACATGTTGAATTTAATCACCCACATGCTTCCTAAGTTTTTAATTTATCGAATCCTATCGAAAGTCTCTATACAAGAAATTTCATATAGAATATAATTATTGAAATTCTATTCGAAATACATGTAGCTATCTCTAGCTACTCACAAAATTCCCTTACCTCGGATCACATCACGTGACCTCACTTCCTCGGTGCTGCTCACTCTCGCAGTCCGATCAGCTTCCAATATCAACTTCGAAGCTATTAATAATTATGCACATCACTATACCTTAAAATTTTTGTTTTCACTTACATGACTCTAAGTCAATGCATTTAACTCCTCTCAATGCCTCAATTTCATCACTTTCTCCCATTATGGTGTCATACCATATATCTCATCTACCCATGTTCATTTCTCATCTGTTCCAATTTATGTATTTCATAAAACTACCTTACAATCTTTCATAGATGCTCATTCCATCATTTAACCTATGTTTACTCAAGTTCCTCATCATTTTCTCAATTTCATACCTATAGCTGGGTTATGGATATTTTTCATGATCCATTTGTTTTCAAAAATTTAAACATATAGCAATCAACTCACCAAGACACCTAGATTAACATATATGAACTTAGTGTATTGAATCTTACCTAGCTTGAATTTTTCCTCTTTTTCACTAAAATTGGTAAAATCCACCTTGTTCCTTCAATCTTTGATTCCAACTTCTTGTTTCCAAGTATGTTGTTCTCCTCTTTACTAGGAACAACTTTGTTAAACTGAATCTTATCAAAACTACTTGAAAGATAAAGATTTCTAGTGTAGAAAGATTAGGTTAAACTTTAGTTTCTATTGGGTTTGATGTTTCTCAGAAAAACAGAGGTTGCAAAGTCGTGTATTTATAGAATTGCTCTAGGGGATCGATCTGTCCTTCCATTTTCTCGTCAGGAACCGACTTTTTAAGCTTAAGGGATCGATATGCTTTTAAGCATGAGATCGATCTGCTTTACACAAAACCTTAAGGAAATCGATCTGCTAACGGTGATGGATCGATCTGTCCTGCCTTTTTCTCTTCAGGAATCAAATTTTTAAGCTTAAAGGATCGATCTGCTTTACATAGAACCTTAAGGAGATCGATCTAGCCTTGTTATGAGATCAATTTTTTCTACCCAAAACCTATTCAAGATCGATCTGCATTGAATGAGAGATCGGTCTGCTCCTCTTCTGAAGCAGTCATTCTGTAATTTTTCCCAAAATTCACTGTTACATTGATATTAATTTTGCTTAACTACCCGTTTTACAATTCATACACATTCGCAACTTAAAAACATTCATTCCTTATGATTTATATCAAATGTGATTTGTCCATATATCACAAAATCATAAAAAGTACATATTATGTTACGAGCTTTACATATAATAAATCTGTTTTGGGGTGGGATTTAATTGGAAGATCTTGAGGAGAAGATTCTATATGAAATTCAGCAAAGGAAAGTTTTTAAGGAATAAGAAATGATCTATTTGGCTAAGATTGATGTGAGTGTATATGCATACATACCTATATATATATAGGAATTATAGGAGAATGAAGAATTTAATTTTGACGAATAAGCGAAATTGAGTAATTATGGTTCTAGGATATATGCTTAGGATATGATTAAGCATAGTTAAGATATGTTATTGAAATGGTAATGAATTAATTGTATTAACTCGAAACGTTGTAAAGCTTGAGTCGTGATTTGGAAACTTAAAGAATAAAATTCGTTATTAAAGTAAGTGGGTTAAGTAAAGTTTCGCTAGTATCATCTTGTAGGAGATGTTTAATGTTTATTAATTAATAAATTATCTAGCTTGAGCCAAGTCGCGTAGTACTATTGATTGGATTGCTAAGGTAAGTGAAGGTCTGCAAGATGCTAATTTAATTCTGATTTTGGATAATGTCTGGGCGGGCTAGAAACCTTGATTGATGCCTTGTATGTTGTGGCTAGCCAAGCTTACATCCAAGCTTACATGTTGAATGTAATGAAATGTGCACTTGTTAACTAATTCATATACAACTTATTCGTTATGTATGTGAAAACCAAGTGTACATGTGCATGGCTTGCATTAATTATACTAGGTAGCCATGAAAGTCTATAGTGGCATATCATTGATGCATACATGGTTTGATGCATAATATGTTTTTATTCAAGCTATTTTTATGCATAGGTTTCATAATAAATTAAACTATGTTTTTAGCTTGAAAGGTGTTAGTTTTGAATTGCCTTTTGAATCAAATTGTATTTATGTATATATATATATTTAAAACTCAAGCCTGTTCTTAATAGTGTTTTGGAACCATAGGAGTCGCCTCTAGAAATCTTAAGGGACCTAAGTGCTACACAGATATCTTTAGACCGTAGGAGTCACCTCTAAAAATCCCAAAGGACTTAAATGCTACACGAACATCTTTAAATCTCGATGACGTATCATGTTTTGATTAAGTGGACTTTTGATCATTGATCAATATTGCAAACTTAAATGTTTTGATTCATATCTTGAAACTGTGGAAGTCACCTCTAGAAATCTTAAGGGACTTAAGTGCTACACGGGTACTTTTGAACTTGAAAGTCACCTCTAAAAATCCAAAAGGACCTAAACACTACACGAGAAATTGTTTTAATTTCTATTCTGAGTGTAGGCATATCCTTAGACTTCGGGTAATTACAAGTTTATCAAGCATTGTTTTAGATTCCATTACCCGTATATCAAGCTCTGTGCTTTAGACTATCAATGCAGTGTGCTTATCAAGCCTAGTGCTAAAGGCAAATTACACTTGTTTGGAAAACCAACAGATAGGTTATAGTTCTCGACTGATCAACGAGAGTATGTATGTTTTAAATGAAAGAGTATAATCCTAATAAATAATATTTGAGAGATAAATTCATTTGTTTATTTTGAATATTGATGTAATGACTTGTGATACTAACGGTAGAAAGAATGATGTGAAGCGTTTATTGCCTACGTGGTCGATATAAATGAGGCACACCTGGGATTGAGGGGCATACCCATAATTATGGATTACCCTTATGTCTTTTCGGACGAATTACCAGGACTACCACCTGAAAGGGAAATAGAATTTTACATAGAGTTAGTGCCTGGTACAGAGCCGATATCGAAACCACCCTATAAAATGGCTCCGATAGAATTAGAAGAGCTAAAGAAACAACTGCAAGAGTTGCTAGAGAAGGGGTTTATTAGACCGAGTGTCTCACCTTAGGGAGCACCGATTCTATTTATAAGGAAGAAGGATGGAAGCCTCCGACTGTGTATAGATTACCGGTTGTTGAATAAGGCCACCATCAAGAACAAGTGCCCATTTCCCCGCATAGATGATCTGCTGGATCAGCTCCAAGGAGCTCAGATGTTTTCTAAGATAGATCTACGATCAGGGTACCATCAGTTGAGGATCAAGAGTGTAGATGTACCCAAGACAGCATTTCATACCTGTTATGGCCACTACGAGTTTATGGTGATGCCATTTAGATTGACGAATGCCCCTGCAACATTTATGGCACTGATGAATGATATATTCATGCCATACCTGGACAAGTTTGTGATTGTGTTCATTGATGACATTTTGGTATATTCCAAGTCTAGGGAAGATCACGAGAAGCACTTAAGGATAGTTCTACAAACCCTCCGAGAGGAAGAGTTATATGCCAAACTCAGCAAGTGTAACTTTTGGTTAGAGCATATCTCACTTCTAGGCCATGTTGTGTCGAAGGATGAGCTATCAGTGGATCCATCCAAGATAGAGGCAGTTGTGCAGTGGGAACAGCCTAAGAAAGTTACTGAGATCAGAAGATTTTTGGGATTGGCAGGGTATTATCGGAGATATGTAGAGGGTTTCTCTAGACTAGCTGCTCCGTTGACACGCCTCACGCATAAGGATGTTAAGTTTATATGGGATGAGGCATGTGAGAGGAGTTTTGAGGAGCTTAAGTGTGGATTGACCATTGCTCCAATTCTCACCATTCCTACCAGCTTAGGAGGATTCTCGATGTATACGGATGCATCACACCAGAGATTGGGCTATGTACTTATGCAGGATGGGAAGGTAGTTGCCTATGGATCTAGATAATTGAAAGATCATGAGAGGAACTACTCGACACATGATTTGGAGTTGGCGGTCGTGGTGTTTACTTTGAAAATATGGCGCCACTATCTCTATGGTGAGAAATTTTAGGTGTTGACAGATTATAAGAGCCTTAAGTACCTGTTCTCGTAAAAAGAACTGAATATGAGACAGAGGAGATGGCTTAAACTTTTAAAGGATTATGATTGTGAAATCATGTACCACCTGGGTAAGGCAAATGTAGTTGCCGATGCTTTGAGGAGGAAGAACCTTGGGTTGGTATCTTATATGATGGTATGAGAACATGAATTGTTGGAACAATTTGTAGACTTCAGTTTGGATGTAACCCCACCTGGATCTAAGAGACTTGAGATCATGGCTAATTTAAGAGTGGAGCCAAAATTGATTGGCCGTATTCAGTAAGCCGAACAGAGCGATCGACGGTGCATCGATTGGCTGAGGTAGATATAGACAGGTGTAGGTACTGATACTGAGCTGAGTACTGATAGGACATTGAGGTTCAGAGGCAGAGTATGTGTTCCCAAGGATCCTGAGATCAGGAGGTTAATTTTATTAGAGGCTTACTCATCGAAGTATATGATATATCCGGGAAGTACCAAGATGTATCAAAACCTTCGGAAGGTTTATTGGTGGTCTAGAATGAAGAGAGATATTGCTGAATATGTCGCTAAGTGTCTTATTTGTTAGTAAGTGAAGGTAGAGAATCAGAAGCCTACAGGATTATTGTAGCCTCTACCGATACCGACTTGGAAGTGGGAGCATGTCACCATGAATTTTTTGATGGGGTTGCCAAGGACTCGTAGAGGTCATGATGCCATATGGGTTATTATGGACCGATTGACTAAGTCTGCCCATTTCTTAGCTATGAGAGCTACCGATACTCTGAGTTAGTTGGCGAACCTGTATATTTGAGAGATAGTACGACTACATGGTGTACCAGTGAGCATTATTTCTGATAGGGATGCTCGCTTCACTTTCTATTTCTGGGAACATTTTCAGGAAGTGCTGGGGACCCGACTAAGTTTTAGTACTGCTTTTCATCCTCAGACAGATGGGCAGTCAGAGAGGACTATACAGACCCTCGAGGATATGTTGAGAGCATGTGTGCTGGATTTTAGAGGCTCTTGGGATGACCACCTGCAGTTAGTCGAGTTCGCTTATAATAATAACTATCATGCAAGTATCAGGATGGCACCCTATGAGGCACTATATGGACGCAGATGTCGATCCCCTATTGGATGGGAAGAGGTTGGTGAAAGATAAATTTTTACTCGGACTTAGTACAGCAGGCATCTGAGGACGTCCAGTTGATATGTGAGAGATTACGAACAGCTCAGAGCCGGTAAAAGAATTATGCTGAGGATGTCCAGTTGATGTGGGTGAGTCGATATTTCTGAGAGTTTCACCTTCGAAGGGTATTATGAGGTTTGGTAAGTAGGGCAAGCTGAGCCCTAGATATATCAGACCCTTCGAGATTTTGGAGAGAGTGGGAGATAAGGAGTATAGGTTGGCATTACCATCAGACTTGGCAAATGTCCACAACGTCTTCCACATCTCTATGCTTCGAAAGTATCACCTATACCCAGCACATGTGATAAGATATGAGCCGTTAGAGCTCAATGAGAGTATGATGTATATTGAGAAGCCGGTTCGGATATTGGACAGAAAAGAGAAGGTGCTACGGAATAAGACAGTTCCCTTGGTGAAAGTTCTTTGGCAACATCACATGGCGAAAGAGGCCACATGGGAATTGGAGAACTTGATACGGGAGAAGTACCCCCAACTTTTTGAAGAGTGACTTGGTTCTAATTTGGAGGATCAAATTCCTTGAAGGAGGGGAGAATGTGAGACCCCGTATATGTATAGTTGTAATGTGTGTAATTGGATCAATGAATGCTAATGGACTTGTAATGTAAAGTGTAATTGATGTAAGTCCATGGATTCGATGTACATATGTGTAATATGATTTGTAATGTACATACAAGTTTCATTGTGTATGAATATGAAGAAATGAGTTCTTATAAGTGATGAATGTGATTGGAACTCAAAATAAGTAGTGTGGTAAATGGAAGGAAGTTGCATGAATATAAATGCTTCCATTTGGTTTTATATAATAAATCTTTGGATATACAAGGAATGCACACAAGTTTCAATGTGAATAAGGTATGAATGGATGTTATTTTCAAGTCATAAAGGTGGATGGATGAGAAAATGGCCATGGTAGCAGATTAAGGATGTTTTGGTGTAAGTTACAGTAGGAAAATTACAAAAAATCTGGAAAATATGAAGGCCAGATCGATCTCATAGGATGAGAGGTCGATCTGGAAGAGCCAAAATGCTCTTATTTGGGCAATGGAATAGAGCAGATCGATCTCCAATGGAGCCTGATCGATCTCCTAACCATTTTGTAATGAAAAGATCGATCCTCAAGCATATAGATCGATCTCCTTAGCTCTCTATTTGGGAGCAGATCGATCTCAAGCTTCGACATATCGATCTCATGCTTAAAATGACGTTAAAAAAAGGATTTAAGGGCCAGATCGATCTCCTCCTAGTGCAGATCGATCTGCTCAAGCTATTTCTATAAAATGAGCGTTGAAAATCTGTAGATTTTGAGAAAAACATCACCCTTTCCATTTTCAACCCAAAACCTAGATTTTTCTCTCTAAAATCCACCCATTCTAGTAAGAATTAAGGGGAGGCTATTAGACATTAATTTGTTCATCTTGAGGAAGAGAACAACATAGTTGAAACCCAAAATCCCATTGTTGGTATTGAAGGAGCTAAGGACATTGTCATTTGGAGCAAGAAGAGAAATCTAATTTGGTAAGTTTCTAAGACTCCAATCCAAGTACATTGTCTATTTTATTGATTTTGGAGTTGATTGGCATGTAAATGGATGATTGAAACCATTTAGGTAGTATTGGAACTAATGTAACCTAGAAAATGGAATGCCTCTAGAGTGAGAAAGTGTGATTTGGGGAGTTGGTGGTTTATGGGTTATGATAAGTTGTTATTTGTATAATGTGGATGATTAGAAATTGGTAAATGAAACTACATTGTGGGTTTTGGGAATTGATGAGAATGAGCACATGTAGTGTTTGATAATATGTCATAGTGAAGGAAATTTATGAAAAATGAACATTATGAGCTTAACATCGATTTAATATCAATTTGGAATGAGTTAATAGGCCTAAAAGAATCCGTAGACTTGAGTTATGGGTAAAGTAATGAAACGAGGCCTCATAAGCGTTAATAGAGACTATAGGTCGAATCGACTATAGTAAACGCAAGAGTTGGGTTATAATCGACTATAATGGTGCGAAATACGTTTGTGTGCAGCTTCGAAGAGTTCATTGGAGGCGAATTAGGCCACACGAGTAAGCAACTCTAAAGAAGTGGAATTACGCATCGCGATTCCAGGTAAGGAAATTTTGTAAGTATATAGAGGTAGCTACTCGTATTTTTAACTCGTGGGTATATAGGGTGTTGTAAATTTACATGATGGTTTGGAAAAGTGGTTGATGATGTATGTGAACAATTATGATTACGTATATGATTTGGTTTATATGGATGTATAAAAAGGGATAGTAAGGCTAATAATTGCATAAATCACGTGTTTTGAATGTTTTCACAAAACACTTGCTTTGATTAGAGCAAATAAAAGGATAGGCTGGCTAGTACTTGAATGATGTTGTGAAATAGCCCATGTGAGGCACTAAACAAGTTTTGAGATGTTTTGAATGTATGTGAGCCACCTATCATGTGTATGTGATTTAATTCGCGCTGGAGCCTCGCTCGCGCTAGATTTTGATGTTTTCATTTGTATGAAACGTGCTGGAGCTTAGCTCACACATTGATTTGGAAACTATGATGATGTTTATAAACCATACTGGAGCTTCTGTTCGTACGTGGATTTGGAGTGGTTTTTCTTATGCGTATAACCGTACTAGAGCTATGCTCGTACGTGGTTTCTTTATGATAGGATGTATGAGTCGTGCTAGAGCTTTGCTCGCACAAGTTTGCACATCATAATACGTATAAGGTTATGAAAGTTGGTAAGATCCTTAAGCCCTACATCCTTAAGCCAATATCCTTAAGCCCGAGGAGGCGGGGAGGCACTATTAGGCAGGGAGGCTCTCTTACAGTAAGATCCTTAAGCCCTACATCCTTAAGCTAACATCCTTAAGCCCGAGGAGGCGGGGAGGCTCTGTTAGGCGGGAAGGCTCTCTTATGGAAGGATCCTTAAGCCAACAATCTTAAGCCCTAGAGGGGCAGGAAGGCTCTGTTTGGTAGGGAGGCTCTCTTACATGGGTACCAAAGGATCCTTAAGCCAACATCCTTAAGCCCTGGAGGGGCGGGGAGGCTCTCCTACATGGATATGGAAAATTCTTGGTATGGGGTAGGTAAGACGTAGGAATGGTACCCCCAATCACGATATGAGTCCGCGGAGTAGGCTGTACTATGTATATCTCATGGAGTATGATGTACCGCATGATGGTTATGTGATGAGAAAGTCTGGCGAGGGATAATCCACCTTCGTGCCAGCACGATACCCGCAAACCTGGATGCGTGTGGTCTGGGATGATTTATAATGTAGTGGTCCACATAAGCACTTTTGATATAGTGACCTGATTTTTATTACATATGTGTGATTGTGATTGTCCACTGTAGACACGAGGGAGGGGTTGAGCCTTGTGGGATTTGATTTGAGAAAATAGTTTGTGATGGGATTGTATGTGTTTGAGAAAGAGATTTATGATATGATTTAAAAAGGATATTTCAAGTGAATTTCCTTTTTTATTATGTGATTTGACAATTGAGCATGAGATGGCTTGTACATGATGATTTACCATGTCTTATTATACCAATTTACATGATTTAAATATATGATATATGTATACGCATATGGCATAGTTTTGTTTTCCTCATGCTCCGAACTATAAACCATTTATGCATTCACTATCAGCATGTAGATAGAGTAGTTATCTACCATGCTTGCATTATTGCCTTACTGAGCGTGTGGTTTGCTCATCCTTCTCTATTTCACCCCTGTATAGAGCGTACATAGTGGCCCAGTTAGGACTGAGGCATTTTGGTTAAGACATCCGCTGCATCTCCATCACTCAGAGGTATATACACAGTGATTCCTTTTTGTATCTAAACAATGTAAAAGCACAATAGCCAATTGAAATGTAATTATGGGGGATGTGGATGTCAATAATCATATTTTGTATAAATGGATGATCGACGTTCAAATGTATGACATCACTTTTATTAACTCAGAATGGATATTGTGAGTGGATTATTATTGACTCACAGCCCAACTATGTGTGGTGAGTTTGTTCATGACCGGGTAAGGTAACAATAAAATGAAAAAAAAATTATAGTGATTTTTGGTAATAAGAGGATAAAATGGGTCGTGACAAGGACAGTCCAAGGGATGAGCTGAGTCTTGATGAATGGTGATTTTATGTTGAGTTGTGTTGAGTATGAAATTCTTTTTAGTGCACATTGCATGATGATTTTCCATGCTTTGTTTAAGAATTGTGCACTAATTTGAAAAGCATGAACTGTTTTATATATCATGAACACATGCATGAACTGATGATTTCATGTATGACTGATAATTGTGTGGTTTTACGCATAGTGTCACGATCATGTAGATAGTATACTTATCAACATGCTCGCATGATTGCCTTACTGAGCGCATGGTTTGATTACCCCCTTATTTCTCCCCTCTACAGAGCACTTTCAGTAGATAGAGAGCGACTGAGGATTGGATTTTGGTGTCTGCTGCATCCCATCACTGAAGGTATACACATTTGTATAGTTTTGTATTTAGACACGCCATAGCACAACAATATTTTGAATGTAACTTTTTGGGATGTAAAGAATTGTAAACACATGTAAATAGCAACTCTGATTCTGAAATGCAAGTGTTTACGTTTAAATGAATTGTAATTTGAAATGGTTTTGGTTGGATGAGAATGACACCGATACACAGCCCAACTGTTGGTGGTGTAGTTATTAACGATCAAGTAAGGTAAGAGTAAAGAATAAACAATATATAATGGAACAAAAAATGAAAAAAAAATGTAGTGGATTTTTAGTGGATTGAGGGTTGTGACAGAGCTGGTATCAGAGCAGAGTTGGTCTAATATGTGTCAGTGTCAAAAAAATTTAGAAAAATTACATCCTTATGTTATTGTGCTTGTCTAGATACAATCGTGTATATCGAGATAGGTTTGACTAAGAAATGGTTGTGAATGTAGTAATATTGGCATTATGCCTAACACTAGACACGGTAGAGGGGCGAGAGCATGAGCTAGAGGTCGTAGGGGTAGGCATGGGAGCCATGCTGAGTCGTTACCACATGAGACTCAGGAGGAGGTAAAGGTGAAGGCTGATGTTGAGCATGCTCCACAAGGTCCAGCAGAGAGACCGGAGAGTACTGAGGCACGCTCCGCAAGAATAAAACGGAGCTTAGAGACAATTTTGGAGTTGATTACCCAATCGTGGCCTAGAGCTGGGGGCGGGTAGGGTACATCTGTACAGGGTGATGTTGAACAGGCGACTGCTCCTGAGATCCCTGCATAGTTAACCCAAAGACCTCAAACTACAAATACTCCCACACCTCCACCAGTACAGGATACACCTTCTACTTTTGCTCCACCACAAGGTAGTAGAGATTGGGGTTATGGATGTGACCTGGATAGATTACAAAAATTCCAAAAATTTAAACTGTCGTCTTTCAGTGGGATTAAAGACCCAGTAGCTGCAGAGGACTGGGTGAATGAGATTAAAAAATTATATGGGTTCTTTGAGTGCACTACTACGGAGATGGTTGCTTTTGTCGCATTCATGTTGAAAGGATCAGTGAAGCATTGGTGGAAGTCCACCAGACCCGTTCTGAGAGCCTGGCATACAGAGATCATATGGGATATATTATTGGAGGCCTTTCGAAGGTAATATGTTTCAGATACTGTGCAGCGAAAGTTGTAGAAGGAATTTTTGGGATTGACCTAGAGGAGTAGATCGGTGGATGAGTATGAAATGAAATTTATCTCCCTGGGCAGGTATGATCCTGAAACGATGGACAGTGATGTCAAGAAGGTCCGAAAGTTTGTGGATGGACTGAGACCAGCCATCAGATCTCGATTGGTTCCCTTCGACATACCAACCTATGAGGAGGCAGTGCACAGGGCACAGTTGTGTGAACAGGATATTGAATGAGTTACCTTAGAGTTTGGGAAGGTTGGTAGAGTGAGGGATAGAGATAGGAAGAGATAGGCAGTGGATAGAGGCTTCAATCATAGGGGAAGCAGGAGATTTTTTGGGAAGAGGTCGAGGATTGAGGAGATCCAGGAGAGGACAGTTAAGCCTCCCATGTATCCGACCATAGCTCCAACAAAGGGTAAAGTGATCGGAGGGTCACGGCCTATGATAGAACAGTACAATAAGTGTGGTAGGTACCATGATACTCGATCGTGTTATGGACCTCCTGTTGTATGTTTTCGATTTGGGAAACCAGGGCATGTGATCCAAAATTACCCAGAGATGACTGAGAGTGCCCCACAAAAGGGCAAGGAGCCGAAGACAGCTCCAGCTAATACTCCTACTCCAAGACGAAGGGCGACAGCTAAAGAGAAAGGGAAGCAAGTAGTTGGCAGAGGGCGAGTACACGCACTGGACCAGGATACTGCAGATCAGTCATCAGATGTGGTGAAAGCTACCATCTTGATCTTTGATCTTAAAGCTTATGTTTTGATAGATCCTAGTGCCACGCATTCATTTCTATCACCTGCAGTTGCATATAAATTGTTTAAGTATGTGAAGTTTACCCCGTTAAGTAGGAGGATGCTGATAAGCACTCCCATGAGCAATAGTCAGCTAATGGAATATGTGTTTAGGGATTTTAAGTTGAAAGTAAGGGAAAAGAAAATGTTAGCCGACCTCATTTTGATGTATATGAGAGACTTTGATGTAATCCTAGGAATGGATTGGTTGGCTGCAAATCATGCTATGGTATATTGTTTTTCCAAGACGGTAACGTTTTCAGGGGTAGATAGTGTTACAATAAGTTTCCCAGAAAAATGTAATGTAAAGTTTCCTTGAAAAGTAATGAAAGCAATAATTGTTCTAAGGGAATAAATGCACTTTTATGCTGAATAAATAGTTAATGTTTTAAAAGGTTATATGGCGTACGCGGTTGAGGCGGATAAGGCATGTCCGAAATTGAGAGACATCCCAGTGGTTAGGGAATTTCTAGACGTCTTTTCGGATGGTTTACCAAGATTACCACCAGATAGAGAGATGGAGTTTTGTATAGATTTGGCACTTGGTACAGAGTCGATATCTAAGCCATTGTACAGAATAACTCCGATTAAGTTGGAGGAACTGAAGAAGCAGTTACAGGAATTGTTGGATAAGGGGTTCATTAGACCGAGTGTATCACCTTAGGGAGCACCGATCCTATTTGTGAAAAAGGATGGGAGCCTCCGATTGTGTATTGACTACAGGTTATTGAATAAGGCAACCATCAAGAATAAGTACCCCTTCCACGCATCGATGACTTGTTAGATTAACTTCGGGGAGCGTAAGTCTTTCTGAAGATAGATCTGAGATCTGGGTACCATCAGTTGAGAATTCATGATGGAGATGTACCTAAGACAGCTTTTCGCACCCGGTATAGTCATTTTGAGTTTATAGTTATGCTATTCGGGTTGACGAATGCTCCTGCAGCTTTTATGTCATTGATAAATGAGGTGTTTCACCAGTATTTGGATAGGTTTGTTATCGTGTTCATCGATGACATTCTGATGTATTCAAGATCTAAAATGGAGCGTGAGCAGCACCTAAGGATAGTGTTACAGACCCTCCGAGAGAAGAAGTTATACGCTAAACTCAGTAAGTATGACTTTTGGCTAGAGCAGATCTCTTTTCTGGGTCATATTGTATCAAATAGTGGTGTGTCAGTGGACCCATCCAAGATTGAAGTAGTGGTTCAATGGCAGAGACCCCAGACAGTCACAGAGATCGGGAGTTTCCTAGGTTTAGCTGGGTATTATCGATGGTTTGTGGAGGGATTCTCGAGATTAACTGCTCAATTGACATGTCTCATGAGGAAGAATGTTGAATTTGTGTTGTACGATAAATGTGAGAAGAGTTTTTAAGAGTTGAAGAGGAGATTAACCACATCTCTGATTCTTACCATTCCTACCAGCTCAGGAGGTTTCTTTGTATATACAGATGCTTCGTAGCAAGGACTGGGCTGTGTACTGATTCAGGATAGGAAGGTAGTCGCCTATGGATCTAGATAATTGAAGGATCATGAGAGGAACTACCCGACCCACGATCTAGAGTTGGCGACCATGGTTTTTGCCTTGAAAATATGGCACCATTATCTTTATGGTGAGAAATTTCAAGTATTTACTGACCATACGAGCATCAAGTATATGTTCTCACATAATGAGTTGAACATGAGACAGAGGAGGTGGCTCGAGCTTTTGAAGGACTATGACTGCAAGATATTGTACCACCCGGGTAAGGCGAATGTAGTAGTTTATGTACTGAGTAGGAAGCATCTCAGGTTGGTATCATACATGATGATCAGGGAACACGAGCTGTTGGAACAGTTCGCGAGCCTCAGTTTGGATGTGACCCCGCCTAATATTGATAGTGGCTTTATGGTAGCTAGCTTGCGGTTAGAATCGGAGGTGGTTGATCATATCTGGTAGCCTCAGCAGATTGATTAGCAGTGCAGTGATATTATCGGGTAGATACAGAGGGGCACAGAGACTGATTTTAAGTTGAGTTCAGATTGATTGCTGAGGTTTAGAGATAGGATATGTGTTCCCAATGATTCAAACATCAGGACGTTGATTTTATCAGAAGCTTACTCAACGAAGTATCATAACCTCCGGAGAGTGTATTGATGGTCAGGGATGATGAGAGATATAGTTGAATATGTAGCAAAGTGTCTCGTCTGCCAGCAGGTGAAGGTAGAGCATCAGAAGTCTGCAGGGTTATTGCAACCTCTACCTATACTGACTTGGAAATGGGAGCATGTCACTATGGACTTCGTGATGGGTTTACCCAAGACCCATAGAAATCATGATGCGATTTGGGTGATAGTGGACAGATTAACAAAGTCGACACACTTCCTAGCTATGAGAGTCACCGATACTCTGTCACGCCCCGAAAATGCGAAAAATAGGGCTAATTTAAAACTTTTTACTCGTTAATTCACAAATAAAGAGTGCATTCCTGTGCAGTGTCATACATCATCATAATTATCATGCCTCAGGATCTCATCATGATATAATAAATATTGTATTATACCCATTACTCGATTACAAGTCAATTAATCCTAATACATCCCATATAATGTCATACATCAAGTGTCTGTAATTATAATAATAGTCTGGGTACATGAAAAGATAAATATACCTCAAAGTACAAAATATATAGCCTGGAGCTCGGATCCTCCACTAGCCACTACTCCGTACGTCGCAGGGAAGTCCTTATTCACTTGAAGAACTCTGGGGGGAAAGAAAAATAGGGTGAGCTTCTAAATCGCTCAGTAAGGGGGGTAGGGGACTCATTTCATAAACCAAAATGCACATCACAAAGCATTTATTTGTATGTGAAACTCATTTGAAAACCATAGCATGAAAATACTCAAAACGACACTCTCATGTGTCAAGTCATGTGAAAACATGAAGTAAAAAGGCTCACTCTAGAGCATTAACAAAGCATGTGAAAATAACGCGTTAAACGCTTTCTCAAATAACGTGGCATAGCCACTGATTTAAAATCACTCGTGGCATCGCCACAAAACACACGTCGCAAAGCCACTGAATTATTTTCTCATGTGGCATAGCCACAAAACACACGTGGCAAAGCCACTGAATTATTTTCTCACGTGGCATAGCCACAAAACACACGTGGCAAAGCCACTGAATTATTTTCTCACGTGGCATAGCCACAAAACACACGTGGCAAAGCCACTGAATTATTTTCTCACATGGCATAGCCACAGAATAGGGTTTCTCAACGTGGCACTGCCACCAATGGGGTTTCTCAACGTGGCACTGCCACCAATGGGGTTTCTCAACGTGGCACTGCCACCAATGGGGTTTTCTCAACGTGGCACAGCCACCAATGGGGTTTTCTCAACGTTACCAGAACGGAGAAGAATTCGGGCTTACATGCTACCAGAGCAATGCCCGGTGTGTACTCACAACTACACACCCAAGTCTTATCACATAAGACAGGTTTGTCTTCACGTAGAACTCGTAATGGTTTTCTCTCATAAAACTCATTTGAAATTGTTTTGTACTCAACACAAAACGTAGTAAAACCGAGTTCCAACCGGCAAAGCACACGCACACATTTCTCAAATCACAATATTGCCTTAACGTAGAGCCCAGTTATAAACTCATAAAACATTGGGCTCCAACCGGCTATAAAATCGTGTGCAGTTCAAATCTCAACACAAAACTCTCAACATGCTTGTTTATAAATCATAAATCATGCTATAACAGTTTACAAATCACATACACAAATGGTTTAGATTTCCCTTACCTCTTTGCACCTCGTATAGTGCAATCATTCCCCCGTATCACGGACTAGCCTCGCATTCCACTCTGGAACTCCCGAGCTGTCCAAACGATGTTAAAACATCAATACTCAACATCACACAAACCTCAATTCTCAAAATCGAGCATAATTGCTCATAACTCCTCAAACCTCTCGATTCTCGTAACTCAACCTTAATCTACAACCCTATTCACAATATCCCAATGTTCGATATCTCTAATACCAATTATCTACGCTAATTTACCACCTTGTCTATATTTTCGTTTATAGCACAATCCTCAAAATTGCCACAATTTCCAAATATCAACATTAATCCAACTACATTACAATCTCATCAATCCCTAATCATTCCTCAACTATTTCAACACAATTACAACCACCAATAACATCAAAATCAGCTCAAATATCAAGATCGAGGTTTAGAAATTACCCAAAGCTTGTGAGACGCACAACTCACACCTCGATCCGATTCGTCCTTCGATTTCCAAGTATGTTGTTCTCCCTTTGATGAGGAACAACTTTCCTTCTTACCACAATAGCTGATTCGGCCGGAAATGGGGGATTTGGAGGAGTGAGAAACCAGGTTTTCGAAAAAATGGAGGTTTGGAAGAGAGAGAAAAAGTGAAATTTCAGGAGAAAACACAGGTTCCTTATATAGACTGGAGGTAGGAGATCGATCTGCCTCTTGATGAGATCGATCTGTGTTTGAAATTTGGGGACGATCTGGGCAATTTTATGCCTAGGAGATCGATCTGTCGAGGGGTGAGATCGATCTCTTTATGGCTTTATGAGATCGATCTGCTCCTAAGGAGATCGATCTTCTCCCCAAACAGAAGCATTTGGAGATCGATCTCCTCCTCATGAGATCGATCTTCTCTCAAACAGATTCATTTGGAGATCGATCTCTTCCTCATGAGATCGATCCCTTCTCAAACAGATTCATAAGGAGATCGATCTCTTCCATTGGAGATCGATCTGCTCCTCAAATTTCCCCTTCCTCGTCATTTTTAACTCACCAGATCGATCTCTCCTTCTCCCAGATCGATCTGTCCTCATGCTTCATGCTCATTTTACACACTTAACACATAAATCTCCAATTATAATTCCCACAATTCACTTAGCTCAATAAATTATACTCAAATTATTATTACATCAATAAAATATGTCTGAAATTCTCAGATCTCACATACTCTGAGTACTTTGGCAGAATTGTATGTGCACGAGATAGTGAGGTTGCATGGTATTCCAGTTAGCATTGTAAGACCTTATTTTTATTGTAATTTCTTATGATTCAAATTATGTAAACATGGTATTATGTAAATTAAATCATAAGAAGAGTTGTACATAAATGAAAAATACAAATGGAATGAATAAAAAAATTCTCGAATGCATTTAAAGATCAAATGAATGATTGAAATGGTCACAAATTCAACGATTAGGATTCGGACTGAAGATAAGGATTTAAAACATGAAATGAGTGAGTGTTCGTGAAGGGAAGTTGAATTGGTTTGGTCCCGAACGTGTAGAAGGGTAAACTCTTAAAAGACCAAAATTTGGTATAAATTCGATAAGAAAAATATCATTAAAAATATAGAATTGAGAAATCTTGATCAATAACGAGAAAAATATTGAATTTTGAGTCCAATTGATCAATATATGAATTTATTGGAATTAACAAAAATTTTCACCTCGGAAAGACGAAATAAGACAAATAAATTCATTTAATTGATTAAATGAATAAAATATGACTTTTGGGATATTTTGAAAAAATAATATATTTTATTCTAATTAAATAATAATAAATAATAAATTATAATAAAAAAATAAAGTAATTGAAAAAAAAAGCAGAAATCACGATTTCTGGAAAGGGAGAAGGAAGCCGAAATCGAGGGAGTCAGTTTTCCCTCACTAACAAGACAGAGGGGCAGGTGACAACCGTCGAGAGGAGCCCGACACTGGGAGACCCACCAGTAGCCGCGACGCCCGCCTACGTCACTAGAAATAGGAGATCGACGGAGGGGAGACCAAAAGAGAGAAGAGGGAATCGACGGCCATCGGCGTCGATTTGACCCACCCCAAGGCCAGTTGAAGGTTCCCCTCGTGATGGCGCGTTGATTGGTGGTGGACATGGCCAGAGAAACCAGAGAAACCAACGGACGGCACCGAAAACGACGAATGAAGAATCGAAAGCAAAATCGAGGAAAAAAGAGGTCGGACCGGCCACTTTTCGGTCACTCTTGGTGAAACCGACACCAGATCCATGCTTCGCTAGCCAGACGGACCATCTGAAAAAGGAAGCCGACGAAAAATCGATCGGTGATGCTCCGAAAGACGAAGAAGGAAATAAACCGGACTGAATCGCCTGAACTGAACCTATCCAAATCGAGCTGAACCGGACCGAACCTGTTCAGCCAGAATAGAAAGAAAAGAAAGACAAGAAAAACGAAAAAAGAAAGAGAGGAAAAATTGGGAAAACTTCTAGTGATGCAATCGATCTACGGGTAAGTCGATAAGTGGTCGAAATTGACCGAGTTAAATTTTGGAATATTTAAGTTAATTAATATTCGACTGAAAAGTGACCCGAAAAAATATGTAATTGTGTAGCTCGATAATTGACGTCAAACAAGAGCTCGAGTCAGCCTCGATTTGCATGCTATCATGGAATCTCGGGTAAGTAACCCTTATTTACGACAATTTGCATAGTTATGCGTGTTAGAAATTTACCGCATAAATTACGGATTAATTCCATATAAAATGAATTAAATTTTGGAATTTGAGATAAATTGTCATAAATAATTAATTGAGCTATCCAAGAGTTTAGAATGAGGCCCAATAAATACTGATGGGCTCAATGAGCTCAATAGGCCTCGATGATGTGAATATTAAGTGGAAAATGGGCTCAAGGCCGGTTAAGGCCCATTATGGTACAATCGGGCCTAATATGGATAAACGAGCTCAATGATTTGAATTAAGCCCAGAAAATATGAAATACAATTAATTATATTGTATTTAACCTGATGAATATTTATACACAGTTTCAGAGATTGGATTGGGAGCAAATCGGATTGCGTGGCAAGACATCAGTGGAAAGGTTAGACTGTACAGAAAAATGAGGTAAGGGAATTTTACGAGTAGCTAGAGGTAGCTACATGTAATTTTAACAGCTCTTACATACACTGAAATTGTATAAAGATCCTAGAAATGGATTAAAAATTTTAAGGATCCGGGATAGGTTAAAGACTATTTTATCCCTACTGAGGGAAAATTCACCTAAGGATGGTGAAAGCATGAAATAGATGATTTGGAAGATTTCTGCGAACTTTTAGTAAAGCAAATTGGTAGATTGGCCAGTAATTGCATAAATTTCACAAGATAACACTACGTAAGTGTTATTTAGATTTAAATAAAATTTCTTTCGAAAATGGGCCAAGTATCAAGTTTATATGGAAACAGATGGTGCAGGAGCATTTTCTCGCACTATATATGAGTTTGTGAGTGTGCATAATAGTGCTGAAGCGATTACTCGTACCAATTTATGTGACATCATATGCATGAAATGTGCTAGAGCGCTTGCTCGCACTGATTTTTACTATTATGAAATGCATGAGAGGTGCTGGAGCATAGCTCGCACCCTGTTTTGACTTGATATGCATAAAAGGAACTAGAACGATTGCATGAGAGGTGCTGGAGCTTAGCTTGGATCCTGTTTTGATATGATAATTGCATAAAAGTCATGCGAGAGTGTAACTCGCACGAGATTTGATTTCTCTATGCATGAAATCGTGCTGGAACGTTGCTCGCACAAAGTTTGATTTAGTTGAGCATTCATTCATACTTGCTCACACGAGGCTTTGATGGATTTTATGCATAAAATCGTGTTGGTGCTTTCTCGCACGTGATTTTATATGGATTTATAACTCTTTTAAAGTCGTACTCAAGTGCTGCTCGTACGCAGATTTTACTGATTTTTATAAAAACGTGTTGGAGCTTCACTCGCACGAGGTTTTCAGATATCATGAATATGCATAGAGTCGTACTGGAGCTTTGCTCACACAGGGATTTATATGACATGCATATAACAGTGTTAGAGCCTCATGTAGACTGTGTCACAGTGAGATAATATGCCTACACGTGCATACTGAGACATAGATTAGGTGGATAAGACCTACAGCAGGCACCCCCTGACTATGATTTGGGTTCACAGAGTACATTGTACCGTGTATGTCTCGTGGAGTACATTGTACCATGGAGATTGTTGGACTAGAGTGGCATTAGCCACGAGGCTGTAAGCCTTGCCCTCACAATCCTAGTATTTATATTGTTCTGGCGGCAAGACTGACCCACCTCCCGTTTCAGGTGTGATACCCCGCACACTAGGTACCGTGTAGCCCGGGATCACTAGGTTATGGCCATAGTCCTCAATGTTACTGATATAGTCACCTACGTGTCTCACATGATATAACTTTTCAGGGTAGACCCGAGGGAGGGGTCAGGCCCCTAATTTTGTGATTGTCACTGAAATGTGATTTTCTACTATGTTACTAGATTTCTCAGAGGATTTTTTGACCTGTGACCCTAAAAGAAGTGTGATTTTATAACAGAATTTTTTATAATGAATTCTTAATGAGTTTGAGATTGATTTATGAGATAATTGACCCGGAGGGGTTATTTTATACTGAGCTTTAATGAAGTGATTTAAATGTTGTAGCATGAGGAGTTTTTCATGCTTTAATTACAAATTCATGAAACGAATTGTCTCTCATGAATTGTTTTACATGACATGAAATAATTCATGATCTTGATTTACTTCATGCGAATTATGAATTTACATAAAATGCCATTGATGCATGAGTTGCATGATTTCTATACGCACAAATAGTTTTTATAAACTATGGCATTGATGTGTGCATGATTTCGTGCATGAGATTTAAACGAAAAGAAATGGATTTAAGGACATGGCATTATGAGCATGTAGATAGTGGAGCTATCTACTTACTTGCATGATTACCTTACTGAGCACGTGGTTTGCTCACCCCCTTATTATCCCTCTTTCTAAGAGCACTCGCAGTAGTTAGTGAGCGGCTGAGGACTTGCATATTTGGTATCTGTTGCGTCCCATCGAGAGTCAGGTATACACATTTGTATAGTTTTGTATCTAAATATGTAAATGCATAGTACTGTAAACGTATATGATGTCGGGGATGTAAGGTTAAGTAAATCCAATTGGGAATGTATTAGTTTAAGTCAAAGGATAGAAAAATCCTAATGTGTAAATGTAACATGGAAATGGAATGGTAAGTAGTGTGAAGGGACTAACACCGAATCATAGCCCAACTGTTGGTAGGATAGTCACGATGAGAGGAAGGTAAAAATTAAATATGAAGGAAAAATAAAAAAATTCTTTGATTTTTGGGTGGTGACAGTTTTTGGTATCAGAGCTAAGTTGGCATGATATGATTCGGTGTTAATGGTTAAGAAAGTTTACATCCCCATGTACTGTGCATTGTTTAAATACAATTTTGTATATTGAGATGAAATTGCAGCTAAGAATTTGGTTTCAAATGCAAGAATATAGACTCTTTAACTGATAGTCGCTATGGTAGAGAGGCGAGTACACGTGCTCGAGACTCAAGATGAGATTGAAGTGGAGGCTGATGTTGAGCATGCCCCACAGAATCTGACAGAGAGATCGGACAATATTGAGACACGCTTCGCGAGGTTGGAGCAGAGTGTGGAGAATATTTTAGGAGCTAATTACTCAGAGCATGCATGGGATTTGAGGGCGAGTTGGAGCATTGGTGGAAGTTCACTCGACCCATCTTAAGAGTTAGACAACCAAAATGGACATGAAAAATAATTCTAGATGTATTCCGGTGACAGAATATCTCGGACACTACTTAAAGGAAATTACAAATAAAGTTCCTTACTCTGACCCAGAGGAACAGGTTGATTGACGAGTATGAAACTCAGTTTATATCCTTGGGCAGGTATGACCCCGACACTATGAACAGTGAGAGTTGGGATGTCTAAAAGTTCATAAAAGAGCTCAGATTGTCAATTAGAGTTTGATTAGCCCCGCTAGATATCACCACCTATGTCGAGGCAGTGCGCAGACTACAGTTGTGTGAATAAAATCATAAGTTGCAGGCCTCTAAGATTGGGAAAGGTAGTAAAGGTCGAAATAGAGACAGAAAGAGATTAGTGGATGACAGAGATGTCAGAGCGGGAAAGAGACCATTTGGTAAGAGATTTAGAGCTGTTGAGTCATGGGGTAAGATTATTGGTAACCCCTAGTGTATTCAATTTCAGCACTTTTGAGGGGTATTGTGATTGGAGGACCCCGACCTGCTACGAAGCAGTGTAGGATGTGTGGTAGATACCCTGGAAGTAAGCCCTACACCTTATTGACTAAAATAGGCATTAAGTGTCGTAAGATGGACCATTTATTTAATAATTGCTCAAAGTTGGGTGAGACTGCCCCACAGAAGGGCAAAGAGACAGAGAAAACCATGTTGATATCTCTGCACCGAAAAGGGAGGCCACAGCCTAAGAGAAAGGAAAAGTAGGCTGTTGGACGAGGGCGAGTGTATGCCTTGGACCAGGACACTACTAACGTTTCATCTGATGTGGTGGAAGATACCACACTGGTTGTGAATAATAAAGTAATTATTTTAATTGATCCTAGTGCCACGTATTTATTCATACAACCTTCAGTTGCTTATAAGCTAGTGAAAGATGTAAAGCCTGTACCCTTAGGCAAGATGATGATGGTTAGCTGATTATCACTAACTAAATATGGGTATAAGGATTGTAAGTTGAAAATGGAGGAAAAAGGATATGTCAGCTGATTTTATTCAATAAAATATGAATAATTTTGAAGTAATATTTAAGAATAGATTGATTCGGCTGCAAACTATGCTGTTTAGATTGCTATCCTAAGATAGTGATGTTTTCACCCCTGAAAAGTGTACTGTAAGTTTGACATGTAATGAAAGAGGTGTAGCGATTGTAATTAAAGGAGTAAATGATTTTACTCATGGAATGAGTAATGATGGGAATGTTTTCTCGCTTGTGTGGTTGGTATGGATAAGACACATCCGGAGTTAATAGATATCCTTATGGTCAGGGAGTTTCTTGATATCTTCCCGGATAATCTACTAGGGTTACCACTCGTTAAAAGAATGGAGTTTTGTATTGATTTGGTACCTGGTACAGAGCCGATATCCTAACCACAGTATAAAATGGTATTAGTGGCACTAGAAGGACTAAAGAAGCAATTATAGGAGTGATTGGATAAAATTTCATCAAGTCTTTTTAGAGATCGATTTGAAGTCTGGGTAACATCCATTAAGAATTCAGAATGTGGATGTGCCTAAGATGATTTTCGTAACCGTTAGGCCATTGATGAACAAGGTATTTAAACCTTACCTGGACCGATTGGTTGTCATCTTTAGCGATGATATTTTAATGTATTCGAAGTCCGAGGAAGAGCATGAGTAGCAATTGGAAACTGTCTTACAGACGAGGGGTTGTGAGTTTCTCGAAATGGGCTACTCAGTTGACACATCTCATTTGGAAAAAGATTGCATACGAGTGGGATGATAAGTATAAAAGTGGCTTCCGTGAGTTTTGGTATATAGAAGTAATAAACTGACCGCCGTAATTATTCTCACCATAACCAACAGCTTAAGAGGTTTCAGTGTGTATGGATACCTCAAAATAAGGATTGGGTTGTGCATTGATGTAAAATGGGAAGATAGTCGTTTATGGATCCAGATAGTTCAAGTACCATGAGAGAAAATATCCGACCCATGATTTAGAGTTGGCAGCCATAGCATTTACACAGAAGGTATGACGCCATCACTTATACAGTGAGAAATTTTAGATATGCACTGATCATAAAAAGCCCCGAGTACCTGTTTTCGCAGAAAGAATAGAATATAAGATAACATAGAGGGTTAGACCTTCTGAAGGATTATGATTGTGAAAATTATACCACCCAGGAAAGGCTAATGTAATGGCTGATGCTTCGAGTAAAAGAGCCTCGAGATGGTATTACATATGATGGTCAAGGAGCGTGAGCTGCTAGAGCAGTTGTGAGCCTTCGTAGTGATGTGATCCCATCATCACCATCTGATGATGACAGTGATTTTGTGATAGCTAGCCTGAGATTAGAATCGGATTTGAGTGACCGGATTTGACAGGTTTAGCGTGATGATCGGTAGGGTGTCGATAGTGTGGGTCAGATTTAGATGGGTACAATGACAGAGTCCACAGTGAATAATGATGGCTTACTGAGGTTCAGAGACAGTATAAGTACTCCCCATGACCACAGTTGATGAGATAGTGTTATTGTCAAAAGCTCACTCTTCGGGATATACAGCGCATCCGGGAAGTAATAAATATATCGGAATCTCTAAAAAGGGTATTGGTAGTCAAATAGGAAAAGAGACATTGTAGAGATTATGGATAAGTGTCTCGTATGTCAGCAGATTAAGGTAGAGCAATAGACGTTGCAGGGTTATTGTAGCCTCTACCTATATTGACACGAAAAGAGAACAAGTTACCGTGAATTTCGTGATGGGTTATAAAGGACAGCAGGAATCACAAGTCTATCTGGGTGATAGTTCATAGGTTGACTAAGTCTACTCACCTTCTGGTTATGAAATCCCCAGATACTCTAAGTGTGTAGGCGGATTTATGTGTACAAAAAATTGTGAAACATTATGTAGCGTCCCAGGGAGCATGATAACAAATAAGGATTCTTGCTTCACTTCCCACTTCTGGGAACGTTTTTTAGGAAGCTATGGGAACCCGATTGAGTGTTAGCACAGCGTTCCATCCTCAGAGAGATGGTCAGTTAGAGGGGACTGTACAGATGCTGGAGGATATGATGAGAGCATGTGCCATTGATTTTATAAGCTCTTGGGATGATCAGTTCTTACTAATCGAATTCACCAATAATGACAATTGTCACTTGAGTATCGGGATAACATTTTATGAGACATGGTATGGCTTTAGGGGTTATGCCCCGACTTAGATAGGAAGAATTGGGTGACAGACAGAAAATTGCTCTCGAATTGGTATAATAAGTCTCTGAAGATGTTAAGTTGATGTGTGAGAGATTAAGAACACCTCAGAGCAGACAGAAAAGCTATGCTGACAAAAGACAGAAAACCATTGGAATTCACCGAGGGTGAATCAGTATTGTTGGAAGTTACTTGTCTTAAGGGCATAACAAGATTCGAAAAGAAGGCAAATTGAGTTTCGTTAGATTGAATCCTTTGAGATATTGGATAAACTGGGAGATAAGGCTTGTAGGTTGGCATTACCACCTGAATTAGCAGGCATCCGCAATGTGTCCCATCTTTTGATGCTTCGAAAATACTATCCGGACCCAGCATATGTGATCGGATATGAGCTGTTGGAGCTCAATGAAAGTATAACGTATGTTGAAAAATCGATTCAGGTATTAGACGGAAGGAGAAAGTATTGTGGTTTAAGATGATCTCCCTAGTCAAGTCCTTTGGTAGTATTACACTCTGAAAAAAAAAAGTCACATGAGAATTAAAGAGTATGATGCGATAGATGTACCCAGAGTTGTTTATGGACCCATTTAACTTGGTTCTAATTTGGAGGACCAAATTTCTTAAGTTGGGGAGATTATGTAAGACCCGATTTTTATCGTAATTTCTTATGATTCAAATGATGTAAACATGGTATTATGTAAATTGAATCATAAGAAGAGTTGTACGTGAATGAAAAATGCAAATGGAATGAATAAAAAAATTCCCGAATGCATTTCAAGATCAAATGAAGGATTGAAATGGTCACAAATTAAACGAATGGGATTCGGACTAGAGATAAGGATTTAAAACACGAAATGAGTGAGTGTTCGTAAAGGGAAGTTGATTGGTTTGGTCCCGAACGTGTAAAAGGGTAAAACGGTCAAAAGACCAAAATCCGTTATAAATTCGATAAGAAAAATATCATTAAAAATATGGAATCGAGAAATCTTTATCAATAACGAGGAAAATATTGAATTTCAAGTCCAATTGATCAATATATGAATCTATTGGAATTAACCAGAATTTTCACCTCGAAAAATTATCTCGAAATTATTGGAAAAATATACCGAAATGACGAAATAAGACAGATAAATTCATTTAATTGATTAAATGAATAAACTATGATTTTTGGGATATTTTGACAAAAATAATATATTTTATTCTAATTAAATAATAATAAATTATAAATTATAAATAAAAAATAAAGTAATTGAAAAAAAAAGCAAAAATCGCGAAATCCCGATTTCTGGAAAAGGGAGAAGGAAGTCGAAATCGAGGGAGTCGGTTTCCCTCACCGGTGAGCCACCAGCGAGACAGAGAGGCAGGCGACGACCACCAAGAGGAACCCGACACCAAGAGACCCATTAGCAGCCGCGACGCGCGCCAACGTCGCCGGAAAAAAGAGATCGACGGAGGGGATACCGAAAGAGAGAAGTGGGAATCAGCGGCCATCGACGCTGATTTGACCCAAACCTAGGCCAGTTGAAGGTTCCCGTCGCAATGACGCGCCGATTGGTGGTGGACACAGTCGGAGAAACCAACGGACGACGTCGAAAATGGCGAATGTAGAATCGGTAGCAAAATCGAGGAAAGAAGAGTCCGAACCGATTACTTTTCGGTCACTCTTAGTGAAACCGACACCAGATCCGTGCTTCGTGTGGCCAAATGGACTATCTGGAAAAGGAAGCCGACGAAGAACCGGCTGGCGATGCTCCGAACGGCGAAGGAGGAAATTGAACCGAACTGATCTGGCTGAACCGCATCTGTCTGAACCTGGCTGAACCGGACCGAACCTGTTCCGCCAGAAAAGAAAGAAAAGAAAGAAAAGAAAAGGGAAAAAGAAAAAGAGGAAAAATTGAGAAAAATTCCAGTGATGTGATCGAGATAAGGGTAAGCCGGTAAGCAGTTGAAATTGACCGAGTTAAATTTTGAAATATTTAAGTTGATTAATATTCGACTGAAAATTGACTCGAAAAAATATGTAATTGTGCAGCTCGATAATTGATGTCAAACAAGAGCTCGAGTCAGCCTCGATTTGGGTACTATCATGGATTCTCGGGTAAGTAACCCTTATTTACGACAAATTGCATAGTTATACGTGTTAGAAATTTACCGCATAAATTACGGATTAATTCCGTATAAAATGAATTAAATTCTGAAATTTGAGATAAATTGTCGTAAATAATTAATTGAGCTATTCGAGAGCTTAGAACGAGGTCCAATAAATACTGATGGGCCCAATGAGCCCAATAGGCCTTGATGATGTGAATATTAAGTGGAAAATGGGCTTAAGGCCGGTTAAGGTCCGTTATGGTACAATCGGGCCCAATATGGATAGACGGGCTCAATGATTTGAATTAAGCCCAAAAAATATGAAATACAATTAATTATATTGTATTTGACCTGATGAATATTTATACGCAGTTCTAGAGATTGGATTGGGAGCAAATCGGACTGCATGACAAGACATCAGTTGAAATGTCAGACAGTACAAAAAAATGGGGTAAGGGAATTTTGCGAGTAGCTAGAGGTAGCTACGTGTAATTTTAATAGCTTTTACATACACTGAAACTGTATAAAGATCTTAGAAATAGATTAAAAATTTTAAGGACTCGAGATTGGTAAAAGACTATTTTACCCTAACTAAGGGAAAATTCACCAAAGGATGGTGAAAGCATGACATGCATGAAATGCATGATTTGGAAGATTTTCATGAACTTTTAGTAAAGCAAATTGGTAGATTGGCCAGTAATTGCATAAATTTCACAAGATAACACTATGTAAGTGTTATTTAGATTTAAATGAAATTTCTTTGGAAAATAGGTCAACTATCAAGTTTATATGGAAACAGATGGTGCTCGAGCATTTCCTCGCACTATATTTGAGTTTGTGAGTGTGCATAATGGTGCTGGAGGTTTGCTCGTACCAATTTGTGTGACATCATATGCATGAAATGTGCTAGAGCGGTTGCTCGCACTTATTTTTATTATTGTGAAATGCATGAGAGGTGCTAGAGCCTAGCTTGCACCCTGTTTTGACTTGATATGCATAAAAAGGTGCTAGAGCGATTGCTCGCACTAGTTTTAATAAGTTTACACGGATGAGAGGTGCTGGAGCTTAGCTCGCATCCTGTTTTGATATGATAATTGCATAAAAGCTGTGCGTGAGTGTAACTCGCACGAGATTTTTTTTCTTTATGCATGAAACCGTGTTGGAGTGTTGCTCGCATGAAGTTTTGATTTACTTGAGCATTCATTCATGCTTGCTTGCACAAGGCTTTGATGGATTTTATGCATAAAACCGTGTTGGAGCTTGCTCGCACATGATTTTATATGGATTTATAACTCTTTTAAAGTCGTACTAGAGTTCTGCTCGTACGCAGATTTTACTGATTTTTATGAAAATGTGTTGGAGCTTCGCTCGCACGAGGTTTTCAGATATCATGAATATGCATGGAGCCGTGCTGGAGCTTTGCTCGCACCAGGATTTATATGACATGCATATAGCCGTGTTAGAGCCACCTATAGACTGTGTGTCACAATGAGATGATATGCCCACACATGCATACTGAGACATAGATTAGGTGGATAAGACCTACGGCAGGCACCCCCTGACTATGATTTGGGTTCACGGAGTACGTTGTACCGTGTATGATACGCGGAGTATGTTGTACCATGTGGATTGTTAGAGTGGAGTGGCATTAGCCACGAGGCTGTAAGCCTTGCCCTTACAATCCTGGTATTCATGTTGTTCTAGCGACAGGAATGACCCACCTCCTGTTTCAGGTGTGATACCCTGCACACTAGGTATCGTGTAGCTGGGGATCACTAGGGTGTGGCCCTAGTCCACGATGTTACTGATATAGTTACCTACATGTCTCACATGATATAACTTTTGGTCTCGATAGACCAGGGTATACTCGAGGAAGGGGTTAGGCCCCCGATTTTGTGATTTTCACTGAAATGTGATTTTCTACTATGTTACTATATTTTTTAGAGGATTTTATGACATGTGACCCTAAAAGGAGGGTGATTTTATAACAGGATTTTTTATAATGAATTTTTAATGAGTTTGAGATTGATTTATGAGATGATTGACCCGGAAGGGTTATTTTATACTGAGCTTTAATGAAGTGATTTAAATGCAGTAGCATGAGGAGTTTTTCATGCTTTAATTACAAATTCATGAAAAGAATTATCTCTCATGAATTGTTTTACATGACATGAAATAATGCATGATCTTGATTTACTTCATGTGAATTATGAATTTACATAAAATGCCATTGATGCATGAGTTGCATGATTTCTATATGCATAAATAGTTTTTATAAACTATGGCATTGATGTGTGCATGATTTCGTGCTTCAGATTTAAACAAAAAGAAATGGATTTAAGGACATGGCATTATGAGCGTGTAGATAGTGGAGCTATCTACTTACTTGCATGATTGCCTTACTGAGCACGTCGTTTGCTCACCCCTTATTATCCCTATTTTTTAGAGGACTCGAGTAGTTAGTGAGCGGCTAAGGACTTGCATCTTTGGTATCTGCTGCGTCCCATCGAGAGTCAGGTATACACATTTGTATAGTTTTGTATCTAAATATGTAAATGCACAGTACTGTAAATGTATATGATGTCGGGGATGTAAGGTTAAGTAAATCCAATTGGGAATGTATTAGTTTTAAGTCAAAGGATAGAAAAATCCTAATGTGTAAACGTAACATGGAAATGGAATGGTAAGTAGTGTGAGGGGACTAACACCGAATCATAACCCAATTGTTGGTAGGATGGTCACGATGAGAGGAAGGTAAGAATTAAATATGAAAGAAAAACGAAAAATTTACTCTGATTTTTGGGTCATGACAAGCATAATGTCAGATAAGGATTCCCGCTTCACTTCCCACTTTTGGGAACACTTTCAGGAAGCGACGGGGACCCAATTGAGTTTTAGCACAACTTTCCATGCTTAGACAGATGGTCAGTCAGAGAGGACTATACAGACCTTGGAGGACATGTTGAGAGTGTGTACATTGGATTTTGGAGGCTCCTGGGATGACCATTTACCACTCGCAGAGTTCGCCTATAATAACATGGCATTGTATCAGGTTTTGTATGGCTGTAGATGTCGTTCCCCTATTCGATGAGAAGAGATAGGTGACCGACAGATATTTGCTCTCGACTTAGTGAGACAGGCGTCTAAGGATGTCCAATTGATTTGTAAGAGGTTACAGACAGCTCAGAGAAGACAAAAGAGTTATGCTGACAGGAGAAGGAGACCATTGGAGTTTATAGTGGGTGAATTGGTATTTTTGTGAGTTTCTCCTTCCAAGGGTATAACGAGGTTCGAAAAGAAAGGAAAGTTAAGTCCTCGTTACTTTGGACCCTTTGAAATACTTGATAGAGTGGGAGATAAGTCCTATAAGCTAGCATTATGTTACGGAAGTATCACCTGGATCTGACACTTGCGATAAGATATGAGCCATTGGAGCTCAACGAGAGCATGATGTATGTTGAGAAGCCGTTCGGATATTGGATTGGAAGGAGAATGTGTTAACATCGAAGACGATTCCCTTAGTGAAAGTTCTTTGGCAGTATCACACTGCGAAGGAAGCTACATGGGAGTTAAAGAATTTGATGCGGGAGAAGTACCCAGAGTTATTCACCAATTGATTTGGTTTTAATTTGGGGGACCAAATTTCCTTAGTGGGGAAGATTATGTAAGACCCACTTTTGGTTATGTATTCCTTATGATTCATATAATGTAACACATTTTCATAAGTTAAATTGAATCATAAGAGATTTTGGCTTGAATGAAGTTGCAAAGAGAATGAATGAACATCCATGAATCCATGTAAAGGTTAAATAAGGGTTGAAGTGGCCATAAACTAAACAAATGGAACTCAAGACATCCACACTAAATATAAGGACTCAAACCTGAATCCTAAGTATCTTTTATGATTTCAAGCAATACACACAAGTCACATTGTATGTGAATCATATGAAATGAACCTTTCCATGCTCTAAGTGGGATTAGAATGCAAAATGAGTATTGAAGTAATGAAATATGAGTTTCTTGAAAATCTGGAAAAAATTGTAGTAGGGATGCTGCAGATGTAGGCCAAATCGATGCCCTATTCAAAGGAGATCGATCTCTTGTTCAAGCATATCAATCTCAGGTTGGTTCTATCTAGTAAAGATCTATCTCTCCCTATGATCAGATCTATCTCCATTTACTTTTGCCTAGCAAAGATCGACCCCTTCCTAAGTGCAAATTGATCTCCATTTGATCCTGTCAAGGGTAGATTGATCTCTCCCCATGAGTAGATCGATCTCCAGTTGTTTCTGCCTAGCAAAGATCGATCTCTCCCTAAAGAACAAATTGATCTCTCCCTTACAAGCCTGAATATTTCGATGGTTCAAACCAAAAGAAGATCGATCTCTCCCCAAAGAGCAGATCGATCTCTCCCTTACAAACTTGAATGTTTCGATAGCTCAAACTAAGGGAAGATCGATCTCTTACCCTAGGAGATCAATCTCACCACCCCTGCTCTATAAAAAACCGATGGTAAAACCTTTTTTTCTAGGAAATCAAAATATACATCCATTTTTACCCAAAAAGAGCAAGCTTTCTCACTCTAAAATACACCCCTTTCCAAAAAGATTTGAGAAAAAGCTATTTGAGCAAAGTTGTTCATTGTGAGGGGGAGAACAACATAGTTTGGAATCAACATCAAACTTGTTAGATTGAAGGAGCAAAAGGGTCTTCCAATTTTAGACAAGAGAAAAGTCATGCTAGGTGAGTTTCCAATACACCAACTCTAAGTATGTTTATCAAGATGTTGTTAGGAATTGATTGGTGTATGTATTGTTGGTTAAAACTATCTAGAATATGATGAATCAAGCATGACCTAAAATGGGTTTAGTGTGAGAAAATGAGATATGGTGGATTTAATGATAAATGGATTATACTAAGGTGTTAGTAGTGTTATATGCATGATTTGAGATGGATATATGAAATCAATTTATGGGATTAGTCAAAGTGAAGAAATGTGCATATATGGTGTTTGTAAAAGTGCATGAATGAATGTGAAACTAAGGATAAAAGATCTATGCCAAGTGCTTAATAAGTAACTAAATGAGCTGCTAGCTAAATTGACTAGGAATGGCATAATGATGGCCAAATGTATAATGGGCCAGGCTTGATGCAAGTGGCTCCATAAGGTCAATAGGCCTAGAATTCGATCCAATGAGAGATAATGCTTAAGGAGCCCAATGGGCCTAGGTGAAATGATTAGTGTAATTGAAATCGACTTAAGAAGAGAATTAGGCTCGATAAGATATATTAACTAGGATTAAGTCAGAATATGAGTTATTTGTAATTAACTCATGTGATAAATAAATGTTTGTAGCTCCCGAGGATATATCCAGAGCAAATTGAGCCCAATCACGAAAATCGGGAAAGGAAGAAGGAGTTGCTTCATAGAGAATAGAGGTAAGGGAATTGTGTTGGCCCTAGAGGTATCTGTATGCGTTTTTAGATGCATCATGGTTTTATAGAATGTTTGTGGGTCATAGGAAATGAAATAGATGTTTGAAGGGCAAAGAAATTGGGATTTCGAAAAAGTTCATGAAAACCAAGAATCAAGGTGTTTTAACTATTCTTACTAACCTTTTTAGCATGTGGATTGGTAGGTTGGCTAGCTTTTAAATGGTTTTATAGCAAAATAGCATGATGTGATTTAATAACCATTCTTTGCACACAAATGAGCCACGTACATGAGTTTTATGGAAACAAGCATGTTAGAGCGTTGCTCGCACGAGATTTGATATGTTTATAAATGCATTAGAGCTGCAGCGATGCTCGCACTAGAGTTTTACATGCATGAGTGCTGGAGCCTAGCTCGCACTAGTTTTCCCATGGATTTTGACATTGTTCTGGATCGTTGCTCGCACTAGATGTCCACTATATACTTGTTGTCATGCTAGAGATTCTCGCACGTGATTTTATGACATGTTGGGAGCCAAGCTAGGAGCTTCAGGTAGATTGTGTGTCACACTAATTAAATAAACTCGCACGTGCGTATTGAGATGTGGCATGATATGATGTGATGATATGGGTCCACAGAGTACATTATACCGTGCATATAGCATGAAGTACGTTATACCGTGTATGGATATTATATATATATACCATCTTCGGACGAAGGTTATATCTGCTATGGATCGACGGGTTGGACGTGACCCACCTCCCATGCGAAAGCAGATAAACGTGATACCGCGCACACTAGGATCCGTGCAGCTTGGGATCACAGTCGATATGGCCATAATGTTAGTTATTACCCTTATTATTATTAATTGCCTATCTCACATGTCACTTATTTTATGATGAATCCATGTTTAAATTGTTTTGTGGGTCAAGACAGTCCAAGAGAGAGGCTGAGTCTTGACGAATGGTGATTTTGTGTTGAGTTGTGTTGAGTATGAAATGCTTTTAAGTTCACCTTGCATGATGATTTTCCATGCTTTAAGTACTACTTGTGCATGATAATTTTCCATGCTTTGTTTAAGAATTGTGCACTGATTTGAATAGCATGAACTGCTTTATATATCATGAACACGTACATGAACTGATGATTTCGAGTATGACTGGTAATTGTGTGGTTTTACGCATAGCATCACGATCATGTAGATAGTACAGTTATCTACCTGCTCGCATGATTACCTTACTGAGCGCGTGGTTTGCTCACCCCCTTATTTTTCCCCCTCTACAGAGCACTTTCAGTAGATAGAGAGTGACTGAGGATTGGATTTTGATGTCCGCTGCATCCCATCACACAAGGTATACACATTTGTATAGTTTTTGTATCTAGACATGCCATAGCACAATAGTATTTTGAATGTAATTAACTTTTGGGGATGTAAAGAATTGTAAACACTATAAATAGCAACTGTGATTAAGAAATGGAAGTGTTTACGTTTAAATGAATTGTACTTTGAAATGGTTTTTGTTGGATGAGATTGACACCAATACACAGCCCAACTGTTGGTGGTGTAGCTGTTCACGATCAAGTATGGTAACAGTAAAGAACAAACAATAAATAATGGAACAAAAAATGAAAAAAAAAAATTGTAGTGGATTTTCAGTGGATTGAGGGTCACGACAGTTACAAATTTTATTCACTTTCTATGACCCTCGAACTTTTTAAGTGAATGTAAAAGTAGATGAAAATACACGCAAATATGCCACCCGTAAAATTCCCTTACTTAGAATCACGTTGAACAATTCCACTTTCCCGACGCTGCTCGATCACACAGTCCGATTAGTTCCCAATATAATCTCTGGAGCTGCATATAACCATTTATCAAGTTAATTACACTTTATCAACTGTATTTCACTTTCAATACAATTTATTTCACTTAATAGGCCTGTTTACTCTTATTGGGCCTAATTGCATCTTAATGGGCCTAACATTGTCTTAAGTCCTTTTCACTTTACTATTCATTTCATCTGGGCCTATTGGGCTTGTGAGGCCCACAAACACTTATTGGGCTTGGTCCGAGGCCTATGAACTCTTATTGGCTCGAAACCAAGTCGGCTTGGCCCATTTGGCCTCTCAATCATGGCATGTGGCCGAGAGCCATGTATGCCACCCATGGCCGAGCACCATGCCACACCACGCCACCCTTGGCCTTATGCCTAGCCATTCACTTGGGCATTTCATCAAACATATGGCATACACCCTTTAAGCATTAGTTTCTGTCACGACCCAATTCCATTCTTTTTAACCAAAAATCACTGAAGATTTTTCGCGTTTTACTATTACCTTACCCGGTCGTGAACTAACTCACCACACACTGTTGGGCTGTGAGTCAATAATAAGCACCACATCTCATTCATTCTCAGTTAAATAAAACGATGTCATACATTTGCATTTAATCGTGTACTTATACAAAAACACGTTTTACTGACATTTGCATCCCCCATAATTACAACTCAAAAGAATATTGTGCTTTTACGTTGTTTAGATACAAAAAGAATCACTGTGTATATACCTCTAAGTGATGGAGATGCAGCGGAGTCCAAAATACCATGCCTTAGTCCTCACTGGGCTACTTGCACGCTCTGTAGGGGGGAAATAGAGAGGGATGAGCAACCACATGCTCAGTAAGGTAATAATGCAAGCATGGTAGATAACTACTCTATCTACATGCCGATAGTGTTATGCATAAATCATTTGTAATAAGAGCATGAGGAAGTAAACTATGCCATATGAGTATACATATATATATATATCATGTATCAAAATCATGTAAAATTGGCATATAAAACATGGTAAAAACATCATGTCTAAATCATCTCATGCTCAATCTCATTTAAATTCATAAAAGGGCAATTCATAAAGAAACCTCCTTTTTTAAACCCACGTCATCACATCAATTCACAATCACCACCTTATTTTCATTTCACAAATCAATTCCACGAGGCTCGACCCCTCCTTCAGGTCTACCTTGAACAATCATAATCACACTTAGAGATTAAAATCATGTGGTAGTAAGTAAATCAAGCAATTTCATTTTGAAAAACATCAAAACATTAGATTTATGCAATTATTAGCCTTACTATCCCATTTCTTTACAATACCATTTCAACCACCAAATCTCATACAATTATTCATAGTCACATCCATACATCGTCAAAACACATTTCTATAAATCCATGCACATTTCCAAAGCCCTATATAGCCCACGAGTTCAAAATACGAGCAGCTACCTCTATATACTTACAAAATACCATTACCTGGAATCACGATGCGTGATTCCAATTCCTTAAGCTGCTTACTCGTACGGTTCGATTCGTCTCCACCGGACTCTTCGAAACTGCTTATAATCATATTTCACATTATATTCGATCCATATAACAAGACACCGTGCGTTCACTATAGTCGATTCGACCTATAGTTTCTATTAACGCTCATAAGGCCTTGTTTCATTCTATTACCCATAACTCAAGTCTATGGATCTTCTTAGGCCTATTAACCTATTCCAAATCGATATTAAATTGACATTAAGCTCATAGTGTTCATATTTCATGAATTCCCTCACTATGGCATTTTATCAAGCATATACATACTCATTTTCACAATTTCACTTAAACCCACATTATAACTCCACATAACCATTCCAAATCACCCACATTACTCATTTAACAACTTATCATAACCCATAAACCACCAACTCCCCAAATCACACTTTCTCACACTAGAGGCATTCCATTTTCTAGGTTACATTTGTTTCTAACACAACCTAGGTGTTTCCATCCATCCATACTCATGCCAAACAACTCCAAAATCAATTAAATAGATAATGTATTTGGATTGGAGTGTTAGAATCTTACCAAAATCTAATTTTTCTTCTTGCTCCAAATGTCAATGCCCTTAGCTCCTTCAAGACTAACAATGGGATTTTGGGTTCCAACTATGTTGTTCTTTTCCTCAAGATGAACAACTTAGTGTCTAATGGCCTCCCCTCAAATCTTACAGGAAATAGCTGATTTTAGAGATAGAAAGTTGGGTTTTTGGGTTAGAAATGGAAGATTGGTGTTTTTCCCAAAATTTTCAGATTTTCAGCCCTCCTTTTATAGAAATAGCTTGAGGAGATCGATCTGGTCTAAGAGGAGATCGATCTGGTCCCCTTAAATCTCTCATTTTCATGACATTTTAAGCATGAGATCGATCTGTCGAAGCATGAGATCGATCTGCTCCCAAACAGAGAGCTAAGGAGATCGATCTGGGTGCTTGAGGATCGATCTTTTCATTACAGAATGCTTAGGAGATCGATCTGGCCCCATTAGAGATCGATCTGCTCTATTCCATTGCCCAAATAAGAGCATTCTGGCTTTTCCAGATCGATCTCTCATCCTAGGAGATCGATCTGGCCTTCATACTTTCCAGATTTTCTGCAGTTTTCTTGCTGCAACTCACACCCAATTGTCCTTAATCTACTGCCATGGTCATTTTCTCATCCATCCACCTTTATGACTTGAAAATGGCATCCATTCATACCTTATGCACATTGAAACTTGTGTGCATTCATTGTATATCCAAAAGTATCACATTCCAAACTAAATGGAAGCATAACTTCATTTTATTTTACCACACTACTCATTTTGAGTTCTAATCACATTCATCACTTGCAAGAACTCATTTCTTCATATTCATACAAAATGGAACTTGTGTTTACATTACAAAATCATACTACCATTACGTACATTGAATCCATGGACCTAAATCAATCATACTTTACATTACAAGTCCATTCATATTTATTTGATCCAATTACACACATTACAATTTTACATATACGGGGTCTTACATTCTCCCCTCCTTCAAGGAATTTGGTCCTCCAAATTAGAACCAAGTTACTCTTCAAAAAGTTGGGGGTACTTCTCCGGTATCAAGTTATCCAATTCCCATGTGGCCTCTTCCACCGTGTGATGTTGCCATAGAACTTTCACCAAGGGAATTATCTTTTTCCGCAACACTTTCTCTTTTCTATCCAATATTCGAACCGGCTTCTCAACATATGTCATACTCTCATTGAGCTCCAACGGCTCATATCTTATCACGTGTGCCGGGTCTGAGTGATACTTCTGAAGCATCGAGACGTGGAAGACGTTGTGGACATTTGCCAAATCCGGTGGCAATGCCAACCTATACACCTTATCCCCTACTCTCTCCAAAATCTCGAAAGGTCTGATATATCTAGGGCTCAGCTTGCCCTTCTTATCGAATCTCATAATACCCTTCGATGGTGAAACTCTCAGAAATATCGACTCACCCTCATCAAACTCTTGTGGTCTTCGTCTCTTGTCAGCATAACTCTTTTGTCGGCTCTAAGCTGTCCGTAATCTCTCACATATCAACTGGATGTCCTCAGATGCCTGCTGCACTAAGTCCGGAGCAAAAATTTGTCTGTCACCAACCTCTTCCCATCCAATAGGGGAACGGCATCTACGCCCGTACAATGCCTCATAGGGTGCCATCCCGATACTCGCATGATAGCTATTATTATAAGCGAACTCGACTAACTGTAGGTGGTCATCCCAGGAGTCTCTAAAATCCAGCACACACGCTCTCAACATATCCTCGAGGGTCTGTATAGTCCTCTCTGACTGCCCATCTGTCTGAGGATGAAAAGCGGTGCTAAAACTCAGTTGGGTCCCCAGCGCTTCCTGAAAATGTTCCCAGAAATGGGAAATGATGCGGGCATCCCTATCAGAAACAATGCTCACTGGTACACCATGTAGCCGTAGTATCTCTCGAATATATAGGTTCGCCAACTGACTCAGTGTATCGATAGCTCTTATAGCCAAGAAATGGGTGGACTTAGTCAACCGGTCCACAATAACCCAATGGCATCATGACCTCTGCGGGTCCTCGACAACCCCATCACAAAATCCATGGTGACATGCTCCCACTTCCATGTTAGTATCGGTAGATGTTGCAATAATCCTACAAGCTTCTGATGCTCTACCTTCACTTGCTGACAAACGAGACACTTAGCGACATATTCAGCAATGTCTCTTTTCATTCCAGACCACCAATAAACCTTCCAAAGGTTTTGATACATCTTGGTACTTCCCGGATGTATTGTATACTTCGATGAGTGAGCTTCTGATAAAATCATTCTCCTGATCTCAGGATCCTTGGGAACGCATACTCTGCCTCTGAACCTCAATAACCCATCAGCACTCTTCTCAAAATCACTACCCACACCTGTCTGTATCTGCCTCAGCCAATCGATGCATCGTCAATCGCTCTACTGGGCTTGCCGAATACGGCCAATCAACTCTGGCTCCAGTCTCAAACTAGCCATGATCTCAAGTCTCTCAGATCTAGGTGGGGTTATATCCAAACTGAGGTTCGCAAAGTGTTCTAACAATTCATGTTTCCGTACCATCATATATGACACCAACCCAAGGTTCTTTCTACTCAAAGCATTGGCAACTACATTTGCCTTACCTGGGTGGTACATGATTTCACAATCATAGTCCTTCAGGAGTTCGAGCCATCTCCTCTGTCTCATATTCAGCTTTTTCTGCGAGAACAGGTACTTAAGGCTCTTATGATTTGTGAACACCTGAAATTTCTCACCATAGAGATAGTGGCGCCATATTTTCAAAGTTAATACCACGGCCGCCAACTCCAAATCATGTGTCGGGTAGTTCCTTTCATGATCTTTCAACTGTCTAGATCCATAGGCAACTACCTTCCAATCCTGCATAAGCACACAGCCCAATCCCTGGTGCGATGCATCCGTATACACCGAGAATCCTCCTGAGCTAGTAGGAATGGTGAGAACTGGAGCAGTCGTCAATCGACGCTTAAGCTCCTCAAAACTCCTCTCACATGCCTCATCCCATACAAACTTAACATCCTTACGCGTGAGGCGTGTTAACGGAACAGCTAGTCTGGAGAAACCCTCTACAAATCTCCGATAATATCCTGCCAATCCCAGGAAACTTCTGATCTCAGTAACTGTCTTGGGCTGTTCCCACTGTATAACTGCCTCTATCTTGGATGGATCCACTGATACCCTATCCTTTGACACAACATGCCCCAGAAATGAGATCTGTTCCAACCAAAAGTTACACTTGCTGAGTTTGGCGTACAATTCTCTCTCTCGGAGGGTTTGTAAAACGATCCTCAGGTGCTCCTCATGATCTTCCTTGGACTTGGAATACACCAAAATGTCATCGATAAACACTATCACAAACTTGTCCAGGTATGGCTTGAATACATCATTCATTAATGCCATAAATGCTGCGGGAGCATTCATCAATCCGAATGGCATCACCAAAAGCTCGTAGTGGCCATAACAGGTACGAAATGCTGTCTTGGGTACATCTCCACTCTTGATCCTCAACTGATGATACCCTGACCGCAGATCTATCTTAGAAAATACTTCGGCTCCCTGGAGCTGATCCAACAAATCATCGATTCTTGGAAGGGGGTACTTGTTCTTAATGGTGGCCTTATTCAACAACTGGTAATCTATACACAGTCGGAGGCTTCCATCCTTCTTCCTTACAAACAATACCGGTACTCCCCAAGGTGAGACACTCGGTCTTATAAACCCCTTCTCCAGTAACTCTTGCAACTGTTTCTTCAGCTCTTCCAATTCTATCAGAGCCATTCTATAGGGTGGTTTCGATATCGGCTCCGTACCAGGCACTAACTCTATGTAGAATTCCATTTCCCTTTCAGGTGGTAGTCCTGATAATTCATCTAGAAAGACATCAGGGTAATCCGTAATTACGGGTATGTCCCTCAATTCCGAGCGAGCCTCATCTATATCAACCACGTATGCAATTAACCCTTCACATTATCCTCTCCCTCGTTAGTAACATAAACCATCACTCCACATTCAACATTTATCATAAACAATAAATTTATCTCTCAAGCAATATGCATTTAAAATCATACTCCTTTGTTGACAACAAACATACTATTTTCATATCATTTCTTTTCATCAAAGTTTACAATAAGGTTGTCTAATCTTAAAAAAATCAATGTCTTGGCATGATAATCCATCACAACACGATTGGTAGACAACCAATCCATTCCCAAAATTACATCAAAATCATTCATATTCAATAAAATCAGATTGGCTATCATTTCCTTCATCTCTATCTTTAACTTACAATCTCTACATACATGCTCAGTCAATTGACTATCATTCATGGGTGTGGAAATCATCAACATTTTATCCAACAATGTTGGTTTCACATACTTCAACAATTTATGTGCAAAGGAATGTGATATGAAAGAATGTGTGGCACCAGGATCAAATAATACCAATGCTTCTAAATCAAAGATTCGGATGGTACCTTTAATCACATCCGTCGATACGTCTGCAATGTCCTAGTCCAGTGCGTGCACCCTTCCTCTGCTCACACCCACAGCCTGCTTCCCTTTTTCCTCAGCTGTAGCCCTCCTCCTCGGGGCCGCTGTCTCAACTGGAGCTCCCTCAGGCTCCTTACCCTTCTGTGGGGCAACCTCAATCATCTTATTACAGAACCTCGATATATGTCCCAGCCTCCCACATCTATAACACGAGAAGGGGGTATCTGACATGGCCTAGTCCCATGGTATCTCCCATATCTCCTACACTGATCTGTGGTAGGTCGTGGTCCTCCAATAGTAATACCCCTCAGCGCAGTCAAAGTCAGGTATACGAGAGGTCTAGCAGCTCTCTCCTACACCTCCTCGATCTTAGGCCTCTTCTTGTAAAACCTTTGGCCACCTCTCTTGGCCACTCTTCCAAACCCGGATCTCTTCCGGTCTCTATCCTTTCTAAAGCTGATTCTCCCAAGCTCGGAAGCATTTCGCTCAAAATCTTGCTCACATAACTAAGCCTTATGTACAGCCTCCTCATAAGTCAAAATGTCGAATGGAGCTAGCTTAGTCCGGATGGCCAATCTCAATCCATCCATGAACTTCTGTATCTTTCGGGTCTCACTACCCATCGTGTCCGGGTCATATCTCCCCAAGGACATAAACTTGGACTCATACTCGTCCACAGTACGATTCCCCTGAACCAAATTCATAAATTCCATCTGCAGTTTTCTCTGTGCGGTAGCTGGGATATACTGTCTCTTGAAGGCCTCTAAAAATATCTCACATGAGATCTCAGAGTGTCTGGCCCTCAAAATAACCTCAGTGGACCTCCACCAATGCTCGGCCTCGCCTCTCCACTTGAACACGACAAAGGCTACCTTCTCAGCTGAAGTGCATTAAAAAAACCTATACAGTTTCTCCATCTCATACACCCAGTCCTCAGTGACAATCGGGTCCTTCACCCCTCTGAACACTGGGGTTTCAGTGCTTGGAACTCTCTTAACCTGCTTAAATCGCAGTCATAACCCAAATCACTACAGCTCTACTGTGGAGCGATAGGAGAATCTGTATCCTGTACTGGAGGTGGTGTAGCAGTAGCAGTCTCTGTAGTCTGAGGTCTCTCCACCTCTGCAGCTGCCTGTTCAGTAGTAGGCTGTGCCGTGGGGTCTCGTCTATCACCGGCACCCAAGGCCTGCGTGACTATCTCCACCAGGTTCTCAATACTCCGCTCTAACCTAGCGTAGCGAGCCTCAGTATCCTCTGTTCTCTCAGCAGGGTTTTGTGGAGCTTGCTTAGTCTGTGGCTCCGAACGGCTCTCAGGCCTACCTCTACGGCCTCTAGCACGTGCTCTCGCCCCTCTACCTTTGCGTGTAACTAGCATAGTGCCTAACTTCCTATATTATAATAATTTATTAAGCTCAATCCATCATGGTATACACAGTTATATCTAAACAAAAGCACAGTACTATGAGGATGTACTTTCCTATGTTTGATTAATGACTCACATCAGGCCAACACAGCTCTGATACTAATCTCTGTCATGACCCAATTCCGTTCCTTTTAACCGAAAATCACTGAAGATTTTTTGCATTTTACTGTTACCTTACCCGGTCGTGAACTAACTCACCACACACTGTTGGGTTGTGAGTCAATAATAAACACCACATCTCATTCATTCTTAGTTAAATAAAATGATGTCATACATTTGCATTTAATCATGTACTTATACGAAAACACGTTTTACTGATATTTACATCCCCCATAATTACAACTCAAAAGAATACTGTGCTTTTACATTGTTTAGATACAAAAAGAATCACTGTGTATATACCTCTAAGCGATGGAGATGCAGCGGAGTCCAAAATACCACTCCTCAGTCCTCACTGGGCTACTATGCACGCTCTGTAGGGGGAAAATAGAGAGGGATGAGCAACCACCCGCTCAGTAAGGCAATAATGCAAGCATGGTAGATAACTACTCTATCTACATGCTGATAGTGTTATGCATAAATCGTTTGTAATAAGAGCATGAGGAAGTAAACTATGCCATATGAGTATACATATATATATCATGTCTCAAAATCAAGTAAAATTGGCATATAAAACATGGTAAAAACATCATGTCTAAATCATCTCATGCTCAATCTCATTTAAATTCATAAAAGGGCAATTCATTAAGAAACCTCCTTTTTTAAACCCGCGTCATAAAACTCTTTCTCAAACACATACAATCCATCACATCAATTCACAATCACAACCTCATTTTCATTTCACAAATCAATTCCACGAGGCTCGACCCCTCCTTCGAGTCTACCTTGAACAATCACAATCACACTTAGAGATTAAAATCATGTGGTAGTAAGTAAATCAAGCAATTTCGTTTTGAAAAACATCAAAACATTAGATTTATGCAATTATTAGCCTTACTATCCCATTTCTTTACAATACCATTTCAACCACCAAATCTCATACAATTATTCATAGTCACATCCATACATCGTCAAAACACATTTCTATAAATCCATGCAGATTTCCAAAGCCCTATATAGCCCACGAGTTCAAAATACGAGCAGCTACCTCTATATACTTACAAAATTCCCTTACTTGGAATCCCGATGCGTGATTCCACTTCCATAAGCTGCTTACTCGTACGGTTCGATTCGTCTCCACCGGACTCTTTGAAACTGCGTATAATCATATTCAACATTATATTCGATCCATATAACAGGACACCGTGCGTTCACTATAGTCGATTCGACTTATAGTTTCTATTAACGCTCATAAGGCCTTATTTCATTCTATTACCCATAACTCAAGTCTATGGATCTTCTTAGGCCTATTAACCTATTCCAAATCGATATTAAATCGACATTAAGCTCATAGTGTTCATATTCATGAATTCCCTCACTATGGCATTTTATCAAGAATATACATACTCATTTTCACAATTTCACTTAAACCCACATTATAACTCCACATAACCATTCCAAATCACCCACATTACTCTTTTAACAACTTATCATAACCCATAAACCACCAACTCCCCAAATCATACTTTCTCACACTAGAGGCATTCCATTTTCTAGGTTACATTTGTTTCTAACACAACCTAGGTGTTTCCATCCATCCATACTCATGCCAAACAACTCCAAAATCAATTAAATAGACAATGTATTTGGATTGGATTGTTAGAATCTTACCAAAATTTGATTTTTTTTCTTACTCCAAATGTCAATGCCCTTGGCTCCTTCAATACCAACAATGGGATTTTGGGTTCCAACTATGTTATTCTTTTCCTCAAGATGAACAACTTAGTGTCTAATGGCCTCCCCTCAAACCTTACAGGAAATGGCTGATTTTAGAGAGAGAAAGTTAGGTTTTAGGATTAGAAATGGAAGATTAGTGTTTTTCCCAAAATTTTTAGATTTTCAGCCATCCTTTTATAGAAATAACTTGAGGAGATCAATCTGGTCCAAGAGGAGATCGATCTGGTCCCCTTAAATCTCTCATTTTCACGGCATTTTAAGCATGAGATCGATCTGTCGAAGCATGAGATCGATCTGCTTCCAAACAGAGAGCTAAGGAGATCGATCTGGGTGCTTAAGGATCGATCTTTTCATTACAGAATGCTTAGGAGATCGATCTGGCCCCATTGGAGATCGATATGCTCTATTCCATTGCCCAAATAAGAGCATTCTGGCTCTTCCAGATCGATCTCTCATCCTAGGAGATCGATTTGGCCTTCATACTTTCCAGATTTTCTGCAGTTTTCTTGCTGCAACTCACACCTAATTGTCCTTAATCTACTGCCATGGTCATTTTCTCACCCATCCACCTTTATGACTTGAAAATGGCATCCATTCATACCTTATGCATATTGGAACTTGTGTGCATTTATTGTATATCCAAAAGTATCACATTCCAAACTAAATGGAAGCATAACTTCATTTCATTTTACCACACTACTCATTTTGAGTTCTAATCACATTCATCACTTACAAGAACTCATTTCTTCATATTCATACAAAATGGAACTTGTGTGTACATTACAAAATCATACTACCATTATGTACATTGAATCCATGGACCTAAATCAATCATACTTTACATTACAAGTCCATTCATATTTATTTGATCTAATTACACACATTACAATTTTACATATACGGGGTCTTACAGTTTTATGTTCATTAAGGCACTTTATCAAACACTTTACATGCCAATCGAATTTCATCAACCAATTCCACAAAATCAATTGAAATTAAGCATGCCATAATCATGTATACATGTTTACTAACCTAACCATGCATTAAAATCACTTGCTTCTTCATGAAAACCTAAATACCCAATTTCGACCATCATTGATTCATGGTGCTTTCATGTGTTTAAATCCATAAAACATACACCAATCAACTTGAATTAATCCTTAGATAAACATATTAAAGTTTGAAAGCTTGAAATTATACCTAGCTACCTCTTTTCTTTTTGGTCGAGACTTAGGGAGATTTTTGGGTGGTCTAATTCAGCTCCTTGGTTACTGATTTTTGGGTATGTTATTCCTCTCTCAATTTGGAATAACTTTCATGAATGTTGCTTGTTCCAAATATGCTTTGAAGTTAGAGTTTTCTAGTATGAGAAAGCTTGGATACTTAGACAAAAATGGTGAAGGCTCTCGGTTTGGTGAAGATGATGATGTGCTGATTTCTTCCTTAGCTCTTAAGGCTAGTTTAATGTATAATTGGTCTTAAAATTTCAGCCTTTAATGTGGGCTAAAGGGTTTCAGACTTGAATTATAAGTTTTGGGCTTTAACCATTTACTAATAGCCTAAGATTTTGGGCTTCTCGGTTTGGGCTTTTCTTTTGGGCTGGAATGTTTTCTACAATTTGGGCCTTCAATTGACTTCATATTGGGCCCACCAATTGGCCTAACAATTCAATCCAATGGGCCTACAAAATTCGGCCCACACTTGTTGCACCTAAATAGCCTTTAAAATTTCCATAGTTGGCCCATCGAGTTTTGCCCATTTAATTTAATTCGGATTTCGATTAAATTAATTTTCCATACTCAAGGGGATGAAGATTAAGTGTTTTAGCAAAAAATATTTCTTCCCCACTTTTTAACCTTACTTAGGTTAAACTTTAACCATGGTTAGTTAAAATGATCAAAGTTAACATTTCTTAACTAACCTTGACTTTTCTTAACCATTGACCATGTTTGATTTTTTCTCAAAATCCAAAAGTGTCTATTTCCATGGTTTATACTCTCATCTTTGTGTTTTGGTCGCTTCCTGGAGGTGACTATGTCAAAAACACCTAAAATAGACCATGTCGAACTCGTTTAGCCCTTTTTTGGCATTTCCTTGACTTATACGCATTTAAGCTTTTCGCTAGTATTTTCAATCAAGTAAATACTCTTCTTATGATTCAAATAACATACTAGAATGTTCTTACATATAAGAATAATAAGGAATAAGCTACATAAAAATCTGGGTCTTACAATCCTACCCAACTTAAGAAATTTAGTCTTCCAAATTAGAACCAAGTCAAACCTCGAATAGCTGGGGGTGCTTCTCATGCATCAAACTCTCTAACTCCCACGTAGCATCCTCTGAAGTTTGGTGTTGCTAGAGAACCTTAACTAACCTGATCATCTTCGATCTCAATACCTTCTCCTTCCTATCCAGTATCTGAATCGGCTTCTCTACATATAACATATCCTCTTTGAGCTCCAATGGCTCATACTAAATCACATGTGCCGAATTCGGGTGATACTTCAGAAGCATCGAAATGTGGAAGTCGTTATGGACACCTGATAAGTTCGGTGGCAACGCCAACCTATAGGCCTTATCTCTCACTTGATCTAGTATCTCAAAGGGTCCAATGTAGCAAGGACTCAGTTTACCTCTCTTCTCGACTCTCGCTATACCCTTGGAATGAGAAACCTTCAGACATATTGACTCACTAACTGTAAACTCTAGTGGCCTCCGTCTCTTGTCAGCATAATTATTTTGTCTGCTCTGAGCGTTCTCAATCTCTCACATATTAATTGCACATCTTTAGAGCCTTTTGTAACTAAATCAAGAGAAAATAGCTTTCAGTCACCCACTTCTTCCCATCCAATAGGGGAACAACATATACGACCATATAAAGCCTCATCCGGTGTAATCTCGATACTCGAATGATAACTGTTGTTGTAGGCGAATTCGACTAGTGGCAAATAATCATCCTAAGAGCCTCTAAAATCCAGCACACATGCTCTCAACATATCCTCCAGAGTCTATATAGTCCTCTCTGACTGACCATCTATCTGAGGATGGAAAGCTGTGCTCAAACTCAAGTGGGTTCTCATGGCTTCCTGAAAATGTTCCCAAAAGTGGGAAGTGAAGCGGGAATCCTTATTTGAAACAATACTCACTGGAACACCATGTACCTCACTACCTCGCGTACATACAACTCTACCAATGAACTCAGAGTATCGATAGCTCTCACAGCTAGGAAGTGAGCTGACTTCGTCAATCTATCAACAATCACCCATATGGCATCGTGATTCCTGCGGGTCCTTGGTAAACCTATCATGAAATCCATGGTGATATGCTCCCATTTCCATGTCGATATAAGCAGAGGCTACAATAACCCTACAGGTTTCTAATGCTCTACCTTCACCAGCTAACAAATAAGACATCTCACCACATATTCTGCAACATCCCTCTTCATACCTAACCACCAATACACTTTTCGAAGATTTTGATACATCTTGTTACTTCCCAAATGTAATGTGTTCCTCGAAGAATGAGCTTCCGACAAAATCAGTCTCTTAAGCTCTGGATCATTGGGTGTGAGACCCCAAGTATGAATAACTTTGTAATATATGTTAATGGAATTATAAGACAAATGATTTCAGATCAAGTGAATGTGAATGAATTAACAATAGGATGAATGAGTGTCAAGATACAAGTAAAAGATAAATAAGGGCGGAAGTGGCCATAAACTAAACGAATAGAACTTAAAGCATCCAGACTGGAGATAAGGATTTAAAAAACAAAATGATAATGCATGGATTGTGAATTTTGTGTATCCATTCTAATTTCCAAGCAATACACACAAGTTCCATAACACGAAAATCATAAGAAATGAACCTTTCCATTCTCGAAGTGTGAATAGATTGCAAAATGACTAGCGAAGCAATCGAATGCAAGTTTTCCCTTGGAAATTCTAGAAAAAGTACAGTAAAAGGACTGCAGATAAAGGCCAAATCGATCTCTTATCTTAGACAGATCGATCCCTTGTGCAAGCAGAACAATTCTAAGTGAATCTACCAAGGCCATATCGATCTCCCCATCGAGCAGATCGATCTCCCCAATGAGCAGATCGATCTGTATTAGCCTCTGCCAAGCCTAGATCGATCCCCCCTAAAGTGCAAATCAATCTTGATTTGATTCTATCAAGATCATATCTATCTCTCCCCATGAGCAGATCGATCTCTTCAAGCTTCTGCCAATGAGCAGATCGATCTCTCTCATTTTAAACCTGAGAATTCAATGGCAAAAACCAAAGGAAAATTGATCACCTCTCCCTAGCAGATCAATCTCATCACTCTCAATCTATAAATACCCCACTGCAAAACCCTTTTCTTCAACCAACCAACATACCTCTTCCATTGTTACTCAAAATACCAAGCTTTCTCTCTCTAGAATGCACCCCCTTTGATAAAGATTTGATAAAAAGCTATTAAAGCAAAGTTGTTCATCTTTAGGAAAAGAACAACATAGCTTGGAGCCAACATTCAATTCATTGTATTGAAGGAGCTAAGGAGTCTTCCAAATTTGGAAAAGAAGAAAGTTAAGCTAGGTGAGTTTCTAATACACCAACTCTAAGTATATTTATCTAGTGGTTGTTGTGAGTAGATTGGTGTATGTATTTATGAACGTAACTACCTAGAATGTAATGAAATAAACATAACCTAGCATGAGTTTAGTGTGAGAAAATGGAATGCGGTTGATTCGATGATAACAAGGATTATATCAAGTTGTTAGTGAGGTAATGTGCAAGATTTTGATATGAGTGGAGGAAGCCACATTGTGAGACTAGTCAACTGATAAAAATGTGCATAATTGGTGTTGTAAAGAATGCATAAATGATGGAAGGTTATTGATAAACATTTATGCCAAGGGTCTAATAAGTAACCAAGTGTGTTGCTAGTTAAATTAACTAGAATTGGCATAATGATGGCTAAATGTGATAGTGGGTCACACTTAATGAAATAGGCTCGATGACATATATTGATTAGTTGAAGTTCGAAGATGAGTTATTGGCGTTGACTCATATGAATTATGAATGTGTGAAGCTCCCGAGGGTACATTCAAAGCAAGTTAAGCCAAATTGCAAAAAGTGGGAAAGGAAAGAAGAGTTACTTCCAAGAGAATCGAGGAAAAGGAATTATGTTAGCCCTAGGGATATTTGTACGCCTTTTGAGCTCATGGACAATTTTTAACACATCTAAGAGTCATATGATGAAATGATCTTTGAAGGGCAAAGAATTGGGTTTTTGAGAAATGTGCATTAAAAGCAAGGGCATGATGCTTTTGAAATCTTTTCATTGCTTTTTAGCATGTGATTGGTAGGTTGGCTAGCATTTGAAATGATTTGCACAAAAAGTAGCTTGATTTGGTTTCATAACCATGCTTTGCAAAGAACGAGCCACCTACTTGATTTTTGTGGAAATGAAACGTGCTAGAGCGCTGGTCGCATGAGATTTGACGTATTCTATATGTGCATTAGTGCTGGAGCAACGCTCGCACTAGAGTTTTTCATGCATGAGTGTTAGAGCTTAGCTCGCACTAGTTTTCACATGGATTTTATGACATTGTGCTGGAGCCTAGCTCGCACTAGTTTTCATACAAGTTTTGACATGGTGCTGGAGCATAGCTCGTACTAAATGTCCATTATACTTGTTTTCGTGCTTGAGACTACTCACACGTGGTTTTATGACATGTTGGGAGCCGTACTGGGAGCTTCAGGTAAGTTGTGTGCCAGCCGATTAAATAGGCTCACACGTACGTATTGAAATGTGGCAGGATATATCGTGATGATATGGGTCCACGCAGTACATTGTAGCATGGAGTACGTTGTATCATGTGTAATATTATATATATATGTCATCTTCGAACGATGGATTCTGCTATGGATCAGCGGGTTGGACGTGACCCACCTCCTATGCGGAAGCAGATAGAGATGATACCCCACACACTAGGATCCGTGTAGCCTGGGATCACAGAGGATATGGCCATAGTCCTAGATATTACCCTTATTGATATTGTATGCCTATCTCACATATCTATTGTTGAATGAGAAATCCATGTTTTGAAATGTGTGGGTGGGTCAGGATAGTCCATGGGAGGGGCTGAGTCTTGACAAGTGATGATTTTGTATCGGTTTGTGTTGAGATTTGAAATGCTTTATAAGTGCACTGTGCATGATGATTTACCATGCCTTGATTTTGATTTACACATGATGATTTTCCATGCTACGTTTTGAGAACTGTGCACTGATTTAAATAGCATAAATTGTTTTACATATCATGAACACAAGCATGAGAATACGTTTTGGAGTATGACAAATAAATATGTGGTTTAAGCATGACATCACGACCACATAGATAGTATAGTTATCTACCTGCTCGCATGATTGCCTTACTAAGCGCATTGTTTGCTCACCCCCCTTATTTTCCCCCTCTACAGAGCACTTACATTAGATAGTGGGCATCTGAGGATTGGCATTTTGGTGTCCGCATCACACGAGGTATACACATTTGTATAGTTTTTGTATCTAGACATGTCAAAGCACAGTAATATCTTTAAATGTAATTTTTAGGGATGTAAAGGATTGTAAACACATGTAAACATCAACTCTGATTTAGAAATACCAGTGTTTACATTTAAATAAATTGTAATTTGAAATGGTATGATTGGATGAGATTGACACTAATACACAGCCCAACTGTTGGTGGTATAGCTGTTCACGATCATGTAAGGTAAAGATAAAGAATAAACAATAAGAAATGGATTAAATAAATAACGAAAAATGAAATATTTGTAATGGATTTTTGGTGGATTGAGGGTCGTGACATTGGGAACATACAAGCTCCTTTTGAACCTCAGCAGTCTATCAAAACTCAACTCAGTCAACTATTGTGCCTGTCTGCATCTAACTAGTCACATCAATGGAATGCGGATCACTCTACTGAGCCTGTCTGATCTTTTCCAACAGATCAAGTTCCAACCTCAGGCTAGTTATTACACAGTCTTTATCCATGTAAAAAGGCACAACACCTAAACTGAGGCTAGCAAACTGCTCTAGTAACTCGTGTTCCCTAACCATCATATACGATATCATCCCAAGGCTCTTTCTGCTCAAAGCATTGGCTACAACATTAGCCTTACCCGGATGATAAAGTATCTCACAATCGTAGTCCTTCAGAAGTTCTAGTGTAAATACCATAAATTTTTAGATACTTGGTTTTATCCATGATTAACAAAATTAATCCGCGAGATTAAAGATTTCGACCCATTAGTCAAGGATTTAAATTAAAATTTATTTTACTCCGTAGTGAGACTTAAGGAGAATTAATCTAAATATATATATATATTAGTCCCACAGAGGAATATCGATGGAGATAATAATAATAATAATAATAATAATAATAATAATAATAATAATAATAATAATAATACAAAGATATGTATATATCTATATATGTATATACGTGGGTAAATAATATCGTATTTATCATGTATTTAAGTAACGGATGCATGAATAAATAAATATATATATATATAGGTGGAAAAGCATAAACATATATACACATATGTATGCACTATGTCCACACATAAATAGATGTACACATACATAGAGGCAAGTATGTACGGTACAAATATATATGTGTATTTATACATGTAAGGCCTCCAATCGGGAATGGTGTTGGAAAGAAACTAAAACAAACAAATGGGGAAAAATAGAAAAAAAATAAAAGGGAGGTTGAGGAAGCTCAGAGGAAGTAGAGAAGTTAGGAAGAAACTGGAAACAGAAGCCAAGAAGTGGAGGTATGTTGGAGTTCTCGAAAAAAGGAATGTTAAAGAATTTTATATATATATACATATAATAACTAGGCCGATAGTAATGGAGGAATAGGTGGTCACGGCAAAAAGGAAATTTACTATAGTGATGGTGTTTGGTGAAACGAAGATGGAAAGAAATTGAAGAAAAAGTAGAACATGCAGAGGAAGTGTAAGAGGGATAAACTGTAAGGCGAGGGGTTCGGTGGAGAACAGAACTGGAGTGTTGCAGTGTAAATATATATATATATGGAGATATACATAAATATCATACCGTACAACTGGAAATAGAGAACATAGAAGGGAGACGTTGGCAGGAAGTAGAGAAGGCATGTGAAAGAAGTAAAGAGGAAACTAAATCTGACTAAAGGCAGATATGGTAGGGTGAGGATGCATTCGTATATTTATATATATATATATATTTATATAAGCTGCTGTTAGAGTCTAAAAAACACAAAATGAAAGAAGAGATGAGTACCGAAGCTACTCGAAAAGAAAGGAAAACTGAAGGGAAGCAAAGAAGAAAATGAAAATAGAGAAAGAGAGAGGTGGTGTTAAAGGAGAGCTTGACTCTAGAAGGGGTCGTTTGCTATTGGAGAAGCCTAAAGCCGAGAGAAGAGAAGCAGAACAGAGGAGTCCCAATGACACAGCCACCTGTCCCTCAACCAGTAGCAGTGGCGTGGCTGGAATAGTGAAGCACCTTGGCATAGCAGGGACGTGGAGGTTGGGAACGATGAAGAACCGAGAGTATACAGGTGCAGACAGGGGAGTCGGTAGGCTAGAAGCAATGGTGAAATTAGGGAGGCAGTACGCGTGAAATAGAGGCCGTCTTCCACCTCTGTTTCGTTGTTGAAGCTATGGGTGGCTGAAGGATACCGACACTGATGCTGAGACGTTAGAATAATGGAATACTAGAAAGCCAAAGGGGACGGAAGGATGGGACCCGAGCCAAGAGGGAGGAGTTTTGGTAGAGCTGAAGCAGAGAAAGAATCTGAAGCAGAAAACGACACTAAGTAGTGGAAGCTGGGCTTCGGGTGGAAGCTGGATGCTGGCATCGACTGGTGACGGGAGGCAAGGGAGATGTTGATAAGCCGTAGAAAGATAAGGAATAAGGAAACACTGAAGAATTGTGATGATGGAGGAGTGGGCCAAGAAGGGAAACAGTAGCTGTAAACTGGAGAAGGGAGAAGAGAAAGAAAATGAAGAAGAAAAGAAAGAACATGAGTTGGCGAGAAAGGAAGATAGTTCAAAAAAATTGAAAAAAAAAGGAAACAAATAGTATTTATTTATGTATATATATATAATTATATATAGATAGATATAAAATATATATATATATAAATATATATATTTGGAGATAGGAGAGAAGGCACAGAGAAATAGTGAAACCCGAGGGAAGGAGCTCCGGGGAAATTGACCGAACAAACCGGACTACAGACTTCAGTCACTAAAGGTATTGCAGACTATAGGTAGACACTGAGGTAAGGAAAATTCTCATTGCTACTAGAGATAAATATGCGTAATTTCTATACATTTGTAGATATAAAATTTTAGGCTGAATTTCGCAGTACCGAAATTATCGAAAAATCTAGGCTGAATTTTATGACTCTAAAAATTAGAGGATTTAGCCTAGTTAAACAACCTAAATTTTTACGAATTGAATTTAAATGGTTTGCAAAGATTCTGATGTGGCTTGAATTTTGTTTAAAAATTGAAAATCCTGAATTTTAAATTTTCATATACTGTTTTCTGGGATTTTATCCGAAAAAGGGCAAGTCAGCCTGTTTTGAATGGTTTCATGAGACAATTGAATTTATATGTGTTTTGAGATGAAAAGATTTGCTTATAAAGCTATTCTGATGATATGTGCTTGAGCGTGTACTGACTATGTGTCGTACGGTCTGTCTCGCACTGATTTTGAGACAAAGGCGTTGGTGAGATCATGCTGCAGTTCTATCTGTTCGGTATCGGTTTCTGTATCTGTGGTCCATAAGTACGATGTGTCGTGTTTTTTATTCTATTTTTGGTCTTCGGATATTTTGATATATGAGCCGTTTGGGTAGCTAACCACTCCCACGGCGATTGACATCCCGACACACCTGGCTAGTGAATTGCCCGGAGTCACTGACATTGGCTAATAGTCACTTCTGCTACCTAATAGAGCATATCTGCCTTGTCTCGTCTATTGAAACTTATGAATTGACTATGTGATTTTATCTCGTATGGAACTGAATATTTTAATGCATAAAAGACCGTGGGGGCCACCTCTTGAATCTTGTTGGAGCAAAGTGCCACACTGTTGTATCTTTTAAAAGCTGTTTAAAGTTTTAAAAACAGTATTGATTTCAATTCCATTTTCATACCGTATTTGCCATGGATTTTTCGACTTTGATTTTTCAGAACTGACACTGCCTCTGTGTTTATTGAAAATATTTTCTAAATTGTCTGCATGAACTGAGATATCTGGAAATCTGTTTATTTTGCTACTAGAACCTCTGAAAATTTCTGTATTTAGCATAGTAGCTAACTTCACTACCGATATATGTTCTATTCTGAAATCTGTTTTTAGTATTTGTGAAAATTGTCAAACTATTTATGTACTCTGTGAAAATATTTCGGATTTGGCAAATATAAATACATATATATATATTTAGGTAGTGTATTTATCTACCTGCTATGGGGTTTTTTCTTACTAAGCATGTTGAGCTCACCCCTTACTTTCCTCCACAGAGTCCCCCTAAAGTTGGGATCGCTTTCGTTAGTAAAGCATTCCGCACAGTTATGATTTCGCATAGCATATTTCCTCATCGAAGGTATACCCAGGTTTAAACAATTCCTTTGTATCTAAAATTTTTGTAAGTACAATAATGTAGAAGAGATGTGCTTGGGGGAACGTTAACATGACTATTTGTAGAAAAAAATTAATTGAGACTGTTAGATCTCACTATTTAATACAATATCGACTTGTAGCCCAACCGAAATGTCCGTAAAAATTGGTAGTTAAATCTAGCCGTCTTCTTTGTCTTATATTCAGCTCCTTCTGCGAGAACAGATACCTGAGACTTTTGTGGTCAATATAAATTTGAAACGTTTCACCATACAAGTAGTAGCGCCATATCTTCAACGTAAACACTGCTGCTAACTCCTAATCGTGGGTCAGATAGTTCTTCTCATGGTCCTTCATCTGTTTGGATCCATAAGCAACTACCTTCCTATCCTGCATCAATACACAGCCCAGTCCCTAATGCGAAGCATCGGTATACACAAAAAACCTCTTGAGCTGGTAAGAATAGTGAGAATCGGAGCAATGGTCAATCGACGCTTCAACTCTTAAAAACTCTTCTCACAATCACCGTCCCATACGAATGCAACATTCTTCCGAGTGAGACGGGTCAACGAAGCAGCTAACTTTGAAAATCCCTCAACAAACCTTCAGTAATACCCAGCTAAACCCTGAAAACTCTTAATCTCAGTGACTATCCTCGACTGTTCCCACTGAACTACAGCCTCTATCTTGGATGGATCTACTGACACTTCATCCTTCGATACAACATGCCTAGAAATGAATTTGTTTTAGCCAAAAGTCACACTTACCAAGTTTAGCATACAATTCCTTCTATCAGAGGGTCTGCAATACAATCCTCAGGTGCTGCTCATGCTCTTCCTCAGATTTTAAATAGACCAAGATATCATCGATAAAAACGATAACAAACTGGTCTAAGTATGGCTTGAACACATAATTCATCAAAGTCATAAAAGCTGCGAGAGCATTCGTCAATTCGAATGGCATAACTAAGAACTCATAGTGGCCATATCAAGTCTGAAATGTTGTCTTGGGTACATCTCCACCCCGAACGCTTAACTGATGGTACCCAGACCTCATATCAATCTTAGAAAAGACCTATGCTCCTCGAAGCTAATCCAACAAATCATTTATACGAGGAAGGGGATAATTATTCTTGATGGTAGCCTTATTCAACAATTTGTAATCAATACACAATCGGAGGCTTCCATCCTTCTTCTTCACAAACAAAACTAATGCTTTCTAAGGTGAAACACTCGATCTGATAAACCTCTTATCCAGCAGTTCCTACGACTGCTTCTTGAGCTCTTCCAACTCAACTAAGGCCATTTGGTATGGTGGTTTGGATATTGGCTCGGTTTCAGGTACCAAATCTATACAGAACTCAATCTCTCTATTTAGTGGTAACCCTGGCAATTCATTCAGAAAGACATCTGGAAACTCCCTAACAAGAGGGATATCTGCCAACTCCAGATGTGCCTTATCCGTATCAACCACATACATAGTGAAACCTTCAACGTATTGATCTCTTAGTCAGCAAAATGAATTATTTTACTAAATACTGCAACTACTTCTTTCATTTCTTTTTAGTAAACTTTACAACATACTTTGCAAGGGTAGGAAACATAACTATTTTAGAATAACAATCTAAAACAGCATGGTTTGCAGCTAACCAATCCATTCCTAAGATTACATCAAAATCACTCATACTCAATAAAATGAGATTTGCTGACATATCATTTTCCCCTACTCTTAACTTACAATTGTTATACACATACTCGACTAGTTGACTGTTATTCATAGGCATACTAATCAACATCATTCTACTTAACAATGTACGCTCCATATGTTTCGATAACTTGCATGCAAATGAAGGCGATACAAAGGAACACGTGGCACCAAGATCAAATAAAACGTATGTTTCAAGATCAAAAATCAGGACGGTACCTTTAATCACATCCGATGAAGTATCAGTTATGCCATGGTCAAAAGCATGCACTCGTCCTTGACAAACCACATGCTTCCTCTTCTCCTCAGCTGCCACTCTCCTCCTTGGAGTAGAGATATCAATAGTAACTCTCTCTGGCTCTCTGCTCTTCTATGGGGCAATCTCAATCATCTCCGTGTAATTCCTAACAACATGCCCTGTCTTGCCACAATGGTAACAAACTACAATAGCCACCGGACAAGGTCTACTGCCATGATATCTGTCACATCTACTTCACTGCTCAGTAGTAGGCCTCTGTCCTACAATCACTATATCCTTCGCTGGAGCTATGGCTAAATATACAGGAGGTCTAACAGTCCTCTTTCGTATCTCCTTGATCTGTGGTCTCTTACTGAAGAGTCTCCTCCCTTCTCGATATTCAAAACCTCTATCACTTGTCGGCCTCTTTCTATCTCTATCTCTGCTCTTGCTAGCCTTCCTAAACTCAGAGGCATTCCTTTCATAGTCCTGCTTACAGAGTTGCGTCCTGCGCACTACCTCCTCATACGTAGAGATATCCAGTGGAACCAATCTAGACCGTAGCGTCAATCTTAATCCATTAACAAATCTCCAGACCTTCTTAGTCTCACTAATCATAGTGTCAGGATCATACCTTCCCAGGGGCATAAACCTCGTCTCATACTTATTGACTAATCTGTTCCTCCGGATCAACCCTAAAAATTTCATTTGTAACTTTTACTGCACTGTATCAGGAATATATTGCCTCTTGAAGGCATCCAAAAATATCTCCCAACTAATCTCAGAATGTTGAGTTCGCATTATTAGTCTGGTGGACTTCCACTAATGCTCTGTCGCTCCCTTCAGCATGAATGCAAAAAAAGTGACCATCTCAAAAGTTGTACACTGAAAGAACCTGTACAACATCTCTATCTCTCCTATCCAATCCTCTGTAACTACAAGGTCTTTTACCCCACTCAATGTCATGACCCTCAACTTACCAAATATCAGTGCGAATGTTTCGCTTTTCATACATTATTTATTATTCGTCCTTACCCTACCTCAATCGTGATCAGCTACACTCTCAAACTGTTGGGCTGTGTGTCAATGTCTACCTCATTCAACCATAATAATTTAATTTACAATATATTTTATAAGTAAATACTTGTATGAATAAATCAGAGTGTTGTTTACATGTGTTTACATTGCTTTACATCCCTGTTAGCACTGAATTTTATATATGTTTAGGACCTCTTTTACTTAGTTATTTGATTTGTTCTTTGCAATATTAGGTATGTTTTATGTGTTTTGTGCACTTGTGCAGGAAAAAGAATAATTTGTAGAAGTTAAGGCTTTTAGAGCTGGTTCTGATGATTTCGAAGAATTGAAGTTACAGGGTGCTGATAGTGACTTATGCTGCAGCAATAGAAGAAACTGGACAGTACAGAGCAGGTGAATTATGTTAATAATTGTAACTTTGGTTTTCAGGGAAATCGGGTTCCAAACTATTACCAGCCAGGATTCAGAAACCATGAGAATTTATCTTATGGTAATTCTAAGAATGTTCTAAACCCACCAGCAGCAAGTAACAGCAATATAGGATTCAATAACCAAGGGAATTCCCAAGGTTATGGTGGAGTTAGAAGGAACGAATTTGAGGAGTTCAAGGTTGAAACTAGAACATGATTTAGCAAAACTGATGCGCAGTTAGATAATGTGGAAGCTAAAATGTCAGAGATGAATACTAATCTTGGTGCATAGATGAAATCTGTTTAGACTACTTTGGGATAGTTAGCTGCAGCTATCAGTTCTTTGAATGAAAGAGGTAAGTTCCATAGTGATATAGTGCTAAATTCAAAAGAACATTGCAATGTTATATCTTTGAGAAGTGGGAACACCTATGAGCCACCAAAGTTAGCAGAGAAAGAAGAAACTGTGCCAATCACTGAGGTACAGAAGAAGCAAGCCGAACCTATTATGTCAAAAGATGCAGAATCAGAAACGGTTAAATAGGGAGTTGATTCTAAACCTTTCAGTAAACTTTTTCCTGATAATTCTCCTTTGTTGAAACCATCTATTCCTTATCCTCAAGCTTTGTATAAAAGGAAGGTTGAATCTGAGTTTAAGAAATTTCTAGATATATTTAAGAAATTACATATTCACATTTCGTTTATTGATGCCTTGCAGCAGATGCCGCATTATGAGAAATTCATGAAAGAGGTGCTGTCAAACAAACGGAGACTTAAGGATTATGAAACTGTCAACTTGACAGAGGAATGCAGTGCGATTTTGCAGCAGAAGTTACCGTCAAAATTGAAAGACCCTGGAAGCTTTACTATTCCATACGAGATTGGAGGATCGAAAGTGGGTAAAGCATTGTATGATTTAGGTGCTAGCATAAATTTAATGCCTTTATCTATTTTAAGGAGCCTAAATCTTGGAGATGTGAAGCCGACCACCATAACACTGCAACTAGCAAATAGATCGATTACTTATCCCAGAGGTATAGTAGAAGATGTACTTGTTAAAGTTGATAAGCTAATTTTTCCTGTCGATTTTGTAGTCTTAGATTATGAAAGGGACAGAGAAATTTCGCTTATACTTGGGAGACCATTTCTTACCACTGGGAGAGCACTAATCGATGTTCAAAGACGGCAATTAACCTTGAGGATGAATGATGAATCAGTTATGTTCAATATCTATAAGGCGATAAAATCGCTGATGAGCCAGAGACATGTAAGTTGATTGAAAGAAAGCAAAACTGAATTGAAATAATTACCAAGCCATTTGAGGTATACTTTCTTAGGTGATGATAGTACTTTTCCTGTGATTATTTCATCATCTTTATCTGCTGCATAGGAAGACAAGCTGCTTAGAATCTTAAAAGAGCACAAATCGACAATTGGATGGTCCATTGCCGACATCAAAGGAATTAATCCCTCCATTGTGATGCACAAAATTCGGTTGGAGGAAAATCATAAACCCTCTATTGAACCACAAAGAAGACTAAATCCAGCAATGAAAGAAGTTGTTAGAGCGGAGATTTTAAAATTATTAAATGCTGGTATTATATATGTGATATCTGATAGTTCTTGGGTGAGTCCTGTGCAGGTTGTGCCTAAAAAGGGTGGAATAATTATAGTTCGTGACACCAACGATGAAATCATATCCACCAGAATGGTAACAAGTTGGAGAGTCTGCATCGATTATAGGAAGTTGAACAAAGCTACTAAGAAAGACCACTTCCCACTTTCGTTCATTGACCAAATGTTAGATAGACTAGCCGGGCACAGTTATTATTGCTTTTTAGACGATTACTCGGGCTATAACCAGATTGTGATAGCCCTAGAAGATCAAGAGAAAATAACCTTCACTTGCCCATATGGAACTTTCACATATATGAGGATGCCTTCCGGTTTGTGTAACGCCCCTGCAACCTTCCAGAGATGCATGATGTCAATTTTCGTCGACATGGTTGAAGAGACAATGGAAGTCTTTAAGGATGACTTCTCGGTATTTGGTAAGACTTTTAACCAATGTTTATCTAATTTAGCACTTGTTTTACAGAGGTATGAAGAGACAAATCTCGTTTTAAATTGGGAGAAGTGTCATTTTATGGTGCAAGAAGGAATCGTCATTGGACATAAAATTTTAGCTCACGACATTGAGGTGGATAGAGCTAAAGTCGCTGCTATTGAAAAGCTTTCCCCTCCAAAATCAATTAAAGACATGAGGAGCTTTTTGGGACATGCAGGATTCCATCACAGATTTATCAGGGACTTTTCAAAAATCTCAAAACCTCTATGTAATTTATTAGAAAAAGATGTTAATTTTGTCTTTGATGATTTCTGCTTGCAGGCGTTCGAAAAGATCAAGAAGGAGCTTATTTCTGCACCTATTATGATTACACCTGATTGGACAGAACCGTTTAAACTGATGTGCGACGCGAGTGATTTTACAATTGGAGCAATCCTTGGTCAGAAAAGAGACAAAATGTTTTGGGCTATCTATTACTTAAGCAAGACCTTAGATGAAGCTCAAAAAAATTACACAACAATGGAGAAGGAGATGCTTGCAGTTGTACATGCATTGGACAAGTTCAAACCATACTTAATTGGGGGTAAAGTCATTGTCTATACAGACGATGTCGCTATTCGATTTCTATTTGTGAAGAAGGAAGCCAAACCCAAACTTATTAGATGGATCTTGCTTTTGCAAGAATTTGATTTTGAGATCAGGGATAAAAAAGAATCTGAAAATGTTGTAGCTAATCATTTATCTAGGTTGGAGCAATCTAAAATTTAGTAAGAACATCCTATTCAAGAGGATTTCCAGATGAAACAATAATGAAGATTGATACAAATCTGCCCTGGTTCGCAGACATAGTGAATTACTTAGCAGGAGGATTAATGCCAAGTGGTTTAACTTATCAACAGAGGAAGAAATTCTTCCATGATGTCAAGTCATATTTTTGGGATGACCCTCTGCTGTTTAGGAAGTGTCCATACCAGATTATAAGAAGATGTGTGCCGAAAGATGAAATTCAGGAAATTCTGTGCCACTGTCATGCTGCAGCATATGGATGCCATTTTGGTGCAGAACGTACAGCAGCAAAGGTGCTGCAATCAGGTTTTTTTTGCCCTAGTGTGTTTAAAGATAGCTACATGTTTGTAAAAACATGTGACAGATGTCAAAGGGTTGGAAACATTTCAAGAAGGCATGAATTACCTTTGACAAGGATTCTAGAAGTGGAAATCTTTTATGTATGGGGTATCAATTTTATGGGACCGTTTTCTCCATCTTTTGGGAAGCTATACATTCTCCTTGATGTTGATTATGTCTTTAAGTGGGTGGAGGCAATAGCAACACCAACAAATGATGCAAAAGTGGTGATTCGATTTCTACACAAGAATATTTTGACAAGGTTTGGTACTCCAAAGGCCATCTTAAGTGATGAAGGCACTCATTTTTGTAACAAAGTCTTTAATGGTTTGATGTTAAAGTATGCAATTCGACATAAAGTAGCTCTCAGTTATCATCCGTAGAAAAATGGTCAAGCTGAAATTTCAAACCGAGAAGTGAAGTTGATATTAGAAAAGAATGTCAATCTGAATAGAAAAGATTGGGCTAACAAGTTAGATGATGCGCTTTGAGGTATACTTTCTTAGGTGATGATAGTACCTTTCCTATGATTATTTCATCATCTTTATCTGCTGCAGAGGAAGACAAGCTGCTTAGAATCTTAAGAGAGCACAAATCGACAATTGGATGGTCCATTGTCGACATCAAAGGAATTAGTCCCTCCGTTGTGATGCACAAAATTCGGTTGGAGGAAAATCATAAACCCTCTATTGAACCATAGAGAATACTAAATCCAGCAATGAAAGAAGTTGTTAGAGCTGAGATTTTAAAATTATTAAATACTGGTATTATATATGTGATATCTAATAGTTCTTGGGTGAGTCCTGTGCAGGTTGTGCCTAAAAAGGGTGGAATAACTGTAGTTCGTGACACCAACGATGAAATCATATCCACCAGAACGGTAACAAGTTGGAGAGTCTGCATCGATTATAGGAAGCTGAACAAAGCTACTAAGAAAGACCACTTCCCACTTCCGTTCATTGACCAAATGTTAGATAGACTAGCCGGGCACAGTTATTATTGCTTTTTAGACGACTACTCGGGCTATAACCAGATTGTGATAGCCCCAGAAGATCAAGAGAAAATAACCTTCACTTGCCCATATGGAACTTTCGCATATAGGAGGATGCCTTTTGGTTCATGTAATGCCCCAGCAACCTTCCAGAGATTCATGATGTCAATTTTCATCGATATGGTTGAAGAGATAATGGAAGTCTTCAAGGATGACTTCTCGATATTTAGTAAGACATTTGACCAATGTTTATCTAATTTGGCACTTGTTTTGCAGAGGTATGAAGAGACGAATCTCGTCTTAAATTGGGAGAAGTGTCATTTTATGGTGCAAGAAGGAATCGTCATTTGACATAAAATTTTAGTTCACAGCATTGAGGTGGATAGAGCTAAAGTCGCTGCTATTGAAAATCTTCCCCCTCCAAAATCAATTAAAGCCGTGAGGAGCTTTTTGGGACTTGCAGGATTCTATCACAGATTTATCAGGGACTTTTCAAAAATCTCAAAACCTCTATGTAATTTATTAGAAAAAGATGCTAATTTTATCTTTGATGATTTTTGCTTGCAGGCGTTCAAAAAGATCAAGAAGGAACTTATTTCTGCACCTATTATGATTACACCTGATTGGACAGAACCGTTTAAACTGATGTGCGACGCGAGTGATTTTGCAATTGGAGCAATCCTTGGTCAGAAAAGAGACAAAATTTTTTGGTCTATCTATTACTCAAGCAAGACCTTAGATGAAGCTAAAAAAAATTACACAACAATGGAAAAGGAGATGCTTGCAGTTGTACATGCATTTGACAAGTTCAAACCATACTTAATTGGGGGTAAGGTCATTGTCTATACAGACCATGTCGCTATTCGATTTCTATTTGCGAAGAAGGATGCCAAACTCATACTTATTAGATGGATCTTGCTTTTGTAAGAATTTGATTTTGAGATCAGGGATAAAAAGGGATCTGAAAATGTTGTAGCTGATCATTTATCTAGGTTGGAGCAATCTAAAATTCAGTAAGAATAGCCTATTCAAGAGGAGTTTCCAGATGAAACAATAATGAAGATTGATACAAATCTGCCCTGGTTCGAAGACATAGTGAATTACTTAGCAGGAGGATTAATGCCAAGTGATTTAACTTATCAACAGAGGAAGAAATTCTTCCACGATGTCAAGTCATATTTTTGGGATGACCCCCTACTGTTTAAGAAGCGTCCAGACCAGATTATAAGAAGATGTGTGCCAAAAGATGAAGTTTAGAAAATTTTGCGCCACTATCATGCTGCAGCATATGGAGGCCATTTTGGTGCAGAACATACAGCAACAAAGGTGCTACAATCAGGTTTTTATTGGCCTAGTGTGTTTAAAGATAGCTACATGTTTGTAAGAACATGTGACAGATGTCAAAGGGTTGGAAACATTTCAAGAAGGCATGAATTACCTTTGACAAGTATTCTAGAAGTGGAAATCTTTTATGTATGGGGTATCGATTTTATGGGACTGTTTCCTCCATCTTTTGGGAAGCTATACATTCTCCTTGATGTTGATTATGTCTCTAAGTGGGTGGAGGCAATAGCAACACCAACAAATTATGCAAAAGTGGTGATTTGATTTCTACACAAGAATATTTTGACAAGGTTTAGTACTCCAAAGGCCATCTTGAGTGATGAAGGCACTCATTTCTGTAATAAAGTCTTTAATGGTTTGATGTCAAAGTATGGAATTCGACATAAAGTAGCTCTTGGTTATTATCCACAGACAAATGGTCAAGCTAAAATTTCAAACCGAGAAGTGAAGTTGATATTACAAAAGACTGTCAATCTGAATAGAAAAGATTGGGCTAACAAGTTAGATGATGCGCTTTGGGCATACGGAACAGCCTATAAGACTCCAATTGGAATGTCTCCCTATAGGTTGGTATTTGGTAAGGCATGTCATCTACCTGTAGAGCTTGAGCATCGAGCTTAATGGGCCATTAAGAAGCTCAATTTTGACTATAAAAGGTTGGAGCAAATCGGTTACTCAAATTGAATGAGATTGATGAGCTGAGGAATGAGTCCTATGACAGTGCAAGGATTTCTAAGGATACCAAGCGATGGCATGGTAAGATGATAATGATACGAGAATTTAGCCCTGGATAGTAAGTTCTTTTATATAATTCATGGCTCAAATTATTTCCTGGCAAGTTGAAGTCAAGGTGGTTAGACCGTTTGTGATACACCAAGTTTTCCCATATGGAGAAATTGAGTTGAAGAAATCAGATTGGAGCTTGTTCAAGGTCAATGGGTAGCGTTTGAAGCATTATTATGGAGAGGGGGTGCATAAATTAGAAATCATTCCCCTTGGTAAACCGAATTGAGGAAACTGGAAGAAATCTGGCTGAAGACTTAAAATTTAGCGCTTTTGGGAGGCAACCCAATTTATATTTTTAGGATTTTTAGTTTTTAATTTCTTTTTATTTGATGTTAGTAGTGTGTTTTTTATTTTTATTTTTAATTTATTTGATTAGGTTGTGCTTTTATTTTGCAGGCATATGCATAAGAAGAGCACAGTTTGGAAGTCTAATTGTCATGGTTTTTCAAGAAAGCATGCATGGGTGCGTGAATGATGAACAGAAAAGAAAAATTTTACAAGGGCTTTAGTAGCTTCAGAATGGACGATTAGAAAAGAAAAGAAAAGAAAGTGGTTTTTCAAGAAAGAAAGTGAAGAGATACGTGAATAATAACTAAGCTGGAAGACTAAATTTTTCAATTGAAGAAGTGAGGGCCGAATAATGTCAGTAATGGAAAGAGAAAGAATGTCAAGAGTAAGAAAACGTCTGAGAAGAAATTATGTAAAAAAAGGAAACAGATGTTTACAATATTCAAAGATGGAGTGAGTGGAATACACATGGCAAGGCTTTATTGGAGGATGGATTCCCTTATCTTTTCAACCCCATTTGCTATTCGGCTATGGAAATAACCCTACCTATCCAATTAGAAATAGGCGGCCGAACCTTTCACACACTAAGACTCTCTCTTTTTCTGGTTATTTCACCTTTCTTTGTTCTCTTGAAAGTACACCAACAAACCCCATAACCATTATTTTTCTCTCTTTCGCTATTGTTGTTTTGTGCTGATTTGGTAGTTTTGCCAACGAATTTTCGTGGGTTAGATCTCTTAGTGGTCCCGAAACCTTTAGGGGAACGAAGACAGTGTTTTCTTGTTGGATTGTTTAGGTGATAAAGACGTAAAGTGGTCCAAATCAATCCTACGTGGTTTCAGTTTCGGGTATTTTCCTTCTTTCTTCAATAGTTTTCGATCCTCTAGTGGCTATCCTTTTGGCTTTTACAACTCGGATTTTTGAAGCCCTTATCCATTTGTTTCATCTTTGTCTGAGTAATTTGGGTTGTGAAGAGATTTTTGGGTTTATTTTGTGTGTTCGTCCGATTTGGTTTTGCTGAAAATTCTTCTTGTTAATTTGTGTACCAATTGGTGGATAATGGCACCTAAAGCCCGAGCCAGAAAAAACCTGGAGAGTTCTAGTCAAGCCATTGATAGTTCAGCCTCATCTCCACAAAGGGAAGAGCCGGTAGTAACCGATTATGATCCCTCTCGGTTTGTGAATAGCCAGGCAGCAAAAAATTTTAAGAAAATCATAGATAAAAACATGATTATTGCGAGGAGCTTTAGGCCTGACGTTGGTGGCTGGGATATGTACTTTAAGTATCTGAGGGATTTTGGTTTGCTGAAATTAGCAGGGCAACCAGAAGATGCTATCCTTGATGTGGTCCGTGAATTTTATGCCAATGCCATGAAGATCACTCATTCTACTTCAGAAGTTAGGGGTGTTCTTGTTCCCTACAATGCAAATGCCATTAATTTATATCTGGACCTTCCGTAAGGGGTGCAAGATGAGTACGCCAGCTATGTGGCAACCCTACACACTGATTATGATGAGTTAGTCCATGTCATTAACAAATTAACAATCCCATACACCCATTGGCAAAAGAAGCCGAAAGCTAAATCAATGGCGTTCCCGTCCAACCAACTCCAATACGGTCTTCATGAATGGTATGATTTTATCTGTTCTATAGTCATGCCTACCACCCATAAAAGTAGTGTCGATGTGGACAGAGCTGCTCTACTTTATTGTATTCTGACTGGAAAGATTGTTGATTTTGGAGCCATTATTTTTCGGTCCATGCAAGAGTTTATACGTACAGAGAATAGAAGGGGTTTACCTCACCCTTTCTTGGTTTGTGGACTCTGTAAGAAATATGGAGTATATTAAACTGAGCTTGAACCGAGATTGGCAAGGAAATCTGTAATCACCTTCAAAAATCCTTAAGTACCTCTGATTCAACGAGAAGTTGCTACTCCTGCTGCACCACCACCACCTTCTATTGGCACATCTGCTGGCCCATCAACTGCACCTTCCACCACTCCAGACTCCAGTGAGACTTTGCTTAATGAGATTAAAGCGTTGCGGATGGAGGTGTGAAATAATGACCGAGATTATCGGACTTTCTTTGCGTAAGTTGCAAATTACATTCGGTTGGTAAAATACCTCAATCTGAGGGGTCGTGAAGGAGAGGCGGAATTTCCCTTACCACCACAATGGTGTATGCCACAACAGGGAGCTGCAGCTGATGATGATGATGACATGGAAGAAGATACACCAGAGGACGCTGATGCTGAGGTTGGATCAGAAGAGGATGAGGACAGCTAGACTATCTCCAGGGAAGTCCTCTTTGACACTTTTTCCTATCTTTTCATTGAGGACAATGAAAGTTTTAAGTTTGGGGGAGTTGTGTTCATGCTTTGTGCTGGCTGTGCTTTGTGTGCCTTTAAATATTTTTAGTAGTTGTTATTTGTTTCATGTTTATATGTTTGTGTGACAATTATACTTGGTTTTAAAGGTTAGTTTTCTAGATTGTGGCTGAAGATGGATATTGCAAGGAAGTATCAACTTTTGCTTAAATGGATGATTTTATTGTTTGAGTATTGACATGTGGATAAAAAGCTTCACTTGAATCTTTTCACTTAAATTTATGCACCAATCATATTCAGTTTATGTACTTATTGTGCTGATTTGTGAAACCAAAAAGACTCTAGAACTTGATTATTTACTACTTGAGGCGAAATTGGTAGACCATGCATAATTAGGAAAACGATCTAGGCCATTTTTGTTTTGAGATTGAGCCTTTCAAGCCTATCCAATTATATTAATCCTTTGGAAAACCCTTTAAGCCTAATTTTTTCCATTTTATTGTTATCTAACCATATTACAAGTCATGGCTTAATTGTTTGATTACCTTTTTCTTTTGGTCCCTTACTTGAAGTGCTATTAATCATTTTTTGGAGTGGGGGATGAGCTCAAAAGAAAATAGGGGCGGTTTGTATATATATAAAAGAAGAAGTTTGTACTCAGCTTTTGATGTAAATTGAGTGTCATATTCAAGTTACAAGTAGTGAAAAATCTTAAGTTCAGGGGTATGACACTGTTAAAAAAAAAAAGGAAAAAATCAAACTCGAGAATGAATGAAGTTGTGTAGTGATTCATGAGCTCAAAACAAATTAAGTCCAAAGGTGATTATAGTGCTTTAGGTGGATTGAACTTCATGTTTTATCCTTTATCCCACCTAAACCTGAGCCTTACGTTACAACCCTTGAAAAGTCCTTTTGATTCTTGGTTATTCATTAGTCTTTATTAGTGGAGAGTAGTAGTTAATTCAAGCATATAAAGTCTTGTGTTTAATTCTTATTTAGGTTTTGCATTAACACTTGAGTGCATGAATTTGAGTAAATAATTGTACACACACACAGAAGTGGAAAGTGAAGAGTGAAGGGGGATTAGTTTGTTTTTGTTGGCTTGAACAATGTAAATATGAAATTTGTCTTAAGTTGAGAACCTTTTGAATTCTTGAGGAAAATCCCAATTTAGTATAACAAGCATGTGAGCGAGTATGGTTGTCAGTCTTTATTTGTTTTGTGTCTAGTATGTCTTTGCTTGAGGATAAGCAAATTTCTAAGTTTGGGGGTATTTGTTAGCACTGAATTTTATATATGCTTAGGACCCTTTTTACTTAGTTATTTGAATTGTTCTTTGCAATATTAGGTATGTTTTATGTGTTTTGTGCACTTGTGCAAAAAAGAACAATTTGGAGAAGTTAAGGCTTTTGGAGCTGGTTCTGATGATTCCGTGAAGAATTGAAGTTACAGGGTGTTGATCGTGACTTACGCTGCAGTAATAGAAGAAACTGGACAGTGCAGAGCAGATTTGAGGAATTAATACCATTGCCGCAGCATAGCAGTCTCATTAGGGCAACACTGTTTTGCCACGTGGTCTTTCGCGTTTTAGTATTTGGAAACCTTATAAATAGTCTTTTTATCAGAATTTCGAGGGAGGTTGCGGCAGAAGACTTCAAGATAAATTTAGCTCCATAGAAACTTCATCTTTTTCACCAATTTTGTTCTTAGGATGTTAAATTGGAATTCTTGGATGTTTATTATGATGTCTAGGAACTAAACTCCTCTTTCCTAGAATCGATGTAACCAACTTTGGGCAGATTGCAATTACTTTGTGATGTTGTTTGGATGATTTCAATTATGGTTATTTAATTTACTTGTTCTTAATGCTCTAGTTGATTGGCCACCAATTAGATGAATTAGTATAAGAATCTGGCACTCGGGAGAGGGGATTGTTTATATGCACAAGGGTAGATTAACATAGGACATTGTTGAATCGGGAGGTTGACAATTCGTATGAGCCATAGATAAATGGATTACTATCGCTTAATGAACCCTATTATTTGATTCTAAATCGAGAGGTTAGGATTAGGTAAATTGGGTATGACTGTTTAAAACTCGGGAGAGATAAATAGAAATAGTTTCGGCTATAAACAAATCGAAATCAAAAGAACAATTGATCAAAAGAATTGCATGAACCCTAGTTAGGTGAAATCGGTTTCTATGAATATTTTGCCATTGATATTTTCATTCATAATTATTGTGATTTGCTTAAATTAATTTGTTCTATAGTTAATAGTTAGAATAGTAAATAGGATTTTAACCAACATTCATTAATTTTCTAAATAAACCTCAAGGTTGTTGATTACAGTGATTAGTGGTAGACAAAGTTCCCTGTGGGACGATACTCATATTTACTCTATACTCGAAAACTGACCTGTACACTTGCAGTAGTGTTCCATTTAGGATAATAATCCCCAATAGTTACATACAAAATGCTACTGTGCTATTGAAAGTTTAGATACAAAATTACATCAGTGTGTACACCTTAAGCGATGGGATGCAGCGGATACCAAAAGGGAAAGCCTCAAATTGCTCTCGTCTAAACTCAGATCTCTGTAGAGAGGGGGAAAATAAGAGGGTTGAGCAAACCACACGCTCAGTAAGGAAATCATGCGAACAGGTAGATACTGTACTATCTACGTGATCGTGATGCCATGCTCAGAGCCATATAGTTTCTCATTCACAACTCAAAAGCATTAGTTCATGCTTGTGTTAATGGCATGTAAAGCAAATCATGTTATTTGTTAGTGGACAAATCAAATTCAAAGCATGACATAAATCATCATGCATATTTCATAAGTAAAGCATGGAAAACCATCATGCATAAGTGTACTTTAAAGCCATTATCATGCTTTCTCGTCTCAATAAAATCAACATCAACACTTGTCAGGATTCAGCACTCCCTCGGACTGTCCTGACCCACAAAGCATTTCAAACATGGATTTATTCATAAATAATAGACATGTGAGATAGGCAATATAATACCCCGTATATGTAAAGTTGTAATGTGTAATAAATATGAATGGACTTGTAATGTAAAGTATGATTGATGTAAGTCCATGGATTCAATGTACGTATGTGTAATATGATTTATAACGTACATACAAGTTCCATTGAGTATGAATATGAAGAAATGAGTTCTTATAAGTGATGGATGTGATTGAAACTCAAAATGGGTAGTGTGGTAAAATGGAATGAAGTTATGCTTCCATTTGGTTTTATATAGCATACCTTTGGACATACATTGAATGCACACAAGTTTCAATGTGCATAAGGTATGAATGGATGCCATTCTAAAGTTATAAAGGTGGATGGATGAGAAAATGGCCATGGCAACAGATTCAGGATGTGTTGCTATGAGTTGCAACAAGGAAACTACAAGAAATCTGAAAAACATGAAGACCAGATCGATCTCATTGGATGAGAGATCGATCTGGAAGAGCCAGAATACTCTTATTTGGACAATGGAATAGAGCAGATCGATCTCCAATGGGGCCAGATCGATCTCCTAAGCATTCTGTGATGAAAAGATCGATCCTCAAGCACCCAGATCGATCTCCTTAGCTCTCTGTTTGGGACCAGATCAACTCATGCTTCGACAGATCGATCTCATGCTTCAACAGATCGATCTCATGCTTCGACAGATCGATCTCATGCTTAAAAATTTCGTGAAAATAAGAGATTTAAGGGGACCAGATCGATCTCCTTTGGGACCAGATCGATCTCCTCAAGCTATTTCTATATAAGGAGGGTTGAAAATCTGAAAATTTCAGGAAAAACACCAATCTTCCATTTCTAACCCAAAAACCTAACTTTCCCTCTCTAAAATCAGCCCTTTTCAGTGAGATTTGAAGAGAGACCATTAGAGGCAAAGTTGTTCCTATCAAAGAGAAGAACAACATAGTGGGTAGGCATTTTCCCATTGTTGGTATTGAAGGAGAAAAGGGCATTGACATTTGGAGCAAGAAGAAAAATCATATTTGGTAAGATTCTAACACTCCAATCCAAGTGCATTGTCTATTTAATTGATTTTGGAGTTGTTTGGCATGAGTATTGATGGATAAATTATCTAGGGATGTGGTGGAATTGGTGTGATCTAGAAAACCTAGAATGGGTATAATGTGAGAATATATGGGTTGAATGAGTTTATGATTCTATATGGTTAAATGAAATTTCATTGTGAGTTTGGAGGAATTGTGAAAATGGGTATGTATATGCTTGATAAATGCCATAGTGAGGGAATTCATGAAATATGAACACTATGAGCTTAATATCGATTCAATATCGATTCGGAATAAGTAATAGGCCTAAGAAGAATCCATAGACTCGAGTTTTGGGTAAAGTAATGAAACGAGGCCTCACAAGCGTTAATAGAAAACTATAGGTCGAATTGACTATAGTGAATGCACGATATCATATTATATGGATCGAGTATAATACGGGATACGATTTTGTGCAGTCCTGAAGAGTTTGTTTGAAACGAATCGAGTGGTACGAGTAGCAGCTTTAAGGAAGTGGAATCACGCATCGCGATTCTAGGTAAGGGAATTCTGTAAGTATATAGAGGTAGCTGCTCGTATTTTGTGGGTGTATAGGGCTTTGGAAATGTGCATGAGTTTATAGAAATGTGAAGATGTATGGAAATTACTATAAGTATTTGTATGAGATTGGGTTGTTTGAAATGGTTATTAAAAAGGGATAGTAAGGCTAATAATTGCATAAATCAAGTGTTTTGAACGCTTTCACAAAACATGTGTTTGGTTTCAAACGAATTGATAAATAGGTTGGCTATTGTGGTTAGATATTTGTAGCACATGTGAAGTGCCAAATATGTTTTAAGATAGCTTTAAAAGCTTATGAGCCGCCTATCATGTTTATGTGAATTAAACTGTGCTAGAGCCTAGCTCGCACCGGGTATTGATGTTTTCATTTGTATGAAACGTGCTAGAGCTTAGCTCGCACCTTGATTTGGAAACTATGATGATGTTTATAAACCGTACTGGAGCTTCTGCTCGTACGTGGCTTTTGAGTGGTTTGTCTTATGAGTATAACCGTACTAGAGCTATGTTCGTACGCGTCTCTTTATGAGAGGATGCATGAGTCGTGCTAGAGCTTTGCTCACACAAGTTTGCACATTGTGATACGTATAAGGTTGTGAAAGTTGGTAAGATCCTTAAGCCTTACATCCTTAAGCCAACATCCTTAAGCCCAAAGAGGCGGGGAGGCTCTGTTAGGCGGGGAGGCTCTGTTCGGTGGGGAGGCTCTCTTACAGTGGGATCCTTAAGCCAACATCCTTAAGCCCTGGAGGGGTGGGGAGGCTCTGTTAGGCAGGGAGGCTCTCCTACATGGGTACGGTAAGATCCTTAAGCCCTACATCCTTAAGCCAACATCCTTAAGCCCGAGGAGGCAGGGAGGCTCTGTTAGGCGGGGAGGCTCTGTTCGGTGGGGAGGCTCTCTTACGAAAGGATCCTTAAGCTCTACATCCTCAAGCTAACATCCTTAAGCCCGAGGAGGCAGGGAGGCTCTGTTAGGCGGGGAGGCTCTGTTCGGTTGGGAGGCTCTCCTTCACGAATATGGAAACTCTTGGTATGGGGTAGGTAAGACCTAGGAATGGCACCCCCAATCGCAATATGAGTCTGCGGAGTACGCTGTACCTTGTATATCACATGGAGTACGATGTACTGCATGATGGTTATGTGATAAGAAAGTCTGGCGAGGGATAATCCATCTTCGTGCCAGCATGATACCCCGCACACCTGGATGCGTGTGGTCTGGGATGATTTATGATGTAGTGGTCCACATAGGCACTTTTGATATAGTGACCTAGTTTTTATACACGTGTCTGAATTGTGAAATGAAAATGTGGTTGTGATTGTGAATTGATTTGGTGGTATTTATGTGTTGAGAAAGAGGTTTATGATGTTGGTTTAAAACAGGAGGTTTCTTAATGAATTGCCCTTTTTATGAATTTAAATGAGATTGAGCATGAGATGATTTATACATGATGTTCTTTTTACCATGTTTGATATGCCAATGTACATGATTTTGACACATGATATATATGTATACTCATATGGCATAGTTTTATTCCTCATGCTCCTACCATAAATGATTCATGCATAACACTATCAGCATGTAGATAGAGTAGTTATCTACCATGCTTGCATTATTGCCTTACTGAGCATGTGGTTGCTCATCCCTCTCTATTTCCCCCTACAGAGCGTGCATAGTAGCCCAGTGAGGACTGAGGCGTGGTATTTTGGACTCCGCTGCATCTCCATCGCTTAGAGGTATATACACAGTGATTCTTTTTGTATCTAAACAATGTAAAAGCACAGTATTCTTTGAGTTGTAATTATGGGGGATGTAGATGTCAGTAAAACATGCTTTTGTATAAGTACAATATTAAATGTAAATGTATGACATCGTTTTATTTAACTGAGAATGAATGAGATGTGAAGTTTATTATTGACTCACAGCCCAACAGTGTGTGGTGAGTTAGTTCACGACCGGGTAAGGTAACAGTAAAACGCGAAAAATTCTTAGTGATTTTTGGTTAAAGAGAATGGAATTGGGTCGTGACAGAGATTGGTATCAGAGCTGTGTTGGCCTGATGTGAGTTATTAATAAAACATAGGAAAGTACATCCCTATAGTACTGTGCTTTTGTTTAGATATAACTGTGTATACCATGATGGATTGAGCTTAATGAATTATTATAATACAGGAAGTTAGGCACTATGCCAGTTACACGCAAAGGTAGAGGGGCGAGAGCAGGCACTATGCCAGTTACACGCAAAGGTAGAGGGGCGAGAGCACGTGCTAGAGGCCGTAGAGGTAGGCCTGAGAGCCGTGCTGAGCCACAAACTGAACAGGCTCCACAGAACCCTGCTGGGAGAGCAGAGGATACTGAGGCTCGCTTCGCTAGATTAGAGCGGAGCATTGAGAATTCGGTGGAGATAGTCACGCAAGCATTGGGTGCCGATGATAGACGAGGTCCCGCGGCACAGCCTACTACTGAACAGGCAGCTGCAGAGGCGGAGAGACCTCATGCTGTTGAGACAGCTACAGTTACACCACCTCCAGCCCAGGATACAGATTCTCCTATCGCTCCACAGCAGAGCGATAGTGATTTGGGTTATGACTGCGACTTGAGTAGGTTGCGAGAGTTTCAAGCGCTGAAACCCCCAGTGTTTAGAGGGGTGAAAGACCCAGTGGTTACGGAGGATTGGGTGTATGAGATGGAGAAACTATATAGGTTTTTCCGATGCACTTCAGCTGAAAAGGTAGCCTTTACCGTGTTTATGTTGAAAGGCGAGGCCGAGCATTGGTGGAGGTCCACCGAGGTTATTTTGAGGGCCAGACACTCTGAGATCTCGTGGGAGATATTTCTAGAGGCCTTCAGGAGATAATATATCCCAACCACCGCACAGAGGAAATTACGGATGGAATTTATGAATTTGGTTCAAGGGAACCATACTGTGGACGAGTATGAGTCCAAGTTTATGTCCTTGGGGAGATATGACCCGGACACGATGGGTAGTGAGACCCGAAAGATACAAAAGTTCATGGATGGATTGAGATTGGCCATCTGGACTAAGCTAGCTCCCTTCGACATTGTGACTTATGAGGAGGCTATACATAAGGCTCAGTTGTGTGAGCAAGACTTTGAGCGAAATGCCTCCGAGCTTGGGAGGATTAGTGTCATGAAGGACAGGGACCGGAAGAGATTCGGGTTTGGGAGAGTGGCCAAGAAAGATGGCCAAAGATTTTTTGAGAAGAGGCCAAAGATTTTTCGAGAAGAGGCCAAAGATTGAGGAGGTGCGGGAGAGAGCTGCTAGACCTCCCGTATACCCAGCCTTGACTGCGCCGAGGGGCATGACTATTGGAGGACCACGGCCTACTACTGACCAGTGTAGGAGATGTGGGAGATTTAATGGGAATAGGCCCTGTCTGATGACCCCTATGGTGTGTTTTAGATGCGAGAGACCAGGACATATGGCTAAGTATTATCCCGAAAAGATAGAGATTGCCCCACAGAAGGGTAAGGAGCCTGAGGGAGCTCTAGTTGAGATAGTAGCCCCGAGGAGGAGGGCTACAACTGAGGAAAAAGGGAAATAGGCTGCGGGTGTGAGCAGAGGAAGAGTACATGCACTGGACCAGGACACAGCAGACGCATCGACGGATGTGATTAAAGGTATCATCCGAATCTTTGATTTAGAAGCATTGGTATTATTTGATCCTGGTGCCACGCATTCTTTCATATCACCTTCCTTCGCACATAAATTATTGAAGCATGTGAAACCAACATTGTTGGATAAGATGTTAATGATTTCCACACCCATGAATGATAGTCAATTGACTGAGTATGCATGTAGAGATTGTAAGTTAAAGATAGAGGGGAAGGAAATGATAGCCAATCTGATTTTATTGAATATGAATGATTTTGATGTAATTTTGGGAATGGATTGGTTGGCTACCAATCGTGTTGTGATGGATTGTCATGCCAAAACATTGATGTTTTCAGGATTAGACAATCTTATTAAAAATTTTAATGAAAAGAAATGATATGAAAATAGCATGTTTGTTGTAAATAAAGGAGTATGATTTTAAATGCATATTGCTTGAGAGATAAATTATTGTTTTTGATAAATGTTGAATGTGGAGTGATGGTTATGTTACTAATGATGGAGAGGATAATGTGAAGGGTTCATTGCATACGTGGTTGATATAGATGAGGCACACCCGGAATTGAGGGACATAACCGTAATTACAGATTACCCTGATGTCTTTTCGGATGAATTACCAGGACTACCACCTGAAAGGGAAATGGAATTTTGCATTGAGCTAGTGCCTAGTACAGAGCCGATATCGAAACCACCCTATAGAATGGCTCCGATAGAATTGGAAGAGCTGAAGAAACAGCTGTAAGAGTTGCTGGAGAAGGGGTTTATTAGACCGAGTGTCTCACCTTGGGCAGCACCGATTCTATTTGTAAGGAAGAAGGACGGAAGCCTCCGACTGTGTATAGACTACCGGTTGTTGAATAAGGCCACCATTAAGAACAAGTACCCCCTTCCAAGAATCGATGATTTGTTGGATCAGCTCCAGGGAGCCGAAGTATTTTCTAAGATAGATCTGCGGTCAGGGTATCATCAGTTGAGGATCAGGAGTGGAGATGTACCCAAAACAGCATTTCGTACCCGTTATGGCCACTACGAGTTTTTGGTGATGCCATTCGGATTGATGAATGCTCCCGCAGCATTTATGGCATTGATGAATGATATATTCAAGCCATACCTGGACAAGTTTGTAATAGTGTTCATTGATGACATTTTGGTGTATTCCAAGTCTAGGGAAGATCATGGGGAGCACTTGAGGATAGTTCTGCAGACCCTCCGAGAGAGAGAATTGTATGCCAAACTCAGCAAGTGTAACTTTTGGTTGGAACAGATCTCATTTCTAGGGCATGTTGTGTCAAAGGATGGGGTATCGGTGGATCCATCCAAGATAGATGCAGTTGTACAGTGGGAACAGCCCAAGACAGTAACTGAGATCAGGAGTTTTCTAGGATTGGCAGGATATTATTGGAGATTTGTAGAGGGTTTCTCCAGACTAGCTGCTCCATTGACACGCCTCACGCTAAAAGATGTTAAGTTTATGTGGGATGAGGCATGTGAGAGGAGTTTTGAGGAGCTTAAGCGTCGATTGACGACTGCTCCAGTTCTCACCATTCCTACCAGCTCAGGAGGATTCTCGGTGTATACGAATGCATCACACCAGGGACTGGGCTGTGTGCTTATGCAGATGGAAAGGTAGTTGCCTATGGATCTAGACAGTTGAAAGATCATGAGAGGAACTACCTGACACATGATTTGGAGTTGGCGGCTGTAGTATTTGCTTTGAAAATATGGAGTCACTATCTCTATGGTGAGAAATTTCAGGTGTTCACAGATCATAAGAGCCTTAAGTACCTGTTCTCACAGAAAGAGCTGAATATGAGACAGGGGAGATGGCTTGAACTCCTGAAGGACTATGATTGTGAAATCATGTACCACCCAGGTAAGGCAAATGTAGTTGCCGATGCTTTGAGTAGAAAGAACCTTGGGTTGGTGTCTTATATGATGGTACGGGAACATGAATTGTTAGAACACTTTGCAAACCTCATTTTGGATGTAACCCCACCTGGATCTGAGAGACTTGAAATCATGGCTAGTTTAAGACTGGAGCCAGAATTGATTGGCCGAATTCGGCAAGCCCAGCAGAGCGATCGACGATGCATCGATTGGCTGAGGCAGATACAGACGGGTGTGGGTAGTGATTTTGAGCATAGTGCTGATGGGTTATTGAGGTTCAGAGGCAGAGTATGCGTTCCCAAGGATCTTGAGATCAGGAGAATGATTTTATTAGAGGCTCACTCATCAAAGTATACGATATATCCAGGAAGTACCAAGATGTATCAAAACCTTCGGAAGGTTTATTGGTGGTCTGGAATGAAGAGAGACATTGCTGAATATGTCGCTAAGTGTCTCGTTTGTCAGAAAGTGAAGGTAGAGCATCAGAAGCCTGCAGAATTATTGCAGCCTCTACCGATACCGACCTAGAACTGGGAGCATGTCACCATGGATTTTGTGATGGGGTTACCGAGGACCCGTAGAGGTCATGATGCCATATGGGTTATTGTGGACCGGTTGACTAAGTCCGCCTATTTCTTGGCTATGAGAGCTACCGATACTCTGAGTCAGTTGGCGAACCTGTATATTCTAAAGATAGTACGGCTACATGGTGTACCAGTGAGCGTTGTTTCTGATAGGGATGCCCGCTTCACTTCCCATTTCTGGGAACATTTTCAGGAAGCGCTGGGGACCAGACTGAGTTTTCGCACCGCTTTTCATCCTCAGATAGATGGGCAGTCAGAGAGGACTATACAGACCGTCGAGGATATGTTGAGAGCATGTGTGCTGGATTTTAAAGGCTCCTGGGATGACCACCTGCAGTTAGCCGAGTTCGCTTATAATAATAGCTATCATGCTAGTATCGGGATGGCACCCTATGAGGCATTATACGGGCGTAGATGCCGTTCCCCTATTGGATGGGAAGAGGTTGGTGATAGACAGATTTTTGCTCTGGACTTAGTGCAGCAGGCATCTGAGGACGTCCAGTTGATATGTGAGAGATTACGGACAGCTCAGAGCCGGCAAAAGAGTTATGCTGACAAGAGACAAAGACCACTGGAGTTTGATGAGGGTAAGTCGGTGTTTCTGAGGGTATCACCATCGAAGGGTATTATGAGATTTGGTAAGAAGGGCAAGCTGAGCCCTAGATATATCGGACCCTTCGAGATTTTGGAGAGAGTGGGAGATAAGGAGTATAGGTTGGCATTGCCACCGGATTTGGCAAATGTCCACAACGTCTTCCACGTCTCGATGCTTCGAAAGTATCACCCAGACCCGACACACGTGATAAGATATGAGCCGTTGGAGCTCCATGAGAGTGTGACGTATGTTGAGAAGCCGGTTTGGATATTGGACAGAAAAGAGAAAGTGTTATGGAATAAGACAATTCCCTTGGTGAAAGTTCTTTGGCAGCATCACACGGCGGAAGGGGCCACGTGGGAATTGGAGAACTTAATACGGGAGAAGTACCCCCAACTTTTTGAATAGTGACTTGGTTCTAATTTGGAGGACCAAATTCCTTGAAGCAAGGGAGAATGTGAGACCCCGTATATGTAAAGTTGTAATGTGTAATAAATATGAATGGACTTGTAATGTAAAGTATGATTGATGTAAGTCCATGGATTCAATGTACGTATGTGTAATATGATTTGTAACGTACATACAAGTTCCATTGAGTATGAATATGAAGAAATGAGTTCTTATAAGTGATGGATGTGATTGAAACTCAAAATGGGTAGTGTGGTAAAATGGAATGAAGTTATGCTTCCATTTGGTTTTATATAGCATACCTTTGGACATACAATGAATGCAAACAAGTTTCAATGTGCATAAGGTATGAATGGATGCCATTTCCAAGTTATAAAGGTGAATGGATGAGAAAATGGCCATGGCAACAGATTCAGGATGTGTTGGTATGAGTTGCAACAAGGAAACTACAAGAAATCTGGAAAACATGAAGGCCAGATCGATCTCATAGGATGAGAGATCGATCTGGAAGAGCCAGAATGCTCTTATTTGGGCAATGGAATATAGCAGATCGATCTCCAATGGGACCAGATCGATCTCCTAAGCATTCTGTGATGAAAAGATCGATCCTCAAGCACCCAGATCGATCTCCTTAGCTCTCTGTTTGGGACCAGATCGACCTCATGCTTCAACAGATCGATCTCATGCTTCGATAGATCGATCTCATGCTTCGACAGATCGATCTCATGCTTAAAAATTTCGTGAAAATGAGAGATTTAAGGGGACCAGATCGATCTCCTCTGGGACCAGATCGATCTCCTCAAGCTATTTCTATATAAGGAGGGTTGAAAATCTGAAAATTTCAGGAAAAACACCAATCTTCCATTTCTAACCTAAAAACCTAACTTTCCCTCTCTAAAATCAGCCCTTTTCAGTGAGATTTGAAGAGAGACCATTAGAGGCAAAGTTGTTCCTATCAAAGAGAAGAACAACATAGTGGGTAGGCATTTTCCCATTGTTGGTATTGAATGAGAAAAGGGCATTGACATTTGGAGCAAGAAGAAAAATCATATTTGGTAAGATTCTAACACTCCAATCCAAGTGCATTGTCTATTTAATTGATTTTGGAGTTGTTTGGCATGAGTATTGATGGATAAATTATCTAGGGATGTGGTGGAATTGGTGTGATCTAGAAAACCTAGAATGGGTATAATGTGAGAATATATGGGTTGAATGAATTTATGATTCTAGATGGTTAAATGAAATTTCATTGTGAGTTTGGAGGAATTGTGAAAATGGGTATGTATATGCTTGATAAATGCCATAGTGAGGGAATTCATGAAATATGAACACTATGAGCTTAATATCGATTCAATATCGATTCGGAATAAGTAATAGGCCTAAGAAGAATCCATAGACTCGAGTTTTGGGTAAAGTAATGAAACGAGGCCTCACAAGCGTTAATAGAAAACTATAGGTCGAATTGACTATAGTGAATGCACGATATCATATTATATGGATCGAGTATAATGCGGGATACGATTTTGTGCAGTCCTGAAGAGTTCGTTCGAAACGAATCGAGTAGTACGAGTAGCAGCTTTAAGGAAGTGGAATCACGCATCGCGATTCCAGGTAAGGGAATTCTGTAAGTATATAGAGGTAGCTGCTCGTATTTTATGGGTGTATAGGGCTTTGGAAATGTGCATGAGTTTATAGAAATGTGTTTGAAGATGTATGGAAATTACTATAAGTATTTGTATGAGATTGGGTTGTTTGAAATGGTTATTAAAAAGGGATAGTAAGGCTAATAATTGCATAAATCAAGTGTTTTGAACGCTTTCACAAAACATGTGTTTGGTTTCAAACGAATTGATAAATAGGTTGGCTATTGTGGTTAGATATTTGTAGCACATGTGAAGTGCCAAATATGTTTTAAGATAGCTTTAAAAGCTTATGATCTGCCTATCATGTTTATGTGAATTAAACCGTGCTAGAGCCTAGCTCGCACCGGGTATTGATGTTTTCATTTGTATGAAACGTTTTGGAGCTTAGCTCGCACCTAGATTTGGAAACTATGATGATGTTTATAAACCGTACTGGAGCTTCTGCTCGTACGTGGCTTTTGAGTGGTTTGTCTTATGAGTATAACTGTACTAGAGCTATGCTCGTACGCGTCTCTTTATGAGAGGATGCATGAGTCGTGCTAGAGCTTTGCTCGCACAAGTTTGCACATTGTGATACGTATAAGGTTGTGAAAGTTGGTAAGATCCTTAAGCCTTACATCCTTAAGCCAACATCCTTAAGCCCAAAGAGGCGGGGAGGCTCTGTTAGGCGGGGAGGCTCTGTTCGGTGGGGAGGCTCTCTTACAGTGGGATCCTTAAGCCAATATCCTTAAGCCTTGGAGGGGTGGGGAGGCTCTGTTAGGCAGGGAGGCTCTCCTACATGGGTACGGTAAGATCCTTAAACCCTACATCCTTAAGCCAACATCCTTAAGCCCGAGGAGGCAGGGAGGCTCTGTTAGGCGGGGAGGCTCTGTTCGGTGGGGAGGCTCTCTTACGGAAGGATCCTTAAGCCCTACATCCTCAAGCTAACATCCTTAAGCCCGAGGAGGCAGGGAGGCTCTGTTAGGAGGGGAGGCTCTGTTCGGTAGGGAGGCTCTCCTTCACGGATATGGAAAGTCTTGGTATGGGGTAGGTAAGACCTAGGAATGGCACCCCCAATCGCGATATGAGTCTGCGGAGTACGTTGTACCATGTATATCACATGGAGTACGATGTACCGCATGATGGTTATGTGATGAGAAAGTCTAGCGAGGGATAATCCATCTTCGTGCCAGCATGATACCCCGTACACCTGGATGCATGTGGTCTGGGATGATTTATGATGTAGTGGTCCACATAGGCACTTTTGATATAGTGACCTAGTTTTTATACACGTGTGTGAATTGTGAAATGAAAATGTGGTTGTGATTGTGAATTGATTTGGTGGTATTTATGTGTTGAGAAAGAGGTTTATGATGTTGGTTTAAAAAGGAGGTTTCTTAATGAATTGCCCTTTTTATGAATTTAAATGAGATTGAGCATGAGATGATTTATACATGATGTTCTTTTTACCATGTTTGATATGCCAATGTACATGATTTTGACACATGATATATATGTATACTCATATGGCATAGTTTTATTCCTCATGCTCCTACCATAAATGATTTATGCATAACACTATCAGCATGTAGATAGAGTAGTTATCTACCTTGCTTGCATTATTGCCTTACTGAGCGTGTGGTTGCTCATCCCTCTCTATTTCCCCCCTACAGAGCGTGCATAGTAGCCCAGTGAGGACTGAGGCGTGGTATTTTGGACTCCGCTGCATCTCCATCGCTTAGAGGTATATACACAGTGATTCTTTTTGTATCTAAACAATGTAAAAGCACAATATTCTTTGAGTTGTAATTATGGGGGATGTAGATGTCAGTAAAACATGCTTTTGTATAAGTACAATATTAAATGCAAATGTATGACATCGTTTTATTTAACTGAGAATGAATGAGATGTGGAGTTTATTATTGACTCACAGCCCAACAGTGTGTGGTGAGTTAGTTCACGACCGGGTAAGGTAACAGTAAAACGTAAAAAAATTTTAGTGATTTTCGGTTAAAGAGAATGGAATTGGGTCGTGACAGTCTACGCACATCCGCGTAGCTTTTCTATCTACCCTGTGCAGCCCGTAGCCTCTCACATATGAGTTTCACACTCTGTACAGCTTTCTCAACAAGCTCGGGAGCATTTATCTTTCTGTCACCGACTTCTTCCTAAGCTACAAGGGATCTACACCTCCTGCCATATAGAGCCTCAAAGGGTGCCATTCCAATACTTGCATGATAGCTGTTATTGTACGCAAACTTTGCTAGGGGTAGGTGATCATCCCATGATCCCTTAAAATCCATCGTACACGCCCTCAACATATCCTCCAGGGTCTGAATAGTCCTCTCTGACTGACCATCTGTCTGAGGATGATAGGTGGTACTAAAACTCAATCGAGATCCCATGGACTCCTGAAACTGGGTCCAAAATTTGGAAGTAAACCGGGAATCTCTATCAGAAGTAATACTCACTGGAGCCCCATGTAATCTAGCTATCTCGCTGACATACAGCTCAGCTAAGGCATCCACAGTATCAGTGCTCTTGATGGCAAGGAAGTGGGCACTCTTGGTCAATCTATCCACAATGACCCATATCGCATCACAACCTCTTCGGGTCCTCGGTAAACCCATAATAAAATCCATGGTGACATACTCCCAGTTCCATGTAGGTACAGGTAAGGGCTGTAGTAGTCCTCCAGGCTTCCGATGCTCAGCTTTCACTTGCTGGCATATTAAACACCTGGCCACATACTCTGCCACATCTCGCTTCATACCACTCCACCAGTACACCTTTCTCAAGTCTCAATACATCTTAGTACTCCCTAGGTGCATGGTGTATCGCGAGCAGTGGGATTCTCTCAGTATCAGTCTCTTTAGGGTATTATCGTCCGGTACACAAATCCATCCTCTAAATCTCAACAATCCATCCTCACTGACTGTGAGATCCGACTGCGAACTCTGTTCAGCTTGGCTAACCATATCTATCAACCTCTGATCACTACGCTGCCCAGTTCTAATCTGATCCATGATCCTGGGCTCTATCCGCAAGCTAGCCAAAAATCCAGTCTCTACCTCTTTAATTCTGATCCGAAGTTCGGTGAACTGCTCTAACAAATCCCATTCCCTGATCATCATTGCAGATATCATACTCTTCCTGCTCAGGGCATCAGCAACTACATTTGCCTTACCTGGATGATATAGAATCTCGCAGTCATAATCCTTAAGGAGTTCCATCCATCTCCTTTGTCTCATGTTTAACTCTTTCTGATCAAAGAGATATCTTAAACTCTTGTGATCAGTGAAGATCTGGAATCTTTCCCCATATAAGTAGTGTCGCCAGATCTTCAAAGCAAATACCACAGCGGCTAACTCCAAATCATACGTGGGGTAATTCCGTTCATGGTCTTTCAACTGTCGCGATCCATATGCGACCACTCTTTCGTGCTGCATAAGCACACACCCCAATCCTTGATGAGATGCATCACTATACACCGAAAATCCTCTTGATCCCTCAGGAATAGTTAACACAGGTGCCGCTGTCAATCTCCTTTTTAACTCCTGAAAACTGAGCTCACATTGATCAGTCCATATGAACGGAGTCTCCTTACACGTGAGTTTAGTCAAAGGAGCGGCAATCCTTAAAAATCCTTCCACAAAACTTCTGTAATACCCTGCCAAACCAAGGAAGCTTCGCACCTCAGTAACTGTCCTCAGTCTCTCCCAACTAAGCACAGCTGCTACTTTACTTGGATCCACTGATACTCCTTCCTCTGAGACTATAGGACTAAGGAAAGCTATTCGGTTCAGCCAAAACTCACACTTACTAAGCTTTCCATATAATTGCTTATCTCGGAGTATCTGAAGTACTACCCACAAATGCTGTGCATGCTCCTCATACGACCGAGAGTATACCAAGATATCATCAATAAAGACTATCACAAATTTATCCAGATAGTCTCTGAACACTTCGTTCATCAACCTCATAAATGCAGCAGGGGCGTTCGTCAATCTAAAGGACATCACCAGAAATTCATAATGGCCATACCTTATCCTGAAGGCCGTCTTGGGAATATCTTCTTCCTTTATCCTCAATTGGTGATAGCCCGATCTCAAATCAATCTTAGAAAAGACTGAGGCCCCTCTTAGTTGATCAAGTAGATCATCAATCCTGGGCAGTGGGTATTTATTCTTCACCATGGCTTTATTCAACAGCCAGTAGTCTACGCATAATCTGAGACTACCATCCTTCTTCTTGACAAATAAAATCGGTGCTCCCCACGATGAAACACTGGGTCTAATGAACCCTTGATTCAATAACTCCTGTAGTTGTTTCTTCAATTCCTCAAGTTCCACTAATGCCATCCTGTATGGAGGTTTAGAGATCGGCTGAGTATCTGGTACTAAATCAATGGTAAACTCCAGCTCTCTCTCTGGTGGCAAACTTGGCAACTCATCTGGGAAAACATCCAGAAATTCGCAAACCACAGGTATATCCTCAATCCTCGGATGTTCTCGCTCATCGTCTGAGATGAGTGTCTCATAACCTTCACATGAACAATCATATTTAATATTCTCCAAAATAATATTAAAATTCTCAAATTACTTACTAGGATTCCACATATTCATTTCCTCAATATCTCAGCCGTACACTGTAAGGTTCAGGTAGGGAGAAAGTTACAATCTTAGTGTAGCAGTCTAAACTCACTTGATTGGTTGCCAACCAATCCATCCCCATAATTACATCAAACCCATATATATTCAACATGATTAGATCTGCTAACATCACTCTATCTCCCACCTTTGTTTCACATCCTCTACAGATTAACTCAGTTCTCTAGGATTCACGCATAGGGGTATTTACATGTAGTACATACTCTAGAGGTTCAAACTTCAAATTTAAACTACTTGAAAAATGCTCTGAAATAAACGAATGCGTGGATCCTGAATCTATCAATACATGAGCCTTATGATTACAGATAGAAAGTGTACCTCTTATAGTTTCTGCTGAAGTGTCCGTAGTTTCCTTATCCAGGGCAAACACACATCCCTATGCCACAGGTTTCTTCCCTTTCTCTGCAGCAGTGGCCCGTCTCTGGGGATTCACTCTCTGAGGCTGCTGTCTAGTAGGCTCCGAAGCATGTGGTATCTAAGGTTGAGGACAGTCCTTCACTCTGTGACCCGTATCACCATATCTAAAACATCCATGGATCGACCCAGTACAAATTCCCTCATGCGATCGGCCACAGTCTCTACAAACCCTTATCTCCAGCCTGCCATATCGAGGGGTCTCCATGATAATAGGATAAGCTCCGGGCCTCTCCAATCTGTCCTTTTGTACCTCAATCCTTCCTCTCCTGAAGGAACCTCTCCGAACATCTGCTTGAGACATCGCTGGCCTCTTGCCTTTGTCCCTAATCACTGCTCCAAACTCATTCTGGGACTGTACAATTTCAATTCCCCTCTCAATCTCTTGTCTCGTCTCAGAGCATCTCCAAACTTAGTAATACACAACCCAATCAATCGATCTCTGATGATAGGCTTCAATCCATACACAAATCTCTCTGTGCAAAGCTCTTCATTCTTGAAAGTCTCTGGATCATATCTCAACAGAGCGGTAAATCGGCTCTCGTAATCATCTACAGACATGTCACCCTGTACCAAACTCAAAAACTCTGCTTGCCTCCTTCTCTGGGTAGCTCGTGGTACATATTGGGCTCTAAAGGCTGTCTGGAACTCTTCCCAACCAATCACATCCTGGTGGGACATCAAAATACCCTGGGTAGTACCCCACCAATCTCGAGCTCTCCCTTTCAACATGTAGGCACTCATACTGACCCTCTCAGCATCGGTGCACCCCAGATAGTCGAATATAACTCTCAACTCCGTCAACCACTCCTCAGCCTCTGTAGGATCCTTCTTTCCCCTAAATGCAAGCGGATTCATTTTCAAAAAGTCCTTCAGTCGGACCATACTTCTGTCATCAGGCTGAGTGACTGGAGGCACTGGGGGTATGGCAGGTCCTTGTGGTGGTGTAGGAGTAGTACCTGAGGCATTAACTCCAAAGTGTTGCGCAAATAACGCTGCCATCTACTCAAAACATTGCCTCACATCGGTCTCAATCCGATTAAATCGAGAGTTAGGACTCTCTGGTTGTAGGACAGGTGGCGGAGGGGACTATGCCTGCCTCCTCGAACGACCTCATCGTTTACTCATTCTCTATCTCAACTCGTCTCCTGCGCGTACATATCAAAATCGATTGAAATCTCAATCCTCAGATTCAGTTCATGACCAAACTATTACAGACACTTGGGATGTATTCTATTTCACTTAACCGACACTGACAGTACTAAACACCCTAAGCTCTGATACCAAGAAAACTCTGTGACGCCCCGGAAGCGCGAAAAATATGGCTAATTTGAAACTTTTTAATCATCAATTCACAATTAAAGGTGCATTCCTGTGCAGTGTCATACATCATCATAATTATCATGCCATCAGGATCTCATCATAATATAGTATCCTATATATTACTCGATTCCAATTTAATTAATCCTAATACATCACGTACATCATTGTACAATAAGTGTCTGTAAATATAACTCTAGTCTGGGTACATGAATATTAAATATCTACCTCAATACACAAAATACGGCCTCGAGCTCAAGTTCTCCACTAGCCTCTAACCCGACGTCGCAGGGAACTCACTTCACTTGAAGCGATCTGGGGGAAGAGAAAACAGGGTGAGCTTCCAAATCGCTCAGTAAGGGGGGGTAAGGGAACTCAGTTATATAAACCATATCACACATCACAAATATGTATTTATTTATGAAGCTCATTTGAAATCGTAGCATGAAAGTTCTCAAAACATCATCATCTCATAACTCATAAATCATGTGAAAACATGAAGGTAAAAAGGCTCAATATCGAGCATTCACAAGCATGTGTAAATATATGCGATAATGGCTGTTCTCAAAATACGTGATAAAAATCACCTCAGTAAATAGCACGTGACAAGGTCACAAAACACAACTCATGTGTAAAACGAGACTAGGCAATAAAACTCAATTAAAACTCATCATGGCACATCAAATATGTAATCTCCTCTGGGTGCGCATCCCAGGCATCCTCGTATAGAGGGAACGTCGACAATATGGTCGTATGCGTGGTATATTGGACTTATATGTTACCAGAACAAGGCCCGACCTTACATGCTACCAGAGCAATGCCTCACCTCATGCATATTATCACGTGGTCCCTGGGTCGGTTCCCAAACGGCCCACTCTCTCGGTCTTACATGCTACCAAAGCAAGGCCACCCAGCGTTACCAGAACGGGGGTCATCTCACGTTACCAAAACGGAGGCATCTCTCGTTACCAAAACAGAGGCATCTCTCGTTACCAAAACGGAGGAATATCAGACTTACATGCTACCAGAGCAAGGCCTCCCAACGCTACCAAAGAGGAGGAATAATCGGACTTACATGTTACCAGAACAAGGCCTGTGGTCCCTGGGTCGGTTCCCAAGCGTCCCACTATATCGGTCTTACATGCTACCAGAGCAAAGCCCGATGTGTATTCAACATGACACGCCTAAGTCTCAATCATTAGCCATTATCTTATAAAATGTTATGCCTTCACGTAGAACTCATAATGGTTTTTCCTCAAAAAACTCATTTAAAACATTTGTGTACTCAACACAAAACATATTAAAATTGAGTTCCAACCAGCAAAACACGCACACATTTTCTCAAATCTCAATATCGCCTTAACGTAGAACCCAATTTACTTTTCACGCAAACTCAAAGGTTTATAAAGCAATTTCACACTCAGCTTATAAACTCATAAAATAATGGGCTCCAATCGACTATAAAAATCGTGTGCAATTATATCACAACACAACACCAAACATGCTTGTATTCTCAAATCATGGTTCATGCTACAACAATTCATCAAAACACATACACAAATGGTTTAGTTTTCCCTTACCTCTTTGCACCTCGTATAGTGCAATCGTTTCCCCGTATCACAGACTAGCCTCGCACTCCACTATGGAACTCCCAAGCTGTCCAAACGATGTTAAAACATCAATACTCATTATCACATTAACCTCAATTCTCAAAATCTAGCATAATTGCTCATAACTCCTCAAATTTCTCAATTCTCATAACTCCACCACAAACCACAATCTCGCTCCCAACACCTCATTTTAATACATATGAGAGACTTTGATGTAATCCTAGGAATGGGTTGGTTTCCTGCAAACCGTGCTGGAGTAGATTATTTTTCTAAGACGGTAACGTTTTCAAGGGTAGATAGCGTTACCGTAAGTTTCCCCGAACAATGTATTGTAAAGTTTCCTTGAAAAGTAATTAAAGCATTAGTTGTTGTAAGCGAAATGGATCAATTTCTATGCTGACTAAATGATTAATATTTTGAAGGTTATATTGTGTACGTGGTTAAGGCAGATAAGGCACGTCCAAAATTGAGAGACATCTCAATGGTTATGAAATTTCCAGATGTCTTTTGGGATGATTTACCAGGGTTACCACCAAATAGAGAGATGGAGTTTTGTATAGATTTGACACCTGGTACAGAGTCGATATCCAAACCACCATACAGAATGGCTCCGATTGAGTTGGACGAACTAAAGAAGCAGTTGTTGGAGTTGTTGGATAAGGGGTTCATCAGAATGAGTGTATCGTATTAGGGAGCATCGGTTCTATTTATAAAGAAAAAGGATAGGAGCCTTCGACTGTGTATTGACTACAGGTTGTTGAATAAGGTGACCATAAAGAATAAGTACCCCCTTCCACGCATCGATGACTTGTTAGATCAGCTTCGGGGAGCGCAAGTCTTTTTCTATGATAGATCTGAGATCTAGTTACCATCAGTTGAGAGTTCAGGATGGACATGTACCCAAAACAACTTTTCGCACCCGGTATGGTCATTATGAGTTTATGGTTATGTCATTCGAGTTGATGAATGCTCCTGTAGCCTTTATGTCATTGATAAATGAGGTGTTTCACCAGTATTTGGATCGGTTTGTTATTGTGCTTATCGATGACATCTTGGTGTACTCGAGATCTAGGGAAAAGCATGAGCAGCATCTAAGGATAGTGCTAGAGACCCTCCAAGAGAAGAAGTTATACGCTAAACTCAGTAAGTGTGACTTTTGGCTAGAGCAGATCTCTTTTTTAGGTCGTATTGTATCAAGGGATAGTGTGTCAGTGGACCCATCCAAGATTGAGGTAGTGATTCAGTGGTAGAGACCCCAGACAGTCACGAAGATCAGGAGTTTCCTGGGTTTAGCTGTGTATTATCGCGATTTGAAATTCTCGAAATTAGCTGCTCTGTTAATACGTCTCTTGAGGAAGAATGTTGAGTTCGTGTAGGACGATAGATGTGAGAAGAGTTTTCAGGAGTTGAATTGTCGATTAACCACCACTCCGATTCTCACCATTCCTACCAGCTCATAAGGTTTTTTTGTATATACAGATGCTTCGTACCAAGGACTGGGCTACGTACTGATGCAGGATGGAAAGGTAGTTGCCTATGGATCTAGACAGCTGAAAGATCATGAGAGAAACTATTCGACCCATGATCTAGAGTTGACGATCATGGTATTCACCTTGAAGATATGGTGTCATTATCTGTACGATGAGAAATTTCAGGTATTTACTGACCATAAGAGCCCCAAGCATCTGTTCTCATAGAAGGAGTTGAACATGAGACATAGAAGGTGGCTCGAGCTTCGAAGGACTATGATTGCGAGATTTTGTACCACCCAGGTAAGGCAAATATAGTAGCGATGCACTGAGTAGGATGCATCTTAGGTTGGTATCGTACATGATGATCAGGGAACACAAGCTGTTGGAACAGTTCGCGAGCCTCAGTTTAGATGTGACCCCGCCTAATACTGATAGTGGTTTTATGGTAGCTAGCCTGCGGTTGGAACCCGATGTGGTAGATTGTATCCGGTAGGCCCAGCAGATTGATCATCAGTGCAGTGATGTTATCGAGCAGATACATATGGGTACAGAGACTGATTTTGAGTTGAGTTCAGATGGATTACTGAGGTTCAGGGGTAAGATATGTGTTCCCGATGACCTAGAGATCAGGAGGTTGATCTTGACAAAAGCTCATTCATCAAAGTATACACTGCATTCGGGAAGTAACAAGATGTATCAGAACCTCCAGAAAGTGTATTGGTGGTCAGGGATAAAGAGAGATGTAGTGGAGTATGTGACGAAATGTCTCGCCTATCAGCAGGTGAAGGTAGAGCATCAGAAGCCTACAAGGTTATTGCAACCTCTACCTATACCGACTTGGAAATGGGAGCATGTCACTATGGACTTTGTGATAGGTTTACCCAGGACCCACAAGAATAACAATGCGATTTGGGTGATAGTGGACAGATTGACGAAGTTGGCACACTTCCTAGCTATAAGAGACACCGATACTCTAAGTACTCTGGCGGATTTGTATGTGTATGAGATAGTGAGGTTTCATGGTATTCCAGTGAGCATTGTGTCAGATAGGGATTCCCACTTCACTTCCCACTTCTGGGAACATTTTCATGAAGCTATAGGAACCCAACTGAGTTTTGGCACAGCTTTCCATCCTCAGACAGATGGTCAGTCAGAGAGGATAATACAGACTCTAGAGGACATGTTGAGAGCATGTGCACTGGACTTTAGAGGCTCCTGGGATGACCATTTACCACTCACAGAGTTCACCTATAATAACAGTCATCATTCGAGTATCGGGATGGCACCATATGAGGCTTTGTATGGCCATAGATGTCGTTCCCTATTAGATGGGAAGAGGTAGGTGACTGATAGATATTTGCTCCCGACTTAGTGAGACAAGCCTCTAAGGACGTCCAGTTGATTTGTGAGAGATTACGAATAGCTCAGAGTAAACAAGAGAGTTATGCTGACAGAAGATGGAGACCATTGGAGTTTACAGTGGGTGAGTCTGTATTTTTACAAGTTTCTCCTTCCAAAGGTATAACGAGGTTTGGAAAGAAAGGGAACCTGAGTCCTCATTACATTGGACCCTTTGAGATACTTGATAGAGTGGGAGATAAGGCCTACATGCTAGCATTGCCACCTGAGCTAGCGGCGTTCATAACGTCTTCTACATTTCTATGTTACGGAAGTACCATCCGAATCCAGCGCATGTGATTAGATATGAGCCATTGGAGCTCAACGAGAGCATGTCGTATGTTAATAAATCGGTTCGGATATTAGATAGGAAGGAGAAGGTGTTGAGGTCGAAGACGATTCCCTTAGTGAAAGTTCTTTGGCAGCATCACGCTGCAGAGGAAGCTACATGGGAGTTAGAGAGTTTGATGGGGGGAAGTACCCAGAGTTATTCACCGACTGATTTAGTTCTAATTTGGAGGACTAAATTTTGTTAGTGGGGGATATTATGTAAGACCCACTTTTGATGATGTATTCCTTATGATTCATATTATGTACACATTTCCATATGTTAATTGAATCATAAGAAGAGCTTTTGCTTGAATGAAATTGCAAAGAGAATGAATGAATATCCAAGAATCCATGTAACTAAATAAGGGCTAAAGTGGTCACCGACTAAACGAATGGAATTTAAACCACTCTGACTGAATATCAGGACTTAAAACACGAAATGATAATGTAAGGCTCGTGAATTCTATGTACCTTTTATGATTCCATGTTGTACACACAAGTTACATAATATGTGAATCATAAGAAATGAACTTTTTTATGCTCTAAGTGTGATTAAAAGACAAAATGATTAGTGAAGCATTTATATGCAATCTTTCCCTTGAAATTCTGGAAATAATTTGTAGTTGGAATCCTGCAGATGAATACCACATCAATCTCCTTACAAGAAAGGATCGATCTTGTAATTCCAGAATGAAATCATAAGGTTCTACAGGCAAGCAGATTGATCTCGATGTGATTTTGCATAGAGAAGATCGATCCCTTCCCAAAAACAAATTGATCTCGATGTGATTATGCATTGAAAGGATCAATGCCTCCCCAAAAATAGATCGATCTTGAATGGTTTTTAGCTAGAAAGAATCGATCCCTTCCCAAGAGTAGATCAATCCTATAGCTTACTTTCTGAATATTTGTATAGTTCAACCAAACAAAGATTGATCTCTCACCCTTGGAGATCGATCTCACAATGCCTATTTCTATTTAAAAGGCTGACAGACGAGTCTTTTTCCCCAGATTAACACATACCTCTCTATTTTAGCAAAGTGAACAAGTTTTCTCACTCTAAAATATCATCACCTTCCAAACAGATTTGAGAAAGGTTACTTTTAGCAAAGTTGTTCCTAGTGATAAGGAGAACAACATAATCAAAACCTAGTAGTTAAATTTTTGGATTGAAGGAGCAAGGTGTTTCCCCAATTTTGGCCAAAAGAGAAAGGTTAAGCTAGGTGAGTTTTCAATACACCAATTTCAATTATGTTAATCTAGACATTTTTATGAGTTGATTGGTATATGTATGGTTGGCTGAAACATCCTTGAGCATGCTTAATCATCTATGACCAAATATGGGTTTAGTGTGAGAAAGTGAGCTATGGTTGATTTAATGACGAATTGATTATACTATGGTATTGGTGATGTTATATGCATGATTTTGAGATGGTTTTGTGAAATCAGTTTATGGAATTGGATGAAGTTATGAAGTGTGCATATAAGGTGTTTGTGAAAATGCATGAATTAATGGAAAACTAATGTTAAAGCATGCATCTCAAGTGCTTGATAAAATAACTAAGTGAGTTTGCTAGCTAAATTGGCTAGGAATGGTATGATGATGGCTAGCATTCGGCCATGGTGGCATGATGGGTGTTCGACCACCATGCCATGGCCGATAGTGATCATGGGCCAAGCTTGATGCAATCGACCCAATAAGATATATTGACTATGATGAAGTCAGAATAATGAGTTATCAGTGTTAACTGATGTGAATGATGAATATTTTAGCTCCCGAGGATATATCCAGAGCTAATTAGACTCAATCACGAAAAGCAAGAAATGAGGAAGAAGCAGCTTCCGAGTGATTTGAGGTAAGGAAATTTTGTTGGCTCTTAGAGAAATCTATACGCGTTTTCGGGTGCATTCACAATTTCTTAAAATGTCTGAGGGTCATAAAAAAGAAATAATATTTTAAGGGGTCCAGAATGGTAACCATTTTACTCTTTGGAAGGGCAAAAATTGGAATTTTATAAAAGATCATGGATGTTCTTGAGTCTTTTACTGCTTTTAGTATGTGGATAGGTAGGCTAGCTAGCATTTTAATGGTTTGTAAGAAAATAGCTTGATTTGTTTCTAATAACCATTCTTTTCAAAAAAACATTAGCCACCTACATGGGTTTTGTGGAAATAAGTGCTGGAGCACTGCTCGCACGAGATTTGATATTTTCATACATGTATTAGTGCTGGAGCAGTACTCACACTAGAGTTTTACATACATAAGTGTTGGAGCCTAGCTCGCACTAGTTTTCACATGGATTTTATGACATAGTGCTGGAGCGTTCCTCGCACTAATTGATACTATACATTTACAGTCGTGCTAGAGTTTTGCTTACACGTGATTTTATGACATGTTGGGAGTCGTGCTAGGAGCTTCAGGTAGACTTTGTGTCACACCGATTAAATAAGCTCGCATGTGCATTTTGAGGTGTGGCATAATTTGATATGATGATATGGGTCCACGGAGTACGTTGTACCGTGCATGTAGCTTGATTTATGTTGTACTGTGCTTGGATATTATATATACCATCCTCGAACGAGGGATAATCTACTATAGACCGACAGGTAGGACGTGACCCACCTCCCGTGTGGAAACAGATAGGTGTGATACCCCACACACTAGGATCCGTGTAGCCTGGGGTCATAGAGGATATGGTCATAGTCCTAGTTATTACCTATATTATTTGCCTGATCTCACATGTCACCTGGTTTATGATGATTGCATGATTTAAATTATTTTATGGGTTTGGACAGTCCGAGGGAGGGGCTGAGTCTTGACAAATGGTGATTTGGTACTGATTTATGTCGAACATAAACTGTTTTAAGTGCACCTCGCATGATGATTTTCCATGTTTTATTTACTGACATTGGTACTGATTTGTGTCGAGCATGAACTGTTTTAAGTACACCTCGCATGATGATTTTCCATGCTTTATTTACCAACATTGGTACTGATTTAAGTTGAGCATGAACTGTTTTAAGTACACCTCGCATGATGATTTTCCATGCTTTATTTACCAACTTGTGCATTAATTTGATTAACATGAACTACTTTATATACCATGAACACATGCATGAACTGATGTTTTTGGGTATGATGTGTAACTGCGTGGCTTTATGCATGGCATCACGATCATGTAGATAGTACAGTTATCTACTTGCCCGCATGATTACCTTACTGAGCGTGTGGTTGCTCACCCCCCTTTATTTTCCCCCTCTACAGAGCACTTTCAGTAGATTGAGAGCGACTGAGGATTCGATTCTTAGTGTCCACTGCATCCCATCATATAAAGGTATACACCTTTGTACAGTTTTGTATCTAGATGTCACGACCCAATTCCATTCTCTTTAACCGAAAATCACTGAAAATTTTTCGCGTTTTACTGTTACCTTACCTGGTCGTGAACTAAACTTACCACACACTGTTGGGCTGTGAGCCAATAATAAACACCACGTCTCATTCATTTTCAATAAATTAAAACGATGTCATACATGTGCATTTAATCGTGTACTTATACAAATACATGTTTTACTGACATCTACATCCCCCATAAGTACAACTCAAAAGAATACTGTGCTTTTACATTGTTTAGATACAAAAAGAATCACTGTGTATATACCTCTTAGCGATGGAGATGCAGCGGAGTCCAAAATAATACGCCTCAGTCCTCACTGGGCTACTATGCACGCTCTGTAGGGGGAAAATAGAGTGGGATGAGCAACCACACGCTCAGTAAGGCAATAATGCAAGCATGGTAGATAACTACTCTATCACATGCTGATAGTGTTATGCATAAATCATTTATAGTAGGAGCATGAGGAATAAAACTATGCCATATGAATATACATATATATCATGTATCAAAATCATGTGCATTGGCATATAAAACATGGTAGAGACATCATGTATAAATCATCTCATGCTCAATCTCATTTAAATTCATTAAAGGGCAATTCTTTAAGAAACTTCCTTTTTAAACCAACACCATAACACCACCAAATCAACTCACAAACCACAACCACATTTACATTCCACAATTCACGCATGTGTATAAATCTAGGTCACTATATCAAAAGTGCCTACGTGAATCATTACATTATAAATCATCCCAGACCACACGCATCCAGGTGTGCGGGGTATCATGCTGGCACGAAGATGGATTATCCCTCGCCAGACTTTCTCATCACATAACCATCATGCGGTACATCGTACTCCATGTGATATACACGGTACAGCGTACTCCGCAACTCATATCGTGATCGGGGGTGCCATTCCTAGGTCTTATCTACCCCATACCAAGAGTTTTCCATATTCCGTGAAGGAGAGCCTCCCTGTCGAACAAGGCCTCCCCGCCTAACAGAGCCTCCCTGCCTCTTCGGGCTTAAGGATGTTAGCTTAAGGATGTAGGGCTTAAGGGTCCTTTCCGTAAGAGAGCCTCCCCACCGAACAGAGCCTCCCCGCCTAACAGAGCCTCCCTGCCTCTTCGGGCTTAAGGATGTTACCTTTACCATACCCATGTAGGAGAGCCTCCCTGCCTAACAGAGCCTCCCCGCCTCTTTGGGCTTAAGGATGTTGGCTTAAGGATCCCACCGTAAGAGAGCCTCCCCACCAAACAGAGCCTCCCCCCCGCCTAACAAAGCCTCCCCGCCTAACAGAGCCTCCCTGCCTCTTGGGCTTAAGGATGTTGGCTTAAGGATGTTAGCTTAAGGATGTAAGGCTTAAGGATCTTACCCACTTTCACAACCTTATACGTATCCCCTCGTGCAAACTTGTGCGAGCAAAGCTCTAGCACGACTCATGCATCATGCATCTTCTCATAAAGAGGCGCGTACGAGCATAGCTCTAGTACGGTTATACTCATAAGACAACCATTCACAATCCACGTACGAGCAGAAGCTCCAGTACGGTTTATAAATATCATTATAGTTTCCAAATCAAGGTGCGAGCTAGGCTCTAGCACGTTTCATACAAATGAAAACATAGAAATCCAACGCGAGCGAGGCTCTAGCGCGATTTATGTCATACAAATGTGATAGGCAGCTCATATACAATTCATCAATCCCGGCAATTCGGGTTTAGCACTCACAAATGCTTTTCCACAATAACAATACCATACTAGCCGACCTATCTACAAGTTTGCTTAAAACCAAGCAATTTCGTTTTGAAAAGCATCAAAACAGTAGATTTATGCAATTATTAGCCTTACTATCCCATTTCATAAAATCCACTTCAAAACCAAAACCACGCATACAATCATCATCATTCACGAATACCATCAACCATTTATTTAATCATCCATGCATTTCATAAACACCCAATATTCACCCACAAGTTCAAAGTACGAGCAGCTACCTCTATATACTCACAAAATTCCCTTACCTGGAATCGCGATGCGTGATTCCACTTCCTTAAGCTGCTTACTCGTACGATTCGGTTCGCCTTCAACGAACTCTTTGGGGACTGCACAAAATCGTATCCCGCATTATATTCGATTCATACAATGCAACCCTTGCGCTTGCTATAGTCAATTTAACCTATAGCCTCTATTAACGCTTATATGGCCTCGTTTCATTACTTTACCCATAACTCGAGTCTATGGATCTTTTTAGGCCTATTAACTTATTCAAAATCGATGTTAAATCGACATTAAGCTCATAGTGTTCATATTCCATGAATTCCCTCACTATGGCATTTATCAATCATATACATATCCATTTTCACAATTCCTCCAACTCACCAAGTAATTCCATTTAACCATCTAGAATCATAAACATTACCCCAATAACAACTTTAGCATGCCATAAACCATAAGCTCATTCAATCCCACATATCCTCACATTATACCCATTTTAGATTTCTAGGTCACACCAATTCCACTACATTCCTAGGTAGTTTATCCATCAATACTCATACCAATCAACTCCAAAATCAATTAAATAGCTAATGCATTTGGATTGGAGTGTTAGAATCTTACCAATATGATTTCTATTCTTGCTCCAATTGGTAATGCCCTCAACTCCTTCAATTCCAAAAATGGGAAAATGCCCTCTCACTATGTTGTTCTCCTCTTTGATAGGAACAACTTTGCCTCTAATGATCTCTCTCCAAATCTCACTGAAAATGGCTGATTTTAGAGAGGGAAAGTTGGGTTTTTGGGTTGAAAAATGGGAGGTTCCCAGATTTCCAGATTTTCAGCTCTCCTTATATAGAAATGACTTGAGGAGATCGATCTGGTCCAAGAGGAGATCGATCTGGTCCCTTAAAATCCCTCTTTTTCACGGCATTTTTAAGCCTGAGATCGATCTGTCGAAGCAATGAGATCGATCTGTCTAGGCATGAGATCGATCTGTCGAAGCATGAGATCGATCTGCTCCCAAACAGAGAGCTAAGGAGATCGATCTGGGTGCTTAGGGATCGATCTTTCCACTACAGAATGCTTGGCAGATCGATCTGGCTCCATTGGAGATGGATCTGCTCAATTCTTTCGCCCAAATAAGAGCATTCTGGCTCGTCCAGATCGATCTCTCATCCTAGGAGATCGATCTGGACCTCATGTTTTCCAGATTTCCTGCAGTTTCATTGCTGCAACTCATACCAACACACCCTCAATCTATAGCCATGGCCATTTCCTCATCCATCCACCTCTATAACTTGAAAATGGCATCCATTCATACCTTATGCACATTGAAACTTGTGTGCATTCATTGTATATTCAAAGGTACGCAACATAAAACCAAATGGAAGCATAACTCTATTCCATTTTACCACACTACTCATTTTGAGTTTCAATCACATCCATCACTTGCTAGAATTCATTTCTTCGTATTCATGCTCAATGAAACTTGTATGTACGTTACAATTTATATTACACATACATACATTGAATCCATGGACTTACATCAATCATACTTTACATTACAAGTCTATTCATATTATTTGATCCAAGTACACACATTACCCTTATACATATACGGGGTCTTACACTAGACATGCAATAGCATAGTAATATTTTGAATGTAACATTTGGGGATGTAAAGAATTGTAAACACAAGTAAAATCGCAACTCTGACTATGAAATGTAAGTGTTTACGTTTAAATAAAATGTGAATTATAATGGTATAGTGGGATGAGATTAACACCGATGCATAGCCCAACTATTTGTGGTGATGTCACGACCCTCTTCCCGTGACTTAGCTTACTACTAACAGTTGGGTTGTGAGTTAACATCCATATTCAACATCTCATTCATTCATGATTTAAATTCGTTTAGTAAGAAAAATATGAAAGCAGGTAAATAACTACACTATCTACATGCTTAAAATATAAACATTCATTTTCCTTATAAAACATATGTATTCTTTTAAAATAACTTCCATTACTGCAAAATCATTAATTCGCTAGATGCGTATATGCATATTTCTTTCTCAAATCACACAGCTCAATCTTTTCATTTCACACAGTACACACTTATAAATCTCTTTGCATTTAGCAAATTACTTAGTAAATCAATTTACATGAGACATAGTATAGGATATCATATCACCCTGTATCACACAGCAGGGGGGACATATGTCACCTCACACAGTAGTGAAAAAATGTCATATCACACAGATAAAAGACTTATGGCCATAGTTCGGATTCCATGCAACACTAGTCAAGTGTGCGGGAATCCCATGCTTGGGGAAGCATATCAACCATCACTTCAGCCCACACAGAATCACTAAGATATCACGACACATTGTACTTTATGGCTAACGCTCACGGTACAGCATGCTTCCGTTGTCAGACCCGAATTTTTGTAGCTTATTTTCTTATGATTCCTATGTGTATGAACACTATGTAATTATAGTTGAATCATAAGAAGAGTATTTACTAGATTTAAAGTGTTAGTGAAATGAATTAACACGCAAAAGCTACATAAAATGCCTAATGTGGACTATGGGTATCACAGGCTAAACCGAGTCATTCTAAATCATTCTGACTGAAAATAAGAACTTAAAATAAGAGAGCGTAGAGAGCTCATGAAGGAAAGTCAGCTTGATTTAGACCCGAACGTACAAAACGAGTGTAAAAGCTAAAAAGGGTAAAATGGACCTTTTTAGCGAGAAAAGGAGTTTCGGGTGAAATTATCCACCGGGAGCGGTTGGAATATAAAAACGAGAGTGTAAGACATAATATATGACACTTTCGAAATTTGGAGAAAAAGTCAACTTAGTCAATGGTTAAGGAAAAAGTCAACTATAGTTAAGAAAGTGGACTTTTGCCATAGTTGACTAATCATGGTTAAAAATTAACCTAAGTGTGGAGAAAAATTTGGGGAAAAATATTTTTGGCCAGAATACAAGATAATCATCCCCGAAAGTAAGAAAAATTTATTCGGAAGGATTCCGGAATAAATTTAATGGTTAAAAACGTAATGGGCCTAAGGTGAAAATTTTAAAGCCCATTAAGGTATACTAAACGTATATCGAAATTTTTAGGTCCTTTAGACCGAATTGTTGGACCAATTGATCGGCCAAATTTTGAGACAATAAAAGGCCCGAGGTATAGTAAACATTTCAGCCCGAAAGCCCATTAGGAAAGCCCAAACCGAGAAGCCCAATTGGAAAAGCCCATGAGATAAATATCTAACCATAGTTAAAGTTAACTATGACTCATAAGGTGACTCATAAGGTGACTCATGGTTCAGATTTGGAAAGTCAAGTATAATGGCTGAAAAGTAAGGCTTAATGGCTAAGTAAGTGGCTTATAAATGCAGCCACACCATTGTCATCTTCATCACACAATTCCGACAGAGAAGAACACCATTGAAACATAAACATCCAAGCTTTCTCTCACTAGAAATCACTAGGAATTAGACATATTTGGAACTTGCATTCTTCATGGAAGTTGTTCCAAATTGAAAGGAGATTAACATATGTTGGAATTGGCTATCAAGGAGCCATAGAGTGCAAACCGAGAGCCTCCAAAGTTTCGGCCAAAGGGTGAACACAACAATTGGTATATTTTCTAATTTCCAATTTCATATATGTTAATGTATGAATGATTTTAAGACATAAATGGATTAGTACACATGTATTAATGTTAATGGTATAATTAGAATTAATCAAATTGATTAATTAATACATGTAAATTGATGGCAATCAAGGTGTTTGATAAAATGCCTAAATGAACCATATGATGATTGGTAATGTTGCCTACCAAGTGTTTGTGAAAATGCCTAAGTGAAAATGGCTAGGAAATAAGCATGTATAGCATGCCATGGTGGAAAACCGAGAATGGCTAGCTCTCGGCCATGGCATGTGGCTGAGAGGCCCAATGGGCCAAGCCCAATATTTTTAGGCCTAATAGGGTGTAATGGGCCTAAGACAAGCCCAATAAGAGTTGGTGGGCCCCACAAGCCCAATAGGCCCAACGAAAATGAATAGTAAAATGAAAATGGACTTAAGGCCTAGTTAGGCCCATTAAGGATTTTAAGGCCCATTAAGGGAAATTAAACTGTATTAATGTGTAATACAATAGGAAAATTATAATTAACCTAAGGAATGGTTATTTACAGCTCCGGAGTTTACATTGAGAGCTGATCGGACTGCGGGATTTAGCAACACCGAGGAAGTGAGGTCACGTGACGTGATCCGAGATAAGGGACTTTTGCGAGTAGTTAGAGATACCTGCACGTATTTTCGTCTGCTTTTACATTCACTTAAAAACTCTGAGGGTCAGAGAAAGTGAATAATAATTATTGCGACCTGATAGTGGCAAATTACGATTTTGCCCCTAGTTAGTCAAAAAGTCAACTTTTGTGAGAAGTTGCAAAAAGCATGGAAAATACTATTGTGAGTGTTTAATTGCTATTAGCAAGAAAATAAATAGATGGACTAATGATTTTAAGGTTGATATGACTTAAGCACACTTTTAGTGCTGATTTTTGATGTTTTATAAACAATTCCTTTTAAATAGCCATCTATCATATTATGTGAGAATGAATCGTGCTAGAGCATAGCTCGCACTGGGATTCATATGTTTTCCACATAACATTAGTGCTGGATTTTGATACGCACTAGATTTTCATGACATGCATGATAGAGTACTGGAGTTTTACTCGTACTCAGCTTTAAATGATATATGCATGACAGAGTGCTGGAGCGATTGGCTCGTACTCGATTCTTCATGGTTTATACATGACATAGTACTGGGAGCTATTGCTCGTACTTGATTTTGATATTGTGCATAGCATAGTACTGGGAGCTATTGCTCGTACTTGATTTAATTCATAAACTATGCATTGACCTAGTTGCTAGAGATTGCTCGCACTAGAGTTGAGTTTTGTGATGTGAAACAGTGTTTGAGCGGAGTGACGACTGTGAGTCGCACTCAAGACGCACACTGTATGTGATATGTAATACATGTTAAAACTCATGCCTGAGTCCTTGTGTGACTGTGTCATAGCTAGAGAGGATATCCGCATGAGGTTGATATAGACGTGGTATACTTATTTCCATAGTTTCGAGGGCTAAGTCCTATGGGAGGCACCCTGGCTGTGAGGGTCCACGGGTGTACTTTGTACCGTGTTTGGGACACGAGGTGTACGCTGTACCGTGTGTTACGTAGCTGGCGGTTGACATTGGACTGACCAGCCTCCCGTTACGCAGTGATTGCCGCATACCGAGTACTGTGTCGCATGGGATCACTTTTCGGATATGATCATAATCCAGGATACTATTTGCATTTACCACAGAGTCTCACATGATATATCACATTGATTGACTGATTTAAACTGCGGACAGACCTGAGGGATGGGTCGGACTCCGATTTGTGTTGTGAATCATTTGATGCCATATTTATTGTGATTTAAATATACATGGCATGATTTACATAAAGGCATGATTTATATACAATGCATTGTTTTGCACTACATGCCTATATTTGAGAAATAAAGCATGATTTCTGTACATGGGATTTATTCTGTACAAGTATATATATTATATTTCAAGACATGCTTTCAAAGTGAGTTAAGGAAATAATGTTTTCAAGGCATAGCACTATTTTGAGTAGATAGTGTGGATATCTACTTGCTTGCCTGATTTCCTTACTGAGCGCGTTATGCTCACCCCCTTTTCTTTACATCTCTCTACAGAGCGTCAGTAGAGCGAGAGTTATCGTGGGAGAGTGTCCCAGAGTCCACTGCTAGTTCCTATCGATTCATCAGGTATACTTATTATGTACAGTTGTGTATCTAAACATAGAAACAGCACAGTGATGTATACGTTATATATTATGGGGAATGTAATTGTATTAGATTTTATAAAATCTTACATGTATAATAAAAGCAGCTACAGTTAGAATTAATATATTGACATGTATGTATGAGAATGGATATTATGGTAAGTGAAGACTCTAACATCGAATCACAGCCCAACCATTGAAGAGGAGAAAGGTATGTTAAAATGCGAAAAATTTATTGTGGTTTTTGGTTAAAGTCAAGGATTGAAACTGGGGTCCTGACACCCGTAGATCCTTTTCACCCATTTCCATTGTCTCAAAATCATGTCCAAGCAGGTTTGTGTAAGATCACTCAATAAGACATGACGACTCTAGCATGGTTTTACTCACCATGTGCGAGCAACTCAGCGTAAGATCACACAGCATACCTGAGGCATCGAGCACGATTTCATCCCATCACATAGAAATCTTATCAAACCACATGCGAGCAACTCAGCGTAAGATCACACAGCATACCTGAGGCATCGAGCACGATTTTATCCCATCACCCAGAAAGCTTATAAAACCAAGTACGAGCAACTCAGCGTAAGATCACACAGCATACCTGAGGCATCAAGCACAGTTTTGCTTATAATCACTTAAATCGAGGGGGTCACATGCGATCATAGTCAAAGCAAGATCACTTAGCAGTACTCGATGGCTCTAGCATGATTCCCAAAATCTAGTGCTAGCTCTCGAGTGGATCACACAGCTTCACTCAGCTCTAGCACCTTTTGCTTTTCTCAAAAATCCTTTTTAAAATTTTATACGAGCAAAGCTGGTAAATCTACCGTTACCACTTTGGCTCTAGCACAAGTTCACACAAAAAAGAAATAGATGACTCCATTCACTAAGTATGAGTAAGAGGCAATCTCCCTTCAATCACTCGTTAAAAGCTTTTCATGTAGAATAACTAAACCGGGAGCCAGTCTATTATTACTCTTTCTTAAAACACTTACAAAACATCTTTTTACAACAAGTACATTGAAGTCATGCAATTCATGCTTATAAGCTTCTTCTCATACTTAGTTTTCACATAGATATATCAATACCTATATACATGATCGTATTTATTGCGCACAGCAGGTAAGAAACATACGTATAACTATCTCTAATAGCTCGCGTAAATCCCTTACCTCGAATCACGCTCAAATCACTTTCCTTGACTTCTAATGCTCGTGATCCAGTCTTATCGACTCCAATTTTATCTCTAAGAGCTGTAAGCATTTGTTGCTCATATTAGTATACTTTAATATACTCAATTCTCATTTGCATGAAGTTCTATTCAATGCATTGGGCCATTTTACCTCAATATGGCCTCGTTACATCTTATTGGACTTTATATTCTCCTAAGTCCATTTCCAATGCTCTATTCGTTTTCTCGAGAATCCATTTGACTCATCGGGTCTACTGATTCATACTGAACCGACATTACTCTCACAATGCCTTAAGTTCATCATATACCTCCTCTATGGCATTTCATCATATACCTCACATGCCCATTTTCAATCATCATCTTTTCCAACATATGTATTTCACAAAACTATCTTAGAATTATGTACACATGCTTACTAACATCTCTACATGCTTAAATCATCATCAACTCCATGTCATTTCAACTTTCTCTCACTAAGCTCATTCTAGGTTATGGTTGTTTAAGCATGTAAATGAACATTTCAGTGTCATAACCCTCTTCTCGTGAACTTACATTACCACATACCACTAATAGTTAGGCTGTGAGTCAACATCCAATCAGTACCTCATCCATTTATAGTTTAATAATTGTAATTAAACAAATTTAAAAAGAAATTGGACTTTTATAAATATGCGAAAGTATTTACATCAGTTTCTATTAACTATACATCCATTTCGTACAAAATATCAATAGACTATGCATTAATTTACAGGATACAAAATTTTTCTTTTCATCACAAGTGTATACCTCTCTATACTACTAGAGAACTGGAGAACACCATAGCAGGGACGACTGCAATACTCACTACTGCGTAGTATCTATGGAGGAGGAAATAAGGGGGTGAGCATAACACACTCCGTAAGGAAAATGTGCAAGCAGGTAGATAACTACACTATCTACATGCTAAAATACATAAATGTTCATTTTCCTTATAAAACAATATGCATTTCTTTAAATCAACTTCCATCAATGTGAAACCATTAATTCTCTAGATGGGTATATGCATATTCACATAACATCACATAGCAAATCTTTTTTTTTACACAGATCAACTTTCAAAACTACACAGCTTCACAAAGCATAAACCATGTTCATATGAGACATAATCATGGGTTATCACATATCCCCAGACACATAGCAAGGGAAGATATCTATCACCTTACACAATAGTGACAATATCATATCACACAGATATATAAGAGACTTATGGCCATAGTTGAATTCCAGGCTACACTGATCAGGTGTGTAGGAACCCTACGCTTAGGGAGGCAGATCAACTATCCCTTCAGCATCACACAGATATCACAAAGATAGTCACGGCACATCGTACCCCATGGCTAACGCTCATGGTACATCGTGCTCCTATGGATCCTTAAAAACCATTTCTGTTGTCTCAAAATCTCGTGCGAGCAGGTCAGTGCCAGACACACCGCAGTACACAACGGCTTTAGCACGGTTTACTCATCACACAGCAATTTTATAAACTCTCGTACGAGCAACTCAGTGTAAGACACATAGCATACCTGAGGCATCTAGCATGGTTTTACTCATCACACAGAAGTTCAGGAGACTACGTGTGAGCAACTCAGAGTAGAGCACACAGCATATCTGAGGCATCAAGCACAATGCGAACTCTCAAATAGAATACACAGTATCATCGAGGCATCAAGCACAATTGTCTCATCACTTTAAATCAAGAAGGTCACATGCGAGCATAATCAGAGCAAGATCACTAAGAAGTACTCTATGGCTCCAACATGATTCCCAAAATCTAGTGCGAGCAGCTCGAGTGGAATCACACAGCGTCACTCAAGGCATCAAGCACTCTTTTGCTTTTTTCAAAATCTCTTTGAAAATAATGTGCGAGCAAGGCTGGTTAATCTACCGTTGCCTCTCATGCTCTAGCACAATTTCACACAGAAAAGAAATAGAAGGACTCCATGTATAGTCATGAGTGAGAGGGCAAATCTCCCTTCCATCACTCTTCAAACACATTACATGCACTTGGTTAAACTGGGAGCCTGTCTATTATCATTCTTTCTCAAAACGTTTGCAAAAAACCTCTTTTCATAATAATCATAGAAGTCATGCAACTCATATCATCGACTTATGTTTTATACGTAGTTTTTATCTAGACATATTGATATACTATCACATCCATTTGCACACAGCAGATAAGAAAATGTACGTATAGCTATCTCTATAGCTTACATAAGTCCCTTACCTCGAATCACGCTTGAATCGTCTTCCTGATTCCAATAGCTTGTGATCCAGTCTTGTCAATTCTGACTTTATCTCCATGAGCTGCAAGTGTTCACAGTTCTCATCAGTATATTCTCATATACTTCATTCCACTTGCCTGATATTTAGATCAATGCATTTTGGCCATTTATATCTCATTTGGCCTCTTTATACCATTATTGGACTTTATTCTTCCTTAAGTCCATTTCACTCATTTTATTTGTTTCTCGGGAATCCATTAGACTCCTTGAGTCCATTGATTCCATACTGAACCGGCATTTAGCTCCTCATGCCATTAGTTTATCATTTCATTTCATTGAGGCATTTCATCGAACACTTATATACTCCAATTTCAACCTTTATCCATTCTAACTTATGGATTTCACCAAACCATTTTACAAGCATCAATACATGCTTAATAACATCTATGCATGCTCAAATCATCCTTAAATCCATGCCTACTCAACAAATCCTCATTTTTAGCACAGTTAACCATTTTATAGGTCATGAAGAGTTTAGCATGTTTTTAAGATGTTTCAATCATCATTCTATATACCAATCTACTCACACAAGTATATAGATTAGCATATATGAGATTGGGGTATTGAAATCTTACCAATCTCAACTTTTCTTTTTTTTTGCTGGAATTGGGGAAAAACTCTTTTTCTCCTTCAATGGATCAACTCAACTTTAAGCTTCCAACTATGTTGTTCTTCTCCACTCTATGAACAACTTTGATGAAATGAACTTCTTCCAAATCTCTAAGGAAAGTATCGATGGTCTAGAAAGGAAGTTAGGTCACTTGGTTTAAAAAATGGAAAGGTTTTGATGTTTTTTTCGAAATCTGCAGTTCAGCAGCCTTGTTTATATAGAAAATGCTTGATGAGATCGATCTCCCTAGGTTAAGGATCGATCTTCCCCTATTTTTAGCCTTTCAAAATGTAAATTTAAGCCTATGAGATCGATCTGTCGAGGCATAAGATCCATCTGCTCTTTGTTATGAGATCCATCTGCTCTAAGGGATGAGATCTATCTCTCCAAGTCAGTAGCATTTGGAGATCGATCTGGCCCTTCAGGGGATCGATTCCTTCTACACAGAATGCTTAGCAAATCGATCTAGCCCCATTAGAGATCGATCTGTCATGTGCCATTGCTCAAATAAGAGTAATTTTTTGCTCTTACAGATCGATCTTTCCTTCTATGAGATCGATTTGGCATTCATATTTTCCAGATTTTGCTGCAGTTTTCTACAGTAACTCACACAAAACATCCTAAATTTTGCTGTCGTAGTCATTTTCTCATCCAACCACCTTTAAGACTTGAAAATGACATCCATTCATACTTTATACACATTAAAACTTGTGTGCACTCATTGTTTAACCAAAGGTATACAATACAAAACTAAATGGAAGTACAAAAATTTACGCAACTCATGCAACTTCATTTCATTTTACCACACCACTCAAAACTCAATATTTTCACATTCCACTCATGGAAATATCCTTCTTACACTCGCTCTACACTTTAAAATTTACGTGTATTCATTTCACAATCTAATATATACCTTACATAATTAAATGGGAGTTTACAAAAATTAAGGGTATTACATTCTCCCCTCCTTAAAAAATTTGGTCCTCCAAATTAAAATCAAGTTACTCTTCAAAACGTTGGGGGTACTTTTCCCGTATCAGGTTCTCTAACTCCCAAGTGGCTTCTTGCGAATTATGGTGCTGCCAAAGAACCTTAACAAGCGGAATCGTCTTATTCCGTAACACTTTCTCTTTCCTATCTAGTATTCGGATCGGTTTCTCTACATATGTCAAATCATCTTTGAGCCCCAATGGCTCATACCGAATCACATGGGTCAGATCTGGATGGTACTTCTGGAGCATCAATACATGGAAGACGTTATTAATGCTTGCCAACTCTGGTGGCAATGCAATTCTGTAAGCCTTATCTCCTACTCGTTCTAGTATCTCAAATGGTTCGATATATCGAGGGTTCAACTTACCCCTCTTACCAAACCTCATAATCCCTTTCAAGAGAGAAACTTTCATGAAACCTGAGTCACCCACAGTGAACTCTAGTGGCATTCGTCTGATGTCAGCATAACTTTTCTGCCTGCTCTGAGCTGTTTTCAATCTCTCACATATCAGCTGACAACCTCAGAGGTTTGCTGTACCAAATCAGGAGCAAATATTTTCCTTTCACCTACTTCTTCCTAACCAATTAGGGATCGACACCTTCTACCATACAATGCCTCATATGGTGTAATCCCGATACTCGAGTGGTAACTATTGTTGTATGCAAATTCGGCTAACGGTAGGTGATCATCCTACGAGCCTTTAAAATCCATATCATTTGCTCTCAACGTATCCTCTAACATTTGGATGGTTCTCTCTGACTAACCATCTGTTTGAGGGTGGAAAGCAGTACTGAAACTCAATCGGGTTCTCATAGCTTCTTTGAATTGTTCCCAAAAGTGAGAAATGAATCAGGAATCCCTATCCAATACGATGCTCACTGGAAAACCATGTAGCCTCACTATCTCTCGTACATACAACTCTGCCAAACTACTCAAGGTGTCTGTAGCTTTTATGGCTAGAAAGTGGGCGGATTTCATCAGTATGTCAACCACTACCCAAATAACATCATGGTTCCTCTTAGTCCTCGGCAATCCCATAATGAAATCCATGGTGACATGCTCCCATTTCCAAGTCGATACTGGTAGAGGCTGCAATAACCCTGTAGGCTTCTGATGCGCTACCTTCACTTACTGACATATCAGACATCTTGCCACAAACTCTGCGATATCATTTTTCATCCCTGACCACAAATACACTTTTCGGAGGTTTTGGTACATCTTGTTACCTCCCAGATGCAATGTGTATCTTGATGAATGAGCTTCTATCAAAATCAATCTCTTTAATTCTGGGTCATCAGGAACGTAAATCCTGCCTCTAAACCTCAGTAGGCCATCATCACTCATAAAGAAATCGACCACATCACCCATCTAAATCTGACTCGACGATCCTCACACAGTACATCAACATGTTGAGCCTGACGTATCCGGTCAATCAAATCCAGTTCCACTCGTAGGCTAGCTATCACATAGTCTCTATCAATATCAAGAGGGTCTATATTCAACCTGAAGTGAGCAAACTGCTCGAGCAGCTCATATTCCCTGACCATCATGTGCGATACCATTTCAAGGCTCTTTCTACTCAGGGTATCAGCCACAACAGTAGCCTTTCCTGGATGGTACAATATTTCACACTCATAATCCTTCAGAAGCGCTATCCATCGTCTTTGCCTCATATTTAACTCTTTCTGTGAAAACAGATATCTGAGGCTCTTATGATCTGTATACACCTAAAATTTCTCACTGTATAAGTAGTGGCACCATATTTTCAATGAAAATACTACGGCCGCCAACTCTAAGTCATGGGTCGGGTAGTTCCTCTGATGGTATTTAAGCTGTTTGGATCCATAGGCTACTACCTTCTGGTCCTGCATCAACACACAACCCAGTCCTCGTCCCGAGGCATCTGTATACACTGTATAACCTCTTAAGCTGATGGGTATGGTGAGAATAGGTATGGTGGTCAGTCTGTGCTTTAATTCGTAGAAACTTTTCTCATATTTATCATCCCACTCGAAAACCACATTCTTTCGGGTGAGACGTGTCAACAGAGCAGCCAGCTTAGAGAATCCCTTGACAAATCGTCAGTAATAACCTGTTAAACTCAGGAAACTGCGAATCTCTGTAACCGTTTCAATCTTTCCCACTGTATCATAGCTTCTATCTTGGACGGATCCACTAATATACCGTCTCTGGAGACTACATGACCCAAAAACAATATCTCACTCAGCCAGAAGTCACACTTATTAAGTTTAGCATACAACTCCTAATCTCTAAGGGTCTATAACACTGTTCTCAAGTGCTGCTCATGCTCTTCCTTGGACTTTGAGTAAACCAGTATATCATCTATAACGACAATCACGAATCTTGTCACGACCCAATTCCATTCTCTTTAACCGAAAATCACTGAAAATTTTTCGCGTTTTACTGTTACCTTACCCGATCGTGAACTAAACTCACCACACACTGTTGGGCTGTGAGCCAATAATAATCACCACATCTCATTCATTCTCAATTAATTAAAACGATGTCATACATGTGCATTTAATCGTGTATTTATACGAATACATGTTTTACTGACATCTACATCCCCCATAAGTACAACTCAAAAGAATACTGTGCTTTTACATTGTTTAGATACAAAAAGAATCACTGTGTATATACCTCTTAGCGATGGAGATGCAGCGGAGTCCAAAATAATACGCCTCAGTCCTCACTGGGCTACTATGCACGCTCTGTAGGGGGGAAAAATAGAGTGGGATGAGCAACCACACGCTCAGTAAGGCAATAATGCAACCATGGTAGATAACTACTCTATCTACATGCTGATAGTGTTATGCATAAATCATTTATAGTAGGAGCATGAGGAATAAAACTATGCCATGTGAGTATACATATATATCATGTATCAAAATCATGTGCATTGGCATATAAAACATGGTAGAAACATCATGTATAAATCATCTCATGCTCAATCTCGTTTAAATTCATAAAAGGGCAATTCTTTAAGAAACCTCCTTTTTAAACCAACACCATAATCACCACCAAATCAACTCACAATCACAAACACATTTTCATTCCACAATTCACGTATGTGTATAAATCTAGGTCACTATATCAAAAGTGCCTATGTGAACCATTACATCATATATCATCCCAGACCACACGCATCCGGGTGTGCGGGGTATCATGCTGGCACGAAGATGGATTATCCCTCGCTAGACTTTCTCATCACATAACCATCATGCGGTACATCGTACTCCATGTGATATACACGGTACAGCGTACTCCACAAACTCATATCGTGATTGGGGGTGCCATTCCTAGGTCTTATCTACCCCATACCAAGAGTGTTCCATATTCCGTGAAGGAGAGCCTCCCTGCCGAACAGAGCCACCCTGCCTCCTCGGGCTTAAGGATGTTAGCTTAAGGATGTAGGGCTTAAGGATCCTTCCGTAAGAGAGCCTCCCCACCGAACAGAGCCTCCCCGCCTAATAGAGCCTCCCCGCCTCTTTGGGCTTAAGGATGTCGGCTTAAGGATGTAGGGCTTAAGGATCTTACCGTACCCATGTAGGAGAGCCTCCCTGCCTAACAGAGCCTCCCCGCCCCTCCAGGGCTTAAGGATGTTGGCTTAAGGATCCCACCGTAAGAGAGCCTCCCCACCGAACAGAGCCTCCCCGCCTAACAGAGCCTCCCGGCCTCTTTGGGCTTAAGGATGTTGGCTTAAGGATGTAAGGCTTAAGGATCTTACCAACTTTCACAACCTTATACGTATCCCAATGTGCAAACTTGTGCGAGCAAAGCTCTAGCACGACTCATGCATCTTCTCATAAAGAGACGCGTACGAGCATAGCTCCTAGTACGGTTATACTCATAAGACAACCACTCAAAAGCCACGTACGAGCAAAAGCTCCAGTACGGTTTATAAACATCAACATAATTTCCAATCAAGGTGCGAGCTAAGCTCCAACACGTTTCATACAAATGAAAACATAGAAATCCAGCGCGAGCGAGTCTCTAGTGCGATTTATGTCATACAAATACGATAGGTGGCTCATACACAATAAAACAATCCCGAAAATCGGGTTTAGCACTCACAAATGCTTTTTCCACAACAACCATACAATACTAGCCGACCCATCTACTAGCTTGCTTAAAACCAAGCAATTTCGTTTTGAAAAGCATCAAAACATTAGATTTATGCAATTATTAGCCTTACTATCCCATTTCATAAAATCCACTTCAAATCCAAAACCACGCATATACTCATCATCATTCACGAATATCAATCATTTATTTGAGCAACCATGCATTTCATAAACACCCAATATTCACCCACAAGTTCAAAGTACGAGCAGCTACCTCTATATACTCACAAAATTCCCTTACCTGGAATCGCGATGCGTGATTCCACTTCGTTAAGCTGCTTACTCGTACGGTTCGATTCGCCTTCAACGAACTCTTCGGGACTGCACAAAATCGTATCCCGCATTATATTCGATCCATATATTGCAACCCTTATGCTTGCTATAGTCAATTTAATCTATAGCCTCTATTAAAGCTTATTTGGCCTCGTTTCATTACTTTACCCATAGCTCGAGTCTATGGATCTTCTTAGGCCTATTAACTTATTCAAAATCGATGTTAAATCGACATTAAGCTCATAGTGTTCATATTCCATGAATTCCCTCACTATGGCATTTATCAATCATATACATATCCATTTTCACAATTCCTCCAACTCACCATGTAATTCCATCTAACCATCTAAAATCACAAACATTACCCCAATAATAACTTTAGCATGCCCTAAACCATAAGCTCATTCAATCCCACATATCCTCACATTATACCCATTTTAGATTTCTAGGTCACACCATTTCCACTACATTCCTAGGTAGTTTATCCATCAATACTCATATCAATCAACTCCAAAATCAATTAAATAGCTAATGCATTTGGATTGGAGTGTTAGAATCTTACCAATATGACTTCTCTTCTTGCTCCAAATGGTAATGCCCTTAACTCCTTCAATTCCAAGAATGGGAAAATGCCCTCTCACTATGTTGTTCTTCTCCTTGATAGGAACAACTTTGCCTCTAATGATCTCTCTCCAAATCTCACTGAAAATGGCTGGTTTTAGAGAGGAAAAGTTAGGTTTTTGGGTTGAAAATGAGAGGTTAATATGTTTTTCCGAGATTTCCAGATTTTCAGCCCTCCTTATATAGAAATAGCTTAAGGAGATCGATTTGATCCAAGAGGAGATCGATCTGGTCCCTTAAAATCCCTCTTTTTCACGACATTTTTAAGCCTGAGATCGATCTGTAGAAGCAATGAGATCGATTTGTCTAGGCATGAGATCGATCTGTCGAAGCATGAGATCGATCTGCTCCCAAATAGAGAGCTAAGGAGATTGATCTGGGTGCTTGGGGATCGATCTTTCCACTACAGAATGCTTGGCAGATCGATCTGGCTCCATTGGAGATCGATCTGCTCTATTCTTTCGCCCAAATAAGAGCATTTTGGCTCTTCCAGATCGATCTCTCATCCTATGAGATCGATCTGGGCCTCATGTTTTCCAGATTTCCTGCAGTTTTCTTGCTGCAACTCATACCAAAACATCCTTAATCTATTGCCATGGCCATTTTCTCATCCATCCACCTTTATAACTTGAAAATGGCATCCATTCATACCTTATGCACATTGAAACTTGTGTGCATTCATTGTATGTTCAAAGGTATGCTACATAAAACCAAATGGAAGCATAACTCCATTCCATTTTACCACACTACTCATCTTGAGTCTCAATCACATCCATCACTTGCTATAACACATTTCTCCGTATTCATACTCAATGAAACTTGTATGTACGTTACAATTTATATTACACATACATACATTGAATCCATGGACTTACATCAATCACACTTTACATTACAAGTCCAATCATATTATTTGATCCAATTACACACATTACCCTTATACATATACGGGGTCTTACATTCTCCCCTCCTTCAAGGAATTTGGTCCTCCAAATTAGAACCAAGTCACTCTTCAAAAAGTTGGGGGTACTTCTCCCGTATCAAGTTCTCCAATTCCCACGTGGCCTCTTTCGCCGTGTGGTGTTGCCAAAGCACTTTCACCAAGGGAATTGTCTTATTCCGCAACACTTTCTCTTTCCTGTCCAATATCCGAATCGGCTACTCAACATACGTCAAACGGCTCATATCTTATCACGTGTGCCGGGTCCGGGTGATATTTCTGAAGCATCGAGACGTGGAAGACGTTGTGGACATTTGCCAAGTCCGGTGGCAATGCCAATCTATACGCCTTATCTCCCACTCTCTCCAAAATCTCGAAGGGTCCGATATATCTAGGGCTCAGCTTGCCCTTCTTACCGAATCTCATAATACCCTTCGATGGTGAAATTCTCAGAAATACCGACTCACCCTCATCAAACTCCAGTGGTCTTCGTCTCTTGTCAGCATAACTCTTTTGCCGGCTCTGAGCTGTCCGTAATCTCTCACATATCAACTGGACGTCCTCAGATGCCTGCTGCACTAAGTCCGGAGCGAAAATCTATCTGTCACCAACCTCTTCCCATCCAATGGCAGAACGGCATCTACGCCCGTATAATGCCTCATAGGGTGCCATCCCGATACTAGCATGATAGCTATTATTATAAGCGAACTCGGCTAACTACAGGTGGTCATCCCAGGAGCCTCTAAAATCCAGCACACACACTCTCAACATATCATCGAGGGTCTGTATAGTCCTCTCTGACTGCCCATCTGTCTGAGGATGAAAAGCGGTGCTAAAACTCAGTCGGGTCCCCAGCGCTTCCTGAAAATGTTCCCAAAAATGGGAAGTGAAGCGGGCATCCCTATCAGAAACAACGCTCACTGGTGCACCATGTAGCCGTACTATCTCTCGAATATACAGGTTCGCCAACTGACTCAGTGTATCGGTAGCTCTCATAGCCAAGAAATGGGCGGACTTAGTCAACCGGTCCACAATAACCCATATGGCATCATGACCTCTACGGGTCCTTGGCAACCCCATCACAAAATCCATGGTGACATGCTCCCACTTTCATGTCGGTATCGGTAGAGGCTGCAATAATCCTGCAGGCTTCTGATGCTCTACCTTCACTTGCTGACAAACGAGGCACTTAGCGACATATTTAGCAATGTCTCTCTTCATTCCAGACCACCAATAAACCTTCCGAAGGTTTTGATACATCTTGGTACTTCCCGGATGTATCGTATATTTCGATGAGTGAGCCTCTGATAAAATCATTCTCCTGATCTCAGGATCCCTGGGAACGCATACTCTGCCTCTGAACCTCAATAAGCCATCAGCACTCTGCTCAAAATCAATATCCACACCTGTCTGTATCTGCCTCAGCCAATCGATACACCGTCGATCGCTCTGCTGGGCTTGCCGAATACGGCCAATCAATTCTGGCTCTAGTCTCAAACTAGCCATGATCTCAAGTCTCTCAGATCCAGGTGGGGTTACATCCAAACTGAGGTTCGTAAAGTGTTCTAACAATTCATGTTCCCGTACCATCATATATGACACCAACCCAAGGTTCTTTCTACTCAAAGCATCGGCAACTACATTTGCCTTACCCGGGTGGTACATGATTTCACAGTCATAGTCTTTCAGGAGTTCAAGCCATCTCCTCTGTCTCATATTCAGCTCTTTCTACGAGAACAGGTACTTAAGGCTCTTATGATCTGTGAACACCTGAAATTTCTCACCATAGAGATAGTGGCGCCATATTTTCAATGCAAATACTACAGCCGCCAACTCCAAATCATGTGTCGGGTAGTTCCTCTCATGATCTTTCAACTGTCTAGATCCATAGGCAACTACCTTCCCATCCTGCATAAGCACACAGCCCAGTCCCTGGTGTGATGCATCCGTATACACCGAGAATCCTCCTGAGCTGGTAGGAATGGTGAGAACTGGAGCAGTCGTCAATCGACGCTTGAGCTCCTCAAAACTCCTCTCACATGCCTCATCCCATGTAAACTTAACATCCTTACGCGTGAGGCGTGTCAACGGAGCAGCTAGTCTGGAGAAACCCTCTACAAATCTCCGATAATATCCTGCCAATCCCAGAACTCCTGATCTCAGTAACTGTCTTGGGCTGTTCCCACTGTATAACTGCCTCTATCTTGGATGGATCCACTGATACCCCATCCTTTGACACAACATGCCCTAGAAATAAGATCTGTTCCAACCAAAAGTTACACTTGCTGAGTTTGGCATACAATTCTCTCTCTCGAAGGGTCTGCAGAACTATCCTCAAGTGCTCCTCATGATCTTCCCTGGACTTGGAATAAACCAAAATGTCATCAATGAAAACAATCACAAACTTGTCAAGGTATGGCTTGAATATATCATTCATCAATGCCATAAATGCTGCGGGAGCATTCGTCAATCCGAATGGCATCACCAAAAACTCGTAGTGGCCATAACGGGTACGAAATGCTGTCTTGGGTACATCTCCACTCCTGATCCTCAACTGATGGTACCCTGACCGCAGATCTATCTTAGAAAATACTTCGGCTCCCTTGAGCTGATCCAACAAATCATCGATTCTTAAAAGGGGGTACTTGTTCTTAATGGTAGCCTTATTCAACAACCGGTAATCTATAAACAGTCGGAGGCTTCCATCCTTCTTCCTTACAAATAGAACTGGTGCTCCCCAAGGTGAGACACCCAGTCTAATAAACCCCTTCTCCAGCAACTCTTGTAGCTGTTTCTTCAGCTCTTCCAATTCTATTGGAGCCATTCTATAGGGTGGTTTCGATATCGGCTCTGTACCAGGCGCTAACTCAATGCAAAATTCCTTTTCCCTTTCAGGTGGTAGTCCTGGTAATTCATCCGGAAAGACATCAGGGTAATCCGTAATTACGGGTATGTCCTTCAATTCCGGGTGTGCCTCATCTATATTGACCACGTATGCAATGAATCCTTCACATTATCCTCTCCATCGTTAGTAACATAACCCATCACTCCACATTCAACATTATCATAAACAATGGATTTATCTCTAAAGCATTATGCATTTAAAATCATACTCCTTGATTTACAACAATCATACAAGTTTCATATCATTTCTTTTCATCAAAATTTACAATAAGATTGTCTAATCCTGAAAACATCAATGTTTTGGCATGACAATCCATCACAACACGATTGGTAGCCAACCAATCCATTCCCAAAATTACATCAAAATCATTCATATTCAATAAAATCAGATTGGCTATCATTTCCTTCCCCTCTATCTTTAACTTACAATCTCTACATACACGCTCAGTCAATTGGCTATCATTCATGGGTGTGGAAATCATCAACATTTTATCCAACAATGTTGGTTTCACATATTTTTCAACAATTTATGTGCAAAGGAAGGTGATATGAAAGAATGCGTGGCACCAGGATCAAATAATACCAATGCTTCTAAATCAAAGATTCGGATGGTACCTTTAATCACATCCGTCGATGCGTCTGCAGTGTCCTGGTCCAGTGCATGTACTCTTCCTCTGCTCATACCCGCAGCCTGTTTCCCTTTTTCCTCAGCTGTAGCCCTCCTCCTCGGGGCTGCTGTCTCAACTGGAGCTCCCTCAGGCTCCTTGCCCTTCTGTGGGGCAATCTCCATCTTCTCGGGATAATGCTTAGCCATATGTCCTGGTCTCTCGCATCTAAAACACACCATAGGGGTCATCAGACAGGGCCTATTCCCATGAAATCTCCCACATCTCCTACACTGATCAGTGGTAGGTCGTGGTCCCCCGATAGTCATGCCCCTCGGCGCAGTCAAGGCTGGGTATACGGGAGGTCTAGCAGCTCTCTCCCGCACCTCCTCAATCTTTGGCCTCTTCTCGAAAAATCTTTGGCCATCTCTCTTGGCCACTCTTCCAAACCCGGATCTCTTCCGATCCTTGTCCTTTCTAACACTGACTCTCCCAAGCTCGGAGGCATTTCGCTCAAAGTCTTGTTCACATAACTGAGCCTTATGTATAGCCTCCTCATAAGTCACAATATCGAAGGGAGCTAGCTTAGTCCGGATGGCCAATCTCAATCCATCCATGAACTTCTGAATCTTCCGGGTCTCACTACCCATCGTGTCAGGGTCATATCTCCCCAATGACATAAACTTGGACTCATACTCGTCCACAGTTCGATTCCCCTGAACCAAGTTCATAAATTCCATCCGTAATTTCCTCTGTGCGGTAGCTGGAATATACTGTCTCTTGAAGGCCTCTAGAAATATCTCCCACGAGATCTCAGAGTGTCTGGCCCTCAAAATAACCTCGGTGGACCTCCACCAATGCTCGGCCTCGCCTTTCAGCATAAACACGGCAAAGGCAACCTTCTCACTTGAAGTGCATCGAAAAAACCTATACAGTTTCTCCATCTCATACACCCAATCCTCCGTAATCACTGGGTCCTTCACCCCTCTAAACACTGGGGGTTTCAGCGCTTGAAACTCTCGCAGCCTGCTCAAGTAACAGTCATAACCCAAATCACTACCGCTCTGCTGTGGAGCGATAGGAGAAGCTATATCCTGAGCTGGAGGTGGTGTAACTGTAGCTGTCTCAGCAGTCTGAGGTCTCTCCGCCTCTGCAGCTGCCTGTTCAGTAGTAGGCTGTGCCGCGGGACCTCATCTGTCACCGGCGCCCAAGGCCTGCGTGACTATCTCCACCAAACTCTCAATACTCCGCTCTAATCTAGCGAAGCGAGCCTCAGTATCCTCTGCTCTCTCAGCAGGGTTCTGTGGAGCCTGCTCAGTCTGTGGCTCCGCACGGCTCTCAGGCCTGCCTCTACGACCTCTAGCACGTGCTCTCGCCCCTCTACCCTGGCGTGTAACTGGCATAGTGCCTAACTTCCTGTATTATAATAATTCATTAAGCTCAATCCATCACGGTATACACAGTTTTACCTAAACAAAAGCACAGTACTATGGGGATGTACTTTCCTACGTTTTATTAATGACTCACATCAGGCCAACGCAGCTCTGATACCAATCTCTGTCACGACCCAATTCCATTCTCTTTAACTGAAAATCACTGAAAATTTTTCGCGTTTTACTGCTACCTTACCCGGTCGTGAACTAAACTCACCACACACTGTTGGGCTGTGAGCCAATAATAATCACCACATCTCATTCATTCTCAATTAATTAAAACGATGTCATACATGTGCATTTAATCGTGTATTTACACGAATACATGTTTTACTGACATCTACATCCCCCATAAGTACAACTCAAAAGAATATTGTGCTTTTACATTGTTTAGATACAAAAAGAATCACTGTGTATATACCTCTTAGCGATGGAGATGCAGCGGAGTCCAAAATAATACGCTTCAGTCCTCACTGGGCTACTATGCACGCTCTGTAGGGGGAAAAATAGAGTGGGATGAGCAACCACACGCTCAGTAAGGCAATAATGCAACCATGGTAGATAACTACTCTATCTACATGCTGATAGTGTTATGCATAAATCATTTATAGTAGGAGCATGAGGAATAAAACTATGCCATGTGAGTATACATATATATCATGTATCAAAATCATGTGCATTGGCATAAAAAACATGGTAGAAACATCATGTATAAATCATCTTATGCTCAATCTCGTTTAAATTCATAAAAGGGCAATTCTTTAAGAAACCTCCTTTTTAAACCAACACCATAATCACCACCAAATCAACTCACAATCACAAACACATTTTCATTCCACAATTCACGCATGTGTATAAATCTAGGTCACTATATCAAAAGTGCCTATGTGAACCATTACATCATAAATCATCCCAGACCACACGCATCCGGGTGTGCGGGGTATCATGCTGGCACGAAGATGGATTATCCCTCGCCAGACTTTCTCATCACATAACCATCATGCGGTACATCGTACTCCATGTGATATACACGGTACAGCGTACTCCACAAACTCATATCGTGATTGGGGGTGCCATTCCTAAGTCTTATCTACCCCATACCAAGAGTGTTCCATATTCCGTGAAGGAGAGCCTCCCTGCCGAACAGAGCCTCCCCGCTTAACAGAGCCTCCCTGCCTCCTCGGGCTTAAGGATGTTAGCTTAAGGATGTAGGGCTTAAGGATCCTTCCGTAAGAGAGCCTCCCCACCGAACAGAGCCTCCCCGCCTAACAGAGCCTCCCCGCCTCTTTGGGCTTAAGGATGTCGGCTTAAGGATGTAGGGCTTAAGGATCTTACCGTACCCATGTAGGAGAGCCTCCCTGCCTAACAGAGCCTCCCCGCCCCTCCAGGGCTTAAGGATGTTGGCTTAAGGATCCCACCGTAAGAGAGCCTCCCCACCGAACAGAGCCTCCCCGCCTAACAGAGCCTCCCCGCCTCTTTGGGCTTAAGGATGTTGGCTTAAGGATGTAAGGCTTAAGGATCTTACCAACTTTCACAACCTTATACGTATCCCAATGTGGAAACTTGTGCGAGCAAAGCTCTAGCACGACTCATGCATCTTCTCATAAAGAGACGCGTACGAGCATAGCTCCTAGTACGGTTATACTCATAAGACAACCACTCAAAAGCCACGTACGAGCAAAAGCTCCAGTACGGTTTATAAACATCAACATAATTTCCAATCAAGGTGCGAGCTAAGCTCCAACACGTTTCATACAAATGAAAACATAGAAATCCAGCGCGAGCGAGTCTCTAGCGCGATTTATGTCATACAAATACGATAGGCGGCTCATACACAATAAAACAATCCCGGAAATCGGGTTTAGCACTCACAAATGCTTTTTCCACAACATCCATACAATACTAGCCGACCCATCTACTAGCTTGCTTAAAACCATGCAATTTCGTTTTGAAAAGCATCAAAACATTAGATTTATGCAATTATTAGCCTTACTATCCCATTTCATAAAATCCACTTCAAATCCAAAACCACGCATATACTCATCATCATTCACGAATATCAATCATTTATTTGAGCAACCATGCATTTCATAAACACCCAATATTCACCCACAAGTTCAAAGTACGAGCAGCTACCTCTATATACTCACAAAATTCCCTTACTTGGAATCGCGATGCGTGATTCCACTTCCTTAAGCTGCTTACTCGTACGGTTCGGTTCGCCTTCAACGAACTCTTCGGGACTGCACAAAATCGTATCCCGCATTATATTCGATCCATATATTGCAACCCTTGTGCTTGCTATAGTCAATTTAATCTATAGCCTCTATTAAAGCTTATTTGGCCTCGTTTCATTACTTTACCCATAGCTCGAGTCTATGGATCTTCTTAGGCCTATTAACTTATTCAAAATCGATGTTAAATCGACATTAAGCTCATAGTGTTCATATTCCATGAATTCCCTCACTATGGCATTTATCAATCATATACATATCCATTTTCACAATTCCTCCAACTCACCATGTAATTCCATCTAACCATCTAAAATCACAAACATTACCCCAATAATAACTTTAGCATGCCCTAAACCATAAGCTCATTCAATCCCACATATCCTCACATTATACCCATTTTAGATTTCTAGGTCACACCATTTCCTCTACATTCATAGGTAGTTTATCCATTAAGACTCATATCAATCAACTCCAAAATCAATTAAATAGCTAATGCATTTGGATTGGAGTGTTAGAATCTTACCAATATGACTTCTCTTCTTGCTCCAAATGGTAATGCCCTTAACTCCTTCAATTCCAAGAATGGGAAAATGCCCTCTCACTATGTTGTTCTTCTCCTTGATAGGAATAACTTTGCCTCTAATGATCTCTCTCCAAATCTCACTGAAAATGGCTGATTTTAGAGAGGAAAAGTTAGGTTTTTGGGTTGAAAATGATAGGTTAATATGTTTTTCCGAGATTTTCAGATTTTCAGCCCTCCTTATATAGAAATAGCTTGAGGAGATCGATTTGGTCCAAGAGGAGATCGATCTGGTCCCTTAAAATCCCTCTTTTTCACGGCATTTTTAAGCCTGAGATCGATCTGTCGAAGCAATGAGATCGATCTGTCTAGGCATGAGATCGATCTGTCGAAGCATGAGATCGATCTGCTCCCAAACAGAGAGCTAAGGAGATCGATCTGGGTGCTTAGGGATCGATCTTTCCACTACAGAATGCTTGGCAGATGATCTGGCTCCATTGGAGATCGATCTGCTCTATTCTTTCGCCCAAATAAGAGCATTCTGGCTCTTCCAGATCGATCTCTCATCCTATGAGATCGATCTGGGCCTCATGTTTTCCAGATTTCCTGCAGTTTCCTTGCTGCAACTCATACCAACACATCCTTAATCTATTGCCATGGCCATTTTCTCATCCATCCACCTTTATAACTTGAAAATGGCATCCATTCATACCTTATGCACATCGAAACTTGTGTGCATTCATTGTATGTTCAAAGGTATGCTACATAAAACCAAATGGAAGCATAACTCCATTCCATTTTACCACACTACTCATCTTGAGTCTCAATCACATCCATCACTTGCTAGAACACATTTCTCCGTATTCATACTCAATGAAACTTGTATGTACGTTACAATTTATATCACACATACATACATTGAATCCATGGACTTACATCAATCATACTTTACATTACAAGTCCAATCATATTATTTGATCCAATTACACACATTACCCTTATACATATACGGGGTCTTACAAATCTGTCCAGATATGGCTTGAATACATCATTCATTAGAGCCATAAACATTGTAGGAACATTCGTCAACCGAAATGGCATAACCAAAAATTCATAATGGCCATAACGAGTCCTGAACGCTGTCTTAGGTACATCTTCACTCTGAATCCTCAACTGATGATACCCAGACCTCATATCAATCTTTGAAAAGACCTATGCTCCCTGCAACTGATCCAATAGATGATCAATCCGTGGAAGGGGATACTTACTCTTGATGGTAGCCTTGTCCAACAACCGATAGTCTATACAGAGTCGGAGACTCCTATCTTTCATCCTTACAAACAGAACCGGTGCTCCCCAAGGTGATACACTTGGTTTGATAAATCCCTTGTCCAACAACTCTTACAATTGCTTCTTTAGCTCTTCCAATTCAATTGGAGCCATTTTATATGGTGGTTTGGATATTGGTTCTGTTCTAGGCACCAAATCAATACAGAATTCCATATCTCTGTCGAGTGGTAACCCTGGTAATTCTTCCTGAAAGACATCGGGAAATTCTCTAACCACTGGAATGTCAACCATATCCGGATACACTTTATCCAAATCAATCACATAGGCTATAAAACCTTCAACATATCACAATCACATTTGATTAGTAAAATCATCCGTCCTTGGACATAATTTACTACTTCTTTCATTACTTTGCAAAGCTTTCAACATGTTTTTCAAGGGTAGGAAACATTACTGTCTTAGCATAACAGTCTAAGACGACTTGGTTTGCAGCTAACCAATTCATCCTTAATATTACATCAAAGTTTTTCATGTTTAATAGAATGAGATTGGCAAACATCTCCTTTTCCCCTATTTTTAGTTTACAACCATTACAGACATACTCTGTCATTACATTCTCTCTAACTAGAGTGCTTATAAGCAAAGTCTTACCTAGAGGTACAGGTATTACATGTTCAATCAATTTACATTCAAAAGTAGGCGATATGAATGAATACGTGGCACTAGGATCAATCAATGCTAATGCTTTAAAATCAAAGACTAGGATGGTGCCTTTTATCACATCCTTAGAAGTCTCTGTAGAAGCCTGGTCTAAAGCAAACACTCGCTTACGACCTACAGCTTGTTTCCCTTTCTCTTCAGCTATGGCTTTCCTCTTAGGTGTAGGTATCTCAACCGTAACCTTCTCTAGCTCTTTACCCTTCTGTGGGGCTATATTAATCAACTCTGGGCATTCACGAGCTATGTTCCCTAGTTTACCACACTTGTAACATGATCTCACCGATAATGAGCATGGTTTATCCCTATGATATCTACAACCCAACCTGTACTACTCTGTGGTAGGTCGAGGTCCACCAATCACTATGCCCCTCGATGCTGGATGTACTGGAGGCTTCGTAGGCATCTCTCGTGTCTCCTCAATCTTAGGCCCCTTACAGAATAACCTTCGGCCTTTTCAAAACCCTCTGTCATCAACCGACCTCTTTTGGTCTCTATCTCTACTCTTGCCACTCTTACTCAATTCCGAGGCATGCATCTCATAATCTTGCTCACATAGTTGAGCTCTGCGTACTGCATCATCATAGGTGGTAATATCCAACGGAGCTAATCGAGCTCTGATGGAAGGTCTCAATCCCTCAAGAAACTTCTGAACTTTTCAGTCCTCAAGGCTCATGGTCAATGTATCATACCTGCCCAGGGATGTGAATCCAGACTCATACCCATCCACTTTCTGGTTCCCCTGAGTTAATGTCATGAATTCCAACTGCAACTTTCTCTGAGCAGTAGCTAGAATGTATTACCTTCTGAAGGCATCCAAAAATATGTCCCATGGCATAACTGGGTGTCGTGCACTCAACATCAGTTGTGTGGCCATCCACCAATGCTCGGCCTCATCCTCTAACACAAAAGCCGCAAAGGTGACCTTCTCTGCGTCAGAGCAATGGAAGAATCGGTAGAGCTTCTCCATACTGTGTATCCAATGCTCAGCTGACACTGGGTTCTTCACCCCATTAAACGAAGGTGGTTCGAACTTTCAAAATTCTCTCAGTCTACCAAGATCACAATCATAAATTCCCTCTCCACCAACCTGTTGTAGGACTACAAGATCCTAAATCGGTAGGGGAATGTCTTGAACTAGGGGAGGTGCAGGTATCTCCACCTTTACAACCTGAGGTCTCAGTGCAGGTTGTGCTGGCTCATCTCTCTCAGGTGCAGCAGCCTGACCAATAAGGCTTTCCTGTCTACCCTCCATTCTGGCTATTGCCTATGTAAACATCTCTATCACAGTGTTTACACTGCGCAGTAACTACGCTATATGGGCCTCAGTGGCCTCATTAAACTCTGGTGGATCTCTACGAGAACTAGACCCACTACGTCTCTCGGGCTCATCTCTATGCCCTTGAGAGCGTGAACTCTCTCCTCTACGAGTACGTTGTCTATCGGACATCCTGCATACTCAATAACAAGTGTCTCAGTTACATTTTCCAGCTTGGTATACACATTTGTATCCTATTAATGCACAATACTTTGGGAATGTATAATTTTCTAGATATGGATACTGACTCACATCAGGCCAACTCAGCTCTAATACCATTAATTCTGTCACGACCCTCTTCTCATGAACTTACATTACCACTTACCACTAATAGTTGGGCTGTGAGTTAACATACAATCCATACCTCATCCATTTATAGTTTAATAATTGTAATTAAACAAATTTGAATAGAAACTGCACTTTTCTAAATATGCGGAAACGTTTACATCAGTTTCTATTAACTATACATCCCTTTCGTACAAAATATCACTAGACTGTACATTAATTTACAAGATACAAATTTTTTTTCATCACAAGTGTATACCTCTCTATACTACTGGAGAACTGGAGAACACCTTAGCAGGGATGACTGCAGTACTCACTACTGCATAGTATCTATGGAGGAGGAAATAATGGGGTGAGCATAACACGCTCAGTAAGGAAAATGTGCAAGCAGGTAGATAACTACACTATCTACATGCTAAAATACATCAATGTTCATTTTCCTTATAAAACAATATGCATTTCTTTAAATCAACTTCCATCAATCCGAAACCATTAATTCGCTAGATGGGTATATGCATATTTACACAACATCACACAGCAGATCTTTTTTTTACACAGAACATCTTTCAAAACTACATAGGTTCACATAGCATAATCTATGTTCATATGAGACATAATCATGGGTTATCACATATCCCCAGACACACAGCAAGGGAAGATATCTGTCACCTCACATAGTAGTGATAATATTGGTATGAACTAGACATATTATCCGCAAGTGCACGGGTCGTACAAGTAATAATGGGATTTGAGTCCCGAGTTATCGTCCCACAGAGAAGTTGATTAGCCTAATTAACTACCGGTTAATCTTACCCTAAGTATATCCTAGCAAATTATGAAATGATGATGGGTGATCTACTAAGTCTGAAATTAAAACTACTGAAAATAATAAAGGCTATAAACTAAAGAAAATATAACCGAGCTAAAAATTACTTACAGAGCTCCACGCAATTAAAAGCAAATACCTACAAAAATAATTAAAATAGTTAAAATTAATTAACATAATTAAAATAAAATACAAAAATGAAAATAAAGAAACAAAATTAATTAAACTAAAACTTAAAATAAAAAATGCATGTAATTAATCTAATAAAATTTACAAATTAAATTAACCTAAAATCTAATAAAAATGAAGACTAAATTAAAAATGCATGAAACATAATTAATCTAAATTAATTCTAAATGCAACTCATAAAATAATATACTAAAATTAAATCCTAAAACCTATGATATAAAATTAACTTCTAACTAAAAATTAAAACTAAAGATTAAATTAACAACTTAAAACATTAGATTTAACCTACAATTATCAATTAACCACTATCCTAAACTAACAACTAATGAAAACAATCAAATAAAAATGCAATCAACATTAAATTAAACAAAGGAAAGGTGGCCAAACATGGCCTTAGCTAATTATCCAAACAAGTGGTCCCGAGCATGTGTATTGTGCATTGTTCATTGTCTTTCTTCAGTTTTGGTTTTGTGCTAGCTGCTGTCCAGGTGCTCTCGATTTTGGTTGTCTCCAGGTGCTGTTGTCTAAGTGCTGTGCTGTTCTGCTCGCGTTCCATCCTACACTGCTGTACCAGCAACCACGTCATGCTCAACACCGCGACCTGCTCCTTCAGTCTACAGCCTGACCGTGCACTAGACTACCGACCTGAATACTCTGTGTTTCGTTTCCAGGTATTGCTCCACGTTCTGTCATGCATGGTCCTACTGTTCTCGATTTGTCTAGGTCTGACCAGCATGCCTCCTGCTCCTGGCAATATCCGGCTCCCACTCTTGCACCTAGTTGCTTTCCTGCGTTGCATGTCACAGCATTCGGCTTCATTGTTGCACATTTTTGCAATTCTCAGAACACAAATCTAGAATAAGATAAAGCACAAGCATTAAATTGTAATATGTAAGTTCAAGGCAGTGAATGAACAACAACAAACTTAACATGACTGAAATTAAAAGCTAAAATAGGAAAAGAAAAATAAACAGTAAATCAAACATAAAACAGAGGAGAACAGAGTAAAAAAAAAAACTCTTGTTACTGCTCTCGACACCTCCTTCAGCTGGTACTTAACCCGAACACAACACACCACCATGAACCATAGAGGTGAGAGAGCATCAGTGGCCACGTCTTGCTTCAGCAGCCACAAGCAAGAGCTAGCCTCTCGGTATCACACGAAAATGGAAACCCGGTTAGTGATGACAACCGCATGGTACTTGAATAAGAGACTGGTAAACGATACCAACAGCAAAAACAAAAGAACTGGGTAGTAATAGAACAAGACCACATCAAGCTTAGTCACATTGCCTAATAGTCTCTTGCACAACCACACTAATCCAACTATTGCTCGACTGTCTTTCTTAAATCAAATAATAGAACCGAGGAGGCCAGCAATCAAATAATAAAAGAAAATAATAATACTCCAAAATGAAACCCCTTTAGTTAAAGAACATTAACAGAAAAAGAAAGAAATGCTTTGATTCAGTAAACTACTACAGATATCGAAAAGGAAGGAAACTTTTCATAAAATATCACAAATAAAGTTAACATGAACAGTGAATAGAAAATGGTGGCTATCAAGAACTCTAATCGGAAAGCTTAAAAATAAAAATTTTAAAAACTAAAACTACCCTAAATTAAAACTACTCCTAAATTACTTCTAAAAACTACTCATAAATTACTCTACACTATTCCTTACCTAGGCTACTTCCTGCTCCTACTTTTTACACTACTTGATTTTTTCAATTGCCATCATGTTCTATTTATACACACACTTAGGGGTACAATGGTAATTTTTTCATCCTAGATGACTTGGCATTGTTTGGCCACTTTTCTTCCTTTGATTTGCTGCAGAGTAGATATTTTCACGTCATCAGTCTTTTTATCCAATTGGTTATGCAATGTGGCCCGACGTGTGTCTTCCAGAAGGTTCGCACGGTGTCCGTCGATCTTATCGTTACGGAGCGAATAAAATACGAACACCTGGCATCACGCGTGTCCAGACGACTGGTGACTCGATCTGCAAATTGGAAGTGGTCCAGTCTCCTTTAGCTCATTTTCAGCCCAATTTTGACTAAAACGACTGAGTTTCATCTGGATTTAATTTACCTGCACATAAGAGAATTTTAATTAAATAAAGGGGATTATTAATAAAATAATATGGGGTTTAAATAAATAATTAGGAAATTAGGCATAAATAATTCTATTAAAAATAGAATTATCACACCCCCAAACTTGAGTTTTTGCTTATCCTCAAGCAAAACAAAATAGATGTAGGAATGATAAGTACTAAACACAATAGTTTCCCCAATATTATCCTCAAAGAAAAAGTACAGACTATGAAATCAAAGAATCACAATTACAAGTCCAACATTCAGAATCATTCAATCATAAGTCCTAACCCAAATTGGACTCCTCGTGTGTGTGTGAAAAATGTCAAAGCCACTTTACAGTACACTATCCGAATCAGATTATGCAAACCCAGTGAATGCAAAGTCCATGACATGTGATCATTCCCATAAGTTTGCTTTTCACTTCTCTCTCCACTAATGTAGTCACACTTAATCAAAGATCAATAGGACTTCATTAAGCTTGTAATGTAAGGCTGGGGCTAAGGTATGATAAGGTATGATAAAGTCGATTTAGGTTTAATTACCCCTTAACATGCATTACTTCTAGGATCTTAATATAAGAGCTCAAATTATTTCCCCCAAACTTATTTATTTCATTAAACATTTTATTCTATTTTTTTTATTTTTCATCTTTCGTCTTTTCTTTTTCTTTTTCTTTTTCTTTTTCTTCAATTTTTTTTCAAATTTTTTTCGAATTTTCACTATCACCAGATACCCATATGTACAAAGTTCACAATATATCCCAATAAAGTTTCCATGCTTTCGGGGTAAGGGATAGGAAAAGAATGCTTAAGCTAAGGAAAATTATACAGGTGTATTTACAGAGAAAAGCTTATTTGGCCCAGATGGGTGACTAGGGGTAAAATATGTACATGAATGGCTAGAAAGGCTCAAACGATCTAAAGATAGCCTAAATCATCTCCCTAATTAAGTGTGATCTAATATTTCGCCTCGAGATTAGATCAAACAAATTCTAGAATATGATACACAAAATCAATTGAACAAATGCAATCCTATGTCCACATAAGCTTTCTCTAAATAAATATACAGATTCATGACATGACATGTGCATAAAATGAGGAAATCACAATCAGAATCAAGATAAATTCAAGAATTCAACTTCATGCTTTTCCTATAATCATGCTTCTCATTCAATCAAAGTCAGACTAAATCATGGGGTCATATCATCGGAATATGGGAAAACTACATGCTAAGCACTAAATTATCCCAAAATCAAACAATTTAAGCTCATATTTTCGAAAAAAATTTGAAATTTTTTTCAATTTTACCCCAAATTTTCAAAAAATGCTCAAGTAATATCCTCTTCCCCAAACTTAAAGTGCACAGTGTCCTCAATGTGCAGATAATGTAAGAATTGAAGCTCAAGAACAGAGTACTCCCCTTCTGATGATGATGACGAACAATCGAAACTTGATTAAAAACATAAAACTGGAAAAGAAATCTGTAAAATAAACAAAGAAAGAAACAACGAAAAAGAAAAAAGAAAAAGAACTATATACAAAGTGAAAAGAAAAATACAGCCACTTCAAATGCAGCTAAAGAACACAACACTCAGCAGCAGGGCGAAAAGTAGGAGGATCAGCCAGAGTGGTGATAGAATGTTGACAGTTAACTCCTCCTTAGCTCTATCTACTTCCCTCCTTCTTTCAGATTTCTTATGCTCGAGCCTTATATCCTCCTCAATCTCTATCTTAAAACACTCTTGAGAGTCATCAGAGAGCTTCAAAGGTTTGAAAACATGAAATGTCACTTCCTGATCTAAGACTCTCATAGTCAACTCCCCATTCTGTACATTAATTAAAGTTCTACCAGTCGCTAAGAAAGGTCTACCTAGTATAATGGGGACCTCCATGTCTTCCTCCATGTTCAATACAATAAAATCCGCAGGGAAAATAAACTTTTCCACCTTTACTAAGACATCCTCAATGACCCTCTTCAGATATTTAATGGATCGATCTGCTAGCTGAAGGGTCACTGTAGTGGGCTTGACATCCCCTATTCCTAACTTCTGATAGATAGACAAAGGCATTAGATTGATACTAGCTCCTAAATCACATAGGGCTCTACCAAAGAATAGATTTTCAATAGTGCAGGGTATGGTAAAACTCCCGGGATCCTTGAGCTTAGAGGGTAATTTCCTCTGGATAATTGAACTACATTCCTCAATTAAGGCCACCGTCTCATAATCTTCCAATCTTCTCTTCCTCGAGAGGATATCCTTTAAAAACTTCACATAACTTGACATTTTCTCTAAGGCATTTGCGAAAGGAATGTTGATGTGTAGTTTCTTAAAAACCTCAAGAAATTTAGCAAATTGTTGTTCCAGTTTTTGATTTTGGAACCTCTGGGGAAAAGGTATTGGTGGTCCAACTAGAGGCAGTGTAGTGGGAACATTTTTAGCATCAAAGGCGAGGAAGGCTGTGAAATAGAAAAAGGTATAGATGAAGAAGCACCTAACTTTAATTCCTTTGCAGCCTGATCTTTAGGTTCCTGCCCTTTCTGAGCTGCTTCGTTAGAACTTAAGGATTCTTCAACTCTGTGCTGTTCAGGGTTGGATTTAATTTGTGGTTTATCTAGCTCTCTGCCACTCCTAAGGGTGATGGATCTAACATGTTCCTTACCCTCCCTTTGCTTAGCAGGATTAACTTCAATGTTACTAGGAAGGGTCCCTTGAGGACGTTGGCTAAGAGCATTGGCTATTTGTCCAACCTGAACTTATAACTTCTTAATTGAGGTAGCTTGATTTTGCAGGATAGTCGTGAACATTTCCTCAAGTGAAGGCTTCTTCTTAGCTGCTGGTGCATGGTAAAGTTGTGGCTGCATAGGTTGCGGTGGTGGTGGTGGTGGTGATGGTTAATGGGGATGATGACGTGGATGGTATGGAAACTGCTGATGTGGTGGTACATGAACCAATGGAGCTTGAAAACTAGGGGGTCCTACAGATATAGAGTTAGAAGATTGCCCTTGATTTTGGCTCCAAGAAAAATTAGGATGGTTCCTCCACCCTGGATTGTAGGTGTTTGAAAAGGGGTTGTTCTGTTGCTTCTGAGAGGGTACAACGTACTGAACCGATTCTAAGTTAAGCGGACACCTATCTATAGAATGTGTACTACCACATTGATCACAGAAAAGAAAAAGACTTTGGACAGAATAAACCGGATTAGGATTGGTGGAAGGATCATGCTGGGTACTGAGCGACTTTACCTTCTTCATAAGGTTAGCGATTTGAGAGGTCAAGGTAGACAGTGTGCCGAGCTCATAAATACCCGCCGACTTCTTAGGCAGTTGCCTTTCCGAGGACCATAGATAGTTGCTAGCAGCCATCTTGTCCAAGAGCTCGTAAGCTTCCTCCTCTCTTTTGCACATCAAGGCTCCACCTGGAGCAGCATCAACAATGGTCCTATTTTAGTTTATAAGTCTGTTGTAGACGGTCTGGACTTGCAACCACAAAGGTAGGCCATGGTGAGGGCATTTAAAGGGAGGGAAAAACTTAGCTAGAAATTGATGGGCTAACTCATCCCATGTAGAAATGGATCCTGGAGGCAAGGAGGTTAACCAGTGTCGCGCTCTATCCCTAAGAGAGAAGGGAAATAATCTAAGCCTAAGCGCATCATCAGATAATCCATTGTGCTTGACGATGTTGCACAAGTCCAAGAATTGCCCAAGGTGAGCATGTGGGTCGTCATGTGGAAGCCCACTGAACTGTAAACAGGTCTGGATCATCTGGAGGATGGAAGACTTAATTTTGAAGTTGTTTGCAGGGACAGCTGGTGGCCTAATGCCGGTACAATATCCTCTAATGGTCAGCATTGCATAATCTCCAACGGTCCTGATTTCTCTATTTTCTGCCATGATGTTTTGCAGCGGAGCTATAAATTTTCTAGAATCCTTTCTAATTTTTTCTCAGTGTTCGTTCAATTTCAAGATCTAAAGGAAAGTAATCATAACTCCTGGCTCTACGCATGCAAACATCACAAAGTCCTTAAAAAAATTTTAAGTTTTTTAATTTTTTCAATTTATTTTTCAAATTAATTATGTGAAAATTTAACTAACCTAAGTAAGGCTCTAAATATTTACAACCTAAATATTTACAAGCTAGAATTACACCTAAGCATAATTTCACTGATATTAATTAATGATCAATTAAAACTTCCCCTGCAACGGCGCCAAAAACTTGGTACGAACTAGACGTATTATCCGCAAGTGCACGGGTCGTACAAGTAATAATGGGATTTGAGTCCCGAGTTATCGTCCCACAGAGAAGTTGATTAGCCTAATTAACTATCGGTTAATCTTACCCTAAGTATATCCTAGCAAATTGTGAAGTGATGATGGGTGATCTACTAAGTCTGAAATTAAAAGTACTGAAAATAATACATGCTATAAACTAAGAAAATATAACCGAGCTAAAAATTACTTACAGAGCTCCACCTAATTAAAAGCAAATACCTACAAAAATAATTAAAACAGTTAAAATTAATTAACGCAATTAAAATAAAATGCAAAAATGAAAATAAAGAAACAAAATTAGTTAAACTAAAACTTAAAATAAAAAATGCATTAATTAAACTAATAAAAATTGCAAATTAAATTAACCTAAAATCTAATAAAAATGATGACTAAATTAAAAATACATGAAACATAATTAATCTAAATTAATTCTAAATGCAACTCATAAAATAATATACTAAAATTAAATCCTAAAACCTATGATATAAAATTAACTTCTAACTAAAAATTAAAACTAAAGATTAAATTAATAACTTAAAACATTAGATTTAACCTACAATTATCAATTAACCACTATCCTAAACTAACAGCTAATGAAAACAATCAAAATAAAAATGCAATCAACATTAAATTAAACAAAGGAAAGGTGGCCAAACATGGCCTTAGCTAATTATCCAAACAAGTGGTCCCGAGCATGTGTAATGTGCACTGTTCATTGTCTTTCTTCAGTTTTGGTTATGTGCCAGCTGCTGTCCAGGTGCTCTCGGTTTTGGTTGTCTCTAGGTGCTGCTGTCCAAGTGTTGTGTTGTCTACTCGCTTTCCATCCTACACTACTGTACTAGCAACCACGTCCTGCTCAACACCGAGACCTGCTCCTTCAGTCTACAGCCCGACCATGCACTGGACTGCTAACCCGAATACTCTGTGTTTCGTTTCCAGGTATTGCTCCACGTTCTGTCATGCATGGTCCTACTGTTATCATGGTACATCGTGCTCCTATGGATCCTTAAAAACCATTTCTGTTGTCTCAAAATCTCGTGCGAGCAGGTTAGTGCCAGACACACAGCAGTACACGACGGCTCTAGAATGGTTTACTCATCACACAACAATTTCATAAACTCTCGTGCGAGCAACTCAGTGTAAGACACACAGCATACTTAAGGCATCTAACACGGTTTTACTCATCACACAGACGTTCGGGAGACTACGTACGAGCAACTCAGAGTAGTGCACACAGCATATCTGAGGCATCAAGCACGGTGCGAGCTCTCGAATAGAACACATAGTATCATCGAGGCATCAAGCACAATTATCCCATCAATTTAAATCAAAAGGGTCACATGCGAGCATAATCAGAGCAAGATCACTAAGAAGTACTCTATGGCTCCAACATGATTCCCAAAATCTAGTGCGAGCAGCTCGAGTGGAATCACACAGTGTCACTCAAGGCATTGAGCACTCTTTTGCTTTTTTCAAAATCTCTTTGAAAAGAATGTGCGAGCGGGGCTGGTCAATCTACCGTTGCCTCTCATGCTCTAGCACAATTTCACACAGAAAAGAAATAGAAGGACTCCATGTATGATCATGAGTGAGAGGGTAAATCTCCCTTCCATCACTCTTCAAACACATTACATGCACTTGGTTAAACTGGGAGCCTGTCTATTATCATTCTTTCTCAAAACGTTTGCAAAAAACCTCTTTTCATAACAATCATAGAAGTCATGCAACTCATATCATCGACTTATGTTTTTTACGTAGTTTTAATCTAGATTTATTGATATACTATCACATCCATTTGCACACAGCAGATAAGAAAAAATACGTATAGCTATCTCTATAGCTTACATAAGTCCCTTACCTCTAATCACGCTTGAATCGTCTGCCTTGATTCCAATAGCTTGTGATTTGGTCTTGTCAATTCTGACTTTATCTTCATGAGCTGCAAGTGTTCACAATTCTCATCAGTATATTCTCATATACTTCATTCCACTTGCATGATATATTAGATCAATGCATTTTGGCCATTTATATCTGATTTGGCCTCTTTATACCATTATTAGACTTTATTCTTCCTTAAGTCCATTTCACTCGTTTTATTTGTTTCTCGGGAATCCATTCGACTCCTCGAGTCCATTGATTCCATATTAAACCAGTATTTAGCTCCCCATGCCATTAGTTCATCATTTCATTTCATTGAGGGATTTCATCGAACACCTCATATACTCTAATTTCAACCTTTATCTATTCTAACTTACAGATTTCACCAAACCATTTTACAAGCATCAATACATGCTTAATAACATATATGCATGCTCAAACCATCCTCAAATACATGTCTACTCAACAAATCCTCATTTTTGGCACAGCTAACCATTTTATAGGTCATGAAGAGTTTAGCATGTTTTTAAGATGTTTCAATCATCATTCTATATACCAATCTACTCACACAAGTATATAGATTAACATATATGAGATTGGGGTATTGAAATCTTACCAATCTCAACTTTTCTTCTTTTTGCTGGAATTGGGGAAAAACTCTTTTTCTCCTTCAATGGATCAACTCAACTTCTAGCTTCCAACTATGTTGTTCCTCTCCACTCTATGAACAACTTTGATGAAATGAACTTCTTCTAAATCTCTAAAGAAAGTATTGATGGTCTAGAAAGGAAGTTAGGTCACTTGGTTTCAAAAATGGAAAGGTTTTGATTTTTTTTCGAAATCTGCAGTTCAGCAGCCCTGTTTATATAGAAAATACTTGATGAGATCGATCTCCCTAGGTTAAGGATCGATCTTCCCTTATTTTTAGCCTCTCAGAATGCAAATTTAAGCCTATAAGATCGATTTGTCGATGCATGAGATCGATCTGCTCTTTGTTATTAGATCGATCTACTCTAAGGGATGAGATAGATCTCTCCAAGTCAGTAGCATTTAAAGATCGATCTGGCCCTTCAGGGGATCAATTCCTTCTACACAAAATGCTTAGCCGATCGATCTGCCCTGTTCCATTGCTCAAATAAGAGCAATTGTTTGCTCTTCCAGATCGATCTTTCCTTCTATGAGATCGATCTGGCATTCATATTTTTCAGATTTTGCTGCAGTTTTTTGCAGTAACTCACACAAAACATCCTAAATTTTACTTCCACGGTCATTTTCTCATCCAACCACCTTTAAAACTTGAAAATGACATCTATTCATACTTTATACACATTAAAACTTGTATGCATTTATTGTATAACCAAAGGTATACAATACAAAACTAAATGGAAGTACAAAGATTTACCACACCACTCTTGCAACTTCATTCCATTTTACCACACCACTCAAAACTCAATATTTTCACATTCCACTCTTGGAAATATCCTTCTTACATTCGTTCTACACTTTAAAAATTGCGTGTATTCATTTCACAATCCAATATACACCATACATAATTAATGTGGAGTTTACAAAAATTAAGGGTATTACATTCAGCGAACATTATATACACCAATCAACTCGTCAAAATGTCTAAATTAACATACTAGAAGATGGTGTATTGAAATCTTTCCTAGCTTGACTTTTTCCTCTTTTTGCCAAATTGGGGGAAAATCTCTTTTCTCCTTCAATCCAAAGTTTCAGCTTCCAATCTTTGACTATGTTGTTCTCTTCCTCACTAGGAACAACTTTACTCAAAGGAACATCTCTCAAAATTTATTAGAAGGTGATGATTTTTAGAGCGAGAATGCTAGGTTATTGTTAAAAATGGAAGAAGACAAGTTGTCTCATGAAGTGAAGTTTCAGTTGTTGAGTTTTTATAGGAAACACATTATGAGATCGATCTCCAAGGGTGGGAGATCGATCTACCCTTGCTTGAACTCCTTTTGAATTCGACAATGCAGGCAGGAGATCGATCTGCCTCATTGGATGAGATCGATCTGCTCAAGAAATGAGGTTGATCCTTGCTAATGGGATGGGATCGAATGTGGCATGGCAGAGGACTTTAGAGATCGATCTGGCCTTGAGAAGAGATCGATCTTTGCTATCCATAGGCAACTAGAGATCAATCTGCCTTATGGGAGGAGATCGATCTTGTCCAAACAAAAGCAACTTGGGATCGATATGCTTTGAATGAGGGATCGATCTCTCTCTTGCAGAATGCTTGACATTGTATTTCAAGGCAATGAGATCGATCTCCTTTTGCAATGAGATCAATCTGCCCTGCATCTGCAGGATTCCAACTTTAATTTTCCCTGATTTTCAAAGTTAAACTCTCATTCAATTGCTTCTATCCTCATTTTGCATTTCATTCGTACTTAGAACTTAAAAACATCAATTTCTTATGATTCATATATAATATAACTTGTTTGTACAATCCAGAATCATAAACATTCATAGAAATTTACGGGCCTTACATTCCTCCCCTCCTTCAAGAAATTTGGTCCTCCAAATTAGAACCAAGTCATTCGTTAAAAAGTCGGAGGTACTTCTCCCGTATCAGGCTCTCTAACTCCCAAGTAGCTTCCTCTGAATTGTGATGCTGCCAGAGAACCTTAACAAGCAAAATTATCTTATTCTGTAACACTTTTTTCCTTCCTATCCAGTATCTCGATCAGTCTCTCTATATATGTCAAATCATCTTTGAGCTCCAATGGCTCATACTGAATCACATGAGTCTGATCTGGATGGTACTTTCGAAGCATCGATACGTGGAAGACACTATGAATGCCTACTAGCTCTAGTGGCAACGCTAACCTATAGGCCTTATCTCCCATTCGCTCCAATATCTTAAATGGTTCGATATACTGAGGGCTCAACTTACCCTTCTTACCGAACCTCATAATCCCTTTCGAGGGATAAACTTTCAAAAATACTGAGTCACCCACCATGAACTCTAGTGGCCTTCGTCTCATGTCAGCATAACTTTTCTGCCTGCTCTGAGCTGTTCTCAATCTCTCACATATCAGCTGAACAACCTCAGAGGCTTGCTGCACTAAATCGGGAGCAAAAGTCTTTCTATCACCCACTTCTTCCCAACCAATAAGGGAATGACACCTTCTACCATACAACGCCTCATATGGTGTCATCCTGATACTCGAGTGATAATTGTTGTTGTAAGCAAAATTAGCTAATGATATGTGATCATCCCAGGAGCCTTTAAAATCCATGACACTTACTCTTAGCATATCCTCTAACGTTTGGATGGTTCTGTCTGACTGACCATCGGTTTGAGGGTGAAAAGCGGTACTGAAACTTAATTGGGTTCCCATAGCTTCTTGAAAATGTTCTCAAAAGTAGGAAGTGAAGTGAGAATCCCCATCTGATACAATGCTCACTGGAACACCATGTAGCCTCACTATCTCCTGTACATACAACTCTGCCAAAGTACCCAGAGTATCTGTGAATTTCATGGCGAGAAAATGGGTGGATTTCGTCAATTTGTCTACCACTACCCAGATAGCATCATGGTTCCTCTTAGTCCTCGGCAATCTCATGATGAAATCCATGGTGACATGCTCCCATTTCCAAGTCCGTATAGGTAGAGGCTGCAATAATCCTGCAGACTTCTGATGCTCTACATTCACTTGCTAACATACTAGACATTTTGCCACAAACTCTGCAATATCTCTTTTCATCCCCGACTACCAATACACTTTTTGGAGATTCTGATACATCTTGTTACTCCTCGGATGTAATGTATATCTTGATGAGTGAGCTTCTTTAAAAATCAATCTCTTTAGCTCTGGATCATCGGGAACGCAAATCCTGCCTCTAAACCTCAGTAGACCATCATCACTCACTAAGAAATCGGCCACATCACCCATCTGAATCAGACTTGCACGATCCTCACACAGTAGATCGGCATGCTGAGCCTGTCGTATCCGGTCAATCAAATCCAGTTCCACTCACATGCTAGCTATCACACAGTCACTGTCAACATCAAGAGGGTTTATATCCAACCTGAGGTGAGCAAACTGCTCGAGCAACTTATGTTCCCTGACTACTATGTACGATACCATTTCGAGGCTCTTTCTACTCAAGGCATCTGTCACAACATTAGCCTTTCCCGGATGGTATAATATCTCGCAATCATAATCCTTCGAAGCTCTATCCACCGACTCTGCCTCATATTTAACTCTTTTTATGAAAACAGATATCTGAGGCTCTTATTATCTGTACACACCTAAAGTTTCTCACCGTATAAGTAGTGGCATCGTATCTTTAATGCAAAAACCACTGCTGCCAATTCTAAATCATGGGTCAGATAGTTCTTCTCATGGTCCTTAAGCTGTCTGGATCCATAAGCTACTACATTCCCATTCTGCATTAACACACAGCCCAGTCTTTGTCCCAAGGCATCTGTATACACTGAGTAACCTTTTGAGCTAGTGGGTATGGTGAGAATAGGTGCAGTGGTCAGTTTATGCTTTAGCTCGCAGAAACTACTTTCACATTTATCATCCCACTCAAATACCATATTCTTTCGAGTGAGACGTGTTAACGGAGCAGCCAGCTTAGAGAATCCCTCGACAAACCGTCGGTAATAACCTACTAAACCCAAAAAACTGTAGATCTTTGTAACCATCTTGGTTCTTGTCCACTGTATCACAGCCTCTATCTTGGATGTATCCATTGATACCCTGTCTCTCGAGACTGCATGACCCAAAAATGATATCTTACTCAGCCAAAAATCACATTTATTAAGTTTAGCATACAACTCCTGATCTCGGAGGGTTTGTAACACTGTTCTCAATTGTTGCTCGTGCTCTTCCCTAAACTTCGAGTACACTAATATGTCATCTATAAAGACAATCACGAAGTTGTCCAAGTATGGCTTAAACACATTGTTCATCAATGCCATAAACGTTGCAAGAGCATTCGTCAACCCAAATGGCATAACCAAAAACTCATAATAGCCATAATACGTTCGAAACGCTATCTTGGGCACATCTCCACCCCGAATCCTCAACTGATGGTACCCAGACCTCATATCAATCTTCAAAAAGATCGATACTCCCTACCACTGATCCAATAGATCATCTATCCATGGAAGGGGATACTTATTCTTGATGGTAGCCTTGTTTAACAACCGATAATCTATACACAGTCGAAGACTCCCATCTTTCTTCTTTACAAATAGAACTGATATTCCCTAAGGTGATACACTCGGTCTGATAAACCCCTTATTCAAGAATTCTTGCAATTGTCTCTTTAGCTCCTCCAATTCCACTGTAGTCATTCTATACGGTGGTTTGGATATTGGTTCCGTTCTAGGCACTAAATCAATATAGAATTCCATCTCTCTGTCTACTGGCAACCCTGGTAATTCTTCCGGAAAGACATCTGGGAACTCTCTAACCACTGGGATGTCAACTAATTCCAGGTGCGCCTTATCCAAATCAACCATATATGTTATAAAACCTTTAACATATTATGATCACATTGGTTAGTAAAAATCATCTATCCTTGGAAATAATTTACTACTTCTTTCATTACTATTCAAATCTTACAATATACTTTTCAAGGGTGGGAAACATTACTGTCTTAGCATAATAGTCTAGAACAGCATGGTTTGCAGCCAACCAATCCATTCCTAGTATTACATCTAAGTCCTTCATGTCTAACAGAATAAGATTGGCCAACATATCTTTTTCCCCTACTTTTAACTTGCAATCTTTACATACATACTCAGTCACTACATTATCTCTCACTGGAGTGCTTATAATCTACACTCTACCTAAATGTACAGGCTTTACATGTTCAAATAATTTACATGCAAATGAAGGCGATATGAATGAATGTGTGGCACCAAGATCAATTAATGCTAATGCTTTAAAATCAAATACTAGGATGGTACCTTTAATCACATCCGTAGAAGCTTCTGCATATGCCTGGTCCAAAGCGAACACTCGCCCTCGACTAACAGCTTGCTTCCCTTTCTCTTCAACTGTGGTCTTCCTCTTAAGAGTAGGTGTCTCTACTGTAGCCTTCTCTAGACCTTTGCCCTTCTGTGGGGCTGTATCAACCAACTCTGAGAATTCACGAGCTATGTGCCCTGGTTTACCGCATCTATAATATGATCTCATCAAAGGGCATGATCTACTCCCATGGTATCTACCACACATCTTACACTGTTCGATGGTAGGTCAGGGTCCACCAATAACTATACCCCTCGAAGCTGGAGGTAAAGCTGGATACACTGGAGGCTTCGCAGGCCTCTCTCGTACCTCCTCAATCTTTGGCCCTTTACCAAATAATCTTCAGCCCTTTCTGAATCCTTTATCATCAACTGACCTCTTTCTGTCTCTATCCTACCCTTACCACTTTTACTTAACTCTAAGGCATGTAACTCATAATCCTGCTCACATAGTTGAGCTCTGTATATTGCCTCATCATACGTGGTAATATCAAATGGGGCCAATCGAGCTCTGATCAAAGGTCTCAACCCCTCAATAAATTTTAAACATTCTTGTCCTGACAGTTCATGGTCACTGTGTCATACCTACCCAGGGATGTAAACCCAGACTCATACTCATCAACTGTACGGTTCCCCTGAGTCAAGGTCATAAATTCCATTTGCATCTTCCTCTGAGCAGTGACTAGAATGTACTGCCTCCTAAAGACATCCAGAGGTATGTCCCAAATCACAACGTGCACTCAAGATTGGCTGTGTGGCCATCCACCAATACTTGGCCTCACCCTCTAATACAAAAGTCGCAAAGGTGACCTTCTCTGTAGCAGAGCAATGAAAAAATCTATACAGTTTTTCCATACTACGAATCTAATGCTTTGCTAACACAAGGTCTTTTACCCCACTAAATGAAAGTGGTCCAAACTTCCCGAACTACCTCAATCTGCCCAGGTCACAATCATAAACTCATTCACCACCAACCTGTGGTGGAGCTACAGGATCCTGAACTGGTGGGGGAATATCCTGAACTGGAGGAGGTGCAGGAATCTCTACCTCTATAGCCCGAGGTCTCGGTGCAGACTGTGCAGGCTCATATCTCTCAGGTGCAACAGCTGGACCAGTAGGGTTCTCTTGTCTACCCTCAAATCTAGCCATCGTCTATATAAACATCTCCAAAACTGTGTCTACTCTGCGTTGTAATTGTGCTATACGTGCCTCAACGACCTCACTAAGACCAGGTGGATATCTACTAGAACTGGACCCACTGCACCTCTCGGGCTCATCTCTATGCCCATGAGAGCGCGAACTCTTTCCTCTACGAGTACGTCGTCTATCTGACATCATGCATGCTCAATAACAAGTGTCTCAGTCACATTTCCAACTTAGTATATACAATTGTATCCAAATAATGCACAGTACTTTAGGGATTTATATTTTCCTAACTATGGATACTGACTTACATCAAACCAACTCAGCTCTGATACCAATCTCTGTCACGACCCTCTTCTCGTGACTTAACTTACTACTAACAGTTGGGCTGTGAGTCAACATCCATATCCAACATCTCATCCATTCATGATTTAAATTCATTTAGTGAAATAGAAACTGTACTTTTATAAATATGCAAAAACGTTTACATCAGTTTCAATTATATACATCCCTTCCTACAAAAGATACCTATATTGTGCATTAATTTATAGGATACAAAATTTTTTTCTCTCATAAGTGTATACCTCTATACTGCTGGAGAGCTGAAGAACACCGTAGCAGAAACAACTACAGTAACTCACTACTGCATTGAATCTGTGGAGGAGGAAAATAAGGGGGTGAGCTAACACGCTCAATAAGAAAAATATGAAAGCATGTAGATAACTACACTATATACATGCTTAAAATATAAACATTCATTTTCCATATAAACATATGCATTCTTTTAAAATAACTTTCATCACTGCAAAATCATTAATTCGCTAGATGGCTATATGCATATTTCTTTCTCAAATCACACAGAATCACACAGATCAATCTCTTCATTTCACATAGTACACTTATAAATCTCTTTGCACTTAGCAAATTACTTAGTAAATCAATTTACATGAGACATAGTATGGGATATCATATCACCATGTATCACACAACAAGGGGGACATATGTCACCTCACACAGTAGCAATAAAATGTCATATCACACAGATAAAAGACTTATGGTCATAGTCCGGATTCCAGGCAACACTGATCAGGTGTGTAGGAATCTCATACTTGGGGAGGTGGATCAACCATCCCTTCAGCCCACACAGAATCACTAAGATATCACAACATATCGTACTCCATGGCTAACGCTCACGATACAGCATGCTCCCGTGGATCCTTTTCACCCATTTTCATTGTCTCAAAATCACGTGCGAATAGGTCTATGCAAGATCACTCAGCAATACATAACGACTCCAGCACGATTTTACCCATCACACAGCAAACATCATAAAACCACGTGCGAGAACCTCAACGTAAGATCACACAACATACTTGAAGCATCAAGCACGATTTTGTCCTATCACAAAAAAAGCTTATAAAATCACGTGTGAGCAACTCAACGCAAGATCACACAGCATACCTAAGGCATCGAGCACGGTTTTGTCCCATCACCTAGAAAGTTTATAAAACCATGTGCGAGCAACTCAGTGTAAGATCACATAGCATACCTGAGGCATCGAGCACGATTTTGCTTATGATCACTTAAATCGAGGGGGTCACATGCGAGCATAGTTAGAGCAAGATCACTTAGCAGTACTCGATGGCTCTAGCATGATTCCTAAAATCTAGTGTGAGCTTTCGAGTGGATCACACAGCTTCACACAGCTCTAGCACCTTTTGCTTTACTTAAAAATCCTTTTTAAAATGTTGTGCGAGCAAGGCTGGTAAATCTACCGTTGCCACTTTGGCTCTAGCACAAGTTTACATAGAAAAGAAATAGATGGCTCCATTCACCAAGTATGAGTAAGAGGGCAATCTCCCTTCAATGACTCGTTAAAAGCTTTTCATGTAGAATAACTAAACCGGGAGCCAGTCTATTATTACTCTTTCTCATGTAAAATACCTTTTCACAACAAGTACATTGAAGTCATGCAATTCGTGCTTATAAGCTTCTTCTCATACTTAGTTTTCACATAGATATATCAATACCTATATACATGATTGTATTTACTTGCACACAGCAGGTAAGAAACATACGTATAGCTATCTCTAATAGCTCGCATAAATCCTTTACCTCGAATCACGCTCAAATGACTTTCCTTGATTTCCAATGCTCGTGATCCAGTCTTATCGACTCTAATTTTATCTCCAGGAGCTGCAAGCATTTGCTACTCATATTAGTATACTTTAATATACTCAATTCTCATTTGCATGAAGTTCTATTCAATGCATTGGGTCATTTTACCTCAATATGACCTCGTTACATCTTATTGGACTTTATATTCTCTTAAGTCCATTTCGATTGCTCTATTCATTTTCTCGAGAATCCATTAGACTCATCGGGTCTACTGATTTATACTGAACCAGCATTTCTCTCACAATGCCTTAAGTTCATCATATACCTCCTCTATGACATTTCATCATATACCTCACATGCCCATTTTCAATCATCATCTTTTCTAACATATGCATTTCACAAAACTATCTTAGAATTATATACACATGCTTACTAACATCTTTACATGCTTAAATCATCATCAACTCCATGCCATTTCAACTTTCTCTCACTAAGCCCATTCTAGGTCATGGTTGTTTAAGCATGTAAATGAACATTTCAGCCAACATTATATACACCAATCAACTCATCAAAATGTTTAGATTAACATACTAGAATATGGTGTATTGAGATTTTACCTAACTTGACTTTTTTCTCTTTTTGCCAAATTGGGAGAAAATTTCTTTTCTCTTTCAATCCAAAGTTTCAGCTTCCAATATTTGACTATGTTGTTCTCTTCCTCACTAAGAACAACTTTGCTCAAAGGAAATTCTCTCAAAACTGATTAGAAGGTGATGATTTTCAGAGTGAGAAAGCTAGGTTATTATTAAAAATGGAGGGAGATGGGTTGTCTCGTGAAATGAAGTTTCAGCTATTGAGTTTTTAGAGGAAACACATTATGAGATCGATCTCCATGGGTGGGAGATCGATCTGCCCTTGCTTTAACTCCTTCTGAATTCGATAATGTAGGCAGGAGATCGATCTGCCTCCTTGGATGAGATCGATCTGCTCAAGAAATGAGGTTGATCCTTGCTTATGGGATGAGATCGATCTTGGCCTGGCAGAGGACTTTAGAGACCGATCTAGCCTTAAGAAGAAATCGATATTTGCTATCCAGAGGCAACTAGAGATCGATCTACCTTATGGGAGGAGATCGATCTCATTCAAACAGAAGCAACTTGAGATCAATCTGCTTTGAATGAGGGATCGATCTCCCTCTTGCATAATGCTTGGCATTGTATTTCAAGGCAATGAGATCGATCTCCCTTTGCAATGAAATCGATCTGCCTTGCATCTGCAGCATTCTAGCTGCAATTTTCTCTGATTTTCAAAGTTAAACTCTCATTCAATTGCTTATATACTCATTTTGCATTTCATTCATACTTAAAACTTAAAAGTATTCATTTCTTATGATTCATATATAATGTAACTTGTTTGTACATTCCAAAATCATAAACATTCATAGAAATTTACAGGCCTTACAGGTGAAGCTATTCACGATCTGAGAAAGGTAAGAATAATGGATCAAAAAAAAATGGTAGCGATTTTCGATAAATTTAGGGTCGTAACAGAGACTAATCTCTTTTGTGCTAGGAACGCGTAAGGTTAAAACCCTCCCAACAAATGCGTTTTCGGGCTATCAAACTTGTGTTCTCACCCTTACAGAGATAAAAGTCACTTACCACCTCAACTAACACTTTGTTGGTTTAAACTTTTTTAATTTCATTTGATAAAGTTAAAGCTTAAAGGACTTATTTATTACATTTCTTATTTAATTAAACTTATAAGTTTATAAAAGATTATAATTTAGATTTTTGAACTTATCATTTTGTATTTGAAATATTAAAGTATTTATCATTTATTTATTAAATTTCTAAATAAATACGATAGTTTATTTAGAAATTAATTTAAAAATTAAACTTGTCATTTTGTTTATTACATTTATCATTTATGTATCATTTATTTATAAGTAAATATCTTTATTTGTTAGATTTCTAAACTTATTAATTCAATTCATTTAGTATTTAAAAATTTTAATAAATAAATTTAATATATTTGCCCAAATAAATGAAAAGAATTAAAAAAAGAAAAATCGAAAACAAACTGAGGTCGGTTCCATCAAAATCTTATATGCAAGGGAACCAAAAACCAATATATATAGGAACCCTCGATTCGGTTCAGCCAAAATCTTATATGCACCGAAATCAGAACTGGTCCTTATAAGAACCAATTTTAACTGATTTTAATAATTAATGAGTTGGAATAGATTCAATCCGATCTGCAATCGAACTGATCGACCCATTATCATGTTTAATCTAAATGCACGTTGCATTGCAGTGAAATTGGAATGCTCGTCCAATGAGCCTATTGAAAGGGTAAGGGTCTAGTAGATGACTAGATCTCCGATGAGGACAAAAAACTTCCACTTTTAACAATTTTAATTTTTTATTAATTTTTAAAGTGAATACCGTAAATTTTCGATACTCAATCTTGAGTTGTATTAAATGGAATTAAGTATGCTTAATTTTGGGTAATTTAGGGTAACCAATTTTAAATCATATGTTAAATTTTAGTATAAGAGACTGGGACTAAGTTAATTTATCAAATTATTATAAATTGAAATTGAGATAATTATGAAGTGTAAAATATAATAATAATAATAATAATAATAATAATAATAATAATAATAATAATGACAATAATATATATATATAAACAAACAAATAAATAAATATATATATATGTATAAATATATATATATATATACACAAAAAAGTGATGGAGACAAATGATAGTGTATGACAGAAGCTGAAGCAATTCATCGAACCCTCTGCATGCACCAATCCTGCATACACCAACACTCATCCTGCACACGCCTTCTACCAACTTACTCCATTCCACCTTCACGCCACTACTGTGCCCATAACCTGCGCATGCTTGGAGAAATGTGAGAAAGGATGCTGGTGAACCCAAGCAGAAAAGGAGACACGAGAGGGACGAGTTGTGGAACCAAAACCAAGATAAACACAAGGAAAAGAAAGTGAAGGAAACTAAGTAGGGTGGAACGAGACACTGTAGTGGAATTGAGGAAAGAATGATGAGGGGAAAGCAAGGCCAACAAGGGAAAACTGAACTAAAGCAGGTTGGAGGAGCATTGAATAGGCCAGAACATGGCCAAACAAGGGTGGTTGTTATGTGAGGAACAGGGCCCAGATAGACAAAAACTGTCGAGTTCAATAGAGAAGCTGAAAGCTAGAAGGAAAGGGTTGTTTGTTGTTGGAGAAGGCTAAAGTCGAGAGGGGAGAAGCAGAACAGGGGAGACCAAAATAGTAAACTAAGGCCAAAACAAAGACGAACAAGGGATAGAGGTTGGGCCGACGGTGTTTAAGGGGGATGGCCCGGAGAGGAAAGTAAGGTTGATGATGGGCGAAATGTGATTGGAGAAGGGGAAGGCTTATACGTGGAGGCTGGGAACGGTGGAGAGTCGAGGAAGCCGCAGTGGACCGAAAATAGAGGACATAAGTCCTTTGCAACCCGAAACCAAGAGCTCAAAGGATGACGATGATGGTGGAGGTCGGCTGAAGACCCTCGGGTATTGTCTCGACTAGGAGGAGAAATGTGCGATGGGCGGCATCGGATAGAGGAGGAATAAGAACGAAGTGATGGCAGCGACAATGAACAATAGCCAGATCGAAACCAAAGAAGAAAGAAAATAAAAGGAAGAAAGAAAAGAAAGAAAAATGGCGGGAAGGTTTAAAAAAAGGAAATTCTTTATATATATATATATAGAATTATATATATATAGAGAGAGTAGAAAGAGAAAGTGCATCGAGAATTTGGGAGAAAACTTGGGGAAAAGATAGTAGAAAATAATGGTTTGAAATTTCGAAAATACTGGTACAAAATTTCGAGAAAATAAACCGAGTGGACCAGACCTGTCGACTTGCAACATCAAGGTAATCGAGGACTATGGACAGGCATCGAGGTAAAAAAAATTCTCGTGGCTGCTAGAGTTAAATATACGTAATTTTTATACGTTTGTAGTTATAAAATTGTTAGGCTAAATTTCCTAATTACCGGAATATAGAGAACCCGAGGTCGAAATTACGTTTTTTGAATTTAAGGGAATTTTAAACTCCGTAGATCAACCCAATTACCGTTATAGATTTATTTGATTAAATTAGACAAAATCTCGATAAATATAATTATTGATTTTAGATCGAAAACCCCTAGTTTTGATTACTCTGTACCACGTACTGGAATTTTAACCGAAAAATGACTAGTTAGCCCTTTTAAATTGTTTTGTGAAACAAAACTGAATTTATATGTGATTTAAGGAAAAATGAACAGTTTATAAAGAAATATTGATGTGACGTGCTTGAGCACGTACTGACTGTGTGTCTCACGGTCCGACTCGCACTGATTTTGAGATAAGGGCGTTGATGAGATTATGCTACACTGTTATTGTTACCGAGTAACAATGTCATAGCAATCGTTGTTTGTGGGCCCATAGGGGTAGCCATTGCCGGCTGGGCTAGTCTGTTACGTTGAGATTTATGTTACACTGTTAATGTTATCGTGCAACGATGTCACAACAGTCGTTGTTTAAGGGCCCATAAGGGTGGCCATGGCTGGCTGGGCTGGTCTATTTCATCGAGATTATGCTACACTGTTAATGTTATCGTGTAACGATGTCACAACAGTCATTGTTTGTGAGCCCATAGGGGTGGCCATGGCCGGCTGGGCTGGTCCGTGACACGCCCAAAGGGTATTGTCTGCAAGTGCACGGGTCGTACAAGTAATAATGGGATTTAAGTCCCGAAATTATCGTCCCACAGAGAAGTTGATCAGCCTAATTAAGTACCGATTAATCTTACCCTAAGTATATTCTAGAAAATTATGAAATTAAAGTGGGTGATCTACTAAGCTAATTAAACTTAGGGAAAACAATAAACATTAAAAAATAAAGAAATAAAACTGAACTAAGATTTGCTTACTGAACTCCGAGCAATTAAAGAAAATACATACAAAAGAAAATTAAAACAATTAAAATTAATTAACGCAATTAAAATAAAATGCAAATATTAAAATAAAGAACTAAAATTAAACTAAACTAAAATTTAAACAAACTTAAAATAAAAATGCATGTAAGTAAACTAACTAATAAAAATGCAAATTAAACTAAACTAAAATTTAATGAAGATAAAGACTAAACTAAAAATGCATGAATCAAATTCTAAATGCAATTAAACTAAAATAAAGTCCTAAAACATATAATATAAAATTAACTACTAACTAAAAATTAAAGTAACAACTAAAACATTAAATTTAACCTACGATTATCAACTAACAACTATACTAAACTAACAACTAATGAAATAATCAAAATAATAAAAATACCATCAAAATTAAACTAAGCAAAATAGAGGTAGCCAAACAAGGCCTTAACCGAAATTGCAAATCAAGTGGTCCGAGCATGTGTACTGTGCACTGTTCACATGTCTTCTTCAGCAAATACATTTCCATGTAGTGCTTTGTCCTGCTCTCGGTTCCAAGCTGACCAGTATTCGTCCGTGGCTTCTGCTCCAGGTCCTGATATTGCACTGTTACACGTTCTTCTCCATTAGTTTCTCCAGGCATGTTCTGCTCTTTCCCGCACTCTCGGTTTGTCCTCTGCATTGTATTACAGCAGTTGCCTCTGGACCAGCTATCTGTATCATTAGCAGCACACACAATGCTCAGTACCTTGTGCCTTCTACCAGTCGCCTCTTCACACACCTATGGCAGTAATATAGCTGTTCAACTACCAGCAACTCTCAACAGATTGGAAACGGGACAGAGAATGGATACAAAGTCTGAACCCGAGCCTCGTTACACGGCCTCTGCAAATCATGCGTGCTTGACTCCCTGCTCTGCTTCAGGTGTTCTCCATTTACAACTGCACCAGCCTGCTACACTACACTAGCTGCTATTTTAAGGACAGGTTATGCAACCTCCTGCTACTGTCTCCTACTCTTGAACAAATGAAACCAATAAACAGTACTTAAAGTAGTAAAACAGAGCTAAACAGAGGATTGATCGGCTGCTGGTTTGTTTCTTTGTTACCATTCAGCTACCTGTCGAACACCCTCTCTCAGTATTACACATGAGTATCTCCATGAAAACAGGAATTAAGATGACAATACAGAAAACCAAAACTAAACGCTAAATCAATAATGTAGAAAAATATAAGACATGAAAACAGGAGACTCCAGGGCCACGATTTCCTTCATTTTCTTCTCCCCATGTTCCACATTGCTCATGATGTGGATAAATAATCAGCATCAATCTACATCAAGGCAACAGAACCATAAGGTGGAAGAATGAATGAAATAATGATGCCACCCGAATGCACCAAAAAAATCTAACCGAGAGTTGCAAGAATAATAGTTTAACAAACAAAAACATAAGCAAGTTGGAAAACCGAGAGCTAACAGCTAGAAAAAACAATGATTTTCATGGTAACACTAAAATAAAGATCTAGAATTGAAACAGAATCAAACAGTAGAGAAAATGGAAATGAAACTATTCATTAATAAAACAAAGAACTAGAAATGAACAAAAAACTTTGCATGAAAATAAAAGTTAACATGAATAGTAATCTAACAATGGTGGCTATCGAAAAAAGAAAAAACTTAAAAACAATAAATCCTAAAATAAACCTTAAAACCATTCTACCCTAATTTACCTCTATTCTGACTTAGGCTCCCCCCTTTTCAATTACCATCATATTCTATTTATACACACACTTAGGGGTACAATTGTAAATTTTTTTTATCGTAGATGAGTTGGCATTGTTTGGCCACTTGTCTTCACACCATTGGCTCCTTGAAAAATAATATTTCCATATTATCATTCTTTTTGTCCAATTGGATGTGCTAGGCTCATGTTGTCCGCGTGGTCCAATCTCGATTTTAGCTCAATTCCGGTCCATTTTCTACCAAAATATTCAAAATTCATCTGGATTTAATTTATCTGCAAACATGAGAATTTTAATTAAATAAAGGGGATAATTAACAAAATAAATTGGGGATTTAAATAATTAATTAGGAAATTAAGCACAAATAATCCTAAAAATATAAAATTATTACACCCCCAAACTTGAGCTTTTGCTTGTTCTCAAGCAAAACAAAATAATTGTAGGAATGACACGTTCAAAATACAATAATTTTCCCAATATTATCCTCAAAGAAAAAGTACAGACTATGATCTTAAATATTCACAATTACAAGTCCAACATTCAAAATTATTGAATCATAAGTCCTAACCCAAATTGGACTCTTCCTGAGTGTGTGAAAAATGTCAAAGTCACTTCACAGTACATTATTCGGATTAGATTATGCAAACACAATAAGTGCATAGTCAATGACATGTGATCATTCTCATAAGTTTGCTTTTCACTTCTCTTTCCACTAATGTAGTCACACTTAACTAAAGATCAATAGGACTTCATTAAGCTTGTAATGTAAGGCTGGGGCTAAGGTATGATAAAGTCGATTTAGGTTTGATTACCCCTTAACATGCATTACTTCTAAGATCTTTAATGTAAGAGCTCAATTTATTTCCCCCAAACTTATTTCTTTCACTAAACATTTTATTCTATTTTTGTATTTTTCATCTTCTTTCTTCTTCTTTTTCTTTTTCTTTTTTTTCTTTTTTTTTCTTTTTTTATTTTTTGAAATTTCACTATCACCAGATACTCATATGTACAAAGCTCACAATATATCCCAATGACTTTTCATGCTTTTAGGGTAAGGGATAGGAAAAGAGTTTTTAAGCTAAGGAAAATAATGCAGGTGTATTTACAGAGAAAAGCTTATTTGGCCCAGATGGGTGACTAGGGGTAGAATATGTACAAGGAAGGCTAGAAAGGCTCAAACGATCCGAAGATGGCCTAAATCATCTCCCTAATTAAGTGTGATCTAATATTTCACCTCGAGATCAGATCAAACAAATTCTAGAATATGATGCACAAAATCAACTGAACAAATGCAATCCTAGGTCCATATAAGCTTTCTTTAAATAAATATACAGATTCATGACATGACATGTGCGTAAGATGAGGAAGTCACAATCAGAATCAAGACAAATTCAAGAACCCAACTTCATGCTTTTCCTATAATCATGCTTCTCAGTCAATCAAAATCATACTTAATCATGGGGTCATATCATTGGAATATGGGAAAACTACATGCTAAGCACTAAATCATCCCAAAATCAAATAGTTTAAGCTCAGATTTTCGAAAAAATTTTGAAAAAATTTTCAATTTTGCTCAAATTTTCAAAAAATACTCAAGTGATATTCCCTCCCCTAAACTTAAAGTGCACAGTGTCCTCAGTGTGCAGATAATATAAGAATTTAAACTCAAGAACATAGTACTCCCCTATCTGATGTTGATGAACAACTGAAGCTTTTATTTAAAGCGTAAAACTTAGAAAATAAACCTGCAAAATAAACAAAGAAAGAAACAACAGAAAAGAAAAAGAAAAAGAACTATATACAAAGTGGAAAGAAAAACACAACCATTTCAAATGCAGCTGAAGAAAACAACACTCAACAGCAGGGTGAAGAGTAGGAGGATTAGCCAGAATGGTGATAGAATGTTAACAGTTAAATCCTCCTTAGCTCTATCTACTTCCCTCATTCTTTCAGATTTCATGTGCTTAAGCCTTATATCCTCATTAACCTCTATCTTAAAACACTCTTGAGAGTCATCGAGAGATTCAAAGGTTTAAAAACATTAAATTTCACTTCCTGATCTAGGACTCTCATAGTTAACTCCCCCTTCTGTACATCAATTAAGGTTCTACCAGTCGCTAGGAAAGGTCTGCCTAGTATAATAAGGACTTCCCTGTCTTCCTCCATATCCAAAACAATAAAATCTGCAGGGAAAATAAATTTGTCCACCTTTACTAGCACGTCCTCAATGACCCCTTTTGGATATTTAATATATCGATCAGCTAGCTGAAGGGTCACTGTGGTAGGCTTGATATCCCCTATTCCTAACTTTTGGTAGATAGACAAAGGCATCAGATTGATACTGGCTCCTAAATCACACAAGGCTCTACCAAAGAACATATTTCCAATAGTGCAGGGTATGGTAAAACTCCTGGGATCTTTGAGCTTAGGGTGTAATTTCCTCTGGATAATTACACTACATTCCTCAGTTAAGGCCACCGTCTCATAATCTTCCAATCTTCTTTTCCTAGAGAGGATGTCCTTTAGAAACTTCACATAACTTGGCATTTGATCTAAGGCATCTGCGAAAGGAATGTTGATGTGAAGTTTCTTAAAAACCTCAAAAAATTTGGCAATTTGTAAATCTAGTTTTTGATTCTGAAACCTCTAAGAAAAGGTACTGGTGGTCTAACCGAAGGGGATGTAATGGAAGCATGTATAGCATCAGAGGACGAGGAAGGCAATGAAGAAGAAGAAGGTATAGATGAAGAAGCGCCTAGCTTTGTTTCCTTTACAGCCCAATCCTGATGTTCCTGCTCCTTCTGAGCTACCTCGTTAGAACCTATGTGTTTATCAACTATGGGCTGTTCAGGTCCAGACTTAACTTGTGGCTCATGTAGCTCTCTACCACTCCTAAGGATGATGGATCTAACATGTTCCTTACCCTCCCTTTACTTAACAAGATTAACTTCAGTGTTACTAGGAAAGGTCCCTTGAGGACGTTGGCTAAGAGCACTAGCTATTTGTCCAACCTGAACTTCTAAGTTCTTAATTGAAGCAGCTTGATTTTACAGGATAGTCGTGAACATCTCCTCTAATGTAGGCTTCTTCTCAGCTGTCGATGCATGGTAGAGTTAGGGCTGCATAAGTGGTGGTGGTGGTGGTGATGGATGATGTGAGTGTGGGTGATGAGAAGGCAGATGAAATGGAAATTGCGGCTATGGTGGTACCTGAACCGATGGAGCTTGAAAACCAGGGAGTCCTACAGGTCTAGAGCTAAAAGTTTACCCTTAGTTTTGGCTCTAGGAGAAGTTAGGATGGTTCCTCCACCCTGGATTGTAGGTGTTTGAAAAAGGTTTGTTCTGTTGCGTTTGAGAAGGGGCAACATACTGAATCGATTCTAAGTTGAGCGGACACCTATCTACAGAGTGGGTACCACTACACAGCTCGCAAGAAAGAAAAGGACTTTGGACAGAATACACAGGGTTAGGACTAGTGGGACGATTATGTTGGGTACTGAGCGACTCTACCTTCTTCGTAAGATTAGCGATTTAAGAGGCCTGTCGGCTTCTTTGGCATTTGCCTCTCCGAGGACCATAGATAGTTGTTAGCCGCCATCTTTTCTAACAACTCGTAAGCTTCCTCCTCTATTTTACACATTAGCGCTCCACCTGCAGCAGCATCAACAATGGTCTTATTTGGGCTTGTAAGTCCGTTGTAGAAGGTCTGGACTTGCAACCACAAAGGTAGGCCATGGTGAGGGCACTTCCTAAGAAGCTCCTTATATCATTCCCATGCTTCGTAAAGAGTTTCAGAGTCGTACTAAGCAAAGAAAGATATGTCATTACGGAGTCTGGCCATTTTAGAGGGAGGGAAAAACTTAGTTAGAAATTGATGGACTAACTCGTCCCATGTAGAAATGGATCCTGGAGGCAGGGAGGTTAACCAGTGTCTCGCCCTATCCCTAAGTGAGAAGGGGAATAATCTAAGCCTAAGCGCATCATCAGATAATCCATTATGTTTGAACGTGTTGCATAAGTCCAAGAATTGCCCAAGGTGAGCATGTGGGTCATCGTGTGGAAACCCATTGAACTATAAAGAAGTTTGGATCATCTGGAGGATTGCGGGCTTAATTTCGAAGTTATTTGTAGGGACAGCTGGTGGCCTAATGCCAGAATAATATCCTTCAATCGTCGGCATTGCATAATCTCCAACTGTTCTAATTTCCCTATTTTCTGTCATTGTGTTTTGCAGCAGAGCTATAAATTTCCTAGAGTCCTTTCGAATTTTCCTAAGGTTCTTTCAATTTCAGGATCTAGAGGAAAGCTATCGTAACTCCCGGCTTTACGCATACAAACATCTAAAAGTCCTTAGAATTTTTTTTTCTTATAATTTTTCAATTCACTAATCTAGATTAAACTTCTAAATATTTATACCCTAAATATTCACAAGCTAGAATTACACCTAAGCATAATTTCACCGATATTAATTAAAGAATAATTAAAACTTCCCCAGCAACAGCGCCAAAAACTTGACACGCCCAAAGGGTATTATCCGCAAGTGCACGGGTCGTACAAGTAATAATGGGATTTGAGTCCCGGAATTATCGTCCCACAGAAAAGTTGATCAGCCTAATTAAGTACCGATTAATCTTACCCTAAGTATATTCTAGCAAATTATGAAATTAAAGTGGGTGATCTACTAGGCTAATTAAACTTACTAAAAACAATAAACATTAAAAAATAAAGAAATAAAACTGAACTAAGATTTGCTTACTGAACTCCGAGCAATTAAAGAAAATACCTACAAAAGAAAATTAAAACAATTAAAATTAATTAACGCAATTAAAATAAAATGCAAATATGAAAATAAAGAAATAAAATTAAACTAAACTAAAATTTAAACAAACTTAAAATAAAAATGCATGTAAGTAAACTAACTAATAAAAATGCAAATTAAACTAAACTAAAATTTAATGAAAATAAAGACTAAATTAAAAATGCATGAAGCAAATTCTAAATGCAACTAAACTAAAATAAAGTCCTAAAACATATAATATAAAATTAACTACTAACTAAAAATTAAAACTAAAAATTAAATTAGCAACTAAAACATTAAATTTAACCTACGATTATCAACTAACAACTATACTAAACTAACAACTAATGAAACAATCAAAATAATAAAAATACCATCAAAATTAAACTAAGCAAAATAGAGGTGGCCAAACAAGGCCTTAACCGAAATTGCAAATCAAGTGGTCCGAGCATGTGTACTATGCACTGTTCACATGTCTTCTTCAGCAAATGCATTTCCAGGAAGTGCTTTGTCCTGCTTTCGGTTCCAGGCTGACCAACATTCGTCCGTGGCTTCTACTCCAGGTCCTGATATTGCACTGTTACACGTTCTTCTCCATTAGTTGCTCCAGGCGTGTTCTGCTCTTTCCTGCACTCTCGGTTTGTCCTCTGCATTGTATTACAGCAGTTGCCTCTAGACCAGCTATCTGTATCATTAGCAGCACACACAATGCTCAGTACCTTATGCGCTCTACCAGTCGCCTCCTCACACACCTATGGCAGTAATACAGCTGTTCAACTACCAGCAACTCTCGACAGATTGGAAATGGGACAGAGAATGGATACAAAGTCTAAACCCGAGCCTAGTTACATGGCCTCTGCAAATCATGCGTGCCTGACTCTCTGCTCTGCTTCAGGTGTTCTCCATTTACAACTGCACTAGCTTGCTACACTACACTAGCTGTTATTTAAGGACAGGTTATGCAACCTCCTGTTGCTGTCTCCTGCTCTTGAACAAATGAAACCAATAAACAGTACTTAAAGTAGTAAAACAGAGCTAAACAGAGGATTGATCGGCTGCTGGTTTGTTTCTTTGTTACCATTCAGCTACCTGTCGAACACCCTCTCTCGGTATTACACATGAGCATATCCATGAAAGCAGGAATTAAGATAACAATACAGAAAACCAAAACTAAACGTTCAATTATGCAGAAAAATATAAGACATGAAAACAGGAGACTCTAGGGCCACAGTTTCCTTCATTTTCTTCTCCTTCCATGTTCCACATTGCTCATGATGTGGATAAATAATCAGCATCAATCCACATCAAGGCAACAGAACCATAAGGTGGAAGAATGAATGAAATAATGATGCCACCCGATTGCACCAAAAAAATCTAACCGAGAGTTGCAAGAACAATAGTTTAACAAACAAAAACATAAGCAAGTTGGAAAACCGAGAGCTAACAGCAAAAAATAATGATTTTCATGGTAACACTAAAATAAAGATCTGGGATTGAAACAGAATCAAACAGTAGAGAAAATGGAAATGAAACTATTCATTAATAAAACAAAGAACTAGAAATGAACAAAAACTTTGCATGAAAATAAAAGTTAACATGAATAGTAATCTAACAATGGTGGCTATTGAAAAAAGAAAAAACTTAAAAACAATAAATCCTAAAATAAACCCTAAAATTATTCTACCCTAATTTACCTCTATTCTTGTAAGGCCCGGTTTCATCGTAAGAGCAAAAGGGAATGAATAGAAATTTTCGAGTGCATTTAAAAATGCAAAAGGATTGAAATGAAATTCCCGAACACATGCAAGGGCATAACGGTCAAAAGACCAAAATTCGGTATTAATCAGGACAAGAAAATTTAATTAAAAATATGATATTGATAAATCTTGATCAATAACGAAGAAATAACTAAATTTCGGGTTAAATTGATCAAGATATGAATTTATTGGAATAAATCGAAATTTGCGTTTCAAAAAATAATCCCGAAAATAATCGAAAAATATACCGAAAAGGTAAAATCGGACTGAGAAATTCATCTAGATATTTTTAGATTTTAATAATATTTTAATTGATTAAAATATTATTAAAAATAAATAATAAAAAATAAAATTAAAAAAAAAAAAACAAAACGCAGAAATCGCGAAATGCGATTTCTGGAAAACCAACCACCGAAACCGAGGGAGCCCACCGACGGAGCCATCGACGGCGAGCCTAGGCGAGAGGCAGCCCAGCCGAGCCTCGTCGGCACTGGTAGGCAGAAGAGAATCGACGACCGGTGGCGAAAGAGGCCGAAAACGGAGAAGCCGAGAGAGAAAGAGCATTCCCTGTGACCGGAGCCGATTCGAGCCCGGCCACCGCCACCCAAAGGTAGCCCACACCAAGGCCGATCGATCTGTGGCTGAATCGGCCCGTGGGGCGGCGGCTAACGCCGAAAAATTGCAAGAAACAGACATGAGTACCGACGCCGGGGGAGAAGGGCTGAACCGGCCACTTTTCAGCGGCCTTGAACGAAACCAACCCCAGATCCGAGATGCGAACGACCCAGTGGAGCCACTAGCGATGAAAATCGACGGAGAATCGGTTGGCAAGCCACTGAATCGGTCGAACTGGACTAAATCGACGGTATGAACCGGGTTGAATCGAACCGGACCGAATCGGTTTAGCCAAAAAGAGAAGGAAAAAAAGGAAGAAAAGGGAAAAAGAAAAAGAGAAAAAATTGGAAAAAATTTCAGTGATGCAATCGAGCTACGGGTAAGTCGGTAAGTAATCGAATTGACCGATTTAAATTTCAGAATATTTAATTTTATTAATATCCGACTAGAAATTTACCCGGATAAATATTAAATTGTGTAGCTTGACAATTGGCATCAACCGAGAGCTCGAGATAGCCTCGATTTACGTACTATCATGGAATAACGAGTAAGTAACTCTTATTTATGATAATTTTGCATCGTTATGCGTGATTGATATTTATCGCATAAATTACGGATTTAATTTCCGCATTTAATGGATTATATTCTGGAAAATTGGATAAATTGTCGTAAATACTAAATTGAGATATCCGAGAATTTAGAACGAGGCTAAGTAAATATTGATGGGCCCAATGAGCCTAATAGGCCTCGATAAAGTGTGGTAAACGAGCTTAAGGCCGATTAAGGCCTATTATGGTGCAATCGGGCCCAATATGGGTAAACGGGCCCAATGATTTAAATTAAGCCCAGAAAATTATGAAATATAATTAATTGTATTGTATTTGACCTGGTGAATATTTATCCGCAATTTCAGAGATTGGATTCGAAGCAAATTGGACTGCGTGACGAGACAACAATCAGAAAGGTCAGACTGTACAGAAAATGAGGTAAGGGAATTGTGTGAGTAGTTAGAGGTAGCTACGCGTATTTTAATAGCTCTTCTGTACACTAAATATGTATATATGCCTTGATTATGAGTAAAGGTCCTAAAAGTGGTTTAAATGATTTTAAGGATCGAAATAGGTGAAAAGTCTATTTTACCCTCATTGAGGGAAGTTCACCTAAGGATGGTGAAAGCATGACATGCACGAAATGCATGATTTAAGTAATTTCTGATTTAAGGAATTTTCTTAGTTTTTAATCAAAGTAAATCGATAGATTGGCCAATAATTGCATAAGTTTTCCAAAATAACACTATGTAAGTGTTATTGGTATTTAAATGAAATTATTTGGAAAACGGGCCAACTATCAAGTTTATATGGAAACAGATAGTGTCGACACGTAGTTCGCACTATATCTGCGTTTGTGATTGCATAAATGTGCTTGAGCGGTTGCTCGCACTGACTTGTGTGACATCATATGCATGAAATGTGCTAGAGCGATTGCTCGCACTGATTTTATTATTGTGAAATGCATAAGAGGTGCTAGAGCTTAGCTCGCACTCTGTTTTGACATGTTTGACTCGTTTCGACTTGATATGCATAAAAAGGTGCTGGAGCGATTACTCACACTAGTTTTATGATTTGATATGCATAAAAAGGTGCTGGAGCTTAGCTCGCATCCTATTTTGATATGATATTGTATAAAAGCCGTGCTGGAGTGTAACTCGCACGAGATTTGAATTACTTATGTATAAAGCCATGCTGGAGTGTAACTCACACGAGATTTGATTTACTTGAGCATTCATTTGTGCTGGAGCTTGCTCGCACAAAGTTTTATATGGTTTTTATAATTCATTTGAATGTCGTACTGAAGTTTTTCTCGTACGAGGTTTTCACTGAGTTTTTATACATATCCGTAATAGAGCATTGCTCGTACGTGGATTTTACTTGAATTTATAATCAGTTTAAGTCGTATTGGAGCGCTGCTCATATGCAGATTTTACTGATTTTTATGAAACCGTGCTAGAGCTTCGCTTGCACGAGGTTTTCTGATATCATAAATATGCATGGAGCCGTGCTAGAGCTTCGCTCACACAAGGATTTATATTACATGCATATAGCCGTGTTGGAACCTCCTGTAGACTGTGTGTCATGGTGAGATGATATGTTCACACGTGCATATTGAGACAGAGATGATACAGGTGGATAAGACCTATTGCAGACACCCCTGATTGAGTTTGGGTTCACGGAGTACGTTGTACCGTGTATGTCACGCGGAGTACGTTGTACTGTGGGGATTGTTGGAGTGGAGTGGTATTAGCCACGAGGCAGCAAGCCTTGTGTCACGACCCAAACTACCCAAAAATCAGAGTTGATTTTTCGCGTTTTTATTATTTACTTATATTCTTACCTGTCCTCGAATCGTGACCACACTCCACTAATAATTGGGTTGTGCGTCAATGCCAGTCCCACCATTCAATTACCATCTAACTTATTTATTCTCCAGTCATTTATAATTATTTACATTATTTATACATCCCCTAAAGTTACTTACAAACATGTTACTGTGCTATGCTTATGTAGACACAATATGTACAAGTGTATATATACCTTATGTTGATGGGCAGCAGCGGATATCCAGAATGCAGTACTGAGTCGCCTCAACTTCAACTGGAGATCATCTGTGGGAGAAAATGAAAGGGGTGAGCACATCAAGCTCAGTAAGGCAATCCTACGAACAAGTAGGTAACCATACTACCTATATGAACGTAGTGCCATGCATAAACCACCCTTTCTCCACACGTTTTAAAACAAATGCTATGAATTATGATGTTATGTAAAACACATTGCACGAAAAATCCATCATGCAAGTATATTCAAAATCATATCTTTCTCGTTTAAAATTTCACAGTAAAGTCAGGACTCGACCCCTCCTTCGGGTGATCCTGACTCACACAAAACCATGGAAATTGAGTTTCTCAAAAGCATCGATATCAAAAACATACGTATATATATATACAAGATACGAGACTAGGCAATACTGTATATCGGTAATAACCAGGACTGGCCAATATGTCCTCGTGAGTCCCTCTAGCTTCACGGATCCCAGTGTGCGAGGTCTCACCCTGATCGGGAACTGCCCGGGAGGTGGGTCAATCCAACCCGTCAGTCTTATCCGATCTCACGCATCCGAAGATGCCGTATCCGAAGATACCCCGTATCACAAAGATACCGTATCACAAAGATACCCCGTATCACAAAGATACCGTATCCGAAGATACCCTGTATCACAAAGATACCGTATCCGAAGATACCCCACGGTACATCGTACTCCATGCTACTTGCACGGTACATCGTACTCCATGGACCCATATCACTCTAGGTACTCCAGCCCAAATGGCCTGCTTCCCACAGAGGTTTTCATAACTCAATACTCGTTGCCATGTCTCAAAACGCACGTGCGAGCCTATTAAATCGGTGACACACAGTCTACCCGATGCTCCAAGCACGGCTCATCGTATGTTCTCATAAAAATCAGTGCGAGCGATGCTCAGCACTCTCATCAAATCAAGTAAACTTGGCAGAGCCCGCTTTACATCTCCACAAGGCCGCCAACCTCATCCCTCACTCTCACCCTACTTAAGAGGTCTTTTGAGCCTGTTGGGCCTTTTGGCTGACTCCAAGGGCAGACAGCGCTACTCCACAAATCCAGTAAAACTAGTGCGAGCTATGCTCAGCACTCTGTATATAAATTGTATGAAAATCTTATAAAATTTGGTGCGAGTTAGACTCTAGCACCGTGTCACGCAAAAGCATGTGAAATCTGGTGCGAGTTATACTCTAGCACCTATGCATGTAAAACTCTAGTGCGAGCTCTCGCTCCAGCACTAATGCATGCATCACACAAATCAAACATCGTGCGAGCTGAGCTCTAGCACGTCACATGTAAATAAAAACATGTAGGCGGCTCGGTTATTTCCAAATAGTTTTCACAGAAATCACAACAATTAAGATATGCAATGCTATGCATTTTTCTTTAAAAGTGAGCCAGCCTACTCATGCATGCGTTGAAATACCTCCAGAACGAGCAGGAACCTCTTGTCCTTGCTCCTCCCAATTTTTCCTAAATTTTTAGATTCTACCCTTAACAAGGGTATTTTAGTAATTTTGCCCATTCGGGGCACTAAAATTGTTCTTCGACCTCTAGACCCTTCAGTTAATTTTAAAGGACTGCGTATGAATTTAAAATTGCGTAAAGTTACCTCTAGCAGTCCGCAGAATTCCCTTACCTCGATTCTCGTCGAGTCTGACCTTTTTCTTTTCCATTGTCGTCTCGTCGCGCAGTCCGATATGCTCCCAATCAAATGCCCGGAACTGCGTATTAACATTCCTCAGGTCAGATAACATATAATTTAATTGTACTTAATCTTTTCTGGGCTTAATTTAAATCATTGGGCCCATTTACCCCTATTGGGCCCGATTGCACCTTAATGGGCCTTAATCGGCCTTAAGCCCGTTTTTCACTAAATTTCCACTTTATTCGAGGCCTATTGGGCTCACTGGGCCCACCAATAATTTATCGGGCCTCGTTCTAATTCTCGAATAGCTAAATTTAATATTTACGACAATTTATCTAAATTTCCATAATTCAATTCAATTTATGCGGAAATTAAATCAATATCACGCATAACGAGGTAATTGTCGTAAATAGGGGTCACTTACCCGAGATTCCATGCTAGTCCGCAAATCGAGGCTATCTCGAGCCCTCGGTGGATGCCAATCGTCGAGCTACACAATTAATTACATTTTCGGGTAAACTTTTCGGTCGAAATTTAATTAAATAAAATATTTCAAATTTAAATCGGGTCAATTTGACCGCTTATCGACTTACCCGAAGCTCGATTGCATCACCGGAATTTTCTCCAATTTTTTCTCTTTTTCTTTTTCCCTTTTTTCTCCTTTTTTTCCCCTCTTTTTGGCTGAACCGGTTCAGCCCGGTTCGGACCGGTTCAGACCGTCGGTTCACCCCGATTCGGCCGATTCACCGCCGGTTCACCCCTTTTCCGGCCGGTTCTCCGCCGGCTTCCACCGCCAGTGGCTCCGCAAGGCTGTCCGATGCATGGATCTGGAGTCGGCTTCGTCAAAGCTCGCCGGAAAGTGGCCGGTCCGGCCTCTTCTCTCCTCCGACGTCGGTGCCGTTTTCCTCTCTCCGCCGTTCACGGTGTTTCCGGCCGTTCTGATGGCCTTGGTTACCACCGATCGACTCGCCAGCTTCTGGGCTTTCGGAATCCGGCCTCCGTTCAGCCCGAATCGGTGCCGATGGCCGAGAATCTCTCTCCCCCCTTCGGTTTCGTTTTCCCTCGGTTCCGCCGCCGTTTCGCCGCCGTTCATGCCTCTGCTAGGCCGGTGGTGGTCGGGCCTCGTCGGGCTCCCTCCTCGGCCTCGCCTGGTCGCCACCGATCGCCGACAGGGGCTCGGTCGACCGCTTTCCGTTTTTGCTCTGCTTTTTCGCGTTTTCGGGTTTCTCCCTTTTTTTTTCAGCCTTTCTTTTTTTTTTTCTTTTGTTTTATTAATTTTATTATTATTATTATTTTTATTTATTTTAATTATTTTACTATTTATTAAAATATATTAAATACCTCAAAAATATCTTCTAAATTATTATTTTATTCTATTTAATTTATTTAATTTTAAATTTAATTTATTTAATTTATTTTAACCCTTTTTCGGGTATAAATCCTCCGTATTTTCGGGATATTGTCCCGGATGACTTTTCGATATATTTTTCGATTATTTTCGGGATTATTTTTTCGAACTAAAAATCCCGATTAATCCCGATTAATTTTCATAAATTAATATCTTGATCAATTTAATCCGAAATAATTTTATTTCACTTTTATTGACCAAGATTTCTTAAATCCATATTTTTAATTAAATTTCTTTATCGAAATTATACCGGTTTTTGGTCTTTTGACCATTTTGCCCTTACACGTGTTCGGGATTAATTTAACCCGACTTCCTTCATACGTCCCCTATCTTTTCTTATTTAATTTTTTTCGTATTTTAAGTAAATTCGGGTCTTACACCTTGCCCTCGCAATCCTGGTGTTATGCTGTTCTGGCGGGTAGGACGACCCACCTCCCGTTTCAGGTGTGATACCCCGCACACTAGGTACCGTGTTGCCAGGGATCACTAGGATATGGCCATAGTCCTCGATGTTACTGATATAATCAGCTGCTTGTCTCACATGATTTAACTATTGGTCGATAGACCAGGGTAGACCCGAGGGAGGGGTCAGGCCCCCGATTTTATGATTTTCTACTGTGATACTAGATTTCAGATGATTTTATGACATGTGACCCTAAAAGAAGGGTGATTTTATGACAGAATTTTATAACGAATTGTTTTATGAGTTTTGAGATGATTGACCCAGAAGGGTTAGTTTATACTGCAGTTTTAATGAAATGATTTAAATGCAGTAGCATGAATGATGTTTTCCATGCTTTCATTTCAAATTTATGATTTGTCTTACATGACATGAAAGAATGCATGATTTTGATTAAATTCATGCTAAGTATGATTTACTGATGTCACATAAAATGCCTTTGATGCATGAATTATATGATTTCTATATGCACAAATAGTTTTGATAAACTATGACATTGAAATATGCATGAATTTATGCGTGAAATTTTAAATGAAAAGAAATGGATTTAAGGGCATGGCATTATGAGCATGTAGATAGTGGAGCTATTTACTTACTTGCATAATTTCCTTACTGAGCATGTGGTTTGCTCACCCCCTTATTTTCCCATCTTTTCAGAGCACTCATAGTAATTAGTAAGCGGCTAAGGACTTGCATTCTGGGTATTTGCTGTTTCCTATCAAGAGACAGGTATACACGTTTGTATAGTTTGTATCTAAATATGTAATGCACAGTACTGTAAACGATTATGATGTCGGGGATGTAGAGTTATAAATACCATTGTGTATGTATTCAGTTAAAGTCAAAAGATAGTAAACTCTGATATGTGAATGTGATTATGGAAATAAAATGGTAAATAGGTGAGAGATGACTAACACCGAATCATAGTCCAACTGTGTTGTAGGATGGTCACGATGAGAGAAAGGTAAGAATTAAATAATAAATGAAAAAGCAAAAAATTTACTCTGATTTTTAGGTAATTTGGGTCGTGACAATTCTGACCTAGGCTCCCCCTTTTCAATTGCCATCATATTCTATTTATACACACACTTAGGGGTACAATTATAAAAAAAATTTTATCCTAGATGAGCTGGTATTGTTTGGCCACTTGTCTTCACACCATTGGCTCCTTGAAAAATAATATTTTCATGTCATCATTCTTTTTGTCCAATTGGATGTGTTAGGCTCGTGTTGTCCGCGTGGTCCAATCTCGATTTTAGCTCAATTTCGATCCATTTTCTATCGAAATATTCAAAATTCATTTGGATTTAATTTATCTGCAAACATGAGAATTTTAATTAAATAAAGGGGATAATTAACAAAATAAATTGGGGATTTAAATAATTAATTAGGAAATTAAGCACAAATAATTCTAAAAATATAGAATTATCAGTCCGTTACATTGAGATTATGCTACACTGTTAATGTTACCGTGTAACAATGTTGCAACAGTCATTGTTTGTAGGCCCATAAGGGTGGCCATGGCCGGCTGGGCTGGTCTGTTACATTGAGATTATGCTACACTGTTAATGTTACCATGTAAAGATGTCACAGCAGTCATTGTTTGTGGGCCAATAGGGGTGGCCATGTCACGACCCAATTCCATTCTCTTTAATCAAAAAGCACTAAAAAGTTTTTCACGTTTTACTGCTACCTTACCCGATCGTGAACTAACTCACCACACACTGTTGGGCTGTGAGTCAATAATAAACATCACTTATCATTCGTTCACAGTTAAATAAAACGATGTCATTCATTCGCATTAATCATGTACTTATACAAGGACATGTTTTACTGACATCTACATCCCCCATAGTTACATCTCAAAAGAATACTGTGCTTTTACATTGTTTAGATACAAAAAGAATCACTGTGTATATACCTTTAAGTGATGGAGATGCAACGGAGTCCAAAATACCACGCCTCAGTCCTCACTGGGCTACTATGCATGCTCTGTAGGGGGAAAATAGAGAGGGATGAGCAACCACACGCTCAGTAAGGCAATAATGCAAGCATGGTAGATAACTACTCTATCTACATGCTGATAGTGTTATGCATAAATCATTTATGGTAGGAGCATGAGGAATAAAACTATGCCATATGAGTATACATATGTATCATGTATTAAAGTCATGTAAAATTGGCATATAAAACATGGTAAAACATCATGTATAAATCATCTAATGCTCGATCTCATTTAAATTCATAAAAAGGGCAATTCATTAAGAAACCTCCTTTTTTAAACCCACGTCATAAAACTCTCTCTCATCACATACAATCACATCACATCAATTCACAATCACAACCTCATTTTCATTTCACAATTCAAATCCACGAGGCTCGACCCCTCCTTCGGGTCTACCTTAAACAATCACAATCACACTTAGATATTTAAAATCATGTGGTAGTAAGTAAATCACGCAAGGAGACAGGTTACTATATCTCAAGTGACTACGTTGGCCAATCGTCACATATCATCCCAGACCACACGGATCCCGGTGTGCGGGGTATCATGCTGGTACGAAGGTGGGTTAGTTCTCCGCCAGACTTTCTCAAATCAAGTAACCACCACGCGGTACATCGTACTCCATGTGATATAAATGGTACATCGTACTCCGCGGACCCATAACATGGTTGGGGGTGCCTGCCATAGGTCTTATCTACCCCATACCAAGTGTAACCTTTATAGTCTCAAGAGCGCGTGGGAGTAACCTCAATACCAGGTCCTAGCCCCTCATGACCTTGCTTGCCCCTGTTGGGTTCCCTGATTCAGGTCCTAGCCCCTCACCTTCACCCACTCAAGAGGTCTGTTAGGCCTGTTGGGTTCCCTGAATGGATTATGTCAGGTCCTAGCCCCTCACCCTCACCCCACTCAAGAGGTCTGTCAGGCCTGTTGGGTTCCCTGAGTTAATCCGTATCTCTCGCCACGGCCTCATACATACCACAGTGTGAAAACCAGCGCGAGCTACGCTCTAGCGCGAATTCATGCATCAAAACCAATCACTTCGTACGAGCAACGCTCTGGTACGGCATTTATGCATAAAATATGAAGAAACCATGTACGAGCATAGCTCCAGTACAGTTATATGCATAAGAAAAACCACTCAAATCCACGTACGAGCGTAAGCTCCAGTACGGTTTATAAACATCATCACAATTCAAATTCAAAGTGCGAGCTAAGCTCAAGCACGTTTCACACAAGTGAAAACATAGAAATCCAGCGCGAGCGAGGCTCTAGCGCGATTTATGTCATGCAAATACGATAGGCGGCTCATACACAATCAAACAATCCCAGCAATCGGGTTTAGCACTCACAATTGCTTTTCCACAACAACAATAAAACACTAGCCGACCCATCTACAAGCTTGCTTAAAACTAAGCAATTCCGTTTTGAAAAACATCAAAACATTAGATTTATGCAATTATTAGCCTTACTATCCCATTTCATAGAATCCACTTCCAAAACCAAAATCACACATATACTCATTCTCATTCATGAATACCATCAATCATTTACTTTAGCAACCATGCACTTTGTAAAACACCCAATATTCACCCATAAATTTCAAGTTCGAGCAGCTACCTCTATATACTCACAAAATTCCCTTACCTGGAATCGCGATGCGTGATTCCACTTCCTTAAGCTGCTTACTCGTACGGTTCGGTTCGTCTTCAACGAACTCTTTGGGACTGCACAAAATCGTATCCCGCATTATATTCGATCTATATAATATGACATCGTGCGTTCACTATAGTCAATTCGACCTATAGTTTTCTATTAACGCTTATGAGGCCTCGTTTCATTACTTTACCCAAAACTCGAGTCTATGGATTCTTTTAGGCCTATTAACTCATTCCAAATCGATATTAAATCGATATCAAGCTCATAGTGTTCATATTTCATTGATTTCCTCACTATGGCATTTGTTAAGCATTTACATACTCATTTTCATAATTTCACTTAAACCCACATTATAACTCCACCTAACCATTCCAAATCATCCACATTACTCATTTAACAACTTATCATAACTCATAAACCACCAACTCCCCAAATCATACTTTCTCACACTAGAGGCATTCATTTTCTAGGTTACATTTGTTTCTAGCACAACCTAGGTGTTTCCATCCATCCATACTCATGCCAAATAACTCCAAAATCAATTAAATAGACAATGTACTTGGATTGGAGTGTTAGAATCTTACCAAATATGATTTTTTCTTCTTGCTCCAAATGTCAATGCCCTTATCTCCTTCAATACCCACAATGGAATTTTGGGTTCCAACTATGTTGTTCTCTTCCTCAAGATGAACAAATTAATCTCTAATGGTCTCCCCTCAATTCTTGTTGGAAATGGCTGATTTTAGAGAGAGAAAGTTGGGTTTTTGGGTTAGAAATGGAAGATTTGTGTTTTTCCCGAAATTTTCAGATTTTCAGCCCTCCTTATATAGAAATAGCTTGGGGAGATCGATCTGGTCCAAGAGGAGATCGATCTGGTCCCCTTAAATCTCTCATTTTCACGAAATTTTAAGCATGAGATCGATCTGTCGAAGCATGAGATCGATCTGGTCCCAAACAGAGAGCTAAGGAGATCGATCTGGGTGCTTGAGGATCGATCTTTTCATCACAGAATGCTTAGGAGATCGATCTGGCCCCATTGGAGATCGATCTGCTCTATTCCATTGCCCAAATAAGAGCATTTTGGCTCTTCCAGATCGATCTCTCATCCTATGAGATCGATCTGGCATTCATACTTTCCAGATTTCTTGCAGTTTCCTTGCTGCAACTCATACCAACACATCCTTGATCTATTGCCATGGCCATTTTCTCATCTATCCACCTTTATAACTTGAAAATGGTATCCATTCATACCTTATGCACATTGAAACTTGTGTGCATTCATTGTATGTCCAAAGGTATGCTATATAAAACCAAATGGAAGCATTTATATTCATGCAACTTCCTTCCATTTACCACATTACTCATTTTGAGTTCCAATCACATCCAGTACTTGCAAGAACTCATTTCTTCATATTCATACAAAATGGAACTTGTGTGTACATTACAAATCATATTACACATACGTACATTGAATCCATGGACCTAAATCAATCATATTTTACATTACAAGTCCATTCATATTTATTTGATCCAATTACACACATTACCATTATACATATATGGGGTCTTACAGGCCATGGCCGGCTGGGATGGTCCGTTACATTGAGACTGTGCTACACTGTTAATGTTACTGTGTAACGATGTCAGAACAGTCGTTGTTTGTGGGCCCACAGGGGTGGCCATGGCCGGCTGGGCTGGTCCGTTATATCTGTGGTGAACTGTTTCTGATTTGGTCTTCGAACATTCTGATGAGTGAGCCGTTCGGGTAGCTGACCCCTCTCACAGCAATTTACATCCCGGCACACCTGATCAGTGATTGCCCGGAGTCACCGACATTGCCCAATAGTCATTTCTGATATCTGATATGGCATGTTTGCCTTGTTTCGTTTATTTCAAATATTTTTCTAAATTGTCTACATGAACTGAGATATCTGAGAATCTGTTTGTTTTACTATTGAAAAACTCTGAACATTCTGAATTTACTACAATAATTGTCTCTGTTTTTGAATTTTGATTTTGACCTCTGTGAATTTGCCAAATTATTGGTATACTTATATGAAAATTTTATAGTTTTGGCGAAGATACATATATATATATATGTATATTTATACATATTTAGGTAGTGTATTTATCTATCTGCTATGAGATTTTTTTATTGAGCATATTGAGCTCACTCCCTTACTTTCCTCCACAGAGCCCATCGATAGCTTGGATTGCTTCCGTTAGGAAGACATTCTGCACAATTATGATTTCGCGGAGTATATTTCTGCATCGAAGGTATACTTAGGTTTAAACAATTCTTTTGTATATAAAATTTTTGTAAGTACAGTAATGCACACAAGATGTGTCTAGGGAATGTGAACATATATTATTTAAATTTGTTACTAAGTAAGAACAATAAATCAGATTGAGTATTGTTTTGACATAATATTGACTTATAATCCAACCGAAATGTCCGTAAAATCAGGTCGTTACATTTAAAGTTGATAAATTATTAACTTTTTTTAAATTTTTAACTTTTTTAGAGTTGTTAAATTATTATTATTATTTTTTAAATTTTTAACTTTTTAAAGTTGTTAAATTATTAATTTTTTTAAATTTTTAACTTTTCTTTCTATGTTTATATTTAAACTATACCTAAAATAGATTTAAAATATTTGATACAAAAAGTATTGTTTGATATAAAATAATTTAATTAATTTTTAATTAAATAAATATGTTTTTTTATATAAAATAATTTTATTAATATAAAATTTATTTTTATAAATTTATTGTATATGAAATTTAATTTAATTTTTTTACTAAATTCATCTCATTATTATGATTTTTTCTTGATGTAATCACATATATTTTTATCTGTTTTACGATTTTAGATCTATTTGAATCAAAAGTGATAATAAAATAAAATCTTTTAACAATGCTAATTTCTAAATTTAAAATTCATTTAAATATCTAAAGAAAAATTATACTGCTATTCATTCAAAGGAATTATTGATATTATCACCTTAAATACACCTAATCTTTAAACTAACCACTCTCATTATTAGAGCAACTAAAGTCACGGCTATTGCTGGTTTCAACTTCTTTCGAACCAATTTCAACACTTTGGACCCTGAAACATCACGTGCATCCACCGCGGAAACGATTGCTCATTTCCCTCTCTCCCTGCATTGGTGGGTGTACGGTTGACAAGTGTACAAAGAAATAATAAAGTGGATAAAAAGATCAACCAAAAATAGATAATTATCTGGTGAAAGAACATGTTTTGGTTTTCGTTGGTACTTCCTGTCGCGCCAATAACATCGGCCGTGACGGGAGAAGCCCATCGCTGTCGATTATTCGGTCCACTTTCTCCTGTAAAATCACGACGGCTATTTCCTTGTCGTTGTAGTAGAAGTGACTTGAGAAAACAAGAAGAAACAGCACCGGCGAAAGAAGAAGAACCCTTTCAAGTGCTGACAGCCATTAAGAGTAAATACAATGACATTGTGATAGTCGACACTCCTAAATCCAGGATGCTGCTACTCGATTCCACTCGTACGCTCTCTTTTCTCATTTTAGCATTTATTTCTCCTTTGTAAAGTGGATTTTGATTCATCCTCGATGCAGATAATGTCCATAGCATTATACAAAAGGGTGAGGAGAAATGGACTGGATCATATTGGGTATGTGAAGCCCTCTTCTTATATTCTTTTGTCTTTTTCGCTTCCTAAGTTAAACCTATAATCTGCTTTGTTTGGAACTCAACAAACCATTAATTCTGTGAACTGTAATTGCACATTTCTTTTAGTTTGTGTGGGAATAAGATTTTCTGAACCTTGTTTTCTATTTTTTCTTCTCTTTCCCATTTAGGACGAATTTGCTACTTTGCCTCCCATTGTTCCTCAAGGTCCAATTGCAATCTACGGATTGGTAATTCATTTGATCTTATCTAACCTGAATTTTTTTCCGTGTTCTTTTGAAGTAGGTATGAACAATTTAAATTAGTAAGTTCATTTATAAAGTTACGTTATGTTCCAGGGTGGTGGAACAGCTGCCCATCTGATGCTTGATGTGTGGCCTTCATTGCAGCTTGAAGGTTGGGAGATTGATGAAATAGTAAGGATAAACTTATGTTGAGAAGTGCATGATATATATATTTTCCAGTTTAGGATCACCAAAACTGATTTGGTAAGATTGATGAAATAGTAAGGATAAACTTATGTTGAGAAGTGTAGGATATACATTTTCCAGTTTAGTATCACCATAACTGTTGTGGTAGTTCAATATTTTGACTCATGATTTCCTTTACAAATATAGTTAATATTCTTGATTTTGCTACTATCTTCTTAATCCTGGGTGGTCAATAAGTCTATTTTCTTTTGGCTAGTAGTAAGTCGCCTATTAAAAATCAGAATATTGTATCGAGAAGAACTTATCAATGATACAAAACCCCTTGGGATTATATGCAACTACTGTAAGCAGTAAATAGGAAATTAAAAATCTACCTAAATCTAATCCCTATAATTTAGGGATTGTCTAATCTTAATTCTAGGGATACAAATATTTACATATTTCCTAAATTTAATACAGTTGACTTTTCCACACTCCCCCTCAAGCTGATGAATAGATATTTTCCATTCCTAGCTTGGACACAATGGTCTGAAATGCTACATTACTTAGTCCTTTGGTAAGTACATCTGCGAGTTGACAACTAGTAGTCGCATAAGGTGTGCAAATTAATCCACTATCTAACTTCTTTTTAATGAAATGCCTGTTTATCTTTATGTGTTTTGTTCGATCATGTTGCACGGGATCAGGTGTTATGCTGATTGCTGATTTATTGTCGCAATATAGTCTCATTGGTCCATGCCACTGGATGTTCATGTCTTCTAAAGTGATCTTCACCCACAATAGTTCACATATTCCTTGAGCCATTGCTCGAAATTCTGCCTTTGCACTAGATCTTGCACCTCATTTTGGTTTTTGCTTCTCCATGTCACAAGTTTTCCTCCAAGAAAGGTACAATACCCAGAAGTGGATCTTCTATCAATTACAGACCCTGCATAGTTTGCATCTGTGTAGGCCTCAAGTATTAGCCCTGTGTTTCTTTTAAAGAAGATCCCCTTTCCTAGAATTCCTTTAAGATATTGCAATACTCTGTAGGTTGCTTGCAAGTGAACTTCTTTAGGTCTATGCATAAATTGACTAATCACTCCAACAGCATAAGCGATATCAAGTCTAGTATGAGACAAGTAGATGAGTCTTCCTACTAGGCGTTGATACATTTCTTTATCTACATCAATATCCTCCTTTGTCTCTCCGAGCTTATGGTTGGGATCTATTGGCGTGCTTGTCGGTCTACATGTCAGCTTCCCTATATCTTTGAGAAGATCCATGACATACTTCTGTTGAGAGATAAAGATACCTTTCTTGGAGTGTGCAACTTCAATTCCTAGAAAGTTCTTCAACTTTCCTAGTTCTTTAATCTCAAACTCCTTGGCCAAGCATTGTTTTAGAAATTGGTTCTCCTTCTCATCATTTTCTATCATGATGATGTCATCAACATACACTAAAAGAGTTGTGATCCCTTGAATCCAAATGCTTGATAAACAATGTATAATATCCCTGAATTTGTCTATATTCCATACCTATCATCACTTTGGCAAACCTTCCAAACTATGCTCTTAGAGATTGCTTAAGGCCATAGAAGGCATTCTTAAGCTTACACATCTTGTTGTTGGCTATGTTGCTTCCAAATCCAGGTGGGATCTCCATATAGATTTTTTCTTCGAGATCTCCATGTAGAAAGACATTTTTTACATCAAACTGCTGTAGATCCCAGTCATAGTTTGATGTTAATGATAATGAAATTCTGACAGTGTTCATTTTTGCAATTGGTGTGAATGTCTCCTGGTAATCCATTCCATATGTCTGGGTATATCTTTTAGCTACCAATCTCGCCTTGTACCTCTCCAGTGGCCCATCTGCTCTATATTTCACTCTATAAACCCACTTATATCCCACAAGCTTTTTTTCCCGTTGGTAAGTTTACCGACTCCCAGGTTTTATTCTTCTCTAGAGCCTCGATTTCTGCATTCATAGCTTGTTTCCAATTTTCATTAGATAATGCCTTGGATAAAGTACTAGGAATAGGGATACTATTCAAGTTTACGGAAACTCCTATGAGATGGTGAGAACTTTTCAAGTGAAACAACATGAGAGAGTGGATATAATGGTCTTTTGATGCATTCCCTAGTTCCTTTACTAATGGCAATAGGAATGTTAAGTTTTGATTCATTTTGTGAAGAGGAGTTAGAAATTGTTACCTCATTCTCAAGACTTGGATCTGATTCTGAAGAGGAGTTAGAAATTGTTACCTCATTCTCAAGACTTGTATCAGATTCTTGGGCTTGCGCAGGCTCAAAAGCCAAGACTTTCCTCCTTAAGTACACTTGACCTATCATCCTATCATCAAGAGTAACCACGGGCACGAGTTCATTGTTTTGTGAGTCAGGTGACACTGATTGGTGCAGAGGGTCACTGTTTTGTGACTTAGGTGACACAGATTGGGTTGACACTGATGGAGTTGACACTAATTTGTTGGAAGGAAGATCTATGAGAAAGAAATCCTTCTTTCACGGTTGAACTTTCCCCATGAAGATAAAGAGCGGTGAAGTAAGGTTCATTCTCATTGAAGGTGACATTTGCTGTGACAGAGAATTTCTTGGATGGTGGATGATAACACTTATACCCGTTTTGTGTTGATGAATACCCCATAAACATACACTTGATAGCTCTTGGATCTAGTTTTCCCCTATTTTGTCTATGAACATGGACAAAGGAAACAACCAAATATCTTGGAGTAAGGTGATTTGTAGTGCTTAGGTTAGGATAAAATTTTGAGAGCATGTCCATGGGACTTTTGAAACCTAAGACTTTAGATGGTAGTCGGTTTATGAGATTTGCGGTTGTGAGAATGGCTTTCCACCAATAAGATTTAGGTACATTGTTTTGAAACAGAATAGCTCGGCTTGTATCAAGTAGGTGACCATTTTTTCTTTCAGCAACCCCTTTTTTGTGGAGTTTGAACACAAGATGACTTATGAATTATTCCTTCCTTTTGAAAATATGAGTTCAAAACATGATTGAAATAGTCCCTAGCATTATCTATACCATGTTCAAAACCTTTTGATTTTAATACCAAATTGATTTTGTACCATGTTATGAAAATTTGGGAGAACTGTACTGACATCAGATTTATGTTTGAACAGGAACATCCAAGAAATTTTAGTGCAGTCATTAATAAATGACACCAAACGACCTTACTTCAGAAACATTAGAAATATTTGAAGGACCCCAAATATCACTATGAACTAAATAGAAAGGAATGAAGCTTTTTTTGTTGCTAATGAGAAAAGTTACATGTTTGTGTTTTGCTAACTGACACACATCACAATGAAAACTTCATATATCTAGATCTTTAAACAAGGATGGAAACAATGTTTTGAGAGTTTGAAAGGATGGATGTCCAAGTCTACGATGATGAAGCGAAACCTTTTCTTTTTTGGATTGATGGTGTTCAGAAAGGAAGGACAAAGGTGATTTACTCTTGACAATATTCGAATACTCTTGACAATATTCGAATTGTTGGGCGTCTCAAGGTAGTACAATCTATCCCTTTCCTTATAACGTCCAATCGTCTTCCCTGAATCCTGGTCCTAAAATACATAGTAAGTAGGTAAAAAATTACATTGCAACATGAATCTCGAGTAAGTTTTTGTATAGGGAGAAGATTGGTAGACAATTTGGGGACATGAAGCACATCGTTCAGTATGAGTGAAGGACTGATTTGGACATCTCCTATGCTAGCAATAGTAGTTAGTGAACCATCAGGTATGGCAATTTTCTTATTGCTTGGATAGGGTGTGTAAGTTTCAAATTTTTGTGACATATGAGTCTTGTGATCAGTTGCTCCTGAATCTACAACCAAGGAATTGGCAAAGGTTTCATTCGAGACATTTAATCCAATGAAAATAGGAAACTCACCTGAATGAGTCAATAAGTATGTACCTGAGGGTTTCTCTGGGGATCTTAAAAGAGCTCTTAACTTCTCAATCTCATTTGAATTGAATCTCATTGTAGTGGTAGCCTTTGTTATCTCTCACATGGTTATGGGACTAAAAACAAATGTTAAGGTTTAAGAAAAGATTGGGGAGATGAATAGAAACAAATGTTGGTGATGGAGGCTAGATGAGAAAATGGCTATGAAGGCCTTAACAAAAATCGATGATGAAGGCTCGAGGAAGAAAAAAAAATCATCAATGAAGGCTGAAAAACAAACTGCAGAAAAACTCAACAATGAAGGTTGAAAAAGAAACTGCAGAAAAATCAGCAATGAAGGCTGAAAAAGTAACTGATTTCCAAGGAAAACCTGGTTGATTTCCAAGAAAACCCTAAAGCTCTTGATACCATGTGAAAAATTAGAATATTGTATTGAGAAGAACTTATCAATGATACAAAAACTCCTTGGGATTATATACAACTGCTGTAAGCAGTAAATAGGAAACTAAAAATCTGCCTAAATCTAATCCCTATGATTTAGGGATTGTCTAACCTTAATTCTGGGGATACAGTTTTTTACATATTTCTTAAATTTTTAATACAATTGACTTTTCCACTGTTGAGATGAAAAGATTAATTTTCCATATAATAGAAAGGAGTACAAGATATGTATATATACAGAATTGTAAAACCTAAATTAGGAAGGTTATTAACTAAACCTAGATATTTCAGCCTATAATTAAGCTATATAAAATCTGTTAATTATGGTAATATACAACTGTAACACTCCCCCTCAAGCTGGAGCATAGATGTTAATCATGCCCAGCTTGTTAGAAATATAATCAACTCGAGGTCCATTGAGTGCCTTTGTAAAAATATCCCCTAGCTGTTCTCCAGTCTTCACATATTCTGTAGAGATCAACTTTTGTTGTATTTTTTCACGGATAAAATGACAGTCAATCTCAATGTGTTTAGTTCTTTCATGGAACACAGGATTGCAAGCCATATGAAGAGTAGCTTGATTATCACACCATAATTTTGCTGGTCTTGAAACTTCAAGACCAACTTCAGTTAAAAGCTGACATATCCACAATATCTCACATGCAGATTGAGCCATGGCTCTGTACTCTGCTTCCGTACTAGATCTGGAAACAACATTCTGTTTCTTACTCTTCCAAGAGACTAAATTTCCACTAACAAATACACTAACCCGTGGTAGATCTCCGATCAATTTTGGAACCTACCCAATCTGCATTAGAAAAACATTCAATATGATTATGTTCATGATTTTTGTATAATATTCCTCGTCCTGGGGCTCCTTTTAAATAGCATAGAATTTGTTCTAAAGCTGCCCAATGATGAACTGTTGGAGAAGACATGAACTGGCTGACAATGTTAACAGAATAAGCGATATCAGGACGAGTTACTGTAAGATAATTCAGTTTTCCAACCAATCGTCTATATCTTTCAGGATCCTCAAATAATTCTTCACCTTTTGTAAGCTGTAAATTAGGAAGCATTGGGGCACTACATGGCTTAACTCTCAATTTTTCAGTTTCATTCAATAAGTCAAGTACATATTTCCTCTGAGACAAAAAAATACTTTTCTTGCTCCTTGTCACCTCAACTCCTAAGAAATATTTTAATGCTCCCAAGTATTTCGTCTGAAACTGACTGTGAAGAAAATGCTTTAGTTCTGAGATTCTCATAGCATCACTTCCTGTGATAAAAATATCATCCACATATACTACCAAAAGAATAATACCAGATACAGAGTTTTTATAAAAAAACTGAATGATCAAGTTTACTCTTTGTCATGCCAAACCTTTCAGCTGCTTGACTAAATTTTCCAAACCATGCACGTGGACTCTGTTTGAGACCATATAGTGATTTACGAAGATGACAAACTTTCCCACTCTTTCCCTGAGCAATAAGCCCAGGTGGTTGCTCCATATAGACTTCCTCCTGAAGATCACCATGCAGAAATGCATTTTTAATGTCTAACTGATACAAAGGCCAGTCATGAGTAGCTGCCATAGAGATAAGTAACCGAACAGATGTCAATTTAGCAACAGGAGAAAATGTGTCAAAATAGTCTTCCCCATATGTCTGAGCAAAGCCTTTAGCCACCAAACGAGCTTTAAGGCGAGCAACTGACCCATCAAGATTAAATTTAACTGCAAACACCCATTTACATCCAATAGCTTTCTTTCCAGCAGGTAAATCAACCAAATTCCAAGTACCGTTAGAATCTAAAGCATTCATCTCTTCTATCATAGCTGCACGCCAACCAGGATGAGACAAAGCTTCCATAACAGATTTTGGAACACAAACAGAATCAATCGAGGCAACAAAAGAACAAAATGAGGGAGACAAACGTCATAAGAAACGAAAGAGGAAATAGGATAAGTACACTGACGTTTACCTTTACGAAAGGTAATGGGTAAATCAATATCATCTGTAGTCGAATTTGATGCCGAAGAATTAACTGGTGCTGGACATGGATCAGAGGGAACTCGACGACGAGTATAAGTATGAATAACAGGAGGTGGTGGGTTTTGTGGTAGAATTTTGACTGGTTGGTACGTGACATGATAAAGTAATAAATCGTCCTCCCCCTTACTGAAAGAATTAGAAGAAGAAGAAAAGAATGGATCATGTTCAAGGAAGGTGACATCGGCTGACACTAAATACTTATTAAGACTAATACTATAACAACGATACCCTTTTTGCACACGAGAATACCCCAGAAACACACTTCACAGATTTTGGATCTAATTTAGTTACCTGAGGACGAACATCATGAACAAAACACGTACTCCCAAAGATGCGAGGTGTAATTGAAAATAATGATTTACTAGGAAAAAGAACTTTATACGGTATCGCACCATTAAGGACAGAGGAAGGCATGCGGTTGATTAAGAAACAAGCTGTGGAAACATCTGCCCAAAAGGGTTTAGGAACATGCATTTGAAATAAGAGTGCTCGGGCGGTTTCTAAGAGATGTCTATTCTTTCTTTCAGCCACACCATTTTGAGATGGTGTATCAACACAGGATGACTCATGAAGCATACCATTCTGAATCATATAACTCTGAAAAGTAGCTGAAAAATATTCTTTAGCATTATCGCTCCTCAAAATTCTCACAGACATTAAATTGAGTTTTAATTTCAGCACAGAAAGCAGTAAAATGAGAGAATAATTCAGAACGATTTTTCATAAAATAAATCCAAGTCATACGAGAAAAATCATCAACAAAAGTAACAAAGTATCTGACACCAGTTTTAGAAACAACAGGACTCGGACCCCAAACATCTGATTGAACTAACTCAAAAGGAGAACTAACTCGTTTATTGACACGTGAAATAGAAGGTAGACGATGATGTTTAGCAAATTGACAAGACTCACAAGCTAAAGAAGACACAGACTAAAATTGAGGACACAATTTCTTTGGTAGAGACAAGGAAGGATGACCCAACCGACAATGTGCTTCAAACGGTGTCAAGATGCTAGAACAAGCAATAGATTCTGGCACCTGAGTATCCAAAATGTAAAGTCCTCTTGATTCATGTCCTTTACCAATAATCTTCTTCGTCATAAGATCCTGAAACAGACAATAACCAGGAAAAAATGAGAGCAATTCAGAGTACGAGTAATTTTACTCACAGACACTAGGTTAAAAGCAAATTTTGGTAGACTCAGAACTGAGGACAAAGTAAGTAATGGAGTCGGACTAACAGTGCCATAACCAAGAACAGATGAAGTAGACCCATCAGCTAAAGTGACAGTAGTAGGCGAGACATGGGATTGAAAAGTGAAAAATAGACTAGGATTACCTGTCATATGATCTGTGGCACCAGAATCAACTACCCATTGTGTGGAAGAAGACATAAGACACGTATTTGATTTACCTGTTTCAGTAAGAGCAGTGATAGACTGAGATGAATTCTTTAAAGACTCTTGGTACTGGGTGAACTTAGCAAATTCATCCGTAGAAATTGAAACTATTTTATTGGAGGATGAGGTAGGTGAAGCAATAGTAGAGGCAATATGAGCTGAGTTAGACTTCTGATTCTTGTTTTGCAATTTTCGGCACGTACGTTTAGTATGACCAGGCTCACGACAATAATAACAGGTAACGCCCTCTGCATCCTGACTCCGATTACCCCCCCTGTTATTATGCCGCTGGGAGGACCTCCCATTATCTAAATCACTCCGACTGACAAATGCATTTGAAGTCTGAATAGAAGCAGTAGTATCTGTACGTAGTACTCTGGTAAAGGCCTCATGCAAAGTGGAAAGTTCAGCACTCGATAATATCTGGGATGTAGCAACTTCAAACTGAGAGTTAAGACCAGCCAAAAAACTCATTACCGCCATATGTTCTCGCTGAGATTGCTGGACTTTAATATCAGTACTGAAAGGCAGCAAAGTGTTAACTCTTCATAAGTTTTCTTAAAATGCATAAAGCATGCCTGAAGCATCTGATCTTGTTGCTCGGCACGATAGAAACTTTTCAAACCTCATACATACGTGAAAGATTCCCTTTCCCAAAAAACAAGAATTCTAAGTAGTCCATCAGTTCTTTGACATACTCGCAATGGTTAATCAGACTAATTACCTCTGTATCTATAGAATTTCGGATCTGCAAAAACAAGCGAGCATCATCTCGTAGCCACTCCCTGTGAGTCGCATCGTTAGGTGGATCAGCAGTGAGATGGTCATCTTTTGATAGACTTCGCAAATAAATTCTTACCATCTTACACCAGTCTAAATAATTAGATCCCGTCAATTTATGGTCTGTGATTTTGGGTAACATGGGAATCACATCACTTACAACCAAACTCTTTTGATCATCAGCCATGAGAAGAAGAAAAGTCTCACAAAGCAAATCCAAACAACAGCAACAGGGCAATGCAGTGGCTGTGCAGGGAAGGAGCAAGAACGATGATAGCAGGCAGTTTAGGTACAAGGAACAGGTAGCAGGGAATGGTGTTGTACGTAAAGAAGCTAACAGCAACAAAGAGTTTTTTTCTTTGTAACAAGGCCGCGACAAGGTGAGGCAGGCAGCTTCCAAGCGTAGCAAACAGCAGCCAAGCGTAACAAAGCGGCAGCATGCAAAAAAAAAAAAAAACTCTCTCAAGTGGCCACTCATAGGGGTGACCTAAAAAAAATAAATTTGCTCACTCTGGGCAGAAGAAAAAAAAATAGAAAAATTTCAAACTTTTCCTCACAAGGCTCTGATACCATGTTGAGATGAAAAGATTAATTTTCCATATAATAGAAAGGAGTACAAGATATGTATATATACAAAATTGTAAAACCTAAATTAGGAAGGTTATTAACTAAACCTAGATATTTCAGCCTATAATTAAGCTATATACAATCTGTTAATTATGGTAATATACAACTGTAACATCCACTAATATATTTCGGTTTTTCTAGAATCTGACATAGGAATGCTTGCAGTTTAGAGTCAATTGCTTACTTAGAATTTCTAAAACAATAAACCTGAGAAACATAATGTCTAATAATGTGCATAAGATTTCAGGGAAATATTATTTCGAGATGCATGACGTGTTTCTATGAATTAAAGGGGTTTTTATTTCTTTCCATATCATGCATGATGTAAATTAGTGGTAGCTTTTGTTTCTCTCCATATCACACTAAAGTGGAGTGCTTTGGTAAGTGACTAACAAGTGGTATTTTAAGGGTTTATTTCTCTTCTCTTGTGTTACTTCTCTTCTTTGCATTCAATAGGAGGAATCTAGTAGATTCTCTCCCCTCTTTTTCTCTCAATCCAAATAGGATGTGTATCCTCAAATCTCAATTAGGTCATAAGAGCCTAATTGGGCGTGAAAGGTAAATAATGACCAATGCAACGTATATGGAGGTCAACCACTAAATGGCTCATTGGTAACCACACATGCTTTGTTGGCACTGGCCAACCACAACCATTATGGCCAAAAAAAAATGCTTGATATTAATAAAAAAATAAAACTCAACTAAAATATAGTTATAACCTTATCACCGCTCTTTTGAGGCCAAAGAAATGCATACCGCGTGTGGATTGTACTTGTTAAAAACTCCAATTTGCCACTTAATAAGATAGAAATATATGTTTTTGAAAAAAAAAAAAAATTAAGGAATGCCCTTTCTACATACCAAGCCAAAAAGGATGTTAGCTTGTGCTTGCAAGTTCTGTTCTTGAACATCATAATGAACTTCTTTGTTTTTAGCCCAATCATAAGGAATTTCTCTGGATGTGTTGTAACTCCAAATGGGTTATTTGCTTAATGGTTGATTGGCATTGCAGTTTGGGGAGTGGTCTCACTTTATATTGTGAATTTAAGATTTTAAACATGCTTTTACCATTTTTACCCTTTCATCATAACGTCAAGGCACTTTACACACACACACACACACACAGAATATATATATATATATATATATATATATATATATATAAATATATATATATATATATATATATAAAAGGATGTTGGACCGTACATTAAGTCTCCACTAGTGTTTGCACCATGGTTTTGCTGTGCTACTACTAGCCACACTCCATCATAGTGCAAGTGTAGTGGGGGTCTAATCATACTATGAGCCAAACAATTTGTGGCCAAAGAGCATTGGGTCCCCCGTTTCTTCTGTTTTTTTGTACTGTTTTCTTTTTTGCTTGAATTGTATTTTTGCATCCCTCATTCCTTTTTTTCTTTTGAAATGTCATCTCTCACTCTTTTATATTTGATAATTAAATAGTAAATAACTACAATATTATAAATTAGATTTGATAATTTTGGACATGACTCTCTAACATGATGGGATGTTAGCAGATTTGGATTTCATTTAAGTGCATAAAATTTCTTGTCAAAATATATTAACTGTGTCATGTCTAAATAAGTTAATGGTATGTGACGTGCACAAAACTTATTAATTAAGCTTGTTTACCATGTTAGTTGTTTGACTTGTGTGGTAAACATGTTGAGTTCTTATCGAGGACCTTGACATGATTAATTAATTGTGTCATATTCATGTTGACCTATTTATCTGCTCTATATTCTTAATTTTCCACAACACAATCAAGACACATTAAAATAGATTGTTAGTCCTATTATAAATGCATGCATACAAACGTTAGAATATATATAAATGGACACATAACTTATAAATGAATGAATAATTGATTAAATAATCATGAAATATATGTCCAATTTATTTAATGCATAAATTTATATTACATAGTTTATTATGTCAAACAAAAAATATAAGTACAATATTGAAGTAAATAAATATTAATTTATTAGTTGAATCTAAATGTTTATTTGTATAATGATAATTTATTAATTTCATAGTTTTTTTTTTAATAAATTGTGTAAATGTCAAATGTATACAAACTAAATTATACATAATCTACCAACTTTATCTAATGCTCCTAATGACCACTTTGTCTCATCACTACATCTCATTTTATGTTATATGTTGTTTTTTGCCAGAACACATTTTGTCTTATCGTTGGTTTCAATCATACTGGTGTGTTATCAATCTCATCGCTATTCTGAATGGGACCATATGCAATTGGATGTGAGTTTGTTTTAGAGCAATAGGAACTGCAAGTAAAAGTTTCACTAAATATCGCTTCATAAGGGTTGAATACCATTGTTGAATTTGTTCGCTAATTTGAAAGGTATTCTTAACTGGGATAGGCCATATAGGGCTTTTATACTCAAATGCAATGATAGCTATAGGAACATTTTAGAAAACTGATAATGCTTATTGAAGGATTTTAGGAGAATAAGAATTTCTTTTCTTACTGATTAATTTAGAATTACAGAAATAAATAAGAATAGTCTGTTTGATTAATTCCACTAAAAAATCTCTTAAAAATCAGGAAACCTAAAAATCTGAAAAAAATAATAAAAATTGATTGCATAAAATAAGAGATAAGAATAAAACTATTTCCTAATATTTCTACACTTCCCCTCAAGCTAGGTTGTAGATGTTTATCATGCCGAGCTTGGAGTTAAGCACTTCGAACAGATTCCTTGGTAGTGGCTTCGTGAGAATATCAGCAATCTGATGATTTGTTAGTGTGTAGATGACCCTGATAATCCCAGAATCAATTTTTTCTTTTATAAAGTGATGATCAATCTCCACATGCTTTGTACGATCATGCTGAACCGGATTCTTCGCAATACTAATCGTGGACTGATTATCACAAAATAGAGTTATAGGATTTTCCATGGGAATGTGCAAGTCCTCTAGTAATCTTTTCAACCACATGCCTTCACAAATACCGTGAGCCATTGCCCGAAATTTTGCTTCTGCGCTACTCCTCGAAACAACAGACTACTTTTTGCTTCGCCACGTGACTAGATTTCCCCAAATAAGTGCAATATCCTGATGTGGATCTTCTGTCAGTAATAGATCCAGCCCAATCAGCATCACTGAAAATCTCAACACTTCGAGTAGGAGACTGTTTAAAGAATAAGCCTCTGCCAGGAGTAAACTTTAGATATCTTAGGATTCGGTACACAGCCTCCATGTGTTCTTCATTTGGATTATTCATATGTTGACTTACTACAATCACAGCAAATCTGATGTCTGGACGAGTGTGTGACAAATATGAGTTTTCCAACAAGTTTTTGATACCTCTCCTAGTCAACAGGTGCACAATCAAGTTTAGCTCCCAATTTTGTAGAAGAATCCATTGGTATGTCAGATGGTTTACACCCAATCATACCTGTGTCCTTCAATAAATCAAGCACATATTTCCTTTGTGAAACAGTAATGCCTTCCTTTTATCGAGAGACTTCCATACCAAAGAAATATTTCAGATTTCCAAGATCTTTAAATTCAAATTCTTTGGCAAGAAGGCTTTTAGTTTGTGAATGGTTTCATAATCATCACCTGTAACTATAATATCATCAACATAGACAATAAGGATAGCTAATTTACCTTCAGGAGAGTGCTTCACAAATAAAGTGTGATCGGCCTGGCATTGTGAGTATCCCTGATCTTTAACTACCTTGGTGAATCGATCAAACCAAGCCCTGAGTGATTGTTTGAGACCATATAACGATTTCTTCAGCTTTCATACCTTGCCATTAGTAGTAGAAGTCTCAAAACTAGGAGGGATGGTCATGTAGACTTCTTCTTCTAAGTTTCCATTCAAGAAAGCATTTTTAACGTCTAATTGAAATAGAGGCCAATCAAGGTTAACAGCAAGAGAGAGAAATACTCTTATCGTGTTGAGTTTGGCAACTGGGGCAAAGGTCTTCTGATAATCTATACCATAAGACTGAGTGAACCCCTTTGCAACTAACCGGGCTTTGTATCTCTCAATGCTTCCGTCTTCCTTGAATTTTATTGTGAAAACCCACTTACAGCCTACTAGTTTCTTGCCTTGAGGAAGATCGGTAATATCCCATGTCCTATTTTTCTCTAATGCACATATTTCTTCCCAAACAGCCTTTTTCCAATCATCAGACTTCAATGCTTCATTTATGTCCTTTGGAACTAGAGTACCATCAAGGTTGGCAACAAATGCATGATACTTGGGTGACAGCTTGCTGTAGGAAACATAATTCCCAATTGAATGCTTTGTACAACTTCTCACCCCTTTCCTTAGAGCAATCGACAATTGTAATTCATCAATATTATCAATTAGTTCAGAGTTACCTTTGTCAAAAATATAATTCTAGTTAGCTTCATGGTTTTGTTGAATATGAGGTTGTTCCCCTACTTCATCTTTCCTTGTTCTTCTTCTCGAATAGACACGAAGTTCAATGTTATTTTCTGATTGAGCATTTTCAAACATGGATGATTGATTTTCTGGAGGAATAGGTGGGGAATCATTTTCTATGGGAGATTCAAAAGACATGTTTTTGGAAGGTACTTGATTTTGACAAGGAGAGCCATATTGAAGTTGGAGGCTCTCGGATACTAGGGTTTGACTAGGAGGATTGGACTGAACTTGAGGACTCTCGCAATGGGTTATAGATGGGATGACACTTTCCCAAATTTTGTATTCACTCTTGCTCTCCCCCTGAATGGTAGATTTGGGATAATAAGGTTGGTTTTCAAAAAAGGTGACATCCATGGAATTGTAGAACCTTTTTGTGAAAGGAGAGTAACACTTATATCCTTTTTGATGAGGAGAATATCCCAAGAAAATGCATTTGGTTGCTCTTAGGTCCAACTTCCCACGATTTTGAAGGTTTTCATGAACAAATGAAGTACAACAAAATACTTTAAGAGGTATTTGGGAAATGACCGGAGTGTTTGGATAGGCTTTGAAGGAGCAGATCACATGGTGTTTGAAAGTTCAAGACTCTAGATGGCATTCTATTGATAAGATATGTTGCGGTCAAGACTGCTTCCCCCCAAAAAACTCTTTGGTACATTTGTGGAAAATAGAAGAGCACGAGCAAATTCTAGGAGGTGTTGGTTTTTTCTTTTGGCAATACCATTGTGTTGAGGGTTGTCAATACAAGAACTTTGATGGATTATGCCTTGGTTTGATAGATAGTCTCCTAGATTTATGTTGAAATAGTCTCTTGCATTATCAGACCGTAGAAACTGAATTTTGGTTTGGAATTGTGTTTGAAACATAGAGTTGAAATTTTTGAAAATTTGGGCTGCTTCTGATTTTTCTTTCATGAGGAAGACCCAGGTTAATCTGATGTGGTCATCAATAAAACTAATAAACCACTTGGATCCAGTGATACTTTTAATTTTGGAAGGACCCCAAATATCACTGTGAATCAAGGAGAATGGATGGGATTTTTTGTATCCTTGAGATGGATAAGAGTTTCGAACATGCTTCGAGTATTGACAAACTTCACACTAAAAAATATTCGAGTTAATATTTTGAAATAATGAAGGAAACAAATTTTCAAGGCACTTGAAATTGGGATGGCCTAGGCGATAGTGCAATAGCATTATTTCACTATCATTATTGGACTGAATGACAGACTGAGCATTGAAAGAAAAAGGACTTGACAAAGTGACACAACCAGAACTTTGAACTTGTCTGTGAGAGGAACGATTAGGCTTGATGAGGTAAAGTCCCGAACTCACTTCAACATTGCCAATCGTCTTCTCGGAACCCAAATCCTGAAAGGTACATAGATGTTTGTCAAATGTAGCCGTACATTTCAAATCTTGAGTAAGTTTGCTAATTGACAACAAATTGCAATCAAGTTTAGGAACCAATAAAACTGATTCAAGTGTGAGTATATCAGAAAGCACCACTGAGCCAGTTCCAATTACTTTAGATACTGATCCATCTACAATTTTGACAGTCCAATTTTCTTGACAAGGAGTGAATGTAGAGAATAAAGTAGCATTACTAGTCATGTGGTCTGAGGCTCCGGAATCAACAACCCATGGATCTAAGCCTTCACGTTTTGCATTAAAGGCAGTAAAGGAATTACCTTTATGTGCAAGTGATGCTGTTCCAGCCACTGGTTTTGAAGATCGGGGTTGATTTTGGCCAATCAATTTTTGGAGCAAGTCTAACTGCTCTTTGCTAAAAAGGGCAGGTTCGGTGGATCCAGATTTCACTTATGATGTGGTTGTGTTACCTCTACTCGCTCGATTCTTTTGTGATTTCCCACCTTTAGGTCTACCGTGAATGTCCCAGCAGACATCACGAGTGTGACCAATCTTCCCACAATGATCACATTTGGGACGCTCTTTCTTCTACTAGTTACCACTAATGTGGGCTTGTGGTCCCCGAGCAGCGAGAGCCGATAAATCCATGGCTGGTGTAGTGGTTTGAGAACCCTTCATCAATTTCTTTCTTCTTTCTTCGCGTCTCACATCAGCAAGGGCTTCTCTGAGGCTTGGTGGTGGTTTCTTTGAAAGTATTATGCCACAAACATCATCCAAGTTCTTATTTAATCCAATTAAGAACTTGTATAAACGTGCTTCTTCGACAATCTTTTTGTAGTACACTGCATCATCCGGACACTTCCACTTGTTTTCTCTAAACATATCCAACTGTTGCCAATGTCGGTTAAGAATATTGAAATATTGTGAGATCTCCTCGACGTTGATCATGGAGAATGCACTCAATTTCGAACAACTTAGACGTATTTTCTACGTGAGAGTATGCTTCCTTCGCAGCTTCCCATATTTCTGCAGTAGTTTCATAAAGCAAAAAATTTTCTCCAATTTCATTAGTCATGGAATTGAGAAGCCATGACATAACAAGATTGTTCTCGGACTTCCATGTTCGAAATTTTGGATCTTCCCTTTTCGGCTGCACAGCTTCACCGGTGAGATATTCATCTCTTCCTTTGTTGGAGATGAAGATCAGGGCAGATTGAGATCACTACAAATAATTTTGGCCATTTAGTTTATGACCAGCTATGGCATACGAGGTGGTGTCGACGGCTCCTGTAGAATTTTGGATGACTTCCGACGACCATGGACTCTTCTCTGTTGCCATGATTTTTTTTTTTTTTTTTTTAGATTTAGGTTGTAGAACCTAGCTTGATACCATGAAGAATTTTAGGAGAATAAGAATTTCTTTTCTTACTGATTAACTTAGAATTACAGAAATAAATAGGAATAGTCTGTTTGACTAATTCCACTAAAAAATCTCCTAAAAATGGGGAAACCTAAAAAATCTGAAAAAAATAATAAAAATTGATTGCATAAAATAAGAGATAAGAATAAAACTATTTCCTAATATATCTATACTTATGTATCTATCTACATACATATTTCCATATATATATATATATATTATATTTATATAGATGCATTTGGTAAAGAGGAAAGAGCACGAAAAAAATTTTCTTGCTAAAGTATTTTTAGTGCTCTTTTTTCTTTTTTGATATATTTGATTTTTTTTTTTTTTGAATGCATCAAACCCAACTTTTATGGGTTTCATTTTTTTTCTTGGACCACTCTTTAAAACATTAGATAGTTTACACTTATTAATATAAATGGGAATATTAATTATCTAGGAATCCTGAAACTGCAGGTTTACAAGTAGCTCCATTTCCCATCTTTATTTCGACTCCCTTGAACAGGGATCTCTTATATGCATCATAGTTTGATGTGTGTAGAGTCTTAACAAGTTACAGGAACTGCTGAGCTAGAATTGCATGAACTGAAGCCTGTGGAGGGAAGGTTAGTTGAAGCAGTTAAGAGTTAGGCTGTTAGATGTTAAGATGGCCCTGTGATGTAGGACAGATCTGATGTAGGGTTAAATTAGGATTTTAGGGTTTGATTTGGGGTAACTATGCTGGTAAAACAGAAAAGAATAAAGCCTAGGAGTCTCACCTAGGGTTTCTTAGGAGTCTCACCTAAGAATGTTTGAGTCAGACAATCAAGGAGTAAAACTTTGCAGGAAATTCTGATATTATTATCCTCTTATTTAAAAGAGAGTACAAAGCCTATTTATAGGCAAGCAAGCAAGTGGGCCTAACCCTAATAGGATACAAACTCTCTATTAAAACTCTAATATCCTAATTCTATAAAATTAAAACACAAGATACTTTTCAACCGACTCTAAAACAATCAAAGACTAAAACAAAAATCCTAAATCCTAAATATTTTGAACTTCCAATAAACCTTAAAAAAATTCCCCTAACTTTAAACATATAATTAACCAAAACTAAAATAAATTTCTGTTGCTACCATTCTTCGTCATTCTCCCCTGCTGGGAAAAAAGACTCTGGTGAGTTTAAAGCATGATAATTTGAATGAAGCTTCTTGTGAACTCTTCTTGGATGCCTTTCTGATTTAGTCCTCACCATAACCATTTTACCTTCATTGAAATCAGCAAGCCTTTTTCTCGAATTAGCATATCTTTGGCAATTTTTGTTGCTCTTAACTTCAAACTGCCTTTTAGTCAAAATATAGAGATGTTTCTTCTCAACCTCCACAATTTTACTAGATCTTGGAGTCCTTTTCTTCTCATACTTCTTGATATCATCTAAACTAGGCTTTAGAACAATATTCTTGTTCCGATGACAAAAACTATAGTTGTTTGCCTTACCAGCGTGACTCACATCTTGATCATATTGCCAAGGTCGATCAGAAGAATGTGGAAAACTTGCATAGGAATAACATCACAAAGTATAGAGTCAACATAATCACCACAACTAAAAGATACAAGGCATTGTTGTATTACTGGAATCGTGGCTCTATCAATCTAACCGACTTTACAGGGGTGAGGGTCTGGTTTAGTTGGAAGTTTGAGATGCTCAACGGTGGAGGTGGAAACTACATTCATAGAACTCCCACCATCAATTATAAGTTTTTTAGCTTCTATCAATGTGAGACCATACAAGCATTCAACTTTATAGAAAGATGTGGAAATGATGGTTCAAGAACTGTTAACTTCTGGTATAGTCCAACCCAACCAACAGTTCATTCTCATCTCCAATGGTGTTGTTCAAGAAGAAGGATAGCATTTGGATAATTTGCATTTATTGATTATAGAGAACTGAATAAGAACGCTATTAAAAACAAAAACCTCATTACAGTAGTTGAAGAGCTTTTGGATGAATTACATGGTGCTAAAATGTTCTCAAAAGTTTACTTTAGGTCTGGATACCACCAGATTAGGATGCACCCTTGAGATATTCACAAAACAGCTTTCAAAACTCATGTTAGCCACTATGAATTACTGGTGATGCCTCTTGGGCTAAACAACCACCATCAACATTCTAGAGTCTCATGAATGACATCTTTTGGCCATTGCTAATGAAATTCATCTTAGCCTTCTTTGATGATATCCTGGTTTATAGCTAAATTCTACAAGATCACCTATAGCATTTGGAATGTACATTCCAATTATTACATTACTTATTGTTGGCCAAATGAAGCAAATGTTACTTTGCCCAAACCTCAATTAAGTATTTGGAGCAATATATATCAGCAGAAGTCTCTATTGATCCTAGGAAAGTTGAGGCAGTTCAAGGTTCACCTAGGCCTCAAAATGTAAGACAACTGAGAGGGGTTTTAGGCTTAACAAGGTATTATAGGATGCTTGTCCAAAACTATGGATGTCTTACCAAACCTTTGACAACAATCGTCGTCATCATCATCAGAGCCTTTATCCCAATATTGGGGTAGACTACATGAATCAATATGAACTTACGCTAAGTCATCAATATGAATTTTTCTCTCCCCCCCCCCCCCCCCCTCTCATTCTTATCTAAGGTAATATGTTCTTTCAACTCTCATTCTGCCATATTTTTTCAGATAACATTTAACGACAATGCTTAAGAAAAATCAATTTGAATGGTTTGAAGAAGTTGAGTTGGCTTTTCAAAATCTAAAGAGTGCCAAGACCTCATATGCTGTGCTACCTCAGCTAGACTTCACCCAAAACTTTATCATAGAAACTGATGCTTCTATCACTGCATTGATGCTTCTCTCATGTAGGGTGATCATCTATTGGCATACATTAGCAAGTCACATTCTCCTAGACACTAGGGATTATCAGTGTATGAGAAAGAGCTGTTGGCCATAGTGCATGTTGTGACTAAATGGCACTACCATCTCATTGGAAGATATTTTAGCATAAGAACTGATCACCAAAGCTTGAAACACTTGTTTCAACAAAGGATCACCTACCCTGTTCAACACTCATGGCTATCCAAATTAATGGGGTATGATTATAACCTAATGTACAAAAAAGGTAAGGAGAATCTAGCCGTTGATGCCCTATCTAGTATACATTCTGGAGAATTGTTAGCCATGGCAATTTTTAGTGTCTCTTCAGGCTTATTGGATAAGATAAGGAGAAGTTGGGAGACTGATGCTATAATAACTCATTTAATCCCTCAAATCAAGCAAAAGAAGAACCATACCCCTTATGCATGGGATGGCAACCAACAAATAGAAAAGGGCTCTTGGTGGTTGGCATTAACATTGAATTACAAACCAAGATCATCAGGATGTTTCATGATGGAGAATTGAGAGGCCCTTTTGGTCACACTACTACAAAGAGATTGGCTACTATCTTCTTTTGGAATGGCATGCGAAGGTAGATAAGACAACTGATCTAGGGGTGTGACATTTGCCAAAGGTTGGGCTGCTTCAATCTTTACCAGTACCTATTTCTGCTTGGACACAGACTAACATGGACTTCATTGAGGGGTTACTTCTCTCTAGGGGAAAAGATATTTTGTTGGTGGCGGCGGATAGGTTCACTAGATATGCCCATTTCATGGGACTGAAGAATCCTTACACAGGTGCTTCTATGGGTCAAACCTTCTTAGACCATGTTTTCAAGGCCTGCCTTAAGTCATTGTGAGTGATAGAGATCCCATGTTCACCAGTAGGTTTTGGCAAGAGTTGTTTAAGTATTCAAGGAGTACCCCTTCACCTTTTGGCAACCTATCACCCACAAATTGATGGGCAGACTTAACTAATGAACATGTATCTAGAAACCTACATACAATTTGTGGGTGGTTATCAACTAAGAACCTAGGCCAGGTGCATATCTCTTGCTAAGTGGTGATACAACTCTTCATTCCATTCCACCATTAAGTTGACACCTATTGAAGCCATGTATGGATATTCCCCCTCCCATTCATCTTCTCTACCTTTCTGAAAGTACTATGGTGCATCATGTTGATACAGAGCTCCAGGATAGGGAAGATATGTTGGAGTTGATAAAATATCATTTATACAAGGCACAATTGAGGATGAAGGCCCAAGCTGATAGACCAAGACTGACCGGGAATTTTCCATAAGCGATTGGATGTACTTGAAGATATAAACTTATAGGCAGAACTCCCTAGTTGAAGATATGTACTTGAAGATAGAGGCAGTGGCTTATAAACTAGCATTACCTCAGAATCTACAACTACACCCAGTTTTTCATGTTTCACAATTAAAGAGGAAGATAGGTGTATCAGCTTGTATACGGTCGCAGTTACCATTTCCTGGAGGAACTCCTGCCTTGGAACATCTAATAGTTTTGGCCTTGGCCAAAAAAATGGTGAAGCAAGGGAATAAACCAGCCACTTAAGTTTTAGTCCATTGAGCTAATTCATTTTTAGAGTATGTTACTTGGGAGTTCTTTTATGATTTTCAGCAGAGGCTTCCAAAATTTCAGCCTTGAGGACAAGGCATTTTCATATGGTGGAGGGATTGATGCGTGTAGAATCTTAACAAGTTACAGGAAGTGCTGACCTGGAATTGGATGACCTGAAGTCAGTGGAGGAAAAGTTAGATAAAGCATATAAGAGTTAGGTAGATAGTTGGTAAGATGACATTTAATTCTATTAGCTAGAGATTGAAGGACGTAAATGCGAATATTCCTTTCATTTGATCCAAGTAATATACAAGTATTGTATTACAATGAGGAAATGAATAATACAATAATCAATTCCTCTTCTATTCTTCCTACCTATTCTTTCTTCTTTCCTTCTTTTGTTCTTGTTCTGCAATGATCAAAGACCTGCTCAAGATTTTTGATTCATTCTCTCACTCCTGCTATTTATCTTACTTGATTCTAGCTTGAACAACCAACTGCAACATAATTCCATCCCATTCCTTCCATGCCAGTTAAGGCAATTAAGTTGGGTGGGACATTTTTGGAAGCAATAAGAAACATTTAGGTTTTGCTGTTATATTCATATCTAGAATAATGAACATCCCACTCTAATTTCATTCCTTTCTTGATGGATGGTTATTGTTTCTTTTTTGTACAACAGTTAATTGATAAAGCAAGAGAATATTTTGGGCTATCCAATCTTGAGAGGCGTAATGTAGTTGGCGGTGGGCTTCAAGTTCATGTTGATGATGCTATTTCACCTACACAACATTTTCCTGCTGGATATGCTGGTGAGATTCCATTTTAATTTCATGCAAACGCATGCTAATTTTGACTTTCTAAAATCAAAACATACACCCACTGAGTTTTTCCTGGATAGATGGTTGCATTTTACACACAACCTTCATTGCCTACTATATGCTCTGGAAATAAGCTGGTGGAGGCTTAGTATCAAATACTTTATTATGATAATCTCAAAAAGGCTATTAATTTTCAGCTTTACATTTTTATGCCAGTTACAGCTACATTTTCAGCTAAAGCATGATGTTGGCCTTGTTACCCCTTTGTTCCTAACTTGTGCAAACAATTAATATTCAGGCATCATCATTGACTTGTTCTCTGATGGAAAGGTTCTGTCACAATTGCAAGAGGTATGTACTGTATGCCAATGATGCAAAACAGCTAGATGATTAAATATGGAGATTATTTATGAATTTAGTTGAGGGGAAATAGCTAGGGCTTGTATGGAGTTATGATAGGATTGAGACTGAGTGCAGAAAATGAGGGATAAAGGGCGGTAATTTTGGTTTTCCATTATGCTTCAATTGTTGATTAATGTTGATGTAATTTGGGGTTTTAAAACAGTAGTTTTTAGGGTTTCGATGAGATGATCTTGTGTTGAATTCCTAGTGAATAGTACAAAAATTGGATAAACAAGCAAAGGTGAAGAAATCACTAAGCTTATGTCTAGATCCTTTATTAGACACCTGAGGTTCAATGCTTCATCAATCATCAGCCTAGTTCTATATTCCTGTAAATGACTACTCACCATATGCACAGACTTCAGTCATTTCTAGTCAAACAAAGACTTATCGAGTAGGGAGCTAACAAACTGACTTAAATCAATATTAAGCTATAAATTATAAGTTTATTATAGCGTACGGAAAGACCTAAAATAACTCCTAGACTCAACTTGTAATTTTCTGCAAACCAGGAAATACTAAAGTACCTGGCGCATAAAATATAAGAAAATAGAAAATTAAATACATTGAACAGCTTTCAAATTGAAATAAACTTGCAAGAAGGAATTAATACTACTTCTTCTTGCTTATATATTGAGAGTTTTTTAGAAAAAATTCTCTTATTATTAAATAAAGAGTACAAGAGGAAAAATCTGTTCCTGGAGATAAAGAACAGAAAAAAAAATATATGATCAGGATAGGATTAACAAATCCCTTTATTTTAGGAAACAAATTAACTAATTCCTAAAAATCAGAACATAAATCTTGGTTTTCCACACTCCCCCTCAAGTTAGGTTGTAGATGTTAAGTAAACCTAGCTTGGACTTAAGCTCATCAAAAATCTTCCGTGGTACTGCCTTAGTTAGAATATCTGTAGCCTGTTGACTAGTCTTGATATAAATGAGAGATATCACACCTGACTATCTTCTCCTCAACAAAATGTCTGTCGATCTCAACATGCTTTGTTCTATCATGATGAACGGGATTCTTCGCAATGCTGATTGCTGACTGGTTATCACAAAAGGTTTTTATAGATTCTGCAATTTGAATTCTTAGCTCATTAAGAACCCTTTTTAGCCAAATTCCGTCACAAATACCATGTGATAGTGCCCTGAATTCTGCCTCAGCACTGCTACGAGATACTACTGACTGCTTCTTGGTTCGCCAAGTGACCAAATTTCCCCAGACATAGGTGCAGTAACCTGAAGTTGACCGTCTATCAGTTACAGACCCAGCCCAGTCTGCATCAGTGAATATTGTAACCTCTCTGTTTGTTGTCTTTTTGAAGAATAATCCTTGACCTGGTATCATTTTAAGATATCTCAAAATTCTGTACATCGCCTCCATGTGGTCTTTTGTAGGATTGTTCATGAATTGACTAGCCACACTTACAGCAAAGCTGATATCAGGCCTGGTAGGTGACAGATAAATGAGTTTGCCTACCAATCTTTGATACCTCCCTTTGTCTACAGGAGCACTATCTTCCTTATTTCCCAATTTTGAGTTAGGGTTCATTGGAGTGTCAGCTGGTTTGCAACCAAGCACCCCTGTTTCTCCCAATAGATCTAACACATTTTCGCTGTGAAAACGAAATTCCTCTTTTTGACCTTGCTAATTCCATGCCAAAGAAATACTTGAGATTGCCCAAATCTTTGATTTCAAATTCTTTGGCTAGAAAACTTTTGAGCTTAAGTATCTCATCATTATGATCTCCAGTTAGGATGATGTCATCGACGTACACAATAAGTATTGCCCTTTTCCCTGAGGATGAGAGCTTAACAAACATTGTGTGATCTGTCTGACACTGAACATACCCAAATTTCTTGACTGCTATAGTGAACTTGTCAAACCAAGCCTTTGGTGACTGCTTGAGCCCGTACAATGACTTCTTGAGTTTACAAACTTTCTTGATGGTAGTTGGAGTATCAAATCCAAGAGGTATTTCCATATATACTCCTTCCTCTAAGTCTCTGTTGAGAAAGGCATTCCTCACATCAAGTTGATATAGTGGCCAATCTAGATTGGAAGCAAGTGAAAACAACACTCGGACTGTAGTAAGCTTGGCCACAGGAGCAAAGGTCTCCTGGTAATCGATTCCATATGATTGAGTGAATCCCTTAGCTACGCGTCTAGCTTTGAATCCGTTGACACTCCCATCTGCATTATGCTTGATCGTAAAGATCCACTTGCAACCAACTGGACGTTTCCCTATAGGTAACTCAGATATCACCCAAGTTCCATTCTCTTCTAGAGGATGAATTTCTTCCCAAATAGCTGCCTTCCACTCAAGAATTCTAAGAGCCTCATGAATTGAACTTGGAACCTGTATTTTGTCAAGATTGCTAACAAAAGCACGATATTTGGGTGAGAGTCTTTCATATGAAATAAAATTATAAATGGGATTATCCGTGAAAGTCCTCTTGCCTTTTCTCAAGGCGATAGGTCTATCATCATCAAGTATATGGCCAAAATCAGAGTTGATACTATTATTACCTGGTGAAATTTGAGGTTTTGGAATAGGGTCAGACTCATGGCCTTGTTCAAGCGGCTGCAAATCTTTCCCTTCTTGAGTTTATTTTTCTCCTTGAATAGAACGTAACTCTGAATTTGCTGCAGGTTGTGTGTGACTAATACGTTGAGGTGATTGGAACTCAATTTGAGAAGAAGATTTGGGTTCAGATTGGACAATAGGAGATGACTCTGGCTGGATAACAGAAATTGGATCAGAAATTTGAGATGACTGAGAATGTTTAGATTGGACAATAAGAGATGAAGATGAATCCAGTGTATCAAAATTCCAAAGCTGATATTTTTGATTAGATTTCTCCCCCTGAATATTAGCTTTGTAGTAGGGTTGTTGTTCAAAAAATGAGACATCCATTGAGTTGTAGAATTTTCGAGTGACTGGAGAATAGCACTTATACCCTTTTTAATTTGAGGAGCATCCGACAAATATACATTTGAGAACTTTTGGATCAAGTTTACTCCTATGTTGTGCATGTATATGAACAAACACTGTACACCCAAAGATTTTCACTCGAAGAGTATTTAGGATATGAGTATTTGGAAAGGACTGAAGTAGAACTTGATATGGTGTTTGAAAATTTAAAACTCGAGAGGGCATCCTATTTATTAGATAGGCGGCTGTTAGGATTGAGTCACCCCAGAAAAATTCTGGAACATGTGTGGTAAACATCAGTGATCGAGCAACTTCAAGAAGATGTCTATTTTTCCTTTCTGCAATCCCATTTTGTTGAGGTGTATCAACACATGAACTCACATGAATTTTCCCTTGTCCTACTAGATAATTTCCTAGAAGTCTCAAACTATTCTTTAGCATTGTCGTTTTTTAACACTTGTATCTTTGTTTGGAATTGAGTTTGAATCGTAGTGTTAAATTGTTTGAAAATATGGCCTACTTCCGACTTCTCTTTCATAAGAAACAACCATGTGAGTCTAGGATGATCATCTACAAATGATACAAACCACCTAGTGCCAATAACATTTTCAACTCTAGATGGCCCCCAAACATCACTGTGAATCATTGAAAATGGATATGATGACTTGTATGGAAGACTATGATAGGAATTACGGACATGCTTTAAAAATTGACACACTTCACACTGAAAAATTTTTGGATTTTTATTCTTGAACAATGAAGGAAACAATTTTTGTAGATATAAGAAATTAGGATGACCTAGACGATAGTGCCATAACATGACATCACTATCCTTAATGGAATTTTCATGAGAAACAGGACATTTTGACTCAACACATACTGCATTAGGAGTTTGTCTTACAGGAGATTCCTCAACTCTCAGAAGAAAAAGTCTAGAGCACACCTTAGCACTGCCAATCGTCCTCCCCGAATCCAAATCCTGAAATTCACACAAACCAGAGAAAAATTTAGCAACATAGTTATGTTCTTGAGTGAGCTTGTTGACGACAAAAGATTACATTTGATATTTGGAACATGAAGAACAAATTGTAGAATTAGGTCCTTTGAAATAATAATAGAACCTATTCCTGCTACTTTAGAAAGGGATCCATCAGTTATTTTCTCTGTAAGATTTTGTTGCCATGGATTGTACTTGTGAAAAAGTGTGGCATCTCCCGTCATATGATCGGATGCCCCTGAGTCTACAATCCCTAGGCCTGTTTTTTCAGACTTTACGGTGAGCGCGTTTGAGTAATGACCTTTTTGTGCTAATGATCCCGTTCCAATTGTACTAGGTGCAGAATTTTGTTGTGAGAACATCTTTTGCAGTATTTCAAGTTGCTCTTTGGTGAAAGGGCTGGGTTTGATGGGGGATGGTTCTCCATCAACTGAAACATTGTTTCCTCGCCCCTCCTTATCCCTTATAGATTTTGAAGACTTCCAATCTGCAGGTTTACCATGAAGCTTCGAACAATTATCACAAGAATGACCAGGTTTTCTACAATGATCACACCATGGCCTTCCCTTCTTTTGGCTATTGTCATTATTGTGCTGAACTCCATGAGCTGCTAAGGCAGAATTTTCAGCAACTGGAGTGACGATGGATTCTCTAAGCATCACTTTCTTCCTGCTCTCTTCTCGTCGAATCTCAGAAAAAACTTCTCTAATGCTTGGCAAGGGCTTTAATCCCAGAATTCTTCCTCGAACCTCATCAAGATTTTTGTTTAAACCCATTAGGAATTTAAATATCCTCTTCTTTTCAAAATTTCTCTGAATTTATTTGCATCATCAGGACAGTTCCAATGACGTTCCTTGAACACATCCAATCGTTGCCAATTATGCAAGAGGATATTGTAGTACTGAGTGACAGCAAGGTCTCCTTGTCGAAGATCATGAAGACTAGTTTCGATCTGGAAAATCTCCGAGGTATTTTCTTTTCTTGAGTAAAATTGTTTTGCTGCATCCCAAATCTCGTGTAGTACTATAAAGCAAAAAATTTTCTCCAATCTCGTTAGTCATGGAATTAATCAGCCATGACATGACATGACCATATTATTCTCTATCTTCCAGCTTTTAAATCTTGGATATTCGGTTTTGGGAGGAACAATATTACCAGTGAGATACTCATCCTTCCCTTTCCCACATACGTACATCATGACAGAATGCGACCATTGAAGATAGTTATTCTCATTCAACTTATGTCCAGTAATGAGAAGAGAGAAACTATCTGAGCTGCCTTGGCAAGTTGCGACTAGGGTTTCAGGACCCGATGTAACATCGGATGACGATGAACATTGCTTTTCCGTGGCCATATCAGAAAGAGTTTTAGAGTTTCAGATATTGCTCTGACACCATGAGAGTTTTTTAGAAAAAATTCTCTTATTATTAAATAAAGAGTACAAGAGGAAAATAAATAGGAAGAAAGAAAAATTATCTGTTCCTGGAGATAAGGAAAAAAAATGATCAGGATAGGATTAACAAATCCCTTTATTTTAGGAAAAAAATTAACTAATTCCTAAAAATTAGAACATAAATCTTGGTTTTCCACATATATTTTCCTAAATCAGTCCTAAAATCAATTAAACACCATAATCCATTTATTATAGGAAGTTAGCCTTTCGCTTCTTTATACATCTTTATCATCTGACTCTACCTCACTCTGTTACTTGAGTTTGTTGTGCTCAACGTTCCCGTACCATTTCCCAATTCTACATGTGGAAATTTTCCCTATAACATTTTAGTCTCTTAATTTATTATTGAATGCTTTGCGCAATTATTTAAGCTAACATTATATGGTTTGTAGATAAATTAAGAATTATTAGCTGTCAATGAATAAATAATGAATTATTATTTGTTTTCCTATTTAATAGGAAACTACCTAAAATCAAGGAATTTAGAGAAATCTTGATTTTTTGGTCCTAGAATTACTCCTAGAATTACTCTCTAGTTTTCCTATTTATATTGTAACAACTATTGAATTCATATGAAGAAAAAAATACATTCAGTTTTACCTCTCTACTGTTTTCTTTCTTTACTACATGGTATCAAGAGCCTATGAATTACAAATCAGCCATGGTTGGCTCTAGTTCGTCTTCTTCTTCCATTACCAGCACTATGACATCGTTTGAAAGGAGTTCTCAGGCATCTCTGATTGCACCCATCAATGAAAGCCCTTTACAGATTACCATTCATAAGTTAAATGGTAAAAACTACTTAGAGTGGGCCCAATCCATGCGTTTGGTGATTGATGGAAAGGGAAAACTTGGATATCTGAATGGGGAAATCAAGCCTCCAGCCGCTAATGATCCAAAATACCAGTAGTGGAGATCAGAAAATTCCATGGTTATCGCTTGGCTTATTAATTTCATGGAACCAACCTTGGGAAAGCCGTTTAAGTTTCTACCAACCGCTCATGATGTTTGGGAGGCTGTTAGAGAGACGTACTTTGACCTAGAAAATTATTCTCAATTATTCGAGTTAAATACTCGGATGTGGAGGATACAACAAGGTGATAGAGAGGTAACTGCCTAATATAATGACATGATGACTCTGTGGCAAGAATTGGATATGTTCGAAACTGAAGAATGGGAGAGTCCGAATGATAGTGCTCGTTACAAGAAAAAGGTTGAACGAAGTCGAGTGTTTGTATTTCTGGCAAGTCTAAATAAAGATCTTGATGAGGTTTGGGGACGTTTTTTAGGACGGAAACCTTTGCCCTCTATTAGAGAGGTTTTTTTTTAGGTACGGAGAGAGGAGGCTCGGAGATTAGTGATGTTAATGAGAGTAGAGGAGCCAAAAGTTAATCAAAAGAAACAATGTTTATGCTACAGTCAAAATGGCAACCGGATTTTATTGGTATTTATTGAGGAGCGTAGAGAAGTATGGTTCCAAAGTTTCTTTGACTGATAGGACTTTATTCAGCAGATACTTCAGTGATTAAAGTGTTAAAAAGATTGCAAATTCTTTCCATGTTACGGCATTCATGTTTGATAAGTACAATTCTCATATAAAAAGGAGCTAGGATTATTGAATTCAGTTTTCTGCTTTAATTTGCCATCTAAATATTGTTTGCATATAACCTTAATGCACTTTTTAATTTGTAGCTAGTGCTAACTTGTTTATAGTTACCATTTACATGTTTCTTGTCTGTCATTTACAGTTTGCAGCCTGTTCTATAATTGTCTTTGTCAGGTTGAAACATGGTTGGAATTAAGTGATAGATTGATGCCTGATGGTCGCTTCATGATGAATTGTGGCGGTGTATGCGAATCATCCTTAAATGGAAAAGTACACCATCCATCAGTTGATGACATTTGGATTCAAAATTCTACCATTAAGGCTTTAGCTGAAGCATTTCCTGGACAAGTATGTTTAACTTATTTCTAGAAATTATATTTATGTTTATTGATATTGTTTTTTGAGTGAGAATGGGCAGATGATGTTTTTATCATGAAGCAGCTTAGCTCAATTTAATAGTTTAAAGCTAATGAAAAGAGGGAAAATATCTAGCTTATGCTTATTTTTGCCCCCTTTTTATTATTTAACACACCTGATAAGCAAGCCCTTGAATATTCGGTTTAGCACACGTGAGTTTTCGCAATATAAGATTATAACTCAAAGGCTTAAACACACCTTATCTTGTCCTGTAAAAGTGGTTTAGCACATGGACCCTGAAACTGAAATCAAATCCTAGATTGAAACAAGAAGCTGAATCGAAAAGAAATTAACTTAATGGAAAACCAAACTACTACATAGGTTGTAATATTCCCAACATTGGAGTCTTTGATGCCCTGATATGAAACTGTTAAACCGGAGGTGCTTTATGTTGATATGAAATAAACTTATTAATTTAACTATGTATATTTAATGGAAACTTCTTGATGTAGGAGAAGTTCTGAATTTGTCAAAATTGGTTATCTTGATATGTTTTTCTTAATGTTTGCATTTTACTTTAGTTAATGATAACTAATTGTTGAGTTTCCATTTTATTAAGTGATGTAAGTGGCTTGTTCTCTCTTAACAACTTTGAGTGGCTAGGATTAGGTAGGTTTCCTTTTACTGCTGTAAGTTCCATTTTATTCTTTCTACTCTTGCAATGCTTCACTTGTATGACTTTTTCCATCCATGTTAGAAAGACTTTAACCCCAAAATCAAGCTGAGAGAAAACAAAGCTAGGCATGTCATCTAGTCCATCATAATTTATGATCCAAAACTACCAGAAACTGGAATAATATAAAGTACTAAATGCTAAACGCTAATATCTAAAGCATCATATATAACCTTCATGCCCTGGTATTTTGAAAATAAGCAAGAAACTGTTCAATATAAAATAACTGTATAAGTCAAGAGGATGTTGACATAATTGCAATTAAACCTATAAATACAACAATGTAATAAAATAAAAACTTATAAGCAGCTTCTTCCCAACTTGTAACACTCCTCTTGTAGGTAAAAACTGGTCCTTGAGTTTTCAAATATTGGAGTTGAACCCTGAATGCTTTGATTCCAACAAAACACTTGAATAGCACTATCAATAACATATTTCTCTTGAAAAAAAAAAAAATCACGAAAGCTACTTACCTTTCACTTTTGAACACCCTTGGAATAATGAAGTCATTGGAAAACTTTTCACTGGATTTCTTATTTTCTATGAGAGCCTTGGACTTGATTTCTAGATGGGCTAGGGTGAAGTCTTGAAAGAATCTTCACTAGGTAGCACTTCACTAACCTCATCTGGTGCTTGGACCATCACAAACTTGATCCTTAAATTTTCAAGTGCAACCTTTAATTTTATTGTAAGAACTTCATTCTAGCTTTAATCTTTTCATGTTACGTCTCTTGCTTCTAAAATTTTGTCTCTTCAATGGCAGCCCTTCTTCCTCATCTTTTTCTTTTCTCTCTCCAATTTTATTTTTTGTTCTTACCGAAAAGAGGAATTCTATTTTCATTCTATTTTGATGGTGGGTGATTCTTACAACATGGTGGGATATGTGCTAAAGCCTTTGAAGTATTATATTTGGGGAAGTATAAAGCAATGGTCGCTCCATCAAAGCTACAGGCCAGATCTGGCTTTCTACAAGGTGTAGGGAGAAGAAAGAGGTGTCAACGGAAAGAGAAGTTGTGCAAGTCACTGGATGTGGTGCTAGGTAGCTAGATCAATGACTTACTAGTGCTGATTAGCTAGTGAACAAACCACTGGTGTTGGTGAGTCTTTAACATTGTCAAAAAACTTGAATGTGCAAGGCTTTTAAGCTGATGGATTTTGAAATATTCTTTATCAAGCTAAAATTTGTAAATAGTAGTAAACTGCTCAAAATTTGGGCAAGGGGACTAATTTAAACATTTCAATGTATGACAAGGAGAGTACTTTAATTAAAATAAAAGGCTAGGAAAGTCTGAGCAGACAAATTTCTTTTTTGAAAGATACTTAAAAGTGATTATTGGTCTGTTGGTGTCATTATGGGTGAAAGGCATTAACCTTAGAGGGAAATTTGGTTCGAAGAGTCTTACATTACTACCCGATATCTGTTTTATTCATGAGATTACCTTATTTGATTAGAAAACATTCTTAAAACTCAAGAATGCTACATTATCTACAGTGTCAAGATTCGATCATACCGGGGAATTACAAACCCACACCATTCTTAGGAGAATTTTAACTTTTAGAACATTTATGCTCCCATTAAATGATTTTTTGGGTTTGTTTTACCTTTCTAACCGAAAAAATTTACAAGAACTAAAAACTACATATTAATTTCAGCGGAAATTCCCTTTTTTCTTTCTATCAAAAACCCAACCCACCCAAAAATCCCATTTTCCATTTTGTTCAAAAACCCTAGCCATCTGCACCTCTGGCCACCTCTTTGCCTCTCTCCAGAACTGCAACTTCTACTACCCATCTGTACTAACATTGGCCTCATAAGTCTGAACACCCACCTTTCTGCTCAGGTAAGTTAAATATCTCCTTTTATTATTTATTTTTTTAGCAGAGTTAGTATGAATAATCCCCCCTTTGCTGCGGCTTTCCTTTGCCCACAATCTGGGTTTCCTTTTTCAGATTTCTCAAATCATTTGGCACAAGATTTTTCTGAACTAATTATATACTGTGTCCATAAATTTCGATGTTGATTTAATTTTTTGGCACTTTCTTAAAGTTTTGTTCTGTTTTTATTTTTTTAATTAACTCATGCTCTTGCTTTTTATATTTCATACATTATTTTTATTGTAAATCATTGATATTAATATAATTCTTCATTTGATATATGTTTATAATCCTTTCAGGCCTTCACTCACTTTAGTACTGTAGCAGTTGGATTTCTCTTTAATTATTGGAAGACAAATTTAAGTGGCATGTTCACTTTGATGTCTTCTTTTTTATCAAATGAATTCTATTTTTAGTAGCTTTACTTTTGTTCTTCTGGCTTGAGATTCACTTATCAATTGGGTTGGGAGTAGGGGTGAAAAACAGACAGGTTAGAAGCTTGTTTCGGCCTACCTTTAGATGGGCCATGAAAAGCAGGTCCGGTCCTAATGCAGGTCGGACCGGCCTGTGGACCAATCCATTTTGTTTTTGCAAAAAAAAATGAAATTTTAAAAATTTTCCATGAAAATCCACCTACAAATACAATCCACTTACAATGTTTTGGAAATAAATAATTACAAACTTGAAAAAGCATAAATATCCATTAAACTTCTCCAACTTCTCTTTTTTCAGTTATGAAATGATTTGAATCATTCAATTCTAGTACAGTCATCTTTGTTTTCCTCATCATCTTCCTAACTTGTAAAATAAATTATTAAATTATTAAATTTCCAAAACAGCATTATCACTTCCAAAAATCATATTATTCAATAAAAAAATTACCACTTGGTATGAAATTTTGAAGCCAACCAGGTGTGAAAATGAGAGCTTGAACTTTTTTAGAAAGAATTCGACTACTATACTTGTTTAGTAGACGTCCCTCATTGCTACATGCTTATTATTCAAAAGTTGTAATAGTTATGGGTATACTCTTCAATCACAAGCCATATCAGTCAAAATGGGAAATTTAATACTGTGATCCTTCCACCATTTCAAGTTATCCAAATCTTTATTAGCAGAAAAATCATCTTTTGGCAAATCCAAATGTACTTCCAATGGAGATTTGGAACTTGGGGCATCATCTTCATTATCCTCGAAACCCATTCATACCTATTGAATATTGATGCATTTCATGCAAATGGAATTAAGAAAAAAAATAAAAAAGTTACAAATGACAATTTGAAGTTCAAAAGGAGATAACTATAGCATTTAATGTATAAGTATTTATACTTACATCCGTTGGAGTAGAAGAGGTGAGAGAATTTTAGCTTTGTTGGCCTTGTCTATGTGATGAGCTAGATGCATTCTTTTTATATTCTTCATGTAACAAAAATAGCTTCCCTTTCATCACATGCAACTTCTATTTAAAATCTTAAAGATTAATTTTCAAAAAGCATCGCTTCAATATGGTGAACTTTACACATGGATCAAGAACCACCATCATCACAAGTAAAACCTTATACTCAACAATCAAGGCTTAGCCTAGTGGTTGTTACCCCTCTTTAAGAGAGATTAGGTCCAAAGTTCGAATCCCCTTCCCTTCTTGTACCTCTTTATCATCACCATCATTATCATCATCATCATTATCTGAGTTTTTATCCCAATACTGAGGATGGCTATATGAACTAATATACAAATCTACGCTAAGTCGTCAACATGAATTCTTTTCCTCTACTCATTCCTATCTAATGTAATCTGTTTTTCCAACTCCGATTCCGCCATATATTTTCGGATTACTTTCTTCCAAGTCTTTTTCAGTCTTTCCATAGCCTTGACCCTTTTTACATCATTCATAACCTTCGCTCTTTTAACTGGAGCATCCATAGGTCTACGTTATATGTACCCAAACCTTCACTTATCTTGTCTTTGATGAGTGTCACTCCAACCTTTTTACGAATGTCTTCATTTTTTATTCTATCTTTTCTTGTATATCCACACATCCATCGCAGCATTCGCATTTTCGCTACACTCATCTTATGTGTATGCACTCCTTTAGTTGCCCAATATTCACTACCATAGAATAATGTAGGTCTAACAGCTATCCTGTAAAACTTGTTTTTCAACCCTATAGGAATTCCTTTGTTGCACAACTTACCTGTAGCGCTTCTCCACTTGTTCCAACCAGCTTGTATCTTATAGTCACATCACCATCAATCTCTTCGTCCATTTGAACGATCGATCCCAAATATCTAAAATGATTCCGCTTAGGGCTCGTCACCCCATCTAACATCAATATGTTTCTATCTTCCTCTTTGTTTGAATTGAATTTACACTCCATGTATTCGGTCTTTGCTTTACTTAATCTGAATCCTCTTGATTTTAACGTTTGTCTCCACAGTTCTAACTTAGTACTAACCTCCAATATAGTCTCAGCACACAAGACAATATTATTTGTAAACATTATACACCAAGGTACATTATCCTAGATGAATTTTGTCAGCTTGTCTATTACTGCAGCAAACAAAAACGGACTTAATGCCAACCCTTGATGTAGCCCTACTGTGATAGAAAATTCAATTGTTTGTCATCCAAACACCTCACATGTGATCTTCCATCTCCATGCATGTTCTTAATTATTTCAATATATTTTACAGGGACTCTTTTCTTCATTAAAGACCACCATAACATCTCCCTAAGCACTTTATCATATTCTTTTTCCAAGTCTATAAAGACCATATGAACATCTTTCCTTTTTACTCGAGAATGCTTCACAAGTTGTCTAAGCAAGTGAATCACTTTCATAGTTGACCGGTTAGACATAAAACCAAATTGATTCTCCGATATCTCTACAATCTTCTCTTTGGTGTTGTTTATCTTCAAAGCCATGTAACAATCTCTCTTAGTCTTTATAGCTTCCTTAATTGATTCAGTCTAATATATTGCATCTTTTTCAGTCGGTGCTTTTCCATTTGATACTCATAATATCTCCTTACCCACATTCTGAATGTGTTTTACCATCTTACTCCACATTGTATTTGGGTTCTCCTCTGTTGTCTAATCTTCTTTCTGAGTCCAACTATTTCTACATACTTCACAACAATCTTTTTTTAGCTTTCATCATCTAATCTTTGTAGCTCTTTCTTGTTAGTTTTGACGATGTCGTTTATGAATTTTTAGATTTAGTACTAGTAGTCTATGTTGCGTGGTAACACTCTCACCTGATATAACTTTGTAGTTTAGACAACTACATCTATCCCTCCTCCTAGTAAAAAAGAAGCCTAACTTGTGTTCAATCCACTCTTAAAGGTTATAAGATGAGGTTTTCTCTTCTTAAATAGTATATTCACTAGGGTTAGGTCATAAGATAAAACAAAATTTAGGAAAGCATCTCCACTATCATTTCTTATACCTAAACTAAAACCCTCATGTACGGTCTCAAAACCTTCCTTACTAGCACCTACATAGCCATTAAGGTCATTGCCAATACAAAGGTTCTCTCCTATGGGCAGTTCTTGTACTATCTTATTTAAGTCCTTCCAAAATTGTCTTTTACTAACATTATCAAGTCCTATATTTGGTGCATATATGCTAATAAAATTCAAAATGTCTCCTCCTAGAACTAGCTTAATAAAAATAATTCTATCCCCTTGCCTTTTAACTTGTACAAATGTTTTTTAATATTCTTTGTCTATGATGATACTTACACCATTTCGGTCTGTATCATTCTCAGTATACCAAAGCTTGTACTGCCATGGTGCTATCTTCCAAGTCTTCTCTCCAACCCATTTGGTCTCCTAAAGACACAAGATATTAACCCTCCTTCTGCACATAACTTCACAAATCTTCACTAACTTACCATTAAGCGTACTTATATTCAAAGATCCTAACCTAAATTTATGATTATGTACTAAATTCTTTACCCACCCTCATCCATTATGTAAGAACTTTTGCTTATTGGACACCATATCCAGAAGTCGATGTGGCATGTAGCTTCTGGGCGACGACAAACAACCCTTGCAAATTTTTCACTACACTCGGGATCCGATGTAGCACGTCGCTGAGTAGGGGACGCTCCAACAAATTTCATATATTGATTCATTTCATAAGAATTAGACAAGTTTTAAGTGATTGATTGTACCTTTCAAAAAAAAAAAAAAGCCTAACACTCACTCCAATACTTGTCAATTTTTTTCTTCATATTGGAAGCCTTGCATTGTAACATCTCATCATCTCCATAAAATTATTCCATTAAAAGCATCTCAATTTTTCAAACTTGAGCAAAATACAAGCTAACGGTTGGTTATCTAGTTCTTGAAATCAAATTTGAGATGTTATAGAATGCTTTTAAAAATTCACACATTGACTCTCTCCTTTCTCACTCTTCTTTTGATGGGTAATGCTTTTAATTTCTATCATTTAATGCAATCATAGAAAATGCACGCTTAAATTTCAAAGCACTCTCAAGCATCAAGTAGAGTTTCATCTAGTTGGCACATCTAAAACCAAATATGAACTTGTGTAAAGAGTGAAACATTTTCTACACACTTTTCAGAACTCCTCATTCTAGCCTCCGACCTCGTCACATACTGAAATATTTTTTCTAATTTTTTTCATTAGCTGTAGAAGCTACTTCCAAACCTTCTTGAACAATAAGATTTAAAATGTAGGCACACCGAATATGAAAAAATTCACCATCACATAACAAGCTCTCTTGCAAACAAAGCACATCTTTTGAATTGAGTTGCATGTTATCATTAGCTGAAACATTACCCAAAGTAATGGAAAAAGATGTTCTTATCTATCCCCCAAACCTTTTAAAATTTTCATTACTTTTTTTAATAACTCATGGCCCGAACGTGGAGGTTGCATATCACAAAATGCAAGAATCTCACAATTTAGTTTCTAATCTAAATCAACATAATGAGCAATTAAGCATATCCCTCATTAGTGCAAGCAATCCATAGATCACAAGTAAGATATATTCGACCTTGAATTTGAGTCCATCATTCTTTCAATTTCACTTTATTTTCCATATAAAATTTCCAAACATCTGATTCAGCAGTGATCTTAGAAATAAATTTCTCAGCATTTAAATACTTCCACACCTTCCTAACTCCATATTCAACATATGAGAAATGGAGGTCATGCCTTACTATTGCCATATCTATTAATTCTTGAAAAAAATATTGATCAATTTTTCTACTTCTCACTTTTCCTGGATGGTTAATCATCATTTCAGAGAGTTTTTTGCCTCTATCCCTTTACATTTTAACAAATGACAGTTTAGGGTAGAGGTTCCATATTTAGCACCACTAGCCACATTTTTCCACGCCCTTGACATTTAAGCTTTGCTTGGTAGGGTGGAAAGAAAAATGAAAAGATGGAAAATTGGAAAGAGGGAAAAATGAAGAGTTGGAAAACTTTACTTTTTTTTTCTTAAGTGTGCTTGGTAGGAAAGGTGGAAAATGTGAAAAAGTATAATTTTCTTTCCTTTAATTGCTTGATAGAGTTGAGAAATGGAAGGAAAGAAAATGAAATTATATTAATTTTACCATTATACAATTATTTAGTTAAGATAATAAAATAAGACTAGAAAAATAAAGGATAACTTTGTAAATATACATGCATGACTCACATATCTCATTTTCTTTCCACTAATCTTTTTAATTTGTAATGATTTGATTTTGTTAATAAGGAAAGAAAATAGCAATCTTTTCTATTTTCTTTTATTACACTTTTCCTTTCTACCATGCATTAATAAGTCATTTTTTCCACTTTTCCAAACCTTTCTTTCCATCCTTCTATTTTTCTACTCTACCAAGTACACCCTTCTTATGTGGTTTACCAACATCATGTTCAAAAAAATTGGCACAATTCTGAAGTATTCTTCTTAGCTTTTTATATATATATATATATAGTTATTTCAGTTTCAACTGCACATTCAAGTTCAACTACATTAACATCGTCGTCATTAACAACTTGTGACTATGTTGAGTCTAGGATGCCATATTAAGACGAACACTTTCAACAACATGGGAAAAAAATAGTCAATTAACATAACACATAACACACAACACAACAAATTTACATAAGCATCTAACAGTAACAAGAAGCTTTAGAAAATCTCATAATTTAAAATTTCAAAAAATATGAACTAAGGTAGTGTTTGATAACTTAGAGGGAAAGTGATTGTAGTGTAAAGTGATTGGAGGGAAAGTGATTACAGTGAATGTAATTGTTGGGAAAGTAACTTTGCAGTGTTTGGTATAACAATGTAAAGTTCTGTTTAAATTGCAGAGAAATTAATTTTGCAGCTTTTGAAATGCAGTCATTTTGCTGAGAAAATAGTGACAAATTCCAAAAATACACATAATTATAAAAACAATTTTTCAATGAAAATTAATTAAAATAAAGGTTGTATTATTAATATTACTCATCATTTGTAATTTTAAATTGTCATGTATTATTATTAATTTAAATTTTAATTAGTATAATATTAAAAATTCATGTATTATTAATGTAATACGAAATTTTAATGTATCAATTGTAAATTTTCAATTATCATGGCATCAATATAGTACAAATAACATCCATGAAAGTTATAATAATTCATACAAATCCTAATAAAATATTTTTCATACATGTAATAGCCTATAAACATTCATAAAAGTCATAATAAATCTTAATAAAAAAATTTTGGGTTTTTTGTTAAAAGGGCAACTCAGGTAAAATTAACTTTGCAGCTTTTGGATGTAAAGTGATTGCAACTGTAATTACTTTACATCTAATTTTTTTGATATCAAACATTGTAATTACTTTGCATCTAGTTAAATTGCAGCGTAAAGTGATTACATGCATGATACCAAATGCTTCATAACTTAAAGAGTATAATCCTACAAATTTCAAAGAAGTAAGGTCCGGCCTTTTTGAAGGATGTATAAACTTGAAGTTTGCAGCACCAAATATTACTATTCAAAAATAAATGAAATAAAGAAATATAATTTAGGCTTCGATGGGCAAACACTTTTATTTTTTATCTTTCAAAAAATTAAAAGTAAATAGCAAAAAGCATAAAATAAAATCCTTTGATAAATATTATATTTCTTTTTTCAACAAAAGAAAAAATCGATATAATTACTATTAAATAATTTAAAGTGAAAGTTGAAAAAAAAATTATATAATTTAATTTACTTACTGTTGAGTGAGTGACTGAGAGAGAGTGGGGGGATAACAATGAGAGATTGAGAGAGAAGTTGAGAGAGGGTCGAGAACCGAGGGGACTCCAGTGGTATTGGCGTTGGGCGGCAGATGGCAAGGGAGTGTGGGACTGCCTGGGGCTTATTACTGAGGGATTTGAGGACCGATCAGTGTCCGTGCCCGTTTGTTGAATGGACCTAAAAAACGTGATCTTAAGAAAGTTCATTGGTTTAAGGGACCAGCCCATGAACTTTGACTCATTTTACACTCTTGTTGGGAAGTAATGGTAATTTTCAAAGGATAGAAATTAATTTAGACTAAAGAGATAGCAGATAAATAGATGTAATACCCAAATAAGCTCCGGAATTTTACTTAAAAAGAGAAATAATTTTTCTATCTTTTATTGCATGAAATTAAAATAAAAAACTTTTAATTTATTATAATTAGAACTTTGATGTTATAAAATATTCAATTTTTTATTAAAATATATAAAGGTGGATGATGTATTTTTTAGAAATTGCCTTGTAAGACCTATTTGGATGAGCCAGAGAACAAATATTTGAGGGAATGCTAGTTTAAAAATTTCGACAATTGAATTTATTCATGCATTTTCAAGTTTTAATAGGTGTAATTACAACAAAATAAAAGATTATAACCTTAATTTCTTGAAATAAAAGATAAGGACTTTTTCTATTTTTTAGTCAAGTTGGAGGATTTATTTAGGTATTATTCTCACAAAATATGCCAAAACTTAGGGGTCTTTTTTGTACATACGAAGAAGCGCAGCATGAGTGAGAAGTCAAACCTTATAAATTCTACCTTAATCATTTCTTCTTAACCCGAATTAATTAAACCATAAAGCATAGATAAGCCATATTTCCACAAGAAACATTAATCATAATACATCAGAACACACATAAAACCAAAAGTTGTTACTATATATTTGTCTAGATTAGAGTTCGGTAAAAATATGTTGCATAGAAGTTCAAATTTTCATTGACCTTTCTGGATTGCTTGCTTACTTTTTCTTTTGTTAACTTTGGCGGGAATATTTATTTGACACTATTTGGAAGAAATCTAATGGGTTTATTTATTTATTTGGTTATGCAGGTAAACTGGAAGAGAATGCCTGAAAGAGAAGGACAAAATTATCTTGCACTAACAGGACCTTTGCCTGATTTGCCCTCATGGTCAGCTATAGTCCCAGCTCGTCAAAGTGAAACTGTGAAACAATGGAGGCCTTGTAGGCCTTTTGATTCATAACTACCACTCTGTAGTTGATTTTCTTTTCTTTTTTCTTTTTGGTACAATTTGCATTGAAGTTGGTATCATAGTTTATTCAATTTATGCTTCTGTTGTTTTAGATTTAAGAAATATTGAAAATAAATTGAAGATTAGGCTCTATTACATTTTTGTTTTTTTTGCCAACTTCATTATGGCACTTTTTGAATTACGATGTTGTATGATACAACCTTGATATCCTTAGAAGATGTTAAAGTTTATTTTAAATCAAGGGAGTTAAAAAAAAAATGACGGTGAATTGGGGATACTAATCTTCTTGATGGTCATGAATTAGTACAGCGCAAGAAAAAAGAGTTGGAAATAGTAGTGATTAGGGTGAGAATAAATTCAAAAAGGAGTATGCTGTGCTTCAAGAGTGAAGAGAATTGGAGTGTAATTGAGTTGAGTCGAGACGATTTAGTATTAGGTTTGAAGTCCACTTGATTCGAAAACTTAAGGCTCAAAATTCGGTTCAAACTTGATCAAAGTTAACTTTTAAAGCTCAAGTTCGATTCGACAAAATACTAGAGTCTTTCAAGCTCGATTCGTTAGGTGGGATTTATCATTTTAACTATATATTATGAAAAAATATAGTAAATTAATAATAAAATATTAATAATAAAATATTAAAAATATATATTAAAAAAGTTCGATGAGGTTCACAAGTTGTTCGAGTCGAGTATTTAATAGTTTGAATTCGACTTATTACTCGAATAGTTTGAGTTTAAGTTAAAACTCGATTTAAATGAGTCGAATTTGAGTATTCATTGAGTCAAGCTCTAATAGTTCATGAAAACTTGACTTGTTTACACCTCCAGGAGAGGAGTCAAAGAAAGGTCATGTTAAGTAATTTGTTTTCTTAATCTTATGGATAATACGTTGAATGTCGAAGATAATGTTAGCACAAACAATGACGTGTGATTATATCACGTTTAAGAATCCTAATAATTGCCAATAGAGTTGGTAAATAGGTCGATTTGAAAGGGTTCAATTTTGATTATTTTTGGGTTCAGGTCTTTTCAAGTTCATGTTTTTTTAGATTTAAATTTTCTTGAGTTCAGTTAATTTCAGGTTTAGGCTTTGTGGTTTGGTTATTTTTTTTTGTTCGGTTAATTTCAGGTTTAATCTAGTTCGAGTCAGAGGGTCAGCGGATTGGGTTCTGTTGTTGCCTGAAACAACAATGATGAATTGCTGACGTCCTTCGTGCCACGTGTTGTCGAAATCTCTACAAGAAAAATAAAGATCAGAGGGACGCAGGGGTTCTTCCCTGCGTTGGCACTCCGATGCTTAAGTTAGCCAGAGAATTGAGCAGAGTTTCAGTAGGAAAATTCAGAATTAGGTTAATGAATCATACCTGACCCCTATTTATAGGGATTTACTTGTCATTAATTACATTTTTGCCCCTTTTTTATCTTACTTAGGGCTTGTATCATTTCTCATACGTTTTCTTCATGCGCCACGTGTCATTCTTTTATTATTCTTTTATCATGCACAACAATTGCTCCCCACTCTTTCTCTAGATATAACCTTGCGGAAGAGTACATATGTTCTCATTGTAGCCTCAAGTCAAATTCTCTGGCCTTCTAATTCTCAAGCTCTTGTTTTGAGTGCGTGGATTACCTCGCGCATTTTTCGCTTCAAGCCCTTTGTTTGAGTGCTTAGCTTACCTCGCGCATTTTTCGCTTCAAGCCCTTTGTTTGAGTGCTTAGCTTACCTCGCGCATTTTTCGCTTCAAGCTCTCGCACATTGTCTTCGTGGCTTACCTCGCGCATTTTTCGCTTCAAGCCTTTGATTGAGTGCTTAGCTTACATCGCGCATTTTTCGCTTCAAGCTCTCGCACATTGTCTTCGTGGCTTACCTCGTGCATTTTTCGCTTCAAGCCCTTGATTGAGTGCTTAGCTTACATCGCGCATTTTTCGCTTCAAGCTCTCGCACATTGTCTTCGTGGCTTACCTCGCGCATTTTTCGCTTCAAGCCCTTGATTGAGTGCTTAGCTTATATCGCGCATTTTTCGCTTCAAGCTCTCGCACATTGTCTTCGTGGCTTACCTCGCGCATTTTTCGCTTCAAGCCCCTACACATGTGTAGCTGGTGTGATCAGTCATTTATCAATTATGTGCGAATCTCAACAGCCAATAAAATATCAATATGGCATAAATGATAGTTCAAAAAATTAAATTTCAACCCATAGTTGAATTAACAAAAAATAATATTAAATGTCATAAAGTCTCGCTTCCAGTATAGTTGCAAGTGGTTGATATTCCGCATTTTTGCTATCCTCTTGCCTTGTGACCTTTCCATCTTCTTTCACGGCATTGGTGATGGCTTAGGTAGCCCGACGATGGTAAGGGTTTCTTTTCTTTGAACTCCCTTATATATAGTTCAGCGTCGGTATCCTTTTCATCACTTCCTCTTGAGTGATATATTTATCTGCTCTAGAGAATAAGTCTGAGATCGTCGTCGGCTGATCTAAAGATAGCGATTCTTGCAACTTTTCAGATCTTGTCCCTTGTAGCATAGCTGTCACAGCTACTCCAACTTGTAGATCATGTATTTCAATAGTAGTATTACGGAACCGATCCACATAGCTTTTGAGTGATTCCTTGCTCCCCTGCCTTAAGGTAAGCAGATATGTGGCATCCTTCCTTTTCTGGCTTTTTATCACAAAGGCCTTCAGGAATTCGCTTCTTAATTGATTGAAAGACGAAATAGACCCCTCTGGCAAACTATTAAACCATTTTAGTGCATGGTCAGTTAAAGTTGAGGGGAATGCTCTACTCATGATCTCATCCTCCCATCCATGTAATAGCATCAATGACTCATAGTTCTGAATGTGGTCATAAGGATCAGTTTTTCCCGTATACATCGTCATCTGCGGCATTTTGAATTTTGGGGGCAACGGTTTTCCCATGATCGTTGTACTGAATGGGATTCTCCTTCTCTGGTTTTCTTCAGTCTGAACCAACATTTTCTCTTCTAAGATTCGTTCCACAATTCTTTTCATATAAGTGGCAACTTGTGCCTTGGAGACAGGTCTGTTTTGCACTTTCTTAGCATCGTATGCATCAGCTTGGCCGCAGTCCATAGCTTCTTTCCTGTTACCTTGAGTTCGGTTTTGATGAGTCTGAGATTGAAAGTTTGTCATTCCAGTTTCAAGGTTTCGTGCTGGATCTATTTTCGAGTCTCTCTCAACATGAGACCCTGTCATTCCCACATCTTTGATTCCGTTGTTTGGTGGGCTGTTTGTGTTCTGGGGCCAAGGATCTTCGACGCCCAAATATCCAGAGTCTACTCGAGCCGGACCCTCAAGGTTTCTAGTACTTTGGCGTCTCCGACCACCAACAATCTCCCGTGTTGAATTCTTTGTACCACGACGCCGTAGTTTTTTGACACTCTGATGTCTCCAGTTCATTGGAGTCTCGCGCATGGGGTCTTCCGTAACTTGGTGCTGCAAGCCTTCCGAGGCCTCACGCACAGGGTCTTCCATACCCTGACGCCTCATATCTTCCTCAGTTTCACACATAGGGTCTCGTGCGGCCATGCCGCGAGGATCTCGCGCACCCCTGCCGTGAGGGTCTCGCGCAGAAGGGTCTCGCGTAAGCTGGCATCCCCGAGTTATGAGTGCGCCACGTGGCGCGTGAAGAACGCGCCACGTGGCGCACGAAGCAAACGGGGGGTCTTGGGCAGCCATGCCGTGAGAGTTTCGTGCACCCCTGCTGTGAGGGTCTCGCGCTCCACTGCCGTGAGAGTCCGCCGTGAGCATGCCGTGAGGGTTCAATGCGGGTATGCCGTGAGGGTCCAATGCAGTCGTGCCGCGAGAGTCAGGTGTGGGCATGCCGCGAGGGTCCAATGCAGGTACGCCTTGAGTGTCTTGCGGCAAGATGCCGTGAGAGTCTGTCGCCAGAGTGCCGCGAGAGTCTCCTATAGCCATGCCGCGAGAGTCTTGCGCAGGGTCTCGCGCTCCCCTGCCGTGAGGGTCTTGCGTGCCAGGACTTCGCGCAGTTCTCCCTTCTCCTACCAAATTTTGGACGGTCAGCGGTAGGTTCACTTGCGGGAAAGCTCCTTTGAACAGATCAACCATTGTCCGCAAGACTTGAACAGTCTCTTCCCCTTGCTTCCGCATGGCTTCAAATTCGACAATGGAAATCGTCATCATATTCGACCCTCTCTCGGTCTGAACTCCATCACCTAAGTCTGCCATTGGGGAGCTCGCCATGTCCTCACTTTCTTCACTTCTGATTGCTGTTGAGCGTGTTTGTACCATCGTTGTCAAAAGCTTTTCTTCCGTTTCCCACAGACGGCGCCAATTGTTGTTGCCTGAAACAACAATGATGAATTGCTGACGTCCTTCGTGCCACGTGTTGTCGAAATCTCTACAAGAAAAATAAAAATCAGAGGGACGCAGGGGTTCTTCCCTGCGTTGGCACTCCGATGCTTAAGTTAGCCAGAGAATTGAGCAGAGTTTCAGTAGGGAAATTCAGAATTAGGTTAATGAATCATACCTGACCCCTATTTATAGGGATTTACTTGTCATTAATTACATTTTTGCCCCTTTTTTATCTTACTCAGGGCTTGTATCATTTCTCATACGTTTTCTTCATGCGCCACGTGTCATTCTTTTATTATTCTTTTATCATGCACAACAGGTTCAAATTATTTTAAAATTTTATAAGTTATAAACATTTTTTATAGTTTTTAATGTAATAATTAATTTAATTTTTTATATAATTAAATAAAAATATAATAAAAATACTAATTGAAATTTAATAAATATTAATATAAATATAAATTTCACATTCTAAATAGTTTTATTACTTGACAAGGATTATTTATTTTTTTAATTTCCTACAATATTTTTTATAAAGTACATAATTATATATTAATGATTATATAAGAATTTATTTCTTAAGTGAGTCAAAATAAAAATATATATAGTAAGAAAGGAAAGTGAAAATAAAAATCATTAGCTACAATACATAAAACAAAATTATTTTAAAGAAATAATTAACAAGCTCTAACTAAAATCACACTAAATAACAAAATATTTATATAAATAGTTTTGCAGTGTTAACTTAAATCAATAACTCATTGGTCCATCATAATTTTTTTGACCAAAGTTGGGCCACTAGAATTTGGACACTTTTAGTCCAACAAATTTTTATATTTTCTCTTTCGTTTTTTGTTTTATTTAGTTTTCTAGTAATTATATTATATTTTTAATAAAATTTTAAATTTTCAACAATTTTCTCACATTTATTTAGTTTTTAAGTACTAACATAATTATATTAGATCTAATCATATTCATTTATAATATTGAATAGTGTTATAATACATTAAAAGAGTATTAATAATTAGTATAACAATAATAATCAATATTTAAAAACTTGAGTAAACCATGATATGTAAAAATTAATAGAAATAACAGTATTGATCTAATTTGACCATTTTAACATTAACATTAGATATACTTATATTAATCATTTACAAAATGTATAAACATTATGAAAAAAAGTATCAGTTAGCTCAATTTTTGTTTTTGATTTGTACATAAATCATAACATAAAACATTATTACTTTAAATATAATTGTATACACTAACTAATCAAATATCCTATTAAAAATTTAAAATGCTGAATTAAAAAGGTTAAATACACTAATTGAAATTATATTATTAACATTTGATATAATCATATCATATACAATTATACACAAATTGAGTACTAATTTGATCATGTTGACCTTAACATAATAACATTAGACATACATCAATTGGTCGATATCCAATTAGAAAATTAAATAATAGATATTACTAAATTAATTAATATAATAGTATTCACTTAAATATAATTAATCTTAATGTCAATAATGTCATATTCTGAAGGATGAGACTATGTGGAAACATAGCATATAAGGGAGCGATCTTATGCATTCATACTATTATTTGTTTTTCATATAACATAGCATATAACATTAGACATATATCAACTGGTCGATATCCAATTAGAAAATTAAATAATAGATATTACTAAATTAATTAATATAATACTATTCACTTAAATATAATTAATCTTAATGTCAATAATGTCACATTCTGAAGGATGAGACTATGTGGAAACATAGCATATAAGGGAGCAATCTTATGCATTCATACTATTATTTGTTTTTCATATGAGTCCAATCTTACACAATTCTAGGTCATAAATTACTTAGTTCAGTTTAAGACTTCAAACCTAAAGTTTTCAGTCAAATTCCATATCAAAAATCATTTAGAATAACCAAATACACAATTTTGAGGAAAACAGAGAATTCTCAGCTTTTTAACCTTTCCAGACTAGTTGCCTAAACCCGGGCCAAATGTAGTCAAAATTCAAATCTAGTTCTTATAATATTTTCACAATTTTCGAATATTCTGATATCCCAAAAAATATTCCCAAAAATATATTCGAGTATTTTACCAACTTTTTAACATTCATTTACATCCCAATATATTGTAAAATGCATATATAATCATACCAGCAGTTAATACACAACCCATCCTAAGTATTGGTACAAATTTGTTTGAAAATAAAATTATTTAGTCAGTAAAAAGCTATAATGAATGTACGTTGCGAGTTTATCGAAGCCAAAAACTTCGATGTTGGATACCGATATCAATCGAAAATAATCTTACGTTTATCCCGTGACGAAAAACAAAGGCGTGAGCTTGGGAGCTAGTAAGTTAAACATAAAAGCAGAATTAATCAAAACAGGCTACTGATTAAAATGATGCACGCTGCACGAAAAAACACATTTCATAATCACATATTGTATCAAATAATCGTATCACATTTTGAAAGCTTTGCGGTAAATCATTTTTTTATGGGTTTCGGAATAAAGTGCTATTTAGATCTATCAAGGTCTTTCAGGAAGGGAGGTACTTTGAAGTACCTTTGTTTACCTTTAGAGCTGACCACAATATACTGGTCCAAAAATCTTATAATGTTTGATATTGGTAACTGAAAATAGTGCAACAAAATAGTTTAATGCATTTTTATATAACGATAATATCTTTTTGGTTAAAATGCTTATAAATATTGAATCATATATCTGAAAACTAAATTCTGATAACAATACTTTGCTCTAAAACACTGATACACATGAAATCATAGTGTAAGACCCGAAATTCGGTGTCTTCTCCTTAAGAGCATGTTAGTGTGAACCTTTGTACGTAATAAGTTAATCAATAAAGAGATTTCGTGTGGATTTTAAGTCCGAATTATTAAATTAGACGTCTGAATTCACTAAAGTGTAAAATAAGAGTTTGAGTAAATTCGAAATAAATCGAATGAAATTATATTAAAATCAATTTAAAATATAGACTCAGAACGCGAAAGTATAGGGAGTCCAAAAAAGGAAGTTGATTTGAAAATAATAAACCGAAAATTACCCTATTTTGGGCAATTTATCCTGAAAATATAGAAAAATATATTTTCGAAGGAATAAATAAATAAATAAAATAAAATAAAATATGATGCCCATATATTGTTGTAAAAATAAATTAAATAAAATACATGTACAAAAGTGTATAAATACTAATGTATAAAATACATTGTGGAAATAAAATATAATTATAATAATATTAATAATTGTTTTATTATTATAATTATTAATAAAATAATAGTGTAAAATTTTAAGATGTTTTTATTAATTATATTAAAATTTTTAGATATTGTGTAATATATTATATATTATATTATATTAAAATAAAATAAAATAAAATATATATAAAATAAAAAAAATAAAAAATAAAAAAAAACAAAAAAAAGGAAAAGAAACAAGATCGCGCGACCCAAACAGAAAACAAGGATCGGACGAACCGATCCCTGAATCTCGGTGAATGGTGGCAACACAGGGGGAGAGAAGACCAACGAAGTAAGACGGACACCGAGGGACCCTCCACCAGTAATCACGCGCGCCCCTATCGTCAGAAATGGCAAAAACGCCGAGGGAGAAAACGAAAAAGGAAAAAGATGATTCGTCGGCACCGACGCCAATTTGGCCAAAACCACCGCCAATAGAATGTTCCCTAGGCGAATTGGTGGTTGAATCGACTAGTGAAACGGTTGGCAGCGCCGTCAACGACGGAAGAGAGAAAACAATAGCGAGGCCGAAAAGAGAAAGGGTCGAACCAGCCACTTTTCGACCAGCCGAGGCTTGGCCACCACCAGATTCCTGCTTCGCGAGGTCCTGTCGATCTGTCGCAAGTGGAAGCCGATGAAAAATCGATCGGCGTAGCTCCGAACTACGAGGATGGTGCTGAACCGGACTGAACCGGATTGAACCGGTCTGAACTGGTTCAGCCATAAAAAAAAAGAAAAGAAAAAATGGGAAAAAAATTTTGGCGATGCAATCGAGCTACGGGTAAGCCAGTATGGAGTCGAAATTGACTGATTTAATTTTTGAAATATTTAATTAAAATTATATTTGACCGAAATTACCTCGGTAAATATATAAACGTGTAGTGCGACAATTGGCGACAAACGAGAGTTCGAGTCAGCCTCGATTTGCATGCTATCACAGAATCTCGGGTAAGTGAATCTCGATTTCTATAAATTGGATAATTATACAAGTTAGAAATTAATCGCGTAAGTTGCAATTTATTTCGTATAAAATTTCGTAATGCTTGGAATTGAAAATAGACTATCGTAAATGATTTTAAATGATCGAAAGAGACTAGAAATTGGATAAGATAACGTAATAGTGATGTTAGGCAAAGAATTCGGCCAAATGTTCGTCATGGGCCAAGCTTGAGTAGCAATCGACCCAATTTAGATTATGGGCCCCATGAAAAGCCCAATAAAAGTAAATGAGCCCAATAAGTTATATCGACTGTAGTAAGCAAAGGAAGTATATTTATTGGGTTAAATTGATATGATAAATAATTTTCTGCAGCTCCAGAGATTGGATTGGAAGTAGATCGGACTGGACAATTTCCAGTAGTGAAAATTTACCACACTCGACTTGATACGAGGTAAGGGAATTTTGTAAGTATTTAGAGGTAACTGCACGTATTTTTTAGGGTATTTATAGGGAATTAAATTTGCATGGCTACCTAGAAAAGAAATAATAATTTTTACGAAAAAAATTCGGATAGAGGTGAAAAAGATGATTTTACCCCTAGGAGCAAATTTTACAAAAAGGGTAGTAAGACTAATAAATTGCATGAATATCATGTTTTTGATATTTTTATGAAATATATTACTTCGATTTAAGCAAATTTACAGATAGGCTGGCTATTGATTTCATAATTTCATGAAATAGCACGAGTCAGGTGCTAACTTTGATTTTAAGTGTGTTTTGTTGAAATAGAACCGCCTATCAGATTTATATGAGTTTAATCATGCTGGAGCTTTGCTTGCACTAAATTTTAATGTTTTAACTCATATACAGAGTGCTGGAGCCTCGCTCGCACTGAGTTTTACTTATTTATATGCATGAAAATCGTACTGGAGCCTTGCTTATACGAAATTTTACATTGATTTGTTGTGTATAAAAATCGTACTGGAGCTTTGCTCGTACGTGATTTACATTAATTTATTACAGATGAAAGCAGTACTAGAGCGTTGCTAGTACGAGGATTTTTGTATGTGTATAAAATCGTGCTGGAGTTTTGCTCGCACGAGATTTTAGATATCATGATATGCATGGCGTCGTGTTGGAGCTTCGCTCGCACTAGACGTGATGTGACAAGCATAGAGTCGTACTGGAGCCTCTTGTAAACTGTGTATCACAGTGAGACGATATGCTCGCACGTGTATGTTGAGACATGAGTTGGTTATCGCATGGTATAGGGTGGATAAGACCTATGGCAGGCACCCCCAGACTATGATATGAGTTCATGGAGTACGTTGTACCGTGTATGTCACACAGAGTACGCTGTACCGTGTAGTCATGACTATGAGATTGGTGATTTGATATTATGGCGGGTAGGACTGACCCACCTCCCGTTGCAACCGTGATGCCCTACACACTGGGATCCGTGTAGCTTGGGATCAAAGGGACATAGTCCTCGATTTTTCCTATACAGTAAGCTACATGCCTCACGTGATATCATATGGTCTAAATAAACCAGGTAGACCCGAAAGAGGGAGCCTCAATTTGTGATTTTAAAACGAAATATGGTTTTAATAATGTGTTGATGAGCTTTACTGAGTTTTAATAAGGTGTTAAACATTGAGGGGCTGTTTTATGATGAGTTTTTAATGTGTTGAGCATGAGATGTTAACATGATGATTTTCCATGTTTACATGTCTACTTTCATGATTTCAGTATGTGATATATTTATAAACATGTGGCATAGTTTTAATTATACTTCATGCTCTAGATATAAATGATTTTTATATCATGACATTATAAGCATGTAGATAGTGTAGTTATCTACCTGTTTACATTATTACCTTATTGAGCAAGTTGTGCTCACCCTTTCACTTTTCACCTCTACAGAGTACTTTCAGTAGAAGAGAGCGACAGTGGTCTTGCATTCCTATTATCTATTGTTTCCCATCACGAATCAGGTATACACATTGTGTAGTTTTGTATTTGAACATGTAAAAGCACAGTACTATACATGGATGAAATATCGGGGATGTAAACCTATATAAATACAGTTATGAATGTAATTAGTTAAAGTCAAAGGACAGTAGAACCTAATATGTAAATGTGATATGGAAATGAATGTTAAGTTAAGTAACATGACAGGAGGGACTAATGTCGACTCATAGCCCAACTGTTAGTAGTGAAACTGTTCACGATGGGTAAGGAAATGAAAAAGCGAAAAATTTGTAGTGATTTTTAGGAAAAAGAGGTCGTGACACATAGTTCTTATAAACACATGTCTAAACAGTCTAATAAGTTTGAAAATTGATAAGCTAAAAATTGATAAAGCTGATAACTACTAAAATATACATACAAGCAAGCTCTTTCTGATTGTCAATAAAAGCTATCATCACTGTAGCTATTAGTGGAACCTATACCCCGAAAACGAGGGTTTTACCTATGGTCATAGATAATAATTTTGATCCCTTGTAATCAACCATGGCCAGATACTTACAGCGACATTGTTAGATAAGCATAAATACCCATATATAGAGTACAATACTCAGGTAGTTTCCTTAGTTACTCTATCAGCGTAACATAGTGTTACAGAGTGCCTATACGCTAAAAATAGACTAATAACATGTTTTGAGAACTGAGAGTATAAAGGATGATTAAGCAATCATGCTTAATCCAGCTAACCCAGAAAACAAATATCTTATCAAAACATACTTAAGTGAGAAAGTACAGCTTTTCTGTGCATAAATCAATATATATGTAAGCTTTTAAAATCTCAGACATGTAGTACTACATGTTAAAACATAGTAGTAAATCACAATATAGTTCTAAAATCATATGAATATCTCACAAAAATTGTTATATCTTATACTGTAATGAAAATACAGAACTTTGACTGTAGTAGGAGGTAAAATAGAACTATTACCTCTCACGCCCTTCTCTCACACGCGACCTGCCAAAATCACCCCAAATTTTTTTCATCGCATTTCACTTACCTCTCATTCTGTCATCACTTCACACAATTTAGTTGGGCTGTGATTCGATATTAGTCACCCATTCACATTCATTCATAACATATATAGAATTTACTATTCTTTTCTATAATGTACGTTTTTATACATTAATATAAGTATTTGTACATATACATATCGACCGTACATTAGTTTACATAACTGTACTTTTACAATGTTCAGTACAAAATGTTTGAGTGTGTATACCTCTCACAAGATGGATAGGCAGCAGATTAAAGTCTACAAATCTTCAGCCGTGTCCACCTACTATGGATGCTCTAAAAAGAGGGAAATAATAAAGGGGTGAGCTCACAGCTCAGTACGAAAATCAGGCAAGCAAGAAGATAACCACACTATCTACAAAATACCATGCTTATGCCTTGAAATCATTTCCTTACCCTATTCGTATCTAAAGCATGTATCTCTCTTAAAGATTTTATGTAATATATATAGATACAAACATCAGTTATAAAACTAGTAATATACTGGTTTAACAATCTCAGCATTTTATGCATAAATACTGCATTTCTCATGTAATTTCACACAATTCATATTTTCTCATGCCATCCAATTAAATCAAAACAATATGGCATTTATCATGTTTAAAAACATGAAAATCTGGACCTCACCCATCCCTCGGGCTACCCTTTCACAACTCACAAATTCACATGTTCATATCATAAAACCATGTGATAATTCAATCAAGAAATATGGATTCACATTGCATGAAAAGAAAATCGAGATAGGTGACTACATGTTCTGAGTTTATAATCATAACTCATTTTTCGTGATCCCAAGCTACACAATACTCGGTGTGCGGGGTCTCACAATTGCGGTAATGGGAGGTGGGTTAAATCTCTACTGTCAGCTCTCAATCTGAGGATTTGATCTCAGAGCACACCAAATCCCACTTTATCTCACTCCCACTGCTAACCAGTCCTATCCAAGTACATCAAGTACTCACGGTACAGCGTACTCCATGTGACATATACGGTACACAGTACTCCATGAACCCTATCTCAAGGTGGGATGCTCGCGATGAGTCTTAGTCCTCCTACCATGGGTTATTTCGATAGCCATCTGCCTTATCTCAAAATAATGCACGTGTGACCATATAATATCGGTGCGACACACAGTCACAGGCTCCCAACACGGTTGTTTCACGCTCTTTTCAAAATTGGTACGTGCAAGTAAACTCCCAACACGATCATATCATAATGACATAACTCTAGTGCGAGTAATGCTACCAGCACTATGTCATATGAAAACACGAGTATGAGCAAATCTCCCAATGCTCTATAATGTGTAATATATGAAAATTGAGTACGAGCAAAACTCCCAATACTCTATCATGTAAAACTAAGTATGAGCATAGCTCCCAATACTCTATTATGCATCAATCACAAAAAATGAGTACAAGTAATGCTCCCAGTACTCTAACATGCATAAATCGCATTTAATTTTAGTACGAGTAAATACTCCAGTACTATGTGATGCATATATCAAAATATAGTGCGAGTATTCTCTAGCACTTATGGTTTTGACACAAAACCCTGATAGATGGCTATTCAAACCGAATTTCACCCAAGTAAATCAAATCAGCACTAAAATGTGCATGTTTTCGCATATGCATGAAAACATTAGCCATTCTATAATGAAATTCATGAATTTCAGTCACAACATGCTTCTAAGGTATTTTCACCCTATTTTTGGATAAAACACACTTATCCTCATCAGTCTCTATTACCATAACATGCCTATTCATGGGAATTCATATATCATATAATATCGAAATTCTATTCGAAATACATGTAGCTACCTCTAGCTACTCACGAAATTCTCTTACCTCGGATCACGTCACGTGACCTCTCTTCCTCGGTGCTGCTCACTGTTACAGTCTGATCAGCTTCCAAATGTGATCTCCGAAGCTGTTATACGTATTTACGTTAGTATACCGTATTATATTTGTTTCATTTGCCAAATGTCAATTCAATACATAGATTTCATCACTTTGTCCCATTATGGTGTTATACCATATTTTCCTTGTATTTATCTTCATTTCTCCTTATTTCAAATTTATGCATCTCACAAAACTAACTTATAATCTTCCATACATGCATATTCCATCATTTAATTCATGTCAACACAACTTTCTTATCATTTTATCACTTCCATGCCAATAGCTAGGTCATGCTTATTTTTCATGATCCTTTTATTTCCAACAATTCATACATTTACCAATTTACTCACCAATCCACATAGTTTAACATATATCAACTTGGTGCATTAAATTTTACCTTGTTGAGATTTTCCTCTTTTTCTCCAAAATAGGTAGAATCCTCCTTGCTCTTCCAATCTTTGATTTCAACTTCTTGTTTCCAAGTATGTTGTTCTCCTTTCCAATAAGAACAACTTTGCTCAACTATATCTCACACAAAACTGATTGCAAACTGAAGTTTTCTAATGTTGAAATGTTAGGTTTTGCTTTGGTTCTTGAATGGAATAGTGAATCTCGTGAAACAAAGGTTACAAAGGTTTAGTATTTATAGAATTGTCTTTATGAGATCGATCTGCTAACCACATGAGATCGATCTCCCTTTCATTTTTCTCCTTGAAACCTGTCACGACCCTCAACTTACCAAAATACGTACAAATTTTTCGCATTTTCATGCATCATTTATCATTCGTCCTTACCTCAATCGTGAACAACAACTCTCCTCAATAGTTGGGCTGTGTGTCGACGTCTAACTCACTCCACCATACCAATTCAATTTGCATATTATTCATAAGTAGACACTTATATAAATGTATATATATCAGAGTTGTTACATGTGTTTACATTGTTTTACATCCCCAATAGTTACATACAAAAATGCTACTGTGCTATCGTAAGTTTAGATACAAAATTTCAACAGTGTGTATACCTTTAACGATGGGATGCAGTGTCACGACCCGAATTACCTAAAAATCAGAGTAAATTTTTTACTTTTTCATTCTTACCTTTCTCTCATCGTGACCATCCTACAAACAGTTGGGCTATGATTCTGTGTTAGTCACCTCACACCATTTACCATTCCATTTCCATAATCATATATCAGAGTTTACTATCCTTTTGACTTTAAATAAATACATACTCAATGGATTTACATGACTCTACATCCCCGACATAATATACGTTTACAGTACTGTGCATTACATATTTAGATACAAGACCATAAAAATGTGTATACCTGTCTCTCGATGGGAAGCAGCGGATACCAAGCATGCAAGTCCTCAGCCGCTCAATAACTATTGCAAGTGCTCTGAAAAGATGGGAAAATAAGGGGGTGAGCAAACCACACTCTCAGTAAGGTAATTATGCAAGTAAGTAGATAGCTCCACTATCTACATGCTCATAATGCCATGCCCTTAAATCCATTTCTTTTCATTTAAAATTTCACGCACAAAGTTATGCATATTCAATGCCATAGTTTATCCAAAACTATTTGTGCATATATAAATCATGTAATTCATGCATTCAAATCATTTTATGTGACATCCTTAAATCATCATTAGCATGAAGTAAAACAATATCATGCATCCTTTTGTGTCATGTAAGACAAATCATGGATTTCAAATGAAAGCATGGAAAACTTCACATGCTACTGCATTTAAATCAATACATTAAAACTGCAGTAAAACTAACCCTTCCGGGTCAATCATCTCATAAAATAATTCATTTAAAATTCATTATAAAACTTCGGTTATAAGACCACCATTCATTTAGGGTCACAAATCATAAATCATGAAATCATAAAATCGTCAAATCGGGGGCCTGACCCCTCCTTCGGGTCTACCCTGATCTAACAGACCACAAGTTATATCATGTGAGACAATCAGGTAATTATCAGTAACATCGAGGATTATGGCCATATCCTAGTGATCCCTGGCAACACGGTACCTAGTGTGCGGGGTATCACACTTGAAACGGGAGGTGGGTCGTCCTACCCGCCAGAACAGCATAACACCAGGATTGCGAGGGCAAGGCTTGCTGCCTCATGGCTAATGCCACTCCACTCCAACAATCCCCACGGTACAGCGTACTGCGCGTGACATACACGGTACAAAGTACTCCGTGAACCCAAGCTCAATCAGGGGTGCCTGTAATAGGTCTTATCCACCCAAATCATCTCTGTCTCAGAATGCACGTGTGAGCATATCATCTCACTGTGACACACAGTCTACAGGAGGCTCCAACACGACTATATGCATCTAATATAAATCCCTGTGCGAGCGAAACTCTAACACGATTTCATAAAAATCAGTAAAATCTGCGTACAAGCAGCGCTCCAGTACGACTTAAACTGATTATAATTTCAAGTAAAATCCACGTACGAGCAATGCTCTAGTACGGATATGTATAGAAATTCAGTGAAAACCTCGTACGAGAAAAACTCCAGTACAACATTCAAATGAATTATGAAAACTACGTAAAACTTTGTGCGAGCAACGCTCCAGCACAAATGAATGCTCAAGTAAATCAAATCTCGTGTGAGTTACACTCCAGCACGGCTTTATGCATAATTAAATCAAATCTCGTGCGAGATTCACTCCAGCACGGCTTTATGCAATATCAAATCAAAACAGGATGCGAGCTAAGCTCCAACATCTCTCATGCATGTCAAATCATTAAAAGTAGTGCGAACAATCGCTCCAGCACTCTTTTTTATGCATACCACGTCAAAAGAAATCAAAACATGTCAAAACATGTCAAAACAGAGTGCGAGCTAGGCTCCAGTACTTCTCATTTCACAATAATAAAAATCAGTGCGAGCAACATGCTCTAGCACATTTCATGCATATGATGTCACACAAGTCGGTGCGAGCAACCGCTCAAGCACATTTATGCATATTCACAAACGTAGATATAGTGCGAACTACGTGTCAGCACTATCTGTTTCCATATAAACATGATAGTTGGCCCATTTTCCAAAGAATTCCATTTAAATATAAATAACACCTACGTAGTGTATCTTGTGAAATTTAAACAATTACTGGCCAATCTATCGATTTGCTTTGATTAAAAACCAATAAAATCCCTTAATTCGAAAAGTTCCTTAAATCATGCATTTCATACATGTCATGCTTTCACCATCCTTAGGTGAACTTCCCTGAATAGGGGTAAAATAGACATTTCACCTATTTCGATCCTTAAAATTCATTTAAACCACTTTTAGGATCATTATACAATAATCGCGTATACATACATAATCAGTGTATACAAAATCTATTAAAATATGCGTAGTTACCTCTAGCTACTCACACAATTCCCTTACCTCATTTTTCTGTACAGTCTGACCTTTCCACTGATGACTCGTCACGCAGTCCGATTTGCTCCGAATCCAATCTCCGGAACTGCGGATACACATTCATCAGGTCAATTACAATACAATTAATTGTATTTCACAATTTTCTGGGCTTAATTTAAATCATTGGGCCCGTTTACCCATATTGGGCCCGATTGCACCATAATGGACCTTAATCGGCCTTAAGCCCGTTTACCACAATTTATCGAGGCCTATTGGGCTCATTGGGCCCAGCAGTATTTATTTAGCCTCGTTCTAAACTCTCAGACAGCTTATGAATTATTTACGACAATTTATCCAATTTCCAGAATTTAATTCATTTATGCGAAAATTAAATCTGTAATTTATGTGTTAAATATCAATCACGCATAACGATGTAAAATTGTCGTAAATAAGGGTTACTTACCCGTTATTCCATGGTAGTACTCAAATCGAGGCTGTCTCGAGCTCTCGGTTGATGCCAATTGTCGAGCTACACAATTAAATATATTTTCGGGTAAACTTTCAGTCGATTATTTATCAAATTAAATATTCCAAAAATTAAATCGATCAATTTGACCACTTACCGACTTACCCAAAGCTCGATTGCATCATTGAAATTTTCTCCAATTTTTCCTCTTTTTCTTTTTTCCCTTTTTCTTCCTTTTTTTCCCTCTCTTTTTGGCTAAACCAGTCCGGTCCGGTTCAACCCGATTCAGACCGCCGGTTTAGCTCGGTCCGATTCGGTCGGTTCAGTCCGATTCGGTCGGTTCAGGCAACATTTGGTCGTTCCGGCGCCGTCCGACCGGTTCCTGACGTGATTCCACCGCCGTTCGGTGCTCCGTCGCATGAGCTATCGGGCCTCGGCTGGGGTCGAATCGTAGCCATCGTCGGCGAAACCAGATTTCTTCCCCGAGGCTTCTCCTTCATTTTTCGACATTTTTCGGTGACTCCACGGCGCGTCACGGCCGCTGGTGGCTCGCCTGAGGTCGAGCTACGTTCGCCGACCCTCGCCGGCCCCTAGGCCTCGCCGATGGCTCGCTGGTGATGAAACTTCTCGGTCTCGGCTTCCTCGCGTTTTTTTCCTCTTCGTTTTCTGTTTCTTTTCTTTCTATTTTCGAAATTCAGACTTTTCCATTTTTTTTACATTTTATTTATTTATTTATAATTTATTTTTAATATTATTTTATTCATTAAAATGCATAAATATCTTTAAAAAATTATTATTTAATTCATTTAATCTATAAACGAAATTATCAGTCCGATTTTACCTTTTCGGTATATTTTTCGATTATTTTCGAGATTATTTTTCGAAGTGAAAATCCTGATTTATTCCAATAAATTCATATCTTGATCAATTTAACCCGAAATTTAATTATTTCTTCATCATTGATCAAGATTTCTCATTCTCATATTTTTAATTAAATTTTTTTGTCCCGATTAGTACCGAATTTTGATCTTTTGACCGTTTTACCCTTGCACGTGTTCAGGAATATCATTTAAATCCTTTTCGCATTTTTTAAATGCACTAGAAAATTTCTATTAATTCTCTTTTGCTCTTACCATAAAATCGGGTCTTACATGCAGCGGATTACCAAAAAGGAACACCTCCAGTCACGCTCACTCTATACTCAAATCTCTGTAGAGAGGGGGAAATTAAGGGGGTGAGCAAACCACACGCTCAGTAAGGCAATCATGCGAACAGGTAGATACTGCATTATCTACGTGATCGTGATGCCATGCTCAAAAGCATTTAATTCATCATTTATCTCAAAACATGAGTGTATGATTATGTTAATGGTATGTAAAGCATTCATGCTATTAAAATCCAGTGCACATTTCAACGCAAAGCATGATATAAATCATCATGCATAATTCACAATAAAAGCATGACATTACCCATCATGCATTTTTCTCAAATAGCATGGCATTAACCATCATGCATTTTCACAATAAAGCATGGCATTAAACATCATGCATCTGTGCACTTTAAAAACCATTAACAAATCAATCCAACACTGGTCAGGTCTCAGCCCATCCCTCGGACTTTCCTGACCCACAAATCATTTCAAACATGGATTTATTCTCAAAGCAATAGACATGTGAGATAGGCAGTTCAACAACAGGTAATAACTTCAAGGCTTACATAACCTGTGATACCGGCTACACGGATCAGGTGTGCGGGATATCACCACTATCTGCTTCCACACAGGAGGTGGGTCAAATCCTACCCGTCGGTCCATAGCAGATCTCGTCTGAAGACGACACATCACAACTCAACACGGTACAACGTACTCCATGCTACATGCACAGTACAACGTACTCCATGGACCCAATCAACACATTATATCACGCCACATCTCAAACGCATGTGTGAGCCTATTTAATCGGTATGACCTCTTGTCTACCCGAAGCTCCTAACACAGCTAATTAATCATGTCAAAACAATGGACGTGTGAGCCTATTTAATCGATGTGACACCCAGTCTACTCGAAGCTCCAAACACGGCAACATGCAAGGTAGGCATCTAGTGCGAGACCAACTCCAAGCACAATGTCAAAACAAATATGAAATCCATGTGAAAACTAGTGCCTCTAGCACTCATGTGTATAAAACACGTCAAATCTCGTGCGAGTCATACTCTAGCACGCTTTCATATTCACGAAATCATGTAGGTGGCTCAAAACTTTGCAAAGTATGGTTAACAAAACCAAAACACACTCATTTCTTTTGTAAATCATTTCAATGTCAGTCAACCTACCAATCATTTGGTAAAAAGGAAAAAAAACATGATTTTCAAAGCAATATGCTTTTGTTTTCATGCACATTTTGTCAAACACCCAACTTTTGCCCTTCAATCACCCAACATCATTTCCTAATGTCTCATGCATTCTAGCAAAGCATTTAATGCGCCCAAGTTACGCACAGATATCTCTAAGAGTTCACACAATTGCCTTACCTCGATTTACTTGGTGTGACTCTTTTCCTCTTAGCTTCTCATGATCTTGGCTGAACTCGCTCCGGCGTATCCTCGAAAGCTGCGATTCATTCGTCCAATCAATTGAGTTAATGTTTTTGTCAGACCCGGATTTTTATGTAGCTTGTTCCTTATGATTCTTATGTGTATGAACACTTTATTACATAGTTGAATCATAAGAAGAGTATTTACTAATATGCAATCGACAATTTGAGAAATTAAAAATGCATGTAAGCTACATAAAAGCAAGATAAGGGTTAAGTTGATTCCCGAAGGAGTGCAGGGGTAAAACGGTCAAATGACTAAAATTCGGTATAATTTCAATAAGACAATTTCATTAAAAATATGAAATTGAGGAATCTTGATCAAAATTAAGGAAAATATTTAATTTCGAGTCTAATTGATCAAGATATAAAATTATTAGAATTTATCGAAATTTTTACCTCGAAAAATAAGCCCAAAAATAGTGAAAAAATTTACCGTAAAGGTAAAATCGGATTGATAAATTCATTTATAGACTAAATGAATTTAATAGGATATTTTTAGATATTTTAAAGATATTTTTGGGATATTTTAGGATTTTTATTATTATTTTATAATAAAATAATAATAAAAATATATTATAAAAAAAAAGAAAGAAAAAGGAAAAGGAAAATTTTAGGGATTTCACTGGACTTCGGGTAAGCCGATACGAGGTCAAAAGTGACCGATTTGATTTCTGATGAATTTATTTAAATTATATTTAATCAAAAATTGAGCCGGAGTTAAATATAATAAATTGTGCAGTTCGACGATAAATTTCGAACGGAAGCCCGATCGAACTTCGATTTGAGTACCATCGCACAATCTCGGGTAAGTAAAGCTCATTTATGACAATTTATGTGATTATTGCGTATTTAAGATTTATTTTACGCATTTCGGATTAAATTTCGTATTTAGTGAATTATATTCGAAATTTCGAATTAACTGTCGTAAATGATATACGGTGTCAGGACCCAAATTACCTAAAAATCAGAGTAAATTTTTCACTTTTTCATTTCCTTACCCGTCGTGAACAGTTACACTACTAAACAGTTGCGCTATGATTCGGTGTTAGTCACCTCTCACCTATTTACCATTCCATTTTCATATTTCATTTACATATCAATTTATTTAAACTAAATACATCCCCAATATTACATCCATATACAGTACTGTGCCTCTATATGTTCAGATACAAAAATTATACAAATGTGTATACCTGGTCTTGATAAGAAGCAGCGGATAACCGAAATGTAAGACTACTGTCGTTCTCTTCTACTGAATGTACCCTGTGGGGTGAAAAATGAAATGGTGAGCATAAACAGCTCAGTAAGGCAATAATGTAAGTAGGTAGATAATTATACTATCTACGTGCTGATAATGTCATGATACAAAATCGTTTACATTGGGAGCATGAGGTATAACTAAAACTATGCCACATGTATGTATATATCATATAAGAGAAATCATGAAATCGACATATAAAACAAACATGGAAAAATCATCATGTATGTCATCTCATGCTCGTCACATTTAAAACTTATTTGTTTCATCATAAACTCATCACGTTAAAACTCATTTGTTTTATCATAAAACAACCACATCAAGGCTAAACCCATCTCTCGGGAATACCTTGATTCATTAAATCACATCTCTTTTAAAAACATAAATCGGGACATTACCCCTCCCTCGGGTTCGTCTTGGTCTATTCAGACCGTATGATATCATGTGAGGCATGTAGGTTACTGTATGAAAATCGAGGACTATGGCCACACTTTGTCCATGTGATCCTAGGCTACACGGATCCCGGTGTGTGGGGTATCACAACTGCAACGGGAGGTGGGATCAAATCCTACCCACTAGAATATCAAGTAACATCATCGAGTCATCATGACTGCATGGTACAGCGTACTCCGTGTGACATACACGCTACATCGTACTCCGTGGACCCATATCATAGTCTGGGGGTGCCTGCCGTAGGTCTTATCCACCCTAATACTATGTCGATAACCAACCTATGTCTCAAAGTATACGTGCGAGCATCTCAACTCTCTGTGACACACAGTCTACAAGAGGCTTCCGCACGACTATATGCATGTCAACTCACTTCTAGTGCGAGCGAAGCTCCAGCACCACGCTATGCATATCATGATATCTAAAATCTCGTGCGAGCGAAGCTCCAGCATGGTTTTGTGCACACATAAATTCCTCGTACAAGCAATGCTCCGGTACGGCTTTTCATGAGTAATAAATCAATAAACTTTAGTGCGAGTAAGACTCTAGCACTCTTTTTACTCGTGTAAATATGATAGGTGGCTCAATCTTTATAAAACATCTTTTAAAATAGTAACCGGTCCAAACCGGTACCCTTTCGTATAATTCATAAAATCAAAAGCCAATTTATGTGCATATTTGCTTAAATCAAAGCAATACATTCATGTAAAACATTAAAACAAGATAATCATGCAATTTATCTGCCTTACTACCTTTTTTGTAAATTTTACTACCAAGGGCAATATCATCTTTTTCCTTTATTCACCTATACCCCGATTTTCGTAAAAATTATTATTTCGTTTTCTAGATACTTAAAGAAATTCTAGGCCCTTTAAATCCCCTCAATAAATACGTATAGAAATCTCTATGCCCTACAAAATTCCCTTACCTCGATTCACGCGCAAACTTATCACGTCTCGATAATATCCGATCTCTCAATCCAACTGCGCGTCAACCAAGTCTACGAAACTGCATATAACCACATAACTGGGATTAATTTAATTATCTTTATCAATATATCACCTTTACTGATCAAATCTAATGTACTGGGCCCGTTTTACTTTATTGGGCCCACTGGGCCCGTTTTACTTTATTGGGCCCAATTGCACCTTAATAGGCCTCGACCCATTTTCAGCCCGTTTATACTTATTAAATCCCTTCCTCGGGTTTACTGGGCTCATTCAGCTTACCAATAATCGTCGGGCTTCGTTCCAAACTCATTGGATAGCCCGTATACTATTTACGGTAATTACATTGCAATTTCGATTAATATTCCTTTTTATACAGAATTAATCCGTTAATTTCGTAAAATAATCGAAACTCTGTATTAGAGTACTCATAATCGCAATTAAAATATACTTACCCAATATGATGCAGGGTACAAAAAATCGGAGCTCAATCGGCTCTCGTTCGGGCTTTGTCGTAAAACTGCACAATTATTATATTTAATTTCAGGTTAATTTTTGATTAAATATAATTTAAATAAATTTCTCGAAATTCAAATCGGTCACTTTTGACCTCGTATCGACTTACTTAAAGTCCGGTATATCCCTGAAAATTCTTCCCCTTTTTCCTTTTTCTCTTTTCTCTTTTTTTCCCTTCTTTCTTGGCTGAACCGGTTCGGTCCGGTTCAACCCGGTTCAGACCGATCTGGTTCACTCCAGTTCGGCTGGTTCAGGGTCTCGCCGGCCGATTCTCCACTGGCTTCCACTGCCAGCAGCTCCGCGGGGTCGTTCGATTCTCGAATCTGGCCTCGGTTTCGTCCAAGGCTGTCAGAAAGTCGCCGGTCCGGCTTGTTCTCTCCACTGTCGGTACCCATTTCTGGTCTTGGTCGTCGTCGGCGATTCCGGCAGTTTCGCTGACCGCTACCGGTCTCAAAATGACCGGCTCCTCCTCCTGAACTCATCGGTGGCCTCCGTTCGAGCCCAGTCATCGTGGTCTGCTGGAAATCGCCCCTTTTCTCCTCGATTTTCCTCTCCTCCGATCGACATCCTCCAGCCACTACACGGCGCGTCTTCGGTGTCCTGAAGATCACCAGCCTCTCTTCTTCCTCCTCGGCTCTTCGATGGAGGTTGATGATCGCCGGTGGCTGGTTCGTGGGTCTCGGGTTCTGCGGGTCATTTTTTGGTTTCACTTTTGGGTTTCTTCCCAATTTTCATATCAGTTTGTTTTTTTTTAATTATTATTATTATTATTTATAAATTAGTTTATTAGTATTATATTCATTATTTTAGTCAAAATATTCAAAATATCTACAAAAAATTAAATTTTTTATTCCACATAAATTTATTTAATTTTATTTAATTTATTTTAACCCTTTTTTTGTATAATTTCTTCGTATTTTCAAGATATTGTCCCGGGTGACTTTTTGGTATTTCTAAAAATTTTGGATATTGATCAATTGGACTCAAAATTTAACTATTTCTTCGTTATTGATCAAGATTCTCAAATCCATTATTTTTAATTAATTTTTCTTGTCGAATTTATATCGACTTTCGGTCTTTTGACCGTTTTGCTCTTACACGTGTTCAGGAATTTCATTTCAGTCCTTTTTGCATTTTTAATTTTGCATTTTTGAATCCTTATCTCCAGTCTGAATCCCGTTCGTTTAATTTGGGACCATTTCAATCATTTCTTTCACGAACATACTCATTTCGTGTTTTAACTAAATTCGGGTCTTACATAATCTCCCCCACTTAAGAAATTTAGTCCTCCAAATTAGAACCAAGTTAGTCTGTAAATCACTCTGGATATTTCACACATATCATACTCTTTAATTCCCTTGTGACTTTTTCGAAGTGTACTACTACCAAAGGACTTTAATTAGGGAGATCATCATAAACCTCAATACTTTCTCCTTCCGTCTAATACCCAAATCGATTTTTTTCCAATTATACGTTATACTTTCATTGAGCTAAGCAGTTGGAGCTCATATCCAATCACATATGTTGGATCCGGATAGTATTTTCGAAACATCATAAGATAGGACACATTGTGGATGCCTGCTAATTCAGGTGGTAATGCCAACCTACAGGCTTTGTCTCTCACTTTGTCCAATCTCTTTCCGAATCTCGTTACGTCCTTATGCTATGTCCTAAGGGCATGTAACTTCCAATAATACTAATTCACCCTTGGTGAATTTCAATGGTTTTTATCTCTTATCAGTATAGCTTTTCTATCTGCTCTGAGGTGTTTCTTAATCAACTGAACATCCTCAGAGGTTTGTCTCACCAATTTGGGAACAATTTTCTATCTGTCACCCCCTTCTTCTTATCCAAATCGGGGAAACAACCCTTATGGCCATACAATGCCTCTTTTGAAGTCATCCCGATACTTAAGTGACAACTGTCATTATTGGCGAATTCAATTAGTAACAACTGATCATCCCAAGAGCTTATCAGATAAATGGCACACGCTCTCATCATATCCTCCAGAACTTGTACAGTCCTCTCTAACTGACCATCTGTCTGAGGATGGAAAGCTGTGCTAATACTCAGTCGGGTTCCCATAGCTTCCTGAAAAATATTCTCAGAAGTGAGAAGTGAAGCGGGAATCCCTATATGATACAATGCTTACTGGAAAGATACTTGGTGTTCCACACTTTTCCATACACATAAATTCGCCTACACACTCAGAGTATCTGGGGATTTTCAAACCAGAAGGTGGGTAGACTTAGTCAATCTATCGACTATCACCCTGATAGCCGCGTGATTCATCCGGGTCCTCTATAACCCATCACGATATCTATGGTAACTTGTTCTCTTTTTTCGTGTTAATATAGGTAGAGGCTGCAATAACTCTGCAGACTTCTCGTACTCTATATTACTCTGCTGACATACGAGACACTTTGCTACAACTACAATATTTCTTTTTATATCTGACCACCAATACCCTTTTTTTTAGGATTTCGATATATTTATTACTTCTCGTATGCACTATATATCCCGAAGAGTGAGCTTCTGACAATAACTCTATCTCAGCACTGTGGTCCTAGGGAGCACTTATACTGTCTCTGAACCTCAGTAAGTCATCATCACTCTCTGTGAACTTTGTCACTGTACCTATCTAAATCTGACCCACACTATCGACACCATGTCGATCATCACGCTCAGCCTATCAAATCCGGTCACTCAAATTCGATTCTGATCTCAGGCTAGCTGTCACACAATCACTGTCATCATCAGAGGGAATTACATCACTACTGAGGCTTACAACTGCTCTATCAACTCATGCTTCCTGACCATCATATGTAATACCATCCCGAGGCTCTTTCTGCTCAAGGTATTAGCCATTACATTAGCCTTTCCTGGGTGGTACAATTTCCACAATCATAATCCCTTAGAAGCTTTAACCCTCTTTGTTCTCATATCTGACTCTTTCTGTAAAAACAGATACTCGGAGCTTTTATGATCAGTGCATACCTGAAATTTCTCATCGTATACATAGTAGTGTCATATACTCAATACAACCACTATCGCTGTCAACTTTAAATCATGGGTCGGATAGTCCTTTCATGGTCCTTGAGTTGTCTGGATTTATAATCGCTATCTATCCTTTTTGCATCAATACACAGCCCATTCATTATTTTGAGGTATCCATACACTCATGAGAAACCTCTTAATTTGTTGGGTATGGTGAGAATAAATGCGGTGCTCAGTTTATTACTTCAGTACACCAAAACTCCTGTCACGTCTATCATTCCTTTCAAATACAACTTTTTTTAAGTTAAACGTGTCAATAAAGTAGTCCATTTCGAGAACTCTCAACAAATCATTTGTAAAAACAATTTCCAATTATTGCTTATAATTTTCCCTGGACTGTAATTACACCCAAAATATCATCAATATGGATGATAACAAATCGGTCCAGGTAAAGTTTAAATATCTCATCGTAGTTGAGTTCCACTAAATATTTCAACCACCCATATCCTTGACCTATATACGCATAAACGTATAATGTTCTTTCAAAATCGCTTACGTTCAGGCTACTAACCGCGTTATTTCCTTTTCTTATATTAACGACTTTTATAAAATTTTAAATAAATTTTTAAACCTTCACAATTAATCGAATTCTATATTTCTTATTGTACCAGTAAAGGTACCTTATTTTAAATGTATATATTATGACTGTCGATTTCAATTTATAGGTTATGTGTATACTTTTAGACGCTGTCAAGTCTTCAGGCGGGGAGGTATTTTGAAATACCTTTATTAACCCTCAGACTTGACCACAATTACTTTACATATCAGTCCATGTGGTCACAATTCATATTCTCTACTAATTGCTTAAATCTAAATTACTTCACGTATCAGAGATATTCGTACCTTACATGCGCCTCTTATTCCAGTCTATCTCTTTTCGTATATCACTTATAACAAAACTCTGTTATTACTCATTCCGTGAATACAATCATTTGCTCCTTTAATTTCAATCACTACTCCCTTTTTTTTTGGTCAAAACTTACCGTATACTTTCCAAGGGTAACACAGCACTGTCTTAGAATAGAACTCTGAACATCATAATTTGCAGCCAACTAATTTATTCTCAAATATTACATCAAATTATTCATAGTCTATTGAATAAAATCGACTGACTTATACTTCTTCCCCCATTTTCAACTTATAATCTCTTAATAATTATTTCGTTAGTTAACCCTCCTTCATTGGGGTACTAACTATCAGTATTGTGCCTATAGGTGTAAGCATTTACGTCTTTTACTAACTTATATACAAATGAAGGTGGTATAACTAAATACGTGGCACCAGGATTAATTAAAATAATTACTTCACTATTCATAACTAGTGTGGTATCTTTCACCACATCATATGAAACATCAATAATGTCCTGGTCCAAGGCATACACTCGCCCTCGTCCAACAGCCTACTTTCCCTTTCTCTTTGGCTGTGGCCTCCCTTTTTCGGTGCAGGGATATCAATAGGGTTTTCTCTATCTCTTTGCTCTTCTGTAGGGCAGTCTTACCCAACTCTGAGCAATCATTAAATAATTGGCCCGTCTTACCACACTTAACGCCTATTTTAGTCAATAAGGTGTAGGTGTAGGTCCTACTTCCGTAGTATCTACCACACATCCTACACTGCTTACACTGCTAACTCTTCTTACACTGCTTACACTGCTACACTGCTTCGTAGCAGGTCAGGGTTCTCCAATCATAATACCCCTCATAAGTGTTAAATTGGATATACTGGGGCCTTACCAATCATCTTACCCCGTGACTCATCAGCTCTAATGTCTTACCAACTGGTCTTTTTTTCGCTCTGATATCTCTGTCATTCTCTATTTTCTTTTGTCTCTATTTCGACCCTTACTAACTTTTCCAATCTCAGAGGCGTGCAACACATGATCTTATTCACACAACTGTAATCTACGCACTGCCTCGACATAGGAAATGAGCTAATCGGACTCTAGTCGATAATTTGAGCCATTTCATGAACTTTTGGGCTTTCCGACTCTAACTGCCCATGGTATCATGTTCACACCTGCCCAGAGATATAAATTGAGTTTCATACTCGTCAATTAACCAGTACCTCTGGGTCAGTGTAAGAAATTTTAATTGTAATTTCCTTTAAGTAATGTCCAAAATATTCTGTCATCAGAATACATCCAGAAATATTTCTCATGTCGGCTCTGGACATCTAACTCTTCAGATAGGTCGAGCCGACTTCCACCAATGCTCCGCCTCACCCTCTAATATAAATGTATTTAAAAGTCACATTCTCAGTCGACATACACCGAAAGAATCCATAGCACTTCGCTATCTTAGTCACTCAGTCGTCAGTAACTATTGGTTTCTTTACTTAGCTATATACCGAAGGGGTGTGAAAATCTCTATATTCTGAGGCATCTGTTTAGGCTTTACCCTGCCTATCCTCAACTACCAGCATAGACTGAGTAAACAACTCTGAAATATTTTCTACACTCCACTCCATCCTCTCGGAGCGTGTCTTAATACTGTTTGGTCTCTTTATAAGACCCTGTGGAGTATGCTTGTCAGACCCAGATTTTTTGTAGCTTATTTCCTTATGATTCCTATGTGTATGAACACTATGTAATTATGGTTGAATCATAAGAAGAGTATTTACTAGATTTAAAGTGTTAATGAAATGAATTAACACGCAAAAGCTACATAAAATGCCTAATGTGGATGATAAGTATCACAGGCTAAACCGAGTCATTCTAAATCATTCTGACTGAAAATAAGAACTTAAAATAAGAGAGCGCAGAGAGCTCATGAAGGAAAGTCAGCTTGATTTAGACCCGAACATACAAAACGAGTGTAAAAGCTAAAAAGGGTAAAATGGACCTTTTCGACGAGAAAAGGAGTTTCGGGTGAAATTATCCACCGGGAATGGTTGGAATATAAAGACGAGAGTGTAAGACATGATATATAACACTTTCAAAAATTTAAGAAAAAGTCAACTTAGTCAATGGTTAAGAAAAAAGTCAACTATAGTTAAAAAAGTGGACTTTTACCATAGTTGACTAATCAAGGTTTGAAATTAACCTAAGTGTGGAGAAAAATTTGGGGAAAAATATTCTTGGCCAGAATACAAGATAATCATCCCCGGAAGTAAGGAAAATTTATTCGGAAGGATTTCGGAATAAATTTAATGGTTAAAAACGTAATGGGCCTAAGGTGAAAATTTTAAAGCCCATTAAGGTATACTAAACGTATATCGAAATTCTAAGGTCCTTTAGACAGAATTGTTGGACCAATTGATAGGCCAAATTTTGAGACAATAAAAGGCCCGAGGTATAGTAAAAATTTCAGCCCGAAAGCCCATTAGGAAAGCCCAAACCGAGAAGCCCAATTGGAAAAGCCCATGAGATAAATATCTAACTATAGTTAAAGTTAACTATGACTCATAAGGTGACTCATAAGGTGACTCATGGTTCAGATTTGGAAAGTCAAGCATAGTGGCTGAAAAGTAAGGCTTAATGGCTAAGTAAGTGGCTTATAAATGCAGCCACACCTTGGTCATCTTCATCACACAATTCCGGCTAGAGAAGAACACCATTGAAACCATAACCATTCAAGCTTTCTCTCACTAGAAATCACTAGGAATTAGTCATATTTGGAACTTGCATTCTTCATGGAAGTTGTTCCAAATTGAAAGGAGATTAACATATGTTGGAATTGGCTATCAAGGAGCCATAGAGTGGAAACCGAGAGCCTCCAAAGATTCGGCCAAAAGGAGAACACTACAATTGGTATATTTTCTAATTTCCAATTTCATATATGTTAATGTATGAATGATTTCAAGTATGATGATATATGTTTTAAGCATTGAAACATATTAAATCACCATTAAGAGGGTTAGGCCGAGAGTGATCAATGGGATATTGAAATATGTCAATTTGATTTTAAGACATAAATGGATTAGTACACATGTATTAATGTTAATGGTATAATTAGAATTAATCAAATTGATTAATTAATACATGTAAATTGTTGGCAACCAAGGTGTTTGATAAAATGCCTAAATGAACTATAGGATGATTGGTAATGTTGCCTACCAAGTGTTTGTGAAAATGCCTAAGTGGAAATGGCTAGAAAATAGGCATGTAAGGCATGCCATGGTGGAAACCGAGAATGGCTAAGCTCTCGGCCTAGGCATGTGGCCGAGAGGCCCAATGGGCCAAGCCCAATATTTTTAGGCCCAATAGGGTGTAATAGGCCTAAGACAAGCCCAATAAGAGTTGGTGGGCCCCACAAGCCCAATAGGCCCAACAAAAGTGAATAGTAAAATGAAAATGGACTTAAGGCCTAGTTAAGCCCATTAAGGATTTTTAAGGCCCATTAAGGGAAATTAAACTGTATTAATGTGTAATACAGTAGGAAAATGATAATTAACCTGAGGAATGGTTATTTACAGCTCCGAAGTTTACATCGAGAGCTTATCGGACTGCGGGATTTAGCAGCACCGAGGAAGTGAGGTCACGTGACGTGATCCGAGGTAAGGGACTTTTGCGAGTAGTTAGAGATACCTGCACGTATTTTCAACTGCTTCTGCATTCACTTAAAAACTCTGAGGGTCAGAGAAAGTGAATAATAATTATTGCGACCCGATAGTGGCAAATTACGATTTTGCCCCTAGTTAGTCAAAAAGTCAACTTTTGTGAGAAGTTGTAAAAAGCATGAAAAATACTATTGTGAGTGTTTAAATGCTATTAGCATGAAAATAAATAGATGGGCTAATGATTTTAAGGTTGATATGACTTAAGCACACTTTTAAGTGCTGATTTTACTATTTTGTAAACAATGCCTTTTAAATAGCCATCTATCATATTATGTGAGAATGAATCGTGCTAGAGCATAGCTAGCACTGGGATTCATATGTTTTCCACATACATAGTGCTGGATTTTGATACGCACTAGATTTTCATGACATGCATGATAGAGTACTGGAGTTTTACTCGTACTCAGCTTTGAATGATATATGCATGACAGAGTGCTAGAGCGTGGCTCGTACTCGATTCTTCATGGTTTATACATGACATAGTACTGGGAGCGATTGCTCGTACTTGATTTTGATATTGTGCATAGCATAGTACTGGGAGCTATTGCTCGTACTTGATTTGATACATAAACTATGCATTGACCTAGTTGCTGGAGGTTTACTCGCACTAGAGTTGAGTTTTATGATGTGAAACAGTGTTGAGCGGAGTGACGACTGTGAGTCACACTCAAGACGCACACTGTATGTGATATGTAATACATGTTGAAACCCATGCCTGATTCCTGGTGTGACTGTGTGTCATAGCTAGAGAGGATATCCGCATGAGGTTGATATAGACGTGGTATACTTATTTCCATGGTTTCGAGGGCTAAAGACCCTGGCTATGAGGATTTCCATGGTTTCGAGGGCTAACGACCCTGGCTGTGAGGGTCCACGGGTGTACTTTGTACCGTGCCCGGGGCACGAGGTGTACGCTGTACCGTGTGTTACGTAGCTGGCGGTTGACATTGGACTGACCATCCTCCCGTTACAGCAGTGATGCCCCGCACACCGAGATCTGTGTTGCTTGGGATCACATTTTAGGATATGATCATAATCCAGGATACTATTTGTATTTACCACAGAGTCTCACATGATATATCACATTGATTGACTGATTTAAACTGCAGACAGACCTGAGGGATGGGTCGGACTCCGATTTGTGTTGTGAATCATTTGATGCCATATTTATTGTGATTTAAATATACATGGCATGATTTACATAAAGGCATGAATTATATACAATGCATTGTTTTGCACTACATGCCTATATTTGAGAAATAAAGCATGATTTCTGTACATGGGATTTATTCTGTACAAGTATATATATTATATTTCAAGACATGCTTTTAAAGTGAGTTAAGGAAATAATGTTTTCAAGGCATAGCACTATTTTGCGTAGATAGTGTGGATATCTACTTGCTTGCCTGATTTCCTTACTGAGCGCGTTATGCTCACCCCCCTTTTCTTTACATCTCTCTACAGAGCGTCAGTAGAGCGAGAGTTATCGTGGGAGAGTGTCCCAGAGTCCACTGCTAGTTCCTATCGATTCATCAGGTATACTTATTATGTACAGTTGTGTATCTAAACATAGAAACAGCACAGTGATGTATACGTTATATATTATGGGGAATGTATTTGTATTAGATTTTATAAAATCTTACATGTATAATAAAAGCAACTACAGTCAGAATTAATATATTGACATGTATGTATGAGAATGGATATTATGGTAAGTGAAGACTCTGACATCGAATCACAGCCCAACCAGTGAAGAGAGGAAAGGTAAGTTAAAAATGCAAAAAATTTATTGTGGTTTTTGGTTAAAGTCAAGGATTGAAACTGGGGTCCTGACAGGATGGTATCAGAGCAGAGGTTGGTCTGATGTGAGTCGGTGTTAGAAAAATAGGAAAGTGTACATCCCCATAGTACTGTGCTGTGTTTAGATATAACTGTGTATACCGGATAGGAGATGGACTAATTCATTATTATGAATGCAGGAACTTTGCCTAAATGGCAAATACGCGTAGTGGTAGAGGTATGAGAGGTAGGGCTCGAGGCCGGGGAGAGAGACCCGAGGGACGAGCTGCTGCCAGGCCATTACCTACGCATGAGACTGCAGGTGCTACTGAGGCACCCGAGTGTGCTGAGACGCGCTTCACGAGATTAGAGCGTGGTCTCGAGACTATTATAGAGATACTGGCACAGACGATGCCAGGTAGGCAGAGACAGGAGGCAGGAGCTGCTACAGGAGAGGCAGTTGCCCCTGATACACCTACGCAGACAGCTGATGCACAGAGGACTGTAGATACTCCTACACCCCCATCGATTTCGGGTGGTAGTGGATTAGGATATGGATGTGACTTGCATCGGTTGAGGGAGTTCCAGAAGTTCAGACCTCCATCATTTAGTGGGGTCAAGAACCCCGTAGCTGCGGAGGAGTGGTTGGCAGAGCTAGAGAAGCTCTATGGATTCTTCGAGTGCACGACCTCGGAGATGGTCGCGTTTGCTGCGTTCCTACTGAAGGGAGCCGCAGAGCATTGGTGGAAGTCCACCCGACCTATATTGAGATCCCGACACACAGATATCACTTGGGATATATTTCGGGAGGCCTTTAGGAGGCAGTTTATTCCTGACACCGCACAACGGAAGTTACAGGCAGAGTTTTTGAGACTCAACCAGGGGAGTTTATCGGTGGACGAGTATGAGACTCAATTCCTATCCCTAGGGAGATACGACCCGGATACTATGTATAGTGAGACCAGGAAGGTCCACAGATTTATCGACGGGTTGAGACCGGTGCTACGGTCCAAGTTGGTTCCGCTGGACATAGTGACCTATGAGGAGGCAGTACGCAGGGCGCAACTATGTGAGCAGGACTACGAGAGGAATGCTTCCGAGTTTGGGAAGTTTAGTCGTAGCCAAGACTTGCAGAAGAAGAGGCCGGCTAGAGATTTTAGTTATCGAGGGGGAAAGAAATTCTTCGGTAAGAGATCACGGATAGAGGGGACACGAGAGAGATATGCTAGATCTCCTGCTTATTCGACTGTAGCCCCAGCAAAGGGCATTGTCATAGGAGGACAGAGACCTACTGCAGATCAGTGCAGAAGATGCGGTAGATCACATGGAGATAGACCGTGTTCACAGGGTGCTATGGTATGTTTCCGATGTGGGAAACAGGGGCATCTGGCTAGAGAGTGCTCAGCGCCATATGTGACTGCACCACAGAGGGGCATGGAGTATGATAGAGCTCCAGCTGGTACGTCTGCTCAGAGAGGTAGAGCGACGGCAGAGGAGAAAGGGAAACAAGTGATGGGTCAAGGGCGAGTACATGCTTTGGACCAGGGAACAGCTGATGCTTCATCGGATGTGATTCGAGGTAACATCTTGATTTATGATATTGAAGCATATGTTTTAATTGATCCTGGTGCCACGCATTCTTTTGTATCGCCATCATTAGCATGTAAGTTAGCAAGACATGTAGAGCGTACAAGTTTATGTATGATGATGTTAATCAGTACGCTTATGAATAGTAGTCAAGTTGTAGAATATGTATATAATGACTGCAAGTTGAGAGTAGGGGATAAGGAGATGACAACCAATCTAATATTACTAAGTATGAGCGACTTTGATATAATATTAGGAATGGATTGGCTATCTGCAAACCATGCTGTTTTAGATTGTTATGCCAAGACAGTTATGTTTCCTAACCCTACTAGATATGTTGTAAAGTTTAATAAAGATAAATGAAAGGAATAGATATGATTATTTCATGATTTCTGATTTAGAAAACCTTCAACATATCAAGGTTTCATTGCGTACGTGGTAGATATGGATAAGGCACATCCGAAATTGACAGATATCACTGTGGTCAGTGAGTACCCAGATGTTTTCCTGGATGAATTGCCAGGGTTACCACCAGACAGAGAGATGGAGTTCTGTATAGATCTGGTACCTGGTACGGAGCCTATTTCGAGACCACCTTATCGCATGGCCTTAGTCGAGCTGGAGGAGCTCAAGAGACAGTTACAGGAGCTGTTGGATAGGGGCTTTGTACGACCGAGTGTTTCACCTTGGGGAGCACCGGTTTTGTTTGTGAGGAAGAAGGATGGGAGCCTCCGATTGTGTATAGACTACCGATTGTTGAATAAGGCCACCATCAAGAATAGGTACCCCTTTCCATGCATTGATGACTTGCTAGATCAGCTACAGGGAGCACAGGTCTTTTCCAAGATTGACCTAAGGTCTGGGTATCATCATCTGAAGGTTCAGAGTGGAGATGTACCCAAGACAGCATTTCGTACCCGATATGGCCACTATGAGTTCTTGGTCATGCCATTCGGATTGACGAATGCTCCAGCTGCTTTCATGGCTTTGATGAACGATGTGTTCAAGCCATACTTGGACCAGTTTGTTATCGTCTTCATCGATGACATATTGGTGTATTCGAGATCCACGGAAGAGCATGAGGAGCACCTCAGGATCTTGTTGCAGACGTTACGGGAGCATGAGTTATATGCTAAGCTCAGCAAGTGTGACTTTTGGTTGTCACAGATCTCATTTTTAGGACATGTCGTATCCAGAGATGGTGTATCAGTTGATCCATCTAAGATAGAGGCTGTAGTTCAGTGGGAACAGCCGAGGACAGTCACCGAGATCAGGAGTTTTCTGGGTTTAGCCGGTTACTATCGGAGATTCGTTGAGGGATTTTTGAAGTTGGCTGCTCCGTTGACACGTCTTACTCGAAAGAGTGCACCGTTCATATGGAACGAGGATTGTGAGAAGAGCTTTGAGGAGTTGAAGCGTCGATTGACCACCGCTCCGATTCTCACTATCCCTACCAGCTCAGGAGGATTTGCAGTGTATATCGATGCTTCGCATCAGGGTCTGGGCTGCGTATTGATGCAGGATGGGAAGGTAGTTGCTTATGGATCCAGACAGTTGAAGGATCATGAGAAGAATTATCCGACCCATGATTTGGAACTAGCAGCAGTAGTGTTTGCGTTGAAGGTATGGCGCCACTACTTGTATGGTGAGAAGTTCCAGATATTTACCGACCACAAGAGCCTCAAGTATCTGTTCTCGTAGAAGGAGCTGAACATGAGACAGAGAAGATGGCTAGAGCTTCTGAAGGACTACGATTGTGAGATACTTTATCATCCGGGTAAGGCTAACGTTGTAGCCGATGCCTTGAGCAGGAAGAGCCTGGGGATGGTATCGTATATGATGGTTAGGGAACATGATTTGCTAGAGCAGTTTGCTAGCCTCAGTTTGGGAGTCGTGCCTTCTGACATGGATACAGGCTATGCAATAGCTAGTCTACGCTTGGAGCCGGACCTGTTGGACAGGATTAGAGTGGCTCAGCAGACTGATCCATTTTGTATGGATGTGAGTAGTCAGATGCAGAAGGGCACCGTGACTGATTTTGAGTTGAGTTCTGATGGACTACTGAGGTTCAGAGGCAGATTGTGTGTTCCCGAGGATCCAGGACTTAGGAGATTGATATTGGCGAAAGCTCATTCGTCGAGGTATACGTTGCATCCGGGGAGTAACAAGATGTATCAGAACCTCCGGAAGGTATACTGGTGGTCGGGTATGAAGAGAGATGTAGCAGACTTCGTGGCAAAGTGTCTCGTATGTCAGCAGGTGAAGGTAGAGCATCAGAAACCTGCAGGATTATTGCAGCCTCTACCTATACCGACATGGAAATGGGAGCACATCACCATGGATTTCGTGATGGGTTTACCGAGGACCCGCAGGAATCACGATGCTATATGGGTGATCGTTGATAGACTGACGAAGTCAGCCCACTTCCTAGCTATGAGAGCTACCGATACTCTGATTTCATTAGCAGAACTGTATGTACGCGAGGTAGTGAGGTTACACGGTGTACCAGTGAGCATAGTCTCTGATAGGGATTCCCGCTTCACATCCCACTTTTGGGGATATTTTCAGGAAGCCATGGGAACCCAGTTGAGTTTGAGCACCGCTTTCCATCCTCAGACAGATGGTCAGTCAGAGAGGACTATACAGACTCTGGAGGACATGTTCAGAGCATGTGTGCTAGACTATCGAGGCTCCTGGGATGACCACCTGCCACTAGCCGAGTTCGCCTACAACAACAGTCATCATTCGAGTATCGGGATGGCACCGTATGAGGCTTTGTATGGCCGTAGATGTCGTTCCCCCATTGGATGGGAAGAAGTGGGTGACCGTAAGATTTTTGCTCCTGACTTGGTTACACAAGCATCTGAGGACGTCCGATTGATAGTAGAGAGACTGAGGACAGCTCAGAGCAGACAGAAGAGTTACGCTTACAGGAGACGTAGGCCACTAGAGTTTGCAGTTGGTGAGTCCGTATTTTTGAGAGTTTCTCCTTCCAAGGGCATAGCGAGATTTGGGAAGAGAGGGAAACTAAATCCTCACTACATTGGACCCTTTGAGATACTTGATCGAGTGGGAGATAAGGCGTATAGGTTGGCATTGCCACCGGACTTATCAGGTGTCCACAACGTCTTCCACATATCGATGCTTCAGAAGTATCACCCGGATCCGTCACATGTGATTAGTTATGAGCCTTTGGAGCTCCGAGAGGACTTGTCATATGTAGAGAGACCGATTCGGATATTGGATAGAAAGGAGAAGGTATTGAGATCGAAGACCATCAGATTAGTGAAGATTCTCTGGCAGCATCATACTTCAGAGGAAGCTACTTGGGAGCTAGAGAGTCTGATGCGAGAGAAGTACCCTCACCTATTTGAGGACTGACTTGGTTCTAATTTGGAGGACCAAATTTTCTGAGTGGGGGAGGATTGTCAGACCCGGATTTTTTGTAGCTTATTTCCTTATGATTCCTATGTGTATGAACACTATGTAATTATGGTTGAATCATAAGAAGAGTATTTACTAGATTTAAAGTGTTAATGAAATGAATTAACACGCAAAAGCTACATAAAATGCCTAATGTGGATGATAAGTATCACAGGCTAAACCGAGTCATTCTAAATCATTCTGACTGAAAATAAGAACTTAAAATAAGAGAGCGTAGAGATCTCATGAAGGAAAGTCAGCTTGATTTAGACCCGAACATACAAAACGAGTGTAAAAGCTAAAAAGGGTAAAATGGACCTTTTCGGCGAGAAAAGGAGTTTCGGGTGAAATTATCCACCGGGAATGGTTGGAATATAAAGACGAGAGTGTAAGACATGATATATAATACTTTCGAAAATTTAAGAAAAAGTCAACTTAGTCAATGGTTAAGAAAAAAGTCAACTATAGTTAAAAAAGTGGACTTTTACCATAGTTGACTAATCAAGGTTTGAAATTAACCTAAGTGTGGAGAAAAATTTGGGGAAAAATATTCTTGGCCAGAATACAAGATAATCATCCCCGAAAGTAAGGAAAATTTATTCGGAAGGATTACGAAATAAATTTAATGGTTAAAAACGTAATGGGCCTAAGGTGAAAATTTTAAAGCCCATTAAGGTATACTAAACGTATATCGAAATTCTAAGGTCCTTTAGACCGAATTGTTGGACCAATTGATTTGCCAAATTTTGAGACAATAAAAGGCCCGAGGTATAGTAAAAATTTCAGCCCGAAAGCCCATTAGGAAAGCCCAAACCGAGAAGCCCAATTGGAAAAGCCCATGAGATAAATATCTAACTATAGTTAAAGTTAACTATGACTCATAAGGTGACTCATAAGGTGACTCATGGTTCAGATTTGGAAAGTCAAGCATAGTGGCTGAAAAGTAAGGCTTAATGGCTAAGTAAGTGGCTTATAAATGCAGCCACACCTTGGTCATCTTCATCACACAATTCCGGCTAGAGAAGAACACCATTGAAACCATAACCATTCAAGCTTTCTCTCACTAGAAATCACTAGGAATTAGTCATATTTGGAACTTGCATTCTTCATGGAAGTTGTTCCAAATTGAAAGGAGATTAACATATGTTGGAATTGGCTATCAAGGAGCCATAGAGTGGAAACCGAGAGCCTCCAAAGATTCGGCCAAAAGGAGAACACTACAATTGGTATATTTTCTAATTTCCAATTTCATATATGTTAATGTATGAATGATTTCAAGTATGATGATATATGTTTTAAGCATTGAAACATATTAAATCACCATTAAGAGGGTTAGGCCGAGAGTGATCAATGGGATATTGAAATATGTCAATTTGATTTTAAGACATAAATGGATTAGTACACATGTATTAATGTTAATGGTATAATTAGAATTAATCAAATTGATTAATTAATACATGTAAATTGTTGGCAACCAAGGTGTTTGATAAAATGCCTAAATGAACTATAGGATGATTGGTAATGTTGCCTACCAAGTGTTTGTGAAAATGCCTAAGTGGAAATGGCTAGAAAATAGGCATGTAAGGCATGCCATGGTGGAAACCGAGAATGGCTAAGCTCTCGGCCTAGGCATGTGGCCGAGAGGCCCAATGGGCCAAGCCCAATATTTTTAGGCCCAATAGGGTGTAATGGGCCTAAGACAAGCCCAATAAGAGTTGGTGGGCCCCACAAGCCCAATAGGCCCAACAAAAGTGAATAGTAAAATAAAAATGGACTTAAGGCCTAGTTAAGCCCATTAAGGATTTTTAAGGCCCATTAAGGGAAATTAAACTGTATTAATGTGTAATACAGTAGGAAAATGATAATTAATCTGAGGAATGGTTATTTACAGCTCTGAAGTTTACATCGAGAGCTTATCGGACTGCGGGATTTAGCAGCACCGAGGAAGTGAGGTCACGTGACGTGATCCGAGGTAAGGGACTTTTGCGAGTAGTTAGAGATACCTGCACGTATTTTCAACTGCTTCTGCATTCACTTAAAAACTCTGAGGGTCAGAGAAAGTGAATAATAATTATTGCGACCCGATAGTGGCAAATTACGATTTTGCCCCTAGTTAGTCAAAAAGTCAACTTTTGTGAGAAGTTGTAAAAAGCATGAAAAATACTATTGTGAGTGTTTAAATGCTATTAGCATGAAAATAAATAGATGGGCTAATGATTTTAAGGTTGATATGACTTAAGCACACTTTTAAGTGCTGATTTTACTATTTTGTAAACAATCCCTTTTAAATAGCCATCTATCATATTATGTGAGAATGAATCGTGCTAGAGCATAGCTCGCACTGGGATTCATATGTTTTCCACATACATAGTGCTGGATTTTGATACGCACTAGATTTTCATGACATGCATGATAGAGTACTGGAGTTTTACTCGTACTCAGCTTTGAATGATATATGCATGACAGAGTGCTAGAGCGTGGCTCGTACTCGATTCTTCATGGTTTATACATGACATAGTACTGGGAGCGATTGCTCGTACTTGATTTTGATATTGTGCATAGCATAGTACTGGGAGCTATTGCTCGTACTTGATTTGATACATAAACTATGCATTGACCTAGTTGCTGGAGGTTTACTCGCACTAGAGTTGAGTTTTATGATGTGAAACAGTGTTGAGCGGAGTGACGACTGTGAGTCGCACTCAAGACGCACACTGTATGTGATATGTAATACATGTTGAAACCCATGCCTGATTCCTGGTGTGACTGTGTGTCATAGCTAGAGAGGATATCCGCATGAGGTTGATATAGACGTGGTATACTTATTTCCATGGTTTCGAGGGCTAAAGACCCTGGCTATGAGGATTTCCATGGTTTCGAGGGCTAAAGACCCTGGCTGTGAGGGTCCACGGGTGTACTTTGTACCGTGCCCGGGGCACGAGGTGTACGCTGTACCGTGTGTTACGTAGCTGGCGGTTGACATTGGACTGACCATCCTCCCGTTACAGCAGTGATGCCCCGCACACCGAGATCTGTGTTGCTTGGGATCACATTTTAGGATATGATCATAATCCAGGATACTATTTGTATTTACCACAGAGTCTCACATGATATATCACATTGATTGACTGATTTAAACTGCGGACAGACCTGAGGGATGGGTCGGACTCCGATTTGTGTTGTGAATCATTTGATGCCATATTTATTGTGATTTAAATATACATGGCATGATTTACATAAAGGCATGAATTATATACAATGCATTGTTTTGCACTACATGCCTATATTTGAGAAATAAAGCATGATTTCTGTACATGGGATTTATTCTGTACAAGTATATATATTATATTTCAAGACATGCTTTTAAAGTGAGTTAAGGAAATAATGTTTTCAAGGCATAGCACTATTTTGCGTAGATAGTGTGGATATCTACTTGCTTGCCTGATTTCCTTACTGAGCGCGTTATGCTCACCCCCCTTTTCTTTACATCTCTCTACAGAGCGTCAGTAGAGCGAGAGTTATCGTGGGAGAGTGTCCCAGAGTCCACTGCTAGTTCCTATCGATTCATCAGGTATACTTATTATGTACAGTTGTGTATCTAAACATAGAAACAGCACAGTGATGTATACGTTATATATTATGGGGAATGTATTTGTATTAGATTTTATAAAATCTTACATGTATAATAAAAGCAACTACAGTCAGAATTAATATATTGACATGTATGTATGAGAATGGATATTATGGTAAGTGAAGACTCTGACATCGAATCACAGCCCAACCAGTGAAGAGAGGAAAGGTAAGTTAAAAATGCAAAAAATTTATTGTGGTTTTTGGTTAAAGTCAAGGATTGAAACTGGGGTCCTGACAATGCTCAACATCTGCCTCCACCTCACTCTCATCTTGAGTGTCATGTGACGACTCATTCGACTCTCAGGCCGATCTCTATGGCCTCAAGCATATGTACTCGTCTCTCTATCACAGCGGCTATCATTTATAAAAACTATATTCTTGTATTCGAAACTAAATTCTTAGCTGCACTTCCACCTTGATATACACAATTGTATCTAAATAATGCACAGTACATAGGGATGTAAATTTACTTAACTACTAACACCGACTCATATCAGGCCAACTCTGCTCTGATACCATCTTTTCTGTCACGACCCAAATTACCTAAAAATCAGAGTAAATTTTTCACTTTTTCATTTCCTTACCCGTCGTGAACAGTTACATTACTAAACAGTTGGGCTGTGATTTGATGTTAGTCACCTCTCACCTATTTACCATTCCATTTTCATATTTCATTTACATATCAATTTATTTAAACTAAATACATTCCCAATATTACATCCATATACAGTACTGTGCCTCTATATGTTCAGATACAAAAATTATACAAATGTGTATACCTGATCTTGATAAGAAGCAGCGGATAACCGAAATGTAAGACTACTATCATTCTCTTCTACTGAATGTACCCTGTGGGTTGGAAAATGAAAGGGTGAGCATAAACAACTCAATAAGGCAATAATGTAAGCAGGTAGATAACTATACTATTTACGTGCTGATAATGTCATGATATAAAATTGTTTACATTGGGAGCATGAGGTATAACTAAATTAATGCCACATGTATGTATATATCATATAACAGAAATCATGAAATCGACATATAAAACAAACATGGAAAAATCATCATGTATGTCATCTCATGCTCGTCACATTTAAAACTTATTTGTTTCATCATAAACTCATCACGTTAAAACTCATTCGTTTTATCATAAAACAACCACATTAAGGCTAAACCCATCTCTCGGGAATACCTTGATTCATTAAATCACATCTATTTTAAGAACATAAATTGAGACATTACCCTTCCCTCGGGTTCGTCCTGGTCTATTCAGACCGTATGATATCATGTGAGGCATGTAGGTTAATGTATGAAAATCGAGGACTATGGCCATACTTTGTCCATGTGATCCCAAGCTACACGGATCCCGGTGTGCGGGGTATCACAACTGCAACGGGAGGTGGGGTTAAATCGTACCCGCCAGAATATCAAGTAACATCATCGAGTCATCATGACTGCACGGTACAGCGTACTCCGTGTGACATACACGGTACATCGTACTCCGTGGACACATATCATAGTCTGGGGGTACCTGTCGTAGGTCTTATCCACCCCAATACTATGTCGATAACCAACCCATGTCTCAAAGTATACGTGCGAGCATCTCAACTCTCTGTGACACACAGTCTACAGGAGGCTTCCGCACGACTATATGCATGTCAACCCACGTCTAGTGCGAGCGAAGCTCCAACACCACGCTATGCATATCATGATATCTAAAATCTCGTGCGAGCGAAGCTCCAGCACGGTTTTGTGCACACACAAATTCATCGTACGAGCAATGCTCCAGTACGGCTTTTCATGAGTAATAAATAAATAAACTTTAGTGTGAGTACGACTCTAGCACTCTTTTTACTCGTGTAAATATGACAGGTGGCTCAATCTTTATAAAACATCTTTTAAAATAGTAACTGGTCCAAACCGGTACCCTTTCATATAATTCATAAAATCAACAGCCAACCTATGTGCATATTTGCTTAAATCAAAGCAATACATTCATGTAAAACATTAAAACAAGATAATCATGCAATTTATCTGCCTTACTACCTTTTTTGTAAATTTTACTACCAAGGGCAATATCGTCTTTTTCCTTTATTCACCTATGCCCCGATTTTCGTAAAAATTATTATTTCGTTTTCTAGATTCTTAAAGAAATTCTAGGTCCTTTAAATCCCTCAATAAATGCGTATAGAAATCTCTATGCACCTATAAAATTCCCTTACCTCGATTCACGCATAAACTTATCACGTCTCGATAATATCCGATCTCTCAATCCAACTGCGCGTCAACCAAGTCTACGAAACTACATATAACCACATAACTAGGATCAATTCAATTATCTTTATCAATATATCACCTTTACTGATCAAATCTAACGTACTGGGCCCGTTTTACTTTATTGGGCCCAATTGCACCTTAATAGGCCTCGACCCATTTTCAGCCCGTTTATACTTATTAAATCCCTTCCTCGGGTTTACTGGGCTCATTCAGCTTACCAATAATCATCGGGCTTCGTTCCAAACTCATTGGATAGCCCGTATACTATTTACGAGAATTATGTTGTAATTCCGATTAATATTCCTTTTTATACAGAATTAATCCGTAAATTTCATAAAATAATCGAAACTCTGTATTAAAGGACTCATAATCGTAATTAAAATATACTTACCTAATATGATGCGGGGTACAAAAATCGGAGCTCAATCGGCTCTCGTTCGGGCTTTGTCGTAAAACTACACAATTATTATATTTAATTTTGGGTTAATTTCTGATTAAATATAATTTAAATAAATTTCTCGAAATTCAAATCAATCACTTTTGACCTCGTATTGACTTACCTGAAGTCTGGTGTATCCCCAAAAATTCTTCTCCTTTTTTTCTTTTTCTCTTTTTCTCCTTTTTTCCCTTCTTTCTTGGCTGAACCGGTTCGGTCCGGTTCAACCCGGTTCAGACCGGTTCGGTCGGTTCAGGGTCTGGCTGGTCGGTTCTCCATCGGCTTCCACCGCCAGTAGCTCTGCGGGGTTGTCCGATTCTCTAATCTGGCCCCGGTTTCGTCCAAGGCCGTCGGAAAGTCACCGGTCCGACCTGTTCTCTCCACCGTCGATACCCATTTCTGGTCTTGGTCGTCACCGACTATTCTGGCCATTTCGCTGACCTCTACCGGTCTCAAAATGACCGGCTCCTCCTCCTGAACTCGTCAGTGGCCTCCATTCGAGCCCAGTCACTGTGGTCCATCGAAAATCGCCCCTTTTCTCCTCGATTTTTCCTCTCCTCCGATCGGTGTCCTCCGGCCACTACACGGCGCGTCTCCGGTGTCCTGAAGATCACCGGCCTCTCCTCTTCCTCCTCGGCTCTTCGACGGAGGTTGATGATCGTCGGTGGCTGGTTCGTGGGTCTCGAGTTCCGCGGGTTATTTTTTGGTTTCACTTTCGGTTTCTTCTCGATTTTCATTTCAGTTTGTTTTTTTTAATTATTATTATTATTATTATTATTTATAAATTAGTTTATTATTATTATATTCATTATTTTAGTCAAAATATTCAAAATATCTACAAAAAAATAATTTTTTTATTCCACATAAATTTATTTAATTTTATTTAATTTATTTAATTTATTTTAACCCTTTTTTTGGTATAATTTCTCTATATTTTTGAGATATTATCCCGGGTGACTTTTTGATATTTCTAAAAATTTCGAATATTGATCAATTGGACTCAAAATTTAATTATTTCTTCGTTATTGATCAAGATTCTCAAATCCATTATTTTTAATTAATTTTTCTTGTCGAATTTATATCGACTTTCGGTCTTTTGACCGTTTTGCTCTTGCACCTGTTCAGGAATTTCATTTCAGTCCTTTTTGCATTTTTAATTTCGTGTTTTTGAATCCTTATCTCCAGTCCGAATCCCGTTCGTTTAATTTGGGACCATTTCAATCATTTCTTTCACGAACATACTCATTTCGTGTTTTAACTAAATTCGGGTCTTACATACGGGCTATCCAAAGAGCTTGGAATAAAGCCCAATGGGTATTGATAGGCCCAATGAGTCGATAGACCTTGATGAAGGGAAATAATAAGTGGAACATGGGCTTAATACGGATAAAGGCCCAATTAAAGTATATATGCCCATTTTGAGTAAACGGGCACAATTAAGGGAAATGGACTGTATTTAATGTGAAATACAGTAGAAAAAGTGTAATTAACCTGATAAATGGTTATATGCAGCTCCAGAGAGCATTGGAGGAGCAAATCGGACTACTGAAACGAGCAGCGCAGAGAAAGTGAAATTTCTCGAGTGATTACAGGTAAGGGACTTTTGTGAGTAGTTAGAGATACCTACACGTATTTTCGTCTGCTTTTACATTCACTTAAAAACTCTGAGGGTCAGAGGAAGTGAATAATAATTATTGCGACCCGATAGTGGTAAATTACGATTTTACCCCTAGTTAGTCAAAAAGTTAACTTTTGTGAAAAGTTGCAAAAAGCATGGAAACTACTATTGTGAGTGTTTAACTGCTGTTTAGCATGAAAATAAATAGATGGGCTAATGATTTTAAGGATGATGTGACTTAAGCACACTTTATAGTGCTGATTTTAAATATTTTGTAAAACATCCCTTTTTAAAGAGCCATCTATCATATTATGTGAGAATGAATCGTGCTAGAGCACAGCTCGCACGGGATTTCATATATTTTCCACATACATTAGTGCTGGATTTTGATTCGCACTAGATTTCCATGACATGCATGATAGAGTACTGGAGTTCTTACTCGTACTCAGTTTTATATGATATATGCATGACAGAGTGCTGGAGCGATTAGCTCGTACTCGAGTTTTACATGAGATACATGACAGAGTACTGGAGCATTGCTCGTACTCGATTCTTCATGGTTTATACATGACATAGTACTGGAGCTGTTGCTCGTACTTGATTTGATGATATTATGCATAGCATGGTACTGGAGCTATTGCTCGTACTTGATTTAATACATGAACTATGCATTGACCTAGTTGTTGGAGGTTTACTCGCACTAGAGTTGAGTTTGTGATGTGAAACAGTGTTTGAGAGAAGTGTCAACTATGAGTCGCACTCAAGGCGCACACTGTATGTGATATATAATACATGTTAAAACCCATGCCAGAGTCCTTGTGTGACAGTGTGTTACAGCTAGAGAGGATATCTGCATGAGGGTAATATAGACGTGGTATGATATTCCATGGTTTGAGGGCTAAGACCTATGGCAGGCACCCCGACTATGATGTAGGGTCCACGGGTGTACTTTGTACCGTGCCCGGGGTATGGGAGTACGCTGTACCGTGTGTTGTGTATAGCTGACGGTTGTAATGGACTGACCATCCTCCCGTTGCAGCAGTGATGCCTCGCACACCGAGTACTGTGTTGCTTGGGATCACATGTCGGATATGATCATAGTCCAGGATACTATTTGCATTTCACCACAGAGTCTCACATGATATATCACATTGATTGACTGATTTAAATTGTGGATAGACCTGAGGGATGGGTCGGACTCCGATTTTGTGTTGTGAATTATTTAATGCCATATTTATTGTGATTTAAATATACATGGCATGATTTACATAAAGGCATGATTTATATACGATGCATTATTTTGTACTACATGCCTACATTTGAGAAAGAAAGCATGATTTTTGTACATGGGATTTAATCTGTACAAGTATATATATTATATTTAAAGACATGCTTTTAAAGTGAGTAAAGGAAATAATGTTTTCAAGGTATAGCATTATTTTGAGTAGATAGTGTAGATATCTACTTGCTTGCCTGATTTCCTTACTGAGCGCGTTGTATGCTCACCCCCTTTCTTTACATCTCTCTACAGAGCATCAGTAGAGCTAGAGCTATCGAGGGATAGTATTCCTGAGTCCACTGCTAGTTCTTATCGATCGCCAGGTATACAGATTTTGTACGGTTATGTATCTAAACATAGAAACAGCACATTGATCTATACGATATATATTATGGGGAATGTATTTGTATTAGATTTTATATAATCTTACATATATAATAAAAGCAGTTACAGTCAGTAATAGTATATTGACATGTATGTATGATAATGGAAAATGTGGTAAGCAAGGACTCTGACATCGAATCACAGCCCAACCATTGAAGAGAGAAAAGGTAAGTTAAAATGCAAAAAAAAAAAAAAAAATTTGTAGTGATTTTGGTTAAAGTCATGGCTTGAGAATGAGGTCCTGACAGTTTTTAACCCATAATTGACCTCACTAGTCAATACAATTCACTTATGTATTTTGCCAATGCCTTAATCCACATTTTACCTCTTTTAGGTAAATCTCACAATTTATCCACTATTAACATCTTAAAATCATACCATAACACTATTATTAACTTCTACATATCTAATTCATCATTAATCTCCTTATATTTCACTTTCTCACACTAGACCATTTCTAGGTCATAATCATTCCAAAGCATTTTAGATAATTTTCAACCATCCATACTCATGCCAAACAACTCCAAAATCAATTAAATAGACAATGTACCATAGTTGGAGTGTTAGAATCTCACCAAATCTGATTTCTCTTCTTGCTGCAAATGACAATGCCCTTAGCTCCTTCAATACCAACAATGGAAAAATGCCTTCCAATTATGTTGTTCTTCTCTTTGATAGGAACAACTTTGCCTCTAATGGTCTCTCTTCAAATCTTACTGAAAATGGCTGATTTTAGAGAGAGAAAGTTAGGTTTTTGGGTTGAAAATGGAAGAATGGTGTTTTTCCCGAAATTTTTAGATTTTCAACACTCCTTTTATAGAAATAGCTTGAGGAGATCGATCTGCACCAAGAGGAGATCGATCTGGTCCCCTTAAATCCCTCTTTTTTCACGGCATTTTAAGCATGAGATCGATCTGTCGAAGCATGAGATCGATTTGCTCCCAAACAGAGAGCTAAAGAGATCGATCTGGGTGCTTGAGGATCGATCTTTTCATTACAGAATGTTTAGGAGATCGATCTGGCTCCATTGAAGATCGATCTGCTCTATTCCATTGCCCAAATAAGAGCATTCTGGCTCTTCCAGATCGATCTCTCATCCTATGAGATCGATCTGCCCTTCACAATTTCCAGATTTTCTACAGTTCTTCTGTAGCAACACTTACCAAACTTCATACATTTTGTTGCCATGATCATTTTCTCATCCAATCATCTTTGAGACTTGAAAATGGCATCCATCCACACTTCATACACATTAAAACTTTTGTAGAATCTTTGTATATCCAAAGTTACATGATATAAACCAAATGGAAGTGCACAACTTATGCAATTCTACTTCCATTTTACCACACTACTCATAATCCATTCTACTCACATTCTCCACATGTTTAAGTTCATTTCTTTACATTCATACATAATGTAACTTGTATGTACAATTACAACTCTTATTACAAGTGTGTATATTAACTAATGGACTTACATCACATATACTTCACATTACAATTGTATCATCAAACTTATGACTTCATAATACAACTTCATTTACATTTCTTTGTACATATATACCATTATACATATACGGGGTCTCACATTCTCCCCTACTTAGAAAATTTGGTCCTCCAAATTAGAACCAATCATTCTATGAACAACTCGGGATACTTCTCTCATCAAACTCTGCAATTCCCATGTGGCTTCTTCCATAGTGTGATGTTGCCAAAGTACTTTCACCAAGGGAATTGTCTTTGTCCTCAACACCTTCTCTTTTCTGTCCAATACCCGACTTGGCTTCTCAATGTATGTCATACCCTCATTGAGCTCCAATGGCTCATATATTATCACATGCGTCGGATCCGGGTGATACTTCCTCAACATGGATACGCGGAAGACGTTATGCACACTTGCCAACTCTGGTGGCAATACCAATCTATAAGCTTTATCTCCCACCTTATCAAGTATCTCAAATGGCCCTATATATCGAGGGCTCAACTTTCCCTTCTTCCTGAATCTCATAATTACCTTCGAAAGGGAAACTTTCAAAAACACTGACTCACCCACATCAAACTCTAGTGGTCTCCGTCTCTTATCAGCATAGCTCTTTTGCCTGCTCTGAGCTGTCCGTAACCTCTCACATATCAATTGGACGTCCTCAGAGGCTTGTCTAACCAAGTCGAGAGCAAAAATCTATCTGTCACCAACCTCTTTCCATCCAATAGGGGAACGACATCTACGCCCATACAATGCCTCATATGGTGCCATCCCGATACTTGCATGAAAACTGTTATTATAGGCGAACTCTGCGAGTGGCAAATGGTTATCCCAGGAGCCTCTAAAATCCAATGCACACGCTCTCAACATATCCTCCAGGGTCTATATAGTCCTCTCTGACTGACCATCTGTCTGAGGATGAAACGCGATGTTAAAACTCAACTAGGTCCTCATCACTTCCTGAAAACGTTCCCAGAAGTGGGAAGTGAAGCGGGCATCCCTATCAGAAACAACGCTCACTGGAATTCCATGTAGCCTCACTATCTCGCGCACATATAGGTTCGCTAACTGGCTCAGAGTATCGGTAGCTTTCATAGCTAAAAAATGGGCTGATTTTGTCAACTGATCCACAATCACCCATATGGCATCATGACCTCTCCGGGTCCTCGACAATCCCATCACAAAATCCATGGTGACGTGCTCCCACTTCCATATCGGTATCGGTAGAGGCTGTAATAACCTTGTAGGCTTTTGATGCTCTACCTTCACCTGCTGACAAACGAGAGACTTAGCAACATATTCAGCAATGTGCTTTTTCATGCCATACCACCAATAAACCTTTCGGAGGTTTTGATACATCTTGGTACCCCCTAGATGCATCGTATACTTCGATGAGTGAGCCTCTGTTAAGATCAACCTTCTGATCTCTGCATCATCAGGAACACATATCTTACCTCTGAACCTCACCAACCCATCCGAACTCAACTCAAAGTCCGTGTCTATACCCCTCTGTATCTGCCCGACAATATCACTACACTGCTGATCAACTCGCTGAGCCTGTCAGATTCGATCTACCAGATTCGGTTCCAATTGCAGGCTAGCTATCATAAATCCACTATCAGCGTCAGGCGGGGTCATATCCAAACTGAGGTTCGTGAACTGTTCCAACAGCTCGTGTTCCCTGATCATCATAAATGATACCATCCCGAGATGCTTCCTACTCAATGCATCAGTAACCACATTTACTTTACCCGGGTGGTATAGGATTTCACAATCATAATCCTTTAACAGCTCGAGCCATCTCCTTTGTCTCATGTTCAACTCTTTCTATGAGAACAGGTACTTAAGGCTCTTATGATCTATATAAACCTGAAATCTCTCACCATAAAGGTAGTGGTGCCATATCTTTAGCGCAAACACTACGACCGCTAACTCCAAGTCATGGGTCGGGTAGTTCCTCTCATGATCCTTTAACTGTCTTGATTCATAAGCTACTACCTTTTCATCCTGCATCAATACACAGCCCAGTCCCAGATGTGAAGCATCCGCATACACCGAGAAACCTCCTGAGCTGGTACGAATGGTGAGGATCGAAGATGTGGTTAATCTCCTTTTCAGCTCCTCAAAACTTTCTTCACACTTATCGTCCCACACAAACTCCACATTCTTTCTTGTGAGGTGTGTTAAAGGAGCAGCTAACCTCGAAAATCCCTCTACAAACCTTCGATAATATCCAACTAAACCCAAGAAACTCCTGATCTCTGTCACTGTCTGGGGTCTCTGCCACTGAATTACGGCCTCAATGTTAGATGGATCCACTGATACTCCATCCTTCGATACTATGTGACCCAGAAAAAAGATCTGTTCCAACCAAAAGTCGCACTTACTGAGTTTAGCGTACAACTTCTTCTCTCGGAAGGTCTGTAGCACTATCCTTAGGTGCCTTTCATTCTCCTCTCTAGACCTTGAATACATCAGTATATCATCAATAAACACAATAACAAATCGATCTAAGTACTGGTGGAATACCTCATTCATCAAAGACATAAAAGCTGCAGGAGCATTCGTCAACCCGAATGGCATAACCATTAACTCATAATGTCCATACCGGGTGCGAAAAGCTGTCTTGGGTACATCTCCATCTCGTATCTTCAACTGATAGTACCCTGATCTCAGATCTATCTTGGAAAAGACCTGCGCTCCCTTAAGCTGATCTAATAAATCATCGATGCGTGGGAGGGGATACTTATTCTTGATAGTGGCCTTATTCAATAACCGGTAATCTATATACAGTCGAAGGCTTCCATCCTTCTTCCTTACAAACAGAATCGGTACTCCCCAAGGTGAGACGCTCGGCCTGATGAACCCCTTCTCCAACAACTCCTGTAACTGTTTCCTTAACTCCACCAACTCGACTTTAGCCATTCTGTATGGTGGCTTGGACATCAGCTTTGTACCAGGTGCCAAGTCTATACCAAACTCCATCTCCCAATCTGGAGGTAACCTTGGTAACTCATCCGAAAAGACATCTGGAAATTCCCTAACCACTGGAATGTCTCCCGATTCCGGACGTGCCTTATCCGTCTCAATCACAAAAGTGATGGATCCTTCACATTATTCTTTCCACCATTAGTAATCATAAATCATCACATCACATAAATAAATGAATCAAATTTATCTTTCATACATCATGTATCAAGATTGTTCTCATCACACTTATAAAAATCAAGTTCTTTAGCTTCATTTCACAAAATTTACTACAAGATTGTCTATCTTGGGAAACATCAAAGTTTTTGCATGACAATCCATAATAACATGATTGGCAGCCAACCAATCCATTCCTAGGATCACATTAAAATCACTCATATTTAATAGAATTAAATCGGCTGCCATCTCTTTACCTCCTATCTTCATCTTACAATCCCTATATACATGCTCAGTCAACTGACTATCATTCATAGGGGTAGATATTAACAACATCTTATCAAGCAGTGTGGGTTTTACATGCTTCAATAATTTACATGCAAAGGATGGCGAAATAAAGGAATGCGTGGCACTAGGATCAAACAGTACATAAGCTTCTAAATCAAAGATTTGGATAGTACCTTTTACCACATCCGATGACTGATCTGCAGTGTCCTGGTCCAGTGTATGCACTCGTCCTCTGCTTACACCCACTGCTTGCTTCCTCTTTTCCTCGGCTATAGCCCTCCTCCTCAGAGCAGTTGTACCAACTAGAGCTCTCTCTGGCTCCTTGCCCTTTTGTGGGGCTCTCTCTATCATCTCTGGGAAATCTCTGATTATGTGCCCTGGCTTCCCACATCTGTAGCATACTACCTGAGGTCCATAACATGGTCGAGTACCATGGTACCTGCCACACTTGCCACACTGTTCCGTAGTGGGCCGTGGTCCTCCAATCACAATTCCCTTAGCTGGAGCAATGGCCGGATACATGAGAGTATTAACTGTCCTCTCTCGGATCTCATCAATCCTCAGCCTCTTCCCTACAAACCTCTTGCTTCCTTTATAGCTGAAGCCTTTATCCATCATAGGTCTCTTCTTATCTCTGTCCCTCATCTTACTAACCTTTCCAAACTCTGAGGTGATTCTATCAACATCTTGTTCACATAATTGCGCCCTGCGCACTGCCTTCTCGTAGGTTGGTATATCCAGAGGAAACAGTCTAGACCTGATGGTCGGTCTCAATCCATCCACAAACTTCTGGATCTTCTCGACCTCATTACTCATTATGTTGGGATCATATCTGCCCAGGGAGATAAAAGTAGTCTCATACTCATCCACAGTCCTGCTCCCTTGGGTCAGTCCCAAAAAATGCCATCTTTAGCTTCCGCTGTGTGGTATCCGGGACATACTGTCTCCGGAAGGCCTCTAGAAATACATTCCAGCTGATCTCAGTATGCCAGGCTCTCAAAATAGGCCTGGTGGACTTCCACCAATGTTCTGCTGATCCCTTCAGCATAAAAGTGGTAAACGCTACGATCTCGGTAGTAGTGCACTCAAAGAACCCATATAATTTCTCGATCTTATTGATCCAATCCTCAGCCACTACGGGTCCTTTACTCCACTGAAAGACGACGGTCTAAACTTCTGGAACTGTCGCAGTCTATCTAAATCACACCCATATCCCCAACCTCCACTGCCTGGTGTAGCAACCGGCGTAGGCACGTCCTCTGTGGGTGGGGTATCTGTCGTCTGAGGTCTCGGGGCTTCCCTTGCCTGTGCCTCAAGAGCTGTCGCCTGCTCGGCATCACCCTATGTAGTGGGACTCTGTCTACCGCCAACTCCAGATAAAGATTGGGTGACCAACTCTACAATCATCTCAATGCTTTGCTCAATACTCGCGAAGCGAGCCTCAGTACTCTCGGGCCTCTCCTCTGGACCCTGTGGAGCGTGTTCAACATCAGCCTCCACCTCAACATCCTCTTGAGCCTCGTGTGTTTCAGGCTCAACACGACCCCCAGGCCTACCTTTACGGCCTTGAGTCTATGCTCTCATCCCTCTACCGCGACTGGTATTAGGCATATTTACTCAATTCCCTATATTCACAACCAATTACTTAGTCAACCCATTGATACACACACAATTGTATCTAAACAAGCATAGTAACATGGGATGAAATTTTCTAACTTTTTAAGTATTTTAGACACGACACACGTCAGACCAACTCAGCTCTGATACCAACTTCTGTCACGACCCTCAACTTACCAAAATATGTACAAATTTTTTGCATTTTCATGCATCATTTATCATTCGTCTTTACCTCAATCGTGAACAACAACTCTCCTCAATAGTTGGGCTGTGTGTCGATGTCTAACTCACTCCACCATACCAATTCAATTTGCATATTATTCATAAGTAAACACTTGTATAAATGTATATATATCAGAGTTGTTACATGTGCTTACATTGTTTTACATCCCCAATAGTTACATACAAAAATGCTACTGTGCTATCGTAAGTTTAGATACAAAATTTCAACAGTGTGTATACTTTTAGCGATGGGATGCAGCGGATTACCAAAAGGGAACACCTCCAGTCACGCTCACTCTATACTCAAATCTCTGTAGAAAGGGGGAAAATAAGGGGGGTGAGCAAACCACACGCTCAGTAAGGCAATCATGCGAACAGGTAGATACTGCACTATCTACGTGATCGTGATGCCATGCTCAAAAGCATTTAATTCATCATTTATCTCGAAACATGAGTGTATGATTGTGTTAATGGTATGTAAAGCATTCATGCTGTTAAAATCCGGTGCACATTTCAACGCAAAGCATGGTATAAATCATCATACATAATTCACAATAAAAGCATGGCATTGCCCATCATGCATTTTTCTCAAATAGCACAGCATTAACCATCATGCATTTTCACAATAAAGCATGGCATTAAACATCATGCATTTTTCTCAAATAGCATGGCATTAACCATCATGCATTTTCACAATAAAGCATGGCATTAAACATCATGCATCTGTGCACTTTAAAAACCATTAACAAATCAATCCAACATTGGTCAGGTCTCAGCCCATCCCTCGGACTTTCCTGACCCACAAATCATTTCAAACATGGATTTATTCTCAAAGCAATAGACATGTGAGATAGGCAGTTCAACAACAGGTAATAACCTCAAGGCTTATGTACATAACCTGTGATACCGGCTACACAGATTAGGTGTGCGGGATATCACCACTATTTGCTTCCACACGGGAGGTGGGTCAAATCCTACTCGTCGGTCCATAGCAGATCTCATCTGAAGATGACACATCACAACTCAACACGGTACAACGTACTCCATGCTACATGCATGGTGCAACGTACTCTGTGGACCCAATCAACACATCATATCATGCCACATCTCAAATGCACGTGTGAGCCTATTTAATTGGTACGACCTCTTGTCTACCCGAAGCTCCTAACACGGCTAATTAATCATGTCAAAACAATGCAAATGTGAGCCTATTTAATCGATGTGACACCCAATCTACTCGAAGCTCCAAACACGACAACATGCAAGGTGGGCATCTAGTGCGAGACAAACTCCAAGCACAATGCCAAAACAAATATGAAATCCATGTGAAAACTAGTGCCTCTAGCACTCATGTGTATAAAACACGTCAAATCTCGTGTGAGTCATACTCTAGCACGCTTTCATACTCCCGAAATCATGTAGGTGGCTCAAAACTTTGCAAAGTATGGTTAACAAAACCAAAACACACTCATTTCTTTTGCAAATAATTTCAATGTTAGCTAACCTACCAATCATTTGCTAAAAAGCAATAAAACATGATTTCAAAGCAATATGCTTTTGTCTTCATGCACATTTTGTCAAACACCCAACTTTTGCCCTTCAATCACCCAACATCATTTCCTAATGTCTCATGCATTCTAGCAAAGTATTTAATACGCCCAAGTTGAGCACAGATATCTCTAAGAGTTCACACAATTCCCTTACCTCGATTTACTTGGTGTGACTCTTTTCCTCTTAGCTTCTCATGATCTTGGCTGAACTCGCTCCGGTGTATCCTCGAAAGCTGCGATTCATTCGTCCAATCAATTGAGTTAATGTTTTTAACCCATAATTGACCTCACTAGTCAACACAATTCACTTATGCATTTTACCAATGCCTTAATCCACATTTTACCTCTTTTAGGTAAATCTCACAACTTATCCACTAATAACATCTTAAAATCATACCACAACACTATTATTAACTTCTACATATCTCATTCATCATTAATCTCCATTTATTCCACTTTCTCACACTAGACCATTTCTAGGTCATTATCATTCCAATGCATTTTAGATAGTTTCCAACCATCCATACTCATGCCAAGCAACTCCAAAATCAATTAAATAGACAATGTACCATAGTTGGAGTGTTAGAATCTCACCAAATCTGATTTCTCTTCTTACTCCAAATGACAATGCCCTTAGCTCCTTCAATACCAACAATGGGAAAATGCCTTCCAACTATGTTATTCTTCTCTTTGATAGGAACAACTTTACCTCTAATGGTCTCTCTTCAAATCTTACTGAAAATGGCTGATTTTAGAGAGAGAAAGATAGGTTTTTGGGTTGAAAATGGAAGAATAGTGTTTTTCTCGAAATTTTTAGATTTTCAACACTTTTTTTTATAGAAATAGCTTGAGGAGATCGATCTGCACCAAGAGGAGATCGATCTGGTCCCCTTAAATCCCTTTTTTTTACAGCATTTTAAGCATGAGATCGATCTGTCAAAGCATGAGATAAATCTGCTCCCAAACAGAGAGTAAAGGAGATCGATCTGGGTGCTTGAGGATCGATCTTTTCATTACAGAATGTTTAGGAGATCGATCTGGCTCCATTGGAGATCGATCTGCTCTATTCCATTGCCCAAATAAGAGCATTCTGGCTCTTCCAAATCGATCTCTCATCCTATAAGATCGATATGCCCTTCACAATTTCCAAATTTTCTACAGTTCTTCTGCAGCAACACTTACCAAACTTCATACATTTTGTTGCCATGATCATTTTCTCATCCAATCATCTTTGAGACTTGAAAATGGCATCCATCCACACTTCATACACATTAAAACTTGTGTAGAATCTTTGTATATCCAAAGTTACATGATATAAACCAAATGGAAGTGTACAACTTATGAAATTCTACTTCCATTTTACCACACTACTCATAATCCATTCTACTCACATTCTCCACATGTTTAAGTCCATTTCTTTACATTCATACATTATGTAACTTGTATGTACAATTACAACTCTTATTACAAATGTGTATATTAACTTATCGACTTACATCACATATACTTCACATTACAATTGTATCATCAAACTTATGACTTCATAATTGTCACGCCCCGAAAACGGGAAAAATAGGGTAAATTTAAAAACTTTTTACTCATCAAATCACAATTAAGGGTGCATTCTTGTGCAATCTCATACCTCATCATATATATCATACCTCAGGATCTCATCATTAGATAGTATATATCATATCATATACATTACTTAGTATTAAGTTAATTAATCCTAATACATCCCATACAATGTTATACATCAAGTGTCGGTAATTACAATAATTGTCTGGGTACATGAAAAGATAAATGATACCTCAAAATACATTATATGGCTTGGAGCTCAAGTCCTCCACTAGCCACTACTCCGTACATCGCAGAGAAACCCTTTTTCACTTGAAGAAATCTTGGGGGGGGGGAGAAAATAGGGTGAGCTTCTAAATCGCTTAGTAAGGGGGTAAGGGACTCGTTACATAAACCATAATACACATCATAAAAGATTTATTTGCACGTGAAACTCAGTATACCCATTTGAAATCATAGCATGAAAGTTCTCAAAACAACATTCTCATATCTCAAAACCATGTGGAAACATGAAGTAAAAGGCTTAGTATAGAAGCATGTGAAAATAATGCGATAATGGCTTTCTCAATAAACGTGATAAAATCACTGTAATAATAATGCACATGGCGCAGCCACCAAACACACGTGGCATAGCCACTGATTTAGATTCACACGTGGCATAGTCACAGAATAGGGTTTCATGTGGCAACAACCCCCAAATATACGTGGCACAGCCACAGAATGGGGGATCTCACGTGGCAACAGCCACCAAATATACGTGGCACAGCCACAGAATGGGGGATCTCACGTGGCAACAGCCGCCAAATATACGTGGCACAGCCACAGAATAGGGGATCTCACGTGGCAACAACCACCAAATATATGCGGCACATCCACAGAATGGGGGATCTCACGTGGCAACAACCACCAAATATACGTGGCACAGCCACAGAATGGGGGATCTCACGTTACCAGAACGGAGAAGAATCGGGCTTACATGCTACCAGAGCAATGCCCGGTGTGTACTCAAAATTTACACACCTAAGTCTTTATCAGTAGCCATTATCATATAAAACTGGTTTGCCTTCACGTAGAACTCATAGTGGTTTTTCTCTCATAAAACTCATTTAACATCATTTTGTACTCAACACAAAACATATTTAAAACCGAGTTCCAACCGGCAAAACACGCACACATTTCTCAAATCTTGATATTGCCTTAACGTTGAGCCCAATTCATTTCTCACACAAACTAAACGGTTTATAAAGTGGTTTCGCACGTAGCTTATAAACTCATAAAAACATTGGGCTCCAACCGGCTATAAAAATCGTGTGCATTCTCATCAAACACAATACATCAAACATGCTTGTTTTATAAATCGCAAATCATGCTATAATAGTTCACAAATCACATACACAAATTGTTTAGTTTCCCTTACCTCTTTGCACCTCGTATAGTGCAATTGTTTTCCCCCTTGTCACGGACTAGTCTCGCATTCCACTCTAGAACTCCCGAGCTGTCCAAACGATGTTAAAACATCAATACTCATCATCACAGTAACCTCAATTCTCAAAATTGATCATAATTGTTCATAACACCTCAAATCTCTCAATTCTCATAACTCTGTCACAATCCACAATCTCATTCACAACCTCTCAACATCCTACACTTCCCATGCCACAATAACTATACTAATCACCACATTGTCTAAGTTTCCATTTATAACTCAAAATTCCCAAAATTACCAAAATTGCTAAATATCATTATCACTCCAACTACATTGTAATTTCATCAATCCTTAGTCATTTTCCAGCTACTTCAACACAATGCCAACAACCATTATCACCAAAATCATCTCAAATATCAAGATCAAGGTTTAGAAATTACCCAAAACTTATGGAGAGCTTATCTCTTGCCTCGATTCAATCCGTCTTTCGATTCCCAAGTATGTTGTTCTCCCTTCAATGAGGAACAACTTTCCTTCTTGCCACAACCTCTGATTTGGACAAAATGGGTGCTTTGGATAAGTGAGAAAGCTAGGGCTCAGGTGAAAATGGGGTTTAAAGAGAGAGAAAATGAAATTACAGGAGAAAGCAGGGGTTCCTTATATAGACGGAGGGTAGGAGATCGATCTGGCTCTTAATGAGATCGATCTGCATTTGAATTTGGGGACGATTTGGGGTAATTTTATGCCTAGGAGATCAATCTGTCGAGGGGTGAGATCGATCTCTTTATGGCTTTATGAAATCGATCTGGTCCTTAAAGAGATCAATCTTTTCCCAAACAGAAACATTTAGAGATCGATCCCTTCCTCATGAGATCGATCTTCTCTCAAACAGAATCATAAGGAGATCGATCCTCTTCCATTAGAGATCGATCTGCTCACTTACATTCCTCCTTCCTTGTCATTTTTTAACTCACCAGATCGATCTCTCCTTCTCCAAGATCGATCTGAACTCATAGTTTCACACTTAGGTTAAACACTTAACATGTAAATCTCCAAATATAATTTTCACAGTCTACTACTTGGATTATTTCTCATTCATCACATATAGATTTCACTTAGCTCAATAAATTACACTTCAAGTTCATATTACATAATTAAAATATGTATAAAATTCTCAGATCTCACATCCTCCTCACCTTAAAAGAATTTGGTCCTCTAAATTCAACTCAACTAGCCAAATAGATGGGGGTATTTCTCTTTCACGAGACTTTTCAATTCCCACGTTGCTTCTTCCATTGAGTGATGTTTTCACAAAACTTTCACTAGTGGGATGCTCTTGGTTCTAAGTACCTTCTCTTTTCTATCGAGAATTTAGACGGGTTTCTCAGTATAGCTCATGTCCTCTTGTATGTCTATCTCGTCATACTCTATGACATGAGAAGGGTCCGAGTGGTACTTCCTCAACATAGACATATGAAAAACATTGTGTATTCCGGACATCTGTGGGGGTAATGCCAATCCGTAGGCTACCTCTCTCACTCTCTCAAGAATCTCGAATGGTCCTATGTATCGAGGACTCAATTTTCCTTTCTTCCCAAATCGCATGATACCCTTACTCGGTGATATTTTCAGAAATACTGCATCACCAACATCAAACTCGAGTGGTCGTCTATGCACATCCACGTAGCTTTTTTTGTCTACTCTGTGCAGCCCGTAACCTCTCACATATGAGTTTCACACTTTGTACAGCTTGCTCAACAAGCTCGGGAGCATTTATCTTTCTATCACCGACTTCTTCCCAAGCTACAGGGGATCTACACCTCCTGCCATATAGAGCTTCAAAAGGTGCCATTCCAACACTCGCATGATAGCTGTTATTGTACGCAAACTCTGCTAGGGGCAAGTGATCATCCCATGATCCCTTAAAATCCATCGTACATGCCCTCAACATATCCTCTAGGGTCTGAATAGTTCTCTCTGACTGACCATCTGTCTGAGGATGAGAGGCGGTACTAAAACTCAATCGAGATCCCATGGACTCCTGAAACTGGGTTTAAAATCTGGAAGTAAATCGAGAATCTCTATCAGAAGTAATACTGACTGGAGCCCCATGTAATCTAGCTATCTCGCTGACATACAGCTCAGCTAAGGCATCCACAGTATCTGTGCTCTTGATGGCAAGGAAGTGGGCACTCTTGGTCAATCTATCCACTATAACCCATATAGCGTCACGACCTCTTCGGGTCCTCGGTAAACCCATAATAAAGTCCATAGTGACATGCTCCCATTTCCATGTAGGTACAGGTAAAGGTTGTAGTAGTCCTCTAGGCTTCCGATGCTCAGCTTTCTCTTGCTGGCATATTAAACATCTGGCCACATACTCTGCCACGTCTCGCTTCATACCACTCCACCAGTACACTTTTCTCAAATCTCGGTACATCTTAGTACTCCCTGGGTGCATGGTGTATCACGAGCAGTGAGATTCTCTCAGTATCTGTCTCTTTAGGGTATCATCGTCCGGTACACAAATCAGTCCTCTGAATCTCAACAATCCATCCTCACTGACTGTGAGATCCGACTGTGAACTCTGTTCAGCTTGACTAACCATATCTATCAACCTTTGATCATTGCGCTGCCCAGTTCTAATCTGATCCATGATCTTGGGCTCTATCCGCAAGCTAGCCAAAAATCCAGTCTCTATCTCTTTAACTCTAATCCGGAGTTCGATGAATTGCTTCAGTAAATCCCATTCCCTGATCATCATAGCGGATATCATACTCTTCCTGCTCAGGGCATCAGCAACTACGTTCTTCTTACCCGGATGATATAGAATCTCGCAGTCATAATCCTTAAGGAGTTCCATCCATCTCCTTTGTCTCATGTTTAACTCTTTCTGATCAAAGAGATATCTCAAACTCTTGTGATTAGTGAAGATCTGGAATTTTTCTCCATATAAGTAGTGTCGCCAAATCTTCAAGGCAAATACCACAGCGGCTAACTCCAGATCATGCGTGGGGTAATTTCGCTCATGGTCTTTCAATTGTCGTGATCCATATGCGACTACTCTTCTATGCTGCATAAGCACACACCCCAATCCTTGATGAGAAGCATCACTATATACCGAAAATCCCCCTGATACCTCAAGGATAGTCAACACAGGTGCCGCTGTTAACCTCCTCTTTAATTCCTGAATACTGAGCTCACATTGATCAATCTATATAAATGGAGTCTCTTTGCGCGTGAGCTTAGTCAAAGGGGCGACAATCCTGGAAAATCCTTTCACAAACCTTCTGTAATACCCTGCCAAACTAAGGAAGCTTCGTACCTCCGTAACTGTCCTCGGTCTTTCCCAGTTAAGCACAGCCTCCACTTTACTTGGATCCACTGATACTCCTTCCTCTGAGACTATATGACCAAGGAAAGCTATCCGGTCCAGCCAAAACTCACACTTACTAAGCTTTCCATATAATTGCTTATCTTGGAGTATCTGAAGTACTAACCACAAATGTTTTGGATGCTCCTCATACGACCGAGGGTACACCAAGATATCATCAATAAAGACTATCACAAACTTATCTAGATAGTCTCTGAACACCTTATTCATTAATCTCATAAACGCTGCAGGGGCGTTCGTCAATCCAAAGGACATCACCAGAAATTCATAATGGCCATACCTCGTCCTGAAGGCCGTCTTTGGAATATCTTCTTCCTTGATTCTCAATTGGTGATAGCCCGATCTCAGATCAATCTTAGAAAAGACTGATGCCCCTCTCAGCTGATCAAGTAGATCATCAATCCTGGGTAGTAGGTATTTATTCTTCACCGTGGCTTTATTCAACAACCGGTAGTCTATGCATAATCTGAGACTACTATCCTTCTTCTTAACAAATAAAACTGGTGCTCCCCACGGTGAGATACTGGGTCTAATGAACCCTTGATCCAATAACTCATATAGTTGTTTCTTCAATTCCTCAAGTTCCACTAATGCCATCCTCTAGGGAGGTTTAGAGATCGGCCGAGTATCTGGTACCAAATCAATGGTAAACTCCAGCTCTCTCTCTGGTGGTAAACCTGGTAACTCATCTGGGAAAACATCCAAAAATTCACACATCACAGGTATATCCTCAATCCTCGGATGTTCCCGATCATCATCTGATATGAGTGTTTCATAACCTTCACATGAACAATCATATTTAATACTCTCCAAAATAATATTAAAATTCTCAAATTGTTTACAATATTTCATACGTCTATTTACTCAATATTTCAAACGTACACTGTAAGGTTTAGGTAGGGAGAAAGTTACAATTTTAGTGTAGCAGTCTAAGCTCACTCGATTGGTTGCCAACCAATCCATCCCCAGAATTACATCAAACCCATGTATATTCAACATGATTAGATCTGCTAACATCACTCTATCTCCCACCTTTATTTCACATCCTCTACAGATTAATTCAGTTCTCTGAGATTCACGCATAGGGGTATTTACATGTAGTATATACTCTAGAGGTTTAAACTTCAAGTTTAATCTACATGCAAAATGCTCAGAAATGAACGAATGCGTGGATCCTGGATCAATTAACACATGAGCCTTATAATCACAGAGAGAGAGTGTACCTCTTATAGTTTCTGCAGAAGTGTCTGTGGTCTTCTTATCTAGGGCAAACACACGTCCCTGTGTAACAGGTCTCTTTCCTTTCTCTGCAGCAGTGGCCCGTCTCTGGGGGTTCACTCTTTGAGGCTGTTGTCTAGTAGGCTCCAAGACATGTGGTTTCTGAGGTTGAGGGCAGTCTTTCACCATGTGACCCATGTCTCCACATCTAAAACATCCATGGATCAACCCAGTACAACTTCCCTCATGCATTCGTCCACAATTTCTGCAAACCCTTAACTCAGGTCTGACATCTCGAGGGGTCTCCCTAATGTTAGGGTAACCTCTGGGTCTCTCTAATCTACCCTTATGCACCTCAATCCTTCCTCTTCTGAAGGAACCTCTCCGAGCATCTGTTTGGAAAATCGCTGGCCTCTTGCCCTTATCTCTATTCACTGCTCTGAGCTCATTCTGGGACTGTACCATTTCAATTCCTCTCTCAATCTCTTGTGCTCGTCTCAAAGCATCTCCAAACTCAGTAATACATAGCCCTATCAATCTATCTCTGATGACGAGCTTCAATCTATACACAAACTTCTTTGTGTGGAGCTCTTCATTCTTGAAGGTCTCTGGGTCATATCTCAATAGCGCGGTGAATTAGCTCTCATAGTCATCCACAAACATATCACCCTGTACCAAACTTAAAAACTCGGCCTGTTTCTTTCTCTGGGCGGCTCGTGGTACATATTGGGTCCTAAAGGTTGTCTGGAACTCTTCCCAACCAATCATATCCTAGTGGGACATCAAAATACCCTGGGTGGTACCCCACCAATCTCGAGCTCTCCCCTTCAACATATAGATACTCATACTGACCCTCTCAGTATCGATGCACCCCAGATAATCGAATATAACTCTCAACTCCGTCAACCACTCCTTAGCCTCTGTAGGATCCTTCTTTCCCTTAAATGCGGGTGGATTCATTTTCAAAAAGTCCTTCAGTCAGACCATACTTTTGTCATCAGGCAGAGTGACGAGAGGCACTGGGTCCATCTGTACTGGGGGTACGGGAGGTCCTTGTGGTGGTGTAGGAGTAGTACCCGATGCATTAACTCCAAAGTGTTATGCGAATAGCGCTGCCATCTGCTCAAAACCTTACCTCACATCGGTCTCAATTCGATTAAATCGAGAGTTAGGACTCTCTGGTTGGGGGGCAGGTGGCGGAGGGGACTCTGCCTGCCTCCTCGAACGACCTCGTCGTCCACTCATTCTCTATCTCAACTCGTCTCCTACGCGTACATATCAAAATCGATTAAATCTCAATCCTCAAAGTCAGTTCATGACTAGACTATTACAGACATTTGGGATGTATTCTATTTCACTTAACCGACACTGATAGTACTAGACACCCTAAGCTCTAATACTAAGAAAACTCTGTCACGTCCCGAAAACGCAGAAAATATGGCAAATTTAAAAACTTTTTACTCATCAAATCACAATTAAGGGTGCATTCTTGTGCAGTGTCATACCTCATCATATATATCATACCTCAGGATCTCATCATTAGATAGTATATATCATATCATATACATTACTCAGTATTAAGTTAATTAATCCTAATACATCCCATACAATATTATACATCAAGTGTCTATAATTACAATAATTGTCTGGGTACATGAAAAGATAAATGATACCTCAAAATACAATATATGGCTTGGAGCTCAAGTCCTCTACTAGCCACTACTCCGTACGTCGCAGGGAAACCCTTTTTCACATGAAGAAATATGGGGGGAAAGAAAATAGGGTGAGCTTCTAAATCGCTCAGTAAGGGGGTAAGGGACTCATTATATAAACCATAATGCACATCATAAAATATTTATTTGCACGTGAAACTCAGTGTACCCATTTGAAATCATAGCATGAAAGTTCTCAAAACAACATTCTCATATCTCAAAACCATGTGGAAACATGAAGTAAAAGGCTCAGTATAGAGCAGTAACAAGCATGTGAAAATAATGCGATAATGGCTTTCTCAATAAACGTGATAAAATCACTGTAATAATAATGCATGTGGCGCAGCCACCAAACACACGTAGCATAGCGACTGATTTAGATTCACACGTGGCACAGCCACAGAATAGGGGATCTCACGTGGCAACAGCCACCAAATATACGTGGCAACAACCACCAAATATACGTGGCACAGCCACAGAATAGGGGATCTCACGTGGCAACAACCACCAAATATACGTGGCACAGCCACAGAATGGGGGATCTCATGTGGCAACTGTCACGACCCAATTCCATTCTCTTTAACCGAAAATCACTGAAAATTTTTCGCGTTTTACTGTTACCTTACCCGATCGTGAACTAAACTCACCACACACTGTTAGGCTGTGAGCCAACAATAAACACCACATCTCATTCATTCTCAATTAATTAAAACGATGTCATACATGTGCATTTAATCGTGTACTTATACGAATACATGTTTTACTGACATCTACATCCCCTATAAGTACAACTCAAAAGAATACTGTGCTTTTACATTGTTTAGATACAAAAAGAATCACTGTGTATATACCTCTTAGAGATGGAGATGCAGCGGAGTCCAAAATAATACGCCTCAGTCCTCACTGGGCTACTATGCACGCTCTGTAGGGGGGAAAATAGAGTGGGATGAGCAACCACACGCTCAGTAAGGCAATAATGCAAGCATGGTAGATAACTACTCTATCTACATGCTGATAGTGTTATGCATAAATCATTTATGGTAGGAGCATGAGGAATAAAACTATGCCATGTAAATATACATATATATCATGTATCAAAATCATGTGCATTGGCATATAAAACATGGTAGAAACATCATGTATAAATCATCTCATGCTCAATCTCGTTTAAATTCATAAAAGGGCAATTCTTTAAGAAACCTCCTTTTTCAACCAACACCATAAAACCACCAAATCAACTCACAATCACAACCACATTTTCATTCCACAATCCACGCATGTGTATAAAACTAGGTCACTAAATCAAAAGTGCCTATGGGAACCATTACATCATAAATCATCCCAGACCACACGCATCCAGGGGTGCGGGGTATCATGCTGGCACGAAGATGGATTATCCCTTGCCAGACTTTCTCATCACATAACCATCATGCGGTACATCGTACTCCATGTGATATACACGGTACAACGTACTCCGCAAACTCATATCGTGATTGGGGGTGCCATTCCTAGGTCTTATCTACCCTATACCAAGAGTGTTCCATATTTCGTGAAGGAGAGCCTCCCTGCCGAACAGAGCCTCCCCGCCTAACAGAGCCTCCCTGCCTCATCGGGCTTAAGGATGTTAGCTTAAGGATGTAGGGCTTAAGGATCCTTTCCGTAAGAGAGCCTCCCCACCGAACAGAGCCTCCCCACTTAACAGAGCCTCCCCGCCTAACAGAGCCTCCCCGCCTCTTTGGGCTTAAGGATGTTGGCTTAAGGATGTAGGGCTTAAGGATCTTACCTTTACCGTACCTATGTAGGAGAGCCTCCCTGCCTAACAGAGCCTCCCCGCCTCTTTGGGCTTAAGGATGTTGGCTTAAGGATCCCACCGTAAGAGAGCCTCCCCACCAAACAGAGCCTCCCCGCCTAACAGAGCCTCCCCGCCTCTTTGGGCTTAAGGATGTCGGCTAAAGGATGTAAGGCTTAAGGATCTTACCCACTTTCACAACCTTATACGTATCCCATTGTGCAAACTTGTGCGAGCAAAGCTCTAGCACGACTCATGCATCTTCTCATAAAGAGGCGCGTACTAGCATAGCTCTAGTACGGTTATACTCGTAAGACAACCACTCAAAATCCACGTACGAGCAGAAGCTCCAGTACGGTTTATAAATATCATTATAGTTTCCAAATCAAGGTGCGAGCTAGGCTCCAGCACGTTTCATACAAATGAAAACATAGAAATCCAGCGCGAGCGAGGCTCTAACGCGATTTATGTCATACAAATGTGATAGGCGGCTCATATACAATTTATCAATCCCGGCAATTCGGGTTTAGCACTCACAAATGCTTTTCCACAACAACAATACAATACTAGCCGACCTATCTACAAGCTTGCTTAAAGCCAAGCAATTCGTTTTGGAAAAACATCAAAACATTAGATTTATGCAATTATTAGCCTTACTATCCCATTTCATAAAATCCACTTCAAATCCAAAACTACGCATATACTCATCGTCACTCATGAATACCATCAATCATTTATTTGAGCAATTCATGCATTTCATACAACACCCAATATTCACCCACAAGTTCAAAGTACGAGCAGCTACCTCTATATACTCACAAAATTCCCTTACCTGGAATCGTGATGCGTGATTCCACTTCCTTAATCTGCTTACTCGTACGGTTCGGTTCGCCTTCAACGAACTCTTCGAAACTGCACAAAATCGTATCCCGCATTATATTCGATCCATATATTGCAACCCTTGAGCTTGCTATAGTCATTTAATCTATAGCCTCTATTAAAGCTTATTTGGCCTCGTTTCATTACTTTATCCATAACTCGAGTCTATGGATCTTCTTAGGCCTATTATCTTATTCAAAGTCGATATCAAATTGACATAAAGCTCATAGCGTTCATATTCCATGAATCCCCTCACTATGGCATTTATCAATCATATACATACCCATTTCCACAATTCCTCCAAATTCACAATGTAATCTCATTTAACCATTTAAAATCATAATTATTACCCCAATAACAACTTTAGCATGCCATAAATCATAGGCTCATCCAATCCCACATATCCTCACATTATACCCATTTTTGATTTCTAGGTTCCACCAATTCCACTACATTCCTAGGTAGTTTATCCATCAATACTCATATCAATCAACTCCAAAATCAATTAAATAGCTAATGCATTTGGATTGGAGTGTTAGAATCTTACCAATATGATTTCTCTTCTTGCTCCAAATGGTAATGCCCTTAACTCCTTCAATTCCAAGAATGGGAAAATGCCTTCTCACTATGTTGTTCTTCTCCTTGACAGGAACAACTTTGCCTCTAATGATCTCTCTTTAATTCTTACTGAAAATGGCTGATTTTAGAGAGGGAAAGTTAGGTTTTTGGGTTAAAAATGGGAGGTTAATATGTTTTTCCGAGATTTCCAGATTTTCAGCCCTCCTTATATAGAAATAGCTTGAGGAGATCGATCTGGTCTAAGAGGAGATCGATCTGGTCCCTTAAAATCCCTCTTTTTCACGGCATTTTTAAGCCTGAGATCGATCTGTCGAAGAATGAGATCGATCTGTCTAGGCATGAGATCGATCTGTCGAAGCATGAGATCGATCTGCTCCCAAACAGAGAGCTAAGGAGATCGATCTGGGTGCTTGGGGATCGATCTTTCCACTACAGAATGCTTGGGAGATCGATCTGGCTCCATTGGAGATCGATCTGTTCTATTCTTTCGCCCACATAAGAGCATTCTGGCTCTTCCAGATAGATCTCTCATCCTATGAGATCGATCTGGACCTCATGTTTTCCAGATTTCCTGCAGTTTCTTTGCTGCAACTCATACCAACACATCCTTAATCTATTGCCATGGCCATTTTCTCATCCATCCACCTTTATAACTTGAAAATGGCATCCATTTATACCTTATGCACATTGAAACTTGTGTGCATTCATTTTATGTTCAAAGGTATGCTACATAAAACCAAATGGAGGCATAACTCCATTCCATTTTACCACACTACTCATCTTGAGTCTCAATCACATCCATCACTTGCTAGAACTCATTTCTTCGTATTCATACTCAATGAAACTTGTATGTACGTTACAATTTATATTACATATACATACATTGAATCCATGGACTTACATCAATCATACTTTACATTACAAGTCCAATCATATCATTTGATCCAATTACACACATTACCCTTATACATATACGGGGTCTTACATTCTCCCCTCCTTTAAGGAATTTGGTCCTCCAAATTAGAACCAAGTCACTCTTCAAACAGTTGGGGGTACTTCTCCCGTATCAAGTTCTCCAATTCCCACATGGCCTCTTCCGCCGTGTGGTGTTGCCAAAGCACTTTCACCAAGGGAATTGTCTTATTTCGCAACACTTTCTCTTTCCTGTCCAATATCCGAACCGGCTTCTCAACATACGTCATACTCTCATGGAGCTCCAACGGCTCATATCTTATCACGTGTGTCGGGTCCGGGTGATACTTTCAAAGCATCGAGACGTGGAAGAGGTTGTGGACATTTGCCAAGTCCGGTGGCAATGCCAACCTATACGCCTTATCTCCTACTCTCTCCAAAATCTCGAAGGGTCCGATATACCTAGGGCTCAGCTTGCCCTTCTTACCGAATCTCATAATACCCTTCGATGGTGAAATTCTCAAAAATACCGACTCACCCTCATCAAACTCCAGTGGTCTTCGTCTCTTGTCAGCATAACTCTTTTGCCGGCTCTGAGCTGTCCGTAATCTCTCACATATCAACTGGACGTCCTCAGATGCCTGCTGCACTAAGTCCGGAGCAAAAATCTGTCTGTCACCAACCTCTTCCCATCCAATAGGGGAACGGCATCTACGCCCGTATAATGCCTCATAGGGTGCCATCCCGATACTAGCATGATAGCTATTATTATAAGCGAACTCGGCTAACTGCAGGTGGTCATCCCAGGAGCCTCTAAAATCCAGCACACACGCTCTCAACATATCCTCGAGGGTCTGTATAGTCCTCTCTGACTGCCCATCTGTCTGAGGATGAAAAGTGGTGCTAAAACTCAATCGGGTCCCCAGCGCTTCCTAAAAATGTTCCCAGAAATGGGAAGTGAAGCGGGCATCCCTATCAGAAACAACGCTCATTGGTACACCATGTAGCCGTACTATCTCTCGAATATACAGGTTCGCCAACTGACTCAGTGTATCGGTAGCTCTCATAGCCAAGAAATGGGCGGACTTAGTCAACCGGTCCACAATAACCCATATGGCATCATGACCTCTGCGGGTCCTCGGCAACCCCATCACAAAATCCATGGTGACATGCTCCCACTTCCATGTCGGTATCGGTAGAGGCTGCAATAATCCTGCAGGCTTCTGATGCTCTACCTTCACTTGCTGACAAACGAGACACTTAGCGACATATTTAGCAATGTCTCTCTTCATTCCAGACCACCAATAAACCTTCCGAAGGTTTTGATACATCTTGGTACTTCCCGGATGTATCGTATACTTCGATGAGTGAGCCTCTGATAAAATCATTCTCCTGATCTCAGGATCCCTGGGAACGCATACTCTGCCTCTGAACCTCAATAAGCCATCAGCACTCTGCTCAAAATCAATACCCACACCTGTCTGTACCTGCCTCAGCCAATCGATGCACCGTCGATCACTCTGCTGGGCTTGCCGAATACGGCCAATCAACTCTGGCTCTAGTCTCAAACTAGCCATGATCTCAAGTCTCTCAGATCCAGGTGGGGTTACATCCAAACTGAGGTTCGCAAAGTGTTCTAACAATTCATGTTCCCTTACCATCATATAAGACACCAACCCAAGGTTCTTTCTACTCAAAGCATCGGTAACTACATTTGCCTTACCCGAGTGGTACATGATTTCACAATCATATTCTTTCAGGAGTTCGAGCCATCTCCTCTGTCTCATATTCAGCTCTTTCTGCGAGAACAGGTACTTAAGGCTCTTATGATCTGTGAACACCTGAAATTTCTCACCATAGAGATAGTGGCACCATATTTTCAAAGCAAATACTACAGCCGCCAACTCCAAATCATGTGTCGGGTAGTTCCTCTCATGATCTTTCAACTGTCTAGATCCATAGGCAACTACCTTCCCATCCTGCATAAGTACACAGCCCAGTCCCTGGTGTGATGCATCTGTATACACCGAGAATCCTCCTGAGCTGGTAGGAATGGTGAGAACTGGAGCAGTCGTCAATCGACGTTTAAGCTCCTCAAAACTCCTCTCACATGCCTCATCCCATGTAAACTTAACATCCTTACGCGTGAGGCGTGTCAATGGAGCAGCTAGTCTGGAGAAACCCTCTATAAATCTCCGATAATATCCTGCCAATCCCAGGAAACTTCTGATCTCAGTAACTGTCTTGGGCTGTTCCCACTGTATAACTGCCTCTATCTTGGATGGATCCACTGATACCCCATCCTTTGACACAACATGCCCCAGAAATGAGATCTGTTCCTACCAAAAGTTACACTTGCTGAGTTTGGCATACAATTCTCTCTCTCGGAGGGTTTGCAGAACTATCCTCAAGTGCTCCTCATGATCTTCCCTGGACTTGGAATAAACCAAAATGTCATCAATGAACACTATTACAAACTTGTCCAGGTATGGCTTGAATATATCATTCATCAATGCTATAAATGCTGCGGTAGCATTCGTCAATCCGAATGGCATCACCAAAAACTCGTAGTGGCCATAACGGGTACGAAATGCTGTCTTGGGTATATCTCCACTCCTAATCCTCAATTGATGATACCCTGACCGCAGATCTATCTTAGAAAATACTTCGGCTCCCTGGAGCTGATCCAACAAATCATCGATTCTTGGAAGGGGGTACTTGTTTTTAATGGTGGCCTTATTCAACAACTGGTAATCTATACACAGTCGGAGGCTTCCATCCTTCTTCCTTACAAATAGAACCGGTGCTCCCCAAGGTGAGACACTCGGTCTAATAAACCCCTTCTCCAACAACTCTTGCAGCTGTTTCTTCAGCTCTTCCAATTCTATCGGAGCCATTCTATAGGGTGGTTTCGATATCGGCTCTGTACCAGGCACTAACTCAATGCAAAATTCCATTTCCCTTTCAGGTGGTAGTCCTGGTAATTCATCCGGAAAGACATCAGGGTAATTCGTAATTACGGGTATGTCCTTCAATTCCGGGTGTGCCTCATCTATATCGACCACATAGGCAATGAACCCTTCACAATATCCTCTCCATCGTTAGTAACATAAACCATCACTCCATATTCAACATTTATCAAAAACGAATAATTTATCACTCAGCAACATGCATTTAAAATCATACTCTTTTATTTACCACAATTATACAAGTTTCATATCATTTCTTTTCATCAAAATTTACAATAAGATTGTCTAATCCTGAAAACATCAATGTTTTGGCATGACAATCCATCACAACACGATTGGTAGCCAACCAATCCATTCCCAAAATTACATCAAAATCATTCATATTCAATAAAATCAGATTGGTTATCATCTCTTTCCCCTCTATCTTTAACTTACAATCTCTACATACATGCTCAGTCAATTGACTATCATTCATGGGTGTGGAAATCATTAACATTTTATCCAACAATGTTGGTTTCACATATTTCAACAATTTATGTGCGAAGGAAGGTGATATGAAAGAATGCGTGGTACCAGGATCAAATAATACCAATGCTTCTAAATCAAAGATTCGGATGGTACCTTTTATCACATCCGTCGAGGCATCTGCGGTGTCCTGATCCAGTGCATGTACTCTTCCTCTGCTCACACCCGCAACCTGTTTCCCTTTTTCCTCAGCTGTAGCCCTCCTCCTCGGGGCTGCTGTCTCAACTGGAGCTCCCTCAGGCTCCTTGCCCTTCTGTGGGGCAACCTCCATCTTCTCAGGACAATACTTAGCCATATGTCCTGGTCTCTCACATCTAAAACACACCATAGGGGTTATCAAACAGGGCCTATTCCCATGAAATCTCCCACATCTCCTACACTGATCAGTAGTAGGTCGTGGTCCTCTAATAGTCATGCCCCTCGGTGCAGTCAAGGCTGGGTATACGGGAGGTCTAGCAGCTCTCTCCCGCACCTCCTCAATCTTTGGCCTCTTCTCGAAAAATCTTTGGCCATCTCTCTTAGCCACTCTTCCAAACACGAATCTCTTCCGATCCTTGTCCTTTCTAACACTAACTCTCCCAAGCTCAGAGGCATTTCGCTCAAAGTCTTGTTCACATAACTGAGCCTTATGTACAGCCTCCTCATAAGTCACAATATCGAAGGGAGCTAGCTTAGTCCGGATAGCCAATCTCAATCCATCCATGAACTTCTGAATCGTCCGGGTCTCACTACCCATCGTGTCAGGGTCATATCTCCCCAATGACATAAACTTGGACTCATACTCGTCCACAGTTCGGTTCCCCTGAACCAAGTTCATAAATTCCATCCGCAATTTCCTCTGTGCGGTAGCTGGAATATACTGTCTCCTGAAGGCCTCTAGAAATATCTCCCACGAGATCTCAGAGTGTCTGGCCCTCAAAATAACCTCGGTGGACCTCTACCAATGCTCGGCCTCGCCTTTCAGCATAAACACGGCAAAGGCAACCTTCTCACTTGAAGTGCATCGGAAAAACCTATACAGTTTCTCCATCTCATACACCCAATCCTCCGTAATCACTGGGTCCTTTACCCCTCTAAACACTAGGGGTTTTAGCGCTTGAAACTCTCGCAGCCTGCTCAAGTCGCAGTCATAACCCACATCACTACCGCTCTGCTGTGGAGCGATAGGAGAATATGTATCCTGGGCTGGAGGTGGTGTAACTGTAGCTGTCTCAGCAGCATGAGGTCTCTCCGCCTCTGCAGCTGCCTGTTCAGTAGTAGGCTGTGCTGCGGGACCTCGTCTATCACCGGCGCCCAAGGCCTGCGTGACTATCTCCACCAAACTCTCAATACTCCGCTCTAATCTAGCGAAGCGAGCCTCAGTATTCTCTGCTCTCTCAGCAGGGTTCTGTGGAGCCTGCTCAGTCTGTGGCTCCGCACAGCTCTCAGGCCTACCTCTACGGCCTCTAGCACGTGCTCTCGCCCCTCTACCTTTGCGTGTAACTGGCATAGTGCCTAACTTCCTGTATTATAATAATTTATTAAGCTCAATCCATCACAGTATACACAGTTATATCTAAACAAAAGCACAGTACTATGGGGATGTACTTTCCTACATTTTATTAATGACTCACATCAGGCTAACACAGCTCTGATACCAATCTCTGTCACGACCCAATTCCATTCTCTTTAACCGAAAATCACTGAAAATTTTTCGCGTTTTACTGTTACCTTACCCGGTCGTGAACTAAACTCACCACACACTGTTGGGCTGTGAGCCAATAATAAACACCACATCTCATTCATTCTCAATTAATTAAAACGAAGTCATACATGTGCATTTAATCGTGTACTTATGCGAATACATGTTTTACTGACATCTACATCCCCCATAAGTACAACTCAAAAGAATACTGTGCTTTTACATTGTTTAGATACAAAAAGAATCACTGTGTATATACCTCTTAGAGATGGAGATGCAGCAGAGTCCAAAATAATACGCCTCAGTCCTCACTGGGCTACTATGCACGCTCTGTAGGGGGAAAATAGAGTGGGATGAGCAACCACACGCTCAGTAAGGCAATAATGCAAGCATGGTAGATAACTACTCTATCTACATGCTGATAGTGTTATGCATAAATCATTTATGGTAGGAGCATGAGGAATAAAACTATGCCATGTAAATATACATATATATCATGTATCAAAATCATGTGTATTGGCATATAAAACATGGTAGAAACATCATGTATAAATCATCTCATGCTCAATCTCGTTTAAATTCATAAAAGGGCAATTCTTTAAGAAACCTCCTTTTTCAACCAACACCATAAAACCACCAAATCAACTCACAATCACAACCACATTTTCATTCCACAATCCACGCATGTGTATAAAACTAGGTCACTATATCAAAAGTGCCTATGGGAACCATTACATCATAAATCATCCCAGACCACACGCATCCAGGTGTGCGGGGTATCATGCTGGCACGAAGATGGATTATCCCTTGCCAGACTTTCTCATCACATAACCATCATGTGGTACATCGTACTCCATGTGATATACACGGTACAGCGTACTCCGCAAACTCATATCGTGATTGGGGGTGCCATTCCTAGGTCTTATCTACCCCATACCAAGAGTGTTCCATATTTCGTGAAGGAGAGCCTCCCTGCCGAACAGAGCCTCCTCGCCTAACAGAGCCTCCCTGCCTCCTCGGGCTTAAGGATGTTAGCTTAAGGATGTAGGGCTTAAGGATCCTTTCCGTAAGAGAGCCTCCCCACCGAACAGAGCCTCCCCGCTTAACAGAGCCTCCCCGCCTAACAGAGCCTCCCCGCCTCTTTGGGCTTAAGGATGTTGGCTTAAGGATGTAGGGCTTAAGGATCTTACCTTTACCGTACCTATGTAGGAGAGCCTCCCTGCCTAACAGAGCCTCCCCGCCTCTTTGGGCTTAAGGATGTTGGCTTAAGGATCCCACCGTAAGAGAGCCTCCCCACCAAACAGAGCCTCCCCGCCTAACAGAGCCTCCCCGCCTCTTTGGGCTTAAGGATGTCGGCTTAAGGATGTAAGGCTTAAGGATCTTACCCACTTTCACAACCTTATACGTATCCCATTGTGCAAACTTGTGCGAGCAAAGCTCTAGCACGACTCATGCATCTTCTCATAAAGAGGCGCGTATGAGCATAGCTCTAGTACGGTTATACTCGTAAGACAACCACTCAAAATCCACGTACGAGCAGAAGCTCCAGTACGGTTTAGGCTCCAGCACGTTTCATACAAATGAAAACATAGAAATCCAGCGCGAGCGAGGCTCTAGCGCGATTTATGTCATACAAATGTGATAGGCGGCTCATATACAATTTATCAATCCCGGCAATTTGGGTTTAGCACTCACAAATGCTTTTCCACAACAACAATACAATACTAGCTGACCTATCTACAAGCTTGCTTAAAGCTAAGCAATTCGTTTTGGAAAAACATCAAAACATTAGATTTATGCAATTATTAGCCTTACTATCCCATTTCATAAAATCCACTTCAAATCCAAAACCACGCATATACTCATCGTCACTCACGAATACCATCAATCATTTATTTGAGCAATTCATGCATTTCATACAACACCCAATATTCACCCACAAGTTTAAAGTACGAGCAGCTACCTCTATATACTCACAAAATTCCCTTACCTGGAATCGTGATGCGTTATTCCACTTCCTTAAGCTGCTTACTCGTACGGTTCGGTTCGCCTTCAACGAACTCCTCGGAACTGCACAAAATCGTATCCCGCATTATATTCGATCCATATATTGCAACCCTTGTGCTTGCTATAGTCAATTTAATCTATAGCCTCTATTAAAGCTTATTTGGCCTCCTTTCATTACTTTATCCATAACTCGAGTCTATGGATCTTCTTAGGCCTATTATCTTATTCAAAGTCGATATCAAATCGACATAAAGCTCATAGCGTTCATATTCCATGAATCCCCTCACTATGGCATTTATCAATCATATACATACCCATTTCCACAATTCCTCCAAATTCACAATGTAATCTCATTTAACCATTTAAAATCATAATTATTACCCCAATAACAACTTTAGCATGCCATAAATCATAGGCTCATCCAATCCCACATATCCTCAAATTATACCCATTTTTGATTTCTAGGTTACACCAATTCCACTACATTCCTAGGTAGTTTATCCATCAATACTCATATCAATCAACTCCAAAATCAATTAAATAGCTAATGCATTTGGATTGGAGTGTTAGAATCTTACCAATATGATTTCTCTTCTTGCTCCAAATGGTAATGCCCTTAACTCCTTCAATTCCAAGAATGGGCAAATGCCCTCTCACTATGTTGTTCTTCTCCTTGACAGGAACAACTTTGCCTCTAATGATCTCTCTTTAATTCTTACTGAAAATGTCTGATTTTAGAGAGGGAAAGTTAGGTTTTTGGGTTGAAAATGGGAGGTTAATATGTTTTTCCGAGATTTCCAAATTTTCAGCCCTCCTTATATAGAAATAGCTTGAGGAGATCGATCTGGTCCAAGAGAAGATCGATCTGGTCCCTTAAAATCCCTCTTTTTTACGGCATTTTTAAGCCTGAGATCGATCTGTCGAAGCAATGAGATCGATCTGTCTAGGCATGAGATCGATCTGTCGAAGCATGAGATCGATCTGCTCCCAAACAGAGAGCTAAGGAGATCGATCTGGGTGCTTGGGGATCTATCTTTCCACTACAGAATGCTTGGGAGATCGATCTGGCTCCATTGGAGATCGATCTGTTCTATTCTTTCGCCCACATAAGAGCATTCTGGCTCTTCCAGATCGATCTCTCATCCTATGAGATCGATCTGGACCTCATGTTTTCCAGATTTCCTGAAGTTTCTTTGCTGCAACTCATACCAACACATCCTTAATCTATTGCCATGGCCATTTTCTCATCCATCCACCTTTATAACTTGAAAATGGCATCCATTTATACCTTATGCACATTGAAACTTGTGTGCATTCATTGTATGTTCAAAGGTATGCTACATAAAACCAAATGGAGGCATAACTCCATTCCATTTTACCACACTACTCATCTTAAGTCTCAATCACATCCATCACTTGCTAGAACTCATTTCTTCGTATTCATACTCAATGAAACTTGTATGTACGTTACAATTTATATTACATATACATACATTGAATCCATGGACTTACATCAATCATACTTTACATTACAAGTCCAATCATATCATTTGATCCAATTACACACATTACCCTTATACATATACGGGGTCTTACAGCAATAACCACCAAATATACATGGCACAGCCACAGAATGGGGGATATCACGTTACCAGAACGGAGAAGAATCGGGCTTACATGCTACCAGAGCAATGCCGGTGTGTACTCAAAATTTACACACCTATGTCTTTATCAGTAGCCATTATCATATAAAACTGGTTTGCCTTCATGTAGAACTCATAGTGGTTTTTCTCTCATAAAACTCATTTGAAACCGTTTTGTACTCAACACAAAACATATTTAAAACCGAGTTCCAACCGACAAAACACGCACACATTTCTCAAATCTCGATATTGCCTTAACGTAGAGCCCAATTCATTTCTCACACAAACTCAACGATTTATAAAGAGGTTTCGCATGTAGCTTATAAACTCATAAAAACATTGGGCTCCAACCGGCTATAAAAATCGTGTGCATTTTCATCAAACACAATACATCAAACATGCTTGTTTTATAAATCGTAAATCATGCTATAATAGTTCACAAATCACATACACAAATGGTTTAGTTTCCCTTACCCATTTGCACCTCGTATAGTGCAATTGTTTTCTCCCTTGTCACGGACTAGTCTTGCATTTCACTCTGGAACTCCCGAGCTGTCCAAACGATGTTAAAACATCAATACTCATCATCACAGTAACATCAATTCTCAAAATCAAGCATAATTGCTCATAACACCTCAAATCTCTCAATTCTCATAACTCTATCACAGTCCACAATCTCATTCACAACATCTCAACATCCTACACTTCCCATGCCACAATAACTATACTAATCACCACATTGTCTAAATTTCCATTTATAACTCAAAATTCCCAAAATTACCAAAATTGCTAAATATTATTATCACTCCAACTACATTGTAATTTCATCAATCCCTAATCATTTTCCAACTACTTCAACACAATGCCAACAACCGTTATCACCAAAATCATCTCAAATATCAAGATCGAGGTTTAAAAATTACCCAAAACTTGTGGAGAGCTTATCTCTTGCCTCGATTCAATCCGTCTTCCGATTCCCAAGTATGTTGTTCTCCCTTCGATGACGAACAACTTTCCTTCTTGCCACAACCTCTGATTTGGACGGAAATAGGTGCTTGGATGAGTGAGAAAGCTAGGGCTCGAGTGAAAATGGGGTTTTGAAGAGAGAGAAAATGAAATTGCAGGAGAAAGCAGGGGTTCCTTATATAGACGGAGGGTAGGAGATCGATCTGGCTCTTGATGAGATCGATCTGTATTTGAATTTGGGGACGATTTGGGGTAATTTTATGCCTAGGAGATCGATCTGTTGAGGGGTGAGATCGATCTCGTTATGGCTTTATGAGATCGATCTGCTCCTTGAAGAGATCGATCTTCTCCCAAACAGAAACATTTGGAGATCGATCCCTTCCTCATGAGATCGATCTTCTCTCAAACAGAATCATAAGGAGATCGATGCTCTTCCATTGGAGATCGATCTGCTCACTTACTTTCCTCCTTCCTTGTCATTTTTAACTCACCAGATCGATCTCTCCTTCTCCAAGATCGATCTGACCTCATAGTTTCACACTTAGGTTAAACACTTAACATGTAAATCTCCAAATATAATTTCCACAGTCTATTACTTGGATTATTTCTCATTCATCACATATAGATTTCACTTAGCTCAATAAATTACACTTCAAGTTCATATTACATAATTAAAATATGTCTAAAATTCTCAGATCTCACAATAATACAACTTCATTTACATTTCTTTGTACATATATACCATTATACATATACGGGGTCTCACAAAACCGACCTTTCAGGCCTAATGAGATCGATCTGCCCCTAAGCATGAGATCGATCTTCACAACTCAGAACCTTAAGGAGATCGATCTGGCCTTACAATGAGATCGATCTGTCACAACCCGAGCCTTAAGTGAATCGATCTGTATTGCTAAGGAGATCGATCTGCTCCATTCTTGAAGCAGTTCTGCTGTACTTTTCTTCCCAAAATCACTGTTACATTAGTATTTGATTTACGTAACCATTCATTTTTCATGTCATACACATTTAGAACTCCAAAACATCAATTCCTCATAATTTAGATCAATTGTGACTTGTCTATACACCACAAACTCACAAAGATTACATGTTAAATTTTGGGTCTTACATTACTCTAGCTTACAAGGTAGATAAAAATAGTTTATATCCACAAAGCAATTGATTTCTCAAATACTTAAACAAATAGTTCTTATAAATCATTCATATTTCTCAAAAGCCATTTCATTACATAAAAATAGTTTGCACAAAATTAACCTGCAACTTGTGCAATTAACTTACCGAAGCTTTGCAAACCTAACACAACTTCAATCAACAAACTTCCACACACCATAATTACTCTGAAAGCCTACAATATCACACAAATTACTTACTTAACAATTCACAGTGCCCTGAAAGCACCCAAAACCACTTAGAGGTTCTACTTTTACATGATTTCACTTATGTCACCTTTAGCCGTAAAGTGACAAAAGCTACTAATTCATACTTTTCAATCATTCTAATTGCACATATTACATTAACGCATGCTTATCACTAGCTTAGCATCAAAATTACACTTTACGAGTAAAATTACCATTTTACCTTCACATTACCTTCACATCAAAATCTTTTAGATTGTACATATTATATCCACAAAGCAATTGATTTCTCAAATACTTAAACAGATAGTTCTTAGTAATCATTCATTTTTCTCAAAATCCATTTCATTACTTAAAAATAGTTTGCACAAAATTAACCTGCAACTTGTGCGATTAATTTATCGAAGCTTTGTAGGAAATGAACCTAACACAGCTTCAATCAACAAACTTTCACCCACCATAATTACTCCGAAAGCCTACAATATCACACAAATTACATAGTTAACAATTCATAGTGCCATGAAAGCACCCAAAATCACTTAAAGGTTCTACTTTTACATGATTTTACTTATGTCACCTTTAGCAGTAAAGTGATAAAAGCTACTAATTCATACTTTTCAATAATTCTAATCACACATATTACATTGACGGATGCTTATCACTAGCTTAGCATCAAAATTACACTTCACGGGCAAAATTACCATTTTACCTTCACATTACCATCACATCAAAATCATTCTAATTGCACATATTATATCCACAAAGCAATTGGTTTCTCAAATACTTAAACAAATAGTTCTTATAAATCATTCAAATTTCTCAAAAGCCATTTCATTACATAAAAATAGTTTGCACAAAATTAACCTGCAACTTGTGCACTTAACTTATCGAATCTTTACAGGAAATAAAGCTAACACAGCTTCAACGAACAAACTTCCACCCACCATAATTACTCTGAAAGCCTACAATATCACACAAATTACTTAGTTAACAATTCACAGTGCCCTGAAAGCATCCAAAACCACTTAAATGTTATACTTTTACATGATTTCACTTATGTCACCTTTTTCAGTAAAGTGACAAAGCTACTAATTCATACTTTTCAATCATTCTAATTGCACATATTACATTGACACATGCTTATCACTAGCTTAGCATCAAAATTACACTTTACGGGCAAAATTACCATTTTACCTTCACATTACCTTCACATCAAAATCATTCTAATTGCACATATTATATCCACAAAGCAATAGATTTCTCAAATACTTAAACAGATACTTCTTATAAATCATTCATATTTCTCAAAAGCCATTTCATTACATAAAAATAGTTTGCACAGAATTAACCCGCAACTTGTGCAATTAATTTATCGAAGCTTTGTAGGAAATGAACCTAACACAACTTCAATCAATAAACTTCCACTCACCATAATTACTCTGAAAGCCTACAATATCACACAAATTGTCACGACCCTACCATCTTCTCGTGAATTTACCTTACTACTTATCACTTACAGTTGGGCTGTGAGTCAAATCTAATCCACATCTCACTTAAATTCATTTTAATAAATGAAGTAGAGTAGAAACTGGACTTTTATAACTATGCGAAAGCGTTTACCTCAGTTTCTATTAATTTATACATCCCTTTCGTACAAAATATTACTAGACTGTGCATTAATTTACAAGACACATTTTTTTTCCACAAGTGTATACCTTTTTGTACAGCTGGATAACTAGAGAACACTGTAGCAGGGACGACTGCAGTACTCACTACTGTGTAGTATCGGTGGAGGAGAAATAAGGGGGTGAGCATAACGTGCTCAGTAAGGAAAATATGCAAGCAGGTAGATAACTACACTATCTACATGCTAAAATACATATATGTTCATTTTCCTTATAAGACAATATGCATGTTCTTTAAAATAACTTCCATCAATGCGAAACCATTAATTCGCTAGATGGTATATGCATATCCACATAGTTTATCATTTAAAACCACACCGGTTTAACTTCATACAGTAGCACACAGCTTCACATAAATCATCTTTCAAAACCACACAGGTTTACACAGCATAATCTATTTACACAAATCTCGTATAGAAAATGCTTTATACAATATAAATCAATTACATGTTGAGACATAAATCATGGATTAACATATCCCCAGACACATAGCAAGGGAAGATATCTGTCACCTCACACAGTAGTGACAATCAAGACTTATGGCCATAGTCGGATTCCAAGCAATCATGGATCAGGTGTGCGGGAATCCCATGCTTAGGGAGGCAGATCAACCATCCCATCAGCTCACTAAGATCACTAAGATATCACGGTACAGCGTACTCCGAGGATCCTTATATATTGTGACATAGTTGAGGGGACCGAGTAATCTCGAGGTCTACCACCTCAGTATCACTATCATCCATTTTCATGTCTCAAAATCACATGCAAGCAGGTCAGTGCAAGAACACCTAGCATCACACGACGACTGCAGCACGATTTATTCATCACACAACAATATCATAAACCCTCGTGCAAGCTCTCGAATGGAACACACAGTATGATCGAGGCATCAAGCACGGTTTTACTTATTACACAGAAGCTCAAGAGACTACGTGCGAGCAACTCAGAGTAGAACACAGTATATTTGAGGCATCGAGCACGAATGCAAGCTCTCGGATGGAACACATAGTATCACCGAGGCATCAAGCACTGTTGTCTCATCACTTTAAATCGAGAGGGTCGCATGTGAGCATAACTAGAGCAAGATCACTAAGGAATGCTCTTTGGCTCAAACATGATTCCCAAAATCTAGTGCAAGTCACTCGAGTGGAATCACACAACGTCACTCGAGGTATCGAGCACTCTTTTGTTTTTCTAAAAATCCCTTTTTAAAATAATGTGCGAGCGAGGCTGGTCAATCTACCGTTGCCTCTTTTGCTCTAGCACTATTTCACACAGAAAAGAAATAGAAAGGCTCCATGTATAATCATGAGTGAGAAGGCAATTCTCCCTTCAATCACTCTTTAAAACATGTTACATGCACTTGGTTAAATCGGAAGCCCGTCTATTATCATTCTTTCTCAAAACGTTTGCAAAAACCTCTTTTCACACAAGCATAGAAGTCATGCAACATTTGACTTATTCTTATACGTAGTTTTCTACTTAGATATACCGATATCTATGTATTTATCGCATACATTGCACACAGCAGATAAGAAAACATACGTATAGCTATCTCTATAGCTTACATAAATCACTTACCTCGAATTGTGTCGACTGCGAATTCAATTTCCTCGATCCCCTCGGATTACGCAGTCTAATTGGCTCCGGATGTATTCTCGAAAGTCGAATCTTTTCTTGGTGGCACTTAAATCGAGATCTGCTCGAATTTGTACATGTCGCCTACCATTTTTCTGCTACACAGCAATATATATTTAAACGGTTTATTTCGGCCTAAAATAAATTCAAATTAATTATCCGAAAAATAATTCGACCGATTTTCGACCACTTACCAGTCTACTGCTGTGCCGGGATAACACTGAATTTTTTTCAAATTTTTTTCTGTCCTCTTTCTCTCTCCTACTGAACCGGTTTGGACCGGTTCAGCCCCTTTTCACACTGCACCGGTCCGACTAGTTTAGGCTGATTTTGGCCGTTTTCGACGCTGCCGACCGGTTCCTGGGGTGGGTCGGCCACCGTTGGGTACGCCTCGGCCTGGGGAAGCTTCGCCTGGCTTGGCTCGGCCCAGATCGCCGCCGTCGCTGGCGAATCCCCCTTTCTCCCCCGCGGGCTTCTCCTCCCCGATCTGCCTTTCTGGCAGCTCTCACGGCGCGTGCCGGCGTCCAATAGCCTCCTGGGTTGCCGGTCGTCACTCGCTGGTGGTCTCGCGCTCTCCAGCGTCGGCCGTTGCTCGCCGGTGGTGAGGAAAGGCAGGGTCGGCTTCGGTCCCTCTCTTTCTCTCTCTTCGCGATTTTGCTTCCAATTTCCTTTTTTTTTTCACTTTCTTTTTTTTTTTTCAACTTTCTGATTCTTTCTCTTTTTTTATATAAATATATTATATTATATTATATTATATTATATTATATCTTAATATAATATAATATATTACCCAAATAAATAATATATTTTAATATAATATTATTATAATAGTAATAAACAATTATTTTGTATTATTATAATAATAATATATTACCATAATGTATTTTTATACATTAATATTCATACCTGTGTACATATATTTTATTTAATTTTTCTTCTCAAAATAGATATATATGTACATCACATTCTATTTTTATTATTTCTCCGAAAATATAATTCATTTCTCTTTATTTCGGAGATAAATTTCCATTGTGGGGAAATTTTCGGTTTATCATTTTCGGACTAACTTCCCCTTCTTGGACTACCTATATTTTGGCGTTCTGAGTCCATATTTTCAGTCCGTTGACTAAATTTTATTCGGTTTATTCCGAATTTAACCTAGCTCTTATTTCGGTATATTAAAACTTACCGATTTTCAATTACATCAGATAAACTCGAAATTGTATTATTTCTTCATCATTGATCGATATATCATAATTACATATTCAAATGACATATTCGAAAAGAAATAACACAAAATTCGGGTCTTACACAAATTACTTAGTTAACAATTCATATGCCACAAAGCACCCAAAACCATTTAAGGGTTCTACTTTTACATGATTTCACTTATGTCACCTTTAGCAATAAAGTGACAAAAGCTACTAATTCATACTTTTCAATTATTCTAATTGCACATATTTTATTGACGCATGCTTAGCACTAGCTTAACATCAAAATTACACTTTATGGGAAAAATTACCATTTTACCTTCACTTTACCCACATCAAAATCATTCTAATTGCACATATTATATCCACAAAGCAATTGATTTCTCAAATACTTAAACAGATAGTTCTTATAAATCATTCATATTTCTCAAAAGCCATTTCATTACATAAAAATAATTTGCATAAAATTAACCCGCAACTTGTGCAATTAACTTACCGAAGCTTTGTAGGAAATGAACCTAACAGAGCTTCAATGAATAAACTTTCACCCACCATAATTACTCTGAAAGCCTACAATATCACACAAATTACTTAGTTAACAATTCACAGCTTAAAGGTTCTACTTTTACATGATTTCACTTATGTTACTTTTAGCAGTAAAGTGACAAAAGCTACTAATTCATACTTTTCAATCATTCTAATTACACATATTACATTGACGCATGCTTATCCCTAGCTTAGCATCAAAATTACACTTTACGGGTAAAATTACCATTTTACTTTCACATTACCTTCACATCAAAATCATTCTGATTGCACATATTATAGCCACAAAGCAATTGATTTCTCAAATACTTAAACATATAGTTATTATAAATCATTCATATTTCTCAAAAGCCATTTCATTACATAAAAATAGTTTGCACAAAATTAACCTGCAACTTGTGCAATTAACTAACTGAAGCTTTCCGGGAAATGAACCTAACACAGCTTCAATCAATAAACTTTCACACACCGTAATTACTCCGAAAGTGTACAATATTACACAAATTACTTAGTTAACAATTCACAGTGCCCTGAAAGCACCCAAAACCACTTAAAGGTTCTACTTTTACCTGATTTCACTTATGTCACCTTTAGCAGTAAAGTGACAAAAGCTACTAATTCATACTTTTCAATCATTCTAATTGCACATATTACATTGACGCATGCTTATCTCTAGCTTAGCATCAAAATTACACTTTATGGGCAAAATTACCATTTTACTTTCACATTACCTTCACATCAAAATCATTCTGATTGCACATATTATAGCCACAAAGCAATTGATTTCTCAAATACTTAAACATATAGTTATTATAAATCATTCATATTTCTCAAAAGCCATTTCATCACATAAAAATAGTTTGCACAAAATTAACTTGCAACTTGTGCAATTAACTAACTGAAGCTTTGCAGGAAATGAACCTAACACAGCTTCAATCAACAAACTTTCACAGATCGTAATTACTCCAAAAGCATACAATATTACACAAATTACTTAGTTAACAATTCACAGTGCCCTGAAAGCACCCAAAACCACTTAAAGGTTCTACTTTTACCTGATTTAACTTATGTCACCTTTAGCAGTAAAGTGACAAAAGCTACTAATTCATACTTTTCAATCATTCTAATTGCACATATTATATTGACGCATGCTTATCTCTAGCTTAGCATCAAAATTACATTTTACGGGTAAAATTACCATTTAACTTCAAATTACCAAATACAGAACTTTGCATATACATGTCCTTTGATTAATTTTCTTCTGTAATTACTCTAATTTCAAGTCTAATTGCATGAATTAATCAACATATCCTAAAATCCCCATAAAATTACACCACTTCCTTTGCCAAACCCTAATGGTTGAATACTGTTCTCTACATTCCTATCACTTTTATTCAATTCCAACACTATACATAATTATAACACATCATATACAAGAACTTATATTGTTTTGAAGAGTTAAAACTGACCTTAGCTAAAAAAACCTATGTTGGCCGAATATGGAAGACAAGCTTGGAAGGAGTTTTGTTTAAATCTAAAGGCATAGAAACACTTCATGTTAGTTATTAGACAACATATATAAAACCTATAAATTGAAAGAACTTAAATCTCCGTAGATCTATCTTTTACCAAATAGTTGTACAATTTTAACATCCTTGGCCAAAGCTTGATCAAATGTAAAACCTCAAATTTTCGTTATATAAGCTTGACACTTTATTGAATAAGTCAATTTCGTAATGTATGAATGTTATGGATTATCAGACATGGTTGTAAGAGACATGGATGTTTTATGAATTGATGTTTATGATGATTGAAGTTGAAATGAATTGTGTACAGTGACTTCATGCATACATGATGTATTAAGTATAAGTTAAGGATGTGGATCATATGTGATGCTATGAATATGTTATTGTTTGTTTAAATATGTTTATGGTTGTATTGGGGAATGATTTTGAGTTGTTGGATGATTGGTAGAAGTTTAGGTGATGAAAATCGGGCATTTTTGTGTTTAGACATCAAAAGAATGATATTCCAAGCCAAGGGATCGATCTGCTACCCCAAAAGGACTGATCTCCTATTGACAGAAACTAAAATTAAGCAGTAAAGGAGTGAGGGATCGATCCCCTAAGATAAGAGATCGATCCCCTGAAGCCAGAATGTACAAAAGCTACAGGAAAGCACATAAGGGATCGATCCCCTAAGATAAGAGATCGATCCCTTGAAGCCAGAATATACAAAAGCTACAGGAAAACACAGAAAGGATCGATCCCCTCATCTCAAAACATGATTTTAGGGCCTTTTTAATGGCAAAGATCGATCCTCTCCATAAAGGGATCAATCCTTTAGTGGTCTGAAGCCTTTAAAAAGAGTTGTAAAACACGAGAAAGTTAGGAAAGGTTAGAAAAACCCGAGAAAGAAAAAGAAAAAGAGAAAAAGTAAAGGGAAAAAGGAAAGAAAAGGGAAAATGGAAGAGAAAAGATAAGGAAACTCTACCTATTCCTATTCCTAACCCTCATTTCTTCAAAAACACTAGATCTAAAAAGAGATTTGAGTGAAATAAAGGAAGAAATGGAAGAGCAAAAAAAAATGGTTTTTTGGTGTCAAAAAGCAAGAATCAAGGTAAGAAGCTTTAATGTTGGTTTTGAATTGATAGGTATGGTTTATATAAGATTATTAAGTGCTTATGGATTTAGCTATTCACAGTTTGAAGGTTGGATTGGTGATTTGGCAACTTAGAGAGAGACAAAGTTAGAGTTTTTCTCTTTATAAGTTAAGGATTATCTAAAAACCTAAAATAATTATATATTGTTATGGGTATGATGATTTATTGATAGGCTATATAGATTTCTGAAATAAAATTATGAAATGATGATTTAAGGTTTAAAGTGAATGAAAATTGGTGTTTTTTATGCACGAGTAATGGTATTGGTAAATTTAATGAAGAACATGATTCTAAGGATGTAACGACCCTTGACCCTTGAAAATCGAGAAAAATTTTTTTTTTTGAACTTAATTTACCCACTTATTCCTTTATTCACTTAGGTTGTATTCCTGTGCAGAGTCGAATCACTTTTCCTAATTCTTTATCCATAATTATATTTAATTTCCCTATTTGACATATATGGCCGATAGAAATTTCGGTAGCATAACGGCTTATATATGAGCCTACCCACCTGCAATTCAATTGTTTTGACAATCCTAGATACCAAGCTTTCCAACAATCCTAGGTATCCACAACTACCAAGCATACTTTCCAAATCCATATTTACAACTCAATACATCCATTTGTATTAAATACCAATCTTCTTGAACCTAATCCCAAAAATAATATTCTTTACATCGTTTCCCTACAAATTACATCCCAACAAAAGTTTCCAATATATGTCTGCACATACAAATATGTCTGGTAAAGAAATGTAATTGTATACCTTAGCTGCGTGTACAAAAAGTAGCCTAGGGTAGCTCTTTCCCACAGCCTACGTCGTGTACGAGGCAAGTAACGCCCACGGATCACTGCAAATAGTCTGAGAGGTAGAGGGGTGAGCTTTCGGGAAAAAACCCATAAAGAAGAATGCATTTAAAACGGTCTTAGTGATTCAAATATGTAGAAAACATAAATATACGTATAATGATTTCTTTCAGAAACTAATATAAAGGGCATTCAAAATTAAGGAAAATCGGAAACATCATGATTCAAAACGTAATTCTTTAAGTACATGAACTTAACAGATATTACGTAAACTTTTTGTATAATCAGAATTCCAAAGCAGGAACATATGTCAAATCACATATTATAAAATCATATTATGAAAACAGAGTTTAATTCAGAGAGAGACTACATCAGCCCATATAATTATCATGCCGCAATAACCAAATCATCCTTCATAGAGGGAATTCAGAATCTATGTGTTGGCTCTACCGAGAGGGGGTGAATCGATTTTCTAACGTTAATGGCAAATTTTAAATTAATCCTAATTTAATCAGCAAATGATAATGAGCAATACAATGAAATTAAACAAATTAATGCAAGATAGGGAAGAGAAAAACAAACACAATCGTTTATAGAAGTTCGGCCAATCTCTTGCCTACGTCCTCTCTCCTTGACCTTCTTGTCAAGTGCTTTCTTTCTCTCCTTCAACAGAAGTTACAATGTTCCTTTTTCAGGTTAAGGAATAACCTCTCTACCCTTTGCAATACAAAGAAGTATTCACCCTTTTACAATGTTTTTCTCACTGAGGAACAATCCTCTTCTCTTTTGAGGTAAGGATGAATACAATGTCAAGCTTTAATGTGGGTAGGACAATTACAGCTTTTGCACTTAAGCTTATACAACAAACTCAATAAATGAGGAATGAAGACACAAGGAATGAAAGAATTAAACTCTTGAGAATGTAAGAAAAATGTGCAGCAATGGTCTCTGTTCTCATTGTCTTCAATGCTTGGTTAAATACTGAAGGATTGGTAGTTGGAGCATTAAATGCTATTTTTCCCGTTGAGATTTTTGCAGAACTAGCCGTTGGGTACCTCCAGTAGAATGTCAGATCGATCTGTCATCTTGGTCAGATCGATCTCTTAGTTATAAGTCCTGCAAGGTCAAAGTAAAATAACACAAGGAGATCGATCTCATATGTGAGCAGATCGATCTCATGATTTGAAAATATTAGAGGAGATCGATCTGTCGAATAGGCAGATCGATCTTCCAATCTCTCTGTTTGAGGCAGGATCGATCTATAGATCGATCTGCCAAGTAATCTCGTAGTGAAGAGATCGATCTCTTATTATCCCAGATCGATCTCCTTAACTCTCTGACTTTGAGAAGATCGATCTCTTCCTATACCAGATCTATCTCATGAGCTCTCTGTTTGAGTATAGATCGATCTCACAGATCGATCTACTGTCTTTACTTTAGGGGAGATCGATCTCTTCATAGATTAGATCGATCTCCTTAACTCCAGTATTAGGCAGATCGATCTCATAACCCTTAGAGATCGATCTCAATCTGCCTCAATACCTTTGTAAAGGTTCACAGCTTAGCAGATCGATCTCATGTCTTTATGAGATCGATCTCTTATCCAAGAAATCCCAGGAAATCGATCTCTCATAACCCAGATCGATCTCTCATCTACAGAAACTCAAGTTCTGGTACTGATAACCTCTAAACATGTTTTTATACCATCTTTATATTATTGAATTTACTTGTTTTGTCATTTCAAAATATATTATCACAACAATCTCCCCCTTTTTGATATGACAAAACCTATTCAATCAACATGTTTAGTTAATTTGCATAAGCTCCCCCTTTTTGTAAGCTCCCCATTTCTTTTAGCTTTTGACCTCATTACTATCTTAACTCCCCCTCATTTTAATCATTCCTTTAAAACTTTAGACATGTTTCTTAAAGCCATTTACACATCTTTTAATTAACCACATGTTCTCTTTTCTTCTCCCCCTTTTTGTCATATCAATGACACTAAAGATTAAGAAAACAGTCCAACTGTAAACACATTGTGCATTTCAAAATAGTAATTCATTTGAGCATATTGCAACAAGAAGTACATCATTTCATTCAGTCAAGCAAATGCAGTATTAACAACAACAAGAAGTACATATGAAAACTAACTAATGTTATCCTAATATGTATAGCCTACGACGGAGGAACGTGATCCGTGAGATCCTCAATGTGAGTGCGAGCGACCTGAAGCTCATCATACATAGCCTGCTGAGTCTCATGAAGGTTTGCAAAGCCTTCATCTACTTTGCTGTTCAGCTCCTCGAACATCCGCTGCTGGGTTGTATGAAGGTTTGCAAAGCCTTCATCGATCTTCCTGTTCAGTGCACTCAACATTGTCACAATGGACTCCATGTCAGCGGTTGAGGTAGCAGGTGCAGTGGGCTGAGGAGTCGAGGACGATGGACCCGCAGTCGATGCAGTAGGTGGATCTATAGGCTCATCGGAGGGATCTTCCTCCATAGCTGCAGCAGACTGCTGTTCCCTTTTCTTCTTCCAGTCACCCCGGAAGTCCTTGTAGTAGCCCATGTGGTGGAGTGTCCCGATGTTGAGGACGCTCTTTGGAGAAGGCATTTCACACATTTTGCATCTGCTATCCACTCCGAGTCGTTGGAGAAAGTACGCCAATGGTTACGGAAACACTATCGTTGTGGCTTGGCCGCGTACGATCTTCAACCAGACTTGATAGATAAAGTGGACGAGGTTGGGTTTTTAACTGGTGGAGTGAATGTGGTGAATCCAGAATCTATCTACCCGCCTAACGGTGGACTGACGGGTACCGAATGGACGAAGGTTCCAAGATATGATGAGGTGGAATAACCGTGGATGCATTGGGAGGTCACTCGCCTTATCCCCGGAAATATCAAAATCCAAAGGGACTTCCTCATCTTCATTTGTCAACCCTTCATCGCGTATGTTGAAAGCGTGGGCTAGGACTTCAGTGTCTATTGTAATGGATTTACCCATGACATACGTTGTAAACCCGAGAATTTTACAAGTGTCGTTAGGATCATAGGTGAGTTCGACATTGGAAAAGAATGCTTGAACGATGTTTGGAGGTACGGGAGTATTGATTTTGAGGAACGACATCCAACCAAATTCTTCAAATTTGGACGGATAGGGAAAATCAATGCGGTTTAAGAAGGAGAAATCGATGGTTCTCCAATGTTTAATTGGCATGGTGGAAAAATATTCTTCATATTGCTTCCTTTTTGCAGGTGTTTTAAAACACTTGTTGAAGGTAGCGATTGAAGAGGGAGGAAGGGATTGGGAAGATGACCCTTGTTCTACATTAGATCGGGGATGTTTTTGGCCTGCTCTCTTAAGTCTAGGCATAGTTCTAGACACTAGATTGAGTCTTAAGGCTAGTTCTCTAGACACCTATCCAATGGAACAGTGTAAAAATTGCCCGAACTAAGATTACACAAAAACTAGACAAATTTTGAAGAAAAATTTTGCAATGTAGGTTACTTGACCCTGATTGATGAGAGGATTAGGCAAGATTCTTACCGAAGATCGATCTGGATGGAGAATTGAGAGAGGATGTGCGACAGGAGGTTAGGGATTTAAGAATTTGGAGTTTTGAAATTTGGGGATTTTTCGCCAGATTTTATAGTCCAGGGCACAGGAGATCGATCTGTCGAGACGACAGATCGATCTGTCATTTCCAGAAGCCCGAAGAGATCGATCTGTGGTTCCATAAGATCGATCTGCAGAATACAGAAGCTTAAGGAGATCGATCTGTTGTATGCACAGATCGATCTGCTGTTTGACAGAGGCTTAGGGAGATCGATCTGCCAAATGCATAGATCGATCTTCAGAATACAAAGGCTTGAAGAGATCGATCTGTCGTATGCACAGATCGATCTGCTGTTTAACAGAGGCTTAAGGAGATCGATCTTATGGATAGAAGATCGATCTGCTTAGCTTAACCTTAATGCTTTAGGCTTGATGGAAGTATGAAGATCGATCTATATTGATAGGAGATCGATCTCTCATACTTGTTGCCCAGAAAAATCTTTGTAAAACTCTTTTAAAACCAACTTAAAACCAAGATTTTAAAGCATATACATCTTAAGGGATATTCATGAGTCCTAATTCACCTCTAAGGATACAAAACCTATCTCTATCAAGGGGTTTGGTGAATATATCAGCTATTTGATGTAAAGTGTCAATATACTCTAGAATTATATCCCCCTTTTGCACATGGTCTCTAAAGAAATGATGCCTAATCTCAATGTGCTTGGTTCTAGAGTGTTGAATAGGATTTTTAGATAGGTTGATAGCACTGGTATTGTCACATTTAATAGAAACTTGTTTCATGTCAATACCATAGTCTTTCATTTGTTGTTTAATCCACAACACTTGAGCACTACAACTACCTGCTGCTATATATTCAGCTTCAGTTGTGGACTGAGCCACACTGTTTTATTTCTTAGAGAACCAAGAGATTAATCTATTTCCTAAGAATTGGAAGGTACCTGAAGTGCTTTTCCTATTTATTTTGCATCCTCCAAAGTCTGCATCTGAAAATGCATGAAGTGTAAAAGTGGAGTCCTTGGGGTACCAAAGTCCTAGAGAGGGAGTGTCCTTAAGGTATCTAAAGATCCTTTTAGTTACTAACAAGTGTGATTCCCTAGGAGAGGATTGAAATCTAGCACAAAGGCATACACTAAACAAAATATCTGGTCTACTTGCAGTTAAATAGAGTAGTGAGCCAATCATAGACCTATAGAGTTTAGTGTCTACACACTTACCACTTTTATCTTTATCAAGCTTGATGTTGGTGCCCATTGGAGTTGCTTGAGGTTTGCAATTGTCCATTCCAAATCGCTTGAGCAAATCCTTAGTATACTTTGCTTGATTGATGAAGGTTCCATCTTTTGTTTGCTTCACTTGAAGTCCCAAGAAGAAAGTGAGTTCTCCCATCATGCTCATTTCAAACTCACCTTGCATGATCTTAGCAAACTCTTGACATAAAGACTCATTAGTTGAACCAAAAATAATATCATCCACATACACTTGTACAACTAGTAAATCTTTATTTTTATTTTTGATGAATAAGGTGGTATCCAGTTTTCCTCTTGAAAAACCTTTCTCTATTAAGAATTTTGATAATCTTTCATACCATGCTCTAGGAGCTTGTTTCAAACCATAAAGTGGCTTAGATAATTTGAAAACATGCTTAGGAAATTCATGATTTTCAAAGCCGGGAGGTTGTTCAACATAGACTTCTTCATTAATGAAACCATTTAAGAATACACTCTTTACATCCATTTGATATAATTTGAAGTTTTTATAACATGCAAAGGCAAGTAACATTCTTATTGCCTCTAGTCTAGCTACCGGTGCATAGGTTTCATCATAGTCTATACCTTCCTCTTGTCTATAGCCTTGTGCAACTAACCTAGCTTTGTTCCTTATGATCACACTATTTTCATCCATCTTGTTCTTGAATATCCATTTAGTTCCAATTATAGAGTGATCACTAGGCCTAGGAACTAGTTTCCATACTTTGCTTCTCTCAAATTGATTTAATTCTTTTTGCATTGCTAGGAACCAATTATTGTCATCTAAGGCTTCATTGACATTGCTAGGCTCTATTTGAGATACAAAGGCTATATATTGACACATATTCCTTAGAGATGATCTAGTTCTAACTCCAAGAGTTGGATCTCCTACTATTTCACAATCTTTTACATATCCTAACTCTCTTGGTGCTCTAGACTCTCTCTCTAATATCTCTATTTCTTCTTCATCTTCTTTATTTAAGTCTAGTTTATCTAATAAATCATCTTCTAAGTTTGGAATTTCCTCTAAGTTTTCATCAAATATTCCAACATCCTCATCATTGGTTGAATCTTTAGATACATCATTTGACTCATCAAATATTACATGAATTGATTCTTCAACCATCAATGTTCTTTTGTTATAGACTCTATAAGCCTTTGAATTCAAGGAATATCCCAGAAAAATTCCCTCATCACTCTTGGCATCAAATTTTCCTAAATTATCTTTACCATTATTTAAGACAAAACATTTGCAGCCAAAAGGATGGAAGTAGCTAATGTTAGGCTTCTTACCTTTGTAAAGCTCATAAGGAGTTTTCTTTAGCATGGGTCTAATCATAGCTCTATTAATTATATAGCAAGATGTGTTTATAGCTTCAGCCCAAAAATACTTTGGTAAATTATTCTCAGACAACATGGTTCCAGCCATTTCTTCCAATGTTCTATTTCTTCTCTCAACTGCACCATTTTGTTGTGGTGTCCTAGGGGCTGAAAAATTATGGCTAATTCCTTGATCATTGCAATACTCATCAAATCCTATATTTTCAAATTCCTTGCCATGATCACTTCTAATACTAGTTATTGTGTATCCCTTTTCATTTTGAGTCACTTTTGTATAGGCTATGAATTTTTCTAAGGCTTCATTTTTTACTTTCAAAAAGAACACCCAAGTGAACCTAGTGTAATCATAAACTATTACAAATCCATAGTGTTTCCCACCAAGGCTTGTTGTTCTAGTTGGTCCAAATAAATCTAGGTGGAGTAATTGAAGAGGCCTAGAGGTGGATACACTATTCTTAGGCTTAAATGTTGTCCTTTTATGTTTTCCTTTAACACACGCTTCACATATTTTTTCATAATCAAAGGACATCTTAGGCAATCCTATAACTAGATCCTTTTTAGCTAACTTAGAAAGTACATGCATGCTAGCATGACCTAGTCTTCAATGCCATAACCAAGATTCCTTTTTATTATCTACCATTAGGCATATGTTTTCATTCTTAAGTTCATTAAGATAGACAATGTATATATTACCTTGTCTATGGCATAAGAAGAGAACTCTATTTGACTTAGGTTCTACAAGCAGCGCTCCAGTACGGATATGTAAAATCAGTAAAATCTGCGTACGAGCAGCGCTCCAGTACGACTTAAACTGATTATAATTTCAATTAAAATCCACGTACGAGCAACGCTCTAGTACGGATATGTATAAAAACTCATGAAAACTTCGTACGAGAAAAACTCCAGTACGACATTTAAATGAATTGTGAAACCATATAAAACTTTGTGCGAGCAACGCTCCAGCACAAATGAATGCTCAAGTTAATCAAATCTCGTGCGAGTTACACTCCAGCACGGCTTTATGCATAATTAAATCAAATCTCGTGCGAGTTACACTCCAGCACGGCTTTATGCAATATCAAATCAAAACAGGATGCGAGCTAAGCTCCAGCATCTCTCATGCATGTCAAATCAGTAAAACTAGTGCGAGCAATCGCTCCAACACCTTTTTATGCATATCAAGTCAAAACCAGTCAAAACATGTCAAAACTTGTCAAAACAGAGTGCGAGCTAGGCTCCTGCAGCTCTCATTTCACAATAATAAAAATCAGTGCGAGCACCATGCTCTAGCACATTTCATGCATATGATGTCACACAAGTCGGTGCGAGCAACCGCTCAAACACATTTATGCACATTCACAAACGTAGATATAGTGCGAACTACGTGTCAGCACTATCTGTTTCCATATAAACTTGATAGTTGGCCGTTTTCAAAGAAATTTCCATTTAATTATTAATAACACCTACGTAGTGTTATTTTGTGAAATTAAACAATTTCTGGCCAATCTATCGCTTTGCTTTGATTAAAACCAATAAAATTCCATAATCATCAAAAATCCTTAAATCATGCATTTCATGCATGTCATGCTTTCACCATCCCTAGGTGAACTTCCCTCAATAGGGGTAAAATAGACATTTCACCTATTTCGATCCTTAAAATCATTCAAACCATTTTTAGGATCATTTTACAATATCCATGTATACATACATATCCAGTGTATAGAAAAGCTATTAAAATATGCGTAGCTACCTCTAGCTACTCACATAATTCCCTTACCTCATTTTTCTGTACAGTCTGACCTTTACACCGATGTCTCGTCACGCAGTCCGATTTGCTTCCAATCCAAATCAAATCTCCGGAACTGCGGATACACATTCATCAGGTCAAATACAATACAATTCAATGTATTTCATAATTTTCTGGGCTTAATTTAAATCATTGGGCCCGTTTACCCATATTGGGCCCGATTGCACCATAATGGGCCTTAATCGGCCTTAAGCCCGTTTACCACACTTTATCGAGGCCTATTGGGCTCATTGGACCCATCAATATTTATTTAGCCTCGTTCTAAATTCTCAGATAGCTTATGAATTATTTACGACAATTTATCCCAATTTCTAGAATTTAATTCATTTATGCGGAAATTAAATCCGTAATTCATGCGTTAAATATCAATCACGCATAACGATATAAAATTGTCGTAAATAAGGGTCACTTACCCGTTATTCCATGATCGTACACAAATCGAGGCTGTCTCGAGCTCTCAGTGGATGCCAATTGTCGAGCTACACAATTAAATATATTTTCGGGTAAACTTTCAGTCGATTATTTATCAAATTAAATATTCTAAAAATTAAATCAGTCAATTTAACCGCTTACCGACTTACCCGAAGCTCGATTGCATCACAGGAATTTTCTCCAATTTTTTTCTCTTTTTCTTTTTCCCTTTTTCTTCCTTTTTTCCCTCTCTTTTTGGCTGAACCGGTCCGGTTCGGTTCAACCCGGTTCGGACCGCCGGTTCAGCTCGGGTCCGGTTCGGCCGGTTCAGTCCGGTTCGGCCGGTCCAGGCAACATTTGGTCGTGCCGACGCCGTCCGGCCGGTTCCCGACGTGATTCCGCCACCAATCAGCGCGCCACGGCCTGGGCTTCTCAAATCGGGCCTCGGTTTGTCTCGAATCGACGCCATCGTCGACGAATCGGGGTTTCTTCCCCGCGGCTTCCCCTCCATTTTTTGGCATTTTTCGCCGTTCTCGGCGCGCGTCTGGGCTGCTGGAGGTTCGCCCGAGGTCGATCGACCTTCGCCGACCCTCACCGGCCCCTCGGTCCCGCCGGTGGTGGCCGTCCGGTGTCTCTTCTTCCTTCGGTCTCACTTCGCGTTTTCCCTCTGTTTCTTTTCTTTCTGTTTTCGTTTCAGACTATTCGTTTCTTTTTTTTTTCAATTTCATTTTATTTATTTATAATTTATTTTTAATATTATTTTAATCAATAAAATAATATTAAAATACACAAATATCTTTTAAAAATTATATTTTATTCATCTAATCTGTAAATAATTTTCTCAGTCCGATTTTACCTTTCCAGTATATTTTTCGATTATTTTCGGGATTATTTTTCGATACGAAAATCTCGGTTTATTCCAATAAATTCATATCTTGATCAATTTAACCCGAAATTTAATTATTTCTTCGTCATTGATCAAGATTTCTCATTTTCATATTTTTAATTAAATTTTCATGTCCCGATTAATACCGAATTTTGGTCTTTTGACCATTTTACCCTTGCACGTATTCGGGAATGCCATTTAAGTCCTTTTTCATTTTTAAATGCACTCGAAAATATCGGGTCTTACAATCTCCCCCACTTAAGAAATTTGGTCCTCCAAATTAGAACCAAGTAATATGAGTCCATAACAACTCCGGGTATGTCTATCGCATCATATACTGTCATCCTCAAGTGACCTTCTCCGGAGTGTAATACTACCATCATACTTAACTAGGGAGATCATCTTAACACTCAACACTTTCGCTTTCCATTTTTAATAACCAACTCGATTTCATACATTACTCTTTCATTGAGCTAAATTATTGGAGTTCATATCCGATCACATATATCGGATCCAGATATTATTTCTTAAGCATCAAAAGATAGGACACATTGTGGATGCCTGTTTATTCAAGTGGTAATACCAACCTACAGGTCTTACCTTCCACTTGTCCAATCTCTCTCTATCCGAATCTCGTTATGTCCTTAAGATAAGTAACTGTCAACAATACTGATTCACCCTTGGTGAGTTTCCAATGATTTCTGTCTCTTGTCAGCATAGCTTTTCATCTGCTCTGAGGTGTTCTTAATATCTCATAAATCAACTGAACATCCTCAGAGGTTTGTCTTACCAATTTGGGAACAATTTTCTATCTGTCACCCACTTCTTCTTATCAAAGTCAGGGAACAACTCCCTACGGCCATACAATGTCACATATAATCTGTTATCCCGATACTCAACTGACAACTGTCATCATTGGCGAATTTGATTAGTAGCAACTGATCATCCCAGGAGCTTATAAAATCAATTGCACACGCTCTCATCACATCCTTCAGAACCTGTACAGTCCTCTCTGACTGACCATCTTTCTGAGGGTGGAAGCTGTGCTAACACTCAATCAGGGTCCCATAGCTTCCTGAAAAACATTCCCCAGAAGTGGGAAGTGAAGCGGGAATCCCTATCTGATATCATGCTCTCTGGAACGCTACATTTGTTCCACAATTTTTTTCCATACACATAAATCTGCCAACGCACTTAGAGTATCTGGGGATTTCCATAAACAGAATGTGGGTAGATTTAATCGATCCATTGACTATCACCCAGATAGCCTCATGATTATCCGGGTCCTCTGTAACCCATCACAATATCCATGGCACTTGTTCCCATTTTCGTGTCAATATAGGTAGAGGCTGCAATAACTCTGCATACATCTATTGCTCTACCTTACTCTGCTGACATAGGAGACACTTCTCCATAACTCTATAATATCACTTTTCACACCTGACCACCAATACCCTTTTCAGAGATTCTGATATATTTATTATTTCTCGGATGCACTGTATATCCGAAGAGTGAGCTTCTGATAATAATACTATCTCATCAACTGTGGTCCTAGGGAGCACTTATATTGTGTCCGAACCTCTGTGAATCATCATCACTCTCTGTGAACTCTGTCACTATACCCTTCTGAATCTGACCCACACTATCGACATGATGCCGATCATCACGCTAAGCCTGGCAAATTCGGTCACACAAATCCGGTTCTAACCTCAGGCTAGCTGTCATAAAATCACCGTCATCATCAAGAAGGGATCACATCACTACTGAGGTTCACACTGCTCTAGCAGCTCACGCTCCCTGACCATCATATGTAATACCATCTCGAGGCTCTTTCTGCTCAAGGCATCAGCCATTACATTAGCCTTTCCTGGGTGGTACAATATTCACAATCATAATCCTTAGAAGCTCTAACCCTCTTGGTTATCTCATTTTTTACTCTTTCTATGAAAACAGATACTTGGGGCTTTTACGATTAGTGCATACCCAAAATTTCTTACCATATAAGTGGTAGCGCCATACTTTCAATGTAATCGCTATGACTGCCAACTCTAAATCATGGGTCGGATAGTTTCTGTCATGATCCTTGAACTATTTGGATCCATAAACGACTATCTTCCCATTTTACATCAATACACAGCTCACTCATTATTTTGAGGTATCCTTACACACTGAAACCTCTTGAGCTGTTAGTCATGGTGAGAATACTTACGGTGGTCAGTTCATTACTTTAATATAACAAAACTCACCGAAGCTATTTTCATACTTTTCATACCACTCGTATGAAATCTTTTTTTGAACGACATGTGTCAACTGAGCAGCCAATTTCGAGAAACTCTCAACAACTTGTCTGTAAGACAGTTTCCTGTTGCTACTCATACTCTTCCCTAGACATCGAATACATCATAATATCATCATTAAAAACGATAACCAATCGGTCCAGGTAAGCTTTAAATACCATACTGGGTTTTGAGTTCCACTCATTATTCAATCACCAATATCCTTGACCTATGTACGTATAAATGTATAAAGTCGTTTTGAAATAGCTTCTGGCCAAGCTACTAACCCGCGTCATTTCCTTTTTCCTTATAGTAACGGATTTTAAATTTTTAAACTTTCATGATTAATGAATTTCTATATCTTTTTATCATACCAGTAAAGGTACCCAAATTTAAATACATATCTAGCGACTGTCGATTTTAGTTTATAGATTATGCGTGCGCTTCCAGACGCTGTCAAATCTTCAGGCAGGGAAGTATTTTGAAATACCTTTATTAACCCTCAGATTTAACCACATCGACTGGGTGTAGATATATCCACCCCTTATCCTTGGTCGTAATTCATATTCACTACTATTCGTTTAATCCAAATTACTTTGCATATCAAGGACATCCTTATTCCAATATATCTCCTTTAATATATCACTTATAACCAACTCTTTCATTACGTGTGAAAACTTACAATCCTTATACCCATATTCAGTTAGTGAAATTCAACTAACTATCATCCTCTTGCCTAAGGGTACAGGCTTCACATCTTTCACTCGCTTATAAGCAATTGAAGGCGGTATAAATAAATGCGTGGCACCAGGATCAATTAAAATAATCATTTCATTTTTTTTTCACAACCAATGTGGTATCTTCCACCACATCCTATAAAACATCAATAGTGTCCTGGTCTAAGGCATACACTCGCCCTCGTCCAACATCTTATTTTCGTGATAACTACAACACATCTTACACTGTTCACACTACTACTCTGTTATACTGTTTACAATGCTCGTAGCAGGTTGCGGTCCTCAAATCATAATACCCCTCAATAGTGTTAAAATTAGATATACTGGGGTTTATCAATCAACTTACCCCGTGATTTATCAGCTCAAAGCCTTTACCAAACTACCTTTTTCCCGTTCTGACATCTTTGTCATTCTCTATTCTCTTTTGTCTCTATTTTGGCCCTTACTACCTTTCTCAATCTCAGAGGCGCGTAATTTATAATCTTATTTACACAACTGTAGTCTGCGCACTGTCTCGTCATAGGTAGTGATGTCTAACGGGCAAATCAAACTCTAATTGACAATCTGAGTCCTTCCATGAACTTTCAGACATCTTGACTCTCACTGTTCATCATGTTCGAGTTACATCTGCCCAGGAATATAAACTGAGTATCATACTCATTAATCAACATGTTCCTCTGGGTCAGAGTAAAGAATGTCATCTGTAATTTCCTTTAAAACAATATCCGGGGTATTCTGTCACCGGAATACATTTCGAATTATTTTTTCATGTCCAATCTGGAGGTCGAAATCTTCAAATGGGTCGAGCGAACTTTCATCAATGTTTCGACTCGCCCTCAAATACTATACTTATTTTGAGCAATTAGCTCGCAAAATATTCCCCACACTCCGCTCCAACCTCGCGAAGCGTGTCTCAATATTGTTCGATTTCTCTGTCAGACTCTGTCCGATCTCTCTATCGGACTCTGTGGGGCATGCTCAATACCAGCCTCCACGTCAATCTCATCTCAAGTCTCATGTGGCGACTCAGTACAACTAATGGGCCTCCCTCAACGGCCTTGAGTTCGTGTACTCGCCTCTCAACCATAGCGGCTATCAGTCAATGAGTCTATTCTTGCATTTAAAACCAAATTCTTAGCTAAACTTCCATCTCGATATACACAATTGTATCTAAATAATGCACAGTACATGGGAATATAAACTTCCTTAACCACTAACACCGACTCATATCAGGCCAACTCAGCTCTGATACCAATAAACCTGTCACGACCCGAATTTCCTAAAAATCAGAGTAAATTTTTTGCTTTTTCATTTATTATTTAATTCTTACCTTTCTCTCGTCGTGACCATCCTACAACACAGTTGGGCTATAATTCGGTGTTAGTCACCTCGCACTATTTAACATTTCATTCCCATAATCATATATCAGAGTCTACTATCCTTTTGACTTTAAATAAACACATACCCAATGGTATTTACATGACTCTACATCCCCGACATCATATCCATTCACAGTACTGTGCATTACATATTTAGATACAAAACCATACAAATGTGTATACCTGTCTCTCGATGGGAAGCAGCAAGCAGCGGATATTAAGCATGCAAGTCCTCAGCCGCTCAATAAGTATTACAAGTGCTCTGAAAAGATGGGAAAATAAGGGGGTGAGCAAACCACACGCTCAGTAAGGCAATTATGCAAGTAAGTAGATAGCTCCACTATCTACATGCTCATAATGCCATGCCCTTAAATCCATTTCTTTTCATTAAAATCATCAAGCACAAAACCATGCATATATTATGACATAGTTTATCCAAAACCATTTGTGCATATAGAAAAGCATGTAATTCATGCATCAATAACATTCTATGTGACATCATTAAATCAATATTCAGCATGAATTAAATCAAAATCATGCATTACTTCATGCGATATAAAATAAATCGCGGGATATGATCATTTCATGAATTTATCATTAAAGCATGGAAAAGCACATCATGCTACGCATTTAAATCATTTCATTAAAAATTGCAGTAAAAAAACTAACCCTTCCGGGTCAATCATCTCATAAAATAATTCATTAAAATTCATTATAAAACTCGGTTATAAAGCCACCCTTCTTTCAGGGTCACATTTCATAAAATCGTCAAATCGGGGGCCTGACCCCTCCTTCGGGTCTACCCTGGTCTAACAGACCACAAGTTATATCATGTGAGACAATAAGATAATTATCAGTAACATCGAGGACTATGGCCATATCCTAGTGATCCCTGGCAACACGGTACCTAGTGTGCGGGGTATCACACCTGAAACGGGAGGTGGGTCGTCCTACCCGCCAGAACAGCATAACACCAGGATTGCGAGGGCAAGGCTTGCTGCCTCGTGGCTAATGCCACTCCACTCCAACAATCCCCACGGTACAGCGTACTCCGCGTGACATACACGGTACAAAGTACTCCGTGAACCCAAGCTCAGTCAGGGGTGCCTGTAATAGGTCTTATCCACCCATATCATCTCTGTCTCAGAATGCACGTGTGAGCATATCATCTCACTGTGACACAGTCTACAGGAGGCTCCAACACGGCTATATGCATGTAATATAAATCCTTGTGCGAGCGAAGCTCAAGCACGGCTCCATGCATATTCATGATATCTAAAAACCTCGTGCGAGCGAAGCTCTAGCACGGTTTCATAAAAATCAGTAAAATCTGCGTACGAGCAGCGCGCTAGTACGACTTAAACTGATTATAATTTCAATTAAAATCCACATACGAGCAACGCTCTAGTACGGATATGTATAAAAACTCAGGAAAACTTCGTACGAGAAAAACTCCAGTACGACATTTAAATGAATTGTGAAACCATATAAAACTTTGTGCGAGCAACGCTCCAGCACAAATGAATGCTCAAGTTAATCAAATCTCGTGCGAGTTACACTCCAGCACGGCTTTATGCATAATTAAATCAAATCTCGTGCGAGTTACACTCCAGCACGGCTTTATGCAATATCAAATCAAAACAGGATGCGAGCTAAGCTCCAGCATCTCTCATGCATGTCAAATCAGTAAAACTAGTGCGAGCAATCGCTCCAACACCTTTTTATGCATATCAAGTCAAAACCAGTCAAAACATGTCAAAACATGTCAAAACAGAGTGCGAGCTAGGCTCCAGCAGCTCTCATTTCACAATAATAAAAATCAGTGCGAGCACCATGCTCTAGCACATTTCATGCATATGATGTCACACAAGTCGGTGCGAGCAACCGCTCAAGCACATTTATGCACATTCACAAACGTAGATATAGTGCGAACTACGTGTGAGCACTATCTGTTTCCATATAAACTTGATAGTTGGCCGTTTTCCAAAGAAATTTCCATTTAGTTATTAATAACACCTACGTAGTGTTATTTTGTGAAATTAAACAATTTCTGGCCAATCTATCGCTTTGCTTTGATTAAAACCAATAAAATTCCTTAATCATCAAAAGTCCTTAAATCATGCATTTCATGCATGTCATGCTTTCACCATCCTTAGGTGAACTTCCCTCAATAGGGGTAAAATAGACATTTCACCTATTTCGATCCTTAAAATCATTCAAACCATTTTTAGGATCATTTTACAATATCCATGTATACATACATATCCAGTGTACAGAAAAGCTATTAAAATATGCGCAGCTACCTCTAGCTACTCACATAATTCCCTTACCTCATTTTTTTGTACAGTCTGACCTTTACACCGATGTCTCGTCACGCAGTCCGATTTGCTTCCAATCCAAATCAAATCTCCGGAACTGCGGATACACATTCATCAGGTCAAATACAATACAATTCAATGTATTTCATAATTTTCTGGGCTTAATTTAAATCATTGGGCCCGTTTACCCATATTGGGCCCGATTGCACCATAATGGGCCTTAATCGGCCTTAAGCCCGTTTACCACACTTTATCGAGGCCTATTGGGCTCATTGGACCCATCAATATTTATTTAGCCTCGTTCTAGATTCTCAGATAGCTTATGAATTATTTACGACAATTTATCCCAATTTCTAGAATTTAATTCATTTATGCGGAAATTAAATCCGTAATTCATGCGTTAAATATCAATCACGCATAACGATATAAAATTGTTGTAAATAAGGGTCACTTACCCGTTATTCCATGATCGTACACAAATCGAGGCTGTCTCGAGCTCTCAGTGGATGCCAATTGTCGAGCTACACAATTAAATATATTTTCGGGTAAACTTTCAGTCGATTATTTATCAAATTAAATATTCTAAAAATTAAATCGGTCAATTTGACCACTTACCGACTTACCCGAAGCTCGATTGCATCACAGGAATTTTCCCCAATTTTTTCTCTTTTTCTTTTTCCCTTTTTCTTCCTTTTTTCCCTCTCTTTTTGGCTGAACCGGTCCGGTCCGGTTCAACCCGGTTCGGACCGCCGGTTCAGCTCGGGTCCGGTTCGGCCGGTTCAGTCCGGTTCGGCCGGTCCAGGCAACATTTGGTCGTGCCGGCGCCGTCCAGCCGGTTCCCGGCGTGATTCCGCCACCAATCGGCGCGCCACGGCCTGGGCTTCTCAAATCGGGCCTTGGTTTGTCTCGAATCGGCGCCATCGCCGGCGAATCGGGGTTTCTTCCCCGCGGCTTCCCCTCCGTTTTTCGGCGTTTTTCGCCGTTCTCGGCGCGCGTCTGGGCTGCTGGAGGTTCGCCCGAGGTCGGTCGACCTTCGCCGACCCTCACCAGCCCCTCGGTCCCGCCGGTGGTGGCCGTCCGGTGTCTCTTCTTCCTTCGGTCTCACTTCGCGTTTTCCCTCTGTTTCTTTTCTTTCTGTTTTCGTTTCAGACTATTCGTTTCTTTTTTTTTTCAATTTCATTTTATTTATTTATAATTTATTTTTAATATTATTTTAATCAATAAAATAATATTAAAATACACAAATATCTTTTAAAAATTATATTTTATTCATCTAATCTGTAAATAATTTTCTCAGTCCGATTTTACCTTTCCGGTATATTTTTTCGATTATTTTCGGGATTATTTTTCGATACGAAAATTCCAGTTTATTCTAATAAATTCATATCTTGATCAATTTAACCTGAAATTTAATTATTTCTTCGTCATTGATCAAGATTTCTCATTTTCATATTTTTAATTAAATTTTCATGTCCCGATTAATACCGAATTTTGGTCTTTTGACCATTTTGCCCTTGCACGTATTCGGGAATGCCATTTAAGTCCTTTTGCATTTTTAAATGCACTCGAAAATATCGGGTCTTACACCCTCTGTGTTGACATTTGCTTTATCACTTCTTGTAGCTTCGATTTTTTTTTGTCTTGTCATTCACGGGCTTCTCGGTTCCTATAGTCCTCGAGCCTTACAACGAATATTCACACTTTCATTAAAATTTATTATTTTTTATTTATATAGTCTAACTATATATAGGAAATTTTATGGGGTTTACATTTCCCCACCTTAAGAGAATTTGGTTCTCCAAATTCATTCGAGTCCATCAGAATAGCTTCTGTGGGTAATTCTCCTTCATGAGGCTCTCTAGTTCCCATGTAGCTTCTTCAATCGAATGGTGTTGCCAAAGAACCTTTACCAGAGGTATCGTCTTCGATCGAAGTACCTTTTCCTTTCTGTCCAAAATCCGAATAGGTCGCTCAACTTAGCTCATATCCTCCTGAATACTCAAGGGCTCATACTCAATGATGTGTGAGGGATCCAGATTATACTTCCTTAACATCGAGACATGGAAGACATTGTGTACCCCAGAAAGCTTTGGGGGTAAAGAAAGTCTGTAGGCTACGTCTCCCACTCTCTCCAGGATCTCAAAAGAACCAATGAAGCGAGGACTCCACTTTCCCTTCTTCCCGAATCGCATGATACCCTTGCTCGGAGATACCATAAGAAACACGGAGTCCCCTATCTGAAACTCAAATGGTCACCTATGCTTATTCGCATAACTCTTCTGTCTACTTTGTGCGATCTTAAGTCTATCACAGATTATCCGAACACCTTCCGCTGCTTGTTCCACCAACTTGAGAGCTAAGATCCTTCTGTCACCCACTTCTTCCCAAGCCACTGGAGACCTACATCTTCTACCATACAAGGTCTCATAAGGTGCCATCCCGATGCTAGCATGATAGCTGTTGTTGTAAGCAAACTTTGCGAGAGGTAGATGATCATACCATGAGCTCTTAAACTCCAAAACGCACGCCCTCAGCATATCCTCTAAGGTCTGAATGGTCCTCTCTGACTGACCATCGGTCTAAGGATGTCAGACCCGGATATTTGTAGCTTATTTCCTTATGATTCCTATGTGTATGAACACTATGTTATTATAGTTGAATCATAAGAAGAGTATTTATTAGACATAAAGTGTTATTGAAATGATTTAACACGCAAAAGCTACATAAAATGCCTAATGTGAACTATAAGTGTCACAGGCTAAACCGAGTTATTCTAAATCATTCTGACTGAAAATAAGAACTTAAAATAAGAGAACATAGAGAGCTCATGGAGGAAAGTCAACTTGATTTAGACCCGAACATACAAAACGAGTGTAAAAGCTAAAAAGGGTAAAATGGACCTTTTGGCGAGAAAAGGAGTTTCGGGTGAAATTATCCACTGGGAGCGGTTGGAATATAAAGACGAGAGTGTAAGACATAAGATATGACGCTCTCGAAATTTTGAGAAAAAAGTCAACATAGTCAATGGTTAAGGAAAAAGTCAACTATAGTTAAGAAAGTGGACTTTTACCATAGTTGACTAATCATGGTTAAAAATTAACCTAAGTGTGGAGGAAAATTTGGGGAAAAAATATTCTTGGCCAGAATACAAGATAATCATCCCCGGAAGTAAGAAAAATTTATTCGGAAGGATTCCGAAATAAATTTAATGGTTAAAAATGTAATGGGCCTAATGTGAAAATTTTAAAGCCCATTAAGGTATACTAAACGTATATCGAAATTTTTAGGTCCTTTAGACCGAATTGTTGGACCAATTGATCGGCCAAATTTTGAGACAATAAAAGGCCCGAGGTATAGTGAAAATTTCAGCCCGAAAGCCCATTAGGAAAGCCCAAACCGAGAAGCCCAATTGAAAAAGCCCATGAGATAAATATCTAACCATAGTTAAAGTTAACTATGCTCATAAGGTGACTCATAAGGTGACTCATGGTTCAGATTTGGAAAGTCAAGCATAATGGCTGAAAAGTAAGGCTTAATGGCTAAGTAAGTGGCTTATAAATGCAGCCACACCATTGTCATCTTCATCACACCAATTCCGGCTAGAGAAGAAACCATTAAAACATAAACATCCAAGCTTTCTCTCACTAGAAATCACTAGGAATTAGGCATATTTGGAACTAGCATTCTTCATGGAAGTTGTTCCAAATTGAAAGGACAGTGACATATGTTGGAATTGGATATCAAGGAGCCATAGAGTGCAAACCGAGAGCCTCCAAAGTTTCGGCCAAAGGGTGAACACAACAATTGGTATATTTTCTAATTTCCAATTTCATATATGTTAATGTATGAATGATTTCAAGTATGTTGATATATGTTTTAAGCATTGAAACATATTAAATCACCATGAAATGGGTTAGGCCGAGAGTGATCAATGGGATATAAAATTATGTCAATATGATTTTAAGACATAAATGGATTAGTGTACATGTATTAATGTTAATGGTGTAATTAGAATTAATCAAATTGATTAATTAATACATGTAAATTGTTGGCAATCAAGGTGTTTGATAAAATGCCTAAATGAACTATGTGATGATTGGTAATGTTGCCTACCAAGTGTTTGTGAAAATGCCTAAGTGAAAATGGCTAGAAAATAGGCATGAATGGCATGCCATGGTGAAACCGAGACATGGGTAGCTCTCGGCCATGGCATGTGGCCGAGAGGCCCAATGGGCCAAGCCCAATATTTTAGGCCCAATAAGGTGTAATGGGTCTAAGACAAGCCCAATAAGAGTTGGTGGGCCCCATAAGCCCAATAGGCCCAACGAAAATGAATAGTAAAATGGAAATGGACTTAAGGCCTAGTTAGGCCCATTAAGGATTTTTAAGGCCCATTAGGGGAAAATAAACTGTATTAATGTGTAATACAGTAGGAAAAGTATAATTAACCTGAGGAATGGTTATTTACAGCTCCGGAGTTTACATTGAGAGCGGATCGGACTGCGGGATTTAGCAGCACCGAGGAAGTGAGGTCACTTGACGTGATCCGAGGTAAGGGACTTTTGCGAGTAGTTAGAGATAACTACACGTATTTTCAACTGCTTTTACATTCACTTAAAAACTCTGAGGGTCAGAGAAAGTGAATAATAATTATTGCGACCCGATAGTGACAAATTACGATTTTGCCCCTAGTTAGTCAAAAAGTCAACTTTTGTGAGAAGTTGCAAAAAGCATGGAAAATACTATTGTGAGTGTTTAATTGCTATTAGTATGAAAATAAATAGATGGGCTAATGATTTTAAGGTTGATGTGACTTAAGCACACTGTTAGTGCTGATTTTTACTATTTTGTGAACAATCCCTTTTTAAATAGCCATCTATCATATTATGTGAGAATGAATCGTGCTAGAGCACAGCTCGCACTGGGATTCATATGTTTTCCACATACATAGTGCTGGATTTTGATACGCACTAGATTTTCATGACATGCATGATAGAGTACTGGAGTTTTACTCGTACTCAGCTTTAAATGATATATGCATGACAGAGTGCAGGAGCGATTGGCTCGTACTCGATTCTTCATGGTTTATACATGACATAGTACTGGGAGCTATTGCTCGTACTTGATTTTGATATTGTGCATAGCATAGTACTGGGAGCTATTGCTCGTACTTGATTTAAGTACATGAACTATGCATTGACCTAGTTGCTAGAGATTGCTCGCACTAGAGTTGAATTTGTGACATGAAACAGTGTTTGAGCGGAGTGACGACTGTGAGTCGCACTCAAGACGCACACTGTGTGTGATATGTAATACATGTTAAAACCCATGCCTGTATCTTTGTGTGACTGTGTGTCATAGCTAGAGAGGATATCCGCATGAGGTTGATATAGACGTGGTATAAATATTTCCATAGTTTCGAGGGCTAAGTCCTATGGGAGGCACCCTGGCTGTGAGGGTCCACGGGTGTACTTTGTACCGTGTTTGGGACACGAGGTGTACGCTGTACCGTGTGTTACGTAGCTAGCCGCTGTTGTGGACTGACCATCCTCCCGTTACAGCAGTGATGCCCCGCACACCGAGTACTATGTTGCTTGGGATCACATTTCGGATATGATCATAGTCCAGGATAATATTTGCATAAACCACAGAGTCTTACATGATATATCACATTGATTGAATGATTTAAACTGCGGACAGACCTGAGGGATGGGTCGGACTTCGATTTTGTGTTGTGAATCATTTGATGCCATATTTATTGTGATTTAAATATACATGGCATGATTTACATAAAGGTATCATTTATATACGATGCATTGTTTTGCACTACATGCCTACATTTGAGAAAGAAAGCATGATTTTCTGTACATGGGATTTATTCTGTACAAGTATATATATTATATTTCAAGACATGCTTTTTAAAGTGAGTAAAGGAAATAACATTTTCAAGGCATAGCATTATTTTGAGTAGATAGTGTTGATATCTACTTGCTTGCCTGATTTCCTTACTGAGCGCGTTATGCTCACCCCCTTTCTTTACATCTCTCTACAGAGCGTCAGTAGAGCGAGAGCTATCGAGGGATAGTGTCCCAGAGTCCACTGCTAGTTCATATCGATCGCCAGGTATACTTATTATGTACAGTTGTGTATCTAAACATAGAAACAGCACAGCGATGTATACGTTATATATTATGGGGAATGTAATCGTATTAGATTTTATATAATCTTACATGTATAATGAAAGCAGTTACAGTCAGTAATAATATATTGACATGTATGTATGAAATGGATGATGTGGTAAGTGAGGACTCTGACATCGAATCACAGCCTAACCATTGAAGAGAGGAAAGGTAAGTTAAAAATGCGAAAAATTTATAGTGATTTTTGGATAAAGTCATGGATTGAAAAGTGGGTCCTGACAAAGGATGATAGGTTATGCTCAAATTAAGCTGAGATCCCATAGCTTCTCGAAAATGAGCCTAAAATCTAGAAGTGAATCGGGAATCTCTATCTGATGTAATGCTCACGGGAGCCCCATGCAACCGAGCTATTTCTCTCACACACATCCCTGCTAATGCACTCAAGGAGTCTGTACTTTTGATGACTAGGAAGTGGGCACTCTTAGTTAATCTGTCTACAATCACCCAGATTGCATCATGTCCCTTTTGGGTCCTTGGTAAACCTATAATGAAATCCATAGTAATGTGCTCCCATTTCCAAGTAGGCACTAGAAGAGACTTAAGTAATCCCGCTGGCCTTTGGTGTTCGATCTTAATCTGTTGACAAATCAGACACTTGGCCACAAACTCATCTACATCTCTTTTCATACAGACCCACCAATACACCTTCCGTAAATCATGGTACATCTTAGTGCTTCTCGGGTGCATGGTGTACCGGGAACAATGGGACTCTTTTAAGATCCTTTGTCGTAGGGCATCATTGTTTGAGACACCAAACTTATCACAATTTCCCATTTATCCTTAATGAGAACTTATTCTTAATTTATATCACTTGATCCAAATCACTTCACATACCAGAGATATTCATACCTTGCATACATCTCTTATTCCAATATGACTCTTATATTCAAGATTTATCTCATTTCAAAGCTTGTCTCATTTTGTACATCAACTATAGCAAAATTCTTTCCCATTAACATGTTACCTCTGTTTGAGAAATCCTACTTACACCCATTCTTAATACACTATGACCCAAGAGACTCCGAGTCTCCTTAAAATTTAACACCAGTACACTCCAAAGTGGGTCACTCAGTCCGAAAATCTCCCCTTTATATAGTTCTTATAATTCCTATCTCAGCATTTCTAATCCAAGCAAAGTCACTCAGTACAGTGGTTTGAGTAATTAATTCGATACCACCTATTAAATCAATTCTAGAACTTCTCCTTTTAGTTTAGGGGTAACTTGATAAATCATTTGATCATGTGTCAAAAAACTTTCCCTGTTTTCAGGGATGTTTCTATACTCCGAACATGCCCTATCTTTATCAATCATGTAAGCAGTGTAACCTTTAGAGTTCCCTGATTCATTCTTCCAGTATAGTGACTGTGCTCTTTCATTGTCACTATTTCCCTTGTAGATTTCTTAGTGACTTTAGAAATATACAATTCATATCATCATTATTGCGCCTTGCGCACTGCTTCCTTAAAATAATTTCAAATGGAGTCATCTTAGCTTGACTAAATATCCCAATATCTCTTAAGAGTTTCTGAACTTCCTTTATCTAACAGTTCTTGCAACTCCTTTTTCAATTCCTCAAGATCCACAAAGTCCATTCGATAAGGAAACTTCGAGATTGGCTGAGTCTCTGGTGCCAATCTATAGTGAATTCCAACTCTCTCTCCAGTGGTAGTCCCGGTAGTTCCTTAGGAAACACATCAGGAAACTTGCATACCACAGATATGTCCTGAATACTTGGACATTCTCGACTAGTATCAGAGATGAATGCAATATAACCTTCACATCAACACGTTCATAAAAAATTCTCATCAATAGTCAAAATCATAAAATTTATTCATTAACTACAAAGCATGCATCAAACTTACTAGGTAAGGAGAAGGTTACAATCTAAGAGTAGCAGTCTAAACTTACACGGTTGGTGGCTAGCCAATCCATACCCAAAATTACATCAAATCCATACATGCTCAACCAGATTAGATCTGCTAATATGATCCTATCTCCTACCTTGATTTCATAATTTCGATACACCATATAAGTCTCTTGTGTCCAAACCAAAGATCCTCCTATGAGTGATAGGATTCTTGCCCTTCTCTACTGTGGTAGCCCATCTCTGTGGGACTTGTCTCTAGAGAGCTTACCCTTTAGGTTGTCGTGGTGGCTCTGGGGGCTATGGAACCTTATTCAGTGGGCAATCTTTAATCAGGTGTCCCTTCTGTCCACACCTAAAGCAGCTCCCTATGGCCCGGTAACAAATACCTTTATGGGGTTTACCGCACTCCCTACATAACTTTCCATATTGTTACGGACCTCTGGTAGTTTGTGGAGCAGGTACAGGAACTGTGGGCCTATCAACCCTAGCCCTAGACTCATCTGTCCTCTGCCTCTTGGGTTGACCTCTCCTGAACTCCTGTCTCACAAACTCTGTCCGCTTACTCTTATCCCTGCTTTTTCCCTTAAATGCTGGAGGCTTTATCTTTAGGAAATCCCTCATTCTACCGATATCCCTCTCCTCCCTCCGGGCCTGTACAGGAGGCAGAGGCGCAATAGGTACTAGAGGAACATGTGGAGGAGGAGGTGGCGGTGCTTGTGGAGGAGTCAGCACCAGAGTAGGAATTGGTGCCGTGGCAACTGAATCGAAAACGTTTGCCCCTAGGTGTTGGGCAACCATGGCAGCTATCGATTCCAGTCCTCGCTCGAGACATTGCTCCAACCGCTGTTTAAATTGAGCCAAACGAGTGTTGGGGCTCTCTGGCTGCGGTGGAGGAGGTGGAGGTGGCTGAGCCTGCCTCCGAAGACGTCCACATCTTCCACTCATCATGCAAGTGATCTAATACCTACGCGTAATTCTAAATATCAAGTCTTAATTCCATTAGGTATACATTACCTACAACCAGACAAGAACAAACATGGGGATGTAATTTTTAGCCTTATTTCGACATTGACAGTACTAGACAACCTTCGCTCTGATACCACTTAAACTGTAACGACCCTTGACCCTTGAAAATCGAGGGAATTTTTTTTGAACTTAATTTACCCACTTATTCCCTTATTCACTTAGGTTGTATTCCTGTGCAGAGTCGAATCACTTTTCCTAATTCTTTATCCGTAATTATATTTAATTTCCCTATTTGACATATATGGCCAATAGAAATTTCGACAGCATAACGACTTATATATGAGCCTACCCACCTCTAATTCAATTGTTTTGACAATCCTAGATATCCACAACTACCAAGCATGCTTTCCAACAATCCTAGGTATCCACAACTACCAAGCATACTTTCCAAATCCATATTTACAACTCAATACATCCATTTGTATTAAATACCAATCTTCTTGAACCTAATCCCAAAAATAATATTCTTTACATCGTTTCCTTACAAATTATACCCCAACAAAAATTTCAAATATATGTCTGAGCATACAAATATGTCTGGTAAAGGAATGTACTTGTATACCTTAGCTGTGTGTACAAAAAGTACCCTAGGGTAGCTCTTTCCCACAGCCTACGTCGTGTACACGGCAGGTAACGGCCACGGATCACTGCAAATAGTCTGAGAGGTAGAGGGGTGAGCTTTCGGGAAAAAGCCCAGTAAGAAGAATTCATTTAAAATGGTTTTAGTGATTCAAATATATAGAAAACATAAATATACGTATAATGATTTCTTTTTAAAACTAATATAAAGGGTAATCAAAATTAAGGAAAATCGAAAACATCATGATTAAAAACGTATTTCTTTAAGTACATGAACTTAACAGATATTACGTAAACTTTTCGTATAATCAGAATTCCAAAATAGGAATATATGTCAAATCACATATTCTAAAATCATATTTTGAAAATAGAGTTTAATTCAGATAGAGACTACATCGACCCATATAATTATCATGCGACAATAACTAAATCATCCTCCGTAGAGGGAATTCAGGACCTATGGCAATGGTAAGGCTATATATGGGATCAAGGTCATACAGCGTTCAGAACACGAAGGTGAAATTCAGAACCTATGGCCATGGCAAGGCTGTAGACGAGATCAAGGTCATACAGCATTCAGAACCCGAAGGTGAAATTCAGACGCCACAAGGGTAAAGTTCAAACGCCACACAGGGCGAAGTTCAGACGCCACGAAAGCAAGCATGACATGCATCAGCATACAACATAAATGGCCCTTACTCTCAAAACATATTATAGTTTTCATATATAAAACTATCAAAATAAAATCAACTTATTCAAAAGATAGTTTGAGAGAGCATACTTTTGTTCAAAACACAAATTTAGAAACATGCTTTTGTTTAGAAAGACCAACTTCAAGAAATCACTTTCTTTCTCAAAAAATAAAAGCAGAAAACATGTTCGAAAATCAAGTTCAAATCTTTGTAAATTTTCCTTAATCATGGCTCAGAAAGTAAACTATTACCATTATAAATTATACCCCCTTACCTCGATCTATCGAAATTTTCGAGCTCGAGTGGTGATGCCTTCTAATACCTCCTTTAATTCCTCCTACAATCACCTACACCGAAATTGTATACTTTGCACCCTATTCATACGAATTGTCCGAATTGCATTAAAATCGTAACTTATTCGTTACTACTTCGTGTGTATGTATTATTGTACATACCTAGACTATTCACATACGTTTATATATTTTACTTACTATATATTATTTTGTACATACAAATATTGACATACACATTATTATATACATTTACATGTATATACTCATGAATATATATATATACTCCTATATATATTATTTTTTGTTTTCATTTTTCCTTATCACATGTATACATTCTTTGTATGTACATATACTAACACACTCCTTATCTTATACGCCTATTTGTATATACACCTAAGTATATACACAGATTCATTTCATCATTTAATTTCCTTATTCATCATCACATAAATATTTATTTATTTGCCTACTTCTCATCTTTCCCATATATTTTCCACATCTAATCTATTCTACCTTATCATACTTATAAACACAATCACATATATATATATATATATATTCATGTACATTAAATATACAATATACATATAGATTTTGCCTTTTTCTTTCCCAAATTTCTAGCTCCCTATTTTTTTTCACAACCTGCTCACTATTCATCTATCTTTCTCTTCACCTCTCGGCTACTTTGCTATCTCCCTCTCGGTTTTGCTTCAGACTGCTTCAACTTACTTTAATTTCCAGCCCCGTTTTCTGCCTTGCTCATCGTCCCCTGCTTTACCGTGACTCTCTGCTCCAGTGTCTTTGCTTCTGCCCTTGTTTCCAACAGCTCTTTCACTCACGGTTTAGTATACAAACCCGCATTTGACAACCCTTGAATGTCCCAACAGTCTCAAAACACCAGCCACGCACCTCTGTTCTGCTCGGTTCCTAGCTTCAGTTCTCCTGGTTCTATCTCCCCTCAGCCTCGATCTTCATCCAGTTTTTTTTCAACTCCCCCGGTTTGTCCTGCTTTCTCCCCCCTTCGATCTCCCTCTCCTTCTCCCCTGTCTCTTGGTTCCAACTTTCTTCCTCCTCTTTTCTTCTTCCTCTCTTCCTCGACCAAATCAGTCATCTTCCTCCTTTCTTGATTTCTTTCTTTTCTTTTCTTTCTTCTCTTTCCCTTCCTTTCCTTCTTTCTCTCTTTTCCCTTCTTCCTTCCTTTCCTTCTTCTCCAGCTGACCAGCCCTCTCCTTTTTTTCTTTCCTCTTTTCTTTCTCTTCTTCGGTTCCCGCCCAGCTCCTCTCTGTTTCCTTACCAATTCGAAATGTAGCAGATGGAATTGTCTTTGGAATTGGCTTTTCAAAGCCAATTCCGTACAATGCTATGTATATATATATATATATATATATATATATATATATATATATATATTATTTAAATATATATATTTATATTATATTAATATATATAAATATATTATTTGTTTATTGTTTAAGGTTATTATTTGTTTTGATTGTTTTTATTTTTGTTTGTTTGGTTTGTTTTTTTGTTTATTTATTAACACTTATATATTAAATACTATACATTACATAATATATATTTGCTATATATGCTATTATTCATTTATTTAAAAGTCTAGTATATGTATATATATATATATATATACATATACACCTATGTATAAATATATATCTATATATATACATTTTCTTGTAAAATTATCCAAGGACATAATATTCATGCCTTTCGTGAAATTCTCATTATCTCGAAAACAAAATATTCTTGGGATCTCATCACTCCTTATAAATCCCGATATAAGTTTTTACATCAACAATTTTCAACTAATAAATTAAAATTTTCCAATCCCTCCGTGCTGGCATTTGCTTCATCACTTCTTGTAGCTTCGATTTTTTTTCCTGTCATTCACGGGCTTCTCGGTTCCTGTAGTTCTCGAGCCTTACAACGAATATTCACACTTCCATTAAAATTTATTATTATTTTTCATTTATATAGTCTAACTATACTAGGAAATTTTGTGGGGTTTACAAAGGATTAATATAATTATGATAAAGAATGATTATGAAAGCTTTTAAGAGTTCGTAAGTTAAGATTTGTGAGTTAAGGCCTATAGAAACAAAGAGAAAAATGAGCTAATTTTTCTTTTTCTTAATTTCTTAATTAAGTTGCATTCCCATCTGTGCCGATTCTTAATCTTTTCATTTTACGAAATTTCGCTGGCATAACGACGTATTTATGAACTTACCTCCATACAAAGTTTAAAATACAATTTATATCCCATAATAGTTGCTTTCAATCTTATTTCATAATTAATAGTAACTTCTGTAATACCCCTGAAAGTTCATTTATTCTATAAACTGTACATTTACAACTTTATATACATACTTGCCTAGATTACATCCCAAAATATTCTTTACATCAATTATCTATGCTATACATGATGTCCGGCAATAAAAGCAAAAGTATACCTTATCGTGTACTGTAGCATGAGGAGGGTATCGAGTCTACAAGCCTACTTCAATTACATGGTAGGCGTAGATAGTGATCACTTCAAATAGTTTGTAAGAGTAGAGAAAGGGGTGAGCTCTTCAAGCCCAGTAAGACATGTGTTTAAGGCTGTCTTAATATCAAAGTGTATAAAAGCATGATGCTTTTATACAAACATTGGTAAGCATATATATATATATCTATATATATATATATCGAAAACAAACTTATCTTTAAACAAGTAAATGAAACACATTTCAGATGACATAATTCACTTGTCACAAAGTTTATTTCTTTTGTTTCGAAGTCATACAGAATATACACTAGAGACTAGGTAATTACACATAGCAAACATAAGTCATGTTCATATAAACTCAACCTCTGAAGAGGGAGACAGATAAACAGAGTACCGATGGCCATGGTAAGGGGACTATAGATTGGATCAGGGTCGTACAACACCCTATGCCACTAAGGTCAAACAAACAATGCACGAAGTAGAGGACGATAAGGCACCGAGTGGCTACACATACCCGACACGGTTAACCAAGCACCACAAAGGACTAAATGTGTGCAATGTGGCATAAGACATGCACCACGAAGGTTCAAACTCCACACGGGCCATGCATGACAGATATCATGGCCTACATGTTGCCTTAGTTTCAAAACGATACTTATGAATTCTTTTTCGGGCTTATTAACCCGCATAGTAATAAAATCGAGCTTATAATCCAACTTCATATACATAAAACTAATTCATAAAATCCATTTCCATATTACAATTCAGAGTATCGATGACCATGGTAAGGGGACTATAAACTGGATCAGGGTCGTACAACACCCTACGCCACTAAGGTCAAACAAACAATGCACGAAGTAGCGGGCGATAAGGCACTGAGTGGCTACACATACCCGACACGGTTAAACATGCACCACAATGGACTAAATATGTGCAATGTGGCATAAGACATGCACCATAAAGGTTTAAACTCCACACGGGCCATGCATGACAGATATCATGGCCTACATGTTGCCTTAGTTTCAAAACGATACTTATGAATTCTTTTTTGGGCTTATTAACCCACATATTAACAAAACCGAGCTTATAATCAAACTTCATATACATAAAGCTAATTCACAAAATCCATTTCCATATTACAATTCAGATTTTCTAAAACATTTCACATATATAAGAAAAAAATATGCTCGGAAAGCTCAGAAGTTGTATTTTCCTTTAGTTTTTCAGTTTAAATATGAATAGTACTTTTTCAAATATCGAAAATACATTTCATAAATTTGAATACATTTAAGACATGTTTATATATTAAAAACGAGGTAATGGGAATACTAACACCACTTTAAATTGCATCCCTTATGTAAGACCCAAATTTTGATGTAGCTTATTCCTTATGATTCATATATGTATGAACATTTATTATGTTGGTTGAATCATAAGAATAGTATTTACTACAACGAAATTGTAAGTAAAGCGACTAAACACATATAAGCTACGTAAAGGCTAAATAAGGGCTATAAGAGCCACATGCTAAAGCGAATGGATTAGAATCATTCTGACTAAAGATAAGAACTTATAATGAGAAAATATTGATAGCTCATGAAGGAAAGTCGATTTGATTTGGTCCCAAACACATTGAAGTAGAGGAAAAGCCAAAAAGGGGCTAAACGAGTCCAAAATGGTCCGTTTAAGGTGTTTTAGGTATATTCACCTCCCGAAAACGGCCAAAACATAAAGACGAGAGTGTAACCATAGAAAGAGACACTTTTAGATTTTTGAGAAAAAGTCAAACATGGTCAAGAAAAGTCAATGGTAGTTAAGAAAAGTGAACTTTAACCATAGTTGACTACCATGGTTAAAATTTAACCTAAGTATGGTTAAAAATTGGGGAAGAAATGTTTTTTTTGTTAAAATAGAAGACATTCATCCCCTAAAGTAAGGAAAATTTATTTGGATGAAATCTAGATTAAATTTAATTGGTAAAACACAATGGCCCAAAGTTGGAATTTTTAAATCCCATTAAGGTATAACAAGTGTGGGCCAAATTTGGAAAGCCCAATGGGCCAAATTGTTGGGTCATTTGGTGGACCTAATATTGAGACAATTGAAGGCCCAATAGGTAGTAAAAAATTTCAGCCCAAAAGCCCAAAAGAAAAGCCCAAACCGAAAGCCCAATTGGAAAACCCATTAGCATAAGTTAAAACCCATTAATAAAAGGTAGTAAAATCCAATTTGGTAACCATCACCTAAACTTTTTAAAAGTCAAAGAAGATGACTGAATTTATGACTTAATGATTAAGTCTTTAGGCTATAAAATCAGCCAACACTTCATCATCTTCATCCTTTCATTTTCGGCTAGCTTAAGGAAACCATTACTAAACCATATTTCAAGCTTTGTCTCACTAGAAATCACTAGGTCAGAGACATATTTTGTCACGACCCAAATTACCTAAAAATCAGAGTAAATGTTTCGATTTTTCAATTCCTTACCCGTCATGAACAGTTACACTACTAAACAGTTGGGCTATGATTCGGTGTTAGTCACCTCTCACCTATTTACCATTCCATTTTCATATTTTATTTACATATCAATTTATTTTAAATAAATACATCCCCAATATTACATCCATGTACAGTACTGTGCCTCTATATGTTCAGATACAAAAATTATACAAATGTGTATACCTGGTCTTGATAAGAATGCAGCGGATATGACTACTGTCGTTCTCTTCTACTGAATATACCCTGTGGGGTGGAAAATGAAAGGGTGAGCATAAACAACTCAGTAAGGCAATAATGTAAGCAGGTAGATAACTATACTATCTACGTGTTGATAATGTCATGATATAAAATCGTTTACATTTGGAGCATGAGGTATGACTAAAACGATGCCACATGTATGTATATATCATATAAGAGAAATCATGAAATCGACATATAAAACAGACATGGAAAAATCATCATGTATGTCATCTCATGCTCGTCACATTTAAAACTTATTTGTTTCATCATAAACTCGTCACGTTAAAACTTATTTGTTTTATCATAAAACAACCACATCAAGGCTAAACCCATCTCTCAGGAATACCTTGATTCATTAAATCACATCTCTTTTAAAAAACATAAATCGGGACATTACCCCTCCCTCGGGTTCATCCTGGTCTATTCAGACCGTATGATATCATGTGAGGCATGTAGGGTACTGTATGAAAAATTGAGGACTATGGCCATACTTTGTCTCTGTGATCCCAGGTTATACGGATCCCGGTGTGCGGGGCATCACAACTGCAACGGGAGGTGGGGTCAAATCCTACCCGTCAGAATATCAAGTAACATCATCGAGTCATCATGACGGCATGGTACATCGTACTCCGTGTGACATACAAGGTACATCGTACTCCGTGGACCCATATCATAGTCTGGGGGTGCCTGCCGTAGGTCTTATCCACCCCAATACTATGTCGATAACCAACCTATGTCTCAAAGTATACGTGCGAGCATCTCAACTCTTTATGACACACAGTCTACAGGAGGCTTTCGCACGACTATATGCATGTCAACTCACGTCTCGTACGAGCGAAGCTCCAGCACCACGCTATGCATATCATGATATCTAAAATCTCGTGCGAGCGAAGCTCCAACACGATTTTGTGCACACATAAATTTCTCATACGAGCAATGCTCCAGTACGGCTTTTCATGAGTAATAAATCAATAAACTTTAGTGCGAGTAAGACTCTAGTACTCTTTTTACTCGTGTAAATATGATAGGTGGCTCAATCTTTATAAAACATCTTTTAAAATAGTAACCAGTCCAAACCGGTACCCTTTCGTATAATTCACGAAATCAACAGCCAACCTATGTGCATATTTGCTTAAATCAAAGCAATACATTTATATAAAACATTAAAACAGGATAATCATGCAATTTATCTGCCTTACTACCCTTTTTTTTGTAAATTTTACTCCCATGGGCAAAATCATCTTTTTCTTTATTCACCTAAGCCCCGATTTTCCAAAAATTATTATTTCGTTCTAGATACTTTTAAGGAATTCTAAGCCCTTTAAATCCCCTCAATAAATACGTATAGAAATCTCTATGCACCTAAAAAATTCCCTTACCTCGATTCTCGTCGAGCGCGTATCTAAATTCCACTGTCGGAGGCTCGTCTGATCCGATTTGCTGGTAATCCAGTCTCTGGGGCTGCAGATAATTATTTATCAAGTCAATTTAACCTAATAAATATAATTCTCCTATTTACTATAGTCGATTTAACTAATTGGGCCAATTTACTCTTATTGGGCCCAATCGCACCTTAATGGGCCTCGACCCATTTTCAGCCCGTTTTTACTTATTAAATCCCTTCTTCGGGTTTACTGGGCTCATTCGGCTTACTAATAATCATCGAGCTTCGTTCCAAACTCATTGGATAGCCCATACACTATTTACGATAATTACTGTAAAATTCCAAATAATATTCCTTTTTTATACAGAATTATTCCGTAAATTCCGTAAAATAATCGAAACTCTATATTAAAGGACTCTAATTGTCAGAATTAAAATATACTTACCCAATGTGATGCGGGGTACGAAAATCGGAGCTCAATTGGCTCTCGTTCGGGCTTTGTCGTAAAACTGCATAATTATATATTTAATTTCAGGTTACTTTTCGATTAAATATAATTTAAATAAATTTCTCGGAATTCAAATCGATCACTTTTGACCTCATATCGACTTACCCGAAGTTCGGTGTATCCTCGAAAAATCTTCCCCTTTTTCCTTTTTCTCTTTTCTCATTTTTTCCCTTCTTTCTTGGCTGAATCGGTTCAGTCCGGTTCAACCCAGTTCAGACCGGTTCGGTTCAGCCCGGTTCACTCCGATTCACCTCTTTGCTGAACCGGTCCGTACCGGTTCAGACCTTCCCACCGCCGTTCACGGCATTTTCGATCAGTTCTCGTCTCGTTTCTGGCACCATTCGACTCGTCTTTGATCGGGTAACCTTCGACTGGCCTCGATCGAGACCGAATCACCGTCGGTGGCTGCCGTTCCTCTCTTCTCCCTCTCGGCCTTCTCTCCCTCGATCCGTCGAATTCTGGTGGTTTTACCGACCAATACCGGTCTCAAAAGGACCGGCTCATCCTCCCGGTTACACCGGTGGCCTCCGTTCACACCTAGCAGCCGTAGATCACCGGGATCAAGCTCCTTTCTCCTGTTGGTTTCTCCTCCTCCGTTCGTCGGATTAGGTTGTCATTGACGCGCGTGTTAGTGCCAACAGCTTCGTCGACCTCTCCTCTTCCTCCTCGGTCCTTCGTCGGGGCTGTCAGTCGTCGGTGGCCGTGGGTCGGTCAGGCCACGTGCGATCTCCTTCCTCAGTTTCCTTTATTTTCTCTCTCCCCGACTAAAGTTTCTGATTCCTTCATTTTTTTTACAATTATTATTATTTTTATTTATTATTATTTATAAATTAGTTTATTATTATATTCATTATTTTATTATTATTTTGCCAAAAATATCTAAAAAATTTATATTTTATTCTAATTAATTTATTTAATTTATTTAATCTATTTTTTCACTTTTTCGGTATATTTTCTCCGTCTTTTCAAGATATTGTCCTGAGCGAAAATTTTGAATAATTCTAGTAAATTCATATCTTGATCAATTTAATCCAAAATTTAACTATTTCTTCATTATTGATCAAGATTCTCAAATCCATTATTTATAATTAAATTATCTTATCGAATTTATATCGAGTTTCGATCTTTTGACCGTTTTACCCTTCACGTGTTTGAAAATTTCATTTCAGTCCTTTTGCATTTTTAATTTCACGTTTTTTTGTGAATCCTTATCTCCAGTCCGAATCCCGTTCGTTTAATTTGGAACCATTTCAATCCTTCCTTTCACGAACATACTCATTTCATGTTTTAACTAAATTCGGGTCTTACAAAATCTCCCCCACTTAAGAAATTTGGTCCTCCAAATTAGAACCAAGTTGTCTGTAAATCACTCCGGATATTTACATATCATACTCTTTAATTCCCTTGTGATTTTTCAGGAGTGTAATACTACCAACATACTTTAATTAGGGAGATCATCTTAAACCTCAACACTTTCTCCTATCATCTAATACTCGAATCAAGTTTTCAATCATACTTTATGTATTCATTGAGCTAAGCTTTTGAAGCTCATATTCGATTACATATGCTGGATCCGGATAGTATTTCTGAAGCATCATAAGATAGGACACATTGTGGATGCCTGCTAATTCAGGTGGTAACGCCAACCTAGAAGCCTTGTCTCCCACTTTGTCCAATCTCTTTCCAAATCTCGTTACGCCCTTATGTTGTGTCCAAAGGGCATGTAACTTTCAACAATACTAATTCACCTTCGGTGATTTCCAATGGTTTTCGTCTCTTGTCAACATAGCTTTTTTATCTGCTCTGAGGTGTTCTTAATCCTTCACAATTAACTGAACATCATCAGAGGTTTGTCTTACCAATTCGGGAAAAATTTTCCATCTGTCATTCACTTCTTCTTATCTAAGTCAGGAAAACAATCCCTACGGCCATACCATGCCTCATATAATGTTATCCCGATACTCGAGTGACAACTGTCATTATTTGCGAATTCGATTAGTAACAATTGATCATCCCTGGAGCTTATCAAATCGATGGCACACGTTCTCATCATATCCTTCAGAACCTGTACAGTCCTCTCTGACTGACCATCTGTCTGAGGACGAAAAGCTGTGCTAACACTTAGTCGGGTTCCCATAGCTTCTTGAAAAATATTCTCAGAAGTGAAAAGTGAAGCTGGAATCCCTATATGATACAATGCTCACTGGAAAAATACTTGGTGTTCCACAATTTTTCATACACATAAATCCGCCTACAAACTCAGAGTATCTGGGGATTTCCTAACCAGAAGGTGAGTAGACTTAATCAACCTATCGACTATCACCCAGATAGCCTTATGATTCATTGGGGTCCACTATAACCCATCACGAAATTCATGGTAACTTGTTCCCATTTTCGTGTCGATATAGGTAGAAACTGCAATAACCCTGCAAACTTCTATTGTTTTACCTTACTCTGCTGACATACGAGACACTTTTCCATAATCTCTACCATGTCTCTTTTCATATCTGACCACCAATTCCCTTTTCTAATATTTCGATATATTTATTACTTCTCGGATGCATTGAATATCCCGAAGAGTGAGCTTCTGACAATAACATTATCTCATCATTGTGGTCTTGGGGAGCACTTATACTATCTCTGAACCTCAGTACCATCATCACTCTCTGTGAACTCTGTCACTGTACCCATCTGAATCTGACCCACACTATCGACATCATGCCGATCATCACGCTTAAGCTTGTCAAATCCAATCACTCAAATCTGATTCTAATCTTAGGCTAGCTGTCACACAATCTGTAAGACCCCGTATATGTATAAGGGTAATGTGTGTACTTGGATCAAATAATATGAATGGACTTGTAATGTAAAGTATGATTGATGTAAGTCCATGGATTCAATGTATGTATATGTAATATAAATTGTAACGTACATACAAGTTTCATTGAGTATGAATACGAAGAAATGAGTTCTAGCAAGTGATGGATGTGATTGAGACTCAAAATGAGTAGTGTGGTAAAATGGAATGGAGTTATGCTTCCATTTGGTTTTATGTTGCATACCTTTGAATATACAATGAATGCACACAAGTTTCAATGTGCATAAGGTATGAATGGATGCCATTTTCAAGTTATAGAGGTGGATGGATGAGGAAATGGCCATGGCAATAGATTGAGGGTGTGTTGGTATGAGTTGCAGCAATGAAACTGCAGGAAATCTGGAAAACATGAGGTCCAGATCGATCTCATAGGATGAGAGATCGATCTGGAAGAGCCAAAATGCTCTTATTTGGGCAAAAGAATCGAGCAGATCGATCTCCAATGGAGCCAGATCGATCTCTTAAGCATTCTGTAGTGGAAAGATCGATCCCCAAGCACCCAGATCGATCTCCTTAGCTCTCTGTTTGGGACCAGATCGATCTCATGCTTCGACAGATCGATCTCATGCTTCAACAGATCGATCTCATTGCTTCGACAGATCGATCTCAGGCTTAAAAATATCGTGAAAAAGAGGAATTTTAAGGGACCAGATCGATCTCCTCTTGGACCAGATCGATCTCCTAAAGTCATTTCTATATAAGGAGAGCTGAAAATCTGGAAATCTCGGAAAAACACCAAACTCTACAATTTCAACCCCAAAAACCCAACTTTCCCTCTCTAAAATCAGCCATTTTCAGTGAGATTTGGAGAGAGATCATTAGAGGCAAAGTTGTTCCTATCAAAGAGGAGAACAACATAGTGAGAGGGCATTTTCCCATTTTTAGAATTGAAGGAGTTGAGGGCATTACCAATTGGAGCAAGAAGAGAAATCATATTGGTAAGATTCTAACACTCCAATCCAAATGCATTAGCTATTTAATTGATTTTGGAGTTGATTGATAGAAGTATTGATGGATAAACTACTTAGGAATGTTGTGAAATTGGTATGACCTAGAAATCTAAAACGGGTATAATGTGAGGATATGTGGGATTTAATGAACTTATGGTTTATGGCATGCTAAAGTTGTCATTAGGATAATGTTATGATTTTTAATGGTTAGATGGAATTACATGGTGGGTTGGAAGAAATGTGAAAATGGATATGTATGTGATGAATAAATGCCATAGTGAGGGGATTCATGGGATATGAACGCTATGAGCTTTACATCGATTTGATATCGATTTTGAATAAGTTAATAGGCCTAAGAAAATCCATAGACTCGAGTTATGGATAAAGTAATGAAACGAGGCCAAATAAGCTTTAATAGAGGCTATAGATTAAATTGACTATAGCAAGCACAAGGGTTGCAATATATAGGTCGAATATAATGCGGGATACGATTTTGTGCAGTCCCGAAGAGTTCGTTGAAGGCGAACCGAACCGTACGAGTAAGCAGCTTAAGGAAGTGGAATCACGCATCGCAATTCCAGATAAGGGAATTTTGTGAGTATATAGAGATAGCTGCTCGTATTTTGAACTGGGTGAATATTGGGTGTTGTATGAACTGCATGAATTGCTCAAATAAATGATGGATGGTATTCGTGAATGATGACGAGTATATGCGTGGTTTTGGATTTGAAGTGGATTTTATGAAATGGGATAGTAAGGCTAATAATTGCATAAATCTAATGTTTTGATGTTTTTCCAAAACGAATAGCTTGGTTTTAAGCAAGCTCGTAGATAGGACGGCTAGTATTGTATGGTTGTTGTGGAAAAGCATTTGTGAGTGCTAAACCCGAATTGCCTGGATTGATGAATTGTATATGAGCCGCCTATCACACTTGTATGACATAAATCGCGCTAGAGCCTCGCTCGCACTGGATTTCTATGTTTTCATTTGTATGAAACATGCTGGAGCCTAGCTCGCACCTTGATTTGGAAACTATAATGATATTTATAAACCGTACTGGAGCTTCTGCTCGTACGTGGATTGTGAATGGTTGTCTTATGAGTATAACCGTACTAGAGCTATGCTCGTACGTGCCTCTTTATGAGAAGATGCATGATGCATGAGTCGTGCTAGAGCTTTGCTCGCACAAGTTTGCACGAGGGGATACGTATAAGGTTGTGAAAGTGGGTAAGATCCTTAAGCCTTACATCCTTAAGCTAACATCCTTAAGCCTGAAGAGGCAGGGAGGCTCTGTTAGGCGGGGAGGCTCTGTTTGGTGGGGAGGCTCTCTTACGGTGGGATCCTTAAGCCGACATCCTTAAGCCCAAAGAGGCGGGGAGGCTCTGTTAGGCAGGGAGGCTCTCCTACATGGGTATGGTAAAGGTAAGATCCTTAAGCCCTACATCCTTAAGCTGACATCCTTAAGCCCGAAGAGGCAGGGAGGCTCTGTTAGGCGGGGAGGCTCTGTTCGGTGGGGAGGCTCTCTTACGGAAAGGACCCTTGAGTCCTACATCCTTAAGCTAACATCCTTAAGCCCGAGGAGGCAGGGAGGCTTTGTTAGGCGGGGAGGCTCTGTTCGGCAGGAAGGCTCTCCTTTACGGAATATGGAACATTCTTGGTATGGGGTAGATAAGACCTAGGAATGACACCCCCAATCATGATATGAGTTGCGGAGTACGCTGTACCGTGTATATCACATGGAGTACGATGTACCGCATGATGTTTACGTGATGAGAAGATCTGGCGAGGGATAATCCATCTCCATGCCTGCATGATACCCTGCACACCTGGATGCATGTGGTCTGGGATGAATTATGATGTAATAGTTCACATAGGCACTTTTGATATAGTGGCCTAGATTTATACACATTCGTGAATTGTGAAATGGTTGTGGTTGTGAGTTGATTTGGTGGTGTTATGTTGTTGGTTCAAAAAGGAGGTTTCTAAATGAATTGCCCTTTTATGAATTTAAATGAGATTGAGCATGAGATATTTTATGCATGATGTCTCTACCATGTTTTATATGCCAATGCACATGATTTGATGCATGATATATATGTATATTCACATGGCATAGTTTTATTCTTCATGCTCCTACTATAAACGATTTATGCATAACACTATCAGCATGTAGATAGAGTAGTTATCTACCATGCTTGCATTATTGCCTTACTGAGCGTGTGGTTGCTCATCCCACTCTATTTTCCCCCCTACAGAGCGTGCATAGTAGCCCAGTGAGGACTGAGGCGTATTATTTTGGACTCCGCTGCATCTCCATCGCTAAGAGGTATATACACAGTGATTCTTTTTGTATCTAAACAATGTAAAAGCACAGTATTCTTTTGAGTTGTACTTATGGGGGATGTAGATGTCAGTAAAACATGTATTCGTATAAGTACACGATTAAATGCACATGTATGACATCGTTTTAATTAATTGAGAATGAATGAGATGTGGTGTTTATTATTGACTCACAGCCCAACAGTGTGTGGTGAGCTTAGTTCACGACCGGGTAAGGTAACAATAAAACGCGAAAAATTTTCAGTGATTTCGGTTAAAGAGAATGGAATTGGGTCGTGACAGAGATTGGTATCAGAGCTGTGTTGGCCTGATGTGAGTCATTAATAAAATGTAGGAAAGTACATCCCCATAGTACTGTGCTTTTGTTTAGATATAACTGTGTATACTGTGATGGATTGAGCTTAATAAATTATTATAATACAGGGAGTTAGGCACTATGCCAGTTACACGCCAAGGTAGAGGGGTGAGAGCACGTGCTAGAGGCCGTAGAGGTAGGCCTGAGAGCCGTACGGAGCCACAGACTGAGCAGGCTCCACAGAACCCTGCTGAGAGAGCGAGTGATACTGAGGCTCGCTTCGCTAGATTAGAGCGGAGTATTGAGAGTCTGGTGGAGATAGTCACGCAGGCCTTGGGTGCCGGTGACAGACGAGGTCCCGCAGCACAGCCTACTACTGAACAGGCAGCTGCAGAGGCGGAGAGACCTCATGCTGCTGAGACAGCTACAGTTACGCCACCTTCAGCTCAGGATATAGCTTCTCCTATCGCTCCACAGCAGAGCGGTAGTGATTTGGGTTATGACTGCGACTTGAGCAGGCTGCGAGAGTTTCAAGCGCTAAAACCCCCAGTGTTTAGAGGGGTGAAGGACCCAGTGATTACGGAGGATTGGGTGTATGAGATGGAGAAACTGTATAGGTTTTTCCGATGTACTTCAAGTGAGAAGGTTGCCTTCGCCGTGTTTATGCTGAAAGGCGAGGCCGAGCATTGGTGGAGGTCCACCGAGGTTATTTTGAGGGCCAGACACTCTGAGATCTCATGGGAGATATTTCTAGAGGCCTTCAGGAGACAGTATATTCCAGCTACCGCACAGAGGAAATTGCGGATGGAATTTATGAATTTGGTTAAGGGGAACCATACTATGGACGAGTATGAGTCCAAGTTTATGTCATTGGGGAGATATGACCCTGACACGATGGGTAGTGAGACCCGAAAGATTCAGAAGTTCATGGATGGATTGAGATTGGCCATCCGGACTAAGCTAGCTCCCTTCGATATTGTGACTTATGAGGAGGCGGTACATAAGGCTCAGTTATGTGAACAAGACTTTGAGCGAAATGCCTCCGAGCTTGGGAGAGTCAGTGTTAAAAAGGACAAGGATCGGAAGAGATCCGGGTTTGGAAGAGTGGCCAAGAGAGATGGCCAAAGATTTTTCGAGAAGAGGCCAAAGATTGAGGAGGTGCGGGAGAGAGCTGCTAGACCTCCCGTATACCCAGCCTTGACTGCGCCGAGGGGCATGACTATTGGGGGACCATGACCTACTACTGATCAGTGTAGGAGATGTGGGAGATTCCATGGGAATAGGCCCTGTCCGATGACCCCTATGGTGTGTTTTAGATGCGAGAGACCAGGACATATGGCTAAGCATTGTCCCGAGAAGATGGAGATTGCCCCACAGAAGGGCAAGGAGCCTGAGGGAGCTCCAGTTGAGACAGCAGCCCCGAGGAGGAGGGCTACAGCTGAGGAAAAAGGGAAACAGGCTGCGGGTGTGAGCAGAGGAAGAGTACATACACTGGATCAGGACACCGCAGATGCTTCGACGGATGTGATAAAAGGTACCATCCGAATCTTTGATTTAGAAGCATTGGTATTATTTAATCCTGGTACCACGCATTCTTTCATATCACCTTCCTTTGCACATAAATTGTTGAAATATGTGAAACCAACATTGTTGGATAAAATGTTGATGATTTCCACACCCATGAATGATAGTCAATTGACTAAGCATGTATGTAGAGATTGTAAGTTAAGGATAGAGGGGAAGGAAATGATAGCCAATCTGATTTTATTAAACATGAATGATTTTGATGTAATTTTGGGAATGGATTGGTTGGCTACCAATCGTGTTGTGATGGATTGTCATGCCAAAACATTAATGTTTTCAGGACTAGACAATCTTATTGTAAATTTTGATGAAAAGAAATGATATGAAAACTTGTATACTTGTGGTAAATAAAGGAGTATGATTTTAAATGCATAATGCTTGAGAGATAAATCATTTATTTTGATAAATGTTGAATGTGGAGTGATGGGTTTACGTTACTAACGATGGAGAGGATAATGTGAAGGGTTCATTGCCTATGTGGTCGATATGGATGAGGCACACCCGGAATTAAAAGACATACCCGTAATTACGGACTACCCTGATGTCTTTCCGGATGAATTACTAGGACTACCACCTGAAAGGGAAATGGAATTTTACATTGAGTTAGTGCCTGGTACAGAGCCGATATCGAAGCCACCCTATAGAATGGCTCCGATAGAGTTGGAAGAGCTGAAGAAACAACTGCAAGAGTTGCTGGAGAAGGAGTTTGTTAGACCGAGTGTCTCACCTTGGGGAGCACCAGTTCTATTTGTAAGGAAGAAGGATGGAAGCCTCCGACTGTGTATAGATTACCGGTTGTTGAATAAGGCCACCATTAAGAACAAGTACCCCCTTCCAAGAATCGATGATTTGTTGGATCAGCTCCAGGGAGCCGAAGTATTTTCTAAAATAGATCTGCGGTCAGGGTATCATCAATTGAGGATCAGGAGTGGAGATGCACCCAAGACAGCATTTCGTACCCGTTATGGCCACTACGAGTTTTTGGTGATGCCATTCGGATTGACGAATGCTCCCGCAGCATTTATGGCATTGATGAATGATATATTCAAGCCATACCTGGACAAGTTTGTGATTGTTTTCATAGACGACATTTTGGTGTATTCCAAGTCCAGGGAAGATCATGAGGAGCACTTGAGGATAGTTCTGCAGACCCTCCGAGAGAGAGAATTGTATGCCAAACTCAGCAAGTGTAACTTTTGGTTGGAACAGATCTCATTTCTGGGGCATGTTGTGTCTAAGGATAGGGTATCAGTGGATCCATCCAAGATAGAGGCAGTTGTGCAGTGGGAACAGCCCAAGACAGTAACTGAGATCAGAAGTTTCCTAGGATTGGCAGGATATTATCGGAGATTTGTAGAGGGTTTCTCCAGACTAGCTGCTCCGTTGACACGCCTCACGCGTAAAGATGTTAAGTTTACATAGGATGAGGCATGTGAGAGGAGTTTTGAGGAGCTTAAGCGTCGATTGACGACTGCTCCAGTTCTCACCATTCCTACCAGCTCAGGAGGATTCTCGGTGTATACGGATGCATCTCACCAGGGACTGGACTGTGTGCTTATGCAGGATGGGAAGGTAGTTGCCTATGGATCTAGACAGTTGAAAGATCATGAGAGGAACTACCCGACACATGATTTAGAGTTGGCGGCCGTAGTATTTGCTTTGAAAATATGGCGCCACTATCTCTATGGTGAGAAATTTCAGGTGTTCACAGATCATAAGAGCCTTAAGTACCGGTTCTCGCAGAAAGAGCTGAATTGAGACAGAGGAGATGGCTCGAACTCCTGAAAGACTATGATTGTGAAATCATGTACCACCCGGGTAAGGCAAATGTAGTTGCCGATGCTTTGAGTAGAAAGAACCTTGGGTTGGTGTCTTATATGATGGTACGGGAACATGAATTGTTAGAACACTTTGCGAACCTCAGTTTGGATGTAACCCCACCTGGATCTGAGAGACTTGAGATCATGGCTAGTTTGAGACTAGAGCCAGAGTTGATTGGCCGTATTCGGCAAGCCCAGCAGAGCGATCGACGGTGTATCGATTGGCTGAGGCTGATACAGATAGGTATGGGTATTGATTTTGAGCAGAGTGCTGATGGCTTATTGAGGTTCAGAGGCAGAGTATGCGTTCCCAGGGATCTTGAGATCAGGAGGACGATTTTATCAGAGGCTCACTCATCGAAGTATACGATACATCCGGGAAGTACCAAGATGTATCAAAACCTTTGGAAGGTTTATTGGTGGTCTGGAATGAAAAGAGACATTGCGGAATATGTCGCTAAGTGTCTCATTTGTCAGCAAGTGAAGGTAGAGCATCAGAAGCCTGCAGGATTATTGCAGCCTCTACCGATACCGACATGGAAGTGGGAGCATGTCACCATGGACTTTATGATGGGGTTGCCGAGGACCCGTAGAGGTCATGATGCCATATGGGTTATTGTGGACCGGTTGACTAAGTTCGCCCATTTCTTGGCTATGAGAGCTACCGATACACTGAGTCAGTTGGTGAACCTGTATATCCGAGAGATAGTACGGCTACATGGTGTACCAGTGAGCGTTGTTTCTGATAGGGATGCCCGCTTCACTTCCCATTTCTGGGAACATTTTCAGGAAGCGCTGGGGACCCGACTGAGTTTTAGCACCGCTTTTCATCCTCAGACAGATGGGCAGTCAGAGAGGACTATACAGACCCTCGAGGATATGTTGAGAGCGTGTGTGCTGGATTATAGAGGCTCCTGGGACGACCACCTACAGTTAGTCGAGTTCGCTTATAATAATAGCTATCATGCTAGTATCGGGATGGCACCCTATGAGGCATTATACGGGCGTAGATGCCGTTCCCCTATTGGATGGGAAGAGGTTGGTGACAGACAAATTCTTGCTCCGGACTTAGTACAGCAGGCATCTGAGGACGTCCAGTTGATATGTGAGAGATTACGGACAGCTCAGAGCCGGCAAAAGAGTTATGTTGATAAGAGACAAAGACCACTGGAGTTTGATGAGGGTGAGTCGGTATTTCTGAGGGTATCACCATCGAAGGGTATTATGAGATTCGGTAAGAAGGGCAAGCTGAGCCCTAGATATATCGGACCCTTCGAGATTTTAGAGAGAGTGGGAGAAAAGGCGTATAGATTGGCATTGCCACCGGACTTGGCGAATGTCCACAACGTGTTCCACGTCACGATGCTTCGGAAGTATCACCCGGACCCGGCACACGTGATAAAATATGAGTCGTTGGAGCTCCATGAGAGTATGACGTATGTTGAGAAGCCGGTTCGGATATTGGACAGGAAAGAAAAAGTGTTGCGGAATAAGACAATTCCCTTGGTGAAAGTGCTTTGGCAACACCACACGGCGGAAGAGGCCACGTGGGAATTGGAGAACTTGATACAGGAGAAGTACCCCCAACTGTTTGAAGAGTGACTTGGTTCTAATTTGGAGGACCAAATTTCTTGAAGGAGGGGAGAATGTAAGACCCCGTATATGTATAAGGGTAATGTGTGTACTTAGATCAAATAATATGAATGGACTTGTAATGTAAAGTATGATTGATGTAAGTCCATGGATTCAATGTATGTATGTGTAATATAAATTGTAACGTACATACAAGTTTCATTGAGTATGAATACGAAGAAATGAGTTCTAGCAAGTGATGGATGTGATTGAGACTCAAAATGAGTAGTGTGGTAAAATGGAATGGAGTTATGCTTCCATTTGGTTTTATGTTGCATACCTTTGAATATACAATGAATGCACATAAGTTTCAATGTGCATAAGGTATGAATGGATGCCATTTTCAAGTTATAGAGGTGGATGGATGAGGAAATGGCCATGGCAATAGATTGAGGGTGTGTTGGTATGAGTTGCAGCAATGAAACTGCAGGAAATCTGGAAAACATGAGGTCCAGATCGATCTCCTAGGATGAGAGATCGATCTGGAAGAGCCAGAATGCTCTTATTTGGGCAAAAGAATCGAGCAGATCGATCTCCAATGGAGCCAGATCGATCTCTCAAGCATTCTGTAGTGGAAAGATCGATCCCCAAGCACCCAGATCGATCTCCTTAGCTCTCTGTTTGGGACCAGATCGATCTCATGCTTCGACAGATCGATCTCATGCTTCAACAGATCGATCTTATTGTTTCGACAGATCGATCTCAAGCTTAAAAATGCCATGAAAAAGAGGGATTTTAAGGGACCAGATCGAACTCCTCTTGGACCAGATCGATCTCCTAAAGTCATTTCTATATAAGGAGAGCTGAAAATCTGGAAATCTCGGAAAAACACCAAACTCTACAATTTCAACCCCAAAAACCCAACTTTCCCTGTCTAAAATCAGCCATTTTCAGTGAGATTTGGAGAGAGATCATTAGAGGCAAAGTTGTTCCTATCAAAGAGGAGAACAACATAGTGAGAGGGCATTTTCCCATTTTTGGAATTGAAGGAGTTGAGGGCATTACCAATTGGAGCAAGAAGAGAAATCATATTGGTAAGATTCTAACACTCCAATCCAAATGCATTAGCTATTTAATTGATTTTGGAGTTGATTGATAGAAGTATTGATGGATAAACTACTTAGGAATGTTGTGAAATTGGTGTGACCTAGAAATCTAAAATGGGTATAATGTGAGGATATGTGGGATTGAATGAACTTATGGTTTATGGCATGCTAAAGTTGTCATTGGGATAATGTTATGATTTTTAATGGTTAGATGGAATTACATGGTGGGTTGGAAGAAATGTGAAAATGGATATGTATGTGATGAATAAATGCCATAGTGAGGGGATTCATGGGATATGAACGCTATGAGCTTTACATCGATTTGATATCGATTTTGAATAAGTTAATAGGCCTAAGAAAATCCATAGACTCGAGTTATGGATAAAGTAATGAAACGAGGCCAAATAAGCTTTAATAGAGGCTATAGATTAAATTGACTATAGCAAGCACAAGGGTTGCAATATATAGGTCGAATATAATGCGGGATACGATTTTGTGCAGTCCCGAAGAGTTCGTTGAAGGCGAATCGAACCGTACGAGTAAGCAGCTTAAGGAAGTGGAATCACGCATCGCAATTCCAGGTAAGGGAATTTTGTGAGTATATAGAGATAGCTGCTCGTATTTTGAACTGGGTGAATATTGGGTGTTGTATGAACTGCATGAATTGCTCAAATAAATGATGGATGGTATTCGTGAATGATGACGAGTATATGCGTGGTTTTGGATTTGAAGTGGATTTTATGAAATGGGATAGTAAGGCTAATAATTGCATAAATCTAATGTTTTGATGTTTTTCCAAAACGAATTGCTTGGTTTTAAGCAAGCTCGTAGATAAGACGGCTAGTATTGTATGGTTGTTGTGGAAAAGCATTTGTGAGTGCTAAACCCGAATTCCCGGGATTGATGAATTGTATATGAGCCGCCTATCACACTTGTATGACATAAATCGCGCTAGAGCCTCGCTCGCGCTGGATTTCTATGTTTTCATTTGTATGAAACGTGCTGGAGCCTAGCTCGCACCTTGATTTGGAAACTATAATGATATTTATAAACCGTACTGGAGCTTCTGCTCGTACGTGGATGTGAATGGTTGTCTTATGAGTATAACCGTACTAGAGCTATGCTCGTACTCGCCTCTTTATGAGAAGATGCATGATGCATGAGTCGTGCTAGAGCTTTGCTCGCACAAGTTTGCACGAGGGGATACGTATAAGGTTGTGAAAGTGGGTAAGATCCTTAAGCCTTACATCCTTAAGCTAACATCCTTAAGCCCGAAGAGGCAGGGAGGCTCTGTTAGGCGGGGAGGCTCTGTTTGGTGGGGAGGCTCTCTTACGGTGGGATCCTTAAGCTGACATCCTTAAGCCCAAAGAGGCGGGGAGGCTCTGTTAGGCAGGGAGGCTCTCCTACATGGGTATGGTAAAGGTAAGATCCTTAAGCCCTACATCCTTAAGCTGACATCCTTAAGCCCGAAGAGGTAGGGAGGCTCTGTTAGGCGGGGAGGCTTTGTTCGGTGGGGAGGCTCTCTTACGGAAAGGACCCTTAAGTCCTACATCCTTAAGCTAACATCCTTAAGCCCAAGGAGGCAGGGAGGCTCTGTTAGGCGGGGAGGCTCTTTTCGGCAGGAAGGCTCTCCTTCCCGAAATATGGAACATTCTTGGTATGGGGTAGATAAGACCTAGGAATGGCACCCCCAATCATGATATGAGTTGCGGAGTACGCTGTACCGTGTATATCACATGGAGTACGATGTACCGCATGATGTTTACGTGATGAGAAGATCTGGCGAGGGATAATCCATCTCCGTGCCAGCTTGATACCCCGCACACCTGGATGCGTGTGGTCTGGGATGAATTATGATGTAATAGTTCACATAGGCACTTTTGATATAGTGGCCTAGATTTATACACATTCGTGAATTGTGAAATGGTTGTGGTTGTGAGTTGATTTGGTGGTGTTATGTTGTTGGTTCAAAAAGGAGGTTTCTAAATGAATTGCCCTTTTATGAATTTAAATGAGATTGAGCATGAGATGTTTTATGCATGATGTCTCTACCATGTTTTATATGCCAATGCACATGATTTGATGCATGATATATATGTATATTCACATGGCATAGTTTTATTCTTCATGCTCCTACTATAAACGATTTATGCATAACACTATCAGCATGTAGATAGAGTAGTTATCTACCATGCTTGCATTATTGCCTTACTGAGCGTGTGGTTGCTCATCCCACTCTATTTTCCCCCCTACAGAGCGTGCATAGTAGCCCAGTGAGGACTGAGGCGTATTATTTTGGACTCCGCTGCATCTCCATCGCTAAGAGGTATATACACAGTGATTCTTTTTGTATCTAAACAATGTAAAAGCACAGTATTCTTTTGAGTTGTACTTATGGGGGATGTAGATGTCAGTAAAACATGTATTCGTATAAGTACACGATTAAATGCACATGTATGACATCGTTTTAATTAATTGAGAATGAATGAGATGTGGTGTTTATTATTGACTCACAGCCCAACAGTGTGTGGTGAGCTTAGTTCACGACCGGGTAAAGTAACAATAAAACGCGAAAAATTTTCAGTGATTTCGGTTAAAGAGAATGGAATTGGGTCGTGACACAATCACTGTCATCATCAGAGGGAATTACATCACTATTGAGGCTTACAACTGCTCTATCAGCTCACGCTCCCTGACCATTATATATAATACCATCCCGAGGCTCTTTCTGTTCAAGGCATTAGCCATTACATTAACCTTTCCTGGGTGGTACAATTTTCACAATCATAATCCCTCAGAAGCTCTAACTCTCTTTGTTCTCATATCCGACTCTTTCTGTAAAACAGATACTCGGGGCTTTTATGATCAGTGCATACTTGAAATTTCTCACCATGTACATAGTATTGTCATATACTTAATACAACCACTATTGTTGTCAACTTTAAATCATGGGCCGGATAGTCCTTTTATGATCCTTGAGTTGTCTGGATTCATAATTGACTATCTTTCCCTTTTGCATCAATACACAACCCATTCATTATTTTGAGGTATCCATAGACTCATGAGAAACCTCTTAATCTATTAGGTATGGTGAGAATAAATGCGGTGGTCAGTTTATTATTTCAGTACACCAAAACTCCTGTCACGTCTATCATTCCATTCAAATGCAACTTTTTCTAAGTTAAACGTGTCAACAAAGTAGTCCATTTCGAGAATTCTCAACAAATCATCAGTAAAAATAATTTTCAATTGTTGCTTATAATTTTTCTTGGATTGTAAATACACCCAAAATATCATCAATAAGGATGATAACAAATTGGTCCAGGTAAAGTTTAAATAACTTGTCGTAATTGAGTCCTATTGAATATTTCAATTACCCATTTCCTTGACCTATGTACGCATAAACGTCTAATGTTCCTTTCAAAATCACTTCTGTTGAAGCTACTAACCCGCGTCATTTCCTTTTTTTATATTAACGGCTTTTATAAAATTTTAATTAATTTTTAAACCTTCACAATTAATCGAATTCTATATTTTTTATCGTACCCGTAAAGGTACCCTAATTTTTAAATGTATATATTACGACTGTCGCTTTCAATTTATAGGTTGTATATACTTTTAGACATTGTCAAGTCTTTAGGCGGGGAGGTATTTTGAAATACCTTTATTAACCCTCAGACTTGACCATAATTACTTTACATATTAGTCCATGTGGTCACAATTCATATTCGCTACTAATTGCTTTAATCCAAATTACTTCACGTATAAGAGATATTCTTACCTTGCATACACCTCTTATTCCAGTCTATCTCTTTTCGTATATCACTTATAACAAAACTCTGTCATTACTCATTCTGTGAGTACTATCATTTGCTCCTTTAATTTTAATCGCTACTCCCCTTTTATTACTTATCACAACTTACCGTATACTTTTCGGGAGTAAAACAACACTGTCTTAGAATAGAACTCTGAACATCATAATTTGCAGCTAACCAATTGAGATTTATTCTCAATATTACTTCAAATTATTCGTAGTCCATTGAATAAAATCGGCTGACTTATACTTCTTCCCCCGTTTTCAACATATAATTTCTTCATAATTATTTCGTTAGTTAACCCTCATTCGTTGGGGTACTAACTATCAGCATTGTGCCCATAGGTGTAGGCATTCACATCTTTTACTAACTTATAAGCAACTAAAAATGGTATGACTTAATACGTGGCACCAGGATTAATTAAAATAATTACTTCCCTATTCATAACCAATATGGTATCTTTCACCACATCGCATGAAACATCAATAGTGTCCTGGTCCAAGGCATATACTCGCCCTCATCCAACAGCCTATTTTCCCTTTCTCTTCGGCTGTGGCCTCCCATTTCGGTTCAGAGATATCAACAGGGTTTTCTCTGTCTCTTTGCCCTTCTGTGGGGCAGTCTCACCCAACTCTGAGCAATCATTAATTAAGTCGCTTGTCTTACCACACTTAACGCCTATTTTAGTTAATAAAGTGTAGCTGTAGGCCTTAGTTCCATGGTATCTACCACACATCCTACACTGCTTACACTGCTACACTGCTTCGTAACAGGTCGGGGTTCTCCAATCACAATACCCCTAATAAGTGTTAAATTGGATATACTGGGGCCTTACCAATCATCTTACCTCGTGACTCATCAGCTCTAATCTCTTACCAACTGGTCTATTTCCCGCTCTGACATCTCTGTCATTTTCTATTCTCTTCTGTCTCTATTTTGGCCCTTACTACCTTTCCCAATCTCAGAGGCGTGCAACACATGATATTATTCACGCAACTATATTCTGCGCACGGCCTCGACAAAAGTAGTGAGCCAATCGAACTCTAATCGACAATTTGAGCCCTTCCATGAACTTTTGGGCTTTCTGACTCTCACTGCCCATAGTATCGGGGTAATACCTCGGTAGGTATATAAACTGAGAGTCATACTTGTCAATAAACCAGTGTTTCTAGGTCAAAGTAAAAAATTTTACCTGTAATTTCCCTTAAGTAGTGTCCAAAATATTCTGTCATCAGAATACATCCAGAAATATTTCTCATGTCGACTTTGGACATCTAACTATTTAGATAGGTCGAGCGGACTTCTACCAATGCTCCGTCTCGCCCTCCAACATAACGTATTTAAAAGTCACATTCTCGATCGACATACACCGAAAGAATCCATACAACTTCCCTATCTCATTCACCTAGTCGTCAGTAACTATTGGTTTCTTTACTTCGCTATATACCGGAAGGGTATGAAAATCTCTATAGTCAGAGGCATCTGTTTATGCTTTACCCTACCTATCCTCAACTACATGCATAGACTGAGTAAACAACTCCGAAATATTTTCTACACTCCACTCCATCCTCTCGGAGCGTGTCTCAATACTGTTTGGTCTCTTTATAAGACCCTGTGGAGTATGCTCAACATCAGCCTCCACTTCACTCTCATCTTGAGTCTAATGTGACGACTCATTCAACTCTCAGGCTAATCTCTATGGTCTCGAGCATATGTACTCGTCTCTCTACCATAGCGATTATCAGTTATAAAAACTATATTCTTGCATTCGAAACTAAATTCTTAGCTGCTGTTCCACCTTGATATACACAATTGTATCTAAACAATGCATAGTACATGGGGATGTAAATTTACTTACCACTAACACCGACGCATATCAGGCCAACTCTGCTCTGATACCATCTTTTTTGTCATGACCCAAATTACCTAAAAATCAGAGTAAATTTTTCGCTTTTTTAATTTCCTTACCCGTCGTGAACAGTTACACTACTAAACAGTTGGGCTATGATTTGGTGTTAGTCACCTCTCACCTATTTACCATTCCATTTTCATATTTTATTTACATATCAATTTATTTTAAATAAATACATCCCCAATATTACATCCATGTACAGTACTATGCCTCTATATGTTCAGATACAAAAATTATACAAATGTGTATACCTGGTCTTGATAAGAATGCAGCGGATATGACTACTGTCGTTCTCTTCTACTGAATATACCCTGTGGGGTGGAAAATGAAAGGGTAAGCATAAACAATTCAGTAAGGCAATAATGTAAGCAGGTAGATAACTATACTATCTACGTGCTGATAATGTCATGATATAAAATCGTTTACATTTGGAGCATGAGGTATGACTAAAACGATGCCACATGTATGTATATATCATATAAGAGAAATCATGAAATTGACATATAAAACAGACATGGAAAAATCATCATGTATGTTATCTTATGCTCGTCACATTTAAAACTTATTTGTTTCATCATAAACTCATCACGTTAAAACTCATTTGTTTTATCATAAAACAACCACATCAAGGCTAAACCCATCTCTCAGGAATACCTTGATTCATTAAATCACATATTTTTAAAAAAAATAAATCGGGACATTACCCCTCCCTCGGGTTTGTCCTGGTCTATTCAGACCGTATGATATCATGTGAGGCATGTAGGTTGCTGTATGAAAAATCGAGGACTATGGCCATACTTTGTCCTTGTGATCCCAAGCTACATGGATCCCGGTGTGCGGGGCATCACAACTGCAACGGGAGGTGGGGTCAAATCCTACCCGCCAGAATATCAAGTAACATCATCGAATCATCATGACTGCACGGTACATCATACTCCGTGTGACATACACGGTACATCGTACTCCGTGGACCCATATCATAGTCTGGGGGTGCCTGCCGTAGGTCTTATCCACCCCAATACTATGTCGATAACCAACCTATGTCTCAAAGTATACGTGCGAGCATCTCAACTCTTTGTGACACACAGTCTACAGGAGGCTTTCGCACGACTATATGCATGTCAACTCACGTCTCGTACGAGCGAAGCTCCAGCACCACGCTATGCATATCATGATATCTAAAATCTCGTGCGAGCAAAGCTCCTGCACGATTTTGTGCACACACAAATTTCTCGTACGAACAATGCTCTAGTATGGCTTTTCATGAGTAATAAATCAATAAACTTTAGTGCAAGTAAGACTCTAGCACTCTTTTTACTCGTGTAAATATGATAGGTGGCTCAATCTTTATAAAACATCTTTTAAAATAGTAACCGGTCCAAACCGTTACCCTTTCGTATAATTCACAAAATCAACAGCCAACCTATGTGCATATTTGCTTAAATCAAAGCAATACATTTATATAAAACATTAAAACAGGATAATCATGCAATTTATCTGCCTTACTACCCTTTTTTTGTAAATTTTACTCCTAGGGGCAAAATCATCTTTTTCTTTATTCACCTAAGCCCCGGTTTTCATAGAAATTATTATTTCGTTTCTAGATACTTTTAAGGAATTCTAAGCCCTTTAAATCCCCTCAATAAATACGTATAGAAATCTCTATGCACCTAAAAAATTCTCTTACCTCGATTCTCGTCGAGCGCGTATCTAAATTCCACTGTCGGAGGCTCGTCCGATCCGATTTGCTGCTAATCCAGTCTCTGGGGCTGTAGATAATTATTTATCATGTCAATTTAACCCAATAAATATAATTCTCTTGTTTACTATAGTCGATTTAACTAATTGTGCCAATTTATTCTTATTGGGCCCAATCGCACCTTAATGGGCCTCGACCCATTTTCAACCCATTTTTACTTATTAAATCACTTCTTCGGGTTTACTGGGCTCATTCAGCTTACTAATAATCATCAGGCTTCGTTCCAAACTCATTTGATAGCCCATACACTATTTACGGTAATTACTGTAAAATTCTGAATAATATTCCTTTTTTATACAGAATTATTCCGTAAATTTCGTAAAATAATCGAAACTCTGTATTAAAGGACTCTAATTGTCGGAATTAAAATGTACTTACCCAATGTGATGCGGGGTATGAAAATCGGAGCTCAATCGGCTCTCATTCGGGCTTTGTCGTAAAACTGCACAATTATATATTTAATTTCGGGTTACTTTTCGATTAAATATAATTTAAATAAATTTCTTGGAATTCAAATCGATCACTTTTGACCTCTTATCGACTTATCCAAAGTCCGGTGTATCCCCAAAAATTCTTCCCCTTTTTTCTTTTTCTCTTTTTCTCATTTTTTCCCTTATTTCTTGGCTGAACCGGTTCAGTCCGGTTCAACCTAGTTCAGACCGATCCGGTTCAGCCCGGTTCACTCGGTTCAACTCTTTTCTGAACCGGTACGTACCGGTTCAGACCTTCCCACCGCCGTTTACGACATTTTCAGCCTATTCTCGTCTCGTTTCTGGCACCATTCGACTCGTCTTTGATCGGGCAACCTTCAACTGGCCTCGATCGGGACCGAATCACCGTCGGTGGTCGCTGTTCCTCTCTTCTCCCTCTCGACCTTCTCTGCCTTGATCCACCAAATTCTGGCGATTTCACCGGCCAATACCGGTCTCAAAAGGACCGGCTCATCCTCCCGATCACACGGGTGGCCTCCGTTCACGCCCAGCAGCCGTGGATCGCCGGGATCGAGCTCCTTTCTCCTGTCGATTTCTCCTCCTCCATTCGCCGGATTCGGCTGTCCTTGACGTGCGTCGCCGGTGCCAACAGCTTCACCGGCCTCTCCTCTTCCTCCTTGGTCCTTCGTCGGGGCCATCAGTCGCTGGTGGCCGTGGGTCGGTCAGGCCATGCGCGATCTCCTTCCTCGGTTTCCTTTATTTTCTCTCTCCCCGACTAAGGTTTTCGATTCCTTCCTTTTTTTTTACAATTATTATTATTTTTATTTATTATTATTTATAAATTAGTTTATTATTATTATATTCATTATTTTATTATTATTTTGCCAAAAATATCTAAAAAATTATATTTTATTCTAATTAATTTAATCTATTTTTTCAATTTTTCGGTATATTTTCTCCTTCTTTTCGGGATATTATCCCGAGCGAAAATTTTGATTAATTCCAGTAAATTCATATCTTAATCAATTTAATCTGAAATTTCACTATTTCTTCGTTATTGATCAAGATTCTCAAATCCATTATTTATAATTAAATTACCTTATCGAATTTATACCGAGTTTCGATCTTTTAATCGTTTTGCCCTTCACGTGTTTGAAAATTTCATTTCAGTCCTTTTGCATTTTTAATTTCTCATTTTTTTGAATCCTTATCTCCAGTCCGAATCCCGTTCATTTAATTTGGGACCATTTCAATCATTCCTTTCACGAACATACTCATTTCATGTTTTAATTAAATTCGGGTCTTACATATTAGGAACAAGTGATCTTCATGAAAGTTGTTCCATATTGAGAGAAGAATAACATATCTTGGAATCAGCCATCAAGGAGCCATATTGAGCAACCCGAAAATGAAGGAAGTTTCAGCCAAAGTGGAAAGTATAAGCTAGGTGAGTTTTCAAGCTTCCAACTTCATGTATGTTAATCTATGAGTTATATGGAGTTGATGTGTATATATTTTATGGATTGAAACGCATGAAATCACCATAAACAAGTGATGGCCGAAGGTTGGTATTTGTGTTTTGATGTGTAAGCATGTGATTTTAAGGCATGGATAGGTTGGTAAGCAAGTATACATAATCATGGCTTGCTTAGATTTAATCAATTTGTTCATATGGATGGTCTCGGCCTTGGGCAGCATGTATGGCTATCGGCCACATGCCATAGTCGAGAGGTCAAGTGGACCAAGCCGACTTGGTTTCAGTCCAATAAGGTGTAATGGGCTCGAACAAGCCCAATAAGAGTTGGTGGGCTCCACAATCCCAATATGCCCAATTAAAATGAATAGTAAAGTGTAATAGGCTTAAAATAGTGTTAGGCCCATTAAGAGTTGTTAAGGCCTAATAAAAGAAAAAAAGGGCCCATTAAGTGAAATACAGATGAAAAAGTATAATTAACCTAATGAATGGTTATTTACAGCTCCAGAGTTTATATTGGGAGCTCATCGGATTGCGAGATTGAGCAGCACCGAGGTAGTGAGGTCACGTAACGTGATCTGAGGTAAGGGACTTTTGTGAGTAGTTAGAGATACCTGCACGTATTTTCGTCTACTTTTATATTCACTTAAAAAGTTTGAGGGTCAAAGAAAGTAAATAAAAATTTTAGCGACTCGATATGAGAAAATTACGATTTTACCTCTAATAAGGGTAAAAAGGTCAAAAATTAGGAAAGTTAGGAAAGTTGCAAAAAGCACGAAAAGTGTGTTTTTGAGTGGTTTTAATGCTGTTTAACAGATGCATAGATAGATTGGCCAATGTTTTCATGATGTATGCAAAAATAGTACAATATAATGCCGATTTGATTTATTTGGGTGAATCTCTTTTAAATGAACGATCTATCGAGTTGTGTGAAAACAAATAGTGCTGAAGCACCGCTCGCATTGGATTTTATATGTTTTCTACATAAATTAGTGCTGGAGTAATACTCGCACTAGATTTTCATGAGTGTGCATGAAAGAGTACTGGAGTGATACTCGTACTCAGTTTTACATGATTATGCATAAGATAGTGCTGAAGCATCGCTCGTACTAGATTTTATATGTATTCTGCATAACAAAGTACTAGAGCACTGTTCGTACTTGATTTTATATGATTGATGCATAATAGAGTACTCGAACATTGCTCATACTCAATTTTACATGACATAGTGTTGGAGCATTGCTCGCATTAGATCTTTATGAATTATGCATGAGGTCGTGCTGGAGTTTACTCACATGTACCAATTTTGAAAGAGATAGCATGAAACAGCCATGCTTGGAGCCTTGTACAGACTATGTGTCGCACCGATTTACATGCTCGCACATGTATTTTGAGATATAGCAGAGGGCTATCGAAACTATTATCTATGGTATGAGGGTTAAGACCTATGGAAGACACCCCAACCTTGATATTTGGTCAACGAAGTACTTTGTACCGTGTATAACACACGGAGTATGCTGTACCGTGAGTACTTGAAAGTACTTGGAGTTGTAGGATTGGTTAGCAATGGGGGAGGGGCCTAAAGGAGTCTGGCATACTCCGAGGCCAGGTCCTCAGTTGTTAGCTGGTGGTTGTGAGGATTTAACCCACCTCCTGTTACAATAAGTGATTACCTCGCACACCGAGATATGTGTAGCTTGGGATCACCGAAAAAGGGATATGATCATAATCCTCGAACAAGTGTTGCCTATCTCATCTCACCTGATATTTCTTGTTTGAATTGTCATAAGATTTTATAAATTTGGTAGACCCGAGGGATGGGTTGAGCCTCGACATGTGACTTTCTGTGTGAAAAAGGGTAAACCCGAAGGATGAGTGAAGCCTCGAGTTCCATGTTTTTAACATGATGAAATGCCATTTTTACTTTAATTTAAATGATATGGCATAAAGAAATGTGATTTACAGTATTTACATGAGAAAGCAATATTTTGCATGATTTACTGAGGTTATTAATGTAAGACCCGTAAATTTCTATTGAATGTATATGATTATTTGATGTACAAACAATTTACATTACATATGAATTATAAGAAATAAACGTTGTTAAGTTCTAAGTGTGAATGGATTGATAAATAAGTGTTGAAGTCATCGAATATGAGTTTAACTGGGAAAATTTCAGCAAAAAATGATGCAGGATGAAGGCCAGATCGATCCCATGCGAGGAAAGATCGATCTTATGGCCTGGAGAACATAATGCCAAGCATTTTGTAAGAGGTAGATTGATCCCTCACTCAAGCATATCGATCTCCATTGATCTCTGGATAGACCAAATCGATCTCCTCTTAAGGGCAGATCGATCTCCTAAATCTTCTGTTTGGAACAGATCAATCTCATGCAATAAACAGATCGATCCCCTGCTTACGAATTTGTCAGAATTTTGAAGGATTCAAGCAAGGCCAGATCGATCTCCAGCCTATGCAAATCGATCTCCTAATGCCATTTCTATAAAAACAGAGTAGTTGGATCTACAATTCATGGGAAACAAATCCATTTCTTCCATGTTTAAACCTTAACCTAGCTTTCTCACTCTAAACCATCCCATTTCCACAAAGATTTGAAAAAAAGCTATTAGAGCAAAGTTGTTCATTTCAAAGAGAAGAACAACATAGCTTGGAATCAACACTTCATTGGTTGGATTGAAGGAGCAAAGGAGTGTTCTTATTTGGAGCAAGAAGAAAATCAAGCTAGGTGAGTTTCTAATACACCAACTCAAAGTATATTTATCTAGTTGTTGTTGTGAGTAGATTGGTGTAGGTATTGATGATTGAAACTACCTAGTATGTAATGGAATAAGTATGACCTAGAATGAGTCTAGTGTGAGAAAATGTGATATCGTTGAGTTGATGATGAATGGCTTAAACTAAGTGTTAGTGAGGTGATATGTATGACTTTGAGATGATAGAATGAAACTACATTGTGAGATTAGTCAAGTTAAGAAAATAAGTATACGAGGTGTTTGATAAATTGCCATAGTGAAGTAAATGATAAACTAGAGGCACTATGAGCTTAATATCGATTTACTGTGAATCAATAAGCCTAAAAGAGTTCAATAGACTCTCGAGAAATTAATAAAGTGATCAAAACAGACTTAAGAGGAAGTGAGACCTTATAAGTGTTAATGAAAACTATAAGTTGAATCGACTATAGTAAACACAAGAATTGTGTTATATTAGATCGAATTGATGTGATATATGATTTCATGTAGTCCTGGAGATTTCGTTAGAGGCGAATCGAACTGCACCAACGAGCAACTCTAAGGAAGTGGAATCATTCGACGCAATTCCAGGTAAGGAAATTTTGTGAGTATATAGAGATAGTTGCACATATTTTGAGGGGTTTATAGGGCTTTTTGAATGCTAGATTATATAGAAAAGAAATGATGATTGCATGACAAACTTCGGATATAAATGATTTTGGCTTGGAAATGAATCTTACAAAAAGGGGATAGTAAGGCTAATAATTGCATAAATCACATGTTTTGATGTTTTTACTAAACACATTGCTTTGGTTTAAGCAAAATTAACGGATAGGCTAGCTAGTGATTTCATGATTTGTGAAATAGCACAAGTGAGGTGCAAACTTTGGTTTTGAGAGTGTTTTGTTGAAATAGAGCTGCCTATCGTACTTATATGAGTTAAATCATGCTAGAGCCTTGCTCGCACTAGATTTTTTATGTTTTCAATATGTATGAAACGTGCTGGAGCCTAGCTTGTACCATATTTGAGTCAATGATGTTTTATAAGCCGTACTGGAGCTGATAGCTCGTATGTGGATTTTCCTTGACTTACTTATGCATATAATCGTACTGGAGCTATGCTCGTACATGATTTCTTCATTATTTATTATGCATAAAGTCATATTAGAGCATTGCTCGTACGAGGGTATTTACTGATGATGCATGAGATGGTGCTAGAGCTTTGCTCGCACTGAGTTTTCTCACTATGATATGTAATGAGTTGTGTTGGATGCCTCGTGTAGACTTTGTGTCACACAGATGAGACGCTCACACGAGCCGTGCTGGATGCCTTATAGACTGCTAGTCACACGGATGAGATGCTCGCATGTGCACTTAAGACTGAGTAGGTTATGCATGGCATGGGGTAGATAAGACTTGCGCAAGCACCCGTAACCAGGATAAGGGTCCGTGGAGTACGTTGTACCGTGTAGATCACATGAAGTACGTTATACCGCATAGTTGTGATGATGATTTAAAAGTCTGACGTAGGACTAACCCACCTGCATTCTAGCATGATGCCCCACACATTGGGATCCATGTGGTCTGGGATGATTATGACACAGCTGGCCAACAGAGTCCTTGGTTTACCGTGACTGCCTGTCTCACATGATATCACATGGTTTTAGATACCGATGATGATTTATGTTGTCTAGGGTAGACTTGAGGGAGGGGTCGAACCTTGTAGTATGTTTTAAAGGAATAAAACATCGTTTTGATGGGTTTTGCTAATGTTTTGACAAGGTGTTACGCTTTGAGGGAATGATTTATGATGAACCTTGTGATTTGAGATGAAATTGATAAATATTTATTATATTGAGCATGAGAGGTTTTCACATGATGATTTTCCATGTTTACATGCCTATTTCCATGTTTTTCAGTACATGATATATGTATATACATGTGGCATAGTTTTATTATTTCCTCATGCTATGAATATAAATGATTTATGCCATGACATTATCAGCATGTAGATAGTGTAGTTATCTACCATGCTCGCATTATTGCCTTACTGAGCGTGTGGTTGCTCATCCCTTCATTTCCCCCCTCTTCAAAGAGTGCACAGTAGCCTAGTGAAGGACTGAGGCATTATAATTGGATATCCACTGCTCTCCATCGCCCAGAGGTATACACACAAGGATTCTTTTTGTATCTAAACATGTAATAGCACGGTAATCATTTTGAAATGTAATATAGGGGATATAGGTGTTATCAAACAAGTCATGTATGTGTATGCTTTTGATTAATTGGAAGATGTATGAAGATGGTGATTATTACTGACTCACAACCCAACTGTTGTTTGTGAGGGTTGTACACGACTGGGTATGTAACGAATAAAGCAAAACATTTATGGTGATTTTTAGATGAAATGGATAAAAAGGGTGTCACGACCCAATTCCATTCTCTTTAATCGAAAATCACTAAAAAATTTTCGCGTTTTACTGTTACCTTACCCGGTCGTGAACTAACTCACCACACACTGTTGGGCTGTGAGTCAATAATAAACACCACATCTCATTCATTCTCAGTTAAATAAAACGATGTCATACATTTGCATTTAATCTTGTACTTATACAAAAGCATGTTTTACTGACATCTACATCCCCCATAATTACAACTTAAAAGAATACTATGCTTTTACATTGTTTAGATACAAAAAGAATCACTGTGTATATACCTCTAAGCAATGGAGATGCAGCGGAGTCCAAAATACCACGCCTCAGTCCTCACTGGGCTACTATGCACGCTCTATAGGGGGAAAATAGAGAGGGATGAGCAACCACACGCTCAGTAAGGCAATAATGCAAGCATGGTAGATAACTACTCTATCTACATGTTGATAGTGTTATGCATAAATCATTTATGGTAGGAGCATGAGGAAGTAAAACTATGCCATATGAGTATACATATATATCATGTATCAAAATCATATACATTGGCATATAAAACATGGTAAAAACATCATGTATAAATCATCTCATGCTCAATCTCATTTAAATTCATAAAAAGGGCAATTCATTAAGAAACCTCCTTTTTAAACCCACGTCATAAAACTCTTTCTCAAACACATACAATCTCATCACATCAATTCACAATCACAACCTCATTTTCGTTTCATAAATCAATTCCACAAGGCTCGACCTCTCTTTCGGGTCTACCTTAAACAATCACAAATCACACTTAGAGATTTAAAAATCATGTGGTAGTAAGTAAATCAAGTAAGGAGACAGGTTACTATATCTCAAGTGACTACGGTGGCCAATTGTCACATATCATCCCAGACCACACGGATCCCGGTGTGCAGGGTATCATGCTGGCACGAAGGTGGGTTAGTTCTCCACCAGACTTTCTCAAATCAAGTAACCACCATGCGGTACATCGTACTTCATGTGATATACACGGTACATCGTACTCCGCGGATCCATAACATGGTTCGAGGTGCCTGCCGTAGGTCTTATCTACCCCATACCAAGTGTAACCTTTATAGTCTCAAGAGCGCATGGGAGTAACCTCAATACCCGATCCTAACCCCTCATGGCCTTGCTTGCCCCTCTTGGGTTCCCTGATTCAGGTCCTAGCCCCTCACCCTCACCCCACTCAAGAGGTCTGTTAGGCCTACTGGGTTTCCTGAATGGATTATGTCAGGTCCTAGCCCCTCACCCTCACCCCACTCAAGAGGTCTGTCAGGCCTGTTGGGTTCCCTGAGTTAATCCATATCTCTCACCACGGCCTCATACATACCACAGTGTGAAAACCGGCACGAGCTATGCTCTAGCGCGAATTCATGCATCAAAACCAATCACTTCGTACGAGCAATGCTCTAGTACGGCATTTATGCATAAAATATGAAGAAACCACGTACGAGCATAGCTCCATTACGATTATATGCATAAGAAAAACCACTCAAATCCAAGTACAAGCGTAAGCTCCAGTACGGTTTATAAAACATCATCACAATTCAAATCAAAGTGCGAGCTAAGCTCAAGCACGTATCACACAAATGAAAACATAGAAATCCAGCGTGAGCGAGGCTCTAGCGCGATTTATGTCATGCAAATACGATAGGTGGCTCATACACAATCAAACAATCTCGGCAATCGGGTTTAGCACTTCACAAATGCTTATCCACAACATCAATAAAACACTAGCCGACCCATCTACAAGCTTGCTTAAAACCAAGCAATTCCGTTTTGAAAAACATCAAAACATTAGATTTATGCAATTATTAGCCTTACTATCCCATTTCTTTACAATACCATTTCAACCACCAAATCTCATACAATTATTCATAGTCACATCCATACATCTTCAAAACACATTTCTATAAATCCATGCACATTTCCAAAGCCCTATACACCCACAAAATACGAGCAGCTACCTCTATATACTTACAGAATTCCCTTTCCTGGAATCGCGATGCGTGATTCCACTTCCTTAAGCTGCTTACTCGTACGGTTCGATTGGTCTTCAACAACTCTTCGAGACTGCACACAATCATATTTCGCATTATATTCGATCCATATAATGCAACCCTTGTGCTTGTTATAGTCACTTTAATCTATAGCCTCTATTAACGCTTATATGGCCTCGTTTCATTACTTTACCCATAACTCGAGTCTATGGATCTTCTTAGGCCTATTAACTTATTCCAAATCGATATTAGATTGACATTAAGCTCATAGTGTTCATATTTCATGAATTCCCTCACGATGGCATTTATCAAGCATATACATACTCATTTTCACAATTTCACTTAAACCCATATTATAACTCCACATAACCATTCCAAATCACCCACATTACTCATTTAACAACTTATCATAACCCATAAACCACCAATTCCCCAAATCATACTTTCTCACACTAAAGGCATTCCATTTTCTAGGTTACATTAGTTTCTAACACAACCTAGGTGTTTCCATCCATACATACTCATGCCGAACAACTCCAAAATCAATTAAATAGACAATGTACTTGGATTGGAGTGTTAGAATCTTACCAAATATGATTTTTCTTTTTGCTCCAAATGCCAATGCCTTTATCTCCTTCAATACCCACAATGGGATTTTGGGTTCCAACTATGTTGTTCTCTTCCTCAAGATGAATAACTTAATGTGTAATGGTCTCCCCTCAATTCTTGCTAGAAATGGCTGTTTTTGAGAGAGAAAGTTAGGTTTTTGGGTTAGAAATGGAAGATTGGTGTTTTTCTCAAATTTTTTAGATTTTCAGCCCTCCTTATATAGAAATAGCTTGAGGAGATCGATCTGGTCCAAGAGGAGATCGATCTGGTCCCCTTAAATCTCTCATTTTCATGAAATTTTAAGCATGAGATCGATCTGTCGAAGCATGAGATCGATCTGGTCCCAAACAGAGAGCTAAGGAGATCGATCTGGGTGCTTGAGGATCGATCTTTTCATTACAGAATGCTTAGGAGATCGATCTAGCCCCATTGGAGATCGATCTACTCTATTCCATTGCCCAAATAAGAGCGTTCTGGCTCTTCCAGATCGATCTCTCATCTTATGAGATCGATCTAGCCTTCATACTTTCCAGATTTTCTGTAGTTTTCTTACTGCAACTCACACCAACACATCCTTAATCTGTTGCCATGGCCAGTTTCTCATCTATCCACCTTTATAACTTGAAAATGGCATCCATTCATACCTTATGCACATTGAAACTTGTGTACATTCATTGTATGTCCAAAGGTATACTATATATAACCAAATGGAAGCATTTATATTCATGCAGCTTCCATCCATTTACCATACTACTCATTTTGAGTTTCAATCACATCCATCACTTATAAGAACTCATTTATTCATATTCATACTCAATGGAACTTGTATGTACGTTACAAATCATATTACACATACATACATTGAATCCATGGACTTACATCGATCATACTTTACATTACAAGTCCATTCACATTCATTACACATTACAACTTTACATATACGGGGTCTCACAAAGGGTCGTGACAATTAAACCAGTATATTTTAAGTATACACTGATGATTTGTATATATACATATATATACATTTCATAAGTTTTACAAAGAAAGATATATGTTTTAGAATTGAAATGAAAAGGAATGTTTTAATGCATCGCATTATTTTCAGTTGATAGTGTGGTTATCTACTTGCTTGCCTGATTTCTATACTGAGCTGTGAGCTCACCCCTTTCTTTCCCCTTCTCTACAGAGCCTATGCAATAGATAGGTACGGTTGAGGACTTGCATTCCTTGTGTCTGCTGCATTCCCATCAAGCGAAAGGTATACATACACACGTACGATTTTGTAGCTGAACATATAAACAACACAGTGATGTAAACAATGTAAATTATGAGGGATGTATTTTTATTTAATATATATGTGAGCTCACTATGAGACAAAAGTAATTACAGTCAATAAATAGTTATATTGACATGTATGAATGATAAGATAATGTGGAAGAGGTGACTAATGCCGAATCACAGCCCAACTGTTGGTGAAGAGAAAGGTAAGTAAAAAGTGAAAACTTTGTAGTGGTTTTTGGTAGAAGTCACGGTCGTGACACCTTACCTAACGAATCATAGAACAACACAAAATCGTCGGGTGTCGATTTGCCTCGTTTTACGTATCAGTACCTAGAGCTATGTAAAACAGTTCCAAAATCATCAAATGATGCTTGATTTCATCTTAGTATGCTTAAACATACACCCACTTCCATAAACTTCACTAAACTTGACTGTTTTGTCCACTTTTCCTACTTTCTCAGTTTTACCGATTAAAGGGTCGGTTTAGGTAATTTTGATAGTTTCCTTTCTCTTAACTTCAAACTTATAAATTTAACAACCTAAACACTTATTCAAGTCTAAATTCAACACACTACAACTTGTAAAATTATCAAACTTTCATACTTTTATAGTTCTTTACTAAACAGAGCTATAAACTGAACTTTTCGGTATTAAATAATCATTCTACAACATCAAATTCAACCAAATTTCAGCATTTCCTTAACCTTTCATGGCTGCTCAAACCTATGCTTATCCCTAGAAATTATTTCATCAATTTCTACTTTAGCAAAAATCATTTAAATTCATCGAACATTAGCATATATCAAACTCATCATCTTCCAACAACTTTACCTCGAGTTTGACCATGTTTAACTCGAGATTCTACCTCCAGTAGTGATTCTCAGCTATATAAAAACATGTATACAACTTAGAATCATAAAAACCAAGCTCAAAAGCCAATAAAAAACTCATAAATTCAAGTTTTCCTATTACCTAGAAATAGGGTAAATTTTGCTCCTGTTCTTCTCTCAAGCTTTTCACCTAACAAATGAGCTTGTTTAAGGCTGGATTTTTTTCTATGTTGTATATAATCTACGATGAAAGATTTGATCCTTCTTGACCAAAGTCTAAAAGTTGCTGAAAGGTGGCTGGAAAAATTGTACAAGTCTGGTAAGGGAGTGACATTGGCGACAACTTGGGAAGGTTGGTTCTCTCTGGTTTCAGCTTATTTTGAGATGTTCTCTACCATTATGGAAAAAGAATTAAGTTGTATTTTATACTAGAGAAGATTGGGCTTAAAAGCCTTCTGGATAGGCTTCAAATTGGGCTCTTATGTTGGGCCAGCAAATGTTGGGTCTAGGCCTACCAGCAACCCTATTTTTGTAAAATCCATAAAAATTATTTTCAGCCTATTTTCATCCAACTTTCCACTTCTCAAGTGTTCTACAAGTCTCTAGTATGTCTAATAAGAATTTAGGGCCCACTTGTTTAAGAAAAGTTCCCCGATTGAGCCCATTTTGTGCGAATTGGTCATTACCTATTTAATTGGCTTAAGGTTTTCGGTTTACTTTAAAAATTAATTTAATTGTCGAAACCTTAATATTTCAACTCAGTTTTGATTCTCCATGTCCAATATACCTTAGGTTAATTTCCTATGGCCTCAGAATAATTTTTATGAATTTATAGAATTTATTTCGAATTTATTTCACTTAGTAAGCCCAATTGCTCGATTTATTGCTAACTCGAGTTCCTACTAACTTTTTCACTTTCAATACCTTAGTTTCAACTACTAACAACCAAAACATACTTATACATGAAATCTGGAGATATATTTGAACTTAAAATCGTACCTCGATTTTTATGCCTCGAGCTCCGTGCCACTAACCCGAGTGCTTCAGTTGTTTTGAGCATGCATAATATTATTTCGAGTATCTTAATTGCTTTCTAGATTCCAAATAAATGGTGAAACGTAAAATTTTGGGTTTCATATTTCTTTCAACCTTTTAGGAATTTGGTCCTCCAAATTCAGACAGGTCTATCGAACAATGGAGGATACTACTCACTCATGTGACTCTTTAGCTCCCACGTAGCTGCTTCTGTCGAGTGGAGTTGCCAGAGAACCTTCACTAAGGGAATTGTCTTAGATCGAAGTACCTTCTCTTTTCTATCGAGAATCCAGACCAGTTACTCAACATAGCTTATATCTTCTTGTATGTCCAACAGTTCAAACTCAATAACATGAGAAGGGTCCGGATGATACTTCCTCAACAAAGAAACATGGAAGACATTATGTACCCTAGATAGCTATAGGAATAAAGTAAGTCTGTGGGCAACGTCTCCCACTTTTTCCAATGTCACGATCCAGTTTCACTGTAAATCGCTACAAATTTTTCATTTTTCCTTTCCTTTCCCGGTCGTGAACATTCTCACCACCAAACAGTTGGGCTATGAGTCAGTATTAGTCACTCTTTACCATCTACTATGCTATCTATCTTTTAATTTATTCAAAAGGAAACACGTATATTTATAAATTGAGATTCAATACTTGTACATGTTTACTAATATTTACATCTCCCATATTACATTCCAAAATGATTATTGTGCTATTACATATTTAGATACAAAAAGATACCAGTGTGTATACCTCTTGGTGATGGAAAGCAACAGATATCAAGGCGCAACTCCTCAACTACTCACTAACTACTGTGTGCACTCTGTAGAGGGGGAAAATGAAAGGGATGAGCTCACTAGCTCAGTCAGGCAATAATGCAAGCAGATAGATATCTACACTATCTATATGCTTATAATGTCATGATATAAAAACCATTTATATCCAGAGCATGAGGTATATTTAAGACTATGCCACATGTATATACATATATCGCATCCTGAAAACATGAAAATAGGAATGTAAACATGAAAAATCATCATGTCAACGTTTCATGCTCAACACATTGAAAAACTCATCATAAAATAGCCCTTTAAGGTTTAACACATAATCAAAACTTAGTAAAACTCATCAACACATCATTAAATCCACATTTCATTTTACATTTGAGGAAATAGATAAAACTATGCCACATGTGTATAAATGTATCATCCTTTAAAAACATTTGACCCCTCCCTCGGGTCTACCCTGGATAACACAAATCATGTTTAGTGCATATAAAAACCATGTGATATAATGTGAGACTGTGGTCATTGTATACAATCAAGGACTCTGTTGGCCAACTATGTCACTATCATCCCAGACTACATGAATCTCGGTGTGCGGGGCATCATGCCAGAATATAAATCAACATTATGACCACATGGTACAACGTACTCCATGTGATACATGCAGTACAACGTACTCCATGGACCCATATCACGATCGAGGGTGCTTGCCGTAGGTCTTATCTACCCCATACTATGTTTAACCGACTCAGTCTCAAGTGCACGTGCGAGTATCTCCTCTGTGTGACTAATAGTCTCCATGAGGTATCCAGCACGGCTCGTGTGAGCATCTCATCTGTGAGACACATAGTCTACATGAGGCATCCAACAAAACTCATTACATATCACAGTGTGAAAAGCCCAGTGCAAGCAAGGCTCTAGCACGATTTCATGCACAATCACTAAAAATCCTCTTACGAGCAATGCTCCAATACGACTTTATGAAAAATAAATAATGGTAAAATTGGGTACGAGCAAAGCTCAAGTATGATTAAATGTATAAGAAATAAATGAAACCTGCGTATGAGCAAAACCTCAAGTACGATGCATCTCAACTCAAAATATGGTACGAGCTAGGCTCCAGCAAGATTAAACTCATATAAATCTGATAGGCGGCTTTATTTCAACAAAACACTCTCCAAATCAATGTTAGCACCTGACTCGTGCTATTTCTTGAAATTATGAAATCAATAACCAGCCTATCCATAATTTGCTTAAATCGAAGTAATATATTTTATAAAATATAAAAAAACATGATATTCATGCAATTTATTAGCCTTACTACCCTTTTTGTAAAAATTTGCTCCTAGGGGCAAAAATCGTCTTTACACCCATATCTGAATTTTTTTGCAAAAATTATTATTTCTTTTCTAGGTAACTAAGCAAATTTAATGCCCTTTAAATACCCTCAAAATATGTGAAGATGCCTCAAAATACTCACAGAATTCCCTTACCTAGAATCGCGTTGAGTAATTCCACTTCCATAGAGCTGCTCGATCGCATAGTCCGATTCACTCCCAATATAATCTCCGGAGCTACACAAAATTATTTATCATATTAAATACAGTTTATTTATCTGTATTTCACTTTCACTACAATCGATTTAACTCATTGGGCCCATTTACTCTCATTCGACATTACTTTCTCTTAAGTCCATTTCGATTATACTATTCATTTCTCGAGAATCTATTGGGCCCATCAAGCTTACTAATTCATATTGGGCTGGCCTTAGGCCCATAATGCCTTATTGAGTCGAATACTCAACACTTGGTCCACTTGACCATTCGATCGCGCATGGTACGCCTCGCCTAGCCATGGCCGACACCATGGTTGCCTAGCTCTTATTGCATTTTGGTAAACACTAGGTGTGTTTGCCTTAAGTTCATCACTTTCCTTCACTAAGGCATTTCATCATACACCTCTTATGCCTACTTTAAATCATCATCTATTCTAACATATTGGTTTCACAAAACCATCTTAGAATCATGTATACATGCTTAATAACATCAATACATGTTTAAATCATCATTAAATCCATGTAAAATCAACTTTCTCTCACTTTCTCACACTAAACCAATATTTGGTCATGGATGATTAAGCATGTTCAAGGATTTTTCAGCCAACAATACATACACCAATCAACTCATAAAAATGTCTAGATTAACATACTTGAAGTTGGTGTATTGAGAACTCACGTAACTTAACCTTTCTCTTTCAGCCAAAATTGAGGAAACACCTTGCTCCTTAGATAAAAAAATTTAGCCACTAGTTTTTGACTATGTTGTTCTCCTCCTCACAAGGAACAACTTTGCTGGAAGTAACCTTTATCAAATCTGTTTGGAAGGTGATGATATTTTAGAGTGAGAAACTTTTTCACGTTGTTAAAAATGGAGAGGTATTTGATATTTTGGGGAACAAGACTCGCTGTCGGGCTTTTAAATAGAAATGGGTGTTGTGCGATCGATCTCTTAGGGTGAGAGATCGATTTTTCTTTGGTTAAACTACACAAATATTTAGTAAGCTGTGGGATCGATCTTCTCTTGGGAAGGGATCGATCCTTTCTAGCCAAATATTATTGGAGATCGATCTGTGCTTAGGTAGGGATCGATCCTCTTTATGCAGAATTATCTCGAGATCGATCTGCTCTTGGGTAGGGATCGATCCTCTCAATGCAGAATCACCTCGAGATCGATATGCTTTTGGGTAGGGATCGATCCTTTCTATGCAGAATCACCTCGGGATCAATCTGCTTGCCTATAGAACCTTTTTGATTTCATTCTGGAATTACAAGATCGATCCTGTCATAAAGGAGATCGATCTGACATTCATCTGTAGGATTCCTGCTGCTAATTTTTCTAAAATTTCAAAGGAAAGATTGCCTTTAAATGTTTCATTGATCTTTTTTCATTCTATTCACACTTAGAGCATAAAAGGTCCATTTCTTATGATTCACATATTATGTAACTTGTGTGTATAGCATGGAATCATAAAGGGTACATAGAATTCATGACCTTCCATCTCTTATTATTCGTATCGCATGTAATAAGTGTGTACATCCTAGAATCATAAGGAATACATGTAAAAGTACGGGACTTACATTCCTCCCCTCCGTAAAAAATTTGGTCCTCCAAATTAGAACCAAGTCGCTCCTTGAAAAGTCAGGGGTACTTTTCCTGCATCAAGCTTTCCAACTCTCATGTAGCCTCTTCTAAAGTGTGCTGCTGCTAAAGCACTTTAACAAGCGAAATCGTCTTGGTCCGTAACACCTTCTCCTTCCTATCCAGTATCCGGATCGGTCTCTCTACATATGGCAAATCATCCTTGAGCTCCAATGGCCCATACCAAATCACATAGGCCAGATCTGGATAGTACTTCCAAAGCATCAATACGAGGAAGACCTATGCTCGCCTGTATGCTTTATCTCCCACTCACTCCAATTTCTGAAATGACTCGATATACTGAGGGCTCAACTTACCATTCTTACTGAACCTCATAATCCTTTTCGAGGGAGAAACTTTCAAGAACACTGAATCACCTACAGGGAACTCTAATAGCCTCCATCTCATGTCAGTATAACTCTTCTGCCTGCTCTGAGCTGTCCTCAATCTCTCACATATCAGTTGAACAACCTTATAGACTTGTCTTACCAAATCTTGAGTAAAGATCTGTTTGTCACCAACCTCCTCCCATCCAATAGGAGAACGACATCTACGACCATACAATGCCTCATACGTTGCCATCCCGATACTCGCATGATAGCTGTTATTATAGGCGAACTCAACTAGTGGTAAATGATGATCCCATGAGCCTCTAAAATCCAACACACATGCTCTCAACATATCCTCCAAAGTTTGTATAGTCCTCTCTGGCTGACCATCTGTCTGAGTATAAAAGGCGGTGCTAATACTCAACTGGGTCCCTATCACTTCTTATAAGTGTTCTCAAAATTGAAAAGTGAAGCGAGAATCGCTATCCGAAACAATACTAATTGGGACACCATGTAACGTCACTATCTAACGCACATATAGCTTCGTTAATGTACTCAGAGTATCGCTAGCTCTCATAGCTAAGAAATGGGCTGACTTTGTCAAACTATCCACAATTATCCAGATGGCATCATAACCTCTACAGGTCCTCGATATATCCATCATAAAATCTATGGTGACGTGTTCCCACTTCCATGTCAGTATCGGTAGAGGTTGCAATAACCTTGTTGGCTTCTGATGCTCTACCTTCACCTGCTGACATATGAGACACTTCGCCACAAACTCTACAATATCCCTCTTTATCCCTGACCACCAATACACTCTCCGAAAGATTCTGATACATTTTGTTCTCCCCGGATGCAATGTATATCTCGATGAATGAGCTTCTGTCAAAATTAATCTCTTCAGCTCTTGGTCATCGGGAACATAAATCCTGCCTCTCGACCTCAATAGGCCATTACCACTCACTGAGAAATCAACCACATCACCTCTCTGAACCTGACTTGCACAATCATCACACAGCAGATCGACATGCTGAGCCTGTTGTATCCGATCAATCAAATCCAACTCCACTCGCAGGCTCGCCATCACACAGTCATTATCAATATCAAGATGGCCTATATCCAAACTGAGGTGAGCAAACTGCTCGAGCAGCTCATGTTCCCTGACTATCATGTACGATACCACTCTGTGACTTTTCTTGCTCAGGGCATCAACCACAACATTACCTTTCCCGGATGGTAAAATATCTCACAATCATAATCTTTCAGAAGCTCTATCCATTGTCTCTGCATCATATTTAACTCTTTCTGTGAAAACAGATATATGAGACTCTTATGATCTGTAAACACTTGAAATTTCTCATCGTACAAGTAGTGGTGCCATATTTTCAATGCAAATACCATGGCTGCCAACTCTAGATCGTGTGTTGGGTAGTTTCGCTCATGGTTCTTAAGCTATCTAGAACCATAAGTGATTACCTTCCCATCCTATATCAACACATAGCCCAGTCCTTATCTCGAGGCATCCGTATACACTAAAAAGTCTCATGAGCTGGTGGGTATGGTGAGAATAGGTGCGGTGGTTAGTCGTTGCTTCAATTCACAGAAACTACTTTCACATTGATCATTCCACTCAAATGCCACATTTTTTCGAGTGAGGCGTGTCAATGGAGCAACCAGCTTAGAGAATCCCTCTACAAACTGTCGATAATAACCTGTCAAACCCAAAAAACTATAGATCTCTGTAACCATCTTGGGTCTCTCCCATTGAATAATTGCCTTTACCTTAGATGGATCTATTGATACCCCATCCCTTGATACAACATGACCCAAAAATGAAATGTGCTCCAACCAAAGTCACACTTATTAAGCTTGGCATACAACTCCTTCTCTCGGAGGGTCTGCAGAACTATCCTTAAGTGCTGCTCATGATCTTCCGTGGACTTGGAATAAACTAATATATCATCGATAAATACTACGACAAATTGGTCCACGTATGGCTTAAACACATCATTCATCAAAGCCATAAATGTTGTGGGGGAATTTGTCAATCCGAATGGCATAACCAAGAACTCATAGTGGCCATAACGTGTACGAAATACTGTCTTGGGTACATCTCCACTTGGTATCCTTAACTAATGGTACCAGATCACAAATCTATCTTATTAAAGACCTGTGCTCCTCGAAGTTGATCCAATAGATCGTCAATGTGTGGATGATAATTCTAGTAAAATAGATTTATTTATATTTAATTTCTTAATTAATTATTTTAATCCCCATATTATTTTATTAATTATCCCATCATTTTAATTAAAATTCTCATGTTTGTAAATAAATTAAATACAAATGAATTTTAATCATTTCAGTAGAAAATAGATTGAAAATGAGCAAAAAAGGAGATTGGACCACTACCATTTCATCATGCAACATGAGTCACCATTCTTCTGGACATATATGATGCCAAGTGTCCATATTTTATTCACCTTTAAAGGATAAGATCAAAGGCCACCTTGGCCACCTCATGGAAGACAAAAGCCATGCCACCTTGCACATCCAAGTGGACAAGAAGACAAATGACATGGAAATACCTTCTCTAGAAGCCAATGGCGTGAAGACAAGTGGCCAAACAATTTCAACTCATCTAGGATTAAAATTCCCCTTTGTACCTCCATTTTGATGTGTATAAAAAGAAAATGATGAGACAATTTTAGAGAGAGTTTTTTTTTAGGCTAGGTTTCTTTTAGGTTAGTTTTATATTTTTCACTGTTCATTCAGGTAGTGGAGGGGAGACGGCTAGTCATAGTAGCCATTGTTTCCAAACCATTTTTAGCATAATTTTTTTTATTGTTTTATGGAGTTTTATATTTTTCTTTTATGTTTCACTGTTTAATCAGAATGTTTGAAGGCAGGTGACTGCAGCCACATTGCTCAATCTGTTGCTGTGTTTCCTTCACTGTAGTTTACACGTCTAGTTTATTTTTACTGAACTGCAATGCTCTTTTCTTATTTTGATTCACTATTATATTTCTTGCATTAGTTTTCTGCTATGATTTCATGTGTTTCTGCTTCATTACTTCTTGCTTCTCAGTTTTGCACTGATGATGTTTTGCTGCTACTGTGGATGGTTTACTGCTGGGGGTGTTGTGTGGAGGTTGTGACAACAGCCGCATGCTTCAATCTTTTGTTGCATCTTTTAGTGTTTCTTAGTTTAGAGTTTTGTTTATTTATTTATTTTTTATTTTTACGTTACTGTTTAAACTAAAATTTTCTGCCAGGCACTTTTATTAATTTTTGAAAGTAACTCAGAACAGCTTTGGTTCAGTTTAGGAGGATTTTAAATTCAGTTTTGTTTGAACATTTTATTTTACTGTTAGTGAAATGAAGTTTCAGTTTTCTTCCTTCTCTATTTTACTGTTGGCGGTCTCTTTTTCTTTCGTGTTCTTTTTCTCTGCTATAGCTTTATACTAATTTTTGGTTCTCTGACCTGTTGTTGGATTCCTGGTTTCGACTACTGTTCTGCTCTTCTGGTTCTTCAAGCTTGAATGATATCTATGCTGTTATACTTCTTGCGACTGTGTTGGGATGTGCGACGATGCTAGGTGTCTTTTAGCTGCCTTGCTGCTTGGTGTTTTGTTGCTGCCATAAAAAACTGGTGCCGCTATTGTGCTGTGTTCTCAGAGAGGGCAAGAAAGCCATTAGCTTCCTCTGTTCTGCTCTGTTTCATTACTCATGTACTGTTCAGTAAGCTTTTTACGAGTTGAGGTTGTTGCATGAGAGTGGATGGCGAGAGATTAGCTGGCGACAATAACCATAATCTTTCTTCATCGTTTCTGCTTTAGTTTTTCTTTATTTTAATTTCCTTAACTTTGCTACTGTTTTATGTTGAAACCTTCTCTTAAGTACCTTATTTTATGTTTTATTTTTGATTTTTAGTTGTCTTCGATTCTGCATTGCTAGAGGTGATTGGTGGTTGTTGCAGGAGTGTCCATATCAAAGGAAGTGCGTGGACATTGCTGTTTCTTTCCTAGCTGAGGTCGCTGTTGCCTGGAGCAAGACGTCGTGGTTGTGCATTTCTGGACAGCTTCTAGCTGCTACTGCAATGCGAGTGAAGAGGATGTGGCTGCTGGTTCTATCTCAGGTTGCTTTATTCTTGCAAGTTGTGTGATCTGTATGCAGTGCGTGGCTGTAGAAGCTGGCGTGAAGCAGGAAACGTGGCTAACGCAAGATGTTGCAGAGAATGTTTCCAGCAGCTGAATTAAAGCAGGAGTGTACTGTTGCAGTGGACAAGGGCCAAATTCCATCTTCTTTTCTGCTCTGTTCTTAGTTCATTTTACTGTTCATTTTTATTTTTCCTTTTATTCTACACTATTCTATTGTTTGCTGCTGCAGGAGGTGGCATGTGCTGAAGCAAGGACACGGCGCGAAGTGGAACGTGTCCACTGTAGCTGTTGAAGCAGAAGACGGTACGACAGTGGTGTAGGCAGGAATGAGTGGCTAGTGTTTGTCTCAATATTCAGATTTGCATGCAGTTTTCATATTAAATCGTTTTAATTCAGATTTAGTTGGTAGTTTTGTATAATAGGCTAAATATATTATTGTATTAGATTAGTCTATTAATTTAGTTTATTAGCTTATTACCTTATGTTTGTTTAAGTTTCATTAAGTATTTAGTTATAGTAATTTTTACTTTAATTAGTTATAATAACTTTTAGTTTAATTAGGCATTCATTTTCATGAATTTTAAATTTTAATTGCAAATCAAATTTTTTTTTTTTTATGTATTGCATTTAGAGTTAGTTTAGGGGTAGAATCATTTTATGCATTTTTATGATAGCTTTCATTTTAAATTTTAGAAACTCAAAAATATTTTATTTCTCATGCATAATTTAGAATAGATTTTATTATTTATTTAGGCATTTTATTAATTTAGTAATTATCTAGAGTTAAATATAATTTAGGGTTACCAATTTAGGCATTTAGATTTAAAGTTATACTTAGGAATTTTTTTTAGAATTTTTATTCGAATTTTATTTCATTAGGCCTTAGGTTAGATTACTTTGCATTTTTATTTCTTTTAATCAATTAGATTAAACATATGATATTTTTATATTAGGATTTTCTAGTTTTAATCTATTTATTTTTATTTCTTTATTTTCTTAATTGTATCTTTAGTCCATTTACGGTAATTAATTCTAGTTTCAATATTTTTCTTTTGCAGATTATCGCTTTTATTTGCTTGGAGCACTGTAAGTAATTTTTGCTATATTTTATTTATTTTATAGTTTTCATATTTTTAATTAAGCTTTATAGATCACCTTTTTAATATTCATAATTTGCTAGGATATATGTAGGATAAAATTAACTGGCAATTAGTTAGGCTAACTGTGTGTTCTCTGTGGGATGATAATCTAGAACTTAGCTCCCTTTATTACTTGTGCGACCCGTGAACTTGCGGTAGACATGTCACGACCCTTTTTATCCTCTTATTACCGAAAATCTCAATAAATTTTTCGCATTTATTCCTTTCTCTACTCGGTCGTGAACAAACTTACCAGTACACTGTTGGGCTGTGAGTCAATAATAATTCACTCACAATGTCCATTCTTAGTTAATAAAAGTGATGTCATACATTTGAACATCAATCATTCATTTATACAAAATATGTTTTCTGACATCTACATCCCCCATAATTACATTTCAATTGGCTACTGTGCTTTTACATTATTTAGATACAAAAATGAATTACTGTGTATATACCTCTGAGTGATGGAGATGCAGCAGATGTCTTAACCAAAATGCCTCAGCCCTCACTGGGCTACTATGTAAGCTCTATAGAGGGGAAAAATAGAGAGGGATGAGCAACCACACGCTTAGTAAGGCAATAATACAAGCATGGTAGATAACTACTCTATCTACATGCTGATAATGTTATGCATAAATTGTTTATAATAGGAGCATGAGGACTACAGCTATGCCATATGAGTATACATATATATCATGTATCAAATCATGTAAAATTGGCACATAAAACATGGAATATCAACATGTGAAAACATTCTCATGCTCATTTTCATTAAACTTATAAAAAGGGCAATTCATTTAAGAAACCTCCTTTTTAAGTCACAACAAAAAGCTCTTTCTCAAACACTTCAAAATCTAATAAAATGGTTTCTCAATCACAACGTCATTATCATTTCTCAATTTAAAATCCCACAAGGCTCGACCCCTCCCTCGGGTCTACCCTGGTCAGTTCACAATCACACTTACATGTTAAAACATGTGGTAGTAAATAAATCAAATGAGATGGGTCACTATATCACAAGACTATGTTGGCCAACTATGTCACATATCATCCCAGGCCACACGGATCTCGGTGTGCGGGGTATCATGCTGGCACGAAGGTGGGTTAGTTCTCTATCAGACTTTCTCAAATCAAGGCCACACGGATCTCGGTGTGCGGGGTATCATGCTGGCACGAAGGTGGGTTAGTTCTCTATCAGACTTTCTCAAATCAAGTAACCACCACACGGTACATCGTACTCCATGTGACATGCATGGTACATCGTACTCCATGTGATATGCACGGTATATCGTACTTCATGGACCCATAACATGGTTTGGGAGTGCCTACGGTAGGTCTTATCTACCCCATACCGAGTGAAACCTCTAGTCTCAAGTGCATGTGGGAGTACTCTTAATACTAGGTCCTAGCCCCTCATGGCCTTGCTCGCCCTTGTTGGGTTCCTTGATTCAGGTCCTAGCCCCTCACCCTCACCCTACTCAAGAGGTCTGTTAGGCTTGTTGGGTTCCATGAATGGATTATGTCAAGTCTTAGCCCTTTACCCTCACCCCACTCAAGAGGTCTGTTAGGCCTGTTGGGTTTCCTGAACACCAATCTGTATCACTCTCACCACGGCCTCATACATACCACAATGTGAAAACCAGCGCGAGCTACGCTCTAGCATGAATTCATGCATCATAATAAATCACCTCGTACGAGCAACGCTCTAGTACAGCATTTATGCATAAAATATGAAGAAACCATGTACGAGCATCGCTCCAGTACGGTTATATGCATAAGAAAACTACTCGAAATCCACGTACGAGTAAAAGCTCCAATACAGTTTGCAAAGCATCATCATAGTTTCAAACCAAAGTGCAAGCTAAGCTCCAGTACGTTTCAAACATGTAAAAATATCACTATCCAGTGCGAGCTAAGCTCCAACACAGTTTAATTCACATAAACATGATAGGCGGCTCATAAACATACGAAAACCAATCTCAAAACACATTTAGCACCTCACATGTGCTATTACACAACATTATTCAAACACTAGCCAACCTATCCATCAATTTGCTTAAAACAAAGCAATATGTTTTGTGAAAAACATTTAAAACACTTGATTTATGCAATTATTAGCCTTACTATCCCATTTCTTTATAATACCAGTTCAACAACCAAATCTCATACAAATGCTCATAGATACTTCCATACATCGTCAAACACATTTCTATAAACTCATGCACATTTCCAAGGCCCTATACATACCCACAAAATACGAGCAGCTACCTCTATATACTTACAAAATTCCCTTACCTAGAATCGCGACGCGTGATTCCACTTCCTTAAAGCTGCTTACTCGTACGGTTCAATTTGTCTCCACAGGACTCTTAAGAACTGCGCATAATCATATTTCGCATCATTATAGTCCATTATAATCCAACTCTTGCGTTTACTATAGTCGATTCGACCTATAGTCTCTATTAACGCTTATGAGGCCACGTTTCATTACTCTACCCATAACTCGAGTCTATGGATTCTTTTAGGCCTATTAACTCATTCCAAATCGATATTAAATTGATGTTAAGCTCATAATGTTCATTTTTCATAAATTTCCTTCACTATGGCATATTATCAAACACTGCATGTGCTCATGCTCATCAATTCACAAAACCCACAATGTAGCTTTATTTACCCATTTCTAATCATCCACATTACACAAATAACAACTTATCATAACCCATAAACCACCAACTCCCCAAATCACACTTTCTCATACTAGAGGCATTCCATTTGCTAGGTTACATTAGTTCCAATACTACCTAAATGGTTTCAATAATCCATTTACATGCCAATCAACCCCAAAATCAATAAAATAGACAATGTACTTAGATTGGAGTCTTCAAAACTTACCAAATCAGGTTTCTCTTCTTGCTCCAAATGAAAATGTCCTTAGTTCCTTCAATACCAACAATGGGATTTTGGGTTTCAACTATGTTGTTCTCTTCCTCAAGATGAACAACTTGGTACCTAATAGCCTCCTTTCAATTCTCACTGGAATGGCCTATTTAGAGAGATAAACTTAGGTTTTGGGTGAAAAATGGAAGGGTGATGTTGTTTTCTCAAAATTTTTAGATTTTCAGCGCTCTTTTTATAGAAATAGCTTGAAGAGATCGATCTGCACTAGGAGGAGATTGATCTGGTCCCCTCAATTCTTCATTTTTCACGACATTTTAAGCATGAGATCGATCTGCTCCAAACAGAGAGCTAAGGAGATCGATCTGTATGCTTAAGGATCGATCTTTTCATTACAGAATGTTTAGGAGATCGATCTGGCCCCTTGGAAGATCGATCTACTCTATTCCATTGCCCAAATAAGAGCATTCTAGCTCTTTCAAATCTCTCATCCTATGAGATCGATTTGGCCTTCATATTTTCCAGATTTACTGCAGTTTTCCTACTGCAACTTACACCAAAACATCCTTAATCTGCTGCCATAGTCATTTTCTCTTCCATCCACCTTTATGACTTGAAAATGGCATCCATTCATACCTTATACATATTGAAACTTGTGTGCATTCCTTATATATCCAAAGGTATACTATATAAAACCAAATGGAAGCATTTATATTCATGCAACTTCCTTCCGTTTACCACACTACTCATTTTGAGTTTCATTCACATTCATCACTTATAAGAACTCATTCTTTCATATTCATACAAAATGAAACTTATATGTACATTACAAATCATATTACACATATGTACATTGAATCCATGGACTTAAATCAATTATACTTTACATTACAAGTCCATTAGCATTCATTGATCCAATTACACACGTTACAACCATACATATATGGGGTCTCACAAGACACTTCAAGTAGGACACGATCAGTGGAAGGGGGTACTTATTCTTGACGATAGCCTTATTCAACAACCAGTAATCTATGCAGAGTCGAAGGCTCCCATCCTTCTTCCTCACAAATAAGACTGGAGCTCCCCAGGGTGAGACGCTCAGTCTAATAAACCCCTTCTCTAGTAACTCATGCAACTGCTTCTTTAGCTCCTCTAACTCAATTGGAGCTATTCTATACGGTGGTCTAGATATCAGCTCTGTATCAGGTACCAACTCTATACAAAACTCCATCTCCCTGTCAGGTGGTATCCCTGGTAAATCATCCGGAAAGACATCAAGAAACTCTGTAACCATTGGAATGTCTCTCAATTTTGGACGTACCTTATCTATGTCAACTACATATGCAATGAACCTTTTAAATTATTCTTTTTCACCGTTAGTAAGATAGGTCATCATATTAACATTCATGATTAACAAGAAAATTCATCTCTTAAATATGATAAATTAAAATTATACTCTTCCTATTTGCAATAATCATGTTCCTTCATTTCTTTTTAGCAAAACCTATAGTACACTTTTCAGGAAAACTTACAATAAGGCTCTCTATCCCTGAAAACATTACTGTCTTAGCATAACAATCTAAAACAACATGATTCGTAACCAACCAATCTATTCCTAAAATTACCTTGAAATCACTCATATTCAGTAAGATAAGATCGGCTGACATATCCCTTTCCCCTATTTTCAGCTTACAGTCCCTATATACATGCTCAGTCAACTGACTATCATTCATAGGTGTAGAAATCAACAACATTCAATCGAAAGATGTAGGCTTTACATGCTTCGATAACTTGCATGCAAATGAAGGCGATATAAAGGAATGCATGGCATCAGGATCAAAAACACAAATGCTTCTAAATAAAAAATTAGGATAGTCCCTTTAATCACATCCGTTGAAGCGTCCGCAGTGTCCTGGTCCAATGCATGTACTCGCCCTCTGCTCACAACCTGCTTCCTCTTCTCCTCAGCTGTAGCTCTCCTCCTCGGAGCAACAGTCTCAACAGAAGCTCTCTCTGGCTCTTTTCCCTTCTGTGGGGCAGTCTCAATCATCTCGGGGCAGTTTCTCATGATATGTCATTACTTCCCACATCAGTAACACACTCCAGGGGTCATCGGACAGCGCCTGGTACCATGATATCTGCCACATCTCCTACACTGCTTGGTAGTAGGTCGAGGTCCCCCAATGACTATACCTCTTAGCGGTGTTAAGGCCAGATATACAGGAGGCTTAGAAGTCCTCTCATATACCTCCTCAATTCGAGATCTCTTCTCAAACAGTCTCTGACCTCCTCTCTTGATATCGCTATCACTACTGAATCTCTTTCGATCTCTATCTCTCCTATTACTAACCTTCCCAAACTAAGAGGCATTCCGCTCAAAGTCCTGCTCACACAATTGTGCCCTGTGCACTGCCTCCTCATAAGTGGGGATGTCAAACAGAGCTAATCTAGATCTGATGGCTGGTCTCAATCCATCCATGAACATTTGGACCTTCTGAGTCTCACTGCTCAACGTATCTGAGTCATACCTCCCCAAGGATATGAACCTCGACTCATACTCATGAACGGAGCGGTTCCCTTGAACCAAACTCATAAACTCCATCCATAGCTTCCGTTGTGCAGTGACCGAAATATACTGCCTCCTAAAGGCCTCCAAAAATATCTCCCATGTAATCTCTAGGTGTCGGGCTCTCAGGATAGATACTGTGGATCTCCACCAGTGCTCTGCGTCACCTTTCAACTTAAATACGGCAAAGCCAACCCTCTCAATCGATGTACACCTAAAGAACCCATACAACTTCTCCATCTCAAATATCCAATCCTTTGCAACAACAGGGTCCTTCACTCCTCTAAAGATTGGAGGTCTAAACTCCTAGAACTGTCGTAACCTATCTAACTCACAATCATAACCCATATCACTTGAGGAGTGATAGGAGAAGTTGTATCCGAAACTAGTGGCGGTGTAACGGTCTCTGTAGTATGAGGTTTCTTTGCAGCTGTCTCTCCAGTAGCAGCAGGCTGTCCGGCTGGACCTCGTCTATCACCAGCCCTTAATGTCTATGTGACTATCTCAATAAGGCTCTCTATACTCCACTTAATCCTAGCAAAGTGTGCCTCTGTATCCCCTGGTCTCTCAATAGGGTCCTACGGAGCCTGACCAGTCTGTGGCTCTGCACGATTCTCAGGCCTACCCCTACGACCTCTGGCACGTGAACTCGCTCTTCTATCACGGCGGGTGACAGTCTGTCAGACCCAGATTTTTTGTAGCTTGTACCTTATGATTCCTATGTGTATGAACACTCTGTTATTATAGTTTAATCATAAGTAGAGTATTTACAAGACATAAAGTGTTAGTGAAATGATTTAACACTCAAAAGCTACATAAAAAGCCTAATGTGGACTATAAGCGTTACAGGCTAAACCGAGTGAATCTAAATCATCCTGACTGAAAATAAGAACTTAAAATAAGAGAGCATAGAGAGCTCATGAAGGAAAGTCAGCTTGATTTAGTCTCGAACATAGAAAACAAGAGTAAAAGCTAAAAGGGTAAAATGGACCTTTTTGGCGAGAAAAGGTGTTTTGGGTGAAATTATCCACCGGGAACGGTTGAAACATAAAGACGAGAGTGTAAGACATAAGATATGACACTTTCAAAATTTTGAGAAAAAGTCAACTTGGTCAATGGTTAAGAAAAAAGTCAACTATAGTTAAGAAAGTGGACTTTTACCATAGTTGACTAATCATGGTTAAAAATTAACCTAAGTGTGGAGAAAAATTTGGGGAAAAATATTCTTGGCTAGAATACAAGATAATCATCCCCAAAAGTAAGGAAAATTTATTCGGAAGGATTCCGAATTAAATTTAATGGTTAAAAACGTAATGGGCCTAAGGTGAAAATTTTAAAGCCCATTAAGGTCTACTAAACGTATATCGAAATTCTTAGGTCCTTTAGACCGAATTGTTGGACCTATTGATTGGCCAAATTTTGAGATAATTAAAGGCCCGAGACATAGTAAAAATTTCAGCCTGAAAGCCCATTAAGAAAGCCCAACCGAGAAGCCCAAATGGAAAAGCCCATAAGATAAATATCTAACCATAGTTAAAGCTAACCATGACTCATAAGGTGACTCATTAGGTGACTCATGGCTAAGGCTTGGAAAGTCAAGCTTAATGGCTGGAAAGTAAAGCTTAATGGCTAAGTAAGTGGCTTATAAATTCAGCCACACCATTGTCATCTTCATCACACCAAATTCGGCTAGAAGAAGAAGCCATTGAAACATATTATCCAAGCTTTCTCTCACTAGAAATCACTAGGAATTAGGCATAATTGGAACTTGCATCCTTAATGGAAGTTGTTCCAAATTGAAAGGAGAGTGACATATGTTGGAATTGGCTATCAAGGAGCCATAGAGTGCAAACCGAGAGCCTTCCAAGATTCGGCCAAAGGGTGAACACAACAATTGGTATATTTTCTAATTTTCAATTTCATATATGTTAATGTATGAATGATTTTAAGTATGTTGATATATGTTTTAAGCATTGAAACATATTAAATCACCATGAAGTTGGTTAGGCCAAGAGTGAGTAATGGGATATTGATTTATGTCCATATGATTTTAAGGCATAAATGGATTAATGTACATATGTTAATGATTATGGTGTAATTAGAATTAATCAAATTGATTAATTAATACATGTAATTAGTTGGCAATCAAGGTGTTTGATAAAATGCCTAAATGAACTATATGATGGTTAGGAATGTTGCCAACCAAGTGTTTATGAAAATGCCTAAGTGAATTGGCTAAGAAATAGGCATGGATGGCATGCCATGGCATAACCGATGGCATGGGTAGCTCTCGGCCATGGCATGTGGCCGAGAGGCCTAATGGGCCAAGCCCAAATATTTTAGGCCCAATAAGATGTAATGGGTCTAGTACAAGCCCAATAAGAGTTGGTGGGCCCCACAAGTCCAATAGGCCCAACGAAAATAAATAGTAAAATGAAAATGGGCTTAAGGCATAGTTAGGCCCATTAAGGATTATTAAGGACTATTAAGGGAAATAGACTGTATTTAATGTGAAATTCAGTAGGAAAAGTGTAATTAAGCTAATAAATGGTTATATGCAGCTCCAGAGGGTATTGGAGGAGCAAATCGGACTGCTGAAACGAGTAGCGCAGAGAAAGTGAAATTTCTCGAGTGATTGCAGGTAAGGGACTTTTGTGAGTAGTTAGAGATACTTGCACGTATTTTCGTCTGCTTTTACATTCACTTAAAAACTCTGAGGGTCAGAGAAAGTGAATAATAATTATTACGACCCGATAGTGACAAATTACGATTTTGTGAAAAGTTGCAAAAAGCATGGAAACTACTATTGTGAGTGTTTAACTGCTGTTTAGCATGAAAATAAATAGATGAGCTAATGATTTTAAGGTTGATGTGACTTAAGCACACTTTATAGTGCTGATTTTAACATTTTGTAAACCATTCCTTTTTAAAGAGCCATCTATCATATTATGTGAGAATGAATCGTGCTAGAGCACAGCTCGCACGGGATTTCATATATTTTCCACATACAGTAGTGCTGGATTTTGATTCGCACTAGATTTCCATGACATGCATGATAGAGTACTGGAGTTCTTACTCGTACTCAGTTTTACATGATATATGCATGAGAGAGTGCTGAGCGATTAGCTCGTACTCGAGTTTTACATGAGATACATGACAGAGTATTGGAGCGTTGCTTGTACTCGATTCTTCATGGTATATACATGACATAGTACTGGAGCTATTGCTCGTACTTAATTTGATGATATTATGCATAGCATGGTACTGGAGCTATTGCTCGTACTTGATTTAATACATGAACTATGCATTGACCTAGTTGCTGGAGGTTTACTTGCACTAGAGTTGAGTTTGTGATGTGAAACAGTGTTTGAGCGGAGTGTCGACTATGAGTCGCACTCAAGGCGCACACTGTATGTGATATATAATACATGTTAAAACCCATGCCAGAGTCCTTGTGTGACTGTGTGTCACATCTTATGAGAGGATATCCACATGAGGGTAATATAGACGTGGTATGATATTCCATGGTTTGAGGGCTAAGACCTATGGCAGGCACCCCGACTGTGATGTAGGGTCCACGGGTGTACTTTGTACCGTGCTCGGGGCATGTGAGTACACTGTACCGTGTGTTGTTGTATAACTGATGGTTGTAATGGACTGACCACCTTCCTGTTGTAGCAGTGATGCCCCTCACACCGAGTACTATGTTTCTTGGGTTCACATGTCGGATATGATCATAGTCCAGGATACTATTTGCATTTCACCACAGAGTCTCACATGATATATCACATTGATTGACTGATTTAAATTGCGGACAGACATGAGGGATGGGTTGGACTCCAATTTTGTGATGTGAATGATTTAAATGCCATATTTATTGTGATTTAAATATACATGGCATGATTTATCTAAAGGCATGATTTATATAAAGATGCATTGTTTTGCACTACATGCCTACATTTGAGAAAGAAAGCATGATTTTTGTACATGGGATTTAATCTGTACAAGTATACATATATATATATTTAAAGACATGCTTTTAAAGTGAGTTAAGGAAATAATGTTTTTTAGACATAGCATTATTTTGAGTAGATAGTGTAGATATCTACTTGCTTGCCTGATTTCCTTACTGAGCGCGTTGTATGCTCACCCTCCTTTCTTTACATCTCTCTACAGAGCATCAGTAGAGTGAAAGCTATCGAGGGATAGTATTCCTGAGTCCACTGCTAGTTCCTATCGACCGCCAAGTATACAGATTTTGTACGGTTATGTATCTAAACATAGAAACAACACAGTGATGTATACGATATATATTATGGGGAATGTATTTGTGTTCAATTTTATATAATCTCAGTTACAGTTAGTAACAATATATTGACATGTATGTATGATAATGGATATTATGGTAAGCGAGGAGTCTGACATCAAATCATAACCCAACCATTGAAGAGAGGAAAGGTAAGTTAAAAAATGTAAAAAAATTTGTAGTGATTTTAGTTAAAGTCATGGATTGAGAATGGGGTCCTGACAGAATGGTATCAGAGCAGAGGTTGGTCTGATGTGAGTCGGTGTTAGAGAATAGGAAAGTGTACATCCTCATAGTACTGTGCTATGTTTAGATATAACTGTGTATACCAGATAGGAAACGAACTAATTCATTATTATGAATGCAAGAAATTTGTCTATATGGCAAATACGCGTAGTGGTAGAGTTACGAGAGGTAGGCTTGAGGCCGGGGAGATAGACTCGAGGGATGAGCTGCTGCCAAACCATTACCAGCGCATGATACTCCAAGTGCTACTGAGGCACCCGAGTGTGCTGAGATGCACTTTACGAGATTAGAGCGTAGTCTTGAGATGATTGTCGAGATATTGGCATAGACGATACCAGGTAGGCAGAGACAGGAGGCAGGAGCTGCGACAAGAGAGGCAGTTGCCCTTGATACACCTACGCAGACAGCTGATGCACCGAGGACTGTAGATACTCCTACACCCCCATCAGTTTCGGGTGGTAGTGGATTAGGGTACGGATGTGATCTGCATCGGTTGCGAGAATTCCAGAAGTTTGGACCTCCATCCTTTAGTGGGGTCAAGGACCCTGTAGCTACCAAGGAGTGGTTAGCGGAGATGGAGAAGCTCTATGGATTCTTCGAGTGCACGACCTCAGAGATGGTCGCATTTACTGCGTTCCTACTAAAGGGAGCTGCAAAGCATTGGTGGAAGTCCACCCGACTTATATTGAGATCCCGACACACAGATATCAGTTGAGAGATATTTCGAGAGGCTTTTAGGAGGCAGTTTGTTCCCAATACCGCACAGCGGAAACTACAGGCAGAGTTTTTGGGACTAAACCAGGGGAGTTTATCTGTGGACGAGTATGAGACTCAAATCCTATCCCTAGGGAGATATGACCCCGATACCATGTATAGTGAGGCCAGGAAGGTCCACATGTTTATTGATGGGTTGAGACCGATTTTATGGTCCAGGTTGGTTCCATTAGACATAGTTACCTATGAGGAAGCAGTGCACAGGGCGCAACTGTGTGAGCAAGATTACGAGAGGAATGCTTCCGAGTTTGGGAAGTTTAGACGTAGTTGAGACATATAGAACAAGAGGCCGGCTAGAGATTTTGGTTATCGAGGAGGGAAGAAATTCTTTGGTAAGAGATCACGGGTAGAGGAGGCACGAGAGAGATATGCTAGACCTCCTGCTTATCGACTGTAGCCCCAGGCAAGGGCATTGTCATAGGAGGACAAAGACCTGTTATTGATCAGTGCAAAAGATGCGGTAAACAACATGGAAGTAGACCGTGTCTGTTGACTCCTATTGTATGTTTTCGATATGGGAAACAGGGGCATATGGCTAGATATTGCCCAGAGACAGTTACAGGAGCTATTGGATAGGGATTTTGTTCGACCGAGTGTTTCACCTTGGGGAGCACCAATTTTGTTTGTGAGGAAGAAGGATGGGAGCCTCCGATTTTGTATAGACTATCGATTGTTGAATAAGGCCACCATCAAGAATAGATACCCCATTCCATGTATTGACGACTTGTTAGATTAGCTTTAGGGAGCACAGGTCTTTTCCAAGATCGACCTGAGGTCTGGGTATCATCAGCTGAAAGTTCGGAGTGGAGATGTACCCAAGACAGCATTTTGTACCCAATATGGCCATTATGAGTTCTTGGTCATGCCATTCAGATTGACGAATGCTCTAGCTGCTTTCATGGCTTTGATGAACGATGTGTTCAAGCCATATTTAGACCAGTTTGTTATCGTCTTTATCGATGGCATATTGATGTATTCGAGATCCAAGGAGGAGCATGAGGAGTACCTCAAGATCGTGTTACAGACTCTACGAGAGCATGAGTTATATGCTAAGCTCAGTAAGTGTGACTTTTGGTTGTCACAGATCTCATTTTTGGGACATGTTGTATCGAGAGATGGTGTATCAGTTGATCCGTCTAAGATAGAGGCTATAGTTTAGTGGGAACAACCGAGGACAGTCATCGAGATCAGGAGTTTTTTTGGGTTTAGCTGGATACTATCGAAGATTCATTAAGGGATTTTCGAAGTTGGCTGCTTCGTTGACACATCTTACTGGAAAGAGTGCACCGTTCGTATGGAACGAGGATTGTGAGAAGAGTTTTGAGGAGTTGAAGCGTCGATTGACCACCGCTCCGATTCTCACTATCCCTACCAGCTCAAGAGGATTTGCAGTGTACACCGATGCTTCGCATTGGAGACTGGGCTGTGTATTGATGCAGGATGGGAAGGTAGTTGCTTATGGATCCAGACAGCTGAAGGATCATGAGAAGAACTATCCGGCCCACGACTTGGAGCTGGTAGCAGTAGTGTTTGCATTGAAGGTATGGCGCCACTACTTATATGGCGAGAAGTTCCAGATATTTACTGACCACAAGAGCCTCAAGTATCTATTCTCACAGAAAGAGTTGAACATGAGACAGAGAAGATGGCTTGAGCTTCTGAAGGACTACGATTGTGAGATACGTTATCATCCAGGTAAGGCTAACGTTGTAGCCGATGCCTTGAGCAGGAAGAGCTTGGGGATGGTATCGTATATGATGGTTAGGGAACATGATTTACTAGAGTACTTTGCTAGCCTCAGTTTGGGAGTCATGCCTTCTGACATGGATATAGGCTATGTGATAGCTAGTCTACGCTTGGAGCCGGACCTATTGGACATGATCAGAGTGGCTCAACAGACTGATCTATTTTGTATGGATGTGAGTAGTCAGATACAGAAGGGCACAATGATTGATTTTATGTTGAGTTCGGACGGACTACTGAGGTTCAGAGGTAGATTGTGTGTTCCTGAGGATCTAGGACTCAGGAGATTGATATTGGCGGAAGCTCATTCGTCGAGGTATACTTTACATCCGGGGAGTAACAAGATGTATCAGAACCTCTGGAAGGTATATTGGTGGTCAGGTATGAAGAGAGATGTAGCAGACTTTGTGGCAAAGTGTTTCGTATGTCAGCAAGTGAAGGTAGAGCATCAGAAACCTGCAGGGTTATTGCAGCCTCTACCTATACCGACATGGAAATGGGAGCATATTACCATGGATTTTGTGATAGGTTTACCAAGGACCCGTAGGAATCACGATGCTATATGGGTGATCGTCGACAGACTGATGAAGTCAGCCCACTTCCTAGCTATGAGAGCGAATGATACTCTGAGTTCATTAGTAGAACTGTATGTATGCAAGGTAGTGAGATTACACGGTGTACCAGTGAGCATAGTCTCTGATAGGGATTCCCGTTTCACTTCCCACTTTTAAGGACATTTTCAGGAAGCCATGGGAACCCAGTTGAGTTTGAGCACCGCTTTCCATGCTCAGATAGATGGTCAGTCAAAGAGGACTATACAGACTTTGGAGGATATGTTGAGAGCATGTGTGCTAGATTTTAGAGGCTCCTGGTGTCACGCCCCGAAAATGCGGAAAATAGGGCTAATTTAAAACTTTTTCTCATTAATTCACAATTAAAGGTGCATTCCTGTGCAGTGTCATACATCATCATAATTATCATGCCTCAGGATCTCATCACAACATAGTGTATATTGAATCATATACATTACTCAATTCCAAGTTAATTAATCCTAATACATCCCATATAATGATATACATCAAGTGTCTGTAATCACATTAATAGTCTGGGTACATGAAAAGATAAAAGATACCTCAAATACAATAGATAGGGCCTGGAGCTCAAGTCCTCCACTAGCCACTACTCCGTACGCCGCAGGGAGATCCTCTTTCACTTGAAGAACTCTGGGGGGAAAGGAAAACAGGGTGAGCTTCTAAATCGCTCAGTAAGGGGGGTAAGGGACTCAGTTATATAAACCATTTCACACATCACAAATATGTATTTGTTTATAAAGCTCATTTGAAATCGTAGCATGAAAGTTCTCAAAACATCATCTCATAACTTGTTAAATCATGTGAAAACATGAAGATAAAAGGCTCAACATCGAGCACTCACAAGCATGTGTAAATATATGCAATAATGGCTGTTCTCAAATACGTGATAAAAATCACCTCAGTAATTCACACGTGACAAGGTCACAAAACACAACTCATGTGTAAAACGAGACTAGGCAATAAAACTCAATTAAAATTCGTCATGGCACATCAAATATATATAAGCTCCTCTGGGTGCGCATCCCAGGCATCCTCGTATAGAGGGAACGTCGACAATATGGTCGTGTGCAAAGTATATTGGACATATATGTTACCAGAACAAGGCCCGGCCTTACTTGCTACCAGAGTAATGCCTCGCCTAATGCACACTGACACGTGGTCCCTGGGTCGGTTCCCAGGCGGCCCACTCTCTCGGTCTTACATGCTACCAGAGCAATGCCTCCCAACGCTACCAGAGCGGAGGAATAATCGGACTTATGTGTTACCAGAATAATGCCTGTGGTCCCTGGGTCTGTTCCCAGGCGTCCTACTATATCGGTCTTATATGCTACCAGAGCAATGCCCGATGTGTGTTCAACATGACACGCCTAAGTCTCAATCATTAGCCATTATCTTATAAAACGTTATGCCTTCACGTAGAACTCATAATGGTTTTCTCTTAAAAACTCATTTAAAACATTTGTGTGCTCAACACAAAACATATTAAAACCGAGTTCCAACCGGCAAAACACGCACACATTTTCTCAAATCTCAATATCGCCTTAACGTAGAGCCCAATTTACTTTTCACGCAACTCAAAGGTTTATAAAGCAATTTCACACTTAGCTTATAAACTCATAAAATAATGGGCTCCAACCGGCTATAAAAACCGTGTGCAATTACATCACAACACAAAACATGCTTGTATTCTCAAATCATGGTTCATGCTAACAATTCATCAAAATACATACACAAAATGGTTTAGTTTTCCCTTACCTCTTTGCACCTCGTATAGTGTAATTGTTTCCCCCGTATCACGGACTAGCCTCGTATTCCACTCTGGAACTCCCGAGCTGTCCAAACGATGTTAAAACATCAATACTCCACATCACATAAGCCTCAATTCTCAAAATCGAGCATAATTGCTCCTAACACCTCAATTCTCTTGATTTCTCGTAACTCAACCCTAAACTACAACTCTATTCACAATATCCCAATGTTCGATATCTCTAATACCAATTATCAACTCTAATTTACCACATTGTCTATATTTCCGTTTATAGCACAATCCTCAAAATTGCCACAATTTCCAAATATCATTATCACTCTATCCACATTGAAATTCATCAATCCCTAATCATTTCTCAACTATTTCAACACAATTACAACCACCAATAACATCAAAATCAGCTCAAATATCAAGATCGAGGTTTAGAAATTACCCAAAGCTTGTGAGACACACAACTCACGCCTCGATCCGATTCGTCCTTCGATTTCCAAGTATGTTGTTCTCCCTTTGATGAGGAACAACTTTCCTTCTTACCACAATAGCTGATTCGGCCGAAAATGGGGGATTTGGAGGAGTGAGAAACTAGGTTTTTGGAAAAATGGAAGTTTGGAAGAGAGAGAAAGTGAGATTTCAGGAGAAAACACGGGTTCCTTATATAGACTGGAGGTAGGAGATCGATCTGCCTCTTGATGAGATCGATCTGTGTTTGAAATTTGGGGACGATCTGGGCAATTTTATGCCTAGGAGATCGATCTGTCGAGGGGTGAGATCGATCTCTTTATGGCTTTATGAGATCGATCTGCTCCTAAGGAGATCGATCTTCTCCCCAAACAGAAGCATTTGGAGATCGATCTCCTCCTCATGAGATCGATCTTCTCTCAAACAGATTCATTTGGAGATCGATCTCTTCCTCATGAGATCGATCCCTTCTCAAACAGATTCATAAGGAGATCGATCTCTTCCATTGGAGATCGATCTGCTCCTCAAATTTCCCTTCCCTCGTCATTTTTAACTCACCAGATCGATCTCTCCTTCTCCCAGATCGATCTGTCCTCATGCTTCATGCTCATTTTACACACTTAACATATAAATCTCCAATTATAATTCCCACAATTCACTTAGCTCAATAAATTACACTTCAATTTATTATTACATCATAAAATATGTCTGAAATTCTCAGATCTCACACCTGGGATGACCACCTGCCACTAGACGAGTTCGCCTACAACAACAATTATCATTCGAGTATCGGGATGGCACTGTGTGAGGCTTTGTATGGCTATAGATGTCGTTCCCCTAATGGATGGGAAGAAGTGGGTGACCGTAAGATTTTTGCTCCTGACATGGTTACACAAGCATCTGAGGATGTCCACTTGATAGTAGAGAGACTGAGGACGGCTCAGAGTAGGCAGAAGAGTTACGCTGACAGGAGACGTAGGCCACTAAAGTTTGCAACTGGTGAATTCGTGTTTTTGAGAGTTTCTCCTTCCAAGGGCATAGCGAGATTTGGGAAGAGAGGAAAGCTAAATCCTCGCTATATTAGACCCTTTGAGATACTTAATCGAGTGGGAGATAAGGCTTATAGGTTGGCATTGCCATCGGACTTATCAGGTGTCCATAACTCTTCCACATATCAATGCTTCGGAAGTATCATCCGGATCCAGCACATGTGATTAGTTATGAGCCTTTGGAGCTCTGAGATGACTTATCATATGTTGAGCGATCAATTCGGATATTGGATAGGAAGGATAAGGTTTTAAGATCGAAGACCACTGGGTTAGTGAAGATTCTCTGGCAGCATCATACTTCAGAGGAAGCTACTTGGGAGCTAGAGAGTCTGATGCGAGAGAAGTACCCTCACCTATTTGATGACTAACTTGGTTTTAATTTGGAGGACCAAATTTTCTGAGTAGGGGAGGATTGTCAGACTCGAATTTTTTGTAGCTTGTACCTTATGATTCCTATGTGTATGAACACTCTGTTGTTATAGTTGAATCATAAGAAGAGTATTTACTAGACTTAAAGTGTTAGTGAAATGATTTAACACTCAAAAGCTACATAAAAAGCCTAATATGGACTATAAGCGTCACAGGCTAAACCAAGTGAATCTAAATCATCCTGACTGAAAATAAGAACTTAAAATGAGAGAGCATAAAGAGATCATGAAGGAAAGTCAGCTTGATTTAGTCCCGAACATAGAAAACAAGAGTAAAAGCTAAAAATGGTAAAATGGACCTTTTTGGCGAGAAAAGGTGTTTCGGGTGAAATTATCCATCGGAAACGGTTGAAACATAAAGACGAGAGTGTAAGACATAAGATATGACACTTTCGAAATTTTGAAAAAAAGTCAACTTGGTCGATGGTTAAGAAAAAAGTCAACTATAGTTAAGAAAGTGGACTTTTACCATAGTTGACTAATCATGGTTAAAAATTAACCTAAGTGTGGAGAAAAATTTGGAGAAAAATATTCTTGGCTAGAATACAAGATAATCATCCCTGAAAGTAAGGCAAATTTATTCGGAAGGATTCCGGATTAAATTTAATGGTTAAAAACGTAATGGGCCTAAGGTGAAAATTTTAAAGCCCATTAAGGTATACTAAACGTATATCGAAATTCTTATGTCCTTTAGACCGAATTGTTGGACCAATTGATTGGCCAAATTTTGAGACAATTAAAGGCCCGAGACATAGTAAAAATTTCAGCCCGAAAGCCCATTAAGAATGCCCAAACCGAGAAGCCCAAATGGAAAAGCCCATGAGATAAATATCTAACCATAGTTAAAGCTAACCATGACTCATAAGGTGACTCATTAGGTGACTCATGGCTAAGGCTTGGAAAGTCAAGCTTAATGGTTGGAAAGTAAAGCTTAATGGCTAAGTAAGTGGCTTATAAATTCAGCCACACCATTGTCATCTTCATCACACCAAATTCGGCTTGAAGAAGAAACCATTGAAACATATTATCCAAGTTTTCTCTCACTAGAAATCACTAGGAATTAGGCATAATTGGAACTTGCATCCTTCATGGAAGTTGTTCCAAATTGAAAGGAGAGTGACATATGTTGGAATTGGCTATCAAGGAGCCATAGAGTGCAAACCGAGAGCCTTCCAAGATTCGACCAAAGGGTGAACACAACAATTAGTATATTTTCTAATTTTCAATTTCATATATGTTAATGTATGAATGATTTTAAGTATGTTGATATATGTTTTAAGCATTGAAACATATTAAATCACCATGAAGTTGGTTAGGCCGAGAGTAAGTAATGGGATATTGATTTATGTCCATATGATTTTAAGGCATAAATGGATTAATGTACATATGTTAATGATTATGGTGTAATTAGAATTAATCAAATTGATTAATTAATACATGTAATTAGTTGGCAATCAAGGTGTTTGATAAAATGCCTAAATGAACTATATGATGGTTAGGAATGTTGCCAACCAAGTGTTTGTGAAAATGCCTAAGTGAATTGGCTAAGAAATAGGCATGGATGGCATGCCATGGCATAACAGATGGCATGGGTAGCTCTCGGCCATGGCATGTGGCCGAGAGGCCCAATGGGCCAAGCCCAAATATTTTAGGCCCAATAAGATGTAATGAGTCTAGGACAAGCCCAATAAGACTTGGTGGACCCCACAAGCCTAATAGGCCCAACGAAAATAGATAGTAAAATGACAATGGGCTTAAGGCATAGTTAGGCCCATTAAGGATTATTAAGGCCCATTAAGGGAAATAGACTGTATTTAATGTCAAATACAGTAGGAAAAGTGTAATTAACCTGATAAATGGTTATATGCAGCTCTAGAGAGTATTGGAGGAGCAAATCGGACTGCTGAAACGAGTAGCGCAGAGAAAGTGAAATTTCTCAAGTGATTGCAAGTAAGGGACTTTTGTGAGTAGTTAGAGATACCTACACGTATTTTTGTCTTCTTTTACATTCACTTAAAAACTCTGAGGGTTAGAGAAAATGAATAATAATTATTGCGACCCGATAGTGGCAAATTACGATTTTGCCCCTAGTTAGTCAAAAAGTCAACTTTTGTGAAAAGTTTCAAAAAGCATGGAAACTACTATTGTGAGTGTTTAACTACTGTTTAGCATGAAAATAAATAGATGGGCTAATGATTTTAAGGTTGATGTGACTTAAGCACACTTGATAGTGCTGATTTTAACATTTTGTAAACCATCCCTTTTTAAAGAGCCATCTATCATATTATGTGAGAATGAATCGTGGTAGAGCACAGCTCGCATGGGATTTCATTTATTTTCCACATACTTTAGTGTTGGATTTTGATTCGCACTAGATTTCCATGACATGCATGATAGAGTACTAGAGTTCTTACTCGTACTTAGTTTTATATGATATATGCATAAGAGAGTGCTGGAGTGATTAGCTCGTACTCGAGTTTTACATGAGATACATGACAGAGTACTGGAGCGTTGCTCATACTCGATTCTTCATGATTTAGACATGACATAGTACTGGAGCTATTGCTCGTACTTGATTTGATGATATTATGCATAGCATGGTACTGGAGCTATTGCTCGTACTTGATTTAATACATGAACTATGCATTGACCTAGTTGCTGGAGGTTTACTCGTACTAGGTTGAGTTTGTGATGTGAAACAGTGTTTGAACGGAGTGTCGACTATTAGTCGCACTCAAGGCGTGCACTGTATGTGATATATAAGACATGTTAAAACCCATGCCAGAGTCCTTGTGTGGCTGTGTGTCACATCTTGTGAGATGATATCCGCATGAGGGTAATATAGACGTGGTATGATATTCCATGGTTTGAGGGCTAAGACCTATGGCAGGCACCCCGACTGTGATGTAGGGTCCACGGGTGTTCTTTGTACCATGCTCGGGGCATGGGAGTACGTTGTGCTGTGTGTTGTTGTATAGCTGACAATTGTAATGGACTGACCACCCTCCTATTGCAGCAGTGATGCCCTGCACACCCAGTACTGTGTTGTTTGGGATCACATGTCGGATATGATCATAGTCCAGGATACTATTTGCATTTCACCACAGAGTCTCACATGATATATCACATTGATTGACTGATTTAAATTATGGACAGACCTGAGGGATGGGTCAGACTCCGATTTTGTGATGTGAATGATTTAAATGCCATATTTATTGTGATTTAAATATACATGGCATGATTTATCTAAAGGCATGATTTATATAAAGATGAATTGTTTTGCACTACATGCCTTCATTTGAGAAAGAAAGCATGATTTCTGTACATGGGATTTAATCTATACAAGTATACATATATATATTTAAAGACATGCTTTTAAAGTGAGTTAAGGAAATAATGTTTTCAAGGCATAGCATTATTTTGAGTAGATAGTGTAGATATCTACTTGCTTGCCTGATTTCCTTACTGAGCGCGTTGTATGCTCACCCCCTTTCTTTACATCTCTCTACAGAGCATCAGTAGAGCGAGATCTATCAAGGGATAGTATTCCTGAGTCCACTGCTAGTTCCTATCGACCGCCAGGTATACAGATTTCGTACGATTATGTATCTAAACATAGAAACAACACAGTGATGTATACGTTATATATTATGGGGAATGTATTTGTGTTCGATTTTATATAATCTCAGTTACAGTCAGTAACAGTATATTGACATGTATGTATGATATTAGATATTATGGTAAGTGAGGAGTCTGACATCGAATCATAGCCCAACCATTGAAGAGAGGAAAGGTAAGTTAAAAAATGCAAAAAAATTTGTAGTGGTTTTGGTTAAAGTCATGGATTGAGAATAGGGTCCTGACACAGTCATAATGCTTAAATTCCTGTATCCATAACCATTCATTAGTCTAATTCCATCTCGGTATACACAGTTATATCTAAACAAAACATAGTAATATGATGATGTAACTTTCCTACTTACTAATACCGACTCATATCAAACCGACTCAATTCTGATACCACCTCTGTCACGACCCATTTTTACCAAAAATTGCAACAAATTTTTTGCTTTTTCCTTTCCTTTCCCAGTCGTGAACATTCTCACCACCAAACAGTTGGGCTATGAGTCAGTATTAATCACTCTTTACCATGTACTATGCCATCTATCTTTTAATTTATTCAAAAGCAAACACGTATACTTTTTAAATTGAGATTTAATACGTGGTTACTAATATTTACACCCCCCATATTACATTCCAAAATGATTACTGTGATATTACATGTTTAGATACAAAAAGATACCAATGTGTATACCTCTTGGTGATGGGAAGCAGCAGATATCAGGACTCAACTCCTCGGCCACTCACTAACTACTCTGTGCTCTCTGTAGAGGGGGAAAATGAAAGGGATGAGCTCACTAGCTCAGTAAGGTAATAATGCAAGCAGGTAGATATCTACACTAACTACATGCTTATAATGTCATGATATAAAAATCATTTATATCTAGAGCATGAGGTATAATTAAAACTATGCCACATGTATATCCATATATCGTGTACTTAAAACATGAAAATAGACATGTAAACATGGAAAATCATCATGTCAACGTCTCTTGCTCAACAAATTGAAAAACTCATCATAAAACAACCCCTCAAGGTTTAACACATTATCAAAACATAGTAAAACTAATCAACACATCATTGAAGCCATATTTCATTTTAAACATGAGGAAATAGATAAAATTATGCTGCATATGTATAAATATATCATCCTTGAAAAACATCCCATAAGGTTTGACCCCTCCCTTGGGTCTACCCTGGATAACACAAATCATGTTTAGTGCATATAAAAACCATGTGATATCATGTGAGATAGGTGGTCACTGTATACAATTGAGGACTTTGTTGGCCAACTATGTCATTATCATCCTAGGCCACACGAATCCTAGTGTGCGGGACATCATCCTGTAATGGGAGGTGGGTCAATCCTACCTGCCAAAATATAAATCAACATCATCACCATACGGTACAATATACTCCATGTGATATACACGGTACAACGTACTCCATGGACCCATATCACGGTCGGATGTGCCTGCCGTAGGTCTTATCTACCACATACCATGTATAACCGACTCAGTCTCAAGTGCACGTGCGAGCATCTCATCCGTGTGACTAATAATCTACATGAGGCATCCAGCACAATTCGTGCGAGCATCTCATATGTGTGACAGACAGTCTACATGAGGCATCCAGCACGGTTCATTACATATCATAGTGTGAAAAGTCTAATGTGAGCAAGGCTCTAGCACGATTTCATGCATAATCAGTAAAAATCCTCGTACGAGCAACACTCCAATATGACTTTATGCAAAATAAATAATGGTAAAATCAGCTACGAGCAAAGCTCAAGTACGGTTATATGCATAAGAAATAAATGAAGCACACGTACGAGCAAAAGCTCCAGTATAGCTTGCATGCATCTCAACTCAAAATATGGTGCGAGCTAGGCTCAGCACAATGTCAAAATATCAAAATCCAATGTGAGTAAAGCTCCAGAACGATTAAACTCATATAAATATGATAGGTGGCTTGATTTCAACAAAACACGCTTAAAATCAAAGTTAGCATCTGACTCATGCTATTTCATGAAATTATGAAATCAATAGCCAGCCTATCCATAATTTTCTTAAATCGAAGCAATATATTTCATAAAATATCAAAAAACATGATATTCATATAATTTATTAGCCTTACTACCCTTTTTGTAAAAATTTACTCCCAGGGGTAAAAATCATCTTTACACCCATATCCGAGTGCTTTAGTTGTTCTGAGCCTGCATAATATTATTTTGAGTATCTTAATTGCTTTCTAGATTCCAAATAAATGGTGAAACGTAAAATTTTGGGTTTCATATTTCTCTCAACCTTTTAGGAATTTGGTCCTCCAAATTCAGACAGGTTTATCGAACAATAGAGGATACTTCTCTCTCATGTGACTCTTTAGCTCCCACGTAGCTGCTTCTGTCGAGTGGTGGTGCCAGAGAACCTTCGCTAAGGGAATTGTCTTAGATCGAAGTACCTTCTCTTTTCTGTCGAGAATCCAGACCGGTTACTCAACATAGCTTATATCTTCTTGTATGTCCAACAGTTCATACTCAATAACAAGAGAAGGGTCCGGATGATACTTCCTCAACAAAGAAACATAGAAGACATTATGTACCCTAGATAGCTATGGGGGTAAAGTAAGTCTGTAGGTAACGTCTCCCACTTTTTCCAATGTCACGATCCAGTTTCACCTTAAATTGCTACAAAATTTTCGGTTTTTCCTTTCCTTTCGCGATAGTGAACATTCTCACCACCAAACAGTTGGGCTATGAGTCAATATTAGTCACTCTTTACCATCTACTATGCCATCTATCTTTTAATTTATTCAAAAGGAAAAACGTATACTTTATAAATTGAGATTCAATACTTGTACATGTTTACTAATATTTACATCTCCTATATTACATTCCAAAATGATTATTGTGCTATTACATATTTAGATACAAAAAGATACCAGTGTGTATACCTCTTAGTGATGGGAAGCAACAAATATCAGGGTGCAACTCCTCAATTACTCACTAACTACTGTGTGTTCTCTGTAGAGGGGGGAAAATGAAAGGGATGTGCTCACTAGCTCAGTCAGGCAATAATGCAAGCTCAGTCAGGCAATAATGCAAGCAGATAGATATCTATACTATCTACATGCTTATAATGTCATGATATAAAAATCATTTATATCCAGAGCATGAGGTATATTTAAGACTATGCCACATGTATATACATATATCGCGTTCTGAAAACATGAAAATAGGCATGTAAACATGAAAAATCATCATGTCAACGTTTCATGCTCAACACATTGAAAAACTCATCATAAAACAACCCCTTAAGGTTTAACACATTATCAAAACTTAGTAAAACTCATCAACACATCATTAAAGCCACATTTCATTTTAAACATGAGGAAATAGATAAAACTATGCCGCATGTATATAAATATATCATCCTTTAAAAACATCCCATAAGATTTGACCCCTCCCTCGGGTCTACCCTGGATAACACAAATCATGTTTAGTGCATATAAAAACCATGTGATATAATGTGAGACAGGTGGTCATTGTATACAATCGAGGACTTTGTTGGCTAACTATGTCACTATCATCCCAGACTACATGAATCCCGATGTGCGGGGCATTATACCAGAATATAAATCAACATTATGACCACACGGTACAACGTACTCCATGTGATATATGCGGTACAACGTACTCCATGGAACCATATCACGGTCGAGGGTGCCTGCCGTAGGTCTTATCTACCCCATACTTTGTATAACTGACTCATTCTCAATTGCACATGCGAGCATCTCATCTGTGTGACTAATAGTCTACATGAGGCATCCAGCACGACTCGTGTGAGCATCTTATCTGTGTGACACACAGTCTACATGAGGCATCCAGCACGGCTCATTACATATCACAGTGTGAAAAGTCCAATGTGAGCAAGGCTCTAGCACGATTTGATGCATAATCAGTAAAAATCCTCATATGAGCAATGCTCCAGTACGACTTTATTCAAAATAAATAATGGTAAAATCAGATACGAGCAAAGCTCAAGTACGGTTATATGCATAAGAAATAAATGAAACCCACGTACAAGCAAAAGCTTTAGTACAGCTTGCATGCATCTCAACTCAAAATATGGTATGAGCTAGGCTCCAGCACGATTAAACTCATATAAATCTGATAGGCGGCTTTATTTCAACAAAACACACTCCAAATCAATGTTAGCACCTAACTCGTGCTATTTCTTAAAATTATGAAATCAATAGCCAGCCTATCCGTAATTTTCTTAAATCGAAGTAATATATTTTATAAAATATAAAAAAAAACATGATATTCATGCAATTTATTAGCCTTACTACCTTTTTGTAAAAATTTGCTCCTAAGGGCAAAAATCGTCTTTACACCCATATACGAATTTTTTCACAAAAATTAATATTTCTTTTCTAGGTAACTAAGCAAATTTAATGCCCTATAAATACGCTCAAAATATATGCAGCTACCTCTAAATACTCATAGAATTCCCTTACCTGGAATTGCGTAGAGTAATTCCACTTCCTCAGAGCTGCTCGATCGTGCAGTCCGATTCGCTCCTAATATAATCTCTGGAGCTGCATGAAATTTTTTATCATATTAAATACAGTTTATTTATCTGTATTTCACTTTCACTACAATCGATTTAACTTATTGAGCCCATTTACTCTCATTGGGCCTTACTGTCTCTTAAGTCCATTTCGATTGTACTATTAATTTCTCGAGAATCTATTGAGCCCATCAAACCTACTAATTCATATTGGGTCGACCTTAGGCCCATAATGCCTTATTGAGCCGAATACTCAACGCTTGGTTCACTTAACTAATTGATCGCACATGGTGTGCCACACCTAGCCATGGCCGGCACCATGGTTGCCTAGCTCTCATGGCATTTCAGTAAACACTAGGTGTGCTTGCCTTAAGTTCATCACTTTCATTCACTAAGGCATTTCATCATACACCTCTTATGCCTACTTTGAATCATCATCTATTCTAACATAATGGTTTCACAAAACCATCTTAGAATCATGTATACATGCTTAATAACATCAATACATGTTTAAATGATCATTAAATCCATGTAAAATCAACTTTCTCTCACTTTCTCACACTAAACCCATATTTGGTCATGAATGATTAAGCATGCTCAAGGATGTTTCAGCCAACAATACATACGCCAATCAACTCATAAAAATGTCTAGATTTACATACTTGAAGTTGGTGTATTGAAAACTCGCCTGGCTTAACCTTTCTCTTTTGGCCAAAATTGGGGAAACACCTTACTCCTTAGATCCAGAAATTTAGCCATGAGTTTTTGACAATGTTGTTCTCCTCCTCATAAGGAACAACTTTGCTAAACGCAACCTTTCTCAAATCTGTTTGGAAGGTAATGATATTTTAGAGTGAGAAACTTGTTCACCTTATTAAAAATGGAGAGGTATTTGATATTTTGTTAAAAGAAACTCGTTGTCGGGCTTTTAAATAGAAATGGGTGTTGTGAGATCGATCTCCTAGGGTGAGGGATCGATCTTCATTTGGTTGAACTACAGAAATATTCAATAAGTAAGCTATGGGATCGCTCTGCTCTTTTGAAGGGATCGATCCTTTCTAGCCCAAAATCATTAGAGATCGATAAGTGCTTAGGTAGGGACCAATTTTCTTTTGGGTAGGAATTGATCCTCTCTATATAGAATCACCTCGAGATCGATCTGCTCTTGGGTAGGGATCGATCCTCTTTATGCAGAATCACCTCGAGATCGATCTGCTTGCCTGTTGAACCTTTGTGATTTCATTATGGAATTACAAGATCGATCCTGTTGTGAAGGAGATTGATCTGGTATTCATCTGTAGGATTTCAGCTGCTAATTTTTCCAGAATTTCAAAGGAAAGATTGCCTTTAAATGCTTCATTGATCATTTTTCATTCTATTCACACTTAGAGCATAAAAAGATCCATTTCTTATGATTCACATATTATGTAACTTGTGTGTATAGCATGGAATCATAAAGGGTACATAGAATTCACGACCTTCCATCTCTTATGATTCATATCGAATGTAATAAGTGTGTGCATGTCACCCCCTCCCTCAAAAGTGACCTACCAAAATCACCACAAAATTTTTTGCATTTTTCTTACCCTTCCTTCTGTCATTACTCACCTCAAACGTTGGGCTGTGATTCGATATTAGTCACCCATTCACATTCATTCACAATATACATAGAATTTAATATTCTTTTATATCATAATAACTCTTGTACATAAATATAATTAATTGTACATATACATCCCGATCGTACATTAGTTTACATAACTGTGCTTTTACATTGTTCAGTACAAAATGTCGAGTGTGTACACCTCTCACAAGATGGATATGCAGCGGATCAGGGAATGTCAGTCCTCAGCCGTGTCCACCTACTGTGGATGCTTTGAAAAGAGGGAAATAATAAGGAGGTGAGCTCACAGCTTAGTAAGGAAATCAGGCAAGCAAGTAGATAACCACACTATCTATAAAATACTATGCTCATGCCTTGAAATCTTTTCCTTACCCTATCCGTATCTAAAGCATGCATCTCTCTCAAAGCTTTATACAATATATATATATAGATACAAAACATCAGTTATAAAATTTGAAATATACTAGTTTAACAACTTCAGCATTTTATGCACAACACTGCATTTCTCATGCCATTTCATAAATCTCATGTAATTTCATGTAAATCACATTTATCATGCCGTTCATTTAAATCAAAATCATATGGCATTTATCATGTTTCAAAACATGGAAATTTGGGCCTCACTCATCCCTCGGGTTACCCTTTTCACAACTCACAAATCCACATGTTCATATCATAAAACCATGTGATAATTCAATCAAGAAATATTGATCCACATTGCATGAAAAGAAAATCGAGATAGGTGACTACATATTCCGAGTTTATGATCATAACTAATTTTTCGTGATCCCAGGCTACACAGTACTCGATGTGCAGGGTCTCACAATTGCTGTAACGAGAGGTGGGTCAAATCTCTACCATCAGCTCTCAATCTGAGGACCTGATCCCAGAGTACACCAGATCCTACTAGATCTCGCTCCCACCGCTAACAAGTCCTATCTAAGTACATCAAGTACTCACGATAAGTGTACTCCATGTGACATACACGGTACACAGTACTCCATGAATCCTATCTCAAGGTGGGATACTCGCCATGAGTCTTAGTCCTCATACCATGGGTTAATTCGATAGGCCTCGATCTTGTCTCAAAATATTACACATGTGAGCATATATATGTCGGTGTGACACACAGTCAGCATAGGCTCCCAACATAGTTGTTTAAAATTCAGTACGTGCGAGTAAACTCCCAACACGACCATATCATAATGATATAACTCTAGTGCGAGCAATGCTCCCAGCATTATGTCATATAAAAACATGAGTATGAGCAAAGCTCCCAATACTCTATTATGTATAATATGTGAAAACTGAGTAAGAGCTAAGCTCCCAGTACTCTATCACGTAAAACTGAGTATGAGCATAGTGATAATTCTATTTTTAATAGAATTATTTGTGCTTAATTTCCTAATTATTTATTTAATCCCCATATTATTTTATTAATAATCCTCTTTATTTAATTAAAATTCTTTAATGTGTAGATAAATTAAATCCGAATGAAACTCAGTCGTTTCAGTCAAAATTAGGCTAAAAATGGGCTAAAGGAGACTGGACCACTTCTAATTTACAGACCAAGTCACCAGTCATCTGGACACGCATGATGCCAGGTGTCCGAATTTTATTTGCTCCAAAACGATAAGATCGACGGATACCGTGCCAACCTCTTGGAAGACACATGCCGGGCCACATCGCACAACCAAATGGATAAAAAGATGAGTGATGTGGAAATATCTGCTCTACAACAAATCAAATGAAGATAAGTGTCCAAACAATGCCAACTCATCTAGGATGAAAAAAATTACCATTGTACCCCTAAGTGTCTGTATAAATAGAACATGATGGCAATTGAAAAATCAATAAGTAAGAAGTAGGAGTAGTGTAGTTAGGGTAATATAGGAGTAGTGTAGAGTAATTTAGGAGGAGTTTTAATTTAGGGTAGTTTTAGTTTTTAAAGTTTTTATTTTTAAGCTTTCCGATTAGAGTTCTTGATAGCCACCATTTTCTATTCACTGTTCATGTCAACTTTATTTGTGATATTTTAAGAAGAGTTTCCTTCCTTTTCGATATCTGTAGTAGTTTACTGAATCAAAGCATTTCTCTCTTCCTCGGTGTTGCTTACTCTCGCAGTCCAATCAGCTTCCATTGTGATTTTTGAAGCTGTTATGTAAGACCCGTATTTTGGATGTAAACTTTATGAAATCATGAGTACGGTGATGTACTTCTAATGTAAAGCATAAGTGATATAAGTCTATGGATTTGATGTACATACTTGTAATATGAGTTTGTAATGTACACACAAGTCTCATTTTATACGAATATGAAGAAATGGGCTTTTATAAGTGATGGATGTGATTGGAGCTCAAAATGAGTAGTGCAACAAATGGAATGAAGTTGCGCGAATTGCATAAGTAATTGTATTTCCATTTAGCTGTGAATTGTATACCTTTGGTTATACAATGAATGCGCGCAAGTTTCAATGTGTATAAAGTATGAATGGATGCCATTTTCAAGTCTTGAAGGTGGTTGGATGAGAAAATGACCATGACAGCAAGTTGAAGATATTTCGTAAGAGTTACTGCAGAAAACTACAGTAAAATCTAGAAATATGAATGCCAGATCGATCTCATAGGATGAGAGATCAAACTGGAAGAGCCAAAATGTTCTTATTCGAGCAATGGAATAAGACAACTCGATCTCTAATGGAGCCAGATCAATCTGCTAATGATTCCATAATGAGAAGATCGATTTTGATGCAAACATATTGATTTCCTTAGCTCTCGGGTTGGAGCAGATCGATCTCCCTTAGAAGTAGATCGATCTCCTTAAGCTACTGCCTGGGATAGATCGATCTCAAGCCTTCGACAGATCGATCTCATACATTCAAATTGGCATGAAAATGAAGGATTTAAGAGGACCAGATCGATCTCATGCTTTGACAGATCAATCTCATTGAGCAATTTCTATAAATATGAGCAGTGAAATCTGCAAATCATGGAAACAAACCGCATTTCTTCCATTTCAACCCAAAACCTAGATTTCTCTTCCTAAAAGCCACCCATTCCCAGTAAGATTTGAGGAAAGCCTATTATATACAAAGTTATTCCTATCAAAGAGAAGAACAACTTACCTTTGATTGAAAACCTCATTTGTGGTATTGAAGGAGCAAGGTGTATTTTCATTTGAAGCTAGAAAAGAAATTAGATTGGTAAGTTTCTAACACCTCAACCCAAGTACATTTGGCTATTTATTGGTTTTGGAGCTGATTTGTTTGTGTATTGATGGTTAAAATTACTTAGGATGTGGTGGAACTAGTGTAACCTAGAAAATGGAATCAATTTAGTGTGAGAAAGTGTGATTTGGATGAGTTGGTCGTTTATGGATTATGATAAGTGATATTGAAGTAATGTGAATGATTTGTAATCGTTAAATGAAGCCACATTGTGAGTTTAGAGGATTTATGGAAATGAGTATGTAAGATGTATGATAAAAGGCTATAGTGAAGAAATGGATGAAATATGAATACTATGAGCTTAATATCGATTTTATATCGATTTGGTATGAATAAATAGGCCTAAAAGAAATCAATAGACTCGAGATACAAGTAGAACAATAAAGCAAAACCTTATAAGGATTAATAGAGGCTATAGGCTGAATTAACCATAGCAAACATAAGAGTTGTGTTGTATGGACTAAATTGATGTGATAAATGACTTTGTGCGGTTCTGAAGAGTTTGGAGACAAATCGAACCGCACGAGTAAGCAGCTCTAAGGAAGTGGAATCATGCGACGCAATTCCAGGTAAGGTAATTTTGTGAGTATATAGAGATAGCTGCTTGTACTTTGAACTCATGGGTGGATATAGGGCATTTATGAAATGCATGACTGATTGAGAAAATGATTAATGACGTATGCGAATAGCTACGAGTATGTATGAGATTTGGTTTTGAAACGATTATTATAAAAGGGATAGTAAGGCTAATATTTGCATAAATCATGTGTTTGAAATATTTTCACATAACGCAATGCTTGGTTTTAAACAAATTAATAGATAGGCTGGCTAATGTTTGAATGATTTCATGAAATAGCACTTGTGAGGTGCTAAACCCGATTTTAGGATTGTTTGATTGCGTATGAGCCGTCTATCGTATTTATGTGATATAAATCATGCTGGAGTCTCGTTCGCACTAGATTTTGATGCTTTCATTTGTATGAAACGTGCTGGAGCTTAGCTCGCACCTTGATTTATAAACTTTGATGATGTTTTATAAACCGTACTAGAGCTTCTACTCGTACATGGATTTTAAACTGTTTGCTTATGCATATAACCATACTAGAGCTATGCTCATACGTGGTTTCTTCATGATTTGATGCATAAATGCCGTACTAGAGCATTGCTCATACGAGGTGGTTTAGTTAAGATGCATGAATCGTGCTAGAGCTTTGCTCACACAAGTTTTCACATTGTGGTACATATGATGCCATGGAAGTGGGTAAGATCCTCAAGCCAGAGAGGGCGGGGAGGCTCTCTTACGGTAAGACCCTCATGCACAACATCCTCAAGTTAGAGGAGGCAGGGAGGCTCTGTTCGGCAGGGAGGCTCTCTTACATGGATACAGAAAGGTCCACGTGCACTGGAGACAATAGAGGTTACATTTGGTATGGGGTAGATAAGACCTACGACTGGCACCCCTAACCATGGTATGGGTCTGGGGAGTACGTTGTACCATGTATATCACATGGAGTACGATGTACCACGTGGTGGTTATGTGATTAGAAAGTCTGGTGAAGAACTAACCTACCTTCGTACCAGCATGATACCCCGCACAACTGGATACGTGTGGTCTTAGATGATTTATGACATAGTTGGCCAACATAGTCCTTGAGATATGGTGATCTGTCTCATATGATATTACATAGTACCACATGGTTTTGATACATGAGTGTGATTGTGTTTTGTCCAGGGTAGACCCGAGGGAGGGTCGAGCCTTGGGGGATTTGTGATTTAATGAGATTTATGATGAGTTTTAAATGAGGTTGAGCATGAGTCAATTTTACATGTTGATATTCCATGTTTTATGCCTATTTACATGACTTTCCATACATGATATATGTATACTCATATGGCATAGTTTTATTTCCTCATGCTCTGATTATAATGACTTATGCATAACACTATCAGCAGGTAGATAGAGTAGTTATCTACCACTCTTGTATTATTGCATTCCTGAGCATGTGGTTGCTCATCCCTCTCTACTTTCCCTCTCTACAGAGTGTACATAGCAGCCCAATAAGGACTAAGTGTTTTATTCTGGACATCTGCTGCTTCCATCGCCAAAAAGTATACACCTAGAGGTTCTTTTTGTATCTAAATAATGTAAAAACACTGTATTCATTTGTATTGTAATGTGGAGGATGTAGAAGTTAGAAAATGTGTCCTATATAATTCAACTTTAAATCAATGGCACTTTTTTTTATTTAATTGAGAATGAATGTTGAGTGATGTTTATTATTGACTCACAGCCCAATGGTGTGTGGCGAGTTTGTTCACGACCGGGTAAGGAAAGGAAAATGCAAAAAATTTATAGTGATTTTTGGTTATAAAAGGATAAAATGGGTCGTGACAGAGATTGGTATCAGAGATGAGTTGGCCTGATATGAGTCAAGAAATAAAACGTAGGAAAGTTACATCTCCATGTTACCGTGCTTTTGTTTAGATATAACTGTGTATACCGTGATGGATTGAGTCTAATAAGTGATTGTGAATACAGGAAGTTAGGCAGTATGCTTGTTACGCATCAAGGTAGAGGGGTAGGAGCACGTGTTAGAGGTCGTAGAGGTAGGTCTGAGAGCCGTGCGGAGCCACAGGCTGATCAGGCTCCATAGAACCCTGCTGAGAAATCAGGGGATACAAAGGTGCGCTTCGCTAGGATAGAGTATAGTATTGAGAGCCTGGTCATTATAGTCATGCATGCATTGAGTGCCGGTGATAGACGAGGTTCCGCAGCACAACCTAATACTATTGGACAGGCAGCTGCAGAGGCGGAGAGACCTCAGACTGAAGAGATTGCTACTGTTACACCACCTCCAGTCCAGGATACAACTTCTCCTATCGCTCTATAGCAGAGCGATAGTGAATTGGGTTATGACTGCGAGTTGAGCAGATTGCAAGAATTTCAAGGGTTGAAACCTCCAGTATTTAGAGGGGTAAAGGACCCCATTAGTACGAAGAATTATGTTTATGAGATAAAGAAGTTATACAGATTTTTGAGATGTACATCAGTTGAGAAGGTAGCCTTTGTCGTGTTTATGCTGAAAGGCGAGGCAGAGCACTGATGGAGATCCACCGAAGCTATTTTGAGGGCCAAACACTTTCATATCACCTAAGAGATATTTTTGGAGCCCTTTAGGAGGCAGTACATTCCAGCCACTGCACAGAGGAAATTACAGATGGAATTCATGAATTTGGTTCAGGGGAACCGTACTGTGGATGAATATGAGTCGAGATTCATGTCGTTAGGGAGATATGACCCAGACACGATGGGTAGTGAGACTCGAAAGATCCAGAAATTCGTTGATTGGCTGAGATTGGCCTTCCGGACTGAGCTAGCCCCATTTGACATTTAAACATACAAGGAGGCGGTACACAAGGCTCAGTTATGCGAGCAAGACTTTGAGTGGAATGCCTCCGAGCTTGGGAAGGTTAATGGGAGAAGAGACAGAGATCGAAAGAGATCCGAGATAGATAGAGTGGCCAAGAGAGGGGGCCAGAGATATTTTGAGAAGAGACCTAAGATCTAGGAGGTGCAAGAGAGAGCTGCTAGACCTCCCGTATTCTCAGCTTTAACTGCACCAAAGGGTATGGTTATTGGAGGACCATGGCCTACTACTGAGAGGTGCAGGAGATGTGATAGATTTCATGGGACTAGGCCTTATTCGATGACCCATACAGTATGTTACAGATGTGAGAAACTCGTACACATAGCAAAGTATTATCCTGAGATGATAAAGATTGCCCCGCAGAAGGGTAAGGAGCTAGAGAGAGCTCCAGTTGAGACAGCTGCCCCGGCGAGGAGAGCTACGACTGAAGAAAAAGGGAAGCAAACATCAGGTGTAATCAGAGGAAGAGTACATGCACTAGATCAGGACACCGCAGATGCTTCGACAGATGTGATTAAAGGTACCATCCTAATCTTTGATTTAGAAGCATTAGTATTGTTTGATCTTGGTGCCATGCATTTCTTCATATCGCCTTCCTTTGCACATAAATTAATGAAACATGTGAAACTTACATTATTAGATAAAATGTTGATGATTTTCATACCCATGAATGATAGTCAATTGACTGAACATGTATGTAGGGAGTGTAAATTGAAGATAGAGGGAAAGGAAATGACATCCCTTTTAATATTATTGAATATGAATGATTTTGATGTAATATTAGGAATGGATTGGTTGGTTGCCAATTATGTTGTTATGGATTGTCATGCTAAAACATTGAGGTTTTTTTAGATAGAAAATCATGTTGTAAGATTTGTGAGATGAATTGAAAGAACATAATTATGATAAATTAAAAGAGTATGATCTTATTGAATTTATTTGAGAGACGAATTAATTTGAGAGATGAATTTAATTGTTTATGTTGAATATTGATGTGATGACTTGTGACACTAACGGTAGAAAGAATGATATGAAGGGTTCATTGTATACGTGGTTAACATAGATAAGGCACTCCCGAAATTGAGCGACATACCAGTGATTGCAGAATTTCATGATGTCTTTCCGGACGAGTTACCAAGGCTACCACCTGAAAAGGAAATGGAATTTTACATAGAGTTAGTGCCTGGTACCGAGTCGATATCTAAACCACTGTATAAAATGGCTCTGATTGAGTTAGAAGAGCTAAAGAAACAGCTGCAAGAGTTACTAGAGAAAGAGTTTGTTAGACTGAGTGTCTCACCTTGGGGAGCACCGGTTCTGTTTGTAAGGAAGAATGATGGAAGCCTCCGACTGTGTATAGATTATTGGTTGTTGAATAAGGCCACCATTAAGAACAAGTACCCTCTTCCATGCATAGATGATTTGTTGGATCAACTCCAAGGAGCCCAAGTATTTTCTAAGATAGATCTGTGGTTAGGGTATTATTAGTTGAGGTACAGAGTGGAGATGTACCCAAGACAACATTTCATACCCGTTATGGCCACTACGAGTTTTTGGTTATGCCATTCAGATTGACGAATGCCCAGCATTTATGGCACTGATGAATGATGTATTCAAGCCATACCTGGACAAGTTTGTAATTGTGTTTATTGATGATATATTAGTCTATTCCAAGTCCAGGGAAGATCATGAGGAGCTCTTAAGGATAGTTCTGCAGACCCTCCGAGAGAAGGAGTTATATGCCAAACTCAGCAAGTGTAACTTTTGGTTAGAGCAGATCTCATTTCTGGGTCATGTTGTGTCGAAGGATGGGGTATCAGTGGATCCGTCCAAGATAGAGGCGGTTGTATAGTGGGAACAACCCAAAACAGTTATTGAGATCAGAAGATTTCTAAGATTTGCAGGTTACTATCAGAGATTTGTAAAGGGTTTCTCCAGAATAGCTGCTCCATTGACACACCTCACGCGGAAAGAAGTTAAGTTTGTATGGGATGAGGCATGTGATAGGAGTTTTGAGGAGCTTAAGGGTCAATTACCACTGCCTCGATTCTCACTATTCCTACTAGCTCAAGAGGTTTCTCGGTGTATATAGATGCATCACACCAGGGACTGGGCTGTGTACTTATGCAGCATGGGAAGGTAGTTGCTTATGGATCTAGACAGTTGAAAGATCACGAGAGGAACTACCCGACACATGATTTGGAGTTGGCGGTCGTGGTGTTTGCTCTGAAAATATAGCTCCACTACCTCTATGGACAGAAATTTTAGGTTTAGATCACAAGAGCCTTAAGTACCTGTTCTTGTAGAAAGAGTTAAATATGAGACAGAGGAGATAGCTTAAACTCCTTAAGGATTATGATTGTGAAATCATGTACCACCCAGGTAAGGCAAATGTGGTTACCGATGCTTTGAGTAGGAAGAACCTAGGGTTGGTGTCTTATATGATGGTACGAGAACATGAGTTATTAGAGTAATTTATGAACCTCAGTTTGGATGTAACCCCACCTAGATCAGAGAGGTTGAATATTATGGCTAGTATGATATTAGAGCCAGAGTTGATTGGCCGCATTCGGCAGGCTCAGCAGAGCGATCGACAGTGTATCGATTGGTTGAGTCAGATACAGGTAGTGTGGGTATTGATTTTGAGTTGAGCGCAGATGGCTTATTGAGGTTCAGAGGTAGAGTATGTGTTCCTGACGATCCTCAGATTACGAGACTAATTTTATCAGAGGCTCACTCATCGAAGTACACGATACATCCGGGGAGTACCAAGATGTATCAAAACCTTCGAAAGGTTTATTAGTGGTGTGGAATGAAGAGAGACATTACAGAATATGTCGCTGAGTGTCTCGTTTGTCAGCAGGTGAAGGTAGAGCATTAGAAGCTTGTAGGATTATTGCAGCCCCTACCGATACCGACATGGAAGGGGGAACGCGTCACCATGGATTTTATGATAGGATTGTCGAGGACCCGTAGAGGTCATGATGCCATATGGGTTATTGTGGATCGGTTGACTAAGTCGACCCATTTCTTAGCTATGAGAGCTACCGATACTCTGAATCAGTTGGCGAACCTGTATGTACGAGAGATAGTACGACTACATGGTGTACCAATGAGCGTTGTTTCTGATAGGGATGCCCGCTTCACTTCCCATTTCTGGGAACATTTTCAGGAAGCGATGGGGACCCACTTGAGTTTTAGCATCGCTTTTCATCCTCAGACAGATAGTCAGTCAGAGAGGACTGTATAGACCCTGGAGGATATACTGAAAGCGTGTGTGCTGGATTTTGGAGGCTCCTGGGATGATCACCTGCAGTTAGTTGAGTTCGCCTATAATAACAGCTATCATGCAAGTATCGGGATGACACCCTATGAGGCACTGTATGGACATAGATGTCGATCCCCCATTGGATGGGAAGAGGTTGGTGACAGACAGATTTTTGCTCCTAACTTAGTGCAGCAGGCATCTGAGGATGTCCAGTTGATTTATGAGAGATTACGGACAGCTCAGAGCCAGCAAAAGAGTTATGTTGACAAGAGACGGAGACCACTAGAGTTTGATGTGGGTGAGTCGGTATTTCTAAGAGTTTCACCTTCGAAGTGTATTATGAGTTTCGATAAGAAGGGCAAACTGAGCCCTAGATATATCAGACCCTTCAAGATTTTGGAGAGAGTGGGAGATAAGGCGTATAGGTTGGCATTGCCACCGGACTTGGTAAACGTTCATAATGTCTTCCACGTCTCTATGCTTTGGAAGTATCACCCGGACCCGACACGTGATAAGGTACGAGCCTTTGGAGCTCAATGAAAGCATGACGTATGTTGAGAAGTCGATTCAGATATGGGATAGAAAAGAGAAAGTGTTACGAAATAAGATAATTCCCTTAGTGAAAGTTCTTTGGCAACATCACACGATGGAAGAGGCCACATGGGAATTGGAGAACTTGATACGGGAGAAGTATCCCAAAATTTTTGAGGAGTAACTTGGTTCTAATTTGGAGGACCAAATTCTTCTAAAGAGGGGAGGAATGTAAGACTCGTATTTTGGATGTAAACTTTATGAAATCATGAGTATAGTGATGTATTTGCAATGTAAAGCATAAGTGATATAAGTCTATGGATTCGATATACATACTTGTAATATGAGTTTGTAATGTACACGCAAGTTTCATTTTATACGAATATGAAGAAATGGGCTTTTATAAGTGATGAATGTGATTGGAGCTCAAAATGAGTAGTGCAGCAAATGGAATGAAGTTGCATGAATTGCATAAGTAATTGTACTTCCATTTGGTTGTGAATCATATACCTTTGGTTATACAATGAATGCGTGCAAGTTTCAATTTGTATAAAGTATGAATGAATGCCATTTTCAAGTCTTGAAGGTGGTTGGATGAGAAAATGACCATGACAGCAAATTGAGGATATTTGGTGTGAGTTACTGCAGAAAACTACAGCGAAATCTGGAAATATGAATGTCAGATCGATCTCATAGGATGAGAGATCGATCTGGAAGAGCCAAAATGCTCTTATTCGAGCAATGGAACAAGACAGATCGATCTCCAATGGAGCGAGATCGATCCACTATACATTTCATAATGAGAAGATCGATTTTGATGCAAACAGATCGATTTTCTTAGCTCTCGAGTTAGAGCAGATCGATCTCCCCTGGAAGCAGATCGATCTCCCCTGGAAGCAGATCGATCTCCTGAAGCTATTGCCTGGGACAGATCAATCTCAAGCCTTTGACAGATCGATCTCATGCATTCAAATTGGTGTCAAAATGAAGGATTAAAGAGGACCAGATCGATCTCATGCTTCAATAGATCAATCTCATTGAGCAATTTCTATAAATAGGAGCAGTGAAATCTGAAAATCATGGAAACAAACCCCATTTCTTCCATTTCAACCCAACACCTAGATTTCTCTTCCTAAAAGCCACCCATTCCCAGTAAGATTTAAGGAAAGCCTATTAGATACAAAGTTGTTCCTATCAAAGAGAGAACAACATACCTTGGATTCAAAACCTCATTTGTGGTATTGAAGGAGCAAGGTGTATTTTCATTTGGAGCAAGAAAAGAAATTAGATTGGTAAGTTTCAAACACCTCAGCCTAAGTACATTTGGCTATTTATTGGTTTTGGAGTTGATTTGTATGTGTATTGATGGTTAAAATTACTTAGGATGTGATGGAACTAGTGTAACTTAGAAAATGGAATGAATCTAGTGTGAGAAAGTGTGATTTGGATGAGTTAGTGGTTTATGGATTATGATAAGTGATATTGAAGTAATATGAATGATTTGTAATGGTTAAATGAAGCCACATTGTGAGTTTAGAGGATTTATGCAAATGAGTATGTAAGATGTATGATAAAAGGCCATAATGAAGAAATGAATGAAATATGAACACTATAAGCTTAATATCGATTCAATATCGATTTGGTATGAATCAATAGGCCTAAAAGAAATCAATAGACTCGAGATACGAGTAGAACGATAAAATGAAACCTTATAAGGATTAATAGAAGCTATAGGATGAATTAACCATAGCAAGCACATAAGTTATGTTGTATGGACTAAATTGATGTGATAAATGACTTTGTGTAGTTCCGGAGAGTTTGTTGGAGACGAATCAAACCGCACGAGTAAGAAGCTCTAAGGAAGTGGAATCACGCGACACAATTCCAGGTAAGGGAATTCTGTGAGTATATAGAGATAGCTGCTCATACGTTGAACTCGTGGGTGGATATAGGGCGTTTATGAAATGCATGATTGTTTGAGAAAATGATTGATGACATATACGAATAGCTACGAGTATGTATGAGATTTGGTTTTGAAACGATTATTATAAAAGGGATAGTAAGGCTAATAATTGCAAAAATCATGTGTTTCAAATATTTTCACATAACGTAATGCTTGGTTTTGAACAAATTAATGGATAGGCTGGTTAGTGCTTTAATGATTTCGTGAAATAGCACTTGTGAGGTGCTAAACCCAATTTGGGATTACTTGATTGTGTATGAGCCACCTATCGTATATAAATCGCGCTGGAGTGTCGCTCGCGCTAGATTTTGATACTTTCATTTGTATGAAACGTGCTGGAGCTTAGCTCGCACCTTGATTTGGAAACTATGATGATGTTTTATAAACCTTACTGGAGCTTCGCTTGTACATGGATTTCGAGTGGTTTTCTTATTCATATAACCGTACTGGAGCTGTGTTCGTACGTGATTTCTTCATGATTTGATGCATAAATGACTTACTAGAGCGTTGCTCATACGAGGTGGTATAGTTATGATGCATGAATTGTGCTAAAGCTATGCTCGCACAAGTTTTCACACTATGGTACATGTGATGCCGTGGAAGTGGGTAAGGTCCTCAAGCCCTACATCCTCAACCCAGAGAGGGCGGGGAGGCTCTGTTCGGTGGGGAGGCTCTCTTAAGGTAAGACCCTCAAGCACAACATCCTCAAGCCAGAGGAGGTGGGGAGGCTTTGTTCGGTAGGGAGGCTCTCTTACATGGATACGAAAAGCTCCACGTGTACTTGAGGCAATTGAGGTTACATTTGGTATGGGGTAGATAAGACCTATGGCTAGCACCCCCAACCATGGTATGGGTCCGGGGAGTACGTTGTACCGTGTATATCACATGGAGTATGATATACTGCGTGGTGGTTATGTGATGAGAAAGTCTGGCGAAAAACTAACCTACCTTCATACCAGCATGCTACCCCGCACACCTGGATGCATGTGGTCAGGGATGATTTATGACATAGTTGGCTAACATAGTCCTTGAGATATGGTGATCTGTCTCATATGATATTACATAGTACCACATGGTTTTTATACATGAGTGTGATTGTGTTTTGTCCAGGGTAGACCCGAGGGAGGGTCGAGCCTTGAGAGATTTGTGATTTAAAGAGATTTGTGATAAGTTTTAAATGAGGTTGAGCATGTGTCGATTTTACATGTTGATATTCCATGTTTTATGCTTGTTTACATGACTTTCCATATATGATATATGTATATTCATATGGCATAGTTTTATTTCCTTATGCTCCGATTATAATGACTTATGCATAACGCTATCAGCATGTAGATAGAGTAGTTATCTACCATGCTTGCATTAGTGCATTACTGAGCGTATGGTTGCTTATCCCTCTCTACTTTTCCTCTCTACAGAGCGTACATAGCAGCCCAGTGAGGACTGAGGCATTTTATTTTGGACATCCGCTACTTCCATCACCAAAAGGTATACACACATAGATTCTTTTTGTATTTAAACAATGTAAAAGCACAGTAGTCATTTGTATTGTAATGTGGAGGATGTAAAAGTTAGAAATTGTGTCATGAATAATTCAACTTTAAATTAATGGCACTTCTTTTGATTTAATTGAGAATGAATGTTGAGTGATATTTATTATTGACTCACAGCCCAACGGTGTGTGGTGAGTTTGTTCACGGCCGGGTAAGGAAAGGAAAATGCGAAACATTTATAGTGATTTTCGGTTATAAAAGGATAAAATGGGTCGTGAAATGTTATAATTGTTTACGTTAGTATACCATAATATACTTGTTTCATTTGCCAAATCTCAATTTAATACATCCATCTCATCATCTCCTTCTATTTATTGTGTTATACCACATTTTCCATATGTCTATCTTCATTTCTCCTTATTTCTAATTTATGCATTTCATAAGATTAGCTTAAAATCTTCCATACATGCATATTCCACCATTAAATTTATAGCAACATCATTTCCTCATCATTTTCCCACTTTCATGCCCATATATAGGTCATGCTTATTTTTCATGATCTTTTCTGAAGGAAATCATAGAATAAAATGAAGGAAAACAGAGAGAAAAAACTCTCCTCAATATTATTGATAATCTGAATTACATCAGTTTTTAAATAGAAAAGAGCACAAATTTAGTTCCTAGAATTATGGAGCAGAAATAGTTCAGAAGAAAATTCTAATTTTCTAATTTTATGGGATCAAATTTCCTGATTCTATGTGATCAGATCCTGATTTTATGGGATCAGATTTCCTGATTCTATGTGATCAGATTTCCTAACTTTCCTACACTCGCCCTCAAGTTGGGGCATAGATGTTAATCATGCCTAACTTGCTTATTAGATGTTCAAAGTTAGGGCTTACAAGTCCCTTAGTCAAACTATCAGCTGTTTGTTGACTAGAAGGTACAAACGATAAGCAAATAGTTCCAGCTTCAAGTTTTTCCTTAATGAAGTGTCGATCAATTTCAATATGTTTTATCCTATCATGTTGGACAGGATTGTGAGCAATACTTATTGCAGCCTTGCTGTCACAGTACAACTTTAGAGGAAGTTCCATGGTCTTCTTGAGTTCTCAAAGGATTCTATATATCCACAATACCTCGCAAATCCCTTGAGCCATTGCTCTAAATTCAGCCTCTGCACTATTTCTGGCTACACTTTGCTTCTTGCTTCGTCAGGTAACCAAGTTTCCCCACACAAATGTGCAATACCCTGAAGTAGATCTCCTGTTAGTTATTGAACCTGCCCAATCTACATTAGTAAATACCTCAACACCCCTGTGATTAGTCTTTTTGAAAAATAGACCTTTCCCAGGAGTAGATTTCAAATATCTCAAAATTTGATAAACTGCCTCTAGATGTTCTTCATAAGGTGCATGCATGAATTGACTTACAACACTGACTGAGAAGGCAATATCTGGTCGAGTATGGGATAAATATATTAGTTTACCAATCAATCTCTGGTATCTACCAGTATCAACAGAAACACTTCCCTCTTCCCAAAGCTTCATATTGGGATCCATGGGAGTTTCAGCTGGTCTGTAACCACTCATCCTGGTTTCCTTTAAGAGATCAAGAATATATTTTCGTTGAGAGACAACAATTCCTTTCTTTGAACGAGCAACTTCCATGACAAGAAAATATCTTAACGCTCCCAAATCCTTGATCTCGAATTCTAACATAAGGCTCTTCTTCATTCTCTCCATCTCAATCACATCATCACCTGTGAGAATAATATCATCAACATAAACTATTAGCACAACTACCTTTCTTTCAGAAGAGTACTTAAAAAACAAGGTATGATCAGCTTGTCCTTGAGAATATCCTTGTTTTCTGACAGATTGTGTAAACTTTTCAAACCAAGCCCTCGGAAACTATTTGAGGCCATAAAAAGATTTTTTTTTTTTAGTTTGCACACTCTTAAGCCAAAATTCTCCTCAAAGCCTAGTGGACTATCCATGTACACTTCTTCCTCCAAGTCACCATTGAGAAAAGCATTTTTCACATCTAGTTGTTGCAATGGCCAATCCAAAATAGATAAAAGTACTCTTACTGTGTTCAATTTTGCAACAGGAGCAAAGGTCTCAGAGTAATCAATACCATATGTTTGGGTGAATCCTTTAGCCACCAATCTAGCCTTGTATCTCTCCACTGAACTGTCAGAATTGTACTTCACAGTGAAGACCCATTTACAGCCCGCAGTAGTCTTCCCAGCTGGCAAAGCCTCAACACTCCAAGTATTGTTATTCTCAAGAGCTCTCATCTCTTCAAGTACTGCTTCCTTCCACTTTGGAATTTTTAGAGCCTCCTGTACATTGTTAGGAATTTCTACACTAGACACTTAAGAGGTAAAAGTAACAAAGGATTGAGACAATTTTGAGTATGACACAAATTTAGACAACAGATGACTAGTACAATATCTAACCCCTTTTACGAAGAGCTATATGAATGTCAAGATCGGAAAACTGAAATTGATTGTTAGGAAGAGAAAGAGAAGTACCTGAAACAGACTCAAATTGATGATTTGTCATTGGTTCAAAATCATGGCTGTGCTGTAGAGTTAATTCATCATTCCTTTTCTTATGATTCTTCTTCAAGTAAACAATCCCTTTCCAAGTTTGATCACCTTCCTTGAATCTATTGCCTATTGCTTTAGCAGAATTATCATGTTGAGGGAATATAGTAGGTTGTCCCTTATTTTCAATTTCCAAAAAATGTTTTTTAGAATTCTAATTTTCATATTGCTTTTCCAATGTAGGCCTAGTCTCAAAAGAAACATCGCTCATAGTGAGAGGAGTTTCAAAGAATGAATCTTGACCAATTGTTATAGGTGCAGTGGTACTAGACTCAGAATCTTATGTGAGAAACATATTATCTAAGAGAAAGACATCACCTATGTTAACCAATGAATCTTCCTTAAAATTCTCCCCCTGAAGATGAATATCCTTAAAAAATGGTTGTTTTTCAAAAAAAGTGACATCCATTGTGACAATTTTTTTTTTATAGCGGGTCAAAACATTTATAGCCTTTCTGAGTTGGAGAATAACCAATGAAGACACATTTTATAGCTCTGGGTTTAAGTTTTCCAATTTTTTTATGTTCATGAACAAAAGCTGTACAACCAAATATTTTCAATGGTAGATTAGCAAAGAGTCTCACAGTTGGAAAATAATTTTTGAGAACTTGAAAAAGAGTTTGAAATTGCAAAACTTTGGAGGGCATTTTGTTTATTAAGTATGCAGCAGTTAAAACAGCCTCTCCCCATAAATACTTAGGAACTTTAGTTGTAAAGAGTAATGCACCATATTGTAAAAATTTTTAAAAACTCGTTCAACCTCTGATTTTTCTTTCAATAAATACACCAAGCAAAGTCGAGTATGATCATCCGTAAATGTGATGAACCATCTCTTGTTAGAAGGTGTACTTATCTTTTTAGGACCCCAAATATCACTGTGGATAATAGTGAAAGGTTTTGATGGTTTATATGGTTGTGAAGGGAAAGATGTACGGTGGTGTTTTGCAAATTCACATATTTCACAATGAAAAAAGGACGGGTCTTTATTGCCAAACAACTTAGGAAACAAATGTTTTAAATATTTAAAACTTGGGTGGCCTAATCTTAAATGCCATAACATATTATTATTATTATTAGAAACAAAAATAGATTCAAAGCAGGAACCTATTGGTTGAGATTGTCCCCTTGATTCAAATCCATCATCAAAGAAGTAGAGTCCTCCACTCTGTTTAGCACTGCCAATCATTCTCCCCGAGGTCAAATCCTAGAACACACAATAAGTTGGGAAAAAATTAGTTTGACAGTTTTGTAACTAGGAGAATTCCTAACTTTCCTACACTTTCATTTCCAACAATTCATATATATACCAATTAGCTCACCAATACACCTAGTTTAACATATATCAACTTGGTGCATTAAATCTAACCTAGTTGAGATTTCCTCCTTTTTCACCAAATTTGGTAAAATCCTCCTTACTCTTCCATTCTTTCATTCCAATCTCTTGTTTCCAAGTATACTGTTCTCCTCTTCACTAAAACAACTTTGCTTAACTGAATCTCACTCAAAACTGATTGTAAACTGAGGCTTTCCGGTGTTGAAAGGCTAGGTTTAGCTTTGGTTATTGAATGAAATAGTGAATCTCGTGAAACAGAGGTTGTAGAGGTTCAGTATTTATAGAATTGCCTCTGTGAGATCAATCTGCTAATCATATGAGATCGATCTGCCCTGCATTTTTACCTCGAAATTGACCTTTCAGGCCTAATGAGATCGATCTGCCCCTAAGCACGAGATTGATCTGCCCCTAAGCACGAGATTGATCTTCACAACTCAGAACCTTAAGAAGATCGATCTGACCTTGCAATAAGATCGATCTGTTGTGACCCGGGACTTAAGGAAATCGATCTGTATTGCCAAGGAGATCAATCTGCTCCCTTCCTGAAGTAGTTCTATTGCAACTTTCATCCCAAAATCACTGTTACATTGGTATTTGATTTACTTACATCCACTTTACATTTCATCCACATTTACAACTTCAATACATCTATTCCTCATAATTTACATCATTTGTGGCTTGTCTATACATCACAGAGTCATAAGGATTACATGTAAAATTTCAGGTCTTACAATCCTCCCCACCTTAAGAAATTTGGTCCTCCAAATTAGAACCAAGTTACTTGAAAAACAATTGGGGATATTTCTCTCGCATCAGACTCTCTAGCTCCCAAGTAGCTTCCTCTAAAGTGTGATACTACCAGAGAATCTTTACTAACCCGATGGTCTTATTTCTCAAGACTTTCTCCTTTCTATCCAGTATTCGTATCGGTCTCTCTACATATGTCAAATCATCTTTGAGCTCTAATGGTTCATACCAAATCATATGATTTGGATTTGGATGATATTTCCTCAACATCGAAACATGGAAGACATTATGCACTCCCGATAAATCTGGTGGCAAAGCTAATCTGTATGCCTTATCTCCCACTCTGTCCAGTATCTCAAGTGGTCCAATGTAGCGAGGACTTAATTTACCTCCCTTCCTAAATCTCGCTATACACTTAGAAGGAGAAACCTTAAAAAATACTGAATCACCAACTGCGAACTCTAGTGGTCTCCGTCTCTTGTCAGCATAGCTTTTGTCTACTCTCAGCTGTCCTCAATCTCTCAACAATCAGCCAGACATCTTCAGAGGCTTGTATAACCAAGTCAGGAGTAAATATTTTCCTATCACCCAATTCTTCCCATCCGATAGGGGAACGACATTTACGACCATATAAAACCTCATACGGTGCCATCCCGATACTCGCATGATAACTATTGTTGTAGGCGAATTCGACTAGTGGTAAATGATCATCCCAGGAGCCTCTAAAATCCAGCACACACATTCTTAACATATCCTTCAGAGTCTGTATAGTCCTCTCTGACTGACTATCTGTCAGAGGATGAAAAGCGGTGCTCAAACTCAACTAGGTTCCCATGGCTTCCTGAAAATGATCCCAAAAGTGGGGAGTGAAGCGGGAATCCATATCCAAAACAATGCTCACTGGAATACCATGTAACCTCACTACCTCACGTACATACAACTCTACCAATGAACTTAGAGTATCGGTAGCTCTCATAGCTAGAAAGTGGGCTGACCTCGTCAGTCTATCAATAATCACCCATATAGTATTGTGATTCCTCCGGGTCCTTGGTAAAGCCATCATAAAATCCATGGTGGTATGCTCCCATTTCTATGTTAGTATGGTAGAGGCTGTAATAACCCTGCAGGTTTCTGATGCTCTACCTTCACTTGCTGACATACGAGACATCTTACCATGAATTCTGCTACATCTATCTTTATACCTAACCACCAGTACACCTTCCGGAGATTCTAATACATCTTATTACTCCCTGGATGTAGCGTGTATCTTGATGAATGAGCTTCCGTCAATATCAATCTCCTGAGCTTTGGGTCCTCAGGAACACACAATCTGCCTCTGAACCTCAGAAGTTCATCTGAACTTGTCTCAAAATCAGTCTCGGTGCCTCTTTGTATTTGACTACTCACATCAATCCAATACGGATTAGTCTACTGAGCCTGTCTGATCTTGTCTAACAGATTTGGCTCCAAGCGTAGACTAGTAATCACACAGTCTGTATCCATGTCAAAAGGCACAATTCCCAAATTGAGGCTAGCAAACTGCTCTAACAACTCATGTTCCCTGACCATCAACTACGATACGATCCCAAGGCTCTTCTTACTCAAAGCATCAGCTACAACATTAGCCTTACCCGGATGATAAAGTATCTCACAATCATAGTCCTTCAGAAGCTCTAGCCATCTTCTCTGTCTCATATTCAATTCTTTCTGCGAGAATAGATACTTAAGGCTCTTATGGTCGGTAAATATCTGAAATTTCTCTCCATATAAGTAGTGGTACCATACCTTCAACGCAAACACTACTGCTGCTAACTCCAAATCGTGGGTCGGATAGTTCTTCTCATGGTCCTTCAACTGTCTAGATCCATAAGCAACGACTTTCCCATTCTGCATCAATACATAGCCCAGTTCTTGATGCAAAGCATCGGTATACACTGAAAATCCTCTTGAGCTGTTAGGGATAGTGAGAATCGGAGCAGTAGTCAATCGACTTTTCAACTCCTGAAAATTCTTCTCACAATCCTCATTCCACACAAATGGTACACCCTTCCGAGTGAGACGTGTCAACGGAGTAGATAACTTCAAAAATCCTTCAACAAATCTCCGATAATACCCTACTAAACCCAGAAAACTCCTAATCTCGGTGACAATCCTCAGCTGTTCCCACTAAACTATAGCCTCAATCATGGATGGATCTATTGATACACCATCCTTCGACACAACGTGTCCAAAAAACGAGATATGTGATAACCAAAAATCACACTTATTGAGTTTAGCATGTATCTTCTGCTCTCGTAAAGTCTGCAGTACAATCCTGAGGTGTTTCTCATGTTCTTCCTCGGATTTCGAATATACCAAAATGTCATATATGAAGACAATAACAAACTGATCCAAATATGGCTTGAACACATCGTGCATCAAAGCCATGAAAGCTGCGGGAGCATTCGTCAATCCGAATGACATAACCAAAAACTCATAGTGGCCATATCGGGTTCTAAATGTTGTTTTGGGCACATCTCCACTCTGAACTCTCAACTGATGATACCCAGACCTCAGATCAATCTTAGAAAAGACCTGCGTTCCCCTGAGTTGATCCAATAAATCATCAATGCGTGGAAGGAGATATTTATTCTTGATGGTTGCCTTATTTAACAATTTGTAATCTATACACAATCAGAGGCTTTCATCCTTCTTCCTTACAAACAAAATCGATGCTCCCCAAGGCGAAACACTATGTCTGATAAAACCCCTGTCCAACAACTCCTTTAATTATTTCTTGAGTTCCTCCAACTCAACTAAGGCCATGTGATACGGTGGTTTCGATATAGGTTCAGTACCAGTCACTAAGTTTATACAGAATTCCATCTCTTTGTCTGGTGGTAACCCTGGCAATTCATCCAGAAAGACATTTAGGAATTCACTAACCACAGGAATATCTGCCAACTCCGGATGTACCTTATCCGTATCAACCACGTACGCTATAAAACCTTTAATATATCCATTTCTTAGTCAGCATAGTACATTATCAATTGCAATCATAACTACTACTTTTATTTCTTTGCATCAAACTTTACAACATATTTTTCAGGGTTAGGAAACATAACTGTCTTAGCATAACAATCTAAAACAACATGGTTTGATGATAACCCATCCATTCCTAAGATTACATCAAAATCACTTATACTTAACAATATCAGATTGGCTGTCATATCATTTTCCCCTACTCTAAATTTACAATCATTTAATTCATACTCCACTAGCTGACTATTATCCATGGGCGTACTAATCAACATCATCCTACTCAAAGGTGTACGCTCTACATGCTTTTCTAATTTCCATGCAAATGAAGGCGATACAAATGAATGCGTGTGACGCCCCGGAAGCGTTAAAAAATAAGGTAAATTTAAAACTTATTTTCATCAATACACAATTCTGGGTGCATTCCTGTGCAGTGTCATGCATCATCATATATATATATATTATAAAACTTTTACCATAGGATCTCATCATCTAATATTTTTCACATATCATCGTGCATACAATCCCCAATACAGATTTAATTTAATCCTAATACATCCCATACATCATTGTACATCAAGTGTCTATAAATACAACTTTAGTCTGGGTACATGAAATGTTAAATTATACCTCAAAATAGAATATACGACCTGGAGTTCAAGTCCTCCACTAGCCATTACTCCGTACGTTGCAAGAAGACTCTCTTCACTTGAAGAAATCTGAAGGGAATATAAAAATAGGGTAAGGTTCTAAATCGCTCAGTAAAGGGTGGCGGGGGGGGGGGGGGTAAGGGACTCATTGATAAAATAATGATTTGCATAACACAATCATTTTGTTTTACAAGTAATACTCAATAAACTCGGTACAAAACGTAGCACGAACTCATTAAAACATCATCATCTCATTTCTCAAAGATCATGTAAACACATGAGAGTAAATGGCTCAACATAAAACCATAGTCACAAGCATGTGGAAATCAAGCTGCGATAATGGCTTTTCTCATAAAAACGTTATAAAAATCAACTCAGTAGTAATGCACGTAGCGCAGCCACCAAAACACAATCTCATGTGTAAAAACTGAGACTAGGCAAATAAACTCAGATAAAATATTCGTCATGGCACATCAAAATAATCTCATTTAGGGGCGCATCCTAGGCATTCTCATAAGAGGGAACATCGACAATGTGGTCGTGCACATGGTGTATTGGTCTTACGCATTACCAGAATAAGGCCCGAACTTACATGCTACTAGAGTAAGGTCTCTCCTCATGCACACTATCGGTCTTACATGCTACCAAAGTAAGGCCTGGACTTACATGCTACCAAAGCAAGGCCACCCAGTACTACCAAAGCGGGGGTCATCTCACGTTACTAGAACAGAGGCATCTCTCGTTACCAAAACAAAGGAATATCGGACTTACATGTTACCAGAGTAAGGCCCGGACTTACATGCTACCAAAGCGAGGCCCGCTGTGTATTCACATGACATGCCTAAGTCTCAATAATAGCCATTATCATATAAAACCGTTTTGCCTTCACGTAAAGCTCATAATTGTTTTTCTCATGAAACTCGTTTAAAAATCATTTTATACCCATTTACAAAACTTTTCAAAATTGAGCTTAAATCGACAAAACCATGCACACATTTCTCAAATCTCAGTACGCCTTAACGTAGAGCCAAAATCCCATTTCACATTTTAAACTTAAACGGTTTGTTAAACAATTTCACACTTTGTTTACATCTCATAAAAATTGAGCCCCAACCAACTATAAAACTGTGTGCAATAACTCAATCACAACTCATAAAACATGCTTGTTTTCTCAAAACGTTTCATGCTCATACACAATGAGTTTAAGTTTTCCCTTACCTCGTTCCACCTCATATAGTGCAATCGTTCCCATGAATGATGGACTAGAATCGCATTCCTCTCTAGAACTCCCGAGCTGTCCCAACGATGTAAAAACATCATCAATACATCATCACATTATCTCAAATCTCAACATCGAGCATAGTTGCTCACATTCTCATTTAACATCTTAAAATCCTCATTAACCAAATTCTCACAATTTCTCAATATTCCTATCAACCCTAATCATTTTCAGCCCATTTATCATAACATCTACAGCCACAATCGTAGACATTTACTTCAAAATCAAAGATCAAAGCTTAAAAATTTACCCAAAACTTGTGGAGTGCTCAATTCACGTCTCAACTCAAATCATCCTTCGATTCCCAAGTATGTTGTTCTCCTTTTAATGAGGAACAACTTTTCTTCTTACCACAACCTTTGATTTTTTGGGGGAGACAGAAAGCTAGGGTTTGGCCAAAAATGAGGGTTTTCGATTTTATAGAGAGAGAAAGGATGAAATGCAGAAAAATAAAGGGGTCCTTTTTATAGGCAGAAGGTAGGAGATCGATCTTCTCCTGTAGGAGATCGATCTGCCTCTGAATTTTGGGAACGTTTTGGGCACTTTTTATGCCTACTAGATCGATCTGTCAAGGGGTGAGATCGATCTCATAATCTTAAGGAGATCGATCTTCTCCTTGTGAGGAGATCGATCTGCAATTTACAGAAACATTTTTAGATCGATCTGCTCATGTATGAGATCGATCTACCCTTTACAGAAACATTTGGGGATCGATTTACTTGCTTATAGGATCGATCTGCCTATCAGTTCTTGTACATTTCCTGCATTTTGGAGCCATCAGATCGATCTCTCATCCTTGGAGATCGATCTGGCCTTCACAGATTGCACTGCTGCTGCATCAATTTGCAAAAAAAATCAATGTAAAACATCTCATAATCTACCTCATAGTCCACATTTCAATCCATACAAATTCAAAACTTAAAGACCTCATTTTCTTATACTTCATTATATCTAAAACTTGCATGTACATCAATATATCTTAATTACATACACCAAATTACAATTCTCATAATTAGGGTACAAAAAATTCACAGTTCTCACATCCTCCCCACCTTTAATGAATTTGGTCCTCCAAATTCAACTCGACTCGTCAAACAAATAGGGGTACTTCTCCTTCATGAGGCTTTCCAATTCCCAAGTTGCCTCCTCCATTGAGTGATGTTTCCATAAAATTTTCACTAATGGGATGTTTTTAGTCCAAAACACCTTCTCTTTCCTATCAAGAATTCGAACGGGTTCTTCAGTGTAGCTCATGTCCTCTTGTAGGTTCATCTCTTCATACTCTATGACATGAGAAGGGTTCGGGTGGTACTTCCTCAACATAGCTACATAGAAGATGTTGTGTATTCCCAACATCTGTGGGGGTAATGCCAACCTGTAGGCTACCTCTCCCGCCCTCTCAAGAATCTCAAATGTTCCAACATATCGAGGACTTAATTTCTCTTTCTTTCCAAACCTCATGATACCCTTACTCGGTGATATCTTCAGAAACACTGCATCACCAACATCAAAATCGAGTGGCCATCTACGTACATCCGCGTAGCTTTTCTACCTACTCTGTACAACCCATAATCTCTCACATATAAGTTTTATACTCTGTACAGCCTGTTCAACAAGCTCGGGAGCATTTATCTTTCAGTCACCCACTTCTTCCCAAGCTACAGGGGATCTACACCTCCTACCATATAAAGCCTCAAAAGGTGCCATTCCAATACTCGCATGATAGCTATTATTGTATGAAAACTCTGCTAGGGGCAAGTGATCATCGCATGATCCTTTAAAATCCATCGTACATGCCCTCAACATATCCTCCATGGTCTGAATAGTCCTCTCTGATTGACCATCTGTCTGAGGATGATAGGCGATACTAAAACTCAATCGAGATCCCATGGACTCTTTAAATTGGGTCCAAAATTTGGAAGTAAATCGGGAATCTCTTTCAGAAGTAATACTCACTGGAGCCTTATGTAATCTAGTTATCTCACTGACATATAACTCAGCTAAGGCATCCACAGTATCTGTGCTCTTGATAGCAAGGAAGTGGGAACTTTTTGTCAGTCTATCCACTATGACCCATATAGCGTCACGACCTCTCCGAGTCCTCGGTAAACCTATAATAAAGTCCATGGTGACATGCTCCCATTTTTATGTTGGCACAGGTAAAGGCTGTAATAATCCTCTGGGCTTCTGATGCTCAGCTTTCACTTGCTGGCACACTAAGCATCTGGCAACATAATCTGCCACGTCTCTCTTCATGCCACGCCACCAATACACCTTTCTCAAATCTCGGTACATCTTAGTACTCCCTGGGTGTATGGTGTATCGTGAGCTGTGGGATTCTCTCAGTATCTGTTTCTTCAGGGTATCATCGTCCGGTACAAAAATTAGTCCTCTAAATCTCAACAACCCATCCTCACTAACTATGAGATCCGCCTGCGAAGTCTGCTCAGCTTGGCTAACCATATTAATCAACCTCTGATCATCACGCTACCCAGTTCTAATCTAATCATGATCCTGGGCTCTATTTGTAAGCTAGCTAAAAATCCAGTCTCTACTTCTTTAACTTTGATCCAGAGTTTGGTGAACTGCTTCAATAAACCCCATTCCCTGGTCATCATAATAGATATCATACTCTTCCTGCTCAGGGTATCAGCAACTACATTCGTCTTCTTTGGATGGTATAGAATCTCGCAGTCATAATCCTTAAGGAGTTCCATCTATCTCCTTTGTCTCATATTTAACTCTTTATGATCAAACAGATACCTCAAACTCTAGTGGTCAGTGAAGATCTGGAATCTTTCATTATACAAGTAGTGATGTCAGATCTTCAATGCAAATACCACAGCGGCTAACTCCAAATCATGCATGGGATAACTCTGCTCATGATCTTTCAACTGTCGCGATCCATAGGCGACCACTGTTCCATGCTGCATGAGTACACACCCCAATCCTTGATGGGACGCATAACTATACACTGAAATCCTTTTGATCCCTCAGGGATAATCAACACAGGTGCAGCTATTAATCTCCTCTCTAATTGCTAAAAATTGAGCTCACATTGATCAGTCCATATGAATGGAGTCTCCTTGCGTGTGAGCTTGGTGAAAGGAGCGACAATCCTGGAAAATCCCTCCACAAATCTTCTGTAATACCGTACCAAACCAAGGAAGCTTCGTACTTTTTTAACAGTCCTCGGTCTTTACCAATTAAGCACATCCTCCACTTTAATTAGGTCAACTAATACTCCTTCCTTTGAAACTATATGTCCAAGGAAAGCTATCTGATCCAACCAAAACTCACACTTACTAAGTTTTCCATATAATTGCTTACTCGAAGTATCTGAAGTACTAACCACAAGTGATGTGTGTGCTCCTCATAAGACCGAGAGTACACTACGATATCTTTAATAAAGACTATCACAAACTTATCTAGATAGTCTTTGAACACCTCATTCATTAACCTCATAAAGGCTGCAGGGGCGTTAGTCAATCCAAAGGGCATCACTAGAAATTCATAATGGCCATATCTTATCCTTAAGGTCGTCTTCGGAATATCTTCCTCCTTAATCCTCAATTGGTGATAGCCCGATCTTAAATCAATCTTAGAGAAGACTGAGGCCCCTCTTAGCTGATCAAGCAAATTGTCAATCTTGGGAAATGGGTATTTATTCTTCATCGTGGCTTTATTCAATAGTCGATAGTCTATGCATAATCTGAGACTACTATCCTTCTTCCTTACAAATAACACTGGTGCTCCCCACGGTGAGACACTGGGTCTAATAAATCCCTGATCCAATAACTCCTGTAGTTGTTTCTTCAATTCCTCTAGTTCCACTAATGCCATCCTATATGGAGGTCTATAGATAGGCTGAGTATCCGGTACCAAATCAATGGTAAACTCCACCTCTCTCTCTAGTGGTAAACCGGAAAACATCCAAAAATTCACACACCATTGGTATATCCTCAATCCTTGGATGTTCCTAGTTATCATCTGAAATGAGTGCTTCATTACCTTCACATTAAAAGAAATTTTAATACTCTCAAAAAGTAACTTCATAATTTCAAATTGCTTACAAAATTTCCACACATTTATTTCATCAATATTTCAAACGTACACTGTAAGGTTTAGGTAGGAAGAAAGTTATAATCTTAGTCTAGCAGTCTAAACTAACTCGATTGGTTGCCAGCCAATCCATTCCCAAAATTACATCAAAACCGTGTATATTTAACATTATTAGATCTACTAACATTACTCTATCTCCCAACTTTATTTCACATACTCTACAGATCATATCAGTTCTCTGTAACTCACACATGTAAAATATACTCTAGAGGTTCAAACTTCAAATTTAAATTACATGCAAAATGCTCAGAAATAAACTAATGCGTGGATCCCGGATCAATCAACACATGAGCCTTATTATTACAGACAGAAAGTGTACCTCTTATAGTTTCTGCAGAAGTGTCTACGGTTTCCTTATCCAGAGCAAACACACATCCTACTGTGACAGGCTTCTTTCCTTTCTTTATTGCAGTGGCCCGTCTTGGAGGATTTACTCTCTGAGGCTGTTGTTTGGTAGGCTCCGGAGCATGTGGTCTCTGAGGTTGAGGACAGTCTTTTACTTTGTCACCCATGTCTCCATATCTAAAATATCCACAGATTAACCCAGTACAATTTCCCTCATACGATCGGCCACAGTCTCTACAAACCCTTATCTTAAGCCTGACATCTCGAGGGTCTCCTTAATGATGGGATAAGCTCTGGGTCTCTCCAATCTGCCCTTCTGTACCTCAATCCTTCCTCTTCTGAGGGAACCTCTCCGAACATCAGTATAGGAAATCGCTGGTCTCTTACTCTTATCTCTAGTCACTGCTCTGAACTCATTCTGTGATTGTACCGTTTCGATTCCCCTCTCAATCTCTTATGCTCATCTCAGAGCATCTCCAAACTTAGTAATACACAACCCTATCAATCGATCTTTGATAATGGGCTTCAGTCCATAAACAAATCTCTCAGTGCGAAGCTCTTCATCTTTAAAGGTCTCTGGATCATATTTCAACAGAGTGGTAAATCGACTCTCATAGTCATCCATAGACATATCGCCCTATACCAGACTCAAAAACTCAGCCTGCATCCTTCTCCGGGCAGCTCGTGGTACATATTGGGCTCTAAAGACCTTCTGAAACTCCTCCCAGCCAATCACATCTTGACAGGACATCAAAATACTCTGGGTAGTATCCCACCAATCTTGAGCTCTCCCTTTCAACATATAAGCATCCATACTGACCCTTTCAGCATCAGTGCATCACAAATAGTCGAATATGACTCTCAACTTAGTCAGCCACTCCTCAGCCTTTACGGAATCCTTTCTCCCATTGAACGCAGGTGGATTCATTTTCCAAAAGCCCTCAGTCAGACCATATTTTTGTCATCGGGCTGAGTAGCAGGAGGTACTGAGTCCATCTATACTGGGGGCGTGAGAGGTCCTTGTGGTGGTGTAGGAGTAGTACCTGAGGTATTAACTCCAAAATGTTGCACGAATAGCGCAACCATCTGCTCAAAACCCTACCGTACATCCGTCTCAATCTGGTTAAATCGAGAGTTAGGACTCTCTGATTGTGGGGCAAGTGGCAGAGGTGGCTCTGCCTGCCCCCTCAAACGACCTGATCGTCTACTCATTTTAAATCTCAATACGTTTTCTACGGGTACATAACCAACTTAATTGAAATCTCAATCCTTAATTTTAGTTAATGACTAGACTTATACAGACACTTGGGATGTATTCTATTTCACTTAACCGACACTGACAGTACTAAACACCCTAGCTCTAATACCTATAAAACTTTGTGACGCCTCGGAAGCACGAAAAAATAGGGCAAATTGAAAACTTATTTTCATCAATACGTAATTTTGGGTGCATTCCTGTGCAATGTCATGCATCATCATATATATATATATTATAAAACTTTTACCACAAGATCTCATCATCTAATATTTTCACATATCATCGTCCATACAATCCCCAATACAGATTTAATTTAATCATAATACATCCCATACATCATTGTACATCAAGTTTTTGTAAATACAACTTTAGTCTGGGTACATAAAATGTTAAATTATACCTTAAAATACAATATACGACCTGGAGCTCAAGTCCTCCACTAGCCACTACTCCGTACGTCGCATGAAAACTCTCTTCACTTGAAGAAATCTGGGGGGAATATAAAAATAGGGTAAGCTTCTAAATCGCTCAGTAAGGGGGGGGTAAAGGACTCATTGATAAAATAATGGTTTACACAACACAATCATTTTGTTTTACAAATAATACTCAATAAACTCGATAGAAAACGTAGCACGAACTCATTAAAACATCATCATTTTATTTCTCAAAGATCATGTAAAAACATGAGAGTAAATGGCTCAACATAAAACCATAGTCACAAGCATGAGGAAATCAAGATGCGATAATGGCTTTTCTCGTAAAAACGTGATAAAAATCACCTCAGTAGTAATGCATGTGGCGTAGCCACCAAAACACAATCTCATGTGTAAAAACGGAGACTAGGCAAATAAACTCAGATAAAATATTCGTCATGGCACATCAAAATAATCTCCTTTGGGTGCGCATCCCAGGCATCCTCATAAGAGGGAACATCGATAATATGGTCGTGCACATGGTGTATTGGTCTTACATGTTACTGAATAAGGCCCAAACTTACATGCTACCAGAGTAAGGCCTCTCCTCATGCACACTATCGGTCTTACATGCTACCAAAGCAAGGCTCGAACTTACATGCTACCAAAGCAAGGCCACCCAACGCTACCAGAGCGAGGGTCATCTCACGTTACCAGAACGGGGGTATCTCTCGTTACCAAAATAGAGGAATATCAAACTTACATTCTACCAGAGTGAGGCCCGCTGTGTATTCACATGACACGCCTAAGTCTCAATAATAGCCATTATCATATAAAACCGTTTTGCCTTCACGTAAAGCTCATAATTGTTTTTCTCATGAAACTCGTTTAAAAATCATTTTATACCCATTTACAAAACTTTTCAAAATCGAGCTTAAATCGGTAAAACCACGCACACATTTCTCAAATCTCAGTACGCCTTAACGTAGAGCCAAAATCCCGTTTCACATTTTAAACTTAAACGGTTTGTTAAACAATTTCACACTTTGTTTACATCTCACAAAAATTGAGCCCAAATCGACTATAAAACTGTGTGCAATAACTCAATCACAACTCATAAAACATGCTTGTTTTCTCAAAACGTTTCATGCTACAATTATCATCACAAAATCACATACACAATGAGTTTAAGTTTTCCCTTACCTCATTCCACCTCGTATAGTGCAATCATTCCCTCGAACAATGGACTAGCCTCGCATTCCTCTCTAGAACTTTCGAGTTGTCCCAACGATGTAAAACCATCATCAATACATCATCACATTGTCTCAAATCTCAACATCGAGCATAATTGCTCACATTCTCATTTAACATCTCAAAATCCTCATTAACCAAATTCTCATAATTTCTCAATATTCTTATCAACTCTAATCATTTTCAGCCCATTTATCATAACATCTACAGCAACAATCACAGACATTTACTTCAAAATCAAAGATTAAAGCTTAGAAATTTACCCAAAACTTATGGAATGCTCAATTCACGCCTCAACTCAAATCATCCTTCGATTTTTAAGTATGTTGTTCTCCTTTTGATGAGAAACAACTTTCCTTCTTACCGCAACCTTTGATTTCGAACAAAAATGGGCGTTTTAAAGGAGAGAGAAAGCTAGGGTTCGATAAAAAATAGAGGTTTTTGGTCTTCTGGAGAGAGAGAGAAAGGATGAAATGCAGGAAAAATGTAGGGGTCATTTTTATAGGCGGAAGGTAGGAGATCGATCTTCTCCTGTAGGAGATCGATCTGCCTTTGAATTTTAGGAACGTTCTGGGCACTTTTTATACCTACCAGATCGATTTGTCGAAGGGTGAGATCGATCTCATAATCTTGAGGAGATCGATCTTCTCCTTGTGAGGAGATTGATTTGCTATTTATAGAAACATTTTTAGATCGATCTACTCCTATAGGTGATCGATCTACCCTTTATAGAAACATTTGGAGATTGATCTACTTGCTTATGGGATCGATCTGCCTAATAGTTCTTGTACATTTCCTGCATTCTCGAGCCATGAGATCGATCTCTCATCCTTGGAGATCAATTTGGCCTTCACAGATTGCACTGCTGCTGCATCAATTTGTAGAAAACTCAATGTAAAACTTCCCATAATCTACCTCATAGTCCACATTTCAATCCATACACATTCAAAACTTAAAGACCTCATTTTCTTATACTTCATCATATCTAAAACTTGCATGTACGTCAATATATCTTAATTACATACACCAAATTACAATTCTCATAACTGGGGTACATAAAATTCACAGTTCTCATAATGCATGGCACTAGGATCAATTAAAACATGTGCTTCTAAATCGTATATCTGGATGTTACCTCTGATTACATCCGAAGAAGCATTGGCTATCCACTAGTCCAAGGCATGCATTCACCCCCGTCCAATAACTTGCTTCCCTTTCTCCTCTGCTGTTGCTCTTCTCCTTGGAGCAGACATACCAGCTGGAGCTCTCTCAAGCTCCTTACCCTTCTGTGGGGCAATATCTATGACCTTTTAGCAAACTCTGGCCATGTGTCCTGGCTTCCCACATCTGAAGCATAATTCGCTAGAAACAGGATAAGGTCTACCTTTGTGGAATCTACCACATTGACTGCACTACTCAGTAGTAGGCCTTGATCCACCAATTACAACTCCTCTAGCTGGAGCTATAGCTAGGTATGCAGGAGATCTCACAATCTTCTCTTGTGCTTCCTCGATCCTTGGTCTCTTATCGAAAGGGTCTCTTCCCTCCTCGATATCTGAAACCTCGAGTACTGTCTCCCACCGGCCTTTTCCTATCTTTGTCTCTACCTTTTCCCACTATTCTGAACTCTGAGACATTCCTCTCGTAATCCTACTCACAGAGTTGCGCCCTGCGCACTGCCTCATCGTAGGTAGAGATGTCGAATGGAACCAGTTTAGATCGTAATACTGGTCTCAGTCCATCTATGAATCTGTGAACTTTCCTGGTCTCGCTACTCATGGTGTCAGGGTCATATCTCCATAGGGAAAAGAATTTAGTCTCGTACTCATCTACTGAATGACTGTCTTTGCTTAACCCCAAAAATTTAGCCTGCAGCCTCCGCTGAGCCGTATCTGGAACAAACTGCCTCTTGAAGGCATCTAGAAATATCTCCCAACAAATCTCTGTATGTCGAGCTCTCAATATGGGTCGAGTGGACATCCACCAATGCTCTGCAGTCCCCTTCAGTAGGAACGCAGCAAATGCGACCATCTCTGAAGCGTACACTCAAAGAATCTGTGCAACTTTACCATTTCTCCTATCTACTCCTCTACCAACACTGGGTCCTTAATCCCATGAAAAGTTAGAGGTCCAAGCTTCTGGAATTATCGGAGTCTATCCAAATCACAACCATACCCAAAAATAATATTGCCCTACTGTGGAGTAACATGAGACGGTGTATCCTGAACTGGCGGCGGTGTAGGTGTAGTAGGTACAGCTGCCTCTCTCGATGTAGCCTCTGCATCCTGTCTCTGTCCTCTTGGCATAGTCTGTGCCAGTATCTCAACTATGGTCTCTAGGAGACGCTCTAGCCTCTAGAAACATGCCTCGGTACTCTCAGGTACCTCAGTAGGATCTTTAGTCTCATCTCGGGTCTTTGGCCTACCACTACAGCCTCGAGCCCTATCTCTAGTCCCTCTACCACGGTGAGTATTAACCACAGTGGCTAAATCCATGCATTTATAACCATTAATTAGTCTGATTTCCATCTCGTATACACAATTTTAACTGAATAAAGCATAGTACTATGAGGATATATATTTTCCTAATTACTAATATCAACTCACATCATACCAACACTGCTCTGATACCATTCTGTCACGCCCTTCCCTCACACGTGACCTACCAAAATCACCACAAAATTTTCACATTCCTCTTACCCTTCCTTCTGTCATTACTCATCTCAAACGTTGAGCTGTGGTTCGATATTAGTCACCCATTCACATTCATTCATAATATACATAGAATTTAACATTCTTTTCTATCATAATAACTCTTGTACATAAATACAATTAATTGTACATATACATCCCGACTGTACATTAGTTTACATAACTATACTTTTACATTGTTTAATATAAAATGTTGAGTGTGTATACCTCTCACAAGATGGATACGCAGCGGATCAGGGAATGTCAGTCCTCAGTTGTGTCCACCTACTGTGGATGCTATGAAAAGAGGGAAATAATAAGGGGGTGAGCTTACAGCTCAGTAAGGAAATCGGGCAAGCAAGTAGATAACCACACTATCTAGAAAATACTATGCTCATGCCTTGAAATCTTTTCCTTACCCTATCTGTATCTAAAACATGCATCTCTCTCAAAGCTTTATGCAATATATATATATAGATACAAAACATCAGTTATAAAACTAGAAATATGCTGGTTTAACAACTTCAACATTTTATGCACAACACTGCATTTCTCATGCCATTTCATAAATCTCATGTAATTTCATGCAAATCACATTTATCATGCTATTCATTTAAATCAAAATCATATGGCATTTATCATGTTTCAAAACAAAACATGGAAATCTGGGCCTCACCCATCCCTCGGGTTACCTTTTTCACAACTCACAAATCCACATGTTCATATCATAAAACCATGTGATAATTCAATCAAGAAATATTTATTCACATTACATTAAAAGAAAACTGAGATAGACGACTACATGTTCCGAGTTTATGATCATAACTCATTTTCTGTGATCCCAGGCTACACACTAATCGGTGTACGGGGTCTCACAACTGTTGTAACGGGAGGTGGGTCAAATCTCTACCGTCAGCTCTCAATCTGAGGACCTGATCCTGGAGCACACCAGATCCCACTAGATCCCGTTCCCACTGCTAACCAGTCCCATCCAAGTACATCAAGTACTCACGGTACAGCGTACTCCATGTGACATACATGATGCACAGTACTCTATGAATCCTATCTCAAGGTGGGATGCTCGTCATGAGTCTTAGTCCTCATACCTTAGATATACCTCGTAATCGAGATGCTCGCCATGAGTCTTATTCCTCATACCATGGGTTAATTCGATAACCCTCAGCCTTATCTCAAAATATTACACGTATGAGCATATATATATCGATACGACACACAGTCAATACAGGCTCCCAACACGGCAGTTTCATGCTCTTTTCAAAATTCGGTACGTACGAGTAAACTCCCAACACAACCATATCACAATGATATAACTCTAGTGTGAGTAATGCTCCCAGTACTATGTCATATAAAAACATTAGTATGAGCAAAGCTCCCAATACTCCATTATGTATAATATGTGAAAACTGAGTAAGAGCTAAGTTCCCAGTACTCTATCACGTAAAACTGAGTATGAGCATAGCTCCCAATACTCTATAATGTATTAATCACAAAACTGAGTACGAGCAATGCTCCCAGTACTCTAACATGCATAAATCGCATTTAAATCTTAGTACGAGAATACTCTCAAGAACTATGTGATGCATATCTCAAAATATAGTGCAAGTAACCTCTAGCACTTATGGTTTTCACACAAAACCTGATAGATGGCTATTCAAATCACAATTCACCCAATTCAAATCAAATCTGCACTAACACGTGCTGTTTTCGCATATACATGAAAACATTAGCCATTCTATCATGCAAATCATGAATCTCAATCACAACATGCTTCTAAGGTCTTTTCACCCTATTTTTGGATAAAACACACTTATCCTCATTAGTCCTTATCACAATAACATGTCTATTCAAGGGAATCCATATAGAATATAATATCGAAATTCTATTCAAAATACGTGTAGCTATCTCTAGCTACTCATGAAATTCCCTTACCTTGGATTACGTCAAGTGACCTCTCTTCTTCGGTGCTGCTTACTCTTGTAATCCGATTAGCTTCCACTGTGATTTCCTAAGCTGTTATAATTATTTACGTTAGTATACCGCAGGATACTTGTTTCATTTGCCAAATCTCAATTTAATACATCTATCTCATCATCTCCTTCTATTTATAGTGTTATACCACATTTTCCATATGTCTATCTTCATTTCTCCTTATTTCCAGTTTATGCATTTCATAATATTAGCTTAAAATCTTTCATACATGCATATTCCACCATTAAATTTATACCAACACCATTGCCTCATCATTTTCCCACTTTCATGCCCATAGCTAGATCATGCTTATTTTTCATGATCCTTTCATTTCCAACAATTCATATATATACCAATTAGCTTACCAATACACCTAGTTTAACATATATCAACTTGGTGCATTAAATCTTACCTAGTTGAGATTTCCTCATTTTTCACCAAATTTGGTAAAATCCTCCTTGCTCTTCCAATCTTTGATTCCAATCTCTTGTTTCCAAGTATGTTGTTCTCCTCTTCACTAAAATCAACTTTGCTTAACTGAATCTCACTTAAAACTGATTGCAAACTGAGGTTTTCTATTGTTGAAAGGCTAAGTTTAACTTTGGTTCTTGAATGGAATAGTGAATCTCATGAAACAGAGGTTGTAGAGGTCCAATATTTATAGAATTGTCTCTATGAGATCGATCTACTAACCATATGAGATCGATCTGCCCTGTATTTTTCACCTCGAAACTGACCTTTTAGGACTAATGAGATTGATCAAGCATGAGATTGATCTTCATAACTCAGAACCTTAAGGAGATCGATCTGACCTTGCAATGAGATCGATCTGTTACGACCCGGGACCTAAAGAAATCGATCTGTATTGCCAAAAAGATCAATCTACTCCCTTCCTGAAGCAGTTCTACTGCAACTTCATCCTAAAATCACTATTACATTGGTATTTGATTTAGTTAACCATCCATTTTACATTTCATCCACATTTACAACTTCAATACATCCATTCCTCATAATTTACATCATTTGTGGCTTGTCTATACATCACAGAGTCATAAGGATTACATGTAAAATTTTGGGTCTTACAGTGCATCCTAAAATCATAAGTAGTGCATGTAAAAGTACGGGTTTTACATATAATATTTCAAATGGACCAATTAAGCAAGGACTCAACTTCCTTTTCTTTTCGAAGTGCATGACACCCTTCATCGAAAACACTTTAACAAATACAGAGTCCCCAACCTGAAATTCTAAAGGACATCTTCATACATCGGCATAACTCTTTTGTCTACTCTGTTCTGTCCTCAATTTATCACAATTTAGTTGAAAACTTTTAGCTGTTTGTTCAAGATGATCGGGAGCAAGTATTTTTCTATCACCCATTTCTTCCCACGCTACTGGGGATCTACACCTTTTTCCATAAAGAGCTTCGTATGGTGCCACTCCAATACTAACATGGTAACTATTATTGTAGGCAAACTCTGTAAAAGGAAATTGATCATCCCATGAGCCTTTAAATTCTAATGCACATGCCCTTAACATGTCCTCTAGGGTCTGACTTGTCACGACCCTCAACTTAACAAAATACGTATAAATTTTTCGCATTTTCATGCATTATTTATTATTCATCCTTCTTCGATCGTGAACAGCTACTCTCCTCAACAGTTGGGCTGTGTGTCAATGTCTATCTCATTCCACCATACCAATTTAATTTGCATTTTTAAAATAAGGTAAACACTTGTATAATTAAATCAGAGTGCTGTTTACAAGTGTTTACATTGCTTTACATCCCCAATAGTTACATATAAATTGCTACTGTGCTATAGAAAGTTTAGATACAAAATCTCATCAGTGTGTATACCTTACGCGATAGGATGCAGCGGATACCAAAAGGGAACGCCTCCAGTCGCTCTCGATCTATACTCAAATCCCTATAGAGAGGGGGAAAATAAGGGGGTGAGCAAACCACACACTCAGTAAGGCAATCCTGCGAACAGGTAGATACTGCACTATCTACGTGATCGTGATGCCATGCTCAAAACCACACAATTCTTATCCACATCTCAAAAGCATTATTTTGTGCTTGTGTTAATGGCATGTAAAGCAAATCATGCTATTTAGTTCAGTGTACAAATCAAATTTAAAGCATGGCATAATTTCATCATGCATTTTTCACAGTAAAGCATGGCATTAATCATCATGCATTTTTCACAAATAAAGCATGGCATTAATCATCATGCATCAGTGCACTATAAAACCATTAACATACTTTCTCATCTCAATAGAATCACCATTAGCCAGGACTCATCCCCTTCTCGTCGGACTGTCCTGACCCACAAAGTATTTCAAAAACATGCATTTATTCATAAAACAAGACATGAGAGATATGCAATACAATAAAGGAAATCTCCTTTAGGACTATGGCCATATCCTGTGATCCCAGGCTACACGGATCAGGTGTGGGGGTATCATCACTATCTGCTTCCACACGGGAGGTGGGTCAAGTCTAACCCGTCGGTCTATAGCAGATCTCATCCGAAGACAGCATAACACAATCTCAACACGGTACAACGTACTCCATGCTACTTGCATGGGACAACGTACTCCTTGGACCCATATCAACACATCATATCACACCACATCTCAAAAATGTACATGTGAGCCTATTTAATCGGTACGACTTCTTGTCTACCCGAAACTCCTAACACGGCTATCAACATGTCAAAATATAAAAAATGCATGTGAGAGCCTATTTAATTAATGCGACCCCCAATCTACCCGAAACTCCTAGCACGACATCAAGTATGGTGGGCATCTAATGCGAGCTCTGCTCTAGCACCATGCCAAAACCAGTATAAAATTTTTGCAAGTTCCACTCTTGCACAACATCATAAAATCCATGCACTCATGAGTATAAAACACATCAAATCTCGTGCGAGTCATGCTCTAACACACTTTCATTCTCATAAAATCCATATAGGTGGCTCAATTCTTTGTAAAACATGGTTATCAACCAAATCAAATCATTTCTTTTGCAAATCATTTCAAATGTTAGCCGACCTACCAATCATTTGCTAAAAAGCAACAAAGCCAGATTTTCAAAGCATCATGCTTTTGTTTTCATGCACTTTTCTCAAACACCCAACTTTTGCCCTTCAATCACCCAATTTCATTTCCTAATTTCTCATGCATTCTAGCAAAGCATTTAAGCACCCAAATTACACACAGATATCTCTAAGAGTCAACACAATTCCCTTACCTCAATTTACTTGAGTGCGACTCTCTCTTGCTCTTAGCTTCTTGTGCCCTTAGCTCGCCTTGCTCCGGTGTATCCTCAGGAGCTGCGATTCATTCATCCAAATCACTTGAGTCAATGTTATTAACTCACATTTTGACTTCACTAGTCAATATAATTCATTTATGCATTTCACCAATGCCTTATTCCACATTTTATCCCTTTTAGGTAAATCTCACAATTTATTCACTAACAACAACTTAAAATCATACCCATAACACTATTATCACCTCAAGATATTCCATTCATCATTAATCTCAATACATTCCACTTTCTCATACTAGACCACTACTATGTCATGGTGGATTCATCCTACTCTAGGTAGTTTCTACCATTTCTATGCATACCAATCATTTCCCACATCAATATCCAAACAAATGTACTTGAGTATTTGCATTAGAAACTCACCTAGCTTGATTTCCTATTTGCTCGAATAGAAATGCACCTTGTTCCTTAAATCCAACAAATGGGGACAATGCCTTCAAGCTAAGTTGTTCTTCTCTTCGATGTGAACAACTTTGTCTCTAATAGCTTTCCTTCAAATCCTACTGAAAATGGGTGGATTTAGGAGTGAGAAAGCTAGGTTTTGGATTGAAGATGGTAGAGTGAGAGTGTTTTCCCAAAATTTGCAGATCCAACTGTTCCTATTTATAGATTTAGCTTGGTGAGATCGATTTGCCCTAGGTGGAGATCGATCTGGTCCTCTTAAAATCCCTCTTTTTCACGGTATTTAAAGGCATGAGATCGATATGTCGAAGGTTAAAGATCGATCTGTCTCAGGCAGTAGCTTAAGGAGATCGATCTGCTTCAACCCGAGAGCTTAAGGAAATCGATCTGCTTGCCTTAAAATCGATCTTCTCTTTATTGAATGTTTAGCAGATCGATCTGGCTCCATTAGAAATCGATCTGTCCTGTTCCATAGCTCAAGATAAGAGCATTTTAGCTCTTCCAGATCGATCTCTCATCCTATGACATTGATCTGGCCTTCATATTTCTAGATTTTACAGCAGTTTTCTGTAGGTACTTACACCAAAATAACTTTAATTTGCTGTCATAGTCATTTTCTCATCCGATCATCTTTGAGACTTGAAAATGGCATCCATTCCTAGTTTATATCTATTAAAACTTGTGTGAAATCTTTGTATATCCAAGGGTACATGATATAGACCAAATGGAAGTGCATAACTTATAAAATCTTCCTTCCATTTTACCACACTATTTATTTTCCATTCTAATCCCATTCTTCACATGTTTAAGTCCATTTCTTCATATTCATACATAATGCAACTTGTACATACAATCACAACTCTTATTTCATGTGTGTACATTAAACTTATGGACTTACATTACATATACTTCACATTACAAGTATCTCACCATACTTATGAATTCATTTACATATATATACAAGGTTAAACCTATACGGGGTCTCACATTCTCCCCCACTTAGAAATTTTGGTCCTCCAAATTGGAACCAATCATTCTGTGCATAACTCGGGATACTTCTCCCACATCAAACTCTCCAATTCCCATGTGGCTTCTTCCACAGTGTGATATTGCCAAAGAACTTTCACCAAAGGAATTTTCTTTGTCCTCATCACCTTCTCTTTTCTATCTAATATTCGAACTGGCTTTTCAACGTATGTCATGCCCTCATTGAGCTCCAATGGCTCATATCTTATCACATGCGTCGGGTCCAGGTGATACTTCTGTAACATGGATACGTGGAAGACGTTATGCACACTTGCCAACTCTGGTGGCAATACCAACCTGTAAGCCTTATCTGTTACCTTATCAAGTACCTCAAATGGCCCTATATATTGAGGGCTCAACTTTCCCTTCTTCCCAAATCTCATAATTCCCTTCGAGGGAGAAACCTTCAAAAACACTGACTCACCCACCATAAACTCTAGTCGTCTCCGTCTCCTGTCAGCATAATTCTTTTGTCTGCTTTGAGCTGTTCGTAACCTCTCACAAATCAACTGGACATTCGTAGAGGCTTATCTAACGAAGTCAGGAGCAAAGATCTCTTTGTCACCAACCTCTTCCCATCTAAGGGGAACGGTATCTACGCCCATACAATGCCTTATATGGTGCCATCCCGATACTCGCATGAAAACTATTATTATAGGTGAACTCTGCGAGTGGCAAATGGTCATCCTAGGAGCCTTCAAAATCCAACTCACACGCTCTCAACATATCCTCCAGGGTCTGTATAGTCCTCTCTGACTGACCATCTGTCTGAGGATGAAACACAGTGCTAAAACTCAACTGGGTCCCCATCGCTTCCTGAAAACGTTCCAAAAAGTGAGAAGTGAAGCGGGCATCCCTATCATAAACAACGCTTACCGAAATTCCATGTAGCCTCACTATCTCGCGCATATACAAGTTCGCTAACTGGCTCAGAGTATCGGTAGCTCTCATAGCTAGAAAATGGGCTAATTTCGTCAACCGATCCACAATCACCCATATGGCATCATGACCTCTACGGGTCCTTGGCAATCCCATCACAAAATCCATGGTGACGTGCTCCCATTTCCAAGTCGGTATCGGTAGAGGCTGCAATAACCCTGCTGGCTTCTGATGCTCTACCTTTACCTGTTGACAAATGAGACACTTAGTGACACATTCAACAATGTCTTTCTTTATCCCAGACCACCAATAAACGTTTCGTAGGTTTTGATACATCTTTGTACTCTCTGGATGTATCGTATGCCTTGATGAGTGAGCCTCTGTCAAGATCAACTTCTTGATCCCCGGATCATCAGGAACACATGTCCTACCTCTGAACCTCAACAATCCATCTGAACTCAATTCAAAGTCTGCCTCTGTGCCCCTCTATATCTGTGACATGCCCTAAAGGTAATGTTCGCAAGTGCATGGGTCGTACAAGTAATAATGGGATTTGAGTCCCGAAATTATCGTCCCACAGAGAAGTTGACTAGCCTAATTAAGTACCAGTACCAGTTAATCCTACCCTAAGTATATTCTAGCAAATTATGAGATTAAGGTGGGTGATCTACTAATCTAGAATTGAAACAACCGAAAGCAATAAAATAATAAAACTATAAAATAAAGAAAATAAAACCGAGCAAAATTACTTACAGTGCTTAATGCAATTAAAATCAAAAACCTACAAAAGAAATTAAAATAGTTAAAACTAATTAACCCAATTAAAATAAAATGCAATTATGAAAATAACAAAGCAAGATAAATTAAACTAAATTTAACAAACCTAAAATGCAATTAAACTACTTAATCAAAATGCAATTTAAACTAACCTAAGATTTAATGAAATAAATTTACCCCAATCTAATTCTAAATGAACACTTAATTAACTATCATCCTAATTAAAACTAAGTTTTATACTACTATGCAAGAATACTAACATGCAATTTAATTAAAGACTCTGAACTAAGCTTAACAAATTAAATTGAAATTAAACTAAACTAACAATGCATGAAAATGAATGAATTAACTAAAATGAACTAGCCAAACAAAGCCTTAACAACTTTTAAATCATCCAAATCCCTCCAAATACTGTTCATGCTTTAATTTGCATCTTTTCCAAGAGATGGCCTCAGTCTGTCCAGGCGTGTCCACTGCATGCTCGCGTTCGGTTATGTCCTAGTCTGCTGTCCACCAACTCTGCTTCGGTTTCATCTTGTTGCCGGGCGTGTTCAGCTCCAATTCTTGGTTCATCCTGCACGCAATACAGTCCATGCATAAACTGTACACGTTTCCTTCTCCAGGCGTTGTCTTACCCACAGCTGCACGTCTTAGTCTGCTCTTGGTCTGGCCACGCAACCGCTCTCGGTTCCAGCTTTGGTCTCCAGTCCAGACCTCTCCTATTGTACCAAAAACAATATCTTGATCATGCCCAGTTACGTCGTTCTGTTGTTCTGCATTGTGAGTCACGGCTCTCGACTTTTCCAAATTGAAGTCCTGCCCAGCTCAGGCTGTCCTGGCATTGCTTTCGATCTGTCCGCTTCTAGTAATGTCCTACACCCTGCTTTGCTTCAGGACAATACACGGATGAAGAAACAACAACAAGACCAAGAGGACAGAATGTATAATCTAAGAAATAAGAGTCTGAAGAAGATGAACAGTAGAAAACGGTGAAGAGCAGAGTAGAACAGAGTAGCTTTGGTCTGCTGGTCTGCTTCCTCGTTACCGTCCAACTACCACCCGGACACAATCTCAGTGTCACAGCAATCAGCTTCTCTTCAAATCTGGAAATGAATTGAATTATTTGAAGAGACCCGAGAATGAAAAAAATAGTTCACTTTGCACACTAGCTGGTCCCGAAAGACATAGATGGGAAACTGTCTAAATGAAAACATATTAATGCATGAAAGTGAAACCTTCAAACCGAAAAGAACAATGCAGAAAATGGATAGTAGATGAGCAACCCGAGAGCTACACTAGGACAAATATGCTATGTAAAATAGAACTTGAAGAATAAAAGAGCTTGAAATACACCAAACCGAGAAGAAGGATGCGTAAATGAGGCTGCAAATCAACATTAAAAGTTATTCATAAAAGATCACAATTGAAGATGAACATGAACAGTAAAATAGAAATTGGTTTCGGGAAAAGCTCTAAACATAAACACTAAAACTAAGCTAACTAAGCTACTCTAACACTACTCCTAAATTACATTACATTACACTACTCCTACTCCTAAAATTACCTTTACTTCTACTCCTAAAATTGCATCCTCTTTCAATTGTCATCCTTTCCTATTTATAAACACACTAGGGGTAAAATTGTAATTTCTACATCCTTGATGAGTTGGCATTTTTTTGGCCACTTGTCTTCACACCATTGGCTCCTTGAAAAGATATTTCCATGTCATCAGTCTTCTTGTCCAATTGGATGTGCTAGGTGGCATGACTCATGTTGTCCGTGTGGCTCAATCTCGATTTTAGCCCAATTTCGATCCATTTTCTATCGAAATATTCAAAATTCATCCAGATTTAATTTATCTACAAACATGAGAATTTTAATTAAATAAAGGGGATAATTAACAAAATAAATTAGAGATTTAAATAATTAATTAGGAAATTAAGCACAAATAATTTTAAAAATATAGAATTATCACACCCCCAAACTTGAGTTTTTGCTTGTCCTCAAGCAAAACAAAATGATTGTAGGAATGATAAGTACAAAACACAATAATTTCTCCAATATCATCCTCAAAGAAAAAGTGCAGACTATGAAATCAAAGACTCGCAATTACAAGTCCAGCACTTAGAATTATTCAATCATAAGTCCTAACCCAAATTGGACTCCTCGTGAGTGTGTGAAAATGTCTAAGTCACTTCACAGTACATTATCCGGATCAGATTATGCAACACAGTGAATGCAAAGTCAATGACATGTGTCATTCCCATAAGTTTGCTTTTCACTTCTCTCTCCACTAATGTAGTCACACTTAACCAAAGATTAATAGGACTTCATTAAGCTTGTAATGTAAGGCTGGGGCTAGGGTATGATAAAGTCGATTTAGGTTTAATTACCCCTTAACATGCATTACTTCTAGGATCTATAATGTAAGAGCTCTAATTTATTTCCCCCAAACTTATTTCTTTTACTAAACATTTTTTTTGAATTTTTCTTCTTTCTTCTTTTCTTTTTCTTTTTCTTTCTTTTTCATCATTTTTTTATACATACTCTTTCACTATCACTTAATACCCATATAGCTCACAATATATCCCAATGACTTTTCATGCTTTTGGGGTAAGAGATAGGAACAAAGTATTTAAGTTAAGGAAAATAACGCAGGTATATTTACAGAGAAAAGCTTATTTGGCCCAGATGGGAGACTAGGGGTAGAATATGTACAAGGGAGGCTAAAAAGGCTCAAACGATCCAAAGATGGCCTAAATCATCTCCCTAATCAAATGTGATCTAATATTTCGCCTCGAGATTAGATCAAGCAAATTCTAGAATATGATGCACAAAATCAACTGAACAAATGCAGTCCTATGTACACATAAGCTTTCTCTAAATAAATATACCGATTCATGGCATGGCATGTGCATAAGATGAGAAAATCACAATCAGAATCAAGATAAATTCAAGAACTCAACTTCATGCTTTTTCTATAATCATGCATCTCAGTCAATCAAAGTCAGACTAAATCATGGGCTCATATCATTGAAATATAGGAAAACTACATGTTAAGCACTAGATCATCCCAAAATCAAACAATTTAAGCTCATATTATTGAAAATATTTGAAAATTCCTTCTCAGATTTTCAAAAAAATTTTGAAAATTTTTCTAATTTTTCTCAAGTGATATCCCCTCCCCCAAACTTAAAGTACAGTGTCTTCAGAGTGCAGATAATATAAGAATTTAAGCTCAAGAACAGAGTACTCCCATTTCTGATGATGATGAACAATCGAAGCTTGATTGAAAACATAAAACAAGAAAAGAAACCTGCAAAATAAATAAAGAAAAAAATAACAGAAAAGAAAAAGAAAAACGAACTATATACAAAGTGAAAAAGAAAACACAGCCACTTCAAATGCAGCTGAAGAAAACAACACTCAGTAGCAGGGCGAAGAGTAGGAGGATTAGCCAAAATGGTGACAGAATGTTAACAGTTAAATCCTCCTGAGCCCTATCTACTTCCTTCTTTCTCTCAGATATTATATGGTTAAGCCTTATATTCTCCTCAATCTCCATCTTAAAACACTCTTGAGAGTCATCAGGGAGCTTCAAAGGTTTGAAAACATTAAACTTTACTTCCTGATCTTGGACTCTCATCGTTAACTCCCCCTTTTGTACATCAATTACTGTTCTACCAGTAGCTAGGAAAGGTCTACCTAGTATAATGGGGACTTCCCTGTCTTCCTCCATGTCCAAAACAATAAAATCTACAGGGAAAATAAACTTGTCCACCTTTACTAAGACATCCTCAATGACCCCCTTCGGATATTTAATTGATCGATCAACTAACTGGAGGGTCACTGTGGTGGGCTTGGCATCCCCTATTCCTAACTTATGATAGATAGATGATGGCATCAAATTTATACTAGCTCCTAAATTGCGCAGGGCTCTACCAAAGAATAAATTTCTAATAGTGCATGGTATGGTAAAACTCTCAGGATCCTTGAGCTTGGGGGGTAATTTTCTCTGGATAATGGCACTACATTCCTCAGTTAAGGCCACCGTCTCATAATCTTCCAGTCTTCTCTTCCTCGAGAGGATATCCTTTAGAAACTTCACATAACTTGGCATTTGCTCTAAAGCATCTGCGAAAGGAATGTTGATGTGAAGTTTCTCAAAAACCTCAAGAATTTTGGCAAATTGTCGTTCCAGCTTTGATCTTAGAATCTCTGAGGAAAAAGTACAGGTGGTCTAACTAGAGGCAATGTAGTGGGAACCTGTGTAGAATCAGAGGACGAGGAAGGCAATGAAGAAGTTGCCTCGTGAGGTGGGTCATCCTACCTGCCAGAACAGCAAAACACCAGGATTGTGAGGGCAATGCTTACTGCCTCGTGGCTAATGCCACTCCACTCCAACAATCCCCACGGTACAGCGTACTCCGTGTGACATACATGGTACAACGTACTCTGTGAACCCAAGTTCAATCAGGGGTGCCTGCAATAGGTCTTATTCACCCATATCATCTTTGTCTCAGTATGCACGTGTGAGCATATCATCTCACTGTGACACGCAGTCTACAGGAGGCTCCAACATGGCTATATGCATGTAATATAAATCCCTGTGTGAGCGACGCTCTAGCTCGGCTCCATGCATATTCATGATATCAGAAAACCTCATGCGAGTGAAGCTCTAGCACGATTTCATAAAAATCAGTAAAATCTGCGTACGAGCAGTGCTCCAGTACAACTTAAACTGATTATAAATTCAAGTAAATTTCACGTACGAGCAATGCTCTAGTACGGATATGTATAAAAACTCAGTGAAAACCTCGTACGAGAAAAACTCCAGTATGACATTTAAATGAATTATAAAACCATATAAAACTTTGTGTGAGCAACGCTCCAGCATAAATGAATGCTCAAGTAAATCAAATCTTGTGCGAGTTACACTCCAGCATGGCTTTATGCATAATTAAATCAAATCTCGTGCGAGTTACACTCCAGCACGGCTTTTATGCAATTATAATATCAAAACTGGTTGGGAGCTAAGCTCCAACATCTCTCATGCATGTCAAATCATTAAAACTACTGCGAGTAATCGCTCCAGCACCCTTTTTATGCATATCACGTCAAAACAAGTCAAAACATGTCAAAACAGAGTGCGAGCTAGGCTCCAGCAGCTCTCATGCATATCAAATCATAAAATCTGTGTGAACAATCGCTCTAGCACATTTTATGCATATGATGTCATACAAATCGGTACGAGCAACCACTCAAGCACATTTATGCACATTCACAAACACAGATATAGTGCGAACTACGTGTCGGCACTATCTGTTTCCATATAAACTTGATAGTTGGCCTATTTTCCAAGGAAATTTCATTTAAATACTAATAACACTTACATAGTGTTATTTTGGGAAACTTATGCAATTATTGGCCAAACTACCGTTTTGCTTTGCTTAAAACCACGAAAATACCTTCAATCAAAAAATTCATAAATCATGCATTTCATGCATGTCATGCTTGCACCATCCTTAGGTGAACTTCCCTCAATATGGGTAAAATAGTCTTTTCACCTATTTCGATCCTTAAAATCATTTAAACCACTTTTAGGATCATTATACAATAACCGTGTATACATACATATTCAGTGTACAGAAAAGCTATTAAAATACGCGTAGCTACCTCTAGCTACTCACACAATTCCCTTACCTCATTTTTCTATACAGTCTGACCTTTTCACTGATGACTCGTCACGCAGTCCGATTTGCTCCAAATCCAATCTTCAAAACTGCGAATACATATTCATCAGGTCAAAATACAATACAATTAATTGTATTTCATAATTTTCTGGGCTTAATTTAAATCATTGGGCCCGTTTGCTCATATTGGGCCTGATTGTACCATAATGGGCCTTAATCAGCCTTAAGCCCATTTACCACACTTACTATTCACATTATCGAGGCCTATTGGGCTCACTAGGCCCATCAGTAATTATTGAGCCTCGTTCTAAATACTCGAATATCTCAATTTAGTATTTACGACAATTTATCCAATTTTTCAGAATTTAATTCATTCCATGCGAAATTTAAATCCATAATTTATGCGATAAATACCAATCACACATAACGATGCAAATTGTCGTAAATAAGGGTCACTTACCCGTTATTCCATGATTGTACACAAATCGAGGCTATCTCGAGCTCTCGTTTGCTGTCAATTGTCGAGCTACACAATTAAATATTTTTTTGGGTAAACTTCCAGTCGGATATTAATCAAATTAAATATTCTAAAATTTAAATCGATCAATTCGACCGCTTACCGATTTACCCGGAGCTCAATTGCATCACTAGAATTTTCTCCAATTTGTCCTCTTTTTCTTTTTCCCTTTTATTCCTTTTTCCTTTTCTTTTTGGCTGAACCGGTCTAGTCCGAGTCAACCCGATTCAGACCGCCAGTTCAGTCTGATTCGGTTCGATCGGTTCAGTTCAGTTTGATCGGTTCAGTCACCATTTGGTCCTTCTCGCGCCGTTCGACCGGTTCTCGATGCGATTTCGGTGCCGTTCGGTGCGCCATCGCCTGGGCTTCCAAAATCGGGCCTCAGGTTAGACCAAATCGACGTCGATGGCCGTCGATCAAAGATTCTCTCCCGTGGCATCTCCCTCCGTTTTCGGTGTTTTCTGGCGACTTTAGGGCGCATGGGTGTGCGGGTCGGCTTCTTGGTGTGCCGATCGAGCTTCGCCATCCGCATCCTCGTGTCGTCCGTCGGTGGTTACGTCGGAGCCGAGGGAAACCGTTCCCTCGGTTTTGGCCTTTGCTTTCGTCGTTTCTTCTCTGTTTCACAATTTCCAGATTCGCGTTTATCACGAATTCTTTTCTTTTTTTTCATTTACTTTTTTTGTAAGACCCGAATTTAATTAAAATATGAAATGAATGAGTAATTGTGAAGGGAAGTCGGGTTAAATTAATCCCGAATATGTGCAAGGGCAAAATAGTCAAAAGACCGAAAGCCGGTATAATTTCGATAAAGAAATTTAATTAAAAATAATGGATTTAAGAAATCTTGGTCAATAAAAGTGAAATAAATTTATTTTGGGTTAAATTGATCAAGATATTAATTTATTGAAATTAATCGGGATTAATTGAAATTTTTAGTTCGGAAAAATAATCCCGAAAATAATTGAAAAATATACCGAAAAGTCACCCGGGACAATATCCCGAAAATACGAAGAACTTATACCCGAAAAAGGGGTTAAAATATAATAAATAAATTAAATAAAAATTAAATTAATTAAATTAGAATAAAATAATAATTTTAAGGGATATTTGGGTATTTTTGGTGTATTTTAATGAATAAAATAAATTGTTAAATAATAATGATAAAAAAAAAAGAGACTGAAAACAAAAAAATCAGGGAGAGAGAAACACAAGGCAGAGACGAAAATCAACAGCCGAATCTGAGGAGACCGGCGAGCCGTCCGGCGGCCAGGGACCCCAGGCGAGGGCCGACGAAGACGGCCAGACCTCAGGCGACCTATCAGCGGCGACGACGCGCCGTGGGAGCGCCGGAATTTGGCGAAAAACGGAAGAGAAGCCGCGGGAGAAGAGATGGCCACCAGCGGCGAACGGCGGCGATTCGAGCCCCACCAAGGCTCGATTTCGGAAGCCCAGGTGACGGTGAGTAGATTGGCGGTGGTGGCAGCCACCGAAACCGGCGGACGGCGCCGAAAACAGAAAGAGAGGAAAGTGGCTACCGACGGAGGAGGAGAACGGCCGGACCGGCCACTTTCCGGCGACGTTGAGTGAAACCGAGGGCAGATCTGAGACGCGGACAGCCTTGCGGAGCTACTGGCAGTGGAAGTCGGCGGAGAACCGGCCGGCAAGGTGGCGAACCGGCGGTGAACCGGCCGAACCAGAGAAAACCGGCGGTCTGAACCGGTCCGAATCGGACTGAACCGGTTCAGCCAAAAAGAGGGGAAAAAAGGAGAAAAAGGGGAAAAAGAAAAAGAGGAAAAATTGGAGAAAATTCCTGTGATGCAATCGAGCTTCGGGTAAGTCGATAAGCGGTCAAATTGACCCGATTTAAATTTGGAATATTTTATTTAATTAATTATCGACTGAAAGTTTACCCGGAAAATATATTTAATTGTGTAGCCCGACGATTGGCATCCACCGAGGGCTCGAGACAGCCTCGAGTTACGGACTAGCATGGAATCTCGGGTAAGTGACCCCTATTTACGACAATTACCTCGTTATGCGTGATATTGATTTAATTTCCGCATAAATTGAATTGAATTATGGAAATTTAGATAAATTGTCGTAAATAATCGATTTAGCTATTCAAGAATTAGAACGAGGCCTGATAAATTATTGGTGGGCCCAATAAGCCCAATAGGCCTCGATAAAGTGAAAATTAAGTGGTAAACGGGCTTAAGGCTGATTAAGGCCCATTAAGGTGCAATCGGGCCCAATAGGGGTAAATGGGCCCAATGATTTAAATTAAGCCCAGAAAGTATTAAATTCAATTAAATTATATGTTATCTGACCTGAGGAATATTAATACGCAGTTTCGGGCATTTGATTGGGAGCATATCGGACTGCGCGACGAGATAACATTGGAAAAAGAAAAGGTCAAACTCGACAAGAAAATAAGGTAAGGGAATTCTGCGGACTGCTAGAGGTAACTTTACGCAATTTTAAATTCATACGCAGTCCTTTAAAATTAACTGAAGGGTCTAGAGGTCGAAAAACAATTTTAGTTCCCCGAATGGGCAAAATTACTAAAATACCCTTGTTAAGGGTAGAATCTAAAAATTTAGGAAAAATTGGGAGGAGCAAGGACAAGAGGTTCCTGCTCGTTCTGGAGGTATTTCAACGCATGCATGAGTAGGCTGGCTCACTTTTAAAGAAAAATGCATAGCATTGCATATCTTAATTGTTGTGATTTCTGTGAAAACTATTTGGAAATAACCGAACCGCCTACATGTTTTTATTTACATGTGACGTGCTAGAGCTCAGCTCGCATGATGTTTGATTTGTGTGATGCATGCATTAGTGCTGGAGCGAGAGCTCGCACTAGAGATTTCACATGCTTTTGCGGACACGGTGCTAGAGTCTAACTCGCACCAGATTTTACATGATTTTCATGACAGGGTGCGGGAGCTTAACTCGCACCAGATTTTATAAGATTTTCATATGATTTATATACAGAGTGCTGAGCTTAGCTCGCACTAGTTTTACTGGATTTGTGGAGTAGCGCTGTCTGCCCTTGGAGTCAGCCAAAAGGCCCAACAGGCTCAAAAGACCTCTTAAGTAGGGTGAGAGTGAGGGATGAGGTTGGCGGCCTTGTGGAGATGTAAAGCGGGCTCTGCCAAGTTTACTTGATTTGATGAGAGTGCTGAGCATCGCTCGCACTGATTTTTATGAGAACATACGATGAGCCGTGCTTGGAGCATCGGGTAGACTGTGTGTCACCGACTTAATAGGCTCGCACGTGCGTTTTGAGACATGGCAACAAGTATTGAGTTATGAAAACCTCTGTGGGAAGCAGGCTATTTGGGCTGGAGTACCTAGAGTGATATGGGTCCATGGAGTACGATGTACCGTGCAAGTAGCATGGAGTACGATGTACCGTGGGGTATCTTCGGATACGGTATCTTTGTGATACAGGGTATCTTCGGATACGGTATCTTTGTGATATAGGGTATTTTCGGATACGGTATCTTTGTGATACGGGGTATCTTTGTGATACGGTATCTTTGTGATACGGGGTATCTTCGGATACGGCATCTTCGGATGCGTGAGATCGAATAAGACTGACGGGTTGGATTGACCCACCTCCCGAGCAGTTCCCGATCAGGGTGAGACCTCGCACACTGGGATCCGTGAAGCTAGAGGGACTCACGAGGACATATTGGCCAGTCCTGGTTATTACCGATATACAGTATTGCCTAGTCTCGTATCTTGTATATATACGTATGTTTTCGATATCGATGCTTTTGAGAGACTCAATTTCCATGGTTTTGTGTGAGTCAGGATCACCCGAAGGAGGGGTCGAGTCCTGACTTCATTGTGAAATTTTAAATGGGAAAGAAATGATTTGAAATGAATTGCATGTTGAATTTTTCGTGCAACTTGATTTACATAACATCATGACGCATATCATTTGTTTTAAAATGTGTGGAGAAAGGGTGGTTTATGCATGGCACCACGTTCATGTAGGTAGTATGGTTACCTACTTGTTCGTAGGATTGCCTTACTGAGCTTGATGTGCTCACCCCTTTCATTTTCTCCCACAGATAATCTCCAGTTGAAGTCGCGACGACTCAGTGCTGCATTCCGGATATCCGCTGCTGCCCATCAACATAAGGTATATATACACTTGTACATATTGTATCTACATAAGCATAGCACAGTAACATGTTTTTAAGTAACTTTAGGGGATGTATAAATAATATAAACAATTATAAATGACTGGAGAATAAATAAGTTAGATGGTAATTGAATGGTGGGACTGGCATTGACGCACAGCCCAATTATTAGTGGAGTGTTGGTCACAATTCGAGGACAGGTAAGAATGTAAGTAAGAAAATAATAAAAAGCGAAAAATTAACTCTGATTTTTGGGTATTTGGGTCGTGACATATAAAGGTGGTATCAGAGCACAATTGGTCTGATGTGTGTCAGTGTCAGTAATTAGGAAATTACATCCCCGTGTTACTGTGCTTAGTTAGATACAATAGTGTATATTGAGATGGGCTTGACTAAGAAATGGTTGATAATGCAGGAATGCTTAATATGAGTCACGTTAGATGAGATAGTGCACGAGGCAGAGGTCGTAGAGGTAGACCTGAATCTGCTAAGTCGTGCTGAGTTTGACTATGAGAATCATGATGAAATTGAAATGGAGGCTAATGTTGAGTATGCCCCACAGAGTCCGACAGAGTGATCGGACAGTATTGAGAGACGCTTCGCGAGATTGAAGCGGAGCATGGGTATCATTTTGAGGAGCTAATTGCTCAGATTATGTATGAGATCAGAGGGCGCAGCGGAGCATTGGTGGAAACCCGCTCGACCCATCTTAAGTGTTAAACATTCAGAGCTAAGATGAGAATTGTTTATGGATGTATTCCGGTGACAGAACATCCCGGACATTATTTAAAGGAAATTTCGAATTAAAGTCCTTACTCTAACCCAGAGGATTTAATTTATTGACGAGTATGGAGACTCGGTTATATTCTGGGCAGATATTACCTCGACACTATGAAAAGTGACAGTCGAGATGTCTAAAAGTTTATGGAAGGGCTCAACTTTTCAATTTGAGTCTAATTGGCCCGCGAGATATTACCTATACCGAGGCAGTGCGCAGATTTACAGTTGGATAAATAAAAATATGAATTGCACGCCTCTGAGATTCGAAAAGGTAGTGAGGGTTGAAATAAAGACAGAAAAGAGAATCGAGAAATGACAAAGATGTTGAATGAGAAAATGGTAATTGGTTAAAGATTAGATTTGATGAGTTATAGGCTGAGATAATTGGTAAGGCCCTAGTGCATCCAATTTTGGCACTGTTAGGGGGCATTGTGATTGGAGAACCCCGACCTGCTACGAAGCGGTGTAGCAGTGTAAGTACTGTAAGCAGTGTGAGATGTGTGGTGGATACCACGGAAGGAGGGTCTATACCTACACGGTATTGATGAAAATGGCCGTTAAGTGTGGTAAGACGGACCATTGATTTGATTGCACAAAATTGAACGAGATCGCCCCACAGAAAAGGTAAAGAGACAGAGAAAAATTTCGTTGGTATAGCTGCAACGAAAAGGGAGGAAATAGCCGAAAAGAAAAAAGGAAAGTAGGCTGTTGGACGAAGGCGAGAGGATGTCTTGGACCAGGACACTATTGATGTTTCATGGATGTGGTGTAAGATACCACACTTGTTATGAATAACGAAGTACGTATGTTCATTGATCCTGGTGCCACATATTTATTTATATCGCCTTCATTCGCATATAAGTGAGTAAAAAGGCATGAATGCCTACATCATTGGGGACAATTCTGATAAATGAGTGCCCCAATAGAGGAGGATTAATTAACGGAATATGGCTATAGAGATTTTAAGTTGAAAACAGGGGTGCAACAGTTGAAAATTACAGGAGTAAAGGATTGTACTCACGGAATCAATAATGAAAGAGTTTTGTCGTGATTGATACACCAAGGAGAAAATCTTTAAGATAAGGTAGATTCTAAATACAAGACGTATTGGAGTAAGAGGCGTATGCTAGGTAAGAACATCCTTACGATATGAAGTAATTGGGATTAAGCAATTAGTAAGGAATATAAATTATAACCAAGGATAAAGATGGGTATAACCATAACCAGTAGTTGTGGTTAAGTCTGAGGGCTAAAAAAAGGTATTTTAAAATACCTCCCCGCCTGAAGACTTGACAGCGTCTAGATATATATATATATAACCTATAACGAGAAGTCGATCGTCATAATAAATGTCTTTAGCATTAGGATACATTTACTAAGATGATAAGAATATTAAAATTCGACAAATCATAAAGATTATCATAGTAAAAATTTAATAAGAACCGTTGAGATAAGAAAAGGAAATGACGCAGGCTAGTACCTGAAAACGTAAGCGGTTGAGAAGGATCTTATACGCTTATGCGTAAATAAGTCAAGGATTAGATCGAGTTGTAATCATCATTATCGATGATGTATTGGGTGTAGTTAAAGTCTAGGGCGATTTATAAGCAACAATTGGGAAATTGCTTTTGCAGACGGTTGCTGCGAGTTCCAAAAGGATATACCTGGTTGACACATTTAACTAAGAAAACGTGGTCTTGGAAGGAGATAGTAAATAAGATGATAGATGTGACATGGATCTCGGTGTAGAGAAGTATGAATTGACCACCGTGATTAATTTCACCATACCCAACAGCTCAAGAGGATCTCAGTGAGTATGGATACCTCAAAATTATGATGGAGCTGTGTATTGATGTATAATGGGAAGATAGTCAAGTATGGAGTCAGACAACTCCTTGATCATGAAATAAACTATCTGACCCATGACTTAAGTTGGCAACAGTAATTATACCAAGAATATGGTACTATTATGTACATGGTGAGAAATTGTGGATATGCACTGATCATAAAGCCCGAGTATCTGTTTTCACAGAAAGAGACAAATATGAGATTACATAGTGGGTTAGAGCTTTTGAGAGATTTTGATTTGTGAAAATTGTACCCCCGAGAAAGGCTGATGCTTTGAGCAGAAAGAGCATCGGGATTGTATTACATATGATGGTCAGGGAGCGTGAGCTGCTAGATGCAGTTGTGAGCCTCAGTATAGATATGATCCCTTTTGATGATGACAGTGATTGTGTGACAGCTAGCCTGATGATTAGAACCGGATGAGAGTGCCCGAATTTGCCAGGCTTAGCGTGATGATCGACCGGACGTTGATAGTTTGGGTCTGATTCAGAAGGGTACAGTGATAGAGTTCACAGTGGGTGATGATGAGTTACTGAGGATTCAGGGACAGTATGAGTGCTCCCCAGGACCACAGTGGATGAGATAGTAATATTGTCAGAAGCTCACTCTTCGGGATATACAGTGCATACGGAAGTAAATAAATATATCGAAATCTCGAAAAGGGTATGGGTGGTCAGATGTGGAAAGAGATATTGGTGGAGATTGTATAAAAGTGCCTAGTGTGTCAGCAGAGTAAGGTAGAGTATTAAAAGTCTGCAGAGTTATTGCAGCACCTACCTTTATCGACACGGCACGAAAAATGAGAGCAAGTCTCCATGAAGGTCGTGATGGGTTACAGAGAACCCAAGTGAATTACGAGGCTATTTGGATGATAGTCGCTAAGTTGTCTACCCACCTTCTGGTTATGAAATCCCCAAATACTCAAAGTGTGTATGAGGATTCAGGTATAAGAAAGATTGTGGAACATTAAGTAGTGTTCCAGTGAGCCTGGTATCATATAGGGATTCCCGCTTCACTTCCTACCTCTGAGGATAGTTTTAGGAAGCTATGGGAAACCCGACTGAGTATTAAGCACAGCTTTCCATCTTCAGACTGATGGTCAGTCAGAGAGGACTGTACAAGTTCTGGAGGATTCGATGAAAGCGTGTGCCATTGATTTTATAAGCTCCTGGAATGATCAGTTGATTTCTAATTAAAGTTGCCAATAACGACAGTTGGCAGTTGAGTATCAGGATAACAAGATATGAGACAGTGTACGGCTGTAGGGGTTATTCCCCGAATTGGATAAGAAAAAGTGGGTGACAGATAGAATCATTTTCGACCTTGGATAATAAGTCTCTGAGGATGTTTAGTTAAGGATGAGAGATTAAGAACACCTCAGAGCAGATAGATAAGTATTGGAATTCACCCTTGGTGAATTAATATGATTGAAATGTTTATTGTCCTAAGAGAATAAGGACATAGCGAGCTTTTGGAAGAAGGTAAATTGAGATACGCTGGATTGAATATTTTAAGAGATTGGACAAGTGGGAGATAAGACCTGTAGGTGACATTTCCACTTGAATAAGCAGGCACCCACAATGTGTCCCACTTTTGATGCTTCGGCAATACTATTCAGATCCAGCATAGGTGATTGGATATGAACTCCAAAAGTTCAATTTAATAAAAATATAAGTATATTGAAGAAGTTGATTCGGGCATTAAACAGGAAAGAGAAAGTATTGAGGTTTAAGATGATCTCCCCAATTAAGTCCTTTGGTAGTAATACATTCCGGAGAAGATCACGTAAGAATTAAAGAAGTATGATACGATTGATGTACCCGGAGTTGTATATGGACTCATATGACTTGGTTCTAATTTGGAGGACCAAATTTCTTAAGTGGGGGAGAGTTGTAAGACCCGAATTTAATTAAAATATGAAATGAATGAGTAATTGTGAAGGGAAGTCGGGTTAAATTAATCCCGAATATGTGCAAGGGTAAAATGGTCAAAAGACCGAAAGCCGGTATAATTTCGATAAAGAAATTTAATTAAAAATAATGATTTAAGAAATCTTGGTCAATAAAAGTGAAATAAATTTATTTTGGGTTAAATTGATCAAGATATTAATTTATTGGAATTAATCGGGATTAATTGAAATTTTTAGTTCGAAAAAATAATCCCGAAAATAATTGAAAAATATACCGAAAAGTCACCCGGGACAATATCCCGAAAATACGGAGAACTTATACCCGAAAAAGGGGTTAAAATATAATAAATAAATTAAATAAAAATTAAATTAATTAAATTAGAATAAAATAATAATTTTAAGGGATATTTGGGTATTTTTGGTGTATTTTAATGAATAAAATAAATTGTTAAATAATAATGATAAAAAAAAAAGAGACTGAAAACAAAAAAATTGGGGAGAGAGAAACACAAGGCAGAGACGAAAATCGACAGCCGAACCCGAGGAGACCGGCGAGCCGTCCGGCGGCCAGGGACCCCAGGCGAGGGCCGACGAAGACGGTCGGACCTCAGGCGACCTATCAGCGGCGACGACGCGCCGTGGGAGCGCCGGAATTCGACGAAAAACGGAAGAGAAGCCGCGGGAGAAGAGATGGCCACCGGCGGCGAACGCGCGGCGATTCGAGCCCCACCAAGGCTCGATTTCGGAAGCCCAGGTGACGGTGAGTAGATTGGCGGTGGTGGCAGCCACCGAAACCGGCGGACGGCGCCGGAAACAGAAAGAGAGGAAAGTGGGTACCGACGGAGGAGGAGAACGGCCGGACCGGCCACTTTCCGGCGACGTTGAGTGAAACCGAGGGCAGATCTGAGACGCGGACAGCCTTGTGGAGCTACTGGCGGTGGAAGCCGGCGGAGAACCAGCCGGCAAGGTGGCGAACCGGAGGTGAACCGACCGAACCGGAGAAAACCGATGGTCTGAACCGGTCCGAACCGGACTGAACCGGTTCAGCCAAAAAGAGGGGAAAAAAGGAGAAAAAGGGGAAAAAGAAAAAGAGGAAAAATTGGAGAAAATTCCTGTGATGCAATCGAGCTTCGGGTAAGTCGATAAGCGGTCAAATTGACCTGATTTAAATTTGGAATATTTTATTTAATTAATTATCGACTGAAAGTTTACCCGGAAAATATATTTAATTGTGTAGCTCGACGATTGGCATCCACCGAGGGCTCGAGACAGCCTCGAGTTACGGACTAGCATGGAATCTCGGGTAAGTGACCCCTATTTACGACAATTACCTCGTTATGCGTGATATTGATTTAATTTTCGCATAAATTGAATTGAATTATGAAAATTTAGATAAATTGTCGTAAATAATCGATTTAGCTATTCAAGAATTAGAACGAGGCCCGATAAATTATTGGTGGGCCCAATGAGCCCAATAGGCCTCGATAAAGTGAAAATTAAGTGGTAAACGGGCTTAAGGCCGATTAAGGCCCATTAAGGTGCAATCGGGCCCAATAGGGGTAAATGGGCCCAATGATTTAAATTAAGCCCAGAAAGTATTAAATTCAATTAAATTATATGTTATCTGACCTGAGGAATATTAATACGCAGTTCCGGGCATTTGATTGGGAGCATATCGGACTGCGCGACGAGATAACATTGGGAAAAGAAAAGGTCAGACTCGACAAGAAAATAAGGTAAGGGAATTCTGCGGACTGCTAGGGGTAACTTTACGTAATTTTAAATTCATACGCAGTCCTTTAAAATTAACTGAAGGGTCTAGAGGTCGAAGAACAATTTTAGTGCCCCGAATGGGCAAAATTACTAAAATACCCTTGTTAAGGGTAGAATCTAAAAATTTAGGAAAAATTGGGAGGAGCAAGGACAAGAGGTTCCTGCTCGTTCTGGAGGTATTTCAACGCATGCATGAGTAGGCTGGCTCACTTTTAAAGAAAAATGCATAGCATTGCATATCTTAATTGTTGTGATTTCTGTGAAAACTATTTGGAAATAACCGAGCTGCCTACATGTTTTTATTTACATGTGACGTGCTAGAGCTCTGCTCGCACGATGTTTGATTTGTGTGATGCATGCATTAGTGCTGGAGCGAGAGCTCGCACTAGAGATTTCACATGCTTTTGCGGACACGGTGCTAGAGTCTAACTCGCACCAGATTTTACATGATTTTCATGACAGGGTGCGGGAGCTTAACTCGCACCAGATTTTATAAGATTTTCATATGATTTATATACAGAGTGCTGAGCTTAGCTCGCACTAGTTTTACTGGATTTGTGGAGTAGCGCTGTCTGCCCTTGAAGTCAGCCAAAAGGCCCAACAGGCTCAAAAGACCTCTTAAGTAGGGTGAGAGTGAGGGATGAGGTTGGCGGCCTTGTGGAGATGTAAAGCGGGCTCTGCCAAGTTTACTTGATTTGATGAGAGTGCTGAGCATCGCTCGCACTGATTTTTATGAGAACATACGATGAGCCGTGCTTGGAGCATCGGGTAGACTGTGTGTCACCGACTTAATAGGCTCGCACGTGCGTTTTGAGACATGGCAACAAGTATTGAGTTATGAAAACCTCTGTAGGAAGCAGGCTATTTGGGCTGGAGTACCTAGAGTGATATGGGTCCATGGAGTACGATGTACCGTGCAAGTAGCATGGAGTACGATGTACCGTGGGGTATCTTCGGATACGGTATCTTTGTGATACAGGGTATCTTCGGATACGGTATCTTTGTGATATAGGGTATCTTCGGATACGGTATCTTTGTGATACGGGGTATCTTTGTGATACGGGGTATCTTCGGATACGGCATCTTCGGATGCGTGAGATCGGATAAGACTGACGGGTTGGATTGACCCACCTCCCGGGCAATTCCCGATCAGGGTGAGACCTCGCACATTGGGATCCGTGAAGCTAAAGGGACTCACGAGGACATATTGGCTAGTCCTGGTTATTACCGATATACAGTATTGCCTAGTCTCGTATCTTGTATATATATACGTATGTTTTCGATATCGATGCTTTTGAGAGACTCAATTTCCATGGTTTTGTGTGAGTCAGGATCACCCGAAGGAGGGGTCGAGTCCTGACTTCATTGTGAAATTTTAAATGGGAAAGAAATGATTTAAAATGAATTGCATGTTGAATTTTCCGTGCAACTTGATTTACATAACATCATGACGCATATCATTTGTTTTAAAATGTGTGGAGAAAGGGTGGTTTATGCATGGCACCACGTTCATGTAGGTAGTATGGTTACCTACTTGTTCGTAGGATTGCCTTACTGAGCTTGATGTGCTCACCCCTTTCATTTTCTCCCACAGATAATCTCCAGCTGAAGTCGCGACGACTCAGTGCTGCATTCCGGATATCCGCTGCTGCCCATCAACATAAGGTATATATACACTTGTACATATTGTATCTACATAAGCATAGCACAGTAACATGTTTGTAAGTAACTTTAGGGGATGTATAAATAATATAAACAATTATAAATGACTGGAGAATAAATAAGTTAGATGGTAATTGAATGGTGGGACTGGCATTGACGCACAGCCCAATTATTAGTGGAGTGTTGGTCACGATTCGAGGACAGGTAAGAATGTAAGTAAGAAAATAATAAAAAGCGAAAAATTAACTCTGATTTTTGGGTAGTTTGGGTCGTGACATTTTTTATTATTATTATTTTATTCAATTAAAATATTATTATTTTTGTCAAAATATCTAAAAAAAATTATATTTAATTCATTTAATCAATAAATAAATTTCTCGATCTTATTTCAACTTTTTGGTATATTTTTTGATTATTTTCGAAATTATTTTTACAATACGAAAATTTTGATTTTATTTCAATAAATTTATATCTTGATCAATTTAACCCAAAATTTAATTATTTCTTTGTTATTGATCAAGATTTCTCAATCTTTTATTTTTAATTAAATTTTCTTGTCTCGATTAATACCGAATTTTGGTCTTTTGACCATTTTACCCTTGCATGTGTTCGGTAATTCCATTTTAATCCTTTTGCATTTTTAAATGCACTCAAAAATTTCTATTCATTCCCTTTTGCTCTTACGATAAAAATCAGGTCTTACATGATAGGATTGAGTTCTCACCGGCATCCAGGTTAGTTTTAACTGGATTACAATTTTAGTACTAATGACTCAATATGGTTTCATTTAGTTTTAACACTTAGTATCAAAGCTAAACTTACCCAAAAGTCACTAACCACTTCCATTTTAAAGCTTTAAATTTTGGCAACCTTGAAACGCATTTTGTTTTGTAAGTGATTTAGAGCTTAATTTTCTTAGATTCTTGTTGTATAGTGTTTTGAGGTGAACATCCTCCTTATTTTAAGCCAAAAGGTTGTTAAAATTGGCCTAATTTGGTTGATTCGAGTTTCAATACTTGTTATACAATATAACAAGTCAGCATGGTGGAGAATACAAGGCATGTGTAATGTAAGCACTCAAGTGAAACGTCTAATCTGTGTAATGCACCACCCATGCCAAAACTTGACCTATGTGGTACGTGTGTTGCATGATCTAAGGGTTGTTGTTCTGGTGTGTGATGCATGTTCCATAAATGTGCGTACAACACACGCACTTGGTAAAAAAAATAGTAATGGTCTTTGTGGGCTTTTTCCAGTCTTTTGGGCTAACCTTTCTTTTAGGCCATTAATTTTTTTTTTGTTTGGGTTGAATTCGTTGTTTAAAATAAACTATTATTGAAATAATTTTTGTTAGCTCAAGTATTTATGGCAATCCTAGAAAGAGTGAATAGGATTGACTTCAAATGTAAGCACTAAAGTGAAGTGTCTAATGTGTGTAAAGCACCACCTATGCCAAAACGTGACCTATGTGGTACGTGCGTTGCATGAGCTAAGGGTTGCTATTCTGGTGTGTGATACATGTGCCATAGATGTGCGTGCAACACATACACTTGGTAAGAAAAATATTATTGGTCTTTGTGGGCTTTTTCCAGTCTTTTGGGCTGACCTTTCTTTTAGGCCATTCATTTTTTTTTTGGTTTGGGTTGAATTCGTTGTTTAAAATAAACTATTATTGAATTAATTTTTGTTAGCTTAAGTATTTATGGCAATCCTAAAGAGTGAATAGGATTAACTTCAAATTTTATGTTACGAAGTGTGAACAATGTAAGTGAAGATATTGACATAATGATTTAGATGGTTTGGCAATGTGCCTACATCGAGGGGGTGGTTATGAGTTTGCTAGTAAGTATCTAGTGTGAATCTGACTGTTCACAGAGTATAATGCTCATGACAGGACTGGACGAATGTCTAGGTGGACTGAGGTATAAATATGTAGATAGGTAACAAGGCGTAAAGTAAATATAGCAGAGTTTAGGCAGGAATGAGAGCTAAAGGATCTTTTTCTCTTGGAAGTGAGAGCCTATTTATAAACAAGTAAAGGGCATAGGATTATGTCATGTGTCATCATCTGGTGGAGTCAGTAGTTTGATAGGATCAAACTATGTGAAACCTAGATTTTCACACTATGTTCATCATTTGGAATCATAAGATGGATGATTTAGAAGAAAAATCTGGGTTTCACAGACTATCTTCAAGCCATGAGGCTGGGATGACTAAGAGATTGAGCAAGTTCTGGATTGGGCCTATTAGGCCAGGCTACACTTGTGGTCTTTTAGACTAAGTCTATTCTTAACACTAAGTCCCCTTAGACCAAAATTGAGTATTAATTATGGTTATCTTATAGAAATTGCTTGAGGGAACTTTTGTCGCATTGCCATGGCCATCCTACCCTTGTCATGTTGCTAAGTTGGGTAAGTTAGCTTCTCTACCTTTGAGATTGTGATGCTTTTGAGCAAACTAGGATGTTGTTTTTAGTGTTATTGCATATTCTTTCTTATTTTTATTATTAACCCTTCGTCACAAATTCTAACTTTATTCACTAGTTATGGCTAACTTTTAATGTAGCTTTATTAGCTATCATAACTTATATATTTCACATGCTTTGAGTTTTTGCTAAACAATTCTCGCTTTTATGAACACTTAATATTTCATGTGTATCTTGATCCCAATCTCAATGAATTTTGTTCTTTTAAGGACTTAGCTTTCTTAGATGCCTTAAGCCCTAACTTGATAGTTTTTACTCTTTAAGGACTTAGTTTTTGTAGATGTTGGTGCTCGATCTCTGGCGTACCCGCTTTTTTCTCTTAGGAGGTCTTAGATAGATTCTTGTGCCTAGATCTCTAGCATAGTCGCTTCTACTTTTTGAGGACTTATATAGATTCCCATATCTCAAGCTCTAACAAAATTACTTTTACTCCTTGAAGACTTAAGTAAATTTAGGTCAAAAGGATGTCACGTCCTTGCCTTTCTTCATAGAATGTGAAGGGCATGCCCATGCCCATGTATATCTTTTCATGTCTTATTTGATGTTTTGCTCGGTGCTTTTTTATTTTCATTTTGTGCAGAATCTAGTTTAGGATTTCCAATGTTTTCTCTTTTTTTAAAGAAAAGAAACTCAAATTCTGGTGAAATTATCAGATTTGATTATTAAAGCTTTTATTATTTGTTTTTTTTTTTTTGTTGTTCTTTACTATGTGTAAGACCGCTAGTTAAATACTAAGTCATTTTTAATATTGATGCGTAAATTAGTTCATTTAGTTAAATTGAAAATTTGACTTTATAACCTAGAAACAAAATTTGAATTATATGCATGTATTTGAGTATATTTATTTGAGGTAAATTAAGAAATATAATTAGGTAGGAAAAATTATCTAATTTAGTAATAAAATTTATAGAAGAAATAAAACATAGTTAAAATTGAAATTTTCTAACTAGAAATAAAAATTGAAATATATATTTTTCTAGGTTAATTTGAAAATTATTTAATTATTTTCCTTACAAATGTGCTTTACAAATATGCAACATTTTCGGCTTTTGAGACTCGTTAACATTTCAAGCTTTGTGAATATGTATGCAGAAAAATAATTTAGAACACAACAATCATTGATTTGTTAATGACATGAGAACTTAGAGGCAAACATGTTATAGTTGAGTCTGAATCTTTTTTTTTTTGCAGTGAAAAAGTTATTGCAGCCTTTAAAAGGGTATGATCCCCTCTTTCAACTTTCAATTCTTATTTTTAGAATAATCACAATTTAAAAAGCAAATCACTAATTTTCTATTTACAAGATATAGGAGTCAGAATTTAAATTCTAATTTTGTTAATAATGTATTCAATGTTTTATACGAAATATTAAATTTAAATAAATGCTACAATTATATAATGATTTATATACATTTGATTTATTATTGTATTAAAATTAAAATTTTAATATGAAATACATATAATAAAATAGTATAATAATTGCTTTTATAGTAAAATCAAATGTTATATTTAACAAAATATTTATTATTTATTATTACAAATATAATAAGCATAATATTGAAAATTATTTGATATTGAATATTATATTGTGTTTTAAAATAATTTTATTTAATAACTGAATTTAAATATTCAATATTTATTTTGTTAATAATAAATTATTGATATAATTATATAATAAATAAATAATGATTGTTTTAAAATTTTATAAATTTTAATAGAAAAAGTGTATTATTATATATTTATTTTTTTAATATAATAATTATATAATTATAATTCGGGTTTTTTGGGTTATAAATTCGGGTTTTCTTGAGTTTTGAATCAGGACTATTTCGGGTTCAGGTCGTATTGTGCTCGAGTTATATCGGGTTCGAGTTTTTTCGGGTTCAAATTTTTTCGGGCTCGATCTTTATCGGGTTCGGGTTTTTTTAAGTCAGGGTTTTCTCGGGCTCGAGCCTTTGACTTTTTGGTCAATTCGGTCCGTCACAGGCTCGATTTCAGGCGGGCTCGGAGGGGTTTTCAGGCTCGGGCCAACTTTTGCCAGCTCTACCTCCTCATCTTGAGTAGTCTAATACTCATTATGCTTTGAAGATTGGCTGAGGGAATGTTACCTTCTTGTCTTTGGTAGATGATAAAGTAAACAAAATGTTACCTTTATTATGCTTAATATTATTCTTCTAATTATATTTTGTGCCTAAAAGAGTTTACTAATATTTATTTTATGTTTTAGGTAACAAAAATAAGCTTATAGAAGAAATTAGAGTTAAAATGACAAATCTCGTAATTTCTTACCAGTAGGGGTATTCTGGTAATTTTACATTCTTAAATGAATTTTTATGAAGATGAAGTCTCCATGGAAGTTGTAGAATACTTGTCAAACTTTCTAGAATGTACAAAAACACATGATTCAGAGTTTGTTTGATGGGTCAAACATCCTTAGAAAGTTAGAACTAAAATCTAGTAAATGCTAATCCTAGTGGGATTAGGTTTACTAGATGGATATATAAGGAGCACTTGTGCAATCAATTTGGAGCTTTTTAAAAGAGATCAAACAAAAATAGAAGAGTCCAATAAGAGGTGCAAAAGCTATAAAAAACTTAAAGTCAATCTAGAAGTGGCGGCAAGAGAGAGAATTGAAGATAAAAAAATCCTACTTGAAGACAAGCTCTTAGAATTGTAATAAGAGTTTTACTAAACATTAAATCTAGTTATTCTCTCATTATAAATAGCTTGTTTAAGGGTTGGTTAAGAGCACAATTGTCACCCCATTGTTTATAAAGCTAACCCACTTGCTTTAATATTATAGAGAAAAGTGTTTACTTATATTTTATAAAGTAGCTGATTACTTATTTTCATATTTTATCTTTATCGATTTCTTTATAGTGTCTAGCTAAGTTTTCTACTTCAGTTATTAAATATTCTTTATTAATACTGGATATGTATTCTGAGATGCATGAGATTTTATTAAATCATTGATTAAATATCTAAGATTTTGTGAGCATATTATTATGATTGTTAGTTTAATTTTATAGGAAACATACTATTTAGTTAATCTTTATAATCTATTGCTAAATTAGAAATTTAAGTCTGTGATTGCTTGATGCTTTTAATCACTAAGAGATCTATGAGAATCAAGGTTTAAGTTAAATAAACCAAGCTTGTGTGTTTGTTGGTGTATTTAATCCATATCTTTCTAAATATTAAAGCTGGCACAAGAATCTATCTAGGGAGCTTATCATAGGTAGTTTAAGTAGTTAGAGATTAATTGAATAACTTGTTTCAATTAATTAATCAGTAAGGAAAAAATATGTAATAGAGCTTGTTGTAATGCTACGATTGAATATTTAATTGATGAAATCTTTTGAATTCAATAATCAACAGTAAAATCTAAGAAAATCAAGATCTTAGTAACCAAAGCCTTCTTAAATTTGCAAAATCGACAACTTTATAATTAGCTATTCATTAAATTATTTTTTTCTTTTAAAAATGGATTACCTTTTTGTCAATTTTTAATATTTTCATTAAAAGAACTTTAACTTTCTTAAATAATTCGATTTCTTCAATCTCAGTGGTATTGACCTCTACTCTGCTAGCTATAAAATAGTTATTTAGAGTGAATTATTCTTGGTGTATTTAACACACATCAGTAGATTAGCATCCAATGTGTTATGAAATCGGCTAAAAAGTATTACATCCTTGCCTCCTATAAACTTACATCAAGTATGCATCAGAATTTGCTAAGGGAATGTTACATCATTTCCTCTCGCGAACTTGCATCAAATATGCATTAAGAATTGGCTAAGGGAACATTAAATCCTTGCCTCCCATGAACTTACTCAAACATGCATAGAAATTGGCTAAGGAACATTACATCCTTACCTCTTGCGAACTTGCATAAAACATATATGTAACGACCCACGACCCATGAAAATTTGGAGATTTTGTTTTTCAACTTATTCCTTTATCCATTTAGACTGCATTCCTGTGCAGTGTCAATCCTTTTAGTTTGTTTATTTATCTATGATTATATGTTTAAGTTTAAAATTTAAACCTATATGGCCGATAGAAATTTCGGCAGCATAACAGCTTATATATAAGTCTGTCCACCCGCAATCAAGGTGATTTAACAACTCTAGCTATCCATAACTATCAAACATGCTTTTCAAATCATATCATCCAATCATTCTATACATTTCAATCATATCTAGTTATTCCAAAAACCAATTCCCAAGATAACTCATTTCATTCATCCTCACATAGATTGTAAGCCCCGATTTTTATCGTAGGAGCAAAAAGGGAATGAATAGAAATTTTCGAGTGCATTTAAAAATGCAAAAGGATTAAAATGGTATTCTCGAACACGTGCAAGGGTAAAACGGTCAAAAGATCAAAATTCGATATTAATCGCGACAAGAAAATTTAATAAAAAATATGAGATTGAGAAATCTTGATCAATAATGAAGAAATAATTAAATTTCAGACTAAATTGATCCATATATGAATTTATTGGAATAAATCAAAATTTTTGTATCGAAAAATAATCTCAAAAATAATCGACAATTATACCGGAAAGACAAAATAATATCGATAAATTCATTTAGTGATTAAATGAATAAAATATAAATTTTTAAAGATATTTGTGGATTTTAATATTATTTTATTGAATAAATTAATATTAAAAATAAATTATAAATAAATAAAGCTAAAAAAAAGAAACAGAAACGAAATCTGAAATGAAACAAAGAAGAAAAAAACGTGAAACGAAGGAGGAAACCGAGGGAAGGTTTCCCTCTCACCGGCGAGTCACCGGCAGGGCTGAGGGGCCGACGAGGGCCGGCGAAGACAGGTCGACCTCGGGCGAACCATCACTGACTAAAATGCGCCGTGTAGACCACCGAAGAACAGTGAATCGAGGGGAGAGTCCCACGGGGGAGAAACTCCGATTGGCGGCCATCGGCGCCATTTTTGACTCCAGTCGAGGCCCGATTTTAGATGCCCAAGTGTAGCCGAGCCGAGTAGTGCCGGAATCACGTTGGGAACCGATCGGACGGCGTCGAAATGACCAAATGGTGACTGAACCAGCTGAACCGCTGGACCGAACCAGTCTGAACTAGGTTGAACTGGACCAGACCGGTTTAGCCAAAAAGAAAAGGAAAAAAAGGAAGAAAAAGGGAAAAAGAAAAAGAGAAAAAATTGAGAAAAATTCCAGTGATGCAATCGAGCTTCGGGTAAGTCGATAAGTGATCAAATTGATCGATTTAAATTTTAGAATATTTAATTTGATTAATTATCTGATTAAAAATTTACCCGAAAAAATATTAAATTGTGTAGCTCGACAATTGACATCAACCGAGAGCTCGAGACAGCCTCAATTTGCGTACTATCATGGAATCACGGGTAAGTAACCCTTTTTTACGATAATTTGCATCGTTATGCGTGTTGATGAATTACGAATTTAATTTCTGCATAAATGAATTAAATTCTGGAAAATTGGATAAATTGTCGTAAATACTAAATTAAGATATCCGAGAATTTAGAACAAGGCTAAATAAATATTGATGGGCCCAATGAGCCCAATAGCCCTCGATAAAGTGTGGTAAACGGGCTTAAGGCCGATTAAGGCCCATTCCCAGAAAATTTTGAAATACAATTAATTGTATTGTATTTGACTTGGTGAATATTTATCCGTAGTTTCAGAGATTGAATTCGAAGGAAATCGGACTGCGTGACGAGACATCAGTGGAATAGGTCAGACTGTACAGAAAATGAGGTAAGGGAATTATGTGAGTAGCTAAAGGTAGCTACGCGTATTTTAATAGCTTTTCTGTACACTGAATATGTATGTATACACTGATATTGTATAAAGGTCCTAAAAGTGGTTTAAATGATTTTAATGATCGAATTAGGTGAAAAGTCTATTTTACCCCTATTGAGGGAAGTTTACCTAAGGATGGTGAAAGCATGACATGCATGAAATGTATGATTTAAGAAAATTTCAGAATTAAGAATTTTATTGGGTTTTAATCAAAGCAAATCGATAGATTGGCCAGTAATTGCATGAATTTTACATGATAACACTACGTAAGTGTTATTTATATTTAAATGGAAATTTCTTTGGAAAATAGGCCAACTATCAAGTTTATATGGAAACAGATAATGCCGACACATAGTTCGCACTATATCTACGTTTGTGAATGTGCATAAATGTGCTGGAGCGGTTGCTCGCATTGACTTGTGTGACATCATATGCATGAAATGTGCTAGAGTGGTTGCTCGCACTGATTTTTATTATTGTGAAATGCATGAGAGGTGCTGGAGCCTAGCTCGCACTCTGTTTTGACATGTTTTGACTTGTTTTGATGTGGTATGCATAAAATGGTGCTGGAGCGATTGCTCACACTAGTTTTTATGACTCACATGCATGAGAGATGATGGAGCTTAGCTCGCATCCTATTTTGATATGACATTGCAAAAAGCCATGCTGGAGGGTAACTCGTACGAGATTTAATTTAATTATGCATAAAACCGTGCTGGAGTGTAACTCGCACGAGAATTGATTTACTTGAGCATTCATTTGTGCTGGAGCTTGCTCGCACAAAGTTTTATGTGGTTATTATAATTCATTTGAATGTCGTACTGGAGTTTTTCTCGTATGAGGTTTTCATTGAGTTTTTATACATATCCGTACTAGAGCATTGCTCGTACGTGGATTTTACTTGAAATTATAATCAGTTTAAGTCGTACTGGAGTGCTGTTCGTACGTAGATTTTACTGATTTTTATGAAACCGTGCTAAAGCTTCGCTCGCACGAGATTTTCTGATATCATGAATATGCATGGAGCCGTGCTTGAGCTTTGCTCACCCAGGGATTTATATTACATTCATATAGCCGTGTTGGAGCCTCCTGTAGACTGTGTGTCACAGTGAGATGATATGCTTACAAGTGCATTCTGAGACAGAGATGATTTGGGTGGATAAGACCTATTACAGGCAACCCTGATTGAGCTTGGGTTCATGGAGTACATTGTACCGTGTATGTCATGCGGAGTACACTGTACCATGGGGATTGTTGGAGTGGAGTGGCATTAGCCCCGAGGCAGCAAGCCTTGCCCTCGCAATCCTAGTGTTATGCTGTTCTGGCGGATAAGACGACCCACCTCCCGTTTCAGGTGTGATACCCCGCACACTAGGTACCGTGTTGTCAGGGATCACGAGGTTATGGCCATAGTCCTATGTTGTTACTGATAATTCCCTACTTGTCTCACATGATATAACTTGTGGTCTGATAGACCATTGTAGACCTGAAGGAGGGGTCAGGCCCCGATTTTACAATTTGATGATTTTATGATCTTCTGATATGTGACCCTAAAAGAAGGGTGGTTTTATAACCAAAGTTTTATAATGAATTTTAAATAAATTGTTTTATGAGATGATTGACCCAGAAGGGTAGTTTATACTGCAGTTTTAATGAATTGATTTAAATGCAGTAGCATGATGATGTTTTCCATGCTTTCATTTGAAATCCATGATTTGTCTTACATGACATGAAAGACTACATTATCTTGATTAAATTCATGCTTATTATGATTTAATGATGTCACATAAAATGCTTTGATGCATAAGTAGTATGATTTATATATGCACGAACAATTTTATAAACTAAGTCATTGATGTTTGCATGACTTTGTGCTTGATGATTTTAATGAAAAGAAATTGATTTAAGGGCATGGCATTATGAGCATGTAGATAGTGGAGCTATCTACTTACTTGTATAATTGCCTTACTGAGCGTGTGGTTTGCTCACCCCCTTATTTTCCCATCTTTTCAGAGCACTCACAGAAATTAGTAAGCGGCTGAGGACTTGCATGCTTGATATTCGCTGCTTCCCATCGAGAGACAGGTATACACATTTGTATGTTTTTGTATCTAAATATGTAATGCACAGTACTGTAAATGGATATGATGTTGGGGATGTAGAGTTATAAATACTAATGAGTATGTATTTATTTAAAGTCAAAGGATAGTAAACTCTGATATGTGAATGGGATTATGAAAGTGGAATGGTAAATAGTGTGAGGTGACTAACACCGAATCATAGCCCAACTGTTTGTAGAATGGTCACGATGAGAGAAAGGTAAGAATTAAATAATAAACGAAAAAGCAAAAAATTACTCTGATTTTTAGGCAATTTGGGTCGTGACATAGATTACATCCCAACATATTGTTTACAGTAGGTGTCTGTGCTACACAAAAAGTGTCCGGTGAAGAGACATGATTGTATACCTCACGCGTGTGCAAAAGGTAGCCTGGGGAAGCTCGTATCCACCAGCCTTTGTTATGTACGTAGCAAGTAGTAGTTCTAGATCACTGCAAATAATCTGAAAGGTAAAGGGGTGAGCTTTGGGAAAAGCCCAGTAAGTAATGCATTTAAAATGATCATAGTGTCTAAAACATACATAGAACAACTTAATACTAAAATGTGGCATTTCTTTGAAAACATTACATACTTTCAAAACTTGTAAAATGGAAAACATATTTAACAAAAACATTGTTTTGAAATAAGAAACCTTAACAGATGGATCCAAATCTTTCAGAATATACAGAACTTCAAAAGCATTGCTGAGTATAAAACATATATCGAAAAGTTAACATCTTAAAACAGAGATCATATCGGATGGAGACTAGGATGGCCTATATAGTTGTAACGCGGTAATAACAGAGTCATCCTCCATAGAGGGATGAAAAGAATAATCAAATACCTATGGCCATGGTAAGGTTGTAGACGTGATCAAGGTCGTACAGCAAACAGACACACCCGAAGGAGGTAAACAGACACGCCACAAAGGCGAAAATCATAAACGCCACGAAGGCGAGCATGATATGTGATAACTTATAACATAAGTGGCCTTTAGTCTCAAAACATGTGATAATTTCATATATAAATCGAAAATCAGAACATCTTATTCAAAAGACAGATTCAGAAAACATACTCGAAAATATTACATTTAATTTCATAAAGTTTTCCTTCAATTCAAAAATTATGGTCGAATGAAACATAGGCTTGATAGATGTGAAGCTTAATTTTCATCCGAGGGTTAGTTTGAACTAAAGAAACAATCTCTTAATAATTTTATAACCATTTCTTGAGAAGTGGAGTAAACTTGAACGTTTTCATAAATCGTGGTTTGAGAAAAAGGAATACTATTACCCATCTTAAATTACACCCCTTATCTCTATTGGGTTTAAGTTGTGTTATTTCACTATGATTCGATATAGCCTCGTTAAACATACTGGTTTCTCGAGCTATCCAAAACAACATCAATTCGTCATATATAGTTCAATTTTACTTTAACATACTCAAATATGCATTTATTTCCATAAAGTTAACCAATTTTGACTATTTCGCCAACTTTGCTCATTTTCTCGGTTTTACTAATAAAATCTTGGTTTAAGCTATTTCATTAGTTTTCTTTCCAAAAAATTAAAGGCTTGTCAACTTAATAGCTTAAACATTTATCCTATACTTTATTTAACCACTCAAAGTACCCAAATTACTCAATTTTCCCTCCTGTTTGGTTTTTTGCTTAACCGAACTATAAACCGAGTTTATTCGATATCATTCAAGCATCTATTAACATTAAATCAAACCACATTTCATCTTAAACATTAAAACCTTAGGCTGGCTGAATTCATTAAGCATTCTACAAATTATTCCAATCAATTCCATTTAAGTAAAAAGCCTTAAAAATCATCAAATATCAACATATCTCATCATCTTCTTCATTCATCAATTTTCTCTTACCTTCAACAAAAGTTAACTAAGATTTTGATTCTCCAAATTGTTCCTCAACTGTAAATCATCAAGTTTACATCTTAAAATCATCCAAAACAAAATCCAACCAAAAACATTTAAAATCAAGCTTTCTCTCACCTCATGAACAAGATTGTTTTCTTCCCTGATTTTCTCTCTAGGTTTTCACCTAGAAAATGACCTTCAATGGAGCTGAAATTTTTATATGTTGTATAGGGTTCAAGTAGAAAGATTCAATCTTTCTTGGTCAAGATTAGAAAACTACCAGAAGAAGCTCAAAAAAATTGTACAAGCAAAGTGGCACAATGACACCTACGGGAAGAAAATATGATTGGTTCTCTCTAAGCTTTATCCTAGTAGATGAACTCCTTTTTTGCTGGAATTTTTATATGTTAGAAAATACTTACAGAGAAGGATTTTTACCTTGTTGGTCATTCCCTCAATCTTGTTGGAAGGCCTTCGAAAAATTCACTCAATGAAGACTACACAGTCACATTTTGGCAGGAAGAAGAAGAGAAAGAAATGGTTGGATCTCTCGAGATAGGAAAGCAAATGGGGTGATTCCAAGAGCTACTGTTAGCTTATTAAGTAGGGTAATTATATGGAGGATATAGGAATTTTTGGACCTTTGGATGAGCTTCAAATCCAAGGGTGTACATGAGCTGGTTAGTTGACTGTGCTGGGCAGAGTTTTTGCCATGTTTTGTAAAATCCCAAAAAAATATTTCTAGTCCAAAGTCTCCCAAATTGTCACTTATTTAATATTGTACCATGTCTCTAGTATCTCCCATAAAAATTTGGGGGTCACTTGTTGAAGAAAATTTTCCTAAATGGAGCTCATTTTCTTGACTTGGTCAATACCGAGCTAAACAGTTTAAGCTTCCTCACTCACTTCAAAAATTCATTTGACCATTCAATCATCATTATTTCCACTTAATTTAATTTTACCAATTCAATATGACCTTATATTAACTTCTCGTGGTCTTAAAATAATTTTCTCAAATTTCTATAATTTATTTGAATTTATTTTCTTAACTAAACTCATTTTCCAGATTAAATATAAAACCCGAGTTTAACTAACTTTTTCACTTCCAGTGACTAAATCTTCACTTCTAGACATCATTTAATGCTTGAGTATGTAATTATTAATGTATTCTTGGGCTTAAGACCTTACCTTGGTTTGATTGCCATCGAGCCCCATGCTACTGATCCGAGTGCTTTGGTCTTCTTTAGGCCTACATAATATTATTCCGAGTTTTCTTAGTCATTTCTCAATACTTTAATAATAAGTGCAATGGAAAAAAAATTTGGCTTTCATATTTCTCCCCACCTTTTAAGAATTTGGTCCTCCAAATTCGTCTTAGTCCATCAGAACAAATGAGGGTACTTCTCCTTCATAAGGCTCTCTAGCTCTCATGTAGCTTCCTCAATCGAATGATGCTACCAGAGAACCTTTACTAGGGGGATAGTCTTCGATCGAAGTACCTTCTCCTTTCTGTCCAAAATCCGAATAGGTTGCTCAATGTAGCTCATGTCCCCTTGAATGCTCAAAGGCTCGTACTCAATGATATGTGAGGGATCCGGATTATACTTTCTTAACATGAAGACGTGGAAGACATTGTGTACCCCAGAAAGCTACGGTGGTAAAGCAAGTTTGAAGGCTACATTTCCCACTCTCTCTAGAATCTTGAATGAACTAATGAAGCGAGGACTTAGCTTCCCCTTCTTTCCAAAGCGCATGATACCCTTGCTCGGGGATACTTTTAGAAGCACGGAGTCCCCAATCTAAAACTCAAGTGGCCACCTACGCATATCCGCATAACTCTTCTGCCTATTCTGAGTAGCCTTTAACCTATCACATATAACCTGAACACCCTTCGTAGCTTGTTCCACTAAATCGAGAGCCATAATCTTTCGGTCACCCACTTCTTCCCAAGCAATTAGGGATCTACTTCTCCTGCCATACAAAACTTCATAAAGTGCCATCCCAATACTAGTATGGTAGCTGTTATTATAGGCAAACTCTGCAAGGGGCAAATGGTCATCCCATGAACCCTTAAAATTCAAATACACATGCCCTTAACATATCCTTCAGGGTCTGTATAATCTGCTCGGACTGACCGTCAATCTGAGGATGGTAGGCGGTGCTAAAGTTCAATTGAGATCCCATGGCTTCTTGAAAGTCGGCCCAAAATCTCGAGGTAAACTTGGAATCTCTATTAGACGTGATGCTCATGGGAGCCCCATGCAATCGAGCTACCTCTTTGACATACAGTTCTGCTAAGGCACTCAAAGAATCTGTACTTTTCATAGCTAGGAAGTGGGCACTCTTAGTCAATCTGTCTACGATTACCCAGATTGTATCGTGACCCCTTCGGGTCCTCGGTAAACCCATAATAAAGTGCATCGTTATGTGCTCTCTTTTCATGTAGGCACTAGTAAAGGCTTAAGTAGTCCTGCGGGCTTCTGGTGCTCAATCTTAACTTGTTGGCACATTAAACATCTAGCCACAAATTTTGCTACATCCCATTTCATGCCACTCTACCAATACACCTAACGTAGATCATGGTACATCTTGGTACTACTTGGGTGCATGGTGTAACGGGAACAATGAGACTTTTTCAAAATCTGCTGTCTTAAGGCATCATCACTTGGTACATAAATTCGGCCCTTAAACCTGAATAGACCATCATCACTGACAATAAAATCTGACTGCGAAGCTTGTTTTACTTGGGTAACCATATCCAGTAACCTCGGATCATTTCTCTGCCCTGCTCTAATCTGATTTAAGATGCTGGGCTCAATCCATAGGCTAGCCATAAACCCAATCTTTGTTTCTTCAACATTAATCTGGAGTTTGACAAACTGATCTAAAAGCTCTCATTCTTTAATTATCATGTACGATACTATACTCTTCCTGCTGAGAGCATCTGCCAGCATATTCGCCTTACCCGGATGATACATAGTCTCGCAGTCATAATCCTTTAGGAGCTCTAACCACTGTCTCTGTCTCATGTTTAGCTCATTCTGATAAAATATGTACTTCAAACTCTTGTGATCAGTGAATATCTAAAATCGCTCACCAGATAGATAATGCAGCCAAATCTTTAAAGAAAATACTACAGTGGCTAACTCCAAATCATGAGTGGGATAATTTCGTTCATGGTCCTTCAATTACCTGGAACCATATGCTATTACTCGACCATGTTGTATTAGTACACATCCCAATTCCTGGTGAGAAGCATCACAATATACTGTAAATCCTCCTAAACCACTTGGGAGAGTTAGGACAGGTGTGGTAGTTAATCTCTGTTTAAGCTCCTGGAAACTCATTCCACAAGCTTTTGACCATACAACAGGTATCCCTTTATGCGTGAGCTTAGTCAGTGGAGCTGCTAGCTTAGAAAAGCCCTCAACAAATCTTCGATAGTACCCCGTCAGCCCTAGAAAACTTTGAATCTCAGTTATAGTCCTCAGTATTTTCCATTTGAGTACTGCCTCAACCTTGCATGGATCAACTGATACCTCGTCCTTAGATATAATGTGACCGAGAAAAGCTATCTACTCTAACCAAAATTCGTACTTACTCAATTTCCTATATACTTGTTTCTCCTGAAGGGCCTGGAGCACTATCCTCAAATGTTGTTCATGTTCCTCTCGAGTCTTAAAGTACACCAATATATCATTAATAAAGACAATCAGAAATTGATTCAAGAAATCCTGAAATACTTCATTCATCAAGCTCATAAAAGCAACATGGGTATTAGTTAAGCCAAAAGGCATTACCAATAAATCATAGTGGCCATACCTCATCCTGAATGCTGTCTTGGCCACATCTTGTCACGACTCTCTTCTCGTGACTTAACTTACTACCTATAATTGGACTGTGAGTCAACATTCATATCCACATCTCATCCATTCATAATTCATAATTCATTCACGAAATAGAAATTGTTCTTTTGTAAATATGCGAAAACGTTTACATCAGTTTCTATCATATACATCCATTTCGTACAAAAGATAACTATACTGTGCATTAAATTACAGGATATAAAATTTTTCTCACATAAATGTATACCTCTATACTGCTGGAGAACTGGAGAACACTGTAGCATGGACAACTGCAGTAATTCACTATTGCATAGTATCTGTGGAGGAGGAAATAAGGGGGTGAGCTAACACGCTCACTAAGGAAAATATGAAATGTGAGATCTGAGAATTTCAGACATATTTTAATTATGTAATATAAACTTGAAGTGTAAGTTATTGAGTTAAGTGAATTGGGGAATGATAATTGGAGATTTATATGTTAAGTGTTTAAATAAGTGTGAAGTTACGAGGACAGATCGATCTGGGAGAAGGAGAGATCGATCTGGTGAGTTGAAAATGACAAGGAAGGAGGAATTTAAGGAGCAGATCGATCTCCAATGGAAGAGGATCGATCTCCTTATGATTCTGTTTGAGAGAAGATCGATCTCATGAGGAAGAGATCGATCTCCAAATGATTCTGTTTGGGAGAAGATCGATCTCCTCAAGGAGCAGATCGATCTCATAAAGCCATAAAGAGATCGATCTCACCCCTCGACAGATCGATCTCATAGGCATAAATTACCCCAAATTGTCCCAAAAATTCAAATGCAGATCGATCTGATCAAGAGCTAGATCGATCTCCTACCCTCAGCCTATATAAGGAACCCCTATTTTTCTCCTGCAATCTCACTTTCTCTCTCTTCCAACCCCCATTTTCATTGAAACCTAGCTTTCTCACTCATCCAAAGCACCCATTTTTGGCCAAATCAGAAGTTGTGGCAAGAAGGAAAGTTGTTCCTCATCAAAGGGAGAACAACATACTTGAAAATCGTAAGACGGATCGAATCGAGGCAAGAGATAAGCTCTCCACAAGTTTTGGGTAATTTCTAAACCTCGATCTTGATATTTGAGATGATTTCGATGATAATGGTTGTTGTCATTGTGCTGAAATAGCTGGAAAAATGATTAGGGATTGATGAAATTGCAATGTGGTTGGAGTGATAATGATATTTAGCAATTTTGGGAATTTGAGCTATAAATAGAAATTTAGACAATGTGGTGAATTAGCATAGATAATTGGCATGAGAAATGTAGAACGTTGAGATGTTGTGAATGAGAGTGTAGTTTGGGGTAGAGTTATGAGAATCAAGAGATTTAAGGTGTTATGAGCAATTATGCTCGATTTTGAGAATTGAGGTTGGTGAGATAATTGAGTATTGATGTTTTAACATCGTTTGGACAGCTCGAGAGTTTCAGAGTGGAATGCGAGGCTAGTCCGTGATACGGGGGAAACGATTGCACTATACGAGGTGCAAAGAGGTAAGGGAAACTAAACCATTTGTGTATGTGATTTACAAACTATTATAGCATGAATTGTGATTTATAAAACATGCATGTTGAGTGTTGTGTTGTGATACAATTGCACACGATTTTTATAGCCGATTGGAGCCCAATATTTTTATGAGTTTATAACTGGGCTCTACGTTAAGGCAATATTGAGATTTGAGAAATGTGTGCGTGTTTTGCCGATTGGGACTCGGTTTCAATATGTTTTGTGTTGAGTACAAAACGGTTTTCAAATGAGTTTTATGAGAGAAAAACCACTATGAGTTCTACGTGAAGCCAAACTAGTCTTATGTGATTAAGACTTAGGTGTGTAATTCTGAGTACACACCAGGCATTGCTCTGGTAGCATGTAAGCCCGATTCATCTCCGTTCTGGTAACGTGAGAAACCCTATTTGGTGGCCGTTGCCACGTGAGAAACCCCATTTGGTGGCCGTTGCCACGTGAGAACCCCATTTGGTGGCCGTTGCCACGTGAGAAACCCTATTTGGTGGCCGTTGCCACGTGAGAATCCTAATTGGTGGCCGTTGCCACGTGAAACCCTATCCTGTGGCTGTGCCACGTGCAAATTTAACTCAGTGGCTATGCCACATGTGCTTAGTGGCTGTGCCACGTGTGAATTTAAATCAGTGGCTATGCCACGTGTGCTTAGTGGCTAAGCCACGTGTGAATTTAAATCAGTGGCTATGCCACGTGTGTTTAGTGGCTGCGCCACGTGCATTATTATTTTAGTGATTTTATCACGTTACTTGAGAAAGCGTTTATCGCATTATTTTCACATGCTTTGTTATTGCTCTAGACTGAGCCTTTTTACTTCATGTTTTCACATGATTTGAGACATGAGAATGTCGTTTTGAGTACTTTCATGCTATGGTTTTGAAATGAGATTAATGAGTTTCACATGCAAATAAATATTTTGTGATGTGCATTTTGGTTTATGAAATGAGTCCCTTACCCCCTTATTGAGCGATTTAGAAGCTCACCCTGTTTTCTTTCCCCCCAGATTTCTTCAAGTGAAAAGAGTTTTCCTGCGACGTACGGAGTAGTGGCTAGTGGAGGACTTGAGCTCCAGGCCATATATTGTATTTTGAGGTATCTTTTATCTTTTCATGTACCCAAACAATTACTGTAATTGCAGACACTTGATGTACAACATTGTATGAGATGTATTAGGATTAATTAACTTGGAATTGAGTAATGTATATGATACAATATATACTATATTATGATGAGATCCTGAGGCATGATAATTATGATGATGTATGACACTGCACATGAATGCACCCTTAATTGTGAATTAATGAGTAAAAAGTTTTAAATTAGCCCTATTTTCTGCACTTTCGGGGTGTGACAGAGTTTTCTTAGTATCATAGCTTAGGGTGTCTAGTACTGTCAGTGTCGGTTAAGTGAAATAGAATACATCCCAAGTGTCTGTAATAGTCTGGTCATGAACTGAAATTGAGGATTGAGATTTCAATCGATTCTGATATGTACGCGCAGGAGACGAGTTAAGATAGAGAATGAGTGGATGACGAGGTCGTTCGAGGAGGCAGGCAGAGTCCCCTCCGCCACCTGTCCCACAACCAGAGAGTCCTAACTCTCGATTTAATCGGATTGAGACCGATGTGAGGCAAGGTTTTGAGTAAATGGCAGCGTTATTCACACAACACTTTGGAGTTAATGCCTCGGGTACTACTCCTACACCACCACAAGGACCTCTCATACCCCCAATACCTCCCGTCACTCAGCCTGATGATAGAAGTATGGTCCGACTGAAGGATTTTTTGAAGATGAATCCACCCGCGTTTAGGGGAAGGAAGGATCCTACAGAGGCTGAGGAGTGGCTGACGGAGTTGAGAATTATATTTGATTATCTGGGGTGCACCGATGCTGAGAGGGTCAGTATGAGTATCTATATGTTGAAAGGGAGAGCTCGAGATTGGTGGGTACTACCAGGGTATTCTGATGTCCCGCCTGGATGTGATTGGTTAGGAAGAGTTTCAGACAGCCTTTAGGACCCAATATGTACCACGAGCCGCCCAGAGAAAGAAACAGGCCGAGTTTTTGAGTTTGGTACAGGGTGACATGTCTGTGGATGACTATGAGAGCCAATTCACAGCGCTATTGAGATATGACCCAGAGACCTTTAAGAATGAAGAGCTTCGCACAGAGAAATTTGTGTATGGATTGAAGCCCATCATCAGAGATAGATTGATAGGGCTATGTATTACTGAGTTTGGAGATGCTCTGAGACGAGCACAAGAGATTGAAAGAGGAATTGAAATGGTACAATCCCAGAATGAGCTCAGAGCGGTGAATAGAGATAAGGGCAAGAGGCCAGCGATTTTCCAAACAGAGGCTCAGAGAGGTTCCTTCAGAAGAGGAAGGATTGAGGTACAGAAGGGCAGACTAGAGAGACCTAGAGGGTACCCTAACATTAGAGAGACCCCTCGAGATGTCAGGCCAGAGACAAGGTTTTGCAAAAATTGTGGCCGAATGCATGAGGGAAGTTGTACTGGGTCGATCCATGGATGTTTTAGATGTGGAGACATGGGTCACATGGTAAAGGATTGCCCTCAACCTCAGAAACCACATGTATTGAAGCCCACTAGACAACAGCCTCAGAGAGTGAATCCCTCGAGACGGGCCACTACTGCAGAGAAAGGAAAGAGACCTGTTACCCAGGGACGTGTGTTTGCCCTAGATAAGGAAACTGCTGACACTTCTGCAGAAACTATAAGAGGTACACTCTCTGTCTGTAATCATAAGGCTCATGTGTTGATTGATTCAGGATCCACGCATTCATTTATTTCTGAGCACTTTGCATGTAGATTAAACTTGAAGTTTGAACCTCTAGAATATATACTACATGTAAATACCCCTATGCGTGAATCCCAGAGAACTGAGTTAATCTGTAGAGAATGTGAGATAAAGGTGGGAGATAGAGTGATGTTAGCAGATCTAATCATGTTGAATATACATGGGTTTGATGTAATTTTGGGAATGGATTGGTTGGCAACCAATCGAGTGAGCTTAGATTGCTACACTAAGATTGTAACTTTCTTCCTACCTGAACCTTACAGTGTACGATTGAGATATTAAGGAAATGAATATGTGGAATTCTAGTAAGTAATTTGAGAATTTTAATATTATTTTGGAGAATATTAAATACGATTGTTCATGTGAAGGTTATGAGACACTCATCTCAGACGATGAGCGGGAACATCCGAGGATTGAGGATATACCTGTGGTGTGTGAATTTCTGGATGTTTTCCCAGATGAATTGCTAGGTTTACCACCAGAGAGAGAGCTAGAGTTTACCATTGATTTGGTACCAGATACTCAGCCGATCTCTAAACCTCCCTACAGGATGGCATTAGTGGAACTTGAGGAATTGAAAAAACAACTACAGGAGTTATTGGATCAAGGGTTCATTAGGCCCAGCGTTTCACTGTGGGGAGCACCGGTTTTATTTGTCAAGAAGAAGGATGGTAGTCTCAGATTATGCGTAGACTACCGGCTGTTGAATAAAGCCACGATGAAGAATAAATACCCACTGCCTAGGATTGATGATCTACTTGATCAACTAAAAGGGGCCTCAGTCTTTTCTAAGATTGATTTGAGATCGGGCTATCACCAATTGAGGATCAAGGAAGAAGATATTTCAAAGACGACCTTCAGGACGAGGTATGGCCATTATGAATTTCTGGTGATGTCCTTTGGATTGACGAACACCCCTACAACATTTATGAGATTGATGAACGAGGTGTTCAGAGACTATCTAGATAAATTTGTGATAGTCTTTATTGATGATATCCTGGTGTACTCTCGGTCGTATGAGGAGCATGCACAACATTTGTGGTTAGTACTTCAGATACTCCGAGATAAGCAATTATATGGGAAGCTTAGTAAGTGTGAGTTTTGGCTGGATCAGATAGCTTTCCTTGGTCATATAGTCTCAGAGGAAGGAGTATCAGTGGACCCAAGCAAGGTGGAGGCTGTGCTTAATTGGGAGAGACCGAGGACAGTTACTGAGGTACGAAGCTTCCTTGGTTTGGCAGGGTATTACAGAAGATTTGTGGAAGGATTTTCCCGGATTGCCGCCCCTTTGACTAAGCTCACGGGCAAAGAGACTCCATTTATATAGACTGATCAATGTGAGCTCAGTTTTTAGGAATTAAAGAGGAGGTTGACAGCGGCACCTGTGTTAACTATTCCCGAGGGATCAGGAGGATTCTCGGTGTATAGTGATGCATCTCATCAAGGATTGTGGTGTGTGCTTATGCAGCACGGAAGAGTGGTCGCGTATGGATAGCGACAGCTGAAAGACCATGAGCGGAATTACCCCACGCATGATTTGGAGTTAGCCGCTGTGGTATTTGCTTTGAAGATCTGGCGACACTACTTATATGGGGAAAGATTCTAGATCTTCACTGATCACAAGAGTTTGAGATATCTCTTTGATTAGAAAGAGTTAAACATGAGACAAAGGAGATGGATGGAACTCCTTAAGGATTATGACTGCGAGATTCTATATCATCTGGGTAAGGCGAATGTGGTTGCTGATGCCCTGAGCAGGAAGAGTATGATATCTGCTATAATGATCAGGGAATGGGAATTACTGGAGCAGTTTGCCGAACTTCGGATCAGAGTTAAAGAGATAGAGACTGGATTTGTGGCTAGCTTGCGAATAGAGCCCAGGATCATGGATCAAATTAGAACTGGGCAGCGCAGTGATCAGAGATTGATAGATATGATTAGCCAAGCTGAACAGGGTTCGCAGTTAGATCTCACAGTCAGTGGGGATGGATTGTTGAGATTCAGAGGATGGATTTATATACCGGACGACGATACCCTGAAGAGACAGATACTGAGAGAATCCCACTGCTCACGATACACCATGCACCCAGGGAGTACTAAGATGTACCGAGACTTAAGAAAGGTGTATTGGTGGAGTGGTATGAAGCGAGACGTGGCAGAGTATGTGGCTAGGTGTTTAGTATGCCAGCAAGTGAAAGCTGAGCATCGGAAGCCCGGAGGACTACTACAGCCCTTACCTGTACCTACATGGAAATGGGAGCATGTCACTATGGACTTTATTATGGGTTTACCGAGGACCCGAAGAGGTCATGACACTATATGGGTTATAGTGGATAGATTGACCAAGAGTGCCTACTTCCTTACCATCAAGAGCACAGATACTGTGGATGCCTTAGCTGAGCTGTATGTCAGCAAGATAGCTAGATTACATGGGGCTCCAGTGAGTATTACTTCTGATAGAGATTCCCCATTTACTTCTAGATTTTGGACCTAGTTTCAGGAGTCCATGGGATCTCGATTGAGTTTCAGTACCGCCTATCATCCTCAGACAGATAGTCAGTCAGAGAGGACTATTCAGACCCTGGAGGATATGTTGAGGGCGTGTACAATGGATTTTAAGGGATCATGGGATGATCACCTGTCCCTGGCAGAGTTTGCATACAATAACAGCTATCATGCGAGTATTGGAATGGCACCTTTTGAGGCTCTATATGGTAGGAGGTGTAGATCCCCTGTAGCTTGGGAAGAAGTCGGTGACAGAAAAATAAATGCTCTCGAGCTTGTTGAGCAAGCCGTACAGAGTGTGAAACTCATATGTGAGAGGTTACGGGCTGCACAAAGTAGACAGAAAAGCTACGCGGATGTACGTAGATGACCACTTGAGTTTGAGGTTGGTGATGCAGTATTTCTGAAAATATCACCGAGTAAGGGAATCATGCGATTTGGGAAGAAAGGGAAATTGAGTCCTCGATACGTAGGACCATTCGAGATTCTTGAGAGAGTGGGAGAGGTAGCTTACAGATTAGCATTACCCCCACAGATGTCCGGAATACACAATGTTTTTCATGTGTCTATGTTGAGGAAGTACCACCCGGACCCTTCTCATGTCATAGAGTATGATGAGATGGACATTCAAGAGGATACGAGCTACACTGAGGAACCCATCCGGATTCTCGATAGAAAGGAGAAGGTACTGAGAACCAAGAGCATCCCATTAGTGAAAGTTTTGTGGAAACATCACTCAAGGGAAGAGGCAACGTGGGAACTAGAGAATCTCATGAAGGAGAGATACCCCCATCTATTTGACTAGTTTAGTTTAATTTGGAGGACCAAATTCTTTTAAGGTGGGGAGGATGTGAGATCTGAGAATTTCAGACATATTTTAATTATGTAATATGAACTTGAAGTGTAATTTATTGAGTTAAGTGAATTGGGGAATGATAATTGGAGATTTATATGTTAAGTGTTTAAATAAGTGTGAAGTTATGAGGACAGATCGATCTGGGAGAAGGAGAGATCGATCTGGTGAGTTAAAAATGACAAGGAAGGAGGAATTTAAGGAGCATATCGATCTCCAATGGAAGAGGATCGATCTCCTTATGATTCTGTTTGAGAGAAGATCGATCTCATGAGGAAGAGATCGATCTCCAAATGATTCTGTTTGGGAGAAGATCGATCTCCTCAAGGAGCAGATCGATCTCATAAAGCCATAAAGAGATCGATCTCACCCCTCGACAGATCGATCTCCTAGGCATAAATTGCCCCAAATCGTCCCAAAAATTCAAACGCAGATCGATCTCCTACCCTCAGCCTATATAAGGAACCCTTGTTTTTCTCCTGCAATCTCACTTTCTCTCTCTTCCAACCCCCATTTTCATCGAAACCTAGCTTTCTCACTCATCCAAAGCACCCATTTCCGGCCAAATCAGAAGTTGTGGCAAGAAGGAAAGTTGTTCCTCATCAAAGGGAGAACAACATACTTGGAAATCGTAAGACGGATCGAATCGAGGCAAGAGATAAGCTCTCCACAAGTTTTGGGTAATTTCTAAACCTCGATCTTGATATTTGAGATGATTTCGATGATAATGGTTGTTGTCATTGTGCTGAAATAGCTGGAAAAATGATTAGGGATTGATGAAATTGCAATGTGGTTGGAGTGATAATGATATTTAGCAATTTTAGGAATTTGAGCTATAAATAGAAATTTAGATAATGTGGTGAATTAGCATAGATAATTGGCATGAGAAATGTAGAACGTTGAGATGTTGTGAATGAGAGTGTAGTTTGGGGTAGAGTTACGAGAATCAAGAGATTTGAGGTGTTATGAGCAATTATGCTCGATTTTGAGAATTGAGGTTGATGAGATAATTGAGTATTGATGTTTTAACATCGTTTGGATAGCTCGGGAGTTCCAGAGTGGAATGCGAGGCTATTCCATGATGCGGGGGAAACGATTGCACTATACGAGGTGCAAAGAGGTAAGGGAAACTAAATCATTTGTGTATGTGATTTGCAAACTATTATAGCATGAATTGTGATTTATAAAACAAGCATGTTGAGTGTTGTGTTGTGATACAATTGCACACGATTTTTATAGCCGGTTGGAGCCCAATGTTTTTATGAGTTTATAACTGGGCTCTACGTTAAGGCAATATTGAGATTTGAGAAATGTGTGCGTGTTTTACCGGTTGGGACTCGGTTTCAATATGTTTTGTGTTGAGTACAAAATGGTTTTTAAATGAGTTTTATGAGAGAAAAACCACTATAAGTTCTATGTGAAGGCAAACTAGTCTTATGTGATTAAGACTTAGGTGTGTAATTCTGAGTACACACCGGGCATTGCTTTGGTAGCATGTAAGCCCGATTCATCTCCGTTCTGGTAACGTGAGAAACCCTATTTGGTGGCCGTTGCCACGTGAGAAACCCCATTTGGTGGCCGTTGCCACGTGAGAACCCCATTTGGTGGCCGTTGCCACGTGAGAAACCCTATTTGGTGGCCGTTGCCACGTGAGAATCCTAATTAGTGGCCGTTGCCACGTGAAACCCTATCCTGTGGCTGTGCCACGTGCAAATTTAACTCAGTGGCTATGCAACGTGTGCTTAGTGGCTGTGCCGCGTGTGAATTTAAATCAGTGGCTATGCCACGTGTGTTTAGTGGCTGCGCCACGTGCCTTATTATTTCAGTGATTTTATCACGTTAATTGAGAAAGCGTTTATCGCATTATTTTCACATGCTTTGTTATTGCTATAGACTGAGCCTTTTTACTTCATGTTTTCACATGATTTGAGACATGAGAATGTCGTTTTGAGTACTTTCATGCTATGGTTTTCAAATGAGATTAATGAGTATTAGGATTAATTAACTTGGAATTGAGTAATATATATGATACAATATATACTATATTATGATGAGATCCTGAGGCATGATAATTATGATGATGTATGACACTGCACAGGAATGCACCCTTAATTGTGAATTAATGAGTAAAAAGTTTTAAATTAGCCCTATTTTCCGCACTTCTGAGGCGTGACATGAAAGCAGGTAGATAACTACACTATCTACATGCTTAAAAATATAAACATTTATTTTCCTTATAAAACATATGCATTTCTTTGAAAATAGCTTCCATCGATCGAAACCATTAATTCGCTAGATGAGTATATGCATATACATCATCAATTCACACAGCTCAATCTTTAAAAACCACACAGCTTCATTTATCAGTTCACACAGAACACACTTAGCAATTCACTCAGTAAACCAATTCACTTAAGACATATAATGGGATTTTATATCACTATGTAGCATACAGCAGGGGGGACATTTGTCACCTTACACTGTAAGACCCGTATTTTTATGTAGCTTGTTCCTGATGATTTATATATGTACAAACATTGTATTAAGTTATTTGAATCATAAGAAGAGTATTTACTTGATTTAAGTGTTAGTGAAATGCTTTAACACTTATAAGCTACATAAAAGTCGAAAAAGAGCTATAAGAGCCACATGACTAAACCAAGTGGATCTAAATCATTCTGATTGAAGAGAAGAACTTAAACTGAGAAAATATAGGGAGCTCATGAAGGAAAGTCGATTTGATTTGGTCCCGAAAACAGAGAACAAGAGTAAAAGCCAAAAAGGGCCAAACGAGTCTGAAATGGTCCGTTTGAGGTATTTTAGGTGTGTTCACCTACCGAAAATGGCCAAAACATAAAGATAGGAGTGTAAACCATAACATAGGACACTTTTAAATTTTTGATAAAAAGTCAAACGCGGTCAATGGTCAAGAAAAGTCAATTGCAATTAAGAAAGTGGATTTCGACCATAGTTGACAACCATGGTTAAAAAGTAATCTAAGTATGGAGAAAAATTTGGAAAAAAATATTTTTTTGTCAAAATACAAGATAATCATCCTCGAAAGTAAGGAAAATTTATTTAATCGAAATTTGAATTAAATTTAATGGGTAAAAACGTAATGGGCCAAAGTGGAAATTTTAAAGCCCATTAAGGTATCATAAGTGTGGACTGAATTTCTTAGGTCCATTAGACCGAATTGTTAGACCGATTTGTGGGCCCAATATTTAGACAATTAAAGGCTGGATGTATAGTAAAAATTTCATCCCGAAAGCCAATTGGGAAGGTGTAACGACCCTTAACCCTTGAAAATTGGGGGATTTTTTTTAACTTAATTTACCCACTTATTCCCTTAGTCACTTAGGTTGTATTCCTGTTGAGTGTCAATTCACTTTTCCTAATTCTTTATCCATAATTATATTTAAATTTCATGTTTGACATATATGGCCGATAGAAATTTCGGCAGCATAACGGCTTATATATGAGCCTACCCACTTGCAAATCAATTGTTTTAACAATCCTAGATATCCACAACTACAAAACATACTTTCCAAATCCACATTTATAACCTAATACATCCATTTCGATTCAATGCCAATCATCTCAAAACATAATCGCAAAAGTAATATTCTTTACATTGTTTTCCATACAAATTACATCCCAACAAAATATTTCTAAAATATGTCTGTGCATACAAAATGTGTCTGGTAAAGGAATGTAATTGTATACCGTTTCTGCGTGTACAAAAAGTATCCTAGGGTAGCTCTTTCCCACCAGCGTACGTCGTGTACGCGGCAGGTAGCGCCTACGGATCACTGCAAATAGTCTGAAAGGTAGAGGGGTGAGCTTTCGGGAAAAAACCCAGTAAGAAAATGCATTTAAAACGGTCTTAGTGATTCAAATATGTAGAAAAACATAATAATACGTACAATGACTTCTCTTTGACACTAATATAAAGGACCTTAGAAATTAAGAAAATCGAAAACATCATGATTCAAAACGTAAATCTTTAAGTACTTGAACTTAACAGTCATCACATAACCTTTCGTATATTCAGAATTCCAAAAATATAATTACATGTAAAATCACATATCATAAAGTCAAATTTCAAAATAGAGTTTAATTCAGATAGAGACTACATTAGCCCATATGATTATCATGCATTTATAACAAAGTCATCCTCCATAGAGGAATTCAGAACCTATGGCCCTGGTAGGGTTGTAGACGTGATCAAGGTCATACAGCGTTCAGACACCCGAAGGTGGAATTCAGACGCCACACAGGTGAAGTTCAGACGCCACACAAGCGAAGTTCAGACGCCACACAGGCGATCATGATAAGCGTTAGCATACAACATAAGTGGCCCTTAGTCTCAAAACATACTATAGTTTTCATATATAAAAATATCGAAATACAACCATCTTATTCAAAAGACAATTCCAAAGAACATGCTCTTATTTAGAAGTCAAATTCAGAAATATGCAATTATTCAGAATACAAATTCAGAGAACATGTTCTTGTTTAGAAAAAAAAATTAGAAATATGCTTTTATTCAGAAAAACCAATTTCAGAAATCACGTTCTTACGCAGAAAACAAAAGCATAAAACATGCTCGAAAATCATAGTTCAGATCTTTGTAAGTTTTCCTTAATCATGGTTTGGAAAGTAAACTATTACCATTTTAAATTACACCCTCCTACCTTGATCTATCGAAAATTCCGAGTTCGACTGGTGACGCCTCCCAGTACCTCCTTTAATTCCTTCTATGATTTTCCTACACCGAAATTGTATACTTAGCATCCTATTCTTACGAATTGTCTGAATTGCGTTAAAATTGTAACCTATTCGTCACTACTTCATGTGTGCGTATAATCGTACATGCCTAGGCCAACACGTGTGTTTATATATTTTTATTACTATATTTTTTTGTATGCACATATACTAACATACACATTTATTATATACATCTATATGTATATACACATAAGTATATACACACACACACATATATATATATATATATATATTTTTATTATTTGTTTTTATTATTCCTTATCACACATATATATATATATATATATATATATATTTTGTCTACTTCTCATCTCTCCCATTTTTTTCAACATCTAATTAAATTTACACTAACATGCTTATTTCTCAACATATATATATATACATCTACATTAAATATACATATATATAAATTTTACCTTTCTCTTCTTTTTTTCTTCCCATTTCCAGCTTTTTCTTTTTTTTCCTTTTTTTCTCTTTTCTTCTTTCTTTTCTCTTTTTTTCCTTCTTTCTTCCTCAGCTAGTGCTCACTGTTACGTTCTTTCTTCAGCTATAGTGACTGCCTCTGTTCTAGCCTTCCATCATCATCATCCTCATTTGATCACCCCTTTTTGCTTCCCCAATTTCCTTTTTCAGCTTCAGCTCACGAGTCCTACTTCCTCACTCTCGGTTTGGCTCACTTCAGCTCTCGGTTTGCTCTCCCCCTCACTCTCGGTTTGCTTCCCTTCAGCCCCTCTTCCTCAGTTCTATTTTCAGTCAGTGGTTCTCGATTCTGCTTTGGTTTGCTTCAATTTCCTTTCCCCTCGGGTCGGCTCTAGCTCCAGCCTCAGTTTTCTCTAGCTTTCCCCCTCCTTCAGCTCTCGATCTTGCTTGAATTCCCAACCCCGGTTCTACTTCAGTTTTGCTCTGCTTCCCCGTCGGTCTTCTTCTTCTTCTCCCCTGCCTCGCGACCTTGCTTTGCTTTCAACTTTAGCTTCCTTGGTCTTCTTCTTCCTCTCCTTCCTTCTTCTTTCTTTCTTTCTCCCTCGGCCGACCCAACCTTCTTCTCTTCTCCCTTCTTTTCTTCCCTTTCTCATTTTCCTTCTTTCTTCTTTCTTTCTTTCTCCCTCGGTTGACCCAACCTTCTTCTATTCTCCATGCTTTCCTTCCCTTTCTCCCTTTCCTTCTTTCTTATTTCTTTCTTTCTCCCTCGCTGACCCAACCTTCCTTCCCTTCTCTTCTTTTTTTCTTTCCTTTCCTTTCTTTCTTCTTTTCTCGCTCCAACTAAGCACTTTGCATTTTCGAAATGTAGAATGGAGAATTGGTTTTCTTTGTAAGTCAATTCCATACAATAATATATATTATATTAATATATATATATATTATTTGTTGTTTGTTGTTTAGTATTATTTTTTTTTGTTTTGTTTGTTTTGTTTGTTTTGTTTTTTTTTAATACTTATATATTACATACTATATATTACCTAACATATATATTTGTTATATATTTACATTATTATCTATCCATTTTTAAATTTGTCTAGTATATATATATATATATACATTTCCTTTTATAAACTTATCCAATGTCACAATATTCATGCCTTCCATGATTTTCATCATTTCAAAATGAAATATTCTTGGGATCTCATCACTCCTTATAAATCCCTATTATAAGTTTTACATCAAAATTTTTAACTAATGAATTAAAATTTTTCAATCCCTCCGTGCTTGCATTTGCTTCGTCACTTCTTGTATTTCCGGTTCCTTATCATTCACAGGCTTCTCGGTTCCCATACTCCTCGAGTCCTACAACGAATATTCGCAGTTCCATTAAAACATATTATTCTCATTTTTATATAGTCTAATTAAATGTAGGAAATTTGTGGTGTTTACATTCTCCCCACCTTAAAAGAATTTGGTCCTCCAAATTCATTCAGGTCCATCAGAATAGATATGGGTACTTCTCCTTCATGAGGCTCTCTAGCTCCCATGTAGCTTCTTCAATCGAATGGTGTTGCCAGAGAACCTTTACCAGAGGTATCATCTTCGATCAAAGTACCTTTTCCTTTCTATCCAAAATTCGGATAGGTCGCTCAACGTAACTCATATCCTCTTGGATGCTCAAGGGCTCATACTCAATGATGTGTGAGGGATCCGGATTATACTTCCTTAACATCAAGACATGGAAGATATTATGTACCCCAAAAAAGCTGTGGTGGTAAGGCAAGTCTGTAGGCTATGTCTCCCACTCTCTCTAGGATCTCAAAAGGACCAATGAAGCGAGGACTCAATTTCCCCTTCTTCCCAAACCGCATGATACCCTTGCTCGGAGATACCTTAAGAAACACGAAGTCCCCAATCTGAAACTCAAGTGGTCGCCTATGCTTATCCGCATAACTCTTTTGCCTACTTTGTGCGGTCTTAAGTTTATCACAGATTATCCGAACACCATTTGCTGCCTATTCCACCAACTCGAGAGCCAAGATCTTTTTGTCACCCACTTCGTCCTAAGCCACTGGAGACCTACATCTTCTACCATACAAGGCCTCATAAGGTGCCATCCCGATGCTAGCATCATAGCTGTTGTTGTAAGCAAACTCTATAAGAGGCAAATGATCATCCCATGAGCCCTTAAACTCCAAAACGCACGCCCTCAACATATCCTCTAAGGTCTGAATGGTCTCCTCGGACTGACCATTGGTCTGAGGATGATAGGCTATGCTCAGATTAAGCTGAAATCCCATGGCTTCTTGAAAATGAGCCCAAAATCTAGAGGTGAATCGAGAATCTTTATCTGATGTAATGCTTATGGGAGCCCCATGCAACCGAGCTATCTCTCTCACATATAACTCTGCTAAAGCACTCAAGGAGTCTGTACTTTTGATGGCTAGGAAGTTGGCAATCTTAGTCAATCTATCTATGATCACCCAGATTGCATCATGACCCTTTCAGGTCCTTGGTAAACCCATAATGAAATCCATAGTAATGTGCTTCCATTTCAAAGTAGGCACCAGAAGAGACTTAAGTAATCCCACTGGCCTTTGGTGTTCGATCTTAATCTGTTGACAAATCAAACACTTAGCCACAAACTCAGCTACATCTCTTTACATACCGACCCACCAATACACCTTCTATAAATCATGGTACATCTTAGTGCTTCCCAGGTGCATGGTGTACCGAGAATAATAGGACTCCTTTAATATGCTTTGTCGTAGGGCATCATCATTTGGGACACATATACGACCCCTAAATCTCATCAACCTGTCCTCACCAACCACAAAGTCTGACTGTACATCCTGTTTTGCCTGACTGACCATGTCCAATAATTTCTAATCACCCCTTTGTCTAGTTTTGATCGATCTAGTATACTAGGTTCAATCTGCAAACTAGCTATGAACCCAACATCTGTTGTTTCCACATAACACTGAGTCTGGCAAACTGCTCTAACAACTCCCATTCTTTGACCATCATAAAAGAAATCATCCCCTTCCTGCTTAAATCATCTACCACTACGTTTGCCTTTCCTAGGTGATACAGAATCTCGTAATCATAATCTTTGAGGAGCTCTATCCACCGTCTTTGTCTCATATTCAGTTCCTTCTGGTCAAAAATGTACTTCAAGCTCTTATGGTCAGTAAAAATCTAAAATCTTTCTCAATATAGATAATGCTGCCATCTTCAAAGCAAAAACAACTGCGGCTAACTCCAAGTCATGGGTGGGGTAATTCCTTTCATGGTTCTTAAGCTGGCAAGAACCATATACGACCACTTTCCCATGCCGCATAAGTACACACCCCAAGCCCTAACATGATGCATCACTATATACTGCATAGCCTCTAGACCCACTAGGAATGGTTAAGACTGGGGCGGTAGTTAACCTCTTCTTAAGTTTTTCAAAAATCTACTCACACTTATCAGTCCACTCGAATTGAACATCCTTATGTATCAGCTTAGTCAGTGGAGCGACAATTTTGGAGAAACCTTCTACAAACCTCCTGTAGTATCCAGCTAGTCTCAGAAAACTCTAGATTTTTGTAACAGTTTTCGGCCTCTCACAGTTAAGTACTGCCTCAACCTTAGATAGATCTACTGACACCCCGTCCTTAGAAATAACATGGCCTAGAAATGCTATTTGCTCCAACCAAAGCTCACACTTATCCAACTTCCCATACAATTGTCTCTCTCTGAGAGTTTGGAGCACTACTCTCAAATGCTGCTCATGCTTCTCTTGAGACTTTGAGTAGATCAGAATATCGTTGATGAAAACTATGACGAACCGATCTAGATACTTCTGAAACACCTCATTCATTAGGCTCATGAATGCAGCTGGGGCATTAGTTAGACTAAAAGGCATCACGAGGAACTCATAGTGGCCATATCTCATTCTGAAGGTCATTTTCGGAACATCCTCCTTCGTAATCCTCAATTGGTGATAGCCCGATCTCAGGTCAATTTTTGAGAACACCGTTGCCCCTCTTAGCTGGTCAAATAGATCATCTATTTTGGGCAAGGGATACTTGTTCTTGATTGTGGCCTTGTTCAGCAGCTTATAGTCTATACATAACCTGAGATTACCATCCTTCTTCTGCACAAATAATACTGGAGCTCCCTACGGGGATACACTTGGCCTAATGAACCCTTTGTTTAGCAGGTCTTGTGTCACGACCTGTTCTAACAAAATCACTACAAATTTTTCATTTTTTCTTTTTCATTTACTTACCCGTCGTGAACAGTTTCACTACTAACAATTAGGCTATGAGTCGATATTAGTCCCTCCTGTCATGTTACTTACATTAACATCTATTTTCCATATTTCATTTACATATCAATTTATTTTAACTAAATACATCCCCAATATTACAATCCGTGTACAGTACTATGCCTCTATATGTTTAGATACAAAACTTATATGAATGTGTATACCTGGTATTGATAGGAAGCAACGGATAACCGAAATGCAAGATTACTGTCACTCTCTTCTACTGAATGTACCCTGTGGGGTAGAAAATGAAAGGGTGAGCGAAACTTGCTCAGTAAGGCAATAATGTAAGCAGGTAGATAACTATACTATCTACGTGCTGATAATGTCATGATATAAAATCGTTTATATTTCGAGCATGAGGTATGACTAAAACGATGCCACATGTATGTATATATCAAGGCTAAACCCATCCATCGAGAATACCTTGATTCATTAAATCGCATCTCATTTAAAAACATAAATCGGGACATTACCCCTCCTTCGAGTTTGTCCTAGTCTATTCAGACCATATGATATCATGTGAGGCATGTAGGTTACTATATGAAAAATCGAGGACTATGGCCAAATTATGTCCCTGTGATCCCAAGCTACACGGATCTCGGTGTGTGGGGCATCACAACTGTAACGGGAGGTGGAGTCAAATCTTACCCGCCAGAATATCAAGTAACATCATCGAGTCATCATGACTGCACGGTACAGCGTACTCCGTGTGACATACACAGTACAACGTACTCCGTGGACCCATATCATAGTCTGGGGGTGCCTGTCGTAGGTCTTATCCACCCTAATACTATTTCGATAACCAACCCATGTCTTAAAGTATACATACGAGCATATTAACTCTCTGCGACACACAGTCTATAGGAGGCTTCCGCATGACTATATGCATGTCAACTCACGTCTTGTGCGAGCGAAGCTCTAGCACGATACTATGCATATCATGATATCTAAAATCTCGTGCGAGCGAAGCTCCAGCATGATTTTTGTACACACACAAATTTCTCATACGAGCAATGCTCCAGTACGGCTTTTTATGAGTAATAAATCAGTGAAATTTAGTGCGAGTAAGACTCTAGCACTCTTTTTACTCGCGTAAATATAATAGGTGGCTCAATCTTGATAAAACATCTTTTAAAATCGTAACCGGTACAAACCGGTATCCTTTCGTATAATTCATGAAATCAACAGCCAACCTATGAGCGTATTTGCTTAAATCAAAGCAATACATTCTTATAAAACATTAAAACATGATAATCATGCAATTTATTTGCCTTACTACCCTTTTTGTAAATTTTACTCCCAAGGCAATATCGTCTTTTTCTTTATTCACTCATGCCTCGATTTTCGTAAAAATTATTATTTCATTTCTAGATACTTTAAGAAATTCTAGGCCTGTAAATACCCTCAAAAATACATATAGGTATCTCTATGCACCTACAAAATTCCCTTACCTCGATTCTCTGTACAGCTTGATTTTTTCAATTCTACCGATCACCCGATCCGTTTAGCTCTCAATATGTACTCCGGAGCTGCAGATAATTATTTACCATGTCAATTTAACCCAATAAATATAATTCTCATGTTTACTACAGTCGATTTAACTAATTGGGTCAATTTACTCTTATTGGGCCCGATCGCACCTTAATGGGCCTCGACCCATTTCTAGCCCGTTTCTACTTATTAAATCCCTTCTTCGGGTCTATTGGGCTCTCAATACCCATTGCACTTCGTTCCAAACTCTTTGGATAGCCTATATACTATTTACAGTAATTACTGTAAAATTTCGAATAATATTCCTTTTTATACAAAATTAATACGTAAAATAATCTTAACTTTGCATTGAGAACTCTAATTGTTGAAATTAAAATGTACTTACCCAATGCTATGTGGGGTACAAAAAAATCGGAGTTCAATCGGCTCTCGTTCGGGCTCAATTACACGATCTATCGTCGAACTGCACAATATTATATTTAATTTCGGGTTAATTTTTGATTAAATATAATTTAAATAAATTTCTCAAAAATAAAATCGGTCACTTTTGACCTCGTATCGACTTACCCGAAGTCCGGTGTATCCCAAAAAATTCTTCCCCTTTTTCCTTTTTCTCCTTTTCTCCTTTTTTTTCTCTCTTTCTTGGCTGAACCAGTTCGGTCCGGTTCAACCCGATTCAGACCGATCCGGTTCAGTCGGTTCAATCGGATTCAATTCGGTTCGGTTGGTTCAAGGCCTCGTCAGTCGGTTCTCCACTGGCTTCTGCCGCCAGCAGCTCCGCGGGGTCGTCCGATGCACAGATCTGGTCTCAGTTTCGCCCGAGGTGGTCGAAAAGTGGCCGGTTTGGCCTCTTCTCCCTCACCGTCGATGGTGTCTTTCGTTTTCACCGTTTTCGACCATTTTCATCGTCGACGGTGGCAGATCAGCCCTCCTCCTGACCGGTGGTGAGTCCTTCTTCCTTTCCCTGGCCTCCATTCCTTCTCTTTCTCTCTCTTTCTCGCCCCTTCACTCTCGATTCTCTCTTTTCCTTTCCTCATCGTCGGTCACCATTTTTCCCTTAGTTATCGGTGCCGACGAGCTCGGCAGCCCCTCTCGTCCGACTTCCTGGTTACCGGAGGTAGTCGGTGATGGGACTGACGGCCTCGGTCTGCCCTCTTTCTGTTTTTCCTTTTCAGAATCACGAGTCTGCGATTCATTTTTTTAATTAATTTTAATTTTATTTATTATTTAATTTTATTATTATTTAATTTTATTATTATTTAATTTTATTATTATTTTAATCCTTATTTTATTATTAAAAATCCAAAAATATCCAAAATTATCTAAAAATATTTATATTTAATTCATTAAATCAATAAATGAATTTCTCGATATTATTTCGACTTTACGGTATATTTTTCGATTATTTTTTAGATTATTTCCCAAGGTAAGAATTTCGATTAATTCCAATAAATTTATATCTTGATCAATTTAACCCGAAATTTAATTATTTCTTCGTTATTGATCAAGATTCTCAAATCTATTATTTTTAATTAAATTTTCTTATCGAATTTATATCGGCTTTCGATTTTTTGACCGTTTTACCCTTTCACATATTCGAGAATTCCATTTAAATCCTTCCTTTCACGAACATACTCATTTCGTGTCTTAACTAAAATCGGGTCTTACATAATCTCCCCCACTTAAGAAATTTGGTCCTCCAAATTAGAACCAAGTTAAATGGATCCATAAATAACTCTGAATACGTCTATTGTATCATATACTATCATTCTCAAGTGACTTTTTTTTTTGGAGTGTAATACTACCAACATACTTCAATTAGGGAGATCATCTTAAACCTCAACACTTTCTCCTTCCTGTTTAATACCCGAATCGATTTTCCAGTCATACGTTATACTTTCATTGAGCTAAGCTGTTGGAGCTCATATCCAATCACATATGCTGGATTCGGATAGTATTTCCGAAGCATCATAAGATAGGACACATTGTGGATGCCTGCTAATTCAGGTGGTAACGCCAACCTACAGGCCTTGTCTCTCACTTTATCCAATCTCTTTCCGAATCTTGTTACGTCCTTATGCTATGTCCTAAGGGCATGTAACTTCCAACAATACTAATTCACCTTCGGTGAATTCCAATGGTTTTTATCTCTTGTTAGCATAGCTTTCTGTCTGCTTTGAGGTGTTTTTAATCCTTCACAATTAACTGAACATCCTCAGAGGTTTGTCTTACCAATTCGGGAATAATTTTCTATTTGTCACCCACTTCTTCTTATCCAAATTGGGGAAACAACTCTTACGACCATACAATGCCTTATCTGAAGTCATCCTGATACTCAAGTGACAAATGTCATTATTGGCGAATTCGGTTAGTAACAACTGATCATCCCAGGAGCTTATCAGATAAATGGTACATGCTCTCATCATATCCTCCACCTGTATAGTCCTCTCTGACTGACCATCTGTCTGAGGATGGAAAGTTGTGCTAACACTCAGTCGGGTGCCCATAGCTTCTTGAAAAATATTCCCAGAAGTGAGAAGTGAAGCGGGAATCCCTATATGATACAATGCTCACGGGAAAAATACTTGGTGTTCCATAATTTTCCATACATATAAATCCGCCTACACACTCCGAGTATTTGGGGATTTCCTAACCAGAAGGTGGGTAGACTTAGTGTCACGACCCAATTCCATTCTCTTTAACCGAAAATCACTGAAAATTTTTCGCGTTTTACTGTTACCTTACCCGGTCGTGAACTAAACTCACCACACACTGTTGGGCTGTGAGCCAATAATAAACACCACATCTCATTCATTCTCAATTAATTAAAATGATGTCATACATGTGCATTTAATCGTGTACTTATACGAATACATGTTTTACTGACATCTACATCCCCCATAAGTACAACTCAAAAGAATACTGTGCTTTTACATTGTTTAGATACAAAAAGAATCACTGTGTATATACCTTTTAGCAATGGAGATGCAGCGGAGTCCAAAATACCACGCCTCAGTCCTTACTGGGCTACTATGCACGCTCTGTAGGGGGAAAATAGAGTGGGATGAGCAACCACACGCTCAGTAAGGCAATAATGCAAGCATGGTAGATAACTACTCTATCTACATGCTCATAGTGTTATGCATAAATCATTTATAGTAGGAGCATGAGGAATAAAACTATGCCATGTGAATATACATATATATCATGTATCAAAATCATGTGCATTGGCATATAAGACATGGTAAAAAATCATGTATAAATCATCTCATGCTCAATCTCATTTAAATTCATAAAAGGGCAATTCATTAAGAAACCTCCTTTTTAAACCAACACCATAAACACCACCAAGTCAACTCACAATCACAACCACATTTTCATTCCACAATTCACGCATGTGTATAAATCTAGGTCACTATATCAAAGTGCCTATGTGAACCATTACATCATAAATCATCCCAGACCACACGCATCCAGGTGTACGGGGTATCATGCTGGCACGAAGATGGATTATCCCTCGCCAGACTTTCTCATCACATAACCATCATGCGGTACATCGTACTCCATGTGATATACACGGTACATCGTACTCCGCAAACTCATATCGTGATTGGGGGTGCCATTCCTAGGTCTTATCTACCCCATACCAAGAGTTTTCCATATCCGTGAAGGAGAGCCTCCCTGCCGAACAGAGCCTCCCTGCTTAACAGAGCCTCCCTGCCTCCTCGGGCTTAAGGATGTTAGCTTAAGGATGTAGGGCTTAAGGATCCTTCCGTAAGAGAGCCTCCCCACCAAACAGAGCCTCCCCGCCTAACAGAGCCTCCCCGCCTCTTTGGGCTTAAGGATGTTGGCTTAAGGATGTAAGGCTTAAGGATCTTATCGTACCCATGTAGGAGAGCCTCCCTGCCTAACAGAGCCTCCCCTCCCCTCCAGGGCTTAAGGATGTTGGCTTAAGGATCCCACCGTAAGAGATCCTCCCCACCGAACAGAGCCTCCCCGCCTAACAGAGCCTCCCTGCCTCTTTGGGCTTAAGGATGTTGGCTTAAGGATGTAGGGCTTAAGGATCTAACCAACTTTCACGACCTTATACGTGTCACAATGTGCAAACTTGTGCGAGCAAAGCTCTAGCACGACTCATGCATCCTCTCATAAAGAGACGCGTACGAGCATAGCTCTAGTACAGTTATACTCATAAGACAACCACTCAAAAGCCACATACGAGCAAAAGCTCCAGTACGATTTATAAACATCATCATAGTTTCCAAATCAAGGTGCGAGCTAAGCTCCAGCACGTTTCATACAAATGAAAACATAGAAATCCAGCGCGAGCGAGGCTCTAGCGCGATTTATGTCATACAAATACGATAGGCGGCTCATACACAATCAAACAATCCCGGCAATTGGGTTTAACACTCACAAATGCTTTTCCACAACAACCATACAATACTAGCCGACCCATCTACTAGCTTGCTTAAAACCAAGCAATTTCGTTTTGAAAAGCATCAAAACATTAGATTTATGCAATTATTAGCCTTACTATCCCATTTCATAAAATCCACTTCAAATCCAAAACCACGCATATACTCCTCATCATTCACGAATACCATCAATCATTTATTTGAGCAACCATGCATTTCATAAAACACCCAATAATCACCCACAAGTTCAAAGTACGAGCAGCTACCTCTATATACTCACAAAATTCCCTTACCTGGAATCGCGATGCGTGATTCCACTTCCGTAAGCTGCTTACTCGTACGGTTCGATTCGTCTTCAATGAAACTCTTCGGGACTGCACAAAATCGTATCCCGCATTATATTCGATCCATATATTGCAACCCTTGTGCTTGCTATATCCAATTTAATCTATAGCCTCTATTAAAGCTTATTGGGCCTCGTTTCATTACTTTACCCATAGCTCGAGTCTATGGATCTTCTTAGGCCTATTATCTTATTCAAAATCGATATCAAATCGACATAAAGCTCATAGTATTCATATTTCATGAATCCCCTCACTATGGCATTTATCAATCATATACATACCCATTTTCACAATTCCTCCAACTCACCATGTAATTCCATCTAACCATCTAAAATCATAAACATTACCCCAATAACAACTTTAGCATGCCATAAATCATAAGCTCATTCAATCCCACATATTCTCACATTATACCCATTTTAGATTTCTAGGTCACACCAATTCCACTACATTCCTAGGTAGTTTATCCATCAATACTCATATCAATCAACTCCAAAATCAATTAAATAGCTAATGCATTTGGATTGGAGTGTTAGAATCTTACCAATATGATTTCTCTTCTTGCTCCAAATGGTAATGCCCTTAACTCCTTCAATTCCAAAAATGGGAAGATGCCCTCTCACTATGTTGTTCTTCTCTTTGATAGGGATAACTTTGCCTCTAATGATCTCTCTTCAAATCTCACTAAAAATGGCTGATTTTAGAGAGGAAAAATTAGGTTTTTGGGGTTGAGATTGTAAAGTTAAGTGTTTTTCTGAGATTTCCAGATTTTTAGCCCTCCTTATATAGAAATAGCTTGGGGAGATCGATCTGGTTCATGAGGAGATCGATCTGGTCCCCCTTAAATCCCTCTTTTTCACGGCATTTTTAAGCATGCGATCGATCTGTCGAAGCATCAGATCGATCTGTTGAAGCATGAGATCGATCTGTCGAAGCATGAGATCGATCTGGTCCCAAACAGAGAGCTAAGGAGATCGATCTGGGTGCTTAGAGATCGATCTTTTCATCACGAAAATGCTTAGGAGATCGATCTGGCTCCATTGGAGATCGATCTGCTCTATTCTTTTGCCCAAATAAGAGCATTCTGGCTCTTCCAGATCGATCTCTCATCCTATGAGATCGATCTGGCCCTCATGTTTTCCAGATTTCCTGCAGTTTCCTTGCTGTAACTCATACCAACACATCCTTAATCTATTGCCACGGCCATTTTCTCATCCATCCACCTTTATAACTTGAAAATGGCATCCATTCATACCTCATGCACATTGAAACTTGTGTACATTCATTGTATGTTCAAAGGTATGCTACAAAAAACCAAATGGAAGCACAACTCCATTCCATTTTACCACACTACTCATCTTGAGTTTCAATCACATCCATCACTTGCCAGAACTCATTTCTTCATATTCATACTCAATGAAGCTCGTATGTATGCTACAATTCATATTACACATACATACATTGAATCCATGGACTTACATCAATCATACTTTACATTACCAGTCCATTCATATTATTTGATCCAATTATACATATTACCATTATACATATACGGGGTCTTACACTTAGTCAATCTATCGACTATCACCCAGATAGCCTTATGATTCATCTGGGTCCTCTGTAACCCATCACGAAATTCATGGTAACTTGTTCCTACTTTCGTGTCAATATAGGTAGAAACTGCAATAACCCTATAACTTCTTTTGCTCTACCTTACTATGTGTAATGACCTTTGACCCTTTAAAATGGGGGGATTTTTTTTTTTAACTTAATTTACCCACTTATTCCCTTATTCACTTAGGCTGTATTCATGTTCAGTGTCAATCCTTAAAAATATTTCATTTCATTTATGCTTATACAGATTTCATCCCGACACATTATTTTCAATAGATGTCTGTGCATACAAATAGTCTGGTAAGGAGATAAGAATGTATACTCACGCATATACAAAAGGTAGTCTGGGGAGGCTCATATCCGCCAGCCTACGTCGTCTACGCAGCATTTTATTAACTATAATTCACTGCAAAAAATCTGAGAGGTAGAGGGGTGAGCTTTTGAGGAAAAGCCCAGTAAGGTAATACTCTTAAAGCAATTCTGATATATATAAAAACATTTGAAGTTGTTTATACAACGAAACTTAATGCAATACATAAATTGCCATTTCATGCATAATCGTCATAAAGCATGCGTGTCTTTAAAACTAATAACATGCTTAACCATTTTTCAACTTTTCATAAACCTTTCATGAACATTTCATAAACCATTTCGTAAACATTTCATGAATATTTCATGGTCATTTCGTAAACATCTCATGAATATTTCATAATCATTTCGTAAACATCTCATGTATATTTCATAATCATTTCATGAAGCATATCGATCGTAACCAATTTTCGTATATATCATGAAAACACATATTCATTCATCATAGTCGATTTTCATAATCAAATTGAGGAGACTAGGCTATAAATAAGTCATGCGATACGTGTCATTCTCCGTGGAGAGTCATCATACCTATGGCCATGGTAAGGGGGCTGTAGACTAGATCAGGTTTGTACAGCAATAATAATTATAAACATGGGTAGTATCTTCTTATTTCTTATCATATATTAGCACATAGATAGGGCACGGGCACCTGTGGCACTCACCGTGCGGGGAACATTCATGCGTTCTACGCGGGCACGAGATACTACCAAAACATCATCGTAAACCACCAGTAGCACGACATCCTTCACACAGGTTGAGTCAAGTGCTAAAGGGGCCAACGTACTGGCATCCCAAGTGGTGTAGCCGAAACACCACAAGAAGTAACCATGCATGAAGCCTATAGTCTCAAAACAGAGTTTCCAAAATCTTTCTTGGGTTTTATAACTCATAAACTCATATCGAGTAATAAAATCGAATTCCTTGTAATCTGAAAACTCTTTCATAAAATCGAAAGACTGTGTGGTACTTTGTTCCCGCAAGACTCAAGAGGTGGCCCCCACAATCCCCTTTCGAAACAAATTTCTTTTCTTAAATACTTTTGAAATTGTTGAAAGTTTCTTTAACAATATGGATATAAAAACATAAATAACTGTAAAACATCCATACACTTCATACTTTAGGAAATTCATTTCACAACATGGAAAGTACTCGGGGAGCATTTCGAAAAATTAAAACATGCTTTGCAAGTATGAAAGCATTGATAAATCATTTCAAATCATATGCTCTTTCATAAAATCATTTATTGGTGAAACAAAAATGCATTATCAAAACTAAGTTAAATAATACCCCTTACCTCGATTTATCGAAAATTTCAAGTTCGAGTAGTAACGCCTCCAAGTATCTCCCTTAAATCCTTCTACGATTCTCCTACATCGAAATTTGTATTCTTAGTATCCTATTTATTCGAATTACCTACGATGCATCGAAATCGTAAAATTCACTTGAAAATTCACTTGAAATCATAAAATATGTACCGTTATCTCCAAAACTTGCATAAATTTCTTATCTCGGTGTCTGTCCGTAATCCTTGATTGCTTCGACTTAGCGAGTCGGCGAGATCGATCCATTCGATTAATTTTTTGAAACTCTTTCCCGAGATTTCCCAAATTATTTGCGTCTCTTTCTCTATTCCAAATATATATAATATATAAATAAATTCCCTTCTTCCTTTCCTTTATTATATATATATATATTTTTTTCTTTTCTTTCTTTCCTTTTTTTACTATTCATCACTTTCACTATTCATCTTTTTTTTTTTTGAATTTTGCTTTCTCCTTTCCCACCACTTCTACTTATTTTCACCATTTTCTTTCTTCTTCACTTCCACCCGTCATTGTTCATCATCTTCTCTTCTTCTCCCTACCTGAGCTCCTTGTTCACGGCTAAACACTTCAGCTCATGATCACTCTTCGCCCTTTGCTCTTCATTTTCTGTTTCTTTCCTCGAACACCAGTCTACCAACAACCCCTATTTCGCCTGTTCTCCTCTGTTTCTCGCCTATATCACTGCTCGGGTTCCTTCCCGATTTGGTAGCAGTCCCGCAGCTTCAGCTTCTCCACTTTCTCCCTCCTCACGCTTTCTTGGTCTGCCCTATGCTACCTTCACCAATCCTCCTCACCAAGATTCAGCTGTAGCATTTTTTGAAGCAGGAACTGCTCCGTGGTGTGGCTTGTTCCCACATCCCCTTCCTTCTCGGTCTACTCCAACATTGCCTTCTCCCATGTTTCTTTCTTCTCTTCTCGGCATCACCTTCCTCACCATCTCTCGGTCGTCACCTTTATCACCATCATCCTTTTTTTTTCATACATCACCTTAATCTTCCTTGTTCTCATCTATGGTCTCTCTCACACTTTCGGTCTACCCCTATTTTTCAGTCTTTCCCTCGTATCTGTCCTTCATGTTCACCACTGTTTCTTCTCGTTTCCAAGCCCTGCCTGAGCCTTCAGTCACCCTTCAATCCAGTCCACGTTCCCTGCTACCGCCATCGTCTTGGGTTGTAAGAAATTCCAGGCGCCAAACTCTCTGTCCTCACGTATAGCCATCTGCTTCAGCATCATTTCCAGTTCACCAGCCTTTCCAACTGCTCCAATCTATTTTTTTTATGCTTAGGTCTTCCAATCGGCCTCTCTTCCTCTGCTGCAGTGTAGGCCTATATAACCTATACCACTGATGTTATCTTTATATATATATATATTTCAGTACTCTATCTTTCCTCCTGCTCTCTTACTCTTTCTTTTCTTCTTTCGATTGGTTGATCCCTCACTACCGTGCCTAGGCAGAAATAGGCACCACATTGTTGTAGCTACCGAAAAACTATCCTTCTTCGTTTCCCCACGGTTCCTTTCCCTCTTTTCTTTTCAATTTGTTCAGATTCTAACAGTTGTTCTACATTTTTTTTCCTATACCTTGGGTTTTTCTTTCACCTAAACACCCCATCCCTATTAATTTAGTCTGCCATATCTCATTAACTGTGATGCAGATTTACAGTAGTGGCCAAGCAGCCTACTCTCCTGTTCCAAACTGCTGTAAATAACGGTCACATGCCTGTTTCTTTTCCTTTTCTATCTTCTATACTGTCAGTTCAATCTGTTGTCTTACATTTCCTCTGTAGTTTAGTCACAGTTAATATTATACTTATTCTTTCCTCCTTCCAAACATTAACATCTCACCAACCTCACTTTGTTTCACGCTTTCCTGCTCCATGCTTCCTGTTTTCATGTTTCCCTTTCATTTGTCTGGGTGCTTTACATACATATCTCTGTACACCTATATCTTTATTGGGATCTCTTAGGATTGGCTTCATTTTAGAAGCCAATCCTCGGACTCTTGTTTCCACTTGTGTTTCTATGTATATATATATATATATATATCTATGTACCATACCTATGTACCTTAATTGAAGAATACCCTTAGCAGTACATGTAATTATTTATATATATACATACATGTGTACACCCATGTACTTAAATAAATAAATTATTTATTTATTTATTTATTTAGTTGTTTATTTATTTACTCATTTAATTTATTTTATTAATAAATTTTAAGTAGTTATTTTATACTTCACGATGTATTATGTTCAAAGCGTAATCAGCCTATTATTAATGCTTATCTAGTGCGGAGGAATGTACGCACATTAAATCTAGCTCAAAAATTTTATTTTTACACCTCATAATTATTTATTCCTCAAATCAAAATATTTTAGTAATTTAGTCTCGTCCAAGTTTCTCATATTATAATTCAACTTAATTATCCACCAATAAGCGCATTCTCCATTATTATTTAAACCGGGTACATGAAAATTCTTGGGGTTTACACTCTGCTGACATACGAGACACTTTTCCACAATCTCTACCATGTCTCTTTTCATATCTGACCACCAATACCTTTTTCTAAGATTTTGATATATTTATTACTTCTCGGATGCACTGTATATTCCAAAGAGTGAGCTTCTGACAATAACTCTATCTCATCTCTGTGGTCCTGGGGAGCACTTATACTGTCTCTGAACCTCAGTAAGTCATCATCACTCCCTTTGAACTCTGTCACTGTACCCATCTGAATTTGACCCACACTATCGACACCCTGTCGATCATCATGCTAAGCCTGTCAAATTCGGTCACTCAAATCTGGTTCTAATCTCAAGCTAGCTATCACACAATCACTGTCATCATCAGAGGGGATCACATCACTACTGAGGCTTACAACTGCTCTAGCAGCTCATGCTCCCTGACCATCATATGTAATACAATCTCAAGGCTCTTTCTGCTCAAGGCATTAGCCATTACATTAGCCTTTCCTGGGTGGTACAATTTCCACAATCATAATCCCTCAGAAGCTCTAATCCTCTTTGTTCTCATATCCGACTCTTTCTGTGAAAACAGATACTAGGGGCTTTTATGATCAGTGCATACCTGAAATTTCTCACCGTATACATAGTAGTATCATATACTCAATACAACCACTATCGCTATCAACTTTAAATCATGGGCCGGATAGTCCTTTCATGATCCTTGAGTTGTCTGGATTCATAATTGACTATCTTCCCCTTTTGCATCAATACACAGCCCATTCATTATTTTGAGGTATCCATAGACTCATGAGAAACCTCTTAATCTGTTGGGTATGGTGAGAATAAATGCGGTGGTCAGTTTATTACTTTAGTACACCAAAACTCCTGTCACGTCTATCATCCCATTCAAATATAACTTTTTCTAAGTTAAACGTGTCAATAAAGTAGTCCATTTCGAGAACTCTCAACAAATCATCTGTAAAAACAATTTCCAATTGTTGCTTATAATTTTCCCTGGACTGTAAATACACCCAAAATATCATCAATATGGATGATAACAAATCGGTCCAGATAAAGTTTAAATACCTCATCGTAGTTGTGTTCCACTAAATATTTCAATCACCTATATCCTTGACCTATGTACGCATAAACGTATAATGTCATTTCGAAATCGCTTCCGTTCAAGATACTAACTCGCGTCATTTCCATTTTCTTATATTAACGACTTTTATAAAATTGTTAATTAATTTTTTAAACCTTCACGATTAATCGAATTCTATATTTCTTTATAGTACAAGTAAAGGTACCCTAATTTTAAATGTATATATTATGACTGTCGATTTTAATTTATAAGTTGTGTATACTTTTAGACGCTGTCAAGTCTTCAGGCGGGGAGGTATTTTGAAATACCTTTATTAACCCTCAGAGTTGACCACATAGACTGGTTATGGATATATGCACCCCTTATCCTTGGTCGTAATTCATATCTACTACCTATCACTTAATCCAAATTATTTCACATATCAGAGATATTCGTACCTTGCATACGCCTCTTATTCCAATAGATTTTGTATTCAGGATCTATCACATCTAAAAGCTTATCTTCTTTCGTATATCACTTATAACAAACTTTGTCATTACTCATTCTGTGAGTACAATCATTTACTCATTTAATTTCAATCGCTACACCCTTTTTTCGGTGCAGAGATACCAACAGGATTTTCTCTGTCTCTTTACCCTTCTGTGGGGCAGTCTCAGCCAACTCTGAGCAATCATTAAATAATTGGCCTGTCTTACCACACTTAACGCCTATTTTAGTCAATAAAGTGCAGGTGTAGGCCCTACTTCCATGGTATCTACCACACATCCTACACTGTTACACTGCTACACTGTTACACTGTTACACTATTACACTACAACACTGCTTACACTGCTTATACTGCTTACACTGCTACGGAGCAATTCGGGGTCCTCCAATCACAATACCCCTCAAAAGTGCTAAAATTAGATGCACTAGGGCCTTACCACTCATCTTACCCTGTGACTCATCAGCTCTAATCTCTTACCAACTAGTCTCTTTCCCACTCTAACATCTCTGTCATTCTCTATTCTCTTCTATCTCTATTTCAGCCCTTACTACCTTTCCCAATCTCAGAGGCGTGCAACACATGATATTATTCACGCAACTATATTCTGCTCACTGCCTCGACATAAGTAGTGAGCCAATCGGACTCTAATCGACAATTTGAGCCCTTCCATGAACTTTTGGGCTTTTCGACTCTCACTGCCCATAGTGTCGGGGTAATACCTGGGCAGTTATATAAACTGAGATTCATACTCGTTAATCAACCAGTGTCTCTGGGTCATTGTAAGAAATTTTACCTGTAATTTCCCTTAAGTAGTGTCTGAAATATTCTATCACCGAAATACATCCTGAAATATTTCTCATGTCAGCTCTGGATGTCTAACTCTTCAGATGGGTCGAGCGGACTTCCACCAATGCTCCGCCTCGCCTCCAACATAAACGTATTTAAAAGTCACCTTCTCAGTCGACATACACCGAAAGAATCCATACAACTTTACTATCTCATTCACCCAGTCCTTAGCAACTATTGGTTTCTTTACTTCGCTATATACCAGAGGGGTGTGAAAATCTCTATAGTCTGAGGCATCTATTTAGGCTTTACCCTGCCTATCCTCAACTACCTGCATAGACTAAGTAAACAACTTTGAAATATTTCTACACTCCACTCCATCCTCTCGGAGCGTGTCTCAATACTGTTTGGTCTCTTTATAAGACCCTGTGGAGTATGCTCAACATCAGCCTCCACCTCACTCTCATCTTGAGTCTCATGTGACGACTCATTCGACTCTCATCTCCCCTCTACCATAGCGGCTATCAGTTATAAAAACTATATTCTTGCATTCGAAACTAAATTCTTAGCTACAGTTCCATCTTGATTACACAATTGTATCTAAACAATGCACAATACATGGGGATGTAAATTTACTTAACCACTAACACCGACTCATATCAGGCGAACTCTGCTCTAATACCACCTTTTGTCACGACCCGTTCTAACAAAATCACTACAAATGTTTTGTTTTTTCTTTTTCATTTTATTACTCGTCGTGAACAGTTTCACTACTAACAGTTGGGCTATGAGTCGATATTAGTCCCTCTTGTCATGTTACTTACCTTAACATCTATTTTCCATATTTCATTTACATATCAATTTATTTTAACTAAATACATCCTTAATATTACAATCCGTGTACAGTACTGTGTCTCTATATGTTTAGATAAAAAAATTATACGAATGTGTATACCTGGTCTTAATAGGAAGCAACGGATAACCGAAATGCAAGATTACTGTCATTCTCTTCTATTGAATGTACCCTATGGGTGGAAAATGAAAGGGTGAGCGAAACTTGCTCAGTAAGGCAATAATGTAGGCAGGTAGATAACTATACTATCTACGTGCTGATAATGTCATGATATAAAATCATTTATATTTGGAGCATAAGGTATGACTAAAACGATGCCACATGTATGTATATATCATATAAGAGAAATCATGAAATCGACATATAAAACAAACATGAAAAAATCATCATGTATGACATCTCATGCTCGTCACGTTAAAACTTATTTGTGTTCATCATAAACTCATCACGTTAAAACTTATTTGTTTCATCATAAAATAACCACATCAAGGCCAAACCCATCCATCGGGAATACCTTGATTCATTAAATCGCATCTAATTTAAAAACATAAATCTAGATATTACCCTTTCTTCGGGTTTGTCCTGGTCTATTTAGACCGTATGATATCATGTTAGGCATGTAGGTTACTATATGAAAAATCGAGGACTATGGCCATATTATGTCCCTATGATCCCAGGCTACACGGATCCCAGTGTGCGGGGCATAACAAGTATAACGGGAGGTGGGGTTAAATCCTACCCGCCAGAATATCAAGTAACATCATCGATGAGGCGTACTTTGTGTGACATACACGATACAACATACTCCGTGGACCCATATCATAGTATGGGGGTGCCTGCCGTAGGTCTTATCCACCCCAATACTATGTCGATAACCAACCCATGTCTCAAAGTATACGTACGAGCATATCAACTCTCTACGACACACAATCTACAGGAGGCTTCCGCACGACTATATGCATGTCAACTCACGTCTAGTGTGAGCGAAGCTCCAACACGATGCTATGCATATCATGATATCTAAAATCTTGTGCGAGCGAAGCTCCAGCATAATTTTTGTACACACATAAATTTCTTGTACGAGCAATGCTCCAGTACAGCTTTTTATGAGTAATAAATCAGTGAAATTTAGTACGAGTAAGACTCTAGCACTCTTTTTACTCGTGTAAATATGATAGGTGGCTCAATCTTGATAAAACATCTTTTAAAATCGTAACCGGTACAAACCGATATCCTTTCGTATAATTCATGAAATCAACAACCAACCTATGAGCATATTTGCTTAAATCAAAGCAATACATTCTTATAAAACATTAAAACATGATAATCATGCAATTTATTTGCCTTACTACCCTTTTTGTAAATTGTACACCCAGGGGCAATATCGTTTTTTCTTTATTCACCCATGCCCCGATTTTCGTAAAAATTATTATTTCGTTTCTAGATACTTTAAGAAATTCTAGGCCCTGTAAATACCCTCAAAAATACTCATAGGTATCTCTATGCACCTATAAAATTCCCTTACCTCGATTATCTGTACAGTCTAATTTTTCCAATTCTATCGATCACCCGATCCGTTTAGCTCCCAATATGTACTCCGGAGCTGTAGATAATTATTTTCCATGTCAATTTAACCCAATAAATATAATTCTCATGTTTACTACAGTCGATTTAACTAATTGGGTCAATTTACTCTTATTGGGCCCGATCGCACCTTAATGGGCCTCGACCCATTTCCAGCCCGTTTCTACTTATTAAATCTCTTCTTCAGGTCTATTGGCCTCTCAATGCCCATTGGGCTTCGTTCCAAACTCTTTGGATAGCCCATATACTATTTATGGTAATTACTGTAAAATTTCGAATAATATTGCTTTTTATACAGAATTAATCCGTAAAATAATCTTAACTTTGCATTGAGACTCTAATTGTCGAAATTAAAATGTACTTACCCAATGCTATGTGGGGTAAGAAAATCGAAGCTCAATCGGCTCTGGTCCGGGCTCACATACTCGATCTATCGTCGAACTGCACAATATTATATTTAATTCCAGGTTAATTTTTGATTAAATATAATTTAAATAAATTTCTCGAAAATCAAATCGATCACTTTTGACCTCGCATCGACTTACCCGAACTCCGGTGTATCCCCAAAAATTCTTCCCCTTTTTCTTTTTTCTCTTTTTCTCCTTTTTCCTCTCTTTCTTGGCTGAACCGGTTAGGTCCGGTTCAACCCAGTTCAGACCGGTCCGATTCAGTCAGTTCAATCCGATTCGGTCGGTTCAAGGCCTCGTCGGCCGGTTCTCCTCCGCCTTCCGCCACCAGCAGCTCCGCGGGGTCGTCCGATGCACAGATCTGGTCTCGATTTCGCCCAAGGTGGCCAAAAAGTGGTCGGTCCGGCCTCTTCTCCCTCACTGTCGATGGTGTTTTTCGTTTCCGTCATTTTCGGTCGTTTTCATCGCCGATGGTGGCATATCACCTTCCTCCTGGCCGGTGGCGAGTCCTTCTTCCTTTCCCCGGCCTCTGTCCACCACCGTTCCATCTCTTTCTCTCTCTTTCTCGCCCATTCACTCTCGGTTCTCTCTCTCTCCTTTCCTCATCGTCGACTACCATTTTTCCGTTAGCTATCAGTGCCGACGAGCTCGGCTGCCCCTCTCGTCCGACTTCCTGGTCATCGGAGGTCGTCGGTGATGGAGACCGACGGCTTCGGTTTACCATCGTTTCTGTTTTTCCTTTTCAGAATCGCGAGTCTGCGATTCATTTTTTTTGAATTAATTTTAATTTTATTTATTATTTAATTTTATTATTATTTTAATCCTTATTTTATTATTAAAAATCCAAAAATATCCAAAATTATCTAAAAATAGTTATATTTAATTCATTAAATCAATAAATGAATTTCTCGATATTATTTTGACTTTACGGTATATTTTTCGATTATTTTCGAGTTATTTCCTTAGGTGAAAATTTCGATTAATTCCAATAAATTTATATCTTGATCAATTTAACCTGAAATTTAATTATTTCTTCATTATTGATCAAGATTCTCAAATCTATTTTTTAAATTAAATTTTCTTATCAAATTTATACCGGCTTCGATCTTTTGACCGTTTTGCCCTTCAACATATTCGGGAATTCTATTTAAATCCTTCCTTTCATGAACATACTCATTTCGTGTTTTAACTAAAATCGGGTCTTACATCTTACGACTGCTTTTTCAGTTCCTCAAGTTCAACAAGGGCCATCCGGAAAGGAGACTTCGAGATTGGCTTAGTCTCTGGTGCCAAATCTATAGTGAATTCCAACTCTCTCTCCGGTGGTAGACCTGGTAGTTCATCAGGAAACACATCCGGGAACTCGCATACCACTGATATGTTCTGAATACTTGGACATTCCCGACTAGTATCGGAGATGAATGCAACATAACCTTCACATTAACACGTTCATAAAAAATTTTCATCAATAGTCAAAATCATAAAATCTATTCCTTAACTGCAAAGCATACATCAAACTTACTAGGTAAGGAGAAGGTTACTGTCTTAGTGTAGCAGTCTATACTTACACGGTTGGTGGCTAACCAATCCATACCCAAAATTACATCAAAGTCATACATGCTCAACATTATTAGATCTGCTAACATGATCCTATCTCCTACCTTGATTTCACAATTTCTTTACACCATATCACTCTTTTGTGATTTATACATGGGTGTACTAACGTGTAACGTAAAATCTAGAGATTCAAGCTTAATATGCAAATTACGTCGAAATGGGGTAATATGAAAGAGTGTGGAACTTGAATCAAACAGTACATGTGCCTCATGATTGCAAATTAAAAGCTTACCCTGAATGGTCTCAATGGAGGCATCAGCAGTCTCTCTGTCCAAAGAAAAAACTCTCCAATGAGTGACAGGCTTCTTGCCTTTCTTTGCTGCAGTAGCCCGTCTCTGTGGGATTTACCTCTGGGGAGCTTGTCTCTTAGGTTGTCATGGTTGCTCTAAGGGCTATACAACCTTATTCAGTGGGCAATATTTAATCAGGTGTCTTCTCTGTCCACACCTAAAGCAGCTCCCTGAGGACCAGTGACACACACCTCTATGGAATTTACCACAACTATTAGACAATCTCTCGTACCGCTGAAAGTCTTTGGTAATCTATGGGGTAGCTATAGGAGTCGTGGACCTATCAATCCTAGCCCGAGACTCATCTGTCCTCTGTCTCTTAGGTTGGCCCCTCTGAAAACCATGTCTAGCAAACTCTATCCTCTTACCTTTATCGCCACTCTTCCCTCAAGAGCTATACTCAACCTGTGTAATATCCAAACCCCTCTCGATCATCTGTGCCCTACTGAGAGCATCTCTGAATTTTGTAATCCATAATCCTAACAGCCTGTCTCGAAATAGCCGACCTCAACCTAGACAGGAACCTCTCAGTACGACGCTCTTCATTTCTGAATGTCTCGGGGTCATATCTCATCAGTATAGTAAACTTGCTCTCGTACTCATCCACAGTCATACTGCCTTGTACCAGATTCAAAAAGTCAGTCTGCATCTTCTGTTGGGTAGCTCATGGAACATACTGCTCTCTGAATGCTGACAAGAATGCATCCCAACCAATCACCGGATGCTGAGAAATCAAAAGGATCTTAGTGGATCCCCACCAGTATTCTTCTTAGCCCTTCAACATGTATGTGGCCATAGATACCTTCTCTACATCGAAACACCCCATATAGTCAAAAATCTTCTCCAGGTTTACTAGCCACTCTTCAGCCTCTATCGGATCCTTAACCCCCTTAAATGTTGCAGGCTTTATCTTCAGGAAATCCCTCATTTTACCAATGTCCCTTTCTTCAGTTCGAGTCTGCGTAGGTGCTGAGGTACCTATGGTACCTGGGGAGGAGGAGGTGGTGCCTGTGGAGGAGTTGGCACCGGAGTAGGAATTGGTACTGTGCCAGCTGAATCAGTAGTATTTACCCCTAAGTGTTGGGTAACCATCGCAGCTATAGATTCTAATCCTCGCTCAAGGCACTGCTACTAAGCCATCTGAGTATTGGGGCTCTCTAACTGCAGTAGAGGAGGTGGAGGTCGCTGAGCCTGCCTCCGAGGGTGTCCTCGTCTTCCACTCATCATGCAAGTGATCTAATACCTATGCGTAATTCCAAAGGTCAAGTCTTAAATTCATTAGGTATACATTACCTACAACCAGACAAGCATAGACATTAAGATGTAATTTTATCCTTATTTTCGACACTGACAGTACTAGACAACCTTCGCTTTGATACCACCTTTAACTGTAACGACCCTTGACTCTTGAAACTTGGGGGATTTTTTTTTTAAACTTAATTTACCCACTTATTCCCTTAGTCACTTAGGTTGTATTCCTGTTCAGTGTCAATTCACTTTTCCTAATTCTTTATCCATAATTATATTTAAATTCCATGTTTGACCTATATGGCCAATAGAAATTTCGACATCATAACGGAATATATATGAGCCTACCCACCTAAAAATTAATTGTTTTAACAATCCTAGATATCCACAACTACCAAACATACTTTCCAAATCCACATTTACAACCTAATACATCCATTTCGATTCAATACCAATCGTCTCAAAACATAATCCCAAAAGTAATATTCTTTACATTGTTTTCCTTAAAAATTACATCCCAACAAAATATTTCTAAAATATGTCTGTGCATACAAAATGTGTCTGGTAAAGGAATGTAATTGTATACCTTTTCTGCGTGTACAAAAAGTAGCCTAAGGTAGCTCTTTCCCACCAGCCTACGTCGTGTAAGCAGCAGGTAGCGCCTACGGATCATTGTAAATAGTTTGAAAGGTAGAAGGGTGAGCTTACGGGAAAAAACCTAGTAAGAAAATGCATTTAAAACGGTCTTCGTGATTCAAATATGTAGAAAAACATAATAATACGTACAATGACTTCTCTCTGAAACTAATATAAAGTACCTTCGAAATTAAGAAAACTGGAAACATCATGATTCAAAACGTAAATCTTTAAGTACTTGAACTTAACAGTCATCACATAACCTTTCGTATATTCAGAATTCCAAAAACATAATTACATGTAAAATCACATATCATAAAGTCAAATATGAAAACAGAGTTTAATTCAGATAGAGACTACATTGGCCCATATGATTATCATGCATTTATAACAAAGTCATCCTCTGTAGAGGGAATTCAGAACCTATGGCCATGGTAGGGTTGTATACGTGATCTAGGTCGTACAGCGTTCAGACACCCAAAGGTGGAATTCAGATGCCACAAAGGCGAAGTTCAGATGCCACACAGGCGAAGTTCAGACACCACACAGACGAAGTTCAGACTCTACACAGGCGAGCATGATAAGCGTTAGCATACAACATAAGTGGTCCTTAGTCTCAAAACATACTATAGTTTTCATATATAAAAATATCAAAATACAACCATCTTATTCAAAAGACAATTCCAGCGAACATGCTCTTATTTAGATGTTAAATTCAGAAATATGCAATTATTCAGAATACAAATTCAGAGAACATGTTCTTGTTCAGAAAACAAATTCATAAACATGCTTTTATTCAGAAAAACCAATTTCAGAAATCACGTTCTTACTCAGAAAACAAAAGCAGAAAACATCCTCGAAAATCATAGTCCAGATCTTTGTAAGTTTTCCTTAATCATAGTTCAGAATGTAAACTATTACCGTTTTAAATTACACCCCCTTACCTCGATCTATCAAAAATTCTGAGTTCGAGTGGTGACGCCTCCCAGTACCTCCTTTAATTCCTTCTACGATTCTCCTACACTGAAATTGTATACTTAGCATCCTATTCATACGAATTGTCCGAATTGCGCTAAAATTGTAACTTATTCGTCACTACTTCGTGTGTGCGTATAATTGTACATACCTAAGCCAACATGTGTGTTTATATATTTTTATTACTATATTTTTTTGTATGCACATATACTAACATACACATTCATTATATACATCTATATGTATATACACATAAGTATATACACACATATATATATTTTGTTATTTTTTTTATTATTCCCTCACATATATATTTTTTGTCTACTTCTCATCTCTTCCATTTTTTTCCACATCTAATTAAATTTACACTAACATGCTTATTTCCCAACATATATATATATATACATGTACATTAAATATACATATATATAAATTTTACCTTTCTCTTCTTTTTTCTTCCAATTTTCAGCTTTTTCCCCTTTTTTTTCCTTTCTTTTTCCCTTTTCTTCTTTCTTTTCTCTTTTTTTCCTTCTTCCTCGACTAGTGCTCACTGTTATGTTCTTTCTTCACACTACAAGAAAAAGAGGCAAAAGCGACGGAATTAGCGACGAAATTTTCGTCGCTAATATTAGCATTCCGTTGCAAATGAGTATTTTCGACGGATTTAGTGACGAAATTTTTCGTCGCTAAATTTGAAGTCGCTGAAAGTTTTTCGTCGCTGAGGGAAAATTTCCTTCGGTAATTTCGTCGCAAATAATTTCCTTCGCGAAAACATTTTACCGACGAAAATCCGTCGCTAATAATTCCGTCGCTGAAACATTTTAGCGACGAAAATCCGTCGTGATATTACTATTTGACTTAATGAAATTTTCGTCGCTAAAGTGTTTCAGCGACAAAAATCCGTCGCTAATAATTCCGTCTCTGAAACATTTTAGCGACGAAAATCCGTCTCTGATATTGCTATTTGACTTAATGAAATTTCTGTCGCTAAAGTGTTTCATCGACGGAAATTCGTCGCTAATTTATTCTTAATTAATTAAATTTTTCGTCGCTAATCGGATTCAGCGACGGATTTTCATAGGTAATTTATCTATATATTTTTAATAATTTTTCTCTTAAATCCGTATACCTAAAGTAATGAAACAGAGCTGTAGAAATCGATAAGAACAAATATAAAATATATATCACAACTATATGTCAAAACTAACATCAACTATTAATTGAAAATCATCATATATACAGTCCGATCAAATCATCATCACAAATATCATCCCGAATTCATAAGAAAATAAAATAAAATAAAATGTGTACTCTCACTGATTAGGGTGACCTCCAGATCCAGACGGTCCAGGTCCAGGTGCTCCTGTGTTATTGGCATTCCTTGCCATCAAGTTCATCATCTGATCCATAAAATCAGACAACTTTCCTTCCAGATTATCAATCTTGTTTGAAATGACTCTGACGTCCTCTTTCACTTGCTGCACCTCTGAATTTGTGTCAGGAGTACCTATCACACCAGGAGTAGGATAAGGAAAAGGACTCTAAGCTGAATGAGATGCGCAAGAAGATTGGGTGGAACCAGAGGCAGATGCAATGTTTGTGCCCATTTGTAAATCAAGGCGATATGGCCTAGTCCCAAATCCGTACGTATGTGTACGCGTACTCTCCATCCCTCCAATTACCTCACACCATGCAGCTCGATCAAAAGGAGGATGAGTGCTTATATCCTCGCCGTATTTATGAGTCAATGAAGTAGCGTACTTTTCCTATAATGTAATTAGAAGAAGGATAATAAACAGTAAACTTTAATAATGAGAAAATCATATTAGAAGCCAATAGAATGCATTACGTACACTGACAGATTTGGACTTGTTGTCCACATAATCACCATCTCCACCTAAACGTCTATGCGTCCGATCAAATAATTCTTTATATGTTGGTGCTCGACCTAGACGTTTCGCCTACATTACAAGATATGCAATTTTTCATAAAAAGATATGAAATTCGACTAATGAATAAAAATTACATTAAAATAAAAGTCAACAGTAAAATAAATCAAATTATTATTTGGACTTACCATTCTATATTCATGTACCGAAAAAGATACAGAACCACTTGTATGCTTTGTTATCGTTCCTTCTTTTTCCGTCAACCGATTCTGTTTTCCTTTTTTTGACTTCGCCTCCCACCTTTCAGTCCCCCATTCATTCTCAACTAATTGATCCCATATTTGGACTGAAATCCACTTCGACTTGTTGTACCCTTTACAGTCAGATATTTTATCCGTATTAAAATATTGCATTGCTTGTCTTCTCTCCAACTGCAGTAGGTCTCTAAAACGTGACTTGCATAAGTGCTCTCAAATTGTATAGACATTATTGGTTTGGTTAGCAGACCACCTAAACTTCTCCTGCAAAAAAAAAATGATAATTATCATTTCGATACGTTTATGACCCATTATCAAGTTATTTACTTCAAAGTAATGTACTTGAAATTTATTCCATATCTGTGCTTTCACTTCATTTGGAACCGTTTTCCATGTTGGCCATGGTTCCGAGTAATGTTGTTTAATTAAATTGGATATAGTCCTCACACCCTTCGACTCTTCAAAAGAACTGCCAATCAAAAAAGAAGATATCGTCAAATATTATACCATATTTAATATCATAGTTGTATGAAAATAAAAAAAGTAGAAGCAATATACCTGTTACCAAGTGGCGTCAGGAATAACCTTTGCTCTGGGTTTTGCGGTGTTTCAAGGCTCTGATTTGGGCCTCTTGTTCTTTTTCGACCACTACCACCACTCCCACTCCCACTCCCACTACCACCCACAGTTTGTGTAGTGTCCTCAGTAGATATTCTTTGCCCGGGTAATGGTTGTTCTACCGCTGATGGAGGAGCTGGAATGTCATCATCATTGTCGTCATCATCATTATCAGGAGCTGGATCAGGCCGACTAGAAGATGGATTTGGTTGGGCGAGAGGCCGAGAACGAGGCTGATTTGGACAGTAAGCTAAAGGTCAATCACGAGCATGAGCATCAGACTCAGTAGGCTGCTGAGATTGAGGCTGAATGTCAAAGTTAAGATTATAGTCAAACTCCAATCCAGGTAGAGGAGACTTGGACCTATATGATCGTTGTGCTAACTTTTTCAATCTTCTCATCTGCAATACAGATAAAAAAATTATCTTTAGAAATAAGTAAATGAAGTCCAATAATATTTATTTTACAATCAAATGTTTAATTCTTACTATTCATTATTGTAATCACTGTCATCTTCTCTATCATTACCAACTGTTTTATCATTCCAAACTTCATCCTCCTCCTCTTCTTCTTCTTCTTCTTCTTCTTCTTCTTCTTCTTCTTCTTCTTCTTCTTCTTCTTCTTCTTCTTCTTCTTCTTCTTCTTCTTCTTCTTCTTCTTCTTCTTCTTCTTCTTCTTCTTCTTCTTCTTCTTCTTCTTCTTCTTCTTCTTCTTCTTCTTCTTCTTCTTCTTCTTCTTCTTCTTCGTTCTTCTTCTTCTTCTTCTTCTTTCTTCTTCTTCTCTTCTTCTTCTTCTTCTTCTTCTTTCTTCATCTTCTTCTTCTTCTTCTTCTCCTTCTTCGTCTTCTTCTTCTTCTTCTTCTTCTTCTTCTTCTTCTTCTTCTTCTTCTTCTTCTTCTTCTCTTCTTCTTCTTCTTCTTCTTCTTCTTCTTCTTCTTCTTCTTTCTTTCTTCTTCTTCTTCTTCTTTTCTTCTCTTCTTCTTCTTCTCTTCTCTTCTTCTTCTTCTTTCTTCTTCTTCTTCTTCTTCTTCTTCTTGCTTCTTCTACTCTTCTTCTTCTGCTTTTCTTCTTCTTCTTCTTCTTCTTCTTCTTCTTCTTCTTCTTCTTCTTCTTCTTCTTCTTCTTCTTCTTCTGTAAATTGATTGACTTCTTCATATGCGCCACTAATATGAATAGTAGGGTTGTCCAGTTCGTCTGAATATGCAACTATTTTAGGGTTCAAAACTTCCACTTCTTGGTAAATTCCTTCGCTCAAATCTAGAATCTGTCCACCGTCATTTCGTCGAAGGTTAAATCTACTTCGTGCCTTTGTTTTGAATACGGCCCACCAATGATGACGATCTTTTTTTGTAGAAAGATAAGGACTAAAATACACTTGTTGGCTCTGTTTAGCTAATATAAAAGGTTCGTTACTGGCAAGTATAGATTTATGCTTGATATCAACAAGACCGTGTCGGGGATCAACATGAAGACCACGTTCTGTATCAAACCAATGACACTTGAAGAACACAACTTTATTCGCAATTCCAAAGTACTCTAATTCGATTATATCTGTCAGTATGCCATAAAAATCACGATCCAAATCATTGTAGCAGCTGCCTTTGACACATACACCACTGTTCATTATTTTTTGAGATCGATCATAATCCAACGTATGAAACTTGAAACCATTTACAAAATAACCTTGATAACTCCTTATCATACGTCCAGGACCATGAGAAATCTCAATAATACGTGGATCTGTTTGAGTGGCATGTTCAAATACCTGAAACCCCACGAATTTTTGTGCATTAAAATTTTAAAATGTAAGTTCACACTACTGATTGTTCTATTTTTATAGTACTTACAAATTGTTTAAGCCATTTTGGAAAATGAGCATGACGTGCTTTCTCTAATTGTGCATCACTGATATTCGGATGATCTCTTTTAATCATATCATCAAATGACCTACAATGATATTTGGAACTAAATAAGAGAACAACAATATCAGCCATATATTTTTACATTAAACTGTAAGACCCAATATTTTCGAGTGCATTTAAAAATGCAAAAAGGACTTAAATGGCATTCCCGAATATGTGCAAGGGCAAAATGGTCAAAAGACCAAAATTCGGTATTTATCGGGACAAGAAAATTTAATTAAAAATATGAGAATGAGAAATCTTGATCAATGATGAAGAAATAATTAAATTTCGAGTTAAATTGATCAAGATATGAATTTCTTGGGATAAACCGGGATTTTCGCATCGAAAAATAATCTCGAAAATAATCGAAAAATATATCGAAAAGGCAAAACCGGACTGAGAAAATTATTTACAGATTAAATGAATTAAATATAATTTTTAAGGATATTTATGCATTTTAATATTATTTTATTGAATAAAATAATAATAAAATTTAATTATAAAAAAAAAAAAAAAAAAAAAAAAGAAAAATGAAAAGTCTGAAACAGAAGAGAAAAGAAACAGAGGCGAAACGAAGCAAAAGACGCGAAGGCCGAAACCGAGGGGGAGGTTCGTCACCGGCGAACCACCGGCGACGCTGAGAGGCCGGTGAGGACCGGCGAGCGCAGCCCAGCACCGGGCGAACCTCCAGCAGCCCAAACGCGCGGCGAGGTGGCCGGAAAACGTCGGAAACGGAGGAGAAGACCGCGGGGGAGAGAACCCCGATTCGCCGGCGATGGGGCTGATTCGACCCCAGCCGAGGCCCGATTTAGGGAGCCCAGACGATTGCGCGCCGATTGGCACCGGAATCGCGCCGGGAACCGGCCCGACGGCGCCGGCACGACCAAAGGGAGCCTGGACCGGCCGAACCGGACAGAACCGGCCGAACCGGACCAGACCGAACCGGCGGTCCGAACCGGGTTGAACCGGACCGGACCGGTTCAGCCAAAAAGAGAGGGAAAAAAGAAAAAATTGGGAAAAATTCCTGTGATGCAATCGAGCTTCGGGTAAGTCGGTAAGCGGTCAAATTGACCGATTTAATTTTCTGAATATTTAATTTAATTAATTCCGACTGGAAATTTACCCGGAAAAATATATTTAATTGTGTAGCTCGACAATTGGCATCCACTGAGAGCTCGAGACAGCCTCGATTTGTATACGATCAGGGAATAACGGGTAAGTGACCCTTATTTACGACAATTTTATATCGTTATGCGTGATTGATATTTAACGCATAAATCACGGATTTAATTTTCGCATAAATGAATTAAATTCTGGAAAATTAGATAAATTGTCGTAAATATTAAATTGAGATATCAGAGAATTTAGAACGAGGCTAAATAAATATTGATGGGTCCAATGAGCCCAATAGGCCTCGATAAAGTGTGGTAAACGGGCTTAAGGCCGATTAAGGCCCATTAAGGTGCAATCGGGCCCAATATGGGAAAACAGGCCCAATGATTTAAATTAAGCCCAGAAAATTGTGAATACAATTAATTGTATTGTAATTGACCTGATGAATATGTATCCGCAGTGCCGGAGATTTGAATTGGATTCAGAGCAAATCGGACTGCGTGACGAGTCATCAGAGGAAAGGTCAGACTGTACAGATAAATGAGGTAAGGGAATTGTGTGAGTAGCTAGAGGTAGCTACGCATATTTTAATAGTTTTCTGTACACTGAGTATGTATGTATACATGGATATTGTATAATGATCCTAAAAATGGTTTGAATGATTTTAAGGATCGAAATAGGTGAAATGTCTATTTTACCCCTATTGAGGGAAGTTCACCTAAGGATGGTGAAAGCATGACATGCATGAAATGCATGATTTAAGGAATTTTCCGAATTTAAGATTTGATTGGTTTTAATCAAAGTAAATCGATAGATTGGCCAATAATTGCATAAGTTTCCCAAATTAACACTACGTAGGTGTTATTAATATTTAAATGAAATTTCTTTGGAAAAGAGGCCAACTATCAAGTTTATATGGAAACAGGTAGTGCGGACACGTAGTTCGCACTATATCTGCGTTTGTGAATGTGCATAAATGTGCTTGAGCAGTTGCTCGCACCGACTTATGTGACATCATATGCATGAAATGTGCTAGAGCATGGTGCTCGCACTGATTTTTAATATTGTGAAATGAGAGCTGCTGGAGCCTAGCTCGCACTCTGTTTTGACATGTTTTGACATGTTTTGATTTGTTTTGACGTGATATGCATAAAATGGTGCTGGAGCGATTGCTCGCACTAGTTTTAATGATTTGACATGCATGAGAGATGTTGGAGCTTAGCTCGCATCCTGTTTTGATTAAATTATGCATGAAGCCGTGTTGGAGTGTAACTCGCACGAGATTTGATTTAATTATGCATAAAGCCGTGCTGGAGTATAACTCGCACGAGATTTGATTTACTTGAGCATTCATTTGTGCTGGAGCGTTGCTCGCACAAAGTTTTATATGGTTTTCATAATTCATTTGAATGCCGTACTGGAGTTTTTCTCGTACGAGGTTTTCACTGAATTTATATACATATCCGTACTAGAGCGTTGCTCGTACGTGGAATTTACATGAAATTATAATCAGTTTAAGTCGTACTGGAGCGCTGCTCGTACGTAGATTTCACTGATTTTTATGAAACCGTGCTAGAGCTTCGCTCGCCCGAGGTTTTCAGATATCATGAATATGCATGGAGCCGTGCTTGAGCTTCGCTCGCACAGGGATTTATATTACATGCATATAGCCGTGTTGGAGCCTCCTGTAGACTGTGTGTCACAGTGAGATGATATGCTCACACGTGCATTCTGAGACAGATGATATGGGTGGATAAGACCTATTACAGGCACCCCTGACTGAGCTTGGGTTCACGGAGTACTTTGTACCGTGTATGTCACGCGGAGTACGCTGTACCGTGGGGATTGTTGGAGTGGAGTGGCATTAGCCACGAGGCAGCAAGCCTTGCCCTCGCAATCCTGGTGTTATGCTGTTCTGGCGGGTAGGACGACCCACCTCCCGTTTCAGGTGTGATACCCCGCACACTAGGTACCGTGTTGCCAGGGATCACTAGGATATGGCCATAGTCCTCGATGTTACTGTTAATTACCTGATTGTCTCACATGATATAACTTGTGGTCTGTTAGACCAGGGTAGACCCGAAGGAGGGGTCAGGCCCCCGATTTGATGATTTGATGATTTCAGATGATTTTATGATATGTGACCCTGAAAGAAGGGTGGTTTTATAACTCAAGTTTTATAATGAAATATAACAAATTGTTTTATGAGTTTTGAGATGATTGACCCAGAGGGGTTATTTTATACTGCGTTTTAAATGAATTGATTTAAATGCAGTGGCATGATGTGTTTTCCATGCTTTCATTTGAAAACCTTGAATTGTCTTACATGACATGAAAGACTGCATGATCTTGATTAAATTCATGCTTAATATGATTTAATGATGTCACATAAAATGCTTTGAATGCATGAGTTACATGATTTATATATGCACAAATAGTTTTGGATAAACTATGGCATTGAATATGCATGACTTTGTGCGTGTAATTTTAAATGAAAAGAAATGGATTTAAGGGCATGGCATTATGAGCATGTAGATAGTGGAGCTATCTACTTACTTGCATAATTGCCTTACTGAGCGTGTGGTTTGCTCACCCCCCTTATTTTCCCATCTTTTCAGAGCACTTGTAATAATTATTGAGCGGCTGAGGACTTGCATGCTTAATATCCGCTGCTTGCTGCTTCCCATCGAGAGACAGGTATACACATTTGTATGGTTTTGTATCTAAATATGTAATGCACAGTACTGTAAACGGATATTATGTCGGGGATGTAGAGTCATGTAAATACCATTGGGTATGTATTTATTTAAAGTCAAAAGGATAGTAGACTCTGATATATGATTATGGGAATGAAATGTTAAATAGTGTGAGGTGACTAACACCGAATCATAGCCCAACTGTGTTGTAGGATGGTCACGACGAGAGAAAGTTAAGAATTAAATAATAAATGAAAAAAACGAAAAATTTACTCTGAATTTTAGGTAATTCGGGTCGTGACAGGTTTAATGGTATCAGAGCTTGAGTTGGCCTGATATGAGTCGGTGTTAGTGGTTAAGGAAGTTTACATCCCCATGTACTGTGTATTGTTTAGATACAATTGTGTATATCGAGATGGAAGTGCAGCTAAGAATTTGGTTTTAAATGCAAGTATAGACTCATTGACTGATAGCCGCTATGGTTGAGAGGCGAGTACACGAGCTCAAGGCCGTTGAGGTAGGCCCATGAGTTGTACTGAGTCGCCACATGAGACTTGAGATGAGATTGACGTGGAGGCTGATATAGAGCATGCTCCACAGAGTCTGATAGAGAGATCGGATAGAGTCTGACAGAGAGATCAGACAGTATTGAGATACGCTTCGCGAGGTTGGAGCGGAGTGTGGAGAATATTTTGCGAGCTAATTGCTCAGGGTATGTATGAGGGCGAGTCGGAACATTGATGAAAGTTCGCTCGACCCATTTGAAGATTTCGACATCCAAATTGGACATGAAAAATAATTCGAAATGTATTCCGGTGACAGAATATCCCGGACACTGTTTAAAGAAAATTACAGATGACATTATTTACTCTGACCCAGAGGAACATGTTGATTAACGAGTATGATACTCAGTTTATATTCCTGGGCAGATGTGACTCGAACATGATGAACAGTGAGAGTCGAGATTTTTGAAAGTTCATAGAAGGACTCAGATTATCAATTAGAGTCCGATTGGCCTGTTAGATATCACTACCTATGCTGAGGCATTGCACAGACTATAGTTGTGTAAATAAGATCAAGAGTTGCACGCCTCTGAGATTGGAAAAGGTAGTAAGGGCCGAAATTGAGACAAAAGAGAATAGAGGATGACAAGAATGTCAGAACGGGAAAAAGGTAGTTTGGTAAAAAGCTTAGAGCTGATAAATCATGGGGTAAGTTGATTGATAAACCCCAGTGTATCCAATTTCAATACTTTTGAGGGGTATTGTGATTCGAGGACCCCGACCTGCTACGTAACAGTATAACAGAGTAGCAGTGTGAACAGTGTAAGATGTGTGGTAGTTATCACGAAAATCAGATGTTGGATGAAGGCGAGTGTATGCCTTGGACCAGGACACTATTGATGTTTCATAGGATGTGGTGGAAGATACCACACTGGTTGTGAATAATGAAATAATTATTTTAATTGATCCTGGTGCCACGCATTTATTCATACCGCCTTCAGTTGCTTATAAGTTAGTGAAAAAAATGTGAAGCCTATACCTTTAAGCATGAAGAGGATGATAGTTAGTTGATTTTCACTAACTGAATATGGGTATAGGGATTGTAAGTTGAAAATAGGGGAGAAAATATCACTGAAAAGTGTATTGTAACTTGACAAGTAAGGAAAGAGTTTGTCACAAGTGATATATAAAAGGAGATATATTGGAATAAGAGACGTATGCAAGGTAAGGATATCCTTGATATGCAAAGTAAATTGGATTAAGCGGTATGTAGTCAAGTCTGAGGGATAATAAAGGTATTTTAAAATACTTCCCTGCCTGAAGATTTGACAGCGTCTGGAAGCGCACGCATAATCTATAGATTGAATTCGACGGTCATAATATATACATTAAAATTTGGGTACCTTTGCTGGTACGATAAAGAAATATAGAACTTGATTAATCATGAAAGTTTAAAAATTAAAATTTTATAAAAAAAAAGCCGTCAATATAAGAGGAAAGAAATGACGTGAGCTAGTATCTTGAACGAAAGCTATTTCGAAATGACATTGTACGTTTATGCGTGCATAGGTCAAGTATATGAAAAATTGAAATATTGAGTGGAACTCAACTACGTTAAGGTATTTGAACCTTACCTGGACCGATTGGTTGTCATCTACAGCGATGATATTATGATGTATTCGAAGTCCAGGGATGAGAATGAGTAGCAACAGGAAACTGTCTTACAGACAAGGTGTTATGAGTTTCTTGAAATGAGTTGCTCAGTTGACACGTCTCATTCGGGAAAAGATTTCATACGAGTGTTATGATAAGTATGAAAATAGCTTCAATGAGTTTTGGTATATTGGAGTAATGAACTGACCACCATAAGTATTCTCACTATAACCAACAGCTCAAGAGGTTTCAGTGTGTATGGATACCTAAATAAGGATTGAGCTGTGTATTGATGTAAAATGGGAAGATAGTCATTTATGGATCCAGACAATTCAAGGAACGTGAGAGAAACTATCTGACCCATTATTTAGAGTTGGCAGCCGTAGCGATTACACTGAAAGTATGGCGCTACCACTTATACGGTAAGAAATTTCGAGTATGCACTGATCGTAAAAGCCCCAAGTATCTGTTTTAACAGAAAGAGTAGAAAATGAGATAACCATGAGGGTTAGAGCTTCTAAGGATTATGATTGTGAATATTGTACCACCCAAGAAAGGCTAATGTAATGGCTGATGCCTTGAACAGAAAGAGTCTCGGGATGGTATCACATATGATGGTCAGGGAGCGTGAGCTGCTAGAGCAGTTGTGAACCTCAGTAGTGATGTGATTCCTTCTGATGATGACGGTGATTGTGTGACAGCTAGCCTGAGGTTAGAACCGGATTTGTGTGACCGGATTTGCCAGGCTTAGCGTGATGATCGGCTTGGTGTCGATAGTATGGGTCAGATTCAGAAGGGGACAGTGACAGAGGTCACAGTGAGTGATGATAACTTGCAGAGGTTCAGAGACAGTATAAGTGCTCCCCAGGACCACAGTTGATGATATAGTGTTATTGTCAGAAGCTCACTCTTCGAGATATACAGTGCATCCGAGAAATAATAAATATATTTGAATCTCTGAAAAGGGTATTGGTGGTCAGATATGAAAAGAGATATTGTAGAGAATTGCGGAAAAGTGTCTCGTATGTCAGCAGAGTAAGGTAGAGTAAAAGAAGTTGCAGGGTTATTGCAGCCTCTACCTATATTGACACGAAAATGGGAACGAGTTACCATGGATATCGTGATGGGTTATAGAGGACCCTAATGGATCACGAGGCTATCTAGGTGATAGTCAATAGATTGATTTAGTCTACCCACCTTCTGTTTATGAAATCCCCAGATACTCTAAGTGTATAGGCGGATTTATGTGTATGGAAAAATTGTGGAACATTGTGTAGCGTTCCAGGGAGCATGATATCATATAGGGATTCCCGCTTCACTTCCCACTTCTGGGAATATGTTCTTGGAAGCTATGGGACCCTGATTGCGTGTTAGCACAGCTTCCACCCTCAGACAGATAGTCAGTCAGAGAGGACTGTACAGGTTCTGGAGGATGTGATGAGAGCGTGTGTAATTGATTTTATGAGCTCCTGGGATGATCAGTTGCTACTAATCAAATTCGCCAGTGATGACAGTTGTCACTTGAGTATCGGGATGAGATTATATGTGGCATTGTATGACAGTAGGGAGTTGTTCCCTGACTTGGATAAGAGAAGTGGGTGACAGATAGAGAATTGTTCCCTAATTTGTAAGATTAACCTCTGAGCATGTTCAGTTGATTTATGAGAAATTAAGAACGCCTCAGAGTAGACAGAAAGACTATGCTGACTAGAGACAGGAAAATCATTGGAATTCACCGAGGGTGAATTAGCATTGTTGGCAGTTACTTGTCTTAAGGACGTAAGGAGATTCAGATAGAGATATTGGACAAGTGGGAGATAAGACCTGTAGGTTGGCATTACCACATGAATTGGCAGGCATCCACAGTGTCCTATCTTTTGATGTTTAAGAAATACTATCTGGATCCAGTATATGTGATCAGATATGAGCTTCAATGGTTTAGCTCAATGAAAATATAACGTATGATTGGAGAAATTGATTCGGGCACTAAACGGAAAGAGAAAGTGTTTAGGGTTAAGATGATCTCCCTAGTTAAGTATGATGGTAGTATTACACTCCGGAGAAGGTCACTTGAGGATGACAGTATATGATACGATAGATGTAACCGGAGTTAATTATGGACTCATATTACTTGGTTCTAATTTGGAGGACCAAATTTCTTAAGTGGGGGAGATTGTAAGACCCAATATTTTCGAGTGCATTTAAAAATGCAAAAAGGACTTAAATGGCATTCCCGAATATGTGCAAGGGCAAAATGGTCAAAAGATCAAAATTCGGTATTTATCGGGACAAGAAAATTTAATTAAAAATATGAGAATGAGAAATCTTGATCAATGATGAAGAAATAATTAAATTTCGAGTTAAATTGATCAAGATATGAATTTCTTGGGATAAACCGGGATTTTCGCATCGAAAAATAATCTCGAAAATAATCGAAAAATATATCGAAAAGGCAAAACCGGACTGAGAAAATTATTTACAGATTAAATGAATTAAATATAATTTTTAAGGATATTTATGCATTTTAATATTATTTTATTGAATAAAATAATAATAAAATTTAATTATAAAAAACAAAAAAAAAAAAAAAAAAAAGAAAAATGAAAAGTCTGAAACAGAAGAGAAAAGAAACAGAGGCGAAACGAAGCAAAAGACGCGAAGGCCGAAACCGAGGGGGAGGTTCGTCACCGGCGAACCACCGGCGACGCTGAGAGGCCGGTGAGGACCGGCGAGCGCAGCCCAGCACCGGGCGAACCTCCAGCAGCCCAGACGCGCGGCGAGGTGGCCGGAAAACGTCGGAAACGGAGGAGAAGACCGCGGGGGAGAGAACCCCGATTCGCCGGCGATGGGGCTGATTCGACCCCAGCCGAGGCCCGATTTAGGGAGCCCAGACGATTGCGCGCCGATTGGCACCGGAATCGCGCCGGGAACCGGCCCGACGGCGCCGGCACGACCAAAGGGAGCCTGGACCGGCCGAACCGGACAGAACCGGCCGAACCGGACCAGACCGAACCGGCGGTCCGAACCGGGTTGAACCGGACCGGACCGGTTCAGCCAAAAAGAGAGGGAAAAAAGAAAAAATTGGGAAAAATTCCTGTGATGCAATCGAGCTTCGGGTAAGTCGGTAAGCGGTCAAATTGACCGATTTAATTTTCTGAATATTTAATTTAATTAATTCCGACTGGAAATTTACCCGGAAAAATATATTTAATTGTGTAGCTCGACAATTGGCATCCACTGAGAGCTCGAGACAGCCTCGATTTGTATACGATCAGGGAATAACGGGTAAGTGACCCTTATTTACGACAATTTTATATCGTTATGCGTGATTGATATTTAACGCATAAATCACGGATTTAATTTTCGCATAAATGAATTAAATTCTGGAAAATTAGATAAATTGTCGTAAATATTAAATTGAGATATCAGAGAATTTAGAACGAGGCTAAATAAATATTGATGGGTCCAATGAGCCCAATAGGCCTCGATAAAGTGTGGTAAACGGGCTTAAGGCCGATTAAGGCCCATTAAGGTGCAATCGGGCCCAATATGGGAAAACAGGCCCAATGATTTAAATTAAGCCCAGAAAATTGTGAATACAATTAATTGTATTGTAATTGACCTGATGAATATGTATCCGCAGTGCCGGAGATTTGAATTGGATTCAGAGCAAATCGGACTGCGTGACGAGTCATCAGAGGAAAGGTCAGACTGTACAGATAAATGAGGTAAGGGAATTGTGTGAGTAGCTAGAGGTAGCTACGCATATTTTAATAGTTTTCTGTACACTGAGTATGTATGTATACATGGATATTGTATAATGATCCTAAAAATGGTTTGAATGATTTTAAGGATCGAAATAGGTGAAATGTCTATTTTACCCCTATTGAGGGAAGTTCACCTAAGGATGGTGAAAGCATGACATGCATGAAATGCATGATTTAAGGAATTTTCCGAATTTAAGATTTGATTGGTTTTAATCAAAGTAAATCGATAGATTGGCCAATAATTGCATAAGTTTCCCAAATTAACACTACGTAGGTGTTATTAATATTTAAATGAAATTTCTTTGGAAAAGAGGCCAACTATCAAGTTTATATGGAAACAGGTAGTGCCGACACGTAGTTCGCACTATATCTGCGTTTGTGAATGTGCATAAATGTGCTTGAGCAGTTGCTCGCACCGACTTATGTGACATCATATGCATGAAATGTGCTAGAGCATGGTGCTCGCACTGATTTTTAATATTGTGAAATGAGAGCTGCTGGAGCCTAGCTCGCACTCTGTTTTGACATGTTTTGACATGTTTTGATTTGTTTTGACGTGATATGCATAAAATGGTGCTGGAGCGATTGCTCGCACTAGTTTTAATGATTTGACATGCATGAGAGATGTTGGAGCTTAGCTCGCATCCTGTTTTGATTAAATTATGCATGAAGCCGTGTTGGAGTGTAACTCGCACGAGATTTGATTTAATTATGCATAAAGCCGTGCTGGAGTATAACTCGCACGAGATTTGATTTACTTGAGCATTCATTTGTGCTGGAGCGTTGCTCGCACAAAGTTTTATATGGTTTTCATAATTCATTTGAATGCCGTACTGGAGTTTTTCTCGTACGAGGTTTTCACTGAATTTATATACATATCCGTACTAGAGCGTTGCTCGTACGTGGAATTTACATGAAATTATAATCAGTTTAAGTCGTACTGGAGCGCTGCTCGTACGTAGATTTCACTGATTTTTATGAAACCGTGCTAGAGCTTCGCTCGCCCGAGGTTTTCAGATATCATGAATATGCATGGAGCCGTGCTTGAGCTTCGCTCGCACAGGGATTTATATTACATGCATATAGCCGTGTTGGAGCCTCCTGTAGACTGTGTGTCACAGTGAGATGATATGCTCACACGTGCATTCTGAGACAGATGATATGGGTGGATAAGACCTATTACAGGCACCCCTGACTGAGCTTGGGTTCACGGAGTACTTTGTACCGTGTATGTCACGCGGAGTACGCTGTACCGTGGGGATTGTTGGAGTGGAGTGGCATTAGCCACGAGGCAGCAAGCCTTGCCCTCGCAATCCTGGTGTTATGCTGTTCTGGCGGGTAGGACGACCCACCTCCCGTTTCAGGTGTGATACCCCGCACACTAGGTACCGTGTTGCCAGGGATCACTAGGATATGGCCATAGTCCTCGATGTTACTGTTAATTACCTGATTGTCTCACATGATATAACTTGTGGTCTGTTAGACCAGGGTAGACCCGAAGGAGGGGTCAGGCCCCCGATTTGATGATTTGATGATTTCAGATGATTTTATGATATGTGACCCTGAAAGAAGGGTGGTTTTATAACTCAAGTTTTATAATGAAATATAACAAATTGTTTTATGAGTTTTGAGATGATTGACCCAGAGGGGTTATTTTATACTGCGTTTTAAATGAATTGATTTAAATGCAGTGGCATGATGTGTTTTCCATGCTTTCATTTGAAAACCTTGAATTGTCTTACATGACATGAAAGACTGCATGATCTTGATTAAATTCATGCTTAATATGATTTAATGATGTCACATAAAATGCTTTGAATGCATGAGTTACATGATTTATATATGCACAAATAGTTTTGGATAAACTATGGCATTGAATATGCATGACTTTGTGCGTGTAATTTTAAATGAAAAGAAATGGATTTAAGGGCATGGCATTATGAGCATGTAGATAGTGGAGCTATCTACTTACTTGCATAATTGCCTTACTGAGCGTGTGGTTTGCTCACCCCCTTATTTTCCCATCTTTTCAGAGCACTTGTAATAATTATTGAGCGGCTGAGGACTTGCATGCTTAATATCCGCTGCTTGCTGCTTCCCATCGAGAGACAGGTATACACATTTGTATGGTTTTGTATCTAAATATGTAATGCACAGTACTGTAAATGGATATTATGTCGGGGATGTAGAGTCATGTAAATACCATTGGGTATGTATTTATTTAAAGTCAAAAGGATAGTAGACTCTGATATATGATTATGGGAATGAAATGTTAAATAGTGTGAGGTGACTAACACCGAATCATAGCCCAACTGTGTTGTAGGATGGTCACGACGAGAGAAAGTTAAGAATTAAATAATAAATGAAAAAAACGAAAAATTTACTCTGAATTTTAGGTAATTCGGGTCGTGACATAAACGATGGGTTAGATTTAGATAACTTACTCAATATAGGGGACTATTTCCTCACAATTCATTAACACGTATATACACGCAACATTGTAGTCATCTTCCTCCAAGTATCGAGCATTATTTTTTGTCGGCCCAATTGGTTGACCTGGACGTCTAAAAATGGACAAACGTCTCATCGGATCGACATCTCCTCCATCATCATTACGTGGTGGACGGGTCAATCTTGTTTGAACTTCAGGTTCAAAATACAAGGCACAAAAGTTTTCAATCTCCTCTCTTATGTATGCCATACATATCGACCCTTCTGGATGAGCTGGATTTTTCATTTTCTTTTTTAAGTGATGCAAAAACCTGAAGTGAATATTGTAATCAATAAAATTTTATTAACTTGTTGGCTTGGATATTTGGGATGATAAATATTAGTATAACATTGAATAATGATTAACTATAAGTGATTACCTATCAAAAGGATACATCCATCGATATTGCACTGAACCGCCCACCATAGCCTCATAAGGTAAGTGGATTGGAAGATGTTCCATACAATCAAAAAATGAAGGGGGAAAGATCTTCTCTAATTTGCAAATGGTTTGTACAATGTTCCTTTGCAAAACTTGCATGTGATCTACATGTATTTCCGTTGAGCATACATCTCTGAAAAAATGAGATAGCTCTGTGATTGCATCCCAAATTGGATTTGGGACAAAATCACGAATAGCTATGGGAAGTAAGCACTGCATAAAAATGTGACAGTCATGAGATTTCATTTCGTAGAACTTGCATTCATCGACATTAACACACCGAGCTATATTTGATGCAAACCCATCAGGAAGCCTTAACTCTTTAACCCAAGCACATAGTCTTTTTTGCTCCTCCTTGCTTAGAGTGAATGAAGCTTTAGGCTTTAATGTTTTACCATCACTGTTCACCAATTCTAATTCTTTTCTTTTGCAAATGAAGGCCATATCCATTCTTGCATTTATATTATCTTTAGTTTTACCCTTAACATCCATCAGGGTGTTAAACAAATTGTCAAAAACATTTTTCTCAATATGCATGACATCCAAATTGTGTCGAATAAGATTGGTATGCCAATAAGGCAATTCCCAGAATATACTCTTCTTCACCCAATTATGAGATACCCCAAACCCTGAAGGTTTTTGTGGACCACATTTTGTACCGTATGGTAAATCGTCGATGGCATCTAATTGTTGCAATACTTCTTCACCTGACAATCTCTGCACTGGAGGATCATGATCTACCCTTTTACTAAATTTGTCACGTTGCCTCCTGAAAGGATGATTAGGAGGCAAAAATTGACGATGACAATCGAAAAAGCAAGGCTTTCATCCATACTGCAACCTAAAGGCCTTTGTACGTTCCATGCAATAAGGACAAGATAATCGACCATGTGTGCTCCACCCAGACAACATTCCATAAGCAGGGAAGTCATTAATCGTCCATAATAATGCGGCCCTTAACATAAAATGTTGTTTTCTGTGAGCATCATAAGTCTCAACACCATGTTCCTACAACACCTTTAACTCATCAATTAAAGGTCTCAAGAAAACATCAATGTTGTGTGATGGACTTTTCCTTCCCGGAATTATCATATTGAGAAACAAATATGGTTGCTTCATGCACATCCATGGAGGTAAATTGTAAACAGCAAGCATTACTGGCCAATAAGAATATGATCTCGATGCCGAGTCATAAACATAAAATCCATCAGCACACAAACCAAGTCTTACATTACGAGGATCAACAGCAAACGATTGGTGAATACTATCAAATTTTTGCCATGCCGCCCCATCAACAAGATGATTGAGCACTCCGTTAGTATTTCGACTTTCAACATGCCATGTCATAAACTTAGTAGTTACTGACGCCATAAAAAGCCTTTGCAACCTCGAAATTAATGGCAAATAATGTAAAACCTTATAAGGTATCTTTTTTCCTCGTCCACCGACTGTTGAGATAGGTTTATAGGATGACCACATATTTGACAATACTCCTCATTTGCATATTCTTTATCAAACAACAAACAATTATTCTTGCATGCGTCTATTTTAACATAACTAAGACCCAATTTTTCTAGCTTCTTATTCATTTCATAGTTGGTTTGTGGCAAATTATCATCTTCTGGTAACATAGGCTTCATAATCTCCAACAAACGATTGAAGCATGCTTCACTTATATTAAACTCTGACTTCCAGTTCAAAAGTTGTGAAACAGCCGATAATGTTGTGTGCATTGAACAACCAGGCCATAGTGGTTCTTCTGCATCATTCAATAGAGAATAGAAGTATGTAGCAGATGAATCTAGATGTTGCTCCTCACTTCTTGAATTATTCACAGAATTACCAATTTCAGATTCATCCATTTGAAAAGCATCCGTAACCATTCTAACATATGGATTTTGTCCCTCAGGTCTCACCCCAGATAGTGGATCAACTGTTTCATTTATATTTTGTGATGATTGTCCTTCTTCAATTTCTCCGTGTTTATCCCAAGTGGTATACCCAACAACAAAACCTTTGTAATAAAGGTGTTTACGCACCTTATCCAATTCCAAGAATTGTTTATTCATACATTTGCTACAAGGACATTTAATTCGATTTCCACTAACTACCTCCGGATGACAAAATGCAAAACTAATAAACTCTTCAACTCCATTCAAAAATTCATCTCTAATGAATCCATCTACATCTAATCGACAATAAATCCAAGATCTATCCTTATCCATTTTTCTCACAGATAATATTATATCTGAAAATATAGAATAACAATTACACTATATCAGCAAATAATCTTTGTCAATTAAGTAAATTTAACCAACAATTTTATAATAATTTTTTTTATTCCATACCTCTCGAAGGAATAACCCTAAATAACCCTAAAACGAAGCTGCTCATTAAAATATACATATGCATTCTTCGTTCATATTTACTTTAATTATTTATTAATTTTCAAATAATATATAAAACTAAAAAATAAGGAAATAATTTTGTAATACATATTATAAACATGTAATTTAAATTGAACTTACCTTTAATGTATGTCGTATATGACAGTTGAATTTGAAAATATAACCTGGAGTTAAAAAAAAATTAAACATTGAATGTATGTAACGTGCATATAAGAAAAGTTAACATCTACAATAACAAAATAAATAAACTACAAAATATCAATTATTACAAAATAAATCAAATTAGCTAACATTAATATATATAGATTTAAATCTTGGAACTGAATATGTGGAGAATTATATTTAGAGTCCTAAGTTTCCTTAGAAATTTCGACAGCATAACGACTGCAATTTGTCTCTACCCAACCTACATATAAGTCTAGATAGTAGTCCAAATCATCAATACAATTCATGCATATTAAATCATCTCAACAACCTTAGTTATCCACAACTAACAATCATGCTTTCCAATCACAACTAACAATCATGCTTTCCAGCAAACATCATTGTCCTAAAAGTCCCAGTTAGTCGAACCTACCCCTTCCATTCTCAAGCAAATTTTCCATGATTTATTGATGCAAACTTATTAACCAACAATTCTTTATAAATTTCCAGCTAAAGGATTTATATTTGATGCAATTTTCTGCATTTTCATTATATATATATATAGAAGCATTATGTATTTTTCAAAAGTTGAGTGGGTCATATGACATAACTCATCACCGTGAGCTGCGTCACTAGCTACAATTTTTACAATTTTCATTATTATATTTAAAGTAGAAAATGTTTATATATTTAGAGCTTCCAATTAACAGTGAAGATTTTGTGTATTTGCCGACCAGAGGACTGTGGAGAGACAAATAAACTATGAATGGCAAAAATAAATATAAATAACAAAAACAACAAGATGAAGGAGAAAGATGATTTTTACGGATGGCAAAGAGTAACACAGAACAGAAATTCAATTGATTTTGTTTTTTTTCCTCTTTTTTTTTTTTTTGTTGGCTCTGTTAGGTCTACTCTCCATTACCCATGCGTGAGTTATATATACTATACTATCTTCAATGATTTCAAAATATATCTCTTTTCTTTTTTCTTCTCTCAATTTTGAATTAAAAAATAATATATATATATATATATAAGTTGTTGATAGAGTTTTTTGGGTGAATTTTTAAAGTTTTAATAAAATCAAATTACATATTTAAATTGACATATACAGATTTAAAAAGAAAAAGAAAATAGTTCATGCAATTGAAGTTGAAAAAAAAATAAAAAATAAATGTTTGTCATCATTTTAGTGTCTCTTTATGAATGATAAACTCCATTATTTTTAATAAATACTAACATATGCCAGTTGAATTGAATCACTAAAGACTTCACGTTATATTGTACTATTTCAATTGCATGTAAATCAGTTAATAAATTTTTATTTTCTATAAATAAACTCTTATTCATTCAAAATAATCAATTAAATCTAAATCTATACATAATAGTTTTGTCTATTGCCATATGCAACATGTACAATACAAACTTTAATAAATTCAAATTTAATTATATAATTTTTAAAAATTGAGAGTTTAAAAATAAAAATTTATTAATTTGTATAAAATAAAATATTGAGCATATAGATTTACTTTGATTAAAAAAACTCGATCAAGAGGCTCATAACTTTCCACCAACACCAAAGACATCAACAATATATATATATACACACACACGTTTACATTATAAAACTATTTATTTTCTGATCAGTTACTAGTCAACAACAATACATAAATAGCTTCACAAACAGCTCAAGTCTTCTGCTAATTTGTTGGCTTTTTCTTTGCCTAATTATTTAATTGAATGTTCATTATGTAAGTCACATAAGGTGAAAGTTTTGGTCAAAAAACAGTTTTCACTACTCATTATTATAACATGGTACTAACTACTAAGAATGTCCAATTAATTTGAAATTTAAAGTGCAAAGTTTGGCAACATTTTCGAACAACTAGATCTTTGTTCCATTTAATGTTTTGGAGAAAACAATGTAGTATGTTCGTTCTATACTCTAAAGGTTCTGATCATACATGTTAACAAGAAATATATGGAGGTTTGAGAATGTACTGCCAATTGCCGATATACATACTAAAATAAGCTGAAAAATATGAGAATCCCCAGCTAGAACTCAATCCCTAGCTAGATTGACACAGTTGATAATTAACACAATTTCAACAGTTTCTGCAATTTCTGTAAGCAGGGCATGAAATTCCTGCTTACAGAAATTGACACAGTTGATAATTAACACATAGCTAATTAAAACATTAAAAAGAAATAATAAAACGAAAAAAAAATTTATACAGTTGATAATTTCTAGTTGCAGGGCTAGATTGTTACCAGCGTTGGAAGGAGAGGAGAGGCTCACTGTCGGTGACAGGGGAAAGGGACGAAGACGGTGACTGGGGAAAGGGAAGATGTATGCGGGGTAGCTGGAGCAGGGCGCGAGGAGATTGCAGAAGCAGTAATGAAATTAGCAAGTGAAGCCGCATGCGATGGCCGGGCGGGGTGAAGCAGCTTGGTCAGAGGCCGGTGACAGGGGAAATGTAAGACCCGAATTTAATTAAAATATGAAAATTAAATAAGAAAAGATGAGGGATGTATGAAGGAAGTCGGGTTAAATTAATCCCGAACACGTGTAAGGGCAAAATGGTCAAAAGACCGAAAGTCGGTATAATTTCGATAAAGAAAATTAATTAAAAATATGGATTTGAGAAATCTTGGTCATTAAAGATGAAATATAATTATTCTGGATTAAATCGATCAAGATTCGAAAATTTAAAAATACCAAAAAATTGTCGGAACGGTATCTCGAAAAGTGCGAAGAAATAATATCGAAGATTTAGAGAAAAATATAATTAATAAATTAAATTTAAATTAAATAAATTAAAGTAGAATAAAAAAATAATATAAGGTAGATATTTTGGGATTTTATGGAGTATTTTAAGGAATAGTGTAATAATTAAAATAAATAATAATAATTAAAATAATTAATAAAAGAAATGAAAAAAAAAGAGAAAAGAAGCTGAAAACGGAAATATCGGGGGGAGAGAGAAAACCAAACGGAAGCAATTGACCGAAGAAGACCCGACCACCGTCCGGCGGTCGATGGCCCGGCCAAGGGTCGAAAATGGAAGAAGGGAGGCCGGTGAGCAAGATGGTACCGGCAGCACGCCCAACCGACGCCGGAGGAAGCCGATCGGAGGAGAGAAAGGTCGACGGGATTGAGGGGCTCAGTCCCGGCGAACGGCGGCGATCCGAGCGAAACCGAGGCTTGATTTCGAGAGCCCAGGCGACGGCGGTGCTTTTGAGACCGATAGCACCCGACGAGACGGCGGGAATCGCCGGCGGTGGCCAAGAGGAGGAGAATAGGTCCGACGGCCGAGGGAGAAGAGCCGGACCGGCGGCGTCCCGGCGAGCTTGACCCAAACCGAGGCCAGATTCGTGATGCGGACGACCCAGCGGAGCGATTGGCGGTGGAAGCCGGTGGAGAACCGGCCGACAAGACAGTGAACCGACGGTGAACCGGCCGAACCGGAGTGAACCGGGGGTCTGAACCGGTCCGAATCGGACTGAACCGGTTCAGCTAAAAAGAGGGGAAAAAAAGAGAAAAAAGGGAAAAAAAAAGAGGAAAACAATTGGGGAAAATTTATGTGGTGCAATCGAGCTTCGGGTAAGTCGATAAGCGGTCAAATTGACCCGATTTAAATTTGGAATATTTTATTTAATTAATTATCGACTGAAAGTTTACCCGGAAAATATATTTAATTGTGTAGCTCGACGATCGGCATCCACCGAGGGCTCAAAACAGCCTCGATTTACGGACTAGCATGGAATCTCGGGTAAGTGACCCCTATTTACGACAATTACCTCGTTATGCGTGATATTGATTTAATTTCCGCATAAATTGAATTAAATTATGGAAAATTAGTTAAATTGTCGTAAATATTAAATTTAGCTATTCGAGAATTAGAACGAGGCCCAATAAATTATTGGAGGGCCCAATGAGCCCAATAGGCCTCGATAAAGTGAAAATTAAGTGAAAAGCGGGCTTAAGGCCGATTAAGGCCCATTAAGGTGCAATCGGGCCCAATAGGGGTAAACGGGCCCAATGATTTAAATTAAGCCCAGAAAATATTAAATACAATTAAATTGTATAATATCTGACCTAAGAAATATTAATACGCAGTTCCGGGCATTTGATTGGGAGCATAACGGACTACGCGACGAGATAACATTGGAAAAGAAAAGGTCAGACTCGACAGGAAAATAAGGTAAGGGAATTCTACGGACTGCTAGAGGTAAACTCTACGAAATTTTAAATTCATATGCAGTCTTTAAAATTTATCTGAAGGGTCTAGAAGTCGAATAATAATTTTAGTGCCCCGAATGGGCAAATTACTAAAATACCCTTGTTAAGGGTAAAATCTAAAAATTTAGAAAAATTGGGAGGAGCAAGGACAAGAGGTTCCTGCTCGTTCTGGAAGTATTTCAACACATGCATGAGTAGGCTGGCTCACTTTTAAAGAAAAATGCATAGCATTGCATATCTTAAATGATGTGATTTCTGTTAAAACTATTTGGAGATAACTGAGCCGCCTACGTGTTTTATTTACATGTGACGTGCTAGAGCTCAGCTCGCACGATGTTTGATTTGTGTGATGTATGCATTAGTGCTGGAGCGAGAGCTCGCACTAGAGTTTTACATGCATAGGTGCTAGAGTATAACTCGCACCAGATTTCATATGTTTTTCGTGACACGGTGCTAGAGTCTAACTCGCACCAGATTTTACATGATTTTCATGACAGGGTGCTGGAGTATAACTCGCACCATATTTTATACACGATTTTCATGACAGAGTGCTTGAGCTTAGCTCGCACTAGTTTTATTTGATTTACTGACAGTGTTAGAGCACCGCTCGCACTACTTTTCAGAGATCATACGATAAGCCGTGCTTGGAGCATCGGGTAGACTGTGTGTCACCAATTAAATAGGCTCGCACGTGCGTTTTGAGACATGGCATGTTAAAATAACCTGATGAGCCCGAACGAGGGATAAGGGTTAGAGAAATAACCTGATGAGCCCGAACGAGGGATAAGGGTTAGAGAAACAACCTGATGAGCCCGAACGAGGGATAAGGGTTAGAGATCCACCTGATGAGCCCGAACGAGGGATAAGGGTTGGAGATCCAGCTGATGAGCCCGAACAAGGGATAAGGCTGAGGGTCCACGGAGTACGATGTACCGTGCAAGTAGCATGGAGTACGATGTACCGTGTAGTATCTTCGGATACGGTATCTTTGTGATACGGGGTATCTTCGGATACGGCATCTTCAGATGCTTGAGATCGGATAAGACTGACGGGTTGGATTGACCCACCTCCCGGGCGGTTCCCGATCAGGGTGAGACCTCGCACACTGGGATCCGTGAAGCTAGAGGGACTCACGAGGACACATTGGCCAGTCCTGGTTATTGCCGTTATACAGATATTGCCTCGTCTCGCATGTCGACGATTTCGATGATTTAAACTGGGTTTTTAAACTAAATGTGCATGATGGTTATTTCCATGCTTTTAAACCCATATGTGATGTATATCGATTTTCATGATTTTGTGTGAGTCAGGATCACCCGAAGGAGGGGTCGAGTCCTGGCTCTATTGTGAAATTTTTATATGAGAAAGATATGATTTTTAATATAATTGCATGTTGAATTTTCCGTGCAAATGTGTTTTACATAACATCATAATCCATATCATTGATTTAAAATGTGTGGAGAAAGGGTGGTTTATGCATGGCACCACGTTCATGTAGGTAGTATGGTTACCTACTTGTTCGTAGGATTGCCTTACTGAGCTTGATGTGCTCATCCCTTTCATTTTCTCCCACAAATAATCTCCAGTTGAAGTTGCGACGACTCAGTACTGCATTCCGGAGATCCGCTGCTGCCCATCAACATAAGGTATATACACTTGTACATATTGTATCTACATAAGCATAGCACAGTAACATGTTTGTAAGTAACTTTAGGGGATGTATAAATAATATAAACAATTATAAATGACTGGAGAATAAATAAGTTAGATGGTAATGGTATGGTGGGACTGGCATTGACGCACAGCCCAATTTGTTAGTGGAGTGTGGTCACGATCAGAGGACAGATAAGAATTTAATAAAGAAAATAACAAAATGCGAAAAATTAACTCTGATTTTTGGGTAGTTTGGGTCGTGACAATTATTATGGTATCAGAGCACAATTGGTCTGATGTGTGTCAGTGTCAGTAATTAGGAAATTACATCCCCGTGTTACTGTGCTTAGTTAGATACAATAGTATATATCGAGATGGGCTTGACTAAGAAATGGTCGAGAATGCAGGAATGCCTAATATGAGTCGCGTTAGATGAGATAGTGCACGAGGCAGAGGTCATAGAGGTAGACCTGAGTCTGCTAAGTCGTGCTGAGTTTGACTATGAGAATCAGTATGAGATTGAAATAGAGGCTAATGTTGAGAATGCCTCACAGAGTCCGACAGAGAGATCGGACAGTATTGAGACATGCTTCGCGAAGTTGGAGCGGAGTGTGGAGATTATTTTGAGGAGCAAATTGCTCAGAGTATACATAAGATCAGAGGGCGCAGCGAAACATTGGTGGAAACCCGCTCGATCCATCTTAAGAGCTTATATGAGAAATATCTTGGATATATTCCGGTGACAGGTTATCCCGGACATGATTTAAAGGAAATTTCGGATTAAAGTCCTTGCTTTGACCAGAGGATTTGATTTATTGACGAGTATGGAGACTCGATTACATTCTGGGTAGATATTACCTCGACACTATGAACAAGTGACAGTCGAGATGTTTAAAGGTTCATGAAATGACTCAACTTTTCAATTAGAGTCCAATTGGCCCGTGAGATATTACTTATACCGAGGCAGTGCGCAGATTTGCAGTTGGGTAAATAAGAACATGAACTGTACGCCTCTGAGATTGTGAAAGCTAATGAGGGCCGAAATAGAGACATAAAAGAGAATCGAGAAATGATAGAGATGTTAAATTGGGAAAATGGTAATTGGTAAAAGATCTGATGTAACGAGTTATGGTCTAAGATAATTGGTAAGGCCCCAGTGCATCTAATTTTGGCACTCTTGTGGGCATTGTGATTGGAGGACCCCGACCTGCTACGAAATAGTGTAGCAGTGTAAGCACTGTAAGCAGTGTGAGATGTGTGGTGGATACCACGGAAGGAGGGTTTATACCTACACGATATTGATGAAAATGGTCGTTAAGTGTGGTAAAGGCGGACCATTGATTTGATTTGAACAGAGTTGAGTGAGATCGCCCCATAGAAAAGTAAAGAGACAGAGAAAAATTTCGTTGGTTTAGCTGCAACGAAAAGGGAGGACATAGCCGAAGAGAAAAAGGAAAGTAGGCTGTTGGACGAAGGCGAGAGGACGTCTTGGACCAGGACACTATTGATGTTTCATGGATGTGGTGTAAGATACCACACTTGTTATGAATAATGAAGTACATATGTTCATTGATCCTGGTGCCACACATTTTATTCATACCGCCTTCATTCGCATATAAGTGAGTAAAAGGCATGGATTGCCTACATCATTGGGCAAATACAGATAAATGAGTACCCCAATAAAGGAGGATTAATTAACGGAATATGGATATAGAGATTTTAAGTAATAAAAAGGGGTGCGACAGTTGAAATTAAAGGAGTAAAGGATTGTACTCACGGAATGAATAATGAAAGAGTTTTATCATGATTGATATACGAAGGAGATAATCTTTAAGATAAGTTATGCTTGATTTTAAATACAAGATGTATTGGAGCAATAGGCGTATGCTAGGTAAGAACATCCTTACGATATGAAGTCATTAGGATTAGAGCAATTAGTAGCGAATATAAACTGTGACCAAAGAGACTGAGATATTACGTAGTGGTGGTTAAGTCTAAAGGTTAATAAAGGTATTTCAAAATACCTCCCCGCCTGAAGACTTGACAGCGTCTAGAAATATATATATAACCTATAACGTGGAATCGATCGTCGTGATAAATACCTTTAGCATTAGGATACCTTTACTAAGACGATAAGAGTATTTAAATCTGACAAATCATAAAGGTTAATATAGTAAAATTTAATAGGAGCCGTCAATATAAGAAAAGGAAGTGACGCAGGTTAGTACCTGAAAACGTAAGCGATTTTGAAGGATCTTATAAGCTTATGCGTGGATAAGTCAAGGATTAGACCGATTTGTAGTCATCAGTATCGATGATATGTTGGATGTAGTTAAAGTCTAGGGCGATTTATAAGCAACAATTAGAAATGGCTTTTACAAATGGGTTGCTGCGAATTCTAAAAGGATATACCTTGATGGCACGTTTAATTATGAAAACGTAGTCTTTGGATGAGATGATAAATAAGATGATAGATGTGACATGAATTTCGGTGTAGTAAAGTATGAACTGACCACCGTGAATAATTTCACCATACCCAACAGCTCAAGAGGTTCTCAGTGAGTATGGATACCTTAAAATTATGAAGGAGCTGTATATTGATGTGTAATGGGAAGATAGTCAATTTTGGAGTCAGACAACTCCTTGATCACGAAATAAACTATCTGACCCATGATTTAAAGTTGGCAACAATATTTGTACCGAGGATATGGTACTATTATTTACAGGGTGAGAAATGTGGATATGCACTGATCATAAAGCCCGAGTATCTGTTTTCACAAAAAGAGACGAATATGAGAATACATAGTGGGTTAGAGCTTCTGAGAGATTTTGATTGTGAAAATTGTACCACCCAAGAAAGGCTGATGCTTCGAGCAGAAAGAGCCTCGGGATGGTATTACATATAATGGTCAGGGAGCGTGAGCTGTTAGATGCAGTTGTGAGCCTCAGTATTGATGTGATCCCTTCTGATGAAGACAGTGATTGTGTGTTAGCTAGCCTGAGATTAGAACTGGATGAGAGTGCCCGGATTTGACAGGCTTAGCGTGAGGATCAGCACGATGTCGATAGTTTGGGTCAGATTCAGAAGGGTACAGTGATATAGTTCACAGAGTATGATAATGATTTACAGAGAGGCTCAGAGACAGTATAAGTGCTCCCTAGGACCACAGTTGATGAGATAGTGATGTTGTCAGAAGCTCACTTTTCGGGATATACAGTGCATACGGAAGGTAATAAAAATATATTGAAATCTTTGAAAAAGGGTATTGGTGGTCAGATGTGAAAAGAGACATAGTAGAGATTGTGGAAAAGTGCCTAGTATGTCAGCAGAGTAAGGTAGAGTATTAAAAGTCTGCAGAGTTATTGCAGCACCTACCTATATCAACACGGCACGAAAAATAAGAGCAAGTCTCCATGAATGTTGTGATGGGTTACAAAGAACCCAGGTGAATTACGAGGCTATTTGGATGATAGTCGATAGAGTAACTAAGTCTACCCACCTTCTGGTTATGAAATCCCTAAATACTCAGAGTGTGTATGAGGATTTGTGTGTAAGGAAGATTGTGGAACATTAAGTAGCATTCCAGTGAGCATGGTATCATATAGGGATTCCCGCTCCACTTCCTACCTCTGTGGATATTTAAAGTGTTGAGTTAATGTATTTTGAAATGACAAAACAAGTTAATACAATAATGTTAAGATGGTATACAAACATGTTTAGAAGATATCAGGACCAGAACTTAGAGTTCTGCTGATGAGAGATCGATCTGAGGTGTGAGAGATCGATCTCCTGGGTTTATACTTTATGAGAGATCGATCTCATGATGGAAGAGATCGATCTGGCAAGCCTTAAAACGGTGTAAAGGGATTAAGGTAAAGAGAGATCGATCTGCAAGGGTTAAGAGATCGATCTGCTCAAAGTCAGTGAGCTTAAGAGATCGATCTGGTGTATTAAGAGATCGATCCTGCCTCAAACAGAGAGGATAGGAGATCGATCTGCCTATTCGACAGATCGATCTGCCTCTGCCTATTCAAACTAACAGATCGATCTGGTAATGTATGAGATCGATCTCCCTGTGTATTTATGCTTTGATCTTGCAGGATTCAAAACTAAGAGATCGATCTGGCCAAGATAAGAGATCGATCTGTCTGACCACTGGAGGTTCCCAACGGCTATTTTCTTCAAATCTCAACGGGAAAAACTGCATTTAATGCTCCAACTACCCAACCTTCAGTATATAACCAAGCATTGAAGACAAAGCAGAGAGAGAGACTATCACTGCACATTCTCAATATTCTGAAGCTTTAATTCTTTCATTCCTTGTATCCCTATTGCTCATTAATTGAGATTTATTGTACAAGCTTAAGTACTACAAGCTGTGTTAGTCCTACCCACTGAAAAGCCTTATTCTGTATTCATCCTCACCTTAAAAGAAAAGAGGATTGTTCCTCAGTGAGAGTTATTGTAAAAGGGTGAATACATTTTCTGTATTGCTAAGGGTAGAGAGGTTATTCCTTAACCTGTAAAAGGAACTTTGTAAACTCTATTGAAAGAGAGAAAGAAACCACTTGACAAGAAGGTCAAGGAGAGAGGACGTAGGCAAGAGTTGGCCGAACCTCTATAAGTCGCTGTGTTTGTTTCTCTTTCCCTCTCTTTGCATTAAATTGTTATATTGCACTGTTTTATTCATTATCATTTGTGTTTAAATTGCGATTAATTTAAAATCTGCCATAATTGTTAGAAAACCGATTCACCCCTCCCTCTCGGTAGAGCCAACAATTGGTATCAGAGCTAGGACTCTTTAATCACGTAGGAACAACTTCCTAAGAGTAGAAACGATCTAATGGCTCTTAACAATGTTGCAACTAGTTTGATAGGAGAGGGGCACTCCACGGTTAGACCTCCCATGTTCAATGGTGAACATTATTCATATTGGAGGACTAGGATGATGCTATTTATTCAAGCAAATGACTATGAAGTATGGAGAATTATAGTTAAGGGACCTCAAATCCCTACAAAGAAAATAGAGGGAAGAGATATTCCCAAAGAAGAAGATGAATGGGATTCTAATGACATTAAATGTGCACAGCTAAATGCTAAAGCTATGCACACATTATTTTGTGCTTTAGGTCCTAATGAATATAATAGAGTCTCCGGGTGTGATAATGCCAAGCAAATATGGGATAAATTGGCAATAACTCATGAGGGTACAACCCAAGTGAAGGAGACAAAAGTAGGTATGCTCACACATGATTATGAGCTCTTTAGGATGAAGGAAGAAGAATCCATTAGTGATATGTTCACTAGGTTTACCGATATAATTAATGGATTAAAATCTTTAGGAAAAATATATTCTAATATTGAAATGGTAAAGAAAATTTTAAATAGCTTACCTAAGTCATGGGAAGCTAAGGTAACAGCAATAGAGGAATCTAAGGATCCACACACATTGTCCTTAGATGAATTAATAGGTTCCTTGCTAACTTATGAGATGAAGCTTAAAAGAAATGAAGAGCCACCCAAGAAAGTGGGTGTTGCTCTAAAATCCACTGCTGAAAAGGAAATTAAAAATGAGAGTGGCAGTGAGGAGGATATTGAGATGGCAATGTTTGCCAAAAGATTTAATAAATTCATGAGGATGAGAGCTGGTAATAGCAATAGGAGAAACAATAGGAGAGAACAAGAGGAAGTAGGTAGAAAAGACTCTATTGTGTGTTATGAGTGTAAAAAACCTGGACACATAAAATTTAACTGCCCTCTTCTCAAAAGATCTAATGATGGGTTTCATAAAAAGAAGGCAATGGTCGCAACATGGAGTGACAGTGACTGCTCCGATGATGAATCAAATGAGGACATTGCCAACCTATGCTTCATGGCTATTGATGATGATGAAAAGGTAACTTCTAATATCAATGAATACTCTTTTGATGAACTGCAAGATGCATTTGATGATTTAGTATTAGAGTATGAATCTATGAGCATGAAGTATAAAAAGTTAATATCGAAATTAAAAAGGGAAAATGAGATAATGTTAAAAGATAAATTGGAATGTGAGGAGAAACTAGAGATTGCAAATCTAGAAATTGGTGATCTTAAGGAGAAAAATAGCAATTTACATAACTCCTTTAATAGATTTCACATGGGGCAACAAAAGCTAGATAGCATGTTAGAAACCCAAAGGGCATTTTTTTGACAAAAATGGCTTAGGGTATAATGCACAAAGTAGGGAAACCCATCTTAAGAGTTTTATTGCTAGGAAGAGCATGAATAAACCTGCAATTACTTGTTCATATTGTAATAAGAAGGGACATAAGTCACATTATTGCAATATAAAGATGAGGAATCTTAAAGGAAAAATTGTAAAAAGGATATGGATTCCAAAAGAGGTAATTCATTCCAAGGACTGCAATGCATTAGCAAAATGGATCCCAATGGGATCAAGAATTTCATTTACTAACCTCCAAGGACCCAAGAGAATTTGGGTACCTAAGACTTGAGTGTGTTTATTTTTTTTGTGTTATAGGTGATTGAGCATAGCCACAAAGCTAAAACAAAAGAAGCTTGGTACTTAGATAGTGGATGCTCAAGGCACATGACGGGTGATAAAAGCCATTTCAATTCCTTCAAATCGAAAATTGGTGGAGAAGTCACTTTTGGGGACAACTCCAAAGGCCAAGTGGAAGGGAGTGGCTCAATAGGTAATGATCATTTCTCTTTAGAAAAAGTATTACTTGTTAGGGGTCTAAAGCATAACTTGCTAAGCATTAGTCAACTTTGTGACAAAGGTTACAAAGTAATTTTTGATTGCATGAAATGTAATGTTATAGATCCTAAGTCAAATAAAATTCTTCTTCTAGGTCATAGGCAAGGTAACATATATATAGTCTACCTTAATGAACTCAAAAACGAAAACATATGCTTAATGGTAGATAACAAAAAGGAATCTTGGTTATGGCATAGGAGACTAGGTCATGCTAGCATGCATGTGCTATCCAAATTAGCAAGAAAGGATCTAGTCATAGGCTTACCCAAACTACCCTTTAATCATGAAGAAATATGTGAAGCTTGTGTTAAAGGAAAACACAAAAGAACAACTTTTAAGCCTAAGAATAGTGTATCCACCACTAGGCCTCTTCAATTACTGCATTTAGACTTATTTGGACCAACTAGAACCACTAGCCTAGGTGGGAAACACTATGGTTTTGTAATAGTTGATGATTACACTAGGTACACTTGGGTGTTCTTTTTGAGAGTAAAAAATGAAGCCTTAGAGAAATTCATAACTTACTCAAAGGTGACTCAAAATGAAAAAGGTTATACAATAACAAGCATTAGAAGTGATCATGGCAAAGAATTTGAAAATATAGGATTTGATGAGTATTGCAATGATCAAGGAATTAGCCATAATTTTTCAGCCCCTAGGACACCGCAACAAAATGGTGTAGTTGAGAGAAGAAATAGAACTTTGGAAGAGATGGCTAGGACCATGTTATGTGAAAATAACTTGCCAAAGTACTTTTGGGCTGAAGCTATAAACACATCATGTTATATAATTAATAGAGCTATGATAAGACCCATGCTAAAGAAAACTCATGAGCTCTACAAAGGTAAGAAGCCTAATATTAGTTACTTCCATCCTTTTGGCTGCAAATGCTTTGTTCTAAATAATGGAAAAGATAATTTAGGAAAATTTGATGCCAAAAGTGATGAGGGAATATTTCTAGGATATTCATTGAATTCAAAGGCTTATAGAATTTATAACAAAAGAACATTAATGGTTGAAGAATCTATTCATGTTGTATTTGATGAATCAAATAATATATCTAAAGATTCAACCAACAATGATGAAAATGTTGAGATATTTGATGAAGGCTTAGAAGATGACTTTCTAGAAAAGCTTGATTTGAATAAAGAAGATGAAGAAGAAATAGAAGTTTTAGAAAGAGAACCTAGAGCACCAAGAGAGTTAGGATATGTAAAAGATTGTGAAATAGTAGGAGATCCAACTCTTGGAGTTAGAACTAGGTCATCCTTAAGGAATATGTGTCAATATATAGCCTTTGTATCTCAAATAGAGCCTAGGAATGTCAATGAAGCCTTAGAGGATAATAATTGGTTCCTAGCAATGCAAGAAGAGTTAAATCAATTTGAGAGAAGCAAAGTATGGAAACTAGTTCCAAGGCCTAGTGATCACTCTATAATTGGAACTAAATGGATATTCAAGAACAAAATGGATGAAAATAGTGTGATCATAAGGAATAAGGCTAGGCTAGTTGCTCAAGGCTATAGACAAGAGGAAGGCATAGACTATGATGAAACATATGCACCGGTAGCTAGATTAGAGGCAATAAGAATGTTACTTGCCTTTGCATGTTATAAAGATTTCAAGTTATATCAAATGGATGTAAAGAGTGCATTCTTGAATGGTTTCATTAATGAAGAAGTCTATGTAGAGCAACCTCCCGGATTTGAAAATCATGAATTTCCTGAACATGTTTTCAAATTGTCTAAGGCACTTTATGGGTTAAAACAAGCTCCTAGAGCTTGGTATGAAAGGTTGTCAAAGTTCTTAATAGAAAAAGGATTCTCAAGAGGAAAGGTAGACAGCACATTATTCATCAAAAATAAAAATAAGGACTTACTAGTTGTACAAGTATATGTAGATGATATAATTTTTGGTTCAACTAATGAGTCTTTATGTCAAGAGTTTGCTAAGATCATGCAAGGAGAATTTGAGATGAGCATGATGGGAGAACTCACATTCTTCTTGGGACTTCAAGTGAAGCAAACAAAGGATGGAACATTCATCAATCAAGCAAAGTACACCAAGGACTTGCTCAAGAGATTTGGGATGGATAATTGCAAACCTCAAACCACTCCAATGGGCACCAACATCAAGCTTGACAAAGATGAAAGTGGTAAGTGTGTAGACACTAAACTCTATAGGTCTATGATTGGTTCTTTGCTTTATTTAACTGCTAGTAGACCAGATATATTGTTTAGTGAGTGCCTTTGTGCTAGATTTCAATCATCCCCTAGGGAATCACATCTATTGGCAACTAAGAGAATCTTTAGATACCTCAAAGATACTCCCTCACTAGGACTTTGGTATCCCAAAGACTCCACTTTTGCCCTTCATGCATTTTCAGATGCTGATTTTGGAGGATGCAAAATAGATAGGAAAAGTACTTCAGGTACTTGCCAATTCTTAGGAAATAGGTTAATTTCTTGGTTCTCCAAGAAACAAAACAGTGTAGCTCAGTCCACAACTGAAGCTGAGTATATAGCAGCTAGTAGTTGTAGTGCTCAAGTGTTGTGGATTAAACAACAAATGAGAGATTATGGTATTGACATGAAGCAAGTCTCAATTAAATGTGATAATACCAGTGCCATTAATCTGTCTAAGAATCCTATACAACACTCCAGAACCAAGCACATAGAAATTAGACATCACTTCTTTAGAGATCATGTACAAAAAGGGGATATAATCTTAGAGTATATTGATACTACACATCAAATAGCTGATATATTCACCAAACCCCTTGATAGAGATAGGTTCTGTATCCTTAGAGGTGAATTAGGACTCATGAATATGCCTTAGGACTTTCATGTTGTAAAAATCTTGATTTCAAGTGATTTTTAAAGAGTTTTTTGCAAAAATTTTCTGGCAAAAAGGATGAGAGATCGATCTCCTTGTGATATAGATCGATCTCCATGCTTCTATCAAGCCTAAATCGTCAAGGTTACTCTAAGAAGATCGATCTTCTAACCATAAGATCGATCTCCTTACGTCTCTGTTTAGAGACAGATCGATCTGTCCACACGACAGATCGATCTCATCAAGCTTTCGCATTCTACAGATCGATCTATGCATGTACCAGATCGATCTCCTTAAGCCTCTGTTTGCGACCAGATCGATCTGTCCCTACGACAGATCGATCTCTCTTCGCTTCTGGGAGTACCAAATCGATCTGTCGCCTCGACAGATCGATCTCCTATGCCTTGGAGTATAAATAGCCGCGAAAAATTCCCAAATCTCCCAAAACCTAAAATTCAAATTCTTCAATTCCCTCGCATCCTCTTCTTCAATTCCTCCTCAGATTGATCCTCGTACGGTCTTCCTTGCGTCTCGGTGTCAAATTTCGGTATAGTAACCTACATTTCTCACTGATTTTATCAAAATCCTTCTTCGATTTGTGTTTGTTTTGCGTCTAGGGCAAACCTAGGTACTGTTTCATTGCCTTTCTTTTTGTTGAATTTAGTTATCAAATCTTTAAGGTCTAGAATAATGCCTAGGCTTAAGAGAGCAGGAACCAAACCACCTAGACCCAATGTAGAGGCAGGTTCTTCCTCCCAACCCACTCCACCTCCTATCGCTTCCTTCAATCGGTGTTTTAAAACACCAGCAAAAAGAAAGCGGTATGAGGAATACTTTTCAACTATGCCAATCAAGCATTGGCGCACCATTGATTTTTCCTTCCTCAATCACATAGACTTTCCATACCTATCAAAATTTGAGGAATTTGGTTGGGTGAAATTCTTGAGAATCAACACTCCTGTCCCTCCAAATCTCGTTCGAGCATTCTTTTCAAATGCCGAACTCGTTTATGACCCCGATGACACCTGCAAAATCCTTGCCTTCAGAACCTTCGTCATGGGTCAATCAATTCTAATTGATTCTGAAGTTATAGCCAAAGTATTTGATATACGCGATGAAGGCTTAACTAATGAGGATGAGGAAGTCCCCTTTGCGTTTGAACTCCCCGGGGACAAGGCGAGTAACCTTCCAATGCACCTTCGGTTACTCCACCTCATAATCTCCTGGAATCTCCGCCCTTACGGTACCCGTCACTCAACCGTCAGGCGTCTAGATTGGTTTTGGCTCCATCACATTCACACCACCAGCCAAAAACCAAACCTCCCTCACTTTATATACGAGGATTGGCTGAAGATTGTGCGTGGCCAAGCTACCACAATAGTTTTTCCACAACCAGTGGCTTATCTTCTCCGTCGCCTTGGCATCGACTGCAGCGGCGAAACTGGCGAACTTCCATCTCCTAAAAGCGAGCTTACCATTGGGACCCTACATCATATGGGGTACTACAAAGATTTCCGAGGAGAGTGGACGAAAAAGCAAGAACAGCAACCTGCTGAGGCTGAAGATGACCACACTGCTGAACCAGCACACCCACCTGCAGCACCCGCTCCAGAACCGTCGTCCTCCACGGCTGCGCCAACTGCACAAACATCGTCTCCTGCTGACTTGGAGCTGATCGTGAAGATGATAAGCGACCTCAGTCAGAGAATCGATGAAGGACATACCACTCAGCAGCGTATGTTTGCCGAATTGACTCAACGAGTGGATCACCTTCAAGACACTCAAAAGGTGATGTTCGATAAATTTCAAGAAACTCAAGCGACGATGTTTGATGAACTTCAAGTAACCCGCACGCATGTTGAGGAACTTTTGGATCGTGATCCTCCCTCACATTAGGCATTAGGTGTTTTAATTGAGTGTAGTTACAACATTATTAAGCTACTTGATGTTTTCTGTGAAAAATTTGCTTGAATGAAATGTGATTTGATTGAATATTGAATGTGTTAATGCAAATATTGATTTTGAAATGCCATAAGTCTTCAATCTTTTGTGACTGATATGACAAAAAGGGGGAGAAGAAACATGTGTTAAATGTTTAAAAGGAGTTATAGGATGATTTAATTGAGGGGGAGTTAAGAGCTAGAGCTAACTAAGGGGGAGTTAAGATTTAACTAAGGATGAGTTAAATCTTTAACAAAGTCAAAAGCTCACAAAAAGGGAATTTTGCAAATTCACTAAACATGTTTATTGGATGAGTTTTGTCATATCAAAAAGGGGGAGATTGTTGAGTTAATGTATTTTGAAATGACAAAACAAGTTAATACAATAATGTTAAGATGGTATACAAACATGTTTAGAAGATATCAGGACCAGAACTTAGAGTTCTGCTGATGAGAGATCGATCTGAGGTGTGAGAGATCGATCTCCTGGGTTTATACTTTATGAGAGATCGATCTCATGATGGAAGAGATCGATCTGGCAAGCCTTAAAATGGTGTAAAGGGATTAAGGTAAAGAGAGATCGATCTGCAAGGGTTAAGAGATCGATCTGCTCAAAGTCAGTGAGCTTAAGAGATCAATCTGGTGTATTAAGAGATCGATCCTGCCTCAAACAGAGAGGATAGGAGATCGATCTGCCTATTCGACAGATCGATCTGCCTCTACCTATTCAAACTAACAGATCGATCTGGTAATGTATGAGATCGATCTCCCTGTGTATTTATGCTTTGATCTTGCAGGATTCAAAACTAAGAGATCGATCTGGCCAAGATAAGAGATCGATCTGTCTGACCACTGGAGGTTCCCAACGGCTATTTTCTTCAAATCTCAACGGGAAAAACTGCATTTAATGCTCCAACTACCCAACCTTCAGTATATAACCAAGCATTGAAGACAAAGCAGAGAGAGACTATCACTGCACATTCTCAATATTCTGAAGCTTTAATTCTTTCATTCCTTGTATCCCTATTGCTCATTAATTGAGATTTATTGTACAAGCTTAAGTACTACAAGCTGTGTTAGTCCTACCCACTGAAAAGCCTTATTCTGTATTCATCCTCACCTTAAAAGAAAAGAGGATTGTTCCTCAGTGAGAGTTATTGTAAAAGGGTGAATACATTTTCTGTATTGCTAAGGGTAGAGAGGTTATTCCTTAACCTGTAAAAGGAACTTTGTAAACTCTATTGAAAGAGAGAAAGAAACCACTTGACAAGAAGGTCAAGGAGAGAGGACGTAGGCAAGAGTTGGCCGAACCTCTATAAGTCGCTGTGTTTGTTTCTCTTTCCCTCTCTTTGCATTAAATTGTTATATTGCACTGTTTTATTCATTATCATTTGTGTTTAAATTGCGATTAATTTAAAATCTGCCATAATTGTTAGAAAACCGATTCACCCCCCCTCTCGGTAGAGCCAACATAAAGAAACTATGGGAACCCGACTGAGTATTAGCACAGCTTTCCGTCCTCAGACAGATGGTCAGTCAGAGAGGACTGTACAAGTTCTGGAGGATCCGATGAAAGCGTGTGCCATTGATTTTATAAGCTCCTGGAATGATCAGTTGATTTCTAATTAAAGTCACCAATAACGACAGTTGGCAGTTGAGTATCGGGATAACAAGATATGAGGCAGTGTATGGCTGTAGGGGTTGTTCCCCAGATTGGATAAGAAAAAGTGGGTGACAGGTAGAAATTATTTTCGACTTTGGATAATAAGTCTCTGAGGATGTTTAGTTGAGAAGAGGGAGATTAAGAACACCTCAGAGCAGACAGAAAGAATTGGAATTCACCCTTGGTGAATTAGTATGGTTGAAATAATTCTTGTCCTAAGAGAATAAGGGCATAGCGAATTTTTGGAAGAAGGTAAATTGAGTTGCGCTGGATGGAATATTTTGAGAGATCGGACAAGTGGGAGATAAGACCTGTAGGTTGATGTTATCACGTGAATAAGCAGGCACCCACAATGTGTTCCAGCTTTTGATGCTTCGATAATACTATCCAGATCCAGCATAGGTAATCGAATGTGAATTCCAAAAGTTCAGTTTTATGCAAATATAAGTATATTGAAGAAGTTGATTCGGGCATTAAATAGGAAAGAGAAAGTATTAAGGTTTAAGACGATCTCCCTAATTAAAGTCCTTTGGTAGTAATACACTCCGGAGAAGGTCACGTAAGAATTTAAGAGTATGATACGATCGATGTACCCGGAGTTGTATATGGACTCATATGACTTGATTCTAATTTGGAGGACCAAATTCCTTAAGTGGGGGAGAGTTGTAAGACCCGAATTTAATTAAAATATGAAAATTAAATAAGAAAAGATGACGGATGTATGAAGGAAGTCGGGTTAAATTAATCCCGAACACGTGTAAGGGCAAAATGGTCAAAAGACCGAAAGCCGGTATAATTTCGATAAAGAAAATTAATTAAAAATATGGATTTGAGAAATCTTGGTCATTAAAGATGAAATATAATTATTCTGGATTAAATCGATCAAGATTCAAAAATTTAAAAATACCAAAAAATTGTAGGAACGGTATCTCGAAAAGCGCGAAGAAATAATATCGAAGATTTAGAGAAAAATATAATTAATAAATTAAATTTAAATTAAATAAATTAAAGTAGAATAAAAAAATAATATAAGGTAGATATTTTGGGATTTTATGGAGTATTTTAAGGAATAGTGTAATAATTAAAATAAATAATAATAATTAAAATAATTAATAAAAGAAATGAAAAAAAAAAAGAAAAAGAGAAAAGAAGCTGAAAACGGAAATATCGGGGAGAGAGAGAAAACCAAACGGAAGCAATTGACCGAAGAAGACCCGACCACCGTCCGGCGGTCGATGGCCGGGCCAAGGGTCGGAAATGGAAGAGGGGAGGCCGGTGAGCAAGATGGTACCGGCAGCATGCCCAACCGACGCCAGAGGAAGCCGATCGGAGGAGAGAAAGGCCGACGGGATTGAGGGGCTCGGTCCCGGCGAACGGCGGCGATCCGGGCGAAACCGAGGCTCGATTTCGAGAGCCCAGGCGACGGCGGTGCTTTTGAGACCGATAGCACCCGACGAGACTGCGGGAATCGCCGGCGGTGGCCAAGAGGAGGAGAATGGGTCCGACGGCCGAGGGAGAAGAGCCGGACCGGCGGCGTCCCGGCGAGCTTGACCCAAACCGAGGCCAGATTCGTGATGCGGACGACCCAACGGAGCGATTGGCGATGGAAGCCGGCGGAGAACCGGCCAGCAAGGCAGTGAACCGACGGTGAACCGACCGAACCGGAGTGAACCGGCGGTCTGAACCGGTCCGAACCGGACTGAACCAGTTCAGCCAAAAAGAGGGGGAAAAAGGAGAAAAAAGGGAAAAAGAAAAAGAGGAAAAAAATTGGGGAAAATTTCTGTGGTGCAATCGAGCTTCGGGTAAGTCGATAAGCAGTCAAATTGACCCGATTTAAATTTGGAATATTTTATTTAATTAATTATCGACTGAAAGTTTACCCGAAAAATATATTTAATTGTGTAGCTCGACGATTGGCATCCACCGAGGGCTCGAAACAGCCTCGATTTACGGACTAGCATGGAATCTCGGGTAAGTGACCCCTATTTACGACAATTACCTCGTTATGCGTGATATTGATTTAATTTCCGCATAAATTGAATTAAATTATGGAAAATTAGTTAAATTGTCGTAAATATTAAATTTAGCTATTCGAGAATTAGAACGAGGCCCAATAAATTATTGGAGGGCCCAATGAGCCCAATAGGCCTCGATAAAGTGAAAATTAAGTGAAAAGCGGGCTTAAGGCCGATTAAGGCCCATTAAGGTGCAATCGGGCCCAATAGGGGTAAACGGGCCCAATGATTTAAATTAAGCCCAGAAAATATTAAATACAATTAAATTGTATAATATCTGACCTAAGAAATATTAATACGCAGTTCCGGGCATTTGATTGGGAGCATAACGGACTGCGCGACGAGATAACATTGGAAAAGAAAAGGTCAGACTCGACAGGAAAATAAGGTAAGGGAATTCTACGGACTGCTAGAGGTAAACTCTACAAAATTTTAAATTCATATGCAGTCTTTAAAATTTATCTGAAGGGTCTAGAAGTCGAATAATAATTTTAGTGCCCCGAATGGGCAAATTACTAAAATACCCTTGTTAAGGGTAAAATCTAAAAATTTAGGAAAATTGGGAGGAGTAAGGACAAGAGGTTCCTGCTCGTTCTGGAGGTATTTCAACACATGCATGAGTAGGCTGGCTCACTTTTAAAGAAAAATGCATAGCATTGCATATCTTAAATGATGTGATTTCTGTGAAAACTATTTGGAGATAACTGAGCCGCCTACGTGTTTTATTTACATGTGACGTGCTAGAGCTTAGCTCGCACGATGTTTGATTTGTGTGATGTATGCATTAGTTCTGGAGCGAGAGCTCGCACTCGAGTTTTACATGCATAGGTGCTAGAGTATAACTCGCACCAGATTTCATATGCTTTTCGTGACACGGTGCTAGAGTCTAACTCGCACCAGATTTTACATGATTTTCATGACAGGGTGCTGGAGTATAACTCGCACCATATTTTTATACATGATTTTCGTGACAGAGTGCTTGAGCTTAGCTCGCACTAGTTTTATTTGATTTACTGACAGTGTTAGAGCACCGCTCGCACTACTTTTCAGAGATCATACGATAAGCCGTGCTTGGAGCATCGGGTAGACTGTGTGTCACCGATTAAATAGGCTCGCATGTGCGTTTTGAGACATGGCATGGTAAAATAACCTGATGAGCCTGAACGAGGGATAAGGGTTAGAGAAATAACCTGATGAGCCCGAACGAGGGATAAGGGTTAGAGAAACAACCTGATGAGCCCGAACGAGGGATAAGGGTTAGAGATCCACCTGATGAGCCCGAACGAGAGATAAGGGTTGGAGATCCAGCTGATGAGCCCGAACGAGGGATAAGGCTGAGGGTCCACGGAGTACGATGTACCGTGCAAGTAGCATGGAGTACGATGTACCGTGTAGTATCTTCGGATACGGTATCTTTGTGATACGGGGTATCTTCGGATACGGCATCTTCGGATGCGTGAGATCGGATAAGACTGATGGGTTGGATTGACCCACCTCCCGGGCGATTCCCGATCAGGGTGAGACCTCGCACACTGGGATCCGTGAAGCTAGAGGGACTCACGAGGACACATTGGCCAGTCCTGGTTATTGCCGTTATACAGATATTGCCTCGTCTCGCATGTCGACGATTTCGATGATTTAAACTGGGTTTTTAAACTAAATGTGCATGATGGTTATTTCCATGCTTTTAAACCCATATGTGATGTAAATCGATTTTCATGATTTTGTGTGAGTCAGGATCACCCGAAGGAGGGGTCGAGTCTTAGCTCTATTGTGAAATTTTTATATGAGAAAGATATGATTTTTAATATAATTGCATGTTGAATTTTCCGTGCAAATGTGTTTTACATAACATCATAATCCATATCATTGATTTAAAATGTGTGGAGAAAGGGTGGTTTATGCATGGCACCACGTTCATGTAGGTAGTTTGGTTACCTACTTATTCGTAGGATTGCCTTACTGAGCTTGATGTGCTCACCCCTTTCATTTTCTCCCACAGATAATCTCCAGTTGAAGTTGCGACGACTCAGTACTGCATTCCGGAGATCCGCTGCTGCCCATCAACATAAGGTATATACACTTGTACATATTGTATCTACATAAGCATAGCACAGTAACATGTTTGTAAGTAACTTTAGGGGATGTATAAATAATATAAACAATTATAAATGACTGGAGAATAAATAAGTTAGATGGTAATGGTATGGTGGGACTGGCATTGACGCACAGCCCAATTTGTTAGTAGAGTGTGGTCACGATCAGAGGACAGATAAGAATTTAATAAAGAAAATAACAAAATGCAAAAAATTAACTCTGATTTTTGGGTAGTTTGGGTCGTGACAGGAAAAGGAAGAGGTCGGTGATGGGGTGAAGCAGCTAGGAAGCTGGGTTTGGAACACAGAAGAGACTGAGATTGCAAAGAAATCGAGTTGGGTGAAATGAAGAAGACTGAAGAAAGAAAATAAGGCCCGAAAAATTTTTAGGGTTAAGGGCTTTTCAGCGACGGATTTAGCGACGAAAATCTATCGCTGATATGCATTAGCCACGGAAAAAAGTTAAAAAAATTGAGAAGCATCTGCGACGGAATTCCGTCGCTGAAAACTTTCTGCGATGGAGTTTCTAGCGACGGATAAAAATTATAAAATAAGTGGAAAAAAAGTAAAAAAAATGAGAAGCGTCTGCGACGGAATTCCGTCTCTGAAAACTTTCTGTGACGGAGTTTTTAGTGACGGAATTTTGTCTCAGAAAGTTTTCAGCGACGGATAAAAAATTACAAAATATGTTGGAAATTTGTGAGGATTTTGCGATGAAATTTCCGTCGCTAAAAACGTTTCGCAACGGATAACATCGGCGACGGAATTCCGTCGCAGAAAGAAATTAGCAACGAAAAAAAAATTAAAAAAATATGAGCATTTGCCACGATTTTACGACGGACTTCCGTCGTAAAATACTTATAGGGACGAAAAAATCTGAGATGGAATTCCGTCGCATATAACTTTTAGCGACGGAATAAAAAGTTTAAAAAAATTAGAATTTTTTTCATGCATCTGCTACGGAATTCCGTCGCTGATTTATTTTCGCTACGCATTGTTTCAGCGACGGAATTTCATCGTAGAAGGAAATTAGTGACGGAAATTAAAAAATAAAAAAATATAAGAATTTGCAACAGTTCTGCGACGGATTTCTGTCGCAGATTACTTATTGAGACGGAACATTGAGCGACGAAATTTCGTCGCTGAAAGTAATCAGCGACGGAACAAAAAGTTTACAAAAAATAGAAATTTTTTCATCCATCAGCTACGAAATTCTGTCGCTGAATTATTTTCGCGACAGAAATTTTCAGCGACGGATATCCGTTGGTGATTTTTTCAGCGACAAAAAGTTTTTAGCGACGAAATTCCATTGCAAATCCGTCGCAAATGAAATTTTTTAGCGACGGAATATTCCGTCGCTAAATTTCCAACGCTGAAAGGCAGTTTTCTTGTAGTGTCAGCGACCGTGACTGCCTTTGTTCCTGCCTTCCATCATCATCATCCTCATTCGATCACCCCTTTTTGCTTCCTCAATTTCCTTTTTCAGCTTCAACTCACGGGTCCTGCTTCCTCACTCTCAGTTTGCTTCACTTCAGCTCTCGGTCTGTTCTCCCCCTCACTCTCGGTTTGCTTCCCTTCAGCACCTCATTCTCGATTCTGTTTTCAGTTAGTGGCTCTCGATTCTGAGTCCGTTTGCTTCAATTTCCTTTCCCCTTAGGTCGACTCCAGCTCCAGCCTCGGTTTGCTCTAGCTTTCCTCCTCCTTTAGCTCTCGATCTTGCTTGAATTCCCAACCCCGGTTCTGCTTTAGTTCTGCTCTGCTTCCCCGTCGGTCTTCTTCTTTTTCTCCCCTGCCTCTCGGCCTTGCTCTAGTTTCAGCTTTAGCTTCATCGGTCTTCTTCTTCCTCTCATTCCTTCTTCTTTCTTTCTTTCTCCCTCGACCGACCCAGCCTTCTTCTCTTCTCCCTTCTTTTCTTCCCTTTCTTCCTTTACTTCTTTCTTCTTTCGTTCTTTCTCCCTCGGTCGACCTAGCCTTCTTCTCTTCTCCCTTATTTTCTTCCCTTTCTCCCTTTCCTTCTTTCTTCTTTCTTTCTTTCTCCCTCAATCGACCCCACCTTCCTTCCCTTCTCTTCTTTTTTTCTTTCCTTTCCTTTCTTTCTTCTTTTCCTGCTCCAGCTAAGCACTCTGCATTTTCAAAATTCAGAATGTGAAATTGGCTTTCTTTGAAAGCCAATTCCGTACATTAATATATATTATATTAATATATATATATATATTATATTAATATATTGTTGTTTAGATTTATTTTTTTTGTTTTGTTTGTTTTTGTTTGTATTGTTTTTTTTTTAATACTTATATATTACATACTATATATTACCTAACATATATATTTGTTAAATATTTACATTATTATCTATCTATTTTTAAATTTATCTAGTATATATATATATATATGTATATATATAGATATATACATTTCCTTTTATAAACTTATCCAATGTCACAATATTCATGCCTTCCATGAAATTTTCATTATTTCGAAATGAAATATTCTTGGAATCTCATCACTCCTTATAAATTCTCAATATAAGTTTTACATTAAAATTTTCAACTAATGAAATAAAAATTTTCAATCCCTCTGTGCTTGCATTTGCTTCATCACTTCCTGTATTTCGGGTTCCCTGTCATTCACGGGCTTCTCGGTTCTCATACTCCTCGAGCCCTACAACGAATATTCGCACTTCCATTAAAACATATTATTCTTATTTTTATATAGTCTAATTAAATGTAGGAAATTTGTGGTGTTTACAGAAGGCCCAAACCGAGAGGCCCAAATGCTAGGCCCAAATTGGTAAAATTCAAGCCCATTAGTAAAAGGTAATCATAGCCAAATTGATAACTATTACCTAAACCAATTCAATTGAAATTTGTTAGCTAAAAAGTTAGGCTTAATGACTAAGTAATTGACTTACAAAATAAGCCAACACAACTTCATCTTCTTTCTTAAGAATTCGACAAAGAGAAGAAACCATTAAAACACACATAGTCAAGCTTTCTCTCACTAGAAATCACTAGAAAAAAGGCATATTTGGAACTTTCAATCTTCATGAAAGTTGTTCCAAATTGAGAGAGGATTAACATGAGTTGGAATTGGCTATTAAGGAGCCAAAGTAAGCAAACCGAGAAGCTTCAAAGTTTCAGCCAAGTGTGAAAGTGCAAACTAGGTATAATTTCAAGCTTTCAAATTCATATATGTTAATGTATGAATTATTCTAAGTTGATTTGTATATGTTTTAAGCATTGAAACACATGAAATCACTATGAACATGGATTGACCAAGAGTGGGTAATGGTAAATTGATGAATACCCAAATGATTTTAAGGTATGAATGAGTTGATATACATGTGTTTATGATTATGGTATAGTTAGAATTAATCGATTTGATCAATTGGTGGGTGAATTAAGTTGGCAATCAATGCGTTTGATAAAATGTCTAAATGAACTAAGTTAAGCTTAAGAACATTGCCAACTAAGTGTTTGTGAAAATGCCTAAGTGAATGGCTAGTGAAATGGCCGTTGGTGGCGTGGTGCTCGGCATAGCTAGGCATGCGTAGTTCTCGGCCATGGCATGTGGCCGAGAGGTCCAATGGGTCAACCCCAATTGGTTTCAGCCCAATGTAATATAATGGGTCTCGGACAAGCCCAATAAGAGTTGGTGGGCCACACAAACCCAATAGGCCTAACGAAAATGAATAGTAAAATGGAAATGGGCATAAGGCAAAGTTAGGCCCATTAAGATTTATCAAAACCCACTAAGTGAAATAGACTGTATTAAATGTGAAATACAGTAGGAAAAGTAAAATTTCCTTGATGAATGGTTTTATGCAGCTCTAGAGATTGTTTGAGGAGCTAATTGGTTCGCTGGATCGAGCAGCGTTGAGAAAGTAAAATTTCTCGAGTGATTTCAGGTAAGGGACTTTTACGAGTAATTAGAGATACCTGCATGTATTTTCATCTACTTTTGCATTCACTTAAAAACTCTAAGGGTCATAGAAAGTGAATAATAATTATAGCAACCCGATAATGGCAAATTATGATTTTACCCCTAGTTAGGAAAAAAGTCAACTTTTGGAAAAAGTTGTAAAAAGCATGGAAATCATAACTATGAATGTTTTTACTGCTGTTTAGCATAAGAGTAGGTAGATGGGCTAATGTTTTCATGGTTGATGAGAAATAGTATAATTTATAGTGCTGATTTTGATGTTTTGAAAATCATCCCTTTTTAAAGAGTCATCTATCGAATTATGTGAGAATAAATCGTGCTAGAGCACAACTTGCACTTGATTTCATATATTTTCAACATATATTAGTGTTGAATTATGATTCGCACTAGATTTTCATGACATGCATGATAGAGTGCTGGAGTTATTGCTCGTACTCAGTTTTATATGTTTTGTACAAAGCATAGTACTGGAGCGATTGTTCATACTTGATTTGAAACATGAACTATGCATGACCTAGTGCTGGAGGTTACTCGCACTAGAGTTGAGTTTGTGATGTGTGAAACAGTGTTTGAGAGGAGTGTCGACTGAGAGTCGCGCTTAAAGGTGCGCACTATAGTTTTACTGTGATATACAAGACATGTTGAAAACCATGCTAATTTTCTCATGTAGACTGAGTGTCACACAGTTGAGATGTTCGCATGTGGATTTAGAGAAGTGGTGTAAGACCCGATTTTAATTAAAACACGAAATGAAAAATGCAAAAGGATTGAAATGGAATTTTCGAACACGTGAAAGGTAAAACGGTCAAAAGATCGAAATTTGGTATTTATCGTGATAATAAAATTTAATTAAAAATATGGGAATGAGAAATCTTGATCAATGAAGAAGAAATAATTAAATTTCTAGTTAAATTGATCAAGATATGAATTTATTGGAATAAACCGAAATTTTTACCTTGAAAAATAATCTCGAAAATAGTGGAAAAATATACCGAAAAGGTAAAATCGAACTGAGAAATTCATTTACAGATTAAAAGAATAAAATAGTATTTTTTAGATATTTTTGAGATTTTAATATTATTTTAATGATTAAAATAATATTAAAATAAATTATAAATAAAAATAAAAATAAAAATAAAAAAAAAAGAAGTCTGAATCGCGAAATTATGAACCAGAAAGAAAATGGCGAACAGCAAGCCGAGAAACCGACAGACTCGATTTCCCTCCAAACGACGGCCACCGGCGACCAGGGACCCCAGGCGAGGGCCGACGAAGGTCGACGAACCTCGTGGGAACCACCAGGCGTCAGCACGAGCGCCGAGAACGACGGAGAACGCCGAAAATGGAAAGAGATGTCGTGGGAGAAAAGCCTCGATTGACGGCCATCGGTGCCGATTTGGTCTAAACCGAGGCCCGATAATGGAAGCCCAGGCCGTGACGCGCCGATTGGTGCCGAAATCGCACCAAGAACCAGTCGGACGGCGTCGAAACGACCAAATAATGTGTAAACCGGCCGAACCGAACTGAACCAACCAAATCGAATCGAACTGAACCGACGGTCTAAACCGGGTTGAACCGGACCGAACTGGTTCAGCCAAAAAGAAAAGGAAAAAAGGAAGAAAAAGGGAAAAAGAAAAAAGATGAAAAATTGAGAAAAATTTCAGTGATGCAATCGAGCTACGGGTAAGTTGGTAAGTGGTCAAATTGATCGATTTAAATTTTGAAATATTTAATTTCATAAATAATCGATTGAAAGTTTACCCAAAAAAATATTAAATTGTTTAGCTCGACAATTGGCATCAACCGAGAGCTCGAGACAGTCTCGATTTGTGTACTATCATGGAATCTCGAGTAAGTAACCTTTATTTACGATAATTTGCATCGTTATGCTTGTTGATGAATTACGGATTTAATTTTCGCATAAATGAATTAAATTTTAGAAATTTGAATAAATTGTCGTAAGTACTAAATTGAGATATCCGAGAATTTAGAACAAGGCTAAATAAATACTGATGGACCCAATGAGCCCAATAGGCCTCGATAAAGTGTGGAAAACGGGTTTAAGGCCGATTAAGGCCCATTATGGTACAATCGGGCCCAATATAGGTAAACGGGCCCAATAATTTAAATTAAGTCCAGAAAATATGAAATACAATTAATTGTATTGTATTTGACCTGATGAACATTTATCTGCAGTTTCGGAGATTGGATTGAGAGCAAATCGGACTGCATGATGAGTCATCAGTGGAAAGGTCAGACTGTATAGAAAATGAGGTAAGGGAATTGTGTGAGTAGCTAGAGGTAGCTATGCGTATTTTAATAGTTTTTCTGTACACTGAATATGTATGTATACATTGATATTGTACAAAGGTCCTAAAAAATGGTTTAAAGATTTACCCCTATTGAGGGACTATTTTACCCCTATTGAGGGAAGTTCACCTAAGGATGGTGAAAGCATGACATGCATGAAATGCGTATTTTAAGGACTTTTATGATTAAGGAATTTTATTGGTTTTAATTAAAGCAAATCGGTAGATTGGCCAGTAATTGTATAAATTTCACAAGATAACACTATGTAGGTGTTATTTATATTTAAATGAAATTTCTTTGGAAAACGGCCAACTATCAAGTTTATATGAAAACAGATAGTGCTGGCGCGTAGCTCGCACTATATCTGTGTTTGTGAGTGTGCATAAATATGCTTGAGCGGTTGCTCGCACCGACTTGTGTGACATCATATGCATGAAATGTGCTAGAGCGGTTGCTCGCACTGATTTTTATTATTGAGAAATGCATGAGAAGTGTTGGAGCCTAGCTCACACTCTCTTTTGACATGTTTTGACTTGTTTTGACTTGATATGCATAAAAAGGTGTTGGAGCAATTGCTCGCACTAGTTTTAATGATTTAACACGTATGAGAGGTGCTGGAGCTTAGCTCGCATCCTGTTTTGATATGATACTTGTATAAAAGCCGTGCTGGAGTGTAACTCGCACGAGATTTGATTTATTTATGTATAAAGTCGTGCTGGAGTGTAACTCGCACGAGATTTGATTTATTGATGCATAACACCGTGCTGGAGCTTGCTCACACGAAGTTTTATATGGTTTTATAACTCATTTTAAAGTCGTACTGGAGTTTTTCTCGTACGAAGTTTTCACTGAGTTTTTATACATATCCGTACTAGAGTATTGCTCGTAAGTGGATTTTACTTGAATTTATAATTATTTTAAGTCGTACTGGAGCGCTGCTCGTATGCAGATTTCATTGATTTCTATGAAACCGTACTAGAGCTTCACTCGCACGAGATTTTTTTATATCATGAATATGCATGGAGTCGTGCTAGAGCTTCGCTCGTATAAGGATTTATATTACATGCATATAGTCGTGTTGGAGCCTCCTGTAGACTGTGTGTCACAGTAAGATGATATGCTTACACGTGCATACTGAGACAGATATGATATGGGTGGATAAGACCTATTGCAAGCACCCCTAACTGAGCTTGGGTTCATGGAGTACGTTGTACCTGTATGTTACGCGGAGTATGTTGTACTGTGGGGATTGTTGGAATGTAGTGGCATTAGCCACGAGGCAGTAAGCCTTGCCCTCGCAATCCTGGTGTTATGCTGTTCTGGCGGGTAGGACGACCCACCTCCCATTTCAGGTGTGATCCCCCGCACACTAGGTACCTTGTTGCCAGGGATCACGAGGTTATGGCCATAGTCCTATGTTGTTACTGATAGTCACCTACATGTCTCACATGATATAACTTGTGGTCTGATAGACCAGGGTAGACCCGAGGGAGGGGTCAAGCCCCCGATTTTACGATTTTATGATTTTATGATATGTGACCCTGAAAGAAAGGTAGTTTTATAACCAAAGTTTTATAATGAATTTTAATGAATTGTTTTATAAGATGATTGACTCGAAAGGGTTAGTTTATACTGCAGTTTTAATGAAATGATTTGAATGCAGTAGCATGATGTGTTTTCCATGCTTTAATGATAAATTCATGAAAGGATTGTATCTCATGAATTGTTTTATATCGCATGAAACAATGCATGATTTTGATTTAATTCATGCTAAGTATGATTTAATGATGTCACATAAAATGCCATTGATGCATAAGTAGTATGATTTATATATGCACGAACAGTTTTATAAACTGAGTCATTGATGACATACTTGATTTTGTGCTTGAGACTTTAATGAAAAGAAATGGATTTTAAGGGCATGGCATTATGAGCATGTAGATAGTGGAGCTATCTACTTACTTGCATAATTACCTTACTGAGGGTGTGGTTTGCTCACCCCCTTATTTTCTCCTCTTTTCAGAGCACTCAGAGTAGTTAGTAAGCAGTTGAAGACTTACATTCTAGGTATCTGTTGCTTCCTATCGAGAGACAGGTATACATATTTGTATGGTTTTGTATCTAAATATGTAATGCACAGTATTGTAAATGGAAATGATGTCGGGGATGTATAGTTATAGATACCAATATGTATGTATCTAGTTAAAGTCAAAAGATAGTAAACTCTGATATGTGAATGTGATTATGAAAATGGAATGGTAAATAGGTGAGTGGTGACTAACACTGAATCATAGCCCAACTGTTTGTAGGATGGTCACGATGAGAGAAATGTAAGAATTAAATAATAAATGAAAAAAGCGAAAAATTTACTCTGATTTTTAGGTAATTTGGGTTGTGACAGGTTTAATGGTATCAGAGCTTAAGTTGGCCTGATATGAGTCGGTGTTAGTGGTTAAGGAAGTTTACATCCCCATGTACTGTGCATTGTTTAGATATAATTGTGTATATCGAGATGAAAGTGCTGCTAAAAATTTGGTTTTGAATGCAAGAATATAGACGCATTAACTGATAGCCGCTATGGTAGAAGAGGAGAGTACACGAGCTTGAGGCCGTAGAGGTAGGCCCGAGAGTTGTACTGAGTCGCCACATGAGACTCGAGATGAGATTGAAGTGGAGGCTGGTATTAAGTATGCCCCACAGAGTCCGACAGAGAGATCAGACAGAGTCCGATAGAGAAATCGGACAATATTGAGACACGCTTTGTGAGGTTGGAGCGAAGTGTGAAGAATATTTTGTGAGCTACTTGCTCAAAGTATGTATGGTATTTGAGGGCGAGTCGGAGCATTGGTGGAAGTCCGTTCGACCCATATTAAGAGTTAGACATCCAGAATGGACATGAAAAATAATTCTAGATGTATTTCGGTGATAGAATATCCCGGACATTGGTTAAAGGAAATTACTGATGAAATTCTTTACTCTGACCCAGAGGAACTGGTTGATTAACGAGTATGAAACAAGTTTATGTCTCTGGGCAGATATGACTCGGACACGATGAACAGTGAGAGTCGAGATGTTTGAAAGTTCATGGAAGAGCTCAGATTGTCAATTAGAGTCTGATTGGCCATTAGATATCACTACCTATGTCAAGACAGTGCACAGACTACAGTTGTATGAGTAAAATCATGAGTTGCATGCCTCTGAGATTGGAAAAGGTAGTAAGGGCCGAAATCGAGATAGAAAGAGAATAGAGAATGACAGAGATGTCAGAACGGGAAAAAGGTAGTTTAGTAAGAGCTTAGAGCTGTTAAGTCACAGGGTAAGATGATTGATAAACCCCAGTGTATCCAATTTAAGCACTTTTGAGGGATATTGTGATTGGAGGATCCCGACCTGCTACGTAGCAAGTGTACGCAGTGTAGGAGGTGTGGTAGATACCACGAAAATAAGATGTTGGACGAGGGCGAGTGTATGCCTTGTACCAAGACACTATTGATGTTTCATCTGATGTGGTGGAAGATACCACACTGATTGTGAATAATGAATTAATTATTTTAATTAATCCTGGTGCCACGCATTTATTCATACCGCCTTCAGTTGCTTATAAGCCAGTGAAAGATGTGAAGCCTGTACCCTTAGGTAAGATGAGGACTATAGTTAGCTGATTTTCACTAACTGAATATGGGTATAGGGATTATAAGTTTGAAACAAGGAGAAAAAGGATATGTCAGCCGATTTTATTGAAAGAAATATGAATAATTTTCAAGTAATATTTGAGAATTGATTGATTCGGCTGCAAACTATGATGTTTAGATTACTATCCTAAGATTGTGATATTTTTAACCCTGAAAAGCATATTGTAAGATTTAACAAGTAATGAAAGAGTTTGTTATAAGTGATTTATGAAAGGAGATAAGCTTTGAGATGTCATAGATCCTGCATACGAGATATATTGGAATAAGAAGCGTATGCAAGATAAGAATATCTTTGATATGTAAAGTAATTTGGATTAAGCGATATGTAGTGAATATGGATTGCGACCAAGGATAATGGGAGGATATATCTACACCCAGTTTATATGGTCAAGTCTAAGGGTTAATAAAGGTATTTCAAAATACTTCCCTGCTTAAAGACTTGACATTGTCGATAAGCGCACACATAACCTATAAATTGAAATCGACAGTCGTAATATATACATTTAAAATTTGGGTACCTTTACTGGTACGATAAAGAAATATAGAATTCGTTTAATCATGAAGGTTTAAAATTTAAAATTTTATAAAAGCCGTTAAAAAAAAGGAAATGACGCGGGTTAGTAGCTTGAACAGAAGCGATTTCGAAATGACATTATATGTTTATGGATACATAGGTCAAGGATATAGGTGATTGAAATATTAAGTAGAACTCAACTACGATGAGGTATTTAAACCTTACCTGGACTGATTTGTTGTCATCTTTAGTGATGATATTTCAATGTATTCAAAGTCCAGGGAAGAGCATGAGTAGCAATTGGAAACTGTCTTACAGATGAGTTGTTGAGAGTTTCTCGAAATTGGCTGCTCAGTTGACACATCCCATTTGGAAAAAGATTGTATGTCAGTAGGATGATAAGTATGAAAATGGCTTCAGTGAGCTTTAGTATATTGAAGTAATAAACTGACCACCGTAATTATTCTCACCAAAACCAACAGCTCAAGAGGTTTCAATGTATATGGATACCTCAAAATAAGGATTGGGCTGCGTATTGATGTAAATGGGAAGATAATCGTTTATGGATCCAGATAGTTCAAGGACCATAAGAGAAACTATCTGACCCCTGATTTAGAATTGGCAGTCGTAGCGTTTACACTAAAAGTATGGCGCCACCACCTATACGGTGAGACATTTCGGGCATGCACTGATCGTAAAAGCTCCGAGTATCTGTTTTCACAGAGAGAGTAGAATATGAGATAACCAAAAGGGTTAGAGCTTCTAATGATATTGATAGTGAACATTGTACCACTCAGGAAAGGCTAATGTAATGGCTGATACCTTGAACAGAAAGAGCCTCGGGATGGTATCACATATGATGGTTAGGGAGCGTGAGCTGTTAAAGCAGTCGTGATCCTCAATAGTGATGTGATCCCTTCTGATGATGACGGTGATTGTGTGACAACTAGCCTGAGATTAGAACCGGATTTGAGTGACCGGATTTGCCAAGCTTAGCGTGATGATCAGCATGGTGTCGATAGTTTGGGTCAGATTCAGATGGGTATAGTGACAGAGTTCACAGTGAGTGATGATGACTTACAGAGGTTCAGAGACAGTATAAGTGCTCCCCAGGACCACAGTTGATGAGATAATGCTATTGTCAGAAGCTCACTCTTCAGGATATACAGTGCATCCGGGAAGTAATAAATATATCATACTCTCTGAAAATGGTATTGGTGGTCAGATATGAAAAAGAGACATTGTAGAGTTGTAGAAAAGTGTCTCGTATGTCAGCAGAGTACGGTAGACCAAAAGAAGTTGTAGGATTATTGCAGCCTCTATCTATATTGACACAGAAATGGGAACAAGTTATCATGAATTTCGTGATGGGTTATAGAGGACCCAGATGAATCACGAGGCTATCTGTGTGATAGTCAATAGAGTCATTAAGTCTACCCACATTCTGGCTATGAAAATCCCCAGATACTTTGAATGTGTTGGCGGATATATATGTACGAAAAATTGTGAAACATTATGTAGCTTTCCAGTGAGCATGATATCAGATAGGGATTTTCGCTTCACTTCTCACTGCTGGGAATATTTTTCAAGAAGCTATGGGAACCCGATTGTGTGTTAGCACAGCTTCCTTAAACAGATGGTCAGTCAGAGAGGACTATACAAGTTCTGGAGGATGTGATGAGAGTGTGTGTCATTGATTTTATAAGCTCCTGGGATGATCAGTTATTACAAATTGAATTCGCCAATAATGACAATTATCACTTGAGTATCGGGATGACTTTATACGAGGCATTGTATGGCTGTAGGGATTGCTCCCCGACTTGGATAAGAAAAGTGGGTGACAGATAAAGAGTTATTCCCGAATTGGTAAGACAAACCTCTGAGGATGTTCAATTGATTTGTGAGAGATTAAGAACACCTCAGAGTAGATGGAAAGACTATGCTGACAAGAGACAGAAACCATTGGAATTCACCGAGGGTGAATCAGTATTGAGTTTCGATAGAATGAATTATTTGAGAGATTGGACAAAGTGGGAGATAAGGCCTATAGGTTGGCGTTACCACTTGAATTAACAGGTATCCACAATGTGTCCTATCTTTTGATGCTTAAGAAATATTATCCAGACCAGCATATGTGATTGGATATGAGCTTCAACAACTTAGCTCAATGAAAGTATAACGTATGTTGAAAAATCGATTTGGTTATTAGACGGAAGGAGAAAGTGTTGAGGTTTAAGATGATCTCCCTAGTCAAAGTTCTGTGGTAGTATTACACTCCGGAAAAGTCTCATGAGAATTAAAGAGTTTGATACGATAGACGTTGTGTATGGACCCATTTGACTTGGTTCTAATTTGGAGGACCAAATTTCTTAAGTGGGGAGATTGTAAGACCCGATTTTAATAAAAACACGAAATGAAAAATGCAAAAGGATTAAAATGGAATTCCCGAACAAGTGAAGGGTAAAACGATCAAAAGATTGAAATTCGGTATTTATCGTGATAAGAAAAATTAATTAAAAATATGGGAATGAGAAATCTTGATCAATGAAGAAGAAATAATTAAATTTCGGGTTAAATTGATCAAGATATGAATTTATTGGAATAAACCGAAATTTTCACCTCGAAAAATAATCTCGAAAATAGTGGAGAAATATACCAGAAAGGCAAAATCAGACTAAGAAATTCATTTATGGATTAAATGACTAAAATAGTTTTTTTTAAGATATTTTTCAGATTTTTATATTATTTTAATGATTAAAACATTAAAATAATATTAAAATAAATTATAAATAAAAATAATAAAATTAAATTTTAAAAAAATAAGTCTGAATCGCGAAATTACGAAATAGAAAGAAAATGGCGAACAGCAAGACGAGAAACCGATAGATTCGGTTTCCCTCTAACCGACGGCTATTGGCGACCAGGGACCCCAATCGAGGGCCGACGAAGGTCGACGAACCTCGTGGGACCACCAGGCATCGACACGCGCACCGAGAACAACGGAGAACGTTGAAAATGGAAAGAGATGCAGTGGGAGAGAAGCCTCGATCGGAGGCCATCGGCGCCGATTTGGTCCAACTCGAGGCCTAATAATGGAAGCCCAGGCCGTGGCGCATCGATTGGTGCCGGAATCGCACTGAGAACCGGTCAGACGGCGTCGAAACGACTAAATGATGCCTGAACCGGTCGAATCGAATTGAACCGGTCGAACAGAACCGAACTGAACCAACGGTCTGAACCGGGTTGAACCGGACCAAACCGTTTCAGCAAAAAAGAAAAGGAAAAAAAGGAAGAAAATGGAAAAAAGAAAAAGTGGAAAAATTGGGAAAAATTCTAGTGATGCAATCGAGCTACGGGTAAGTCGGTAAGTGGTCGAATTGATCGATTTAAATTTTAGAATATTTAATTTGATAAATAATCGACTAAAAGTTTACCAAAAAAAATATTAAATTGTGTAGCTCGACAATTGGTATCGACCATGAGCTCGAGACAGCCTCGATTTGTGTACTATCATGGAATCTCGGGTAAGTAACCTTTATTTACGATAATTTACATCGTTATGCGTGTTGATGAATTATGAATTTGATTTTTGTATAAATGAATTAAATTTTAGAAATTTGAATAAATTGTCGTAAATACTAAATTGAGATATCCGAGAATTTAGAACGAGGCTAAATAAATACTGATGGGCCCAATGAGCCCAATAGGCCTCGATAAAGTGTGGAAAACGGGCTTAAGGCCAATTAAGGCCAATTATGGTACAATCAAGCCCAATATGGGTAAACGGGCCCAATGATTTAAATTAAGCCCAGAAAATATGAAATACATTTAATTGTATTGTATTTGACCTGATGAACATTTATCCGCAGTTTCGAAGATTGGATTGGGTGCAAATCGGACTGCGTGACGAGTCATCAGTGGAAAGGTCAGACTGTACAGAAAATGAGGGAAGGGAATTGTGTTAGTAGCTAGAGGTAGCTACGCGTATTTTAATAGCTTTTCTGTACACTGAATATGTATGTATACATTGATATTGTACAAAGGTCCTAAAAAATGGTTTAAAGATTTTAAGGACTAGAAATAGGTAAAGACTATTTTACCCCTATTGAGGGAAGTTCACCTAAGGATGGTGAAAGCATGACATGCATGAAATGCATGATTTTAGAACTTTTATGATTACGGAATTTTATTGGTTTTAATCAAAGCAAATTGGTATATTGGCCAGTAATTGTATAAATTTCACAAGATAACACTACGTAGGTGTTATTTATATTTAAATGAAATTTCTTTGGAAAACGACTAACTATCAAGTTTATATGAAAACAGATAGTGCTGGCGCATAGCTCACACTATATCTGTGTTTGTGAGTGTGCATAAATGTGCTTGAGCGGTTCCTCGCACTGACTTGTGTGACATCATATGCATGAAATGTGCTAGAGCGATTGCTCACACTGATTTTTATTATTGAGAAATGTATGAGAAGTGCTGGAGCCTAGCTCGCACTCTGTTTTGACATGTTTTGACTTGATATGCATAAAAAGGTGCTGGAGTAGCTCGTATCCTGTTTTGATATGATAATTGCATAAAAGCCGTGCTGGAGTGTAACTCGCATGAGATTTGATTTATTTATGCATAAAGCGGTGCTGGAGTGTAACTTGCACGAGATTTGATTTATTGATGCATAACACCATGCTGGAGCTTGCTCGCACGAAGTTTTATATGGTTTTATAACTCATTTTAAAGCCGTACTGGAGTTTTTCTCCTACGAGGTTTTCACTGAGTTTTTATACATATACGTACTAGAGCATTGCTCGTATGTGGATTTTACTTGAATTTATAATTAATTTAAGTCGTACTGGAGTACTGCTCGTACGTAGATTTCATTGATTTCTATGAAACCGTGCTAGAGCTTCGTTCACACGAGATTTTTTGATATCATGAATATGCATGGAGCCGTGCTAGAGCTTCGCTCGCATAGGGATTTATATTACATGCATATAGTCGTGTTGGAGCCTCTTGTAGACTGTGTGTCACAGTAAGATGATATGCTCACACGTGCATACTGAGACAGAGATGATATGGGTGGATAAGACCTATTGCAAGCACCCCTGACTGAGCTTGGGTTAACGGAGTACGTTGTACCATGGGGATTGTTGGAGTGGAGTGGCATTAGCCATAAGGCAGCAAGCCTTGCCCTCGCAATCCTGGTGTTATGCTGTTCTGGCGGGTAGGACGACCCGCCTCCCATTTCAGGTGTGATACCCCGCACACTAGGTACCATGTTGCCAGGGATCATGAGGTTATGGCCATAGTCCTATGTTGTTATTGATAGTCACCTACATGTCTCACATGATATAACTTGTGGTCTGATAGACCAGGGTAGACCTGAGGGAGGGGTCAGGACCCCGATTTTACGATTTTATGATACGTGACCCTGAAAGAAGGTTGGTTTATAACCAAAGTCTTATAATGAATTTTAATGAATTGTTTTATAAGATGATTGACCCGAAAGGGTTAGTTTATACTGCAGTTTTAATGAAATGATTTGAATGAGTAGCATGATGTGTTTTTCCATGCTTTAATGATAAATTCATGAAAGGATTGTATCTCATGAATTGTTTTATATCGCATGAAATAATGCATGATTTTGATTTAATTCATGCTAAGTATGATTTAATGATGTCACATAAAATGCCTTTGATGCATAAGTAGTATGATTTATATATGCACGAACAGTTTTATAAACTGAGTCATTGATGACATACATGATTTTGTTCTTGAGACTTTAATGAAAAGAAATGGATTTTAAGGGCATGGCATTATGAGCATGTAGATAGTGGAGCTATCTACTTACTTGCATAATTGCCTTACTAAGGGTGTGGTTTGCTCACCCCCTTTATTTTTCCATCTTTTCAAAGCACTCACAGTAGTTAGTAAGCGGCTGAAGACTTACATTCTAGGTATCTGTTGTTTCCCATCGAGAGACATGTATACACATTTGTATAGTTTTGTATCTAAATATGTAATGCACAGTACTGTAAATGGATATGATGTCGAGGATGTAGAGTTATAAATACCAATGTGTATGTATCTAGTTAAGTCAAAAGATAGTAAACTCTGATATGTGAATGTGATTATGAAAATGGAATGGTAAATAGGTGAAAGGTGACTAACACCGAATCATAGCTAAACTGTTTGTAGGATGGTCACGATGAGAGAAAGTTAAGAATTAAATAATAAATTAAAAAAAGCGAAAAATTTACTCTGATTTTTTAGGTAATTTGGGTCGTGACAAGTGGTATTGATTATCCATTGAGATAGGGTCCACGAGTGTACGTTGTACCGAGTGTATGTCACGGAGTACGCTGTACCGTGTGTTGTTGTGATGTGTATGAGGAGTTGATAACTGGCAGTTGTGATGGACTGACTCCCCCTCTCGTTGTAGCAGTGATTTTCCCACACACCGAGGCCTGTGTAGCCTAGGATCACCATTATAAGTTATGATCATAGTTCAGGATATTATTGCATTTAACCACAGAGTCTCACATGATATATCACTTGATTGATTTTATGATATGGATAGACCTGAAGGATGGGTCGAAATTCGATTGTTGTGTTGTGAATGATTTAAATGCCATATTTTCTGTGATTTGAATATAAATAGCATGATTTATGTAAAGGCATTGTGAAATTTTACAGATGCATTATTTTGCACGAAATGCCTACATTTGAGAACTAAGCATGATTTTTGTACATGGGATTTAATTTGTACAAGTATATGTATATATTTTAAATACATTCTTTTAAAATGAGTTAAAGAAATAATATTTTTGAGGCACAACAGTATTTTAAGTATATAGTGTAAATGTCTACTTGCTTGCCCGATTTCCTTACTGACCTATGAGGTCACCTAATTTTTTTTACACCTCTCTAAAAAGCATCCGTAGTAGAGCGAGTACGTTTGAGGGATATTATTCTTGTTGTCCACTGCCATTTCCTATCGATCGATAGGTATACACATTTTGTACGATTCTGTATCTAAACATATAAACAACACAGTGATGTAAATGATGTAAAATATGGGGGATGTATTTGTATTAGATTTTATATGAGTTCACTTATATTATAGAAGAAATTACAGTCAGTAAATAGTATATTGACATGTATGTATGAAAATGAATGGTATGGTAAGTGAGGATACTAACATCGAATTATAGCCCAACTGTTGATAAGGAGAAAGGTAAGTAAAAAGCAAATAATTTGTAGTAGTTTTGGTTAAGTCACGGAGGGTCGTGAGAGAATGGTATCAGAGCAGAGTTGGTCCGATGTGAGTCGATGTTAGTAACTAGAAAAGTGTACATTCCCATATTACTATGCTGTGTTTAGATACGATTGTGTATACAAGATGGGAAATAGACTAATTAATGATTGTGAATGCAAGAATCGAGCCTATATGGCAAATACTCGTAGTGGTAGAGGGACTAGAGGTAGGGCTTGAGGCCGTAGCAGTAGGCCTAAGAGCCGAGATGATTCTGAGTCCTTACCTACGCATGAGACTCCAGGTACTACTGAGGTACAAGAGAGTGTTAAGGCGCGCTTCATGAGGTTAGAGCGTAGCTTAGAGACGATAGTGGAGATGTTGGCACAAACTATTCCTGGTAGATAAGGACAGGATACAAGGACTGCGACTAGACAGGTAGCTACTCTCGACACACCTGTACAGCCTACACATGTTCCACAGCGTATGAATACTTCTACAGCCCTACCAGTTTAGGATACGCCTTCTCCTGTTGCTCCGCGACAGAGTAGTAGTGGTTTGGGGTGCAGATGTGAGCTGGATCGATTACGACAGTTTCAGAGGTTTAGACCTCCATCTTTTAGTAGGGTCAAGGACCCAGTTTCTGCTAAGGAGTGGATCAAAGGAGAGATGAAGAAGCTATATGGGTTCTTCAAGAGCACGACGTTGGAGATGATCGTGTTTGCTGCGTTCCTACTGAAGGGATCGACAGAACATTGGTGGAAGTCCACCAGGCCCATAGTGAGAGCCCGACATACAAATATCAATTGGGAGATATTTTTGGATGCCTTTAGGAGGCAGTTTGTTCCAGATACGATTCAGGGAAGACTATAGACTGAGTTTTTGGGGTTGAACCAGGGGAGTTTGTGTAAACACCGTAAATTTTCTGTATTTAAATTAAACATAAAAGAAAAATATATATATATAATAAATGGAAATATGTTATAAAAAATATGTGAATATATATATATATATATATATTTGTTAAGTTAAAAAAATGAAGGATAAAAATAATTACAATAAATGTATATACATGTAATTGTCCAAGAATGAAATTATAATTAAAAATATACATATATATATAAAAAATACAAATATAACATATATAATAAATATATATATATAAATATAAATATAAATAGATATATATAATAAAAATAAAAAAAATAAAAAAAAGACCAAATGGAAAAGAAAAAAAAAGGATCGCGCGACAATCGCGCGATCCTAAAGAGAAAACCCCCATGTTCCACTTCTCTGCTACTGCCGGCCAGGCTTTTCTCCTCAACCGTTCGCCTGCCGACCTCCCTTCCTTTCGTCGGTGTGACGGCCAACCCCTGCCCGGCCAACCCCTGCCAACTGCCATGGCAACCCTTCTTGGGCCCATCGACAACGTTGGTGGTCTAACAACGGGTGGTCCAACAACGGGTGGTCAAACAACGCCAACAACATCCACGTATTGTCCGCTTTGGGCCGAAGCCCGCACGTCTTTGTTTCATTCAAGGATAATTCCCCTCAGAACGCATCCTCGGAGGCTCGAACCAGGGACAACACCCTTAGTTCTTGCACTCCTGATGCCTTTGAGCCAGTTGGCTCATTGGCATCAGGAGTGCAAGAACTAAGGGTGTTGTCCCTGGTTCGAGCCTCCGAGGACGCGTTCTGAGGGGAATTATCCTTGAATGAAACAAAGACGTGCGGGCTTCGGCCCAAAGCGGACAATACGTGGATGTTGTTGGCGTTGTTTGACCACCCGTTGTTGGACCACCCGTTGTTAGACCACCAACGTTGTCGATGGGCCCAAGAAGGGTTGCCATGGCAGTTGGCAGGGGTTGGCCGGGCAGGGGTTGGCCGTCACAATAAAAACGTAACGACCCTTGACCCTTAAAAATCGGGATAAAATTTTTTTTTTTGAATTTTAAACTTAATTTTAATTTACCCGCTCGTTACCTTATTCACTTAGGTTGTATTCCTGTGCAGTGTCGAAACATTTTCTTAATTCTTTTCTTGTGATTTATAATTGATTTTTATATTTTAACTTATATGGCCGATAGAAATTTCGGCAGCATAACGGCTTATATATAAGCCTACCCACCTGCAAATCAGTTGTATTCACAATCCTAGATATCCACAACTACCAAGCATACTTTCCAAATCCATCTTTACCACACAATGTATCTATTTCGATTTAATACTAGTCATCTCAAAATATAATCCCAGAGTAGTAATGTCTACATCGTTCCTTACAAAATTACATCCCAACTGATAATTCTAATATATGTCTGTGCATACAATTATGTCTGGTACAGGAATGTAAATGTATACCTTTCGCGTGTACAAAGTAGCTTAGGGTAGCTCTTCCCACCAGCTTACGTCGTGTACGCAGCAGATAGTGTCTATAGATTCACTGCAAATGATCTGAAGGTAGAGGGGTGAGCTTTTGGGGAAAAGCCCAGTAAGAGAATATTCTTAAAGCAGTTCTAATATATAAATGCATTGGTAATTGTTCATAAAATGAAACTTAATGCAATACATAAACTTTCATTTCATGCATACGCGTCATAAAGCGTGCGAGTATTTAAACCAAAACACGTACTTAACCAGTTTGCAACTTTTCATGAACATTTCATAAATCATTTCGTAAACGTTTCATGAATAATTCATAGTTATTTCGTAAACATTTCATGCATATTTCATAATCATTTCATAAGACTCTCATGCATATTTTGTAATCATTTCATAAACATCTCATGCATGTTTCATAACCATTTCATAAAACTCTCATGCATATTTCGTAAACATTTCATAAACATCTCATGCATGTTTCATAACCATTTCATAAAACTCTCATGCATATTTCGTAAACATTTCATAAACATCTCGTCATAGTCGATTTTATAATTAAAATCGAGGAGACTAGGCTATAACTAAGTCATGCGATACGTGTCATTCTCCATTGGAGAGTCATCATACCTATGGCCATGGTAAGGGGGGGCTGTAGAATGGATCAGGTTCGTACAGCAATAATAATTATAAATAGGGGTAGTATCTTCTTATTTCTTATCATATACTAGCACATAGCTAGGGCACGGGCACCTGTGGCACTCACCGTGCGGGGAACATTCATCCGTGCTGCGCGGGCACGCAATACTACCGAAACATTATAGTAAACCACCAGTAGCACGACATCTTCCACAAAGGTTGAGTCAAGTGCTAAAGGGGCCAACGTACCGGCACCTCAAGTGGTGGAGCCGGAACACCACGAGAAGTAGCCAAGCATGAAACCTAAGTCTCAAAACATATTTTCTTTTTTTGTAAATACTTTGAAAACGTCAAAAGTACCATTTCAAAGCGTAAATATGGGTTTTCAAGCCATCATAAAACTTTAATGCATTTTCATAATTCGAAAGTTTATTTCATAAACATAGATGTTCTAGCGAATATTTTGTAAAACGAAATCATGTTTTGTAAACAGTTTCACAAGTATGGACGCATTGATAAATCATTTCAAATCATGTGCTCTTTCATAAAATCATTTATCAGAGAAACATAAATGCAATATTAGAACTAAGTTAAGTAATACCCCTTACCTCGATTTATCGGGTATCTCGAATTCGAACGGTGACGTCTCCTAATACCTCCTTTAATCCTTTCTACGATTCACCTACACCGAAATCGTTTACTTAGCATCTTATCCACACGAATTGTCCGAATTGCGTTAAAATCATAACCTAGCGTCACTGCTGCATGTGTACGTATTATTGTATATCCTTAGGCCAACACGCACGTTTATATATTTCTTCACTATTGATATATTTGCTCCTACAAGTATTAACGTATACCTTTATTTTATACATCCACAAGTATACACGCATAAAAATACATATTTATATATATATACACTCCTATATGTATATATATAAATATACTTTTATTGTTTTCATGTTTCCTATCTCATATATATATATCCTTTGTATATACATATACTTGCACACATTCACCTTTCATACCCCCGCAAGTATATGCACCTAAATAAATATATATATATATATATATATATATATTATCATTGTTTTCCATTTTTCCTTATCACATATGCATATACACATTTTTTTGTACAATTACTAGCATACTCAATTTATTATATAGACTTAATTGTACATATACCTAAATAAATAAATATGCATTATATATATTTCTACTTCTCATCTTTCCAATTTTTTGTCAAATTAATCTACACTAAACATGCTTTTATTTCAATTAATTCCTACAACATCATGCTTCCATAATACAATTATACATACATTAAACTAAATAAAATTCGGATTTTTACCTAGGAATTAACTGGTACAAGGATGAGGGATATCAACTGGGTATATATATATTTTTTTTTTCTGGTATACTGTCACTGTAGACGTACTGTGGCGTCGGAACAGGGTGACTGGACGGGTAGTACTGGCGATGGGAGGTTACCGGAGCTCGGGTTCGGAGGAAGGCCGGAGTGGGTCTTCTCCGTTTGCTGCAAAAACGCGAAACAGAGGAAAAATCCCTCTGTTTTCGTTCTCGTTTTCCAGGCGAGGGGAGAGGAAAAAGGGGGAAATAGTGGCCGACAGTCGGGAGGGGGAGGAATTTCGGAGTCCGGTCTTCTGGTTCAGTCGCCGGCGAGCGAAAAGGGAGAGAAGAAGGCTCGGGTTTCTCGGTTTCGGGCGATGGAGAAGGAAGGGAGGAAAGGGGGTCGCCGAATGCCGGGGAGGAAAGCTGTGTCGATCGCCGATGGGGGAAAGGGTGACCGGCAGGCGAACTGCGGCAAGGGCTTTCCGGCGGTGAGGGTTTCTGAAGAGAAGAACAGTGGGGGGGGGGAATTTCTAATTGGGATCGCGCGACAATCGCGCTATCCCGTTTTTTTTTTATTTTTTTTTTTCTTTTAATTAATTTTTTTATTTTTATTTATTTATTTTTTTTTTCTTTTTTTCTTTTAATTAATTTTTTTATTTTTATTTATTTATTTTTTTATCTCATATATATTATTTATATTTATATTTATATTTATATTTATTTTATATTTTTATTGTATATGTTATATTTGTATTTATATATATATATATATGTATATTTTTAATTATATTTTTATTCATGGAAAATTACATCTATATATATATACATATTTTTTTTTATTATTATTATTATTTTTTTGTTTATTCTAAATACTGAAAATTTGCGGTGTTTACATTCTCCCCACCTTTAAAGAATTTGGTCCTCCAAATTCCTCCGACTCCATCGGAATAGGTGTGGGTACTTTTCCTTCATAAGACTCTCTAGCTCCCATGTAGCTTCCTCTACCGAATAGTGTTGCCAGAGAACCTTTACCAGAGGTATCGTCTTCGATCGAAATACCTTTTCCTTTCTGTCCAATATCCGGATAGATCGTTCAATGCATATCATATCCTCTTGAATACTTAAAGGCTCATACTCAATGATATGTGAGGGATCCGGATTATACTTCCTTAACATCGAAACGTGGAAGACATTATATACTCCGGAGAGTTTATAATATCAAAATTTAAAATTTTTTTATTAGCCAAATACACTATTAACTCCAACAAAAAGTTAAAGCCTAGAAACAATAGGAAAGATCCATCGATAATTTTCAATCATTATAACTTCAAATAATAAAATCCATATTAAGATCACAACTCCAAACACCACATATACATCACATAATATCATTAATTCCTCAATCTTTGGAACCGTTATCACAATTTAATCACTTTTATCATTAACAAATTAATAGCACTCCATGTAGAAGTTTAGAGATTATCCTGCAACGACTTGAATAATTTATCAATTCATATCCTCAAGTTGATATACTTTTCTCTTTCTTTTACTAATCAAAATCACTTTAAATTGAGTATTTATCCTCTTTAAATGCAAGATTGATTCCAGCCAATAGAAAATCTTACATTATACAATAATAAATTTTCTGCTGATGATCTCTAATTACTGCCTAAAATCTACGTTCCCACATAACATTTCTTTGCACTTGATATTGAACAATTAATCCATCTTCCATAGTTCATACGATTTCGTTAGAATGAAATTCATTTCTTAATCTTCACAAGTAATGGTATCCCGACTTCTAACACGAATATAACGACTATCAATTTCAATTTATCCTTTAATCACACTCATTCTCGATTCGCACCACTTGGTTCCGAATCACTTCACATACAAAGATATTCTTACTTTGCATACACTTCTTATTCCAATGTAATTTCTATTCAAAATCTATCATATTCAAACTTGCCTTATTTCGTACCTCAATTATATCAGAACTCTTTCTTTATTCCAATTAAGTCTCACATTTAAGACATAAAAAATATAGGAGTTACAATCCTTAGATTCAATATGTAATCCATATTCCAATGTTTCCTTATATCTCAACTTTAAATCATCCTTAAGAGTTTTGGGTCTTTCCCTACTGATTTATAATCCATGTCCTGAGATTCCAATTAACACCCGTTCTTAACATATCGTGACCAAAACGACTCCGGGTCTCCTTAAAATCTAACACCAGTACACTCCAAAACGAATCACCTGATCCGATAATCTCTTTTTCATGTAAGCCTTATAATTATTCTCTCAGTATATTTAATCTAAGCAAGGTCACTCAGTACAGTGGTTTGAGTAATTAATTCGATACCACCTGCTAAATCAATTCTAGAACTTCTCCTTTTTGTTTAGGGGTAACTTGATAAATCATTTCATCATGTATCAGAAAATTTTCCCTGTTTACCGAGATGTTTCTATACTCTGAACACTCCCTATCTATATCAATCATATAAGCAGTGCGACCTTTAAAGTCTTATTTATACTGTTAGTTCCCTCATTTATTCTTCCAGTAGAGTGACTATGTTCTTTCATTGTCACCGTTTTCCTTGGTAGATCTCTTCTCTGTCATTCTCTTTATCTTTCTCTTTCTTAGTGACTTAAGAAATATACAATCCATATTATCATAATTGCGCCTCGCGCTCTGTTACCTCAAAGTACTTTCAAATAGAGTCATCTTAGCTTGACTAAATATCTCAATATCTCCTATAGGTTTCTGAACTTCTTTTATCTAACAGTTCTTACAACTCTTTTTTTTTTCAATTACTAAAGATCCATAAAATTCATTCGACAAGGAGACTTCGAAATTGACTGTGTCTCTAGTGCCAAACCTACAGTGAATTCCAACTCTCTCTCCAATGGTAGCCGGTAGTTCCTCAGGAAACATTCGAAAACTTGCATACCACAGATATGTCCTGAATACTTGGACATTCTCAACTAGTGCCAGAGATGAATGCAACATAACTTTCGCATCAACATGTTCATCAAAAACTTTCATTAATAATCAAAATCATACACTTCGTTTCTTAACTGCAAAACATACATTAAACTTACTAGGAATGGAGAAGGTTACAGTCTTAGAGTAGCAGTCTAAACTTATATGGTTGGTGGTTAGTGAATCCATACTAAAAATTACATCAAAACCATACATGTTCAACAAAATTAGATCTGCTAATATGGTCCTATCTCCTACCTTGATTTCACAATCCTTACACCATATCAGTTCAAGGCAAAGGCTCTCCCATGAGTGACAGGCTTCTTGCCTTTCTCTGCTGCGGTAGCCTGTCTCTGTGGGACTTGTCTCTGGGGAGCTTGCCTTTCAAGTTGTCGTGGTAGCTCTGAGGGTTGAGAAATTTGCTTCTGTGGACAATCCTTTACCATGTGCCCCTTTTGTCCACAACCAAAGCAACTCCCTGAGGACCAGTGACACGTAATTCTATGAAATTTACCGCATCTAGTGCAAAATCTATCGTACCGTTGGAAGCCTCTGGTAGTCTGTGGAGAAGGTACAGGAACTGTGGGCCTATCAATCCTAGCCTGAGACTCGTTTGTCCTCTGTCTTTTAGGTTGGCCCCTCTGAAGGTCCTGTCTCACAAACTCCGTTCGCTTACTCTTATCCTTGTTCTTTCTCTTAAATGTTGGAGGCTTCATTTTCGGAAAATTCCTCTTTCTACCGACATTCCTCTCCTCCCTTCGGTTCTGTACAAGAGGCTGATGCGCCATAGGTACTGGAGGAACTTGTAAAGGAGGAGGTGGTGGTGCTTGTAGAGGAATCGACACCGGAGTAGAAAATGGTGTCGTGCCAACTGAATCGGAAACGTTTGTCCCTAGATGTTGGACAATCATGGCAGCTATCGACTCCAAACCTCGCTCGAGGCGCTGCTCCAACCGTTGTTCAAATTGAGTCATACGTGTATTGAGGTCCTCTAAATGCGGTGGAGGAGGTGGAGGTGGCTGAGCCTGCCTCCGAAGACGTCCACGTCTTCCACTCATCGTGCAGTGATCTAATACCTGCGCGTAATTCCATAGATCAAGTCTTACATTCATTAGGTATACATTACCTACTACCAGACAAGCACAGACATTGGGATGTAATTTAATCCTTATTTTCGACACTGACAGTACTAGACAACCTTCGCTCTGATACCACTTAAACTGTAACGACCCTTGACCCTTAAAAATCGGGATAAAATTTTTTTTTTTGAATTTTAAACTTAATTTTAATTTACCCGCTCGTTACCTTATTCACTTAGGTTGTATTCCTGTGCAGTGTCGAAACATTTTCTTAATTCTTTTCTTGTGATTTATAATTGATTTTTATATTTTAACTTATATGGCCGATAGAAATTTCGGCAGCATAACGGCTTATATATAAGCCTACCCACCTGCAAATCAGTTGTATTCACAATCCTAGATATCCACAACTACCAAGCATACTTTCCAAATCCATCTTTACCACACAATGTATCTATTTCGATTTAATACTAGTCATCTCAAAATATAATCCCAGAGTAGTAATGTCTACATCGTTCCTTACAAAATTACATCCCAACTGATAATTCTAATATATGTCTGTGCATACAATTATGTCTGGTACAGGAATGTAAATGTATACCTTTCGCGTGTACAAAGTAGCTTAGGGTAGCTCTTCCCACCAGCTTACGTCGTGTACGCAGCAGATAGTGTCTATAGATTCACTGCAAATGATCTGAAGGTAGAGGGGTGAGCTTTTGGGGAAAAGCCCAGTAAGAGAATATTCTTAAAGCAGTTCTAATATATAAATGCATTGGTAATTGTTCATAAAATGAAACTTAATGCAATACATAAACTTTCATTTCATGCATACGCGTCATAAAGCGTGCGAGTATTTAAACCAAAACACGTACTTAACCAGTTTGCAACTTTTCATGAACATTTCATAAATCATTTCGTAAACGTTTCATGAATAATTCATAGTTATTTCGTAAACATTTCATGCATATTTCATAATCATTTCATAAGACTCTCATGCATATTTTGTAATCATTTCATAAACATCTCATGCATGTTTCATAACCATTTCATAAAACTCTCATGCATATTTCGTAAACATTTCATAAACATCTCATGCATGTTTCATAACCATTTCATAAAACTCTCATGCATATTTCGTAAACATTTTATAAACATCTCGTCATAGTCGATTTTATAATTAAAATCGAGGAGACTAGGCTATAACTAAGTCATGCGATACGTGTCATTCTCCATTGGAGAGTCATCATACCTATGGCCATGGTAAGGGGGGGCTGTAGAATGGATCAGGTTCGTACAGCAATAATAATTATAAATAGGGGTAGTATCTTCTTATTTCTTATCATATACTAGCACATAGCTAGGGCACGGGCACCTGTGGCACTCACCGTGCGGGAAACATTCATCCGTGCTGCGCGGGCACGCAATACTACCGAAACATTATAGTAAACCACCAGTAGCACGACATCTTCCACAAAGGTTGAGTCAAGTGCTAAAGGGGCCAACGTACCGGCACCTCAAGTGGTGGAGCCGGAACACCACGAGAAGTAGCCAAGCATGAAACCTAAGTCTCAAAACATATTTTCTTTTTTTGTAAATACTTTGAAAACGTCAAAAGTACCATTTCAAAGCGTAAATATGGGTTTTCAAGCCATCATAAAACTTTAATGCATTTTCATAATTCGAAAGTTTATTTCATAAACATAGATGTTCTAGCGAATATTTTGTAAAACGAAATCATGTTTTGTAAACAGTTTCACAAGTATGGACGCATTGATAAATCATTTCAAATCATGTGCTCTTTCATAAAATCATTTATCAGAGAAACATAAATGCAATATTAGAACTAAGTTAAGTAATACCCCTTACCTCGATTTATCGGGTATCTCGAATTCGAACGGTGACGTCTCCTAATACCTCCTTTAATCCTTTCTACGATTCACCTACACCGAAATCGTTTACTTAGCATCTTATCCACACGAATTGTCCGAATTGCGTTAAAATCATAACCTAGCGTCACTGCTGCATGTGTACGTATTATTGTATATCCTTAGGCCAACACGCACGTTTATATATTTCTTCACTATTGATATATTTGCTCCTACAAGTATTAACGTATACCTTTATTTTATACATCCACAAGTATACACGCATAAAAATACATATTTATATATATATACACTCCTATATGTATATATATAAATATACTTTTATTGTTTTCATGTTTCCTATCTCATATATATATATCCTTTGTATATACATATACTTGCACACATTCACCTTTCATACCCCCGCAAGTATATGCACCTAAATAAATATATATATATATATATATATATTATCATTGTTTTCCATTTTTCCTTATCACATATGCATATACACATTTTTTTGTACAATTACTAGCATACTCAATTTATTATATAGACTTAATTGTACATATACCTAAATAAATAAATATGCATTATATATATTTCTACTTCTCATCTTTCCAATTTTTTGTCAAATTAATCTACACTAAACATGCTTTTATTTCAATTAATTCCTACAACATCATGCTTCCATAATACAATTATACATACATTAAACTAATAAAATTCGGATTTTTACCTAGGAATTAACTGGTACAAGGATGAGGGATATCAACTGGGTATATATATATATTTTTTTTTCTGGTATACTGTCACTGTAGACGTACTGTGGCGTCGGAACAGGGTGACTGGACGGGTAGTACTGGCGATGGGAGGTTACCGGAGCTCGGGTTCGGAGGAAGGCCGGAGTGGGTCTTCTCCGTTTGCTGCAAAAACGCGAAACAGAGGAAAAATCCCTTTGTTTTCGTTCTCGTTTTCCAGGCGAGGGGAGAGGAAAAAGGGGGAAATAGTGGCCGACAGTCGGGAGGGGGAGGAATTTCGGAGTCCGGTCTTCTGGTTCAGTCGCCGGCGAGCGAAAAGGGAGAGAAGAAGGCTCGGGTTTCTCGGTTTCGGGCGATGGAGAAGGAAGGGAGGAAAGGGGGTCGCCGAATGCCGGGGAGGAAAGCTGTGTCGATCGCCGATGGGGGAAAGGGTGACCGGCAGGCGAACTGCGGCAAGGGCTTTCCGGCGGTGAGGGTTTCTGAAGAGAAGAACAGTGGGGGGGGGGGGGAATTTCTAATTGGGATCGCGCGACAATCGCGCGATCCCGTTTTTTTTTCTTTTAATTAATTTTTTTATTTTTATTTATTTATTTTTTTTTTCTTTTTTTCTTTTAATTAATTTTTTTATTTTTATTTATTTATTTTTTTATCTCATATATATTATTTATATTTATATTTATATTTATATTTATTTTATATTTTTATTGTATATGTTATATTTGTATTTATATATATATATATATATGTATATTTTTAATTATATTTTTATTCATGGAAAATTACATCTATATATATATACATATTTTTTTTTATTATTATTATTATTTTTTTGTTTATTCTAAATACTGAAAATTTGCGGTGTTTACAGTCGGCGATGGAACCCAGAAGGACAGGCGACCGAGCCTTCCCTCTCCAACCATCGGCAATCTCCCCTTTCTCAATTCCTTCCTCGTTCGCCCGAAGCTGAAACCTCTCCCCGTTTTTCCTGCTATTTTTCGTTTCGTTACCTACGGCCACACCAGCGTCGGGAGTTCCCCTGGACCGATGACTCCCCTTACCTGGATGTAGACCGGCTTCCCTCTCCCTCTTCCCTCGCCGAACCGAGAGCTCAGCCAAGAAAACCCTTCTGTTCTCGTGAACTTCGACGGTCGACGACAAGACAGTGAACCGGTGACCCCGACGACCGTTCGGTCACCCTTTTGGCCGCCCCTTGCCCCCTCCGACGCCATAGTACATCTACAGTGGTTGTAAGACCCGAATTTAATTAAAATATGAAATGAATGAGTATTCGTGAAGGGAAGTTGAGTTAAATTAATCCCGAACACGTGTAAGGGTAAAACGGTCAATAGACCGAAAGTCGGAATAAATTCGATAAGGAAATTTAATTAAAAATAATGGATTGAGAAATCTTGGTCAATAAAGGTGAAATAAATTTATATCGGGTTAAATTGATCAAGATATTAATTTATGGGAATTAATCGGGATTAATCGAAATTTTTAATTCGAAAAATAATCCCGAAAAATAATCAGAAATTATATCGGGAAGCCGAAATAATACCGAGAAATTAATTTATAGACTAAATGAATAAAATATAATTTTTTAAGATATTTTGAATATTCTAGACTAATTTAATCAATTAAATAATATTAAAATAAATTGTTAAATAAAATAAAAATTGTAAAAAAAAAAGAAAAAGAAAAAAAAAAAGAGAAATCTGAAACAATCGGGGAGAGAGAAGAAGAATGGGAACCGAGGGAGCTGCCCGCGCGTGGCCCGACCGATCCACAGCCACCGGCGACCGACGGCTCCGATGAACAGCCGAGCAGGAAGAGGAGAGGCCGACGAAGCTGTTGGCACCGGCGACGCGAGCCAAAGAGGCTGGAGATCGCCGAACGGAGGAAGAGAAGCCCGTGGGGAAAACGGAGTTGGTTCCGGCGATCCACGGCAGCTGAGCTCGAACGGCGAGTACCGGTGTGATCAGGAGGAGAAGTCGGTCCTTTTGAGACTGGTATTGGCCGCGAAATCGCCGAAATTCGTCGGATCGAGAGGTAACAATCGCGGGGGAGAAGGAAAGATTCGCCGGCGATGGCTGCGTTTCGACTCCAGCCGAGGCCCGATCTTGGATGCCCAGGTGCAGACGCGTCGAACGGCGGTGGTGAGGCACCGAGAATCGGTCGGACGGCGTCGGAATGACCAAATGAGGATTGAACCGACCAAACTGAACCGAACCGAACAGAGTTGAACCGGCGGTCTGAATCGGTCCGAACCGGACTGAACCGGTTCAGCCAAAAAGAGGGGAAAAAAGGAGAAAAAAGGGAAAAAGAAAAAGAGAAAAAATTGGGGAAAATTCCTGTCATGCAATCGAGCTTCGGGTAAGTCGATAAGCGGTCGAATTGACCGATTTAAATTTTGAAATATTTTATTTAATTAATTTTCGATTGAAAATTTACCCGAAAAATTCATGAAATTATGTAGCTCGACGATTGGCATCCACCGAGAGCTCGAGATAGCCTCAATTTACGGACTAGCATGGAATCTCGGGTAAGTGACCCTTATTTACGACAATTTACGTCGTTATGCGTGATATGAATTTAAATTCCGCATAAATTGAATTAAATTATGAAAATTTAGATAAATTGTCGTAAATATTAAATTTAGCTATTCGAGAGTTAGAACGAGGCCCAATAAATTGTTGGAGGGCCCAATGAGCCCAATAGGCCTCGGTAAAGGGAAAAGTAAGTGGAAAACGGGCTTAAGGTCGATTAAGGCCCATTAAGGTGCAATCGGGCCCAATAGGGGTAAACGGGCCCAATGATTTAAATTAAGCCCAGAAAATAGGAAATACAATTAAATTGTATGATATCTGACCTGAGGAATATTGATACGCAGTTCCGGGCATTTGATTGGGAGCATAACGGACTGCACGACGTGACAACAGTGGAAAAGAAAAGGTCAGACTCGACAGGAAAATAAGGTAAGGGAATTCTGCGGACTTCTAGAGGTAACTTTACGCGATTTTAAGTTCATTTGCAGTCTTTAAAAATTACCTGAAGGGTCTAGAGGTCAATTAATAATTTTAGGGCCCCGGATGGGTAAATTACCAAAATACCCTTGTTAAGGGTAAAATTTACAAAGTTAGGAAAAATTGGGAGGAGCAAGAACAAGAGGTTCTTGCTCATTCTGGAGGTGTTTTGATGCATGCATTAGTAGGCTGGCTAACCTTGAAAGAAAATGCACAGCATTGCATACTTTCAACGTGAAATTGTTTTGAACACTGTTTTGAGGAAACAGAGCCGCCTACGTGTTTTATTGACATGTGACGTGCTAGAGCTCAGCTCGCACGATATTTTCGATTTGTGTGATGCACGCATTAGTGCTGGAGTGAGAGCTCGCACTAGAGTTTTACATGCATAGGTGCTGGAGTCCAACTCGCACCAGATTCTTATATATATGATTTTCGTGACAGGGTGCTAGAGTCTAACTCGCACCATATTTTTATATGATTTTGAGACAGGGTGTTAGAGCTTCGATCGCACCAGATTTTTATACAGTTTGCATACAGAGTGCTAGAGATTAGCTCGCACTAGATTTACTTGATTTGATGAGAGTGCTGAGCATTGCTCGCACCGATTTTCAGAGATCATATGATAAGCCGTGCTTGGAGCATCGGGTAGACTGTGTGTCACTGATTAAATAGGCCCGCACGTGCGTTTTGAGACATGGCATGTTAAAACAACCTGATGAGCCCGAACGAGGGATAAGGGTTAGAGAAACAACCTGATGAGCCCGAACGAGGGATAAGGGTTAGAGAAACAACCTGATGAGCCCGAACGAGGGATAAGGGTTGGAGATCCACCTGATGAGCCCGAACGAGGGATAAGGGTTGGAGGACCAGCTGATGAGCCCGAACGAGGGATAAGGCTGGGGGTCCACGGAGTACGATGTACCGTGCAAGTAGCATGGAGTACGATGTATCGTGTGTTATCTTTGCATACGTTGGTATCTTTGTGATACTTGGTATCTTTGTGATACGTTAGCATCTTCGGATGCATGGGATCGGATAAGACTGACGGGTTAGATTGACCCACCTCCCGGGCGGTTCCTGATCAGGGTGAGACCTCGCACACTAGGATCCATGTAGCTAGAGGGACTCACGAGGACACATATGGCCATAGTCCTGGTTATTTACCGATATACAGACGTTGCCTAGATTTGCATGATGGTATTTCCATGCTTTTCAAACCCATGTGTGAATGTAAATAGATTTTCATGGTTTTGTGTGAGTCAGGATCACCCGAAGGAGGGGTCGAGTCTTGACTTTATTGTGAAATTTTTAAATGAGAAAGATATGATTTTGAATATAATTGCATGTTGAATTTTTCGTGCAAATGTGGTTTACATAACATTATAACTCATATCATTTGTTTTAAAATGTGTGGAGAAAGGGTGGTTTATACATGGCACTACGTTCATGTAGGTAGTATGGTTACCTACTTGTTCATAGGATTGCCTTACTGAGCTTGATGTGCTCACCCCTTTCATTTTCTCCCACAGATAATCTCCAGTTGAAGTTGAGGCGACTCAGTACTGCATTCTGGATATCCGCTGCTGCCCATCAACATAAGGTATATACACTTGTACATATTGTATCTACATAAGCATAGCACAGTAACATGTTTGTAAGTAACTTTAGGGGATGTATAAATAATGTAAACAATTATAAATGACTGGAGAAGAAATAAGTTAGATGGTAATTGAATGGTGGGACTGGCATTGACGCACAGCCCAATTATTAGTGGAGTGTGATCACGATTCGAGGACAAGTAAGAATTTAAGTAAGAAAATAATAAAATGCGAAAAAAATTAACTCTGATTTTTGGGTAGTTTGGGTCGTGACATATAAAGGTGGTATCAGAGCAGCAATTGGTCTGATGTGTGTCAGTGTCAGTAATTAGGAATTACATCCCCGTGTTACAGTGCTTGGTTAGATACAATAGTGTATATCGAGATGGGTTTTGACTAAGAAATGGTTGAGAATGTAGGAATGCCTAATATGAGTCGCGTTATATGAGATAGTGCACGAGGCAGAGGTCGTAGAGGTAGACCTGAGTCTGCTAAGTCGTGCTGAGTTTGACTATGAGAATCAGTATGAGATTGAAATAGAGGCTAATGTTAAGCTTGCCTCACAGAGTCTGACAGAGTGATCGGATAGTATTGAGACACACTTCGCGAGGTTGGAGCGGAGTGTGGAGATTATTTTGAGGAGCTAATTGCTCAGATTATGAATGAGATCAGAGGGTGCAGCGGAACATTGGTGGAAACCCGCTCGACCCATCTTAAGTGTTAAACATCCATAGCTAAGATGAGAAATCTTATTGGATGTATTCCAGTGACAGGATATCTCGGACATGATTTAAAGGAAATTTTGGATTAAAGTCCTTACTCTGACCCAGAGGATTTAATTTATTGAAGAGTATAATTCATGAGTATACAACTCAATTATATTCTTGGACATATATTACCTCGACACTATAAACAAGTGACAGTCGAGAGGTCTAGAAGCTCATGAAAGGGCTCAACTTTTCAACTAGAGTCCGATTGGCCCCGTGAGATATTACTTATACCGAGGCAGTACGCAGATTTACAGTTGGGTAAATAAGAACACGAATTACACGCCTCTGAGATTGGGAAAGGTAATGAGGGCTGAAATAGATACAGAAAAGAGAATCGAGAAATGACAAAGATGTTAAAAATGAGAAAATGGTAATTGGTTAAAGATTAGATTTGATGAGTTATGGAGTAAGATAATTGGTAAGACCCCAGTGCATCCAATTTTGGCACTCTTGAGGGGCATTGTGATTGGAGGACCCCGACCTGCTACGAAGCAGAGTAGCAGTGTGATCACTGTAAGTAGTATGGGATGTGTGGTGGATACCACGGAAGGAGGGTCTATATCTACACTGTATTGATGAAAATGGTCGTTAAGTGTGGTAAGACGGACCATTGATTTTGATTACATAGAGTTGGGCGAGATCGCTCCACAGAAAAGGAAAGAGACCGAGAAAAACTTCATTGGTATAGCTGCAACGAGAAGGGATGCAATAGCCGAAAAGAAAAAGGAAAGTAAGTTGTTGGACGAAGGCGAGAGGATGTCTTGGACCAGGACACTATTGATGTTTCATGGATGTGGTGTAAGATACCACACTTGTTATGAGTAATGAAGTACATATGTTCATTGATCCTGGTGCTACACATTTATTCATACCGCCTTCATTCGCATATAAGTGAGTAAAAGGCATGAATGCCTACATCATTGGGCACAATACTGATAAATGAGTACCCCAATAGAGGAGGATTAATTAATTGAATATGGATATAGAGATTTTAAGTTGAAAACAGGGGTGAAAACGTCACTGAAAAGTATACTGTAAGTGTTGACAAATGATAAAAAGGGGTGCAACAGTTGAAATTAAAGGAGTAAAGGATTGTACTCACGGAATGAATAATGAAAGAGTTTTGTCATGAGGGATATACGAAAGGAGATAATCTTTAAGATAAGATAGTCCTAAATACAAGATGTATTGGAGTAAGAGGCATATGCTAGGTAAGAGCATCTTTACGATATGAAGTCATTGGGATTAAAGTAATTAGTAGCGAATACAAATTGTAACCACATGGACTGGTATATAAAGTATATGTGGTTAAGTCTGAAGGTTAATAAAGGTATTTCAAAATACCTCCCCGCCTGAAGACTTGACAGCGTCTAAAAGTATATATATATCCTATAACGTGAAATCGATCGTCGTAATAAATACCTTTAGCGTTAGGATACCTTTACTAAGATGATGAGAATATTAAAATTCGACGAATCATAAAGGTTAACATAGTAAAAATTTAGTAGGAGTCGTTAAGATAAGAAAAGGAAAATGACGCAGGTTAGTACCTGAAAACGTAAGTAATTTTGAAAGTGACTTTTACAAATGGGTTGTTGCGACTTCTAAAAAGGGTATACCTTGACACGTTTAACTATGAAAACGTGGTTTTTGAGTGAGATGATAAATGTGATGGGAATTTGGTGTAATGAAGTATGAACTGACCACCGTGATTAATTTCACCATACCCAACAGGTCAAGAGGTTCTCAGTGAGTATGGATACCTCAAAATTATGAAGGAGCTGTGTATTGATGTATAATGGGGAGATAGTCAAGTATGGAGTCAGACAACTCCTTGATCATAAAATAAACTATCTGACCCATGATTTAAAGTTGGCAACAGTATTTGTACCGAGGATATGGTACTATTATGTACATGGTAAGAAATTTTGGGTATGCACTGATTATAAAGCCCCAAGTATCTGTTTTCACAGAAAGAGGCGAATATGAGAATACATAGTGGGTTAGAGCTTCTGAGAGATTTTGATTTGTGAAAATTGTACCACCCAGGAAAGGCTAATGTAATGGCTGATGCTTTGAGCAGAAAGAGCCTCGGGATGGTACTACATATGATGGTCAGGGAGCGTGAGCAGCTAAAGCAGTTGTGAACCTCAGTATTGATGCTATCCCTTCTGATGATGACAGTGATTGTGTGACAGCTAGCCTGAGATTTGAACCGGATGAGAGTGCCCGGATTTGACAGGCTTAGCGTGATGATCGGCACGATGTCGATAGTTTGGGTCAGATTCAGAAGGGTACAGTGATAGAGTTCATAGAGTATGATAATGATTTCAGAGAGGTTCAGAGACAGTATGAGTGCTCCCCAGGACCACAATTGATGAGATAATAATTTTGTCAGAAGCTCACTCTTCAGGATATACAGTGCATACGGAAGGTAATAAGAATATATTAAAATCTCGAAAAGGGTATTGGTGGTCAGATGTTAAAAGAGACATGATAGAGATTGTGAAAAAGTGCCTAGTATGTCAACAGAGTAAGGTAGAGTATTAAAAGTCTGCAGAGTTATTGCAGCACTTACCTATATCAACACGGCACAGAAAATGAGAGCAAGTCTCCATGAATGTCGTTATGGGTTACAGAGAACCCAGGTGAATTACGAGGCTATTTGGATGATAGTCGATAGAGTGACTAAGTCTACCCACCTTTTGGTTATGAAATCCCCAAATACTCAGAGTGTATATGAGGATTTATGTGTAGGAAGATTGTGGAACATTAAGTAGCGTTCCAGTGAGCATGGTATCATATAGGGATTCCCGCTTCACTTTCTACTTCAGGGAATATTTTTAGGAAGCTATAGGAACCCGACTGAGTATTAGCACAGCTTTTCGTCCTCAAACAGATGGTCAGTCAGAGAGGACTGTACATGTTCTGGAGGATCCGATGAAAGCATGTGCCCTTGATTTTTATAAGCTCCTGGAATGATCAGTTGATTTCTAATTGAATTCGCCAATAGCGACTGTTGTCACTTGAGTATCGGGATAACAAGATATGAGGCAGTGTATGGCTGTAGGGGTTGTTCCCCAGATTGGATAAGAAAAGTGGGTGACAGAACAGAATTAATTTCGACCTTGCATAATAAGTCTCTGAGGATGTTTAGTTAAGGATGAGAGATTAAGAACACCTCAGAGCAGATAGAAAAGTATTGGAATTCACCGAGAGTGAATTAGTATGGTTGAAAGTTTCTTGTCCTAAGAGAATAAGGACATAGCGAACTTTTGAAAGAAGGTAAATTGGGTTGCGCTGGATGGAATATTTTGAGAGATTGGACAAGTGGGAGATAAGACCTGTAGGTGGCATTTCCACTTGAATAAGCAGGCACCCACAATGTGTTCCAGCTTTTGATGCTTCGGCAATACTATCCAGATCTAGCATAGGTGATAGGATATGAATTCCAAAAGTTCAGTTTAATGAAAATATAAGTATATTGAAAAAGTTGATTCGGGCATTAAACAGGAAAGAAAAAATATTGAGGTTTAAGACGATCTCCCTAATTAAAGTTCTTTGGTAGTAATACACTCCGGAAAAAGGTCACATGAGAATTAAAGAAGTATGATACGATTAATGTACCCGGAGTAGTCTATGGACTCATATGAATTGGTTCTAATTTGGAGGACCAAATTCCTTAAGTGGGGGAGAATTGTAAGACCCGAATTTAATTAAAATATGAAATGAATGAGTATTCGTGAAGGGAAGTTGAGTTAAATTAATCCCGAACACGTGTAAGGGTAAAACGGTCAATAGATCGAAAGTCGGAATAAATTCGATAAGGAAATTTAATTAAAAATAATGGATTGAGAAATCTTGGTCAATAAAGGTGAAATAAATTTATATCGGGTGAAATTGATCAAGATATTAATTTATGGGAATTAATCGAGATTAATCGAAATTTTTAATTCGAAAAATAATCCCAAAAAAAATAAAAAATTATACCGGGAAGCCGAAATAATACCGAGAAATTAATTTATAGACTAAATGAATAAAATATAATTTTTTAAGATATTTTGAATATTCTGACTAATTTAATCAATTAAATAATATTAAAATAAATTGTTAAATAAAATAAAAATTGTAAAAAAAAAAGAAAAAAAAGAGAAATCTGAAACAATCGGGGAGAGAGAAGAAGAATGGGAACCGAGGGAGCTGCCCGCGCGTGGCCCAACCGATCCACGGCCACCGGCGACCGATGGCTCCGATGAACAACCGAGCAGGAATAGGAGAGGCCGACGAAGCTGTTGGCACCGGCGACGCACGCCAAGGAGGCCGGAGATTGCCGAACGGAGGAAGAGAAGCCCGCGGGGAAAACGGAGTTGGTTCCGGCGATCCACGGCAGCTGAGCTCGAACGGCGAGTACCGATGTGATCGGGAGGAGAAGCCGGTCCTTTTGAGACTGGTATTGGCCGACGAAATCGCCGGAATCCGTCGGATCGAGAGGTAACAGCCGCGGGGGAGAAGGAAAGATTCACCGGCAATGGCTGCGTTTCGACTCCAGCCGAGGCTCGATCTTGGATGCCCAGGTGCAGACGCGTCGAACGGCGGTGGTGAGGCACCGGGAACCGGCCGGACAGCCCCGAAATGACCAAATGGGGACTGAACCGGTCGAACCAGACTGAACCGGCCAAACTGAATCGAACCGGACCGAGCTGAACCGGCGGTCTGAACCGGTCCGAACTGGACTGAACCGGTTCAGCCAAAAAGAGGGGACAAAAGGAGAAAAAAGGGAAAAAGAAAAAGAGAAAAAATTGAGAAAAATTCCTGTGATGCAATCGAGCTTCGGGTAAGTCGATAAGCGGTCGAATTGACCGATTTAAATTTTGGAATATTTTATTTAATTAATTTTCGACTGAAAATTTACCCGAAAAATTCATGAAATTATGTAGCTCGACGATTGGCATCCACCGAGAGCTCAAGATAGCCTCGATTTACGGACTAGCATGGAATCTCGGGTAAGTGACCCTTATTTACGACAATTTACGTCGTTATGCGTGATATGAATTTAAATTCCGCATAAATTGAATTAAATTATTAAAATTTAGATAAATTGTCGTAAATATTAAATTTAGCTATTCGAGAGTTAGAACGATGCCCAATAAATTGTTGGAGGGCCCAATGAGCCCAATAGGCCTCGGTAAAGTGAAAATTAAGTGGAAAATAGGCTTAAGGTCGATTAAGGCCCATTAAGGTGCAATCGGCCCAATAGGGGTAAACGGGCCCAATGATTTAAATTAAGCCTAGAAAATAGGAAATACAATTAAATTGTATGATATCTGACCTGAGGAATATTTATACGCAGTTCTGGGCATTTGATTGGGAGCATAACGGACTGCGCGACGTGACAACAGTGGAAAAGAAAAGGTCAGACTCGACAGGAAAATAAGGTAAGGGAATTCTGCGGACTTCCAGAGGTAACTTTACGCGATTTTAAGTTCATTTGCAGTCTTTAAAAATTACCTGAAGGGTCTAGAGGTCAATTAATAATTTTAGGGCCCCGGATGGGCAAATTACCAAAATACCCTTGTTAAGGGTAAAATTTACAAAGTTAGGAAAAATTGGGAGGAGCAAGAACAAGAGGTTCTTGCTCATTCTGGAGGTGTTTTGATGCATGCATTAGTAGGCTGGCTAACCTTGAAAGAAAATGCACAGCATTGCATACTTTCAACGTGAAATTGTTTTGAACACTGTTTTGAGGAAACAGAGCCGCCTACGTGTTTTATTGACATGTGACGTGCTAGAGCTCAGCTCGCACGATATTTTCGATTTGTGTGATGCACGCATTAGTGCTGGAGCGAGAGCTCGCACTAGAGTTTTACATGCATAGGTGCTGGAGTCCAACTCGCACCAGATTCTTATATATATATGATTTTCGTGACAAGGTGCTAGAGTCTAACTCGCACCATATTTTTATATGATTTTGAGACAGGGTGTTAGAGCTTCGCTTGCACCAGATTTTTATACGGTTTGCATACAGAGTGCTAGAGCTTAGCTCGCACTAGATTTACTTGATTTGATGAGAGTGCTGACCATTGCTCACACCGATTTTTAGAGATCATACGATAAGCCGTGCTTGGAGCATCGGGTAGACTGTGTGTCACCGATTAAATAGGCCCGCACGTGCGTTTTGAGACATGGCATGTTAAAACAACCTGATGAGCCCGAACGAGGGATAAGGGTTAGAGAAACAACCTGATGAGCCCGAACGAGGGATAAGGGTTAGAGAAACAACCTGATGAGCCTGAACGAGGGATAAGGGTTGGAGATCTACCTGATGAGCCCGAACGAGGGATAAGGGTTGGAGGACCAGCTGATGAGCCCGAACGAGAGGCTAGGGGTCCACGGAGTACGATGTACCGTGCAAGTAGCATGGAGTACGATGTACCGTGTGTTATCTTTGTATACGTTGGTATCTTTGTGATACTTGGTATCTTTGTGATACGTTAGCATCTTCGGATGCATGGGATCGGATAAGACTGAAGGGTTGGATTGACCCACCTACCTGGCGGTTCCCGATCAGGGTGAGACCTTGCACACTGGGATCCGTGTAGCTAGAGGGACTCACGAGGACACATATGGCCATAGTCCTGGTTATTTGCCGATATATAGACGTTGCCTAGTCTCGCATGTCGTCGATTTTGATGAAATCAAATTGGGTCTTAAACTAAATTTGCATGATGGTATTTCCATGCTTTTTAAACCCATGTGTGAATGTAAATAGATTTTCATGGTTTTGTGTGAGTCAGGATCACCCGAAGGAGGGGTCGAGTCTTGACTTTATTGTGAAATTTTTAAATGAGAAAGATATGATTTTGAATATAATTGCATGTTGAATTTTTCATGCAAATGTGTTTTACATAACATCATAACTCATATCATTTATTTTAAAATGTGTGGAGAAAGGGTGGTTTATACATGGCACTACGTTCATGTAGGTAGTATGGTTACCTACTTGTTCGTAGGATTGCCTTACTGAGCTTGATGTGCTCACCCCTTTCATTTTCTCCCACAGATAATCTCCAGTTGAAGTTGAGGCGACTCAGTACTGCATTCTGGATATCCGCTGCTGCCCATCAACATAAGGTATATACACTTGTACATATTGTATCTACATAAGCATAGCACAGTAACATGTTTGTAAGTAACTTTAGGGGATGTATAAATAATGTAAACAATTATAAATGACTGGAGAAGAAATAAGTTAGATGGTAATTGAATGGTGGGACTGGCATTGACGCACAGCCCAATTATTAGTGGAGTGTGGTCACGATTCGAGGACAAGTAAGAATTTAAGTAAGAAAATAATAAAATGCGAAAAAAATTAACTCTGATTTTTGGGTAATTTGGGTCGTGACAGTGGTAGTATACCAAAAAAAAATACAAACAATACCAAGTTGATATTCCCCATCCTTGTACCAGTTGATCCATAGGTAAAAAACCCAAGCTCTATTTAGTTTAATGTATGTGTAAATTGTATTATGGAAGCATGATGTTGCATGAATTAATTGAAATTTGATTTGTTGAAGAAATTAAGGACTAGGGATTAAATTGACAGATTTTGGGATTTTGAAAATTAAACAAGAAATTAGACATTAGAAGTTAAATTATCATGAATTGAAATGAAGATTGAAGATGATAAAATTGTATTCGATTATTTTGTGGATGATAGATTTGGGTCATTTTGATGATGAAGAGGAAAGTAGAGAAAAGAAATTCTTATGGGTAGCTTAAAACAAATCTTGAATCGACAAAACCCGAGAATAAATGAGAAGTAGACAAAAAGTGGGAATGATGAGGGTAGGCAAATGTATATGTATATGTGATAAAAAAATGGAAAACAATAATAATATTTATATAGGAGTGTATATATATATGTATATATTTATTTAGGTGCATATACATGTGGGGGTATATAAGATGAATGTGTGCTAGTATATGTAAATTCAAAGAATGCATATATATGAGATAGGGAAACATGAAAACAAATAAAAGTATATATATATATATATATATATACATATAGGGGTGTGTATATATATATATATATATTTATGCGTATATACATGTGGATGTATATAATAAAGGTATATGTTAATACTTGTAGGTACAAATATATAAATAGTAAAGAAATATATAAACGTGCGTGTTGGTCTAAGTATATACAATAATACGTACACACGCAGTAGTGACGATAGGTTACGATTTTAACGCAATTCGGACAATTCACATGAATAAGACGCTAAGTAAACGATTTCGATGTAGGTGAATCGTAGAAAGAATTAAAGGATGTACTAGGAGGTGTCACCGTTCGAATTCGAGATATCCGATAAATCGAGGTAAGGGGTATTATTTAACTTAGTTCTGATAATACATTCTTGTTTCACTGATAAATGATTTTATGAAAGAGCATATGATTTGAAATGATTTATCAATGCTTCCATACTTGCGAAACTGTTTACAAAACATGATTTTGTTTTACAAAATGTTCGCTTGAACATCTATGTTTATGAAATAAACTTTCGAATTATGAAAATGCATGGAAGTTTTATGATGGCTTGGAAAACCTATATTTATGCTTTGAAATGGAACTTTTGACATTTTCAAAAGTATTTAAGGAAAAGAAAAGATGTTTTGAGACAATAGGCTTCATGCATGGTTACTTCTTGTGGTGTTTCGGCTCCACCACTTGGGTGCCAGTACGTAGGCCCCTTTAGCACTTGACTCAACCTGTGTGGAAGATGTCGTGCTACTGGTGGTTTATGATGATGTTTCGGTAGTATCTCGTGCCCACGTAGCACGCAATTTTGTTGCCCACACGGAGAGTGCCTTTGGTGCCCGTGTCCTAGCTAGGTGCTAGTGAAAGTAAGTAAGATGGATACTACCTATATTTTACGAAAGGGCTGTATGACCCTGATCCAGTCTACAGCCCACTTACCATGGCCATAGGTATGATGACTCTCTACGGAGAATGACACGTATCGCATGACTTAGTTATAGCCTATTCTCCTCGATTTAATTATGAAAATCGACTATGATGAATGATTATATGTTTTCATTATATATACAATAATCGGTTATGACCGATATGCTTTATGAAATATGCATGAAATATTTATGAAATGATTATGAAATAATCATGAAATGTTTATGAAATGATTATGAAATATTCATGAGATGTTTACGAAATGACTATAAAGTATTCATGATATGTTTACGAAATGTTTATGAAAATGGTTAAGCATGTTAATGGTTTTAATGACACACATGCTTTATGACGATTATGCATGAAATGAAAATTTCTGTATTATATTAAGTTTCGTTCTATGAACAACTTCAAATGCTTTTATATATCAGAACTGTTTACTAGTACTATCTTACTGGGCTTTTCCCTAAAAGCTCACCCCTCTACCTTCAGATCATTTGCAGTGAATCTATAGACGCTACCTACCGCATACACGACGTAAGCTGGTGGGAAGAGGTACCCTAGGCTACTTTTGTACACGCGAAAGGTATACATTTACATTCTTGTACTAGACATAATTGTATGCACAGACGCACATATTGAAAATATCAGTTGGGATGTAATTTTGTAAGGAAACGATGTGAACAATATTATTTTGGGATTATATTTTGAGATGACTAGTATTAAATCGAAATAGATGTATTGAGTAGTAAAGATGGATTTGGAAAGTATGCTTGGTAGTTGTGGATATCTAGGATTGTAAAAAACAACTGATTTGCAGGTGGATAGGCCCATATATAAGCCGTTATGCTGCCGAAATTTCTATCGGCCATATAAGTTAAAATATGAAAATTAATTATAATTACGAGTAAAGAATTAGGAAAAGTGTTTTGACACTGCACAGGAATGCAACCTAAGTGAATTAGGGAACAAGTGGGTAAATTAAATAAAAAAAAATTTCCCCCGATTTTCAAGGGTCAAGGGTCGTTATAGTTTAAAGTGGTATCAGAGCTAAGGTTGTCTAGTACTGTCAGAGTCAAAAATAAGGATTAAATTACATCCCAATGTCTGTGCTTGTCTGGTTGTAGGTAACGTATACTTAACGAGTTTAATGTTTGATCTTTGGAATTACGCACAGGTATTAGATCACTGCACGATGAGGGGAAGACACAGACGTCCTAGGAGGCAGGCTCAGCCACCTCCACCTCCTCCACCAGAGCCAGAGAGTCCTAATACTCATATGGCTCAGCTCGAGCAGCGTTTAGAGCAGCCCCTCGAGTGAGGTTTGGAGTCGATTGCTGTCATGGTTGCCCAACACCTAGGGGCAAACGTTTCTGATTCAGCTGGCACGGCACCAACTCCTAATCTAGTGCCAACTCCTCCACAGCACCACCACCTCATCCTCCACAAGTTCCTCCAGTACCTATGGCGCCTTAGCCTCCTGTACAGGCCCGGAGGGAGGAGAGGGATTTTGGTAGGATGAGAGATTTCCTGAAGATGAAGCCTCAAGCATTCAAGGGAATTAAGAACCCAGTAGAGGCTGAAGAGTGGCTGGTGAGCCTCAGGAAGATCTTTGATTTTTTGGGGTGTTCTGATGTTGAGAAGGTTTCCATGGCCACCTACATGCTGTAGGGCCAAGCAGAGTATTGGTGGGTATCCCCCAAGGTCCTTCTGACTACTCAGTATTCGGTGATTAGTTGGGATGCATTCTCTACAGCTTTTAGGAAGCAGTATGTTCCACTAGCTGACCAGCAGAAGTTGAGGATGGACTTTTTGAGTTTGGTATAGGGCGGTATGACCGTGGATGAGTACGAGAGTAAGTTCACCATGCTGATGAGGTATGATCCGGAGATGTTCCAGAATGAAGAACATTGGACTGAGAGGTTCTTAGCAAGATTAAGACCAGCTATCAGAGATCGTCTTTTGGGGTTATGGATTACAAAATTTCAGGATGCCTTGGGTAGAGCACAGATGGTTGAGAGAGGCTTAAATGTCACATAGGTGAAGTATAGCCTTAAAGGAAAGAGCAGGGATAAGAGCAACTGGACAGAGTTTGTGAGGCAGGATTTCAGGAGGGGTCAGCCCAAGAGGCAGAGGATGGATGAGTTTCGGCCTAGACTTGATAGACCCATCATTCCAGTACCTGTTCCTCAGATTGTTAGAGGTCTGTAATAGTATAGGTCAGTGTGCAAACAGTGTGGAAAGCTTCATAGGGGTGTATGCCTTTTGACCATCGGGAGCTACTTTGTGTGTAGGCAAAAGGGACATATAATGAGAGATTACCCACAGAACTAGGTTCCACAACGCCTAGAGCCACCACGGCAACCTGAGAGGCAAGCTCCCCAGAGACAAAACCCATAGAGACGGGCTACCACAGTAGAGAAGGGTAAGAAGCCTGTCACGCATGGGAGGGTCTTTGCCTTAGATAAAAAAAACTGCTGATACCTTCACTGACACCATTCAGGGTAAGCTTTTAATTTGCAATCATGAGGCACAAGTATTATTTGATTTAGGTCCACCCACTTTTTTATATCACGACATTTTGCACGTAAATTACATGTTAAGCCTGAATCTCAAGACTTTACGTTACACGTTAGTACACCCATGTATAAATCACAAAAGACTGATATGGTGTGTAGAAATTGTGAAATCAAGGTAGGAGATAGGATCATATTAGCAGATCTAATCTTGTTGAGCATGTGTGGCTTTGATGTAATTTTGGGTATGGATTGGCTAGCCACCAACCGTGTAAGTTTAGACTGCTACTATAAGACTGTAACCTTCTCCTTACCTAGTAAGTTTAGTGTATGCTTTGCAACGAAGGAATGAATTTTATGACATTGTCTTTGATGAAAATTTTGATGAATGTGTTAATGTAAAGGTTATGTTGCCTTCATCCTCGATACTAGTCGGGAATGTCCAAGTATTCAGGACATACCAGTGGTATGCGAGTTCTCGGATGTATTTCTCGATGAACTACCGGGACTACCACCGGAGAGAGAGTTAGAATTCACGATAGATTTAGCACCAAAGACCCAGCCGATCTCGAAGTCTCCTTACCGAATGGCCCTTGTTGAACTTGAGGAATTGAAGAAGCAGTTGCAAGACTTGCTGGACAAAGGGTTCATTAGGCCAAGTGTATCCCCATGGGGAGCTCCGATATTATTTGTGCTGAAGAAGGATGGTAGTCTTAGGTTATGTATAGATTACAGGCTACTGAACAAAGCTACAATTAAGAACAAGTATCCCTTGCCCAGAATAGATGATCTATTTGACCAGTTAAGAGGGGTTACGGTGTTCTCGAAGATTGACTTGAGATCGGGCTATCACCAATTGAGGATTAGGAAGGAGGATGTTTCGAAGACGGCCTTCAAAATGAGATATGGCCACTATGAGTTTCGTGTAATGCCTTTTGGTCTAACTAATGTCCCAGCTGTATTCATGAGCTTAATGAATGAGGTGTTTCAGAAGTATCTAGATCGGTTCGTCATTATTTTCATCGATGATATTCTGATCTACTCAAAGTCCCGAGAGGAGCATGAGCAGCATTTGAGAGTAGTGCTCCGAACTCTTAGAGAGAAGCAGTTATATGGGAAGTTGGATAAGTGTGAGTTTTGGTTGGAGCGGATAGCATTTTTGGGCCATGTTATTTCTAAGGACGGGGTGTCAGTGGATCCGTCTAAGGTTGAGGCAGTACTCAATTGGAGAGGCCGAAAACTGTTATGAAAATCTAGAGTTTTTTGGGACTAGCTAGATACTACAGGAGGTTTGTAGAAGGTTTCTCCAAGATTGCCACTCCACTGACTAAGCTGATATGCGAGGATGTTCCATTCGAGTGGACTGATCAATGTGAGCAGAGTTTTGAAGAACTCAAGAAGAGGTTGACTACCGCCCTAGTCTTAACCATTCCTAGTGGGTCTGGAGGCTATGCAATATACAGAGATGCATTATACCAGGGTTTGGGGTGTGTACTTATGCAGCATGGAAGAGTGGTTGCATATAGTTCTCGACAGCTTAAGAACCATGAAAGGAATTACCCCAACCATGACTTGGAGTTAGCCACGGTTGTTTTTGCTTTGAAGATATGGCGGCATTATCTGTATGGAGAGAGATTTCAGATTTTTATTGACCATAAGAGCTTGAAGAATATATTTGATCAGAATGAGCTAAATATGAGACAGAGACGGTGGATAGAGCTCCTCAAGGATTATGGTTGCGAGATTTTGTATCACCCTGGCAAGGCAAACGTAGTGGCAGATGCTTTAAGCAGGAAGGGGATGATTTCTTTTATGATGGTTAGAGAATGGGAGTTACTAGAGTAGTTTGCCGAGCTCAGTGTTAGTGTGGAAACAACAGATGTTGGGTTCATAGCGAGTTTGCAGATTGAACCTAGTATACTTAATCAGATCAGAACTGGACAGAGAGGTGATCAGAAGTTATTGGATATGGTCAGTCAGGCAGGACAGGACGTACAGTCAGACTTTGTGGTCGGTGAGGATGGATTGATGAGATTTAGGGGCCGTATATGTGTCCCAAACGATGATGCCCTACGACAAAGGATCTTAAAGGAATCCCATTGTTCTCAGTACACCATGCACCTGGGAAGCACTAATGTCACGACCCAAATTACTTAAAAATCCCTACAAATTTTTCGCTTTTTCATTTCCTTAACCGTCGTGAACAGTTACACTACTAACAGTTGGGCTATGATTCGGTGTTAGTCACCTCTTCCCTATTTACCATTCAATTTTCATAATTTATTTACATATCAATTTATTTAAACTAAATACATCCCCAATATTACATCATATACAGTACTGTGCATCTATATGTTCAGATACGAAATTATATAAATGTGTATACCTGGTCTTAATAAGAAGCAGCGGATAACCGAATTGCGAAGCTATTGTCGCTCTCTTCTACTGAGTGTACCCTGTGGGGTGGAAAATGAAAGGGTGAGCGAAACGTGCTCAGTAAGGCAATAATATAAGCAGGTAGATAACTATACTATCTACGTGCTGATAATAGCATGATATATAAAAAAATCATTTACATTGGGAGCATGAGATATGACTAAAACGATGCCATGTGAATGTATATCGTATAGAAGAAAACATGAAGTTACATATGAAGTCAACATGGAAAATCTTCATGTATGACATCTCATGCTCGTCACATCAAAATCTGTTAGTTTCATCGTAAATCATTCACCTTAAAACTTATTTGTTTAAATCAAAACTCGCGTTTTTACGTGAGAACCCTGCTGCCCGCCCCACACCAGGTCACAGGCTTACGGCAAACTCATCACATCAAGGCTAAACCCATCACTCGGGAATACCTTGATTAATTAAATCAAATCTCTTTTTAAAAGCATAAATCACAAATCCCATCTCTTAAAAAAACACAAATCGGGACTACCCCTCCATCGGGTATGTCCTGGTCTATCTAGACCGTATGATATCATGCGAGGCATGTAGGTTACTGTATGAAAAACGAGGACTATGGCCATACTATGTCCCTGTGATCCCAGGCACACGGATCCCGGTGTGCGGGGCATCACAACTGCAACGGGAGGTGGGGTCAAGTCCTACCCGCCAGAATATAGAGTAACATCGTAGTCATCATGACTGCACGGTACAGCGTACTCCGTGTGACATACACGGTACATCGTACTCCGTGAACCCATATCATAGTCTGGGGGGTGCCTGCCGTAGGTCTTAGCCAGCCCAATACTATGTCGATAACCAACCCATGTCTCAAAGTTTACGTGCGAGTATCTCAACTCTCTGCGACACACAGTCTACAGGAGGCTTCCGCACGGCTATATGCATGTCAACTCGCGTCTAGTGCATATGTGAGCATCCTGCTGCCCGCCCCACACCAGGTCACAGGCTTACGGATCTCATCACATCACCACGCTATGCATATCATGATATCTAAAATCGCGTGCGAGCGAAGCTCCAGCACGGTGTTATGCACACACAAATTTCTCGTACGAGCAATGCTCCAGTACGGCTTTTCATGAAAATAATTCGGTAAACTTGAGTGCGAGAAAGACTCCAGCACTCTTTTTACTTGTATCAATACGATAGGTGGCTAGATTTTGACAAAATATCTTTAAAAATGGTAATCGGTACAAACTGGTACCCTTCGTATAGTTCACTAAATCAATAGCCAACCTATGTTCATATGTGCTTAAATCAGAACCATATAATCATATACAACATTAAAATCATGAAATTCATGCAATCCCATAGCCTTACTACCCTTTTTGAAATTTTCCTAACTGGGGGCAAAATGGTCATTTTTCACTATTTCCATATTTTTATCGTAAAAATTATTATTCTGTTTTTGGGTAGCCTAATGAATTTAACGTACTGTAAATCCCCTTAAAATTACGTATAGCTACCTCTAAGTGCTCATAAAATTCCCTTACCTGGAATCGCGCGTAGACTTAGCTTATCTCGAAGCTACCGAACCTCTCGGTCCAAGTGCGCGCCAAATAAAGATACGTCACTGCATATAACCACGTAATCGGGGTTAATTCACTTATCTCGATCAGTATATCGCGTCTACTGACCAACTTTAAAGTATTGGGCCCTATTTACCCTATTTGGTCTCGGCCCATTTCAGCCCTTTTATATTTATTAATTCCCTTCTTCGGGTATACCGGGCTTATGCGGTTTACTAATAATTATCGGGCTTCGATCCAAGTTCATTGGATAGCCCGTATACCATTTACAGCAATTTATTGCCATTACGAATTAATATTCCTTCCTATGTGAAATTAATCCGTAATTCCGTAAAATACTGAAAATCGATATTTACAGAAATCTTAATGCCGAATTTAAATCGTACTTACCCGATACTATGCGGGGTACGAAGATCGGAGCTCGATCGGCTCTCGTTCGGTCTCCGTCGTAAAACTGCATAATTAGGTAAACTCGGATTATTTTCCATTAAAATAATATTAAATTGAATTTCCGGAATTTACCCGTTGGTCAATATCGACCCTCGGTCAACTTACCCGAACCTCGAGTCGTCCCCCGGTAATTTTCTTCCCCTTTCCTTCCTTTTTCCTTCCTTTTCTTTTCCTTTCTTTTCCTTTCTTTCTTCCCCTTTCCTTCCAGCAAAACGGCACCGTTTTTGGACCCCCTCACTGCCTCTTGCCGTCGCCGGCGGTTCCGGCAGTCTTACCGGCCAAGACCGGTACCAAAATGACCGGCTTCCTCCCCTGAACACACCGGTACCCTTCTTTCCGGCCCAGGTGCGGTGGTTCACCGGCGATTACCTCTTCTCTCCCTCGGATTTTCGGAGCTCGGATCGGGCTCCTCCGGTCACCTCGCGGCTCGGTTCCGGTGCCTATGGGTTCGCCGGACTCTGCTCTTGCTCCTGGAAGCTTCGTCGGACGTCGAACGGTCGCCGGTGGTCGAGATCGACGATGGTTCTTCTCGGGTGCGAAACGGGTTGCGTTTTTTTTTTTTTTTTTTTCTTGGGTCTCGGGTTTTTCGATTTTCAGCTGCCTTTTTTTTTTTTTTTTTTTTTTTTTTTTAACACTATTATTATTTACTATTCATTTTATTATTAAAATAATCAATAAAATACTCTAAAAATTCTGAAAATATCTACAAAAACTTTATTTTATTCACCAATTTAATTTAATTAAATTAAATTAAATTTATTTAGTTTTTAAATTATTTTTTCGGTATAATTCCTCCGTATTTTCGGGATATCATCCCGGGTGACATTTTCGGTATTTCTAAAAATTCCGGATCTTGATCAATTTGACTCGAAATTGAATAATTCCTCATTATTGATCAAGATATCCTAATTCCTTATTTTTAATTAAATTTTTCTTATCGTATTTATCCCGAATTTCGGTCTTTTAACCGTTTTACCCCTACACTTGTTCGGGATAAATTTAGTCAAACTTTCCTTCACGAACACTCATCCATTTTTTTTTTTAATTTTCATATTTTCGGTTAACTTCATTCTAATCATTTTCGTTTGATCAGTGGTCATTTCGACTCGTATTTAATTATTTCCGACGTCCACCGATATTCCATTTTATTTTGCTTCACAATTTAAATTAGTCAACGCTCTTCTTATGATTCGATGAATATATATATACGTGTACATCGCGTGAATCATAAGGAAATACATCAACAGATAATAAAAGTGGGTCTTACATAATCTCCCCCACTAAAAGAATTTGGTCCTCCAAATTAGAACCAAGTCATATGAGTCCATGTACAACTCCGGGTACATCTATCGTATAATTTACTGTCATCCTCAAGTGACTTCTCCGGAGTGTACTACTACCAAGGAATTTAATTAGGGAGATTGTCTTAAACCTCAATACTTTCTCTTTCCTGTTTAATGCCCGAATCAACTTCTTCAATATACTTATACTTGCATTAAGCTGAACTGTTGGATCTCATATCCCATCATCTATGCTGGATCTGGATAGTATTGTCGAAGCATCAAAAGCTAAGACACATTGTGGGTGCCTGTTAATTCACGTGATAACATCAACCTACAGGTCTTATCTCCCACTTGTCCAATCTCTCAAAATATTCCATCCAGCGCAACTCAATTTATTTTCTTCCAAAAGTTCGCTATGTCCTTATTCTCTTAGGACAAGAAACCTTTCAATCATACTAATTCACCAAAGGTGAATTCCAATATTTGTCTATCTGCTCTGAGGTGTTCTTAATCTCTCATCCTTAACTAAACATTCTCAGAGATTTATTATCCAAGGTTAAAAGTAATTCTATTCTGTCACCCACTTTTCTTATCCAATTTGGGGAAACAACCCCTACAGCCATATTCTGCCTCATATCTTGTTATCCCAATACTCAAGTGCCAACAGTCGTTATTGGCAACTTCAATTAGAAATCAACTGCTCATTCCAGGAGCATAAAAATCAAGGGCACACGCTTTCATCGGATCCTCCAGAACTTGTACAGTCCTCTCTGACTGACCATCTGTCTGAGGATGAAAAGCTGTGCTAATACTCAGTCGGGTTCCCCTAGCTTCCTGACAATATTCCTCAAAGTAGGAAGTGAAGCGGGAATCCCTATATGTTACCATGCTCACTGGAACGTTACATAATGTTCCATAATCATTCTTACACAAAATCCACATATATACTCTGAGTATTTGGGGATTTCATAACCAGAAGGTGGGTGGACTTAGTCAACTTAACGACTATCATCCAAATAGTCTCGTAATTCACTTGGGTTCTCTGCAACCCATCATAAAATTCATGGAGACTCATTCTCATTTCCGTGCCGTGTCGATATAGGTAGGTGCTGCAATAACTCTGCAGACTTTTAATACTCTACCTTACTCTGCTGACACACTAGGCACTTTTCTACAATCTCCACCATGTGTCTTTTCACATCTGACCACCAATACCCCTTTTCAGAGAATTCAATATATATATTCATTACTTTCTGTATGCACTGTATAGCCCGAAGAGTGAGCTTCTGACAATATTAGTATCTCATCAACTGTGGTCCTGGGGAGCACTTATACTGTCTCTGAACCTCTCTGTAAATCATTATCACACTCTTTGTGATCTCTGTCACTGTACCCTTCTGAATCAGACCCAAACTATCGACATCCGGTCGATCATCACGCTAAGCCTGGCAAATCCGGGCACTCTCATCCGGTACTAGTCATCAGGCTAGCTGTCACATAATCACTGTCATCATCAGAAGGGATCACATCTATACTGAGGTCCACAACTGCTCAAGCAGCTCACGCTCCCTGACCATCATATGTAATACCATCCCAAGGCTCTTTCAACTCAAGGCATCAGTCATCATATTAGCCTTTCCTGGGTGGTACAATTTTCACAAATCAAAATCTCTCAGAAGCTCTATCCCACTATGTATTCTCATATTCGCCTCTTTCTGTGAAAACAGATACTCGGGCTTTATGATCAGTGCATATCCACAATTTCTCACCATGTACATAATAGTACCATATCCTCGGTACAAACACTACCGTTGCCAACTTTAAATAGTGGGTCAAATGGTTTATTTCGTGATCAAGGAGTTGTCTGACTCCTTACTTGACTATCTTCCCTTTATACATCAATACACAGCTCCATCATAATTTCGAGGTATCTATACTCACTGGGAACCTCTTGAGCTGTTGGGTATGGTGAAATTAATCACGGTATTCAGTTCATACTTCATTACACCAAAATTCATGTCACATCTATAATCTTATTCAAAGACCACGTTTTCTTAGTTAAACGTGTCAACCAAATAGACCATATTGAGAATCTCGCAACAATCCATCTGTAAAAATCATCTTCCCATTATTGCTTATAAATCGCCCTAGACTTTAACTACACCCAACATATCATCGATAATGATGATTACAAGTCGATCTAATCCTTGACTTATTTACGCATAAGCGTATAAAATTCTTCTCAATCCGCTTATGTTTTCAGGTACTAACCTGCGTCATTTCCTTTTCTTATCTTAACGGCTCCTATTAAATTCTACTCTGTTAAACTTTATGATTGTCGAATTTTTATATTCTTATCGTCTTATTAAAGGTATCCTAATGCTAAAAGTATTTATTACGGCAACCGGTTTCACGTAATAAGTTATATGTATATTTTTAGACGCTGTCAAGTCTTCAGGCGGGGAGGTATTTTGAAATACCTTTATTAACCCTTAGACTTAACCACAATTACTTTACGTATATGTCTTTGTGGTCACCATTTATATTCGCTACTAATGGCTTTAATCCTAATAACTTCATATCGTCAAAACGTTCTTACCTAGCATACGCCTCTTACTCCAATACATCTTGTATTTAAAATCAAGCATATCTTATCTTAAAGATTATCTCCTTCGTATATCAATCATGACAAAACTCTGACATTACTCATTTCGTGAGTACCATCCTTTACTCCTTTAATTTCAACCGTTGCACCCCTTTTTATCACTTGTCAACACTTACAGTATACTTTTCAGGAATGTTTTCACCCCTGTTTTCAACTTAAAATCTCTATATCCTTATTCCGTTAATTAATCCTCCTCTATTGGGGTACTCATTTTTCAATATTGTGCCCACTGATGTAGGCATTCATACTTTCTACTCACTTATATGCGAATGAAGGCGGTATGAATAAATGTGAGGTACCAGGATCAATGAACATATGTACGTCGTTATTCATAACAAGTGTGGTATCTTACACCACATCCATGAAACATCAATAGTGTCCTGGTCCAAGACATCCTCTCGCCTTCGTCCAACAACCTACTTTCCTTTTTCTTTTCGGCTATAGCCTCCTTTTTCGTTGCAACTGTACCAACGAAGTTTTTCTCTATCTCTTTACTTTCCTGTGGGGCAATCTCGCTCAACTCTGAGCAATCAAAAATCAATGGTCCGTCTTACCACACTTATCGGCCATTTTCATCAATACAGTGTAGGTATAGACCCTCCTTCCGTGGTATCCACCACTCATCTCCCACTGCTTACAGTGCTTACACTGCTACACTGCTATACTGCTTATCTTGCTTACCCTGCTACATTGCCACACTACTCTGTAGCAAGTCAGAGTCCTCAAATCACAATACCCCTCAAGAGTGCCAAAATCGGTTGCACTGGGGTCTTACCAATTATCTTACTCCATGACTCGTCAAATCTAATCTCTTACCAACTGGTCTCTTTCCCGCTCTGACATCTTCGTCATTTCTCAATTCTCTTCTGTCTCTATTTCGGCCCTCACTAGCTTTCCCAATCTCAGAGGCGTGCAATTCATGTTCTTATTTACCCAACTGCAAATCTACGCACTGCCTCGGCATAGGTAATATTTCACGGGCCAATCGGACTCTAATTGAAAATTCGAGTCCTTACATGAACTTTTAGGTTTTTCGACTCTCACTGTCCATAATATCGGGTTCATACTTGCCCAGGGATGTATTTGAGATTCGTACTCATCAATCAACCCATGACTATGGGCAGTGTAAGAAACTCTATCTGTAATTTTCCTTATACAGTGTCCGGGATATTCTGTCACCGGAATACATCCAGAATATTTCTCATCTTAGCTCTGTATATTTAACTCTTAAGATGGGTCGAGCGGACTTCCATCAATGCTCCGCCTCGCCCTCCAACATAAATGTATTTTAAAAGTCACTTCCTTAGTCGACATACACCGAAAGAATTCATACATCTCTGCAATCTCATTCACCCAGTCCTCAACAAGTATTGGTTTCTTTACTTCGCTATATACCAGAAGTATGAAAATCTCTTTAGTCTGAGGCATCTGTTTAGGCTTTTCTCTGCCTATCCTCAACTATCTGCAATAGACTGTGTAAACAAGTCCGAAATATCTTCTACTATGTGACGGCCAACCCCTGCCCGGCCAACCCCTGCCATCGGCCATGGCCACCCCTCATGGGCCCACGCACAACGATGGTGGTCTAACAACGGGTGGTCCAACAATGCCACAAGTCCAACGTATTGTCCGCTTTGGGCCTCAGCCCGCACGGCTTTGTCTCATATGGGGAACTCCCCTCAGAACGCGTCCTCTGATCTCATACATAATCTGAGCAATTTGCTCCTCACAATAATCTCCACACTCCGCTCCAACATCGCGAAGCGCGTCTCAATACTGTCCGATCTCTCTGTCGGACTCTATGGGGCATGCTCAACATCAGCCTCCACGTCATTCTCATCTTGAGTCTCATGTGACAACTCATTCAACTCTCAGGCCGATCTCTATGGCCTCTAGTATGTGTACTCGCCACTCTACCATAGCGGCTATCAGTTATAACAACTATATTCTTGCAATCGAAACTAAATTCTTAGCTGCGGTTCCATCTTGATATACACAATTGTATCTAAACAATGCACAGTACATGGGGATGTAAATTTACTTAACCACTAACACCTACTCATATCAGGCCAACTTAAGCTCTGATACCATCTTTTCTGTCACGACCCAAATTACTTAAAAATCCCTACAAATTTTTCGCTTTTTCATTTCCTTAACCGTCGTGAACAGTTACACTACTAACAGTTGGGCTATGATTCGGTGTTAGTCACCTCTTCCCTATTTACCATTCAATTTTCATAATTTATTTACATATCAATTTATTTAAACTAAATACATCCCCAATATTACATCATATACAGTACTGTGCATCTATATGTTCAGATACGAAATTATATAAATGTGTATACCTGGTCTTAATAAGAAGCAGCGGATAACCGAATTGCGAAGCTATTGTCGCTCTCTTCTACTGAGTGTACCCTGTGGGGTGGAAAATGAAAGGGTGAGCGAAACGTGCTCAGTAAGGCAATAATATAAGCAGGTAGATAACTATACTATCTACGTGCTGATAATAGCATGATATATAAAAAAATCATTTACATTGGGAGCATGAGATATGACTAAAACGATGCCATGTGAATGTATATCGTATAGAAGAAAACATGAAGTTACATATGAAGTCAACATGGAAAATCTTCATGTATGACATCTCATGCTCGTCACATCAAAATCTGTTAGTTTCATCGTAAATCATTCACCTTAAAACTTATTTGTTTAAATCAAAACTCGCGTTTTTACGTGAGAACCCTGCTGCCCGCCCCACACCAGGTCACAGGCTTACGGCAAACTCATCACATCAAGGCTAAACCCATCACTCGGGAATACCTTGATTAATTAAATCAAATCTCTTTTTAAAAGCATAAATCACAAATCCCATCTCTTAAAAAAACACAAATCGGGACTACCCCTCCATCGGGTATGTCCTGGTCTATCTAGACCGTATGATATCATGCGAGGCATGTAGGTTACTGTATGAAAAACGAGGACTATGGCCATACTATGTCCCTGTGATCCCAGGCACACGGATCCCGGTGTGCGGGGCATCACAACTGCAACGGGAGGTGGGGTCAAGTCCTACCCGCCAGAATATAGAGTAACATCGTAGTCATCATGACTGCACGGTACAGCGTACTCCGTGTGACATACACGGTACATCGTACTCCGTGAACCCATATCATAGTCTGGGGGGTGCCTGCCGTAGGTCTTAGCCAGCCCAATACTATGTCGATAACCAACCCATGTCTCAAAGTTTACGTGCGAGTATCTCAACTCTCTGCGACACACAGTCTACAGGAGGCTTCCGCACGGCTATATGCATGTCAACTCGCGTCTAGTGCATATGTGAGCATCCTGCTGCCCGCCCCACACCAGGTCACAGGCTTACGGATCTCATCACATCACCACGCTATGCATATCATGATATCTAAAATCGCGTGCGAGCGAAGCTCCAGCACGGTGTTATGCACACACAAATTTCTCGTACGAGCAATGCTCCAGTACGGCTTTTCATGAAAATAATTCGGTAAACTTGAGTGCGAGAAAGACTCCAGCACTCTTTTTACTTGTATCAATACGATAGGTGGCTAGATTTTGACAAAATATCTTTAAAAATGGTAATCGGTACAAACTGGTACCCTTCGTATAGTTCACTAAATCAATAGCCAACCTATGTTCATATGTGCTTAAATCAGAACCATATAATCATATACAACATTAAAATCATGAAATTCATGCAATCCCATAGCCTTACTACCCTTTTTGAAATTTTCCTAACTGGGGGCAAAATGGTCATTTTTCACTATTTCCATATTTTTATCGTAAAAATTATTATTCTGTTTTTGGGTAGCCTAATGAATTTAACGTACTGTAAATCCCCTTAAAATTACGTATAGCTACCTCTAAGTGCTCATAAAATTCCCTTACCTGGAATCGCGCGTAGACTTAGCTTATCTCGAAGCTACCGAACCTCTCGGTCCAAGTGCGCGCCAAATAAAGATACGTCACTGCATATAACCACGTAATCGGGGTTAATTCACTTATCTCGATCAGTATATCGCGTCTACTGACCAACTTTAAAGTATTGGGCCCTATTTACCCTATTTGGTCTCGGCCCATTTCAGCCCTTTTATATTTATTAATTCCCTTCTTCGGGTATACCGGGCTTATGCGGTTTACTAATAATTATCGGGCTTCGATCCAAGTTCATTGGATAGCCCGTATACCATTTACAGCAATTTATTGCCATTACGAATTAATATTCCTTCCTATGTGAAATTAATCCGTAATTCCGTAAAATACTGAAAATCGATATTTACAGAAATCTTAATGCCGAATTTAAATCGTACTTACCCGATACTATGCGGGGTACGAAGATCGGAGCTCGATCGGCTCTCGTTCGGTCTCCGTCGTAAAACTGCATAATTAGGTAAACTCGGATTATTTTCCATTAAAATAATATTAAATTGAATTTCCGGAATTTACCCGTTGGTCAATATCGACCCTCGGTCAACTTACCCGAACCTCGAGTCGTCCCCCGGTAATTTTCTTCCCCTTTCCTTCCTTTTTCCTTCCTTTTCTTTTCCTTTCTTTTCCTTTCTTTCTTCCCCTTTCCTTCCAGCAAAACGGCACCGTTTTTGGACCCCCTCACTGCCTCTTGCCGTCGCCGGCGGTTCCGGCAGTCTTACCGGCCAAGACCGGTACCAAAATGACCGGCTTCCTCCCCTGAACACACCGGTACCCTTCTTTCCGGCCCAGGTGCGGTGGTTCACCGGCGATTACCTCTTCTCTCCCTCGGATTTTCGGAGCTCGGATCGGGCTCCTCCGGTCACCTCGCGGCTCGGTTCCGGTGCCTATGGGTTCGCCGGACTCTGCTCTTGCTCCTGGAAGCTTCGTCGGACGTCGAACGGTCGCCGGTGGTCGAGATCGACGATGGTTCTTCTCGGGTGCGAAACGGGTTGCGTTTTTTTTTTTTTTTTTTTCTTGGGTCTCGGGTTTTTCGATTTTCAGCTGCCTTTTTTTTTTTTTTTTTTTTTTTTTTTTAACACTATTATTATTTACTATTCATTTTATTATTAAAATAATCAATAAAATACTCTAAAAATTCTGAAAATATCTACAAAAACTTTATTTTATTCACCAATTTAATTTAATTAAATTAAATTAAATTTATTTAGTTTTTAAATTATTTTTTCGGTATAATTCCTCCGTATTTTCGGGATATCATCCCGGGTGACATTTTCGGTATTTCTAAAAATTCCGGATCTTGATCAATTTGACTCGAAATTGAATAATTCCTCATTATTGATCAAGATATCCTAATTCCTTATTTTTAATTAAATTTTTCTTATCGTATTTATCCCGAATTTCGGTCTTTTAACCGTTTTACCCCTACACTTGTTCGGGATAAATTTAGTCAAACTTTCCTTCACGAACACTCATCCATTTTTTTTTTTAATTTTCATATTTTCGGTTAACTTCATTCTAATCATTTTCGTTTGATCAGTGGTCATTTCGACTCGTATTTAATTATTTCCGACGTCCACCGATATTCCATTTTATTTTGCTTCACAATTTAAATTAGTCAACGCTCTTCTTATGATTCGATGAATATATATATACGTGTACATCGCGTGAATCATAAGGAAATACATCAACAGATAATAAAAGTGGGTCTTACAACTAAGATGTACCAAGATTTATGGAGGGTGTATTGGTGGGTCAGTATGAAAAGAGATGTAGCTGAGTTTGTGGCCAAGTGTCTGATTTGCCAACAGATTAAGATCGAACACCAAAGACGAACAGGACTACTTAAGTCTCTTCCAGTGCCTACTTGGAAATGGGAGCACATTACTATGGATTTTATTATGGGTTTACCAGGGACCCGAAAGGGGCATGATGCAATCTGGGTAATCGTAGACATGTTGACAAGGAGTGCCCAGCCATCAAAAATACAGACTCCTTGAGTGCTTTAGCAAAGTTGTACGTGAGAGAGATAGCTCGACTGCATGGGGCACTTGTGAGCATTACGTCAGATAGAGATTCCCGATTCACTTCTAGATTTTGGGCTCATTTTCAAGAAGCCATGGGATCTCAGCTTAACTTGAGCACAGCCTATAATCCTCAGACCGATGGTCAGTCCGAGAGGACCATTCAGACCTTAGAGGATATGCTAAAGGCGTGCGTTTTAGTGTTTAAGGGCTCATGGGATGATCACTTGCCTCTTGCAGAGTTTTCTTATAACAACAGCTATCATGCTAGCATCGGGATGGCACCTTATGTGGCCTTGTATGGTAGGAGATGTAGGTCTCCAGTAGCTTGGGAAGAAGTGGGTGATAGAAAGATCTTGGCTCCCGAGTTGGTAGAACAGGCAGCAGAAGGTGTTCGGATAATCTGTGATAGACTTAAGGCCACACAAAGCAGGCAGAAGAGTTATGCGGATAAGCATAGACGGCCACTTGAGTTTCAGATTGGGGACTCCGTGTTTCTGAAAGTATCCCCGAGCAAGGGTATTATGCGCTTTGGAAAGAAGGGGAAACTGAGTCCTCGCTTCATTGGTCCTTTTCAGATTCTAGAGAGAGTGAGAGACGTAGCCTACAGACTTGCCCTACCCCCGCAGCTCTTCGGGGTACATAATGTCTTCCACGTCTCGATGTTAAGGAAGTATAATCTGGATCCCTCACATATCATTGAATATGAGGCTTCGAGCATTCAAGAGGACATGAGCTACATTGAGCGACCTATCCAGATCTTGGACAGAAAGGAAAAGGTACTTCGATCAAAGATGATTCCTTTGGTAAAGGTTCTCTGGCAACACCATTCAATTGAAGAAGCTACATGGGAGCTAGAGAACCTAATGAGGGAGAAGTACCCTCATCTATTCTGAAGGACCAAGATGAATTTGGAGGACCAAATTCTTTAAAGGTGGGGAGAATGTAAATACCGCAATTTTTTTGTATTTAAATTAAACAAAAAAGAAAATATATATATATATATATAATAAATGGAAATATGTTATACGAAAATATGTTAATATATATATATATATATATTTGTTAAGTTAAAAAAAAATGAAGGATAAAAATAATTACAATAAATGTATATACATGTAATTGTCCAAGTATGAAATTATAATTAAAAATACACATATATATAAAAATACAAATATAACATATATAATAAAAATATATATATAAAAATATAAATATAAATAGATATATATAAATAATATATATATAATAAAAAGAAGACTAAACGGAAAAGAAAAAAAAAAGGATCGCGCGACAATCGCGCGATCCTAAAGAGAAAACCCCCTGTTCCTCTTCTCTACTACTGCCAGCCAAGCTTTTCTCCTTGACCGTTCACCTGTCGACCTCCCTTCCTTTCGTCGGTGACCAAACCCAGAAGGACCGACGACCGAGAATTCCTCTCCGACCATCGACGATCTCCCCTTTCTCCCTTCCTTCCTCGTTCGCCCGAAGCCGAAACCTCTCTCCGTTTTTCCTGCTGTTTTTCGTTTCGTCACCGACGGCCACACCAACACCGGGAGTTCCCCTGGATCGATGGCTCCCCTCACCTAGATGTAGACCAACTTCCCTCTCCCTCTTCCCTCGCCGAATCGAGAGCTCAGCCAATAAAACCCTTCTGTTCTCACGAACTCCGACGGCTGGCGATAAGACAGTGAACCGGAGACCCCGGCGACCGTTCAGTCACCTTTCTGGCCGCCCCCTGCCCCCTCCGACGCCACAGTACATCTACAGTGGCAGTATACCAAAATAAATAAATAAATAAATACAAAAAAGTACCCAGTTGATATTCCCCATCCTTGTACCAGTTGATCCATAGGTAAAAAACCCAAGCTCTATTTAGTTTAATGTATGTATAAATTGTATTATGGAAGCATGATGTTGGATGAATTAATTGAAATTTGATTTGTTGAAGAAATTAGGGACTAGGGATTAAATTGACAGATTTGGGGATTTTGAAAATTAAGCAAGAAATTAGACATTAGAAGTTAAATTATCATGAATTGAAATGAAGATTGAAGATGATAAAATTGTATTCAGTTATTTTGTGGATGATAGATTTGGGTCATTTTGATGATGAAGAGGAAAGTAGAGAAAAGAAATTCTTATGGGTAGCTTAAAACAAATCTTGAATCGACAAAACCCGATAATAAATGAGAAGTAGACAAAAAATGGGAATGATGAGGAGTAGGCAAATGTGTATGTATATGTGATAAAAAAATGGAAAACAATAATAATAATAATATATATATAGGAGTGTATATATTTATTTAGGTGCATATACATGTGGGGGTATATAAGATGAATGTGTGCTAGTATATGTAAATTCAAAAAATGCATATATATGAGATAGGGAAACATGAAAACAAATAAAAGTATATATATATATATACATATAGGAGTGTATATATATATATATATATATATATATATATATATATATATATATATGCGTATATACATGTGGATGTATATAATAAAGGTATATGTTAATACTTGTAGGTACAAATATATAAATAGTAAAGAAATATATAAACGTGCGTGTTGGTCTAAGTATATACAATAATACGTACACACGCAGTAGTGACGATAGGTTACGATTTTAACGCAATTCGGACAATTCGCATAAATAAGATGCTAAGTAAATGATTTCGGTGTAGGTGAATCGTAGAAAGAATTAAAGGAGGTACTAGGAGGCGTCACCGTTTGAATTCGGGATATCCGATAAATCGAGGTAAGGGGTATTATTTAACTTAGTTCTGATAATGCATTCTTGTTTCACTGATAAATGATTTTATGAAAGAGCATATGATTTGAAATGATTTATCAATGCTTCCATACTTGCGAAACTGTTTACAAAACATGATTTCGTTTTACAAAATGTTCGCTAGAACATTTATGTTTACGAAATAAACTTTCGAATTATGAAAATGCATGGAAGTTTTATGATGGCTTGGAAAACCTATATTTATGCTTTGAAATGGAACTTTTGACATTTTCAAAAGTATTTAAGGAAAAAAAAGATGTTTTGAGACTATAGGCTTCATGCATGGTTACTTCTTGTGGTGTTTCGGCTCCACCACTTGGGTGCCGGTACATAGGCCCCTTTAGCACTTGACTCAACCTGTGTGGAAGATGTCGTGCTACTGGTGGTTTATGATGATATTTCGGTAGTATCTCGTGCCTGCGCAGCACGCAATTATGTTGCGCACACGAAGAGTGCCTTTGGTGCCCTTGTCCTAGCTAGGTGCTAGTGAAAGTAAGTAAAATGGATACTACCCATATTTTACGAAAGGGCTGTACGACCCTGACCCAGTCTACAGCCCACTTACCATGGCCATAGGTATGATGACTCTCTACGGAGAATGACACGTATCGCATGACTTAGTTATAGCCTAGTCTCGATTTAATTATGAAAACCGACTATGATGAATGATTATATGTTTTCATGATATATACAATAATTGGTTACGACCGATATGCTTTATGAAATATGCATGAAATGTTTATGAAATGATTATGAAATAATCATGAAATATTTATGAAATGATTATGAAAAATTCATGAGATGTTTACGAAATGACTATAAAGTATTCATGATATGTTTACGAAATGATTTATGAAATGTTCATGAAAATGGTTAAGCATGTTAATGGTTTTAATGACACGCATGCTTTATGACGATTATGCATGAAATGAAAATTTCTGTATTGCATTAAGTTTCGTTCTATGAACAACTTCAAATGCTTTTATATATCAGAACTGTTTAATAGTACTATCTTACTGGGCTTTTCCCCAAAAGCTCACCCCTCCACCTTCAGATCATTTGCAGTGAATCTATAGACGCTACCTACCATGTACACGACGTAAGCTGGTGGGAAGAGCTACCCTAGGCTACTTTTGTACACGCGAAAGGTATACATTTACATTCTTGTACCAGACATAATTATATGCACAGACACACATATTGGAAATATCAGTTGGGATTTAATTTTGTAAGGAAACGATGTGAACAATATTATTTTGGGATTATATTTTGAGATGACTAGTATTAAATCGAAATAGATGTATTGAGTGGTAAAGATGGATTTGGAAAGTATGCTTGGTAGTTGTGGATATCTATGATTGTTAAAAACAACTGATTTACAGGTGGGTAGGCCCATATATAAGCTGTTATGCTACCGAAATTTCTATCGACCATATAAGTTAAAATATGAAAATTAATTATAATTACGAGTAAAGAATTAGGAAAAGTGTTTTGACACTGCACAGGAATACAACCTAAGTGAATTAGGGAACAAGTGGGTAAATTAAATTCAAAAAAAAAATTTCCCCTAATTTTCAAGGGTCAAGGGTCGTTGCAGTTTGTCAGTGGACGAATATGAGACTAGATTTCTATCCCTCGGAAGGTATGACCCCAACACCATGTATAGTGAGATCGGCTCTATTGTGTAGATTGGTCCCATTGGATATAGTCACATATGAGGAAGCAGTGCTCAGAGCACAACTGTGCGAGCAGGACTATAAAAGGAATGCTTCAAATTTCAGTAAGTTTAGTAAGAGCTGAGATAGAGAGAGGAAGAGGTCGACTAGAGATAGATGTTTCAGTTATCGAGGAGGAGGAGACTCTTCGGTAAGAGACCACAGATTGAGGAGTTACGAGAGAGACCTGCTAGACCTCCCATTTATCTGGCCATAGCTCCAACGAAGGGTATTGTCATTAGAGGACAGAGGCCCACTACTGAGCAGTGTAATAGATGCGGTAGACATCATGGCGGTACACCTTGTCCTATGACTCCTATAGTGTGTTTTCGATGTGGGAAACCAAAGCATATTGCTAGAGTTTGCCCGGAGATGGTTGAGACTACCCTACTAAAGGGCAGGGAACTAAAGAGAGCTTCAATTGATACTTCTGCTTCGAAGAGTAGAGCGACAACAGAGGAGAAGGGGAAGCAAGTAGAGCTGGCAAAAGTTGGCCCGAGCCAGAAAACCCGTCTGAGCCCGTCCGAGACTGAACCCGAGATCAGACCGAATTGACCAAAAAGTCAAAAGCTCGAGCCCGAGAAAACCTTGATCCGAAAAAACTCGAACCTGATAAAGACCGAGCTCGAAAAAGATCGAGCTCAAAAAAACCCAAACCCGAAAAAACTCGAACCCAATATAAACCGAGCCCGATACGACCCGAACTCAAAACCGACCCGATCTGAAACCCGAGAAAATCTGAATTTATAACCCGAAAAACCCGAATTATAATTATATAATTATTATATTAAAAAATAAATAAATAAATAATAATACACTTTTTCTAATTAAAATTTATAAAATTTTAAAACAATCATTATTTATTTATTACATAATTATATCAATAATTTATTATTAACAAAATAAATATTGAATATTTAAATTCAATTATTAAATAAAATTATTTTAAAACACAATATAATATTCAATATCAAATAATTTTCAATATTATGCTTATTATATTTGTAATAATAAATAATAAATAATAAATATTTTGTTAAATATAACATTTTATTTTATTATAAAAACAATTATTATACTATTTTATTATATTTATTTCATATTAAAATTTTAATTTTAATACAATAATAAATCAAATATATATAAATCATTATATAATTGTAACATTTATTTAAATTTGATATTTCGTATAAAACATTGAATACATTATTAACAAAATTAGAATTTAAATTCTGACTCCTAGAACTCATAAACAGAAAAATAGTGATTTGCTTTTTAAATGGTAATTATTCGAAAAATAAGAATTGAAAGTTGAAAGAGGGGATCATATCCTTTTAAAGGCTGTAATAACTTTTTCACTGCAAAAAACAGATTCAGACTCAACTATAATATGTTTGCATCCAAGTTCCCATGTTATTAACAAGTCAATAATTGTTGTGTTCTAAATTATTTTTCTGCATACATATTCACAAAGCTTTAAATGCTAACGAGTCTCAAAAGCCGAAAATGTTGCACATTTGTAAAGCACATTTGTAAGGAAATATAATTAAATAATTTTCAAATTAACCTAGAAAAATATATGTTTCAAATTTTTATTTCTAGTTAGAAATTTTCAATTTTAACTATGTTTTATTTCTTCTATAAATTTTATTACTAAATTATATATTTTTTCCTATTTAATTATATTTCCTAATTTACCCCAAATAAATATACTCAAATACATGCATATAATTCAAATTTTGTTTCTAAGTTATAAAGTCAAATTGCCAATTTAACTAAATGAACTAATTTACACATTAATATTAAAAATGACTTAGTATTTAACTAGCAGTCTTACACATAGTAACTAACAATAATAAAAAAAACAAATAATAAGAGCTTTTACTGGATAAAATTTAATTATCAAATCTGATAATTTCACTAGAATCTGAGTTTCTTTTCTTTAAAAAAAAATGAGAAAACATTGAAAATCCTAAACTAGATTCTGCAAAAAATGGAAATAAAAAACACCGAGCAAAACATCAAATAAGACATGAAAAGATATACATGGGCATGGGTATGGGCATGCCCTTCACATTCTATGATTCTACCAATACCAAACAATTCTAACCGCTTAAAATGCACACTTCATGGAGCAAAAAACCAACAAAAGTTGGCGATGTAATTATGTAAACATATTATCCGAGAATATTCTGTTTGCCTCATTGTTAAACCTAAATGTTACTAGGTGAAATCATCGGCGTTACTTTTTCGAAATAGAATCATTTACCTAAATTAACTGAGTGAGGGACGGCGATGCCTGAGTGAGAGACTGCATGAGGAGTGGCGACGAGCGGCTGAGTGAGGGAGCAATGCAGACAGACTGAGTGAGGAGTGGCTGAGTGAGGCAGCAGAGCAGAGAGATTGAGTGAGAAGCGGCGACTATGGAACTTTTATTAATCTAATTTTAGTGAATTCTGTTTAAAATTTAAAAACTTATTATTTTAATCATAATTATCTAATTTAATTTCATAATTATTTATATTATGCTTTTTTTTAAGCTTACAAAGTTTTATTGTATAATTTTTTTTAGTGTATTATATCATCTACAAAAATATCGCTCATATGGTAGTGTATAATTGTATATGATATAATTATATTGAATGTTAAAAATATATAATTTTTTTAATTCAATAATCTAAATTTTTAATGAAACATTTGATTAATTAATGTAAACGATTATATTTAATGCAATAATGTTAATTATGATTAATGTACAAATAAAAAACAAATTAGAAATAAAATAGAGCTAATTAATTGATCATTTATTCATATTAAGCATTTTTTTGGTAAATGATAATATTAATTGGTACTTTTCTTCCTATAATATCTATATGTAATATTTTCTTTTGCATTTAATGAATATAATTATATCTACTATTTTATAGTAAATATTGTAGGAAATTAAAAAAGAGTAAATGATTTTTATCAAATAACAAATATTAAAATATAGAAATTTGTTCTTATATAAATATTTATTAAAATATAAAATCATATAAAAATTAAATTAATTATCACATTCAAAATTTTTTAAAAAACATCATAACTAATAAAATTTCAAAATATTTCAAGCCGGCCCACTAAACTCGCATAACTAGAACCGGGACCAAACCCGAAGAAGCCTGAACCCAAAGAAGCCTAAAATCGAAAAAACCCAAAACCTGAAAAAGTTCGAACCCGAAAAAGCTCGAATCCGAATAAGCTCGAACCCGAAAATATCCGAAATCGAAAAACCAAAACATGAAAAAGCCCGAAACGAAAAAAAAAACTCGAACCCGAATAAAATCCGAATCGAACCCGCCCGTTTTCCACCTCTGGAATCAAGGGATTGGTCGAGGGCTCGCACATACTTTGGACCAGGGCACAACTGATGCTTCATCGGATGTGATTCGAGGTAACATCCTGATTTATGATATTGAAGTGACATGCCCTAAACGTATTACCGCAAGTGCACGGGTCGTACAAGTAATAATGGGATTTGAGTCCCGAGTTATCGTCCCTCATAGAAGTTGGTTAGCCTAATTAACTACTGGTTAATCTTACCCTAAGTATATTCTAGTAAACTATGAAATTAAAGGGAGTGATCTACATAGCTAGAATTAAAAATCCTGAGAGCAATAAAATAATAAAAACTAAAAAATAAAGAAATTAAAACCGAGCAAAATTACTTACAGTGCTCCATGCAATTAAAATAAAAAACCTACAAAAGAAATTAAAACAGTTAAAACTAATCAACCCAATTAAAATAAAATGCAATTATGAAAAATAAAGCAATAAAATTAAACTACAATTAAACTAACCTAAAATGCAATTTTAAACTACTTAATCAAAATGCAATTTAAACTAAACTAAAATTTAATGAAAATAAAGATTAAACTAAAAATGCATGAAACACATTTAATCTAAATTAACTCTAAATGTATCTAAACTAAAATAAAATCCTAAAACATTTAATATAAAATTAACTACTAACTAAAAAGTAACACTACAAATTAACATGCAAAAATAATAAAACTAACCTACCATTATAATTAACTAAACTAACTAACTAACAACTAACAAATGCATGAAAATGGATTAAATGCTACCATGCACTAGCCAAACAAGCCTTAACAAATTTAAATCATCAAAGATATCCCTCCAAACACTGTTCATGTTTTAATTTGCTTCTTTTCCAAGAGATGGCCTCGGTCTGCCCAGCTGCTTCGGTTCCAGGTACTGCCAGGCGTGCTTCTGCTTGCTACTAACTCTGCCTCGGTTTGAGCCTGCACGTTTCCACCTGCTTCAAGCTGCATTTTCTGTATTTGCCAGGCATGTCCAGCTTCATGTTTTCGGGTCTACCTTCTCACCAACCCTACCCCGGTTTCGTACATTTCTTCATTTCTTGCACTCAACACAGCATGTTCCATTCATCAGCAAACCAAGCTCCATACGCCAGCCTCGTTTGTCAACTAGCATGCCCTCTGCTCCAGCATTGTTCGGCTCTTAATTCTATCTAACTGCTGCTGCTCATGCTCACTGGACAAACAACCCAGCTGTGCCCACGGTACCAACTTGCTCTCGATTTTTTGCTTCATGTCAGGTACTGTCCTCGGCATGCCCCACCTCCAGCACGTACTCTTCGCTGCTCTAGGTGATGTCCCTGCATTTGCTTCCAACTCCAACAATAAAAGCCCCCCATTATGCTCCAGTTGCTGGCTTATGCTCCTGCCTTGCTGCTGTTTCAGGCTCAAGGTGCCACGAATGATGCAGCTGCTCTCGGTCTGCTCTATTTTGTAATGGTGTTGCTGCTCATTCCTCGCATGCCCTGCTTACTGCAATTAGCCGACTCCACCTCCTACTGCATATGAAAGATTAATATAAACCAATAGCAAAGATAAAAGAAAATGAACAGTGATATCATCATAAAATAGAGGCAAACAGAGGAGACTCGGTTTCTAGGCGTGTTGCTATTTTTGGATTGTTTGCTGCTACTGCCTTCTCGGGTTTACTTCAAATAATTATCCAAGTAGTGCTATATCTCTTATACTACTGCTGTTATGCAATGAAGAGCAATAAAAGATGAAATCCAGCAAGAAGGCTAAACCGAGAACCACAAAAAATTTGAGAACTCAAGTGCTAAAAAAAAAAATCAAAGAACTAAGCTTACCAAACCGAGAGCACAACCATATAACAAAAATTAAGCTTTTCAGAATAACCCAACATAAAAATAAAGAAATGGAAGCTTAATAAAACCAAGAATAAGGAAAGGGAATTGATTCCATTAAAATGATCTATCCAAGACTAGAAAATGAAGGACATAAAAATGGATTGAACAATAAAAGTAAATGGAAGCTAACGGGAAACTAAACTAAAAGAAACAAGGAAAAATAAATCCTAAGATTAATTCTAATACTATACTGCTCCTAACTTACATTACATTACACTACTCCTACTCCTAAAATTTACGTAACATTTTCAATTGTCATCCTTTCCTATTTATAAACACACTAGAGGTAAAATGGTAATTTCCACATCCTTGATGAGTTGGCATTTTTTTCCATTTGTCTTCACACATTGGCTACTTGAAAAGATATTTCCATGTCATCGGTCTTCTTATCCAATTGGATGTGCTAGGTGGAATGACTCGTGTTGTCCACGTGGCTCAATCTCGATTTTAGCCCAATTTTGGTCCATTTTCTACCGAAATATTCAAAATTCATCCGTATTTAATTTATCTGCAAACATGAGAACTTTAATTAAATAAAGGGGATAATTAACAAAATAAATTGGAGATTTAAATAATTAATTAGGAAATTAAGCATAAATAATTCTAAAAATATAGATTTATCATGAAGCATATGTTTTATTTGATCATGGTGCCACGCATTCATCTGTATCGCCTTCATTTGCATGTAAGTTAGCAAGACATGTAGAGCGTACACCGTTAAGTGTGATAATGTTGATTAATATGCCTATGAATAACAGTCAGCTTGTAGAGTATGTATTTAATGATTACAAGTTGAGAGTAGGGGAAAAAGATATGACAGCGAATCTAATATTGCTAACTATGAGCGATTTTGATGTAATTTTAGGAATGGATTGGTTATCTACAAACCATGCTGTGTTAGATTGCTATGTTAAGACAGTTATGTTTCCTAACCTTGAAAAATATGTTGTAAAGTTTGCAGAAAAGAAATGAAAATAGTAGTTACTATTAAAAATAAACAATATGATATGCTGACTGAGAAAAATTGATATGTTGAAGCTTTTATTGCGTATGTGGTTGATACGGATAAGACACATCTGGAGTTGGCAAATATTCCTGTGGTTAGTGAGTTCCCAGATGAACTGTCAGGGTTGCCACCAGACATAGAGATTGAGTTTTGTATAGATTTGGTGCTTGATACTGAGCCTACATCGAAACCACAGTACCGCATGGCTTTAGTTTAGTTGGAGGAGCTCAAGAGATAGTTGCAGGAGCTGTTGGATAAGGGGTTCATTAGACCGAGTGTTTCACCTTGGGGAGCATCAATTTTGTTTGTGAAGAAGAAGGATGGAAGCCTCCGATTATGTATTGACTACAGATTGTTGAATAAGGCTACCATCAAGAATAAGTATCCCCTTCCATGCATTGACGACTTGTTGGATTAGCTTTAGGGAGCACAGGTCTTTTTCAAAATTGATCCGAGGTCTGGGTATCATCAGTTGAGAGTTCAAAGTTGAGATGTACCTAAGATAGTGTTTCGAACCCGATATGGCCATTATGAGTTCTTGGTTATGCCATTCGGATTGACAACTACTCCCGCGACTTTTATAGCTTTGATGAATGATGTGTTCAAGCTATACTTGGATCAGTTTGTTATCGTCTTTATCGATGACATTGTAGTGTATTCGAAGTCTCAAGAGGAGTATGAGCAGCACTTGAGGATCGTATTATAGACTCTTTGAGAGAAGGAGTTGTACGCTAAATTCAGTAAGTGTGACTTTTGGTCGACGGAGATCTCATTTTTGGGACATGTTGTGTTGAGGGATGGTGTATCAGTAGATCCATCTAAGATAAAGGCTGTAGTTCAGTGGGTACAGCCGAGGACAGTTACCGAGATTAGAAGTTTTCTAGGGTTAGCAGGATATTATTGGAGATTCGTGAGGGATTTTTGAAATTAGCTACTCCTTTGACACATCTCACTCGGAAAAGTGTACCGTTCGTGTGGAACGAGGATTGTGAGAAGAGTTTTTAGGAGCTGAAGCGTCGATTGACCACCGCTCCGATTCTCACTATCCCTACTAGCTCAAGAGGATCTACAGTGTATATCGATACTTCGCATCAGGGACTAGGTTGTGTATTGATGCAGGATGGAAGGTAGTTGCTTATGGATCCAGACAACTGAAAGACCATGAGAAAAACTATTCGACCCATGATTTGGAGTTAGCGGCAGTAGTGTTTGCATTGAAGGTATGACGTCACTACTTGTATGGTGAGAAGTTTCAGATATTCACCGACTACAAAAGCCTCGAGTATCTGTTCTCGCAGAAGGAGTTGATCATGAGACAGAGAAGATGGCTAGAGCTTCTAAAGAACTACGATTGTGAGATATTTTATCATCCAGGTAAGGCTAACGTTGTAGCTGACGCTTTGAGTAGGAGAGCCTAGGGATGGTATCGTATATGATGGTCAAGGAACACGAGTTGTTGGGACAGTTTGCTAGCCTCTGTTTGGGTATTGGGCCTTCTGACTTGGATACAGGCTATGTGATAGCTAGTCTACGCTTGCAGTTAGATCTGTTGGACAGGATCAGATAGGCTCAATAGAGTGATCCGTACTGTATTGAGATGATTAGTCAGATGCATACATGCATGGTGATTGATTTTGAGTTGAGTTCTGATGGATTACTAAGGTTCAAGGGTAGATTGTGTGTTCCCGATGACCCAGAGCTTAGGAGATTGATATTGGCGGAAGCCCATTCGTCGAGGTACACGTTACATCCGGGGAGTAACAATATGTATCAGAACCTCTGGAAGGTATCTGGTGGTCGGGTATGAAGAAAGACGTGGCAGAGTTTGTGGCGAGATGTCTCGTATGTCAGCAGGTGAAGGTAAAGCATTATAAGCCTATAGGGTTATTGGAGCCTTTACCTATACCGACATGAAAATAAGAGCATATCACCATGGATTTCGTGATGAGTTTACCAAGAACCCCTAGGAATCACGATGTTATATAGGTGATCGTTGATAGACTGACTAAGTTAGCCCACTTCCTAGCTATGAGAGCTACCGATACTCTGAGTTCATTAGCAGAGTTGTATGTACGTGAGGTAGTGAGGTTACATGGTGTTCTAGTGAGCATAGTCTCTGATAGGGATTCCCGCTTCACTTCCCACTTTTGGAAACATTTTTAGGAAGCCATGGGAACCCAGTTGAGTTTGAGCACCGCTTTTTATCCTCAGACATATGGTCATTAGAGAGGACTATATAGACTCTGGAAGACATGTTGAGACCATGTGTGCTAGATTTTAGAGGCTCCTGGGATGATCACTTGCCACTAGCTGAATTCGCCTACAACAATAGTTATCATTCGAGTATCGGGATGGCACCGTATGAGGCTTTATATGGCCGTAGATGTCGTTCCCCTATTAGATGGGAAAAAATGGGTGACCGAAAGATTCTCGCTCTTGATTTGGTTACATAAGCCACTGAGGATGTCTGTTTGATTGTAGAGAGACTGAAGACAGCTCAGAGTAGACAGAAGAGTTATGCTTACAAGAGACGAAGGCTACTATAGTTTGTAGTTGGTGAGTTAGTGTTTCTGAAAGTTTCTCTTTCCAAGGGTATAACGAGATTTGAGAAGAGAGGTAAGTTAAGTCCTCGTTACATTGGACCCTTTGAGATACTTGATCGAGTGAAAGATAAGGCCTATAGGTTGACATTGCCATCGGACTTATCAGGTGTACATAACGTCTTCCACATTTCGATGCTTCAGAAGTATCACCCGGATCCGACACATGTGATTAGTTATGAGCCATTGGAGTTCAGAGAGGACATGTCATATGTTGAGAGACCGATTCGAATACTAGATAGGAAAGAGAAAGTCTTGAGATCGAAGACTATCGGATTAGTGAAGGTTCTCTGGCAGCATCACACTTCAGAGGAGGCTACTTGGGAGTTAGAGAGTCCGATGCGAGAGAAACACCCATAGCTGTTTGATAACTAACTTGGTTCTAATTTGGAGGACCAAATTTTCTTAGTTGGGGTGGATTGTAAGACCCGTATTTTTATGTAGCTTGTTCCTTATGATTTATATATGTACAAACATTATATTAAGTTATTTGAATCATAAGAAGAGTATTTACTTGATATAAGTGTTAGTGAAATGCTTTAACACTTATAAGCTACATAAAAGTCAAAAAAGGGCTATAAGAGCCACATGACTAAACCAAGTGGATCTAAATCATTCTGACTGAAGAGAAGAACTTAAACTGAGAAAATATAGGGAGCTCATGAAGGAAAGTCGGTTTGATTTGGCCTCGAACATAGAGAACAAGAGTAAAAGCCAAAAAAGGCTAAACAAGTCCAAAATGGTCCGTTTGAGGTATTTTAGGTATATTCACCTACCGAAAACGGCCAAAATATAAAAACAAGAGTGTAAACCATAACATAAGACACTTTTGGATTTTTGAGAAAAAGTCAAACCTGGTCAATGGTCAAGAAAAGTCAACTATAGTTAAGAAAAGTGGACTTTGACCATAGTTGACTAACCATGGTTAAAAATTAACCTAAGTATGGAGAAAAATTTAGGAAAAAATATTTTTTTGTCAAAATACAAGATAATCATCCCCGAAAGTAAGGAAAATTTATTTAATCAAAATCCGTATTAAATTTAATGGTTAAAAACATAATGGGCCAAAGTGGAAATTTTAAAGCCCAATAAGCTATAATAAGTGTGGACCGAATTTCTTAGGTCCATTAGACCGAATTGTTAGACCGATTTGTGGGGCCAATATTTAGACAATTAAAGGCTCGATGTATAGTAAACATTTCAGGCTGAAATCCCACTGGGAAGGTGTCACGCCCCGGAAGAGCGGAAAAATGGGGCTAATTTAAACTTTTTTATCCATTAACTATGTTGTTTTCCTGTCCATATCTAGATTTAAAATCTTTTTATTTTCCAGGATCTTATTACATCACATACATTTTGTATATATATAATCATTTACAACTATTACGTCCCGACTATGATATACAATAGTTTCTATTATGTATCACATGTCTGGAATATAAGTAAGACTGTACCTCAAGGTTACGAAAGTATCTGATGAAAGGTCGGACTACCTTGTCAACGTCCACAGTCTCGTATGTGCAATAGACTTGCTATAGATAATCTGGTAGATGGAGAGGAGGGGGGTGAGTTTTTCAGACTCAGTAAATGATACATTTAAAATAGCAATCTGTGAGAAAAAGAGGAGGGGGTGAGTTTTTCAGACTCAGTAAAAGATACATTTAAAATAGCTTTAAATACTCAAAGCATGGTAAAACTCACGGTTTTACAAATCAGCATAAATATGTACTGGAGTAGAGATGCTTACATTTCATAAAAGCAGTAAAAACATGCTTAAATCATAAGTTTACACATCATGCATCTTTTTGGTAAAACTCATATATAGTATGCAGATCACGTCGTGTAAGTAAAAAGCATCTCAAAACTTAATCATGCATATCATAACATGCTTATCACTTTGAAAGTGAAGTCGTACTATCATATGCACATTTCATAAAACATAATTCATGGCTACCTTTAAAATCTCATCATAGAAAATATGTGCTCAATAAAATCATAAAACAAGTAGCATGAAATGTGCGAAAACATAAATATATATATCATTCTGTCAATTCATCGTGTAGGGTCAGGTAATCGTCTCATATACTAGTCCCGAAGGACATCATACATCTGGTCCCGTAGGATGTTCATCGTAGGTACATATGGCCATTGTACAGGGGAGCCGTAAGACTGGATCAGGGTCGTACGCTGCCCTATCTCTCGTGCACCACTAAATGGGGACTATACGCATGAACTCACGTGCATCACCAAGTGTGGACTATGCGCATGTTTCTCATATAAAGTTAGAGCCTGCCTGTTCTCTGGCCGTCGACTAGGTAGATCTTCGATCGTCTCCATACACTACCCTATGTATGCGAGATCGACCCTCGATCCTCTGACTATCGTCATGTCATGCCTTTTTACCCCACAAAAATCATTTTGGGCCTCTTACCCAATTTATCAAAATCCTTTCGGGCCTCATACTCATGTATTAAAATCGTTACGGGACTCTAACCCCTTTTTTCATAGAAAACATGATTTTCATAAATCATTACGGGATTCTAGCCCGTGTAAATATGGAAAGCATAGTTATAATAGCTATTTCTTGGGACTCATACCCATACTGTGAAAATATAGCTTAAAAGCTATCTCGGGACTTTAACCCGTATCATGAAGACATGGTTTCGTAAAACATATCGGGACTTTAACCCGTAATCTCACATGAAAATACTATGCTTTCGTTTCAGAAGTGAAAAATCACTTTTATAAACATGTATGCTGTAAAATGTATCTCATATATATAAAACATGCTGAAAACTCGAGAAATGGTTTTGGCTTCAGTTTGACTACGGTTGGAAATCCATTTCGTAAAATCTCATTCAATTCTCATACATAAACAATTGGTAAGGACGTCGGAGTACTAACGCTACTCTAAATCATATCCCTTACATCTTAGCGACTGATGTAGAGCACTCTCCTCGATGCTCAAATTTACTTCGTAAAACGTGTCGATAGATTGAGCTACTACAAAACAAGTTCATTTTATAACATATGGCTTAAATTCATTTCAACATATCCAAATATGTGATTATATCGAAGCTTTGACCAAAAGTTGACTTTATCGATTTTACTCTTTGCTCGGTTTTATCGGTATAAACCTTGTTTTAAATCGTATTTAACTCAATAAATATTTTCCTCATATTTATTACAGTCAATTTAGCTAATTGGGCCAATTTCTCTCTTATTGGGCCCAATTGCAGCTTAATGGGCCTTAATCCGTTTTAAGCACGTTTCCACTTATTAATTCTTTCATCAAGGCTTATTGGGCTCACTGAGCCCATTAGTACTTATTGGGCCTTTTTCTAGACTTTTTGAATAGCCCGTATATCATTTACGACAATTTAATTAAAAATCTCAATTTAATCCACTAAATACGTACTTTAATCCGTAACTCGTAAAGTAAACTTTTAATGCGCGATAATTACATAAATTGTAGTAAATGAGTTTTACTTACCCGAGATTATGTGATGGTATGTAAATTGAAGTTCGATCGGCTCACATACGCGATTTATCGTCGAACTGCATAATTATATATATTTAATTTCGGGTAAATTTTCGATCAAATATAATTTAAATAAATTTCCTAAAAATTAAATCGGTCACTTTTGACCTCTTACCGACTTACCCGAAGTCTGGTGTATCCCCGAAAATTTTTCCATTTTTCCTTTTTCTCTTTTTCTTTCCTTTTTCTCCTTTTTTCCCTTCTTTCTTGGCTGAACCGGTTCGGTCCGATCTAGACCAGTTCAAACCGGTCCGATTCAATCCGGTTTAGTCCAGTTCGGTTGATTCTTCTCTGGCTTTCGTCGCAAGCAGCTCCGCAGGACCTCGCGAAGCTCGGATCTGGCCTTAGTTTCACCATAGCTGGCCGAAAAGTGGCTGATCCGGCCTCTTCTCCCTCGGTGTCGGTGGTGTCTTTGTTTCCGTCATTTTCGACCATTTTCGTCACCGTCGGTGGTAGATCGGGCCTCCTCTTAGCCGATGACGAGACCCTCTCTCTTCCTCCAACCTTCGTCCGCCAACGTTCTCTCTCTTTCTCCCTCTTTCTCTCAGTTTCTCTCTTTCTCACTCTTTCTCTCGCCGGTCGCCGTTTCTTCCTCCACTATCGGTGCCGGCGAGCTCGGGCGGTTCGGCTCTCTCCCCTGGTTTGTTCTCCGGTGGTGGCTCGTGGCTGAGTGTAAGACCTAAAATTAAATCGTAAATTTTTATGAGGGATGAAAATGGTCAAAAATTTAACTGAATGGGATTCGGATTGGAAATAAGGATTTAAAATGCGAAGTGAGTGAGTGTTCGTGAAAGGCAGTCGGGTTAAATTAATCCCGAACACGTGCAAGGGCAAAATGGTTAAAAGATCGAAAGTCGGTATAAATTCGAGAAGAAAAATTTAATTAAAAATAATGGATTGAGAAATCTTGGTCAATAAAGGTGAAATAAATTTATTCTGGAAATTGATCAAGATATCAATTTATTGGAATTAATCGGGATTAATAGGAATTTTTAATTCGAAAAATCATTCTGAAAATAATCGAAAAATATACCGAAAAGTCACCCGGAACTATATCTCGAAAATACGAAGAAATAATATCAAAGAAATGGAGAAAGATGTATTTAAATAAATTAAATTAATTAATTTGGAATAAAATAATAATTTTTGGTAGATATTTTAGATTTTTAATGTATTTTAATGATTAAAATAATAATAAAATAAAAATAAATAAAAATATAAAAATAAATTATAAATAAAAAAAGAATTGAAAAAAAAAGAGAATCAAAAAACGTGAAAAGAAGAAAACGAAAAAACGAAGCCGACCGTCTGCCCTCACCGACGGACAGCCACCGGCGGCCAAACGAGGTCTGCAAAGGAAGCCAGATGCGAGCTGTCACGACCCAAACTACCCAAAAATCAGAGTAAATTTTTCGCATTTTATTATTTACTTAAATTCTTACCTGTCCTCGAATCGTGACCAACACTCCACTAATAATTGGGCTGTGCGTCAATGCCAGTCCCACCATTCAATTCCCATCTAACTTATTTCTTCTCCAGTCATTTATAATTATTTACATTATTTATACATCCCCTAGAGACACTTACAAACATGTTACTGTGCTATGCTTATGTAGATACAATATGTACAAGTGTATATACCTTCTGTTGATGGGCAGCAGCGGATATCCGGAATGCAGTACTGAGTCGTCGCGACTTCAACTGGAGATTATCTGTGGGAGAAAATGAAAGGGGTGAGCACATCAAGCTCAGTAAGGCAATCCTACGAACAAGTAGGTAACCATACTACCTACATGAACGTGGTGCCATGCATAAACCACCCTTTCTCCACACATTTTAAAGCAAATGATATGCGTCATGATGTTATGTAAATCAAGTTGCACGGAAAATTCAACATGCAATTCATTTTAAATCATTTCTTTCCCATTTAAAATTTCACAATGAAGTCAGGACTCGACACCTCCTTTGGGTGATCCTGACTCACACAAAACCATGGAAATTGAGTCTCTCAAAAGCATCGATATCGAAAACATACGTATATATATATATACAAGATACGAGACTAGGCAATACTGTATATCGGTAATAACCAGGACTGGCCAATATGTCCTCGTGAGTCCCTCTAGCTTCACGGATCCCAGTGTGCGAGGTCTCACCCTGATCGGGAACTGCCCGGGAGGTGGGTCAATCCAACCCGTCAGTCTTATCCGATCTCACGCATCCGAAGATGCCGTATCCGAAGATACCCCGTATCACAAAGATACCCCGTATCACAAAGATACTGTATCCGAAGATACCCTGTATCACAAAGATACCGTATCCGAAGATACCCCACGGTACATCGTACTCCATGCTACTTGCACGGTACATCGTACTCCATGGACCCATATCACTCTAGGTACTCCAGCCCAAATGGCCTGCTTCCCACAGCGGTTTTCATAACTCAATACTCATTGCCATGTCTCAAAACGCACGTGCGAGCCTATTAAATCGGTGACACACAGTCTACCCGATGCTCCAAGCACGGCTCATCGTATGTTCTCATAAAAATCAGTGCGAGCGATGCTCAGCACTCTCATCAAATCAAGTAAACTTGGCAGAGCCCGCTTTACATCTCCACAAGGCCGCCAACCTCATCCCTCACTCTCACCCTACTTAAGAGGTCTTTTGAGCCTGTTGGGCCTTTTGGCTGACTCCAAGGGCAGACAGCGCTACTCCACAAATCCAGTAAAACTAGTGCGAGCTATGCTCAGCACTCTGTATATAAATTGTATGAGAATCTTATAAAATCTGGTGCGAGTTAGACTCTAGCACCGTGTCACGCAAAAGCATGTGAAATCTGGTGCGAGTTATACTCTAGCACCTATGCATGTAAAACTCTAGTGCGAGCTCTCGCTCTAGCACTAATGCATGTATCACACAAATCAAACATCGTGCGAGCTGAGCTCTAGCACGTCACATGTAAATAAAAACATGTAGGCGGCTCGGTTATTTCCAAATAGTTTTCACAGAAATCACAACAATTAAGATATGCAATGCTATGCATTTTTCTTTAAAAGTGAGCCAGCCTACTCATGCATGCGTTGAAATACCTCCAGAACGAGCAGGAACCTCTTGTCCTTGCTCCTCCCAATTTTTCCTAAATTTTTAGATTCTACCCTTAACAAGGGTATTTTAGTAATTTTGCCCATTCGGGGCACTAAAATTGTTCTTCAACCTCTAGACCCTTCAGTTAATTTTAAAGGACTGCGTATGAATTTAAAATTGCGTAAAGTTACCTCTAGCAGTCCGCAGAATTCCCTTACCTCGATTCTCGTCGAGTCTGACCTTTTCTTTCCAAATGTTGTCTCGTCGCGCAGTCCGTTATGCTCCCAATCAAATGCCCGAAACTGCGTATTAATATTCCTCAGGTCAGATATTATGCAATTTAATCGTATTTAATCTTTTCTGGGCTTAATTTAAATTATCGGGCCCGTTTACCCCTATTGGGCCAGATTGCACCTTAATGGGCCTTAATCGGCCTTAAGCCCGTTTTTCACTTAATTCTCACTTTATCGAGGCCTATTGGGCTCACTGGGCCCACCAATAATTTATCGGGCCTCGTTCTAATTCTCGAATAGCTAAATTTAATATTTACGACAATTAATCTAAATTTCCATAATTTAATTCAATTTATGCGGAAATTAAATCAATATCACGCATAACGAGAAAATTGTCGTAAATAGGGGTCACTTACCCGAGATTCCATGCTAGTCTGTAAATCGAGGCTGTCTCGAGCCCTCGGTGGATGCCAATCGTCGAGCTACACAATTAAATATATTTTCCGGGTAAACTTTCAGTCGATAATTAATTAAATAAAATATTCCAAATTTAAATCGGGTCAATTTGACCGCTTATCGACTTACCCGAAGCTCGATTACATCACCGAAATTTTCCCCAATTTTTTTCTCTTTTTTCTTTTCCCTTTTTCTCCCTTTTTCTCCTCTTTTTGGCTGAACCGGTTCAGTCCGGTTCGGACCGGTTCAGACCGCCGGTTCACCCCGGTTTGGCCGGTTCACCGTCGGTTCGCCACCTTGCCGGTCGGTTCTCCGCCGGCTTCCACCGCCAATCGCTCGGCTGGGTCGTCCGCAGCCCGAATCTGGCCTCGGCTTCGCCTAAGGCCGCCGGAATGCCGTCGGTCCGGCTGTTCTCCTCTTCACCGTCGGACCCGTTTCCCTCTTTTGGCCGTCGCCGGCGATTCCAACCGTTTCGCCGGCTGCTACCAGTGCAGAAAGGACCGCCGTCGCTTGGGCTTTCGAAATCGGGCCTCGACTGGGGTCGAATCGCCGCCGTTCGCCGCCGATCGAAGCATTCTTCCCGCGGCTGCCACCTCTCGATCCGGCGGATTCCGACGGTTTCGTCGGCCAATACCGGTCTCAAAAGGACCGGCTCCTCCTCCTGATCACACCGGTACCCGCCTTCACCCCCAGCTACCGTGGATCGCCGGTACCGACTCCGTTTTTCCCGCGGTCTTCTCCTCCTCCGTTCGGCGATCTCCGGCCTCCTGACGGCGCGTCACCGGTGCCAATGGCTTCGCCGGCCTCTCCTCTTGCTGTTCGGCCCTTCGTCGGAGGACAAAGGTCGCCGGTGGTGGCTCGTCGGTCGGCCACGCGCGGCAGCATTCCCTCGGTTTCTCTGGTTCTTCTCTCTTCCCGATAACTTCTGATTTCCTTTTTTTTTATCATTATTATTTAACAATTTATTTTATTCATTAAAATACACTAAAAATACCCAAATATCCCTTAAAATTATTATTTTATTCTAAATTAATTAATTTAATTTTATTTAATTTATTTATTATATTTTAACCCCTTTTTCGGGTATAAGTTCTCCGTATTTTCGGGATATTATCCCGGGTGACTTTTCGGTATATTTTTCGATTATTTTCGAGATTATTTTTTTCGAACTAAAAATTTCAATTAATCCCGATTAATTTCAATAAATTAATATCTTGATCAATTTAACCCCAAATAAATTTATTTCACTTTTATTGACCAAATTTCTTAAATCCATATTTTAATTAAATTTTTCTTATCGAAATTATACCGACCTTTGGTCTTTTGACCATTTTACCCTTACACATATTCGGGATTAATTTAACCCGACTTCCTTTCACGAAAACTCATTCATTTCATATTTTAATTAAATTCGGGTCTTACAACTCTCCCCCACTTAAGAAATTTGGTCCTCCAAATTAGAACCAAGTCATATGAGTCCATATACAACTCCGGGTACATCAATCGTATCATACTTCTTTAATTCTTACGTGACCTTCTTCGGAATGTATTACTACCAAAGGACTTAATTGGGGAGATCATCTTAAACCTCAATACTTTCTCTTTCCTGTTTAATGCCCGAATCAACTTCTTCAATATACTTATATTTTTATTAAATTGAACTTTTGGAATTCATATCCTATCGCCTACGCTGGATCTGGATAGTATTTCCGAAGCATCAAAAGCTGAGACACATTGTGGGTGCCTGTTACTTCAAGTGATAACACCAACCTACAGGTCTTATCTCCCACTTGTCTAATCTCTCAAAATATTCCATCCAGCGTAACTTAATGTACCTTCTTCCAAAAGTTCGCTATGTCCTTATTCTCTTAGGACAATAAACATATCAATCATATTAATTCACCAAGGGTGAATTCCAATACTTTTCTATCTGCTCTGAGGTGTTCTTAATCTCTCATCCTTAACTAGACATCCTCAAAGACTTATTATCCAAGTCGAAAATACTTCTATCTGTCACCCACTTTTCTTATCCAATTTGGGGAACAACCCCTACAGCCATACACTGTCTCATAACTTATTATCCCGATACTCAACTGGCAACTGTCGTTATTGGCAACTTTAATTAGAAATCAACTAATCATTCCAGGAGCTTATAAAATCAATGGCACACGCTTTCATCGGATCCTCCAGAACATGTACAGTCTTCTCTGACTGACCATTTGTCTGAGGACGAAAAGCTGTGCTAATACTCAGTCGGGTTCCCATAGCTTCCTAGAAATATTCCCTGAAGTAAGAAGTGAAGCGGGAATCCCTATATGATACCAGGCTCACTGGAACACTACTTAATGTTCCATAATCTTTCTTATACCTGAATCCTCATACACACTTTGAGTATTTGGGGATTTCATAACCAGAAGGTGGGTGGGCTTAGTCACTCTATTGACTATCATCCAAATAGCCTCGTAATTCACCTGGGTTCTCTGTAACCCATCATAAAATTTATGGAGACTTGTTCTCCTTTTTCGTGCCGTGTCGATATAGGTAGGTGCTGCAATAACTCTGCAGACTTTTAATACTCTACCTTATCTCTTTCCACATCTGACCACCAATACCCTTTTTAGATATGTCATATATATAATCGTTACTTTTCGTATGCACTGTATATCCCGAAGAGTGAGCTTCTGACAACATTACTATCTCATCAACTATGGTCCTGGGGAGCACTCATACTGTCTCGAAATCCTCAATAACTCATTATCATACTCTGTGAACTCTGTCACTGTACCCTTCTGAATCAGACCTAAACTATCGACATCCGGTCGATCATCACGCTAAGCCTGGCAAATCCGGGCACTCTCATCCGGTTCTAATCATCAGGCTAGCTGTCACACAATCACTGTCATCATCAGAAGGGATCACATCTATACTGAGGCTCACAACTGCATCTAGCAGCTCACGCTCCTTGACCATCATATGTGGTACCATCCCGAGGCTCTTTCTGCTCAAAGCATCAGCCTTTCCTTGGGTGGTACAATTTTCCAAATCAAAATCTCTCAGAAGCTCTAACCCACTACGTATTCTCATGTACACCTCTTTCTGTGAAAACAGATACTCGGGCTTTATGATCAGTGCATATCCATAATTTCTCACCATGTACTTAATAGTACTATATTATCGGTACAACTACTGTTGCCAACTTTAAATCATGGGTCAGATAGTTTATTTCGTGATCAAGGAGTTGTCTGACTCCAAAATTGACTATCTTCCCATTATACATCAATACACAGCTCCATCATAATTTTGAGGTATCCATACTCACTGAGATCCTCTTGAGCTGTTGGGTATGGTGAAATTATTCACGGGGGTCAGTTCATACTTCTCTACACCGAGATCCATGTCACATCTATCATCTTATTTACCATCTCCTTCCAAGACCACGTTTTCTTAGTTAAATGTGTCAACCAGGTATATCCTTTTGGAACTTGCAGCAACCATCTGTAAAAGCAATTTCCAATTGTTACTTATAAATCGCCCTAGACTTTAACTACACCCAATATATCATCGATAATGATGATTACAACTCGATCTAAACCTTGACTTATTTACGCATAAGCGTATAAGATCCTTCTCAACCGCTTACGTTTTCAGGTACTAACCTGCGCCATTTCCTTTTCTTATCTTAACGGCTCTTATTAAATTTTACTATGTTAACCTTTATGATTTTGTCGAATTTTAATATTGTTTTCGTCTTAGTAGAGGTATCCTAATGCTAAAGGTATTTATTACATCGATCGATTTCACGTTATAGGTTATATATACATATTTTTAGACGCTGTCAAGTCTTCAGGCGGGGAGGTATTTTGAAATACCTTTATTAGCCCTCAGACTTAACCACAACTACTGGTTATGGTTATACCCATCTTTATCCTTGGTTATAATTTATATTCCTTACTAATTGCTTAATCCCAATTACTTCATATCGTAAGGATGTTCTTACCTAGCATACGCCTCTTACTCCAATACGTCTTGTATTTAGAATCTACCTTATCTTAAAGATTTTCTCCTTTGCGTATCAATCATGACGAAACTCTTGTTTTTATTCATTTCGTGAGTACAATCCTTTACTCCTTTAATTTCAACTGTTGCACCCGTTTTTATCACTTGTCAACACTTTCAGTATACTTTTCAGTACTGTTTTCACCCATGTTTTCAACTTAAAATCTCTATATCCTTATTCCGATAATTAATCCTCCTCTATTGGGGTACTCATTTATCAGAATTGTCCCCAATGATGTAGGCATTCATGCCTTTTTACTCACTTATATGCGAATGAAGGCGGTATGAATAAATATGTGGCACCAGGATCAATGAATATATGTACTTCATTTTTCATAACCAGTGTGGTATCTTACACCACATCCATGAAACATCAACAGTGTCCTGGTCCAAGACATCCTCTCGCCTTCGTCCAACAACCTACTTTCCTTTTTCTCTTCGGCTATGTCCTCCCTTCTCGTTGTAGCTATACCAACGAAATTTTTTTCTCTGTCTCTTTACTTTTCTGTGGGGCGATCTCGCTCAACTCTGAGCAATCCTAAATCAATGGTCCGTCTTACCACACTTAACGGCTATTTTTATCAATACCGTGTAGGTATAGACCCTCCTTTCGTGGTATCCACCACACATCTCACATTTCTTACAGTGCTTACACTGCTACACTGCTTCGTAGTAGGTCGGGGTCCTCCAATCACAATGCCCCTCAACAGTACCAAAATTAGATGCACTGGAGCCTCACCAATTATCTTAGCCCATAACTCATCAAATTAAATCTCTTACCAGTTTCCATTTTTAACATCTTTGTCATTTCTCGATTCTCTTTTCTGTCTCTATTTCAGCCCTCATTACCTTTCCGAGTCTCAGAGGCGTGCAATTCATATCCTTATTTACCCAACTGTAAATCTGCGCACTGCCTCGGTATAGGTAATATCTCGCGGGCCAATTAGACTCAAATTGAAAAGTTGAGCCCTTCTATAAACTTTTAGACATCTCGACTATCACTTTTCATAGTGTCGAGGTAATATCTGCCCAGAATATAACCGAGTCTCCATACTCGTCAATAAATTAAATCCTCTGGGTCAGAGTAAGGACTTTTATCTATCACTCCCTTTAAACAGTGTCCGGGATATCCTGTCACCGGAATATATCCAAGATATTTCTCATATCAGCTCTTAAGATGGGTCGAGCGGGTTTCCACCAATGTTCCGCTGCGCCATCTGATCTCATTCATAATCTGAGCAATTTGCTCCTCAAAATATTCTCTACACTCCGCTCCAACTTTGCGAAGCGTGTCTCAATACTGTCCGATCACTCTGTCGGACTCTGTGATGCATGCTCAACATTAACCTCTATTTCAATTTCATCCTGGTTCTCATAGTCAAACTCAGCACGACTTAGCAGACTCAGGTCTACCTCAACGACCTCTGCCTCGTGCACTCTCTCATCTAACGCGACTCATATTAAGCATTCCTGCATTCTCAACCATTTCTTAGTCAAGCCCATCTCAATATACACTATTGTATCTAACTAAGCATAGTAACACGGGGATGTAATTTCCTAATTACTGACACTGACACACATCAGACCAATTGTGCTCTGATACCATAATAATTGTCACGACCCAAACTACCCAAAAATCAGAGTAAATTTTTTGCATTTTATTATTTACTTAAATTCTTACCTGTCCTCGAATCGTGACCAACACTCCACTAATAATTGGGTTGTGCGTCAATGCCAGTCCCACCATTCAATTCCCATCTAACTTATTTCTTCTCCAGTCATTTATAATTGTTTACATTATTTATACATCCCCTAGAGACACTTACAAACATGTTACTGTGCTATGCTTATGTAGATACAATATATACAAGTGTATATACCTTCTGTTGATGGGCAGCAGCGGATATCCGGAATGCAGTACTGAGTCATCGTGACTTCAACTGGAGATTATCTGTGGGAGAAAATGAAAGGGGTGAGCACATCAAGCTCAGTAAGGCAATCCTACGAACAAGTAGGTAACCATACTACCTACATGAACGTGGTGCCATGCATAAACCACCCTTTCTCCACACATTTTAAAGCAAATGATATGTGTCATGATGTTATGTAAATCAAGTTGCACGGAAAATTCAACATGCAATTCATTTTAAATCATTTCTTTCCCATTTAAAATTTCACAATGAAGTCAGGACTCGACCCCTCCTTCGGGTGATCCTGACTCACACAAAACCATGGAAATTGAGTCTCTCAAAAGCATCGATATCGAAAACATACGTATATATATATACAAGATACGAGACTAGGCAATACTGTATATCGGTAATAACCAGGACTAGCCAATATGTCCTCGTGAGTCCCTCTAGCTTCACGGATCCCAGTGTGCGAGGTCTCACCCTGATCGGGAACTGCCCGGGAGGTGGGTCAATCCAACCCGTCAGTCTTATCCGATCTCACGCATCCGAAGATGCCGTATCCGAAGATACCCCATATCACAAAGATACCGTATCACAAAGATACCCCGTATCACAAAGATACCGTATCCGAAGATACCCTGTATCACAAAGATACCGTATCCGAAGATACCCCACGGTACATCGTACTCCATGCTACTTGCACGGTACATCGTACTCCATGGACCCATTTCACTCTAGGTACTCCAGCCCAAATGGCCTGCTTCCCACAGAGGTTTTCATAACTCAATACTCGTTGCCATGTCTCAAAACGCACGTGCGAGCCTATTAAATCGGTGACACACAGTCTACCCGATGCTCCAAGCACGGCTCATCGTATGTTCTCATAAAAATCAGTGCGAGCGATGCTCAGCACTCTCATCAAATCAAGTAAACTTGGCAGAGCCCGCTTTACATCTCCACAAGGCCGCCAACCTCATCCCTCACTCTCACCCTACTTAAGAGGTCTTTTGAGCCTGTTGGGCCTTTTGGCTGACTCCAAGGGCAGACAGCGCTACTCCACAAATCCAGTAAAACTAGTGCGAGCTATGCTCAGCACTCTGTATATAAATTGTATGAGAATCTTATAAAATCTGGTGCGAGTTAGACTCTAGCACCGTGTCACGCAAAAGCATGTGAAATCTGGTGCGAGTTATACTCTAGCACCTATGCATGTAAAACTCTAGTGCGAGCTCTCGCTCTAGCACTAATGCATGTATCACACAAATCAAACATCGTGCGAGCTGAGCTCTAGCACGTCACATGTAAATAAAAACATGTAGGCGGCTCGGTTATTTCCAAATAGTTTTCACAGAAATCACAACAATTAAGATATGCAATGCTATGCATTTTTCTTTAAAAGTGAGCCAGCCTACTCATGCATGCGTTGAAATACCTCCAGAACGAGCAGGAACCTCTTGTCCTTGCTCCTCCCAATTTTTCCTAAATTTTTAGATTCTACCCTTAACAAGGGTATTTTAGTAATTTTGCCCATTCGGGGCACTAAAATTGTTCTTCGACCTCTAGACCCTTCAGTTAATTTTAAAGGACTGCGTATGAATTTAAAATTGCGTAAAGTTACCTCTAGCAGTCCGCAGAATTCCCTTACCTCGATTCTCGTCGAGTCTGACCTTTTCTTTTCCAATGTTGTCTCGTCGCGCAGTCCGTTATGCTCCCAATCAAATGCCCGGAACTGCGTATTAATATTCCTCAGGTCAGAAATTATGCAATTTAATCGTATTTAATCTTTTCTGGGCTTAATTTAAATCATTGGGCCCGTTTACCCCTATTGGGCCCGATTACACCTTAATGGGCCTTAATCGGCCTTAAGCCCGTTTTCCACTTAATTCTCACTTTATCGAGGCCTATTGGGCTCACTGGGCCCACCAATAATTTATCGGACCTCGTTCTAATTCTCGAATAGCTATATTTAATATTTACGACAATTAATCTAAATTTCCATAATTTAATTCAATTTATGCGAAAATTAAATCAATATCACGCATAACGAGAAAATTATCGTAAATAGGGGTCACTTACCCGAGATTCCATGCTAGTCCGTAAATCGAGGCTGTCTCGAGCCTTCGGTGGATGCCAATCGTCGAGCTACACAATTAAATATATTTTTCGGGTAAACTTTCAGTCGATAATTAATTAAATAAAATATTCCAAATTTAAATCGGGTCAATTTGATCGCTTATCGACTTACCCGAAGCTCGATTGCATCACCGGAATTTTCCCCAATTTTTTTCTCTTTTTTCTTTTCCCTTTTTCTCCCTTTTTCTCTTCTTTTTGGCTGAACCGGTTCAGTCCGGTTCGGACCGGTTCAGACCGCCGGTTCACCCCGGTTTGGCCTGTTCACCGCCGGTTCGCCACCTTGCCGGCCGGTTCTCCGCCGGCTTCCACCGCCAATCGCTCAGCTGGGTCGTCCGCAGCCCGAATCTGGCCTCGGCTTCGCCCAAGGCCGTCGGAATGCCGCCGGTCCGGCTGTTCTCCTCTTCGCCGTCGGACCCGTTTCCCTCTTTTGGCCGTCGTCGGTGATTTCGGTCGTTTCGCCGGCTGCTACCGGTGCAGAAAGGACCGCCGTCGCCTGGGCTTTCGAAATCGGGCCTCGACTGGGGTCGAATCGCCGCCGTTCGTCGCCGATCGAAGCATTCTTCCCGCGGCTGCCACCTCTCGATCCGGCGGATTCCGACGGTTTCGTCGGCCAATACCGGTCTCAAAAGGACCGGCTCCTCCTGATCATACCGGTACCCGCCGTTCGCCCCCAGCTGTCGTGGATCGCCGGTATCGACTCCGTTTTTCCCGCGGTCTTCTCCTCCTCCGTTCGACGATCTCCGGCCTCCTGACGGCGTGTCACCGGTGCCAATGGCTTCGCCGGCCTCTCCTCTTGCTGTTCGGCCCTTCGTCGGAGGTCAAAGGTCGCCGGTGGTGGCTCGTCGGTCGGCCACGCGCGGCAGCATTCCCTCGGTTTCTCTGGATCTTCTCTCTCCCCGATAACTTCTGATTTCCTTTTTTTTTTATCATTATTATTTAACAATTTATTTTATTCATTAAAATACACTAAAAATACCCAAATATCCCTTAAAATTATTATTTTATTCTAAATTAATTAATTTAATTTTATTTAATTTATTTATTATATTTTAACCCCTTTTTCGGGTATAAGTTCTCCGTATTTTCGGGATATTGTCCCGGGTGACTTTTCGGTATATTTTTCGATTATTTTCGGGATTATTTTTTTCGAACTAAAAATTTCAATTAATCCCGATTAATTCCAATAAATTAATATCTTGATCAATTTAACCCAAAATAAATTTATTTCACTTTTATTGACCAAGATTTCTTAAATCCATATTTTAATTAAATTTTTCTTATCGAAATTATACCGACCTTTGGTCTTTTGACCATTTTGCCCTTACACATATTCGGGATTAATTTAACCCGACTTCCTTTCACGAAAACTCATTCATTTCATATTTTAATTAAATTCGGGTCTTACACGAGCCGAGCCTCGCCGGCGCTGGTAGGCCAAGTGAGAACCGACGAATGGCGAAGGATCGACGAGAAACCGAGGAAAACGAAAACGGAAAAGAAAAAAGGAGATCGACGGCGAACGGCGCCGATCTGGCCAACCCCACCCCCAGCCGAACGTCCCCGAGGCCAAGATGAGCAGATTGGTGGCGGTGGCAGTCGTCGAAACCGACGAACGGCGCCGAAAAACGACGAAAAGAGAAATGGGTTTCGACGACCGAGAGAGAACAGCCGGACTGGCGACTTTTCGGCGACCTCGATCGAAACCGACCCCAAATCTGAGATGCGAACAACCCAGCGGAGCCACTGGCGGCAAAAGCCGGCGGAGAACCGGCCGGCAAGGCCCTGAAGCGGAGTGAACCGGAGTGAACCGGGGTGAACCGGCGGTCCAAACCGGGTTGAACCGAACCGAACCGGTTCAGCTAAGAAAGAAGAGGAAAAAAAGAGAAAAAAGGGAAAAAGAAAAGGAGGAAAAATTGAGGAAAAATCTCAGCGATGTAATCGAGCTACGGGTAAGTCAGTAGTGGTCGAAATTGACCCGATTTAAATTTTGGAGTATTCAATTTAATTAATTTTTATCGAAAATTTACCTGAAAATTTATAAAATTGTGTAGCTCGACAATTGGCATCCAACGAGAGCTCAAGATAACCTCGATTTACGTACTAGTATGGAATCTTAGGTAAGTAACCCTTATTTACGACAATTTACATCGTTATACGTGATATGAATTTAAATTTTGCATAAATTGAATTAAATTTTGGAAATTTAGATAAATTATCCTAAATAATAAATTTAGCTATTCGAGAGTTAGAATGAGGCCCAAGGAATTGTTAGTAGGCCCAATGAGCCCAATAGACCTCGATAATGTAAAAATTAAGTGGAAAACGGGCTTAAGGTGGATTAAGGTCCATTAAGGTGCAATCGGGCCCAATAGGGATAAATGGGCCAAATGATTTAAATTAAGCCCAGAAAGTATTAACTACAATTAAGTTATATAATATCTGACCTAAGGAATATTTATACGCAGTTTCGGACATTGGATTGGGAGCAGATCGGACTACGCGACGTGACATCAGAGGAAAGGTCAGACTCGACAGAAAAATAAGGTAAGGTAATTCTGCAGACTGCTAGAGGTAACTTTACGAAATTTTAAGTTCAATTACAGTCCTTTAAAAATTATCTGAAGGGTCTAGAGGTCAAATAATAATTTTAGTGCCCCGAATGGGCAAATTACCAAAATACCTTTGTTAAGGGTAAAATTTACAAATTTAGGAAAAATTGGGAGGAGCAAGAACAAGAGGTTTCTGCTCGTTCTGGAGACATTTTAATGCATGCATGAGTAGGCTGGCTAACCTTGAAGGAAAATGCACAGCATTGCATACTTTCAACGATATAATTGTTTTGAAAACTGTTTTGAGGAAACCGAGCCACCTACGTGTTTTTATTGACATGTGACGTGCTAGAGCTTAGCTCGCACGATGTTTTGATTTGTATGATACATGCATTAGTGCTGGAGCGAGTGCTCGCACTAGAGTTTTACATGCATTGGTGCTGGAGTCCAACTCGCACCAGATTCTTTTTATATGATTTTTGTGACACGGTGCTAGACTCTAACTCGCACCAGATTTTCACATGGTTTGCATACAGAGTGCTAGAGCTTAGCTCGCACTAGTTTTACCTGATTTGATGAGAGTACTGAGCATCGCTCGCACTGATTTTTATGAGAACATGCGATGAGTCGTGCTTGGAGCATCGGGTAGACTGTGTGTCACCAATTAAATAGGCTCGAACGTGCATTTTGAGACATGGTATGAATATGGAGATATGATATATGGGTCCACAGAGTACGATGTACCGTGCAAGTAGCATGGAGTACGATGTACCGTGTGGTATCTTCGGATACGGGGTATCTTCGGATACGGCATCTTCGGATGCGTGGGATCGGATAAGACCGACGAGATGGATTGACCCACCTCCCGGGCGGTTCCCGATTAGGGTGAGACCCCGCACACTAGGATCCGTGTAGCAGAGGGGCTCACGAGGACACACGGCCATAGTCTTGGTTATTACCGATATACAGATGTTGCCTGGTCTCGCATGTTGACGACTTTGATGAGATTAAAACTGGATTTTTAAAATCAAACGTGCATGATGATTATTTTCATGCTCTTCAAACCCATGTGTGAATGTAAATCGATTTTTATGGTTTATGTGAGTCAGGACCACCCGAGGGATGGGTTGAGTCCTGGCCTTGTTGTGACATTTTAAACGAGAAAGAAATGATTTGAAATAATTGCATGTTGAATTTTGCCATGTGAATGGATTTACATAATATCATAACTCATATCATCTGTTTTAAAATGTGTGGAGAAAGGGTGGTTTATGCATGGCACCACGTTCATGTAGGTAGTATGGTTACCTACTTGTTCGTAGGATTGCCTTACTAAGCTTGATGTGCTCACCCCTTTCATTTTCTCACACAGATAATTTTCAGTTGAAGTTGAGGCGACTCAATACTGCATTTCGGATATCCGCTGCTGCCCATCATTTAAGTATACACACTTATACATATTGTATCTAGATAAGCATAGCACAGTAAAATGTTTGTAAGTAACTTTAGGGGATGTATAAATATTGTAAATACTTATAAATTACTGAGAAAGAATTAAGTTATATGGTAAATGTATGGTGGGACTGGCATTGACGCACAGCCCAATTTGTTTGTGGAGTGTGGTCACGATCAGAGGACAGGTAAGCATGAAAGAAAATAACAAAACGCGAAAAATTTACTCTGATTTTTGGGTAGTTTTGGGTCGTGACATATAAAGGTAGTATCAGAGCGCAATTGGTCTGATGTGTGTCAGTGTCAGTAATTAAAAATTACATCCCCGTGTTACTGTGCTTGGTTAGATACAATAGTGTATATCAAGATGGGTTTTGACTAAGAAATGGTTGAGAATGCAGGAATGCCTAATATGAGTCGCGTTAGATGAGATAGTGCATGAGGCAGAGGTCGTAGAGGTAGACCTGAGTTTGCTAGTCGTGCTGAGTTGACCTGTGAGAATCAGGATGAAATTAAAATGAAGGCTAATGTTGAGCATGCCCCACTGAGTCCGACAAAGAGATCAGACAGTATTGAGACACGTTTCACGAGGTTGGAGCGGAGTGTGGAGATTATTTTGAGGAGCTAATTGCTCAGATTATGAATGAGATTCGAGGGCGCAGCGGAGCATTGGTGGAAACCCGCTCGACCCATCTTAAGTGTTAAACATCCAGAGCTAAGATGAGAAATGTTTATGGATGTATTCCAGTGACAGGAAATGCTGGACATTGTTTAAAAGAAATGATAGATAAAAGTCCTTACTCTGACCTAGAGGATTTGATTTATTGATGAGTATGCTTATGAGTATGAAACTCAATTATATTCCTGGGCAGATATTACCTCGACACTATGAACAAGTAACAGTTGAGATGTCTAAAAGTTCATGAAATGGCTCAACTTTTCAATTAGAGTCTGATTGCCCCGTGAGATATTACCTATACCAAGGCAGTGCGCAGATTTATAGTTGGGTAAATAAGAACATGAATTGCATGCCTCTGAGATTGGGAAAGGTAGTGAGGGCAGAAATAGAGACAGAAAAGAGAATCGAGAAATGACAGAGATGTTAAAATGGAAAAAAATGGTAATTGTTAAAAGATTTAATTTGATGAGTCATGGAGTAAGATAATTGGTAAGGCCCGAGTGCATCCAATTTTGGCACTCTTGAGGGGCATTGTAATTGGAGGACCCCGACCTGCTACGAAGCAGTGTAGCAGTGTAAGCACTGTAAGCAGTGTGGGATGTGTGGTAGATACCACGGAAGGAGGGTCTATACTTACACTGTATTGATGAAAATGGCTGTTAAGTGTGGTAAGACGGACCATTGATTTTGATTGTACAAAGTTGGGCAAGATCGCCCCACAAAAAAGTAAAGAGATAGAGAAAAACTTTGTTAGTATAGCTGTAATGAAAAGGGAGGCCATAGTCGAAAAGAAAAAGGAAAGTAGGCTGTTGGACGAAGGCGAGAGGATGTCTTGGACCAGGACACTATTGATGTTTCATGGATGTGGTGTAAGATATCACACTTGTTATGAATAATGAAGTACATATGTTCATTGATCCTGGTGCCACACATTTATTCATACCGCCTTCATTCGCATATAAGTGAGTAAAAGGAATGAATGCCTACATCATTGGGCACAATACTGATAAATGAGTACCCCAATAGAGGAGGATTGATTAACGGAATATGGATATAGAGATTTTAAGTTGAAAACAGGAGTGAAAACATCACTGAAAAGTATACTGTAAGTGTTGACAATTGATAAAAAGGGGTGCAACAGTTGAAATTAAAGGAGTAAAGGATTGTACTTACGGAATGAATAATGAAATAGTTTAGTCATGAGGGATATATGAAAGGAGATAATCTTTAAGATAAGATAGATCCTAAATACAAGATGTATTGGAGTAAGAGACATATTCTAGCTAAAAAATACCCTTATTATGCGAAGTAATTGGGATTAAGTGATAAGTAGGGAATATAAATTATAATCAAGGATAAAGATGGATATAACCATAACCAGTCTATGTGGTTAAGTCTGAAGGTTAATAAAGGTATTTCAAAATATCTCCTTGCCTGAAGACTTGACAGCGTCTAAAAGTATTTATATATAACCTATAACGTGAAATCGATCGTCGTAATAAATACCTTCAGCATTAGGATACCTTTACTAAGACGATAAGAATATTAAAATTCGACAAATCATAAAGGTTAACATAGTAAAATATAATAAGAGCCGTTAAGATAAGAAAAGGAAATGACGCAGGTTAGTACTTGAAAACGTAAGCGATTTTAAAGGATCTTATACGCTTATGCGTAAATAAGTCAAGGATATGGACGATTGAAATAAGTAGTGGAGCTCAACTACAATGAGTTATTTAAACTTTACCTGGACCGATTTGTAATCATCATTATTGATGATATGATGGGTGTAGTTAAAGCCCAGGGCAAAATTGTAAGCAATAATTGAAAATTGCTTTTATAGATGGTTGTTGTGAGTTCTAAAAAGGGTATAGTTTTTTGTTGACACATTTAACTAAGAAAACGTGGTCTTTGAATGAGATGATAAATAAGATGATAGATGTGACATGAATTTCGGTGTAGTGAAGTATGAACTGACCACCGTGATTAATTTCACCATACCCAACAGCTCAAGAGGTTCTCAGTAAGTATGGATACCTCAAAATAATGAAGGAGCTGTGTATTGATGTATAATGGGAAGATAGTCAATTATGGAGTCAGACAACTCCTTGATCATGAAATAAACTATCTGACTCATGATTTTAAGTTGGCAACGGTAGTATTTGTACCGGGGATATGGTACTATTATGTACAGGGTGAGAAATTTTGGATATGCACTGATCATAAAGCCCCAAGTATCTGTTTTTCACAGAAAGAGGCGAATATGAGAATACATAGTGGGTTAGAGCTTCTGAGAGATTTTGATTGTGAAAATTGTACCACCAAAGAAAAGCTAATGTAATGGCTGATGCCTCGAGTAGAAAGAGCCTCAGAATGGTACCCCATATGATGGTCAGGGAGTGTGAGCTGCTTGAGCAGTTGTGGACCTCAGTAGTGATGTGATCCCTTCTGATGAAGACAGTGATTATGTGACAGCTAGCCTGAGATTAGAACCGGATGAGAGTGCCCAGATTTGACAGGCTTAGCGTGATGATCGGCATGGTGTCGATAGTTTGGGTCAAATTCAGAAGGGTACAGTGATAGAGTTCACAGAGTGTGATGATGATTTACAGAGGTTCCGAGACAGTATGAGTGCTCCCCAAGACCACGGTTGATGGGATAGTAATATTGTCAGAAGCTCACTCTTCGGGATATACGGTGCATACGAAAAGTAAAGAATGTATCAAAATCTTGAAAAGAGTATTGGTGGTCAGATATGAAAAGAGACATGGTAGAGATTGTGGAAAAGTGCCTAGTATGTCAGCAGAATAAGGTAGAGTATTAAAAGTCTGCAAGGTTATTGCAACCTCTACCTATATTGACACGGCATGGAAATGGGAGCAAGTCTCCATGAATGTCGTGATGGGTTACAGAGAACCTAGGTGAATTACGAGGCTATTTGGATGATAGTCGATAGAGTGACTAAGTCTACCCACCTTCTGGTTATGAAATCCCCAAACACTCAGAGTGTATATGAGGATTTATGTGTAAGGAAGATTGTGGAACATTAAGTAGCGTTCCAGTGAGCATGGTATCATATAGGGATTCCCGCTTCACTTCCCACCTCTGAGGATATTTTTAGGAAGCTATGGGAACCCGACTGAGTATTAGCACAGCTTTCCATCCTCAGACAGATGGTCAGTTAGAGAGGACTGTACAGGTTCTGGAGGCTCCAATGAAAGCGTGTGCCCTTGATTTTTTTATGCTCCTGGGATGATCAGTTATTACAAATTGAATTCGCCAATAGTGACAGTTGTCACTTGAGTATCGGGATAACAAGATATGAGGCAGTGTATGGCTGTAGGGGTTGTTCCCCAAATTGGATAAGAAAAAGTGGCTGACAGATAGAATTATTTTTGACTTTGGATAATAAGTCTCTGAGGACGTTTAGTTAAGGATGAGAGATTGAGAACACCTCAGAGCAGATAGAAAAGTATTGGAATTCACCGAGGGTGAATTAGTATGATTGAAATGTTTCTTGTCCTAATAGAATAAGGACATAGCGAACTTTTGGAAGAAGGTAAATTGAGTTTCGCTGGATTGAATCTTTTGAGAGATTGGACAAGTGGAAGATAAGACCTATAGGTGGCATTTCCACTTGAATAAGCAGGCACCCATAATGTGTCCCATCTTTGGATGCTTCGAAAATACTATCCAGATCCAGCATAGATGATAGGATATGAGATCCAACAGTTCAGCTTAATGCAAATATAAGTATATTGAAAGTTGATTCGGGCATTAAACAGGAAAGAGAAAGTATTGAGGTTTAAGATGATCTCCTTAATTAAAGTCCTTTGGTAATAATACACTCCGGAGAAAGTCACATAAGAATTTAAGAGTATGATACGATCGATGTACCCGGAGTTATATATGGACTCATATGACTTGGTTCTAATTTGGAGGACCAAATTCCTTAAGTGGGGGAGATTTGTAAGACCCGAAATTAAATCGTAAATTTTTATGAGGGATGAAAATGGTCAAAAATTTAACTGAATGGGATTCGGATTGGAAATAAGGATTTAAAATGCGAAGTGAGTGAGTGTTCGTGAAAGGAAGTCGGGTTAAATTAATCCCGAACACGTGCAAGGGTAAAATGGTCAAAAGATCGAAAGTCGGTATAAATTCGAGAAGAAAAATTTAATTAAAAATAATGGATTGAGAAATCTTGGTCAATAAAGGTAAAATAAATTTATTCTTGGTTAAATTGATCAAGATATCAATTTATTGGAATTAATCGGAGGAATTTTTAATTCGAAAAATCATTCCGAAAATAATCAAAAAATATTCCGAAAAGTCACCCGAAACTATATCTCGAAAATACGAAGAAATAATATCAAAGAAATGGAGAAAGATGTATTTAAATAAATTAAATAAAATTAAATTAATTAATTTGGAATAAAATAATAATTTTTGGTAGATATTTTAGATTTTTAATGTATTTTAATGATTAAAATAATAATAAAATAAAAATAAATAAAAATATAAAAATAAATTATAAATAAAAAAAAGAATTGAAAAAAAAGAGAATCGAAAAACGCAAAAAGAAGAAAACGGAAAAATGAAGCCGAGCGTCTGCCCTCACCGACGGACAGCCGCCGGCGGCCAGACGAGGTCGGCGAAGGAAGCCAGATGCGAGTCGAGCCTCGCCGGCGCTGGTAGGCAAAGTGAGAACCGACGAACGGCGAAGGATCGACGAGAAACCGAGGAAAACGAAAACGGAAAAGAGAAAAGGAGATCGGCGGCGGACGGCGCCGATCTGGCCAACCCCACCCCCAGCCGAACGTCCCCGAGGCCAAGACGAGCAGATTGGTGGTGGTGGCAGTCGTCGAAACCGACGGACGGCACCGAAAAACGGCGAAAAGAGAAATGAGTTTCGACGGCCGAGAAAGAACAGCCAGACCGACGACTTTCCAGTGACCTTGACCGAAACCGACCCCAGATCTGAGATGCGGACGACCCAGCGGAGCCACTGGCGGCGGAAGCTGAAGGAGAACCGACCGGCAAGGCCCTGAACCGGAGTGAACCGGAGTGAATCGGGGTGAACCGACGGTCTGAACCGGGTTGAACTGGATCGAACCGGTACAGCTAAGAAAGAAGAGGAAAAAAAGAGAAAAAAGGGAAAAAGAAAAAGAGGAAAAATTGAGGAAAAATCTCGACGATGTAATCGAGCTACGGGTAAGTCAGTAGTGTTCGAAATTGACCTGATTTAAATTTCGGAGTATTCAATTTAATTAATTTTTGATCAAAAATTTATCCGAAAATTTATGAAATTGTGTAGCTCGACAATTGGCATCCAACGAGAGATCGAGACAACCTCAATTTACGTACTAGTATGGAATCTCGGGTAAGTAACCCTTATTTACGACAATTTACATCGTTATGCGTAATATGAATTTAAATTCCGCATAAATTGAATTAAATTTTGGCCCAATGAGCCCAATAGGCCTCGATAATGTAAAAATTAAGTGGAAAACGGGCTTAAGGCCGATTAAGGCCCATTAAGGTGCAATCGGGCCCAATAGGGATAAATCGGCCTAATGATTTAAATTAAGCCCAGAAAGTATTAAATACAATTAAGTTGTATAATATTTGACCTGAGGAATATTTATACGCAGTTCCGGACATTGGATTGGGAGCAGATCGGACTGCGCGACGTGACATCAGAGGAAAGGTCAGACTCGACAGGAAAATAAGGTAAGGGAATTCTGCGGATTGCTAGCGGTAACTTTACAAAATTTTAAGTTCAATTGCAGTCCTTTAAAAATTATCTGAAGGGTCTAGAGGTCAAATAATAATTTTAGTGCCCCGAATGGGCAAATTACCAAAATACCCTTGTTAAGGGTAAAATTTACAAATTTAGGAAAAATTGAGAGGAGCAAGAACAAGAGGTTTCTGCTCGTTCTGGAGACATTTTAATGCATGCATGAGTAGGCTGGCTAACCTTGAAGGAAAATGCACAGCATTGCATACTTTCAACGATATGATTGTTTTGAAAACTGTTTTAAGGAAACAGAGCCGCCTACGTGTTCTTATTGACATGTGACGTGCTAGAGCTTAGCTCGCATGATATTTTGATTTGTGCGATGCATGCATTAGTGCTGGAGCGAGAGCTCGCACTAGAGTTTTACATGCATTGGTGCTGGAGTCCAACTCGCACCAGATTCTTTTTATATGATTTTCGTGACACGGTGCTAGAGTCTAACTCGCACCAGATTTTCACATGGTTTGCATACAGAGTGCTAGAGCTTAGCTCGCACTAGTTTTACCTGATTTGATGAGAGTGCTGAGCATCGCTCGCACTGATTTTTATGAGAACATGCGATGAGCCGTGCTTGGAGCATCAGGTAGACTGTGTGTCACCAATTAAATAGGCTCGTATGTGCGTTTTGAGACATGGTATGAGTATGGAGATATGATATATGGGTCCACGGAGTACGATGTACCGTGCAAGTAGCATGGAGTACGATGTACCGTGTGGTATCTTCGGATACGGTGTATCTTTAGATACGGTATCTTTGGATACGGGGTATCTTCGGATACGGCATCTTCGGATGCGTGGGATCGGATAAGATCGACGAAATGGATTGACCCACCTCCCGGGTAGTAGAGGGGCTCACGAGGACACACGGCCATAGTCCTGGTTATTACCGATATACAGATGTTGCCTGGTCTCGCATGTTGACGACTTTGATGAGATTAAAACTGGGTTTTTAAAATCAAACGTGCATGATGATTATTTCCATGCTCTTCAAACCCATGTGTGAATGTAAATCGATTTTTATGGTTTATGTGAGTCAGGACCACCTGAGGGATGGGTTGAGTCCTGGCCTTGTTGTGACATTTTAAACGAGAAAGAAATGATTTGAACTAAATGCATGTTGAATTTTGCCATGTGAATTGATTTACATAACATCATAACTCATATCATCTGTTTTTAAATGTGTAGAGAAAGGGTGGTTTATGCATGGCACCACGTTCATGTAGGTAGTATGGTTACCTACTTGTTCGTAGGATTGCCTTACTGAGCTTGATGTGCTCACCCCTTTCATTTTCTCACACAGATAATTTTCAGTTGAAGTTAAGGCGACTCAGTACTACATTCCGGATATCCGCTGCTGCCTATCATTTAAGGTATACACACTTGTACATATTGTATCTAGATAAGCATAGCACAGTATCATGTTTGTAAGTAACTTTAGGGGATGTATAAATATTGTAAACACTTATAAATGACTGAGAAAGAATTAAGTTATATGGTAAATGTATGGTGGGACTGGCATTGACGCACAGCCCAATTTGTTAGTGGAGTGTGGTCACGATCAGAGGACAGGTAAGCATGAAAGAAAATAACAAAACGCGAAAAATTTACTCTGATTTTTGGGTAGTTTTAGGTCGTGACACTGAGGCAGATGGGGCTGGTGCGGGTTCATGGGTTTTGTCTTCTGTTTCCTTCAATTCTCCAAATCTCGATTTCCAGTTTCAATTTCGTTTTTTGTATTATTTTATTATATTTTTTATTATTAATTTATTATATTTTATTTTAATCAAATAAAATATAATAAATTATACAAAATATCTCAAAAAATTATTTTATATTTTATTAATTAATTAATTAATTTAATTAATTTATTTTATTTTAACTATTTCGGTGTATTTTTTGCATATTTTCGGGATAATGTCTAGGGCGAAAATTATGAAAATTTGTAATATCTTCGTATCTTGACCAGTTGGACTCGAAATTCCATAATTTCTTCTTTATCGATCAAGATTTCCTAAATCCATATTTTTAATGAAAATTCCTTATCGAATTTACACCGAAATTAGGATCTTTTGACCATTTTACCCTTCTACACGTTCGGGATTAATTTAGACTGATTTTTCCTTCTCGGACTCACTATCTTTTCTCATTTAAATTTCATATTTTCATACTTCCACTACATCGTTCACAATAATATGTTCTAAATCATCCGTCTTATGATTCCAAATGATGAACATAGTGTGAAAAATCTGGGTTTCACAGAAGGTCCAAATTGAGAGGCCCAAATGTTAGGCCCAAATTGAGAGGCCTAAATGTTAGGCCCAAATTGGTAAAATTCAAGCCCATTAGTAAAAGGTAATCATAGCCAAATTGGTAACTATTACCTAAACCAATTCAATTCAAATTTGTTAGCTGAAAAGTTAGACTTAATGACTAAGTAATTGACTTATAAAATCAGCCAACACAACTGTCACGACCCAATTCCATTCTCTTTAACCAAAAATCACTAAAAAATTTTCGCGTTTTACTGTTACCTTACCTGGTCGTGAACTAACTCACCACACACTGTTGGGCTGTGAGTCAATAATAAACTCCACATCTCATTCATTCTCAATTAAATAAAACGATGTCATACATTTGCATTTAATCTTGTACTTATACAAAAGCATGTTTTACTGACATCTACATCCCCATAATTACAACTCAAAAGAATACTGTGCTTTTACATTGTTTAGATACAAAAAGAATCACTGTGTATATACCTCTAAGCGATGGAGATACAGCGGAGTCTAAAATACCACGCCTCAGTCCTCACTGGGCTACTATGCACGCTCTGTAGGGGGAAATAGAGAGGGATGAGCAACCACACGCTCAGTAAGGCAATAACGCAAGCATGGTAGATAACTATTCTATCTACATGCTGGTAGTGTTATGCATAAATCATTTATGGTAGGAGCATGAGGAATAAAACTATGCCATATGAGTATACATATATATCATGTATCAAAATCATGTACATTGGCATATAAAACATGGTAAAAACATCATGTATAAATCATCTCATGCTCGATCTCAGTTAAATTCATAAATGGGAAATTCATTAAGAAACCTCCTTTTTAAACCCACGTCATAAAACTCTTTCTCAACACGTATAATCACATCACATCAATTCACAATTACAACCTCATTTTCATTTCACAAATCAAATCCACGAGGCTCGACCCCTCCTTCGGGTCTACCTTAAACAATCACAAATCACATTTAGAGATTTAAAATCATGTGGTAGTAAGTAAATCAAGCAAGGATACAGGTTACTATATCTCAAGTGACTACGTTGGCCAATCGTCACATATCATCCCAGACCACACGGATCCCGGTGTGCGGGGTATCATGCTGGTACGAAGGTGGGTTAGTTCTCCGCCAGACTTTCTCAAATCAAGTAACCACCACGAGGTACATTGTACTCCATGTGATATACACGGTACATCGTACTCCACTGACCCATAACATGGTTGGGGGTGCCTGCCATAGGTCTTATCTACCCCATACCAAGTGTAACCTTTATAGTCTCAAGAGCGCATGGGAGTAACCTCAATACCAGGTCCTAGCCCCTTATGGCCTTGCTTGCCCCTGTTGGATTCCCTGATTCAGGTCCTAGCCCCTCACCCTCACCCTACTCAAGAGGTCTGTTAGGCCTGTTGGGTTCCCTGAATGGATTATGTCAGGTCCTAGCCCCTCACCCTCACCCCACTCAAGAGGTCTGTCAGGCCTGTTAGGTTCCCTGAGTTAATCCGTATCTCTCACCACGGCCTCATACATACCACAGTGTGAAAACCAGCGCGAGCTACGCTCTAGCGCGAATTCATGCATCAAAACTAATCACTTCGTACGAGCAACGCTCTAGTACGGCATTTATGCATAAAAATATGAAGAAACCATGTACGAGCATAGCTCCAGTAGGGTTATATGCATAAGAAAAACCACTCAAATCCAAGTACGAGGGTAAGCTCCAGTACCGTTTATAAAACATCATCACAATTCAAATCAAAGTGCGAGCTAAGCTCAAGCACGTTTCACACAAGTGAAAACATAGAAATCCAGCGCGAGTGAGGCTCTAGCGCGATTTATGTCATACAAATACAATAGGCGGCTCATACACAATCACACAATCCTGGCAATCGGGTTTAGCACTCACAAATGCTTTTCCACAACATCAACAAAACACTAGCCGGCCCATCTACAAGCTTGCTTAAAACCAAGCAATTTCGTTTTGAAAAACATCAAAACATTAGATTTATGCAATTATTAGCCTTACTATCCCATTTCATAAAATCCACTTCAAAACCAAAATCACGCATATACTCATCATCATTCACGAATACCATCAATCATTTACTTTAGCAACCATGCACTTCGTAAAACACCCAATATTCACCCACAAATTTAAAGTACGAGCAGCTACCTCTATATACTCACAAAATTCCCTTACCTGAAATCGCGATGCGTGATTCCACTTCCTTAAGCTGCTTACTCGTACGGTTCGATTCGTCTTCAACAACTCTTTGAGACTGCACACAATCATATTTCACATTATATTCGATCCATATAATGCAACCCTTGTGCTTGCTATAGTCAATTTAATCTATAGCCTCTATTAACGCTTATATGGCCTCGTTTCATTACTTTACCCATAACTCGAGTCTATGGATCTTCTTAGGCCTATTACCTTATTTCGAATCGATATTAAATCGACATTAAGCTCATAGTGTTCATATTTTCATGAATTCCCTCACTATGGCATTTTATCAAGCATATACATACTCATTTCCACAATTCCTCCAAACTCACAATGTAATCTCATTTAACCATCTAAAATCATAAGCATTACCTCACTAACAACTTTAGCATGCCCATAAATCATAAACTCATTCAACCCATATATTCTCACATCATACCCATTCTAGGTTTTCTAGGTCACACCAATTCCACCACACCCCTAGATAATTTATCCATCAATAATCATACCAAACAACTCCAAAATCAATTTAATAGACAATGTATTTGGATTGGAGTGTTAGAATCTTACCAAATATGATTTTTCTTCTTGCTCCAAATGGCAATGTCCTTAACTCCTTCAATACCAACAATGGGAAAATGCCTTCACACTATGTTGTTCTTCTCTTTAATAGGAACAACTTTGCCTCTAATGGTCTCTCTTTAATTCTTGCTGGAAATGGCTGATTTTAGAGAGAGAAAGTTAGGTTTTTGGGTTAGAAATGGAAGATTGGTGTTTTTCCCAAAATTTTTAGATTTTCAGCCCTCCTTATATAGAAATAGCTTGAGGAGATTGATCTAGTCCAAGAGGAGATTGATCTGGTCCCTTAAAATCCCTCTTTTTCACGGTATTTTTAAGCCTGAGATTGATCTGTCGAAGCATGAGATCGATCTGTCGAGGCATGAGATCGATCTGCTCCCAAACAGAGAGCTAAGGAGATCGATCTGGGTGCTTGAGGATCGATCTTTTCATCATCGAATGCTTAGGAGATCGATCTGGCCCCATTGGAGATCGATCTGCTCTATTCCATTACCAAATAAGAGCATTCTGGCTCTTCCAGATCAATCTCTCATCCTATGAGATCGATCTGGCCTTCATGTTTTCCAGATTTCCTGCAGTTTCCTTGCTGCAACTCATACCAACACATCCCTAATCTGTTGCCATGTCCATTTTCTCATCCATCCACCTTTATAACTTGAAAATGGCACCCATTCATACCTTATGCACATTGAAACTTGTGTGCATTCATTGTATGTCCAAAGGTATGCTATATAAAACCAAATGGAAGCATAACTTCATTCCATTTTACCACACTACTCATTTTGAGTTTCAATCACATTCATCACTTATAAGAACTCATTTCTTCATATTCATACTCAATGGAACTTGTATGTACGTTACAAATCATATTAAACATACGTACATTGGATCCATGGACTTACATCAATCATACTTTACATTACAAGTCCATTCACATTCATTACACATTACCATTATACATATACGGGGTCTTACAACAACTTCATCTTCTTTCTTAAGAATTCGGCAAAGAGAAGAAACCATTAAAACACATATAGTCAAGCTTTCTCTCACTCGAAATCACTAGGAAAAAGGCATATTTAGAACTTGCAATCTTCATGAAAGTTGTTTCAAATTCAGAAAGGATTAAAACATGTTAGAATTGGCTATCAAAGAGCCAAAGTGAGCAAACCGAGAAGCTTCAAAGTTTCGGCCAAGTGTGAAAGTGCAAGCTAGGTATAATTTCAAGCTTTCAAATTCATATATGTTAATGTATGAATTGTTCTAAGTTGATTGGTATATGTTTTAAGCATTGAAAGACATGAAATCACTATGAACATGGATTGACCGAGAGTGGGTAATGGTAAATTGATGAATATCCAAATGATTTTAAGGCGTGAATGAGTTGATATACATGTGTTTATGATTATGGTATAGTTAGAATTAATCAATTTGATCAATTGGTGGATGAATTAAGTTGGCAATCAATGTAAGGCCCGTATTTTTGGTTGTAACCATATGAATTCATAAGTAATACATATGTATATGTAATGTGAGTCATAAGTGATGTAAAGTCAATGTACACACTTGTAATATGAGTTTGGGAATGTACACACAAGATTCATTATGTATGAATATGAAGAAATGGGCTTTTATCAGTGATGAATGTGATTGGAACTCAAAATGAGTAGTGCAGAAAAGTAAATGCAAATATCCCTTTGAAATTTGAAAAAAAAAATGCAGCTAAGTGTGCTGCAGAACAAGAGGAGATCGATCTCAATGTAAGGGAGATCGATCTTATAGGCTAAAATGAAGAGAAATAAGGTATTCTGCAAGGGGAGATCGATCTCATAGGTTAAAATGAAGAGAAATAAGGTATTCTGCAAGGGGAGATCGATTTGGAAAGCAAGAAGATCGATCCCCTATTATGAGGAGATCGATCTCACCTCAAACAGATCGATTTCCTTAGATCTTGTCCAAGAGCATATCGATCCTATCCTTGTGCCAGATCGATCTGTTTAGCTCTCTACCAAGAGGAGATCGATCTCATCCCTTATAGCAGATCGATCTCATTCTTCGACAGATCGATCTCATAGGCTTAAATTTCCATTCTGAAAGGCTTAAAAAAGAGGAAGATCGATCTTTAACCTAGGGTGATCGATCTCATCAAGGTAATTTCTATATAAATAGAGCTGCTAAACTGCAGATTTCGAGAGAAAACATAAACCTTTCTATTTTTGAAGCCAAGTGACCTAAATTCCCTCTCTAGACTATTAACACTTTTCATAGAGATTGGAGGGTAGTTTATTACATCAAAGTTATTCATAGAGTGGAGGAGAACAACATAGTTGGAAATGAGAGGCTGAATCACTAAATCGAAGGAGAAAAGGAGTTTTTCCTCAAAGTTGTGAAAAAAAGAAAAAGCTGAGATTAGTAAGATTTCAATTCATCAATCTCAAATATGTTGATCTATAAACTTGTATGAGTTGATTGGTATATAGATTAATGGTTGAAATGTGATAAACATGCTTAAACAAAGATAAGACCTTGAGTAGATTTAATTATAGAAAATCGAGTAGGCATAGTTTAATGGAGATTTGAGCATGTAAAAGTGTTATTGAACATGTATATATGCTGGTATAATGATTTGATGAAGTTCATGTGTTAGAAAAAAAAAGGGCTAGAATTGAGTATATGAGGTGTTCGATGAAATGCCTCAATGAAATGAGAATCATGAACATGAGGTATTATAAACTTAATACCGGTTTAATACGAATCGATAGACTCGAGGAGTCTGAGAGATTCTCGAAAATGAGTTCTATACTCGAAATGGACTTATGAAGGATGAAGTCTGAAAATGGTATAACTAGGCCAAATGAGATATAAATGGCCAAATGCATTGATTTGAATATCATGCAAGTGAAATGAAGTATGTGGCAATATACTGATGTGTGTGATACACAATTTCAATTCCAGAGGATATCGTTGGAGTTGACAAAACCAGATCACAAGCTATTGAATTAAGGAAAACGATTCAAGCGTGATTCGAGGTAAGGGACTTATGTAAGCTATAAAGATAGCTATACGTATGTTTTCTTATCAACTGTGTGCAAATGTACGCGATAGTATATAGATATCAATATATCTAGATGAAAACTACGTATAAAAATAAGTCGACGATCTGAGTTGCATGCCTTCTATGATTATTGTGAAAAGAGGCTTTTGCAAACGTTTTGAGAAAGAATGATAATAGACAGGCTCTAGTATTAATTGAATTATATGAAATGTTTATATAAAGTGGTTAAAGGGAGATTTGCCCTCTTACTCATGATTATACATAGAACCCTTCTATTTCTTTTTTGTGTGAAATCGTGCTAAAGCATGAGAGGCAACGATAGATTGACCAGCCTCGCTCACACATTATTTTCAAAGTGTTTTTGAGAAAAGCTAAAGAGTGCTTGATGCCTCAGGTGACGATGTCTATTCCACTCGAGCTGCTCGCACTAGATTTTAGGAATCATGTTGGAGCCATAGAGTACTTCTTAGTGATCTTGCTTTGATTATGCTCTCTTGTGACCCTCTCGATTTAAAGTGATGGGACAACCGTGCTCGATGCCTCAGATATGCTGTGTGCTTTACACTGAGTTGCTCACACGTAGTCTCTTGAGCTTCTGTATGATAAGCAAAATCGTGCTAGAAGCCTCAAGTGTGTTGTGTGTTTTACACTAAGTTGCTTGGACGAGAGTTTATGAAATTACTGTGTGATGGATAAACCATGCCAAAGCCGTCGTGTATTACTGTGTATCTTGCACAAACCTGCTCGCATGACATTTCGAGACAACAAGAAATGGGTGACAAGGATCCACGAGAGCAGGATATACCGTGAGCGTTAGCCATGGGGTACGATGTGTTGTGATTATCTTCGTGATATGTGTGTGAGCTAAAGGGATGGTTGATCCGCCTCCCCAAGTGTAGGGTTCTTGCACACCTGATCAGTGTAGCCTGGAATCCGACTATGGCCATAAGTCTTATATGATCTAAGCGATATGACATTGTCACTATTGTGTGAGGTGACAGATGTCTTCCCTTGCTGTGTGTCTGGGAATGTCTTAACCCATGATTATGTCTCATATGATCATTGAACTGCTGCTATGTGCAAAGCGATTTGTAAATAAACTTGTGTGGTTTTGAAAGATGATCTGTGTGAAAAACATCTACTGTGTGATTCTATATAATTATGCCTATACCCATCTAGCGAATTAATGGTTTCGCAATGATGGAAGCTGTTTTAAAGAATCTGCATATTGTTTTATAAGGAAAATGAATGTATGTATTTTGGCATGTAGATAGTGTAGTTATCTACCTACTTGCATCTTTTCCTTAGTGAGCGCGTTATGCTCACCCCCTTATTTCCTCCTCCACAAATACTATGCAGTAGTGAGTACTGCAGTCGTCCCTGCTAAGGTGTTCTCCAACAGTATAGAGAGGTACACACTTGTGTTGAGAAAAAAAATTTGTATCCTATAAATTAATGCACAGTCTAGTGATATTTTGTACGAAAGGGATGTATAGATAATGGAAACCGATGTAAACGCTTTCGCATATTTATAAAAGAAAAGTCTAGTTTCTATTTTAAATTTGTTTAATTACAATTATTAAACTAGAAATCGATGAGGTATGGATTGGATGTTGACTCACAGCCCAACTATTAATGGTAAGTGGTAATGTAAGTTCACGAGAAGAGGGTCGTGACGGGATTAATGGTATCAGAGTTGAAGTTGGTCAGATGTGAGTCATATCCATGATTAGGAAATTATACATCCCTAAAGTACTGTGCATTATTAGGATAAAAATGTATATACCAAGCTGGAAATTGTAACTGTGACACTGTTATTGAGTATGCAGGATGTCTTATAGACGACGTACTCATAGAGGAGAGAGTTCGCGCTCTCAAGGGCATAGAGATGAGCCCGAGAGGTGTAGTGGGTCTAGTTCTAAGAGAGATCCACCAGAGCTTAGTGAGGCTGCTGAGGCCCGTATAGCGCAGTTACAGCGCAGTGTAGACACAGTGATGGAGATGTTTACACAAGCTATGGCCAGAATAGAGGGTAGACAAGAGAACCCTACTGGTCAAGTTACTGCACCTAAGAGAGATGAGCCTGCACAGTTTGCACCGAGACCTTAGGCTGCAGAGGCAAAGATACCTGCACCTCCCCCAGTTCAGGACATTCCCCCACCAGTTGCGGATCCTGTAGTTCCACAACAGGTTGGTGAAGAAGGAGTTTATGATTGTGATCTGGGTAGATTGAGAGAATTCCAAAAGTTTGAACCACCTTCATTTAATGGGGTGAAGAACCTAGCGTCAGCTGAGCATTGGATACGCATTATGGAGAAGCTCTATCGATTTTTCCATTGCTCCGATACAGAGAAGGTCACCTTTGTGGCTTTTATGTTAGGATAAGGCCAAGCATTGGTGGATAGGCACCCAGCCGATTTTGAGTGCACGACACCTGGTTATGACTTAGGACATATTCTTGGATGCCTTCAGAAGGTAATACATTCCAGCTACTGCTCAGAGGAAGATGCAGTTGGAATTTATGACATTGACTCAAGGGAACCGGATAGTGGATGAGTATGAGTCTGGATTCACATCCCTGGGTAGATATGGTACAGTGACCATGAGCCTTAAGGACAGAAAGGTTCAGAAATTTCTTGAAGGATTGAGACCTTCCATTCGAGCTCGACTAACTCCATTGGACATTACTACCTATGACGAGGCAGTATGCAAAGCTCAGCTATGTGAGCAAGAATATGAGTTGCATGCCTCGGATTTGAGTAAGAGTCGTAAGGGTAGAGATAAAGATCGAAAGAGGTCTGTTGATGACAAAGGGTTCTGAAAGGGTCAAAGGTTATTCGGTAAGGGGCCTAAGATTGAGGAGATACGAGAGAGACCGGTGAAGCCTCCAGTGCATCCAGATTATTCTCCAGCATGGAGGGGCATTGTTATTGGCGGACCCAGACCTACCACTGAGCAATGCTGGATGTGTGGTAGATATCATGAGGGTAGACCATGAGGGTAGACCATGCCCTATGATGAGATTATGCTATAGATGTAGTAAAGTAGGGCACATAGCTCGTGAATGCCCAGAGTTGACTAATATAGCCCCACAAAAGGGTAAAGAGCTAAAAAAGGTTACGGTTGAGACACATACACCTAAGAGGAAAGCCACAGCTAAAGGAAAGGGAAACAAGCTGTTGGTCATGGATGAGTGTTTGCTTTGGACCAGGCTTCTACAGAGACTTTTAAGGATGTGATTAAAGGTACCATGTCACGCCCCGAAAATGCGAAAAATAGGGCTAATTTAAATTTTTTTTACTCATCAATTCACAATTAAGGGTGCATTCCTGAGCAGTGTCATACATCATCATAGTTATCATGCCTCAGGATCTCATCATAAGATTGTATATATCGTATCATATACATTACTCAATTCCAAGTTAATTAATCCTAATACATCCCGTACATCATTGTACAATAAGTGTCTGTAAATATAACTCTAGTCTGCATACATGAATATTAAATATATACCTCAACACACAAAATACGGCCTGGAACACAAGTCCTCCACTAGCCTCTAACTCGTACGTCACAGGGAACTCACTTCACTTGAAGCAATCTGGGGGAAGAGAAAACAGGGTGAGCTTCCAAATCGCTCAGTAAGGGGGGGTAAGGGAATTCAGTTATATAAACCATATCACACATCACAAATATGTATTTATTTATGAAACTCATTTGAAATCATAGCATGAAAGTTCTCAAAACATCATCGTCTCATAGCTCACAAATCATGTGAAAACATGAAGTTAAAAAGGCTCAATATAGAGCATTCACAAGCATGTGTAAATATATGCGATAATGGTTTTCTCAAAATATGTGATAAAAATCATCTCAGTAAATAGCACGTGACAATGTCACAAAACACAACTCACGTGTAAAACGAGACTAGGTAATAAAACTCACATTAAACTCGTCATGGCACATCAAATATGTAATCTCCTCTGGGTGCACATCCCAGGCATCCTCGTGTAGAGGGAACGTCGACAATATGGTCGTATGCATGGTATATTGGACTTATATGTTACCAGTACAAGGCTCGACCTTACATGCTACCCGAGCAATGCCTCACCTCATCCATACTATCATGTGGTCCCTAGGTCGGTTCCCAGGTGGCCCACTCTCTCGGTCTTACATGCTACAAAGCAAGGCCACCCAGCGTTACCAGAACGGGGGTCATCTCACGTTACCAAAACGGAGGCATCTCTCGTTACCAAAATGGAGGAATATCGGACTTACATGCTAGCAGAGCAAGGCCTCCCAACGCTACCAAAGCGGAGGAATAATTGGACTTACATGTTACCAAAACAAGGCCTGTGGTCCCTGGGTCGGTTCCCAAGCATCCCACTATATCGATCTTACATGCTACCAAAGCAAGGCCCGATGTGTATTCAACATGACATGCCTAAGTGTCAATCATTAGCCATTATCTTATAAAACGTTATGCCTTCACGTAGAACTCATTATGGTTTTCTCTCATAAAACTCATTTAACACATTTGCGTACTCAACACAAAACATATTAAAACCGAGTTCCAATCGGCAAAACACGCATATATTTTCTCAAATCTCAATATTGCCTTAACGTAGAGCCTAATTTACTTTTCACGTAAACTCAACGGTTTATAAAGCAATTTCACACTCACCTTATAAACTCATAAAATAATGGGCTCCAACCGGCTATAAAAACCGTGTGCAATTATATCACAACACAACACTAAACATGCTTGTATTCTCAAATCATGGTTCTTGCTACAAACAATTCATCAAAACACATACACAAATGGTTTAGTTTTCCCTTACCTCTTTACACCTCGTATAGTGCAATTATTTCCCCCGTATCACGGACTAGCCTCACATTCCACTCTGGAACTCCCGAGCTGTCCAAACGATGTTAAAACATCAATACTCATCATCACAGTGACCTCAATTCTCAAAATCGAGCATAATTACTCATAACACCTCAAATTTTCTCAATTCTCATAACTCTATCACAAACCTCAATCTCGCTCACAACACCTCAACATTCTACATTTCCTATGCCACAATATCTATGCTAATTCAACACATTGTCTAAATTTCCATTTATAACTCAAAATTCCCAAAATTACCAAAATTACTAAATATCATCATCACTCCAACTACATTGTAATTTCATCAATCCTTAATCATTTTCCAACCATTTCAACTCAATACCAATAACCATTATCACCAAAATCATCTCAAATATCAAGATCGAGGTTTAGAAATTACGCAAAATTTATGGAGAGCTTATCTCTTGCTTCGATTCAATTCATCTTCTGATTTCCAAGTATGTTGTTCTCCCTTCGATGAGGAACAACTTTCCTTCTTGCCACAACCTCTGATTTGGACGGAAATGGGTGCTTTGGATGATTGAGAAAGCTAGGGCTCGGGTGAAAATGAGGTTTTAAAGAGAGAGAAAATGAAATTACAGGAGAAAGCAGGGGTTCCTTATATAGATGGAGGGTAGGAGATCGATCTAGCTCTTGATGAGATCATCTACATTTGAATTTGGGGACGATTTGGGGTAATTTTATGCTTAGGAGATCGATCTGTCGAGGGGTGAGATCGATCTCTTAATGGCTACATGAGATCGATCTGCTCCTTGAGGAGATCGATCTCCTTCGAAACAGAAACATTTGGAGATCGATCCCTTCCTCATGAGATCGATCTTATCTCAAACAGAATTATAAGGAGATCGATCCTCTTCCATTGGAGATCGATCTGCTCACTTGCTTTCCTCCTTCTTTGTCATTTTTAGCTTACCATATTGATCTTTCTTCCTTAAGATCGATCTGACCTCATAGCTTCCCACTTGGTTAAGCACTTAACATATAAATCTCCAAATATAATTTTCACAATTCACTACTGTGATTATTTCTCATTTGTTACTTATACATTTCACTTAACTCAATAAATTACACTTCAAGTCCATATTACATAATTAAAATATGTCTAAAATTCTTAGATCTCACATCCCATCCTAGTATTTGATTTCAAAGCATTAGCATTGATTGATCCTGGTGCCACGCATTCATTCATATCGCCTACCTTTGCTTGTAAATTGATTGAACATGTAACACCTGTACCTCTAGGTAAGACTTTGCTTATAAGCACTCCACTTAAAGAGAATGTAATGACAGAGTATGTCTATAATGGTTGTAAGCTAAAAGTAGCCAATCTCATTCTATTAAACATGAAAGACTTCGAGCTAATATTAGGGACAAATTGGTTAGCTACAAACCAAGCCTTCTTATACTGTTATGCTAAGACAGTAATGTTTCCTACCCCTAAAAAGCATGTTTTAAACTTTGCAAAGTAATGAAAGAAGTAGTAAATTATGTCCAAGGACTGATGATTTTACTAATCAAATGTGATTGTGATATGTTGAAGGTTTTATAACTTATGTGGTTGATTTGGATAAGGTCTATCCGGATATGGTTGACATCCCAGTGGTTAGAGAATTCCCCGATGTCTTTTCGAAAGAATTACTAGGATTGCTACCAGATAGAGAGATAAAATTCAGAATCGATTTGGTGCTTGGAACTGAACTGATATCCAAACCACCATATAAAATGGCTCCAATTGAATTAGGGGAGCTAAAGAAGAATTTGCAAGAGTTGTTGGACAAGGGGTTCATCAGATCGAGTTTATCACCATGAGAAGCACCAGTTTTGTTTGTAAAGAAGAAAGGTGGGAGCCTCCGACTTGTATAGACTATCGGTTATTGAACAAGGCTACCATCAAGAATAAGTATCCCCTTCCACATATTGATAATCTATTGGATCAGTTATAGGGAGCATAAATCTTTTCGAAGATTGATTTGAGGTCTGGGTATCATCAATTAAAAATTCAGAGTGAAGATGTACCCAAGACAATGTTCTGGACTCGATATGGCCATTATGAGTTTCTAGTTATGCCATTTAGGTTGACGAATGCTCCTGCAGCATTTATGGCATTAATGAATGATGTATTTAAGCCATACCTAGACAGATTCGTGATTGTCTTTATAGATGACATACTGGTGTACTTGAAGTCTAGGGAAGAGCATGAGCAACATTTGAGAACAATGTTACAGACTCTCTGAGATCAGGAGTTGTAAGCTAAACTGGATAAGTATGATTTTTGGCTGAGTGAAATATCATTTTTGGGTCATATAGTCTCGAGAGACGGGGTATCAGTGGATACGTGTAAGATAGAGGCGATGATATAGTGGGAAAGACACAAGACGGTTACAAAGATCCATAATTTCCTGGGTTTAGCAAGTTATTACCGACGATTTGTCGAGGGATTCTCTAAGCTGGCTGCTCCGTTGACACGTCTCACTTGCAAGGATATGGTATTCGAGAGGGATTAAAATATGATAGTTTCTGTGAGCTAAAACATAGACTGACCACCGCACCTATTCTCACTATACCCACTAAGAGGTTATACATTGTATACAGATGCCTCGGGATAAGGATTGGGTTGTGTGTTGATGCAGAACGAGAAGGTAGTAGCCTATGGATCTAGACAGCTTAAGGACCATGAGAGGAACTGTCACGCCCCGAAAATGCGGAAAATAGGGCTAATTTAAAACTTTTTACTCATTAATTCACAATTAAGAGTGCATTCCTGTGCAGTGTCATACATCATCATAATTATCATGCCTCAGGATCTCATCATGATATAATAAATATTGTATTATACCCATTACTCGATTACAAGTTAATTAATCCTAATACATCCCATATAATGTCATACATCAAGTGTCTGTAATTACAATAATAGTCTGGGTACATGAAAAGATAAATATACCTCAAAGGACAAAATATATAGCCTGGAGCTTGAATCCTCCACTAGCCACTACTCCGTACGTCGCAGGAAAGTCTTTATTCACTTGAAGAACTCTGGGGGGGAAAGAAAAACAGGGTGAGCTTCTAAATCGCTCAGTAAAGGGGGTAAGGAACTCAGTTCATAAACCAAAATGCACAGCACAAAAGGTTTATTTGTATGTGAAACTCATTTGAAAATCATAGCATGAAAATACTCAAAACGACACTCTCATGTGTCAAGTCATGTGAAAACATGAAGTAAAAGCCTCACTCTAGAGCATTAACAAAGCATGTGAAAACAACGCGATAAACGCTTTCTCAAATAACGTGGCATAGCCACTGATTTAAAATCACTCGTGGCATAGCCACAAAACACACGTGGCAAAGCCACTGATTTAATTTCTCACGTGGCATAGCCACAAAATAGGGTTTCTCAACGTGGCGCAGCCACCAATTGGGGTATAACGTGGCACAGCCACCAATGGGGTATAACGTGGCACAGCCACCAATGGGGCATAACGTGGCACAGCCACCGATGGGGTATAACGTGGCACAGCCACCGATGGGGTTTCTCAACGTGGCACTGCCACCAAGGGGTATAACGTGGCACAGCCACCGATGGGGTTTCTCAACGTGGCACAGCCACCAATGGGGTATAACGTGGCACAGCCACCAATTGGGTTTTCTCAATGTGGCACAGCCACAGAATAGGTTATTCTCACGTTACCAGAACGGAGAAGAATTCGGGCTTACATGCTACCAGAGCAATGCCCGGTGTGTACTCACAACTACACACCCAAGTCTTATCACATAAGACAGGTTTGCCTTCACGTAGAACTCGTAATGGTTTTCTCTCATAAAACTCATTTGAAATCGTTTTGTACTCAACACAAAACGTAATAAAACCGAGTTCCAACCGGCAAAGCACACGCACACATTTCTCAAATCACAATATTGCCTTAACGTAGAGCCCAGTTATAAACTCATAAAACATTGGGCTCCAACCGGCCATAAAATCGTGTTCCATTTAATCTCAACACAAAACACTCAACATGCTTGTTTTATAAACCACAAATCATGCTAAAACAGTTTACAATTCACATACACAAATGGTTTAGATTTCCCTTACCTCTTTGCACCTCGTATAGTGCAATCGTTTCCCCCGTATCACGGACTAGCCTCGCATTCCACTCTGGAACTCTCGAGCTGTCCAAATGATGTTAAAACATTAATACTCAACATCACATAAACCTCAATTCTCAAAATTGAGCATAATTGCTCATAACTCCTCAAATCTCTCGATTCTCGTAACTCAACCCTAAACTACAACCTCATTTTCAATATCTTAATGTCCTACATTCCTCATGCCAATTATCTAGGCTAATTCTCCACATTGTCTATATTTCCATTTATAGCACAATTCTCAAAGTTACCCAAAATCGCTAAATATCATATCACTCTAACCACATTGAAATTTCATCAATTCCTACTCATTTCTCAACTATTTCAACACAATTACAACCACCAATAACATCAAAATCAGCTCAAATATCAAGATCGAGGTTTAGAAATTACCCAAAGCTTGTGAGACGCACAACTCACGCCTCGATCCGATTCGTCCTTTGATTTCCAAGTATGTTGTTCTCCTTTTGATGAGGAACAACTTTCCTTCTTACCACAATAGCTGATTCGGCCGAAAATGGGTGATTTGGGGGAGTGAGAAACTAGGTTTTCGGTGGAAATGGGTTTTGGAAGAGAGAGAAAGTGAAATTGCAGAGAAAACACGGGTTCCTTATATAGACTGGAGGTAGGAGATCTATCTGCCTCTTGATGAGATCGATCTGTGTTTGAAATTTGGGGACGATCTGGGTAATTTTATGCCTAGGAGATCGATCTGTCGAGGGGTGAGATCGATCTCTTTATGGCTTTATGAGATCGATCTGCTCCTAAGGAGATCGATCTTCTCCCCAAACAGAAGCATTTGGAGATCGATCTCCTCCTCATGAGATCGATCTTCTCTCAAACAGATTCATTTGGAGATCGATCTCTTCCTCATGAGATCGATCCCTTCTCAAACAGATTCATAAGGAGATCGATCTCTTCCATGGAGATCGATCTGCTCCTCAAATTTCCCCTTCCTCGTCTTTTTTAACTCACCAGATCGATCTCTCCTTCTCCCAGATCGATCTGTCCTCATGCTTCATGCTCATTTTACACACTTAATATATAAATCTCCAATTATAATTCCCACAATTCACTTAGCTCAATAAATTACACTTCAAATTCTTATTACATCATTAAAATAGGTCTGAAATTCTCAGATCTCACATCCTTCCCACCTTAAAAAGAATTTGGTCCTCCAAATTCAACTCAACTAGTCAAAATAGATGGGGGTATTTCTCCTTCATGAGACTCTCTAGTTCCCAGGTTGCCTCTTCCCTTGAGTGATGTTTCCACAAAACTTTCACTAATGGGATGCTCTTGGTCCTCAGTACCTTCTCCTTTCTATCGAGAATCCGGACGGGTTCCTCAGTGTAGCTCATATCCTCTTGAATGTCCATCTCGTCATACTCTATGACATGAGAAGGGTCAGGGTGGTACTTCCTCAACATAGACACATGAAAAACATTGTGTATTCCGGACATCTGTGGGGGTAATGCTAATCTGTAAGCTACCTCTCCCACTCTCTCAAGAATCTCGAATGGTCATATGTATCGAGGACTCAATTTCCCTTTCTTCCCAAATCGCATGATACCCTTACTCGGTGATACTCTCAGAAATACTGCATCACCAACATCAAACTCGAGTGGCCGTCTACGCACATCCGCGTAGCTTTTCTGTATACTCTGTGCAGCCCGTAACCTCTCACATATGAGTTTCACACTCTGTATGGCTTGCTCAACAAGCTCGGGAGCATTTATCTTTCTGTCACCGACTTCTTCCCAAGCTACAGGGGATCTACACCTCCTACCATATAGAGCCTCAAAAGGTGCCATTCCAATACTCGCATGATAGCTGTTATTGTACGCAAACTCTGCTAGGGGTAGGTGATCATCCCATGATCCCTTAAAATCCATCGTACATGCCCTCAACATATCCTCCAGGGTTTAAATAGTCCTCTCTGACTGACCATCTGTCTGAGGATGATAGGCGGTACTAAAACTCAATCGAGATCCCATGGACTCCTGAAACTGGGTCCAAAATCTGGAAGTAAATGGGGAATCTCTATCAGAAGTAATACTCACTGGAGCCCCATGTAATCTAGCTATCTCGCTGACATACAGTTCAGCTAAGGCATCCACAGTATCTGTGCTCTTGATGGCAAGGAAGTGGGCACTCTTGGTCAATCTATCCACAATGACCCATATCGCGTCACGACCTCTCTGGCTCCTCGGTAAACCCATAATAAAGTCCATAGTGACATGCTTCCATTTCCATGTAGGTAAAGGTAAGGGCTGTAGTAGTCCTCCGGGCTTCCGATGCTCAGCTTTCACTTGCTGGCATACTAAACACCTGGCCACATACTCTGCCACATCTCGCTTCATACCACTCCACCAATACACCTTTCTCAAGTCTCGGTACATCTTAGTACTTCCTGGGTGCATGGTGTATCGCGAGCAGTGGGATTCTCTCAGTATCTGTCTCTTCAGGGTATCATCGTCCGGTACACAAATCCGTCCTCTGAATCTCAACAATCCATCCTCACTGATGGTGAGATCCGACTGTGAACTCTGCTCAGCTTGGCTAACCATATCTATCAATCTCTGATCACTGCGCTGCCCAGTTCTAATCTGATCCATGATCCTGGGCTCTATCCGCAGGCTAGCCAAAAATCCAGTCTCTACCTCTTTAACTCTGATCCGAAGTTCGGCGAACTGCTCTAACAAATCCCATTCCCTGATCATCATAGCAGATATCATACTCTTCCTGCTCAGGGCATCAGCAACTACATTCGCCTTACCCGGATGATATAGAATCTCGCAGTCATAATCCTTAAGGAGTTCCATCCATCTCCTTTGTCTCATGTTTAACTCTTTCTGATCAAAGAGATATCTCAAACTCTTGTGATCAGTGAAGATCTAGAATCTTTCCCCATATAAGTAATGTCGCCAGATCTTCAAAGCAAATACCACAGCGGCTAACTCCAAATCATGCGTGGGGTAATTCCGCTCATGGTCTTTCAGCTGTCGCGATCCATATGCGACCACTCTTCCGTGCTGCATAAGCACACACCCTAATCCTTGGTGAGATGCATCACTATACACTGAGAATCCTCCTGATCCCTCAGGAATAGTTAACACAGGTGCCACTGTCAACCTCCTCTTTAATTCCTGAAAACTGAGCTCACATTGATCAGTCCATATAAATGGAGTCTCTTTGCGCGTGAGCTTAGTCAAAGGGGCGGCAATCCTTGAAAATCCTTCCACAAATCTCCTGTAATACCCTGCCAAACCAAGGAAGCTTCGTACCTCAGTCACTGTCCTCGGTCTCTTCCAATTAAGCACAGCTGCTATTTTACTCGGATCCACTGATACTCCTTCCTCTGAGACTACATGCCCAAGGAAAGCTATCCGGTTCAGCCAAAACTCACACTTACTAAGCTTTCCGTACAATTGCTTATCTCGGAGTATCTGAAGTACTAACCACAAATGCTGTGCATGCTCCTCATACGACCGAGAGTACACCAGGATATCATCAATAAAGACTATCACAAATTTATCCAGATAGTCTCTGAACACCTCGTTCATCAATCTCATAAATGCTGCAGGGGCGTTCGTCAATCCAAAGGACATCACCAGAAATTCGTAATGGCCATACCTTGTCCTGAAGGCCGTCTTTGGAATATCTTCTTCCTTGATCCTCAATTGGTGATAGCCCGATCTCAAATCAATCTTGGAAAAGACTGATGCCCCTCTCAGCTGATCATGTAGATCATCAATCCTGGGTAGTGGGTATTTATTCTTCACAGTGGCTTTATTCAACAGCCGGTAGTCTACGCATAATCTGAGACTACTATCCTTCTTCTTAACAAATAGTACTGGCGCTCCCCACGGTGAAACACTGGGTCTAATAAACCCTTGATCTAATAACTCCTGTAGTTGTCTCTTCAATTCCTCAAGTTCCACTAATGCCATCCTGTAAGGAGGTTTAGAGATCGGCTGAGTATCTGGTACCAAATCAGTGGTAAACTCCAGCTCTCTCTGGTGGTAAACCTGGCAATTCATCTGGGAAAACATCCAGAAATTCACAAACCACAGGTATATCCTCAATCCTCGGACGTTCCCTCTCATTGTCTGAGATGAGTGTCTCATAACCTTCACATGAATAATCATATTTAATATTCTCCAAAATAATATCAAAATTCTCAAATTACTACTAGAATTCCACATATTCATTCCCTCAATATCTCAACCGTACACTGCAAGGTTCAGGTAGGGAGAAAGTTACAATCTTAGTGTAGCAGTCTAAACTCACTCGATTGGTTGCCAACCAATCCATCTCTAGAATTACATCAAACCCATGTATATTCAACATGATTAGATCTGCTAACATCACTCTATCTCCCACCTTTATTTCACATCCTCTACAGATTAACTCAGTCCTCTGGGATTCACGCATAGGGGTATTTACATGTAGTATATATTCTAGAGGTTCAAACTTCAAGTTTAATCTACATGCAAAATGCTCAGAAATAAACGAATGCGTGGATCCTGAATCAATCAACACATGAGCCTCATAATTACAGACAGAGAGTGTACCTCTTATAGTTTCTGCCGAAGCGTCTGCGGTCTCCTTATCCAGGGCAAACACACGTCCCTGTGCCACAGGTTTCTTCCCTTTCTCTGCCGCAGTGGCTCGTCTCCGGGGATCCACTCTCTGAGGCTGTTGTCTAGTGGGCTCCGGAGCATGTGGTATCTGAGGTTGGGGACAGTCCTTCACTCTGTGACCCATGTCACCGCATCTAAAACATCCATGGATCGACCCAGTACAACTTCCCTCATGCGATCGGCCACAGTCCCTACAAACCCTTATCTCCGGCCTGACATATCGAGGGGTCTCTTTGATAATAGGATAGGCTCTGGGTCTCTCCAATCTGTCCTTCTGTACCTCAATCCTTCCTCTCCTGAAGGAACCTCTCCGAGCCTCTGTTTGGAAAAGTGCTGGCCTCTTGCCCTTATCTCTATTCACTGCTCTGAGCTCATTCTGGGATTGTACCATCTCGATCCCTCTTTCAATCTCTTGTGCTCGTCTCAGAGCATCTCCAAACTCAGTAATACACAGCCCTATCAATCTATCTCTGATGACGGGCTTCAACCCATACACAAACTTCTCTGTGCGGAGCTCTTCACTCTTGAAGGCCTCTGGGTCATATCTCAATAGCGCTGTGAATTGGCTCTCATAGTCATCCACAGACATGTCACCCTATACCAAACTCAAAAACTCAGCCTGTTTCTTTCTCTGAGCGGCCCGTGGTACATATTGGGTCCTAAAAGCTGTCTGAAACTCTTCCCAACCAATCACACCATGGTGGGACATCAAAATACCCTGGGTAGTACCCCATCAATCTCGAGCTCTCCCCTTCAACATATAGGCACTCATACTGACCCTCTCAGCATCGGTGCACCCCAAGATATCAAATATAATCCTTAACTCCGTCAACCACTCCTCAGCCTCTGTAGGATCCTTCTTTCCCTTAAATACGGGTGGATTCATCTTCAGAAAATCCCTTAGTCGGACCATACTTCTATCCTCAGGCTGGGCGACGGGAGGCACTGGGGGTATGGGAGGTCCTTGTGGTGGTGTAGGGGTAGTATCCGAGGCATTAACTCCAAAGTGTTGCGCGAATAACGCTGCCATCTGCTCAAAACCTTGCCTCACATCGGTATCAATCCGATTAAATCGAGAGTTAGGACTCTCTGGTTGTGGGACAGGTGGCGGAGGGGACTCTGCCTGCCTCCTCGAATGACCTCGTCGTTTACTCATTCTCTATCTCAACTCGTCTCATGCGTACATATCAAAATTGATTGAAATCTCAATCCTCAATTTCAGTTCATGACCAGACTATTACAGACACTTGGGATGTATTCTATTTCACTTAACCGACACTGACAGTACTAGACACCCTAAGCTCTGATACCAAGAAAACTCTGTCACACCCCGAAAATGCGAAAAATAGGGCTAATTTAAAACTTTTTACTCATTAATTCACAATTAAGAGTGCATTCCTGTGCAGTGTCATACATCATCATAATTATCATGCCTCAGGATCTCATCATGATATAATAAATATTGTATTATACCCATTACTCGATTACAAGTTAATTAATCCTAATACATCCTATATAATGTCATACATCAAGTGTCTGTAATTACAATAATAGTCTGGGTACATGAAAAGATAAATATACCTCAAAGTACAAAATATATAGCCTGGAGCTTGAATCCTCCACTAGCCACTACTCCGTACGTCGCAGGGAAGTCCTTATTCACTTGAAGAACTCTGGGGGGGAAAGAAAAACAGGGTGAGCTTCTAAATCGCTTAGTAAAGGGGGTAAGGAACTCAGTTCATAAACCAAAATGCACAGCACAAAAGGTTTATTTGTATGTGAAACTCATTTGAAAACCATAGCATGAAAATACTCAAAACGACACTCTCATGTGTCAAGTCATGTGAAAACATGAAGTAAAAGGCTCACTCTAGAGCATTAACAAAGCATGTGAAAACAACGCGATAAACGCTTTCTCAAATAACGTGGCATAGCCACTGATTTAAAATCACTCGTGGCATAGCCACAAAACACACGTGGTAAAGCCACTGATTTAATTTCTCACGTGGCATAGCCACAAAATAGGGTTTCTCAACGTGGTGCAGCCACCAATTGGGGTATAACGTGGCACAGCCACCAATGGGGTATAACGTGGCACAGCCACCGATAGGGTATAACGTGGCACAGCCACCGATGGGGTTTCTCAACGTGGCACAGCCACCAATGGGGTATAACGTGGCACAGCCACCAATTGGGTTTTCTCAACGTGGCACAGCCACAGAATAGGTTATTCTCACGTTACAAAACGGAGAAGAATTCGGGCTTACATGCTACCAGAGCAATGCCCGGTGTGTACTCACAACTACACACCCAAGTCTTATCACATAAGGCAGGTTTACCTTCACGTAGAACTCGTAATGGTTTTCTCTCATAAAACTCATTTGAAATCGTTTTGTACTCAACACAAAACGTAATAAAACCGAGTTCCAACTGGCAAAGCACACGCACACATTTCTCAAATAACAATATTGACTTAACGTAGAGCCCAGTTATAAACTCATAAAACATTGGGCTCCAACCAGCCATAAAATCGTGTGCCATTTAATCTCAACACAAAACACTCAACATGCTTGTTTTATAAACCACAAATCATGCTAAAACAGTTTACAATTCACATACACAAATGGTTTAGATTTCCCTTACCTCTTTGCACCTCGTATAGTGCAATCGTTTCCCCCGTATCACGGACTAGCCTCGCATTCCACTCTGGAACTCCCGAGCTGTCCAAACGATGTTAAAACATCAATACTCAACATCACATAAACCTCAATTCTCAAAATCGAGCATAATTGCTCATAACTCCTCAAATCTCTCGATTCTCGTAACTCAACCCTAAACTACAACCTCATTTTCAATATCTCAATGTCCTACATTCCTCATGCCAATTATCTAGGCTAATTCTCCACATTGTCTATATTTCCATTTATAGCACAATTCTCAAAGTTACCCAAAATCGCTAAATATCATATCACTCTAACCACATTGAAATTTCATCAATTCCTACTCATTTCTCAACTATTTCAACACAATTACAACCACCAATAACATCAAAATCAGCTCAAATATCAAGATCGAGGTTTAGAAATTACCCAAAGCTTGTGAGACGCACAACTCACGCCTCGATCCGATTCGTCCTTTGATTTTCAAGTATGTTGTTCTCCTTTTGATGAGGAACAACTTTCCTTCTTACCACAATAGCTGATTCGGTCGGAAATGGGTGATTTGGGGGAGTGAGAAACTCGGTTTTCGGTGGAAATGGGTTTTGGAAGAGAGAGAAAGTGAAATTGCAGAGAAAACATGGGTTCCTTATATAGACTGGAGGTAGGAGATCGATCTACCTCTTGATGAGATCGATCTGTGTTTGAAATTTAGGGACGATCTGGGCAATTTTATGCCTAGGAGATCGATCTGTCGAGGGGTGAGATCGATCTCTTTATGGCTTTATGAGATCGATCTGCTCCTAAGGAGATTGATCTTCTCCCCAAACAGAAGCATTTGGAGATCGATCTCCTCCTCATGAGATCGATCTTCTCTCAAACAGATTCATTTGGAGATCGATCTCTTCCTCATGAGATCGATCCCTTCTCAAACAGATTCATAAGGAGATCGATCTCTTCCATTGGAGATCGATCTGCTCCTCAAATTTCCCCTTCCTCGTCATTTTTAACTCACCAGATCGATCTCTCCTTCTCCCAGATCGATCTGTCCTCATGCTTCATGCTCATTTTACACACTTAATATATAAATCTCCAATTATAATTCCCATAATTCACTTAGCTCAATAAATTACACTTCAAATTCTTATTACATCATTAAAATATGTCTGAAATTCTCAGATCTCACATCCTCCCCACCTTAAAAAGAATTTGGTCCTCCAAATTCAACTCAACTAGTCAAAATAGATGGGGGTATTTCTCCTTCATGAGACTCTCTAGTTCCCAGGTTGCCTCTTCCCTTGAGTGATGTTTCCACAAAACTTTCACTAATGGGATGCTCTTGGTCCTCAGTACCTTCTCCTTTCTATCAAGAATCCGGACGGGTTCCTCAGTGCAGCTCATATCCTCTTGAATGTCCATCTCGTCATACTCTATGACATGAGAAGGGTCCGGGTGGTACTTCCTCAACATAGACACATGAAAAACATTGTGTATTCCGGACATCTGTGGGGGTAATGCTAATCTGTAAGCTACCTTTCCCACTCTCTCAAGAATCTCGAATGGTCATATGTATCGAGGACTCAATTTCCCTTTCTTCCCAAATCGCATGATACCCTTACTCGGTGATACTCTCAGAAATACTGCATCACCAACATCAAACTCGAGTGGCCGTCTACGCACATCCGCGTAGCTTTTCTGTCTACTCTATGCAGCCCGTAACCTCTCACATATGAGTTTCACACTCTGTACGGCTTGCTCAACAAGCTCGGGAGCATTTATCTTTCTGTCACCGACTTCTTCCCAAGCTACAGGGGATCTACACCTCCTACCATATAGAGCCTCAAAAGGTGCCATTCCAATACTCGCATGATAGCTGTTATTGTACGCAAACTCTGCTAGGGGCAGGTGATCATCCCATGATCCCTTAAAATCCATCGTACACGCCCTCAACATATCCTCCAGGGTCTGAATAGTCCTCTCTGACTGACCATCTGTCTGAGGATGATAGGCGGTACTAAAACTCAATCGAGATCCCATGGACTCCTGAAACTGGGTCCAAAATCTGGAAGTAAATTGGGAATCTCTATCAGAAGTAATACTCACTGGAGCCCCATGTAATCTAGCTATCTCGCTGACATACAGTTCAGCTAAGGCATCCACAGTATCTGTGCTCTTGATGGCAAGGAAGTGGGCACTCTTGGTCAATCTATCCACAATGACCCATATCGCGTCATGACCTCTCCGGGTCCTCGGTAAACCCATAATAAAGTCCATAGTGACATGCTCCCATTTCCATGTAGGTACAGGTAAGGGCTGTAGTAGTCCTCCGGGCTTTCGATGCTCAGCTTTCACTTGCTGGCATACTAAACACCTGGCCACATACTCTGCCACATCTCGCTTCATACCACTCCACAAATACACCTTTCTCAAGTCTAGGTACATCTTAGTACTTCCTGGGTGCATGGTGTATCGCGAGCAGTGGGATTCTCTCAGTATCTGTCTCTTCAGGGTATCATCGTTCGGTACACAAATCCGTCCTCTGAATCTCAACAATCCATCCTCACTGATGGTGAGATCCGACTGTGAACTCTGCTCAGCTTGGCTAACCATATCTATCAATCTCTGATCACTGCGCTGCCCAGTTCTAATCTAATCCATGAACCTGGGTTCTATCCGCAGGCTAGCCAAAAATCCAGTCTCTACCTCTTTAACTCTGATCCGAAGTTCGGCGAACTGCTCTAACAAATTCCATTCCCTAATCATCATAGCAGATATCATACTCTTCCTGCTCAGGGCATCAGCAACTACATTCGCCTTACCCGGATGATATAGAATCTCGCAGTCATAATCCTTAAGGAGTTCCATCCATCTCCTTTGTCTCATGTTTAACTCTTTCTGATCAAAGAGATATCTCAAACTCTTGTGATCAGTAAAGATCTAGAATCTTTCCCCATATAAGCAATGTCACCAGATCTTCAAAGCAAATACCACAGCGGCTAACTCCAAATCATGCGTGGGGTAATTCCGCTCATGGTCTTTCAGCGTCGCGATCCATATGCGACCACTCTTCCGTGCTGCATAAGCACACACCCTAATCCTTGGTTTGCTCACCTCAGGTTGGATAAAGAGCCTCTTGATATTGACAGAGACTGTGTGATAGCTAGCCTATGAGTGGAACCAGATTTGATTGACCGGATATGATAGGCGTAGCATGCCTATCTATTGTGTGAGGATCGTATGAGTCTGATTCAAAGGGGAAATATGGCTGACTTCTTAGTGAGTGATGATGGCCTACTGAGGTTTAGAGGCAGGATTTGTGTTCCCGATGACCTAGAATTAAAGAGATTGATTTTGATAGAAGCTCATTCATCGAGATACACATTACATTCGGAAGGTAATAAGATATATCAAAACCTCTGAAAAGAGTATTGGTGGTCAAGGATAAAAAAGGATGTCGCAGAGATTGTGGCAAGATGTCTAATATGTCAGCAAGTGAATGTAGAGCATCAAAAGCCTACAGGGTTATTGCAGCCTCTACCAGTACCAATTTGTAAATGGAAGCATGTCACCATGGATTTCATCATGGGATTACCAAGGACTAAGAGGAACCATGATGCTATCTGGGTAGTGGTTGACAGACTGACAAAATCCACCCACTTTCTAGCTATCAAAATGATGGATACTTTGAGTAGTTTGGCAGAGTTGTATGTATAGGAGATAGTAAGGCTACATGGTGTTTCAGTGAGCATTGTATCGGATAGGGATTCCCTTTTCACTTCTCAGTTTTGGGAATAATTCCAAGAAGTTATGGGAACTCGATTGAGTTTTAGTACTGCTTTCCATCCTTAGACCGATGGTCAGTCAGAGAGGACCATCCAAACATTAGAGGACATGTTAAGAGCAAGTGTTATGGATTTTAAAGGCTCCTGGGATGATCACTTACCGTTAGCCGAATTGGCATACAACAATAGTTACCACTCGAGTATCGGGATGGCACCATATGAAACCTTGTATGGTAGGAGGTGCCGTTCCCCTATTGGTTGGGAAGAAGTGGGTGAAAGGAAAATGTTTGCTCCTGAATTCGTACAACAAGCCTCTAATGTTGTTCAGTTGATATGTGAGAGATTGAGAACAACTCAGAGCAGGCAGAAAAGTTACTCTGATATTAGACGAAGGCCACTAGAGTTCACTGTGGGTGACTCTGTATTTTTTGAAAGTTTTTCCCTTGAAAGGGATTATGAGGTTCGGTAAGAGAGGTAAGTTGAGCCCTCTATATATCAGACCATTTGAGATACTGGAGTGAGTGGGAGATAAGGCTTATAGAATTGTGTTGCTGTCGGAGTTGGCAAGCATTCATAACGTCTTCCACGTATCGATGCTTCAGAAGTACCATCCAGATCCAAGTCAAGTGATTCGATATGAGCCATTAGAGCTCAAAGATGATTCGACATATGTAAAGAGACCGATCCGAATACTGGATAGAAAAGAAAAAGTGTTACGGAACAAGACGATTCCGCTTGTCAAGGTTCTTTGACAACACCACAATTCGGAAGAAGCGACTTGAGAGCTTGAGAACTTGATACGGGAGAAGTAACCCCAACTTTTTGACCAGTAACTTGGTTCCAATTTAGAGGATCAAATTTCTTTTAAGGAGGGGAGGAATGTAAGGCCCGTATTTTTTGTTGTAACCATATGAATTTATAAGTAATACATATGTACATGTAATATGAGTCATAAGTGATATAAAGTCCATAAATTCAATGTACACACTTTTAATATGAGTTTGGGAATGTACAGACAAGTTTTATTATGTATGAATATGAAGAAATAGGCTTTTATAAGTGATGAATGTCATTGGAACTCAAAATGAGTAGTGCAGCAAAGTATATGCAAGTATCCCTTTAAAATTTGGAAAAAAAATACAGCTAAGTGTACTGTAAAACAAGAAGAGATCGATCTCAATGCAAGGGAGATTGATCTCATGGGCCAAAATGAAGAGAAAAGAGGCATTTTGTAAAGGGAGATCGATCTAGAAAGTAAGCAGATCGATCCCTTATGAAGAAGAGATCGATCTCACCTCAAACAGATAGATTTCCTTAGCTCTCAGCCAAGAGCAAATCGATGCCATCCTTATGCCAGATCGATCTGTTTAGCTTTTTGCCTAAAAGAGATCGATCTCATCCCTTAGAGCAGATCGATCTCATAACAAAGAGTAGATCGATCTCATGCCTCGACAGATCGATCTCATAAGCTTAAATTTGCATTCTGAAAGGCTTAAAACAGAGGAAGATCGATCCTTAACCTAGGGAGATTGATCTCATCAAGGCAATTTCTATATAAATAAAGCTGCTGAACTGCAGATTTCGAGAGAAAACATAAACCTTTCAATTTAGAAGCCAAGTGACCTAAATTCTCTCTCTAGACTATCAACACTTTCCATATAGATTGGAGGAAACTTTATTACATCAAAGTTGTTCATGAAGTGGAGGAGAACAACATAGTTGGAAACGAGAGGCTGAATCACTAAATCGAAGGAGAAAAGGAGCTTTTCCTCAAAGTTGTGAAAAAGGAGAAAAAGTTGAGATTGGTAAGATTTCAATGCATCAATCTCAAATATGTTGATCTATATACTTGTATGATTTGATTGGTATATAGATTAATGGTTGAAATATGATAAACATGCTTAAACAAAGATAAGATCTAGAATTGATTTAATGATAGAAAATTGAGTAGGCATAGTTTAATGGAGAGTTGAGCATGTAAAAGTGTTATTGAGCATGTATATATGCTGGTATAATGATTTGATGAAGTTCATGTGTTAGAAACAAAAAATGATAGAATTGAGTATGCGAGGTGTTTGATAGAAAAAATGATAGAAAAAATGCCTCAATGAAATGAGAATCATGAACTTGAGGTATTATAAGCTTAATACCGATTTAATACGAATCGATACACTCAAGGAGTCTGAGAGATTCTCAAAATTGAGTTCTATACTCGAAATGGACTTATGAAGGATGAAGTCAAAAAATGGTATAACTAGGCCAAATAAGATATAAATGGTCAAATGCATTGATTTGAATATCATGCAAGTGAAATGAAGTATGTGACAATATACTGATGTGTGTGATACACAATTTCAGTTCTAGAAGATATCGTTGGAGTTGATAAGACCGGATCACAAGCTATTGGAATCAAGAAAAATGATTCAAGCGTGATTCGAGGTAAGGGACTTATGTAAGCTATAGAGATAGCTATACATGTCTTTTCTTATCTGCTGTGTACAAATGTATGCGATAGTATATAGATATCGATATATCTAGATGAAAACAACGTATAAAAATAAGTCGATGATATGAGTTGCATGACTTCTATGATTGTTGTGAAAAGAGGTTTTTGCAAATGTTTTGAGAAAGAATGATAATAGACAAGCTTGCGTATTAATTGAATTGTATGAAATGTTTATATAGAGTGGTTAAAGGGAGATTTGCCATCTCACTCATGATTATACATGGAGCCGTTCTATTCCTTTTCTGTGTGAAATCGTGCTAGAGCATGAGAGGCAACGGTAGATTGACCAGCCCCGCTCACACATTATTTTCAAACTGTTTTTGAGAAAAGCTAAAGAGTGCTTGATGCCTCGGGTGATGATGTGTGTTCCACTCGAGCTACTCGTACTAGATTTTGGGAATCATGTTGGAGCCATAGAGTACTTCTTAGTGATCTTGCTGTGATAATGCTTCCATGTGACCCTCTCGATTTAAAGTTATGGGACAACTGTGCTTGATGCCTCAAATATTTTGTGTGCTTTTCACTGAGTTGCTCGCACGTTGTCTCTTGAGCTTCTGTGTGATAAGCAAAATCGTGTTAGATGCCCCAGGTGTGCTATGTGTCTTACATTGAGTTGCTCGCACGAGAGTTTATGAAATTGTTGTCTGATGGATAAACTGTGCCAGAGACGTCGTGTATTACTGTGTGTCTTGCACAGACTTGCTCGCACGAGATTTTGAGACAACAAGAAATGGGTGATAAGGATCCATGGGAGCACAATGTACCGTGAGCACTAGCCATGGGGTATGATGTGCCATGATTATCTTCGTGATATCTGTGTGAGCTAAAGGGATGGTTGATCCGCCTCCCTAAGCGTAGGGTTCCCGCACATTTGATTAGTGTAGCCTGGAATCCAACTATGGCCATAATTCTTATATGTATCTAAGCGATACGACATTGTCTCTACTATGTGAGGTGACAGATGTCTTCCCTTGCTGTGTGTCTAGGAATGTGTTAACCCATGATTATGTCTCATATGAATATTGAATTGCTGCTGTGTGCAAACTGATTTGTAAATAAACCTGTGTGGTTTTGAAAGATTATCTGTGTGAAAAACATCTGCTGTGTGATTCTATATAATTATGCATATACCCATCTAGCGAATTAATGGTTTCGTAATGATGGAAGCTGTTTTAAAGAACATGCATATTGTTTTATAAGGAAAATGAATATATGTATTTTGGCATGTAGATAATGTAGTTATCTACATGCTTGCATATTTTCCTTACTGAGCGCATTATGCTCACCCCTTTATTTCCTCCTCCACATATACTACGTAGTAGTGAGTATTGCAGTCATCCCTGCTAAGGTGTTCTCCAGCAGTATAGAGAGGTATACACTTAGGTTGAGATAAAAAAAAATTTTGTGTCTTGTAAATTAATGCACAGTCTAATGATATTTTGTACGAAAGGGATGTATAGATAATGGAAACTGATGTAAATGCTTCCGCATATTTATAAAAGTCCAGTTTCTATTTTAAATTTGTTTAATTACAATTATTAAACTATAAATGGATGAGGTATGGATTGGATGTTAACTCACAGCCCAACTATTAGTGGTAAGTGGTAATGTAAGTTCACAAGAAGAGGGTCATGACAATCAAGATGTTTGATAAAATGCCTAAATGAACTAAGTTAAGCTTAAGAACATTGCCAACTAAGTGTTTGTGAAAATGCCTAAGTGAATGGCTAGTGAAATGGTCGATGGTAGCGTGGTGCTCGACATGGCTTGGCATGCATGGTTCTCGGCCATGACATGTGGCTGAGAGGTCCAATGGGCCAAGCCCAATTGGTTTTGGCCCAATGTAATGTAATGAGTCTCGGACAAGCCCAATAAGAGTTGGTGGGCCGCACAAGCCCAATAGTCCCAACGGAAATGAATAATAAAATAGAAATGGGCTTAAGGCAGAGTTAGGCCCATTAAGGTTTATCAAAGCCCATTAAGTGAAATAGACTGTATTAAATGTGAAATACAGTAGAAAAAGTAAAAGTTACATGATGAATGGTTATATGCAGCTTCAGAGATTATTTGAGGAGATAATTAGACTGCTGGATCGAGCAGCGTTGAGAAAGTAAAATTCTTCGAGTGATTTCAGGTAAGGGACTTTTGTAAGTAGTTAGAGATACCTGCACGTATTTTTGTCTGCTTTTGCATTCACTTAAAAACACTGAGGGTCATAGAAAATGAATAATAATTATAGCGACCCGATAGTGGCAAATTATGATTTTGCCCCTAATTAGGAAAAAAGTCAACTTTTGGAAAAAGTTGTAAAAAGCATGGAAACCACAATTATGAATGTTTTTATTGCTATTTAGCAGAAGAGTAGGTAGATGGGCTAATGTTTTCATGGTTGATGAGAAATAGTACAATTTATAGTGTTGATTTTGATGTTTTGAAAATCATCCTTTTTAAAGAGCCATCTATCGAATTATGTGAGAATAAATCGTGCTAGAGCATAGCTCGCACTTGATTTCATATATTTTCCACAAATATTAGTGCTGAATTATGATTCGCACTAGATTTCCATAACATGCATGATAGAGTGCTGGAGTTATTGCTCGTACTCAGTTTTATACGATCTATGCATGATAGAGTGCTGGAGTTATTGCTCGTACTCAGTTTTATATGTTTTGTGCATAGCATAGTAATGGAGCGATTGCTCGAACTTAATTTGAAACATAAAGCATGACCTAGTGCTGGAGGTTACACGCACTAGAGTTAAGTTTGTGATGTGTGAAACAGTGTCGACTGAGAGTCGCGCTCAAAGGCGCGCACTGTAGTTTTTCTGTGATATATAAGACATGTTGAAAACCATGTTGATTTCCTCTATAGACTGAGTGTCACACTGTTGAGATGTTTGCATGTGGATTTAGAGACGTGGTATTAATTATCCATTGAGATAGGGTCCAGGGTGTATGTTGTACCGTGTGTATGTCACGGAGTACGCAGTACCATGTGTTGTTGTGATGTGTATGAGGAGTTGATAGCTGGCGGTTGTGATGGACTAACCCCCCTCCCGTTGTAGCAGTGATTTCCCCGCACACCAAGGCTTGTGTAGCCTGGGATCACCATTATAGGATATGGCCATAGTCCAGAATATTATTGCATTTAACCACAGAGTCTCACATGATATATTACTTGATTGATTTTATGATATGGATAGACCTGAGGGATTGGTCGGAATTCGATTGTTGTGTTGTGAATGATTTAAATGTCATATTTACTGTGATTTGAATATAAATAGCATGATTTATCTAAAGGCATTGTGAAATTATACAAATCCATTATTTTGCACGAAAAGCCTACATTTGAGAACTAAGCATGATTTCTGCACATGGGATTTAATCTGTACAAGTATATGTATATATTTTAAATACATCCTTTTAAAGTGAGTTAAGGAAATAATATTTTTGAGGCATAGTATTATTTTGAGTAGATAGTGCAAATGTCTACTTGCTTGCCTGATTTCCTTACTGACCTGTGAGCTCACCCAATTTTTTTTTTACACCTCTTTACAGAGCATCTGTAATAGAGCGAGTACGTTTGAGGGATAGTATTCTTATTGTCCACTGTCATTTCCTATCAATCGATAGGTATACACATTTTGTACGAGTAACTCAGCGTAAGAACACACAACATACCTGAGGCATCGAGCATGGTTTTGTCCCATCACTTTAAATCGAGGGGGTCACATGCGAGCATAATGAGAGCAAGATCCCTAAGCAATACTCTTTGGCTCCAGTATGATTCCCAAAATCTAGTGTGAGCTCTCGAGTGGAACACACAACATGACCTGAGGCATCGAGCACCCTTTTGCTTTTCTCAAAATCCATTTTTAAAAATGGTGTGTGAGCAAGGTTGGCAAATCTACCATTACCACTTAAGCTCTAGCACAATTTCACACAGAAAAGAAAATAGAAGGCTCCATTCAGTGAGTATGAGTCAGAGGGCAATCTCGTTTAAATCACTCGTTAAAAGCTTTTCATACAAAATACCAAACCGGGAGCCAGTCTATTATTACTCTTTGTCAAAACACTTGCAAAAACCTCTTTTCACAACAATAACATTGAAGTCATGCAACTCATGCTTATAGGCTTCTTCTCATACTTAGTTTTCACCTAGATATATCAATATCTATATTCTTATCACATATATTTGCACACAACAGGTAAGAAAACATATGTATAGTTATCTCTAATAGCTCGCATAAGTCCCTTACCTCGAATCACGCTCGAATCGCTTCCCTTGGCTTCCAATGCTCGTGATCCGATCTTATCGGCTATAATTATGTCTCTTGGAGCTACAATGAATTACAATTCCCATTAGTATACTCCAACATGCTTCATTTTCACTTACATGAAGTTCAATTCAATGCATTGGGTCATTTTCCACTAATATAGCCTCATTACAACTTGTTGGACTCTAATCTCTCTTAAGTCCATTTCGATCGTTCTATTCGTTTCTTGAGAATCCATTAGACTTCTCGAGTTTATTGATTCATATTGAACCAGCATTAATCTCACAATGCCTTTAAGTTTATCATTCTCTCTCTCTAGGGGATTTCACCAAACACTACTTATTCCCATTTTAAATCATCATCTTTTCCAACATTTGTATTTCACAAAACTATCTTAAAATCATCTATACATGCTTACTAACATCTCTACATGCTTAAATCATCATCAATCCGATGTCATTTCAACTTTCTCTCACTAAGCCCATTTTAGGTCATGGTAGTTTAAGCATGCAAATGTATATTTCAGCTAACATTATATATACCAAATCACTCATCAAAACGTCTAGATTAACATACAAGAAAATGGTGTATTGAAACCTTACCTAGCTTGACCTTTTTCCTCATTTTTCCAAATTGGGGGAAAACCTCTTTTCTCCTTCAATCCAAGGCTTGAGCTTCTAATCTTTGACTATATTGTTCACTCCTTCACTAGGAACAACTTTGCTCAAAGGAACTTCTCTTAAAACTGATTGGAAAGTGGTGATTTTTTAGTGAGAAAGCTAGGTCACTTGTTAAAAATGGGGAAATAGGTTGTTTCTCATGAAATGCAGATTCAGCTGTCCAATTTATATAGAAAACGGATTAAGAGATTGATCTTCATGGGTGAGAGATCGATCTAGCCTTGTTTAAACTCCTTCAAAATTTTCAAAAATTTACAGGCAGGGGATCGATCTGTTGAAGTGCATGAGATTGATCTGTTCATTGGTATAGGATCAATCTGGTTCAGGCAGAGGACTTCAAGGACCGATCTGGCCTATCCAGAGGCAACTAGAGATCGATCTACCTATGGGAGGAGATCGATTTGGTCGAACTTGAGACAACTTTAGATCGATCTGCTTGAGTGAGGGATCGATCTCCCTCTTGCAGAATGCCTCTTCATTGCATTTCCAAGGCAATGAGATCGATCTCTCTTGCTCTTAGATCGATCTAACATTCATCCTGCAGTATCTTAGCTGTAATTTTCTCAGATTTCCAAAGTTAAACTCCCATTCAATTACTCACTCATTTTGAAATTCATTCCCACTTAGAACTTAAAAACATCAATTTCTTGTAATTCATATGTAATGTAACTTGTCTATACATTCTATAATTATAAACATTACATAGAAATTTATGGGTCCTATATTCCTCCCCTCCTTCAAGAAATTCGGTCTTTCAAATTAGAACTAAGTTACTCCTCAAAAAGTTAGGGGTACTTTTCCCGTATTTGCTTCTCTAACTCCCAAGTATCTTCTTCTAAATTGTGGTGTTACCAGAGAACCTTAACAAGCGAAATTGTCTTATTCCTTAACACCTTGTCTTTTCTATCCAGTGTCCAGATCTATCTCTCTATATATGACAGATCATCTTGAGCTCCAATGACTCATATCGAATCACATGAGTAGGATCTGGATGGTACTTCTAAAGCATCGATACGTGGAAGACACTATGAATGCCTGCTAGCTCTGGTGGCAATGCTAGCCTGTAGACCTTATCTCCTACTCGCTCTAATATCTCAAATGGTCTAATATACCAAGGGCTCAACTTACCCGTCTTATCGAACCGCATAATCCCTTTTGAGGGAGAAATTTTCAAAAATATTGAGTCACCCACAATGAAATCTAGTGGCCTTCGTCTCATGCTAGCGTAACTTTTCTGCCTGCTTTGAACTGTTCTCAATCTCTCACATATTAACTGAACAATCTCAAAGGCTTGCTATACCAAATTAGGAGTAAAAGTCTTTCTATCACCCACTTCTTCCTAACCAATAGGGGAACAACACCTTCTACCATACAACGCTTCATATGGTGCCATCCTAATACTCGAGTGATAACTATTGTTGTATGCAAATTCAGCTAATGATAGGTGATCATCTTAGGAGCCTTTAAAATCTATGACACTCGCTCTGAGCGTATCCTCTAACGTTTGGATGGTTCTCTCTGATTGACTATCGGTTTGAGGGTGGAAAGCGGTACTGAAACTTAACTGGGTTCCCATAGCTTCCTAAAAATGTTCCTAGAAGTGGGAAGTGAAGCGAGAGTCCCTATCCGATACGATGCTAACTGGAACACCATGTAGTCTCACTATCTCCCGTACATACAACTCTGCCAACGTACTCAGAGTATCTATAGATTTCATAGATAGAAAGTGGGCGAATTTCATCATTCTGTCTACCACTACCCAGATAGCATCATGGTTCCTCTTAGTCTTAGGCAATCTCATGATAAAATCCATGGTGACATGCTCCAATTTCCAAGTCAGTATAGGTAGAGACTGCAATAACTCTTCAGGCTTTTGATGCTCTACCTTCACTTGCTGACATATCAGACATCTTGCCACAAATTCTATGATATCCTTTTTCATCCTTGACCACCAATACACTTTCCAGAGGTTCTAGTACATCTTGTTACTCCCCGGATGTAATGTATATCTCGATGAATGAGGTTCTGTCAAAATCAATCTCTTTAGCTTTGGGTCACCGGGAACGTAAATCCTACCTCTAAACCTCAATAGGCCATCATCAGTCACTAAGAAATCGACCACATCACCCCTCTAAATCATACTCGCATGATCCTCACACAGTAGATCGGCATGCTGAGCCTGTTGTATCCGGTCAATCAAATCTGGTTCCACTCGTAGGCTTGCTATCACACAATCAGTGTTAACATCAAGAGGGTCAATATCCAACTTGAGGTGAGTAAATTGCTCGAGCAACTCATGTTCTCTGACCATCATATACGAGACCATTCTGAGGCTCTTTCTACTCAAGACATCTGCCACAACATTAGCCTTTCTTGGATGGTACAATATCTCGCAATCATAATTCTTCAGAAGCTCTATCCATCGTCTTTGCCTCATATTTAACTCTTTCTGTGAAAATAGGTATCTGAGGCTCTTCTGATCTATAAACACCTGGAATTTCTCATCGTACAAGTAGTGGTGCCAAATCTTTAATACAAATACCATGACTGCTAACTCTAAATCATGGGTCGGGTAGTTCCTCTCTTGGTTCTTATGCTGTCTGGATCCATATGCTACTACATTCTCGTCCTGCATCAACACACAACCCAGTCACTGTCTCGAGACGTCTGTATACACTGAATAACCTCTTAAGCTGGTAGGTATGGTGAGAATCGATGCGGTGGTCAGTCTGTACTTCAGCTCATAGAAACTACTTTTACACTTATCATCCCACTCAAATGCCACATTCTTTCGAGTGAGACGTGTAAACAGAGCAGCCAGCTTAGAGAATCCCTCGATAAATTGACAGTAATAACCTGCTAAACCCAGGAAACTGAGGATCATTGTAACCGTCTTGGGTCTTTCCCACTGTATCATAACCTCTATCTTGGATGGATCTACTGATACACCATCTCTCGAGACTACATAACCCAAAAACGATATCTCACTCAGCCAGAAATCACATTTGTCAAGTTTAGCATACAACTCCTGATCTCAAAAGGTTTGTAACACTATTCTCAAATGCTGCTCTTGCTCTTCCCTGGACTTCGAGTACAGAATATGTCATCTATAAACACAATTACGAAGTTATCCAGGCATGGCTTAAATACATCATTCATTAAAGCCATAAACACTGCAGGAGCATTCCTTAACCCAAATGGCATAACCAAAAACTCATAATGGCCATAACGGGTCTGAAACACTGTTTTGGGCACATCTCCACTTCGAATCTTCAACTGATGATACCTATACCTCAGATCAATCTTCGAAAAGATCTGTGCTCCATGCAAATGATCCAATAGATCATCAATCCGTGGAAGGGGATACTTGTTCTTGATGGTAGCCTTGTTTAACAACCGATAATCTATACAAAGTCGGAGACTCCTATCTTTCTTCTTTACAAACAGAACCGGTGCTCCCCAAGGTGATACACTCAGTCTGATAAACCCATTGTCCAACAACTCTTGCAACTATTTCTTTAGCTCCTCTAATTCCACTGGAGCCATTCTATATGGTGGCTTGGATATTTGTTCAATTCTAGGCACCAAATCAATACAGAATTCCATCTCTCTATCTGGTGGCAATCTTGGTAATTCTTCCAGAAAGACATTGGAGAACTCTCTAACCATTAGGATGTCAACTAATTACGGGTGTGCCTTATCCAAGTCAACCACATGCTATAAAACCTTCAACATATTATGACCACATTTGTTAGTAAGATCATTCATCCTTGGAAATAATTTACAAATTCTTTCATTACTCTTTAAGTCTTACAACATGCTTGTCAGGGGTGGAAAACATTATTGTCTTAGCATAACAGTCTAAAACAGCATGGTTTGTAGCCAACCAATCCATTCCTAAAATTACATCAAAATCCTTCATGTCTAACAGAATAAGATTGACCAACATATCCTTTTCCCCTACTTTTAACTTACAATCTTTACATACATACTCAGTTACTACATTATCTCTCACTGGAGTACATATAAGTAATATCCTACCTAGAGGTATAGGTTTTACCTGTTCAAATAATTTAAATGCAAATGTAGGTGATATGAATGAATACGTTGCACCAAGATCAATCAATGCTAATACTTTAAAATCAAAGACTAGGATGGTACCGTTAATCACATCCGTAGAAGCTTCTCCACCAGTGCTCTGCCTCGCCCTTCAACATAAATATGGCAAAGGCAACCCTCTCAATCGATGTACACTTGAAGAACACATATAATTTCTCCATCTCATATACCCAATCCTCGGCAACAACCGGGTCCTTCACTCCTCTAAAAATTGGAGGTTTCAACTCCTGGAACTGTTATAACCTATCAACTAACAATCATAACCCAAATCACTACTGCTCAGTTATGGAGCGACAAGAGAAGCGGTATCCTGAACTGGTGGTGGTGTAACGGTCTCAGTAGTCTAAGGTCTCTCTGCAGCTGTCTATCCAGTAGCTGTAGGCTGACTGGTTAGACCTCATCTATCTCCAGCCCCAATGCCTACGTGACTATCTCCACAAGGCTCTCAATACTCCGCTCTATCCTAGTGAAGCGTGCCTCAGTATGTTTCTCAATAAGGTCTTATGGAGCCTGATCAGTCTGTGGCTCTGCACGGCTCTAAGGCCTACCCCTACGGCCTCTAGCACCTGAACTCGCCCCTCTACCACGGTGGCTGACTGACATAATGCCTAATTTCCTGTATTCATACCATTTATTAGTATTATTCCATCTCGGTATACATAGTCATATCTAAACAAAGCACAGTAATATGGGGATGTAACTTTTCTACTTACTAATACTGGCTCATATCAGGCCAACTCAGCTCTGATACCAATCTCTGTCACGACCCATTTGTACAAAAAATTACTACAAATTTTTTACTTTTACCTTTCCTTTCCCGGTCGTGAACATTCTCATCACTAAACAGTTGGGCTATTAGTTAGTATTAGTCACTCTTTACCATCTACTATGACAAATCTTTTTAATTTATTCGTAAGCAAACACGTATACTTTATAATTGAAATTCGATACTTGTAAGTGTCTATTAATATTTACATCCCCCATATTACATTCCAAAATGATTACTGTGCTATTAAATGTTTAGATACAAAAATATACTAGTATGTATACCTTTTGGTGATGGAGAGCAGCGGATAACAGGATGCAACTCCTCAGCCACTCACTAACTACTGTCTGCGTTCTTAGAGGGGGAAAATGAAGGGGGTGAGCAACCACACGCTCAGTAAGGCAATAATGCAAGCAAGTAGATAACTACACTATCTACAGGCTTATAATATCATGACATAGAAATAATTTATATCTAGAGCATGAGGTAATATTAAAACTATACCACATGTACATACAGATATCACATACTGAAAACATAAAAATAGGCATTATAATATATGGAAAATCATCATGTAAAACATCTCATACTCATCATAATAAAACTCATCAGTTTCATCTCAAATTATAGATTTCATCATAAATCATTCTCTCAAGGTTTGACACCTTATCAAAATTTAGTAAAACTCACCACAAAATAGTGTATCATCCTTTAAAAGCAACACCCACAAGGTTTAACCCCTCCCTCGGGTCAACCCTGGATAACATAAAGCATGATTAGCATATATAAAACCATGTGATATCATGTGAGACAGGTGGTAACTGTATATAATCGAGGACTTTATTGGCTAACTATGTCACTATCATCCCAGACCACAAGGATCCCGGTGTGTGGAGCATCAGGCTATAAAGGGAGGTGGGTTAATCCTACCCGGCAGACTTTAAATCAACATCATCACCACACGATACAACGTACTCCATGTGATATACACAGTATAACATACTCCATGGACCTATATCATGATCGAGGGTGCCTACCGTAGGTCTTATCTACTCCATACCATGTATAACTGACTTAGTCTCAAGTGCACATGCGAGCATCTCATTCGTGTGACTAATAGTCTACACGAGCCATCCAGCACGGCTCATGCGAGCATCTAATCCATGTGACACAGTCTACATGAGGCATCTAGCACGACTCATTACATATCATAGTGTGAAAAGGCCAGTGCAAGCGAAGCTTTAGCACGATTTCATGCATAATCGATAAAAGTCCTTGTACGATCAACGCTCCAGTCTGACTTTATGCAAAAATAAATAATGGTAAAATCATGTACGTACAAAGCTCCAGTACCGTTATATACATAAGAAATAAATGAAGACCCACATACGAGCGAAAGCTCAACTACGGCTTGCATGCATCTCATCTCAAAGTATGGTGTGAGCTAGGCTCTAGAACATTTCATGCATATTAAAATATAAAAACCCCAATGCGAGCAAAGCTTTAGCATGATTAAACTCATATAAATCTGATAGGCGGCTCTATTTCAACAAACACGCTTGAAATCAAAGTTGGCACTTGACTCATGCTATTTCATGAAATTATGAAGTCAAATAGCTAGCCTATCCATCAATTTTGCTTAAATCGAAGCAATGTATTTCATACAAATATCAAAACATTCTCTTCATGCAATTATTAGCCTTACTACCCTTTTGTAAAATTTAACTCCAAGGGGCAAAATCACTTTTTTTCATCTATATCCGAAATCTTTTGCACAAATCATTATTTCTTTTCTAGGTAACCAAGCAATTATCAAGCCCTATAAATACGCTCAAAATACATGTAGTTACCTCTAGATACTCATAAAATTCCTTTACTTGGAATTGCATCAAGTAATTCCACTTCCTTAGAGCTGCTGGATCGCGCAGTCTAATTCGCTACCAATGAAATCTCTAGAGCTGCACGAAATTAGTTATCATATCAATTTAACCCAGTATAATACAATTCTTGTGTTTACTATAGTCGATTCAACTTATTGGTTTCATTAACACTTATTGGGCCTTACTTTCTCTTAAGTCCATTTCGATTGTACTATTCATTTTTCGAAAATCTATTGGACTCATCAAGTCTAATGATTCATATTAGGCCGACATTAAGCTCACAATGCCTTAAGTTCATCATTTTTCTTCACTAAGGTATTTCATCATACACCTCTTATGCACATTTCATAACTCCATCAAATCCTATCAATTGATTCCCAAGATCATCTCAAAATCATGCATTTAACATCACTATCACCATATTATAATCATTTCATCAATAAATCCACTATAGTTCACTTTCTCACACTAACCCATTTTTATGTCATAGAGGATTCATCATACTCTAAGTAGTTTCAACCAACAATACATACACCAAATAACCCATAACAATGCATAGATACACATACTTGAAGTTGGTGTATTGAAAACGTACTTAGCTTACTTCCTCACTTGGCCAAATCTTAAGGGAAGACTTTGATCCTTCAATCTAACAACTTGAATGTTGATTCCAAACTATGTTGTTCTCCTTATCATAATGAACAACTTTACCTCATACAACTTCTCTCAAATCTAGTAGGAAGGTAATGATATTGTAGAGTCAGAAAACTAGGTTACTTGTGAAAATGGAAGGATGTTTGATGTTTCAAGGAAAAAGACTTGACTATCGGGTCCTTTTTATAGAATTGGCCTCATGAGATCGATCTCCCCTTGTTTGAACTCTCTCAATATTCAATTTGTAGGCTATAGGATCGATCTATTCATGGGTTAGGATCAATCTGCTCATGGAATGGATCGATCCTTGCCTAGCGAAAGGCTTTAAAGATCTATTTGGCTTTGGGAAGAGATCGATCTTTGCTAGCCAGAATCCTTTGGAGATCAATCTGTCTTTTGGGATGAGATCGATCCTTACTAGGCAGAAGCGTACCGAGATTCATCTGCTTAATTTAGGGATCGATCTCCCTTTTACAGAATGTTTTGTTTCTGCATTTTGAGCACAATGAGATTGATCTCCCATTGCACTAAGATCGATCTCCCTTTGCTCTGCAGCATTCCAGCTGCAATTTTCCCTAGTTTTCAAGGGTAACTTTGCATTCACTTGCTTCACTACTCATTTTACATTTCATCCATACTTTGAGCTTAAAAATATCCAATTCTTATGATTCATATATAATGTAACTTGTTTGTACATCACCGAATCATAAAGAATACATAGAAATTTATGGGCCTTATATTATCAATTTGTGTTTGAGTCCTTGTATTAGTCTGAAGGGTTTAAACTACATTCATTTACTCTGTAGCCACTTCAGCCCTTATTTAGCCATTACATGTATTCACGGGTATTCAAGCTTTCTCTTTGCAATCTCATTCACATTTATATGATCGAAATCATCCATCTTATGATTCCATTAACATGTAATAAAGTCATACATATATGAGGTCTCACAAATCTCCCCCTCTAAAGAAATTTTGTAATGTTTGTAGTTTTACACGTACTTCTTATGAAGCTATGATGTCTATGCACATTGTTACAAGTGTAAAGATAATAAAGGATGTAGGGATTATGAGATTTAACGTACAATCCATGATTTCAAGTTGTGTGCACAAGTTTTATTGCTTATGAATTATATGAAATGGATATTATTGTACGATTGTTATATACGAAATCTAAAATGAGGTATTAGGTGAATAAGGATGAGTTATACATTGGGAAAATGCAAAAAACTGTAGTAACGAGGAAGTAGGGGAGGAGCAGATCAATCTCCCATGAAGGAGAGATCGATCCCCTCTCACAAAATGTCAAGTATTAGTTCAGTTGGAATAGGGCAGATCGATCTCATAACAAGGTAGATCGATCTCCTTAAGCCTCGGTCGGGAAGAAATCGATCTCTCACAAGGAACAGATCGATCTCCAAAGGTCTCGGGTTGAAATAGATTGATCTCCCCTTTACTAACAGATCGATCTTGTAGCTGGTAATCTGAGTGGTTGGAGTAGTTAGACCATAAGCAGATTGATCTCCACCAAGCACCAAATCGATCTCCTAGGCTTTGTCAATATAAGAAACACGACTTTTGGAACTAGAACACATTTCCCTCTTTCCTAAACACCCAAACACTCACCATTTTCACCCAAAACTAAGCTTTCTCACTCTAGAGAACACTACATTCCCAGTACATTTGGAGGAAACTTAAAGAGGCAAAATTGTTCCTTGAAGTGAGGAGAATAACATATCCAAAATCTAAAGTATGGATTGCTCAAGGAAAAGAGTTAAGCATCCCACAAGTTTGGTATAGAGAAAGGGATAAGCTTGGTAAGTCTTCAAAACCCTCAACTCCAATCATGATGTTTTAGGTGATTTTAGGAGTTGATAAATGTATATTGTGTTAGTAGAAAATGGCTAAGATGTGTAGAACCCACTTAACCTAAAATGTCCCTAGAAAAAAGATAGATTGAGTTGGAGTACTATGATATTGGTGGTGTTGAGTGAATGATTTTAGATGAATTTACAAAGAAATATCAAGGTGAAATATGATAAAAGGCTTGAAGAATGTAAATTGATAAGTAAATTACAATGTGAATGTTTAGGAAAAGAAAAGGAAAATAACTTAATGATTTACACGTGTAGATTGGAATATGTTGGAACACGATTAACTCGGATCGCGAACGGAGCAAACAAGACAAAGGATATATAAGCACGATTCGAGGTAAGGGATTGTATGTTAACGATAGAGATATTCGTATGTATTTTGCAGTGATTTTAGTAGTTATGACGCTAGTGATATTATGTTTAGCTATTGAGCTCTGAAATGATATGAAGGTGTGAAATGTATTATTGTATAAATTGTGAAAATGGGATGTGGGAAGGAAAACAGCATGACATGCATATTTTTGATGTTTTTACTACTATATGTTGTCATTGTAATTGAGAGATGATGAAGGATAGGTTGGCTAGTTTTACATGTTTTCCATGGATCAGCATGCTACGTCAATAAACATGATTGAGTTTTCTTTTGAGAAAATGGCCATCTATCCGATTTGAAATATAAAAGATGTTGGAGCCTTAGCTCACACCTGCTCTTTTTTATTTTAACTATGTTGGAGATTTTACTCGCATATGCTTTCATGATTTGATAAATTGTATTGGAGCATAGCTCGCATGTGGTTTTATGATGATGATAATGTGCTGGAGCCTAGCTCGTACAATAATTTTTCGAGATGATACAGTGCTAGAAGCAGTTGCTCGCACTGAGAGATACCACGCTGGAGGCTTGAGGAGACTGTGTTTCACACTGATTTAGCTCGCCTGGTATATGAGACATGCGTTAGGATGATGAGTCTGTCGTTGTAGGGTGGATGGACTACGTCCACGGGCGTGCACTGTACCATGTAGTTATTTGGGGAATACTATGTAGCGTGCTGTGTGCATGTGGGTACGAGTATCGTGTAGATGACACATGGAGTACATTGTACCGTGAGTATATGTGATATGATGAGGAAGATGATGATGAGGATTAAGATGAGTCGAAGGGTAGGACTGATCCATCCCCCTTCAGGCCAGTGATGCCCTATGCACACCTGATCAGTGAGGCCTGGGATCACTGACTATGGCAATATGTCGTGGATATTTGTTTACCTAAAGTTCTCTGCCTATCTCAGAAATAAGAGAAAATTGATGAAAAGAAATGGTTTGTGAAAAGGAAAGAAATAATGTGATTTGATAAATATCTTGATTTAAATGCCTGTGTTGTGATAGCACTATTTTATGACATATTTCTAAATGGAAATATCGAGCATTGGCTTTTACGAAAATGCCTGTGAGAGAAGACTGTTTTAAATGCATTTTCCATTGATATTTTCATTTATAATGAAAGATGATTTTGTTGATCATGCATGGGCTACGTAAATAGTACAGTATCTACCTGTTAGCATCATTTTCCTTACCGAGCTGTGATTTACTCATCCTACTATTTTTCCCCCTCCAGATACTGAGAAGTAGAACAGTGCGGTGGTCTCCAGATCTGTTTTGTGTTGGTCAGCTCCTACCAGTTGCTAAGGTATAAGAATTATATATACAAAAGTATTTTGTATCTATCGTATTGTATCGCACAGTCATACGTTAAAAATGAGAAAAATTGTATAGGGATGTTATGTAAAGATATTTTATTTATACAATAGATTTTGTATATCTACACATATGCCTGGGAGTGTGTGATTTAAAGTTTCAAATATTTCCACTATAAATGTATGGAATTAGTAATTACATTGGCTCACAACCCAACCATAAGTGGTATATGTATGGATGAAAGGCACCCGGAGTCAGGGTGTGATAAAATTGGTCCTCCAAATTAGAACCAAATCAGTCTGAGAACAACTCTGGTACTTCTCTTGCATCATACTCTCTAACTCCCAAGTAACTTCTTCAGAACTGTGATATTGCAAAAGAACTTTCACTAAGGGAATCGTCTTTGACCTCAACACCTACTCTTTCCTATCCAATATCTGAACCGGCTTCTCGACATATGGCATGCTCTCATTGAGCTCCAATGGCTCATATCAAATCACATGCACCGGATTCGGGTGCTACTTCCGAAGCATAGAGACGTGGAAGACGTTATGAACGCCTACTAACTCGGGTGGTAATTCTAGCCTGTAGCCTTATCTCCCACTCTATCAAGTATCTCAAATGGCCTGATATACCGAGGGCTTAACTTACCCTTTTTACAGAACCTCATAATCCCTTTCGAGGGAGAAACTTGCCAAAATACAAACTCACCCACAGTAAACTTCAATGGTCTTCATCTCTTGTCAACATAACACTTTTGTCTGTTCTGAGCTGTCCGTAACCTTTCACAAATCAACTGGACGTCCTCAGAGGCTTGCTGTACTAAGTCAGGAGCAAAAGTCTGTCTCTCACTAACCTCTTCTCATCCAATAGGGGAACGACATCTATGGCCATACAATGCCTCATATGGTGTCATCCTGATACTCTCATGATAACTGTTATTTTAGGTGAACTCGACTAGTGGTAGGTGATCATCCCAGGAGCCTCTAAAATCCATCACACACACTCTTAACATATCCTCTAGGGTCTGTATAGTCCTTTCTGACTGACCATCTATCTGATGATGGAAAGTGGTGCTGAAACTCAACTGGATCCCATCGCTTCCTGAAAACGTTCCCAGAAGTGGGAAGTGAAGCGGCATCCCAATCAGAAACAATGCTCACTGGAACACCATGTAACTTAACTATCTCTCGAACATACAAGTTCGCCAACTGACTCAGAGTATCGGTAGCTCTCATAGCTAATAAATGGGCTAAATTCATCAACTGATCAACAATTACCCAGATGGCATCATGACCTCTGCGGGTTCTCGATAAAGCCATCATAAAATCTATGGTGATGTGCTCCCACTTTCATGTCGGTATCAGTAGAGTCTACAATAACCCTGCAGGCTTCTGATGCTCTACCTTCACATGTTGACAGACGAGACATCTAGCGACATAATCAATAATATCTCTCTTCATTACAGACCACCAATAAATCTTTCGAAAGTTTTGATACATCTAGGTACTTCCTAGATGTATCGTATACCTCGATGAGTGAGCCTCTAATAAAATCACTCTCCTGATCTTTGGATTATCAGGAACACATATCCGACCTCTGAACCTCAGCAATCCATCTTTACTCAAATCAAAATTAGTCTCTGTACCCCTCTGTATCTGCCCGATAACATCACTGCACTCCTGATCAATCTGCTAAGTCTGCCGGATATGATCCACTACATTCAGTTCCAACCGCAGGCTAGCTACCATACAACCACTATCAGTATCAGGTGAGGACATATCTAAACTGAGGCTTGTGAACTTTTTCAACAGCTCGTGTTCTCTAATCATCATATAAGACACCAACCTGAAGTTCTTAGTGCCCAAGTTATCAGCAACTACATTCGCCTTACCCGGGTGGTACAGAATTTCACAATCGTAATCCTTTAGGAGCTTGAACCATCTTTTTTGTCTCATGTTCAGCTCCTTCTGCATGAATAGATACTTAAGTCTCTTGTGGTCCGTAAATACCTGAAATTTCTCACCATAGAGGTAGTGGTGCCATATCTTCAATGCAAACACTACAGTCACTAACTCTAAATCGTGAGTCGGATAGTTCCTCTCGTGATCCTTCAACTGCCTGGACCCATAGGCAATTACCCTCCTACCTTGCATAAGTACACAGCTCAGTCCTTGGTGTGATGCATCCGTATACACAGAGAAACCTCTTGAGCTTGTACGAATGGTGAGAATTGGAGTAGTGGTCAACCCACGCTTAAGCTCCTAAAAACTCTTCTCACATGCCTCGTCCCATACAAACTCAAAATCCTTCCGCGTGAGACGTGTCAACGGAGCTGCTAGTCTGGAGAAACCCTTTACAAATCTCCGATAATAACCTGCCAATCCCACAAAACTTTTAATCTCAATGACTGTCCTGGGCTGTTCCCACTGAATAACTGCCTCAATCTTGGATGGATCCACTGATACCCCATCCCTCGATACAACATGGCCCAGAAATGAGATCTGCTCCAACCAAAAGTTACATTTACTGAGTTTGGCATATAACTCCTTCTCTCGGAGGGTCTGCAAAACTATCCTCAAGTGCTGCTCGTGATCTTCCCTGGACTTGGAATAAACCAATATATCATCAATAAACACAATAACAAACTGCTCTACGTATGGCTTAAACACATCATTCATTAAAGCCATAAAAGTTGCAAGGGCATTTGTCAATCCGAATGGCATAACCAAAAACTCGTAGTGGCTATAACGGGTATGAAATGTTGTCTTGGGTACATCTCTGCTCCGTATCCTCAACTGATGGTACCCAGACCATAGATCTATCTTAGAAAAGACTTGTGCTTCCCGAAGCTGATCCAACAGATCATTAATGCGTGGAAGGGGGTACTTATTATTGACGGTAGCCTTATTCAACAATCAGTAATCTATGCACAATCGGAGACTCCCATCCTTCTTCCTCACAAACAGAACTGGAGCTCCCCAAGGTGAGACGTTCGGTCTAATAAACCCCTTCTCTAGTAACTCCTGCAACTGCTTCTTTAGCTCCTCCAACTCAATCGAAGTTATTCTGTACGGTGGTTTAGATATCAGCTTTGTACCAGGTACCAATTCTATACAAAACTCAATCTCTCTGACTGGTGGTAACCCTGATAAATCATCCAGGAAGACATCAGGAAACTCTGTCACCACTGGAATGTCTCTCAATTCTGACATGCCATATCTGTGTCAACTATGTATGCAATGAACCCTTCAAATTATCATTTTCCACCGTTAGTAACATAGGTCATCATATTAACATTTATGATTAACAAGCAAATTCATCTCTTAAATATGATGAATTAAAATTGTACTCTTCCCATTATAATCATCATATTTCTTCATTTCTTTTCAGTAAAAGTTACAGTAAAGCTATCTATCCTTGAAAACATTACTGTTTTAGCATAACAATCTAAAACAACATGGTTCGTAGACAACCAGTCCATTCCTAAAATTACATCAAAATCACTTATATTTAATAGAATAAGACTTATATTTAATAGAATAAGATTGGCTGTCATATCTTTTCCCTCTATTTTCAGCCTACAATCCCTATATACATACTCAGTCAACTGACTATCATTCATAGGTGTAGAAATTAGCAACATTCTATCTAATGATGTAGGTGTTACATGCTTCGACAACTTACATGCAAATGAAGGCGATATAAAAGAATGTGTGGCATCAGGATCAAATAATACAAATGCTTCTAAATCAAAAATTATGATGGTACCTTTAATCACATCCTCTGAAGCGTCCGCGGTGTCCTGGTCCAATGCATGAACTTGCCCTCTGCCAACCACCTGTTTCGCTTTTTCCTTAGCTATAACTTTTCTCCTCGGAGCAGAAGTCTCAACAGGAGCTCTCCTCAGCTCTTTGCCCTTCTGTAGGGCAGTTTTAATCATCTCTGCGTAATACCTCATGATATGCCCTGGCTTCCCACATCTGTAACACACTCCAGGGGTCATTGGACAAGGCCTGGTACCATGAAATCTACTACATCTCCTACACTGCTCAGTAGTAGGATGTGGTCCTCCAATGACTATACCCCTTGGTGAAGCTAAAACAGGGTACACAGGAGGTCTAGCAGCTCTCTCCTATATCTCCTCAATCCGAGGTCTTTTCCCAAACAGTCTCCAACCTCCTCTCCTGAAGTCTCTATCACCTCTGGATCTCTTTCAGTCTATCTCTCCTGCTACTAACCTTCCCAAATTCAGAGGCATTCTGCTCAAAGTCTTGTTCACATAACTGTGCCCTGTGCACCGTCTCCTCATAAGTAGGGATGTCAAATGGAGCCAATCTAGATCTGATGGCTGGTCTCAGTCCATCCATGAACTTTTGGACCATCCTAGTCTCACTGCTCCATGTATCCAAGTCATACCTCCCCAATGATATGAACTTCGACTCATACTCATCAACGGAGCGGTTCCTCTAAACCAAATTCATAACTCCATCTATAGCTTCTGCTGCGCAGTGGCCGAAATATAATATCTCCTAAAGGCCTCCAAAAATATCTCTCATGTGATCTCTGGGTACCAGGCCCTCAAGATAGATACTGTGGATCTCCACCAGTGCTCTGCCTCGCCCTTCAACATAAATACGACAAATGCAACCCTCTCAATTGATGTACACCTAAAGAACCCATACAATTTCTCCATCTCACAGACCCAATCCTCGGCAACAATCGAGTCCTTCACTCCTTTAAAGACTCAAGGTTTCAACTCCTGGAACTATCATAACCTATCCACCTAATAGTCATAACCCAGATCACTATCGCTCGACTGTGGAACGACAAGAGAAGCAGTATCCTGAACCCGTGGGGGTGTAACGGTCTCTATAGTCAGAGGTCTCTCTGCAGCTGTCTGTCTAGTAGTTGTAGGCTGCCCGGCTGGACCTTATTTATCTCCAGCCCCCAACGCCTGCATGACTATCTCTACAAGGCTATCAATACTCCACTCTATCCTAGTGAAGCGTGCCTCAATAACCCCTAGTCTCTTAACAGGATCCTGTGGAGCCTGATCAGTCTGTGGCTCTGTACAGCTCTGAGGCCTACCCCTACAGCCTCTAGCACATGAACTTGCCCCTCTATCACGGTGGGTGACTGACATATTGCCTAATTTCCTGTATTCATACCATTTATTAGTATTATTCCATCTCGGTATATACAGTTATATCTAAACAAAGCACAGTAATATGAGGATGTAACTTTCCTACTTACTAATACCGACTCATATTAGACCAACTCAGCTCTGATACCAATCTCTGTCACGACCCATTTTTACCAAAAATCACTACAAATGTTTCACTTTTACCTTTCCTTTCCCGGTCGTGAACATTCTCACCACCAAACAGTTGGGCTATGAGTCACCATTAGTCACTCTTTACCATCTACTATGCCATATCTTTTTAATTTATTCGTAAGCAAATAGGTATACTTTATAATTGAAATTTAATACTTATACGTGTCTATTAATATTTACATCCTCCATATTACATTCCAAAATGATTAATGTACGATTACATGTTTAGATAGAAAAAGATACTAATGTGTATACCTCTTGGTGATGGAGAGCAGCGTATAACATGATGCAACTCCTCAGCCACTCACTAACTACTGTGTACGCTCTGTAGAGGGGGAAATGAAGGGGATGAGCAACAACAAGCTCAGTATGGCAATAATGCAAGTAGATAGATAACTACACTATCTACATATAATATCATGACATAGAAATCATTTATATCCAGAGCATGAGGTAATATTAAAAATATGCCACATGTATATACATATATCACGTACTGAAAACATAAAAATAGGCATTATAATACATAGAAAATCATCATGTAAAACATCTCATGCTCATCATAATAAAAATCATCAGTTTTATCTCAAATCGTAGATTTCATCATAAATCATTCTCTCAAGGTTTGACACCTTGTCAAAATTTAGTAAAACTCATCACAAAGCAGTATATCATCCTTTAAAAGAAACACCCACAAGGTTCGACCCCTCCCTCGGGTCAACCTTGGATAACACAAAGCATGATTAGTGTATATAAAACCATGTGATATCATGTGAGACAGGTGATAACTGTATATAATCGAGGACTCTATTAGCCAACTATGTCACTATCATCCCAGACCACACGGATCCCGGTGTGCGGGGCATCATACTATAAAAGGAGCTGGGTTAATCCTACCCTCCAAACTTTAAATCAACATCATCACCGCACGGTATAGTGTACTTCATGTGATATACACGGTATAACGTCTTTCATAGACCCATATCATGATCAGGGATGCCTGCTGTAAGTCTTATCAACCCCATACCATGTATAACCGACTCAGTCTCAAGCGCACGTGCGAGCATCTCATCAGTGTGACTAATAGTTTACACGAGCCATCTATCACGACCCATATGAGCATCTCATCCGTGTGACACACAGTCTACACGAGGAATCCAGCATAACTCATTACTTATCACAGTGTGAAAAGCCCAGTGTGAGCAAAGCTCTAGCATGATTTCATGCATAATTGATAAAAGTCCTTGTAGAATCAACGCTCCAATATGACTTTATGCAAAAATAAATAATGGTAAAATCATGTACGAGCAAAGCTCCAGTACCGTTATATGCATAAGAAATAAATAAAGACCCACGTACTAATGAAAGCTCCACTACAACTTGCATGCATCTCATCTCAAAGTATGGTGCGTGCTCGGCTCCTACACATTTCTTGCATATTAAAATATCAAAAACCCAGCGCGAGCAAAGCTCCATCACGATTAAACTCATATAAATCTTATAGGCGGCTCTATTTCAACAAACACGCTTGAAACCAAAGTTAACACCTGACTCGTGCTATTTCATGAAATTTGAAGTAAAATAACCAATTTGTCTGTCAGTTTTGCTTAAATCGAAGCAATGTATTACATAAAAATATCAAACATGCTCTTCATGTAATTATTAGCCTTACTACTCTTTTGTAAAATTTAACTCCCAGAGGCAAAATCACCCTTTTCACCTATATCCAAAATCTTTTGCACAAATCATTATTTCTTTTCTAGATAACCAAGCAATTATAAAGCCCTAAAAATACCCTCAAAATATGTGCAGTTACCTCTAGATAGTCACAATATTCCCTTACCTGGAATTAGGTCAAGTAATTCCACTTCCTTAGAGCTGCTCGATCGTGCAATCCAATTCGCTCCCAATGAAATCTCTGAAGCTGCACAAATTTACTTATCACATCAATTTAACCCAATATAATACAATTCTTGCGTTTACTATAGTCGATTCGACTTATTGGTTTCATTAACACTTATTGGGCTTTAATTAGTTTTAAGTTCATTTCGATTGTACTATTCACTTCTCAAAAATCTATTGGACTCATCAAGTCTAATGATTTAGATTAGGCCAGCATTAAGCTCACAATGCCTTAAGTTTATCATTTTCCTTCACTAAGGTATTTCATCATACACCTCTTATGCACATTTCATAACTCCATCAAATCCTATCAATTGATTCCCAAGATCATCTCAAAATCATGCATTTAACATCACTATCACCATAGTATAATCATTTCATCAATAAATCCACTTTAGTTCACTTTGTCACACTAACCCATTTTTAGGTCATTGAGGATTCATCACACTCTAGGTAGTTTCAACCAAGATAACCCATAACAATGCATAGATAAACATACTTGAAGTTGGTGTATTCAAAACTTACTTATCTTATACTTCCTCACTTGGCCAAATCTTAAGGGAAGACTTTGCTCATTCAATCCAACAGCTTGAATGTTGATTCCAAACTATGTTGTTCTCCTGATCATAATGAACAACTTTACCCCATACAACTTCTCTCAAATCTGGTAGGAAGGTGATGATATTCTTGAGTGAGAAAACTAGGTTACTTGTGAAAATGGAAGGATGTTTGATGTTTCAGGGAAAAAGACTTGACTGTCGATTCCTTTTTATAGGATTGGCCTCATGAGATCGATCTCCCCTTATTTGAACTCTCTCGATATTCAGCTTGTAGGCTGTAGGATCGATCTGTTCATAGGTTGGGATCGATCTGTTCATGGAAGGGATTGATCTTTGCCTGGTAGAAGGCTTTAGAGATCGATCTGGCTTTGGAAAGAGATCGATCTTTGCTAGCCAGAATCATTTAGAGATTGATTTGTCTTTAAGGATGAGATCAATCCTTACTAGGTAGAAGCATACCGAGATCGATCTGCTTAAATGAGGGATCGATCTCCCTTTTACAAATATATGGGGTCCCATACTATAACCATATCATTCCAAGTCCAATAAATCTCAAGAGCAAATTTACATATTATCACTCATTCTATAGATCATCTCAAAGTTCAATACTCAAAAGATCCACCAATTGGATATATCTTGTGTAAGGCCCTCAAATTCATAAGTTTATACATGCACATGCTATGTGAAGAAATGATGTGAAGTCCATAAAATTAATCTACACACTTGTATTATGAGTTGTGATGTACGTACAAGTTTCGTTATGTATGAATAATAAGAAATGGACTTTTGTAGATGATGAATGTGAGTGGAATGGAAAATGAGTGGTGTGGTAAAATGGAATGAAGTATGCATAAGTTGCATAAATGGTTACACTCCATTTGGTTGTAAATTGTATACCTTTGGTTATACAATGAATGCACACAAGTCTTAATGTAGATAAAGTAGGAATGGATGTCATTTTCAAGCCTTAAAGGTGATTGGATGAGAAAATGACTATGGCAGCAAAATAAATGAAGTTTGCAGAAAACTATAGTAAAATCTGGAAAATATGAATGAGAGATCGATCTAGAAGAGTAAAAAATGCTCTTGTTCGAGCAATGGAATAAGGGCAGATCGATCTCCAAGAGGGCCATATCGATCTGCTAAGCATTTTGTGAAGTCGATCCCTAGGAGGCCAGATCGATTTCCTTAAGCTACTGACTTGCAACAGATCGATCTCATGCAAGAGCAGATCGATCTCCTTAAGGTTTTGTGTTGTTAAGATCGATCTCATGCTAGGAGCATATCGATCTCATTAAGTTTGGAAGGTCGATTTCGAGAGGAAAAAGTGCAGGGCAGATCGATCTCATAGAGACAATTCTATAAATACTGGACTTTTGCATTTCAGTTTGCACAATTATGCGTGAAAGCTCCAATTTCTATGCATAACATCAAATAAAAAAAATAAAGCCTGCTAGATTAAAAACCCCATTGGGGCGGTATAGGCAAAAGTTAAGGCAAAGCTTGCTAGATTGAAAACCCCATTGGGGCGGTCTAGGCAAAAATTAAGGCAAAATAACAAATAAATAAATAAATAAATGAACTACGTAATGACTTGATCCTTCTCTTGGAAGGTATGTAAGCAGCTTAGGAAACCCTTCCAATCCTAAGTTCAGTCACACCAAATAAAAAAAATCATCATAATGATTAAAGTCTTATATGACATAGATGAAATGCTGAAAATGTCTATTACAAATAAAATAAAATAAAACGCTCAAATAATATCTAGGACTTGTTGCTCCAACTGTCGACCAAAGAGTCTCGATGAGTCTGCAATGCTCTCCTAAGCTCTTCAATGTTCTCCATGTCTTCATCAGCAATGGAAACCGTGGCCTCTAATTCAATCATCAGCTTTCCAAAGGAAGCAATTTCATCATTGGCCTTGCTTACTTCAACAACTCGAGCATCCAACTCAGTCTTCACCCTCAATTCCTCTTTCTAAATTAAATGCAACTTCTCTTCTAGTGCAGCACGTTCATCTTGCAAAGCCTGAAGCTTTGTGGCTTGTGCTTCATAATGTTGTTGCTTCAACGTTAATGAAGACTTAGTGCATTCCAGTTGTTCTGTTACTTCAGCCTTCTTCCTTTCTAAAGTTTTTTGAGAAAGACGACCATCAAGTTCTTTCTCAAGACACAACAATGCCTTCACCTCCCCAACATAGGAGTCAACAATCTTTTTTAAGGAAGTCGAATCACCGTGCAAACTTTCAATGCCTGAATAAACAGTGGAAGCATCTTCGTAAAGCTTGCTAACTTGAGAAAAAGAGGCATCTCTAAGTCGAAGTAAGAAATCATGTCCGATCCCTTTAATGGCTTTTTCAAAAATCTTGGAAGAATACTTGCCAGGATGATAAGTCGAAACAGAGATAGTATCTCGTTCAAGAGAGCGATTGATTGGCAATTGGGGCGGATCTTGATTAGGAGGTTTATTCCCTACTGTGTCGTCACCCCGAGCTCTCTTAGTCGATGAATTGATTGAAACAGACTTAGAGATACCCTTGGCTGAAGATGTGGAGCCTATTTTAGCAAACAACTATTTCACTTGGTTTCAAACTTTACCAGCATCACTTACAGATTTCTCACTTTTTGAAGGCTCATCATCGGGCATGATATTTTTAACCTGGTCAACAGTGTTTTTCTTTAACATCTCTGTAAGAGGAATCGCATCACCGGTCGAATCAGCAACTTCTTCCTGTGCAATTGGAGTCCTCTTCTCAGACTCCCACGATCAGTTTCAGGACATCTCCTCTTTAAGGAAAAACGAAGCCTGCCATGACAAGATTTCTTAGGGGAATCAACCCTTGTTACTTGACTTGAAATCTTTGGTTGCTCGGAGACCATCACTTTCCTTTTCAAAGAAGATTTCACACCTCTCCTAAGCCTTTTGGGATTGCATCTGTCACTATCATGATCACTTCCGATAGGTTCCACAGGTTTATCACTACAATCATCACACTGACGAGGTTGTTCATCTCCGTCAACGAGAGCCTCTCTCCTATCCACGGCAGGGGTTAAAGAACCTTTGCTTTGTTCAAATTGCCCCATGTCAAGGCGTTGCGTCATGGTAACATCATCAATATCTTCAGCCTCAAGGTCAGTAGTCTCTATCAAAGGCTGCACTTGCTTCGATAATCTTTCTTTACAAGAGCTAGAAGAAGCAAGTCTGAAATTAGTACTTGTGCTATCTTTCAAGATGGGTATACTAGTACGATAGTAATCTCCTATTTGACCTTGCCACCATACAAAGAATTTTCTTGTTACAAACAAGTGTTCATTGGTGCTACTCCATTTAGGGATAGTCACTTCACAGCTTGGACCTCTCAACACGCTACATCGCCAATAACGCAACAACCCTCTCAAGCTGGCAGTTCTAATAGCAGTTGTCAAAGATCCCGGAACATCTTGACAGTATCCAAATTACCTTGCAAAGCGATGAGGACTATATGATTCTACCAAGTGAAAATTACCTCTTCGTAAAGTCAAAAATGAAGATCGAAGGCTGACCAAGTATTCAAAATCGTCAAGCTTAAGTCGGTTCCCAAGAGTGTCCAAGAGTTTAGTCTTACAAGTATCAAATATGCTAGTGGCTTGCCAATCTATGCTAAGCAATTGTTGAATGATTTCTCGACTTTTGACCTCACAGTAAGATTTGTGACCAAAAGATCCCCCGTACGTGCACATTTTAGGTCTTCTTGGTGTTTTATTTGATCCAGGATGAGTCCCAAAGTAAGATGCCATCCACGTATGCATAAAATGCCGAGGAAGAGCAACATTGCATTGACCAAGACCATCAATGCAAGTAGCAATTTGATTCAATCCATTATATATGCTCGCCAAGATAGGAATAGCAAGACTAAATCGTGTACCTTTTGCTGTGAAAGAAGCCACTTTGAAAGTCTCAGGCCGAATGACATCACCACAGGTACTCAGAAGAATAAAAGAGCATAACCAGACTGATAAGAATGCGGCTAAGAACACCTCATCTCTATCAATGTCAAGAACACCTAAATCAAGGAAAACTTCATTTTCCTTTCTAGTACGAAGGCGGTGTCTGAAACGACCATCGGGAGTATATAGAGAATTTTTCTTGCCTTTGATCGTGATCGAACCATAAGGATCATTGTATTTACTTTTGCCTCGAAACCAAAATCTCACCGAAGCAAAAGCAAAAATTCCATTGCTTTTCGAAGCCCCATGATCCTCCTGCAGCCTGATAAGATGATATGTAAGAAAAAGGTATCGACAATTGACCGGAAGAATGGGATAGGAAGATTCATCGAGACCAGTTATTTCTTCTAAGCTAGGGGCAACCTCGTCGTAAAACTCTCCAACAATAGGAAGACCTCCTAAAATCTTCAAATCCCACAGTGAAATGAAAATCTCACTATGAGAAGATAAAAATGTATTGGTGGCTGGACACCAAGCTTCGCATAAGGCATGAATCATATTTCGACCTTAGTCATAAACAAACAGCAAAGCAAAGATCGATTCATAAACGCCCGCTTGCTCTAAAATCTGTTTGTGCTGACTCAAAATAAGCTCTGACCATTCCCAATATCCAGGAGGAGGAACAAATTCTCCACGTGGTTGAAAGTCATGCCAAGAAACTTCGCGTCTATAAATACGATGGCCCAAAGTGGTAAGGGCAGTGAATTGACGCTCTCTTCATGGCGACTATCTTGCAACTTCAGCACCGTCTTAAAGGCACCCTTTTGAGTAGTGTGAGAATTGCAAGAAAATACCTCATCAACCTCTTCAGAAGTCCAAACATCCAAATGGTAAAGAGTTGCCACATCGGAATCCCAATTATTTGCATTACTACCAATAGCTGGAGTGTGAATTAAACACTTAATAGCTTTCCTTATATCCTCATTGGACTTGTCTCGGATAAGTAGAAAATCACTTAGACGACCTTTATGTTCCTCTTGAGTCTTTGAAAAAAAAGGTCTGCCCTTAACTTCATCTTGGTAATGCTTGACGATAGATGGTCTTAGAAGACGATACGAAGGAAGTTCGTCCATCACTACAAAAAAAAGGGTAAGTAAAAAAGATCAAATAATTTCAAAGATAATACTAAAAATAATAATGCGTAATACATATGCGAAAAAAAAGAGGGGGGCTTCATGCGCTGTTCAACAGATCGGGCGAGGCAACAAGCATAGAGATAACAAACAAACAAAAAAAATGGGCAATGAAATGAAATATATGGTGATTTCGGAACTCGTTTTCGTCTCCAACTCTGGTTTTTAAGGCAATTGGGTAATGGGCTGCGTCTACTCAAAAGCTTGCATCGACGAGATTCGCATGCCGAGAGATGCAAGAATCAAAGATCCACTAAACGCAAGACCAAATTCGGCGGAGATTATTGTTTTCTCACCCGTATCTTCGAACGAGGATGGAGAAACGAGGGACCAAATCCATTCTCAGTTAAGCTTGAACCGAGCCAACGACCTGGAAGTTGGCATCACGCGTCTCTCTAGGGTTTCCGCTCAGTTCTTTCTGCCTGAAGGATCCCGAATCGTTAAAGTTTCGTCAGGCAATTACGAGCTTAAGTATTCTTACTTATCTCAAAGAGGTTATTATCCCAGATGCTTTAGATAAAACTAATCAAGACAGTTGGCGATGTGTCCCTAAAGACACACTAATTTCGATGTTCTCATATCGACCTGATGATACTCACGAACTGGCCATAAAATCTGAATGCCTCCAGTAAGTGAATGTCGTTTATAGGGAGCCATGACTTTATCCATTCTTTAATTCTGTCATGTTAGAACTGATCAGTTCTGGTATTGAGATCACTACCAAACCAAACTCTCTCGTCAGTGCGCATTGCAAAAGAGGTGATCAAGTGTTTCATCCTCTTGATTACATAGGAGGTATTGTCCTGATGTCACGATCCTGAGTTCACTACGTATTGGGAGTCCATTGAGTTTTCCTCCGGTGTGCCGACTGTAGCAATTTACATCAGGAACAAGACGATCGCGACAAGAACTCGTGGCACAGAAGGCAGGATACGTTAGAGGCAAAGTGGAAGATGATAATAGAGGGTAGTCTGATGCCGCTAACACGTCACCTGAAGAAATCCGACACGTGGGAACAACACACATCGAAGGATCAGAATGCCACTCCCCCTTTACCTCCCTAACACCGTGAAGAAATTCGATACCTTCAACGAGAGCTCCAACTACAAGAGATCGTCGTTGATTCGGTCCTCTGGCTCAGGCAAACTCAAGAGAGACCCCTCGTTGAATCAGGACAAGTTGAACCACCAGGAGTCACAGGGTTGTCAACAGAGCAAAGAAAGAGGTTGACAATTATAGTAGAACTTGTCGCTAATCCCTCGATCATTTTCATGGAAGAACCAACATCTGGCCTTGAAGCCAGAGCAGCAGCAATTGTCATGAAGACTGTCAGAAACACGATGGACACTAGAAGAACAGTTGTCTGCATTATTCATCAACCTAGTATTGATATCTTTAAAGCCTTTGATGAGTTACGGCTGATGAAGATGATGTGATAGAGAGACTAGCTGCTGTGTTGGAGAGCTAGCGGCGATAACTCACGGAGAGCTGCTGTGACAGAGAGCTAGCTGCTGTGTTGAAGTGCTAGCTGTCGTTGCAATGAAGATGACAAAATAGAGAGTTGCTATCATGGCCAGTGTTGAAGGTGGAGGTAGAATCAACTTCAAATGATGAAGTGAGGCACTGTATAGACTTAGGGAAGAAGGTGGTCGCAGTGATGGCACGATACAATAACAAAATTCAAGCATGCAAAATAGCAGTACAGATAGCCACATAACAATAATTCAAACATCGACATACAGATTGTTTATCGTGGGTGTACGAGCATACATTCACTAAAAAAAAAAAAGAGAAAGAAGAGTCTTACCTAATGATCCGCAAAATTGATGAAAAAGGATCTGAGCTACTTGAAATTTATGAAGAGGAGTTATGATTATCAGTCAATATATATAGTTTGACAGAAGAATTTAAGTTGAACTCTGACTAAAGAGATGTAATTGTAATTTACCTCTTTAGTTCAATTTGTGTTAAAAATAAACACAAAATTCAATATATATATATATATATATATAACACAAAAAAAAAATTATCCTATTCAAAAAAAAAATTTCAAAGAATTTTGTCATAGCTAGCACGCTTTTGATATTGATGGACTTCAAGTTCCATACGTACTTCATGTCTAGCATACGCACGCCCGTATCTCGAAGTGGGGGCATTTGTAGGCATTAAAAAATAATAATGATTATCAGTATTATTAGTTGATTAAATTAAATATTTAATTAATTAATAATTTCTAATAAATTGGTGATAAATGAAAATTATTAACCAATTGTATTATCTTTAATTAAATTAAATTAATTAGAGATAAATCCTGGAGTGATCGAGTCCTTTTAGAACTCTCTACCATCAAGCATTATAAATAGAGAGCTCTTCCACACTCAGAAGACACAAAGAAGAGAAGAGAGACTCAGAAGAAGTAGATAGAAAGCACTGAAGAAGAGCATAGCACACAGAGAAGAGAAGTCTCAACCTCCTCAGAGAATTGAAAGCCTACAGAATACCGGCCGTTCTCCGATCAAGCCTTCTCTTCAGTCAAGTCTTTTCTTCAACAAAGCCGTCAGCAAATCTACAAGAGAACAACAAGTCACAGACCGTTCTCTCAACAATCAGCCACGCCGCTACAAATCCAAGAGGAACCACAGACCATTCTCTCAATGATCAGCCACGCCGCTACAAGTTCAAGAGGAACAACAAGCCCTTTGGCCGTTTCTCTCAACAATCACTCATTCCACTCCGTCGGGATCAAGCGTCACGCCCTCGATAAGTGTATTTCAGGAGACCAAATCAGAGGATTATTCTTTTTGTAAAGAATTCAAAACAGAGAATTGTACTCACACATAAATACAAAAATTAAATTTTATCACTAATTCGTGTTTTAATTTTTCAGATGCAAAAATTTGTGTATACAATATCAATTAACTTTACTAACCCATATTCCACTTTCTGTATAGTTAATTTAAAGTATTGGGCCCGAATACTCTTATTGGGCCTTATTGCACCTTAATGAGCCTAACCTTGTCATAAGCCCATTTTCACTTTACTATTCTGTCCCGACCCCTCTTCATCAAATTCATCTAAAAATCACCATAAATTTTTTGCTTTATTTGTTAACTTACTCAATCATGAACAACTCTCACCAATAACAGTTGGGCTATGAGTCAGTATTAATTATCATTCACCATTCATCCTTCAATTAATCAAGAGCAAATACATACATTCGGAAGTTTAAGTTCTATACTTATACATGTTTGCTAACACTTACATCCCCCATATTACAATTCAAATGATTATTGCACTATTACATGTTTAGATACAAAAAGATTTCCTGTATGTATACCTCTTAGCAATGGAGAGCAACGGATGTCTAGACACAACTCCTCAGTCCCTCATTAGACTACTATGTGCACTCTATAGATGAGGGAAAATGATAGGGATAAGCAACCACATGCTCAGTAAGGCAATAATGCAAGCATGGTAGATAACTACACTATCTACATGCTTATAATGTCATGGCATAAAAATCATTAATATCCAGAGCATGAGGAAATATTAAATCTATGCCACATGTATATACATATATCATGTACTGAAAAACATGAAAATAGGCATGTAAACATGGTAAACCATCATGTAAAACTTCTCATGCTCATCGTAATAAAACTCATCATAATAAGGAAACTCATCAAAAAACCATCCTTCAGGATTTAACATTTTCTCAAAACACAGCAAAACTAATCATAAACAGCAATACCATCTCCTTAAAAACATCCCACAATGCTCGACCCCTCCCTCGAGTCTACCTTAGACAACACAATTCATGATCGATATATAAAATCATGTGATGTCATGTGAGACAGGTGGTCACTATATACAATCGATGACTCTGTTAGCCAACTATGTCATTATCATCCCAGACCACACAGATCTCGGTGTACTAGGTATCATGCTGGAACGAAGGTGGGTTAGTCCTACGCCAGACTTTCAAATCAACATCATAACCTCACGGTACAGCGTACTCTATGTGATATACACGGTACAACATACTCCGTGGACCCACATCATGGTCGAGGGCGTCCGTCGTAGGTCTTATCTACCACATGTCATGTATAACCTACTCAGTCTTAAGTGCACATGCGAGCATCTCATCCGTGTGACTAGCAGTCTACACGAGGCATCCAGCACGGCTCGTGCGAGCATCTTATCTATGTGACATAAAGTCTACATGAGGCATGCAGCACAACTCATTACATATCACAGTGTGCAAAGCCAAGTGCGAGCAATGCTCTAGCTCGATTTCATGCATCATCATTTAATACCCTCGTACGAGTAACGCTCTAGTACGGTTTTATGCATAACAAGCTATGAGAAAATCATGTACGAGCATAGCTCCAGTATAGTTATATGCATAAGGAAATCAATGGAAACCTACGTAAGAGTAAAAGCTCTATTATGGCTCATAAAACATCACATAAATCTGATAGTTGGCTCTATTTCAACAAAACATGTCCAAACCATAGTTAGCACCGGACTCGGGCTATTTCACAAAATTATGAAGTCAATAGCCAGGCTATCTGTAGATTTTCTTAAACCAAAGCAATGTATTTAGTAAAATTATCAAAACATGATGTTTATGCAATTATTAGCCTTACTACCCCTTTTGTAAGATTCATTTTCAAAACCAAAATCATCTATATCCAAAATCATTTGTACAAATCATTAATCCTTCCTAGATAATCGAGCGATTGCAAAGCCCTATAAACACCCTCAAAATACATGGAGCTACCTCTAGATATTCATAAAATTACCTTATCGAGAATCGCGTCGAGTGATTGCACTTCCTCAGAGCTGCTCGACCACGCAATCCTATTTGCTCCCAATGAAATCTTCGGTGCTGCACAAATTACTTATCACATCAATTTAACCCAATATAACATAATTCTCGCATTTATTATAGTCGATTCTACTTGTTAGGTTCATTAACACTTATAAGGCCTCACTTTCTCTTAAGCCCTTTCTCGATTATACTATTCAGTTCTCGGGAATCTATTAGTTCCATTAAGCTTATTAGTTCACACTTAACCGACATTAAGCTCTTAATGCCTCTAGTTCATAATTTCCTTCACTATGGTAATTTATCAAACACCTCTTATGTCCATTTTCAATCATTATCCATTCCAACATATATATATATATAACAAAACTATCTTAGAATCATCTATACATGCTTACTAACATATTTACATGCTTAAATCATCATTAACTCCATGCCATTTCAACTTTCTCTCACTAAACCCATTCTAGGTCATGGTTGTTTAAGCACGTATATGAACATTTCAGCCAACATTACATACACCAATCAACTCATCAAAATGTTTACATTAACATACTAGAAGATGGTGTATTGAAATCTTACCTAGCTTGACTTTTTCCTCTTTTTACCAAATTGGGGAAAAACTGCTTTTCTCCTTCAATCCAAGGTTTGAGCTTCCAATCTTTGACTATGTAGTTCACCCCCTCACTAGGAACAACTTTGCTTAGATAGCTTTTTCCTCAAATCTCCTGGAAGGTAAGGATATCCTAGAGTGAGAAAATTAGGTTGTCTTTGGTTAAAATGGAAGATTTTGGGATTTTTGGGGAAGAAGGCTCGGCAGTCAGGTCCTTTTTATAGTAATCACGTTATGAGATCGATCTCCTAGGGTGGAGATGTCAGACCCGTATTTTATGTAGCTTGTTCCTTATGATTCCTATGTGTATGAACACTCTATTATTATAGTTGAATCATAAGAAGAGTATTTACTAGATTTAAAGTGTATTTGAAATGATTTAGCACTCATAAGCTACATAAAAGCCTAATGTGAGCTATAAGAGTCACAGGCTAAACCGAGTGGATCTGAATCATTCTGACTGAAGAGAAGAACTTCAAATTAGAAAATATAGAGATTTTATGAAGGAAAGTCAGTTTGATTAAGTTCCAAACACGGGAATGAGAGTAAAAAAGCTAAAAAAAGGTAAAATGGACCTTTTTAGCGAGTTAAGGTATTTAAGGTATTTCGAGCATATTTACATAGCAAAAATGGCTAAAACGTAAAGACGAGAGTGTAAGACATAAGATATGACACTTTCAAAATTTTGAAAAAAGTCAACGTGGTCAATAATTAAGGAAAAAGTCAACATAGTTAAGAAAAGTGGACTTTTACCATAGTTGACTAACCATGGTTAAAAATTAACCTAAGTATGGAGAAAAAATTGGGGAAAAATATTCTTGGTTAGAATACAAGATAATCATCCCCAAAAGTAAGAAAAAATTATTCGAAAGGATTCCAGAATAAAATTAATGGATAAAAACGTAATGGGCCGAAATGAAGATTTTAAAGCACATTAAGGTATACTAAACGTAGATCGAAATTCGTAGGTCCCTTAGGCCGAATTGTTGGACCAATTGATAGTACAAATATTTAGAAAATTAAAGGCCCGAGGTATAGTAAAATTTTTAGCCCGAAAGCCCATTAAGAAAGCCCAAACCAAATTGTAAAGCACATTAGGATTAAATATCTAACCATAGTTAAAGCTAACTATTACTCATTAGATGACTCATTAGGTGACTCATAACTAAACCTTAGGAAGTTAATTTTAATGGCTGAAAATTAAGGCTTAATGGCTAAGTAAATGGCTTATAAAATCAGCCACACCATTGTAATCTTCACCATACCATTCTCGGCTACAAGAAGGAAGCCATTGAAATACATTATCCAAGCTTTCTCTCACTAGAAATCACTAGAACTAGGCATATTTGGAACTTGCATTCTTCATGAAAGTTGTTCCAAATTGAGAGGAGAGTGACATATGTTGGAATTGGCTATCAAGAAGCCATAGTGTCCAAATCGTGAGACTCCAAAGTTTCGGCCAAGTGTGAACACAAATATTAGGTATATTTTCAAGCTTTCAAATTCATATATGTTAATGTATGAATGATTTTAAGTATATTGGTATATGTTTTAAGCATTTAAACATATGAAATCACTATGATCATGTTTATGCCAAGAGTGAGTAGTGAAATATTGATGAATGCCCATATGATATTAAGGCATAAATGAGTTGATATACATGTGTTAATAATTATGGTATAGTTAGAATTAATCAATTTGATTAATTAATACATGTAATAAGTTGGCAATCAAGGTGTTTGATAAAATGCCTAAATGAACTGTGATGCTTAAGAACATTGCTAACCAAGTGTTTGTGAAAATGCCTAAGTGAATTGGCTAAGGAAATGGACATGGACGGCATGCCATGGTATGACCTACGGCATGGAGTGCTCTCGGCCATGGCATGTGGCTGAGAGGTCCAATGGGCCAAGCCTAATTATTTTAGGTCCAATGTGATGTAATGGGTCTAGGACAAGCCCAATAAGAGTTGGTGGATCCCACAAGCGCAATAGGCCAAACGAAAATGAATAATAAAAAGGAAATAGGCTTAAGGCATAGTTAGGCCCATTAAGGTTTATTAAAGCCCATTAAGGGAAATAGACTATATTTAATGTGAAATACAGTAGGAAAAGTATAATTAACCTGATAAATGATTATATGCAGCTCCAGAGATTATTGGAGGAGCAAATTGGACTGCTGGATCGAGCAGCGTTGAGAAAGTAAAATTTCTTGGGTGATTGCAGGTAAGGGACTTTTGTGGGTAGTTAGAGATACCTGCACGTATTTTCGTCTGCTTTTACATTCACTTAAAAACTCTGAGGGTCAGAGCAAGTGAATAATAATTATTGTGACCCGATAGTGGCAAATTATGATTTTACCCTTAGTTAGGAAAAAAGTTAACTTTTGTGAAAAGTTGTAAAAAGCATGGAAACCACCATTTTGAGTGTTTTACTACTGTTTAGCAGAAGAATAAATAGATGGGCTAATGATTTTAAGGTTGATGTGAATTAAGCACACTTTATAGGGCTGATTTTGATGTTTTGAAAAACATCCCTTTTTTAAAAAGCCATCTATCGAATTATGAGAAAATAAATTGTGCTAGAGCACATCTCGCACTTGATTTTATATATTTTCCACATATATTAGTGCTGGATTGTGATTCGCACTAGATTTCCATGACATGCATGATAGAGTGCTGGAGTTATTACTCGTACTCAGTTTTATATGATATATGCATGAGAGAGTGCTGGAGCGATTAGCTCGTACTCAAATTTTACATGAGATACATGACAGAGTGCTAGAGCGTTGCTCGTACTCGATTCTTCATGAATTCTACTTGACATAGTACTTGAGTTATTTCTCATACTTGATTTGATGAGTTTTGTGCATAGCATGGTACTGGAGCTATTACTCGTACTTGATTTGAAACATGAACATGCATTGACCTAGTTGCTAGAGGTTTACTCACACTAGAGTTTGAGTTTATGATGTGAAACAGTGTTTGAGCGAAGTGTCAACTGTGAGTCGCGCTTAAAGGCGCGCACTATAATTTATGTGATATATAATACATGTTGAAAACCATGCTTGATTTCCTCGTGTAGACTGAGTGTCACACTACGATAGGTTCGCATATGGATTTAGAGACGTGGTATGATATTCCATGGTTTGAGGGCTAAGACCTATGGCAGGCACCCCGATTGTGATGTAGGGTCCACGGAGTACATTGTACCGTGCGAGTGGCATGAATTACACTGTACTGTATGGTGTTGTGGAGTTGAAGAGGATATAGCTGGCAGTTGTGATGGACTGACCCCCCTCCCGTTGCAGTAGTGATGCCCCACACATCAAGATTTGTGTTGCCTGTGATCACCATTATCGGATATGGCTATAGTCTAGGATACTATTGCATTTCACCACAGAGTCTCACATGATATATCACCTGATTGACTGATTTATTTACGGATAGACCTGAGGGATGGGTCAAAATTCGGTTGTCATGATGTGAATGATTTAAATGTCATATTTATTGTGATTTAAATATACATTGCATGATTTATATAAAGGCATTGTGATATTATAAAGATGCATTATTTTGCACTACATGCCTACATTTGAGAAAGCAAGCATGATTTCTGTAGATGGGATTTAATCTGTACAAGTATATGTATATATTTTAAAGACATGCTTTGAAAATGAGTAAAGGAAATGATATTTCAAGGCATAGCATTATTTTGAGTAGATAGTGTAGATGTCTAATTGCTTACCTGATTTCCTTACTGAGCGTGTTGTATGCTCACCACCATTTCTTTTACATCTCTCTACAGAGCATCAGCAGTAGAGTGAGAGCATTTGAGGGATAGTATTCCTGTTGTCCATTGCTATTTCCTATCGATCGACAGGTATACATATTTTATACGGTTATGTATCTAAACATAGAAACAGCACAGTGATGTATACGATATATATTATGGGGAATGTATTTGTATTGGTTTGATATGAATCTCACATGTATTATAAAAAGAAGTTACAGTCAGTAACAGTATATTGACATGTACGTATGATAATAGATGATATGGTATGCGAGGAAGCTAACATCGAATCATAGCTCAACCATTGAAGAGAGGAAAGGTAAGTTAAAAATGCGAAAAATTTGTAGTGGTTTTTGGTTAAGTCATGGAGGGTCGTGACAGAATGGTATCAGAGCAGAGGTTGGTCTAATGTGAGTCGGTGTTAGAAAATAGAAAAATGACATCCCCATAGTATTGTGCTGTGTTTAGATAAAACTGTGTATACCAGATGGGAGACGAAGTAATTCATAATTATGAATGCAGGAACTTTGCCTATATGGCAAATACTTATAGTGGTAAAGGGACGAGAGGTAGGGCTCGAGGCCATGGAGATAGGCCTGAGAGACGAGCTACTGCCGAACCATTACCTACCCAAGAGACTCTAGATGCTACTGAGGCACCAGAGTGTGCTAAGATGCGCTTTACAAGATTAGAGCATAATCTAGAGATGATAGTAGAGATATCGGCACAGGCGATGCCAGGTAGGCAGGGATGGGAGGCAAGAGCTGCGACAAGAGAGGCAGTTGCCCCTGATACTCCTACACAGCCAGCTCATGCACCAAGGACTGTAGATACTCCTACACCCCCACCAATTTTAGGTAGTAGTAGATTAGGGTACGGATGTGATCTGCATCTGTTGCGAGAGTTCCAGAAGTTTAGACCTCCATCTTTTAGTGGGGTCAAGGACCCTGTAGCTGCTGAGGAGTGGGTTGCTGAGATGGAGAAGCATTATGGGTTCTTCGAGTGTACGACATCGGAGATGGTCGCATTTGTTGTGTTCCTACTGAAGGGAGCTGCAGAGCATTGGTGGAAGTCCACTAGACCCACATTGAGAGCTTGCCATACAGATATTAGTTGGGAGACATTTCGGGATGCCTTTAGGAGGCAGTTTGTCCCAGATACCGCACAGCGAAAACTATAGGCTGAGTTTTTTGGACAGAACCAAGGGAGTTTGTCAGTGGACGAGTATGAGACTTGATTCCTATCCCTGGGGAGATATGACCCAAATACCATGTATAGTGAGGCCAAGAAGGTCCACAGTTCATCGATGGATTGAGACCGATTCTGCGACCCAGGTTGGCCCCATTAGATATAACCACCTATAAGGAAGCAGTGCGCAAGGCGCAACTGTACGAACAAGATTATGAGAGGAATGCTTTCGAGTTTGGGAAGTTTAGCCGGAGCTGAGATATACAAAGGAAGGGGTCGGCTAGAGATAGAGGTTTCAATTATCGAGGAGGGAGGAAACTCTTCGGTAAGAGGCCACGGGTTGAGGAGGCACGAGAGAGACTTGCTAGATCTCCTGCTTATCCGACCATAGCTCCAGTGACGGGTATTGTCATAAGAGGACAGAGACCTACTACTGATTAGTGCAAAAGATGCAGTAGACAACATGGAGGTAGACCGTGTCCGCTGACTCCTATAGTGTGTTTTCAATGCGGGAAATAGGGGCATATTGCTAGAGCTTGCCCAGAGATGATTGATATTGTTCCACTGAAGGGCAGGGAGCCAGAGAGAGCTCCAGTTGATCCTTCTGCTTCGAGGAGGAGAGCAACAGCAGAAGAAAAGGGGAAGCATGTGATTGGTCGAGGGCGCGTACATACTTTGGACCAAGGGATAGCTGATGCTTCATCGAATGTGATATGAGGTAACATCCTGATTTATGATATTGAAACATATGTTTTAATTGATCCTAGTGCCACATATTCTTTTGTATCGCCTTCATTTGCATGTAAATTAGCAAGACATGTAGAGCGTACATCGTTATGTATGATGATGTTGATTAGTACGCCTATGAATAGTAGTCAAGTTGTAGAGTATGTATTTAATGACTGCAAGTTGAGAGTAGGGGATAAGGAGATGACAGCCAATCTAATATTGCTAAGTATGAGTGACTTTGATATAATCTTAGGAATGGATTGGTTATCTGAAAACCATGTTGTTTTAGATTGTTATGCGAAGACAGTTATGTTTCCTATACCTACTAGATATGTTGTAAAGTTTAATAAGAATAAATGAAAGAAGTAGTTATGATTATTATATGATTTACTAACTTAGAAAACCTTCAACATATCAAGGTTTCATTACGTACGTGGTAGATATGGATAAGGCACATCTAGAGTTGTTAGATATTACTGTGGTCAGTGAGTACCCAGACTTTTTTTAGATGAGTTGCCAAGGTTACCACCAGACAAAGAGATGGAGTTTTGTATAGACTTGGTTCCTGGTATAGAGCCTATTTCGAGATCACCATATCGTATGGCCTTAGTTGAGCTGGAAGAGCTCAAGAGACAGTTGCACGAGCTGTTGGATAGGGGTTTTGTTCGATCGAGTGTTTCACCTTGGGGTCCACCAATTTTATTCGTAAGAAAGAAGGATGAGAGCCTTCGATTGTGTATAGATTACCGATTGTTGAATAAGGCCACCATCAAGAATAGGTATCCCCTTCCACACATTAATGACTTGTTAGATCAGCTTCAGGGAGCACAGGTCTTTTCCAAGATTGATCTGAGGTCTAGGTATCATTAGCTGAGAGTTCGGAGTGAAAATGTACCAAAGATAGCATTTCGTACTCGATATGGCCATTATGAGTTCTTAGTCATGCCATTCGGATTGATGAATGCTCCAGCTGCTTTCATGGCTTTGATGAACGATGTGTTCAAGCCATATTTGGACCAGTTTGTTATCGTCTTTATCGATGACATATTGGTGTACTTGAGATCTAAGGAGGAGCATGAGGAGCACCTCAGGATCGTATTGCAGACTCTACGAGAGCAGGAGTTATATGTTAAGCTTAGTAAGTGTGACTTTTAGTTGTCACGGATCTCATTTTTGGGACATGTTGTATCAAGGGATGGTGTATCAGTCGATCCATCCAAGATAGAGGCTATAGTTCAGTGGGAACAGCTGAGGACAGTCACCGAGATCAGGAGTTTTCTGGGTTTAGCTAGATATTATTGGAGATTCGTTGAGGGATTTTCGAAGTTGGCTGCTCCGTTGACACGTCTTACTGGAAAGAGTGTACCGTTCATATGGAACGAGGATTGTGAGAAGAGTTTTCAGGAGTTGAAGCGTCGATTAACCACTACTCTGATTCTCACTATCCCTACCAGCTCAGGAGGATTTGCAGTGTATACCGATGCTTCGCATCAGGGACTGGGCTGTGTATTGATACAGGATGGAATGGTAGTTGTGTAAGACCCGATATTTTCGAGTGCATTTAAAAATGCAAAAGGACTTAAATGGCATTCTCGAATACGTGCAAGGGCAAAATGGTCAAAAGACCAAAATTCGGTATTAATCGGGACAAGAAAATATAATTAAAAATATGAAAATGAGAAATCTTGATCAATGATGAAGAAATAATTAAATTTCGGGTTAAATTGATCAAGATATGAATTTATTGAAATGAACCGAGATTTTCGCATCGAAAAATAATCCCGAAAATAATCGAAAAATATATCGAAAAGGCAAAACCGGACTGAGAAAATTATTTACAGATTAAATGAATAAAATATAATTTTTTTTAAGGATATTTATGCATTTTAATATTATTTTATTGAATAAAATAATATTAAAAGTTAATAATAAATAAAAAAATAATAATTGAAAAAAAATGTAAGATGTGTGGTAGTTACCACGGAAATAAAATGTTAGATGAGGGTGAATCATTATAGTTGACAGTTATTTATTAAACCTGTCACGACCCGAATTACCTTAAAAATCAGAGTAAATTTTTTTTGCTTTTTCATTTATTATTTAATTCTTACCTTTCTCTCGTCGTGACCATCCTACAACACAGTTGGGCTATGATTCGGTGTTAGTCACCTCACACTATTTAACATTTCATTCCCATAATCATATATCAGAGTCTACTATCCTTTTGACTTTAAATAAACACATACCCAATGGTATTTACATGACTCTACATCCCCGACATAATATCCGTTTACAGTACTGTGCATTACATATTTAGATACACTGGGGTTTATCAATCAACTTACCCCGTGATTTATCGACTCTAATCTTTTACCAAACTATCTTTTTCCCATTCTGACATCTCTGTCATTATTTATTCTCTTTTGTCTCTATTTTGGCCCTTACTACCTTTCTCAATCTCAGAGGCGCGCAACTCATGATCTTATTTAACACAACTGTAGTCTGCGCACTGCCTCGGCATAGGTAGTGATATCTAACAGGCCAATCGGACTCTAATTGATAATCTGAGTCCTTCCATGAACTTTCAGACATATTGACTCTCACTGTTCATCATGTTCGAGTCACATCTGCCCAGAAATATAAACTGAGTATCATACTCGTCAATCAACATGTTCCTCTGGGTCAGAGTAAATAATGTCATCTGTAATTTCCTTTAAAACAATATCCGGGATATTCTGTCACCGGAATACATATAGAATTTTTTTTTTCCATGTCCATTCTGGACGTCTAACTCTTCAAATGGGTCGAGCGAACTTCAATTAATGCTCTAACTCGCCCTCATATATCATATATACCCTGAGCAATTAGCTCGCAAAATATTCTCCACACTCCGCTCCAACCTCTGAAGCGTATCTCAATACTGTCTGATCTCTCTGTCAGACTCTATCTGATCTCTCTATCGGACTCTGTGGGGCATGATCAACCAGCCTCCACGTCAATCTCATCTCCAGTCTCATGTGGCGACTCAGTACAACTCATGGGCCTACCTCAACGGCCTTGAGCTCGTGTACTCGCCTCTCAACCATAGCGGCTATCAGTCAATGAGTCTATTCTTGCATTTAAAACCAAATTCTTAGCTGCACTTCCATCTCGATATACACAATTGTATCTAAATAATGCACAGTACATGGGGATGTAAACTTCATTAACCACTAACACCGACTCATATCAGGCCAACTTAAGCTCTGATACCATTAAACCTGTCACGACCCGAATTACCTAAAAATCAGAGTAAATTTTTTTGCTTTTTCATTTATTATTTAATTCTTAACTTTCTCTCGTCGTGACCATCCTACAACACAGTTGGGCTATGATTCGGTGTTAGTCACCTCACACTATTTAACATTTCATTCCCATAATCATATATCAGAGTCTACTATCCTTTTGACTTTAAATAAATACATACCCAATGGTATTTACATGACTCTACATCCCCGACATCATATCCATTTACAGTACTGTGCATTACATATTTAGATACAAAACCATACAAATGTGTATACCTGTCTCTCGATGGGTAGCAGCAAGCAGCGGATATTAAGCATGCAAGTCCTCAGCCGCTCAATAATTATTACAAGTGCTCTGAAAAGATGGGAAAATAAGGGGGGTGAGCAAACCACACGCTCAGTAAGGCAATTATGCAAGTAAGTAGATAGCTCCACTATCTACATGCTCATAATGCCATGCCCTTAAATCCATTTCTTTTCATTTAAAATTACACGCACAAAGTCATGCATATTCGATGCCATAGTTTATCCAAAACTATTTGTGCATATATAAATCATGTAACTCATGCATTCAAAGCATTTTATGTGACATCATTAAATCATATTAAGCATGAATTAGATCAAGATCATGCAGTCTTTTATGCCATGTAAGACAAAACATGGATTTCAAATGAAAGCATGGAAAACTTCACATGCTACTGCATTTAAATCAAAACATTAAAACTGCAGTTAAAACCCCTTTCCGGGTCCATCTCATAAAACAATTCAATAAAATTCATTATAAAACTTCGGTTATAAAACCACCCTTCTTTCAGGGTCACATATCATAAAATCATATGAAATCATAAATTCATCAAATCGGGGGCCTGACCCCTCCTTCGGGTCTACCCTGGTCTAACAGACCACAAGTTATATCATGTGAGACAATAAGGTAATTAACAGTAACATCGAGGACTATGGCCATATCCTAGTGATCCCTGGCAACACGGTACCTAGTGTGCGGGGTATCACACCTGAAACGGGAGGTGGGTCGTCCTACCCGCCAGAACAGCATAACACCAGGATTGCGAGGGCAAGGCTTGCTGCCTCGTGGCTAATGCCACTCCACTCCAACAATCCCCACGGTACAGCGTACTCCGCGTGACATACACGGTACAAAGTACTCCGTGAACCCAAGCTCAGTCAGGGGTGCCTGTAATAGGTCTTATCCACCCATATCATCTGTCTCAGAATGCACGTGTGAGCATATCATCTCACTGTGACACACAGTCTACAGGAGGCTCCAACACGGCTATATGCATGTAATATAAATCCCTGTGCGAGCGAAGCTCAAGCACGGCTCCATGCATATTCATGATATCTGAAAATCTCGTGCGAGCGAAGCTCTAGCACGGTTTCATAAAAATCAGTGAAATCTGCGTACGAGCAGCGCTCCAGTACGACTTAAACTGATTATAATTTCATGTAAATTCCACGTACGAGCAACGCTCTAGTACGGATATGTATATAAATTCAGTGAAAACCTCGTACGAGAAAAACTCCAGTACGGCATTCAAATGAATTATGAAAACCATATAAAACTTTGTGCGAGCAACGCTCCAGCACAAATGAATGCTCAAGTAAATCAAATCTCGTGCGAGTTATACTCTAGCACGGCTTTATGCATAACTAAATCAAATCTCGTGCGAGTTACACTCCAGCACGGCTTTATGCAATATTAAATCAAAACAGGATGCGAGCTAAGCTCCAGCATCTCTCATGCATGTCAAATCATTAAAAGTAGTGCGAGTAATCGCTCCAGCACTATTTTATGCATACCACGTCAAAACAAATCAAAACATGTCAAAACATGTCAAAACAGAGTGCGAGCTAGGCTCCAGCAGCTCTCATTTCACAATATTAAAAATCAGTGCGAGCACCATGCTCTAGCACATTTCATGCATATGATGTCACAAGTCGGTGCGAGCAATTGCTCAAGCACATTTATGCACATTCACAAACGCAGATATAGTGCGAACTACGTGTCGGCACTATCTGTTTCCATATAAACTTGATAGTTGGCCGTTTTCCAAAGAAATTTCCATTTAATTATTAATAACACCTACGTAGTGTTATTTTGTGAAATTAAACAATTTCTGGCCAATCTATCGCTTTGCTTTGATTAAAACCAATAAAATTCCTTAATCATCAAAAATCCTTAAATCATGCATTTCATGCATGTCATGCTTTCACCATCCTTAGGTGAACTTCCCTCAATAGGGGTAAAATAGACATTTCACCTATTTCGATCCTTAAAATCATTCAAACCATTTTTAGGATCATTATACAATATCCATGTATACATACATACTCAGTGTACAGAAAAACTATTAAAATATGCGTAGCTACCTCTAGCTACTCACACAATTCCCTTACCTCATTTATCTGTACAGTCTGACCTTTCCCACTGATGTCTCGTCACGCAGTCCGATTTGCTCCGAATCCAAATCAAATCTCCGGCACTGCGGATACACATTCATCAGGTCAAATACAATACAATTAATTGTATTTCATAATTTTCTGGGCTTAATTTTAAATCATTGGGCCCGTTTCTCATATTGGGCCCGATTGCACCTTAATGGGCCTTAATCGACCTTAAGCCCTTTTACCACACTTTATCGAGGCCTATTGGGCTCACTGGGCCCATCAGTAATTTATTTAGCCTCGTTCTAAATTCTCTGATATCTCAATTTAATATTTACGACAATTTATCTAATTTTCCAGAATTTAATTCATTTATGCGAAAATTAAATCTGTAATTTATGCGTTAAATATCAATCACGCATAACGATATAAAATTGTCGTAAATAAGGGTCACTTACCCGTTATTCCATGATAATACAAAAATTGAGGCTATCTCGAGCTCTCGGTGGATGCCAATCGTCGAGCTACACAATTAAATATATTTTTCCGGGTAAATTTCCAGTCGGAATTAATTAAATTAAATATTCTAAAATTTAAATCGGTCAATTTGACCGCTTACCGACTTACCCGAAGCTCGATTGCATCACTGAAATTTTTCCCAATTTTTTCTCTTTTTCTTTTTCCCTTTTTCTTCCTTTTTTTTCCTCTCTTTTTGGCTGAACCGGTCCGGTCCGGTTCAACCCGGTTCGGACCGCCGGTTCAGCTCGGGTCCGGTTTGACCGGTTCAGTCCGGTTCGGCCGGTCCAGGCAACATTTGGTCGTGTCGGCGCCGTCCGGCCGGTTCCCGGTGTGATTCCGGTGCCGTTCGGCGCGCCATGGCGTGGGCACGATAAATCGGGCCTCGGCTGGGGTCAAATCGGCGCCATCGTCGGCGAAACCAGTTTTCTCTCCCGCGGCCTCACTCCATTGATCTGGCGTTTTCCGGCCGCCTGGCCGCGCGTCGATGCCACCGGTGGGTTCGCCTGAGGTCGGTCGACCTTCGCCGACCCTCGCCTGGGGCCCTTGGCCGCCGGTGGTGGCTCGTCGGGTGGGTTCCTCAGTCGGCCTTCGCGTTTCGCGTTTTTTTTCCTCTGTTTTTGTTTTTCGCAGATTCGCGTTTTTCGCGAATTCTGTTTTTTTTTTTTTTTTTCAATTATTATTTTTTTATTTATTATTAACTTTTAATATTATTTTATTCAATAAAATAATATTAAAATGCATAAATATCCTTAAAAAAATTTATATTTTATTCATTTAATCTGTAAATAATTTTCTCAGTCCGATTTTACCTTTCCGGTATATTTTTCGATTATTTTCGAGATTATTTTTCGATGCGAAAATCCCGGTTTATTCCAATAAATTCATATCTTGATCAATTTAACCCGAAATTTAATTATTTCTTCATCATTGATCAAGATTTCTCATTCTCATATTTTTAATTGAATTTTCTTGTCTCGATTAATACCGAATTTTGGTCTTTTGACCATTTTGCCCTTGCACGTATTCGGGAATGTCATTTAAGTTCTTTTGCATTTTTAAATGCACTTGAAAATATCGGGTCTTACAATCTCCCCCACTTAAGAAATTTGGTCCTCCAAATTAGAACCAAGTAATATGAGTCCATAACAACTCCGGGTATGTCTATCGCATCATATACTGTCATCTTCAAGTGACTTTCTCCGGAGTGTAATACTATCATCATACTTAACTATGGAGATCATCTTAAACCTCAACACTTTCTCCTTCCATATAATACCCGAATCAATTTTCCAACATACGTTACACTTTCATTGAGCTAAACCGTTGGAGTTCATATCCGATCACATATATCGGATCCGGATATTATTTCTTAAGCATCAAAAGATAGGACACATTGTGGATGCCTGTTTATTCAAGTGGTAATACCAACCTACAGGTCTTACCTTCCACTTTGTCCAATCTCTATCCGAATGTCGTCATGTCCTTAAGACAAGTAACTGCCAATAATACTAATTCACCCTCGGTGAATTCCAATAGTTTCTGTCTCTTGTCAGCATAGTTTCCTATCTGCTCTGAGGTGTTCTTAATCTCTCACAAATCAACTGAATATCCTCAGAGGTTTGTCTTACCAATTCGGGAACAATTCTCTATTTGTCACCCACTTTTCTTATCCAAGTCAGGGAACAACTCCCTACTGTCATACAATGCCACATATAATCTCATCCCGATACTCAAGTGACAACTGTCATCACTGGCGAATTTGATTAGTAGCAACTGATCATCCCAGGAGCTCATAAAATCAATTGCACACGCTCTCATCACATCCTCCAGAACCTGTACAGTCCTCTCTGACTGACTATCTGTCTGAGGGTGGAAGCTGTGCTAACACACAATCAGGGTCCCATAGCTTCCAAAAACATATTCCCAGAAGTGGAAAGTGAAGCGGGAATCCCTATCTGATACCATGCTCACTGGAACGCTACACAATGTTTCACAATATTCCACACACATAAATCCGCCTATACACTTAGAGTATCTAGGGATTTTCATAACCAGAAGGTGGGTAACTAAATCAATCTATCAACTATCACCTAGATAGCCTCGAGATTCATTCGGGTCCTCTGTAACCCATCACGAAATCCATGGTAACTTGTTCCCATTTCCGTGTCAATATAGGTAGAGGCTGCAATAACCCTGCAACTTCTTTTACTCTACCTTACTCTGCTGACATACGAGACACTTTTTCGCAATTCTCTACAATATCTCTTTTTCATACCTGACCACCAATACCCTTTTCAGAGATTCTGATATATTTATTACTTCTCGAATGCACTGTATATCCCGAAGAGTGAGCTTCTGACAATAGCACTTTCTTATCAACTATGGTCCTGAGGAGCACTTATACTGTCTCTGAACCTCTGTGAGTCATCATCACTCACTGTGAACTCTGTCACTATACCCTTCTGAATCTGACCCACACTATCGACACCATGCCGATCATCACGCTAAGCCTGGCAAATCCGGTCACACAATCTGGTTCTAACCTCAGGCTAGCTGTCACACAATCACCGTCATCATCAGAAGGAATCACATCACTACTGAGGTTCACAACTGCTCTAGCAGCTCACGCTCCCTGACCATCATATGTAATACCATCCCGAGGCTCTTTCTGTTTAAAGCATCAGCCTTTACATTAGCCTTTCTTGGGTGGTACAATATTCACAATCATAATCCTTAGAAGCTCTAACCCTCTTGGTTATCTCATATTCTACTCTTTCTGTGAAAACAGATACTCAGGGCTTTTACGATCAGTGCATACCCGAAATGTTTCACCGTATAAGTGGTGGCGCCATACTTTTAGTGTAAACGCTACGGCTGTCAACTCTAAATCATGGGTCGGATAGTTTCTCTCAGGGTCCTTGAATTATTTGGATCTATAAACGACTATCTTCCCATTTTTACATCAATACACAGCCCAATCCTTATTTGGAGGTATCCATACACACTGAAACCTCTTGAGCTGTTGGTTATAGTGAGAATACTTATGGTGGTCAGTTCATTACTCCAATATACCAAAACTCATTGAAGCTATTTTCATACTTATCATAACACTCGTATGAAATCTTTTCCCGAATGAGACGTGTCAACTGAGCAACTCATTTCAAGAAACTCATAACACCTTGTCTGTAAGACAGTTTCCTGTTGCTACTCATACTCTTTCCTGGACTTCGAATACATCATAATATCATCGCTGTAGATGACAACCAATCGGTCCAGGTAAGGTTCAAATACCTTAACGTAGTTGAGTTCCACTCAATATTTCAATTTTTCATATACTTGACCTATGTACGCATAAACGAACAATGTCATTTCGAAATAGCTTTCGTTCAAGATACTAGCTCACGTCATTTCTTTCCTCTTATATTGACGGCTTTTTTTTTATAAAATTTTAATTTTTTTAAACTTTCATGATTAATCAAGTTCTATATTTCTTTATCGTACCAGCAAAGGTACCCAAATTTTAATGTATATATTATGGGAATGAAATGTTAAATAGTGTGAGGTGACTAACACCGAATCATAGCCCAACTGTGTTGTAGGATGGTCACGACGAGAGAAAGGTAAGAATTAAATAATAAATGAAAAAGCAAAAAAAATTTACTCTGATTTTTAAGGTAATTCGGGTCGTGACAGGTTTAATGGTATCAGAGCTTAAGTTGGCCTGATATGAGTCGGTGTTAGTGGTTAATGAAGTTTACATCCCCATGTACTGTGCATTATTTAGATACAATTGTGTATATCGAGATGGAAGTGCAGCTAAGAATTTGGTTTTAAATGCAAGAATAGACTCATTGACTGATAGCCGCTATGGTTGAGAGGCGAGTACACGAGCTCAAGGCCGTTGAGGTAGGCCCATGAGTTGTACTGAGTCGCCACATGAGACTGGAGATGAGATTGACGTGGAGGCTGGTTGATCATGCCCCACAGAGTCCGATAGAGAGATCAGATAGAGTCTGACAGAGAGATCAGACAGTATTGAGATACGCTTCACGAGGTTGGAGCGGAGTGTGGAGAATATTTTGCGAGCTAATTGCTCAGGGTATATATGATATATGAGGGCGAGTTAGAGCATTAATTGAAGTTCGCTCGACCCATTTGAAGAGTTAGACGTCCAGAATGGACATGGAAAAAAAAAAATTCTATATGTATTCCGGTGACAGAATATCCCGGATATTGTTTTAAAGGAAATTACAGATGACATTATTTACTCTGACCCAGAGGAACATGTTGATTGACGAGTATGATACTCAGTTTATATTTCTGGGCAGATGTGACTCGAACATGATGAACAGTGAGAGTCAATATGTCTGAAAGTTCATGGAAGGACTCAGATTATCAATTAGAGTCCGATTGGCCTGTTAGATATCACTACCTATGCCGAGGCAGTGCGCAGACTACAGTTGTGTTAAATAAGATCATGAGTTGCGCGCCTCTGAGATTGAGAAAGGTAGTAAGGGCCAAAATAGAGACAAAAGAGAATAAATAATGACAGAGATGTCAGAATGGGAAAAAGATAGTTTGGTAAAAGATTAGAGTCGATAAATCACGGGGTAAGTTGATTGATAAACCCCAGTGTATCTAAATATGTAATGCACAGTACTGTAAACGGATATTATGTCGGGGATGTAGAGTCATGTAAATACCATTGGGTATGTGTTTATTTAAAGTCAAAAGGATAGTAGACTCTGATATATGATTATGGGAATGAAATGTTAAATAGTGTGAGGTGACTAACACCGAATCATAGCCCAACTGTGTTGTAGGATGGTCACGACGAGAGAAAGGTAAGAATTAAATAATAAATGAAAAAGCAAAAAAAATTTACTCTGATTTTTAAGGTAATTCGGGTCGTGACAGGTTTAATTTTTCGGGATTATTTTTCGATGCGAAAATCTCGGTTCATTTCAATAAATTCATATCTTGATCAATTTAACCCGAAATTTAATTATTTCTTCATCATTGATCAAGATTTCTCATTCTCATATTTTTAATTAAATTTTCTTGTCTCGATTAATACCGAATTTTGGTCTTTTGACCATTTTGCCCTTGCACGTATTCGGGAATGTCATTTAAGTCCTTTTGCATTTTTAAATGCACTTGAAAATATCGGGTCTTACAATAATTTTCTTGTCTCGATTAATACCGAATTTTGGTCTTTTGACCATTTTGTCCTTGCACGTATTCGGGAATGTCATTTAAGTCCTTTTGCATTTTTAAATGCACTTGAAAATATCGGGTCTTACAAGTTGCTTATGGATCTAGATAGTTGAAGGATCATGAGAAGAACTATCTGACCCATGATTTGGAGTTAGCAGCAGTAGTGTTTGTGTTGAAGGTATGACGCCACTACTTGTATGGTGAGAAGTTTCAGATATTTACCAACCACAAGAGCCTCAAGTATCTATTCTCACAAAAAGAATTGAACATGAGACAGAGAAGATGGCTAGAGCTTCTGAAGGACTATGATTGTAAGATACTTTATCATCCGGGTAAGGCTAATGTTGTAGCTGATGCTTTGAGTAGGAAGAGCCTAGGAAATGTATCATATATGATGGTTAGGGAACATGATTTGCTAAAGCAGTTTGCTAGCCTCAGTCTGGAGTTGTTCCTTCTGACATGGATACAGGCTATGTCATAGCTAGTTATGCTTGGAGCCGGATCGGTTGGACTGGATCAGAGTGGCTCAGCATACTGATCCGTTTTTTATGGATGTGAGTGGTCAGATGCAAAAGGGCACAGTTACTGATTTTGGGTTAAGTTCTGATGGACTATTGAGGTTCAGAGGCAGATTATCTGTTCCCAAGGATCTAGGACTCAAGAGATTGATATTGGCGGAAGCTCATTCATCGAGGTATATGTTACATCCGGGGAGTAACAAGATGTATCAGAACTTCCGAAATGTATACTGGTGGTCGGGTATGAAGAGAGATGTAGCAGATTTTGTGGCAAAGTGTCTCGTATGTCAGCAAGTGAAGGTAGAGCATCAGAAACCCACAGGGTTATTGCAGCCTCTACCTATACCGACATGGAAATGGGAGCAGATCACCATGGATTTCGTGATGAGTTTATCGAGGACCCGTAGAAATCACAATGCTATATGGGTGATTGTCGACAGACTGACGAAGTCAGCCCACTTCCTACCTATGAGAGCGACCGATACTCTGAGTTCATTGGCAGAGTTGTATGTACGCGAGGTAGTGAGGTTATATGGTGGACCAGTGAGCATAGTCTCTGATAGGGATTCTCGCTTCACTTCCCACTTTTGGGAACATTTTCAAGAAGCCATGGGAACCCAGTTGATTTTAAGCATCGCTTTCCATCCTCAGACAGATGGTCAGTCTGAGAGGACTATACAGACTCTGGAGAATAAGTTGAGAGCATGTGTGCTAGATTTTAGAGGCTCCTGGGATTACCACTGACACGTCCTAAGGGTATTGTCCGCAAGTGCACGGGTTGTACAAGTAATAATGGGATTTGAGTCCCGAGTTATCATCCCATAGAGAAGTTGACTAATCTAATTAAGTACCGGTTAATCTTACCCTAAGTATATCCTAGAAAATTATGAAATTTTGATGGGTGATCTACTAAGTCTAAAATTAAAATTGCTGGAAAGCAATAAAATAATAAAAACTAAATAAAATCGAGCAAAATTATTTACAGTGCTCCACGCAATTAAAATAAAAAACTACAAAAGAAATTAAAACAGTTAAAGCTAATCAACGCAATTAAAATAAAATGCAAATATGGAAATAAAGAAATAAAATTAATTAAACTAAAATTAAACTAACATAAAATAAAATATGCATGCAATTAAGCTAATTTACTAAAAATGCAAATTAAACTAAACTAGAAATCTAATAAAAATGAAGACTAAACTAAAAATGCATGAAACACATTAAATCTAAATTAATTCTAAATACCACTAATAAAATACTAAACCCAAAATATAATCCTAAGCTTATAATATAAAATCAACTACTAACTAAAAATTAACACTACAAATTAAATTAATATGCTAAGTTATTAAAACTAACCTACCAATTACTAAGAACTAATTAAAAATTAAAACAACTACAAGCATGAAATAACAATTTAGATTGCCAAACAAGGCCTTAACGAATTTAAATAATCCAAAGCCCTCCATTCACTGTTCATGTGTCTTTCTTTGTTTTTTCCATTTCTAGGCTGTGCTCACGGGTATGGCTACTGTCACTGTATGTTTTTTGTCAATTCCAGCTCCAGGCATTCTCGGTCCCAGCTACTCTCGGTCTGCTGTGTGTCCTACTGTCTGCTACTCCAGTCCTGTAATCGACTGCTGTTTCATGCTGCAATTTCTGGCCACGCCGCTGCCTGCCCAAATCTACTCTGCACATCCTCGGCTTCTGCTCCTGCATTGCTCGTTTCTGCTTCTGTCATTCTGCTACAGGCCACTATCCTCCTTTCAGCTCTATTCTGCTGCACTAGCTCCTGCTTCTTTATTACCAATCACGTACAACAGTTGCTGTCAAGCCTTCATGCAACCGGCAACCATCTCCCTGCAATAGACACCAAGGAATGCCCAATAGCTGGATCAGCAGTAGTCCAGCCTCTTGTAGTAGCACCGACCTGCAAATGCTAAACAATCTAAAAAGAAAACCAACAAAAACATAGCAGAAACCAAGCAACCATGGAGTAATGCTGATTAAATAGACAAATGAAAATGAACAGTACAATATTCATAAAGTAGAGCAGAACAGGGGAGAGTAACTAATGCTTTAAAACACAATTTCAATAACGTTATAAAGAAGAAGACATGCAGCTAAAAAAACAGTAAATGAAAGTAAAATAGGCAAATGGAAATGAAACAGTGAGCTAGTGTCGTGGTTCTCGGTTTTCTCTTCCCCTCAACAGCAACTATATCCAACGAGAATAGCCGAACAACACTTTCCTTTTAGCAACCAGCCAACTCAACTCAGTCTTCTCGACAGCTTTGCCACAACGCACCATGGCACTACACAACAATAAACTCTAGACGCAGCAAGGCCGAATGTGAAAACATGAAGAAACATAATGCAAACAGAAAACAAGAAACTATAAAATGATCTGCAGGAATCTAGGGGACAGAACGTATGAGCAGTAAATAAACACAATGGAAACCTAATTGAAAATGAGACTAGAAAATAAAAAGAAACAAAGCTTTTCATTCACATAGAAATTGCATGAATAGTATTATAAAATGATGGTTAAAACAATCTACTCAGGAAAGCTTCTGACATGCCCTAAACGTATTGTTCGAAAGTGCACGGGTCGTATAAGTAATAATGGGATTTGAGTCCCGAGTTATCGTCCCTCAGAGAAGTTCACTAGCCTAATTAACTACCGGTTAACCGTACCCTAAGTATATTCTAGTGAATTATGAAATTGAAGGGTAATCTACAAAGCTAACAGTGCTTATCGAACTCCAAGCAATTAAAAGCAAATAACCTACAAAAGAAAATTAAAACAATTAAAATTAATTAACGTAATTAAAATAAAAATGTAATTATGAAAATAAAGCAATAAAATTAATTAAACTAAACTTTTAAACCAACTTAAAATAAAAATGCATGAATTGAGTTTAATCTAAATTAATTCTAATAAAAATAAAAATTAACTAATAGCATAATTAAATCTAAATTCTAGACTAATCAATAAATTGAACTATAACTAATCATGCAAATAAAATTAAAATCCTAACTTCTTATGCTAACAAATTAAATTGGAATTAACTATTCTAAAAATGCATGAAAATGGATTAAAGCTAAATGCAAATGTGCCAAACATGGCCTTAAGTAAATTTAAACCATTCCCTCCAATCACTGTTCACGTTCTTCCAAAATTTCACTTCCAGCCATGCTCTCGGTTCCATGGCACTGTCCGATTCTTGCCATACTGCACATTCCTTGGCTAGACCTGCCCGGCTCCCAACAGCACAGCACCAACGTACTGCCACTATTCATTTATCTTCTTCACTTTTCGATTCCAAGTATGCTCTCGGGTTGCTGTCTCCAGGTGCTGCAGGTGTCATGCACTCTCAGTTCTGGCCACTTCTGCTCCAGGTACTGCTCTTGCTACACATTCCTCGGACTACCTAACTCACCGTAACAATGCACACAACTCTGCCAGATAGCAGGTACGTCTTTCTCCGCTGCTCTGTTCTGCACTGCCCTGCTTCATTTCATGCATAGCAACAAGACATCAGCTGCTGTGCACGTCCAGCAGCAGCTACACACCAGTTTGGTTCACGACACCAGTAGCTTGCTATGCCCTACAGCTAAGCACCCTTCAGTATCAATGGCTTTCTACTCCAAGCATGCACGCACATTCAGCAACTGCCCACTTCAGGTCTGTAACATGTGTTACTCAGCCCTTAATCACCATGCATCAGCTGCTGCTAGCATTCATCAGCAGGTCGGCATTAGTGAAAGCCTAAAGCAATGACAGCCTTCAGTAGCAAATACCAGAATATTAAGACACAAGCAGAAAAGAAATGCTTATAAAGATAATGAACAGTAGAATAGACTTGAAACAGGGGAGAACAGAGAAGGAAATATGATTTTGGACAGTACACTATTGCTAAGCTTTGCATAAAGTAGCAACTAAAACACCATCTTCACCATCTTCCAGCAATCAAAATGAGACAAACAAAGACAAATAAACTACTCAAATGAGCAATTGCAAAACAAGTTAAAAATAAACTAAGGGCTGATATGTAGTAACTGAAATTATATATATTATAAAATGCAGATAAGAAAAGTCCTAATAAACTGCAGCAAATGGAAATAAATCATGCAACAGAAATGACCATGCAATAGTGTGTATTCATCTTAATGCAGAATGAACCATGTAAAATCAGTATCTGAAAATTAAACTGAAAATAACAATCATCCGCAAAATAGAGAAGTGGTGAAGCTACAGTGGCCTCGGGTTGCTTCAATTTCTACTGCCATCATGGTTCCACCGAGCTTTTGATGTAGAAATAATGTTTAGCATTAAATCCACATCAAAGCATCAGAACATCTATGGCAGTAATAAAAGAGTTTTGTCACCCGAATGAACAAGAATAAAAAACAAACAAAGGAAACCAAAATAGGAAGAACCCGAGAGCAACCTTAAAAGAATAATAACTTTTAATTAAAACTTAAACAGTAAAATAACAATGAATGGAAACTGAATAAATCCTAGAAGAAAATAGACAATGGTGGCTGCTGTCACCAGCCGAAAAACGTAAAAGAAAGTCTAAGGAAAATAAAATATAAAATAAATGTTTAACCTAAAAACTAAAAACTAAAGCTACCCTTTTTCAATTGACATCTTTTTCTATTTATACACACACTTAGGGGTACAATTGTAATATTTTCATCCTAGATGAGTTGACATTGTTTGGCCACTTGTCTTCACACCATTGGTTCCTTGAAAAATAATATTTCCATGTCATCTATCTTTTTGTCCAATTGGATGTACTAGGCTCGTGTTGTCCGCGTGGTCCAATCTCGATTTTAGCTCAATTTCAGTCCATTTTCTACCGAAATATTCAAAATTCATCCGGATTTAATTTATCTGCAAACATGAGAATTTTAATTAAATAAAAGGGATAATTAACAAAATAAATTAGGGATTTAAATAAGTAATTAGGAAATTAAGCACAAATAATTCTAAAAATATAGAATTATCACACCCCCAAACTTGAGCTTTTGCTTGTCCTCAAGCAAAACAAAATAATTGTAGGAATGACAAGTACTAAACACAATAATTTTCTCAATATTATCCTCAAAGAAAAAGTACAGACTATGAAATCAAAGAGTCACAATTATAAGTCCCACATTCAGAATCATTCAATCATAAGTCTTAACCCAAATTGGACTCCTTGTGAGTGTGTGAAAAATGTCAAAGTCACTTCACAGTACATTATCCGGATTAGATTATGCAAACACAGTGAATGCAAAGTCAATGACATGTGATCATTCCCATAAGTTTGCTTTTGACTTCTCTCTCCACTAATGTAGTCACACTTAACTAAAGATCAATAGGACTTCATTAAGCTTGTAATGTAAGGCTAGGGTTAAGGTATGATAAAGTCGATTTAGGTTTAATTACCCCTTAACATGCATTACTTTCAGGATCTTAATGTAAGAGCTCAAATTTATTCCCCCAAACTTATTTATTTCACTAAACATTTTTTTCTATTTTTGTATTTTTCTTCTTTCTTCTTTTTCTTTTTTTTTCTTTTTCTTTCATTTTTTTTTATTTTTTATTTTTTGGAACATTCACTACCACCAGATACCCATATGTACAAAGCTCAAAATATATCCTAATGACTTTCATGCTTTCGGGGTAGGGGATAGGAACAAAGTATTTAAGCTAAGGAAAATTATAAGCAGGTGTATTTACAGAGAAAGTCTTATTTGGCCCAGATGGGTGACTAGGGATAAAGTATGTACAGGGATGGCTCGAAAGGCTCAAACGATCCAAAGATTGCCTAAATCATCTCCCTAATTAAGTGTGATCTAATATTTCGCCTTGAGATTAGATCAAACAAATTCTAGAATATAATACATAAAATCAACTAAACAAATGCAATCCTAAGTCCACATAAGCTTTCTTTAAATAAATATACAGATTCATGACATGACATGTGCATAAGATGAGGCAATCACAATCAGAATTAAGACAAATTCAAAAATTCAACTTCATGCTTTTCCTATAATCATGCTTCTTAGTCAATCAAAATCAGACTTAATCATGGGGTCATATCATCAGAATATGGGAAAACTACATGCTGAGTACTAAATCATCCCAAAATCAAACAGTTTAAGCTCAGATTTTTGAAAAAATTTTGAAAAAATTTTCAATTTTGCTCAAATTTTCAAAAAATACTCAAGTGATATCCTCTCCCCAAACTTAAAGTGCACAATGTCCTCAGTATGTAGATAATATAAGATTTGAAGTTCAGGAACAAAGTACTCCCCTTTTTGATGATGATGAACAACTGAAGCTTTTATTGAAAGCGTAAAACTAGAAAATAAACCTGCAAAATAAACAAAGAAAGAAACAACAGAAAAGAAAAAGAAAAAGAACTATATACAAAAAAGTGAAAAGGAAAACATAGTCACTTCAAATGCAGCTGAAGAACACAACACTCAGCAGCATGGCGAAGAGTAGGAGGGTCATCCAGAGTGGTGACAGAATGTAGACAATTAACTCCTCCTTAACTCTATCTACTTCCCTCCTTCTTTCAGATTTCCTATGCCTAAGCCTTATATTCTCCTCAATCTCCATCTTAAAACATTCTTGAGAGTCATCAGTGAGCTTCAAAGGTTTGAAAACATTAAACTTCACTTCCTAATCTAGGACTCTCATAATTAACTCCCCCTTTTTCTACATCAATTAAGGTTCTACCAATCGCTAGGAAAGGTCTGCCTAGTATAATGGGGACTTCACTATCTTCCTCCATGTCTAAAATAATAAAATCCGCAGGGAAAATAAACTTGTCCACCTTTACTAACACATCCTCAATTACCCCCTTTGGATATTTAATTGATCTATCAGCTAATTGAAGGGTCACTGTGGTGGGTTTTGCATCTCTTATTCCTAGCTTCTGGTATATGGACCAAGGCATAAGGTTTATACTAGCTCCTAGATCACAAAGGGCTCTACCAAAGAACTGATCTCCTATGGTGCAAGGTATGGTAAAACTACCTGGATCTTTGAGCTTAGGGGGTAATTTCCTCTGAATAATGGCACTACACTCCTCAGTCAAGGCCACTGTCTCATAATCCTCTAATCTTCTCTTCCTCAAGAGGATATCCTTCATAAACTTCACATAACTAGGCATTTTCTCTAAAGCATCCGCGAAAGGAATGTTAATGTGAAGCTTCTTAAAAACCTCAAGAAATTTAGCAAACTGCTGATCAAGCTTCTAGTTTTTGAACCTCTGAGGAAATGGTAATGAGGGTTTAACTAGAGGAAGTGTAGTGGTGACAAGTGTAACATTAGATAAAGAGGAAGGTTGTGAAGAAGAAGAAGGTAAAGATGAAGAAGCGTCTGACTTAGATTCCTTTGCAGCTTGATCCTGATGTTCATGCTCTTTTTGAGCTGCTTCTTTGGGACTTATGAGTTCTTCAACTATGGGCTCAATAGGATTGGACTTAACTTGTGGCTCCTCTAGCTCTTTGCCGCTCCTAGGAGTAATGGATTTAACATGTTCCTTAACCTCCCTTTGCCTAACAGGATTAGCTTCAGTGTTACTGGGGAGGGTCCCTTGAGGACGTTGACTAAGAGCGTTTTCTATTTGTCCTACATAAACCTCTAAGTTCTTAATTGAAGTAGCTTGATTTTGTAGGATAGTCGTGAACATTTCCTCAAGTGAGGGCTTCTTCTCTGCTACTGGTGCTGGTGCAAGTATATGCTGTGGTTGGATAGGTGGTGATGGTGGTGATGGATGATATTGAAATTGAGGTGGGGATGGGTGATATGGTGGATGGTATGGAAATTGTAACTATGGTGGTTCCTGAACCGGTGGAGCTTGAAAACCAGGGAGTCCTACAGGTCTAGAGCTAGAAGTTTGCCATTGGTTTTGGCTCTAGGAGAAGTTAGGATGGTTCCTCCACCCTGGATTATAAGTGTTTGAAAAAGGGTTGTTCTGTTACGTTTGAGAAGGGGTAACATACTGAACCGATTCTAAGTTGAGCGGACACCTATCTACAGAGTGGGTACCACTACACAGCTCGCAGGAAAGAAAAGGACTTTGGACAGAATAAATTGGATTAGGACTGGTGGGAGGATTATGTTGGGTACTGAGTGACTCTACCTTCTTCGTAAGATTAGCAATTTGAGCGGTCAAGGTAGACAGTGTGTCGAGCTCATAAATATCTGTCGGCTTCTTTAGCTTTTGCCTCTCTGAGGACCATAGATAGTTGTTAGCCGCCATCTTTTCTAACAACTTGTAAGCTTCCTCCTCTGTTTTACACATTAGCGCTCCACCTGCAGCAGCGTCAACAATGGTCCTATTTAGGCTTGTAAGTCTGTTGTAAAAGGTCTGGACTTGCAACCACAAAGGTAGGCCATGGTGAGGGCACTTCCTAAGAAGCTCCTTATATCTTTCCCATGCTTCGTAAAGAGATTCAGAGTCGTACTGGGCAAAGGAAGATATATTACTAAGGAGTTAGGCCATTTTAGAGGGAGGAAAAAACTTAGATAGAAATTGATGGGCTAACTCATCCCATGTAGAAATGGATCCTGGAGGCAGAGAGGTCAACCAGTGTCTCGCCCTATCCCTAAGTGAGAAGGAGAATAATCTAAACCTAAGCGCATCATCAGATAATCCATTATATTTGAACGTGTTGCACAAGTCCAGGAATTGCCCAAGGTGAGCATGTGGGTCATCGTGTGGAAGCCCACTGAACTGTAAAGAAGTCTGAATCATCTAGAGGATTACGGGCTTAATTTCAAAGTTATTTGTAGGGACAGCTAGAGGCCTAATGTCAGAATAATATCCTCCAATCGTCGGCATTGCATAATCTCCAATGGTTCTAATTTCCCTATTTTCTGTCATCGTGTTTTGCAGTGGAGCTATAAATTTCTTAGAGTCCTTTCGAATTTTCCTAAGGTTCTTTCAATTTTAGGATTTAGAGGAAAGCTATTGTAACTCTCGGCTCTACGCATACAAACATCTAAAAGTCCTTAGAATTTTTTTTTTAAAAGTTTTTCAATTAACTACTCTAGAAAAAACTTCTAAATATTAACAACCTAAATATTTACAAGCTAGAATTACACCTAAGCATAATTTCATCGATATTAATTAACGACTAATTAAAACTTCCCTAGCAACGGCGCCAAAAACTTGACACGCCCTAAAGGAATTGTCCGCAAGTGCACGGGTCTTACAAGTAATAATGGGATTTGAGTCCCGAATTATCGTCCCTCAGAGAAGTTGACTAGCCTAATTAACTACCGGTTAATCTTACCCTAAGTATATTCTAGCGAATTATGAAATTGAAAGGTAATCTACAAAGCTAACAGTGCTTACCGAACTCCAAGCAATTAAAAGCAAATAACGTACAAAAGAAAATTAAAACAATTAAAATTAATTAACGTAATTAAAATAAAAATGTAATTATGAAAATAATGCAATAAAATTAATTAAACTAAACTTTTAAACCAACTTAAAATAAAAATGCATGAATTGAGTTTAATCTAAATTAATTCTAATAAAAATAAAAATTAACTAATAGCATAATTAAATCTAAATTCTAGACTAATCAATAAATTGAACTATAATTAATCATGCAAATAAAATTAAAATCATAACTTCTTATGCTAACAAATTAAATTGAAATTAACTATTCTAAAAATGCATGAAAATGGATTAAAGCTATAATGCAAATGTGCCAAACATGGCCTTAAGTAAATTTAAACAATTCCCTCCAATCACTGTTCATGTTCTTCCAAAATTTCATTTCCAGCCATGCTCTCGGTTCCATGGCACTGTCCGATTCTTGCCATACCGCACATTCCTTGGCGAGACCTGCCCGGCTCCCAATAGCACAGCACCAACGTACTGCCAATATTCATTTGTCTTCTTCACTTTTCAGTTCCAGGTATGCTCTCGGGTTGCTGTCTCCAGGTGCTGCAGGTGTCATGCACTCTCGGTTCTGGCCACTTCTGCTCCAGGTACTGTTCTTACTGCACATTCCTTGGACTGCCTAACTCACCGTAACAATGCACACAACACTGCCAGATAGTAGGTACGTCTTTCTCTGCTGCTCTGTTCTGCACTGCCCTGCTTCATTTCATGCATAGCAACAGGACATCAGCTGCTGTGCATGTCCAGCAGCAGCTACACAATAGTTTGGTTCACGACACCAGTAGCTTGCTATGCCCCGCAGCTATGCACCCTTCAGTATCAATGGCTTTCTGCTCCAAGCATGCACGCACATTCAGCAGCTGCCCACTTTAGGTCTGTAACATGTGTTACTCAGCCCTTAATCACCATACATCAGTTGCAGCTAGCATTCATCAGCAGCTTGGCATTAGTGAAAGCCTAAAGCAATGATAGCCTTCAGCAGCAAATACCAGAATATTAAGACACAAAGCAGAAAAGAAATGCTTATAAAGATAATGAACAGTAGAATAGACTTGAAACAGGGGAGAACAGAGAAGGAAATATGATTTCGGACAGTACACTATTGCTAAGCTTTGCATAAAGTAGCAACTAAAACACCATCTTCACCATCTTCCAGCAATCAAAATGAGACAAACAAAGACAAATAAACTACTCAAATGAGCAATTGCAAAACAAGTTAAAAATAAACTAAGGGCTGATATGTAGTAACTAAAATTATATATATTATAAAATGCAGATAAGAAAAGTCCTAATAAACTGCAGCAAATGGAAATAAATCATGCAACAGAAATGACCATGCAATAGTGTGTATTCATCTTAATGCAGAATGAACCATGTAAAATCAGTATCTGAAAATTAAACTGAAAATAACAATCATCCGCAAAACATAGAAGTGGTGAAGCTACAGTGGCCTCGGGTTGCTTCAGCTTCTGCTGCCATCATGGTTCCGCCGAGCTTTTGATGTAGAAAAAATGTTTAACATTAAATCCACGTCAAAGCATCAGAACATCTATGGCAGTAATAAAAGAGTTTTGTCACCCGAATGAACAAGAATGAAAAACAAACAAAGGAAACCCGAAATAGGAAGAACCCGAAAGCAACCATAAAAGAATAATAACTTTTAATTAAAACTTAAACAGTAAAATAACAATGAATGGAAACTGAATAAATCCTAGAAGAAAATAGACAATGGTGGCTGCTGTCACGAGTCGAAAAAAACAAAAAAGAAAGCCTAAGGAAAATAAAACCTAAAATAAATGTTTAACCTAAAAACTAAAAACTAAAGCTACCCTTTTTCAATTGACATCTTTTTCTATTTATACACACACTTAGGGGTACAATTGTAATATTTCCATCCTAGATGAGTTGACATTGTTTGGCCACTTGTCTTCACACCATTGGCTCCTTGAAAAATAATATTTCCATGTCATCTTTCTTTTTGTCCAATTGGATGTGCTAGGCTCATGTTGTCCGCATGTCCAATCTTGATTTTAGCTCAATTTCAGTCCATTTTCTATCGAAATATTCAAAATTCATCATGATTTAATTTATCTGCAAACATGAGAATTTTAATTAAATAAATGGGATAATTAACAAAATAAATTGGGGATTTAAATAATTAATTAGGAAATTAAGTACAAATAATTCTAAAAATATAGAATTATCAGCTTCTAAGGAAAATAAATTAAAACTATTCTAACACTACTCCTACTTCTACACTACATTACACTACTCCTAAATTACCTTACTTCTACTCCTAAATTACATTCTCTTTCAATTGTCATCCTTTTCTATTTATAAACACACTAAGGGTAAAATTGTAATTTCTACATCCTTGATGAGTTGGCATTTTTTTGGCCACTTGTCTTCACACCATTGGCTCCTTGAAGAGATATTTCCATGTCATCGGTCTTCTTGTCCAATTGGATGTTCTAGGTGGCATGACTCGTGTTGTCCACGTGGCTCAATCTCGATTTTAGCCCAATTTCAGTCTATTTTCTACTGAAATATTCAAAATTATCCGGATTTAATTTATCTGCAAACATGAGAATTTTAATTAAATAAACGGGATAATTAACAAAATAAATTAGGGATTTAAATAATTAATTAGGAAATTAAGCACAAATAATTCTAAGAATATAGAATTATCACACCCCCAAACTTGAGCTTTTGCTTGTCCTCAAGCAAAACAAAATGATTGTAGGAATGACAAGTACAAAACACAATAATTTCCCCAATATCATCCTTAAAGAAAAAGTACAGACTATGAAATCAAAGACTCACAATTACAAGTCCAGCACTTAGAATTATTCAATCATAAGTCCTAACCCAAATTGGACTCCTCGTGAGTGTGTGAAAAATGTCTAAGTCACTTCACAGTACATTATCTGGATCAGATTATGCAACACAGTGAATGCAAAGTCAATGACATATGATCATTCCCTTAAGTTTGCTTTTCACTTCTCTCTCCTCTAATGTAGTCACACTTAACCAAAGATTAATAGAACTTCATTAAGCTTGTAATGTAAGGCTGGGGTTAAGGTATGATAAAGTCGATTTAGGTTTAATTACCCCTTAACATGCATTACTTCTAAGATCTTAATGTAAGAGCTCAAATTTATTTCCCCTAAACTTATTTCTTTTGCTAAACATTTTATTCTATTTTTGTATTTTTCTTCTTTCTTCTTTTCTTTTTCTTTTTCTTTTTCTTTTTTTTCAATTTTTTTTTACATACTCTTTCACTATCACTTAATACCCATATAACTCACAATATCTCCCAATGACTTTTCATGCTTTTGGGGTAAGGGATAGGAACAAAATATTTAAGCTAAGGAAAATAACGCAGGTATATTTATAGAGAAAAGCTTATTTGGCCCAGATGGGTGACTAGGGGTAGCATATGTACAAGGAAGGCTAGAAAGGCTCAAACGATCCAAAGATGGCCTAAATCATCACCCTAATTAAGTGTGATCTAATATTTCACCTCGAGATCAGATCAAACAAATTCTAGAATATGATGTACAAAATCAATTGAACAAATGCAGTCCTATGTACACATAAGCTTTCTCTAAATAAATATATTGATTCATGACATGACATGTGTATAAGATGAGGAAATCACAATCAGAATCAAGACAAATTCAAGAAGTCAACTTCATGTTTTTCCTATAATCAAGCTTCTCATTCAATCAAAGTCAGACTAAATCATGGGATCATATCATCGAAATATGGGAAAACTACATGCTAAGCACTCAATCATCCCAAAATCAAACAATTTAAGCTCATACTATCGAAAAAATTTTGAAAATTCTTTCTCAGATTTTCAAAAATTTTTTGAAAATTTATCCAATTTTTTACAAAATTGCTGAAGTGATATCCCCTCCCCCAAACTTAAATTGCACAGTGTCCTCAGTGTACAGATAATATAAGAATTTAAGCTCAAGAATAGAGTACTCCCCTTTCTGATGATGATGAACAACTGAAGCTTGATTGAAAGCATAATACTAGAAAAGAAACCTGCAACACAAACAACGAAAGAAACAACAAAAAAGAAAAAGAAAAAGAACTATATACAAAGTGAAAAGAAAAACACAGCCACTTCAAATGCAGTTGAAGAACACAACACTCAGCAGTAGGGCGAAGAGTAGGAGGGTCAGCCAAAGTGGTGACAGAATGTTAACAGTTCAATCCTCCTGAACCCTATCTACTTCCCTCCTTCTTTCAGATTTCTTATGCTTCAGCCTTATATCCTCCATCCTTAAACAGTGTTGAGAGTCATCAGGGAGCTTCAAAGGTTTGAAAACATGAAATGTCACCTCCTGATCTAGGACTCTCATAGTCCACTCCCCTTTCTGTACATCAATTAAGGTTCTACCAGTCGCTAGGAAAGGTCTGCCTAGTATAATGGGGACTTCCCTATCTTCCTTCATGTCCAAAACAATAAAATCCGCAGGGAAAACAAATTTGTCCACCTTTACTAACACATCCTCAATGACCCCATTCGGATATTTAATTGATCGATCAGCCAACTGGAGGGTCACTGTGGTGGGCTTGGCATCCCCTATTCCTAACTTCTGATAGATAGACAAAGGCATCAAATTTATACTAGCTTCTAAATCGCACAGGGCTCTACCAAAGAATAAATTTCTAATAGTGCATGGTATGGTAAAACTCCCGGGATCTTTAAGCTTGGGGGTTAATTTTCTCTGGATAATTGCACTACATTCCTCAGTTAAGGCCACCATCTCATAGTCTTCCAATCTTCTCTTCCTCGAGAGGATATCCTTTAGAAACTTCACATAACTTGGCATTTGCTCTAAAGCATCTGCGAAAGGAATATTGATGTGAAGTTTCTTAAAAACCTCTAGAAATTTGGCAAATTGTTGGTCCAGCTTTTGATTTTGGAACCTCTGAGGAAAAGCAACTGGTGGTCTAACTGGAAGGAGTGTAGTGGTAACATGTATAGCATCAGAGGACTTTGAAGGCTGTGCAACAGAAGAAGGTATAGATGAAGAAGTGCCTAGCTTGGATTCTTTTGTAGCTTGATCCTGATGTTCTTGTTCTTTTTGAGCTGCCTCTTTAGAACTTATGGATTCTTCAACTATATGCTGTTCAAGTTGGGACTTAACTTGTGGCTCCTCTAGCTCTTTGCCACTCATAAGGATGTTGGATTTTACATGTTCTTTACCCTCCCTTTGCCTAACAGGATTAGCTTCGGTGTTACTAGGAAAGGTCCCTTGAGGACGTTGGCTAAGAGTATTTGTTATTTGTCCTACCTGAACCTCTAAGTTCTTAATTGAAGTGGCCTGATTTTGTAGGATCGTTGAGAACATTTCCTCAAGCGAGGGCTTCTTCTCAGCTGCCGGTAAATGTTAGGGCTGCATAGGTTGTGGTGGTGGTGGTGGTGGTGATGGATGATATTGAAATTGAGGTGAGGATGGATGATGTGGTGGATGGTATGGAAATTGCGGCTATGGTGGTACCTGAACCGGTGGAGCTTGAAAACCAGGGAGTCCTACAGGTCTAGAGCTAGAATTTTTCCCTTGGTTTTGGCTCTGGGAGAAGTTAGGATGGTTCCTTCACCCTGGATTATAGGTTTTTGACAAGGGGTTGTTCTGTTGCTTCTGAAGTGGAGCAACATACTGAACCGATTCTAGGTTAAATGGATACCTATCTACAGAGTGGGTACCACTACACAGATCACATGAAAGGAAAGGACTTTGGACAGAATAAATCGGATTAGGATTGGTAGAAGGATTATGCTGGGTACTGAGCAACTCTACCTTCGTCGTAAGATTAGCGATTTGAGAGGTCAAGGTAGACAGTGTGTCGAGCTCATAAATACCCGTCGACTTCTTTGGCAATTGCCTCTCTGAGGACCATAGATAGTTGTTAGCCGTCATCTTGTCCAAGAGCTCGTAAGGTTCCTCCTCTGTTTTACACATTAGCGCTCCACCCGCAGCAGCATCAACAATGGTCCTATTCTAGCTTGTAAGTCCGTTGTAGAAGGTCTGGACTGGCAGCCATAATGGTAGGCCATGGTGAGGGCACTTCCTAAGAAGCTCCTTATATCTTTCCCATGCTTCGTAAAGAGATTCAGAGTCGTATTGGGCAAAGGAAGATATATTACTACGGAGTTGGGCCATTTTATAGGGAGGGAAAAACTTAGATAAAAATTGATGCTCTAACTCGTCCCATGTAGAAATGGATCCTGGAGGCAGGGAGGTTAACAAGTGTCTCGCCCTATCCCTAAGTGAGAAGGGGAATAATCTAAGCCTAAGCGCATCATCAGATAATCCATTATATTTGAACGTGTTGCACAAGTCCAGGAATTGCCCAAGGTGAGCATGTGGGTCATCGTGCGGAAGCCCACTGAACTGTAATGAAGTCTGGATCATCTAGAGGATGGAAGGCTTAATTTCAAAATTATTTGCATGGATAGCTGGTGGCCTAATGCCGGTATAATAACCTCCAATAGTCCGCATTGCATAATCTCCAACGATCTTAATTTCCCTATTTTCTGTCATGATGTTTTGCAGCGGAGCTATAAATTTCCTAGAATCCTTTCGAATTTTTCTCAGAGTGCATTCGATTTTAGGATCTAGAGGAAAGCAATCAAAACTTCTGGCTCTACGCATGCAATCATCGAAAAGTCCTTAGAAATTTTTTTTATGTTTTTCAATTTTTCAATTTTTTTATTTTAATTTTTCAATTAACTAATCTAGATTAAAAATTTACAACATAAAAATTTACAAGCTAGAATTACACCTAAGCATAATTTCACCGATATTATTTAACGACTAATTAAGACTTCCCCGAAAATGGCACCAAAAACTTGACACGCCCAAAGGGTATTATCCGCAAGTGCACGGGTCGTACAAGTAATAATGAGATTTGAGTACCGAGTTATCATCCCACAGAGAAGTTCGCTAGTCTAATTAAGTACCGGTTAATCTTACCCTAAGTATATCCTAGCAAATTATGAAATTTTGATAGGTGATCTACTAAGTCTAAAATTAAAATTACTGGAAAGCAATAAAATAATAAAAACTAAATAAAACCGAGCAAAATTACTTACAGTGCTCCACGCAATTAAAATAAAAAACCTACAAAAGAAATTAAACAGTTAAAGCTAATCAACGCAATTAAAATAAAATACAAATATGAAAATAAAGAAATAAATTAATTAAACTACAATTAAACTAACCTAAAATAAAATATGCATGTAATTATGCTAATTTACTAAAAATGCAAATTAAACTAAACTAGAAATCTAATAAAAATAGAAACCAAATTAAAAATGCATGAAAAACATTTAATCTAAATTAATTCTAAATACCACTAATAAAATACTAAACCCAAAATACAATCCTAAACATATAATATAAAATCAACTACTAATTAAAAATTAACACTACAAATTAAATTAATATGCAAAATTATTAAAACTAACCTACCAATTACTAAGAACTAATTAAAAATTAAAACAACTACAAGCATGAAATAACAATTTAGATGGCCAAACAAGGCCTTAACGAATTTAAATAATCCAAAGCCCTTCATTCACTATTCACGTGTCTTTCTTTGTTTATTTTCCATTTCCAGGTTGTGCTCATGGGTATGGCTACTGTCACTATACGTTTTCTATAAATTCCAACTCCAGGCATTCTCGGTCCCAGCTACTCTCGGTCTGCTGTGTGTCCTGTTGTCTGCTGCTCCAGTCCTGCAATCGACTGTTGTTTCATGCTGCAATTTTTGGCCACGCCGCTGCCTGCCCAAATCTACTATACACATCCTCGGCTTTTGCTCCTGCTTTGCTCATTTCTGCTTCTTTCATGCTGCTACAGGCCACTATCCTCCTTTCAGCTCTATTCTGCTACACTAGCTCCTGCTTCTTTCTTACCAATCATGTACAACAGTTGCTGTCAAGCCTTCATGCACTGTACTGGCCTTGCTTTAGCACAAACCATCTCCCTGCAACAGATACCAAGGAATGCCCAGTAGCTGGATCAGCAGTAGTCCAGCCTCCTACAGTAGCACCAACCTGCAAATGCTAAATAATCTATAAAGAAAACCAACAAAAACATAGCAGAAACCAAGCAACCATAGAGTAATGCTGATTAAACAGACAAATGAAAATGAACTGTACAATATTCATAAATCAAAGCAGATCAGGGGAGAGTAACTAATGCTTTAAAACATAATTTTAACAACGTTATAAAGAAGAAGACATGCAGCTAAAAAAAATAGTAAATGAAAGCAAAATCGACAAACGGAAATGAAACAGTGAGCTAGTGTCGTGGTTCTCGATTTTCTCTTCCCCTCAACATCAACTATATCCAGCGAGAATAGTCGAACAGCACGTTCCTTTTAGCAACCAGCCAGCTCAACTCAGTCTTCTCGACAGCTTTGCCACAACGCACCATAGCACTACACAACAATAAACTCTGGACGCAACAAAGCCGAATGTGAAAACATGAAGAAATATAATGTAAACACAAAATAGGAAAGTATAAAATGATCTGCAGGAATCTAGGGGACAGAACGTATGAGCAGTAAATGAACACAATGGAAATCGAATTGAAAATGAGACTAGAAAATAAAAAGAAACAAAGCTTTTCATTCACATAGAAATTGCATGAATAATATTATAAAATGGTGGTTAAAACAATCTACTCGGGAAAGCTTCTAAGGAAAATAAATTAAAACTATTCTCACACTACTCCTACTTCTACACTACATTACACTACTCCTAAATTACCTTACTTCTACTCCTAAATTACATTCTCTTTCAATTGTCATCCTTTTCTATTTATAAACACACTAGGGGTAAAATTGTAATTTCCACATCCTTGATGAGTTGACTTTTTTTGGCCACTTGTCTTCACTCCATTGGCTCCTTGAAAAGATATTTCCATGTCATTGGCCTTCTTGTCTAATTGGATGTGCTAGGTGGCATGACTCGTGTTGTCCGCATGGCTCAATCTCGATTTTAGCCCAATTCCGATCCATTTTCTACCGAAATATTCAAAATTCATCTGGATTTAATTTATCTACAAACATGAAAATTTTAATTAAATAAAGGGGATAATTAACAAAATAAATTAGGGATTTAAATAATTAATTAGGAAATTAAACATAAATAATTCTAAAAATATAGAATTATCAACCACTAGCCGAGTTCGCCTATAACAACAGTTATCATTCGAGTATCGGATGACACCGTATGAGGCTTTATATGGCCAAAGATGTCGTTCCCCTATTGGATAGGAAGAAGTGGGTGACCGTAAGATTTTCACTCCTGATATGGTTACACAAGCATCTTAGGACGTCCATTTGATTATAGAGAGATTGAGGATAGCTCAGAGTAGACAGAAGAGTTACACTGATAGGAGACGAAGGCCACTAGAGTTTGCAGTTGGTGAATCCGTGTTTCTGAAAGTTTCTCCTTCCAAGGGTATAACGAGGTTTGGGAAAAGAGGAAAGTTGAATCCTCGCTATATTAGACCATTTGAGATACTTGATCGAGTGGGAGATAAGGCTTATAGGTTGGTATTGCCACCGGACTTATCAGGTGTCCATAACATCTTCCACATATCGATGCTTCGGAAGTATCACCTGGATCCGGCACATGTGATTAGTTATGAGCCTTTGGAGCTCTGAGAGGACATGTCATATGTTGAGCGACCGATTCGGATATTGGATAGGAAGGAGAAGGTATTGAGATCAAAGACTATCGAATTAGTGAAGGTTCTCTGGCAGCATCATACTTCAGAGGAGGCTACTTGGGAGCTGGAGAGTCTGATGCGAGAGAAGCACCCCCAGCTATTTGATGACTGATTTGGTTCTAATTTGGAGGACCAAATTTTTTGAGTAAGGGAGGATTGTTAGACCCATATTTTATGTAGCCTGTTCCTTATGATTCTTATATGTATGAACACTCTATTATTATAGTTGAATCATAAGAAGTGTATTTACTAGATTTAAAGTGTATGTGAAATGATTTAGCACTCATAAGCTATATAAAAGCCTAATGTGAGCTATAAGAGTCACATGCTAAACCGAGTGGATTGAATCATTCTGACTGAAGAGAAGAACTTAAAATGAGAAAATATAGAGAGCTTATGAAGGAAAGTCAGTTTGATTTAGTTCCAAACACGAAGAACGAGAGTAAAAAAGCTAAAAGGGTAAAATGGACCTTATTAGCGAGTTAAGGTATTTAAGGTATTTCGAGCATATTTACCTACCGAAAATGGCTAAAACGTAAAGATGAGAGTGTAAGACATAAGATATGACACTTTTGAAGTTTTGAGAAAAAGTCAACGTGGTCAATGATTAAGAAAAAAGTCAACTATAGTTAAGAAAAGTTGACTTTTACCATAGTTGACTAACCATGGTTAAAAATTAACCTAAGTATGGAGAAAAAAATGAGGAAAAATATTCTTAGTCAGAATACAAGATATTCATCCCCAAAAGTAAGAAAAATTTATTTAGAAGGATTCCAGATTAAAATTAATGGATAAAAACGTAATAGGTCGAAATGAAGATTTTAAAGCCCATTAAGGTATACTAAACGTAGATCGAAATTCTTAGGTCCCTTAGACCGAATTGTTAGACCGATTGATAGGCTAAACATTTAGAAAATTAAAGGCCTGAGGTATAGTAAAATTTTCAGCCCGAAAGCCCATTAAGAAAGCCCAAACTGAGAGGCCCAATTGTAAAGCCCATTAAGATTAAATATCTAACCATAGTTAAAGCTAACTATGACTCAATAGATGACTCATTAGGTGACTCATAACTAAACCTTAGGAAGTCAATTTTAATGGCTGAAAAGTAAGGCTTAATGGCTAAGTAAATGGCTTATAAAATCAGCCACACCATTGTAATCTTCACCATACCATTCTCGGCTACAAGAAGGAAGCCATTGAAATACATTATCCAAGCTTTCTCTCACTAGAAATCACTAGAACTAGGCATATTTGGAACTTGCATTCTTCATGAAAGTTGTTCCAAATTGAGAGGAGAGTGACATATGTTGGAATTGGCTATCAAGAAGCCATAGTGTCCAAATCGTGAGACTCCAAAGTTTCGACCAAGTGTGAACACAAATACTAGGTATATTTTCAAGCTTTCAAATTCATATATGTTAATGTATGAATGATTTTAAATATATTGGTATATGTTTTAAGCATTTAAACATATGAAATCACTATGATCATGGTTATGCCAAGAGTGAGTAGTGAAATATTGATGAATGCCCATATGATATTAAGGCATAAATGAGTTGATATACATGTGTTAATAATTACGATATAGTTAGAATTAATCAATTTGATTAATTAATACATGTATTAAGTTGGCAATCAAGGTGTTTGATAAAATGCCTAAATGAACTATGTGATGCTTAAGAACATTGCCAACCAAGTGTTTGTGAAAATGCCTAAGTGAATTGGCTAAGGAAATAGACATGGACGACATGCCATAGTATGACCTACGGCATGGAGTGCTCACGGCCATGGCATGTGGCTGAGAGGTCCAATGGGCCAAGCCTAATTATTTTAGGTCCAATGTGATGTAATGGGTCTAGGACAAGCCCAAAAAGAGTTGGTGGGTCCCACAAGCCCAATAGGCCCAACGAAAATGAATAATAAAAAGGAAATGGGCTTAAGGCATAGTTAGGCCAATTAAGGTTTATTAAAGCCCATTAAGGGAAATAGACTATATTTAATGTGAAATACAGTAGGAAAAGTATAATTAACCTAATAAATGATTATATGCAGCTCCAGAGATTATTGAAGGAGCAAATCGGACTGCTGGATCGAGCAGCGTTGAGAAAGTAAAATTTCTTGGGTGATTGCAGGTAAGGGACTTTTGTGGATAGTTAGAGATACCTGCACATATTTTCGTCTGCTTTTACATTCACTTAAAAACTCTGAGGGTCAGAGCAAGTGAATAATAATTATTGTAACCCGATAGTATCAAATTATGATTTTACCCTTAGTTAGGAAAAAAGTTAACTTTTGTGAAAAGTTGTGAAAAGCATGGAAACCACCATTTTGAGTGTTTTACTACTGTTTAGCAGAAGAGTAAATAGATGGGCTAATGATTTTAAGGTTGATGTGAATTAAGCACACTTTATAGGGCTGATTTTGATGTTTTGAAAAACATCCCTTTTTAAAAAGCCATCTATCAAATTATGAGAAAATAAATTGTGTTAGAGCACAGCTCACACTTGATTTCATATATTTTCCACATATATTAGTGCTGGATTGTGATTCGCACTAGATTTCCATGACATGCATGATAGAGTGCTGGAGTTATTACTCGTACTCAGTTTTATATGATATATGCATGAGAGAGTGCTGGAGCGATTAGCTCGTACTCGAATTTTACATGAGATACATGACAGAGTGCTAGAGCGTTGCTCGTACTCGATTCTTCATGAATTCTACTTGACATAGTTGTCAGAGCCCGCTTTACATCCCCACAAGGTCGCTATCCTCACCCTCACTACCTCACTGGTAGACTTTTGGGCCTGTTGGATAACTCCAAGGGCAGACAGCGCTACTCCACAACCTCCACGTATTGTTCGCTTTGGACCATTGGACCTCACGACTTTGTTTCATTCGGGTACTCCAGCCCACATGGCCTGCTTCCCCTCAGAACGCGTCCTCGGAGGCTTGAACTCGGGTTAACACCCTTGTTCTCGCACTCCTGATGCCATTGAGCCCTCAGAGCCCGCTTTACATCCCCACAAGGCCGTTATCCTCACCCTCACTACCTCACTGGTAGACTTTTAATGGCATCAGGAGTGCGAGAACAAGGGTGTTAACACGAGTGCGAGCCTCCGAGGATGCGTTCTGAGGGGAAGCAGGTCATGTGGGCTGGAGTACCCGAATGAAACAAAGCCGTAAGGTCCAATGGGCCAAAGCGGACAATACGTGGAGGTTGTGGAGTAGCGCTGTCTGCCCTTGGAGTTATCCAACAAGCCCAAAAGTCTACCAGTGAGGTAGTGAGGGTGAGGATAGCGGCCTTATGGGGATGTAAAGCGGGCTCTGACAATAGTACTTGAGTTATTTCTCGTACTTGATTTGATAAGTTTTGTGCATAGCATGGTACTGGAGCTATTGCTCGTACTTGATTTGAAACATGAACTATGCATTGACCTAGTTGCTAGAGGTTTACTCACACTAGAGTTTGAGTTTATGATGTGAAACAATGTTTGAGCGGAGTGTCAACTGTGAGTCGCGCTTAAAGGTGCGCACTATAATTTATGTGATATATAATACATGTTGAAAACCATGCTTGATTTCCTCGTGTAGACTGAGTGTCACACTACGATAGGTTCGCATATGGATTTAGATACGTGGTATGATATTCCATGGTTTGAGGGCTAAGACCTATAGTAGGCACCTTGATTGTGATGTAGGGTCCACGGAGTATGTTGTACCGTGCGAGTGGCATGGAGTACACTGTACCGTGTGGTGTTGTGGAGTTGAGGAGGATATAGCTGACAGTTGTGATGGGCTGACCCCCCTCCCATTGCAGCAGTGATGCCCCATACACCGAGATCTGTGTTGCCTGGGATCACTATTATCGAATATGGCCATAGTCCAGGATACTATTGCATTTCACCATAGAGTCTCACATGATATATCACCTGATTGACTGATTTATTTACGGATAGACCTGAGGGATGGGTCGAAATCCGATTGTTGTGATGTGAATGATTTAGATGCCATATTTACTGTGATTTAAATATGCATGGCATGATTTATATAAAGGCATTGTGATATTATAAAGATGCATTATTTTGCACTACATGCCTACATTTGAGAAAGTAAGCATGATTTTTGTACATGGGATTTAATCTGTACAAGTATATGTATATATTTTAAAGACATGCTTTGAAAATGAGTTAAGGAAATGATATTTCGAGGCATAGCATTATTTTGAGTAGATAGTGTAGATGTCTACTTGCTTGCCTGATTTCCTTACTGAGCGCGTTGTATGCTCACCCCCATTTCTTTTACATCTCTCTACAGAGCATCAGCAGTAGAGTGAGAGCATTTGAGGGAAAATATTCCTGTTGTCCGTTGCTATTTCCTATCGATCGATAGGTATTCATATTTTGTATGGTTATGTATCTAAACATAGAAACAACACAGTGATGTATACAATATATATTTTGGGGAATGTATTTGTATTAGTTTTTTTATGAATCTCACATGTATTATAAAAAGAAGTTACAGTCAGTAACAGTATATTGACATGTACGTATGATAATGGATGATATGGTATGCGATGAAGCTAACATCAAATCACAGCCCAACCATTGAAGAGAGGAAAGGTAAGTTAAAAATGCAAAATATTTGTAGTGGTTTTTGGTTAAGTCATGGAGTGTCATGACAGGAGATCGATCTCCCCTTACTTAAATCCCTTCAGAATTTGACAATGCAAGCTATGGGATTGATTTACCTCTTGGATGAGATCGATCTAATCAAAGGTATAGGATCGATCTTTGTTCATGGGATGGGATTAATCTCGGGCAAGGAGAACGCTTCAGAGATCGATCTGGCCTTAGGAAAAGATCGATCTGGCCTATCCAGAGGCTACTGGAGATTGTTCTTCTTTGAGTGAGGGATCGATCTCCCTCTTCCAGAATGCTTGGCATTGTGTTTCCAGGTTATGAGATCGATCTTCCCTTGCAATGAGATCGATCTGGCCATCATCCTGTAGCATTTTAGCTGCAATTTTCCATATTTTCAAAGTTAAACTCATATCCAATCACTTCTATACCCAATTTGCATTTCATTCACACTTAACACTCAAAAGTATCCAATTCTTATGATTCATATATTGTGTAACTTGTCTGTACATCATGAAAATCACATGATTACATTGAAATTCATGGGCCTTACGTTTCTCCCCTTCTTCAAGAAATTTGGTTCTCCAAATTAGAACTAAGTTAATCTGAAAATAACTCTAGGGACTTCTCTTACATCATACTCTCTGACTCCTATGTAGCTTCCTTCGGAGTGTGATATTGCCAAAGAACTTTCATTAAGGGAATCGTCTTCGACCTCAACACCTTATCTTTCTTATCCAATATTCAAGTCGGCTTCTCAACATACGACATACTCTCATTTAACACCAATGGCTCATATCTTATTACATGTGTCAGGCCCAGATGGTATTTTCGAAGCATGGAGATGTGGAAGACATTATAAACACCTACTAACTCCGGTTGCAATGCCAACCTATAAGCCTTATCTCCCACTCTCTCCAAAATCTCGAAGGGCCCAATATACCGAGGGCTCAACTTACCCTTCTTACCAAACCTCATAATCCCCTTTGAGGGAGAAACTTTCAAGAATACAGACTCACCTATAGTAAACTCTAGTGGTCTCCGTCTCCTATCAGCATAACTCTTTTGTCGACTTTGAGCTGTCTGTAACCTCTCACATATCAACTGGACGTCTTCAGAGGCTTGCTGCACTAAATCGGGAGCAAAAATCTATCTATCATCAACTTCTTCGCATCCAATAGGGGATCGGCATCTGCATCCATACAGTGCCTCATATGGTGTCCTACCGATACTCGCATGATAGTTGTTATTATAGGCGAACTAGGTTAACGGTAGGTGATCAACCCAGGAGCCTCTAAAATCTAGCACACATGCTTTCAACATATCCTCCAGGGTCTATATAGTCCTCTCTGACTGACCATCTTTCTGAGGATGGAAAGTGGTGCTAAAACTTAATTAGGTCCTCATCGCTTCCTAAAAGTGTTCCCAGAAATGGGAAGTGAAACGGGCATCCCTATCAGAAACAAAGCTTATTGGGATACCATGCAACTGAACTATCTCTCAAACATACAAGTTCACCAACTGACTCAGAGTATCGGTAGCTTTCATAGCTGATGTTGCCTACCTGACAGCAACAAGAAAATACCTTTCACGTATTCTGATTGCACTAACGACAAAAGGGTGACGTCGATGCAATTTGTTCCACGTGTTCTTCGTATATCCTGCAAAAACAACAGGAATCAGAGGGGGCAGGGATTTTTCCCTGCACGCGCACTCCGATGATTAAGTAAGTAATAAGAGTTGTGAATGTATGAAGAAGAGAATGTAATGCTTAAATCAGAGAGTTTAAGGCTTTTCCCTTCTTTTTGATTCTTTTTTCTCGGATCTGGCCTCCTCCTTTTCAAAGAGCTCACCTGGTATTTATAGGTTTCTTCAAGTTGGTTCGAGCTGAGGCCCAGGCGCGTGTCTGGGCCACGACAGAGTCATAGAGCACTCTGTCGCGCCTCGAGTTCAAGCAGCTAGCGGGAGACCTCTACCGCAGACTGTGCGAGAGAACTATACCGCAGGCTGTTCGGGAGACTATGTCACAGGCTGTGCGGGAGACCTCTACCGCAGACTGTACGGGATACCTCTACCGCAGTCTGTGCGAGAGACTATGTCGCAGGCTGTACGGGAGACCTCTACCGCAGACTGTGCGGGATACCTCCACCGCAGTCTGTGCGGGAGACTATGCCGCAGGCTGTGCGGGAGACTTCTATCGCGGGCTGTGCGGGAGACCTCTACCGCAGACTGTGCGGGATACCTCTACCGCAGTCTGTGCGCGAGACTATGCCGCAGGCTGTGCGGGAGACCTCTACCGCAGACTGTGCGGGATACCTCTACCGCAGTCTGTGTGGGAGACTATGCCGCAGGCTGTGCGGGAGACCTCTACCGCAGACTGTACGAGATACCTCCACCGTAGTCTGTGCGGGAGACTATGCCGCAGGCTGTGTGGGAGACTTCTATCGCGGGCTGTGCGGGAGACTTATGACGGGGTGCAATGCGGGAGACCAATGTCGCGATATGGGCAATGGAGGTCTGCCGTGCCTGCTGTGCGGCTCATCACAAGGCGACAGACTCCTATCGCATCGAACACTCTGTCGCACTGCTAGGAACTGTGCCACATGGTCGCTCTGTCGCCAAATCTGCCACGTGGCTCGTTCTTGGTTTGACATGTGGCAGGCGGACAGTTGCATATGTGGATTCTGGTGACACGACCACCATCAATTGCTCCCCACTCTTTGGTAGGAATATTTCCTGCGAAGGAGTATCTGGGTCTGGACTTTTCTCGGGTCGGGTCGGATCTCCGCGCGTGTGTCGACGCAGGTGAGCCGCTATATATACTGGGCCCCTGCTGTCCTTGTCGCTATTGAGTTCTCCCGTAAAAAGACACTCAGCCGTGATTTTCTCTGGACACTCTCTAAAAACTGTGCCGCAACTCCCCCGTACTCTACCGCAACTCTGTTGCGTACACATCACTGTGTCGCAACACTGCCGCAGCTTCTTCGTACTCTGTCGCCAGTTCCTCCTTTTCTTCATTTTAGGTAATTTCATAGTCCGTAGTCCCACTGTTTTGATTTACGGACTCCTAAAATGGCTGGCCATGGTGTAGGAAAACAAATTGATCTAGGCGTTAAGTCGACTTTAAAGGAAGCTGACGTCCAAGACCTAGAATCCCGATTTCCTTCACCCGAGGGATATTCTTATAGGCTTCCAACCCCTCAGGAGAGCGACATACGTCGTGTGTCCGATGGGGCTGTCGTTTTTAGGGCAACTTTGGAGTTAGCACTCCGCTTCCCATTGTCCGACTTCGGGGCTTCCTTCCTTAGGACGTACAGGGTATCCCCGGGACAACTGCATCCTCATGCATGGATGCAATTGGTAGCATTCACCGTGCACTGCCATTTAAGGGGCGTCCCTCTGTCCCTTCCTCTTTTAGAAGTATTCTTTAGGCTTCAAGGGAGCCCCGGCTTAGTGCCTTACTCGCTTCAGCGGGTGTACCAGCCCGGTTTTGAGAACAGGTTGTTCGAGAAACCTGCTAACAAGCTTCATGGTTTCGAGACGGAATGGCTGGTCGTGGAAGTGCCCGATGGCCTGGATTTCCCCACTCGTTGGGAGAATAGGCGTGAAATTCCCAAGGGTCCCCGGGTTGCCACACTTAGGGAGCAGTTGTCTTCTGACGTCAACAAACTGCTAGTCCCTCATCCCCTTAGCCTCGACACCCTTATATCAAATGAAAATTTGATATTAGCTGGCTGGGGTGCGGGTCTGGTCCCTGTTGCCGGACCCTCTATTCCTTCGTCAGATCCTCTGCCTTCGGTTTCCCCCGAGTTAAATCCTGAAGCACCTAGGCCACAAGAGGATATAGGGAGTACCAACGTAGAATCAAGTTCTGGCAACGAACCCTTAGCCGATCTGACTGGTTGGGAAGGGTTCGGTTCCACTTTCATGGTGCTCCCGGATGACGAAGCGATAAATATCGAGTCCCTTCAGGAGCATTTAGATTCTCCTGAGGGTAACTTTTTATTCTTTATCATTGCTTATCGTTTTTAATCAGTTTTTGACCACTGATTTGTTTCCTTTCTTTTTTGCAGAGATGAGTCATTTCCGACGCTCGCTAGCTCGTCAAGCCATGGAGGCCGATCCTTCCCGCGCTCCTACCAGGAAGAGGCCTCGTTTAGTCGAGGACGTCTTGAGCGAGGCGACGGTCCCCTCTCAGTTACCTCGAGCCCGGACACCGCCCGTTTCCAGACAAGCGGTTCCTCCTCCTCCTACAGAACAAAGGGATCCCTCCCGGGATAGGGGTAGAGTTGGCTCATCTTCACGGGGGGCTTCTAGGTCCTCTGAACGATCCCACTCCGAGGAGCGTGCGGAATGTAATATCATTCCGTCGCAGTGGAAGAATCGAAGGTGTTTGTACATCGAAGGTTCGATGGGAAGTAGGCCAATTCTTCTCAGGATAGGGCCTGTTGACGAGAGGTCTTACCCCGTGGACGGGGGAAATATTATGAGGGGTCACGAGTTCCGAGTCTACCCCGGGGTTCATGACAACGACATTTTGGACATTCTCGGGGTGGCCTCCCGATTAAGCTGGTCCACTATCCTTCCTCGGGACGAGGCAAGGATATTCAGAAACTATCCGGAGGGGGAGGATTTATTTGATGTGGAGGCATTGAGGGTAAGTTTCATACTCCTCTTCATTTGACTCCTTTTTGCCGCATTCTTTGAATCTAACTTTTTGCATTTCTTTGCAGCTGGCTCAACGAACTGTGGCCAACAATGCCCAGCACCAGGCTTATCGGGAGCGTGCCGATAGGGAAATCCGAGAGTTAAAGGACCAAGTTATGGAGTTACAGAACACCGTCAACAACTTGTCCAAACTTTCGGATTTAGTGCGAAGCTTGGAGGAGCAGCTCGCAAAGGTTCACCAGGACCTGAGCCAGGCCAAGGGGGATCTCACTGTTGAGACGGCTCGGTCTAGCAGATTTCAAGAGGATCTTCGGGATGCCCACTCTGAGCTAGACTGTATGCAATCCAACTATGGGTCTTTACTTGCTCGGAATCAGGAGCTCGAGCAGCGCGTTACCGAGTTGGAAAGTCAGGCTGCTCCTACGCTGACCCAAGTGGAGATCAATAGCATACGGGCCGAGGCCGTGAAGGAGTACCGTCTTTCCAAGGATTGCTTGAGGCGGAAGGAAGATTTCTCCAACCCTTATGTGAAGTACAGGTTCTACCTGGCCCGGTCTTGGTTAGAAGCACATAGGGAAGGAGAGGAATTCCCCGAGCTCCAGTATACCAACGAGGCGATGCTATTTGAGGCCCCCGACTGGACTAAATATGAGCCTGAAGCCGAACCTGCAGACGAGTTATTCAAGAGGACTGCCCAAGATGACCTCGCCAACCTCACTGGTCCTTGGGAGCCCATGGATTTGGACAGTGCTCCCGAGCCTATCGAGGCTCTTATTGACCTAGACGGCGAGGAGGGTCAGCAGTCATTGGGAAGTGATGGTCCGTCTGCAGCTGATCCCCAGCTTCCTCCCGAAGAGTAGATAGCTATTTTTGTTTTTTGTATTTCTTTTCAAGTACTTTGTTGTTTTTTATTTTAACTTCGTACTTTTGTTGAATGTAATCGTAAAGATCTGTTAAAGATCTGTTTGTAATGACTTTTGAATGAAATGAAATTGAGATTTTTGTTCATGCTTTGTATTGCACTACTTCTCTATTTATCATTTATCATTCTTTGTCTATTTGTTTATTTTGCTTGAATGTATTCATTTGAATGTATTCGTGCATTTTGCTTGAATGTATTCATTTGAATGTATTCGTGCATGCTCCCCAATTCTTGATAGAAAGGTATACTTTCAGAAAGAATTTTTGTTTGAACGTATAATTGTTTAAGGCTTGATTACTGTGACGTATATGCGTCTTTAGTTTTTATAGCCTTGATATTTTTATCGCCTGGCCACAGTGACGCATAGCGCCTCAGGCTCTTACAGCTTGGTTAATTGTACACGCCTGGCCACAGTGACGCATAGCGCCTCAGGCTCTTACGGCTTGGTTGATTGTAAACGCCTGGCCACAGTGACACATAGCGCCTCAGGCTCTTACGGCTCGTCTGAACTACGCCTGGCCACAGTGACGCATAGCGCCTCAGGCTCTTACGGCTCGTCTGAACTACGCCTGGCCACAGTGACGCATAGTGCCTCAGGCTCTTACGGCTCGTCTGAACTACGCCTGGCTATAGTGACGCATAGCGCCTCAGGCTCTTACGGCTCGTCTGAACTACGCCTAGCCACAGTGACGCATAGCGCCTCAGGCTCTTACGGCTCGTCTGAACTACGCCTGGCCATAGTGACGCATAGCGCCTCAGGCTCTTACGGCTCATCTGAACTACGCCTGGCCACAGTGACGCATAGCGCCTCAGGCTCTTACGGCTCGGTTGAACTACGCCTGGCCACAGTGACGCATAGCGCCTCAGGCTCTTACGGCTCGGTTGAACTACGCCTGGCCACAGTGACGCATAGTGTCTCAGGCTCTTACGGCTCGTGTCACGACCCGAATTACCTAAAAATCAGAGTAAATTTTTCGCTTTTTCATTTATTATTTAATTCTTACCTTTCTCTCGTCGTGACCATCCTACAACACAGTTGGGCTATGATTCGATGTTAGTCACCTCACACTATTTAACATTTCATTCCCATAATCATATATCAGAGTCTACTATCCTTTTGACTTTAAATAAACACATACCCAATGGTATTTACATGACTCTACATCCCCGACATCATATCCAGTTATAGTACTGTGCATTACATATTTAGATACAAAATCATACAAATGTGTATACCTGTCTCTCAATGGGAAGCAGCAAGCAGCGGATATTAAGCATGCAAGTCCTCAGCCGCTCAATAATTATTATAAGTGCTCTGAAAAGATGGGAAAATAAGGGGGGTGAGCAAACCACACGCTCAGTAAGGCAATTATGCAAGTAAGTAGATAGCTCCACTATCTACATGCTCATAATGCCATGTCCTTAAATCCATTTCTTTTCATACCAAATTTCACGCACAAAGTCATGCATATTCAATGCCATAGTTTATCCAAAACTATTTGTGCATATATAAATCATGAAATTCATGCATTCAAAGCATTTTATGTGACATCATTAAATCATATTAAGCATGAATTTAATCAAGATCATGCAGTCTTTCATGTCATGTAAGACAATTCAAGGTTTTCAAATGAAAGCATGGAAAACACATCATGCCACTGCATTTAAATCAATTCATTTAAAACGCAGTATAAAATAACCCCTCTGGGTCAATCATCTCAAAACTCATAAAACAATTTGTTATATTTCATTATAAAACTTGAGTTATAAAACCACCCTTCTTTCAGGGTCACATATCATAAAATCATCTGAAATCATCAAATCATCAAATCGGGGGCCTGACCCCTCCTTCGGGTCTACCCTGGTCTAACAGACCACAAGTTATATCATGTGAGACAATCAGGTAATTAACAGTAACATCGAGGACTATGGCCATATCCTAGTGATCCCTGGCAACACGGTACCTAGTGTGCGGGGTATCACACCTGAAACGGGAGGTGGGTCGTCCTACCCGCCAGAACAGCATAACACCAGGATTGCGAGGGCAAGGCTTGCTGCCTCGTGGCTCATGCCACTCCACTCCAACAATCCCCACGGTACAGCGTACTCCGCGTGACATACACGGTACAACGTACTCCATGGACCCAAGCTCAATCAGGGGTGCCTGTAATAGGTCTTATCCACCCATATCATCTCTGTCTCAGAATGCACGTGTGAGCATATCATCTCACTGTGACACACAGTCTACAGGAGGCTCCAACACGGCTATATGCATGTAATATAAATCCCTGTGCGAGCGAAGCTCAAGCACGGCTCCATGCATATTCATGATATCTGAAAATCTCGTGCGAGCGAAGCTCTAGCACGGTTTCATAAAAATCAGTGAAATCTGCGTACGAGCAGCGCTCCAGTACGACTTAAACTGATTATAATTTCAATTAAAATCCACGTACGAGCAACGCTCTAGTACGGATATGTATAAAAACTCACTGAAAACCTCGTACGAGAAAAACTCCAGTACGATATTCAAATGAATTATGAAAACTACGTAAAACTTTGTGCGAGCAACGCTCCAGCACAAATGAATGCTCAAATAAATCAAATCTCGTGCGAGTTACACTCCAGCACGACTTTATGCATAATTAAATCAAATCTCGTGCGAGTTAGACTCCAGCACGGCTTCATGCATAATTAAATCAAAACAGGATGCGAGCTAAGCTCCAGCATCTCTCATGCATGTCAAATCATTAAAAGTAGTGCGAGTAATCGCTCCAGCACTATTCTATGCATACCACGTCAAAACAAATCAAAACATGTCAAAACATGTCAAAACAGAGTGCGAGCTAGGCTCCAGCAGCTCTCATTTCACAATATTAAAAATCAGTGCGAGCACCATGCTCTAGCACATTTCATGCATATGATGTCACAAGTCGGTGCGAGCAACTGCTCAAGCACATTTATGCACATTCACAAACGCAGATATAGTGCGAACTACGTGTCGGCACTATCTGTTTCCATATAAACTTGATAGTTGGCCTCTTTTCCAAAGAAATTTCATTTAAATATTAATAACACCTACGTAGTGTTATTTTGTGAAATTCATGCATTTACTGGCCAATCTATCGCTTTACTTTGATTAAAATCAAGAAAATTCCTTAATCATAAAAATCCTTAAATCATGCATTCCATGCATGTCATACTTTCACCATCCTTAGGTGAACTTCCCTCAATAAGGGTAAAATAGACATTTCACCTATTTCGATCCTTAAAAATTATTTAAACCACTTTTAGGATCATTTTACAATAATCGTGTATACATACATAATCAGTGTATACAAAATCTATTAAAATATGCGTAGCTACCTCTAGCTACTCACACAATTCCCTTACCTCATTTATCTGTACAGTCTGACCTTTCCTCTGATGACTCGTCACGCAGTCCGATTTGCTCTCAATCCAAATCAAATCTCCGGAACTGCGGATACACATTCATCAGGTCAAATAGAATACAATTTAATGTATTTCATAATTTTCTGGGCTTAATTTAAATCATTGGGCCCGTTTACCCATATTGGGCCCGATTGTACCATAATGGGCCTTAATCGGCCTTAAGCCCGTTTACCACACTTTATCGAGGCCTATTGGGCTCTCTGGGCCCATCAGTAATTTATTTAGCCTCGTTCTAAATTCTCTGATATCTCAATTTAATATTTACGACAATTTATCTAATTTTTCAGAATTTAATTCATTTATGCGGAAATTAAATCCGTAATTTATGCGTTAAATATCAATCACGCATAACGATACAAATTGTCGTAAATTAAGGGTCACTTACCCGTTATTCCATGATCGTACACAAATCGAGGCTATCTCGAGCTCTCGGTTGATGCCAATTGTCGAGCTACACAATTAAATATATTTTTCCGGGTAAATTTCCAGTCGGAATTAATTAAATTAAATATTCAAAAAATTAAATCGGTCAATTTAACCGCTTACCGACTTACCCGAAGCTCGATTGCATCACAGGAATTTTCCCCAATTTTTTTTTTCTTTTTCTTTTTCCCTTTTTTTTTCTTCCTTTTTCCTCTCTTTTTGGCTGAACCGGTCCGGTCCGGTTCAACCCGGTTCGGACCGCCGGTTCGGTCTGGTCCGATTCGGCCGGTTCTGTCCGGTTCGGCCGGTCCAATCTCCCTTTGGTCGTGCCGGCGCCGTCCGGCCGGTTCCCGGCATGATTTCGGTGCCAATCGGCGCGCAATCGTCTGGGCTCCCTAAATCGGGCCTCGGTGTGGCTCGAATCGACGCCATCGCCGGCGAATCAAAGCTTTTCTCCCGCGGCATCTCCTTCATTTTTCGGCGTTTTCCGGCCACCTGGCCGCGCGTCGATGCCACCGGTGGGTTCGCCTGAGGTCGGTCGACCTTCGCCGACCCTCGCCTGGGGCCCTTGGCCGCCGGTGACCGTCGGACGGAGGGATCTCCCTCGGTTCGCTTTTCGGCTTCCATTTCTTCTCTGCTTCTGTTTCAGACTTTCGTTTCCTCTCTGTTTCAATTCGCGTTTTTTTTTTTTTTTTTATTTATTTATTTAATTTTATTATTATTTTAATCAATAAAATAATAGTATTTTGTCAAAAATATCTTCAAAAATTAATATTTAATTCAGTTAATCAATAAATGAATTTCTCGGTATTATTTCGACTTTCCGGTATATTTTTCGATTATTTTCGAGATTATTTTTCGATACGAAAATCTCGGTTTATTCCAATAAATTCATATCTTGATCAATTTAACCCGGAATTTAATTATTTCTTCGTCATTGATCAAGATTTCTCATTTTCATAGTTTTAATTAAATTTTCTTATCCCGATTAATACCGAATTTTGGTCTTTTGACCATTTTGCCCTTGCACGTATTCGAGAATGCCATTTAAGTCCTTTTGCATTTTTAAATGCACTCGAAAATATCGGGTCTTACAATCTCCCCCACTTAAGAAATTTGGTCCTCCAAATTAGAACCAAGTAATATGAGTCCATAACAACTCCGGGTATGTCTATCGCATCATATACTGTCATCTTCAAGTGACTTTCTCCGGAGTGTAATACTATCATCATACTTAACTAGGGAGATCATTTCAAACCTCAACACTTTATCCTTAAGTTTAATGCCCGAATCGATTCCTCCAATCATACGTTATATTTGCATTGAGCTAAATTGTTGGAGCTCATATCTGATCACATATACTGGGTCCGGATAGTATTTCTTAAGCATCAAAAGATAAGACACATAGTGGATGCCTGCTTATTCAAGTGGTAACGCCAACCTACAGGTCTTACCTCCCACTTTGTCCAATATCTCTATCCGAATCTTGTTACGTCCTTAAGACAAGTAACTGCCAACATAATGATTCACCCTCGGTGAATTCCAATGATTTCCTGTCTCTTGTCAGCATAGGCTTTTCTATCTGCTCTGAGGTGTTCTTAATCTCTCACAAATCAACTGAACATCCTCAGAGGTTTGTCTTACCAATTCGGGAATAATTTTCTATCTGTCACCCACTTCTCTTATCCAAGTCAGGGAACAACTCCCTACTGTCATACAATGCCACATATAATCTCATCCCGATACTCAAGTGACAACTGTCATCACTGGCGAATTTGATTAGTAGCAACTGATCATCCCAGGAGCTCATAAAATCAATTACACACGCTCTCATCACATCCTCCAGAACCTGTACAGTCCTCTCTGACTGACTATCTGTCTGAGGGTGGAAGCTGTGCTAACACACAATCAGGGTCCCATAGCTTCAAAAAACATATTCCCAGAAGTGGAAAGTGAAGCGGGAATCCCTATCTGATACCATGCTCACTGGAACGCTACACAATGTTTCACAATATTCCACACACATAAATCCGCCTATACACTTAGAGTATCTAGGGATTTTCATAACCAGAAGGTGGGTAACTAAATCAATCTATCAACTATCACCTAGATAGCCTCGAGATTCATTCGGGTCCTCTGTAACCCATCACGAAATCCATGGTAACTTGTTCCCATTTCCGTGTCAATATAGGTAGAGGCTGCAATAACCCTGCAACTTCTTTTACTCTACCTTACTCTGCTGACATACGAGACACTTTTTCGCAATTCTCTACAATATCTCTTTTTCATACCTGACCACCAATACCCTTTTCAGAGATTCTGATATATTTATTACTTCTCGAATGCACTGTATATCCCGAAGAGTGAGCTTCTGACAATAGCACTTTCTTATCAACTATGGTCCTGAGGAGCACTTATACTGTCTCTGAACCTCTGTGAGTCATCATCACTCACTGTGAACTCTGTCACTATACCCTTCTGAATCTGACCCACACTATCGACACCATGCCGATCATCACGCTAAGCCTAGCAAATCCGGTCACACAATCTGGTTCTAACCTCAGGCTAGCTGTCACACAATCACCGTCATCATCAGAAGGAATCACATCACTACTGAGGTTCACAACTGCTCTAGCAGCTCACGCTCCCTGACCATCATATGTAATACCATCCCGAGGCTCTTTCTGTTTAAAGCATCAGCCTTTACATTAGCCTTTCTTGGGTGGTACAATATTCACAATCATAATCCTTAGAAGCTCTAACCCTCTTGGTTATCTCATATTCTACTCTTTCTGTGAAAACAGATACTCAGGGCTTTTACGATCAGTGCATACCCGAAATGTTTCACCGTATAAGTGGTGGCGCCATACTTTTAGTGTAAACGCTACGGCTGTCAACTCTAAATCATGGGTCGGATAGTTTCTCTCAGGGTCCTTGAATTATTTGGATCTATAAACGACTATCTTCCCATTTTTACATCAATACACAGCCCAATCCTTATTTGGAGGTATCCATACACACTGAAACCTCTTGAGCTGTTGGTTATAGTGAGAATACTTATGGTGGTCAGTTCATTACTCCAATATACCAAAACTCATTGAAGCTATTTTCATACTTATCATAACACTCGTATGAAATCTTTTCCCGAATGAGACGTGTCAACTGAGCAACTCATTTCAAGAAACTCATAACACCTTGTCTGTAAGACAGTTTCCTGTTGCTACTCATACTCTTTCCTGGACTTCGAATACATCATAATATCATCGCTGTAGATGACAACCAATCGGTCCAGGTAAGGTTCAAATACCTTAACGTAGTTGAGTTCCACTCAATATTTCAATTTTTCATATACTTGACCTATGTACGCATAAACGAACAATGTCATTTCGAAATAGCTTTCGTTCAAGATACTAGCTCACGTCATTTCTTTCCTCTTATATTGACGGCTTTTTTTTTATAAAATTTTAATTTTTAAACTTTCATGATTAATCAAGTTCTATATTTCTTTATCGTACCAGCAAAGGTACCCAAATTTTAATGTATATATTATGACCGTCGAATTCAATCTATAGATTATGCGTGCGCTTCCAGACGCTGTCAAATCTTCAGGCAGGGAAGTATTTTAAAATACCTTTATTATCCCTCAGACTTGACTACATACCGCTTAATCCAATTTACTTTGCATATCAAGGATATCCTTACCTTGCATACGTCTCTTATTCCAATATATCTCCTTTTATATATCACTTGTAACAAACTCTTTCCTTACTTGTCAAGTTACAATACACTTTTCAGTGATATTTTCTCCCCTATTTTCAACTTACAATCCCTATACCCATATTCAGTTAGTGAAAATCAACTAACTATCATCCTCTTCATGCTTAAAGGTATAGGCTTCACATTTTTTTCACTAACTTATAAGCAACTGAAGGCGGTATGAATAAATGCGTGGCACTAGGATCAATTAAAATAATTATTTCATTATTCACAACCAGTGTGGTATCTTCCACCACATCCAATGAAACATCAGTAGTGTCCTGGTCCAAGGCATACACTCGCCCTCGTCCAACATCTGATTTTCGTGATAACTACCACACATCTTACACTGTTCACACTGCTACTCTGTTATACTGTTACGTAGCAGGTCGGGGTCCTCGAATCACAATACCCCTCAATAGTGTTGAAATTAAATACACTGGGGCCTCCAATCATCTTACCCCGTGACTCATCAACTCTAAGCTTTTACCAAACTACCTTTTTCCCGTTCTGACATTCTTGTCATCCTCTATTCTCTTTTTGTCTCAATTTCAGCCTTTACTACCTTTCTCAATCTCAGAGGCGCGCAATTTATAATCTTATTTACACAACTGTAGTCTGCGCACTGCCTCGGCATATGCCTCGGCATAGGTAGTGATGTCGGGCAAATCGGACTCTAATTGACAATCTGAGTCCTTCCATGAACTTTCAGACATCATGACTCTCACTGTTCATCATGTTCGAGTCACATCTGCCCAGTAATATAAACTGAGTATCATACTCGTTAATCAACATGTTCCTCTGGGTCAGAGTAAAGAATGTCATCTGTAATTTCCTTTAAAACAATATCCGGGATATTCTGTCATCGGAATACATTTCGAATTATTTTTCATGTCCATTCGGGACGTCTAACTCTTCAAATGGGTCGAGCGAACTTCAATTAATGCTCTAACTCGCCCTCATATATCATATATACCCTGAGCAATTAGCTCGCAAAATATTCTCCACACTCCGCTCCAACCTCGCGAAGCGTATCTCAATACTGTCTGATCTCTCTGTCAGACTCTGTCCGATCTTTCTGTCGGACTCTGTGGGGCATGCTCAACATTAGCCGCCACGTCAATCTCATCTCAAGTCTCATGTGGCGACTCAGTACAACTCCCGGGCCTACCTCTACGGCCTCGAGCTCGTGTACTCGCCTCTCAACCATAGCGGCTATCATTTAATGAGTCTATTCTTGCATTTAAAACCAAATTCTTAGCTGCACTTCCATCTCGATATACACAATTGTATCTAAATAATGCACAGTACATGGGGATGTAAACTTCCTTAACCACTAACACCGACTCATATCAGGCCAACTCAGCTCTGATACCATTAAACCTGTCACGACCCGAATTACCTAAAAATCAGAGTAAATTTTTCGCTTTTTCATTTATTATTTAATTCTTACCTTTCTCTAGTCGTGACCATCCTACAACACAGTTGGGCTATGATTCGATGTTAGTCACCTCACACTATTTAACATTTCATTCCCATAATCATATATCAGAGTCTACTATCCTTTTGACTTTAAATAAACACATACCCAATGGTATTTACATGACTCTACATCCCCGACATCATATCCAGTTATAGTACTGTGCATTACATATTTAGATACAAAATCATACAAATGTGTATACCTGTCTCTCAATGGGAAGCAGCAAGCAGCGGATATTAAGCATGCAAGTCCTCAGCCGCTCAATAATTATTATAAGTGCTCTGAAAAGATGGGAAAATAAGGGGGGTGAGCAAACCACACGCTCAGTAAGGCAATTATGCAAGTAAGTAGATAGGTCCACTATCTACATGCTCATAATGCCATGTCCTTAAATCCATTTCTTTTCATACCAAATTTCACGCACAAAGTCATGCATATTCAATGCCATAGTTTATCCAAAACTATTTGTGCATATATAAATCATGAAATTCATGCATTCAAAGCATTTTATGTGACATCATTAAATCATATTAAGCATGAATTTAATCAAGATCATGCAGTCTTTCATGTCATGTAAGACAATTCAAGGTTTTCAAATGAAAGCATGGAAAACACATCATGCCACTGCATTTAAATCAATTCATTTAAAACGCAGTATAAAATAACCCCTCTGGGTCAATCATCTCAAAACTCATAAAACAATTTGTTATATTTCATTATAAAACTTGAGTTATAAAACCACCCTTCTTTCAGGGTCACATATCATAAAATCATCTGAAATCATCAAATCATCAAATCGGGGGCCTGACCCCTCCTTCGGGTCTACCCTGGTCTAACAGACCACAAGTTATATCATGTGAGACAATCAGGTAATTAACAGTAACATCGAGGACTATGGCCATATCCTAGTGATCCCTGGCAACACGGTACCTAGTGTGCGGGGTATCACACCTGAAACGGGAGGTGGGTCGTCCTACCCGCCAGAACAGCATAACACCAGGATTACGAGGGCAAGGCTTGCTGCCTCGTGGCTCATGCCACTCCACTCCAACAATCCCCACGGTACAGCGTACTCCGCGTGACATACACGGTACAACGTACTCCATGGACCCAAGCTCAATCAGGGGTGCCTGTAATAGGTCTTATCCACCCATATCATCTCTGTCTCAGAATGCACGTGTGAGCATATCATCTCACTGTGACACACAGTCTACAGGAGGCTCCAACACGGCTATATGCATGTAATATAAATCCCTGTGCGAGCGAAGCTCAAGCACGGCTCCATGCATATTCATGATATCTGAAAATCTCGTGCGAGCGAAGCTCTAGCACGGTTTCATAAAAATCAGTGAAATCTGCGTACGAGCAGCGCTCCAGTACGACTTAAACTGATTATAATTTCAATTAAAATCCACGTACGAGCAACGCTCTAGTACGGATATGTATAAAAACTCACTGAAAACCTCGTACGAGAAAAACTCCAGTACGATATTCAAATGAATTATGAAAACTACGTAAAACTTTGTGCGAGCAACGCTCCAGCACAAATGAATGCTCAAATAAATCAAATCTCGTGCGAGTTACACTCCAGCACGACTTTATGCATAATTAAATCAAATCTCGTGCGAGTTAGACTCCAGCACGGCTTCATGCATAATTAAATCAAAACAGGATGCGAGCTAAGCTCCAGCATCTCTCATGCATGTCAAATCATTAAAAGTAGTGCGAGTAATCGCTCCAGCACTATTCTATGCATACCACGTCAAAACAAATCAGAACATGTCAAAACATGTCAAAACAGAGTGCGAGCTAGGCTCCAGCAGCTCTCATTTCACAATATTAAAAATCAGTGCGAGCACCATGCTCTAGCACATTTCATGCATATGATGTCACAAGTCGGTGCGAGCAACTGCTCAAGCACATTTATGCACATTCACAAACGCAGATATAGTGCGAACTACGTGTCGGCACTATCTGTTTCCATATAAACTTGATAGTTGGCCTCTTTTCCAAAGAAATTTCATTTAAATATTAATAACACCTACGTAGTGTTATTTTGTGAAATTCATGCATTTACTGGCCAATCTATCGCTTTACTTTGATTAAAATCAAGAAAATTCCTTAATCATAAAAATCCTTAAATCATGCATTCCATGCATGTCATACTTTCACCATCCTTAGGTGAACTTCCCTCAATAAGGGTAAAATAGACATTTCACCTATTTCGATCCTTAAAAATTATTTAAACCACTTTTAGGATCATTTTACAATAATCGTGTATACATACATAATCAGTGTATACAAAATCTATTAAAATATGCGTAGCTACCTCTAGCTACTCACACAATTCCCTTACCTCATTTATCTGTACAGTCTGACCTTTCCTCTGATGACTCGTCACGCAGTCCGATTTGCTCTCAATCCAAATCAAATCTCCGGAACTGCGGATACACATTCATCAGGTCAAATAGAATACAATTTAATGTATTTCATAATTTTCTGGGCTTAATTTAAATCATTGGGCCCGTTTACCCATATTGGGCCCGATTGTACCATAATGGGCCTTAATCGGCCTTAAGCCCGTTTACCACACTTTATCGAGGCCTATTGGGCTCTCTGGGCCCATCAGTAATTTATTTAGCCTCGTTCTAAATTCTCTGATATCTCAATTTAATATTTACGACAATTTATCTAATTTTCCAGAATTTAATTCATTTATGCGGAAATTAAATCCGTAATTTATGCGTTAAATATCAATCACGCATAACGATACAAATTGTCGTAAATTAAGGGTCACTTACCCGTTATTCCATGATCGTACACAAATCGAGGCTATCTCGAGCTCTCGGTTGATGCCAATTGTCGAGCTACACAATTAAATATATTTTTCCGGGTAAATTTCCAGTCGGAATTAATTAAATTAAATATTCAAAAAATTAAATCGATCAATTTAACCGCTTACCGACTTACCCGAAGCTCGATTGCATCACAGGAATTTTCCCCAATTTTTTTTTTCTTTTTCTTTTTCCCTTTTTTTTTCTTCCTTTTTCCTCTCTTTTTGGCTGAACCGGTCCGGTCCGGTTCAACCCGGTTCAGACCGCCGGTTCGGTCTGGTCCGGTTCGGCCGGTTCTGTCCGGTTCGGCCGGTCCAATCTCCCTTTGGTCGTGCCGGCGCCGTCCGGCCGGTTCCCGGCATGATTTCGGTGCCAATCGGCGCGCAATCGTCTGGGCTCCCTAAATCGGGCCTCGGTGTGGCTCGAATCGACGCCATCGCCGGCGAATCAAAGCTTTTCTCCCGCGGCATCTCCTTCATTTTCCGGCGTTTTCCGGCCACCTGGCCGCGCGTCGATGCCACCGGTGGGTTCGCCTGAGGTCGGTCGACCTTCGCCGACCCTCGCCTGGGGCCCTTGGCCGCCGGTGACCGTCGGACGGAGGGATCTCCCTCGGTTCGCTTTTCGGCTTCCATTTCTTCTCTGCTTCTGTTTCAGACTTTCGTTTCCTCTCTGTTTCAATTCGCGTTTTTTTTTTTTTTTTTTTTTTATTTATTTAATTTTATTATTATTTTAATCAATAAAATAATAGTATTTTGTCAAAAATATCTTCAAAAATTAATATTTAATTCAGTTAATCAATAAATGAATTTCTCGGTATTATTTCGACTTTCCGGTATATTTTTCGATTATTTTCGAGATTATTTTTCGATACGAAAATCTCGGTTTATTCCAATAAATTCATATCTTGATCAATTTAACCCGGAATTTAATTATTTCTTCGTCATTGATCAAGATTTCTCATTTTCATATTTTTAATTAAATTTTCTTATCCCGATTAATACCGAATTTTGGTCTTTTGACCATTTTGCCCTTGCACGTATTCGAGAATGCCATTTAAGTCCTTTTGCATTTTTAAATGCACTCGAAAATATCGGGTCTTACAGCTCGGTTGAACTACGCCTGGCCACAGTGACGCATAGCGCCTCAGGCTCTTACGGCTCGGTTGAACTACGCCTGGCCACAGTGACGCATAGCGCCTCAGGCTCTTACGGCTCGGTTGAACTACGCCTGGCCACAATGACGCATAGCGCCTCAGGCTCTTACGGCTCATCTGAATACCTGTCACAAGATTTAGATGCATAGAAGTTGCAGATGTATAATAAAATGACATTCTGCGTGATGATTTGATGACAATATCTTGTGATGGTATAAACAAATGATAATAATGTTTGGGAAAGAAAATATGGTGCTTAATTCAAATACAGCTTTAGGTGATTTGAATTCCATGTTTTCCCTATCTTCTTCCCTTGTAGAGTTTCCAGAACACAGGTGTTAGGTCCAATCTTGTATCTGATTCTGTATGGACCTTCCCAATTGGCTCTGAATTTCCCATCCTCCTTTAGGGCATTCGTGATCTGCGACTTTCTAAGCACTAGATCTCCCTCAGACATTGGCCTATCTCTCACCCGGCTATTGTAGTAGTTGGCCACCCTCTGATGATAGGATGCCAATCGAATAGCCGCGGTTTCTCTATGTTCGTCGAGTAGGTCCAAGCCTTCCCTTAGAGCTTGTGAATTTTCTTCCTCTACTAAGGGTATCACTCTTGGTGATAACGCTCCAATTTCCACGGGGATCAGTGCTTCTACGCCGTATACAAGGCTGAATGGCGTTTCTTTAGTCGACACACGACTGGTGGTACGATATGCCCATAAAACACTAGGCAATTAGTCCACCCATGCCCCTTTTGCTTTGTCTAGCCTGGTCTTCAGCCCATGAAGGATAGTTCGATTACTGACTTCGGCCTGTCCATTAGCTTGAGGATATGACACTGAGGAGATCCTTAGCTGAATGTTGAGGCTCTTACAAAATTCACGAAAGGCGTTGCAATCAAATTGCTTTCCATGGTCGGCATTTAAGATGCGGGGAATTTCGAATCGACAGATAATGTCTTTCCACACCATTGCCTCCACTTTCTTTTCCGTGATTGTGGCTAAAGGCTCTGCTTCAATCCACTTTGTAAAGTAATCGGTAGCCACTAATAGGAACTTTCTTTGACCCGTGGCTAAGGGGAAAGGTCCAAGGATGTCCAATCCCCATTGTGCAAAAGGAATTGGCTGTACTGTGCCTTGAGAGGGAGTCACTGGGGCTGTTGTGATAGGCGCAAACCTCTGACATTTGTCACATCTGCGGGTTTGGTCCATCGCATCTTTCTTCAACGTTGGCTAGTAGAATCCCGATCGCAGTACTTTAGCAGCAAGAGCTCTCGCTCCTAAGTGTTCGTCGCAAATTCCTTCATGCACTTCGGCTAAAGCGTAGCTTGCTTGTTCCGGTCCCAGACATTTCAATAAGGGTGACGAATATCCCCTTTTGTACAGTTCTCCATTGATGAGTGTGAACTTCGCCCCTTGTATTTTTAAGTGACGAGCCTCGTCCTTATCTTGGGGGAGTGTTCCTTCGGTGAGATACTGTTTGTATGGGGATCTCTAATCGTCTCCCACTTGAATGTCACACACTTCGACCTCTTCAATACTAGGTCGTTCGAGCCTCTCCACCTTCACTGTCCTTCCTCGTGTTTCGGTGGAAGAGGCTAACTTAGACAATGCATCAGCATGTGTGTTTTCAGACTGGTTGATTTGTATCAGCTAAAAGCTTTTGAAAGTCTGGGCCAGAAGTTGGACTTTCTTCAAGTAAGGGACCAGCATCGGTTCCCGTACCTCGTACTCTCCGCTGAATTGGTTCACCACCAATTGAGAATCACTGTGTGCTATCAAGTGGTGAACCTGTAACTTCTTCGCTAACATCATCCCTACTATCAGAGCTTCATACTCCGCTATGTTGTTCGAGCTGGGGAATCCGAACCGTAGGGAGTATTCAAGGGATTTTCCTTCGGGTGATACTAGGACTATACCCGCTCCGCTTCCGTTGGCACTTGATGCCCCGTCGACATGCAGCAACCATGGGTGAGCCTCCCCTTCACTGCTATCGCTTGGGATAGTGCATTCTACGATGAACTCGGCCAGAGCTTGACCTTTGATAGCCTGCCGTGGTTGGAATGTAATTTCGTATCCCCCAAGCTCCACTGCCCATTTCACTAACCTTCCTGAGTGTTCAGGTTTCTGAAGGATCTGTCTTAACGGTTGATCTGTCAAGACGGTGATAGGGTGTGCTTGGAAATACGGGCGCAACTTTCGCGAGGCCATCAAAAGGGCTAATGCTAGCTTTTTGGCCAGCAGATAGCGGGTCTCTGGATCTAATAACACTTTACTCACGTAATAGATGGGACGGTGCACCATTTCATCTTTCTTCAGTAGCACCGCACTGACGGCGAAATCACCGACTCCCAAATACATATAGAGTTGTTCTCCTTCCAGGGGCCTTGTTAATAAAGGCAACTGTTTCAAGCATTCCTTGAGGTCTTCAAAGGCTTTTTGACAATCTTTCGTCCATTCGAAGTTCTTTCCCCCCCGTAGAGTTTTGAAGAACGGCAGGCTCCTTTCGGCTGATTTTGACAAGAAGCGATTCAGAGCTGCTATTCTGCCTGTCAATCTCTGGACCTCTCTTATGGTGGTTGGGGGTTTCATGTCAATGACCGCCTGTACCTTCTCAGGATTTGCCTCAATGCCCCTGTTAGTGATCATGAAGCCGAAGAACTTCCCTGATCTTACCCCGAATGAGCACTTTTTAGGGTTTAGCTTCATGTTGAATCTCCTCAATACTTCGAATACCCTGGACATTTGATCAGTATGAGACTCTCCTACGCGGCTCTTGATTATCATATCGTCCACGTAGGCTTCCATGGTATTTCCCAGAAGATCTTTGAACACTTTGCTCACCATTCGTTGATAGGTGGCTCTCGCGTTCTTTAGACCGAACGGCATTACCCTATAGCAATAGGTTCCATCGTCGGTTATAAAGGAAGTCTTTTCTTCGTCTTCTGGGTGAAGCATGATTTGGTGATACCCGGAGAAAGCATCCAAGAAACTGAGGAATTCGTAACCAGATGTTTCGTCTACCAGTCTGTCTATCCGAGGTAGGGGGTATGAATTTTTAGGGCAGGCTTTGTTCAGATCGGTGAAATCCACACACATTCGCCACTTCCCGCTAGATTTCTTTACCATCACTACGTTGGCCAACCACTCAGGGTAGTAGACCTCTCGGATGAATCCGGCACCCAAGAGTTTATTCACTTCTTCAGTGAATGCTTTTTGTTGTTCCGGGGTGAAACTCCTCTTCTTCTGTTTGACGAGTCTGTGCCCAGGTATGACATTAAGCTCATGGCATATCAATTCGGGACTGATTTCGGGCATGTCCGTCGGACTCCAGGTGAAGACATCCGAGTTTCTTCTCAGACACTCGACTATCTCATTCTTGAGTCGTTCGCCCAGTTGAGTCCCTATGAATGCCTTTTTTCCTCCATCCCCTTCTGTTAGCTCAATGGCCTCGGTTTCCTCTACAGGCTGAGGCTTGGACGGATCGTCGATACATAAGGTTTCTTTCCTCTGTGCTACCTTGTTGGCAGTGGAAGCGAGATAACAAGTACGGGCACTCCTTTGGTTTCCTCGTACTTGCCCGACTCCGTTGGGAGTGGGAAACTTCATCAATAGATAGCAAGAGGATATCACCGCCCTCATGTCATTCAGCACAGGTCTGCCCAAAATCATGTTGTAGGCAGCGGAGGTTGACCTGACCACCACGAACAACACTTGTCGGGTCACGTTCTTCGGGTGCTCTCTGAGAGTCACAGGCAACTCTATGGATCCGACAACCTTCACTCGTTCGCCTGTGAATCCGTATAGTGGCATCATAATGGGGTTTAGCCTATCTTCGGATATGCTCATTTTTTCGAAGCAGTTCCAATAGATTAGGTTTACTGAGCTCCCGTTATCGACCAGAACCCTGCTCACCTGGTGTTTGGCCACTACAGTGGATATCACCATGGGGTCGTCATGGGGCATGACAATATCACCTTTGTCAGCCAGAGTGAACATGATGGGTTCTTCATCCGCCTGTTCTTCCATCACAACGTTAACCTGATACGCTTGCCTAGCGTAACTTTTGCGGGAAGTAGAGGAGCTTCCCGTTATTGATTCCCCGCCTGCAATAACATTTATTGCGGGGGCTGTAGGTTCGTTGTTTGGCGGATTGACTCGGGGGATGGGCCTGATTACTTCATTTCTGGGCCTATTCCTTCTGTTACCATCGTTTGGCCCAGTCCGCGGACGATCATTCCTTTGGTCACGCGGAGGATAACGGGGTCTCTCGCTTCTCTACAGGAAGCGGTTGATCTTCCCCTCTCTGGCTAGTCTTTCCAACTGGTCCATTAAATCTCTGCACCTCTCTGTTGGGTGACCGTGAGCACAATGGAATTCACAGTAGGCTTCGAGGTTTCGTCCTACATCTCTAATTTTCTTCTTGGGGAATTCTAATAATCCTGTCCCTTCGATAGCTGCCAGTATCGCAGTACGAGGCTCGTTCAACCTGGTATAGCCTTCATACCTAAGCCTAGGGGCTTTGTCTACTCTCACAGGTCTTGAGGAGCTTCTTTCGGGTGCATCTCTCTCTCTCTTCTTTCCTTCCTTTGCCTCCCTGGGCTGTATCATTTTCATCACTTCTTCTTGAGCTACATACTTGTTAGCCCTGGCAAAGAGGTCAAAAATTGTCATTGGTTGATCGAGAGAGAGGGATTCTTGTAGCTTTTCGGAGTTCGTCCCTTGCAGCATTACAGCCAAGGCTACGCCTACCGGTATATCTTCCACTTTCAAGGTTGCATCTCGGAAGCGGTCTACAAAGCTTTTCAAGGGTTCTTTATTCCCTTGTTTAAGCGTGAGTAGGTAGGTAGCATCTTTCTTCCTCTGGCTGTGGATCATGAAGACTTTGAGGAATTCATTTCTCAACTCGTCAAAAGAGGAGATTGAACCTTCGCTCAACCCGTTGAACCACTTTAGAGCGTGCCCGGACAATGTGAGGGAAAAAGCCCTGCACATAATTTTGTCCTCCCACCCATGCAGCAGCATGAGGGACTCGTAACTCTGTATGTGGTCATAGGGGTCTGCTTTGCCGGTGTAAGTGGCCATGGAAGGCATTTTAAACTTCTTTGGCAAAGGTTTGTTCATGATCTCCAGGCTGAATGGGATCCTCCTCCTTTGGCCGTCATTTGGAGACACCAATTTTTTCTTCTCGAGGATCCTTTGGACGACCTTCTCCACGTCCTCCGACCCTCGAGCTGAGCATGGCCTTGTCCCTTCAGGTCTAGAAGAGTCCGATTGATAAGCACCCCTTCCAGCACCTCCCATTCCGGGACTTAAGATTTCAAGACCATCTCGTGGGACTGGACCTCTCTGTCCCTGTCGCTCCCCAGCCCTACATTCTCTTAAACCATGTTCCAACTCCACGGGAGATGAGCTGCGGCATGTGGGGGAACTCTGCAGCCTATCGGCTAGAGGAGAAGTCTGCCGCCTGCCGGGCAGAGGAGAACTCTGCCGCCTATCAGCGGCGGGAGAGCACCGTCGCATATATGTTGCGGGATAGCTCTGCCGCATGTAGTCCCCGGGAGAGCTCTACTGCACGGGTTCCGCAAGAGAACACTGTCGCCTGAAGTCTGCGGGTGAGCTCTGCCGCATTTGAGCCGTGGGCGAGCTCTACCGCACATTTGGTGGGCTCTGTCGCCTATCGGCCAGTGGTGAACACTGCCGCCGTTGAGCTGCGGGTGAGCTCCGTGGTCTATCTGCTGGGGGAGACCTCTGCCGCACGAGGTCTGCGGGTGAGCCCTGCCGCATAGGTGCTATGGGCGAATTTTGTCGCCTAAGGTCCGCGGTTGAGCTCTGCCTCCTATCTGCTGGGGGAGACCTCTGCCTTGCTGGATCTGCAGTGGCATTATTTCGTGTTCCTGCCTCTTGTCCAGCATTTACCAGGGTGGAGGGCTGACCTCTCTCGTAGGTCTGCCTAGGCGTGCTCTCCCCCACTAACTGCTGCACTTCATGGGGCAAGCTGAATTGGGGGAGAGCGTCTCTAAAGAAACTCACCATAGCTTTCAACGCAGTCGTGGTCTCTTCATTTTTGCGCTTCAGGGTCTCAAATTCTTCTAGAGAAACTAAGGCTTCTCTGTCACCCCTTTCACTACGTCTGCTTCTCTGCTCTGGTCTGACAGGGGGACTCACAGAATTCTGCCCTCCTGTCAACTCTGCTGTAGAGCGTGTTCTCACCATTTTGATAGAGAACCTGACTTTTTGTCAGAATTCCCACAGACGACGCCAATTGATGTTGCCTACCTGACAGCAACAAGAAAATACCTTTCACGTATTCTGATTGCACTAACGACAAAAGGGTGACGTCGATGCAATTTGTTCCACGTGTTCTTCGTATATCCTGCAAAAACAACAGGAATCAGAGGGGGCAGGGATTTGTCCCTGCATGTGCACTCCGATGATTAAGTAAGTAATCGGAGTTGTGAATGTATGAAGAAGAGAATGTAATGCTTAAATCAGAGAGTTTAAGGCTTTTCCCTTCTTTTTGGTTCTTTTTTCTCGGATCTGGCCTCCTCCTTTTCAGAGAGCTCACCTGGTACTTATAGGTTTCTTCAAGTTGGTTCGAGCTGAGGCCCAGGCACGTGTCTGGGACGCGACAGAGTCATAGAGCACTCTGTCGCGCCTCGAGTTCAAGCAGCTAGCGGGAGACCTCTACCGCAGACTGTGCGGGAGAACTATGCCGCAGGCTGTGCGGGAGACTATGTCGCAGGCTGTGCGGGAGACCTCTACCGCAGACTGTATGGGATACCTCTACCGCAGTCTGTGCGGGAGACTATGCCGCAGGCTGTGCGGGAGACCTCTACCGCAGACTGTGCGGGATACCTCCACCGCAGTCTGTGCGGGAGACTATGCCGCAGGCTGTGTGGGAGACTTCTATCGCGGGCTATGTGGGAGACCTCTACCGCAGACTGTGCGGGATACCTCTACCGCAGTCTGTGTGGGAGACTATGCCGCAGGCTGTTCGGGAGACCTCTACCGCAGACTGTACGGGATACCTCCACCGCAGTCTGTGCGGGAGACTATGCCGCAGGCTGTGCTGGAGACTTCTATCGCGGGCTGTGCGGGAGACTTATAACGGGGTGCAATGCGGGAGACCAATGTCGCGATATGGGCGATGGAGGTCTGCCGCGCCTGCTGTGCGGCTCATCACAAGGCGACAGACTCCTATCGCATCGAACACTCTGTCGCACTGCTAGGAACTGTGCCACGTGGCCGCTCTGTCGCCAAATCTGCCACGTGGCTCGTTCTTGGTTTGACATGTGGTAGGAGGACAGTTGCACACGTGGTGGTCAGCAGGGGCCCAGTATATATAGCGGCTCACCTGCGTCGACACACGCGCGGAGATCCGACCCGACCCGAAAAAAGTCCAGACCCAGATACTCTTTCGCAGGAAAGATTCCTACCAAAGAGTGGGGAGCAATTGATGGTGGTCATGTCACCGAAATCCACGTGTGCAACTGTCCGCCTGCCATATGTCAAACCAAGAACGAGCCACGTGGCAGATTTGGCGACAGAGCGGCCACGTGGCACAGTTCCTAGCAGTGCGACAGAGTGTTCGATGCGATAGGAGTCTGTCGCCTTGTGATGAGTCGCACAGCAGGCGAGGCAGACCTCCATCGCCGATATCCAGACATTGGTCTCCCGCATTGCACCATGTCATAAGTCTCCCGCACAGCCCGCGATAGAAGTCTCCAGCACAGCCTGCGGCATAGTCTCCCGCACAGACTGCGGTGGAGGTATCCCGCACAGTCTGCGGTAGAGGTCTCCCACACAGTCTGCAGCATAGTCTCCCGCATAGACTGCGGTAGAGGTATCTCGCACAGTCTGCGGTAGAGGTCTCCCGCACAGCCCGCGATAGAAGTCTCCCGCACAGCCTGCGGCATAGTCTCCCGCACAGACTGTGGTGGAGGTATCCCGCACAGTCTGTGGTAGAGGTCTCCCGCATAGCCTGCGGCATAATCTCCCGCACAGACTGCGGTAGAGGTATCCCGTACAGTCTGCGGTAGAGGTCTCCCGCACAGCCTGCGACAGTCTCCCGCACAGCCTGCAGCACAGTTCTCCCGCACAGTCTGCGGTAGAGGTCTCCCGCTAGCTACTTGAACTCGAGGCGCGACAGAGTGCTCTATGACTCTGTCGCGGCCCAGACACGCGCCTGGGCCTCAGCTGGAACCAACTTGAAGAAACCTGTAAATACCAGGTGAGCTCTCTGAAAAGGAGGAGGCCAGATCCGAGAAAAAAGAACCAAAAAGAAGGGAAAAGCCTTAAACTCTCTGATTTAAGCATTACATTCTCTTCTTCATACATTCACAACTCCGATTACTTACTTAATCATCAGAGTGCGCGTGCAGGGACAAATCCCTGCCCCCTCTGATTCCAGTTGTTTTTGCAGGATATACGAAGAACACGTGGAACAAATTGCATCGACGTCACCCTTTTGTCGTTAGTGCAATCAGAATACGTGAAAGGTATTTTCTTGTTGCTGTCAGGTAGGCAACATCAATAGCTAAGAAATGGGTTGACTTCGTCAATCGATCCACAATCACCCAAATGGTATCATGACCTCTGCGGGTCCTCGGTAAGCTAATCACAAAATTCATGGTGACATGCTCCCACTCCCATATTGGTCTCGGTAGAGGCTGTAATAGTTCTGCAGGCTTCTAATGCTCTACCTTCACCTACCAACAAACGAGACATCTAGCGACATACTCAGTAATATCTCTCTTTATTCCAGACAACCAATAAACCTTCCGAAGGTTTTGATACATCTTGTTACTCCCCAGATGTATCGTATACCTCGATGTGTGAGCCTTTGAAAAAATCAATCTCCTGATCTCTGAATCCTCGAGAACACATATCCTGCCCTTGAACCTCAGCAATGCATCTGTACTTAGCTCAAAATCAGTACCCACACCCGTCTGTACCTATCTCAACCAATCGATACACTGTCAATCACCCTACTGAGCCTCTCAAATACGACTAAACAACTCTGGCTCCAATCTTAAACTAGCCACAACATCAAATCTCTTCGTATCAGCTGGGGCTACATCCAAACTGAGGTTCAGGAACTGCTCCAACAACTCTGTTCCCGAACTATCATATAAGACACCAACCCGAGGTTTTTCTTGCTCAGTGCATCAGCTACTACATTTGCCTTACCCAGGTGGTATAGGATTTCACAATCGTAATCCTTCAGGAGCTCGAGCCATCTCCTCTGTCTCATATTCAACTCCTTCTGTGAGAATATATACTTAAGGCTCTTATGGTTCGTATATACCTAAAATTTCTCACCATAGAGATAATGGCTCCATATCTTCAATGCAAACACTACGGCCACCAACTCTAAATCGTGAGTTTGATAGTTCCTCTCATGATCCTTCAACTGTCTGGATCCATAGACAACTACCTTCCCATCCTGCATAAGTACATAGCTTAGTCATTGGTGTGATGCATCCGTATATACAGAGAAACCTCCTGAGCTGGTAGGAATGGTAAGAATCAAAGCAGTGGTCAACCGACGCTTAAGCTCCTGAAAACTCCTCTCACATGCCTCGTCCCACACAAATTTAACATCCTTTCGCGTGAGATGTGTCAACGGAGCAGCTAGTCTAGAGAAACCCTCAACAAATCTACGATAATAGCCTGTCAATCCCAGAAAACTTCTGATCATAGTGACTATCTTAGGCTGTTCCCACTGTACGACTGCCTCAATCTTGGATGGATCCACTGATACCCCATCCCTCGATACTACATGGCCTAGAAATGAGATATGCTCCAACCAAAAGTTACACTTACTGAGTTTAGTATATAATTCCTTCTCTCAGAGGGTCTACAGAACTATCCTCAAATATTGCTCATAATCTTCCATGGACTAGGAATAAACCAAAATATCATCAATAAACATAATCACAAATTGGTCCAAGTATGGCTAAAATACATTATTCATCAAAGCCATAAATGCTACGGTGGAATTTGTCAATCCCAATGGCATAACCAAAAACTCGTAGTGGCCATAGCGGGTACGAAATGCTATCTTGGGTACATCTCCACTCTGTATCTTTAATTGATGGTACCCAGATCGTAGATCTATCTTAGAAAAGACTTGTGCTCCCTGAAGTTGATCCAACAAATCATTAATGTGTGGAAGGGGGTACTTGTTCTAAATGGTGGCTTTATTCAACAACCGGTAATCTATACACAGTTGGAGGCTCCTATCCTTCTTCCTCACAAACAGAACCGGAGCTCCTCAGGGTGAGACGGTCTGTCTAATAAACCGCTTCTCTAGCAACTCTTGCAACTGCTTCTTTAGCTCCTCCAACTCAATCGGAGCCATTATATATAGTGGTTTAGATATCGACTCTGCACCAAGTACCAACTCTATACAAAACTCCATTTCTCTGTCGGGTGGTAGCCCTGGTAAATCGTTTGAAAAGACATCAGGAAACTTTACAACCACTGAAATGTCTCTCAATTCCAAGTGTGCCTTATCTATGTCAACCACGTATGCAATGAACCCTTCACCTTATCCTTTTCCACCGTTAGTAACATAGGCCATCACATTAACATTCATGACAAATAAGTAGATTCATCTCATAAATGTGATAAAAAAAATTATACTCTTCCCATTTACAAAAATCATGTTCTTTTATTTCTTTTCAACAAAACTTACAATAAAGTTATCTATCTCTGAAAACATCACTGTCTTAGCATAACAATCCAAAATAACACGATTTGCAGCCAACCAATCCATTCCTAAAATTACAACAAAATTGCTCATACTCAATAGAATTAGATCGGCTGCCATATCTTTTCCCCTTATCTTCAACTTACAATTCCTATATACATACTCAGTCAACTAACTATCATTCATAGGTGTAAAAATCATCAACATTCTACCTAATAATATGTGACATCATATGCATGAAATGTGCTAGAGCGGTTGCTCGCACTGATTTTACTATTGTGAAATGCATGAGAGGTGCTAGAGCTTAGCTCGCAGTCTGTTTTGACTGGTTTTGACTTGATATGCATAAAAAGGTGCTGGAGCGATTGCTCACACTAGTTTTAATGATTTGACATGCATGAGAGGTGCTGGAGCTTAGCCGCATCCTATTTTGATATGAAATTGCATAAAGCCGTGCTGGAGTGTAACACGCACGAGATTTGATTTATTTATGCATAAAGCCGTGCTGGAGTGTAACTCGCATGAGATTTGATGTACTTGAGTATTCATTCGTGCTGGAGCGTTGCTCGCACAAAGTTTTATATGGACTTATAACTCATTTTAAAGACATACTGGAGTACTACTCGTACGCAGATTTTACTGATTTTATGAAATCGTGCTAGAGCTTCGCTCACACTAGATTTTTTGAAATCATGAATATGCATGGAGCGGTGCTAGAACTTCGCTCACACAGAGATTTATATGACATGCATATAACTGTGTTGGAGCCTTCTGTTGACTGTGTGTCACAGTGAGATGATATGCCCACACGTGCATACTGAGATAGAGATGGTATGGGTGGATAAGACCTATTGCAGGCATCCCTGACTGAGCTTGGGTTCACGGAGTACGTTGTACCGTGTATGTCACGCGGAGTACGCTGTACCGTGGGGATTGTTGGGGTGGAGTGGCATTAGCCACGAGGCGGCAAGCCTTACCCTCGTAATCCTGATGTTACGCTGTTCTGGCGGGTAGGACCGACCTTGTAACGACCCTTGACCCTTGAAAATCGGGAGAAATTTTTTTTTTGAATTTAATTTACCCACTTATTCCCTAATTCACTTAGGTTGTATTCTTGTGCAGTGTTAAAACATTTTCCTAATTCTTTTCTCGTAATTTATAATTGATTTCTATATTTTAACTTATATGGCCGATAGAAATTTCGGCAGCACAACGGCTTATATATAAGCCTACCCACCTGCAAATCACTTGTATTCAACAATCCTAGATATCCACAACTACCAAGCATACTTTCCAAATCCATCTTTACCACACAATGCATCTATTTCGATTTAATACTAGTCATCTCAAAATATAATCCCAAAATATTATCCCAAAGTAGTAATGTTTACATTGTTCCTTACAAAATTACATCCCAACTGATAATTCCAATATATGTCTGTGCATACAATTATGTCTGGTACAGGAATGTAAATGTATACCTTTCGCGTGTACAAAAGTAACTTAGGGTAGCCCTTCCCACCAGCTTACGTCGTGTACACGGCAGGTAGGTCTATAGATTCACTGCAAATGATCTGAAGGTAGAGGGGTGAGCTTTTGGGGAAAAGCCCAGTAAGAATAGTACTATTAAAACAATTCTGACATATAAAAGTATTTGAAATTGTTTATGGAACGAAACTTAATGTAATACAGAAATTTTCATTTCATGCATAAACGTCATAAAGCATGCGTGTCAATAAAACCATTAACATGCTTAACCCTTTTTCAACTTTTCATAAACATTTCTTAAATCATATCGTAAACATTTCATGCATATTTCATAATCATTTCGTAAACATTTTATAAATATTTCATAATCGTTTCATAAACATTTCATGCATATTTCATAATCGTTTCGTAAACATTTCATGCATATTTCATAATCATTTCGTAAATATTTCATGAATATTTCGTAATCATGAAAACATATATTCATTCATCATAGTCGATTTTTCATAGTCAAATCGAGGAGACTAGGCTATAACTAAGTCATGCGATACGTGTCATTCTCCATTGGAGAGTCATCATACCTATGGCCACGGTAAGGGGGGGTTGTAGAATGGATCAGGTTCGTACAGCAATAATGATTATAAACATGGGTAGTATCTTCTTATTTCTTATCATATACTAGCACATAGCTAGGGCACGGGCACCTGTGGCACTCACCGTGCGGGGAACATTCATCCGTGCTGCGCGGGCACGAGATACTACCAAAACATCATCGTAAACCACCAGTAGCATGACATCTTCCACAAAGGTTGAGTCAATTGCTAAAGGGGCCAACGTACCGGCACCCCAAGTGGTGGAGCCGGAACACCACAAGAAGTAACCATGCATGAAGCCTATAGTCTCAAAACATCTTTTCCCTTTTCGTAAATACTTTTGAAAACGTCAAAAGTTACATTTCAAAGCATAAATATGGGTTTTCAAGCCATCATAAAACTTTCATGCATTTTCATAATTCAAAAGTTTATTTCATAAACATAGATGTTCTAGCGAACATTTTGTAAAACGAAATCATGTTTTGTAAACAGTTTCGTAAGTATGGAAGCATTGGTAAATCATTTCAAATCATATGCTCTTTCATAAAATCATTTATCAGAGAAACATGAATGCAATATCAGAACTAAGTTAAGTAATACCCCTTACCTCGATTTATCGGGTATCTCGAATTCAGATGGTGACGTCTCCTAGTACCTCCTTTAATCCTTTTTACGATTCACCTACACCAAAATCGTTTACTTAGCATCTTATTCATACGAATTGTCCGAATTGCGTTAAAATCGTAACCTAGCGTCACTACTGCGTGTGTACATATTATTGTACATCCTTAGGCCGACACGCACATTTATATATTTCTTCACTATTTATATATTTGCTCCTACAAGTATTAACATATACCTTTATTATATATATATCCACATGTATACACGCATAAAAATATATATTTATATATATTCACTCCTATATGTATATATATATATATATACTTTTATTGTTTTCATGTTTCCTATCTCATATATATACATTCTTTGTATATACATATACTTGCACACATTCACTTTTCATACCCCCCACAAGTATATGCACCTAAATAAATAAATATATCTATATATATTATCATTGTTTTCTATTTTTTCCTTATCACATATGCATACACTTTTTTTCGTACAAATACTAGCATACCCAATTTATTATATACACTTATTTGTACATGTACCTAAATAAATAAATATTCATTATATATATTTCTACTTCTCATCTTTTCAATTTTTGCCAAATTAATCTACACTAAACATGCTTATATTTCAATTAATTCCTACAATATCATGCTTCCATAATACAATTATACATACATTAAACTAAATAAAATTCAGGTTTTTACCTAGAAATTAACTGGTACAAGGATGGGGAATATCAACTGGATATATATATATATATTTTTATTTTTTGGTATACTGCCACTGTAGATGTATTGTGGCATCGGAACAGGGTGGCCGGACGGGGTAGGACAGGCGATGAGAGCTACCGGGGCTCGGGTTCGATGGAAGGCCGGTGTCGTCTTCTCTGTTTGTCGCAGAACGCGAAACAGAGGAAAAATCCCTCTGTTTCCGTTTTTGTTTCCAAGCGAGGAAGAGGGAGAGAAGAGAACGAGGGGGTCGGGTCTGTGTCTGGGTGAGGAAGGCTGCCGGTCCAGGGTAACCTCCGGCACTGGTGTGCCCACCGGTGATGAAGCAGGAGACAGCAGGCAGAAACGGCGAGAGGGTTCTGGTTTCTCGGTTTCGGGCGACGGGGAAGGAAGGGAGAAAAGGGAGGTCGCCGATGGTCGGGGAGGGAAGGTTCGGTCCGGTCGCTGGTGAGGGAAAAGGGTGGTCGGCAAGCGAACGGCGGGAGGGGCTCCGGTCGGCTGTAACAGAGAAGAGAAACTGGGGGGGGTTTGTCTTTGGGATCGCGCGACAATCGTGCGATCCCTTTTTTTTCGTTTAGTTTTTTTATTAAATTTTATTTTTATTTTTATTATATATATATATATTATTTATATATATATATCTATTTATCTTTATAATTATATTTATATATATATATATATATTATTTATATATATCTATTTATATTTATATTTATATTTATATTTATATTTATATATATATATTTTTTATATTTTTATTATATATGTTATATTTGTATTTTTTTATATATATGTGTATATTTTTAATTATATTTTCATTCTTGGACAATTACATATATATATATATTTTTAATTGTAATTATTTTTATCCTTCATTTTTTTCCAACTTAACAAATATATATATATAATATATATATATATATTCACATATTTCCCTATAACATATTTTCATTTATTATATATATATATATATATTTAATCTAAATACAAAAAATTTGCGATGTTTACAGACCTACCTCTTGTTTCAGGTGTGATCCCCCACACACTAGGTACCGTGTTGCTAGGGATCACTAGGTTATGGCCATAGTCCTTGTTGTTACTGATATAGTCACCTACTTATCTCACATGATATAACTTGTGGTCTCGACAGAACAGGGTAGACCCGATGGAGGGGTCAGGCCCCCGATTTTGTTATTTTCTACTATGATGTTAAATTTTTCAGAGAATTTTATAATAAATTTTTAAGAGATTGATTTCTGAGATTCTTAACCCCTTCGGGTTATTTTATACTGCAGTTTTAATGAAATGATTTAAATGCAGTAGCATGATGAGTTTTCCATGCGTTAATGATAAGATTCATGAAAAGAATTATTTCTCAAGATTTGTTTTACATGGCATGAAATGATGCATGATCTTGATTTACCTCATGCTAAGTATGATTTAATGATGTCTCATAAAATGCCTTTGATGCATGAATTACATGATTTCTATATGCACAAATAGTTTTGATAAACTATGTCATTGATGTATGCATGGTTTTGTGCTTGAGATTTTAATGAAAAGAAATGGATTTTAAGGGCATGGCATTATGAGCATGTAGATAGTGGAGCTATCTACTTACTTGCATAATTGCCTTAATGAGCGTGTGGTTTGCTCACCCCCCTTATTTTCCCATCTTTTTAAAGCACTCGCAGTAGTTAGTGAACGGCTAAGGACTTGCATTCTTGGTATCTGCTGCATCCCATCGAGAGACGAGTATACACATTTGTATAGTTTTGTATCTAAATATGTAATGCACAGTACTGTAAACATATATGATGTCGGGGATGTAAGGTTATGTAAATATCATTGTGTATGTATTTAGTTAAAGTCAAAAGATAGTAAACTCTGATATGTGAATGTGATTATGGAAATGGAATGGCAAATAGGGGAGAGGTGACTAACTCCGAATCATAGCCCAACTGTTTAGTAAGATGGTCACGATGAGAGAAATGTAAGAATTAAATAATAATAAAAAAAACAAAAAATTTGTAGTGATTTTAGGTAATTTGGATTGTGACAGTTTTTTCTCGAAGTGAAAATTTCGATTAATTCTTATAAATTCATATCTTGATCAATTTAACCCGAAATTTAATTATTTCTTCGTTATTGATCGAGATTTCTTAAATCCATTATTTTTAATGAAAGTTTCTTGTCACGATAAATACTGAATTTTGGTCTTTTGATCGTTTTACCTTTGCACGTGTTCGAAAATTCCATTTCAATCATTCATTTGATCTTTTTCTCATTTTGTGTTTTAAATAAAATCGGGTCTTACAGTTCACTTACTATCACCCGCTGAGTGTAATAATTTAAAATGTTCTTTTAGCCAGAGGATGTCCTACCAAGTCCAAACCAGTAGGGATCAACCACTACACGATTACATAAACCCATATCAAAATTATAATCAATTTAATTTAACCACAACTATACTCTAAAACTATAAGAAACTGTTATTTATTACCTAAAATGTGATTTGACCAAGAGCCTCCAAATCTACTCAACACCAATTGTGCTTCAAAGTTCTTGTCATAACCACTAGAGTATAAGGCAATTCAACAACTACCTAACATCAACATATTCTAGTAAATTCTTAATGCCAATAAATATTTAATCTTAAATTACTTCAATTTAGAATTTCCTATTTAAGATCTTTATAGCTTGGTCCTAATCACCATAAAAATTAATTTAATCTCTATCATTCACATAATACAATGATACAATTATCAATGTACTTTAACCATATACTTAAAAATAGTTGCTCAGTCAAAAGCTTAGGAAATTCCAAAAATTCCAGTTGCTTTTGTTCTCCTTATTCCAAAATTGAGAGCTCTAATTTTTTTTTTCTTGATTCAGCTTATCAATTTCTATTGAGGCATAAACTCCACCATGGCTTTCGATCATCAGTTTCCTATTTTCAGCTTTTCTTATGTGTAGGATTTTATTTAATGGCTTCCAAAACTTTGCATTCTCGGCCTCTACATGCCCAACTCCATTACCGAGAGCTAATTGAAGTTTTCTTCACTCTAGGTTCCAGCCTTCCGCTCCACCCTTCATGGTTTGCTCTTGATTTCAAGCCAAAGATTTCCTAACTCCTTATCACTGCTATGACTAGTGTTTTCCTGGGCAACCCATCACTCTTAGTTTCAACCACCACCGAGACTCCCACATGCAGCATAAGATTCGGTCCTTTCCAGCCAACATCTATTTTTCTACACCTGACTACCAATGGTTCAATCTTCTTCCGAATGTGACTAATTTTCTCGTAGCCCAAAAGTTGCTCTCAATTCCTTTTAGTTAGCCCACAACGCTAACATGTAGAGTAGTTCCTTGCTTCCCCATGAAAAGCAGCAAGCTTTCACCAGTCGTTACACAATGGTCATTCTTCAGCTTCCAGTTTCAGCTGCACACCATGTCTCTTCACTTCTGGTTCACACCATTCCATGAACCACCCATGAATCATCCTTGAAACAGCACCAATAAGACCCCTGCTCGACCTACCTCGCATTTCTATTTCTCTCTCATGCGGTCTCACCACTATTTTAATCTTCTTTCAAATTGGTTGGGCTATTCGACTTTGCCTTGACCCAGCCTCTCCTTTCGATCTTTCTCCAATTGGTGGCAGAGGAGGCGACAACGTGAATCGCAGTACACAAGGAGGCATCGTCCCTTCCTTCTTCCTCTTCTTCTTCGTTCTTTCTTTTTTCCTCTCTCTGTTGGATCGCTCTCTTTCGCCCCTTCACCGCCAGCACTCTTCCTCCCTCCTATCTCCTGTTCGACGATAATCCCTTCTATCTTATCTTTTTCTTTTTTTGTTTCGCTTTTGTTTTCTAGAAATGGGGGTCGAGTTCCCTTTTGTTACTTCTTTTTTATATATATTTTATTTATTATTATTATTATTATTATTTATATATTTATTATTTTTTTTGTAAAAGTTATATTGGTGCATCCTCCCAACCTTATGAAATTTGGTCTTTCAAATTTGATTATAGCTATGAAAAGAGATGCGGGCGCTTCTCTCGCATCATATCCTCTAACTCCCAAGTGGCTTCATCCTCTAAGTGCTGCTTCCACTGCACCTTGATCATTGAAATAGTTTTGAACCTCAACACTCTTTCATGTTTATCTAAAATCTTAACAAGCCTCTCCACATAAGTCATATCCTTCTGAATATCTAAGGTGTTATACTCAATCACGTGAGAAAGGTCAGGATGATACTTTCGAAGCACCGAAACATGAAATACATCATGCACATTAGCCAACCGTGGAGGTAATGCTAACCGATATGCAACCTCTCTTACCTTTCCAAAATCTCGAAAAGCCCGATAAATCTTGGGCTTAGCTTGCCCTTTTTACCAAACCTCATAATTCTTTTCGAAGGTGACACCTTTAAAAATACAAAATCTCTAACATCAAACTTTAATTGTCTCCTACGATGATCGGCATAAGATTTTATCTATCCCGAGTAATTTTTAATCTATCTCATATCAATCTGACACTTTCGGAAGCTTTCTTAACTAACTCAGAAGCATATATCAATTTGTCACTGACTTCTTCTCGACCAATTGGAGACCTACACTTTCTCCCATAAAGAACCTCATACGAAAACATACCAATGCTCTCATGGTAGTTGTTGTTGTAGGCGAATTTAGCTAGAGGTAGATGGTCATCCCAAGAGCCCTTAAAATCAAGCACACATGCCCTTAACATGTCCTCAAGAGTCTGGATAGTTCTCTCAGACTGTCCGTCGGTTTGAGGATGATAAGATATAGTAAATCTCAAACGAGTTCTCATAGCTTCCTGAAACTGCTCCCAAAAATGAGATGTGAAGTAAGAATCTCTATCAGACACAATACTCACTAGGGTACCATGCAATCTAACTATTTCACGAACAAACAAATCTACCAGCGTACTGAGGGAATCAGTAGCTCTGATGGCTAAGAAATGAGTTGACTTGGTAAGTCGATCGACTATCTCCCAAATTGCATCATACTTCTTTTGGGTCCTTGGAAGTCCCATGATAATGTCTTTTGTAATATGTGTAAGACCCGTATTTTTGGATGTAAACTTTACAAAATCATGAGTATGGTGATGTATATACAATGTAAAGCTTAAATGATGTAAGTCCATGGATTCAATGTACATACTTGTAATATGAGTTTGTAATGTATATATAAGTTTCATTGTGTATGAATATGAAGAAATGAGCTTTTATATGTGATGAATGTGATTGGAACTCAAAATGAGTAGTGTGGTAAAATGGAATGAAGTTATACTTTCATTTAGCTTGGTATGGTATATCGTTGGCTATACAATGGATACACACAAGTTCTAATGTGTATAAGGTATGGATGTATGCCATTTTCAAGTCTTAAAGGTAGTTAGATGAGAAATGATCATGGCAGCAAATTGAGGATATTTGGTGTGAGTTATTGCAAAAAACTACAGCAAAAATCTAGAAAATATGAAGGTCAGATCGATCTCATAGGATGAGAGATCGATCTGGAAGAGCCAGAATGCTCTTATTTGAGCAATGGAACAGGGAAGATCGATCTCCAATTGGGCCAGATCGATCTCCTAAACATTCTGTAATGAAAAGATCGATCTTTAAGCATACAAATCGATTTCCTTAGCTCTCGGGTTGGAGCAGATCGATCTCAAGCTTTGACAAATTAATCTCATGCCTTAAAATGCTGTGAAAAAGAGGGATTTAAGGAGCCCAGATCGATCTCCTCCTAGTACATATCGATCTCATCAAGTTATTTCTATAAAAAGGGCGCTGAAATCTATAACTTTTGGGAAACAACATCACCCTTTCCATTTTTAACCCAAAAACCCAACTTTCTCACTCTTAAATCCACCCATTTCCATTAAGATTTGAGAGGGAGCTATTAGACAAAAAGTTGTTCATTTCAAAGAGAAGAACAACATAGTTTGGAACCAATGTCCCATTGTTTATATTGAAGGAGCAATGAGCATTTTCCCATTTGGAGCAAAAAGAGAAACTAGATTTGGTAAGTTTCTAATACTCCAACCCAAATACATTGTTTATTTATTAACTTTGGAGTTTATTTTTATGGGTAGTGATAGTTGAAAACTACCTAAGATGTATTTGAATAAGTTGAACATAAAAAATGGAAAAAGTCTAGTGTGAGAAAGTATAAATTAGATGAGTTGGTGATTTATGGGATTTGTTAAGTTGTTATTTGAGTAATGTGGGTGATTTGAAATGGTTATGTGGAGTTATATTGTGAGTTTAGAGAATTCATGAAGATGTGTATATGAGATGCTTGATAAAATGCCATAGTGAGGAAATTGATGAAGTATAAACACTATGAGCTTAATATCGCTTTAATATCAGTTTATTATGGATCAATAGATTTGAAATATGAGGGGAACAATAAAACGAGACCTTATAAGCATTAATGGAGACTATAGGTCGAATCAACTATAGTAAATGCAAGAATGTTATATGTGAATTAAATTGATGCGAAATACGATTATGTGCAGTTCCGAAGAGTTCGTTGGAGACGAATCAGGCCGCACAAGTAAGCAGCTTTAAGGAAGTGGAATCAAGCAACGCGATTCCAGGTAAGGTAATTTTGTAAGTATATAGAGGTAGTTGTTTGTATTTTGTGGGTGTATAGGGCTTTTGAAATGTGCATGAGTTTATAGAAAGGTGTTTAACGATGCGTGGAGGTAACTATGAGTATTTGTATGAGATTTGGTTGTTGAAATGGTATTAGAAAGAAATGGGATAGTAAGGCTAATAATTGCATAAATCAAATGTTTTTAATGTATTCATAAAACATATTGCTTTGTTTTAAGCAAATTGATGGATAGGCTGGCTAGTGTTTGAATGATATTGTGTGATAGCACATGTGAGGTGCTAAATGTGTTTTGAGATTGGTTTTTGAATGTTTTTGAGCCGCCTATCATGTTTATGTGAATTAGACCTTACTGGAGCCTAGCTCACACTGGATGTTGATGTTTTCCCATGTTTGAAACGTGCTGGAGCTTAACTCGCACTTTAATTTGAATTGTGGTAATGTTTTATAAACCATACTGGAGCTTTTGCTCGTACGTGGATTTTGAGTGGATTTCTTATGCATATAACCGTATGGAGCTATGCTCGTACATGGTTTTCTTCATGTTTTATGCATAAATGTCGTACTAGAGCGTTGCTTGTATGAGGTGATTTGTTTTTGATGCATGAATTCGTGCTAGAGCGTAGCTCATGCAGTTTTTCACACTGTGGTATGTATGATGTCGTGGTGAAGGTAATACGGGTTGGTGTTCAGGGAACCCAACAGGCCAAACAGACCTCTTGAGTGAGGTGAGGGTGAGGGGCTAAGACCTGACACTAATCCATTCAGGGAACTCAACATGCCTAACAAACCTCTTGAGTGAGGTGAGGGTGAGGGGCTAGGACATGAATCAAAGAACCCAATAGGGGCGAGTAAGGCCATGAGCGGCTAGGACCTGGTATTAAGAGTACTCTCACGTGCATTTGAGACTAGAGGTTTCACTCGGCATAGGGTAGATAAGACCTACTGCAGGCACCCCCAACCATGATATGGGTCTGTGAAGTACGATGTACCGTGTATATCACATGGAGTACGATATACCGTGTGGTGGTTACTTGATTTCAAAAAGTCTGGCGGAGAACTAACCCACCTTCATTCCAGCATGATACCTCACACACTGGGATCCGTGTGGTCTGGGATGATGTATGACATAGTTGGCCAACATAGTCTTGTGATATAGTGACCTGTCTCATTTGATTTACTTACTACCACAAGTTTTGACATATAAGTGTGATTGTGAACTGTCCAGGGTAGACCCGAGGGAGGGGTCGAGCCTTGTGGGATTTTAAATTGAGAAATGATAATGATGTTGTGATTGAGAAACCATTTTTATAGGATTTCATTGTGTTTGAGAAAGTGTTTTGTGATGTGATTTAAAAAGGAGGTTTCTTAAATGAATTGCCCTTTTTATGAGATTAAATGAGAATGAGCATGAGACGTTTTCACATGTTGATATTCCATGTTTTATATGCCAATTTTACATGATTTTGATTCATGATATATATGTATACTCATATGACATAGTTTTATTCCCCCATACTCCTACTATAATCGATTTATGCATAACACTATCAGCATGTAGATAGAGTAGTTATCTACCATGCTTGCATTATTACCTTACTGAGTGTGTGGTTGCTCATCCCTCTCTATTTTTTCCCCTCTTATAGAGTGTTCATAGTAGCCCAGCGAGGACTAAGGCATTTTATTTTTGGACGTCTGCTGCTTCCATCGCTAAACGGTATATACACAGGATTCTTTTTGTATCTAAACAATGTAAGGGCACAGTAACTATTGAGTTGTAATTATGGGGGATGTAAATGTCAGTAATCGTATTTTGTATAAGTGAATGATGGACTTTCATGTATATGACATCACTTTTATTAACTGAGAATGAATGTTGCAAGTGGATTATTATTAACTCACAGCCCAACAGTGTAGTGGTAAGTTTGTTCACGACTGAGTAAGGAAAAGAATAAATGCGAAAAATTTATTGAGATTTTCGGTTAAAATGGATAAAAAGGGTTATGACAGAGATTGGTATCAGAGCTGAGTTGGCCTGATGTGAGTCAGTAATAAAATGTAGGCATCCCCATATTATTGTGCTTTTGTTTAGATATAACTGTGTATACCGTGATAGATTAAGTCTAATAATGATTATGAATACAGGAAGTTAGGCATTATGCCAATCACGTGCCAAGGTAGAGGGGTGAGAACACGAGCTAGATGTCGTAAAGGTAGGCCTAAGAGCCATTCGGAGCCACGAACTGATCCGGCTCCATAGGACCCTGCTGAGAGAGAAGGAGATACTGAGGCTCGCTTCGCTAGGATAGAGCAGAGTATAGAGAGCCTAGTTGAGATAGTCACTCAGGCATTGGGTGCCAATGACAGATGAGGTCCCATAGCACAGCCTACTACTGGACAGGCAGCTATAGAAGCAGAGAGACCTCATACTGTGGAGACTGCTACTGTTACACCGCCTCCAGCCCAGGATACAGCTTCTCATATTGCTCTACAATAAAGCGGTAGTGATTTGGGTTATGACTGCGAGTTGAGTCGGTTGCGAGACTTTCAAGGGTTGAAACCTCCTGTGTTCAAAGGGGTAAAGGACCTAGTGATTACTGAGGACTAGGTGTATGAGATGGAAAAGTTGTATTGATTTTTTAGGTGCACATCAGCTAAGAAGGTAGTATTTGTCGTATTTATGTTAAAAGGCGAGGTAGAGCACTGGTGGAGATCTACTGAAGTTATTCTAAGGTCCAGACACCCCAAGATTACTTGGGAGATATTTTTGGAGGCCTTCAGGAGACAGTACATTCTAACCACCGCATAGAGGAAATTACAGATGAAATTTATGAATTTGTTTCAAGGGAACCGTACTGTGGACGAGTATGAGTCCAAGTTTATGTCCTTGGGGAGATATGACACGGACACGATGGGTAGTGATACCCGAAAGATCCAGAAGTTTGTTGATGGATTGAGATTGGCCATCCAAACTAAGCTAGCCCCATTTGATATTCAGACTTATGAGAAGGAGGTACACAAGGCTCAGTTATGTGAGCAAGATATTGAAAAGAATGCCTCCGAGCTGGGGAAGATTAGTGTCAAGAAAGATAGAGATCGAAATAGATCCGAGATGGATAGAGTAGCCAATAGAGAAGGCCAAAGGTTTTTTGAGAAGAGACCTAAGATTGAGGAGGTGCAGGAGAGAGTTGTTAGACCTCCTGTATACTCGACTTTGACCTCACCGAGGGGTATGTTGGAGGACCACGACCTACTACTGATCAGTGTAGGAGATGTGGCAGAAACTATGAGACTAGACCATGTCAGGGCCCCCCCGTTTCTTGTTTTAGGTGTGGAAAGCTCGAACTTATTTCGAGATATTGTACAAAGATGATTGAGACTGCCCCGTAAAAGGGCAAGGAGCCAAAGAGAGCTCCAGTTGAGATAGCTGCCTCGAGAAGGAGGGCCACAGGTGAGGAAAAGGTGAAGCAGACGATGGGTGTGAGTAGAGGAAGAGTACACGCACTGGACTAGGACACTGCAGACGCATCGACGGATGTGATTAAAGGTACCATCCGAATCTTTGATTTAGAAGCATTGCTATTATTTGATCCTGGTGCCACGCATTTCTTCATATCGCATTCCTTTGCACAAAAATTATTGAAGCATGTGAAACCAACCTTGTTAGATAAAATGTTGATGATTTCCACACCCATGAATGATAGTCAATTGACTGAGCATGTATGTAGAGATTGTAAGTTAAAGATAGAGGGAAAGGATATGACAGCCAATTTAATTTTATTGAATATGAATGATTTTGATGTAATATTGGGAATAGATTGGTTTGCTACCAATCGTGTTATGGATTATCATGCCAAGACATTGATGTTTTCAGAATTAGACAATATTATTGTAAATTTGATGAAAAGAAATGAAAGAATATAACCATGATAAATGAAGAGTGTATAAATTTATTTATTTATGATGAATATGGATATGATGGTTTATGTTACTAATGATAGAAAGGATGATCTGAAGGGTTCATTGCATACGTGGTCGATATAGATAAAGCACTCTCGGAATTGAGGGACATACCCATAATTGCGGATTACCCTCATGTCTTTTCGGATGAATTACCAGGGCTACCACCTGAAAGGGAAATGGAATTTTGCATAGAGTTAGTGTCTAGTACAGAGCCGATATCGAGACCACCATATAGAATGGCTCCGATAGAGTTAGAAGAGCTAAAGAAACAGCTGCAAGAGTTGCTAGAGAAAGGGTTTATAAGACCGAGCGTCTCACCTTGGGGAGCACCGGTACTGTTTGTACAGAAGAAGGATAGGAGCCTCCGACTGTGTATAGATTACCGATTGTTGAATAAGGCCACCATTAAGAACAAGTACCCCCTTCCACGTATAGATGATTTGTTGGATCAGCTCCGGGGAGCTCAAGTATTTTCTAAGATATATCTGCGGTCAGGGTATCATCAGTTGAGGATACAAAGTGGAGATGTACCCAAGACAACATTTCATACTCGTTATGGCCACTACGAGTTTATGGTGATGCCATTCAGATTGACGAATGCTCCTGCAGCATTTATAGCATTGATGAATGATATGTTTAAGCTAAACTAGGACAAGTTTGTGATAGTGTTCATTGATGACATATTGGTCTATTCCAAGTCCAAGGAAGATCATAAGGAGCATTTGAGGATAGTTCTGCAAACCCTCCGAGAGAAAGAGTTATATGCCAAACTCAGCAAGTGTAACTTTTGGTTAGAGCATATCTCATTTCAGGGCCGTGTTGTGTCTAAGGATGGGGTATCAGTGGATCCATCCAAGATAGAGGCAGTTGTACAGTGGGAACAGCCCAAGACAGTTACTGAGATCAGAAGTTTTCTGGGATTGGCAAGGTATTATCAGAGATTTGTAGAGGGTTTCTCCAGACTAGATGCTCCATTGATACGCCTCACATGAAAAGACGTTAAGTTTGTGTGGTATGAGGCATGTGAGAGGAGTTTTGAGGAGCTTAAGTGTCGATTGACCACTGCTCTGGTTCTCACCATTCCTACAAGCTCAGGAGGATTCTTGGTGTATACGGATGCATCACATCAGGAACTAGGCTGTGTGCTTATGCAGGATGGGAAGGTAGTTGCCTATGGATCTAGACGATTAAAAGATCATGAGAGAAACTACCCGACACATGATTTAGAGTTGGTGGCCGTGGTGTTTGCTTTGAAAATATGGTGCCACTACCTCTATAGTGAGAAATTTCAGGTTTTCACAGACCATAAGAGCCTTAAGTACCTGTTCTCATAGAAAGAGCTAAATATGAGACAGAGGAGATGGCTCAAACTTTTAAAGGATTATGATTGTGAAATCATGTACCACTCGGGTAAGGTAAATGTAGTTGCCGATGCTTTGAGCAGAAAGAACCTTAGTTTGGTGTCTTATATGATGGTACGAGAGAATGAATTGTTGGAACACTTTGCGAACCTCAGTTTGGATGTAACCCCACCTGGATCGGAGAGATTGGATATCATGGCTAGTTTAAGACTAGAGCCAGAGTTGATTGGTCGTATTCGATAGGCCCAGCAGAGCGATCGACAGTGTATCAATTAGCTAGGGTAGATACAGACAGGTGTGGGTATTAATTTTGAGCTGAGCACAGATGGCTTATTGAGATTCAGAGGTAGAGTATGTGTTCCCGAGGATCCTGAGATTAGGAAACTAATTTTATCAAAGGCTCACTCATCGAAGTACAGGATACATCCAGGGAGTACCAAGATGTTTCAAAACCTTCGAAAGGTTTATTGGTGGTCTGGAATGAAGAGAGACATTACAGAATATGTCGCTAAGTGTCTCGTTTGTCAGCAGGTGAAGGTAGAGCATTAGAAGCCTACAGGATTATTGCAGCCCCTACCGATACCAACATGGCAGGGGGAGCACGTCACCATGGATTTTATGATAGGATTGTCGAGGACTCGTAGAGGTCATGATGCCATATGGGTTATTGTGGATCGGTTGACTAAATCAGCCCATTTCTTAGCTATGAGAGCTATCGATACTCTGAGTCAATTGGTGAACCTATATGTGCGAGAGATAGTACGACTATATGGTGTACCAATGAGCGTTGTTTCTGATAGGGATGCTCACTTCACTTCCCATTTCTGGGAACATTTTCAGGAAGCGATGGGGACCCACTTGAGTTTTCACACTGCTTTTCATCCTCAGACAGATGGGCAGTCAGAGAGAACTATACAGACCTTGGAGGATATGTTAAGAGGGTGTGTGCTGGATTTTGGAGGCTCTTGGGACGATCACCTACAGTTAGCCAAGATCACCTATAATAATAGCTATCATGCGAGTATCGGGATGGCACCCTATGAGGCACTGTATGGGCGCAGATGTCGATCCCCCATTAGATGGGAAGAGGTTAGTGACAGATAGATTTTTGCTCTGGACTTAGTGCAGCAGGTATCTGAAGACGTCCAAATGATATGTGAGAGATTAAGGACAGCTCAAAGCTGGTAAAAGAGTTATGCTGATAAGAGACGGAGACCACTATAGTTTGATGCGGGTGAGTCGATATTTCTGAGAGTTTCACCTTCGAAAGGTATTATGAGGTTTGGTAAGAAGGGCAAGCTCAACCCTAGATATATCGGACCCTTCGAGATTTTGGAGAGAGTGAGAGATAAGGCGTAAAGGTTGGCGTTGCCACCAGACTTGGCTAATGTTCATAATGTTTTCCACGTCTCTATGCTTCGAAAGTATCACTCGGACCTGGCACATGTGATAAGATATGAGCCGTTAGAGCTCAATGAGAGTATGACATATGTTGAGAAGTCGGTTCGGATATTAGACAGGAAAGAGAAAGTGTTGCAGAGTAAGATAATTCCCTTGGTGAAAGTTCTTTGGCAACATTACACGGTGGAAGAGGCCACATGGGAATTGGAAAGTTTGATACATGAGAAGTACCCCCAACTTTTTGAAGAGTAACTTGGTTCTAATTTGGAGGATCAAATTCTTTGAAGGAGGGGAGGAATGTAAGACTCGTATTTTTGGATGTAAACTTTACGAAATCATGAGTATGGTGATGTATTTACAGTGTAAAGCTTAAATGATGTAAGTCCATGGATTCAATGTACATACTTGTAATATGAGTTTGTAATGTACATACAAGCTTTACTATGTATGAATATGAAGAAATGAGCTTTTATAAGTGATGAATGTGATTGGAACTCAAAATGAGTAGTGTGGTAAAATGGAATGAAGTTGTACTTCCATTTAGCTTGGTATGGTATATCTTTGGCTATACAATGGATAAACACAAGTTCTAATGTGTATAAAGTATGGATGGATGCCATTTTCAAGTCTTAAAGGTGGTTGGATGAGAAAATGATCATGGCAGCAAATTGAGGATATTTGGTGTGAGTTACTGCAGAAAATTATAGTAAAAATCTAAAAAATATAAAAGCCAGATCGATCTCGTAGGATGAAAGATCGATATGGAAGAGCCAGAATGCTCTTATTTGAGCAATGGAACAGGGCAGATCGATCTCCAATAGGGCCAGATCGATCACCTAAACATTCTATAATGAAAAGATCGATCTTTAAGCATACAGATCAATTTTCTTAGCTTTCGGGTTGGAGTAGATCGATCTCAAGCTTCGACAGATCGATCTCATGCCTTAAGATGCCATGAAAAAGAGGGATTTAAGGGGACCAGATCGATCTCCTCCTAGTGCAGATCGATTTCATCAAGTTATTTCTATAAAACGGGCGCTAAAATCTGCAACTTTCGGGAAACAACATGTGAGATCTAAGAATTTTAGATATATTTTAATGATGTAATAAGAACTTGAAGTGTAATTTATTGAGCTAAGTGAATTGTGGAAATTATATTTCGAGATTTATGTATAAGTGTTTAACATAAGTGTGAAACTAAGAGGTCAGATCGATCTTGGAGGAGGAGAGATCGATCCGGTGAGTTAAAAATGACAAGGAAAGAGGAATTTAAGGAGCAGATCGATCTCTAATGGAAGAGGATTGATCTCCTTATGATTCTGTTTGAGAGAAGATCGATCTCATGAGGAAGGGATCGATCTCCAAATGTTTCTATTTGGGAGAAGATCGATCTCCTCAAGGAGCAGATCAATCTCATAAAGCCATAAAGAGATCGATCTCACCCCTCGACAGATCGATCTCCTAGGCATAAAATTGCCTCAAATTATCCCCAAATTCAAATGCAGATCGATATCATCAAGAGCCAGATCGATTTCCTACCCTCAGTCTATATAAAGAACCCCTACTTTCTCCTGTAATTTCATTTTCTCTCTCTTTAAAACCTCATTTCTGTCGAAGCCCTAGCTTTCTCACTCATCCAAAGCACCCATTTTCGTCTAAATCAGAGGCTGTGGCAAGAAGAAAAGTTGTTCCTCATCAAAGGGAGAACAACATACTTGGAAATCGGAAGACGGATTGAATCGAGGCAAGAGATAACCTCTTTATAAGTTTTGGGTAATTTTTAAACCTCGATCTTGATATTTGAGATGATTTTGGTGATAATGGCTGTTGGCATTGTGTTGAAGTAGCTGAAAATGATTAGGGATTGATGAAATTACAATGTAGTTGGAGTGATAATGATATTTAGCAATTTTGGTAATTTTGGGAATTTTGAGTTATAAATGGAAATTTAGACAATGTGGTGAATTAGCATAGATATTATGGTATGGGAAGTGTAGAATGTTGAGATGTTGTGAATGTGATTGTGGATTGTGATAGAGTTACGAGAATTGAGAGATTTGAGGTGTTAAGAGCAATTATGCTCGATTTTGAGAATTGAGGTTACTGTGATGATGAGTATTGATGTTTTAACATCGTTTGGACAGCTCGGGAGTTCCAGAGTGGAATGCGAGACTAGTCTGTGACAAGGGGGAAATAATTGCACTATACGAGGTGCAAAGAGGTAAGGGAAACTAAACCATTTGTGTATGTGATTTGTGAACTATTATTTCATGATTTGCGATTTATAAAACAAGCATGTTTGATGTGTTGTGTTTTGATGAGAATGCACACAATTTTTATAGCCGGTTGGAGCCCAATGTTTTTATGAGTTTTAAGCTACGCGTGAAACCGCTTTATAAACCGTTAAGGCTGTGTGAGAAGTGAATTGGGCTCTACGTTAAGGCAATATTGAGATTTGAGAAATGTGTGCGTGTTTTGCCAGTTGGAACTCGATTTTAAATATGTTTTGTGTTGGGTACAAAACGGTTTTAAATGAGTTTTATGAGAAAGAAACCACTATGAGTTCTACGTGAAGGCAAACCAATTTTACATGATAATGGCTATTGATAAAGACTTAGGTGTGTAATTTTGAGTACACACCGAGCATTACTCTGGTAGCATGTAAGTCCGATATTTCTCCGCTCTGGTAGCGTGAAACCCTTACTTGGTGACTGTGCCACGTGAAACCCTTACTTGGTGGCTGTGCCACGTGAAACCCCATTTTGTGGCTGTGCCACGTATATTTGGTGGCTGTTGCCATGTGAGAAACCCCATTCTGTGGCTGTGCCATGTATATTTGGTGGCCGTTAACACGTGAAACCCTATTCTGTGGCTGTGCCACATGTGAATCTAAATCAGTGGCTATGCCACGTGTGTTTGGTGGCTGCGCCACATGCATTATTATTACAGTGATTTTATCATATTTATTGAGAAAGCCATTATCACATTATTTTCACATGCTTGTTACTGCTCTATACTGAGCCTTTTACTTCATGTTTCCACATGATTTTGAGATATGAGAATGTTGTTTTGAGAACTTTCATGCTATGGTTTTCAAATGAGTATACTGAGTTTCACATGCAAATAAATATTTTATGATGTGCATTATGGTTTATATAACGAGTCCCTTACCCCCTTACTGAGCGATTTAGAAGCTCACCCTGTTTTCTTTCCCCCAGATTTCTTCAAGTGAAAAAGGGTTTCCCTGCGACGTACGGAGTAGTGGCTAGTGGAGGACTTGAGCTCCAGGCCATATATTATGTTTTGAGGTATCATTTATCTTTTTATGTACCCAGACAATTATTGTAATTACAGACACTTGATGTATAAAATTGTATGGGATGTATTAGGATTAATTAACTTCATACTGAGTAATGTATATGATATGATATATACTATCTAATGATGAGATCCTGAGGTATGATATATATGATGATGTATGACACTGCACAGGAATGCACCCTTAATTGTAATTGTGATTTAATGAGTAAAAAGTTTTTAAATTTACCCTATTTTTCGCGTTTTCGGGGTGTGACAGAGCTTTCTTGATATCAGAGCTTAGGGTGTCTAGTACTGTCAGTGTCGGTTAAGTGAAATAGAATACACCCAAGTGTCTGTAATAGTCTGGTCATGAACTGAATTTGAGGATTGAGATTTCAATCGATTTTGATATGTATGCGCAGGAGACAAGTTGAGATAGAGAATGAGTGGATGACGAGGTCGTTCGAGGAGGCAGGCAGAGTCCTCTCCGTCACCTATCCCACAACCAGAGAGTCCTAACTCTCGATTTAATCGGATTGAGACCGATGTGAGGCAAGGTTTTGAGCAAATGGCAGTGCTATTCGCGTAACACTTTGGAGTTAATGCCTCGGGTACTACTCCTACACCACCACAAGGACCTCCCATACCCCAGTACAGATGGACCCAGTGCCTCCCGTCACTCAGCCTGAGGACAAAAGTATGGTCCGACTAAAGGATTTTCTGAAGATGAATCCACCCGTATTTAGGGGAAAGAAGGATCCTACAGAGGCTGAGGAGTGGCTGACGGAGTTGAGAATTATATTTGATTATATGGGGTGCACAGATACTGAGAGGGTCAGTATGAGTATCTATATGTTGAAGGGGAGAGCTCGAGATTGGTGGGGTATTACCTAGGGTATTCTGATGTCTCGCCAGGATGTGATTGGTTGGGAAGAGTTTCAGACAGCCTTTAGAGCCCAATATGTGCCACGAGCTGCCCATAGAAAGAAATAGGCTGAGTTTTTGAGTTTGGTACAGAGTGATATGTCCGTCGATGACTATGAGAGCCAATTCACCGCGCTATTGAGGTATGACCCAGAGACCTTCAAGAACGAAGAGCTCCGCACAGAGAAGTTTGTGTATTGATTGAAGCCCATCATGAGAGATATATTGATAGGGCTATGTATTACTGAGTTTGGAGATGCTCTGAGACGAGCACAAGAGATTGAAAGAGGAATTGAAATGGTACAATCCCAGAATGAGCTCAGAGCAGTGAATAGAGATAAGGGCAAGAGGCCAGCGATTTTTCAAACAGAGGCTCGGAGAAGTTCCTTCAGAAGAGGAAGGATTGAGGTGCAAAAGGGTAGATTAGAGAGACCCAAAGGTTACCCTAACACTAGGGAGACCCCTCGAGATGTCAGCCTGAGACAAGGTTTTGCAGAAATTGTAGCCGAATGCATGAGGGAAGTTGTACTGGGTCGATCCATGAATGTTTTAGATGTAGAGACATGGGTCACATGGTGAAGGATTGCCCTCAACCTCAGAAACCACATGTTCCGGAGCCCACTAGACAACAGCCTCAAAGAGTGAACCCCTAGAGACGGGCCACTGCTGCAGAGAAAGGAAAGAGACCTGTTACACAGGGACGTGTGTTTGCCCTGGATAAGGAAACTGCAGACACTTCTGCAGAAACCATAAGAGGTACACTCTCTGTCTGTGATTTTAAGGCTCATGTGTTAATTGATCCAGGATCCACGCATTCATTCATTTCTGAGCATTTTGCATGTAGATTAAACTTGAAGTTTGAACCTCTAGAGTATATACTACATGTAAATACCCCTATGCATGAATCCCAGAGAACTGAATTAATCTGTAGAGGATGTGAAATAAAGGTGGGAGATAGAGTGATGTTAGCAGATCTAATCATGTTAAATATGCATGGGTTTGATGTAATTTTGGGAATGGATTGGTTGGCAACCAATCGAGTGAGTTTAGACTGCTACACTAAGATTGTAACTTTCTCCTTACCTGAACCTTACAGTGTACGTTTGAAATATTGAGTAAATAGATGTATGGAATTTTGTAAACAATTTGAGAATTTTAATATTATTTTGGAGAGTATTAAATATGATTGTTCATGTGAAGGTTGAAACACTCATATCAGATAATGATCGGGAACATCCGAGGATTGAGGATATACATGTGGTATGTGAATTTTTGGATGTTTTCCCAGATAAGTTGCCAGGTTTGCCACCAGAGAGAGAGCTGGAGTTTACTATTGATTTGGTACTAGATACTCAGTCGATCTTTAAACCTCTCTACACGATGATATTAGTGGAACTTAAGGAATTGAAGAAACAACTTCAGAAGTTATTGGATCGAGGGTTCATTAGACCTAGTATCTCACCGTGGGGAGCACTAGTTTTATTTGTTAAGAAGAAGGATGGTAGTCTCAGATTATGCGTAGACTACCGGTTGTTGAATAAAGCCACGGTGAAGAATAAATAACCACTGCCCAGGATTGATGATCTACTTGATCAACTGAGAGGGGCCTCAGTCTTTTCTAAGATTGATTTGAGATCGGGCTATCACCAATTGAGGATCAAGGAAGAAGATATTCCAAAGACGACTTTCAGGACGAGGTATGGCCGTTATGAATTTCTGGTGATGTCCTTTGGATTGACGAACGCCCCTGCAGCGTTTATGAGATTAATGAACGAGGTGTTCAGAGACTATCTAGATAAGTTTGTGATAGTCTTTATTGATGATATCCTGGTGTACTCTCGGTCGTATGAGGAGCATACACATCATTTGTGGTTAGTACTTTAGATACTCTGAGACAAGCAATTATATGGAAAGCTTAGTAAGTGTGAGTTTTGGCTAGATCGAATAGCTTTCCTTGGTCATATAGTCTCAAAAGAAGGGGTATCAGTGGATCCAAGTAAAGTAGAGACTATGCTTAACTGGGAAAGACCGAGGACAGTTACTGAGGTACGAAGCTTCCTTGGTTTGGCAAGATATTACAGAAGGTTTGTGGAAGGATTTTCCAGGATTGTCGCCCCTTTGACTAAGCTTACGCACAAAGAGACTCCATTTATATGGACTAATCAATGTGAGCTCAGTTTTCAGGAGTTAAAGAGGAGATTGACAGCGGCACCTGTGTTAACTATTCCAGAGGGATCATGAGGATTTTCGGTGTATAGTGATGCATCTCATCAAGGATTGGGGTGTGTGCTTATGCAGCACAGAAGAGTGGTCGCATATAGATCGCGACAGTTGAAAGACCATGAACGGAATTACCCCATGCATGATCTAGAGTTAGTCGTTGTGGTATTTGCCTTGAAGATCTAGCGACACTACTTATACGGGGAAAGATTCCAGATCTTCACTGATCACAAGAGTTTGAGATATCTTTTCGATCAGAAAGAGTTAAACATGAGACAAAGGAGATGAATGGAACTCCTTAAGGATTATGACTGCGAGATTCTATATCATCCAGGTAAGGCAAACGTAGTTGCTGATGCCCTGAGCAGGAAGAGTATGATATCTGCTATGATAATCATGGAATGGGATTTACTGGAGCAGTTCGCCGAACTCCGGATCAGAGTTAAAGAGGTAGAGACTGGATTTTTGGCTAGCTTATGGATAGAGCCCAGGATCATGGATCAGATTAGAACTGGGCAGTGCAGTGATCAGAGGTTGATAGATATGGTTAGCCAAGCTGAATAGGCTTCGTAGTCAGATCTCATAGTCAGTGAGGATGGATTGTTGAGATTCAGAGGACGAATTTGTGTACCGGATGATGATACCCTAAAGAGACAGATACTAAGAGAATCTCATTGCTCGCGATACACCATACACCCAGGGAGTACTAAGATGTATCGAGATTTGAGAAAGGTGTACTGGTGGAGTGGTATGAAGCGAGACGTGGCAGAGTATATGGCCAGATGTTTAATATGCCAGCAAGTGAAAGCTAAGCATCGAAAGCCTGGAGGACTACTACAGCCTTTACCTGTACCTACATGGAAATGGGAGCATGTCACTATGAAATTTATTATGGGTTTACCGAGGACCCGAAGAGGTCATGACGCTATATGGGTTATAGTGGATAGATTGACCAAGAGTGCCCACTTCCTTGCCATAAAGAGCACAGATACTGTGGATGCCTTAGCTGAGCTGTATGTCAGCGAAATAGCTAGATTACATGGGGCTCCAGTGAGTATTACTTCTGATAGAGATTCCCAATTTACTTCCAAATTTTGGACCCAGTTTCAGGAGTCCATGGGATCTCGATTGAGTTTTAGTACCGCCTATCATCCTCAGACAGATGGTCAGTCAGAAAGGACTATTCAGACCCTAGAGGATATGTTGAGGGCGTGTCCGATGGATTTTAAGGGATCATGGGATGATCACCTGCCCCTAGCAGAGTTTGCATACAATAACAGCTATCATGCGAGTATTGGAATGGCACCTTTTGAGGCTCTATATGGCAGGAGGTGTAGATCCCCTGTAGCTTGGGAAGAGGTCGGTGACAGAAAGATAAATGCTTTCGAGCTTGTTGAGCAAGCTGTACAGAGTGTGAAACTCATATGTGAGAGGTTACGGGCTGCACACAGTAGACAGAAAAGCTACGCGAATGTGCATAGACGGTCGCTCGAGTTTGATGTTGGTGATGCAGTATTTCTGAAAATATCAGCGAGTAAGGGTATCATGCGATTCGACAAGAAAAGAAAATTGAGTCCTCGATATGTAGGACCATTTGAGATTCTCGAGAGAGTGGAAGAGGTAGCCTACAGATTGGCATTACCCCCACAGATGTCCGGAATACACAATGTTTTTCACGTGTCTATGTTGAGGAAGTACCACCCGGACCCTTCTTATGTCATAGAGTATGACGAGATGGACATACAAGAGGATATGAGCTACACTGAGGAACCCATCCAGATTCTCGATAGAAAGGAGAAGGTACTGAGAACTAAGAGCATCCCATTAGTGAAAGTTTTGTGGGAACATCACTCAATGGAAGAGGCAACGTGGGAACTGGAGAATCTCATGAAAGAGAAATACCCCCATCTATTTGACTAGTTGAGTTAAATTTGGAGGACCAAATTCTTTTTTAAGGTGGGGAGGATGTGAGATCTAAGAATTTTAGATATATTTTAATGATGTAATAAGAACTTGAAGTGTAATTTATTGAGCTAAGTGAATTGTGGAAATTATAATTCGAGATTTATGTGTAAGTGTTTAACATAAGTGTGAAACTAAGAGGTCAGATCGATCTTGGAGGAGGAGAGATCGATCTGGTGAGTTAAAAATGACAAGGAAGGAGGAATTTAAGGAGCAGATCGATCTCCAATGGAAGAGGATCGATCTCCTTATGATTCTGTTTGAGAGAAGATCGATCTCATGAGGAAGGGATCGATCTCCAAATGTTTCTGTTTGGGAGAAGATTGATCTCCTCAAGGAGCAGATCGATCTCATAAAGCCATAAAGAGATCGATCTCACCCCTCGACAGATCGATCTCCTAGGCATAAAATTGTCCCAAATCGTCCCCAAATTCAAATGCAGATCGATCTCATTAAGAGCCAGATCGATCTCCTACCCTCAATCTATATAAGGAACCCCTGCTTTCTCATGCAATTTCATTTTCTCTCTCTTTAAAACCCCATTTTTGTTGAAGCCCTAGCTTTCACACTCATCCAAAGCACCCATTTTTGTCTAAATCAGAGGCTGTGGCAAGAAGGAAAGTTGTTCCTCATCAAAGGGAGAACAACATGCTTGGAAATCGAAAGACGGATTGAATCGAGGTAAGAGATAACCTCTCCACAAGTTTTGGGTAATTTCTAAACCTCGATCTTGATATTTGAGATGATTTTGATGATAATGGTTGTTGGCATTGTGTTGAAGTAGCTGAAAAATGATTAGGGATTGATGAAATTACAATGTGGATGGAGTGATAATGATATTTAGCAATTTTGGTAATTTTGGGAATTTTGAGTTATAAATAGAAATTTACACAATGTGGTGAATTAGCATAGATATTGTGGCATGGGAAGTGTAGAATGTTGAGATGTTGTGAATGTGATTGTGGATTGTGATAGAGTTACGGGAATTGAGAGATTTGACGTGTTAAGAGCAATTATGCTCGATTTTAAGAATTGAGGTTACTGTGATGATGAGTATTGATGTTTTAACATCGTTTGGACAGCTCGGGAGTTCCAGAGTGGAATGCGAGACTAGTCTGTGACAAGGGGGAAACAATTGTACTATACGAGGTGCAAAGAGGTAAGGGAAACTAAACCATTTGTGTATGTGATTTGTGAACTATTATAGCATGATTTGCGATTTATAAAACAAGCATGTTTGATGTGTTGTGTTTTGATGAGAATGCACACAATTTTTATAGCCGGTTGGAGCCCAATGTTTTTATGAGTTTTAAGCTACGCGTGAAACCGCTTTATAAACTGTTGAGGTTGTGTGAGAAATGAATTGGGCTCTATGTTAAGGCAATATTGAGATTTAAGAAATGTGTGTGTGTTTTGCCGGTTGGAACTCGGTTTTAAATATGTTTTGTGTTGAGTACAAAACGGTTTTAAATGAGTTTTATGAGAAAGAAACCACTATGAGTTCTACGTGAAGGCAAACCAATTTTACATGATAATGGCTATTGATAAAGACTTAGGTGTGTAATTTTGAGTACACACCGGGTATTGCTCTGGTAGCATGTAAGTCCGATATTTCTCCGCTCTGGTAGCGTGAAACCCTTACTTGGTGGCTGTGCCATGTGAAACCCTTACTTGGTGGCTGTGCCACATGAAACCCCATTCTGTGGCTGTGCCACATATATTTGGTGGCTGTTGTCACGTGAGAAACCCCATTCTGTGGCTGTGCCACATATATTTGGTGGCCGTTGCCACGTGAAACCCTATTTTGTGGCTGTGCCACGTGTGAATCTAAATCAGTGGCTATGCCACGTGTGTTTGGTGGCTGCGCCACGTGCATTATTATTACAGTGATTTTATCACGTTTATTGAGAAAGTCATTATCGTCTTATTTTCACATGCTTGTTACTGCTCTATACTGAGCCTTTTACTTCATGTTTCCACATGATTTTGAGATATGAGAATGTTGTTTTGAGAACTTTCATGCTATGGTTTTCAAATGAGTATACTGAGTTTCACATGCAAATAAATATTTTATGATGTGCATTATGGTTTATATAACGAGTCCTTTACCCCTTTACTGAGTGATTTAGAAGCTCACCCTGTTTTCTTTCCCCCCAGATTTCTTTAAGTGAAAAAGGGTTTCCCTGCGATGCACGGAGTAGTGGCTAGTGGAGGACTTGAGCTCCAGGTCATATATTGTGTTTTGAGGTATCATTTATCTTTTCATGTACCCAGACAATTATTATAATTACAGACACTTGATGTATAACATTGTATGGGATGTATTAGGATTAATTAACTTAATACTGAGTAATGTATATGATATGATATATACTATCTAATGATGAGATCCTGAGGTATGATATATATGATTATGTATGACACTACACAGGAATGCACCCTTAATTGTAATTGTGATTTAATGAGTAAAAAGTTTTTAAATTTGCCCTATTTTTCGCGTTTCCGGGGTGTGACACAACATCACCCTTTCCATTTCCAACCTAAAAACCTAACTTTCTCACTCTTAAATCCACCTATTTCCATTAAGATTTGAGAGGGAGCTATTAGACACAAAGTTGTTCATTTCTAAGACAAGAACAATATAGTTTGGAACCAATGTCCCATTATTTGTATTAAAGGTGCAAGGAGCATTTCCCATTTGGAGCAAAAAGAGAAACTAGATTTGGTAAGTTTCTAATACTCCAACCTAAGTACATTGTTTATTTATTAACTTTGGAGTTGATTTTTATGGGTAGTGATGGTTGAAAACTACCTAAGATGTATTTGCAAAAGTTAAACCTAGAAAATGGAATCAATCTAGTGTGAGAAAGTATAAATTAGATGAGTTGGTGATTTATGGGATTTGTTAAGTTGTTATTTGAGTAATGTAGGTGATTTGAAATGGTTATGTGGAGTTATATTGTGAGTTTAGAGAATTCATGAAGATGGGTATATGAGATGCTTGATAAAATGTCATAGTGAGGAAATTGATGAAGTATGAACACTATGAGCTTAATATCACTTTAATATCAGTTTTTTACGGATCGATAGATTTAAAATATGAGGGGAACAATAAAACGAGACCTTATAAGCGTTAATGGAGACTATAGGTCGAATCAACTATAGCAAACGCAAGAATGCTGTATGTGAATTAAATTGATGCGAAATTAGATTATGTGTAGTTCTGACGAGTTCGTTGGAGACGAATCGAGCCACAGAAGTAAGCAGCTTTAAGGAAGTGGAATCAAGCAACACGATTCCATGTAAGGGAATTCTATAAGTATATAAAGGTAGCTGCTCGTATTTTGTGGGTGTATAGGGCTTTCCAAATGTGCATGAGTTTATAGAAAGGTGTTTGACGATGTATGGAGGTAACTATGAGTATTTGTATGAGATTTGGTTATTGAAATGGTATTAGAAAGAAATGGGATAGTGTAACGACTATAGAACAATTGGTATCATTTGTGTAAGAACAAAGACTTTAAGGTCTTGGGTTCGAACCTCTGAGGACGCGAATTGGGGTATTTACCTCGATAAAGTCATGAGGGGCCTGTGGAGCTTCCAAAGCGGACAGTACATACGAGTGAGACTGTGGGGGCCACCTCTTGAATCCTGCAGGAATAAAGTGCCACACAGTTGTTACAAAAAAAATGCGTATTTTTTTTAACGACCATGTGGCACTTTGCTCCTACAGGATTCAAGAGGTGGCCCCCACAGTCTCACTCATACGTATTGTCTGCTTTGGAAGCCCTACAGGTCCCTCACGGCTTTATCGAGGTAAATACCCCAATTCACATCCTCAGTGGTTCAAACCCAAGACCTTGAAGTCTTTGTTCTTACACAAATGATACCAATTGTTCTACTGGAGCAATCGATATCATTTGTGTAATAATAAAGACTTTAAGGTCTTGGGTTCGAACCCCTGAGGACGCGAATTGGGGTATTTACCTCGATAAAGCCATGAGGGGCCTGTGGGGCTTCCAAAGCAGATAGTATGTATGAGTGAGACTGTGGGGGCCACCTCTTGAATCCTGCGGGAGAAAAGTGCCACACGGTCGTTACAAAAAAAATGCACGTTTTTTTGTAACGATTGTGTGGCACTTTATTCCCGCAGGATTCAAGAGGTGGCCCCCACAGTCTCACTCATCCGTACTGTCCGCTTTGGAAGCCCCACAGGCCCCTCACGGCTTTATCGAGGTAAATACCCCAATTCGCGTCCTCAGAGGTTCGAACCTAAGACCTTAAAGTCTTTGTTCTTACACAAATGATACCAATTGCTCCACCGGAACAATTGGTATCATTTGTGTAAGAACAAAGACTTTTTCAAACCTTTGAGGATGTTAATTGGGGTATTTACCTCGATAAAGCAGTGAGGGGCCTGTGGGGCTTCCAAAGTGGATAGTACGGATGAGTGAGACTGTGAGGGCCACCTCTTGAATCCTGCGGGAACAAAGTGCCACACAGTCATTACAGATAGTAAGGCTAATAATTGCATAAATCAAATGTTTTAAATGTATTCACAAAACATATTGCTTTGTTTTAAGCAAGTTGATGGATAGGTTGGCTAGTGTTTGAATGATGTTGTGTGATAGCACATGTGAGGTGCTAAATGTGTTTTGAGATTGGTTTTTGAATGTTTATGAGCCACCTATCATGTCTATGTGAATTAGACCGTGCTGGAGCCTAGCTCGCACTGGATATTGATGTTTTCCCATGTTTGAAACGTGATAGAGCTTAGCTCGCACTTTAATTTAAATTGTGGTAATGTTTTATAAATCATACTGGAGCTTTTACTCGTACGTGGATTTCGAGTGGATTTCTTATGCATATAACCGTACTGGAGCTATGCTCATACGTGGTTTTCTTCATGTTTTATACATAAATGTTGTATTAGAGCGTTGCTCGTACGAGGTGATTTGTTTATGATGCATGAATTCCCGCTAGAGCGTAGCTTGTGTAGGTTTTTCACACTGTGGTATGTATGATGCCGTGGTGAGGGTAATACGGGTTGGTGTTCGGGGAACCCAACAGGCCTAACAGACCTCTTGAGTGGGATGAGGGTGAGGGGCTAGAACCTAGGACTAATCCATTCAGGGAACCCAACATACCTAACAGATCTCTTGAGTGGGGTGAGGGTGAGGGGCTAGGACCTAAATCAGGGAACCCAACAGGGGCGAGCAATGCCATAAGGGGCTAGGCCTAGTATTAAGAGTACTCCCACATGCATTTGAGACTAGAGGTTTCACTCAGCATGGGGTAAATAAGACCTACTGCAGGTATCCCCAACCATGATATGGGTCTGCGGAGTACGATGTACCGTGTATATCACATTGAGTACGATGTACTGCGTGGTGGTTACTTGATTTCAGAAAGTCTGGCGGAGAATTAACCCACCTTCATTCCAGCATGTACCCCACACATCGGGATCCGTGTGGTCTGGGATGATGTATGACATAGTTGGCCAACATAGTCTTGTGATATAGTGATCTGTCTCATTTGATCTACTTACTACCACATGTTTTGACAGATAAGTGTGATTGCAAACTATCCAGGGTAGACCCGAGGGAGGGGTCAAGCCTTGTGGGATTTTAAATTAAGAAATGATAATGATGTTGTGGTTGAGAAACCATTTTTATGGGATTTCGGTGTGTTTGAGAAAGTGCTTTGTGATGTGATTTAAAAAGGAGGTTTCTTAAATGAATTACCCTTTTTTATGAGATTAAATGAGAATGAGCATGAGACGTTTTCACATGTTGATATTCCATGTTTTATATGCCAATTTTACATGATTTTGATCCATGATATATATGTATACTCATATGGCATAGTTTTATTCCCTCATGCTCCTACTATAATCAATTTATGCATAACACTATCAGCATGTAGATAGAGTAGTTATCTACCATGCTTGCATTATTACCTTATTGAGCGTGTGGTTGCTCATCCCTCTCTATTTTTCCCCTCCTACAGAGCGTGCATAGTAGCCCAGCGAGGACTGAGGCATTTTATTTTTGGACATCCACTGCTTCCATTGCTAAAAGGTATATACACAGGATTCTTTTTGTATCTAAACAATGTAAGGGCATAGTAACTATTGAGTTGTAATTATGGGGGATGTAGTTGTCAGTAATCGTATTTTGTATAAGTGAATGATGGACTTTCATGTATATGACATCACTTTTATTAACTGAGAATGAATGTTGCAAGTGGATTATTATTGACTCACAGCCCAACAGTGTAGTGGTAAGTTTGTTCACGACTGAGTAAGAAAATGAAAAAAGGTAAAAAATTTATTGAGATTTTCGGTTAAAATGGATAAGAAGGGGTCGTGACAATATGCTCCAACTTCCAAGTCGATATAGGCAAAGGTTGGAGTAATCTTGTAGGCTTCTGATGCTTGACCTTTACCTGCTGACAAATAAGACATTTGGCAACAAAATCAGCAATGTCTTTCTTCATACCAACCCAGTGATACAACACACACATATTGTGGTACATCTTTATACTGCTTGGGTGCATGGTGTATCTTGAGTTGTGAGCCTCCTGTAATATCAATTTCTTCAAAACCTTATCATCTGGGACACAAACCCGACCTCGAAACCTCAATATGTTATCACTGCCCACTGTGTAATCTAAATGAGCACTATTATTGTTCTCATTTTTACAGACAATTTCAGCCAATCTAGGGTCCTCTCTTTATGCCCTCATAATCTGATCAATCAGATCTGGTTCAGCTCTCATATTGGCAATCAAACAGCCCTCAATTGACTAATCCCGATCCATTTAAATCCTTTGGTCCGTAAACTGTTCCAATAAATCCCATTTTCTAACCATTAATTAAGAGACCATTGTTGAGCTTTTTCGACTCAAAGCATCTGCTACCACGTTAGCTTTTCTTGGGTGGTAGAGAATTTCGTAATCATAATCCTTTAATAACTCCATCCAGTGATGTTGGTGCATATTTAACTCCTTTTGAGGGAAAAGATATTTCAAACTCTTATGATCGGTAAAAATCTGAAATGTCTCTCCTAACAAATAAAGTCGCCAGATCTTCACAGCGAAGACTACTGTTGCTAATTCCAAATCATGAGTTAGGTAGTTCTTCTCATGGTCCTTCAACTGTCTCGAAGTATAAGCCACTACCTTGCCATGTTACATCAAAACACATCCCAAACCTGGTGTGAGGCATCGCTATAGACAGTAAACCCTCCAGGACCATTGGGAATAATTAGGATAGGTGTCGAGGTCAACCATCGCTTGAGCTCTTAAAAGTTACTCTCACAAGCTTTATTTTAAACAAAATTCATTCCTTTGCGAGTAAGACGAGTCAACGGTGCGGCCAATCGAGAAAACCCCTCCACAAATCTCTTATGATAACCAGCTAAACCCAAAAATCTGCGTATCTTTGTTGGTGACTTTGGTCTTTCCCACTTTAAAAAGCATCTATCTTGGACGGATCAACAAACACCCTGTCCTTAGATACCACATGCCCTAGGAAGGTAATCTGATCAAGCCAGAAGTCACACTTACTAAACTTTGCATACAGTTGTTTTTCTCTAATGAGTTTGGAGGACTGTACGCAAGTGTTGTTCATGTTTTTAATGAGATGCCGAGTACACCATAATATCATCAGTAAAGACTATTACAAACTTATCCAAATATGGCCTGAAAACTTCATTCATGAGACTCATGAAGGTCATTGGTGCATTAGTTAGTCCAAACGGCATCACAAAAAACTCAAAATGCCCATATCTAGTCCTAAAAGTTGTTTTAAGTATATCTTCTCCTCAGATCCACAACTAATGGTAACCGGATCCCAAGCCTATCTTGGAGAAGACTTGCACACCTTTTAACTGATCAAATAAATCATCGATTCACGGAAGGGGTACTTATTCTTCACTGTCACCTTGTTCAACTACCTGTAACTAATACACAACTCAAGCTTCCCTCTTTTTTCTTCATAAATAATACCGGAACACCCAGGGAGATACGCTTAGACGTATAAACCCCTTATCAGATAGTTCCTGCAACTGATTTCGTAATTCTTCCAATTCAATAGGTGTCATTCTATATGGAGGCTTCGAGATAGGTTGAGTTTCTAGAACTAGATCGATGGTGAACTCAACTTCTCGTTGGCGTGGTAAACCCGAAAGATCATCCGAAAACACATCTATAAACTTCTTGATTACAGGAATAGTATCCATATGTGGTAGAGCCTTATCAGCGTCTTCTACGAATGCCAAGTATCCTTCACACAATAACAACCACATCAATTCATTCAAAGTAATCATAATTGCAATAACTCATATCAAGTCAAATAGATAATAAAACATTATTTTATTTCTATGCATCAAATGAGATTACAACCTTATCAGGTAAGGAGAAAGTTACTACTTTCCTATGGCAATCAACAGCAGCATGATGAATAGCTAACCAGTCCATCCTCAAAATCACATCGAAGTCAAACATGTTAAGTAAAATCAGGTCAGCTACTAAGTCTCTATCTCCTACCCTTACTTTACATGCTTTATACACAATGTTTGTTACTTGGGTGGTCTTAAAGGGTGTATTAACATGCAAAATGTAACCTGAGGACACAGGTTTTATACCACTCCTAATAGCAAAATATGGGGATATGAAAGAGTGGGTAGAACCCGGGTCGATCAATGTATATGCATCAAGGCTAGTGTGATGGCCTGGAAACGTGAAAATATGGGCTAATTTGAACTTAATTTCTTGTTTAGGTTGCATTCATGTTCATTCCCAATTACTTAACTTTTCATTTTAATGGAATTTCACCAGTATAACGGCTCATTTTTGCTCATACCTCCCTGCAATATTCAAAATGAATTTGGTATCCCACAACTGTTGTTTTTAATCTCTTTTCATAATTAATAGTGGTTTCCTTAACCATTACGTTTCCTTAATACCTCTAAAATGCATTTTATTGTATAAACTGTAAGTTTACAACTTTACATACAGACTTACCTAGATTACATCCCAAAATATCAATTACATTAAAATGTCTATGCTATACATGATGTCTGGAAATAACGCTAGGAGTATACCTTATCGCGTAACGGAGGTAGCTTGGGGAGAGTGTTGTGTCCACCAACCTACGTCAATTACATGGCAGGCATAGAAAATGATCACTACAAATAATCTGTAAAAATGGAGAAGGGGTGAGCTTTTAAAAGCCCAGTAAGAAATGCATTTAAAACGATTTTAGTATCAAAACAAACTAAACACAAAATGCTTATATACAAAACATTGGTAAACATACATATAATTATCGAAAAACAAGCTTAGCTTAAAACAAGTGAGTCAAACAACTTCGGATCACAATTTAACATGACACTAAACTTATCACTTTTCTTTCGAAGTCATACAGAATATATCATGGAGACTAGGCAGATAAACATAGCAAGCATAAGACATGTTCATACAAACTCAACCTCCGAAGAGGGAGACAATAAACAAACAGAGTATCGATGACCATGGTAAGGGGACTGTAGACCAGATTAGGGTCGTATAGCGCCCAACGCCACTGAGGACCAAAACGAACAATGTACGAAGTGGCAGAAGAGAAGGCATCGAGTGGGCAACACATGCACGACATGGTTAAACATGCACCACAAAGGACTAAACTATGCACGATGTGGCATAAGGCATGCACCATCAAGGACCAAACTTCACACGGGCCATGCATGAAAATTATCATGAACTACATATTACCTTAGACTCAAAATGAAGCTTACAAATGTTTTTCGGGCTTATTAACCCGTATACTAATAAAATCGACATTTAACTCAAATTCTCATATTTTTTTATAACTGATTCATAAAACACATTTTCGTATCAAAACTTGTTTTTACAAAACATTTATAGGGGCCAAAGAAAGCACATTTAGAAAGCTTACTCAAGTTGGTTTTTCTTTTGATTTTCAGTTTATACATGAATAATACTTTTCAAGCATCGAAACACATTTCGACGATCATACTTCAAACATATTTGTGTATTAAAAGAGAGGTAGCGAGATACTAATACCACATTAAATTACACCCATTACCTATTGAATCTTGGGGCAACACAAAATCATCAGATGATGCCCAAATTCATCTCAGTATACTTAAATATACATCAGCTTGTATAAGTTTCGTCAAATTCGACTATTTTTGCCAACTTCGTTATTTGCTTAATTTTAACGTTAAACGTGTCGGTTCAAGCTATTTTGATAATTTCTTTTCTTTTAACTACAAACTTATAAACTTTATAGCTTAAACACTTATTCAAGTCTCTAGACAACACCTTATAACTTATCAACTTGTCAATTTTCACACTTTTACAATTTTCACTAAATCGAGCTATAAACCGAATTTTTTAGTATTGAACTAACATTCTTAAACACTTAATTCAACCCAATTTCATTTTCTCCCTAATATTCCAAGGCTAGTCGAAACTACACATGTCACTGGAAACTATTTCTTCAATTTCTACTTTAGCAAAAATCATCCAAATTCATCAAATAACAATATATATCAAACTCATCATCTTTCAACAACTTTACCTCGGGTTTAACTAGGTTTAACCTGAGATTCTTCCTCCACCAACAACCCTTGGTTGTAACACAACATGTAAATAACTTAGAAACATCACAAACAAGCTCAAAACATCATCAAACAATCAAGAACTTTACTTTCTCTCACTTACCAAAACAGGACAAATTCAAATCCGTAACTTCTTACTACATTTTCACCCACTAAACAAACTTATTTTACCCTGAGTTTTTTAAATGTTATAGGGATTTAAAATTAGAACAAATCATATTCTTTTTTCAAGAGCTAATTCAGTCGGGAAAGGGGTTGAAAAAATACAAGAATGGGGAAAGGTATAGCACCAACTATGATAATTTCTAGACAGACGTGAGGACGCGTGCAGGCTCCTTTCAGAGTGATTCCAGAGCCTTTTGAATGATTATTAAGTCTAGTTTTATGGGCCAAAAAGCCAAGCCCAAACCAATTTGTAGGTGGGTCAAAATTGGACTTTTTCGAGAAGTTGTCTGGGCCAAATATTTTTGGGCTTCCTAGAAAATTCTAGAAAAATTCTTTTTCCTCCAAATTTTGATTTTTGGGCTTCATTATAGTGCTTTACTATGAATCTAGTTTATTCTCATGAAATTTGGTACCCACTTGTTAAGTAAGAATTTTCGTTTGGGTCTCGTCTTACGCAATTGATCATTTTTTACAATAAACCGTTAAAGTCTAATTTTATTTCTAAAATTCGTTTAAATGTTTTAACTTTAAAACTTCCATTCTAAATTTAGTCCTTCATGATTATTTTAGCCTATATTGACATTTTTGGGATAAAAAAATTTTTCACGAATTTTTGAGATTGATCTCAGAATTACCCCGAAAACCCGACTTACTTTCTTGGTTTAGTGGTTTCTTGTAATTTCACCAACTTTTCTACTCTAAGACCTTACATTCAATCCTCCAACAGCATTTACACACTTATATTAATATAAATATGAAAAATCCACTTAAATTCAAAATCTTACATCGGGCTTGGTATCTCGAGCTTCATGCCCCGAATTCGAGCTCTTCTATTCCTCTGAGTATTGAAAAATGTTAAAATTGGTCTTTACATTTTTGTATAGTTTCCAAATATATAACTATTCTAGAGAGATTTTGGGTCTCACATTTCTCCCCACCTTTTAGGAATTTGGTCCTCTAAATTCAAGTTAGTCCATCGAGTAGTTGATGGTACTTATCTCTTATGTGGCTCTCTAGCTCCCACGTAGCTTCTTCTATCGAGTGGTGTTGCCAGAGAACTTTTACTAATGGGATTGTCTTGGATTGAAGTACCTTTTCTCTTTTGTCAAGAATTTGGACCAGTTGTTCAACATAACTCATATCTTCTTGCATGTCCAATGACTCATACTCAATAACGTGAGAAGGGTCCGGATGATACTTCCTCAACATAGAAACATGGAAGGAATCATGCACCTCAAACAATTGTGGAGGTAAGGTAAGTCTGTAGGAAACATCCCTTACTCTCTCCACTATTTCAAATGGACCAATGAAACAATGACTCAACTTACCTTTCTTTTCGAAGTGCATGACACCCTTCATTAGAGACACTTTCACAAATACGGAGTGTGAGATCTGAGAATTTCAGACATATTTAATGATGTAATAATAAATTGAAGTGTAATTTATTGAGCTAAGTGAATTGTGGGAATTATAATTGGAGATTTATATGTTAAGTGTGTAAAATGAGCATAAAGCACGAGGACAGATCGATCTGGGAGAAGGAGAGATCGATCTGGTGAGTTAAAAATGACGAGGAAGGGGAAATTTGAGGAGCAGATCGATCTCCAATGGAAGAGATCGATCTCCTTATGAATCTGTTTGAGTAGGGATCGATCTCATGAGGAAGAGATCGATCTCCAAATGAATCTGTTTGAGAGAAGATTGATCTCATGAGGAGGAGATCGATCTCCAAATGCTTCTGTTTGGGGAGAAGATCGATCTCCTTAGGAGCAGATCGATCTCATAAAGCCATAAAGAGATCGATCTCACCCCTCGACAGATCGATCTCCTAGGCATAAAATTGCCCAGATCGTCCCCAAATTTCAAACACAGATCGATCTCAGCAAGAGGCAGATCGATCTCCTACCTCCAGTCTATATAAGGAACCCGTGTTTTCTCCTGAAATTTCACTCTCTCTCTCTTCCAAACCTCCATTTTTCCAAAAACCTAGTTTCTCACTCCTCTAAATCCCCCATTTCCGGCCGAATCAGCTATTGTGGTAAGAAGGGAAGTTGTTCCTCATCAAAGGGAGAACAACATACTTGGAAATCGAAGGACGAATCGGATCGAGGCGTGAGTTGTGCGTCTCACAAGCTTTGGGTAATTTCTAAACCTCGATCTTGATATTTGAGTTGATTTTGATGTTATTGGTGGTTGTAATCGTGTCGAAATAGTTGAGGAATGATTAGGGATTGATGAGATTATAATGTAGTTGGATTAATGTTGATATTTGGAAATTGTGGCAATTTTGAGGATTGTGCTATAAACGGAAATATAGACAATGTGGTAAATTAGCGTAGATAATTGGTATTAGAGATATCGAACATTGGGATATTGTGAATAGAGTTGTAGTTTAGGGTTGAGTTACGAGAAATCAAGAGAATTGAGGTGTTATGAGCAATTATGCTCGATTTTGAGAATTGAGGCTTATGTGATGTGGAGTATTGATGTTTTAACATCGTTTGGACAGCTCGGGAGTTTCAGAGTGGAATGCGAGACTAGTCCGTGATACGGGGGAAACGATTGCACTATACGAGGTGAAAAGAGGTAAGGGAAAACTAAACCATTTTGTGTATGTATTTTGATGAATTGTTAGCATGAACCATGATTTGAGAATACAAGCATGTTTTGTGTTGTGATGTAATTGCACACGGTTTTTATAGCTGGTTGGAGCCCATTATTTTATGAGTTTATAAGCTAAGTGTGAAATTGCTTTATAAACCTTTGAGTTGCGTGAAAAGTAAATTGGGCTCTACGTTAAGGCGATATTGAGATTTGAGAAAATGTGTGCATGTTTTGCCGGTTGGAACTCGGTTTTAATATGTTTTGTGTTGAGTACACAAATGTTTTAAATGAGTTTTTAAGAGAAAACCATTATGAGTTCTACGTGAAGGCATAACGTTTTATAAGATAATGGCTAATGATTGAGACTTAGGCGTGTCATGTTGAACACACATCGGGCATTGCTCTGGTAGCATATAAGACCGATATAGTGGGACGCCTGGGAACCGACCCAGGGACCACAGGCATTGTTCTGGTAACATATAAGTCCGATTATTCCTCCGCTCTGGTAGCGTTGGGAGGCATTGCTCTGGTAGCATGTAAGACCGAGAGAGTGGGCCGCCTGGGAACCGACCTAGGGACCACAGGCATTGTTCTGGTAACATGTAAGTCTGATTATTCCTCCGCTCTGGTAGCGTTGGGAGGCATTGCTCTGGTAGCATGTAAGACCGAGAGAGTGGGCCGCCTGGGAACCGACCCAGGGACCACGTGTCAGTGTGCATTAGGCGAGGCATTGCTCTGGTAGCAAGTAAGGTCGGGCCTTGTTCTGGTAACATATAAGTCCAATATACTTTGCACACGACCATATTGTCGACGTTCCCTCTATACGAGGATGCCTGGGATGCGCACCCAGAGGAGCTTATATATATTTGATGTGCCATGACGAATTTTAATTGAGTTTTATTGCCTAGTCTCGTTTTACACATGAGTTATGTTTTGTGACCTTGTCACGTGTGATTTACTGAGGTGATTTTTATCACGTATTTGAGAACAGCCATTATTGCATATATTTACACATGCTTGTGAGTGCTCGGTGTTGAGCCTTTTATCTTCATGTTTTCACATGATTTAACTAGTTATGAGATGATGTTTTGAGAACTTTCATGCTACGATTTCAAATGAGCTTTATAAACAAATACATATTTGTGATGTGTGAAATGGTTTATATAACTGAGTTCCTTTACCCCCCTTACTGAGCGATTTAGAAGCTCACCCTGTTTTCCTTTCCCCCCAGAGTTCTTCAAGTGAAAAAGGATCTCCCTGCGGCGTACGGAGTAGTGGCTAGTGGAGGACTTGAGCTCCAGGCCCTATATATTGTATTTGAGGTATATTTTATCTTTTCATGTACCCAGACTATTAATGTGATTACAGACACTTGATGTATATCATTATATGGGGTGTATTAGGATTAATTAACTTGGAATTGAGTAATGTATATGATTCAATATACACTATGTTGTGATGAGATCCTGAGGCATGATAATTATGATGATGTATGACACTGCACAGGAATGCACCTTTAATTGCGAATTAACGAGTAAAAAGTTTTAAATTGGCCCTATTTTCCGCAAATTTTCGGGGCGTGACAGAGTTTTCTTGGTATCAGAGCTTAGGGTGTCTAGTACTGTCAGTGTCGGTTAAGTGAAATAGAATACATCCCAAGTGTCTGTAATAGTCTGGTCATGAACTGAAATTGAGGATTGAGATTTCAATCAATTGTGATATGTACGCGCAGGAGACGAGTTGAGATTGAGAATGAATAAATGACGAGGTCGTTCTAGGAGGCAGGCAGAGTCCCCTCCGCCACCTGTTCCACAACCAGAGAGTCCTAACTCTCGATTTAATCGGATTGAGACCGATGTGAGGCAAGGTTTTGAGCAGATGGCAGCGCTATTCGCGCAACACTTTGGAGTTAATGCCTCGGATACTACCCCTACACCACCGCCAGGACCTCCCATTCCCCCAGCACCTCCTGTCACTCAGCCTGAGGACAGAAGTAAGGTCCGATTAAAGGAATTTCTGAAGATGAATCCACCCGCATTTAGGGGAAAGAAGGATCCTACAGAGGCTGAGGAGTGGTTGACGGAGTTGAGAGTTATATTTGATTTACTGGGGTGCACCGATGCTGAGAGAGTCAGTATGAGTGCCTATATGCTGAAAGGGAGAGCTCGAGATTGGTGGGGTACTACCCAGGGTATCTTGATGTCCCGCCAGGATGTGATTGGTTGGGAAGAGTTCCAGACAGCTTTTAGAACCCAATATGTACCACGAGCCGCCCAGAGAAGGAAACAGGCTGAGTTTTTGAGTTTGGTACAGGGTGACATGTCGGTGGATGACTATGAGAGCCAGTTCACCGCACTACTGAGATATGACCCAGAGACCTTCAAGAGTGAAGAGCTCCGCACAGAGAAGTTTGTGTATGGGTTGAAGCCCGTCATTAGAGATAGATTGATGGGGCTATGTATTACTGAGTTTGGAGATGCTCTGAGACGAGCACAAGAGGTTGAAAGAGGAATCGAAATGGTACAATCCCAGCATGAGCTCAGAGCAGTGAATAAAGATAAGGGCAAGAGGCCAGCGATTTTTCAAACAGAGGCTCGGAGAGGTTCCTTCAGGAGAGGAAGGATTGAGGTACAGAAGGACAGATTGGAGAGACCCAGAGCCTATCCTATTATCAAGGAGACCCCTCGATATGTCAGGCCTGAGACAAGGTTTTGTAGAGACTGTGGCCGATCACATGAGGGAAGTTGTACTGGGTCGATCCATGGATGTTTTAGATGTGGTGACATAGGTCACAGAGTGAAAGACTGTCCCCAACCTCAGATACCACATGCTCCGGAGCCCGCTAGACAACAGCCTCAGAGAGTGGATCCCCGGAGACGGGCCACTGCGGCAGAGAAAGGGAAGAAACCTGTGGCACAGGGACGTGTGTTTGCCCTGGATAAGGAGACCGCAGACACTTCGGCAGAAACTATAAGAGGTATACTCTCTGTCTGTAATTATGAGGCTCATGTGTTGATTGATTCAGGATCCACGTATTCGTTTATTTCTGAGCATTTTGCATGTAGATTAAACTTGAAGTTTGAACCTCTAGAATATATACTACATGTAAATACCCCTATGCGTGAATCCCAGAGAACTGAGTTAATCTGTAGAGGATGTGAAATTAAGGTGGGAGATAGAGTGATGTTAGCAGATCTAATCATGTTGAATATACATGGGTTTGATGTAATTCTGGGAATGGATTGGTTGGTGACCAATCGAGTGAGTTTAGACTGCTACACTAAGATTGTAACTTTCTCCCTACCTGAACCTTACAGTGTACGGTTGAGATATTGAGGAAATGATTATGTGGATTTCTAGTGAGTAATTTGAGAATCTTAACATTATTTTGGAGAATATTAAATATGATTATTTATGTGAAGGTTATGAGACACTCATCTCAGACGATGAGCGGGAACATCCGAGGATTGAGGATATACTTGTGGTTTATGAATTTCTGGATGTTTTCCCAGATGAATTGCCAGGTTTACCACCAGAGAGAGAGCTGGAGTTTACCATTGATTTGGTACCGGATACTCAACCGATCTCTAAACCTCCCTACAGGATGGCATTAGTGGAACTTGAGGAATTGAAGAAACAACTACAGGAGTTATTGGATCAAGGGTTTATTAGACCCAGTGTTTCACCGTGGGGAGCGCCAGTACTGTTTGTTAAGAAGAAGGATGGTAGTCTCAGATTATGTGTGGACTACCGGCTATTGAATAAAGCCACGGTGAAGAATAAATATCCGCTGCCCAGGATTGACGATCTACTTGATCAGCTAAGAGGGGCATCAGTCTTTTCTAAGATTGATTTGAGATCGAGCTATCACCAATTAAGGATCAAGGAGGAAGATATTCCAAAGACGGCCTTTAGGACAAGGTATGGCCATTACGAATTTCTGGTGATGTCCTTTGGATTGACGAACGCCCCTGCAGCATTTATGAGATTGATGAACCAGGTGTTCAGAGACTATCTGGATAAGTTTGTGATAGTCTTTATCGATGATATCCTGGTGTACTCTCGGTCGTATGAGGAGCATGCACAGCATTTGTGGTTAGTACTTCAGATACTCCGAGATAAGCAATTATACGGAAAGCTTAGTAAGTGTGAGTTTTGGCTGAACCGGATAGCTTTCCTTGGGCATGTAGTCTCAGAGGAAGGAGTATCAGTGGATCCGAGTAAAATAGCAGCTGTGCTTAATTGGGAAAGACCGAGGACAGTGACTGAGATACGAAGCTTCCTTGGTTTGGCAGGGTATTACAGGAGATTTGTGGAAGGATTTTCAAGGATTGCCGCTCCTTTGACTAAGCTCACGCGTAAGGAGACTCCGTTCATATGGACTGATCAATGTGAGCTCAGTTTTCAAGAGTTAAAGAGGAGATTGACAGCGGCACCTGTGTTAACTATCCCTGAGGGATCAGGAGGATTCTCGGTGTATAGCGATGCATCTCACCAAGGATTGGGGTGTGTGCTGATGCAGCACGGAAGAGTGGTCGCATATGGATCGCGACAGCTGAAAGACCATGAGCGAAATTATCCCACGCATGATTTGGAGTTAGCCGCTGTGGTATTTGCTTTGAAGATCTGGCGACATTACTTATATGGGGAAAAATTCCAGATCTTCACTGATCACAAGAGTTTGAGATATCTCTTTGATCAGAAAGAGTTAAACATGAGACAAAGGAGATGGATGGAACTCCTTAAGGATTATGACTGCGAGATTCTTTATCATCCGGGTAAGGCGAATGTGGTTGCTGATGCCCTGAGCAGGAAGAGTATGATATCTGCTATGATGATCAGGGAATGGGATTTGTTAGAGCAGTTCGCCGAACTTCGGATCAGAGTTAAAGAGGTAGAGACTGGATTTTTGGCTAGCCTGCGGATAGAGCCCAGGATCATGGATCAGATTAAAACTGGGCAGCGCAGTGATCAGAGATTGATAGACATGGTTAGCCAAGCTGAGCAGAGTTCGCAGTCGGATCTCACCATCAGTGAGGATGGAATGTTGAGATTCAGAGGACGGATTTGTGTACCGGACGATGATACCCTGAAGAGACAGATATTGAGAGAATCCCACTGCTCGCGATACACCATGCACCCAGGGAGTACTAAGATGTACCGAGACTTGAGAAAGGTGTATTGGTGGAGTGGTATGAAGCGAGATGTGGCAGAGTATGTGGCCAGGTGTTTAGTATGCCAGCAAGTGAAAGCTGAGCATCGGAAGCCCGGAAGACTACTACAGACCTTACCTGTACCTACATGGAAATGGGAGCATGTCACTATGGACTTTATTATGGGTTTACCGAGGACCTGAAGAGGTCGTGACGCGATATGGGTCATTGTGGATAGATTGACCAAGAGTGCCCACTTCCTTGCCATCAAGAGCACAGATACTATGGATGCCTTAGCTGAGCTATATGTCAGCGAGATTGCTAGATTACATGGGGCTCCAGTGAGTATTACTTCTGATAGAGATTCCCGATTTACTTCCAGATTCTGGACCCAGTTTCAGGAGTCTATGGGATCTCGATTGAGTTTTAGTACCGCCTATCATCCTCAGACAGATGGTCAGTCAGAGAGGACTATTCAGACCCTGGAGGATATGTTGAGGGCGTGTACGATGGATTTTAAGGGATCATGGGATGATCACCTGCCCCTAGCAGAGTTTGCGTACAATAACAGCTATCATGCGAGTATTGGAATGGCACCTTTTGAGGCTCTATATGGTAGGAGGTGTAGATCCCCTGTAGCTTGGGAAGAAGTCGGTGACAGAAAGATAAATGCTCCCGAGCTTGTTGAGCAAGCCGTACAGAGTGTGAAACTCATATGTGAGAGGTTGCGGGCTGCACAGAGTAGACAGAAAAGCTACGCGGATGTGCGTAGACGGCCACTCGAGTTTGATGTTGGTGATGCAGTATTTCTAAGAGTATCACCGAGCAAGGGTATCATGCGATTTGGGAAGAAAGGGAAATTGAGTCCTCGATACATAGGACCATTCGAGATTCTTGAGAGAGTGGGAGAGGTAGCCTACAGATTGGCATTACCCCCACAGATGTCCGAAATACACAATGTTTTTCATGTATCTATGTTGAGGAAGTACCACCCGGACCCTTCTCATGTTATAGAGTATGATGAGATGGACATACAGGAGGACATGAGCTACACTGAGGAACCCGTCCGGATTCTCGATAGAAAGGAGAAGGTACTGAGAACCAAGAGCATCCCATTAGTGAAAGTTTTGTGCAAACATCACTCAATAGAAGAGGCAACGTGGGAACTAGAGAGCCTCATGAAGGAGAAATACCCCCATCTCTTTGACTAGTTGAGTTGAATTTGGAGGACCAAATTCTTTTTTAAGGTGGGGAGGATGTGAGATATGAGAATTTCAGACATATTTAATGATGTAATAATAAATTGAAGTGTAATTTATTGAGCTAAGTGAATTGTGGGAATTATAATTGGAGATTTATATGTTAAGTGTGTAAAATGAGCATGAAGCACGAGGACAGATCGATCTGGGAGAAGGAGAGATCGATCTGGTGAGTTAAAAATGACGAGGAAGGGGAAATTTGAGGAGCAGATCGATCTCCAATGGAAGAGATCGATCTCCTTATGAATCTGTTTGAGTAGGGATCGATCTCATGAGGAAGAGATCGATCTCCAAATGAATCTGTTTGAGAGAAGATCGATCTCATGAGGAGGAGATCGATCTCCAAATGCTTCTGTTTGGGGAGAAGATCGATCTCCTTAGGAGCAGATCGATCTCATAAAGCCATAAAGAGATCGATCTCACCCCTCGACAGATCGATCTCCTAGGCATAAAATTGCCCAGATCGTCCCCAAATTTCAAACACAGATCGATCTCAGCAAGAGGCAGATCGATCTCCTACCTCCAGTCTATATAAGGAACCCTTGTTTTCTCCTGAAATTTCACTCTCTCTCTCTTCCAAACCTCTATTTTTCCGAAAACCTAGTTTCTCACTCCTCCAAATCCCCCATTTCCGGCCGAATCAGCTATTGTGGTAAGAAGGGAAGTTGTTCCTCATCAAAGGGAGAACAACATACTTGGAAATCGAAGGACGAATCGGATCGAGGCGTGAGTTGTGCGTCTCACAAGCTTTGGGTAATTTTTAAACCTCGATCTTGATATTTGAGTTGATTTTGATGTTATTGGTGGTTGTAATCGTGTCGAAATAGTTGAGGAATGATTAGGGATTGATGAGATTGTAATGTAGTTGGATTAATGTTGATATTTGGAAATTGTGGCAATTTTGAGGATTGTGCTATAAACGGAAATATAGACAATGTGGTAAATTAGCGTAGATAATTGGTATTAGAGATATCGAACATTGGGATATTGTGAATAGAGTTGTAGTTTAGGGTTGAGTTACGAGAAATCAAGAGAATTGAGGTGTTATGAGCAATTATGCTCGATTTTGAGAATTGAGGCTTATGTGATGTGGAGTATTGATGTTTTAACATCGTTTGGACAGCTCGGGAGTTCCAAAGTGGAATGCGAGACTAGTCCGTGATACGGGGGAAACGATTGCACTATACGAGGTGCAAAGAGGTAAGGGAAAACTAAACCATTTTATGTATGTATTTTGATGAATTGTTAGCATGAACCATGATTTGAGAATACAAGCATGTTTTGTGTTGTGATGTAATTGCACACGGTTTTTATAGCCGGTTGGAGCCCATTATTTTATGAGTTTATAAGCTAAGTGTGAAATTGCTTTATAAACCTTTGAGTTGCGTGAAAAGTAAATTGGGCTCTACGTTAAGGCGATATTGAGATTTGAGAAAATTTGTGCATGTTTTACCGGTTGGAACTCGGTTTTAATATGTTTTGTGTTGAGTACACAAATGTTTTAAATGAGTTTTTAAGAGAAAACCATTATGAGTTCTACGTGAAGGCATAACGTTTTATAAGATAATGGCTAATGATTGAGACTTAGGCGTGTCATGTTGAACACACATCGGGCATTGCTCTGGTAGCATATAAGACCGATATAGTGGGACGCCTGGGAACCGACCCAGGGACCACAGGCATTGTTCTGGTAACATATAAGTCCGATTATTCCTCCGCTCTGGTAGCGTTGGGAGGCATTGCTCTGGTAGCATGTAAGACCGAGAGAGTGGGCCACCTGGGAACCGACCCAGGGACCACAGGCATTGTTCTGGTAACATGTAAGTCCGATTATTCCTTCGCTCTGGTAGCGTTGGGAGGCATTGCTCTGGTAGCATGTAAGACTGAGAGAGTGGGCCGCCTGGGAACCGACCCAGGGACCACGTGTCAGTGTGCATTAGGCGAGGCATTGCTCTGGTAGCAAGTAAGGCCGGGCCTTGTTCTGGTAACATATAAGTCCAATATACTTTGCACACGACCATATTGTCGACGTTCCCTCTATACGAGGATGCCTGGGATGCGCACCCAGAGGAGCTTATATATATTTGATGTGCCATGACGAATTTTAATTGAGTTTTATTGCCTAGTCTCGTTTTACACATGAGTTGTGTTTTGTGACCTTGTCACGTGTGATTTACTGAGGTGATTTTTATCACGTATTTGAGAACAGCCATTATTGCATATATTTACACATGCTTGTGAGTGCTCGGTGTTGAGCCTTTTATCTTCATGTTTTCACATGATTTAACGAGTTATGAGATGATGTTTTGAGAACTTTCATGCTACGATTTCAAATGAGCTTTATAAACAAATACATATTTGTGATGTGTGAAATGGTTTATATAACTGAGTTCCTTTACCCCCCTTACTGAGCGATTTAGAAGCTCACCCTGTTTTCCTTTCCCCCCAGAGTTCTTCAAGTGAAAAAGGATCTCCCTGCGGCGTACGGAGTAGTGGCTAGTGGAGGACTTGAGCTCCAGGCCCTATATATTGTATTTGAGGTATATTTTATCTTTTCATGTACCCAGACTATTAATGTGATTACAGACACTTGATGTATATCATTATATGGGATGTATTAGGATTAATTGACTTGGAATTGAGTAATGTATATGATTCAATATACACTATGTTGTGATGAGATCCTGAGGCATGATAATTATGATGATGTATGACACTGCACAGGAATGCACCTTTAATTGCGAATTAACGAGTAAAAAGTTTTAAATTGGCCCTATTTTCCGCAAATTTTTGGGGCGTGACACGGAGTCCCCAACTTGAAATTCTAGAGGTCGCCTTCGTACAACAACATAACTCTTTTGTCTGTTCTATGCTATCCACAATCTATCAAATAGTTTAACACTTTTAGCTACTTGTTCAACAAGATTGGGACCAAATATTTTCATGTCACTCACTTTTTCCCACACTACAGGGGATCTACATCTTTTGCCATATAGAGCTTCGTATGGTACCATTCCAATACTGGCATGATAACTATTATTGTAGGCAAACTCTAAGAGGGGTAAATGATCATCCCATGAGCTTTTAAAATCTAATGCACATGCCCTTAACATGTCCTCTAGGGTCTGAATAGTCCGCTCGGACTAACCATCGGGTTAAGGATGGTAGGCAGTGCTCAAATGTAACTGAGACCCCATAGCTTCCTAAAAATCAGTCCAGAATCTGGAGGTAAACCTGGAATTCCTATCAGGTGTAATACTCACGAGAGCCCCATACAATCGTGCAATCTCTCGACCATACAAGTTTACCAAAGCATTAAAGGAAGTTGTGCTCTTGATGGCAAGGAAGTGGGCACTCTTAGTCAGTCTATTCACAATCACCCAGATTGCGTCATAGCCCTTTTGGGTCCTCGGTAATCCCATAATGAAATCCATAGCAATATGCTCTCATTTCCAAGTAGGCACTGGTAATGACTTAAGCAGCCCTACTGGCATCTGATGCTCAACCTTAATCTGCTGGCAAACTAAACATCTAGCCACAAAGTCTGCCACATCTCTCTTCATTCCAATCCACTAGTACACCCTACGTAGATCATGATACATGTTAGTACTTCTTGGGTGCATAGTGAATCAAGAACAATAGCACTCTATCAAAATACTCTGTCCCAGGGTGTCATCATTTGGCATACAAATAGGGCCCCGAAACCTTAGCAGTCCATCATCACTGACTGAGAAGTCTGACTGTGATCTCTCTTCAGCTTTGACTAACCATATCCAACAACTTCTGATCATTTCTCTACCCTTGTAAGACCCATAAATTTCTATGTAATGTTTATGATTATCGAATGTACAGACAAGTTACATTACATATGAATTACAAGAAATAGATGTTTTTAAGGTCTAAGTGTGAATGAATTACTAAATGAGTATAGAATCAATTGATGGAAGTTTAACTTGGAAAATCTGAGAAAATTACAGTTAAAATGTTGCAAGATGAATGCCAGATCGATCTCATGCAAGGAGAGATCGATCTCATAGCCTGGAAAACACAATGCCAAGCATTCTGCAAGAGGGAGATCAATCCCTCACTCAAGCAAATCGATCTCAAGTTGTCTCGGGCTGGACCAGATCGATCTCCACCCATAGGCAGATCGATCTCTATTGGCCTCTGGATAGACCAAATCGATCTTCTCTTAAGACCAGATCGATCTCTAAAGCCTTCTGCCTGAAACAGATCGATCTCATGCATTTCAACAGATAGATCCCCTGCCTACAAATTGTCAAAAATCTGAAGGATTCAAGAAAGGGCAGATTAATTCCCCCCCCCCCCCCTTGGAGATTGATCTCCTAAGGCATTCCTTATAAAAACTGGGCAGTTGGATCTGCATTTCATGGGAATAAACTTATTTCCTCCATTTTAACAAGTGACCTAGCTTTTGTCACTCTAAAATCAGTATTTTCCAATCAGTTTTGAGAGAAGTTCCTTTGAGCAAAGTTGTTCCTAGTGAGGGAGAGAACAACATAGTCAACTATTGGAAGCTCAAACCTTGGATTAAAGGAGAAAAGAGGATTTCTCCCGAATTGGTAAAAAGAGGAAAAAGGTCAAGCTAGGTAAGATTTATATACACCATTTTCTAGTATGTTAATCTAGACATTATGATGAGTAATTTGGTGTAATAAATGTTGGTTGAAATGTTCATATATATGCTTAAACAACTATGACCTAGAATGGACTTAGTGAGAGAAAATAACATAGAGCTAATGATGATTTGAGCATGTAGAGATGTTAATGAGCATGTGTAGATGATTCTAAGATGACATTGTGTGACAGCCTGAAAACGCAAAAATTAAAGCTAATTTAAATTTTTTCTTACAACAAAACTAATAACTCTAGGTGTATTCCTGTGCAGTGTCATGTACTCACTTATGTTTTATCAATAGGCATTATACCTAAGATCATACAACTCATACTTAATGAAGTCAGTTACATAATATCCCAAAAAGAATCAACCCATAAGTTTCAATCATCTCTTTCATATCAATCTAATTACATCCCAAAATACTCATTGCAAGTATCTGTATTATAACATTGTCTGGATACAAAAATGAACTGAATTATACCTTATGTGTGTACAAGTGATAGCCTGGGGAGAACCTTTCCACCAGGCTATATCAAATACGCGGCAGGCACTATCTCGCTTACTTCAAATAATCTGGAGGGGGAAGAAAAAGGGTGAGTTCTCAAAACGCTCAGTAAGGAGGATAAGGGAAGTTATAAAAATCATAATCACAAACTCAATATGATGGAAATAATGAGCATGCAAATCGTTATAGAAATAACGGTAGAAACAATGGCATTAGCATAAAGCACATGATAAAAATCACCAATCATATTATATCAAATCTCATTGTCTGATATAATTCACAGTAGTAAAATTCACATCATCATCACATAAATTAAGACTAGGCATTTATAAAAACTCATATGAAATCAACGTCACATAATATCCCAAAAAGAATCAACCCATAAGTTTCAATCATCTCTTTCATATCAACCTAATTACATCCCAAAATACTCATTGCAAGTACTTGTATTATAACATTGTCTGGATACAAAATGAACTGAATTATACCTTAAGTGTGTACAAGTGATAACCTAGGGAGAACCTTTCCACCAGCCTATATCAAATACGCAGCACGCGCTATCTCGCTTACTTCAAATAATCTGGAGGGGGAGGAAAAAGGGTGAGTTCTCAAAATGCTCAGTAAGGAGGATAAGGGAAGTTATAAAAATCATCATCACAAACACAATATGATGGAAATAATGAGCATGCAAATAGTTATAGAAATAACGGTAGAAACAATGGCATTAGCATAAAGCACATGATAAAAATCACCAATCACATTATATCAAATCTCATTGTGTGATATAATTCACAGTAGTAAAATTCACATCATCATCACATAAATTAAGACTAGGCATTTATAAAAACTCATATGAAATCAACGTCACGGCACATCACAATGATTGAACTCGTCCCCTAGGCGAACATCCCTAATCGAAGGATTTCGTCGATAATAATACATACATGGCCATGGTTCGCTGTAGACTTGATCAGAGTCGTACAACCGTCGGTCTTAATTGCTATCAAAGCACAACCCAGCCTTACATGCTATCCAAGCAATGCCACCCATTGCTACAAAGGAGCGGGATCATCTCACGTTACTAGAACGAAGGCGTCAGTCTTATGTGCTACTAGAGCACTGCCCGACCTTACATGCTACAAGAGCAAAGCCCAATGTGCATATCATGACAAGCCATAGTCTCAGTAAAAATCATTTTGCCTTCACGTAGAGCTCATAGTGGTTATCACAAAACCTATTTCGGTTATAACACATTGTGTTCACATTTACACAAAACTCATCAAATCGAGCTCAAGCCGACAAAACACTCGCACAATAAAAATATGTCATTGTTGTATATAAATCATTCTACCTTCACATAGAGCTCTTGGTGGTTATCACAAAACCCATTTTGGTTATAAACCACATGTATTCACAATTACACAAAGCACGTTAAAATCAAGCTCAAATCGGTAAAACACTCACACATTCATCAACACATCAAATCATCTCATAAAATATGCTCATTCATCAAACTCTTTTTCATGCTCATAAAATGTTTTCATTCACTAGAAAACTCATAAGCATAAATGGTATATTTCCCTTACCTCTTGCACCTTGAGTGGTCCAATATCCTCGGCTCTCCGACTAGCCTCGTTACTCGCGTTAGATTCTCGACCTGTCTACACATATCATTAAATCATCAATACCCCTCATTTTCATTTTCCATCTTTCTCTTACTCATTCTAACTCAACATTTTGGTTAACTCATAACCATCACAAAACATCCACATTAAATTTTCTAACTAAGCTCATTTATTGGTTTCGTCATGCATTAAACATCTCTAATCAAATGTCTAAACATAAATGTGCATTTATTCACAAATATACCCAATGATAATGCTTAAACCAAGGATCTTGTGAGCTTTCCTAGCTTGTCCTCTCTTGACCAAGTTGTAGAACATTTGTCTCTTCCTTTTACTTAAGCCCACTATTGATTTTCTAGTATGTTGTTCTCCTTGCCAAGAGGAACAACTTTGTCTCTTGCCTCTTTATCTAATTTTGTCTAGAATAGGGTGAATCTTAGAGAGAGAGAAAGCTTGGTTTGGGTGAAAATGGTGAAGATTTGGGTTGCAGAGAGAGAAAGGCTCGGTTTCCAGGTAAAATCTCGTGTTCCTTATATAGACAGGCTTATGAGATCGATCTGGCATTGAAACAGATTGATCTCTACTTGATTCAACTGCTCCCTCAACAACTACAAGATCGATCTGGTTGAGGGTGGAGATCGATCTGGCTTTGAATTGGGGATCGATCTCTTCCAGGCTGAGAGTTAAGGAGATCGATCTGGCTAAGGGAGGAGATCGATTTGCTCCAATCCAAGAGCTAAGGAAATTGATCTGCCTGCATTAAGGATCGATCTCTTCATTTGTAGAACGCTTAGCAAATCGATCTAGCCCCATTGGAGATCGATCTGCCATATTCTATTGCTCAAATAAGAGCATTTTTTGCTCTTCCAGATCGATCTATCCTTCAATGAGATCGATCTGGCATTCATATTTCCCAGGTTTTGCTGCAGTTTTCTGTAGTAACTCACACCAAACATTCTTAATTTGCTGTCATAGCCATTTTCTCATCCAACCATCTTTAAGACTTGAAAACTTCATTTTCTTATACTTCATTAGATTTAAAACTTGCGTGTACATCCACATATCATAATTACATTTACCAAATTACAATTCTCACCTAATAAAACTCATAAAATTTACAATTCTCACATCCTCCCCACCGAGAATTTGGTCCTCCAAATTCAACTCGATCCATTAAATAGTTGCAGGTACTTCTCCTTCATAAGGCTCTCTAGTTCCCAAGTTGCTTCCTCCTTTAATTGGTGTTTCCAGAGAACTTTAACCAATGGAATCCTTTTCGTCTGAAGTACCTTTTCCTTCCTGTCAAGTATTTGGATGGGTTCTTCCACATAACTCATATCCCCTTGAATATCCAATGCTCCATACTCAATGACATGGGTGGGATCTGGATTATATTTTCTCAACATGGATACGTGAAAGATATTGTGTATCCCGAAGAACTGCGGAGGTAAGGCCAACCTGTATACAACGTCTCCCACTCTCTCCAGAACCTCAAACAGTCCTCTATATTGAAGATTCAATTTTCCTTTCTTCCCGAAGTGCATGATACCCTTACTGGGAGATATCTTAAGAAACACAGAATCTCCAACTTGAAACTCAAGTGGCCGTCTACGCACATCTGCATAACTCTTTTGTCGACTCTGAACAGTCCGTAATCTATCACAAATGATTTTCACATTCTGAGCTGCCTGTTTAACTAGTTCGGGAGTAATTACTTTCCTGTCACCCACTTCTTCCCATGCTATAGGGGATCTACACCTCCTACCATACAGAGCCTCATAAGGTTCCATACCAATACTCGCATGATAGCTATTGTTGTATGTAAACTCAGTAAGGGGCAAGTGATCATCCCATGATCCCTTAAAATCCATTGTACACGCCCTCAACATGTCCTCCAAGGTCTGTATAGTCCACTCAGACTAACTATCAGTCTGAGGATGATAGGCGGTACTGAAATTTAACCAAGATCCCATGGCCTCCTGAAAATGAGTCCAAAACCTGGAGGTGAACCGGGAATCTCTATTGGAGGTAACACTCACTGGAGCCCCATGTAGTCTAGCTATCTCTTTAACATATAGCTCGACTAATGTTCACAATGTATTTGTGCTTTTGAGGGTAAGGAAGTGGGCACTCTTCGTTAATCTATCGACTATCACCCATATTGCGTCATGACCTCGTTGGGTCCTCGGTAATCCCATGATAAAGTCCATGGTGATATGCTCTCATTTCCATGTAGGCACAGGCAAAGGCTTAAGCAATCCTCCGGGCTTCTAGTGCTCAACTTTCAATTATTGGCATACCAAACATCTGACCACATATTCTGCCACGTCTCGTCATACCACTCCACTAATACACCCTTCTTAAATCTTAGTACATCTTGGTACTTCCCAGGTGCATGGTGTATCGTGAGCAATGAGACTCTCTTAGTATTTATTCTTTTAGGGTATCATTATTTGGAACACAAATCCGACCCTTAAACCTCAATAGCTCATCATCACTGATCATGAAATTCGACTGTGATGTTTATTCAACTTGGCATAACCGTGTTCAACAGCCTCTGATCATTTCATTTCCCGGCTCTAATCTGATCCATAATATCGGGCTCTATCCGCAAGCTAGCCATAAATTCGACCTCTACCTCTTCAACTCTAATCCTGAGTCCAGCGAACTGTTCCAACAAATCCCATTCTTTGATCATCATAGCAGACATCATACTCTTCAGGCTCAAGGCATCAGCCACTACGTTCGCCTTCCCTGGATGGTAGAGTATCTCACAATCATAATCTTTAAGGAGTTCCATCCATCTCATTTGTCTTATGTTTAACTCCTTTTAGTCGAATATGTATCTCAGACTCCTGTGGTCAGTAAATTTGGAACCTTTCCCCATATAAGTAATGCCGCCAAATCTTCAATGCAAACACCACTGCGACTAACTCCAACTCATGTGTGGGGTAGTTTCACTAATGATCTTCCAGCTGTCATGAACCATAAGCAACTACTCTCCCATGGTGCATGAGCACACATCCCAATCCTTGTTGAGAGGCATATCTATACACTGCAAAGCCTCCAAGTCCATTTGGGATAGTCAACACAGGTGTTGTCGTTAATCTCCTCTTTAACTCTTGAAAACTCTGCTCACTCTTCTCAGACCATACAAAAGGAGTCTCCTTACGTGTGAGTTTAGTTAAAGGAGCGACAATTCTAGAAAATCCTTCAACAAACCTTTTGTAATACCTGCCAACCCTAGGAAACTTTGAATCTTGGTAATGGTCCTCGGTCTCTCCCAATTAAGTACAGCTTCAATCTTAGACAGATCAACTGACACTCCGTCTTTAGATACAATATGCCCAAGAAAAGGTATTTGATCCAACCAAAATTCACTTTTACTGATCTTTCCATACAGTTGCTTATCTTTGAGTACTTGCAGGACAATCCTCAAATGTTGTGCATATTCCTCATGAGACCAAGAATACATAAGGATATCATCAATGAAGGCTATCACAAATTGATCCAGGTAGTCTCTAAAGATCTCATTCATCAAACTCATAAAAAGCAACAGGGGCATTTGTCAATCTAAAGGGCATCACTAAGAACTCATAGTGGCCATATCTAGTTCTGAAGGCCATCTTTGAAACATCCTCTTTCCTAATCCTTAACTAGTGATAGCCCGATCTTAAATCAATCATAGAAAAGATAAAAGCCCCTCTTAGCTGGTCAAACAAATCATCTATCCTTGGCAGGGGGTACTTGTTCTTCACCATAGCCTTGTTCAGCAATATGTAGTCTATACATAGTTTCAGGCTACCATCCTTCTTCTTTACAAACAACATTGGAGCTCCCCATGGTGACACACTAGGCCTAATAAAACCATGGTCAAGCAGTTCTTACAACTGTTTCTTTAACTCTTCTAATTCGACCAACGCCATTCTATATGGAGGTTTAGAGATCGACTGAGTGTCTGGCACTAATTCGATAGTGAACTCCAACTCCCTCTCTGGTGGTAAGCCAGGAAATTCATCTGGGAATAAATCCAGAAACTCACATACTATAGGTATGTCCTCTACCCTCGAATGTTCTTGACTCATATCAGAGATGAGTGCGATGTAACCTTCACATCAATAATTCAATCAGTATCTATAGCGATATAATCATATCTCAAGTTTTCATGATAAACGTCACATGTCTTTTATTCCTTAACATTGAAACATACACTAAACTTTTTAGGTAGGGAGAAAGTTACAATCTTATTGTAGCAATCTAGACTCACACGATTGGTTGCTAACCAATCCATCCAAAAAATCACATCAAAACCACATATGTTTAATAACACTAGATCTACTAACATCACCCTATCTCCCACCTTGATCTCACAACTCCTACAGACCATATCAGTCCTTCGGGACTCACGCATGATGGTTTTTACATGTAGAATATAATCTAAGGATTCATACTTCAAATTCAATATACATACAAATTGTACATCAATAAAAGAATGTGTGGATCCCAAATCAAATAACACATGAGCCTCATGATTACAGACAAGAAGTGTACCTCGTATGGTCCCGAACGAAGTGTCTGTAGTCTCCTTATCCAAGGCAAACACACGTCTCTCTGTGACCAGCTTCTTGCCCTTATCAACAGTCGTAGCCCGTCTCTTGGGAATTACCCTCTGTGGCTGCGTCTAGGAGGCTCTCGAGAATGTGGCTTCTGTGGTTATGAGCAATATCTCACTCTATAGCCCATGTCCCTGGATCTATAACATCCTTGTATGATTCTAGGATAGCTTCCCTCATGTGATCTGTCACAATCTCTATAGACTCTAACCTCTGGTCTGAAACCTCGATGGGTCTCCTTAATAATGGGAGGAATCTTGGGTCTGTCGGCTCTTCCCCTCGGTCTCTCAAACTGTTTCCTCTTAAAAGAACTCCTCTAAAAATCTGTGTTGGAGGTCACGAGTCGCTTACTCTTATCCCTAGTCAAAATTCAGAACTCAGTCTGGGATTGTACCAACTCTAATCCCTTCTCCACTTTTTAGCTCGCCTCAGAGCATCCTTGAACTTAATGATACAAAGCCCTATCAACCGATCCCTAATGATGGGTCTTAGCCCATATACAAATCGCTCTGTCTAGAGTTCCTCATCCTTAAGAGTCTCCGGGTCATACTTTAGTAGAGTGGTGAATCGACTCTCATAATCATCAACCGACATATTGCCCTGAGTCAAATTTAGGAATTCAGCTTGCTTCCTCTTTTGGGCAGCTCTTGGCACATACTGGGTTCTAAATGCCGATTGAAACATTTCCCAGCTAATCACCTCATGACTAGACGCCAATATACCCTGAGTAGTGCTCCACTAATCTCGAGCTTGTCCTTTAAACATGTAGGCCCCCATACTGACCTTCTCTGCATCGGTGCATCCCAAAAAGTTATAGATGACTCACAACTCAGTCAACCACTCCTCAGCCTCTGTGGAATCTTTCACCCCTCTAAAAGCCGGTGGGTTCATCTTTAGTAAATCCCTCATTCGACCCTTATCTCTATCATCAAGTTGGGTCTGCACTAGAGGCTGTGTGACAGGAGACATCGGGTCAATCTGTGGTGGGGATGCAGGTGGTCCCTGTGGGTGTGGAGGAGTCGACACAAGTGTAGTGCCTGAGGCATTAGCCCCAAAATGCTGCACGAATAGTGCTGCCATCTGCTCTAATCCCTGACGTACATTGTGCTCTAGGTGATTCATTCAAGAGTTAGGACTCTCCGACTGTGATTCAAGTGGTGAATGTGGCTATGCCTGCCTCCTGAACGTCCTCTTCTCCCCCTCATATTTTATCTCTTACGTGCTTACGCGTATTCATTAAACATCGATCATAATGTTACTCGTTAAATTCAATTCATTACCAGACAATACAGACACTTGGGATGTAATCTACTTCCAATCTATCGACACTGACAGTACTGGACACCCTTTGCTCTGATACTAAGAAAATCTGTGACAGCCCCGAAGCGTAAAAATTAAGGTTAATTTAAAATTTTTCTTACAACAAAACTAACAACTCTGGGTGTATTCCTGTGCAGTGTCATGTGCTCACTTATGTTTTATCACTAGACATTATACCCAAGATCATACAACTCATACTTAATGAAGTTAGTTACATAATATCCTAAAAAGAATCAACCTATAAGTTTCAATCATATCTTTCATATCAACCATTACATCCCAAAATACTCATTACAAGTATTTGTATTACAACATTGTCTGGATACAAAATGAATTGAATTATACCTTGTGCGTGTACAACTGATAGCATGGGGAGAACCTTTCCACCAGCCTATATCACGTACGCAACAGGCGTTATCTCGCTTACTTCAAATAATCTAAAGGGGGAGGAAAAAGGGTGAGCTCTCAAAACGCTCAATAATGAGGATAAGGGAAGTTATAAAAATCATCATCACAAACACAATATGATGGAAATAATGAGCATGCAAATCGTTATAGAAATAATGGTAGAAACAATGGCATTAGCATAAAGCACATGATAAAAATCACCAATCACAGTATATCAAATCTCATTGTGTGATATAATTCACAGTTGTAAAATTCAAATCATCATCACATAAATCGAGACTAGGTATTTATAAAAACTCATATGAAATCAACATCACGGCACATCACAACGATTGAACCCGTCCCCTAGGCGGATATCCCCAATCGAGGGATTTCATCGACAATAATACACACATGGCCATGGTTCGCTGTAGACTTGATCAGAGTCATACAGCCGTTGGTCTTACATGCTATCAAAGCACGGCCCGACCTTACATGCTATCCAAGCAATACCACCCATCGCTACTGTGGAGCGGGGTCATCTCACGTTACTACAACAGAGGCGTCGGTCTTACGTGCTACTAGAGCACGGCCTGACCTTACATGCTTCAAGAGCAAAGCCCAATGTACATCTCATGACAAGCCATAGTCTCAGTAAAAATCATTTTTCCTTCACGTAGAGCTCATAGTGGTTATCATAAAACCTATTTCGGTTATAATACATTGTGTTCACATTTACACAAAACTCATCAAATCGAGCTCAAGCCGGCAAAACACTCACATAATAAAAACATGCCATTGTTGTATATAAATCGTTCTACCTTCACGTAGAGCTCATGGTGGTTATCACAAAACCCATTTTGGTTATAAGCCACATGTATTCATAATTTCACAAATCACATGAAAATTGAGCTCAAGCCGGTAAAACACTCACATATTCATCAACACATCAAATCATATCATAAAACATGTTCATTCATCAAACTCTTTTTCATGCTCATAAAACATTTTCATTCACTAGAAAACTCACACGCACAAATGGTATATTTCCCTTACCCATTGTACCTTGAGTGGTACAATATCCTCAACTCTCAGACTAGCCTCGTTTCCCGTGTTGGATTCTCGAGCTGTCCACACACATTATTAAATCATCAATACACCTCATTTTCATTTTCCATCTCTTTCTCTTACTCATTCTAACTCAACATTTTGGTTAACTCATAACCATCACAAAACATCCATATTAAATTTTCTAACTAAGCTCATTTATTGGTTTTGTCATGCTTTAAACATCTCTAATCAAATGTCTAAACATAAATGTGCATTTATTCACAAATATACCCAATGATAATGCTTAAACCAAGGATCTTGTGAGCTTACCTAGCTTGTCCTCTCTTGACCAAGTTATAGAACACTTGTCTCTTCCTTTTGCTCAAGCCCACCTTTGATTTTCTAGTATGTTGTTCTCCTTGCCAAGAGGAACAACTTTGTCTCTTGCCCCTTTATCTAATTTTGTCTAGAATAGGGTGAATCTTAGAGAGAGAGAAAGCTTGGTTCAGGTGAAAATGGTGTAGATTTGAGTTGCAGAGAGAGAAATGCTCAGTTTCCAGGTAAAATCTCGTGTTCCTTATATAGACAGGGCTTACGAGATAGATTTGGTATTGAAAGTGATCGATCTTTGCTCGATTCAACTGCTCTAAACTGCTCCCTCAATAACTATAAGATCGATCTGGTTGAGGGTGGAGATCGATCTGCTTTTCATAAGAAAACTCAGTGGAGATCGATCTGGCTTTGAATTGGGGATCGATCTCTTCCAAGCCGAGAGTTAAGGAGATCGATCTGGCTAAGGAAGGAGATCGATCTGCTCTAACCCGAGAGCTAAGGAAATTGATTTGTCTGCATTAAGGATCGATCTTTTCATTTATAGAATGCTTAGCAGATCGATATAGCCCCATTGGAGATCGATCTGCCATATTCCATTGCTCAAATAAGAGCAATTTTTGCTCCTCCAGATAGATCTTTCCTTCAATGAGATCGATCTGGCATTCATATTTCCCAGGTTTTGCTGCAATGCTTTGTAGTAACTCACACCAAACATCCTTAATTTGTTGTCATAGCCATTTTCTCATCCAACCATCTTTAAGACTTGAAAACTTAATTTTTTTTATACTTCATTTGATTTAAAACTTGCTTGTACAACCACATATCATTATTACATTTACCAAATTACAATTCTCACTTAACAAAACTCGTAAAATTTACAGTTCTCACACATTGTGAAATCCTTAAGTTGAATTAGATGAGGATTAAAAATAGGCAAAATAAGTGTTTGATGAAATGCCATATAGAGGGAAAATGATAAACTAGAGGCATTGTGAGCATAATACCGGTTCAATATGAATCAATAGACTCGAGGAGTCTAATAGATTCTCGAGAAAATGAATAGAATAATCGAAATGGACTTAAGAGAAAGTAAAGCCCAATAAGATGAACGAGACCAAATTAGTGTAAAATGGCCCAATGCATTGAATTGAACTTCATGCAAGTGAAAATGAAGTATATTGGAGTATACTGATGTGAATTGTAATTCATTGTAGCTCCTGGAGACATAATTGGAGTCGATAAGACTGGATCACAAGCATCGAAAATCAAGGAAAGCGATTTAAGCGTGATTCAAGGTAAGAGTCTTATGCGAGCTATTAGAGATAACTATACGTATGTTTCTTACCTGCTGTGTACAAATATATGCGATAAATATATAGATATTGATATATCTAGGTGAAAACTAAGTATGAGAAGACCCTATAAGCATGAGCTTCATGACTTCCATGTTACTATTGTGAAAAGAGATTTTTGCAAACGTTTTGAGAAAGAGTAATAATAGACGGGCTCCCTGTTTAGTAATTTGCATGAAAAGCTTTTTTTACGTGTGATTGAAGGGAGATTGCCCTCTCACTTATGCTCAATGAATGGAGCCTTTGATTTATTTTCTGTGTGAAATTGTGCTAGAGCCTAAGTGGCAACAGTAGATTTACCAGCCCTGCTCGCACATCATTTTTAAAAGGGATTTTGAGAAAAGCAAAAAAGGTGCTGGAACTGAGAGAGGATGTGTGATCCACACGAGAGCTCGCACTAGATTTTGGGAAAATCATGCTAGAGCCATCGAGTACAACTAAGTGATCTTGCTCTGACTATGCTAGCATGTGATCCCCTCTTAAAGTGATTGTAAGCAAAACTGTGCTCGATGCCTCGGGTATGCTATGTGTTTTTACGCTGAGTTGCTCACACGTGGTACGATAAGCTTTATGTGTGATAAGCAAAATTATGCTCGATGCCTCGGGTATTGCTATGTGATCTTACGCCGTGTTGCTCGCACAAGAGTTTATGATTGCTGTGTGATGAGTAAAACTGTGCTAGAGTCATCGTATATTGCTTAGTTATCTTACACAGACCTGCTCGCACGTGATTTTAATATAACAAAAATAGGTGATAAGGATCCACGGGAGCATGATGTACCATGAACGTTAACCATGGAGTACGATGTGCTGTGATATCTTAGTGATTCTATGTGCACTGAAGGGATGGTTGATCCACCTCCCCAAGCATAAGATTATCGTACACCTGATCAGTGTTGCCTGAATTTTGGACTATGGCCATAAGTCTTATATTTGTGTGATATGACATTTTGTCACTACTGTTTGAGGTGACTGGTACGCCCAAAGGATATTACTGCAAGTGCACGGGTCATACAAGTAATAATAGGATTTGAGTCCCGAATTATCGTCCCTCAGAGAAATTGGTTAGCCTAATTAACTACCGGTTAATTTTACCCTAAGTATATTCTAACAAATTATGAGATTAAGGTGGGTGATCTACTAAGCCTAAAGTCAAAAATACTGGAAAGCAATAAAATAAAAAGAACTAAATAAAACTGAGCAAAATTACTTACAGTGCTCCACGCAATTAAAATAAAAAAACCTACAAAAATAATTAAAATAGTTAAAACTAATTAACGCAATTAAAATAAAATACAAATATGAAAATAATGAAGCAAGATTAATTAAACTACTATTAAACTAACCTAAAATAAAATATGCATGCAATTAAGCTAATTACTAAAAATGCAAATTAAACTAAACTAAAAATCTAATAAAAATGAATACTAAACTAAAAATGCATGAAACACATTAAATCTAAATTAATTCTAAATACCACTAATAAAATACTAAACCAAAATACAATCCTAAACATATAATATAAAATCAACTACTAACTAAAAATTAACACTACAAATTAAATTAATATGCAAAGTGATTAAAACTAACCTACCAATTACTAACAACTAATTAAAAATTAAAACAACTACAAGCATGAAATAACAATTTAGATGGCCAAACAAGGCCTTAACAAATTTAAATAATCCAAATCCCTCCATTCACTGTTCATGCTTCATTTCATTTTTCATTTCCAGGTGTGGTCTCGTTTATCCTCTGGTCCAGGCTGTTGTCTTCTGTTCAGCTTCCATTCTCGATCTGTTATGCACTATTGACATTGCAACTTGCTCCAGGCTGCTCTAGGTTAGCCATCTAACTGCACAGGCCCTCCAACTACTCTCGTTTTGCTCCAAGTTGTTGTTCGTGCTGTCTACAATCGGCCTGCAACCTCTGCATCAGTTGATGTCCAGGCTCGCATATCTGCTGCATCTGGTCTGTCCACACCTCTCGGGTTGTCTTCTGCTCTAGGCGTTGCTTTCAGTCTGCCCAGCTAACTGCAACACCTCCTTCAGCTGTTGTTCCTCGGTCCATGACAGGCCCTAAGGGTATTACCACAAGTGCACGGATCGTCCAAGTAATAATGGGATTTGAGTCCCGGAATTATCGTCCCAAAGAGAAGTTGACTAGCCTAATTAAGTACCGGTTAATCTTACCCTAAGTATATCCTAGCGAATTATGAAATTGCAATGGGTGATCTACTAAGGCTAATTAAAAACACTAGAAAGCAATAAAATAATAAAATAAAGAAAATAAAACCGAACAAAATTACTTACAGTGCTCCTCGCAATTTAAAAAAACCTACAAAAATAATTAAAATAGTTAAAACTAATTAATGCAATTAAAATAAAATGCAATTATGAAAATAAAGCAATAAAATTAATCTACAATTAAACTAACCTAAAATGCAATTTTAAACTATTTTATCTAAATTAATTTTAAGCACTACCCTTAATGCTAGAATAAAAAAATATTACTTAGTAACCTAATTAAATCAAAGTTAAACTAATGCAATAAAGAAACTATGACTAATATGCAAACTAGAAATCACTAACTAAGCTAACTAATAACTTGAAATTAATCTATGCATGTAAAATGAATTAATCCACCAAAACAGACCAACCAAACGTGGCCTTAGGAATTTAAATCCTTCCCTCCCTTTACTGTTCATTTATCATTTTTGCATTTCATTTCCAGGTAACAGCTCGTCTTATTTGTCCTCTGCTGCGCGATGTCCTGCTGTCCGCTTTTGCTCCAGGTACGGTGAAGTCAGTCCACTGGTGCTCCAGGCATGCTCTCGGGCTGCTCTGCTAGCCTTGCTGCAACCTGCTGCTACCGTCTTCAACTAATACCTGCAGAAACAGACATCTAAACTCCAACAACACACGGTTTCAGCTACTGGCATTGTCTTGCACTGCTGCGTTTTGTACCTCTGCTCCTATCGTGCTCCAGGCTCCAGACATTGCTGTTGTCCAGGTGCCTCAGCTGCTGCATCCGGTTTGTCCTCTACTGCAAATTCGGCACATACTGTCCCGATCATGGTCCAAGAAACTGCTCTCGGTTCTAGGTGCTAGTTTGGTTCAGTGCACAAGTCCTGCTACTCCAAGCTGCTGTGCATCTATTACCACTGCTTTCATTCTTCAATCACCCGAGCATCACAGCATGAAGTAATGAACCAACAAACCACTAAATGCAGAACACCATCGGTGAACAGCAGTAGACAATGAAACAGAGGATAGCAGAGTAACTCTAAATGCAGAAACTATAAGACACCATGGAACGTAAACTATAGGAACTGAAATAAACACTAGAAAATGATAACAAACAACCAGTTAATGTAGCATTTAAAAACAACATCCAAGAGAAATAACTAGGCATCCAGGACTGAAAGTAAAAACAAATGACAACCCTTCACGACTAATAATAAAAAGGACATTCATCATCATCGGACTGATCTCATTCCCACTCTTACTGCCATGGTTCCACATAGCCATTGATGAGGAGCAATGCCCAGCCTCAGCCCTCATCAACACACCAAAATCGAAAGGCAGAGATAAAGGAAAAAGTGAAGGTACCGATTACACAAAGAGCAATCCGAGAGCTTGTAATAAAGAAGAAACCGAGAGCTAACAAAATAAAAATAATAACTGCAAATTAAAACTTAAACAGTAAAATAACAATGAATGGAAACTGAATAAATCCTAGAAGAAAATGGACAATGGTGGCTGCTGTCACCAGCCGAAAACATAAAAAGCTTAAAGAAAAATAAAACCCAAAATAAATGTTTAACCTAAAAAACTAAAAACTACCCATTTTTTCAATTGACATCTTTTTCTATTTATACACACACTTAGGGGTACAATTGTAATATTTTCATCCTAGATGAGTTGACATTGTTTGGCCACTTGTCTTCACACTATTGGCTCCTTGAAAAATAATATTTCCATGTCATCTATCTTTTTGTCCAATTGGATGTGCTAGACTCATGTTGTTCGCGTGGTTCAATCTCGATTTTAGCCCAATTTTGGTTCATTTTCTACCGAAATATTCAAAATTCATCCGAGTTTAATTTATCTGCAAACATGAGAATTTTAATTAAATAAAGGGGATAATTAACAAAAGAAATTGGGGATTTAAATAATTAATTAGGAAATTAAGCACAAATAATTCTAAAAATATAGAATTATCAGTCCAGTGCTTCTGCTCCAGGCGTTTAGCTACTGCTTACGTCGATGGTTTATGCTTTGTATTACTGCAACTGTTTCGATTTGCAACAAACTTGCAGGACATGACCTTTGCTCTTGCTATCCAACATCAACATCCACCGTGCCATCACACAATGCAGCAGAAAACAATGAGCAATGCAGGTTACAAACAACACAGAGATGAACAGTATATTACACTAAAACATAACATAACAAAGTGCATTTGTAATTCCCGATCACTCCCATGGTGCGCTCAGTCCCTGCTCTGTGATGCATGGAGATAATAAGTAACAATAAGCAAGATGGAAATAAATAACTAACTAAAGGGAAGAAACATGAAATGTAGTGATGCACAAAAACAAAACCGAGAAGGGAGAATGCAGTAGAAAGAAACGATAGCAAGCATTAATATGCAGTAAATACTGGCTTCTGTGTATTGCAAACAAAGTCAAATGAAACAAGGAAAATCAAATAACAATGCATTACTAGATAAAATTTCAAAAACTAAAAGAACTAAGTGAAGATTGACAACTGAAAAATTAACCAAAACTACAATACCCGAATGCACATGAACCAAGAATCCATCATCCTCAGTTAGCATCAATTTCTTTTCCAACATGATTCCACATTGCTCTTGATGTGGAACAATTCTCTACATCAATCCACATCAAGGCACCAGAACCGAAATGGAGAATAATGAATGAAAAAAAAAGAACTTGTCACCCGAATACTCAAGAAGAAAATAAACTGAGAACTAGGAAAATAAAGCTTGCTTTAACAAAAACAATCACAGTTGAGGAAAACTGAGAATGAGAAAAAGAGAGGCAAACATTTTCCATTAACTTTCATTGAATCAAATGCAAAGGAAATACTTTTGATACAATGAACTACAAGTAACCAAGCAAAGAAAAAAATGAAAAACTTCATAAAACATTAAGAAAATGCCATGAACAGTAAAATTGATTGTTGAGAAAAAGCTATTCGGAAATTCCTAACAAAGGAATCTTAGAAAATAACCTAAAAGATATTCTACCCTAAAATTACACTACTCCTACTCCTACCTTACATAACATTTTCAATTGCCATCCTTTCCTATTTATACACACACTTAGGGGTAAACTTGTAATTTTTCCATCCTAGATGAGTTGGCATTGTTTGGTCACTTGTCTTCACACCATTGGCTCCTTGAAAAATAATATTTCCATGTCATCTGTCTTTTTGTCCAATTGGATGTGCTAGGCTCGTGTTGTCTGTGTGGTCCAATCTCGATTTTAGCCCAATTTCGATCCATTTTCTATCGAAATATTCAAAATTCATCCGGATTTAATTTACCTGCAAACATCAGAATTTTAATTAAATAAAAGGGATAATTAACAAAATAAATTGGGGATTTAAATAATTAATTAGAAAATTAAGCACAAATAATTCTATTTTCATAGAATTATCACACCCTCAAACTTGAGCTTTTGCTTGTCGTCAAGCAAAACAAAATAGATATAGGAATGACAAGTACAAACATAATAATTTTCCCAATATTATCCTCAAAAATAAAATACAAACTGTGATCTTAAAGATTCACAATTGCAAGTCAAACACTCAGAATCATTCAATCATAAGTCCTAACCCAAATTGGACCCCTCGTGCTTGTGTGAAAATGTCAGAGTCACTTCACAGTACATTATCCGGATCAGATTATGCAAACATAGTGAATGCAAAGTCAGAGACATGTGATCATTCCCATAAGTTTGCTTTTCACTTCTCTCTCCACTAATGTAGTCACACTAAATCAAAGATCAATAGGACTTCATTAAGCTTGTGATGTAAGGCTGGGGCTAAGGTATGATAAAGTCGATTTAGGTTTAATTACCCCTTAACATGCATTGCTTCTAGGATCTTAATGTAAGAGCTCAAATTTATTTCCCCCAAACTTATTTCTTTTGCTAAACATTTTTTTTAATTTTTCTTCTTTCTTCTTTTCTTTTTTCTTTTTCTTTCTTTTTTTCTTCTTTTTTTTCTTTTTCATCTCTCTCTTTTTTTTCTTTTTTTTTACATAATCTTTCACTATCACTTAATACTCATATAGCTCACAATATATCCCAATGACTTTTCATGCTTTTGGGGTAAGGGATAGGAATAAAGTATTTAAGCTAAGGAAAATAACGCAGGTATATTTATAGAGAAAAGCTTATTTGGCCCAGATGGGTGACTAAGGGTAAAATATGTACAAGGAAGGCTAGAAAGAATCAAACGATCCAAAGATGGCCTAAATCATCTCCCTAATTAAGTGCAATCTAATATTTCACCTCGAGATTAGATCAAGCAAATTCTAGAATATGATGCACAAAATCAACTGAACAAATGCAATCCTATGTCCACATAAGCTTTCTCTAAATAAATATACAGATTCATGACATGACATGTGCATAAGATGAGGAAATCACAATCAGAATCAAGACAAATTTAAGAATTCAACTTCATGCTTTTCCTATAATATGATTCTTAGTCAATCAAAGTCAGACTAAATCATGGAGTCATATCATCGGAATATGGAAAAACTACATGCTAAGCACTAAATCATCCCCAAAATCAAACAATTTAAGCTCATATTATCGAAAAAAATTTGAAAATTCTTTCTCACATTTCGAAAAAAATTTTAAAATTTTTCCAATTTTTCCAATTTTTCATAAAATTGCTCAAGTGATATCCCATCCCTCAAACTTAAAGTGCACAGTATCCTCAGTGTGCAGATAATATAAGAATTTAAGCTCGAGAACAGAGTACTTCCCTTTCTGATGATGATGAACAACTGAAGCTTGATTGAAAGCATAAAACTAGAAAATAAACCTGCAAAATAAACAAAGAAAGAAACAACAGAAAAGAAAAACGAACTATATACAAAGTGAAAAGGAAAACACAGCCACTTCAAATGCAACTGAAGAAGACAACACTCAGCAGCAGGGCGAAGAGTAGGAGGGTTATCCAAAGTGGTGACAAAATGTTAACAGTTAAATCCTCCTGAGCTCTATCTACTTCCCTCCTTCTCTCAGATATTATATGCTTAAGCCTTATATTCTCCTCAATCTCCATCTTAAAACATTCTTGAGAGTCATTAGGGAGCTTCAAAGGTTTGAAAACATTAAACTTCACTTCCTGATCTAGGACTCTCATAGTTAACTCCCCATTTTGTACATCAATTATTGTTCTACCATTAGCTAGAAAGGTCTGCCTAGTATAATGGGGACTTCCCTGTCTTTTTCCATGTCCAAAATGATAAAATTCGCAGGGAAAATAAACTTGTCCACCTTTACTAAGACATCCTCAATGATCCCCTTCGGATATTTAATTGATCGATCAGCCAACTGAAGGGTCACTGTGGTGGGCTTGGCATCCCCTATTCCTAACTTATGATAGATAAACAATGGCATCAAAATTATACTAGCTCCTAAATCGCACAGGGCTCTACCAAAAAATAAATTTCCAATAGTGCATGGTATGGTAAAACTCCCGGGATCCTTGAGCTTGGGGGGTAATCTTCTCTGGATAATGGCACTACATTCCTCAGTTAAGGCCACCGTCTCATAGTCTTCCAGTCCTCTCTTCCTCGAGAGGATATCCTTTAGAAACTTAACATAACTTGGCATTTGCTTTAAGGCATCTGCGAAAGGAATGTTGATGTGAAGTTTCTTAAAAACCTCAAGAAATTTAGCAAATTGTCGTTCCAGCTTTTGATCTTGGAATCTCTGAGGAAAAAGTACTGGTGGTATAACTAGAGGCAATGTAGTGGGAACCTGTGTAGAATCAGAGGACGAGGAAGGCAATGAAGAAGAAGAAGGTATAGATGAAGAAGTGCCTAGCTTGGATTCTTTTGCAGCTTGATCCTGATGTTCCTACTCTTTTTGAGCTGCTTGTTTAGAACTTACGGATTCTTCAACTATTTGCTGTTTAGGTTGGGACTTAACTTGTGGCTCCTCTAGCTCTTTGTCGCTCCTAAGGATGATGGATTTTACATGTTCTTTACCCTCCCTTTGCCTAACAGGATTAGCTTCAATGTTACTAGGAAGGGTCCCTTGAGTACGTTGGCTAAAAGCATTTGCTATTTGTCCTACCTGAACCTCTAAGTTCTTAATTGAAGCAGCTTGATTTTGTAGGATCATTGAGAACATTTCCTCAAGCGAGGGCTTCTTCTCAGCTGCTGGTGTATGGTAGTGTTGGGGATGCATAAGTGGTGGTGGTGGTGATTGATGGAAATGAGATGGATGATGCTGAAATTGTGGTAGGGATGGTTGATTAGGCGGGTGATATGGAAATTGAGATTGTGGTGGTACCTGAACTGATGAAGATTGAAAACTAAGGGGTTCTACAGGTCTAGAGCTAGAAGTTTGCCCTTGGTTTTGGCTCCAGAAGAAGTTATGATGGTTCCTCCACCCTGGGTTATAGGTGTTTGACAAGGGGTTGTTCTGTTGCTTCTGGAGTGGAGCAACACACTGAACTGATTATAGGTTAAGTGGACACCTATCCACAGAGTGTGTACCACTACACAGATCGCATGAAGGGAAAAGACTTTGGACAGAATTAATCGGATTAGGACTACTAGAAGGATTATGCTGGGTACTGAGTGACTCTACCTTCTTCGTAAGATTAGCGATTTGAGAGGTCAAGGTAGACAGTGTGTCGAGCTCATAAATACCCACCGGCTTCTTTGGCAATTGCCTCTTCGAGGACCATAGATAGTTGTTAGCCGTCATCTTGTCCAAGAGCTCATAAGCTTCCTCCTCTGTTTTACACATTAGCGCTCCACCCGTAGCAGCATCAACAATGGTCCTATTCTGGCTTGTAAGTCCATTGTAGAAGGTCTGGACTTGCAGCCATAATGGTAGGCCATGGTGAAGGCACTTCCTAAGAAGCTCCTTATATCTTTCCCATGCTTCGTAAAGAGATTTAGAGTCGTACTGGGCAAAGGAAGATATATTACTATGGAGTTGGGCCATTTTAGAGGGAAGACAAAACTTAGATAGAAATTGATGGGCTAACTCGTCCCATGTAGAAATGGATCCTGGAGATAAGGAGGTTAACCAGTGTCGCGCCCAATCCCTTAGTGAGAAGGGGAATAATCTAAGCCTAAGCGCATCATCAGATAATTCATTGTGTTTGAACGTGTTGCACAAGTCCAGGAATTGCCCAAGGTAAGCATGTGGGTCATCGTGTGGAAGCTCACTGACCTGTAAATAAGTCTGGATCATCTGAAGGATTGCAGGCTTAATTTTGAAATTGTTCGCAGGGACAGCTGGTGGCCTAATGCCGGTATAATATCCTCCAATAGTCAGCATTGCATAATCTCCAACGGTCCTGATTTCTCTATTTTCTGCCATGGTGAATTGCAGCAGAGCTAATAATTTCCTAGAATCCTTTCAAATTTTTCTAAGACTGCGTTCAATTTCAGGATCTAGAGGAAAGCAATCAAAACTTCTGGCTCTACGCATGCAATCATTAGAAAGTCCTTAGAATTTTTTTAATTTTTTTTATTTTAATTTTTCAATTAACTAATCTAGATTAAATATTTACAAGCTAGAATTACACCTAAGCATAATTTCACCGATATTAATTAACAACTAATTAAGACTTCCCCAACAACGGCGCCAAAAACTTGGTACGCCCAAAGGGTATTACAGCAAGTGCACGGGTCATACAAGTAATAATGAAATTTGAGTCCCGAGTTATCATCCCTCAGAGAAGTTAGTTAGCCTAATTAACTACCGGTTAATTTTACCCTAAGTAAATTCTAACAAATTATGAGATTAAGGTGGGTGATCTACTAAGTCTAAAGTTAAAAATACTGGAAAGCTATAAAATAAAAAGAACTAAATAAAAACGAGCAAAATTACTTACAGTGCTCCACGCAATTAAAATAAAAAATCTACAAAAATAATTAAAACAATTAAAACTAATTAATACAATTAAAATAAAATGCAAATATAAAAATAATTAAGCAAGATTAATTAAACTACAATTAAACTAACCTAAAATAAAATATGCATGCAATTAAGCTAATTACTAAAAATGTAAATTAAACTAAACTAAAAATCTAATAAAAATGAAGACTAAACTAAAAATGCATGATACACATTAAATCTAAATTAATTCTAAATACCACTAATAAAATACTAAACCAAAATACAATCCTAAACATATAATATAAAATCAACTAGTAACTAAAAATTAACACTACGAATTAAATTAATATGCAAAGTTATTAAAACTAACCTACCAATTACTAACAACTAATTAAAAATTAAAACAACTACAAGTATGAAATAACAATTTAGATGGCCAAACAAGGCCTTAACAAATTTAAATAATCCAAATCCCTTCATTCACTGTTCATGCTTCATTTCATTTTTCATTTCCAGGTATGGTCTCGGTTTATCCTCTGGTCCAGGCTGTTATCTTCTGTTCAGCTTCCATTCTCGGTCTGTTATGCACTACTGACACTGCAACTTGCTCCAGACTGCTCTAGGTTAGCCATCTAACTGCACAGGCCCTCCGGCTACTCTCGTTCTGCTCCAGGCTGCTGTTCGTGCTGTCTCCAATCGGCCTGCAACCTCTGCATCAGTTGCTGTCTAAGTTCGTATATCTACTGCATCCTGTCTGTCCACACCTCTCGGGTTGTCTTCTACCCTAGGCGTTGCTTTCGGTCTGCCCAGCTAACTGTAACACCTCCTTCAGCTGTTGTTCCTGGGTTCAGTGCTTCTCCTCCAGGCGTTTAGCTACTGCTTACATCGATGGTTTCTGCTTTGTATTACTGCAACTGTTTCGGTTTACAATAAATTTGCAGGACATGATCTTTGTTCTTGCTCTCCAGCATCAACATCCACTGTGCCATCACACAATGCAGCAGAAAATAATGAGCAATGCAGGTTACAAACAACACAGAGATGAACAGTAATATTACACTAAAACATAACATAACAGAGTGCTTTTGTAATTCCCGATCACTCTCATGGTGCACTCAGTCCTTACTCTGTGATGCATGGAGACAATAAGTAACAATAAGCAAGATGGAAATAAATAACTAACTAAAGGGAAGAAACAGGAAATGTGGTGATGCACAAAAATAAAATCGAGAAGGGAGAATGCAGTAGAAAGAAATGGTAGCAAGCATTAATATGCAGTAAATAATGGCTTCTGTGTATTGCAAACAAAGTCAAATGAAACAAGGAAAATCAAATAACAATGCATTACTAGATAAAAGTTCAAAAACTAAAAGAACTAAGTGAAGATTGATAACTAAAAAATTAACCAAAACTACAATACCTGAATGCACATGAACTGGGAATCCATCATCCTCAGTTAGCATCAATTTCTTTTCCAACATGATTCCACATTGTTCTTGATGTGGAACAATGCACTACATCAATCCACATCAAGGCACCAGAACCGAAATGGAGAATAATGAATGAAAAAGAAAAACTTGTCACCCGAATACTCAATAAGAAAATAAATCGAGAACTAGGAAAATAAAGCTTGCTTTAACAAAAACAATCACAGTTGAGGAAAATCGAGAATGAGAAAAAGAGAGGCAAACATTTTCCATTAACTTTCATTGAATCAAATGCAAAGGAAATACTTTTGATACAATGAACTACAAGTAACCAAGCAAGGAAAAAAATGAAAAACTTCATAAAACATTAAGAAAATGCCATGAACAGTAAAATTGATTGTTGAGAAAAAGCTATTCAAAAATTCCTAACAAAGGAAGCTTAGAAAATAACCTAAAAGATATTCTACCCTAAAATTACACTACTCCTACTCATACCTTACATAACATTTTTAATTGCCATCCTTTCCTATTTATACACACACTTAGGGGTAAAATTGTAATTTTTCCATCCTAAATGAGTTGGCATTGTTTGGCCACTTGTCTTCACACCATTGGCTCCTTGAAAAATAATATTTTCATGTCATCTATCTTTTTGTCCAATTGGATGTGCTAGGCTCGTATTATCCGCGTGGTCCAATCTCGATTTTAGCCCAGTTTCGATCCATTTTCTACCGAAATATTCAAAATTCATCCGAATTTAATTTACCTGCAAACATCAGAATTTTAATTAAATAAAGGGGATAATTAACTAAATAAATTGGGGATTTAAATAATTATTAGAAAATTATACACAAATAATTCTATTTTTATAGAATTATCAGTGACATGTATTCCCCTTGCTTTGTGATACAGGGTGATGTGATATCCCATCGTATGTCTCTTGTAAATTGACTTCTAAGTGATTTGCTATATATAAAGCAATTTCTCAGTGTGTGCTGTGCGGATTAAAGAGTATGTTGTGTGATTTGAGAATAAAATATGCATATACTCATCAAGCGAATTAATGATTTTGCAATTGATGGAAGTTATTTTCAAAGAATGCATATGTTTTATAAGGAAAAATAAATGTTTATATTTTAAGCATGTAGATAATGTAGTTATCTACCTGCTTTCATATTTTTCCTACTGAGCGTGTTATCTCACCCCCTTATTTCCTCCTCCACAGATACTATGCAGTAGTGAGTTACTCAATTGTCCCTACTATAGTGTTCGGTTCTCCAGCAGTATAGAGGTATACATTTATGAGAGAAAAATTTTGTATCCTGTAAATTAATGCACAGTATAGTTATCTTTTGTACAAAAGGAATGTATATGATAGAAACTGAGGTAAACGTTTCCACATATTTATGAAAGAACATTTTCTATTTCATTAAATGAATTATCAATTATGAATGGATGAGATGTGGATATGGATGTTGACTCACAGCCCAACTGTTAATAGTAAGTTAAGTCACGGGGAGAAGGTCGTGACAGAGATTGGTATTAGAGCTTGAGTTGGACCAATGTGAGTCAGTATCCATAGTTAGGAAAATATACATCCCTAAAGTATTGTGCATTATTTGGATGCAATTGTGTATACCAAGCTGGAAATGTAACCGAGACACTTGTTACTGAGTATGCAGTATGTCAGATAGATGACGTACTCGTCAAGGAGAGAGTTCACGCTTTCAAGGGCATAGAGATGAGCTCGAGAGGCGCAGTGGGTCCAGTTCAAGTAGGGATCCACCCAGTCTTAGTGAGGTCATTGAGGACGTATCGAGCAGTTACAACGCAGTGTAGACACAGTTATGGAGATGTTTACACATGCGATGGCCAAATTTGAGGGTAGACAGGAGAAGACTGCTAGTTAGGCTACGGCATCTGAAAGACATGAGCCAGCTCAGCCTGCAACGAGACCTCAGGCTGCAAAGGCAGAGATTCTTACACCCCCACCAGTTCAGGACATTCCCCCACCAGTTCAGGATCCTGTAGCTCCACAACAGGTTGGTGGAGAGGGAGTTTATGATTATGACCTGGGCAGGCTAAGACAGTTTAGGAAGTTTGGACCACTTTCGTTTGGTGGGGTGAAGGACCCAGTGTTAGCAGAGCATTGGATTCACAGTATGGAGAAGCTCTACCGGTTCTTCCATTGCTCTACCACAGACAAGGTCACTTTTGTTGCCTTTGTATTAGAGGGTGAGACCAAGCATTGGTGGATGGCCACCAAGCTAATTTTGAGTATACGTCACCTGGTGGTGACTTGGGAAATATTTTTGGATGCCTTCAGGAGGCAGTACATTCCAGCCACTACTCAGAGGAAGATGCAGATGGAATTTCTAACCTTGACTCAGGGGAACCGTACAGTTGATGAGTACGAGTCTGAATTTACCTCACTGGGTAGATATGACACAATGACCATCAGATGTCAGGACAGGAAGGTCCAAAAATTTCTTGAGGGGTTGAGACCTTCGATCAGAGCTCGATTTACCCCATTTGACATTACCACCTACGACGAGACAGTATGCAAAGCTCAATTATATGAGCAGAACTATGAGTTGCATGCCTCGAAGTTGAGAAAGAGTGGTAAAGGAAAAGATAGAGACCAGAAGAGGTCAGTAGATGATAGAGGGTTATTTAGCTTATTTAGCTTACCCAGCTCTACCCCCAGCATCGAGGGGCATCGTTATTGGCGGACCCCGACCTACCACCAAGCATTACAGGATGTGTGGTAGATATCATAGGAGTAGGCCATGCCCTATGATGAGATCATGTTATAGATGTGGTAAACCAAGGCACATAGCTCATGAATGCCCAGAGTTGATTGATACAGCCTCACAGAAAGGCAAATAGCCAGAGAAGGCTACAGTTGAGACACCTACTCCTAGGAGGAAGGCCACAGCTAAAGAGAAAGGGAAACAAGCCATTGGTCGAGGGCAAATGTTTGCTTCGGACCAAGCATCTGCAGAAGTTTCTACAGATGTGATTAAAGGTACCATCCTAGTCTTTGATTTTATAACATTAGCATTGATTAATCCTAATGCCACGCATTCATTCATATCGCCTATATTTGCATGTAAATTGATTGAACATGTAAAACATGTACCTCTAGGTAGGATTTTACTTATAAGCACTCTAATGAGAGACGACGTAGTAACTGAATACGTATGTAATGGTTGTAAGTTGAAAGTGGGGGAAAAGGATATGTTGGCCAATCTTATTCTATTAAACATGAAGGATTTTGATGTAATACTAGAGATGGATTGGTTGGCGACAAACCATGCTGTTTTAGATTGACATGCTAAGATAGTAATGTTTCCTACCCCTGAAAAGTATGTTGTAAGATTTGAAAAGTAATGTAAGAAGTAGTAAATTATTTCCAAGGATGGATGGTTTTACTAAGAAATGTGATTATAATATGTTAAAGATTTTATTGACTATGTGGTTTATAGGGATAAGGCACACCCAGAATTAGTTGACATCCCAATGGTTAGAGAATTCCCTGATGTCTTTTTGGAAGAATTACCAGGGTTGCCACCAAATAAAGAGATGGAATTCTGTATTGATGTGGTGCATGGAACTGAACCGATATCCAAGACACCATACAGAATGGCTCCAGTGGAATTAGAGGAGCTAAATAAACAGTTACAAGAGTTGTTAGACAAGGGGTTTATTAGACTGTGTGTATCACCTTAGGGAGCACCAGTTTTATTTGTAAAGAAGAAAGATGATAGTCTCCGACTGTGTATAGATTATCTGTTGTTGAACAAGGCTACCATCAAGAATAAGTATCCCTTTCCACGGATAGATGATCTATTGGATCAGTTGCAAGGAGCACAGATCTTTTTGAAGATTTATCTGAGGTCTGGGTATCATCAGTTGAGGATTAGGAGTGGGGATGTGCCCAAGATAGCGTTTCGGACCCGTTATAGCCATTATGAGTTTTTGGTTATACTATTTGGGTTGACAAATGCACCTGCAGCATTTATGGCATTAATGAATGATGCGTTTAAGTCATACCTGGACAACTTCATGATTATCTTTATAGATGACATACTGGTGTACTTGAAGTCCAGGGAAAAGCATGAGCAGCATTTGAGAACAGTGTTACAGACCCTCCGAGATCAGGAGTTGTATGCTAAACTCAATAAGTGTGATTTCTGGTTGAGTGACATATCATTTGTGGGTTATGTAGTCTCGAGAGACGGGGTATCAGTGGATCCATCCAAGATAGAGGTTGTGATACAGTGGGAAAGACCCAAGATGGTTACAGAGATTCGTAGTTTCCTGGGTTTAGCAGGTTATTACCGACGATTTGTTGAGGGATTCTCTAAACTGGCTACTCCATTGACATGTCTCACTTGAAAGAATGTGGCATTTGAGTGGGATGATAAATGTGAAAATAGCTTTTACGAGCTAAAGCACAGACTGACCACCGTACCTATTCTCACCATACCTACCAGCTCAGGAGGTTACTTAATGTATACAGATGCCTCGGGATAGGGACTAAGCTATGTGTTGATGCAAGACGGGAAGGTACTAGCCTATGGATCCAGACAACTTAAGGACCATAAGAGGAACTACTCGACCCATGATTTAGAGTTGGCAGCCGTGGTATTTGCATTAAAGATTTGGCACCACTACTTGTACGGTGAGAAATTTCAGTTGTTCACGGATCATAAGAGCCTTAGATATCTGTTTTCACAAAAAGAGTTAACTATGAGGCTGAGACGATGGATAGAGCTTCTGAAGGATTATGATTGTAAGATATTGTACCATCTAGGAAAGGCTAATGTTGTGACAGATGCCCTGAGTAGAAAGAGCCTTGAAATGGTCTCGTATATGATGGTCAGGGAACATGAGTTGCTCGAGCAATTTACACACCTCAGGTTTTATATAGACCCTCTTGATGTTGATACTAACTGTGTGATAGCTAGCCTGCGAGTGGAACCAAATTTGATTGACCGGATACGACAGGCTCAGCATGTCAATCTACTATGTGAGGATCGTACAGTCTGACTCAAATAGGTGATATGGCCAATTTCTTATGAGTGATGATGGCCTATAGAGGTTTAGAGGCAGAATTTACGTTCCCGATGACCCAAAATTAAAGAGATTGATTTTGATAAAAGCTTATTCATCGAGATATACATTGCATCCGGGGAGTAACAAGATGTATCAGAACCTCCAGAAAGTGTATTGGTGGTCAGGGATGAAAAGGGATATCGTAGAGTTTGTGGCAAGATGTCTGGTATGTCAGCAAGTGAAGGTAAAGCATCTGAAGCCTGCAGGACTATTGCAGCCTCTACCTATACTGACTTGAAAATGGAAGTATTTCACCATAGATTTCATCTTGGGATTGCCGAGGACTAAGAGGAACCATGATGCTATCTGGGTAGTGGTAGATAGACTGACGAAATCCACCCACTTTCTAGCTATGAAATCTACAGATACTTTGAGTGGTCTAGCATAGTTGTATGTACGGGAGATAGTGAGGTTACATGGTGTTCTAGTGAGCATCGTATCAGATAGGGATTCCCGCTTCATTTCTCACTTCTGGGAACACTTTCAGGAAGCTATGGGAACCCAGTTAAGTTTTAATACCGCTTTTCACCCTCAAATCGATGGTCAGTCAGAGAGAACCATCCAGACGTTAGAGGATATGTTGAGAGCGAGTGTCATGGATTTTAAAGGCTCCTGAGATGATCACCTACCATTAGTCGAATTTGCTTACAACAACAGTTATCACTCGAATATCGAGATGGCACCATATGAGGCATTGTATGGTAGAAGGTGTCGTTCCTTTATTAGTTGGAAAGAAGTGGGTGATAGAAAGACTTTTGCTCCTAATTTGGTACAGCAAACCTCTGAGGTTGTTCAACTGATATATGAGAGATTAGGAACAGCTCAGAGCAAGCAGAAAAGTTACGCTGACATAAGATGGAGGCCACTAGAGTTCACTGTGGGTGACTCAATTTTCTTGAAAGTCTCTCCCTCGAAAGGGATTATGAGGTTTGGTAAGAAGGGTAAGTTGAGCCATTGGTATATCAGACCATTTGAGATATTGGAGCGAGTGGGAGATAAGGCCTATAGGCTAGCGTTACCACTGGAGCTAGCAGCAATTCACAATGCCTTCCACATATTGATGCTTAGGAAGTACCATCTAGATTCGACTCATGTGATTTGGAATAAGCCATTGGAGCTCAAAGATGACTTGACATATATAGAGAGACTGATCTAGATACTAGATAGGAAGGAAAATGTGTTAAGGAATAAGACAATTCCACTTGTTAAGGTTCTCTTGCAACACCACAACTCAGAGGAAGCTACTTGGGAATTAGAGAACCTGATACGAGAAAAGTACCCCCAACTTTTCGTTGAATGACTTGGTTCTAATTTGAAGAACCAAATTTCTTGAAGGAGGGGAGGAATGTAAGACCGTAAATTTTTATGTAATGTTTATGATCATCGAATGTACAGACAAGTTACATTACATATGAATGATAAGAAATATATGTTTTTAAGTTCTAAGTGTGAATGAATTACTAAATGAGTATAGAATCAATTGGATGGAAGTTTAACTTGGAAAATCTGGGAAAATTACAGCTAAAATGCTGTAGGATGAATGCCAGATCAATCTCATGCAAGGAGAGATTAATTTAATGGCCTGAAAAACACAATGCCAAGTATTCTGCAAGAGGGAGATCGATCCCTCACTTAAGCAAATCGATCTCAAGTTGTCTCGAGTTGGACTAGATCGATCTCCTCTCATAGGCAGATTGATCTCCATTAGCCTCTGGATAGACCAGATCGATCTCCAAAGCCTTCTTCTTGAAACAGATCGATCTCATTACCTTGAGCAGATCGATCTCATGCATTTCAATAGATCGATCCCCTACCTGCAAATTGTAAAAAATCTAAAGGATTCAAGCTGTCACGACCCAATTCCATTCTCTTTAACCGAAAATCACTGAAAATTTTTCGCGTTTTACTGTTACCTTACCCGGTTGTGAACTAAACTCACCACACACTGTTAGGCTGTGAGCCAATAATAAACACCACATCTCATTCATTCTCAATTAATTAAAACGATGTCATACATGTACATTTAATCGTGTACTCATACGAATACATGTTTTACTGACATCTACATCCCCCATAAGTACAACTCAAAAGAATACTGTGCTTTTATATTGTTTGGATACAAAAGAATCACTGTGTATATACCTCTTAGCAATGGAGATGCAGCGGAGTCCAAAATACCACGCCTCAGTCCTTACTGGGCTACTATGCACGCTCTGTAGGGGGAAAAATAGAGTGGGATGAGCAACCACACGCTCAGTAAGGCAATAATGCAAGCATGGTAGATAACTACTCTATCTACATGCTGATAGTGTTATGCATAAATCCTTTATGGTAGGAGCATGAGGGATAAAACTATGCCATATGAGTATACATATATATCATGTATCAAAGTCATGTAAAATTGGCATATAAAACATGGTAAAACATCATGTATAAATCATCCCATGCTTGATCTCATTTAAATTCATAAAAAAAGCAATTCATTAAGAAACCTCCTTTTTAAACCCACGTCATAAAACTCTTTCTCATCACATACAATCACATCACATCAACTCACAATCACAACCTCATTTTCATTTCACAAATCAAATCCACGAGGCTCGACCCCTCCTTCGGGTCTACCTTAAACAATCACAAATCACACTTAGAGATTTAAAATCATGTGGTAGTAAGTAAATCAAGCAAGGAGACAGGTTACTATATCTCAAGTGACTACGTTGGCCAATCGTCACATATCATCCCAGACCACATGGATTTCGGTGTGCGGGGTATCATGCTGGCACGAAGGTGGGTTAGTTCTCCGCCAGACTTTCTCAAATCAAGTAACCACCACGCGGTACATCGTACTCCATGTGATATACATGGTACATCGTACTCCGCGGACCCATAACATGGTTGGGGGTGCCTGCCATAGGTCTTATCTACCCCATACCAAGTGTAACCTTTATAGTCTCAAGAGCGCGTGGGAGTAACCTCAATACCAGGTCCTAGCCCCTCATGGCCTTGCTCGCCCCTGTTGGGTTCCCTGATTCAGGTCCTAGCCCCTCACCCTCACCTCACTCAAGAGGTCTGTTAGGACTGTTGGGTTCCCTGAATGGATTATGTCAGGTCCTAGCCCCTCACCCTCACCTCACTCAAGAGGTCTGTTAGGACTGTTGGGTTCCCTGAATGGATTATGTCAGGTCCTAGCCCCTCACCCTCACCTCACTCAAGAGATCTGTTAGGCCTGTTGGGTTCCTTGAGTTAATCTGTATCTCTCGCCACGGCCTCATACATACCACAGTGTGAAAACCAGCGCGAGCCACGCTCTAGCGCGAATTCATGCATCAAACCAATCACTTCGTACGAGCAACGCTCTGGTACGGCATTTATGCATAAAATATGAAGAAACCATGTACGAGCATAGCTCCAGTACAGTTATATGCATAAGAAAAACCACTCAAATCTACGTACGAGCGTAAGCTCCAGTACGGTTTATAAACATCATCACAATTCAAATTCAAAGCGAGAGCTAAGCTCAAGCACGTTTCACATAAGTGAAAACATAAAAATCCAGCGCGAGCGAGGCTCTAGCGCGATTTATGTCATACAAATGTGATAGGCGGCTCATATACAATTTATCAATCCCGACAATTCGGGTTTAGCACTCACAAATGCTTTTCCACAACAACAATACAATACTAGCCGACCTATCTACAAGCTTGCTTAAAACCAAGCAATTCATTTTGAAACGCATCAAAACATTAGATTTATGCAATTATTAGCCTTACTATCCCATTTCATAAAATCCACTTCAAATCCAAAACCACGCATATACTCATCATCATTCACGAATACCATCAACATTTATTTGAGCAATCATGCATTTCATAAAATCAACCGATATTCACCCACAAGTTCAAAGTACGAGCAGCTACCTCTATATACTCACAAAATTCCCTTACCTAGAATCGCGATGCGTGATTCCACTTCCTTAAGCTGCTTACTCGTACGGTTCGGTTCGCCTTCAACGAACTCTTCGGGACTGCACAAAATCGTATCCCGCATTATATTCGATCCATATATTGCAACCCGTGTGCTTGCTATAGTCAATTTAATATATAGCCTCTATTAAAGCTTATTTGGCCTCGTTTCATTACTTTACCCATAGCTCGAGTCTATGGACCTTCTTAGGCCTATTAACTTATTCAAAGTCGATATCAAATCGACATTAAGCTCATAGCGTTTATATTCCATGAATCCCCTCACTATGGCATTTATCAGTCAAATACATACCCATTTTCACAATTCCTTCAACTCACGATGTAACTCCATCTAACCATCTAAAATCATAAACATTACCCCAATAACAACTTTAGCATGCCATAAATCATAAGCTCATTCAATCCCACATATCCTCACATTATACCCATTTTAGATTTCTAGGTCACACCAATTCCACTACATTCCTAGGTAGTTTATCCATCAATACTCATATCAATCAACTCCAAAATCAATTAAATAGCTAATGCATTTGGATTGGAGTGTTAGAATCTTACCAATATGATTTCTCTTCTTGCTCCAAATGGTAATGCCCTTAACTCCTTCAATTCCAAAAATGGGAAGATGCCCTCTCACTATGTTGTTCTTCTCTTTGATAGGAACAACTTTGCCTCTAATGATCTCTCTCCAAATCTCACTGAAAATGGCTGATTTTAGAGAGGGAAAATTAGGTTTTTGGGTTGAAAATGGGAGGTTAATATGTTTTTCCGAGATTTCCAGATTTTCGGCCCTCCTTATATAGAAATGGCTTGAGGAGATCGATTTGGTCCAAGAGGAGATCGATCTGGTCCCTTAAAATCCCTCTTTTTCACGACATTTTTAAGCTTGAGATCGATCTGTCGAAGCATGAGATCGATCTGTCTAGGCATGAGATCGATCTGTCGAAGCATGAGATCGATCTGGCCCCAAACAGAGAGCTAAAGAGATCGATCTGGGTGCTTGGGGATCAATCTTTCCACTACAGAATGCTTGGGAGATCGATCTGGCTCCATTGGAGATCGATCTGCTCTATTCTTTCACCCAAATAATAGCATTCTGGCTCTTCCAGATCGATCTCTCATCCTATGAGATCGATCTGGGCCTCACGTTTTCCAGATTTCCTGCAGTTTCCTTGCTGTAACTCATACCAACACATCATTAATCTATTGTCATGGCCATTTTCTCATCCATCCACCTTTATAACTTGAAAATGGCATCCATTCATACCTTATGCACATTGAAACTTGTGTGCATTCATTGTATGTTCAAAGGTATGCTACATAAAACCAAATGGAAGCATAACTCCATTCCATTTTACCACACTACTCATCTTGAGTCTCAGTCACCTCCATCACTTGCTAGAACTCATTTCTTCGTATTCATACTCAATGAAACTTGTATGTACGTTACAATTTATATTACACATACATACATTGAATCCATAAACTTACATCAATCATACTTTACATTACAAGTCCATTCATATTATTTGATCCAATTACACACATTACCCTTATACATATACAGGGTCTTACACAAGCAATGGCAGATCGATTCCCCCCCCTTGGAGATCAATCTCCTAAGGCATCCCCTATAAAAACTGGGCAGTTGGATCTGCATTTCACGGGAAGAAACTCATTTCCTCCATTTTTTAACAAGTGGCCTAGCTTTTTCACTCTAAAATCACCACTTTCCAATCAGTTTTAAGAGAAGTTCCTTTGAGCAAAGTTGTTCCTAGTGAGGGAGAGAACATAGTTAAAGATTGGAAGCTCAAACCTTGGATTGAAGGAGAAAAGAGGATTTCTCTCAAATTGGCAAATAGAGGAAAAAGGTCAAGCTAGGTAAGATTTCTATACATCATTTTCCAGTATATTAATCTAGACATTCTGATGAGTAATTTGGTGTATATAATGTTGGTTGAAATGTTCATATACATGCTTAAACAACTATGACCTAGAATGGACTTAGTGAGAGAAAGTAGCATAAAGCTAATGATGATTTGAGCCTGTAGAGATGTTAATGAGAATGTATAGATGATTCTAAGATGACATTGTGAAATCCATAAGTTAGATTAGATGAGGATTAAAAATGGGCAAAATAAGTGTTTGATGAAATGCCATAGTGAGGGAAAATGATGAACTAGAGGCATTGTGAACATAATGCTGGTTCAATATGAATCAATAGACTCGAGGAGTCTAATGGATTCTCAAGAAAAGGAATAGAATAATCGAAATGGACTTAAGAGAGAGTAAAGTCCAATAAGACGAACGAGGCCAAATTGGTGTAAAATGGCCCAATGCATTGAATTGAACTTCATGCAAGTGAAAATAAAGTATATTGGAGTATACTGATGTGAATTGTAATTCATTGTAGCTCTTGGAGACATAATTGGAGCCGATAAGACTGGATCACGAGCATTGGGAATCAAGGAAAGCGATTTAAGCGTGATTTGAGGTAAGGGACTTATGCGAGCTATTAGATATAACTATACATATGTTTTCTTACCTGGTGTGTGCAAATATATGCGTTAAGTATATAGATATTGATATATCTAGGTGAAAACTAAGTATAAGAAGAATCTATAAGCATGAGTTTCATGACTTCCATGTTATTGTTGTGAAAAGAGATTTTTGCAAATGTTTTGAGAAAGAGTTATAATATATGGGCTCCCGATTTAGTAATTTGCATGAAAAGCTTTTTTTACGAGTGATTGAAGGGAGATTATCCTCTCACTCATACTCAGTGAATAGAGCATTCTATTTCTTTTCTGTATGAAATTGTGCTAGAGCCTAAGCGACAATAGTTGATTTACCAACCCTGCTCGCACATCATTTTTAAAAGGGATTTTGAGAAAAGCAAAAAATGAGCTAGAGCTGAGTGAGGCTATGTGATCCATGCGAGGGCTTACACTAGATTTTGGGAAAATCATGCTGGAGCCGTTGAGTATTGCTAAGTGATCTTGCTCTGACTATGCTTGCATGTAACCCCCTCAATTTAAAATGATTGTAAGCAAAACCGTGCTCAATTCCTCAAGTATGCCATGTGTTCTTATGCTGAGTTGCTTGCATGTGGTACGATAAGCTTTTTATGTGATAAGAAAAACCGTGCTCGATGCCTCGGGTATTGCTGTGTGATCTTACGTCGAGTTGCTCACACAAGAGTTTATGAGCCTGCTGTGTGATGAGTAAAACTGTGCTAGAGCTGTCGTGTATTGCTTAGTGATCTTGCACAGACCTGCTCGCACGTGATTTTGAGACAACAAAAATGGGTGATAAGTATCCACGGGAGCACGATGTACCATGAGCGTTAGCCAAGGAGTACGATGTGTCGTGATATCTTAGTGATTCTGTGTGGGCTGAAGGGATGGTTGATCCGTCTCCCTAAGCTTAGGATTCCGCACACCTGATCAGTATTGCCTAGAATCCAGACTATGGCCATAAGTCTTATATCTGTGTGATATGACATTTTGTCACTACTATGTGAGGTGACATATGTCCCCCCTGCTATGTGATACAGGGTCATGTGATATCCCATTATATGTCTCATGTAAATTGACTTCTAAGTGATTTGCTAAATATAAAGCAATTTATCAATGTGTGCTGCGTGGATTAAAGAGTATGTTATGTGATTTGAGAATGAAATATGCATATACCCATCTAGCGAATTAATGATTTTACAATTAATGGAAGCTATTTTCAAAGAATGCATATGTTTTATAAAGAAAAATAAATATTTATATTTTAAGCATGTAGATAGTGTAGTTATCTACCTGCTTTCATATTTTTCTTACTAAACGTGCTAGCTCACCCCCTTATTTCCTCCTCCACAGATACTAGTAGTAGTGAGTTACTGCAATTGTCCCTTCTACAGTGTTCTCCAGTTCTCCAATGGTATAGAGGTATACATTTATGAGAGAAAAATTTTGTATCTTGTAAATTAATGCACAGTATAGTTATCTTTTGTACGAAAGGGATGTATATGATAGAAACCGATGTAAATGTTTCCGCATATTTATGAAAGAACAGTTTCTATTTCACTAAATGAATTATCAATTATGAATGGATGAGATGTGGATATGGATGTTGACTCACAGCCCAACTGTTAATAGTATGTTAAGTCACGGGGAGAGGGTCGTGATAGCCCTGACTTGATCTGATCTAAGATACTGAGCTGAATCTATAGGCTAGCCATAATCCATCATCAATTTCATCAACACTGATACTGAGCTCGGTGCATTGTCCCAACAAATCTAATTCTCTAATCATTATATAGGACACCATACCTTTTTCTACTAAGGGCACCTGTTACCACATTCGCCTTACCCAGATGGTATAAAATTTCTCAATCATAATCCTTCAAGAGATCTATCCATCTCCTCTATCTCATATGAAGCTCCTTTCGATCAAATATATACTTAAGACTCTTGTGGTCAGTGAAGATCTGGAATTTCTCGCCATATAAATAATGTCGTCATATTTTTAAAGCAAAAACCACTACGGGTGATTCAAAATCATGAGTGAGATGTTCCACTCATGGTTCTTAAGCTGGCGAGAACCATAAGCGACCACTCTATCCTTCTACACAGCACACAGCCAAAACCTTAGTAGGAGGCATCATTATACACTGCAAACCCTCTTAAACCACTCGGAATGGTCAAGACTGGTGCGGTAGTCAACCAATGCTTGAGCTCTTGAAAGTTGTGCTCACATTGATCAGACTACTCAAATGGGACATCCTTACGTGTCAATCTGGTCAATGGAGCTACAATCTAGGAAACTCTATCAACAAATCTCCTGTAATACCCTGTTAATCCCAAGAAACTCTGAACCTCCATCACAATCCTTGCTCTTTCCCACTTCAGTACTGTATCAACCTTGGACGAATCAACAGACACTCTGTCCTTAGATACAATATGCCCAACGAAAGTAATCTGATCCAACCAGAATTTACACTTACTAAATTTCCCATATAATTTCTTCTCACGGAGGATCTGGAACACAATCCTCAAATGCTGATCGAGCTCCTTCCGGGACATAGAATAGATCAAAATGGCATTAATAATACAATCATAAATCTGCCTAAATACTCCTATAGAGCATCATTCATTAAACTCATAAAAGCAGTAGGGGCATTAATCATTCCAAAGGGCATCACCAAAAACTCATAATGCTCGTATCTGGTCTTGAAAGTTGTCTTTAGTACATCAACCTCTTTAATCCTCAACTGATGATAACCCGATCTCAAATCTATCTTAGAAAACACTTGTCAGACCCAGATTTTTTGTAGCTTATTTCCTTATGATTCCTATGTGTATGAACACTATGTAATTATAGTTGAATCATAAGAAGAGTATTTACTATCATGCAATCGACTATTTGAGAAATTAAAAATGCATGTAAGCTACATAACAACGAGATAAGGGTTAAGTTGATTCCCGAACGAGTGCAGAGGTAAAACGGTCAAATGACTGAAATTCAGTATAATTTCGATAAGACAATTTCATTAAAAATATGAAATTGAGGAATCTTGATCAAAATCGAGGAAAATATTTAATTTCGAGCCCAATTGATCAAGATATAAATTTATTAGAATTTATCAGAATTTTTACCTCGAAAAATGAGCCCAAAAATAGTGGAAAAATATACCGAAAAGGTAAAAGCGGACTGATAAATTCATTTACGGATTAAATGAATTTAATATGATTTTTGGAGATATTTTTGGGATATTCATGGGATATTTATGGGATTTTTATTATTATTTTATAGTAAAATAATAATAAAAATATATTATAAAAAAAAAAGAGAAACGAAATCTGAAGAGAAAACACGGGGAGAGAGAAGAGAGAAATCGCGTGAAGCCGACCCGAGGGAGATGACCACCGGACGGCGAGCACCGGCCACCCCACGGGCAGGCAAGCGGTCGAAAAAGGAAGAGGAGGACCGTGCGCACCCATCGGCACCGGTCACGACCTCCACCGACGCCGGACGTCGGCGAATCGAAGAGGAGAAGCCGCGGAGGAAAAGAAGGAATCCGGCGGCCACCGACGGTGCTTGGTCCCGATCGAGCCCAGCCGAGTGTTGCCCAGGCTTAGCCGCGCCGAACTGCGGTGGTGATGCGTCGGGAACCGGTCGGAATAGGCCGGCACGGCCAAAGGATGCCTGAACCGGTCGGCGGTTCAGTGGAGAAGGTTCTATGCTGAACCGGACCGGACCGGTTCAGCCAAGGAGAAAAGGGGAAAAAGAGGAAAAAGAAAGAAAAAGGAAAAGAAAAATTTTTGGGATTTCACCGGACTTCGGGTAAGTCGATACGAGGTCAAAAGTGACCAATTTGATTTCCGATGAATTTATTTAAATTATATTTAATCGAAAATTGACCCGGAGTTAAATATAATAAATTGTGCAGTTCGACGATAAATTCCGAACGGAAGCCCGATCGAACTTCGATTTGCGTACCATCGCATATTCTCGGGTAAGTAAAGTTCATTTACGATAAATTATGTGATTATTGCGTATTTAAGATTTATTTTACGCATTTCGGATTAAATTCCGTATTTAGTGAATTATATTCGAAATTTTGAATTAACTGTCGTAAATGATATACGGGCTATCCAAAGAGCTTGGAATAAAGCCCAATGGGTATTGATAGGCCCAATGAGTCGATAGACCCTGATGAAGGGAAATAATAAGTGGAAAACGGGATTAATACGGTTAAGGCCCATTAAGGATTTTTAAGGCCCATTAAGGGAAATTAAACTGTATTAATGTGTAATACAGTAGGAAAATTATAATTAACCTGAGGAATGGTTATTTACAGCTCCGGAGTTTACATTGAGAGCTGATCGGACTGCGGGAATTAGCAGCACCGAGGAAGTGAGGTCACGAGACGTGATCCGAGGTAAGGGACTTTTGCGAGTAGTTAGAGATACCTGCACGTATTTTCAACTGCTTCTGCATTCACTTAAAAACTCTGAGGGTCAGAGAAAGTGAATAATAATTATTGCGACCCGATAGTGGCAAATTATGATTTTACCCCTAGTTAGTCAAAAAGTCAACTTTTGTGAGAAGTTGCAAAAAGCATGAAAAATACTATTGTGAGTGTTTAATTGCTATTAGCATGAAAATAAATAGATGGGCTAATGATTTTAAGGTTGATATGACTTAAGCACACTTTTAGTGCTGATTTTGATGTTTTATAAACAATCCCTTTTAAAATAGCCATCTATCATATTATGTGAGAATGAATCGTGTTAGAGCACAGCTCGCACTGGGATTCATATGTTTTCCACATAATATTAGTGCTGAATTTTGATACGCACTAGATTTTCATGACATGCATGATAGAGTACTGGAGTTTTACTCGTACTCAGCTTTGAATGATATATGCATGACAGAGTGCTAGAGCGTGGCTCGTACTCGATTCTTCATGGTTTATACATGACATAGTACTGGGAGCTATTGCTCGTACTTGATTTTGATATTGTGCATAGCATAGTACTGGGAGCTATTGCTCGTACTTGATTTAAATACATAAACTATGCATTGACCTAGTTGCTAGAGATTGCTCGCACTAGAGTTGAGTTTTATGATGTGAAACAGTGTTTGAGCGGAGTAACAACTGTGAGTCGCACTCAAGACGCACACTGTATGTGATATGTAATACATGTTGAAACCCATGCCTGAGACCTTGCGTGACTGTGTGTCATAGCTAGAGAGGATATCCGCATGAGGTTGGTATAGACGTGGTATGATATTTCCACAGGCGCGAGGGCTAAGACCTCTATTAGGTACCCTGACTGTGATGTTGATAAGTTCCACGGGTGTGAGAGCTAAGTCCTATGGTAGGCACTCTGGCCGTGAGAACGGGTCCACGGGTGTACTTTGTACCGTGTCTGAGTGGCACGAGGTGTACGCTGTACCATGTGTTGTTATGGAGTTGAGGAGGATATAGCTGGCGGTTGTGATGGACTGACCCCCCTCCCGTTACAGCGGTGATGCCCCGCACACCTAGTACTGTGTTGCTTGGGATCACATCGGATATGATCATAATCCAGGATACTATTTACATGTACCACAGAGTCTTACATGATATATCACCTTGGTTGATTTACTGATTTAAACTGCGGACAGACCTGAGGGATGGGTCGGACTCCGATTTGTGTTGTGAATCATTTGATGCCATATTTATATGTGATTTAAATATACATGGCATGATTTACATAAAGGCATGATTTATATATAAATGCATTGTGTTTCACTACATGCCTACTTTTGAGAAATAAAGCATGATTTCTGTACATGGGATTTATTCTGTACAAGTACATATATATTATATTTCAAGACATGCTTTTAAAGTGAGTAAGGAAATAAATGTTTTCAAGGCATAGCACTATTTTGAGTAGATAGTGTGGATATCTACTTGCTTGCCTGATTTCCTTACTGAGCGCGTTATGCTCACCCCCTTTTCCTTACATCTCTCTATAGAGCGTCAGTAGAGCGAGAGTTATCGTGGGAGAGTGTCCCAGAGTCCACTGCTAGTTCCTATCGATTCATCAGGTATACTTATTATGTACAGTTGTGTATCTAAACATAGAAACAGCACAGTGATGTATACATTATATATTATGGGGAATGTGAATGTAATTGTATTAGATTTTATATAATCTTACATGTATAATAAAAGCAGCTACAGTCAAAATTAATATATTGACAAGTATGTATGAGAATGAATATTATGGTAAGTGGAGACTCTGACATCGAATCACAGCCCAACCATTGAAGAGGAGAAAGGTATGTTAAAATGAGAAAAATTTATTGTGGCTTTTGGTTAAAGTCAAGGATTGAAACTGGGGTCCTGACAGGATGGTATCAGAGCAGAGGTTGGTCTGATGTGAGTCGGTGTTAGAAAATAGGAAAGTGTACATCCCCATAGTACTGTGCTGTGTTTAGATATAACTGTGTATACCAGATAGGAAATGGACTAATTCACTATTAAGAATGGAGGGACTTTGCCTATATGGCAAATACGCGTAGTGGTAGAGGTATGAGAGGTAGGGCTCGAGGTCGGGGAGATAGACCCGAGGGACGAGCCGCTGCCGGACCATTACCTAGGCATGAGACTCCAGGTGCTACTGAGGCACCCGAGTGTGCCGAGACGCGCTTCACAAGATTAGAGCATGGTCTCGAGACTATTATTGAGATACTGGCACAGACGATGCCAGGTAGGCAGAGACAGGAGGCAGGAGCTGCTACAGGAGAGGCAGTTGCCCCTGATACACCTACGCAGACAGCTGATGCACAGAGGACAGTAGATACTCCTACACCCCCACCGGTTTCGAGTGGTAGTGGATTAGGATATGGATGTGACTTGCATCGGTTGAGGGAGTTCCAGAAGTTCAGACCTCCATCATTTAGTGGGGTCAAGAACCCCGTAGCTGTGGAGGAGTGGTTGGTAGAGCTAGAGAAGCTCTATGGATACTTCGAGTGTACGACCTTGGAGATGGTCGCGTTTGCTGCGTTCCTACTGAAGGGAGCCACAGAGCATTGGTGGAAGTCCACCAGACCTATATTGAGATCCCGACACATGGATATCACTTGGGATATATTTCGAGAGGCCTTTAGGAGGCAGTTTATTCCTGACATCGCACAGCGGAAGTTACATGCAGAGTTTTTGAGACTCAACCAGGGGAGTTTATCGGTGGACGAGTATGAGACTCGATTTCTATCCCTAGGGAGATACGACCCAGATACTATGTATAGTGAGACCAGGAAGGTCCACAGATTTATCGACGGGTTGAGACCGGTGCTACGGTCCAAGTTGGTTTCGCTGGACATAGTGACCTATAAGGAGGCAGTGCGCAGGGCGCAACTATGTGAGTAGGACTACGAGAGGAATGCTTCCAATTTTGGGAAGTTTAGCCGTAGCCAAGACTTGCAGAAGAAGAGGCCGGCTAGAGATTTTAGTTATCGAGGGGGGAAGAAACCCTTCGGTAAGAGATCACGGATAGAGGGGACACGAGATAGATATGCTAGATCTCCTGTTTATCTGACTGCAGCCCCAGAGAAGGGCATTGTCATGGGAGGACCGAGACCTGCTGCAGATTCGTGCAGAAGATGCGGTAGATCACATGGAGATAGACCGTGTCCACAGGGTGCTATAGTATGTTTCCGATGTGGGAAATAGGGGCATTTGGTTAGAGATTGCCCATTGCCGTATGCGATTGCACCACAGAGGGGCAGGGAGTTTGATAGAGCTCCAGCTGGTACGTCTGCTCAGAGAGGTAGAGCGACGGCAAAGGAGAAAGGGAAACAAGTGATGGGTCAAGGGTGAGTACATGCTTTGAACCAGGGAACAGCTGATGCTTCATCGGATGTGATTCGAGGTTTCATTGCGTACGTGGTAGATATGGATAAGGCACATCCGGAGTTGGCAGATATCACTGTGGTCAGTGAGTACCCAGATGTTTTCCCGAATGAATTGCCAGGGTTACCACCAGACAGAGAGATGGAGTTATGTATAGATCTGGTACCTGGTACGGAGCCTATTTCGAGACCACCTTATCGCATGTCCTTAGTTGAGCTGGAGGAGCTCAAGAGACAGTTACAGGAGCTGTTGGATAGGGGCTTTGTACGACCGAGTGTTTCACCTTGGGGAGCACCGATTTTGTTTATGAGGAAGAAGGATGGGAGCCTCCGATTGTGTATAGACTACCGATTGTTGAATAAGGCCACCATCAAGAATAGATACCCCCTTCCACGCATTGACGACTTGCTAGATCAACTACAGGGAGCACAGGTCTTTTCCAAGATTGACCTAAGGTCTGGGTATCATCAGCTGAAGGTTCGGAGTGGAGATGTACCCAAGACAGCATTTCGTACCCGATATGGCCACTACGAGTTCTTGATCATGCCATTCGGATTGACGAATGCTCCAGCTGCTTTCATGGCTTTGATGAACGATGTGTTCAAGCCATACTTGGACCAGTTTGTTATCGTCTTTATCGATGACATATTGGTGTATTCGAGATCCAAGGAGGAGCATGAGGAGCACCTCAGGATCGTGCTGCAGACGTTACGGGAGCATGAGTTATATGCTAAGCTCAGCAAGTGTGACTTTTGGTTGTCACAGATCTCGTTTTCGGGACATGTTATATCGAGAGATGGTGTATCAGTTGATCCATCCAAGATAGAGGCTGTAGTTCAGTGGGAACAGCCGAAGACAGTCACCGAGATCAGGAGTTTTCTGGGTTTAGCTGGATACTATCGGAGATTCGTTAAGGGATTTTCGAAGTTGGCTGCTCCGTTGACATGTCTTACTCGGAAGAGCGCACCGTTCATATGGAACGAGGATTGTGAGAAGAGTTTTGAGGAGTTGAAGCGTCGATTGACCACTGCTCCGATTCTCACTATCCCTACCAACTCAGGAGGATTTGCAGTATATACCGATGCTTCGCATCAGGGACTGGGCTGCGTATTGATGCAGGACGGGAAGGTAGTTGCTTACGGATCCAGACAGCTGAAGGATCATGAGAAGAACTATCCGACCCATGATTTGGAACTAGCAGCAGTAGTGTTTGCGTTGAAGGTATGGCGCCACTATTTGTATGGAGAGAAGTTCCAGATATTTACCGACCACAAGAGCCTCAAGTATCTGTTCTCGCAGAAGGAACTGAACATGAGACAGAGAAGATGGCTAGAGCTTTTGAAGGACTACGACTGCGAGATACTTTATCATCCGGGTAAGGCTAATGTTGTAGCCGATGCCTTGAGCAGGAAGAGCCTGGGGATGGTATCGTATATGATGGTTAGGGAGCATGATTTGCTAGAGCAGTTTGCCAGCCTCAGTTTGGGAGTCGTGCCTTCTGACATGGATACAGGCTATGTGATAGCTAGTCTACGCTTGGAGCTGGACCTGTTGGACAGGATCAGAGTGGCTCAGCAGACTGATCCATTTTGTATGGATGTGAGTAGTCAGATGCAAAAGGGCACCGTGACTGATTTTGAGTTGAGTTCTGATAGACTATTGAGGTTTAGAGGCAGATTGTGTGTTCCCGAGGATCCAGGACTTAGGAGATTGATATTGGCGGAAGCTCATTTGTCGAGGTATACGTTGCATCCGGGGAGTAACAAGATGTATCAGAACCTCCGGAGGGTATACTGGTGGTTGGGCATGAAGAGAGATGTGGCAGACTTTGTGGCAAAGTGTCTTGTATGTCAGCAGGTGAAGGTAGAGCATCAGAAACCTGCAGGATTGTTGCAGCCTCTACCTATACCGACATGGAAATGGGAGCATATCACCATGGATTTCGTGATGGGTTTACCGAGGACCCGCAGGAATCACGATGCTATATGGGTGATCGTTGATAGACTGACGAAGTCAGCCCACTTCCTAGCTATGAGAGCTACCGATACTCTGAGTTCATTAGCAGAACTGTACGTACGTGAGGTAGTGAGGTTACACGGTGTACCAGTGAGCATAGTCTCTGATAGGGATTCCCGCTTCACATCCCACTTTTGGGGACATTTTCAGGAAGCCATGGGAACCCAGTTGAGTTTGAGCACTGCTTTCCATCCTCAGACAGATGGTCAGTCAGAGAGGACTATACAGACTCTGAAGGACATGCTGAGAGCATGTGTGCTAGACTATCGAGGCTCCTGGGATGACCACCTACCACTAGCCGAGTTCGCCTACAACAACAGTTATCATTCGAGTATCGGGATGGCACCGTATGAGGCTTTGTATGGCCGTAGATGTCGTTCCCCTATTGGATGGGAAGAAGTGGGTGACCGTAAGATTTTTGCTCCTGACTTGGTTACGCAAGCATCTGAGGACGTCTGCTTGATAGTAGAGAGACTGAGGACAGCTCAGAGCAGATAGAAGAGTTACGCTGACAGGAGACTTAGGCCACTAGAGTTTGCAGTTGGTGAGTCCGTATTTCTGAGAGTTTCTCCTTCCAAGGGCATAGCGAGATTTGGGAAGAGAGGGAAACTAAATCCTCGCTACATTGGACCTTTTGAGCTACTTGATCGAGTGGGAGATAAGGCGTATAGGTTGGCATTGCCACCGGACTTATCAGGTGTCCACAACATCTTCCACATATCGATGCTTCGGAAGTATCACCCGGATCCGTCACATGTGATTAGTTACGAGCCTTTGGAGCTCCGAGAGGACTTGTCATATGTAGAGAGACCGATACGGATATTGGATAAGAAGGAGAAGGTATTGAGATCGAAGACCATCGGATTAATGAAGATTCTCTGGCAGCATCATACTTCAGAGGAAGCTACATGGGAGCTAGAGAATCTGATGCGAGAGAAGTACCCTCACCTATTTGAGGACTGACTTGGTTCTAATTTGGAGGACCAAATTTTCTGAGTGGGGGAGGATTGTCAAACCCAGATTTTTTGTAGCTTATTTCCTTATGATTCCTATGTGTATGAACACTATGTAATTATAGTTGAATCATAAGAAGAGTATTTACTATCATGCAATCGACTATTTGAGAAATTAAAAATGCATGTAAGCTACATAACAACGAGATAAGGGTTAAGTTGATTCCCGAACGAGTGCAGGGGTAAAACGGTCAAATGACTGAAATTCAGTATAATTTCGATAAGACAATTTCATTAAAAATATGAAATTGAGGAATCTTGATCAAAATCGAGGAAAATATTTAATTTCGAGCCCAATTGATCAAGATATAAATTTATTAGAATTTATCAGAATTTTTACCTCGAAAAATGAGCCCAAAAATAGTGGAAAAATATACCGAAAAGGTAAAAGCGGACTGATAAATTCATTTACGGATTAAATGAATTTAATATGATTTTTGGAGATATTTTTGGGATATTTATGGGATATTTATGGGATTTTTATTATTATTTTATAGTAAAATAATAATAAAAATATATTATAAAAAAAAAAGAGAAACGAAATCTGAAGAGAAAACACGGGGAGAGAGAAGAGAGAAATCGCGTGAAGCCGACCCGAGGGAGATGACCACCGGACGGCGAGCACCGGCAACCCCACGGGCAGGCAAGCGGTCGAAAAAGGAAGAGGAGGACCGTGCGCACCCATCGGCACCGGTCACGACCTCCACCGACGCCGGACCCCGGCGAATCGAAGAGGAGAAGCCGCGGAGGAAAAGAAGGAATCCGACGGCCATCGGCGGTGCTTGGTCCCGATCGAGCCCAGCCGAGTGTTGCCCAGGCTTAGCCGCGCCGAACTGCGGTGGTGATGCGTCGGGAACCGGCCGGAATAGGCCGGCACGGCCAAAGGATGCCTGAACCGGTCGGTGGTTCAGTGGAGAAGGTTCTGTGCTGAACCGGACCGGACCGGTTCAGCCAAGGAGAAAAGGGGAAAAAGAGGAAAAAGAAAGAAAAAGGAAAAGGAAAATTTTCGGGATTTCATCGGACTTCGGGTAAGTCGATACGAGGTCAAAAGTGACTGATTTGATTTCCGATGAATTTATTTAAATTATATTTAATCGAAAATTGACCCGGAGTTAAATATAATAAATTGTGCAGTTCGATGATAAATTTCGAACGGAAGCCCGATCGAACTTCGATTTGCGTACCATCGCATATTCTCGGGTAAGTAAAGTTCATTTACGATAAATTATGTGATTATTGCGTATTTAAGATTTATTTTACGCATTTCGGATTAAATTCCGTATTTAGTGAATTATATTCGAAATTTTGAATTAACTGTCGTAAATGATATACGGGCTATCCAAAGAGCTTGGAATAAAGCCCAATGGGTATTGATAGGCCCAATGAGTCGATAGACCCTGATGAAGGGAAATAATAAGTGGAAAACGGGCTTAATACGGTTAAAGCCCATTAAGGGAAATTAAACTGTATTAATGTGTAATACAGTAGGAAAATTATAATTAACCTGAGGAATGGTTATTTACAGCTCCGGAGTTTACATTGAGAGCTGATCGGACTGCGGGAATTAGCAGCACCGAGGAAGTGAGGTCACGAGACGTGATCCGAGGTAAGGGACTTTTGCGAGTAGTTAGAGATACCTGCACATATTTTCAACTGCTTCTGCATTCACTTAAAAACTCTGAGGGTCAGAGAAAGTGAATAATAATTATTGCGACCTGATAGTAGCAAATTACGATTTTGCCCCTAGTTAGTCAAAAAGTCAAATTTTGTGAGAAGTTGCAAAAAGCATGAAAAATACTATTGTGAGTGTTTAATTGCTATTAGCATGAAAATAAATAGATGGGCTAATGATTTTAAGGTTGATATGACTTAAGCACACTTTTAGTGCTGATTTTGATGTTTTATAAATAATCCCTTTTAAAATAGCCATCTATCATATTATGTGAGAATGAATCGTGTTAGAGCACAGCTCGCACTGGGATTCATATGTTTTCCACATAATATTAGTGCTGGATTTTGATACGCACTAGATTTTCATGACATGCATGATAGAGTACTGGAGTTTTACTCGTACTCAGCTTTGAATGATATATGCATGACAGAGTGCTAGAGCGTGGCTCGTACTCGATTCTTCATGGTTTATACATGACATAGTACTGGGAGCTATTGCTCGTACTTGATTTTGATATTGTGCATAGCATAGTACTGGGAGCTATTGCTCGTACTTGATTTAAATACATAAACTATGCATTGACCTAGTTGCTAGAGATTGCTCGCACTAGAGTTGAGTTTTATGATGTGAAACAGTGTTTGAGCGGAGTAACGACTGTGAGTCGCACTCAAGACGCACACTGTATGTGATATGTAATACATGTTGAAACCCATGCCTAAGACCTTGCGTGACTGTGTGTCATAGCTAGAGAGGATATCCGCATGAGGTTGGTATAGACATGGTATGATATTTCCACAGGCGCGAGGGCTAAGACCTCTATTAGGCACCCTGACTGTGATGTTGATAAGTTCCACGGGTGTGAGAGCTAAGTCCTATGGTAGGCACTCTGGCCGTGAGAACGGGTCCACGGGTGTACTTTGTACCGTGTCTGAGTGGCACGAGGTGTACGCTGTACCTGTGTTGTTATGGAGTTGAGGAGGATATAGCTGGCGGTTGTGATGGACTGACCCCCCTCCCGTTACAGCGGTGATGCCCCGCATACCTAGTACTGTGTTGCTTGGGATCACATCGGATATGATCATAATCCAGGATACTATTTACATGTACCACAGAGTCTTACATGATATATCACCTTGGTTGATTTACTGATTTAAGCTGCGGACAGACCTGAGGGATGGGTCGGACTCCGATTTGTGTTGTGAATCATTTGATGCCATATTTATATGTGATTTAAATATACATGGCATGATTTACATAAAGGCATGATTTATATATAAATGCATTGTGTTGCACTACATGCCTACTTTTGAGAAATAAAGCATGATTTCTGTACATGGGATTTATTCTGTACAAGTACATATATATTATATTTCAAGACATGCTTTTAAAGTGAGTAAGGAAATAAATGTTTTCAAGGCATAGCACTATTTTGAGTAGATAGTGTGGATATCTACTTGCTTGCCTGATTTCCTTACTGAGCGCGTTATGCTCACCCCCTTTTCCTTACATCTCTCTACAGAGCGTCAGTAGAGCGAGAGTTATCGTGGGAGAGTGTCCCAGAGTCCACTGCTAGTTCCTATCGATTCATCAGGTATACTTATTATGTACAGTTGTGTATCTAAACATAGAAACAGCACAGTGATGTATACATTATATATTATGGGGAATGTGAATGTAATTGTATTAGATTTTATATAATCTTACATGTATAATAAAAGCAGCTACAGTCAAAATTAATATATTGACAAGTATGTATGAGAATGAATATTATGGTAAGTGGAGACTCTGACATCGAATCACAGCCCAACCATTGAAGAGGAGAAAGGTATGTTAAAATGCGAAAAATTTATTGTGGTTTTTGGTTAAAGTCAAGGATTGAAACTGGGGTCCTGACAACACTAAAGCCCCTCTCAACTGATCAAACAAGTCATCTATCCTTGGCAAAGGATACTAATTCTTTATTGTCACCTTATTCAAAAGTCGGTAATCTACACACAAGCAGAGACTCTCATCTTTCTTTTTGACAAATAATACCAGAGTACCCCACGGAGATACACTCAGTCTAATGAACCCTTTATCGAGCAATTCTTGCAATTGTTTCTTCAGTTCTTCTAATTCAACTAGTGTCATTCGATAAGGTGGCTTAGAAATAGGCTGAGTGTCAGACACCAAATCAATTGTAAACTCAATTTCCCTCCCTAGTGGTAACCCCGATAATTCATCCGAAAAAACATCGGAATACTCACATACTACTGGAACATCCTGAATACTTGGTGGTTCCCGACTATTATCAGAGACAAGTAATATAACCTTCACAAAAATCGAGGTCATCAGAAATTTTTAAACATATAGACACCTTATAACTTCATAGAACTTAATACCATACACTTCATTTCTTATTAACAAAAAATACATCAAATTTATCAGGTAAGGAGAAGGTGACAGTCTTAGTGTAGCAGTCTAGGCTTACACGATTGGCAGCTAGCCAATCCATTCCCAGAATTACATCAAAGTCATGCATATTTAACAAAACTATATCTGCTAACATTATCCTATCTCCTACCTTGATTTCACAATTTTTACACACCATATCAGTCATCTGTGATTCATGCATGAGTGTGCTTATGTGTAACATGTGATCTAGAGGCTCAAGTTCTATATACAATTTATGTGCAAATTGTGTGGAAATAAATGAGTGTATGGAATCTGGGTTAAACAAAACATGTGCTTCACAATTACAAACAATGAGTATACCTCTAATAGTTTCAGATGAGGTGTCAACTGTCTCCCTGTTGGCAAACACATGCCCCTACGAAACAAGCTTCTTGCCCTTGTCCATGGTTGTGGCACTTCTCTGTGGTGCTTATCTCTTGGGAGCCTATCTCTCAAGTTACCTTAGTTGCTCTTGAGGCTTAGTGGGTCTCATCTGAGGACAGTCCTTAATTTGGTGGCCTACAACTCCGCATTTAAAACAAGCACCCGTGACCCAATGGCTAGGCCCACCATATGGCTTGCCACAGTTCTTGCACTGTCGAAATTCAATCCAAAGCCTCCAGTGGTTTATGCACTATCACTAGGGGTCTTAAGTTTACCAACCCTCGCTCGAGACTCATCTATCTGCTATCTCTTAGGCTGACCCCACCTCGATTTTAATCTGGATGCCTCAGATCTTTTACCATTGTCTTTGACTTTACCTATGGACCCGTATTGAGCTTGATTAACATCTAAACCCATCTTTATCTCCTGAGCATGTCTGAGGGTGTCCTCAAAATCTGTAACCCAAAACCTCAATAGTCTATCACGGATCTAAGGTCTTAAACCAGCCAAAAACCTCTCGGTACGAGGCTTTGGGTCCCTGACTATCTCAAGGTCTTACCTCAACAAGGTGGTGAACTAATTCTCATACTCATCCACCGTCATGCTAACCTGAACCAAATTCAAAAATTTCGTTTGCATCTTTTTCTGGGTAGTGTGCAGAATATATTGGGTCTTGAATGCAGTAAGAAAGGCATCCCATGAAATATTCCACTGACTGTCTGGTAGAACTGTCTGAGTGAACTTTCACCAAAACTTAGTTTGGCCCCTCAACATATAATTAGCCATGGTTACCCTTTCAGCATTTGTATGCCCCAAATACTGGAATGTTGTTTGAATATCTAATAACCATTCCTCGGCATTAACTGTATCCTTAACCCCTATAAACTTCGAGAGATTCATCATAAGAAAGTCACGTAGTCTTTGAGTATCCCTATCATCTCTGGGTGGTAAGACTAAAGGCTGAGGAGTTGGGGGTATCAGAGGAACCTATGGTGGAGGAGGTAAAAAAGTAGGTGCGGGTGTAGTAGCACCAGTACCTGAAGTATTTGCCCCAAATTGCTGGGCAAACATGGCTATGAGTGCACTAAGCCCCTCTCTCATACTCTGCATACCTTGCTCGAGCCTTATTATTCTACCATTAAGGCTCACTAGCTGAGGGGGAGGTGGTGGAGGAGTTTGTGCCTGCCTCCATAAACAACCCTATCTCCCGCTCATTGTTTCATGATCAATAACCTACGCGTAAACCAAGGTTTTAGTCATAACATTAACAAATATACTCACTTTATAAGCAGACAAACATAGACAATTGGGATGTAATCTAACTTCAACTAGTCGACACTGACAGTACTAAACAACCTTTTCTCTGATACCACGTAAACTGTGATGCCTCGAAAATGTGATAATATGAGCTAATTTGAACTTAATTTCTTATTTCGGTTGCATTCATGTTCAGTGTCGATTACTTAACATTTCATTTTAATAGAATTTTGTCAGTATATCAGCTCATTTATTCTCATACATCCCTACAATATTCAAAATACATTTGATATCCCACAGCAGTTGTTTTTAATCTCTTTTCATAATTAATAGTGGTTTCCTTAACCATTACGTTTCTTTAATACCTCTGAAATGGATTTTATTGTATAAACTGTAAGTTTATAACTTTACATACATACTTACCTAGATTACATCCCAAAATATCTCTTACATAAAAATGTCTACGCTATACAGGATGTCTGGAAATAACACTAGAAATATACCTTATCCTGTACCGGAGGTAGCCTAGGGAGAGTGTTGTTGTCACGACCCTCAACTTACCAAAAATCAACGCAAATTTTTCACTTTTCATGCATTATTTATTTTTCTTCATTACCCCACCTCGATCGTGATCAGCTACCCTCTCATCAGTTGGGCTTTGTGTCAATGTCTACCTCATTGAACCAACAATTTACTTTGCATTATAATTTCGAAGTAAACACTTGTATAAATAAATCAGAGTTGTTGTTTACATGTGTTTACATTGCTTTACAATCCCAATGGTTACATTCAAAATGCTATAGTGCTATAGAAAGTTTAGATACAAAATTACATCAGTGTGTATACCTTACGCGATGGGATGCAACGGATACCAAAAAGGGAAAGCCTCCAATCGCTCTCAGTCTATACTCAATTCTCTATGGAGAGGGGAAAAGAAGGGGGTGAGAAAACAACATGCTAAGTAAGGCAATCATGCGAACAAGTAGATACTGCAATATTACGTGATCATGATGCCAAGCTCAAAACCATACAGTTTCTCATTCACATCTCAAAAGTATTAGTCCATGCTTGTGTTAATGGCATGTAAAGCAAATCATGTTATTTATTAGTGCAAAAATCAAATTCAAAGCATGGCATAAATCATCATGCATATTTCATATGTAAAGCATGGAAAACCATCATGCGTAAGTGCACTTTAAAGCCATTATCGTACTTTCTCAAGCAAATCAAGCTATTTCATCTCAATGAAATCAATGCTTGTCAGGACTCAGCCCCTCCCTTGGACTATCCTGACTCACAATACGTTTTCAAAACATGGATTCATTCATAATAAAAGACATGTGATATAGGCAATATAATAAAGGAAATCTCCTCTAGGACTATGGCTATATCCTGTGATCCCAGGCTACACTGATCAGATATACGGGGTATCACCACTATCTGCTTCCACACGGGAGGTGGGTCACGTCTAGCCCTTCGGTCCATGGCAGATCTAAACATCGTTCGAAGACGGCATATCACAATCTCAACACGGTACAACGTACTCCATGCTACCTGCACGGTACAGCGTACTCCATGGACCTATATCAACACATCATATCACGTCACATCTCAAAAATGCATGTGCAAGCCTATTTATTCGGTACGACACCCAGTCTACCCGAAGCTCCTAGCACGGCTATCAACATGTCAAATTCTTAAAAATGCATGTGCGAGCCTATTTAATCGGTGCGACACCCAGTCTACCCGAAGCTCCTAGCACAGCAACAAGTATGGTGGCCATCTAATGCGAGCTATGCTCCAGCACCATGCCAAAACCAGTATAAGGTCTGTGCGAGCTCAACTCTAGCACAACATCATAAAAATCCATGTGAAAACTAGTGTGAGCTACTCTCTAGCACTTATGCATATTAAAACACATCAAATCGTGTGCGAGTCATATTGCAGCACGCTTTCATTCTCACGAAATCCATATAGGTGGCTCAATTCCTTGTAAAACATGGTTATTAACCAAATCAAATCATTTCAAATGTTAGCCAACCTACCAATCACTTGCTAAAAAGCAACAGAACAATGTTTTCAAAGTATCATGTTTTTGTTTTCATGTACATATTCTCAAAACCCAACTTTTTTTCCCTTCAATCACCCAATATCATTTCCTAGTATCACATGCACTCTAGCAAAACATTTAAGCGCCCAAATCGCGCACAGATGTCTCTAAGAGTCCACACAATTCCCTTACCTTGATTTTCTCGGGGTGCGACTCTCTTCCTCTTAGCTTCTCACATTTTTAGCTCAACTTGCTCCAGTGTATCCTCAGGAGCTGCAATTCATTCATCAAACACTTGAGTTAATGTTGCTAACTCTCATTCAACTGTGCATTTTACCCTATGCCTTAAATATTCATTTTACCCATTTTAGGTAAGTCTCACAATTCATTCCATAACACCATCTTAAATCCATACCCACAACACCATTATCACCTTAAAATATCCTATTCATCATTTATTCCACCACATTTTACTTTCTCACACTAACCCATTTCTAGGTTATAATCATTCCATTGCATCTTAGGTAGTTCTACCATTAATATTGTAAGACCCGTATTTTTTGTATATAAACATTATGAAAATGCATAAGTATATACATGTACATGCTATGAGAAGCATAAATGATATAAGTCCATAAGTTGGTGTACACACTGGTGATATAAGCTTGTGATGTACACACAAGTTTCATTATGTATGAATGTGAAGAAATGGACTTTTCTCAATGATGAATGTGAATAGAACTCAAAATGAGTAGTGTGGTAAAATGGAAGGAAGTTGCATGAGTTGCATAAAGCCTTATACTTCCATTTGATATATATATATATATTGTATACCTTTGGTTAGACAATGAATGCACATAAGTTTTAATATGCATAAAGGATAAATGGATGTCATTTTCAAGCCTTAAAGATGGTTGAATGAGAAAATGACTATGGCAGCAAAATCAAGTATGTTTGGTGTGAGTTACTGCAGAAAAGTGCAGTAAAATCTAGAAAATATGAATGCCAAATCGATCTCATTGGAGGAAAGATCGATATGGAAGAGCCAAAACTGCTTCTATTCGAGCAATGGAACAGGGTAGATCGATCTCTAATGGAACCAGATCGATCTCCTTAAGCTACTGACTTGCAACATATCGATCTTATGCAAGATAAGATCGATCTCCTTAAGGTTCTGTGTTGTGCAGATCGATCTCATGCTAGGAGCAGATCGATCTCATTAAGCCTGGAAGGTCGATTTCAAGAGGAAAAATGTTGAGAAGATCGATCTCTTGGGGTGGTAGATCGATCTCATCAAGGCAATTTCTATAAAACAGGATCTGATGACACACCAAGTAACCTAAATCCCCCTCTAAACTATAAACACTTTCCATAGAGGTTGGAGGCAAGTTTGTTTCATCAAAGTTGTTCATAGAGTGGAGAAGAACAACATAGTTACAAGCTAGAAGTTAGGTGATCCATTTAAGGGAAAAAAGGAGTTTTTTCCCCAAAGTGTGCTAAGTGGAGAAAAGTTGAGATTGGTAAGATTTCAATATCCCAATCTCATATATGTTAATTTATATACTTGTGTGAGTAGATTGGTATATAAATTAATGGTTGAAACATCTTAGAAGTGTTAAACTATCCATGACCTAGAAAATGGCTAAATTAGCCAAAATGAAGAGTTATTGAGTAGGCATGGATTTGATGATGATTTAAGCAGGCCTAGAGGTTATTAAGCATATATAGATGCTTATAAAATGATTTGATGAAGTTCATGTGCTAGAAACAAAAGTAGCTCAAATTGACTATAAGTGATGTTTGATGAAATGCCACAATGAAGTGAAAATCATGAACTTGAGGTATTAAGAGTGTAATACCGATTTAAGATGAATCAATAGACTCAAGGAGTCTAAGGGATTCTTGGAAAAGAGTTATAGACTCGAAATGGACTTGTAAAAGGATAAAGTCCACTAAAGAATAAAAAGGGCAAATGAGATGTAAATGGCTAAATGCATTGATTTGAATATCATGCATGTGAAATAAAGTATTTGACAGTATACTGATGTGTGTGATACACAATTTCAGCTACGGAAGATAAAGGTGGAGTTGATATGACCGGATCACAAGCGAGTGGAATCAAAGAAAAAGATTCAAGCGTGATTCGAGGTAAGGGACTTATGTAAGATATAGAGATAGCTATACGTATGTTTTCTTATCTGCTGTGTGAATTATATGTGAAAATAGATAGATATTGATATATCTAGAAGAAAACTACGTATGAAAATAAGTCGATAAGCATGCGTTGCATGACTTCTATGATTGTTGTGAAAAGAGATTTCTCAAATGTTTTGAAAAAAGAACAGTAATAGACAGGCTCCGATTTTAACTACTTGTATGAAATGTGTAGACAGAGTGATTGAAGGGAGTTAGCCTCTCACTCATACTTAGTGAAAGGAGCTATTCTATTTCTTTACTACGTGGAGTCGTGATGAGCATGAGAGGTAAAGGTAGATTGACCAGCCCTGCTCGCACATTATTTTCAAAGGGATTTTTAGAAAGTAAATAAGTGTTTGATGCTTCGAGGATATTGTGTGTTTCACTCGAGAGCTCGCACGTGATTTTGAGACAATAGAAATGGGTGATGAGGATCCATGAGAGCACGATGTACCGTGAGCATTAGCCATGGGGTACGATGTGTCGTGACTATCTGTGTGATAACTGTGTGAGCTCTGTGTGATGCTGAAGGGATGGTTGATCCGCCTCCCTAAGCATGAGGTTCCCGCACACCTAATTAGTGTAGCCTGAAATTCGACTATGGCCATAAGTCTGCAAATGTTGCATAAGTCTGTATCTGTGTGATACGATATTGTCACTACTGTGTGAGGTGATGGACATCCTCCTTTGCTATGTGTCTGGGGATGGGATGAACCATGATTTACGTCTCAACGTGTAACTGATTTACAAAGTATAAAGTATTTTCTATATGTGATTTGTGTGAATCAAGTATGTTGTGTAAACCTGTGTGGTATTGAAAGATGATCTGCGTGAAGTTATGTGTTTACTGTGTGAAAAGTGATTTCAAGTGTGAACTATGTGTAGTTTTTAAACTCAGTGGTTTTGTATGATAAACTGTGTGAATATGCATATAACCATCTGGTGAATTAACGGTTTCACATTTATGGAGATTGATTTAAAGAACATGCATATTATTTTATAAGGAAATGTGAGTATGTATTTTAGCATGTAGATAGTGTAGTTATCTACATGCTTGCACATTTTCCTTACTGAGCACGTTGTGCTCACCCCCTTATTTCCTCCTCCACAGATACTACTCAGTAGTGAGTACTACAGTAGTCCCTGCTATGGTATTCTCTAGTCATCCAGTCGTACAGAGAGGTATACACTATGTGATGATATGTAGAGAAATTTTGTATCTTGTAAATTAATGCACAGTCTAGTAATGTGTTGCACAAAAGGGGATGTATAGTTAATAGGAACTGATGTAAACTCTTTCGCATATGTTATAAAAGTTCAGTTTCTATTCAATTTGTTTAATTACATTAATTAAACTATAAATGAGTAAGATATGGATTGGATTTAACTCACAACCCAACTGTAAGTGATAAGTGTTAAGGTAAAAGGTCGTGGAAGAGGGTCGTGACAAATATGCACACCAAACCAACTTCAACATCAATAACTAAACAAATGTACTTGAGTTGGTGCTTTAGAAACTCGCCTCTTTAGATTTCCTCCTTGCTCCAAATAGGAATGCCCCTTGTTCCTTAAATCCAACAAATGGGGAAAATGCCTCCAAGCTATGGTGTTCTTCTCTTTGATGTGAACAACTTTGTATCTAATAGCCTTCCCTCAAATCTTCTTGAAAATGGGTGGATTTAGAGAGAGAAAACTAGGTTTTAGGTTAAAATTGGTAGAGTGAGAGTGTTTCTCGAAATCTGCAGATCCAACTGCTCCTATTTATAGATTTAGCTTGATGAGATCGATCTGCCTTGGGTGGAGATCGATCTGGTTCTCTTAAAATCCCTCTTTTCCACGACATTTGAAGGCATGAGATCGATCTATCAAAACCTTGAGATCGATTTGTTTCAGGTAGAGAGTTGAGGAGATCGATCTTGCTAGGGAGGAGATCGATCTGCTCCAACTCGAAAGCTAAGGAAAACGATCTGCTTGCCTTAAAATCGATCTTCTCCTTACAGAATGTTTAGCAAATCGATCTAACTCCATTGGAGATCGATCTGCACTGTTCCTATTGCTCGAATAAGAGTATTGTGGCTATTCCAGATCGATCTCTCATCCTATAAGATTGATCTGGCCTTCATATTTCCAAATTTTACTGTAGTTTTTTACAAAAACTTACACCAAAACATCCTTAATTTACTATCGTAGTCTTTTCCTCATCCAGTTACCTTTAAGACTTGAAAATGGCATCCATTCATACTTTATACACATTAAAACTTGTGTGAAATATTTGTATAACCAAAGATATATAATATAAACTAAATGGAAGTGCACAACTCATGCAATCTTCATTCCATTTTACCACACTACTCCTTTTTCATTCCACTCACATTCATCACATACTAAAATCCATTTCTTTGTATTCTTACATAATGAAACTTGTACGCACATCATAAACTCTTATTACAAGTGTGTACATTAAATTTATGTACTTTACATCACTTATGAATTCATAATTACTTGATCTAAAGTCATCCATATTATACTTTCATTTACACATATATACAAAGTTATATATATATGGGGTTTCACATTCTCCCCCACTTAGAAATTTTGGTCCTCCAAATTGGAACCAAATCATTTCGTGAACAACTCGGGATACCTCTCCCGCATCAAACTCTCTAATTCTCGTGTGGCCTCTTCCACCATGTGATGTTGCCAAAGGACTTTCACCAAGGGAATCGTCTTTGTCCTCAACACTTTTTCTTTTCTATCCAATATCCAAACCGGCTTCTCCATGTATGTCATACTCTCGTTGAGCTCCAAAGGCTTATACCTTATCACATGCGTCGGGTCCAAGTGATACTTCCGTAACATGGATACGTGGAAGACGTTATGTACATTTGCTAGTTTCGGTGGCAATGCTAGCCTGTATGCCTTATCTCCCACCTTATCAAGTATCTCAAATGGCCCTATATATCGAGGGCTCAACTTCCCCTTTTTCTCGAATCTCACAATACCCTTCGAAGGAGAAACTTTCAAAAACACTGACTTACCCACCATAAACTCTAGTAGTCTCTGTCTCCTGTCAACATAACTCTTTTGTCTGCTCTGAACTATCTATAACCTCTCACAAATCAATTGGACATCCTCAGAGGCTTGCCTAACCAAGTCAAGAGCAAAAATCTGTCTATCACCAACCTCTTCTCATCCAATAGGGGAACGGCATCTACGCTCATACAATGCCTCATATGGTGCCATCCCGATACTTGCATTAAAACTGTTATTAAGGTGACCTCTGCGAGTGGCAAATGGTCATCCCAAGAGCCTCCAAAATCCATTGCACACGCTCTCAACATATCCTCCAGGGTCTGTATAGTCCTCTCTTACTGACCATCTGTCTGAGGATGAAACGCGGTGCTAAAACTCAACTGGGTCCCCATCGCTTCCTGAAAACGTTCTGAGAAGTGGGAAGTGAAGCGGGCATCCCTATCAGAAACAACGCTCATTGGAATTCCATGTAGCCTCACTATCTCACACACATGCAAGTTCCTTAACTGGCTCAGAGTATCAGTAGCTCTCATAGCTAGAAAATGGGCTGGTTTCGTCAACCAATCCACAATCACCCATATGGCATCATGACCTCTGCGGGTCTTCAGTAATCCTATCACAAAATCCATGATGACATACTCCCACTTCCATGTCAGTATTGGTAGAGGCTGTAATAATCCTGCAGGCTTCTGATGCTCTACCTTCACCTGCTGACAAATGAGACACTTAGAGACATATTCAGCAATGTCTTTCTTCATCCCAGACCACCAATAAACTTTTTGAAGGTTTTGATACATCTTAGTACTCCTTGGATGTATCGTATACCTCGATGAGTGAGTCTTTGTTAAGATCAGCTTCCTGATCTTTGGATTATCGAAAACACATATCCTGCTTCTGAACCTCAACAATCCATCTGAACTTAATTCAAAGTCCGTCTCTGTACCCCTCTGTATCTACCCGACAATATCATTGCACTGCTGATCAACTCGCTGAGCCTGTCGAATTTGATCTACCAGATTCGGTTCCAACAGCAGGCTACCTATCATAAAGCCATTATCAATGTCAGGCGGGGCCACATCGAAACTGAGGTTCGTGAACTATTCCAACAGCTCGTGTTCCCTGATCATCATGAATGACACCAACCCTAGATGCTTTCTACTCAATGCATCAGCTACCACGTTTGCTTTACCTGGGTGGTACAGAATCTCACAATCATAATCCTTTAACATCTCGAGCCATCTCCTCTGTCTCATGTTTAACTCTTTCTGAAAGAATAGGTACTTAAGGCTCTTATGATCAGTGTAAACCTGAAATCTCTCACCATAGAGGTAGTGGCACCATATTTTCAATGCAAACACTATGGCCACCAACTCCAAATCATGGGTCGGGTAGTTCCTCTCATGATCCTTCAACTGTCTTGATTCATAGGCTACTACCTTCCCATCCCGCATCAATACACAGCCCAGTCCTTGGTGTGATGCATCCGTATACACCGAGAAACCTCCTGAGCTGGTAGGAATGGTGAGAATCAGAGCTATGGTTAATCTCTTTTTCAACTCCTGAAAACTTTCCTCACACTTATCGTCCCACACAAATTCAATACTCTTCCTCATGAGATGTGTCAAAGGAGCAGCTAGTCTCGAGAATCCCTCTACAAACCTTCGATAATATCGAGCTAAATCCAGGAAACTTCTTATCTCTGTTACTGTCTGGGGTCTCTGCCACTGTATGACTACCTCAATCTATGATGGATCCACTGACACACCATCTTTCGATACGATATGACCCAGAAAAGAGATCTGTTCCAACCAAAAGTTGCATATACCGAGTTTAGCGTACAACTTCTTCTTTTAGAGGGTCTGTAGCACTATCCTTAGATGTTGTTCATGCTCCTCTCTAGATCTTAAGTGCACTAGTATATCATCAATAAACACAATAACGAATCGATTCAAATACTGGTGAAACACCTCATTCATCAACGACATAAAAGCTACGGGAGCATTCGTCAACCCGAATGTCACGACCATAAACTCATAATGTCCATACCGGGTGCAGAAAGTTGTCTTGGGTACATCTCCACTCTGTATCTTTAACTGATGGTACCCAGCTCTCAAATCTATCTTGGAAAAGACCTGCGATGCGTGGAAGGGGATACCTATTCTTGATGGTGGCCCTATTCAACAACCGGTAATCTATACACAGTTGGAGGCTTCCATCCTTCTTCCTTACAAACAGAACCGATGCTCCCCAAGGTGAGACACTGACCTGATAAACCCCTTCTCCAGTAACTCCTGTAATTGCTTCCTTAGTTCTTCCAAATCAACTTGAGCCATTATGTACGGTTGCTTGGATATCAGCCTTAGTTCTTCAAAATGATCTTTTTCACCTATACCCAAATTTTTTCGTAAAAATTATTATTTCTTTCTTAGGTAGTTAAGCAAATTTAATGTCCCGTAAATACCCTCAAAATACATGCAACTACCTCTGAATACTCACAAAATTTCCTTACCTGGAATCGCGTTGAGTAATTCCACTTCCTCAGAGCTTCTCGATCGCGCAGTCCGATTCGCTCCCAATATAATCTCTGAAGCTACACAAAATTATTTATCATATTAAATACAATTTATTTATCTGTATTTCACTTTCACTACAATCGATTTAACTTATTGAGCTCATTTACTCTTATTGGGTCTTACTTTCTCATAAGTCCATTTCGTTGTACTATCTATTTCTCAAAAATCTATTGGGCCCATCAAGCCTACTGATTCATATTGGGTCGGCCTTATGCCTACAATGCCTTATTAAGCCGAATACTCAACGTTTGGCCCACTTGACCATTCGATCACGCATAGTGCACCATGCCTAGCCATAGCCGACACCATGGTTGCCTAGCTCTCATGACATTTCGGCAAACATTAGGTGTGTTTGCCTTAAGTTCATCACTTTCCTTCACTAAAGCATTTCATCATACACCTCTTATGCCTACTTTAAATCATCATCTATTCTAACATATTGGCTTCACGAAACCATCTTAGAATCATGTGTACATGCTTAATAACATCAATACATGTTTAAATCATCATTAAATCCATGTAAAATAAACTTTCTCTCACTTTCTCACACTAAACCCATATTTGGTCATGGATGATTAAGCATACTCAAAGATGTTTCAGCCAACAATACATACACCAATCAACTCATAAAAATGTCTAGATTAACATACTTAAAGTTGGTATATTGAAAACTCACCTAGCTTAACCTTTCTCTTTTGGCCAAAATTGGGGAAACATCTTTCTCCTTAAATCCAAAAATTTAGCCACTAGTTTTTGACTATGTTGTTCTCCTCCTCACAAGGAACAACTTTGCTAAAAGTAACCTTTCTCAAATCTGTTTGGAAGGTGATGATATTTTAGAGTGAGAAACTTGTTCACCTTGTTAAAAATGGAGAGGTATTTGATATTTTGGAGAAGAAGACTCGTTCTCGGGCTTTTAAATAGAAATGGGTGTTGTGAGATCGATCTCTAAGGGTGAGAGATCGATCTTCCTTTAGTTAAACTATACAAATATTCAGCAAGTAAATTGTGGGATTAATCTGCTCTTGGGAAAGGATCGATCCTTTCTAGCCAGAAACCATTGGAGTCGATCTGTGTTTGGGAAGGGATCGATCTTTTCTAGGTAGAATCAAATCGAGATCGATCTGCCTTTGGGAAGATATTGATCCTTTCTATGCAGAATCATATAGAGATTGATCTTCTTACCTATAGAACCTTTGTGATTTCATTATGGAATTACAAGATCGATCCTGTCATGTTTGGAGATCGATCTGGCATCCATCTGCAGGATTCCAACTGCTATTTTTTCCAGAATTTCAAAGGAAAGATTGCATTTAAATGCTTCACTAGTCATTTTGCATTCTATTCACACTTAGAGCATAAAAATTTTCATTTCTTATGATTAACATATTATGTAACTTGTGTGTACAACATGGAATCATAAGGGTACCTAGAATTCACGGGCCTTACAGATTATGGTTGTTCCGGGCTAGGAAATAAGGTTGGAGAATGGTGCAACAATAGTGGCTTTTAGGGCTGAATCTGGCGTTATTTAGAGGGCTACAAATGTGAGTTTTATGTTCTTTGAGAACGCAAGAAACAAGGGTATTACAGTGGGATTTAGCTGGCTTTAGGCTGTTTAAGGGTGGCGTTTATAAGGCAGTTTAAGTCGAAAAACAAGGCCTGATAAGTGGGGTTTAAAGGCTGGTGTTGAAACTGTTGTAGTGTGGCTACAGTGAGTCCGATTTGGCGTGGGGTAGGGTGTTGTTAGAGGCCTAGGATAGAGGTGAAAGGAAAGGCAGATCTATGAGGTTTCTATGGCTGTAAGTGATAGAAACAAGGACCCAAAAAAAAGAGTTTATAGGCAGCATGTTTCCCATTTTCCTACTTTAGTGGAATTGTGGTGAGTGAGGCCAAAACTGTGAGCTTTACAAAGGAGCTTTATAGGGTAAGGAATTTTGTAGCATGCTTTTTTATCTTTATAAAAATATTTAGAATATTAATCGATAATATTGAATAATTTAGGTGACATTTGAAGGTGAAATGTGAAATTAAAGAGACTAGCGCGGAGTTTAGCTAAACCCAGTGTGCGCCCTAAGTGAAGAGTCGATAAGACGTTTATATAATTCAAAATTAGAATTATATTCTGTAAGCTTAATTAAGATGGTGTGATGATGATAATGAATTAAGTCTATGATTGATTGGAAATATATTGGATGGTATGAGTATAAGATAATGATGAGTTGCGATTGTGGCTTAAGTGATATATAATGGCTGATATGAATGTAATGTAGTGATGAACTAATGAAAATGGCTAAGTGATGATAGTGCTATGATTATACGATTAGGGATAAATCCTTTGTATAGGACGTGGTTGCAAACCTTGAGGAAAAATAATAAGTGTAAATAAATAAACCTTTTGTCACCGTATAAGAAAATATTGATAAAGGTTATATTAAATTGAATGAGTAGTGCCTTGAGAAAAATACATTAAGGCATTTAATAGTCAATATACATATAAGATAATATAATCTATTATGGTGGATTAAATGAATGATCTATGTGATGATTACATAGAAATTGAACGACCATGAATAGTTTTGGTTTAATTACATTCTTTGATCTTGCTAATGATGACTCTTGACATATTACCGATATCTTGGATTTATGGGCTAAATAAATAGGATATGTGATGAAATGGCTTGTACTTGTGATACTAGTAATTAATTTGAGATGGTTATACACTATTGGTATTGTAATATGGTACATGGATTTAGGAGAAAAATGGCACTTAGCCAAGGTAAAGCCATAAGGCATTGATTAGGATGGTGTGGCATAAATTGAGAAAACTCTTAAGAGTGCTCTCGAGCCTAGAATATAATTTAATGAAAGTGCCTTAAGACATGTGAACTAGCTATTTATTTGTAGTCAGTAAAGTGTAATTAAATATGTTCGATAATTATACGGTATGCTTGATGTGGCATTGCAGCTAAAGAGATATTTAGAAGAAGGTTGACAATATATATGCATTGCTTAATCTAGCTTGGAGACAAGAGGATTAAGTATTGCTCTACTAAGCAGGTAAGGGGTGTATGTAGAAGTTGGTAGTAACGAAATACTATATTTTCAATGCATGATTCATGGTAATGACTTGTTTTGGAAATACTTATGAACTTAGGTCTTAAAAAAGTACCCTTAGGCCATACGTTTAGTATAAGTTAAGCCTTTCAATCATGATAAAAGCATCTTAGCATGAAACGAGGATTTCTTAACTTGCTTATATTAGTTTTAAAATGATTCTATATGGATTTAGGGTTTTCAATTACAAAAAAAAATTGCATCTATGTGCATGAAGGATCGATCCCTCAAGTTGTGGGATCAATCCCTCATTAAGGTTTTCGAAGATTTTTGTGTTTTGTCTTTTTAGGACCGATCCACTATCCTCATAGGATCAATCCTCACCCTTTAGGTTTGGTTTTTTAACCCCTGCAACCCATTTTTAAGGTAAGTAATGGCCTACTATTGTTACAAAAGAGTTTCGAAAGCTTACGTATCATGTTTTATAACCTTATTTTGATATGAAATGTGTTGGCTACTTATGATTCATGGAATATGATTTCGTTTTGGTTAACCTATGTTTTTAGAACTATGTTTTTAAGACCTAGCACTTGTTGTTTAATGCCATTATGGCAGTCATTCAAATGTACATGTTTGTGTGGCATGTATTGTCCCCACAATTAGTTTACCGCATGATAAGTGTCGAGAAGTACTCATGCCCATATCGGGCCAGTGCTTCATCCTTGGCACTGTGTATGCTCTATGATTTTGAACTATGTTTTCGGAGCTACACGACCCTAATCTAGTCTACAGCATGATCATGGCTATCAGTTCACTTCTTCCTTGATAAGGACTTATCTATGTTGCATGATTACTATAGGGATTTCGCCTAGTCTCCACCTTATGTTTTCGATATTTGTTGTTGGATGGTTACATTACAATTTTGATATATATTTTTTTATATGCTTCCGTGATTACAAAGTTATGCTTTTAAACTATTATGCTGAGTTAAATTACAAGTATGCTTTCGAATATGCTATATCCACGATTCGACTTGTAATTGCTTGTTTTTAGAAGTGCATGAATCTTTTATGATGTGCATTATGATTTTCGCTATCTGCTTCCGCATGAATTTTTTTACTAGGCTTTTCCTAATGCTCACCCCTTCTACTCTCAGATTATATGCAGTGATTCCAAGGAGAGTTACTTTTGGACTTGTGGATGTGTAGAGCTCTCGGGCTATCTTTTGTAGTTTTGTGAGGAAAGCATAGATATATATGTATGTATATTATAACACATGTTACGTATGGGATGTAATTAGGATATATTGGATGTCAATTATAGTTTATAAACTAGGGTGATGTCTCAATATCTAAGTTTAATACTGCATGATTATTGAAGTACCACATTAGTAAATATGATTTTGTAGAATGATAAACATTGCATTATGAATTTATATTGGGGTTTAAAGGGAATTACGATATTGCATCACTATTATTTTAATTAGGACCATAAACTAAAAGTTAATCATACAAAACTGGTAACGATTAGTTAACTAAGTTAATCAAAACTTACACTACACGTAGACAATGATAAGGATGGAAAAGAAAATTTTAATCCAAAATTTTGCTTCTAAAGATGTTATAGGCGGCAACACTAAAGAGGTAAAAAAGGCACACGACAAAACTAAATTGGCTTGTGCCTATTGTCGCCCCTCCCTTAATCTCTATCTTGTTCTTCCTTTTATTAATCAAGAAGAGAATTGTTTTCTTTAAGGTTTTTAATCTTTAAGATATGGAGAGATTAATAGAGGTGAGTTTATGAAACTCGAGCCACTAGCATGCTGACGATCATGATACAATCCAACCTCCCAAAAAGTTCATTTGTTACTTGTATGGATTATAGTTAAAGGCTAGATATAAGGATAACTTATCTTATGATTTAAGACAAGAAGATCAAGCATCAGTTAGACTTAGATTACGATATCTAAATCTTAGGTATGATATGATTATTGATAATTATTTGCATAATTTGAATGTTCTTGATCAAAGAGATCCACTGTCACGCCCATCTTCTCGTGACTTAACTTACTACTAACAGTTAGACTGCGAATCAACATCCATATCCACATCTCATCCATTCATAATTTAAATTCATTTAACGAAATTGAAACTGTTCTTTTATAAAACTGTGCGAAAATGTTTACATCAGTTTCTATTATATACATCCCTTTCATACAAAAGATCACTAAACTGTGCATTAAATTATAGGATACAAACTTTTTCTCAAGTGTATACCTCTGTAATGCTGGAGAACTGGAGCACACAGTAGTAGGGCAACTGTAGTAATCACTACTGCGTAGTATCTGTGGAGGAGGAAATAAGAGGGTGAGCTAACACGCTCAGTAAGGAAAATATGAAAGCAGGTAGACAATTACACTATCTACATGCTAAAATATAATCATTTATTTCCCTTATAAAACATATGCATTCTTTAAAAACATCTTCCATCGATGCGAAACCATTAATTCGCTAGATGGATACATGCATATACATCATCAATTCACACGGTTTAATCTTTGAAAACCACACAGCTTTGTTTATCAGTTCACACAGAACACACTTACAAATCTCTTTGTAAATCAATGAACATGAGACATATAATGTGATTTTATATCACCCTGTATCATACAGCATGGGGGACATTTGTCACTTCACACAGTAGCAACACAATATTGTATCACATAGATAAAAGAAGACTTATGACCATAGTCCGAATTCCAGGCAACACTGATCAGGTGTGCGAGAACCCTATGCTTGGGGAGGATGATCAACCATCCCTTTAGCTCACACAAAGTCACTAAGATATCACTACACATCGTACCCTATGGCTAATGCTCACGGTACATCGTGCTCTCGTGGATCCTTATTACCCATTTCGGTTGTCTCAAAATCACATGCGAGCATGTTTGTGCAAGATCACTAAGCAATACACGACGGCTCTAACACGATTTTACTCATCACACAACAATCTCATAAACTCTCATGCGAGCTCTCGAGTGGAACACACAACATCACCCGAGGCATCGAGCACGGTTTCACTTATCACACAATAAAGCTCAAGAGACCACATGCGAGCAACTCAGCGTAAGATCACATAGCATATCTGAGGCATCGAGCACGACTTTGTCCCATCACTTTAAATCGAAGGGGTCACATGCGAGCAACATCATAGCAAGATCACTAAGCAGTACTTTTTGACTCCAGCATGATTCCCAAAATCTAGTGTGAGCTCTCGAATGGAACACACAGCATCACCCGAGGCATCGAGCACCCTTTTTTCTTTTCTAAAAAAATCTTTTTAAAAAAAAATGATGTGCGAGTAGGGCTGGTAAATCTACTATTTTCACTTAGGGTCTAGCACAATTTCACATAGAAAAGAAATAGAAGGCTCCATTCACTGAGTGCGAGTGAGAGGGCAATCTCCCTTCAATCACTCATTAAAAGCTTATCATGCAATTTACTAAACCGGGAGTCAATCTATTATTATTCTTTCTCAAAACACTTGTAAAAACATCTTTTCACAACATGGCATAGAAGTCATGCAATTCATGCATATAATCTTCTTCTCATACGTAGTTTTCACCTAGATATATATATATATCAATATCTACATACTTATCGCATGTATTCACATGCAGCAAGTAGGAAAACATATGTATAGCTATCTCTAACAACTCGCATAAGTCCCTTACCTCGAATCACGCTTGAATCGCCTTCCTCGATTGCAAATGCTCCTGATCCGGTCTTATCGGCTTCAACTTGATGTCCTGGAGCTACAATGAATTACAATTCATATCAATATACTCTAATATGCATCATTTTCACTTGCAAGAAGTTTAATTCAATGCCTTGGGCCATTTTACACCAATTTGGCCTCATTTCGTCTTATCGGACTTTACTCCCTCTTAAGTCCATTTCGACTATTCTATTCGTTACTCGAGAATCTGTTAGACTCCTCGAGTCTATTGATTCGCATTAAACCGACATTAAGCTTACAATGCCTCAAGTTCATCATTTTCTTTCTCTATGGCATTTCATCAAACACTTATCACGCCCATTATCAATCCTCATCTAATCTAACTTATCGATTTCACAATGTCATCTTAGAATCATCTATACATGCTCATTAACATCTCTACATGTTCAAATCATCATTAGCTCTATGCCATTTAAATTTTCTCTCACTAAACCCATATTAAGTTATAGGTATTTAAGCATGTAAATGAGCATTTAATCCAACATTATATACACTAAATCACTCATCCAACATTATATACACTAAATCACTCATCAAGAAGTCTATATTAACATACTAGAAAACGACGTATAGAAACCTTACTCAGCTTGGCTCTTTTTCCTCTTTTGCCAAATTTGAGGGAAAACTCGTTTTCTCCTTCAATCCAACGATTCGACCTCTCATTTTCAACTATGTTGTTCTCCTCCTATCTAGGAACAACTTTGCTGAAATGAAATTCTCTCAACTCTATTTAGAATGTAATGAGAATTTAGAGAGAGAAACTAGGTTACTTTGTTTCAAAAATGAAAGGTTTTCACGTTTCAGGGGATGAAGGCTCGAAATGTCAGGCTTTATATAGAATTTGCCTTGATGAGGTCGATCTCCTTGGGTGAGGATCGATTTTCCCTGCTTGAAATCTCTCTCGACATTTCAATTTGCAAGCAGCAGATCGGTCTGCTCGAGGAAATGAGATCGATCTTGGCCAAGCAGAGAGCTTCTGAGATCGATCTGGCCATTGAGAAGGGATCGATCTGCTCCAACCCGAGGCAATGAGAGATCGATCTGCTTCTGGTCGAGGTAAGTTAAAATCGATTTGGCTTGAACTGAGGATCGATCTCCTCCTTTAAAATGTATCTAAGATCGATCTCCCTTGCTCTGCAGCATTCCAGCTGCATTTTCCCCAAAAATTCAAAGGGGAACTTTACATTAAATCACTTATATACTCCATTTGCATTTCATTCACATTTTAACTTGAAATTATCCAATTCTCATGATTCATTGATTACAAAACTTGTGTGTACATTCTTAGAATCATAATAGATACATATAAATTTACGGGTCTTACATCCACTGAGATCGATTTCTTGGTTGTAAAATTTTGAATTACGCATGTTATTCTGCCATGCTTATTATGATTTTATATGTATAACCTATCTATGTATGACTTAAGAAACCTATAGTTACTATTTAAAGGTGTATTACTTAGATTCTAATTTTTTTTAAAAAAATTATTAGAACAAGTAATAAATTCATTACAATTGATGTGGTCGTGTCACCAGATCCACGTGTGCAACTATCCGCCTGCCACGTGTCGCTCTAAGAACAGGCCACATGGCAGATTGGCGACAGAAGTGCTATGCGACACCGTTCCCAGATGTGCGACAGAGTGTTTGACGCGAGAGGAGTCTATCGCCTCACAGTCTGCCGCGCATCGTGAGCGACAGACCTCCATCGCCCATGCACGGCACAGGACTCTCGCACAGACTGCGGTAGAGGTCCCCGCGCTGCAGGCGGTATAGTCTCCCGCTCAGCATGTGGCATAGTCTCCCGCTCAGCATGCGGCATAGTCTGCCGCATAGACCACGGTAGAGGTCTCCGACAGAGGTCTCCCGCACTGTATGCGGGATAGTCTCCCGCACAGACCGCTGTAGAGGTCCCCGACAGAGGTCTCCCGCACTGTATGCGGCAGAGTCTCCAGCACGGCTTGGGGCAGAGTCCCCAGAGTCTCCCGCACGGCCTGGGGCAGAGTCCCCAGAGTCTCTCGCACGGCCTGGGGCAGAGTCCCCAGAGTCTCTCGCACGGCCTGGGGCAGAGTCCCCAGAGTCTCTCGCACGGCCTGGGGCAGAGTTCCCAGAGTCTCTAGCAAGGCTTGGGGCAGAGTCCCCAGAGTCCCCAGAGTCTCCCGCACGGCCTGGAGCAGAGTCCCCAAAGTCTCTCGCACGGCCTGGGGCAGAGTCCCCAGAGTCTCTCGCACGGCCTGGGGCAGAGTCCCCAGAGTCCCCAGAGTCTCCCGCACGGCCTGGGGCAGAGTCTCCCGCACAGAAGCCCGACAGAGTGCTCTACCACTCTGTCGCGGCCCAGACACGCGCCTGGGCCTCAGCCCGAACCGACTCAGATGCCTATAAATATGAGGTGAGCCCTCTGAAGGGGGCCAGATCCAGAAATCGATCCAAAATCAAAGAAAAACAGGGAGAATACTTAAACACTCTGATTTAAGCCATAAACTCTCCTTTTCTTACATACATACACCAACTCCCGATCACTGACTTGATCGTCGGAGTGCGCGTGCAGGGACAAATCCCTGACCCCTCTGATTCCTGTTGTTTTGCAGGATATACGAAGAACACGTGGAGCAAATTGCATCGACGTCACCCTTTCGTCGTTAGCATAATCAGACCACGTGGAAGGTAAAGCACTGTTGCTGTCAACTAGGCAACATCAATTGGCGCCGTCTGTGGGAAGCCTGACAAAAAGCCACATTCTCTATCGAAATGGTGAGAACACGCTCTACGGCGGAGGTGACAGAGGGCGGAATTCTGTAAGTCCCCCTGCCAGATCAGAACGAAGGAAGAGACACAGTGGAAGGGCTCAAGCAGAACCCTTAGTCTCCCTGGAAGAATTCAACACCCTGAAGCGCAAAAATGAAGAGGCTACAACAGCCCTGAGAGCCATAGTGAGCTTCTTCAGAGAGGCTCTCCCCCAATTCAGCTTACCCCATGAAGTACAGCAGTTAGTGGGGGAAAGCACACCGAGGCAGACCTACGAGAGAGGTCAGCCCTCCACTTTGGCGAGTGCTGGACAAGGTGCAGGAACGCAAGATAATGCTACTGCCTACCCAGCAAGACAGAACTCACCCGCAGCTCCACCACAACAAAGGTCGCCTCCGGTTTCGAGGCGACAGAGCTCACCCGCATTCCCGCGACAGAGATCACCCGTGGCTCAACTGCGACGTAGCTCACCCCTGCCCGATAGGCGACGGAGTTCGCCGAATGGGCGGCAGAGCACTCCCCCGGCTCAAAGGCGACAGAGCTCTCCCGTCGACCACATGCGGCAGAGATATCCCAGGTCAGATGGGCGACAGCACTCTCCCGCCGCGGATAGGAGACAGAGTTTACCTTTGCCCGATGCGCGGCAGACTTCACCTCTGTCGGCCAAGCGACAGAATTCTCCTGCAGCCCCTGTGCGGCAGAGTTTCTCTACACTCCGCAGCTCTTCTCCTTTGGAGTTTGTACAAGAGTTAGGAGAATATAGGACTGGGGAGCAGCGAAGACAAAGAGATTTTAACCCACAAGAAGGTCCCGAGATATCAAGTCCCGCAGTCAGATGTACTGGAAGAGGTATTTACCAATCGGACTCTTCTAGACCGGAAGGGACAGGACCTTACTCAGCTCGAGGGTCGGAGGACGTGGAGAAGGTCGTCCAAAGGATCCTCGAGAAGAAAAGGCTAGTGTCTCCGGATGACGGACAAAGGAGGAGGATCTCGTTTAGTCCGAAGATCATGAACAAACCCTTGCCGAAGAAATTCAAAATGCCTTCTATGGCTACTTATACCGGCAAAGCGGATCCCTACGACCATATTCAGAGTTATGAATCCCTCATGATGCTTCATGGGTGGGAGGACGAAATCATGTGCAGAGCTTTTTCTCTCACATTGTCCGGGCACGCTCTGAAATGGTTTAACGGGCTGAGCGAAGGTTCAATCTCCTCTTTCGACGAGTTGAGAAATGAGTTCCTCAAAGTATTCATGATTCACAGCCAGAGGAAGAAAGACGCTACCTACTTACTCACGCTTAAACAAGGAAATAGAGAATCCTTGAAAAGCTATGTAGATCGCTTCCGAGATGCAACCTTGGAGGTGGAAGATCTACCAGTAGGGGTAGCCTTGGCTGCGATACTCCAAGGGACAAGCTCAGAGAAGCTACAAGAATCCCTCTCCCTTGATCAACCTCTGACGATCTCCGATCTTTTTGCTAGGGCCAATAAGTATGTGGCCCAAGAAGAGGTGATGAGTTCGATCCCTCGGGGACGCGAAAGAAAACCGTGAGGGGAACCCTTGGTTCGGGCCCTGCGAACGCAGGCTGCCAGTGGGCCGTACCCAAAGCGGACTATGTCTTGAGTTCGATCCCTCGGGGACGCGAAAGAAAACCGTGAGGGGAACCCTTGGTTCGGGCCCTGCGAACGCAGGCTGCCAGTGGGCCGTACCCAAAGCGGACAATGTCTTGAGTTTGATCCCTCGGGGACGCGAAAGAAAACCGTGAGGGGAACCCTTGGTTCGGGCCCTGCGAACGCAGGCTGCCAGTGGGCCGTACCCAAAGCGGACTATGTCTTGAGTTCGATCCCTCGGGGACGCGAAAGAAAACCGTGAGGGGAACCCTTGGTTCGGGCCCTGCGAACGCAGGCTGCCAGTGGGCCGTACCCAAAGCGAACTATGTCTTGAGTTCGATCCCTCGGGGACGCGAAAGAAAACCGTGAGGGGAACCCTTGGTTCGGGCCCTGCGAACGCAGGCTGCCAATGGGCCGTACCCAAAGCGGACAATACGGTTGAGTGGCTCTACCGGCTGGGCTAGACGTCACAACCAACCGAGCCGTAAGAGCCTGAGGCGCTATGCGTCACTGTGGCCAGGCGTAGTTCAACCGAGCCGTAAGAGCCTGAGGCGCTATGCGTCACTGTGGCCAGGCGTAGTTCAACCGAGCCGTAAGAGCCTGAGGCGCTATGCGTCACTGTGGCCAGGCGTAGTTCAACCGAGCCGTAAGAGCCTGAGGCGCTATGCGTCACTGTGGCCAGGTGTAGTTCAACCGAGCCGTAAGAGCCTGAGGAGCTATGTGTCACTGTGGCCCGACGTATACGTATCACTGTAAAACAGGTATATATACATCCATACAAAAAGAGCCGTAAGAGCCTGAGACGCAACGCGTCACTGTGGCCAGGCGTATACTCAAAAAGAGCCGTAAGAGCCTGAGACGCAACGCGTCACTGTGGCCAGGCGTATACTCAAAAGAGCCGTAAGAGCCTGAGACGCAATGCGTCACTAAGGCCAGGCATAAAGCATTCAATTAACCATAAAGGCCTAAGACGCTACGCGTCACCGTGGCCAGGTAATCAAAATACTAAGGCTATAAAAACTAAAGACGCCTTCACGTCACAGTACTCAAGCCTTAAACAACTGCACGTTTGCACAAAAAATTCTTCCTGAAAGTATACCTTTCTATCAAGAATTGAGGAGCATACACGAATATCAATACAAAGCTATATACAAGCAAAGTATATACAAGCCAAGCAAAAGAAACAATCAGACAAAGAATGACAAATGACAATTAGAGAAGTAGTGCAAGACAAAGCATGAACAAAAATCTCAATTTCATTTCATACAAGTGTCGGTACAAATAGATCTTTAACAGATCTTTACAATTGCATTTCGACAAAAGTACAAAGTTAAAACAACAAAACAAAGTACTTGAAATGAAATACAAAAAACAAAAAGCAAAAATCCCTATCTACTCTCCGGGAGGAAGCTGGGGATCAGCTGCAAAACCTTCACTTCCAAGGGACTGCTCGCCCTCCTCGCCGTCTAAATCAATGAGGGCTTCTATAGGCTCAGGAGCACCGTCCAGATCCGCGGGCTCCCAAGGACCAGCAAGGTTGACGAGATCATCCTGAGCAGTCCTCTTGAACAGCTCGTCCGCAGGCTCAGCCTCGGGCTCGTACTTGGTCCAATCAGGGGCCTCAAAGAGCATCGCATCAGGGGTATATTGGAGCTCAGGAAATTCCTCTCCCTCCCTGTGTGCTTCTAGCCAAGATCAGGCCAGGTAGAACTCGTACTTGACATAAGGGTTGGAGAAGTCTTCCTTCCGCCTCAAGCAGTCTTTGGAGAGACGATACTCCTTTACGGTCTCGGCCCGTATGCTGTCAATTTCGGCCTGGGATAGTACAGGAGCAGTTTGGCCTTCCAACTCACCAACACGCTGCTCGAGCTCTTGATTCCGAGTGAGCGTAGACATATAGTTGGATTGCATACGGTCTAACTCAGAATGAGCCTCCTGCAAGTCCTCTTGGAGTTTACAAGACCGGGCCGTCTCCACTGTGAGATCCCCCTTTGCAAGACCGAGGTCTTGATGAGCCTTAGCAAGCTGCTCCTCCAGGCTTCGAACTAAATCCGGAAGAGGGGACAAGTTGTTGACCGTGTTCTGTAGCTCCATGACTTTGTCCCTCAACTCCCGGATCTCTCTGTCGGCTCACTCCCGGTAAGCCCGATGTTGGGCATTATTTGCCGCGGTTCGTTGAGCCAGCTGCGCAAAAATGCAAAAATGTTAGACTCAAAGCATGCTGCAAAAAGCAATCAAAAAGAGAAGAAATCAGAAACTTACCCTCAACGCCTCGATGTCGGCTAAGTCTTCCCCCTCGGGGTAGTTTCTGAATATCCTTGCCTCATCTCGAGGAAGGATAGTGGACCAGCTCAACCGAGAGGCCACCCCGGGAGTGTCCAGAACATCATTATCACGAACCCCGGGGTAGACTCGGAATTCGTGGCCCCTCATAATATTCCCCCCATCCACGGAATAGGGCCTCTCGTCGGCAGGACCTATCCTCGGCAATATCGGCCTGCTTCTCATCGAACTCTCGATGTACAGATGCTTTCTATTCTTCCGCTGAGACGGAATGATATTGCATTCCGCGCGCTCCTCAGAGCGTGATCGTCCGGATGATCCGGAAGCCCCCCGTGAAGACGAGGCAACTCTCCCCCTATCCCGAGAGACATCTCTCTGCTCTGAAGGAGGGGGAGGCATCGCCTGCCTAGAAACAGGAGGGGTCCGAGCACGAGATGGATGAGAGGGGATCGATGCCTCACTTGAGACATCGTCAGCCAAACGATGCCTTTTCCTGGCAGGAGCGCTGGAAGGACCAACCTCAGAAATTTGGCGACCTAATGATTGCCGAAAATGACTCATGTCTGCAAAAAAGAAAAAGAAGATCAATGGTTAATAAATTGATCAAAAATAATAAGTAGAGGGAAAAAATAAAAGTTACCGTCAGGAGAGTCTAAGTGCTCCTGAAGGGACTCGATATTTATCCCCTCGTCGTCTGGAAGCACCATGAAAGTGGAGCCGAACCCTTCCCAACCAGTGAGATCGGCTAAGGGTTCGCTACCAGAGCTGGATTCCAGATTGGTGCCCCCTACATCCTCTTGTGGCCTAGGAGCTTCAGGATTTAACTCGGGAGAAGCCGAAGGCAGAGGATCTGACGACGGAATAGAGTTTCCGACAACAGGGACCGGACCCACACCCCAGCCTGCTAATATCAAATTTTCATTTGATACAAGGGTGTCCAGGCTAAGGGGATGAGGGACCAGCAATTTATCGATGTCAGAAGACAACTGCTCCCTAAGTGTGGCAACCCGGGGACCCTTGGGGATTTCGTGCCTATTCTCCCAACGAGTAGGGATATCCAGGCCCTCGGGCACTTCCACAACCAGCCATTCTGTCTCGAAACCGTGAAGCTTGTTAGCAGGTTTCTCGAATAATCGGTTCTCAAAATCGGGCTGGTACACCCGCTGAAGCGAATAAGGCACTAAGTCGGGACTCCCTCGAAGCCTAAAGAATACTTCAAAAAGAGGAAGAGACGGAGGGACGCCCCTTAAATGGCAGTGCACAGTGAATGCTACCAATTGCATCCATGCATGAGGATGCAGTTGCCCCGGGGATACCCTGTGCGTCCTGAGGAAGGAAGCCCCAAAGTCGGACAACGGGAAGCGGAGTCCTAACTCCAAAGCTGCCCTAAAAACGACAACCCCGTCAGACACACGACGTATGTCTCTCTCCTGAGGGGTTGGGAGTCTATAAGTGTATCCCTCGGACAAAGGAAATCGAGATTCTAGGTCTTGAACGTCGGCTTCCCTTAAAGTCGACTTAACGCCTAGATCGATTTGCTTTCCTATGCCATGTCTAGCCATCTTAGAAGCTCGTAGATCAAAGAAGTGGGATTACGGGCTACGAAAAATTACCTAAGGTAATGGAAACAGAACTCGCGGCAGAGTGTGAAAATCCGCGGCAGACTAGCGACACAGTGAGCAGTCTCGCGGCAGAGTTGCGACAGTATGGCGAAGGACTTGCGACAGAGTGCCTGAGAGTCGCGACAGAGTGTCCTTGCGAGAGAATTCAGTAGCGACAAGGACGTCAGGGGCCCAGTATTTATAGAGGCTCGCCTGGGTACACACACACGCGGAGGTCCGACCCGGCCCGCGAAACACCGGACCCAAATCCTCTTTCGCGGGAAAAATTCCCTCCAAAGAGTGGGGAGCAATTGATGTGGTCGTGTCACCAGATCCACGTGTGCAACTATCCGCCTGCCACTTGTCGATCCAAGAACAGGCCACATGGCAGATTGGCGACAGAAGCGCTATGCGACACCGTTCCCAGATGTGCGACAGAGTGTTTGACGCGAGAGGAGTCTATCGCCTCACAGTCTGCCGCGCATCGTGAGCGACAGACCTCCATCGCCCATGCACGGCACAGGACTCTCGCACAGACTGCGGTAGAGGTCCCCGCGCTGCAGGCGGTATAGTCTCCCGCTCAGCATGTGGCATAGTCTCCCGCTCAGCATGCGGCATAGTCTGCCGCATAGACCGCGGTAGAGGTCTCCGACAGAGGTCTCCCGCACTGTATGCGGGATAGTCTCCCGCACAGACCGTGGTAGAGGTCCCCGACAGAGGTCTCCCGCACTGTATGCGGCAGAGTCTCCAGCACGGCTTGGGGCAGAGTCCCCAGAGTCTCCCGCACGGCCTGGGGCAGAGTCCCCAGAGTCTCTCGCACGGCCTGGGGCAGAGTCCCCAGAGTCTCTCGCACGGCCTGGGGCAGAGTCCCCAGAGTCCCCAGAGTCTCCCGCACGGCCTGGGGCAGAGTCCCCAGAGTCTCTCGCACGGCCTGGGGCAGAGTCCCCAGAGTCTCTCGCACGGCCTGGGGCAGAGTCCCCAGAGTCCCCAGAGTCTCCCGCACGGCCTGGGGCAGAGTCTCCCGCACAGAAGCGCGACAGAGTGCTCTACCACTCTGTCGCGGCCCAGACACGCGCCTGGGCCTCAGCCCGAACCGACTCAGATGCCTATAAATATGAGGTGAGCCCTCTGAAGGGGGCCAGATCCAGAAATCGATCCAAAATCAAAGAAAAACAGGGAGAATACTTAAACACTCTGATTTGAGCCATAAACTCTCCTTTTCTTACATACATACACCAACTCCCGATCACTGACTTGATCGTCGGAGTGCGCGTGCAGGGACAAATCCCTGCCCCCTCTGATTCCTGTTGTTTTGCAGGATATACGAAGAACACGTGGAGCAAATTGCATCGACGTCACCCTTTCGTCGTTAGCATAATCAGACCACGTGGAAGGTAAAGCACTGTTGCTGTTAACTAGGCAACATCAACAATAAATATTTTTATTACAAAGTTATATCACATAGATTATAACTAAAACTTTAATCAAATTATAAATTATTATTTATCCATATCTTATATTTTATCTGTAATATTTATTAAATTATCACGTAAAATAACATCTCATTCGAAAATAGAGAGAAATATTTGAGGAATAATTTCTTGATTCTTCAACCCAACAAAAAGTTAGAAAAATCTTCAATTAAAAAAATTTGTACCAATGATTGATTTTAAGATGAAATTTTATTTTTTTTCAAATCAAATACCAATTGACTTTTGAGGTTAATTGGATTCATTAAATTTTTTATCGAATTTTAATTTGATTTGATGAAAATTAATTGTCATATCGGATGTATAATTTTTTATTTTATTATTCTAAAATATACAAAATAAAAATAAAATTGTTATATTATACTTATAAAAAAAATATTTATATCATATATAAATTTATTGGTTTATACAGGTTTAGTAATCCTTTATGTAAATTTTAGAAAATAGAAAGCTGAATGGGGTGGTACGTGGCACCCCTTAAGCTTCTTATTTTCTTTCTTTTTTTTTTTAGTTTTTGTTTTTTTTTATATCTTTCTTTTTTTAATGTTTTCTTCTATATATATTTTTTAAAATTTTTTTAAAGGGAGCTCAATGGTGTCTCCACGTTGCACCCCTTTGAGCTCTCTATTTTCTTTATTATTTTAATTTTTTTTTTAAATTTTTTTATAATAATGTTTATTATATTCTATTTTTATTTTAATTCCTCCTTTTCTTATCCTTTTCTTTTCATTTCTTTCTTTTTTGTCCATCTTGATTCATTTTTATTTTTAATTTATTATTTGGATTGCGATATTTTTATTTTCTCTCAATGGATAGGATTGTTCATATTCCTATTTTGATCAAATTAATTGATCAAATTAATTTAATTTGATTAATTAGTCAATATGATTAATTTCTATTGGTTATCAAAAGGGCAGTTCAATGGGCACGTGACACCCCTCCAGCTCCTTTTTTTTTTTTAAAAGTTTTTTGTTTTTTGTTTCTTTTCTTTTTCTGTTGTTTTCTTTTTTTTTTTTTTAATTTTTTTTTTTTCTTTCTTTTCTCTTTTATAGTTTTTTTAATACCGATTAAATTTTATTTCATTTTTTTATTCAATGGGTCAAGGTTTTTTTAATTTTTTTCTCAATGGGTAAGATAGCTCCTAATCTGATTTTAATCAAATTGATCAATTAAGTTTTTTTTTTTTTAATTTTTTTCTCAATGGATAAGATAGTTCATAATTTCGATTTTAATCTAATTAATTGATCAAACTAATTTAATTTGGTTATTTAGTAGACCACAAAATTGAATTTGATTAACTATTGAAAATAATTTTGAAAAATTTTTGTTTCCAATTAATTTGGGTTTCATCAAGTTAATCGAATTCCTAATCGAAAATTTAAAAATAAAAAACTCAATCTTTGAAAGAAATGGGTTGTGATAAGGGTGTTCACATGACACTTCATTTGCTCTCCATTTTTTTATCTTTTATTTTTTTAATATTAGACTATTTTTTTTATTTTTTTAATCCGATCAATAAATGTGTTCATATTTTAATTTTAGCCAAATTAATTGATTGAATCAATTCAATTATTTTAATTGATCGTGTGACCTGATTAATTTTAATCGATTATAAAAAATGATTAAACAAAATTGTTTTTGATTAGTTCATGTTGAAAATGAATTAACCAAAGTTCTAATTGAAAAATAAAAAAAATTCAAAGATAAAATTAAAAGTGCATAAAATCCAAATAAATATTTAAGTTTAATGTTGTTAGAATTTTCTGCTTAATGCTTTAAAATTTTAATATTTTATTTGATAATTTTTTTTAGTTTGTTTCTAATATGAGAAATTAGAAGATTAAAATATGATTTTAACTTAAATATAGTTTATTATTAATATTAATTTGAAAATTAACTGGATTGAATTCTATGCTTGGATTTTTAAAGTTTAATTATTATTTTTATTTAGTTAATTTAAAAAATTAAAATATAATTCAATTTAAAATAATTTATTTCAAAATTAATAGAACCAATAGAATCCAACCAATGCGGAGCCCAATGGGAGTGTCTACGTGCAACTCCATCTATCTTCTTTCTTTCCGTTTTTCATTTTTTTCTATTTTATTTTATTTTATTTTTTACTTTTGCCCCCCTTTTCTTTTGTAATTCAATAAGTATTTACCTGATATCTCATTTGATCTTTTTTTTTACTTCCTCTTTTTTTCTCTTTTTTTTTTATAGATAAAATTTGTAAAAAAAATAAACTAAATCAAGAGGTCCAGGAGATACAAAATTTTGACATTTTTTCTTCATTTCTTATTTTTCTTCAATAAATTATTTTTTATAAATTTCACCAATGTTCTTTATTTTTTAAGATATATTTAAGATGAGTGTTTTTGTTTCAAATAAGTCACATTTTTAAATTAAAAATAATAATTTTTTATCTATCTTTGAAATAAATTTTACAAGAAATACTTTTCATTGATGATATCGCATGCACATGATTTTTTTTACTTTTATTTTTAACTCTTTTTTTTTGGGGTAAAAACATGTTGTTCATAAAAAAAAAAAAATTACGCAATTTTTTCGAAAGGTTTAAATTTATTTATGTATATTTAAAAAAGTAATAATAATAATAATAATATTATTATTATTATTATTATTATCGGTCCAAAGCGCGAGACTTTTGCTAGTTCTAATAATTTGGGAAAAAGTAAAGAAACACAGAAGAAATGTCTTGTTGGACTGAGAGGAAAAGACGACACTGAAATTAGGGAGACGGAGATCTGAAGGAAGCCGCTGTCTGTGGTAATGGAAGGTATATTCTCTTCTTCTCTCTTTTCTCCTCAAAATTTAAAACCTAAATTCTCTCTCTACTCTCGCTTTGACTTTTTTTTTCTTTTTTTCTTTTTTACTTCCACCTCCTCGTTGATTTTTTTTTCTTCGTTCTGTTCATTAATTGATTATTTATGGATATACCCTTTAATCATCTGATCATTTCAGGTAACATAAACTGCTTTCTAATTATCTGAGTTACGATGTTGAATTTTACATTTTTTTTTTAAATTTTTGTTTATGGAGGATAACAGTTTCTAATTTTTACGCAATTCAGCTTTAACAGTTTTAGTTTTTATGCAATTCAGCTTGGTTCAACCGTGATCTTGTGTTATTTGTCCCTTTACTCTTCTTTCTTTCTTTCTTTCTTTCTGTATTTAAAAAAAAAAAAGAAGAAAATTGAGAAAGGTAACATGACAAAAAATGAGTTGTATTCTTTTTGCATACACAAATGGTTTGGTCTTTTTATAACATGTTTACTTTAGTATCCTATGGTTTTATTTGCTGGATGTTCATGGTCTGTCGGTCTGCAACTGCTCTATATCATTAGCACCAAGAGGGTGACAGTGATGACATCCTTTTTTTGTGTGGACGTGATTTTACTGCGTTTATTGTCTGTCTTTCCATGGGATTTTAGGACACTGGCTTATCTTAATGTCTGGTTTCCTTAGTCCAACACCGTTTATTCATAGCTGACTTTTGAGTGCAAGTAGATGCTAACCTAGGATTTTTCCTTTCACCTTCTTAGGAGAACATATAAATGCAATCTTACCTCAATGTGACCCTCTTTTAGCGTTTGAATGCATTATTTTTCTTGGGAAAAGGAGATAGCTTGTTTTTCTTTCACTGGATTTAATCTAAACAACTACACCTGATTCATCTATAAACCTAAGAATGTCTTGCAAATATAATGTAAAAAAAGCTATATAATCTCTATGCTCACTTTTTGTTTTTTGGCATCTTTTTGTTTGTGCACTATAAAACTTTTACTGTTCATTTTCCTTTTTCTTTTTTCCCTGAGCACCATTGCTTTGATTTCTACGAATGTCTTAAGCCATTACTTTGGTTGAAACTTGGAAGAGTTTTGCAGTACGGAGAGATCTAAGAAAAGATTTAAAACAGGATATAGAAATGCCGTTACAGTACTGAGGTTGGTGGGCACCATTACTAGTGTGATCCATTCTTTGTACTTGTTACTTCAAAGGCTGGAATTAGAGTTCTTAGATCCAGGAGATAGAATCCTTATTTATGGTAGAAATTATTTGTATGGCAATTCATTCTGGTTTCTTTTTTAAAATTATAATAATAAATATATAGGCAAGAATGATGGTTCTCGGAGAAATCATCCAATTGTGTGATCTTTACTTTACTTGAATTTGCTTGTCTCTGGATTTATTTGGGCATTACTACCATAAGAACAGCTTTTGCTTTTTTCTCTTTCTTCTGGTTTTACTTAAAATGGTGAGCTTGAGAGGACATGATCTAGAACAAGTATTCTAAAATCAGAACACTCAAGAAATAATATGAAATGCAAAAAAATCAAGATCTCAAATGCTTCATAATCCAAGTCTATTCCAAGCTTAAATAACTTAGGTATCTATAACTAAACCCTAAGCCCTAAACCCTAGTAGAGATGGAAAATACAAACTATAACACTTAAATCCAACTACATGGAAAATATGTAAAATACAAATTAGTATAAAATAACTTAAAAAATCTAAAATGGCCTAGATAACCTTGTTAAATAATACTTTTTTATATATATTATTCATAGAAATCATACATATATATACAGCTCTTGGAATTCTAATTTACGAATATATATTAACTCATCCTAAATCTACTCCTATAACTTAGCTCTACAGCTAGCACTTTCTATATATACACAGATTCTCTAACACTCTCCCTCAAGCTGGAGCATAGATGTTAATCATGCCCAGCTTGTTACAAATATAATCAACCCGAACCCCATTCAGTGCCTTAGTGAAAATATCTCCTAGTTGCTCTCCAGTCTTCACATATCCTGTGGAAATCAAATTTTGTTGAATTTTCTCACGAACAAAATGACAGTCAATCTCAATGTGCTTAGTTCGTTCATGAAATACGGGATTAGAGGCGATATGAAGAGCAGCTTGATTATCACACCATAGCTTTGCTGGCATTGAAGCTTTAAGACCAACTTCGTGTAATAGCTGATATATCCACATTATTTCGCATACAGACATTGCCATAGCTCTATATTCTGACTCTGCACTAGACCGAGATACCACATTCTGCTTCTTACTTTTCCATGAAACCAAATTCCCTCCAACAAACACACAGTAACCCGTAGTAGATCTTCGATCTATTTTGGAACCTGCCCAATCTGCATTTGAGAAACACTCAATATTGTTATGTCCATGTTTTGCATATAATATGCCACGTCCAGGAGCTCCCTTCAAGTAGCATAAGATTTGTTCTAGGACTGCCCAATGATGTACTGTTGGAGAAGACATAAACTGACTCACAACACTAACAGAATATGCAATATCAGGACGAGTTACAGACAAATAATTCAATTTCCCAACTATTCTTCTGTACCTCTCAGGATCTTCAAATAAATCACCATCTTTTGTAAGTTGTAAATTACGAAGCATTGGAGCACTACAAGGCTTAGCTCCTAATTTTCCCGTCTCAGTCAGCAAGTCAAGTACATATTTCCTTTGAGATAGGAAAATACCCTTCTTACTTCTTGTTACTTCAATCCCCAAGAAATATTTCAATGCCCCCAAATCCTTCGTGTGAAACTGAGTGTGAAGGAAAGACTTTAGAGACGAGATTCCCACAGTATCACTCCCGGTAATGACAATGTCATCAACATACACAACTAGAAGAATTAGACCAGATGCAGATTGTTTATAAAAAATTGAGTGATCAGATATACTTTTCTTCATCCCAAATGTCTCAAGTGCCTGACTAAATTTTCCAAACCAAGCACGGGGACTTTGTTTCAAACCATACAATGATTTGCGAAGATGACACACTTTCCCACACTCCCCCTGAGCAACAAACCCAGGTGGTTGCTCCATATACACCTCCTCTTGAAGGTCACCATGCAAAAAAGCATTTTTAACATTCAACTGATGCAAAGGCCAATCATATATAGCTGCCATCGAAATAAATAAACGGACATATGTCAATTTAGCAACAGGGGAAAAGGTGTCAGAATAATCCACACCATAAGTTTGAGCATAGCCTTTAGCCACAAGACGAGCCATAAGGCGAGCCACCGAGCCATCAGGATTAACTTTGACTGTAAACACCCATTTGCACCCAATAATTTTTTTTTTTAGTAGGTAAATACACTATGGTCCAAGTACCATTAGCATCTAAGGCATTCATCTCTTCTATCATAGCATCACGCCAACCAGGATGAGATAAAGCTTCTTTGACAGTTTTAGGAATGGTAATAGAATCGATGGATGCAACAAAGGAACAAGACGAAGGAGACAAATGATCATATGACACAAAAGACGAAATAGGATAAGTACATGTGCGTTTACCTTTCCGAAGTGCAATAGGAAGATTAAGATCACTTGCTACTAGATCTGATGACGTTGAAGAAACAGGTGCAGGACATGTCATCGAATGGTTTAGTCTTCTGGAATAAACTTGCCGAATAGGTGGTTTTGGTGGTGGTAGTGGTGGTGATAGTGGTGTTTGTGGGGAAGAAGGTGGAACAGCAAGAGGGGAAACAACATTAGAGGACCTATCAGGAGGAGAAACAGTAACAGTGTAGACTAACAAATCATCATCCTCCCCCTGACTAGTATACGGTGTAGAGGTTGGAAAGAACGGAATATGTTCCTGAAAAGTAACATCAACTGAAATGAGATATTTGTTAAGACGGGGACAATAACAACGATACCCTTTTTGTAAACGAGAGTATCCCAGAAAAACGCATTTCAATGACTTAGGATCTAATTTGGTTATCTAAGGACGAACATCACGAACAAAACAAGTGCAACCAAATAACCTAGGTTCAATAGGAAACCCTGGTCTATTAGGAAAAAGGACACTATAAGGAGCCTCACCATTCAGAACAGATGATGGCATTCTATTGATTAGAAAACAAGCTGTGGAAACTGCATCTGCCCAAAACTGTTTAGGAACTTGCATTTGAAACAAGAGTGCCCTGGCTGTCTCAAGTAAATGTCTATTTTTTCGTTCTGCTACTCCATTCTGAGAAGGTGTGTCAACACAAGAGGTTTGGTGAAGAATACCATTTTTCAGCATATAAGTTTGAAAGGAGTTAGAAAAATATTCTTGGGCATTATCACTCCGCAAAGTTTGCACAGAAACATGAAATTGTGTTTTGATTTCAGCACAAAAGGAACAAAAATGAGAAAATAACTCAGAACGATTTTTCATTAAGTAAAGATAAGTAACACGAGAAAAATCATCAACAAATGTAACAAAGTACTTGAACCCAAGTTTAGACACGACAGGACAAGGACCCCAAACATCAGAATGAACTACTTCAAAAGGAACACTAGCTCTGGTATTGAGACGAGGGACTAAAGGCAAACGATGATGTTTAGCAAATTGACAAGACTCACAATCTAAAGACGACACATTATTAAACTGTGGGAATAATCTCTTTAATGTGGATAAAGATGGATGACCCAGTCTACAATGAGCTTCAAAAGGAGTGAGAATGCTAGAACAAGCAATAGACTTGGGCAATTGTTTATCCAAAATATAGAGACCTCCAGATTCATGTCCTGTATCAATAATCTTCTTCGTCATAAGATCCTGAAAAATACAAAAATCAGGAAAAAATGTGACACAACAATGAAGAGCACGAGTGAGTTTGCTGACAGACACTAAGTTAAATGAAAAATCTGGTAGACTAAGAACAAAGGATAAAGATAATAATGGAGTTAAATCAACTGTGCCGGTTCCAAGAACACAAGAAGTAGAACCATCTGCTAAAGTAACACTAAAAGGGGATGTATTTGACTCAACATTAGAAAGAAGACTAGGATTACCTGTCATATGATCTGTGGCACCAGAATCAATGACCCATTGGGAGGAGGAAGATAGAAGGCAGGTGTTTGGATTACCTGACTCAACAATGGCAGTGATAGAAGAAGAGGAAGACTTGAATGCTTCTTGATACTGACGGAATTTAGCAAATTCATCTACAGAAAGTGTGATGGTGAGCTCAGAGGATGAACTGGGTGTCGTTGCAACATGTGCGGAGTGAGACTTCTGAATCGGATTCTGAGATTTCTGATTTTGAGATTTATTCTGCAATTTCTTACAGGTACGTTTTGTATGGCCTTGCTCATGACAGTAATAACACACAATTCCCTTTGTATCCTGAAGTCCGTCGCGATTGCTCATACCCCCATTCCTAGAAAAGGACTGCCCAGCTGCTAATCCGGTATTGCGACTAACAAGAGCACTATGTGACTGATCAGAGGAAGAAATAGATGAACAGTTCTCAATGCGGAGTAACCTTGTAAAGACCTCATGCAGGGAAGAAATTTCAACACTGGAGAGAATTTGAGATTTAGCAGTCTCAAACTGAGGATAAAGACCAGCTAGGAAACTTAATACCGCCATCTGTTCTCGTTGAGCTTGTTGAATTTTCACGTCAGGGCTAAATGGTAATAAGATATTAAGTTCATATAACTTCTTGAAATGCATGAAATAAGTGGTAAGAGATTTATCATGCTGCTCTGCACGATAAAATCCCTTGCAAACATCATAAGTATGAGAAACATTGCCTTTCCCCGAATACAAAAATTCCAAATAGTCCATTAACTCTTTAACAAACTCGCAGTGATTAATAAGACTTATGACCTCATTGTCTATAGAATTTCGGATCTGTAAAAATAATCGAGCATCATCCCGCAACCATGTTTGTCGGTCAGAACTCGTGGGCGGAGTATTGGTGAGATGATCATCCTTGGATATGCTGCGGAGATAAAGCCGGACAGTTTTGGACCATTCAAAATAATTAGATCCACATAACTTATGTTCTGTGATTTTAGTCCCTATCGGAATCACATCAGTAACAACTAAACTCTTTGCCTCAGTCATTAGAACAAAGATGCAGATAGTACCCAATGAATCCGAGGCCAAAAAAAAAAAAATAATGCAGGAACAAAGAACCCAAAATGCAGGAACAGGGAATTAAAATATGACCGTGAGCACCTCAGATGAAGAAACAGACGACACAAGGCTGGTGGGGAGGATGGTGCGATACCAGAAAAAGTGACTGGAGAACGAAACTCCGGCAGACGCGCCTCCAATTGCCGGAGCGTGAGAAACAGGACAGATTCTTCCGGTGACGTGTGAACTGCACACACGAGGTTTCCGGTCACCGGATTTTGGGGAGGCGCCGATCGACAGTTGGCACTTCTCCCTAGGCTGACAAATGATCACACTACAAAGGTGACCCAGAAATTCCAAACTTCTGCTCACCGGGCAGAACCGAGAAAAAAAAAAAAACTCACTGGAGCGAAACCTTGGCTCTGGATACCATGTTAAATAATACTTTTTTATATATATTATTCATAGAAATCATACATATATATACAGCTCTAGGAATTCTAATTTAGGAATATATATTAACTCATCCTAAATCTACTCCTATAACTTAGCTCTACAGCTAGCACTTTCTATATATACACAGATTCTCTAACAACCTAAACCCTCTACTAGCATATTTCCATCCTCCATTAGGATGCCTTGCTGTATTTTTTATAGCTGAGTAACATAATCAACTTTTGGTAACCATTCTTTCTCAGGTAGTGCTTTTTTCATACAATTTATCTTGTATGAAGATTCTAATAATCAATATAATCAAAATAGAAATTTTTCTTGCAATGGTGCTAGTGCTTATTGTAAACCTCATGGCTTAGGTCTTTATAAGAACCTTGTGCATTATCTCGGTTTTTTTTTCTGGTAAATGTCTTTTCATACAATAGAAAAATGGGAGAATAAATTAGTATGTAATGCATTAAGTAAATAGCATTCTGAAGGCAGATAATGACCGTCACAAGCATCCGAAATGCATACTTATTTTATTGTTACTATGTTTCGATTATTTTTGCAACGTCCTGCATGTGTATCGTGGCAGTGAGGACCATTGTCTTGGAGTACTAATCTTAGGATCATTTAGAAGAAAGATCTTCTCTGTTTGGGCCTATTTTATTTTATTTATGATATGGACTTTGTCTGGTTTATCTGGGCTTAATGTTAAGTTTGTGAAGCTCATTTAAATAGATATATATTTTTTTTCAGAGTTTTAGGTAGCTTTTGATCATAGAGATGATGAGATTTAAGGCATGATTTTGTGTTTTGGCAATTTAAATTTCAGATCATTTCTTAGGTGTATCTTTTGAGATTATCACGCGAGTTATGCTACTTTCCCCAATACTTATGTCACAACTTCTTATTCCACCTGCGGTGGCAAAAATGTCGACAAAATTCAGTGATATCTACCAAAGTGGTCAACTAATCATAAATGCATGTTAAAGTTGGAATAATAAATTATTGCCTCATAAAGTGGGACAAATAGTTGGGATAAAAGTGACGGGGAATAGTAAATCTTTTTTTTCCTTATTAGGTCTACGTCAAAGGCATAACATATGGCATGCTATTTGTTTCAATTAAGGAGTTTCTCGTCAAGTATTGGTTGATTTCTGAAATTTGCATCCTGTGTCTTCTTTTTGACCTCAGCATTCTTAAATGCTTCTCTTTGTATATCCCGTTTCTTATGGAGTGCATAGTTCTACACCCTATTCCATTCAAATTGAGAGTTTTTAGAAAAAATTCTCTTATTAAATAAAGAGTACAAGAGGAAAATAAATAGGAAGAAGAAAAAATCATTTGTTCCTGGAGATAAGAATAGAAAAAAAAAATGATCAGGATAGGATTAACAAATCCCTTTATTTTAGGAAACAAATTAACTAATTCCTAAAAATCAGAACATAAATCTTGGTTTTCCACACCCCCCCTCAAGTTAGGTTGTAGATGTTAAGCAAACCTAGCTTGGACTTAAGCTCATCAAAAATCTTCTGTGGTACTGCATTAGTTAGAATATCTGCAACCTGTTGACTAGTCTTGATATAAATGAGAGATATCACACCTGACTCTATCTTCTCCTTAACAAAATGTCTATCGATCTCAACATGTTTTGTTCTATCATGATGGACGGGATTCTTCGCAATGCTGATTGTTGACTGGTTATCACAAAAGGTTTTTATAGATATTGCAATTTGAATTCCTAGCTCATTAAGAAGCCTTTTTTAGCCAAATTCCCTCACAAATACCATGTGATAGTGCCCTGAATTCTGCCTCAGCATTGCTACGAGATACTACTGACTGCTTCTTGCTTCACCAAGTGACTAAATTTCCCCATACATAGGTGCAGTAACCCGAAGTTGACCGTCTATCAGTTACAGACCCAGCCCAATCTACATCAGTGAAGATTGTAACCTCTTTGTTTGTTGTCTTTTTGAAGAATAATCCTTGACCTGGTGTCATTTTAAGATATCTCTAAATTCTATACACCGCCTCCATGTGGTCTTCTGTAGGATTGTTCATGAATTGACTAGCCACACTTATAGCAAAGCTGATATCAGGCTTGGTATGTGAGAGATAAATGAGTTTGCCTACCAACCTTTGATACCTTCCTTTGTCTACAAGAGCACTATTTTCCTTATTTCCCAATTTTGAGTTAGGGTCTATTGGAGTGTCAACTGGTTTGCAACCAAGCATCCCTGTTTCTCTGAATAGATCTAACACATATTTTCGTTGTGAAACTAAAATTCCTCTTTTTGACCTTGCTACTTCCATGCCAAGGAAATACTTGAGATTGCCCAAATCTTTGATTTCAAATTCTTTGGCTAGAAAACTTTTGAGCTTAAGTATCTCATCATTATGATCTCCAGTTAGGATGATGTCATCGACGTACACAATAAGTATTGCCCTTTTCCTTGAGGATGAGAGCTTAACAAACATTGTGTGATCTGTCTGACACTGAACATACCTAAATTTCCTGACTGCTCTAGTGAACCTGTCAAACCAAGCCTTTGGTGACTGCTTGAGCCCGTACAATGACTTCTTGAGTTTACAAACTTTATTGATGGTAGCTGGAGTATCAAATCCAGGAGGTATTTCCATATGTACTTCTTCCTCTAAGTCTCCGTTGAGAAAGACATTCTTCACATCAAGTTGATATCGTGGCCAATCTAGATTGGAAGCAAGTGAAAACAACACTCGGACTGTATTAAGCTTGGCCACAGGAGCAAAGGTCTCCTGGTAATCGATTCCTTATGATTGACTGAATCCCTTAGCTACTAGTCTAGCTTTGAATCTGTTGACACTCCCATCTGAATTATGCTTGATCATAAAGATCCACTTGCAACCAACTGGATGTTTCCCTATAGGTAACTCAGATATCACCCAAGTTCCATTCTTTTCTAGAGCATGAATTTCTTCCCAAATAGCTGCCTTCCACTCAGGAATTCTAAGAGCCTCATGAATTGAACTTGGAACCTGTATTTTGTCAAGATTGTTAACAAAAGCACGATATTTGGGTGAGAGTCCATATAAAATAAAATTATAAATGGGATGATCCGTGCAAGTCCTCTTGCCTTTTCTCAAGGCGATAGGTCTATCATCATCAAGTATATGGCCAAAATCAGAGTTGATACTATTAGTACCTGGTGCAATTTGAGGTTCTAGACTAGGGTCAGACTCATGGCCTTGTTCAAGCGGCTGTAAATCTTTCCCTTCTTGAGTTTTATTTTTCCTTGAATAGACATGTAACTCTGAATTTGCTGTAGGTTGTGTGTGACTAATACGTTGAGGTGATTGGAACTCAATTTGAGAGGAAGATTCGAGTTCAAATTGGACAATAGGAGATGATTCAGGTTTAGATTGGACAATAGGAGATGACTCTGGCTAGATAACAGAAATTGGATCAGAAATTTGAGATGACTGAGAATGTTCAGATTGGACAATAGGAGATGAAGATGAGTCCAGTGTATCAAAATTCCAAAGCTGATATTTTTTATTAGATTTCTCCCCCTGAATATTAGCTTTGTAGTAGGGCTGTTGTTCAAAAAATGAGACATCCATTGAGTTGTAGAATTTTCGAGTGATTGGAGAATAGCACTTATACCCTTTTTGATTTGAGGAGTATCCGAAAAATATACATTTGAGAGCTTTTGGATCAAGTTTACTCCTATGTTGTGTATGTATAAGAACAAACACTGTACACCAAAAGATTTTCACTGGAAGAGTATTTAGGATATGAGTATTTGGAAAGGATTGAAGTAGAACCTGATATGGTGTTTGAAAATTTAAAACTCGAGAGGGCATCCTATTTATTAGATAGGCGGCTGTTAGGACTGCTTTACCCCAGAAAAATTTTGGAACATGTGTGGTAAACATCAGTGATCGAGCAACTTCAAGAAGATGTCTATTTTTTCTTTCTGCAATCCCATTTTGTTGGGGTGTATCAACACATGAACTCACATGAATTATCCCTTGTCCCACTAGATAATTTCCTAGAACTATCTCAAAATATTCTTTAGCATTGTCAGTTTTTAACACTTGTATCTTTGTTTGGAATTGAGTTTGAACCATAGTGTTAAATTGTTTGAAAATATGGCCTACTGCCGACTTCTCTTTCATAAGAAACAACCATGTGAATCTAGTATGATCATCTACAAATGATACAAACCACCTAGTGCCAGTAACATTTTTAACTTTAGATGGCCCCCAAACATCACTGTGAATCATTGAAAATGGATATGATGACTTGTATGGAAGACTATGATAGGAATTACGAACATGCTTTGAAAATTGACACACTTAACACTGAAAATTTTTTGGATTTTTATTCTTGAACAATGAAGGAAACAATTTTTGTAGATATAAGAAATTAGGATGACCTAGACGATAGTGCCATAACATGACATCACTATCCTTACTGGAATTTTCATGAGAAACAAGACATTTTGACTCAACACATACTGCATTAGGAGTTTGTCTTACAAGAGATTCCTCAACTCTCAGAAGAAAAAGTCCAGAGCACACCTTAGCACTGCCAATCATCCTTCCCAAATCCAAATCCTGAAATTCACACAGACCAGAGAAAAATTTAGCAACACAGTTATGTTCTTGAGTGAGCTTGCTGACAGACAAAAGATTACACTTGAGATTTGGAACATGAAGAACAGATTGTAGAATTAGGTCCTTTGAAATAATAATAGAACCTGTTCCTGCTACTTTAGAAAGGGATCCATCAACTATTTTCACTGTAAGATTTTGTTGGCATGGATTGTACTTGTGAAAAAGTGTGGCATCTCCCGTCATATTATCGGATGCCCCTGAGTCTACAATCCATGGACCTATTTTTTCAGACTTTACAGTGAGTGCGTTTGAGTAATTACCTTTTTGTGCTAAAGATCCCGTTCCAATTGTACTAGGTGCAGAATTTTGTTGTGAGAACATCTTTTGCAGTATTTTAAGTTGCTCTTTGGTGAAAGGGCTGGATTCGATGGGGGATGGTTCTCCATCAACTGAAACATGGTTTCCTTGCCCCTCCTTATCACTTATAGATTTTGAAGACTTCCAATCTGCAGGTTTACCGTGAAGCTTCCAACAATTATCATGAGAATGGCCAGGTTTTCTACAATGATCACACCGTGGCCTTCCCTTCTTTTGGCGATTGTCATTATTGTGCTGAACTCCACGAGCTGCTAAGGCAGAATTTTCTGCAACTAGAGTGACGATGGATTCTCCATGCATCACTTTCTTCCTGCTCTCTTCTCGTCGAACCTTAGAAAAAACTTCTCTAATGCTTGGCAAGGGCTTTAATCCCAGAATTCTTTCTCGAACCTCATCAAGATTTTTGTTTAAACCCATTAGGAATTTAAATATCCTCTTCTTTTCAACAATTTCTCTGAATTTCTTTGCATCATCAGGACAATTCCAGTGATGTTCCTCGAACACATCGAATCGTTGCCAATGACGCGAGAGGATATTGCAGTATTGAGTGACAGCAAGGTCTCCTTGTCGAAGATCATGAAGACTAGTTTCGATCTCGAAAATCTCTGAGGTATTTTCTTTGCTTGAGTAAAATTCTTTTGCTGCATCCCAAATCTCGTGTGCGGTACTGTAAAGCAAAAAATTTTCTCCAATCTCGTTTGTCATGGAATTAATCAGCCATGACATGACCATATTATTCTCTATCTTCCAGCTTTTGAATCTTGGATCTTCGGTTTTGGGAGGAACAATATTACCGATGAGATACTCATCCTTCCCTTTCCCACATACGTACATCATGACAGACTGCGACTATTGAAGATAGTTATTCCCATTCAACTTATGTCCTGTAATGGGAAGAGAGAAACTATCTGAGCTGCCTTGGCTAGTTGCGACTAGGGTTTTAGGACCCGATGTAACATCGGATGATGATGAACTTTGTTTTTTCGTGGCCATACCAGAAAGAGTCTTAGAGTTTCAGATACTGCTCTGACACCATGAGAGTTTTTATAAAATTTCTCTTATTAAATAAAGAGTACAAGAGGAAAATAAATAGGAAGAAGGAAAAATTATCTGTTCCTGGAGATAAGAACAGAAAAAAAAAATGATCAAGATAGGATTAACAAATCCCTTTATTTTAGGAAACAAATTAACTAATTCCTAAAAATCAGAACATAAATCTTGGTTTTCCACACAAACCAAAAGTAGTTATAGTCTTATCATATTTGTTTTGATTTTTTTTTTTTTTTTGCATTTTATTGTAATTTGTCTTTATTGTCAGCTTATGTAAATACACATGATGTTTGACAGGTGGGTCCCCGGACCAGGAATCAGTTGGGTCTGGGACTAAAAGGTCCACTGTATCATCTGGCAGTAAATCTCATCATCGCAAAGAATTTTTCTATAGATTTATTGATTATGAAATTTTTACTGCAAATCTTGAAGACTGGTTTCAATCAATAAATGAGAAGTCAGCACCAAAGAAGCCTGCCTTTGATGTACCTTTTGAGTTGATAGAGCTTCAAAAATTTGACTATGCCTTGGAAGGGGTTTTGTTCCAACAGCTTATTCGGATGCCAAATGCTGTTTATGCTTCAACATCTGATGCCGCTGAGGCAACTGCTTATCTTGCCGTTGAAGATTTTTTACATGCAACTGTGAAGGGTTTGTGGGAGGCTTTTTGGAGTCAGGATGAATCCATGCCTTTCTCTGTTGCCTGTCTTTACAAAGAAAATTTAAAATTTTACCAGGCAGAGAAGGCAATTGCCAGTGGGAAGCTTGAAAGTTTGGGTGGTACTGGTGTATTGCTTAAGAACCCGAGACATCCTCATGGAAAATGGGACAATCTTCTTGAACTGGCTCTTTTGAGGCCTGATATACGAAGCATTTCTTTGGAAAGAGAACAACTGCCCTCTCTGCATGTTCTAGGTGAGGCTCTTTTCTATGCTCTGCGCATGCTCGTATCAAGAAGCTTAAGCAGACAGAATTTTCCCCTGGGTGCAAATTCTGTCTTTGTTCTTCTTGTTGATTCTCAATATGGCGGGGTTGTGAAAGTTGAAGGAGATGTAAATAAAATGGATTTTGATGTGAATAATGTCTATGAGTGTGCTGCTGAGTGGATACAAAGGCATGCCAGAATCGCTGTATCTCCAGTTGATAGGATCTGGAACAAGCTTGGAAATGCCAATTGGGGAGATATTGGTGCTTTGCAGGTAACTTTTGCAACATTTAACTGCATTATGCAGTTTGCTGGCCTGCCTAAGCACTCCATTGAAGATTTAGCTGCTGACCATGGTTCCCGCCTCCAAACAAGGAGAGTGGAGAGGCAATTGGGGGATACTAGAGTGAATGGGAGTGGTTTATTTAGGTTTCAGCAGCATGGTGTCTCTCCCGAAATTGTCGAAGTTCAGGATGAATCTGTCAAAATTGAGCCTGAGTTGCTGAAGGTAGAGGTAGGATCTGTAATATTGCTGGAGGATTCAAACTGGGAAAGAGGTTATCAGATTAAGCAAGTCAGGAGAAATGGTGAGCTTCCTTATTACATTGCTTCGCCAGTTGAGGACCCGGAGAAGTCCTTCTTTCTCTATGTTGGTTCCCATCCTTCGCAACTGGAGCCCGCATGGGAGGATATGAATTTGTGGTATCAAGTTCAGAGACAAACCAAAGTATTGACTATTATGAAACAGAAAGGCCTAGCTAGCAAGTATCTGCCTCAATTGAGTGCATCTGGAAGGATTATTCATCCTGGTCAGTGTCGGAGACCCAGTTCAGGTGGAAACTGTGATCACCCTTGGTGTGGCACCCCAATTCTTGTGACCAGCCCTGTTGGTGAAACGGTTGCTGATATGGTTAGTGGAGGTCATTTTGGTGTGGATGAGGCTATAAGGTGTTGTCATGACTGTTTATCTGCGCTTTGTACTGCCTCTTTAGATGGCATTAGACACGGAGACATCCGGCCTGAAAATGTGATATGTGTAAGGTCTGGTGAAAGGGATCCTTACTTTGTCCTAATTGGTTGGGGACATGCTATTTTGGAAGATAGGGACCGCCCTGCAATGAACCTTCATTTTTCATCTACTTATGCTCTACAGGAGGGAAAGTTGTGCTCAGCATCAGATGCTGAGAGCCTGGTTTACATGCTTTACTTTGCATGTGGAGGTACTTTGCCTGAGCTTGATTCTGTCGAAGGGGCACTACGGTGGAGAGAGACTTCTTGGTCTAGGAGATTGGTTCAGCAGAAATTGGGTGATGTCTCAACTGTTTTGAAAGCATTTGCTGATTATGTTGACAGTTTGTGTGGAACGCCTTATCCTATGGATTATGAAATATGGTTAAGAAGGTTGAAGGGAAGTAACCATGAGCAAGATCATGGGAAGGAAATTGGCGCTTCTACCTAGAATTATGCTGCTAAAGCCAATTCAGCATGGATTAATCAACTTTATGGTCATGACGATTATTGCTTGCTAAATACGATGGTGTTTTGCTGGAAATCTCTGATACTTGAAGACAATTGTTGAACTCGTGGAACGCTTGGAGTTTTGTCTCCTGGGACCAGACTATTCAAAAATTTGGCAATGGTTGCAATTCTCCCGTGGACCAGCTCAAATACGGTAGTTAGATCTTCAGTTGTTTATGGAGATTCTTAGCTTCTGGAAAAGTTGAGGTATGTTGATGAGCACTATCGAGAATGTGTTCTTGAAGTGTGCTCGTAGGCTGGGTTTGGAGGATTATCTGGATTTGTTTTGATTGGGTTCTCACGTTCTGTAGAGGATATGAAGGGTAATTTCTTTGTTTCTTACTTTTACTGTTATCATTCCTTTGTAAAGATACAAGCAACCTGGAACCATTTCTGTTGGCCGTGTAGCTGGTCTGATGTTAGACATGATGATCGAAAAGTGGCACAGGCACCGTCTTTTCCTGTAAATGAATTTTGAGGTAGTACTATGGGGTTTCTGATTTCTATTAATGTCTGGCTGCGAGCTGTGTCCAAATCTTTCTTTTGCAAATCATATTGTTTTTGTCCGACCCTCCGGTCTTCTACTTTTCTTGGCCTATCCTTGCATATTTTTATTACAAACTTTATGACTACGAGATCTGGAGAGATGCATAGCTGACATAGGATCGTAAAAGTTTGTATGCGAATGGACAAAGCTTTATGTTTTCTTTCTTGTGTTTTTTTTTTTTTTTTTTTTTTTTTTATGGTCACGGCATTTTTGGGTCAGTTTGTGCGAACATCGAGATTAATTCTTTTTCGAGTGATTTTAAGGGTGTATCACTCGCATTGGCTAAATGCATTCAAAAAAATTATTAGTTCTTTTGTGTATATTTTTTTACAAGTTTTTACGATCACGACAATTTTTGGTCAGTTTATGTATGCATGCATCGAGATTTATGCCTTCCTGAGTGATCTTAATGGCGTATAACTCATATCGGCTTGATGTATTCAAAGAAATTAATTTTTGTGTGCTAACTTCAAGAGTTAAACCCTGGTCATGACTTAAAAATTCTTTCTTGTGGTTTGCCTGTATTGAACTTTCATTTGGCTGGACATTTCTCGGACCACCATACTTTAGTTGGCTTGATTTTTAATGCCTTTCTCAATTGAGGGTTTTTCGACTCTCATTCGGCTTGATTTTTAGTAAAGCTAAATTTCAAGCATACCCTATTTCTTTTTGGATAAATGAATGTGGTTTTTTTATTTTTTATTTTTGGGCCATCTGAAAGAGAAAATTGCCACCCAGATGTATACTGACAATATATAAATGAATCAATTAAATATCATCAAGATTTCAATACTACGGAAAAACTTATTACTGGAATTATCAATTAGATGCTGAACTCAGTAAAATCTACATATAACACCATCCCTGATAAATTGTAAGATGGCTGCATTACTATGTATGTGCTTTTTAAAAACTCTTATTTCTATCCAAACTTAATGAAGACCTGACAAGCAACTGTCGCCAATAGGGATATACCTCTTAATTTAGTTTTGAGCTAAGAAAATTCACAATGCCAGTTAGCAACCAATTTGGTATACATTTTAACCTACGTTTATCCCTTTATAAAGCCCAAGCTACTAGCACCTAGTAATTTTTATTTTCGCAATAAGGTTATGAGAATGCTACAATTCAAAAGGAAAAATCAGCATTTGCACGCAGAGCATTTAACTCAACTACAAGTGCATGTATTTACTGCACAAAAATACCACTTTAGGATATATTTAAAAAATAAAAAAAAAGTATATTACGGAAAAAGACTTCAATATAATGTTTTAAAATGTGAAGATATCTTAGACAACTTAGCAGCCCTAGACAAGCTGTAATTCTAACCAATGAAAGATAAAATAAGAAAAATTTAGAAACAGTAAGAAATGCTACAAACTTTTGTTACCCACTTAGATACCATTTGTTTTGTTTTGACCAAAATGTGACATTTACAGCTTACAACAAACAAGAGTTTTGAGCTTCAGAATGAACAGATATAATGCCGCTCTTCCAGCCTTCTCACAACTTTCTTGATCTTTTTCAACAACTAAGTTACTGTCTTCCAAAGCTGCATACTACTGCAAATTCAGAAGAAAAGGAGATCCTTCACATTAATTTCAAAATACTCAACCCCATCCAAGGCAGTTCTTAATCCAAAACTTGTACAATTATCATTTATACCAATGTTTGTCACCAAAAATTAAAAGTGAAATTACAAAGAGTTATTACTTAAAAGGAGAAGGAGAGACAGAGAGAAGATTACTTTTATACTCAAAGAGACGACTATGTGGTCTGATGAGAATTGCACCCTTCATTTTTCTCCACTGTACCAGTTTCATTTCCTGCACTGTAGCTTCGCACAAATTCTCTAACTCCATTTTTAGATGCTGAACTTTGCTCACTTCTTACTATTTCATCCCCCGGAATGGAGATTTCGACTGATTTTTTCATGTCCTGTCCTTCAAGAAAGAATGGACCGATAGGTTTTCCTCCTTCCTGCTTTATTTTCAATTCAACCTCCAAATCATCATAATCCAAATTTCTCAAAATTTCAGGAAGTGCATAACCAGTATCTTCACCAAGCCTATTTCCCATCTCAATGTCAATTTTCTCCTTTGAGCTACTATGATCTTCCACTAAGTTTGGAGTCACTGATCCCACAACCATATCCTCACTTTCCTCCACCAATGAACGGAAATTATTCAATGAAGGTGGAATCTTGGAGAAAAATATTTCACCAAGATTTCCTACTGTTCCCTTGTTATATGGGTTCTCCTTCTTATCGTATCGATACCGAAAGTTCTCATAAGTAGTCTGTTAAAAAAGGGATAAGACTACAATCAAGATTATTCAGAAACAAAAGAAACCAAGGGTGATATCTAAAGATTTTTCAAACAGATATATGTCCAGAGTCACAAATATGAACATATATAAAGCTCTAGCATGGTCATTTACACAATTATGGAAATCAAATGCAAAGAAACATGAATTTATAGTAACAAAAACTTGGAAGTTAGTATCCTTAATCAATGAAGTGAGAAAATTCAAATATAAATAGTTCTAAACCCCCTAAACAACTTGAACTAAAAAAATATTATACAAATATAGGGAGCAAGCATCGCACTGATACAGACAACTCATTACAAATCAGTAATGACAGAGATCTTCAGTTAATATTTTCCATGATCTTCTTAAGGTTCCTATCAATTTCCAAACCATACCACCCATATGGTAAAAAAGATTGTGAAAAATCAGAATATTATATTAAGAACTTATCAATGATACAAAACCCCTTGAGATTATATACAACTGCTGCAAGCAGTAAATAGGAAACTAAGAATCTGCCTAAATCTAATCCCTATGATTTAGGGATTATCTAACCTTAATTTTTGGGATACAAATATTTACATATTTCCTAAATTTAATACGGTTGACTTCTCCACACTCCTCCTCAAGCTGGTGAATAGATATTTTCAATTCCCAGCTTTGACACAATGGTTTGAAATGCTACATTACTAAGTCCTTTAGTAAGTACATTTGTGAGTTGACAGCTAGTAGTTACATAAGGTGTGCAAATTAATCCACTATCTAACTTCTCCTTAATGAAATGCATGTCTATCTCTATTTATTTTGTTCGATCATGTTGCAGGGGTGTAAGACCCAAAATTTTCGAGTGCATTTAAAAATACAAAAGGACTTAAATGGTATTCTCGAAAATAGTGTAAGGGCAAAATGGTCAAATGACCAAAATTCGATATTAATCGGGATAAGAAAATTTAATTAAAAATATGGGATTGAGAACTCTTGATCAATAACGAAGAAATAATTAAATTTCGGGTTAAATTGATCAAGATATGAATTTATGGTGATAAATCGAAATTTTCGTATCGAAAAATATACCGAAAAGTCGAAATAATACCGAAAAATTAATTTATTGATTTAATGAATTAAATAGAATTTTTTTTAAGAATATTTTTGGGATATTTTGTATTTTTAATAATATTTTAAGGAATAAAATATTATTAAAAATATATTATAAATAAAATAAGAAAAAAAATGAATGAAAATGAAAAAAAAAAAAAGAGAAAAAAAAAAAGGAAAAGTCTGATTTCGTGAAACAGAGAGAAAAGAAAACAGAAAACGAAGAGGAGAGAAGCAGCCGAAACCGAGGGAACCAAATCCCTCCGTCTGACGACCACCGGCGGGGCTAAGGGGCCGACGAGGGCCGGCGAACGCAGCCCAGCATCGGGCGAACCACCACCGGCCATGACGAGCCGTGGAAGTCGCCGGAAAGCACCGAAAACGGAAGAGAAGCCGCGGGGGAAGAAACCTCGATTCGCCGGCGATGGCGCCGATTTGAGCCAAACCGAGACCCGATTTAGGGAGCCCAGACGATGGCGCACCGAACGGCGGTGGAATCGCGCCGGGAACCGGCCGGACGGCGCCGGCACGACCAATTGTTGCCTGGACCGGTCGAACCGGACTGAACCGATCGAACCGGACCAGACCGAACCGGCGGTCCGAACCGGGTTGAACCCGACCGGACCGGTTCAGCCAAAAAAGAGAGGGAAAAAGGGAGAAAAAGGGAAAAAGAAAAAGAGAAAAAAATTGGAGAAAATTTCAGTGATGCAATCGAGCTTCGGGTAAGTCGGTAAGCAGTCGAATTGATCGATTTAATTTTCGAAATATTTAATTTGTTAAACAATCGACTGAAAGTTTACCCGAAAATATATTTAATTGTGTAGCTCGACAATTGGCATCAACCGAGAGCTCGAGACAGCCTCGATTTGTGTACTATCATAGAATAACGGGTAAGTAACCCTTATTTACGACAATTTTATATCGTTATGCGTGATTGATATTTAACGCATAAATTTCGGATTTAATTTTCGGATAAATGAATTTAATTCTGAAAAATTGGATAAATTGTCGTAAATATTAAATTGAGATATCCGAAAATTTAAAACGAGGCTAAATAAATTACTGAAGGGCCCAATGAGCCCAATAGGCCTCGATAAAGAGTAGTAAAAGGGCTTAAGGCCGATTAAGGCCCATTATGGTGCAATCGGGCCCAATATGGGTAAATGGGCCCAATGATTTAAAATTAAGCCCAGAAAATTATGAAATACATTAAATTGTATTGTATTTGACCTGATGAATGTATATCCGCAGTTCCGGAGATTTGATTTGGATTGAGAGCCAATCGGACTGCGTGACGAGTCATCAGAGGAAAGGTCAGAATGTACAGATAAATGAGGTAAGGGATTTATGATTGCTATAGAGATAGCTGTGCGTATTTTAATAAATCCCTGTATAAGAATAAATAGTATAGAATATATAGAGAATGAAAATCTAGGAAAGAGCCTAGTGATAAATAAATTACGATATTACCCTTGTTATAGGGAAATACATACCGTTAAGCATCGAGGATGCTAGATTTGAAAAAATTGCATGAATTGCATATTTTTGATATTTTTCACTATAAAACTCTGCTTTTTAGCAAGTATATGGATAGATGGGCTATTGTTTACATGAATTGCATCATGACAGCATGCTATTTATACTGACTCTGATTTTGAGTTATTTTCAATGAAAATAGAGCCATCTATCAGATTTGTGAATGAAATAAATCGTGCTGAAATTGCGTGTTAACTAACGGGTTACACGATTATGCTTGCACGAAATTTTAAATGTTATTGATGATGAAACTGTGCTGGAGCCCTCGTGTCGACTGTGTGTCACACTGAATTGCTCGCACTGGTTTATGAGACAAGGTTATGGTTGATGATTAATGCCGAGGTCGTAAAAGCCTGCCTACTCTCAGGTAGCCTCGAGCATACAGCATATTGATATAGTCCATGGCGTAGGGTGTATGGACAGGGTCCACGGAGTACGTTGTACCGTGTGATTGTCCACGGAGTACGTTGTACCGTGAGACGATACATGGAGTACCTTGTACCGTGTTGGCGTCTTCGGACAGATGATAGAGTAGAGATGAGCTGATGGGTTGGATTGACCCACCTCCCTAGGCGACCGACACCCTTGCACGCCTAGCTAGCGATTGCTTGGGGTCACTGACTATGGCCATATGTCCACAGATGATTACATATCCCTACCTAGTCTCAAATCGATTTCAAATTGATCTCAAAATGATCTTAAATGGTTTAAAAACTATGATTTGTGATTATGATGGAATCACTTATTACCAGTACCAGAGGAGTACTAAATTCGAAAATGAAAACAGAGAGAAATGTGATGATTTGAAATGTGGTTAAAGTGAAAACAAAAGCTTTCTATCGAATTAATGATTTTTGATTAGATTGCTATGGTTTTTAAAAATGCATTTGCCTTGTGATGATATTAAGCATGCATTATAAGCATGTAGATAGTATAGTTATCTACCTGCTGTCATGTTTTCCTTACTGAGCGCATTAGCTCACCCCTTTTTTTTTACTCCACAGATAAGGCTCATTAGAGCATCTTGCGGTCATCCCTGCTAGTTCTTTTGTTGTACAGCTCTCTTTGCTGTACAAAGGTATATATATACACATTTTGTATCTGAACACTAAATCGCACAGACATGTACTGTATAAATTACTGGGGATGTAACGTATAAAAAGAACGATTATATAAATAGATGTACAATTATGTTTAATATTTGATACATATGATTGAATAGAAATGAGTAACATCGACTCATAGCTCAACCAAATCTTGGGAATGAATTGGAAAAAGGTCAGCGATAACGGTCGTGACAGAAGTGGTATCAGAGCTTGAGTTGGCCTGATATGAGTCGGTGTTAGTAGTTAAGAAAGTTTACATCCCCATGTACTGTGCATTGTTTAGATACAATTGTGTATATCGAGATGGAAGTGCAGCTAAGAATTTGGTTTATAAATGCAAGAATAAACTTATTAACTGATAGCCGCTATGATAGAGAGGCGAGTACACGAACTCGAGGCCGTTGAGGTAGGCCCGAGAGTTGTACTGAGTCGTCACATGAGACTCGAGATGAGATTGACGTGGAGGCTGGTTGATCATGCCCCATAGAGTCCGACAGAGAGATCGGACAGAGTCTGACAGAGAAATCAGACAGTATTGAGACACGCTTCGTAAGGTTGGAGCGGAGTGTGGAGAATATTATAGAGCTAATTGCTCAGAGTATGCATGGTATTTGAGGGCGAGTCGGAGCATTAGTGGAAGTCCGCTCGACCCATCTTAAGAATTAGATGTCCAGATGGACATGGAAAAGTAATTCTTGATGTATTCCGGTGACATAATATCCCGGACATTGTTTAAAGGAAATAACAGATGATATTCTTTACTCTGACCCAGAGGAACATGTTTATTGCGAGTATGAAACTCAATTTATATTCCTGGGCAGATATGACTCGGACACGATGAACAGGGAGAGTCGGGATGTCTGAAAGTTCATGGAAAGGGGCTCAGATTGTCAATTAGAGTCTGATTAGCCGGAGATATCACTACCTATGCAGAGGCAGTACACAGACTACAGTTGTGTAAATAAGATCATGAGTTGCATGCCTCTGAGATTGAAAAAGGTAGTAAGGGCCGAAATAGAGACAAAAGAGAATAAAGAATGACAAAGATGTCAAAACAAGAAAAATGTAGTTTGGTAAAAGATTAGAGCTGATGATTCACGGGGTAAGATGATTGGTAAAGCCCCAGTGTATTTAATTTCAATACTTTTGAGGGGTATTGTGATTTAAGGACCCCGACCTGCTACGGAACAGAGTAGCAAGTGTAACAGTGTAAGATGTGTGGTAGATACCACGAAAATAAGATGTTAGACGAGGGCGAGTGCATGCCTTGGACCATGACACTTTTGATGTTTCGTAGGATGTGGTGGAAGATACCACACTGGTTAAGAATAATGAAATAATTATTTTAATTGATCCTGGTGCCACGCATTTATTTATACCGCCTTCAGTTGCTTATAAGTTAGTGAAAAATGTGAAGCCTGTACTCTTAGGCATGATGATGCTAGTTAGCTGATTTTCACTAACTGAATATGGGTATAGGGATTGTAAGTTGAAAATATGGGTGAAAACATCACTGAAAGGTGTAATGTAAGTTTTAACACGTAATGAAAGAGTTGGTTATAAGTGATATATGAAAGGAGATGAACTCGGAGATGTGATAGATCCTGCATACGAAATATATTGGAATAAGAGACGTATGCAAGGTAAGGATGTCCTTGATATGCAAAGTAAATTGGATTAAGCGATAAGTAGTGAATATGAATTACGACCAAGATAAGGGGTAGATATATTTGCACCCAGTAATTGTGGTCAAGTCTGAAGGTTAATAAAGGTATTTCAAAATACTTTCCTGCCTGAAGATTTGACAGCGTCTAGAAGCGCACACATAACTTATAAAAAAAAAAAAAAAAAAAAAAGAAAATGACACGAGTTAGTATCTTGAACGAAAGCAAATTCGAAATGTCGTTATACGTTTATGTGTATATAAGGTCAAGGATATGAGTGAATGAACTATTTAGTGGAAGTCAACTATGATAAGGTATTTAAACCTTACCTGGACAGTTTGGTTGTCATCTTGAGTGATGATATTTTGATGTATTCGAAGTCCAGGGAAAAGCATGAGTAGCAACAGGAAACTGTCTTACAGACAAGGTGTAATGAGTTTCTTGAAATGGGTTGCTCAGTTGACACGTCTCGTTTGGAAAAAGGGATTGTATACGAGTGGTATAATAAGTATATAAATGGCTTTAGTGAGTTTTGGTATATTGAAGTAATAAACTGACCACCGTAAATATTCTTACTGTAACCAACAGCTCAAGAGGTTCAGTGTGTATGGATACCTCCAAATAAGGATTGGGCTGTGTATTGATGTAAAATGGGAAGATAGTCGTTTATGGATCCAGTTAGTTTAAGGACCATAAGAGAAACTATTCGACCTATGATTTAGAGTGGCAGCCGTAACGTTTACACTAAAAGTATGGCGTCGCCACTTAAATGGTAAGAAATTTCGGATATGCACTAATTATAAAAAGCCCCGAGTATCTGTTTTCACAGAAAGAGTAGAATATGAGATAACCAAGAGGGTTAGAGCTTCTAAAGATTATGATTGTGAACATTTTACCACCCAGGAAAGGCTAATGTAATGGCTGATGCCTTGAGCAGAAAGAGCCTCGGGATGGTATTACATATGATGGTCAGGGAGCGTGAACTACTAGAGCAGTTGTGATCCTCAGTAGTGATGTGATCCCTTCTGATGATGACAGTGATTTTGTGACAGCTAGCCTGAGGTTAGAACCGGATTTGAGTTGACCGGATTTGCTAGGCTTAGCGTGATGATCGGCATGATGTCGATAGTGTGGGTCAGATTCAGAAGGGTATAGTGACAGAGTTCACAGTGTATGATGATAACTTACAGAGGTTCAGACACAGTATAAGTGCTCCCCAGGATCACAGTTGATGATATAATTTTATTGTCAGAAGCTCACTCTTCGAGATATACAGTGCATCCGAGAAATAATAAATATATCAGAAATCTCTGAAAAGGATATTGGTGGTCAGGTATGAAAAGTGATATTGTAGAGAATTGTGGAGAAGTGTTTCGTATGTCAGCAGATTAAGGTAGAGTAAAAGAAGTTGCAGGGTTATTGCAGCCTCTACCTATATTGACACGGAAATGGGAACAAGTTACCATGAAATTCGTGATCGGTTACAGAGGACTCGGATAAATCACGAGGCTATTTGGGTGATAGTCGATAGATTGATTTAGTTACCCACCTTCTGGTTATGAAATCCCCAGATACTCTAAGTGTGTAGGCGAAGTTATATGTAAGGAAGATTGTGAAACATTGTATAGCGTTCCAGTGAGCATGGTATCAGATAGGGATTCCCGCTTCACTTCCCACTTCTGGGGAATGTTTTTCAGGAAGCTATGAGAACCTGATTGAGTATTAGCACAGCTTCCACCCTCAGACAGATAGTCAGTCAGAGAGGACTGTACAGGTTCTGGAGGATGTGATGAGAGCGTGTGCCATTGATTTTATGAGCTCCTGGGATGATCAGTTACTACTAATCAAATTCGCCGATAATGACAGTTGTCACTCGAGTATCGGGATAACATGATATGAGGCTTAGTATGGCCGTAGGGAGTTATTCCCTAATTTGGATAAGAAAAGTGGGTGACAGATAGAGAGTTGTTCCCGAATTGGTAAGACAAACCTCTGAGGATGTTCAGTTGATTTGTGAGAGATTAAGAACACCTCAGAGCAAACAGAAGAGCAAACAGAAAAGCTATACTGATAAGAGACAGAAAACTATTGGAATTCACCAATGGTGAATCAGTATCGTGGCAGTTACTTGTCTTAAGGACGTAACGAGATTCGGATAAAGAGATTGGACAAGTGGGAGATAAGACCTGTGGCGTTACCACTTGAATTAGCAGGCATCCACTATGTGTCCTATATTATGATGCTTCGAAAATAATATCCGGACCCGATATATGTGATTGGATATGAGCTTTAACGGCTTAGCTCAATGAAAGTATAACATATGATTGGAGAAATCGATTCGGGCATTAGACGGAAAGAGAAAATGTTGAGGTTTGAAATGATCTCCCTAGTTAAGTATGAGGATAGAATTATACTCCGGAGAAAGTCACTTGAGGATGACAGTGTATGATACGATAGATGTAACCGGAGTTATTTATGGACTCATATTACATCGTTCTAATTTGGAGGACCAAATTTCTTAAGTGGGGGAGATTGTAAGACCCAAAATTTTCGAGTGCATTTAAAAATACAAAAGGACTTAAATGGTATTCTCGAAAATAGTGTAAGGGCAAAATGGTCAAATGACCAAAATTCGATATTAATCGGGATAAGAAAATTTAATTAAAAATATGGGATTGAGAACTCTTGATCAATAACGAAGAAATAATTAAATTTCGGGTTAAATTGATCAAGATATGAATTTATGGTGATAAATCGAAATTTTCGTATCGAAAAATATACCGAAAAGTCGAAATAATACCGAAAAATTAATTTATTGATTTAATGAATTAAATAGAATTTTTTTTAAGAATATTTTTGGGATATTTTGTATTTTTAATAATATTTTAAGGAATAAAATATTATTAAAAATATATTATAAATAAAATAAGAAAAAAAATGAATGAAAATGAAAAAAAAAAAAAGAGAAAAAAAAAAAGGAAAAGTCTGATTTCGTGAAACAGAGAGAAAAGAAAACAGAAAACGAAGAGGAGAGAAGCAGCCGAAACCGAGGGAACCAAATCCCTCCGTCTGACGACCACCGGCGGGGCTAAGGGGCCGACGAGGGCCGGCGAACGCAGCCCAGCATCGGGCGAACCACCACCGGCCATGACGCGCCGTGGAAGTCGCCGGAAAGCACCGAAAACGGAAGAGAAGCCGCGGGGGAAGAAACCTCGATTCGCCGGCGATGGCGCCGATTTGAGCCAAACCGAGACCCGATTTAGGGAGCCCAGACGATGGCGCACCGAACGGCGGTGGAATCGCGCCGGGAACCGGCCGGACGGCGCCGGCACGACCAATTGTTGCCTGGACCGGTCGAACCGGACTGAACCGATCGAACCGGACCAGACCGAACCGGCGGTCCGAACCGGGTTGAACCCGACCGGACCGGTTCAGCCAAAAAAGAGAGGGAAAAAGGGAGAAAAAGGGAAAAAGAAAAAGAGAAAAAAATTGAAGAAAATTTCAGTGATGCAATCGAGCTTCGGGTAAGTCGGTAAGCAGTCGAATTGATCGATTTAATTTTCGAAATATTTAATTTGTTAAACAATCGACTGAAAGTTTACCCGAAAATATATTTAATTGTGTAGCTCGACAATTGGCATCAACCGAGAGCTCGAGACAGCCTCGATTTGTGTACTATCATAGAATAACGGGTAAGTAACCCTTATTTACGACAATTTTATATCGTTATGCGTGATTGATATTTAACGCATAAATTTCGGATTTAATTTTCGGATAAATGAATTTAATTCTGAAAAATTGGATAAATTGTCGTAAATATTAAATTGAGATATCCGAAAATTTAAAACGAGGCTAAATAAATTACTGAAGGGCCCAATGAGCCCAATAGGCCTCGATAAAGAGTAGTAAAAGGGCTTAAGGCCGATTAAGGCCCATTATGGTGCAATCGGGCCCAATATGGGTAAATGGGCCCAATGATTTAAAATTAAGCCCAGAAAATTATGAAATACATTAAATTGTATTGTATTTGACCTGATGAATGTATATCCGCAGTTCCGGAGATTTGATTTGGATTGAGAGCCAATCGGACTGCGTGACGAGTCATCAGAGGAAAGGTCAGAATGTACAGATAAATGAGGTAAGGGATTTATGATTGCTATAGAGATAGCTGTGCGTATTTTAATAAATCCCTGTATAAGAATAAATAGTATAGAATATATAGAGAATGAAAATCTAGGAAAGAGCCTAGTGATAAATAAATTACGATATTACCCTTGTTATAGGGAAATACATACCGTTAAGCATCGAGGATGCTAGATTTGAAAAAAATTGCATGAATTGCATATTTTTGATATTTTTCACTATAAAACTCTGCTTTTTAGCAAGTATATGGATAGATGGGCTATTGTTTACATGAATTGCATCATGACAGCATGCTATTTATACTGACTCTGATTTTGAGTTATTTTCAATGAAAATAGAGCCATCTATCAGATTTGTGAATGAAATAAATCGTGCTGAAATTGCGTGTTAACTAACGGGTTACACGATTATGCTTGCACGAAATTTTAAATGTTATTGATGATGAAACTGTGCTGGAGCCCTCGTGTCGACTGTGTGTCACACTGAATTGCTCGCACTGGTTTATGAGACAAGGTTATGGTTGATGATTAATGCCGAGGTCGTAAAAGCCTGCCTACTCTCAGGTAGCCTCGAGCATACAGCATATTGATATAGTCCATGGCGTAGGGTGTATGGACAGGGTCCACGGAGTACGTTGTACCGTGTGATTGTCCACGGAGTACGTTGTACCGTGAGACGATACATGGAGTACCTTGTACCGTGTTGGCGTCTTCGGACAGATGATAGAGTAGAGATGAGCTGATGGGTTGGATTGACCCACCTCCCTAGGCGACCGACACCCTTGCACGCCTAGCTAGCGATTGCTTGGGGTCACTGACTATGGCCATATGTCCACAGATGATTACATATCCCTACCTAGTCTCAAATCGATTTCAAATTGATCTCAAAATGATCTTAAATGGTTTAAAAACTATGATTTGTGATTATGATGGAATCACTTATTACCAGTACCAGAGGAGTACTAAATTCGAAAATGAAAACAGAGAGAAATGTGATGATTTGAAATGTGGTTAAAGTGAAAACAAAAGCTTTCTATCGAATTAATGATTTTTGATTAGATTGCTATGGTTTTTAAAAATGCATTTGCCTTGTGATGATATTAAGCATGCATTATAAGCATGTAGATAGTATAGTTATCTACCTGCTGTCATGTTTTCCTTACTGAGCGCATTAGCTCACCCCTTTTTTTTTACTCCACAGATAAGGCTCATTAGAGCATCTTGCGGTCATCCCTGCTAGTTCTTTTGTTGTACAGCTCTCTTTGCTGTACAAAGGTATATATATACACATTTTGTATCTGAACACTAAATCGCACAGACATGTACTGTATAAATTACTGGGGATGTAACGTATAAAAAGAACGATTATATAAATAGATGTACAATTATGTTTAATATTTGATACATATGATTGAATAGAAATGAGTAACATCGACTCATAGCTCAACCAAATCTTGGGAATGAATTGGAAAAAGGTCAGCGATAACGGTCGTGACAAGGGGATTATGTACTATGTTGATTGCAGATTTACTGTTGCAATATAGTCTCATTGGTCCATGCCACTGGATCTTCAGGTCTTCTAAAATGATCTTCACCCACAATAGTTCACATATTCCTTGAGCCATTGCCTGAAATCTGCCTCTGCACTAGAGCTTGCCACCACATTTTGTTTTTTGCTCTCTATGTCACAAGATTTCCTCCAAGAAAGGTACAATACTCGAAAGTGGATCTTCTATCAATTACCGACCCTGCATAGTTTGCATCTGTGTAGGCCTCAAGTACTAGCCTTGTGTTTCTTTTAAACAAGATCACCTTTCCTGGAGTTCCTTCAAGATACCGCAATGCTCTGTTGGCTGCTTGTTAGTTAACTTCTTTTGGTCTATGCATGAATTGACTAGTCACTCCAACAACATAAGCGATATCAGGTCTAGTATTAAACAAGTAGACAAGTCTTCCTACTAGGCGTTGATGCATTTCTCTATCTATATCTATATCCTCCTTTGCCTCTCCTAGCTTATGCTTGGGATTTATTGTTGTGCTTACCGGTCTACATGCCAGCTTCCCTATCTCTTTGAGAAGATCTATGACATACTTCTATTGAGAGATAAAGATACCTTTTCGACTGTGTGCCACTTAAATTCTTAGAAAGTACTTCAACTTTCCTAGTTCTTTGATCTCAAACTCCTTGGCCAAGCATTGTTTTAGACACTATTTCTCTTTTTCCTAATTTCCTGTCATGATGATGTCATCAACATACACCAAAAGAACTGTGACTCCCCCTGAATTCGAATGCTTGATAAACAATGTATGATCTCCCTGACCTTGTCTATATCTCATACCTATCATCACTTTGGCAAACCTTCTAAACCACGATCTTGGAGATTGCTTAAGCCCATACATGGCTTTCCTAAGCTCGCACACCTTGTTGGCTATGTTGCTTCCAAATCCAAGTGGGATCTCCATATAGATTTCTTCTTCAAGATCTCCATGTAGAAAGACATTTTTTACATCAAACTACTGTAGATCCCAGTCATAGTTTGCTGCTAATGATAACAAAATTCTAACAATGTTAATTTTTGCGGCTGGTGCGAATGTCTACAGGTATTCCACTCCATACGTCTGAGTATATACCTTAGCTACCAATCTCGCCTTGTACCTCTCCAATGACCCATCTGCTCTATATTTCACAGTATAAACCCACTTACATCCCACAGGCTTTTTTCCTGTTGGCATGTTTAGCAATTCCCAAGTCTTATTCTTCTCTAGAGCCTCCATTTCTACATTCATAGCTTGTTTCCAATTTTCATTAGATAATGCATCGGATAGAGCACTAGGAAGAGATATACTATTCAAGCTTCAAGGAAACTCCTATGAGATGGTGAGAACTTTTCAAGTGAAACAAAATGAGAGAGCGGATATAATGGTCTTTTGGTGCATTCCCTAATTACTTTCCTAATGGCAATAGGAATGTTAAGTTCTGATCATTTTGTGAAAAGGAGTTAGAAATTGTTACCTTTTTCTCAAGACTTGGATCAGTATCTAAAGAGGAGTTAGAAATTGTTACCTCATTCTCGGGACTTGGATCAGATTCTTGGGCTTGCATAGATTCCAGAGCCGAGAATTTCCTCCTTGAGTACACTTAACCTATCATCCTATCAACAAGAGCAACCACAGGCACGAGTTTACTGTTTTGTGACACTGATTGGGACACGAGTTCACTATTTTGGGACATAGGTGACACTGATTGGGGCACGGGTTCAATGTTTTGCGACTTAAGTGACACTGATCGGATTGACATTGACGAAGTTGACACTAATTGTTTGAAAGGAAGATCTACGAGAAAGAAATCCTTATCTTCCTTGACTGAACTCTCCCCCTAAAGATAAGGAGTGGTGAAGTAAGGTTCAGTCTCATTGAAGGTGACATCTGTTGTGACATAAAATTTCTTGGATGGTGGATGATAACACTTATACCCCTTTTATGTTGATGAATACCACACAAATATACACTTAATAGCTCTTGGATCTAGTTTTCCCCTGTTTTGACTGTGAATATGGACAAAGGACACACAACCAAATATTCTTGGAGTAAGGTGATTTGTAGTGCTTAGGTTAGGATAAAATTTTGAGAGCAAGTCCATAGGACTTTTGAAGCCTAAGAATTTGGATGGTAGTCAGTTTATGAGATGTTTGGCTGTGAGAACGGCTTCCCCCAAATAAGATTTAGGTACATTGTTTTGAAACAGAAAAGCTTGGTTGTCTCAAGTAGGTCACCATTCTTTCTTTCAACAACCCCAATTGTTGTGGAGTTTAAACACAAGATGGCTCATGAATTATATCCCTTCCTTTTAAAAATATGAGTTCAAAACATGATTGAAATGGTCCCTAGCATTATTTGTTCTAATCCTTTTTTATTTTAACACCAAATTGATTTTGTACCATGGTATGAAAATTTGGGAGAACTTTACTGACATCAAATTTGTGTTTGAGCAGAAAGATCCAAGAAACTCTAGTGCAATCATCAATAAATGACACAAACCACCTTGCTCCAGAAAAAAACATTAGGAATATTTGAAGGACCCCAAATATCACTATGAACTAAATAAAAAGGAATTGAGCTTCTTTTGTTGTTAATGGAAAAAGTTACACGTTTGTGTTTTGCTAACTGACACACATCACAATGAAAACTTCCAATAACTAGATCTTTGAACAAGGATGGAAACAATGTTTTGGGAGTTTGAAAGGATGGATGTCCAAGTCTACGATGATGAAGCCAAACCTTTTCTTTTTTGGATTGATGGTGTTCAGAAAGGAAGGACAAAGGTGATTTACTCTTGACAATATTCGAATTGTTGGGCGTCTCAAGGTAGTACAATCTATCTCGTTCCGTAGCATGTCCAATTGTCTTCCTCGAATCCTGGTCTTGAAATACACAGTAAGTGGGGTAAAAAATTACATTGCAACATGAATCTCGAGTAAGTTTTTGTTTAGAGAGAAGATTGGTAGACAAATTGGGGACATGAAGTATATCTTTTAGTATGACTGAAGGATTGATTTGGACATCTCCTCTATACCAGCAATAGTAGTTAGTGAACCATCAGCTATGGCAATTTTCTTATTGCTTGGACAGGGTGTGTAAGTTTTAAATTTTTGTGACATATGGGTCATGTGATCAATTGCTCCTGAATCCACAACCTAAGTATTGGCAAATGTTCCATCCAAGACATTTAATCCAATGGAAATAGGAAACTCACCTGAATGCGCCAATAAGGATGTACATGAGGGTTTCTCTAGGGATCTCAAAAGAGCTCGTAATTTCTCAATTTCATTGGATTGAATCTCGTTGTAGTGGCAGCCTCAAAAGTTTGAAAGAGCTTTTGAGGCTTTTGATGTTGTTGATCCTTATTTTAGAAGTGAGCTATCGATGGGAGATGGGATGCCTGATCAAAATGATTGGGCGAATGTTAGGAGATTATGTCTATCTTGCAAAAGTTTTATAAGCCCACAATAAAAGTTTCTAGTTCTTCTGTCATTGCTAATACCTTTCTTGATGATATTTGTGGGGTTTATGGGATTTTGCGTGATTGGCAATCGCATCATGATCTTGTATTAAATGCAATAGCAAAGAGAATGAAGGAAAATTTTGATAAATATTGGGGGAATGTTGAGAAAATGAATATGTTGCTTTATATTGCCTCTGATCTTGATCTTAGAAAAAAAGCTTGCATTTGTGGAATTTCGTTTTGTGAAAATGTATTTTCAAGAGCAAACTTTGGTGATGATGAACAAAGTGCAAGAAGCACTAGGTGAGTTGTTTGATGAATACAAAAGAATGGTGCAACCTCAACCTGAAAGATTTGGTGAAAGCAGTAGCCAAGCAAGTCAAGTTGTAGAACTCGATGATTTTGGAATAGGGAACCTAGATGACTCACAACTTGTTATGGATGAGTTTAAGAGGTATAGGATGGAAAGTGGGAAAGAAGAGAATAAGTCGGAGTTGGATAGATCTTTGAATGAGGAGCCCAATGCTTTTAAGAAGGGGGTAGAATTTGATGTTCTTCTTTGGTGGAAAATCAATATTCCTAGGTTTCCTATCCTTTCCCACCTAGCTCATGATGTCTTGGTGGTTTCAATATCCAGAGTTGCTTCTGAATCCGCCTTTAGCATTGGTGGCCGTGTGCTTGATCCGTATAGGAGTTCTTTAACTCCTAAACTTGTGTAAGATCTTATATGTGCTCAAGATTGGCTACGTGGATCTTCACATTTCGATCCAAATGCTTTTGAGGATGAAAGTTCACAACTTAACAAAATTGATTTAGGTAAATATTTTATTTATTCCACTCCATGTCTTTTTTTTTTTCAATTCTTATTTCTTTAAATATTTTGGTTATTTATTTAAAGCTAACATGTTATATATTGTTTATTTATTCTTAGATTTGTCCAAAATTGCATTGGATCCTGTACTTTAGTACAAAGTGTTTTTGATCATATGAATTTGAGGTAATATTATTATTCAATATTCATGGTTATTAGTTTAAGGTTTTTTCATGTATTGCAAGTATATTTAAATTTAATGTTTTTTTTTTTTTAATTTTAGTTGCTGAATACTTGAATTGCAGTCATGCTTGGAGACTGGTTTTGGAGGCTGGAGCTGATCTTGAATTGCAGTCACGCATGCTTCTTGGCTGTTTTCCTGTTGGCTGTTCTAGACGCTTTTGTATTCTGGATTTACTTCTTTTGTTTGTGTGTGTGCACTTGACTGTGTTGCCAGACTTTATTTTCTTTTTTGTCTGTGTGTGTCTGCCGTGAGTGCACTGTTGAGTTGAGACTGACTGCAATAGTGCTGCACTGCTATCTGGCCTGCTGCCGGGCTGGTTGTTTTCAGTCTTCAGATGAACTGTTATATTTCTGCACGTTATTTAGGACATATTTAATATTTTGCTTCATATGAATCAGATTATGTTGGGACATAATTTATGTTGGTATTGTATGTATGGAAACCTTATTTTGCTTCAAAAGTTCAGACTTATGTATGGAAACCTATTATTATTATTATTATTATTATTATTATTATTATTATTATTATTATTATGATGATGATGATGATGATGTTTTATGTTGCTTTTTACTTGAATTTCAATTGCTTTATTGTTATTATTAATTTATTATGTTGTTAAGTTTTAATTGTTAACTGATTATTGCATAAAACTGTGTTAATTGATTAGAACATTGTTAAACAGTCTTAATTAAAACAGTGATAATGGAAATGTAAAAATGGTACACTGCACAAAAGAAACAGGCACCACCTATTTAAGCCAAACAAGCCGACCGAGAACCGATTGGCTTGGTTGGCTCGGTTTTATGTACCTAGGTCGGTCGGTTCAGTTTTCTTGTGCAGGGGGTCGATTAATTCGGTTTTTCCCTAAAACCGAACCAAATAAACCAAACCGACCGTATGCACTGCCCTATCCGTGTCAATTAGAAAAACATCACAGAACATCTTTTCCTTCTGAAGAAAGTCAAAGTTTGCGTCCTTTGATTTAGTACATTCAGATGTGTGGGGTCCTTATCATTATCCTATTATGTCAGGTTAAAGGTATCTTACTACTTGTGGATGATTATTCTAGGATGACTTGGATTTATTTATTAAAAGATAGGTCATCCGTTTTTTATGTATTTCAAACCTTTCATGGTGAAATAAAGACTCATTTTTCTTTGAACATTTGTGTATTCAGGACTGACAATGCCTAAGAATATATGAAGTCTGATTTCTCTAATTTTTGTTCCTTTAAGGGTATTATTCATCAGACATCTCGTACTCCATAGCAGAATGGTGTGGCTGAAAGACAAAACCGACACCTTCTTGAGGTTGCCTACACCATTATGCTTTAAATGAATGAACCTAAATATTTTTGGAGTGATGTTGTACTTACTGCAGGGTTTCTTATCAATAGAATACTTGCGCAGGCGCAATTCCTTTAAAATGTCTTCTTCCTAATTTGCTTTTGTTTCCGGTTACTCCTCATATTTTTGGGTGTTTATGCTTTGTTCATTCATTTGAAACTAGTATGGATAAGCTTTCTCCTAGAGCTATCTGTTGTATTTTCTTGGGGTATTGTTGAACTCAAAAATGGTACAGATGTTATGATCCTGTGACTAAAAAGAAGTTTGTTTATGCAGATGTGACCTTTTCTGAGTCTCAGTCATTTTTTAAAGTTGCCAGTGATAAACAACCTATTCCTCTTCCTAAACTTGTGTATACATCTATTCTGCCTTCCAAACCCTTGGAAGTTTATAGGCAGTGACAACCTTTACAAATTCCCAGTGCTTCAAAGCCGTCTCTTGCACCATTGTATTCAGCTGGTGATTCTGATCCGCCCATTGCTCTTTGCAAAGGTAAACGTTCTTGTACTCAACATCCCATTGCAAATGTTGTCTCCTTTGATCACATCGGTCCTTCTATTCGCTCTTTTGCTTTGTCTTGGTCATCTATATCTGTTCCTAGGAATTATCAAGAAGCTATGTAAAGTCCTGATTGGAAGAAGGCAATGGAAGAGGAGATGTCAACACTTCTTACACGAAATACATGGGATTTGGTACCATTACCTGAAGGAATTCATCCAGTTGGGTGCAAGTGGGTTTTTATTGTGAAGTATCACCCTGATGGTTCCATTAAGACGTACAAAGCGCAGCTGGTTGCTAAAAGATACACTCAAACACTAGATATTGACTTTTTTGAAACATTCTCTCCTGTTGCTCGGATTAGCTCTGTTTGTGCACTTGTTTCTATAGCAGTCAATAAAGATTGGCCCATGTATCAGCTAGATGTCAAGAATGCATTTCTTTATGGGGATCTAATTGAAGAGGTTTATAAACTAAAGTAAGCCATTTATGGTTTAAAGCAGGGTTCGAGAGCTTGGTTTGACAAATTCAATTAGGTAGTCTTCGCTACAGGATTTAAACGAAGTCAAGCTGATCATTCAGTCTGTGTGCAACATAGTTCATCCGGTATTGTAATACTGGTTGTACATGTTGATGATATACTATCGTCAGGGAGTAATATTACTGGCATCAAAGAAACCAAGAGGTACTTACAGCAACAATTTGTTACAAAAGACCTTGGAAATTTAAGGTACTTTCTAGGTACTGAGATTTCTCTTGTTAAACAGGGCATGGCACTATCTCAAAGAAAGTATGCCACGGATCTTCTACAAGAAACAAGTTTATTAGGTACAAAACCCATAGATGCCCCTATGGAACTTAATCTAAACTTATGGAAAGATGTGGACGACTAGAGGATTGTACTCAGTTCAGAAGACTTGTTGGGAATCTTATTTATCTTAGAGTGACTAGACCAGACATTGTTCATGTTGTAGGACTAATTAGTCAATTTATGGAAAAACCTATGAAGTGTCGTTGGGAAGTTGCTTGTAATACTTTGAGATATGTTAAAAAGTCACCAAGAAAAGGGTGTGGTTCAGAAAGAATAAACATCTTCATTTAGTTGGTTTTCAGATGCCAATTATGCTGATGACAAGGGTGACAAAAAAATCCACATCAGGTTATTGTACTTCTGTAGGAGGCAATCTAGTAACCTGGAAGAGTAAGAAGCAGATAGTTGTGTCTAGATCCAGTGCTGAAGCCGAATACCTTGACATGGCTCAAACCACACGTGAACTAATATGGTTAAAGGCTCTTTTAGAAGATTTTGGTATTATATATATCGATCCAATTCCTATGCATTGTGACAATCAAGCAGCAATTCACATTGCGAGTAATCCTGTCTTCCATGAACGAACAAAGCATATTGAAGTTGATTGTCACTTTGTGAGGAATGCTATCGCTAGTAAGAAGATTTGTACTCCATTTACACCTTCAAAGGACCAGATTGCTGATATGTTTACCAAATCCTTAAGTTGGATGACTTAATCCGGCTAAGTAACAAGCTTCAGATGATGGACATTTATGCTCCAACTTAGGGGGAGTGTTAATAATATCTTTTAGTAATATAATTTATTTTGTATTACTATAATTCAGGGCTACACTATTAATGCTCACTTTATAGCTTATTCTTATTATTATTTTCCTATTGCAGGAGTGTATACTATCATTGGAGTCTCATACAATGTATATATATTTCAACGCATATAATGAGAAATATAGAATTTTGTTTTCTTATTTACAGTACCTAAGAAATTGAATATAATATATATCAACATATATAATTACAATTAAGCCCATAAAATATATGACAAACAATTTAACCCTTTAAGCATCTTCTTTCTATCCTGCATTACTTCGGAAGCCAAATTTCTCCTCAACATTTTTCACCCACTCTCTTTTGTTTACAGCTACATTATCAGGACTTGTGAAGCAGTAAAGAATTTAGAGACAATGTTCAAAATACAAATGCCTATATGCCATGCTTCAGGAAAAGATTCTCTGTTGTAGAAAGTAGTAGGGCCAAAGAAATTTTTTGAAAATAACTTTAGTTTCTATAAAATCCAACAATGAGTTTCTAAAGGTTAAAAGTTGAAACTTCAACTTAAAGCTTCAGAAAAAATGTTACAATGACAAGTAGATCATCAAATACTTAAATAGACAACAATACTCTTATTTGTTTCAGATAATTTCAATCTAACAGCACTTTTCCAACAGCTCTATCTCAAAATCATTACTTACTACAGTTCCAGTCAAGCCAAATAGGCTTCAGTAACCATATGGTTGAGGTAGTGAAACTAACAAACGAAACAACTTTGAAAAATATTAGTTGGAGAAATATTTGAGAATGCAGTGATTGATAAAAACCCAAAATGTGTTACAGACTGTTATACAGCCGGTCAAATCAAGATTGCACTATGAGAAAGTATTCACAGGAACCATAAATTTATAATATGATAATGACTGCAAGGTAACCTTATTCAAAGAAACATGGAACTTTGACAAGAAACTTACTTGGTTAGTGCAGATCAGATAGGAATGAAAAATCGTAAGGCCACCAACAAACCATACAGCTATGAAGCAGTAGACTATGAGAAAAACGGATAGGATATCATGCGACATAGCCTTCCAAACATTGCTATGATTGTCAATTTCCTTTTCAAGGACATTGATCCAAGAAAAGACAAAGACATATATGCACAAGATGGTTGAGGTTGATATAAACAAAAAGAAGAACCGATAGTTACGCTGCAACCACCGCACACATAAAAAAACACCATTAGTTTCGATCACAAATAATTAATTTACATAATTTTTCAAACATATAATACTGAAAATAATCCAATTAGAGACCATATACAAGATTATGCAAACAACTTTATTTTGGAGTAACCTTATTGGCACCCAAATTTTACAACTTGTGCAATTTAGCAGAGCATATCTCTTGAAGGCAATATGAAAATATATAGCGTGAATCTTAAATTAAAATTTCCAACTGGCTTGTAACCAAAAGAAAAAAATCCAACTGGCAGCAGCCAATGGCCAATATGTAAAATATCCTCAACAATATGAAATGGAAATTCTATGTGTTATCTTCAGGTTTAATGAGATGCACCATTTAAAATGTTCACATTTAAAAGTGGTGACATAAAAGACAAAAAACTGCCAAAAAAAAAGCAAGATTATATTTCATGAATATTTGGGATTCTAGTCTTCATTTGCTGTTGAACTGATTTAAGACCATGGTTGACTAGAATAGTTGTTATAGAGTTGTAAGATGTATTCCTTGCGGTTATGTTGCATATTTTGTTTCATATCTATTTCCTCGAGTTTTAACTTTAGGGATACTCTTCATATTCATGATCTACTGAAAATTGCAAATTTCTAGTCTACAAGTTTTATTTTATACTTTCTTATATCTTTAGGTTTTAATTGAAGTTCTTGATTAATTTTTAGGTCATATAGTAATAAGGTCTAGAGTTCTAGTCCTCAATAGATGGACTAGAAGTGCTTGAGGTTTATGCATATATCAATATAATTCTCCACTCTCCAAGAGAATTATTCTCATAGATTTTCCCAAGCATTATTGCCCCTATATGTGTGTAATGCAATCAAGGCTAAGAAAGACTCCTACGCGACACTAGATGTGAAGCTTATTAATCTCCTTATCCTTATTTGGTTTTCTGATGTGTCTAGTTCGTAATTCAGATTTGAAATCAATCATCAATTGCAGCAACTTGAATCAACCATCCAAAGGTAACCTTAAACTCTAAATTACCTTTCACTGTGCCAAACAGCTTCTAAACAGCTTGTTTTTTCATCCTGACATTTAGAAACACAAATTACCCTTTTAATGTCCCACCTTTTCACCCCTTTTAAACCTAAAATTTAGCAACAAAATCCTAATTCTCTTCCTTTTTCTATAACAGTACCATTTCATGCAAATTTTTGATGCAGGTCCATCTCTGGACCTTCCTCAATCGCATTACTCATTTTAGAGTTGTAGAGAATAATGCAGCAGCAGATTTGAGAGAAAGAATCAATAGCTAGCATGGCCAATCAAGCTTAAAAAGACAATAATTAATGCCCAGTGCAGAATTACTTCAGTTGTTATATCATAAAAAAATCTTTATGACAAAGCCTGTTGATCTCTTGTTATAGAATACCATATCTTAGTCATGTAAGAAAAATATTTTATGCTCACTATTTAAGTACATCCTATCAGTAAGTACATTTAGTCAATAACAGTTTGCACAGAGGAAACTTAAACTTACTAGTGCAATGCACTGACCAACCCATGGGCAGTGATGATCAAACCTTTGAACACAGTTATTGCATATGGAACAATGAGATGCTCGGGGAGGACGATAAAGCAAACAGGTGTCGCAGTACTTTACTTTCACAGAGTGGCCATTAACAATAACATCTTTTGTACGAGGAAGTTTTAAATGAGGAGTTGTACCATTGACCCACTCCATAGATGGGGTAGTCACATCAAACGCTTCATCTGATTCAGGAGGTTTTGAATTTCTAGGAAGAATTCCAGGATCTCTACCAGAGGTAAAGACGAGAAAGAGCAAATCCTGCCAAAAGTGGAATTCATATTAATTTTATATTTTCAAGTGTGAAGGTAAGGGTTTCACTTGCGCAGAAATTATAATGTGTTATCAGACTAGCTAATTTCCCAACAAAAGAAAATGAAAAAGATTGAACAAACAACTCATTAAAGCCAATGGAGAATTAGACTATATTAAACACCATTGCAATTAGGAAATGAAATATAATGTACTCAAGGGCCATGGAAAACAAAAGAAAGTTATCCCGTAGCCCACTTACATGAAGGAGGTTACGGGTTGCATCAGAACTGTCCTAATACACCAGGCTTGTTTTCTTTCATGCAAATACAGTTGGGTCTCTATTGAAATCCCACCAAATAAAATTGTTCATAAAGAAAGGACTACAAAGTGCCTAATCACGATTAGGAGCTTTTGTGTTGTTTCTCAAGAACAGTGGAATACTAGATAAAGTGCCAAAAAAAAAGATAAAATAAATTATAATTTGAAAAAGTAAACGAAATGGTGAAGTTCAGAACAGCTCGTTTACTAGTTTGAATACTTTACTTTTTGGGTGGCATAATTTTATAGCAGTGAAGCCCAAGTAAACAATAAATCTTACCATTGCAGCGAGCACGGCGCCCAGAATTAATGCGGAATAACAGCGAGCAATATGTTTGGTATTTTCATGTTTGATCTTTATATACATCCTTATGCAGAAAGCAAGTACAGGGCCAGCAATAAAGAAAATAGACAGAGACAATGATGCGATATCAGGACCAAAGATCAATCTCCCACCACAAAAGAATTTCTGTTATAAAAAAATGAACAACGACGAAACTCTCATTAATAAAACTTAGACACAATAACAACGACGAAACTCTCATTAATAAAACTTAGACACAATAACAAGTATGTAATAGCTACATCTTTTATTGAGCAAACACAATCAAAGTGAATTCGGAGATTTATAACAAATAATAACAAAAGAAGAAGAAGAAGAAGAACTCACATTACTACCCTTCCAAACTTGATAAAGCCTCTTGGGTTTAAGATCGGTATTCAGTGCCATAACTGATGGAGTCGATGATCGATGATTGATGATAAGGAAGGGAAAAAGAAGCAAATTTTTTTTTTTTAAAAAGCTCAAATATTTAGTATTAATTTCTAATATAATATATCCCCAGACCAAGCCATAGCTCGTTCATCTTCCAATCAAAACAGCTGTAGCTGCTGCCCTCTCTGCTCTCTCTGCCAACATTACAACGACAAAGACGGATTCTACCAAGCTGTTCCTTCTTCTCTATGTAGACTTGAAAGATTTTCTTTTCTGTTTCTTTCTATTTCTCTCTCCAAAAATGAAATGAAAACAAAATGGATTAACACTGGCAAAGGCTGAGTTGGGCGGATGTTTCTATTCCTCGCGGCTTTCACGCGCCTACTGCTCTCTCCTTTTTCACAAACGTGCCGTCACACTCTATTCTTCTTCTTTGATGTTTCTCAAAGTCTGAATTTGTCTCTTTCCACGCTTTTTTTTTTTAACTTCCTGCGTTATGTGAAGTTGGTGACAAGTGTACTTGGCTCAATTTGTAAATTCCAAGATTTATTTAAAAGCTCTAAAGTTTGTTTAAATCTTAATAGGCAGTGAATACGTATAAAATTAATTTTTGTTTAAAATTTATGGTTAATATTAATTCAAAAAATTTGAACTTAGAATTTTATGCTATAAATAATACTTATTATAGGTCTAAACGAAATTTTTTATCACTGAATCAATACTCTAAGGGGTCGTTTAGTTATATTATGTGAATATTTGATTATTACGTTTGGTTCAAGAGAATTTAAGATTACTAAATAGTATATTTTATTATGTTACCCTTTTGTATTAAATTAAATAAATAATTGATTTAAGATGAATAGCACTTCGATAAAAATTATATTTAACATATTTATTTATATATTTATTCATTATTATTTAAATCTGTTCATTTAACAAATGTTAATTAATTTATTTAACACAAGTTAATCAATTTATTTAATATGTAAATTATTTTGATTTATTTTATTAATTATGTTATTTAATTGTAAAATGTCAATTAAGCTATTTATATACAACATCTATTATCATCATTTAATCTTGGTATATTTGATACAAAAATTTAATAAAATAAAAACATATAAAAAGAAAAAAAAAGTAACACTTGCATTTATTTGATTTCCCATCAAATTTTTATATCATACAAAGGATATAATAAAATTATATATATGTATATGACTTCATTTATTTTAAGAAATACACACACAAAAAATAATAATAGTAATAATACAATTGGTTTAGTTGTAATATTAGATAGGTTTAGGGGTAAAGTGATCCAAATATCAAGTAAATTGAGGGTAAAATAGGAAAAAAATTGGTTGGGGAATCTAAAAATACCTTAGGATCTGGAGGTAATCGTTTTACCTCGGATTTTCTCAAAATCTGGTACTGTAGGTAAAATAAAATGACTGATAGGGGAAAAATAACTGAACCAAACATCGGAATCAAATGACGAAAAAAAAATTACAGGAATAATCTAAAATTTCTCCCAACCAAACAGCCCCTAAAATCTAAAGACATTCTTTATCTCTGACTCCTAGGTTCCTAGCCCTATGGTTTTGTTTCTTACAATTTAATTAGTCAAAAAGGGATGGCATGGTTATAAGGAGGCAATAACCAAACCCTCAGTGCAGTTCGGTGGCACAAATGAGGACAAAAGGGGGTATAATTACCCCCGCCCTTGTTTTATAATTTTTTTTTTATTTTTTATTAAACTTAAATGGTCATTTCATTTTTTTTAATCTAATCGAAACCAATCTCACCTCATTGGAGCTAATCTCATCGCCCATACAAACTAGCCTAAAATGTTGTTTCACGGTGTTAAAAAAAAAGCGAGAGAGAGAGAGAGAGAGAAAAAAGATGGAATGAAGGCAATTAGTGATGAAAGAAAAATAAAATTATTTTATTAATCGGAAAATGTTCTAATGTCATTGGAGGTTATAGAAAAGTGAGTGATTTTTATTTAAATTTGTTATTATCCTATTCGATAAATTCTTGTATGATGCCATCTTCATCTAGGACAATTAGAAATCAAAACCTCAATATTCAATCAAGGGAATTTGAATGCACGAGCCAAGGCAATTGACCATCACAGACTAATTTTTAAATAGAATGTGAAATTTCACTAGGTAGTTGATTACCCATGTTGTAGTAGCAATCAATTGTCCCAAACAAATTTTAGTTTTTTTTTTTAAAATTTTTTAAAATTAAATTAATAGATTATAATTTACATTTGTAAGTTTGAAATTAGATTTGACAATTCATGTATAAAATCCATCTTTGTGTCTTAAAAAATCACGTTCGTATTATGTAAAATATGAAAATTTTATGTCAGAAAGTCGTATTGACACCCCAAACATAAAACTTATTTTTTAGCTTTAGTAATATTCGTATACAATTTTTACCAAATTTTAGTTCGTGTCATCTTGTGTTTTTTATTCATGTTATTTTCCTATCATATCACTGTATTATGTCTAGGATTGTCAGGTCTATCTAAAATTCACTTTAGGATCCGTATAGTATAAGAATTTTTTTTTAATTCATATGAGATGAACTATTTTTGTCTTAGTTATTTTCATGCATTTATTAAAAAGATCATGCCATCCATGATGAAGACTCTAATTACTATTAGAACATGGCTTTGATTGCTCATCTGAATCCCCAACTTCCTCATTGTATCATAATAAAGAACATCATTAGCACTCCCATTGTCGAAAAGAATTCTCTTGACACCATGATCGTAAATGGTGATTGTGACTTGTGCATCATCATGGAGATATTGGATTGTTTCCTAATCTTATAAGCCAAATGAGACGATTTCATCTCTTCATGTAACGACCCGAAATAAGCGAAAATTGGACTAAATTTTTCTTTTATGTTTACCTATAATCAGTGTAGCACCTAGTCACTTTTGTAAATCTTATTTGATCAGCTCGATTAATATTTTCCTCTAATTGTGACCTAATTTCAAATGTGTGTGATGAGATTCCTCAATTAGCTCCAACATGCATGCATACTATTCATCCATTTCAATATGATCATGTGTCATCCATCAATTGCACTACATAAAAGCATAAATATACTTAACTAAGGTACATCACACTTCAGCTATAGGTTATGACCCTACTTAGTACCTATTGTATACTAACGTTACATCCCAAAGTAAATGTGCATAGATTATGCGATAATTATTTGAAATATAAACTAAAGATATACCTTCACATATACCTTTTAGATGAGTTAAACGGGTAACGGAAAGCAAATCTCCAAGCTTACACAAAAGGGACACCTTCATTGTCATCTATAAGATTACTTGTGGAGGATAGGGTGTGGTGAGATTTACTCCTAATAAGAGTTGTTGGCTCTACCGAGAGGGGGGGTGAATCGGTTTTCTAACAATTATGGCAGATTTTAAATTAATCACAATTTAAACACAAATGATAATGAATAAAACAGTGCAATATAACAATTTAATGCAAAGAGAAGGAAAGAGAAACAAACACAGTCACTTATAGAGGTTCGGCCAAACTCTTGCCTACGTCCTCTCTCCTTGACCTTCTTGTCAAGTGCTTTCTTTCTCTCTTTCAATAGAGCTTACAAATTTCCTTTTACAGGTTAAGGAATAACCTCACTACCCTTGACAATACAGAAAAAGTATTCAGCCTCTTACAATATACTCTCACTGAGGAACAATCCTCTTCTCTTTTAAGATAAGACTGAATACAATTTAATGCTTTAAAGTGGTAGGACAAATGTAGCTTTTTTGCACTTAAGCTTTTACAATGATTCTCAATGAATGAGCAATAGGGACACAAAGAATGAAAGAATTAAAGCTTGAGAATGTTTGGAATATGCAGCAATAGTGTCTCTATTCTCTTTGTCTTCAATGCTTGGTTAAATACTGAAGGATGGGTAGTTGGAGCATTAAATGCTATTCTTCCCGTTGTGTTTTGCAGAAACTAGCCGTTGGGTGCCTCCAGTAGAGTGCCAAATCGATCTGCCTTCTTGGCCAGATCGATCTCTTAGTTATAAATCCTGTAAGATTGAAGCACAAATACACAAGGAGATCGATCTCATAGGTTAGCAGATCGATCTGTTAGTTTAAAAGTAATGAGGCAGATCGATCTGTCGAATAGGCAGATCGATCTCCTTAACTCTCTGTTTGAAGTAGGATCGATCTCCAGATCGATCTGGCATGCAATCTCGTAGAGAGGAGATCGATCTCTCAACACTACAGATCGATCTCTTTAGCTCTCTGACTTTGAGGAGATCGATCTCTTCCTTACCAGATCGATCTCATAAGTTCTCTGACTTTGAGTGTGGATCGATCTCTCAGATCGATCTATAGTCTTAAGCTCTTAAGGGAGATCGATCTCTTCATAGACCAGATCGATCTCTCAACTCTAGCTTTAGCCAGATCGATCTCTTAACCCTTGCAGATCGATCTCATTTTACCTTAATCTCTTTACAACGTTATAAGGCTAGGCAGATCGATCTCTTACTTCATGAGATCGATCTCTCATCAAGTAAAAGCCCAGGAGATCGATCTCTCATACCCCAGATCGATCTCTCATCAGCAGAACTCTAAGTTCTGGTACTAATAACATCTAAACATGTTTGTATATCATCTTAACATTATTGAATTAACTTGTTTTGTCATTTCAAAATACATTAACTCAACAATCTCCCCCTTTTTGATATGACAAAACTCATCAATTTAAACATGTTTAGTGATTTTGCAAAACTCCCCTTTTTGTGAACTTTTGATTTTGTTAATGACTTAACTCCCCCTCAGTTAAATCTTAACTCCCCCTCAATTAAATCATTCTTTTAAACATTTAACACAACCACAACACATGTTTCTTCTCCCCCTTTTTGTCATATCAATCACACACGAAAGAGAAGATTCATGGCATTTCAAAATCAACATTTTCATTAACTCACCAAATATCCAATCAAATCACATTTCATTCAAGCAAATTTTTCACAGATAACATCAAGTAGCTTAATAATGTTGTAACTACCCTAAATCAAAGCACCTAATGCCTATTGTGAGGGAGGATCACGATCCAAAAGATTCTCAACGTGCGTGCGTGTTACTTGGAGCTCATCGAACATCGCCTCTTGAGTCTCTTGAATCTTATCCACTCTTTGGGTTAAGTCCTCGATCATACGCCTCTGAGTGGCAAAGCCGTCATTTATCTGCTGACTGAGGTCCGTCACCATCGTTATGAGCATCTCCAATTCAGCAGGAGACGATGTTGGTGCAGTGGGCGGAGCCGATGGTTCCTGAGCTGGTGCAGCAGGTTGGTGTGCTGGTTCATCAGTGGGGTCCTCCTCAGTCTCAGCAGGTTGCTGTTCTTGCTTTTTCGTCCACTCTCCCCGAAAATTTTTGTAGTACCCCATATGATGTAGGGTCCCAATGTTAAGCACGCTTTTGGGAGATGGGAGTTCGCCAGTTTCGCCGCTGCAGTTGATACCAAGGCGGTGGAGAAGATAAGCCACTGGTTGTGGAAAAACTATTGTGGTAGCTTGGCCACGCACAATCTTCAGCCAATCTTCGTATATAAAGTGAGGGAGGTTAGGTTTTTGGCTTGTGGTGTGAATGTGATGGAGCCAAAAACGATCTAGACGCCTAACGGTAGAATGACGAGTACCGAAAGGGCGGAGGTTCCACGAGATTATGAGGTGGAGTAACCGAAGGTGCATTGGAAGGTTACTCGCCTTGTCCCCGGGGAGTTCAAACGCAAAGGGGACTTCCTCATCCTCATTTGTTAAGCCTTCATCGCGTATATCAAACACTTTGGCTAGAACTTCAGAGTCAATTATAATGGATTGACCCATGACGAAGGTTTTGAAGGCAAGGATTTTGCAGGTGTCATCGGGGTCATAAACGAGTTCGGCATTGGAAAAGAATGCGCGAACGAGATTTGGAGGGACAGGAGTGTTGATTTTCAAGAAGTTTGTCCAACCAAATTCCTCAAATTTTGACAAATAGGGAAACTCTATGCGATTGAGGAACGAAAAATCGATAGTGCGCCAATGCTTGATTGGCATGGTTGAAAAATATTCCTCATACCGCTTTCTTTTTGCTGGTGTTTTAAAACACCGATTGAAGGAAGCGATAGGAGGTGGAGGAATGGGTTGTGATGAGGAACCTGCCTCTCCTGTGGTTCTAGGGGGTTTGTTTGCTACTGACTTCCTAGGCATGATTCTAGATTCTAAATTCGTCTAAACAAATTCAACAGTGAGAAAAGCAATGAAACAGTACCTCGGTTTGACCTAGAATCAAAATGAACACAAATTGAAGACAGATTTTGAGAAAATCAGTAAGGAATGTTAGTTACAATACCGGATTTTGACACCGAGACGCAAGGAGGACCGTACAGAGATCGATCTGAGGAGGAATCGGAGGAAAAGATGCGAGGGAGATTTGGGAATTTGAAAATTGGGTTTCTGAAATTTGGGAATTTTACGCGGGTATTTATAGTCCAGGGCACAGGAGATCGATCTGTCGAGGCGACAGATCGATCTGTCATTTCCAAAAAGCCAAGGAAGATCGATCTATCGTAAGGCCAGATCGATCTGGTCGCAAACAGAGGCTTAAGAAGATCGATCTGTTACACACAGATCGATCTGTCGTTTAACAGAGGTTTAGGCAGATCGATCTGCCAAATGCAAAGATCGATCTGTAGAATGCGGAAGCTTGAAGAGATCGATCTGTCGTGTGGACAGATCGATCTGCCTTTAAACAGAGACGTAAGGAGATCGATCTTATGGTTAGAAGATCGATCTGCTTAGCTTAACCTTGATGATTTAGGCTTGTTGGAGGTATGGAGATCGATCTATATTGCAAGGAGATCGATCTCTCATCCTCATTGCCAGAAAATCTTTGCAAAAACTCATTTAAAATCAATTTGAAACCAAGATTTTTGAAACACACAAGTCCTAAGGCATATCCATGAGTCCTAATTCACCTCTAAGGATACAAAACCTATCTCTATCAAGGGGTTTGGTGAATATATCAGCTATTTGATGTAGAGTATCAATGTACTCTAAAATTATATCCCCTTTTTGTACATGGTCTCTAAGGAAGTGATGTCTAATTTCTATGTGCTTGGTTCTGGAGTGTTGAATAGGATTTTTAGACAGATTAATGGCACTGGTATTATCACATTTAATAGACACTTGTTTCATGTCAATACCATAATCTCTCATTTGTTGTTTAATCCACAACACTTGAGCACTACAACTACCAGCTGCTATATACTCAGCTTCAGTTGTGGACTGAGCTACACTGTTTTGCTTCTTGGAGAACCAAGAAATTAACCTATTTCCTAAGAATTGGCAAGTACCTGAAGTACTTTTCCTATCTATTTTGCAGCCTCCAAAATCAGCATCTGAAAATGCATGAAGGGCAAAAGTAGAGTCCTTGGGGTACCAAAGTCCTAGTGAGGGAGTGTCTTTGAGGTATCTAAAGATTCTCTTAGTTGCCAATAGATGTGATTCCCTAGGAGATGATTGAAATCTAGCATAAAGGCACACACTAAACAATATATCTGGTCTACTAGCAGTTAAATAAAGCAAAGAACCAATCATAGACCTATAAAGTTTAGTGTCTACACACTTACCACTTTCATCTTTGTCAAGCTTGATGTTGGTGCCCATTGGAGTGGTTTGAGGTTTGCAATTGTCCATCCCAAATCTCTTGAGCAAGTCCTTGGTGTACTTTGCTTGATTGATGAATGTTCCATCCTTTGTTTGCTTCACTTGAAGTCACAAGAAGAATGTGAGTTCTCCCATCATGCTCATCTCAAATTCTCCTTGCATGATCTTAGCAAATTCTTGGCATAAAGACTCATTAGTTGAACCAAAAATAATATCATCTACATATACTTGTACAACTAGTAAGTCCTTACTTTTAATTTTTATGAATAATGTGGTGTCTACCTTTCCTCTTGAGAACCCTTTTTCTATTAAGAACTTTGACAACCTTTCATACCAAGCTCTAGGAGTTTGTTTTAACCCATAAAGTGCCTTAGATAATTTGAAAACATGTTCAGGAAATTCATGATTTTCAAATCCGGGAGGTTGCTCTACATAGACTTCTTCATTAATGAAACCATTCAAGAATGCACTCTTTACATCCATTTGATATAACTTGAAATCTTTATAACATGCAAAGGCAAGTAACATTCTTATTGCCTCTAATCTAGCTACCGGTGCATATGTTTCATCATAGTCTATGCCTTCCTCTTGTCTATAGCCTTGAGCAACTAGCCTAGCCTTATTCCTTACGATCACACTATTTTCATCCATCTTGTTCTTGAATATCCATTTAGTTCCAATTATTGAGTGATCACTAGGCCTAGGAACTAGTTTCCATACTTTGCTTCTCTCAAATTGATTTAATTCTTCTTGCATTGCTAGGAACCAATTATTGTCTTCTAAGGCTTCATTGACATTCCTAGGTTCAATTTGAGATACAAAGGCTATATATTGGCACATATTCCTTAGGGATGATCTAGTTCTAACTCTAAGAGTTGGATCTCCTACTATTTCACAATCTTTTACATATCCTAACTCTCTTGGTGCTCTAGGCTCTCTTTCTAAAACCTCTATTTCTTCTTCATCTTCTTTATTCAAGTCAAGCTTTTCTAGAAAGTCATCTTCTAAGCCTTCATCAAATATTCCAACATTTTCATCATTGGTTGAATCTTTAGATATATTATTTGATTCATCAAATATAACATGAATAGACTCTTCAACCACTAATGTTCTTTTGTTATATATTCTAAAGGCCTTTGAATTCAATGAATATCCTAGAAATATTCCCTCATCACTCTTGGCATCAAATTTTCCTAAGTTATCTTTTCCATTATTTAGAACAAAGCATTTGCAGCCAAAAGGATGGAAGTAACTAATGTTAGGCTTCTTGCCTTTGTAGAGCTCATAAGGAGTTTTCTTTAGCATGGGTCTTATCATAGCTCTATTAATTATATAACATGATGTGTTTATAGCTTCAGCCCAAAAGTACTTTGGCAAGTTATTTTCACATAACATGGTCCTAGCCATCTCTTCCAAAGTTCTATTTCTTCTCTCAACTACACCATTTTGTTGTGGTGTCCTAGGGGCTGAAAAATTATGGCTAATTCCTTGATCATTGCAATACTCATCAAATCCTATATTTTCAAATTCTTTGCCATGATCACTTCTAATGCTTGTTATTGTATATCCTTTTTCATTTTGAGTCACCTTTGAGTAAGCTATGAATTTCTCTAAGGCTTCATTTTTTACTCTAAAAAAGAACACCCAAGTGTATCTAGTGTAATCATCAACTATTACAAAACCATAGTGTTTCCCACCTAGGCTAGTGGTTCTAGTTGGTCCAAATAAGTCTAAATGCAGTAATTGAAGAGGCCTAGTGGTGGATACACTATTCTTAGGCTTAAAAGTTGTTCTCTTGTGTTTTCCTTTAACACAAGCTTCACATATTTCTTCACGATCAAAGGATATTTTGGGTAAGCCTATAACTAGATCCTTTCTAGCTAATTTGGATAGCACATGCATGCTAGCATAACCTAGTCTTCTATGCCATAACCAAGATTCCTTTTTGTTGTCTACCATTAAGCATATGTTTTCATTTTTGAGTTCATTAAGGTAGACTATATATATGTTACCTTGCCTATGACCTAGAAGGAGAATTTTATTTGACTTAGGATCTATAACATTACACTTCATACAATCAAAAATTACTTTGTAACCTTTGTCACAAAGTTGACTAATGCTTAGTAAGTTATGCTTTAAACCCCTAACAAGTAATACTTTTTCTAAAGAGAAATGATCATTACCTATTGAGCCACTCCCTTCCACTTGGCCTTTGGAGTTGTCCCCAAAAGTGACTTCTCCACCAATTTTCGATTTGAAGGAATTGAAATGGCTTTTATCACCCGTCATGTGCCTTGAGCATCCACTATCTAAGTTCCAAGCTTCCTTTGTTTTAGCTTTGTGGCTATGCTCAATCACCTACAACAAAAAAATAAACACACTCAAGTCTTAGGTACCCAAATTCTCTTGGGTCCTTGGAGGTTAGTAAATGCAATTCTTGATCCCATTGGGATCCATTTTGCTAATGCATTGCAGTCCTTGGAATGAATTACTTCTTTTGGAATCCATATCCTTTTTACAATTTTTCCTTTAAGATTCCTCATCTTTATATTGCAATAATGTGACTTATGTCCCTTCTTATTACAATATGAACAAGTAGTTGCAGGTTTATTTATGCTCTTCCTAGCAATAAAACTCTTAAGATGGGTCTCCCTACTTTGTGCATTATACCCTAAGCCATTTTTGTCAAAAAATGCCCTTTGGGTTTCTAACATGCTATCTAGCTTTTGTTGCCCCATGTGAAACCTATTAAAGGAGTTATGTAAATTGCTATTTTTCTCCTTAAGGTCACAAATTTCTAAATTTGCAATCTCTAGTTTCTTCTCACATTCCAATTTATCTTTTAACATTATCTCATTTTCCCTTTTTAATTTAGATATTAATTTTTTATACTTCATGCTCATAGATTCATACTCTAATGCTAAATCATCAAATGCATCTTGCAGTTCATCAAAAGAGTATTCATTGATATTAGAAGTTACCATTTCATCATCATCAATTGCTATGAAGCATAGGTTGGCAATGTCCTCATTTGATTCATCATCGGAGCAGTCACTGTCACTCCATGTTGCTACCATTGCCTTTTTATGAAACCTATCATTGGATCTTTTGAGAAGAGGGCAGTTAAATTTTATGTGTCCAGGTTTTTTACATTCATAACACACAATAGAGTCTTTTCTACCTACTTCCTCTTGTTCTCTCCTATTGTTTCTCCTATTGCTATTACTAGCTCTCATCCTCATGAATTTATTAAATCTTTTGGCAAACATTGCCATCTCAATATCCTCCTCACTGCCACTCTCATTTTTAATCTCCTTTTCAGCAGTGGATTTTAGAGCAACTCCCACTTTCTTGGGTGGCTCTTCATTTCTTTTAAGCTTCATCTCATAAGTTAGCAAGGAACCTATTAATTCATCTAAGGACAATGTGTGTGGATCCTTAGATTCCTCTATTGCTGTCACTTTAGCTTCCCATGATTTAGGTAAGCTATTTAAAATTTTCTTTACCATTTCAATGTTAGAATATATTTTTCCTAAGGACTTTAGTCCATTAATTACATCTGTAAATCTAGTGAACATATCACTAATCGATTCTCCTTCCTTCATCCTAAAAAGCTCATAATCATGTGTGAGCATACCTACTTTTGTCTCCTTCACTTGGGTTGTACCCTCATGAGTTATTGCCAATTTATCCCATATTTGCTTGGCATTATCACACCCGGAGACTCTATTATATTCATTAGGACCTAAAGCACAAAATAATGTGTGCATAGCTTTAGCATTTAGCTGTGCACATTTAATGTCATTAGAATCCCATTCATCTTCTTCTTTGGGAATATCTCTTCCCTCTATTTTCTTTGTAGGGATTTGAGGTCCCTTAACTATAATTCTCCATACTTCATAATCGTTTGCTTGAATGAATAGCATCATCCTAGTCCTCCAATACGAATAATGTTCACCATTGAACATGGGAGGTCTCACCGTAGAGTGCCCCTCTCCTACCAAAGTAGCTGCTACATTGTTAAGAGCCATATGATCGTTTCTAACTCTTAGGAAGTTATTCCTATGTGATTAGAGAGTTCTAGCTCTGATACCAATTGTTGGCTCTACCGAGAGGGGGGGTGAATCGGTTTTCTAACAATTATGGTAGATTTTAAATTAATCACAATTTAAACACAAATGATAATGAATAAAACAGTGCAATATAACAATTTAATGCAAAGAGAAGGAAAGAGAAACAAACACAGTCACTTATAGAGGTTCGACCAAACTCTTGCCTACGTCCTCTCTCCTTGACCTTCTTGTCAAGTGCTTTCTTTCTCTCTTTCAATAGAGCTTACAAATTTCCTTTTACAGGTTAAGGAATAACCTCACTACCCTTGGCAATACAGAAAAAGTATTCAGCCTCTTACAATATACTCTCACTGAGGAACAATCCTCTTCTCTTTTAAGATAAGACTGAATACAATTTAATGCTTTAAAGTGGTAGGACAAATGTAGCTTTTTTGCACTTAAGCTTTTACAATGATTCTCAATGAATGAGCAATAGGGACACAAAGAATGAAAGAATTAAAGCTTGAGAATGTTTGGAATATGCAGCAATAGTGTCTCTATTCTCTTTGTCTTCAATGCTTGGTTAAATACTGAAGGATGGGTAGTTGGAGCATTAAATGCTATTCTTCCCGTTGTGTTTTGCAGAAACTAGCCGTTGGGTGCCTCCAGTAGAGTGCCAAATCGATCTGCCTTCTTGGCCAGATCGATCTCTTAGTTATAAATCCTGCAAGATTGAAGCACAAATACACAAGGAGATCGATCTCATAGGTTAGCAGATCGATCTGTTAGTTTAAAAGTAATGAGGCAGATCGATCTGTCGAATAGGCAGATCGATCTCCTTAACTCTCTGTTTGAAGCAGGATCGATCTCCAGATCGATCTGGCATGCAATCTCGTAGAGAGGAGATCGATCTCTCAACACTACAGATCGATCTCTTTAGCTCTCTGACTTTGAGGAGATCGATCTCTTCCTTACCAGATCGATCTCATAAGTTCTCTGACTTTGAGTGTGGATCGATCTCTCAGATCGATCTATAGTCTTAAGCTCTTAAGGGAGATCGATCTCTTCATAGACCAGATCGATCTCTCAACTCTAGCTTTAGCCAGATCGATCTCTTAACCCTTGCAGATCGATCTCATTTTACCTTAATCTCTTTACAACGTTATAAGGCTAGGCAGATCGATCTCTTACTTCATGAGATCGATCTCTCATCAAGTAAAAGCCCAGGAGATCGATCTCTCATACCCCAGATCGATCTCTCATCAGCAGAACTCTAAGTTCTGGTACTAATAACATCTAAACATGTTTGTATATCATCTTAACATTATTGAATTAACTTGTTTTGTCATTTCAAAATACATTAACTCAACAAGAGTACATGCAGAGGAGATGGCAAAATAGTATACATGTTATAGCAGTTCGTTTTCAAACATGCTTAGTTCAAGATCTTACTTATTTCATAAAGTATAACATAAGTATTCTTATAAAAACGTAAGCATGCAATTAAGTCATGCTTGATGCATTCTTGCAAAACATAACTTAAAACCATATGTTTACAAATCATAGCTTAAAATAATGTGTTTGCAATTCATAGCTTAAAATCATAGGCTTAGAAATCATACTTAAAATCATATGCTTAATAAAAACCTTAAACGTAAGTTAAAGACTAAGCATCTAATTCCAATTCCATTATGTATCATACTTACATCCTAATACGGGAGCCCCTTAAACGAGAAATGGTTAACCTATGGTCATGGTTAGGGTTTCCTCAGTTCCACTTGATCGGTGAGTACTGGGAATAGTGCTGAGTTGTCCTGGTCATATAGTCATGCATACATAAACATAAAAGGCATAAATGCTACATAAAGGGTGAACGTTTTACGTCCCCTAAAAATTGAGGCATGATTACAAACATGACATTAATGGACGTTAAATGCCTCATCAACACGTTGCACATGGTAGCCCTATAGTGTAAGACCCGAATTTAATTAAAATACGAAATGAATTAGTGTTCGTGAAGGAAAGTTTGACTGAATTAATTCTCGAACATGTGCAAGGGTAAAATGGTCAAAAGACCAAAGGTAGGTATAATTTCGATAAGGAAAATTGATTAAAAATATGGATTTGAGAAATCTTGGTCAATAAAGGAGAAATAAATTTATTTTGGGTTAAATTGATCAAGATATGAATTTATGGGAATTAATCGGGATTTTTAGTTCAGAAAAATAATCCCAAAAATAATCAAAAAAATACTAAAAAGTCATTCGGGATAATATCCCGAAAATACAGAGAAATTATACCCGAAAAAGGATTAAAATATAATAAATAAATTAAATTAAATTAAATTAATTAATTTGAAATAAAATAATAATTTTAAGGGATATTTGGGTATTTTTAAGGTATTTGAATGATTAAAAAAAAAGAAAAAAAAAAAGAGAAATCTGAAAGTGTTATCGGGGAGAGAGAAGAAGAATGGAAAACGGAGAAGGAGACCCGCGTGTGGCCGACCGATCCACGGCCACCGGCGACCGAGCGACTCCGACGAAGGGCCGAGCAGGAAGAGGAGAGGTCGGCGAAGCTTTGGGCACCGGTGACGCGCGCCGACGATGGCCATGTCCGGCGAACGAAGAAAGAGAAGATCGCGGGGAAAACGGGGTTGATCCCGGCGATCCACGGTAGCTGGGCACGAACGGTGGGTACCGACGAGTTCAGGAGGAGGAGCCGGTTCTTTTGAGACCGGTATTGGCCTGCGAAATCGTCGGAATCTGATGGATCAAGGGAGAGAAACCGACGGGGAGAGGAGAGATTTTTTCGGCGATCGGCGCCAATTTGAGCCCCACCAAGGCTCGATTTTGAAAGCCCAGGAGACGGTGAGCCGATTGGTACCGAAAACAGCCACCGAAATAGGCGGACGGCGCCGGAAACGGCGAGGAAATAAATGGGTTCCGACGTCGAAGAGGAGAACGACAGGACAGGCGACTTTTCGGCGGCCTTGGACGAAACCGAGGCCAGATTCGAGCTACGGACAACCTCACGGAGCTGCTGGCGGTGGAAGCCGGCAGAGAACCAGCCGGCAAGGCGGTGAATCGGCCGAACCGGAGTGAACCGGGGTGAACCGGCGGGTCTGAACCGGTCCGAACCGGACTGAACCGGTTCAGCCAAAAAGAGATGAAAAAAGGAGAAAAAGGGGAAAAAGAAAAAGAGGAAAAATTGGAAAAAATTTCAGTGATGCAATCGAGCTTCGGGTAAGTCGATAAGCGGTCAAATTGACCGATTTAAATTTTAGAGTATTTAATTTAATTAATTTTGGGCCGAAAACTTACCCGAAAAATTATGAAATTGTGTAGCTCGACGATTGGCATCCAACGACAGCTCGAGACAGCCTCGAATTTCATACTAGCATGGAATCTCGGGTAAGTGACCCTTATTTACGATAATTTACATCGTTATGCGTGATATGAATTTAAATTCCGCATAAATTGAATTAAATTATGGAAATTTAGATAAATTATCGTAAATAATCGATTTAGTTATTCAAGAATTAGAACGAGACCCAATAAATTATTAGTGGGCCCAATGAGCCCAATAGGCCTTGATAAAGTGAAAATTAAGTGGAAAACGGGCTTAAGGTCGATTAAGGCCCATTAAGGTGCAATCGGGCCCAATAGGGGTAAACGGGCCCAATGATTTAAATTAAGCCCAAAAAATAGGAAATACAATTAAATTGTATGATATCGACCTGAGGAATATTGATACGCAGTTCCGGACATTTGATTGGGAGCATAACGGACTGTGCGACGTGACAACAGTGGAAAAGAAAAGGTCAGACTCGACAGGAAAATAAGGTAAGGGAATTCTACGGACTGCTAGAGGTAAACTTTATGCAATTTTAAGTTCATTGCAGTCTTTAAAAATTATCTGAAGGGTCTCGAGGTCAAATAATAATTTTAGTGCCCCGAATGGGTAAATTCCCAAAATACCCTTGTTAAGGGTAAAATTTACGAATTTAGGAAAATTGGGAGGAGCAAGAACAAGAGGTTTCTGCTCGTTCTGAAGACATTTTAATGCATGCATGAGTAGGCTGGCTAACCTTGAAAGAAAATGCATAGCATTGCATACTTTCAACGATGAAATTGTTTTGAAAACTGTTTTGAGGAAACAGAGCCGCCTACGTGTTTTTATTTACATGTGAAGTGCTAGAGCTTAGCTCGCACGATGTTTGATTTGTGTGATGCATGCATTAGTGCTGGAGCGAGAGCTCGCACTAGAGTTTTACATGCATAGGTGCTAGAGTATAACTCGCACCAGATTTCACATGCTTGTTCGTGACACGGTACTAGAGTCTAACTCGCACCAGATTTTACATGATTTTCGTGACAGGGTGCTGGAGTTTAACTCACACCAGATTTTTTAAGATTTTCATGTGATTTATATATAGAGTGCTAGAGCCTAGCTCGCACTAGTTTTACTGGATTTGTGGAGTAGCGCTGTCTGCCCTTGGAGTCAGCCAAAAGGCCCAACAGGCTCAACAGGCCTCTTAAGTGGGGTGAGAGTGAGGGATGAGATTGGCGGCCTAGTGGGGATGTAAAGCGGGCTCTGCTAATTTTACTTGATTTGATGAGAGTGCTGAGCATCGCTCGCACTTATTTTATGAGAACATGCGATGAGCCGTGCTTGGAGCATCAGGTAGACTGTGTGTCACCGATTTAATAGGCTCGCACGTGCGTTTTGAGACATGGCATGAGTATTGAGAAACAAAACCTCTCTGTGGGAAGCAGGCCATTTGGGCTAGAGTACCTAGAGTGATATGGGTCCATGGAGTACGATGTACCGTGCAAGTAGCATGGAGTACGATGTACCGTGGGGTATCTTCGGATACGGTATCTTTGTGATACGGGGTATATTCGGATACGGTATCTTTGTGATACGGGGTATCTTCGGATACGGCATCTCTGGATGCGTAGGATCGGATAAGACCGACGGGTTGGATTGACCCACCTCCCGGGCGGTTCCCGATCAGGGTGAGACCTCACACACTGGGATCCGTGAAGCTAGAGGGACTCACGAGGACACATATGGCCAGTCCTGGTTATTGCCGTTATACAGATATTGCCTCGTCTCGTATGTCGACGATTTCGATGATTTAAACTGGGTTTTTAATTAAATGTGCATGATGGTTATTTCCATGTTTTTTAAACCCATGTGTGATGTATACCGATTTTCATGGTTTTGTGTGAGTCAGGATCACCCGAAGGAGGGGTCGAGTCCTGACCTTATTGTGAAAATTTTAATTGAGAAAGAAATGATTTGAAATAATTGCATGTTGAATTTTTTGTGCAAACTCGATTTACATAACATCATAACTTTCATATCATCTGTTTTAAATGTGTGGAGAAAGGGTGGTTTATGTGACGGCCAACCCCTGCCCGGCCAACCCCTGCCCGACCAACCCCTGCCAACGGCCATGGTAACCCTTCTTGGGCCCATCGACAACGTTGGTGGTCAACAACGGGTGGTCCAACAACGGGTGGTCAAACAACGCCAACAAGTCCAACGTATTGTCCGCTTTGGACCGAGGCCCGCACGGCTTTGTTCCATTCAGGGAAATCCCCTCAGAACGCGTCCTCGGAGGCTCGAACCAGGGACAACACCCTTAGTTCTCGCACTCCTTATGAATGGCATAAGGAGTGCGAGTACTAAGGGTGTTGTCCCTGGTTCGAGCCTCCGAGGACGCGTTCTGAGGGGAATTTCCCTGAATGGAACAAAGCCGTGCGGGCCTCGGCCCAAAGCGGACAATACGTTGGACTTGTTGGCGTTGTTTGACCACCCGTTGTTGGACCACCCGTTGTTGACCACCAACGTTGTCGATGGGCCCAAGAAGGGTTGCCATGGCCGTTGACAGGGGTTGGCCGGGCAGGGGTTGGCCGTCACAGTTTATGCATGGCACCACGTTCATGTAGGTAGTATGGTTACCTACTTATTCGTAGGATTGCCTTACTGAGCTTGATGTGCTCACCCCTTTCATTTTCTCCCACAGATAATCTCCAGTTGAAGTTACGGCGACTCAGTACTGCATTCTGGATATCCGCTGCTGCCCATCAACATAAGGTATATACACTTGTACATATTGTATCTACATAAGCATAGCACAGTAACATGTTTGTAAGTAACTCTAGGGGATGTATAAATATTGTAGACATTTTATAAATGATTGAGAAAGAATTAAGTTATATGGTAAATGTATGGTGGGACTGGCATTGACGCACAGCCCAATTTGTTAGTGGAGTGTGGTCACGATCAGAGGACAAGTAAGCAATGAAAGAAAATAACAAAATGCAAAAAAAATTAACTCTGATTTTTGGGTAGTTTGGGTCGTGACATATAAAGGTGGTATCAGAGCGCAATTGGTCTGATGTGTGTCAGTGTCAGTAATTAGGAAATTACATCCCCGTGTTACTGTGCTTGGTTAGATACAATAGTGTATATCGAGATGGGTTTTGACTAAGAAGTGGTTGAGAATGCAGGAATGCCTAATATGAGTCGCGTTAGATGAGATAGTGCATGAGGCAGAGGTCATAGAAGTAGACCTGAGTCTGCTAAGTCGTGCTGAGTTGACTTATGAGAATCGGGATGAGATTGAAATAGAGGCTAATGTTGAGAATGCCTCACAGAGTCCGACAGAGAGATCGGACAGTATTGAGACACGCTTCGCGAAGTTGGAGCGGAGTGTGGAGATTATTTTGAGGAGCTAATTGCTCAAATTATAAATGAGATTCGAGGGCGCAGCGGAGCATTGGTGGAAACCCGCTCGACCCATCTTAAGTGTTAAACATCCAAAGTTGACAAGAGAAATGTTTATGAATGTATTCCGGTGGCAGGATATCCCGGACATGATTTAAAGGAAAAATTTCTTACATTGCCCAGGAATACTAAATTGATTATGAGTATGAAAACTCGGTTATATTCTTGGACAGATATTACCTCGACACTATGAACAAGTGACAGTCGAGACGTCTAAAAGTTCATGAAATGGCTCAACTTTTTAATTTAAGTCTGATTGGCCCGTGAGATACTACCTATACCGAGGCAGTGCGCAGATTTACATTGGGTAAATAAGAACATGAATTGCACGCCTCTGAGATTGGGAAAAGTAGTAAGAGCTGAAATAGAGACAGAAAAGAGAATCGAGAAATGACAGAGATGTTAAAAATGGGAAAATGGTAATTGGTAAAAGATTTAATTTGATGAGTCATGGAGTAAAATAATTGGTAAGGCCCCAGTGCATCCAATTTTGGCACTGTTGAGGGGCATTGTGATTGGAGGACCCCGACCTGCTACGAAGCAGTGTAACAGTGTAGCAGTGTAAGCAGTGTGAGATGTGTGGTGGATACCACGGAAGGAGGGTCTATACCTACACTGTATTGATGAAAATGGCCATTAAGTGTGGTAAGATGGACCATTGATTTGATTTGCACAGAGTTGGGCGAGATCGCCCCACAGAAAAGTAAAGAGACAGAGAAAAACTTCGTTGGTATAGCTGCAACGAAAAGGGAGGCCATAGCCGAAAAGAAAAGGGAAAGTAGGTTGTTGGACGAAGGCGAGAGGATGTCTTGGACCAGAACACTATTGATGTTTCATGGATGTGGTGTAAGATACCACACTTGTTATGAATAATGAAGTACATATGTTCATTGATCCTGGTACCACACACTTATTCGTACAGCCTTCATTCGCATATAAGTGAGTAAAAAGCATGAATGCCTACATCATCGGGCACAATATTGATAAATGAGTACCCCAATAGAGGAGGATTAATTAACGAAATATGGATATAGAGATTTTAAGTTGAAAATAGGGGTGAAAACATCACTGAAAGGTATACTGTAAGTGTTGACAAGTGATAAAAAGGGATGCAACAGTTGAAATTACAGGAGTAAAGGATTATACTCACAGAATGAATAATGACAAGAGTTTCGTTATAATAGATACACTAAGGAGATAATCTTTAAGATGAAATATGCTTAATTCTGAATACAAGATGTATCGGAGTAAGAGGCGTATGCTAGGTAAGAACATCTTTACGATATGAAGTAATTAGGATTGAAGCAATTAGTAGGGAATATAAATTGTGACCACATGGACTGGTATATAAAGTATATGTGGTTAAGTCTGAAGGTTAATAAAGGTATTTCAAAATACCTCCCCGCCTGAAGACTTGACAGCGTCTAAAAGTATATATATATAACCTATAACGTGAAATCGATCGTCGTAATAAATACCTTTAGCATTAGGATACCTTTACTAAGACGATAAGAATATTAAAATGCGACAAATCATAAAGACTAACATAGTAAAATTTAATAAGAGCTGTTAAGATAAGAAAAGGAAATGAGGCAGGTCAGTACCTGAAAACGTAAGCGATTTTGCAGGATCTTATACGCTTATGCATAAATAAGTCAAGGATTGGACCGATTTGTAATCATCATTATCGATGATATGTTGGGCGTAGTTAAAGTCTAGGGCAAACTGTAAGCAATAATTGGAAAATTGCTTTTACAAATGGGTTGTTGCGAGTTCTCAGTATGGTCTACTTGGTTGGCACGTTTAACTATGGAAAACGTGGTCTTTGAATAAGATGATAAATAAGATGATAGATGTGACATGAATCTTGGTGTAGTGAAGTATGAACTGACCACCGTGATTAATTTCACCATACCCAACAGCTCAAGAGGTTCTCAGTGAGTATGGATACCTCAAAATTATGAAGGAGCTGTGTATTGATGTATAATGGGGAGATAGTCAAGTATGGAGTCAGACAACTCCTTGATCATAAAATAAACTATCTGACCCATGATTTAAAGTTGGCAACAGTATTTGTACCGAGGATATGGTACTATTAGGTACACGATGAGAAATTGTGGATATGCACTGATCATAAAGCCCGAGTATCTGTTTTCACAGAAAGAGGCGAATATGAGAATACATAATGGGTTAGAGCTTCTGAGAGATTTTGATTGTGAAAAATTGTACCACCCAGGAAAGGCTAATGTGATGACTGATGCCTCAAGCAGAAAGAGCTTCGGGATGGTACCGCATATGATGGTCAGGGAGCGTGAGCTGCTAGAGCAGTTATGAGCCTCAATATTGATGTGATCCCTTCTGATGATGACAGTGATTGTGTGATAGCTAGCCTGAGACTAGAACCGGATGAGAGTGCCCGGATTTGACAGGCTTAGCGTGATGATCGGCATGATGTCGATGGTTTGGGTCAGATTCAGAAGGGTACAGTGACAGAGTTCACAGAGTATGATAATGATTTACAGAGAGGTTTAGAGACAGTATGAGTGCTCCCCAGGACCACAGTTGATGAGATAGTAATTTTGTCAGAAGCTCACCCTTCAGGATATACAGTGCATACGGAAGGTAATAAGAATATATTAAAATCTCGAAAAGGGTATTGGTGGTCAGATGTTAAAAGAGACATGATAGAGATTGTGAAAAAGTGCCTAGTATGTCAACAGAATAAGGTAGAGTATTAAAAGTCTGCAGAGTTATTGCAGCACCTACCTATAACGACACGGCACGAAAAATGAGAGCAAGTCTCCATGAATGTCGTGATGGGTTACAGAGGACCCAGGTGAATTACGAGGCTATTCGGATGATAGTCGATAGAGTGACTAAGTCTACCCACCTTTTGGTTATGAAATCCCCAAATACTCAGAGTATATATGAGGATTTATGTGTAAGGAAGATTGTGGAACACTAAGTAACTTTCCAGTGAGCATGGTATCATATAGGGATTCCCGCTTCACTTCTTACTTAAGGGAATTTTTTTTTTAGGAAGCTATGGGAACCCGACTGAGTATTAGCACAGCTTTCCGTCCTCAGATAGATGGTCAGTCAAAGAGGACTGTACAAGTTCTGGAGGATCCGATGAAAGCGTGTGCCTTTGATTTTATAAGCTCCTGGAATGATCAGTTGATTTCTAATCGAATTCGCCAATAGTGACAGTTGTCACTTGAGTATCGGGATAACAAGATATGAGGCAGTGTATGGCTGTAGGGGTTGTTCCCCAAATTGGATAAGAAAAAGTGTGTGACAGATAGAATTATTTTCGACTTGGATAACAAGTCTCTGAGGATGTTTAGTTAAGGATGAGAGATTAAGAACACCTCAGAGCAGATAGACAAGTATTGGAATTCACCCTTGGTGAATTAGTATGGTTGAAATGTTTCTTGTCCTAAGAGAATAAGGACATAGCGAACTTTTGGATGAAGGTAAATTGAGTTTCGCTGGATTGAATCTTTTGAGAGATTGGACAAGTGGAAGATAAGACCTGTAGGTGGCATTTTCACTTGAATAAGCAGGCACCCACATTGTGTCCCATCTTTTGATGCTTCGAAAATATTATCCAGATCCAGCATAGGTGATAGGATATGAGATCTAACAGTTCAGTTTAATGAAAATATAAGTATATTGAAGAAGTTGATTCGGGCATTAAACAGGAAAGAGAAAGTATTGAGGTTTAAGATGATCTCCCTAATTAAAGTCCTTTGGTAGTAATACACTCCGGAGAAGGTCACATAAGAATTTAAGAGTATGATACGATCGATGTACCCGGAGTTGTATATGGACTCATATGAATTGGTTCTAATTTGGAGGACCAAATTCCTTAAGTGGGGGAGAGTTGTAAGACCCGAATTTAATTAAAATACGAAATGAATTAGTGTTCGTGAAGGAAAGTTTGACTGAATTAATTCTCGAACATGTGCAAGGGTAAAATGGTCAAAAGACCAAAGGTCGGTATAATTTCGATAAGGAAAATTGATTAAAAATATGGATTTGAGAAATCTTGGTCAATAAAGGAGAAATAAATTTATTTCGGGTTAAATTGATCAAGATATGAATTTATGGGAATTAATCAGGATTTTTAGTTCGGAAAAATAATCTCGAAAATAATCGAAAAATATACTGAAAAGTCATTCGGGACAATATCCCGAAAATACAGAGAAATTATACCCGAAAAAGGATTAAAATATAATAAATAAATTAAATTAAATTAAATTAATTAATTTGGAATAAAATAATAATTTTAAGGGATATTTGGGTATTTTTAAGGTATTTGAATGATTAAAAAAAAGAAAAAAAAAGAGAAATATGAAAGTGTTATCGGGGAGAGAGAAGAAGAATGGAAAACGGAGAAGGAGACCCGCGCGTGGCCGACCGATCCATGGCCACCGACGACCGAGCGACTCTGACGAAGGGCCGAGCAGGAAGAGGAGAGGCCGGCAAAGCTTTGGGCACCGGTGACGCGCGCCGACGATGGCCATGTCCGGCGAACGAAGAAAGAGAAGATCGCGGGGAAAACGGGGTTGATCCTGGCGATCCACGGCAGCTGGGCACGAACGGTGGGTACCGACGAGTTCAGGAGGAGGAGCCGGTTCTTTTGAGATCGGTATTGGCCGGCGAAACCGCCGGAATCCGACGGATCAAGGGAGAGAAACCGACGGGGAGAGGAGAGATTTTTTCTGCGATCGGCGCCGATTTGAGCCCCACCAAGGCTCGATTTTGGAAGCCCAGGCGATGGTGAGCCGATTGGTACCGAAAACAGCCATCGAAACCGGCGGACGGCGTCGGAAACGGTGAGGAAAGAAATGGGTTCCGACGCCGAAGAGGAGAACGACCGGACCGGCGACTTTCCGCCGGCCTTGGACGAAATCGAGGCCAGATTCGAGCTGCGGACAACCTCACGGAGCTGCTGGCGGTGGAAGTCGGCAGAGAACCGGCCAGCAAGGCGATGAACCGACCGAACCGGAGTGAACCGGGGTGAACTAGCGGGTCTGAACCGGTCCGAACCGAACTGAACCGGTTCAGCCAAAAAGATAGGACAAAAGGAGAAAAAGGGGAAAAAGAAAAAGAGAAAAAATTGGGGAAAATTTCAGTGATGCAATCGAGCTTCGGGTAAGTCGATAAGCGGTCAAATTGACCGATTTAAATTTTGGAGTATTTAATTTAATTAATTTTGGGCCAAAAACTTACCCGAAAAATTATGGAATTGTGTAGCTCGACGATTGGCATCCAACGATAGCTCGAGATAGCCTCGAATTTCGTACTAGCATGGAATCTCGGGTAAGTGACCCTTATTTACGATAATTTACATCGTTATGCGTGATATGAATTTAAATTCCGCATAAATTGAATTAAATTATGGAAATTTAGATAAATTGTCGTAAATAATCGATTTAGTTATTCAAGAATTAGAACGAGGCCCAATAAATTATTAGTGGGCCCAATGAGCCCTATAGGCCTCGATAAAGTGAAAATTAAGTGGAAAACGGGCTTAAGGCCGATTAAGGCCCATTAAGGTGCAATCGGGCCCAATAGGGGTAAACGGGCCCAATGATTTAAATTAAGCCCAGGAAATAGGAAATACAATTAAATTGTATGATATTTGACCTGAGGAATATTGATACGCAGTTCCGGGCATTTGATTGGGAGCATAACGGACTGCGCGACGTGACAACAGTGGAAAAGAAAAGGTCAGACTCTACAGGAAAATAAGGTAAGGGAATTATACGGACTGCTAGAGGTAAACTTTACGCAATTTTAAGTTCATTGCAGTCTTTAAAAATTATCTGAAGGATCTAGAGGTCAAATAATAATTTTAGTGCCCCGAATGGGCAAATTCCCAAAATACCCTTGTTAAGGGTAAAATTTACGAATTTAGGAAAATTGGGAGGAGCAAGAACAAGAGGTTTCTGCTCGTTCTAGAGACATTTTAATGCATGCATGAGTAGGCTGGCTAACCTTGAAAGAAAATGCATAGCATTGCATACTTTCAACGATGAAATTGTTTTGAAAACTGTTTTGAGGAAACAGAGCCGCCTACGTGTTTTTATTTACATGTGACGTGCTAGAGCTTAGCTCGCACGATGTTTGATTTGTGTGATGCATGCATTAGTGCTGGAGCGAGAGCTCGTACTAGAGTTTTACATGCATAGGTGCTAGAGTATAACTCGCACCAGATTTCACATGCTTGTTCGTGACACGGTGCTAGAGTCTAACTCGCACCAGATTTTACATGATTTTCGTGACAGGGTACTGGAGTTTAACTCGCACCAGATTTTATAAGATTTTCATGTGATTTATATATAGAGTGCTAGAGCCTAGCTCGCACTAGTTTTACTGGATTTGTGGAGTAGCGCTGTCTGCCCTTGGAGTCAGCCAAAAGGCCCAACAGGCTCAACAGGCCTCTTAAGTGGGGTGAGAGTGAGGGATGAGGTTGGCGGCCTTGTGGGGATGTAAAGTGGGCTCTGCTGATTTTACTTGATTTGATGAGAGTGCTGAGCATCGCTCGCACTGATTTTATGAGAACATGCGATGAGCCGTGCTTGGAGCATCGGGTAGACTGTGTGTCACCGATTTAATAGGCTCGCACGTGCATTTTGAGACATGGCATGAGTATTGAGAAATAAAACCTCTCTGTGGGAAGCAGGCCATTTGGGCTGGAGTACCTAGCGTGATATGGGTCCATGGAGTACGATGTACCGTGCAAGTAGCATGGAGTACGATGTACCGTGCAAGTAGCATGGAGTACGATGTACCGTGGGGTATCTTCGGATACGGTATCTTTGTGATACGGGGTATCTTCGGATACGGTATCTTTGTGATACGGGGTATCTTCGGATACGGTATCTTTGTGATACGGGGTATCTTCGGATACGGCATCTACGGATGCGTAGGATCGGATAAGACCGACGGGTTGGATTGACCCACCTCCCGGGCGATTCCCGATCAGGGTGAGACCTCGCACACTGGGATCCGTGAAGCTAGAGGGACTCACGAGTACACACATGGCCAGTCCTGGTTATTGCCGTTATACAGATATTGCCTCGTCTCGCATGTAGACGATTTCGATGATTTAAACTGGGTTTTTAATTAAATGTGCGTGATGGTTATTTCCATGTTTTTTAAACCCATGTGTGATGTATACCGATTTTCATGGTTTTGTGTGAGTCAGGATCACCCGAAGGAGGGGTCGAGTCCTGACTTTATTGTGAAAATTTTAATTGAGAAAGAAATGATTTGAAATAATTGCATGTTGAATTTTCTGTGCAAACTCGATTTACATAACATCATAACTGTCATATCATCTGTTTTAAATGTGTGGAGAAAGGGTGGTTTATGCATGGCACCACGTTCATGTGGGTAGTATGGTTACCTACTTGTTCGTAGGATTGCCTTACTGAGCTTGATGTGCTCACCCCTTTCATTTTCTCCCACAGATAATCTCCAGTTGAAGTTGCGGCGACTCAGTACTGCATTCTGGATATCCTCTGCTGCCCATCAACATAAGGTATATACACTTGTACATATTGTATCTACATAAGCATAGCACAGTAACATGTTTGTAAGTAACTCTAGGGGATGTATAAATATTGTAGACATTTTATAAATGATTGAGAAAGAATTAAGTTATATGGTAAATGTATGGTGGGACTGGCATTGACGCACAGCCCAATTTGTTAGTGGAGTGTGGTCACGATCAGAGGACAAGTAAGCAATGAAAGAAAATAACAAAATGCAAAAAAAATTAACTCTGATTTTTGGGTAGTTTGGGTCGTGACATATAGTCTCTTAAAACAATTCATAAACACATACATGACATGATTCCATAACATAAGAAACATAAACATAACTTTCAAAACATAACACAATGGTGGGTGGGATAGTTATCCCGTGGAATCATCTTTTTCGTAGCTTAAACATAATGACTCCACTTTAAAATTTGTTAAATACATTTTAGAGAAATCATTTTAATGCATTAGTTTGTTTTAAACACCTAAAAGAAGTTTTATAATGCATTTTCCCAAAAATGGAGTTCTTCATTGCATTTTGTGGGATCTTTATACTTAAATCATAAAATCATAAGCTTAATAAATCATGCGTTTATTGACTTTGAACCAAAATGTGTCAATTTGTATGAAAGTGCACCTTTTAGCACAAAACAAGGGGAGTGAATCGATCCTACCTCTTAGGGTATTGGTCCCTCAACACCCAAATGCACATTTCTGGGAAAACATAAATGAGGGATTGATCCCTTGCCACATGGGATCAATCTTCAAGTGTAAATTTGTGATAATCCAAATTTTTCTGCTCTTAGGAATTTATCTTGAATATATGGGATAATAAATACTAAAGGAAATGAAAATATAGATTTATATATAAAATATATAAATATAAAAGGTATAAAACGATAGATATAATATATATTTAATATATATATATATATATGCATAAATATTTAATTATATAAAAATATATAATATGTTTATATATTTATATATTTATATATTTATATATTTAAATATGTTTTTAATATATAAATAAATATCTAGATATTTTATAATATATAAATATTAATAAAAAATCTATATGTAAAGTTAAAAAAAGAAAAATAAAAGAAAAAGGGGAACGGGAAACTCAACCTGTCACGACCTCTCGTGCCTTACCAAAAACTACCACAAATTTTTCTCATTTTACTTACCTTTCCTTCTGTTATAACTCAACACCATTGGGCTGTGATTCGATATTAGTCACCTCAACCACATTCATTCCATAACATGCATACATGTTAATACAATTATCTATTGACTGTAAGTACTCTTTTCTTAAAAGTAAACTCATATAAATTAATACAAATACTTGTACATATACATCCCCGACCGTACATTCGTTTATATAACTGTGCTTTTACATTGTTCAGTACAAAACGTTCGAATGTGTATACCTTTCGTAAGATTGATATGCAGCGGATAGAGGAATACCAGTCCTCAGTCGTGTCTAACTACTGCGGACGCTCTGTAGAGAAGGGGAAATAAAAAAGGGGTGAGCTCACAGCTTAGTAAGGAAATAAAACAAGCAAGTAGATAACCACTCTATCTACAAAATACAATGCTCATGCCTTGAAATCATTTCTTTTCGATTCGCATCTAAAGCATGTGTCTTTCTTGAAACAATTATGAGATATATATATATATACAAATCGTCAGTATGAACTGAAAACATACTGGTTTAATAATCTCAGTAGTTTATGCAAAACATTGCATTTCTCATGTAATTAATATAAATAACATTTTATCATGCCATTTCAATTAAATCAAAACAATATGGAATTTCATCATGTAAAACAAACATGGAAATTTGGGTCTCACCCATCCCTCAAGTTACCCATTCACACACAAGGTCACATGTTGAGGCTCAACCCATCCCTCAGGTCTACCCAATTTATAAAAACTCATCTGACAATTCAAACAAGAAATATCAGTAAGGTGAGATAGGCGACTACTTGTTCCAAGAGTATGATCATAACTCATTTTTCGTGATCCTAGGCTACATAGTACTCGATGTGTGGGGTCTCACATTTGCTGTTGTGAGAACCCTGCTGCCCGCCCCACACCAAGTCACAGGCTTACAGGTCTCAGCAACTCCACGTATTGTCCACTTTTGGGTCTGGGGGGCAAGCCCATCTCCAGCCCATCACGGCTTTGCTCACCCAAGACGCGTCCCCAAAAGCTCGAACTTGGGTCAACACCCTTGTTCTTGCACTCTTGGTACCATTGAGCTCAATGGTACTAGGGGTGTCGAATCAGGCATGATGTCCTGAGTTCGAACCCTTGGGGACGCGAAAGAAAACCTTGAGGCGCTGGAGATGGGCTTGCCCCCCAGTGGCCAAAGAGGACAGTACGGTTGAGGGACGATGTCACAGCAGTCGAACCAGGGGCCCATGAGGGGTTGCGCCTGTGTAGGTTGGGCTGGGCCGTCACAGCTGTAATGGGAGGTGGGTCAAATCCTCAACCGTCAGCTCACAACTCTATATCATCGTGTACTCACGGTACAACGTACTTAATGTGACATACACGATACAAAGTACTCTATGAACCCAATCCTCATAGTCGGGGTGCCTGCCATAGGTCTTAGCCTTCATACCATGGATAATAGTTTCGATAGCCCTCGACCATATCTCAAAATTTTACACGTGTGAGCATATAATCGATACGACACATAGTCTGCACAGGCTCTCAACACGGCTGTTTCATGCTATCTCTTTCAAAATTGGTACATGCCAGTAAACTCCAGCTCGAACTCATGCATAAGGTTAAATAAATTTAGTGCGAGCAATGCTCCCAGCACTATGTCATCTAAAATTGAGTATGAGCAATGCTCCAATACTTTATCATGCATCAATCAATAAAACTGAGTATAAGCAATGCTCCAGTACTCTATCATGCACAAATCGCATTAAAATCAAGTACGAGAAATACTCAACTACTATGTGATGCATATCTCATAAAATTTAGTGCGAGTATTCTCTAGCACCAATGGTTTTCACACAAACTCGATAGATAGCTTATTTCAATTGAATTTCACTCAATTAAATCAAATCGACACTATAACATGCTGTTTTCGCATACAAAATGAAAACATTAGCCAATCTATCCATGCAACTGTCAAAACTAGTCACAAACATGCTTCCTAAGCTTTTTACCCATATTTGGGGTAAAACCACAATTTTACCTTATCGGTTCCTACCGAACTTTTCTATACTCAAAATTTCATATATAATATAAATACTCGAAATTCTATTCGAAATATGTGTAGCTACCCTAGCTACTCACAAAATTCTCTTACCTCTGATCACGTCGCTTGACCTCACTTCCTCGGTGCTACTAAACCTCGCAGTCCGATTAGTTTCCAATATAAACTCCGAAGTTGTAGATAACCATTCACATCAGTATACCTTAATATACTAAATTTTCACTTGCATGAACCTCAAATCAATGCATTTAGCCCTTTTTACACTCATTTGGCCTTATTACATCTCATTGGACCTTATTCTTTCTTAAGTCCATTTCCAATACATGTATTCCACAAAACTATCTTATAATGATATATACATGCTTAATAACATAACTACATGCTTCAATCATCATTGAATCCATGCCTACACAATTTTCTCTCATTTTCTCACATCCAAGCCAAAAATCTAGGTCACAGAGATTTAGCATGTTCAAGGTGTTTTTAGCCAACAAAATATATACCAATCAACTCACCAAGATACCTATATTAACATATTTGAAGTTGGTGTATTGAATCTTACCTAGCTTGATTTTTTCTCTTTTTGCCAAATTGGGGGAAATTCACATTGCTCATTCAATCCTTGATTTCAACTTCTAGTTTTCAACTATGTTGTTGTCCTCCTCACAATGAACAACTTTGCTGAAACAAATCTCACTCAAAACTGATTGAAATGGGTGATTTTTTTGGAGTAGAAATGTTAGGTTTCACTTTGTTCCAAATGAAGGATTGGTTGTTTCTTGGGGAAATAAAGGTGCAGAAGTCTAGTATATATAGAATTGCCCTTGGAGGTCGATCTGCTAAACATGAGAGATCGATCTGCCCTGTGTTTATCTCTTCAGAATTCGATTCTGAGAAGCTGAGATCAATATGCTCCTTAGTATGAGATCAATCTGCTCTGTGTTATTACTCTTCCAAAATTCGACATTGAAAAGGTGAGATCGATCTGCTCCTTAGTATGAGATCGATCTGCCCTTTGGTATGAGATCGATCTATGCTATGCAGAACCCTTTGGGGATTGATCTACTTCAACCAGAACCTATCCAAGATCGATCTGCCTTGAATGAGGAATCGATCTCCCCTTTGCAGAATGCTTTGGCATTGTGTTTCAAGCCATGATATCGATCTCCCCTTGCTTATGAGATCGATCTGCCTTTCATCTGCAACATTCTTACTGCAGTTTTCCTAAAAAATCAATGTTAACTTCATATTGATTTGTTTAACTACTCAATTTGCATTTCATACACATTTGGGACTTCAAAACATTCATTTCTTATGATTCATATCAAATGTAACTTGTCTGTACATCATGAAGTCATTCTCTAGCTCCCAAGTAGCCTCCTCTTAAGTGTGATGCTGCCAAAGAATCTTAACTAACCCGATGGTCTTCGATCTTAAGACTTTCTCCTTCCTATCCAATATCCAGATTTGTTTCTCTACATATGTCAAATCATCTTTGAGCTCTAATGGCTCATACCGAATCACATGTGTCAGATCTGGATGATACTTCTGAAGCATTAAAATGTGGAAGACATTATACACACCTGATAAGTTCGGTGGTAATGCCAACCTATAGGCCTTATCTCCCACTTGATCAAGTATCTCAAAGGGTCCAATGTAGCAAGGACTCAGCTTACCCCTCTTCCCGAATCTTGTTATACCCTTGGAAGGAGAAACCTGCAGAAACACTGATTCACTAACTGCGAACTCAAGTGGTCTCCGTCTTCTGTCAGCATAGCTCTTTTGTCTACTCTAAGCTGTCCTTAATCTCTCAACAATTAACTGGACATCCTCAGAGGCCTGTGTAACCAAATCAGGAGTAAAATCTTTCTATCACCCACTTCTTCCCAACTGATAGGGGAACGACATCTACAGCCATACAAAGCCTCATACGGTGCCATCCCGATACTCGAATGATAACTATTGTTGTAGGTGAATTCGGCTAGTGGTAGATGATCATCCCAAGAGCCTTTAAAATCTAGCACACACGCTCTCAACATGTCCTTCAAAGTCTTTATAGTCCTCTCTGACTGACTATCTGTCTAAGGATGAAAAACGGTGCTCAAACTTAATTGGGTTCCCATGGCTTCTTGAACATGTTCTCAAAAATGGGAAGTGAAGTGAGAATTCCTATCCGAGATAATACTCACTGGAACACCATGTAACCTTACTACCTCGCGTATATACAATTCTGCCAAGGTACTTAGAGTATCGGTAGCTCTCATAGCTAAGAAGTGGGTTGACTTTGTGAGCCTATCAACGATCACCCATATCGCATCGTGATTCCTCCGGGTCCTTGGTAAACCCATCACAAAATCCATGGTGATATGCTCCCATTTTCATGTCGGTATGGGTAGAGGCTGCAATAATCCTAAAGGTTTCTGATGCTCTACCTTCACCTGCTGACATGCGAGACATCTCGACATAAAATCCACCACATCTCTCTTTATACCCGACCACCAGTACACCTTCCGAAGGTTTTGATACATCTTATTACTCCTTGGATGTAATGTGTACCTCGACGAATGAGCTTCTGACAATATCAATCTCCTGAGCTCTATATCCTCGGGAACACATAATCTACCTCTGAACCTCAGAAGTCCATTAGAACTTATCTCAAAATCAGTCACTGCGCCCTTCTGTATCTGACTACTAACATTAATGCAATACAGATCAGTCTGCTGAGCCTGTTAGATCTTGTCCAACAGGTCTGACTCCCAGCGTAGACTAGCAATCATACAGTCCGTATCTATATCAGAAGGCACAACTCCCAAATTGAAGCTAGCAAACTACTCTAGCAACTCATGTTCCCTGACCATCATATACGATACCATCCTAAGGCTCTTCTTGCTTAAAGCAGCAGCTACAACGTTAGCTTTACCCGAATGATAAAGTATCTCACAATCATAGTCCTTCAGAAGCTCTAGCCACCTTCTCTATCTCATGTTCAGCTATTTCTGTGAGAACAGGTACTTGAGGCTTTTGTGGTTGGTAAAAATCTGAAACTTCTCACCATACAAGTAGTGGCGCCATACCTTCAATGCAAACACTACTGCTGCTAACTTTAAATCGTGGGTCGAATAGTTTTTCTCATGGTCCTTCAGCTGTCTGGATCCATAAGCAACTACTCTCTCATCCTGCATCAATACATGGCTCAGTTCCTGATGCAAAGCATTGGTATACACAAAAAATCCTCCTGAGCTGGTAGGGATAGTGAGAATTAGAGCGGTGGTCAATCGACGCTTCAGCTCTTGAAAACTCCTCTTATAATCCTCATCCCACACGAATGTTATATTCTTTCGAGTGAGATGTGCCAACGGAGCAGCTAACTTCGAAAATCCCTCAATAAATCTTCGATAATATCCTGTTAAATCCAGAAAACTCCTGATCTCTGTGACTGCCTTCAGTTGTTCCCACTGAACTATAGCCTTAATCTTGGATGGATATATTGATACTCTATCACTTAACACAATGTGTCCAAAAAACGAGATCTATACCAAACAAAAGTCACACTTACTGAGTTTAGCATACAACTTCTGCTCTCGTAGGGTCTGCAATACAATCCTAAGGTGTTTCTCATACTTTTCCTCAGATTTCGAGTATACCAATATGTCATCGATGAAGACGATAACAAACTAATCCAAATATAGCTTGAACACATCATTCATCAAAGTCATAAAAGTTGGGGGAGCATTTGTCAATCCGAATGGCATAACCAAAAACTCATAATGGCCATATTGGGTCCTAAATGCTGTATTAGGCACATCTCCACTTTGAACTCTCAACTAATGATACTTGACCTCATATCAATCTTAAAAAAGACTTGCGCTCCCCGAAGATGATCCAACAAGTCATCAATGCATGGAAAGGATGCCTATTCTTGATGGTAGCCTTATTCAACAATCTGTAATCTATACACAATCGGAGGCTTCCATCCTTCTTCTTCACAAACAAAATCGATGCTCCCCAATGCGAAACACTCGGTCTGATGAATCCCCATCCAACAACTCTTGTAACTGTCTCTTGAGCTCCTTCAGCTCAACTAAGGCCATGCGATACGGTGGTTTCGATATGGGTTTAGTATCGGACACCAAATCTATACAGAACTCCATCTCTCTGTCTGCTGGTAACCCTGGCAATTCATCCAAAAAGACATCTAGGAACTCACCAACCACAAGAATATCTGTCAACTCTAGATGTGCCTTATCTGTATCAACCACGTACGCAATAAAACCTTTAATATTTTTATTCTGCAGTTAGCATAGTATATTGTCAATTACAACCATAATTACTACTTTCATTTCTTTTCATTAAACTTTACAACGTAATTCGTAAGGGTAGGAAACATAACTGTCTTAGCATAACAATCTAAAACAATATGGTTTGATGATAACCAATTCATTCCTAAGATTACATCAAAATCACTTATACTTAACAATATTAGATTGGTTATCATATCTTTTTCCCCTACTCTTAACTTACAGTCGTTTAACACATACTCAACTAGCTAACTATTATCCATAGGCGTACTAATTAACATCATCCTACTTAAAGGTGTACGCTCTACATGTTTTGCTAACTTACATGCAAATAAAGGCGATACAAATTGTTAAGTTGATATATTTTGAAATGACAAAACATGAATTCAAAAGAGCTTATGATAAATCAAGGGATGTTTAAAACATGTTAAGAAATGAATTAGAACATCTTAAGATAAAATTCCTTGTAAAAAACTGGGCTTTAAAGGATGAGAGATCGATCTCCTAAGATGAGAGATCGATCTGTTTAAAGTTTGAAGGACTCAAGATCAATTCTTAGAGGATAGAACTAGGTTTTAAGGAAGTAAAGATCGATCTCCAAGGGTTATAAGATCGATCTTCAGATAAGTTCATTCAAAAGGAGATCGATTTGGTCAAGTTAGAGATCGATCTCCTCTAAGGCAAGGTTGTGTCTTGATCGATCTACATATCGATCTTTGTTAGACAAAATGTTTATGAGATCGATCTCCTAGGGATAGAGATCGATCTTCTCAAGTTAGTAAGGTTATGAGATCGATCTGGTGTAATTAGAGATCAATCTCCATCATACGAGAACACTTGTAAGATCGATCTGAAGATCGATCTTCTTTAAACAAAGAGTTTCTAATATCAATCTGCTAGTTCAACAGATCGATCTGCACTAACATTTTATGAATTATGAGATCGATCTCTCCAAGAATGAGATCGATCTCCTTGCTTTGGATTACTTTGATATTACAAGAATTTGAACTAGAAGATCGATCCTGTCAAGATGGAAGATCGATTTGGCACTCTACTGGAGGTTCCCAACGGCTCTTTCTGCAAATTTTCAACGGGAAAAAAATACATTTAATGCTTCACCAACCTCTTAAAACTATAAATAGAAGACTTAAAGACACTAAAAAAAGAGAACAACACAAGAGATATTCTGTACTGTGTCATTTGAGTTCCTAGCTTTGAGTTATATCATGAGGATCAATGGTTAGACCAATTTTAAAGAAAACATGAGGAATGGTTATCATATACCATTTATCATATACCTCATGTTATATCATAAATAGAGCAATGGTTAGACCAATTTTAAAGAAAACACCATATGAACTTTACATGGGAAAGAAACCAAATATTAGTTATTTTCATCATTTTGGTTGCAAATGTTTTGTCTTAAATAATGAAAAAGATAATTTAGGAAAATTTGATGCTAAAAGTGATGAAGGAATTTTCTTAGGATATTCATTAAATTCTAAAGCCTATATAGTTTACAACAAAAGGACATTAATGGTGGAAGAGTCAATTCATGTAATATTTGATGAATCAAATGCCATAACTAGACACCTTAGTAATGATGAGGATGTAGAAATATTTAATGAAGTCTTAGAAGAACCCTCAAGCATGAAAGATAATAGTTTAGAGGATCATGACATTAGCAATAGGGAAGAGGTAATTGAGCAAGAAAATGAAAAGAGAGAACCTAGATGCTCAAGAGAACTTAAATATGTTAAAGATTGTGAAATAGTTGGAGATCCAAATCTAAGAGTTAAAACAAGATCCTCACTTAGAAATTTATGCCAATATATAGCCTTTGTATCTCAAATTGAACCCAAAAATGTTAATGAAGCATTAGATGATGACAATTGGTTATTAGCTATGCAAGAAGAATTAAATCAATTTGAAAGGAGCAAAGTATGGAATTTAGTTCCTAGACCTAATGATTATCCTATCATCGGAACTAAATAGATATTTAAAAACAAGATGAATGAAAAGAGTGTTATTATAAGAAATAAAGCTAGATTGGTTGCTTAAGGTTATAGACAAGAAGAAAGCATAGATTATGATGAAACTTATGCTCCGGTAGCTAGACTAGAAGCCATTAGAATGTTACTTGCCTTTGCATGTTATAGAATTTCAAATTATATCAAATGGATGTGAAAAGTGCATTCTTAAATGGTTTTATAAGTGAAGAAGTCTATGTTGAGCAACCTCCCGGTTTTGAAGATCCTAGTTATCCTAATCATGTTTACAAACTCTCGAAGGCACTATATGGTTTAAAACAAGCTCCTAGAGCATGGTATGAGAGACTATCAAAGTTTTTAATTGAAAAAAAAAAAAGATTTTTAAGAGGGAAAGTTGATACAACTTTCTTTATCAAAACCAAGGATAAAGATTTATTAGTAGTTTAAGTTTATGTAGATGATATTTGTCACGCCCCAAAAATGCGGAAAATATGACAAATTTAAAACTTTTTACTCATTAATTCACAATTAAGGGTGCATTTCTGTGCAGTGTCATACATTATCATATTTATCGTACCTTAGGATCTCATCACTAGAAATTATATATCATATCAAATACATTAATCAATCTCAAGTTAATTAATCCTAATACATCCCACACAATGTTATACATCAAGTGTCTGTAATTACAATAAATGTCTGGGTACATGAAAAGATAAAAGATACCTCAAAATACAATATATGGCCTGGAGCTCAAGTCCTCCACTAGCCACTACTCCGTACGTCGCAGGAAAATCCTTTTTCACTTAAGAAATCTGGGGGGAAGAAAACATGGTGAGCCTCTAAATCGCACAGTAAGGGGGGTAAGGGACTCATTTCATAAACCAAAATGCACATCACAAAATATTTATTTGTATGTGAAACTCATTATACTTATTTGAAAACCATAGCATGAAAGTACTCAAAACGACATTCTCATACCTCAAATCATGTGAAAACATGAAGTAAAAAGGCTCAGTCTAGAGCAATAACAAACATGTGAAAATAATGCGATAATCGCTTTCTCAATAAACATGATAAAATCACTGTAATAATAATGCACGTGGCACAACCACTAAACACACGTGGCATAGCCACTGATTTAAATTCACACATGGCACAGCCACAGGATAGGGTTTCTCGTGGCAATGGCCACCAAATATACGTGGCATAGCCACCGAATGGGGAATCTCATGTGGCAACGGCCACCAAATAGGGTTCTCACGTGGCAACGGCCACCAAATAGGGTTCTCACGTGGCAACGGCCACCAAATAGGGTTCTCACGTGGCAACGGCCACCAAATAGGGTTCTCACATGGCAACGACCACTAAATATACGTGGCATAGCCACAAAATGGGGTTTCTCACGTTACCAGAACGGAGAAGAAATGGGCTTACATGCTACCAGAGCAATGCCCGGTGTGTACTCAGAATCACACACCTAAGTCTTATCACATAAGACTGATTTGCCTTCACGTAGAACTCATAGTGGTTTTTCTCTCATAAAACTCATTTAAAGCCTTTTTGTACTCAACACAAAACATATTTAAAACCGAGTTCCAACCGACAAAGCAGGCACACATTTCTCAAATCTCGATATTGCCTTAACGTAGAGCCCAGTTATAAACTCATAAAAACATTGGGCTCTAACCGGCTATAAAAATCGTGTGCAATTATATCACAACATAACACTCAACATGCTTGTTTTATAAATCACAAATCATGCTATAATAGTTCACAAATCACATACACAAATGGTTTAGTTTCCCTTACCTCTTTGCACCTCGTATAGTGCAATCGTTTCCCCCTTGACACGGACTAGTCTCGCATTCCACTCTGGAACTCCCGAGCTGTCCAAACGATGTTAAAACATCAATATTCATCATCACAGTAACCTAAATTCTCAAAATCGAGCATAATTGCTTATAACACCTCAAATCTCTAATTCTCGTAACTCTACCCCAAACTACAATCTCATTCATAACATCTCAACGTTCTACATTTCTCATGCCAAATTATCTATGCTAATTCACCACATTGTCTAAATTTCTATTTATAGCTCAAATTCCCAAAATTGCTAAATATCATTATCACTCTAACCACATTGTAATTTCATCAATCCCTAATCATTTTCCAGCTATTTCAGCACAATGCCAACAACTATTATCACCAAAATCATCTCAAATATCAAGATCGAGGCTTAGAAATTACCCAAAACTTGTGGAGAGCTTATCTCTTGCTTCGATTCAATCCGTCTTACGATTTCCAAGTATGTTGTTCTCCCTTCGATGAGGAATAACTTTCCTTCTTGCCGCAGCCTCTGATTTGGACGAAAATGGGTGCTTTGGATGAGTGAGAAAGCTAAGGCTCGGTGAAAACGGGGTTTGGAAGAGAGAGAAAATGAAATTGTAGGAGAAAGCTGGGGTTCCTTATATGGACTGAGGGTAGGAGATCGATCTGGCTCTTGGTGAGATCGATCTGCATTTGAATTTGGGGACGATTTGGGGTAATTTTATGCCTAGGAGATCGATCTGTCGAGGGGTGAGATCGATCTCTTTATGGCTTTATGAGATCGATCTGCTCCTTGAGGAGATCGATCTTCTCCCAAACAGAATCATTTGGAGATCGATCACTTCCTCATGAGATCGATCTTCTTTCAAACAGAATCATAAGGAGATCGATCCTCTTCCATTAGAGATCGATCTGCTCCTTAAATTCCTCCTTCCTTGTCATTTTTAACTCACCAGATCGATCTCTCCTTCTCCCAGATCGATCTGTCCTCATAGCTTCACACTTATTTTAAACACTTAACATATAAATCTCCAATTATCATTCCCACAATTCACTTAGCTCAATAAATTATATTTCAAGTTCATATTACATAATTAAAATATATCTAAAATTCTCAGATCTCACATCCTCCCCACCTTAAAAGAATTTGGTCCTCCAAATTCAACTTAACTAGTCAAATAGATGGGGGTATTTCTCCTTCATGAGACTCGCCAATTCCCACGTTGCCTCTTCCATTGAGTGATGTTTCCACAAAACTTTCACTAGTGGGATGCTCTTAGTTCTCAGTACCTTCTCTTTTCTATCGAGAATCCGGACGGGTTCCTCAGTATAACTCATATCCTCTTGAATGTCCATCTCGTCATACTCTATGACATGAGAAGGGTCCGGGTGGTACTTCCTCAACATAGACACATGAAAAATATTGTGTATTCCGGACATCTGTGAGGGTAATGCTAATTTGTAAGCTACCTCTCCCACTCTCTCAAGAATCTCGAATGGTCCTATATATCGAGGACTCAATTTCTCTTTCTTCTCAAATCGCATGATACCCTTACTCGGTGATATTTTCAGAAATACTGCATCACCAACATCAAACTCGAGTAGCCGTCTACGCACATCTGCGTAGCTTTTCTGTCTACTCTGTGTAGCCCGTAGCCTCTCACATATGAGTTTCACACTTTGTACAGCTTGCTCAACAAGCTCGGGAGCATTTATCTTTCTGTCACCGACTTCTTCCCAAGCTACAGGGGATCTACACCTCCTACCATATAGAGCCTCAAAGGGTGCCATTCCAATACTTGCATGATAGCTGTTATTGTACGCAAACTCTGCTAGGGGCAGGTGATCATCCCATGATCCCTTAAAATCCATCGTACACGCCCTCAACATATCCTCCAGGGTTTGAATAGTCCTCTCTGACTGACCATCTGTCTGAGGATGATAGGCGGTACTAAAACTCAATCGAGATCCCATGGACTCCTGAAACTGGGTCCAAAATCTGGAAGTAAACCGAGAATCTCTATCAGAAGTAATACTCACTGGAGCCCCATGTAATCTAGCTATCTCGCTAACATACAACTCAGCTAAGGCATCCACAGTATCCATGCTCTTGATGGCAAGGAAGTGGGCACTCTTGGTCAATCTATCCACTATAACCCATATAGCATCACGACCTCTTCGGGTCCTCGGTAAACCCATAATAAAGTCCATAGTGACCTGATCCCATTTCCATGTAAGTACAGGTAAGGGCTGTAGTAATCCTCCGGGCTTCCGATGCTCATCTTTCACTTGCTGGCATACCAAACATCTGGCCACATAATCTGCCACGTTTCGCTTCATACCACTCCACCAGTACACCTTTCTCAAATCTCGGTACATCTTAGTACTCCCTGGGTGCATGGTGTATCGCGAGCAGTGAGATTCTCTCAGTATCTGTCTCTTTAGGGTATCATTGTCCGGTACACAAATCTGTCCTCTGAATCTCAACAATCCATCCTCACTGACAGTGAGATTCGACTGCGAACTCTGTCAGCTTGGCTAACCATATCCATCAATCTCTGATCACTACGCTGTCTATTTCTCATATGATCCATGATCCTGGGCTCTATTTGCAAGCTAGCCAAAAATCCAGTCTCTATCTCTTTAACTCTGATCCAAAGTTCGACGAACTGCTCCAGTAATTCCCATTCCCTGATCATCATAGCAGATATCATACTCTTCCTGCTCAGGGTATCAGCAACTACATTCGCTTTACCCGAATGATATAGAATCTCACAGTCATAATCCTTAAGGAGTTCCATCCATCTTCTTTGTCTCATGTTTAACTCTTTCTGATCAAAGAGATATCTCAAACTCTTGTGATCAGTGAAGATTTGGAATCTTTCCCCATATAAGTAGTGTCGCCAGATCTTCAAGGCAAATACCACAGCGGCTAACTCTAAATCATGTGTGGGGTAATTCCGCTCATGGTCTTTCAATTGTCGCGATCCATATGCGACCACTCTTCCATGCTGCATAAGCACACACCCCAATCCTTGATGAGATGCATCATTATATATTGAAAATCCTCCTGATCCCTCGGGAATAGTTAACACAGGTGCCGCTGTCAACCTCCTCTTTAATTCCTGAAAACTGAGCTCACATTGATCAGTCCATATAAATGGAGTCTCTTTGCGCGTGAGCTTAGTCAAAGGGGCGACAATCCTAGAAAATCCTTCCATAAATCTTCTGTAATACCCTGCCAAACCAAGGAAGCTTCGTACCTCAGTAACTGTTCTCAGCCTCTCCCAATTAAGCACAACCTCCACTTTACTTGGATCCACTGATACTCCTTCCTCTGAGACTATATGACCAAGGAAAGCTATCCGATCTAACCAAAATTCACATTTACTAAGCTTTCCATATAATTGCTTATCTCGGAGTATCTGAATTACTAACCACAAATGCTGTGCATGCTCCTCATACGACTGAGAGTATACCAGGATATCATCAATAAAGACTATCACAAATTTATCCAGATAGTCTCTGAACACCTCGTTCATCAATCTCATAAATGCTGCAGGGGCATTCGTCAATCCAAAGGACATCACCAGAAATTCATAATGGCCATACCTTGTCTTGAAGGCCGTTTTTGGAATATCTTCTTCCTTGATCCTCAATTGGTGATAGCCTGATCTCATATCAATCTTAGAAAAGACTGATGCCCCTCTCAGCTGATCAAGTAGATCATCGATCCTGGGCAATGGATATTTATTCTTCACCGTGACTTTATTCAACAACCGGTAGTCTACACATAATCTGAGACTACCATCCTTCTTCTTAACAAATAATACTGGTGCTCCCTACGGTGAAACACTGGGTCTAATGAACCCTTGATCCAATAACTCCTGTAGTTGTTTCTTCAATTCCTCAAGTTCCACTAATGCCATCCTGTAGGGAGGTTTAGAGATCGACTGAGTATCTGGTACCAAATCAATGGTAAACTCTAGCTTTCTCTCTGGTGGTAAACCTGGCAACTCATCTGGGAAAACATCCAGAAATTCACACACCACAGGTATATCCTCAATCCTCAGATGTTCCCGATCATCATCCGATATGAGTGTTTCATAACCTTCACATGAACAATCATATTTATTACTCTCCAAAATAATATCAAAATTCTCAAATTGTTTACAAAATTCCATACTTCTATTGACTTAATATTTCAAACGTACACTGTAAGGTTCAGGTAAGGAGAAAGTTACAATCTTAGTGTAGCAGTCTAAACTCACTCGATTGGTTGCCAACCAATCCATCCCCAGAATTACATCAAACCCATGTATATTCAACATGATTAGATCTGCTAACATCACTCTATCTCGCACCTTTATTTCACATCCTCTACAGATTAACTCAATTCTCTGGGATTCACGCATAGGGGTATTTACATGTAGTATATACTCTAGAGGTTCTTACTTCAAATTTAATCTACATGCAAAATGCTCAGAAATAAACGAATGCATGGATCCTGAATCAATCAACACATGAGCCTTATGTTTACAGACAGAGAGTGTACCTCTTATAGTTTCTGCAAAAGTGTCTGCGGTCTCCTTATCTAGGGCAAACACACATCCTTGTGTAACAGGTCTCTTTCCTTTCTCTGTAATAGTGGCCCGTCTCTGGGGGTTCACTCTCTGAGGCTGTTGTCTAATGGGCTCTGGAATATATGGTTTCTGAGGTTGAGGGCAATCCTTCACCATGTGACCCATGTCTCCATACCTAAAACATCTATGGATCGACCCAGTACAACTTCCCTCATGTATTCAGCCACAATTTTTGCAAAACCTTGTCTCAGGCCTGACATCTCGAGGGGTCTCCCTAATGTTAGGGTAACCTCTGGGTCTCTCTAATCTGCTCTTCTGCACCTCAATCCTTTCTCTTCTGAAGGAACCTCTCCGAGCCTCTGTTTGGAAAATCGCTGGCCTCTTGCCCTTATCTCTATTCACTGCTCTGAGCTCATTCTGGGATTGTACCATTTCAATTCCCCTCTCAATCTCTTGTGCTCGTCTCAGAGCATCTCCAAACTCGGTAATACATAGCCCTATCAATCTATCTCTGATGACAGGCTTCAATCCATACACAAACTTCTCTGTACGAAGCTCTTCATTCTTGAAGGTCTCTGGGTCATATCTCAATAGCGCGGTGAATTGGCTCTCATAGTCATCCACAGACATATCACCCTGTACTAAACTCAAAAACTCGGCCTATTTCTTTCTCTGGGCGGCTCGTGGTACATATTAGGTTCTAAAGCCTGTCTGAAACTCTTCCCAACCAATCACATCCTGGTGGGACATCAGAATACCCTGGGTAGTGCCCCACCAATCTCGAGCTCTCCCTTTCAACATATAGATACTTATACTGACCCTCTCAGCATCGGTGCACCCCAGATAATCAAATATAATTCTCAACTCCGTCAGCCACTCCTCAGCCTTTGTAGGATCCTTCTTTCCCCTAAATGCAGGTGGATTCATCTTCAGAAAATCCTTCAGTCGGACCATACTTCTGTCCTCATGCTGAGTGACGGGAGGCACTGGATCCATCTGTACTGGGGGTATGGGAGGTCCTTGTGGTGGTGTAGGAGTAGTACCCGAGGCATTAACTCCAAAGTGTTGGGCGAATAACGCTGCCATCTGCTCAAAACCTTGCCTCACATCGGTCTCAATCCAATTAAATCGAGAGTTAGGACTCTCTGGTTGTGAGATAGGTGGCGGAGGGGACTCTGCCTGCCTCCTCGAACGACCTCGTCGTCCACTCATTCTCTATCTCAACTCATCTCCTGCGCGTACATATCAGAATCGATTGAAATCTCAATCCTCAAATTCAGTTCATGACCAGACTATTACAGACACTTGGGATGTATTCTATTTCACTTAACCGACACTGACAGTACTAGACACCCTAAGCTCTGATACCAAGAAAACTCTGTCACGCCCCGAAAATGCGAAAAATATGGCAAATTTAAAACTGTTTACTCATTAATTCACAATTAAGGGTGCATTCCTGTGCAGTGTCATACATTATCATATTTATCGTACCTCAGGATCTCATCACTAGAAATTATATATCATATCAAATACATTAATCAATCTCAAGTTAATTAATCCTAATACATCCCACACAATGTTATACATCAAGTGTCTGCAATTACAATAAATGTCTGGGTACATGAAAAGATAAAAGATACCTCAAAATACAATATATGGCCTGGAGCTTAAGTCCTTCACTAGCCACTACTCCGTACGTCGTAGGGAAATCCTTTTTCACTTGAAGAAATCTGGGGGGAAGAAAACAGGGTGAGCCTCTAAATCGCACAGTAAGGGGGGTAAGGGACTCATTTCATAAACCAAAATGCACATCACAAAATATTTATTTGTATGTGAAACTCATTATACTTATTTGAAAACCATAGCATGAAAGTACTCAAAATGACATTCTCATACCTCAAATCATGTGAAAACATGAAGTAAAAAGGCTCAGTCTAGAGCAATAACAAAGCATGTGAAAATAATGCGATAATCGCTTTCTCAATAAACGTGATAAAATCACTGTAATAATAATGCACGTGGCACAACCACTAAACACACGTGGCATAGCCACTGATTTAAATTCACACGTGGCACAGCCACAGGATAGGGTTTCTCGTGGCAACGACCACCAAATATACGTGGCATAGCCACCGAATGGGGAATCTCACGTGGCAACGGCCACTAAATAGGGTTCTCACGTGGCAACGGCCACCAAATAGCTCACGTGGCAACGGCCACCAAATAGGGTTCTCACGTGGCAACGGCCACTAAATATACGTGGCATAGCCACAAAATGGGGTTTCTCACGTTACCAGAACGGAGAAGAAATGGGCTTACATGCTACCAGAGCAATGCCCGATGTGTACTCAGAATCACACACCTAAGTCTTATCACATAAGACTGATTTGCCTTCACGTAGAACTCATAGTGGTTTTTCTCTCATAAAACTCATTTAAAACCGTTTTGTACTCAACACAAAACATATTTAAAGCCGAGTTCCAACCGACAAAGCACGCACACATTTCTCAAATCTCGATATTGCCTTAACGTAGAGCCCAGTTATAAACTCATAAACACATTGGGCTCCAACCGGCTATAAAAATCGTGTGCAATTATATCACAACACAACACTCAACATGCTTGTTTTATAAATCACAAATCATGCTATAATAGTTCACAAATCACATACACAAATGGTTTAGTTTCCCTTACCTCTTTGCACCTCGTATAGTGCAATCGTTTCCCCCTTGACACGGACTAGTCTCGCATTCCACTCTGGAACTCCCGAACTGTCCAAACGATGTTAAAACATCAATATTCATCATCACAGTAACCTAAATTCTCAAAATCAAGCATAATTGCTTATAACACCTCAAATCTCTAATTCTCATAACTCTACCCCAAACTACAATCTCATTCACAACATCTCAACGTTCTACATTTCTCATGCCAAATTATCTATGCTAATTCACCACATTGTCTAAATTTCTATTTATAGCTCAAATTCCCAAAATTGCTAAATATCATTATCACTCCAACCACATTGTAATTTCATCAATCCCTAATCATTTTTCAGCTATTTCAGCACAATGCCAACAACTATTATCACCAAAATCATCTCAAATATCAAGCTCGAGGTTTAGAAATTACCCAAAACTTATGGAGAGCTTATCTCTTGCTTCGATTCAATCCGTCTTACGATTTCCAAGTATGTTGTTCTCCCTTCGATGAGGAACAACTTTCCTTCTTGCCGCAGCCTCTGATTTGGACGAAAATGGGTGCTTTGGATGAGTGACAAAGCTAGGGCTCGGTGAAAATGGGGTTTGTAAGAGAGAGACAATGAAATTACAGGAGAAAGTAGGGGTTCCTTATATAGACTGAGGGTAGGAGATCGATCTGGCTCTTGGTGAGATCGATCTGCATTTGAATTTGGGGACGATTTGGGGTAATTTTATGCCTAGGAGATCGATCTGTCGAGGGATGAGATCGATCTCTTTATGGCTTTATGAGATCGATTTTCTCCTTGAGGAGATCGATCTTCTCCCAAACAAAATCATTTGGAGATCGATCCCTTCCTCATGAGATCGATTTTCTTTCAAATAGAATCATAAGGAGATCGATCCTCTTCCATTAGAGATCGATCTGCTCCTTAAATTCCTTATTCCTTGTCATTTTTAAATCACCAGATCGATCTCTCCTTCTCCCAGATCGATCTGTCCTCATAGCTTCACACTTATTTTAAACACTTAACATATAAATCTCCAATTATCATTCCCACAATTCACTTAGCTCAATAAATTATATTTCAAGTTCATATTACATAATTAAAATATATCTAAAATTCTCAGATCTCACAATATTATTTTTGGATCAACTAATGAATCTTTGTGCCAAGAGTTGCTAAAACTATGCAAGGTGAATTTGAAATGAGTATGATGGGAGAGCTCACCTATTTCTTGGGACTTCAAGTACAGCAAACTAAGGATGAGATCTTCATCAATCAAGCTAAGTACACCAATGACTTGCTCAAAAGACTTGGGATGAATAATTGCAAACCACAAGCAACTCCAATGGGCACTAGCTTAAAGCTTGATAAGGATGAAAGTGGTAAGTGTGTAGATACTAAACTATATAGGTCTATGATTGGTTCTTTGCTTTACCTCACTACTAGTAGACCAGATATAATGTTTAATGTATGCTTGTGTGCTAGATTTCAGTCATCACCTAGAGACTCACATCTATTAGCAACTAAGAAAATTTTTAGATATCTGAAAGACACACCCTTATTAGGTTTATGGTATCCTAGAGATTTCACTTTTGTACTTCATGCTTATTCAGATGCAGATTTTGGAGGGTGTAAACTAGATAGAAAAAGCACATCTGGAACATGTCAATTCTTAGGAAATAGATTGATATCATGGTTCTCCAAGAAACATAATAGTGTAGCTCAATCCAAAACTGAAGCAGAATATATAGCTGCTGCTAGTTATAGTGCTCAAATTTTGTAGATTAAGCAATAAATGAGGGACTATGGTATAGACATGAATCAAATTCCTATAAGATGTGACAATACCAATTCTATAAACCTATCTAAAAATCCTATCCAACATTCTAGGACAAAACACATCGAAATTTGACATCATTTCCTTAGAGACCATGTTGACAAAGGTGATATATTTCTAGATTATGTTGATATTATGCATCAATTAGCTGATATCTTCACCAAACCACTTGACAAAGAGAGATTCTATTTTCTTAGAGGTGAATTAGGACTTATGAATGCTCCCTAAGGTTTATAGATTTCAAAACTTAATTTTTAAAATCATTTTCAACTTGTTTTTCAATCAGTTTTTTGGGCAAATGGTATGAGAGATCGATCTCTTCCTATTATAGATCGATCTAACATGCTTAAATTGGCCTAAAGCAGTAAGGTCGTGCTAAGCAAATCGATCTTCAATTCCATAAGATCGATCTCCTTAAGGCTTTGTGTTTTTCAGATCGATCTTAGCATTATAGAAAATTGATCTACTTAGGGTTTTAGGTTCGACAGATCGATATCATCATTAAACAGATCGATCTTATTAACTTCTGGGTCATTAAAATGTCAAAAAAAACCCCAAAATCCCCAAATCTTTAAAATCCCTAACTCTTTCCTCTTCGCGCCGCACTCTTCAATCTTCAATCTTCGGTCAATCTGGGTAAGTTTTTGTCGAATTTCTTCACATTGATTCTCATTTCAGTCGACCTACACTCTTTGTTTTACTCAAACGTGTTCATTTATTCATTTTCTTCATACTAGATCGATTTGTCATTACTGTTTCGTCAAAAATCACTATAGGTCGTATCTTGTTAGCTCTAGTGAACCTTTAGATCGATATGTTCTTGTTGGATTGCCTTGGTTATGTAGTTTCATTTCACAATTGTCAAATGTAATACTTGTTGTGCTACTATCTTGTCTGCCAAATTCCTTACAACATGCCTAGACTAAAAACAGTAGCTTCTAAACCCTCTAGACCATCATCCTCTTTTTAACCTTCAAATCCAACACCACCTACCATATTTAGTCGGTGTTTCCAAACTTTGGCTAAAAGAAAAAGATTCGATGAATACTTTTCAATAATGCCAATAAAGCATTGGTGAATCATCGACTTCTCATTCCTAAATAGAATTGATTTCCCTTATCTTGCAAAATTTCAAGAGTATGGCTGGCTTAACTTTCTGAATATACAAACCCCAGTTTCTCCAAATATTAGTAGAGCCTTCTTTTCAAATGCTGAACTTATATATTCTCCCAATAAATCTTGTAAAATTCTAGGTTTCAAGACTTTTGTAATGGCCAAATCTATTACCGTCGATACCAAACTTTTGGAAAATGTCTTTAGGATTGCGAACGAAGGTTTGACAAATAAGGATGAAGAGGTAGCATTAGAGTTTCATCTTTATGGTGAAAAAGCTAGTGACTTGCCCATGCATCCTAGGTTACTTCACTTCATCATTTTATGGAACCTATGTCCATTTGGTACCCGACACTCCACCATCCGCAAACTTGATAGGTTTTGGCTCCATCATCTTCACTCTCCTAATGGCCAAAAACCAAACCTTGTACACTTTGTTTATGAAGATTGGCTGAAAATTATCCGGGGTCAAGCTTCAGCCATAGTTTTTCCTCAACTGCTTGGATTTCTTCTTCAAAAACTTGTGGTTGACTGCTCGTGTGAGAATGGTGAGGTGCCTTTCGCAAAGAGTGTCCTCGACATCAGTACACTTCATCACGCAGGTTACTACAAAGATCTCCAAGGATAGTGGTGAAAGAAGAGTGAATTACCCTAGGAGGCAACTGTGGAGGGAGAAACTCCTACTGAGGTACCACCCACTAAGGACCCTGCTACATTTGTTGCTCCTTCTACTGCACCAGTTGATGCTATTACATCCATGCTAATGGATTTTAGGCAACATTTTGATACAAGGATGGATACTCTTGCACAACGTTACACACATCTTGAAACACGTCAAGACCATATTGTGTCTCAACTTGAAGCACTTTCGGTGACATAACAGGCAATGTTTGATGAGTTACAATCTACTTGTGTTCGCATTGATGACCTTGTTGATCCCTTTCTCCTGCCATCTTCTTAGGATATGCATGTTTAGATACTTCTTTGTGCTGCTTGTATGAACCTATATATTTTGAACTGACATTATTTCAAATATATTGTTCAAGTTTATGTTCTATGATTCTTGTTGTGCCTCTACATGTGCTTTGTTGATATGAAAAAAAGGGGGAGAAGAATTAATGACATAAATTAAGGGGGAGCTTAGAACATGTTTAAAACTAATTATGCATTGTTTGAGGGGGAGCTGGATGTGTATCCAATGGCATATGTTAAAGGAGAGATAAAACATGTTTTTAAACTTAGTTTATAGAATTAGTTTTGTCATATCAAAAAGAGAGAGATTGTTAAGCTGATATATTTTGAAATGACAAAACGATAATTCAAAAGAGCTTATGATAAATCAAGGGATGTTTAAAACATGTTAAGAAATGAATTTAAACATCTTAAGATAAAATTCCTTGCCAAAAACTAGGCTTTAAAAGATGAGAGATTGATTTCCTAGGATGAGAGATCGATCAATTTAAAGTTTAAAGGACTCAAGATCGATTCTCAGAGGATAGAGATCGATTACTGCGTTTTAAGGAAGTAGAGATCTATCTCCAAGGGTTATGAGATCGATCTTCAGATAAGTTCATTCAAAAGGAGATCGATCTGGTAAGGTTAGAGATCGATCTCCTCTAAGGCAAGGTTGTGTCTTAGATCGATCTATAGATCGATCTTTGTTAGATAGAATGTTTATGAGATCGATCTCCTAGGAATAGAGATCGATCTTCTCAAGTCAGTAAGGTTATGAGATCGATCTGGTGTAATTAGAGATCGATCTCCATCATATGAGAACACTTGCAAGATCGATCTGAAGATTGATCTTCTTTAAACAGAGAGTTTCAAGATCGATCTGCTAGTTCGACAGATCGATCTGCACTAACATTTTATGAATCATGAGATCGATCTCTCCAAGAATGAGATCGATCTCCTTGCTTTGAATTACTTTGATATTGCAGGAATTTGAACTAGAAGATCAATCATGTCAAGATGGAAGATCGATCTGGCACTCTACTGGAGGTTCCCAACGACTCTTTCTGTAAAATTTCTGTAAGACCCGATTTTGTTATCGTAAATTTCTTATGAATAAAAAGAGTTGTACGTGAACGAAAATTTTCAAATGGAATGAATAAAAATTCTCGAACATGTTGAAGGGTAAAATGGTCAAAAGATTAAAATTCAGTATTAATTTGACAATAAAATTTCATTAAAAATATGGAATTGAGAAATCTTGATCAATAATGAAGAAATAATTAAATTTCGAGTCCAATTGATCAAGATATGAATTTATTGGAATTAATCAGAATTTTTACATCGAAAAATTATCCCGAAAGTATTCGAAAAATTATCCCGAAAGACGAAATAAGATCGATAAATCCATTTGGGGATAAAATGAATTAAATAAGAATTTTTTTGGGATATTTTGATTTTTAATATATTTTAATGATTAAAATAATAATTAAAATAAATTATAAATAAAAAAAATACAGAATCGCGAAAATCGCGATTCTGCAGAAACAGAGGCAAACCGAGGGAGCCTCTCCGACAGAGACTACGAGTGGTGAGCCCAGGCAAGGTGCCGAGGAAGCCAGACGAGAGGCGGCCACCACCGGCACCAACGAAATCGGCCAACAGCGATCGACGAAAGGAGAAAGAGAGCCGAGAGAGGGAGAAAAGGAAATCCGGTGATCGGCGCCAATCTAGGCCCAGGCACCCCCAGCCGAATGAGCCCTAAGTGAAGACCGATTGATCAACTACTGAATCGGTCAGTAGAACGGTCGGCAACGCCGTCAACGGCGAAGGGAAGAATCAACACCGACTTCGGAAGGAGAGAAGAGCCGAACCGGCCACTTTTCGACCACCTCTGACCAAGTCGACCCCAGATCCGAGCTTCGCGAGGTCCCGCAGAGCTATTGGCGACGGAAGCCGATGAAGAACCAGTCGATGAAGCCCAGAACCGACCGAACCAGACTGAACCGGCTGAACCGAACCGTTCTGAACTGGGCTGAACCGGACTGAACTGGTTCAGCCAGAAAAGAAGAAAAAGAAAGAGAAAAAGGGAAAAAGAAAAAGAAGAAAAATTGGAGAAAAATCTCGGTGATGCAATCGAGCTACGGGTAAGTCGGTAATTGGTCGAAATAGACCGATTTAAATTTCAAAAAATTTAATTTGATTAATATTCGACTGAAAATTTACCTGGAAAAATATGTAATTGTGTAGCTCGACAATTGACGTCAAACGAGAGCTTGAGACAACTTTGAATTGTGTACTATCATGGAATCTCGGGTAAGTAACCCTTATTTACTACAATTTGCATAGTTATGCGTGTTAAAAATTTACCGCATAAATTACGAATTAATTTCGTATAAAATGAATTAAATTCTGGAGTTTGAGATAAATTGTCATAAATAATTAATTGAGCTATTCAAGAGTTTAGAACGAGGCCCAATAATTACTGATGGGCCCAATGAGCCCAATAGGCCTCGATGATGTGAATAGTAAGTGAAAAATGGGCTTAAGGCCGATTAAGTCCCATTAAGGTATAATCGAGCCCAATATGGGTAAACGGGCCTAATGATTTAAAATTAAGCCCAGAAAATATGAAATACAATTAATTGTATTGTATTTGACTTGATGAATATTTATTTGCAGTTTCAGAGATTGGATTGGGAGCAAATCGGACTGCGTGACGAGACATCAGTGAAAAAGTCAAACTGTATAGAAAAATGAGATAAGGGAATTATGTGAGTAGCTAGAGGTAGCTACACGTATTTTAATAGCTTTTGTATACACTGAATATGTATAAAGGTCCTAGAAATGGTTTAAAGATTTTAAGGACTCGAAAATAGGAAAAGACTATTTTACCCCTATTGAGTGAATTCACCTAAGGATGGTGAAAGCATGACATGCATGAAATGCATGACTTAAGGAATTTTTTGATTTAAGGAATTTTTGTGGTTTTTAAGCAAAGCAAATTGATAGATTGGCTAGTAATTGCATAAATTTGACAATATAACACTACGTAAGTGTTATTAAGATTTAAATGAAATTTCTTTGGAAAATGGGCCAACTATCAAGTTTATATGAAAACAGATAGTGCTGGCGCATAGCTCACACTATATCTGCGTTTGTGAGTGTGCATAAAATGTGCTAGAGCGGTTGATCGCACCGACTTGTGTGACATCATATGCATGAAATGTGCTAGAGCGGTTGCTCGCACTGATTTTTATTATTGTGAAATGCATGAGAGGTGCTGGAGTTTAGCTCGCACTTTTTTTAACTGTTTTGACTTGTTTTGACTTGATATGCATAAAAAGGTGCTAGAGCGATTGCTCGCACTAGTTTTAATGATTTGACATGCATGAGAGGTGCTGGAGCTTAGCTCGCATCCTGTGTTGATATGATAATTGCATAAAAGCTGTGCTGGAGCATTGCTCGCACGAGATTTGATTTATTTATGCATGAAACCGTGTTAGAGCTTGCTTGCACGTGATTTTATATGGATTTATAACTCTTTTTAAAGTCGTATTGGAGTGCTACTCGTACGCAGATTTTATTGATTTTTATGAAATTGTGCTAGAGCTTCGCTTGCACGAGGTTTTTAGATATCATGAATATACATGAAGCTGTGCTAGAGTTTCGCTCACACAAGGATTTATATGACATGCATATAGCCGTGTTGGAGCCTCCTGTAGACTGTGTGTCACAGTGAGATGATATGCCCACACATGCATACTGAGACAGAGATGGTATGGGTGGATAAGACCTATTGCAGGCACCCCCTAACTGAGATTGGCTTCACGGAGTACGTTGTACCGTGTATGTCACGCGGAGTACGCTGTACCGTGGGGATTGTTGGAGTGGAGTGGTACTAGCCATGAGGCAACAAGCCTTGCCCTCGCAATCCTGATGTTATGTTGTTCTAGCAGTAGGATTGACCTACCTCCCGTTTTAGGTGTGATACCCCGTACACTAGGTACCGTGTAGCCAAGGATCACTAGGTTATGGCCATGGTAACCTACATGTCTCACATGATATAACTTGTGGTTTCGATAAACCAGGGTATACCTGAGGGAGGGGTCAGGCCCCCGATTTTGTGATTTTCTACTATGATGCTAGATTTTTTAAAGGATTTTATGAAACGTGTCCCTAAAAGAAGGGTGACTTTTATAAAATAATTTCATAATGAATTTTTAATGAGATTGATTTATGAGATGATTAACCCCTTCGGGTTATTTTATACTGCAGCTTTATTGAAGTGATTTAAATGCAGTAACATGAGGAGTTTTCCATGCTTTAATTACAAATTCATGAAAAGAATTGTCTTTCATGTTTGGTGTCACATGGCATGAATTAATGCATGATCTTGATTTATTTCATGCTAATTATGATTTTATGATTTTTCATAAAATGCCATTGATGCATGAGTTGCATGATTTCTATATGCACGAATAGTTTTTATAAACTATAGCAATGAAGTATTCATGATTTTATACGTGAGATTTAAACAAAAAGAGATGGATTTTAAGGGCATGACATTATGAGCATGTAGATAGTAGAACTATCTACTTACTTGCATAATTACCTTACTGAGCGTGTGGTTTGTTCACCCCCCCTTATTTTTCCATCCTTTCAGAGCACTCGTAGTAGTTAGTGAGCGGCTAAGAACTTGCATCTTGGTATCCGCTACTTCCCATCGAGAGACAGGTATTCACATTTATATAGTTTTGTATCTAAATATGTAAATGCATAGTACTGTAAATGGATATGATGTCGAGGATGTAAGGTTATGTAAATACCATTGTATAAGTAATTAGTTAAATTCAAAGGATAGTAAATCCTGATATGTGAATGTGATTATGGAAATAGAATGGTAAATAGGTGAGAGGTGACTAACACCGAATCATAGCCCAACTGATAGTAGGATGGTCACGATGCGAGAAAGGTAAGAATTAAAGAATAAACGAAAAATGAAAAATTTATAGTGATTTTTAGGAAATTTGGGTCGTGACAATTTCAACGGGAAAAAATGCATTTAATGCTTCACCAACCTCCTGAAACTATAAATAGAAGACTTGAAGACACAAAAAAAAAAGAGAACAACACAAGAGATATTTTGTACTGTGTCATTTGAGTTCCTAACTTTGAGTGTATTAATTTCTCTATTAAAAGCTTTTGTTAAGCTGTTCTTGCCTACCTTTGAGTAAACACGATTGTATTCATTCTCATTTGAAAAAAAAAAGGAGAGAGTTCCTTTGTGTGTAAGCTTCTATAAAAGAGAGTGAATATCTTCATCTGTCAAAGAGGTAGAGAGGTTATTCCTTAACCTATAAAAGGAAAGAGTAAAGCTCTATTTGAGTAGTAGAAGTGACGCATTGACTAGAACATCAAGAAGAGAGGACGTAGGCAAGAGATTTGGCCAGACCTCTATAAATTACTGTGCTTAATTTTTGTAAACTCCCATTTAATTATGTAAGGTGTATATTAGATTGTGAAATGAACACGTGCAAATTTTAAAGTGTATAGCGAGTGCAAGAAGGATATTTCCATGAGTGGAATGTGAATATATTGAGTTTTAAGTGGTGTGGTAAAATGGAATGAAGTTGCATGAGTTATGTAAATCTTTGTACTTCCATTTAGTTTTGTATTCTATACCTGTGGCTATACAATGAATGCACACAAGTTTTAATGTGTATAAAGTATGAATGGATGTCATTTTCAAGTCTTAAAGGTGGTTGGATGAGAAAATGACTATGGCAGCAAATTAAGGATGTTTTGTGTGAGTTACTTGCAGAAAACTACAGCAAAATCAGGAAAATAGGAATGGCAAATCGATCTTATAGGATGAGGATCAATCTGGAAGAGCAAAAAATGCTCTTATTAGAGCAATGGAACAACAGAGTAGATCGATCTGCTAAGCATTTTATAATGAGGAGATTGATCCTCAATGCAAGCAGATCAATTTCCTTAGCCTTCGAGTTGGAGCAGATCGATCTCCTCCCTTAGCCAGATCTATCTCCTTAGCTCTCTGCCTGAGACAGATCAATCTATAGCCCTCGACAGATCGATCTCATGCCTTCAAAATGTCATGAAAATGAGGAATTTAGGCAAGGTAGATCGATCTCAACCCAATGCAGATCAATCTTATCAAGCCAATTCTATAAATAGGAGCAGTCTGCATTTCACGGGACAAAACCATTCCTTTCCATGTTCAATCCAAAAACCTAGCTTTCTCACTCCTAAATTCGCCCATTTTTTAAGATTTGAGGGAAGGCTATTAGATAAAAAATTGTTCACATCAAAGAGAAGAACAACATAGCTTGGAGTCATTTCCCCATTTGTTAGATTTAAGGAACAAGGAGCATTTCCATTTGGAGCAAGGAGGAAATCAATCTAGATGAGTTTCTAATGCACCAATCCAAGTTTATTTGTTTAGTTATTGATTTTGGAGTTGATTGGTGTGCATATTAATGGTAGAAACTATCTAGAATGCAATGGAACAATTATAACCTAGAAATAGGTTAGTGTGAGAAAGTGAAATGTATTGGAATTAATGATGAATGAGATATCTTAAGGTGATAATGGTGTTATGAGTATGATTTTAAGATAATGTTATGGAATGAATTATGAGACTTACCCAAAAAGGATAAAATGTGTATTTAATGTATTGGGTAAAATGCATAAAAGAATGAGAGAGTAAGGGTAGAGTATTTCACATCAAGTCCTAAATAAGTAACTAAGTGAGTTACTAGATAAATTAGTTGGAAATGGTTTGATGATGACAAAATGCAAAAATAGGCCAAACTTAACGAAATAGGCTCAATGAAATATATTGATTAGTTGAAGTCAAAATGTGAGTTAGCAACATTAACTCAAGTGATTGGTGAATAATTTGTAGCTTCCGAGGATACACCTGGAGCAAGTTGAGCCAAAATGCAAGAAGCTAAAAGGAAGAGAGTCGCACCCCGAGTAAATCGAGGTAAGGGAATTGTATGGACTCTTAGATATATCTGTGCGCATTTTGGGCGCATTATGTTTTCTAGAATGCATGTGGTAATAGGAAATGAAATGGGTGATTGAAGGGCAAAGAGTTGGGTTTTGAGAAATGTGCATGAAAACAAAAACATGATGCTTTGAAAATCTTGTTTTAATGCTTTTTAGCAAGTGCTTGGTAGGTTAGCTAACATTTGAAATGATTTGCATAAGAAATGACTTGTTTGGTTTAAAAACCCTGCTTTGTAAGGAATTGAGCCACCTACATGGATTTTGTGAGAATGAAAGCATGCTAGAGTATGACTCGCACGAGATTTGATATGCTTTTATACGCATGAGTGCTAGAGCTTAGCTCGCACTAATTTTCACATGGATTTCTGTGATGTTATGTTGGAGCTTAGCTCGCACAGTTTTTTTTATACTGATTTTGACATGGTGCTGGAGCATAGCTCGCATTAAATGTCCACCATACTTGTTGTCATGCTTGAGATTACTCGTACGTGGTTTTATGACAAGTTGATAGCCGTGCTAGGAGCTTCGGGTAGACTAGGTGTCACACTGATTAAATAGGCTCGCAGGTGCATTTTGAGATGTTGCGTGATATGAGGTGTTGATATGGGTCCATGAAATATGCTCTACCGTGCAGGTAGCATGGAATACGTTGTACCGTGTTGAGATTGTGATATGTGATAATTCTATTTTTAATAGAATTATTTGTGCTTAATTTCTTAATTAATTATTTAAATTTCCATATTATTTTATTAATTATCCCCTTAATTAATTAAAATTCTTTAATGTGCAGATAAATTAAATCCAGAATAAACTCAGTCGTTTCAGTCAAAAATGGGTCGAAATTAGGCTAAAGGAGATTGGACCACGTCAAAATTGCAGATCGAGTCACCAGTCGTCTGGACACATGTAATGCCAAGTGTCCGTATTTTATTCACTTCGAAACGATAAGATCGACGGACACCGTGCCAACCTTCTGGAGGATACACACCGAGCCACATCGCACAACCAATTGGAAAAAAAGACGAGTAACGTAGAAATTTCTACTCTACAGCAAATAAAATGAAGACAAGTGGCCAAACAATGCCAACTCATCTAGGATGGAAAAATTACCATTGTACCCCTAAGTGTGTGTATAAATAGAACATGATGGCAATTGAAAAAAGGAGAAAGTAGCTTAGGGTAGGAGTAGTGTAGAGTAATTTAGGAGTAGTGTAAAGTAATTTTGGGTAGAGTAAGAAGTAATCTAGGGTAGAATAGTTTTTAGGGTAATTTTAAGTTAGCATTTTATTTTTCCAAGCTTTCCCGATTAGATTTTTTCTTTGTTTTATCATTTTATTTTTCTCCACAGCTATTTGTCATGTCAATTTTCTTTTGTTATATGTTATGAAAAGTTTCTTATGCTCGATTTTGTTAAGGTTCATTTTCAGTATATTTATGCTCGATTTTTGCTATGAAATACTTAAGTGTTTTTATGTTTTGAAGCTCTCGGTTTCAATGGTTTCACTGCTTTAAGTCATTTGATCAGTTGGGTGATTACTCTTCTTCCATTCCTCCCTTTCGGTTCTGATGCTTTGATATGGTGTGATGTCGAGCATTATTCCACATCAAATGCAATGTGGAATCACGGTAAGAGGAGTGGAAATTGAAAATAACCGAGGATTCATCTTTATTTTCTGCATTCAAGTTGTGTTTTTTTTCCTAGCTTTGTATTCATTCTTTTTGGCATTTTCAAGCTGTATTGGTTTCTTTTGTTTTGCTGGCAGTGATTAATGTTGATGAGCAGTTGCCATTCGAGGCATTAGAACTTCATGAGTGCAAGGGCAGAACATCACGTTGCCTCTCTGTTCTCCTCTGTTTCATAACTTATTTACTGTTCACTGCTTTGTCTTATGATTTGTTGTTTGTTGCTACATTTTGTAAGGTAAGGGTTGTGTAGAATGGATGCTGGTTGGAAAACTAAGCAGGATCCAGCTGTATGAGGCAATGAGGACCGATTCCAATAGCTCCTCTGCTCACGCTAACTTACTGCAGTTTTCTTTCATTACCTATTTTACAAATTCTTTTTTATTCCTCTTTGGTTCAGAATGATGCAGCTATCAGTTAAGTTTTCGATTGTGATTTTAATCATTTAAACTTGTCATTAACTCTATGCTTTTGTTTAGATTCAGCAGGGTCATTTCTCACATGGCTGGAACAAGAGAGGAGACAACATTAGTGCATGATGTTCCTCGGGTCTGCAGCTGATTGCAAGGTAGAAATGCAGAAAGGACATACTGCAGATGAGGAGCAAGATGAGTTAATTAGCTGCTGGACGAGAGGATAGTACTGAAGCAGAAGTTGGCATCACAGGCTATGTTAATGCTTGCTGGTGTAGTGGACACACAATAGAGTAAGCATGGCAGACGCATGACAGCAGGTAGAGACGTGCATTGTGTTGCGGTAAGCTAGGCAGGCCAAGGGGTGTTATTGGCAGCATGTACAACACCTAGTTCAACATCTGAATGCAACAGAACCAGTACATGACAACGTCGGCACGAGCAGCACATGGACAGTGCCTGGAGTAGCACATGTAAAGCAGCCTGAAGCAACTAAAGAAGAACCATGCACAGTACATGCACAGGACCGAGGCTAGCTGGGATTATTTGATTAAGGCCATACTTGGCAAATTTGGACTTTAGTTATTTAACTCATTTTCATGCAATTTAGATAGATTAATTTCAATTTCATTGGTTAGCTTAGTTAGATTTTTTTTAAAAATTAATTTGCATGTTATTCATAGTTTCTTTGTTTGATTAGTTCAACTTAGATTTAATTTTGTCATTAATTAATTTTTATTTTAGTATTTGGTGTTGTATTTAAAATTAAATTAGAGGACTTATTATTTTTATGCATGTTTTAAGTTTTCATTTCAAATTAAAAAAAATCCAAAAATATTTCTCATGCATTATTTAGATTTTATTTTATTAATTAGAGTTAGATTTAAATTAGGATCAATTTTTAGGTAGATTAATTTCTTAGTTAGATTTAAGCATTTCTTTAGGTTAATTGAAGTTTTATTTTATTAGACTTTAGGTTAGTTTAATTTGCATTTTTTATTAATTAGTTTAATTACATGCATATTTTATTTTTAGGCTTGTTTAATTTTAATTTAATTAATTTTGTTTCTTTAATTTTCATATTTGCATTTTAGTTTAATTGCGTTAATTAATTTTAACTGTTTTAATCATCTTTTGTAGGTTAATGCTTTTAAATGCTTGGAGCACTGTAAGTAATTTTAGCTCTGCTTGATTTTCTTTATTTTATAGCTTTTATTGTTTTCAGTTCTTTTAAATTCTAGCTTTGTAGATCACCCATCAGTAGTTCATAATTTTCTAGGATATAATTAGGGTAAGATTAACTGATAGTTAATTAGGCTAATCAACTTCTCTGTGGGACGATATTCCGGGACTTAAAATCTCATTATTACTTGTACGACCCGTGCACTTACGGACAATACGTTTAGATCGTATCAAGTTTTTGGCGTCGTTGCCAGGGAAGTCTGAATTAGCTAGTAATTAATATCGGTGAAATTATGCTTAGGTGTAATTCTAGCTTGTAAATACTTAGGTTGTAAATATTTAGAGCTTTAATCTAGCTTGGTTAGTTTCAAAAAAAAAATTTAAGGACTTTTTGATGTTTGCATGCGTAGAGCCAGAAGTTATGATTGCTTTCCTTTAGATCCTGAAATTGAACGAACACTTAGAAAAATTCGAAAGGATTCTAGGAAATTAATAGCTCCGCTACAAAATACCATGGTAGAAAATAGGGAAATTAGGACCATTGGAGATTATGCAATGCCAACTATTGGAGGTTATTATACCGGCATTAAGCCACCAGCTGTCCCTGCAAACAACTTTGAAATTAAGCCTTCCATTCTCCAGATGATCCAGACCTCTTTACAGTTCAGTGGGCTTCCACACGACGACCCACATGCTCACCTTAGGCAATTCTTGGACCTATGCAACACATTCAAGAATAATGGATTATCTGATGATGAGCTTAGGCATAGATTATTCCCCTTCTCGCTTAGGTTTAGGGCGCGACACTGGTTAACCTCCTTGCCTCCAGGATCTATTTCTACGTGGGACGAGTTAGCCCATCAATTTTTAGCTAAGTTTTCCCTCCCTCTAAAATGGCCAGACTCCGTAGTGACATATCTTCCTTTGCCCAATTCGATTTTGAATCTCTTTACGAAGCATGAGAACGATATAAGGAGCTTCTTCCGGAAATGCCCTCATCATGGCCTACCTTTGTGGCTGCAAGTCCAGACCTTCTACAGCGGACTTACAAGACAAAATAGGACCATTGTTGAAGCTGCTGTGGGTGGAACTCTAATGTGTAAAATAGAGGAGGAAGCTTATGAGCTATTAGACAAGATGGCTGCTAACAACTATCTATGGTCTTTAGAGAGGCAACTGCCTAAGAAGTTGGTGGCTATCTATGAGCTTGACGTGCTGTCTACCTTGACCTCTCAAATTGCTAACCTTACGAAGAAGGTAGAGTCACTCAGTACCCAGCATAATCCTTCCTCCAGTCCTAATCTTGTCTATTCTGTACAAAGTCATTTTCTTTTCTGCTATTTGTGTGGTGGTACACACTTTGTAGATAGATGTCCGCTTAACTTAGAATCGGTTCAGTACATTGCCCCCTCTCAGAAGCAACAGAACAACCCATTTTCAAACACCTACAATCCAGGGTGAAGGAACCATCCTAACTTTTCTTGGAGCCAAAATCAAGGGCAATCTTCTAACTCCACATCTGTAGGACCCCCTGGTTTTCAAGCTCCATCGGTTTATGTACCACCACATCAGAAATTTCCACACCATCCACCACATCATCCATATCCACACCATCCACCTAATCATCCCTATCCACCTCACTTTCATCAACCACCACCACCACATATGCAGCCACAACACGTACTTGCATCAACACCAGCAGCTGAGGAGAAGCCCACACTAGAGGAGATGTTCTCAATGATCTTGCAAAATCAAGTTGCTTCAATTAAGAACTTAGAAGTTTAGGTGGGACAAATAGTGTATGCTCTTAGCCAGCGTCTACAAGGGACCCTTCCTAGTAACACTGAAGCTAATCCTGTTAGGCAAAGGGAGGGTAAGGAACATGTTAAATCCATCACCCTTAGGAGTGGCAGAGAGCTAGATGATTCACAAGTTAAGTCCAATCCTGTAAAGCCCATAGTTGAAGAATCCTTAGGTTCTAATGAAGCTGCTCAGAAGGAGCAAGAACCAAAAGATCAGGCTACAAAGGAATCAAAGCTAGGCGCTTCTTCATCTATACCTTCTTCTACTTCAAAGCCTTCATCATCCTCTAATGCTATACATGTTACCACTACACCTTCTCCAGTTAGACCACCAGTACCTTTTCTTCAGAGGTTCCAAAATAAAAAACTTGATCAACAATTTACCAAATTTCTTGAGGCTTTTAAGAAACTTCACATCAACATTCCTTTCGCAGATACTTTAGAGAAAATGCCGAGTTATGTGAAGTTCCTAAAGGATATCCTCTCGAGGAAGAGAAGATTGGAAGACTATGAGACGGTGGCCTTAACTGAGGAATGTAGTGTAATCATCAAGAGGAAATTACCCCCCAAGCTCAAGGATCCCGGGAGTTTTACCATACCCTGCACTATTGGAAATCTGTTCTTTGGTAGAGCCCTGTGTGATTTAGGAGCCAGTATCAATCTGATGCCTTTGTCTATCTACAAAAAGTTAGGAATATGGGATGTCAAGCCTACCACAATGACCATTCAGCTAGCTGATCGATCCATTAAATATCCGAAAGGGGTCATTGAGGATGTTTTGGTAAAGGTGGACAAATTTATTTATCCTACAGATTTTATTGTTTTAGACATGGAGGAAGACAGGGAAGTCCCCATTATACTAGGCAGACCTTTCCTAGCGACTGGTAGAACCTTAATTGATGTGCAAAAGGGGGAGTTAACTATGAGAGTCCTAGATCAGGAGGTGATATTTCATGTTTTCAAACCTTTAAAGCTCCCTGATGACTCTCAAAAGTGTTTTAAGATGGATATTAAGGAAGATATAAGGCTTGAGCACAAGAAATATGAAAGAAGGAGGGAAGTACATAGAGCTCAGGAGGATTTAACTGTTAACATTTTGTCACCACTTTGGCTGACCCTCCTACTCTTTGCCCTGTTGCTGAATGTTGTGTTCTTTAGTTGCATTTGAAGTGCCCTAATTTTTCTTTTCACTTTGTATATAGTTCTTTTTCTTTTCCGTTGTTTCTTTCTTATTTTGCAGATTTCTTTTATAGCATTACCTTTTCAATCAAGCTTCGGTTGTTCATCATCATTATCAGATATGGGAGTACTCTGTTCTTGAGCTTAACTGTTTATATTATCTGCACACTGAGGATACTGTGCACTTTAAGTTTGGGGGAAGGGATATCACTTGAGCAATTGTTGGCAAAATTGAAATTTTTTTCAAAAATATGAGCTTAAATTGTTTGATTTGGGGATGATTTAGTGCTTAGCATGTAGTTTTTCCATATTTCGATGATATAACCCCATGATTAAGTCTGACTTCGATTGAATGAGAAGCATGATTATAGGAAAAGCATGAAGTTGAATTCTTGAATTTGTCTTGATTCTGATTGTGATTTCCTCATTTTATGCACATGTCATGTCATGAATCTGTATATTTGTTTAGAGAAAGCTTATGTGGACATAAGATTGCATTTGATCAGATGATTTTGTGCATCATATTCTAGAATTTGTTTGATCTAATCTCGGGGTGAAATATTAGATCACACTTAATTAGAGAAATGATTTAGGCCATCTTTGGATTGTTTGAGCCTTTCTAGCCATCCTTGTACATATTTTACCCCTAGTCACCCATCTGGGCCAAATAAGCTTTTCTCTGTAAATACACCTGCAAAATTTTCCTTGGCTTAAACACTCTTTTCCTATCCCTTACCCCGAAAGCATGAAAATTTATTGGGATATATTGTGAGCTTTGTACATATGGGTATCTGGTGATAGTGAAAGTTCGAAAAAAAAAGGAAAGAAAATAAAAATGAAAGAAAAAGAAGAAGAAAAGAAGAAAGATGAAAAATGCAAAAATAGAAGAGTGAAATAAATAAGTTTGGAGGAAATAATAAGAGTTCTTACATTAATGATCCTAGAAGTAATGCATGTTAAGGGGTAATTAAACCTAAATCGACTTTATCATACCTTAACCCCAGCCTTACATTACAAGCTTAATGAAGTCCTATTGATCTTTGATTAAGTGTGACTACATTAGTGGAGAGAGAAGTGAAAAGCAAACTTATGGAAATGATCACATGTCATTGACTTTGCATTCACTGTGTTTGCATAATCTGATCTGAGTAATGTACTATGAAGTAGCTTTGACATTTTCACACACACAAGGGATCCAATTTGGGTTAGGACTTATGATTGAATGATTCTGAATGATGGACTTGTAATTGTGATTCTTTGAGATCATAGTTTGTACTTTATCTTTGAGGATAATATTAGAGAAATTATTATGTTTTGTACTTGTCATTCCTACGATTGTTTTGTTTTGCTTGAGGACAAGCAAAAACTCAAGTTTGGGGTGTGATAATTCTATTTTTAATAGAATTATTTGTGTTTAATTTCTTAATTAATTATTTAAATCTCCATATTATTTTATTAATTATTCCCTTAATTAATTAAAATTCTTCAATGTGTAGGTAAATTAAATCCAGATGAAACTCAATCGTTTCAGTAAAAAATGGGTTGAAATCGGGCTAAAGGAGATTGGACCACGTTAAAATTGCAGACCGAGTCACCAGTCGTCTGGACATGCGTGATGCCAGGTGTCCGTATTTTATTCGCTTCGAAACGATAAGATCGATGGACACCGTGCCAACCTTCTAAAAGACACATGCCGGGCCACATCGCACAACCAATTGGACAAAAAGATGAGTAACGTGGAAATATCTACTCTGCAGCAAATAAAATGAAGACAAGTGGCCAAACAATGCCAACTCATCTAGGATGAAAAAATTACCATTTTACCCCTAAGTGTAAATATAAATAGAACATGATGGCAATTGAAAAAAGGAGAAAGTAGCCTAGGGTAGGAGTAGTGTAGAGTAATTTAGGAGTAGTATAAAGTAATTTAGGGTAGAGTAAGAAGTAATCTAGGGTAGAATATTTTTTAGGGTAATTTTAAGTTAGCATTTTATTTTTCCAAGCTTTCCCGATTAGATTTTTTCTTTGTTTCATCATTTTATTTTTCTCCACAGCTATTTGTGTCAATTTTCTTTTGTTATATGTTATGAAAAGTTTCTTATGCTCGGTTTTGTTAAGGTTCATTTTCAAGTATATTCATGCTCGGTTTTGCTATGAAATGCTTAAGTGTTTTTATGTTTTGAAGCTCTCGGTTTCAATAGTTTCACTGCTTTAAGTCATTTGATCAGTTGGATGATTACTTTTCTTCCATTCCTCCCTTTCGGTTCTGATGCTTTGATGTGGTGTTATGCCGAGCATTATTCCACATCAAATGCAGTGTGGAATCACTGCAAGAGGAGCGAAAATTGAAAATAACCGAGGATTCATCTTTATTTTCTGTATTCAAGTTGTGTTTTTTTTCCTAGCTTTCTATTCGTTCTTTTTGGCATTTTCAAGCTGTATTGGTTTCTTTTGTTTTATTGGCAGTGATTAATGTTGATGAGCAGTTGCCATTCGAGGCATTAGAACTTCATAGGTGCAAGGGCAGAACATCACGTTGCCTCTCTGTTCTCCTCTGTTTCATAACTTAGTTACTGTTCATTACTTTATCTTATGATTTGTTGTTTGTTGCTGCATTTTGTAAGGTAAGGATTGTGTAGAATGGATGCTAGTTGGAAAACTAAGCAGGATCCAATTGCATGAGGCAATGAGGGCCGGTTCCAATAGCTTCTCTGCTCACGCTAACTTACTGCAGTTTTCTTTCATTACCGATTTTACAAATTCTTTTTTATTCCTCTTTGGTTCAAAATGATGCAGCTATCGATTAAGTTTTCTATTGTGATTTTAATCATTTAAACTTGTCATTAACTTTATGCTTTTGTTTAGATTCAGCAGGGTCATTTCTCACATGGCTGGAACAAGAGAGGAGACAACATTAATGCATGATGTTGCATGGGTCTGCAGTTGATTGCAAGGTAGAAATGCAGAAAGGACATACTGCATATGAGGAGAAAGATGAGTTGATCAGCTGCTGGATGAGAGGAAAGTACTGAAGCAGAAGTTGGCATCACAGGCTATGTTAATGCTTGCTGGTGTAGTGGACGCACAACGGAGTAAGCATGGCAGACGCAGGACAGTAGGTAGAGACATACATTGTGTTGCGGTAAGCTGGGTAGGCCAAGGAGTGTTGCTGGCAGCATGTACAGCACCTGGTTCAGCATCTGAATGCAGCAGAACCAGTACATGACAACGTCGACACGAGCAGCACATAGACAGTGCCTAGAGTAGCACATGTACAGCAGCCTAAAGCAACTAAAGAAGAACTGTGCACAATACATGCACGGGACCGAGGCTAGCTGGGATTATTTGATTAAGGCCATGTTTGGCAAATTTGAACTTTAGTTATTTAACTCATTTTCATGCAATTTAGATAAATTAATTTCAATTTCATTGATTAGCTTAGTTAGATTTTTTAAAAAAATTAATTTGCCTGTTAGTCATAGTGTCTTTGTTTGATTAGTTCAACTTAGATTTAACTATGTCATTAATTAATTTTTATTTTAGTATTAGGTGTTGTATTTAAAATTAAATTAGAGGACTATTATTTTTATGCATGTTTTAAGTTTTCATTTTAAATGAAAAAAAATCCAAAAATATTTCTCATGCATTATTTAGATTTTGTTTTATTAATTAGAGTTAGATTTAAATTAGGATCAATTTTTAGGTAGATTAATTTCTTAGTTAGATTTAAGAATTTCTTTAGGTTAATTGAAGTTTTATTTTATTAGACTTTAGGTTAGTTTAATTTGCATTTTTTATTAATTAGTTTAATTACATGCATATTTGATTTTTAGGCTTTTTTATTTTTAATTTAATTAATTTTGGTTCTTTAATTTGCATATTTGCATTTTAGTTTAATTGCTTTAATTAATTTTAACTGTTTTAATCATATTTTGTAGGTTAATGCTTTTAATTGCTTGAAGCACTGTAAGTAATTTTAGCTCTGCTTGATTTTTTTTTATTTTATAGTTTTTATTGTTTTCAGTTCTTTTAAATTCTAGCCTTGTAGATCACCCATCAGTAATTCATAATTTGCTAGGATATACTTAGGGTAAGATTAATCGATAGTTAATTAAGCTAATCAACTTCTTTGTGGGACGATATTGTGGGACTCAAATCCCATTATTACTTGTACGGGCCATGCACTTGCGGACATTACGTTTAGATTGTATCAATATGTTGTCTTTGGACGATGTTTAGTTTTGCTATGGACCGACGGGTTGGACATGAGCCACCTCCCCTGCGGAAGCAGATAGAGGTGATACCCCGCACACCTGATCAGTGTAGCCTAGGATCACAGAGGATATGGCCATAGTCCTAGAGGATATTTCCCTGTTATTTTGCCTATCTCACATGTCTTTTGTTTTATGAATAAATTCATGTTTGAAATGCTTTGTGGGTCAGGATAGTCCGAGGGAGGGGCTGAGTCCTGACAAGTGTTGATTTTATGAGATGAGAAAGTTTAATAATGGCTTTAAAGTGCACTTACGCATGATGGTTTTCCATGCTTTATTTATGAAATATGCATGATGGTTATTCCATGCTTTGAATTTGATTTGTGCATTGAGTTTAAATAGCATGACTTGCTTTACATGCCATTAACACAAGCATGAACTAATGCTTTTGAGGTGTGAATGAGAAATTGCATGGTCTTGAGCATGGCATCACGATCACGTAGATAGTGCAGTATCTACATGTTCGCATGATTGCCTTACTGAGCATGTTGTTTGCTCACCACCTTATTTTCCCCTTTCTACAGAGCATTGAGTATAGACTGAGGGCGACTGGAGGTTTCTTTTGTACCGTTACATCCTGTCACGAAAGGTATACACACTTGTATAATTTTGTACCTAAACTTGCCATAGCATATTATCATTTTGAATGTAACCATTGGGGATGTGAAACAATGTAAACACATGTAAACAACAACTCTGATTTATTTATACAAGTGTTTACTTCTAAATTATAATGCAAATTAAATTGTTATGGTTGGATGAGGTAAACATCGACACACAGCCCAATAGTTGTGAGTGTGGCTGATCACGATCGAGGTAAGGTAAGAACGATTAACAAATAATGTATGAAAAGCGAAAAAAAATTTGTGACGATTTTTGGTAAGTTAAGGGTCGTGACATTTGCAACTTCTCTCCTTTAACTCTTTATTTACTACACATTTACTCTATTTTATTTCTATTGTCTTTTATTTACTTTAGTGCAATTTTAGTCAAGAAAACTTAAATTTAGTAAATTCTTAGAAAAACCGATTCACCCCCCTCGGTCGAGTCAACACAAATGAATACGTGGCACCAGGATCAATTAAAACATATGCTTCTAAATCATACATCAGGATATTACCTCTAATCACATCCGATGAAGCATCAGTTGTGACCTGGTCCAAGACATGTACTCGCCCTCGTCCAATGACCTGTTTCCTCTTCTCCTCTGGCGTCGCTCTTCTCCTCGGAACAGACGTATTAGTTGGAGCTATCTCTGGCTCCTTGCCCTTCTGTGGGGCAATATTGATAACCTCTGGATAAACTCTCGCCATATGCCCTGGCTTCCCACATCTGAAGCACAATCCACTAGAGATAGTATAAGGTCTACCGCCATGGAATCTACCACATCTACTACACTACTCAGTGGTAGGCCTTGGTCCTCTAATAATAACACCTCTAGTTGGAGCTATAGCCAGATATGCAGGAGATCTAACAGTCTTCTCCTGTACTTCATTGATCTTTGGTCTTTTACCGAAGAGTCTCCTCCCTCCTCGATATCTGAAACCTCTAGCGCTATCATTCAGCGACCTCTTCCTATCTCGTTCTACCCTTGCCAGCTGTCCTGAACTCAGAGACATTCCTCTCATAGTCTTGTTCATAAAGTTGTGCCCTGTGCACTGCCTCATCATAGGTAGAGATATTAAATGGAACCAGTCTAGACCGTAATACTGGTTTGAGTCCATCAATAAATCTGTGGACCTTCCTGGTCTCACTACTCATGGTATCGAGGTCATACCTACCCAGGGATATAAATTGTGTCTCATACTCATCCACTGACTGAGTCCTCTGGCTCAATCCCAAGAATTCCATCTGCAGCTTCCGCTGCGCTCTGTCTGGGACATACTGCCTCCTGAACGTATCCAAAAAGATATCCTAAGTGATCTCTGAGTGTCTTGCTCTCAATATAACCATGGTGGACTTCCACCAATGCTCTGTTGATCTCTTCAGTAGGAACGCAGCAAATGCGACCATCTCCACAGTCGTACAATCAAAGAATCCATAAAGCTTCTCCATCTCTCCCAGCCAATCCTCTGCAACCACGGGGTCCTTCATCCCACTAAATGACAGAGGTCCAAACTTCTAGAACTATCGTAATCTATCAAGATCACAACCATACCCTAATGTACTACCGCCCTGTCGTGGAGCAACATGAGAAGGCGTATTCTAGCTCATAGGGTTATAGGAGTATCTGTAGGCTGTGGCGTCTGAGCTGGTTGTACAGGCTACTTGGAGCAGCTGCCTCTCCAGGCGCAGTCCTTGCATCCTGCCCCTATCCTTCTGGCAAAGTCTGTGCCAGTAACTCCACTATAGTCTCAAGGTGACGCTATAATCTCTTGAAGTGTGCCTCGGTACTCTCTCGTACCTGAGTAGGACCTGTCATCTCATCTCGGGTCTCAGGCCTACCTCTACGGCCTCGAGCCCTACCTCAACCCCTCTACCACAGCTAATATTAGCCATAATGGCTCAATTCCTGCATTCATAACCATTAATTAGTTTGACTCCTATCTCGTATAACCAATTTTAACTGAACAAAGCACAGTAATATAAGGATGTACTCTTTCCTAATTACTAATACTGACTCACATCAGACCAACTTTGCTCTGATACCATTCTGTCACGATCTCCCGTGACTTACCAAAAACCACTACAATTTTTTTTCATTTTACTTACCTTTCCTTCTGTTATAACTCAATACCAAACCGTTGGGCTATATTCGATATTAGTCACCTCAACCACATTTATTCCATAACATGCATACATGTTAATACAATTATCTATTGACTGTAAGTACTTTTTCTTAAAAGTAAACTCATATAAATTAATACAAATACTTGTACATATACATCCCCGACCGTACATTCGTTTATATAATTGTGCTTTTACATTGTTCAGTACAAAACATTCGAATGTGTATACCTTTCGTAAGATGGATATGCAGCGGATAAAGGAATACTAGTCCTCAGCCGTGTCCAACTACTGCGGATGCTTTGTAGAGAGGGGGAAATAAAAAGAGGGTGAGCTCACAGCTCAGTAAGAAAATAAGGCAAGCAAGTAGATAACCACACTATCTACAAAAGACAATGCTCATGCCTTGTAATCATTTCCTTTTCGATTCGCATCTAAAACATGTGTCTTTCTTGAAACAATTATGCAATATAGATATATATAGATACAAATCGTCAGTATGAACTGAAAACATGTTGGTTTAATAATCTCAGCAGCTTATGCAAAACATTGCATTTCTCATGTAATTAATATAAATCACATTTTATCATGCCATTTCAATTAAATCAAAACAATATGGCATTTCATCATGTAAAAAAAAACATGGAAATTCGGGCCTCACCCATCCCTCGGGTTACCCTTTCACACATAAGGTCACATGTCAAGGCTCAACCCATCCCTCGGGTCTACCCAATTTATAAAAACTCATGTGACAATTCAAACAAAAAATATCAGTAAGGTGAGATAGGCGACTACTTGTTTCGAGATTATGATCATAACTCATTTTTCGTGATCTCAGGCTACACAGTACTCAGTGTGCAGGGTCTCACATTTGCTGTAACGGAAGGTGGGTCAAATCCTCAACCGTCAGTTCACAACTCTATATCATTGTGTACTCACGGTACAATGTACTCCATGTGACATATACAATACAAAGTACTTAATGGACCCAATCCTCATAGTCGGGGTGCCTGCCATAGGTCTTAGCCTCATACCATGGATAATAGTTTCGATAGCCCTCAGCATATCTTAAAAATTTGCACATATGAGCATATAATCGATGTAACATACAGTCTGCACAAGCTCTCAACACAGCTGTTTCATGCTATCTCTTTCAAAATTGGTACGTGCGAGTAAACTCTAGCACGAACTCATGCATAAGGTTATATAAATCTAGTGTGAACAATGCTCCCAGCACTATGTCATGTAAAACTGAGTATGAGCAATGCTCCAATACTCTATCATGCATCAATCAATAAAACTGAGTACGAGCAACGCTCCAGTACTCTATCATGCACAAATCGCATTAAAATCAAGTACGAGAAATACTCAAGTACTATGTGATGCATATCTCATAAAATCTAGTGCGAGTATTCTCTAACACCAATGGTTTTCACACAAACCCGATAGATGGCTTATTTTAATTTAATTTCACTCAATTAAATCAAATCGACACTATAACGTGTTGTTTTCGCATAAAACATGAAAACATTATCCAATTTATCCATGCAATTGTCAAAACTAGTCACAAACATGCTTTCTATGCTTTTTACCCATATTTGGGGTAAAACCATAATTTTACCTTATCGGTTCCTACCAAACTTTTCTATACTCGAAATTTCATATACAATATAAATAATCAAAATTCTATTTGAAATACGTGTAGCTACCTCTAGCTACTCGCAAAATTCCCTTACCTCTGATCATGTCGCGTGACCTCACTTCCTCGGTGCTCCTAAACCTCGCAGTCCGATCAGTTTTCAATATAAACTTCGAAACTGTAGATAATCATTCACATCAGTATACCTTAATATACTAAATTTTCACTTGCATGAACCTCAAATCAATGCATTTAGCCATTTTTACACTCATTTGGCCTTATTCCATCTCATTGGACCTTATTCTTTCTTAAGTCCATTTCCAATACATGTATTCCACAAAACTATCTTACAATCATATATACATACTTAATAACATCACTACATGCTTCAATCATCATTGAATCTATGCCTACACAATTTTCGCTCATTTTCTCACATCCAAGCCAAAAATCTAGGTCATGGAGATTTAACATGTTCAAGGTGTTTTCAGCCAACAAAACATACACTAATCAACTCACCAAGATACCTATATTAACATATTTGAAGTTGGTTTATTGAATCTTACCTAGCTTGATTTTTCCTCTTTTTGTCAAATTGGGGAAAATTCACCTTGCTTCTTCAATCCTTGATTTCAACTTCTAGTTTTCAATTATGTTGTTCTCCTTCTCACAAGGAACAACTTTGCTGAAACAAATCTCACTCAAAACTTATTGAAAGGGGTATTTTTTAGAGTAGAAAGGTTAGGTTTCACTTTGTTTCAAATAAAGGATTGGTTGTTTCTCGGGGAAATGAAGGTGCAGAAGTCCAGTATATATAAAATTACCCTTGAAGATCAATATGCTAACCATGAGAGATCGATCTGCCCTGTGTTTATCTCTTCAGAATTCAATTTTGAGATCTGAGATCGATATGCTTTGTGTCATTACTCTTCCAGAATTCGACATTGAAAAGGTGAGATCGATCTGCTCCTTAGTATGAGATCGATCTACCCTTTGGTATGAGATCGATCTGTGCTATGCAGAACCCTTTGGAGATCGATCTGCTTCAACTAGAACCTATCCAAGATCGATTTTCCTTGAATGAGGAATCGATCTCCCCCTTGCAGAATGCTTTGGCATTGTGTTTCAAGCCATGAGATCGATCTCCCCTTGCTTATGGGATTGATCTGCCCTTCATCTGTAGCATTCTTGCTACAGTTTTCCCATAAAATCAATGTTAACTTCATAATGATTTGCTTAACTACTCAATTTGCACTTCATGCACATTTGGGACTTAAAAACATTCATTTCTTATGATTCATATCAAATGTAACTTGTCTGTACATCACGAAGTCATAAGAATACATATAAATCCACAGGCCTTACACAACCCCCTCTTATTTTTTCCTCTATTAGAATAGAGGAGCGTGAATAGAATCGAAATGAAGAGAAGCATTGAGCGAGAGAGAGTGGCGAACGGGCAGAGGCGGTTCAAACTGTCACCATTGGTGAAGGTAGGAGCGTTGTCGGCCAAAACAGTATTGAAATTCGATGAGGAGAGGCGAGTCGAAGGATGGTGAGGAGAAAAAGGAGAAGGCTTGGATCCGCTGGCATTGAGGCCGATCCAGCTATTACGCTACCGTCTTTGAGCATCGTGATCTTGGCTGACGCAGCTGGAGGAAGGCCAGATCGAGTACCAGCTTGATGGCCACCGAGCCGTTGAGGTAGAGCTAAATCAATTCAGACTTGTTGAACAGAAAAAAGAGGCTGAACCTGTTGGATTGATTCAACCAAAAAAAAAAAGGGAAAATGAAAGATAAAGAAAGAAAAAAAAAGAAAAAGAAAAAGGAAACAGAAAAAAAAAAAAGAGAAATTTTTGGGTGTCTCAGGTTAAGGAAAATCGGTAAGAGAGGCCGTATGGGCCGTTTTAATTTTTTAGAAGTTTATTTAAAATTGTACTAGACTGATACTAACCCAATTTAAATATGTAAACGTGTAGCGCAACGATAAGCGATGAACGCAAATTCAGCCAAGCCCGATATACACACGCTAAACACGAAATTTATAAGTCAGGTAAGTAAATCACACTCGTTTCAGTGTGTGCAACATATGAGGTGAGTAAATCTTACTCTTTGCAGTAGTTATAGCATTTTATGAAATTAATTTGCATAAGCCACAATTAAATTCATAATTAATGAATTTAAATGTGAAAAATGAAAATCGATCACCATATAAAGCCTATTAAAAAATTTAGAATATGCAGACTATACTAGGACATAATAAGTATAGTATTTGCGATAAGTTAACCCTAGGAGATGCAAGCTGGCATCCTATAATGTAAAATATTTACATAAGTGATACGTAAATTTTCATGAGATGCAAAAAGCATCATACGTGGTAATTATAGACTTAAGAAAATCTAAGTTAAATCTATAGATGTGAGGTAGCGTTATATGGAGTAACTGAATCTTCGAACAAAAAGCGATAGATGTTTAAGGACTATAAATGTGATATAAGCATATAAAATCCACTGAGATAAGATGTGTGATCAGTACACGTAATGGATTGTGGATAAAAATATCGAATTGATAAGTGAACATCGAGTTACAAAGTAGCATCACAAAGTATAAGATAAAATTTCATGGATGCGAGGTAGCATTATAAGGGACAAATTGAGTCATAAGAACTTAATTGAATAATGTTTGAGGAGCACAAGTGTGATAAGTATAAGAAATCAATACTAATAAGGACTTTATAAGTGTATATTTGTCACGACCTAAATTACCTAAAATCACTACAAATTTTTTTTTTACTTTTTCTATACTTCTCACCTCCTCGTGACAATTCCATTTTTTTAACGAGTTGGGCTATGAGTCAGTAATAATCTCAACTCTTATCCCATTTGATCATATCATTCTTACCATGGTAATCATATTAGAATTTCAAACAGTGTAATAATAAGTACATATATTATACAACTGTATGTACATATGTTTTCATATATTTACATCCCCCATAATTATATTCGTTACAAAACTGTGCTATTAATTGTTTAGATACAAAACTGTACAATGTATATACCTGATTCACGACGGGAGCAGCGGACAACTAGGGATGCAGTCTCTACCCGCTCTCGACTACTGTAGGTGCTCTGTGGAGGGTGAAAAATGAAAGGGTGAGCATAAACAGCTCAGTAAGGCAATAATGTAAGCAGGTAGATAACTATACTATCTACGTGCTGATAATGTCATGATATAAAATCGTTTATATTTGGAGCATGAGATATGACTAAAACGATGCCATATGTATGTATATCATATAAGAGAAATCATGAAATTAACATATAAAATCAACATGGAAAAATCATCATGTATAATATCTCATGCTCGTCACATTAAAACTTACTAGTTTCATTATAAACTCTTCACTTTAAAACTCATTTGTTTAATCATAAAATCATCACATCAAGGCTAAACCCATTACTCGGGAATACCTTGATTTTTTAAATCACATCTCTTTTAAAAACATAAAACGGGACATTACCCCTCCTTCGGGTTTGTCCTGGTCTATCCAGACCGTATGATATCATGTGAGGCATGTAGGTTACTGTATGAAAATCAAGGACTATGGCCATACTTTGTCCCTGTGATCCCAGGCTACACGGATCTCGGTGTACGGGGCATCACAACTGCAACGGGAGGTGGGGTCAATTCCTACCCGCCAGAATAGCAAGTAACATCATAGAGTCATCATGACTGCACGGTACAGCGTACTCCGTGTGACATACACGGTACATCGTACTCCGTGGACCCATATCATAGTCTGGGGGTGCCTGCCGTAGGTCTTATCCACCCCAATACTATGTCGATAACCAACCCATGTCTTAAAGTATACGTGCGAGCATCTCAACTCTCTGCGACACACAGTCTACAGGAGGCTTCTGCACGACCATATGCATGTCAACTCACGTCTAGTGCGAGCGAAGCTCCAGTACCACGCTATGCATATCATGATATCTAAAATCTCGTGCGAGCGAAGCTCCAACACAGTTTTGTGCACACACAAATTTCTCGTACGAGCAATGCTCCAGTACGGCTTTTTATGAGAAATAAATTAGTAAACTTGAGTGCGAGTAAGACTCTAGCACTCTTTTTACTTGTATAAATATTATAGGTGGCTAAATCTTGATAAAACATCTTTTTAAAATAGTAACCGGTACAAACTGGTACCCTTTCGTATATTTCATGAAATCAATAACCAACCTATGTGCATATTTGCTTAAATCAAAGCAATAAAATCATATAGAACATTAAAACATGATAATCATGCAATTTATCTGCCTTACTACCCTTTTTTGTAAATTTTACTCCCAGGGGCAAAATCATCTTTTTTCTTTTTTTCCCCTATGCCCCGGTTTTCATAAAATTATTATTTCGTTTCTAGATAGTTTAAGTAATTCTAGACCCTGTAAATCCCCTCAAAATTACGTATAGGTATCTCTATGCACCTACAAAATTTCCTTACCTGGAATCGCGCGCAGACTTAACCTGTCTCGATGATACCGAATCTCTCAACCGAAATGCGCGCCAACCAAAGGTACGTAACTGCATATAACCACACAGTTGAGGTCAATTCAATTATCTTGATTAGTATATCGCATTTACTGACCAACTTAAGGTATTGGGCCCTATCTACCTTATTGGGTCTCGGCCCATTTTTAGCCCCTTTTTATTTTTATTAATTCCCTTTTTCTGGTATACCGGGCTCATGCAGCTTACCGATAATTATCGGGCTTCGTTCCAAACTCATTGGATTGCCCGTATACCATTTATGGCAATTACATTACAATTCCAAAAAATATTCCTTTTTATATGAAATTAATCCATAATTCCGTAAAATAATCAAAGCTCTATATTAAAGAACTCATATTACCGAAATTAAAATGTACTTACCCGGTACGATGCGGGGTACGAAAGTCAGAGCTCAATCAGCTCTCATTCGGGCTTTATCGAAAAGCTGCACAATTAGGTAAATCCGGGTTATTTTCCATTAAATATAATATTAATTAAATTTTTGAAATTTACCGTAGGTCAATCTCGACCCTCGGTCAACTTACTCGAATCTCGAGTCGTCCCTGGTAAATTTTTCTTTCCTTTTCCCTTTTTTTCCTTTCTTTTCTTTTCTTTTCCTTTCTTCTTTCCTTCCTTTTCCCTCCTTTTCCTTCCCTTTCATTTCGGCCAAACGGTCCCGTTTCGCCACTTTTCCTTCGTCGACGTTTTCGACGGTCTTACCGATCGATACCGGTCTCAAAAGAATCGGCTCCTCCTCCTGAACGCGTCGGTGGCTTCCGTTCAAGCCCAGTCACGGTGGTTTGTCGGGAATCGGCCCGTTTCTCCCTCGATCTTCCTTCGCTCCGATCGGTGTCCTCTGGTCACCTAACGGCATGTTTTCGGTGTCCACGTGATCGCCGATCTCTCCTCTTCCTCCTCGTGGCTTCGTTGGAGGTTGTCGGTCGCCGGTGTGCTGGGATCGTCGTCGGTTCTCGCGGGTCGTTTCCAGTTTCTGTTTTTTCGGGTTCTCCCGAGTTGTTTTTGAATTTCAGCCTCTTATTATTATTATTATTATTTAACAATTTGTTTTATTATTAAAATATTCATTAAAATATTCAAATATATCCTAAAAATATCTACAACTATATTATTTTATTCCAAATAAATAAATTTAGTTTAATTTAATTTGTTTATTATATTTTTAATCATTTTTTTGTATAATTTCTCTGTATTTTCGAGATATTGGCCCGAGTGGCTTTTTCGGTATTTCTAAAAATTTCGGATCTTGATCAATTGGACTCAAAAATATATAATTTCCTCATTATTGATCAAGATATTCTAAATCCTTATTTTTAATTAAATTTTTCTTATCGAATTTATCCCGAATTTTGGTCTTTTGACCGTTTTACCCCTGCACTTGTTTCGGAACCAAATTAGCCTAACTTTCCTTCACACATCCACCATCTTTTCTTATTTAATTTCGTATTTTTGGTTAACTTCATTTTTGATCCTTTCCGTTTGGCCTGTGGCCATTTCGGTCCTTATTTGGCTACTTCCGACGTTCACCGAGATTTCATTTTTATTCTACTTGCAAATTGTATTTCAGTTAAAGCTCTTCTTATGATTCATTGAATATATGAAAATGTACATCACATGAATCATAAGAAAATACATCAACAGATAATAAAAGTGGGTCTTACAATATTATTGATTGAGGATTATTGCGATTACATGATCTTCAATGTAAGGCTAGGTAATGAACCTGTACAACTCGGATCATGTTGCAGGTAACTTCAAACTGTTTTAAGTCATAAGAATAGGAATTTACTAGCAACTATAAGTTATAAGATTAAGAAAGCATGTCGCACATTCCTCATGTTTTCTAATAGTTACAAGTGTTTATCAAACCATGCTTTACATTGCATTTGCATCATTTTGCATAGTAAATGTGTGAGATTTATAAGCTTGCATTGATTTATATATGCATAATAAAAGCTGTAAGATCTCACATCTAATTTATTTGAAAGTGTGTAAATCATATACTTATTTTTTTTTATATTTACTATTTTATATTAAGCTTATTTTGTTTTAAATCCATATTATTATCAGATTTCATATAAGTTCTTAGAACCATCTTGTGATTTAACCTTGTGTTATCTTTCATGGTATCTTTTTTTAAACCTTATAATCTTACATTTATTTTGATTTATGCATAGAAAAGCTTTACTTCTCACTCAAACATGTTTTAATAAGATATGAGTTTTGATTTTAGGATTTAAGATTACTCTGCTTTTATCCATATTGACTAACAGATTTTAAAACATGCTTTCAGATTTGCTTTTATAGCTTAATGATATTTACAAACATACTAAGTGCTACACAGTGGGAGCCACCTCTAGAGCCTATAGGACTACGTGCTACATTGTGTAAGCCAACTTTAGGGTTCGTAGTGTTTTTAAAACCTATTTCGAAAATAATGGTATGTATTATTTTGGATTAAGCTTATTGTTATATATCCACTCTTTTATAGTTTTCAAAATACGTTTTGAGATTATTTTACATCGTATAGGCAATCTAGTGTCTTTACGTTGCGTCCAATAAAGCAACAATGGAAAAGCTCGAGTACTTATACTTTGAAATGGCACATACACTTGCTTGACATGGGTTATGGCAAGTATTCAGTTATAGCTGAGCATCGTGGATAGAAATCAAGACCTTTAGCCGAGGTAAAACCTTAGTTTCCAAGGTAAAAGTTCCACTGGTAGCTACAACGATGATAGCTTTTATTGGTAATCAGAAAGAGTCTGCCTATATGCGTGTTTTTTCAGTATAAGTTATTAGTTATCAGTTTTCAGTATCAGTTATCAGTCTTAGTTTTCAATATCAATTATCAATTATCAGTTTTCAGTATCAGTTATCAATTTTAGTTTTTAATACCAGTTATCAATTTTAGTTTTTAGTATCAGTTATCAATTGTCAGTTTTCAGTATTAGTTATCACTTTCAGTTTTCAGTATTAGTTATAAGTTTTTAGTTTTTAGTTTTCAATATCAATTATAATTTTTCAATATAAGCTATCAGTATAAGCTATCAGTTTTATGTTATCAACATAAGTTTTAGTTTTCAGTATCAATATAAGTTTTTTTATTTCAGTTATCAGTTAAATGTTTTAAGATTTTCATTTTCAGTAAATTAGAAATTAGTTTCAGATACCAGCCTTCAGAAATCAGTTTCTAAAAAATAAGTTTTCAGAATCGATTTACAGGACTAAACATTTATAACATGACATGCATCATCTTGTTATAATGTTAGGATTTAAAATCTGAAAGTCAAGATTTGAGAATCAGAATTTTAGGATTTGTGTTTTATGGACAAGTCAGAAGGAAAACCAAGATACTTCAAAGTATCATCCTCTTTTGATGACTTTGGCAGCATTACTAGCATTAGTGATGTCTAGCTTTCAGATGGATAAGAATAAGTTTGATAAGGATAAGAATAAGATTGACACGAATATGATTGATATGAATATGATATGATAAGAATACATTTATTGATAAAAGGTGATACGATACGAATATGTCTATCAAATTAGAGTTTTAAAGTCAGGTCAAAAGGAAAACCGAGGTACTTCAAAGTATTTCTCATCCTGAAAGATATTGATAGTGTCTAGATATTATTCCAGTCTAAGAATACCAAAAGATACGAATTGTTAATTATTTTTCAATATGTAATAAGAATATCAGAAATAAGAAAAGTCATACGAATAATTGATAAGAAATATGATCGGAATATGAAAGTGTTATCGTTATAAGAACTCTTATGTTATAAGTATGTATTAGAAAACATAACTTGTGTGTTTTTACCTCTATACTTGTGTGGTTTACTTATTGAGCTCCCTAACCTCACATCCTCTATTTTCCATCACATGTTTAGATTATAGGCGCATTGGCATCGACATTAGTATCGGCTTCAAAGTTAATAATTCAGAGATCGCGCAGTGCATATTCGGTATATACTTATACTATTTAAATGTGTTTACTTTTAGACGATCTGCTTCGACACATGAGTCGGGATGTGTATTACGTTAATATATATGTATAAATATTAACAAAATAAGCAAAAGTAAAAGCAGCTACCTTGGTATACAAACTGTGTTTACCTTGCAAGCGAGATATAAAGTATATAAGCTATTATGCTATTAAAATTTTATAGAAGCTGATAATTGAATCTCGACTTAATAAGTGAATGTTAATAAGAAATCTAACTGGGACATTAGGCAAGGTGCCTTCTAGTGTTATTAAGTAAAAGAATACTTAATATGTGCATAGGATGGAACTTATATGACAAAAGAGTGTTAAATGGAAAAATAAAAAAAATTTAGCCTGGATTTCCATACTTTAGCTATAAACTATCGAAAAGTCACCTCCTTCAGGTTGTGACAAAATTATGCCTTTTCATGGATTTCTATGTAATGAAACATACTTAAAATATATTAAACTTGCATGCATGCATCAAAAGCAAGTAGACACCATGACTCTGCACATATCCTTTACCTCTAAGCAATTGCAACACTTAACCTTGGTCTTTATAGTACCAACTTAAGTTAGGCAATGCATTTATATTACCTAACTTCCCTCAATAAGCTCTTAACTGCAAATGCTAATCACACAAAACTTAATTTCCATGTATTTTAACCTACTTAGACTTCCATAACTTAAACATTTTTAATACTTATCGTTGCTCTTAATTTCCTCTAAATCTTAGCTTGGAAATCTTAACTTATATACTCTCATAGACTTTCTTAATCCTTCATTACTATAGTTTATATCATAAGCATCTTACATTCATTCTTAGCATCATATCATTCATTAAACTCATTAATTGAACTATTCATACATAAAATCCCTAATTTCATTAACTTCAAACCCTAAAATTTCATTCCATAATTTTCATTTTAAGAATCTACTTAAGTAAATCAATAGATGATGCCACAATCTCAACATATAATTATCTGAAGATTTTAGAAAATTCGTACCTTGTAGAGAAGGGAACCTTAGCTTTGTCTCTCTCTAATATTTACACCAACAATCACTTTCAAACCATAACTTTTCATCAGTTTAACAATTAATAACCATAAATACATCATACCCACCAATTAGAATCCAAGATAAAAGCCTCTTACCTTATAATCTCTTTTTTTTTTTTTTATCTAAAACCCTTTTGGTTCCTTTACCTTTCCCCATTTCTTTCAACCCAAATCACACAGATTTGTGTTTATGGAGGAATGAAGGTGGAGGATGAAGCGTAGGGTTAGGGTCCTTGGTTTCTCTCTTCTTTTTCTCCTTTCTTTCTTTTTTCCTTTTCTTTTTTTTTTCTTTTTTTCCCTTTCCCTTAGGTCTTTTATTTTTCTCTCAGCTCTTGTGTAAGACCCGAATTTAATTAAAATACGAGAATTAAATAAGAAAAGATGGGGGATGTATGAAGGAAGGTCAGGTAAAATTGATTTTCGAAACAAGAGTAAGGGCAAAATGGTCAAAAGATCGAAAGTCGGTATAATTTCGATAAGGAAATTTAATTAAAAATATGGATTTGAGAAATTTTGGTCAATAAGGATGAAATAAATTTATTTTGGGTTAAATTGATCAAGATATTAATTTATGGGAATTAATCGGGATTAATCGGAATTTTTAGTTCGAAAAAAATAGTCCCGAAAATAATCGAAAAATATACCGAAAAGTCATTCGGGATAATATCTCGAAAAATACGAAGAAATTATACCCGAAAAAGGGTTAAAATAATTAAATAAATTAAATAAATAAATTTAGAATTAAATAATAATTTTTGGGAGATATTTTGGATTTTTATAGAGTATTTTAATGAATATTGTAATAATAATAATAAATAATAAATAAAATAAATTAAAGAATCTGAAAAAAAAAAGAAGAGGAAACGAAAATATCGGGGAGAGAGAAAGAGAAGTAGAAAAACGAAAAGGGAGCCCAAACCGTGACCACCGACGGACCACCACCGGCGATCCTTGATCGTCGACGACCACCGAAAAATGGAGAGGAGAGGCCGGCGACCTCCCTGGTACCGGCAGCACGACCAACCGACATCGGAGGAAGCCGAAATCGGCAGGAGAAAATCGTTGAAGAGAAAAGGAAACGGCGGCCGATCGGCGTTTATTCAGGCCCGACCGACGGCCACCGAACATCCCCGAGGCGCAGCTGAGCCAAATGACACCGAAAACAACCACCGAAACTGACGGACGGCACCGAAAACTGCAAGGAAAAAAATGGGTTTCGACGGCAGAAAAGAGAACGGCCGGACCGGCGACCTTCCGGCAGTCTTGGGTGAAGCCGAGGCCAGATTCGAGCTGCGGACAACCTTGTGGAGCTGCTAGCGGTGGAAGCCCGTGGAGAACCGGTCGGCAAGGCCTTGAACCGGTGGTGAACCGGTCGAACCGGAGTGAATCGGCGGTCTGAACCGGTCCGAACCGGACTGAACCGGTTCAGCCAAAAAGAGAGGGAAAAAGGAAGAAAAAGGGAAAAAGAAAAAGAGAAAAAAATTGGGAAAAGTTCCAGCGATGCAATCGAGCTTCGGGTAAGTCGATAAGCGGTCAAATTGACCGATTTAAATTTTGAAATATTTTATTTAATTAATTTTCGACTAAAAATTTACCCGAAAAATTATGAAATTGTGTAGCTCGACGATTGGCATCCAAAGAGAGCTCGAGACAGCCTCAAATTTCATACTAGCATGGAATCTCGGGTAAGTGACCCTTATTTACGACAATTTACATCGTTATGCATGATATGAATTTAAATTCCGCATAAATTGAATTAAATTTTGGAAATTTAGATAATTTGTCGTAAATAATAAATTTAGCTATTCGAGAGTTAGAACGAGGCCCAATAAATCGTTGGAGGGCCCAATGAGCCCCAATAGGCCTTGATAAAGTGAAAATTAAGTGCGAAACGGGCTTAAGGCCGATTAAGGCCCATTAAGGTGCAATCGGGCCCAATAGGGGTAAATGGGCCCAACGATTTAAATTAAGCCCAGAAAAGATTAAATACAATTAAATTGTATGTTATCTGACCTGAGGAATAATTAGACGCAGTTCCGGGCATTTGATTGGGAGCATATCGGACTGCGCGACGAGACAACAGTGAAAAAGAAAAGGTCAGACTCGACAGGAAAATAAGGTAAGGGAATTCTACGGACTGCTAGAGGTAAACTTTACGAAATTTCAAGTTCATATGCAGTCTTTAAAAGTTACCTGAAGGGTCTAGAGGTCAATTAATAATTTTAGTGCCTCCAATGGGCAAATTACCAAAATACCCTTGTTAAGGGTAAAATTTACAAATTTAGGAAAAGTTTGGAGGAGCAAGAATAAGAGGTTCTTGCTCATTCTGGAGGTGTTTTGATGCATGCATTAGTAGGCTGGCTAACCTTGAAAGAAAATGCACAGCATTGCATACTTTCAACGTGAAATTGTTTTGAAAACTGTTTTGAGGAAACAGAGCCGCCTACGTGTTTTATTGACATGTGACGTGCTAGAGCTCAGCTCGCACGATATCTTCGATTTGTGTGATGCACGCATTAGTGCTGGAGCGAGAGCTCGCACTAGAGTTTTACATGCATAGGTGCTGGAGTCCAACTCGCACCAAATTCTTATATATATATATGATTTTCGTGACAGGGTGCTAGAGTCTAACTCGCACCATATTTTTATATGATTTTGAGACAGGGTGTTAGAGCTTCGCTCGCACCAGATTTTTATACGGTTTGCATACAGAGTGCTAGAGCTTAGCTCGCACTAGATTTACTTGATTTGATGAGAGTGCTGAGCATCGCTCGCACTGATTTTATGAGAACATGTGATGAGCCGTGCTTGGAGCATCGGGTAGACTGTGTGTCACCGATTAAATAGGCCCGCACGTGTGTTTTGAGACATGGCATGTTAAAACAACCTGATGAGCCCGAACGATGGATAAGGGTTAGAGAAACAACCTGATGAGCCCGAACGAGGGATAAGGGTTAGAGAAACAACTTGATGAGCCTGAACGAGGGATAAGGGTTGGAGATCCACCTGATGAGCCCGAACGAGGGATAAGGGTTGGAGGACCAGCTGATGAGCCCGAACGAGGGATAAGGCTGGGGGTCCACGGAGTACGATATACCGTGCAAGTAGCATGGAGTACGATGTACCGTGTGGTATCTTTGTGATACGTTGGTATCTTTGTGATACGTTGGCATCTTCGGATGCATGGGATCGGATAAGACTGACGGGTTGGATTGACCCACCTCCCGGGCGGTTCCCGATCAGGGTGAGACCTCGTACACTAGGATCCGTGTAGCTAGAGGGACTCACGAGGACACATATGGCCATTGTCCTGGTTATTTGCTGATATACAGATGTTGCCTAGTCTCGTATGTCGTCGATTTTGATGAAATCAAATTGGGTTTTAAACTAAATTTGCATGATGGTATTTCCATGCTTTTCAAATCCATGTGTGAATGTAAATCGATTTTCATGGTTTTGTGTGAGTTAGGATCACCCGCAGGAGGGGTCGAGTCCTGACTTTATTGTGAAAATTTTAATTGAGAAATAAATGATTTGTAATAATTGCATGTTGAATTTTTCGTGCAAACTTGATTTACATAACATCATAATTCATATCATTTGTTTTAAAATGTGTGGAGAAAGGGTGGTTTATACATGGCACCACGTTCATGTAGGTAGTATGGTTACCTACTTGTTCGTAGGATTGCCTTACTGAGCTTGATGTGCTCACCCCTTTCATTTTCTCCCACAGATAATCTCCAGTTGAAGTTGAGGCGACTCAGTACTGCATTCCGGATATCCGCTGCTGCCCATCATTCAAGGTATATACACTTGTACAAATTGTATCTAAATAAGCATAGCACAATAACATGTTTGTAAGTGACTCTAGGGGATGTATAAATATTGTAAACATTTATAAATGACTGGAGAAGAAATAAGTACTATGGTAAATGGATGGTGGGACTGGCATTGACGCACAGCCCAATTTGTTAGTTGAGTGTGGTCACGATCAGAGGACAAGTAAGCAATGAAAGAAAATAATAAAACGCAAAAAATTAACTCTGATTTTTGGGTAGTTTGGGTCGTGACATCTTGTGTCTTTAAAACCTAATTTTAAGGCTTCAAACCACTAGGGGATCGATCCCTTTATTGAGGGGATCGATTCTCTCCCTTAAAAAAATGCCTCGAAATCACATTCTTGAATGAAAGGATCGATCCCTCTATGCTTTCTTTAGAAATTGGGAATTCTACCTTTAGGGGATCGATCCTTTACTCTTTTACTGTTCATTTTTAGCTTTTTCCAATAGGGGATCGTTCCTTCTAAGGTGAGGGATCGATCCCTTTGCTTGGAACACCATTCTTTTATTTTTTAAATCCTAAAACAGCTAACTTTCAACTCATAACTTTCATCAACACTTGAATATCTCAAAAATCATTCCTCAATACAATCATATACATAGATAAGTCAACATTTACATATCTACAACATTTGATACGACTCAAATCTTTAACTTATACTTAATACCTCATATATGCATAAAATCAATAATTATACTTATCTCAACCTCAATAATCATAAGACATTACTTTCATAGACATTCATGACTCTCACAATTACATCCAACAATTCATAACTTCTCAATATCACAAAATCAACTTATTCAATATTGTATTAAGTTTATACAACAAAAATTTGGGGTTTTACACTTCATGTCTTTGCATCTCTTAGATGGCCATAACGCAAAGTTTCATATGCTTTTTTTGACCATAACAGATGGGTCCTCTAAAGGCAAATGTAATGCTTGTAGTTTTTACAAGCTTTTCTTATGAAGCTATGATGTATATGTACATTGTTATATGTGTATAAATGATAAAAGGATGTAAGGATGATAAATCTAATGTATAATCCATGATTTCAAGTGTGTGCACAAGTTTCATTGCCTATGAACTATACGGAATGGATACAGTTATACGTTGGTTTCGTACAGAATGTAAAAAGAGGTATTAGAAAAATAAGGATGAATTACAAAGTGAAAATATGTAGAAAACTGCAGAAATTGGGATGCAAGGGAAGAGCAGATCAATCTCCCATGAAGGAGAGATCAATCCATTCTCTCAAAATGTCAAGTATCAGTTCAATTGAGCAAGGAAGATCGATCTCATAGGAAGGCAGATCGATCTTCTTAAGTCTTTGCCTGGAAGGAAGCAATCTCTCACAAGACATAGATCGATCTCCAAAGGTCTCAGCCAAGGAGAGATCGATCTCCCTTAAGCAACAAATCGATCTCCCATTTACAAACAGATCGATCTCATTAAGAATTATGAGGAGAAGACCGATCTCCTACAAGAGGTAGATCGATCTTCAAGAAGACTTTTGCTTGCAACAGATCGATCTCATCATGAAGAACAGATCGATCTGGTAGTAGTTACGTTAGGTGAAAGGACTACCAAACCATGCAGATCGATCTCCACAGGGACCAGATCGATCTCATGTCTCCGCATCTATAAAAAAGGCCATAGGATTTCAATGCAAAATCGAGATCACTCTAAACCAACCTTCTCCTTCCACCATTTTCATCCAAAAATCCAAGTTTTCTCACTCTAAACATCACTACAAGCTAGCCAAAATTTGAAGAAACTCAAAAAGGGAAAGTTGTTCCTTGAAGTAAGGAGAATAACATACCCAAAAATCACACATTGGTTTGATCAAGAGGAGGAGAATAGACTACCACAAGTTAGCTAAGGAAAAAACTAAGCTAGGTAAGTTCTTCAACCCCCAAACTTCAAATGTGAGTTTCTAGACACCTTATGGGTAGAATGGCATGTGAAATATAGATAGAAATGATGATTGTAGTGATGAGTGAGTAATATTAAAAAGGGAATTCATGAAGAAATACTTATGGAGAAGTGGTGGAAAACTTAAGAGAAGATATAGTGATACTAGTGGAAAAAGTGAAATAAGATAAAAAGGCTTGAGAAGTATGAGTGGATAAATAAATGACAATGTGAGTGTTTAGAAGAAGAAAAGGAAAATAACTCAATGATTTACATGTGTAGGTTTGAATACATTGAGACTCGATTAACTCGGATCACGAACGGAGCAATTGAGACGAGGGAAATACAAGTGCGATTCGAGGTAAGGGAATGTATGTTAGCGATAGAGATATTCATATGTATTTTACAGCGATTTTACTAGTTATGAAGCTAGTAATATTATGTTTAGCTATTGAGCCATAAGCGATATGAAATGTACTACGGTATAAACTGTAAAAATGGGATGTGGGAAGGAAAACAACCTAAGATGCCTGTTTTTAATGTTTTTACAACTATACGTTGATTTGTGACTATGAAATGATGATGGATAGGCTGACTAGTTTTGCGTATTTAGCATGGAACGACATGCTACGTTAATAAACATGATTTGAGTTTTAAAAGAGAAAAATAGCCACCTATTAGATTTGAGATGTGAATTGGTGTTGGAGTCTTAGCTCACACTTGCTTTGATGATTTTGACTATGCTAGAGTTTTACTCGCATATGTTTTCATGATTTGACAAACCCTGCTGGAGCGTAGCTAGCACGAGGTTTTCATAACGATGATTTTATGCTGAAGTTTAGCTCACATAAGTTTTTATGGTTTTATGATGATAATGATGATGTGCTGAAGCCTAGCTCGCATAACAATTTTGAGATGATACAGTGCTAGAAGCAGTTGCTCGAACTGAGAGATACAGCGCTGGAGCCTTGCGATGACTGTGTGTCACGCTGATTTTGCTCGCCTGGTATATGAGACATGGTTAAGGATGATAAGTCCATCAGTGTAAGGAAGATGGACTGGGTCCACGGGCATACGTTGAGCCGTGTAGTTGTCTGTGGAATACTATGTACCGTGCTGGGTGCACGTGGGTACGAGTATCGCGTAGAAGACACATGACGTATATTATATCGTGAGAATATGTGATGTGATGAGGAAGATGATGATGATTGAGATGAGCCAAAGGGTGGCACTCACCCATCCCTCCTTCAAGCGAGTGATGCCCTGTGCACACCAGATCAGTGAGGCCTGAGATCACTTCCTATGACCATATGTCGTGGATATTTGTTTGCCTATATTTCCTACGTGTCTCAGAGATAAGAGAAATTTGAGAAACTGAAAAAAGAAAGAAATTCGATGAAAAGAAATGATTTGTGAAAAGAAAAGAGATATTGTGATTTGATAAATATCTTGATTTGAATACTTGTGTTATGATAACACTATTTTGTGGCATGTTCTTCCAAATGGAAATGATGAACATTGATTTTATGAAAATATGCCTATGAGAGAAAAGTGTTTTTGATACTTTTTCCATTGATATCTTTATTTATAAATGAAAGATGATTTTATTGATCATGCATGGGCTATGTAGATAGTACAGTATCTACTTGTTAGCATTCTTTTCCTTATTGAACTGCGGTTTGCTCATCCCACTATTTTCCCCTCCAAATACTGAGAAGTAGAGCAGTGCGGTGGGCTCCAGATCTTTTGTGTTGGTCAGCTCCTACTGGTTGCTAAGGTATAAGAAATGTATACACATAAGCATTTTATATCTATCATTTTGTATCGTACAGTCATACATTGACAATGAGAAAATTGTATGGGGATGTTATGTATGGATATTATATTTATACAATCGATTTTGTATATCTACACATATGCCTGGGAGTGTGTGAATTAAAGTTTTTAAATATTTCCTTTATAAATGTATGGAATTAATAAATGCATCGGCTCACAGCCCAACCATATGTGGTATATGTATGGATGAAAGGCACCTGGAGTCGGGGTGTGATAGAAATTGGTATCAAAGCTTGGTTGGCCTGATGTGAGTCGATGTTTAGGACTAAGAAAATGTACATCCCCTAGTTACTGTGTGATATTTACGTACAAATGTGTATACAGAGCTGGTAGCGATGTAAGAGTTGTTATGAATGCAGGAAAGTCAACAGGTTGTGAGTTATGCCTGAGAGACACCGCAAGAGAGGAGACAGCTCACGAGCTCAGGGACGGACTGATAGGACTGAGAGGCATAGTAGATCATCCTCATGATCAGATAGAGACTCCAGATCCTCGGGTAGCCAGGTTTGAGCGAGACATGCGTATGATAGGTATACCCGGTACAGTAGGCCAGGCTGCACCAAATTACCCAACAGCTACACCTGAACCTGAGAATGCTGCACCTGCACAACCTGAACCTGATAGACCACGAGGTCCCCCTAATCGGCTAGTTCCTCCTCTAATGGCCCCATAGTAGTATGATGATGATTATTTGGGGCATGGTTATGACTGTGATATGGTGAGGTTGAGGCATTTTATAGACTTTAAGCCTCCTTCTTTTAGTGGGGTAAATGATTCAGCAGTGGCTGAGGATTGAATAAGTCAGATGGAGAAGCTGTTCGATTTTTGTAGATGTTCAGCTACAGAAAGAGTAGCGTTTGTGGCCTTTGTATTGAGAGGTGAAGCAGAGCTTTAGTGGAAGTCCACGGGACCTATGTTAAGAAATCAGGGTACAGTGATCCCATGAGATATGTTTTTGGGTGCTTTCAGAGAGCAATATATCCTAGATACTGCTCGACGTAGGCTACAAATGGAATTTTTGAATTTGACTCAAGGGAACTGAACAGTGGATGAATACGAGTCACAATTCACATCATTAGGCCAATATGATCCAGACTCTATCAGGAGTGAAGCTATTAGGGTCCGTAGATTTGTTGATGGACTAAGGACTTCGATTAGAGCTAAATTGGCCCCGTTTGATGTTGCTACATACAGAGAAGCCATACGACGGATCCAATTGTGTGAGCAGGACTATGACCTGTAAATTTTAGAGTTCAGTTGGGGTAAGGACAAGGGTCCCAGGAAACTGGGAGATGGCAAGGGTGCCAGATTTGGTCGGAGATATCTTGGTAAGCGTCAGAGAGAGGCAGATGAATCACAGAAGAAGACTGCTAGACCATTTACGCATCTAACTCCAGCCCCAGCCAAAGGTATAGTGATTGGCGAACCCCGACTGACTACTGATCAGTGCAGAGTCTGTGGTCGATATCATGGTAGTAGGCCCTATCATTTTTAGGGTACACATTGTTTCAGATGTGGTAGGCTTCAGCACTATGCAACGAATTGTCCAGAAGAAGTTGAGGTAGTCCCGCAGAAGGGCAAGGAGCCAGAGAAAGTTCCTACAGTTACACCTCCTACAAAGAAGAGAGCCACGGCTGAAGAAAAAAGGAAGCAAGTTGTGGGTCAAGACAGGGTATATGCGATAGATCAGGTATCAGCAGATACCTCTTATGAGGTGATAAAAGGTACAATTTTGATTTTCAATTTAGAAGCTATAGCTTTGTTTGATTTTGGTGCTACGCATTCTTTTATATCGCCTGCATGTGCATCAAAGTTAACAGGTTTTGAAAAACCTACATACTTGAATAGGACTTTATTAATTAGTACTCCGATGAGAGTTAGTCAGTTGGCTGAACAAGTATATAAAGATTGTAAAGTGAGAGTAGGAGATAAGTGAACGACAAGTAATTTGATTTTGTTGAATATGTATGATCTTGATGTAATTTTGAAAATGGATTAGTTAGCTACCAATTGTGCTGTCTTAGACTGTTACTCTAAGTTTGTTACATTTTTCTTACATGAGAAAATTATTGTAAGATTTTAAAAGAAGTAATGAAATCTTAATTCTTGTAGTAAGTAAAGTGCATTAGTACATAAATAACATAAATGTTGTTTTGAAGGTTTTATTGCTTATGTGGTGGATTGAACAAGACACATCCAGATATAGATGACATTCCAGTGGTTAGAGAATTCCCTGATGTCTTTCCAGATGACCTACCGGGATTACCACCGGATAGAGAAATGAAATTTGGTATAGATTTGACACCTGAAACAGAGCCAATATCTAAGTCACCATATAGGATGGCTTCGGTTGAACTAGAGAAATTAAGGAAACAGTTGCAAGATATGCTAGATAAGGGGTTTATAAGACCGACCGTCTCACCATGGGAAGCCCCGGTATTGTTTGCGAAGAAGAGAGATGAAAGCCTTAGGTTATGTATTAATTATTAGATGTTGAACAAGGCTACCATCAAGAATAAGTACCCCTTGCCGTGCATCGACTATTTATTGGATCAGCTTCGAGGAGCACAGATCTTTTCTTAGATAGATTTGAGGTCTGGGTACCATCAATTGAAGATTCAGAAGGAGGATATGCCCAAGACAGCTTTCCACACCCGTTATGGTCATTATGAATTCCTGATGATGCCTTTCGGGTTAACAAATGCTCCGACATCTTTTATGGCTCTAATGAATGAAGTATTCAAGTCATACCTGGATCAATTTGTGATAGTATTCATTAATGATATATTGGTTTATTCCAGATCCAGACAAGATCATGAGCAGCACTTAAGGATTGTTTTGCAAACTCTCCGAGAGAGAAAGTTGTATGCCAAACTTAATAAATGTGACTTTTGGCTAGAGCAGATTTATTTTCTGGGTCATGTTGTATCTAAGGATGGGGTGTCAGTAGATCCATCCAAGATTGAGGCTATTGTTCAGTGGGAACAACCTAGGACAGTCACAGAGATCAGGAGCTTTCTGGGTTTGGTAGGTTACTACAGGAGATTTGTAGAGGGTTTCTCTAGATTGGCTGCTCGGTTGACACGCCTTACGAGAAAGAATGTGGAGTTTACGTGGGATGAAGCATGTGAGAGGAGTTTTCAAGAACTTAAGCACAACTTAACTACCGCGCCATTTCTCACCATTCCTAACAGCTCAGGGAACTATTTTGTTTACACAGATGCTTCACACCAAAGGCTGGGCTGTGTTTTGATGCAAAATGGAAGGGTAGTTGCTTATGGATCTAGATAGTTGAAAGATCATGATAAGAACTACCCCACTCACGATTTAGAGTTAACGGCCATAGTATTTGCATTAAAGATATGACGCCACTACTTGTATGGTGAGAAATTTCAGATCTTTATGGATTACAAGAGTCTTAAGTATCTGTTCTCCCAGAAGGAGTTAATTATGAGACATAGAAGGTGGTTAAAACTTCTCAAAGACTATGGTTGTGAGATTTTATACCACCCAGGGAAGGCGAATGTGGTTGCCTATGCATTGGTTAGGAAGAGTCTTGGATTGGTATCATATATGATGGTTAGGGAGCACAAGTTGTTGGAACAATTCACGAACCTTAGATTGGATGTGACCCCGCCTGAGCTTGGCAGTCATAAGATTTTAGCCAGATTGAGGTTAAAGCCGGAGTTGATTGAGAGAATCCGGTAAGCTCAGCAGAATGATCAATGGTGTATTGATGTAATTAGCCAAACTCAGAAAGGTGAGGGCACAGATTTTGTATTGAATTCAAATGGAATACTAAGGTTCGAAGATAGAATGTGTCCCTAATGATCCAGAGCTTAGGAAGTTGATTTTATCAGAGGCTCACTCATCGAGATACACAGTACATCCGGGGAACAGTAAAATGTATCAAAATCTTCGAAACGTATATTGGTGGTTTGGAATGAAAAGAGATATAGCCGAGCATGTTACTAGATGTCTCATCTGTCAGCAGGTTAAGGTAGAGCATCAAAAACTTGGAGGATTATTGCGACTTCTACCGGTACTAACATGGAAGTGGGAGTATGTCACCATGGACTTTGTGATGGGATTACCGAAAACCCGTAAGAACCATGATGCTATTTGGGTTACAGTAGATCGGTTGATGAAATCAGCACACTTTTTAGCTATGAGATCTACAAATACTTTGAGTGCATTGACGAACTTATACGTACGGGAAATAGTAAGATTGCATGGAGTCCCAGTGAGTGTTATTTTTTATAGGGATGCCAACTTCACTTCCTACTATTGGGAACATTTTCAGGAAGCAATGGAGACCCAATTGAGCTTTAACACCACTTTCCATCCTCAAACAGATGGTCAGTCAAAGAGGACTATACAGACCCTAGAGGATATGTTGAGAGTGTGTGTGCTGGATTTTAGAGGCTCATGGGACGATTACTTGACATTGATTGAGTTCGCCTACAATAACAGTTATCACTCAAGTATTGGTATAGCCCCTTATGAGGCACTATATGGTCGTAGATGCCGATCGCCTATTAGTTGGGACGAGGTTGGTGGCAGACAGTTGCTCACTCCCGACTTGGTTAAACAAGCCTCAGAGGATGTTCGAATAATATGTGAGAGGTTACGAACGGCTCAAAGTTGACAAAAGAACTATGCTGGCAAGAGACGGAGACCACTTGAGTTCGTTGTGGGTGAGTCTGTATTCTTGAAAGTATCTCTTTCTCAGGGAATAACGAGGTTCAGGAAGAAAGGAAAACTAAGTTGTCGTTACATCGATCCCTTCAAGATCTTAGATAGAGTGAGAGATAGGGCATATAGACTAGCCTTACCACTTGAGCTAGCAGAGGTTTACAATGTCTTCAAAGTTTCCATGCTTAGGAAGTACCATTCGGATCCAGTACATGTAATTAGCTATGAGCCATTAGAACTCAAGGAGAATATGCCATATATAAAGAAACTGATCCGGATATTGGATAGAAAAGAGAAGGTGTTGCGGAACAAGTCGATTTCATTGGTTAAGGTCCTATGGCAACATCATACATCGGAGGAAGCCACCTGGGAGTTAGAGGACCTGATGAAAGAGAAGTATCCCCAACGTTTTGAGGAATGAACTTGATTCAATTTAAAGGACCAAATTTTCTAAAGAGGGGAGAAATGTAATGCCTGTAATTTTTATAAGCCTTTCTTATAAAGTTATGATGTATATGTACATTGTTATATGTGTATAAATGACAAAAGGATGTAAGGATGATGAATCTAATGTATAATTCATGATTTCAAGTGTGTACACAAGTTTCATTGCCTACGAACTATACGGAATGGATACGGTTATACGTTGGTTGCGTACGGAATGTAAAATGAGGTATTAGGCAAATAAGGATGAATTACAAAGTGAAAATCTATAGAAAACTGCAAAAATTGGGATGCAAGGGAAGAGCAGATCAATTTCTCATGACGGAGAGATCGATCCTCTCTCTCAAAATGTCAAGTATCAGTTCAATTGAGCAAAGCAAATCGATCTCATGGGAAGGCAGATCGATCTCCTTAAGTCTCTGCCTAGAAGGAATCGATCTCACACAAGACAAAGATCGATCTCCAAAGGTCTCGACCAAGGAGAGATCGATCTCCCTTAAGCAACAGATTGATCTCGTTAAGAATTATGAGGAGAAGATCAATCTCCTACAAGAGGTAGATCGATCTTCAAGAAGACTTTTACTTGCAACAGATCGATCTCATCATGAAAAGCAGATCGATTTCGTAGTAGTTACGTTAGGTGAAAGGACTACCAAACCATGAAGAGATCGATCTCCACAAGGGACCAAATCGATCTCATGTCTCTACATCTATAAAAAGGCCACGAGATTTCACTACAAAATCGAGATCACTCTAAACTAGCCCTCTCCTTCCACCATTTTCATCCAAAAATCCAAGTTTGCTCACTCTAAACATCACAACAAGCCAGCCATAATTTGAAGAAGCTCAAGAAGGGAAGGCTGTTCCTTGAAGTAAGGAGAACAACATACCCAAAAATCACTCATTTGTTTGATCAAGAGGAGGAAAATAGACTATCACAAGTTGGCTAAGGAAAAAACTAAGCTAGGTAAGTTTTTCAACCCTCAAACTTCAAATGTGAGTTTCTAAACACCTTATGGATTGAATGGCATGTGAAATATAGATAGAAATGATGATTGTAGTGATGAGTGAGTAATATTAAAAAGGGAATTCATGAAGAAATACTTATGGAGAAGTGATAGAAAACTTAAGAGAATATATAATGATACTAGTGGAAAAGGTGAAATAAGATAAAAAAGCTTAAGAAGTATTAGTGGATAAATAAATGATAATGTGAGTGTTTAGAAGAAGAAAAGGAAAATAACTCAATGATTTACACATGTAGGTTTGAATACATTGAGACTCGATTAACCCGGATCGTGAACGGAGCAAGCGAGACAAAGGAAATACAATTGCGATTCGAGGTAAGGGAATGTATGTTAGCGATAGAAATATTCGTACGTATTTTACAACGATTTTAGTAGTTATGAAGCTAGTAATATTATGGTTAGCTATTGAGCCATAAGCGATATGAAATGTACTACGATATAAATTGTAAAAATGGAATGTGGGAAGGAAAACAGCCTGACATGCATGTTTTTAATGTTTTACAACTATATGTTGATTTGTGACTGTGAAATGATGATGGATAGGCTGACTAGTTTTGCGTATTTAGCATGGAACAACATGCTACATTAATAAACATGATTTGAGTTTTAAAAGAAAAAAATAACCACTTATCAGATTTGAGATGTGAATTGGTGTTGGAGTCTTAGCTCACACCTGCTTTGATGATTTTGACTATGCTAGAGTTTTACTCGAATATGTTTTCATGATTTGACAAACCATCCTAGAGCGTAGCTCGCACGAGATTTTATGATGATGACTTTGTGTTGGATTTTAGCTCGCACAAGTTTTTATGATGATGATGATGATGTGCTAAAGCCTAGCTCGCACAACGATTTTGAGATGATATAGTGTTAGAAGCAGTTACTCGCACTAAGAGATACTGCACTGGAGCCTTGCGATAACTGTGTGTCAAGCTGATTTTGCTCGCCTGGTATATGAGACATGGTTAAGGATGATAAGTCCATCAGTGTAGGGTAGATGGATTGGGTTCATGAGCGTACGTTGAACCGTGTAGTTGTCCGTGGAATACTATGTACCGTGCTGGGTGCACGTGGGTACCAGTATCGCGTAGATGACACATGGTTTACATTGTACCGTGAGAATATGTGATGTGATGAGAAAGATGATGATGATTGAGATGAGTCGAAGGGTGGGACTGACCCATCCCCCCTTCAGGCGAGTGATGCCCTATGCACACCTAATCAGTGAGGCCAGGGATCACTGACTATGGCCATATGTCGTGGATATTTGTTTACCTATATTTCTAACTTATCTTAGAGATAAGAGAAATTTGAGAAACTCAGAAAAGAAAAAAAGAAATTCGATGGAAAGAAATGATTCGTGAAAAGAAAAGAGATATTGTGATTTGATAAATATCTTGGTTTGAATACTTGTGCTGTGATAGCACTATTTTATGGCATGTTCTTCCAAATGGAAATAATGAGCATTGATTTTATGGAAATGCCTATGAAAGAAAAGTGTTTTTGATACTTTTTCCATTGATATCTTCATTTATAAATGAAAGATGATTTTATTGATCATGCATGGGCTATGTAGATAGTACAGCATGTACCTGTTAACATTCTTTTCCTTATTGAGCTGCAATTTGCTCATCCCACTATTTTCCCCCTCCAGATACTGAGAAGTAGAGCAGTGCGGTGGTCTCCAGATCTTTTGTGTTGGTCAGCTCCTACCAGTTGCTAAGGTATAAGAAATGTATACACATAAGCATTTTGTATCTATCATTTTGTATCGTACAGTCATACATTGACAATGAGAAAGTTGTATGGGGATGTTATGTAAGGATATTATATTTATACAATCGATTTTGTATATCTACACACATGCTTGGAAGTGTGTGAATTAAAGTTTTTAAATATTTTCTCTATAAATGTATGGAATTAATAAATGCATCGGCTCACAGCCCAACCATATGTGGTATATGTATGGATGAAAGGCACCCGGAGTCGAGGTGTGACAGCAAAGCCACTAGTAATGGTATTTACGACACCTGTAATGGACCAATGGTTGGCAGAAGCAACTTCATTATTCCCTTTTTCTCCTCAATTTCTTCCTTTTGCTTTTTCTCTATTTTCCCCTTCATAGGTTCGCTTGTCCCTTCCTTTGTAATATCCACGCCCATTGTCTCTTTTTTCTTTTAAAATTTCTTATTCTTGCACCTTACCTTTCTATAACGAACTTCTTTTAAAAGCATATTCTCATCAAGTCTTCTATTTGGTTCTTAAGCTCGACTCATCCATTGGTGCCATATCCATAATTCTTATGAAAGGCGTACAACTTGTTGGCGTCTCTTCCCAATATCTCTATTTTCCTCAGAGTTTCAATAGATTTTTCTTTTCCATGATTGCGAGAATTTCGTATCTTGACTTCTTAAGTGGGGTGTAAAACTAATAAGTCTTCCTTAAGGGGTTTCTTCTCCTCACGAACCTATCTTGCATTGGATTCTTGGTTGTTTCTTCCTTTCCTTTTCTCTTTGGTTGTTCATTTTTTAACACTTGAGTGCCATTTCCTCTTTGGAGTTTATATACTTTTTGACCCTTATTATCTAATCAGCAAATAGCTTATTTGTCAAAGACTTAGCAAAATACTTGTCTTTGAGGTCGTTGGTGAATGCGACAATGGCGACCATATGATCAAGATCCTCGATATTGAATGTCTCCTAATTAAATTTGGTGACATATTCAATCAAAGATTCGCCCTCATTTTACTTCACAGACATGAGAGTGATCAACGTCCTCTTATGGATAATGCTGCTGACAAAGTGACTCATAAACTTGGTCTTAAGTTCTTTAAAGGAGCTTATCATTCTTAGGTTGAGTGAAAAGTACTAAGATCTTATCGCTTTCTTGAGAGTAGTGGGAAAAGCTTTAAATAAAATGGCATCACTTGCACCTTAGATTGATATGCATATGCGAAATATCTCGAGATGGTCAATCGAGTTCAAGGATCCATCATGCACTTCCATAGTGGGTAACTTGAATTCCTTAGGGCCTAGCTATGTCGATGTCTTTAGTGAAAATGAGCTTCCCAAAGTTTCAAGGTCCAAGTATGTGTCCTTTTCCACCACTCTTCACACCATATTCTCCATCTTAACTTACATTTCTTGCCATTTCATATCAAACTCTGCAAGTTCTTTTTCTTTGACAAGTTTCTTTCTTAGATTTACTTACATTCCCTTTATCCTCATCAAGTCTTTGGTTTAACCTTTTTATCACTTTCCTTTTCTCAATTCTTTCAAATCTGCCGCTGACATAAACCTTTTCCAAATTTTGTCACTCTTACCCACTTTTCTCTAACTTGCTTCTCCTTTCAACAAGAGCTTTCTTGGTATGATCTGAATGTACCATCAAGTTATCATGAGAATCTACCATCTCGTCTTTTTCATTATTCTCTTTCATAGCAATATTGGAACTAAATAGACAAGAGGTCCTTAATGTGCCATGGCGACATTGCCTCTCCATTCTATTAGTTGCAAGTTGTACCATCACATGCTCCTTGACAATTTTGCTCAAGTCGTGAATATCTCCATTGGGCCGACTTACCATTCTTTTCGCCTTCTCCCATTGGTTGGGTTGAACTATGGGTACGCTCCTTTTAGCACAACTCTTGGAGGTAGGGTCATCTCTATACTCATTCTACCAAAGGTGAGTGGGAGACTCCTCAATATATGACAAGAACCCCCTTTCTCCATCATTCTCTTTCGTGGTGGCATTATTGGTGTAGGTGAGAAATAGTTGCTTGAATTACCTTAACCTTTTCTTGAAGTTTGTTTTAGCAAAAGTTTTGTAGAGAAGAACTTCCTTGATTTTGACTCTCAACCAGAGCACCAATTGCTGTGGGTGTGAATAAGGTTAGCCAAATGTAAAGGGCGCCAATATATACGTAGTTTGGTAGATGTGCCTACATCCATGAAGGGGAACTGAGTGTGCTACATGTAAGTGGCGTAAACTAGACTGTTCACTAGTTAGAAGATTCTCTTAGAGCTGATCAAGTGTTCGAGCATGACCATGGTACATATAGACTAGAAAGAGTAAGGTATCAAGTAATACAAGTAGAGCTTAGGCAGTAATGAAAGCTAAAAGATCCCTTATGCCTTGGAATGAAAGCCTATTTATAGATATGTTAGAATCACTAGGATCATGCAATGTGTCACTATCTGGTGTAGTCTGGTTGTTTGAGTGAAACCAATCTGTCTTCAAGCTATGAGACTGAGGAGATTAGGAGTCTAAATAAGTTGGCATTCATGCAATCAATAAATTACAATAAACTTTAATAGATTTATGGTGACATTTGAGATGTCTTCTATACAAGAACTCCTTAAGAAAATATATATCTGTTTTGTGTTGATGTTTAACTATAACTTCTAGTTAATTTTTTAAATGATCAAGCATACAAAAACCTTTAACAATCATGTGCTAAATAAAAAGAAGTAGATTCATATAAACATCATCATATTATATAATAAAAATTGACTAATAACTCGACTAGTATAGATGAATTAAACTACGATATTCCTCTATTAAATTAGACAACTAGCTCTTCTAGCCATCCACAACTGTCATCCCCGACAAGTACATAGTTTCTTTAATTAAATTGACCTAACTCTATTCATTATTCATATAAATGGATCTTTTGTTACTTATTTTCCTAAAAAGTCTTATGCTTTAATTGATTATACTTTAAATTTAATTGTTGCTAAAGTGATGTTATAGTTCATTTATCTATAGATTGATCAGGTTGATGTTTGAACAAAAGCTAGGCTTTTTTGGTAGTTTCCTACTGGTAATGCAGTTTAGGAGAGAATCTCTACATTGCTTTTACATTAAATATATTTGTGTTCAAAATAGTTACTGGTATGAAAATATGATATTTGATCAATTAATGTTATTGTTATCAAAATTGTGTAATGACATGTTTGATGAAATTTGATTTTTGTTGGTTGTTTTGAATTTTTTTTAAAAAAATTTTTTCTTGTTATAATTTTTGTCATAAAATTAAACAGGTGAATAATATATTAACATTTTCATAAATAATTATTCATTAATTATTTATATATAACAATAAAGGACCACAAATTTAAATCAAAAAGTGTAGATAAATTAATAGATGAAAGGATTATGATTTTTCTTTAACCATAGTCTAATACCATAGATTCTATCGTGACCATAACAGTAGTCTAATATCATAGGGTATCCCATGATCATAGCCGTAATCTAATACCAAGATTATATCACAACCATAATCATAATCTAATATCATATATTATAGCATAATTATAACCTTAATCTAATATCGTATATTAGACTACGTGTGAAAAAAACGTTGTATATGATACTTGAAAAAAATGCTAGAATAAGAGATTGTCAGATAAAATATAGTCTTTTATCTTATACTATGATTTTAAGCGTAGTTTTTAAGCTTTTTTAGTAGCATGTAGTCTGTTATTATCTTAAATTACATTTTTTATAAATGTATTTAGAGTTATGATGTTTGAAATCTAAAAAGATGGTTAAAATTTAAAAAATTATAGTTAAAAATATTAGATTACGCTCAATTTCATTAATTGTAGTTTTTTTTCTAAATGTAATCGTAGTTTATGACCTTTTTTTTCTAGCAGTTAGAGATTAATGAAATTATTTTTAAACATCTTTTTAGAAAGATTAAAAGGATAATACACGAATAATTAATACTGTTTTTTTTTAAATGGATATTGTGAAGTACTAATATTTCATCATGCATAATTGAAATCTTGAATCCAAATTTGCTTTTTATAGAATGAAAATTATCTTATTAATAAAATTTAATTAATTTAAAAAATTATTTGAAAGGTAATTTTTTTTTAAATGGCCAATGGCACTTAAAAAAAGTTTGGTAATGAGTTCCTACATATATGTTTTTAAAATCGTTTTAGGTTAAAATTTTGGAAAAAAACCGTTACGACACTTCTACATTCAGCCTTCCTTCCGTTGGACTGCTTTCAATTATTAGATTCAATCCATTCAATTATTGATTAAACACCATTAATTTTTAATCCTAAACTGTTAGCTTATCTCGAATTGACAGTGATGATACTCATTTACTTTGATTCATTAATTTAATCATTAAATATAATTAATTTTAATTTAGATTTATGTCACTGAATTCCTTTTTTTTTTTCTTCAACACACTCCCGCCCATAGTTGAAGCTTTAACAAGTAAATCACATATAAAAGCACAAATAAATAAATAAATAAAGTCAGCAAAAAAAGTCGAGAAGAACAAAGAACTAACTAAACTAAGACACCTTTATTTAATTATTTTTTGCAAGACAAGGAAAATAATGTATTATATATATATATATATATATATATATATATATATATATATATATTGTGACTTGTCATTTATATTAAATAAACTTAAGTTGAAAAATGAGGGAATTTCTAAAATATATATGAAATCACATCTGAAATAGATGTGTGAATATGTATAAATTAAACTAATAAAATCACATGGTTCTTTGATTGGTTGAAAAGGTTGAAGTGACAAGAAAATATTATGTTTTATTTTGAGTGCAGTGACATGCTTTTTCAAAAAGGTTTGCGAAGACTTGTTCATTATGAAAGAAAAAATTAATATGTACATGCATGATAAAACAGAATGAAGCAAAGGATAAAAGAAGTTGCTAAATTAAAATCGATGAGGCATAAGCCCAATGGAGCTACTATCATTTGGTCATGTAATAGGCTATAACATATTAAGTTTCTTGTGAAAATTTTATTGGTTCTTGGAAACTGAAGTGATCATCAACTTTTAAACTATTATTATCATCATCAAAACCACCATACTCGATCCTCTGCATCTTGAGCTTAACCCCCATTTCTATATCAAAATTGTCTTTCCCCTTGTCATCCATAACACAAAGGTCGTCATCATCTTCTGAAGTCCATGCCCGAAACTTAACCATTGGAGGAGGGATTTTTGAAAGCAACACTTCTTTGAAGTTGCCTAGTATGCCTTTATTAAAGGGATTTTCCTTCTTATCATATCGGTATCGAAAATTCTCATAGGTTGTCTGAAATTCATAATTAAGGCATATATATTATTAAAAGATGATGGAATGAGAGGATTATGGAATTGAGAAAGTAATCACCTGGTTGGTGCAAATGAGGTAGAAATGGAAAACTGTTAGGCCACCAACAAACCAGACGGCTATGAAGCAATACACAATGAGAATGACTGATAGTATATCGCGAGACATGGCTTCCCACATGCTGCACTGTTGTCCAAGTATGTTCAACCAAGAGCACAAGAAGACATATATGCACAAGGTAGTCGATGATGAAATAAAACAAATGAAGAAAGGGTAGTTGCGCTGCAAAATATACATTATTTCGGTTTAAAATAATCACTTCACTTGTAACTAATTAATTAGTTTTGGCCTTAACTGAGGAAATTAAAAGTAACTTACTAATCCGATGCATTGACCCACCCATGGACAGTGGTGGTCGAACCTCTGCACACAATTATTGCAAATGGAGCAGTGAGAAGCGCGCGGAGAACGGTAGAGCAGGCAAGTGTCGCAAAACTTGACTTTAACGGTTTGACCATTCGCCAATGTTACATCCTTGGTCCTTGGGATTCTGAGGTTTGGAGTTTTACTATTGACCCACTCCAATGATGGAGTCTTGGACAAAAAAATTGCTTCGTCTGACGATTCAGGTGGTTGTGAATTTCTAGGTATTATTCCCGGATCGCTACTACTTGTCAGAAACAGAAAACCTAAATCCTGCAAAAACAGGGATATATATATATATATATATATATATATATATATATATATATATATATATATATATATATATCAAAAAGTGGCATTGAGAGATGACAAAGATCTAGTTTTGCTACAACAACTTCCTATGTCCGAACCTATGATAATGACAATAATAACCTTTATAATATTAGGTTAAGTTGGATTGACGGTGTAGACTATCAGCACTGGGTGGAAGAAAAAAATTATTAAATACAGATATTTTTTAATAAAAAAATAAAAGTAAAAAATAATTTATCTTTTTATTATTTTTATCTGCTTATATATTCACTGACCAACCATACTGCATCAAAAGCATTCAAACGAACTAATAATAATAATAATAATAATAAACAAAAAAAAAAGAGTCGGAGGAGGAGAGGGTTATAAACTTGAATTTTATGTTGAAATTATAAGAGTTTTTTTTTTTTTTTTTTTATGCAGTTTATATGAACCTACTTTCGTATTCTAAAATTCATGTCAATCGATTTCAAAATCATTCATTGTGCCTTTAAGTTCCACTTCTTGCAATTAAAATCATAACCGAGGAAACAACATGTAGCTGGTAAATAATAATTAGTGCATTACTTTAAAAAAATATTAGCTACATATTTTACCAACCAAAGCAGTGAGGATGAGTCCCCCAACCAATATACGATGGCTGAAAATGGGATCGTCGTGCGTGATATTCACCACCATCTTAATGCAGAATGCTATTGCAGGGCATCCAATTAGAAACGAAGTTAAGAAAAGTGAAGATGCGTCGGGGCCAAAGATAATTCTCCCACCACAACAAAATTTCTGGCATTCAAAAATTGTTCATTAGTACATAATTGTTATTATAATTTGTATTATAATGTATTTCTTAACAAAACCTACAAATTTCTTTACTTATAACCCATTTTCATTCAAAGCAAGCAAAACTTATCTATCAATTTTAATCATTAAAATAATAATAAAAAGGCACCAAAGAAAGCAATGTAGAAAAGAAAATTGCCTTATTTGTAACAAATTGCCATATTATGTACTATTTGCTGTATAAGAAAATTTAGAAAGCGATGAGTATAATCAAAGAAATTGCTTAATTATTATTTCAGCCAAAATACCTTTTTAGGATAGTAACTATTTACCATCATGCATGCACAAATATACAGGAAATGATACGAGTAATAATTTTGTCATACTTAATTTGCAGGTATAGTAATTTACAATTATACATCTTTTATAAAAGGGAAGCCATAAACAGAATTCAATTACTAGGATGCTTGTTAGAATTCAAAGCATAATTATATCAAAATAACAATCTAAACTTTGACTGGAAAACGTTTTCCATCTTACAAATTGATGAAAAAAAAGCATGCATTATTAAAAGGAACAAAAAGCTTGTTTTTTTACAGAACTATGTGGAATTTATTTGAAAGTGAAATAATAACATGTAAATGAGATGGAATTGTCAAAAGTTGATTTAACAAAATGAACTTTCAAAGCATAATGATGAGAAGCAATAAGAAGATTATTATTATTATTATTATTAGAATCCATGCATCATAGATTTGCAAAATCATCAAAATTTAGAAAAAAGGAAAAGAAAGGAAAGAAATTAAAAATACATTATTTCCCTCCCAAACTTGATAAATCCTCCTGGCAATGGGTTTGGGAGGGAGGGTTTCCATGTGAACGGAGGACGAGTCATGAACTTGGCTTTTGTTTCTGTTCATAATTCTATTTTTTCGGTCTTTCATTTGATCTGATAATAGAGACAAACACCCACAAAGAGAAATTAGAGCAGCAGAAAACCAAAATTTCAAACAAGAAAAAGGCTTTGTGGGTGTTTGTATTTCTTCTCTGCAACTAATTCCCTTATTTAACAGTTGTTGGGTTAGCAGATGGATCTTACAATTTTCTCTTAACAAACTTTTGATGCGTCCTTAACATTTCTAAATTCGACCGAGCTTTCCGCACCCAAAACTAATTGCTTCTTTTATTGCATGTGTCCCTATGTGTGTGTATGTATATTAAGTTATTTTTTGTTTAATGTGATCACTAGTTTTCATATCATGTCTCGTGCATCTAACTATTTTTATGTCAAATGAAAATATTTAATAATAACTTAATTTTGTTAAAACTTCAAGCGTTAAATATAAAGAGTTACATAAAGATTTAAAGCATCTTCTTGTTGATGTTTACAAAAATATCAAATTGGTTTGCAAATTTATGTACATAACGAGTATAAATAATATACTAACACTTTGTTGGGAATGCAACATTAAATTTCAAGAATACCCTTTTGATATAAAAATGTTTTTGATACATTATTCTTATATTAAAATATTTATAATATAATTATTAAAATGTCAATAATGTAATTATTCCTATTTGAACATTAATTTGATATTCCATTTTTTGAATGTTAATTTGGGAGATATTGTTCATCAATCTCAATTGAACATAAACCAACTAAAAGCCACTCTTCACACATAATAAGTCCTATTCTCAAAGAACACTTGCAGAAATAAAAGCTTTTTGGAGGCAATAAACTAAAGAAGGCAATTACAATGATGATGAGGCATAGAGAAATCACAGTTTTCCTATCACTGTCTGATGGTGGTCGTGTCACCAGAATCCACGTGTACAACTATCCGCCAACCATTGACTGCCACGTGTCAGAACAAAGATAAGCCACGTGGCTGATTTCGCGACAGAGTTGCTACGCGACACAGTTGCTTGTTGAACGACAGAGTGTTCGGGGCGATAGGCACTCTGTCGCCTGGGATGTGTGCCGCACAGTAGGCGCGACAGACTCCATCGCCTCTATTGCGACATAGGTCTCCCGCATTGCCCTCGCGGCAAAGGTCTCCCGCACAGCCTGCGGTAGAGGTCTCCCACACAGCAGGGAGAAATACTTCAACTCTTTGAATTAAGAAACACATTCTCTTCCTCTTACTTACACAACTCCCGATTACTTACTTAATCATCGGAGTGCGCGTGCAGGGACAGATCCCTGCGCCCTCTGATTCCTGTTGTTTTTGCAGAACATACGAAGAACACGTGGAACAAATTGCACCGACGTCACTTCTTTGTCGTTAGTACAATCAGACTACGTGGAAGGTAAATTCCTGTTGCTGTTCGTTCAGGCAACATCAATTGGCGCCGTCTGTGGGAAGCTGACAAAAAGTCAGGTTCTCTATCCAAATGGTGAGGACACGCTCTACAGCAGAGTTGACAGGAGGGCAAAATTTCGTGAGTCCCCCTGTCAGATCAGAACAGAGACGGAGACATAGTGAAAGGGGTGACAGAGAAGCCTTGGTTTCTCTAGAAGAATTTGAGACCCTGAAACGCCAAAATGAAGAGACTACGACAGCATTAAAAGCTATGGTGAGCTTCTTCAGAGACGCTCTCCCCCAATTCAGCTTACCCTGTGAAGTGCAACAGTTAGTAGGGGAAAGCACGCCGAGGCAGACCTATGAGAGAGGTCAGCCCTCCACCCTGGTAAACGCTAGACAAGAGGCAGGAACACGAAATAATGCCACTACAGATCCAGCAAGACAGAGTTTGCCCACAGCACCTGTGCAGCAGAGCTCACCTGCAGACCTCGTGCGACAGAGGTCTCCCCCAGCGGATAGGCGGCAGAGCTCAACCGCGGACCGTAGGCGACAGAGTTCGCCCACAGCACCTGTGCGGCAGAGCTCACCCGCAGACCTAGCGCGGCTGAGGTCTCACCCAGTAGATAGACCATAGAGCTCACCCCCAGACTTTAGGCGACAGCGTTCTCTTGCGGAACCCGTACGACAGAGCTCTCCCGCGGACTACATGCGGTAGAGCTATCCCGCAACACATACGCGACGGTGCTCTCCCGTCGCTGATAGGCGATAGAGTTCTCCTCTGCCCGGCAGGCGGCAGAGTTCTCCTCTAGCCGATAGGCGGCAGAGTTCCCCCACATGCCGCAGCTCATCTCCCATGGAGTTGGAACATGATTTAAGAGAATATGGGGCTGGGGAGCGACGGAGACAGAGAGGTCCAGACCCACGAGAAGGTCTCAAAATTTCAAGTCCCGGAATGGGAGGCGCTGGAAGGGGTGCTTATCAGTCGGACTCTTCCAGACCCGAAGGGACATGGCCACACTCAATTCGAGGGTCGAAGAACGTGGAGAAGGTCGTCCAACGGATCCTTGAGAAGAAAAAACTGGTGTCTCCGGATGATGGCCAAAGGAGGAGGATTCCATTCAGTCCGGAGATCATGAACAAACCTTTACCGAAGAAGTTTAAAATGCCTTCTATGGCTACTTACACCGGTAAAGCAGACCCCTATGATCACATACAGAGTTACGAATCCCTCATGCTGCTGCATGGATGGGAGGACGAAATTATGTGCAGAGCTTTTTCTCTCACATTGTCTGGGCACGCTCTGAAGTGGTTCAACGGGTTGAACGAAGGTTCGATCTCTTCTTTCGATCAATTGAGGAATGAATTCCTGAAAGTCTTCATGATCCATAGTCAGAGGAAGAAAGACGCTACTTACCTACTCACGCTTAAGCAAGGGCATAAAGAACCCTTGAAGAGTTTTGTAGACCGCTTCCGAGATGCAACCCTGGAAGTGAAAGATCTACCGGTAGGGGTAGCCATGGCTGCAATGCTGCAAGGGACGAGCTCCGAAAAGCTACAAAAATCCATCTCTCTTGATCAACCGATGACAATCTCCGATCTCTTTGCTAAGGCCAATAAGTATGTGTCCCAAGAAGAGGTGATGAAGATGATACAGCCCAGGGAGGCAAAGGAAGGAAAGAAGAGAGAGAGAGACGCGCCCGAGAGAAGCTCTCCAAGACCCGTGAGAGTAGATAAAGCCCCTAGGCTCAGGTATGAAGGTTATACCAGGTTGAACGAGCCTCGCATTGCGATATTGGCAGCAATCGAAGGGGCGAGATTGTTGGAATTCCCCAAGAAGAAAATTAGAGACGTAGGACGAAACTCTGAAGCCTACTGTGAATTTCATAGCGCTCACGGTCACCCAACAGAGAGGTGCAGAGATTTAATGGATCAGTTGGAAAGACTAGCCAGAGAGGGGAAGATCAACCGCTTCCTGTGGAGGAGCGAGAGACCCCGTTACCCTCCGCGTGACCAAAGGAATGACCGTCCGCGGACTGGGCTGAATGATGATAACAGAAGGAATAGGCCCAGGAATGAAGCAATCAGGCCCATCCCCCGAGCCAATCCGCCAAACAACGAACCTACAGCCCCCGCAATAAATGTTATTGCAGGCAGGGAATCAATGGCGGGAAGCTCCTCTACTTCCCGCAAAAGCTATGCAAGGCAAGCGTATCAGGTTAACGTTGTGATGGAAGAACAAGCGGATGAAGAACCCATCATGTTCACTCCGGCTGACAAAGGTGATATTGTCACGCCTCATGACGACCCCATGGTGATATCCATGGTAGTGGCCAAACACTCGGTGAGCAGAGTCCTGGTCGATAACGGGAGTTCAGTGAACCTAATCTATTGGAACTGCTTCGAAAAGATGAGCATATCTGAAGATAGGTTGAAACCCGTTATGACGCCACTATATGGATTCACGGGCGAGCGAGTGAAGGTGGCAGGGTCCATAGAGTTGCCTGTGACTCTCGAATAGCACCCGAAAGACGTGACCCGGCAAGTATTGTTCATGGTAGTCAGGTCAACCTCCGCTGCCTACAACATGATCTTGGGTAGACCTGTGCTGAACGATATGAGGGCGGTGATATCCTCTTGCTATCTATTAATGAAGTTCCCCACTCCCAACGGAGTCGGGCAAGTACGAGGAAACCAAAGGAGTGCCCGTACTTGTTATCTCGCTTCCACCGCCAATAAGATAGCACAGAGGAAAGAAACCTTATGTATAGATGATCCGTCCAAGCCTCAACTTGTAGAAGAAACAGAGGCCATTGAGCTAACAAAAGGGGATGAGGGAAAAAAGGCATTCATAGGGACTCAACTGGGCGAACAACTAAAGAATGAGATAGTCGAGTGCCTGATAAGAAACTCGGATGTCTTCGCCTGGAGTCCGACGGACATGCCTGGAATCAGTCCCGAAGTGATCTGCCATGAGCTTAATGTCATACCCGGGCACAGACCTGTCAAACAAAAGAAGAGGAGTTTCACCCTGGAACGACAAAAAGCAATCACTGAAGAAGTGAGTAAACTCCTGGGCGCCGGATTCATCCGAGAGGTATACTACCCTGAGTGGTTGGCCAACGTAGTGATGGTAAAGAAATCTAGCGGGAAGTGGTGAATGTGTGTGGATTTCACTGATCTGAACAAAGCCTGCCCTAAAGATTCATACCCCCTACCTCGGATAGACAGACTGGTAGACTAAACATCCGGTTACGAATTCCTCAGTTTCTTGGATGCTTTCTCCGGGTATCACCAAATAATGCATCACCCAGAAGACGAAGAAAAGACTTCCTTTATAACCGACAACGGAACCTATTGCTACCGGGTAATGCCGTTCGGTTTAAAGAACGCGGGAGCCACCTATCAACGAATGGTGAGCAAAGTGTTCAAAGATCTTCTGGGAAATACCATGGAAGCCTACGTGGACGATATGATCATCAAGAGCCGCGTAGGAGAGTCTCACGCTGATCAAATGTCCAAGGTATTCGAAGTATTGAGGAGATTCAACATGAAGCTAAACCCCGAAAAGTGCTCATTTGGGGTAAGATCAGGGAAATTCTTAGGCTTCATGATCACTAACAGGGGCATTGAGACGAATCCTGAAAAGGTACAGGCGGTCATTAACATGAAACCCCCAACCACCGTAAGAGAGGTCCAGAGATTGACAGGCAGAATAGCAGCTCTGAATCGCTTCTTGTCAAAATCAGCAGAAAGGAGCTTGCCGTTCTTCAAAACTCTACGGGGGGGAAAGAACTTCGAGTGGACGGGAGACTGTCAAAAGGCCTTCGAGGACCTCAAGGAATACTTGAAACAGTTGCCTTTATTAACAAGGCCCCTAGAAGGAGAGCAACTCTATATGTATTTGGGAGTCGGTGATTTCACCGTCAGTGCGGTGCTACTGAAGAAAGATGAAATGGTGCACCGTCCCATCTACTACGTGAACAAAGTGCTATTGGAGCCAGAGACCTGCTATCCGCTAGCCGAAAAGCTAACATTAGCCCTTGTGATGGCCTCGCGAAAGCTGCGCCCTTATTTCCAAGCGCACCCTATCACCGTCTTAACAGATAAACCGTTGAGACAAATCCTTCAGAAACCTGAACACTCAGGCAGGTTAGTAAAATGGGCAGTGGAACTTGGAGGATACGATATCATGTTCCAACCGAGACAGGCCATCAAGGGTCAAGCTTTGGCGGATTTTATAGTGGAGTGCACTAGCCCGAGCGACTGCGATGAAAGGGATGTTCAACCATGGTCGCTATATGTCGACGGGGCGTCAAGTGCAAACGGAAGCGGGGCAGGTGTAGTCCTGATATCACCAGAAGGGAAACCCCTGGAATACTCCTTACGGTTTGGGTTCCCTAGCTCAAACAACGTAGCGGAGTACGAGGCTTTGATAGCCGGGATGAGGCTGGCTGAAGTGCTGCAGGTTCACCACTTGGTAGCACATAGTGACTCTCAATTGGTGGTGAACCAGTTCAACGGACAATATGAGGTACGAGAACCGATGCTGGTCCCTTACTTGAAGAAAGTCCAACTTCTGGCCCAGACTTTCAAAAGCTTTCAGCTGACACAAATCAACCGGTCTGAAAACACACATGCTGATTCACTGTCTAAGTTAGCCTCCTCCAATGAGACACTAGGAAGGATAGTGAAGGTAGAGAGGCTCGAACGACCTAGTATTGAAAAGGTCGAAGTGTGTGACATTCAAGTTGGAGACGACTGGAGATCCCCATTCAAACAGTATCTCACCGAAGGTGCACTCCCCCAAGATAAAGACGAGGCTCGTCACTTGAAAGTACAAGGGGCGAAGTTCACACTCATCAACGGAGAACTGTACAAAAGGGGATATTCGTCACCATTATTGAAATGTCTGGGACCGGAACAAGCAAGCTATGCCCTAGCAGAAGTGCATGAAGGAATTTGTGGCGAACACTTAGGAGCAAGAGCCCTTGCTACTAAAGTACTGCGATCGGGATTTTACTGGCCAACGTTGAAGAAAGATGCGATGGACCAAACCCGCAGACGTGACAAATGTCAGAGGTTTGCGCCTATCACAACAGCCCTAGTGACTCCCTCTCAAGGCATAGTACAGCCAATTCCTTTTGCAAAGTGGGGATTGGACATCCTTGGACCTTTCCCCTTAGCCACGGGCCAAAGAAAGTTCCTGCTAGTGGCTACCGATTACTTTACAAAATGGATCGAAGCAGAGCCCTTAGCTACGATCACAGAAAAGAAGGTCGAGGCGATGGTATGGAAAGACATTATCTGTCGATTCGGAATCCCATGCATCTTAAATGTCGACCATGGAAAGCAATTCGATTGTAATGCTTTTCGCGAATTCTGTAAAAACCTCAACATTCAGCTAAGGATCTCTTCAGTGTCATATCCTCAAGCCAATAGACAGGCCGAGGTCAGTAATCGGACTATTCTTCATGGGCTGAAGACCAGGCTAGACAAAGCAAAAGGGGCATGGGTGGACGAATTGCCTAGTATTCTATGGGCATATCGTACCACCAGTCGTGTGTCAACCAGAGAAACGCCATTCAGCCTCGTATACGGCGCAGAAGCACTGATCCCCGTGGAAATTGGAGCGTTATCACCAAGAGTGGTACCCTTAGTAGAGGAAAAAAACTCACAAGCTCTAAGGGAAGGCTTGGACCTACTCGATGAACATAGAGAAGCCACGGCTATTCGATTGACATCCTATCATCAGAGGGTGGCCAACTACTATAACAGCCGGGTGAGAGATAGGCCAATGTTTGAGGGAGATCTAGTGCTCAGAAAGTCGCAGATCACGAATGCCCTGAAGGAGGATGGGAAATTCAGAGCCAATTGGGAAGGTCCATACAGAATCAGATACAAGATTGGACCTAACACCTGTGTTCTGGAAACTCTACAAGGGAAGAAGATAGGGAAAACATGGAATTCAAATCACCTAAAGCTGTATTTGAATTAATCGCTATATTTTCTTTCCCAAACAGTATTATCATTTGTTTATACCATCACAAGATATTGTTATCAAATCATCACGCAGAATGTCATTTTATTATACATCTGCAACTTCTATGCATCTAAATCTTGTGACAGGAATTCAGAAGAGCCGTAAGAGCCTGAGGCGCTATGCGTCACTGTGGCCAGGCGTGTATTCAGAAGAGCCGTAAGAGCCTGATGCGCTATGCGTCACTGTGGCCAGGCGTAGACTCTGTCGAGCCGTAAGAGCCTGAGGCGCTATGCGTCACTGTGGCCAGGCGTACATTCAGACGAGCCGTAAGAGCCTGAGGCGCTATGCGTCACTGTGGCCAGGAGTACATTCAGACGAGCCGTAAGAGCCTGAGGCGCTATGCGTCACTGTGGCCAGGCGTATACTCTGTCGAGCCGTAAGAGCCTGAGGCGCTATGCGTCACTGTGGCCAGGCGTACATTCAGACGAGCCGTAAGAGCCTGAGGCGCTATACGTCACTGTGGCCAGGCGTACACTCTACCGAGCCGTAAGAGCCTGAGGCGCTATGCGTCACTGTGGCCAGGCGTATACTCTGCCGAGTCGTAAGAGCCTGAGGGGCTATGCGTCACTGTGGCCAGGCGTACATTCAGACGAGCCGTAAGAGCCTGAGGCGCTATGCGTCACTGTGGCCAGGCGTACACTCTGTCGAGCCGTAAGAGCCTGAGGCGCTATGCGTCACTGTGGCCAGGCGTACACTCTGACGAGCCGTAAGAGCCTGAGGCGCTATGCGTCACTGTGGCCAGGCAATAAAAACATCAAGGCTATAAAAACTAAAGACGCATCCACGTCATAGTAATCAAGGCTTAAACAGTTATACGTTTACGCAAAAAATTCTTTCTGAAAGTATACCTTTCTATCAAGAATTGGGGAGCATACACGAATACATTCAAAGCGAATATATACAAGCAAAATAAACAAACAGACAAAGAATGATAAATGATAAATAGAGAAGTAATGCGATACGAAGCATGAACAAAAATCTCGATTTCATTTCATTCAAAAGCTATTACAAATAGATCTTTAGTAGATCTTTACAATTACATTCAACAAAAGTACAAAATTAAAACAAAAAGGACAACAAAGTACTTGAAAGGAAAAACAAAAAACAGAAATAGCTATCTAATCTTCGGGAGAAAGCTGGGGATCAGCTACAGACGGACCTTCACTACCCAGGGACTGCTGCTGACCCTCCTCGCCATCCAAATCAAGAAGAGTGTTAATAGGCTCGGGAGCACCGCCCAAATCCACGGGCTCCCAAGGACCGGTGAGGTTGGCGAGGTCATTTTGAGCGGTCCTCTCGAATAGTTCGTCCGCGGGTTCAGCCCCAAGTTCATACTTGGTCCAGTCGGGGGCCTCGAATAGCATTGCCTCGTTCGTATATTGAAGCTCGGGGAATTCCTCGCCATCCCTATGCTTCTCTAACCATGATCGGGCAAGATAGAACCCGTACTTTACATAGGGATTCGAGAAATCCTCCTTCCACCTCAAGCAATCTTTGGAAAGGCGGTACTCCTTTACGGCTTCCGCCCGGATGTTATCGATCTCTACTCGGGTCAAAGTAGGAGCTTGACTTTCTAAATCGGCAACGCGTTGCTCAAGCTCCTGATTTCGAGTGAGTAAGGACCCGTAGTTGGACTGCATATGATCCAGCTCGGCATGGGCCTCCTGAAGATCCTCGTGAAATTTGCCAGATCGGGCTGTCTCGACAGTGAGATCCCCCTTTGCCTGATTCAGGTCCTGGTGAATTTTTGTAAGCTGCTCCTCCAAGCTTCGAACCAAATCCGAAAGTTTGGACAAGTTATTGACAGTGTTGGATAACTCCATAACCTTGTCCTTCAGCTCCTGAATTTCTTTATCGGCCCGCTCCCGATAGGCCCGGTGCTGGGCATTGTTGGCCACGGTTCTCTGAGCCAGCTGCAAAGAAATGCAAAAAGTTAGATTTAAAGAATGTAGCAAAAAGGATTCAAACGAAGAGGAGTATGAAACTTACCCTCAATGCCTCCATATCGGTTAAGTTCTCCCCCTCCGGATAATTTCAGAATATTCTCGCCTCGTCCCGAGGAAGGATGGAAGACCAACTAATCCGGGAAGCCACCCCGGGAGTATCCAAAGTATCATTGTTGCGGACCCCGGGGTAAACTCAAAATTCGGCCCCTCTTATAATAAACCCCCCATCCACGGGGTAGGACCTCTCATCAGCAGGGCCTATCCTCGAAAGTATTGGTCTGTTTCCCATCGAACCCTCGATGTATAAGCGCCTTCGATTCTTTCGCTGCGACGGAATGATATTGCACTCCGCACGCTCCTCAGAGCGGGATCGGTCGGATGACCCGGAAGCCCCCCGTGAAGATGAGGCAACTCTCCCCCTATCCCGAGAGAGATCCCTCTGCTCCGAAGGAGGGAGAGGCATCGCCTGCCTAGAAACAGGGGGGTCCGAGCACGAGGTAGCTGAGAGGGGACCGGTGCCTCGCTTGGGACATTGTCGGCTAAACGACGCCTCTTCCTGGTAGGAGCACTGGAAGGACCAGCCTCCGAGACCTGACGACCCAACGATTGCCGGAAGTGACTCATTTCTGCAAAAAAGGAAAAGAAAATAAATCAGTGGTCAAAAACTGATCAAAAATAGCAAGTAGTAAAAAGAATTAAAAGTTACCGTCAGGAGAATCGAGATGCTCCTGAAGGGACTCTATATTTATTGCGTCGTCATCAGGGAGCACCATGAAAGTGGAGCCGAACCCTTACCATCCAGTCAGGTCGGCTAAGGGTTCGTTGCCAGAACTAGACTCCACGTTGGTACTCCCTATATCCTCCTGTGGCCTTACAGGTTCAGGATTTAACTCGGGGGAAGTCGAAGGCGGAGGATCGGATGAAGGAACAGAGGGTCCGGCAACAGGGACCGGACCCATACCCCGCCAGCTGATATCAAATTTTCATTTGATAAAAGGCTGTCAAGGCTAATGGGATGACGGACTAACAGTTTGTTGACATCCGAAGATAACTGCTCCCTAAGCATGGAAATCCTAGGACCCTTGGGGATTTCTCGCCTATTCTCCCAACGGGTGGGAAAATCCAGGCCCTCGGGCACTTCTACAACAAGCCACTCCGTCTCACAACCATGAAGCTTGTTAGCAGGTTTCTCGAACAACCTGTTCTCAAAACCGGGCTGATACACCCGCTGAAGCGAGTAAGGCACTAAGCCGGGGCTCCCTCGAAACCTGAAAAATACATCTAAGAGAGGAAGGGATGGAGGGACGCCCCTTGAATGGCAGTGCACGGTGAACGCTACTAATTGCATCCATGCATGAGGATGCAACTGTCCCGGGGATACTCCGTGCGTCCTAAGGAAGGAAGCCCCAAAGTCGGACAATGGGAAGCGGAGTCCTAACTCTAATGCTGCCTTAAAAACGACTACCCCATTGGACACACGACGTATGTCACTCTCCTGGGGGGTTGGAAGTCTATAGGCGTATCCCTCGGGTAAGGGAAACCTAGATACTATATCTCGGATGTCGGCTTCCTTCAAAGTCGACTTTACTCCTAGGTCTATTTGTTTTCATACACCATGGCCAACCATTTTTAGGGGTTCGGAAGCCAAAAAGTGGAACCACATACTATAAAATTACCTAAAATGAAGGAGAGAAGAACTCGCGACAGAGTCTCAAGAAGGCGCGACAGACCTGCGACACAGTGCTGTGTGCGCGGCAGAGTTGAGATGGAGTTGCGGTAGAGTGGCGAGAGAGTAGCGACAGAGTCTGCAGAGGAAAATACGGTAGAGTATTTTTACGAGAGAACTGAGTAGCGACGAGGACAGCAGAGGCCCAGTATATATAGCGGCTCGCCTGCGTCACCACACGCGCGGAGATTCGACCCGACCCCAAAAAAATCCAGACCCAGACACTCTTTCGTAGGAAAAATTCCTACCAAAGAGTGGGGAGCAATTGATGGTGGTCGTGTCACCAGAATCCACGTGTACAACAATCCGCCAACCATTGACTGCCACATGTCAGAACAAAGATAAGCCACGTGGCTGATTTCGCGACAGAGTTGCTACACGACACAGTTTCTTGTTGAACGACAGAGTGTTCGGGGCGATAGGCACTCTGTTACCTGGGATGTGTGCCGCACAGTAGGCGCGACAGACTCCATCGCCTCTATTGCGACATAGGTCTCCCGCATTGCCCTCGCGGCAAAGGTCTCCCGCACAGCCTGCGGTAGAGGTCTCCCGCACAGCCTGCGGCATAGGTCTCCCGTACAGCCTGCGGCATAGGTCCATGGGCACTCTGCCGCCTACCGACTCCCCCACAAGCTACTTAACCCGAAGCGCGACAGAGTGCTCCATGACTCTGTCGCGGCCCAGACACGCGCCTAGGCCTCAGCTCGAACCGACTTAGAAGAAACCTATAAATATGCCAAGGAGCTCTCAGAAAAAGGGACGAAAAACAAAGAACAAAAAAGCAGGGAGAAATACTTCAACTCTTTGAATTAAGAAACACATTCTCTTCCTCTTACTTACACAACTCCCGATTACTTACTTAATCATCGGAGTGCGCGTGCAGGGACAGATCCCTGCGCCCTCTGATTCCTGTTGTTTTTGCAGAACGTACGAAGAACACGTGGAACAAATCGCACCGACGTCACTTCTTTTTCGTTAGTGCAATCAGACTACGTGGAAGGTAAATTCCTGTTGCTGTTCGTTCAGGCAACATCACTGTCAAATTTCTTTATTCTACTTTTGTTCTTTGCAAAGTAAAACTAAAATGATTTGAACCATTGGCTAATAAGATCTAAACTGCCTAACAAATGAAAAAGGCAAAAGATTTCCTAAAAGGCTAAAACCATAACCAGTATTTGCAAACCATTCGAACAAGCCCTTATGTCAATTTCTTATAGTTACAGGTTGTAAGAACGTAAGATAAACCATTCCCAGAGGATGCCATGCTGTAGAGGTACTGGTGGTTCGAATAAAATCTTTGCAATGTCACATAGATTACGAAGGGTCAACGACAAAGAATCATCTAATTAGCCACCATCTTTCTCCTCCACTCTCAAACTTCTACTCCTGAAAAAAAATATCGAGCTGACAATTATCATCATCCACCAACCAATTCACTAACATAAAGATTAAAGTCAGTTTTAGTTTGAAGCTGTTTGACACTACAAGCATCCTATTCACCTAAACTTAATTATCATAAAAAAATGTTAATCTCCAACAAATTCCATTTTACTAAGACGTCTGTAATTGTCTAACAAAACATTCATGGAAAGGCTAGTTCAGGGTTCTTGTTTTAACATGATTAATTATCAAGTTTTATCTTTACTAGAAACAACTAAAAGAAAATCTTAGCTTACTGAAGTTGTATTTAAAAATATTCTTGTCTTTAGAAGTAAGTGAATGCAATAAACTTTCCTCTTTTTAAGTAATACACTATATCCTGCCTATAATGAATGAATATAAACATGAATTACTTAGTAGGGTTATGAGAAATTCAACCGATCTGTTAGCTTCTTGCCAAAAAGATCTTACACGCCTACCCCTAGCAAGATTTTACATTTCTTTATATTTTCAAGAGTGTGAAAAATCTAGACAACAATTTAGTCACCCACATACTATAAGTTAATTGCTTTTTCCTACAGATAAACAATATAGTCACCCAAATACCATAAGCTAAATTCAACAATTGTAAGACCACTAACTTGTATATTCAGAATTTTTAGCTAAATATTAGTTAATAAATAGATGCACGCAATTAGATTAAGTTTGAGAAAAATTATTAAATCTAGTATAAAGCATAAGGTATATGAATTTAAATAAAATAGGTAAACCAAAAAGCTAAAATAATTTAATCATAGTGATTTTAGGACAAAATATAATTGAAAAGATGAAATATAAATTAAAGAGGAAAAATTTTATAATTTGGTAATAAAATTTATACAAGTGATAAAATATATGAGGACTTTATAATTTAGTAGCAAAATTTAAATTTATTGCATATATATTGATATATTTATCTAGGTATAAATAAATAAATATATGATAATAATAAATAAATAAATAAATAAAGTAAAAAAAAAAAATTGGGTTGCGCGACACGGATTCTCCCTATCGCGCGACACACCCACTAACACCCCCCCAATTTTCTCTTCTTTTCTTCTGCTCGTCCGAACCCTTCTCCCTTTCGTTGCCGACGACCTGTCATCCTTCCTCTCTGCTATCGCCGGCGACTGAAGCCCCCCCCACCCCCAGCAACCAACAACACCCGAGAGACCCCCTCCCCTCTCTCCTGATTTTTGCCCGACCCGAGACCCCCCTCTCTCTTTGTTTCCTCCCTTTGCCGATCACCCTCATCACTATCGACGACCATGTCAAGGCCTGGGCTTGCCCCTCACCAGGTCACCCAGCCTCACACTCCAAGTATTGCCCGCTTTGGGCTAGCCCACATGGCCCCCTCACGGTTTTGATTCACTGGCCCATCCTGGAGCTACCTCCATAGGGAAAGCCAGGAGATGCGTCCTTAGAGGCTCGAACTCAAGACCTTGTCCTAGTCGACGCACTCTGATGATACCACTGAGTCAAAGTGGTATCATCAGAGTGCGTCGATTAGGACATGGTCCTGAATTCGAGCCTCTGAGGACGCGTCTTCTGGCTTTCCTTATGGAGGTAGCTCCAGGATGGGCCAGTGGAGCAAAATCGTAAGGGGGCAATGTGGGCTAGCCCAAGGCGGACAATATGTGGAGTGTGAGGCTGGGTGACCTAGTAAGGGGCAAGCCCAAGCCTTTACATAAAACTGCGATCCTCACACAGTAGATCGGCATGCTGAGCTTGTCGTATCCGGTCAATCAAATTCGGTTCTACTCGCAGGTTAGCTATCACACAGTGGCCTACTGAGGTTTAGAGGCAGGATTTGCATTCCCGATGACCCAGAGTTAAAGAGATTGATTTTGACAGAAGCTCATTCATCAAGATATACACTGCATCCGGGGAGTAACAAGATGTACCAAAACCTCCATAAAGTGTATTGGTGGTTAGAGATGAAGAAGGATATCGTAGAGTTTGTGGCAAGATGTCTGGTATGTCACCAAGTGAAGGTAGAGCATCAGAAGCCTGCAGGGTTATTGCAACCTCTACCTATACCGACTTGAAAATGGGAGCATGCCACCATGGATTTCATCACAGGATTACCGAGGACTAAGAGGAACCATGATGATATCTGGGTAGTAGTAGACAGATTGACGAAATCCGCCCACTTTCTAGCCATGAAATTCACAGATACTCTGAGTACATTGGCAGAGTTGTATGTACGGGAGATAATGAGGCTATATGGTATTTCAGTGAGCATCGTATCAGATAGGGACTCCTATTTCACTTTGCACTTCTGGGAACATTTTCAGGAAGCTATGGTAACCCAGTTAACTTTCAGTACCGCTTTCCACCCTCAAACCTATGGTCAGTCAGAGAGAACCATCCAAACGTTAGAGGATATGTTGAGAGCGAGTGTTATGGATTTTAAAGGCTCCTGGGATGATCACCTACTGTTAGCCAAATTTTCTTACAACAACAGTTATCACTCGAGTATTGGAATGACACCGTATGAGGTGTTGTATGGTAGAAGGTGTCGTTCCCCGATTGGTTGGGAAGAAATGGGTGATAGGAAGACTTTTGCTCCCGGTTTGGTACAATAAGCCTCTGAGGTTGTTTAGCTGATATGTGAGAGATTGAGAACAGCTCAGAGCAGACAGAAAAGTTACGCTGACATGAGACAGAGGCCACTAGAGTTCACTGTGGGTGACTCAGTATTTTTAAAAGTCTCTCCCTCGAAAGGGATTGTGAGGTTCAGTAAGAAGGGTAAGTTAAGCCCTCGGTATATCGGACCATTCGAGATATTGGAGTGAGTGGGAGATAAGGCCTATAGGCTAGCGTTGCTACCGGAGCTAGTAGGCATTCATAACGTCTTCCACATATCGATGCTTCAGAAGTACCATCCAGATCCGACTCATGTGATTCGGTATGAGCCGTTGGAGCTTAAGGATGATCTGTCATATATAGCAAGATCAATCCAGATACTGGATAGGAAAGAGATACTGGATAGGAAAGAAAATGTGTTAAGGAATAAGACAATTCCACTTGTTAAGGTTTTCTAGCAGCAGCACAATTCAGAGGAAGCTACTTGGGAGTTAGATAGCCTGATATGGGAAAAGTACCCTCGACTTTTCGATGAATGACTTGGTTCTAATTTGGAGGACCAAATTTCTTGAAGGAGGGGAGGAATGTAAGACCCGTAAATTTCTATGTAATGTTTATGATTTTGGAATGTACAAACAAGTTACAATGTATATGAATCATAATGAATGAATGTTTTTTAAGTTCTAAGTGTGAATGAATTGCAAAGTGGGTATAGAATCAATTGAATGAGAATTTAACTTTGGGAATCTGGGAAAAATTACAGCTGAAATGCTGCAGGATGAATGCTAGATCGATTTGAGAGCAAGGCAGATCGATCTCATTGCCTTAGAAATGTCACGACCCTCTTTACCAGTCTGTGACCTTTACCTCAACACTTACAGTTGGGCTGTGAGTCAACATCCGATCCATTTCTCATACATTTATAGTTTAATCATTTCAATTAAATGAAGTAGAATAGAAACTGGACTATTATAGATAAGTACAAAAGCGTTTACATCAGTTTCTATTATATACATCCTCCAAAATACTTAATACAAACTTTACTGTGCATTAATTTACAGGATACAAAATTTTTCTTATCTCAGTGTATACCTCTCTATACGCTGGATGACTGATGTAAAACAAAAGCAAAGACGACTGCAGTGTACTCACTACTGCATAGTATCTGTGGAGGAAGAAATAAGGGGGTGAGCATAACATGCTCAGTAAGGAAAATATGAAAGCATGTAGATAACTACACTATCTACATGCTTAAAATACATATATGTTCATTTTCCTTATAAAACAATATGCATGTTCTTTAAAACAACTTCCATCAATGCGAAACCATTAATTCGCTAGATGGGTATGTGCATATCCACACAGTATCACACAGCTTCACACAGCTTCACATAACATAATCCATTCACATAGTTCATATATAGAAAATGCTTTATACTTGGTAAATCAATACATGTTGAGACATAAATCATGGGTTATCATATCCCCAGACACACAACAAGGGAAGACATTTGTCACCTCACACAATAGTGACAATGTCGTATCATTTAGATACATAAAGATTTATGGCCAGAGTCGGATTCCAAGATACACTGATCAGGTGTGCGGAAAATTTATGCCTGGGGAGGTGGATCAACCATCCCTTCAGCTCATACTTAAATCACGGCACATCGTACCCCATGGCTAACGCTCACAGTACATCGTGCTCCCATGGATCCTTATCACCTATTTTCGTTGTCTCAAAATCTCGTGCGACCAGGTCAGTGTCAGACACACAGCAGTACACAACGGCTCAAGCACGTTTTATACTCATTACATCACATTCACAATCCATGTGTGAGCAGGTCAATGCAAGACACACAGTAATACATGATGACTTTAACATGGTTTTACTCAACACACAGTATAATCATGAAAACCTCATGCCAGCAACTCAGCGTAAGACACACAACATACCTAAGGCATCGAGCACGGTATTACTAGGAATTTACATGCGAGCATAGTCAGAGTAAGACACACAACAATACTTGAAGGCTCTAGCATGATTCCCAAAATCTAGTGCGAGCATCTCGAGTGGAACACACAGCATCACCCGAGGTATCGAGCACTCTTTTGCTTTCTCAAAAATTCCCTTTGAAAACAATGTGCGAGCAGGGCTGGTCAATCTACCGTTGCCTCTCATGCTCTAACACGATTTCACATAGAAAAGGAATAGAAGGGGTTCCATGTATAGACATGAGTGAGACGGCAAATCTCCCTTCAATCACTCTCTAAAAGCACTTCGTACAAATTATCAAAAATCGAGAGCCCATGTTATTCTTTCTCAAAACGTTTGCAAAACCTCTTTTCACAACAATCATAGACGTCATGTAACTCATACTAAAGACTTATTCTCATACCTAGTTTTCTACTTAGATATATCGATATCTATGTATTTATCGCATACACTCGCACATAGCAGGTAAGAAAACATACGTATAGCTATCTCTATGACTTGCATAAGTCTCTTACCTCGAATCACGCTTGAATCGTTTTCCTTCGATTCTCACTTCTCGTGATCCGCTCTATCAATTCCAACGATATCCTTTGGAGCTGAAATTGTGTATTACACACATCAGTATATTGTCCTATACTTCATTTCACTTGCATGATATTCAAATCAATGCATTTGGCCATTTATATCTCATTTGACCTCATTACATCATTACTGGACTTTATCCTTTCATAAGTCCATTTCGAGTATATAACTCATTTTTGAGAATCTCTGAGACTCCTTGAGTCTATTGATTCCTATTAAACCGGTATTAAGCTTATAATACCTTAAGTTCATGATTTTCATTTCATTGAGGCATTTCATCGAACACCTCATATAGTCAATTTTAGCCATTTTCATTTCTAACACATAAACTTTACCAAACTGTTACACCAACATATATACATGTTCAATAACACCTTTACATGCTCAAATCTCCATTAAAATATGCTTACTCGATTTTCTATCATTAAATCGATTCTAGGTCTTATCTTTGTTTAAGCATGTTTATCATATTTCAACCATTAATCTATATACCAATCAACTCATACAAATATATAGATCAACATATTTGAGATTAATGTATTGATATCTTACCAATCTAAGCTTTTCTTTTTTTCACAACTTTGAGGAAAACTCCTTTTCTCCTTCAATTTAGTGATTCAGTCTCTCGTTTCCAACTATGTTGTTCTTCTCCACTATATGAACAACTTTGATGAAATGAACTTCTTTGAAATCTCTAAGGAAAGTATTGATGGTCTAGAGAGGAAGTTAGGTCACTTGGTTGCAAAATATGGAAAGTTTATGTTTCTCCTGAAATCTGTAGTTTAGCAGGTTCTGTTTTATAGAAATTGCATTGATAAGATCGATCTCCATAAGTGAAGGATCGATCTGCAGCTATTTTTAGCCTTCCAAAATTGAGTTTTCAAGTTTAGGAGATCGATCTGTCGAAGAACATGAGATCGATCTCTCCTAGGCCGAGAGCTTCTGAGATCGATCTGGCAGGGTAATGAGATCGATCTGCTTCAGGTTGAGGCTTAAGGAGATCGGTCTGCTTGGACTGAGGACCGATTTCCTTCTTCAAATTGCCTCTAAGATCGATCTCCCTTGCATTGGGGATCGATCTCCCCTTATCCTGCAGCCATACTTAGCCTTTTTTCACTCAAATTCTCAAAGTTAACTTCATTTTCATTTACCACACTACTCATTTTGCATTAAATACACTTTCATCACTTCAAAAGGTCTATTTCTTATTATTCATACCTAATGAAACTTGTGCATACATCACGAATCCATATAACAAGTGTGTACATCAGATTTACGGACCTTACATTACTTATGATTCATATACATTAACAAGTGTATACATAGGGAACCATATGAGTTACATGTAAAAATACAGGTCTTACAGGAAATACAATGCAGAGGTATTTTGTAAGAGGGAGATTGATCCCTCACTCAAGCAAATCAATCTTAAGTTGTCTCAGGTTGGACCAGATCGATCTCTTCCTATAGGCATATCGATCTTTAGTTACCTCTGGATAGGCCAGATTGATTTTTGAAGTCCTCTACCTGAACAAGATCGATCCTATACCAGTGAACAGATCGATCTCATGCACTTCGACAGATCAATCCCCTAACTGCAAATTTTTGAAATTCTAAAGGAGTTTAAGCATGGGCAGATCGATCTCCCCCCTTTGGAGATCGATCTCATAAGGCATTTTCTATATAAACTGGGCAACTGAATCTGCATTTCACAAGAAACAACCTATTTCCCCATTTTTAACAAGTGACCTAGCTTTCTCACTCTAAAATCACCACTTTTCAATCAGTTTTGAGAGAAGTTCCTTTGAGCAAAGTTGTTCCTAGTGAGGAAGAGAACAACGTAGTCTAAGATTAGAAGCTTAAACCTTAGATTGAATGAGAGAAGAGGTTTTCCCCCAAGTTGGCAAAAAAAGAGGAGAAAGTCAAGCTAGGTAAGATTTTAATACACCATCTGCTAGTATGTTAATCTAGACATTTTGATAAGTTGATTGGTGTATATAATGTTGGCTGAAATTTACATTTACATACTTAAACAACCATGACCTATAATGAGTTTAGTGAGAGAAAGTTGAAATGGCATGGAATTAGTGATGATTTAAGGATGTAGAAATGTTAGTAAGCATGTAAAGATGATTTTAAGATAGTTTTGTGAAATACATATGTTGGAAAAGATGATGATTGAGAATGGGTATAAAAGGTGTTCGATGAAATGCCCTAGAGAGAAAAAATGATGAACTTAAAGGCATTGTGAGATTAATGCTAGTCCAATATGAATCAATAGACTCAGGAAGTCTAATGGATTCTTGAGAAATAAATAGAATGATCGAAATGGACTTAAGAGAGATTAGAATCCAACAAGTTGTAATGAGGCCATATTGGTGAAAAATGACCTAATGCATTGAATAGAACTTCATGCAAATGAGAAATTGAGTATTAAAGCATACTAATGTGAGTAGCAATTGCTTGCAGCTCCTAGAGATAAAGTTGGAGCCGATAAGATCGGATCACGAGCTTTGGAAAAACAAGGAAAGCGATTTGAGCGTGATTCGAGGTAATGGACTTATGCGAGCTATTAGAGATAGCTATACGTATGTTTCTTACCTGCTGTGTGCGAATAAATACAATAAAGTATATAGATATTGATATATCTAGGTGAAAACTAAGTATGAGAAGAACCTATAAGCATGAGTTGCATGACTTCCATGTTATTGTTGTGAAAAGAGGTTTTGTAAACGTTTTGAGAAAGAGTAATAATAGACAGGCTCCCGGTTTAGTAATTTGTAGGAAAAGCTTTTAACGAGTGATTAAAGGGAGATTACCCTCTCACTCATACTCAGTGAATGGAGCCTTTTATTTCTTTTTTGTGTGAAATTGTACTAGAGCCTAAGTGGCAACGGTAGATGTCATAACCCATTTCATTCTTTTTAACCGAAAATCACTATAAATTTTTCGCGTTTATTCCTTTCCCCACTCAGTCGTGAACAAACTTACCACTACACTATTGGGCTGTGAGTCAATAATAATCCACTTGCAATATCCATTCTCAGTTAATAAAAGTGATGTCATACATTTGAACGTCAATCATTCATTTATACAAAATATGATTACTGACATCTACATCCCCCATAATTACAACTCAAAAGACTACTGTGCTTATACAATTGTTTAGATACAAAAAGAATCTTCATGTGTATACCTCTTAGCGATGGATGGCAGCGGATATCCAAAATACAACGCCTCAGTCCTCACTGGGCCACTATGTACGCTCTATAGGAGGGGAAAAATAGAGAGGGATGAGCAACTACACGCTCAGTAAGGCAATAATGCAAGCATGGTAGATAACTACTCTATCTACATGTTGATAATGTTATGCATAAATTATTTATAACGGGAGCATGAGGAATTAAAACTATGCCATATGAGTATACATATACCATGTATTTAAAATCATGGAATCTGGCATAAAAACATGGTAAAACATCATGTACAAATCATCTCATGCTCATTAATCGTCAAATCTCATAAAAAAGGGCAATTCATTTAAGAAACATCCTTTTTAAAACCACATCTCTTTCTCAAATACATACAATCCTATCACAAATCATTTTCTCATTCACAACATCATTACCATTTCACAAATCAAATCCCACAAGGCTCGACCCCTCCCTCGGGTCTACCCTGGACAGTCAAAATCACACTCAAGTATCAAGACCATGTGATATTATGTAATAAGCAAGGAGATAGGTCACTGTATCTCGATTGACTATGTTGGCCAACAATGTCATAAATCATCCCAGACCACACGGATCCAGGTGTGCGGGGTATCATGCTGGAATGAAGCTGGGTTAGTTCTCCGCCAGACTTTTCAAATCACGTAACCACCACGTGGTACATCGTAGTCCATGTGATATACAAGGTACATCGTACTCTACGGACCCATATCATGGTTGGGGGTGCCTGCCGTAGGTCTTATCTACCCCACACCAAGTGTAACCTCTATAGTCTCAAGTGCACGTGGGAGTACCCTTAATACTAGGTCCTATCCCCTCACCTTCATCCCACTCAAGAGGTTTGTTAGGTCTGTTGGATTCCCTGAATGGATTAATGTCAGGTCCTAGCCCCTTACCCTCACCCCACTCAAGAGGTCTGTTAGGCCTGTTGGGTTCCCTGAACATCAACCCGTATTATCCTTACCACGACATCATGCATACCACAGTGTGAAAACCTACGCGAGCTACGCTCTAGCACGAATTCATGCATTAGAAACAAATTACCTCGTACAAGCAATGCTCTAGTATGACATTTATGCATAAAACATGAAGAAAACCACGTACGGGCATAGCTCCAGTCTGGTTATATGCATAAGAAACCACTCGAAATCTACGTACGAGCAAAAGCTCCAATACGGTTTATAAAACATCACCACAGTTCAAATGAAAGTGTGAGCTAAGCTCCAACATGTTTCAAACATGTGAAAACATCAATATCCAGTGCGAGCTAGGCTCCAGCACCGTTTAATTCTCATAAACATGATAGGCTCATAAACATTCAAAAACTAATCTCAAAACACATTTAGCACCTCCCATGTGCTATCACACAACATTATTCAAACACTAGCCAGCCTATCCATCAATTTGCTTAAAAAAAGCAATATGTTTTGTGAAAACGTTCAAAACATTTGATTTATGCAATTATTAGCCTTACTATCCCATTTCTTTCTAATACCATTTCAACAAGTAAATCTCATACATATACTTATAGTTACTTCCATACATCGTCAAACACATTTCTATAAACTCATGCATATTTCAAAAGCCCTATATACCCACAAAATACGAACAGCTACCTCTATATACTTACAGAATTCCCTTACCTGGAATCGCATCGCTGGATTCCACTTCTTTAAAGCTGCTTACATGTGCGGTTTGATTCATCTCTAACGAACTCTCCGAAACTGCACATAATCTCATTTCACATTATTTTAGTCTATTATAATGCAACCTTTGGGTTTGCTATAGTCAATTAACTCTATAGCCTCTATCATCTCTTATAAGGCCCCGTTTCCTTTCTCTCTTCAAATCTTGAGTCTATGGATTCCTTTAGGCCTATTTATTCATAATGAATCGATATTAGGCTCATAGTATTCATATTTCGTTAATTTCCTCACTATGGCATTTTATCAAGCATCTCGTATACCCATATTCATAAATTCTCTAAACTCACAATATAACTCCTCATGACCAATTCAAATCATCCACATTACTCAAATAACAACTTAACAAATCCCATAAATCACCAACTTATTTAATTTATACTTTCTCACACTAGACTTTTTCCATTTTATAGGTCACATTAGTTCCAATACTACCTAGATGGTTTCAACTAACAATACTCATGCAAATCAACTCCAAGATCAATAAACAAACCAATGTGCTTGAGTTGGAGCATTAGAAACTTACCAATCTAGTTTCTCTTCTTGCTTCAAATGGGAAATGCTCCTTACTCCTTCAATGCCAACAATGAGGTTTTGGGTTTCAACTATGTTGTTCTCTTCCTCAAGATGAACAACTTTGTGTAATGGCCTCCCTTCAAATCTTACTGGAACGGGTGGATTTTAGAGAGAAAAATCTAAGTTTTGGGTTGAAAATGGAAAGGTGTTGTTGTTTCCCAAAAATTGCAGATTTCAGCGCCCTTTTTATAGAAATCACTTGATGAGATCGATCCGCACAAAGAGGAGATCGATCTGGCCCTCTTAAATTCTTCTTTTTCACGACATTTTAAGCACAAGATCGATTTGTCGAACCTTGAGATCGATCTACTCCAAACAGAGAGCTAAGGAGATCGATTTGTATGCTTGAGGATCGATCTTTTCATTACAGAATGTTTAGGAGATCGATCTGGGCTCGTTGGAGATCGATCTGCTCTATTCCATTACCCAAATAAGAGCATTCTGGCTCTTCCAGATCGATCTCTCATCCTATGAGATCGATCTGGCCTTCATATTTTCCAGATTTTCTGCAGCAACTCACACCCAAACATTCTTAATTTACTGCCATGGTCATTTTCTCATCCAACCACCTTTAAGATTTGAAAATGGCATCCATTCCTACCTTATACACATTAGAATTTGTGTGTATTCTTTGTATAGCCAAAGGTATCCCATACCAAACTAAATGGTAGTTCAACTTCATTCCATTTTACCACACTACTCATTTTGAGTTCCAAGCACATTCATCACTTATAAAAGCTCATTTCTTCATATTCATACACAATGAAACTTGTATGTACATTACAAAATCATATTACATGTATGTACATTACATTTATGGACTTTACATCAATTGTACTTCACATTATAAGTACATTCCATACTTATGAATCCATAAAGTTTACATCCAAAAATATGGGTCTTACATTCCTCCCCCTTCAAGGAATTTGGTCTTCCAAATTAGAACCAAGTTACTCTTCAAAAAGTTGGGGGTACTTCTCCCGTATCAAGTTCTCCAATTCCCATGTGGCCTCTTCCGCCATGTGATGTTGCCAAAGAACTTTCACCAAGGGAATTGTCTTATTCCGTAGCACCTTCTCTTTTCTATCCAATATCCGAACCGACTTCTCAACATATGTCATACTCTCATTGAGCTCCAACGGCTCATATCTTATCACATGTGCTGGGTCCGGGTGATACTTTCGAAGCATAGAGTCGTGGAAGACGTTGTGAACATTTACCAAGTCTGGTGGCAACGCCAACCTATACGTCTTATCTCTAACTCTCTCTAAAATCTCGAAGGGTCCGATATATCTAGGGCTCAACTTGCCCTTCTTACCAAATCTCATAATACCCTTCGATGGTGAAACTCTTAGAAATACCGACTCACCCACATCAAACTCTAGTGGTCTTTGTCTTTTGTCAGCATAACTCTTTTACTGGCTTTGAGCTGTCCGTAATCTTTCACATATTAATTAGATGTCCTTAGATGCCTGCTGTACTAAGTCAGGAGCAAAAATCTGTCTCACCAACCGCTTCCCATCCAATGGAGGATCGACACCTGCATCCACACAGTGCCTCATAGGGTGCCATCCTGATACTCACATGATAGCTATTATTATAGGCCAACTCGGCTAATTGCAGGTGATCATCCCAGGAGCCTCCAAAATCCAACACACACGCTCTCAACATATCCTTCAGGGTCTGTATAGTCCGCTCTGACTGCCCATATGTCTGAGGATAAAAAGCGATGCTAAAACTCAGTCGGGTCCCTAGCACTTCCTGAAAGTGTTCCCAAAAATGAGAACTGAAGCGGGCATCCTATCAGAAACAATACTCACTGAAACACAATGTAGCCGTACTAACTCTCGAATATATAGGTTCGCCAACTGACTCAGAGTATCGGTAGCTCTCATAGTCAAGAAATGGGCGGACTTAGTCAACTGGTCCACAATAACCCATATGGCATCATGACCTCTGCGAGTTCTCGACAATCCCATCACAAAATCCATGGTGACATGCTCCCACTTCCAAGTCAAGATCGGTAGAGGTTGCAATAATCCTGCAGGCTTCTGATGCTATACCTTCACTTGCTAACAAACGAGACACTTAGCGACATATTCAATAATGTCTCTCTTCATTCCAGACCACCAATAAACCTTTCGAAGGTTTTGATACATCTTAGTACTCCCCGGGTGTATCGTATACTTCGATGAGTGAGCCTCTGATAAAATCAGCTTCATGATCTCAGGATCCTCGGGAACACATACTCTGCTCCTGAACCTTAATAACCCATCAGTACTCAGCTCAAAATCAATACCCACACCTATATGTATCTGCCTCAGCCAATCGATGCACCGTCGATCCCTCTGTTGGGCCTGCCGAATATGGCCAATCAGCTCTGGCTCTAATCTCATACTAGCCTTGATATCCAATCTCTTCGATCCAGGTGGGGTTACATCCAAACTGAGGTTCGCAAAGTGTTCCAACAATTCATGCTCCTGTACTATCATATAAGACACTAACCCGGGGTTCTTCCTACTCAAAGCATCGATAACTACATTTACTTTACCTGAGTGGTACATGATTTGACAATCATAATCCCTCAGGAGTTCGAGCCATCTCCTCTGTGTCATATTCAGTTCTTTCTGTGAGAATAGGTACTTAAGGCTCTTATGTTCCGTGAACACCTGAAATTTCTCACCATAGAGATAGGGGCACCATATTTTCAAATTAAACACCACGATCGCCAACTCCAAAATCATGTGTCGGCTAGTTCCTCTCGTGATCTTTTAACTGTCTAGATCCATAGACAACTACCTTCCCATCCTGCATAAGCACACAGCCTAGTCCCTGGTGTGATGTATCCGTATACACCGAGAATCCTCCTGAGCTGGTAGGAATGGTGAGAACCAAAGCGGTGGTCAATCAATGCTTAAGCTCCTCAAAACTCCTCTCACATGCCTCGTTCCATACAAACTTAACATCCTTCCGTGTGAGGCGTGTTAACGGAGCAACTAGTCTGGAGAAACCCTTTACAAATCTTCGATAATACCTTGCGAATCCAAAAAACTTTTGATCTCAGTATCTATCTTGGGCTGTTCTCACTGTACAACTGCCTCAATCTTAAATGGATCTATTGATACCCCATCATTCGACATAATATGCCCTAGAAATGAGATCTGTTCTAGCTAAAAGTTACACTTGTTGAGTTTGGCATATAACTCTTTCTATCGAAGGGTCTGCAGAACTATCCTTAAGTGCTCCTCATGAGCTTCCCTGGAATTGGAATAAACCAGTATGTCATCAATGAACATAATTACAAACTTGTCCAGTTATGGCTTGAATACATCATTCATCAGTGCCATAAATGCTGTGGGGGTATTCATCAATCCGAATGGCATCACCATAAACTCGTAGTGGCCATAACGGGTATGAAATGCTGTCTTGGGTACATCTCCACTCCTGATCCTCAACTGATGGTACCTTGACCGCATATCTATCTTTGAAAATACTTGGGCTCCTCGGAGATGATCCAACAAATCATCTATACGTAAAAGGGGGTATGTGTTCTTAATGGTGACCTTATTCAACAACTGATAATCTATACACAGTCGGAGGCTCCCATCCTTCTCCCTTATAAATAGGACCGGTGCTCCCCAATGTGAGACACTCGGTCTAATAAACCCCTTCTCCAGCAACTCTTACAACTACTTCTTTAGCTCTTCCAACTCTATCAGAGCCATCATATACGGTGATTTTAATATCGGCTCGGTACTAGGCACTAACTATATGCATAATTCCATTTCACTTTCAGGTGGTAGTCCTGGTAATTCGTTCGGAAAGAGATCAGGGTAATTCGTAATTACGGGTATGTCTCTCAATTCCGGGTGTGCCTCATCTATATCGACCACATAGGCAATGAACCATTCACATCATTCTTTCCATCGTTAGTGTCACAAGTTATCACATCAATATTCAACATAAGCATATAAATTCATCTCTCAAGTAGATTAAATTAAATCATATTCTTTTCATTTATATCAATCATGTGCTTTCATTTCTTTTCATCAAAATTTTACAATAAGATTGCCTAATCCTAAAAACATCAATGTCTTAGCATGGCAATCCATAACAACACGATTGGTAGCCGATCAATCCATTCCCAATATTACATCAAAATTATTCATGTTTAATAAAATCAAATTGGTTATCATTTCCTTTCCCTCTATCTTTAACTTACAATCTCTAAATACATGCTTGGTCAATTGGCTATCATTCATTGGTGTGGAAATCATTAACATTTTATCCAACAATGTTGGTTTCACATGCTTCAATAATTTACGTGCAAAGAAAGGTGATATGAAGGAATGCGTGGCACCGGGATCAAACAATACCAATGCTTCTAAATCAAAGATTAGGATGGTACCTTTAATCACATCCGTTGAAGCATCTGCAGTGTCCTGATCCAAAGCATGTACTCTTTCTTTACTCACACCCGCTGTCTGCTTCCCTTTTTCCTCAGCTGTAGCCCTCCTCCTCGGGGCAACTGTCTCAACTGGAGCTCTCTCTGGCTCCTTGCCCTTCTGCAGGGCAGTCTCAATTATCTCAGTACAGTACCTCAAACTATGTTCGAGCCTTCCACACTTAAAACATGATACAGGGGGTATCTGACATGGTCTAGTCCTATGGTATCTCCCACATCTCCTACACTAGTCAGTAGTAGGTCGTGGTCCTCCAATAACCATACCCCTTGGTGCAGTCAAAGCCGAGTACACGGGAGGTCTAGCAGCTCTCTCCTGCACCTCCTCGATCTTAGGTCTCTTTTTGAAAAACCTCTGGCCTCCCCTCTTAGCCACTCTATCCATCCCGGATCTCTTCCGGTCTATATCTCTTCTAACATTAATCTTCCCCAACTCAGAGGCATTTCTCTCAAAGTCTTACTCGCATAACTGAGCCTTATGTACCGCCTCCTCATAAGTCTGAATGTCAAACAGGGCTAGCTTAGTACGGAACCTCAAGCCATCAACAAACGTCTGAATCTTTTGGGCCTCACTACCCATCTTGTCTGGGTAATATCTTCCCAAAGACATAAACTTAGACTTATACTTGTCCATAGTTCGGTTCCCCTGAACCAAATTCATGAATTCCATTCACAATTTCCTCTGTGTGGTGGCTGGGATGTACTGTCTCTTGAAGGCCTCTAAAAATATCTCTCATGTGACCTCGGAGTGTCGGACCCTCAATATAGCTTTGGCAGATCTCCACCAGTGCTCGGCCTCGCCTTTTAGCATAAACATGGCAAAGGCTACCTTCCCAGCTGAAGTGCACTTGAAAAATCTATACGGTTTCTCCATCTCGTACACCTAATCTTCTGTAACCACCGGGTCCTTCACCCCTCGGAACACTGGGGGTTTCAACCCTTGGAACTCTTACAATCTGCTCAACTTGCAGTCATAACCCAACTCACTACCACTATGTTGTGGAGCGATAAGAGAAGCTGTATCCTAGACTGGAGGCGGTGTAACGATAGTTGTCTCTGTAGTCTGAAGTCTCTCTGCCTCTGCAGCTGCTTGTCTAGTTATAGGCTATGCTGCAAGACCTTGCCTATCATTGACACCTAATGCCTGCGTGACTATCACCACCAGGTTCTTAATACTTTGCTCTATCCTAGCGAAGTGTGCCTTTGTATCTCTTGCTCTCTCAGCAGGGTCCTGTGGAGCCTGATCAGTCTGTGGCTTTGCACGGCTTTCGGGCCTACCTCTATGGCCTCTAGCATGTGTTCTCACCCCTCTACCTTGGCGCGTAATTGGCATAATGCCTAACTTCCCGTATTAAAATAATTTATCAAACTCAATCCATCACGGTATACACAGTTATATCTAAACAAAAGAACAATAAAATGGGGATGTACTTTTCCTACGTTTTATTTCTAACTCACATCAGGCCAATACAGCTCTGATACTAATCTTTGTCACGACCCATTTCATTCTTTTTAACCAAAAATCACTATAATTTTTTCGCGTTTATTCCTTTTCCCACTCGATCATGAACAAACTTACCACTACACTGTTGGGCTGTGAGTCAATAATAATCCACTTGCAATATCTATTCTCAGTTAATAAAAGCGATGTCATACATTTGAACGTCAATCATTCATTTATACAAAATATGATTACTAACATCTACATCCCCCATAATTACAACTCAAAAGACTATTGTTCTTTTACAATTGTTTAGATACAAAAAAGAATCTTCATGTGTATACCTCTTAGCGATGGATGGCAGCGGATATCCAAAATACAACGCCTCAGTCCTCACTGGGCCACTTGTACGCTCTGTAGGAGGGGGAAAATGGAGAGGGATGAGCAACCACACGCTCAGTAAGACAATAATGCAAGCATGGTAGATAACTACTCTATCTACATGCTGATAATGTTATGCATAAATCATTTATAACAGGAGCATGAGGAATTAAAACCATGCTATATAAGTATACATATATCATGTATTTAAAATCATGGAATCTGGCATATAAAACATGGTAAAACATCATGTACAAATCATCTCATGCTCATCAATCGTCAAATCTCATAAAAAGGGCAATTCATTTAAGAAACATCCTTTTTAAAACCACATCTCTTTCTCAAATACATACAATCCCATCATAAATCATTTTCTCATTCACAACATCATTACCATTTCACAAATCAAATCCCACAAGGCTCGACTCCTTCCTTGGGTCTACCCTGGATAGTCAAAATCACACTCAAGTATCAAGACCATGTGGTATTATGTAATAAGCAAGGAGACAGGTCACCGTATCTCGATTGACTATGTTAGCCAACTTGTCATAAATCATCGCAGACCACACAGATCCCGGTGTACAGGGTATCATGCTGGAATGAAGCTGGGTTAGTTCTCCACCAGACTTTTCAAATCATGTAACAACCACGCGGTACATCGTACTTCATGTGATATACAAGGTATATCGTACTCCGCAGACCCATATCATGGTTGGGGGTGCCTGTCGTAGGTCTTATCTACTCCACACCAAGTGTAACCTCTATAGTCTCAAGTGCACGTGGGAGTACTCTTAATACCAGGTCCTAGCCCCTCACCCTCACCCTACTCAAGAGGTCTATTAGGCCTGTTGGGTTCCCTGAATGGATTAATGTCAGGTCCTAGCCTCTCACCCTCACCCCACTCAAGAGGTTTGTTAGGCCTATTGGGTTCCTTGAACTTCAACCAGTATTACCCTCACCATGGCATCATATATACCACAGTGTGAAAACCTGCACGAGCTACGCTCTAGTGCAAATTCATGCATCATAAACAAATTACCTCGTATGAGCAACGCTCTAGTATGAAATTTATGCATAAAACATGAAGAAAACCACGTACGAGCATAGCTCAAGTACGGTTATATGCATAAGAAACCACTTGAAATCCACGCAGGAGCAAAAGCTCTAGTACGATTTATAAAACATCACCACAGTTCAAATCAAAATGTGAGCTAATCTCTAACACGTTTCAAACATGTGAAAACATCAATATCTAGTGTGAGCTAAGCTCCAACACGGTTTAATTCTCATAAACATGATAAGCTTATAAACATTCAAAAACTAATCTCAAAACACATTTAGCACCTCCCATGTGCTATCACACAACATCATTCAAACACTAGCCAGCCTATCCATCAATTTGCTTAAAACAAAGCAATATGTTTAGTGAAAACGTTTAAAACATTTGATTTATGCAATTATTAGCCTTACTATCCCATTTCTTTCTAATATCATTTCAACAACCAAATCTCATACATATACTTATAGTTACTTCCATACATCGTCAAACACATTTCTATAAACTCATGCTTATTTCAAAAGCCCTATATACCCACAAAATAGGAGCAGCTACCTTTATATACTTACAGAATTCCCTTACCTGGAATCGCGTTGCTTGATTCCACTTCTTTAAAGCTGCTTATGTCTAACGAACTCTCCGAAACTGCACATAATTGCATTTCACATTATTTTAGTCTATTATAATGCAACCTTTGGGTTTGCTATAGTCAATTCACTCTATAGCCTCTATCATCTCTTATAAGGCCCCGTTTCATTTCTCAATTCAAATCTCGAGTCTATGGATTCCTTTAGGCCTATTTATTCATAATGAATCGATATTAGGCTCAAAATGTTCATATTTCGTCAGTTTCCTCACTATGGCATTTTAACAAGCATCTCATATACCCATCTTCATAAATTCTCTAAACTCACAATATAACTCCTCATGACCAATTCAAATCACCCACATTACTCAAATAACAACTTAACAAATCCCATAAATCACCAATTCATCCAATTTATACTTTCTCACACTAGACTTATTCCATTTTCTAGGTCACATTAGTCCTAATACTACCTAGATGGTTTTAACTAACAATACTCATGAAAATCAACTCCAAGATCAATAAACAAACCAATGTGCTTGAGTTGGAGCATTAGAAACTTACCAATCTAGTTTCTCTTCTTGCTTCAAATGGGAAATGCTCCTTACTCCTTCAATGCCAACAATGAGGTTTTGGATTTCAATTATGTTGTTCTCTTCCTCAAGATGAACAACTTTGTGTCTAATGGACTCCCTTCAAATCTTACTAGAATGGGTGGATTTTAGAGAGAAAAATCTAAGTTTTGGGTTGGAAATGGAAAGGTGTTGTTGTTTCCCAAAAATCGTAAATTTCAGTACCCTTTTTATAGAAATCACTTGATGAGATCGATCTGCACTAAGAGGAGATCGATATGGCCTCCTTAAATTCCTCTTTTTTCATGACATTTTAAGCACGAGATCGATCTATCGAACCTTGAGATCGATTTGTCGAACCTTGAGATCGATCTGCTCCAAATAAAGAGCTAAGGAGATCGATCTGTATGCTTGAGGATCGATCTTTTCATTACAGAATGTTTAGAAGATCGATCTAGCCCCATTGGAGATTGATCTGCTCTATTCCATTGCCTAAATAAGAGCATTTTGGCTCTTCCAGATCGATCTCTCATCCTACGAGATCGATCGGGCCTTCATATTTTCCAGATTTTATACAGTTTTTCTGTAGCAACTCATAGCCAAACATTCTTAATTTGCTGCCATGGTTATTTTCTCATCCAACCACCTTTAAGACTTGAAAATGGCATCCATTCATACCTTATACACATTAGAACTTATGTGTATTCTTTGTATAGCCAAAGGCATCCCATACCAAACTGAATGGTAGTTCAACTTCATTCCATTTTACCACACTACTCATTTTGAGTTCCAAGCACATTCATCACTTATAGAAGCTCATTTCTTCATATTCATACACAATGAAACTTGTATGTACATTACAAAATCATATTACACGTATGTACATTACATTTATGGACTTTACATCAAGTGTACTTCACATTAAAAGTACATTACCATACTTATGAATCCATAAAGTTTACATCCAAAAATATGGGTCTTACTGTATATTTACCAGCCCTACTCACACATCATTTTTGAAAGGGATTTTGAGAAAATCAAAATGGTGCTCGATGCCTCGGGTGATACTGTGTGTTCCACTCGAGAGCTCACACTAGATTTTGTGAATCATGCTGGAGCCAAAAAGTACTGCTTAGTGATCTTGCTCTGATTATGCTCGCATGTGACCCTCTCGATTTGAAGTGATGGGGAAAAACCGTGCTCGATGCCTCAGGTATGCGGAGTGTTCTTACGCTGAGTTGCTCACACATGGTCTCTTTAGTTTTACTGTGTGATAAGCAAAACTGTGTTGATGCCTCAGGTATGCTGTGTGTTCTTACGTTGAGTTGCTCGCATGAGAGTTTATGAGTTTGCTGTGTGATGAGTAAAATCGTGCTGGAGTCGTCGTGTATTGCTTAGTGATCTTATACAGACCTGCTCACACGTGATTTTGAGACAATGAAAATGGGTGATAAGGATCCACGGAAGCACGATGTACCGTGAGTGTTAGCCATGGAGTACTATGTGTCGTGATATCTTAGTGATTCTGTGTGGGCTAAAGGGATGGTTGATTTGCTTCCCCAAGCATAGGGTTCCCTCACACCTGATCAGTGTTGCCTGGAATCTGGACTATGGCCATAAGTCTTTTTATCTATGTGATACGACATTGTGTTGCTACTGTGTGAGGTGACAAATGTCCTCCTACTGTGTGATACAGGGTGATATAAAATCCCACTATATGTCTCATATTACTTGATTTACAAAGAGATTTGTATGTGTGTTTTGTGTGAACTGATAAATGAAGCTGTATGGTTTTTAAAGATTTAATTGTGTGATCCTGTGTGAATTGATGATGTATATGCATATACCCATTTAGCAAATTAATGATTTTACAATTGATGGAAGCTATTTTCAAAGAATGCATATATTTATTAAGGAAAATAAATGTTTATATTTTAAGCATGTAGATAGTGTAGTTATCTACCTGCTTTCATATTTTCTTTACTGAGCGTGTTAGCTCACCCCCTTATTTTCTCCTCCATAGATACTACGTAGTAGTGAGTTACTGCAGTTGTCCCTGCTATGGTGTTCTCTAGTTCTCCAGTAGTATAGAGGTATTCATTTATGAGAGAAATATTTTGTATCCTGTAAAGTTAATGCACAATATAGTTATCTTTTGTACGAAAGGGATGTATATGATAGAAACTGACGTAAACATTTTTGCATGTTTATAAAGAATAGTTTCTATTTCATTAAATGAATTATGAATTATAAATTATGAATGGATAACATGTGGATATGGATGTTGACTCACAACCCAACTGTTAATAGTAAGTTAAGTCACGGGAAGAGGGATGTGACAGACCAAGACCCTGTCGGAAGACCCATCGAATACGCCTCCTTCCCTCCTCTTCACCAAAAACGCCTTCTTCCCCCTCCCTTGCACTCGAGACCCGAAAACCTGAAAATCCATTTTTTTTACCCTTTTTCTGTTTCTCCATTTTGGTACCAGTAAATTCTAGGTAAAAACCAAAACTTTATATGGTTACATTTCTATACAAATATTGTTATAAAAGCATGATTGTTGTAGAAATTAATTTAAATTTTGGTTTTGAAGAAGTTAGGAAATTAGGGTTTGTAATTGGGGATACATTGTTTCAATAGAAATTGAAGAATTTAATCAGCAAATTATAATGTAAATAACATTCTTTTATAGTTGTATGAACAAATTTGAGCTATATGAATAGAGATGCTAAGTTGTACGTTTTGGTTAACTAGAGAGAGACTTGGAAATTTAGTTTAAACTAAATTAAATAATGTAGGTTATTTTTCAAAAAATAATTAATGTATAAATGAGTTCTTATAAGGTTAAAATGAATATGAAATTTAATAAAAAATATATATATATCGTGGTGAGCCTAATTAGGTATTCCATTAACTTAGGCTAGTAATGTAAACTAATAGTGATAAATAAATAATTATGTCAAATTTAAGCCGAATTCATATTTAGATAGTAAACTTAATATAAAAGGATAATAAAATAAGATGGTTTCATTTTAATGGAATTAATAAAGTATAAAATAGATTCAAATCTTGAATATATAAGGATGATACATTAGAAGATAATCCAACGTTGATAAATGTGCATGAGAGGTTAGTTTCATAATGACACTTAGGAAATTCTTGAATAAACTATGAATTGAAATAAATAAGAAGACTGATAATTAGATGTTCCTATATGTGAAAATCGTAGCTACTATCTCATTGGATGCCGAGGAGACATAGGCACATATATGCGTGCCTAAGGCGAGAAGGGTAAATAGTGCGCATCACTTTGGTGGTAAGGGATTTATATAGTTCGTAGCTAGTAGGATACTTCAGGTTAAGCTAAAAGTTTACTAGGAACCATAGGCTGTTAGTTTAGTTAAGATTTATTTTAAAGTTAATTACCTACCCTACCTGATTTTATCGTTTTTGACTTATAACTAGTGAGATACCTAGATTTAGTTAAAATCTGACTAGAAAACCGTAGACCATTTGGTTAGCGAGAATTTTTAGGATTTATTTAATATAATTATGTACTTTACCTGATTTTCAATCCTGCTACATTTATTTTTATTTTGAAATTGCTAGCTTTAGTCAAAGCGCTATTACGTGGGTGAGTATCTTGTTTTATGCTAATAGATTTTGAAAATGGCAAAACCCAAATTTGCGTGCAAGCGCTGCATCTTTGGATTTTATCATTTCCCTCACTACTGCATGATTTTCGTTACTTGTTTGAATGGGCTGTTTTGAATGTGATTTGAAAAAGTGTAATGTTTTAAACAAAATGATGGTTATCTGTTTGAAATGATGTTGCACGTTTTAAAGACAAAGGTTTACTTTCCCAAACCTTGGTTTTGAATTGAAATGAATTCGTATTTATACTGTACACTTGTCTTGGTAATTTGTTTTTTTCTTAGAATGTTGGCAATCCCCAAAAATGCTTGTGTGGCAGTCATGTCTTATGAGAGCCATCTCTAGCACCGGTAAAAGGTTCTGTGTGATTGCCCTACAGTGCCAAGTGCTTCACAGGGATGCCGAGGTGGCAACTAGTTTATGGGACGTGAGAGCCATCTCTAGCACCAGTAGGAGGTTCTGTGTGATTGCCCTACGGTGCCAAGTGTTTCACGAAGATTTCTTTGTGGCATTGAGATTTTCTAATAGCACCGATAGGAGCTTCTGCGTGATTTTCCTACGGTGCCAGCTGCCTACTATTGTAGACCTTGATCTCGTCTTCAGTACCCTAGTCTAGACCTGATTAGTCTAGGATAGGGCGGTAGTCACTATGGCCATAGGTGTGTTTACATTATGTAATTTGTTCCATGACAAGTTAAGGGTTATGCCACATCTCTCCTATTTGTATTGAATATTTATTTTGAACCCATGTATGCGTTTGTTAGACCGTACTTGTTTTCAATAATAATGTAATGTTACCAGAATTTTTAGGTTTCCTGTGCTTTGATTTTGCACCGATGATTTATAAACTATGGATTTTTAGCAAGCTTTGTGAAATCTTCAGTTTTGAAAAGTATGCTGATTTAACTCATCCGTGTTTAACGTATTTTCACGTTTAAAGACTAAAATAAAGCTTGTACATTGTTCTACAAAGTGCATGATTTACTAAACGCTAAAAATATTTATACAACTGCTTACTTGGTATGTTATTAGCTTCATTTATATGATTTCTTTACTGAGCGTGTGGTTGCTCACCCCTTCTTTTAAAGCATTTCAGATTAGCTCGTGAGTAATCCGCTCAGAGTTTACTGATTTTTCATGCTAAGTGCGCGACTTTTGTGCTAAGGTATAGACAACGAATGTAAAGTTATTTTTTTCCAGACTTATAAGTGTGCACGAATTTATGTAAATAATTGTTTTGTGATGTATTAGATGTTCATTTAGAAGCAGGATTATCACTAGTTGATCTTTTCAGTGTCATGATAAAACTCCTAGCTAAGTTGGTCGATATGGAACTGGGTTAAACTTGAGTTTGCCAAATGGATATGATATGGAAATGTCAATATTAATTGTGGATAGGTAGTTGCTGTGAATTGAGCTGCTTAGTTTAGGATTACTTGATATTATAGTGTACCGTGATAGCTGCTGATGAAATGTGATTAAATGATTGTTAGTTGTGGATAGCTAGGATTGCTAATATATATTTGGTTGTGAGAACTGATCATGTGGTTGTGGATTGTGGTTTTTGGTTGCTATATTGTCTTGTTTGTAGGTTGGGTAGAGTCAAATTGTAGCCATCATGCTGTCAAAATTTCTAAAAAATTTAGGACTTTAAGAAAATTCTTGACATATTAATCTAAAAGATTTAAACCTATATCGGATACGGAACTACAAGAAAAGATCTGAAAGTTATAATGATAAATACTAGTTAAGGTTAGTTCTTTTTTAAAACGTTTTTGCATTAATTTAGGTGCTTAAGGATAGAAGTAGAGGTCAAGGGTCATGACAACCTTTTTGGTATCAGAGTGGTTTGTAGCTAGACCGTGCCTCTGTAGGTTAGCTTGTATAGTAATACATCCCAAATATCGTGCATGTCCAAAATACATATGTGTATGTTGCATATACTTTTGATTGTTAATTAGTGTGTTTAGGTATTTGATATAGGAATCGTAGTAAATATGAACAGGAGGCGAGGACGAGGCCGAGGTAGAGGGAGATAAGCTCCTCCACCTCCAGTATCTCCTCCTCAGCCGGGAAGTCCGAGCACACGAATAGCGAGACTTGAGCAGACCGTTGAGCAAATGTCTGCTACTCTTACACAATTCATGGCTACTTTTGCAAACCTTGTGAATATGCCACAAGCTCCCCCACCGCCACCCAAGCCTTAACCAACTCCCCAAGATCCTCAACCACCAGCTCCACAGTACCTGAACCACCACCTGCTGCCCCACAACCCCAAGAGGTACAACAACTAGCTTAATACTTGGTGGATAGGAACGTGACATGGCTGAAGCAATTCTAAAAGATGAATCCACCCACCTTTATGGGTGTTAAAGATCCCACAGTAGCTGAAGAGTGGGTTATGAAGCTTGAAAAGATGTTCAAGTATACGGGGTGTAAAGGTACAAAGAGAATAGCTTTGACCACTTATATGTTAGAGAGTGAAGTGGACCATTGGTGGACTTCTATGGAGTAAATTTTACTGGCCAAGCACACATAAATAACCTGGGAGGTATTCCTAGAAGCGTTTAATGAGCAGTATATTCTCGAGTCTGCTTAGAGGAAGAAATAGGCAGATTTTCTAAGTTTGGTGCAAGGGAACATGACGTTAGACCAATATGAATCAAGATTCACTGCTTTGTGCTGTTATGAGCCCGATATAGCCAAGAATGAGCTGAAAAAGATGTTGAAATTCATAAGTGGGTTGAGACCGGCCATTAGGAGCAAGCTAGGCCCACTGAATATCCGAACCTATGCTGTGAGATCTGAGAATTTCAGACATATTTTATTGATGTAATAAGAATTTGAAGTGTAATTTATTGAGCTAAGTGAATTGTGGGAATTATAATTAGAGATTTATATGTTTAGTGTGTAAAATAAGCATGAAGTATGAGGACAAATCGATCTGGGAGAAGGAGAGATCGATCTGGTGAGTTAAAAATGACGAGGAAGGAGGAATTTGAGGAGCAGATCGATCTCCAATGGAAGAGGATCGATCTCCTTATGATTCTGTTTGAGAGAAGATCGATCTCATGAGGAAGAGATCGATCTCCAAATGATTCTGTTTGGGAGAAGATCGATCTCCTTAGGATCAGATCGATCTCATAAAGCCATAAAGAGATCGATCTTACCCCTCGACAGATCGATCTCCTAGGCATAAAATTGCCCAGATCGTCCCCAAAATTCAAACGCAGATCGATCTCACCCCTCGACAGATCGATCTCCTACCCTCAGCCTATATAAGGAACCCCTGTTTTTCTCCTGCAAACTCACTTTCTCTCTCTTCCAACCCCATTTCCACCAAAAACCTAACTTTCTCACTCATCCAAAACACCCATTTCTGGCCAAATCAAGAGTTGTGGAAAGAAGGAAAGTTGTTCCTCATCAAAGGGAGAACAACATACTTGGAAATCGAAGGACGAATCGGGTCGAGGCATGGGTTGTGCGTCTCACAAGCTTTGGGTAATTTCTAAACCTCGATCTTGATATTTGAGCTGATTTTTGATGATATTGGTGGTTGTCATTGAGGTGAAATAGCTGAGAAATGATTAGGGATTGATGAAATTACAATGTAGTTGGAGTAATGTTGATATTTGGCAATTTTGGTAATTTTGGGAATTTTGAGCTATAAATGGAAATTTAGACAATGTGGTGAATTAGAGTAGATGATTTGACATGAGAAATGTAGGACGTTGAGATATTGTGAATGAGGTTGTAGTTTAGGGTAGAGTTACGAGAATCAAGGGATTTGAGGTGTTATGAGCAATTATGCTCGATTTTGAGAATTGAGGTTTATGAGATAATCGAGTATTGATGTTTTAACATCGTTTGGACAGCTCGGGAGTTCCAGAGTGGAATGCGAGGCTAGTCCGTGATACGGGGGAAACGATTGCACTATACGAGGTGCAAAGAGGTAAAGGAAATCTAAACCATTTGTGTATGTGATTTGTAAACTATTATAGCATGATTTGTGGTTTATAAAACAAGCATGTTGAGTGTTGTGTTGAGATTTAATTGCACACGGTTTTTATAGCCGGTTGGAGCCCATAATTTTATGAGTTTATAAGCTGAGTGTGAAATTGCTTTATAAACCGTTGAATTTTGTGTGAGCAATGAATTGGGCTCTACGTTAAGGCAATATCGAGATTTGAGAAATGTGTGCGTGCTTTGCCGGTTGGAACTCGGTTTTATTATGTTTTGTGTTGAGTACAAAACGATTTTCAAACGAGTTTTATGAGAGAAAAACCATTATGAGTTCTACATGAAGGCAAACCAGTCTTATGTGATAAGACTTAGGTGTGTAGCTGTGAGTACACACCGGGCATTGCTCTGGTAGCATGTAAGCCCGATTTCTTCTCCGTTCTGGTAACGTGAGAATAACCCATTCTGTGGCTATGCCACGTGATACCCTATTTGGTGGCCGTTGCCACGTGAGAAACCCCATTGGTGGCCGTTGCCACGTGATACCCCATTTGGTGGCCGTTGCCACGTGAGAAACCCCATTGGTGGCCGTTGCCACGTGAGAAACCCCATTGGTGGCCGTTGCCATGTGATACCCCATTGGTGGCCGTTGCCACGTGAAACCCTATTCTGTGGCTGTGCCACGTGTGAAATTAAATCAGTGGCTATGCCACGTGTGAATTTAAATCAGTGGCTATGCCACGTGTGTTTAGTGGCTGTGCCACGTGCATTATTATTACTGTGATTTTATCACGTTATTTGAGAAAGCGTTTAACGCGTTATTTTCACATGCTTTGTTATTGCTCTAGAGTGAGCCTTTTTACTTCATGTTTTCACATGACTTGAGACATGAGAATGTCGTTTTGAGTAATTTCATGCTATGGTTTTCAAATGAGTTTCACATACAAATAAACATTTTGTGACGTGAATTTTGGTTTATGAAATGAGTTCCTTACCCCCTTTACTGAGCGATTTAGAAGCTCACCCTGTTTTCTTTTCCCCCCCAGATTTCTTCAAGTGAAAAGGGTTTCCCTGCGAAGTACGGAGTAGTGGCTAGTGGAGGACTTGAGCTCCAGGCCATATATTGTATTTTAAGGTATCTTTTATCTTTTCATGTACCCAGACAATTACTGTAATTGCAGACACTTGATGTATAACATTATATGGGATGTATTAGGATAATTAACTTGGAATTGAGTATTTGTATACGGTACAATTTACGCTATATTATGATGAGATCCTGAGGCATAATGATTATGATGATGTATGACACTGCACAGGAATGCACCCTTAATTGTGAATTAATGAGTAAAAAGTTTTAAATTTACCCTATTTTTCGCATTTTCGGGGCGTGACAGAGTTTTCTTGGTATCAGAGCTTAGGGTGTCTAGTACTGTCAGTGTCGATTAAGTGAAATAGAATACATCCCAAGTGTCTGTAATAGTCTAGTCATGAACTGAAATTGAGGATTGAGATTTCAATCAATTTTGATATGTACGCGCAGGAGACGAGTTGAGATAAAGAATGAGTAAACGACGAGGTCGTTCGAGGAGGCAAGCGGAGTCCCCTCCGCCGCCTGTCCCACAACCAGAGAGTCCTAACTCTCGATTTAATCGGATTGAGACCGATGTGAGGCAAGGTTTTGAGCAGATGACAGCGTTATTCGCGCAACACTTTGGAGTTAATGCCTCGGACACTACCCCTACACCACCACAAGGACCTCCCATACCCCCAGTGCCTCCCGTCACTCAGCCTGAGCATAGAAGTATGGTCCGACTAAGGGATTTTCTGAAGATGAATCCACCCGCATTTAAGGGAAAGAAGGATCCTACAGAGGCTGAGGAGTGGTTGACGGAATTGAGAATTATATTTGATTTTCTGGGGTGCACCGATGCTGAGAGGGTCAGTATGAGCGCCTATATGCTGAAGGGGAGAGCTCGAGATTGGTGGGGTACTACCCAGGGTATTTTGATATCCCACCGTGATGTGATTGGTTGGGAAGAGTTTCAGACAGTCTTTAGGACCCAATATGTACCACGAGCCGCCCAGAGAAAGAAACAAGCTGAGTTTTTGAGTTTGGTATAGGGTGACATGTCTGTGGATGACTATGAGAGCCAATTCACAGCGCTATTGAGATATGACCCAGAGACCTTCAAGAGTGAAGAGCTCCGCACATAGAAGTTTATGTATGGGTTGAAGCCCGTCATCAGAGATAGACTGATAGGGCTATGTATTACTGAGTTTGGAGATGCTCTGAGACGAGCACCAGAGATTGAAAGAGGAATTGAGATGGTACAATCCCAGAATGAGCTCAGAGCGGTGAATAGAGATAAGGGCAAGAGGCCAGCACTTTTCCAAACAGAGGCTCGGAGAGGTTCCTTCAGAAGAGGAAGGATTGAGGTACAGAAGGACAGATTGGAGAGACCCAGAGCCTATCCTATTATCAAGGAGACCCCTCGATATGTCAGGCTGGAGATAAGGGTTTGTAGAGACTGTGGCCGATCGCATGAGGGAAGTTGTACTGGGTCGATCCGTGGATGTTTTAGATGTAGTGACATGGGTCACAGAGTGAAGGACTGTCCCCAACCTCAGATACCACATGCTCCGGAGCCCACTAGACAACAGCCTCAGAGAGTGGATCCCCGGAGACGGGCCACTGCGGCAGAGAAAGGGAAGAAACCTGTGGCACAAGGACGTGTGTTTGCCCTGGATAAGGAGACCGCAGACACTTCGGTAGAAACTATAAGAGGTACACTCTCTGTCTGTAATTATGAGGCTCATGTGTTGATTGATTCAGGATCCACGCATTCATTTATTTCTAAGCATTTTGCATGTAGATTAAACTTGAAGTTTGAACCTCTAGAATATATACTACATGTAAATACCCCTATGCGTGAATCTCAGAGAACTGAGTTAATCTGTAGAGGATGTGAGATAAAGGTGGGAGATAGAGTGATGTTAGCAGATCTAATCCTGTTGAATATTCATGGGTTTGATGTAATTTTGGGGATGGATTGGTTGGTGACCAATCGAGTGAGTTTAGACTGCTACACTAAGATTGTAACTTTCTCCCTACCTGAACCTTACAGTGTACGATTGAGATATTGAGGAAATGATTATGTGGATTTCTAGTAAGTAATTTGAGAATTTTGATATTATTTTGGAGAATATTAAATATGATTATTCATGTGAAGGTTATGAGACACTCATCTCAGATGATGAGCGGGAACATCCGAGGATTGAGGATATACCTGTGGATTGCGAATTTCTGGATGTTTTCCGAGATGAATTGCCAGGTTTACCACCAGAGAGAGAGCTGGAGTTTACCATTAAGTTGGTACCAGATACTCAGCCGATCTCTAAACCTCCCTACAGGATGGCATTAGTGGAACTTGAGGAATTGAAGAAACAACTACAGGAGTTATTGGATCAAGGGTTCATTAGGCCCGGTGTTTCACCGTGGGGAGCACCGATTTTATTTGTCAAGAAGAATAATGGTAGTCTCAGATTATGCGTAGACTACCGGTTGTTGAATAAAGCCACGGTGAAGAATAAATACCCATTTCCCAGGATTGATGATCTACTTGATCAGCTGAAAGGGGCATCAGTCTTTTCTAAGATTGATTTGAGATCGGGCTATCACCAATTGAGGATCAAGGAAGAAGATATTCCAAAGACGGCCTTCAGGACAAGGTATGGCCATTACGAATTTTTGGTGATGTCCTTTGGATTGACGAACGCCCCTGCAGCATTTATGAGATTGATGAACGAGGTGTTCAGAGACTATCTAGATAAATTTGTGATAGTCTTTATTGATGATATCCTGGTATACTCTCGGTCGTATGAGGAGCATGCACAGCATTTGTGGTTAGTACTTCAGATACTCCGATATAAGCAATTATACGGAAAGCTTAGTAAGTGTGAGTTTTGGCTAAACCGGATAGCTTTCCTTGGTCATATAGTCTCAGAGGAAGGAGTATCAGTGGATCCAAGCAAGGTGGAGGCTGTGCTTAATTGGGAGAGACCGAGGACAGTTACTGAGGTACGAAGCTTCCTTGGTTTGGCAAGGTATTACAGAAGATTTGTGGAAGGATTTTCAAGGATCGCCGCAGATTTGTGGAAGGATTTTCAAGGATCGCCGCCCCTTTGACTAAGCTCACGCCCAAAGAGACTCTATTTATATGGACTGATCAATGTGAGCTCAGTTTTCAGGAATTAAAGAGGAGGTTGACAGCGGCACCTATGTTAACTATTCCTGAGGGATCAGGAGGATTTTTGGTGTATAGTGATGCATCTCATCAAGGATTGGGGTGTGTGCTTATGCAGCACGGAAGAGTGGTCGCATATGGATCGTGACAGCTGAAAGACCATGAGCGGAATTACCCCACGCATGATTTGGAGTTAGCCGCTGTGGTATTTGCTTTGAAGATCTGGCGACACTACTTATATGGGGAAAGATTCCAGATCTTCACTGATCACAAGAGTTTGAGATATCTCTTTGATCAAAAAGAGTTAAACATGAGACAAAGGAGATGGATGGAACTCCTTAAGGATTATGACTGCGAGATTCTATATCATCCGGGTAAGGCGAATGTGGTTGCTGATGCCTTGAGCAGGAAGAGTATGATATCTGCTATGATGATCAGGGAATGGGATTTGTTAGAGCAGTTCGCCGAACTTCGGATCAGAGTTAAAGAGGTAGAGACTGGATTTTTGGCTAGCTTGCGGATAGAGCCCAGGATCATGGATCAGATTAGAACTGGGCAGCGCAGTAATCAGAGATTGATAGATATGGTTAGCCAAGCTGAGTAGAGTTCACAATCGGATCTCACCATCAGTGAGGATGGATTGTTGAGATTCAGAGGACGGATTTATGTACCGAACGATGATACCCTGAAGAGATAAATACTGAGAGCATCCCACTGCTCACGATACACCATGCACCCAGGGAGTACTAAGATGTACCGAGACTTAAGAAAGGTGTATTGGTGGAGTGGTATGAAGCGAGACGTGGCAGAGTATGTGGCCAGGGGTTTAGTATGCCAGCAAGTGAAAGCTGAGCATCGAAAGCCCGGAGGACTACTACAGCCATTACCTATACCAACATGGAAATGGGAGCATGTCACTATGGACTTTATTATGGGTTTACCGAGGACCCGAAGAGGTCATGACGCTATATGGGTTATAGTGGATAGATTGACCAAGAGTGCACACTTTCTTGCCTTCAAGAGCACAGATACTGTGGATGCCTTGGCTGAGCTGTATGTCAGCGAGATAGCTAGATTACATGGGGCTCCAGTGAGTATTACTTCTGATAGAGATTCTCGATTTACTTCCAGGTTTTGGACCCAGTTTCAGGAGTCTATGGGATCTCGATTGAGTTTTAGTACCGCCTATCATCCTCAGATAGATGGTCAGTCAGAGAGGACTATTCAGACCCTGGAGGATATGTTGAGGGCGTGTACGATGGATTTTAAGGGATCATGGGATGATCACCTGCCCCTAGCAGAGTTTGCATACAATAACAGCTATCATGTGAGTATTGGAATGGCACCTTTTGAGGCTCTATATGGTAGGAGGTGTAGATCCCCTGTAGCTTGGGAAGAAGTCGGTGACAGAAAGATAAATGCTCCCGAGCTTGTTGAGCAAGCCGTACAGAGTATGAAACTCATATGTGAGAGGTTACGGGCTGCACAAAGTAGACAGAAAAGCTACGCGGATGTGCGTAGACAGCCACTCGAGTTTGAGGTTGGTGATGCAGTATTTCTGAAAATATCACCGAGTAAGGGTATCATGCGATTTGGGAAGAAAGGGAAATTGAGTCCTCGATACATAGGACCATTCGAGATTCTTGAGAGAGTGGGAGAGGTAGCTTACAGATTAGCATTACCCCCACAGATGTCCAGAATACACAACGTTTTTCATGTGTCTATGTTGAGGAAGTACCACCCAGACCCTTCTCATGTTATAGAGTATGATGAGATGGACATACAGGAGGACATGAGCTACACTGAGGAACCCGTCCGGATTCTTGATAGAAAGGAGAAGGTACTGAGAACCAAGAGCATCCCATTAGTGAAAGTTTTGTGGAAACATCACTCAAGGGAAGAGGCAATGTGGGAACTAGAGAGTCTCATGAAGGAGAAATACCCCCATCTCTTTAACTAGTTGAGTTGAATTTGGAGGACCAAATTCTTTTAAGGTGGGGAGGATGTGAGATCTGAGAATTTCAGACATATTTTATTGATGTAATAAGAATTTGAAGTGTAATTTATTGAGCTAAGTGAATTGTGGGAATTATAATTGGAGATTTATATGTTTAGTGTGTAAAATAAGCATGAAGTATGAGGACAGATCGATCTGGGAGAAGGAGAGATCGATCTGGTGAGTTAAAAATGACGAGGAAGGAGGAATTTGAGGAGCAGATCGATCTCCAATGGAAGAGGATCGATCTCCTTATGATTCTGTTTGAGAGAAGATCGATCTCATGAGGAAGAGATCGATCTCCAAATGATTCTGTTTGGGAGAAGATCGATCTCCTTAGGAGCAGATCGATCTCATAAAGCAATAAAGAGATCGATCTCACCCCTCGACAGATCGATCTCCTAGGCATAAAATTGCCCAGATCGTCCCTAAAATTCAAACGCAGATCGATCTCACCCCTCGACAGATCGATCTCCTACCCTCAGCCTATATAAAGAACCCCTGTTTTTCTCATGTAAACTCACTTTCTCTCTCTTCCAACCCCATTTCCACCGAAAGCCTAACTTTCTCACTCATCCAAAACACCCATTTTCGGCCAAATCAAGAGTTGTGGCAAGAAGGAAAGTTGTTCCTCATCAAAGGGAGAACAATATACTTGGAAATCGAAGGACGAATCGGGTCGAGGCGTGGGTTGTGCGTCTCACAAGCTTTGGGTAATTTCTAAACCTCGATCTTGATATTTGAGCTGATTTTTGATGATATTGGTGGTTGTCATTGCATTGAAATAGCTGAGAAATGATTAGGGATTGATGAAATTACAATGTAGTTGGAGTAATGTTGATATTTGGCAATTTTGGTAATTTTGGGAATTTTGAGCTATAAATGGAAATTTAGACAATGTGGTGAATTAGCGTAGATGATTTGACATGAGAAATGTAGGACGTTGAGATATTGTGAATGAGGTTGTAGTTTAGGGTAGAGTTAGAGAATTAAGGGATTTGAGGTGTTATGAGCAATTATGCTCGATTTTGAGAATTGAGGTTTATGAGATAATCGAGTATTGATGTTTTAACATCGTTTGGACAGCTTGGGAGTTCCAGAGTGCAATGCGAGGCAAGTTCGTGATACGGGGGAAACGATTGCACTATACGAGGTGCAAAGAGGTAAGGGAAATCTAAACCATTTGTGTATGTGATTTGTAAACTATTATAGCATGATTTGTGGTTTATAAAACAAGCATGTTGAGTGTTGTGTTGAGATTTAATTGCACACGGTTTTTATAGCCGGTTGGAGCCCATAATTTTATGAGTTTATAAGCTGAGTGTGAAATTGCTTTATAAACCGTTGAATTTTGTGTGAGTAATGAATTGGGCTCTACGTTAAGGCAATATCGAGATTTGAGAAATGCGTGCGTGCTTTGTCGATTGGAACTCGGTTTTATTATGTTTTGTGTTGAGTACAAAACGATTTTCAAATGAGTTTTATGAGAGAAAAACCATTATGAGTTCTACGTGAAGGCAAACCAGTCTTATGTGATAAGACTTAGGTGTGTAGTTGTGAGTACACACCGGGCATTGCTCTGGTAGCATGTAAGCCCGATTTCTTCTCCGTTCTGGTAACGTGAGAATAACCCATTCTGTGGCTATGCCACGTGATACCCTATTTGGTGGCCGTTGCCACGTGAGAAACCCCATTGGTGGCCGTTGCCACGTGATACCCCATTTGGTGGCCGTTGCCACGTGAGAAACCCCATTGGTGGCCGTTGCCACGTGAGAAACCCCATTGGTGGCCGTTGCCACGTGATACCCCATTGGTGGCCGTTGCCACGTGAAACCCTATTCTGTGTGAAATTAAATCAGTGGCTATGCCACGTGTGTTTTGTGGCTATGCCACGTGTGAATTTAAATCAGTGGCTATGCCACGTGCATTATTATTACTGTGATTTTATCACGTTATTTGAGAAAGCGTTTAACGCGTTATTTTCACATGCTTTGTTATTGCTCTAGAGTGAGCCTTTTTACTTCATGTTTTCACATGACTTGAGACATGAGAATGTCGTTTTGAGTACTTTCATGCTATGGTTTTCAAATGAGTTTCACATACAAATAAACATTTTGTGACGTGAATTTTGGTTTATGAAATGAGTTCCTTACCCCCTTTACTGAGCGATTTAGAAGCTCACCCTGTTTTCTTTTCCCCCCAGATTTCTTCAAGTGAAAAGGGTTTCCCTGCGACGTACGGAGTAGTGGCTAGTGGAGGACTTGAGCTCCAGGCCATATATTGTATTTTAAGGTATCTTTTATCTTTTCATGTACCCAGACAATTACTGTAATTACAGACACTTGATGTATAACATTATATGGGATGTATTAGGATTAATTAACTTGGAATTGAGTATTTGTATACGGTACAATATACGCTATATTATGATGAGATCCTGAGGCATAATGATTATGATGATGTATGACACTGCACAGGAATGCACCCTTAATTGTGAATTAATGAGTAAAAAGTTTTAAATTTGCCCTATTTTCCGCATTTTCGGGGCGTGACATATGCTGATGCCATCTAGAGAGCCTAGTTGGTGGAACAAGATATGGAATTGACCCAGGCTAAGTTTCGATCGAGACTAAGGAGTCAGGGCAAGAGATATGACAATAGAAGGTCTTTTTAAAATAAGGGGCAAAATAAAAGGCTGAGGGTTGGTGCATCTAGAGCCTTAACCATTAGACCGAGGGTTCCTCCTACTTAAAATGCCTCTGCACCTTACTATTCTCATCCATGTAGACGATGTGGGAGAAGGAACCCAACTAGTCAGCTTTGCCAGAGGAATTCTGGAGCTTGCTACCATTGTGGCGAGATGGGACACTGGATGAAGGAATGTCCCAAGATGACCACACCAGTCCAACCTGTAAGGACTATTCCTCAGCCTCCAGCAGCTCCAGCAGCTCCAGCAGGTTCAACAGATAAGGGCAAGAATGTTGTCGATCAATGGCGAGTGTTCACCTTGAGCAAGGAAGCTGCAGATGCCTCGACTTCAGTTGTTAAGGGTAACCTCCTTATCTTCAATGTTAAAGCTTTTGTATTGATAGACTCTGGATCCATGCATTCCTTTCTGTCACCAACATTTGCTAGGAAATTACCAATAGAACCTGAACCTCTAGATTACATACTTCATGTAAAGACAGCAATGCAAGAGTCACAAACAACTGAGATAGTATATAGGAATTGTAAAGTTAAGATTGGCGATAAGATGGTGTTAGCTAACCTAATTTTGTTAAACATACTGGACTTTGATGAAATACTCAGAATGGATTGGTTAGCTACTACTAGAGTTAGCTTAGACTGTTTTAAGAAAACTATGACATTGTACGTACCTGAAAATGTGTTGAAACTTTTGGAGATAAATGAATGAACAAGTAGATCTTTTGTTTGTTTATTATGAGTCTAAAGATTTATTTGATGGATGAAGGTTTTATAGCCTTTGTGGAAAGTGATGAGAAGCCAAAACCCGACCTCAGTAACATCCTGGTAGTTAAAGACTTTCTTGATGTGTTTCCAGAAAAGTTACCAAGATTACCCCCTGATAGAGAGTTGGAGTTCGCCATTGACTTGGTGCTCGAAACTCAACCTCTATCTAAACCTCCGTATAGATTGGCACCCATAGAGTTGGAAGAGTTGAAGAAGCAACTCCAAGAGCTATTAGATAACGGATTCATCCGTCCCAGTGTGTCACCATGGGGCCCACAATTACTTTTTATGAAGAAGAAAGATAGCAGTTTAAGGTTGTGCATCAATTACCGGATGCTTAATAAGGCCACTATCAAGAACCGATACCCTTTATCGAGGATTGATGATTTGTTCGATCAGTTGAAGGGTGAAAAGGTGTTCTCGAAGATAGATTTAAGGTGAGGATATCACCAATTGAAAGTGAGAGGTGAGGACATCCCCAAAACTACCTTCCGAACTCATTATGGGCATTACGAATTCCTAGTTATGCCATTTGGCTTGACGAATGCCCCTGCTACATTTATAAACCTAATGAACGAAGTCTTTAAGGAGTACCTAGACAAGTTTACGATCGTCTTCATAGAAGATATCCTAGTGTATTCTCGAACCACTAAGGATCACGAGCAACACTTGTGTCTTGTCTTTCAGACACTTAAGGAGAAGAAACTTTATGCGAAGCTTGACAAGTGTGAGTTCTGGATAGATTAGATTGGTTTTTTGGGACATATAGTGAACAAGGATAGAGTATTTGTTGATCCATCCAAGATTGAAGTAATAGTGAACTGGGAGAGACTAAAGACAGTGACGGAGATCCGAAGCTTTCTTGGATTACCCGGTTATTACAAAAGGTTCGTAAAAGGATTTTCAAAGTTTGCTACTCCCTTGACATGTCTTACTCATAAAGATGTTAAGTTTGAATGGAGTGATGTTTGTGAGTACAGTTTTTAAGAGCTTAAGCATCGATTGACTTCTGCACCAATCCTTATAAGACCATATGGTCTCGGAGGATTTACAGTGTACAGTGATGCGTCCCATAATGGATTGGGATGCGTGTTGATGCAAAATGGCAAAGTAGTGGTGTATGGTTCCCGACAGTTGAAGGAGCATGAAAAGAATTATCCCACGCATAATCTAGAATTGGCAGTAGTGGTATTTGCATTGAAAATATAGATACATTATCTTTATGGAGAAAAGTTTCAGATTTATACAGATCATAAGAGCTTAAAGTACCTATTCTCCCAGAAGGAATTGAATATGAGACAATGTAGATGGATGGAGTTGTTAAAAGACTATGATTGCTAGATACTGTATCACCTGGGGAAAGCTAATATTGTGGTTGATGCCTTAAGTAGGAAAAATTTGGGTGCAGTGTCAAAGAATGGGAGTTACTGGGACAATTTGCAAGCCTGAGTATTGATATAACACCTTCCGAGCAGAGTCCTATAGTTGCTAGTCTCAGGATTTAATCAGAGTTGATGGAACAGATTAGACAAGCTGAGAAGTTTGATCAAAGATTACTTGAGGTCTTTGGACAGATTCATGAGGGCCAGAATACGCAATTTGAGATTGGTAATGATGGGTTGTTAAGGTTCCAAGGTCGAATTTGTATGCCCAGTGATGAGGATCTGAAAAAGGATAACTTTGACTGAAGCCCACAATAGTAAGTACACTCTGCATCCTGGTAGTACGAAAATGTACCAAAATCTACAAAAGGTGTATTGGTGGCCTAGAATGAAACGAGACGTTACAGAGTTTGTAGCTAAGTGCTTGGTGTGCCTGTAAGTAAAAGTAGAGCACCAAATGCCAGCAAGTTTACTCCAACCTTTACCTGTGCCAACTTGGAAGTGGGAACACATAACCATGGATCTTGTTATGGGGTTACCCAGAACTCGAAGGAAGCATGATGCAATCTGGGTAATTGTGGATAGACTTACCAAATCAGCCCACTTCTTGGCTATTAGCTCCACTACTCCGTTGAATATGTTGGCAGAATTGTTTATCAAGGAGATAGTGAGACTGCATGGAACTCCAGTTAGTATCACTTTAGACAGGGACTTTAGGTTCACTTCTCGATTTTGGAAGTAAGTTCAGGAGTCATTAGGATGTAAGACATAGTTTAGCACAACATACCACCCACAGATGGATGGACAGTCCAAAAGGACTATACAAACTTTGGAAGATATACTACGTGCTTGTGTGATTAACTTTGGAGGTTCATGGGATGAACACTTGCCATTGGCAGAGTTCACGTATAACAATAGCTATCATGCTAGCATAGGAATGGCCCCGTATGAAGCTCTTTATGGATGGAGATGTAGATCACTGATTGGTTGGGAAAAGGTTGGCGACAGGAAGATTTATGCTTCGAGCTTGGTCGAGCAAGCATCTGAGAAGGTTCACATAATATGTTAAAGGCTCAAGACAGTCGAAGATAGACAGAATAGTTATGCAGACCATCGGAGAAGGGATTTGAAGTTTGAAGCTGGTGACCATATCTTTTTTAAAAGTTTCTCCAACAAAAGGTGTTATGAGATTTGGGAAGAAGGACATGTTGAGTCCTCGGTACACAGGACCTTTTGAGATATTGGAGCGCATCAGTGAGGTAGCGTATCGACTAGCTTTACCACCCCAGCTAGCCGAGGTACATAATGTATTCCATGTATCCATGCTCCGTAAATACCAACCCGATCCTTCTATATCATTACATATGAACCTCTGGAGATAGGAAAAGATTTGAGTTACGAGGAGAAACCAGTTCGGATTTTGGATAGAAAGGATAAAGTCCTGAGATCTAAAACCATTACTCTAGTTAAAGTTCTCTGGAAACACCATATTATTGAGGAAGTGACTTAGGAGTTAGAGAGCTTGATGCGAGAGAGATACCCATAACTTTTTTGACTTGGCTCAAGAATTCGGAGGACCGAATTCCATAAGGTGGGGAGAAATGTAAGACCACTAACTTGTATATCCAAAATTTTTAGCTAAATACTAGTTAATAAATAGATGCATGCAATTAGATTAAGTTTCGGAAAAATTATTAAATCTAGTATAAAGCATAAGGTATAGGAATTTAAATAAAAAAAGGTAAAACAAAAAGCTAAAATAATTTAATCATAATGATTATAAGACAAAATATAATTAAAAAGATGAAATATAAATTAAAGAGAGAAAATTTTATAATTTGGTAATAAAATTTATACAAGTAATAAAATATATGAGGACTTTATAATTTAGTAGCAAAATTTAAATTTATTGCATATATATTTATATATTTATCTAGGTATAAATAAATAAATATATGATAATAAATAAATAAATTAATTAATTAAAAAAACTAAAAAGCAAAAAAAAAAAAAAAACAATTTGGGTCACGCGATAGGGAGAATCCCTATCGTGTGACACACCCACTGAATCCCTCCCTTTTCTCTTCTTTTCTTCTGCTCGCCCAAACCCCTCTCCCTTTCGTTACTGACAACCTGCCGTCTTTCCCCCTTGCTATTGCCGACGACTGAAGCCCCCCTCCCCTCTCTCCTGATTTTCACCTGACCCAAGACCCCCTTCTGTCTTTGTTACCTCCCTTTGCTGACCACCCTCATCACCGTCGGTGACCAAGACCCCATCGGAAGACCCATCGAATACGCTTCCTTCCTCCCCTTCACCGAAATCGCCTTCGTCCCTCTCCCCTGCACCCGAGACCTGAAAATCGAAAAATCCATTTTTTTTACCCTTTTTCTGTTTCTCCATTTTGGTACCAATAAATTCTAGGTAAAAACCAAAACTTTATATAGTTAAATTTCTATACAAATGGTGTTATAAAAGCATGGTTGTTGTAGAAATTAATTTAAATTTTGGTTTTGAAGAAATTAGGAAATTAGGGTTTGTAATTGGGGATAAGTTGTTTCAATAGAAATTGAAGAATTTAATCAGCAAATTATAATGTAAATAACATTCTTTTATAGTTGTATGAACAAATTTGAGCTATATGAATAGAGATACTAAGTTGTAAGTTTTGGTTAACTAGAGAGAGAGACTTGGAAATTTAGTTTAAACTAAATCAAATAATGTAGGTTATTTTTCGAAAAATAATTAATGTATAAATGAGTTCTTATAAGGTTAAAATGAATATGAAATTTAATAAAAAATATATATATATCGTGGCGAGCCTAATTAGGTATTCCATTAACTTAGGCTAGTAATGTAAACTAATAGTGATAAATAAATAATTATGTCAAATTTAAGCCGAATTCATATTTAGATAGTAAGCTTAATACAAAAGGATAATAAAATAAGATGGTTTCATTTTAATGGAATTAGTAAAGTATAAAATAGATTCAAATCTTGAATATATAAGGATGATACATTAGGAGATAATCCAACGTTGATAAATGTGCATGAGAAGTTAGTTTCACTATGGCACTTAGGAAATTCTTGAATAAACTATGAATTGAAATAAATAAGAAGACTAATAATTAGATGTTCCTGTATGTGAAAATCACAGCTACTACCTCGTTGGATGCCGATGAGACATAGGCACATATATGCGTGCCTAAGGCAAGAAGGGTAAATAGTGTGCATCGCTTTGGTGGTAAGGGATTTATATAGCTCGTAGCTAGTAGGATACCTTATGTTAAGCTAAAACTTTACTAGGAACCATAGGCTGTTAGTTTAGTTAGGATTTATTTTAAAGTTACTTACCTACCTTACCTGATTTTATCATTTTTGACTTATAGCTAGCGGGATACCTAGATTTAGTTAAAATATGACTAGAAAACCATAGACCATTTGGTTAGCGAGAATTTTTAGGATTTTATTTAATATAATTATGTACTTTACCGGATTTTCAATTCTGTTACATTTATTTTTATTTTGAATTTGCTAGATTTAGTCAAAGCGCTATTACGTGGGTGAGTATCTTGTTTTATGCTAATAAATTTTGAAAACGACAAAACCCAAATTTGCGTGCAAGCGTTGCATCTTTTGATTTTATCATTTCCCTCACTACTGCATGATTTTCATTTCTTGTTTGCATGGGCTATTTTGAATGTGATTCGAAAAAGTGCAATGTTTTAAACCAAATGATGGTTGTCTGTTTGAAATGATGTTGCACGTTTTAAAGACAAAGGTTTACTTTCCCGAACCTTGGTTTTGAATTGAAATGAATTCGTATTTATACTGTACACCCGTCCAGGTGATTTGTTTTTTTTTTTAGAATACTGGTAATCCCCACAAATGCCTATGTGGCAGTCATGTCCTGTGAGAGCTATCTCTAGCACCGTTAAGAGGTTCTGTGTGATTACCCTATGGTGCCAAGTGCTTCAAAGGGATGCCTGGGTGGCATCAAGTTTATGGCACGTGAGAGCCATCTCTAGCACCAGTAGGAGGTTCTGAGTGATTGCCCTACGGTGCCAAGTGTTTCACAAAGATGCCTTTGTGCTAAGTTATACACAACGAATGTAAAGTTCTTTTTTTCAGACTTATATGTATGCACAGATTTATGTAAATAATTGTTTTGTGATGTATTAGTTGTTCATTTAGAAGCAGGATTATCACTAGTTGATCTTTTCAGTGTCATGATAGAACTCCTAACTAAGTTGGTCGATATGGAATTGGGTTAGACTTGAGTTTGCCAAATGGATATGAAGTCACGACCCTTAACTTACCAAAATAAGTACAAATTTTTCGCATTTTCATGCGTTGTTTATCAATCATCCTTACCTCGAATCGTGATCAGCTATACACTTAATAGTTGGGTTGTGTGTCAATGTCTACCTCATCCATCCATAACTATTAAATTTCAAAAGTAAACACTTTTATAAATACATCAGAGTTACTGTTTACAAGTGTTTACATTGCTTTACATCCCAAATGTTTACATATAAAATGCTACTGTGCTATGTCTAGTTTAGATGCAAAATAATTCAAGTGTGTATACCTTTAGCGATGGGATGCAACGGATACCAAAAGGGAAAGCCTCCAGTCACGCTCACTCTATACTCAAATCTCTTTAGAGAGAGGGAAAATAAGGGGGTGAGCAAACCACACGCTCAGTAAGGCAATCATGCGAATAGGTAGATACTGCACTATCTACGTGATTGTGATGCTATGCTCAAAACATATATTTCCTCGTTTCTCAAAATATGAGTTCTTGCTTATGTTAATGGTATGTAAAGCATTCATGCTATTAAAATCCAGTGCACAATTCAATTCAAAGCATGGCATTATCATGCATAATTTATAAGTAAAGCATGGCATTAATCATCATGCATATTTCACAAGTAAGCATGGCATTAAACATCATGCGTCAGTGCACTTTGAAAACCATTAACATACTTTCATCTCAAAACACTTCAACTCTAGTCAGGATTCTGTTCCTCCTTCGAACTATCCTGACCCACAAAACATTTCAAACATGGATTTATTCTCAAAGTAATAGACATGTGAGATAGGCAATTCAATAAGGGAAATAACCTCTAGGTCTATGGCCATAACCTGTGATACCGACTACACGGATCAAGTGTGTGGGATATCACTACTATCTGCTTGCACACGGGAGGTGGGTCAAATCCTACCCACCGATCCATTGTAGATCTCGTTTGAAGACGGTATATCACATCTCAACATGGTACGACTTACTCCATGCTATCGGCACGGTACAACGTACTCCGTGGACCCATATCAACATATCATATCACGCCACATCTCAAATGCACGTGTGAGCCTATTTAATTTGTAAGACCTCTTGTCTACCCGAAGCTCCTAACACGGCTATCAACATGTCAAAATATCACAAATGCACGTGCGAGCCTATTTAATCGGTGCGACACCCAGTCTGCCCGAAGCTCCAAGCACAGCAACAAATAAGGTGGGCATCTAATGTGAGCTATGCTCCAAGCATCATGCCAAAACTAGTATGAAATCCATGTGAAAACTAGTGCGAGCTAAGCTCCAACACTTATGTGTATAAAACACATAAAATCTCGTGCGAGTCATACTCTAGCACGCTTTTATTCTCACGAAAACCATGTAGGTGGCTTAATTCTTTGCAAAGTATGGTTAACAAAACCAAAACATCTCATTTCTTTTGCAAAACATTTCAAATGTCAGCCAACCTACCGATCATTTGCTAAAGAGTAATAAAACATGATTTTCCAAAGCATTATGCTTTTATTTTCATGCACATTTCTCAAACACCCAACTTTTACCTTTCAATCACCCAATTTCATTTCCTAACATCTCATGCATTCTAGCAAAGCATTTAAGCGCCTAAATTGCGCACAGATATCTCTAAGAGTCCATAGAATTCCCTTACCTCGATTTACTTGAGTGTGACTCTCTTTTCCTCGTAGCTTCTTGCGCTCTTGGCTCGCCTTGTTCCAATGTATCCTTGGAAGCTGCGATTCAATCATCCAAACCACTTGAGTTAAAGTTGTTAACTCACATTTGACCTCATTAGTCAATATAACCCATCTTTGCATTTACCAATGCCTTAATCCACATTTTACCCCTTTTTGGTAAATCCCACAATTTATTCACTAACAACACCTTAAAATCGTACCACAACACTATTATTAACTTCAATATATCCTATTCATCATTAATCTCAACACATTTCACTTTCTCACACTAGACCATTCCTAGGTCATGGTGGATTCATTACTTCTTAAGTAGTTTCTACCCTTTCTATGCATACCAAACAACTCCAAAATCAATATCTACATAATGTACTTGAGTTATTTCATTTAGAAACTCACCTAGCTTGATTTCCTCTTTGCTCCAATGGAAATGCACCTTTGATCCTTCAATCCAACAAATGGGGAAATGTCTCCAAACTATGTTGTTCTTCTCTTTGATGTGAACAACTTTGTCTCTAATAGTTTTCCCTCAAATCTTACTGAAAATGTGTGGATATAGGAGTGAGAAAGCTAGGTTTTTGAGTTAAAATGGAAAGGGTTGGTTTTTGTCTCGAAAATACAGATCCAACTGCTCCATATTTATAGATTTAGCTTAATGAGATCGATCTGCATTGGGTAGAGATCAATCTGGTCCTCTTAAAATCCCCATTTTCCATGACATTTTGAAGGCAGGAGATCGATCTGTCGAGTAAGGGAGATCGATCTGCTTCAAACAGAAGGTTAAAGAGATAGATCTGATCTTAGGGGAGATCGATCTACTTCCAACCCGAGAGCTAAGGAGATCGATCTGTTCCATTAAGGATCGATCTGTATTTTACAGAATGTGTTAGGAGATCGATCTGGCTCCCTTAGAGATCGATCTATCCTATTCGATAGCTTAAATTAAGAGCATTTTGGCTCCTCCAAATCGATCTCTCATCCTATGAGATCGATTTGTCATCCATATTTCCAAATTTTTTGTAATTTTTTTCAAAAAACTTATACCAAAACATCCTTAATTTGTTGCCATAGTCATTTTCTCATTCGATTATCTTTGAGACTTGAAAATGGTATCCATTCATACTTCATACACGTTAAAACTTGTATAGAATCTTTGTATATCCAAAGGTACATGGTATAAACCAAACGGAAGTGCACAACTTATGCAAATCTTCTTTCCATTTTTACCACACTACTCATAATCCCTTCTACTCACATTCTTCACATGTTTAAGTCCATTTCTTCATATTCATATATAATGTAACTTGTTGTCACGACCCGCTCTACCAAAATCACTACAAAATTTTCTCTTTTTTATACTTCTCTCCTCCTCGTGACAAATTCCATTTTTAACGAGTTGGGCTATGAGTCAGTAATAATCCCAACTCTTATCCCATTTGATCATATCATTCTTACCATGGTAATCATGTTAGAATTTCAGATAGTGTAATAATAAGTACATATATTATAAAACTGTATGTACATATGTTTTTATATATTTACATCCCCCATAATTATATTCGTTACAAAACTATGCTATTATTTGTTTAGATACAAAACTGTACGATGTGTATACCTGATTTACGATGGGAGCAGCGGACAACCAGGAATGCAGTCTCTACTCGCTCTCAACTACTGTAGATGCTCTGCGGAGGGTGAAAAATGAAAGGGTGAGCATAACTAGCTCAGTAAGGCAATAATGTAAGCAGGTAGATAACTATACTATCTACGTGCTGATAATGTCATGATATAAAATCATTTACATTTGGAGCATGAGATAAGACTAAAACGATGCCACATGTATGTATATATCATATAAGAGAAATCATGAAATCAACATATAAAACAAACATGGAAAAATCATCATGTATGACATCTTATACTCATCACGTTAAAACTTATTTGTTTCATCATATACTCATCACGTTAAAACTTATTTGTTTCATCATAAAACAACCACATCAAGGCTAAACCCATTCCTCAGGAATACCTTGATTCATTAAATCGCATCTCATTTAAAACATAAATCGAGACATTACCCCTCCTTCGGATCTGTCCTGGTCTATTTAGACCGTATGATATCATGTGAGGCATGTAGGTTACTGTATGAAAAATCGAGGACTATGGACATATTATGTCCCTGTGATCCCAGGCTACACATATCCCAGTGTGCAGAGCATCACAACTGTAACGGGAGGTGGGCTCAAATCCTACCCGCCAGAATATCAAGTAACATCATCGAGTCATCATGACTGTATAGTACAGCATACTCCGTGTGACATACACGTTACAACGTACTCCGTGGACCCATATCATAGTCTGGAGGTGCCTGTCATAGGTCTTATCCACCTTAATACTATATCGATAACCAACCCATGTCTCAAAGTATACGTGCGAGCATATCAACTCTCTGCGACACACAGTCTACAGGAGTCTTCCGCACGATTATATGCATGTCAACTCACGTCTAGTGCGAGCGAAGCTCCAACACGACGCTATGCATATCATGATATCTAAAATCTCGTGCGAGCGAAGCTCCAGCATGATTTTTGTACACACACAATTTCTCGTACGAGCAATGCTCCAGTACGGCTTTTTATGAGTAATAAATCTATAAAATTTAGTGCGAGTAAAACTCTAACACTCTTTTTACTCGTGTAAATATGATAGGTGGCTCAATCTTGATAAACATCTTTTAAAATCGTAACCGATACAAACCGGTACCCTTTCGTATAATTCATAAAATCAACAGCCAACCTATGTGTAAATTTGCTTAAACCAAAGCAATACATTCATATAAAACATCAAAACATGATAATCATGCAATTTATTTGCCTTACTACCCTTTTTGTAAATTTTACTCCTAGGGGCAATATCCTCTTTTTATTTATTCACCCATGCCCCGGTTTTCGCAAAAATTATTATTTCGTTTCTAGATACTTTAAGAAATTCTAGGCCCTATAAATCCCCTCAAAAATACGTATAGATATCTCTATGCACCTACAAAATTCCCTTACTTGGAATCACACGTAAACTTATCCCGTCTCGATAATACCCGATCTCTCAGTCCAAATGCGCGCCAACCAAGTCTACGGAACGCATATAACCACATATTTTGGGTTAATTCACTTATCTTTATCAGTATGTCACATTCATTGATCAATCTAAAGTACTGAGCCCGTTTTACTTTATTGGGCCCAATTGCACCTTAATGGGCCTCGACCCATTTTCAGCCCGTTTATACTTATTAAATCCCTTCTTTGGGTTTACTAGGTTCATTCAGCTTACCAATAATTGTCGGGCTTCGTTTCAAACTCATTGGATAGCTCGTATACTACTTACGGTAATTACGTTACAATTTCAAATAATATTCCTTTTTATACAGAATTAATCCGTAAATTCTGTAAAATAATCGAAACTCTGTATTAAAGGACTCATATTATCGTAATTAAAATATACTTACCCAATATGATGCGGGGTATGAAAATCGGAGCTCAATCGGTTCTCGTTCGGGCTTTGTCAAAAAACTGCACAATTAGGTAAATCCGGATTATTTTCCATTAAATATAATATTAATTAAATTTGTGAAATTTACCCGTAGGTCAATCTCGACCCTCGATTAACTTACCCAAATCTCAAGTCGTCCCCGGTAATTTTTCTTTCCTTTTTCCCTTTTTTCTTTCTTTTCTTTTCTTTTCCTTTCCTTCCCTTTTTCCTTCATTTTCCCTCATTTTCCTTCCTTTTCCTTTTGGCCAAACGATGTCGTTTCCTGGCTTTTGCCGTCGTCGGCGGTTTCGTCGGTCGGTACCGGTCTCAAAAGGACCGCCTCTTCCTCCTGAACTCTTCGATGGCCTCCCTTCATGCCCAGCAGCCGTGGTTCACCGGGAATCAAGCCGTTTCTCCTCGATTTTTCCTCTCCTCTGATTGGCGATTTTCGGCCTCCAAACGGTGCGTCTCCGGTGCCAATAGCTTCGTCGGCCTCTCCTCTTCCTCCTCGGGTCTTCCTCAAAGGTCGTTGATCGCCGGTGGTTCCTTGGTGGGTCTCAATTTTCTCGGGTGCATCGTGGGTTCGATTTTCGTTTTTGGGTTTTCCCGATTTTCCAGATTTTCGTTCTTTTTATTATTATTATTATTATTATTATTATTTATAAATTATTTTATTATTAAAATAATCATTAAAATATTTTAAAATATCTACTAATGTATTATTTTATTCCAAATTAATTAATTAATTTTATTTTATTTAATTTATTTATTATATTTTAACCCTTTTTCGATATAATTTCATCGTATTTTCGGGATATTGTCCTGAGTGACTTTTCGATATTTCTAAAAATTTTGGATCTTGATCAATTAGACTTGAAATTGTATAATTTCCTCATTATTGATCAAGATATCCTAAATCCTTATTTTTAATTAAAATTCTCTTATCGAATTTATACCGAATTTCGATCTTTTGACCGTTTTACCCCTACACTTGTCTCGGAACCAATTTAACCCGATTTTCCTTCATACACCCACTATCTTTTCTTATTTTAAATTTGTATTTTCCATCAACTAAATTTCGATCTCTTTCGTTTGACCTATGACCATCTCGGCCCGTATTTGGCTACTGCATATATTCACCGATATTTCGCTTTATTCTATTTACAAATTTAATTCAGTCAAAGCTCTTCTTATGATTCAATTAATATATGGAAGTGTACATCACATGAATCATAAGGAAATGTATCAACGGATAATAAAAAAGTGGGTCTTACATAATCTCCTCCACTAAAAGAATTTAGTCCTCCAAATTGGAACCAAATCAGTCTTTGAATAACTCCGGGTACTTCTCTTTCATCAAACTCTCTAACTCCCAAGTCACTTCCTCCGGAGTGTGATACTACCACAGTACTTTCACCAGGGGAATCGTCTTTGATCTCAATACCTTCTCCTTCCTATCCACAATCTGGATCGGTCTCTCAACATAGGACATACTCTCACTGAGCTCTAGTGGCTCGTATCTGATCATATGTGACGGATCCGGTTGATACTTCTGAAGCATGGAGACGTGGAAGACGTTATGGGCATTTTCTAGCTCTGGTGGCAATGCTAGCTTATAAGCTCGATCTCCCACTCTGTCGAGTATCTCAAAAGGTCCTATGAAGCAAGGGCTCAACTTCCCTCTCTTTTCAAATTCGTAATACCCTTGGAAGGAGAAACTTTCAAGACTACTGACTCCCCTGCTGTAAACTCCAATGGTCTATGTCTCCTATCAGCATAACTCTTCTGTCGACTCTGAGCTGTCCTTAACCTCTCACAAATCAATTGGACATCCTTAGAGGCCTAACGTATCAAATCACGAGCGAATATCTGCCTGTCACTAACCTCCTCCCATCCTATAGGAGAATGACATCTACGGCCATATAAGGCCTCATATGGTGCCATTCCGATACTCGAATGATAACTGTTATTGTAGGCGAACTTCGCGAGTGGTAGGTGATCATCCCAGGAGCCTCTAAAATCAAGTACACAAGCTCTCAACATATCCTCGAGGGTCTGTATAGGCCTCTCTGACTGCCCATCTGTCTGAGGATGGAAAGCTGTACTAAATCTCAACTGGGTCCCCATAGCTTCCTGAAAGTGTTCTAAGAAATGGAAAGTGAAGCGGGAATCCCTGTCTGACACAATACTCACTGGGACACCATACAATCTCACAATCTCGCGCACATATAGTTCCGCCAATTTACTTAGAGTATCGGTGACTCTCATAGCTAGGAAATGTGCTGACTTCGTCAATCTGTCAACTATCATCCATATGGCATCATTCTATCTACGAGTCCTCGGTAATCCTATCACAAAGTCCATGGTGACATGCTCTCATTTCCAAGTTAGTATAGGTAGAGGCTGTAATAACCCTGCAGGCTTCTGATGCTCTACCTTCACCTACTGATAGACGAGACATCTCGCAACAAACTCTGCTATGTCTCTCTTCATCCCCAACCACCAGTATACCTTTCGGAGATTTTGATACATCTTTGTACTACCTGGATGCAAGGTATACCTCGACGAATGAGCCTTTGTCAAGATTAACCTCCTGATCTCAGAATCCTTGGGAACACATATCTTATCTCGAACCTCAGTAATCTATCCAAACTCAACTCAAACTTAATCTCAATACCCCTCTGCATCTGCCTGACTAGCTTAATACACTGTTGATCATCATGCTGAGCCTGTCGGATCCGATCCATCAAATCTGGCTCTAACTGTAGGCTAGCAATCATATAAACACTCTCAACATCAGGTGAGGTCACATCCAAACTGAGGCTCACAAACTGCTCTAACAACTCGTGTTCCCATACCATCATATAAGAAACCAACCCGAGGTGCTTCCTGCTCAACGCATTAGCCACTACATTCGCCTTACCCAGGTGGTATAGGATCTCACAATTGTAATCTTTTAGAAGCTCAAGCCGCCTTCTTTGTCTCATGTTCAATTCCTTCTGTGAGAACAGATACTTGAGGCTTTTGTGATCGGTAAATACCTGGAATTTCTCACCATAGAGATAGTGGTGCCATATCTTCAATGCAAACACTACGGCCGCCAACTCTAAGTCGTGGGTCAGGTAGTTCCTCTCATGATCCTTCAGCAGCCTGGATCCATAAGCGACTACCTTCCCGTCCTGCATCAATACACGGCCCAGTCCTTGGTAAGAAGCATCTGTATAAACAGAAAAACCTCATGAGCTGGTAAGAATGGTGAGAATTGGAGCAGTGGTCAATCGATGCTTCAGGTCCTGAAAACTCTCCTCACATCTGTCGTCCCACTCAAATACAACACTCTTTCAAGTGAGACGTGTTAACGGAGCAGCCAACCTCGAAAACCTCTCTACAAATCGTCTATAATATCCAACTAAACCCAGAAAGCTCATGTCTCTGTAACTGTCTGAGGCCTCTGCCACTGAACTACTACCTCAATCTTGGATGGGTCCACTGACACACCATCCCTCGACACAATATGTCCCAAAAAAGAGATCTGCTCAAGCCAAAAGTCACACTTACGAGTTTAGCATACAACTGCTTCTCACGGAGGGTCTGCAATACAATCCTCAGGTGCTGCTCATGCTCCTCTCTGGATCTCGAATAAACCAGGATGTCATCGATGAACACTATCACAAAATTGATCCAAATAAGGCCAAAACACCTCATTCATCAATGACATAAAAGTTGCGAGAGCGTTCGTCAACCCGAATGGCATAACCATAAACTCAAAATGACCATAACGGGTACGAAAAGCTATCTTGGGTACATCTCCATCCCGAACTCTCAACTGGTGGTACCCAAATCTCAGATCAATCTTAGAAAAGACCTGTGCTCCCCGTAGCTGATCCAGTAAATCATCAATCCTCAGAAGGGGATACTTGCTCTTGATGGTAGCCTTGTTCACAATCGGTAGTCGATACACAATCGAAGGCTCCTATCCTTCTTCCTCACAAACAGAATCGGTGCTCCCCACGGTGACATACTCGGTCTGATGAACCCCTACTCTAATAATTCATGTAACTATTTCCTCAGCTCCTCCAACTCAATCAGAGCCATCTTGTACGGCGGTCTAGATATCGGTTCTGTACCAAGTGTCAAATCAATAATGAACTCTGTCTCCCGTACTGGTGGTAACCCTGGTAACTCATTCGAAAGACATCTGGAAATTCTGTCATAACTGGAATATCTCTCAATTCTAGACGTGCCTTATCTATGTCAACCACATATGTAATGAACCCTTCAAAATACCATTTCCACCATTAGTAACATAATTCATCATATAATTATCCATTATTAATAAATAAATTTACCTCACAAATATGATGAACTACAACTATACTATTCCAAATGCAATAATTATATGCCTTTTTATTTCTTTTCAGCAAAACTTACAGTAAGACTATCTGTCCCTGAAAACATTACTGTCTTAGCATAGCAATCTAAAACAGCATGGTTTGCAGTCAACCAATTCATCCCTAAAATTACATCAAAATCCCTCATATTCAGTAAGATAAGGTCGACAGACATATCCTTTCCCCCTATTTTCAGCCTACAATCTCTATATACATACTCAGTCAACTGACTGTCCTTTATAGGTGTAGAGATTAACAACATTCTATCTAACAATGTAGGTTGTACGTACTTCAACAACTTATGTGCAAATGAAGGCCATATGAAGGAATGTGTAGCACCAGAATCAAATAACACAAATGCTTCTAAATAAAAAATTAGGATGGTACCTTTAATCATATCCGCTGAAGTATCTACGGTGTCCTGGTCCAATGCATGCACTCGTCGTCTGCCCATAACCTACTTCCCATTCTCCTCAGCAGTGGCTCTTCTCCTAGGAGCAGGAGTCTCAATAGGAGCTCTCTCTAGCTCTTTGCCCTTCTATGGGGCAGTCACAATCATCTCAGGACAGTTTCTTATGACATGCCCCGGCTACCCATAACAAAAACATACTGCAGTAGTTATCAGACAAGGCCTGGTACCATGAGATCTACCATATCTCCTACACTGCGGTAGTCGATCGTGTCCGTCTAATAACTATACCCCTCGGTGATGGTAAAGCCAGATATAAAGGAGGTTTACCCGTCCTCTCTTGTACCTCCTTAATCTGAGGTCTCTTATCAGCAAACCTCTGACCTCCTCTCCTGATCACACTATCCCCTCTGAATCTCTTCTGGTCTCTATCTCTAGCTCTGCTAACCTTCCCAAACTCTGAGGCACTCAGCTCAAAATCTTACTCACACAACTGAGCCATGTGCATTGCCTCCTCATAAGTAGAGACGTCAAACAGAGCTAATTTAGATCTGATGGCTGGTCTCAATCCATCTATGAACTTCTGAACCTTTCGACTCTTACTGCTCAATGTATCCGGGTCATACCTCCCTAAGGATATGAACCTCGACTCATACTCATCAACGGAGCGGTTCCCCTGAACCAAACTCATAAACTCCATCCGTAATCTACGCTGTACAGTGGTCAGAATATACTACCTTCTAAAGGCCTCCAAAAATATCTCTCAAGTAATCACTAAGTGTCGGGCTCACAGGATAGACACAGTAGACCTCCACCAATGCTCTGCCTCGCCCTTTAGTATAAATACGGTAAAGGCAACCCTCTCAGTCGATGTACATCTGAAGAACCCATACAATTTCTCCATCTCATATATCCAATCCTCTACAATAACTGGGTCCTTCACTCCTCTAAAAATTGGAGGTCTAAATTCTTGGAATTACCATAATTTGTCTAACTCACAGTCATAGCCCAGATCACTACCACTCGGTTGTGGAGCGACATGAGAAGCTGTATCCTAAACTGGTGGTGGTGTAACAGTCTCTGTAGTCTGTCCAGTAGCAGTAGGCTGTCCAACTGGGCCTCGTCTATCAACAGCCCCTAACGTCTGTGCAACTATCTCAACAAGACTTTTTATTCTTCTTTCAATCCTAGCGAAGCGTGCCTCAGTATCCCCTGATCTCTCAATGGGGTCCTGCGGAGCCTGACTAGTCTGTGGCTCTACACGGCTCGCGGGCCTACCTATACGGCCTCTAGCATGTGAACTTGCCCCTCTACCATGGCGAGTGACAGGCATAATGTCTAAGTTCCTGTATCCATGACCATTTATTAGTCTAGTCCCATATTGGTATACACAGTTATATCTAAACAAAGCACAGTACTATAGGGATATAATTTCTCAACTATTATTACAGACTTATATCTGACCAACTCTAGCTCTGATACCACATTTTTGTCATGACCCGCTCTACCAAAATCAATACAAATTTTTTGCTTTTTCTATACTTCTCTCCTCCTCGTGACAAATTCCATTTTTAATGAGTTGGGCTATGAGTCAGTAATAATCCTAACTCTTATCCCATTTGATCATATCATTCTTACCATGGTAATCATGTTAGAATTTCAGCCAGTGTAATAATAAGTACATATATTATAAAATTGTATGTACATATGTTTTTATATATTTACATCCCCCATAATTATATTCGTTACAAAACTGTGCTATTATTTGTTTAGATACAAAACTGTACGATGTGTATACCTGATTTACGTTGGGAGCAGCGGACAACCAAGAATGCAATCTCTACTCGCTCTCAACTACTATAGATGCTCTGTGGAAGGTGGAAAATGAAAGGGTGAGCATAACTAGCTTAGTAAGGCAATAATGTAAACAGGTAGATAACTATACTATCTACGTGCTGATAATGTCATGATATAAAATCGTTTACATTTGGAGCATGAGGTAAGACTAGAATGATGCCACATGTTTGCATATATCATATAAGAGAAATCATGAAATCAACATATAAAACAAATATGGAAAAATCATCATGTATGACATCTCATGCTCATCATGTTAAAACTTATTTGTTTAATCATAAACTCATCACGTTAAAACTTATTTCTTTCATCATAAAACAACCACATCAAGGCTAAACCCATTCCTCGGGAATACCTTGATTCATTAAATCACATCTCATTTAAAAACATAAATCGAGATATTACCCCTCCTTCGGGTCTGTCCTGGTCTATTCAGATCGCATGATATCATGTGAGGCATGTAGGTTACTGTATGAAAAATCGAGGACTATGGCCATATTATGTCCCTGTGATCCCAGGCTACACGGATCCCGGTGTGCGGGGCATCACAACCGTAACGGGAGGTGGGGTATCATGTAAGGCATGTAGGTTACTGTATGAAAAATTGAGGACTATGGCCATATTATGTCCCTGTGATCCTAGGCTACATGGATCCCGGTGTGCGGGGCATCACAACTGTAACGGGAGGTGGGGTCAAATCCTACCCGCCAGAATATCAAGTAACATCTTTGAGTCATCATGACTACACGGTACAACGTACTCTGTGTGACATACATAGTACAACGTACTTCGTGAACCCATATCATAGTCTGGGGGTACCTGCCGTAGGTCTTATCCACCCCAATACTATGTCGATAACCAACCCATGTCTCAAAGTATACGTGCGAGCATATCAACTCTCCGCGACACACAGTCTACAGGAGGTTTTCGTATGACTGATAATTCTATATTTTTAGAATTATTTGTGCTTAATTTCCTAATTAATTATTTAAATCCCCAATTTTTTTCTTAATTATCCCCTTTATTTAATTAAAATTCTCATATTTGCAGATAAATTAAATCCGGATGAATTTTGAATATTTCGGTAAAAAATGGATCGAAATTGAGCTAAAATTGAGATTGAGCCACGCGGACAACACGAGTCATGCCACCTAGCACATCCAATTGGATAAGAAGACCGATGACATGGAAATATCTTTTCAAGGAGCCAATGGTGTGAAGACAAGTGGCCAAAAAATGTCAACTCATCAAGGATGTAGAAATTACAATTTTACCCCTAGTGTGTTTATAAATAGGAAAGGATGACAATTGAAAGAGTACGTAATTTAGGAGTAGAAGTAATGTAATTTAGGAGTAGGAGTAGGAGTAAGGTAGCTTAGAGTAGTTTAGTTTGAGATTACATTTTCAAGATTTACTTTCTTATTTTTTTTTAGTCTTCCGTTGGCTTCCAATTTCACTTTTAATTTGCATTCCATTTTTATGTTATCAATTTTCTAGTCTTGGATAATTTTTCTCTTCAATGGAAATCAGCATCATTTGCTCTTCTCCATTTTGTTTAGTGATTACTCTGTTTTTTAGTCCACTACATTGTTTACATATTCTACATTTCCCAGGTAGCTCTCGGTTTCATAACTTGCTTATGTTTTAGTTGAACAATCTTTATGTTTTGTAGGTCTCGGGTTGCTGTCATTGTGCATTCGGTACCTTGGCTCTTTGTTTATCTATGCTATTGGGTTTTGGTGCTTTGATGTGGGCAAATGCTAGGCATTGTTCCACATCAAAAGGCAATATGGAACTATGGCATTAAGAGATGGATTTAGAGCAATCCGATGATGATGGTTTTTCACGTTGATGATGTTACAGGTTGAGTGTGTAATTTCAGCAGTTGTGTTCTTTTTTGTTTTACACAATTCCTCTCGGTTTTAATGTCTTGTTTTGTTATGCTTTCTTGTTCTTCTTATTTTTATTTTATTCTTACTTGCATGTATGTCTCATTTTTTTTACTACATTTAGAGTATTAGCTGCCAATGTTTGTTTACTGCATTTTCATTATATCTATTTCATTTACTACATTTTAGTTCTGCTTTATTGTTGTTCGTGGCTTGCTGGTGGATAGTGAGAAGGGTGCATCAAGCTGTTCGGTATAGAAGTTCATGTCACGGTTGGCTGTAGTAGTGAGACATGGGTTATTTCCAGCAGCAGCATTAGCAAAAACTCTTTTATGTTCTCCGCTATTTTTAAGTACTGCTGAAGAATACTGGATTGTTGCCACTTTAGTCTCGACTGTTTTGGATTTGGTTAGCAATACACCGAGGAACAACAGCTGGGAGCTTGATCAATAGTAATTGCAGGACCGAGAGCAATGCGTGTCCAGACCAAGAGCACGTTGCGGTCTGCACCTAACATAGCAATGCAGGACAGCAGAGGAAGAAGACGTTAGCCAGGGATGGACGGGTAACATGGGCAGGAATGGGCAGGACAACACTTGGAGTTGTGTAGAGTTGGTGAGAGTTGCAGACAGCAAAGCTGGACATGCCTGGCAGCAATGGAACCTAGAGAAAGCATGGCAGATTGCAGAGCCGAGAAGCAGAGTGCAGCATGCCGATTTGACACAGCAGACCGAGAAAGCCTGGAGCACCTAGCAGTAGTTGGAGCAGTGTCTGGTCAGACCCGAGAGCAAGCAGAGTGCAGCGGGACAGTTGCCAAAATCGTGAAAGCCTGGAATGAGCATGAAAGTAGAAAGACAAGTGAATAGAATTTGGAGGGACAATTTGGATGGTTTAAATTTGCTTAAGGCTTGTTTGGCATTTACCTTGTGCACAATAATCCATTTTTCTTGATTAGTTCATGAAGTTGATTTAATTATGTCCTTAGCTCATTTTTATTTTTATCATGCATTAGTTAAGTTAGATTAAATTTGTTACATGCATTAGTTATATTTTATTGTTAAATTAGTAATTAGATATAGTTAGGATTAGTTTAGAGTTAATAGTTTAGACATGTAGTTTTATAGTTATTTTCTTAATTTTCTAGGATTTTATTTTCATTAAGTTTTAGTTTAGTTTAAATTGCATTTTGATTAAGTAGTTTAATTGCATTTTAGGTTAGTTTAATTGTATTTTAATTAATCTTGCATTGTTATTTTCATATTTGCATTTTATTTTAATTGCGTTAATTAGCTTTAACAGTTTTAATTATTTTCATAGGTATTTGTTTTTAATTGCGTGGAGCTCGGTAAGTAAATCTTAGCACGGTTTTTTTTTTATAGTTTTATTATTTTCAGTATTTTTAATTTCAAACTTAGTAGACCACCGATAATCAAAAATTCATAATTCTCTAGGATATACTTAGGCTAAGATTAACCGGTAGTTAATTAAGCTAGTCAACTTCTCTGTGGGATGATAATTCGGGACTCAAATCCCATTATTACTTGTACGACCCGTGCACTTGCAGACATATACCTTTTGGGCGTGTCAAGTTTTTGGCGCCGTTGCCTAGGAAGTTTTAATTAGTCATTAATTAATATTTGTGAAATTATGCTTAAGCGTAATTCTACCTTGTAAATATTTAGGTTGTAAATATTTAGATCCTTAGTTTAGTTTAGTTAATTTTCTCATAATTAATTAAAAAAATCAAAAATTTAAAAAACTTAAGAAAAAAAATTTAAGGACTTTTAGGTGTTTGCATGCGTAGAGCCAGGAGTTAAGATAGCTTTCCTCTAGATCCTGAAATTGAACGAACTCTTAGAAAAATTTGAAAGGATTCTAAGAAATTATTAGCTCCGCTGCAACACACTATGGAAGAAAATAGGGAAATTAAAACCGTTAGAGATTATGCAATGCCGACTATTGGAGGGTATTATTTCGGCATTAGGCCACCAGTTGTCCATGCAAACAATTTTGAAATTAAGCCTTCCATCCTCCAGATGATCCAGTCCTCTTTACAGTTCAGTGGGCTTCCGCATGATGACCCACATGCTCACCTTGGGCAATTCTTGGACTTGTGCATCACGTTTAAACACAATGGATTATCTGATGATGCGCTTAGGCTTAGATTATTCCCCTTCTCGCTTAGGGATAGGGCACGACAATGGTTAACCTCCCTGCCTCCAAGATCCATTTCTACATGGGATGAGTTAGCCCATCAATTTCTATCTAAGTTTTTCCCTCCCTCTAAAATGGCCCAACTCCGTAATAATATATCTTCCTTTGCCCAGTACGACTCTGAATCTCTTTACGAAGCATGGGAACGATATAAGGAGCTTCTTAGGAAGTGCCCTCACCGTGGCCTACCTTTGTGGTTACAAGTCCAGACCTTCTACAACGAACTTACAAGCCAAAATAGGACCATTGTTGATGCTGCTGCGGGTGGAGCCCTGATGCGCAAAACAGAGGAGGAAGCTTACGAGCTTTTAGATAAGATGGCGACTAACAACTATTTATGGTCCTCGGAGAGGCAATTCCCAAAGAAGTCGGCGAGTATTTATAAGCTCGACACACTGTCTACCTTGACTTCTCAAATCGCTAATCTTACGAAGAAGGTAAAGTCACTCAATACCTAGCATAATCCTTCTACCAGTCCTAATCTGATTTATTCTGTCTAAAGTCCTTTCCCTTCATGCGATCTGTGTAGAGGTACACACTCTGTGGATAAGTGTCCACTTAACCTAGAATCGGTTCAATATGTTGCTCCACTTCAGAAGCAACACAACAACCCCTTGTCAAACACCTATAACTGAGGGTGGAGGAACCATCCTAACTTCTCTTGGAGCCAAAACCAAGGGTAAACTTCCATCTCTAGACTTATAGGACCCCCTAGTTTTCAAGCTCCACCAGTTCATTTACCACCACAGTTGCAATATCCATATCATCCACCTCATCAACCATCCCCATCTCAAATTCAACATCATCTACCTCACTTCCATCAACCACCACTACCACAACCTACCATGCACCAGCAGCTGAGAAGAAGCCGTCGCTTGAGGAAATGTTCACGACTATCTTGCAAAATCAAGCTACTTCAATTAAGAACTTGGAGGTTCAGGTAGGACAAATAGCAAATGCTCTTAGCCAACGTCCTCAAGGGACCCTTCCCAGTAACACTGAAGTTAATCCTGTTAAGCAAAGGGAAGGTAAAGAATATGTCAAATCCATCATCCTTAGGAGCGACAAAGAGTTAGATGAGCCACCAGTTAAGTCTAGCCCTAAACAGTACATAGTTGAAGAATCCTTAAGTTCTAATGAAGCAGCTCAGAAAGAGCAGGAACCTAAGGATCAAGCTACAGAGGAATACAAGTTATATGCTTCTTCATCTATACCTTCTTCTACTTCACAGCCTTCAAAGTCCTTTGATGCTATACATGTTACCACTACATCCTTTCCAGTTAGACCACCAGTTCCTTTTCCTCAGAGGTTTCAGAATAAAAAACTCGATCAACAATTCGCCAAATTCCTTGAGGTTCTTAAGAAACTTCACATCAACATTCCTTTCGCAGATGCCTTAGAGCAAATGCCAAGCTATGTGAAGTTTTTAAAAGATATCCTCTCAAGGAAGAGAAGACTGAAAGATTATGAGACGGTGGCCTTAACTGAGGAATGTAGTGCCATTATCCAAAGGAGATTACCCCCTAAGCTCAAGGATCTCGGTAGTTTTACCTTACCTTGCACTATTGGAAATTTATTCTTTGGTAGAACCCTGTGTGATTTAGGATCTAGTATAAATTTAATGCTATTGTCTATCTATCATAAGTTAGGAATAGGGGATGTCAAGCCTACCACAGTGACCTTTCAGTTGGTCGATCAATTAATTAAATATCTGAAGGGGGTCATTGAGGATGTGTTAGTAAAGGTAGACAAGTTTATTTTCCCTACGAATTTTATTGTCTTGGATATGGAGGAAGACAGGGAAGTCCCTATTATACTAGGTAGACCTTTCCTAGCTACTGGTAGAACAGTAATTGATGTACAGAAGGGGGAGTTAACGATGAGAGTCCAAGATCAGGAAGTAAAGTTGAATGTTTTCAAACCTTTGAAGCTCCCTGATGACTCTCAAGAATGTTTTAAGATGGATGTTAAGGAGGATTTAAGGCTTAAGCATAAGAAATCTGAGAGAAAGAAGGAAGTAGATAGGGCTCAGGAGGATTTAACTGTTAACATTCTGTCACCACTTTGGCTGCCCTCCTACTCTTCGCCTTGCTGCTGAGTGTTGTTTTCTTCAGCTGCATTTGAAGTGGCTGTATTTTTATTTTCACTTTGTATATAGTTCGTTTTCTTTCTTTTCTGTGGTTTCTTTCTTTGTTTGTGTTGCTTGTTTCTTTTCTAGTATTATGCTTTCAATCAAGTTTCAGTTGTTCATCATCATCAAAAAGGGGAGTACTTTGTTCTCGAGCTTAAATTCTTATATTATCTGCACACTGAGGATAGTATGCACTTTAAGTTTGGGGGAGGGGATATCACTTGAGCAATTTTGTGAAAAATTGGAAAAAATTTCAATTTTTTTTTTGAAAATCTGAGAAAGAATTTTTAAAATTTTTTCGATAATATGAGCTTAAATTGTTTGATTTTGGAATGATCTAGTGCTTAGCAAGTAGTTTTCCCATATTTCGATGATATGACCCCATGATTTAGTCTGACTTTGATTGATTGAGAAGCATGATTATAGGAAAAGCATGAAGTTAAATTCTATAATTTGTCTTGATTCTGATTGTGATTTCCTCATCTTATGCACATGTCATGTCATGAATCTGTATATTTATTTAGAGAAAGCTTATGTGGACCTAGGATTGCATTTGTTCAGTTGATTTGGTGCATCATATTCTAGAATTTGTTTGATCTGATCTTGAGGCGAAATATTAGATCACACTTAATTAGGGAGATGATTTAGGCCATCTTTGGATCGTTTGAGCCTTTCTAGCTATCCTTGTACATATTCTGCCCCTATTCACCCATCTAGGCCAAATAAGCTTTTCTCTGTAAATACACCTGCTTTCTTTTTCCTTAGCTTAAATACTATGTTCATATCCCTTACCCCAAAAGCATGAAAAGTCATTGGGATATATTGTGAGCTATATGGGTATTAAGTGATAGTGAAGGAGTGTGTATTTCAAAAAAAAAAAAAAAAGAAAAAGAAAAGAAGAAAGAAGAAAATACAAAAAAAAAAAAGTTTAGTGAAATAAATAAGTTTGGGGGAAATGATTAGAGCTCTTACATTATAGATCCTAGAAGTAATGCATGTTAAGGGGCAATTAAACCTAAATCGACTTTATCATACCTTAGCCCCAGCCTTACATTACAAGCTTAATGAAGTCCTATTAATCTTTAGTTAAGTGTGACTACATTAGTGGAGAGAGAAGTGAAAAGCAAACTTATGGGAATGATCACATGTCATTGACTTTGCATTCACTGTGTTGCATAATCTGATCCGGATAATGTACTGTGAAGTGACTTAGACATTTTTCACACACTCACAGGAGTCCAATTTGGGTTAGGACTTATGATTGAATAATTCTAAGTGTTGGACATGTAATTGTGAGTCTTTGATTTCATAGTCTGCACTTTTTCTTTGAGGATGATATTGGGGAAATTATTGTGTTTTGTACTTGTCATTCCTACAATCATTTTGTTTTGCTTAAGGACAAGCAAAAGCTCAAGTTTGAGGGTGTGATAATTCTATATTTTTAGAATTATTTGTGCTTAATTTCCTAATTAATTATTTAAATCCCAAATTTATTTTATTAATTATCCCCTTTATTTAATTAAAATTCTTATGTTTGTAGATAAATTAAATCCGGATGAATTTTGAATATTTCGGTAGAAAATGGATCGAAATTGGGCTAAAATCGAGATTGAGCCATGCGGACAACACGAGTCATGCCACCTAGCACATCCAATTGGACAAGAAGACCGATGACATGGAAATATCTTTTCAAGGAGCCAATGGTGAGAAGACAAGTAGCTAAAAAAAGCCAACTCATCAAGGATGTAGAAATTACAATTTTACCCCTAGTATGTTTATAAATAGGAAAGGATGACAATTGAAAGAGTACGTAATTTAGGAGTAGAAGTAATGTAATTTAGGAGTAGGAGTAGGAGTAAGGTAGCTTAGAGTAGTTTAGTTTGAGATTACATTTTCAAGATTTACTTTCTTATTTTCTTTAGTCTTCCGTTGGCTTCCAATTTCACTTTTAATTTGCATTCCATTTTTATGTTATCAATTTTCTAGTCTTGGATAATTTTTCTCTTCAATGGAAATCAGTATCATTTGCTTTTCTCCATTTTGTTTAAGTGATTGCTCTGGTTTTTAGTCCACTACATTGTTTACATATTCTACATTTCCCAGGTAGCTCTCGGTTTCATAACTTGCTTATGTTTTAGTTGTACAATCTTTATATTTTTTAGTTCTCGGGTTGCTGTCATTGTGCATTCGGCATCTTGGCTCTTTGTTCATCTATGCTGTTTGGTTTTGGTGCTTTGATGTGGGCAAATACTAGGCAGTGTTCCACATGAAAAGGCAATGTGGAACTATGGCATTAAGAGATGGATTTAAAGCAATCCGATGATCATGGTTTTTCACGTTGATGATGTTACAGGTTGAGTGTGTAATTTCAGCAATTGTGTTCTTTTATGTTTTACACAATTCCTCTCGGTTTTAATGTCTTATTTTGTTATGCTTTCTTGTTCTTCTTATTTTTATTTGATTCTTACTTGCATGTATGTCTCATTTTTTTTACTGCATTTAGAGTAATAGCTGCCAATGTTTGTTTACTGCATTTTCATTATATCTATTTCATTTAATGCATTTTAGTTCTGCTTTATTGTTGTTCGTGGCTTACTGGTGGATAGTGAGAAGGATGCATCAAGCTGTTCGGTGTAGAAGTTCATGTCACGGTTGGCTGTAGCAGTGAGACACGGGTTATTTCCAGGAGCAGCATTAGCAAAAACTCTTCTCTGTTCTCCCCTGTTTTAAGTGCTGCTGAAGAATGCTGGATTGTTGCCACTTTAGTCCCGACTGTTTTGGATATGGTTAACAATACACCGAGGAACAGTAGCTGGGAGCTTGATCAACAGCAATTATAGGACCGAGAGCAGTGCGTGTCCAGACCAAGAGCACGTTGCGGTCTGCACCTAACGTAGCAGTGCAGGACAATAGAGGAAGAAGACGTTAGCTAGGGATGGACGGGTAACGTGAGCAAGAATGGGCAGGATAACGCTTAGAGTTATGCAGAGTTGGTGAGAGTTGCAGACAGCAAAGCTGGACACGCCTGGTAGCGATGGAACCTAGAGAAAGCCTGGCAGATTGTAGAGCCGAGAAGCAGAGTGCAGCATGTCGATTTGACACAGCAGACCAAGAAATCCTGGAGAACCTAGCAGTAGTTGGAGCAGTGTCTGGTCAGACCTGAGAGCAGGCAGAGTGTAGCGGGACAGTTGCCAAAACCGTGAAAGCCTGGAATGAGCATGAAAGTAGAAAGACACATGAATAGTGTTTGGAGGGACAATTTGGATGGTTTAAATTTGCTTAAGGCTTGTTTGGCATTTACCTTGTGCACAATAATCCATTTTTCTTGATTTCATGAAGTTGATTTAATTATGTCCTTAGCTCATTTTTATTTTTATCATGCATTAGTTAAGTTAGATTAAATTTGTTAGATGCATTAGTTATATTTTATTGTTAAATTAGTAATTAGATATATTTAGAATTAGTTTAGAGTTAATATTTTAAACATGTAGTTTATAGTTGTTTTCTTAATTTTCTAGGATTTTATTTTCATTAAGTTTTAGTTTAGTTTAAATTGCATTTTGATTAAGTAGTTTAATTGCATTTTAGGTTAGTTTAATTGTAGTTTAATTAATCTTGCTTTGTTATTTTCATATTTACATTTTATTTTAATTACGTTAATTAGCTTTAACTGTTTTAATTATTTTCGTAGGTATTTGCTTTTAATTGCGTGGAGCTCGATAAGTAAATCTTAGCACGGTTTTATTTTCTTTATAGTTTTATTATTTTCAGTATTTTTAATTTCAAACTTAGTAGACCATCGATAATCAAAAATTCATAATTCGCTAGGTATACTTAGAGTAAGATTAACCGGTAGTTAATTAGGCTAGTCAACTTCTCTGTGGGACAATAATTCGGGACTAAAATCTCATTATTACTTGTACGACCCGTGCACTTGCGGACATATACCTTTTGGGCGTGTCAAGTTTTTGGCGTCGTTGCCGAGGAAGTTTTAATTAGTCATTAGTTAATATCGGTGAAATTATGCTTAGGTGTAATTCTAGCTTGTAAATATTTAGGTTGTAAATATTTAGATCCTTAGTTTAGTTTAGTTAATTTTCTCATAATTAATTAAAAAAATAAAAAATTTAAAAAACTTTAAAAAAAAATTTAAGGACTTTTAGGTGTTTGCATACGTAGAGCCAGGAGTTAAGATAGCTTTCCTCTAGATCCTGAAATTGAACGAACTCTTAGAAAAATTTGAAAGGATTCTAGGAAATTATTAGCTCCGCTGCAACACACTATGGAAGAAAATAGGGAAATTAAGACCGTTGGAGATTAAGCTGTCACGACCCTCAACTTACCAAAATACGTACAAATTTTTCGCATTTCCATGCATCAATCCTTAATCATCCTTCCTCGATCGTGAACAACCACACGCTTAACAGTTGGGCTGTGTGTCGACGTCTAACTCACTCCACCATACCAATTCAATTTGAAACATTATTTATGAGTAAACACTTGTATAAATGTATATATATCAGAGTTGTTACATGTGTTTACATTGTTTTACATCCCCAGTAGTTACATATCAAAATGCTACTGTGCTATGTCTAGTTTAGATACAAAATAATCAAGGTGTGTATACCTTTAGCGATGGGATGCAGCGGAATTACCAAAAAGGGGAGCCTCCAGTCACGCTCAATCTATACTCAAATCTCTGTAGAGAGGGGAAAATAAGGGGGGTGAGCAAACCACAAGCTCAGTAAGGCAATCATGCGAACAGGTAGATACTGTACTATCTACGTGATCGTGATGCCATGCTCAAAAGCATTTAATTCATTGTTTATCTCAAAACATGAGTGTATGATTGTGTTAATGGTATGTAAAGCATTCATGCTATTAAAATTTAGTGCACATTTCAACTCAAAGCATGGTATAAATCATCATGCATAATTCACAATAAAAGCATGGAATTAAACATCATGCATTTTCACAATAAGGCATGGCATTAAACATCATGCATCCGTGCACTTTAGAAAACCATTAACAAATCAATTCAACATCAGGTCCCAACCCATCCCTCGGGCTTTCCTGACCACAATCACTTCAAACATGGATTTATTCTCAAATAGCATTAGACATGTGAGATAGGCAGTTCAACAATAGGTAAGAACCTCAAGGCTTATGTACATAACCTGTGATACCGGCTACACGGATCAGGTGTGCGGGATATCACCACTATCTGCTTCCACAAGGGAGGTGGGTCAAATCCTACCCGCCAGTCCATAGCAGATCTCGTCCGAAGACGGCACATCACATCACAACACGGTACAATGTACTCCATGCTACATGCACGGTACAACGTACTCCATGGACCCCCCAGCCTTATCCCTCGTTCGGGCTCATCAGCTGTTCCTCCAACCCTTATCCCTCGTTCGGGCTCATCAGGTGGATCTCCAACCCTTATCCCTCGTTCGGGCTCATCAGGTTGTTTTAACATGCCATGTCTCAAAACAATGCACGTGTGAGCCTATTTAATCGATGTGACACCAAGTCTACTCGAAGCTCCAAACACGGCAACATGCAAGGTGGGCATCCAGTGCGAGACAAACTCAAAGCACAATGCCAAAACAATATGAAATCCATGTGAAAACTAGTGCTTCATGCACTCTTTCATACTCACGAAATCATGTAGGTGGCTCAAAACTTGCAAAATATGGTTAACAAAACCAAAACATAACATTTCTTTTGCAAATCATTTCAATGTTAGCCAACCTACCAATCATTTGCTAAAAAGCAATAAAACATGATTTTCAAAGCAATATGCTTTTGTTTTCATGCACATTTCTCAAACTCCCAACTTTTACCCTTCAATCACCCAACAACAACATTTCCTAATCTCATGCATTCTAGCAAAACATTTATGCGCCCAAATTGCGCACAATATCTCTAAGAGTCCACACAATTCCCTTACCTCGATTTACTTGGTGTGACTCCTTTCCTTTTAGCTTCTCACGCTCTTGGCTCAACTCGCCTCGGCGTATCCTCGGAAGCTGCGATTCATCCATTAAATCGATTGAGTTAACGTATTTAACCCATAATTGACCTCACTAGTCAACATTATTTACTTATGCATTTTACAAATGCCTTAACCCTCATTTTACCTCTTTTAGGTAAACCTCACAATTTATCCACTAACCACATCTTAAAATCATACCACAATCACTATTAATGATTTCTACATATCTCATTCATCATTAATCTCCATCAATTTCACTTTCTCACACTAAATCATTTCTAGGTCAAAATCATTTCAATGCATTCTAGATAGTTTCCAACCATCCATACTCATGCCAAACAACTCCAAAATCAATTAAATAAACAATGTATCATAGTTGGAGTGTTAGAATCTTACCAAATTTGATTTCTCTTCTTGCTCCAATGGCAATGCCCTTAACTCCTCCAATACCAACAATGGAAAATGCTTTCCAACTATGTTGTTCTTCTCTTTGATAGGAACAACTTTGCCTCTAATGGTCTCTCTTCAAACCTCACTGAAAATGGCTGATTTTTGAGAGAGAATGTTAGGTTTTTGGGTTGAAATTGGAAAGTTTGTGTTTTTCCCGAAATTTTCTGATTTCCAGCACTCCTTATATAGAAATAGCTTGAGGAGATCGATCTGGTCCAAGAGGAGATCGATCTGGTCCCTTAAAATCCCTCTTTTTCACGGCATTTTTAAGCCTGAGATCGATCTGTCGAAGCATGAGATCGATCTGTTGAGGCATGAGATCGATCTGTCGAAGCATGAGATCGATCTGCTCCCAAACAGAGAGCTAAGGAGATCGATCTGGTCCATTGGAGATCGATCTGTTCTATTCTTTCACCCAAATAAGAGCATTCTGGCTCTTCCAGATCGATCTCTCATCCCATGAGATCGATCTGCCCTTCAAAATTTCCAGATTTCCTCTGCAACAACACTTACCAAACATCCTAAATTTGCTACCATGATCATTTCCTCATTCATTCATCTTTGAGACTTGAAGATGGCATCCATCCTCACTTCATACACATTAAAACTTGTGTAGGATCTTTGTATGACCAATGGTACTTAATATAAACAAAAATGGAAGTGCACATCTTATGCAATTCTACTTCCATTTTACCAAGCTATTTAAAATCCATTCTACACACATTCTCCACATGTTTAAGTCCATTTCTACACATTCATACATAATGAAACTTGTATGTACGATTTTCACTCTCATTACAAGTGTGTACATTACTTGTGGACTTACATCACATATACTTCACTCATGAATTCATAGTACAACTCTATTTACACTTCTATGTACATATATACCCTTATACATATACGGGGTCTCACATTCTCCCCTACTTAGAAAATTTGGTCCTCCAAATTGGAACCAATTATTCTGTGAACAACTCGGGATACCTCTCCCGCATCAAACTCTCCAATTCCCATGTGGCTTCTTCCACAGTGTGATGTTGCCAAAGTATCTTCACCAAGGGAATTGTCTTTGTCCTCAGCACTTTCTCTTTTCTGTCCAATACCCGAACTGGCTTCTCAACATAGGTCATACCCTCATTGAGCTCCAAAGGCTCATATCTTATCACATGTGCCGGGTCCGGGTGATACTTCCTCAACATGGATACGTGGAAGACGTTATGCACACTTGCCAACTCTGGTGGCAATGCCAACCTATACGCCTTGTCTCCCACCTTATCAAGTATCTCAAATGGCCCTATATATCGAGGGCTCAACTTTCCTTTCTTCCCAAATCTCATAATTCCCTTCGAAGGGGAAACTTTCAGAAACACTGACTCACCCACCTCAAACTCTAGTGGTCTCCGTCTCTTGTCAGCATAACTCTTTTGCCTGCTCTGAGCTGTCCGTAACCTCTCACATATCAATTGAACGTCCTCAGAGGCTTGTCTAACCAAGTCGGGAGCAAAGATCTATCTATCACCAACCTCTTCCCATCCAATAAGGGAACGGCATCTACGCCCATACAATGCCTCATATGGTGCCATCCCGATACTCTCATGAAAACTGTTATTATACGCGAACTCTGCGAGTGGCAAATGGTCATCCCAGGAGCCTCCAAAATCCAATGCACACGCTCTCAACATGTCCTCCAGGGTCTGTATAGTCCTCTCTGACTGACCATCTGTCTGAGGATGAAACGTGGTGCTAAAATTCAACTGGGTCCCCATCGCTTCCTGAAAATGTTCCCAAAAGTGGGAAGTGAAGCGGGCATCCCTATCAGAAACAACGCTCACTGGAATTCCATGTAGCCTCACTATCTCGCTCACATATAGGTTCGCTAACTGGCTCAGAGTATCGGTAGCTCTCATAGCTAGAAAATAGGCTGATTTCGTCAACCGATCCACAATCACCCATATGGCATCATGACCTCTCCGGGTCCTTGGCAATCCCATCACAAAATCCATGGTGACATGCTCCCACTTCTATGTCGGTATCGGTAGAGGCTGCAATAACCCTGCAGGCTTCTGATGCTCTACCTTTACCTGCTGACAAACGAGACACTTAGCAACATATTCAGCAATGTGCTTTTTCATTCCCGACCACCAATAAACCTTTCGAAGGTTTTGATACATTTTGGTACCCCCTGGATGTATCGTATACTTCGATGAGTGAGCCTCTGTCAGGATCAACCTTCTGATCTCTGCGTCATCAAGAACACATATCCTACCTCTGAACCTCAACAATCCATCCGAACTCAACCCAAAGTCCGTCTCTATACCCCTCTGTATCTGCCCGACAATATCACTACACTGCTGATCAACTCGCTGAGCCTGTCGGATTCGATCTACCAGATCCGGTTCCAACTGCAGGCTAGCTATCATAAATCCACTATCATCGTCAGGCGGGGTCATATCCAAACTGAGGTTCGTGAACTGTTCCAACAGCTCGTGTTCCCTGATCATCATGAATGATATCATCCCGAGATGCTTCCTACTCAATGCATCAGCAACCACATTTGCTTTACCCGGGTGGTATAGGATTTCACAATCATAATCCTTTAGCAGCTCGAGCCATCTTCTCTGTCTCATGTTCAACTCTTTCTGTGAGAACAGGTACTTAAGGCTCTTATGATCTGTATAAACCTGAAATCTCTCACCATAGAGGTAGTGGCGCCATATCTTCAGCGCAAACACCACCGCTGCCAACTCCAAGTCATGGGTCGGGTAGTTCCTCTCATGATCCTTTAACTGTCTTGATCCATAGGCTACTACCTTCCCATCCTGCATCAATACACAGCCCAGTCCTAGGTGTGAAGTATCTGCATACACCGAGAAACCTCCTGAGCTGGTAGGAATGGTGAGTATTGGAGCTGTAGTTAATCTCCTTTTCAACTCTTCAAAACTTTCTTCACACTTTTTGTCCCACACAAACTCTACATTTTTCCTTGTGAGACGTGTCAAAGGAGCAGCTAACCTCGAAAATCCCTCTACAAACCTTCGGTAATACCCAGCTAAACCCAGGAAACTTCTGATCTCTGTCACTGTCTGGGGTCTCTGCCACTGAACTACGGCCTCAATCTTAGATGAATCCACTGATACTCCATACTTTGATACTATGTGACCCAGAAAAGAGATCTGTTCCAACCAAAAGTCGTACTTACTGAGTTTAGCGTACAACTTCTTCTCTCGGAGGGTTTGTAGCACTATCCTTAAATACCTTTCATGCTCCTCTCTAGACCTTGAATACACCAGTATATCATCAATAAACACAATAACAAATCGATCCAAGTACTGGTGGAATACCTCATTCATCAAAGACATAAAAGCTGCAGGAGCATTCGTCAACCCGAATGGCATAATCATAAACTCATAATGTCCATACCGGGTGCGAAAAGCTGTCTTGGGTATATCTCCATCTCGTATCTTCAACTAATGGTACCTTGATCTCAGATCTATCTTGGAAAAGACCTGCGCTCCCTTAAGCTGATCCAACAAATCATCGATGCGTGGGAGGGGATACTTATTCTTGATGGTGACCTTAGTCAACAACCGGTAATCTATACACAGTCGGAGGCTTCCATCCTTCTTTCTTACAAACAGAACCGGTGCTCCCCAAGGTGAGACGCTCGGCCTGATGAACCCTTTCTCCAGCAACTCTTGTAATTGTTTCCTTAACTCCTCTAACTCAACTTGAGCCATCCTGTATGGTGGCTTGGACATCGGCTCTGTACCAGGTGCCAAATCTATACCAAACTCCATCTCCCTGTCTGGAGGTAACCCTGGTAACTCATCCGAAAAGACATCTGGAAATTCCCTAACCACTGGTATGTCTTCCAATTCCGGACGTGCCTTATCCATCTCAATCACAAAAGCGATGAATCCTTCACATTATTCTTTCCACCATTAGTATCATAAATCATCACATCACATTCATAAATGAAATCAAATTTATCCTTCATACATCATGTATCAAGATTATACTCATCAAACTTATAAAAATCATGTTCTTTAATTTCATTTCACAAAATTAACTACAAGATTGTCTATCTTTGGAAACATCAAGGTTTTAGCATGACAATCCATAACAACATGATTGGCAGCCAACCAATCCATTCCTAGGATCACATCAAAATCACTCATGTTTAATAAAATTAAATCGGCTGCCATCTCTTTACCTCCTATCTTGATTTTACAATCCCTATATATATGCTCAGTCAACTGACTATCATTCATAGGGGTAGATATCAACAACATCTTATCAAGCAGCGTGGGTTTTACATGCTTCAACAATTTACATACAAAGGATGGCAAAATAAAGGAATGCGTGGCACCAGGATCAAACAGTACATAAGCTTCTAAATCAAAGATTTGGATGGTACCTTTTACCACATCTGATGACTGATCTGCAGTATCCTGATCCAGTGCATGCACTCGTCCTCTGCTTACACCCACTACTTGCTTCCCCTTTTCCTCAGCTGTAGCCCTCCTCCTCGGAGCAGCAGTACCAACTGGAGCTCTCTCTGGTTCCTTGCCCTTCTGTGGGACTCTCTCTATCATCTCGGGGCAATCTCTGCTTATGTGCCCTGGCTTCCCACATCTGAAGCATACAACCTGAGGTCCATAACATGGTCGAGTACCATGATACCTACCACACTTGCCACATTGTTCTGTAGTAGGCCGTGGTCCTCCAATCACGATTCCCTTAGCTGGAGCAATGGCCGGATACATGGGAGTATCAACTGTCCTCTCCTGGATCTCATCAATTCTCGGCCTCTTTCCAGAGAATCTTTTGCTTCCTTTATAGCTGAAGCCTCTTTCCATCATAGGTCTCTTCTTATCTCTGTCCCTCATCTTACCAACCTTTCCAAACTCCGAGGCGATTCTATCAACATCTTGTTCACATAATTGCGCCCTGCGCACTGCCTCCTCATAGGTCGGTATATCTAGGGGAACCAATCTAGACTTGACGGTTGGTCTCAATCCATCCACAAACTTCTGGATCTTCTCGACCTCATTACTCATCGTGTTGGGATCATATCTGTCCAGGGATATAAAAGCAGTCTCATACTCGTCCACAGTCCTGCTCCCTTGGGTCAGTCCCAAAAATGCCATCTTTAGCTTCCGCTGGGCGGTATCCGGGACATACTGTCTTCGGAAGGTCTCTAGAAACACATCCCAGCTGATCTCAGTTTGCCGGGCTCTCAAAATAGGCCTGGTGGATTTCCACCAATGTTCTGCTGATCCCTTCAGCATAAAAGCGGCAAATGCTACCATCTCGGTAGTAGTGCACTCAAAGAACCCATATAATTTCTCGATCTCATTGATCCAATCCTCAGCCGCCACTGGGTCCTTTACTCCACTGAAAGATGGTGGTCCAAACTTCTGGAACTGCCGCAGTCTATCCAAATCACATCCATACCCCCAACCTCTACTGCCTGGCATAGCAACCGGCGTAGGCACATCCTGTGTGGGCGAGGTATCTGTCATCTGAGGTCCTTGGGCTTGCCTCGCCAGTACCTCAGGAGCTGCTGCCTGCTCGGCATCACCCTGTGTAGCGGGACTCTGTCTACTGCCAACTCCAGGTAAAGATTGAGTGACCAATTCCAAAATCATCTCAATGCTCCGCTCAATCCTCGCGAAGCGAGCCTCAGTACTCTCGGGCCTCTCCTCTGGACCCTGTGGAGCGTGCTCAACGTCGACCTCCACCTCAACATCCTCCTGAGCCTCGTGTGTTTCCGGCTCAACACGACCCCCAGGCCTACCTCTACGGCCTCGAGCTTGTGTTCTCATCCCTCTATCGCGACTGGTATTAGGCATACTTACTCAGTTCCCTACATTCACAACCAATTACTTAGTCAACCCATCGACATACACTATTTGTATCTAAACAAGCACAGTAACTTGGGGATGTAATTTTTTTACTTATTAAGTATTTTAGACATGACACACGTCAAACCAACTCGAGCTCTGATACCAACTTCTGTCACGACCCTCAACTTACCAAAATACGTACAAATTTTTCGCATTTCCATGCATCAATCCTTAATCATCCTTCCTCGATCGTGAACAACCACACGCTTAACAGTTGGGCTGTGTGTCGACGTCTAACTCACTCCACCATACCAATTCAATTTGAAACATTATTTATGAGTAAACACTTGTATAAATGTATATATATCAGAGTTGTTACATGTGTTTACATTGTTTTACATCCCCAGTAGTTACATATCAAAATGCTACTGTGCTATGTCTAGTTTAGATACAAAATAATCAAGGTGTGTATACCTTTAGCGATGGGATGCAGCGGAATTACCAAAAAGGGGCGCCTCCAGTCACGCTCAATCTATACTCAAATCTCTGTAGAGAGGGGAAAATAAGGGGGGTGAGCAAACCACACGCTCAGTAAGGCAATCATGCGAACAGGTAGATACTGTACTATCTACGTGATCGTGATGCCATGCTCAAAAGCATTTAATTCATTGTTTATCTCAAAACATGAGTGTATGATTGTGTTAATGGTATGTAAAGCATTCATGCTATTAAAATTCAGTGCACATTTCAACTCAAAGCATGGTATAAATCATCATGCATAATTCACAATAAAAGCATGGCATTAAACATCATGCATTTTCACAATAAGGCATGGCATTAAACATCATGCATCCGTGCACTTTAGAAAACCATTAACAAATCAATTCAACATCAGGTCCCAACCCATCCCTCGGGCTTTCCTGACCACAATCACTTCAAACATGGATTTATTCTCAAATAGCATTAGACATGTGAGATAGGCAGTTCAACAATAGGTAATAACCTCAAGGCTTATGTACATAACCTGTGATACCGGCTACACGGATCAGGTGTGCGGGATATCACCACCATCTGCTTCCACACGGGAGGTGGGTCAAATCCTACCCGCCGGTCCATAGCAGATCTCGTCCGAAGACGGCACATCACATCACAACATGGTACAATGTACTCCATGCTACATGCACGGTACAACGTACTCCGTGGACCCCCCAGCCTTATCCCTCGTTCGGGCTCATCAGCTGTTCCTCCAACCCTTATCCCTCGTTCGGGCTCATCAGGTGGATCTCCAACCCTTATCCCTCGTTCGGGCTCATCAGGTTGTTTTAACATGCCATGTCTCAAAACAATGCACGTGTGAGCCTATTTAATCGATGTGACACCAAGTCTACTCGAAGCTCCAAACACGGCAACATGCAAGGTGGGCATCCAGTGCGAGACAAACTCAAAGCACAATGCCAAAACAATATGAAATCCATGTGAAAACTAGTGCTTCATGCACTCTTTCATACTCACGAAATCATGTAGGTGGCTCAAAACTTGCAAAATATGGTTAACAAAACCAAAACATACACATTTCTTTTGCAAATCATTTCAATGTTAGCCAACCTACCAATCATTTGCTAAAAAGCAATAAAACATGATTTTCAAAGCAATATGCTTTTGTTTTCATGCACATTTCTCAAACTCCCAACTTTTACCCTTCAATCACCCAACAACAACATTTCCTAATCTCATGCATTCTAGCAAAACATTTATGCGCCCAAATTGCGCACAATATCTCTAAGAGTCCACACAATTCCCTTACCTCGATTTACTTGGTGTGACTCCTTTCCTTTTAGCTTCTCACGCTCTTGGCTCAACTCGCCTCGGCGTATCCTCGGAAGCTGCGATTCATCCATTAAATCGATTGAGTTAACGTATTTAACCCATAATTGACCTCACTAGTCAACATTATTTACTTATGCATTTTACAAATGCCTTAACCCTCATTTTACCTCTTTTAGGTAAACCTCACAATTTATCCACTAACCACATCTTAAAATCATACCACAATCACTATTAATGATTTCTACATATCTCATTCATCATTAATCTCCATCAATTTCACTTTCTCACACTAAATCATTTCTAGGTCAAAATCATTCCAATGCATTCTAGATAGTTTCCAACCATCCATACTCATGCCAAACAACTCCAAAATCAATTAAATAAACAATGTATCATAGTTGGAGTGTTAGAATCTTACCAAATTTGATTTCTCTTCTTGCTCCAATGGCAATGCCCTTAACTCCTCCAATACCAACAATGGAAAATGCTTTCCAACTATGTTGTTCTTCTCTTTGATAGGAACAACTTTGTCTCTAATGGTCTCTCTTCAAACCTCACTGAAAACGGCTGATTTTTTAGAGAGAATGTTAGGTTTTTGGGTTGAAAGTGGAAAGTTTGTGTTTTTCCCGAAATTTTCTGATTTTCAGCACTCCTTATATAGAAATAGCTTGAGGAGATCGATCTGGTCCAAGAGGAGATCGATCTGGTCCCTTAAAATCCCTCTTTTTCACGGCATTTTTAAGCTTGAGATCGATCTGTCGAAGCATGAGATCGATCTGTTGAGGCATGAGATCGATCTGTCGAAGCATGAGATCGATCTGCTCCCAAACAGAAAGCTAAGGAGATCGATCTGGTCCATTGGAGATCGATCTGTTCTATTCTTTCGCCCAAATAAGAGCATTCTGGCTCTTCCAGATCGATCTCTCATCCCATGAGATCGATCTGCCCTTCAAAATTTCCAGATTTCCTCTGCAACAACACTTACCAAACATCCTAAATTTGCTACCATGATCATTTCCTCATTCATTCATCTTTGAGACTTGAAGATGGCATCCATCCTCACTTCATACACATTAAAACTTGTGTAGGATCTTTGTATGACCAATGGTACTTAATATAAACAAAAATGGAAGTGCACATCTTATGCAATTCTACTTCCATTTTACCAAGCTATTCAAAATCCATTCTACACACATTCTCCACATGTTTAAGTCCATTTCTACACATTCATACATAATGAAACTTGTATGTACGATTTTCACTCTCATTACAAGTGTGTACATTACTTGTGGACTTACATCACATATACTTCACTCATGAATTCATAGTACAACTCTATTTACACTTCTATGTACATATATACCCTTATACATATACGGGGTCTCACATAAGCAATGCCGACTATTGGACGGTATTATTTCGGCATTAGGCCACTAGCTGTCCATGCAAACAATTTTGAAATTAAGCCTTCCATCCTCCAGATGATCCAGTCCTCTTTACAGTTCAGTGGACTTCCACATGACGACCCACATGCTCACATTAGGCAATTCTTGGACTTATGCAACATGTTTAAACATAATGGATTATCTGCTGATGCGCTTAGGCTTAGATTATTCCCCTTCTCGCTTAGGGACAGGGCACGACACTAGTTAACCTCCCTGCCTCCAGGATCCATTTCTACATGGGACAAGTTAGCCCATCAATTTCTTTCTAAGTTTTTCCCTCCCTCTAAAATGGCCCAACTCCGTAGTAATATCTCTTCCTTTGCCCAGTACGACTCTGAATCTCTTTACGAATCATGGGAACGATATAAGGAGCTTCTTAGGAAGTGCCCTCACCATGGCCTACCTTTGTGGTTGCAAGTCCAGACCTTCTACAACGGACTTACAAGCCAAAATAGGACCGTTGTTGATGCTGCTGCGGGTGGAGCCTTAATGTGCAAAACAGAGGAGGAAGCTTACGATCTTTTAGATAAGATGGCGGCTAACAACTATTTATGATCCTCGGAGAGGCAATTGCCAAAGAAGTCGGTGGGTATTTATGAGCTCGACACACTGTCTACCTTCATTTCTCAAATCGCTAATCTTACGAAGAAGGTAGAGTCGCTCAGTACCTAGCATAATCCTTCTACCAGTCCTAATCCGATTTATTCTATCCAAAGTCCTTTCCCTTCATGCGATCTATGTAGTGGTACACACTCTGTGGATAAGTGTCCACTTAACGTAGAATCGGATCAGCATGTTGCTCCACTTCAGAAGCAACAGAACAACCCCTTGTCAAACACCTATAACCGAGGGTGGAGGAACCATCCTAACTTCTCGTAGAGCTAAAACCAAGGGCAAACTTCCAGCTCTAGACTTGTAGGACCCCCTAGTTTTCAAGCACCATCAGTTCATGTACCACCACAGTTGCAATATCCATATCATCCACCTCATTAACCATCCTCACCTCAATTTCAAAATCATCCACCTCACTTCCATCAACCACCACCACTACCACCCTACCATGCACCAGTAGCTGTAAGACCCGAAATTAAATCGTAAATTTTTATGAGGGATGAAAATGGTCACAAATTTAAACGAATGGGATTCAAACTGGAAATAAGGATTTCAAATATGAAATGAGTAAGTATTCGTCAAGGGAAGTCAGGTTAAAGTGATCACGAACACGTGCAAGGGCAAAACGATCAAAAGACGGAAAGTCGATATAAATTCTACAAGAAAATTTAATTAAAAAAATGGATTTGAGAATCTTGATCAATAACGAAGAAATAATTAAATTTCGAGTCCAATTGATCAAGATCTGGAATTATAAAGATTTATCGAAAATTCATTCGGGACAATATCCCGAAAAATGGAAAAAATATACCAAAAAACAAATTAAAATACAATAAATTAATTAAATAAATTAATTTAAATAAAATATAATTTTTAAGGATATTTGGGATTTTTTCAGAATATTTTAAAGAATATAACAATAATAATAAAATAAATTATAAATAATAATAATAATAATAAAATTAAAAAAATAAAAAAATAAAAAAATAAAAAAAAGAATCAGAAATTGAAATCGGGGAGAGAGAAGAAGAAAGAAACTGAAAATCGAAGGAGATGCGGGACCGAGCCATCGACGGCCACCGGCGCTCGATGGCTCGAGGGAAGACCCGAGGAGAAAGAGGGGAAGCCGACGAGCAAGTTGGCATCGGCGATGCGCGCCAAGGACGGCCGAATCTGACGAATGGAAGAGGAGAAACAGACGGGAGAAAGGAGCTTGATCCCGACGATCCACGGCAACTGGGCGTGAACGGTGGGCACTGGCGCAATCGGGAGGAGGAGCCGGTCATTTTGTGACAGGTAGCGGTCGGTGAAATGGCCGGCGATGACTAAAACCAGAAATGGGTACCGACGGCGAGGGGAGAACACATCGGACCAGCCACTTTTCGGCGGCCTTGGACGAAATCAAGGCCAGATTTGAGAATCGGACGACCCAGCGGAGCTGCTGGTGGTGAAAACCGGTGGAGAACCGGTCGGCAAGGCACTGAAACGGTCGAACTGGACTGAACCGGCTGTCTGAATCGAGTTCAACTGGACCGAACCGGTTCAGCCAAGAAAGAGAGGAAAAAGGGAGAAAAGGGAAGAAAAAGAGAAAAAAAGGAAAAACAAGGAAGAATTTTTGGACATACTCCGGACTTCAGGTAAATCGGTAAGTGGTCAAAATTGACCAATTTGATTTTTGAAAAATTATTTAAATTATATTCGATCAAAAAAATAACCCGAAATTAAATATAAATTGTACAGTTCGACGATAAAATGCCGAACGTGAGCCGATTGAACTTTGATTTACGCAACATCGCATAATCTCGAGTAAGTAAAGCTTATTTACGACAATTTATATAATCATTCGCGTATTATAAATTTATTTAACGCATTTCGGATTTAATTTCCGCCTTTAGTGAATAATATTAGGAATTCTGAGTAAACTGTCGTAAATGATATACGGGCTATCCAAAGAGTTTGGAACGAAGCCCAATGGGTATTGAGAGCCCAATAGGCCTGATAAAAGGATTAAATAAATAGAAACGGGCTGGAAATAGGTCGAACGCCATTAAGATGTAATTGGGCCTAATAAAGTAAAATAGGCCCAGTGTTTTAGATTCGATCAGTATAAGTGAAATACTTATAAGTATAATTGAATTAACCCAAATATGTGGTTATATACAGCTCCGTAGATTTGGTTTGGAGCAAATTGGACTGAGAGACCTGGTACGGGCGAAACGGGATAAGCTTGCGCGTGATTCCAGGTAAGGGAATTTTGCGAACTACTAGAGGTAGCTTTACGAAATTTTGATGCCATTTACAGTCTTTTAAATAGTCTGAAGGGTCTAGATTTCAGATAAAATTTTTAGTGCCCTGAATGGATAAATTACCAAAATACCCTTGTTAAGGGTAAAATTTCCAACTTTAGGAAAAATGTGGGAGGAGCAAGGACAAGAGATTTCTGCTCGTTTCTTGAGGTGTTTAAACACATGCATGAGTAAGCTGGCTAACTTTTAAATAAAAATGCACAGCATTGCATAATTTCAATAGATGTTGATTTTCTCTGAAAATGATTTGAGAAATGTAGCTGCGTACATGATTTTATGAAAATGTGACGTGCTAGAGCTCAACTCGCACGAGTTTTGATTTATGTGATGCATACCTTAGTGCTGGAGCGAGAGCTCGCACTAGAGTTTTACATGTATTGGTGCTGGAGTCTAACTCGCACCAGATTTTTATATGATTTTCATGACACGATGCTGAAGTCTAACTATCACTAGATTTTTATATAATTTTCATAATACGGTGCTGGAGTCTAACTCGCACCAGATTTTCACATGAAATGTGTACAAAGTGCTAGAGCTTAGCTCGCACTAGTTTTACTTGATTTTTATGAGAGTGCTAGAGCATTGCTCGCACTAGTTTTCTGAGAACATATGATGAGCCATGCTTGGAGCGTCGGGTAGACTGTGTGTAACACTAATTAAATAGGCTCGCACGTGCGTTTTGAGACAGGGCATGAGTATGGAGATATGATATGGGTCCACGGAGTACGTTGTACCGTGCAAGTAGCATGGAGTACGTTGTATCGTGTGGCATCTTCAGATGCGTGGTATCTTCGGATACGAGTGGCATCTTTGGATGCGTGGGATCAGATAAGACTGACGGGTTGGACTGAACCACCTCCTGGGCAGTTCCCGATCGTGGTGAGACCCCGCACACTAGGATCCGTGTAGCAGAGGGGCTCACAAGGACACATGGCTATAGTCCTAGTTATTTCCCTGAGATTACATATATTGCCTAGTCTCACCTGTTGATGTTTTGAGAAACTCATTTGTGGATTTTTACGTGAGTCTGGATCACCCGAGGGAGGGGTTGGATCTTGACTGAGATATGGTTTTGATGAAAATTAAATTGGGTTTTAAACGGAAACTTGCATGAGGTTATTTTCCATGCTATTTCAACCCATGAGTGATGTCAACTGGTTTTACATGACATTCAGTGAATCGCATATTATTATTGCTTTAAAAAGCATTTGATTTTATGGTTTTGTGTGAGTCAGGAACACCCAAGGGAAGGGTTGAGTCTTGACTATGTTGTGAAATTTTAACGATGATGAAATGTTTTAAATGCATATGCATGTAGAGTTTTCCATGCTTTTGAATCCATAAATGAACTTGTTTTACATGACATCATGAATTATAACATCTGTTTTGAAATGTGTGGAGAAAGGGTGGTTTTTGCATGGCACCACGTTCATGTAGGTAGTATGGTTACCTACTTGTTCATAGGATTGCCTTACTGAGCTTGATGTGCTCACCCCTTTCATTTTTCAACACAGATTCCCTCCAGTCGACATTGAGGCGACTGAATACTACATTCCTGATATCCGCTGACCTATCATGTTAAGGTATATACACTTGTACATATTGTATCTAAATAAGTATAGCACAGTAACATGTTTGTAAGTGACTGTCAGGGATGTATAGATAATGTAAACACTTGTAAATAAATGGAAAAGAATAAATGAAAATCGAATGTGTTTACCTTTTTCTGTAATAAGAAATTAAGTTATATGATGATTAAATGGTGGGACTGGTATTGACGCACAGCCCAATTATTAGTGGAGTGTGGTCACGATTCAGAGGATAGATAAGTATGAAATACAAATGAAAATTTACTTTGATTTTTGTGTAGTTTTGGGTCGTGACAAACAGTGGTATCGAAGCGAAATTGGTCTGATGTGTGTCAATGTCAATAATTAGGAAATTACATCCCTGTTTTACTGTACTTGGTTAGATACAATAGTGTATATCGAGATGGGTTTTAACTAAGAAATGGATGAGAATGCAGGAATATAGGCGTTATGCCTAATATTAGTCAAGATAGAGGAGGTGAGCATGATGCAGAGGTCATAGAGGTAGACCTGAGCTTGCTAGTCGTGTTGTGTTGACCTATGAGAACCAGGATGAGATTGAAATGGAGGCTAATGTTGAGCATGCCCCACAGGGTCCGACAGAGATATCAGACAGTATTGAGACACGTTTCGCGAGGTTGGAGCGGAGTGTGGAAAATATTTGGGAGCTATTTGCTCAGAGTTTGCATGGGATTTAAGGGCGAGTCGGAGCATTGGTGGAAGCCTGCTCGACCCATCTTAAGAGTTGACATGAGAAATATTTTTTGATGTATTCTGGTGACAGAATATTTCGGACACTATTTAAAGGAAATTTTAGGTAAAATTTCTTACACTGCCCAGGGATACTGGTTCATTGATGAGTATGAATCTCAGTTTATAAACTTGCCCACGTATGACCTCGACCTATGGGTAATGAGAGTCAGAAGGCCCAAAAGTTCAATGAAGGGCTCAGATTGTCGATTAAAGTTCGATTGGCCCTATTGGATATCAATACCTATGCCGAGGCAGTGCGCAGACTACAGTTGTGTGAATAAGATCATATGTTGCACACCTCTGAGATTGGGAAAGGTAGTAAGGGCCGAAATAGAGACAAAAGAGAATAGAGAATGACAGATATGTCAGAACGAGAAGAAGGTAGTTTGGTAAGAGATTATAGTTGATAAGTCACGGGGTAAGATATTGGTAAGGCCCCAATGTATCCAATTTCAACACTTTTGAAGGGTATTGTGATTTGAGGACCCCAACCTGCTACGGAGCTGTGTAGTTGTGTAAGCAATGTAGTAGTGTAGCAGGGTAGCATGTAAACAGTGTAGGATGTGTAGTAGATACCACAGAAGTAAGGCCTACACCTACACCTTATTGACTAAAATAAGCGTTAAGTATGGTAAAATGGGCCACTTAATTAATGATTGCTCAGAGTTGGGTAAAACTGCCCTACAGAAGAGCAAAGAGACAGAGAAAACTCTGTTGATATCTTTGCACCGAAAAGGGAGGCCACAACCGAAGAGAAAGGGGAAAATAGGCTGTTGGATGAGGACAAGTGTATACCTTGGACCAGGACACTATTGATGTTTCATATGATGTGGTGAAAGATACCACACTGGTTATGAATAGTAAAATAATTATTTTAAATTGATCCTGGTGCCACGTATTTAGTCATACCGCCTTCACTTGTATATAAGTTAGTAAAAGACATGAATGCCTACACCTTTGGGCACAATGCCGATAGTTAGTACCCCAATGAAGGAGGGTTAACTAACAGAATAATTATGAAGAAATTATAAGTTGAAAATGGGGGAAGAAGTATAAGTCAGTCGATTTTATTCAATGGACTATGAATAATTTGAAGTAATATTTGAGAATAAATTAGTTGGCTGCAAATTATGATGTTCAGAGTTCTATTCTAAGATAGTGCTGTTTTACCCCTGAAAAGTATACTGTAAGTTTGACAAGTAATAAAAGGGGTGCAGTGATTGAAATTAAAGGAGTAAATGATTGTACTCACGGAATGAGTAATGACAGAGTTTGTTATAATTAATATACGAAAAGAGATAAGTTTTGAGATGTAATAGATCCTAAATACAAGATCTATTGGAATAAGAGGAGTATGCAAGGTACGAATATATCTTATATGTGAAATAATTTGGATTAAAGCAATTAGTAGTGAATATGAATTGTGACCACATGAACTGATATGTAAAGTAAATGTGGTCAAGTCTGAGGGTTAATAAAGGTATTTCAAAATACCTCCCCGCTTGAAGACTTGACAGCATCTAAGAGTATACAAAACCTATAAATTGAAATGCGATAGTCGTAATATATACATTTAAAATTAGGGTACCTTTACTGGTACGATAAAGAAATATAGAATTCAATGAATCAGAAAGGCTTAAAAATTAAAATTTTATAAAAGTCATTAATATAAGAAAAATGAAATGACGCGGGTTAGTAGCTTCAACGGAAGCGATTTTGAAACGACATAATATGATTATGTGTACAGAAGTCATGGATATGGGTAATTAAAATATTCAGTAGAACTCAACTACGATGAGGTATTTAAACTTTACCTGGACCGATTTGTCATCATCCTTATTGATGATATTTTGGGGGTATTTAAAGTCCAGGAAAAATTATAAGCAACAATTGAAAATTGTTTGTACAAATGGTTTGTTGAGAATTTATAGAAAAGATATGCCCAGTTGACACATCTCATTCAGAAAAGATTACATACGAGTGGGATGATAAGTATGAAAGTATTTTCAAAGAGTTTCGGTGTATTTAAGTATGAACTGACCACCGTGATTATTTCCACCATACACAATAGCTCAAGAGGTTACTCCGTGTATATGGATACCTCAAAATAATGAATGGGTTGTGTAATGATGCAAACTGGGAAGATAGTCAATTATAGATCCAGACAACTCAAGGATCATTAAAGAAACTATCTGACCCATGATTTAATGTTGGCAGCAATTATGATTGTACTGAGTATGTCGCACCACTATTTACACGATTAAAAATTTTTGCTTATGCACTGATCATAAAATCTCGAGTATCTGTTTTCATAGAAAGAGTCGGATATGAAATAATAAAGAGGATTAGAGCTTCTGAAGGATTATGATTGTAAAAATTATACCACCCAGGAAAGGCTAATGAAATGTCTGATGCTTTGAGCAAAAAGAGCTTCAGGATGGTATTACATATGATGGTCAAGGAGCGTGAGCTGCTAGAGCAATTGTGAGCCTCAGTAGTGATGTGATCCCCTCTGATGATGATGGGGATTGTGTGACAGCTAGCCTAAGATTAGAACCGAGTTTGAGTGACCAGATTTGACAGGCTTAGCGTGATGATCGGAATGGTGTCGATAGTATGGGTCAGATTCAGAGGGGTACAGTGATAGAGTTCACAAAGAGTGATGATGGTACTGAGGTTCAGAGATAGTATAATAATATAAGTGCTCCCCAGGACCACAATGATGAGATAATGATATTGTCTGAAGCTCACTCTTTGAGATATATAGTGCATCCAAGAGGTAACAAATATATCGAATTCTCAAAAAGGGGTATTGGTGGTCAGATTTGAAAAGAGACATTGTGGAGGTTATGAAGAAGTGTCTCGTATGTCAGCAGAGTAAGGTAGAGCAATAGACGTTTGCAAGATTATTGCAATCTCTACCTATATTGATACAAAAATGGGAGCAAGTTACCATAAATTTTGTTATGGGTTACAGAGGACCCGGATAAATCACGAGGCTATCTGGATGATAGCCGACAGATTGCCTAAGTCTACCCACCTTCTGGTTAGGAAATCCCCAAATACTCTGAATGCGTAGGCGAAGTTATATGTAAGGAAGATTGTGGAACATTATGTACCATTACAGTGAGCATGATATCATATAGGGATTCCCACTTCACTTCTTACTTTAGGGAATATTTTTCAGGAAGCTATGGGAACCCGACTGAGTGTTAGCACAGCTTTCCGTCCTCAGACAGATGGTCAGTCAGAGAGGACTGTACAGGTTCTGCAGGATATGATGAGAGTGTGTGCTTTGATTTTATAAGCTCCTGGGATGATCAGTTGTTACAAATCGAATTCGCCAATAATATCAGTTGTCACTTGAGTATCGGGATAACATTATATGAGGCATTGTATGGCCATAGAGATTGTTCCCCAGTTTGGATAAGAAGGGGGTAACAGAGATAGAGTTGCTCTCGAATTGGTAAGACAAACCTCTGAGGATGTTCAGTTGATTTGTGAGAGATTAAGAACACCTCAGAGTAGACAGAAAAGCTATGCTGATAAGAGATAGAAACCATTGGAATTCACCGAGAGTGAATCAATATTGAGTTTCATTAGATTGAATCTTTTGAGTGATTGGACAAGTGGGAGATAAGTCCTGTAGGTTGATGTTACCACCTGAATTAGCAGGCATCCACGATGTGTCCCATCTTTTGATGTTTCAAAAATATTATCCGGACCCAGCGTATGTGACCAGATATGAGCTCCAACAACTTAGCTCAATGAAAGTATAACATATGTTAAAAACTTGGTTCGGGTATTAAAACAGGAAGAAGAAAGTATTGAGGTTTAAGACGTTCTCCCTAGTCAAGTCCTTTGGTAGTAGTACGCTCCAGAAAAGTCACATAAGAGTTAAGAGTATGATATGTGTGAAATATCCGGAGTGATTTACAGACTAACTTTGTTCTAATTTGGAGGACCAAATTTCTTAAGTGGGGGAGATTATGTAAGACCCGAAATTAAATCATAAATTTTTATGAGGGATGAAAATGGTCTTAAATTTAAACGAATGGGATTCGGACTGGAAATAAGGACTTAAAATACGAAATGAGTAAGTATTCGTCAAGGAAAGTCGGGTTAAAGTGATCCCGAACACGTGCAAGGGCAAAACGGTCAAAAGATCGAAAGTCGATATAAATTCTACAAGAAAATTTAATTAAAAATAATGGATTTGAGAATCTTGATCAATAACGAAGAAATAATTAAATTTCGAGTCCAATTGATCAAGATCTGAAATTATAAAGATTTATTGAAAATTCATTCGAGACAATATCCCGAAAATATGAAGAAAATATATCGAAAAACGGATCAAAATATAATAAATAAATTAAATAAATTAATTTGAATAAAATATAATTTTTTAAGGATATTTGAGATTTTTTTAGAATATTTTAATGAATATAATAATAATAATAAAATAAATTATAAATAATAATAATAATAAAATTAAAAAAAAAAGAAAAAAAAGAACAGAAATTGAAATCGGGGAGAGATAAGAAGAAAGAAACTGAAAATCGAAGGAGACGCGGGACCGAGCCACCGACGGCCACCGGCGCTCGACGGCTCGAGGGAAGACCCGAGGAGAAAGAGGGGAAGCAGACGAGCAAGTTAGCACCGACGACGCGCGCCAAGGACGGTCGAATCCGATGAACGGATGAGGAGAAATCGACAAGAGAAAGGAGCTCGATCCCGGCGATCCACGGCAGCTGGGCGTGAACGGTGGGCACCTGTAAGACCCGATATTTTCGAATGCATTTAAAAATGCAACAGGATTAAAATGGTATTCCCAAAAATGTGCAAGGGCAAAACGGTCAAAAGATCAAAATTCGGTATTAATCGGGACAAGAAAATTTAATTAAAAATATGAGAATGAGAAATATTGATCAATGATGAAGAAATAATTAAATTTCGGATTAAATTGATCAAGATATGAATTTATTGGAATAAATCGAAATTTTCGTATCGAAAAATAATCCCAAAAATAATCGAAAAATATACCGAAAAGTCGAAATAATACTGAGAAATTCATTTATTGATTAACTGAATTAAATATTAATTTTTGAAGATATTTTTGACAAAATATTATTATTTTAGTGATTAAAATAATAATAAAATTAAATAATTAAAAAAAAGAAGGAAAAAGCAGAATCGCGAAATCGCTATTCTGCCAAAACGAAACAACGGAAGACCGAGGCTCACCGACGGCACCGGCGATGGCCAGGCGTGCGACCGGCAAGGGGGAAGACCCAGCGACGCACCACCGACACCTGGAGCGGCTAAACGGCGGCGAACGGCAGCGAGGGGGAGAGAAACGAGAAACCGAAGGGAGAAAAGGAGATTCCCGGCGATCGGTGCCGATTCAGGCCCGACCACCCCTAGCCGAATGTCCCCGAGGCTAAGGCGAGTTGATCGGTGTTAGCCACAGCCGTCAAAACGGCCGGCAACTTCGGAAACGGCGGAAGAAAGAAAATGGGTTCCGACGCCGAGAGAAAACAGGCCGAACCGGCGACATTCCGGCGACTTCGAACGAAACCAAACCCAGATCCGTGCATCGGACGACCCATCGGAGCTTCTGGCGACGAAAGCTGGCGGAGAACCGGTCGCCAAGGCCTTGAACATGCCGAATCGGGGTGAACCGGCCGTCCGACCGGGTTGAACCGGATCGGACCGGTTCAGCCAAAAAGAGAGGAAAAAAGGAAGAAAAAGGGGAAAAGAAAAAGAGAAAAAATTGGAAAAATTCCAGTGATGCAATCGAGCTTCGGGTAAGTCGGTAAGCGGTCGAATTGACCGATTTAATTTTCAGAATATTTAATTTGATAAATAATCGACTGAAAGTTTACCCGAAAATATATTTGATTGTGTAGCTCGACAATTGGTATCAACCGAGAGCTCAAGACAGCCTCGATTTGAGTACTATCATGGAATCACGGGTAAGTAACCCTTATTTACGACAATTTACATCGTTTTACGTGTTGATAAATTACGGATTTAATTTTCGCATAAATGAATTAAATTTTGGAAAATTGGGATAAATTGTCGTAAATAATTCATAAGTTGTTTGAGAGTTTAGAACGAGGTTGAATAAATATTGATGGGCCCAATGAGCCCAATAGGCCTCGATAAAGAGTAGTAAACGGGCTTAAGGCCGATTTAGGCCCATTATGGTGCAATCGGGCCCAATATGGGTAAACGGGCCCAATGATTTAAATTAAGCCCAGAAAATTAAGAAATACAATTAATTGCATTGTATTTGACCTGATGAATGTGTATCCGCAGTTCCGGAGATTGAATTTGGAGTAAATCGGACTGCGTGACGAGATATTGGTGGAAAGGTCAGACTGTACAGAAAAATGAGGTAAGGGAATTATGTGAGTAGCTAGAGGTAGCTACGCGTATTTTAATAGATTTTCTATACACTAAATATGTATGTATACACTGATATTGTATAAAGGTCCTAAAAGTGGTTTAAATAATTTTAAGGATCGAAATAGGTGAAATGTCTATTTTACCCATATTGAGGGAAGTTCACCTAAGGATGGTGAAAGCATGACATGCATGAAATGCATGATTTAAGGAATTTTCCGAATTAAAGATTTGATTGGTTTTAATCAAAGTAAATCGATAGATTGACCAATAATTGCATAAGTTTCCCAAATTAACACTACGTAGGTGTTATTAATATTTAAATGAAATTTCTTTGGAAAAGAGGCCAACTATCAAGTTTATATGGAAACAGATAGTGCCGACACGTAGTTCGCACTATATCTGCGTTTGTGAATGTGCATAAATGTGCTTGAGCAGTTGCTCGCACCGACTTGTGTGACATCATATGCATGAAATGTGCTAGAGCATGGTGCTCGCACTGATTTTTATTATTGTGAAATGAGAGCTGCTGGAGCCTAGCTCGCACTCTGTTTTGACATGTTTTGATTTGTTTTAACGTGGTATGCATAAAATAGTGCTGGAGCTATTGCTAGCACTAGTTTTAATGATTTGACATGCATGAGAGATGATGGAGCTTAGCTCGCATCCTGTTTTGATTTGATATTGCATAAAGCCGTGCTGGAGTGAATCTCGCATGAGATTTGATTTAATTATGCATAAAGCCGTGCTGGAGTGTAACTCGCATGAGATTTGATTTACTTGAGCATTCATTTGTGCTGGAGCATTGCTCGCACAAAGTTTTACGTAGTTTTCATAATTCATTTGAATATCGTACTGGAGTTTTTCTCGTACGAGGTTTTCAGTGAGTTTTTATACATATCCGTACTAGAGCGTTGCTCGTACGTGGATTTTAATTGAAATTATAATCAGTTTAAGTCGTACTGGAGCGCTGCTCGTACGCAGATTTTACTGATTTCTATGAAACCGTGCTAGAGCTTCGCTCGCACGAGGTTTTCAGATATCATGAATATGCATGGAGCCGTGCTTGAGCTTCGCTCGCACAGGGATTTATATTACATGCATATAGCCGTGTTGGAGCCTCCTGTAGACTGTGTGTAACAGTGAGATGATATGCTCACACGTGCATTCTGAGACAGAGATGATATGGGTGGATAAGACCTATTACAGGCACCCCTGACTGAGCTTGGGTCCACGGAGTACGTTGTACCGTGTATATTACGCGGAGTACGCTGTACCGTGGGGATTGTTGGAGTGGAGTGGCATTAGCCACGAGGCAGCAAGCCTTGCCCTCGCAATCCTGGTGTTATGCTGTTCTGGCGAGTAGGATGACCCACCTCCCGTTTCAGGTGTGATACCCCGCACACTAGGTACCGTGTTGCCAAGGATCACTAGGATATGGCCATAGTCCTCGATGTTACTGATAAATACCTGATTGTCTCACATGATATAACTTGTGGTCTGTTAGACCAGGGTAGACCTGAAGGAGGGGTCAGGCCCCCGATTCGATGATTTGATGATTTCAGATGATTTTATGATATGTGACCCTGAAAGAAGGGTGGTTTTATAACTCAAGTTTTATAATGAAATATAACAAATTATTTTATGAGTTTTGAGATGATTGACCCAGAGGGGTTATTTTATACTGCGTTTTAAATGAATTGATTTAAATGCAGTGGCATAATGTGTTTTTCCATGCTTTCATTTGAAAACTTTGAATTGTCTTACATGACATGAAAGACTGCATGATCTTGATTAAATTCATGCTTAATATGATTTAATGATGTCACATAAAATGCTTTGAATGCATGAATTACATGATTTATATATATGCACAAATAGTTTTGGATAAACTATGGCATTGAATATGCATGACTTTGTGCTTGATGATTTTAATGAAAAGAAATTGATTTAAGGGCATGGCATTATGAGCATGTAGATAGTAGAGCTATCTACTTACTTGCATAATTGCCTTACTGAGCGTGTGGTTTGCTCACCCCCTTATTTTTCCATCTTTTCAGAGCACTTGAAATAGTTATTGAGCGGCTGAGAACTTGCATGTATTGATATCCGCTGCTTGCTGCTACCCATCGAGAGACAGGTATACACATTGGTATGATTTTGTATCTAAATATGTAATGCACAGTACTATAAATGGATATCATGTCGGGGATGTAGTGTTATGAATACCATTATGTATGTATTCAGTTAAAGTCACAAGATAGTAAACTCTGATATTGAATGAAATTATGGAAATGGATTGGTAATAGTGAGAGGTGACTAACACCGAATCATAGCCCAACTGTGTTGTAGGATGGTCACGACGAGAGAAAGGTAAGAATTAAATAATAAATGAAAAAGTGAAAAAATTTACTCTGATTTTTAGGTAATTTGGGTCATGACAGGTTTAATGGTATCAGAGCTTGAGTTGGCCTGATATGAGTCGGTGTTAGTGGTTAAGGAAGTTTACATCCTCATGTACTGTGCATTGTTTAGATACAATTGTGTATATCGAGATGGAAGTGCAGCTAAGAATTTGGTTTTAAATGCAAGAATAGACTCATTGACTGATAGCTGCTATGGTTGGGAGGCGAGTACACGAACTCGAGGCCGTAGAGGTAGGCCCGAGAGTTGTACTGAGTCGCCACATGAGACTCGTGATGAGATTGACGTGGAGGCTGATGTTGAGCATGCCCCACAGAGTCCGATAGAGAGATCGGATAGAGTCTGACAGAGAGATCGGACAGTATTGAGATACGCTTCGCGAGGTTGGAGCGGAGTGTGGAGAATATTATAGAGCTAATTGCTCAGGGTATATATGATATTTGAGGGCGAGTTGGAGCATTAATTGAAGTTCGCTCGACCCATTTGAAGAGTTAGACGTCCAGAATGGACATGAAAAAATAATTCTAGATGTATTTCGGTGACAGAATATCCCGGACATTGTTTAAAGGAAATAATAGATGATATTCTTTACTCTGACCTAGAGGAACATGTTGATTAATGAGTATGAAACTCTGTTTATATTCCTGGGCAGATGTGACTCGGACACGATGAACAGTGAGAGTCGAGATGTTTGAAAGTTCATGGAAGGACTCAGATTATCAATTAGAGTCCGATTAGCCCGTTAGATATCACTACCTATGATGAGGCAGTGCGCACGCTACAGTTGTGTGAATAAGATCATGACTTGCACGCCTCTGAGATTGAGAAAGGTAGTGAGGGCCGAAATTGAGACAAAGGAAATAGAGAATGACAGAGATGTCATAATGGGAAAAAGGTAATATGGTAAAAACTTTGAGCTGTTGAGTCACGGGGTAAGTTGATTGATAAACCCCAGTATATCTAATTACAATACTTTTGAGGGGTAATATGATTTGAGGACCCCGACCTGCTACGTAACAGTATAACAGAGTAGCAGTGTAAGCAGTGTAAGATGTATGGTAGTTACTACGAAAATAAGATGTTGGACGAGGGCGAACGTATGCCTTGGACCAGGACACTATGGATGTTTCATATGATGTGGTGGAAGATACCACACTGGCTGTGAATAATGAAATAATTATGTTAATGGATCCTGGTGCCACGCATTTATTCATACCGCCTTCAGTGACTTATAAGTTAGTGAAAAATGTGAAGCCTGTACCCTTAGGCATGAGGATGATGGTTAACTGATTTTCACTAACTGAATAAGGGTATAGGGATTGTAAGTTTGACAAATAATGAAAGAGTTTGTTATACGTGATTTATTAAAAGAGATATATTGGAATAAGAGACGTATGCAAGGTAAGAATATCCTTGATATGCAAAGTAAAGATTAAGCAATATGTAGTGATGATATTTTGATGTATTCGAAGTCCAGGGAAGAGCTTGAGTAGCAACAGGAAACTGTCTTACAGACGAGTTGTTGAGAGTTTCTCAAAATAGGCTGCTCAGTTGACACACCCCGTTTGGAAAAAGATTTCATACGAGTGGTATGATAAGTATGAAAATGACTTTCGTGAGTTTTGGTATAAGGAAGTAATAAACTGACCACCGTAAGTATTCTCACCATAACCAACAGCTCAAGAGGTTTCAGTGTGTATGGATACTTCAAAATTGTGAGTGAGCTGTGTATTGATGTAAAATGGGAAGATAGTCGTTTATGGATCCAAATAATTCAAGGATCATGAGAGAAACTATCCGACCCATGATTTAGAGTTGGTAGCCGTAGTGATTACACTCAATGTATGGCGCCACCACTTAAATGGTAAGAAATTTCAAGTATGCACTGATCGTAAAAGCCCCGAGTATCTGTTTTCACAGAAAGAGGAGAATATGAAATAACCAAGAGGGTTAGAGCTTCTAAAGATTATGATTGTGAATATTGTACCACCCAGGAAAGGCTAATGTAATGGCTGATGCCTTGAGCAGAAAGAGCCTCGGGATGGTATCGCATATGATGGTCAGGGAGCGTGAGCTGCTAAAGCAGTTGTGAACCTCAGTAGTGATGTGATCCCTTCTGATGATGACGGTGATTGTGTGACAGCTAGCCTGAGGTTAGAACCGAATTTGTGTGATCGAATTTGCCAGGCTTAGCGTGATGATCGGCATCGTGTCGATATTGTGGGTCAGATTCAGAAGGGTATAGTGACAGAGTTCACAGTGAGTAATGATGACTGACAGAGGTTCAGAGACAGTATAAGTACTCCCCAGGACCACAGTTGATGAGATAATATTATAGTCAGAAGCTCACTCTTCGGGATATACAGTGCATCTGAGAAATAATAAATATATCAGAATCTCTGAAAAGGGTATTGGTGGTAAGGTATGAAAAGTGATATTATAGAGTTATGGAGAAGTGTCTCGTATGTCAGCAGAGTAAGGTAGAGTACGAGAAGTTGCAGGGTTATTGCAACCTCTACCTATATTGACACGAAAATGGGAACAAGTTACCATGAATTACGTGATGGGTTACAGAGGACCCAGATAAATCACGAGGCTATCTGGGTGATAGTCGATAGATTGATTTAGTCTACCCACCTTCTAGTTATGGAAATCCTCAGATACTCTAAGTGTGTAGGCGAATATATGTGTATGGAAAATTATGGATCATTGTGTAACGTTCCAGTGAGCATGATATTAGATAGGGATTCCCGCTTCACTTCCCACTTCTGGGAACGTTTTTCAAGAAGCTATGGGAACCTGATTGTGTGTTAGCACAGCTTCCACCCTCAGACAGATGGTCAGTCAGAGAGGACTGTACAGGTTCTGGAGGATGTGATGAGAGCGTGTGCCATTGATTTTATGAGCTCTTGGGATGATCAGTTGTTGCTAATCAAATTCGCCAGTGATGACAGTTGTCACTTGAGTATCGGGATAACATTTTATATGAGGCAGTGTATGGCCGTAGGGAGTTGTTCCCTGACTTTGATAAGAAGAAGTGGGTGACAGATAGAAAATTGTTTCCGAATTGGTAAGACAAACCTCTGAGGATGTTCAGTGGATTTATGAGAGATTAAGAACACCTCAGAGCAGATAGAAAAGCTATGCTGACAAGAGACGAGAAATCATTAGAAATTCACCGAGGGTGAATCATTATTATTGAAAGTTACTTGTCCTAAGGACGTAACGAGATTCAGATAGAGATATTGGACAAAGTGGAAGATAAGACCTGTAGGTTGACATTACCACTTGAATTAGCAGGCATCCACTACGTATCCTATCTTATGATGTTTCAGAAAGAATATCCGGACCCAGTATATGTGATCAGATATGAGCTTCAACAGTTTAGCTCAATAAAGTGTAACGTATGATTGGAAAATCGATTTGGGCATTAGACGGAAAGAGAAAGTGTTGAGGTTTAAAATGATCTCCCTAGTTAAGTATGATGGAAGTATTACACTCCGGAGAAAGTCACTTGAGGATGACAATATATGATGCGATAGACATACCTGGAGTTGTTATAGACTCATTAGACTTGGTTCTAATTTGGAGGACCAAATTTCTTAAGTGGGGGAGATTGTAAGACCCGATATTTTCGAATGCATTTAAAAATGCAATAGGATTAAAATGGTAGTCTCAAAAATGTGCAAGGGCAAAACGGTCAAAAAATCAAAATTCGGTATTAATCGGGACAAGAAAATTTAATTAAAAATATGAGAATGAGAAATCTTGATCAATGATGAAGAAATAATTAAATTTCGGATTAAATTGATCAAGATATGAATTTATTGGAATAAATCGAAATTTTCGTATCGAAAAATAATCCCAAAAATAATCGAAAAATATACCGAAAAGTCGAAATAATACCGAGAAATTCATTTATTGATTAACTGAATTAAATATTAATTTTTGAAGATATTTTTGACAAAATATTATTATTTTAGTGATTAAAATAATAATAAAATTAAATAATTAAAAAAAAGAAGGAAAAAGCAGAATCGCGAAATCGCGATTCTGCCAAAACGAAACAACGGAAGACCGAGGCTCACCGACGGCACCGGCGATGGCCAGGCGTGCGACTGGCAAGGGGGAAGACCCAGCGACGCACCACCGGCACCTGGAGCGGCTGAACAGCGGCGAACGGCAGCGAGGGGGAGAGAAACGAGAAACCGAAGGGAGAAAAGGAGATTCCCGGCGATCGGTGCCGATTCAGGCCCGACCACCCCTAGCCGAACATCCCCGAGGCCAAGGCGAGTTGATCGGTGGTAGCCACAGCCGTCGAAATGGCCGGCAACGTCGGAAACGGCGGAAGAAAGAAAATGGGTTCTGACGCCGAGAGAAAACAGGCCGAACCGGCGACATTCCGGCGACTTCGAACGAAACCAACCCCAGATCCGTGCATCGGACGACCCAGCGGAGCTGCTGGCGACGAAAGTCGGCGGAGAACCGATCGTCGAGGCCTTGAACCGGCCCAATCGGGGTGAACCGGCGGTCCGACTGGGTTGAACCGGACAGGATCGGTTCAGCCAAAAAGAGAGGAAAAAAGGAAGAAAAAGGGGAAAAGAAAAAGAGAAAAATTGGGAAAAATTTCAGTGATGCAATCGAGCTTCGGGTAAGTCGGTAAGCGGTCGAATTTACCGATTTAATTTTCAGAATATTTAATTTGATAAATAATCGATTGAAAGTTTACCCGAAAATATATTTGATTGTATAGCTCGACAATTGGTATCAACCGAGAGCTCGAGACAGCCTCGATTTGAGTACTATCATGGAATCACGGGTAAGTAACCCTTATTTACGATAATTTACATCGTTTTACGTGTTGATGAATTACGGATTTAATTTTCGCATAAATGAATTAAATTCTGGAAAATTGGGATAAATTGTCGTAAATAATTCATAAGTTGTTTGAGAGTTTAGAACGAGGTTGAATAAATATTGATGGGCCCAATGAGCCCAATAGGCCTCGATAAAGAGTAGTAAACGGGCTTAAGGCCGATTTAGGCCCATTATGGTGCAATCGGGCCCAATATGGGTAAACGGGCCCAATGATTTAAATTAAGCCCAGAAAATTAAGAAATACAATTAATTGCATTGTATTTGACCTGATGAATGTGTATCCGCAGTTTCGGAGATTGAATTTAGAGTAAATCGGACTGCGTGACGAGACATTGGTGGAAAGGTCAGATTGTACAGAAAAATGAGGTAAGGGAATTATGTGAGTAGCTAGAGGTAGCTACGCGTATTTTAATTGATTCTCTGTACACTGAATATGTATGTATACACTGATATTGTATAAAGGTCCTAAAAGTGGTTTAAATAATTTTAAGGATCGAAATAGGTGAAATGTCTATTTTACCCATATTGAGGGAAGTTCACCTAAGGATGGTGAAAGCATGACATGCATGAAATGCATGATTTAAGGAATTTTTCGAATTAAAGATTTGATTGGTTTTAATCAAAGTAAATCGATAGATTGGCCAATAATTGCATAAGTTTCCCAAATTAACACTACGTAGGTGTTATTAATATTTAAATGAAATTTCTTTGGAAAAGAGGCCAACTATCAAGTTTATATGGAAACAGATAGTGCCGACACGTAGTTCGCACTATATCTGCATTTGTGAATGTGCATAAATGTGCTTGAGCAGTTACTCGCACCGACTTGTGTGACATCATATGCATGAAATGTGCTAGAGCATGGTGCTCGCACTGATTTTTATTATTGTGAAATGAGAGCTGCTGGAGCCTAGCTCGCACTCTGTTTTGACATGTTTTGATTTGTTTTAACGTGGTATGCATAAAATAGTGCTGGAGCGATTGCTCGCACTAGTTTTAATGATTTGACATGCATGAGAGATGCTGGAGCTTAGCTCGCATCCTGTTTTGATTTGATATTGCATAAAGCCGTGCTGGAGTGAATCTCGCACGAGATTTGATTTAATTATGCATAAAGCCGTGCTGGAGTGTAACTCGCACGAGATTTGATTTACTTAAGCATTCATTTGTGCTGGAGCATTGCTCGCACAAAGTTTTACGTAGTTTTCATAATTCATTTGAATATCGTACTGGAGTTTTTCTCGTATGAGGTTTTCAGTGAGTTTTTATACATATCCGTACTAGAGCATTGCTCGTACGTAGATTTCACTGATTTCTATGAAACCGTGCTAGAGCTTCGCTCGCACGAGGTTTTCAGATATCATGAATATGCATGGAGCCGTGCTTGAGCTTCGCTCGCATAGGGATTTATATTACATGCATATAGCCGTGTTGGAGCCTCCTGTAGACTGCGTGTCACAGTGAGATGATATGCTCACACGTACATTCTGAGACAGAGATGATATGGGTGGATAAGACCTATTACAGGCACCCCTGACTGAGCTTGGGTCCACGGAGTATGTTGTACCGTGTATATTACGCGGAGTACGCTGTACCGTGGGGATTGTTGGAGTGGAGTGGCATTAGCCACGAGGCAGCAAGCCTTGCCCTCGCAATCCTGGTGTTATGCTGTTCTGGCGGGTAGGACGACCCACCTCCCGTTTCAGGTGTGATACCCCGCACACTAGGTACCGTGTTGCCAGGGATCACTAGGATATAGCCATAGTCCTCGATGTTACTGATAAATACCTGATTGTCTCACATGATATAACTTGTGGTCTGTTAGACCAGGGTAGACCCGAAGGAGGGGTCAGGCCCCCGATTCGATGATTTGATGATTTCAGATGATTTTATGATATGTGACCCTGAAAGAAGGGTGGTTTTATAACTCAAGTTTTATAATGAAATATAACAAATTGTTTTATGAGTTTTGAGATGATTGACCCAGAGGGGTTATTTTATACTGCGTTTTAAATGAATTGATTTAAATGCAGTGGCATAATGTGTTTTTCCATGCTTTCATTTGAAAACTTTGAATTGTCTTACATGACATGAAAGACTGCATGATCTTGATTAAATTCATGCTTAATATGATTTAATGATGTCACATAAAATGCTTTGAATGCATGAATTACATGATTTATATATATGCACAAATAGTTTTGGATAAACTATGGCATTGAATATGCATGACTTTGTGCTTGATGATTTTAATGAAAAGAAATTGATTTAAGGGCATGGCATTATGAGCATGTAGATAGTGGAGCTATCTACTTACTTGCATAATTGCCTTACTGAGCGTGTGGTTTGCTCACCCCCTTATTTTTCCATCTTTTCAGAGCACTTGAAATAGTTATTGAGCGGCTGAGAACTTGCATGTATTGATATCCGCTGCTTGCTGCTACCCATCGAGAGACAGGTATACACATTGGTATGATTTTGTATCTAAATATGTAATGCACAGTACTATAAATGGATATCATGTCGGGGATGTAGTGTTATGAATACCATTATGTATGTATTCAGTTAAAGTCACAAGATAGTAAACTCTGATATTGAATGAAATTATGGAAATGGATTGGTAATAGTGAGAGGTGACTAACACCGAATCATAGCCCAACTGTGTTGTAGGATGGTCACGACGAGAGAAAGGTAAGAATTAAATAATAAATGAAAAAGTGAAAAAATTTATTCTGATTTTTAGGTAATTTGGGTCGTGACAGCACCGGCGTGATCGGGAGGAGGAGTCGGTCATTTTGAGACCGGTAGTGGTCGGCGAAAAGGTCGAAATCGCCGGCAACGACCAAGACCAGAAATCGGTACCGACGACGATGGGAGAACACACCGGACCGACCACTTTCCAGAGGCCTTGGACAAAATCGAGGCCAGATTTGAGAATCGGACAACCCAACAGAGCTGCTAGTGGCGAAAACAAGCAGAGAACCGATCGGCAAGGCACCGAAATGGCCGAACCGGACTGAATCGGTGGTCTGAACCGGGTTGAACCGGACTGAACCAGCTCAGCTAAGAAAGAGAGGAAAAAGGGAGAAAAAGGAAGAAAATGAGAAAAAAGGAAAAAAGGGAAAAATTTTCGAAGATACACCAGACTTCGGGTAAGTTGGTAAGTGGTCAAAATTGACCGATTTGATTTTTGAGAAATTATTTGAATTATATTCGATCGAAAAAATAACCCGAAATTAAATATAAATTGTGCAGTTCGATGATAAAATTTCAAACGTGAGCCAATTGAACTTCGATTTGCGCAACATCGCATAATCTCGGGTAAGTAAAGCTCATTTACGACAATTTATATAATCATTCGCGTATTATAAATTTATTTTACGCATTTCAGATTTAATTTTCGCCTTTAGTGAATAATATTGGGAATTCTAAGTAAACTATCGTAAATGATACACGGGCTATCCAAAGAGTTTGGAACGAAACCCAATGGGTATTGAGAGCCCAATAGGCCTGATGAAGGGATTAAATAAATGGAAATGGGCTGGAAATAGATCGAAGGCCATTAAGATGTGATTGGGCCAAATAAAGTAAAACGGGCCCAGTGTTTTAGATTCGATCAGTATAAGTGAAATATTGATAAGTATAATTGAATTGACCTAAATATGTGGTTATATGCAGCTCCGTAGACTTGGTTTGGAGCAAATTGGACTAAGAGACCTGGTACAGGCGAAGCGGGATAAGCTCGCGCGTGATTCCAGGTAAGGGAATTTTACGAACTGCTAGAGGTAGCTTTACGAAAGTTTGACGCCATTTACTGTCTTTTAAATGGTCTGAAGGGTCTAGATTTCAGATAAAATTTTTAGTACCTCGAATGGGCAACTTACCAAAATACCCTTGTTAAGGGTAAAATTTTCAACTTTAGGAAAAATGTGAGAGGAGCAAGGACAAGAGATTCTTGCTCGTTTCTTGAGGTGTTTAAACACATGCATGAGTAGGCTGGCTAACTTTTAAATAAAAATGCACAGCATTACATAGTTTCAATAGATGTTGATTTTCTCTGAAAATGATTTGAGAAATGTAGCTGCCTACGTGATTTTATGAAAATGTGACGTGCTAGAGCTCAGTTCGAACGAGTTTTGGTTTGTGTGATGCATACCTTAGTGCTGGAGTGAGAACTCGCACTAGAGTTTTACATGTATTGGTGCTTGAGTCTAACTCGCACCAGATTTTTATATGATTTTCGTGACACGGTGCTGAAGTCTAACTCGCACCAGATTTTTATATAATTTTCATAATACGATGTTGGAGTCTAACTCGCACCAGATTTTCACATGAAATGTGTACAGAGTGCTAGAGCTTAGCTCGCACTAGTTTTACTTGATTTTTATGAGAGTGCTGGAGCATTGCTCACACTGGTTTTCTGAGAACATACGATGAGCCGTGCTTGGAGATAGGCTCGCATGTGCGTTTTGAGACAAGGCATGAGTATGGAGATATGATATGGGTCCACAGAGTATGTTGTACCGTGCAAGTAGCATGGAGTACATTGTACCGTGTGGCATCTTCGGATGCGTGGTATCTTCGGATACGTGGTATCTTCGTATGCATGGGATCGGATAAGACTGATGGGTTAGACTGACCCACCTCCCGGGCGGTTCTCGATCGAGGTGAGACCCCGCACACTAGGATCCGTGTAGCAGAGGGGCTCACAAGGACACATGGCCATAGTCCTGGTTATTTCCTTGAGATATACATATATTGCCTAGTCTCGCCTGTTGATGTTTTGAGAAACTCATTTGTGGATTTTTATGTGAGTCTGGATCACCCGAGGGAAGGGTTGGATCTTGACTGAGATATGGTTTTGATGAAAATTAAATTAGGTTTTAAACGGAAACTTGCATGAGGTTATTTTCTATGCTATTTAAACCCATGAATGATGTCAACTGGTTTTACATGACATTTAGTGAATCGCATATTATTATTGCTTTAAAAAGCATTTGTTTTATGGTTTCGTGTGAGTCAGGAACACCTGAGGGAAGGGTTGAGTCCTGACTGTGTTGTGAAATTTTAACGATGATGAAATGTTTTAAATGGATATGCATGTAGAGTTTTCCAGGCTTTTAAATCCATATATGAACTTGTTTTACATGACATCATGACATCACGAATAATAACATCTGTTTTGAAATGTGTGGAGAAAGGGTGGTTTATGCATGGCACCACATTCATGTAGGTAGTATGGTTACCTACTTGTTCGTAGGATTGCCTTGCTGAGCTTGATGTGCTCACCCCTTTCATTTTTCAACATAGATTCCTTCCAGTAGACATTGAGGTGACTGAGTACTACATTCCTGATATCCGCTGCTACCTATCATGTTAAGGTATATACACTTGTACATATTGTATCTAAATAAGTATAGCACAGTAACATGTTTGTAAGTGACTGTCAGGGATGTATAGATAATGTAAACACTTGTAAATAAATGGAAAAGAATAAATGAAAAACGATTGTGTTTACCTTTTTCTGTAATAAGAAATTAAGTTATATGATGATTAAATGGTGGGACTGGCATTGACGCACAGCCTAATTATTAGTGGAGTGTGGTCACGATTCGGAGGATAGATAAGTATGAAATAAAAATGAAAAATTACTCTGATTTTTGGGTAGTTTTGTGTCGTGACAGCAATTGATAAGAAGCCCTCGCTTGAGGAAATGGTCACGACTATCTTGCAAAGTCAAGCTACTTCAATTAAGAACTTAGAGGTTCAGGTGGGATAAATAGCAAATACTCTTAGCCAACGACCTCAAGGGACCCTTCCCAGTAACACTGAAGCTAATCCTTAACCAGTAACACTGAAGCTAATCCTGTTAAGCAAAGGGAAGGTAAAGAATATGTTAAATCCATCATCCTTAGGAGCGACAAAGAGCTAGATGAGCCACCAGTTAAGTCCAGCCCTGAGCACTACATAGTTGAAGAATCTTTAAGTTCTAATGAAACAGCTCAGAAAGAGTAGGAACCTAAGGATCAAGCTACAGAGGAATCCAAGTTAGATGCTTCTTCATCTATACCTTCTTCTACTTCACAGCCTTCAAAGTCCTCTGATGCTATACATGTTACCACTACATCCCTTCCAGTTAGACCACCAGTTCCTTTTCCTCAGAGGTTTTAGAATCAAAAACTTGATTAACAATTCGCCAAATTCCTTGAGGTTTGTAATAAACTTCACATCAACATTCCTTTCGCAGATGCCTTAGAGAAAATGCCAAGCTATGTGAAGTTTTTAAAGGATATCCTCTCGAGGAAGAGAAATCTGAAAGATTATGAGACGGTGGCCTTAACTGAGGAGTGTAGTGCCATTATCCGGAGGAGATTACCCCCAACCTCAAGGATCCCGGTAGTTTTACCATACCCTGCACTATTAGAAATTTATTCTTTGGTAGAGCCCTGTGTGATTTAGGAGCTAGTATAAATTTAATGCCATTGTCTATCTATCATAAGTTAGGAATAGGGGATGTCAAGCTTACCACAGTGACCCTTCAATTGGCTGATCAATCAATTAAATATCTGAAGGGGGTCATTGAGGTTGCGTTAGTAAAGGTGGACAAGTTTATTTTCCCTGCGAATTTTATTGTCTTGGATATGGAGGAAGACAGGGAAGTCCCCATTATACTAGGCAGACCTTTCCTAGCTACTGGTAGAATAGTAATTGATGTACAGAAGGGGGAGTTAACGATGAGAGTCAAAGATCAGGAAGTAAAGTTGATTGTTTTCAAACCTTTGAAGCTCCCTGATAACTCTCAAGAATGTTTTAAGATGGATGTTTAGGAGGATTTAAGGCTTAAGCATAAGAAATCTGATAGAAAGAAGGAAGTTGATAGGGCTCAGGAGGATTTAACTGTTAACATTCTGTCACCACTTTGGCTGACCCTCCTACTCTTCGCCCTGCTGCTGAGTGTTGTTTTCTTCAGCTGCATTTGAAGTGGTTGTGTTTTTATTTTCACTTTGTATATAGTTCGTTTTTCTTTTTCTTTTTCTTTTATGTTGTTTCTTTCTTTGTTTGTGTTGTAGGTTTCTTTTCTAGTATTATGCTTTCAATCAAGCTTCAGTTGTTCATTATCATCAGAAAGGGGAGTACTTTGTTCTCAAGCTTAAATTCTTATATAATCTGCACACTGGGGACACTGTGCACTTTAAGTTTGGGGGAGGGGATATCACTTGAGCAATTTTGTGAAAAACTGAAAAACATTTCAAATTTTTTTTAAAAATCTGAGAAAGAATTTGCAAAATTTTTTCGATAATAAGAGCTTAAATTGTTTGATTTTGGAATGATCTAGTGCTTAGCATGTAGTTTTCCCATATTCCAATGATATGACCCCATGATTTAGTCTGACTTTGATTGACTGAGAAGCATGATTATAAGAAAAGCATGAAGTTGAATTCTCGAATTTATCTTGATTCTGATTGTAATTTCCTCATCTTATGCACATGTCATGTCATGAATCTGTATATTTATTTAGAGAAAGCTTAAGTGGACCTAGGATTGCATTTGTTCAGTTGATTTGGTGCATCATATTCTAGAATTTGTTTGATCTTATCTCAAGGTGAAATATTAGATCACACTTAATTAGGGAGATGATTTAGGCCATCTTTAGATCGTTTGATCCTTTCTAGCTATCCTTGTACATATTCTGCCCCTAGTCACCCATCTGGGCCAAATAAGCTTTTCTCTGTAAATACACCTGCTTATTTTTTTTCCTTAGCTTAAATACTCTGTTCATATCCCTTACCCCAAAAGCATTGAGATATATTGTGTGAGATCTGAGAATTTCAGACATATTTTATTGATGTAATAATAATTTGAGTATAATGTATTGAGCTAAGTGAATTGTGGGAATTATAATTGGAGATTTATGTGTGTTAAGTGTGTAAAATGAGCATGAAGCACGAGGACAGATCGATCTGGGAGAAGGAGAGATCGATCTGGTGAGTTAAAAATGACGAGGAAGGGGAAATTTGAGGAGCAGATCGATCTCCAATGGAAGAGATCGATCTCCTTATGAATCTGTTTGAGAAGGGATCGATCTCATGAGGAAGAGATCGATCTCCAAATGAATCTGTTTGAGAGAAGATCGATCTCATGAGGAGGAGATCGATCTCCAAATGCTTCTGTTTGGGGAGAAGATCGATCTCCTTAGGAGCAGATCGATCTCATAAAGCCATAAAGAGATCGATCTCACCCCTCGACAGATCGATCTCCTAGGCATAAAATTGCCCAGATCGTCCCCAAATTTCAAACACAGATCGATCTCATCAAGAGGCAGATCGATCTCCTACCTCTAGTCTATATAAGGAACCCGTGTTTTCTCTGCAATTTCACTTTCTCTCTCCTCTAAAACCTCCATTTTTCTGAAAACCTAGTTTCTCACCCCTCCAAATCCCCCATTTCCAGCCGAATCAGCTATTGTGGTAAGAAGGAAAGTTGTTCCTCGTCAAAGGGAGAACAACATACTTGGAAATCGAAGGACGAATCGGATCGAGGCGTGAGTTGTGCGTCTCACAAGCTTTGGGTAATTTCTAAACCTCGATCTTGATATTTGAGCTGATTTTGATGTTATTGGTGGTTGTAATTGTGTTGAAATAGTTGAGAAATGATTAGGGATTGATGAATTTCAATGTGGATAGAGTGATAATGATATTTGGTGATTTTGGTGATTTTGAGAAATTGTGCTATAAATGGAAATATGGACAATGTGGTGAATTAGCATAGATAATTGGTATTAGAGATGTAGAACTTCGAGATATTGGGAATGAGGTTGTAGTTTAGGGTTGAGTTACGAGAAATCAAGAGATTAGAGGTGTTATGAGCAATTATGCTCGATTTTGAGAATTGAGAGTTATGTGATATAGAGTATTGATGTTTTAACATCGTTTGGACAGCTCGGGAGTTCCAGAGTGGAATGCGAGGCTAGTCCGTGATACGGGGAAACGATTGCACTATACGAGGTGCAAAGAGGTAAGGGAAAACTAAACCATTTTGTGTATGTATTTTGATGAATTGTTAGCATGAACCATATTTGAGAATACAAGCATGTTGGTGTTGTGTAGTGATATAATTGCACACGGTTTTTATAGCCGGTTGGAGCCCGTTATTTTATGAGTTTATAAGCTAAGTGTGAAATTGCTTTATAAACTTTTGAGTTACGTGAAAAGTAAATTGGGCTCCACGTTAAGGCGATATTGAGATTTGAGAAAATGTGTACGTGTTTTGCCGGTTGGAACTCGGTTTTAATATGTTTTGTGTTGAGTACACAAATGTTTTAAATGAGTTTTTAAGAGAAAACCATTATGAGTTCTACGTGAAGGCATAACGTTTTATAAGATAATGGCTAATGAGTGAGACTTAGGCGTGTCATGTTGAATACACATCGGGCCTTGCTCTGGTAGCATATAAGACCGATATAGTGGGACGCCTGGGAACCGACCCAGGGACCACGGGCCTTGCTCTGGTAGCATATAAGACCGATGTAGTGGGACGTCTGGGAACAGACCCAGGGACCACAGGCCTTGTTCTGGTAACATATAAGTCCGATTATTCCTCCGCTCTGGTAGCGTTGGGAAGCATTGCTCTGGTAGCATGTAAGACCGAGAGAGTGGGCCGCTTGGGAACCGACCCAGGGACCACGTGTCAGTGTGCATTAGGCGAGGCATTGCTCTGGTAGCAAGTAAGGCCGGGCCTTGTTCTGGTAACATATAAGTCCAATATACTTTGCATACGACCATATTGTCGACGTTCCCTCTATACGAGGATGCCTGGGATGCGCACCCAGAGGAGATACATATTTGATGTGCCATGACGAGTTTTAATTGAGTTTTATTGCCTAGTCTCGTTTTACACATGAGTTGTGTTTTGTGACCTTGTCACGTGTGATTTACTGAGGTGATTTTTATCACGTATTTGAGAACAGCCATTATTGCATATCTTTACACATACTTGTGAGTGCTCGATGTTGAGCCTTTTATCTTCATGTTTTCACATGATTTAACGAGTTATGAGATGATGTTTTGAGAACTTTCATGCTACGATTTCAAATGAGCTTTATAAACAAATACATATTTGCGATGTGTGAAATGGTTTATATAACTGAGTTCCTTTACCCCCCTTACTGAGCGATTTAGAAGCTCACCCTATTTTCCTTTCCCCCCAGAGTTCTTCAAGTGAAAAAGGATCTCCCTGCGGCGTACGGAGTAGTGGCTAGTGGAGGACTTGAGCTCCAGGCCCTATATATTGTATTTGAGGTATATTTTATCTTTTCATGTACCCAGACTATTAATTTGATTACAGACACTCGATGTATGTCATTGTATGGGATGTATTAGGATTAATTAACTTGGAATTGAGTAATGTATATGATTCAATATACACTATGTTGTGATGAGATCCTGAGGCATGATAATTATGATGATGTATGACACTGCACAGGAATGCACCTTTAATTGTGAATTAATGAGAAAAAGTTTTAAATTTGCCCTATTTTCCTCATTTTCGGGGCGTAACATATTGTGAGCTATATGGGTATTAAGTGATAGTGAAGGAGTATGTATTTCAAAAAAAAAAAAAAGAAAAAGAAAAAGAAAAGAAGAAAGAAGAAAATACAAAAAAAAAAGTTTAGTGAAATATATAAGTTTGGGGGAAATGATTAGAGCTCTTACATTATAGATCCTAGAAGTAATGCATGTTAAGGGATAATTAAACCTAAATCGACTTTATCATATCTTAGCCCCAGCCTTACATTACAAGCTTACTGAAGTCCTGTTAATCTTTGGTTAAGTGTGACTACATTAGTGGAGAGAGAAGTGAAAAGCAAACTTATGGGAATGATCACATGTCATTGACTTTGCATTCACTGTGTTGCATAATCTGATCCGGATAATGTACTGTGAAGTGACTTAGACATTTTTCACACACTCACGAGGAGTCCAATTTGGGTCAGGACTTATGATTGAATAATTCTATGTGCTGGACGTGTAATTGTGAGTCTTTGATTTCATAGTCTGTACTTTTTCTTTGAGGATGATATTGGGGAAATTATTGTGTTTTGTACTTGTCATTCCTACAATCATTTTGTTTTGCTTGAGGACAAGCAAAAGCTCAAGTTTGGGGGTGTGATAATTCTATATTTTTAGAATTATTTGTTCTTAATTTCCTAATTAATTATTTAAATCCCTAATTTATTTTGTTAATTATCCCCTTTATTTAATTAAAATTCTCATGTTTGCAGATAAATTAAATCCGGATGAATTTTGAATATTTCGATAGAAAATGGACCGAAATTGGGCTAAAATCGAGATTGAGTCACGCGGACAACACAAGTCATGCCACCTAGCACATCCAATTGGACAAGAAGACCGATGACATGGAAATATCTTTTCAAGGAGCCAATGGTGTGAAGACAAGTGGCTAAAAAAATGCCAACTCATCAAGGATGTAGAAATTATAATTTTACCCCTAGTGTGTTTATAAATAGGAAAGGATGACAATTGAAAGAGTATGTAATTTAGGAGTAGAAGTAATGTAATTTAGGAGTAGGAGTAGGAGTAAGGTAGCTTAGAGTAGTTTAGTTTGAGATTACATTTTCAAGATTTACTTTCTTATTTTCTTTAGTCTTCCGTTGGCTTCCAATTTCACTTTTAATTTGCATTCCATTTTTATGTTATCAATTTTCTAGTCTTGGATAATTTTTCTCTTCAATGGAAATCAGCATCATTTGCTCTTTTCCGTTTTGTTTAAGTGATTACTCTGTTTTTTAGTCCACTATATAGTTTACATATTCTACATTTCCCAGGTAGCTCTCGGTTTCATAACTTGCTTATGTTTTAGTTGAACAATCTTTATATTTTTTAGCTCTTAGGTTGCTGTCATTGTGCATTCGGTACCATGGCTCTTTGTTCATCTATGCTGTTTGGTTTTGGTGCTTTGATGTGGGCAAATGCTAGGCATTGTTCCACCTCAAAAGGCAATGTGGAACTATGGCATTAAGAGATAGATTTAGAGCAATCCGATGATGATGGTTTTTCTCGTTGATGATGTTACGGGTTGAGTGTGTAATTTCAGCAGTTGTGTTCTTTTTTGTTTTACACAATTCCTCTCAGTTTTAATGTCTTGTTTTGTTATGCTTTCTTGTTCTTCTTATTTTTATTTGATTCTTACTTGCATGTATGTCTCGTTTTTTTTACTGCATTTAGAGTAATAGCTGCCAATGTTTGTTTACTGCATTTTCATTATATCTATTTCATTTACTGCATTTTAGTTCTGCTTTATTGTTGTTTGTGGCTTGCTGGTGGATAGTGAGAAGGATGCATCAAGCTATTTGGTGTAGAAGTTCATGTCACGGTTGGCTGTAGTAGTGAGACACGGGTTATTTCTAGCAGCAGCATTAGCAAAAACTCTTCTCTGTTCTCCCCTGTTTTAAGTGCTGCTGAAGAATGCTGGATTGTTGCCACTTTAGTCCCAATTGTTTTGGATATGGTTAGCAATACACCAAGGAACAATAGCTGGGATCTTGATCAACAGCAATTGCAGGACCGAGAGCAGTGCATGTCTAGACCAAGAGCACGTTGTGGTCTACACCTAACGTAGCAGTGCAGGACACAGAGGAAGAAGACGTTAGCCAGGGATGGACGGATAACGTGAGCACGAATGGGCAGGACAACGCTTGGAGTTGTGCAGAGTTGGTGAGAGTTGCAGACAGCAAAGCTGGACACGCTTGGCAGCAATGGAACCAAGAGAAAGCATGGCAGATTGCAGAGCCGAGAAGCAGAGTGCAGCATGCCGATTTGACACAGCAGACCGAGAAAGCTTGGAGCACCTAGCAGTAGTTGGAGCAGTGTCTGGTTAGACCTGAGAGCAAGCAGAGTGCAGCGGGACAGTTGCCAAAACCGTGGAAGCCTGGAATGAGCATGAAAGTAGAAAGACACGTGAATAGTGTTTGGAGGGATAATTTGGCTGGTTTAAATTTGCTTAAGGCTTGTTTAGCATTTACCTTGTGCATAATAATCCATTTTTCTTAATTAGTTCATGGAGTAGATTTAATTATGTCCTTAGCTCATTTTTATTTTTATCATGCATTAGTTAAGTTAGATTAAATTTGTTACATACATTAGTTAAATTTTATTGTTAAATTAGTAATTAGATATAGTTAGGATTAGTTTAGAGTTAATATTTTAGACATGTAGTTTTATAGTTATTTTCTTAATTTTCTAGGATTTTATTTTCATTAAGTTTTGTTTAGTTTAAATTGCATTTTGATTAAGTAGTTTAATTGCATTTTAGGTTAGTTTAATTAATCTTGCTTTGTTATTTTCATATTTGCATTTTATTTTAATTGCGTTAATTAGCTTTAACTGTTTTAATTATTTTCGTAGGTATTTACTTTTAATTGCGTGGAGCTCGGTAAGTAAATCTTAGCTCGGTTTTATTTTCTTTATAGTTTTATTATTTTCAGTATTTTTAATTTCAAACTTAGTAGACCACCGATAATTAAAAATTCATAATTCGCTAGGATATACTTAGGGTAAGATTAACCAGTTGTTAATTAGGCTAGTCAACTTCTCTGTGGGACGATAATTCAGGACTCAAATCCCATTATTACTTATACGACCCGTGCACTTGCGGACATATACCTTTTGGGCGTTTCAATGACTATATGCTTGTCAACTCACATCTAGTGCGAACAAAGCTCCAGCACGACGCTATGCATATCATTATATCTAAAATCTCATGCGAGCGAAGCTCCAGTACGATTTTTATACACACACAAAATTTCTCGTACGAGCAATGCTCCAGTACGACTTTTTATGAGTAATAAATCAGTAAAATTTAGTGTGAGTAAGACTCTTGCACTGTTTTTACTCGTATAAATATGACAGGTGGCTCAATCTTGATAAAATCATCTTTAAAATCGTAACCGGTACAAACCTGTACCCTTTCGCATAATTCATGAAATCAATAGCCAACTTATGTGCATATTTGCTTAAACCAAAGCAATACATTCATATAAAACATCAAAACATGATAATCATGCAATTTATTTGCTTTACTACCCTTTTTTGTAAATTTTACTCCCAGGGTAATGTCATCTTTTTATTTATTCACCCATGCCCCGATTTTCGTAAAAATTATTATTTCGTTTCTAGATACTTTAAGAAATTCTAAGCCCTGTAAATCCCCTCAAAAATACATATAGATATCTTTATACACCTACAAAATTCCCTTACCTGGAATCACGCGTAAACTTATCCCATCTCGATAATACCCGATCTCTCAGTCCAAATGCACGCCAACCAAGTCTACGGAACTGCATATAACCACATATTTTGGGTCAATTCACTTATCTTTATCAGTATGTCACATTCACTGATCAATATAAAGTACTGGGCCCGTATTACTTTATTGGGCCCAATTACACCTTAATGGGCCTCGACCCATTTTCAGCCCGTTTATACTTATTAAATCCCTTCTTCGAGTTTACTGGACTCATTCAGCTTACCAATAATCGTCGGGCTTCGTTCCAAACTCATTGGATAGCCAGTATACTACTTACGATAATTACGTTACAATTCTGAATAATATTCCTTTTTATACAGAATTAATCTGTAAATTTTGTAAAATAATCGAAACTCTGTATTAAAGGACTCATATTATCGTAATTAAAATATACTTACCCAAATGATGCGGGGTACAAAAATCGGAGCTCAATCGGCTCTCGTTCGGGCTTTGTAGGAAAACTGCACAATTAGGTAAATCCGGGTTATTTTTCATTAAATATAATATTAATTAAATTTTCAGAATTTACCCGTAGGTCAATCTCGACCCTCGGTCAACTTACCCGAATCTCGAGTCGTCCCCGGTAATTTTTCTTTCCTTTTTCTCTTTTTCTTTCTTTTCTTTTCTTTTCCTTTTCTTTCCTTCCTTTTTTTTCCTTCCTTTTTTCCCTCTTTTTCCTTCCTTTTACTTTAGGCCAAACGGTGCCATTTCCTGGCTTTTCCCGTCGTCGGCGTTTCCGACGGTTTCGCTGATCGGTACCAGTCTTAAAAGGATCGCCTCTTCCTCTTGAACTCTTCGGTGGCCTCCGTTCACGCCCAGCAGCCATGGTTCGTCGGGAATTAGGCCATTTCTCCTCAATTTTCCTCTCCTCCGATCGACGATTTTCGGCCACTAAACAGCTCGTCTCCGGTGCCAATAGCTTCGTCGGCCTCTCCTCTTCCTCCTCGGGTTTTCGTCGGAGGTTGTTGATCGTCAGTGGTTCCTCGGTGGGTCTCGATTTTCGCAGGTGCAGCGTAGGTTCGGTTTTCGTTTTCGAGTTTTCCCGATTTTCCAGATTTTCGTTCTTTTTTTTTATTATTATTTATAAATTATTTTATTATTAAAAGAATCATTAAAATATTTTAAATTATTCTAAAATATCTACTAATGTATTATTTTATTCCAAATTAATTAATTTAATTTTATTCAATTTATTTATTATATTTTTTAACCCTTTTTCCAGTATAATTTCTCCTTATTTTCGGGATATTGTCCGAGTGACTTTTCGATATTTCTAAAAATTCTGGATCTTGATCAATTGGACTCGAAATTGTATAATTTCCTCATTATTGATCAAGATATCCTAAATCCTTATTTTTAATTAAAATTCTCTTATCGAATTTATACCGAATTTCGATCTTTTGACATTTTTACCCCTACACTTGTCTCAGAACCAATTTAACCCGATTTTCCTTCATACACCCACTATCTTTTCTTATTTTAAATTCGTATTTTCCATCAACTAAATTTTGATCTCTTTGACCTATGGCCATCTCGGCCCGTATTTGGCTAGTGCATACATTCACCGATATTTCGTTTTATTCTATTTAGAAATTTAATTCAGTCAATGCTCTTCTTATGATTCAATTAATATGTGGAAGTGTACATCACATGAATTATAAGGAAATGTATCAACAGATAATAAAAAGTGGGTCTTACACTTGTACGTACAATCACAACTCTTATTGCAAGTGTGTACATTAACCTTATGGACTTACATATACTTCACATATGAATTCATAGTATAACTCCATTTACATTTCTATGTACATATTACAATTATACATATACGGGGTCTCACATATTGTCACGACCCAAAACTACCCAAAAATCAGAGTAAATTTTTCGCGTTTTGTTATTTTCTTTCATGCTTACCTGTCCTCTGATCGTGACCACACTCCACTAACAAATTGGGCTGTGCGTCAATGCCAGTCCCACCATACATTTACCATATAACTTAATTCTTTCTCAGTAATTTATAAGTGTTTACAATATTTATACATCCCCTAAAGTTACTTACAAACATGTTACTGTGCTATGCTTATTTAGATACAATATGTACAAGTGTGTATACCTTAAATGATGGGCGGCAGCGGATATCCGGAATGCAGTACTGAGTCGCCTCAACTTCAACTGGAAATTATCTGTGTGAGAAAATGAAAGAGGTGAGCACATCAAGCTCAGTAAGGCAATCCTACGAACAAATAGGTAACCATACTACCTACATGAACGTGGTGCCATGCATAAACCACCCTTTCTCCACACATTTTAAAACAGATGATATGAGTTATGATGTTATGTAAATCCATTCGCATGGCAAAATTCAACATGCAATTATTTCAAATCATTTCTTTCTCGTTTAAAATTTCACAACAAGGCCAGGACTCAACCCATCCCTCGGGTGGTCCTGACTCACATAAAACCATAAAAAATCGATTTACATTCACACATGGGTTTGAAAAGCATGGAAGTAATCATCATGCGCGTTTGATTTTAAAAACCCAGTTTTAATCTCATCAAAGTCGTCAACATGAGAGACCATGCAACATCTGTATATCGGTAATAACCAGGACTATGGCCATGTGTCCTCGGGAGTTCCTCTGCTACATGGATCCTAGTGTGCGGGTTCTCACCATGATCGGGAACCGCCCGAGAGGTCGGTCAATCCATCTCGTTGATCTTATCCGATCCCAGGCATCTGAAGATGCCGCATCCGAAGATGCCGTATCCGAAGATACCACACAGTACATCGTACTCCATGCTACTTGCACGGTACATCGTACTCTGTGGACCCATATCATGTCTCTATACTCATGCCATGTCTCAAAACGCACGTGCGGGCCTATTTAATCGATGACACACAGTCTACCCACTGCTCCAAGCACGGCTTATCGCATGTTCTCATAAAATCAGTGCGAGCGATGCTCAGCACTCTCATCAAATCAGGTAAAACTAGTGCGAGCTAAGCTCTGGTGCGAGTTAGACTCTTACACCGTGTCATGAAAATCATATAAAAAGAATCTGGTGCGAGTTGGACTCCAGCACCAATACATGTAAAACTCTAGTGCGAGCTCTCGCTCTAGCACTAATGCATGCATCACACAAATCAAAACATCGTGCGAGCTAAGCTCTAGCACGTCACATGTCAATAAAAACATGTAGGCGGCTCTGTTTCCTCAAAACAGTTTTCAAAACAATTATATCGTTGAAAGTATGCAATGCTGTGCATTTTCTTTCAAGGTTAGCCAGCCTACTCATGCATGCATTAAAATGTCTCCAGAACGAGCAGAAACCTCTTGTTCTTGCTCCTCCCAATTTTTCCTAAATTTGTAAATTTTACCCTTAACAAGGGTATTTTGGTAATTTGCCCATTCGGGGCACTAAAATTATTATTTGACCTCTAGACCCTTCAGATAATTTTTAAAGGACTGCAAATGAACTTAAAATTTTGTAAAGTTACCTCTAGCAGTCCGCAGAATTCCCTTACCTTATTTTCCTGTCGAGTCTGACCTTTCCTCTGATGTCACGTCGCGCAGTCCGATTTGCTCCCAATCCAATGTCCGGAACTGCGTATAAATATTTCTCAGATCAGATATTATACAACTTAATTGTATTTAATACTTTCTGGGCTTAATTTAAATCATTGGGCCCATTTATCCCTATTGGGCCCGATTGCACCTTAATGGGCCTTAATCGGCCTTAAGCCCGTTTTTCACTTAATTTTTATATTATCGAGGCCTACTGGGCTCATTGGGCCCACTAACAATTCCTTGGGCCTCATTCTAACTCTCGAATAGCTAAATTTATTATTTACGACAATTTATCTAAATTTCCAAAATTTAATTCAATTTATGCGGAATTTAAATTCATATCACGCATAACGATGTAAATTATCGTAAATAAGGGTTACTTACTCGAGATTCCATACTATTACGTAAATCGAGGCTGTCTCGAGCTCTCGTTTGATGCCAATTATCGAGCTACACAATTTCATAAATTTCTGGGTAAATTTTCGATCGAAAATTAATTAAATTGAATACTCCGAAATTTAAATCGGGTCAATTTCGACCACTACTGACTTACCCGTAGCTCGTTTACATCGCCGAGATTTTTCCTCAATTTTTCCTCTTTTTCTTTTTCCCTTTTTCTCCTTTTTTCCTCTCTTTCTTGGCTGAACCGGTTTGGTCCGGTTCAGACCCGGTTCAGACCGTCGGTTCACTTCGGTTCACTCCGGTTCGCTCCGGTTCAGGGCCTTGCCGATCGGTTCTCTGTTGGCTTCCATCGCCAGCAGCTCCGCTGGGTCGTCCGCATCTCGGATCTGGTCTCGGTTTCACATGAGGTCGCCGAAAAGTGGTCGGTCCGGCTGTTCTCCCTCGGCCGTCGGAACCCATTTCCATTTCTATCGTTTCCGGCGCCGTTCGTCGGTTTCGATGACTGCCACCACCACCAATCTGCTCGTCTTGGCCTCGGAGATGTTCGACGGTGGTCGGTCGGTACCGAATCGTCGCCAGTCACTAGGAATCGGCTTCTCTTCTCTCGGTTTCGTTTATCTCTGTTTCGCCGCCTATCGCCGCCGTTCGTGCCTCCATGGGGCCGGTGGTGGCTCGCTGATGCAAGTGTCTCCTTCGCCTGGGCCGCCGGTGCCGTCCGTCGGGTCTCCGGCTTCCTTTTTTTCTAATTTTTCTTTTTTTTTTTAAATTTATTTATAATTTTTATTTTTATTATTTATTTATTTTATTAATATTTTAATCATTAAAATACATTAAAAATATCCAAATATCTCTTAAAATATCCTAAAAATTATTATTTTATTCCAAATTAATTAATTTAATTTTTATTTAATTTATTTATTATATTTTAACCCTTTTTTGGGTATAATTTCTCCGTATTTTTGGGATATTGTCTCGAATGACTTTTCGGTATATTTTTCGATTATTTTCGAGATTATTTTTCGAAGAAAAAATCTCGATTTATTCCAATAAATTTATATCTTGATCAATTTAACCAAAAATAAATTTATTTCACCTTTATTAACCAAGATTTCTCAATCCATTATTTTTAATTAAATTTTTCTTCTCGAATTTATACCGACTTTCGGTCTTTTGACCATTTTGCCCTTGCACGTGTTCGGTATTAATTTAACCCGACTTCCTTTCACGAACACTCACTCACTTCGCATTTTAAATCCTTATTTCCAATCCGAATCCCATTCAGTTAAATTTTTAACCATTTTCATCCCTCATAAAAATTTACGATTTAATTTTGGGTCTTACAAATCTCCCCCACTTAAGGAATTTGGTCCTCCAAATTAGAACCAAGTTATATGAGTCCATATACAACTCCAGATACATCGATCGTATCATACTCTTAAATTCTCATGTGACCGTTTTCGGAGTGTATTACTACCAAAGGACTTTAATTAAGGAGATCATCTTAAACCTCAATACTTTCTCTTTCCTGTTTAATGCCACAATCAACTTTCAATATACTTATATTTGCATTAAGCTGAACTGTTGGATCTCATATCCTATCACCTATGCTAGATCTGGATAGTATTTCCGAAGCATCAAAAGATGGGACACATTGTGGGTGCCTGCTTATTCAAGTGGAAATGTCACCTACAGGTCTTATCTTCCACTTGTCCAATCTCTCAAAAGATTCAATCCAGCGAAACTCAATTTACCTTCTTCCAAAAGTTCGCTATGTCCTTATTCTCTTAGGACAAGAAACATTTCAACCATACTAATTCACCCTCGGTGAATTCCAATACTTTTCTATCTGCTCTGAGGTGTTCTTAATCTCTCACTCAACTGAACATCCTCAGAGACTTATTATACTAATTCAGAAGAAATTACTATCTGTCACCCACTTTTTCTTATCCAATTTGGGGAACAACCCCTACAGCCATACATTGTCTCATATCTTGTTATCCCGATACTCAAGTGACAACTGTCACTATTGGCGAATTCGATTTGTAATAATTGATCATCCTAGGAGCATAAGAAAAATCAAGGGCACACGCTTTCATCGGATCCTCCAGAACCTGTACAGTCCTCTCTAACTGACTATCTGTCTGAGGATGGAAAGCTGTGCTAATACTCAGTCGGGTTCCCATAGCTTCCTAAAAATATCCTCAGAGGTGGGAAGTGAAGCGGGAATCCCTATATGATACCATGCTCACTGGAACGCTACTTAATGTTCCACAATCTTCCTTACACATAAATCCTCATATACACTCTGAGTATTTGGGGATTTCATAACTAGAAGGTAGGTAGACTTAGTCACTCTATCGACTATCATCCAAATAGCCTCGTAATTTACCTGGGTTCTCTGTAACCCATCACGACATTCATGGAGACTTGCTCCCATTTTCGTGCCGTGTCGATATAGGTAGAGGCTGCAATAACCCTGCAGACTTTTAATACTCTACCTTATTCTGCTGACATACTAGGCACTTTTCCACAATCTCTACCATGTCTTTTTTCATATCTGACCACCAATACCCTTTTCGAGATTTTGATACATTCTTTACTTTCCGTATACACCGTATATCCCGAAGAGTGAGCTTCTGACAATATTACTATCCCATCAACTGTGGTCTTGGGGAGCACTCATACTGTCTCGGAACCTCTGTAAATCATCATCACACTATGTGAACTCTATCACTGTACCCTTCTGAATTTGACCCAAACTATCAACACCATGCCGATCATCACGCTAAGCCTGTCAAATCTGGGCACTCTCATCCGGTTCTAATCTCAGGCTAGCTGTCACATAATCACTGCCATCATCAGAAGGGATCACATCACTACTGAGGTCCACAACTGCTCTAGCAGCTCACGCTCCATGACCATCATATGAGGTACCATCCTGAGGCTCTTTCTAGTCGAGGCATCAGCCATTACATTAGCTTTTCCTGGGTGGTACAATTCACAATCAAAATCTCTCAAAAGCTCTAACCCACTATGTATTCTCATATTCACCTCTTTCTGTGAAAAACAGATACTCGGGGCTTTATGATCAATGCATATCCAAAATTTCTCACCCTGTACATAATAGTACCATATCCTCGATACAAATACTACCGTTGCCAACTTAAAATCATGAGTCAGATAGTTTATTTCATGATCAAGGAGTTGTCTGACTCCATAATTGACTATCTTCCCATTATACATCAATACACAGCTCCTTCATTATTTTGAGGTATCCATACTCACTGAGAACCTCTTGAGCTGTTGGGTATTGTGAAATTAATCACGGTGGTCAGTTCATACTTCACTACACCGAAATTCATATCACATCTATCATCTTATTTATCATCTCATTCAAAGATCACGTTTTCTTAGTTAAACGTGTCAACCAAGTAGACCATATTGAGAACTCGCAACAACCCATTTGTAAAAGCCATTTTCAATTATTGCTTACAATTTTGCCCTGGGCTTTAACTACACCCATCATATCATCAATAATGATGATTACAAATCGGTCCAGGTAAAGTTTAAATACTTCATCGTAGTCGAGCTCCACTACTTATTTCAATCGTCCATATCCTTGACTTATTTATGCATAAGCGTATAAGATCCTTTAAATCGGTTACGTTTTCAGGTACTAACCTGCGTCATTTCCTTTTCTTATCTTAACGGCTCTTATTAAATTTTACTATGTTAATCTTTATGATTTGTCGAATTTTAATATTCTTATCGTCTTAGTAAAGGTATCCTAATGCTGAAGGTATTTATTACGACGATCGATTTCACGTTATAGGTTATATATACATACTTTTAGACGCTGTCAAGTCTTCAGGCGAGGATGTATTTTGAAATACCTTTATTAACCTTCAGACTTAACCACATAGACTGGTGATGGTTATATCCATCTTTATCCTTGGTTATAATTTATATTCCCTACTTATCACTTAATCCCAATTACTTCGCATATTAAGGGTATTCCTTACCTAGAATATGTCTCTTACTCTAATACATCCTGTATTTTAGGATCTATCTTATCTTAAAGATTATCTCCTTTCGTATATCCCTCATGACAAAACTCTTTCATTATTCATTCCGTGAGTACAATCCTTTACTCCTTTAATTTCAACTGTTGCACCCCTTTTTATCACTTGTCAACACTTACAGTATACTTTTCAGTGATGTTTTCACTCCTGTTTTCAACTTAAAATCTCTATATCCATATTCCGTTAATTAATCCTCCTCTACTGGGGTACTCATGTATCAGTATTGTGCCCAATGATGTAGGCATTCATGCCTTTTACTCACTTATATGCGAATGAAGGTGGAATGAATAAATGTGTGGCACCAGGATCAATGAACATATGTACTTCATTATTCATAACAAGTGTGGTACCTTACACCACATCCATGAAACATCAATAGTGTCCTGGTCCAAGACATCCTCTCGCCTTCGTCCAACAGCCTACTTTCCTTTTTCTTTTCGGCTATGGCCTCCCTTTTCGTTGCAGCTATACCAACGAAGTTTTTCTCTGTCTCTTTACTTTTCTGTGGGGCGATCTCGCCCAACTTTGTACAATCAAAATCAATGGTCCGTCTTACCACACTTAACGACCATTTTCATCAATACAGTGTAAGTATAGACCCTCCTTCTGTGGTATCTACCACACATCCCACACTGCTTACAGTGCTTACACTACTACACTGCTTCATAGCAGGTCGGGGTCCTCCAATTACAATGCCCCTCAAGAGTGCCAAAATTGGATGCACTGGGGCCTTACCAATTATCTTACTCCATGACTCATCAAATTAAATCTTTTACCAATTACCATTTTTCCATTTTAACATCTTTGTCATTTCTCGATTCTCTTTTCTGTCTCTATTTCAGCCCTCACTACCTTTCCCAATCTCAGAGGCATGCAATTCATGTTCTTATTTACCCAACTGTAAATCTGCGCACTACCTCGGTATAGGTAATATCTCACGGGCCAATAAGACTATAATTGAAAAGTTGAGCCATTTCATGAACTTTTAGACATCTCGACTGTCACTTGTTCATAGTGTCGAGGTAATATCTGCCCAGGAATATAATTGAGTTTCATACTCATAAGCATACTCATCAATAATCAAATCCTCTAGGTCAGAGTAAGGACTTTTATCTATCATTTCTTTTAAACAATGTCCAGGATATCCTGTCACCGGAATACATCCATAAATATTTCTCATCTTAGCTCTGGATGTTTAACACTTAAGATGGGTCGAGCGGGTTTCCACCAATGCTCCGCTGCGCCCTCGAATCTCATTCATAATCTGAGCAATTAGCTCCTCAAAATAATCTCCACACTCCGCTCCAACCTCGCTAAACGTGTCTCAATACTGTCCAATCTCTCTGTCGAACTCAGTGGGGCATGCTCAACATTAGCCTTCATTTCAATTTCATCCTGATTCTCACAGGTCAACTCAGCACGACTAGCAAACTCAGGTCTACCTCTACGACCTCTGCCTCATGCACTATCTCATCTAACGTGACTCATATTAGGCATTCCTGCATTCTCAACCATTTCTTAGTCAAAACCCATCTCGATATACACTATTGTATCTAACCAAGCACAGTAACACGGGGATGTAATTCTTAATTACTGACACTGACACACATCAGACCAATTGCGCTCTGATACCACCTTTATATTTCATGACCCAAAACTACCCAAAAATCAGAGTAAATTTTTCGCGTTTTGTTATTTTTTTTCATGCTTACCTGTCCTCTGATCGTGACCACACTCCACTAACAAATTGGGCTGTGCGTCAATGCCAGTCCCACCATACATTTACCATATAACTTAATTCTTTCTCAGTCATTTATAAGTGTTTACAATATTTATACATCCCCTAAAGTTACTTACAAACATTTTACTGTGCTTTGCTTATTTAGATACAATATGTACAAGTGTGTATACCTTAAATGATGGGCAGCAGTGGATATCCGGAATGCAGTACTGAGTCGCCTCAACTTCAACTGGAAATTATCTGTGTGAGAAAATGAAAGGGGTGAGCACATCAAGCTCAGTAAGGCAATCCTACTGTCAGGACCTGTTCTCAATCCATGACTTTATCCAAAAATCACTATAATTTTTTTGCATTATTAACTTACCTTTCCGCTCTTTAATGGTTGGGCTGTGATTCGATGTTAGAGTCCTCACTTACCTAATCATCTATTTCATACATACATGTCAATATATTATTACTGACTGTAACTGCTTTTATTATACATGTAAGATTATATAAAATCTAATACAAATACATTCCCCATAATATATATCATATACATCACTGTGCTGTTTCTATGTTTAGATACACAACTGTAAAGGTATACCTGGCGATCGATAGGAACTAGCAGTGGACTCTGGGAAACTATCCCTCGATAGCTCTCGCTCTACTGACGCTCTGTAGAGAGATGTAAAGAAAGGGGGGTGAGCATACAACGCGCTCCGTAAGGAAATCAGGCAAGCAAGTAGATATCGACACTATCTACTCAAAATAATGCTATGCCTTGAAAACATTATTTCCTTTACAAGCTTTAAAATCATGTCTTGAAATATAATATATATACTTGTACAGAATAAATCCCATGTACAGAAAATCATGCTTTCTTTCTCAAATGTAGGCATGTAGTGCAAAACAATGCATCGTATATAAATCATGCCTTTATGTAAATCATGCCATGTATATTTAAATCACAATAAATATGGCATCAAATGATTCACAACACAAAATCGGAGTCCGACCCATCCCTCAGGTCTGTCCGCAGTTTAAATCATTCAATCAATGTGATATATCATGTAAGACTCTGTGGTTAAGTGCAAATAGTATCCTGGACTATGATCATATCCGACATGTGATCCCAAGCAACACAGATCTCGGTGTGCGGGGCATCACTACTGCAACGGGAGGGGGGTCAGTCCATCACAACCGTCAGCTATATCCTCCTCAACTCCACAACAACACACGGTACAACGTACACCTCGCGCCACTCAGGCACGGTACAAGGTACACCCGTGGACCCGTCCTCACGGCCAGAGTGCCTACCATAGGTCTTAGCTCTCACACCCGTAGAATATCAACATCACTGTCAGGGTGCCTACTATAGGTCTTAGCCCTCGCGCCTGTGGAAATATCATACCACATCTCAAATACCTTCATGTTGGCCATCCTCTCAAAATGTGACACTCAGTCACACAAGAATGCGGCATGAATAGGTACCATGTATATAATATCACATACAGTGTGCGTCCTCGAGTACGACACACAGTCGACACTACGCTCGAACACTGTTTCACATCACAAACTCAACTCTAGTGCGAGCAATCTCCAGCAACTAGGTCAATGCATAGTTCATGTATTAAATCAAGTACGAACAATAGCTCCAGTACTATGCTATGCATAATATCATCAAATCAAGTACGAGCCATAGCTCCAGTACTATGTCATGTATAAACCATGAAGAATCGAGTACGAGCAATGCTCCAGTACTCTGTCATGTATCTCATGTAAAACTCGAGTACGAGCTAATCGCTCCAGCACTCTGTGTCATGCATATATCATTAAAAGCTGAGTACGAGTAAAACTCCAGTACTCTATCATGCATGTCATGGAAATCTAGTGCGTATAAAAATCAAGCACTACTGTATATGGAAAACATATGAAATCCAGTGCGAGCTATGCTCTAGCACGATTCATTCTCACATAATATGATAGATGGCTCTTTAAAAGGGATTGCTTATAAAACATCAAAATCAGCACTATAAAGTGTGCTTAAGTCACATCAACCTTAAAATCATTAGCCCATCTATTTATTTTCATTCTAAACAGCAATTAAACACTCACAATAATTGTTTCCATGCTTTTTGCAACTTTTCACAAAAGTTGACTTTTTGACTAACTAGGGCCAAATCGTAATTTGCCACTATCGGGTCGCAATAATTATTATTCACTTTCTCTGACCCTCAGAGTTTTTAAGTGAATGTAAAAGCAGACGAAAATACGTGCAGGTATCTCTAACTACTCGCAAAAGTCCCTTACCTCGGATCACGTCACGTGACCTCACTTCCTCGGTGCTGCTAAATCCCGCAGTCCGATAAGCTCTCAATGTAAACTCCGGAGCTATAAATAACCATTCCTCAGGTTAATTATAATTTTCCTACTGTATTACACATTAATACAGTCTATTTTCCCTTAATGGGCCTTAATAATCCTTAATCAGCCTAACTATACCTTAAGCCTATTTTCATTTTACTATACACTTTTGTTGGGCTTATTGGGCTTGTGGGGCCCACCAACTCTTATTGGGCTTATCCTAGGCCCATTACACCCTATTGGGCCTAAAATAATTGGGCTTGGCCCATTGGGCCTCTCGGCCACATGCCATGGCCGAGAGCTATCCATGCCTATTATTTAGCCATTTTCACTTAGGCATTTTCACAAACACTTGGTAGGCAACATTACCAATCATCACATAGTTCATTTAGGCATTTTATCAAACACCTTGGTTGCCAACAAATTACATGTATTAATTAATCAAATTGATTAATTCTAATTACACCATTAACATTAATACATGTATACTAATCCATTTATGTCTTAAAATCATATTGACATAATTTAACATCCCATTACTCACTCTCATCCTAACCCACTTCATGGTGATTAAATATGTTTCAATGCTTAAAACATATATCAACATTCTTGAAATCATTCATACATTAACATATATGAAATTGGAAATTAGAAAATATACCAATTGTTGTGTTCACCCTTTGGCCAAAACTTTGGAGGCTCTCGGTTTGCACTCTATGGCTCCTTGATAGCCAATTCCAACATATGTCAATCTCCTTTCAATTTGGAACAACTTCCATGAAGAATGCAAGTTCCAAATATGCCTAATTCCTAGTGATTTCTAGTGAGAGAAAGCTTGGAAAATATATTTCAATGGTTTCTTCTTCTAGCTGGATTTGGTGTGATGAAGATGACAATGGTGTGGCTGAATTTATAAGCCATATACTTAGCCATTAAGCTTTAATTTTCAGCCATTATGCTTGAATTTCCAACCCTTAGCCATGAGTCACCTTATGAGTCACCTTATGAGTCATAGTTAACTTTAACTATGGTTAGATATTTATCTCATGGGCTTTTTCCATTTGGGCTTCTCGGTTTGGGCTTTCCTAATGGGCTTTCGGGCTGAAATTTTTTACTATACCTCGGGCCTTTAATTGTCTCAAAATTTGGCCAATCAATTGGTCCAACAATTCGGTCTAAAGGACCTAAGAATTTCGATATACGTTTAGTACCTTAATGGGCTTTAAAATTTTTACCTTAGGCCCATCCCGTTTTTAACCATTAAATTTATTTCGGAATCCTTTCGAATAAATTTTTCTTACTTTCGGGGATGATTATCTTGTATTCTGGCCAAGAATATTTTTTTCCAAATTTTTTTCTCCACACTTAGGTTAATTTTTTAACCATGATTAGTCAACTATGGTAAAAGTTCACTTTCTTAACTATAGTTGACTTTTTCCTTAACCATTGACCATGTTGACTTTTTCTTAAAATTTTGAGAGTGTCATATCTTATGTCTTACACTCTCGTCTTTATATTCCAACCGCTCCCGGTGGATAATTTCACCCGAAACACCTTATTTTGCCAAAAAGGTCCATTTTACCCTTTTTAGCTTTTACTCTCGTTTTATATGTTCGGGTCTAAATCAAGCTGACTTTTCTTCATAAGCCCTCTACGCTCTCTTATTTTAAGTTCTTATTTTCAGTCAGAATGATTTAGAATAACTCGGTTTAGCTTGTGATACCCATCGCTCACATTAGGCATTTTATGTAGCTTTTGCGTGTTAATTCATTTCAATAACACTTTAAGTTTAGTAAATACTCTTCTTATGATTCAACTATAATTACAGAGTGTTCATACACATATGAATCATAAGGAAATAAGCTACAAAAATCTGGGTCTGACACCTATGAACAAGTAGGTAACCATACTACCTACATGAACGTGGTGCCATGCATAAACCATCCTTTCTCCACACATTTTAAAACAGATGATATGAGTTATGATGTTATGTAAATCCATTCGCATGGAAAAATTCAACATGCAATTATTTCAAATCATTTCTTTCTCGTTTAAAATTTCACAACAAGGTCAGGACTCAACCCATCCCTCGGGTGGTCTTGACTCACATAAAACCATAAAAAATCGATTTACATTCACACATGGGTTTGAAAAGCATGAAAGTAATCATCATGCACGTTTGATTTTAAAAACCCAGTTTTAATCTCATCAAAGTCGTCAACATGCGAGACCAGGCAACATCTGTATATCGATAATAACCAGGACTATGGCCATGTGTCCTCGGGAGTTCCTCTGCTACACGGATCCTAGTGTGCGGGTTCTCACCATGATCGGGAACCGCCCGGGAGGTGGGTCAATCCATCTCGTCGATCTTATCCGATCCCATGCATCTGAAGATGCCGTATCCGAAGATACCACACGGTACATTGTACTCCATGCTACTTGCATGGTACATCGTACTCCGTGGACCCATATCATGTCTTGATACTCATGCCATGTCTCAAAACGCACATGCGAGCCTATTTAATCGGTGACACACAGTCTACCAGCTGCTTCAAGCACGACTTATCTCATGTTCTCATAAAATCAGTGCGAGCGATGCTCAGCACTCTCATCAAATCAGGTAAAACTAGTGCGAGCTAAGCTCTAGCACTCTGTATGCAAACCATGTGAAAATCTGGTGCGAGTTAGACTCTAGCATCGTGTCACGAAAATCATATAAAAAGAATCTGGTGCGAGTTGGACTCCAGCACCAATGCATGTAAAACTCTAGTGCGAGCTCTCACTCCAGCACTAATGCATGCATCACACAAATCAAAACATCGTGCGAGCTAAGCTCTAGCACGTCACATGTCAATAAAAACACGTAGGCGGCTCTGTTTCCTCAAAACAGTTTTCAAAACAATTATATCGTTGAAAGTATGCAATGCTGTGCATTTTCTTTCAAGGTTAGCCAGCCTACTCATGCATGCATTAAAATGTCTCCAGAACGAGCAGAAACCTCTTGTTCTTGCTCCTCCCAATTTTTCCTAAATTTGTAAATTTTACCCTTAACAAGGGTATTTTGGTAATTTACCCATTCGGGGCACTAAAATTATTATTTGACCTCTAGACCCTTCAGATAATTTTTAAAGGACTGCAAATGAACTTAAAATTTCATAAAGTTACCTCTAGCAGTCCGCAGAATTCCCTTACCTTATTTTCCTGTCGAGTCTAACATTTCCTCTGATGTCACGTCGCGCAGTCCGATCTGCTCCCAATCCAATGTCCGAAACTGCGTATAAATATTCTTCAGGTCAGATACTATACAACTTAATTGTATTTAATACTTTCTGGGCTTAATTTAAATCATTGGGCCCATTTATCCCTATTGGGCCCGATTGCACCTTAATGGGCCTTAATCGGCCTTAAGCCCATTTTTCACTTAATTTTTACATTATCGAGGCCTATTGGGCTCATTGGGCCCACTAACAATTCCTTGGGCCTCATTCTAACTCTCGAATAGCTAAATTTATTATTTACGATAATTTATCTAAATTTCCAAAATTTAATTCAATTTATGCGGAATTTAAATTCATATCACGCATAACGATGTAAATTGTCGTAAATAAGGGTTACTTACCCGAGATTCCATACTAGTACATAAATCGAAGCTGTCTCGAGCTCTCGTTGGATGCCAATTTTCGAGCTACACAATTTCATAAATTTTTGAGTAAATTTTCGATCGAAAATTAATTAAATTGAATACTCCGAAATTTAAATCGGGTCAATTTCGACCACTACTGACTTACCCGTAGCTCGATTACATCGCTGAGATTTTTTCTCAATTTTTCATCTTTTTCTTTTTCCCTTTTTCTCCTTTTTTCCCCTCTTTCTTGGCTGAACCGGTTCGGTCCGGTTCAGACCCGGTTCAGACCGTCGGTTCACTCCGATTCACTCCGGTTCAGGGCTTTGCTGACTGGTTCTCCGCCGGCTTCCACCGCCAATAGCTCCGCTGGGTCGTCCGCAGCTCGGATCTGGTCTCGGTTTCACACGAGGTCGTCGGAAAGTGGCCGGTCCGGCTGTTCTCCCTCGGCCATCGGAAACCATTTCCATTTCTGCCGTTTCCTGCGCCGTTCGTCAGTTTCGGTGACTGCCACCACCACCAATCTGCTCGTCTTGGCCTCGGGGATGTTCGGCTGTGGTCGGTCGGTGCCGAATCGTCGTCGATCGCAGGGAATCGGCTTCTCTTCTCTCGATTTTGTTTCTCTCCGTTTCGCCGCCTATCGCCGCCGTTTGTGCCTCCATGGGGCCGGTGGTGGCTCGCTGATGCAAGTGTCTCCTTCGCCTGGGCCGCCGGTGCCGTCCGTCGGGTCTTCGGCTTCCGTTTTGGCAGAATCGCGATTCTACGTTTCGTTTTTTTTTTCGCTTCCTTTTTTTTTCTAATTGTTCTCTTTTTTTTTATAATTTATTTATATTTTTTATTTTTATTATTTATTTATTTTATTAATATTTTAATCATTAAAATACATTAAAAATACCCAAATATCTCTTAAAATATCCTAAAAATTATTATTTTATTCCAAATTAATTAATTTAATTTTTATTTAATTTATTTATTATATTTTAACCCTTTTTCGGGTATAATTTCTTCGTATTTTTGGGATATTGTCCCGAATGACTTTTCTGTATATTTTTCGATTATTTTCAGGATTATTTTTCGAAGTAAAAATCTCGATTTATTCCAATAAATTTATATCTTGATCAATTTAACCAAAAATAAATTTATTTCACATTTATTGACCAAGATTTCTCAATCCATTATTTTTAATTAAATTTTTCTTCTAGAATTTATACTGGCTTTCGATCTTTTGACCATTTTGCCCTTGCACGTGTTCGGGATTAATTTAACCCGACTTCCTTTCACGAACACTCACTCACTTTGCATTTTAAATCCTTATTTCCAATCCGAATCCCATTCAGTTAAATTTTTGACCATTTTCATCCCTCATAAAAATTTACGATTTAATTTCGGGTCTTACACATATGATATGGCAATGTCAATATTAATTGTGGATAGGTAGCTGCTGTGAATTGAGCTGCTTAGTTTAGGATTACTTGATATTATAGTGTACCGTGATAGCTGCTGATGAGATGTGATTAAATTATTGTTAGTTGTGGATAGCTAGGATTGCTAATATATATTTGGTTGCGAGAACTGATCATGTGGTTATGGATTGTGGTTTTTGGTTGCTATATTGTCTTGTTTGCAGGTTAGGTAGAGTCAAATTGCAGCCGTCATGCTGCTGAAATTTTTAAAAAATTTGGGACTTTAATAAAATCCTTTACATATTAATCTAAAAGATTGAAACCTATATCAGATACAGAACTACAAGAAAAGATCTGAAAGTTATAATAATAAATACTAGTTAAGGTTAGTTCTTTTTTAAAACGTTTCCGCTTTAATCTAGGCCCTTAGTGATAGAAGTAGAGGTCACGAGTCGTGAAAACAATTTACTTGTATCAATATAGTGTCTAGGGGAACACAGCTTGTAGAACAACTAATATGAAACCCATTCCTATTAAATCACTTTAATTTTTTGGACAAGTAACATTAACAAAGCAATATATCCAGAAAATATTGAATGTAACCAACATGAAGGAGTTTACTAACCTATGCATGGTTTCTATATCGCCCCATACAAATTAACTCTACTCTTCCCAGAATCTCTAGACATCTAATCTTGGTAGGTGGTTTATTATCATCCATTCTCCCCATGTAAATTATAATTATTATGGACCAAATTTCATCCTTATTTAAATTCATTATCACTTTTTAGAAATAGATGACCCATTCAAGTTAAACTGCATAATCACCTCAAAACCTGCAGATTACCACAACGATAATGGTACATCCAACAGTGTCATCACCACTAATATTATCTTAAAGATGTAGCCAAAATGTCAATGTAAAATGCAAAATCAAAGCTCATGTTGTAGTGGGTAGATCAACAATTACAAAATCAATAGGTAGATTAAAGTAGGAAGTTAAGATTGGACTCACCTCTAGTTGAAAACAAGAGAGAAAATGATTGGAGCTTGCAACAAGTGGACCAACAGACCACTAGAGCAACAGACAACCTGAGCGATGAAGAGAGAAAGAATGAGGAGGATGGTGGTTCCAAAGAGAAAAACAAAGTGCTGTCGAGAGAGAAAGAAAAGTGAAATAATGGAGGAAGGCGGATCGAGAGAGAAAGAGAGGCTATTTTGGGGTTTAAGAAATTTTACATCCCTGCAAAGTAACTTTGCAAGGGTTGAGGGTCGCAATCAGGATGCAACTCTGGACCGTAAAGTGATTTCGAGGGTTATTTTGCTATCAATTTTTTCAATCAAACATGCAATGTGATTACATCCTTTTAAATGTGATTACATCCTTTTTAAATTGTAGCGTAATCAATTTACATTCCTAATACCAAACGCCTCCTAAATGTTTGACAATTTTCAATAATATGATTACGTGATATGATTTAAATGGAAGTAATATATGTTGATGTAGAATAACTATTTTATATAATCCTTTCTCTCGATTTCAGTCACGAAATGCAACTATATGCAACTGTCATCCTTTTTCTTATCTTTTACTTTATATATCTTATATATAAGTATAAAAAGGCCAAAGCTTTTAGCTAGAAATAAAATATCTTATATGGATAGTTTAACTTTTTAACGTATAGGGTAACAAATTAATTTTTATTTTTTTAAAGATGATGCTATTCATTTAATTATTTAATTTTAAAATATATTAAATTTAAAAAAATAATTGTTTTATCTTTATTTAAATTGAATAAAATTTATATCAATTTTTTTATCACTTGATTATGTCATTTTTAGATTAAAAACAATTATCCATATATTTTAATCAGAAATAAAAGTTTTGAATTTTTCTTAAAAAAATTAAAATCGAATGCTTAAGTGTGTGTGTGTGTGTATATGTATATATATATATATATATATATATATATATATATATATATATATATATATAAGCATTGAATTAAACTTTTATATCTTCTCTTTAGACTTTTGTTTTATTTAACAATTCTATTTCTTCCATTTTGTTTATATCAACTTCATTTTGTTTATTTGTTTAAACATCTCACATGAAAAAAAAATCGTTTATGTGAGGGATGGACTCAACCCAAAGACTACACGCCTAACTTGCCCCAATAATGGAGAGAGAAAAAATGAGGAGGATGGTGGTTCCAGAGTGAAAGAAAAAGTGTTGTCCAGAGAGAAAGAAAAGTGAAATAATGGAGGAAGGCGGATCAAGAGAGAAAAAGCAGCTATTTTGGGGTTTGAGAAATTTTACATCCCTGCAAAGCAACTTTGCAAGGGCTAAAGGCTGCAATCAGGATGCAACTTTAGACCGTAAAGTGATTGCGACGGTAATCTATTTTGCTGTCAATTTTTTCAATCAAACATGCAATGCGATTACATCCTTTTAAATTGTAGTGTAATCACTTTACATTCCTAATACCAAACACCTCCTAAATGTTTGACAATTTTAATAATATGATGACGTAGAATAACTATTTTATATAATCATTTCTCTTGGTTTCAGTCACAAAATGCAACTATGTGCAATTGTCACCCTCTTTCTTACCTTTTACTTTATATATCTTATATATAAGTATAAAAAGGCCAAAGCTTTTAGCTAGAAATAAAATATCTTGCATGGATAGTTTAACTTTTTAACGTATAGGGTAACAAAAAATTATTATTATTATTTTTAAAGATGATGCTATTCAATTAATTATTTAATTTTAAAATATATTAAATTTAAAAAATAATTGTTTTATCTTTATTTAAATTGAATAAAATTCATATCAGAATTTGTTTTTTTTATCACTTAATTATGTCATTTTTAGATTAAAAACAATTATCCATATATTTTAATCGGAAATAAAAGTTTTGAATTTTTCTTAAAAAAATTAAAATCGGATGCTTAAGTGTGCGTGTGTGTATTAGTATTGAATTAAACTTCTATATCTTCTCTTTAGACTTTTGTTTTATTTAACAATTCTATTTCTTCCATTTTGTTTATATCAACTCCATTTTGTTTATTTGTTTAAACATCTCACATGAAAAAAAAAATCATTTATCTTAGGGATGGACTTAACCCAAAGACTGCACGCCTAACTTGGCCCAATAAACCCAGCCCAGATCTTCTCAGTCTCTTGGTCTTTCTAGTCTCAAAGCTTGAAGACAGACTTATTCTACTCAGATAGTCAAATTCCTTTAAATGGTGACACATGGCACGATCCTAATGCACCCTATTTGCCTATAAATAGGCTTTAATTCCAAAGAGAATGAGTTTTTTGGCTCTTATTCCTACTTAGGCTTTGCCATATGTGTGTGTGTGTATTTACGCTTTATTCCTTTCTTACTCCTTTGTACCCTGGTCGTGCTCGGACACCCAATTAGTTCTACCAAGAGCTTATATTTAGTAAACAAATTTAGTTCACACCAGTTACTTAGTAGTATACTCACCACAAACTCCAAGGACGTAGGTAAATTACCGAACCATGTAAATCTTGGTGTCTCTCTATTTGCCTAAAACTGTTCACGACCCTTCAACAATTGGTGCTTTCATTGAGATTTGAGAGTTGACCTCAAGTTGGTTCCTTCACCAGCGTTCTTGATTATCACTAGTCAAAGGAAAAGTTAAAGCATTATAACTCACAACATTTTGTTTAAGTTCATAATGCCGCCCAAAAGGAGAGCCATGGAGTGAGGTGTTTCCAGTCACATGCTGAGAAGCCATCCATGCACTGCAAGAAGAAGAGGGGATTCAATTCCACTCTCTAAAACCACTAGAATCATGACACTGCCACCAGTTAATGAGGAAAGGCAATGATCTAAGCCACATGAAGGGTTAAGAAAAGGTGTTAACTCTAGCACGGTCGTTATTCATCCTAAACAAACAGTGAAAGATGGAATGGAAGATGAGATTGGCTAGCTTATAAAAGAAATCTATAACTTATTAAAGATTGTCATGGAGCATGTAATTTCTTGATCGATGACAAACAGACTAAGGAAGCAACATCAGTGGATATGCTAAGCTCGTCTCTGCTACCTCAGTCTTTTGAAGAAGATGATGATGATAGACATGAAACAAATGATCCATCTTAAGATCGAATGACAAATCTAAGGCAAACATCTCACCTATGATATCATTGATCCCTACCAAACTCCTATACAAAGAAGAAACCAGCATGAAAAAAGGAAGTAAGGCTGACGAGATGGGAAAAGGCTCAACATTCGCAGTAGATTTAAGGAAGTGGATCGAAAAGAAGAAAGTCTTAAGAAAACTGAATGAAAGATTGGATAAATATGAGGAAAGGTCAAAAATCAACATAAGAGAAAAGCTTAAGAAACAATGAGAACTTGTTGACTTCAATAAAAATATGAAAAGAAATACAAGTGAAAATGGCAAACATAGACCAAAAAGTGCTGAAAAATGCTACATACTTGACTTGGAAACCTTAAGAAGCTCGTCATTTACCTATAAGTTTGACATCGTTAGCTGTCTAAGGGGATTTGAGCTCTTTACAATTGAAACGTATGACAGATCATTCGATAAGATAGATTACTTAGAGATGTTCTTCACCAACATATCAATTCAAGGTGCGAGTGACGCCATTATGTGTAAGACCTTCCTAACAACCTTAAAGAAGGCAATGAGATCCTCCTATTCTTTGCTTAAACCAAGTTCAATAAGTTCTCTCAAAAAGCTTGGAGCTAAGTTTGTTAGCCATTTCATTAACAACATTGTTCACTAAAAGACTTCTATCACATTGATGTTTTTTAAGAAAAAAAGAGAGTCCCTAAGAAAGTACGTCAGTAGATTCAACTAGGAGACACTTGGCATCAAAGACCTCAACCAAATAGTTGCTATTGCCACATTCACCATCGGTATGAAAGATCAAGATTTGACCAAGTCCTTAATCAAACGCAATCAAGGGACAAGAAAATGAGTAACTTAAGAGGAGGTCAAAAGAGGAAAGAGTGAAAAACCTAAGGCAAGAGAGGCTTTGCACGATGAAGAAGACCCCTGAGAAGAACTTACCAATTTTACACCCTACTAAAGAAACCTAGATGAGAAATCTTCACCATCATCGAGAAAGAGAAGCTTTTAGAGTCACCAAGAGAGACAAAAAGGCTTGAGAGAGATAACATTAAGTATTGTGTTTTTCCATAGAGGCTATGGTCACACCACGAATAGGTGTGTAAAACTTAAGAATCAAATTGAGGATTTAATTAAAAGGGGAATGTTGAAAAAATATTTCATAGGAAAGCAAACTTCAAGAGGAAGAAATTATGAAAGAAGATATGATAATAGGCGTGGACGATTTCAAGGAAAGAAGTGGCGAACCTATGGAAGAAAAAATAAAAATGATAGAAAGGAGCCACAAGTTATAAATCAGTGTAAAAAAGGAGTGAGCAAAAAGCTCTTATTAATTGTGGATCGATCGTGGACGTATCAACACATCACTGATGGTTTCGCTTTCGAAAGACCAAGCTAATTTGGTCACAAGAGGCATATGAAGTTTAGTATTATGACAATTGAGAAAAAGAAGACAAAGATATGGAAAGATAAGAGCATCTTATTTGGATCAATAAATTATGGGTCCATTCAATACCCTTACAACGATGCTATTGTAATAAAAGCCACTATAATAACCATGTCATCAAAAGAATCTTATTCAATAACGGAAACACTAGTCACATTCTTTACTATGATACCCTGTAAAAACTTAGTATCTCAGATGATCAATTAAAACCATATTATACGACATTTGTTGGCTTTGGAAATGAAGATGTCAAAGTGGAAGGAGTTTTGACTTCGCCATTAACATTGGTAGAAGAGTCCATGACAGTTTATGATAATTTTTTGGTAATCAAGGTCCCATATGCATATAATGCATTTCTTGGTCGCTGAAGCCAAAGTATTCTAAGAGTGATTAGATCTTCACCCCATGAAGATCAAATTTTCAATCCATAATGGTGTTAGCGAAGTTAAAGGAGATCAAGCGATGGCTAGGCAGTGCTTTAACACTACCATGAAGTTGGGCTCAAATGAGTAAAGTCAGTAGGATTGGATAATGAAAAAGGCTCCTCTAGGTGCCCAGTAGGGATGATTATTGCATTGTGCCTCGAGGGGTCAATTTAATCTTTCTCATCTACTCCTTGAAATATCGAGATATCGCCTAACAAAGTTCTCTCGAATTCACATCCAAGAAAGTCTGCCATGCAAAGTTTGTGATGAAGTTACCTTTATTTTTTAAGTTTGTTTTATTTCTTCAAGAAAGAACATAATGGTGGGTAGTCACACAGGCATGAAGGTTTAGGTTTTTTCGTATTGGTTTAGCTCTATGTATGGAGTTATTGGAGTTTAAAATAGGTGTAACCATTAATAATTTCAGAAAAACTTGGTTAAAGTTCACCTAGAACTCATAGGAATCCCTTCTCTAGTAGGAATCCCCTTTATTGTCACGACCTCCCATGAGTTACCAAACACCACCATAAATTTTTCGCATTTTACTTACCTTTCCTTCTGTCATAACACAACACCAAACCGTTGGGCTGTGATTCGATATTGTCACCTCAACCACATTCATTCCATAACATGCATACATGTTAATACAATTATCTCTTGATTGTAAGTACTCTTTTCTTAAAAGTAAACTCATATACATTAATACAAATACTTGTACGTATACATCCCCGACCGTACATTCGTTTATATAACTGTGCTTTTACATTATTCAGTATAAAATGTTCGAATGTGTATACCTTTTGTAAGATGGGTATGTAGCAGATCAAGAAATACTAGTCCTCAACCGTGTCCAACTACTGTGAACACTCTGTAGAGAGGAAGAAAAAAAAGGGTGAGCTCACAGCTCAGTAAGGAAATAAGGCAAGCAAGTAGATAACTACACTATCTACAAAATAAAAAGATCATGCCACTAAATCATTTCCTTTTTGATTCACATCTAAAACATGTGTCTTCTTGAAACTTTTATGCAATATATATAGATATAAATTGTTAGTATGAACTGAAAACATGCTGGTTTCCTAATCTCAGCAATTTATGCAAAATGTTGCATTTCTCTTTAATTAATATAAATCACATTTTATCAAGCCACTTCAATTAAATCAAAACAATATGGCATTTCATCATGCAAAAACGTGGAAAATTCGGACCTCACCCATCCCTCAGGTTACCCTTTCACACACAAGGTCACATTTTGAGGCTCAACCCATCCCTTGGGTCTACCCAATTTATAAAAACTCATGTGACAGTTCAAATATGAAATATCAATAAGGTGAGATAGGCGAGTACTTGTTCCGAGATTATGATCATAACACATTTTTCATCATCCCAGACCATACAGTACTCGGTGTGCGGGGTCTCACATTTGCTGTAACAGGAGGTGGGTCAAATCGTTAACCGTCAGCTCACAACTCTATATCATCGTGTACTCATGGTACATCGTACTCCATGTGACATACACGGTACAAAGTACTCCATGGACCCAATCCTCATAGTCGGGGTGTCTTCCATAGGTCTTATCCCTCATACCATGGATAATAGTTTCGATAGCCCTCAACCATATCTCAAAATTTGGCACGTACGAGCATATAATCTGTATGACACATAGTCTGCACAGGCTCCTAGCACGGTTATTTCATGCTATCTCTTTCAAAATCGGTACATGCGAGTAAACTCTAGCACGAACTCATGCATATAGTCATATAAATCTAGTGCGAGAAATGCTCCCAGCACTATGTCATGTAAAACTGAGTATGAGCAATGCTTCAATACTCTATCATGTATCAATCAATAAAACTGAGTACGAGCAATGCTCCAGTACTCTATCATGCATAAATCGTATTAAAATCAAGTACGAGAAATACTCAAGTACTATGCTATGCATATCGGGTAAAATCTAGTGCGAGTATTACTCGAGCACCAATGGTTTTCACACAAACCGATAGATGGCTTATTTCAATTGAAATTCACTCAATTAAATCAAATCGACACTATAATGTGCTATTTTCGCATATAACATGAAAACATTAGCCAATCTATAGATGCAACTGTTAAGTAACTTTAAAATTAGTCATAGACATACTTCCTAAGCTTTTACCCTTAATTTAGGGTAAAAACAAAATTTATTGTAAGACCCGTATTTTCAGATGTAAACCTTATGAATTCATACATGATGTAAAGTCCAAAATTTCACTGTACATACTTGTAATAAGAGTTTGTGATGTACGTACAAGTTTCATTATGTATGAATATGAAGAAATGGACTTTTGTATGTGATGAATATGGGTGGAACGCAAAATGAGTAGTGCAGTGTCACGCCCCGAAAGTGCGAAAAATAGGGCTAATTTAAAACTTTTTACTCATCAACTCACAGTTAAAGGTGCATTCCTGTGCAGTGTCATACATCATCATAAGTATCATTCCTCAGGATCTCATCATGATATAATAAATATTGTATTATACCCATTACTCGATTACAAGTTAATTAATCCTAATACATCCTATACAATGATATACATCAAGTGTCTGCAATTACAATAATAGTCTGGGTACATGAAAAGATAAGATATACCTCAAGATACAATATATATGGCCTGGAGCTCGAATCCTCCACTAGCCACTACTCCGTACGTCACAGGGAGATCCTTTTTCACTTGAAGAACTCTGGGGGGAAAAGGAAAACAGGGTGAGCTTCTAAATCGCTCAGTAAAGGGGGTAAGGAACTCATTTCATAAACCAAAATACACATCACAAAAGGTTTATTTGTATGTGAAACTCATTTGAAAACCATAGCATGAAAGTACTCAGAACGATATTCTCATATCTCAAATCATGTGAAAACATGAAGTAAAAGGCTCACTCTAGAGCAATAACAAAGCATGTGAAAATAACGCGTTAAACGCTTTCTCAAATAACGTGATGAAATCACAGTAAAAATAATGCACGTGGCACAGCCACTAAACACACGTGGCGTAGCCACTGATTTAATTTCTCGCATGGCGTAGCCGCTAAACACACGTGGCATAGCCACTGATTTAAAATCACTCGTGGCATAGCCACAAAACACACGTGGCACAGCCACTGATTTAATTTCTCGCGTGGCATAGCCACAGAATAGGGTTTCTCAACGTGGCACAGCCACCAATAGGGTATAACGTGGCACAACCACCAATGGGGTTTCTCAACGTGGCACAGCCACCAATGGGGTATAACGTGGCACAGCCACCAATGGGGTATAACATGGCACAGCCACCAATGGGGTTTCTCAACGTGGCACAGCCACCAATGGGGTATAACGTGGCACAGCCACTGAATGGGTTGTTCTCACGTTACCAGAACGGAGAAGAAATCGGGCTTACATGCTACCAGAGCAATGCCCGGTGTGTACTCACAACTACACACCTAAGTCTTATCACATAAGACTGGTTTGCCTTCACGTAGAACTCATGATGGTTTTTCTCTCATAAAACTCTTTTGAAATCATTTTGTACTCAACACAAAACGTAATAAAACCGAGTTCCAACCGGCAAAGCACACGCACACATTTCTCAAATCTCAATATTGCCTTAACGTAGAACCCAGTTATAAACTCATAAAAACATTGGGCTCCAACCGGCTATAAAAATCGTGTGCAATTAAATCTCAACACAAAACCCAACATGCTTGTTTTATAAACCACAATTCATGCTAAAATAGTTTACAATTCACATACACAAATGGTTTAGATTTCCCTTACCTCTTTGCACCTCGTATAGTGCAATCGTTTCCCCCGTATCACGGACTAGCCTCGTATTCCACTCTGGAACTCCCGAGCTGTCCAAACGATGTTAAAAAATCAATACTCAATTATCACATCGACCTCAATTCTCAATATCGAGTATAATTGCTCATAACACCTCAAATCCCTTGATTTCCGTAACTCTATCCCAAACTACACCCTCATTCACAACATCTTGACGTTCTATATCTCTAATACCAATTATCTATGCTAATTCACCACATTGTCTATATTTCCATTTATAGCACAAATTCTCAAAATTACCAAAATCACCAAATATCTACATTACTCCAACTACATTGCAATTTCATCAATCCCTAATCATTTCTCAGCTATTTCAACGCAATGACAACCACCAATATCATCAAAATCATCTTAAATATCAAGATCGAGGTTTAGAAATTACCCAAAGCTTGTGAGACGCACAACCCACGCCTCGATTCGATTCGTCCTTCGATTTCCAAGTATGTTGTTCTCCTTTTGATGAGGAACAACTTTCCTTCTTACCACAACCTCTGATTCGGCCAGAAATGGGTGATTTGGATGAGTGAGAAAGTTAGGTTTTCGATAAAATGGGGGTTGAAAGAGAGAGAAAGTGAAATTGTAGGAGAAAAACACGGGTTCCTTATATAAACTGGAGGTAGGAGATCGATCTGTCGAGGGGTGAGATCGATCTGCGCTTGAATTTTGGGGACGATCTAGGCAATTTTATGCCTAGGAGATCGATCTGTCGAGGGATGAGATCGATCTCTTTATGGCTTTATGAGATCGATCTGCTCCTAAGGAGATCGATCTTCTCCCAAACAGAATCATTTGGAGATCGATCTCTTCCTCATGAGATCGATCCTTTCTTAAACAGAATCATTTGGAGATCGATCTCTTCCATTGGAGATCGATCTGCTCCTCAAATTCCTCCTTCCTCGTCATTTTTAACTCACCAGATCGATCTCTCCTTCTCCCAGATCGATCTGTCCTCATACTTCATGCTTATTTTACACACTTAACATATAAATCTCCAATTATAATTCCCACAATTCATCTAGCTCGATAATTTACACTTCAAGTTCTTATTACATCATTAAAATATGTCTGAAATTCTCAAATCTCACATGCAGCAACTGGAATGAAGTTGCATGAGTTGCATAAGTCCTTGTACTCCCATTTAATTTTATATTGTATACCTTTGATTATACAAAGAATGCATATAAGTTTTAATGTGTATAAAGTATGAATGGATGCCATTTTCAAGTCTTAAAGGTGGATGGGTGAAAAAATAACTATGGCAGCAAATTAAAGATGTGTTGTGTGAATTACTGCACAAAACTGCAGCAAAATCTAAAAAATATGAATGCCAGATCGATCTCATAGGATGAGAGATCGATCTGAAAGAGCAAAAAATGCTCTTATTTGAGCAATGGAACAGGACAGATTGATCTTCTAAACATTCTGTAATGAAGAGATCAATCCTTAATGCAAGCAGATCGATTTCCTTAGCTCTCAGGTTGGAGCAGATCGATCTCCTCCCATAGTCAGATCGATCTCCTTAACTCTCTGCCTAAAGCAGATCGATCTTAAGTCTTCGATAGATCGATCTCATGCCTTCAAATGTCGTGAAATGAGGGATTTAAGAGGACCAGATTGATCTCAAACCCTCGACAGATTGATCTCGTCAAGCTAATTCTATAAATAGGAGCAGTTGAAATCTGTAAATCATGAAAATAACCCCATTTCCTCCATTGTCAATAAAAACCTAGTTTTCTCTCTTTAAATATCCCATTTCCTGTAAGATTTGAGGACAGACCATTAGATACAAAGTTATTCCTATCCAAGAGAAGAACAACTTACTTTGGAATCAAAACCTCATTTGTTGGATAGAATGAGCAAGGGATATTTTCATTTGGAGCAAAAAGAGAAACTAAATTGGTAAGTTTCTAATACTTCAGCCCAAGTACATTTGTCTATTTATTGATTTTGGAGTTGATTTGTATGTGTATTGATGGTTAAAACTACTTAAGATGTGATGGAACTAGTGTGACCTAGAAACCTAGAATAAGTCTAATGTGAGGATATATAGGTTGAATGAGTTGATGATTTATGGGTATGCTAAAATGTTTATGAGATAATGGGAATGATTTGAGATGGTTAAATGAAGCCACATTGTGAGGATAGTCAATTTATGAAAATAAGTACATAAGATGTTTGATAACATGCCATTGTGAAGAAATTGATGAAATATGAACACTATGAGCTTAATATCGATTTAATATCGATATAGCGTGAATCAATAGGCCTAAAAGAACCAGTAGACTCGAGATATGAGTAGAACAATGAAACAAGGCCTTATAAGTGTTAATGGAGGCTATAGGTTGAATCGACTATAGCAAACATAAGATGTCACGACCCAATTTATCCTTTCTAACTAAAAATCACTATAAATTTTTCGCGTTTTCCTTTCCTTACCCGATCGTGAACAAACTCACCACTACACAGTTGGGCTGTGAGTCAATAATAAACATCCCACAACATTCATTCTCAAATAATCAAAAAATGTGTCATTCATTTCAAGTTAAGTTATACATTACACGTTTTCTAACTTTTACAGCCCCCACATTACAATACAAATTGACTACTATGCTTGTACATTGTTTAGATATAAAAAGAATCTCTGTGTATATACCTCTGGGTGATGGAGATGCAGCGGATGACTCAATGAAATGCCTCAGTCTACACTGGGCCACTACATACGCTCTGTAGAGGGGGAAAGTACAGAGGGATGAGTAACCACACGCTCAGTAAGGTAATAATGCAAGCATTGTAGATAACTACTCTATCTACATGCTGATAGTGTTATGCATAAATCGTTTATAATTGGAGCATGAGGAAATAAAACTATGCCACATGTATATACATATATCATGTATAGAAAATCATGTAAATAGGCATAAAACATGGAAATATCAACATATAAAATCATCTCATGCTCAATCTCAATAAAACTTGTCACAAAAGGGTAATTCATTTAAGAAACATCCTTTTTAAATCACATCGCATCTCGTCATAAATCAAATCATTATTTCTTGAAAGCACAACGTCCACAGGGCTCGACCCCTCCCTCGGGTCTACCCTGGGCAAATCACAATCACACCCAAGTATAAAAAATCATATGATATTAGGTAATATCAATGATACAGGTCAGTAAATATTAAGGACTATGTTTGCCAACTAGGTCATAAATCATCTCAGACCACACGCATCCAGGTGTGCGGGGCATCATGCTGGAACGAAGTTGGGTTAGTTCTCTGCCAGACTTTCTCATCAGTAACTCAACCACGCGGTACAACATACTCCATGTTATATACATAGTACAACATACTCCGCAGACCCATAACATGGTTGGGGGTGCCAGCCATAGGTCTTATCTACCCCAATGCCATGTGTAACCGATATAGTCTCAAGTACACGTAGGAGTAATTTTAATGTCAGGTCTTATCCTCTCATTACCTTGCTTGCCCCTTTTGGGTTCCCTGAATGGATTAACATCAGGTCCTAGCCCCTCATGGCCTTGCTCGGCCTTTTTGGGTTCCTTGAACACCAATCTGAATTAGTGTCAGGTCCTAACCCCTCATGGCCTTGCTTGCCCCTTTTAGGTTCCCTAAACACCAATTCGTATTACCCTCACCATGGCATCAAACATACCACATTGTGAAAACCTATGCGAGCTAAGCTCTAGCACGATTCATGCATCATCAATAATTATCCTCGTACGAGCAACGCTCTAGTATAATATTTATGCATAAAAACATGAAGAAACCACATATGAGCATAGCTCCAGTACAGTTATATGCATAAGAAAACCACTCTAAATCCACGTACGAGCAGAAACTCCAGTATGGTTTGTAAAACATCCTCATAATTTAAATCAGGGTACGAGCTAAGCTGCAGCACGTTTTATACAAGTGAAAGCATCAAATCCAGTGCGAGAGAGGCTCCAGCACGATTTAATTCACATAAACGCGATAGGTGGCTCATATACATTCAAAACAATCTCAAAACATGTTTTAACACCTCACAAGTGCTATTCCGCAATATCATTCAAACACCAACTAGCCTACCCATAGATTTTCTTAAAACAAAGCAATGTGTTTTGTAAAAACATCAAAACATGTGATTTATGCAATTATTAGCCTTACTATCCCTTTCTCAAGAATCACTTTAGAAACCAAATCATACATATACTCGTAGCAATCCACACATACCAACAATCATTTTCGCAAACAATCGTGCATTTTACAACACCTTATATTCACCCATGAGTTCAAAGTACGAGCAGCTATCTCTATATACTCACAGAATTCTCTTACTTGGAATCGCGTCGCATGATTCCGTTTCCTTAGAGCTGCTTACGTGTGCGGTTCGATTTGTCTCTAACAAACTCTTCGAAACTGCACAAGGTCGTTTATCACATCAATTTAGTCCATATAACACAACTCTTGTGTTTTCTATAGTCAATTCAACCTATAGCCTCCATTAACACTTATAAGGCCTTGTTTCATTGTTCTACTCATATCTCGAGTCTATTGATTCTTTTAGGCCTACTGATTCATACTAAATTAATATTAAATCAATATCAGGCTCATAGTGTTCATATTTCATCACTTACTTCACTATGGCACTTTGTCAGACACCTTATATACTCATTTCCATAAATTGACTATCCTCAAAATGTGGCTTCATTTAACTATCCCAAATCATTCTCATTACTTCAATAACAACTTAGCATAATCCCATAAATCACCAACTCATCCCAATCACATTTTCTCACACTAGATTCATTCGATTTTATAGGTCACACTAGTTCCATCACATCCTAGGTAGTTTTAACCATCAATACACATACAAATCAACTCCAAAATCAATAAGTAGACAAATGTACTTGGGCTGAAGTATTAGAAACTTACCAACCTAGTTTCTGTTCTTACTCCAAATGAAAATGCCCCTTGCTCCTTCAATACAACAAATGAGGCTTTGATTCCAAAGTATGTTGTTCCTCTCTTGGATATGAACAACTTTGTATCTAATAGCTTTCCCTCAAATTTTTATTCAAATGGGTGGATTTAGGAGTGAGGAAGTTAGGTTTTAGATTAAAAATGGAGGAAATGGGGTTGTTTTTCGTGAATTGCAGATTTTAACTGCTCCTTTTTATAGAAATTACTTGATGACATCAATTTGTATTGGGTGAAGATCGATATAGTCCTCTTAAATCCCTCATTTTCATGATATTTTTAGGGCATGAGATCAATCTGTCGAGGGTTTGAGATCGATCTGTTACAAGCAGTAGCTTAAGGAGATCGATCTGGCTAAGGGAGGAGATCAATCTGCCCCAACCCGAGAGCTAAGGAAATTGATCTGCTTGCATTAAGGATCGATCTCCTCTTTACAGAATGTTTAGCAGATCGATCTGGCCCCATAAGAGATCGATCTACCCTGCTCCATTACTCGAATAAGAGTATTTTTGGCTCTTCCAGATTGATCTTTCCTTTAATGAGATCGATCTGGCATTCATATTTTCCAGATTTTGCTGCAGTTTTCTGTAGTAACTCACACAAATATCCTTAAATTTTACTGTCATAGTCATTTTCTCATCCAACCACCTTTATGACTTGAAAATAACATCCATTCATACTTTATACACATTAAAACTTGTGTGCCTTCATTGTATAACCAAAGGTATACAATACAAAACTAAATGGAAGTACAACCATGACATTTTGATGAGTTAATTGGTGTATATAATGTTGGCTAAAATATACATTTACATTCTTAAACAACCATGAGCAAAAATGGGTTTAGTGAGAGAAAGTTGAAATGGCATGGAATTAGTGATGATTTAAAGATAGTTTTGTAAAATACATATGTTGGAAAAGATGATGATTGAAAATGGACTTAAGAGGTGTTTGATAAAATGCCATAGAGAAGGTATATGATGAACTTAAGGCATTGTGAGATTAATGTCGGTTCAATATGAATCAATAGACTCGAGAAGTCTAATGAATTCTCGAGAAACAAATAGAACGATCGAAATGGACTTAAGAGAGATTAGAGTCCAACAAGTTGTAATGAGGCCATATTGGTGAAAAATGACCCAATGCATTCAATAGAACTTCATGCAAATGAGAAATTGAGTATTAAAGCATACTAATGTGAGTAGCAGTTGCTTGCAGTTCCTGGAGATAAAGTTGGAGTCGATAAGATCGGATCATGAGCTTTGAAAAATAAGGAAAGAAATTCGAGCGTGATTCGAGGTAAGGGATTTATGCGAGCTATTAGAGATAGCTATACGTATGTTTCTTACCTGATGTGTGCAAATGAATGCTATAAAATATATAGATATTGATATATCTACATGAAAGCTAAGTGATAAGAAGGAGCTTATTCACATCAATTGCATGACTTCAATGTCTTGTTGTGAAAGGTGTTTTTGCAAGTGTTTTGAGAAAGAGTAATAATAGAGTGGCTCCCGGTTTAGTAAATTGCATGAAAAGCTTTTAATGATTGATTGAAGGAAGATTTCTCTCTCACTCATACTTAGTGAATGGAGCCATCTATTCCTTTTATGTGTGAACTTGTGCTTGAGCCAAAGTGACAACGATAGATTTACCAGTCTTGCTCACACTACATTTTAAAAAGAATTTTTAAGAAAAGAAAAAGGTGTTAGAGCTGAGTAAACCTATGTGATCCACTCGAGAGCTCACACTAGATTTTTGGGAATCATGCTAAAGCCATCGAGTACTGCTAAGTGATCTTGCTTTGACTATGCTCACATGTGACCCCTTCGATTTAAAGTGATTTTCAGCAAAATCATGCTCGATGCCTTAGGTATGCTGCGTGATCTTATACTGAGTTGCTCGTATGTGGTTCTATAAGCTTTCTGTGTGATGAGCAAAACCGTGCTCTATGCCTCAGGTATGTTGTGTGATCTTACACTGAGTTGCTCGCACGTGGTTTTATGATATTTGTTGTGTGAAGAGTAAAACTGTGTTATTGCCGTCACGTATTCTTAGTGATCTTGCATAGACCTGCTCGTACGTGATTTTGAAACAAGGGAAATAGGTGATAAGGATCCACGGGAGCACAATGTACCGTGAGCGTTTGCCATAGAGTATGATGTTTCGTGATATCTTAGTGATTTTTTGTGAGCTGAAGGGATGGTTGATCCGCCTCCCCAAGTATAAGGTTCTCGCACACCTGATCAGTGTTGCCTGGAATCCAGACTATGACCATAAGTCTTATATCTGTGTGATATGACATTTTATCACTACTGTGTGAGGTGACATGTGTCCCCCTGCTATGTGATACAAGGTGATTGATATCCCATTATATGTCTCATGTAAATTGATTCTAAGTGATTTGCTAAATATAAAGTAATTTCTCAGTGTGTGTTGTGTGGATTGATAAGTATACTGTGTGATTTGAGAATGAAATATGCATATACCGATCTAGTAAATTAAAGATTTTGCTATTGATGAAAGCTATTTTCAAAGAATGCATTGTTTGATAAGGAAAATAAATGTTCATATTTTAAGCATGTAGATACTGTAGTTGTCACGACCCACTTTTCACTAAAAACCACTACAATGTTTTTCATTTTTCATTAATTATTTAATTCTTACCTTCATCTCCTCGTGATCATCCTACCAACAGTTGGCCATGATTCGGTGTTAGTCCCCTTACACTATTTACCATTCCATTTCCATATCACATTTACATGTCAGGATTTACTATTCTTTGACTTTAACTAAATACATTCATAAATGTATTTACATAACTTTACATCCTTGATATCATACCCATGTACAGTACTGTGCATTTACATGTTCAGATACAAAAACTATACAAGTGTGTATACCTTTTTCTCGATGGGAAGCAGCGGACAACGGGAATGCAAGACCACTGCCGCTCTCGTTCTACTGAAAGTACTCTGCAGAGGGGAAAAATGAAAGGGTGAACAACCACAAGCTCAGTAAGGCAATTATGCAAGCAAGTAGATAACTACACTATCTACATGAACATAATGTCATGCCTTAAAATACTATTTCCTTAATTTCACATTAAAAGCATAAATTGGAAAACTGATATAATAGGTACATATTTAATCACGCGTACTGAAATCATGCTGAGTTCATAAATATAGGCATTTCATGCAAAACACTGCATCTTTGTAAACTCATAATGCCTTTAAGGCAAATCATGCCATTTAAATTCAAACATGTAAAATATGACATTCAACAATTAAAACATGTCAATCAGGTTTCGACCCATCCCTCAGGTCAACCTGAAATAATAAAAATATGTGACATAATCATGTGAGACTCGGTGGCTAAATGCAATAATAACCTGGACTATGGCCATATCCTATACTGTGATCCGAGGCTACACGGTACCTAGCGTATGGGGAATCACAACTCTGTGGACCCATATGGTCTGGGGTGCCTACCATAGGTCTATCCCACATCACGGTCTGGGGGTGCCTACCATAGGTCTTATCCACCCTATGTCTGGGGTGTCTGCCATATGACTTAGCCCACATAACTTTCTGAGGTGCCTGTCATAGGACTTAGCCCACATCATGGTTCAGGCGTGCCTGTCATAGGTCTTAGCTGCCCTATACCATGCTGGTAAGTAACCCATGTCTCAAAATCCAAGTACAAGTATCTCATCCGTGTGCGCATCTTGAGTGCGACACACAGTCAGCACCTTGTTCAAACACTGTCTTATGCATATCACAAAATCAATCGCTAGTGCGAGTAACACTTCAGCACTAGGTCATGCATAATTCACATTTCAAAACAAGTATAAGCAATCGCTCCAGTACTATGTTATGCACAAAACTCAATAAAATCAATTACGAGCAATGCTCCAGTACTATGCCATGCATAAACCATGTAAAACTGAGTACGAGCAATGTTGCAGCACTTTATCATGCATAAATCACATAAAACGTAGTACAAGCAACACTCCAATACTAAAATATGCATCTTATAAAAATCTAGTGCGAGTCATACTCCAGCACTAATTTATGTGGAAAACATATAAAATCAAGTGCGAGTAGTGCTCTAGCACGATTTATTCTCACCTAATTCGATAGATGGCTCTTTTAAAAAAGGATGATTCAAAACATTAAAATCAGCACCATAATTGGGTTATTTTCTGTATTTCACAAAATCATTGGTCAATCTATCTATTCTTCTGCTAAACAGCAGTAAAAACATTCAAAAATATGTTTTTCAAGCTTTTAGGACTTTTCCTAAACTTTGACTTTTTACTCTTAGTAGGGGTGAAATCATAATTTATTTCATGTCAGATCCTTACCAAAATTTTTTTATATTCAAAAATCCATGTACAATTTAAATACTCGAAAATCTAGCTAAAAATACGTATAGCTACCTCTAGCTACTCACAAAATTCCTTTACCTCAAATCTATGAGACCTCATATAGGTTTAACCTTGTACATATGTAAATGAATTCATGACTGTGGCGATGTACTAGTAATGTGAATCATATGTGATGTAAAGTCCATAAGTTTAAGGTACACACTTGTAATAAGAGTTGTGATGTACGTACAAGTTGCACTAAGTCGGAATATGAAGAAATGGACTTTGATATATGATGAATGTGAGTAAAAATGGAATGAAAATTGCATAAGTGGTGCAAATCTTTATGTTTCCATTTAGTTATATATTGTATACATTTAGTTATACAAGGACTACAACAAGTTTTAATGTGTATAAAGTATGAATGAAAGTCATTTCCAAATTTGAAAGGTAGGTGAATGAGAAAATGACTATGGCAGCAAATTAAGGATATTTTGTGTGAAGTTGCTGCAGAAAACTGCAGTAAAATCTGGAAATATGAATGATAGATCGATCTCATAGGATAAGAGATCGATTTGGAAGAGCCAAAATGATCTTATTTTGAGCTATGAAGCAGGACAGATCGATCCCCAATGGAGCCAGATTGATCTGCTAAGCATTCTGTAATGAGAAGATCGATTCTTAAGACAAGCGGATCGATCTCCTTAACTCTCTGTTTGAGACAGATCGATCTCAAGCCTTGACAGATCGATCTCCTTAAGGGTTCTGTAAAGAGAAGATCGATCTCTTACAAGGGGTAGATTGATCTCCAAGAGGAATTTGCCTGCAAATAGATCGATCTCATCATGGAAGAAGATCGATCTTGTAGTGGTTGTGTTTGGTAAAAAGGACTACCAAACCTTGCAAAGATCGATCTCCACAAGGGCCAGATCGATCTCATTTCTCTGCATCTATAAAAGGGGCACTGGATTAGACTAAAAACTCAGATTTTCCCTCCCACCAAACCGCACCTGCCATTTTCTCTCAAGACCCAAGCTTTCTCACTCTAAAAATCACTACATTTTGACCAATTTTGGAAGAAGCTCAAGAAGGAAAAGTTGTTCCTTGAAGCAAGGAGAACAACATACCCAAAAATCACACATTGGTGTGATTAAGACAAAGAGTTGTGGCTACCACAAGTTTGACTAAGTAAAAGGGTAAGCTCGTCAACCTTCAAGCTTCTAAATATGGTTCTAGATATTTTTGGGTTGGATAATATTTGAAATATTGATAGGAATGATGAATGTAGTGATGAGTGAGTAATGTTAAGGGAGATTCATAAAGAGAGAATCCATGGAAAAGTGATGGAACGCTTAAGAGATGAAAAAATGATATTAGTGGAAGAGTGAAATGTGATTAAGGGTTTGAGAAGTATGAATCAATAAATAGAAGACAATGTGTATATTTAGTAAAGGGAAAAGAAAATAACTCAATGATTTATACGTGTAGCTCGAAATACGTGAGACACAACTAACCCGAATTGCGAACGGAGCAAACGTGACAGAAGAAATACGAGCGCGATTCGAGGTAAGGGACTATATGTTAGCAATAGAGATATTCGTACGTATTGCTCTACGATCTTAATAGTTATGACGCTAGAGATATTATGCTAGTTATTAAACCAAATATGATTGGAAATGTATTATGACATAATTTGTGAAAGTGGGATGTGGGAAGGAAAAATAGCATGACATGCATGTTTTCAATGCTTTTACTTCTATTCATGATGTTTTGATGTTTTCTCATCCATGTACTAATTTTGAGATTGAGAAATGATAATAGGTAGGCTGGCTAGTTTTACATGTTTAGCATGGGACGGCATGCTATGTAAATAAACATGTTTTGAGTTTTTAAAAGAGAAAATAGCCACCTATCAAATTTGAGATGTGAAATGGTGTTGGAGCTTTAGCTCACACCCGTTTTGATGAATTGGACTGTGCTGGAGTTTCACTTGCATACGTCAACATGTTTTGATAAATCGTGTTGGAGCGTGACTGGCACGTGGTTTTATAATGATAATGTGCTGGAGTGTTAGCTTGCACATGTTTTTATGCTTTTGATGTGTCATGCTGGAGTTTAACTCACACGATGGTTTTGAGAAAAGTGTTGGAGCATTGCTAGCACCCGTTTTTACTGAGTTGAGGTAAACCTGGGGGTCTAGGACACAAGGGGATGCTAGCTGACGGCCTTGGAATGGGCTGGGCCTTAACAATAAATCGTATCGCGCTGGAGCCTTGCGATGACTATGTGTCACGTTGATTGCTCGCCTGGTATATGAGACATGGTTCAGGATGAAAATGCCATTGGAGTTGGTAGATGGGCTTGGGTCCATGGTCGTACGTTGAACTGTGTAGTTGTCCGTTGGTATACTATGTACCGTGCTGGGTGCGCGTGAGTACGAGTATCGTGTAGATGACACATAGCGCACCTTATATCGTGAGTATATGTGATATAAGAAGATGAGGTTGATTGAGATGAGCCGGATGGTAGGACTGACCCATCCCCCTTCAGGTGAAGTGATGCCTTGTACACACCTGAACAGTGAAGCCTGGGATCACTGACTATGGCCATATGTTGTGGATATTTGATTGCTGAAAAATTTCATGCCTGTCTCAGAGATACGAGAAATTGAGAAACTCATAAAAGAAAGATTTGATGGAAAGAAATGATTTGAGAAAAGCAAAGAGAGTTTGTGATTCGATAAATCTCTCGATTTGAATGCTTGTGTTATGATAGCACTGTTTATGGCATGTTTTCAAATGGGAATATCGTATACATGTTTTCATGAAAATGCTTATATGAGAAACGAATGTTTGAATGCATTTCCCAGCAATATTTCCATTTACATTGAACCATGGTTTTGTTTATGCATGCATGGGCTATGTAGATAGTACAGTATCTACCTGTTAGCATCCATTTCCTTACTGAGCTGTGGTTTGCTCATCCCACTACTTTTCCCCCTCCAGATACTGAGAAATAAGGTAATGCGTGGTCTCTGGATCTCTTTTTGTGTTGAATAGCTCCCACCAATTGCAAAGGTATAAGATTTGTATACACACGAGTATTTTGTATCTATTATAATGTATCGCATAGTTACAAATCGAGAATGTAAACAGTGGTATAGGGGATGTTATGTAAAGATATTATTATACAATTGATTTTGTATATCTACACACACATGGGACTATGAATTAAAGTTTTAAATGTTCCGCTGTAAAACTTATGAAATTTTAGTAATTGTATTGTCTCACAGCTCAACCGTAGTAGCGTAAGTATGGATAAAGGGTACCCAAAAGTGGGGTGTGACAGATTTGGTATCAAAGCCGGTTGGTCTGACGTGAGTTAATGTTTAGGACTAAGAAAACACACATTCCCAAGTTACTGTGCGATATTTAGATACAAATGTGTATACGGAGCTGGTAGTAAATTAAAAGTTTGTTATAAATGTAGGAAGTCATTAGGCTTGTGAGATATACCAAAGAGACATCGAAAGAGGGGAGAGAACTCGAGAGCTTAAGGGCGGAATGACAGGACTGAGAGGCACAATAGACTATCCTCTAGTCATGAGCCCTAGGAATAGATAGAGGCTTTTGATCATCGGATGGCTCGATTAGAGGAAGACATGCACACTATGATGACCATGATGGGTCAGATCATGGCTAGGTTTAAGGGTACACCTGGTACAGTCGGACAGGTTGTACCGAATCCCCTAGCAGCTACACTTGAACTCGAAAATGTTGCACATGCACAACCTGAACTGGTTAGGCCACGAGATCCCCATATTCGACTAGTACCTCCTCCAGTAACCCCATAGCAGTATGATGATGATGATTTGGGGTATGGATATGATTGTGATATGGAGAGGTTAAGGCATTTTATGGATTGTAAGCCTCCTTCTTTTAGCGGGGTAAAGGATCCGACAGTGGCTGAGGACTGAATCAGTCAGATGGAGAAGTTGTTTGACTTTTGTAGATGTTCGATTAAGGAGAGAGTAGCGCTTACAGCCTTTGTACTGAGAGGCGAAGCAGAGCACTGGTGGAAGTCAACCAAGCATATGTTGAGAGCTCAGGGTATGGCTATCACGTGGGATATGTTTTTGGGTGCTTTCAGAGAGTGATACATCCCAGATACCGCTCGACGTAGGTTACAAATGAAATTTCTGAATCTAACTCAAGGGAATCGAACAGTTGATGAGTACGAGTCACGATTAACCTCACTAGGCTAATATGATCTGGACTCTATCAGGAGTGAAGCTATCAGGGTCCACAGATTTGTGGTTAGACTGAGGCCTTCGATTCGAGCTAAGTTGGCCCCGTTTGATGTCGCTACATATAGAGAGGTTGTGCGACGAGCCCAGTTGTGTAAGCAAAATTATGAGCTGCATATTTTTGAGTTCAGTTGGGGTAAGGACAAGGGTTCGAGGAAACTGAGAGATAGCAAGAGTGCCAGATTTAGACGAAAAACTATGAATAAGCGTGGTAGAGAGGCAGATGAGTCACAGACGAAGGCTATTAAACCTTTTATGCCTCTGACTCAAACACCAGCAAGAGGTATAGTGATTGGTGGACTCCAATCGACTATTGATCAGTGCCGAGTGTGTAGCCGATATCATGGTGGTAGGTACTGTCATCTTCAGGGTACACGATGCTTTAGATGTGGTACGTTTGGGCACTATGCAAGAGATTGCCCAGAAGCAGTTGAGGTAGTCCCACAGAGGGGTAAGGAGCCCGAGAGAGTTCCTACAATTACACCTCCTGCAAGAGAGAGAGCCACAGCTGAAGAAAAAGGGAAGCAAGTTGTGGGTCAAGGCAGGGTATATGCGATAGACCAGGCATCAGCAGATACCTCTTCTGAGGTGATAAAATGTACAATCTTGATTTATAACTTGGAAGCTATAGCTTTGTTTTATTCTAGTGCTACGCATTCTTTCATATCACCTGCATGTGCATCAAAGTTGACAAGTCTTGTAGAACCCACACACCAAATGGGACTTTGCTAATAAGTACTCTAATGAGATTTAGTTAATTAGCTGAACAAGTGTATAAGGATTATAAGGTGAGGGTAGGAGATAAGTGTGCGACAGCAAACTTGATCTTGTTAAATATGTATGACATTGATGTAATCTTAGGAATGGATTGGTTAGCTACCAATCATCACACTAAGTCTATTACATTTTCTCTACTCGAAGAATGTGCTGTAAGATTTTAAGAGAAGTAATGAAATCTTGAATTTTGCGACACATAAAGTACATTAGTATAAAATGACATGAATGTTGTTTTGAAAGTTTTATTGCTTATGTGGTGGATTTGGACAAACACATCCGGACATGGAGGACATTCTAGTGGTTAGAGAATTCCCTGATGTCTTTCCAGACGACCTACCAGGATTGCCACCGGATAGGGAAATGGAATTTGGTATAGATCTGACACTTGGAACAAAGCCAATATCTAAGTCACCATATAGGATAGCTCCAGTTGAGCTAGAGGAATTAAGGAAGCAGTTGCAAGATATGCGAGATAAGGGGTTTATAAGACCGAGCGTCTCACCATGGTGAGCTCCAGTATTGTTTGTGAAGAAGAGAGATGGGAGCCTCAGGTTGTGTATCGATTATCGGATGTTGAACAAGGCTACCATTAAGAATAAGTACCCTTTGCCGCGCATCGACGATTTATTGGATCAGCTTCGGGGAGCATAGATCTTTTCCAAGATAGATCTAAGGTCTGGGTACCATCAACTGAAGATTTGGAAGGAGGATGTGCCCAAGACAGCTTTTCGTACCCACTACGGCCATTACGAATTTCTGGTGATGCCTTTCGGGTTGACGAATGCACCAGCAGCTTTTATGGCTTTAATGAATGAGATATTCAAGCCATACTTGGACCAGTTCGTGATCATTTTCATTGATGATATATTGGTGTATTCAAGGTCCAAGGAAGATTATGAGCAGCACTTAAGGATTGTTTTGCAAACCATCCGAGAGAGAAAGTTGTATGCCAAACTTGGTAAATGTGACTTTTGGCTAGAGCAAATTTTCTTTCTGGGTCATGTTGTATCAAAGGATGGGGTGTCAGTAGATCCATCCAAGATTGAAGCCGTTGTTCAGTGGGAACAGCCCAGGACAGTCACAGAGATTAAGAGTTTTTTTGGTTTGGCAGGTTACTACAGGAGATTTGTAGAGGGTTTTTCTAAACTGGCTGCTCCATTAACACGTCTTACGAGAAAGAATGTGGAGTTTACATGGGATGAAGCTTGTGAGAGGAGTTTTCAAGAACTTAAGCGCAAATTAACCACCGCACCAGTTCGTATCATCCTTAATAGCTCAAGGAACTATTTTGTTTATAGGGATCCTTCACATCAAGGGCTAGGATGTGTTTTGATGCAGGATGGAAGGGTAGTAGCTTATGGATCTAGACAGCTAAAAGATCATGAGAAGAACTACCCCACTCACGATTTAGAGTTGGTGACCGTAGTATTTGCATTGAAGATATGACGCCACTACTTGTATGGTGAGAGATTTCAGATCTTTACGGATCATAAGAGTCTGAAATATCTATTATCACAGACAGAGTTAAATATGAGATAGAAAAGGTGGTTAAAACTCCTCAAAGACTACGATTGTGAAATTTTGTACCACCCGGGAAAGACAAATGTGGTTGCCAATGCATTAAGTAGAAAGAGTCTCGGGTTGGTATCACATATGATGGTTATATAGCTTGAGTTGTTGGAACAATTCATAAATCTTAGTCTGGATATGACCCTACCTAAGATTGGCAGCTATGGGATTATTGCTAGCTTGAGATTAGAATCAGAGTTGATTGAGAGAATTCGACAAGCTTAGCAAATTGATCAATGGTGTATTGATATGATTAGCCAAATCCAGAAGGGTAAGGGTATAAAATTTGTATTGAGTTCAGATGAAGTACTAAGGTTCAGAAATAGAATATGTGTTCCTAAGGATTCAGAGCTGAGGAAGTTGATATGATCAAAGGCTCACTCATCGAGATATACAGTACACCCGGGGAGTAGTAAAATGTATCAGAATCTCTAGAAGGTATATTGGTGGTCTGGAATGAAAAGAGGCATAGCCGAGTATGTCACTAGATGTCTTATCTGTCAGAAGTAAAGGTTGAGCATCAGAAACCTGGAGGATTATTACAACCTCTGTCGATACTGACATGGAAGTGGGAACATGTCACCATAGATTTTTTGATGGGGTTACCGAGAACCCGTAAGAACCATGATCCTAAATGGGTTATAGTAGATCTGTTAACGAAATCGGCACACTTCTTAGCCATGAGATCTATTGATACCTTGAGTGCATTAGTGAACTTGTATGTATGGGAGATAGTGAGATTACATGAAGTCTCAGTGAGTGTTGTTTCTGACAGGGATGCTCGCTTCACTTCCCACTTTTGGAGACATTTTCAGGAAGCGATGGGGACCCAATTACGTTTTAGCACCGCTTTTCATCCTCAGATAGATGGTCAGTCAGAGAGAACTATACAGACCCTGGAGGATATGTTGAGAGCGTGTGTGCTGGATTTTAGAGGCTCATGGGACGATCACTTGCCATTGATTGAGTTCGCCTACAATAACAATTATCACTCAAGTATTGGTATGGCCCCTTATGAGGCACTATACGGTCGTAGATGCCGATCACCCATTGGTTGGGAAGAGGTTGGTGACAGACAATTTCTCACTCCCAATTTGGTTAAACAAGCCTCCGAAGATGTTCAGATAATATGTGAGAGGTTGCAAACGGCTCAAAGTCGACAAAAGAGCTATGCTGACAGGAGACGGAGACCACTTGAGTTTGATGTGGGTGAGTCCATATTTTTGAGAGTATCTCCTTCTAAGGGAATAACGAGGTTCAGGAATAACGAGGTTCAGGAAGAACGAGGTTTGGGTAGAAAGGAAAACTAAGTCCTCGTTACATTGGTCCCTTTGAGATTTTGGATATAGTGAGAGATGGAGCATATAGGCTAGCCTTACCACCTGAGCTAGTAAAAGTCCACAATGTCTTCCATGTTTCTATGCTTCGAAAATACTATCTGGATCTAACACATTTAATTAGCTATGAGCCATTAGACCTCAAGGAGGACATGTCGTATGTGGAGGAACCGATCTGGATATTGGACAGAAAAGAGGTGCTGCGGAATAAGACGATTTCATTGGTTAAGGTTTTGTGGCAACATCACACCGTGGAAGAGGCCACATGGGAATTGGAGAGTTTGATGCAGGAGAAGTATCCTGAGTTATTCACAGAATGCTTGCTTCTGATTTAGAGGACCAAATTTTCTAAATGGGGGAGAACGTGAGACCCCATATAGGTTTAACCTTGTACATATGTAAATAAATTCATGAGTGTGGCGATGTACTAGTAATGTGAAGCATATATGATGTAAAGTCCATAAGTTTAATGTACACACTTGTAATAAGAGTTGTGATGTACATACAAGTTGCATTAAGTTAGAAAATGAAGAAATGGACTTTGATATATGATGAATGTGAGTAAAATGGAATGAAAATTGCATAAGTGGTGCAAATCTTTATGTTTCCATTTAGTTATATATTGTATACATTTGGTTATACAAGGACTACACATAAGTTTTAATGTGTATAAAGTATGAATGAAAGTCATTTCCAAATCTCAAAGGTGGGTGAATGAGAAAATGATTATGGCAGCAAATTAAGGATGTTTTGTGTGAAGTTGCTGTAGAAAACTACAGTAAAATCTAGAAATATGAATGATAGATCGATCTCATAGGATAAGAGATCGATCTAAAAGAGCTAAAATGATCTTATTTTTAGCTATGGAGCAGGACAGATCGATCTCCAATGGAGCCAGATCAATCTGCTAAGCATTCTGTAATGAGAAGATCGATTCTTAAGACAAGCGGATCGATCTCCTTAACTCTCTATTTGAGACAGATCGATCTCAAGCCTCGACAAATCGGTCTCCTCAAGGGTTCTGTAAAGAGCAGATCGATCTCTTACAAGGGGCAGATTGATCTCAAAGAAAGAATTTGCCTGCAAACAGATCGATCTCATCATGGAAGAAGATCGATCTTGTAGTGGTTGCATTTGGTAAAAAGGACTACCAAACCTTGCAGAGATCGATCTCCACAAGGGCTAAATCGATCTCATGTCTCTGCATTTATAAAAAAGGGCATGAGATCGAACTGAAAACTCAAATTTTCTCTCCCACCAAACCGCATCTGCCATTTTCTCTCAAGACCTGACTAACACGGATCACGAATGAAGCAAACGTGACAGAGGAAATATGAGCGCGATTCGAGGTAAAGGACTGTATGTTAGCGATAGAGATATTCATACGTATTTCTCTGCGATCTTAATAGTTATGATGCTAGAGATATTATGCTTAGCTATTAAACCAAATATGATTGGAAATGTATTATGATATAATTTGTGAAAGTGGGATGTGGGAAGGAAAAATAGCCTGACATGCATGTTTTCAATGCTTTTACATCTATTCATGATGTTTTGATGTTTTCTCATCCATGTACTGATTTTGAGATTGAGAAATTATAATAGGTAGGCTGGCTAGTTTTACATGTTTAGCATGGGATAGCATGCTATGTAAATAAACATGTTTTGTGTTTTTAAAAGAGAAATAGCCACCTATCAGATTTGAGATGTGAAATGGTGTTGGAGCTTTAGCTCACACTCGTTTTGATGAATTGGACTATGATGGAATTTCACTCGCATACGTCTGCATGTTTTGATAAATCGTGCTGGAGCGTGACTCGCACGAGGTTTTATAATGATAATGTGCTGGAGTGTTAGCTTGCACATGTTTCTATGCTTTTAATGTGCCGTGCTGGAGTTTAACTCGCACGACAGTTTTGAGAAAAGTGTTGGAGCATTGCTCGCACCCGTTTTTACTGAGTTAAGGTAAACCTGGGGGTCTGGGACCCAAGGGGATGCTAGCCCACAGCTTTGGAATGGGCTAGGCCTTAACAATAAATCGTACTGCGCTGGAGCCTTGCGATGACTATGTGTCATGCTGATTGCTCGCCTGGTATATGAGATATGGTTCAGGATGAAAAGTCCATTCGAGTTGGTAGATGGGCTTGGGTACACGATCGTACGTTGAACTGTGTAGTTATCTATTGGTATACTATATACCGTGTTGGGTGCGCGTGAGTATGAGTATTGTGTAGATGACACATGGCATACCTTATACCGTGAGTATATGTGATATAAGGAGATGAGGTTGATTGAGATGAGCCAGAGGGTACGACTGACCCATCCCCCTTCAGGTGAAGTGATGCCCTGTGCTCACCTAATCAGTGAGGCCTGGGATCATTGACTACGGCCATATGTCGTGGATATTTGATTGTCGAAAAATTCCATGCCTGTCTCAGAGATACGAGAAATTGAGAAACTCATAAAAGAAAGAGATTTGATGAAAAGAAATGATTTGAGAAAAGCAAAGAGAGTTTGTGATTTGATAAATCTCTTGATTTGAATGCTCGTGCTATGTAGCACTGTTTATGACATGTTTTCAAATGGGAATATCGTATACATGTTTTCATGAAAATGCCTATATGAGAAACGAATGTTTGAATGCATTTCCCAGCAATATTTCCATTTACATTGAACCATGGTTTTGTTTATGCATGCATGGGCTATGTAGATAGTACAGTATCTACCTGTTAGCATCCATTTCCTTACTGAGCTATGGTTTACTCATCCCACTACTTTTCCCCCTTCAGATACTGAGAAGTAAGGCAGTGCATGGTCTTTGGATCTCTTTTTGTGTTGGACAGCTCCCACCAGTTGCAAAGGTATAAGATTTGTATACACACGAGTATTTTGTATCTATTATAATGTATCACACAGTTACAAATCAAGAATGTAAACAGTGGTATAGGCGATGTTATGTAAAGATATTATTATACAATTGATTTTGTATATCTACACACACCAGGGACTGTGAATTAAAGTTTTAAATGTTCCGCTGTAAAACTTATGAAATTTTAGTAATCGCATCGTCTCACAGCCCAACCGTAGTAGCGTAAGTATGGATAAAGGGCACCCGGAAGTGGGGTGTGACAAAATCATTTTGATCACTGCCTTTTCCATCGCTGTCGATCACCTGATCCATTTAGCTCCCAGTATATTCTCTAGAGCTACAGATAATCATTTATTGGGTTAAATAGAGTACATTTTACTCGTTTTTCACATTTACTAGGCTGAATTTACGGCATTGGGCCCGATTGTACCTTAATGGGCCTTAATCAGTCTTAAGCCCATTTTTCACTTAGTATTCCCTTCATCAAGGCCTATTGGGCTCATTGGGCCCATCAACACTTATTGGGCATCGGTTTAGGCTCTTTGGACAACTCATACAATTATTTACGACAATCTATTTCGAATTCCAAAACATAATTCATTTTATATGAAAATAAATCTGTAACTTATGCGATGAATTTCTAACGCGCATAACTATGCCGATTGTCGTAAATGAGATTTACTTACCCGAGATTCTGTTATAGCACACAAATTGGGGTTGACCCGAACTCTCGTTTGTCACCAATTATCACGCTACACGTTTGTATAATTAAATCGGGTCAATTTCAGCCAATTAAAATTTCAAATAAATTTCTTGAAAATAAAATCAGTCAATTTTGACTGCTTACCAGCTTACCAGCTTACCCTAGCCCGATTGCATCACCAGATTTTTCTCCTCATTTTCCTCCTTTTTTTCTTTTTCTTTCCTGGCTGAACCAGTTCGGATCGGTTCAGTCCGGTTCAGCACCATCCTCGCCTTTCAGAGTTTCGTCGGCCGGTTCCTCGTCAGCTTCCACTTCCAGCAAATCGACGGGACCTTGCGAAGCATGAATCTGGTGATCGTCGAGTCCAAGCTGGCCAAAAAGTGACTGGTTCGGCACTGTCCTTTTTTGACCTCACTACCATTTTCTCTCTTCCGTCGTTGATGGCACTGCCAACCGTTTCACTGGCCGATTCAACCACCAATCAATCCGTCTTCGCCTGGGGAATGTTCAGTTGGCAGTGGTTCTGGCTAGATCGGCGCCGAGCTCGTCGATTTCCCTTTTTTCTCTCGGTTTCTCTCGGCCCTTCCTTTTTCTCCTTCCGCTGACGTTTTCTCGTAGTTTTTCGCCTGGGTCGACGTCCGTAGTCCTTCCCCCTCTCAGTCAGGCTCTCTCTTTCTCCAGCAACCTCCTCCGTTCGTCGGAGGAGAAGCCTAACGCCTTCTTCGTTTGGGGTCGTGAGACTTTGTCGCCCGATCCTAATTCTTTTTTTTTGTCATTTTTTTAATTACTTTTTACTTTTTGTTTTCAATTTCCTTTTTTTAAAATATATTATATTATATTAAAATATAATATAATATATTATATACCCAAAATATCTTTATTTTCCACAAAAATATCCCATTTTCATTTATTTTATTTTTCGGACATATTTTTCCATATTTTTGAGTTAAATTCCCGATGTGGAAAAATTTTCGGGTTATCCAAATAAATTCATATCTTGATCAATTGGACTTGGAATTTAATTATTTCTTCTTTATTGATCAAGATTTCCTAAATCTATGTTTAAAATCACGATTTCTTAAGGAATTTACACCGAATTTCAAGTCTTACAATCCTCCCCACTTTAAGAAATTTGGTCCTCCAAATTAGAACTAAGTCAATCCTCGAATAACTGGGGATGTTTCTCTTGCATCAAGCTCTCTAATTCCTACATAGCTTCCTCCAAAGTGTGGTACTACCAGAGAACCTTGACCAAAATGATTGTTTTCGACCGCAATACCTTCTCCTTCCAATCCAATATCTGAATTGGCTTCTCTACATATGACATATCCTTTCTGAGCTCCAAAGGCTCATACTTAATCATATGTGTCGAATCTGGATGGTATTTCTGAAGCATCGAAATGTGGAAGACATTGTGAACGCCTGCTAATTTTAGTGGTAATGTCAACCTACAAGCTTTATCTCCACTTTGTCCAATATTTAAAAAGGGTCTAATACAACGAAACTCAATTTACCTTTTTCCCGAGTCTCGTTATGCCTTTAGAAAGAGAATTTCCAAAAACACTGTTTCACTCTCGGTGAATTCCATCAGTCTCCGTCTCTTGTCAGAATAGCTTTTTTTGTCTACTCTGAGGCATTCCTAATCTCTCACCTATCAATTGAACATCCTCAGAGGCTTATCTTACCAGATCAGGAGTATTTATCTGTCCGTCACCCACTTCTTCCTATTCAATCAGGGGAACAACAACTATGGCCATACTATGCCTCACACAGTGCCATTTCAATACTCGAGTGATGACTGTTATTATTGGCGAATTCGGTTAGTGACTACTGATCATTCCAGGAGCCTCTAAATTCAATTGTACACACTTTCATCATATCCTCCAGAACTTATATAGTCCCCTCTGACTGACCATTTGTCTTAGGATGAAAGTTGTGCTAACACTCAACTAGGTTCCCATGGCTTCCTGAAAAATGTTCCCAGAAGTGGGAAATGAACTGGGAATCCCTATCTGATACAATGCTTACTGGAAAGTTACATGGTGTTCCACAATCTCCCTTACACATAAATCCACGCACACATTCAAAGTATCAGTAGCTTTCATAGCTAAGAAGTGGTCAGCCTTAGTCAATCTATTGACTATCACCCAAATAGCCTCGTGATTCCTGCGGGTCCTTTGTAACCCATCATAAAATTCATGGTAACATGCTGCCATCTCTGTGTCGATATAGGTAGAGGCTACAACAACCCTGCAGACTTCTGGTACTCTACCTTACTCTACTGACATACGAGATACTTTGCTACAACTCTACGATGTCTCTTTTCATGCCTAACCACCAATACCTTTTTCGAAGATTCTGATACATTTTATTACTCCCCAGATGCATTGTATAACCCGAAGAGTGAGTTTCTGATAATAACAATCTCATAACTGTGGGTCCTTGAGAGCACTTATTTTGCCTCTGAACCTCAGTAAGGCATCATCACTCACTATGAACTTTGTCACTGTACCCATCTGGATCTGACTCACACTATCGACATCCTATCGATCAACACGTTGAGCCTGTCGAATCCAGTTAACCAAATCTGGTTCTAATCTCAGGCTAGCTATTACATAATCACTGTCAACATCAGAAGGGATCACATTAATACTGAAACTCACAAACTGTTCTAACAGCTCATGCTCCCTGACCATCATATGTGATTCCATCCCGAGGCTTTTTCTGCTCAAGGCATCAGTCACTACATTAGCCTTACTCGAACGGTTTAATACCTCACAATCATAGTCTTTCAAAAGCTTTAACCCTCTTTATTATCTCATATTCAACTCTTTCTGCGAAAACAGATATTGAGGCTTTAATTATCAGTGCATACCTGAAATTTCTCACCATATAAGTAGTGGTGCAATACCCTTAGTGCAACCACTACGGCTACCAACTCTAAATCATGGGTCGAATAGTTCCTCTCATGGTCCTTAAACTATCTGGATCCATGAGCGACTATCTTCCCATTTTGCATCCACACACAACCCAATCCTTGTTTTGAGGCATCCATATACACTGAGAAACCTCATAAGCTGTTAGGTATGGTGAGACTAAATGTGGTGGTCAGTTTATGTTTCAACATACCAAAACTCCTTTCACGTTTATCATCCCACTTAAATACAACCTTTTTTTTTCGAATGAAACGTGTCAACGGAGTAGCCTATTTCGAGGAACCTTCAACACATCGTCTGTAATACACTTTTCAATTGCTGCTCATGATCTTCCCTGGACCTCGAATACACCAAAATATCATCAATACGGATGATAACAATTCGGTCCAATTAAGGTTTAAATACCTTATTCATTAATATCCTAACAGGTACAAAGAGTTGTCTTGAGCACATCCACATCTTGAATCCTCAACGGGTGATGCCCAGACTTCAGATCGACCTTGAAAAAGATTTGCGCTCTCTAAAGCTGATCTAATAGATCATCAATAGTGGAAGGGAACACTCATTCTTGATGGTAGCCTCATTCGACAACCAATAATAAATTCCTTGTCGAAGGCTTCATCTTTCTTTTTCACAAACAGAACCGGTGCTCTTCAAGGTGAAACACTCGGTCTGACGAACCCTTATCCAATAACTCATGTAATTGCTTCTTTAGTCCCTTCAGTTCCATTGAAGCCATTTTATACGGTGGTTTAGATATCGGCTCAGTTTCAGGTACCAAATCAATACAAAACTCCATTCCTTTAACTGGTGGCAACCCTGGTAGATCATTCGAAAAGACATTAGACAACTTCTTGACCACTGGGATTTTTTTCAACTCAGGATATGCCTCATCCATATTAACCACATAAGGGATGAAATCTTCTCATCATTATTCATTATGTTAGTACAATCATTTACTCCTTTAATTACAACCATTACACTTTTCATTCCTTGTCGAATCATACAACTTTTTAGGGGTGGAAACATTACTATCTTAGAATAGCAATATCAACCACATAGTTTGCAGTTGACCCGTCCATTCCCCATATTACATCATAATTATTCACATTCAATTGAATAAGATCGGTTGACGTATCCTTTTCCCCTACTTTCAACTCACAAATCTCTACATACATATTCATTTAGCTAACTCTCCTTCATTGGGATGCTAACTATCAGCATTTTGCCTAAAGGTATAGGTTTCACATCTTTCACTAACTTATATGCTAACGAAGGCAATTTGAATAAATGTGTGACACCAGGATCAGTTAAAAAAATTACTTCCATATTCACAATCAGGGTGTGACACGCCCTAAGGGTATTGTCTGCATGTGCATGGGTCATACAAGTAATAATGGGATTTAAGTCTCGAGTTATCGTCCCTCAGAGAAGTTGGTTAGCCTAATTAACTACCGGTTAATCTTACCCTAAGTATATTCTAAAAAATTATGAATTGATGATGGGTGGTCTACATGGCTAAAATTAAAATTACTGAAAACAATAAACATTAAAAAATAAAGAAAATAAAATCGAGCTAAAAGTACTTACAGTGCTCCAAGCAATAAAAGAAAATACCTACAAAAGATAACGCAATTAAAATAAAATGCAAATATGAGAATAAAGAAATAAAATTAATTAAACTAAAATTAAACAAGCTTAAAATAAAATGTGCATGTAATTAAGCTAACAAGAAAATGCAATTTAAACTAACTTAAAGTCTAATGAAAATAAAGACTAAATTAAAAAAAAAAACATGAAAAACATTTAATCTAAATTAATTCTAATTGGAAAACCTATATAAAGAAAATTAAAAATTAACTAATGACATAATTAAATCTAAATTCTAGACTAACCAATCAATTGAACTATAACTAATCATGCAAATAAAATTAAAATCATACTTCTTATGCTAACAAATTAAATTGGATTTAAACTATTCTAAAAGCATGTAAATAAATTATACAATTAAAATGCATTGGCCAAACGAAGCCTTAACAACAAATTCCAGCTGAGTGGTCCCGAAATGCAGGTACTGTTACACTTTCTTCTCCAATTGTCGATTCTGTCTCCAGGTGCTACAAACGTGCTTTTAGTTTGTCCAGTCCTCTGTAATTTGTCTTCTGCCTCCAGGTGTCCACGAGTTACCCAGTTAAATGCTCCTGTCGTGCTGCTATTTCAGGCATTACTGTCGCTCCTTGCACTGTTCATTTTTGCCTCATGATTCACCATATGTGCTCTCGGTTCTGCAAATGATGCACTATTCTCTATTGTAGGTGTATTCTACAACCCTGGCTCTTTTATCCTGTAACCTTATACAACCAAGCGCTGCTTCAATATCCAAGTCCTGCACTGCTGTTACCACTTGTTTCACGCATGCCCAGCTTTGCTCGTCAACCTGATATTCTGAAAAAGCATAACCGAGAACAACAGGATACTCACTTCACCTTGTAACTTCTTGTAATAGAGAATAACCTGGAAGCAGCCTTGGTGTCAATGATCACCACTGAAACAATCCAACTCAATCAGCATCAACTAACGAGAATTGCAGAAAAGTTAACAACTAAACTATGATGAACAATGCAAAAGTTAAAAAGCAGAGCATAACAGAGGATTGATCGGCTGCTGGTTTGTTTCTTTGTTACCATTCAGCTACCTGTCGAACACCCTCTCTCGGTATTACACGTGAGCATCTCCATAAAAGCAGGAATTAAGATGACAATACAGAAAACCAAAACTAAATGCTAAATCAATAATGCAGAAAAATATAAGACATGAAAACAGGAGACTCCAGGGCCACGGTTTCCTTCATTTTCTTCTCCTTCCATGTTCCACATTACTCATGATGCACACAAAAGGGTAAAATGATCGGGAAATAGCTACGTAAATCAGCAACATAACCAGTTTCGCCCTTCATGAGAGAAAAGAATCGAATACAACTAATATAAAGGAAATGCAAAGGAATGTGAAGTAAAATAGCTACTGTCACTAGCTATTTGACTTACCCGAGTAGAATTAAAAGGAAAAATGAAAAACAATGTGATAAGATAGAATACTAACTACTGGAATAAAAAAAAATTGCATTTCAATCAAATAAAAATAAAATGAAAGCTTCTAAAAGTTGAGATTAGTAGTAATCTAACAATGGTGCTATCAGAAAGAAGAAAAAAAAAAAACTATTTGGAAAACAAAGAAAGCTTTAAAATTAACCTAAAAACCATTCTACCCTAATTTACCTCTATTCTAACCTAGGCTACCCTCTTTTCAATTGCCATCTTTTTCTATTTATATACACACTTAGGGGTACAATTGTAATAATTTTTTTATCCTAGATGAGTTGGTATTGTTTGGCCACTTGTCTTCACACCATTGGCTCCTTGAAAAAATAATATTTCCATGTCATCTGTCTTTTTGTCCAATTGGATGTGCTAGGCTCGTGTTGTCCGCATGGTCCAATCTAGATTTTAGCTCAATTCCGATCCATTTTCTACCGAAATATTCAAAATTCATCCGGATTTAATTTATCTGCAAACATGAGAATTTTAATTAAATAAAGGGGATAATTAACAAAATAAATTGGGGATTTAAATAATTAATTAGGAAATTAAGCACAAATAATTCTAAAAATATAGAATTATCAGGGTGGTTTAGGGATTAGTGTCCTAATCCAAGGCATACACTCACCCTCGACCAACAGCCTATTTCCCCTTCTCTTCAATTGTGGCCTTCTTTTACGGTGTAGAGGTATCAGCAGGGGCTGTCTCTGACTCTTTGCCTTTCTGTGGGGCAGTCTCACCCTGCTCTGGGCAATCATTGAATAGATGGCCCGTCTTACCTCTCTAAACGTATGTTTTAGTCAATAAGATGTGGGGCCTACTTCTGTGGTATCTACCACACATCCTACACTGCTTAGTAGCAGGTCGGGGTCCTCTAATCACAATACCCCCTCGTAGGTGCTGGAACTGGATACATTGAGGCTTACCAATCATCTTTCCCCATGACTTATCAACTCTAAATCTCTTACCAGACGGCCTCTTCCCCGTTCTGACACCTCTGTCATCCACTATTCTCTTTCTGTCTCTATTTAAGCCCTTTTTACCTTTCCAAAACTCAGAGGCGTGCAATTCATAACTTATTCACACCTTGTGATCTGGCACTGCCTCTTTCGTAGGTAATGATATCTAACGGGGCCAATCAGACTCTGATAGATGGTTTGAGCCCTTCCATTAACTTACGAACCTTTTTACTCTCACTGTTCATAGTTTCGGGGTCACACCTGTCCAGGGATATAAACTAAGATTCATCCTCATCAATCGATCTGTTCCTCTAGGTCAGAGTAAAGAACTCTATCTGTAAATTCTTTTGAACAGTGTCTGAAATATACTGTCTCTGGAATGCATCCAGAATTATCTCCCATGTCAGCTCTCGATTTCTAATTCTTAAGATGGGTCGAGCAGACTTCCACCCATGCTCTGCCTCGCCCTCCAACATAAACGCATCAAAAGTCACTTTCTCGGTCGACATATACCGATAGAACCCGTACAACTTTACTATCTCACTCGTTTAGTCCTTAACAGCTACTAGGTTCTTTACATCGCTAATTACCGATGGTCTGAACTTTTAAAATTGCCTTAACCTGTCCAGGTCATAGTCATATTCCAAATCATTACCACTCTGCTATAGAGCTGCAGATGAAGACGTATCCTAAATAGATGGAGTGTTGGAGTCTCTATAGTCTGAGGCATCTGTGCAGACTGTGCAGCTGGGCCTTGTCAGCGCTCAGCTCCCTGTAGAGACTAAGTAAACAACTCTAAAATATTTTTCACACTCTGTTTCAACCTCGTGAAGCGTGTCCTAATATCGTCTGGTCTCACTGTGGGACCCTGTAGAGCATACTCAACATCAGCCTCCACCTCAATCTCATCTTGAGTCTCATGTGATGACTCAGTACGACTCTCAACCCTACCTCTACAGCCTCGAGTACATGTACCCGCCCCTCTACCATGGAGGCTATCAGTTATAATGACTATATTCTTGCATTTGAAACCAAATTCTTAGCTGCACTTCCATCTCAGAATAAACACTTGTATCTAAACAATGCACAGTACATGGGGATGTAAACTTCCTTAACTACTAACACCGACTCATATCAGGCCAACTCAGCTCTGATACCACCTCTGTCACGACCCATTTTTCACTAAAAACCACTACAATTTTTTTCATTTTTTATTTATTATTTAATTCTTACCTTCCTCTCCTCGTGATCATCCTACCAACAGTTGGGCTATGATTCAATGTTAGTCCCCTTACACTATTTACCATTCCATTTCCATATCACATTTACATGTAAGGATTTACTATTCTTTGACTTTAACTAAATATTTTCATCAATGTATTTACATAACTTTACATCCTCAATATCATACCCATATACAGTTCTGTGCATTTACATGTTCAGATACAAAAACTATACAAGCGTGTATACCTTTTCCTCGACGGGAAGCAGTAGACAATGGGAATACAAGACCACAGCCGCTCTCGTTCTATTGAAAGTACTCTGTAGAGGGGGAAAATTAAAGGGTGAGCAACCACATGCTCAGTAAGACAATTATGCAAGCAAGTAGATAACTACACTATCTATATGAACATAATGCTATGCCTTAATTACTATTTCCTTAATTTCATATTAAAAGCATGAATTGGAAAACAGATATAATACGTACATATATAATCATGCATACTGAAATCATGCTGAGTTCTTAAATACAAGCATTTCATGCAAAACACTGCATCTTCGTAAACTCATAATGCCTTTATGGTAAATCATGCCATTTAAATTCAAACATGTAAAATATGGCATTCAGCAATTAAAACATGTCAATCAGGTTTTGACCCATCCCTCAAGTCTACCTGAAATTATAAAAACATGTGACATAATCATGTGAGACTTGGTGGCTAAATGCAATAGTAACCTAGACTATGGCCATATCCTATACACTGATCCCAGGCTACACGGTACCTAGTGTGTGGGGTATCACAACTCTGTAGACCCACATGGTCTGGGGTGCCTGCCATAGGTCTTATCCACCCTATGTCTGAGGTGTCTGTCATAGGACTTAGCCCACATCATGGTTCGAGGGTGCCTGCCATAGGTCTTACCCGCCTTATACCATGCCAGTAACCAACCCATGTCTCAAAATCCATGTGCGAGCATCTCATCCGTGTGACACTCAGTCTACACGAGGAAATCAGCACGATTTTAAATCATGTCATGTATATCATATTAAAACTACAGTGCGCATCTTGAGTGCGACACACAATCAGCACCCTGTTTAAACATTGTCTTATGCATATCACAAAATCAATCGCTAATGCGAGTAACACTCCAGCACTAGGTCATGCATAGTTCACATTTCAAAACAAGTACGAGCAATCGCTCGAGTACTATGCTATGCACAAAACTCATTAAAATCAAGTACGAGCAATGCTCCAGTACTATGCCATGCATAAACCATGTAAAACTGAGTACGAGTAATGCTCCAGCACTCTATCATGCATAAATCACATAAAACGTAGTACGAGCAACACTCTAGTACTAAAATATGAATCTTATAAAAATCTAGTGCGAGTTATACTCCAGCACTAATTTATGTGAAAAACATATAAAATCAAGTGCGAGTAGTGCTCTAGCACGATTTATTCTCACCTAATTCGATAGATGGCTCTTTTAAAAAGGGATGATTCAAAACATTAAAATCAGCACCATAATTGGGCTATTTTGTGTATTTCACAAAATCATTGGCCAATCTATCTACTCTTCTACTAAATAGCAATAAAAACATTCAAAAATATGCTTTCCATGCTTTTTAGGGCTTTTCCTAAACTTTAACTTTTTACCCTTAGTAGGGGTAAAATTGTAATTTTTTCTATGTCAGATCCCTACCTAAATTTTTTCATATTCAAAAATCCATATACAATTTAAATACATGAAAATCTACCCAAAAATATGTATAGTTATCTCTAGGTACTCACAAAATTCCTTACCTCAAATCATTCTGATCACTCTACCTTTTCCATCGCTACTGATCACCTGATCCGTTTAGCTCCCAGAATGTTCTCTAGAGCTGCAGATAATCATTTATCAAGTTAAATACAATACATTTTACTCATATTTCACTTTTGCTGGGCTTAATTTACAGCATTGGGCTCGTTTTCTCTTATTGGGCCCAATTGCACCTTAATAGGCCTTAATCAGTCTTAAGCTCATTTTCCACTTACTATTCCCTTCATCAAGGCCTATTGGGCTCATTGGGCCTATCAACACTTATTGGGCCTCGGTTTAGGCTCTTTGGACAACTCATACAATTATTTACGATAATTTATTTCCAATTCCAAAACATAATTCATTTTATACGAAAATAAATATGTAACTTATGCGATGAATTTCTAACGTGTATAACTTTGTAAATTGTCATAAATGAGATTTACTTACTCGAGATTCTGTTATAGCATGCAAATTGAGGCTGACCCGACCTCTTGTTTGTCGCCAATTGTCGCGCTACTCGTTTGTATAATTAAATCGGGTCAATTTTAGTCAATTAAAATTTCAAATAAATTTTTCAAAAATTAAATCGATCAATTTTGACCACTTACTGTATTACCCTTAGCCTGATTGCATCACTGGATTTTTCTCCCCATTTTCCATTTTTTTCTTTTTTTTCTTTTTCTTTCCTAGCTGAACTGATTCGGACCGGTTCAGTTTGGTTAAGCACCATCCTCACCGTTCGGAGTTGCGTCGGTCGGTTCCTCGCCTACTCCCACTTCCAGCAGGTCGGCAGGACCTCGCGAAGCATGAATCTAGTGCTAGCCGAGTCTAGGCCGACCGAAAAGTGATCAGTTCAGCCTTTTCCCTTTTTGGCCTCGATATCGTTTTCTCTCTTCCACCGTTGACGATACTGCTAGTCGTTTCTCTGGCCAATTCAACCACCAATCGATCCATCTTTACCTGGGGAACATTCAGTTGACGGTGGTTCTGGCCAGATCGGCACCGAGCTCATCGAATTTCCCTTTTTTCTCTCGGTCCTTCCTCTTTCTCATTCCATCGACGTTTTAACGTCGTTTTTCGCCTGGGTCGGTGTCAGCAGTCCTTCTCCCACTCGACTGGGCTCTCTTTTTCTCCAGCAACCTCCTTCGTTAGTTGAAGGAGAAGGCTGATGCTTTCTTCGTTTAGGGTCGCGCCACTCTGTCGCGCGATCCCAGTTCTTTTTTTTTTGTCGTTTTTTTCCCATTACTTTTTACTTTATTTTTAATTTCCTTTTTTTAATATATTATATTATATTAAAATATAATATATTATATACCCAAAATATCTTTATTTTCCACAAAAATATCCTATTTTCATTTATTTTATTTTTCGAAAATATTTTTCCATATTTTCGAGTTAAATTCCTGATGTAGAAAACTTTTTGGGTTATCCAAATAAATTCATATCTTAATCAATTGGATTTGAAATTTAATTATTTCTTTTTTATTAATCAAGATTTCCTAAATCCATGTTTAAAATAACAATTTCTTAAGGAATTTACACCGAATTTTGAGTCTTACAGTAGTTATCTACCTGCTTTCATATTTCCTAACTGAGCGTGTTAGCTCACCCCCTTATTTCCTCCTCCACAGATACTACATTGTAGTGAGTTATTGCAGTTATCCCTGCTACGATGTTCTCCAGTTCTCCAGCAGTATAGAGGTATACATTTATGAGAGAAAAATTTTGTATCCTGTAAATTAATGCACAGTATAGTTATCTTTTGTACGTAAGGGATGTATCTAATAGAAACTGATGTAAACGTTTCTGCATATTTATAAAAGAACAGTTTCTATTTCATTAAATGAATTACAAATTATGAATAGATGAGATGTGGATATGGGTGTTGACTCACAACCCAACTGTTAATAGTAAGTTAAGTCATGGGAAGAGGCTCCTGACAGAGATTGGTATCAAAGCTTGAGTTGGTCCGATGTGAGTCAGTATCCAAAGTTAGAAAATTATACATCCCTAAACTACTATGCATTATTTGGATACAACTGTGTATATCAAGCTAGAAATGTAACTGAGACACTTGTTATTAAGTATACAGGATGTCGGATAGACGACGTACTCATAGAGGGGAGAGTTCACACTATCAAGGGCATAGAGATGAGCCTGAGAGGCGTAGTGGGTCTAGTTCTAGCAGAGATCCACCTGGTCTTAGTGAGGTCGTTGAGGCACGTATAGCGCAGTTACAGCGTAGTGTAGACACAATTATGGAGATGTTTACACAGGCGATGGCCAGATTTAAGGGTAGACAGGAGAACCCTGCTGGTCAAGCTGCTGCACCTGAGAGACATGAGCCTGCACAGCCTGCACTGATACCTCAGGTTACAAAAGCAGAGATTCCTGCACACCTTTCAGTTCAGGATATTCCCCCACTAGATCAGGATTCTATAGCTCCACAACAGGTTGGTGGTGAAGGAGTCTATGATTGTAACCTGGGCAGATTGAGGTAGTTCAGGAAGTTCAGACCACCTTCGTTTAGTGGGGTGAAAGACCTAGTGTTAGCGGAGCATTGGAATTGCAGTATGGGGAAACTCTACAGATGTTTCCATTACTCTGCCACAGAGAAGGTCACCTTTACGGCTTTTGTATTAGAGGGTGAGGTCGAGCATTGGTGGATGGCCACCCAGCCAATTCTGAGTGCACGGCACCCAGTTGTGACTTGGGACATATTTTTGGATGCCTTTAGAAGGCAGTACATTCTAGCTACTACTCAGAGGAAGATACAGATGGAATTTCTGACCTTGACTCAAAGGAACTGTACAATTGATGAGTATGAGTCTGGATTCACCTCTGGGTAGATATGACACAATGACCATGGGCTGTCAGGACAGGAAGGTCCAAAAATTTCTTAAAGGGTTGAGGCCTTCGATCAGATCTCGTTTGGCCTCATTTGACATTACCACCTACGATAAGGCAGTACACAGAGCTCAACTATGTGAGCAAGACTATGAGTTGCATGCCTCGGAGTTGAGTAAGAGTTGTAAGGGTAGAGATAGAGACCGAGAGAGGTCAGTTGTTAATAGAGGGTTCAAAAAGGGCCGAATATTATTTGGTAAAGGGCCAAAGATTGAGGAGGTATGAGAGAGTCCTGCGAAGCCTCTAGTGTATCCAGCTTTACCTCCAGCTTCGAGGGACATAGTTATTGGCGGACCCCGACCTACCACTGAGCAGTGCAGGATGTGTGGTAGATATCATGGGAGTAGACCATGCCTTTTTATGAGATCCTGTTATAGATGTGGTAAACCAGGGCACATAGCTCGTGAATGCCCAAAGTTGGTTGATACAGCCCCACAAAAGTGCACAGAGCCAAAAAGGGCCACAATTGAGACACCTACTCCTAAGAGGAAGGCCACAGCTGAAGAGAAAGGGAAGCAAGCTGTTGGTTAAGGGTGAGTGTTTGCTTTGGACCATGCATCTGCAGAAACTTCTACGGATGTGATTAAAGGTATCATCCTAGTCTTTGATTTTAAAGCATTAATTGATTTTGGTGCCACACATTCATTTATATTGCCTTCATTTGCATGTAAATTGTTGGAACATGTGAAACTTGTACCTCTAGGTAGGATTTTGCTTATAAGTACTCCAGTGAGAGATAATGTAGTAACTGAGTATGTATGTAAAGATTGTAAGTTAAAAATAGGGGAAAAGGATATGTCGGCCAATCCTATTTTGTTAAACATGAAAGACTTTGATGTAATATTAGGAATGGATTGGTTGGCTATGAACCATGCCGTTTTAGACTGTTATGCTAAGACAGTAATGTTTTCCACCCCTAAAAAGTATGTTGTAAGATTTGTTAAATAATGAAAGAAGTAGTAAATTATTTCCATGATGGATGATTTTACTAACAAATGTGGTCATAATATGTTGAAGTTTTTATAGCATATGTGGTTGATTTGGATAAGACACACCCAAAATCAGTTGACATCCCAGTGGTTAGAGAATTCCCCGATGTACTTTCGAAAGAATTACCAAGATTGCCACCATATAGAAAGATAGAATTCTGTATTGATTTGGTGCCTGAAGCTGAATCGATATCCAAGCCACCGTATAGAATGGCTCCGATTAAGTTGGAGGAGCTAAAGAAACAATTGCAAGAGTTGTTGGACTAGGGGTTTATCAGACCGAGTGTATCACCTTGGGGAGCACCGATTTTATATGTAAAGAAGAAAGATAGGAGTCTCCGATTGTGTATAGATTATCGGTTGTTGAACAAGGCTACCATCAAGAATAAGTATCCCCTTCCACGGATAAATGATCTATTGGATCAGTTGCAGGGAGCACAAATCTTTTTGAACATTGATATGAGGTTCGGGTATCATCAATTGAGGATTCGGAGTGGAGATGTGCCCAGGATAGCGTTTCGAGCTCGTTATGGTCATTATGAGATTCTGGTTATGCTATTTACGTTAACGAATGCTCCTGCAGCGTTTATGACTTTAATTAATGATGTGTTTAAGTCGTACTTATACAGCTTCGTGATTGTCTTTATAGATGACGTATTGGTGTACTCTAAGTCCAGGGAAGAGCATGAGCAACATTTGAGAACAATGTTACAGACCCTCCGAGATCAGGAGTTGTACGCTAAACTCAATAAGTGTGATTTCTAATTGAGTGAGATATCGTTTTTGGGTCATGTAGTCTCGTGAGATGGGGTATCGGTTGATCTGTTCAAGATAGAGGCTGTGATACAGTGGGAAAGACCCAGGACGATTATAGAGATCTATAGTTTCTTAGGTTTAGCAGGTTCAAGAAATTCTCTAAGCTGGCTGCTCTGTTGACACGTCTCACTCGAAAGAATGCAGCATTTGAGTGGGATGATAAGTGTGAAAGTAGTTTCTGCGAGCTAAAGAACAAACTGACCACCGCACCTATTCTCACCATATCCACCAGTTCAAGAGGTTACTCAATGTATACAGATGCCACGAGTAGAAAGAGCCTCGGAATGGTATCGTATATGATGGTCAGGGAACATGAGCTACTCAAGCAGTTTGCTCACCTCAGGTTGGATATAGACCCTCTTGATGTTTACAGTGACTATGTGATAGCGAGCCTACGAGTGAAACTGGATTTGATTGACTGGATACAACAGGCTCAGCATGCCGATCTATTGTGTGAGGATCGTGCATGTCTGATTCAAAGGGGTGATGTGGTCAATTTCTTAGTGAGTGATGATGGCCTACTGAGGTTTAGAGGCAGGATTTGTGTTCCCGATGACCCAAAACTAAAGAGATTGATTTTGATAAAAGCTCATTTATCGAGATATACATTGCATCCAGGGAGTAATAAGATATATCAAAACCTCTAAAAAGTATATTAGTGGTCAAGATGAAAAAGGATATCGCAGAGTTTGTGGCAAGATGTCTTGTATGTCAGCAAGTGAAGGTAGAGCATCAGAAGCCTGTAAGACTATTGCAGCCTCTACCTATACTGACTTAGAAATGGGAGCATGTCACCATGGATTTCATCATAGGATTTTCAAGGACTAAGAGGAACCAAGATGCTATCTGGTTAGTGGTAGACAGATTGATGAAATTCGCCTACTTTCTAGCTATGAAATCTACAGATACTTTGAGTACTTTGGCAAAGTTGTATGTACGGGAGATAGTGAGGCTACATGGTGTTCCAGTGAGCATCATATCGGATAAGGATTCTCTCTTCACTTCCCACTTCTGGGGATATTTTCATGAAGCTATGGGAACCCAGTTAAGTTTCAGTACTGCTTTCCACCCTTAAATCGATGGTCAATCAGAGAGGATCATCTAAACACTAGAGGATATGCTGAGAGCGAGTGTCATGGATTTTAAGGGCTTATGAGATGATCTCCTACCATTAGCCAAATTTACTTACAACAACAGTTATCACTCGAGTATCGAGATGGCACCCTTTTAGGTATTGTATAGTAGAAGGTGTCATTCCCCTATTGGTTGGGAAGAAGTGGGTGATAGAATGACTTTTGCTCCCGATTTGGTACAGCAAGCCTCTGAGGTTGTTCAGTTGATATGTGAGAGATTGAGAACAGCTCAAAGCAAGCAGAAAGGTTATGCTAACATGACACAGAGGCCACTAGAGTTCACTGTGGATGACTCAGTATTTTTAAAAGTCTCTCCCTCGAAAGGGATTATGAGGTTTAATAAAAAGGGTAAGTTGAGCCCTCGGTATATCGGACCATTTGAGATATTGGAGCGAGTGGGAGATAAGGCGTACAGGCTAGCGTTGCCACCAGAGCTAGCAGGCATTCATAACATCTTCCACGTATCGATGCTTTGGAAGTACGATCCAAATTTGACTCATGTGATTCGATATGAGCCATTGGAGCTCAAAAATAAACTGACATATATAGAGAGACCGATTTGGATACTGGATGGGAAAGAAAAGGTGTTAAGGAATAAGGCAATTCCACTTGTTAAGGTTCTTTGGCAGCACCACAATTCAGAGGAAGCTACTTGGGAGTTAGAGAGCCTAATACGGGAAAAGCACCCCCAACTTTTTGAGGAATAACTTGGTTCTAATTTAGAGGACCAAATTTCTTGAACGAGGGGAGGAATGTAAGACCTGTAAATTTCTATGTAATGTTTATGATTCTGTATTGTACAAACAAGTTACAATATATATGAATCATAAGAAATGAATGTTTTAAAGTTCTAAGTGTGAATGAATTGCAAAGTGAGTATGGAAGCAATTGAATGGGAGTTTAACTTTGAAAATCTGGGAAAATTGCAGCTGGAATGCTTAAGAATGTAGGGCAAATCGATCTCATTGCAATGAGAGATCGATTTCATTGCCTTGAAATGCAATGCCAGGGCATTCTGCAAGAAAGAGACTGATCCCTCACTCAAACATATCGATCTCAAGTTGCCTCGGTCTGGACCAAATCGATCTCCTCCAATAAAGAAGATCGATCTCTAGGTGTCTCTGGATAGGCCAGATCGATCTCTAAATCCTTCTGCCTGAAACAGATCGATCTCATTTCCATTGAGCATATCGATCTCATGCAAATGGACAGATCGATCTCTTGCCCGCATTGTCAAAAATCTGAAGGAGTTTAAGCAAGGCCAGATCGATCTCCCACCCATGGAGATCAATCTCATAAGGCGTTTCCTATTAAAACTGGGCAATTGAATCTGCATTTGATGAGAGCAACCCATTTTCCTCAATTTTTAACAAGTGACCTAGCTTTCTTACTCTAAAATCACCACTTTCCAATCAGTTTTGAGAGAAGTTCCTTTGAGCAAAGTTGTTCCTAGTGAGGGAGAGAACAACATAATCAAAGATTGGAAGCTCAAACCTTGGATTGAAGGAGAAAAGAGGTTTCCCCCCAAATTGGCAAAAAGAGGGAAAAGGTCAAGCTAGGTAAGATTTATATACACCATCTTCTAGTATATTAATCGAGACATTTTGATGAGTTGATTGGTGTATATATTGTTAGCTGAAATATACATTTACATGCTTAACACAACCATGATCAAAAATGGGTTTAGTGAGAGAAAGTTGAAATGGCATGGAATTAGTGATGATTTAAGCATGTAGAAATGTTAGTAAGCATGCATAGATGATTTTAAGATAGTTTTGTGAAATACATATGTTGGAAAAGATGATGATTGAAAATGGGCTTAAGAGGTGTTTGATAAAATGTCATAGAGAAGGTATATGATGAACTTAAGGCATTGTGAGATTAATGTCGGTTCAATATGAATCAATAGACTCGAGAAGTCTAATGAATTCTCAAGAAACAAATAGAACGATCGAAATGGACTTAAGAGAGATTAAAGTCCAACAAGTTGTAATGAGGTCATATTGGTGAAAAATGACCCAATGCATTGAATAGAACTTCATGCAAATGAGAAATTGAGTATTAAAGCATACTAATGTGAGTAGCAATTGCTTACAGCTTCTGGAGATAAAGTTGGAGCTGATAAGACCAGATTACGAGCTTTGGAAAACAAGGAAAGTGATTCGAGCGTGATTCGAGGTAAGGGATTTATGCAAGCTATTAGAGATAGCTATACGTATGTTTCTTACTTGATATGTGCAAATGAATACTATGAAATATATAGATATTGATATATCTACGTGAAAGCGAAGTGATAAGAAGGAGCTTATTCGCATGAATTACATGACTTCAATGTCTTGTTGCAAAAAGATGTTTTTGCAAGTGTTTTAAGAAAGAGTAATAATAGACTGGCTCCCAATTTAGTAAATTGCATGAAAAGCTTTTAACGAGTGATTGAATAGAGATTGTCCTCTCACTCATACTTAGTGAATGGAGCCATCTATTCCTTTTCTGTGTGAACTTGTGCTTGAGCCAAAGTGACAAGGATAGATTTACCAGTCTTGCTCGTACTACATTTTAAAAAGAATTTTTGAGAAAAGAAAAAGGTGCTAGAGCTGAGTGAAGCTGTGTGATCCACTTGAGAGCTCGCACTGGATTTTTGGGAATCATGCTAGAGCTATCGAGTACTGCTAAGTGATCTTGCTCTGACCATGCTCGCATGTGACCCCCTCGATTTAAAGTGATTTTCAACAAAACCGTGCTCGTTGCCTCAGGTATGTTGTGTGATCTTATACTGAGTTGCTCACACGTGGTTCTATAAGCTTTTTGTGTGATGAGAAAAATTGTGCTCGATGCCTCAGGTATGCTGTGTGATCTTATGCTTAGTTGCTCGCACGTGGTTTTATGATGTTTGCTGTGTGAAGAGTAAAACGGTGCTAGAGCCGTTGTGTATTGCTTAGTGATCTTGTACAGACTTGCTCGCACGTGATTTTGAGACAAGGGAAATGGGTGATAAGGATCCACGAGAGTACGATGTACCATAAGCATTAGCCATGGAGTATGATGTGCCATGATATCTTAGTGATTCTGTGTGAGTTGAAGGGATGGTTGATCCATCTCCTCAAGCATAAGGTTCCCGCACACCTGATCAGTGTTGCCTGAAATCCGGACTATGACCATAAGTTTTATATCTGTGTGATATGACATTTTGTCACTACTATGTGAGGTGACATGTGTCCCCCCTGCTGTGTGATACAGGGTTATTGATATCCCATTATATGTCTCATGTAAATTGATTCTAAATCATTTGCTAAATATAAAGCAATTTCTTAGTGTGTACTGTGTGGATTGATGAGTATACTGTGTGATTTGAGAATGAAACATGCATATACCCATCTAGAAAATTAATGATTTTGTAATTGATGGAAGCTATTTTTAAGGAATGCATATGTTTGATAAGGAAAATAAATGTTCGTATTTTAAGCATATAGATAGTGTAGTTATCTTCCTGCTTTCATATTTTCCTTACTGATCGTGTTAGCTCACCCCCTTATTTTCTCCTCCACAGATACTACGCAGTAGTGAGTTACTGCAGTTATCCTTGCTACGGTGTTCTCTAGTTCTCCAGCAGTATAAAGGTATACATTTATGAGAGAAAAATTTTTATCCTGTAAATTAATGCACAATATAGTTATCTTTTGTATGTAAGGGATGTATATGATAGAAACTGATGTAAACGTTTCTACATATTTAAAAAAGAACAATTTCTATTTCATTAAATGAATTACAAATTATGAATGGATGAGATGTGGATATGGATGTTGACTCACAGCCCAACTGTTAATAGTAAGTTAAGTCATGGGAAGAGGGTCGTGACAGATATATTTCCAAAGAGTCACAAATGATTGACATCTGAAAATCTGTAAGTGAGAAATTTTCACTAAATTTCACCAAAATAATAGGAGGCTTATAAGAAAATTTCAATATTAATAATTAAAGTGCATTCTCAAGAAAATAAGACAAGAAATAAACAAAAAAATTAATAAAAATAAAAAGAAATAATAAAATATATGAACATAAGTAGAAGCTTTTCCATAAGAGACTAAATGAATTTGACGTTGGAATCTCTTCAAGCAAGTCGAATAGTATTATTTGAATACTCTTGATATGAAGATAAATTTTTAAAAAATTATGCCTGAATGATGGAGAGTTAAATAGAAAATTTTCAATATTTAAGCATTTAAAAAATAAAGAGTAACAAATTAAAAATTATTCAAATAAAACTATTTTAAGATAACACAAGATTAAGTAGGTATCATTCTAGGATAAGCGTCATGAGGGTGCTAACACCTTCCTCACACATAAACATACCTCCGAAAACCCTAAATCTGAAACTAAATCTAAAATGTTGACCAATTCTTGTTCTTAAATGAGAATAGGTGACCAATCACACTTAAGGCTAAAAATGATTGGTGGCGACTCCATAGAACCAAATCTAGCGTTTAGGTCTAGGACTTAAATCGTTATGATAATAATTTTATGTATCTTCAAATTAAATTACTCTTATGCAAGACTATGGTTTTAAACGGTAGTCGTATTCTTTTTTTATTTTATTTATTTTTCATAAGCAGACTTAGGGTTTACTATTCACTTTTCAATTCTTTCCCATTCTGAAGATCATCACTTTCTTTTCTCTTTTTCTGATTTTACCCAACAAAACATCATTTTCAGCTTAACTTCATTTTGAACAAAAAAACACTTTCATGAAACGATAACATGCCCTTGGCGTTCTTTACTTTATAAACCATTTACAAGAGAACCTCATTTTGAACAAAAAAACTCTGAAAAAAAAAACCATTTTTTCAAGATTAACTATTGCGATAGATGAAACACCATGAAACCACTATAGAAGTGATATTAACCATTTCAATTTATGAATCATGTAGTGTTACCCCTTTTCCAAGTTTATTTGTTGTTACTTTTTTATATATATATTTTTTCATAATTTTTTATTTGCCATTTGTTTTTACAGGTATGAAGGACATTTTTTCTTATCTTATCATTTGATTGAAGGATCATTGACTCCTTTACTATTGCACATTAGCTTCCTGTCCAGAAAATTAATGTTTAAATGTAGAAGAATTTCGGAAGAAACTGTTTGCAACACATATTTCATCTTAAATTTTATAAAGTTAGGGTTCTTTCTCATTATTTTCTTTGATTTAAATTGTTTATGCGAGTCACTTTTTTAACTCAACAAATTTTACCATAATGTGCTTTTAATTAATGCAGTTATTTAAATTTATCACGTTTCTATATAAAAAGTAAAGCCTCATCTTGATTATGGTGTGGCTGGCTAGAAAAGCTTGTCGAGTAGGTTGGTTGAGTCTAGTCAATCGATTTGAGCTTCACTAGGTTGGGTTTGATTTCGGGTCAACTAGTATGAGTTTAAGTAGGTCGAGCGGGTTTTTTGAGTTATGTCTGTCACCTCTTATGTGATATGTCTTGTATGAAAACGAATTGGAGCCATATCTCTAAAAATCACAGGACCTATAATAAAATTAAGATTGAAATATTTAAAATATTTAATAATATGTTGTCAGGACCTCAATCTACCGAAAATCCACTACAAATTTTTCATTTTTTTCGTTTATTATTGGATCCATTTCTTATTGTTTGTTCTTTACCTTTATCTTACCTGATCATGAACAGCTACACCACCAACAGTTGGGCTGTGTATCGGTGTAAATCTCATCCAATCAAATCATTTCAATTTACAATTCATTTAAACGTAAACACTTGTATTTCTAAATCAGAGTTGTTATTTACATGTGTTTACAATCCTTTACATCCCCAAAAATTACATTCAAATATATTATTGTGCTTCGACATGTCTACATACAAAACTATACAAATGTGTATACCTTGTGTGATGGGATGCAACGGACACCAAAAATCCAATCCTCAGTCGCTCTCTATCTACTGTAAGTGCTCTGTAGAGGGGGGAAATAAAGGGGGGTGAGCAAACCACGTACTCAGTAAGGCAACCATGCAAGCACGTAGATAACTGTACTATCTACGTGATAGTGATGTCATGCATAAACCACACAGTTACTTGTCATACCCAAAATATATCAGTTCATGCTCGTGTTCATGATATGTAAAGCAGTTTATGCTATTTAAATTAGTGCACAATTCTTAAGCAAAGCATGGAATATCATCATGTGTAAATCGAAATCAAAGCATGGTAAATCATCATGCAAGGTGCACTTCAAAACATTTAAAAACTCAACACAGATCGATGCAAATCACCATTTGTCAGGACTCAGCCCCTCTCATGGACTGTCCTAACCCACAAACACATTTCAAAACATGGATTTATCATAAAACAAGACATGTGAGATAGGCATATAATATCAATAAGGGAAACAACTAGGACTATGGTCAGATCCTCTATGATCCCAGGCTACACGGATCCTAGTGTGTGGGGTATCACCTCTATCTGCTTCCGCACGGGAGGTGGGTCACGTCAAACCCTTCGATCCATAGTAAAACATCCATCGTTCGAAGATGGTACATATATATATATCATATCATATCCATACACGGCACAGCGTACTCCAAGCTACTTGCACGGAACAACGTACTCCGTGGACCCATATCATCACATCATATCATGTCACATCTCAATACGCACGTGCGAGTTTATTTAATCAGTGTGTCACACAGCCTACCCAAAGCTCCTAGCACGGTTCTCAACATGTCATAAAACTACGTGTGAGTAGTCTTAAGCATGATAACAAGTATAGTGAACATCTAGTGCGAACAACGCTCGAGCTTGGCAAAAGCTTAAGGAGATCGATCTGCTATTGACAGAATCGAATGGAGATTGATCTGCACTTAGGAAGAGATCAATCTCTACTTGTCAGAAGCAAATGCAGATCGATCTGCTCATTAGGGGAGATCGATCTACTCAATGGGGGGATTGATCTTACCTTAGCAGATTCACTTGAAATTGTTCTGTTTGCACAAGGGATCAATCTGCCTTGAATAGGAGATCAATCTGGCCTTCAACTATATGCTTCCTGCTGCAAATTTTCCAATTTTTCAAGGGAAAAATTTGTGTTTGATTGCTTCACTAGTCATTTTGCAATGTATTCACACTTTAAGCATGGAAGGTTCATTCCTTATGATTTTCATGTTATGGAACTTGTGTGTATTGCTTAGAATCAAAAAGGATACACAAAATTCACAATCCATGCATTATCATTTCGTGTTTTAAATCCTTATCTTCAGTCTCAATGCTTTAAGTTCTATTCATTTAGTTTATGGTCATTTCAGCCCTTATTTAACCTTTACTTGCATTCATGATACTCATTTATCCCATTTGCAATCCATTCGCATTTATATGATCCAAAAATCATCTATCTTATAATTTCATTAACATATAATAAGGTCTTACATACCTAGGGTCTCGTAATCTCCCCCACTAAGAAAATTTGGTCCTCTAAATTGGAACCAAATCAGCCCGTGAACAACTCGGGGTACTTTCCCCCCATCAAACTCTCCAACTCCCATGTAGCTTCTTCTACAGTGTGATGATGCCAAAGAACTTTCACTAAGGGAATCGTCTTCGATCTCAACACCTCTTTCCTATCCAATATCTGAATCGGCTTCTCAACATACGACATGCCCTCGTTGAGCTCTAATTGCTCATATCTAATTACATGTTCTGGGTCCGGGTGGTACTTCTATAGCATAGAGATGTGGAAGACGTTGTGAAGACCCGCTAGCTCAGGTGGCAATGCTAACCTATAGGCCTTATCTCCCACTCTATCAAGAATTTCAAATGGTCCAATGTAATGAGGACTTAATTTCCCTTTCTTTTTGAACCTCGTTATACCCTTAGAAGGAGAAACTCGTAAAAATACTGATTCACCCACTGTGAACTCCAATGGTCTCCATCTCTTGTCAGCATAACTCTTTTGTCTATTCTGAGCTGTCTATAACCTCTCACAAATCAATTAGACATCCTCAGAGGCTTGTCTCACTAAGTTAGGAGCAAATATCAGTCGGTCACCAACCTCTTCCCATCTAATAGGGGAATGACATCTACGGTCATATAAAGCCTCATACGGTGCCATCTTGATACTCGAATGATAACTGTTATTATAGGCAAACTCTGTGAGTGACAAATAGTCATCCCAGGAGCCTCCAAAATCCAATGCACACGCTCTCAACATATCTTCCACACTGTATAGTCCTCTCTAACTGACCATCTGTCTGAGGATGGAACGTTGTGCTAAAACTCAGTTGGGTCCCTATCACTTCCTGAAAGTGTTCCCAAAAGTGGGAACTGAAGCGGACATCCCTATCAGAAATAATGCTCATTGGAACACCTTGCAACCTCACTATCTCGTGCACATATAATTTCGCCAGTGTACTTAGAGTATCGGTGGCTCTCATAGCTAGGAAGTTCGTCGACTTCGTCAATCTATCCACTATGAACCAAATCGTATCGTGGTTCCTACGAGTCCTGGGTAAACCCATCACGAAGTCCATAGTGATGTACTCTCATTTCCAAGTCGATATAGGTAGGGGTTGTAATAGCCTTGCAGGCTTTTGATGCTCTACTTTCACCTGCTGACAAACGAGACACTTAGCCACACATTCAGCTACATCTCTCTTCATTCCTGACCACCAATACACTCTCTAGAGATTCTGATACGTCTTGTTACTTCTTGGATGCAGTGTATACTTCGTTGAGTGAGCCTCTAATAAAATCAACTTCCTGATCTTTCGATCATTGGGAACACATATCCTACCCCTGAACCTTAGAAGCACATCTGAACTCAACTCAAAATCAGTCTCGTACCCCTCTGTATCTGGCCGATAATATCACTGCACTGTTGATTAATTTGCTGAGCCTGTCGGATATAATCTACCAGATCTGGTTCCAACCGCAGGCTAGCTAGCATAAAGCCACTATCAGTATCAGGCAGGGTCACATCTAAACTGAGGCTCGCAAACTGTTCCAATAGCTCATGTTCCCTGATCATCATGTATGATACCAACTCGAGATGTTTCCTACTCAGTGCATCAGCTACTACATTCGCCTTACCCGGGCGATACAAGATCTTGTAATCATAGTCCTTCAGAAGCTCGAGCCACCTCCTCTGTGTCATATTCAACTCTTTCTGTGAGAACAGATACTTAAGGCTCTTGTGATCAGTAAATACTTGAAATTTCTCACTATAAAGGTAATGGCGCCATATTTTCAAGGTAAATACTACGGCTGTCAACTCTAGATCGTGGGTCAAGTAGTTCCTCTCATGATCCTTCAACTGTCTAGATCGATAAGCGACTACCTTCCCATTCTACATCAGTACACAGCCCAGTCCTTAGTACGAAGCATCTGTATATACAGAAAAACCTCCTGAGCTGGTAGGAATGGTGAGAATCGGAGCTGTAGTTAATCTCTTCTTCAACACCTGAAAACTCTTCTCACATTTATCGTCCCATACAAATTCAATATTTTTTCTCGTGAGACGTGTCAATGGAGCAACTAATCTCAAGAATCCCTCAACAAATAGTCAATAATACCCAGCTAAACCCAGGAAACTCATGATCTTCGTGACTGTCTGGGGTCTTTGCCACTGAACCACTGCTTCAACCTTGGATAGGTTCATTGACACTCCATCCTTCGATACAATATAACCAAGAAAAGAGATCTACTCTAGCCAAAAATCACACATACTGAGTTTAGCATATAACTTCTTCTCCCAGAGGGTCTGTAGCATTATCCTTAGGTGTTGTTCATGCTCCTCTCTAGATCTCAAATACACCAGAATGTCATCGATGAATACGATAACAAATCTATCCAAGTACTGGTGAAACACCTCATTCATCAACGACATAAAAGCTACGAGAGCATTCATCAACCCAAATGACATAACCATAAACTCAAAATGACCATACCGGGTGCGAAAAGTTATCTTGGGTACATCTCCATCCTGAATTCTCAACTGATGGTACCTAGATCTCAGATCTATCTTAGAAAAGACCTGTGCTCCCCGAAGCTGATCCAACAAGTCATCGATGCATGGAAGGGGGTACTTATTCTTGATGGTCACCTTATTCAGCAACCTGTAGTCAATACACAATCAAAGGCTCCCATCCTTCTTCTTCAAAAACAGGACCGGTGCTCCCCAAGGCGATACACTCGGTCTGATAAACCCCTTATCCAAACACTTCTGTAACTACTTCTTCAGTTCCTCCAACTCAATCGGAGCCATTCTGTACAGTGGCTTGGATATCAGCTCTGTACCAGGTGCCAAATCTATACAAAACTTTATCTCTTTATCCGACGGTAACCCTGGTAAATCATTCAGAAAGACGTCTGGGAATTCCCTTACCACTAAGATATCTCTCAATTTCGGATGTGCCTTATCCGTCTCAACCACATACACAATATAACCTTTCAAAACATCAACCATTCAGTCAGCATAGAAGTCCATCTATTTCACTTACAACATTTACTGTTTTCATTACTTTTCAAGGGGATTTTACATTACATTGTTTGGGAAAACTTACGGTAACGCTATCTACCCCTGGAAAAGTTACCGTCTTAGAAAAATAATCTACCACAGCATGGTTTGCAACCAACCAATCCATTCTTAGGATTACATCAAAGTATTTAATATACATTAAAATAAGGTCGGCTGGCATTTCCTTTTCCCCTACTTTCAACTTACAATCCCTAACTTCATATTCAACTAACTGACTATTAGTCATGGGAGTGCTTATCAGCATCATCCTGCTTAACGAGGTAAGTTTCACATACTTAAACAATTTATATGCAAATGCAGGCGATACAAATGAATGCGTGGCACCAGGATCTATCAAAACATAAGCTTCAAGATTAAAGATCATGATGGTACCTTTCACCACATCTGACGATTGATCTGCAATATCCTGGTCCAAGGCATGTACTCGCCCTCTACCAACCACCTACTTCCCATTCTCTTTAGTTGTCGCTCTCTGTATCGGAGTAGGAGTATCAGCTGGAGCTCTCTCCGACTCTTTACCCTTCTGTGGGGCACTCTCAATCATCTCTAGGTAATTTTGGATCAAATGCCCTGGTTTCCCACATCAGAGACATACTGCAGGAGATCCATAACACGGTCGAGTGCCATGGTACCTACCACACTTACTGCACTGTTCTGTCGTAGGCTGTGACCCTCCAATCACTATATCCTTTGCTGGAGTTATGGTCGGATACACGGGAGGCTTAACTGTCCTCTCCCGGATCTCTTTAATCTTCGACCTCTTCCCATAAAATCTTTTGCTTCCTCTATAACTAAAGCCCCTATCCACTGCTGGTCTCTTTCTATCTCTGTCCCTCACTCTACTAACCTTTTCAAACTCTGAGGCAACCCGTTCGATGTCTTGTTCACACAACTGTGCCCTGTGCACTGCCTCCTCATAGGTTGGTATGTCAAAGGGAACCAATCGGGACCTGATGGATGGTCTCAGTCCATCTATAAACTTTCAGACCTTCTTGACCTCACTGTCCATCTTATCAGGATCGTATCTGCCCAGGGAGATAAATTTTGTCTCATACTCATCCACCAATCTACTCCCCTTAGTCAAATCCAAGAATTCCATCTGCAGCTTTCGCTGCGCAGTATCCAAAACATATTACCTCCGGAAGGCCTTCAAAAATACATCCCATGTGATCTCTGTATGTCGGGCTCTTAGAACTGGTCTAGTGGACTTCCACCAATGTTTTGTCGATCCTTTCAGCATGAATACGGTAAACACTACATCTCGATAGTAGTGCACTCGAAGAACCCATGTAGTTTCTCAATCTCATTCACTCAGTCCTCTGCAGCTACTGGGTCCTTAACTCCACTTAAAGATAGCGGTTTAAAATTTTGAAACTATCGTAACCTATCCAGGTCACATCTATAACCCCAATCTCTTCTACCCTGTGGTGGAGCAACAGTAGAAGGTGTTTCATGTACTGGTGGGAGTGTAGGAGTATCTGTAGTATAAGGTTCTTGTGCTAGCTATGCAGACATCTCAGGAGCAACTGCTTATTTAGTATCACCTCGTGTAGCTGACCCCTGCCCGCCTCCAGCTCTAGGCAACAACTGGGCAATCAATTCCAAAATCGCCTCTAAAATCCACTCTATTCTCGCGACGCGCGCCTTAGTACTCTTCGGTCTCTCTGTCGAATCCTGTGGAGCATGCTCAACATTAGCCTCCACGTCTACCTCCTCATAAGTCTCAAGTGGTATCGACTCAGTACAGCCCCCAAGCCTACCCCTACGGCATTTAGCTTGTGCTCTCGCCTCTCTACCGCGACTGGTGTTAGGCATTATGCCAAGATTCCTACATTCACAATCATTTCTTAGTCAAACCCATATCGATATACACAGTTGTATCTAGACAAGCACAGTAACATGGGGATGTAATTTTTCTAAATTTTGACATCGACATACATCAGACTAACTCAGCTTTGATACCAAATAAATTATCAAGACCCCTCAATCCATCAAAAATTCACTACAAATTTTTCATTTTTTTCATTTATTATTTGATCCATTTTTTATTGTTTGTTCTTTTGTGAGAACTGCGAATTTTATGTACCCCCAGTTATGAGAATTATAATTTGATGTATTTAATTATGATATGTTGATGTACACGCAAGTTTTAAATATGATGAAGTATAAGAAGATGAGGTTTTTAAGTCTTGAATGTGTATGGGTTGAAATATGGACTATGGGGTAGATTATGGAAAGTTTTACATTAAGTTTTCTGTAAATTGATGCAGTAACAGTGCAATCTATAAAGGTCAAATCGATCTCCAAGGATGAGAGATCGATTTCATGGCTCCAGAATGCAGAAAATGCATAAAAACTGATAGGCAGATCGATCTCATAAGCAAGCAGACCGATCTCCAAATGTTTCTGTAAAGAGTAGATCGATCTCCTATAGGAGCAAATCGATCTCAAAATGTTTCTATAAATAGCAGATCGATCTCCTCACAAGGAGCAGGTCGATCTCCTCAAGATTATGAGATCGATCTTACCCCCTAGACAGATCGATATGGTAGGAATAAAAAGTGCCCATAACGTTCCCAAAATTCAAAGGCAGATCGATCTCCTACAAGAGTAGATCGATCTCATGCCATCTGCCTATATAAAGACCCATGTGTTTTGCTGGAGTTCATCTTCTCTCTCTTCAAAAAATCAAATCCCTAGCTTTCTCTCTCTTCCAAGTCACCCATTTTCGTTCGAACCAGAGGTTGTGGCAAGAGGAAAAGTTATTTCTCATTAAAAGGAGAACAACATACTTAGAAATCGAAGGACGATTTGAGCTGAGGCGTGAATTGAGCACTCCACAAGTTTTGGGTAAATTTCTAAGCTTTGATCTTTGGTTTTGAAGTAGATTTCTGCGATTGTGGCTGTAGATGTGGTGATGAATTAGCTGGAAATGATTAGGGTTGGTAGAAATATTGAGAAATTATGAGAAATTGGTTGGTAAGGTTATTTGAGATGTTTGATGAGAATGTGAGCAATTATGCTCGATGTTGAAATTAGAGACAATGTGATGACGTGTTGATGATGTTTTTACATCAGTTGGACAGCCCGGGAGTTCCAGAGAGGAATACGAGGCTAGTCCGTCGTTAGGGGGAAACGATTGCACTATACGACGTGCAACGAGGTAAGGGAAAACGTAAAACTCATTGTGTATATGATTTTGTGATGATAATTGTAGCATGAAATGTTTTGAGAAAACAAGCATGTTTTATAAGTTGTGATTAAGTTATTGCACACGATTTTATAGCCGGTTGGGGCTCAATTTTTATGAGTTGTAACCAAAGTGTGAAATTGTTTTACAAACCGTTTGAGTTTAAAATATGAAACGGGATTTGGGCTCTACGTTAAGGCGTACTGAGATTTGAGAAATGTGTGTATGGTTTTTTCAATTTGAGATCGATTTTGACATGTTTTGTAATAAGTACAAAAATGTTTTCAGATGAGTTTTATGAGAGAAACCATTATGAGCTTTACGTGAAGGCAAAACGATTTTATATGATAATGGCTGTTATTGAGACTTAGGCGTGTCATGTGATAACACATCAGGCCTTGCTCTGGTAGCATGTAAGTCTGATATTCCTCTACTTTGGTAGTGAGAGATGCCTCCGTTCTGGTAATGTGAGATGACCCTCGCTCTGGTAGCGCTAGGTGGCCTTGCTTTGGTAGCATGTAAGTCCGGGCCTTGCTTTGGTATCATGTAAGACCTATAGTGTGCATGAGGAGAGGCTTTGCTCTGGTAGCATGTAAGTCTGGGCCTTGTTCTGGTAACACGTAAGACCAATACACCATGTACACGGCCATATTGTCGACGTTCCCTCTTTTAAGGATGCTTAGGATACGCACCCAGAGGAGATTATTTTGATCTGCAATGACAGATGTTTTTATCTGAGTTTTTATTTGCCTAGTCTCCGTTTTACACATGAGATTGTGTTTTGTAGCTATACCACATGCATCATTACTGAGGTGATTTCTATCACGTTTTTACGAGAAAAGCCATTATCACATCCTTATTTCCATATGCTTGTAACTATGGTTTTTATACCGAACCATTACTCTCATGTTTCTGCATGATCTTAGAGAAGTGACATGATGATGATGTTTTAAATGATTTCATGCTACGTTTTCTATTGAGTTATTTGAGTTTCACCTACAAAACAAAAGGATTGTGCTGTGTAATTAATTATTTTTGTTAATGAGTCCCTTACCCCCTTACTGAGCGATTTAGAAGCTCACCCTATTTTCATATCCCCTAGATTTCTTCAAGTGAATAGAGTTTGTTATGGCGTACAGAGTAGTGGCTATTGGAGGACATGAGTTCCAGGCTATATATATTGTATTTTGAGGTATACTTTAACATTTCATGTACCCAGACTAAGGTTGTATTTGCAGACACTTGATGAACAATCTCATTATGGGATGTATTAGGATTAATTAACTCCGTATTGAGGAAATGTATATTGGTATGATATATGAATATTAGATCATGAGATCCTGAGGTGAAAGTTTTATAATTTATATATCATGATGTATGACACTGCACAGGAATGCACCCAAAAATGTGTATTGATGTAAATAAGTTTTAAAATTTGTCCTGTTTTCAGCGCTTTCGAGGCGTCACATCTTTACCTTTTTCTTACATGATCGGGAACAGCTACACTACCAACAGTTGGGCTGTGTATCGGTGTAAATCTCATCCAATCAAATCATTTCAATTTACAATTCATTTAAACGTAAACACTTATATTTCTAAATCAGAGTTGTTATTTAAATGTGTTTACAATCCTTTACATCCCCAAAAATTACATTCAAAAATATTACTGTGCTTCGACATGTCTAGATACAAAACTATACAAATGTGTATACCTTGTGTGATGGGATGCAGCGGACACCAAAAATCCAATCCTAAGTCGCTCTCCATCTACTGTAAGTGCTCTGTAGAGGGGGAAAATAAAGGAGGGTGAGCAAACCACACACTCAGTAAGGCAATCATGCGAACAGGTAGATAACTGTACTACCTACATGATCGTAATGCCATGTTTAAACCACACAGTTACTTGTCATACCCAAAATATATCAGTTCATGCTCGTGTTCATGATATGTAAAGCAGTTCATGCTATTTAAATCAGTTGCACAATTCTTAAGCAAAGCATGAAAAATCATCATGCGTAAATCGAAATCAAAGTACGGTAAATCATCATGCAAGATGCACTTCAAAGCATTTAAAAACTCAACACAGATCGATGCAAATCACCATTTGTCAGGACTCAGCCCTTCCCATGGACTATCCTGACGCACAAACACATTTCAAAACATGGATTTATCATAAAAACAAGACATGTGAGATAGGCATATAATATCAATAAGGGAAACAACTAAGACTATGGCCATATCCTCTGTGATCTCAGGCTACACGGATCCTAGTGTGCGGGGTATCACCTCTATCTGCTTCCACACAGGAGGTGGGTCACGTCAAACCTGTCGATCTATAGCAGAACATCTATCATCCAAAGACGGTATATATATCATATCCTTACACGGCACAGCGTACTCCATGCTACTTGCACGGAACAACGTACTCCGTGGACCCATATTATCACATCATATTACGCCACATCTCAATACGCACATGCGAGTCTATTTAATCAACGTGGCACACAGCCTGCCAGAAGCTCCTAACATGACTCCCAACATGTCATAAAACTACGTGCGAGTAGTCTCAAGCACGACAACAAGTATAATGGACATCTAGTGCGAGCAACACTCCAGCACAATGTCAAAACTAGTATGAAAATCAGTGCAAGCTAGGCTCTAACACAATGCCATAAAAATCCATGTTAAAACTAGTGCGAGCTAGGCTCCAATACTCATGCATGTAAAATTTTAGTGCGAGCTATGCTCTAGCACTATATCGTGAAATCCATGTGAAAACTAGTGTGAGCTAGGCTCCAGCACTCATGCATGTAAAAACATATCAAACCTCGTGCGAGCAATGTTTTAGCACGTCTCATTTCCACAAAACTCGTGTAGGTGACTCATCCTTTGCAAGCATGGTTATAAAAACCAAATCAAGTTATTTTCGTGCAAATCATTTAAATGCTAGCCAGCCTACAAATTTTACATGCTAAAAGCAGTAGAAGATTCAAGAACCTCATATTGTTGGTTTTCATGAACTTTTCTCAAATCTCATTTTACTTCCCTTCAATCATTCATTTCATTCTAAGACCCTTAGACACTTTAAGAGATCACTAATGCGCCCGAAATTGCGTACAGATACCTCTAGGGCTAACACAATTTCCTTACCTCGATTAGCTTGGAAGCAACTCCTTCTTCCTTTCTCACTTCTCGCAATTGGGTTCACTTTGCTCCGGATATATCTCGGGAGCTGCATCATTCATTAATTATATGAGTCAATACCGATAGCTTATGTTCTGACTTCAACTAGTCAATATCTCTTATCGAGCCTATTTCATCAAGTTCGGCCCCTTATCACATTTGTCCATCATTATGTCATTTCTAGTCAATCAGCTAGCAACTCACTTAGTAGCTTATCAAACACTTGACATAGATGTTTATCCATAATTTCTCATTCATTCATGCATTTCTACAACATCATTTATGCACATTTTATCACTTAACCAATCTCACAATGTGATTTCATCCAATTATCTCAAAATCATGTATATCACCTTACCAACATCTTGATATAACCCATTTGTCATCTAATCAACCATATATATTATTTTCTCACACTAACCCATTCTAGGTCATGCTTGATTCATTACATTCTAAGTAATTTCAACCATCAATATATACACCAATCTACTCACAACAACATTTAGATAAATATATTTAGAGTTGGTGTATTGAAAACTAACCTAACTTGACTTTCCTCTTGTCCCAAATAAGAAGACTCATTTTCTCATTCAATCTAACAAGTTGAGTTTTGATTCCAAGGTATGTTGTTCTCCTCTTTACAATGAACAACTCTGCTCTAATAGCTTTTTCTCAAATCTTTTTGAAAAGGGTGGTATTCTAGAGAAAGAAAGCTTGTTTTTTGGGTAAAATGGTGGGGGAAGGTTTGTTTGCTGAAGAATGAGGTTTGACCGTTGGGTTTTTATTGAGCAGGGATGACGAGATCAATCTGCTAGGGTGAATATCGATCTGCCTTTGGTTTTTGAACTACCTAGACGTTCAGGCATGAAAGCTGGGATCGATCTGCTCTTTGAGGAAGAGATCGATCATTTCTTGGCAAAAGCTTGAGGAGATCGATCTGCTCATGGGGAGAGATCGATATGCTCTTGACAGAATCAAATGGAGATCGATCTGCACTTAGGAAAGGATCAATCTTTGCTTGGCAGAAGCAAATGCAGATCGATCTGCTCAATGGGGGGATCGATCTGGCCTTGGCAGATTCACTTGAAATTATTTTGTTTGCATAAGAGATCGATCTGCCTTGAATAGGAGATCGATCTGGCGAAAATCTGTGGGCTTCATGCTGCAAATTTTCCAGTTTTTCAAGGAAAAAATTTGTGTTTGATTGCTTCACTAGTCATTTTGCAATCTATTCACACTTTGAGCATGAAAAGGTTCATTCCTTATGATTTTCATGTTATGGAACTTGTGTGTATTGCTTGGAATTAGAAAGGATACACAGAATTCACAATCCATGCATTATCATTTCGTATTTTAAATCCTTATCTTCAATCTAAATGTTTTAAGTTTTATTCGTTTAGTTTATGGCCACTTCAACCCTTATTTAACCTTTACTTGCATTCATGATACTCATTTATCTCATTTGCAATCCATTCGCATTTATATGATCCAAAAATAATTTGTCTTATAATTCCATTAACATATAATAAGGTCTTACATACATGGGGTCTCACATATGTATGATAGGTTTCTTTATAATATCTTTACTAATAATCATAATAATTATCTATAATATTTAGTTACATATTTCTCATTTTGTTTTTATTATCTATAATAATTATTAACTCTGGACATTTAAAGTTATCTAATGATCCCTATTAAATACTATAACAGATAGATTATTATACATCTATTTAATTTCTCTCTCTTGTTTTTTTTTTTTTTTTTTATAGAATAGTTGGAGGCACTAAGTGTAAGTGATGTAACTTCTATACTCCGTGATAGGTTAACTATTTTAATAATTCTATATTAACATTTCTAGAACTTTGACTTTGATTAGATGCAAATGAATGCAATATAAAAGTGAATATTTAAGCCTATTTAGATTTAAAAAACACTTATATTATTGAAATCAAATTATATTTTTACAATAATATAATAATTTGATCATTAATTATAACGTTTAACTATTTACAGTTAAATTTAAGTTTGAGTCCTTTTAAATTTAGATTAATTTGAGTTTTGATCAATTCGGGTTTAAATCAATTTGAGTTCGAATCATGTTGAGTTTAGATAAAGATGAAATTGGATAAATTTAAATTCAGATAAATTCGGATTCAAATCAAATTGTGTTTAGGTCAATATGAATTTATATCAATTTGGATTTGATCAATTAGGATTCAAATCAAGTTGGATTTGAGTTGTTTATTTTTTTTTTTTAAATTGAATTAGATTGTTCAAGTTTAAGTTTGAACCCATTGAATGAATTTTTGCAACCTCTAGCCAATAGCTACCGCTATTCAACTTTAACACTTGTTAAGTGTCCCATACATGTGTATACTGTAGGGATGCCAACAAAAGATAAATATACATGGAAACGTTCATTATCAAGTTAGACCAACTATGGCTCCATTTAGCTTATTGAAAAATGATTTTTGAAACATGATTTTTACATTTATGATATTTGTTTGATAGAAAATTAATTGATCAATAAAAAAATAACTTTCTAGTCAACAGAAAATCAAATTATTTTTATGAAAATTTTCTTACACTTTTTAAAAAAGGGAAAACGTTTTTCCAAAAATAACAATCTTTGTGTAAAGTTATTTACCAAATTTGTGATAATAATTTTATTCAATCAGACCTAAGATATGATTTTTTTAAACTTTGATTTAATTTAACTCTACATAAAATATTATTGTATTAATAAAAACATTTTTATTTAATTAGATTAAAAAATTTAAATAATGAAATATTAGCATTAAAAATATTTCAATATTTTAAATTTAAATATTTTATTTTGTATATTATTAATCTTAAACATTTAATATTTCAATAATAAACAATAATATATTATTATTTTAATAATAAATAACAAAAATACTAATTTAAGAAATGATATATTCATTATTTTAATAATTGATATTCTAATCATTTGTTAATATTTTAATATAAGATATAATGTTTTTATATTTTATTTACAAATATTTTTATATTAATATTTTCATAACAAATATAAATAAGACTTTTGCTATGATTTTAGTAATAAATATTCAATGTAAAATAAAATGATTTTACTTGAATAAATTTTTTTAATATTTCAAAAAGTAAATATTAATATATTATTAATATTTTATATATTTTTAAAATAATAATATTATTCTAAATTTTTGAAAATATTAATATAAGTAATAATGAATATTTTTCTTTTTAATGTTTAATAATATAATAATATAAAATTTTTATATTAAAATTTATTTTTTAAAATAAAAATATTTTTTAATATTAATAAATTAGTTAATAAATAATAAATAATTTTTAATATTTTATTAGTTATGTTAAAATCGTTCAAAAAAAAGAAAACAAAATTTTCAAAATCAACATAATAGCAAAAAATATTTTTTATTGACTTATCCAAATAATGAAAAATATTTAAATTTTCAAAAAATTAAAGAGATTATATATACCACACTAACAATGTATTAAAATACACATAATCAGTCAACCATATAATCCTATATCATTTAGGAGTAAAACTTAAAAATACATAAGTCTTTAAAAGTAAATATTAATGAAATTTATAAATTTTTTTAAGGATTTATGTTTTTATAAGTTTTACTAATTAATGACTTGATATTATATAATTGATTGACAATATATAATCTTAATATTTATCAATGCATTATATATAAATTCAAAGTTTAAATATTTTTCAAAAAATCATTTTCTAAAATTTTTCCGATAAACGAAACAAAACCAACCTAATCGTTAACAAGATATCCAATTGTTTTGTTTAGAACCCTCCGTTTTCTCTTGATTTTTGTTCTTTTTTTTTTTACCCTAGACGTCAGCGATAGAAACCCGAGAAAGGGTTACACCTGATCAGGAGCCCGCAATTAGCAATTAGCAATTAGCCAACAAGAGCATACTATAAGTACGGGTACAAAAGATCGAACAAAACCGAACATTACCGTATTCGTATTCATCCTTTTATTTTATTTTTTTAATATCATTCGTGTTGAAATGATGTTTATTAAATTTATTTATAAATATTAACGAATATGTTGATGAATATATAAATATGTGATTAAGAAACTAACATATTTATAAAAATGTATTTGTAAATATTAAACAATCATATTCAAGAAAATTATAAAAAAAATTATATAAACAAGTTACATTTATTCTAATATATATGATAATATATATGATGTTAAATTAAAAAATTTTATATTAATATGTAATTTTAATAAGTACATACTAAAAAAAATCTATAAGTAAATATGTAATTTAAAAATTTATTATTGTAAAATAAAAACTTAATGATTTATAAAAAGAAAAAATTTTAAACAAAGATATTATTTTATACATCGTTAGAACAAATTTTTGATTCAATAAGTAAAATTATAATAATTATACATGTTTTATTTTATTTATTTTTATTTTTTTTAATATTTTTAAAAGACAATAAAAAAATTAATGTAAAAAATAATTATCTTTTAAACAAACCTTAAATGAGTTTTCCTGAATCTAAACGAACGAACAACATCATTATTTTTTATCATTTATTAAGATTAATAAATAAACATAATCAAATAAAAACCAAACATATTCACAAATTTTGGTACTTTACTCCCTTCGACACGAGAACATCACATTTGAGATATAATTTGTGCATCTCTAGGCAGATTTTCCGCTTGAATGACTAGTGGCAACCCAAACCCTGGAATGGACCAAGCAAAAACAATCCCACCTAAACGTAAAAGGAAGACTAATTTACTCATTTTATTTGGACTTTCCATTCCCTTCTGGCACAACAAAAAGTTTGCAACCCAAGCTCTCCTCAACATATGAACTTTATGCATAGCTTCATGTATACGATTTTTTTTTTTTCCATTTGGCTGTCCAAGTACTCGGCCACTCTTGTCTAATGCCTTCTGAGGCCCTATGTGCTTGGCTAGGTTGTCTAATGGCTATCTACCCTCCATAACATGCAACGGACTTCATAGACATAATAAGCACTGTTCCTTTGAGAATTCAAGTATTATTTCCATATCCAAAACTACTCAGAGTACCTTCTATTTAGGTTAAGGCCACGTATTCTAGAACAAACAAGATCTCTTCCAACAGATGACAAGGAATGTTGGTGGCTCAGGTAATTGTTTATCGGTGCACCGTACAACAGGGGAAAAGAAAAATCTAGAAGAGAAAACATGCAGACAGGAATAACTTAAGTTAATTACAGAAAAACGTGGAGATTGACGAACCTAAACTAGACCATACAAGTGCTGTTCATGACTTAATGAGCATTTCTAAAATGTTCCATGTTAGAAGTTGAAAACTATAATAGTACAGGAACCTAGAATGTCAATAGTGGAAGGCAGAAAAGGACCATTTCGTGCAGACTCTGAAGTCACAGGAAAATTGGTATAGCTTCATACCTGTTAAAATCAATACCTATCTCAAGCCAATGTATTCAGCAGAACATCCATGAATCAACCTATCCTATGTAGAATGACGTAAAGAATACTTAAGGGGCTCATTCTTTAACAAGTTGGAACAGTAAGTTATTAGAGCCCATCTAACAGAGCAAATCATGATGCAACATTTGAAAATGTTGGTCAATTAAAAGTTTATTGAGAAAAACACAGAGGAGGTTGGACGTCTTAGTTCTTTAAGAAACAACATAGATACAGCAGCAAAATTCACGGAGCAATAGTCAGATTTTAATAAGCTGACAACATTTTAGGATAAGGAGAGGAATGGGATAAAGAAATGAACTTTGACACGACACATCTACATCAGTGAGGCTTATAATACTCCTAAATAATTTAAGAGATCTTCCCTTAATCCCCGATCAGCTTAAACACACAAACTTAGCCTTTGAACCACAATGCTGGCAATCTTAATTTAATCTTAGCAGACAGTTTAAAACAATATCTAAACAGTTATAGTGTCAATAATATTAGAGAAATTACACGGGTTATGCGATAACAAATGTCACTGGTCAGCATTTCAACAGATTTAGGAAACACAAAGATAAAGTTTCAAGGATATAAAGAAATTCAGGTCACAATTTGACACTGGAAAGAATCAGGACTTTAGATAGGCTAAAATAGTTACATGCAGTTTTCATTTCATGCTTCATTAAGTCAGAAAGTTAAACTGTTTGGACAAACTTCGTTTGTCTACAATCAGAGCTCTGTTTTTCCTTTTAATCAGTTAAAAGATTGGTTTGGTTAGAGCATTTATGTATAATCAAAACAACTCAAACTGGACACACACTATTTAAATTAACCCCTTCTCCCCCAGAAAAAAAAAAAAAAAAAAAAAAAAAAAAATTCTGTAAAAAATTAACAGGTAAAGAAAGGGTAGAGGCCAGAAAGAGGTGAAGCAAATTTCATGTTTGATTACGTTAGAAAGTTAGTCTGGTCTATGTTGGTTTATCACAGCTCTATTCTTCCATTTAATAAGTCAAAGCATACTAAGGTTGGTTCAGTTTATGTATAACCAAAGCAGTCTAACCGGACACATACTGTTAAAATTACACCAGCAACAAGAATCTAGAATAATATAAGTTGAGAAGATTTAATGTTCAGGCTTAAAATACCGAGATGCACTGACACGTAAACAGAGAACCACAGACTAGAATTCTCCCGCTCCAAAAAAAGGGAAGGGGGGATTAAATTCTAACACTAGCCTGTCTAACTAGCAGAATGTATGTTTGTGGAAGAAAAGCCACCCACAAGAAAGTAAAAACTAAAACATACCATAAAAAAAGATGGGCAGATTTTAATTATATTAATTTTTTTTTATTCTATAAGGTAAAAGTTAGAAAGAGAATGGAGAGAAGGAAGCGGGAGAAGAAGGTATGGTTAATAAATTATATTAGTGTTTTGATTTTAATAAAATGAGAGAGACTAAATGCAGGATAACTAGGAGAAGCTTGTTAATGAGATGGGAACCAACTTATTTAAGACATAAGATCAACTTGGTATGAGACCAACTCATACACTGCCATTCTATGTTATACTAGCACAGATCAGGTCATGTAAAATAAGGTTTGCAGATACTTTAAAGGAAAAATAAAAAATAAAAAGCAACCACTATGTACTATAAATGATTAAGGCCCACTCCTGAAATCTACAATACTTTGTCAAATCCAGCAAGATTAAGTGTATTTAAAGTAATTGGCAGGTATAACAAGGTACACAATGACATACCACAGGATTGGAGATAACTAACCTTTCTCAAACCACGAGTTGACAAAGACTATCTGATCTGAATTCACAAGTTGATATTCCACTAGTAAACGTAACCTACACACTTTGCTGATCCACAAAGGCACTTTTTTTTCCTCTGGTGTGCTTGATCTGGTGGAACAATTCCATAGTCATATGTAAACTCTGTCATTGGAGGAATGTGTCTGATTGCATAAAACACAATACGAAGATCACACTCCTTGTTATTCTCACGCAAAACTGGCTGCCAGAATACATTAGGGGAGCAACTGTGGTTCAAAAACCGAGCAACATTACCAGTATCTTTCGCAGTTATAATTAGAGGAAATGGGACCTTTGGAGTCTCATTAGATAGAACCAGCATATCTTTCCCAGGCTGATAAGTTCGGGTTGCATCGAAGATATAATCATCCTCACTTTCACCTCCATGCTCCTCTGCTCTAGAACTAGCAATAACTTCCCCCGCATATTCACAAATAAAAGCCCCAGAGCGGATGGGATCCCATGACCTCAGACCCCAACCTCTATCTTTAGTTTTAAATACCTCTAAACGAACTTTCAGACCACTCTGAGATGCCCGATTCTTGCAATTAGGAGGGCACTTACATGAAGAACCACACTCATATATCAAGGTTTTTTGGCTGACAAGAACTCCATTTGCAATATATGGGAGATAACCACCATTTCTTTGAATGCAAGGGCAGTCGGAGTTACTAGCTAGACAACCACCATGGCAACTGCAGCAAGTTGAAGATTCGGTTGAATCTACAGGTTTTGAGTACTTTAGACTGGGATAATATGTGAAACAGGCGGGGCCCTTTTCATCATCGACATCATTTACAAGAGAAACAGGTATACTTTCTGCCCCGGAAGTGAGATCTTGCAATATAAGTCCAACTCTGGCAGCACTGCCATCCTTCCACTGCTGAACAGATTTCCAAACTGTGAACGCTTCAGGCTGCCCAGATAACCTAATTAATTTGTACTTAAATACATTGCAACCAGACTTCCCCTTCTCCATCCATGACTCCTGGATTTTATAAAGACCGTCATAAACATATATCTTTCCAGTTAGATTTGCTATATCCTTTACACCACGAATCACTCTAACCTCATTTCCGCGGTGAAAGCTCTTCTCTAGAGCAAGATTACCCCTTTCAAGCTTCTGATCTGTTATTTCCATACCTCTCTTGTAAACATTGCCACCTTGGCCACTGTAAACCAACACATCTCCTTCCTCGGAATTATCCTCATATCCTCCGGATGAGACAATGCTAACTGCGACGGGTTCTTCGTCTTGAGAGACCTTAAGACCCATGTAATCAATACCAGCCATTATTGGAGCATGCAATCCAATCAAGCACATTTCCATCCTGAAAAAGAAAATATCCCCAACTTCTACACCAGGCACAACACCAATTCTCTTCCTGATATTAGTTCGAATCCCTTTGTTCATTAAGATTGTTCCAGCTCTTAAATCAGGTCGTCTTGTTACTCCAGGTGTAGAATCCTTTGAATCCTCAATCTGAGAAATTTTTCTTCGGAGCACATCATAAGTCATGCGTATGTATCCTACCGACTCCTTGTCACCGTCAGCTCGCCTGAATGTATCAAAATCCATGAGATTAAATGATTCAAGAATTTTATCAACCATAGCATCTATATCCGCATCAGAGGAAGCGACATTGATATCCTGACTGCTGCCAGCCCGTGTCCTCTTCTGAATCTTTTTCTTTGTGGTGGCGGCTTTGCTTGAATCTTCGGCATCAGTAGCATGAAAGCCATCACTGAAACAATCTTCTTCAGATGGTGATAGACCGCGACCTCTGGAATCTCCATTTGCTGCAGCCCTGAATGAATTGAGGGGAAGCGGAGCTGGGATGGTGCCACTGAAGCCAAAAGGAGGAGGATTTTGCATGTTTTGAGAATCTAAGGAACCAGAAAATGGGTAGAATGGCGCAAAAGCAGGGGGGAAAGGACCAGAGGGAGGTGCGCAAACAAAAGGGGCTGCAGCTTGGGGATGGGGAAACGAAGCGAAAGAAGGCGTCGAAGGGAATACGGGAATCAGACATCGTAGTGGCCTCACATTCAAAACCCTAGATTTATCTATTGAGTCTTGCCCACCGCTTTCTTCCATTTCAGACAAACCGAAATGATAGGAGACTTTGTTTTTCAACAATTCCGACAAGTGTACTGTAAATTAATCAAAAGTTACACAAATCTGAAAAAGAATAAAAAGTAAAAGAGCAACCCACCTCCAATTTCGAATCAAACCAAAGATTAAGAGAAACCCATTTCTGAGAAGAGTCTATTTCCAAAGAAACGAACGACAAACTTTGACACGTTAAACATAGAGATTCTATTTCGGGAATGCAAGGTTTGCTCAATTTTGCTGTAAATCCCTGAAACATTCACAAAGACAAGTACTAGAAGTAAAGCACTCAAATTATAAAATATCTGGAGATTTTGTTACAATTTGGAGAATAAATTTGTTTCATTTTTTTTTTTTTTTATGATAGTGTTGTGTCTTTGAAGGGTGAATTCCGTGGACAGTGCTAGATTTGACAATTTCTGGATATGGAAATAATTTGGTACATGTCGTGAAACACTAATAATGTTTTAAAAGGGCTAATAAAAATTGTATTTATCGAGAAGGAAAGGGAACCTTTTTAAATTATCAAGAAAAAAATGATAATGATTATTATATCTTTAATGAATTGTTTAGAAAAATTCATACATTCTCATTCAGCAAAATTACAATTGAAAGTTTTAATATTCAATATAAGACATTCGAATATATATAGTTACAAAGTTTTATAAAAATATGTATATTTACTATAATTATATGTAAATCATAATATAAACATATTTACATTTGATGTTGCCTAGTTGACAGCAACAGTGCTTTACCTTCCACGTGGTCTGATTATGCTAACGACGAAAGGGTGACGTCGATGCAATTTGCTCCACGTGTTCTTCGTATATCCTGCAAAACAACAGGAATCAGAGGGGGCAGGGATTTGTCCCTGCACGCGCACTCCGACGATCAAGTCAGTGATCGGGAGTTGGTGTATGTATGTAAGAAAATGAGAGTTTATGGCTTAAATCAGAGTGTTTAAGTATTCTCCCTGTTTTTCTTTGATTTTGGATCGATTTCTGGATCTGGCCCCCTTCAGAGGGCTCACCTCATATTTATAGGCATCTGAGTCGGTTCGGGCTGAGGCCCAGGCGCGTGTCTGGGCCGCGACAGAGTGGTAGAGCACTCTGTCGCGCTTCTATGCTGGAGACTCTGCCCCAGGCCGTGCGGGAGACTCTGGGGACTCTGGGGACTCTGCCCCAGGCCGTGCGAGAGACTCTGGGGACTCTGCCCCAGGCCGTGAGAGAGACTCTGGGGACTCTGCCCCAGGCCGTGCGGGAGACTCTGGGGACTCTGCCCCAAGCCTTGCTAGAGACTCTGGGGACTCTGCCCCAGGCCGTGCGAGAGACTCTGGGGACTCTGCCCCAGGCCGTGCGGGAGACTCTGGGGACTCTGCCCCAAGCCGTGCTGGAGACTCTGCCGCATACAGTGCGGGAGACCTCTGTCGGGGACCTCTACCGCGGTCTGTGCGGGAGACTATCCCTCATACAGTGCGGGAGACCTCTGTCGGAGACCTCTACCGCGGTCTATGCGGCAGACTATGCCGCATGCTGAGCGGGAGACTATGCCACATGCTGAGCGGGAGACTATACCACATGCTGAGCGGGAGACTATACCGCCTGCAGCGCGGGGACCTCTACCGCAGTCTGTGCGAGAGTCCTGTGCCGTGCATGGGCGATGGAGGTCTGTCGCTCACGATGCGCGGCAGACTGTGAGGCGATAGACTCCTCTCGCGTCAAACACTCTGTCGCACATCTGGGAACGGTGTCGCATAGAGCTTCTGTCGCCAATCTGCCACGTGGCCTGTTCTTGGATCGACACGTGGCAGGCGGATAGTTGCACACGTGGATCTGGTGACACGACCACATCAATTGCTCCCCACTCTTTGGCGGGAATTTTTCCCTCGAAAGAGGATCTGGGTCCGGTGTTTCGCGGGCCGGGTCGGACCTCCGCGTGTGTGTGTACCCAGGCGAGCCTCTATAAATACTGGGCCCCTGACGTCCTTGTCGCTACTGAATTCTCTCGCAAGGACACTCTGTCGCGACTCTCAGGCACTCTGTCGCAAGTCCTTCGCCATACTGTCGCAACTCTGCCGGGAGACTGCTCACTGTGTCGCTAGTCTGCCGCGGATTTTCACACTCTGCCGCGAGTTCTGTTTCCATTACCTTAGGTAATTTTTCGTAGCCCGTAATCCCACTTCTTTGATCTACGAGCTTCTAAGATGGCTGGACATGGCATAGGAAAGCAAATCGATCTAGGCGTTAAGTCGACTTTAAGGGAAGCCGACGTTCAAGACCTAGAATCTCGATTTCCTTTGTCCGAGGGATACACTTATAGACTCCCAACCCCTCAGGAGAGCGACATACGTCGTGTGTCTGACGGGGTTGTCGTTTTTAGGGCAGCTTTGGAGTTAGGACTCCGCTTCCCGTTGTCCGACTTTGGGGCTTCCTTCCTCAGGATGCACAGGGTATCCCGGGGCAACTGCATCCTCATGCATGGATGCAATTGGTAGCATTCACTGTGCACTGCCATTTAAGGGGCGTCCCTCCGTCTCTTCCTCTTTTTGAAGTATTCTTTAGGCTTCGAGGGAGTCCCGGCTTAGTGCCTTATTCGCTTCAGCGGGTGTACCAGCCCGATTTTGAGAACCGATTATTCGAGAAACCTGCTAACAAGCTTCACGGTTTCGAGACAGAATGGCTGGTTGTGGAAGTGTCCGAGGGCCTGGATATCCCTACTCGTTGGGAGAATAGGCACGAAATCCCCAAGGGTCCCCGGGTTGCCACACTTAGGGAGCAGTTGTCTTCTGACATCGACAAATTGCTGGTCCCTCATCCCCTTAGCCTGGACACCCTTGTATCAAATGAAAATTTGATATTAGCAGGCTGGGGTGTGGGTCCGGTCCCTGTTGCCGGACCCTCTGTTCCGTCGTCAGATCCTCTGCCTTCGGCTTCTCCCGAGTTAAATCCTGAAGCTCCTAGGCCACAAGAGGATGTAGGGGGCACCAATCTGGAATCCAGCTCTGGTAGCGAACCCTTAGCCGATCTCACTGGTTGGGAAGGGTTCGGCTCCACTTTCATGGTGCTTCCAGACGACGAGGGGATAAATATCGAGTCCCTTCAGGAGCACTTAGACTCTCCTGACGGTAACTTTTATTTTTTCCCTCTACTTATTATTTTTGATCAATTTATTAACCATTGATCTTCTTTTTCTTTTTTGCAGACATGAGTCATTTCCGGCAATCATTAGGTCGCCAAATTTCTGAGGCTGGTCCTTCCAGCGCTCCTGCCAGGAAAAGGCATCGTTTGGCTGACGATGTCCCAAGTGAGGCATCGATCCCCTCTCATCCATCTCGTGCTCGGACCCCTCCTGTTTCTAGGCAGGCGATGCCTCCCCCTCCTTTAGAGCAGAGAGATGTCTCTCGGGATAGGGGGAGAGTTGCCTCGTCTTCACGGGGGGCTTCCGGGTCATCCGGGCGATCACGCTCTGAGGAGCGCGCGGAATGCAATATCATTCCGTCTCAGCGGAAGAATAGAAAGCGTCTGTACATCGAGAGTTCGATGAGAAGCAGGCCGATATTGCCGAGGATAGGTCCTGCCGACGAGAGGCCCTATTCCGTGGATGGGGGGAATATTATGAGGGGCCACGAATTCTGAGTCTACCCCGGGGTTCGTGATAATGATGTTCTGGACACTCCCGGGGTGGCCTCTCGGTTGAGCTGGTCCACTATCCTTCCTCGAGATGAGGCAAGGATATTCAGAAACTACCCCGAGGGGGAAGACTTAGCCGACATCGAGGAGTTGAGGGTAAGTTTCTGATTTCTTCTCTTTTTGATTGCTTTTTGCAGCATGCTTTGAGTCTAACATTTTTGCATTTTTGCGCAGCTGGCTCAACGAACCGCGGCAAATAATGCCCAACATCGGGCTTACCGGGAGCGAGCCGACAGAGAGATCCGGGAGTTGAGGGACAAAGTCATGGAGCTACAGAACACGGTCAACAACTTGTCCCCTCTTCCGGATTTAGTTCGAAGCCTGGAGGAGCAGCTTGCTAAGGCTCATCAAGACCTCGGTCTTGCAAAGGGGGATCTCACAGTGGAGACGGCCCGGTCTTGTAAACTCCAAGAGGACCTGCAGGAGGCTCATTCTGAGTTAGACCGTATGCAATCCAACTATATGTCTACGCTCACTCGGAATCAAGAGCTCGAGCAGCGTGTTGGTGAGTTGGAAGGCCAAACTGCTCCTGTACTATCCCAGGCCGAAATTGACAGCATACGGGCCGAGGCCGTAAAGGAGTATCGTCTCTCCAAAGACTGCTTGAGGCGGAAGGAAGACTTCTCCAACCCTTATGTCAAGTACGGGTTCTACCTGGCCCGATCTTGGCTAGAAGCACACAGGGAGGGAGAGGAATTTCCTGAGCTCCAATATACCCCTGATGCGATGCTCTTTGAGGCCCCTGATTGGACCAAGTACGAGCCCGAGGCTGAGCCTGCGGACGAGCTGTTCAAGAGGACTGCTCAGGATGATCTCGTCAACCTTGCTGGTCCTTGGGAGCCCGCGGATCTGGACGGTGCTCCTGAGCCTATAGAAGCCCTCATTGATTTAGACGGCGAGGAGGGCGAGCAGTCCCTTGGAAGTGAAGGTTTTGCAGCTGATCCCCAGCTTCCTCCCGGAGAGTAGATAGGGATTTTTGCTTTTTGTTTTTTGTATTTCATTTCAAGTACTTTGTTTTGTTGTTTTAACTTTGTACTTTTGTCGAAATGCAATTGTAAAGATCTGTTAAAGATCTATTTGTACCGACACTTGAATGAAATGAAATTGAGATTTTTGTTCATGCTTTGTCTTGCACTACTTCTCTAATTGTCATTTGTCATTCTTTGTCTGATTGTTTCTTTTGCTTGGCTTGTATATACTTTGCTTGTATATAGCTTTGTATTGATATTCGTGTATGCTCCCCAATTCTTGATAGAAAGGTATACTTTCAGGAAGAATTTTTTGTGCAAACGCGCAGTTGTTTAAGGCTTGAGTACTATGACGTGAAGGCGTCTTTAGTTTTTATAGCCTTAGTATTTTGATTACCTGGCCACGGTGACGCGTAGCGTCTTAGGCCTTTATGGTTAATTGAATGCTTTATGCCTGGCCTTAGTGACGCATTGCGTCTCAGGCTCTTACGGCTCTTTTGAGTATACGCCTGGCCACAGTGACGCGTTGCGTCTCAGGCTCTTACGGCTCTTTTTGAGTATACGCCTGGCCACAGTGACGCATTGCGTCTCAGGCTCTTACGGCTCTTTTTGTATGGATGTATATATACCTGTTTTACAGTGATACGTATACGCCGGGCCACAGTGACGCATAGCGCCTCAGGCTCTTACGGCTCGGTTGAACTACGCCTGGCCACAGTGACGCATAGCGCCTCAGGCTCTTACGGCTCGGTTGAACTACGCCTGGCCACAGTGACGCATAGCGCCTCAGGCTCTTACGGCTCGGTTGAACTACGCCTGGCCACAGTGACGCATGGCGCCTCAGGCTCTTACGGCTCGGTTGAACTACGCCTGGCCACAGTGACGCATAGCGCCTCAGGCTCTTACGGCTCGGTTGAACTACGCCTGGCCACAGTGACGCATAGCGCCTCAGGCTCTTACGGCTCGGTTGTCCGCTTTGGGTTTAGCCCGTTGGTAGCCTGCGTTCGCAGGGCCCGAACCAAGGGCAGCCCTCACGTTTTTGAATCCTGTCACTAGATTTTGACTTACAACAAAAAGATAATTCATATATCGGTTAGGTAATGACATCTGGTGACAGTGTAAGTAAAGCAATAGTGCTTGGGGAGGAAGATGTAGTGGTTAATTCAAATACAGCTTTAAGTGATTTGAATTCCACGTTTTCCCTATCTTCTTCCCTTGTAGAGTTTCCAGAGCGCAAGTATTAGGTCCGATCTTGCATCTGATTCTGTAGGGACCTTCCCAGTTGGCTCTGAACTTCCCATCCTCCTTCAGGGCATTCGTGATCTGCGACTTTCTGAGCACTAGATCTCCCTCAGACATTGGCCTATCTCTCACCCGACTATTATAGTAGTTGGCCACCCTCTGATGATAGGATGCCAATCGAATAGCCGCGGTCTCTCTACGTTCATCGAGTAGGTCCAAGCCTTCCCTTAGAGCTTGTGAGTTTTCTTCCTCTACTAAGGGTATAACTCTTGGCGATAATGCTCCAAGTTCCACGGGGATCAATGCTTCTGCGCCGTATACAAGACTGAACGGCGTTTCTTTAGTCGACACACGACTGGTGGTACGATATGCCCATAAAACGCTAGGCAATTCGTCCACCCAGGCCCCTTTTGCTTTGTCGAGCCTGGTCTTCAGCCCATGGAGGATGGTCCGATTACTGACCTCGGCTTGTCCATTAGCTTGAGGATATGACACTGAAGAGATCCGTAGCTGAATGTTGAGGTCCTTACAAAAGTCACGGAAGGCGTTGCAATCAAATTGCTTTCCATGGTCGGCATTCAAGATGCGGGGAATTCCAAATCGACAAATAATGTCTTTCCACACCATTGCCTCCACTTTCTTTTCCGTGATTGTGGCCAAAGGCTCTGCTTCGATCCACTTTGTGAAGTAATCGGTAGCCACCAACATGAACTTTCTTTGACCCGTGGCTAATGGGAAAGGTCCAAGGATGTCCAACCCCCATTGTGCAAAAGGAATTGGTTGTACTGTGCCTTGAGAGGGAGTTACTGGGGCTGCGGTGATAGGCGCAAACCTCTGACATTTGTCACACCTGCGGGTTTGGTCCATTGCATCCTTTGTCAGCGTTGGCCAGTAAAATCCCGATCGCAGTACTTTAGCAGCGAGGGCTCTTGCACCTAAGTGTTCGCCGCAAATTCCTTCATGCACCTCCGTTAGGGCATATCTAGCTTGTTCCGGTCCCAGACATTTTAGCAGTGGCGATGAGTATCCCCTTTTGTACAGTTCTCCGTTGATGAGTGTGAACTTTGCCCCTTGTACTTTCAAACGACGAGTCTCGTCTTTATCTTGGGGGAGTGTACCCTCAGTGAGATACTGTTTAAACGGGGATCTCCAATCGTCTCCAACTTCAATGTCACACACTTCGACCTCTTCAATACTTGGTCGTTCGAGCCTCTCCACCTTTACTGTCCTTCCTTGTGTTTCGGTGGAGGAGGCTAGCTTAGACAGTGAATCAGCATGTGTGTTTTCGGACCGGTTGATTTGCATCAGCTGAAAGCTTTTGAAAGTCTTGGCCAAGAGTTGGACTTTCTTTAAGTAAGGAACCAGCATCGGTTCTCGTACTTCGTACTTTCCGCTGAATTGGTTCACCACCAATTGAGAATCACTGTGTGCTACCAAGTGGTGAACCTGTAGTTTTTCCGCTAGTGTCATCCCTGCTATCAAAGCTTCATACTCCGCTATATTGTTCGAACTAGGGAATCCGAATCGTAGGGAGTATTCCAGGGATTTTCCTTCTGGTGACACCAGGACTATACCCGCTCCACTTCCGTTGGCACTTGATGACCCATCGACATGCAGTAACCATGGGTGAGCCTCCCCTTCACTGCTGTCGTTCGGGATAGTGCATTCCACGATGAAGTCAGCCAGAGCTTGACCTTTGATAGCCTGTCTCGCTTGGAATGTGATGTCGTATCCCCCAAGCTCCACCGCCCATTTCACTAACCTCCCTGAATGTTCAGGTTTCTGGAGGATCTGTCTTAATGGTTGGTCTGTTAAGACAGTGATGGGATGTGCTTGGAAATACGGACGCAGCTTTCGCGAGGCCATCAAGAGGGCCAATGCTAGCTTTTCGGCCAGTGGATAGCGGGTCTCTGGATCTAATAACACTTTGCTCACATAGTAGATGGGGCAGTGTACCGTTTCGTCTTTCTTTAGTAGCACCGCGCTAACGGCGAAATCACCGACTCCCAAATACATATAGAGCTGTTCTGCTTCCAGGGGCCTTGTTAATAGAGGCAACCGCTTCAAGTATTCCTTGAGATCTTCAAAGGCTTTTTGACAATCTTCCGTCCATTCGAAGTTCTTCCCCCCCCCCCCCCCCCGTAGAGTTTTGAAGAAAGGCAAGCTCTTTTCGGCTGATTTCGACAAGAAGCGATTTAGAGCCGCTATTCTGCCTGTCAATCTTTAGACCTCTCTTACGGTGGTTGGGGGTTTCATGTCAATGACAGCCTGTATCTTTTCAGGATTTGCCTCGATACCCCTGTTAGTGATCATGAAGCCTAGGAATTTTCCTGACCTTACCCCGAAAGAGCACTTTTCGGGGTTTAGCTTCATGTTAAATTTCCTCAATACTTCAAATACCCTGGACATTTGATCAGCATGAGATTCTCCTACGCGGCTCTTGACTATCATGTCGTCCACGTAGGCTTCCATGGTATTTCCCAGAAGATCTTTGAACACTTTGCTCACCATTCGTTGGTAGGTGGCACCCGCGTTCTTTAAACCGAACGGCATTACCCGATAGCAATAGGTTCCGTCATCGGTTATAAAAGAAGTCTTTTCTTCGTCTTCTGGGTGAAGCATGATTTGGTGATACCCGGAGAATGCATCTAAGAAACTGAGGAGTTTGTAGCCGGATGTATCATCTACGAGTCTGTCTATCCGAGGTAGGGGGTATGAATCTTTGGGGCAGGCTTTGTTCAGGTCTGTGAAATCAACACACATTCGCCATTTCCCGCTAGATTTCTTTACCATCACTACATTGGCTAACCACTCAGGGTAATAGACTTCTCGGATGAATCCGGCGCCTAGGAGTTTAGTCACTTCTTCAGTGATTGCTTTTTGTCGCTCCGGGGCGAAACTCCTCTTCTTCTGTTTGACGGGTCTATGTCCGGGTATGATGTTAAGTTCATGGCATATGACTTCGGGACTGATCTCGGGCATGTCTGCCGGGCTCCAGGCAAAGATATCTGAGTTTCTCCTCAGACACTCGACTACCTCCTTTCTCTGTTGTTCGCCCAACTGAGTCCCGATGAATGCCCTTTTTCCGCTATCCCCTTCAGTTAGCGCAATGGCTTCTGTTTCCTCTACAGGTTGGGGCTTAGGCGGATCGTCAATGCATAAGGTTTCTTTCCTCTGTGCTACCTTGTTGGCAGTGGAAGCGAGATAACAAGTACGGGCGCTCTTTTGGTTTCCTCGTACTTGCCCGACTCCGTTGGGAGTGGGAAATTTCATCAACAGATAGCAAGAGGATATTACCGCCCTCATGTCATTCAGCACAGGTCTGCCCAAAATCATATTTTAGGCAGCAGAGGTTGACCTGACCACCATGAACAATACTTGCCGGGTCACATTCTTTGGGTGTTCTCCGAGAGTTACAGGTAACTCTATGGACCCGGCAACTTTCACTCGCTCCCCCGTGAATCCATATAGTGGCTCCGTAACGGGCTTTAACCTATCTTCGGATATGCTCATTTTTTCAAAGCAGTTCCAATAGATCAGGTTCACTGAGCTCCCGTTATCGACCAGGACCCTGCTCACCGGGTGTTTGGCCACCACCGTGGATATCACCATGGGGTCGTCATGGGGCATGGCGACATCGCCTCTGTCAGCCGGAGTGAACATGATGGGCTCTTCATCCGCCCGCTCCTCCATTACCACGTTAACCTTATACGCTTGCCTAGCGTAACTTTTACGGGAAGTAGAGGAGCTTCCTGCACTTGCGTCCCCGCCTGCGATGACATTTATCGCGGGGGCTGTAGGTTCGTTGTTTGGCGGATTAGCACGGGGGATGGGCCTGACTGCTTCGTTTCTAGGCCTATCCCTTCTGACATCATTATTTGCCCCCGTCCGCAGACGATTATTCCTTTGGTCACGCGGAGGATATCGGGGTCTCTCGCTTCGCCACAGGAAGCGGTTGATCTTCCCCTCTCTGGCCAGTCTTTCTAACTGGTCCATTAAGTCTTTACACCTCTCTGTCGGGTGTCCATGAGCACAATGGAATTCACAGTAGGCTTCAGTGTTTCGGCCTACGTCTCCAATTTTCTTCTTGGGGAATTCTAGTAATCCTGCCCCTTCGATGGCTGCCAGTATTGCAGTGCGAGGCTCGTTTAACTTGGTATAACCTTCATACCTGAGCCTAGGGGCTTTGTCAGTTCTTACGGGTCTTGGGAAGCTTCTCTCAGGCGCGTCCCTCTCTCTCTTCTTTCCTTCTTTAGCCTCCCTGGGCTGTATCATTCTCATGACCTCTCCTTGGGCCACGTATTTATTAGCCCTTGCAAAAAGATCGGAGATCGTCAGAGGTTGATCAAGGGAGAGGGATTCTTGTAGCTTCTCTGAGCTTGTCCTTTGGAGTATCGCAGCCAAGGCTACCCCTACTGGTAGATCTTCCACCTCCAAGGTTGCATCTCGGAAGCGATCTACATAGCTTTTCAAGGATTCTCTATTTCCTTGTTTAAGCATGAGTAAGTAGGTAGCGTCTTTCTTCCTCTGGCTGTGAATCATGAATACTTTGAGGAACTCATTTCTCAACTCCTCGAAAGAGGAGATTGAACCTTCGCTCAGCCCGTTAAACCATTTCAGAGCGTGCCCGGACAATGTGAGAGAAAAAGCTCTGCACATGATTTCGTCCTCCCACCCATGAAGCAGCATGAGGGATTCATAACTCTGAATATGGTCGTAGGGATCCGCTTTGCCGGTATAAGTAGCCATAGAAGGCATTTTGAACTTCTTCGGCAAGGGTTTGTTCATGATCTTCGGACTAAACGGGATCCTCCTCCTTTGTCCGTCATCCGGAGACACTAGCCTTTTCTTCTCGAGGATCCTTTGGACGACCTTCTCCACGTCCTCCGACCCTCGAGCTGAGTAAGGTCCTGTCCCTTCCGGTCTAGAAGAGTCCGATTGGTAAATACCTCTTCCAGTACATCTGACTGCGGGACTTGATATCTCGGGACCTTCTTGTGGGTTAAAATCTCTTTGTCTTCGCTGCTCCCCAGTCCTATATTCTCCTAACTCTTGTACAAACTCCAAAGGAGAAGAGCTGCGGAGTGTAGAGAAACTCTGCCGCACAGGGGCTGCAGGAGAATTCTGTCGCCTGGCCGACAGAGGTGAAGTCTGCCGCGCATCGGGCAAAGGTAAACTCTGTCTCCTAGCCGCAGCGGGAGAGTACTGTCGCCCATCTGACCTGGGATATCTCTGCAGCATGTGGTCGACGGGAGAGCTCTGTCGCCTTTGAGTCGGGGGAGTGCTCTGTCGCCCATTCGGCGAACTCCGCCGCCTATCGGGCAGGGGTGAGCTACGTCGCAGTTGAGCCACGGGTGATCTCTGTCGCGGGGATGCGGGTGAGCTCTGTCGCCTCGGAACCGGAGGCGACCTTTGTTGTGGTGGAGCTGCGGGTGAGTTCTGTCTTGCTGGGTGGCAGTAGCATTATCTTGCGTTCCTGCACCTTGTCCAGCACTCGCCAAAGTGGAGGGCTGACCTCTCTCGTAGGTCTGCCTCGGTGTGCTTTCCCCCACTAACTGCTGTACTTCATGGGGTAAGCTGAATTGGGGGAGAGCGTCTCTGAAGAAGCTCACCATGGCTCTCAGGGCTGTTGTAGCCTCTTCATTTTTGCGCTTCAGGGTGTCGAATTCTTCCAGGGAGACTAAGGGTTCTGCTTGAGCCCTTCCACTGTGTCTCTTCCTTCGTTCTGATCTGGCAAGGGGACTTACAGAATTTCGCCCTCCTGTCACCTCCGTCGTAGAGCGTGTTCTCACCATTTCGATAGAGAATGTGGCTTTTTGTCAGGCTTCCCACAGACGGCGCCAATTGATGTTGCCTAGTTGACAGCAACAGTGCTTTACCTTCCACGTGGTCTGATTATGCTAACGACGAAAGGGTGACGTCGATGCAATTTGCTCCACGTGTTCTTCGTATATCCTGCAAAACAACAGGAATCAGAGGGGGCAGGGATTTGTCCCTGCACGCGCACTCCGACGATCAAGTCAGTGATCGGGAGTTGGTGTATGTATGTAAGAAAAGGAGAGTTTATGGCTTAAATCAGAGTGTTTAAGTATTCTCCCTGTTTTTCTTTGATTTTGGATCGATTTCTGGATCTGGCCCCCTTCAGAGGGCTCACCTCATATTTATAGGCATCTGAGTCGGTTCGGGCTGAGGCCCAGGCGCGTGTCTGGGCCGCGACAGAGTGGTAGAGCACTCTGTCGCGCTTCTGTGCGGGAGACTCTGCCCCAGGCCGTGCGGGAGACTCTGGGGACTCTGGGGACTCTGCCCCAGGCCGTGCGAGAGACTCTGGGGACTCTGCCCCAGGCCGTGCGGGAGACTCTGGGGACTCTGGGGACTCTGCCCCAGGCCGTGCGAGAGACTCTGGGGACTCTGCCCCAGGCCGTGCGAGAGACTCTGGGGACTCTGCCCCAGGCCGTGCGAGAGACTCTGGGGACTCTGCCCCAGGCCGTGCGGGAGACTCTGGGGACTCTGCCCCAAGCCGTGCTGGAGACTCTGCCGCATACAGTGCGGGAGACCTCTGTCGGGGACCTCTACCGCGGTCTGTGCGGGAGACTATCCTGCATACAGTGCGGGAGACCTCTGTCGGAGACCTCTACCGCGGTCTATGCGGCAGACTATGCCGCATGCTGAGCGGGAGACTATGCCACATGCTGAGCGGGAGACTATACCACATGCTGAGCGGGAGACTATACCGCCTGCAGCGCGGGGACCTCTACCGCAGTCTGTGCGAGAGTCCTGTGCCGTGCATGGGCGATGGAGGTCTGTCGCTCACGATGCGCGGCAGACTGTGAGGCGATAGACTCCTCTCGCGTCAAACACTCTGTCGCACATCTGGGAACGGTGTCGCATAGCGCTTCTGTCGCCAATCTGCCACGTGGCCTGTTCTTGGATCGACACGTGGCAGGCGGATAGTTGCACACGTGGATCTGGTGACACGACCACATCAACATTTATTCTAAAAGGGAGCTATTTGAATATTTTATTGTAGGTATTTGAATACTTAAAACTAATTTCTCTCTGAAAAAAGATAAAATATACGTGCATGTGCTTATATCATGATGTACATGTACTTCTCATAAAATGTACATATAAAGGTATTCGAATAACTTATTTAGATATTTGAATACCTAAAGTTAATTTCTCTTTTAAAATAAACGTAAACACATGTACATATATTTATATCATGACATACATATCATTCTCATAAATTATATTTATATATAGGTATTCGAATACTTTATTTAAATATTTGAATACATTCTTATAAAATGTACAAAAATCATCCATAGGTATTCAAATACACAAATAAGCAACTCCAAAAAGAAAAATTACTTTATCTACTCTACAATCGTCTTCTTCTGATTCCTTTGGTTGTTTCTCAATAGAAGCTCGCTTTACTAACTCTTCTTCTTCGTCGTCGTCTTCTTTATCATATTTCTCTTGTATTTTCTTACGCATCTTCCTTTTTATAGCATAAGGTCATGCCATTTTATCAACTCAAATTATCTTCTAAGCCAATTATTTCTTGAAAAAAAAAGCCATTAAGAGGAAAAAAATCAACCCTAGTAAATGAAGTACTTTTGTAATGTCCTGTTTAAGAGAAAATTGGAATAAATCTTTCTTTTCCTTCCTTATGTTTGTTTATGATCAGTGTAGCACCTAATCACTTCAATTGGTCTTATTAGCCAACTCTGATAAGTTTCCTTTAATCTTGGTTCCATCCTTAAGTATGTTATATGGCAATCCATATATTAGCATATCATAAAACCATAAGTGGTATTATCCATTTATTGTTCTTCAAAAGAATACAATTATAATTAGCATAATCATTTCATCACACATCTTTCTAGATCATAATCGATATCTAACACTGCCCTAAGACTACATTTGATACATATTATAATATATTATTGCATCCCAAAAAGAATTACATAAACTATGTATGAGCAATGTTTGATATATAAACTAAGATATATAGTTGTATATGTACCTTTAGAAGAGTGAAACTAGGCGGCAGGACAACGCTCTCCTAACCTACCTAAAAAGAATGTTGCGCTCTCATGCCTAGCGCAGATAGTCTTTGGAGGAAATGAGAGGGGGTGAGCTTAACGGTCAACAAGAGTACATGCAGAGGGAGGCAAAACATACATGTATATTTCATTTAAAAATATATAAGGCAGCTTTTTTACAAATATACTTAGTTTAAAACATACTTGATTTCATGAATCATAAGTTATAAACTTAACATAAGTATTTTTACAAAGATATAAGCATGCAAATAAATCATGCATGTGATGTATTTTCGCAAATCATAGCTTAAAACATACATTCATATAAACATAATTCATAAGCTCAATGAAAGCTTAAATATAGGTTAGAGACTTGGCATCTCATTCCAAGAATGTTGTATACCTAACTTACATACCAAAATCAGAGTCCTAAAAAAGGGAAAGAGTTAACTTATGGCCATGGTTAGGATTTCCTCAGCCCTACTGGACCGGTGAGTACTGGGAATATTGTTGACTTGTTTAGGTCTAACAGCCTTAACTTAGCTTAACTTAAGAATGTAAGGGAAATTTGCCTACGTAACTTAAATAGATGTTGTACACCACCCCTTAAGCACATTACAAATGGTAGCCTTATAGTCTCAACCAAACAATTCATAAAACATACTTGGTATGATTTTGTAACATCATAAACATAGTCTAACTTTCTAATCGTAATACTTAAGTAAATGAGATAGTTATCCCATGGAATCATCCTTTTCATAAACTTAAATATAGGACCCTACTTAAAACATGCTAAATAGGTTTTAGGGAAATCATTTTAATGCATTGGTTTGTTTTTAAATACTTAATACAAGTTTTATCATGCAATTTTGTAAAATGAAGTCCTTTAGTGCATTTTGTAGGATCTTCATACTTAAATCATAAAACCATAATATTAATAAATCATGCATTTATTGACTTTAAACCGAAATGGGTTAACTTGGCATGAAAAGTACCTTTTGGTATAAAATAGGGGAAGGGAATCGATCCTACTTCTCATGGGATCGATCCCTCAATACCTGAATGCATAATTCTGGAAAAGCTTAAATGACAGATTAGTTCCCTGCCTCATGGGATCAATCCCCAAATGACAATTATGACTTTTTCATGGATTTTTCATATCATAAACATACTTAAAACATAGTAAGCTTGTATGCATGCATTAAAAGCAAATAAAAACCATGACTCTACACATAATCCCTTACCTTATGGCGATCACTGCACTTAACTTTGGTTCTTTGACACCAAACATAAAGTTAGGCAATGTATCTGTATTGTCCAACTTTTCCCAAAAGACCTTTTTGTTGCAAAAGCCAAAGTATCCAACTTAGATTCATATTCTTTTAGCTTTCTTAAGCTTCCATGAACCAAACCTTTTCTACTTAGCATTTCCCTCTTAAGCCTAAAATTGAAAACCTTAACTTACATGCTCTTATAAGTTCAACCAAATCATTCTTGATCATAAACCATACCATACATAATCCTACTTTCATCCTTAACATCATAACATCCATTAGATTCATCATTCTAACCATTCATACATAAACCCTCAAATTTCATCAACTTCAACCCTAGTTCATCTTTCCATAAATTTTATTTTTGAAATCTACTTAAGCAGATCAATATATTATACCACCAATCACAACATATATTTCTTTTAGGATTTTAGGAAATCATATCTTGTAGAGAAAGAAACTCTAGGTTTTGTGATAATTCTATTAAAATAGAATTATTTGTGCTTAATTTCTTAATTAATTATTTTAATCCCCATATTATTTTATTAATTATCCCCTCAATTTAATTAAAATTCTCTTGTGTGCAGGTAAATTAAATCCGGATGAATTTCAGTCGTTTAGGTAGAAAATGACCTGAAAATGGGCTAAAAGAGACTAGACCACTACCATTTTGCAGTCTGAGTCACCATTCATTGTAGAGACATGTGATGCCGGGTGTTCGTATTTTATTCGCCTCGAAAATATAAGATCGACGGATACCGTGCCCACCTTTTGGAAGACACATGTCGGGCTACATCGCACATCCAAGTTGACAAAAAGACAAGTGACGTGGAAATATCTTCTCTGAAGCGAATGGAATGAAGACAAGTGGCCAAACAATGCCAACTCATCTAGGATTAAAAATTACAATTGTACCCCCAATTTTGTTTATAAATAGAATATGATGAGCAATTGAAAATGAGTTTTTTTTTTAGGGTACCTTTAGTTTTTTTTTTTTTTTTAGGTTAAGATTTTATTGCTACGTTTTATTTTTTCTTTAGGTTTTCTTTTAAGCCTTTCATGGTGGCTGGTGACAACAGCCACCATATTTCTTCTCGGTTGTGTTAAAATTCCATTCCTTTATTTGTAAGTTAGGGTTTTTATGGAAAGCTTATATTCTTCTATAGTTTTTACTCTCAGTTTGCTTGTTATGTGGGTTTTATTCCTGTGATTTTCTAATGTTCATTCGGATTTGCTGGTTTGGATGGGTTTAAACATTATTGATCGGTTCTATAGTTTTCTAAGTGACACATCAATGTCTTCATCAGCTTAGCCTCTGTTCAATTTCTTTCCCTGCATATGTGTTTATTTCATTACCTTTAAAGTTTCCAGTCGGTGTGTTGTCATTTATTTTCATTTCTGGGTAAAGCCAAGTGGTGTGAGGAAGCTGCTGGTCGGTGATAAGCTGCACAGAGCAGAAGACGGACTGCACCGTGGCAGTGGACCGAACCAGCAATCTGTCAGACCTGAATTTTTATGTAGCTTGTTCCTTATTATTTCTATGTGTATGAACACTCCGTTATTATAGTTGAATCATAAGAAGAGTATTTACTAGACTTAAAGTGTTAGTGAAATGATTTAACACGCAAAAGCTACATAAAAAACCTAATGTGAACTATAAGTGTCACAGGCTAAACCGAGTAAATCTAAATCATTCCGACTGAAAATAAGAACTTAAAATGAGAAAGTATAGATAGCTCATGAAGGAAAGTCAGCTTGATTTAGTCCCGAACATAGAAAACGAGAGTAAAAGCTAAAAAGGGTAAAATGGACCTTTTTGGCGAGATAAGGTGTTTCGGGTGAAATTATCCACCGGGAACGGTTGAAACATAAAGACGAGAGTGTAAGACATAAGATATGACACTTTCAAAATTTTGAGAAAAAGTCAACTAAGTCAATGGTTAAGGAAAAAGTCAACTATAGTTAAGAAAGTGGACTTTTACCATAGTTGACTAATCATGGTTAAAAAATTAACCTAAGTGTGGAGAAAATTTTGGAGAAAAATATTCTTGGCTAGAATACAAGATAATCATCCCCAGAAGTAAAGAAAATTTATTCGGAAGGATTCCGAATTTAATTTAATGGTTAAAAATGTAATGGGCCTAAGGTGAAAATTTAAAGCCCATTAAGGTATACTAAATGTATATCGAAATTCTTAGGTCCTTCAGACCAAATTGTTGGACCAATTGATTGGCCAAATATTGAGACAATTAAAGGCCCGAGATATAGTAAAAATTTCAGCCCGAAAGCCCATTAAGAAAGCCCAAACCGAGAAGCCCAAATGGAAAGCCCATGAGATAAATATCTAACCATAGTTAAAGCTAACCATGACTCATAAGGTGACTCATTAGGTGACTCATGGCTAAGGCTTGGAAAGTCAAACTTAATGGCTGGAAAGTAAAGCTTAATGGCTAAGTAAGTGGCTTATAAATTCAGTTACACCATTGTCATCTTCATCACACCAAATTCGGCTAGAAGAAGAAACCATTGAAACATATTATTCAAGCTTTCTCTCACTAGAAATCACTAAGAATTAGGCATAATTGGAACTTGCATCCTTCATGGAAGTTGTTCCAAATTGAAAGGAGAGTGACATATGTTGGAATTGGCTATCAAGGAGCCATATGTGCAAACCGAGAGCCTTCAAAGATTCGGCCAAAGGGTGAACACAACAATTGGTATGTTTTCTAGTTTTCAATTTCATATATGTTAATGTATGGATGATTTTAAGTATATTGATATATGTTTTAAGCATTGCAACATATTAAATCACTATGATGTTGGTTAGGTCGGAGTGAGTGGTGAGACATTGATTTATGTCCATATGATTTTAAGGCATAAATGAATTAATGTACATGTGTTAATAATTATGGTGTAATTAGAATTAATCAATTGGATTAATTAATACATGTAATTAGTTGGCAATCAAGGTGTTTGATAAAATGCCTAAATGAACTATATGATGGTTAGGAATGTTGCCAACTAAGTGTTTGTGAAAATGCCTAAGTGAATTGGTTAAGAAATAGGCATGGATGACATGTCATGGCATAACTGATGGCATGGATAGCTCTCAGCCATGGCATGTGGCCGAGAGGCCCAATGGGCCAAGTCCAAATATTTTAGACCCAATATGATGTAATGGGTCTAGGACAAGCCCAATAAGAGTTGGTGGACCCTACAAGCCCAATAGGCCCAACGAAAATGAATAGTAAAATGAAAATGGCTTAAGGCATAGTTAGGCCCATTAAGGATTATTAAAGCCTATTAAGGGAAATAGACTATATTTAATGTGAAATACAGTAGGAAAAGTGTAATTAACCTGATAAATGGTTATATGCAGTTCCAAAGAGTATTGGAGGAGTAAATCGGACTGCTGAAACGAGTAGCGCAGAGAAAGTGAAATTTCTCGAGTGATTGCAGGTAAGGGACTTTTGTGAGTAGTTAGAGATACCTGCTCATATTTTCATCTGCTTTTACATTTACTTAAAAACTCTGAGGGTCAGAGAAAGTGAATAATAATTATTGCGACCCGATAGTGGCAAATTACGATTTTGCCCCTAGTTAGTCAAAAAGTCAACTTTTATGAAAAGTTGTAAAAAGTTGTAAAAAGCATGGAAACCACTATTTTGAGTGTTTAACTGCTGTTTAGCAGGAGAATAAATAGATGGGCTAATGATTTTAAGGTTGATGTGAATTAAGCACACTTTATAGTGCTGATTTTGATGTTTTGTAAATCATCCCTTTTTAAAGAGCCATCTATCATATTTTGTGAGAATGAATCGTGTTGGAGCATAGCTCTCATTGGATTTCATATATTTTCCACATACATTAGTGCTGGATTTTGATTCGCACTATATTTCAATGACATGCATGATAGAGTACTGGAGTTCTTACTTGTACTCAGTTTTATATGATATATGCATGACAGAGTGCTGGAGCGATTAGCTCGTACTCGAGTTTTACATGAGATACATGACAGAGTACTAGAGCGTTGCTCGTACTCGATTCTTCATGATTTATACATGACATAGTACTGGAGCTATTGCTCGTACTTGATTTGATGATATTGTGCATAGCATGGTACTGGAGCTATTGTTCGTACTTGATTTAATACATGAACTATGCATTGACCTAGTTGCTGGAGATTTAGTCGCACTAGAGTTGAGTTTGTGATGTGAAACACTGTTTGAGCGGAGTGTCGACTGTGAGTCGCGCTCAAAAGTGCGCACTGTACGTGATATATAATACATGTTACAAACCCATGCTCGAATCCTTGTGTGACTGAGTGTCACATTATGTGAGAGGATATCCGCATGAGGGTATTAGAGATGTGGTATGATATTCCATGGTTTGAGGGCTAAGACCTATGGCAGGCACCCCGACTGTGATGTAGGGTCCACGGAGTACGTTGTACCGTGCGAGTGGCATGGAGTACCTTGTTGTACCGTGCATTCGGCATGGGAGTACATTGTACCGTGTGGTGTTGTGGTGTTGAGGAGGATATAGCTGGCGGTTGTGATGGACTGAGCCCCCTCCGTTGCAGCAGTGATGCCCCGTACACTAGGATTCCGTGTAGCTTGGGATCACATGTCGGATATGATCGTAGTCCAGGATACTATTTGCATTTCACCACAGAGTCTCACATGATATATCACATTGATTGACTGATTTAAATTGCGGACAGACCTAAGGGATGGGTCAGACTCCGATTTTGTGTTATGACTGATTTAAATGCCATATTTATTGTGATTTAAATATACATGGCATGATTTACATAAAGGCATGATTTATATAAAGATGTATTGCTTTGCACTACATGCCTACATTTGAGAAAGAAAGCATGATTTCTGTACATGGGATTTAATCTGTACAAGTATACATATATATATTTAAAGACATGCTTTTAAAGTGAGCTAAGGAAATGATGTTTTCAAGGCATAGCATTATTTTGAGTAGATAATGTAGATATCTACTTGCTTGCCTGATTTCCTTACTGAACACGTTGTATGCTCACCCCCTTTCTTTACATCTCTCTACAGAGCATCAGCAGTAGAGCGAGAGCTATTGAGGGATAGTGTTCCTGAGTCCACTGCTAGTTCCTATCGATCGACAGGTATACATATTTTGTACAGTTATGTATCTAAACATAGAAACAGCACAGTGATGTATACGATATATAATGGGGAATGTATTTGTGTTAGATTTTTTATAATCTCACATGTATTATAAAAACAGTTACAGTCAGTAACAATAAATTAACGTGTATGTATGATAATGGATAATGTGGTAAGCAAGGATTCTGACATCGAATCACAGCCCAACCATTGAAGAGAGGAAAGGTAAGTTAAAAATGCGAAAAATTTGTAGTGATTTTGGTTAAAGTCATGGATTGAGAACGGGTCCTGACACAATCCACCTCTCTGTTCTCCCCTGTTCTAAGTTTTTATTTACTATTCATGCTCATTTTCTATTTTAGCTGCTGGTTTTAATCATTTCATGTTTTCTATTTTCATCAATTGTCTTAGATTCACAAGTTAATCATGTTTGCATGTTGAAGCGACGCAGGACGTGGTGATCGATTATGCTCGAGCATGTGTGCTGGTACAAGCGACGCAAGGCAGACTTGGTGCAGCCGTCTGGACAACACCTGAATGCAGCAGCAGAAGCAGGACAACAACCGGGAAGTAGGAGCAAGCGGACAGTACTGAAGCAGGGAGGCAGTACGAGGGTGTTGTTGGCAGCATGGGCAGGTCGAGGAACGTGTAGCAGACAACAGTACAGCACCTAGAGCAAAGTAGGAGTCGGACATTCACAAGCTGCTGAGCGCAGTGCACAGTACAATGTCGGGGCAGTTGGTTGTATTGCAAACTGAGCAAGGCCATGTTTGGCACTTAAGAAATGTTACAAATTAATATTATATGCATTTATATTGTTTTGTTTAATGGTGTTTATACTTTTTATTATTTGTTAGCTTAGGTATACATTAATTTGCATGATAGTTTAATTGTTTTGGTTTATTAGTTTAAGGTTTAGTTTTAATTTTAATAGTTAATTTGTGACTACAATAGGATTTATGAATTAGATATTGCATTTAGAATTAAATTAGAAGAATATTATTTTATGCATTTTTAAGTTTTCATTTTAAATTGAAAAATTCACAAATATTAAGTTCTTATGCATTATTTAGATTTTGTTTCATTAAGTAGTAATTAGTTAGAGTTAGATTTAATTTAAGGTCCTTTTTATAGGGAATTATTTTCTTAGTTTTATTTAGGAATTTCTTTAAGTTAATAGGAGTATATTTTATTAGACTTTAAGTTAGCTTATTTTGCATTTTATTAATTAGTTTGATTACATGCATATTTTATTTTTTTTAGGATTGTTTACTTTTAATCTGATTAATTTTGTTTCTTTATAATTGCATTTTAGTTTATTAGTATTAATTAATTTTAACTATTTCAATTATCTTTTGTAGGTTATTGCTTTTAATTGTTTGGATCTCTGTAAGTAATTTTAGCTTTGTTTTATTGTCTTTAGTTTATAATTTTTATTGTTTTCAGTACTTTTAAATTTTAACCTTGTAGATCACCCACTGAAACTTTATAATTTGCTAGGATATACTTAGGGTAAGATTAACCGGTACTTAATTAGGCTAATTAGATTCTCCGTGGGATGATAATCTGGGACTTAAATCCCATTATTACTTGTACGACCCGTGCACTTGTGGATACACGTCTATGTCACTTAGAGTTGGTGTAGTCATCATCATTTTGTCTCTCTCTAAGCCTTCTACACCAACAACCACCTTCAATCATAAATATCCATTAATACACAATTAATACATCATAGATAATTTTACCCACCAAACAAATCCAAGTTTAAAGCCTCTTACCTTAGCTTCCCTCTTTTTGGAACCAAAACCCTTTTTTTTCTTCTTCCTCTCTTTATATCCTCTCACTCAAATCTCACTTTAGGATTATGGTTTTTGAAGAAATGAAGGTGAAAGATGGGAATTTGTTGAGTCCTTTTGCTTTTCTCCTTTCTTTTTCCTTTTTTTTTCCTTTTTTTCTCTTTTCTTTTTATTTTTCATTTTTCTCTCGACTTTCCCTTTTTTTCCATTGTTCTCCCGAGTCTTAAAACCCAATTTAAAGTTATTTAGGCACTAAGGGGTCAGTCCCTTAATTGAGGGGATCAATCCTATCCTTTAAAATTTGCTTCCGAGACACATTCTATCCTAAGGGGATCGGTCCTTTTAGGAAAGGGACCAGTCCCTTTGTGCCTCTACTTTTCCTTTTTGCATTATGTTTGCAAGGGGATCGATCCCTTAGCTCAAGGGGTTGGTCCTTTGACTCCTTACAGTTCATTTTTAGCTTCTGACTTCTAGAGAATCAGTCCCTTAGCTTGGGGAATAGTCATTTGACCTTGAACTTTATCATTTTAATGCTTTAAGTCCTAAGGCACCTAATCTTTCACTCTTAAACTTACACCAATCATCCCATAACTCAAAATCAATTCTCAAAACATCCACAAACACATCTAAGCCATCAATAACATATCCACACATCTCAAAAGATTTAAATCCATAACTTATACTTAATACTTCAAACACATATAAAGTTAATAAACATAAATCATCTTAATCCCCAATCATCATAAGGCATTTTTTCACAAGTATCCATAACTCTCAAAATTATATCCAACAATGCATAATATTTATAAATCAATTTATTCTAAAATTCTCTTTGATCTCCAATGGCTCATGCTCAATAACATGGGAAGGATTCGGGTTGTACTTCCAATGCATAGATACATGAAAAACGTTGTGCACCCCAGATCGTTGTAGAGGTAAAGTAAACCTATAAGTCATATCTCTCACTTGATCTGAAATCTCGAACGACTTAATAAATCGAGGACTTAACTTTCCTTTCTTCTCAAACCTTATAAGCTCCTTAGATGGAAAAACCTTGAAGAAAACTGCATCGCCTATTGTGAACTCCAAATTTTGCCTCTTAAGTGTTAGCATAACTCTTTTGCCAACTCTGAGCTGCCTTAACTTTTTCAAAGATCAATCGAACCTTCTCAAATGCTTGCTCAACTGTCTTGTGAGCAAACACTTTCCTATCACCCATTTCTTCCCAGCATATGGGAGACCTACATCTCATTCCATATAAAGTTTCATAGGGAGCCATCTCAACGCAGGAATGGTAGCCGTTGTTGTATGCGAATTCGACTAATGATAAGTGATCTTCCCAGGAGCCCGTAAAGTCCATCAGACAAGCCTATAACATTTCCTCTAGAGTTTGAATGGTTCTCAGTTTAGGGATGAAATGCTGTATTGAAATTTAACCGAAACCCCATAGCTTCTTAAAATCGTTCACAAAAGTGAGAAGTGAAACCTAGAGTCTTTATCCGAAGTGAAGATCACTAGAGTCCTATGTAGCCTAACAATCTCCCTGACGTACAATTCAACAAAACCACTAAGAGAGTCTATAACCTTAATTACTAGGAAGTGCATCGATTTGGTCAATTTGTCCATAATGACCTAAATTGCATCATGGTTCTTCTAGGTCATCAGCAATCTTGTAATGAAGTCTATGGTAATCTACTCCTATTTTTATGTCGGTATAGGTAGAGGATTACGCAACCCTACAAGTTTTGGTGCTCTACCTTAATCTGCTGACATACGAGACATTTAGCTACATAATCTACTATATCTTAACACACAGATACACCTTGCGCAAGTTATGGTACATCTTGTTACTCCATAGATGCAATGTGTATATGGAGGTGTACGTTTCATCCAAAATCAATTTTTTCAAGGCTTTATCATTCGGTATACAAATCCGGCCATGGAACCTCAAAAGTCCATCACTACGTATATCAAAATTTGACCTTTGACCTTGCTAAATCTCTATCACTACCTCTATACAAAACTAGCTTTCTCTCTAAGCTTGTCCAATCTTTTCCATCAAATCAGGCTCAATCTTCAAACTAGCCATACTATAGTCAGCATCAGAAGGAGTCTCATCTAATCTTAAACCGATTAGATGGTCCATCAACTTGTGCTCCCTTATCATCATGTAAGAAACTAACTTCAGGTGCTTCCTACTCAATGCATCCACTACCACATTAACCTTACCTTGGTGGTATAGAATCTCATAGTCGTAATCCTTAAAAAGTTCTATCCATTTCTTTGCCTCATATTCATTTCCCTCTAAGAGAACATATATTTCAAACTTTTGTGATCAATGATTACTTTAAATTTTTTAGCATACAAATAATGCCGCCAAATCTTTAATGCAAAAACCATTGTGACTAGCTCCAAGTCATGAGTCAGATAGTTCTTGTAAACCCCACAAATTTTCTACATTTAATTAGATTATATAAAAATGAAAATAATATATTTTAAAGGAAGTGATAAAGCAAATGCAAACATGGAGGGATCGAAAATAATTTTAATGTAAGGACTTGTATCGGAAATTTATGAGGAATGATGAAATCCCAATAACATTTCATTTTCCAAAATAATGAAAATTTCATGGAAGGCATGAACATTATGTCCTTGGATAATTTTACAAGAAAATGTATATATATAGATATATACGTAGGTATATATGTATATATATATATATATATATATATATATATATACTAGCCAAATTTAAAAATAAATAGATGCAAAATAATATATATAGCAAATATATATATTATGTAATGTATAGTATTTAATATAGATGTATTATTAAAATTAAAATTAAAGCATGAGACAAGAAATTATAAATGGACACAAAATAACAATACAAAATATATAAACAAATAACACATATATACTAATATAATATATATATATATACACATTAAAATAATATATATATATATATATATATATTATGGCATGTACGAAATTAGCTTAGAAAAGCCAATTCCGTCTACCACTATTCTGAATTGAAAAGGAAATAAAAAACAGGGGGGTTGGGCGGGAACCGAAGGGGAGAAAAGAGAAGAGGAAGAAGAAGAAAAGGGAAGAAGGAAAGGGAGAAGAGAGAGAGAGAGCCAGTCGGCTGGGGGGAGAAAGAAGGAAAGAAGGAAGAAGAAGCGGGAAACCGAGGAAGAGAAGAAGAGAGGAAGGGAAGAAAGAGGGGCTGACCGAGAGAGAAGATTGGGAAGGAGAAGAAGAAGAGAAACAACACCCGGAAAACAGAAAACAAAATAGGGGCTGGAAAATGGAAGAAAACCGAGAGAGGCTTGAGGGCTGATCGGGAGGGCTAAAAATCGAGAAGCAACCGAAGAAGGAGACTGAGGTTTAGAGCTGATGCAGAAGTGGGCCAAAGCAAAGCAGAATTGAGGCAGCTGGAAATTGAAGCAACCGAGAGGGGGGAAATAGAAACAGGAAAATGGAAATTGAAGCAAGTTGAAGGGGTGAGGCTGGAACCGAAGCTTCATTGAAGCAGGCCAGGAAAACAGGATAGAACCGAGGGTGAAGAGGAGCAAACCGAGGCAGGGGAAATTGAGTGGAGAGAAACAGAACCGTGAGCTGAAGGGGAAACAAGGTCCGGTGAAAGGAAGAGTTGGAACCGTGAGGCAAGGAAGAAGAAGATCGGGGCTGAGGGGAGGCCACAGGAGAACTGAAACAGAACCAAAAGGGGGTAGGAACGGATCCGAACTGGAGCAGGGCAGTGGAGGTAGGAAAATCGAGAGTTGAAGAAGGAGAAAACAGAGGGAAGAAAGGATAAAACTTAGAAGGAAGAAAGGAGAAAGGAAAAAAAAAAGAGGAAGAAGAGAGAAAGAAGAGAAAAGAGGTAAGAATCTAATGTATATATGTATATTTAATTGTACATGTATGTATATTTATGTGATTGTGTATAAGTATATATATGTATATACATGTATGTAAATTCAATGTACATGTAGATAAATGGGTAGTAGATACAAGCATGTTAGTGTGGGTTGAATTAGATTAAAAGTGGGAATGATGAGGAGTAGGCAAACATATATATATAATGTATATATATATATGTGTATATATATATATATATATATATATATATATATATATATATATATATATATATATATAGATATAGATATTGGTGTATATACATGTGGGTGTATATAAGATAAAAGTGTATTTAAATGAATATATATATATATATTTAGGTATATACATATAGGTGTATATAATGAATGGATATGTTAAGTATATATACATACAAGAATATGTATGTATATGTGATAAGGAAAAATGGAAAACAATAAAAATATATATATATATGTATAGGAGTGTATACGTATATATATATATATATAAATATATATATTTAGGTGTATATGCATAGGGGTGTATATAAGATGAATGTGTGCTAGTCTATGTACATGTAAAGAATGTATATATGAGATAGGAAAAGAATGAAAACAAATATATATATATATATATACATATGGGAGAGTACATATATACATATGTATATATTTATGTGTACATACATGTAGAGGTATATAATAAGGTGTATGTCAATAAGTGTACATACAAAATAATATGTGGTAAGAGAAAATATATAAACGTGCGTGTTGACTTAAGTACGTACAATAATACGTACACACACAGTAGTAACGAATAGGTTACGATTTAACGCAATTCGGACTATTCGTATGAATAGGGTGCTAAGTATATAACTTCGATGTAGGTAATCATAGAAGGAATTAAAAGAGTTACTAGAAGGCATCACCACTCGAATTCAAAAATTTCGATAAATCGAGGTAAGGGGTGTAATTTAAGATGGTAATGGTATCCCTACCCTTAGACTCCGATTTAATTATGTGTTTTCGTGCCTTCTCGTGCAACCTTTGATTGTAAAACAAAACCCGACATCTAATAAGCACAAGATTTATTTGATCATATTTTCGAGATAAAGAAATGCTATATGAGATTAAATGCATAGTTTTAAACATGATTGTAGAATAAATGTCATGGTTTCGACTTATGTATGATTACTTTCATGTTTCTGAATGAAATGAAATTTGGTATGTGAACTTATGCTAGAGAAATGAAATTTGTTTTCGTAAGGCGATTGTGGGGGCCACCTCTTGAGTCCTACGAGAACAAAGTGCCACACAGTCTTTTTGTCTTATGAAAGAGTTTTCAGATTTCAAGAAATTCGATTTTATTACTCGATATGAGTTAATGAGCTATAAAAACCCAAGTAAGATTTTGAAAACTCTGTTTTGAGATAAAAAGGGCATTGTATAGTGGAATTGTGGGGGATCTCTCTTGAGTCTGACGGGAGCAAAGTGCCACACAGTCTATGTTACTGTGGGGGTTACCTCTTGAGTTTTGTGGGAGCAAAGTGCCACGCAATTTCCACAATGACATGTGAACGTGGGGGTTACCTCTTGAGTCAGACGAGAGCAAAGTGCCACACAGTCTATGTTATTACGGGGGTTACCTCTTGAGTTCTTTGGGAGTAAAGTGCCATGCGGTTCACAAAGACATGCGAACGTGGGGGTTACCTCTTGAGTTCTGTGGGAGCAAAGTGCCACACAGTCTATGTTACTGTGGGGGTTACCTCTTGAGTCCGACGGAAGCTAAGTGCCACGCGGTTCATAAAGACATGCGATCGTGGAGGCCACCTCTTGAGTTTTGTGGGAGCAAAGTACCACACAGTCTATGTTACTGTGGGGGCCACCTCTTGAATCCTACAGATGCAAAGTGCCATACAGTCAATGCATTTTTGTTATGCGCGCCTTTGTGGCATATATAAATGTATATGAATCCTGCCTTCGGGCCTATTTATGATTTCCCTCTCTAGGTTATCCAAGTCTCCATCTGATATGAACTATGCCATATGATTTTGATCCTCTGATATATGTTTTTGCATTAGTTATGCTTTTGAAGTTCTATCGATTTTGAAATATTCTGGAGTTTGTATGTTTAGATAGTTTGTGACGTAACTGAATAGATTTGTTCTTAGAAATTATATTTCTATCGATTATGCTTTATATATACGCTTTTGAAAGCTATGTGATATTTGCAAAGAAACGTATCTCTTGGTTTTATCACGCATTCAATGTCATTTAGCCACCATGATCATTTTAAATGCGTTTCTTACTAGGCTTTTTCCCGAAAGCTCACCCCTCTACCTTTCAGATTATTTGCAGTGATCTATAGATGCTATTTGTCGCGTACACGACGTAGGCTGGTGGGAAAGAGCTACCCTAGGCTACTTTTTGTACATGCAGTCAAGGTATACAATTACATTCCCTTACCAGACACATTTGTACGCATAGACATATATTGGGAATATTTTGTTGGGAAACGATGTAGAGAATATGATTCTTGGGACTAGGTTGTAAGATGATTGGTATTAATCGATATGAATGTATTGAGTTATAAATGTTGATTGGAAAGTATGCTTGGTAGTTGTGGATATCTAGGATTGTTAAAACAACTGAATTGCAGGTGGGTAGGCTCATATGTAAGCCGTTATGCTGCCGAAATTTCTATCGACCATATAGGTCAAAATATGGAATTTAAATATAATTACGGATTAAGAATTAGGAAAAGCGATTTGACACTGAGTAGGAATGCAACCTAAGTGAATAAGGGAATAAGTGGGTAAATTAAATTCAAAAAAAAAAAATTTTCCTCGATTTTCAAGGGTCAACGGTCGTTACAGTTTAAGTGGTATCAGAGTGAAGGTTGTCTAGTACTGTCAGTGTCGAAAATAAGGATTAAATTACATCCCAATGTCTGTGCTTGTCTGGTTGTAGGTAATGTATACCTAATAACTTTAAGATTCGATCTTTGAAATTACACGCAGGTATTAGATCACTGCACGATGAGTGGGAGGCGCGGACGTACTCGGAGGCAGGCTCAGCCACCTCCTGTCACGCCCCGAAAATGCGAAAAATAGGGCAAATTTAAAACTTTTTACTCATTAATTCACAATTAGGGGTGCATTCCTGTGCAGTCATACATCATCATAATTATCATGCCTCAGGATTTCATCATAATATAGTGTATATTGAATCATATACATTACTCAATTCCAAGTTAATTAATCCTAATACATCCCATACAATGATATACATCAAGTGTCTGCAATTACAATAATAGTCTGGGTACATGAAAAGATAAAAGATACCTCAAAATACAATATATGTGGCCTGGAGCTTGAATCCTCCACTAGCCACTACTCCGTACGTCGCAGGGAGATCCTTTTTCACTTGAAGAACTCTGGGGGGGGAAAAGAAAACAGGGTGAGCTTCTAAATCGTTCAGTAAGGGGGGTAATGAACTCATTTCATAAACCAAAATGCACATCACAAAGTATTTATTTGTATGTGAAACTCATTTGAAAACCATAGCATGAAAGTACTCAAAACGACATTCTCATGTCTCAAGTCATGTGAAAACATGAAGTAAAAAGGCTCAATCTAGAGCAATAACAAAGCATGTGAAAACAATGCGATAAACGCTTTCTCAAATACATGATAAAATCACTGAAATAGTAACGCACATGGCACAGCCACTAAACACACGTGGCATGGCCACTGATTTAAATTCACACGTGGCATAGCCACTAAGCACACGTGGCATAGCCACTGATTTAATTTTACATGTGGCACAGCCACAGAATAGGGTTTCTCACGTGGCAACGGCCACCAATGGGGTTTCTCACGTGGCAACGGCCACCAATGGGGTATAACGTGGCAACGGCCACCAATGGGGTATAACGTGGCAACGGCCACCAATGGGGTTTCTCACCTGGCAACGGCCACCAATGGGGTATAACGTGGCAACGGCCACCAATGGGGTTTCTCACGTGGCAACGACCACCAATGGGGTATAACGTGGCAACGGCCACCAATGGGGTTATTCTCACGTTACCAGAACGGAGAAGAAATCGAGCTTACATGCTACCAGAGCAATGCCCGGTGTGTACTCAAAATTACACACCTAAGTCTTATCACACAAGACCGGCTTGCCTTCACGTAGAACTCATGATGGTTTTTCTCTCATAAAACTCATTTGAAATCGTTTTGTACTCAACACAAAACATAATAAAAATCGAGTCCCAACCGACAAAGCACACGCACACATTTCTCAAATCTCGATATTGCCTTAACGTAGAGCCCAGTTATAAACTCATAAAAACATTAGGCTCCAACCGGCTATAAAAATCGTGTGCAATTAAATCTCAACACAAAACCCAACATGCTTGTTTTATAAACCACAATTCATGCTAAAATAGTTTACAATTCACATACACAAATGGTTTAGATTTCCCTTACCTCTTTGCACCTCGTATAGTGCAATCGTTTCCCCCGTATCACGGACTAGCCTTGCATTCCACTCTGGAACTCCCGAGCTGTCCAAACGATGTTAAAATATCAATACTCAACTATCACATAAACCTCAATTCTCAAAATCGAGCATAATTGCTCATAACACCTCAAATCTCTCGATTCTCGTAACTCTACCCTAAAGTACAACCTCATTCACAATATCTCAACGTCCTACATTTCTCATGCCAATTATCTAGGCTAATTCACCACATTGTCTAAATTTCCATTTATAGCACAAATTCTCAAAATTGCCAAAATTTCCAAATATCAACATTACTCCAACTACATTGCAATTTCATCAATCCCTAATCATTTCTCAACTATTTCAACGCAATGACAACCACCAATATCATCAAAATCATCTCAAATATCAAGATCGAGGTTTAGAAATTACCCAAAGCTTGTGAGACGCACAACCCACGCCTCGATCCGATTCGTCCTTCGATTTCCAAGTATGTTGTTCTCCCTTTGATGAGGAACAACTTTCCTTCTTACCACAACTCTTGATTTGGCCAGAAATGGGTGTTTTGGATGAGTGAGAAAGTTAGGTTTTCGGTGGAAATGGGTTTGGAAGAGAGAGAAAGTGAGTTTGCAGGGGAAAAACACGGGTTCCTTATATAGACTGGAGGTAGGAGATCGATCTGCCTCTTGATGAGATCGATCTGCGTTTGAATTTTTTGGGACGATCTGGGCAATTTTATGCCTAGGAGATCGATCTGTCGAGGGGTGAGATCGATCTCTTTATGGCTTTATGAGATCGATCTGCTCCTGGAGGAGATCGATCTTCTCCCAAACAGAATCATTTGGAGATCGATCTCTTCCTCATGAGATCGATCTTCTCTCAAACAGATTCATAAGGAGATCGATCCTCTTCCATTGGAGATCGATCTGCTCCTTAAATTCCTTCTTCCTTGTCATTTTTAACTCACCAGATCGATCTCTCCTTCTCCCAGATCGATCTGCTCCTTAAATTTCTCCTTCTTTGTCGTTTATAACTCACCAGATCGATCTCTCCTTCTCTCAGATCGATCTGTCCTCATAGTTTCACATTCATTTTAACACTTAACATATAAATCTCCAATTATCATTCCCACAATTCACTTCGCTCAATAAATTACACTTCAAATTATTATTACATCAATAAAATATGTCTGAAATTCTCAGATCTCACACCTCCACCTCCTCCACCCGAGCCAGAGAGTCCTCATACTCGTATGGCTCAGTTTGAGCAGCGATTGGAGCAGCGCCTCGAGCGAGGTTTGGAGTCGATAGCTGCCATGGTTGCCCAACATCTAGGGGAAAATGTTTCTGATTCTGCTGGCATGGCACCAGTTCCTATTCCGGTGCAGACTCCTCCGCAAGCACCGCAACCTCCTCCTCCACCAGTTCCTCCAGTACCTATGGAGCCTCAGCCTCCTGTACAGGCCCGGAGAGAGGAGAGGAATATCGGTAGGATGAAAGATTTCCTGAAGATGAGGCCTCGAGCATTTAAGGGAATTAAGAATCCGATAGAGGCCGAAGAGTGGCTGGTGAGCCTTGGAAAAATCTTTGACTTTCTAGGGTGTTCTGATGTTGAGAAGGTCTCTATGGGAACTTACATGCTGCAGGGCCAAGCAGAGTATTGGTGGGGATCCACCAAGGTCCTTCTGACTGCTCAGCATCTGGTGATTAGTTGGGATGCATTCTCCACAGCTTTTAGGAAGCAGTATGTTTCACTAGCTGCCTAGCAGAAGTTGAGGATGGACTTTCTGAATTTAGTACAGGGTAGTATGACTTTGGATGCGTACGAAAGTAAGTTTACTATGCTGATGAGGTATGATATGGAGACGTTCCAGAATGAAGAACGTGGGACTGAGAGGTTTCTAGCAGGGTTGAGGCTAGCTATTCGAGATCGTCTTTTGGGGTTATGGATTACTGAATTTTAGGATGCCCTGGGAAGAGCACAGATGGTTGAGAGGGGCCTGAATGTTACACAGACGGAGTATGGCCTTAAAGGAAAGAATAGAGATGAGAGTACGCGGACGGAGTTGGTGAGACAGGAATTTCAGAGGGGCCAGCCCAATAGGCAGAGGACAGATGAGTCTAGGACTATGGTTGATTGGCCCACCGTTCCTGTACCTACTCCACAGACTATCAGAGGTTCGCAGCAATATAGGACGTTATGTAGGGAGTGCGGTAAACCCCATGAAGGTATTTGTTACAGGGCCACAGGGAGCTATTTTAGGTGTGGACAGAGGGGACACCTAATTAAAGATTACCCACTAAAGAAGGTTCCACAACCCCCAGTGCTACCATGACAACCTGATAGGTAAGCTCCCCAGAGACAAGTCCCACAGAGACGGGCTACCACAGCAGAGATAGCCAAGAAACCCGTCACTCATGGAAGAATCTTTGCCTAGGACTGATGTGGTGCGTAGGAATTGTGAAATCAAGGTAGGAGATAGGATCATATTAGCAGATCTAATTTTGTTGAACATGTACGACTTTGATGTAATTTTGGGTATGGATTGGCTAGCCACCAACCGTGTAAGTTTAGACTGCTACTCTAAGACTGTAACCTTCTCCTTACCTAGTAAGTTTGATGTAAGCCTTCCAGTTAAGGAATAAATTTTATGATTTTGTCTATTGATGAAAAAAAAAATCTTGAATATACGAGTCATATTGGAATGAGAGATGTATATAAGGTACGAATATCTCTGGTATGTGAAATGATTCGGATCAAATGATATAAATTAAGAATAAGTTCTCATTAAGGATAAATGTGAAAATGTGATAAGTTTGGTGTCTCAAACGATGATGTCCTACAGTAAAGGATCTTAAAGGAGTTTTATTGGTCTCGGTACACCATGCACCCGGGAAGCACTAAGATGTACCATGATTTACGGAGGGTGTATTGGTTGGTTGGTATGAAAAGAGATGTAGCTGAGTTGTGGCCAAGTATTTGATTGGCCAACAAATTAAGATCGAACACCAAAGACCAGCGGGGTTACATAAGATTTTTCCAGAGCCCACTTGGAAATGAGTGCACATTACTATGGATTTCATAATGGGATTATCAAGGACCCGAAAGGGGCATGATACAATTTGGGTGATCGTAGACAAATGGACCCGAATGTATTTGGAGGACCAAATTCTTTTAAGGTGGGGAGAATGTAAACCCCACAAATTTTCTACATTTAATTAGATTATATAAAAATAAAAATAATATATTTTAAAGGAAGTGATAAAGCAAATGTAAGCATGGAGGGATCGAAAATAATTTTAATGTAAGGATTTGTATTGGGAATTTATGAGGAATGATGAAATCCCAATAACATTTCGTTTTTCGAAATAATGAAAATTTCATAGAAGGCATGAACATTATGTCCTGGGATAATTTTACAAGAAAATGTATATATAGAGATATATACGTAGGTATATATGTGTATATATATATATATATATATATATACTAGCCAAATTTAAAAATAAATATATGAATAATAATATATATAGCAAATATATATTATGTAATGTATTGTATTTAATATAGATGTATTAGTAAAATCAAAATTAAAGCATGAGACAAGAAATTATAAATGGACACAAAATAACAATACAAAATATATAAACAAATAATACATATATACTAATAATATATATATACATTAAAATAATATATATAAATAATATATATATATATTATGGCATATACGGAATTGGCTTAGAAAAGCCAATTCCGTCTGCCACTATTCTGAATTGAAATGGAAATAAAAAACAGAGGTGTTGGGCGGGAACCGAATGGGAGAAAAGAGAAGAGGAAGAAGAAGAAAAGGGAAGAAGGAAAGGGGGAAGAGAGAGAGAGCCGGTCGGCTGGGGGGAGAAAGAAGGAAAGAAGGAAGAAGAGGGAAACCGAAGAAGAGAAGGAGGAAGGGAAGAAAGAGGGGCTGACTGTGAGACCCCGTATATGTAAAGTTGTAATGTGTAATGAATGTGAATGGACTTGTAATGTAAATTATGATCGATGTAAGTCGATGGATTCAATGTATGTATGTGTAATATGATTTGTAACGTACATACAAGTTCCATTGAGTTTGAATATGAAGAAATGAGTTCTTATAAGTGATGGATGTGATTGAAACTCAAAATGGGTAGTGTGGTAAATGGATGGAAGCTGCGTGAATATAAATGCTTCCATTTGGTTATATATAGTATACCTTTGGACATACAATGAATGCACACAAGTTTCAATGTGCATAAGGTATGAATGGATGCCATTTTCAAGTTATAAAGGTGGATAGATGAGAAAATGGCCATGGCAGCAGATTAAGGATGTGTTGGTGTGAGTTGCAGCAAGAAAACTGCAGAAAATCTGGAAAGTATGAAGGCCAGATCGATCTCATAAGATGAGAGATCGATCTAGAAGAGCCAGAATGCTCTTATTTGGGCAATGGAATAGAGCAGATCGATCTCCAATGGGGTTAGATCGATCTCCTAAGCATTCTGTAATGAAAAGATCGATCCTCAAGCACCCAGATCGATCTCCTTAGCTCTCTGTTTGGGACCAGATCGATCTCATGCTTCGACAGATCGATCTCATGCTTAAAATTTCGTGAAAATGAGAGATTTAAGGGGACCAGATCGATCTCCTCTTGGACTAGATCGATCTCCTCAAGCTATCTCTATAAAATGAGGGCTGAAAATCTGAAAATTTTGGGAAAAACACCAATCTTCCATTTCTAACCCAAAAACCTAACTTTCTCTCTCTAAAATCAGCCATTTCCAGCACGAATTGAGGGGAGACCATTAGACTTTAAGTTGTTCATCTTGAGGAAGAGAACAACATAGTTGGAACCCAAAATCCCATTGTGGGTATTGAAGGAGATAAGAGCATTGACATTTGGAGCAAGAAGAAAAATCATATTTGGTAAGATTCTAGCACTCCAATCCAAGTACATTATCTATTTAATTGATTTTGGAGTTGTTTGGCATGAGTATGAATGGATGGAAACACCTAGGTTGTGTTAGAAACTAATGTAACCTAGAAAAAGGAATGCCTCTAGTGTGAGAAAGTATGATTTGGGGAGTTGGTGGTTTATGGGTTTGATAAGTTGTTAAATGAGTAATGTGGGTGATTTGGAATGGTTATGTGGAGTTATAATATGGGTTTAAGTGAAATTGTGAAAATGAGTATGTATATGCTTGATAAATTGCCATAGTGAGGGGATTCATGAAATATGAACACTATGAACTTAATGTCGATTTAATATCGATTTGAAATAAGTTAATAGGCCTAAGAAGATCCATAGACTCGAGTTATGGGTAAAGTAATGAAACGAGGCCATATAAACGTTAACAGAGGCTATAGATTAAATTGATTATAGCAAGCACAAGGGTTGCATTATATGGATCGAATATAATGTGAAATATGATTGTGTGCAGTCCCGAAGAGTTGTTGAAGATGAATCGAACCGTACGAGTAAGCAGCTTAAGGAAGTGGAATCACGCATCGCGATTCCAGGTAAGGAAATTCTGTAAGTATATAGAGGTAGCTGCTCTTAATTTATGGGATTATAGGGTGTTTATGAAATTCATAAATGTTTGAGAAATTGGTTGCTTGGTATGTGAAAATAGTTGTGAATATTGGATGATTTGGTTTTACATGGATGTATAAAAAGGGATAGTAAGGCTAATAATTGCATAAATCAAGTGTTTTGAATGCTTTCACAAAACATGTATTTGGTTTTAAACGAATTGATAGATAGGATGGCTATTGTGGTTTGATGTTTGTGATAGGACATGTGAAGTGCCAAATATGTTTTGAGATAGCTTTAAAAGCTTATGAGTCGCCTATCATGTTTATGTGAATTAAGCCGTGCTAGAGCCTAGCTCGTATCGGGTATTGATGTTTTCATTTGTATGAAACGTGCTGGAGCTTAGCTCGCACCTTGATTTGGAAACTATGATGATGTTTGTAAATTGTACTGGAGCTTCTGCTCATACGTGGCTTTTGAGTGGTTTGTCTTATGAGTATAACCGTACTAGAGCTATGGTCGTACGCGTCTCTTTATGATAGGATGCATGAGTCATGCTAGAGCTTTGCTCGCACAAGTTTTGCACATTGTGATACGTATAAGGTTGTGAAAGTTGGTAAGATCCTTAAGCCCTACATCCTTAAGCTAACATCCTTTAGCCCAAAGAGGCGGGGAGGCTCTGTTAGGAGGGGAGGCTCTGTTCGGTGGGGAGGCTCTCTTATGGTGGGATCCTTAAGCCAACATCCTTAAGCCTTGGAGGGGCATGGAGGCTCTGTTAGGCAGGGAGGCTCTCCTACATGGGTACGGTAAGATCCTTAAGCCATACATCCTTAAGCTAACATCCTTAAGCCCGAGGAGGCGGGGAGGCTCTGTTAAGCGGGGAGGCTCTGTTCGGTGGGGAGGCTCTCTTACGGAAGGATCCTTAAGCCCTACATCCTTAAGCTAACATCCTTAAGCCCGAGGAGGCAGAGAGGCTCTGTTAGACGGGGAGGCTCTGTTCGGTAGGGAGGCTCTCCTTCACGGATTTGGAAAGCTCTTGGTATGGGGTAGGTAAGACCTAGGAATGGCACCCCCAATCACGATATGAGTCTGCGGAGTACGCTGTACCATGTATATCACATGGAGTACGATGTACCGCGTGATGGTTATGTGATGAGAAAGTCTGGCGAGGGATAATCCATCTTCGTGCCAGCATGATACCCCGCACACCTGGATGCGTGTGGTCTGGGATGATTTATGATGTAGTTGGTCCACATAGGCACTTTTGATATAGTGACCTGGTTTTTATACACATGCGTGAATTGTGAAATGAAAATGTGGTGGTGATTGTGAATTGATTTGATGGGATTGTATGTGTTTGAGAAAGAGTTTTATTGATGTGAGTTTAAAAAGGAGGTTTCTTAATGAATTACCCTTTTTATGAGTTTAAATGAGATTGAGCTTGAGATGATTTATACATGATGGTTTTTACCATGTTTTATATACCAATGTACATGATTTTGATACATGATATATATGTATACTCATATGGCATAGTTTTATTCCTCACGCTCCTACCATAAATGATTTATGCATAACACTATCAGCATGTAGATAGAGTAGTTATCTACCATGCTTGCATTATTGCCTTATTGAGCGTGTGGTTGCTCATCCCTCTCTATTTCCCCCTACAGAGCGTGCATAGTAGCCCAGTGAGGACTGAGGCGCGGTATTTTGGACTCCGCTGCATCTCCATCGCTTAGAGGTATATACACAGTGATTCTTTTTGTATCTAAACAATGTAAAAGCACAGTATTCTTTTGAGTTGTAATTATGGGGGATGTAGATGTCAGTAAAACATGTTTTCGTATAAGTACACGATTAAATGCAAATGTATGACATCGTTTTAGTTAACTGAGAATGAATGAGATGTGGTGTTTATTATTGACTCACGACCCAACAGTGTGTGGTGAGTTAGTTCACGACCGGGTAAGGTAACAGTAAAACGCAAAATTTTTTTAGTGATTTTCGATTAAAGAGAATGGAATTGGGTCGTGACAGAGATTGGTATCAGAGCTGTGTTGGCCTGATGTGAGTCACTAATAAAACGTAAGAAAGTACATCCCTGTAGTACTGTGCTTTTGTTTAGATATAACTGTGTATATCGTGATGGATTGAGCTTAATAAATTATTATAATACAGGAAGTTAGGCACTATGCCAGTTACACGCAAAGGTAGAGGGGCAAGAACACGTGCTAGAGGCCATAGAGGTAGGCCTGAGAGCCGTGCAGAGTCACAAACTGAGCAGGCTCCACAGAACCCTGCTGGGAGAGCAGAGGATACTGAGGCTCGCTTCGCCAGGTTAGAGCGGAGTATTGAGAATTTGGTGGAGATAGTCACGCAGGCCTTGGGCGCCTATGATAGATGAGGTCCCGCAGCACAGCCTACTACTGAACAGGCAGCTGCAGAGGTGGAGAGACCTCATGCTACTGAGACAGCTACAGTTACACCACCTCCAGCCCAGGATACAGATTCTCCTATCGCTCCACAGCAGAGCGGTAGTGATTTGGGTTATGACTGTGACTTGAGCAGGTTGTGAGAGTTTCAAGCGCTAAAACCCCCAGTGTTTAGAGGGGTGAAGGACCCAGTGGTTACGGAGGGTTGGGTGTATGAGATGGAGAAACTATATAGGTTTTTTCGATGCACTTCAGCTGAGAAGGTTGCCTTTACCGTGTTTATGCTGAAAGGAGAGGCAGAGCACTGGTGGAGATCCACCGAAGCTATTTTGAGGGCTAGACACTCTGAGATTTCATAGGAGATATTCTTGGAGGCCTTCAGAAGACAGTATATTTCAGCTACCGCACAGAGGAAATTAGGGATGGAATTTATGAATTTGGTTTAGGGGAACCATACTGTGGACGAGTATGAGTCCAAGTTTATGTCAATGGGGAGATATGACCCTGACACGATGGGTAGTGAGCCCCAAAAGATAAAGAAGTTCATGGATGGATTGAGATTGGCCATCCGGACTAAGCTAGCTCTTTCGACATTTTGACTTACGAGGAGGCTGTACATAAGGCTCAGTTGTGTGAGCAAGACTTTGAGCGAAACGCCTCCGAGCTTGGGAGGATTAGTTTCAGGAAGGATAGAGACCGAAAGAGTTTCGGGTTTGGAAGAGTGGCCAAGAGAGGTGGCCAAAGATTTTTCGAGAAGAGGCCTAAGATTGAGGAGGTGCAGGAGAGAGCTGCTAGACCTCCCATATACCCAGCCCTGACTGCGCCGAGGGGTATGACTATTGGAGGGTCACGGCCTACTACTGATTAGTGTAGGAGATGTGGGAGATTTCATGGGAATAGGCCCTGTCTGATGACCCCTATGGTATGTTTTAGATGCGTAAGACCAGGACATATGGCTAAGTATTGTCCCGAGAAGATGGAGATTGCCACAAAAGGGCAAGGAGCCTAAGGGAGCTCCAGTTGAGACAGCAGCCCCGAGGAGGAGGGCTACAGTTGAGGAAAAAGGGAAACAGGCTGTGGGTGTGAGCAGAGGAAGGGTGCACGCGCTGGACCAGGACACTGCAGACGCATCGACGGATGTGATTAAAGGTACCATCCGAATCTTTGATATAGAAGCATTGGTATTATTTGATCCTGGTGCCACGCATTCTTTCATATCACCTTCCTTTGCACATAAATTATTGAAGCATGTGAAACCAACATTGTTGGATAAAATGTTAATGATTTCCACACCCATGAATGATAGTCAATTGACTGAGCGTGTATGTAGAGATTGTAAGTTAATGATAGAGGGGAAGGAAATGATAGCCAATATGATTTTATTGAATATGAATGATTTTGATGTAATATTGGGAATGGATTGGTTGGCTACCAATCATGTTGTGATGGATTGTCATGCCAAAACATTGATGTTTTCAGGATTAGACAATCTTATTGTAAACTTTGATGAAAAGAAATGATACGAAAATAGTATGTTTGTTGTAAATAAAGGAGTATGATTTTAAATGCATATTGCTAGAGAGATAAATTATTGTTTATGATAAATGTTGAATGTGGAGTGATGGTTTATGTTAGTAACGATGGAGAGGATAATGTGAAGGGTTCATTGCATACGTGGTTGATATAGATGAGGCACACCCGGAATTGAGGGAAATAGCCGTAATTACGGATTACCCTGATGTCTTTCTGGATGAATTACCAGGACTACCACCTGAAAAGGAAATGGAATTTTGCATTGAGCTAGTGCCTGGTACAGAGCCGATATCGAAACCACCCTATAGAATGGCTCCGATAGAATTGGAAGAGCTGAAGAAACAGCAGCAAGAGTTGTTGGAGAAGGGGTTTATTAGACCGAGTGTTTCACCTTGGGGAGCACCGGTTCTATTTGTAAGGAAGAAGGATGGAAGCCTCCGACTATGTATAGATTATCAGTTGTTGAATAAGGCCACCATTAAGAACAAGTACCCCCTTCCAAGAATCGATGATTTGTTGGATCAGCTCCAGGGAGCCGAAGTATTTTCTAAGATAGATCTGGGGTCAGGGTATCATCAGTTGAGGATCAGGAGTGGAGATGTACCCAAGACAGCATTTCGTACCCGTTATGGCCACTACGAGTTTTTGGTGATGCCATTCGGATTGACGATTGCTCCCGTAACATTTATGGCATTGATGAATGATATATTCAAGCTATACCTAGACAAGTTTGTAATAGTGTTCATTGATGACATTTTGGTGTATTCCAAGTCTAGGGAAGATCATGAGGAGCACTTGAGGATAGTTCTAAAGACCCTTCGAGAGAGAGAATCGTATGCCAAACTTAGCAAGTGTAACTTTTGGTTGGAACAGATCTCATTTCTAGGGCATGTTGTGTCAAAGGATGGGGTATCAGTGGATCCATCCAAGATAGAGGCAGTTATACAGTGGGAACAGCCCAAGACAGTTACTGAGATCAAAAGTTTCCTAGGATTAGAAGGATATTATCAGAGATTTGTAGAGGGTTTCTCGAGACTAGCTGCTCCATTGACACGCCTCACGCGAAAAGATGTTAAGTTTGTATGGGATGAGGCATGTGAGAGGAGTTTTGAGGAGCTTAAGCGTCGGTTGACCACTGCTCCCGTTCTCACCATTCCTACCAGCTCAGGAGGATTCTCGGTGTATACGGATGCATCACACCAGGGACTGGGCTATGTGCTTATGCAGGATGGGATGGTAGTTGCCTATAGATTTAGACAGTTGAAAGATCATGAAAGGAACTACCCGACACATGATTTGGAGTTGGTGGCTGTAGTATTTGCTTTGAAAATATGGCGCCACTATCTCTTTGGGGAGAAATTTCAGGTGTTCATAGATCGTAAGAGCCTTAAGTACATGTTCTCACAGAAAGAGCTGAATATGAGACAGATGAGATGGCTTGAACTCCTGAAGGACTATGATTGTGAAATCATGTACGACCCGGGTAAGGCAAATGTAGTTGCCGATGCTTTGAGTAGAAAGAACCTTGGGTTGGTGTCATATATGATGGTACGGGAACATGAATTGTTAGAAGACTTTGTGAACCTCAGTTTGGATGTAACCCCACCTGGATTTGAGAGACTTGAGATCATGGCTAGTTTAAGACTGGAGCCATAATTGATTGGCCGTATTCGGTAAGCCCAGTTGAGTGATCGACGGTGCATCGATTGGCTGAGGCAGATATAGACATGTGTGGGTATTGATTTTGAGCAGAGTGCTGATGGCTTATTGAGGTTCAGAGGCAGAGTATGCGTTCCCAGGGATCCTGAGATCAGGAGAACGATTTTATCAGAGGCTCACTCATCGAAGTATACGATACATCCGGGAAGTACCAAGATGTATCAAAACCTTTGGAAGGTTTATTGGTGGTCTGGAATGAAGAGAGACATTGCTGAATATGTCGCTAAGTGTCTCGTTTGTCAGCAAGTGAGGGTAGAGCATCAGAAGCCTACAGATTATTGCAGCGTCTACCGATACCAACATGGAATTGGGAGCATGTCACCATGGATTTTGTGATGGGGTTGCCGAGGACCCGTAGAGGTCATGATGCCATATGGGTTATTGTGGACCGATTGACTAAGTCTACCCATTTCTTGGCTATGAGAGCTACCGATACACTGAGTCAGTTGGCGAACTTGTATATTCGAGAGATAGTACAGCTACATGGTGTACCAGTGAGCGTTGTTTCTGATAGGGATGCCCGCTTCACTTCCCATTTTTGGGAACATTTTCAGGAAACGCTGGGGACCCGACTGAGTTTTCGCATCGCTTTTCATCCTCAGACAGATGGGCAGTCAGAGAGGACTATACAGACCCTCGAGGATATGTTGAGAGCGTGTGTGCTGGATTTTAGAGGCTCCTGGGATGACCACCTGCAGTTAGCCAAGTTCACTTATAATAATAGCTATCATGCGAGTATCGGGATGGCACCCTATAAGGCATTGTACGGGCGTAGATGCCGTTCCCCTATTGGATGGGAAGAGGTTAGTGACAGACGGATTTTTGGTCCAGACTTAGTACAGCAGGCATCTGAGGACGTCCATTTGATATGTGAGAGATTACGGACAGCTCAGAGCCGACAAAAGAGTTATGCTGACAAGAGACGAAGACCACTGGAGTTTGATGAGGGTGAGTCGGTGTTTCTGAGGGTATCACCATCGAAGGGTATTATGAGATTTGGTAAGAAGGGTAAGCTGAGCCCTAGATATGTCGGACCTTTCGAGATTTTAGAGAGAGTAGGAGATAAGGCGTATAGGTTGGCATTGCCACCGGACTTGGCAAATGTCCACAACATCTTCCACGTCTCGATGCTTCGGAAGTATCACCCGGACCCGGCACACGTGATAAGATATGAGCCGTTGGAGCTTCATGAGAGTATGACGTATGTTCAGAAGTCGGTTCAGATATTGGACAGAAAAGAGAAATTGTTGCGAAATAAGACAATTCCCTTGGTGAAAGTTCTTTGGCAACATCACACAGCGGAAGAGGCCACATGGGAATTGGAGAACTTGATACGGGAGGAGTACCCCCAACTTTTTGAAAAGTGACTTGGTTCTAATTTGGAGGACCAAATTCCTTGAAGGAGGGGAGAATGTGAGACCCCGTATATGTAAAGTTGTAATGTGTAATGAATGTGAATGGACTTGTAATGTAAAGTATGATCGATGTAAGTCCATGGATTCAATGTATGTATGTGTCCATGGATTCAATGTATGTATGTTAATATGATTTGTAACGTACATACAAGTTCCATTGAGTTTGAATATGAAGAAATGCGTTCTTATAAGTGATGGATGTGATTGAAACTCAAAATGGGTAGTGTGGTAAATGGATGGAAGCTGCGTGAATATAAATGCTTCCATTTGGTTATATATAGTATACCTTTGGACATACAATGAATGCACACAAGTTTCAATGTGCATAAGGTATGAATGGATGCCATTTTCAAGTTATAAAGGTGGATAGATGAGAAAATGGCCATGGCAACAGATTAAGGATGTGTTGGTGTGAGTTGCAGCAAGAAAACTGCAGAAAATCTGGAAAGTATGAAGGCCAGATCGATCTCATAAGATGAGAGATCGATCTGGAAGAGCCAGAATGCTCTTATTTGGGAAATGAAATAGAGCAGATCGATCTCCAATGGGGCCAGATCGATCTCCTAAGCATTCTGTAATGAAAAGATCGATCCTCAAGCACCCAGATCGATCTCCTTAGCTCTCTGTTTGGGACCAGATCGATCTCATGCTTCCACAGATCGATCTCATGCTTAAAATTTCATGAAAATGAGAGATTTAAGGGGACCAGATCAATCTCCTCTTGGACCAGATTGATCTCCTCAAGCTATTTCTATAAAAGGAGGGCTGAAAATTTGAAAATTTTGGGAAAAACACCAATCTTCCATTTCTAGCCCAAAAACCTAACTTTCTCTCTCTAAAATCAGCCATTTCCAGCAAGAATTGAGGGGAGATCAATAGACATTAAGTTGTTCATCTTGAGGAAGAGAACTACATAGTTGGAACCCAAAATCCCATTGTGGGTATTGAAGGAGATAAGGGCATTGACATTTGGAGCAAGAAGAAAAATCATATTTGGTAAGATTCTAACACTCCAATCCAAGTACATTGTCTATTTAATTGATTTTGGAGTTGTTTGGCATGAGTATGTATGGATGGAAACACCTAGGTTGTGTTAGAAACTAATGTAACCTAGAAAATAGAATGCCTCTAGTGTGAGAAAGTATGATTTGGGGAGTTGGTGGTTTATGGGTTATGATAAGTTGTTAAATGAGTAATGTGGGTGATTTGGAATTGTTATGTGGAGTTATAATATGGGTTTAAGTGAAATTGTGAAAATGAATATGTATATGCTTGATAAAATGCCATAGTGAGGGAATTCATGAAATATGAACACTATGAGCTTAATGTCGATTTAATATCGATTTGGAATAAGTTAATAGGCCTAAGAAGATCCATAGACTCGAGTTATGGGTAAAGTAATGAAACGAGGCCATATAAACGTTAACAGAGGCTATAGATTAAATTGACTATAGCAAGCACAAGGGTTGCATTATATGGATCGAATATAATGTGAAATATGATTGTGTGCAGTCCCGAAGAGTTGTTGAAGATGAATCGAACCGTACGAGTAAGCAGCTTAAGGAAGTGGAATCACGCATCGCGATTCCAGGTAAGGAAATTCTGTAAGTATATAGAGGTAGCTGCTCTTAATTTGTGGGATTATAGGGTGTTTATGAAATGCATGAACGTTTGAGAAATTGGTTGCTTGTATATGAAAATAGTTGTGAATATTGGATGATTTGGTTTTACATGGATGTATAAAAAGGGATAGTAAGGCTAATAATTGCATAAATCAAGTGTTTTGAATGCTTTCACAAAACAAGTATTTGGTTTTAAATGAATTGATCGATAGGATGGCTATTGTGGTTTGATGTTTGTGATAGCACATGTGAAGTGCCAAATATGTTTTGAGATAGCTTTAAAAGCTTATGAGCCGCCTATCATGTTTATGTGAATTAAACCGTGCTAGAGCCTAGCTCGCACCGAGTATTGATGTTTTTATTTATATGAAACGTGCTGTAGCTTAGCTCGCACCTTGATTTGGAAACTATGATGATGTTTGTAAATCGTACTGGAGCTTCTGCTCGTACGTGGCTTTTGAGTGGTTTGTCTTATGAGTATAACCGTACTAGAGCTATGCTCCTACGCCTCTCTTTATGATAGGATGCATGAGTCGTGCTAGAGCTTTGCTCGCACAAGTTTTGGACATTATGATACGTATAAGGTTGTGAAAGTTGGTAAGATCCTTAAGCCCTACATCCTTAAGCTAACATCCTTAAGCCCAAAGAGGCGAGGAGGCTCTGCTAGGCGGGGAGGCTCTGTTCGGTGGGGAGGCTCTCTTATGGTGGGATCCTTAAGCCAACATCCTTAAGCCCTGGAGGGGCAGGGAGGCTCTGTTAGGCAGGGAGGCTCTCCTACATGGGTACAGTAAGATCCTTAAGCCCTACATCCTTAAGCCAACATCCTTAAGCCCGAGGAGGCGGGGAGGCTCTGTTAGGCGGGAGGCTTTGTTCGGTGGGGAGGCTCTCTTACGGAAGGATCCTTAAGCCCTACATCCTTAAGCTAACATCCTTAAGCCCGAGGAGGCAGGGAGGCTCTGTTAGGCGGGGAGGCTCTGTTCGACAAGGAGGCTCTCCTTCACAGATATGGAAAACTCTTGATATGGGGTAGGTAAGACCTAGGAATGGCACCCCCAATCACGATATGAGTCTGCGGAGTACGCTGTACCGTGTATATCACATGGAGTACGATGTACCGCGTGATGGTTATGTGATGAGAAAGTTTGGCGAGGGATAATCCATCTTCGTGCCAGCATGATACCCCGCACACTTGGATGCGTGTAGTCTGGGATGATTTATGATGTAGTTGGTCCACATAGGCACTTTTGATATAGTGACCTGGTTTTTATACACATGTGTGAATTGTGAAATGAAAATGTGGTGGTGATTGTGAATTGATTTGATGGGATTGTATGTGTTTGAGAAAGAGTTTTATTGATGTGAGTTTAAAAAGGAGGTTTCTTAATGAATTACCCTTTTTATGAGTTTAAATGAGATTGAGTATGAGATGGTTTATACATGATGGTTTTTACCATGTTTTATATGCCAATGTACATGATTTTGATACATGATATATATGTATACTCATATGGCATAGTTTTATTCCTTACGCTCCTACCATAAATGATTTATGCATAACACTATCAGCATGTAGATAGAGTAGTTATCTACCATGCTTGCATTATTGCCTTACTGAGCGTGTGGTTGCTCATCCCTCTCTATTTCCCCTATAGAGCGTGCATAGTAGCCCAGTGAGGACTGAGGCGTGGTATTTTGGACTCCGCTGCATCTCCATCGCTTAGAGGTATATACACAGTGATTCTTTTTGTATCTAAACAATGTAAAAGCGCAGTATTCTTTTGAGTTGTAATTATGGGGGATGTAGATGTCAGTAAAACATGTTTTCGTATAAGTACACGATTAAATGCAAATGTATGACATCATTTTAGTTAACTGAGAATGAATGAGATGTGGTGTTTATTATTGACTCACAGCCCAACAGTGTGTGGTGAGTTAATTCACGACCGGGTAAGGTAACAGTAAAACGCAAAAATTTTTTAGTGATTTTCGATTAAAGAGAATGGAATTGGGTCGTGACAGAGATTGGTATCAGAGCTATGTTGGTATGATGTGAGTCACTAATAAAACGTAGAAAAGTACATCCCCGTAGTACTGTGCTTTTGTTTAGATATAACTGTGTATATCGTGATGGATTGAGCTTAATAAATTATTATAATACAGAAAGTTAGGCACTATGCCAGTTACACGCAAAGATAGAGGGGCAAGAGCACGTGCTAGAGGCCGTAGAGGTAGGCCTGAGAGCCGTGCAGAGCCACAAATTGAGCAGGCTCCACAGAACCCTGCTGGGAGAGTAGAGGATACCGAGGCTCGCTTCGCTAGGTTAGAGCGGAGTATTGAGAATTTGGTGGAGATAGTCAAACAGGCCTTGGGCGCCTGTGATAGATGAGGTCCCGCAGCACAGCCTACTACTGAACAGGCAGCTGTAGAGGTGGAGAGACCTTATGCTGCTGAGACAGCTACAGTTACACCACCTCCAGCCCAGGATACAGATTCTCCTATCGCTCCACAGCAGAGCGGTAGTGATTTGGGTTATGACTGCGACTTGAGCAGGTTGCGAGAGTTTCAAGCGCTAAAACCCCCAGTGTTTAGAGGGGTGAAGGACCCAGTGGTTACGGAGGATTGGGTGTATGAGATGGAGAAACTATATAGGTTTTTCTGATGCACTTCAGCTCAGAAGGTTACCTTTGCCGTGTTTATGCTAAAAGGCGAGGCAGAGCAATGGTGGAGATCCACCGAAGTTATTTTGAGGGCTAGACACTCCGAGATTTCATGGGAGATATTCTTGAAGGCCTTCAGAAGACAGTATATTCCAGCTACCGCACAGAGGAAATTACGGATGGAATTTATGAATTTGGTTCAGGGGAACCATACTGTGGACGAGTATGAGTCTAAGTTTATGTCATTGGGGAGATATGACCTTGACACGATGGGTATTGAGACCCAAAAGATACAGAAGTTCATGGATGGATTGAGATTGGCCATCCGGACTAAGCTAGCTCCCTTCGACATTTTGACTTATGAGGAGACTGTACATAAGGCTCAGTTGTGTGAGCAAGACTTTGAGCGAAATGCTCCGAGCTTGGGAGGATTAGTGTCAGGAAGGATAGAGACCGGAAGAGATTCGGGTTTGGAAGAGTGGCCAAGAGAGGTGGCCAAAGATTTTTCGAGAAGAGGCCTAAGATTGAGGAGGTGCAGGAGATAGCTGCTAGACCTCCCATATACCCAGCCTTGACTGCGCCGAGGGGTATGACTATTGGAGGACCACAGCCTACTACTGATCAGTATAGGAGATGTAGGAGATTTCATAGGAATAGGCCCTGTCTGATGACCCCTATGGTGTGTTTTAGATGCGTAAGACCAGGACATATGGCTAAGTATTATCCCGAGAAGATGGAGATTGCCCCACAAAAGGGCAAGGAGCCTGAGGGAGCTCCAGTTGAGACAGCAGCCCCGAGGAGGAGGGCTACAGCTGAGGAAAAAGGGAAACAGGCTGTGGGTGTGAGCAGAGGAAGGGTGCATGCGCTGGACCAGGACACTGCAGACGCATCGACGAATGTGATTAAAGGTACCATCCGAATCTTTGATTTAGAAGCATTGGTATTATTTGATCCTGGTGCCACGCATTCTTTCATATCACCTTCCTTTGCACATAAATTATTGAAGCATGTGAAACCAACATTGTTGGATAAAATGTTAATGATTTCCACACCCATGAATGATAGTCAATTGACTGAGCGTGTATGTAGAGATTGTAAGTTAATGATAGAGGGGAAGGAAATGATAGCCAATCTGATTTTATTGAATATGAACGATTTTGATGTAATATTGGGAATGGATTGGTTGGCTACCAATCGTGTTGTGATGGATTGTCATGCCAAAACATTGATGTTTTTAGGATTAGACAATCTTATTGTAAACTTTGATGAAAAGAAAGGATATGAAATTAGTATGTTTGTTGTAAATAAAGGAGTATGATTTTAAATGCATATTGCTTGAGAGATAAATTATTGTTTATGATAAATGTTGAATGTGGAGTGATGGTTTATGTTACTAACGATGGAGAGGATAATGTGAAGGGTTCATTGCATACGTGGTTGATATAGATGAGGCACACCCGGAATTGAGGGACATAACCGTAATTACGGATTACCCTGATGTCTTTCAGGATGAATTACCAGGACTACCACCTGAAAGGAAAATGGAATTTTGCATTAGCTAGTGCCTGGTACAGAGCCGATATCGAAACCACCCTATAGAATGGCTCCGATAGAATTGGAAGAGCTGAAGAAACAGCTGCAAGAGTTGCTGGAGAAGGGGTTTATTAGACCGAGTGTCTCACCTTGGGGAGCACCGGTTCTATTTGTAAGGAAGAAGGATGGAAGCCTCCGACTGTGTATAGATTACAGGTTGTTGAATAAGGCCACCATTAAGAACAAGTACCCCCTTCCAAGAATCGATGATTTGTTGGATCAGCTCCAGGGAGCCGAAGTATTTTCTAAGATAGATCTGCGGTCAGGGTATCATCAGTTGAGGATCAGGAGTGGAGATGTACCCAAGATAGCATTTCGTACCCGTTATGGCCACTATGAGTTTTTGGTGATGCCATTCGGATTGACGAATGCTCCCGCAACATTTATGGCATTGATGAATGATATATTCAAGCCATACCTGGACAAGTTTGTAATAGTGTTCATTGATGACATTTTGGTGTATTCCAAGTCCAGGGAAGATCATGAGGAGCACTTGAGGATAGTTCTGGACACCCTCCGAGAGAGAGAATTATATGCCAAACTCAGCAAGTGTAACTTTTGGTTGGAACAGATCTCATTTCTGGGGCATGTTGTGTCAAAAGATGGGGTATCAGTGGATCCATCTAAGATAGAGGCAGTTATACAGTGGGAATAGCCCAAGACAGTTACTGAGATCAGAAGTTTCCTGGGATTGACAGGATATTATCGAAGATTTGTAGAGGGTTTCTCCAGACTGGCTGCTCCATTGACATGCCTCTTGCGAAAAGATGTTAAGTTTGTATGGGATGAGGCATGTGAGAGGAGTTTTGAGGAGCTTAAGCGTCGGTTGACCACTGCTCCCGTTCTCACCATTCTTACCAGCTCAATAGGATTCTCGGTGTATACGGATGCATCACACCAGGGACTGGGCTGTGTGCTTATGCAGGATGGGAAGGTAGTTGCCTATAGATCTAGACAGTTGAAAGATCATGAGAGGAACTACCCAACACATGATTTGGAGTTGGCGGCTGTAGTATTTGCTTTGAAAATATGGCGCCACTATCTCTATGTTGAGAAATTTCAGGTGTTCACAGATCATAAGAGCCTTAAGTACCTGTTCTTGCAGAAAGAGCTGAATATGAGACAGAGGAGATGGCTCGAACTCTTGAAGGACTATGATTGTGAAATCATGTACCACCCGGGTAAGGCAAATGTAGTTGCCGATGCTTTGAGTAGAAAGAACCTTGGGTTGGTGTCATATATGATGGTACGGGAACATGAATTGTTAGAACACTTTGCGAACCTCAGTTTGGATGTAACCCCACCTGGATCTGAGAGACTTGAGATCATGGCTAGTTTAAGACTGGAGCCAGAATTGATTGGCCGTATTCGGCAAGCCCAACAAAGCGATCGACGGTGCATCGATTAGCTGAGGCAGATACAGACAAGTGTGGGTATTGATTTTGAGCAGAGTGTTGCTGGCTTATTAAGGTTCCGAGGCAGAGTATGCGTTCCCAAGGATCCTGAGATCAGGAGAACGATTTTATCAGAGGCTCACTCATCGAAGTATACGATACATCCGAGAAGTACCAAGATATATCAAAACCTTCAGAAGGTTTATTGGTGATCTGGAATGAAGAGAGACATTGCTGAATATGTCGCTAAGTGTCTCGTTTGTCAGCAAGTGAAGGTAGAGCATCAGAAGCCTGTAGGATTATTGCAGCCTCTACCGATACCGACATGGAAGTGGGAGCATGTCACCATGGATTTTGTGATGGGGTTGCCGAGGACCCGTAGAGGTCATGATGCCATATGGGTTATTGTGGATCGGTTGACTAAGTCTGCCCATTTCTTGGCTATGAGAGCTACCGATACACTGAGTCAGTTGGCGAACCTGTATATTCGAGAGATAGTACGGCTACATGGTGTACCAGTGAGTGTTGTTTCTGATAGGGATGCCCGCTTCACTTCCCATTTTTGGGAACATTTTCAGGAAGCGCTGGGGACCCGTCTAAGTTTTAGCACCGCTTTTCATCCTCAGACAGATGGGCAGTCAGAGAGGACTATACAGACCCTCGAGGATATGTTGAGAGCGTGTGTGCTGGATTTTAGAGGCTCCTAGGATGACCACCTGCAGTTAGCCGAGTTCGCTTATAATAATAGCTATCATGCGAGTATCGGGATGGCACCCTATGAGGCATTGTACGGGCGTAGATGCCGTTCCCCTATTGGATGGGAAGAGGTTGGTGACAGACAGATTTTTGGTCCAGACTTAGTGCAGCAGGCATCTGAGGACGTCCAGTTGATATGTGAGAGATTACGGACAGCTCAAAGCCGGCAAAAGAGTAATGCTGACAAGAGACGAAGACCACTGGAGTTTGATGAGGGTGAGTCGGTGTTTCTGAGGGTATCACCATCGAAGGGTATTATGAGATTTGGTAAGAAGGGCAAGCTGAGCCCTAGATATATCGGACCCTTCGTGATTTAGGAGAGAGTGGGAGATAAGGCGTATAGGTTGGCATTGCCATCGGACTTGGTAAATGTCCATAACGTCTTCCACGTCTTGATGCTTCGGATGTATCACCCGGACCCGACACACGTGATAAGTTATGAGCCGTTGGAGCTCCATGAGAGTATGACGTATGTTGAGAAGCCGGTTCGGATATTGGACAGAAAAGAGAAAGTGTTGCGGAATAAGACAATTCCCTTGGTGAAAGTTCTTTGGCAACATCACACGGCGGAAGAGGCCACATGGGAATTGGAGAACTTGATACGGGGGGAGTACCCCCAACTTTTTGAAGAGTGACTTGGTTCTAATTTGGAGGACCAAATTCCTTGAAGGAGGGGAGAATGTGAGACCCCGTATATGTAAAGTTGTAATGTGTAATGAATGTGAATGGACTTGTAATGTAAAGTATGATCGATGTAAGTCCATGGATTCAATGTATGTATGTGTAATATGATTTGTAACGTACATACAAGTTCCATTGAGTTTGAATATGAAGAAATGAGTTCTTATAAGTGATGGATGTGATTGAAACTCAAAATGGGTAGTGTGGTAAATGGATGGAAGCTGCGTGAGTATAAATGCTTCCATTTGGTTATATATAGTATACCTTTGGACATACAATGAATGCACACAAGTTTCAATGTGCATAAGGTATGAATGGATGCCATTTTCAAGTTATAAAGGTGGATAGATGAGAAAATGGCATGGCAGCAGATTAAGGATGTGTTGGTGTGAGTTGCAGCAAGAAAACTGCAGAAAATCTGGAAAGTATGAAGGCCAGATCGATCTCATAAGATGAGATCGATCTGGAAGAGCCAGAATGCTCTTATTTGGGCAATGGAATAGAGCAGATCGATCTCCAATGGGGCCAGATCGATCTCCTAAGCATTCTGTAATGAAAAAATCGATCCTCAAGCACCTAGATCGATCTCCTTAGCTCTCTGTTTGGGACCAGATCGATCTCATGCTTCGACAGATCAATCTCATGCTTAAAATTTCATGAAAATGAGAGATTTAAGGGGACCAGATCGATCTCCTCTTGGACCAGATCGATCTCCTCAAGCTATTTCTATAAAAGGAGGGCTGAAAATCTAAAAATTTTGGAAAAAACATCAATCTTCCATTTCTAACCCAAAAACCTAACTTTCTCTCTCTAAAATCAGCCATTTCCAGCACGAATTGAGGGGAGACCATTAAACATTAAGTTGTTCATCTTGAGGAAGAGAACAACATAGTTGGAACCCAAAATCCCATTGTGGGTATTGAAGGAGATAAGGGCATTGCCATTTGGAGCAAGAAGAAAAATCATATTTGGTAAGATTTTAACACTCCAATCCAAGTACATTGTCTATTTAATTGATTTTGGAGTTGTTTGGCATGAGTATGTATGGATGGAAACACCTAGGTTGTGTTAGAAACTAATGTAACCTAGAAAATGGAATGCCTCTAGTGTGAGAAAGTATGATTTGGGGAGTTGGTGGTTTATGGGTTATGATAAGTTGTTAAATGAGTAATGTGGGTGATTTGGAATAGTTATGTGGAGTTATAATATGGGTTTAAGTGAAATTGTGAAAATGAGTATGTATATGCTTGATAAAATGCCATAGTGAGGGAATTCATGAATTATGAACACTATGAGCTTAATGTCGATTTAATATCGATTTGGGAGTGTATATATATACATATGTATATATTTATGTGTACATACATGTAGAGGTATATAATAAGGTGTATGTCAATAAGTGTACATACAAAACAATATGTGGTAAGAGAAAATATATAAACGTGTGTGTTGATTTAAGTAGGTACAATAATACGTACATAGGCAGTAGTAACGAATAGGTTACGATTTAACGCAATTCGGACTATTCGTATGAATAGGGTGCTAAGTATATAACTTCGATGTAGGTAATCGTAGAAGGAATTAAAGGAGTTACTAGAAGGCGTCACCACTCGAATTCAAAAATTTTGATAAATCGAGGTAAGGGGTGTAATTTAAGATGGTAATGGTATCCCTACCTTTAGACTCCGATTTAATTATGTGTTTTCGTGCCTTCTCGTGTAACCTTTGATTGTAAAATAAAACCCAACACGTAATAAGCCCAAGATTTATTTGATCATGTTTTCGAGATCAAGAAATGCTATATGAGATTAAAAGCATAGTTTTAAACATGATTGTTGAATAAATGTCATGGTTTCGACTTATGTTTGATTGCTTTCATGTTTCTGAATGAAATGAAATTTGGTATGTGAACTTATGCTTGAGAAATGAAATTTATTTTCGAAAGATGATTGTGGGGCCCACCTTTTGAGTCCTACGGGAACAAAGTGCCACACAGTCTTTCTGTCTTATGAAAGAGTTTTCAGATTTCAAGAAATTCGATTTTATTACTCGATATGAGTTAATGAGCTATAAAAACCCAAGTAAGATTTTGAAAGCTCTGTTTTGAGACAAAAAGGGCATTGTATAGTGGAGTCCAACGGGAGCGAAGTGCCACACAGTCTATGTTACTGTGGGGGTTACCTCTTGAGTTCTGTGGGTGCAAAGTGCCACACAATTTCCACAATGACATGTGAACGTGGGGGTTACCTCTTGAGTCCGACGGGAGTAAAGTGCCACTTAGTCCATGTTACTGTGGGGGTTACCTCTTGAGTTCTGTGGGAGCAAAGTGCCACGAGGTTCACAAAGACATGCGAACGTGGGGGTCACCTCTTGAGTTCTGTGGGAGCAAAGTGCCACACAGTCTATGTTACTGTGGGGGTTACCTCTTGAGTCTGACGGGAGCAAAGTGCCACGCAGTTCATAAAGACATGCGATCGTGGGGACCACCTCTTGAGTTCTATGGGAGCAAAGTACCATACAGTCTATGTTACTGTGGGGGCCACCTCTTGAGTCTTACAGATGCAAAGTGCCATACGGTCAATGCATTTTTGTCGTGTGCGCCTTTGTGGCGTATATGAATGTATATGAATCCTGCCTTTGGGCATATTTATGATTTCCCTCTATAGGTTATCCAAGTCTCCATCCGATATGAACTATGCCATATGATTTTGATCCTCCGATATATGTTTTTGCATCAGTTATGCTTTTGAAGTTCTATCGGTTTTGAAATATTCTGGAGTTTGTATGTTTCGATAGTTTGTGACGTAACTGAATAGATTTGTTCTTAGAAATTATATTTCTATCGATTATGTTTTATATATACACTTTTGAAAGCTATGTGATATTTGCAAAGAAACGTATCTCTTAGTTTTATCATGCATTCAATGTGATTTAGCCACCATGTGCGTTTCTTACTGGGCTTTTTCCCGAAAGCTCACCCCTTTACCTTTCAGATTATTTACAGTGATCTATAGACGCTATTTGCCGCGTACACGACGTAGGCTGGTGGGAAAGAGCTACCATAGGCTACTTTTTGTACACGCAGTCAAGGTATACAATTACATTCCTTTACCAGACACATTTGTACGCACAGACATATATTGAGAATATTTTGTTGGGATGTAATTTGTAAGGAAACGATGTAGAGAATATGATTCTTGGGACTAGGTTGTAAGATGATTGGTATTAATCGATATGAATGTATTGAGTTGTAAATGTTGATTGGAAAGTATGCTTGGTAGTTGTGGATATCTAGGATTGTTAAAACAACTGAATTGCAGGTGGGTAGGCTCATATGTAAGCTGTTATGCTGTCGAAATTTCTATCGACCATATAGGTCAAAATATGGAATTTAAATATAATTATGAATTAAGAATTAGGAAAAGCGATTTGACACTGAGTAGGAATGCAACCTAAGTGAATAAGGGAATAAGTGGGTAAATTGAATTAAAAAAAAATTTCACTAATTTTTAAGAGTCAACGGTCGTTACAGTTCTTCTCATGGTCCTTAAGTTGACGAGAACCATAAGCAAATACCTTACCATGTTGCATGAGCAGACAACCTAAACCCTACAAAGAAGCATCATTGTAAATTGAGAAACCCCTTAAACTACTTGAAATGGTCAGGATTGGTGCTGATGTTAACTTTCGCTTCAACTCTTGGAAAATTGTGTTCATACTGTTAGATCACTCAAACTTCACATCTTTCCATATGAGACTTGTCAGGGGAGCAACTAACATAGAGAACCTTTCAACGAAGCGCTTGTAAAATTTGACAAGTCTCAAGAAACTCTATATTTCAGTCATATTCCTAAGTCGTTCCCATTGTAGAATTGCTTCGATCTTAGATGGATCTACTGACACCTTGTCCTTCGAAATGATATGACCAAAGAATGCAATCTACTCCAACCAAAAATCACACTTGTCCAACTTAGCATATAACTTCTTATCTAGGAGCGTCTGCAATACAATCTTCAAATGATCCTCTGAGGACTTAGAATGAACTAAAATATTATCAATGAACACAATCACAAACTTATCTAGGTACTGCTTGGACACTTTATTCATCATGTTCATGAATGTTGTGGGTGTTTTGGCCAGATCGAATGGTATCATTAGGAACTCAAAGTGGCCATATCGTGTTCGAAAAGCTGTCTTTAGGGATATCCTCTTTCTTGATCTTTAATTGATGATACCCCGACTTTAGGTCAAACTTAGAAACACTATAGCACCTCACAACTGATTGGACAAGTCATCGATCTTTGGGAACATATACTTATTCTTGATAATAGCCTTGTTCAATAACCGGTAATCGATAAATAACCTTAGGCTACCATTATTTTTATTTGCAAACAGAACTAGAGCACCCTAAAGTGAGACGCTCGGGCGTATAAACCCCTCAGCAACTTTTGGACTTGCTTTTTTAGTTCTTCTAATTCCACCAATGTCATTCTATAAGGAGGCTTGGACATGGGCCGAGTCTTTGGTACTAAATTTATGGTGAACTCAAGCTCTTTATTCGGTCGCAATCCAAGTAATTCATCGGGAAAGACATCTGAATAATCCCTTACTACTGGAATCTCTTAAATCTTCATATGTTTCCTTTTAGTATCTTCCACATATGTATGATAACATTTGCATCAATATAAATCATAAGAGTTCATAAAAACAAAATTTTAATCTTTATTTCTTACTTTCCAAAACTCACAACAAAATTATTGGGTAAGGAGAAGGTTACAATCTTCGCGTGGTATTCTAGACTTACACGATTGACATCTAATTAATCTATGCCTAATATCACATCAAATCCTTACATACATAACATAATTAGATCTGTTACTGAATCTCTTTCTCTTACCCTTATCTTACAGTCCTTATACATTAAGTTGGTCATTTAAGATTCTCTCATTGGTGTGTTAATGTGCAAAAGGTAACCTAAAGGTATAGGCTCTATATGCATCTTATGTGAAAATGATGGTGATACAAAATAATGGGTAGAACCCACATCAAACAGAGCTAAAGCTTTATAATCATAAATATAAATCTTACCCTGAATGACTTTAAAGGAGGCATCAACATACTCTTTGTCTAAGGTAAAGACTCTGCCTTAAGCTATGGATATCTTGCTTTTCTCTACTGTAGTATCTCTCTTCTGCTCCGTAGGTCTAGCAGTCGGTGCCTGATTGGGTATCTTGCAGTCTATTTTAGAGGAAGCTTAGGCTATAGGCAATCTTTAATGTTGTGGCCTATCTGTCTACAGCTAAAATAGGCGCTTGATGCCCAATAGCAAGGCCTATTCCTATCGTCCTTGCCACAATCTTTGTAAACCTTTATGTACCTATGGCGGGAGTAGGTCTGGTGGTAGTTAATCTGATCTCGACCCCCTTCTATCTCTTGCCAAGGCTTTAGGAATCTTTATTGTACTGAGACTTACTATATAAAGAACTCTTACCATTGTCTTTACCTTGAGCCCCATAGTCTCTCTAATGGAGCTCATAATCATACTCCACCAATTGGGCCTTTAAGATGGTCTCATCATATGTGGCGATGCCAAATGGAGATAACTTTACCCTGATGGCTGACTTCAAACCCTTTAGAAACCTCTCTATGTTCTTCTCTTCACTCTTGCAGGTGTCAAGGCCATAGCACATTAAGGCGATGAACTTAGACTCATACTTTTCCATCGATAACTACCTCTAAGTCAAGCTCAGAAACTCTATTTGCATATTTTTCTATGTGTGGGATGAACTGATGGTGAAAGGCTTCAAGAAAGATCTCCCAGGTGAGAAATAGATGCTTGGCCTTTAGAACTGTCTCAATAGCTGTCCACCAATGTTAAGCCTCTTCCTCCAAGGTAAACATGACCAAGTTATCCTTTTCGGTGGAGGGACTCTTCATGTACTTATAGATCTTTTCTACTTTTAGGACCCAGTTCCCAACTACTACTGGATCCTTCAACCCCTTGAATGCCAGATGATTGAACTTTTAGAATTGTCTTACTTAACTCAAGTGTCTGTCATCCTCATCCATAGTCCGTGGGTGAAGAGCTTGCGGTTAAGGTAGGGGAGCTTGTGGTACTGGTGGTTGTGGCACTAAAGGTTGTGGTATCAGAGGAGAAAGTGTTGTAGCTTGATTCTCTTTGGTAGAGGTAAGAGTATTGGTGCCACCTAAGTGATACGCTATCATGCCACCATGGTCGTAGCCATGTCACTAAACCCCAACTTTAATCTCTATTTAAGGCGAGCAATCCTGGTATTGGAGCTATCAGGCTTGGGGAAAGCAAAGGTGGAAGAGCTTGTCTCCGTGGTCATACTCATCTTTCACTCATTATCTTGGCTTAACTTATACCCAAAATCATCTATATAAGCATACCTAGAGCTAGTTCACGCAGTTTATTATTAGACATGCACATACATTGAGATGTAACTTCTAATTCTAGCTTAACTACATTGATTTGTACTAGATATATCGTGCTCTGATACCAATTTTGTAACGTCCCATTTCAGTGAAAAATAGACTAATTTTTTTCTTTACCTATGCTTGTCTACAATCAGTGTAGCACCTAAGCACTTTCATTGGTCTTATTAGCCAACTCTGATAAGTTTCATTTAGTTTTGGTCACATCCTTAAGTGTGTGATGTCACAATCCATACATTCCATACATACAACATATCATAAAACCATAAGTGGTATCATTCATTAATTGTTCATCAAAAGAATACAATTATAATCAGCTTAATATTTTCAGTACAAATTCTTGTAGGTTATAATCAATACTAATACAACCATAAAATTACATTTGAAACCTATTATAACCTATCGTTACATTCCAAAAAGAATTACATAAACTGTTCTTGATTAATGCCTGATATATACACTTGTATATATATACTTTCAGAAGAGTGAAATTGGGCAGTAGGAAAACGCTCTCTAACCTACCTTTAACGAATGTCGTGCTCTTATGCTTAGTGCAGATAGTCTATAGAGGAAGGGAGAGGGTGTGAGCATAATACTCAGTAAGAGTACATGCAAAGGGAGAGGTAAAACATAACATGCATGCTTCATTTAAAAATATATAAGGCAACATTATTTGCAAATATACTTAGTTTAAAGCATACTTAATTTCATGAATCATAAGTCATAAACTTAGTATAAATATTCTTATAAATACATAGGCATGCAAATAAATCATGCATGTGATGCATTTTCGCAAATCATAGCTTAAAACATACATTCATATAAACTTGATTCATAAGTTAAATGAAACCTTAATAATAGGTTAGAGACTTAGTATTCGATTCCAAGAGTGTTGTGCACCTTACTTACATCCTAAAACGAGAGCCCCTAAAAAGGGAAAGTGTTAAGCTATGACCATGATTATGGTTTCCTTAACCTTACTAGACCAGTGAGTACTGCGAATGTTGTTGACTTGTTTGGGTCTAACAGCCTTAACTTACATGGACGTTGTATGCCCCTTAAGCACATTACAAACAGTAGCCTTATAGTCTCATTAAAACAATTCATAAAACATACTTGGTATCATTCTGTAACGTCATAAACACAGCTTAGCTTTCAAATCGTAATACTGAAGTAAGTAGGATAGTTATCTCATGAAATCATCCTTTCTGTAAACTTAAACATAGGGACCCTACTTAAAACATGCTAAATAGGTTTTAGGGAAATCATTTTAATGCATTGGTTTGTTTTTAAATACTTAAAACGAGTTTTATCATGAAACTTTCTAAAATGAAGTCCTTTAATGCATTTTGTGGGATCTTCATACTAAATCATAATACTATAATCTTAATAAATCATGCTTTTATTGACTTTAAACCAAAATTGGTCAATTTGGCATGAAAAGTGCCTTTTGGCACAAAATAGAGGAAGGGGATCGATCTTGCTTCTTAGGGGATCGTTCTTTTAACACTCAAATGCATTATTCTAGAAAAACTTAAGTGATGGATCGGTCCCCTACCTCATGGGATTGATCATCAAATGATAATTATGACTTTTTCATAGATTTTCATGTCATAAACATACTTAAAACATAGTAAGCTTGTATGCATGCATCAAACGCAAATAGAAGCCGTGACTCCACACTTAATCCCTTACCTTATGGTGATCGTAACACTTAACTTTAGTTCTTTGGCACCAAGCTTATGTGAAACAATACATCTATATTGCCCAAGTTTTCCCAAAATACCTTTTTGTTGCAAAAGCCAAAGGATACAACTTAGATTCTTATTCTTTTAACTTTCTTAAGCTTCCATGAAACCAAACTCTTCTTACTTAACATTTTTATCTAAAGCCTAAACTTAGAAACCTTAACTTACATGCTCTTATAAGCTCAACTAAATCATTTTTTATCATAAATAATACCATACATAATCATACGTTCATTATTAACATCATAACATCCATTACATTCATCATTATAACCATTCATACCTCAAACCTCGGATTTCATCAACTTCAACCCTACTTCTGTAAGACCCACTTTGTATGTATTTGTTGCTATATTCCTTATGATTCATGTGATGTACACTTTCATATATTCATTGAATCATAAGAAGAGCATTGACTGAATTAAATTTGTAAATTTGATGAAACGAAATATCGGTGAATATGTGAAGTAGTCGAATAAGGGCCGAGATGACCACAGGCCAAACGAAAAAAGGATCGAATTAATTTAATGGAAAATACGAATTTAAATAAGAAAAAATAGCGGATGTACGAAGGAAAGTCAGGTTAAATTGGTTTCGAAACAAGTGCAGGGGTAAAATGGTCAAAATGCCAAAATTCGATATTAATGCGATAGGAAAATTTTATTTAAAAATAAGGATGTAAGATATCTTGATCGATAATGAGGAAATTATACAAGTTTGAGTCCAATTGATCAAGATTCAAAATTTTTAGAAATAACGAAAAGTCACCCGGAACAATATCTCGAAAATATGAAGGAATAATATTGAAAAATGGAGAAAAATATATTTAATAAATTAAATTAAATTAAATTAATTAAATTAGAATAAAATAATATAAGTTGTAGATATTTTGGAATCTTGTAGAGTATTTTAATGAATTAAATAATAATAAACAAATTGTTAAATAATAATAATAATAAGAAAATTGGAAAGAACTGAAAACTCGGGAGAACCCAAAAACAGGAAAACCAAACAGAAACCCGAAGGAGACCACGAGGAACTTGACGAGCCCGAGGACACATCTGCGATCCTTGACCGTCAATGAGTAGCCGAGGTGAAAGAGGAGAGGCCGACGATCTTCAGGACACCGGAGACGCGCCGTGTAGTGGCCGGAGGACGCCGATCGGAGGAGAGGAAAAATCGAGGAGAAAAGGGGCGATTTTCGGTGAACCACGATGACTGGGCTTGAACGGAAGCCACCGACGCATTCTGGGGGAGGAGCCGGTTCTTTTGAGACCGGTGTCAACCGATAAGACGGTCGAAAACACCGGCGACGGCAAAGAGCAGCAAACGGTGTCGTTGGCTGGAAGGAAAAGGAAGGAAAAGGAAGGAAAGGGAAGGAAAAAGGAAAGGAAATAAAAAAAAGAAAAGAAAAGAAAAGAAAAGAAAGGAAAAAAAAGAGGAAAAAGGAAAGAAAATTACCGGGGATGACACGAGATTTGGGTAAGTTAACCGAGGATCAAAATTGACCTACGGGTAATTTTCAAAAATTTATTTAATATTTTATTCAATGGAAAATAATTCGGATTAACCTAATTGTGCAGCTTTTTGACAGAGACCGAATGAGAGCCGATTGAGCTTCGATTTTCGTACCTCGCATCATATCGGGTAAGTACATTTTAATTTCGGCAATATGAGTTCTTTAATACAAAGTTTCGATTATTTTACGAAATTATGGATTAATTTTGAATAGAAAGGAATATTTTTCGAAATTGTAATGTAATTGCCATAAATGGTATACGGGTTATCCAATGAGTTTGGAACGAAGCTCGATAATTATTGGTAAGCTGCATGAGCTTGGTATACCCGAAGAAGAGAATTAATAAGTATAAAAGGGCTAAAAATGGGCCGAGACCCAATAAGGTAGATAGGGCCTAATACTTTAAAGTTGGTCAGCAAATGCGATATACTGATCAAGATAATTGAATTGACCTCAACTGTGTGGTTATATGCAGTTATGTACATTTGGCTGGCGCTCATTTGGGTTGAGAGATTTGGTATCATCGAGACAGGTTAAGTCTGAGCGTGATTCCAGGTAAGGGAATTTTACGAACTGCTAGAGATAGCTTTACAAATTTTCGACACCATTTACAGTCCTTTAAATTGTCCGAAGGGTCTAGATTTGAGATAAAAATTTTAGGGCCTCGGATGGGCAAATTACCAAAATACCCTCGTCAAGGGTAAAATTTTAAATTTTAGGAAAAAGTGTAAGGAGCAAGAACAAGGGTTTCCTGCTCATTTTTGAAGTACTTTGATACATGCATGAGTAGGTCGGCTAACTTTTAAATGAAACTGCACAGCATTTCATATTTTCAACAAATGTTAATTTTCGTTGAAATCGATTTGAGAAATGTAGCCGCCTACGTGACTTTTCAGAAATGTGACGTGCTAGAGCTCAGCTCGCACGAGTTTTGATTTGTGTAATGCTTACATTAGTGCTGGAGCGAGAGCTCGCACTAGAGTTTTACATAATTTTCATGACACGGTGCTGGAGTCTGACTCGCACCATATTTTTATATATGATTTTCGTGACAGAGTGCTAGAGCTTAGCTCGCACTAGTTTTACTTGATTTTATGAGAGTGCTGGAGCACCGCTTGCACTATTTTTCTAAGATCATACGATGAGTTGTGCTTGGAGCGGCGGGTGACTATGTGTCACACCGATTTAATAGGCCCGCACGTGCGTTTGGAGACATGGCATGAGTATGCAGAATGATATGGGTCCATAGAGTACGTTATACCGTGCAAGTAGCATGGAGTACACTGTACCATGTGGCATCTTTAGATGCGTGGTATCTTCGGATACGTATGGCATCTACGGATACATAGGATCGGATAAGACCGACAGGATGGAGTGACCCACCTCCCGGGCGGTTCCCGATCGTGGTGAGACCCCGCATACTAGGATCCGTGTAGCAGAGGGACTCCCAAGGACACATGACCATAGTCCTGGTTATTACCGATATACAGATATTGCCTAGTCTCGTATCTCGTATATTTATGTTTTCGGATATTGATGTTATCGAGAAACACAATTTTATGGATTTTATGTGAGTCAGGGCTACCCGAGGGAGGGGTTGAGTCCTGACCTTATTATGAAATTTTAACGAGAAATAAATGATTTAAAAGATATGCATGTTAAGTTTTCATGCTTTTTGGGATTGCATGTGAATTATTTTACATGACATCATAACATAGCATCTGTTTTGGAAATGTGTGGAGAAGGGGTGGTTTATGCACGGCACTATGTTTACGTAGGTTGTATTGTTATCTACTTGTTCGTAGGATTGCCTTATTGAGCTTGATGTGCTCACCCCTTTCATTTTCTCACACAGATTTCTTCCAGTAGATTGGGAGGCGAGTGAGTACGGCATTCCAACTGTCCGCTGCTGCCTATCTTTTTGAGGTATATGCACATTATATATGTTTCTTGTATCTAAATAATATGAGCACAGTACTATATTTTGTATGACATTGGGATGTATAGGGTGGGTATAGGTATGTAATGAAATGGAAGAAGTTTAGTGCAAAATATATGAATTTATATTTAAATTAAATTGTGCACTAATAGTAAATGTATGGAGATGATATGGGCACTGACATACAGCCCAATTATTGGTTATGGTTGGTCACGATCAGAGGTAAGTATGAAATAATAAAACAAATTTACTCTGATTTTTGAGTAGTTTTGGGTCGTGACAATAAAGGTGGTATCAGAACGGGAATTGGTCTGATGTATATCAGTGTCAATAATTAGGAAATTACATCCCTGTGTTTCTGTACTTGGTTAGATACAATCGTGTATATTGAGATGGGTTTTAATTAAGAAATGGTTGTGAATGCAGGACTATAGGCAAGATGCCTGTTACTCGTCGTGGTAAAGGAGGTCGGGCACGAGGTGGAGGCCGTAGAGGTAGGCCTGGGACTGATAGACGTGCCGAGTTACCTCATGAGACTTGGGAGGAGGCTGAGGTAGAGATCGGGGTGGTGCATGCCCTACAGGGTCCTACAAAGAGAGATACTATAGAGCAGGGTACTGCAAAGAGGGATACTATAGAGAGATCTGTTGAGGTGATTGAGGCACGTTTCGCTAGAAGAGCGGAGCCTCGAGATGATTATGGAGTTGGTTTCGCAGTCAGTACAGGGAGTCAGAGGTGGACAGGGTGATGTTGGATAGGCAGCTACTTCTGATGCGCCTGCTCAGCCAGTTCAGGATACAGAGACTCCTACACCCCCACCAGTCCAGGACATGGATTCTCCTGTTGCCCCACACTAGAGTATTAGAGATTGGGGCTACAGTTGTGTTATGGACATACTGCTATAGTTCCAGAAGTTCAGATAGCCGGCATTTAGCGGGGCGAAGGACCCAGTGGTAGCTGAGGATTGGTTGAGCGAGATGGAGAAGCTATACAGGTTCTTCGAGTGTACCCCTACGGAGATGGTAGCATTCGCTGCTTTTATGTTTAGGGGATCAGCAGAGCATTGGTGGAAGTCTACCAGACAGATTCTCAGAGCAAGAAATACCGTGATTAGCTGGGAGATATTTTTGGAGGCCTTTTGGAAGCAGTACGTCCTAGATACTACGCAGCGAAAGCTGCAGACTGAGTTTCTGAGCTTGACCCTGGGGAGTCGATAGGTAGATGAGTATGAGACGAGGTTTATCTCCTTGGGCAGATATGATCCGGACACTATGGGTAGTGAGACTAAGAAGGTCCAGAGATTTATTGATGGATTGATGCCAGCGATCAGATCTAGATTGGTCCCTTTGGCTATTCCGACTTACGAGGAGGCAGTGAGTAGGGCGCGGTTGATTGAGTAGGATTTTGAGAGGACTGCCTCAGAGTTCGGGAAGGCTGGCATCAGACTTAGAGAGAGGAAGAGACCAGTGGGAGACAGAGGGTCTGGTTATAGAGGGGGCAGACAGTTGATTGGGAAGAGGCCAGGATAAAGGAGATTCGAGAGAGGCCAGTTAGACCTCCAGTTTATCCGGCCATTTCTTCTACTCCACAGAAGGGTATTGTGATAGGTGGGCCACAACCTATGATTGAGAGATGCGGTAGGTGTGGTAGATATCACGGTGATATACCCTGCTTTAGTCCTACAATGGTATGCTATAGATGCAGGAAGCCCGGGCATGTGATCAGAGATTGTCTCGAGATAGTTGAGAGTGCCCCTCAGAAGGGCAAGGGTTCAGAGAGGGCTTCTGGCGATACATCTACACCGTGGAGGAAAGCGACAGCGGCAGAGAATGGGAAGCAAGCGGTTGGTACAGGGCGAGTGCATGCTCTTGACCAGGATACAGTGGATCAGTTATCAGATGTGGTGAAAGGTACTATTCTAATCCATGATTTAGAAGCATATGTGTTAATAGATCCTGGTTCTACGCATTCATTTATATCACCTTTGTTTGCATTTAAATTGTGTAATTATGTGAAACCTACCACTCTGAGTAGAAAGCTATCTATAATGACACCCATGAACACTAGCCAATTAGTGTATTGAGAGATTGTGGACTGAAATTAGGTGGTAGAGTGATGACAGCCAATCTAATTTTGATGCACATGAGAGATTTTGATAATAATCCTAGGAATGGATTGGTTGGCTGCTCATCGAGCTGTTTTAGATTGTTTTACTAAGACAGTCACATTTCATACTCCAGAAAAATGTATTGTACAATTTCCTTGAAGTTAATAAGAATGAGAATTGGTAAGAGTCTGAATGAATGAATGGTGTACTAATCTGGTGAATAATATTTTGAAGATTATATTGCGTACGTGGTAGATACGGCTAAGGCACGTCCGGAATTGATAGATATTCTAGTAGTCAGAGAATTTTTAGATGTCTTTCCGGATGAGTTACCAGGGTTACCTCCAGTGAGAGAGACTGAGTTCAGTATTGATTTGACACCTGGTACAGAGTCGATATCTAGACCACCGTACAGGATGGCTCCGGTGGAGTTAGAGGAGCTGAGGAAACAGCTACGAGAGTTGTTAGAGAAGGGGTTCATCAGACCGAGTGTGTCACCGTGGGGAGCACCGGTTCTGTTTGTGAGAAAGAAAGATGGAAGCCTTCGATTATGTATCGACTATCGATTGTTGAATAAGGCTACCATCAAGAACAAGTATCCCCTTCCGAGGATTGATGATTTACTGGATCAGCTATGGGGAGCACACGTCTTTTCTAAGGTTGATCTGAGATCTGAGTACCATCAGTTGAGAGTTTGGGATGGAGACGTACCCAAGACAGCTTTTCTCACCCGTTATGGTCATTTTGAGTTTATGGTTATGCCATTCAGGTTGACGAACGCTCCCGTAGCTTTTATGACATTGATGAATGAGGTGTTTCGGCCTTATTTGGATCAATTTGTGATTATCTTCATCGATGACATCCTGGTTTATTCGAGGTCCAGAGAGGAGCATGAGCAGCACCTGAGGATTGTATTGCAGACCCTCCGTGAGAAACGGTTGTATGCTAAACTCAATAAGTGTGACTTTTAGCTTGAGCAGATCTCCTTTTTGGGACATATTGTGTCGAGGGATGGTGTATCAGTGGACCCATCCAAAATTGAGGCAGTAGTTCAGTGGCAGAGGGCTCAGACAGTTACGGAGATCAGGAGCTTTCTGGGTTTAGCTAGATATTATAGACGATTTATGGAGGGGTTTTCGAGATTGGCTGCTCCGTTGACACGTCTCACTCGGAAGAGTGTTGCATTTGAGTGGGACGACAGATGTGAGGATAGTTTTCAGGAGCTGAAGCGTCAATTGACCTCTGCTTCCATTCTCACCATTCCTACCAGCTCAGGAGGTTTTTCTGTTTACACAAATGCATCTTACCAAGGACTGGGCTCTGTATTGATGCAGGACGGAAAGGTAGTCGCTTATGGATCCAGACAGCTGAAGGATCATGAGAGGAATACCCGACCCATGACTTAGAGTTGGCGGTTGTAGTGTTTACATTGAAGATATGGCGCCACTATCTGTATGGTGAGAAATTTCAAGTATTTACGGATCACAAAAGCCTCAAGTATCTGTTCTCGCAAAAGGAATTGAACATGAGACAGAGAAGGTGGCTTGAGCTTCTGAAGGATTACGACTGTGAGATCTTATACCACCTGGGTAAGGCGAATGTAGTGACTGATGCGTTGAGTAGGAAGCATCTCGGGTTGGTTGCTTATATGATGGTACGAGAGCACGAGTTATTAGAGCAGTTTGTGAGCCTCAGTTTGGATGTGACCCTGCCTGATGCTGATAGTGGTTATATGATTGCTAGCCTACGATTGGAGCCGGATTTGATGGATCAGATTCGATAGGTTCAGCGTGATGATTAGCAATGTATTGAGATAGTCAGGCAGATGCAGAGGGGTATTGAGACTAAGTTTGAGTTAAGTTCAGATGGATTACTGAGGTTCCGAGACAGGATATGTGTTCCCAAGGATCCTGAGATCAGGAGGTTGATCTTGACAGAGGCTCATTCATCGAGGTATACCTTGCATCCGGGTAGTACAAAGATATATCAGAATCTTCGAAAGCTATACTGGTGGTTGAGAATGAAGAGAGATATCTCGTCTGTAAACAGGTGAAGGTAGAGCATCAGAAGCCTACGGGGTTATTGTAGCCTCTACCTATACCGATTTGGAAATGGGAGCATATCACCATGGACTTTGTGATGGGCTTATCGAGGACTCATAGAGGGAATGATGCCATATGGGTAATAGTCGACAGATTGACGAAGTCGGCACATTTCCTAGCGATGAGAGTCACCGATACTCTGAGTAGATTGGCGGAGCTATATGTGCGCAAGATTGTGAGACTGCATGGTGTCCCAGTGAGTATTGTGTCGGATAGGGATTCTCGCTTCACTTCCCGTTTCTAAAAACACTTTCAGGAAGCTATGGGGACCCAGTTGAGATTCAGTATAGCTTTCCATCCTCAGACAGATGGGCAGTCAGAAAGGACTATACAGACCCTCGAGGATATGTTGAGAGCTTATGTACTTGATTTTAGAGGCTCCTGGGATGATTACCTACCACTCGCGGAGTTCGCCTACAATAATAGTTATCATTCGAGTATCGGGATGGCACCATATGAGGCCTTGTACGGCCGTAGATGTCGATCTCCTGTAGGATGGGAGGAGGTTGGTGACAGGCAGATATTCACTCCCGATTTGATACGTCAGGCCTCTGAGGATGTCCAGTTGATTTGTGAGAGGTTGAGGACAGCTCAGAGTCGACAGAAAAGTTATGCTGACAGGAGACATAGACCGTTGGAGTTTACAGCAGGGGAGTCAGTATTTTTGAAAGTTTCTCCTTCTAAGGGTATTACAAGATTCGGGAAGAGAGGGAAGCTGAGCCCTCGCTTCATAGGACCTTTTAAGATACTCGAGAGAGTGGGAGATCAAGCTTACAAGCTAGCGTTGCCACCAGAGCTAGCAAATGTCCATAATGTCTTCCACGTCTCCATACTTCGGAAGTATCAGCCGGATCCGTCGCATGTGATCAGATACAAGCCACTGGAGCTCAGTAGGAGTATGTCCTATGTTGAGAGACCGATTCAGATTGTGGATAGGAGGGAGAAGGTATTGAGATCAAAGACGATTCCTCTGGTGAAAGTACTGTGGCAGCATCACACTCCGGAGGAAGCGACTTGGGAGTTAGAGAGTTGGATGAAAGAGAATTACCCGGAGTTGTTCAGAGACTGATTTGGTTCCAATTTGGAGGACCAAATTCTTTTAGTGGGGGAGATTATGTACGACCCACTTTGCATGTATTTGTTGCTATATTCCTTATGATTCATGTGATGTACACTTTCATATATTCATTGAATCATAAAAAGAGCATTGACTGAATTAAATTTGCAAATTTGATGAAACGGAATATCGGTGAATATGTGAAGTAGTCGAATAAGGGCTGAGATGGCCATAGGCCAAACGAAAAAAGGATCGAATTAAGTCAATGGAAAATACTAATTTAAATAAGAAAAGATAGCGGATGTACGAAGGAAAGTCGGGTTAAATTAGTTTCGAAACAAGTGCAGGGGTAAAATGGTCAAAATACTGAAATTCGGTATTAATGCGATAGGAAAATTTTAATTAAAAATAAGGATGTAAGATATCTTGATCGATAATGAGGAAATTATACAAGTTTGAGTCCAATTGATCAAGATTCGAAATTTTTAGAAATACCGAAAAGTCACCCGGAACAATATCTCGAAAATACGAAGGAATAATATCGAAAAATGGAGAAAAATGTATTTAATAAATTAAATTAAATTAAATTAATTAAATTAGAATAAAATAATATAAGTTGTAGATATTTTGGAATCTTGTAGAGTATTTTAATGAATTAAATACTAATAAACAAATTGTTAAATAATAATAATAATAATAAAAAATCGAAAAGAACTGAAAACTCAGGAGAACCCGAAAACTGGAAAACCAAACAGAAACCCGAAGGAGACCGCAAGGAACCCGATGAGCCCGAGGACATATCGGTAATCCTTGATCGCCAACGAGCAGTTGAGGTGAAAGAGGAGAGGCCGGCGATCTTCAGGACACCGGAGACGCTCCGTGTAATGGCCAGAGGACGCCAATCGGAGGAGAGGAAAAATCGAGGAGAAAAGGGGCGATTTTTGACGAACCACGATGACTGGGCTTGAACGGAAGCCACCAACGCGTTCAAGGGGAGGAGCCGGTTCTTTTGAGACCGGTATCGGCCTGCAAGACTGTCAAAAACGCCAGCGACGACAAAGAGCAGCAAATGGTGTCGTTGGCTGGAAGGAAAAGGAAGGAAAAGGAAGGAAAGGGAAGGAAAAAGGAAAGGAAAGAAAAAAAAAGAAAAGAAAAGAAAAGAAAAGAAAGGAAAAAAAGAGGAAAAAGGAAAGAAAATTACCGAGGACGACACGAGATTCAGGTAAGTTAACCGAGGATCGAAATTGACCTACGGGTAATTTTCAAAAAATTTTTTAATATTTTATTTAATGAAAAATAATCCAGATTTACCTAATTGTGCAGCTTTTCGACAGAGACCGAACGAGAGCCGATTGAGCTCCGATTTTTGTACCCCGTATCATATTGGGTAAGTACATTTTAATTTCGGCAATATGGGTTCTTTAATATAGAGTTTCGATTATTTTACGAAATTATGGATTAATTTCGAATAGAAAGGAATATTTTTCGGAATTGTAATGTAATTGCCATAAATGGTATACGGGCTATCCAATGAGTTTGGAATGAAGCTCGATAATTATTGGTAAGCTGCATGAGCCCGGTATACCCGAAGAAGGGAATTAATAAGTATAAAAAGGTTGAAAATGGGCCAAGACCCAATAAGGTAGATAGGGCCTAATACTTTAAAGTTGGTCAGTAAATGCGATATACTGATCAAGATAATTGAATTGACCTCAACTGTGTGGTTATATGCAGTTACGTACATTTGGTTGGCGCGCATTTGGGTTGAGAGATTCGGTATCATCGAGACAGGTTAAGTCTGCACGCGATTCCAGGTAAGGGAATTTTACGAACTGCTAGAGATAGCTTTACGAATTTTCGACGCCATTTAAAGTCCTTTAAATTGTCCAAAGGGTCTAGATTTGAGATAAAAATTTTAGGGCCCCGGATGGGCAAATTACCAAAATACCCTCGTCAAGGGTAAAATTTCAAATTTTAAGAAAAAGTGTAATGAGCAGGAACAAGGGGTTCCTGCTCGTTTTTGAAGTACTTTGATACATGCATGAGTAGGCCGGCTAACTTTTAAATGAAACTGCACAGCATTTCATATTTTCAACAACTGTTGATTTTCATTGAAATCGATTTGAGAAATGTAGCCGCCTACGTGACTTTTCAGAAATGTGACGTGCTAGAGCTCAGCTCGCACGAGTTTTGATTTATGCAATGCTTACATTAGTGCTGGAGCGAGAGCTCGCACTAGAGTTTTACATGATTTTCATGACACGGTGCTGGAGTCTAACTCGCACCATATTTTTTATATATGATTTTCGGGACAGAGTGCTAGAGCTTAGCTCGCACTAGTTTTACTTGATTTTATAAGAGTGCTGGAGCACCGCTCGCACTATTTTTTTGAGATCATACGATGAGCCGTGCTTGGAACGGCGGGTGACTGTGTGTCACACCAATTTAATAGGCTCGCACGTGCGTTTGGAGACATGGCATGAGTATGCAGATATGATATAGGTCCACGTAGTACGTTGTACCGTGCAAGTAGCATGGAGTACGCTGTACCGTGTGGCATCTTCAGATGCGTGGTATCTTCGGATACGTGTGGCATCTACGGATGCGTAGGGTCGGATAAGACCGATGGGATGGAGGACCCACCTCCCGGGCGGTTCCCGATCGTGGTGAGACCCCGCACACTAGGATCCATGTAGCAGAGGGACTCCCGAGGACACATGGCCATAGTCCTGGTTATTATCGATATACAGATATTGCCTAGTTTTGTATCTCGTATATTTATGTTTTCAGATATTGATGTTTTCGAGAAACACAATTTTATGGATTTTGTGTGAGTTAGGGCTACCCGAGGGAGGGGTTGAGTCCTGACCTTATTATGAAATTTTAACGAGAAATAAATGATTTAAAAGATATGCATGTTAAGTTTTCATGCTTTTTGGGATTGCATGTGAATTATTTTACATGACATCAGAACATAACATCTGTTTTGGAAATGTGTGGAGAAGGGGCGGTTTATGCATGGCACTACGCTCACGTAGGTTGTATTGTTATCTACTTGTTCGTAGGATTGCCTTACTGAGCTTGAAGTGCTCACCCCTTTCATTTTCTCACACAGATTTCTTCTAGTAGATTGGGAGGCTACTGAGTATGGCATTCTAGCTATCTGCTGCTGCCTATCTTTTTGAGGTATATACACGTTATATATGTTTCTTGTATCTAAATAACATGAGCACAGTACTATATTTTGTATGACTCTGGGATGTATAGAGTGGGTATAGATATGTAATGAAATGGAAGAAGTTTAGTGCAAAATATATGAATTTATATTTAAATTAAATTGTGCACTAATTGTAAATGTATGGAGATGATATGGGCACTGACATACAGCCCAATTATTGGTTATGGTTGGTCACGATCAGAGGTAAGTATGAAATAATAAAACGCAAAAAATTTACTCTGATTTTTGGGTAGTTTTGGGTCGTGACAACTTCATCTTTCCATAAATTTTATTTTGGAAATCTACTTAGCAAATCGACATATTACACCACTAATCACAACACATATTTATTCTATGATTTTAGAAAATCATACCTTGTACAGAGAGAAATCCTAGGTTTTGTCTCTTTCTAAACCTTATACACCAATCAATCACTTTCAATTATAAATATCCATTAATACAAAATCAATACATCATAAATAATCTTGTGACAATTCTATTTTTAAATAGAATTATTTGTGCTTAATTTTCTAATTAATTACTTAAATCTCCAATTTATTTTATTAATTATCCCCTTTATTTAATTAAAATTTTTTAATGTGCAGGTAAATTAAATCCGAATGAAACTCAGTTGTTTTAGTCAAAATAGGCTAAAGGAGACTGGACCACTTCCAATTTGCAGACCGAGTCACCAGTTGTCTAGACACGCGTGATGCCAGGTGTCCATATTTTATTCGCTCCGAAACGATAAGATCGACAGACACTGTGCCAACCTTCTGGAATTCACACGTCAGGCCACATCGCATAGCCAATTAGATAAAAAGACGAGTGATGTGGAAATATCTACTCTGGAGTAAATAAAATGAAGATAAGTGGCCAAACAATGCCAACTCATCTAGGATAGAAAAATTGCCATTGTACCCCTAAATGTGTGTATAAATAGAACATGATGGCAATTGAAAAAAATCAAGTAGGGTAGAATTTAGGAGTAGTGTAGGTAGGGTAGAAGGTAGCCTAGGGTTAAATAGTTTTAGAATAGTTTTTTAAGTCTTTTTCCATCAGCCACCATTTTTCTTTATGTTACTGTTCACAACAATGTCCATTTTTATTCAAAAGCTTTTCAAGTTAGTTTTTCGTTTTATTCATAGCCACCATTGATTTTCATTTTGCAAGTTCTCATTTTGTTTACTGTTGATGACAAATTTAAACCTTCATTAAATAGAAATGGTTACACTTTTCGATGGTTACAAGTTCTCTTCTGTTTCCAGTTTTTGCCTTACTATGCATTCCGGTTGGAAGGGCTGGTGACAACAGCAATCTTACTCAACCCATTGCTCTTGTTTCAATTTTATTCACTGTATATTTTTCTTTATTTAGTTTATCTTCCATTTTCCAGTTTGTGCACAGTTTCTATTTTTTTTTTTGTTTACAATCCAGTAGTGTGTCATTCTGTTACTGTTTCATCACTTCTTTACTAGTATTGTCTCTAATTTCTTCAAATCTTACGATGAAAATTTCATTGTTCTGAGTTAAAAAAAATTTGCAAACCGAGGCCACTGGGATTTTGCATTTGTGTTAAAACTTTCTCTAGCTTCGGTTTAGTTTTCAGTTACTGCTTTTACTTATATATATATATATATATTTACTAGTTTTAGCCTTCTGCATTTTCTATTCTTCTTGGTTTCGACGTTATTTGCTGGCTTTTCTGCGTGGTACCGAGGGGGGCTGATGATGGGCTGTGACTGCTGGACATGGCGCGGCTGGGGTCGTGAATTATACTCCAGTGATTGGAGCAGAAGGCTGGTGCTGAGAGCAACATCTGGATCGTGCTGGAGAGACTAAGACACGCCTGGAGCAGCCAAGAAGAAATGTGAACAGTACCATTCAAAGATGGGACCACTCAGTTGGCTTGCAAGCTGTTTAAGGTCGTGTCTGGCACTGGGAAATGTCCCAACTTTATGTCTCATGCAATTTTAGTATTTGTTTATTTGCCATTATTTTCCATATTTTTGCTAGTTTAAAGTACTGTGCACTAACTAAATTTTTTCTTTACTAATTTAAGGCTTAGTTGCATTAATAGTTAATTCTTGAACACAATAGGATTTAACGCTTTAATTTAGCATTCATATATAGCATATAGAGTAGAATTATTTCATGCACTTTTAATTTAATCTTCATGTTAAACTTTAAAAATCCAAAAATATTTCTTATGCATTATTTAGATTTTGTTTTATTGTTAGTAATTAGTTAGAGTTAGATTTAATTTAGGATTATTTTATAGGTAGTTAATTTCTTAGTTAGATTTAAGAATTTCTTCAGGTTAATAGAAGTTTTATTTCATTAGACTTTAGGTTAGCTTAATTTGCATTTTTTTAATTAGTTTAATTACATGCATATTTTATTTTAGGCTTGTTTAATTTTAGTTTAATTAATTTTGTTTCTTTATTATCATATTTGCATTTTAGTTTAATTGCGTTAGTTAATTTTAACTGTTTTAATTATTTTTTGTAGGTATTTGCTTTTAATTGCTTGGAGCACTGTGATAATTCTATATTTTTAGAATTATTTGTGCTTTATTTCCTAATAATTATTTAAATCCCCAATTTATTTTATTAATTTCCCCTTTATTTAATTAAAATTCTCATGTTTGCAGATAAATTAAATCCGGATGAATTTTGAATATTTCGATAGAAAATGGACCGAAATTGGGCTAAAATCGAGATTGAACCACACGAACAACATGAGTCATGCCACCTAACACATCCAATTGGACAAGAAGACAAATGACATTGAAATATCTTTTCAATGAGCCAATGGTGTGAAGACAAGTGGCCAAAAAAATGCCAACTCATCTAGGATGTAGAAATTACAATTATACCCCTTTTGTGTGTATAAATAAGACATGGATGGCAATTGAAAAACTATGTAATTTAGGAGTAGGAGTAGTGTAGGTAGAGTAGTTTTTAGTGTTATTTTCCTTTCTAGTATTTTTTTCACTTTCCCATTTGTTTTACTTTGCAATTCCCGTTAGCTACAATTTACTTTTAATGTTCATTTCATTTTTATGTTCTTGATTTTTCTAGTCTTGGATAATTCATTTTCATGTCAATCAATTTATCATTCCAAGCTTCTCGGTTTTGTTAAATCAACTCTTTGTTTTTTCAAGTTTTATTTTACATAGCCATTTCCCCTAGTTAGCTCTCGGTTTGAACCTCTTTGGTGTATTCGGGTGACATGAATGGTTCATTCGTTCTTCTACCTTGTGATTCTATTGCCTAGAGGTGGATTGATGCTGAGTAATTGTCCACATCAAGAGCAAAGTGGAACATGGTTGGAGAAGAGTATGAAGCAAACCGAGAGAGTTGAGTTCCCTGTCAATGGAAGGAGCCCACGGGAGGTGTTGTAGTTGTTATCTTTATGTCCATTCGGTGTTAAGTTTGTGTTCAGCTTTGCATTTTTTTCTTCCTTTCCCTTACTTCATTTTTAGTTGCATGCAATCCATGATTTGATTCTTACTTGCATTTAATCATTAGCTAGCATCCATATTAATAGTTCATGCATTTTCTTACCTCTTTAATTTTAATTGCTGCATAGTCACCTCGACAGTTTCTGGTTACAATCACTTGATTCATTTGCAGTTTTACATTGGGTAGACTCATTGCCATGTAGTGAGGAGCAAATGATGGTGCCCGTGGGAGCATTGAAGAGCATCCATAATCACTCTCTATTTTGCTCTGTTTTGGTATATGGTTACTGTTTCTGTAAATGTTGTGTTAACTGGTTTTTGTTGCCTTGCTGTAAGGTCGCTGAGGTGCAGTTGGGCATGCGAGGAACGAGCATGCTGCAGTAGACGTTAGCTGGGCAGAGGACAGGCTAGTTGCGGGATGAAGCCATTGCAGAAGAACAGCGCAGAAGCTGGTAGCAGGAACTGACGCCGAGATATTTGGTACACGATTAGATGGTACCGTGCTAGGTGATTTAGCTCCAGCTACTGCATCCTGCTTTTCTTCAATCACTAGGACAGCAACACCTGCAGCAGACATCACTTGCAGAACTGAGAGCTGAGGACGTGCAGCAGTGGGCAAGACAATGCCTGGGCAGCAAAAGCAAGTAGCGGCATGGCAGAAAATGAAGCTGATGAATGAAACCGAAGCAGCTGGAGACGTATTGAGCATGTCTGGTAGCCAGAAGCATGGGCAGAGGAGAAGAAATGCACGAAACTGAGAGCCATGGACAGATTGGATGCAGCAGAGTTGGTGAAAGTTGCTGTAGCAGTGGACACGCCTAGACAACCAACCCGAGACCATACCTGGAAATGAAAATATGCAAATTAAAGATATGAACAATGAATTGAGGGATTTGGATGATTTAAAAGTTGTTAAGGCTTTGTTTGGCTAGTTCATTTTAGTTAATTAAGTCATTTTCATGCATTGTTAGTATAAGTGTAATTTCAATTTAATTTGTTAAGCTTAGTTTAGAGTCTTTAGTTAAATTACATGTTAGTATTCTTGCATAGTAGTATAAAACTTAGTTTTAATTAGGATGATAGTTAATTAAGTGTTCATTTAGAATTAGATTAGGGGTAAATTTATTTCATTAAATCTTAAGTTAGTTTAAATTGCATTTTGATTAAGTAGTCTTATTGCATTTTAGGTTTGTTAATTTTCGTTTAATTAATCTTGCTTTGTTATTTTCATAATTTTATTTTAATTGCGTTAATTAGTTTTAACTATTTTAATTATTTTTGTAGGTTTTTTATTTTAATTGCGTGGAGCACTGTAAGTAATTTTGCTAGGTTTTAATTTCTTTATTTTATAGTTTTTTATTATTTTATTGCTTTCAGTATTTTTAATTCTAGCTATGTAGATCACTCCCTTAAATTCCATAATTTACTAGGATATATTTAGGGTAAGATTAACTGGTAGTTAATTAGGCTAGTCAACTTCTCTGTGGGATGATAACTCGGGACTCAAATCCCATTATTACTTGTACGACCCGTGCACTTGCGGACATTACCTTTAGGGCGTGTCACACTGCAAGTAATTTTAGCTCGGTTTTATTTTCTTTAGTTTATAATTTTTATTTTTTTCAGTACTTTTAATTTCAGCCTTGTAGATCACCCATCATCAATTCATAATTTGTTAGGATATACTTAGGGTAAGATTAACCAGTAGTTAATTAGGCTAATCATCTTCTCTGTGGGACGATAATTTGAGACTCAAATCTCATTATTGCTTGTACGACCCGTGCACTTGCGGATAAACGTCTAGATCACTTAGAGTGGGCACTAGTCTCGTACCAAGTTCTTGGCGTCGTTGCCGGGGAAGTCTTAATTAGCTAGTAATTAAGATAAGTGAAATTATGCTTAGGTGTAATTCTAGCTTGTAAATATTTAGAACCTCAATTTAGTTTAGTAAATTTTTCTATAAAAAAATTGAAAAATTAAAAAACTTAAAAAAATGCATGCGTAGAGCCTAAAGTTATGATTGCTTTCCTTTAGATCCTAAAATTGAACGAACTCTTAGAAAAATTTGAAAGGATTCTAGGAAATTTATAGCTCCGTTGCAAAACATCATGACAGAAAATAGAGAAATTAGGACCGTTGGAGATTATGCAATGCCAATGATTGGAGGATATTATATCGACATTAGGCCACCAGCTGTCCCTGCTAGTAATTTCGAAATTAAGCCTTCCATCCTCCAGATGATCTAGACCTCTTTACAGTTCAGTGGGCTTCCGCATGACGACCCACATGCTCACCTCGGGCAATTTCTAGACCTGTGCAACACCTTCAAGCACAATGGATTATCTGATGATGCGCTTAGGCTTAGATTATTCCCCTTCTCGCTTTGGGATAGGGCACTACACTGGTTAACCTCCTTGCCTCTAGGATCCATTTCTACATGGGACGAGTTAGCCCATCAATTTTTAGCTAAGTTTTTCCCTCCCTCTAAAATGGCCAGACTCCGTAGTGACATATCTTCCTTTGCCTAGTTCGATTCTGAATCTCTTTACGAAGCATGGGAACGATATGAGGAACTTCTTAGGAAATGCCCTCATCATGACCTACCTTTGTGGCTGCAAGTCCAGACCTTCTACAACGGACTTACAAGTCAAAATAGGACTATTGTTGACGCTGCTGCGGGAGAAGCCCTAATGTGCAAAACAAAGGAGGAAGCTTATGAGCTCTTAGACAAGATGGCTGCTAACAACTATCTATGGTCCTCAGAGAGGAAAATGCCTAAGAAGTCGACGGGTATCTATGAGCTTGACATGTTGTCTACCTTAACCTCTCAGATTGCTAACCTTAAGAAGAAGGTAGAGTCGCTCAGTACCCAACATAATCCTTCCACCATTCCTAACCTTGTGTATTCTGTCCAAAGTCCTTTTCTTTCCTACGAGCTGTGTAGTGGTACACACTATGTAGATAGGTGTTCACTTAAGTTAGAATTAGTTCAGTATGTTGCTCCACCTCAGAAGCAACAGAACAACCCCTTTTTAAACACCTACAATCCAGGGTGGAGGAACCATCCTAACTTTTCTTGGAGCTAAAACCAAGGGCAATCTTCTAATTCTAGACCTGTAGAACCCCTTGGTTTTCAAGCTCCTCCAGTTCATATACCACCACATCAGCAAGTTCCATACCATCCACCACCTCAATTTCCACACCATCCACCTAACCATCCCTATCCACCTCATTTTCACCATCCACCAACACCACCACCACTTATGCAGCCCCAACATTACCATGCACTAGCAGCTGAGAAGAAGCCCTCACTTGAGCAAATGTTCACGACTATCCTGCAAAATCAAGCTGCCTCAATTAAGAACTTAGAAGTTCAGGTTGGACAAATAGCTAGTGCTCTTAGCCAGCTTCCACAAGGGACCCTTCTTAGTAACACCAAAGTTAATCCTGTTAGGAAGAGGGAGGGTAAGGAACATGTTAAAGCCATCACCCTTAGGAGCTACAAAGAGATAGATGAGCCACAAGTTAAGTCCAGTCCTGAAAAGCCCATAGTTAAAGAACCCTTAAGTTCTAACGAAGCAGCTCAGAAAGAGTAGGAACATCAGGATCGGGCTGCAAAGGAATCCAAGTTAGGTGCTTCTTCATCTATACCTTCTTCGTCTTCACAGCCTACCTCGCCTCTGATGCTACACATGTTACCACTACATCCCTTCCAGTTAGACCACCAATACCTTGTCCTCAGAGGTTCCAAAATCAAAAACTCGATCAACAATTTGCTAAATTCCTTTAGGTTTTTACAAAGCTTCACATCAACATTCCTTTGACAGATGCTTTAGAGCAAATGCCAAGTTATGTGAAGTTTTTGAAGGATATCCTCTCTAGGAAACGAAGATTGGAAGATTATGAGATGGTAACCTTAACTGAGGAATGTAGTGCAATTATTTAGAGGAAACTAGCCTCCAAGCTCAAGGATCTTGGGAGTTTTACCATACCCTGCACTATTGGAAATCTATTCTTTGGTAGAGCCCTGTGTGATTTAGGAGCCAGTATCAATCTAATGCCTTTGTCTATCTATCAAAAGTTAGGAATAAGAGATGTCAAGCCCACTACAGTGACCCTTCAGCTAGTAGATCGATCCATTAAATATCCAAAGGGGGTCATTAAGGATGTGTTAGTAAAGGTGGACAAATTTATTTTCCCTACGAATTTTATTATTTTAGACATGGAGGAAGACAAGGAAGTCCCCATTATACTAGGCAGACCTTTCCCAGCGACTGGTAGAACCTTAATTGATGTACAAAAGGGGGAGTTAACTATGAGAGTCCTAGATCAGGAGGTGATATTTCATGTTTACAAACCTTTGAAGCTCCCTAATGACTCTCAAGAGTGTTTTAAGATGGATGTTGAGGGGGATATAAGGCTTGAGCATAAGAAATTTGAGAGAAGGATGGAAGTAGATAGAGCTAAGGAGGAGTTAACTGTCAACATTATATCACCACTTTGGTCGACCCTCATACTTTTCGCCCTGCTGCTGAGTGTAGTGTTTTTTAGCTGCATTTGAAGTGGATTTATTTTTCTTTTTCACTTTTTGTACAATTCTTTTCTTTTCTGCTGTTTCTTTCTTTGTTTATTTTGCAGATTTCTTTTCTAGTTTACGTTTTCAATCAAGTTTCGGTTGTTCGTCATCATCATCAGAAGGGGAGTACTCTGTTCTTGAGCTTAAATGTTTATATTATCTGCACACTGAGGACACTATGCACTTTAAGTTTGGGAGAGGAGATATCACTTGAGCATTTTCGAAAATTTGGGCAAATTTGACAAAATTTTCAAATTTTTTCAAAAATTTGAGCTTGCATTGTTGGATTTTAGGATGATTTAGTACTTCGCATGTAGTTTTCTCATATTTCGATGATATGACCCCTTGATTTAGTCTGACTTTGATTGATTAAGAAGCATGATTATAGGAAAAGCATGAAGTTAAATTCTTGAATTTATCTTGATTCTGATTGTGATTTCCTCATTTTATGCACATGTCATGTCATGAATCTATATATTTATTTAGAGAAAGCTTATGTGGACCTAAGATTGCATTTGTTCAGTTGATTTTGTGTATCGTATTCTAGAATTTACTTGATCTGATCTCGAGTTGAAATATTAGATCACACTTAATTAGGGAGATGATTTAGGCCATCTTTGGATCGTTTGAGCCTTTCTAGCCATCCTTGTACATATTTTACCTCTAGTCACCCATCTGGGCCAAATAAGCTTTTCTCTGTAAATATACCTGCATAATTTTCCTTAGCTTAAATACTCTGTTCCTATCCCTTACCCCGAAAGCATGAAAATTAATAGGGATATATTATGAGCATTGTACATATGGGTATTAAGTGATAGTGGAGGAGTATATTTTGAAAAAAAATGAAAATGAAAGAAAAAGAAAAAAAGAAAAGAAGAAAAATGAAAAATACAAAAAAAGAATAAAATGTCTAGTGAAATAAATAAGTTTGGGGAAAATAATTTGAGCTCTTACATTAAAGATCCTAGAAGTAATGCATGTTAAGGGGTAATTAAACCTAAATCAACTTTATTATACCGTAACCCCAACCTTACATTACAAGCTTAATGAAGTCCTATTGATCTTTGATTAAGTGTGACTACATTAGTGGAGAGAGAAGTGAAAAGCAAACTTATGGGAATGATCACATGTCATTGACTTTGCATTCAATGTGTTTGCATAATCTGATCCGGATAATGTATTGTGAAGTGACTTTGACATTTTTCACACACACACGAGGGGTCCAATTTGGGTTAGGACTTATGATTGAATGATTCTGAATGTTAGACTTGTAATCGTGAGTCTTTGAGATCATAGTCTGTACTTTTTCTTTGAGGATAATATTGGGGAAATTACTGTGTTTAGTACTTGTCATTCCTGCATAAATTTTGTTTTGCTTGAGGACAAGCAAAAGCTCAAGTTTGGGGGTGTGATAATTCTATTTTTAAATAGAATTATTTGTGCTTAATTTTCGAATTAATTACTTATATCCCCAATTTATTTTATTAATTATCCCCTTTATTTAATTAAAATTCTTTAATATGCAGGTAAATTAAATTCGGATGAAACTCAGTCGTTTTAATCAAAATGGGCTGAAAATGGGCTAAAGGAGACTGAACCACTTCCAATTTGCAGACCGAGTCACCAGTCGTCTGGACACGCGTGATGCCAGGTGTCTGTATTTTATTCGCTCCGAAACGATAAGATCGATGGATACCGTGCCAACCTTCTGGAAGACACACGTTGGGCCACATCGCACAACCAATTGGACAAAAAGACGAGTGACGTGAAAATATCTACTCTGCAGCAAATAAAATCAAGACAAGTGGCCAAACAATGCCAACTCATCTAGGATGAAAAAATTACCATTGTACCCCTAAGTGTATGTATAAATAGAACATGATGGCAATTGAAAAAATCAAGTAGGGTAGAATTTAGGAGTAGTGTAGTTTAGGGTAAAGTAGTGTAGGTAGGGTAGAAGGTAGCCTAGGGTTAAATAGTTTTAGAATAGTTTTTTAAGTCTTTTTTCCGTCAGCCACCATTTTTCTTTATGTTACTGTTCACAACAATGTTCATTTTATTCAAAAGCTTTTTAAGTTAGTTTTTCGTTTTATTTATAGCCATCATTGATTTTCATTTTGCAAGTTCTCATTTTGTTTATTGTTGATGGCAAATTTAAACCTTCATTAAATAGAATGGTTACACTTTTCGATGGTTACAAGTTCTCTTCTGTTTCCAGTTTTTGCCTTACTATGCATTCCGGTTGGAAGGGCTGGTGACAACAGCAATCTTACTCAATCCATTGCTCTTGTTTCAATTTTATTCACTGTATATTTTTCTTTATTTAGTTTATCTTCCATTTTCCAGTTTGTGCGCAGTTTCTATTTTTTTTGTTTACAGTCCAGTAGTGTGTCATTCAGTTACTATTTCATCACCTCTTTACTAGTATTGTCTCCAATTTCTTCAAATCTTACGATGAAAATTTCACTGTTCTGAGTTAAAAAAAAATAATTGCAAACCGAGGCCACTGGGATTTTGCATTTGTGTTAAAACTTTCTCTAGCTTCAGTTTAGTTTTTAGTTACTGCTTTTACTTATATATATATATTTACTAGTTTTAGCCTTCCGCATTTTCCATTCTTCTTGGTTTCGACGTTATTTGCTAGCTTTTCTACGTGGTACCGAGGGGGCTGATGATGGGTTGTGACTGCTGGACATGGCACAGCTGGGGTCGTGAATTGTACTCCAGTGATTGGAGCAGAAGGCTGGTGCTGAGAGCAACACCTGGACCGTGCTGGAGAGAGCAGGACACGCCTGGAGCAGCCAAGAAGAAATGTGAACAATACCATTCAAAGACGGGACCACTCAGTTGGCTTGCAAGCTGTTTAAGGTCGTGTTTGGCACTGGGAAATGTCCCAACTTTATGTCTCATGCAATTTTAGTATTTGTTTATTTGCCATTATTTTCCATATTTTTGCTAGTTTAAAGTACTGTGCACTAACTAAATTTTTTCTTTGCTAATTTAAGGCTTAGTTGCATTAATAGTTAATTCTTGAACACAATAGGATTTAACGCTTTAATTAAGTAGTATTCATATATAGCGTATAGAGTAGAATTATTTCATGCACTTTTAATTTAATCTTCATGTTAAACTTTAAAAATCCAAAAATATTTCTTATGCATTATTTAGATTTTGTTTTATTGTTAGTAATTAGTTAGAGTTAGATTTAATTTAAGATTATTTTATAAGTAGTTAATTTCTTAGTTAGATTTAAGAATTTCTTCAGGTTAATAGAAGTTTTATTTCATTAGACTTTAGGTTAGCTTAATTTGCATTTTTTAAATTAGTTTAATTACATGCATATTTTATTTTAGGCTTGTTTAATTTTAGTTTAATTAATTTTGTTTCTTTATTATCATATTTGCATTTTAGTTTAATTGCGTTAGTTAATTTTAACTGTTTTAATTATTTTTTGTAGGTATTTGCTTTTAATTGCTTGGAGCACTGTAAGTAATTTTAGCTCGATTTTATTTTCTTTAGTTTATAATTTTTATTTTTTTCAGTACTTTTAATTTCAGCCTTATAGATCACCCGTCATCAATTCATAATTTGCTAGGATATACTTAGGGTAAGATTAACTAGTAGTTAATTAGGCTTATCAACTTCTCTGTGGGGCGATAATTTAGGACTCAAATCCCATTATTACTTGTACGACCCGTGCACTTACGGATAAACGTCTAGATCACTTAAAGTGGCACTAGTCTCGTACCAAGTTTTTGTTTAAAGCCTCTTACTTTTGTTTCCCCCTTTTTGTAAACAAAACCCTTTTTTCTTCTTATGTTTTCTCTCTCTCACTCAAATCTCACTTTAAGATTATGGTTTTTGAAGAAATGTGTAATGACCCTATTACTCCCACTTTTACTGGTTGGGCTACAAGTCAATATCAGATCAAATTGTAATGCGAGTACTCGATTTCATTTTTTGGTGACAAATTTAAACAAAATTGATCATCATAATCATTCTTTCATGTTCACAATTCCCCAAACACATTTTTCTATACATTACTGTACTTGCAAAGTATATATACAATATAAATGTCTACGCTGGGTGTACCTTTCTGAAGAGTCTTTCACTGACACATGACTGTGCAAAATTATTCGACTTACAAACACTCCCAGTTATTAACGAGGTTCTGTGGAGTAAAGTAAGGGGTGAGCTCAACATGCTCAGTATGAAAAATCAAGTGGCAAGTAGATAAATACACTATCTACAAAATACGGGCTTGAAGTAATATCATACAGTTCAGTATACTACAGTGAAAGTTACCATTTTCTCACAGTGTTAGAATCACGAAAACATTACTGCAAAATATCAATTTAATCAAATACAGTAAAATAAAACTCATTTCATATCAGAAATTCAATTCATCAAACTCAGTTCAAATAAGTCAAATAAGTGAGGCATGGCAGAATATTCTTCATCAGTAATCAATCAATAGGATAATTGGCCAATGTCAGTGACTCCGAGTAATCAGGGGTTAGGTGTGCCGAGATATCAAGTGTCGTGAGAGTGGTCAGCTACCCAATTGGCATACTCATTTCTCTATTTCTCAATAATATTGTACATCGTACTCACGTGCACACAGCACGGTATATCGTACTCCATGGATCGGGCATCATTCTCAATTCACATTTCCATATAATTTCATTTACAGTCACACGGTACTTCGTACTTACGTGCACATAGCACGTTACATCGTACTCCATGGACCTCGACATCATTCACATTTCCATATAATTTCCATTGCCTTCTTTGCCTCTAATCACATGTAAGCATGTACATGCAAGATCACATAACAATACACGTATGGCAGGCACCGTTTATCAAAACACTTTAAAATCAAGTGCTAGCAGGTCAATGCAAGATCACACAGTAATACACGACGGTTGGCACGGTTTTACTTCATGACTTAGATCAAAATCCAGTGCGATTTAAACCGTACGACATAGTCAGCATGCGCTCAAGCACGTCTTGTTAGCGCGAGTTGGTCCGTGCGATACAGTTAGTACGCCCTCCAACACATCTCATTTAAAATTTTTCATAAACAGTACATGTGTCTTAAAATACATATAAAATTCCATTTGTTTCACAAAAAAATTCAAAATAGGCTGTTTAGCATAGTTTTAACTTCAGAACACTTAAATCTCATTTTAGCGTATAAAATAGATTAAAAGGGGCTAGTCTTGCCCTTTTCAGCTAAAAATTCATAAACATAGTCTCGGGTGCAAATCCGTAATTTTAGGTTTTTTTCGTGATAATTTTTTAAAAATACTATAATATTTATTTAAATACACTAAATAAGGCTATTTCGAAAAATCGGGGTAATTCGAGGTTCCTTAAAACTTCTTTCTAAATTTCGGGTAGTAAAATTTGCCTAGGGATTTTCTATGTTCAGTCATATCGAAATTTTGTCTTAAAGTTCGCAGTCTCAAAATACACAGTAAATATATGCGGTATATTTTTCAACAGTTATAAAATATTTTCTAAAATTCATAACTACAAAACATCGAAAAATACGTGCAATTTATCTCTATAGCACACTGTAATTTTTCTTACAGTAAAATATTTCCTAAAATCATATTTACAAAAATCATTGGAAAATACGTGTATTTATATTTAATAGCATAACCCAATTTTCCCTACCTCGGTGTCTACATGTAGTTGGAGGTGTCTCTCGTCCGGAATTGGTGAGTACGGGTCCCATCGGTTAATTTTTTTCTTCTAGAAGCTCTTTTCTCGGACTTTCCTAATTTTTCCTCCTCACCCTTTTTTTCACTATATCCTTTTATTTTTATTTTTTTGAAATTTTCCTTCCTTTCCCGCCATTTTCCTATTTTCTTTTCCTTTCTTCTTTCTTCTTCCTCTTTCTCCCTCTCAGTCACCTTTATCTTCTTGGCATCACCTTCCTCACCATCTCTCGGCACCACCATCACCTTCATCACCATCATCATCTTCACCATCACCATCATCATTTCCACTCCTTCGCAAACTCCCCTGTTCTCCTTTGTTTCTTGGCTTGCCAATCATCAGCTACTATCTTCCTTCATTTCAGCACTCCCACTCGTCTCTTCCTCACGCATCCCAAACCCCTAACTAGCTTCCTCTCCTATGTCCTCTGTTTACTGCCTCTCCATTTCCAGCCTCAAATTTTCTGTTCCTCTATGTTTTCTCTCCTCTCATCATTGTTCCAACATTCAATTTCCTTCTCCTTTCCCTCACTATTCCAGCTTGCTTTGGGTTTTATCTAGTAGCTGGGCAGGGCTCCACTTGTGTAGAGATAGGGCACGAGGAGTGTGTGGGTCTGGTGTGAGGTGGTGCAGGTCTGAACGCCACTGGGTGCAAGCCTGGGCAGGGTGCAGGTCCTTGGTGTGGGGCGCGTCTGGGTGCCACAACAAAGAATTCAGGGTGCAGGCTAGGTGTAAGCTTGCGGTGCAGAGTGCCCAGGTTGCACGCAGGCACCTGGATGATGTAGACGAGTCGGGCGTGGAGCAGGGGCGTAGGGTGCGCAGAGTGCAGGTGTAAGGTTAGGATAGGGTGCAGGTCTGGTGTCTGGGGGCTCAGCGCTGGATGCGCTGGGATGTTGGGTGCGCAGGTGTCTGGGCGTGCAGGTGTTTGGGGCGCATAGAGGGGCACTGGGTGTTAGTCGGGTTGCGCGTAGGGGAGACGCAGGGAAGCCTGGGCACGGGTGAGCGAAGGGGTGCAGGTGCAGGTGTGAGACCCCATACATGTATAGTTGTAATATGTGTAAATGGATTAAATGAATGTGAAGCATAAGTGATGTAAAGTCCATAAATGTAATGTACATACTTGTAATATGATTTTGTAATGTACACACAAGTTCCATGTTATTTGAATATGAAGAAATGGACTTTTATAAGTGATGAATGTGAGTGGAATGAGAAATGAGTAGTGTGGTAAATGAAAGGAAGTTGCATGAATCTAAATACTTCAATTTAGCTTGGTATGGTATACTTTTGGCTATACAAAAAATGCACACAAGTTTTGATGTGTATAAGGTATGGATGGATGCCATTTTCAAGTTTTAAAGGTGGTTGGATGAGAAAATGACAAGTGGGATTTGAAGGGAGGCTATTAGACACAAAGTTGTTCATCTTGAGGAAGAGAACAACATAGTTGAAACCCAAAACCTCATTGTTGGCATTGAAGGAGCAATGAGCATTTCCCCTTTGAAACAAGAAGAGAAACTAGATTGATAAGTTTCTAATGCTTTAACTCAAGTGTAACGACTGTGTGGCACTTTGCTCCCGCAGGATTCAAGAGGTGGCCCCCACAGTTTTACTCATACGTACTGTCCACTTTGGAAGCCCTACAGGCCCCTCACGGCTTTATCAAGGTAAATACTCTAATTCGCGTCCTCAGAGATTCAAACCCAAGACCTTAGTCTTTGTGTCACACCCAGGAAAACGCATAAAATAAGATAAATTTAAAAACTTTTTACTCATCAGTTTACACTTAAGGGTGCATTCCTATGCAGTGTCATACATCATCATACTTATCATACCTCAGGATCACATCATTAGATAGTATATATCATATCATATACATTACTCCATCTCAAGTTAATTAATCCTAATACATCCCATACAAAGTTATACATCAAGTGTCTGTAATTACTATAATTGTCTGGGTACATGAAAAGATAAATGCTACCTCAAAACACAATATATGGCTTGAAGCTCAAGTCCTCCACTAGCCACTACTCCGTACGTCGCAGGGAAACCCTTTTTACTTGAAGAAATCTGGGGGGAAGGAAAACAGGGTGAGCTTCTAAATCGCTCAGTAAGAGGGCAATGGACTCATTATATAAACCATAATGCACATCATAAAATATTTATTTGTATGTGAAACTCAGTATACTCATTTGAAATCATAGCATGAAAGTTCTAAAAACAACATTCTCATATCTCAAAACCATGTGGAAACATGAAGTAAAAGGCTCAGTATAGAGCAGTAACAAGCATGTGAAAATAATGAGATAATGGCTTTCTCAATAAACATGATAAAATCACTGTAATAATAATATACGTGGCGCAGCCACCAAACACACGTGGCATAGCCACTGATTTAGATTCACACGTGGCACAGCCACAGAATAGGGTTTCACGTGGCAACGACCACCAAATATACGTGGCACAGCCACAGAATGGGGGATCTCACGTGGCAACAGCCACCAAATATACGTGGCACAGCCACAGAATGGGGGATCTCACGTGGCAACAACCACCAAATATACGTGGCACAGCCACAGAATGGGGTATCTCATGTTACCAGAACGGAGAAGAATCGGGCTTACATGCTACCAGAGCAATGCCCGGTGTGTACTCAAAATTTACACACCTAAGTCTTTATCAATAGCCATTATCATATAAAACTGGTTTGCCTTCACGTAGAACTCATAGTGGTTTTTCTCTCATAAAAATCATTTAAAACTATTTTGTACTCAACACAAAATATATTAAAACTGAGTCCCAACCGGCAAAACACTCACACATTTCTCAAATCTCAATATCGCCTTAATGTAGAGCCCAGTTTACTTTTCACGCAAACTCAACGGTTTATAAAGCAATTTCACACTCAGCTTATAAACTCATTAAAATAATGGGCTCCAACCGGCTATAAAAATCGTGTGCAATTATATCACAACACAACACTAAACATGTTGTATTCTCAAATCATGGTTCATGCTACAAACAATTCATCAAAACACATACACAAATGGTTTAGTTTTCCCTTACCTTTTTGCACCTCATATAGTGCAATTGTTTCCCCCTTGTTACGGACTAGTCTCGCATTCCACTCTAGAATTCCCGAACTGTCCAAACAATAACATCAATACTCATCATCACAGCAACCTCAATTCTTAAAATCGAGCATAATTGCTCATAACACCTTAAATCTCTCAATTCTTGTAACTCTATCACAATCCACAATATCATTCACAACATCTCAACATTCTACACTTCCCATGCCACAATATCTATACTAATTCACCACATTATCTAAATTTCCATTTATAGCTCAAAATTCCCAAAATTACCAAAATTGCTAAATATCATTATCACTCCAACTACATTGTAATTTCATCAATCCCTAATCATTTTCCAGCTACTTCAACATAATACCAACAACCATTATCACCAAAATCATCTCGAATATCAAGATCGAGGTTTAAAAATTACCCAAAACTTGTGGTGAGCTTATCTCTTGCCTCGATTCAATCTGTCTTCTGATTTTCAAGTATGTTGTTCTCCCTTTGATGAGGAACAACTTACCTTCTTGCCACAGCCTCTGATTTGGACGAAAATGGGTGCTTTGGATGAGTGAGAAAGCTAGGGCTCGGGTGAAAATGGGGTTTTAAAGAGAGAGAAAATGAAATTGCAGGAGAAAGCAGGGGTTCCTTATATAGACAGAGGGTATGAGATCGATCTGGCTCTTGATGAGATCGATCTGCATTTGAATTTGGGGACGATTTGGGGTAATTTTATGCCTAGGAGATCGATCTGTCGAGGGGTGAGATCGATCTCTTTATGGCTTTATGAGATCGATTTGCTCCTTGAAGAGATCGATCTTCTCCCAAACAGAAACATTTGGAGATCGATCCCTTCCTCATGAGATCGATCTTCTCTCAAATAGAATCATAAGGAGATCGATCTTCTTCCATTGGAGATCGATCTCTCCTTCTCCAAGATCGATCTGACCTCATAGTTTCACACTTAGCTTAAACACTTAACATGTAAATCTCTAAATATAATTTCCATTGTCTACTACTTGGATTATTTCTCATTCATCACATATACATTTCACTTAGCTCAATAAATTACACTTCAAGTTCATATTACATAATTAAAATATGTCTAAAATTCTCAGATCTCACATCCTCCCCACCTTAAAAGAATTTGGTCCTCCAAATTCAACTCAACTAGTCAAATAGATGGGGGTATTTCTCCTTCACGAGACTTTCCAACTCCCACGTTGCTTCTTCCATTGAGTGATGTTTTCACCAAACTTTCACTAATGGGATGCTCTTGGTTCTAAGTACCTTCTTTTTTCTATCGAGAATCTAGACAGGTTCCTCAGTATAGCTTATGTCCTCTTGTATGTCCATCTCGTCATACTCTATGACATGAGAAGGGTCCGGGTGGTACTTCCTCAACATAGACACATGAAAAACATTGTGTATTCTGGACATCTGTGGGGGTAATGCCAATCTGTAGGCTACCTCTCCCACTCTCTCAGGAATGTTGAATGGTCCTATGTATCGAAGACTCAATTTTCTTTTCTTCCCAAATCGTATGATACCCTTAATCGGTGATATTTTTAAAAATACTGCATCACCAACTTCAAACTCGAGTGGCCGTCTACGCACATCCGCGTAGCTTTTCTGTCTACTCTGTGCAGCCCGTAACCTCTCACATATGAGTTTCACACTCTGTACAGCTTGCTCAATAAGCTCGGGAGCATTTATCTTTTTGTCACCGACTTCTTCCCAAGCTACAGGGGATCTACACCTCCTACCATATAGAGCCTCAAAAGGTGCCATTCCAATACTCGCATGATAGCTGTTATTGTACGCAAACTCTGTTAGGGGTAGGTGATCATCCCATGATCCCTTAAAATCCATCGTACACACCCTCAACATATCCTCCAAGGTCTGAATAGTCCTCTCTGACTGACCATCTGTCTGAGGATGATAGGCGGTACTGAAACTCAATCGAGATCCCATGGACTTTTGAAACTGGGTCCAAAATCTGGAAGTAAACTGAGAATCTCGATCAGAAGTAATACTCACTAGAGCCCCATGTAATCTAGCTATCTCACTGACATATAACTCAGCTAAGGCATCCACAGCATCTATGCTCTTGATGGCAAGGAAGTGAGCACTCTTGGTCAATCTATCCACTATAACCCATATAGCATCACGACCTCTTCGGGTCCTCGGTAAACCCATAATAAAGTCCATAGTGACATGCTCCCATTTCCATGTAGGTACAGGTAAAGGCTGTAGTAGTCCCCTAGGCTTCCTATGCTCAGCTTTCAGTTGCTGTCATACCAAACATCTTGCCACATATTCTGTCACGTTTCATTTCATACCACTCCACCAGTACACCTTTCTCAAATCTCAGCACATCTTAGTGCTCCCTAGGTGGATGGTGTATCGTGAGCAGTGGGATTCTCTCAGTATCTGTCTCTTCAGGGTATCATCATCCGGTACACAAATCTGTCCTCTGAATCTCAACAATCCATCCTCACTGACTGTGAGATCCAACAGCGAACTCTGTTCAGCTTGGCTAACCATATCTATCAACCTCTGATCATTGTGCTGCCCAGTTCTAATCTGATCCATGATCCTGGGCTCTATGTGCAAGCTAGCCAAAAATCCAGTCTCTATCTCTTTAACTCTGATCCGGAGTTTGGTGAATTGATACAGTAAATCCCATTCCCTGATCATCATAGCAGATATCATACTTTTTCTGCTCAGGGCATCAGCAACTACGTTCACCTTACCTGGATGGTATAGAATCTCGCAGTCATAATCCTTAAGGAGTTCCATCCATCTCCTTTGTCTCATGTTTAACTCTTTCTGATCAAAGAGATATCTCAAACTCTTGTGATCAGTGAAGATCTGGAATCTTTCTCCATATAAGTAGTGTCGCCAGATCTTCAAGGTAAATACCACAGCAGCTAACTCCAGATCATGCGTGGGGTAATTCCGCTCATGGTCTTTCAACTGTCGCAATCCATATGCGACCACTCTTCCGTGCTGCATAAGCACACACCCCAATCCTTGATGAGATGCATCACTATACACCGAAAATCCTCCTGATCCCTCAAGAATAGTTAACACAGGTGCCGCAATCAATCTCCTCTTTAACTCCTGAAAACTAAGCTCACATTGATCAGTCCATATGAACAGAGTCTCCTTGCGCGTGAGTTTAGTCAAAGGGGAGGCAATCCTGGAAAATCCTTTCACGAATCTTCTGTAATACCCTACCAAACCAAGGAAACTTTATACCTCCGTAACTGTCCTCGATCTTTCCCAGTTAAGCACAGCCTCCACTTTACTTGGATCCATTGATACTCCTTCCTCTGAGACTATATGACTAAGGAAAGCTATCCGATCCAGCCAAAACTCACACTTACTAAGCTTTCCATATAATTGTTTATCTCGGAGTATCTGAAGTACTAACCATAAATGCTGTGCATGCTCCTCATACGACAGAGAGTACACCAGGATATCATCAATAAAAACTATCACAAACTTATCTAAATAGTCTCTGAACACCTCGTTCATTAATCTCATAAATGTTACAGGGGTGTTCGTCAATCCAAAGGACATCACCAGAAATTCATAATGGCCATACCTCGTCCTGAAGGCCATTTTTGGAATATCTTCTTCCTTGATCCTCAATTAGTGATAGCCCGATCTCAAATCAATCTTAGAAAAGACTGAGGCCCCTCTCAGCTAATCAAGTAGATCATCAATCCTGGGCAATGGGTATTTATTCTTCACCGTGACTTTATTTAATAATCGGTAGTCTACGCATAATCTGAGACTACCATCCTTCTTCTTAATAAATAAAACTGGTGCTCCCCACGATGAGACACTGGGTCTAATGAACCCTTGATCCAATAACTCCTATAGTTGTTTCTTTAATTCCTCAAGTTCCACTAATGCAATCCTGTAGGGAGGTTTAGAGATCGGCTGAGTATCTGGTACCAAATCAATGGTAAACTCCAGCTATCTCTCTCTGATGGTAAACCTGGTAACTCATCTGGGAAAACATCCAGAAATTCACACACCACAGGTATATCCTCAATCCTTGGATGTTCCCGATCATCATCTGATATAAGTGTTTCATAACCTTCACATGAACAATCATATTTAATATTCTCCAAAATAATATTAAAATTCTCAAATTGTTTACAAAATTCCATATGTCTATTTACTCAATATTTCAAACGTACACTGTAAGGTTCAGGTAGGGAGAAAGTTACAATTTTAGTGTAGCAGTCTAAACTCACTCGATTGGTTTCTAACCAATCCATCTCCAGAATTACATCAAACCCATGTATGTTCAACATGATTAGATCTGCTAACATCACTCTATCTCCCACCTTTATTTCACATCCTCTACAGATTAATTCAGTTCTCTGAGATTCACGCATAGGGGTATTTACATGTAGTATATACTCTAGAGGTTCAAACTTCAAGTTTAATCTACATGCAAAATGCTCAGAAATGAACAATGCGTGGATCCTGGATCAATTAACACATGAGCCTTATAATCACAGACAGAGAGTGTACCTCTTATAGTTTTTGCAGAAGTGTCTGCGGTCTCCTTATCTAAGGCAAACACACGTCCCTGTGTAATAGGTCTCTTTTCTTTCTCTGCAGCAGTGGCCCATCTCTGAGGGTTCACTCTTTGAGGCTGTTGTCTAGTGGGCTCAAGACATGTGGTTTCTGAGGTTGAGGGTAGTTTTTTACCATGTGACCCATGTCTCTACATCTAAAACATCCATGGATTAACCCAGTACAACTTCCCTCATGCATTTGACCACAATTTCTGCAAAACCTTGTCTCAGGCCTGACATCTCGAGGGGTCTCCCTGATGTTAGGGTAAGCTCTGGGTCTCTCTAATCTGCCCTTCTGCACCTCAATCCTTCCTCTTCTGAAGGAACCTCTCTGAGCATCTATTTGGAAAATCGCTGGCCTCTTGCCCTTATCTCTATTCACTGCTCTGAGCTCATTCTAGGACTATACCATTTCAATTCCTCTCTCAATCTCTTGTGCTCATCTCAAAGCATCTCCAAACTCAGTAATACATAGCCCTATCAATCTATCTCCGATGATGGGCTTCAATCCATACACAAACTTCTCTGTGCGGAGCTCTTCATTCTTGAAGGTCTCTGGGTCATATCTCAATAGCGCGGTGAATTGGCTCTCATAGTCATCCACAGATATATCACCCTGTACCAAACTCAAAAACTCGGCCTGTTTCTTTCTTTGGGTGGCTCGTGGTACATATTGGGTCCTAAAGGCTGTCTGAAACTCTTCCCAACCAATCATATCCTGGTGGGACATCAAAATACCTTGGGTGGTACCCCACCAATCTCAAGCTCTCCCCTTCAACATATAGATACTCATACTGACCCTCTCAGTATCCATGTACCCCAGATAATCAAATATAATTCTCAACTCCATCAGCCACTCCTCAGCCTCTGTAGGATTCTTCTTTCCCCTAAATGCAGGTGGATTCATCTTCAAAAAATCCTTCAGTCGGACCATACTTCTGTCATCAGGCTAAGTGACGAGAGGCACTGGGTCCATCTGTACTGGGGGTACGAGAGGTCCTTATGGTGGTGTAGGAGTAGTACCCAATGCATTAACTCCAAAGTGTTACGCGAATAGCACTGCCATCTGCTCAAAACCTTGCCTCACATCGATTTCAATCCGTTAAATCGAGAGTTAGGACTCTCCGGTTAGGGGGCAGGTGGCAAAGGGGACTCTGCCTGCCTCCTCGAACGACCTCGTCGTCCACTCATTCTCTATCTCAACTCGTCTCCTGCGCGTACATATCAAAATCAATTGAAATCTCAATCCTCAAAGTCAGTTCATGACCAGACTATTACAGACACTTGGAATGTATTCTATTTCACTTAACCGACACTGACAGTATTAGACACCCTAAGCTCTGATACCAAGAAAACTCTGTCACGCCCCGAAAAACGCAAAAAATAGGGTAAATTTAAAACTTTTTACTCACCAATTTACAATTAAGGGTGCATTCCTGTGCAGTGTCATACATCATCATACTTATCATACCTCAGGATCACATCATTAGATAGTATATATCATATCATATACATTACTCAATCTCAAGTTAATTAATCCTAATACATCCCATACAATGTTATACATCAAGTGTCTGTAATTACTATAATTGTCTAGGTATATGAAAAGATAAATGCTACCTCAAAACACAATATATGACTTGGAGCTCAAGTCCTCCACTAGCCACTACTCCGTACGTCGCAGGGAAACCCTTTTTACTTAAAGAAATCTGGGGGGAAAGAAAACAGGGTGAGCTTCTAAATCGCTCAGTAAGGGGGCAAGGGACTCATTATATAAACCATAATGCACATCATAAAATATTTATTTGTATGTGAAACTCAGTATACTCATTTGAAATCATAGCATGAAAGTTCTCAAAACAACATTCTCATATCTCAAAACCATGTGGAAACATGGAGTAAAAGGCTCAGTATAGAGTAGTAACAAGCATGTGAAAATAATGCGATAATGGCTTTTTCAATAAACGTGATAAAATCACTGTAATAATAATATACGTGGTGCAGCCACCAAACACACGTGGCATAGCCACTGATTTAGATTCACACATGGCATAACCACAAAATAGGGTTTCACGTGGCAACGACCACCAAATATACGTGGCACAGCCATAGAATGGGGGATCTCACATGGCAACAACCACCAAATATACGTGGCACAGCCACAGAATGAGGGATCTCACGTGGCAGCAACCACCAAATATACGTGGCACAGCCACAAAATGGGGGATCTCACGTTACCAGAATGGAAAAGAATCGGGCTTACATACTACCAGAGTAATGCCCGGCGTGTACTCAAAATTTACACACCTAAGTCTTTATCAATAGCCATTATCATATAAAATTAGTTTGCCTTCACGTAGAACTCATAGTGGTTTTTCTCTCATAAAACTCATTTAAAACTGTTTTGTACTCAACACAAAACATATTAAAATCGAGTCCCAACCAGAAAAACACGCACACATTTCTTAAATCTCAATATCGCCTTAACGTAGAGCCCAATTTACTTTTCACGCAAACTCAACGGTTTATAAAGCAATTTCACACTCAGCTTATAAACTCATTAAAATAATGGGCTCCAACCGGCTATAAAAATCGTGTGCAATTATATCACAACACAACACTAAACATGCTTGTATTCTCAAATCATGGTTCATGCTACAAACAATTCATCAAAACACATACACAAATGGTTTAGTTTTCCCTTACCTCTTTGCACCTCGTATAGTGCAATTGTTTCCCCCTTGTCATGGACTAGTCTTGCATTCCACTCTGGAACTCCTGAGCTGTCCAAACGATGTTAAAACATCAATACTCATCATCACAGTAACCTCAATTCTCAAAATCGAGCATAATTGCTCATAACACCTCAAATCTCTCAATTCCCGTAACTCTATCACAATCCACAATCTCATTCACAACATCTTAACATTCTACACTTCCCATGCCATAATATCTATGCTAATTCACCACATTGTCTAAATTTCCATTTATAGCTCAAAATTCTGAAAATTACCAAAATTGCTAAATATCATTATCACTCCAACTACATTGTAATTTCATCAATCCCTAATCATTTTCCAGCTACTTCAACACAATGCCAACAACCATTATCACCAAAATCATCTCAAATATCAAGATCGAGGTTTAGAAATTACCCAAAACTTGTGGAGAGCTTATCTCTTGCCTCGATTCAATCCGTCTTTCGATTTCCAAGTATGTTGTTCTCCCTTTGATGAGGAACAACTTTCCTTCTTGCCACAACCTCTGATTTGGATGAAAATGGGAGCTTTGGATGAGTGAAAAATCTAGGGCTCGGGTGAAAATGGGGTTTTGAAGAGAGAGAAAATAAAATTACAGGAGAAAGCATGGGTTCCTTATATAGACGGAGGGTAGGAGATCGATCTGGCTCTTGATGAGATCGATCTGCATTTGAATTTGGGGACGATTTGGGGTAATTTTATGCATAAGAGATCGATTTGTCGAGGGGTGAGATCGATCTCTTTATGGCTTTATGAGATCGATCTGCTCATTGAAGAGATCGATCTTCTCCCAAACAGAAACATTTGGAGATCGATCCCTTCCTCATGAGATCGATCTTCTCTCAAACAGAATCATAAGGAGATCGATCCTCTTCCATTGGAGATCGATCTGCTCACTTACTTTTCTCATTCATTATCATTTTTAACTCACCAGATCGATCTCTCCTTCTCCAAGATCGATCTGACCTCATAATTTCACACTTAGGTTAAACACTTAACATGTAAATCTTCAAATATAATTTCCACAGTCTACTACTTGGATTATTTCTCATTCATCACATATACATTTCACTTAGCTCAATAAATTACACTTCAAGTTCATATTACATAATTAAAATATGTCTAAAATTCTCAGATCTCACACTTTGTTCTTACACAAATGATACTAATTGTTCTAGTTTTTTGTAATGACTGTGTGGCACTTTGCTCCCGCAGGATTCAAGAGGTGGCCCCCACAGTCTTACTCATACGTACTGTCCGTTTTGGAAGCCCCACAGGCCCCTCACAACTTTATCGAGGTAAATACCCCAATTCGCGTCCTCAGAGGTTTGAACCCAAGACCTTAAAGTCTTTGTTCTTACACAAATGATACCAATTGTTAGAACAATTGGTATCATTTGTGTAAGAACAAAGACTTTAAGGTCTTGGGTTCAAACCTTTAAGGACGCGATAAAGTCATGAGGGCGGGGCCGTAAAGACGGGGCTCAAAGCGGACAATACGGTTGAGTGGGTTGCTACCGGCTGAGCTAAGATGCCACAACAAAACGCGCATTTTTTTGTCACGACTGTGTGGCACTTTGCTCCCACAGAATTCAAGAGGTGGCCCCCACAGTCTTACTCATACGTACTGTCCACTTTGGAAGCCCCACAGGCCCCTCACGGCTTTATCGAGGTAAATACCCCAATTCACGTCCTCAGAGGTTTGAGCCCAAGACCTTAAAGTCTTTGTTCTTACACAAATGATACCAATTGAACAATTGGTATTAGAACCTCTGACTTTAAGGTCTTGGGTTCAAACCTCTGAGGACGCGAATTGGGGTATTTACCTCGATAAAGCCGTGAGGGGCCTGTGGGGCTTCCAAAGCGGACAGTACGTATGAGTAAGACTGTGGGAGCCACCTCTTGAATCCTGCGGGAGCAAAGTGCCACACAGTCGTTACATCAAGCACATTGGTTTGTTTATTGATCTTGAAGTTGATTTGCACGAGTATTGTTAGTTGAAACCATCTAGGTAGTATTGGAACTAATGTGACCTAGAAAATGGAATGAATCTAGTGTGAGAAAGTGTAATTTGGATGAAGTGATGATTATGGGATATGTTAAGTTGTTAATGGAATAATGTGGATGATTTGAAGTGGGTAAATGAAACTACATTGTGGATTGAGTGAAATTATAGAGATGAGTATGTAACATGTTGATAAATGCCATAGTGAGGAAAATTGATGAAAAAGGAATACTGTGAGCTTAATATCGATTTGTTATCAATTGGGTAGGAATAAATAAGCCTAAAGGAATCCATAGATTCGATATATGAATAGAGAGATGAAACGAGGCCTTATAAGTGTTAATAGAGGCTATAGATTGAATTGACTATAGCAAGTACAAGGGTTGTGTAATAGTGGACTAAAATAATGTGAAATACGATTGTGTGCAGTTTCGAAGAGTCCGATGGAGACGAATCGAACCGCATGAGTAAGCAGCTTTAAAGAAGTGAAATCTCACGACGTGATTTCCAGGTAAGGGAATTTTGTGAGTATATAGAGGTAGCTGCTTGTATTTTGAACTCGTGGGTATATAAGGCTTTGAAAATGTGCATGAGTTTATAGAAATGTGTTTGACGATGTATGGAAGTAACTATGAGTATTTGTATGAGATTTGATTGTTGAAATGTGTTGGCTCTACCGAGAGGGGGTGAATCGGTTTTCTAATGATAATGCTAAATTTTAAGCTTAATTGAATTTTATTGCAAGTAATCAATGAATAAGCAATAAAGTATAGTGCAATAAATTAAATGAGATAAGGGAAGGAAGCAGCAAACTCAGTAATTTATAGTGGTTCAGCCAATCGCTTACCTACGTCATCTCTTCTTGACCTTCTTGTCAAGAGCTTTCTTTCACTATCTCAATAGTTGATACAGTCTCCCTTTTTAAGGTTAAGGAATAACCTCTCTACCCCTTTTTACAAAGATCAGTATTCACCCCTTACAAAATTATCTCACAGAGGAACTCTCCTCTTCTCTCTTGGATTTAGGATGAATAGAAATAGAAACTTTCTTTTGTGGGTAGGAAGAATAACATCTACACAAGCTTTTTAACACAATACAATCAATGTGATGTTGAAGACAAAGAGAATGTTAAGAATGATCTCTTGAGAATATTTAGAATTTACAGCACAAGTCTCTCTTGTTTCCAGTGTCTTCAATGCTTGGCTTTATACAATAGGATTGGTAGTTGAAGTATTTAATGTTATTTTTTCCGTTGAAGATTTTACAGAAAGAGCCGTTGAAAACCTCCAGTAGAGTATCTGATTGATCTTCCATCATGACCAGATCGATCTCTTAGTTTAAATTCCCATAATTACAAAGCAACTTGAAGCAAGGAGATCGATCTCATATTTGTAGAGATCGATCTTATAATTTGAAAAATGTTAGTGAAGATCGATCTGTCAAACCATTAGATCGATCTTCTAATCTCTCTGTTTGAAGCAAGATCGATCTCCAGATCGATCTAGCAAACATTCTAGTAGAGAGGAGATCGATCTCTAATCACCCTAGATCGATCTTCTAAACTCTCTGACTTTGAGGAGATCGATCTCTATCCATATGAAATCGATCTCATAAGCTCTCTGTTTGAACATAGATCGATCTAATACCTTTAACCTTTGCCTTAGAGGAGATTGATCTCTTTCTTGACCAGATCGATCTCATAGGCATTCTATAATTTAAAGATCGATCTCATAACCCCTAGAGATTGATCTCTTCTTCCTCAACATCCTATACATGCTCTTTGAGTTTTTAATCCTTTAACAGATCGATCTCATATTCTCATGAGATCGATCTCTCATACTTGAAAACCCAGGAGATCAATCTCTCATCTTATGAGATCGATCTCTCATCCTTTAATACCCAGTTTCTGGTAATGACATGTATTTACTTAAACTCTTAACATGTTTAAAACATTTCTAGACTTATAATATCCATTATTGAATTATTATTTTGTCATTTCAAAATATATTAACTTAACAAAATGGTATTATAAAGAAGTGGGATAGTAAGGCTAATAATTGCATAAATCACGTGTTTTGAATGTTTTCACAAAACACCTTGCTTTGTTTTAAACAGGTTGACTGATAGGTTGGAAAATGTTTGAATGATGTTGTGTAATAGCACATGTGAGGTGCTAAATGTGTTTTGAGATTGGTTTTTGAATGTTTATGAGCTGCCTATCATGTTTATGTGAATTAAACCATGCTGGAGCCTACCTCGCACTGGATATTGATATTTTTACATGTTTGAAACGTGTTGGAGCTTAGCTCGCACTTTAATTTGAATTGTGGTGATGTTTTATAAACCGTATTGGAGCTTTTGCTCGTATGTGGATTTCGAGTGGATTTCTTATGCATATAACCGTACTGGAGCTATGCTCGTACGTGGCTTTCTTCATATTTTATGCATCAATGTCGTACTAGGGCGTTGCTTGTATGAGGTAATTTATTTATGATGCATGAATTCGCGCTAGAGTGTAGCTCGTACAGGTTTTTCACACTGTGGTATGTATGATGCCATGGTGAGGGTAATACGGGTTGGTGTTCGGGGAACCCAACAGCCCTAACAGACCTCTTGAGTGGGGTGAGGGTGAGGGGTTAGGACCTGAATCAAGGAACCCAACAGGGGCGAGCAAGGCCATGAAGGGTTAGGACCTGGTATTAAGAGTACTCTCACGTGCACTTGAGACTAGAGGTTTCACTCGGTATGGGGTAGATAAGACCTATGACAAGCACCCCAACCATATTATGGGTTCACGGAGTACGATGTACTGTGTATATCACATGGAATACGATGTACCGCGTGGTTAAGATGCTGATGAGAAAGTCTGGCGGAGAATTAACCCACCTTCGTTCCAGCATGATACCCCACACACCGAGATCTGTGTGGTCTGGGATGATGTATGACATAGTTGGCCAACATAGTTAGTCGTGATATAGTGACTTGTCTCCTTGCTTATTACATAATACCACATGGTCTTAATACTTGAGTGTGATTTTGACTGTTCAAGGTAGACCCGAGGGAGGGGTTGAGCCTTGTGGGATTTGAATTGTGAAATGATAATGATGTGTGTGATTGAGAATTAATTTCGATTGGATTTTATGTATTAAGAAAGAGCTTTGTGATGTGATTTAAAAAGGAGGTTTCTTATATGAATTGCCCTTTTTTTTTTTTAGTTTAATGAGAATGAGCATGAAATGATTTCACATGTTGATATTCCATGTTTTATATGCCAATTTACATGATTTTGATACATGATATATATGTATATTCATATGGCATATTTTTATTCCTCATGCTCCTATCATAAATGATTTATGCATAACATTATCAGCATGTAGATGAGTAGTTATCTACCATGCTTGCATTATTTCCTTACTGAGAGTGTGATTGCTCATCCCTCTCTATTTCCCCTCCTACAGAGCATGCATAGTAGCCCAGCGAGGACTGAGGCACTTTATTTTTTGACATCCGCTGCTTCCATGACTAAAAGGTATATACACAGGATTCTTTTTGTATCTAAACAATGTAAGGGCACAGTAACCATTGAGTTGTAATTATGGGGGATGTAGATGTCAGTAATCGTATTTTGTATAAGTGAATGATGGACTTTCATGTATATGACATCACTTTTATTAACTGAGAATGAATGTTGCGAGTGGATTATTATTGACTCACAGCCCAACAGTGTAGTGGTAAGTTTGTTCACGACGAGTAAGGAAATGAATAAATGCGAAAAATTTATTAAGATTTTCGGTAATAAGAGGATAAAATGGGTCGTGACAGCAGGATAGAAGGTAGGGGTGCGCGCGAAGGGGGTCTGGTGCAGGGAGACTGGCCCCTCCCAAACGCATCGTTTTGCTTTGCTTTTTTTTTAATTTTAATTTTAATTTATATATATTTAATTTAATACAAAATCAAACATTTATATACTTTTATATACATATAGTTATATTTATAAAATCAAAATAGATTTGTATACATATATCAAAATAAATTTATAAATGCATATATATATATATATTTATATAATCAAAATATATTCATTATATATACATTTATATATACTTATATATATATATACATCAAAGTAATTGTATATTTACACATTTATATTCTCAAATAAATTTATATATACATTTATATATATACATTTATATAATAAAAATAATTGTATATCTATATATGCTTATCTTGTCATTATTATATTTAATATTATTGGCTTAATTTTATAAACCGGATAAAAATTATCAGCCTAACCTAATCTCGCCATTCCGACATAATTAATTTAATTGTCCATAAGCAATTGTGAATTAATTTAAATTGAATATCGCTCGAGTTGAATTTTGGAAAAAATTTGGGGGTTTACAAAATGGATGTGAAAGATGGAAATTTCATTTTCCCCCTTTTCCTTTTTCTTTCTCTTTTCTCCTTTTTTTCTTTTTTTCTCTCAGCTTTCCCCTAATTGATGGGATCGATCCTCTCCTTTAAAATTTACTCTCGGGACACATTCAATCTCGAGGGATCAGTTCCTTTAGGAAGTGGATCGGTCATGTTGTCCCTCTACTATTCTTTTTTGCATTTTGTTTGCGAGGGGATTGGTCCTTTGGCTTAGGGGATTGGTCCCTTGACTCCTTACTGTTCATTTTTAGCTTCTAACTTCAAGAGGATCTATCCTCTTGGCTTGGGGATCGATCACTTGACCTGGAATTTCATCATTTTGATGCTTTGAGTCCCAAAATGCCTAATCTTTCACTCCTAAACTTACACCAATCATCCCACAACTCAAAATCAATTCTCAAATCATGCACAAACACATCTAAACCATTAATAACACATCCATACATCTTATAAGATTCAAATCCATAACTTATACTTAATACCTCAAACACATATAAAGTTAATAAACATAAATCAACTTAATCCACAATCATCATAAAGCATTTATTCACAAGCATACATAAATATTATAATTATGTCTAACATCCCATAATAATCATTCATTACAAAATCAACTTATTTGATATATAAATAAGCTTGTACAATGGAAATTCAGGGCTTTATAGTTATTTTAAGAACGCCAAGCTCCATATCACACCTCAAAGCCACACATTCCACAAAGTTATCTAAGAAAGTAGTTACTTTCCTGGAAATCTCCTTTTTATTAATACAAAATATGCTTATAGAAAAAGGGTATTTTTTCTGTAAATACCGTGAATTTTCAGTATGCTCAGTGTAGCTATAAATGATAATGTGAACAATTAAGTTAAATTATGTTTTGGAATATAATGAACTCGAATAAGCCAATTACATAAATCTAATTTATATGTAAATAACTAATAATAATGTGATTAAATACGTGGAGGAGTGTATACACGTATTTATATACATATGTTTGTACCATCCACTAAGAGTACTCTATAGAGTGAAAATATATACACATATAAATATATGTGTTAAGCACATAGGAATGTGCATATATATATATATGTATATATGTATGTATATGTATATGTATATATACTAACGTGGGAGCAGTAAAATGTACAAAGGAGACATAAAAATATATTAGATATATTTATACTGAGCGTAACTCTGGGATAACAGTAGAAAAAAGAGGAAACGTGCATGGTATGTAAACCAATCTTGAGGATGGGGTGGGCGTGCAGTAGGGAGATGACTGAAGCACGAAAGAGGGCATGGGAGCATGGTAAATGTCTGCTGAGTGGTCTGACCGAGAGAAGGAAGCAGCTACCAAACCCAGCTCTGCCCGACTCTGTACATGCATAAAAATGGAAGAAGATGGAAGGAGAAAAGGGAAATGTTAAAGAGTAGAAAATAAAAGAGAAGAGAGGAGAGACAAGGGAGGAAATGAGCAGTTGAGTGGTGGCACAAACCGAGGGAGACAGAATTGCAAAATCGAAGCAGAAGAAGACGCGAAACAGAGGCGGACAGGGGAGGATGGCAGTGTGTGGTGCGTGGGAGCTGGACTAAAAACCGAGCTTGGAGCAGGCAAGAAGCAACCGAACTAGAGATGACCCGTGTGGAGAAGACAGGTTTCAGCAGCTGAACTGGGTGAGAAAGAGATTGAGGGAGTGAAGGAAACATTCTCGGGTCTTGGGTAAAACTGGAGTGAAAGAGCTGAAACGAAAACGGACCAGGAAATCGAGAGGAAGATTTGGCTTGCTGAAGGATAGTGGGGATGGTGGTGATGGTGGAGGCTAATTAGAGGATCGGAGGGGTTGGGGAGAAGCAAGGGGCAACCTGCGAGACAGGGAACAGAGTGTTCCCTTCTCTGTTTTGGCAGCAACCCGAGGAGAGTCTCGGCTAGTGCAGGTGGCTCGTGACCGCCGACTGCTACGGGGAAGAACAGGGACGGTGAACAGCCAGAGGAAGGAAGGGGATGAAGGGAAGTATCAGAGTGAAAACAGCGGCGTCGGGAGGAAGGGGAAGTGGGTGAACAGTGATAACGCAGAAGAAGAAGAAAGAAGAAAATGAAAAGGAAAATTGGCGGGAAGCCAAATTTAAAAAAAAAGTATATATATAAATATAAATGTAAAAATATTTGGAGATAGGAGAGAAGGCACAGAGAAATTTGAAAATCCCGAGAAAAAGGGCTCCAATCGAAATAACCCGAGTGGGCCGGATTCGTCGACTCGCTACGTTGAGACAACCGAGGGTCGCGAACAGACACCGAGGTAAGGAAAATTTTCATCGCGGCTAGAGATAAATATGCGTAATTTCCGTATATTTGTAGATATAAAATTTAGGTTGAATATCGTAGTAGCGAAATTATCGAAAAGACTAGGTTGAGCTTCATGACTGAAAAATTAGAGATTTAAGCTTAGTTGGAAAATCAAATTTTACGGATTAAACTTTAAGGATTTGCAGAAATTACGATATGACTTGAATTCGGTTTTAATTATTGAAAATCTTGAATTTTGAATTTTCATAGACCGTTTTCTAAGATTTTTCGAAAAAGGGCTAGTCAGCCTGTTTTGAACGATTTCATCAAACAAATGAATTTATATGTGATTTAAGGAAAACTATCTGTTATAAAATTATTCTGATGAAATGTGCTTGAGCACATACTGACTGTGTGTCGTACGGTCCGTCTCGCACTGATTTTGAGACAAAGGCTTTAGTGAGATCATGCTGCACTTTTGTATCTGTATCTGTATCTGTGGTCCACGAGTATGATGTACCGTGCTTCTGATTCTGTTTCTGGTCTTCGGACATTCTGATCTGTGAGGCGTTTGGGTAGCTGACCACTCCCACGGCGATTGACATCCCTGCACACCTGGCCCGTGAATTGCCCGGAGTCACCGACATTGGCCAATAGTCACTTCTGATATCTGTTATAGCATGCATGCCTTGTCTCGTCTATTTTTGAAAATATTTATCGAATTTGTCTGCTTGAACTGAAATATCTGGGAATCTGTTTGATTTGCTACTGAAAAACTCTGAACTTTCTGGATTTATAACAGTAGTTAAATGTATTACTGATACATATTCTGTTTCTGAAAAATCTGTTTCTGGTATTTGTGCTTTTGCCGATACTAAATCTGTTTTCTGAATTTTGAAATCTGTTATCTGAGAAATTACCAAATCATCTGTATACTTTGTGAAAATATTTCGAATTTGGTAAATATAAAAATATATATATTTTTCGTAGGTAGTGTATTTATCTATCTGCTATGGGGTTTTTCTTACTGAGCATGTTGAGCTCACCCCCCTTACTTTCATCCACAGAGTTCCTCTGTAGCTGGGATCGCTTCCGTTAGTAAGGCATTCTGCATAGTTAAGATTTCGCGGAGCGTATTTCTGCATCGAAGGTATACCAGTTGTAAGAAATTCTTTTGTATCTAAAATTATGTAAGCACAATAATGCAATACAAGATGTGTCTGGGGAATGTGAACATATTCTATTTAAATTTGTTACTGAGGAAAAATAATTTAATCACACTGAACACTGTTCTGATCTAATATCGACTTGTAGCCCAATCAAAATATCAGTAAATTCGGGTTGTTACATAAGTGGTATCAGAGCAAGGTTGGCCTGATACGAGTCGATATTAAAAGTGAAAAAGACTTAGAAAGTTCACATCTCCAACATTACTGTACGTTGTTTAGATACAAACGGGTATACCTGACTGTGTTTTATGAAAAAAAAATTGTGTTAGTGAATGAAGGGAAACTGATAGATATAACTGATTAGTATTATAGCCACATTGGTAGATGGAAATGAACCATTCCTCGAGGCCGTAGAGATAGACTCGAGAGGTGTAATGAACCCTCGTCTTAGTGTACATCTTATAGTTTTAATGGAAATTTTGAAGTCCGCTTCATAAGATTTGAGCAGGACATGGAAATGATGATGATATTATCGGGTCAAGTGATAGTGGCCCTGTGATAATGATAATGATTAAGGTGTGACTAAAAGAACGACCGAGTTGATTTCGAAAGATGATACACTATTATATACTAAAGTTAAAATTCAAAGGTGACGAAAAACTGGAATAAATGAATTGGAAGAATTTATATGGATTCGTTAGGTACGATTGTAAACCTAATAGAGCCAACTTCAGAAGTTTAAGCCTTCGTTTTTAGTGGAGTTAAGAAATCCAATGATTGTGGAAGATTGGATAAGTGAGACAGAGAAATCCTATGGAATTTTATAGTAACTCTACCGAGAAAGTTTCTTTGCAATTTTTTTTGGTAAAGAATGGGGAAAGTTACACGGATTTTTAAAATGCGCTACTATAAAGAAAGTAGCCTTTGTAACATCAATAGTGAAATGGAATATTGAACTCGAAGGGAAGTTTCTCGATTTAACCCGAGAGCCAAAAATTAGAGAAATATATGAGAAATGTTTTTGGAGGCCTTTAGACGGCAACACATTCTGGATGAGGCATATTGAAAATTATAATTGAAATAACTGAATCAGACATGAGAAAATGAGTCCGATTATGAATATGAAATTGAAGGAGTATAAAACCGGATAAGTAGAGATGTAAAATGGAAGAAGTCCAGGAAACTTGTAAGAGGTACTAAGATCCTTCGTCGACCTAAGTTAGCTCCATTTGATGTTATTTTGAGGAACCAGTGTGCAAGGCGCAACTCTGATGATATGAAATGTATATTTCGAGGTTACTAAGAAAATGAAAGGGTAAAGAGAGTGACAGAAAAGTGATGTACTAAGGAAGCAGTGAGAGTGATAGAGTAAAATCACTGTAATTGAAAAGACGAATTACAAAACTAAAAGTATAAGTGAAGGTCACACTGTTTATATGATTGATAAAGATAGAGCGTGTTCTGAGTAAAAAAGACACCCCCAGTAGACAAAGGGATTTTCGACACGTATTCGGATGATCTATCAGAGTTACCACTAAATTGAAAGATGAAGTTTGAAATTAATTTGGTAGTGGTATCAAAAACTGAATGCCTTTGAGTCAATTAGAAAAGTTGAAAAAAAAAAAGGAGCAATCACAAGGACTACATGAAAAGAGATTATCGGACCAAGTGATCCACTTTGGAGTGTACTGGCATTAATTGATTAAGGAGTTTCAGAGTCTTATGGCTCGCTTTGTATAAAAAAAACGGAGTCGATTGGATCCTCCCAAAGTAGAGATTATAGATCAGTGGGAAGGACTCAAAACTGTTAAGATGATTTAGAGATTGAGATAAAAAAATACCTTGGAATATGAATTACGTATGGGATCTAAGGATTGTAAATTGTATATACTTACGTTTTGAATACGAGGCTCAATTTGAGTAAGAAAATGATTTCGTTATAATTGATAAATTAAATAAGACAAGCGTTGAAGTGTGACAAATTCTGAATACAAGTTATATTGGGATAAGAGGAGTATTCAAGGTAAGAATATCTCTGGTATGTGAAATGAATTTGGATTAAGTGCTATGGATTGAAAATAGATTGTGATCGAAGGATAAATGTGAAATTGTGATAAGTTCTGGTATCCTACTTCTTGTTGGGACTGAACCTTGAACCCATATATCCATAACCAGTTTATGTGGTCAAGTCTGATAGCGTTTAGAAATACCTGATCCTTAACCCATAAATTGGAATTAACAGTTGTAATATTCGTGTTGGAAATCAGGATACCATTACTTGTATGGTGAAGAATTATGGAATCCTACTAATCAAGAAGGTTTAAATATTAAATTTCACAAAGGTCGTCTAATACAAGAAAAAGGGAATGGCTCGGGTTAGTGCTTGAGCAGAAGTGATTTCGAAATGGCGTTATGTATATTGGTCAGGGACATGACTTATTGAAAAATTTAGTGAACCTCAACTGGACGTGGTTCCTTTCTGATACTGACATTTATTTCGTGGTAGCAAGCATGAGAGTGGAAAACTAGAGACTTGATTGATCGAATCGAACAGGCATAACGAAATGATAAATACTGTATTGATGTGGCTGGTCAGACCCAAATGGGTGTTGCAACTAGTTTGAGTATTAATACTGATAGTTTATTGAGATTTAAAAATAGAATTGTGCACCCAATGATCAATAGTAAAGAAATTAATGTTAACAGAAGCTCATTTATAGAGATATACTATGAATCTGGAGAATGGTAAAGACATATCAAATCTCCTGAAGATATATTGGTAATTAGGGGTGATAAGAGATGTAATTGAAAGTGTGACTAAATGTCGTTCACCAATTAGATGGAAGAAGTGAATGAAAGGAAGACAATTGTTCTCGATGTGGTTAAACAAGCTTTTGCAGAAGTACAATTAAATTGTGGAAAAATCGAGAACAGATTAAAGTAGGCAAATGAGAGTTATACTGACTAAAGATGAAAACCATTGGAAGTTCCAGTAGGAAATTCGGGGTTCTGAAAGTTTCTCTTTCCGATGGCGTAATGAAATTTGGGAAGAAAGGGAAACTGAGTCTCCGTTATATTGGGCCTTTTGAAATCTTATACCAAGAGGAAGACTAGGTGTACAAGTTGGCATTACCGCCGGAATTAGCAAATATTCATAATGTTTTCCATAATGTCTTCCACGTTTCAATGCTCCACAAATATTATCTGGAACTGACCCATATGACTAAGTATGAACTATTGGAATTGTAAAAGGATATGACGTAAATGAGAAACCGATTCGGATACTGGATAGGAAGGAGAAGATGTTACGGTCCAAGACGATTCCTCTGGTCAAGGTTTTATGGCAGTACCACACTTCGGAAGAGGCCACATGGGAATTAGAGAGTTTAATGCGGAAAAGTACCCACACCTGTTTATGAATTGATGTATTCCTAAATTTGGGAACCAAATTTTCCAAGGTGGGGAGAATGTAAATACCGTGAATTTTCAGTATGCTCGGTGTAGCTATAAATGATAATGTGAACAATTAAGTTAAATTATGTTTGGAATATAATGAACTCGAATAAGCCAATTACCTAAATCTAATTTATATGTAAATAACTAATAATAATAATGTGATTAAATACGTGGAGGAGTGTATACACGTATTTATATACATACGTTTGTACGATCCACTAAGAGTACTCTATAGAGTGAAAATATATACACATATAAATATATGTGTTAAACACATAGGAATGTGTATATATATATATATATATGTATATATGTATGTATATGTATATGTATATGTATATATACTAACGTGGGAGCAGTAAAATGTACAAAGGAGACATAAAAATATATTAGATATATTTATACTGAGCGTAACTCTGGGATAACAGTAGAAAAAAGAGGAAACGTGCACGGTATGTAAACCAATCTTGAGGATCGAGTGGGTGTGCAGTAGGGAGATGATTGAAGCACGAAAGAGGGCATGGGAGCATGGTAAATGTCTGCTGAGTGGTCTGACCGAGAGAAGGAAGCAGCTACTAAACCCAGCTCTGCCCGACTCTGTACATGCATAAAAACGGAAGAAGATGGAAGCAAAAAAAGAGCAAAAAATAAAAGAGAAGAGAGGAGAGACAATGGAGGAAATGAGCAGTTGAGTGGTGGCACAAACCGAGGGAGACAGAATTACAAAACCGAAGCAGAAGAAGACACGAAACAGAGGCAGACAGGGGAGGACGGCAGTGTGTGGTGCGTGGGAGCTGGACTGAAAATCGAGCTTGGAGCAGGCAAGAAGCAACCGAACTAGAGATGACCCGTGTGGAGAAGACAGGTTTCAGCAGCTGAACTGGGTGAGAAAGAGATTGAGGGAGTGAAGGAAACATTCTCGGTCCTGGGTAAAACTGGAGTGAAAGAGCTGAAACGAAAACGGACCAGGAAACCGAGAGGGAGATTGGGCTTGCTGAAGGATAGTGGGGATGGTGGTGATGGTGGAGGCTAATTAGAGGATCGGAGGGGCTGGGGAGAAGCAAGGGTCAACCCGCGAGACAGGGAACAAAGTGTTCCCTTCTCTGTTTTGGCAGCAGCACGAGGAGAGTCTCGGCTAGTGCAGGTGGCTCGTGACCACCGACTGCTAGGGGGAAGAACGGGGACGGTGAATAGCCAGAGGAAGGAAGGGGATGAAGGGAAGTATCGGAGTGAAAACAGCGGCGTCGGGAGGAAGGGGAAGTGGGTGAACAGTGATAACGCAGAAGAAGAAGAAAGAAGAAGAAGAAAAGAAAATTTGGCGGGAAGCCAAATAAAAAAAAAAAGAGTATATATATTTATATATATATAATTATATATATATAAATAAAAATGTAAAAATATTTGGAGATAGGAGAGAAGGCACAGAGAAATTTGAAAACCCCGGGAAAAAAAGCTCCGATCGAAATAACCCGAGTGGGCCAGATTCGTCGACTCGCTACGTCCAGACAACCGAGCGTCGCGAATAGACACCGAGGTAAGGAAAATTCTTGTCGCTGCTAGAGATAAATATGCGTAATTTTTATATATTTGTAGATATAAAATTTAGGTTGAATATCGCAGTATCGAAATTATCGAAAAGACTAGGTTGAGCTTTATGACTGAAAAATTAGAGATTTGAGCTTAGTTGGAAAATCAAATTTTACGGATTAAACTTTAAGGATTTGCAGAAATTACGATATGACTTGAATTCGATTTTAATTATTGAAAATCTTGAATTTTGAATTTTCATAGACCGTTTTCTAAGATTTTTCGAAAAAGGGCTAGTCGGCCTGTTTTGAACGATTTCATCAAACAAATGAATTTATATGTGATTTAAGGAAAACGATCTGTTATAAAATTATTCTGATGAAATGTGCTTGAGCACGTACTGACCGTGTGTCGTACGGTCCGTCTCGCACTGATTTTGAGACAAAGGCTTTGGTGAGATCATGCTGCACTTCTGTATCTGTATCTGTGGTCTACGAGTACGATGTACCGTGCTTCTGATTCTGTTTCTGGTCTTCGAACATTCTGATCTGTGAGCCGTTTGGGTAGCTGACCACTCCCACGGCGATTGACATCCCGGCACACCTGGCCCGTGAATTGCCCGGAATCACCGACATTGGCCAATAGTCACTTCTGATATCTGTTATAGCATGCATGCCTTGTCTCGTCTATTTGAAAATATTTATCGAATTTGTCTGCTTGAACTGAAATATCTGGGAATCTGTTTGATTTGCTACTGAAAAACTCTGAACTTTCTGGATTTATAACAGTAGTTAAATGTATTACTGATACATATTCTGTTTCTGAAAAATCTGTTTCTGGTATTTGTGCTTTTGCCGATGCTAAATCTGTTTTCTGAATTTTGAAATCTGTTATCTGAGAAATTACCAAATCATCTGTATACTTTGTGAAAATATTTCAGATTTGGTAAATATAAAAATATATATATTTTTCGTAGGTAGTGTATTTATCTATCTGCTATGAGATTTTTCTTACTGGTCATGTTGAGCTCACCCCCTTACTTTCATCCACAGAGTTCCTCTGTAGCTGGGATCGCTTCCGTTAGTAAGGCATTCTGCATAGTTAAGATTTCGCGGATCGTATTTCTGCATCGAAGGTATACCAGTTGTAAGAAATTCTTTTGTATCTAAAATTATGTAAGTACAGTAATGCAATATAAGATGTGTCTGGGGAATGTGAATATATTCTATTTAAATTTGTTACTGAGGAAAAAAAAATTTAATCACACTGAACACTGTTCTGATCTAATATCGACTTGTAACCCAACCGAAATATCAGTAAATTCGGGTCGTTACATTTTCAGTGTGGGAAGAGAGGGAAAATACCTATACTCTTAGGGCAAGGTGAGCCACTCCTATGGTTTCTTTGATGCAATAAAGATTATTATCAAGGCAAAGTGAGAATGCCACTGCTTATGGTTTCGGTTACTACTATAATGCTTGGGTTAAGTTTACTTCGTTGCCCAACACAATTCTTATTTCTAGTATTATATTTTTCAAGTAGCTTCTTTTGGTATTCGAATACCTATATATATTATGAGAATGATATGTACATCATGTTATAAATATATGTACATGATATAAATATATGTACATTTTATGAGAAGTATATGTACATGATATAAATACATGTACGTGTGTTTTATGTTAGTTTCAAGAGAAAAATTAGACATAGGTATTTGAATATTTTTCTTTTGGAACAAACGTATGTGTTTATATCATGATATACATATAGATATCATAAATATAGATTTTTTTATAAAACTTTGTATCAATAAGTATTCGAATACCTTATTTTAGGTATTGGAATTCTCCAATTGTAATTTTTTCGAATGAGAATGCGTAGATTTTTTCCCACAAAATGCAGAGATCATTTTCATTTCTCAAAAGCCTTTTTTTAGTGCCAAGATTTGCATTTTTGGAACCGTATAGCTTTGTTGCGTAACGGGCGAGAATGAAACGCTATAAATCGGCTTCTCCAAATGTGAAATAGGAATCGAAGAAGCAATGAAAAAGGTAAAGCAGCGACTTTTAGGAAACTAAGGAGATTTGATAGTGGAGAGAGATAATTCAAAGGAATGAGAGGTTATATGTCGCCAGAATTTTAGATTTAAATCCAGCAACGTCGCGACATGGAAGTTTAATGTTTTTTCCTTCAAAGTGGTGATTTTTGAGCTATTTTCAGGGAAGACATGTGATTTTCTAAAAATGTCTATCGGCTGTGACGGTGGCGTAAAAGGGAATAAAAGGTTAAGGAATTGGATTGACAGGAGATTGAATGATTTTTTTTTTTTTTCCAGTTGAGGTGGCGAAGAAGCTGCAGCTTTGAGCCTTTACCTCGGCTTTTCATTCGTTTACCTCGGGCCAATTTCCTCGCTGCTCTTTCCAGTGAGTGAAAAAAAATTGCAGTACTTTTTTATCATCTGAGGAATTGATATCCGTTCCAACTTGGACCTAATGCTTCTAACGATGAAGGGTATAGGTTGGGCCTGGCTTTGAAATCTGTGCTTGCTGTTAGGAGCTTCGTAATAGGGTATTTTTTTTTTAAATTTAAAAAATAGGTTCTACTCATATTGTTGCCGCGCTACACGTTGTTGCTGTTTTGGCGAAGGTAGATCGTGGCTGGGATTGGTTTATTTTTATGAGCTCTTCATATTAGGTAAGAATCCTAATTTCATACTTATATTATTGATATAAGGTTATTAAAAATGTGATAAGATTATGTGAGAAGTGAAAAAAAAGGCTAAACCTTGATTTTTTTTGTTTTTTGATAGAGACACGTATTTCAACCGAATGGATAGATTTGTGGATTCCACGAGAGTGTGCTCTCATCCAAAATCATCCAACATATCATATATCTATGATATATGACTTCAAGTAAGTTTTTTTATTGCATTTAAAGTTAATTTCGAATATATCTCGTAAAATGTGCATGAAATTGAAAATGATAAATTTCATATAGGTCTCTAAAATTTGATTTTAATCCAGTTTTAGTATATTAGTATAAAAAATGAATATTTCGCCCCAAGTTAGTCCTTATGTTACAAAACCGTTAAGTTAACGATTAAAACCTTAATTTTGAGACAATTTTACTCTTTAAACTATTTTGGGTGCTTTAAATAGTTAAGCTAATTAATAATGAATAATAAAATACTAAAAACTTTTGGGCTTTGAAAGGTTAGTTTCTTTTTTCTTTTATATTTATTATTTATTTATTTACTTATAATTTGCTGTTTATTTTCTATTTATTATTTTTATTTATTAGTTACTGTATTAAGTAGCATATTGTTGTTGTTAAAAATAAGGTATAAAAATAACAACAATGTGCTACTTAGTACAATACCTAATAAATAAAAATAATAAACAAAAATAAACAATCAACAGTAAGTAAATAAATAAACAAAAAAATTAAAATGAAAAAAAGAAAACTAACGCTTCAAAGTCTATTAGCTTTTAGTATTTTCTTATTCATTATTGATTGACTTGAGTATTTAAAGCTCTCCAAATAGTTTAAGGAGTAAAATGATATCAAAATTAAGCTTTTAACAGTTAACTAATAGAAGGACTAACTTGTCCAATGAAATATAAAGGTTTAAGGCAGAGTGTCCATTTTTTTATACTAATGGACTAAAGTTTGATTAAGGTCAAACCTTAAGAATCTAGATGGAATTTACCAATTGAAATATGATGATTTTGTCCATAAGTCAAGATTTCAAACTGACTAAATAGATAATATAAATAGATTTAGGGTGCATGAAATAAGATATGTCAAACCCTTAAATTGTCATGTCAGGCTCTGTACAAAAAACTAATGCGATAGAATCAAATAAGATTGAAATGGGTGAAACTATGTGAATTTACTTAGTAAATGCTTTATGGCCGGCCACCTTTGAATATTTTCACCTATATTACATTATTGGCATTAGACATGCATGTGAATAATAAATTTATCACTTACCAAAAGAGAGGAACCGATGAGAATGAAGAAAAATGGAAATTAATGGATATATGGAAAATTAAGAAATATTTCTAAAAATGTAAGACCCGATTTTATTTAAAACACGAAATGAGAAAAGATCAAATGAATGATTGAAATGGTATTTCGAACACGTTGAAGGGTAAAACGGTCAAAAGATCGAAATCCATTATAATCGTGATAAGAAAATTTCATTAAAAATAATGGATTTGAGAATCTTGATCAATAACGAAGAAATAATTGAATTTCAGGTTAAATTGATCAAGATATAAATTTATTGGAATAAATCAGAATTTTCACATCGAGAAACTATCCCGAAAGTATTCAAAAAATTATCCCGAAAGATGAAATAATATAGATAAATTCATTTATAGATTAAATGAATAAGATATAATTTTTTAGATATTTATGGATTTTTAATATATTTTAATGAATAAAATAATAATAAAAATAGATTACAAATAAATAAATAAATAAATAAATAAATAAATAGAGAAATCGTGTTTTGCGATTTCTGGAAAAGCCCGACGAAGCCCGAGGGAGCCGAGTCCCCTTTGCCGGCCACTGACGAGCCTAGAGGAGCGACCGACGAGGGAGAGGCAGCCCAGCCAAGCCTCATTGGCGCTAGTAGACGGAAGGAACGGCTACCGACGAGGGAGAAACCGACGGGGGAGGAAAAGAGAAATCCGGCCTTTTCGCCAGTAATCTAGCCCCAATTGACCCTAGCTGGCGGTTCCCCAGGCGCAAACGATGTGATTAGTGGCAGCACTGGCTAGTAGAACGGCCAGCAACGCCGTCAACGGCGAAGGAAAAGAAACGATACCCACGCTGGAAGGGAGAAGGGTCGGACCGACCACTTTTCGGCCAGCCATGGCAAAATCGAGGGCAGATCCGTACACCGGACGACCCTGCGGAGCTGTTGGCGACGGAAGCCGACGGAGAACCGACCGACGAAGCCCTGAACAGGCCGAACCGGACTAAACCGATTGGATCGAACCGATCTGAACCGGGCTGAACCGGACCGAACCGGTTCAGCCAGAAAAGAAAGAAAAGAAAGAGAAAAAAGGGAAAAAGAAAAAAAAAAGGAAAATTAGGAAAAAATCCCGGTGATGCAATCGAGCTACGGGTAATTCGGTAAGCGGTCGAAATTGACCAATTTAAATTTTGAAATATTTAATTTGATTAATATTCGACTGGAAAATTGACCCAAAAAAATATTTAATTGTGTAGCTCGACAATTGACGTCAAACGAGAGCTTGAAATAGCCTCGATTTACGTACTATCATGGAATCTCGAGTAAGTAACCCTTATTTACGATAATATTGCATCATTATGCATGTTAGAAATTTACCGCATAAATTACAGATTTAAATTCCGCATGACATGATTATATTATGGAAATAGAGATAAATTGTCGTAAATAATTAATTGAGCTATCCGAGAATTTAGAATGAGGCTCAATAAATATTGGTGGGCCCAATGAGCCTAATAGGCCTCGATAATGTGAATAGTAAGTGAAAAACAGGCTTAAGGTCGATTAAGGCCCATTATGGTGCAATCGGGCCCAATATGGGTAAACGGACCCAATGATTTAAATTAAGCCTAAAAAATATGAAATACAATTAAATATATTGTATTTGACCTGATGAATATTTATCCGCAGTCTTAGAGATTGGATTGGGAGCAAATCGAACTGTGTGACGAGACATCAGTGAAAAAGGTCAGACTGTATAGAAAAATGAGGTAAGGGAATTGTGTGAGCAGCTAGAGGTAGCTACACGTATTTTAATAGTTTTTATATACACTGAATATGTATGTATACACTGAATATGTATAAAGGTCCTAAAAATAGATTAAAGATTTTAAGGACTCAAAAATAGGAAAAGACTATTTTACCCTATTGAAGGAATTCACCTAAGGATGGTGAAAGCATGACATGCATGAAATGCATGATTTAATAATTTTCTGATGTAAGGAATCTTCGTGATTTTAAGCAAGCAAATCAATAGATTGGCCAGTAATTGCATAAATTTCACAATACAACACTACGTAAGTGTTATTAAGATTTAAATGAAAATTATTTGGAAAATGGGCCAACTATCAAGTTTATATGGAAACAGATAGTGCTGGCGCATAGGTCGCACTATATTTGAGTTTGTGAGTGTGCATAAAATGTACTTGAGCGGTTGCTCGCACTGATTTTACTAATGTGAAATGCATGAGAGGTGCTAGAGCTTAGCTCACTCTCTGTTTTGACTGTTTTGACTTGATATGCATAAAAAGGTGCTAGAGCGATTGCTTGCACTAGTTTTAATGATTTGACATGCATGAGAGGTGCTGGAGCTTAGCTCGCATCCTGTTTTGATATGATAATTGCATAAAAGCAGTGCTGGAGTGTAACTCGCATGAAATTTGATTTATTGACTCATAACACCGTGCTGGAGCTCGCTCACATGAAGTTTTATATGAATTTATAACTTATTTTAAATTCGTACTAGAGTGCTATTCGTACGCAGAGTTTATTAATTTTTATGAAATCGTGCTAGAGCTTCGCTCGTACGAGATTTTTAGATATCATGAATATGCATGGAGCTGTGCTAGAGTTTCGCTCACACAGGGATTTATATGACATGCATATAGCCGTGTTGGAGCCTCCTGTAGACTGTGTGTCACAGTGAGATAATATGCCCACACGTACATACTGAGACAGAGATGGTATGGGTGGATAAGACCTATTGCAGGCACCCCCTGATTGAGATGAAGTTCACAGAGTACGTTGTATCGTGTATGTCACGCGGAGCACACTGTATCATGGGGATTGTTGGAGTGGAGTGGCATTAGCCACGAGGCAGCAAGCCTTGCCCTCGCAATCCTGATGTTATGTTCTTCTGGCGGCAGGATTGACCCACCTCCTTTTCAAGTGTGATACCCCGCACACTAGGTACCATGTAGCCAGGGATCACTAGGTTATGGGCATAGTCCTCGTTGTTACTGATATAGTCACCTACTTGTCTCACATGATATAACTTGTGGTCTCGATAAACCAGGGTAGACCCGAGGGAGGGGTTAGACCCCACAATTTTGTGATTTTTATTGAGATGTGATTTTTAATAGAATTTTATAACGAATTGTTTTATGAGTCTGAAATTGAATTATGAGATGGTTAACCCTGAGGGGTTAGTTTATACTGCAGTTTTAATAAAATGATTTAAATGCAGTAGCATGATGAGTTTTCCATGCTTAAATGATAAATTCATGAAAATAATTGTTTCTCATGATTTGATTTACATGACATGAACTAATTTATGATCTTGATTTAATTCATGCTAATTATGATTTTATGATGTTACATAAAATGCCTTTGATGCATGGATTGCATGATTTCTATATGCACAAATAGTTTTGATAAACTATGTTATTGATGTATGCATGAATTTGTGCTTGAGATTTTAATGAAAAGAAATGGATTTTAAGGGCATGGAATTATGAGCATGTAGATAGTGGAGCTATCTATTTACTTGCATAATTGCCTTACTGAGCGTGTAGTTTGCTCACTCCCCTTATTTTTCCATCTTTTCAGAGCACTTGCAATAGTTATTGAGCGGCTAAGAACTTGTATCTTGGTATCCGCTGCTTCCTGTTAGCACTGAATTTTATATATGGTTAGGACCCTTTTTACTTAGTTATTTGATCTGTTCTTTGCAATATTAGGTATGTTTTATGTGTTTTGTGCACTTGTGCAGGAAACAAAACAATTTGGAGAAGTTAAAGCTTTTGGAGCTGGTTCTGATGATTCCGTGAAGAATTAAAGTTATAGGGTGCTGATCGTGACTTATGCTGCAGCAATAGAAAAAACTGGACAATGCATAGCAGATTTGAGGAATTAATACCATTGCGGCAGCATAGCAGTCTGATTAGGGCAACACTGTTTTGCCACGTGGCCTTCCGCATTTTAGTGTTTGGAAACCTTATAAATAGTTTTTTTATTAGAATTTAGAGGGAGGCTGCGGCAGAAGACTTGAAGATTAATTTAGCTCCATTGAAACTCCATCTTTTTCATCTTTTTCACCAATTTTGTTCTTAGGATGTTAAATTAGATTTCTTGGATGTTTATTATGATGTCTAGGAACTAAACTCCTTTTTCCTAGAGTCGATGTAACCAACTTTGGGCATATTGCAGTTACTTTGTGACGTTGTTTGGATGATTTCAATTATGTTTATTTAATCTACTTGTTCTTAATGCTCTAGTTTATTGGCCACCAATTAGATGAACTAGTATAAGAATCCGGCACTCGGGAGAGGGGATTATTTATATGTACAAGGGTAGATTAACATAGGACACTGTTGAATCGGGAGGTTGACAATTCTTATGAGCCATAGAGAAATGGATTATTATTGCTTAATGAACTCTATTATTTCATTTTGAATCGAGAGGTTAGGATTAGGTAAATTGGGTATGACTATTTAAAACTCGGGAGAGATAAACAGGAAATAGTTTCGGCTATAAATAATTTGAAATCAAAAGAACAATATGAACCCTAGTTAGGTGAAATAGGTTTCTAGGAATATTTTGCTATTGCTAATTTTCATTCGTAATTATTGTGATCTGTTTTAATTAATTAATTTGTTCCGTAGTAAATAGTTAGAAAAAAATAAATAGGATTTTAACCAACATTCATTAATTTCCTAAATAAAGCTTAAGGTTGTTAATTACAGTGATTAGTGATAGACACAGTTCCCTGTGGGATAATACTCATATTTACTTTATACTCGAAAACTGACCTGTGCACTTGCAGTAATGTTCCATTTGAGGACAACAAGTTTTCTGGTGCCGTTGTCGGGGAACTGTTGTCTAGTTTCTCGTTGACGCTGTTCCCTAATAGCCTTTACTTTAATTTAGATTCTTATTTCTATTTTTGTTTTAATTTATTATATACAATTTTTTTAGGTGAGTGGTAAAAACTCGCAACAGAGGAAATACAGATATAAAAGAAGAGTTAGATCCAGAGCTAGAGAGAACCATCAGACAAATTCAACAGAACAGATTTGAAGAGAAAGACCGAAATTTAATCATGACAGATGATAATCAGCAGCCGTGAGCTATACGCGATTATTTCACCCCAGTTGTGAATCAGAATTTCGCTACTATAAGAGAGATTCTTGTGAACTGTAACAACTTTGAATTGAAGCCGGCATTGATCAACATGGTTATACAAAACCAATTTGGAGGTTCAGTCTTGGAGGATCCAAATACACATTTGACAAGTTTTCTGTAGATTTGCAGCACCATTAAGATTAATTGAGCCTCTGACGATGCTATTCAGCTAAGGTTATTTCTTTTTTCTCTTCGGAATAAAGTATTAAGTTGGTATCAAAATCTACCAGCAGGAAGCATTCCGACATGGGCAGTGATGGCACAAAAATTCTTGGCAAAGTATTTCCCACCAGGAAAGACTATGCAGATGAGATTGGAGATTGTCCAGTTCACACAGTTAGACCAAGAGCCATTACATGAGGCATGTGAGAGATTTAAAGAGTTATTGTGTATATGCCCTCAGCATGGATATGATGAAGGAAACCAGATACAGGTTTTCTACAGAGGCATGACTCCGCAGACAAGAGCTACTGTGGACGCCTCAGCAGGAGGCTTACTATGGTCTAAGACACCTGATCAAGCTATGCAGTTAATTGAGGAGATGGCTATAAACAGTAGCCAATAGCCAAGTGAAAGAGCTAATGTCAGAAGAGTAGCAGTTATGCATGAGTTAGATATGCAGACAGCCATTCTAGCAAGACTTGAGTAGATTTCAACATAAATTTCTTCAATGGGTATACAAGGGTGATAATTCTATATTTTTAGAATTATTTGTGCTTAATTTCCTAATTAATTATTTAAATCCCCAATTTATTTTGTTAATTATCCCCTTTATTTAATTAAAATTCTTATGTTTACAGATAAATTAAATCCGGATGAATTTTGAATATTTCGGTAGAAAATGGACTGAAATTGGGCTAAAATCGAGATTGAGCCATGCGGACAACACGAGTCATGCCACCTAGCACATCCAATTGGACAAGAAGACCGATGACATGGAAATATCTTTTCAAGGAGTCAATGGTGTGAAGACAAGTGGCCAAAAAAATGCCAACTCATCAAGGATGTAGAAATTACAATTTTACCCCTAGTGTGTTTATAAATAGGAAAGGATGACAATTGAAAGAGTAGGTAAGTTAGGAGTAGAAGTGTCATACCCCACTTTTATGAACCCTTCTATCCATACATTCTCTACTACGGTTGGGCTGTGAGAAGATGCAATTACTAAAAATTCATTCATTTACAGCGGAATATTTAAAACTTTAATTCACACTCCTAGGTGTGTGTGTAAATACACAAAATTAATTGTATAGATACCATGTGCTTACATTTCATCCCCATAATACTGTTTACAATTTCCAAGATATAACTGTGCGATACGATAAATTAGATACAAAATACTCGTGTATACGAATCTTATACCTTTGCGGATTGTGGGAGCTGTTAAACACAAAAGATCTAGAGATCACCGCTCTCTTACTTCTCAGTACCTGGAGGGGGAAATTAGTGGGATGAGCAAACCACAGCTCAGTAAGAAAATGTATGCTAGCAGGTAGATATCGTACTACCTACATAGCCCATGTATGCATAAACCAAAACCATGTTTTCGTTATAAATGGAAATATCATACGAACAATGCATTTTAAACACATATTTCTCAATAGCATTTTCGTGTAAATCAAATCTCAAACTTCCATTTAAAACATGCTCATGAATAGTGCCCTCACGGCACGAATGTGAAATGAGAGGTTTATCAAAAACACGAAATCTCTTTCACTTCTCAAATCATTCTTTCCGCAATTCTCTTTCTTTTCTGAGATTATCTCTATTTCTCAAATCTCTGAGACAGGCATGGAATTTTCGACAATCAAATATCCACGACTTATGGCCATAGTCAGTGATCCCAGGCCTCACTGATCGGGTGTGCATAGGGTATCACTTCGCCTGAAGGGGGATGGGTCAGTCCTACCCTCCGGCTCATCTCAATCCACCTCATCTCCTCGTATACTCACGGTGAAGATACGTCGTGTGTGAGATCTGAGAATTTCAGACATATTTAATGATGTAATAATAAATTGAAGTGTAATTTATTGAGCTAAGTGAATTGTGGGAATTATAATTGGAGATTTATATGTTAAGTGTGTAAAATGAGCATGAAGCATGAGGACAGATCGATCTGGGAGAAGGAGAGATCGATCTGGTGAGTTAAAAATGACGAGGGAAGGGAAATTTGAGGAGCAGATCGATCTCCAATGGAAGAGATCGATCTCCTTATGAATCTATTTGAGAAGGGATCGATCTCATGAGGAAGAGATCGATCTCCAAATGAATCTGTTTGAGAGAAGATCGATCTCATGAGGAGGAGATCGATCTCCAAATGCTTCTGTTTGGGGAGAAGATCGATCTCCTTAGGAGCAGATCGATCTCATAAAGCCATAAAGAGATCGATCTCACCCCTCGACAGATCGATCTCCTAGGCATAAAATTACCCAGATCGTCCCCAAATTTCAAACACAGATCGATCTCAGCAAGAGGCAGATCGATCTCCTACCTCCAGTCTATATAAGGAACCCGTGTTTTCTCTGCAATTTCACTTTCTCTCTCCTCCAAAACCTCCATTTTTTCAAAAACCTAGTTTCTCACTCCTCCAAATCCCCCATTTTCGGCTGAATCAGCTATTGTGGTAAGAAGGGAAGTTGTTCCTCGTCAAAGGGAGAACAACATACTTGGAAATCGAAGGACGAATCGGATCGAGGCGTGAGTTGTGCGTCTCACAAGCTTTGGGTAATTTCTAAACCTCGATCTTGATATTTGAGCTGATTTTGATGTTATTGGTGGTTGTAATTGTGTTGAAATAGTTGAGAAATGATTAGGGATTGATGAATTTCAATGTGGATAGGGTGACAATGATATTTAGCGATTTTGGTGAATTTAGGAAATTGTGAGCTATAAATGGAAAATTGGACAATGTGGTGAATTAGCGTAGACGATTTAACTTGAGAAATGTAGGACGTTGAGATATGGTGAATGAGGTTGTAGTTTAGGGAAGAGTGACAAGAATTGAGAAAATTGAGGTGTTAGGAGCAATTATGCTCGATTTTGAGAATTGAGAGTTATGTGATATAGAGTATTGATGTTTTAACATCGTTTGGACAGCTCGGGAGTTCCAGAGTGGAATGCGAGGCTAGTCCGTGATACGGGGGAAACGATTGCACTATACGAGGTGCAAAGAGGTAAGGGAAAACTAAACCATTTTGTGTATGTATTTTGATGAATTGTTAGCATGAACCATGATTTGAGAATACAAGCATGTTTTGTGTTATGATGTAATTGCACACGGTTTTTATAGCCGGTTGGAGCCCATTATTTTATGAGTTTATAAGCTAAGTGTGAAATTGCTTTATAAACCTTTGAGTTGCGTGAAAAGTAAATTGGGCTCTACGTTAAGGCGATATTGAGATTTGAGAAAATGTGTGCGTGTTTTGCCGGTTGGAACTCGGTTTTAATATGTTTTGTGTTGAGTACACAAATGTTTTAAATGAGTTTTTAAGAGAAAACCATTATGAGTTCTACGTGAAGGCATAACGTTTTATAAGATAATGGCTAATGAGTGAGACTTAGGCGTGTCATGTTGAATACACATCGGGCATTGCTCTGGTAGCATATAAGACCGATATAGTGGGACGCATGGGAACCGACCCAGGGACCACAGGCATTGTTCTGGTAACATATAAGTCCGATTATTCCTCCGCTCTGGTAGCGTTGGGAGGCATTGCTCTGGTAGCATGTAAGACCGAGAGAGTGGGCCACCTGGGAACCGACCCAGGGACCACAGGCCTTGTTCTGGTAACATGTAAGTCCGATTATTCCTCCGCTCTGGTAGCGTTGGGAGGCATTGCTCTGGTAGCATGTAAGACCGAGAGAGTGGGCCGCCTGGGAACCGACCCAGGGACCACGTGTCAGTGTGCATTAGGCGAGGCATTGCTCTGGTAGCAAGTAAGGCCGGGCCTTGTTCTGGTAACATATAAGTCCAATATACTTTGTACACGACCATATTGTCGACGTTCCCTCTATACGAGGATGCCTGGGATGCGCACCCAGAGGAGCTTATATATATTAGATGTGCCATGACGAATTTTAATTGAGTTTTATTGCCTAGTCTCGTTTTACACATGAGTTGTGTTTTGTGACCTTGTCACGTGCGATTTACTGAGGTGATTTTTATCACGTATTTGAGAACAGCCATTATTGCATATCTTTACACATGCTTGTGAGTGCTCGATGTTGAGCCTTTTATCTTCATGTTTTCACATGATTTAACGAGTTATGAGATGATGTTTTGAGAACTTTCATGCTACGATTTCAAATGAGCTTTATAAACAAATACATATTTGTGATGTGTGAAATGGTTTATATAACTGAGTTCCTTTACCCCCCTTACTGAGCGATTTAGAAGCTTACCCTGTTTTCCTTTCCCCCCCAGAGTTCTTCAAGTGAAAAAGGATCTCCCTGCGGCGTACGGAGTAGTGGCTAGTGGAGGACTTGAGCTCCAGGCCCTATATATTGTATTTGAGGTATCTTTTATCTTTTCATGTACCCAGACTATTAATGTGATTACAGACACTCGATGTATGTCATTGTATGGGATGTATTAGGATTAATTAACTTGGAATTGAGTAATGTATATGATTCAAAATACACTATGTTGTGATGAGATCCTGAGGCATGATAATTATGATGATGTATGATACTGCACAGGAATGCACCTTTAATCGTGAATTAACGAGTAAAAAGTTTTAAATTTGCCCTATTTTCCGCATTCTCGGGGCGTGACATCGTGTGTCATCTACGCGATACTCGTACTCACGTGCACCCAGCACGGTACATAGTATTCCAACGGGTGACTATACTATTCTACGTACGACCGTGGACCCAAGTCCATACTCCAACTCCGATGGACTTTTTATCCTAAACCATGTCTCATATACCAGGCGAGCAAGCAGCGTGACACACAGTCAACGCAAAGCTCCAGCGCGGTACGATCTATCGTTAAGGCCCAGCCCGTTCAAATGGCCGTCGGCTGGTATCCCTTTGGGTCCCAGACCCCTAGGTTTACCTCAACTCAACAAAACAGGTACGAGTATAGTTCTCGCACTTTCTCAAAACTCCTGTGCGAGTTAAAACTCCAACACGGTACATCAAGGCATTAAAACAGGTGTAAGTTAGCGCTTCAACACCAAATCACATCTCAAAACTAATAGAAGGCTATTTTCTCTTTTTTAAAATTCAAAACATGTTTATTCATACAGCATGCCTCTTCATGCTAAAACATGTAAAATTAGCCAACCTATCATCAACGTTTCTCAATCATCAAGATTAATGTATAATAGAGAAAAACATTGAAAACATGCATATCATGCTATTTCCTTACCCTATCCCGTTTCTCAATACATATATATATATCCTAGTACTTTTCATGCTTCCATATCATTTCATAGAATTATAATATTGTACTAGCTCTAGCAATATATCTACGAAATTGCAGCAAAATACGTACAAACATCTCTATAGCTAACACACAGTCCCTTACCTCGTTTTACTTGTGTGCAACTATCCGCCTTTATGCTTCTTGCGTTCTCATCTCGACTTGCTCCGGCGTATCATCCGAAACTGAAATTCATCCATCAAACACTCGATTTAACGTTTCTAACTCTTGTTCAACTAATCATTTATCCAATGCCTTAAATACATATTTTACCCTTTGTGGTAAATCTCACAATTTTATCCCAATATCAACATGTCCAAACCATTCCCACAACATAATCATCCACTCAAGATATCTCATTCATCATAAACACTTCCACTCTCCACTTTCTCACACTTGACTATTTCCAAGTTATATTCATTTCATACCATTCTAAGTAGTTCTACCCACAATATGCACACCCAAATATCTTTATAATCATTAACTAAACCAATGTACTTGGATTTGTGCATTAGAACTTACCTCATTGGATTTCCTCTTGCTCCAATTAGGATTGCCCTTTATTTCTTCAATCCATCAAATGGGGAAATGCCTCTAGACTATGTTGTTCTTCTTTTTGTTGTGAACAACTTTGTCTCTAATAGACTCTCCTTAAATCTCACTGAAAATGGCTGGATTTAGGAGTGAGAAAGCTAGTTTTCTTGTGTTGAAGTGGAAAGGAAATGTTTTGTCCCGAAATCTGATGATCCAACTGCTCCCATTTATAGTTTTGACTTGATGAGATCGATCTTCCTTGGGTGGAGATCGATCTGTTCCTCAAAAATCCCTCTTTTCTAAGACATTTTAAAGGCAGGAGATCGATCTGTCGAAACTGGAGATCGATCTGCTGTCAAACAGAAGCTTAAGAAGATCGATCTGGTCTTATGGGAGATCGATCTGCTTCCAACCCAAGAGCTAAAGAGATCGATCTGCTTCCTTTGGAGATCGATCTGTTCCCTTCCATTTCTCACATAAGAGCATTCTGGCTCTCCCAGATCGATCTCTCATCCTATGAGATCGATCTGGCCTTCACAAATTCCAGATTTCTTGCAGTTCCTCTGCAACAACCCTTACCAAACACCCTTAATTTGCTACCATGATCATTTCCTCATTCATTCATCCTTGAGACTTGAAAATGAGATCCATCCTCACTACATACACATTAAAACTTGTGTAGAATCTTTGTATGACCAAATATATACGATATTACTCGAATGGAAATATACACTTATGTAAATCTTTCCTTCCATTTTACTATACTACTCATATTCCATTTCGATCACATTCTTCTCGTGTTCAAGTTTATTTCTTCCTACTCATTCATAATGCAACTTGTATGTATAATCACAATTCTTATTACAAGTGCGTACATAATCTTATAAACTTACATTGCATATACTTCACATTACAATGTATCATCATACTTCTGATTTTATTTACATTCCCATGTTCCTATGTACAGCTATACATGTACGGGGTCTCACAAGAAGTAATGTAATTTAGGAGTAGGAGTAGGAGTAGGAGTAAAGTAGCTTAGAGTAGTTTAGTTTGAGATTACATTTTCAGGATTTACTTTCTTATTTTCTTTAGTCTTCCGTTAGCTTCCAATTTCACTTTTAATTTGCATTCCATTTTATTGTTATCAATTTTCTAGTCTTGGACAATTTTTCCCTTCAATGGAAATTAGCATCATTAGCTCTTCTCGGTTTTGTTTAAGTGATTGCTCTGTCTTTTAGTCCACTACATAGTTTACATATTTTACATTTCCAGGTAGCTCTCGGTTTGTAAGAGGATTACTTATGTTTTTAGTTAAAAAAAACCTTCTTTTTGCCTAGTGTAGCTCTCGGCTTGGTGCATTTTTCTCGTTAGACGGAGGGAATGATTCTGGTGATTGAACCAAAGTCACCTTGCATCACTTGCTTCATGTTATGAATCACTGCTCCCATTTTATTTACTGTTATTGATTTCTGGAAACTCCATTTCTTTTATTTTGGAACTTGCAATAGTGAAAACTTAGGATATGTTTCTAGCGTCTGCTCGATGAGTACCTTATGGGCATGAGAAGCTGAACTGAGGTAAAGTATTTCTCACTGGAGCTGGGACCAGAAGCATGGAAGGCTTAAGCATTTGGTGTAGCTGGAAGGTCACTCTTGCTGCTGTCCAGGGGGTTGCTGCTTTGCTTCACTGCTGTTGCTGTCGAGGAGAAGAGTTAGCAGGGGACGGTGCAATGAGACTTGGAGAGGAACTGGTTACTGCGATGATGAACGATTGGACAAGCTGATAGAGGTAGTAGCTAGATGGTGTCATGGCAGCAATCAGGAACCATTTCCCACTCTGTTTGACTCTGTTTCATTGTTGAGTTGAATGCGAGAGTGCAGGACAGAGCACGCCGAGAGCAGCAGCATGACAGAAGCAAGATAGCAGTTGGTTTGCACCTGCAGCACCTAGAAATGTAGCAGACAGTAGCTGGAATGAGCTGAACCTGTGAGCACCTAGAACCGAGACACACTTGGACAAACCAAAAATAAGCAATGCCTGGAACAGCAGCAGATTGCAGGACCAGATGCAGCAGACTGACAGTAGCTAGAACCGAGAATGCCTGGTGCAGCAGGGAGTAGAAGTGGACCTTGCCTGGGCAGTTTCTGGTCAGAGCCAAGAGCAAGCAGAGTGCAGCGGGACATTGCCAAAACAGTGAACATAGCCTGGAAATAAACATGCAATTAGAAAGATAATGAACAGTGCAGTAGCGGGACTCCACTTGTTTGCCAAAATTGTTTAAGGCCTTGTTTAGCCAATTAATGTGTTATTTCATGTTTTTACTATAATGAATTAAATTGATTAATACTTGTTAGTTGTCATTTAGGTAAATTAATTACGTAATGGTAGGTTAGCTTTATTGTTTTGCTTGTTAATTTAATTTGTAGTGTTAATTTTTAGTTAATAGTTAATTTTATATTTTATGTTTTAAGATTTATACCTTTAGATTTAATCTAGATTAAATGTGTTTCATGCATTTTTAATTTTAATTTAGTCTTTATTTTCATTAAGTTTTAGTTTAGTTTAAATTGCATTTTAATTATGTAGTTTAATTGCATTTTAGGTTAGTTTAATTGTAGTTTAATTAATCTTGTTTTGTTATTTTCATATTTGTATTTTATTTGCATTAATTAGTTTTAACTGTTTTAATTTCTTTTGTAGGCTTTTTATTTTAATTGCGTAGAGCACTGTAAGTATATTTGCTCGGTTTTATTTAGTTTTTATTATTTTATTATTTTTCAGTAATTTTAATTTTAGACTTAGTAGATCGCCCACCTTAAATTCATAATTTGTTAAGATATACTTAGGGTAAGATTAACCGGTAGCTAATTGGACTAACCAACTTCTCTGAGGGACGATAACTCGGGACTCAAATCCCATTATTACTTGTACGACCCGTGCACTTGCGGATAATACCTTTAGGGCGTGTCAAGTTTTTGCCGCCGTTGCCGGGGAAGTCTTAATTAGCCATTAGTTAATATCGGTGAAATTATGCTTAGGTGTAATTCTAGCTTGTAAATATTTAGGTTGTAAATATTTAATCTAGATTAGTTAATTGAAAAATTAAAATAAAAAAAATTGAAAAACTTAAAAAAATTTTCTAAGGACTTTTCAATGATTGCATGCATAGAGCCGAAAGTTTTGATTGTTTTCCTCTAGATCCTAAAATCGAACGCACTCTTAGAAAAATTCGAAAGGATTCTAGGAAATTTATAGCTCCTCTGCAAAGCATCATGACAGAAAATAGAGAAATTAAGACCGTTGGAGATTATGCAATGCTGACTATTGAAGGTTATTTATACCGGCTTTAGGCCACCAACTGTCCATGCAAACAATTTTGAAATTAAGCCTTCCATCCTCCAGATGATCCAGATTTCATTGCAGTTCAATGGGCTTCTGCACGATGACCCACATGCTCACCTTGGGCAATTCCTGAACTTGTGCAACACGTTCAAACATAATGAATTATCTGATGATGCGCTTAGGCTTAGATTATTCCCCTTCTCACTTAGGGATAGGGCGAGACACTGGTTAACCTCCCTGCCTCCAGGATCCATTTCTACATGGGACGAGTTAGCCTATGAATTTCTATCTAAGTTTTTCCCTCCCTCTAAAATGGCCCAACTCCGTAGTAATATATCTTCCTTTCCCCAGTACGACTCTGAATCTCTTTACGAAGCATGGGAACGATATAAGGAGCTTATTAGGAAGTGCCCTCACCATGGCCTACATTTGTGGCTGCAAGTCCAAACCTTCTACAACGGACTTACAAGCCAGAATAGGACCATTGTTGACGCTGCTGCGGGTGGAGCGCTAATGTGCAAAACAGAGGAGGAAGCTTACGAGTTGTTAGAAAAGATGGTGGCTAACAACTATTTATGGTCCTCGGAGAGGCAAATGCCAAAGAAGCCGACGGGTATTTATGAGCTCGACACACTGTCTACCTTGACCTCTCAAATCGCTAACCTTACGAAGAAGGTAGAGTCGCTCAGTACCCAACATAATCCTCCCACTAGTCCTAATCCTGTGTATTCTGTCCAAAGTCATTTTCTTTTCTGCGAGCTGTGTAGTGGTGCCCACTCTGTAGATAGGTGTCTGCTCAATTAGAATCGATTCAGTATGTTGCCCCTTCTCAAATGCAACAGAACAACCCTTTTTCAAACACCTATAATCCAGGGTGGAGGAACCATCCTAACTTTTCATGAAGCCAAAACCAAGGGCAACCTTCTAACTCTAGACCTGTAGAACCCCCTAGTTTTCAAGCTCCACCGGTTCATGTACCACCATAGTCGTAATTTCCATTTCATCCACCTCATCATCCCTATCCACCTCAATTTCAACATCATCCACCTCACTTCCATCAACCACCACCACTACCACCACAACCTACGCAGCCACAACTTTACCACGCACCAGCAGCTGAGAAGAAGCCCTCGCTTGAGGAAATGTTCTCAACGATCCTGAAAAATCAAGCTGCTTTAATTAAGAACTTAGATGTTCAAGTAGGACAAATAGCAAATGCTCTTAGCCAATGTCCTCAAGGGACCCTTCCTAGTAACACTGAAGCTAATCCTGTTAGGCAAAAGGAGGGTAAAGAACATGTAAAATCCATCATCCTTAGGGGCGACAAAGAGCTAGAGGAGTCACAAGTTAAGTCCCAACCTGAACAGCCCATAGTTGAAAAACCCATAAGTTCTAACGAAGCAGCTCAGAAATAGCAGGAACATCAGGATCAAGCTGCAAAAGAATCTAAGCTAGGCACTTCTTCATCTATACCTTCTTCTATTTCACAGCCTTCCTCGCCCTTTGATGTTATACATGTTTCTACTACATCCTCTCCGGTTAGACCACCAGTACCTTTTCCTCAGAGATTCCAAACTAAAAAACGGATCAACAATTCGTCAAATTTCTTGAGGTTTTTAAGAAACTCCACATCAACATTCCTTTCACAGATGCCTTAAAGCAAATGCCAAGTTATGTGAAGTTTCTAAAGGATATCCTCTTGAGGAAGAGAAGATTGAAAGATTATGAGACGGTGGCCTTAACTGGGGAATGTAGTGCAATTATCCAGAGGAAATTACCCCCCAAGCTCAAGGATCCTGGGAGTTTTACCATACCATGCACTATTAGAAATCTATTCTTTGGTAGAGCCCTGTGTGATTTAGGAGCTAGTATCAATCTAATGCCTTTGTCTATCTATCAGAAGTTAGGAATAGGGGATGTCAAGCCCACTACAGTGACCTTTCAGCTAGCAGATCAATCCATTAAATATCCAAAGGGGGTCATTGAGGATGTCTTAGTAAAGGTGGACAAGTTTATTTACCCTGCAGATTTTATTGTACTAGATATGGAGGAAGATAGGGAAGTCCTCATTATTTTAGGTAGACCTTTCCTAGTTACTGGTAGGACAATAATTGATGTGCAAAAGGGGGAGTTAACGATGAGAGTCTAAGATCAAGAAGTAAAGTTTAATGTTTTATAGAGAAATGCTTGAAACAAATATGTACGGGAAGTTGAAACAAAGGAAGCACCAACCGATCCTATGGCTCAGTGTCTAGTAAATTCAATTTCTAATTTAGATGATGAATTATTAACTGATTTAATTAAAAGTTGTGTTACTACTTTGGAAGCTAACCCATTGGAAAGTGCAACTACAACAACTAAGGAAAAGATTGATAAGTCGCAGGTAAGTGAGAAAAAAGAAGGTAAAACTGAATTGAAAGAATTACCAAGCCATTTAAGGTATGCTTTCTTAAACGATGATAGTACTTTTCCTGTGATTATTTCATCATCTTTATCTGATGCAGAGGAGGATAAGTTGCTTAGAATTTTAAGAGAGCACAAATCGATAATTGGATGGTCCATTGTCGACATCAAAGGAATTAGTCCCTCCGTTCTAATTCACAAAATTCAGTTAGTGGAAAATCATAAACCCTCTATTGAACCACATAGAAGATAAATCCAGCAATGAAAAAGTTGTTAGAGTTGAGATTTTAAAATTGTTAAATGCTGGTATTATATATGCGATATCTGATAGTTCTTGGGTGAGTCCTGTGCAGGTTGTGCCTAAAATGGGTGGAATGACAGTAGTTCGTGACACTAACGATGAAATCATATCCACCAGAACGGTAACAGGTTGGAGAGTTTGCATCGATTATAGGAAGCGGAACAAAGCTACTAGGAAAGACCACTTCTCGCTTCCGTTCATTAACCAAATGTTAGACAGACTAGATGGGCACAATTATTATTACTTTTTAGATGGCTACTCAGGCTATAACCAGATTGCGATAGCCCCAGAAGATCAAGAGAAAACAACCTTCACTTGCCCATATGGAACTTTCGCATATAGGAGGATGCCTTTCAGTTTGTGTAACGCCCCAACAACCTTCCAGAGATGCATGATGTCGATTTTCATTGACATGGTTGAAGAGATAATGGAAGTCTTCGTGGATGACTTCTCGGTATTTGGTAAGACTTTTGACCAATGTTTATCTAATTTGGCACTTGTTTTACAGAGATGTGAAGAGATGAATCTCGTCTTAAATTGGGAGAAGTGTCATTTCATGGTGTAAGAAGGAATCGTCCTTGGACATAAAATTTTAGCTCACGACATTAAGGTGGATAGAGTTAAAATCGCTGCTATTGAAAAGCTTCCCCCTCCAAAATCAATTAAAGTTGTGAGGAGTTTTTTAGGACATGCAGGCTTCTCTCGCAGATTTATCAGGGACTTTTCAAAAATCTCAAAACCTTTATGTAATTTATTAGAAAAAGATGCTGATTTTATCTTTGATGATTTTTGCTTGCAGGCGTTCGAAAAGATCAATAAGGAGCTTATTTCTGCACCTATTATGATCGCACCTGATTGGACAGAATCGTTTGAACTAATGTGCGGCGCGAGTGATTTTACAATTGGAGCAATCCTTGGGCAGAAAAGAGACAAGATTTTTTGGGCTATCTATTACTCAAGCAGGACCTTAGATGATGCTCAAAAAAATTACACAATAACGGAGAAGGAGATGCTTGCAGTTGTACACGCATTTGACAAGTTCAGACCATACTTAATTGGGGGCAAGGTCATTGTCTATAGAGACCATGCAGCTATTTGGTATCTATTTGAGAAGAAGGATGCCAAACACAGACTTATTAGATGGATTTTGCTTTTACAAGAATTTGATTTTGAGATCAAGGACAAAAAGGGATCCGAAAATGTTGTAGCTGATCATTTATCTAGGTTGGAGAAATCTAAAATTCAGCAAGAACAGCCTATTCAAGAGGAGTTTCTAGATGAAACAATAATGAAGATTGATGTAAATCTGCCCTGGTTCACAGACATAGTGAATTACTTAGCAGGAAGATTAATGCCAAGTAGTTTAACTTATCAACAGAGGAAGAAATTCTTCCATGATGTTAACTCGTATTTTTGGGATGACCCTCTGCTGTTTAAGAAGTGTCTAGACCAGATTATAAGAAGATGTGTGTCGAAAGACGAAGTTCAGGAAATTCTGCGTCACTGTCATGCTGCAGCATATGGAGGCCATTTTGGTGCAGAACGTATAGCAGCAAAGGTGCTGCAATAAGGTTTTTATTGGCCTAGTGTTTTTAAAGATAGCTACATGTTTGTAAAAACATGTGACAGATGTCAAAGGATTGGAAACATTTCAAGAAGGCATGAAATACCTTTGACAAATATTCAAGAAGTGGAAATCTATGATGTATGTGGTATCGATTTTATGGGGCCGTTTCCTCCATCATATGGGAAGCTATACTTTCTCCTTGCTATTGATTATGTCTCTAAGTGGGTGGAGGCAATAGCAACATTAACAAATGATGCAAAAGTGGTGGTTCGATTTCTACACAAGAATTTTTGACAAGGTTCGGTACTCCAAGGGCCATCTTGAGTGATGAAGGCACTCATTTTTGTAACAAAGTCTTCAGTGGTTTCATGTCAAAATATGGAATTCGATATAAAGTAGCTTTCGGTTATCATCCACAGAAAAATGGCCAAGCTGAAATTTCAAACAGAGAAGTAAAGTTGATATTGGAAAAGACTATCAATCTGAATAGAAAAGATTAGGCTAATAAGTTAGATGATGCGCTTTGGGCATACAGAACAGCCTATAAGACTCCAATTGGAATGTCTCCCTATAGGTTGGTATTTGGTAAGGCATGTCATCTACTTGTAGAGCTTGAGCATCAAGCTTATTGGGCCATTAAGAAGCTCAATTTTGACTATAATAAGGCTGGAGCAAATCGGTTACTCCAATTGAATGAGCTTGATGAGCTAAGGAATGAGTCCTATAACAATGCAAGGATTTATAAGGATTGGACCAAGAGATGACATGACAAGATGATAATGAGATGAGAATTCAGTCCTGGACAACAAGTTCTCTTGTATAATTCATAGCTCAAATTATTTCCTGGCAAGTTGAAGTCAAGGTGGTCAGGACCATTTGTCATACACCAAGGTTTCCCATATGGAGCAATTGAGTTGAAGAAATCAGATGGGAGCTTGTTTAAGGTCAATGCGCAGCGTTTAAAGCATTATTATGGAGATGGGGTGTATAAATTAGAAAGCCTTCCCCTTGGTAACTTAAAATTTAGCGCTTTTGGGAGGCAACCCAATTTATATTTTTAGGATTTTTAGTTTTTAATTTCTTTTTATTTGATTTCAGTAGTGTGTTTATTTTTATTTTTCATTTGATCGAGTTATGTTTTATTTTGCGGGTATATGCATAAGAAGAGCACTGTTTGGAAGTTTAATTGTCATAATTTTTCAAGAAAGCATGCATGGGTGCGTGAATGGTGAAAGGAAAAGAAAAATTTTGTAAGGGCTTTAGTAGCTTCAGAATGGACGATTAGAAAAGAAAAGAAAAGAAAATGGTTTTTCAAGAAGGGAAGTGAAGAGATACGTGAATAGTAATTAAGCTGGAAGACTAATTTTTTTTTTCAATTGAAGAAGTGAGGGCCGAATAATGTTTGCAATGGTAAGAGAAAGAAAGTCAAGAGTAAGAAAAGTCTGAGACGAAATTCTGTCAAAGAAGGAAACAGATGTTTACAATATTCAAAGATGGGGGAATGGAATACACATGGCAAGACTTTATTGGCAAATGGATTCCCTTATCTTTTCAACCCCACTTACTATTCGGCTAAGGAAATAACCCTACCCATCCAATTAGAAAGAGGCGACCAAACCTTTCCCACACTAAGACTCTCTCTTTTTCTGGTTATTGCATCTTTCTTTGTTCTCTTGAAAGTACACCAACAAACCCCATACCCATTATTTTTCTCTCTTTCGATATTATTGTTTTGTGCTGATTTGTTAGTTTCGCCAATGAATTTTCATGGGTTAGATCTCTTGGTGGTCTCGAAACCTTTGGGGGAAGAAAGAAAGTGTTTTCTTGTCGGATTGTTTTGGTGATAAAGACGTAAAGTGGTCCAAATCAATCCTACGTGGTTTCAGTTTTAGGTATTTTCCTTCTTTCTTCAATAGTTTTTGATCCTCTAACGGCTATCCTGTTAGCTTTTACAACTTTTTTTTAAGCCCTTCTCGATTTGTTTCATCTTTGTTGGAGTAATTTTGGTTGTGAAGAGATTTCTGGGTCTGTTTTGTGTGTTCGTCTGATCGGGTCTTGCTGAAAATTGTTCTTGTTAATTTGTGAATCACTTGGTAGATAATGGAACCTAAAGCCCAAGTCAGATGAAACCTGGAAAGTTTAAGTCAAGCCACTGATAGTTTAGCCCCATCCTCACAGAGGGAAAAGCCAGTCATAATCGATTATGATCCCTCTAGGTTTGTGAATAGCCAGGCAACAAAAAATTTTAAGAAAATCATGGATAAAAACATGATTATTGAGAGGAGCTTTTGGCCTGACGTTAGTGGCTGGGATATGTACTCTGAGTATCTGAGAGATTTCAGTTTGCTTAGCAGGGCAACCCGAAGATGCCATCCTTGATGTGGTCTGGGAATTTTATGCTAATGCCATGGAGAGCACTCATTCTACTTCAGAAGTTAGGGGTGTTCTTGTTCCCTATAATGCAAATGCCATTAATTTGTATCTAGACCTTCCGCAAGGGGTGCAAGATGAGTATGCCAGCTATGTCGTAACCCTACACATTGATTATGATAAGCTGATCCGGGTCATTAACGAACTAACAATCCCATACACCCATTGGCAGAAGAGGCCAGAAGCTGAATCTATGGCATTCCCGTCCAACCAACTTCAATATGGTTTTCATGAATGGTATGATTTTATTTGTTCTAGAATCATGCCTACCACCCATAAAAGTAGTGTAGATGTGGACAGAGCTGCTCTCCTTTACTGTATTATGACTGGAAAGATTGTTGATTTTAGAGCCATTATTTTTCGGTCCATGCAAGAGTTCATACGAAGAGAAAATATAAGGGGTTTACCTCACCCTTCCTTGGTTTATGGACTCTGTAAGAAATATGGAGTATACTGGACTGAGCTTGAACCAAGATTGGCAAGGAAATCTGCAATCACCTTCAAAAATCATAGAGTACCTCTAATTCAGCGAGAAGCTGCTACTCCTACTGCACAACCACCACCCTCTGTTAGCACTTCAGCTGGCCCATCAGCTGGCCCATCAGCTGTACCTTCCACCACTTCAGGCTCCATAGAGACTGTGCTTAATGAGATTAAAGAGTTACGGATGGAGATGCACAATAATGACAGAGATTATTGGACTTTCCTTGCGTATGTTGCCAATTACAATCAATTATTGGTGCAATACCTCAATCTGAGGGGTCGTGAAGGAGAGGTGAAATTTCCCTTACCACCACAATGGTGTATGCCATAGCAAGGAAATGAAGCTGATGATGATGATGATGATGACATGGAAGAAGATGCACCAGAGGAAGCTAATACTGAGGTTGGCTCAGAGGAGGATTAGGACAGCTAAACTACCCCAGGGAAGTCCTCTTTAACACTTTTTCCTATCTTTTCATTGAGGACAATGAAAGTTTTAAGTTTGGGGGAGTTATGGCTGTGCTGGCTGTGCTTTGTGTGCATTATGCTTTGTTATACTTTGTGTGCCTATTTCAATAATTCTTAGAAGTTGTTACTTTGTTATTTGTATGTTTGTGTGACAATTATACTCAGTTTTAAAGGTTAGTTTTTCTAGATTGTGGTCGAAGATGGATATTGCAAGGAAGTATCAACTTTTGCTTAAATAGATGATTTTATTGTTTAAGTATTGGTATGTTGATAGAAAGCTTCACTTGAATCTTTTCACTTAAACTTATGCACCAATCATATTCAGTCTGTGTACTTATTGTGTTGATTTGTGAAACCAAAAAGACTCTAGAACTTGATTATTTACTACTTGAGGCGAAATTGATAGACCATGCATGATTAGGAAAATGATCTAGGCTATTTTTGTGTTGAGATTAAGCCTTTCAAGCCTACCCAATTATATTAAACCTTTGGAAAACCCTTTGAGCCTAATTTTTCCATTTTATTGTTATCTAACCATATTACAGACCATTGCCTAATTGTTTGACTATCTTTTTCTTTTGGTCACTTACTTGAAGTGCTATTAATCAATTTTTGGATTGGGGGATGAGCTCAAAAGAAAACAGGGGTGGTTTGTAAATTGTTGGTTTGTGAACTTGATTATTAAAACATGGGTTTGTTCTTGGGTTTTGATGAAAATTGAGTATCATATTTAAGTTACAAGTAGTAAAAAATCTTAAGTTCAGGGGTATGACACTCTAAAAAAAAAGAAGAAGAAGAAATCAAACTCGAGAATGAATGAAGTTAGGTAGTGATTCATGAGCTCAAAACAAATTAAGTCCAAAGGTGATTATAGTGCTTTAGGTGGATTAAACTTCATATTATATCCTTTATCCCACCTAAACCCGAGCCTTACGTTACAACCCTTGAAAAGTCCTTTTGATTCTTGGTTATGCATGAGTCTCTATTAGTGGAGAGTAGTAGTTAATTCAAGCATATGAAGTCTTGTGTTTAATTCTTATTTAGGTTTTGCATTAACACTTGAGTGCATGAATTTGAGTAGATGATTGTACACACACACACAAGTGGAAAGTGAAAAGTGAAGGGGGATTGGTTTGTTTTGATTGGCTTGAACAATATAAATATGAAATTTGTCTTAAGTTGAGAACTTTGTGAATTCTTGAGAAAAATTCCAATTTAGTATAACAAGCATGTGAGCTGAGTATGGTTGAGAGTCTTTATTTGTTCTATTTCTAGTATGTCTTTGCTTGAGGACAAGCAAATTTCTAAGTTTGGGGGTATTTGTTAGCACTGAATTTTATATATGTTTAGGACCATTTTACTTAGTTATTTGATCTGTTCTTTGTAATATTAGGTATGTTTTATGTGTTTTGTGCACTTGTGTAGGAAACAGAACAATTTGGAGAAGTTAAAGCTTTTGGAGCTGGTTTTGATGATTCCGTGAAGAATTGAAGTTGCAGGGTGCTGATCGTGACTTATTCTGCAGCAATAGAAGAAACTGGACAGTGTAGAGCAGATTTGAGGAATTAATACCATTGCCGTAACATAGCAGTCTGATTAGGGCAACACTGTTTTGCCACGTGGCCTTCTGCATTTTAGTGTTTAGAAACCTTATAAATAGTCTTTTTATCAGAATTTAGAGGGATGCTGCGGCAGAAGACTTGAAGATTAATTTAGCTCTATTGAAACTCCATTTTTTTCATCTTTTTCACCAATTTTGTCCTTGGGATGTTAAATTGGATTTCTTGGATGTTTATTATGATGTCTAGGAACAAGACTCCTTTTTCCTAGAATCGATGTAACCAACTTTGGGCATATTGCAATTACTTTGTGACGTTATTTGGATGATTTCAATTATGTTTATTTAATCTACTTGTTCTTAATGCTCTAGTTGATTGGCCACCAATTAGATGAACTAATATGAGAATCTGGCACTTGGAAGAGGGGATTATTTATATGCACAAGGGTAGATTAACATAGGACATTGTTAAATCGGGAGGTTGACAATTCTTATGAGCCATAGAGAAGCAGATTATTATTGCTTAATGAACTCTATTATTTCATTCCGAATCAAGAGGTTAGGATTAGGTAAATTGGGTATGACTGTTTAAAACTCGGGAGAGATAAATCGAAAATAGTTTCGGCTATAAACAATTTGAAATCAAAAGAACAATTGATCAAAGGAATTGTATGAACCCTAGTTAGGTGAAATTGGTTTCTAGGAATATTTTGCTATTGATAATTTTCATTCGTAATTATGGTGATTTGTTGTAATTAATTGATTTGTTCCGTAGTTAATAGTTAGAAAAAAATAAATAAGATTTTAACCAACATTCATTAATTTTCTAAATAAAGCTTAAGGTTGTTAATTACAGTGATTAGCGATAGACACGGTTCCCTGTGGGACGATGCTCATATTTACTCTATACTCGAAAACTGACCTGTGCACTTGTAGTAGTGTTCCATTTGAGGACAACACTTCCCATTGAGAGACAGGTATACACATTTGTATAGTTTTGTATCTAAATATGTAATGCACAATATTGTAAATGGATATGATGTCGGGGATGTAAGGTGATGTAATACCATTGTATACGTACTAGTTAAAGTCAAAGGATAGTAAATCTTGTTATTTGAATGTGATTATGGAAATGGAATAGTAAATAGGTGAGAGATGACTAACACCGAATCATAGCCCAACTGTTTGTAGGATGGTCATGATGAGAGAAAGGTAAGAATTAAATAATAAATGAAAAAACGAAAAATTTACACTGATTTTTAGGTAATTTGGGTCGTGACAAAAAACTTATAATATAAGCTTATGAAAATTAATTAAATAAATCACTAAGGCTCATGATAAGCCTAGTTTGCTATTGTGAGCTTAGAAAGAGTCAGTTACCCCTTGCTTAACCATTATTATGCATGAAAATCATAGGAAAATGTTAAGTGTAAGAAAAACTCCATGAAATGATAAGCATTATTGTCTTGATGTGGCTTTTTCACCAATTTCCTAATCGATTAAGCCCTTGCTTCCTTAACAAAGTTGTTCTTTTAAGTCTCCTCTACAACATATTCAAATTTGGTGACTTAATTCCTTAAGGATTTGTAAGGATCGACAAAGTATACCAATTCGGTTAAACCTAGATCTAGGGAGTTCTTGTTCTTTTCAGTCTTCCATCTTAATATATGTTGGTTAGTACTTGATATGGAGTTGTTCGGAACCTTTAGATTGAACTCAAACACTCCATAAGGAGGAATATCAAATTTGGCTAACTTGGGAACTAAGGTGAATTGTTTGATTCAATATTTATTTTTGATATATGTTAATGTTTTAGACATATTATGATTATATATGGCACTAAATTGAATGAAATGGATGGAAACAAGAGGATTTGTATTCGACCACTAAAGTTTTACATAGTGAATGTATTTAATTCAAGGGGTTTTTATGATATGTTGGTTAATTCATGTAATTGAGCATGAATTTAATGAAATTGTGAAATAAAATTGATGATACGATCAGTATATGGTTTCGGTCAAGAGAAAGGTAAAGTGGTAATTTCACACCTAAGGTGTAAACTCAATGTTATGTTAATGATAGACAAGTGACAATGTTATATGTACAATTAGAATAATTGAAAAGTAAGGAATTGTGACTTTTATTACATTGTTACTAATGGTAACAAAGTGAAAGTAATGTGTGTTAACATGGTATAGTGATATGAAAGAGTACGATGGTGAATAAAAAGCTTTTATCTGTGTGTTTCTAGTGAAAGTTTCAGTTTTGGTGGTATGGTGTAGCTTGCTTGCTAGCTTAGACAAGTGCCCAGTTTGTAAGCTTAAGGTAAGTTAATCATATGAGATGCTTGATAGCATAATATAGTGTAAGTGTCTGTAATCAAATTTATGAAAGGTCATTTTGGAATATGTATATGTATGTGTGATTGACTGTTGAATAAAATTATGGATTGGGAATTCCTATGCTTTTGACTTGCAAGAGTGGATAAAGTTATATAGTGAACTTGTCCATTGTAGTGGTTTTGTAAAATGAATAGTGAAAGAATAATGATTACAATGAACCATACCTTTATTACATTTTGCATTTACTGCATAGCATGTCATTGATTTGATTTTAAAGCTTGCATCGATTTATACTATTGTGTATAAAAGCTTTGAAATCTTATTATTATATGTTTTGAAATGATTTGGCTATATGGCTACTATTGCCTATGTTATTGTTTTCGAATTTAGCATACCATTTCTTTTATATTGTATTATTGATAATTGAATTTCAAAATGTGTAACGAAAACTACTTTACTGGCACTCCATTTTATATACGAACTGATAAAGCAATAAGAAATATGCCTGAGTATCATTACTCGTATATAGGCAAAATCGACTTTTTCGATAATTTAGTCATTGACAGGTACCAATCTTAGCTGATCACTAGGATTTGAGTTTATGGGGTCTATGACCATAAGTAACACCCTAGTTTCCAGGGTATCTTTATTGGCACAATGCTAGCTACAATGGGATGAGTCTTTATTGGTTATTTATCGAGAAGTTGCCTAGCTTATTATCGATTATTATTTGTCGAACTGAAAATGTTTACCAAATATTCTTTATCGAACTGAAATTGTTACCGAATATTATTTATTGAACGGAAAGCGTTATCGAACATTGTTTGTTGAACATTGTTTAACGAACTTGTATTTACCGAATATGATTTGTCGCATCGAACGTTGTTTTACAAAACATAAGCATTGTATCGAATATTGAAATCGAACCATATGATTTGTAACAAACATCAATTTATCTAAAATGCATTGTGATTTGTGAAAGAAAGTGTTTATAAAAAAGTGTACCAATTTATTGAAAAACACATCGTATCAATTTTATTGAATTATTGTATTGTTTACTGCATCAAACATTGTGACAATGCATTGATAGGACTGTTTAGTTGTGATGTTAGGTTCGAGGGGAAATGAGGTATTCTAAAGCATCCTTCCATTTAATACCCTAAGAAACCCTGATAGTGTTACCGAGTCCTAGTACCAAAAGTGATTTGAAAAGTTATCGATTATCGAAAGTGAAACGGTTTATGCCAAGACTTCCCGTGACTTACCAAAAACCACCATAAATTTTTCGCATTTTACTTACCTTTCCTTCTGTCATAACTCAACACCAAACCGTTATGTTGTGATACGATATTAGTCAACTCAACCACATTCATTCTATAACATGTATACATGTCAATACAGTTATCTATTGACTGTAAGTATACATTAATACAAATACTTGTACATATACATCCCCAACCGTACATTCGTTTACATAACTGTGCTTTTACATTGATCAGTACTAAACGTTCAAATGTGTATACCTTTCGTAAGATGGGTATGCAGTGGATAAAAGAATATCAATCCTCAGTCATGTCCAACTACTGTGAACGCTCTGTAGAGAAGGGGAAATAAAAAGGGGGTGAGCTCACAGCTCAGTAAGGAAATAAGGCAAGCAAGTAAATAACTACACTATCTACAAAATACAATGCTCATGCCTTTAAATCATTTCTTTTTCGATTCGTATATGAAGCATGTATCTTTCTTGAAACATTTATGCAATATATATAGATACAAATTGTCAGTATGAACTGAAAATGTGCTGGTTAAATCACTTCAGCAAATTATGCAAAATATTGCATTTCTCATGTAATTAATATAATTCACATTTTATCATGCCTTTTCAATTAAATCAAAACAATGATGGCATATTATCATGTAAAAACAAGTAAATCCGGGCCTCACCCATCCCTTGGGTTACCCTTTCACACATAAGGTCACATGTCGAGGCTCAACCCATCCCTCGGGTCTACTCAATTATCAAAAACTCATGTGACAATTCAAACAAGAAATATAAGTAAGGTGAGATAGGCGACTACTTGTTCCAAGATAATGATCATAACTCATTTTTCGTGATCTCAGGCTACACAATACTCGGTGTGCGGGGTTTCACATTTGCTGTAACGATAGGTGCGTCAAATCCTCAACCGTCAGCTCATAACTCTATATCATCGTGTACTCACGGTACATCGTACTCTATGTGACATACACGGTATAAAGTACTCCATGGACCCAATCCTCATAGTCGGGGTGCTTGCCATAGGTCTTAGCCCTCATACCATGGATAATAGTTTCGATAACCTTTGACCATATCTCAAAATTTTGCACGTGCTAGCATATAATCGATGCGACACACAGTCTGCACAAGCTCCCAACACGGCTGTTTCATGCTATCTCTTTCAAAACTGGTAAGTGCGAGTAAACTCCAGCCTGAACTCATGCATAAGGTTATATAAAACTAGTGCGAGCAATTCTCCCAGCACTATGTCATGTAAAACTGAGTATGAGCAATGCTCCAATACTCTATCATGCATTAATCAATAAAACTAAGTGCGAGCAACGCCCCAGTACTCTATCATGTACAAATCGCATTAAAATCAAGTACGAGAAATACTCAAGTACTTTGTGATGAAAATCTCATAAAATCTATTTCGAGTATTCTCTAGCACCAATAGTTTTCACACAAACTGATAGATGGCTTATTTCAATTGAAATTCACTCAATTAAATCAAATCGACAATATAACATGATATTTTCTCATATGTCATGAAAAAATTAGCCAATCTATCCATGCAACTGTCAAACAATTTTAAAACTAGTCACAAACATGCTTCCTAAGCTTTTTACCCATATTTGGGGTAAAACCACAATTTTACCTTATCGGTTCCTACCGAACTTTTCTATAGTCGAAATTTCATATATAATATAAATAATCAAAATTCTATTCGAAATACATGTAGCTACCTTTAGCTACTCACGAAATTCCATTACCTCTGATCACGTCACGTGACCTCACTTCCTCGGTCCTGCTAAGCCTCGCAGTCTGATTAGCTTCCAATATAAACTCCAAATGTAAGACCCAAAAATTTCTATGTAATCTTTTGATTTCCATGATGTACAGATAAATTATACAATATATGAATCATAAGAATTGGATGTCCTTGAGTGTTAAGTGTGAATGAAATGCAAAATGGATATTGAAGTGATTGAATGAGAGTTTAACTTTGGAAAATCTGGGGAAATTATAGCTGGAATGCTATAGAATACATGGTATATTGATCTCATTGTAAGGCAGATCGATCTCAAGTTGTCTCAGCTTAGACAAGATCGATCCCCTCCTACAAGACAGATCGATCTCCAGTAGCCTCGATAGGCCAGATCGATCCCCTCCTAAGGCCAGATCGATCTCTGAAGCTCTTTGCCTGAACCAGATCGATTCATCTCCATGAACAAAGATCGATCCTATTCCCTTGAGCAGATCGATCTCATGCAATGGGCAGATCGATCTCATGGACTGCAAGTTAAATTTTTTAAGGAGTTTAAGCAAGGGCAGATCGATCTCCTACCCTTGAAGATCAATCTCATAATGCGTTCTCTATAAAAACTAGGCAGTTGAATCTTCATTTCCACGAGATAACCCAAATTTCTTCCATTTTCAACAACCTAGTTTTCTTACTCTAGAATGCACCCTATTCTAAAAGGATTTGAGGAAAAAGCCATTTGAGTGAAGTTGTTCCTAGTAAGGGAGTGAACAACATAGTCAAAGATTGGAAGCCCAAACTTTGGATTGAAGGAGCAAAGAGGTTTTTCCCTATTTTTGGCAAAAAGAAGAAAAATGTCAAGCTAGGTAAGATTTCTATACACCATCTTCTAGTATGTTAATGTAGATATTTTGATGAGTAGATTGGTGTATATAATGTTAGATGAAATATTCATTTACATGCTTAAACAACTATGACCTAGAATGGGTTTTATGAGAGAAAATTGAAATGACATGGGGTTGATAATGATTTAAGCATGTATAGATGATTATAAGATAGTTTTGTAAAATATATATGTCGAAAAAGATGATTATTGATAATGGGCATAAGAGGTGTTTGATAAATTGCCATAGTGAAGTAAAGGATGAACTAGAGGCATTATAGGCTTAATACCGGTTTAGTGTGAATCAATAGGCCTTAAGAGTCCAATAGATTCTCGAGAAAATAATAAAGCAATCAAAATGGATTTAAGAGAAAATGGGGCCTTATAAGTGTTAATGAAAACTATAATTCGAATCGACTATAGTAAACGCGAGAATTGTATTATTTTTGATTAAATTGATGAGATAAGTAATTTCGTGCAGCCCCGGAGATTTCATTAGAGGTGAATCAAACAGTACGATCGAGCAGCTCTAAGGAAGTGGAATCACTCGACACGATTCTAGGTAAAGGAATTTTGTAAGTACCTAAAGATAACTGCACGTATTTTGAGGGTAATTATAGGTTATTGAAATTGTGTTGGTTGCCTAGAAAAGAAAATAATGGTTTGCTCGAACGATTTGGAATATGAATGAATTTGATTTTGGGAATGAATCTTACAAAAAGGAGTAGTAAGGCTAATAATTGCATAAACCTCATGTTTTAATATTTTATGAAACAAATTGCTTTGGTTTAAGCAAATTGACGGATAGGCTGGCTATTTAATTTCCATAATGTCACGAAATAGCACGAGTCAGGTGCTGACTTTGATTTTGAATATGTTGTGTTGAAATAGAGCCGCCTATTAGGTTGGTATGAATTAATCATGTTAGAGCTTAGCTCACACTAGATTTTTGATGTTTTTGAAGGAAATCATAGAATAAAATGAAGGAAAACATAGAGGATAAAAACTCTCCTTAATATTATTGATAATCTAAATTACATCAGTTTTTAAATAGAAAAGAGCACAAGATTTAGTTCCTAGAATTAAGGAGCAGAAGTAGTAACAGAAGAAAATTCTAATTTCCTAATTTTATGGGATAAGATTTCCTGATTCTATGTGATCAGATCTTGATTTTATGGGATCAGATTTCTGATTCTATGTGATCAGATTTCTTAACTTTCCGACACTCCCCCTCAAGTTGGTGCATAGATGTCAATCATGCCCAACTTGCTTATCAGATGTTCAAAGTTAGGTCTTGCAAGTCCCTTAGTCAAAATATCAGCTATTTGCTGACTAGAAGGTACAAACGGCAAGCAAATAGTTCCAGCTTCAAGTTTTTCCTTAATGAAGTGTCGATCAATTTCAATATGTTTCGTCCTATCATGCTGGACAGGATTGTGAGCAATACTTATTGCAGCCTTGCTGTCACAGTACAGCTTTAGAGGAAGTTCCATGGTATTCTTGAGTTCTCCAAGGATTCTATATATCCACAATGCCTCGCAAATCCCTTGAGCCATTGCTCTAAATTCAGCCTCTGCACTACTTCTGGCTACAACACTTTGCTTCTTGCTTCGCCAGGTAACCAAGTTTCCCTACACAAATGTGCAATACCCTGAAGTAGATATCCTGTCAGTTGTTGAACCTGCCCAATCTGCATCAGTAAATACCTGAACACCCCTGTGATTTGTCTTTTTGAAAAATAGACCTTTCCCAGGAGTAGATTTCAAATATCTCAAAATTCGATAAACTGCCTCAAGATGTTCTTCATAAGGTGCGTGCATGAATTGACTTACAACACTGACTGAGAAGGCAATATCTGGTCGAGTATGGGATAAATAGATTAGTTTACCAACCAATCTCTGGTATCTACCAGTATCAACAGGACCACTTCCCTCTTCCCAAAGCTTCATATTGGGATCCATGGGAGTTTCAGCTGGTCTGCAACCACTCATCTCGGTTTCCTTTAAAAGATCAAGAATATATTTTCGTTGAGAGACAACAATTCCTTTCTTTGAACGAGCAACTTCCATGCCAAGAAAATATCTTAACGCTCCCAAATCCTTGATCTCGAATTCTAACGCAAGGCTCTTCTTCATTCTCTCCATCTCAATCACATCATCACCTATGAGAATAATATCATCAATATAAACTATTAGTGCAACTAACTTTCCTTCAGAAGAGTACTTAAAAAACAAGGTATGATCAGCTAGTCCTTGAGAATATCCTTGTTTTCTGACAGATTGTGTAAACTTTTCAAACCAAGCCCTCGGAGACTGTTTGAGGCCATACAAAGATTTTTTTAGTTTGCACACTCTTGAGCCAAAATTCTCCTCAAAGCCCGGTGGACTATCCATATACACCTCTTCCTCCAAGTCACCATTGAGAAAAGCATTTTTCACATCGAGTTGTTGCAATGGCCAATCCAAATTAGCAGCAATAGATAAAAGTACTCTTACTGTGTTCAATTTTGCAATAGGAGCAAAGGTCTCAGAGTAATCAATGCCATATGTTTGGGTGAATCCTTTAGCCACCAATCTAGCCTTGTATCTCTCCACTGAACTGTCAGAATTGTACTTCACAGTGAAGACCCATTTACAGCCCACAGTAGTCTTCCCAGCTGGCAAAGCCTCAACACTCTAAGTATTGTTCTTCTCAAGATCTCTCATCTCTTCAAGTACTGCTTCCTTCCACTTCGGAATTTTTAGAGCCTCTTGTACATTGTTAGGAATTTCTACACTAGACACTTGAGAGGTAAAAGCAACAAAGGATTGAGATAATTTTGAGTATGACACAAATTTAGACAACGGATGACTAGTACAAGATCTAACCCCTTTACGAAGAGCTATAGGAATGTCAAGATCGGAAGACTCAAATTGATTGTTAGGAAGAGAAAGAGAAGTACCTGAAACAGACTCAAATTGTTGATTTGTCCTTGGTTCAAAATCATGGCTGTGCTGTAGAGTCAATTCATCATTCCTTTTCTTATGATTCTTCTTCAAGTAAACAATCCCTTTCCAAGTTGGATCACCTTCCTTGAATCTATTGCCTGTTGCTTTAGCAGAATTATCATGTTGAGGCAATATAGTAGGCTGTCCCTTATTTTCAGTTTCCAAAAGATGTTTTTCAGAATTCTGATTTTTAGATTGTTTTTCCAATGTAGGCCTAGTCTCAAAAGAAACATCGCTCATAGTGAGAGGAGTTTCAAAGAATGAATCTTGGCCATTTGTTATAGGTGCAGAGGTACTAGACTCAGAATCTTGTGTGAGCAACATATTATCTAAGAGAAAGACATCACCGGTGTTAACCAATGAATCTTCCTTAAAATTCTCCCCCTGAAGATGAATATCCTTAAAAAATGGTTGTTTTTCAAAAAAAGTGACATCCATTGTGACAAAAAAATTTTTTGATAAAGGGTCAAAACATTTATAGCCTTTCTGAGTTGGAGAATAACCAATGAAGACACATTTTATAGCTCTGGGTTCAAGTTTTCCAATTTTTTTATGTTCATGAACAAAAGCTGTACAACCAAATATTTTCAGAGGTAGATCAGCAAAGAGTCTCACAGTTGGAAAATAATTTTTGAGAACTTGAAAAGGAGTTTGAAATTGTAAAACTTTGGAGGGCATTCTGTTTATTAAGTATGCAGCAGTTAAAACAGCCTCTCCCCACAAGTACTTAGGAACTTTAGTTGTAAAGAGTAATGCACGAGCAACTTCCAATAGATGTTTATTTTTTCTTTCAGCGACACCATTTTGTTGGGGTGTATCGATGCAAGAACTGGGATGAATTATCCCTTTTTCAATAAAAAAATTCCCCAAGGTCATGTTAAAATACTCCTTCCCATTATCACTTCCGAAAACTTGTATGTTTGTCTGAAATTGAGTCTGCACCATATTGTAAAAATTTTTAAAAACTCGTTCAACCTCTGATTTTTCTTTCAATAAATACACCCAGCAAAGTCGAGTATGATCATCTGTAAATGTGATGAACCATCTCTTATTAGAAGGTGTACTTATCTTATTAGGACCCCAAACATCACTGTGGATAATAGTGAAAGGTTAAGATGGTTTATATGGTTGTGAAGGGAAAGATGTACGGTGGTGTTTTGCAAATTCACATATTTCACAATGGAAAAAGGATGGGTCTTTATTGCCAAACAACTTAGGAAACAAATGTTTTAAATATTTAAAACTTGGGTGGCCTAATCTTAAATGCCATAACATAATATTATTATTATTAGAAACAGAAATAGATTCAAAGCAGGAACCTATTGGTTGAGATTGTCCCCTTGATTTAGATCCATCATCAAAGAAGTAGAGTCCTCCACTTTGTTTAGCACTGCCAATCATCCTCCCCGAGGTCAAATCCTGGAACACACAATGAGTTGGGAAAAATTAGTTTGACAGTTAGCTTACTGACAGACAAAAGATTACAAGAAAGTTTGGGAACGTGAAGAACATCATGAAGAGTGAGTGATGGAGACACTACAATAGAACCTTTTCCTGCAATGGCAGAAAGAGAGCCATCTGCAATCTTAATTTTTTGGTTACCTGCACAAGGACTATATGAAGAAAAAAGGTTTGACAACCCTGTCATATGATCGGTTGCGCCTGAATCGATGATCCAGGTGCAATTGGAGTTGACACTAGTGAGAGCTGCATTTAGGTAATTACCTTTTTGAGCTAATGAGCAAGAAGGAATTTTTTGAGACTCGAGAAGCTTGCACAGTTGGTCTATCTGCTCCTTGGTAAAAGGAAATGAACTTGAAGAAGACTGCTGCTCTTGATCTGAGAAACTGGCTTGAAGCGAATTAGTGGATCCCTCCGAACCATTGAACAAGATGGAGGAATTCAGATTCGAACTAGTGGTGCTTTCTCCTGATGCCGCTGAGTCCTTGCTGGTAACACCGGTTAAAGCTGTCTTCCATGAATTCTGGTTCGCCATAGATAATCCTTTGATCGGAACCTAGAGCTCTAACACCATGAAGGAAATCATAGAATAAAATGAAGGAAAACAGAGAGGATAAAAACTCTCCTTAATATTATTGATAATCTAAATTACATCAGTTTTTAAATAGAAAAGAGCACAAGATTTAGTTCCTAGAATTAAGGAGCAGAAGTAGTAACAGAAGAAAATTCTAATTTCCTAATTTTATGGGATAAGATTTCCTGATTCTATGTGATCAGATACTGATTTTATGGGATCAGATTTCTGATTCTATGTGATCAGATTTCTTAACTTTCCGACAGTTTTCAATATGCATGAAATGTGCTAGAGCCCAGCTCGCACCATGTTTTGAGTTGATGATGTTTTACAAGTCGTATTGGTGCTTCTACTTGTACGTGGATTTCCATTGATTTTCTCATGCATATAACCATACTGGAGCTATGCTTGTACGTGATTTCCTTATTAATTTTTATGTATAAAGTCGTACTAGTGCGTTGCTCATTCGAGGGAATTTATTGATGATGCATGAATCATGCTAGAGCTTAGCTCACATTGATTTTCACACTGTGATATGTAATGAGTCGTCCTGGATGCCTAGTGTAGACTGTGTGTCACATGGATGAGATGCTCACATGAGCCATGATGGATGCCTAGTGTAGACTGTTAGTCACACGGATGAGAAGCTCGCATGTGCACTTGAGACTGAGTAGGTTATACAAGGCATGGGGTAGATAAGACCTATGGTAGGCACCCCAATCATGATATGGGTCCACGGAGTACGTTGTATAGTGAATATCACATGGAGTACATTGTACCGTGAGGTTATGATATTGATTTGAAAGTTTGGCGAAAGACTAACCCACCTCCATTCGAGCATGATACCCCGTACACTGGGATCCATGTGGTCTGGGATGATAATAACATAGTTGGCCAACAGAGTCCTCTATATAAATAGTGACCACCTGTCTCACATGATATCACATGGTTTTACATATTGAGTATGATTTGTGTTGTCCAAGGTAGACCCAAGGGATGGGTCGAGCGTTGTTAAATGTTTTTAAAGAGATTGTATCGCTGTTTTGTGATGAGTTTTGCTATGTTTTGAGAAAGTGCTAAAGCCTGAGGGATGGTTTGCGATAAGTTTTCTTTTTTATGATGAGTTTTATTATAATGAGCATGAGATGTTTTACATGATGATCTTTTCCATGTTTACATGCCTATTTTCATGTTTTTTAGTACATGATATATGTATATACATGTGGCATAGTTGTAATATTTTCTCATGCTCCAGATATTAATGATCTTTATGCATGACATTATAAGCATGTAGATAGTGTAGTTATCTACCATGCTTGCATTATTGCCTTACTAAGCATGTGGTTGCTCATCCCATTCACTTTTCCCCTCTACAGAGCGCACATAGTAGCCTAGTGATGGACTGAGCTATTATATTCGGATATCCATTGTTCTCCATCGTGAAGAGGTATACACACATGAATTCTTTTTGTATCTAAACATGTAATAGCATAATATGTATTTGAAATTGTAATATGGGGGATATAAGTGTTAGCAAACATGTATAAGAATAGAACATAAATTCTTAAATGTATGTGTTTGCTTTAATTGATTAAAAGATGATTAGTAAATGATGATTAATACTGACTCATAGCCCAACTGTTATCGTTGAGAATTGGTCATGGTCGGGTAATGAAATGAAAAGCGAATAAACGAAAAATTTGTGGTGATTTTAAGATAAAAAAGAAGAAAATGGGTTCTTACAGAGATTGGTATCAGAGACGAGTTGGCCTGATATGAGTCGGTATTAATAAGTAGAAAAGTTACATCCCCATATTACTGTGCTTTTGTTTAGATATAACTATGTATACCGAGATGGAATAAGACTAATATGTTATATGGATATAGAAAATTAGGCATTATGCCTGTCACACGTCGAGGTAGAGGGGTGGGTGCACGTGCTAGAGGTCGTAGGGGCAAGCCTGAGAGGCGTACAGAGCCATAGACTGATTAGGCTCTACAGGACCCTATTGAGAGACCAAAGGATACTGAGGCACGCTTCGCTAGGATAGAGCGAAGTACAGAGAGGCTTGTGGAGATAGTCACGCAGGCATTGGGTGTTGGCGATAGACGAGGTCCAGCCATGCAGCTTACTACTACTGGATAGGCAGTTGTAGAGGCAGAGAGGCCTCATACTATAGAGATTGTTACACCACCCCAGTTCAGGATATGACTTCTCCTATCACTCCACAGCCGAACGAAAGTTACCTGGGTTATGATTGTGAGTTGAGTAGGTTAAGGCAGTTCCAGGAGTTGAAACCTCCAGTATTTAGAGGAGTGAAGGACCTAGTTGTTACTGAGGATTGGGTATATGAAATGGAAAAGTTGTATGGGTTCTTCAGATGTACATCGACTGAGAAAGTGGCATTTGCTGTATTTATGCTGAAAGGCGAGACGGAGCACTGGTGGAGATCTATCGTATCTATTCTGAGGGCTCGACACTCAGAGATAACATGAGAGATATTCTTGGAGGCCTTTAGGAGGTAATATATCCCAACCACTGTACGGAGAAAGTTACGGATGGAATTTATGAATTTAGTTCAGGGGAACCGCTCTGTTGATGAATATGAATCTAGGTTCATATCCTTGGGAAGGTATGACCCTGATACATTGAGCAGTGAGGCTATGAAGGTTAAGAAGTTCATGGATGGACTGAGATCAAGCATCAGATCTAGATTGGCTTCGTTCAACATCTTCACTTATGAAGAGGCAGTGCGTAGGGTGCAATTATGTGTATAGGACTTTAAGCAGAATGCCTCTAAATTTAGGAAAGCTAGTGGCAGAAGAGATAGAGACCGAAAGAGATCTGGGATGGATAGAGTGGCTAGGAGAGGAGGTCAGAGACTGTTTGAGAAGAGGCCAAAGATTGAGGAGGTGCAGGAGAGAGCTGCTAGACCTCCTGTATACCCAAATTTAGCTCCACCAAGGGGTGTAGTCATTGGAGGACCACGGCCTATAACCAATCAGTGTAGAAGATGTGGTAGATTTCATGGTACCAAGCCTTATCCAATGACCCTTGTTGTATGTTACAGATGTAGGAAGCCAGAACATATCACAAGGTATTATCTAGAGATGATTGAGACTACCCCACAGAAGGGCAAGGAGTCGGAGAGAGCTCTTGTTGAGTCTTCTGCTCCAAGGAGAAAAGCTATAGCTGAGGAAAAAGGGAAACAGGTGGTTGGCAGAGGGCGAGTACATGCACTGGACTAGGACACCACAAACACTTCAACATAGGTGATTAAAGGTACTATCATAAATTTTGATTTAGAAGCATTTGTATTGTTTGATCCTAGTGCCATGCATTCCTTTATATCGCCTTCATTTTCCCATAAGTTATTAAAACATGTAAAACCCACATTGTTAGATAGAATGTTGATGATTTCTACACCTATGAATGATAGTCAGTTGACTGAGTATGTATATAGAAATTATGAGTTGAAGATAGGGGAAAAGAAATGGCAGCTGATTTAATTCTATTGAGTATGAGCGATTTTGATGTAATTTTGGGAATGGGTTGGTTGGCTGCAAATCGTGTTATTTTGGACTGTTACACTAAGACAGTGATGTTTTTGGAGATAGATAATCTTATTGTAAGTTTTGTTGAAAAGAAATAAAGGAATATGATTATTGTAAATGAGAAGAGTATAATTTTTATTTATCATATTTAAGAGATAAATTTACTTATTAATCATGAATGTTAATGTGATGACTTATGTTGCTAACGGTGGAAAGGACAATGTGAAAGGTTCATTGCATACGTGGTTGATACAGATAAGGCACATCCAAAATTAAGAGACATTCCAATAGTTGCAGAATTTCTTGATGTCTTTCCGGACGATTTACCAGGGCTACCACTTGATAGGGAAATGGAGTTTTGCATAGAGTTGGTAGCTGGTACAGAACCGATATCTAAGCCACCATATAGAATGACCCCGATTGACCAGTTGTAAGAGTAACTAGAGAAAGGGTTTATTAAACCGAGCGTCTCAATGTGGGGAGCTCGGTTCTGTTTGTAAGGAAGAATGATGGGAGCTTTCGACTCTGTATAGATTACCAATTGTTGAATAAGGCCACCATTATGAACAAATACCCCCTTCCACGAATTGATATTTTTTGGATCAGCTTCGGGGAGCACATGTCTTTTCTAAGATAGATCTGCGATCTGGGTACCATCAGTTGAGGATTCAGAGTGGAGATGTTACCCAAGATAGCACTTCGTGCCCGTTATAGCCACTATGAGTTTTTAGTTATGCCATTCGAATTGACGAATGCCTCCGCAACATTTATGGCCTTGATGAATGATGTATTCAAGCCATACCTGGACCAGTTTGTGATAGTATTCGTTGATGATATATTGATTTATTCCAAGTTCAGGGAAGATCATGAGCAGCACTTGAGGATAGTTCTGCAGACTTTCCGAGAGAAGGAATTATATGCCAAACTCAGTAACTGTAACTTTTGGTTAGAGCAGACTGGACCATTTTGTATCAAGGGATGGGGTATCACTGGATCCATCCAAGTTGAGGCAGTTGTACAGTGGGAATAGCCCAGGACAGTTACTGAGATCAAAAGTTTTCTGGGATTGGCAGGTTATTATCGGAGATTTGTTGAGGGTTTCTCCAGATTAGCTGCTCTGTTGACATGCCTCACGTGGAAGGATGTTAAGTTTGTGTGGGACGAGGCTTGTGAGAGGAGTTTTTAGGAGCTTAAGCATTGCTTGACCACTGCTCCGATTCTCACCTTTCCCACCAGCTCAGTAGGTTTCTCTGTGTATATAGATGTATCACACGAGGGACTAGGCTGTGTACTTATACAAGATGGAAAAGTAGTTGTCTATGGATCCAGACAGTTGAAGGATCAGGAGAGGAACTATCCGACTCACGATTTAGAGTTAGCGACCGTAGTGTTTGCGTTGAAGATATGGTGCCACTATCTCTATGGTGAGAAATTTTAGGTATATACGGATCACAAGAGCCTTAAGTATCTGTTTTTGCAGAAAGAGTTGAATATGAGACACAGAAGATGGCTTGAACTCCTGAAGGATTATGATTGTAAAATCATGTACCACCCAGGTAAGGCGAATGTAGTTACCGATGCCTTGAGCAGGAAGAACCTCGGGTTGGTATCTTATATAATGGTTCGGGAACACGAGTTGTTAGAGCAATTTACAAACCTCAGTTTGGATGTAGCCCTACCTAGTATAGAAAGAGATGATATTGTGGTTAGTTTGAGATTGGAGCCAGAGTTGATTAGTCGTATTCGACAGGCTCAGCAGAGTGATCAATAGTGTACCGATTGGTTGAGACAGGTACAAACAGGTGTGGGTACTGATTTTGAGTTGAGTACAAATGGATTGCTAAGGTCCAGGGGTAGGATATGTGTTCCCGATGATCCAAGGATCAGGAGATTAATTTTATCAGAGGTCCACTCATCGAAGTATACAATACATCCTGGAGTATCAAGATGTATCAGAACCTTCAAAAAATTTATTGGTGGTCTGAAATGAAGAAAGATATAGCTGAGTATGTCGCTAGATGTCTCATCTGTCAGTGAGTAAAGGTAGAACATCAGAAGCCTACAGGGTTATTGCAGCCTCTACCAATACCGACATGGAAGTGGGAGCACGTCACCATGGATTTTATGATAGGTTTACCGAGGACCCGTAGAGGTCATGATGCCATTTGGGTGATTGTGAATCGGTTGACCAAGTTAGCCCATTTCTTACCTGTGAGAGCTACCGATACTTTGAGTCAGTTGGTGAACTTGTATGTTCGAGAGATAGTTCGGTTACATGGTGTTCCAGTGAGCGTGGTTTTTGATCAGGATGCTCGCTTCACTTCTCATTTTTTGGAACAGTTTTAGGAAGTGATGGGGACCCAATTGAGTTTTAGTATCTCTTTTCATCCTCAGACAGATGGTCAGTCAGAGAGGACTATACAAACCTTAAAGGATATTAGAGAGCATGTGTGCTGGATTTTGGAGGCTCCTGGGATGATCACCTACTGTTAATCGAGTTCGCCTATAATAACAGCTATCATGCGAGTATCAGAATGGCACCATATGAGGCACTGTATGGACATAGATGCCGATCCCCTATTGGATGGGAAGAGGTTGGTGACAGGCAGATTTTTTCTTCCGATTTAGTGCAACATGCCTCTAAGGACGTCCTGTTGATATGTGAGAGGTTACAGACAGCTCAAAGCCGATAAAAGAGTTATACTGACAGGAGACTAAGACCAATAGAGTTTACTATCGGTGAGTCGGTATTATTGAAAGTTTCTCCCTCGAAAGGGATTATGAGGTTTGGTAAGAAAGGGAAGTTGAACCCTCGGTATATCAGACCCTTCGAGATTCTGGAGAGAGTGGGAGATAAAGCTTATAGGTTGGCATTGTCGTCGGAGTTAGCAGGTGTTCATAATGTCTTCCACTTCTCTATGCTTCGGAAATACCATCTAGACTCGACACATGTGATAAGATATGAGCCATAGGAGCTTAATGAGAGTATGTCGTATGTTGAGAAGCCGGTTCAGATATTGGATAGGAAAGAAAAGGTGCTGAGGTCGAAGACGATCCCCTTAGTGAAAGTTCTTTGGCAATACCACACTTTGGAGGAAGCTACATGGGAATTAGAGAGTATGATGCAAGAGAAATACCCGGAGTTATTCTCAAGTTAACTTGGTTCTAATTTGGAGGACTAAATTTCTTGAAGCAGAGGAGGAATGTAATACCCATAAATTTCTATGTAATCTTATGATTTCCATGATGTACAGGCAAATTATACAATATATGAATCATAAGAATTAGATGTCCTTAAGTGTTAAGTGTGAATGAAATGCAAAATGGATATTGAAGTGATTAAATGGGAGTTTAACTTTGGAAAATCTGAGGAAATTGCAGCTGGAATGTTGTAGAATACAGGGTAGATCGATCTCATTGCAAGGCAGATCGATCTCAGGTTGCCTCGGCTTAGATAAGATCGATCACCTCCCATAAGCCAGATCGATCTCCAATAGCCTCTGGATAGGCCAGAGCGATCCCCTCCTAAGGCCAGATCGATCTCTGAAGCTCTATGCCTGAACTGAATAGATCCATCTCCATGAACAAAGATCGATCATATTCCCTTGAGTAGAGCGATCTCATGCAATGGGCAGATCGATCTCATGGACTGCAAGTCAAATTTTTGAAGGAGTTTAAGTAACGACAGATCGATCGCCTACCCTTAGAGATCGATCTCATAATGTGTTTTCTATAAAAACTGGGCAGCTGATCTTCATTTCCACGAGACAACCCAAATTTCCTCCATTTTCAACAACAGCCTAGTTTTCTCACTCTAGAATGCACCCCCTTCCAAAAGGATTTGAGGAAAAAGCCATTTGAGCAAAGATATTCCTAGTGAGGGAGTGAACAACATAGTTAAATATTGGAAGCCCAAACTTTGGATTGAAGGAGCAAAGAGGTTTTTCCCTATTTTGGCAAAAAGAAGAAAAAGTCAAGCTAGATAAGATTTCTATACACCATCTTCTAGTATGTTAATGTAGACATTTTGATGAGTAGATTGGTGTATATAATGTTGCATGAAATATTCATTTACATGCTTAAACAATCATGACCTAGAATGGGTTTAGTGAGAGAAAATTGAAATTGCATGGGGTTGATGATGATTTAAGCATGTATAGATGATTCTAAGATAGTTTTGTAATGTATATATATATATATATATATATATATATATATATATATATATATATATATATATATATATAGGAAAAGATGATGATTGATAATGGGCATAAGAGGTGTTTGATAAATTGCCATAGTGAAGGAAATGATGAACTAGAGGCATTATAGGCTTAATGCCGGTTTGGTGTGAATCAATAAGCCTTAAGAGTCTAATAGATTCTCAAGAAAAGAATAGAGCAATAAAAATGGATTTAAGAGAAAATGGGGCCTTATAAGTGTTAATGAAAACTATAAGTCGAATCGACTATAGTAAACGCGAGAATTGTATTATTTTTGATTAAATTGATGAGATAAGTAATTTCATGCAGCCTTGAAGATTTCATTAGAGGTGAATTGAACGACACGACCGAGCAGCTTTAAGGAAGTGGAATCACTTGACCCGATTCTAGGTAAAGAAATTTTGTAAGTACCTAGAGATAATTGCACGTATTTTGAGGGTAATTATAAGGTATTGAAATTGTGTTGGTTGCCTAGAAAAGAAAATAATGGTTTGCTCGAACGATTTGGAATATGGATGATTTTGATTTTAGGAATAAATCTTGCAAAAAGGGGTAGTAAGGCTAATAATTGCAGAAACATCATGTTTTAATATTTTATGAAACAAATTGCTTTGGTTTAAGCAAATTGACAGATAGGTTGGCTATTTGATTTCCATAATTTCATGAAATAGCACGAGCCAGGTGCTGACTTTGATTTTGAATATGTTGTGTTGAAATAGAGCCGCCTATCAGGTTGGTATGAATTAATTGTGTTGGAGCTTATCTCGTATTGGATTTTCGATTTTTTCAATTTGCACGAAATTTGTTGGATCCCAGCTCGCACCACGTTTTAAGTTGATGATGTTTTACAAGCCGTACTGGAGCTTCTGCTCATACGTGGATTTTCATTGATTTTCTCATGCATATAACCATACTAGAGCTATGGTTGTACGTGATTTCCTCTTTAATTTTTATGCATAAAGCCGTACTAGAGCATTGCTTGTACGAGGGAATTTATTAATGATGCATGAATCGTGCTAGAGCTTAGCTCACACTGATTTTCACACTGTGATATGTAATGAGTCGTGCTGGATGCCTCGTGTAGACTGTATGTCACACGGATGAGATGCTTGCACGAGCTGTGTTGGATGCCTCGTGTAGGCTGTTGGTCACATAGATGAGATGCTCGCACGTGCACTTGAGACTGAGTAGGTTATACATGGCATGGGGTAGATAAGACCTATGGCGAGCGCCACCAACCATGATATGGGTCAATGGAGTACGTTGTACCGTATATATCACATGGAGTACATTGTACCGTGAGGTTATGATGTTGATTTGAAAGTTTGGCGAAGGACTAACCCACCTCCGTTCCAGCATGATACCCCGCACACTGGGATCCGTGTGGTCCAGGATGATAATGACATAGTTCGCGAACAGAGTCCTCTATATATATATATATATAGTGACCACATGTCTCACATGATATCACATGGTTTTACATACTGAGTATGATTTGTGTTGTCCAGGGTAGACTCGAGGGAGGGATCGAGCCTTGTGGGATGTTTTTAAAGAGATTGTATTGCTATTTTGTGACGAGTTTTGCTATGTTTTGAGAAAGTTCTAAACCCTGAGGAATGGTTTGCGATGAGTTTCCTTTTTATGATGAGTTTTATTATGATGAGCATGAGATGTTTTACATGATGATCTTTTCCATGTTTACATGCCTATTTTCTTGTTTTTCAGTACATGATATATATATATATATACATGTGGCATAGTTTTAATATTTTCTCATGCTCTGGATATTAATGATCTTTATGCATGACATTTTAAGCATGTAGATAGTGTAGTTATCTACCATGCTTGCATTATTGCCTTACTGAGCGTGTGGTTCCTTATCCCATTCACTTTCCCCCTCTATAAAGCGCACATAGTAGCCTAATGAAGGACTGAGGTATTATATTCGGATATCCGCTGTTCTCCATCATGAAGAGGTATACACACATGAATTCTTTTTGTATCTAAACATGTAATAGCATAATATGCATTTGGAATTGTAATATGAGGGATGTAAGTGTTAGCAAACATGTATAAGAATAGAACGTAAATTCTTAAATGTATGTGTTTGCTTTAATTGATTGAAAGATGATTGGCAAATGATGATTAATATTGACTTATAGCCCAACTGTTATCGTTGAGAATTGTTCGCGACCGGGTAAGGAAATAAAAAAGCGAATAAAGCAAGAAATTTATGGTGATTTTTAGATAAAAAGGAAGAAAAGGGGTCCTGACACTGAAGCTGTAGATAACCATTCACATCAGTATACCTTATTATACTAAATTTTCACTTGCATGAATCTCAAATTAATGCATTTAGCCTTTTTTACACTCATTTAGCCTTATTACATCTCATTAGACCTGACTCTTTCTTAAGTCCAATCCAACACATGTATTTCACAAAACTATCTTACAATCATATATACATGCTTAATAACCTCACTACATGCTTCAATCATCATTGAATCCATTCCTACTCAACTTTCTCTCATTTTATCACATCCAAGCTAAAACTCTAGGTCATGAAGATTTAACATGTTCAAGGAGCTTTCAGCAACTCAAACATACACCAATCAACTCACCAAGATACCTATATTAACATATTTGAAGTTGGTGTATTGAATCTTACCTAGCTTGATTTTTCCTCTTTTTGCCAAATTGGGGGAAATTCACCTTGCTCCTTCAATCCAAGGTTTCAACTTCTAGTTTTTAACTATGTTGTTCTCCTTCTTACAAGGAATAACTTTGTTGAAACAAATCTCACTCAAAACTGATTGAAAGATGAAGTTTTTTGGATTACAAGGTTAGGTTTTCACTTGGTTTCAAAGGAGTTTCAGTTTCTCGGAGAAATGAAGGTGCAACAGTCCAGTATATATAGAATTGCCCTTGGAGATCGATCTCTTAACCATGAGAGATCAATCTGCCCTGTGTTTATCTCTTTAGAGTTTGGCTTTTTAAGCTAGGGGATCGATATGCTCTTTAGTAAGAGATTGAGCTACTTCAAACAGAATCATATAGAGATCGATCTGACCTTTAAGATGAGATCGATCTGTGCTATCCAGAACCCTTTGGAGATCGATCTCCTTCAACCAAAACCTATCTAAGATCGATCTACTTTGAATGAGGGATCGATTTGCTCTTGTTGAGGGATCGATCTACCTCTTGTAGAATGCTTGGCATTGCATTTTCAAGCCATAAGATCGATCTTCCTTGCTAATGAAATAGATCTGCTCCTCATCTGTAGCATTCTTGCTGTTATTTTCCCAGAAAATTACAGTTACATTCATATCCAATTTGCTTCACTACCTGTTTTGCATTTCATAAACATTTGGAACTTAAAAACATTCATTCCTTATGATTTATATCAAATGTGACTTGTTCGTACATCACAAAATCATAAAGAGTACATATTATTTTACGGGCCTTATAATCCTCCCCTCCTTAAAGAAATTTGGTCCTCCAAATTAGAACCAAGTTAATCATCAAACAACTGGGGATGTCTCTCTCGCATCAGACTCTCTAACTCCCAAGTAGCCTCCTTTGAAGTGTGATGCTACCAGAGAACTTTAACCAGCCCGATGGTCTTGTTTAGTAACACTTTTTCCTTCCTATCAAGTATCCGTATCAGTTTCTCTACATATGTCAAATCATCCTTGAGCTCCAATGGCTCATACTGAATCACATGGGTTTGATCTGGACAATACTTCTGAAGCATCAAAATGTGGAAGACATTATGCACTCCTGATAAGTCCGGTGGCAAAGCCAACCTATAGGCCTTATCTTCCACTCGATCAAGTATCTCAAAGGGTCCAATGTAGCGAGGACTCAACTTACCCCTCTTCCCGATTCTCGCTTTGCCCTTGGAAGGAGAAACCTTCAAAAACACTGATTCACCAACTGCGAATTCAAGTGGTCTTCGTCTCCTATCAGCATAGCTTTTCTGTCTACTCTGAGCTGTCCTCAATCTCTCAACAATCAATTGGACATCCTCAGAGGCATGTGTAACCAAGTCAGGAGCAAAAATCTTTCGGTCACCCACTTCTTCCTAACCAATAGGGGAAGGATATCTGCGGCTATATAAAGCTTCATATGGTGTCATCCTGATACTCGAATGATAACTATTATTGTAGGCGAATTTGGCTAGTGGCAAATGGTCATCCCAGGAGCCTCTAAAATCTAGCACACACGCTCTCAACATATCCTCTAGAGTCTGTATAGTTCTCTCTGACTGACCATCTGTCTGAGGATGAAAAGAGGTGCTCAAACTCAACTGGGTTCCCATGGCTTCCTGAGATTGTTCTCAAAAGCGAGAAGTGAAGCAGGAATCCCTATCCGAGACAATGCTCACTGCAACACTATGTAACCTTACTACCTCACATACATACAGTTCTGCTAATGAACTTAGAGTGTCGGTAGCTCTCATAGCTAAGAAGTGGGTTGACTTCGTCAGTCTATCAACGATCACCCATATCGTATCTTGATTCCTACGGGTCCTCGGTAAACCCATCATAAAATCTATAGTGATATGCTCCCATTTCCATGTTGATATAGGTAGAGGCTGCAATAACCCTGCAGGTTTCTGATGCTCTACCTTCACCTGCTGACCTACGAGACATCTTGCTAGAAAATCCTCCATGTCCTTCTTCATACCTGACCACTAGTACACCTTTCGAGGTTCTAGTACATCTTGTTACTCCTCGGATGCAACATGTACCTCGAAGAATGAGCTTCCTACAAAATCAATTTCTTGAGCTCTGGGTTCTCGAGAACACACAATCTACTTTTGAACCTCAGTAGTCCATCAAAACTCAACTCAAAATTAGTCACTGTGCCCTTTTAAATCTGACCTGTCATATCAATGCAATACAGATCAGTCTACTGAGTCTGTCTGATCCTGTCCAACAGATTCGGCTCTAAGCATAGACTAGTAATCACACAGTCTGTATTCTTGTCAGAAGGCACAACTCCCAAACTGCTATAGCAACTCATGTTCCCTGACCATCGTATATGATACCATCCCAAGGCTCATCCTGCTCAAAGCATCAACTACAATTTTAGCCTTTCTCGGATGATAAAGTATCTCACAATCATAGTCCTTCAGAGCTCTAGACATCTTCTTTGTTTCATTTTTAGCTCCTTCTGTGAGAACATATACTTGAGGCTTTTGTTGTCGGTAAAAATTTGAAACTTCTCACTATACAAGTAGTGGCGTCATACCTTCAATGCAAACACTACTGCTGCTAACTCCAAATCATGGGTCGGATAGTTCTTCTCATGGTCCTTCAGCTGTCTGGATCCATAAGTAATTACTCTCCCATCATGCATCAATACATAGCCCAGTCCCTGATGCGAAGCATCGGTATACACTAAAAATCCTCCTGAGCTGGTAGGGATAGTAAGAATCGGAGTGGTGGTCAATCGATGTTTCAGCTCCAGAAAACTCCTCTCACAATCATTGTCCCATACGAATGCTGCACCATTCCGAGTGAGACGTGTCAATGAAGCAGCCAACTTTGGAAATCTCTCAACAAATCTCCGATAATATCCTGCTAAACCCAGAAAACTCCTAATCTCGGTGACTATCTTCGGCTATTCCTACTGAACTATAGCCTCAATCTTGGATGGATCTACTGATACACCATCCCTTGACACAACGTGTCCCAAAAATGAGATCCGTGCAAACAAAAAGTCACACTTACTGAGTTTAGCATATAGCTTTTGCTCTCGTAGGGTAAGCAAAACAATCCTGAGGCGCTTCTCATGCTCTTCCTCGAATTTCAAGTATACTAATATGTCATCGATTAAGACGATAATAAACTGATCCAAATATGGCTTGAACACATTGTTCATCAAAGCCATAAAAGCTTTAGGAGCATTCATCAATCTGAATAGCATAACCAAAAACTCATAATGGCCATATCAGGTCTGATATGCTGTCTTGGATACATCTCCACTCCGAACTCTCAACTGATGACACCCAGACCTCAGATCAATCTAAGAAAAGACCTGCGCTCCCCGAAGTCAATCCAACAAATCATCAATGTGTGGAAGGGGATACCTATTCTTGATGGTAGCCTTATTCAACAATCTGTAATTTATACACAATCAGAGGCTTCCATCATTCTTTACAAACAAAACCGGTACTCCCTAAGGCGAAACACTCGGTCTGATGAACCCTTTTCTAACAACTTCTGCAACTGTCTCTTGAGCTCTTCCAGCTCAATTAAGGCCATTCGACACGATGGTTTTAATAGGTTCAGTACCAGGCACCAAATCTATACAGAACTCCATCTCTCTGTCTGGTGGTAACCCTGGCAATTCATCCGTAAAAAATCAGGAACTCACTAACTACAGGAATATTTGCCAACTCCGGAATGCCTTATCCGTATAAACCACGTATGAAACCTTTAATGTATTCATTTCTCAGTCAGCATAGTACATAATTTATTATAACCATAACTACTACTTTCATTTATTTTCATTAAGCTTTACAACGTAATTCATAAGGGTAGGAAACATAGCTGTCTTAGTATAACAATCTAAAATAGCATGGTTTGATGATAACCAATCCATTCCTAAGATTACATCAAAATCACTCATACTTAACAATATTAGATTGGTTGTCATGTCCTTTTCCCCTACTCTTAACTTTCAGTCATTTAACACATATTCAACTAACTGACTATTATCCATAGGCGTACTAATCAACATCATCCTACTGAAAGGTGTACGCTATACATGTTTTGCTAACTTACATGCAAATGAAGGCGATACAAATGAATGCGTGACACCAGGATCAATTAAAACATATGCTTCTAAATCATACATCAGGATGTTACCTCTAATCATATCCGACGAAGCATCAGTCATGACCTGGTCTAATACATGTACTTGCCCTCGCCAATGACCTGCTTCCCCTTCTCATCTACCATCGCTCTTCTCCTTGGGACAAATGTATCAACTGGAGCTCTCTCTGGCTCCTTGCCTTTCTGTGGGGCAATATCAAGAATCTCAAGGCAAACTCTTGCCATATGTCCCGGCTTCCCACATCTGAAGCACAATCCACTAGAATTAGTACAAGGTCTACCGCTATGGAATCTACCACATCTACTACACTACTCAGTGGTAGGCCTCAATCCTCCAATAACAACACCTCTAGCTGGAGCTATAACCGGATATGCAAGAGATCTAACAGTCTTCTCTTGTACTTCCTTGATCTTTGGTCTCTTATCGAAGAGTCTCCTCTTTCCTCGATATTCGAAACCGTTAGCACTGTCACTCACCAGCCTCTTCCTATTTCGGTCTCAACTCTTACCAAATGTCTTAAACTCAGAGACATTCATCTCATAGTCCTATTCATAGAGTCACACCTTGCGTACTGCCTCATCATAGATAGAGATGTCAAATAGAACCACTCTAGACCGTAACACTAGTCTCCATTTATCAATAAATCTGCGGACCTTCCTGGTCTCACTGCTCATGGTATCGGGGTCATACCTATCTAGGGATATAAATCGTGTCTTGTACTTATCCACTGACTGAGTCCCTTGGTTCAACCCTAAGAATTCCATCTGTAACTTCCATTGCACTGTGTCCGGGACATACCACCTCTTGAAGGCATCTAAAAAGATATCCCAAGTGATCTCTGAGTGTCGTGCTCTCAGTATAACCCTGGTGGACTTCCACCAATGTTCTACCGATCCTTTTAGTAGAAAAGCAACAAATGCGACCATCTCGATCGTCGTACACTTAAAGAATCCATAGAACTTCTCCATCTTTCTCAGCCAATCCTCGACAACCACATGGTCCTTCACCCCACTAAACGACGATGGTCCAAGCTTTTGGAATTGTCGCAATCTATCAAGCTTACAACCATACCCCAACGTATTATTGCCCTGTTGTGGAGTAACATGAGAAGGTGTGTCCTGAGTTTGTAGGGGTGTAGGATTATCTATAGGCTGTGACGTCTGAGCTAGTTGTACAGGTGTAACAGGTACAGATGCCTCTCCAGGCGTAGTCCCTACATCTTGCCCTTGTCCTCTAGGCAAAGTCTGTGCCAGTAACTCTACTATGGTCTCAAGGCGACGCTCTAATCTCGTGAAGCGTGCCTCGATACTCTCTGGTACCTGAGTGGGACCTATCGTCTCATCTCGGGTCTCAGGCCTACCTCTACGGTCTCGAGCCCTACCTCTAGTCCCTCTACCACGATTGGTATTAGCTATAATGGCTCAATTCCTACAATTATAACCATTAATTAGTCTAATTCCCATCTCCTATACACAATTGTAACTGAACAAAGCACAATAATGAGGATGTACACTTTCCTAAATACTAATACCAGTTCACATCAGACTAACTTCGCTCTGATACTATTCTATCATAACCTCCCGTGACTTACCAAAAGCCACCATAAATTTTTCATATTTTACTTACCTTTCCTTCTGTCATAACTCAACATCAAACCGTTGGGCTATGATTCGATATTAGTCACCTCAACCACATTCATTCCATAACATGCATACATGTCAATAGAATTATCTATTGACTGCAAGTACTCTTTTCTTAAAAGTAAACTCATATACATTAATACAAACACTTGTACAGATATATCCACGATCGTATATTCGTTTACATAACTGTACTTTTAAATTGTTCAATACAAAACGTTCAAATGTGTATACCTTTCGTAAAATGGGTATGCAGCGGATAAAAGAATACTAGTCCTCTGCCATCTCCAACTACTGTGAATGCTCTGTAGAGAGCGGGAAATAAAAAGGGGGTGAGCTCACATCTCAGTAAGGAAATAAGGCAAGCTAGTAGACAACTACACTATCTACAAAATACAATGCTCATGTCTTTAAATCATTTCCTTTTCAATTCGCATATAAAGCATGTATATTTCTTGAAACATTTATGTAATATACATATATAGATACAAATAGTTAGTAGGAACTGAAAACGTGTTGGTTAAATCACTTCAACAAATTATGCAAAATATTGCATTTCTCATGTAATTAATATAATTCACATTTTATCATGCTGTTCCAATTAAATCAAAACAATGATGACATATTATCATGTAAAAACATGTAAATCCGGGCCTCACCCATCCCTCGGGTTACCCTTTCACACACAAGGTCACATGTCGAGGCTCAACCCATCCCTCGGGTCTACTCAATTATAAAAAACTCATGTGATAATTTAAACAAAAAAATCAGTAAGGTGAGATAGGCGACTAGTTGTTCCGAGATTATGATCATTACTCATTTTCCATGATCCCAGGCTACATAGTACTTAGTGTACGGGGTCTCACATTTACTGTAATGGTAGGTGGGTCAAATCCTCAACCGTCAGCTCACAACACTATATTATCGTGTACTCACAGTACATCTGATGGTTGCCAGAACCAACAATATTTAATAACTTGCTCAAAGAATTAATTAGTAGTATAGGGAGCAAGGTCGTGTCCCAAGAGAGATTGATTAATTTCGCTTTACTTTTCTGCAAATAAAAGGAAAATAAAACAAGAGGGGTTTGAAAGTTTTAATTAACTAAAATAACAAAACTTAATAGAAAGAAAACAAAATTGAGTAGAAGAATTCAATAATTGGAGAAATCCAACCCAATGAGTAATTTTCAGATTTGATTCAGTAAGTTGATCATTGATGCAAGATAATTTTTCTTAATCCCAACTAAACTGGTTATGGTTGTTGGTATGACCTAACAACCTATCTCTTCTTACTGCTTTGACAATCAGGAAACGTTCTCTAATTACTGCTCTTACCAATAAACAACCCTAGATACGATCTTAGGATTTAATTTACCAATAGCTTTGAATACTAAAGAGACTACCAATTCTAATTAACAAACACACATGTAGGTTTATTTAAATCAGATCTTAAAATCACATAACAAAGACTAAAAACCAGAAGTGCAATTAATCTTATTACTTACCACTTGTTATTGAAACAACCAAACAATTACGGATTCAGATATTTCAATTGGATGTATATTACCTTATGAATGAATCAATAGGCCTTTTTGAAGCAACCACAAAACAATAATAATGATAAAGTGCAAAAATTATAAGAATAGAAAAGATTAAAGAAAATAAATAAGAACAATTAGATCTCACAACTTATAAACCAAATCCTTAATTATCCTTAGATTGGAAAGAGAGTTTAGCAACCCATGAATATTGGGTAAAAACAGTGAAAATATTTTTATCAGAAAATCTAATAATATCAAAAGTCTGCCTAACCTAGATCTTTAAGAGCCTATTTATAACTAAAAATAGAGATAAGAGTCCTACTCTAGTTGGACTTAAAGTCCTTACATTTAATTAAAATAACAATCCTATAAAAAGTTTTCCAAGTAATTAAAAAAAATCAAATCTTTGAAGGAGAGAGAAAATCGACGTATTGGATGCTTAGGCGAGAGTCTCGCTTAAGCCTTGACCCGTCTTTGTCCAACATATTGAAGTCGCATGTCAAGAAGACCCTTAGGCGAGAGTCTCGCCTAAGGCTACATCCGATTCTACCTTTGGAAGAAAACTGCTCAGTGAAGGGAACCTTAGGCGAGAGTCTCACCTAAGGCTGCACCCAGCAGTGACTTGGCTTAAAAACTGCACAATCAAGAAGACCCTTAGGCGAGAGTCTCGCCTAAGGCTGCACCCAGCACTAACTTGGCTCCCATTCATTATTTCTCATTTCTTCTACATGATTTCCCTTGTTCCAAAATCCTTCTAAATCATCCTTCTATTCATCGATTCCATGAATTCCTACAATTATTCAAGAATGATCAATTATCCATAGATTAAGTATAAAATTCATAGAAAACCATAGGAAAACAAGGTAAATTAAGTGCATAAATAATGACTTATCATATACCCCCACACTTAAACCTTGCTTATCCTCAAGCAAACATTAGTTCAAACTTTATAACCTTCCATTCATCTATGCTCAACTTTAACCCACCCAAAACATTTTAGCATGCATAAAAATATTAAGTTCATGTGAATTCTCACCAATAACACATAATGATAATCAAATCAAACTTAAAACACATAGATTTTAGCACCCTCACAAAGGTTTCACTAGTTACACTCAAAGTGTTTCGATTTATCATTTAATCACTCAAGTCAATGCATAGAAAGTTCTTACCATAAGCTTGCCATTAAATCACATCTCTTCCTCCTTCAATGAAACAAGATACATAAATCAAGAGCGTAAAAGGGTGTAATGGGGCTTGGGTAAGGTCTGTCAAGGCTATTTCGATTTACGAGAATCGAAATAATTCAAACATAAACATAGGAGACTTACTTGAAATTCAATCATTCTTCTTGTTTTTCTTCCTATTCTTTTTGTTATGAATTTTCCTTTCTTCTTCTTTTCTTTTTATTTTATTTTTCTCCTTTTTTTATAAGATTCAAATCTTCTTTCTTTTCATCTAGGAAGAATCGATCATTAACGAACATGGGTTATACAAAACAATCTTTTTCCCAATGAATTCAAGTCTCTTATATCTAAGTTCAAATAATTCCCAATTCAAGGTTCAAAATATGTTTGGATAAAAACAAGAAAAGGGATTTCATTGGCTTGTAATGTGGTTTAAGAATAAAGAAAAGGCTTAAAGCTCAAAGAGGTTTCACTAAGAGTCTAATAAAGGGTAGGTTAACAAGAAAAAGGGTAAAATCCGAAATGGTTTAATCCTAATGCTCTTTATTTTTGATCAATGCATCATATTCATCAAAGTGGTTGATAGAGACATGTATAACATGGAAAGTTCTAGAATTACTAACTATGTATTTTAATCACACATAAAGGAAATAAGAGCAAGATGTAATGAATGCTCATTAGGCTCAAATCTCACAAGGGTGTAATGTGCTAATCTATGCATTTGTTCATTCAATTCAATAATCATAAGCATCAAGATGAAAATTCAAAATAATTTCGCATACAAGAAGATCATAATTTCAATTCGAGGATATGTATAAGAAGATCATAAATTTCATAGATGGCAATTAAGAAAGAACATATGCTCACTAGTGAACTAAGATCATCTTGAATAAGGTTTTGCAGAAATTTGATCAAATCAAACAAATAAGAAATAAAACCAACTTCCTAAACACCCCCCCACACTTAGATGGGACATTGTCCCCAATGTCACAAATGCTCAATATTTAAAAATTTGAAAAGACAAAGGAAAAAGAATACTCCCCTGAGGTTATTGAGCAACGAAAGCCATGGTGGCTTACTGTGGTGGTGGTGGTGGTGGGAACGGTGGGGTGAAGCCCATATGTGCATAAAATGCCAATTGATTTTGCTCCATCCAGAATTGGTTTTACTGCATTTGGTGTTGATCAAAAGCCAATTATGAAACTTGGTTCCGTAGATCGGTGAGTAGTTCGGAGGTTTGATTTGATTGCCCCACATCGTCATCTTCTGGTTCATGAACAGATGGAAGTATTCTTCTGGCCCTCTTCTTATAAGGTCTTGGACCTTGGAAACTGAATGTTCCATTGTCATTCTGCCTTATAAGATTTTGGTGAATTAATGATCGGATGTTTAGTGGTTGCATCTGCCCTGCTACGTGAAGTAACGTATCATTTGGATCTAACAAACCTGCATGAACAACTAAAGCAGTAATCATAGAACCAAGAATCAAAGGCTTTTTGGAATCTCCTACGCTGTTAAATTGAGAAGCCAACCAATATCCTAAGTTAACCTTAAGACCCTTTGACATACACTAAAGAAAGTAACTCTCGGCCTTAGTTAAAAGAGCCACATTTGCTACTCTACCAGAAAAAGTAGAGGCTAAAAGCCTATGCATGTATTGTTGAGCAGGTTCTTGAAATTCACTATCAGTGGTGTGACTGGGGTCATAATACTTGTCAGGTTTCCCTGTCAATTCATTTCTATAAAATTGCATGGCATCAAAATTAAGATCATAATCACAAAGGCTGCGAAGGTATTCATCATTTTCAGCAAATTCATTGGTAATAAGCCCCAAAGTAATATTAAATTGAGTTATAGATAACTCAAATTTCTTATTCATGATCCTAAACTTCACTACTTTGGGAGTATTGAGGTTGTACTCTTCCGGAGGAGTGTATTTATAAGTTGCGTAAAACTCCCTGCATAGTTCGGTATAAGCATGACAAGTAGAATGGTCTCCAACCTATGTTGTCAATATAAGTATGAATTTTTTCTCGAATCCCTAAGATTTCAAAGGTTGGGTCATCATATCGCTTACCCGATACAATTGTTTTACCACATAAATTCTCATACCTTTTCTTTTCGATTTTTACAGTGAAGTCTAGGTTACCATGTAGGTTGGACTTGGGTAATACCACATTTTTCCTTGATACTCTTGCCCTTTGTTGACGGGATGGTGATGGTTGGCTTTCACTCATTTCCTACAAAATATTGATCAATAAATAATCTCTCTTGCTTAGCATAAATAAATCCAATTTCATCACCCTAATTCACACATTACCCTTCATCATTCATCTTAGTACATACTATGAAGTTTTCTAAAATCATACCAACATATGAACAAGCCAAAAAATAATGAAAATTTAAAGCATTATTCATAAATACAAAATCAAAAGCAAAATATGAAAAGAATAATTACTCATCATATTTGTTTTCATTTTCTGCGTTTTCATGGTAGATGAGAGAAAAATGGGTATGAAATGCTTACCTTAGATGATGAGAGATCTTACAATATGAAAAGAGGAATGGGTTTTGTGTTTTTGGTTTGAAATATGGAGAAATTTTGTGTTTTTGGTAAAGGATTTGTATGAGATTGAGTTTTGGGTGAAAATGGGAAAATTGGGGAAAGGATGAAGAGTAAAGCAGGAGAAAGAGAGAGAGTGTCGGGCTCCTAAAAAATTTTGGCTTTTAATTTTTTTTTTCTTTGAGGACACCTTAGGCAAGAATCTCACCTAAGGTGTGACTCGTTTCTATAAAAATTATTTTTTTTACTAAAAAAAATGCATGAAAATATGTAAATAAATAAATAAAATAATAATAAAAATTGGGTTGCCTCCCAACAAGCGCCTTTCTTTAACGTCTTTGGCTAGACGTTGTTACCTCTCATTCGTACTTAGGATACTCTAAATCAATTAGATCAACCTCATGCACTTGAAACCCTTCATAAAAAGGCTTCAAAAGATGACCATTAACCTTAAAAATCTTACCCGTATCTATACTTTGTATTTCAACTGCACCATGAGGAAAGACGTTAGTAACAATAAAGGGCCCTAGCCATCTAGAGCATAATTTTCCAGGAAATAACTTAAGCCTAGAATTAAAAAGAATAACTTTCTGACCATCAAAGAATTGTTTCCTCGAGATCATTTGATCATGAAAGCCCTTTGTCTTATCCTTGTAAATCTTAGAATTTTCATATACATCATTTCAGATCTCTTCCAGCTCTTGCAATTGAAGTTTTCTCATTTCACCGGCTTCATCCAAGGTCATATTGCACTGCTTGATTGCCCAATAGGCCTTGTGCTCCAATTCTATGGGAAGATGGCATGATTTTCCGTAAACAATGCGATAAGGAGACATACCTATGGGAGTTTTGTAAACCGTTCTATATGCCCAAAGTGCATCTTCAAGTCTTGTGCTCCAATCCTTTCTATTTGGGTTTACTGTCTTTTCGAGGATGGACTTGATTTCTCTATTTGACACTTCGGCTTGACCATTTGTTTGAGGGTGATAGGCGGTAGATACTCTATGAGTTACATGATATTTCTTCATTAGTGCTTCCATCACCTTGTTGCAAAAATGGGTTCCTCTATCGCTTATTATTGCTCTCGGTGTCCCGAACCTAGAAAAGATGTTAGATCTAACAAAATTGACAACAACTTTAGTATTGTCAGTCCGGGTTGCCTTAGCTTCAACCCATTTTGAAACATAGTCCACAACAAGCAAGATATAAACATGGTTATTAGAAACATGAAAATGGCCCATAAAGTCAATACCCCATACATAAAAAATTTCACAGATTAGAATAGGTGTTAAAGGTAATTGATCTCTATGTCCTAGACTTCCTGTTTTTTAGCACTTCTCACAAGTTTTACAAAACATATAAGAATCTTGCAATAATTTTGGCCAAAATAATCCACATTCAAGTACCTTGCGTGATGTCCTCTTTGGATCGAAATGTCCACCACATGCATATGAATGGCAAAAATTTAAGATAGAAGAGATTTCATGGTCAGGCACGTATCTTCTAATGAATTGATCAGCACAATATTTCCACAAATAAGGTTCATCCCAAGCATAATACTTAGCATCTCTTTTTATATTATCTTTTTAAGACCTAGACAATTCATTATGCAAAATTCCTGTAGCTAAAAAATTAGCAATATCAGCATACCATGGTCTTGTTTCATGAATGGAAAAAAGATACTCATCTGGAAACTCATCTTTAAGAGGTGAAGGTTCTTCACTTGTGATGAGTCTACTAAGGTGATCAGCCACCAGGTTTTCGGCTCCCTTCTTATCCTTGATTTCTATATTGAACTCTTGTAGCAACAATATCCACCTGATGAGTCTTGGTTTTGCTTCTTTCTTTGAGAGTAAATACTTGAGAGCTGCATGATCAGAATAAATAATCACTTTAGCTCCTAGTAAATAAGAACAAAATTTTTCTAAAGCAAAAACAATGGCTAGAAGTTCTTTTTCCATTGTGGAATAGTTGCTTTGTGCACTATCAAGGGTTCGTGAGGCATAGTAGATGACATGTGGAACTCTCTCCTCTCTTTGCCCAAGTACAGCTCCTACTGCCTAGTTACTTGCATTGCACATGATTTCGAACGGTAGATTCCAATTTGGAGGTTGGATGATCGGCGTGGTGGTCAACATGTCTTTGAGTTTGTCAAATGCCTTCTTGCATGTCTCATCAAATTCGAATGCTACTTTCTTTTGTAGTAGTCAACATAGGGGTTGGGTGACCTTGGAGAAGTTCTTAATAAACCTCCTATAAAATCCTGCATGTCCAAGAAAAGAGCGAACTTTTCGCACAGATGCGGGGTAAGGCAAAGATTTTATCACTTCTATTTTTGACTTATCCACTTCTATCCCCTTAGAAGATACTATATGCCCTAGAATAATACCTTGATCAACCATAAAATGGCATTTTTCATAATTTAAGATAAGGTTACTTTCTATGCCTCTATTGAGGATTTTAGTGAGGTTAGCTAAGCATTCATCAAAGGTATTCCCATGAACAGTAAAATCATCCATGAACACTTCAATTATATCTTCTACATAATCAGAAAATATACTAACCATACATCTCTGGAATGTGGCTGGAGCATTACATAGACCAAAGGGCATGTGCTTGTAAGCAAAGGTCCCAAACGGACATGTAAAGGTAGTCTTTTCCTGATCTTCGGGTGCCACCGAAATTTGATGAAAACCTGAATATCCATCAAGATAACAATAATGAGTTTTACCTGCCAATCTTTCAAGCATTTGATCAATAAAAGGGAGAGGGAAGTGGTCTTTTCTGGTAGATGCATTTAACTTCCTATAATCTATGCATACTCGCCACCCGTTTTGAATTCAGGTGGCTACCAACTCACCATCCGGGTTTTGTATAACCGTTATACCCGTTTTCTTTGGAACCACTTGGATTGGACTTACCCATTTGCTATCCAAAATCGGATAGATCATACCTGCATCAAGTAGTTTCAGAATTTCCTTTTTAACTACTTCCATCATTGGTGGGTTAAGTCTTCTTTGTGCTTGCCTAGTAGGCTTACATTCCTCTTCCATAAGGATCTTGTGCATGCAAGTTGTTGGGCTTATTCCCTTGATGTCTGCTATTGTCAATCTATAGCTTCCTTGTATTCCTAGAGCACTCTTAGCAACTTCTCTTCTTCCAAGTTGGATAGTTTATTGGAGATGATCACCGGAAGTGTTTCCCTATCACATAAGAAAACATATTTGAGGTGTTCTGGAAGAGTTTTCAATTCTAAATCTAGTGTCTGCATAATAGAAAGAAGAAGTTTTGTATGAGATAATGGCAACTGAATGTGAGAAACATCAAACCTCATCGTGCTCAGTGATCCTAGCTCTTGGATCGTTTCCAATAATTCTGGTTCCCACGCAAACTTCTTCTTCAATCTCTTTGAATCCTCAAGCGTGAGGTGCCTACTCAAAACAACTTTCAATTTATCCTCATCACAAATGTTCAAATACATGTCAGTTAAGGATCAATAATATCTAAAACAAAAATAGAAGACATATCTCTAGGGTATTTCATGGCATTATATATATTGAATTTTATAACTTCTCCATTAAATTCCATAGTAAGAGTGCCATCGTAAACATCTATTTTTGTTCTAGAGGTTTTGAGGAAAGGTCTGCCCAATAAAATCAAAGATGTATCATCTTCCTCCATGTTTAAGACATAAAAATCTGCTGGGAAGATTAAATCATTAACCTGCACCAAAACATCTTCTAATACTCCTTCGGGAAAAACGTTAGATCTATCAGCCAATTGAATTATCACGCCAGTTTTTTTCAATTTGCCCGTAGTCATAGACTTGTAAATAGATAATGGCATGACATTAATTGAGGCTCCTAAATCTAACATGGCTTTTTCGATCTTTAAATTGCCTATTTTACATGGGATAGTGAACATACCTGGATCCTTGCATTTGGGCGGTAATTTTTTCTGGAGGATTGCAGAAACATTCTCTCACATGTTCACATACTCATTTCCCTTAAACTTCCTCTTATTGTTGCACAATTCATTGAGAAATTTGGCATACTTTGGAACCTGTTTGATAGCATCTAATAAGGGAATATTTACCTCGATTTTTCTGAAGGTATCTAGAATTGCCTTCTCTTCCTCTTCTTTTTTGGATTTTGACTTTGGAGGAAAAGGAGGTATTATCTCTGGTATCTTCGTGCTCCCTACAGTGGTCGTTTCAGATTTAAGTTGAGGTGGTTCAACTCCTTTTTTCGTTTCTTCACCATTGGTGCTATGGGTTCGGATTTGAGGTTCTTTCAGTTTGGTTCCACTTCTCAAAGTGATTGCATTTGCATTTTGCTTAGGGTTGACTATGGTTTGCGATGGCAGTCTTCCTTGGGATTCTAGCTTGCTTACTGATGCGGCTAGTTGGTTCACTTGATCTTTTAATTCCTTAAGGTTGGACCTTGTTTCCTATTGAAATTTTTGAGTACTATCAGCAAGGGATTTAACAATCTCTTCAAGAGACGTACCTGAATTTGATGATTGCTGCATTTGTTGAGGAGGTTGTCTAGGTTGGTAGTTTTGGTATTGTGGCCTTTGTCCATAATTGAAGTTTGGATGATCCCTCCATCTTGGATTGTAAGTATTGGAATAGGGATCATATTTCTTTGGGATAGCCCTTGGTATCCTCCAACCGCATTAGCATGCTCTTGTGAATCTTCTTGAAGCGTAGGACACATATCGATTGGATGTCCACTAGAACAAATTCCACATACCTTGGCTTGTTCCATGTTTCCCACTCCTAAAGCAAGTTGCTGCACAATAGAGGTTAAATTAGCAATTTGATTATCAACTGAAGATGTACTCACCTCATTCACTCTTCTAGACATGTCATGTCTAGTCCTGAATTGTTGAGAATTTGCAGCCATGGTGGAAATTAAATTCCTACCTTCGGTGGGGGTTTTATTGACTATTGCTCCTCCACTAGAAGCATCCATCATTCTTCTTTCCATTGGCAAGAGTCCTTCATAGAAGTATTGGATGAGTAGTTGTTCAGAAATCCCATGTTGTGGGCAACTGGCATAAAGTTGTTTGAATCTTTCCCAATACTTATGAAGATTTTCGGTATCTCTTTGCTTGATTCCATATATCTCCCTTCTTATGTTTGCGGCCCTAGAAGCTGGAAAAAATTTATCAAGAAAGCATCTTACCATGTCAGTCCATGTTGTAACCGAACCTGGAGGAAGGTAGAATAACCAATCCTTAGCTCTATCTGCGAGTGAGAACAGAAAAGCCCTAAGCTTGATTTGATCCTCCGTAACAGCTTGTGGCTTCATGCTGGAGCAAACCACATGAAATTCCTTGAGATGTTTATGAGGATCTTCATTTTTCAACCCATGGAACCTTGGAAGAAGGTGGATCAGTCCGGATTTCAGTTCGAACTCTGTTTGCAAAGCAGGATATTGAATACATAATGGTTGTTGATCTAAAGCTGGAGCGACGAGTTGTCTAAGAGTTCTCTCTTGATTGTTGTCCATCTCAGATTCAGAGTCACTTGTAAGGTCTAATGCAAGATTCAATCCTGGTGATGATGAAGAGTTTTCTTCGTGCTTGCAATTTCTAGCTTCTTTCTTAAGTCTTCTTTCAGTCTTCTTGATGTCAGGATCGTATGGAATTAATTCACCTGTACGAGAAGAACGAAGTATCAAAATAAATCAAAATTAAATTTAATCTCCTCGGCAACGGCGCTAAAAATTGATGGTTGCCGAAACCAACAATATTAAATAACTTGCTCAAACAATTAATTAGTAGTATAGGGAGCAAGGTCGTGTCCCAAGAGAGATTGATTAATTTCAATTTACTTTTCTGCAAACAAAAGGAAAATAAAACAAGAGGGGTTTGAAAGTTTTAATTAACTAAAATAACAAAACTTAATAGAAAGAAAACAAAATTGAGTAGAAGAATTCAATAATTTGAGAAATCCAACCCAAGGAGTAATTTTCAGATTTGATTCGGTAAGTTGATCATTGATGCAAGATAATTTTTCTTAATCCTAACTAAACTGGTTATGGTTGTTGGTACGACCTAACAACCTATCTCTTCTTACTGCTTTGACAATCAGGAAACGTTCTCTAATTGCTGCTCTTACCAATAAACAACCTAGATACGATCTTAGGATTTAATTTACCAATAGCTTTGAATACTAAAGAGACTACCAATTCTAATTAACAAACACACATGTAGGTTTATTTAAATCAGATCTTATAATCACATAACAAAGACTAAAAACCAGAAGTGCAATTAATCTTGTTACTTACCACTTGTTATTGAAACAACCAAACAATTACAGATTCAGATATTTCAATTGGATGTATATTACCTTGTGAATGAATCAATAGGCCTTTTTGAAGCAACCACAAAACAATAATAATAATGAAGTGCAGAAATTATAAGACTAGAAAAGATTAAAGAAAATAAATAAGAACAATTAGATCTCACAACTTATAAACCAAATCCTTAATTATCCTTAGATTGGAAAGAGAGTTTAGCAACCCATGAATATTGGGTAAAAATAGTGAAAATATTTTTATCAGAAAATCTAATAATATCAAAAGTCTGCCTAACCTAGATCTTTAAGAGCCTATTTATAACTAAAAATAGAGATAAGAGTCCTACTCTAGTTGGACTTAAAGTCCTTACATTTAATTAAAATAACAATCCTATAAAAAGTCTTCCAAGTAATTAAAAAAAATCAAATCTTTGAAGGAGAGAGAAAATCATCGTATTGGATGCTTAGGCGAGAGTCTCGCCTAAGCCTTGACCCGTCTCTGTCGAACATATTGAAGTCGCATGTTAAGAAGACCCTTAGGCGAGAGTCTCGCCTAAGGCTGCATCCGGTTATGCCTTTAGAAGAAAACTGCTCAATGAAGGGAACCTTAGGCGAGAGTCTCGCCTAAGGCTGCACCCAGCAGTGACTTGGCTCCCATTCATCATTTCTCATTTCTTCTACATGATTTCCCTTGTTCCAAAATCCTTCTAAATCATCCTTCTATTCATCGATTCCATGAATTCCTACAATTATTCAGGAATGATCAATTATCCATAGATTAAGTATAAAATCCATAGAAAACCATATGAAAACAAGGTAAATTAAGTGCATAAATAATGACTTATCAACATCATACTCCATGGACCCAATCCTCATAGTCGGCGAGCCTGTCATAGGTCTTAGCCGTCATACCATGGATAATAATTTCGATAGTGTCACGACCCAAATTACCTAAAAATCCCTACAAATTTTTCGCTTTTTCATTTCCTTACCTGTCGTGAACAGTTACACTACTAAACAGTTGGGCTATGATTCGGTGTTAGTCACCTCTCACCTATTTACCATTCCATTTTCATATTTCATTTACATATCAATTTATTTGAACTAAATACATCCCCAATATTAAATCCATATACAGTACTGTGCATCTATATGTTCAGATACAAAAATTATATAAATGTGTATACCTGATCTTGCTAAGAAGCAGCGGATAACCGAGATGCGAGACTATTGTCGCTCTCTTCTACTGAATATACCCTGTGGGGTGGAAAATGAAAGGGTGAGCGAAACGTGCTCAGTAAGGCAATAATGTAAGCAGGTAGATAACTATACTATCTACGTGCTGATAATGTCATGATGTAAAAATCGTTTACTTTCGGAGCATGAGGTAAGATTAAAACAATGCCACATGTATGTATATATCATATACAAGAAATCATGAAATCGACCTATCAAGCACACATGGAAAATCATCATGTATGACATCTCATGCTCGTCACATTAAAACTCATTTATTTCATCATAAACTCTTCACTTTAAAATTCATTTGTTTAATCACAAAACTCATCACTTTGAAACTTATTTGTTTCATCATAAATTCATCACATTTAAAACTCATTTGTTTCATTATAAAACAACTTCATCAAGGTCAAACCCATCTCTCGGGAATACCTTGATTCATCAAATCACATCTCTTTTAAAAACACAAATCGGGACTACCCCTCCATCGGGTTTGTCCTGGTCTATCCAGACCATATGATATCATGTGAGGCATATAGGTTACTGTATGAAAAATCGAGGACTATGGCCATACTATGTCCCTGTGATCCCATGCTACACGGATCCCGGTGTGCAGGGTATCACAACTGCAACGGGAGGTGGGGTCAAGTCCTACCCGCCAGAATATCAAGTAACATCGTAGAGTCATCATGACTGCACGGTACAGCGTACTCCGTGTGACATACACGGTACATCGTACTTCGTGGACCCATATCATAGTCTGGGGCTGCCTGCCGTAGGTCTTATCCACCCCAATACTATGTCGATAACCAACCCATGTCTCAAAGTATTTGTGCGAGTATCTCAACTCTCTGTGACACACAGTCTACAGGAGGCTTCCGTACGACTATATGCATGTCAACTCACGTCTAGTGCGAGCGAAGCTCTAGCACCACGCTATGCATATCATGATATCTAAAATCTCGTGCGAGCGAAGCTCCAACACGGTTTTGTGCACACAAAAATTTTTCGTACGAGTAATGCTCCAGTACGGCTTTTCATGAGAATAGAACAGTAAACTTGAGTGCGAGTAAGACTCTAACACTCTTTTTACTTGTATAGATACGATAGGTGGCTAAGTCTTGACAAAACATCTTTTAAAAATAGTAACCGGTACAAATCGGTACCCTTTTGTATATTTCACGAAATCAATAGCCAACCTATGTTCATATTTGCTTAAATCAAAGCAGTCTATTCATATAAAGCATTAAAAACATGAAATCATGCAATTTACCTGCCTTACTACCCTTTTTGTAAATTTTTACTCCTAGGGGCAAAATCGTCATTTTTCCTTATTTACCTATGCCCCGGTTTTCGCAAAAATTATTATTTCATTTCTAGATACTTTAAAGAATGCTAAACCCTGTAAATCCCCTCAATAAATACGTATAGAAATCTCTATACCCTTACAAAATTCCCTTACCTGGAAATCGCGCGTAGACTTAGCCTATCTCGATGATACCAAACCTCTCGGTCCAAGTGCGCACCAACCAAAGGTACGTAACTGCATATAACCACATAGTCGAGATTAATTCACTTATCTTGATCGGTATATCGCATTTACTGACCAACTTTAAGGTATTGGGCCCTATCTACTTTATTGGGTCTCGGCCCAATTCAGCCCTTTTATATTTATTAATTCCCTTCTTCGGGTATACCGGGCTTATGCAGCTTATTAATAATTATCGAGCTTCGATCCAAGTTCATTGGATAGCCCGTATACCATTTACGGCAATTTATTACAACTTCGAATTAATATTCTTTCCTATGTGAAATTAATCCGTAATTCCGTAAAATAATTAAAACTCGGTATTTAAAGAACTCTGAATGTCGAAATTAAATTGTACTTACCCGATACGATGCGGGGTACGAAGATCAGAGCTCAATCGGCTCTCGTTCGGTCTCTGTCGTAAAGCTGCATAATTAGGCAAATCCAGATTATTTTTCATTAAAATAATATTAAATTAAATTTTCGGAATTCACCCGTAGGTCAATTTCGACCCTCGGTCAACTTACCCGAACCTCGAGTTGTCCCCGGTAATTTCTTTCCCTTTTTCCCCTTTTTCCTTTCTTTTCTTTCCTTTTCTTTCCTTTTCCTTTCTTTTCTTTCCTTTTCCTTCCTTTTCCCTCCTTTTCCTTCCCTTTCCTTTCGGCCAAACGACACCGTTCACTGTCACTTGCCGTCGCCGGCGTTTTCGACGGTCTCACCGGCCAAGACCGATCTCAAAAGAACCGGTTTCTTCCCCTGAGTGCGTCGGTGGTCTCCTTTTCAGTCCAGTCGCGGCGGTTCGCCGGCAATCACCTCGTTTCTCCCTCGGATTTTCGAAGCTCCGATCGGTCTGCTCCGGCCACCTGGCGGCGCGATTCCGGTGCCCACGTGTTCGCCGGACTCTCCTCTTCCTCCTGGTACCTTCGTCGGACGCGGACGGTCGTCGGTGCGTGGGAATCGGCAGTGGGTTCTCTCGGGTCGGCTATCGGTTTCTTTTCTTCTTCTTTTCGGGTTTTTCCCGATTTCAGGCTTTTTTTTTTGAATTATTATTATTATTATTTAACCAATTGTTTTATTATTAAAATATTCAATAAAATATTCAATATATTCTAAAAATATCTACACTTATTATTATTTTATTCCACCAATTTAATTAAATTAAATTAAATTTATTTAGTTTTTAAATTATTTTTTCGGTATAATTCCTCCGTATTTTCGGGATATTGTCCCGGGTGACTTTTTGGTATTTCTAAAAATTTTGGATCTTGATCAATTGGACTCGAAATTGTATAATTCCTCATTATTGATCAAGATATCCTAAATCCTTATTTTTAATTAAATTTTTTTTTCATATCCAAGTTATCCCGAATTTTGGTCTTTTGACCGTTTTACCCCTACACTTGTTTCGGAACCAAATTAACCTAACTTTCCTTCATACATCCACCATATTTTCTTATTTAATTTCGTATTTTCGATAAACTTTATTTTCTATCCTTCCCGTTTGGCCTGTGACCATTTCGATCCTTATTTAGCTACTTCCGATGTTCACCGAGATTTTATTTTTATTCTATTTGCAAATTATATTTCAGTCAAAGCTCTTCTTATGATTCCTTGAATATATGTATACGTACATCACATGAATCATAAGGAAATACATCAACAGATAATAAAAGTGGGTCTTACATAATCTCCCCCACTAAAAAAATTTTGGTCCTCCAAATTGGAACCAAATCAGTCTCTGAACAACTCCAGATACTTCTCTTTCATCAAACTCTCTAACTCCCAAGTTACTTCCTCCGGAGTGTGATGCTGCCACAGTACTTTCACCGGAGGAATCGTCTTCGATCTCAATACCTTCTCCTTCCTATCCACAATCTGGATCGGTCTCTCGACATAGGACATACTCTCACTGAGCTCCAGTGGCTCGTATCTGATCACATGCGACGAATCCGGCTGATACTTCTGAAGCATGGAGATGTGGAAGACGTTATGGACATTTGCTAGCTCTGGTGGCAACGCTAGCCTATAAGCTCGATCTCCCACTCTCTCGAGTATCTCAAAAGGTCCTATGAAGCGAGGGCTCAACTTTCCTTTCCTTCCAAATCTAGTAATACCCTTGGAAGGAGAAATTTTCAAAAATACTGACTCCCCTGCTGTAAACTCCAACGGTCTACGTCTCCTGTCAGCATAACTCTTCTGTCGACTCTGAGCTGTCCTCAACCTCTCACAAATCAACTGGACATCCTCAGAGGCCTGACGTATCAAATCGGGAGCGAATATCTGCCTGTCACCAACCTCCTCCCATCCTACAGGAGAACGACATCTACGGCCATACAAGGCCTTATATGGTGCCATCCTGATACTCGAATGATAACTGTCACTATTGGCGAATTCGATTAGCAATCAACTGATCATTCCAGGAGCTTATAAAATCAATGGCACACGCTTTCATCGGATCCTCCAGAACTTATACAGTCTTCTCTGACTGACTATCTGTCTGAGGATGGAAAGCTGTGCTAATACTCAGTCGGGTTCCCATAGCTTCCTTAAATATCCTCAGAGGTAGGAAGTGAAGCGGGAATCCCTATATGATACCATGCTCACTGGAACGGTACTTAATGTTCCACAATCTTTCTTACACATAAATCCTCATATACACTCTGAGTATTTGGGGATTTCATAACCAAAAGGTGGGTAGACTTAGTCAACTTAGCGACTATCATCCAAATAGCCTCGTAATTCACTTGGGTTCTCTATAACCCATCATAAAATTCATGGAGACTTGCTCCCATTTCCGTGCCGTGTCGATATAGGTAGAGGCTGCAATAACCCTGCAGACTTTTAATACTCTACCTTATTCTGCTGACATACTAGGCACTTTTTCACAATCTCTACCATATCTCTTTTCCACATCTGACCACCAATACCCTTTTCGAGATTTCAATATATTTTTATTACTTTTCGTATGCACTGTATATCCCAAAGAGTGAGCTTCTTACAATATTACTATCTCATCAACTGTGGTCCTGGGGAGCACTTATACTTTCTCTGAACCTCTCTGTAAATTATTATCACACTCTGTGAACTCTATCACTGTACCCTTCTGAATCTGACCCACACTATCGACACCCTGCCGATCATTACGCTAAGCCTGTCAACTCCAGGCACTCTCATCCGGTTCTAATCTCAGGCTAGCTGTCACATAATCACTGTCATCATCAGAAGGGATCACATCAATACTAAGGTTCACAACTGCTTTAGCTGCTCATGCTCCCTGACCATCATATGTGATACCATCCCAAGGCTCTTTATACTCAGGGCATCAGCCATCACATTAGCCTTTCTTGGGTGGTACAATTTTCACAATCAAAATCTCTCAGAAGCTCTAACCCACTATGTATTCTCATATTCGCCTCTTTCTGTGAAAATAGATACTCAGGCTTTATGATCAGTGCATATCCATAATTCCTCATCGTGTACCTAGTAGTACCATCTACTTAGTACAAATACTACCGTTGCCAACTTTAAATCATGGGTCAGATAGTTTATTTCATGATCAAGGAGTTATCTGACTCCAAAATTGACTATCTTCCCATTATACTTCAATACAAAGCTCCTTCATAACTTTGAGGTATCCATACTCACTGAGAACCTCTTGAGCTATTGGGTATGGTGAAATTAATCACGGTGGTCAATTCATACTTCATTACACCAAAATTTATGTCACATCTATCCTCTCATTTATCATCTCATTCTAAGACCACGTTTTCATAATTAAACGTGTTAACCAAGTAGACCATATTGAGAACTCGCAACAATCCATCTGTAAAAGCCATCTTCCAATTGTTGCTTATAAATCGCCTTAGACTTTAACTACACCCAATATATCATCGATAATGATGATTACAAATCGATCTAATCCTTGACTTATTTCCGCATAAGCGTATAAGATCCTTCTCAACCGTTTACGTTTTCAGGTACTAACCTGCGTCACTTCCTTTTCTTATCTTAACGGCTCTTATTAAACTTTACTATGTTAACCTTTATGATTTGCCGAATTTTAATATTCTTATCGTCTTAGTAAAAGTATCCTAATGCTAAAGGTATTTATTACGATGATCGATTTCACGTTATAGGTTTTATATATATATATATATATACTTTTAGACGCTGTCAAGTCTTCAGGCGGGGAGGTATTTTGAAATACCTTTATTAACCTTCAGACTTAACCACAATTACTGGTTATGGTTATACCATCTTTATCCTTGGTTATAATTTATATTCGCTACTAATTGCTTAACCTCAATTACTTTGCATATTAAAGGTATTCCTTACCTAGCATATATCTCTTACTCCAATACATCTTGTATTTAGGATCAAAACACATCTCCAAGATCATCTCCTTCGTATATCAATCATGACAAATCTCTTGTCATTATTCATTCCGTGGTTACAATCCTTTACTCCTTTAATTTCAACTGTTGCACCCATTTTTTTTTTTTACTTAAAATCTCTATATCTATATTCCGTTAATTAATCATCCTCTATTGGGGTACTTATTTATCAATATTATGCCCAATAATGTAGGCATTCATGCCTTTTACTCACTTATATGCGAATGAAGGCGGTATGAATAAATGTGTGGCACCAGAATCAATGAACATATGTACTTCATTATTCATAACAAGTGTGGTATCTTACACCACATCCATGAGACATCAATAGTGTCCTGGTCCAAGGCATCCTCTCGCCTTCGTCCAACAGCATACTTTCCTTTTTTCTTTTCGGCTATGGCCTCCCTTTTCGTTGCAGCTATACCAACGAAGTTTTTCTCTGTATCTTTACTTTTCTGTGGGGCGATCTCACCCAACTCTGTGCAATCAAAATCAATGGTCCGTCTTACCACACTTAACGGTCATTTTCCTCAATACAGTGTAGGTATAGACCCTCCTTCCGTGGTATCCACCACACATCTCACACTGCTTACACTGCTACACTGCTTCGTAGCAGGTCGGGGTCCTCCAATCACAATGCCCCTCAACAGTGCCAAAATTGGATGCACTGGGGCCTTACCAATTATCTTACCCCGTGATTTATCAACTCTAATCTCTTACCATCTGGCCTCTTTCCCGCTCTGACATCTCTGTCATTCTCTATTCTCTTCTGTCTCTATTTCAGCCCTTACTACCTTTCCCAATCTCAGAGGCGTGCAATTCATGTTCTTATTTACGCAACTGTATTTTGCGCACTACCTCGACATAGATAGTGAGCCAATCGGACTCTAATCGACAATTTGAGCCATTTCCATTAACTTTTAGGCTTTTCGACTCTCACTGTCCACAATATCGGGTTCATACTTGCCCAGGGATGAAATCTGAGATTCATATTCATCAATCAACCAATGACTATGGGCAGTGTAAGAAACTTTATCAATAAATTCCTTTAAGTAGTGCCCAAAATATTCAGTCACCAGAATACATCCAAAATATTTCTCAGCTTAACTCTGGATGTTTATCACTTAAGATGGGTCGAGCGGGTTTACACCAATGCTCCGCTGCGCCCTCGTATCTCATTCATAATCTGAGCTATTAGCTCCTCAAAATAATCTTCACACTCCGTTCTAATCTCGCGAAGCGTGTCTCAATACTATCCAATCACTCTGTCGGACTCTGAGAGGCATGCTCAACATTAGCCTCCATTTCAATTTCATCCTAATTCTCACAGATCAACTCAGCACGACTTAGCAGACTCAGGTCTACCTCTACAACCTCTGCCTCGTGCACTATCTCATCTTGAGTCTCATATCATGACTCATTCGATTTTCAGGCCAATCTCTACGGCCTCGAGCATGTGTACTCGCCACTCTACCATAGCAGCTATCAGTTATAACAACTATATTCTTGCATTCGAAACAACATTCTTAGCTGCAATTCCATCTTGATATACACAATTGTATATAAACAATGCACAGTACATGGGGATGTAATTTACTTAACCACTAACACCGACTCATATCAGGCCAACTCTGCTCTGATACCACCTTTTGTCACGACCCAAATTACCTAAAAATCCCTACAAATTTTTCACTTTTTCATTTCCTTACCTGTCGTGAACAGTTACACTACTAAACAGTTGGGCTATGATTCGGTGTTAGTCACCTCTCACCTATTTACCATTCCATTTTCATATTTCATTTACATATCAATTTATTTGAACTAAATACATCCCCAATATTAAATCCATATACAGTACTGTGCATCTATATGTTCAGATACAAAAATTATATAAATGTGTATACCTGATCTTGCTAAGAAGCAGCGGATAACCGAGATGCGAGACTATTGTCGCTCTCTTCTACTGAATATACCCTGTGGGGTGGAAAATGAAAGGGTGAGCGAAACGTGCTCAATAAGGCAATAATGTAAGCAGGTAGATAACTATACTATCTACGTGCTGATAATGTCATGATGTAAAAATCGTTTACTTTCGGAGCATGAGGTAAGATTAAAACAATGCCACATGTATGTATATATCATATATAAGAAATCATGAAATCGACATATCAAGCACACATGGAAAATCATCATGTATGACATCTCATGCTCGTCACATTAAAACTCATTTATTTCATCATAAGCTCTTCACTTTAAAATTCATTTGTTTAATCACAAAACTCATCACTTTGAAACTTATTTGTTTCATCATAAATTCATCACATTTAAAACTCATTTGTTTCATTATAAAACAACTTCATCAAGGTCAAACCCATCTCTCGGGAATACCTTGATTCATCAAATCACATCTCTTTTAAAAACACAAATCGGGACTATCCCTCCATCGGGTTTGTCCTGGTCTATCCAGACCATATGATATCATGTGAGGCATGTAGGTTACTGTATGAAAAATCGAGGACTATGGCCATACTATGTCCCTGTGATCCCATGCTACACGGATCCCGGTGTGCGGGGTATCACAACTGCAACGGGAGGTGGGATCAAGTCCTACCCGCCAGAATATCAAGTAACATCGTAGAGTCATCATGACTGCATGGTACAGCGTACTCCGTGTGACATACACAGTACATCATACTCCGTGGACCCATATCATAGTCTGGGGGTGCCTGTCGTAGGTCTTATCCACCCCAATACTATGTCGATAACCAACCCATGTCTCAAAGTATTTGTGCGAGTATCTCAACTCTCTGTGACACACAGTCTACAGGAGGCTTTCGCACGACTATATGCATGTCAACTCACGTCTAGTGCGAGCGAAGCTCCAGCACCACGCTATGCATATCATGATATCTAAAATCTCGTGCGAGCGAAGCTCCAACACGATTTTGTGCACACACAAATTTCTCGTACGAGCAATGCTCCAGTACGGCTTTTCATGAGAATAAATCAGTAAACTTGAGTGCGAGTAAGACTCTAACACTCTTTTTACTTGTATAGATACGATAGGTGGCTAAGTCTTGACAAAACATCTTTTAAAAATAGTAACCGATACAAATCGGTACCCTTTTGTATATTTCACGAAATCAATAGCCAACCTATGTTCATATTTGCTTAAATCAAAGCAGTCTATTCATATAAAGCATTAAAAACATGAAATCATGCAATTTACCTGCCTTACTACCCTTTTTGTAAATTTTTACTCCTAGGGGCAAAATCATCATTTTTCCTTATTTACCTATGCCCCGGTTTTCGCAAAAATTATTATTTCATTTCTAGATACTTTAAAGAATGCTAAACCCTGTAAATCCCCTCAATAAATACGTATAGAAATCTCTATACGCTTACAAAATTCCCTTACCTGGAAATCGCGCGTAGACTTAGCCTATCTCGATGATACCGAACCTCTCGGTCCAAGTGCGCGCCAACCAAAGGTACGTAACTGCATATAACCACATAGTCAAGATTAATTCACTTATCTTGATCGGTATATCGCATTTACTGACCAACTTTAAGGTATTGGGCCCTATCTACTTTATTGGGTCTCGGCCCAATTCAGCCCTTTTATATTTATTAATTCCCTTCTTCGGGTATACCGGGCTTATGCAGCTTATTAATAATTATCGGGCTTCGATCCAAGTTCATTGGATAGCCTGTATACCATTTACGGCAATTTATTACAACTTCGAATTAATATTCTTTCCTATGTGAAATTAATCCGTAATTCCGTAAAATAATTAAAACTCGGTATTTAAAGAACTCTGAATGCCGAAATTAAATTGTACTTACCCGATACGATGCGGGGTACGAAGATCAGAGCTCAATCGGCTCTCGTTCGGTCTCTGTCGTAAAGCTGCATAATTAGGTAAATCCGGATTATTTTTCATTAAAATAATATTAAATTAAATTTTCGAAATTCACCCGTAGGTCAATTTCGACCCTCGGTCAACTTACCCGAACCTCGAGTCGTCCCCGGTAATTTCTTTCCCTTTTTCCCCTTTTTCCTTTCTTTTCTTTCCTTTTCTTTCCTTTTCCTTCCTTTTCTTTCCTTTTCCTTCCTTTTCCCTCCTTTTCCTTCCCTTTCCTTTCGGCCAAACGACACCGTTCACTGTCACTTGCCGTCGCCGATATTTTCGGCGGTCTCACCGACCAAGACCAGTCTCAAAAGAACCGGCTTCTTCCCCTGAGTGCATCGGTGGTCTCCTTTTCGGCCCAGTCGCGGCGGTTCGCCGGCAATCACCCCGTTTCTCCCTCGGATTTTCGAAGCTCCGATCGGTCTGCTCCGGCCACCTGGCGGCGCGATTCCGGTGCCCACGTGTTCGCCGGACTCTCCTCTTCCTCCTGGTACCTTCGTCGGACGCGGACGGTCGCCGGTGCATGGGAATCGGCAGTGGGTTCTCTCGGGTCGGCTATCGGTTTCTTTTCTTCTTCTTTTCGGGTTTTTCCCGATTTCAGGCTTTTTTTTTTGAATTATTATTATTATTATTTAACCAATTGTTTTATTATTAAAATATTCAATAAAATATTCAATATATTCTAAAAATATCTACACTTATTATTATTTTATTCCACCAATTTAATTAAATTAAATTAAATTTAATTTATTTAGTTGTTAAATTATTTTTTCGGTATAATTCCTCCGTATTTTTGGGATATTGTCCGGGGTGACTTTTCGGTATTTCTAAAAATTTCGGATCTTGATCAATTTGACTCGAAATTGTATAATTCCTCATTATTGATCAAGATATCCTAAATCCTTATTTTTAATTATTTTTTTTTCTTATCCAATTTATCCCGAATTTTGGTCTTTTGATCGTTTTACCCCTACACTTGTTTCGGAACCAAATTAACCTAACTTTCCTTCATACATCCACCATATTTTCTTATTTAATTTCGTATTTTTGGTAAACTTTATTTTCTATCCTTCCCGTTTGGCCTGTGACCATTTCGATCCTTATTTAGCTACTTCCGACGTTCACCGAGATTTCATTTTTATTCTATTTGCAAATTATATTTCAGTCAAAGCTCTTCTTATGATTCCTTGAATATATGTATACGTACATCACATGAATCATAAGGAAATACATCAACAGATAATAAAAGTGGGTCTTACAGATAGCCCTTGGCCATATCTCAAAATTTTTCACGTGCAAGCATATAATCGGTGTGACACACAGTCTGCACAGGCTCCCAGCATGGCTGTTTCATGTTATCTCTTTCAAAACTAATAAGTGTGAGTAAACTCCAGGACGAACTCATGCACAAGGTTATATAAAACTAGTGTGAGCAATGCTCTCAGTACTATGTCATGTAAAACTGAGTATGAGTAATGCTCCAATACTCTATCATGCATCAATCAATAAAACTGAGTATGAGCAATGCTCTAATATCTATCATGCATAAATCGCATTAAAATGAAGTACGAGAAATACTCAAGTACCTTATGATGCATATCTCATAAAATCTAGTGCGAGTATTCTCTAACACCAATGGTTTTCACACAAACGGATAAATGGCTTATTTCAATTGAAATTCACTCAATTTAATCAAATCAGCATTATAACGTGTTGTTTTAGCATATGTCATGAAAACATTAGCCAGTCTATCCATGAAACTGTCAAACAACTTTAAAACTAGTCACAAACATACTTCCTAAGCATTTTACCCATATTTGGGGTAAAACCACAATTTTACCTTATCGGTTCCTATCGAACTTTTCTATACTTTGAATTTCATATATAATATAAATAATCAAAATTCTATTCGAAATACGTGTAGCTACCTCTAGCTACTCACGAAATTTCATTACCTCTGATCACGCCACATGACCTCAGTTCCTCGATGCTGCTAAACCTCACAGTTCGATCAGCTTCCAATATAAACTCTGAAGCTGTAGATAACCATTCAAATCAGTATACCTCAATATACTAAATTTTCACTTGCATGAATCTCAAATCAATGCATTTAACCCTTTTTACACTCATTTGGCCTTATTACATCTCATTAGACCTCACTCATTCTTAAGTCTAATCCAACACATGTATTTCACAAAACTATCTTACAATCATATATACATGCTTAATAACCTCACTACATGCTTCAATCATCATTGAATCCATTCCTACTCAACTTTCTCTCATTTTTTCACATCCAAGCCAAGAATCTAGGTCCTGAAGATTTAACATGTTCAAGGTGTTTTCAGCAACTCAAACATACACCACTCAACTCACCAAGATACCTATATTAATATATTTGAAGTTGGTGTATTGAATCTTACCTAGCCTGATTTTTCCTTTTTTTGCCAAATTGGGGGAAATTCACCTTGCTTCTTCAATCCAAGGTTTCAACTTCTAGTTTTCAACCATGTTATTCTCCTTCTTACAAGGAACAACTTTGGTGAAACAAATCTCACTCAAAACTGATTGAAAGATGAAGTTTTTTGGATTACAAAGGTTAGGTTTTCACTTGGTTTTAAAGGGGTTTCAGTTTCTCGGAGAAATGAAGGTACATCAGTCCAGTATATATAGAATTGCCCTTGGAGATCGATCTTGTCAGACTCGAATTTTATGTAGCTTGTTCCTTATGATTCCTATGTGTATGAACACTTTATTACATAGTCGAATCATAAGAAGAGTATTTACTAACATGCAATCGACAATTTGAGAAATTAAAAATGCATGTAAGCTACATAAAAGCGAGATAAGGGTTAAGTTAATTCCCGAACGAGTGCAGGGGTAAAATGGTCAAATGACTAAAATTCGGTATAATTTCGAGAAGATAATTTCATTAAAAATATGAAATTGAGGAATCTTCATCAAAATCGAGGAAAATATTTAATTTCGAGCCCAATTGATCAAGATATAAATTTATTAGAATTTATCAGAATTTTTGCCTCGAAAAATAAGCCCAAAAATATTAGGAAAATATACCGAAAAGGTAAAATCAGACTGATAAATTCATTTATGGACTAAATGAATTTAATAGGATATTTTTAGATGTTTTTAGATATTTTTGGGATATTTTAGGATTTTTATTATTATTTTAAGGAATAAAATAATAATAAAAATTTATTATAAATAAAAGAAAAAATGAAATCAGGAAATCTGAAATTGGGACGCGGGGAGAGAGAAAAAATGGAGAGGAAACCGAGCAAGCCGACCTAAAGGAGAAGGAGTCACCGGCGAGCATCCGGCGACCCAACGGCCAGACCAGCGACCTGAAAAAAGGGAGGACGTCGACGCGATCCTTCTACCATCGGTCACGCCCTCCACCGACGCTGGACGCCAGCGAATTGAAGAGGAGAAGCCACGGAGGAAAAGATGAGATCCGACGGCCACAGGTGGTGGTTGGTCCCGATCGAGCCCAACCGAGTGTTACCCAGGCTGAGGCGCGTCGAACGGCGGTGGTGATGCGACGGGAACTGGTCGGAAGACGCCGACACGACCAAAGGAAGCCTGAACCGATCGGCGATTCAGTGGAGAAGGTTCTGCGCTGAACCGGACCGGATCGGTTCAGCCAAGGAGAAAAGGGGAAAAAGAGGAAAAAGAAAGAAAAAGAAAAAGGAAAATTTTTGGGATTTCACCGGACTTCAGGTAAGTCGATACGAGGTCAAAAGTGATCGATTTGATTTTTGATAAATTTATTTAAATTATATTTAATCGAAAAATTAACCTAGAGTTAAATATACAAAATTGTGCAGTTCGACGATAAATTTCGAACGGGAGCCCGATCAAACTTTGATTTGCGTACCATCGCATGATCTCGGGTAAGTAAAGCTCATTTACGACAATTTATGTGATTATTGCGTATTTAAGATTTATTTTACGCATTTCGGATTAAATTTCGCATTTAGTAAATTATATTCAAAATTTTGAATTAACTCTCGTAAATGATATACGGGCTATCCAAAGAGCTTGGAACAAAGCCCAATGGGTATTGATAGGCCTAATGAGTCGATAGACCCTGATGAAGGGCAATAATACGTGGAAAACGGGCTTAATACGGATTAAGGCCCAATTAAAGTATTTAGGCCCTTTTAGAGTAAACGGGCACAAATAAGGGAAATAAATTGTATTTAATGTGAAATACAGTAGGAAAAGTGTAATTAACCAGATAAATGGTTAAATGCAGCTCCAGAGATTATTGGAGGAGCAAATCGGACTGCTGAAACGAGCAGCGCAGAGAAAGTGAAATTTCTCGAGTGATTGCAGGTAAGGGACTTTTGTGAGTAGTTAGAGATACCTACACGTTTTCATCTGCTTTTACATTCACTTAAAAACTCTGAGGGTAAGAGAAAGTGAATAATAATTATTGTGACCCGATAGTGGCAAATTACGATTCTGCCCTTAGTTAGTCAAAAAGTCAACTTTTATGGGAAGTTGTAAAAAGCTTGGAAACCATTATTTTGAGTGTTTAACTGCTGTTTAGCAGGAGAATAAATAGATGGGCTAATGATTTTAAGGTTGATGTGAAATAAGCACACTTTATAGTGCTGATTTTGATATTTTGTAAAACATCCCTCTTTAAAAGAGCCATCTATCATATTATGTGAGAATGAATCGTGCTGGAGCATAACTCTCACTGTATTTCATATATTTTCCACATACATTAGTGCTGGATTATGATTCGCACTAGATTTTCATGACATGCATGATAGAGTACTGGAGTTCTTACTCGTACTTAGTTTTATATGATATATGTATGAGAGAGTGCTGGAGCGATTAGCTCGTACTCGAGTTTTACATGAGATGCATGATAGAGTGTTGGAGCGTTGCTCGTACTTGATTTGATGATATTGTGCATAGCATGGTACTGGAACTATTGCTCGTACTTGATTTAGTACATAAACTATGCATTGACCTAGTTGCTGGAGGTTTACTCACACTAGCGTTAAGTTTGTGATGTGGAACAGTGTTTGAGCGGAGTGTCGACTGTGAGTAGCGCTCAAAGGCGCGCACTGTATGTGATATATAATACATGTTAAAACCAATGCCCGAGTCATTGTGTGACTGAGTGTCACATTGTGTGAGAGGATATCTGCATGAGGGTACTAGAGACGTGGTATGATATTCCATGGTTTGAGGGCTAAGACCTATGGCAGGCACCTCGACTGTGATGTAGGGTCCACGGAGTACGTTGTACCGTGCGAGTGGCATGGGGTACACTGTACCGTGTGGTGTTGTGGAGTTGAGGAGGATATAACTAGCGTTGTGATAGACTGAGCCCCCTCCTGTTACAGCAGTGATGCCCCACACACCGAGTACTGTGTTGCTTGGGATCACATGTCAGATATGATCATAGTCCAGGATACTATTTACATTTCACCATAGAGTCTCTTATTTTCGAGTGTCTTCAATGCTTGATTTTATATAGCAGGATTGGTAGTTGAAGCATTTAATGTTGTTTTTCCCGTTGATGAGCAGAAAGAGCAATTTGGGAACCTCCAATAGAGCACCAGATCGATCTTCCATCATGACCAGATCGATCTCTTTGTTTAAATTTCTGCAATTACAAAGTAACTTGAAGCATGGAGATCGATCTCATATTTGTAGAGATCAATCTTATAATTTGATAGTGTTAGTGAAGATTGATCTGTCGAACCATCATATCGATCTTCTAATCTCTCTGTTTGAGGCAAGATCGATCTCCAGATCGATCTGGCAAGCATCCTTGTAGAGAGGAGATCAATCTCTAATCACCCTAGATCGATCTTCTAAACTCTTTGACTTTGAGGAGATCAACTCTATTCACAGAAGATCGATCTCATAAACTTTCTGTTTGAATATAAATCAATCTACAGATCGATCTAATACCTTTGTCTTTAGAGGAGATCGATCTCTTTCTAGACCAGATCGATCTCTTAGACATTCTGTAAATTAAAGATCAATCTTACAAGCCCTATAGATTGATCTCTGCTTCCTCAGCATTTTATACAAGCTCTTCGAGTTTTCAATCCTTTAGCAGATCGATCTCATATTCTCATGAGATCGATCCCTCATACTTGAAAAACCCAGGAGATTGATCCTCATCTTATTAGATCGATCTCTCATCTTTAAACACTTAGTTTCTGGCAATGACATTTAGCTGAGCACATTTTACATCATTAGAATCCCACTCATCTTCTTCTTTAGGGATATCTTCCCTCTATTCTTTTAGTTGGGATTTGAGGACCTTTAGTTATAATCCTCCATACCTCATAATCATTTGCTCGAATGAAAAGCATCATCCTAGTTTTCCAATAAGCATAATGTTCACCATTGAACATGGGAGGCTTAACTGTAGAGTGCCCCTCTCCTACTAGACTGGTTGCTACGTTGTAATGAGCCATTAGATCGTTTTTAACTCTTAGGAAGTTATTCCTTTATGATCGAAGAGTCTGAGCTCTGATACCAATTGTTGGCTCTACCAAGAGGGGGTGAATCGATTTTCTAATTATAATGGTAAATTTAAACTTAATTGAATCTAATTACAAGCAGTCAAAGAATAATCAATAAAGTGCAGTGCAATAAATTAAAGGAGATAAGGGAAGGAAACAGCAAACTCAGTAATTTATAGAGGTTCGACCAATCTCTTGCCTACGTCCTCTCTTCTTGACCTCATTGTCAAGAGCTTTCTTTCACTATCTTAATAGCTGATACAAACTCCCTTTTTTAGGTTAAGGAATAACCTCTCTACCCTTTTTACAAAGACAATATTCATCCTTTACAAAATTATCTCACAGAGGACCTCTCCTCTTCTCTCTTAAATTAAGGATGAATACAAAATGAAGCTTTCTTTTGAGGGTAGGAAAAATAACTTCTACACAAGGTTTCTTTCACACAATACACTTAATGTGATGTTGAAGACAAAGAGAATGTTAGAAAAGATCTCTTGAGAATATACAGAATTTGCAGCATAAGTCTCTTATTTTCGAGTGTCTTCAATGCTTGATTTTATACAGCACGATTGGTAGTTGAAGCATTTAATGTTGTTTTTCCCGTTGAAGATTTTGCAGAAAGAGTCGTTGGGAACCTCCAGGAGAGCGCCAGATCGATTTTCCATCATGACCAGATCGATCTCTTTGTTTAAATTCCTGCAATTACAAAGTAACTTGAAGCATGGAGATCGATCTCATATTTGTAGAGATCAATCTTATAATTTGAAAGTGTTAGTGAAGATTGATCTGTCGAACCATCAGATCGATCTTCTAATCTCTCTGTTTGAGGTAAGATCGATCTCCAGTTCGATCTGGCAAGCATCCTTGTAGAGAGGAGATTAATCTCTAATCACCCTAGATCGATCTTCTAAACTCTCTGACTTTGAGGAGATCGATCTCTATTCATAGAAGATCGATCTCATAAACTTTCTGTTTGAATATAGATCGATCTACAGATCAATCTAATACCTTTGTCTTTAGAGGAGATCGATCTCTTTCTAGACCAGATCGATCTCTTAGACATTCTGTAAATTAAAGATCAATCTTATAACCCCTATAGATCGATCTCTGCTTCCTCAGCATTTTATACAAGCTCTTCGAGTTTTCAATCCTTTAGCAGATCGATCTCATATTCTCATGAGATCGATCTCTCATACTTGAAAAACCCAGGAGATCAATCCTCATGTTATGAGATCGATCTCTCATCCTTAAATACTTAGTTTCTGGCAATGACATGTATTTAATTAAACTCTAAACATGTTTAACACATTTCTATATTTATATCGATTATTGAATTTACTATTTTGTCATTTCAAAATAAATTAACTCAACAATCTCCCCGTTTTTATATGACAAAACTTATTCAATAAACTAACTTTATAAACATGCTTAGTTACCCCCTTAGCATTATGAATCTAATCCTTTCGTTTCAAAAACTCCCTCTTAATATAAGCTCCCCTTAACTCCCCCTTAATTTATGCTCCTTTTAAACATGTTTTCTTAACATATTCTTCTCCCCCTTTTTGTCATATCAATGGCAATAAAGGCATAAAACCATGTATCATAAATCAAGAAATTACTAAGCATAACACATGTCCCAAAATGATCAATCATGTCATTTCAAAAGATAAATATTCAAGCAATTTATGTCTCAAAATATAAACAATCGAAGATAAACATTAGTAATCATCTAGAACAATTGAAGTAAGCATGCCCTGTGGCGGAGGAGAAAATCACTCCAGAAGTTCTTCGACTCGAGTACGGGTGACTTACAACTCATCGAACATAGCCTGTTGTGTGGCATGAAGGTTTGCAAAACCTTCATCCATCTTCTGGTTAAGCTCCATAACCATGGCCATAATTGATTCCATCCCATTAGATGATGAGGCAGGTTCAGTAGGCTGAGTAATCGATGAAGAAGGAACGTCAATAGTCAGGCGGTAGGCTCAGCTAGTAGGTCTTCTTCCATGGCTGCCTCAGAATGGGTTTCTCGTTTCTTCCTCCATTGCCCTTGAAAGTCTTTGTAGTACCCCATATGGTGAAGTGTGTCAATGTTAAGACGCTCTTTGTAGAAGGCACTTCACCGGTCTCACAGGAATAGTCGACCTCGAGTCGTTGGAGCAGGTATGCAAGTGGTTGCAGGAAGACTATCGTGGCGGCTTGTCCGTGCACGATTTTAAGCCAATCTTCGTAGATGAAGTGGACTAGATTTGGTTTTTGGTTTTGAGATGTGTGAAGGTAGTGGAGCCAAAAACGGTCTAGTTTCCTAACTGTGGAATGACGGGTACCGAAAGGTCTGAGGTTCCATGAGATTATAAGGTGGAGTAACCTAGGGTGCATCGGTAGGTCACTAGCCTTATCCCCGAGGAGGTTAAATTCGAGGGGTACCTCATCCTCTTCATCAGTCAACCTATCATCTTCAATGTCAATGTAAGACCCGAATTCAGTCAAAACATGAAATTCAAAATGTAAAAGGACTGAAATGAAAATTCCCGAACACGTGCAAGGGTAAAACGATCAAAAGACCGAAAGCCGAAATAAATTCAATAAGAGAATTTAATTAAAAATAATGGATTTGAGAATCTTGATCAATAACGAAGAAATAATTAAATTTCGAGTCCAATTGATCAAGATCCAAAAAATTTAGAAATATCAAAAAGTCACTTGGGACAATATCCCAAAAATACGAAGAAATTATTAAAAAAAGGGTTAAAATAAATTAAATAAATTAAATAACCCCTATAGATCGATCTCTGCTTCCTCAGCATTTTATACAAGCTCTTCGAGTTTTCAATCCTTTAGCAGATCGATCTCATATTCTCATGAGATCGATCTCTCATACTTGAAAAACCCAGGAGATCAATCCTCATCTTATGAGATCGATCTCTCATCCTTAAATACTTAGTTTCTGGCAATGACATGTATTTAATTAAACTCTAAACATGTTTAACACATTTCTATATTTATATCGATTATTGAATTTACTATTTTGTCATTTCAAAATAAATTAACTCAACAATCTCCCCGTTTTTGATATGACAAAACTTATTCAATAAACTAACTTTATAAACATGCTTAGTTACCCCCTTAGCATTATGAATCTAATCCTTTCGTTTCAAAAACTCCCCCTTAATGTAAGCTCCCCTTAACTCCCACTTAATTTATGCTCCTTTTAAACATGTTTTCTTAACATATTCTTCTCCCCCTTTTTGTCATATCAATAGCAATAAAGGCATAAAACCATGTATCATAAATCAGGAAATTACTAAGCATAACACATGTCCCAAAATGATCAATCATGTCATTTCAAAAGATAAATATTCAAGCAATTTATGTCTCAAAATATAAACAATCGAAGATAAACATTAGTAATCATCTAGAACAATTAAAGCAAGCATGCCCTATGGCGGAGGAGAAAATCGCTCCAGAAGTTCCTCGACTCGAGTACGAATGACTTACAACTCATCGAACATAGCCTGCTGTGTGGCATAAAGGTTTGCAAAACCTTCATCCATCTTCTGGTTAAGCTCCATAACCATGGCCATAATTGATTCCATCCCATCAGATGATGAGGCAGGTTCAGTAGGCTGAGCAGTCGACGAAGAAGGAACCTCAAAAGTCGGGCGGTAGGCTCAGCTAGTAGGTCTTCTTCCATGGCTGCCTCAGAATGGGTTTCTCGTTTCTTCCTCCATTGCCCTTGAAAGTCTTTGTAGTACCCCATATGGTGAAGTGTGTCAATGTTAAGATGCTCTTTGTAGAAGGCACTTCACCGGTCTCACAAGAATAGTCGACCCCGAGTCGTTGGAGCAGGTATGCAAGTGGTTGCGGGAAGACTATCGTGGCGGCTTATCCGAGCACGATTTTAAGCCAATCTTCGTAGATGAAGTGGACTAGATTTGATTTTTGGTTTTGAGATGTGTGAAGGTAGTGGAGCCAAAAACGGTCTAGTTTCCTAACTGTGGAATGACGGGTACCGAAAGGTCTGAGGTTCCACGAGACTATAAGGTGGAGTAACCTAGGGTGCATCGGTAGGTCACTAGCCTTATCCCCGAGGAGGTTAAATTCGAGGGGTACCTCATCCTCTTCATCAGTCAACCTATCATCTTCAATGTCAATGTAAGACCCGAATTCAGTCAAAACACGAAATTAAAAATGCAAAATGACTGAAATGAAAATTCCCGAACACGTGCAAGGGTAAAATGGTCAAAAGATCGAAAGCCAAAATAAATTCGATAAGAGAATTTAATTAAAAATAATGGATTTGAGAATCTTGATCAATAACGAAGAAATAATTAAATTTCGAGTCCAATTGATCAAGATCCAAAAAATTTAGAAATACCAAAAAGTCACTCGAGACAATATCCCAAAAATACGGAGAAATTATTAAAAAAAGGGTTAAAATAAATTAAATAAATTAAATAAAAGTAAATAAATTTATGTGGAATAAAAAATAAATTTTTTGTAGATATTTTGAATATTTTGACTAAAATAATGAATATAATAATAATAAACTAATTTATAAATAATAATAATAAAAAAACAAACTGAAATGAAAATCGAGAAGAACCCGAAAAGGAAACCGATGGAAGCAGCAGTAACCCGAGGACCCAGCCCCGTCGGCCTCAGCATCGAACACCACCGAAAAACCGACTAGGCGAAGCAGTCAAGCCCGTCGGCACCGACAACTGAGGGAAATGGTGGTGAACGGCGAGGGATCGGCGAGGAAGAGAGAAAAACAAAAAAAAATCGAAAAGCGAAAAGGAGATCGACGGCGAACGGCGCCGATCTAGCCCCACCCGACCACCATCAAACATCCCCGAGGCCAAGACGAGCAGATTGGTGGTGGTGGCAGTCATCGAAACCGATGGACGGTGCCGAAAACGATAGAAAAGAGGAATGGGTACCGACGGTCGAGGGAGAACAGTCGGACCGGTGACTTTTCGACGGCCTTGGATGAAACCGAGGGCAGATCTGAGATGCGGACGACCTAGCGAAGCCACTGGTGACAGAAACCGATGGAGAACCGGTCGGTAGGGCTGTGAACCGGTTGAACTGGAGTGAACCGGGCTGAACCGGATTGGTCTGAACTGGGTTGAACCGGACTGAACCGGTTCAGCTAAGAAAGAAGGGAAAAAAGGAGAAAAAGAGAAAAAGAAAAAAGGGAAAGAATTTTTGGGGATACACCGGACTTCGGGTAAGTCGGTAAGAGGTCAAAAGTGATCGATTTGACTTTCAAAAAATTTATTTAAATTATATTTAATCGAAAAGTAACCCGGGATTAAATATATAATTGTGCAGTTTTACGACAGAACCCGAGCGAGAGCGGATTGAGCTCCGATTTTTGTACCCCGCATCATATTGGGTAAGTATATTTTAATTACGATAATATAAGTCCTTTAATACAGAGTTTCGATTATTTTACGGAATTTATGAATTAATTATGTATAAAAAGGAATATTATTTGGAATTTTACGGTAATTATCGTAAATAGTATACGGGCTATCCAATAAGTTTGGAACGAAGCCCGATGATTATTGGTAAGCTGAATGAGCCCAGTAAACCCGAAGAAGGGATTTAATAAGTATAAACGGGCTGAAAATGGGTCGAGACCCATTAAGGTACAATTGGGCCCAATAAAGTAAAACGGGCCCAGTACGTTAGATTCGATCAGTAAAGGTGATATACTGATAAAGATAATTGAATTGACCCCAGTTATGTGGTTATATACAGTTTCGTAGACTTGATTGACGCGCAGTTGGACTGAGAGATCGGATATTATCGAGACGAGATAAGTTTACGCGTAAATCGAGGTAAGGGAATTTTGTAGGTGTATAGAGATTTCTATACTTATTTATTGAGGGGATTTACAGGGTTTAGAATTCCTTAAAGTATCTAGTAACGAAATAATAATTTTTGCGAAAACCAGGGCTTAGGTGAATAAAGAAAAAGACGATTTTGCCCCTGAGAGTAAAATTTACAAAAAGGGTAGTAAGGCAGATAAATTGCATGATTTTCATGTTTTAATGTTTTATATAAATGCATTGCTTTGATTTAAGCAAATATGTACATAGGTTGGCTGTTGATTTCATGAATTATACGAAAGGGTACCAGTTTGGACCGGTTACGATTTTAAAAAGATGTTTTATCAAGATTGAGCCACCTATCGTATTTACATGAATAAAAAGAGTGCTATAGTCTTTCTCGCACTCAAGTTTACTGATTTATTTCTCATGAAAAGCCGTACTGGAGCATTGCTCGTACGAGAAATTTATGTATGTACAAAATCGTGCTGGAGCTTCGCTCGCACGAGATTTTAGATATCATGATATGCATAGCGTGGTGCTGGAGCTTCGCTCGCACTAGACGTGAGTTGACATGCATATAGTCGTGCAGAAGCCTCCTGTAGACTGTGTGTCGCAGAGAGTTGAGATGCTCGCACGTATACTTTGAGATATGGGTTGGTTATTGACATAGTATTGGGGTGGATAAGACCTACAGCAGGCACCCCCAGACTATGATATGGGTCCACGGTGTACGATGTACCGTGTATATCACACGGAGTACGTTGTACCGTGCAGTCATGATGACTCGATGATGTTACTTGATATTCTGGTGGGTAGGACTTGACCCCACCTCCCGTTGCAGTTGTGATACCCCGCACACCGGGATCCGTGTAGCCTGGGATCACAAAGACAAAGTATGACCATAGTCCTCGATTTTCATACAGTAACCTACATGCCTCACATGATATCATACGGTCTGAATAGACCAGGACGAACCTGAGGGAGGGGTAATGTCCCGATTTATGTTTTTAAATGAGATGTGATTTAATGAATCAAGGTATTCCCGATAGATGGGTTTGACCTTGATGAGGTTGTTTTATGATGAAACAAATGAGTTTTAACGTGATGAGTTTATGAGAAAACAAATAAGTTTTAAATGTGACGAGCATGAGATGACATACATGATGATTTTTCCATGGTTGTTTTATATGTCGACATCATGATTTATCTTATATGATATATACATACATGTGGCATCGTTTTAGTCATACCTTATGCTCCAAATGTAAACGATTTTATATCATGACATTATCAGCACGTAGATAGTATAGTTATCTACCTACTTACATTATTGCCTTACTAAGCTGTTTATGTTCACCCTTTCATTTTCCACCCCACAGGGTATATTCAGTAGAAGAGAACGACAATAGTCATATCCGTTGCTTCTTATCAAGACCAGGTATACACATTTGTATAATTTTTGTATCTGAACATATAGAGGCACAGTACTGTACATGGATGTAATATTGGGGATATATTTATTTAAAATAAATTGATATGTAAATGAAATATGAAAATGGAATGGTAAATAGGTGAGAGGTGACTAACGCCGAATCATAGCCCAACTGTTTAGTAGTGTAACTATTCACGACGGGTAAGGAAATGAAAAAGCAAAAAATTTACTTTGATTTTTAGGTAATTTGAGTCGTGACAGTCAAACACTCGGGCTAATAGGGTTGTGTTTACAGAGATCATTTTGGCCATGACAAATGTTTTGAATCCTAGAATCTTGTAGGTATCATCAGGGTCATATATGAGCTCTGCGTTAGAGAAGAAGGCCCTAATGATGTTTGGAGGTGCCGGGGTGTTTATCTTAAGGAATGGAAGCCAACCAAACTCTTCTATTTTTAACAGATAGGGGAAATCTATACAATTTAGGAAAGAAAAATCAATTGTTCACCAATGTTTTATTAGCATGGTTGAGAAATACTCTTCATATCGTTTCCTTTTTGCAGGTGTTTGAAAACATCTACTAAAGGTGGTGACAGAAGAGGGATGAGCAGTTTGAGGTTAGGAAGATGAGCTTCTATCAACATTTGATGTTTGTCTAGGTGGTTTGGAGTCTTTGGTTGCAACTTTCTTAAGATGAGGCATGATTGTAGACTAAAACTTCAGCTAGACACACTCTAAGATTGTTTTACACACCCTAGGCAATAGTTTGAATAGTTATCTAGAAACCTAGGCAATGAAACAGTTTCAAAATTGCCCTAAAGATGATTTCAACAAAAATAAAGAAATTTTTGAAGAGAATTTAACAATGTAGGTTAATAGAACAAAGATTGATGAAAAGATTGAGCAAGAACCATACCGAGATCGATCTGGGGGTGAAAATTGAAGAAGGAGGCGCAACAGAGGGTTAGGGATTTGAAAATTTGGGATTTTGAATTTTGGGGATTTTGAAGCAGTATTTATAGTCCAGGGCTAAGGAGATCGATCTGTTGAGGCACCAGATCGATCTGATGTTTCCAGAAACTTGAAGAGATCGATCTGATGTTTTAAGGGATTGATCTTCAAAATACAGAAGCTCAAAGAGATCGATCTGCCAAATGCAAAGATCGATCTGCAACTTTACAGAGGCTGAAGGAGATCGATCTGCCAAATGCAGAGATCGATCTGTGAAATACAGAAGCATAAGGAGATCGATCTTATGGGATAGAAGATCGATCTGCTTAGCTAAACCTTACTGCTTTAGGTCAATTTGGAGCACGAAGATCGATCTATAGTGATAGGAGATCAATCTCTTATACCTTTTTGCCTAGAAAATGAATTGAAAAATCAGTTGAAAATCACTTTGAAATCAAAGTTTTGAAGGGAATAAATCTCAAGGAACATTCATGAGTCCTAATTCACCTCTAAGAACACAAAACCTATCTCTATCAAGAGGTTTGGTGAAGATATCAGCTATTTGATGTAAAATATCAATATATTCTAGAATTATATCTCTTTTTTATACATGATCTCTAAAGAAATGATACCTAATCTCAATATGTTTAGTTCTAGAGTGTTGAATTGGATTTTTAGAGAGATTAATGGCACTGGTATTATCACATTTGATTGAGACTTGCTTCATGTCAATACCATAGTCTTTCATTTGTTGTTTAATCAACAACATTTTAGCACTACAACTACCAGCTGCTATATATTCTGCTTCTGTTGTGGATTGTGCTACACTATTTTGTTTCTTAGAGAACCATGAGATTAATCCATTTCCTAAGAATTGGCATGTTCCTGAAGTGTTTTTTCTATCTATTTTACAACCTCCAAAATCTGTATCAGAAAAAGCATGAAGAGCAAAGGTGGAGTCCTTAGGGTACCAAAGTCCTAGAGAGGGAGTGTCTTTAAGATACCTAAAGATCCTTTTTGTGGCTAGTAAGTGTGACTCACTAGGAGAAGATTGAAATCTAGTACATAGGCATACACTAAACAAAATATCTGGTCTACTTGCAGTAAGATAAAGCAATTGTAAGACCCGAATTTATTTAAAAACACGAAAAGAATGAGTATTCGTGAAAGGAAGTTGGGTTAAATTAATCCCAAACACCTTGAAGGACAAAACGGTCAAAAGATCGAATGCCGATATAAATTCGATGAGAAAATTTAATTAAAAATAATAGATTTGAGAATCTTGATCAATATTGAAGAAATAATTAAATTTCGGGTTAAATTGATCAAGATATGAAATTATTGGAATTAACCAAAAATTTCACATTGGGAAATAATCCCGAAAATAATCAAAAAATATATCGAAAAGCTGAAATAATAAGGAGAAAATTATTTATTCATTAAATAAATTAAATAATAATTTATCTTAGATATTTTGGCAAAATATTAATATAATATTGAATAAAATAATAATAAAATTAAATAATAAATTAAATTAATTCAAAAAAAGAAAAAAAAGAAAGGAATCAGAAATGGAAAATCGGGGAGAGAGAAAGAGGAGGGAAAACGAAAAACGGGATGAAGCCGAGAGCCCAGCTCATCGGCCTCACCACCGGACGTCACCAGGAAGCCGACCAGGCGAGGCTGCTGAGCTCACCGGCATCGATAGCTAACAAAAAACGGCAGCCGGCGATGAGGAAATGAGAAAACGGAGAAACCGAGGGAGAAAAGGAAATCGACGACAAACGGCGTCGATCTAGCCCCACCCGACCACCATCGTACATCCCCGAGGCCAAGACGAGCAGATTGGTGGTGGTGGCAGTCGTCGAAACCGGTGGATGGCGTCGAAAATGGCGGAAAGAGAAAATGGGTACCGACGGTGGAGAGAACAGGCCGTACCTATGACTTTTCGACGACCTTGGACAAAATCGATGGCAGATCTGAGATGCGGACGACCCAGCGAAGCCACTGGAGGCAAAAACCGGTGGAGAACCGGCCTGCAGGGCTGTGAACCGGCCGAACCGGAGTGAATCGGGCTGAACCGGACCAGTCTGAACCGGGTTGAACCGGATTGAACCGGTTCAGCCAAGAAAGAAGGGAAAAGGGGAGAAAAGGAGAAAAAGGAAACAGGGAAAGAATTTTCAGGGATACACCGGACTTCGGGTAAGTCAATACAAGGTCAAAAGTGACCGATTTGAATTTTGAAAATTTTATTTAAATTATATTTAATCGAAAAGTAACCTGAAATTAAATAATAATTGTGCAGTTGTACGACAAAGCCCGAACGAGAGCCGATTGAGCTCCGATTTTTGTACCCCGCATCACATTGGGAAAGTATATTTTAATTCTGACAATTAGAGTCCTTTAATACAGAGTTTCGATTATTTTACGAAATTTACAAAATAATTCTGTATAAAAAGGAATATTATTTGGAATTTTACAGTAATTATCGTAAATAGTGTATGGGCTATCCAATGAATTTGGAACAAAGCCCGATGATTATTGGTAAGCTGAATGAGCCCAGTAAACCCGAAGAAGGGATTTAATAAGTAAAAACGGGCTGAAAATGGGTCGAGGCCCATTAAGGTGCGATCGGGCCCAATAAGAGTAAATTGGCCCAATTAGATAAATCGACTATAGTAAATAAGAGAATTATATTTATTGGGTTAAATTGACATGATAAATAATTATCTGCAGCCCCAGAGAGTAGATTAGCAGCAAATCGGATCGGACGAGCCTTCGACAGTGGAATTTAGATACGCGCTCGATGAGAATCGAGGTAAGGGAATTTTGTAGGTGTATAGAGATTTCTATACGTATTTATTAAGGGGATTTACAGGGTTTAGAATTCCTTAAAGTATCTAGAAACGAAATAATAATTTTTACGAAAACTGGGGCTTAGATAAATAAAGAAAAAGATGATTTTGCCCCTAGGAGTAAAATTTACAAAAAGGGTAGTAAGGCAGATAAATTGCATGATTTTCATGTTTTAATGTTTTATATGAATATATTGCTTTGATTTAAGCAAATATGCATATAGGTTGGCTGTTGATTTCGTGAATTATACAAAAGGGTACCGGTTTGGACTGGTTACTATTTTAAAAGATGTTTTATAAAGATTGAGCCACCTATCATATTTACACGAGTAAAAAGAGTGCTAGAGTCTTACTTGCACTAAAGTTTATTGATTTATTACTCATGAAAAGCCGTACTGGAGCATTGCTCGTACGAGAAATTTGTGTGTGCACAAAACCGTGCTGGAGCTTCGCTCGCACGAGATTTTAGATATTATGATATGCATAGTGTGGTGCTGGAGCTTTGCTCGCACTAGACGTGATTTGACATGCATATAGTCATGCGGAAGCCTCCTGTAGACTGTGTGTCACAGAGAGTTGAGATGCTTGCACGTATACTTTGAGACATGGGTTTGTTATCGACATAGTATTGGGGTGGATAAGACTGACGGCAGGCACCGCCAGACTATGATATGGGTCTACAGAGTACGATATACCGTGTATGTCACACGGAGTACGCTGTACCGTGCAGTCATGATGACTCGATGATGTTACTTGATATTCTGGCGGGTAGGACTTGACCCCACCTCCCGTTGCAGTTGTGATGCCCCACACACCGGGATCCGTGTAGCCTGGGATCACAGGGACAAATTATGGCCATAGTCCTCTATTTTCATACAGTAACCTACATGCCTCACATGATATCATACGATCTAAATAGACCAGGATGAACTCGAGGGAGGGGTAATGTCCCGATTTATGTTTTTAAAAGAGATGTGATTTAATGAATCAAGGTATTCCCGAGAGATGGGTTTAGCCTTGATGTGGTTGTTTTATGATAAAACAAATGAGTTTTAAAGTGATGAGTTCTGTGATATAACAAATAAGTTTTTAACGTGATGAGTTTATGATGAACACAAATAAGTTTTAAATGTGACGAGCATGAGATGACATACATAATGATTTTTCCATGTCTTTTTTATATGTCGATTTCATGATTTCTCTTATATGATATATACATACATGTGGCATCGTTTTAGTCTTACCTCATGCTCCAAATGTAAACGATTTTATATCACGACATTATCAGCATGTAGATAGTATAGTTATCTACCTGCTTACATTATTGCCTTACTGAGCTGTTTATGCTCACCCTTTCATTTTCCACCCCACAGGGTATATTCATTAAAAGAGAAAGACAGTAGTCATATCCGCTGCTTCTTATCAAGACCAGGTATACACATTTTTATAATTTTTGTATCTGAACATATAGAGGCACAGTACTGTACATGGATGTAATATTGGGGATGTATTTATTTAAAATAAATTGATATGTAAATGAAATATGAAAATGGAATGGTAAATAGGCGAGAGGTGACTAACACCGAATCATAACCCAATTGTTTAGTAGTGTAACTGTTACACGACGGGTAAGGAAATGAAAAAGCAAAAATTTTACTCTGATTTTTTTGGAAATTTGGGTCGTGACAGAAAAGGTGGTATCAGAGCAGAGTTGGCCTGATATGAGTCAGTGTTAGTGGTTAAGTAAATTTACATCCCCATGTACTGTGTATTGTTTAGATACAATTGTGTATATTAAGGTGGAACAGCAGCTAAGAATTTAGTTTCAAATGCAAGAATATAGTTTTTATAACTGATAACCGCTATGGTAGAGAGACGAGTACATATGCTCGAGACCATAGAGATCGGCCTGAGAGTCGAATGAGTCGTCACATGAGACTCAAGATGAGAGTGAAGTGGAGGCTGATGATGAGCATACTCCACGGAGCCCTATAAAGAGACCTAACAGTATTGAGACACGCTCCAAGAGGATGGAGTGGAGTGTTGAAAATATTTTGGAGTTGTTTACTCAGTCTATGCATGTAGTTGAGGATAGATAGGGTAAAGCCTAAACAGATGCCTTAGACTATAGAGATTCTCACAGCCCTCTGGTATTTTGCGAAGTAAAGAAACCAATAGTTGCTAAGGACTGGGTGAATGAGATAGCGAAGTTGTATGGATTCTTTCAGTGTATGTCGATCGAGAAAGTGACTTTTAAATACGTTTATGTTGGAGTCGAGGCAGAGCATTGGTGGAAGTCCGCTCGACCAATTTAAAGAGTTAGAGGTCCAAAGTCGACATGAAAAATATTTCTGGATGTATTCCAGTGACAGAATATTTCGGACACTACTTAAGGGAAATTACAATTAAAATTTCTTGCACTGACCTAGAGACACTAGTTGATTGATAACTATGAAACTCAATTTATATCTTTGGGCAGGTGTGAACCTGATACCATGGGCAGTGAGAGTCAAAAAGCCCAAAAGTTCATGGAATGCTCAAATTGTCGATTAGAGTCCGATTGGCTCACTACCTATGTCGAGGCAGTGCGCAAAATACAGTTACGTGAATAAGATCATGTGTTGCACGCCTTCGAGATTGGGAAAGGTAGTAAAGGCCGAAATAGAGACAGAAAAGAATAGAAAATGACAGAGATGTCAGAGCGGGAAAGAGACCAGTTGGTAAGAGATTAGAACTGATGAGTCACAGGGTAAGATGATTGGTAAGGCCCCAGTATATCCAATTTAACACTTATTAGGGGTATTGTGATTGGAGAACCCTGACCTGTTACGAAGCAGTGTAAGCAGTGTAGCAATGTAAGTAGTGTAGGATGTGTGGTAGATACCACGGAAGTAAAGGCCTACACCTACATATTATTGATGAAAATGACCGTTAAGTGTGGTAAGACGGATCATTTATTATGATTGCTCAGAGTTGGGCGAGATTGCCCCACAGAAAGGTAAAGAGATAGAGAAAACCCTGTTGAGATAGCTGCATCGAAAAGGGAGGCCACAGCCGAAGAGAAAAGGAAAGTAGGCTATTCGACGAAGGCGAGTGTATGTCTTGGATCAGGACACTACTGATGTTTCACAGGATGTGGTGAAAAGATACCACACTGCTTATGAATAAAGAAGTAATTGCATTAATTGATCCTGGTACCACGTATTTCTTCATACCGCTTTCATTCGCATGTAAGTGAGTAAAAGATAAGAATGCCTACACTCTTGGACACAATGCTGATAATTGAGTACCCCAATAGAGGAAGGTTAACTAACGGAATAATTATGAAGAGATTTTAAGTTGAAAATGGGGGAAGAAGTATAAGTCAGCCGATTTTATTCAATGGACTATGAATAATTTAAAGTAATATTTGAGAATAAATTAGTCGGCTGCATATTATGATGTTCGGATTTCTATCCTAAGATAGTGATATGGTTACCCCTGAAAAGTATACTGTAAGTTTTGATAAGTACTAAAAAGGGGTGCAACGAATAAAATTAAAAGAGCAAATGATGGTACTCACGAAATGAATAATGACAGAGTTTCGTTATAATTGATATACGAAGGAGATACTCTTTAAGATATGTTTGATCCTAAATACAAGATATACTGGAGTAAGAGACGTATGCTAGGTAAGAATGCCCTTAAAATATGAAGTAATTTGGATTAAAGCGATAAGTAGTAAATATGAATTATAACCAAGGATAAGGGTGGATATAACCATAACTAGTCCCTGTGGTTAAGTCTAAGGGTTAATAAAGGTATTTCAAAATAAATCCTCGCCTGAAGACTTGACAACGTCTAAAAGTATACACAACTTATAAATTAAAATCGATAGTCGTAATATATACATTTAAAATTAGGGTACCTTTACTGGTACGATAAAGAAATATAGAATTTGATTAATCAAGAAAGTTTAAAAAAATTAATTAAAAATTTTATAAAAGTCGTTAATATAAGAAAAGGAAATAACGCAGGTTAGTGTCTTGAACGGAAGTTATTTCAAAATGACGATTTACGTTTATACGTACGTAGGTCAAAGATATGGGTGATTGAAATATTTAGTGGAACACAACTACGAAGAGGTATTTAAACTTTACCTGGACCGATTTGTTGTCATCCATATTGATGATATTTTTGGGTGTATTTAAAGTCTAGGGAAAATCATAAGCAACAATTAAAAATTGTTTTTACAGATGATTTGTTGAGAGTTCTCAAAATGGACTACTTTATTGACACGTTTAACTTAGAAAAAGTTGTATTTGAATGGGATGATAGACGTGACAGGAGTTTTGGTGTACTGAAGTAATAAACTGACCACCACATTTATTCTCATCATACCCAATAGATTAAGAGATTCTCATGAATCTATGGATACCTCAAAATAATGAATGGGCTGTGTATTGATGCAAAAAGGGAAGATAGTCGATTGTGGATCCAGACAACTCAAGGATCATGAAATAAACTATCTGACCCATGATTTAAAGTTGGCAGCGGTAGTACTTGTAGGATATGGTACTATTATGTACATTGTGAGAAATTTTACGTATGCACTGATCATAAAAGCCCCAAGTATCTATTTTCACAGAAAGAGTCGGATATGAGAACAAAAAGAGAGTTAGAGCTTTTGAGGGATTTTGATTGTGGAAAGTGTACCACCCAAGAAAGGCTAATGTAATGGCTAATGCCTTGAACAGAAAGAGCTTCGAGATGGTATTACATATGATGGTCAGGGAGCATGAGCTACTAGAATAGTTGTAAGCCTCAGTAATGATGTGATCCCCTCTGATGATGATAGTGGTTATGAGACAGCTAGCCTGAGATTAGAACCGGATTTGAGTGACCGGATTTGACAGGCTTAGCGTGATGATCAACAGGGTGTCGATAGTGTGGGTCAGATTCAGATGGGTACAGTGACAGAGTTTACAAAGAGAGATAATGGCTTACTGAGGTTTAGAGACAGTATAAGTGCTCCCTAGGACCACAGCGATGAGGTAGAGTTATTGTCAGAAGCTTACTCTTCGGGATATACAGTGTATACGGAAAGTAACAAATATATATATGAAATCTCTGAAAAGGGTATTAGTGGTCAGATGTGAAAAGAGATATGGTAGAGATTGTGAAAAAGTGCCTAGTATGTCAGCAGAATAAGGTAGAGTATTAAAAGTCTGTAGAGTTATTATAGCCTCTACCTATATCGACATGGCACGGAAATGGGAGTAAGTCTCCATGAATTTTGTGATGGGTTATAGAGGACTCAGATGAATCACGGGGCTATTTAGATGATAGTCGCTAAATGGACTAAGTCTACCCACCTTCTGGTTATGAAATCCCCAGATACTTAGAGTGTGTGCCATTAATGTTATAAGCTCCTAGAATCATCAGTTGTTACAAATTGAAGTCGCCAATAACGACAGCTGGCACTTGAGTATCGGGATAACAATTATAAGGCAGTGTATGGCCGTAGGGGTTGTTCCCCGACTCAGACAAGAAAAAGTGGGTGACAGATAGAAATTCCTTTCGAATTAGTATAATAAGTCTCTGAGGATGTTCAGTTGAGTGAGAGATTAAGAACACCTTAGAGCAGACAAAAAGCATTGGAACTCACCGAGGGTGAATCAGTATTGTTGAAGTTATTTGTCCTAAGGGAATAAGGACATAACGAGACTCGGGAAGAAGGCAAATTGAGTTTTGCTGAATGGAATTTTTGAGAGATTGGACAAGTGGGAGATAAGACCTGTAGGTTGGCGTTATCACCTGAATAAACAGGCATCCACAATGTGTCCCATCTTTTGATACTTCAGCAATACTATCCAGATCCAGCATAGGTGATCGAATATGAACTCCAATAGTTCAGCTCAGTGCAAATATAAGTATATTGAAAAAGTTGATTCGGGCATTAAACAGGAAAGAGAAAGTATTGAGGTTTAAGACGATCTCCCTAATTAAAGTCCTTTGGTAGTATTACACTCCGGAAAAAAAAAAGTCACAAGGGAATTAAAGAGTATGATATGTGTGAAATATCCGGAGTGATTTACAGACTAACTTGGTTCTAATTTGGAGGACCAAATTTCTTAAGTGGGGGAGATTTTGTAAGACCCTAATTTATTTAAAAACACGAAATGAATGAGTATTCGTGAAAGGAAGTTAGGTTCAATTAATCCCGAACACCTTGAAGGGCAAAACGGTCAAAAGATCGAATGCCAGTATAAATTCGATGAGAAAATTTAATTAAAAATAATGGATTTGAGAATCTTGATCAATATCTAAGAAATAATTAAATTTCGGGTTAAATTGATCAAGATTTGAAAATATTGGAATTAACCGAAAATTTCACATCGGGAAATAATCCCGAAAATAACTGAAAAATATACCGAAAAGCTAAAATAATACCGAGAAAATTATTTATTCATTAAATAAATTAAATAATAATTTATCTTAGATATTTTGGCAAAATAATAATATAATATTGAATAAAATAATAATAAATTAAATAATAAATTAAATTAATTCAAAAATAATGAAAGGAATCAGAAATGGAAAATCAGGGAGAGAGAAAGAGGAGGGAAAACAAAAAACGGGATGAAGCTGAGAGCCCAGCACGTCGGCCTCACCACCGGATGTCACCGGGAAGCCGTCCAGGCTAGGCTGCTGAGCTCATCGGCACCGATAGCTAACGAAAAACGGCGACCGGCGATGAGGAAATGAGAAAACGGAGAAACCGAGGGAGAAAAGGAAATCAGCGGCGAACGGCGCCGATCTAGCCCCACCAGACCACCATCGAACATCCTCGAGGCCAAGACGAGCAGATTGGTGGTGGTGGCAGTCGTCGAAATCGGCGGTCGGCATAAAAAACGACGGAAAGAGAAAATGGGTACCGACGGTGGAGAGAACAAGCAGGACCGACGACTTTCCGGCGGCCTTGGATGAAACCGAGGACAGATCTGAGATGCGGACAACCCAGCGAAGCCACTGGCGGTGAAAACCGATGGAGAACCGATCGGCAGGGCCGTGAATCGGCCGAACCGGAGTGAACCGGGCTGAACCGGATCGGTCTGAACCGGGTTGAACCGGACTGAACCGGTTCAGCCAATAAAGAAGGGAAAAGGGGAGAAAAAGAGAAAAGAAAAAAGGGAAAGAATTTTCAGGGATATACCGGACTTCGGGTAAGTCAATACAAGGTCAAAAGTGATCGATTTGAATTTCGATAAATTTATTTAAATTATATTTAATCGAAAAGTAACCCAGAATTAAATAATAATTGTGCAGTTGTACAACAAAGCCCGAACGAGAGCCGATTGAGCTCCGATTTTTGTACCCCGCATCACATTGGGTAAGTATATTTTAATTCTGACAATTAGAGTCCTTTAATACAGAGTTTCGATTATTTTACGAAATTTACGAAATAATTCTGTATAAAAAGGAATATTATTTGGAATTTTATAGTAATTATCATAAATAGTGTATGGGCTATCCAATGAGTTTGGAACGAAGTCCGATGATTATTGGTAAGCTGAATGATCCCAGTAAACCCGAAGAAGGGATTTAATAAGTAAAAACGGGCTGAAAATGGGTCGAGGTCCATTAAGGTGCGATCGGGCCCAATAAGAGTAAATTGGCCCAATTAGTTAAATCGATTATAGTAAACAGGAGAATTATATTTATTGGGTTAAATTGACATGATAAATAATTATCTGCAGCCCTAGAGACTGGATTAGCAGCAAATCAGATCTGACAAGCCTCCGACAGTGGAATTTAGATACGCGCTCGACGAGAATCGAGGTAAGGAAATTTTGTAGGTGTATAGAGATTTCTATACGTATTTATTGAGGGGATTTACAGGGTTTAGAATTCCTTAAAGTATCTAGAAACGAAATAATAATTTTTGCGAAAACTAAGGCTTAGATAAATAAAGAAAAAGACGATTTTGCCCATAGGAGTAAAATTTACAAAAAGGGTAGTACGGCAGATAAATTGTATGATTTTCATGTTTTAATGTTTTATATGAATATATTGCTTTGATTTAAGCAAATATGCATATAGGTTGGCTGTTGATTTCGTGAATTATACGAAAGGGTACTGGTTTGGATCGATTACTATTTTAAAAGATGTTTTATAAAGATTGAGCCACCTATCATATTTACACGAGTAAAAAGAGTGCTAGAGTCTTACTCGCACTAAAGTTTATTGATTTATTACTCATGAAAAGCCGTACTGGAGCATTGCTCATACGAGAAATTTGTGTGTGCACAAAACTATACTGGAGCTTCGCTCGCACGAGATTTTTGATATCATGATATGCATAGCGTGGTGCTGGAGTTTCGCTCGCACTAGACGTGAGTTGACATGTATATAGTCGTGCGGAAGCCTCCTATAGACTGTGTGTCGCAGAGAGTTGAGATGCTCGCATGTATACTTTGAGACATGGGTAGGTTATCGACATAGTATTAGGGTGGATAAGACCTACGACAGGCACCCCTAGACTATGATATGGGTCCACGGAGTACGATGTACCGTGTACGTCACACGGAGTATGCTGTACCGTGCAGTCATGATGACTCGATGATGTTACTTGATATTCTGGCAGGTAGGACTTGACCCCACCTCCCGTTGCAGTTGTGATGCCCCATACACTGGGATCCGTGTAGCCTGGGATCACAAGGACAAATTATGGCCATAGTCCTCTATTTTCATATAGTAACCTACATGCCTCACATGATATCATACGATCTGAATAGACCAGGATGAACCCGAGGGAGGGGTAATGTCCCGATTTATGTTTTTAAAAGAGATGTGATTTAATGAATCAAGGTATTCCTGAGAGATGGGTTTAGCCTTGATGTGGTTGTTTTATGATAAAACAAATGAGTTTTAAAGTGATGAGTTTTGTGATATAACAAATAAGTTTTTAACGTGATGAGTTTATGATGAACACAAATAAGTTTTAAATGTGACGAGCATGAGATGACATACATGATGATTTTTCCATGTCTGTTTTATATGTCGATTTCATGATTTCTCTTATATGATATATACATACATGTGGCATCGTTTTAGTCTTACCTCATGCTCCAAATGTAAACGATTTTATATCACGACATTATCAGCATGTAGATAGTATAGTTATCTACCTGCTTACATTATTGCCTTACTGAGCTGTTTATGCTAACCCTTTCATTTTCCACCCCACAGGGTATATTTAGTAAAAGAGAACGACAGTAGTCATATCCGCTGCTTCTTATCAAGACCAGGTATACACATTTGTATAATTTTTGTATCTGAACATATAGAGGCACAGTACTGTACATGGATGTAATATTGGGGATGTATTTATTTAAAATAAATTGATATGTAAATGAAATATGAAAATGGAATGGTAAATAGGTGAGAGGTGACTAACACCGAATCATAGCCCAACTGTTTAGTAGTGTAACTGTTTCACGACGGGTAAGGAAATGAAAAAGCAAAAAAATTACTCTGATGTTTTTGGTAACTTGGGTCGTGACAGTAGTGAACCAATCATAGACCTATATAGTTTAGTGTCTACATATTTACCACATTCATCTTTATCAAGCTTGATGTTGGTGCTCATTGGAGTTGCTTGAGGTTTGCAGTTATCCATTCCAAATCGTTTGAGCAAATACTTAGTATATTTTGCTTGATTGATGAAGGTTCCATTTTTAGTTTGCTTCACTTGAAGTCCCAAGAAGTAGGTGAGCTCTCCCATCATGCTCATTTCAAATTCACCTTTCATGATCTTAGAAAACTCTTGGCATAGAGATTCGTTAGTTGATCCAAAAATAATGTCATCTACATACACTTGAACAACTAGTAAATCTTTATTTTTATTTTTGATAAACAAAATAGTATCTACTTTTCCTCTTGAAAATATTTTTTCTATTAAGAAATTTGACAGTCTTTCATACCATGCTCTAGGAGCTTGTTTTAAACCGTAAAGTACCTTAGAAAGTTTGAAAACATGTTCAGGAAATTCAGGACTTTCAAAATCGGGAGGTTGCTCAACATAAACTTCTTCATTGATGAAGCCATTTAAAAATGCACTATTTACATCCATTTGATATAATTTGAAGTTTTTGTAGCATGCAAAGGCAAGTAGCATTATTATTACTTCTAATCTAGCTACCGGTGCATATGTTTCATCATAGTTTATTCCTTCTTCTTGCCTATAGCCTTGTGCAACTAGCCTAGCCTTGTTTCTTATGATCACACTATTTTCATGCATCTTGTTCTTGAAAATCCATTTAGTTCCAATTATAGAGTGATCACTATGTTTAGGGACTAAATTCCATACTTTGCTTCTTTCAAATTGATTTAGTTCTTCTTGCATGGCTAAAAACCAATTATTGTCATCTAAAGCTTCATTGACATTCCTTGGCTCCATTTGAGATACAAAGGCTATATATTTACATACATTTCTTAGAGAGGACCTTGTTCTAACTCCAAGAGTTGGATCACCTACAATTTCACAATCTTTGACATATCCTAATTCCCTTGGAGCTCTAGACTCTCTCTCTAATATTTCTAGTTCTTCTTCATCCTCTTTATTAATGTCAAGTTTTTCTAATAGATCATTCTCTATGTTTGAGGTTTCTTTCAAGTTTTCATCAAATATTTCAATATCCTCATCATTGGTTGAACTTTTAGATACATCATTTGACTCATCAAATATTACATGTATTGATTCTTTAACCATCAAGGTTCTTTTGTTATATACTCTATATACCTTTGAATTCAAGGAGTAGCCTAAAAAGATTCCCTCATCACTCTTGGCATTAAATTTTCCTAAATTGTCTTTTCCATTATTTAAGACAAAGCATCTACAACCAAAAAGGTGAAAATAACTAATATTAGGCTTCTTTCCCTTGTAAAGCTCATAAGGGGTTTTCCTTAAGATTGATCTAATCATGGCTTTATTAATAATATAGCAAGATGTATTTATAGCTTCAGCCCAAAAATATTTAGGTAAGTTATTTTCACACAACATTGTTCTAGCCATTTCTTCTAATGTTCTATTTCTTCTCTCAACTACCCCATTTTGTTGTGGTGTCCTAGGGGCTGAAAAATTATGACTAATTCCTTGATCATTGCAATATTCATCAAATCCAATATTTTCAAATTCCTTGCCATGATCACTTCTAATGCTAGTTATAGTGTAACCTTTTTCATTTTGGGCTACTTTTGTATAGACAATGAATTTTTCTAAGGCTTCATTCTTTACTCTTAAGAAGAACACTCAAGTGAACCTAGTGTAATCATCTACAATCACAAACCCATAATGCTTACCACCTAGGCTTGTAGTTCTAGTTGGTCCAAATAGATCTAGGTGAAGTAATTAAAGAGGCCTAGTGGTTGATACACTATGTTTAGGTTTAAATGTTGTCCTTTTATGTTTTCCTTTTACACAAGCTTCACACATTTTGTCATAGTCAAAGGATAACTTAGGTAATCCTATAACAAGGTCTTTTCTAGCTAGCTTAGATAACACATGCATGCTAGCATGACCTAGTCTTCTATGTCACAACCAAGGTTCTTTTTCTTTATCTACCATAAGGAATACATTTTCATTTTTAAGTTCATTTAGATAAACAATGTATATGCTACCCTGTCTATGACCTAGAAAAAGAACTTTATTTAATTTAGGATCTATAATATGACATTTCAAGCAATCAAAAATTACTTTGTAACCTTTGTCACAAAGTTGAATAATACTTAGCAAATTATGTTTTAGACCCTTAACAAGTAATACCTTTTCTAGTGAGAAATAGTCATTACCAATTGAACCACTTTCTTCAACTTGGCCTTTGGAGTTGTCCCCAAATGTGACTTATCCACCAACTTTTGATTTAAATGAGTTAAAGTGGCTTCTATCATCGGTCATGTGTCTTAAGCATCCACTGTCCAAGTACCAAGCTTCCTTTGTTTTTGCTTTGTAACAATGCTCAATCACCTATAATCAACATTCAAACTTTTGTCTTTGGTACCCAAATTTTCTTGGGTCCTTTGGAGTTAGTGAATAGAATTCTTAATCCCTTTGGGATCCATTTTACTATAGCATTAATGTCTTTTGAATTAACTACCTCTTTTGGAACCCAAATTCTTTTCACTATTTTTCCTCTAAATGTGGTCATCTTCACATTGCAACTATATGATACATGCCCCTTTTTATTACAATGTGAACAAGTAGTTGAGGGTTTATGCATATTCTTTCTAGCTAAGAAACTTTTGAGGTGAGTCTCCCCACTTTTTCCATCATATCCAAATCCATTCTTATCAAAGAAAGCCTTTTGAGTTTCTAGCATATTATCTAGTTTTTGTTGACCCATGTAAAATCTAGTAAAGGAATTATGTAAGTTACTATTTTTTCTTTTAGGTAATGAATTTCAAGATTTGTATTTTCTAATCTCTTTTCACATTCTATCTTATCCTTTAGTATTAACTCATTTTCTTTCTTTAGTTTAGAGATTAATTTTTTATACTTCATACTCATGCATTCATATTCTAATGCAAGATCATCAAATGCATCTTGTAGTTCATCAAAAGAGTACTCATTGAAGTCTGAAGTTACCTTTTCATCTTCAATTGCCATGAAGCATAGATTGGCAGTATCCTCATTTGAATCATCATTGGAGCTGTCACTATCGCTCCATGTTGCCATCAGTGCCTTTTTTTTTGTGATACCTATCATTTGATCTTTTAAGAAAAGGGCAGTTAAATTTAATATGTCTAGGTTTTTTACATTCATAACATACAATAGTATCTTTTCTACCTAGTTCTTCTTGTTCTTTTTTGTGGTTTCTCCTACCATTACCACTTGCTCTCATTCTCATAAATTTGTTAAATCTCTTGGCAAACATTGCCATTTCGAGATCTTCTTCATTACCACTCTCATTTTTATTCTCTTTCAAATCTTCTTGAGTAGTGGATTTTAGAGCTACTCCCACTTTCTTGGGTGACTCTTCATTTCTCCTTAATTTCATTTCATATGTGAGTAGTGACCCTATCAACTCATCTAGTGATAATGTGTGGGGGTCTTTGGACTCTTCAATTGCAATTACTTTAGCTTCCCATGATTTTGGTAGGCTATTCAAGATTTTCTTAACCATTTCTATATTTGAATAGATTTTGCCTAAGAACTTTAGTCCATTTATTATGTCAGTAAATCTAGTGAACATGTCACTAATTGACTCTCCTTCTTTCATCCTAAATAGCTCATAATCATGTGTGAGCATTCCTACCTTAGTCTCCTTTACTTGAGTTGTACCATCATGAGTGATTTCCAATTTGTCCCAAATTTGTTTGGCATTCTCACAACCAGAGACTCTATTATACTCATTGGGCCCTAAAGCACAAAATAAGGTGTGCATAGCCTTTGCATTTAGCTGAGCACATTTTACATCATTAGAATCCCACTCATCTTCTTCTTTAGGGATATCTTACCTCTATTCTTTTAGTTGGGATTTGAGGTCCTAGTTTTCCAATAAGCATAATGTTCACCATTGAACATGGGAGCCCTAACTGTAGAGTGCCCCTCTCCTACTAGACTGGTTGCTACGTTGTTATGAGCCATTAGATCGTTTTTAACTCTTAGGAAGTTATTCCTTTATGATCAAAGAGTCTGAGCTTTGATACCAATTGTTGGCTCTACCAAGAGGGGGGTGAATCGGTTTTCTAATGATAATGGTAAATTTAAACTTAATTGAATCTAATTATAAGTAGTCAAAGAATAATCAATAAAGTGCAGTGCAATAAATTAAAGGAGATAAGGAAAGGAAACAACAAACTCAAAAATTTATAGAGGTTCGGCCAATCTCTTACCTACGTCCTCTCTTCTTGACCTCCTTATCAAGAGCTTTCTTTCACTATCTTAATAGCTGATACAAACTCCCTTTTTCAGGTTAAGGAATAACATCTCTACCCTTTTTACAAAGACAATATTCATCCTTTACAAAATTATCTCACAGAGGACCTCTCCTCTTCTCTCTTGAATTAAGGATGAATACAAAATGAAGCTTTCTTTTGAGGGTAGGAAAAATAACTTCTACACAAGGTTTCTTTCACGCAATACACTTAATGTGATGTTGAAGACAAAGAGAATGTTAGAAAAGATCTCTTGAGAATATACAGAATTTGCAGCATAAGTCTCTTATTTTCGAGTGTCTTCAATGCTTGATTTTATACAGCAGGATTGGTAGTTGAAGCATTTAATGTTATTTTTCCCATTAAAGATTTTGCAGAAAGAGCCATTGGGAACCTCTAGTAGAGCACCAGATCGATCTTCCATCATGACCAGATCGATCACTTAGTTTAAATTCCTGCAATTACAAAGTAACTTGAAGCATGGAGATCGATCTCATATTTGTAGAGATCAATCTTATAATTTGAAAGTGTTAGTGAAGATTGATCTGTCGAACCATCAGATCGATCTTCTAATCTCTCTGTTTGATGCAAGATCGATCTCCAGATCGATCTGGCAAGCATCCTTGTAGAGAGGATATCAATCTCTAATCACCCTAGATTGATCTTCTAAACTCTCTGACTTTGAGGAGATCGATCTCTATTCACAAAAGATCGATCTCATAAACTTTTTGTTTGAATATAGATCGATCTACAGATTGATCTAATACCTTTATCTTTAGAGGAGATCGATCTCTGCTTCCTCAGCATTTTATACAAGCTCTTCGAGTTTTCAATCCTTTAGCAGATCGATCTCATATTCTCATGAGATTGATCTCTCATACTTGAAAAATCCAGGAGATCGATCTCTCATCCTTAAATACTTAGTTTCTGGCAATGACATGTATTTAATTAAACTCTAAACATGTTTAACACATTTCTATATTTATATCGATTATTGAATTTACTGTTTTGTCATTTCAAAATAAATTAACTCAACAATATGTGCTGGAGCTTAGCTCGCACATGATTTGATTTGTGGAGATTTTATAAACCGTACTGGAGCTTCTACTCGTACATGGATTTCATTTGACTTTCTTATGCATATAACCATACTGGAGTATGCTCGTACGAGATTTCTTCATGATTTGACGTAGAAAGCCGTACTAGAGCATTGCTCGTATGAGGTGATTTTTTGATGATGCATGAATCGTGCTAGAGCTTAGCTCGCACAATTTTTCACATTGTGGTATGTGTGATGCCGTGGAGATTGTAAAATCCTCAAGCCTTACATCCTTAAGCCCGACGGGGTGGGGAGGCTCTCTTACGGTAGGATCCTTAAGTCAACATCCTTAAGCCCGTTGGGGTGGGGAGGCTCTCTTATATGCTTCCACGTGCACTTGAGACTATAGAGGTTACACATGGCATTGAGATAGATAAGACCTACGGCTGGCACCCCTGTCACGACCCTCTATACCAGTCTATGACCCTTAGCTTACCACTTACAGTTGGGTGTGATTCAGTATCCAATTCATATCTCATCCATTTTAGTTTAATACATTCATTTAAATAGAGTAAAATAGAAGCTAGACTTTTATATATAAGTACGAAAGTGTTTACATCAATTTCTATTATATACATCCCCCAAAATATGAAATACAACTTTACTGTGCATTAATTTATATGATATAAAATTTTTCATCTCAAGTGTATGCCTCTCTGTACTGCTGGATGAGTAGAGAAAACACGATAGCAGGGATGACTGCAGTGTGCTCACTACTGCGTAGTATCTGTGGAGGAGGAAATAAGGGGATGAGCATAACACGCTCAGCAAGGAAAATATGAAAGCAGGTAGATAACTACACTATCTACATGCTAAAATACATATATACTCATTTTCCTTATAACACAATATGCATATTTCTTTAAAACAACTTCCAACAGTGCGAAACCATTAATTTTCTAGATGGGCTTATGCATATTCACACAGTATCACACAGCTTCACACAGTATAAACTATTCACACAGCTCATTGATAAGTCATTACTTATGCACATTATTTACCTTGTTTTCCTAGGTTTTGTATGAATTTTATACTTAATCTATGGATAATTGATCATTCTTGAATAATTGTAGGAATTCATGGAATTGGTGAATTAAAGGATGATTTAGACGGATTTTGGAACAAGGGAAATCATGTGGAAGAAGTGAGGAATGATGAGTACGAGTTTGGTCAATGCTGGGTGCAGCCTTAGGTGAGACTTTCGCCTAAGGATCCCTTCACTGTGCAGTTCTCAATTCAGGGCAGAGCCAGATGCAGCCTAAGGCAAGGCTCTCACCTACGGGTCTTCTTGACATGCTGACTTTAATTTACTGGACAGAAACGGGTCAAGGCTTAGGCAAGACTCTCGCCTAAGCATCCAATACGAAGATTTTCTCTCTCCTCTCTAGATTTGACTTTTTCAATTACTTGGAAGACTTTTTATCAGATTATTATTTTAATTAAATGTAAGGACTTCAAGTCCAACTAGGAGTAGGGTTTTTATCTCTATTTTTAGTTATAAATAGGCTTTTGAAGATCTAGGTGACGGGGGAGACTTTTGATTAGATTTTCTCATACAAGTATTTCCCGCTTTTACCAAATATTCATGGGTTGCTAAACTCTCTTTCCAATTTAAGGATAATTGAAGATTTGGTTTATAAGTTGTGAGATCTAATTGTTCTTATTTGTTTTCTTTAATCTTTTATATTCTTATAATTTATGCACTTCATTATTATTATTGTTTTGTGGTTGCTTCAAAAAGGCCTATTGATTTATTCACAAGGCAATATACATCCAATTGATTGTTTGGTTATTTCAATAACAAGTGGTAAGTAACAATATTAATTGCACTTATGGTTTTTAGTCTTTGTTATGTGATTATAAGATCTTATTTAAATAAACCTACATGTGTTTTTGTTGACTAGAATTGGTAGTCTCTTTAGTGTTCAATGCTATTGGTAAATTAAATCCTAAGATCGTATCTAGGGTTGTTTATTGGTAAGAGTAGCAATTAGAGAACGTTTTCTGATTGTCGAAGCGGAAGAAGAGACAAGGTGTTAGGTCATACCAACAACCATAACCAGTTTAGTTGGGATTAAGAAAAATTATCTTGCATCAATGATCAACTTATCGAACCAAATCTGAAAATAACTCCTTGGGTTGGATTTCTCAAATTATTGAATTCTTCTACTCAATTTTGTTTTCTTTCTATTAAGATTTGTAATTTTAGTTAATCAATCTTTCAAACTCCTTTTGTTTTATTTTTCTTTTATTTACAGAAAAGTAAATCAGATTTAATCAATTTCTCTTGGGATATGACCTTGCTCCCTATACTACTAATTATTTGTTTGAGCAAGTTATTTAATATTGTTGGCTTCGGCAACCATCAATTTTTGGCGCCGTTGCAGGGGAGATTAATTTTAATTTGAATTTATTTTGATGCTTCGTTCTTCTCGTACAGGTGAATTAATTCCATACGATCCTGACATCGAGAAAACTGAGAGAAGACTTAGGAAAGAAGCTAGAAATCGCATGCATGGAGAAAGCTCTACATCATCACCAAGATTGAATCTTGCATTAGGCCTTGAAGACTCATCAAGTGACTCCGAATCTGAGCGAGAGATGGCCAATAATCAAGAGAGAACTCTTAGACAACTCACCGCTCCAGCTTTGGATCAACAACCATTATGTATTCAATATCTTGCTTTGCAAACAGAGTTCGAACTCAAATCCAAACTGATCCACCTTCTTCCTAAGTTCCATGGGTTGGAAAATGAAGATCCTCATAAACATCTCAAGGAATTTCATGTGGTTTGCTCCAGCATGAAGCCACAAGCTGTTACGAACGATCAAATCAAGCTTAGGGCCTTTCCATTCTCACTCGCAGATAGAGCTAAGGATTGGTTATTCTACCTTCCTCCAGGTTCGGTTACAACATGGACTAACATGGTAAGATGCTTTCTTGACAAATTTTTTCTAGCTTATAGGGCCGCAAACATAAGAAGGAAGATATGTGGAATCAAGCAAAGAGATACCGAAAATCTTCATGAGTATTGGGAAAGATTCAAGCAACTTTATGCTAGCTTCCCACAACATGGGATTTCTGAACAACTACTCATCCAATACTTCTATGAAGGACTCTTGCCAATGGAAAGAAGAATGATGGATACTGCTAGTGGAGGAGCAATAGTCAATAAAACCCCTACCGAACCTAGGAATTTAATTTCCACCATGGCTACAAATTCTCAACAATTCGGGACTAGACAAGATGTTCCTAGAAGAGTGAATGAGGTGAGTACATCTTCAGTTGACAATCAAATTGCTAATCTAACCTCTATTGTGCAGCAACTTGCTTTAGGAGTGGGAAACATGCAACAAGCCAAGGTCTGTGGAATTTGTGCTAATGGACATCCAACTGATATGTGTCCTACACTTCAAGAACATTCATAAGAGCATGCTAATGCGGTTGGAGGATACTAAGGGCCTTCCCAAAGAAAATATGATCCATATTCCAATACTTACAATCCAGGATTGAGGGATCATCCAAAATTCAATTATGGACAAAGGCCGTAATACCAAAACTACCAACCTAGGCAACCTCCTCAACAAATGCAGCAATAATCAAATTCAGGTACGTCTCTTGAAGAGTTTGTTAAATCCCTTGCCGATAGTACTCAACAATTTCAACAGGAAACAAGGTCCAACCTCAAGGAATTAAAAGATCAAGTGAACCAACTAGCCGCATTAGTAAGCAAGCTAGAATCCCAAGGAAGATTGCCATCGCAAACCATAGTCAACACAAAGCAAAACGCAAATACAATCACTTTGAGAATCGGAACCAAACTGAAAGAACCTCAAATCCGAACCCATAGCACAAGAGGTGAAGAAACGGAAAAAGCAGTTGAACCACCTCAACTTAAATCCGAAACGACCACTGAAGGGAGCATGAAGATACCAGAGATAATACCTCATTTTTCCTCCAAAGTCAAAGTCCAAAAAAGAAGAGGAAGAGAAGACAAATCTAGATACCTTCAAAAAAGTCGAGGTAAATATTCCCTTATTAGATGCAATCAAACAGGTTTCAAAGTATGTCAAGTTTCTCAAGGAATTGTGCAACAATAAGAGGAAGCTTAAGGGAAATGAGTATGTGTGTAACGACCCTTGACCCTTAAAATTCGGGGGAAATTTTTTTTGAACTTAATTTACCCACTTATTCCCTTATTCACTTAGGTTGTATTCCTATGCAATGTCAAAACACTTTTCCTAATTCTTTACTCATAATTATAATTAATTTCCATACTTTAACTTATATGGCCGATAGAAATTTTGACAGCATAACAACTTATATATGAGCCTACCCACCTGCAATTTAGTTATTTTCGACAATCCTAGATATCCACAACTACCAAGCATGCTTTCCAACAATCCTAGATATCTACAACTACCAAGCATACTTTCCCAATCCACTTTTACAACTTAATATATTGATATCGATTAATACCAATCATCTTACAACCTAGTCCCAAGAATCATATTCTTTACATCATTTCCTTACAAATTACATCCCAACAAATATTCTCAATATATGTGTCTGTGCATACAGATATGTCTGGTACAGGAATGTAAATGTATACCTTTCTGCGTGTACAAAAGTAGCCTATGGTAGCCCTTCCCACCAGCCTACATCGTGTACGCGGCAGGTAGCATCTATAGATTCACTGTAAATGATCTGAAGGTAGAGGGGTGAGCTTTTGGGGAAAAGCCCAGCAAGATAATACTCTTAAAGTAGTTCTGATATATAAAAGCTTTTGAAGTTGTTCATAGAATGAAACTTAATGCAATACATAAACTTCCATTTCATGCATAATCGTCATAAAGCATGCGTGTCTTTAAAACAAATCACATGCTTAACCATTTCACAACTTTTCATAAACCTTTCATGAACATTTCATAAATCAGTTCGTAAACATTTCATGAATATTTCATAGTCATTTCGTAAACATCTCATGAATGTTTCATAATCATTTCGTAAACATTTCATGCTTATTTCATAATCATTTCATAAACGTTTCATGAATATTTTATAGTCATTTCGTAAACATCTCATGAATATTTCATAATCATTTCGTAAACATTTCAAGCATATTTCATAATCATTTCATAAACGTTTCATGAATATTTCATAATCGTTTCATAAACATTTCATGAAACACATCGGTTATAACCAAATTTCGTATATATCATGAAAACACATATTCATTCATCATAGTCGATTTTCATAATCAAATCGAGGAGATTAGGCTATAACTAAGTCATGCGATACGTGTTATTCTCCGTGGAGAGTCATCATACCTATGGCGCCATGGTAACGGGGGCTGTAGACTGGATCAGGTTTCTACAGCAATAATAATTATAAACATGGGTAGTATCTTCTTATTTCTTATCATATACTAGCACATAGCTAGGGCACAGGCACCTGTTACACTCACTGTGCGGGGAACATTCATGAGTGCTGCGTGGGCACGATATACTACCAATACAGCATCATAAACCACCAGTAGCATGACATCTTCCACACAGGTTGAGTCAAGTGGTAAAGGGGCCAACGTGCCGACATCCTAAGTGGTGTAGCCGGAACACCACAAGAAGTAACCATGCATGAAGCCTATAGTCTCAAAACAGAGTTTGCAAAATCTTTTTTGGGTTTTATAACTCATAAACTCATATGGAGTAATAAAATCAAATTTCTTGAAATCTGAAAACTCTTTCATAAAACAGAAAGACTGTGTGCACTTTGTTCCAGCAGGACTCAAGAGGTGGCCCCCACAATCCCCTTTCGAAAACAAGTTTCTTTTCTTACATACTTTTGAAATTGTCAAAAGTTTCTTTAACGATATGGATATAAAAACATAAATAAATGTAAAACATCCATATGCTTCATACCTTAGGAAATTCATTTCACAACATGGAAAGTACTCGGAGAATATTTCGATAAATAAAACATGCATCGTAAACAGTTTCACAAGTATGAAAGCATTGATAAATCATTTCAAATCATATGCTGTTTCATAAAATCATTTATAGGTGAAACAAAAATGCATTATCAGAACTAAGTTAAATAATGCCCCTTACCTCGATTTATCAAATATCCCGAATTCGAATGGTGACGCCTCCTAGTACCTCCTTTAATTCCTTCTACAATCACCTACACCGAAATTGTATACTTAGCACCCTATTCATGCGAACTGTCCGAATTGCATTAAAATCGGAACCTATCGTTACTACTGCGTGTGTACGTATTATTGTATATACTTAGGCCAACACGCACGTTTATATATTTCTTTACTATTATATATTTGTACCTACAAGTATTAACTTATACCTTTTATTATATACATCCACATGTATATACGCATAAATATATATATACACTCCTATATGTATATATATATATATACTTTTATTTGTTTTCATGTTTCCCTATCACAGATATATACATTCTTTGTATATACATATACTAGCACACATTCATCTTATATACCCCACATGTATATGCACCTAAACAAATATATATATATATATATATATACACTCCTATATATATATTATCATTGTTTTCCATTTTTCCTTATCACATATGCATACATATTTTTTGTACAAATACTAGCATATCCATTCATTATATACACCTTGTAAGACCCACTTCGTATGTATTGTTGTTATATTCCTTATGATTCACGCGATGTACACTTATATATATTCATCGAATCATAAGAAGAGCGTTGACTAATTAAATTGGTGAAGCAAAATAAAATGGAATATCGGTAGAAGTCGGAAGTAATTAAATACGAGTCGAAATGACCACTGATCAAACGAAAATGATCAGAATGAAGTTAATCGAAAATACGAAAATTAAATAAGTAAATATGGGGGATGTATGAAGGAAGGTCAGGTTAAATTGAATTCCGAAACAAGAGCAGGGGTAAAATGGTAAAAATACCCGAACCCGGTATTAGGGCGATAAGAGAATTTTAATTAAAAATAAGGATGTAAGATATCTTGATCAATAATAAGGAAATTATAAATTTTGGGTCAATTGATCAAGATTCGGAAATTTTAAAAATACCGAAAAAATTACCGGGACTATATCTCGAAAAACACGAAGAAATAATATCGAAATTTAGAGAAAAATAAAATTAATAAATTAAATTTAAATTGAATAAATTAAAGTAGAATAAAAATAATGAAAGTGTAGATATTTTGGGATTTTATGGAGTATTATATTGAATAGTAAATTAATTAAAATAAATAATAATAAAAATAAAAATAATAAAAATAAAACAAAAAAAGGAGAAACCGAGAGAAAACCCGAGAAACCCAAAATCGAAAACAGTGACCCGCACCCCGTTCACCGTCGATTCTCGCACCACCGGCGTCCGACGACTTCAACGAAGCTGCCAAGAGGAAGAGGGGAGTCCGGCGAGCACGTGGGTACCGGATTCGCGCCGCCAGGTGGCCGGAGCAGGCCGATCGGAGCCGAGGAAGATCGCCGAAAAAACAAGCTGATTCCCGATGAACCACCGCATCTGGGTTGAAACGGAGGGCACCGACGCACTCAGGGGAAGAAGTCGGTTCTTTTGAGACCGGTCTCGGCCGGTGAGATCGCCGGAAACGTCGGCGACGGCAATAGGCAGAAACGGTGTCGTTTGGCTGGAAGGAAAGGGAAGGAAAGGGAAGGAAAAGGAAGGAAAAGGAAAGAAAGGAAAAGAAAGGAAAAGGAAGGAAAAGGAAGGAAAAAAGGGGGAAAAAAGGAAAGAAATTTACCGGGGACGGCTCAAGGTTCGGGTAAGTTGACCGAGGGTCGAAATTGACCTACGGGTAAATTCCGAAAATTTAATTTAATATTATTTTAATGAAAAATAATCCGAATTTACCTAATTATGCAGCTTCACGACGGAGATCGAACGAGAGCCGATCGAACTCTGATTCTCGTACCCCACATCGTATCGGGTAAGTACAATTTAATTTCGGCAATTAGAGTTCTTTAAATATCGAGTTTAATTATTTTATGGAATTATGGATTAATTTCGCCTAGGAAGGAATATTATTCGGAATTGTAATATAATTGCCGTAAATGGTATACGGGCTATCCAATGAATTTGGAATGAAGCCCGATAATTATTAGAAAGCTGTATAAGCTCAGTATACCCGAAGAAGGGAATTAATGAATATAAAAAGGGCTAAAATGGGCCGAGGCCCAATAAGGTAGATAAGGCCCAATAGCTTCAAGTTGATCAGTAAATGCAATATACTGATCGGGATAATTGAATTAACCTCGATTATGTGGTTATATGCAGTTACGTACATTGGTTGGCGCGCACTTGGGCCGAGAGGTTCGGTATCATCGAGACAAGAGTAGTCTGCGCGCGATTCCAGGTAAGGGAATTTTACGAACTGCTAGATATAGCTTTACGAATTTTCGACGTCATTTACATTCCTTTAAATTATCCGAAGGGTCTAGATTTGAGATAAAAAAATTTTGGGCCCCGAATGGGCAAATTACCAAAATACCCCTCTCAAGGGTAAAATTCCAAGTTTTAGGAAAAAGTGTAAGGAGCAAGGACAAAGGGTTCCTGCTTGTTTTTGAAGTATTCTGGTACATGCATGAGTAGGTCGGCTAACTTTTAAATGAAATTGCACAACATTTCATATTTTCAACAAACGTGGATTTTCGTTGAAAATCGATTTAAGAAATGTAGCCTCCTACGTGACCTTTCATAAATGCGACGTGCTAGAGCTCAGCTCGCACGAGCTTTGATTTGTGCAATGATTTCACTAGTGCTGGAGCGAGAGCTCGCACTAGGGTTTTACATGATTTTCATGACACGGTGCCGGAGTCTAACTCGCACCATATTTTTATATACGATTTTTCATGACAGAGTGCTCGAGCTTAGCTCGCACTAGTTTTACCTGAGTTACTGACAGTGTTAGAGCACCGCTCGCACTACTTTTCAGAGATTATACGATAAGCCGTGCTTGGAGCAACAGGTGGACTGCGTGTCACCGGTTTAATAGGCTCGCACGTGCGCTTGAGACATGGCATGTGTATAGAGACATGATTTGGGTTCACGGAGTACGATGTACCGTGCAAGTAGCATGGAGTACGATGTACCGTGTTGTATCTTCGGATACGGCATCTCCGGATGCAGCATCTTCGGATGTCGAGGATCGGATAAGACTGACGGGATGGACTGACCCACCTCCCGGGCGGTTCCCGATCATGGTGAAAACCCGCACACTAGGATCCGTGTAGCTGAGGAACTCCCGAGGACACATATGGCCATAGTCCTAGTTATTACCGATATACCGATGTTGCCTAGTCTCGTATCTCGTAGATTTATGTTTTCAGATATTGTTGTTTTCGAAAAACACGATTTCACGGATTTTTGTGAGTCAGGGCGACCCGAGGGAAGGGTTGAGTCCGACCTTATATGAAATTTTGACGAGAACTAAATGACTTAAAAGATATGCTTGTTTCAGTTTTCATGCTTTTGAGCTTTCATATGAGTTATTTTACATGACATCATATCATAACATCTGTTTTGGAAATGTGTGGAGAAGGGGCGGTTTATGCATGGCACTACGTTCATGTAGGTTGTATTGTTATCTTCTTGTTCGTAGAATTGCCTTACTGAGCTTGATGTGCTCACCCCTTTCACTTTCTCACACAGATTTCTTCCAGTAGATTGGGAGGCGACTGGGTACGGTATTCTAGTTGTCCGCTGCTGCCTATCTTTTGAGGTATATACACGCTATATATATGGTTTTTGTATCTAAATAACATGAGCACAGTATTATATTTTGTATGACACTGGGATGTATAGAGTGGGTGTACTTATGTAATTAAATCAAAGAAATGTAGTGCAGAATATATGAATGTATATTTAAAATGAATTATGCACTAAATTGTAAATGCATGGAGAAGATGTGGGCACTGACATACAGCCCAATTATTGGTTATGGTTGGTCACGATCAGAGGTAAGTATAAAATAATAAAAACGCGAAAAATTCACTCTGATTTTTGGGTAGTTCGGGTCGTGACACACCTCTATGTATATGCACCTAAATAAATATATATATTATTATTTTCCCTTTTTTTTTCTCCTTATCACATATACATACATATTTGCCTACTCCTCGTATTCCCATTTTTGTCTAATTAAATCTACACTAACATGCTTGTATCTCAATCTATATGTACATGTATATTAAATATACATATATACATAAATATACCATTTACCTTTTCTATTTTCTTTTTCTTCTTTCTTTTATTTCTTCTCTTTTCTCCTTTTCTTTTCTCCTCTCTCGGTCAGCCCCTCTTCTTCCTTGATTTGTTTCCATTGCCTTACTGCTTCTTTTCTCTTCACTGGTCTCGATTCCAGCTCAGTTTTCCTTCTTCGGTTTCCAACACCAATTTGGTCTCCTTCTTCGGTTGCTTCTCGATTTTCAGCTCCAAGTTGCAGTCTTCTTCTTTCCTTCGATTTTGCTATCTCTTCAATCCCGGTTCTGTTTCTTTTTCTCGTCGGTCTCCCCTCTTCTTTCTTCTTTTCCTACTGCATTGCCGATACTCCCCTGATTTCCTCACGTTCTGCTTTAGTTTCATTTTCCAGAAAATGCCGACCTAGCGCTCTCTTTCTTTCTCCTCTCTTCCTCGGCCAGCAGCTTCCCTTCTCTTCTTCTCTTTTCTGGTTTTGCTTCCCCTTCTTCTCCAGCAGAGCAAGCCTTTCCTCCTTTCTTCTTTCTCTTCTTTCCTAGCTTTCTTCCCTTCTTCCTCGGCCAGAACCAGCTCCCATTTTCTTTCTTTCCTTTCTCTCTCGGCTGGACAGCTTCCTTCTCCTCTCCCTTCCCTTTTCTTCTTTCTCTTCCTTTCTTTTCCTTCTCCTTCTTCTCTAGTCGACCGAGCCTCTTCTTATTTTCTCCTCTTCTGTTTCCCGCCCAACACTCCTCTATTTCGAATTGTTCCTTTAAATCCAAATGTGGCAGACGGAATTGGCTTTTCTAAGCCAATTCTGTGCATGCCATATATTTATATATATTACTTTAAGATATATATATATATATATTATTTTAATATATATATATATATTTGTTTATTATTTCTTTTGTATTGACATATTTTTTTTCTTTTTTTTTGTTGTTTTATTTAATTTTTTGTTGTTTCCCATTTCATTTTTTTTGTCTTTTGCTTAATTTATTATTTATTAACACTTATATATTATCTACTATACATTTCATAGTATATATATATATATATATATATGTTATATATATATATATTATTATCCATTTATTTAAATGTCATGTATATTTATACATACATGTGCACCTATGTATATATATATATATATATATATATATATATATCTATATATACACATTTTCTTGTAAAATTACCCAAGGACATAATATCCATGCCTTCCATGAAATTTTCATTATTTCGAAAATGAAATATTATTTTTATTCTTATATGATCTAATTAAATATAGGAATTTCGTGGGGTTTACATTCTCCCCACCTTAAAAGAATTTGGTCCTCCAAATTCATTCGGGTCCCTCTGTCTACAATCATCCAAATTGTATCATGCTCCTTTTGGTTCCTTGGTAATCCCATTATGAAATCCATAGTAATGTGCTCCCATTTCCAAGTAGGCACTGGAAGAAACTTAAGTAACCTCGTTGGTCTTTGGTGTTCGATCTTAATCTGTTGGCAAATCAAATCCTTGGCCACAAAGTCAGCTACATCTCTTTTCATACCGACCTACCAATACATCCTCCGCAAATCATGGTACATCTTAGTGCTTCCCGGGTGCATGGTGTACCGAGAACAATGGGACTCTTTTAAGATCTTTTGCCGTAGGGCATCCTCGTTTGAGACACCAAACTTATCACAATTTCCCATTTATCCTTAATGAGAACTTATTCTTAATTTATATCATTTGATCTAAATCACTTCACATACCAGAGATATTCGTACCTTACATACATCTCTTATTCCAATATGACTCGTATGTTCAAGATTTATCTCATTTCAAAGCTTGTCTCATTTCGTACATCAACTATGGCAAAATTCCTTCCTTATTCCAATTAAGTCTCACATTCAAAACATAAGAATATTGAAATTACAATCCTTAGATTCAATACGTAATCCATATTCTAAAGTTTCATTATATCACAAACTCTGAATCTTCACAATAGTTTGGATCTTTCCTATTAACATGTAACCTCTGTTTGGGCAATCCTACTTACATCCATTCTTAATACCCTGTGAGCCAAGAGACTATGAGTCTCCTTAAAATTTAACACCAGTACACTCCAAAGTGGGTCACTAGGTAAGAAAATCTCCCCTTCATATAGTTCTTATAATTGCTCTCTCAGCATTTCTAATCCAAGCAAAGTCACTCAGTACAGTGGTTTGAGTAATTAATTCAATACCACTTGCTAAATTAATTCTAGAACTTCTTTTTTTAGTTTAGGGGTAACTTTGATAAATCATTTAATCATGTGTTAGAAAACTTTCCTTGTTTACAGGGATGTTTCTATACTCCAAACTCGCCCTATCTTTATCAATCATGTAAGCAGTGTGATCTTTAGAGTCTTATTTATACCGTTAGTTCCCTGATTCATTCTTCTAGCATAGCGACTGTGCTCTTTCATTGTCACTATTTCCTTTATAGATCTCTTTTTCATCATTCTCTTTATCTTTCCCTTTTTTGTGAGTTTAGAAATATACAATTCATATCATCATAATTGCGCCTTGCGCACTGCTTCCTCAAAATAATTTCGAATGGAGTCATCTTAGCTTGTCTAAATATCTCAATATCTCCTATGAGTTTCTGAACTCCCTTTATCTAACAGTTCCTGCAACTTCTTTTTCAATTCCTCAAGATCCACAAAGTCCATTCGACAAGGAGACTTCGAGATTGGTTGTGTCTCTAGTGCCAAATCTATAGTGAATTCCAACTCTCTCTCCAGTGGTAGTCCCGGTAGTTCCTCAGGAAACACACTCGAAACTTGCATACCACAGATATGTCCTAGATACTTGGATATTCTCGACTAGTATCAGAGATGAATGCAATATAACTTTCACATCAACACGTTCATCAAAGTTTTCATCAATAGTCAAAATCATAAACTTTATTCCTTAACTGCAAAACATACATTAAAGTTACTAGGTAAGGAGAAGGTTATAGTCTTAGAGTAGCAGTCTAAACTTACACGGTTGGTGGTTAGCCAATACATACCCAAAATTACACCAAGGCCATACATGCTCAACAAAATTAGACCTACTAATATAATCCTATCTCCTACCTTGATTTCACAATTCCTACATACCACATCAATCCTAGGCAAAGATCCTTCCATGATTGACAGGCTTCTTGCCTTTCTCTGCCGTAGTAACCCGTCTCTGTGGGATTTGTCTCTGGGGAGCTTGCCTCTTAGGTTGTCATGGTGGCTCTGAGGGCAGTGTAAACTTATTCAGTGGGCAATCCTTAATCAGGTGTCCCCTCTGTCCACACCTAAAACAGCTCTCTGTGGACCAGTGACACGTAATTCTATGAAATTTACTACATCTAGTGCACAATCTGTCGTACTGCTGGAAGCCTCTGGTAGTCTGTGGGGTAGCTATAGGAACCGTGGGCCTATCAATCCTAGCCTGACACTCATCTGTCCTCTTTCTATTAGGTTGGCCCCTCCAAAAGTCCTGTCTCACAGACTCCGTTCGCTTACTCTTATCCCTGTTCTTTTCCTTAAATGTTGGAGGCTTCATCTCCAGGAATTTCCTTATCCTGCCGATATCCCTCTCCTCCCTCCGGGCCTGTACAGGAGGCTGAAGCTCCATAGGTACTGGAGGAACTTGCAGAGGAGGAGGTGGTGGTGCTTGTGGAGGAATCAGCATCGGAGTAGCAAATGGTGCCGTGCCAACTGAATCGAAAACATTTGCCCCTAGATGTTGGGCAATCATGGCAGCTATCGACTCCAAACCTCGCTCGAGGCGCTGTTCCAACCGTTGCTCAAACTGAGCCATTTGAGTACGAAGACTCTTTGGCTCGAGTGAAAGAGGTGGAGATGGTTGAGCCTACCTCCGAAGACATCCACGTCTTCCACTCATCATGCAAGTGATCTAATACCTGCGCGTAATTCCAAAGTTCGAACCTCAAAGTCATTAGGTATATATTACCTACAACCAGACAAGCACTGTAAGACCCGAATTTAATTAAAAACATGGAAATTAAATAAGAAAAGATGGGGGAAGTATGAAGGAAGTCGGGTTAAATAAATCCCGAACACGTGTAAGGGCAAAACGGTCAAAAGATCGAAAGCCGAAGTAAATTCGATGAGAAAAATTAATTAAAAATATGGATCCGAGAAATCTTGGTCAATAAAGATGAAATATAATTATTCTGGATTAAATTGATCAAGATTCGGAAATTTTAAAAATATCGAAAATTTACCGGAACGGTATCTCGAAAAGCGTGAAGAAATAATATCGAAAATTTAGAGAAAAATATAATTAATAAATTAAATTAAATTAAATTAAATTGAATTAAAATAAAAATAATAATTTTGTAGATATTTGGGATTTCTTTTGGAGTATTTTAAGGAATAGTAAAATAATTAAAATAAATAAAAATAAAATTAATAAAATTAATAAAACAAAAAAAAAAAGAATTGAAACAAAAAAAAAGAGAGAAGACCCGAGAAAATCGAGAAACCCGAAAACAGTAACCCGCCTCCCGTTCACCGTCGAATCTCACCCACCGGCGACCGTTCGAGTCCGACGAAGCTTCCAGGAGCAAGAGGAGAGTCCGGCGAGCACGTGGGTACCGGTTTCACGCCGTCAGGTGGCCGGAGCAGTCCGATCCGAGCTCCGAAAATCCGAGGGAGAGAAGAGGCGATCGCCGGTGAACCGCTGCGTCTGGGCCGAAAAGGAAGCTACCGACGTGTTCAGGAGAGGAAGCCGGTCCTTTTGGCACCGGTCTTGGCCGGTAAGACCGCCGGAACCGCCGGCGACGGCAAGAGGCAGTGAGAGGATCAAAACGGTGCCGTTTGCTGGAAGGAAAGGAAAGGAAAGGGAAGGAAAGGGAAGGAAAAGAGAAAGGAAAAGAGAAAGGAAAAGGAAGGAGAAAAAAGGGAAAAAGAAAAAGAGAAAAAATTGGGGAAAATTTCGGTGGTGCAATCGAGCTTCGGGTAAGTCGATAAGCGGTCAAATTGACCCGATTTAAATTTGGAATATTTTATTTAATTAATTATCGACTGAAAGTTTACCCGAAAAATATATTTAATTGTGTAGCTCGACGAATGGCATCCACCGAGGGCTCGAGACAGCCTCGATTTACGGACTAGCATGGAATCTCGGGTAAGTGACCCCTATTTACGATAATTACCTCGTTATGCGTGATATTGATTTAATTTCCGCATAAATTGAATTAAATTATGGAAAATTAGTTAAATTGTCGTAAATATTAAATTTAGCTATTCGAGAATTAGAACGAGGCCCAATAAATTATTGGTGGGCCCAATGAGCCCGATAGGCCTCGATAAAGTGAGAATTAAGTGGAAAACGGGCTTAAGGCCGATTAAGGCCCATTAAGGTGCAATCGGGCCCAATAGGGGTAAATGGGCCCAGCGATTTAAATTAAGCCCAGAAAAGATTAAGTACTATTAAATTATATGTTATCTGACCTGAGGAATGTTAATACGCAGTTCCGGGCATTTGATTGGGAGCATATCGGACTGCGCGACGAGACGACAATGAAAAAGAAAAAGGTCAGACTCGACGAGAATCGAGGTAAGGGAATTCTGCGGACTGCTAGAGGTAACAGTACGCAATTTTACATTCATATGCAGTCCTTTAAAACTAATTGAAGGGTCTAGAGGTCGAAAAACAATTTTAGTGCCCCGTATGGGTAAAATTACTAAAATACCCTTGCTAAGGGTAAAATTCTAAAAAATTTAGGAAAAATTGGGAGGAGCAAGAACAAGAGGTTCCTGCTCGTTCTGGAGGTATTTCAACGCATGCATGAGTAGGCTGGCTCACCTTGAAAGAAAATGCATAGCATTGCATATCTTAACTGATGTGATTTCTGTGAAAACTATTTGGAAATAACCGAGCCGCCTACATGTTTTTATTTACATGTGACGTGCTAGAGCTCAGCTCGCACGATGTTTGACTTGTGTGATGCATGCATTAGTGCTGGAGCGAGAGCTCGCACTAGAGTTTTACATGCATAGGTGCTAGAGTATAACTCGCACCAGATTTCACATGCTTTTGCGTGACATGGTGCTAGAGTCTAACTCGCACCAGATTTTACATGATTTTCATGACAGGGTGCGGGAGTTTAACTCGCACCAGATTTTATAAGATTTTCATACGATTTGTATACAGAGTGCTGAGCCTAGCTCGCACTAGTTTTACTGGATTTGTGGAGTAGCGCTGTCTGCCCTTGGAGTCAGCCAAAAGGCCCAACAGGCTCAATAGACCTCTTAAGTAGGGTGAGAGTGAGGGATGAGGTTGGCGGCCTTGTGGAGATGTAAAGCGGGCTCTGCCAAGTTTACTTGATTTGATGAGAGTGCTGAGCATCGCTCGCACTGATTCTTAAGAGAACATACAATGAGCCGTGCTTGGAGCATCGGGTAGACTGTGTGTCACCGATTTAATAGGCTCACACGTGCGTTTTGAGACATGGCAACGAGTATTGAGTTATGAAAACCTCTGTGGGAAGCAGGCCAATTGGGCTGGAGTACCTAGAGTGATATGGGTCCATGGAGTACGATGTACCGTGCAAGTAGCATGGAGTACGATGTACCGTGGGGTATCTTCGGATACGGTATCTTTGTGATACAGAGTATCTTCGGATACGGTATCTTTGTGATACGGGGTATCTTTGTGATACGGTATCTTCGTGATACGGGGTATCTTCGGATACGGCATCGACGGATGCGTGAGATCGGATAAGACTGACGGGTTGGATTGACCCACCTCCCGGGCAGTTCCCGATCAGGGTGAGACCTCGCACACTGGGATCCGTGAAGCTAGAGGACTCACGAGGACATATTGGCCAGTCCTGGTTATTACCGATATACAGTATTGCCTAGTCTCGTATCTTGTATATATATATACGTATGTTTTCGATACCGATGCTTTTGAGAAATTCTATTTCCATGGTTTTGTGTGAGTCAGGATCACCCGAAGGAGGGGTCTAGTCCTGACTTCATTGTGAAATTTTTAAAGAGAAAGAAATGATTTAAAATAATTGCATGTTGAGTTTTTCGTGCAACTTGATTTACATAACATCACAACATCATATCATATGTTTTAAAATGTGTGGAGAAAGGGTGGTTTATGCATGGCACCACGTTCATGTAGGTAGTATGGTTACCTACTTGTTCGTAGGATTGCCTTACTGAGCTTGATGTGCTCACCCCTTTCATTTTCTCCCACAGATGATCTCCAGTTGAAGTTGAGGCGACTCAGTACTGCATTCCGGATATCCGCTGCTGCCCATCAACATAAGGTATATACACTTGTACTTATTGTATCTACATAAGCATAGCACAGTAACATGTTTGTAAGTAACTTTAGGGGATGTATAAATAATATAACAATTATAAATGACTGGAGAAGAAATAAGTACTGGGGTAGATGTATGGTGGGACTGGCATTGACGCACAGCCCAATTAGTAGTGGAGTGTTGGTCACGATTCGAGGACAGGTAAGAATTAAAGTAAGAAAATAATAAAAACGCGAAAAATTAACTCTGATTTTTGGGTAGTTTGGGTCGTGACAATTATTTTGGTATCAGAGCATAATTGGTCTGATGTGTGTCAGTGTCAGAAGTTAGGAAATTACATCCCCGTGTTACTGTGCTTAGTTAGATACAATAGTGTATATCGAGATGGGCTTGACTAAGAAATGGTTGAGAATGCAGGAATGCTTAATATGAGTCGCGAAAAATGAGATAGTGCACGAGGCAGAGGTCGTAGAGGTAGACCTGAGTCTGCTAAGTCGTGCTGAGTTTGACTTATGAGAACCAGTGTGAAATTGAAATGGAGGCTAATGTTGAAAATGCCTCACAGAGTCCGACAGAGTGATCGGACAGTATTGAGACACGCTTCGCGAGATTGGAGCGGAGTGTGGAGATTACTTGAGGAGCAAATTGCTCAGATCATGTATGAGATCAGAGGGCGCAGCGGAACAGTGGTGGAAACCCGCTCGACCCATCTTAAGAGTTGAGATGAGAAATATCTTGGACATATTCCGGTGACAGGATATCCCGGACATGATTTAAAGGACATTTTAGATTAAAGTCCTTATTCTGACCCAGAGGATTTGATTGATTGACGAGCAGGGGGACTCGATTATATTCTGGGTAGATATTACCTCGACACTATGAACAAGTGACAGTCGAGATGTCTAAAAGTTCATGAAAGGGCTCGACTTTTCAATTAGAGTCTGATTGGTCCGTGAGATATTACTGGTACCGAGGCAGTGCGCAGATTTACAGTTGAGTAAATAAGAACATGAATTGCACGCCTCTGAGATTGAGAAAGGTAATGAGGGCTGAAATAGAGATAGAAAAGAAAATTGAGAATAACAGAGATGTTAAAATGAGAAAATGGAAATTGGTAAGAGATTTAATTTGACGAGTCATGGAGTAAGATAATTGGTAAAGCCCCAGTGCAAACAATTTTGGCACTCTTGAGGGGTATTATGATTGGAGGACCCCGACCTGCTACGAAGCAGTGTAGCAGTGTGAGCACTGTAAGCAGTGTGAGATGTGTGGTGGATACCACGGAAAGAGGGTCTATACCTACACGGTATTAATGAAAATGGCCGTTAAGTGTGGTAAGACGGACCATTGATTTTGATTGCTCAGAGTTGAATGAGATCGCCCCACAGAAAAGGTAAAGGGACAGAGAAAAATTTCGTTGGTATAGTTGCAAGAAAAGGCAGGCTATAGTCGAAAAGAAAAAGGAAAGTAGGTTGTTGGACGAAGGCGAGAGGATGTCTTGGACCAGGACACTATTGATGTTTCATGGATGTGGTGTGAGATACCACACTTGTTATGAATAATAAAGTACATATGTTTATTGATCCTGGTGCCACATATTTATTCATACCGCCTTCATTCGCATATAAGTGAGTAAAAGGCATGAATGCCTACATCATTGGGCGCAATACAGATAAATGAGTATCCCAATAGAGGAGGATTAATAAACGGAATATGGATATAGAGGTTTTAAGTTGAAAACAGGGGAGAAAACATCCCTGAAAAGTATACTGTAAGTGTTGACAGGTGATAAAAAGAGATGCAACAGTTGAAATTAAAGGAGCAAAGGATTGTACTCACGGAATGAATAATGACAAGAGTTTTGTTATAATTGATACACTAAGGAGAAAATCTTCGAGATAAGATAGATCCTAAGTACAAGATGTATTGGGGTAGAGATATATGCTAGATAAGGAATACCCTTAATATGCGAAGTAATTGAGGTTAAGCAATTAGTAGCGAATACAAATTATAACCAAGGACAAAGATGGGTATAACCATAACCGGTAGTTGTGGTTAAGTCTGAAGGCTAATAAAGGTATTTCAAAATACCTCCCCGCCTGAAGACTTGACAGCGTCTAGATATATATATATATATATTTATCCTATAACGTGAAATCGATCGGCGTAAGAAATACCGTTAGCATTAGGATACCCTTACTAAGACGATAAAGAATTATAAAATTCGACAAATCATAAAGATTAACATAATAAAATTTAATAAGAGCGGTTAAGGCAAAGAAAAGGAATGACGCGGGTTAGTACCTGAAAACGTAAGCGGTTGAGAAGGATCTTATACGCTTATGCGTAAATAAGTCAAGGGTTGGACCGAATTGTAATCAGCAGTATCGGTGATATGCTGGGTGTAGTTAAAGCCTAGGGCGAATTATAAGCAACAATTGGAAGATGGCTTTTACAATGGATTGTTGCGAGATTCTCAATATGGTCTATTTGGTTGACACGTTTAATTAAGAAAACGTGATCTTGGAATAAGATGATAAATAAGATGATTGATGTGACGTGAATTTGGCGTGATGAAGTATGAACTGACCACCGTGATTAATTTCACCATACCCAACAGCTCAAGGGGTTCTCAGTGAGTATGGATACCTCAAAATTATGATGGAGCTGTGTATTGATGTATAATGGGAAGATAGTCAATTTTGGAGTCAGACAACTCCTTGATCACGAAATAAACTATCTGACCCATGATTTAAAGTTGGCAACAATATTTGTACCGAGGATATGGTACTATTAAGTACATGGTGAGAAATTGTGGATATGCACTGATCATAAAGCCCGAGTATCTGTTTTCACAGAAAGGGACGAATATGAAAATACATATTGGGTTAGAGCTTCTGAGAGATTTTGATTTATGAAAATTGTACCACCCAAGAAAGGCTAATGTGATGACTGATACCTTGAGCATAAAGAGCCTTGGGATGGTATTACATATGATGGTCAGGGAGCGTGAGCTGCTAGATGCAGTTGTGAGCCTCAGTATAGATGTGATCCCTTCTGATGATGACAGTGATTGGTATGACTATGTGACGGCTAGCCTGATGACTAGTACCGGATGAGAGTGCCCGGATTTGCCAGGCTTAGCGTGATGATCGACCGGATGTCGATAGTTTGGATCTGATTCAGAAGGGTACAGTGATAGAGTTCACAGTGGGTGATGATGAGTTACTGAGGATTCAGAGACAGTATAAGTGCTCCCCAGGACCACAGATGATGAGATAGTAATGTTGTCAGAAGCTCACTCTTCGGGATATACAGTGCATACGGAAAGTAATGATTATATATCGAAATCTCGATAAGGGTATTGGTGGTCAGATGTGGAAAGACACATGGTAGAGGTTGTGAAAAGTGCCTAGTATGTCAGCAGAATAAGGTAGAGTATTAAAAGTCTGCAAGTTATTGCAGCACCTACCTATATCGACACGGCATGGAAAAATGAGAACAAGTCTCCATGAATTTCATGATGGGTTACAGAGAACCCCGGTGAATTATGAGGCTATTTGGATGATAGCCGACAGAATGACTAAGTCTACCCACCTTCTGGTTATGAAATCCCCAGATACTCAGAGTGTGTATGAGGATTCAAGTATAAGGAAGATTGTGGAACATTATGTAGCGTTCCAGTGAGCATGGTATCATATAGGGATTCCCGCCTCACCTTCTACTTCAGAGAATATTTTTAGGAAGCTATGGGAACCCGACTGAGTATTAGCACAGCTTTCCATCCTCAGACAGATGATCAGTCAGAGAGGACTGTATAAGTTCTGGAGGATCCGATGAAAGCGTGTGCCATTGATTTTATAAGCTCCTGGAATGATCAGTTGATTTCTAATTGAATTTGCCAATAACGACAGTTGGCAGTTGAGTATCGGGATAATAGGATATGAGACAGTGTATGGCTGTTGGGGTTGTTCCCCAAATTGGATAAGAAAAAGTGGGTGACAGATATGATCAATTTCGACTTTGGACAATAAGTCTCTGAGGATGTTTAGTTAAGGATGAGAGATTAAGAACACCTCAGAGCAGATAGACAAGTATTAGAGTTCACCGATGATGAATTAATACGATTGAAAGCTACTCGTCCTAAGAGGATGAGGACATAGCGGAACTTTTGGAAGAAGTAAATTGAGTTGAGCTGGATCGAATCCTGGAGAGATTGGACAAGTGGGAGATAAGACCTGTAGGTTGTTGTTAATCACTTGAATTAACAGGCACCCACAATGTGTCCCACTTTTGATGCTTCGGCAATACTATCCAGATCCAGCAGAGGTGACAGGATATGAACTCCAAAAGTTCAATTTAAGGAAAATATAAGTATATTGAAGAAGTTGATTCGGGCATTAAACAGGAAAGAGAAAGTATTGGGGTTTAAGATAATCTCCCTAATTAAAGTCCTTTGGTAGTAATACACTCCGGAAAAAGGTCACATAAGAATTTAAGAGTATGATACAATTAATGTACCCGGAGTTGTATATGGACTCATATGAATTGGTTCTAATTTGGAGGACCAAATTACTTAAGTGGGGGAGAGTTGTAAGACCCGAATTTAATTAAAAACATGGAAATTAAATAAGAAAAGATGGGGGAAGTATGAAGGAAGTCGGGTTAAATAAATCCCGAACACGTGTAAGGGCAAAACGGTCAAAAGATCGAAAGCCGAAGTAAATTCGATGAGAAAAATTAATTAAAAATATGGATCCGAGAAATCTTGGTCAATAAAGATGAAATATAATTATTCTGGATTAAATTGATCAAGATTCGGAAATTTTAAAAATACCGAAAATTTACCGGAACGGTATCTCGAAAAGCGTGAAGAAATAATATCGAAAATTTAGAGAAAAATATAATTAATAAATTAAATTAAATTAAATTAAATTGAATTAAAATAAAAATAATAATTTTGTAGATATTTGGGATTTCTTTTGGAGTATTTTAAGGAATAGTAAAATAATTAAAATAAATAAAAATAAAATTAATAAAATTAATAAAACAAAAAAAAAGAATTGAAACAAAAAAAAAAAAGAGAGAAGACCCGAGAAAATCGAGAAACCCGAAAACAGTAACCCGCCTCCCGTTCACCGTCGAATCTCACCCACCGGCGACCGTTCGAGTCCGACGAAGCTTCCAGGAGCAAGAGGAGAGTCCGGCGAGCACGTGGGTACCGGTTTCACGCCGTCAGGTGGCCGGAGCAGTCCGATCCGAGCTTCGAAAATCCGAGGGAGAGAAGAGGCGATCGCCGGCGAACCGCTGCGTCTGGGCCGAAAAGGAAGCTACCGACGTGTTCAGGAGAGGAAGCCGGTCCTTTTGGCACCGGTCTTGGCCGGTAAGACCGCCGGAACCGCCGGCGACGGCAAGAGGCAGTGAGAGGATCAAAACGGTGCCGTTTGCTGGAAGGAAAGGAAAGGAAAGGGAAGGAAAGGGAAGGAAAAGAGAAAGGAAAAGAGAAAGGAAAAGGAAGGAGAAAAAAGGGAAAAAGAAAAAGAGAAAAAATTGGGGAAAATTTCGGTGGTGCAATCGAGCTTCGGGTAAGTCGATAAGCGGTCAAATTGACCCGATTTAAATTTGGAATATTTTATTTAATTAATTATCGACTGAAAGTTTACCCGAAAAATATATTTAATTGTGTAGCTCGACGAATGGCATCCACCGAGGGCTCGAGACAGCCTCGATTTACGGACTAGCATGGAATCTCGGGTAAGTGACCCCTATTTACGACAATTACCTCGTTATGCGTGATATTGATTTAATTTCCGCATAAATTGAATTAAATTATGGAAAATTAGTTAAATTGTCGTAAATATTAAATTTAGCTATTCGAGAATTAGAACGAGGCCCAATAAATTATTGGTGGGCCCAATGAGCCCGATAGGCCTCGATAAAGTGAGAATTAAGTGGAAAACGGGCTTAAGGCCGATTAAGGCCCATTAAGATACAATCGGGCCCAATAGGGGTAAATGGGCCCAGCGATTTAAATTAAGCCCAGAAAAGATTAAGTACTATTAAATTATATGTTATCTGACCTGAGGAATGTTAATACGCAGTTCCGGGCATTTGATTGGGAGCATATCGGACTGCGCGACGAGACGACAATGGAAAAGAAAAAGGTCAGACTCGACGAGAATCGAGGTAAGGGAATTCTGCGGACTGCTAGAGGTAACAGTACGCAATTTTACATTCATATGCAGTCCTTTAAAACTAATTGAAGGGTCTAGAGGTCGAAAAACAATTTTAGTGCCCCGTATGGGCAAAATTACTAAAATACCCTTGCTAAGGGTAAAATTCTAAAAAATTTAGGAAAAATTGGGAGGAGCAAGAACAAGAGGTTCCTGCTCGTTCTGGAGGTATTTCAACGCATGCATGAGTAGGCTGGCTCACCTTGAAAGAAAATGCATAGCATTGCATATCTTAACTGATGTGATTTCTGTGAAAACTATTTGGAAATAACCGAGCCGCCTACATGTTTTTATTTACATGTGACGTGCTAGAGCTCAGCTCGCACGATGTTTGACTTGTGTGATGCATGCATTAGTGCTGGAGCGAGAGCTCGCACTAGAGTTTTACATGCATAGGTGCTAGAGTATAACTCGCACCAGATTTCACATGCTTTTGCGTGACATGGTGCTAGAGTCTAACTCGCACTAGATTTTACATGATTTTCATGACAGGGTGAGGGAGTTTAACTCGCACCAGATTTTATAAGATTTTCATACGATTTGTATACAGAGTGCTGAGCCTAGCTCGCACTAGTTTTACTGGATTTGTGGAGTAGCGCTGTCTGCCCTTGGAGTCAGCCAAAAGGCCCAACAGGCTCAATAGACCTCTTAAGTAGGGTGAGAGTGAGGGATGAGGTTGGCGGCCTTGTGAAGATGTAAAGCGGGCTCTGCCAAGTCTACTTGATTTGATGAGAGTGCTGAGCATCGCTCGCACTGATTCTTAAGAGAACATACAATGAGCCGTGCTTGGAGCATCGGGTAGACTGTGTGTCACCGATTTAATAGGCTCGCACGTGCGTTTTGAGACATGGCAACGAGTATTGAGTTATGAAAACCTCTGTGGGAAGCAGGCCAATTGGGCTGGAGTACCTAGAGTGATATGGGTCCATGGAGTACGATGTACCGTGCAAGTAGCATGGAGTACGATGTACCGTGGGGTATCTTCGGATACGGTATCTTTGTGATACAGAGTATCTTCGGATACGGTATCTTTGTGATACGGGGTATCTTTGTGATACGGTATCTTCGTGATACGGGGTATCTTCGGATACGGCATCGACGGATGCGTGAGATCGGATAAGACTGACGGGTTGGATTGACCCACCTCCCAGGCAGTTCCCGATCAGGGTGAGACCTCGCACACTGGGATCCGTGAAGCTAGAGGACTCACGAGGACATATTGGCCAGTCCTGGTTATTACCGATATACAGTATTGCCTAGTCTCGTATCTTGTATATATATATACGTATGTTTTCGATACCGATGCTTTTGAGAAATTCTATTTCCATGGTTTTGTGTGAGTCAGGATCACCCGAAGGAGGGGTCGAGTCCTGACTTCATTGTGAAATTTTTAAAGAGAAAGAAATGATTTAAAATAATTGCATGTTGAGTTTTCCGTGCAACTTGATTTACATAACATCACAACATCATATCATATGTTTTAAAATGTGTGGAGAAAGGGTGGTTTATGCATGGCACCACGTTCATGTAGGTAGTATGGTTACCTACTTGTTCGTAGGATTGCCTTACTAAGCTTGATGTGCTCACCCCTTTCATTTTCTCCCACAGATGATCTCCAGTTGAAGTTGAGGCGACTCAGTACTGCATTCCGGATATCCGCTGCTGCCCATCAACATAAGGTATATACACTTGTACTTATTGTATCTACATAAGCATAGCACAGTAACATGTTTGTAAGTAACTTTAGGGGATGTATAAATAATATAACAATTATAAATGACTGGAGAAGAAATAAGTACTGGGGTAGATGTATGGAGGGACTGGCATTGACGCACAGCCCAATTAGTAGTGGAGTGTTGGTCACGATTCGAGGACAGGTAAGAATTAAAGTAAGAAAATAATAAAAACGCGAAAAATTAACTCTGATTTTTGGGTAGTTTGGGTCGTGACAAGCACAGACATTGGAATGTAATTTTAGCCTTATTTCGACACTGACAGTACTAGACAACCTTCGTTTTGATACCACTTAAACTGTAACGACCCTTGACCCTTGAAATTTGGGGAAAATGTTTTTTGAACTTAATTTACCCACTTATTCCCTTATTCACTTAGGTTGTATTCCTGTGCAATGTCAAAACACCTTTCCCAATTCTTTACTCATAATTATAATTAATTTCCATACTTTAACTTATATGGCCGATAGAAATTTCAACAGCATAACGACTTATATATGAGCCTACCCACATGCAATTCAGTTGTTTTCGACAATCCTAGATATCCACAACTGCAAAGCATGCTTTCCAACAATCCTAGATATCTACAACTACCAAGCATACTTTCCCAATCCACTTTTACAACTCAATATATCGATATCGATTAATACGAATCATCTTATAACCTAGTCCCAAGAATCATATTCTTTACATCATTTCCTTACAAATTACATCCCAACAAATATTCCTAATATATGTGTCTGTGCATACAGATATGTTTGGTATAGGAATGTAAGTGTATACCTTTCTGCGTTTACAAAAGTAGCCTATGGTAGCTCTTCCCACCAGCCTACATCGTGTACGCGGCAGGTAGCATCTATAGATTCACTGCAAATGATCTGAAGGTAGAGGGGTGAGCTTTTGGGGAAAAGCCCAGTAAGATGATACTCTTAAAGCAGTTCTGATATATAAAAGCATTTGAAGTTGTTCATAGAACAAAACTTAATGCAATACATAAACTTCCATTTCATGCATAATCGTCATAAAGCATGCGTGTCTTTAAAACAAATCACATGCTTAACCATTTCACAACTTTCATACACCTTTCATGAACATTTCATAAATCATTTCGTAAACATTTCATGAATATTTCATAGTCATTTTGTAAACATCTCATGAATGTTTCATAATCATTTCGTAAACATTTCATGCATATTTCATAATCATTTCATAAACGTTTCATGAATATTTCATAGTCATTTCGTAAACATCTCATGAATATTTCATAATCATTTCGTAAACATTTTAAGCATATTTCATAATCAATTCATAAACGTTTCATGAATATTTCATAATCGTTTCATAAACATTTCTTGAAGCATATCGGTCGTAACCAATTTTCGTATATATCATGAAAACACATATTCATTCATCATAGTCGATTTTCATAATCAAATCGAGGAGACTAGGCTATAACTAAGTCATGCGATACGTGTCATTCTTCGTGGAGAGTCATCATACCTATGGCCATGGTAAGGGGGCTGTAGACTGGATCAGGTTCGTACAGCAATAACAATTATAAACATTGGTAGTATCTTCTTATTTCTTATCATATACTAGCACATAGCTAGGCCACGGGTACCTGTGGCACTCACCATGCGGGGAACATTCATGAGTGCTACGCGAACACGATATACTACCAATACATCATCATAAACCACCAGTAGCATGACATCTTCCACACAGGTTGAGTCAAGTGGTAAAGGGGCCAACGTATCGGCACCCCAAGTGGTGTAGCCGGAACACCACAAGAAGTAACCATGCATGAAGCCTATAGTCTCAAAATAGAGTTTCCAAAATTTTTCATGGGTTTTATAACCCATAAACTCATATCGAGTAATAAAATCGAATTCCTTGAAATCTGAAAACTCTTTCATAAAACAGAAAGACTGTGTGGCACTTTGTTCCCGTAGGACTCAAGAGGTGGCCCCCACAATCCCCTTTCGAAAACAAGTTTCTTTTCTCACATACTTTTGAAATTGTCAAAAGTTTCTTTAATGATATGGATATAAAAACATAAATAAATGTAAAACATCCATATGCTTCATACCTTAGGAAATTCATTTCACAACATGGAAAGTACTCGGGGAATATTTCGATAAATTAAAACATGCATCGTAAACAGTTTCACAAGTATGAAAGCATTGATAAATCATTTCAAATCATACGCTCTTTCATAAAATCATTTATAGGTGAAATAAAAATGCATTATCAAAACTAAGTTAAATAATACCCCTTACCTCGATTTATCAGATATCCCGAATTCGAACGGTGACGCCTCCTAGTACCTCCTTTAATTCCTTCTACAATCACCTACACCGAAATTGTATACTTAGCACCCTATTCATGCGAATTGTCCGAATTGCATTAAAATCGTAACCTATCGTTACTACTGCATGTGTACGTATTATTGTATATACTTAGGCCAACACGCACGTTTATATATTTCTTTACTATTTATATATTTGTACCTACAAGTATTAACATATACCTTTTATTATATACATCGACATGTATATAAGCATATATATATATATATACACACTCCTATATGTATATATATATACTTTTATTTGTTTTCATGTTTCCCTATCTCATATATATATATATACATTCTTTGTATATACATATACTAGCACACATTCATCTTATATACCCCCACATGTATATGCACCTAAACAAATATATATATATATATATACACACTCCTATATATATATATATTATCATTGTTTTCCATTTTTCCTTATCACATATGCATACATATTTTTTGTACAAATACTAGCATATCCATTCATTATATACACATATATGTATATGCACCTAAATAAATAAATAAATAAATAAATATATATATATATATATACACTCCTATATATATATATTATTATTTTCCCTTTTTTTTCCCCTTATCACATATACATACATATTTGCCTACTCCTCATATTCCCATTTTTGTCTAATTAAATCTACACTAACATGCTTGTATCTCAATCTATATGTACATGTATATTAAATATACATATATACATAAATATACCATTTACCTTTTCTATTTTCTTTTCTTCTTTCTTTTTTTTCTTTTCTTTTCTCCTTTTCTTTTCTCCTCTCTCGGTCAGCCCTTTTTCTTCCTTAATTTGTTTTTGTTACCTTGCTGGTTCTTTTCACTTCACTGGTCTCGGTTCTAACTCTGTTTTTCTTTCTCGGTTTCCAACTCCAATTTGGTCTCCTTCTTCGATTGCTTTTCGATTTTCAGCTCCAAGTTGCAGTCTTCTTCTTCCCTTCGATTCTACTATCTCTTTAATCTCGGTTCTGTTTCTTTTTCCCGTCAGTCTGCCTCTTCTTTTCTTCTTTTCCTACTGCATTGTCGATACCCCCTTGATTTCCTCACGTTCTGCTTCAGTTTCATTTTCCAAAAAATGTCGACCTAGCTCTCTCTTTCTTTCTCCTCTCTTCCTCGGCCAGCAGCTTCCCTTCTCTTCTTCTCTTTTCCCGTTTTGCTTCCCCTTCTTCTCCAGCCGAGCAAGCCTTTCCTCCCTTCTTCTTTCTCTTCTTTCTTGGTTTTCTTCCCTTTTTCCTCGGCCAGAACCAGCTCCCCTTTTCTTTCTTTCCTTTCTCTCTCAACTGGACAACTTCCTTGTCCTCTCCCTTCCATTCTCTTCTCTCTTTCTTTCTTTTCCTTCTCCTTCTTCTCCAACCGACCGAGCCTCTTCTTCTTTTCTCCTCTTCTGTTTCTCACCCAACACTCCTCTGTTTCGAATTGTTCCTTTCAATCCAAATATGGCAGACGGAATTGGCTTTCCTAAGCCAATTTCGTACATGCCATATATTTATATATATTACTTTAAGATATATATATATATATATTCTATATTATATTAATATATATATATATATTTGTTTATTAGTTCTTTTGTATTGACATTTTTTTTTCTTTGTTTGTTGTTTTATTTAATTTTTTGTTGTTTCCCATTTCTTTTTTTTTGTCTCTTGCTTAATTTATTATTTATTAACACTTATATATTATCTATTATACATTTCATAGTATATATATATATATATATGTTATATATATATATATTATCCATTTATTTAAATGTCATGTATATTTATACATACATGTACACCTATGTATATATATCTATATATACACATTTTCTTGTAAAATTACCCAAGGACATAATATCCATGCCTTCCATGAAATTTTCATTATTTTGAAAAAAAATATTATTTTTATTCTTATATGGTCTAATTAAATATAGGAATTTCGTGGGGTTTTGTCAGACCCGTATTTTATGTAGCTTGTTCCTTATGATTCCTAGGTGTATGAACACTCTATTATTATAGTTGAATCATGAGAAGAGTATTTACTAGTTTTAAAGTGTTAGTAAAATGATTTAACACGCAAAAGCTACATAAAAAGCCTAATGTGAACTATAAGAGCCATAGGCTAAACCAAGTAGATCTGAATCATTCTGACTGAAAATAAGAACTTAAAATGAGAAAGTATAGAGAGCTCTTGAAGGAAAGTCAGCTTGATTTAGTTCCGAATACAGAAAACGAGAGTAAAAGCTAAAAAGGGTAAATTGGACCTTTTTAGCGAGTTAAGGTGTTTCGGGTGAAATTATCCACCGGGAATGGTTGAAACATAAAGACGAGAGTGTAAGACATAAGATATGACACTTTCAAAATTTTGAGAAAAAGTCAACTTGGTCAATGGTTAAGGAAAAAGTCAACTATAGTTAAGAAAGTGGACTTTTACCATAGTTGACTAATCATGATTAGAAATTAACCTAAGTATGGAGAAAAAATTGGGGAAAAATATTCTTGGTCAGAATACAAGATAATCATCCCCGAAAGTAAGAAAAATTTATTTGAAAGGATTTCAGATTTAATTTAATGGTTAAAAACGCAATGGTCCAAAGTTGAAAATTTTAAAGCCCATTAAGGTATCATAAGTGTGGGCCAAATTTGGAAGGCCCAATGGGGCAAATTGTTGGGCCAAGTTATGGGCCAAATATTGAGACAATTAAAGGCCCAATAGGTAAAAAAATGTCAGCCCAAGAGCCCAAAGGAAAAGCCCAAACCGAGAAGCCCAATTGAAAGCCCATGTGAATAAGTTAAAAGCCATTAATGAAAGGAAACAAAGTTTAAAATGATAACCATTACCTAAAATTTTTGGAAGTCAATTAAGGTGGCTGGATTTTTAGCTTAATGACTACGCAATGAACTTATAAATACCAGCTAACACATAATCTTCTTCATCCTTTCATTTTCGGCAAAGTGAAGAAACCATAACCGAAAAGTTTTCTAAGCTTTCTCTCACTATAAATCACTAGGAAAAATGCATATTTGTGTCACGACCCAAACTACCCAAAAATCAGAGTTAATTTTTTGCGTTTTATTATTTTCTTACTTAAATTCTTACCTGTCCTCGAATCGTGACCACACTCCACTAATAATTAGGCTGTGCGTCAATGCCAGTCCCACCATTCAATTACCATCTAACTTATTTCTTCTCCAGTCATTTATAATTGTTTACATTATTTATACATCCCCTAAAGTTACTTACAAACATGTTACTGTGCTATGCTTATGTAGATACAATATGTACAAGTGCATATACCTTATGTCGATGGGCAGCAGCGGATATTCCGGAATGCAGTACTGAGTCGTCGGAACTTCAACTGGAGATTATCTGTGGGAGAAAATGAAAGGGGTGAGCACATCAAGCTCAGTAAGGCAATCCTACGAACAAGTAGGTAACCATACTACCTACATGAACGTAGTGCCATGCATAAACCACCCTTTCTCCACACATTTTAAAACAAATGATATGAGTTATGATGTTATGTAAAACAAATTTACACGGAAAATTCAACATGCAATTATATTCAAAATCACATCTTTCTTGTTTAAAATTTCACAGTAAAGTCAAGACTCGACCCCTCCTTCGGGTGATCCTGACTCACACAAAATCATAAAAATCCATTCACATCACATATGGGTTTAAAAAGCATGGAAATAACCATCATGCACATTTAATTAAAAACCCAGTTTAAATCATCGTCAAGATCATCAACATGCGAGACTAGGCAATGTCTGTATATCTGCAAATAACCAGGACTATGGCCATATGTGTCCTCGGGAGTTCCTCAGCTACATGGATCCTAGTGTGCGGGTTCTCACCATGATCGGGAACTGCCCAGGAGGTGGGTCAATCCATCCCGTCAGTCTTATCCAATCCCAGGCATCCGAAGATGCTGCATCCGGAGATGCCGTATCCGAAGATACCACACGGTACATCGTACTCCATGCTACTTGCACGACACATCCTACTCCGTGAACCCATATAATATCTCTATACTCATGCCATGTCTCAAAACGCACGTGCGAGCCTATTAAATCGGTGACACACAGTCTACCCGATGCTCCAAGCACGGCTCATCGCATGTTCTCATAAAATCAGTGCGAGCGATGCTCAGCACTCTCATCAAATCAAGTAAAATCAGCAGAGCCCGCTTTACATCCCCACAAGGCCGCCAACCTCATCCCTCACTCTCACCCTACTTAAGAGGTCTTTTGAGCCTGTTGGGCCTTTTGGCTAACTCCAAGGGCAGACAGCGCTACTCCACAAATCCAGTAAATCTAGTGCGAGCTAAGCTCAACACTTTGTATATAAATCACATGAAAATCTTATAAAATCTGGTGCGAGTTAAACTCCAGCACCCTCTCTCGAAAATCATGTAAAAATATGGTGCGAGTTAGACTCTAGCACCCTGTCACGAAAATCATGTAAAATCTGGTGCGAGTTAGACTCTAGCACCCATGCATGTAAAACTCTAGTGCGAGCTCTCGCTCCAGCACTAATGCATGCATAACACAAATCAAACATCGTGCGAGCTGAGCTCTAGCACGTCACATGTAAATAAAAATACGTAGGCGGCTCGGTTATCTCCAAATAGTTTTCACAGAAATTACATCGTTTAAGGTATGCAATGCTATGCATTTTTCTTTAAAAGTGAGCTAGCCTACTCATGCATGTGTTAAAATACCTCCAGAACGAGCAAGAACCTCTTATCCTTGCTCCTACCAATTTTTTCCTAAAGTTGGAAACATTTACCCTTAACAAGGGTATTTCGGTAATTTTGCCCATACGGGGCATTAAAATTATTCTTCGACCTCTAGACCCTCCAGAACATTTTTAAGGACTGCATATGAATTTAAAATTGCGTAAAGTTTACCTCTAGCAGTCCGTAGAATTCCCTTACCTTATTTTCCTGTCGAGTCTGACCTTTTCTTTTCCACTGTTGTCACGTCGCGCAGTCCGTTATGCTCCCAATCAAATGCCCGGAACTGCGTATCAATATTCCTCAGGTCAGATATTATACAATTTAATTGTATTTCCTATTTTCTGGGCTTAATTTAAATCATTGGGCCCATTTACCCCTATTGGGCCCGATTACACCTTAATGGGCCTTAATCGGCCTTAAGCCCGTTTTCCACTTAATTTTCACTTTATCGATGCCTATTGGGCTCATTGGGCCCACTAATAATTTATTGGGCCTCGGTCCATTTTAGCCCTTTTTATACTCATTAATTCCCTTCTTCGGGTATACCGGGCTTATACAGCTTTCTAATAATTATCGGGCTTCATTCCAAATTCATTGGATAGCCCGTATACCATTTACGACAATTATATTACGATTTCGAATAATATTCCTTCCTACGCGAAATTAATCCATAAATCCATAAAATAATTAAAACTCGGTATTTAAAGAACTCTAATTGCCGAAATTAAATTGTACTTACCCGATACGATGCGGGGTACGAGAATCAGAGCTCGATCGGCTCTCGTTCGGTCTTTGTCGTAAAGCTGCACAATTAGGTAAATTCAGATTATTTTCCATTAAAATAATATTAAATTAAATTTCCAAAATTTACCCGTAGGTCAATTCCGACCCTCGGTCAACTTACCCGAACCTCGAGTCGTCCCCGGTAAATTTTTTTCATTTTCTCCCCCATTTTTCCTTTCTTTTCTTTCCTTTTCCTTCCTTTTTCTTTCTTTTCTTTTCCCCTTTCCTTCCTTTTCCCTCCTTTTCCTTCCCTTTCCTTTCGGCCAAACGGCACCGTTTACTGTCTATTGCCTTCGCCGACGGTTCTGGCGGTCTCACCGGCCGAGATCGGTCTCAAAAGAACCGGCTTCTTCCCCTGAGTGTGTCGGTGCCCTCCGTTTCAGCCCAGATGCGGCGGTTCGTCGGGAATCGGCTTGTTTCTTCGACGGTTTTCCTCAGCTCCGATCGGCCTGCTCCGGCCACCTGGCGGCGTGATACCGGTACCCACGTGCTCGCCGGACTCCCCTCTTCCTCCTGGTAGCTTCGTCGAAGCTCGTCGGTCGCCGGTGTGCGAGAATCGGCGGTGAAGAATCCGCGGGTCGTTTTTGATTTTGGTTTCTCTGGTTTTTCCTGAGTTTCTCTCTCCTCTTTTTTTGTTTCAGTTACCTTTTTTATTTTTATTATTTATTTTAATTATTTTACTATTCATTAAAATACTCCATAAAATCCCAAAATATCTACACTTATATTATTTTTATTCTAATTTAAAATATTTAATTTAAATTTAATTTATTAAATATATTTTTCTCTAAATTTTTGATATTATTCCTTCGCGCTTTTCGAGATATCGTTTCGATAATTTTTCGGTATTTTTAAAATTTTTGACTCTTGATCAATTGACCCAAATTGTATAATTTCCTCATTATCGATCAAGATATCTTACATCCTTATTTTTAATTAAAATTTTCTTATCGCCTTAATATCGGGTTTTGGTATTTTTACCATTTTACCCCTGCTCTTGTTTCGAAAATCAATCTAACCTGACCTTCCTTCATACATCCCCCATCTTTTCTTATTTAATTTTCGTATTTTAATTAAATTCGGGTCTTACAACTCTCCCCCACTTAAAGAATTTGGTCCTCCAAATTAAAACCAATTCATATGAGTTTATAGACTACTCCGGGTACATCGATCGTATCATACTCTTAAATTCTTATGTGACCTTCTCCGGAGTGTATTACTACCAAAGGACTTTAATTAGGGAGATCATCTTAAACCTCAATACTTTCTCTTTCCTGTTTAATGCCCGAATCAACTTATCAATAAACTTATATTTTCATTAAACTGAACTTTTGGAGTTCATATTCGATTACCTATGCTGGATCTGGATAGTATTGCCGAAGCATCAAAAACTGAAACACATTGTGGGTGCCTGTTAATTCAGGTGATAACACCAACTTACAGGTCTTATCTCCCACTTGTCCAATCTCTCAAAATATTCCATCCAGCGCAACTCAATTTACCTTCTTCCAAAAGTTCGCTATGTCCTTATTCTCTTAGGACAAGAAACATTTTCAACCATACTAATTCACCAAGGGTGAATTCCAATACTTGTCCATCTACTCTGAGGTGTTCTTAATCTCTCTCTTAACTAAAACATCCTCAGAGACTTATTATCCAAAGTCGAAAAATAATTCTATCTGTCACCCACTTTTTCTTATCCAATTCGGGGAACAACCCCTACAGCCATACACTGTCTCATATCTTGTTATTCCGATACTCATCTGCCAACTGTCGTTATTGGCGACTTCAATTTGTGAAAACTGATCATTCCAGGAGCTTATAAAATCAAGGGCACACGCTTTCATCGGATCCTCCAGAACTTGTACAGTCCTCTTTGACTGACCATCTGTCTGAGGACGGAAAGCTGTGCTAATACTCAGTCGGTTTCCCATAGCTTCCTAAAAATATCCTCAGAGGTGGGAAGTGAAGCGGGAATCCCTATATGATACCATGCTCACTGGAACGTTACTTAGTGTTCCACAATCTTTCTTACACATAAATCCTCATATATACTCTGAGTATTTGGGGATTTCATAACCAAAAGGTGGGTAGACTTAGTCACTCTATCAACTATCATCCGAATAGCCTCGTAATTCACCTGGGTTCTCTGTAACCCATCATGAAATTCATGGAGACTTGCTCTCATTTTCCGTGCCATGTCGATATAGGTAGGTGCTGCAATAACTCTGTAGACTTTTAATACTCTACCTTATTCTGCTAACATACTAGGCACTTTTCCATAATCTTTACCATATTTCTTTCCACATCTGACCACCAATACCCTTTTCGAGATTTCAATATATTTTTTATTACTTTCCGTATGCACTGTATATCCCGAAGAGTGAGCTTCTGACAATATTAATATCTTATCAACTGTGGTCCTGGGGAGCACTCATACTGTCTCTGAACCTCTCTGTAAATCATTATCATACTCTGTGAACTCTGTCACTGTACCCTTCTGAATCTGACCCCAAACTATCGACATCATGCCGATCATCACGCTAAGCCTGTCAAATCCGGGCACTCTCATCCGGTTCTAGTCTCAGGCTAGCTGTCACATAATCACTGTCATCATCAGAAGGGATCACATCAATACTGAGATTCATAACTGCTCTAGCAGCTCACGCTCCCTGACCATTATATGTAATACCATTTCGAGACTCTTTCTGCTCAAAGCATCAGCCTTTCTTGGGTGGTACAATTTTCACAAATCAAAACCTCCCAGAAGCTCTACCCCACTATGTATTCTCATATTCTACTCTATCTGTGAAAACAGATACTCGGGGCTTTATGATTAGTGCATATCCACAATTTCTCACCATATACATAGTAGTACCATATCCTCGGTACAAATACTATTGCCAACTTAAAATCATGGGACAGATAGTTTATTTCGTGATCAAGGAGTTGTCTGACTCCAAAATTGACTATCTTCCCAATATACATCAATACACAGCTCATCCTGATTTGAGGTATCCATACACAGCTCATCCTGACCCAAATTGTATAATTTCCTCATTATCGATCAAGATATCTTACATCCTTATTTTTAATTAAAATTTTCTTATCGCCTTAATACCGGGTTTTGGTATTTTTACCATTTTACCCCTGCTCTTGTTTCGAAAATCAATCTAACCTGACCTTCCTTCATACATCCCCCATCTTTTCTTATTTAATTTTTGTATTTTAATTAAATTCGGGTCTTACAATTTGGAACTTGAAATCTTCATGAAAGTTGTTCCAAATTGAGAGGAGAGTGACATATGTTGGAATTGGCTATCAAGGAGCCATAGTGTGCAAACCGTGAGGCTTCAAAGTTTCAGCCAAGTATGAACACAAATACTAGGTATAATTTCAAGCTTCCAACTTCATATATGTTAATCCATGAGTTATATGGAGTTGATTGGTATATGTTTTATGGATTGAAACACATGAAAACACTATGAACATGTGATGACCGAAAGTTGGTATATGAGTTTTGAAAAATACCCATGTGATTTTAAGACATGTATAGGTTGATATGCATGTAGACATGATTATGGCATGGTTAGTTATAATCAATTTGTTCATATGGATGGTTGTATGATATGGCACATAAGGTATTTGATAAAATGCCTAAATGAACTACGTGATGTTTAAGAATGTTTCCAACCAAGTGTTTGTGAAAATGCCTAAGTGAATTTGGCTAAACAAATGGACATGGACGACATGCCATGGCGTGACCGACGACATGGGATGCTCTCGGCCATGGCATGTAGCCGAGAGGTCCAATGGGCCAAGCCCAATTATTTTAGGCCCAATGTGATGTAATGGGTCTAGGACAAGCTCAATAAGAATTGGTGGGATCCACAAGCCCAATAAGCCCAACAAAAATGAATAGTAAAATGAAAATGGGCTTAAGGCATAGTTAGGCCTATTAAGGAGTATTAAAGCCCATTAAGTGAAATAAAATATATTAAATGTGTAATACAGTAGGAAAAGTATAATTAACCTGAGGAATGGTTATTTATAGCTCCAGAGTTTACATTGAGAGCTGATCGGACTGCAAGATTAAGCAGCACCGAGGAAGTGAGGTCACCTGACGTGATCCAAGGTAAGGGACTTTTGTGACTAGTGAGAGATACCTGCACGTATTTTCATTTGCTTTTACATTCACTTAAAAACTCTGAGGGTCAGAGAAAGTGAATAACAATTATTGTGACCCGATGTGGCAAATTACGATTTTACCCCTAGTTAGTCAAAAAGTTAACTTTTGTGAAAAGTTTTAAGAAGCATGGAAATCATCATTTTGAGTGTTTTACTGCTGTTTAGCAGAAGAATAAATAAATGGGCTAATGATTTTGAGGTTCATGTGAATTAAGCACACTTTATAGTGTTGATTTTGATATTTTATAAATCATCCCTTTTTAAAAGAGCCATCTATCATATTATGTGAGAATGAATCGTGCTAGAGCACAGCTCGTACTGGATTTCATATATTTTCCACATACATTAGTGCTGGATTATGATTCGCACTAGATTTCCATAACATGCATGATAGAGTTTTGGAGTTCTTACTCGTACTCAGTTTTATATAATATATGCATGAGAGAGTGCTGGAGCGATTAGCTCGTACTCAAGTTTTTCATGAGATGCATGACAAAGTGCTGGAGCGTTGCTCGTACTTGATTCTTCATGATTTATACATGACATAGTACTGGAGCTATTGCTCGTACTTGATTTGATGATATTGTGCATAGCATGGTACTCGAGCTATTGCTCGTACTTGATCTAAAACATGAACTATGCATTGACCTAGTTGCTGGAGGTTTACTCGCACTAGAGTATAATTTTGTGATGTGAAACAGTGTTTGAGCGGAGTGTCGACTGTGAGTCGCGCTCAAAGGCACGCACTGTATGTGATATATAATACATGTTAAAACCCATGCTTGATTCCTTGTGTGGACTGAGTGTCGCATTATGTGAGAGGACATCTGCATGAGGGTACTAGAGACATGGTATGATATTCCATGGTTTGAGGGATACGACCTATGGTAGGCACCCCGACTGTGTCGTAGGGTCCACGGAGTACGTTGTACCGTACATGTGGCATAGGAGTACACTGTACCGTGTGGTATTGTGGAGTTGAGGAGGATATAGCTGGCCGTTGTGATGGACTGACCCCCCTCCCGTTGCAGCAGTGATGCCCCGCAGACTGAGATCTGTGTTGCTTGGGATCACATGTCGGATATTATCATAGTCCAGGATACTATTTACATTTTACCACAGAGTCTCACATGATATATCACTTGATTGACTGATTTAAATTGCGAATAGACCTGAAGGATGGGTCAGACTCCGATTTTGTGTTGTGAATGATTTAAATGCCATATTTACTGTGATGTAAATATACATGGCATGATTTATCTAAAGGCATGATTTATATAAAGATGCATTGTTTTGCACTACATGCCTACATTTGTAAACAAAAGCATGATTTCTGTACATGGGATTTAATCTGTACAAGTCTATATATATTTAATGACATGCTTTTAAATTGAGTTAAGGAAATAATGTTTTCAAGGCATAGCATTATTTTGAGTAGATAGTGTAGATATCTACTTGCTTGCCTGATTTCCTTACTGAGCGCGTTGTATGCTCACCCCCTTTCTTTACATCTCTCTACAGAGCATCAGCAGTAGAGGGAGAGCTATTGAGGGATAGTATTCCTGAGTCCACTGCTATTTCCTATTGATCGACATGTATACATGTTTTGTACAGTTATGTATCTAAACATAGAAACAACACAGTGATGTATACGATATATATTATGGGGAATGTACTTGTGTTAGCTTTTATATGAGCTCACATATATTATAAAAGAAATTACAGTCAGTAGATAATGTATTGACTTGTATGTATGGAAATGGAAGAATGATATGGTAAGCGAGGATTCTGACATCGAATCATAGCCCAACCATTGATGAGATGAAAGGTAAGTTAAAAAAATGCGAAAAATTTGTAGTGGTTTTGGTTAAAGTCATGGATTGAGAACGGGTCCTGACAGAATGGTATCAGAGTCGAGGTTGGTCTGATGTGAGTTGGTGTTAGAAAATAGAAAAGTGTACATCCCATAGTACTGTGCTGTGTTTAGATATAACTGTGTATACCAGATAGGAAACGAACAAATTCATATTTATGAATGGAGGCACTTTGCCTATATGTCAAATACACGTAGTGGTAGAGGTATGAGAGGTAGGGCTCGAGGCCATGGAGATAGGCCTGAGAGACGAGCTACTGTTGAACCATTACCTACGCATGAGACTGCTAGTGCTACTGAGGCGCCAAAGTGTGCTAAGATGCGTTTTACGAGATTAGAGCGTAGTCTAGAGACGATTGTAGAGATATTAGCACAAACGATGCCAGGTAGGCAGGGACAAGAGGCTGGAGCAGCAACAGGAGTGGCCGTTGCCCCTGATACACCTACACAGACAGCTCATGCACCAAGGACTTTAGATACTCCTACACCCCCACCAGTTTTGGGTGGAAGTGGTTTAGGGTACGGATGTGATCTGCATCAGTTGCGAGAGTTCCAGAAGTTTAGACCTCCATCTTTTAGTGGGGTCAAGGACCCTATAGCTACTGAGGAGTGGGTAGCGGAGATGGAGAAGCTTTATGGATTCTTCGAGTGTACGACATCGGAGATGGTCGCATTTGCTGCATTCCTACTGAAGAGAGCTACAGAGTATTGGTGGAAGTCCACCCGACCCATATTGAGAGCCTGACACACAGATATTAGTTGGAAAATTTTTCAGGAGGCCTTTAGGAGGCAAATTGTTCCCGATACCGTACAGCTAAAACTATAGGCCGAGTTTTTGGGACTGAACCAGGGGAGTTTGTCAGTGGATGAGTATGAGACTCGATTCCTATCCCTAGGGAGATATGACCTAGATACCATGTATAGTGAGGCCAGGAAGGTCCACAGGTACCGGTTCTGTGGTCAAGATTGGTCCCATTAGACATAGCTACCTACGAGGAAGCAGTGCACAGGGCGCAACTGTACGAGCAAGAGTACGAGAGGAATGCTTCCGAGTTTGGGAAGTTTAGTCGAAGCCAAGATATACAGAAGAAGAGGCCGGCTAGAGATTTCAGTTATTGAGAAGGGAGGAAACTCTTCGGTAAGAGATTACGGGTAGAGGAGGCACGAGAGGGATTTGCTAGACCTCCTGCTTATCCGACTGTAGCCCCAGCAAAGGGCATTGTCATAAGAGGACAGAGATCTACTACCGATCAGTGTAGAAGCTGCGGTAAACAACATGGAGGTAGACCGTGTTCGCTGACTCCTATAGTGTGTTTTCGATTCGGGAAACAAGGGCATATTGCTAGAGCTTGCCTAAAATGGTTGATACTGCCCCACTGAAGGGCGAGGAGCTTGATAGAGCTCCAGCTGGTACGTCTGCTCAGAGAGGTAGAGCGACGACAGAAGAAAAGGGGAAGCAAGTTGAGAGTAGGGAATAAGGATATGAAGCCAATCTAATATTGCTAAGTATGAGCGACTTTGATATAATCTTAGGAATAGATTGGTTATCTGCAACCATGCTGTTTTAGATTGTTATGCTAAAACAGTTATGTTTCCTAACCCTACTAGATATGTTTTAAAGTTTAATGAGAATAAATGAAAGGAGAAGTTATGATTATGATATAATTTACTGACTTAGAAAACCTTCAACATATCAAGGTTTTATTGCGTACATGGTAGATATGGATAAGGTACATCCAGAGTTATTAGATATTCCTGTGGTCAGTGAGTACCTAGATGTTTTTCGGATGAGTTGCCAGGATTACCACCAGATAGAGAAGATGGGTAGAGCTTATGAAGGACTAAGATTTGCGAGATACTTTATCATCCGGGTAAGGCTAACGTTGTAGCTGATACCTTGAGCAGGAAGAGCCTAGGGATGGTATCGTATATGATAGTTAGGGAACATGATTTGCTAGAGTAGTTTGCTAGCCTCAGGTTGGGAGTCGTGCTTTCTGACAGGGATACAGGCTATGTGATAGCTAGTCTACACTTGGAGCTGGATCCGTTGGACAGGATTAGAGTGGCTCAGCGGACTGGTCCATTTTGTATGAATGTGAGTAGTCAGATGCAGAAGGGCACAGTGACTGACTTTGAGTTAAGTTCTGATGGACTACTGAGGTTCAGAGGCAAATTATGTATTCATGAGGATCCAGGACTCAGGAGATTGGTATTAGAAGAAGCTCATTCATCGAGATATACGTTACATCCGAGGAGTAACAAAATGTATCAGAACCTTCGGAAGGTATACTGGTGGTCGAGTATGAAGAGAGATGTAGCAAACTTTGTGGCAAAGTGTCTCATATGTCAGCAAGTGAAGGTAGAGCATCAAAAACTTGTAGGGTTATTACAGCCTCTACCTATACCGACATGGAAATAAGAGCATATCACCATGGATTTCATGATGGGTTTATCGAGAACCTGTAGGAATCACAATGCTATATGGGTGATCGTCGACAGACTAATTAAGTCAGCCCACTACCTAGCTATGAGAGCGACCGATACTCTGAGTTCATTAGCAAAACTGTATGTACGCGAGGTAGTGAGGTTACACGGTGTACCAGTGAGCATAGTCTCTAATAGGGATTCCCTCTTCACTGCCCACTTTTGGGGACATTTTCAGGAAGCCATGGGAACCCAGTTGAGTTTGAGCACCGCTTCCTATTCTCAAACAAATGGTCAGTCAGAGAGGACTGTACAGACTCTGAAGGATGTGTTGAGAGCATGTGTGCTAGATTTTAAAGGCTCCTGAGATGACCACTTGCCACTAGCCGAGTTCGCCTACAATAACAGTTATCATTCGAGTATTGGGATGGCACCGTATGAGGCTTTGTATGGCCGAAGATGTCGTTCCCCTATTGGATAGGAAGAATTGGGTGACCGTAAGATTTTCGCTCCTGACATGGTTACACAAGCATCTAAGGACGTCCACTTGATAGTAAAGAGACTAAGAACGGCTCAGACTAGACAGAAGAGTTACGCTGACAGGAGACGTAGGCCACTAGAGTTTGCAGTTGGTGAATTCGTGTTTTTGAAAGTTTATCCTTCCAAAGGCATAGCGAGATTTGGGAAGAGAGGGAAACTAAATCCTCACTATATTGGACCCTTTGAGATACTTGATCGAGTGGGAGATAAGGCTTATAGGTTGGCACTGCCACCGGACTTATCAGGTGTCCATAACGTCTTCCACATATAGATGCTTCAGATGTATCATCTGGATCCGGTACATGTGATTAGTTATGAGCCATTGGAGCTCCGAGAGGACATGTCATATGTCGAGAGATCGATTCAGATATTGGATAGGATGGAGAAAGTATTGAGATCGAAGACCATCGGGTTAATGAAGATTCTCTGGCAGCATCATACTTCAGAGGAGGCTACTTGGGAGCTAGAGAGTCTGATGCGAGAGAAATACCCTCACCTATTTGATGACTGACTTGGTTCTAATTTGGATGATCAAATTTTCTGAGTAGGGGAGGATTGTCAGACCCGTATTTTATGTAGCTTGTTCCTTATGATTCCTAGGTGTATGAACACTCTATTATTATAGTTGAATCATGAGAAGAGTATTTACTAGTTTTAAAGTGTTAGTAAAATGATTTAACACGCAAAAGCTACATAAAAAGCCTAATGTGAACTATAAGAGCCATAGGCTAAACCAAGTAGATCTGAATCATTTTGACTGAAAATAAGAACTTAAAATGAGAAAGTATAGAGAGCTCCTGAAGGAAAGTCAGCTTGATTTAGTTCCGAATACAGAAAACGAGAGTAAAAGCTAAAAAGGGTAAATTGGACCTTTTTAGCGACTTAAGGTGTTTCGGGTGAAATTATCCACCGGGAATGGTTGAAACATAAAGACGAGAGTGTAAGACATAAGATATGACACTTTCAAAATTTTGAGAAAAAGTCAACTTGGTCAATGGTTAAGGAAAAAGTCAACTATAGTTAAGAAAGTGGACTTTTACCATAGTTGACTAATCATGATTAGAAATTAACCTAAGTATGGAGAAAAAATTGGGGAAAAATATTCTTGGTCAGAATACAAGATAATCATCCCCGAAAGTAAGAAAAATTTATTCGAAAGGATTTCAGATTTAATTTAATGGTTAAAAACGCAATGGTCCAAAGTTTGAAATTTTAAAGCCCATTAAGGTATCATAAGTGTGGGCCGAATTTGGAAGGCCCAATGGGCCAAATTGTTGGGCCAAGTTATGGGCCAAATATTGAGACAATTAAAGGCCCAATAGGTAAAAAAAATTCAGCCCAAGAGCCCAAAGGAAAAGCCCAAACCGAGAAGCCCAATTGAAAGCCCATGTGAATAAGTTAAAAGCCATTAATGAAAGGAAACAAAGTTTAAAATGATAACCATTACCTAAAATTTTTGGAAGTCAATTAAGGTGGCTGGATTTTTAGCTTAATGACTACGCAATGGACTTATAAATACCAGCCAACACATAATCATCTTCATCCTTTCATTTTCGGCAAAGTGAAGAAACCATAACCGAAAAGTTTTCTAAGCTTTCTCTCACTAGAAATCACTAGGAAAAATGCATATTTGGAACTTGAAATCTTCATGAAAGTTGTTCCAAATTGAGAGGAGAGTGACATATGTTGGAATTGGCTATCAAGGAACCATAGTGTACAAATCGTGAGGCTTCAAAGTTTCGGCCAAGTATGAACACAAATACTAGGTATAATTTCAAGCTTCCAACTTCATATATGTTAATCCATGAGTTATATGGAGTTGATTGGTATATGTTTTATGGATTGAAACACATGAAAACACTATGAACATGTGATGACCGAAAGTTGGTATATGAGTTTTGAAAAATACCCATGTGATTTTAAGACATGTATAGGTTGATATGCATGTAGACATGATTATGGCATGGTTAGTTATAATCAATTTGTTCATATGGATGGTTGTATGATATGGCACATAAGGTATTTGATAAAATGCCTAAATGAACTACGTGATGTTTAAGAATGTTGCCAACCAAGTGTTTGTGAAAATGCCTAAGTGAATTTGGCTAAACAAATGGACATGGACGACATGCCATGGCGTGACCGACGGCATGGGATGCTCTCGGCCATGGCATGTAGCCAAGAGGTCCAATGGGCCAAGCCCAATTATATTAGGCCCAATGTGATGTAATGGGTCTAGGACAAGCCCAATAAGAATTGGTGGGACCCACAAGCCCAATAAGCCCAACAAAAATGAATAGTAAAATGAAAATGGGCTTGAGGCATAGTTAGGCCCATTAAGTGAAATAAAATGTATTAAATGTGTAATACAGTAGGAAAAGTATAATTAACCTGAGGAATGGTTATTTACAGCTCCAGATTTTACATTGAGAGCTGATCGAACTGCGAGATTGAGCAGCACCGAGGAAGTGAGGTCACCTGACGTGATCCAAGGTAAGGGACTTTTGTGACTAGTGAGAGATACCTGCACGTATTTTCATTTGCTTTTACATTCACTTAAAAACTCTGAGGGTCAGAGAAAGTGAATAACAAATATTGTGACTCGATGTGGCAAATTACAATTTTACCCCTAGTTAGTAAAAAAGTTAACTTTTGTGAAAAGTTTTAAAAAGCATGGAAATCATCATTTTGAGTGTTTTACTGCTGTTTAGCAGAAGAATAAATAGATGGGCTAATGATTTTGAGGTTGATGTGAATTAAGCACACTTTATAGTGCTGATTTTGATATTTTATAAATCATCCCTTATTAAAAGAGCCATCTATCATATTATGTGAGAATGAATCGTTCTAGAGCACAGCTCGCACTGGATTTCATATATTTTCCACATACATTAGTGCTGGATTATGATTCACACTAGATTTTCATGACATGCATGATAGAGTACTGGAGTTCTTACTCGTACTTAGTTTTATATAATATATGCATTAGAGAGTGCTAGAGCGATTAGCTCGTACTCGAGTTTTTCATGAGATGCATGATAGAGTGCTGGAGCATTGCACGTACTCGATTCTTCATGATTTATACATGACATAGTACTGGAGCTATTGCTCGTACTTGATTTGATGATATTGTGCATAGCATGGTACTGGAGCTATTGCTCGTACTTGATTTAAAACATGAACTATGCGTTGACCTAGTTGCTAGAGGTTTACTCGCACTAGAGTATGATTTTGTGATGTGAAACAGTGTTTGAGCGGAGTGTCGACTGTGAGTCGCGCTCAAAGGCACGCACTGTATGTGATATATAATACACGTTAAAACCCATGCTTGATTCCTTGTGTGGACTGAGTGTCGCATTATGTGAGAGGATATCTGCATGAGGGTACTAGAGACATGGTATGATATTCCATGGTTTGAGGGCTAAGACCTATGGCAGGCACCTCGACCGTGATGTAGGGTCCATGGAGTACGTTGTACCGTGCATGTGGCATGGGAGTACACTGTACCGTGTGGTGTTGTGGAGTTGAGGAGGATATAGCTGGCAGTTGTGATGGAGTGACCCCCCTCCCGTTGCAGCAGTGATGCCCCGCACACCGAGATCTGTGTTGCTTAGGATCACATGTCGGATATGATCATAGTCCAGGATACTATTTACATTTCACTACAGAGTCTCACATGATATATCACTTGATTGACTGATTTAAATTATGGACAAACCTGAGGGATGGGTCGGACTCCGATTTTGTGTTGTGAATGATTTAAATGCCATATTTACTGTGATTTAAATATACATGGCATGATTTATCTAAAGGCATGATTTATATAAAGATGCATTGTTTTGCACTACATGCCTACATTTGTAAACAAAAGCATGATTTCTGTACATGGGATTTAATCTGTACAAGTATATATATATATTTAAAGACATGCTTTTAAATTGAGTTAAGGAAATAATGTTTTCAAGGTATAGCATTATTTTGAGTAGATAGTGTAGATATCTACTTGCTTGCCTGATTTCCTTACTGACCGCGTTGTATGCTCACCCTCCCTTTCTATACATCTCTCTACAGAGCAACAGCAGTCGAGGGAGAGCTATTGAGGGATAGTATTCCTGAGTCTACAGCTATTTCCTATCGATCGACAGGTATACATGTTTTGTACAGTTATGCATCTAAACATAGAAACATCACAGTGATGTATACGATATATATTATGGGGAATGTATTTGTGTTAGCTTTTATATGAGCTCACATATATTATAAAAGAAATTATAGTCAATAGATAACGTATTGACTTGTATGTATGGAAATGGAAGAATGATATGGTAAGCGAGGATTCTGACATCGAATCACAGCCCAACCATTGATGAGATTAAAGGTAAGTTAAAAAATGCGAAAAATTTGTAGTGGTTTTGGTTAAAGTCATGGATTGAGAACGGTTCCTGATAGGTTTACAATGTGAACATGGGAGAGAATGTTTCTGCAATCCCCGATAACGGCGCCAAAAACTTGACACGCCCTAAACGTATTACCGCAAGTGCACAGGTCGTAGAAGTAATAATGGGATTTGAGTCCCGAGTTATCGTCCCACAGAGAAGTTGACTAGCCTAATTAACTACGAGTTAATCTTACCGTAAGTATATTCTAGCAAATTATAAAATTTAAGTTGGTGATCTACTAAGGCTAATTAAAAGTACTTAAAATAATAAAACTATAAAATAAACTAAATAAAACCAAGCAAAATTACATACAATACTCCACGCAATTAAAATAAAAAACCTACAAAAATAATTAAAACAGTTAAAACTAATTAACACAATTAAAATAAAATGCAATTATGAAAATAACAAAGCAAGATTAATTAAACTAAAATTAAACTAACCTAAAATGCATTTAAACTACTTAATCAAAATGCAATTTAAACTTAAACTAAAACTTAATGAAAATAAAGACTAAATTAAAAATGCATGAAACACATTTAATCTAAATTAACTCTAAATGTACCTAAACTAAAATAAAATCCTAAAACATTTAATATAAAATTAACTACTAACTAAAAATTAACATTACAAATTAACATGCAAAAATAATAAAACTAACCTACCATTATAATTGACTAAACTAACTAACAACAACTAACAAATGCATGAAAATGACTTAATTGCTACAATGCACTAGCCAAACAAAGCCTTAGATTTTAAATCATCCAAGAAGTCCTTCCATTCACTATTCATATATTCAATATTGTTTCTTTTCCAGGAGATGGCCTCGGGTTGGTTAGGCGTCCAGCTTGCTTGTGTTCGGTTCTGTCCTAGTCTGCTGTCCACCAACTCTGCCTTGGTTTCGTGTGCAGTTTCAATTCCTGCAACAACCCAGCATGTTACCAGCCATCAGCAATCAAGCTCTAACACGCGAGCCTGCACAGACCTGCACTACACGTCCAGCTCCTGCTCTATCCTGCACTGCTACGTTAGATGCAAACTACGACGTGTTCCAGGTGCTGGTCCAGCCTTTCGGGTTTGTAGATGTCACACTGCTGGTTCGTACTGCTGCATGTCTTCTTCACAATTCATTTCCAAGCAATGCTCTCGGTTTCAGGTGCTGGTGTGCTCTCGGTTCCAGCAAAGCATTTTCTGCTATGCTCAGCAAAGTAGACCAGCAAACATTAGTTAAATGCAAGCTTTCATCAATAAACAACACTTAAAATGACTGAACTAGAAACTAAACCAAATAAAGAAGATGGACAATAGAGGAGAGCTCTTGGTTAGCTTGCTGTCGTTGTCCTCTCGGGTTTCCTTCTTGGCTCATGAGAGCAGTTTAACTCACCACAACCTTGAGACATGGAACCTTGGATTAAAGAAAACTAAGAGCTTACATTGAACAATTACAAAACAAAAATAAAACTTGAAAAATAAGGAAAACCGAGAGCTACCACTAAGAATGGAGAACTATGCATATTAAAACTTGAAAATAAAGGAGTTGAATAAAACCAAGTCGAGAAGCATGAATGAGCAAATGAGGCTGCAAATCAACATGAAAAGTTTTTCATAAATGATAACAAATGAAAATTAACAGTAACGTAGAACATGGTTTCGGGAAAAGATTCTAAAAATAATAAAAACTAAACTAATCTAACTAAGCTACTCTAACACTAATTCTAAACTAAAATTACTCCTAACTTACATTACATTACACAACTCCTACTCCTACATTTTACATTTTCTTTCAATTGTCATCCATGTCTTATTTATACACACAAAAGGGGTATAATTGCAATTTCTACATCCTAGATGAGTTGGCATTTTTTGGCCACTTGTCTTCACACCATTGGCTCCTTGGAAAGATATTTCCATGTCATCGGTCTTCTTGTCCTATTGGATGTGCTAGGTGGCATGGCTCGTGTCATGACCCAAAACTGCTCAAAAATCAGAGTAAGTTTTTCATTTTTATTTCATACTTATCTATCCTCCGAATCGTGACCACACTCCACTAATAATTGGGCTGTGTGTCAATGCCAGTCCCACCATTTAATCATCATATAACTTAATTTCTTATTACAGAAAAAAGGTAAACACATTCGTTTTTCATTTATTCTTTTCCATTTATTTACAAGTGTTTACATTATCTATACATCCCTGACAGTTACTTACAAACATGTTACTGTGCTATACTTATTTAGATACAATATGTTTAAGTGTATATACCTTAACATGATGGGTAGCAGCGGATATCAGGAATGTAGTATTCAGTCGCCTCAATGTCTAGTGGAAGGAATCTGTGTAGGAAAATGAAAGGGGTGAGCACATCAATCTCAGTAAGGCAATCCTACGAACAAGTAGGTAACCATACTACCTACATAAACGTGGTGCCATGCATGAACCACCCTTTCTCCACACATTTCAAAACAGATGTTACAATTTATGATATCATGATGTCATGTAAAATAAGTTCATATATGGATTCAAAAGCATGGAAAACTCTACATGCATATCCATTTAAAACATTTCATCATCGTTAAAATTTCACAACATAGTCAGGACTCAACCCTTCCCTCGGGTGTTCTTGACTCACACGAAACCTTAAAATCAAATGCTTTTTAAAGAAATAATAATATGCGATTCATTGAATGTCATGTAAAACCAGTTGACATCATTCATGGGTTTAAATAGCATGGAAAATAACCTCATGCAAGTTTCTGTTTAAAACCCAATTTAATTTCCATTAAAACCATATCTCAGTCAAGATCCAACCCCTCCCTCGGGTGATCTAGACTCACATAAAAATCCACAAATGAGTTTCTCAAAACATCAACATGCGAGATAAGGCAATATATGTATATCTCAGGCAAATAACCAAGATTATGGCCATGTGTCCTCGTGAGCCCCTCTGCTACATGGATCCTAGTGTGCGGGGTCTCACCACGATCGGGAATCGCCCGGGAGGTTGGTCAGTCCAACCCGTCAGTCTTATTCGATCCCACGTATCCGAAGATGCCACTCGTATCCGAAGATACCACACGGTACAACGTACTCCATGCTACTTGCACAGTACAACGTACTCCGTGGACCCATATCATATCTCCATACTCATGCGCTGTCTCAAAACGCACGTACGAGCCTATTTAATCAGTGTGACAAATAGTCTACCTGACGCTCCAAGCACGGCTCATCAGATGTTCTCAGAAAACCAGTGCGAGCAATGCTCCAGTACTCTCCTAAAAATCAAGTAAAGCTAGTACGAGATGAGCTCTAGCATTTTGTACACATTTCATGTGAAAATCGGGAGCGAGTTAGACTCCAACATCGTATTCTAAAAATTATATAAAAATCTGGTGCGAGTTAGACTTCAGCACCATGTCACAAAATTCGTATAAAAATATCTGGTGCGAGTTAGACTCCAGCACCAATAGATGTAAAACTCTAGTGCGAGCACTCGCTCCAGCACTAAAGTATGCATCACACAATTCAAAACTCGTGCGAGCTGAGCTCTAGCACGTCACATTTTCATAAAATCACGTAGGCAGCTACATTTCTCAAATCATTTTCAGAGAAAATCAACATCTGTTGAAATTATGCAATGATGTGCATTTTTATTTAAAAGTTAGCCAGCCTACTCATGCATGTGTTTAAACACCTTAAGAAACGAGTAGGAAACTCTTGTCCTTGCTCCTCCTACATTTTTTCTAAAGTTGGAAATTTTACCCTTAACAAGGGTATTTTGGTAATTTGACCATTCAGGGCACTAAAACTTTTATCTGAAATCTAGAACCTTCAGACCATTTAAAAGACTGTAAATGACGTCGAAATTTCATAAAGCTACCTCTAGTTGTTCGTAAAATTCCCTTACCTGGAATCACGTGCGAGCTTATCCCGTTTCGCCCATACCAGGTCTCTCAGTCCAATTTGCTCCAAACCAAGTCTACTGAGCTGCATATAACCACATATTTGGGTTAATTCAATTATACTTCTCAGTATTTTACTTATACTGATCGAATCTAAAACACTGGGCCCGTTTTACTTTATTGAGCCCGATTGTGTCTTAATGGGCCTCGACCCATTTTCAGCTCGTTTCCATTTATTTAATCCCTTCATCGAGCCTATTGGGCTCTCAATACCCATGGGGCTTCGTTCCAAACTCTTTGGATAGCCCGTATATCATTTACGACAGTTTACTTAAAATTCCAATATTATCTATTAAATGTGGAATTAAATCCGTAATGCGTAAAAATACATTTCTAATACGCAAATAATTATATAAATTGTCGTAAATGAGCTTTACTTACTCGAGATCATGCGATGGTGCACAAATCGAAGTTCAATCGGCTCACGTTCAAAATTTATCGTCGAACTGTCCAATTTATATTTAATTCCAGGTTATTTTTTGATCGAATATAATTTAAATAAATTTCTCAAAAATTAAATCGATCACTTTAGACAGCTTACCGACTTACCCGAAGTCCGGTGTATCTCCGAAAATTCTTTCCCTTTTTCTTTTTTTCTCTTTTTCTCCCCTTTTCCTCTCTTTTTTGGCTGAACTGGTTCGATCCGGTTCAACACAGTTCAGACCGTCGGTTTAGTCCGGTTCGACCGATTCGATAACTCGTCGACCGATTCTCTGCTGGTTTTCGTTGGCAGCAGCTCTGCTGGGTCGTTCGATTCTCGAATCTAGCCTCGGTGTCGTCCAAGGCTGCCGAAAAGTGGCCGGTCCGGCTGTTCTCCCTTGGGCATCGGTACCCATTTCCTTTTCTGCCGTTTTCGACGCCGTCCGTCAGTTTTGCCGATTGTGGCCACCACCAATCTATTCGTCTTGGCCTCGGGGATGTTCGATAGTGGTCAGGTAGGGCTAGATCAGCGCCGTTCACCAAAAATTTCTCTCCCCTACTCGGTTTCTTCGTTTCTCGCTGTTCCTCTCGTCGGTCGCCGTTTTTCCTCCACTGTCGGTGCTGGCAAGCTCGACTATCCCTCTCGTCCAATTTCCTGGTCACCGGAGGTCGTCAGTGATGGAGACCGATGGCCTCAGTGTAAGACCCGATTTTTATCGTAAGAGTAAAAGGAAATGAACAAAAATTTTTGAGTGCATTTAAAAATGCAAAAGGACTGAAATGGTATTCTTGAAAACATGCAAGGGCAAAACGGTCAAAAGATCGAAAGTCGGTATAAATTCAAGAAGAAAAAATTTAATTAAAAATAGGGATTTGAGAAATCTTGATCAATAACGAAGAAATAATTAAATTTTGGGTTAAATTGATCAAGATATGAATTTATTGGAATAAATCGAAATTTTCGTATTGAAAAACGATCCCGAAAATAGTGGAAAAATATACCGAAAAGATAAAATCGGACTGATAAATTTAATTACGGATTAAATGAATAAAATAGTATTTTTTAGATATTTTTGAATTTTAATAATATTTTAATTGATTAAAATATTATTAAAAATAAAATAATAATAATAAAAATAAAATAAATAAATAAAAAAGAAAATCGCGTTTCGCTATTTTCTGATGAAAGGAAAAAACGAAGGCAACCGAGGAGCCCCTTTCCCCTTACCGGACGTAGCGTCCGGCAGCGGACGCACCAGGTGAGGGAGGAGAGGCGACCGAGCCACCAGCGACCCAAAGGAGCCGACGAAAGGCGACAATCGGTCGACGAAATGGAAGAAAGAGAACCGAGAGAAGAGAAAGGAAATCCCCGACGACCGGCGCTGATCTAGCCCTAACCGACCCTAGCCGAGGCTTCCCCAAGCGCAGGCGACGCGATCGGTGGTGGCCACGAAACCGATGGACGGCGTCGAAAACAGCGGAAAAGAAACTGGGTACTGACGGTCAGGAGAGAACAGGCCAGACCGGCCACTTTTCGGCAGCCTTGAACAAAACCAATCCCAGATCCGTGCATCGAACGACCCAGCGGAGCCACTGGCAGTGAAAACCGGTGGAGAACCGATCGGCGAGCCACTGAACCGGTTGAACCGGTCGAACCGGACTAAACTGGCGGTCTGAACCCGGTTGAACCTGTAACGACCCTTGACCCTCGAAAATCGAGAAATGTTTTTTTGAATTTAATTTACCTACTTATTCCCTTATTCACTTAGGTTGTATTCCTGTGCAGTGTCAAAACACTTGTCCTAATTCTTTACTCGTAATTATAATTAATTTCCATATTTTAACTTATACGGTCGATAGAAATTTCGGCAACACAACGGCTTATATATGAGTCTACCCACCTGCAAATCAGTTGTTTCTTGACAATCCTAGATATCTACAACTACCAAGCATACTTTCTCAATCCACTTTTACAACTCAATGTATCGATTTCGATTTAATACTAGCCATCTCAAAATATAAACCCAAAATAATATCGTTTACATCGTATTTCCTTACAAATTACATACCAACAAAAATATTCCCAATATACACGCCTATGCGTACAAATATGTCTGGTACAGGAATGTAAATGTATACCTTTTTGCATGTACAAAAAGTAGCCTAGGGTAGCTCTCCCCACCAGCCTACGTCGTGTACGCGGTAGGTAGCGCCTACGGATCACTGCAATTAATCTGAGAGGTAGAGGGGTGAGCTTTTGGGAAAAAAACCTAGTAAGAAGATGTATTTAAAACGATCCTAGCAATTCAAATATGTAGAAACACAATAGTACGTATAATGATACTTTCTGAAAACTAATATAAATGACATTCAAAGATTAAGGAAAATCAGAAACATCGAGATTCAAAACGTAATTCTTTAAGCACGTGAACTTAATAGATATTACGTAAACTGGTTGTATAATCAGAATTCCAAAAAAAAAAAGGAATATATGTCAAATCACATAATATAGAATCACATTCTGAAAATGGAGTTTAATTTTCAAATCGAGACTACATCGGCCCATCTAATTATCATGTGGCAAATAACCAAGTCATCCTTCGTAGAGGGAATTCAGAACCTATGGCCATGGCGAGACAGAACCCGAAGGTGAAATTCAGAACCTATGGCCACAGCGAGGATGTACACGGAATCAAGGTCATACATCGTTTCAGAACCACAAGGGCAAAGTTTCAGATGCCACACAGGCCAAGTTCAGAATCCACACAGGCGAAGTTGACATGCATTAGCATACAACATAAATGGCACTTAGTCTCAAACATATTATATTTCTCATATGCGAAAACATCGAATAAAAAATCATCTTGTTCGAAAGATTATTTCAGAAGACATGTTCTTATTTTAAAAGTACAAATACAGAAAGCATAGTCTTGATCAGAAATATAATTTAGAAACATGCATGAAAATCATACTTCATGTCTTTGTAAGCTTTCCTTAATCAAAATTCAGAAAGTAACTATTATCGTTTTAAATCATATCCCCTTACCTCGGTCTATCGAAATCTTTGTGCTCGAGTTGTGACGCCTCTTAATACCTCCCTTAATTCCTTCTACGATCACCTACACCGAAATCGTATATTTAGCACCCTATTCGTGTGAATTGTCTGAATTGCGTTAAAATCGTAACCTATTCGTTACTACTGCATGTGTACGTATTATTGTACGTACCTAAGTCAACACGCACGTTTATATATTTCCTCATACCACATTTTATTTTGTATGTACACTTATTGACATACACCCTATTATATACCTCTGCATGTATTTACACATAAATATATACATATATATCTATATATATGTATATACATTTTTTTGTCTATCATTCATCTCTCCCATTTTTATTTTTATTTCACATCTAGTTTAAAATCTATACAACATGCTTGTATCTACAACCTATACATACATGTATATTGAATTTACATACATGTATATACATATATATACTTTATCTTATCATACTTATACATAATCACATAAATATATATACATGTACAATTAATACACATATATACATTAGATTCTTACGTCTTTTCTCTTTTTTTTTTTGCTTGCTTTTCTTCCCTTTTTTTTTTTTGCGTGTGCAGTGTCCTGCTTCATTGCCTCATGGTTCTAGCCCTCAGCATGCTTTTCTTCTTCCTTTTCCCCTATCTCGGTTCCAGCCTTTCCCTTCCGTTGGCCTCCCCTGCTTCTCGTCTGCTCCAATTTGGTCTCGGTTTTCTAGCTTGCCTCTCGTTTACTTATTCTTCAGCCTCGGTTTCCAACCCTGCCTCTTGGTTCCTCCTTCATCAGTCTCGGTTTGCTTCTGTTTAATCTCAATTCTGTTCCATTTCTTCTCTCCCTCAATTCAGCCTTTCACCCTTCTTATAGCTGCCTAAAGAGACTCCTCTACTGTTATAGCCCCTGAGGTTACTCTCCTATTTTCTATTTTGTTTCACCTCACTAAACCAAAAAAAAAAAATGTAGGGCATGCTTCACCTCACTCTTTGTTCGAGCCCTTTACTCAGCCTTGAAAATCATGGTTTTCTTCTTCTTCGCTGCACTGGGTCATTTCTCGTCCTTCGTCGTCACCTTCAACTCTCTCGTTTGGTTCAGCTGTCTCACACTTTCTTTCTCAGTTCAGTAGGCCCTAGGATGAAGCCCTTCAAACCGAGATGTTCCAACCTATGTTTCAATCTCAGCAAGTGATCCCTGAACAATGACTGTGGGAGATAAGCTCCACTCTGCCTATACTGCTCCCGAGAGATTTTGAAAATGATGAATAGCTTTAAAAGCCAACCCTTCTTTAACCCACATTTTAGCTTCAGTTCCAGCACCTACTCTCTCTTGTTCTCGAAGGATTCAGGATTTAGGATTCCTACGACAACAACAAAGTGTGAATGGCTTGCTCTTTCTCCTTTCACAATATTCTTTTTCTCTCCTAGCCAATCGGCCCTTCTCCTCTTCCCCCTTTCCTCTCTTTTCCTGGTTTGTTTTCCCACCCCTACTAGCTCCTCTCTGTTTTGATTTGTTTCTTTCCTTTTTCAATTAGCAGGAGACGAAATTAGCTTTCTTTGAAAGCCAATTCCGTACAACTTATATATATATAATATTAATATATATATTATATTAACATATATATAATGTTATATTAATAGGTAGATAGATATTTGTTTGTTTATATTATTGTTATCATTATTTATTATTTTTATTTCTATTTTTATTATTTATTTATTTTATTGGTTTGTCTCCATTTATAAATTTTTGTCTCATGCTTTATTTATCATTTACTAATACTTATATATTAAATAATATACATTACATAATATATATATATTTGTTATATATATATATATATTATTACCTATCTATTTAAATGTCATGTATATTTATACATACATGTACGCCCATGTATATATATATATATATATATATATATATCTACATATACACATCTTCTTGTAAAATTATCTAAGGGCATAATATCCATGCCTTCCATGAAACTCTTATTATTTCGAAAATGAAATATTATCGGGATTCCATCACTCCTCACGAACTCCCGATACACATTTTTATATCATCGATTCTCAACTAATAATTTAAAATTTTCCAATCCTTCCGTACTTGCATTTACTTTATCACTTCTTGCATCTTTGGGTTCCCGATCATTCACGAGTTTTTTTCAGCTCCTATATTCTCGAGCCCTACAACGAACATCCACACTTCCATTAAAATATAATATTTCCATTTTAATATAATCTAATTAAACGTAGGAAATTTAAGGGGTTTACAAAATCGAACCGGACCGAACAGGTTCAGCCAAAAAAAAAAAAGAAAAGGAAAAAAGGAAGAAAAAGGGAAAAAGAAAAAGAGAAAAAATTGGAGAAAATTCCAGTGATGCAATCGAGCTTCGTGTAAGTCGGTAAATGGTCGAATTGACCGATTTAATTTTTGAAATATTTAATTTGATTAATATCCGACTGAAAATTTACCCGAAAATTTATTTAAATGTGTAGCTCGACAATTGGCATCAACCGAGAGCTCGAGACAGCCTCGATTTGGGTACTATCATGGAATCTCGAGTAAGTAACCTTTATTTATGACAATTTGCATCGTTATACGTGTTGATGAATTACAGATTTAATTTCTGCATAAATGAATTAAATTTTAGAATTTTGAATAAATTGTCGTAAATACTAAATTGAGATATCTGAGAATTTAGAATGAGGCTAAATAAATATTGATGGGCCCAATGAGCCCAATAGGCCTCGATTATGTGAAGAGTAAGTGAAAAACGGGCTTAAGGCCGATTAAGGCATATTATGGTACAATCGGGCCCAATATGGGTAAACGGGCCTAATGATTTAAATTAAGCCCAGAAAATATGAAATACAATTAAATTGTAATGTGTATCTGCAGTTCCAGAGATTAGATTGGAAACAAATTGGACTGCGTCATGAGTCATCAGTGGAAAGATCAGACTGTACAGAAAAACGAGGTAAGGAAATTGTGTGAGTAGTTGGAGGTAGCTACGCGTATTTTAATAGCTTTTCTGTACACTGAATATGTATGTATACCTTGATTATATATAATGATCTTAAAAGTGGTTTAAATAATTTTGAGGATCGAAATAGGTGAAAAAGGCTATTTTACCCCTCTTGAGGGAAGTTCACCTAAGGATGGTGAAAGCATGACATGCATGAAATGCATGATTTAAGGAAATTTATGGTTTAAGGATTTTATTGGTTTTAATCAAAGCAAATCGATAGATTGGCCAGTAATTGCATGAATTTCACATGATAACACTACGTAAGTGTTATTTATATTTAAAGGGAAATTTCTTTGAAAATAGGCCAACTATCAAGTTTATATGGAAAACAGATAGTGCCGACACGTAGTTTGCGCTATATCTGCATTTGTGAATGTGCATAAATGTGCTTGAGCGGTTGCTCACACCGATTTGTGTGACATCATATGCATGAAATGTGCTAGAGCGGTTGCTCGCACTGATTTTATGATTTGATATGCATGAGAGCTGCTGGAGCCTAGCTCGCACTCTGTTTTGACTGTTTTGACAGTTTTAAACTGTTTTGACCTAATATGCATAAAAAAGGTGCTAGAGTGATTGCTCGCACTAATTTTACTGATTTGATATGTATGAGAGGTGCTGGAGCTTAGCTCACATCCTGTTTTGATATTATATTGTATAAAAGCCGTGCTGGAGTGTAACTCACACAAGATTTGATTTAATTATGCATAAAGCCGTGCTGGAGTGTAGCTCGCACGAGATCTAATTTACTTGAGCATTTATTCGTGCTGGAGCGTTAATCGTACGAAGTTTTATATGGTTTTATAACTCATTTTAAAGTCGTACAGGAGTTTTTCTCGTACGAGGTTTTCACTGAGTTTTTATACGTATCCGTACTAGAGCATTGCTTGTACGTGGATTTTACTTGAATTTATAATCAGTTTAAGTCGTACTGGAGCGCTGCTCATACACAGATTTTACTGATTTTTATGAAATCGTGCTAGAGCTTCGCTCGCACGAGATTTTTTGATATCATGAATATGCATGGAGCCGTGCTAGAGCTTTGCTCGCACAGGGATTTATATGACATGCATATAGCAGCGTTGGAACCTCTTGTAGACTGTGTGTCACAGTGAGATGATATGCTCACACGTGCATATTGAGACAGAGATGATATGGGTGGATAAGACCTATTACAGGCACCCCTGATTGAGCTTGGGTTTAAGGAGTACGTTGTACCATGTATGTCACGTGGAGTACGCTATACCATGGGGATTGTTGTAGTGGAGTGGTATTAGCCACGAGGCAGCAAGCCTTGCCCTCGCAATCCTGGTGTTATGCTGTTCTGGCGGGTAGGATGACCCACCTCCCGTTTTAGGTGTGATACCCTGCACACTAGGTACCGTGTTGCCAGGAATCACGAGGTTATGGCCATAGTCCTATGTTGTTATTGATAGTCACCTACATGTCTCACATGATATAACTTGTGGTCTGATAGACCAGGGTAGACCTGAGGGAGGGGTCAGGCTCCGATTTTATGATTTGTGACCTTGAAAGAAAGGTAGTTTTATAACCAAAGTTTTACAATGAATTGTTTTACGAGTTGAGATTTGAATTATGAGATGCTTAACCCCTTTGGGTTATTTTATACTGCGTTTTAAATGAAATGATTTGAATGCGGTAGCATGACGATGTTTTCCATGCTTTCATTTCAAATTCATGATTAGTCTTACATGACATGAAAGAATGCATGATTTTGATTAAATTCATGCTAAGTATGATTTACTGATGTCACATAAAATGCCTTTGATGCATGAATTACATGATTTTTATATGCACAAATAGTTTTGATAAACTATGTCATGGATGTATGAACGATTTTGTGCTTGATGATTTTAATGAAAAGAAATGGATTGAAGGGCATGGCATTATGAGCATGTAGATAGTGGAGCTATCTACTTACTTGCATAATTGCCTTACTGAGCGTGTGGTTTGCTCACCCCCTTATTTTCCCATCTTTTCAAAGCACTCACAGTAATTAGTAAGCGGCTGAGGACTTGCATGCTTGGTATCCGCTGCTTCCCATCGAGAGTCAGGTATACACATTTGTATAGTTTTGTATCTGAACATGTAATGCACAGTACTGTAAAAGGATATGATGTCGGGGATGTAGGGTTATAAATACCATTGTGTATGTATTCAGTTAAAGTCAAAAGATAGTAAACTCTTATATGTGAATGTGATTATGGAAATGGAATGGTAAATAAGTGAGAAGTGACTAACATCGAATCATAGCCCAACTGTGTTGTAGGATCGTCACGATGAGAGAAAGGTAAGAATTAAATAATAAATGAAAAAATGAAAAATTTACTCTGATTCTTAGGTAATTTGGGTCGTGACAGGTTTAATGGTATCAAAGCTGAGTTGACCTGATATGAGTCGATGTTAGTGGTTAAGGAAGTTTACATCCCCATGTACTGTGCATTGTTTAGATACAATTGTGTATATCGAGATGGAAGTGCAGTTAAGAATTTGGTTTTGAATGCAAGAATAGACTCATTAACTGATAGCCGCTATGATAGAGAGGCGAGGACACGTGCTCAGGCCGTAGAGATAGGCCTGAGAGTCGTACTGAGTCGCCACATGAGACTCAAGATAAGATTGACGTGGAGGCTGATGTTGAGCATACCCCACAGAGTCCGACAGAGAGATCGGACAGTATTGAGATACGCTTCGTGAGGTTAGAGTGGAGTGTGGAGAATATTTTCCTAGCTAATTGCTCAGAATATGCATGAGATTTGAGGAAGAGTTGGAGCATTAGTGGAAGCCCGCTCGACCCATCTTAAGAGTTAGACATCCAAAATGGACGTGGAAAATAATTCTAGATGTATTCTGGTGATAGAATATCCCGAACACTGCTTAAAGGAAATTACAGATAAAATTATTTACTTTGACCCAGAGGAACTGGTTGATTAACGAGTATGAAACTTAGTTTATATTCCTGGGCAGATATGACTCCGACACTATGAACAGTGAGAGTCAAGATGTCTGAAAATTCATGGAAGGGCTCAGATTGTCAATTAGAGTCCGATTGACCATGTTAGATATCACTACCTATGCCGAGGTAGTGCGTAGACTACAATTGTGTGAATAAGATTATGAGTTGCATGCCTCTGAGATTGGGAAAGGTAGTAAGGGCCAAAATCGAGAAAAAAAGAGAATAGAGAATGACAGAGATGTCAGAATGGGAAAAAAAGGTAGTTTGGTAAAAGCTTAGAGCTGTTAAGTCACAAGGTAAGATGGTTGGTAAGGCCCCAGTGTATTTAACTTCAGCATTTTTGAGTGGTATTGTGATTTAAGGACCCCGACCTACTACGGAGCAGAGTAGTAATACAATGTAAGATGTGTGGTAGTTACCACAAAAATAAGAGTTGGATGAGGGCGAGTGTATGCCTTGGACCAGGACACTATTGATGTTTCATATGATGTGGTGGAAGATACCACACTGGTTATGAATAATGAGGTAATTATTTTAATTGATCCTGGTGCCACATATATATTCATACCGCCTTCAGTTGCTTATAAGCTAATGAAAGATGTGAAGCCTGTACCCTTAAGTAAGATGATGATGGTTAGATGATTTTCACTAACTGAATATGGGTATAGAGATTGTAAGTTAAAAATAGGGGTGAAAACATCCTTGAAAAAAAAAAGTATATTGTAAGTTTGACAAGTAATGAAAGAGTTGTTATAAGTGATATATGAAAGGAGATAAGCTTTGAGATGTGATAGATCTTGAGTACGAGATATATTGGAATAAGAGGCGTATGCAAAGTAAAAAGATCTTTGATATACGAAGTAAATTGGATTGAGCAATATGTAGGGACTATGGATTGCGACCAAGGATAAGAGGTGGATATATCCATAACCAGTCTATGTGGTCAAGTCTGAGGGTTAATAAAGGTATTTCAAAATACTTCCCCGCCTGAAGACTAGACAGCGTCTAGAAGCGCACACATAACCTATAAATTGAAATCGACTGTCGTAATATATGCATTTAAAATTTGGGTACCTTTACTGGTACGATAAAGAGATATAGAATTCGAGTAATCATGATGGTTTAAAAATTAAAATTTTATAAAAGCCGTTAATATAAAAAAAAAAAAAGAAATGACGTGGGTTAATATCTTGAATGGAAGCGATTTTGAAATCACATTATATGTTTATGCGTACATAGGCCAAGAATATAGGTGATTGAAATATTTAGTGGAACTCAACTACGATGAGGTATTTAAAGCTTACCTGGACCGATTGGTTGTCATCTTTAGCGATGATATTTTGATTTATTCGAAGTCCAGGGAAGAGTATGAGTAGCAACAGAAAACTATCTTACTGACGAGTTGTTAAGAGTTTCTTGAAATTGGCTGCTCCTGTGAGACCCCGTATATGTAAAGTTGTGATGTGTAATGAATGTGAATGGACTTGTAATGTAAAGTATGATTGATGTAAGTCCATGGATCTAATGTACGTATGTGTAATATGATTTGTAACGTACACACAAGTTTCATTGAGTATGAATATGAAGAAATGAGTTCTGGCAAGTGATGGATGTGATTGAAACTCAAAATGAGTAGTGTGGTAAAATGGAATGAAGTTATACTTCCATTTGGTTTTATGTAGCATACCTTTGGACATACAATGAATGCACACAAGTTTCAATGTGCATAAGGTATGAATGGATGCCATTTCCAAGTTATAAAGGTGGATGGATGAGAAAATGGCCATGGCAACAGATTAAGGATGTGTTGGTATGAGTTACAGCAAGAAAAATGCAGGAAATCTGGAAAACATGAAGGCCAGATCGATCTCATAGGATGAGAGATCGATCTGGAAGAGCCAGAATGCTCTTACTTGGGCAATGGAATAGAGCAGATCGATCTCCAATGGGGCCAGATCGATCTCCTAAGCATTCGGTGATGAAAAGATCAATCCTCAATCACCCAGATCGATCTCATGCTTCGACAGATCGATCTCATGTTTAAAATTTTGTGAAAATGAGAGATTTAAGGGGACCAGATCGATCTCCTCTTGGACCAGATCGATCTCCCCAAGCTATTTCTATATAAGGAGGGTTGAAAATCTAAAAATTTTGGGAAAACACCAATCTTCAATTTCTAACCCAAAAACCTAACTTTCTCTCTCTAAAATTAGCCATTTCCAGCAAGAATTGAGGGGAGACCATTAGACATTAAGTTGTTCATCTTGAGGAAGAGAACAACATAGTTGAAACCCAAAAATCCCATTGTGGGTATTGAAGAAGATAAGGGCATTGACATTTGGAGCAAGAAGAAAAATCATATTGGGTAAGATTCTAACACTCCAATCCAAGTACATTGTCTATTTAATTGATTTTGGAGTTGTTTGGCATGAGTATGTATGGATGGAAACACATAGGTTGTGTTAGAAACTAATGTAACCTAGAAAATGGAATGCCTCTAGTGTGAGAAAGTATGATTTGGGGAGTTGGTGGTTTATAGGTTATGATAAGTTGTTAGATGAGTAATGTGGATGATTTGGAATGGTTATGTGGAGTTATAATATGGGTTTAAGTGAAATTGTGAAAATGAGTATGTATATGCTTGATAAAATGCCATAGTGAGGGAATTCATGAAATATGAACACTATGAGCTTAATGTCGATTTAATATCGATTCGAAATAAGTTAATAGGCCTAAGAAGATCCATAGACTCGAGTTATGGGTAAAGTAATGAAACGAGGCCATATAAGCGTTAATGGAGGCTATAGATTAAATTGACTATAGCAAGCACAAGGGTTGCATTATATGGATCGAATATAATGTGGAATACAATTTTGTGCAGTCCCGAAGAGTTCGTTGAAGACGAATCGAACCGTACGAGTAAGCAACTTAAGGAAGTGGAATCACGCATCGCGATTCCAGGTAAGGGAATTCTGTAAGTATATAGAGGTAGCTACTCGTATTTTGTGGGTGTATAGGGCTTTGGAAATGTGTATGGATTTATAGAAATGTGTTTTGAAGATGTATGGATGTGACTACGAATAATTGTATGAGGATTTGGTGGTTGAAATGGTATTGTAAGGAAATGGGATAGTAAGGCTAATAATTGCATAAATCTAATGTTTTGATGTTTTTCAAAACAGAATTGCTTGGTTTTAAGCAAGTTTGTAGATGGGTCGGCTAGTGTTTTATTATTGTTATGGAAAAGCATTAGTGAAGTGCTAAACCCGATTGCCGGGATTGTGTGATTGTGTGTGAGCCGCCTATCGTATTTGTATGACATAAATCGTGCTAGAGCCTCGCTCGCGCTGGATTTTTATGTTTTCACTTGTGTGAAACGTGCTTGAGCTTAGCTCGCACTTTGATTTGAATTGTGATGATGTTTTATAAATCATACTGGAGCTTACGCTCGTACTTAGATTTGAGTGGTTTTTCTTATGCATATAACCGTACTGGAGCTATGCTCGTACATGGTTTCTTCATATTTTTATGCATAAATGCCGTACTAGAGCGTTGCTCGTACGAAGTGATTGGTTTAGATGCATGAATTCGCGCTAGAGCATAGCTCGCGCTGGTTTTCACACTGTGGTATGTATGAGGCCGTGGTGAGAGATACGGATTAACTCAGGGAACCCAATAGGCTTGACAAACCTCTTGAGTGGGGTGAGGGTGAGGGGCTAGGACCTGACATAATCCATTCAGGGAACCCAACAGGCCTAACAGACCTCTTGAGTGGGGTGAGGGTGAGGGGCTAGGACCTGAATCAGGGAACCCAACAGGGGCAAGCAAGGCAATGAGGGGCTAGGACCTGGTATTGAGGTTACTCCCACGTGCTCTTGAGACTATAAAGGTTACACTTGGTATGGGGTAGATAAGACCTATGGCAGGCACCCCCAACCATGTTATGGGTCCGCGGAGTACGATGTACCGTGTATATCACATGGAGTACGATGTACCGCGTGGTGGTTACTTGAGTTGAGAAAGTCTGGCGGAGAACTAACCCACCTTCGTGCCAGCATGATACCTCGCACACCGGGATCCGTGTGGTCTGGGATGATATATGACGATTGGCCAACGTAGTCACTTGAGATATAGTAACCTGTCTCCTTGCTTGATTTACTTACTACCACATGATTTTTAAATCTCTAAGTGTGATTTGTGATTGTTTAAGGTAGACCCGAAGGAGGGGTCAAGCCTCGTGGATTTGATTTGTGAAATGAAAATGAGGTTGTGATTGTGAATTGATGTGATGTGATTGTACGTGTTGAGAAAGAGTTTTATGACGTGGGTTTAAAAAGGAGGTTTCTTAATGAATTGCCCTTTTATGAATTTAAATGAGATCGAGCATGAGATGATTTATACAGGATGTTTTTACCATGTTTTATATGCCAATGTATATGATTTTGATACATGATATATATGTATACTCATATGGCATAGTTTTATTCCTCATGCTCCTACCATAAATGATTTATGCATAACACTATCAGCATGTAGATAGAGTAGTTATCTACCATACTTGCATTATTGCCTTACTGAGCATGTGGTTGCTCATCCCTCTCTATTTTCCCCCCTACAGAGCGTGCATAGTAGCCAGTGAGGACTGAGGCATGGTATTTTGGACTCCACTGCATCTCCATCGCTTAGAGGTATATACACAGTGATTCTTTTTGTATCTAAACAATGTAAAAGTACAGTATTCTTTGAGTTGTAATTATGGGGGATGTAGATGTCAGTAAAACATGATTTTGTATAAGTACAAGATTTAATGCAAATGTATGACACCGTTTTATTTAACTGAAAATGAATGAGATTTGGTGTTTATTATTGACTCACAGCCCAACAACGTGTGGTGAGTTAGTTCACGACCGGGTAAGGTAACAGTAAAACGCAAAAAATTTTTAGTGATTTTCGATTAAAGAGAATGGAATTGGGTCGTGACAGAGATTGGTATCAGAGCTGTGTTGGCCTGATGTGAGTCATTAATAAAATGTAGGAAAGTACATCCCCATAGTACTGTGCTTTTGTTTAGATGTAACTGTGTATACTGTGATGGATTGAGCTTAATAAATTATTATAATACAGGAAGTTAGGCACTATGCCAGTTACACGCAAAGGTAGAGGGGCGAGAGCACGTGCTAGAGGCCGTAGAGGTAGGCCTGAGAGCCGTGCGGAACCACAGACTGAGCAGGCTCCATAGAACCCTGCTGAGAGAGCAGAGGATACTGAGGCTCGCTTCGCTAGGATAGAGCGGAGTATTGAGAATTTGGTGGAGATAGTCACACAAGCATTGGGTGCCGATGATAGACGAGGTCCCGCGGCACAGCCTACTACTGAACAGGCAGCTGCAGAGGTGGAGAGACCTCAGACTGCTGAGACAGCTACAGTTACACCACCTCCAGCCCAGGATACAGATTCTCCTATCGCTCCACAGCAGAGCGGTAGTGATTTGGGTTATGACTGCGACTTGAGTAGGTTACGAGAATTTCAAGCGCTGAAACCCCCAGTGTTTAGAGGGGTGAAGGACCCAGTGGTTACGAAGGATTGGGTGTATGAGATGGAGAAATTATATAGGTTTTTCCAATGCACTTCAGCTGAGAAGGTAGCCTTTGCCGTGTTTATGTTGAAAGGCGAGGCCGAGCATTGGTGGAGATCCACTGAGGCTATTTTGAGGGCCAGACACTCTGAGATCTCATGGGATATATTTCTAGAGGCCTTCAGGAGACAATAAGTTCCAGCTACCGCACAGAGGAAACTGCGGATGGAATTTATGAATTTGGTTCAGGGGAACCATACTGTGGACGAGTATGAGTCCAAGTTTATGTCCTTGGGGAGATATGACCCGGACACGATGGGTAGTGAGACCCGAAAGATACAGAAGTTCACGGATGGATTGAGATTGGCCATCCGCACTAAGCTAGCTCCCTTCGACATTGTGACTTATGAGGAGGCTGTACATAAGGCTCAGTTGTGTGAGCAAGACTTTGAGCGAAATGCCTTCGAGCTTGGGAGAATCAGTGTTAGAAAGGACAGAGACCGGAAGAGATCCGGGAGGGATAGAGTGGCCAAGAAAGGAGGCCCAAGGTATGTTGAGAAGAGACCTAAGATCGAGGAGGTGCAGGAGAGAGCTACTAGACCTCCCGTATACCCAGCCTTGACTACACCAAGGGGTATAACTATTGGAGGATCACGACCTACCACGGATCAGTGTAGGAGATGTGGGAGATATCATGGGACTAGACCATGTCAGATGCCCCCTGTTTCTTGTTTTAGGTGTGGGAGGCCAGGACATATATCGAGGTTCTGCACTGAGATGATTGAGGTTACCCCACAGAAGGGCAAGGAGCCTGAGGGAGCTCCAGTTGAGACAGCGGCCCCGAGGAGGAGGCTTACAGCTGAGGAAAAAGGGAAACAGGCTGCGGGTGTGAGCAGAGGATGTGATTAAAGGTACCATCCGAATCTTTGATTTAGAAGCATTGGTATTATTTGATCCTGGTGCCACGCATTCTTTCATATCACCTTCCTTTGCACATGAATTATTGAAGCATGTGAAACCAACATTGTTGGATAAAATGTTAATGATTTCCACACCCATGAATGATAGTCAATTGACTGAGCATGTATGTAGAGATTGTAAGTTAAAGATAGAGGGGAAGGAAATGATAGCCAATCTGATTTTATTGAATATGAATGATTTTGATGTAATTTTGGGAATGGATTGGTTGGCTACCAATCGTGTTGTGATGGATTGTCATGCCAAAACATTGATGTTTTCAGGATTAGACAATCTTATTATAAATTTTGATGAAAAGAATTGATATGAAAATAGCATGTTTGTTGTAAATAAAGGAGTATGATTTTAAATGCATATTGCTTGAGAGATAAATTATTGTTTATGATAAATGTTGAATGTGGAGTGATGGTTTATGTTACTAACGATGGAGAGGATAATGTGAAGGATTCATTGCATACGTGGTCGATATAGATGAGGCACACCCGGAATTGAGGGACATAGTCGTAATTACGGATTATCCTGATGTCTTTCCGGATGAATTACCAGGACTACCACCTGAAAAGGGAAATGGAATTTTGTATTGAGCTAGTGCCTGGTACAGAGCCGATATCGAAACCACCCTATAGAATGGCTCCGATAGAATTGGAAGAGCTGAAGAAACAGCTGCAAGAGTTGCTGGAGAAGGGGTTTATTAGACCGAGTGTCTCACCTTGGGGAGCACCGGTTCTATTTGTAAGGAAGAAGGATGGAAGCCTCTGACTGTGTATAGATTACCGGTTGTTGAATAAGGCCACCATTAAGAACAAGTACCCTCTTCCAAGAATCGATGATTTGTTGGATCAGCTCCAAGGAGCCGAAGTATTTTCTAAGATAGATCTGCGATCAGGGTATCATCAGTTGAGGATCAGGAGTGGAGATGTACCCAAGACAGCATTTCGTACCCGTTATGGCCACTACGAGTTTTTGGTGATGCCATTTGGATTGACGAATGCTCCTGCAGCATTTATGGCATTGATGAATGATATATTCAAGCCATACCTGGACAAGTTTGTAATAGTGTTCATTGATGACATTTTGGTGTATTCCAAGTCCAGGGAAGATCATGAGGAGCACTTGAGGATAGTTCTGCAGACCCTCCGAGAGAAAGAGTTGTATGCCAAACTTAGCAAGTGTAATTTTTGGTTGGAACAGATCTCATTTCTGGGCCATGTTGTGTCAAAGGATGGGGTATCGGTGGATCCATCCAAGATAGAGGCAGTTGTACAGTGGGAACAGCCCAAGACTGTGAGATCTGAGAATTTCAGACGTATTTAATGATGTAATAATAAATTGAAGTGTAATTTATTGAGCTAAGTGAATTGTGGGAATTATAATTGGAGATTTATATGTTAAGTGTGTAAAATGAGCATGAAGCATGAGGACAGATCGATCTGGGAGAAGGAGAGATCGATCTGGTGAGTTAAAAATGACGAGGGAAGGGAAATTTGAGGAGCAGATCGATCTCCAATGGAAGAGATCGATCTCCTTATGAATCTGTTTGAGAAGGGATCGATCTCATGAGGAAGAGATCAATCTCCAAATGAATCTGTTTGAGAGAAGATCGATCTCATGAGGAGGAGATCGATCTCCAAATGCTTCTGTTTGGGGAGAAGATCGATCTCCTTAGGAGCAGATCGATCTCATAAAGCCATAAAGAGATCGATCTCACCCCTCGACAGATCGATCTCCTAGGCATAAAATTACCCAGATCGTCCCCAAATTTCAAACACAGATCGATCTCAGCAAGAGGCAGATCGATCTCCTACCTCCAGTCTATATAAGGAACCCGTGTTTTCTCTACAATTTCACTTTCTCTCTCCTCCAAAACCTCCATTTTTTCGAAAACCTAGTTTCTCACTCCTCCAAATCCCCCATTTCTGGCCGAATCAGCTATTGTGGTAAGAAGGGAAGTTGTTCCTCGTCAAAGGGAGAACAACATACTTGGAAATCAAAGGACGAATCGGATCGAGGCGTAAGTTGTACGTCTCACCAGCTTTGGGTAATTTCTAAACCTCGATCTTGATATTTGAGCTGATTTTGATGTTATTGGTGGTTGTAATTGTGTTGAAATAGTTGAGAAATGATTAGGGATTAAGGAATTTCAACGTGGATAGAGTGATAATGATATTTGGTGATTTTGGTGATTTTGAGAAATTGTGCTATAAATGAAAATATAGACAATGTGGTAAATTAGCGTAGATAATTGGTATTAGAGATATCGAACATTGGGATATTGTGAATAGAGTTGTAGTTTAGGGTTGAGTTACGAGAAATCAAGAGAATTGAGGTGTTAGGAGCAATTATGCTCGATTTTGAGAATTGAAGCTTATGTGATGTGGAGTATTGATGTTTTAACATCATTTGGACAGCTCGGGAGTTCCAGAGTGGAATGCGAGACTAGTCCGTGATACGGGGGAAACGATTGCACTATACGAGGTGCAAAGAGGTAAGGGAAAACTAAACCATTTTGTGTATGTATTTTGATGAATTGTTAGCATGAACCATGATTTGAGAATACAAGCATGTTTTGTGTTGTGATGTAATTGCACACGGTTTTTATAGCCGGTTGGAGCCCATTATTTTATGAGTTTATAAGCTAAGTGTGAAATTGCTTTATAAACCTTTGAGTTGCATGAAAAGTAAATTGGGCTCTACGTTAAGGCGATATTGAGATTTGAGAAAATGTGTGCGTGTTTTGCCGGTTGGAACTCGGTTTTAATATGTTTTGTGTTGAGTACACAAATGTTTTAAATGAGTTTTTAAGAGAAAACCATTATGAGTTCTACGTGAAGGCATAACGTTTTATAAGATAATGGCTAATGATTGAGACTTAGGCGTGTCATGTTGAATACACATCGGGCATTGCTCTGGTAGCATATAAGACCGATATAGTGGGACGCCTGGGAACCGACCCAGGGACCACAGGCATTGTTCTGGTAACATATAAGTCCGATTATTCCTCCGCTCTGGTAGCGTTGGGAGGAATTGCTCTGGTAGCATGTAAGACCGAGAGAGTGGGCCGCCTGGGAACCGACCCAGGGACCACAGGCCTTGTTCTGGTAACATGTAAGTCCGATTATTCCTCCGCTCTGGTAGCGTTGGGAGGCATTGCTCTGGTAGCATGTAAGACCGAGAGAGTGGGCCGCCTGGGAACCGACTCAGGGACCACGTGTCAGTGTGCATTAGGCGAGGCATTGCTCTAGTAGCAAGTAAGGCCGGGCCTTGTTCTGGTAACATATAAGTCCAATATACTTTGCACACGACCATATTGTCGACGTTCCCTCTATACGAGGATGCCTGGGATGCGCACCCAGAGGAGCTTATATATATTTGATGTGCCATGACGAATTTTAATTGAGTTTTATTGCCTAGTCTCGTTTTACACATGAGTTGTGTTTTGTGACTTTGTCATGTGCGATTTACTGAGGTGATTTTTATCACGTATTTGAGAACAGCCATTATTGCAAATCTTTACACATGCTTGTGAGTGCTCGGTGTTGAGCCTTTTATCTTCATGTTTTCACATGATTTAACGAGTTATGAGATAATGTTTTGAGAACTTTCATGCTACGATTTCAAATGAGCTTTATAAACAAATACATATTTGTGATGTGTGAAATGGTTTATATAACTGAGTCCCTTACCCCCCTTACTGAGCGATTTAGAAGCTCACCCTGTTTTCCTTTCCCCCCAGAGTTCTTCAAGTGAAAAAGGATCTCCCTGTGGCGTACGGAGTAGTGGCTAGTGGAGAACTTGAGCTCCAGGCCCTATATATTGTATTTGAGGTATCTTTTATCTTTTCATGTACCCAGACTATTAATGTGATTACAGACACTCGATGTATGTCATTGTATGGGATGTATTAGGATTAATTAACTTGGAATTGAGTAATGTATATGATTCAATATACACTATGTTGTGATGAGATCCTGAGGCATGATAATTATGATGATGTATGACACTGCACAGGAATGCACCTTTAATTGTGAATTAATGAGAAAAAGTTTTAAATTGGCCCTATTTTTCGCAAATTTTTGGGGCGTGACAAAGACAGTAACTGAGATCAAAAATTTCCTCGGATTGGCAGGATATTATCGAAGATTTGTAGAGGGTTTCTCCAGACTAGCTGCTCCGTTGACACGCCTCACGCGTAAGGATGTTAAGTTTACATGGGATGAGGCATGTGAGAGGAGCTTTGAGGAGCTTAAGCGTCGATTGACGACTGCTCCAGTTCTCACCATTCCTACCAGCCCAGGAGGATTCTCGGTGTATACGGATGCATCGCACCAGGGACTAGGCTGTGTGCTTATGCATGAAGGGAAGGTAGTTGCCTATGGGTTTAGACAGTTGAAAGATTATGAGAGGAACTACCCAACACATGATTTGGAGTTGGCGGCTGTAGTATTTGCTTTGAAAATATGGCGCCACTATCTCTATGGTGAGAAATTTCAGGTGTTCATAGATCATAAGAGCCTTAAGTACCTATTCTCGCAGAAAGAGCTGAATATGAGACAGAGGAGATGGCTCAAACTCCTGAAGGACTATGATTGTGAAATCATGTACCACCCGGGTAAGGCAAATGTAGTTGCCGATGCTTTGAGAAGAAAGAACCTTGGGTTGGTGTCATATATGATGGTACGAGAACATGAATTGTTAGAACACTTTGCGAACCTCAGTTTGGATGTAACCCCACCTGGATCTGAGAGACTTGAGATCATGGCTAGTTTAAGACTGGAGCCAGAATTGATTGGCCGTATTCGGCAAGCCCAACAGAGCGATCGACGGTGCATCGATTGGCTGAGACAGATACAGACAGGTGTGGGTATTGATTTTGAGCAGAGTGCTGATGGCTTATTGAGGTTCAGAGGCAGAGTATGAGTTCCCAAGGATCTTGAGATCAGGAGAACGATTTTATCAGAGGCTCACTCATCGAAGTATACGATACATCCGGGAAGTACCAAGATGTATCAAAACCTTCGAAAGGTTTATTGGTGGTCTGGAATGAAGAGAGACATTGCTGAATATGTCGCTAAGTGTCTCGTTTGTCAGCAAGTGAAGGTAGAGCATCAGAAGCCTGCAGGATTATTGCAGCCTCTACCGATACCGACATGGAAGTGGGAGCATGTCACCATGGATTTTGTGATGGGGTTACCGAGGACCTGTAGAGGTCATGATGCCATATGGGTTATTGTGGATCGGTTGACTAAGTCCGCCCATTTCTTGGCTATGAGAGCTACCGATACACTGAGTCAGTTGGCGAACCTGTATATTCGAGAGATAGTACGGCTACATGGTGTTCCAGTGAGCGTTGTTTCTGATAGGGATGCCTACTTCACTTCCCATTTTTGGGAACATTTTCAGGAAGCGCTGGGGACCCGACTGAGTTTTAGCACCGCTTTTCATCCTCAGACAGATGGGCAGTCAGAGAGGACTATACAGACCCTCGAGGATATGTTGAGAGCGTGTGTGCTGGATTTTAGAGGCTCATGGGATGACCACCTGCAGTTAGCCGAGTTCGCTTATAATAATAGCTATCATGCGAGTATCGGGATGGCACCCTATGAGGCATTATACGGGCGTAGATGCCGTTCCTCTATTGGATGGGAAGAGGTTGGTGACAGACAGATTTTTGCTCCGGACTTAGTGCAGCAGGCATCTGAGGACGTCCAGTTGATATGTGAGAGATTACGGATAGCTCAGAGCCGGCAAAAGAGTTATGCTGACAAGAGACGAAGACCACTGGAGTTTGATGAGGGTGAGTCGGTGTTTCTGAGGGTATCACCATCGAAGGGTATTATGAGATTTGGTAAGAAGGGCAAGCTGAGCCCTAGATATATCGGACCCTTCGAGATTTTGGAGAGAGTGGGAGATAAGGCGTATAGGTTGTCATTACCACCGGACTTGGCAAATGTCCACAGCATCTTCCACGTCTCGATGCTTCGGAAGTACCACCCGGACTCGGCACACATGATAAGATATGAGCCGTTAGAGCTCCATGAGAGTATGACGTATGTTGAGAAGCCGGTTCGAATATTGGACAGAAAAGAGAAAGTGTTGCGGAATAAGACAATCCCCTTGGTGAAAGCTCTTTGGCAACATCACACGGCGGAAAAGGCCATGTGGGAATTGGAGAACTTGATAAGGGAGAAGTACCCCCAACTTTTTGAAGAGTGACTTGGTTCTAATTCGGAGGACCAAATTCCTTGAAGGAGGGGAGAATGTGAGATCCCGTATATGTAAAGTTGTGATGTGTAATGAATGTGAATGGACTTGTAATGTAAAGTATGATTGATGTAAGTCCATGGATCCAATGTACGTATGTGTAATATGATTTGTAACGTACACACAAGTTTCATTGAGTATGAATATGAAGAAATGAGTTCTGGCAAGTGATGGATGTGATTAAAACTCAAAATGAGTAGTGTGGTAAAATGGAATGAAGTTATACTTCCATTTGGTTTTATGTAGCATACCTTTGGACATACAATGAATGCACACAGGTTTCATTGTGCATAAGGTATGAATGGATGCCATTTCCAAGTTATAAAGGTGGATGGATGAGAAAATGGCCATGGCAACAGATTAAGGATGTCTTGGTATGAGTTGCAGCAAGAAAACTGCAGGAAATCTGGAAAACATGAAGGCCAGATCGATCTCATAGGATGAGAGATCGATCTGGAAAAGCCAGAATGCTCTTACTTGGGCAATGGAATAGAGCAGATCGATCTCCAATAGGGCCAGATCGATCTCCTAAGCATTCGGTGATGAAAAGAGCGATCCTCAAGCACCCAAATCGATCTCCTTAGCTCTCTGTTTGGGACCAGATCGATCTCATGCTTCGACAGATCGATCTCATGCTTAAAATTTCATGAAAATGAGAGATTTAAGGGGGCCAGATCGATCTCCTCTTGGACCAGATCGATCTCCCTAAGCTATTTCTATATAAGGAGGGTTGAAAATCTAAAAATTTTGGGAAAAACACCAATCTTCCATTTCTAACCCAAAAACCTAACTTTCTCTCTCTAAAATCAGCCATTTCCAGCAAGAATTGAGGGGAGACCATTAGACATTGCGTTGTTCATCTTGAGAAAGAGAACAACATAGTTGAAACCCAAAAATCCCATTGTGGGTATTGAAGAAGATAAGGTCATTGACATTTGGAGCAAGAAGAAAAATCATATTGGGTAAGATTCTAACACTCCAATCCAAGTACATTGTCTATTTAATTGATTTTGGAGTTGTTTGGCATGAGTATGTATGGATGGAAACACATAGGTTGTGTTAGAAACTAATGTAACCTAGAAAATGGAATGCCTCTAGTGTGAGAAAGTATGATTTGGGGAGTTGGTGGTTTATAGGTTATGATAAGTTGTTAGATGAGTAATGTGGATGATTTGGAATGGTTATGTGGAGTTATAATATGGGTTTAAGTGAAATTGTGAAAATAAGTATGTATATGCTTGATAAAATGCCATAGTGAGGGAATTCATGAAATATGAACACTATGAGCTTAATGTCGATTTAATATCGATTCGAAATAAGTTAATAGGCCTAAGAAGATCCATAGACTCGAGTTATGGGTAAAGTAATGAAACGAGGCCATATAAGCGTTAATGGAGGCTATAGATTAAATTGACTATAGCAAGCACAAGGGTTGCATTATATGGATCGAATATAATGTGGAATACAATTTTGTGCAGTCCCGAAGAGTTCGTTGAAGACGAATCGAACCGTACGAGTAAGCAGCTTAAGGAAGTGGAATCACGCATCGCGATTCCAGGTAAGGGAATTCTGTAAGTATATAGAGGTAGCTACTCGTATTTTGTGGGTGTATAGGGCTTTGGAAATGTGTATGGATTTATAGAAATGTGTTTTGAAGATGTATGGATGTGACTACGAATAATTGTATGAGGATTTGGTGGTTGAAATGGTATTGTAAGGAAATGGGATAGTAAGGCTAATAATTGCATAAATCTAATGTTTTGATGTTTTTCAAAACGGAATTGCTTGGTTTTAAGCAAGTTTGTAGATGGGTCGGCTAGTGTTTTATTATTGTTGTGGAAAAGCATTAGTGAAGTGCTAAACCCGATTGTCGGGATTGTGTGATTGTGTATGAGCCGCCTATCGTATTTGTATGACATAAATCACGCTAGAGCCTCGCTCGCGCTGGATTTCTATGTTTTCACTTGTGTGAAACGTGCTTGAGCTTAGCTCGCACTTTGATTTGAATTGTGATGATGTTTTATAAATCATACTGGAGCTTACGCTCGTACTTGGATTTGAGTGGTTTTTCTTATGCATATAACCGTACTGGAGCTATGCTCGTACATGGTTTCTTCATATTTTTATGCATAAATGCCGTACTAGAGCGTTGCTCGTACGAAGTGATTGGTTTAGATGCATGAATTCGCGCTAGAGCATAGCTCGCGCTGGTTTTCACACTATGGTATGTATGAGGACGTGGTGAGAGATACGGATTAACTCAGGGAACCCAATAGGCCTGACAGACCTCTTGAGTGGGGTGAGGGTGAGGGGCTAGGACCTGACATAATCCATTCAGGGAACCCAACAGGCCTAACAGACCTCTTGAGTGGGGTGAGGGTAAGGGGCTAGGACCTGAATCAGGGAACCCAACAGGGGCAAGCAAGGCCATGAGGGGCTAGGACCTGGTATTGAGGTTACTCCCACGCGCTCTTGAGACTATAAAGGTTACACTTGGTATGGGGTAGATAAGACCTATGGCAGGCACCCCCAACCATGTTATGGGTCCGCGGAGTACGATGTACCGTGTATATCACATGGAGTACGATGTACCGCGTGGTGGTTACTTGAGTTGAGAAAGTCTGGCGGAGAACTAACCCACTTTCGTGCCAGCATGATACCCCGCACACCGGGATCCGTGTGGTCTGGGATGATATGTGACGATTGGCCAACGTAGTCACTTGAGATATAGTAACCTGTCTCCTTGCTTGATTTACTTACTACCACATGATTTTTAAATCTCTAAGTGTGATTTGTGATTGTTTAAGGTAGACCCGAAGGAGGGGTCGAGCCTAGTGGATTTGATTTGTGAAATGAAAATGAGGTTGTGATTGTGAATTGATGTGATGTGATTGTACGTGTTGAGAAAAAGTTTTATGACGTGGGTTTAAAAAGGAGGTTTCTTAATGAATTGCCCTTTTATGAATTTAAATGAGATCGAGCATGAGATGATTTATACATGATGTTTTTACCATGTTTTATATGCCAATGTATATGATTTTGATACATGATATATATGTATACTCATATGGCATAGTTTTATTCCTCATGCTCCTACCATAAATGATTTATGCATAACACTATCAGCATGTATATAGAGTAGTTATCTACCATACTTGCATTATTGCCTTACTGAGCGTGTGGTTGCTCATCCCTCTCTATTTTCCCCCTACAGAGCGTGCATAGTAGCCCAGTGAGGACTGAGGCATGGTATTTTGGACTCCGTTGCATCTCCATCGCTTAGAGGTATATACACAGTGATTCTTTTTGTATCTAAACAATGTAAAAGCACAGTATTCTTTGAGTTGTAATTATGGGGGATGTAGATGTCAGTAAAACATGCTTTTGTATAAGTACAAGATTAAATGCAAATGTATGACACCATTTTATTTAACTGAAAATGAATGAGATTTGGTGTTTATTATTGACTCACAGCCCAACAACGTGTGGTGAGTTAGTTCACGACCGGGTAAGGTAACAGTAAAACGCGAAAAATTTTTAGTGATTTTCGATTAAAGAGAATGGAATTGGGTCGTGACAGCTCCATTGACACATCTCATTCGGAAAAAGATTGCATACGAGTGGGACGATAATGAAAGTAGCTTCGGTGAGTTTTGGTATATTGAAGTAATAAACTGACCACCGTAAGTATTCTCACCTTAACCAACAGCTCAAGAGGTTTCAGTATGTATGAATACCTAAATAAGGATTGGGTTGCGTATTGATGTAAAATGGAAAGATAGTTCTTTATGAATCCAGATAGTTCAAGGATCATGAGAGAAACTATCCGACCCATGATTTAGAGTTGGCAGCCATAGCGTTTACACTAAAAGTATGGCGCCACCACTTATATGGTGAGATATTTCAGATATGCACTGATTATAAAAGCCCCGAGTATCTGTTTTCACAGAACGAGTAGAATATGAGATAACCAAGAGGGTTAGAGCTTCTAAAGATTATGATTGTGAACATTGTACCACCCAGGAAAGGCTAATGTAATGGCTGATGCCTTGAACAGAAAAGCCTCGGGATGGAATTACATATGATGGTCAGGGAGCGTGAGCTGCTAAAGCAGTTGTGAGCCTCAGTAGTGATGTGATCCCTTCTGATGATGACAGTAATTTTGTGACAGCTAGCCTGAGGTTAGAACCGGATTTGTGTGACCAGATTTGCCAGGTTTAGCGTGATGATCGGCATGGTATCGATAGTGTGGTCATATTCAGAAGGGTATAGTGACAGAGTTCACAGAGTATGATGATGACTTACAGAGGTTCAAAGACAGTATAAGTGCTTCCTAAGACCATAGTTGCTGAGATAGTGTTATTTTCAGAAGCTCACTCTTCGGGATATACAGTGCATCCGAGAAATAATAAATATATTGAAATCTCTGAATAAGGTATTGGTGGTCAGATATGAAAAGAGACATAGTAGAGATTATAGCAAAGTGTCTCGTATGTTAGCAAATTAAGGTAGAGCAATAGAAGTTGCAATGTTATTGCAGCCTCTACCTATATTGACACAGAAAAGAGAGTAAGTTACCATGAATTTCATGATGGGTTATAGAGGACCCAAATGAATCACGAGGCTCTCTGGGTGATGGTTGATAGATTGATTAAGTCTACCCACTTTCTGGCTATGAAAATCCCCAGATACTCTAAGTGTGTAGGAGGATTTATGTGTATCGAAAATTGTGGTACATTATGTAGCGTTCTAAGGAGCACGATATCAGATAAGGATTCCCGCTTCACTTCCCACTTCTGGGAATATTGTTTTGGAAGCTGTGGGAACCTGATTGAGTGTTAGCACAGCTTCCGTCCTCAGACAAATGGTCAGTCAGAGAGGACTGTACAGGTTCTGGAGGATGTGATGAGAGCGTGTGCAATTGATGTGAGAATCTCCTGGGATGATCAGTTGTTACTAATCAAATTTTCCAATAATGACAGTTATCACTTGAGTATCGAGATGACTTATATGAGGCATTGTATGGCCGTAGGGAGTTGTTCCCCGACTTAGATAAGAAGAAGTGGGTGACAGATAGAGAATTGTTCCCGAATTGGAAAGCCAAATCTCTGAGGATGTTCAGTTGATTTGCAAGAGATTAGGAACACCTCAGAGTAGATAGAAAAGTTATGTTGACAAGAGACAGAAACCATTGGAATTCACCGAGGGTGAATTAATATTGTTGGCAGTTATTTGTCATAAGAACATAACGAGATTCGAAAAGAGATATTGGACAAAATGGAAGATAAGACCTGTAGGTTGGCATTACCACTTGAATTAGCAAGCATCCACTATGTGTCCTATCTTATGATGCTTCAAAAATAATATTCGAACCCAGCATATGTGATTGGATATGAGCTCCAACAGCTCAGCTCAATGAAAGTGTAACGTATGATTGGAAAAATTGATTCGGGTATTAGACTGAAGGAGAAAGTGTTGAGGTTTGAGATGATCTCCCTAGTTAAGTATGATGGTAGTGTTACACTTCGAAAAAAGTCACATGAGAATTAAAGAGTATGATACGATAGATGTACCCGGAGTTATTTATGGACTCATTTTACTTGGTTCTAATTTAGAGGACCAAATTTCTGAAGTGGAGGATATTGTAAGACCCGATTTTTATCGTAAGAGCAAAAGGGAATGAATAGAAATTTTTGACTGCATTTAAAAATGCAAAAGGACTGAAATGGTATTCTCGGCAAGGGCAAAACGATCAAAAGATCGAAAGTCGGTATAAATTCAAGAAGAAAAAATTTAATTAAAAATAGGGATTTGAGAAATCTTGATCAATAACGAAGAAATAATTAAATTTCGGGTTAAATTGATCAAGATATGAATTTATTGGAATAAACCAAAATTTTTGTATCGAAAAACGATCCCGAAAATAGTGGAAAAATATACCGAAAAGGTAAAATCGGACTAATAAATTTAATTACTGATTAAATGAATAAAATAGTATTTTTTTAGATATTTTTAGATTTTAATAATATTTTAATTGATTAAAATATTAATAAAAATAAAATAATAATAAAAATAAAAATAAAAAAAGAAAAAGAAAATCGCGTTTCGCGATTTTCTTATGGAAGGAAAAAAACGAAGGCAACCGAGGAGCCCCTTTCCCCTTACTAGACGGAGCGGCCGGCAGCGGACGCACCAGGCAAGGGAGGAGAGGCGATCGAGCCACCAGCGACCCGAAGGAGCCGACGAATGGCGACGATCGACCGGCGAAATGGAAGAAAGAGAACCGAGAGAAGAGAAAGGAAATCCCCAACGACCAGTGCCGATCTAGCCCCAACCGACCCCAGCCGAGGCTTCCCCAAGCGCAGGCGACGCGATCGGTGGTGGCCACGATCGGCGAAACCGACGAACGGCGTCGAAAACAGCAGAAAAGAAAATGGGTACCGACGGCCAGAAGAGAACAGGCCGGACCGGCCACTTTTCGGCAGCCTTCAACGAAACCAATCCTAGATCCGTGCATCAGATGGCCCAGTGGAGCCACTAGTGGCAGAAATCGACGGAGAACCGGCTAGCGAGCCACTGAACCGGTTGAACCGGACTAAATCGACAGTCTGAACCGGGTTGAACCAAACTGGACCGAACCGATTCAGCCAAAAAAAAAGAAAAGGAAAAAAGGAAGAAAAATGGAAAAAGAAAAAGAGGAAAAATTGGAAAAAATTTCAGTGATGCAATCGAGTTTCGGGTATGTCTGTAAGTGGTCGAATTGACCGATTTAATTTTTGAAATATTTAATTTGATTAGGATCCGACTGGAAATTTACCCGAAAAATTATTTAAATGTGTAGCTCGACAATTGGCATCAACCGAGAGCTCGAGACAGCCTCGATTTGTGTACTATCATGGAATCTCGGGTAAGTAACCTTTATTTACGACAATTTGCATCGTTATGCATGTTGATGAATTACGGATTTAATTTTTGCATAAATGAATTAAATTTTGGAAATTTGAATAAATTGTTGTAACTACTAAATTGAGATATCTGAGAATTTAGAATGAGGCTAAATAAATACTGATGGGCCCAATAAGCCCAATAGGCCTCGATTATGTGAATAGTAAATGAAAAACGGGCTTAAGATCGACTAAGGCCTATTATGGTACAATTGGGCCCAATATGGGTAAACAGGCCCAATGATTTAAATTAAGCCCAGAAAATATGAAATACAATTAAATTGTATTGTTTTTGACCTGATGAATGTGTATTCGCAGTTCTGGAGATTGGATTGTAAGCAAATCGGACTACGTGACGAGTCATCAGCGAAAAGGTCAGACTGTACAGAAAAATGAGGTAAGGGAATTGTGTGAGTAGCTAGAGGTAGCTAGGCGTATTTTAATAGCTTTTCTGTACACTGAATATGTATGTATACCTTGATTATGTATAATGATCTTAAAAGTGGTTTAAATAATTTTGAGGTTTGAAATAGGTGAAAAAGGCTATTTTACACCTATTGAGGGAAGTTCACCTAAGGATGGTGAAAGCATGACATGCATGAAATGCATGATTTAAGGATATTTATGGTTTAAGGATTTTATTGGTTTTAATTAAAGCAAATCGATAGATTGGCCAGTAATTGCATGAATTTCACATGATAACACTACGTAAGTGTTATTTATATTTAAAGGGAAATTTCTTTGGAAAATAGGCCAACTATCAAGTTTATATGGAAACAGATAGTGCCGACACGTAGTTTGCAATATATCTGCATTTTTGAATGTGCATAAATGTGCTTAAGCGGTTGCTCACACCGATTTGTGTGACATCATATGCATGAAATGTGCTCGAGCGGTTGCTCGCACTGATTTTATGATTTGATATGCATGAGAGCTGTTAGAGCCTAGCTCGCACTCTGTTTTGACTTTTTTGACGGTTTTGAACTGTTTTGACCTGATATGCATAAAAAGGTGCTGGAGCAATTACTCGCACTAGTTTTACTGATTTGATATGCATGAGAGGTCTGGAGCTTAGCTCGTATCCTATTTTGATATTATATTGCATAAAAGCCGTGCTGGAGTGTAACTCGCACGAGATTTGATTTAATTATGCGTAAAGCCGTGCTGGAGTGTAGCTCGCACGAGATTTGATTTACTTGAGCATTTATTCGTGCTGGAGTGTTAATCGCACGAAGTTTTATATGGTTTTATAACTCATTTTAAAGTCGTACTGGAGTTTTTCTCGCATGAGGTTTTCACTTAGTTTTTATATGTATCCGTACTAGAGCATTGCTCATACGTGGATTTTACTTAAATTTATAATCAGTTCAAGTCGTACTGGAGCGCTGCTCATACACAGATTTTATTGATTTTTATGAAACCGTGCTAGAGCTTCGCTCGCACGAGATTTTCTGATATCATGAATATGCATGGAGCCGTGCTAGAGCTTTGCTCGCACAGGGATTTATATGACATGCATATAGCCGTGTTGGAGCCTCCTGTAGACTGTGTGTCACAGTGAGATGATATGCTCACACGTGCATATTGAGACAAAGAAGATATGGGTGGATAAGACCTATTGCAGGCACCCCTGATTGAGCTTGGGTTCAGGGAGTACGTTGTACCGTGTATGTCACGCGGAGTACGCTACACCGTGGGGATTGTTGGAGTGGAGTGGCATTAGCCACGAGGCAGCAAGCTTTGCCCTCGCAATCCTTGTGTTATGCTGTTCTGGAGGGTAGGACGACCCACCTCCCGTTTCAGGTGTGATACCCCGCACACTAGGTACCGTGTTGCCAAGGATCACGAGGTTATGGCCATAGTCCTATGTTGTTACTGATAGTCACCTATATGTCTCACATGATATAACTTGTGGTCTGATAGACTAGGGTAGACCTGAGGGAGGGGTTAGGCCCCCGATTTTATGATTTGTGACCCTGAAAGAAGGGTAGTTTTACAATGAATTGTTTTACGAGTTGAGATTTGAATTATGAGATGCTTAACCCCTTTGGGTTATTCTATACTGCGTTTTAAATGAAATGATTTGAATGCGGTAGCATGACGATGTTTTCCATGCTTTCATTTCAAATTCATGATTTGTCTTACATGACATGAAAGAATGCATGATTTTGAATAAATTTATGCTAAGTATGATTTACTGATGTCACATAAAATGCCTTTGATGCATGAATTACATGATTTTTATATGCACAAATAGTTTTGATAAACTATGTCATAGATGTATGAACGATTTTGTGCTTGATGATTTTAATGAAAGAAATGGATTGAAGGGCATGGCATTATGAGCATGTAGATAGTGGAGCTATCTACTTACTTGCATGATTGCCTTACTGAGCGTGTGGTTTGGTCACCCCTTATTTTCCCATCTTTTCAGAGCACTCACAGTAATTAGTAAGCGGCTGAGGACTTGCATGCTTGGTATGCGCTGCTTCCCATCGAGAGTCAGGTATACACATTTGTATAGTTTTGTATCTAAACATGTAATGCACGGTACTGTAAACAGATATGATGTCGGGGATGTAGGGTTATAAATACCATTGTGTATGTATTCAGTTAAAGTCAAAAGATAGTAAACTCTGATATGTGAATGTGATTCTGAAAATGGAATGGTAAATAGGAGAGAAATGACTAACACCGAATCATAGCCCAACTGTGTTGTAGGATGGTCACGATGAGAAAGTTAAGAATTAAATAATAAATGAAAAAGCGAAAAATTTACTATGATTTTTAGGTAATTTGGGTCGTGACACTCGGTCAGCCCTCGTATTCGTTTTTCCTCAGAAATCACAAAACGCGATTTCTTTTTTTAATTATTTTTATTTTTATTTATTATTTATTTTTATTATTATTTTAATCCTTATTTTATTATTATTTTGTCAAAATATCTTAAGAAAATTATTATTTAATTCATTTAATGAATAAATAATTTTATCGATATTATTTCGACTTTTCGGTATATTTTTCGATTATTTTCAGGATTATTTTCTGAAGTGAAAATCTCGATTAATTCCGATTAATTCTCATAAATTCATATCTTGATCAATTTATCCCGAAATTTAATTATTTCTTCATTATTGATCAAGATTTCTTAATCCCATATTTTTAATTAAATGTTTTTATCGAATTTATACCGACTTTCAGTCTTTTGACCGTTTTGCCCTTACACGTATTCAAGATTAATTTAACCCGACTTCCCTTCACGAATACTCATTCATTTCGTATTTTAAATCCTTATCTCCAATCCGAATCTCATTCATTTAAATTTGTGACCATTTTCATCCCTCATAAAAATTTATGATTTAATTTCGGGTCTTACATAATCTCCCCCACTTAAGAAATTTGGTCCTCTAAATTAGAACCAAGTTAGTCTGTAAATCACTCCGGATATTTCACACATATCATACTCTTTAATTCTTATGTGACTTTTTCGGAGTGTACTACTACCAAAGGACTTGACTAAGGAGATCGTCTTAAACTTTAATACTTTCTCCTTCCTGTTTTAATACTCGAATCAAGTTTTTAACATATGTTATACTTTCATTGAGCTAAGTTGTTGGAGCTCATATTTGATCACATACGTTGGGTCTGGATATTATTTTCGAAACATTAAAAGATGGGGCACATCGTGGCTGCCTGCTAATTCAGGTGGTAACATCAACCTACAGGACTTATCTCCCATTTGTCCAATCACTCAAAAGATTCTATCTAACGAAACTCAATATTGATTCAACCTCGGTGAATTCCAATGGTTCCTGTCTCTCGTCAGCATAGCTTTTTTGTCTGCTCTGAGGTGTTTCTTAATCTCTCACAAATCAACTGAACATCCTCAGAGGTTTGTCTTACCAATTCGAGAGCAACTCTATATTTATTAACCCCTTCTTATCCAAACCGGTGAACAACCCCTATGGCCATACAATGCCTCATATAATGTTATCCAGATACTCAAGTGACAATTACTATTATTGATGAATTCAATTAGTAGCAACTGATCATCCCAGGAGCTTATAAAATCAATGCACACACTCTCATCATATCCTCCAGAACTTGTACAGTCCTTTCTGACTGACCATCTGTCTGAGGATGAAAAGCTATGCTAACACTCAGTCGGGTTCCCATAGCTTCCTGAAAAATATTCCCCGAAGTGGAAAGATAGCGAGAATCCCTATATGATATCATGCTCACTGGAACACTACATAATGTTCTACAATCTTCCTTACATATAACTTTGCCTACGCACTCAGAGTATCTGGGGATTTCATAATCAGAAGGTGGGTAGACTTATGCAATATGTCGGCTATCACCCAGATAGTCTCGTGATTCATCCGGGTTCTCTATAACCCATCACGAAATTCATGGTAACTTGCTCCCATTTTGTGTCGATATAGGTAGAGAATAATCTTGCAAACTTCTATTACTCTACCTTACTCTGCTGACATACGAGACACTTCTTCATAACCTCCACAATGTCTCTTTTCAAATCTGACCACCAATACCCCTTTTTGAGAATTTGATATATTTGTTACCTCTCGGATGCACTGTATATCCCGAAGAGTGAGCTTCTGACAATATCACTATCTCATCAACTATGGTTCTGGGGAGCACTTATATTATTATACTGTCTCTGAACCTCAGTACCATCATCACTCTCTGTGAACTCTATCACTGTACCCCTCTGAATCTGACCCATACTATCGACACCATAACAATTATCACGCTCAGCTTGTCAAATTCGGTCACTCAAATCCGGTTCTAATCTTAGGCTAGCTGTCACACAATCACTGTCATCATCAAAAGGGATCACATCATGACTGAGGTTCACAAGTGCTCTAGTAGCTCACGCTCCTTGACTATCATATGTAATACCATCCCAAGGCTCTTTCTGCTCAAAGCATCAGCCATTTCATTAGCCTTTCCTAGGTGGTACAATTTTCACAATTATAGTCCTTTAGAAGCTCTAATCCTCTTTATTATTTCATATCCGACTCTTTCTATGAAAACAGATACTCAGGATTTTATGATCAGTGCATACACAAAATTTCTAATCGTGTAAATAGTGGTGCAACATACTCAGTACAATCACAATCGCTGCCAACATTAAATCATGGGTCAGATAATTTCTTTCATGATCCTTGAGTTATCTAGATTCATAATCGACTATCTTTCCATTTTGCATCAATACTCGGCTCATTCATTATTTTGAGGTATCCATATACATTGAGTAACCTCTTGAGCTATTGGGTATGGTGGAAATAATCATGGTGGTCAGTTCATACTTCAATACACTGAAACTCATCGAAAATACTTTCATACTTATCATCCCACTCGTATGCAATCTTTTTTTGAATGAGATGTGTCAACTGAGCAGCCCGTTTCTATAAACTCTCAACAAACCATCTGTACAATTAATTTCCAATCGTTGCTTATAATTTTCCCCTGGACTTTAAATACACTCAAAATATCATCAATAAGGATGATTACAAATCGGTCCAGGTAAAGTTTAAATACCTCATCGTAGTTGAGTTCTACTAAATATTTCAATTACCCATATCCTTAACTTCGGTACACATAATCATATTATGTCGTTTCAAAATTGCTTCCGTTGAAACTACTAACACGCGTCATTTCCTTTTTCTTATATTAACGACTTTTATAAAATTTTAATTTTTAAGCCTTTCTGATTAATCGAATTCTATATTTCTTTATTGTACCAGTAAAGGTACCCTAATTTTAAATGTATATATTACGACTATCGCATTTCAATTTATAGGTTGTGTATACTTTTAGACGCTGTCAAGTCTTCAGGCGGAGAGGTATTTTGAAATACCTTTATTAACCCTTAGACTTGACCACAATTACTTTACATATCAGTCCATGTGGTTAGAATTCATATTCGCTACTAATTGCTTTAATCCAAATTATTTCACATATCAGTGATATTCGTACCTTACAAACTCCCCTTATTCCAATATAACTCTTATTTAGGATCTATTACATCTTAAAACTTATCTCTTTTCGTATATTAATTATGACAAACTCTGTCATTACTCATTCCGTGAGTACAATCATTTACTCCTTTAATTTCAATCGCTGCACCCCTTTTATTACTTGTCAAAACTTACAGTATACTTTTCAGGGGTAAAACAGCACTGTCTTAGAATAGAACTCTGAAAATCATAATTTACAGCCAACTAATTTATTCTCAAATATTACTTCAAATTATTCATAGTCCATTGAATAAAATCGGCTGACTTATACTTCTTCCCCCCGTTTTCAACTTATAATTTCTTCATAATTATTCCATTAGTTAACCCTCCTTCATTGGGGTACTAACTATCGGCATTATACCCAAAGGTGTAGGCATTCATGTCTTTTACTAACTTATATACAAATGAAGGCAGTATGACTATATACGTGGCACTGAGATCAATTAAAATAATTACTTCACTATTCATAACCAGTGTGGTTTCTTTCACCACATCATATGAAACATCAATAGTGTCCTGGTCCAAGGTATACACTCGCCCTCATCCAACAGCCTATTTTCCCCTTTCTCTTCGGCTGTGGCCTCCCTTTTCGGTGCAAAGATATCAACAGGGTTTTCTCTGTCTCTTTGGTCTTTTGCAGGGTAGTCTTACCCAACTCTGAGCAATCATTAATTAAGTGGCCCGTCTTACTACACTTAACGCCTATTTTAGTCAATAAGGTGTAGGTGTAGGCCTTACTTCTGTGGTATCTACCACACATCCTACACTGTTTACACTGCTACTCTGCTACATTGCTTACACTGCTACACAACTCCATAGCAGGTTGGGGTCCTCAAATCACAATACCCTTCAAAAGTGCTGAAATTGGATACACTGGGGCCTTACCAATATCTTACCTCGTGACTTATCAACTCTAATCTCTTACCAAACTACCTTCTTCTCATTCTGACATATCTATCATTCTCTATTCACTTTTGTCTCTATTTCGACCCTTACTACCTTTCCCAATCTCAGAGGTGTGCAACATATGATCTTATTCACACAACTGTGGTCTACACATTGCCTCGGCATAGGTATTGATATCCAACAAGACCAATCGAACTCAAATCGATAATCTGAGCCCTTTCATGAACTTTTGGGCTTTTCGACTCTCATTGCCCATAGTGTCGAGGTCATACCTGCGCAGGTTTATAAACTGAGATTCATATTGTCAATCAACTAGTATCCCTGGGAAGTGTAAGAAATTTTACCTAAAATTTCCTTTAAATAGTGTCTGAGATAGTCTGTCACCGGAATACATCAAAAAATATTTCTCATGTCAACTCTTAAGATGGGTCGAGCGGACTTCAATCAATGCTCCGACTCACCCTCAAATCCCATGCATACTCTGAGCAATTAGCTTCCAAATATTTTCCACACTCCGCTCCAACCTCGCGAAACGTGTCTCAATACTGTCCGATCTCTCTGTCGGACCCTGTGGGGCATGCTCAACATTAGCCTCCATTTCAATCTCATCTTGTTTCTCATAGGTCAACACAACACGACTAGCAGGCTCAGGTCTACCTCTACAACATCTGCCTCATGCTCTGCCTCCTCTATCGCGACTAATATTAGGCATAGCGCCTATATTCTTGCATTCTCATCCATTTCTTAGTTAAAACCCATCTCGATATACACTATTGTATCTAACCAAGCACAGTAACACAGGGATGTAATTTCCTAATTATTGACATTGACACACATCAGACTAATTTTGCTCTGATACCACCGTTTGTCATGACCCAAAACTACCCAAAAATCAAAGTAAATTTTTCATTTTTATTTCATACTTATCTATCCTCCGAATCATGACCACACTCCACTAATAATTGGGTTGTGCGTCAATGCCAGTCCCACCATTTAATCATCATATAACTTAATTTCTTATTATAGAAAAAGGTAAACACATTCATTTTTCATTTATTCTTTTCCATTTATTTACAAGTGTTTACATTATCTATACATCCCTGACAATTACTTACAAACATATTACTGTGCTGTACTTATTTAGATACAATATGTATAAGTGTATATACCTTAACATGATGGGTAGCAGCGGATATCAGGAATGCAGTACTCAGTCACCTTAATATCTACTGGAAGGAATCTGTATAGGAAAATGAAAGGGGTGAGCACATCAAGCTTAGTAAGGCAATCCTACGAACAAGTAGGTAACCATACTACCTACATGAACGTGGTGCCATGCATAAACCACCCTTTCTCCACACATTTCAAAATAGATGTTATAATTCGTGATGTCATGATGTCATGTAAAACAAGTTCATATATGGATTCAAAAGCATGGAAAACTCTACATGCATATCCATTTAAAACTTTTCATTATCGTTAAAATTTCACAACACAGTCAGGACTCAACCCTTCCCTCGGGTGTTCCTGACTCACACGAAACTATAAAATCAAATGCTTTTTAAAGTAATAATAATATGCGATTCACTGAATGTCATGTAAAACCAGTTGACATCATTCATGGGTTTAAATAGCATGGAAAATAACCTCATGCAAGTTTCTGTTTAAAACCCAATTTAATTTCCATCAAAACCATATCTCAGTCAAGATCCAACCCCTCCCTCGGGTGATCTACACTCACATAAAAATTCACAAATGAGTTTCTCAAAACATCAACATGCGAGACAAGGCAATATATGTATATCTCAGGCAAATAACCATGATTATGGCCATGTGTCATCGTGAGTCCCTCTGCTACATGGATCCTAGTGTGCGGGGTCTCACCATGATCGGGAACCGCCCGGGAGGTGGGTCAGTCTTATTCGATCCCACGTATCTGAAGATGCCACTCGTATTCGAAGATACCACACGGTACAACCTACTCCATGCTACTTGCACAGTACAACGTACTCCGTGGACCCATATCATATCTCCATACTCATACCCTATCTCAAAACGCACGTGCGAGCCTATTTAATCGGTGTGACAAATAGTCTACCCGACGCTCCAAGCACGACTCATCGTATGTTCTCAAAAAACCAGTGCGAGCAATGCTCTAGCACTTTCATAAAAATCAAGTAAAACTAGTACGAGCTGAGCTCTAGCACTCTGTACACATTTCATGTGAAAATCGGGTGCGAGTTAGACTCCAGCATCGTATTCTAAAAATTATATAAAAATCTGGTGCGAGTTAGACTTCAGCACCATGTCACAAAAATCGTATAAAAAAATCTGGTGCGAGTTAGACTCCAGCACCAATACATGTAAAACTCTAGTGCGAGCTCTCGCTCCAGCACTAAAGTATGCATCACACAATTCAAAACTCGTGCGAGCTGAGCTCTAGCATGTGACATTTTCGTAAAATCACGTAGGCAGCTACATTTCTCAAATCATTTTCAGAGAAAATCAACATCTGTTGAAATTATGCAATGCTGTGCATTTTTATTTAAAAGTTAGCCAGCCTACTCATGCATGTGTTTAAACACCTCAAGAAACGAGTAGGAATCTCTTGTCCTTGCTCCTCCCGCATTTTTCCTAAAGTTGGAAATTTTACCCTTAACAAGGGTATTTTGGTAATTTGACCATTCAGGGCACTAAAACTTTTATCTGAAATCTAGACCCTTTAGACCATTTAAAAGACTGTAAATGACGTTAAAATTTCATAAAGCTACCTCTAGCAGTTCGTAAAATTCCCTTACCTGGAATCACGTGCGAGCTTATCCCGTTCCGCCTGTACCAGGTCTCTCAGTCCAATTTGCTCCAAACCAAGTCTACTGAGCTGCATATAACCACATATTTTTGTTAATTCAATTATACTTATCAGTATTTTACTTATACTGATCGAATCTAAAACACTGGGCCCGTTTTACTTTATTGAGCCCGGTTGCGTCTTAATGGGCCTCGACCCATTTTCAGCTCATTTCCATTTATTTAATCCCTTCATTGGGCCCATTGGGCTCTCAATACCCATTGGGCTTCGTTCCAAACTCTTTGGATAGCCCGTATATCATTTACGACAGTTTACTTAAAATTCCAATATTATCTACTAAATGCAGAATTAAATCCGTAATACGTAAAAATACATTTCTAATACGTAAATAATTATATAAATTGTCGTAAATGAGCTTTACTTACTCGAGATCATACGATGGTGCGCAACTCGAAGTTCAATCGGCTCACGTTCGAAATTTATCGTCGAACTGCACAATTTATATTTAATTTCGGTTATTTTCTGATCGAATATAATTCAAATAAATTTCTCGAAAATTAAATCGGTCACTTTTGACCGCTTACCGTGTCACGACCCTCAACTTACCAAAATACGTCTAAATTTTTTGCATTTTCATGCATCCATTGTTAATCATCCTTCCTCGATCGTGAACAACCACACTCTTAACAGTTGGGCTGTGTGCCGACGTCTAACTCACCCCACCATACCAATTCAATTTGTATAATATACAAAAGCATTTAATTCATCATTTATCTCATTCAAAAAGGTAATCATGCGAATTTAATAATCTCAAAAAAGGTAATCAAGTTGGGCTGTGTGCCGACGTCTAACTCACCCCACCATACAAAAGCATTTAATAATCTCATTCAAAAAAGGTAATCATGCAAACAGGTAGATACTGCACTATCTACGTGATCGTGATGCCATGCTCAAAAGCATTTAATTCATCATTTATCTCAAAACATGAGTGTATGATTGTGTTAATGGTATGTAAAGCATTCATGCTATCAAGTGCACATTTCAACTCAAAGCATGGTATAAATCATCATGCATAATTCACAATAAAAGCATGGCATTACCCATCATGCGTTTTCTCAAATAGCATGGCATTAACCATCATGCATTTTCACAATAAAGCATGGCATTAAACATCATGCATCCATACACTTTAAAAACCATTAACAAATCAATTTCAACACTGGTCAGGTCTCGACCCATCCCTCGAACTTTCCTGACCCACAAATCATTTTCAAACATGGATTTATTCTCAAATAGCAATAGACATGTGAGATAGGCAGTTCTACAACAGGTAATAACCTCAAGGCCTATGTACATAACCTGTGATACCGGCTACACGGATCAGGTGTACGGGATATCACCACTATCTGCTTCCACACGGGAGGTGGGTCAATCCTACCTGCCGGTCCATAACAGATCTCGTCCGAAGACGGCACATCACATCTCAACACGGTACAATGTACTCCATGCTACATGCACGGTACAACGTATTCCGTGGACCCAATCAACACATCATATCACGCCACATCTCAAACGCACGTGTGAGCCTATTTAATCGGTACGACCTCTTGTCTACCCGAAGCTCCTAACACGGCTAATTAATCATGTCAAAACAATGCACGTGTGAGCCTATTTAATCGATGTGACACCCAGTCTACTCGAAGCTCCAAACACGGCAACATGCAAGGTGGGCATCCAGTGCGAGACAAACTCGAAGCACAATGCCAAAACAATTATGAATTCCATGTGAAAACTAGTGCCTCTTGCACTCATGTGTACAAAACACGTCAAATCTCATGCGAGTCATACTCTAGCACGCTTTCATACTCACGAAATCATGTAGGTGGCTCAAAACTTGCAAAGTATAGTTAACAAAACCAAAACACACTCATTTCTTTTGTAAATCATTTCAATGTTAGCCAACCTACTAATCATTTGCTAAAAAGCAATAAAACATGATTTTCAAAGCAATATGCTTTTGTTTTTATGCACATTTTATCAAACTCCCAACTTTTGCCCTTCGATCACCCAACATCATTTCCTAATGTCTCATGCATTCTAGCAAAGCATTTAATGCACCCAAGTTGCGCACAGATATCTCTAAGAGTTCACACAATTCCCTTACCTCGATTTACTTGGTGTGACTCCTTTCCTTTTAGCTTCTCACGCTCATGGCTCAACTCGCCTCGGCGTATCCTCGGAAGCTATGATTCATTCATTAAATCAATTGAGTTAATGTATTTAACCCATAATTGACCTCACTAGTCAATATTATTCACTTATGCATTTTACAAATGCCTTATTCCACATTTTACCTCTTTTAGGTAAATCTCACAATTTATCCACTAACCACATCTTAAAATCATACCACAACATTATTAATAACTTCTACATATCTCATTCATCATTAATCTCCATACATTCCACTTTCTCACTCTAGACCATTTCTAGGTCATAATCATTCCAATGCATTTCAGATAGTTTCTAACCATCCATACTCATGCCAAACAACTCCAAAATCAAATATATAGACAATGTACCATAGTTGGAGTGTTAGAATCTTACCAAATTTGATTTCTCTTCTTGCTCCAAATGGCAATGCCCTTAACTCTTTCAATACCAACAATGGGAAAATGCCTTCCAACTATGTTGTTCTTCTCTTTGATAGGAACAACTTTGCCTCTAATGGTCTCTCTTCAAATCTTACTGAAAATGGCTGATTTTAGAGAGAGAAAGTTAGGTTTTTGGGTTGAAAGTGGAAGGTTAGTGTTTTTCCCGAAATTTTTTGATTTTCAGCACTCCTTATATAGAAATAGCTTGAGGAGATCGATCTGGTCCCCTGAAATCCCTCTTTTTCACGGTATTTTAAGCATGCGATCGATTTGTCGAAGCATGAGATCGATCTGCTCCCAAACAGAGAGCTAAGGAGATCGATCTGGGTGCTTGAGAATCGATCTTTTCATTACAGAATGCTTAGGAGATCGATCTGGCTCCATTGGAGATCGATCTACTCCACTCCATTGCCCAAATAAGAGCATTCTGGCTCTTCCAGATCGATCCCTCATCCTATGAGATCGATCTGCCCTTCACAATTTCCAGATTTTCTGCAGTTCTTCTGCAGTAACACTTACCAAACTTCATACATTTTGTTGCCATGATCATTTCCTCATCCAATCATCTTTGAGGCTTGACAATGACATCCATCCACACTTCATACACATTAAAACTTGTGTAGAATCTTTGTATGACCAATGGTACTTAACATAAACAAAAATGGAAGTGCACAACTTATGCAATTCTACTTCCATTTTACCAAACTACTCATAATCCATTCTACACACATTCTCCACATGTTTAAGTCCATTTCTTCACATTCATACATAATGTAACTTGTATGTACAATTACCACTCTCATTACAAGTGTGTACATTAACTTATGGACTTACATCACATATACTTCACTTATGAATTCATAGTACAACTCTATTTACATTTCTATGTACATATATACCCTTATACATATACGGGGTCTCACATACCGACTTACCCGAAGTCCGGTGTATCTCCGAAAATTCTTCCTGTTTTTCATTTTTTCTCTTTTTCTCCCTTTTTCCTCTCTTTCTTGGCTGAACTGGTTCGGTCCAGTTCAACCCAGTTCAGACCACCGATTCAGTTCGGTTCGGTCGGTTCGGTGCCTCGCTGGCTGGTTCTCCGCCGGTTTCCATCGCCAGCAGCTCCGCTGGGTTGTCCGATTCTCGAATCTGGCCTTGGTTTCGTCCAAGGCCACAGGAAAGTGGCCAGTCTGACTGTTCTCCCTCGGGCGTCAGTACCCATTTCCTTTTCTGCCGTTTTCGGTGCCGTCTGTCGGTTTTGGCGGTTGTGGCCACCACCAATCTGTTCGTCTTGGCCTCGGGGACATTCGAAGGTGGTCAGGTGGGGCTAGATCGGCGCCATTCTCTCCCCCTCTCGATTTCTCCTTTTCTTGTCAGTCGCCGTTTTTCCTCCACTGTCGGTGCCGACGAGCTCGACTGTCCCTCTCGTCTGGCTTCCTGGTCACCGGAGGTCGTTGATGATGGAGACCGACGGCCTCGGTCAGCCCTCGTTTCTGTTTTTCCTCAGAAATCGTGAAATGCGATTTTCTTTTTTTTTAAAATTATTTTTATTTATTATTTATTATTTATTTTTATTATTATTTTAATCCTTATTTTATTATTATTTTGTCAAAATATCTTAAGAAAATTATTATTTAATTCATTTAATGAATAAATAATTTTCTCGGTATTATTTCGACTTTTCGATATATTTTTCGATTATTTTCGGGATTATTTTTCGAAGTGAAAATCTCGATTAATTCCGATTAATTCTCATAAATTCATATCTTGATCAATTTATCCCGAAATTTAATTATTTCTTCGTTATTGATCAAGAGTTCTCAATCCCATATTTTTAATTAAATTTTCTTATCGAATTTATACCGGCTTTCGGTCTTTTGACCGTTTTTCCCTTACACTGTTCAGGATTAATTTAACCTGACTTCCCTTCACAAATACTCATTCATTTCGTATTTTAAATCCTTATCTCCAGTCCGAATCTCATTCGTTTAAATTTGTGACCATTTTCATCCTTCATAAAAATTTACAATTTAATTTTGGGTCTTACAGCTCGTGTTGTCCGCATGGCTCAATCTCGATTTTAGCCCAATTTCGTTCCATTTTCTATCGTAATATTCAAAATTTATCCGGATTTAATTTATCTGCAAACATTAGAATTTTAATTAAATAAAGGGGATAATTAACAAAATAAATTGGGGATTTAAATAATTAACTAGGAAATTAAGTACAAATAATTCTAAAAATATAGAATTATCAATCCTCCAGAAAAAGTTACCACCCAAATGCAAGGATCCAGGTATGTTCACTATCCCATGTAAAATAGGCAATTTAAAGATCGAAAAAGCCATGTTAGATTTAGGAGCTTCAATTAATGTCATGCCATTATCTATTTACAAGTCTATGACTACGGGCAAATTGAAAAATACTGGTGTGATAATTCAATTGGCTGACAGATCTAATGTTTATCCCGAAGGGGTGTTAAAAGATGTTTTGGTGCAGGTTAATGATTTAATCTTCCCGACAGATTTTTATGTCTTAAACATGGAGGAAGATGATGCATCTTTGATTTTATTGGGCAGACCTTTTCTTAAAACCTCTAGAACAAAAATAGATGTTTACGATGGCACTCTTACTATAGAATTTGAAGGTGAAGTTATAAAATTCAATATATATAATGCCATGAAAAACCCTAGAGATATGTCTTCTGTTTTTGTTTTAGATATTATTGATCCTTTAACTGACATGTATTTGAACATTTGTGATGAGGATAAATTGAAAGTTATTTTGAGTAGGCACCTCACGCTTGAGGATTCAAGGAGATTGGAAAAGAAGTTTGCGTGGGAACAGAAATTATTGAAAACGGTCCAAGAGCTAGGATCACTGCGCACAATGAGGTTTGATGTTTCTCACATTCAATTGCCATTATCTCATACAAAACTTCTTCCCTCTATTGTGCAGGCACGAGATTTAGAATTGAATACTCTTCCAGAACACCTCAAATATGTTTTCTTAGGTGATAGGGAAACACTTCCGGTGATCATCTCCAATAAACTATCCAATTTAGAAGAAGAGAAGTTGCTTAGAGTGCTCAAGGAATATAAGAAAGCTATCGGATGGACAATAGCGGACATTAAGGGAATAAGCCCAACAACTTGCATGCACAAGATCCTTATGGAAGAGGAATGTAAGCCTTCTAGGCAAGCACAAAGAAGACTCAACCCACCAATGATGGAAGTAGTTAAAAAGGAAATTTTGAAACTACTTGATGCAGGTATGATCTATCCAATTTCGGATAGCAAGTGGGTAACTCCAGTCTAAGTGGTTCCAAAGAAAACGGGTATAACGGTTATACAAAACCCGAATGGTGAGTTGGTAGCTACCCAAATTCAAAATGGGTGGCGAGTATGCATTAATTATAGGAAGTTGAATGCATCTACAAGAAAATACCACTTCCCTCTTCCTTTCATTGATCAAATGCTTGAAAGATTGGCAGGTAAAACTCATTATTGTTGTTTTGATAGATATTCAGGTTTTCATCAAATTTCGGTAGCACCCGAAGATCAGGAAAAGACTACCTTTACATGTTTGTTTGGAACCTTTGCCTACAAGTGCATGTCCTTTGGTCATGCAATGCTCCAGCCACATTCCAGAGATGTATGGTTAGTATATTTTTTTGATTATGTAGAAGATATAATAGAAGTGTTCATGGATGATTTTACGATTCATGGAATACCTTTGATGAATGCTTAGCTAACCTCACTAAAATCCTCAATAGATGCATAGAAAGTAACCTTATTTTAAATTATGAAAAATGCCATTTTATGGTTGATCAAGGTATTATTCTAGGGCATATAGTGATAGAAGTGGATAAGTCAAAAATAGAAGTGATAAAATCTTTGCCTTACCCCGCATCTGTACGGGAAGTTCGCTCTTTTCTTGGACAAGCAGGATTTTATAGGCGATTTATTAAAAACTTCTCCAAGATCACCCAACCCCTATGTCGATTACTACAAAAGAACGTAGCATTCAAAATTGATAAAACATGCAAGAAGGCATTTGACAAACTCAAAGACATGTTGACCACCACGCCGATCATCCAACCCCCAATTTGGAATCTACCATTCGAAATCATGTTCGATGCAAGTAACTACGTAGTAGGAGTTGTACTTGGACAAAGAGAGGAGAGAGTTCCACATGTCATCTACTATGCCTCACGAACCCTTGATAGTGCACAATGCAACTATTCCACAACGGAAAAAGAACTTCTAGCCATTGTTTTTGCTTTAGAAAAATTTCGTTCTTATTTACTAGGAGCTAAAGTGATTATTTATTCTGATCATGCAGCTCTCAAGTATTTACTCTTAAAGAAAGAAGCAAAACCAAGACTCATCAGGTGGATATTGTTGCAACAAGAGTTCAATATAGAAATCAAGGATAAGAAGGGAGCCGAAAACCTGGTGTCTTATCACTTTAGTAGACTCATCACAAGTGAAGAACCTTCACCCCTTAGAGATGAATTTCTAGATGAGTATCTTTTTTCCACTCATAAAACAAGACCATGGTATGCTGATATTGCTAACTTTTTAGCTACAGGAATTTTGCATAATGAATTATCTAGGTCTCAAAAAGATAAGATAAAAAGAGATGCTAAATATTACACTTAGGATGAACCTTACTTATGAAAATATTGTGCCGATCAAGTCATTAGAAGATGCGTGCTTGACCATGAAATCTCTTCTATCTTAAATTTTTACCATTCATATGCATGTGGTGGACATTTCGGTCCAGAGAGACAGCACGCACGGTACTCGAATGTGGATTATTTTGGCCAAATTTATTTCAAGATTCTTATATGTTTTGTAAAACTTGTGAGAAGTGCCAAAAAACAGGAAGTCTAGGACATAGAGATCAATTACCTTTAACACCTATTATAATCTGTGAAATTTTTTATCTATAGGGTATTGACTTTATGGGCCATTTTCCTGTTTTTAATGATTATGTATATATCTTGCTTGATGTGGATTATGTTTCGAAATCTGTTAAAACTAAGGCAACCCGAACTAATGATGCTAAAGCTGTTGTCAATTTTGTCAAATCTAACATCTTTTCTAGGTTCGGGACACCAAGAGCAATAATAAGCGATAGAGGAACCCATTTTTGCAGCAAGGTGGTGGAAGTACTAATGAAGAAATATCATGTAACTCATAGAGTATCTACCGCCTATCATCCTTAAACAAATTGTCAAGTTGAGGTATCAAACAGAGAAATCAAGTCCATCCTCGAAAAGACAGTGAACCCAAAGAGAAAGAATTGGAGCACAAGACTTGAAGATGCACTTTGGGCATATAGAACGACTTACAAAACTCCCATAGGTATGTCTCCTTATCACATTGTTTACGAACAATCATGTCATCTTCCCGTAGAATTGGAGCATAAGGCCTACTGGGCAATCAAGCAGTGCAATATGAACTTGAATGAAGCCGGTGAAATGAGAAAGCTTCAATTGTAAGAACTGGAAGAGATCCGAAATGATGCATATGAAAATTCTAAGATTTACAAGCATAAGACAAAGGCCTTCCATGATCAAATGATCTCCAAGAAACAATTCTTTGTTGGGTAGAAAGTTATTCTTTTTAATTCTAGACTTAAGTTATTTCCTGGAAAATTATGCTCTACATGGCTAGGGCCCTTTGTTGTTACTAACATCTTTCCTCATGGTGCAGTTGAAATTTAAAATATGGATACGGGTAAGATTTTTAAGGTTAATGGTCATCTTTTGAAGCCTTTTTATGAAGGGTTTCAAGTGCATGAGGTTGATCTAATTGATTTAGAGTATCCTAAGTACGAATGAGAGGTAACAACGTCTAGCCAAAGACATTAAAGAAATGCGCTTGTTGGGAGGCAGCCTAATTTTTATTATTATTTATTTATTTATTTACTTATTTTCATGCATTTTTAGTATATGTGTCAATCTAAGGTTTTAAAAAAAGCGAAAATAGAGACGGGTCACACCTTAGGCGAGACTCTCGCCTAAGGTGACCCCTTGACCAAAAAAACATTCCCTCAAAAGTTCGACCCTCTCTCTCTCTTTCTCCTATTTTCCTCTTCATTATTTTCCCTTATTTTCCCATTTAAGCCAAAACTCAATCCCATACAAATCCTCTACCAAAAGCATAAAATTTCTCCATATTTCAACCTAAAAACATAATACCCATTCCTATTTTCATATTGTAAGATCTATCATTATCTAAGGTAAGAATTTCATACTCATTTTCTCTCATCTACCATGAATATGCAAAGGATAAAAACAAGTATGATGAGTAATTATTCTTTTCATATTTTGCTTTTGATTTTGAATTTATATTCATGAATAATGCTTTAAATTTTCATTTTTGGCTTGTTCATGAATATATGTTCTTGGTATGATTTTAGAAAATTTCATAGTATGTGCTAAAATGAATGATGAAGGGTAATGTGTGAATTAGGGTGATGAAATTGGATTAATTTATGCTAAGTAAGTGAGATATGTACTTATTGATCAATATTTTGTAGGAAAATAAGTGGAAGCAAACCATCACCATCTCGTCAACAAAGGGCAAGAGTATCAAAGAAAAATGTGGTATTACCTAAAGCCAATCTACATGGTAACTTAGACTTCACTACAAAAATCGAAAAGAAAAGGTATGACAATTTATGTAGTAAAACAATTGTATTGGGTAAGCGATACGATGACCCAACCTCAGAAATCTTAGGAATTCGAGAAAAAAATTCATACTTATATTGACAACATAGGTTGGAGACCATTCTTTGAAATTACTTGTCATGCTTATACCGAACTATGCAGGGAGTTTTACGCAACTTATAAGTACACTCCTCCGGCGGAGTACAACCTCAATACTCCCGAAGTAGTGAAGTTTAGAATCATAGGCAGGAAATTTGAGTTATCTATAACTCAATTTAATATTGCTTTGGGGGCTTATTACCAATGAATTTGTTGAAATTGAGGAATACCTTAGTAGCCTTTGTGATTATGATCTTGATTTTGATGCCATGCAATTTTATAGAAATGAATTGACAGGGAAACCTCACAAGTATTATGACCCCAGTCACACCACTGATAGTGAATTTCAAGAGCCTACTCAACAATACATGCATAGGCTTTTAACCTATAGTTTTTCTGGTAGAGTAGCAAATGCAGCTCTTTTAACTAAGGCCGAGAGTTACTTTCTTTAGTGCATATCAAAGGGTCTTAAAGTTAACTTAGGATATTGGTTGGCTTCCCAATTTAACAACATAGGAGATTCTAAAATGCCTTTGATTCTTGGTTCTATGATTACTGCTTTAACTGTTCATGCAGGTTTGTTAGATCTAAATGATACGTTACTTCAAGTAGTAGGGCAGATGCAACCACTAGACATCCGGTCATTAATTCACCAGAATCTTATAAGGCAGAATGACGATGGAACATACAGTTTCCAAGGTCCAAGACCTCATAAGAAGAGGGCTAGAAGGATACTTTCACCTGTTCATGAACAAGAAGATGACGATGTGGGGCAGTCACATCAAGCCTCTAAACTACTAACCAATCTACAGAACCAAGTTTCACAATTGGCTAATGATCAAAACCAAATGCAACAAAACCAAGCTCAAATGATAAGGCAATTTTAATAAGACCAATTCCAGATGGAGCAAAATCAATTAGCATTTTATGCACACATGGGCTTCAACCCACCTTTACCACCACCGCCACCACCACAGTAAGCCACCATGGCTTTCGATGCTCAATAACTTCAGGGGAGTATTCTTTTTCCTTTGTCTTTTTAATTTTTAAATATTGAACATTTGTGACATTGAGGACAATGTCCCATCTAAGTGTGGGGGGTGTTTAGGATGTTATATAAGTTGATTTTACTTCTTATTTGTTTGATTTGATCAAATTTCTGCAAAAATTTTTTCAAGTTGATCTTAGTTCACTAGTGAGCATGTGTTCTTTCTTAATTGCCATCTATGAAATTTATGATCTTCTTATACTCATCCTCGAACTGAATTTATGATCTTCTTGTATGCGAAATTGTTTTAAATTTTTATCTTGATGCTTATGATTATTGAATTGAATGAACAAATGCATAGATTAGCACATTACACCCTTATGAGATTTGAACCTAATGTGCATTCATTACATCATGCTCTTTATTCCTTTATGTGTGATTGAAATGCATAGTTAGTAATTCTAGAACTTTCCATGTTATACATGTCTCTTTCAACCAATGGTGCATTGATAAAAATAATAGCATTAGGATTAAACCATTTGAATTTTACCCATTTTTCTTGTTAACCTACCCTTTATTAGACCCTTAGTGAACCCCCTTTGAGCTTTAAGCCTTTTCTTTGTTTTTAATCACATTACAAGCCAATGAAATCCTTTTTATTGTTTTTATCCAAACGTATTTTTGAACCTTGAATTGGAAATTATATGAACTTAGATATAGGAGACTTGAATTCATTAGGAAAAAAATTGTTTTGTATGACCCATGTTCGTTAATGATCGATTCTTCCTTGATGAAAAGAAAAAAGATTTGAACCTTGTAAAAAAAAGAGAAAAAAGAAGAAGGGAAAATTCACAACAAAAAGAGAAGGAAGAAAAGCAAGAAGAATGATTGAATTTCAAGTAAGTCTCTTATGTTTATGTTTGAATTGATTATTCCAATTCCCTTAAACCGAAATAGCCTTGACATACCTTACCTAAGCCCCATTACACACTTTTACGCTCTTGATTTATGTATCTTGTTCCATTGAAGGAGGAAGAGATATGATTTAATGGCAAGCATATGGTAAGAACTTTCTATGCCTTGACTTGAGTGATCAAATTGTCACGACCCAATTCCATTCCCTTTAACCGAAAATCACTGAAAATTTTTCGCGTTTTACTGTTACCTTACCCGGTCGTGAACTAAACTCACCACACACTGTTGGGCTGTGAGCCAATAATAATCACCACATCTCATTCATTCTCAATTAAATAAATTGATGTCATACATGTGCATTTAATCGTGTATTTATACGAATACATGTTTTACTGACATCTACATCCCCCATAAGTACAACTCAAAAGAATACTGTACTTTTACATTGTTTAGATACAAAAAGAATCACTGTGTATATACCTCTTAGAGATAGAGATGCAGCGGAGTCCAAAATAATACGCCTCAGTCCTCACTGGGCTACTATGCACGCTCTGTAGGGGGAAAATAGAGTGGGATGAGCAACCACACGCTCAGTAAGGCAATAATGCAAGCATGGTAGATAACTACTCTATCTACATGCTGATAGTGTTATGCATAAATCATTTATAGTAGGAGCATGAGGAATAAAACTATGCCATGTGAGTATACATATATATCATGTATCAAAATCATGTGCATTGGCATATAAAACATGGTAGAAACATCATGTATAAATCATCTCATGCTCAATCTCGTTTAAATTCATAAAAGGGCAATTCTTTAAGAAACCTCCTTTTTAAACTAACACCATAAACACCACCAAATCAACTCACAATCACAAACACATTTTCATTTCCACAATTCACGCATGTGTATAAATCTAGGTCACTATATCACCATTACATCATAAATCATCCCAGACCACACGCATCCAGGTGTGCGGGGTATCATGCTGGTACGAAGATGGATTATCCCTCGCCAGACTTTCTCATCACATAACCATCATGCGGTACATCGTACTCCATGTGATATACACGGTACAGCATACTCCGCAACTCATATCGTGATTGGGGGTGCCATTCCTAGGTCTTACCTACCCCATACCATGAGTTTCCCATATCCATGAAGGAGAGCCTCCCTGCTGAATAGAGCCTCCCTGCCTCTTGGGCTTAAGGATGTTGGCTTAAGGATGTAGGGCTTAAGGATCCTTTCCATAAGAGAGCCTCCCCGCCTAACAGAGCCTCCCCGCCTCCTTGGACTTAAGGATGTCGGCTTAAGGATGTAGGGCTTAAGGATCTTACCGTACCCATGTAGGAGAGCCTCCCTGCCTAACAGAGCCTCCCCGCCTCTTTGGACTTAAGGATGTTGGCTTAAGGATCCCACCGTAAGAGAGCCTCCCCACCAAACAGAGCCTCCCCGCTTAACAGAGCCTCCCCGCCTCTTTGGGCTTAAGGATGTTAGCTTAAGGATGTAAGGCTTAAGGATCTTACCCACTTTCACAATCTTATACGTATCCCCTCGTGCAAACTTGTGCGAGCAAAGCTCTAGCACGACTCATGCATCATGCATCTTCTCATAAAGAGGCGCGTACGAGCATAGCTCTAGTACGGTTATACCCATAAGACAACCACTCAAAATCCACGTACGAGCAAAAGCTCCAGTACGGTTTATAAATATCATTATAGTTTCCAAATCAAGGTGCGAGCTAGGCTCCAGCACGTTTCATACAAATGAAAACATAGAAATCCAGTGCGAGCGAGGCTCTAGCGCGATTTATGTCATACAAATGTGATAGGCGGCTCATATACAATTTATCAATCCCGGCAATCGGGTTTAGCACTCACAAATGCTTTTCCACAACAACAATACAATACTAGCCGACCTATCTATAAGCTTGCTTAAAACCAAGCAATTCGTTTTGGAAAAACATCAAAACAATAGATTTATGCAATTATTAGCCTTACTATCCCATTTCATAAAATCCACTTCAAATCCAAAACCACGCATATACTCATCATCATTCACGAATACTATCAATCATTTATTTGAGCAATTCATGCATTTCATACAACACCCAATATTCACCCATAAGTTCAAAGTACGAGCAGCTACCTCTATACTCACAAAATTCCCTTACCTGGAATCGTGATGCGTGATTCCACTTCCTTAAGCTGCTTACTCGTACGGTTTGGTTCGCCTTCAACGAACTCTTCGGGACTGCACAAAATCGTATCCCGCATTATATTCGATCCATATATTGCAACCCTTGTGCTTGCTATAGTCAATTTAATCTATAGCCTCTATTAAAGCTTATTTGGCATCGTTTCATTACTTTATCCATAACTCGAGTCTATGGATCTTCTTAGGCCTATTATCTTATTCAAAGTCGATATCAAATCGACATAAAGCTCATAGCGTTCATATTCCATGAATCCCCTCACTATGGCATTTATCAATCATATACATACCCATTTCCACAATTCCTCCAAATTCACAATGTAATCTCATTTAACCATTTAAAATCATAATTATTACCCCAATAACAACTTTAGCATGCCATAAATCATAGGCTCATCCAATCCCACATATCCTCACATTATACCCATTTTTGATTTCTAGGTTACACCAATTCCACTACATTCCTAGGTAGTTTATCCATCAATACTCATATCAATCAACTCCAAAATCAATTAAATAGCTAATGCATTTGGATTGGAGTGTTAGAATCTTACCAATATGATTTCTCTTCTTGCTCCAAATGGTAATGCCCTTAACTCCTTCAATTCCAAGAATGGGAAAATACCCTCTCACTATGTTGTTCTTCTCCTTGACAGGAACAACTTTGCCTCTAATGATTTCTCTTTAATTCTTACTGAAAATGGCTGATTTTAGAGAGGGAAAGTTAGGTTTTTGGGTTGAGATTGTGAGGTTAAATGTTTTTTCGAGATTTTCAGATTTTTCAGCTCTCCTTATATAGAAATAGCTTGGGGAGATCGATCTGGTCCAAGAGGAGATCGATCTGGTCCCTTAAAATCCCTCTTTTTCATGGCATTTTTAAGCCTGAGATCGATCTATCGAAGCAATGAGATCGATCTGTTGAAGCATGAGATCGATCTGTCGAAGCATCAGATCGATCTGGTCCCAAACAGAGAGCTAAGGAGATCGATCTGGGTGCTTGAGGATCGATCTTTTCACTACAGAATGCTTGGCAGATCGATCTGGCTCCATTGGAGATCGATCTGTTCTATTGTTTCGCCCAAATAAGAGCATTCTGGCTCTTCCAGATCGATCTCTCATCCTATGAGATCGATCTGGACCTCATGTTTTCCAGATTTCCTGCAGTTTCTTTGCTGCAACTCATACCAACACATCCTTAATCTATTGCCATGGCCATTTTCTCATCCATCCACCTTTATAACTTGAAAATGGCATCCATTCATACCTTATGCACATTGAAACTTGTGTGCATTCATTGTATGTTCAAAGGTATGCTACATAAAACCAAATGGAAGCATAACTCCATTCCATTTTACCACACTACTCATCTTAAGTCTCAATCACATCTATCACTTGCTAGAACTCATTTCTTCGTATTCATACTCAATGAAACTTGTATGTACGTTACAATTTATATTACACATACATACATTGAATCCATGGACTTACATCAATCATACTTTACATTACAAGTCCAATCATATTATTTGATCCAATTACACACATTACCCTTATACATATACGGGGTCTTACACAAATGATAAACCAAAACACTTTGAGTGTAATTAGTGAAACCTTTGTGAGGGTGCTAAGATCTATGTGTTTTAAGTTTGATTTGATTATCATTATGTGTTATTGATGAGAATTCACATGAACTTAATATTTTTATGCATGCTAAAATGTTTTGGATGGGTTAAAGTTGAGCATAAATGAATGGAAGGTTATAAGTTTGAACTAATGTTTGCTTAAGGACAAGCAAGGTTTAAGTGTGGGGGTATATGATAAGTCATTATTTATGCACATTATTTACCTTGTTTTCCTATGGTTTTGTATGAGTTTTATACTTAATCTATGGATAATTGATCATTCTTGAATAATTGTAGGAACTCATGGAATTGATGAATTAAAGGATGATTTAGACGGATTTTGGAACAAGGGAAATCGTGTGGAAGAAGTGAGGATTGATAAGTACAAGTTTGGTCAATGCTGGGTAGAGCCTTAGGCGAGACTTTGGCTTAAGGATCCCTTCACTGTGCAGTTCTCAATTCAGGGCAAAGCCGAATGCAGGCTTAGACAAGACTCTCGCCTAAGGGTCTTCTTGACGTGCTGACTTCAATTTGTTAGACAGAAATGGGTCAAAGCTTAGGCGAGACTCTCGCCTAAGCATCCAATACGAAGATTTTCTCTCTCCTCTCTAGATTTGACTTTTTTAATTACTTGGAAGACTTTTTATCGGATTATTATTTTAATTAAATGTAAGGATTTCAAGTCTAACTAGGAGTAGGGTTTTTATCTCTATTTTTAATTATAAATAGGCTTTTGAAGATTTAGGTGAGGGGGAAGACTTTTGATTAGATTTTTCTCATACAAGTATTTCACCGCTTTTACCAAATATTCATGGGTTGCTAAACTTTCTTTCCAATTTAAGGATAATTGAAGATTTGGTTTATAAGTTGTGAGATCTAATTGTTCTTATTTATTTTCTTTAATCTTTTATATTCTTATAATTTATGCACTTCATTATTATTATTGTTTTGTGGTTACTTCAAAAAGGCCTATTGATTCATTCACAAGGCAATATACATCCAATTGAAATATCTGAATCCGTAATTGTTTGGTTGTTCCAATAACAAGTGGTAAGTAACAAGATTAATTGCACTTATGGTTTTTAGTCTTTGTTATGTGATTATAAGATTTGATTTAAATAAACTTACATGTGTGTTTGTTGATTAGAATTGGTAGTCCCTTTAGTGTTCAATGCTATTGGTAAATTAAATCCTAAGATCCTATCTAGGGTTGTTTATTGGTAAGAGTAGCAATTAGAGAACGTTTCCTAATTGTCGAAGCAGTAAGAAGAGATAGGGTGTTAGGTCGTACCAACAATCATAACCAGTTTAGTTGGGATTAAGAAAAATTATCTTGCGTCAATGATCAACTTACCAAACCAAATATGAAAATTACTCATTGGGTTGGATTTCTCAAATTATTGAATTCTTCTACTCAATTTTGTTTTCTTTCTATTAAGTTTTGCTATTTTAGTTAATCAATCTTTCAAACCCCTTTTTGTTTTATTTTTCTTTTATTTGCAAAAAAGTAAATCGGATTTAATCAATCTCTCTTGGGACACGACCTTGCTCCCTATACTACTAATTATTTGTTTGAGCAAATTATTTAATATTGTTGCTTTCGGCAACCATCACTCATATATAGAAAATGCTTTACATTTAGTAAATTGATATATGTTGAGACATAAATCACAGGTTATCATATCTCCAGACACACAGCAAGGGAGACATCTGTCACTTCACACAGTAGTGACAATGTCGTATCACTCAGATACATAAAGACTTATGGCCATAGTCAGATTCCAGGCTACACTGATCAGGTGTGCGGGAACCCTATGCTTGGGGAGGTGGATCAACCATCCCTTCAGCTCAAACTCAAATCACGACACATCGTACCCCATGGCTGACACTCACGGTACATCGTGCTCCCGTGGATCCTTATTACCCATTTTCGTTGTCTCAAAATCTCGTGCGAGCAAGTTAGTGCAAGACACATAGCAGTACACGACGGCTCAAGCACAATTTAGTACTCATCACATCACATTCATAAACCACGTGTGAGCAAGTCAATGCAAGACACACAGCAGTACATGACGGCTCTAACACGATTTTACTTAACACACAACACAATCATAAAAACCCTTGTGCAAGCAACTCAAAGTAAGACACACAACATACCTGAGGCATCAAGCACAGTATAATAGGAGATTACATGCGAGCATAGTCAGAGCAAGACATACAACAATACTTGAGGCTCTAGCATGATTCCCAAAATCTAGTGCGAGCATGTCGAGTGGAACACACAGCATCACCCGAGGCATCGAGCACTCTTTTGTTTTCTCAAAAATCCTTTTCAAACAACGTGCGAGCAGGGCTGGTCAATCTACTGTTGTCACTAGGCTCTAGCACGATTTCACACAGAAAAAGAAATAGAAGGGGCTTCATGTATAGTCATGAGTGAGAGGGAAAATCTCCCTTCAATCACTCGTTAGAAGTATTTCATGCAAATGGTTAAACCGAGAGCCCGTCTATTATTATTCTTTCTCAAAATGTTTGCCAAAACCTCTTTTCACAACAATCATAGAAGTCATGCAACTCATACTTAGAATTATTATCATACGGAGTTTTCTACCTAGATATATCAATATTTGTGTATTTATCGCATACGTTCGCACACAGCAGGTGAGAAAACATATATATAGCTATCTCTATAGCTCGCATAAGTCCATTACCTCAAATCATGCTTGTCTCACTTTCCTTCGATTCTCACTTCTCGTGATCTGCTCTATCGATTCCAACGATATCTTTTGGAGCTGAAATTGTGTATTACACACATTAGTATATTATCATATACTTCATATCATTTGCATGATTTTCAAATCAATACATTTGGCCGTTTATACCATTATGGGACTTTATCCTTTCACAAGTCCATTTTGAGTATCTAACACTTGTTCGAGAATCTTTCAGACTCCTCGAGTCTATCGATTCATATTAAACCGATATTAAGCTTATAATACCTCAAGTTCATGATTTTCACTTCATTGTGGCATTTCATCAAACACCACATATACTTAATTTTAGCTATTTCCATTTCTAACACATTGACTTCACCAAACTGTTACACCAGCATATATACATATTCAATAACACCTTTACATGCTCAATCTCTATTAAACCATACCTACTCGATTATCTATCATTAAATCGATTCTAGGTCTTATCTTTGTTTAAGCATGTTTATCACATTTCAATCATTAATCGATATACCAATTTACTCATACAAGTACATAGATCAACATATTTGAGATTGATGCATTGAAATCGTACCAATCTCATCTTTTCTCCTTTTTCACCAAAATTGGGGGAAAGCTCTTTCCCTCCTCTAATCCAACGATTCAACCTCCTATTTTCAACTATGTCGTTCTCTTCCTCTCTAGGAGTAACTTTGCTGAAATGAACTTCTCTCAAATCTCTAAGGAAAGTGTTGAGACTTTAGGGAGAAAAGGTAGGTTACTTTACTTCAAAATGGAAAGTTTTGTGGTTCTCCCGAAATCTGCAGTTCAGCAGCCCTGTTTATATAGAAAATGCTTGATGAGATCGATCTCCTTTAGCAAGGGATCGATCTGCTACTGTTTTTAGCCTTCTAGAATTCAATTTTCAAGCTTAGGAGATCGATCTATTGAAGAACATGAGATCGATCTCTCTCAGGCCGAGAGCTTCACTAATCGATCTGGCAGGGTAATGAGATCGATCTGCTTCAGGCCGAGGCTTAAGGGAATCAGTCTGCTTGAACTATGGATCGATTTTCTTCCTTAAAAAATGCCTCTAAGATCGATCTCCCTTGCATTGGAGATCGATCTCCCCTTGTCCTGCAACCATACTTAGCCATTTTTCACTCCAATTCTTAAAGCTAACTTCATTTCCATTTACCACACTACTCATTTTCCATTCAATGCACATTCATCACTTCAAAAGGTCCATTTCTTATTATTCATACTTAATGAAACTTGCGTGTACATCACGAATTCATATAACAAATGTGTACATTGAATTTACGGACCTTACATCATTTATGATTCATATTATACAAGCGAATGCATACTTAGGAAACCATAAGAGTTACATATGAAAATACGGGTCTTACAACCCCAACCATGATATGGGTCCACGAAGTACGTTGTACCGTGTATATCACATAGAGTACGTTGTATCGCGTGGTTGTGATGATGATTTGAAAAGTCTGGCGAAGAACTAACCCACCTTTGTTCCAGCATGATGCCTCACACACCGGGATCCATGTGGTTTGGGATGATTATGACATAGTTGGCCAACATAGTCTTTGAGATATAGTGGCAACCTGTCTCGCATAATATTACATTATACCACATGGTTTTATACACTAAGTGTGAATGTGATTATCCAGGGTAGACTTGAGGGAAGGGTCAAGCCTTGTGGGATTTGGTTTAAAGAAATGACATACTATTGTGATGAGATTCGATGTGTTTGAAAAATTGAGAAATCTTAAAGGATGTTTCTTGATGAATTTCCCTATTTATGATGAGTTTTGATAATGATGAGCATGAGACGTTTTACATGATGATGATTCCATGTTTTACATGCCTGTTTTTCATGTTTTAGTACATGATATATGTATATACATACGACATAGTTTTATTTCCTCATGCTCCGACTATAAATGATTTATGCCATGACATTATCAGCATGTAGATAGAGTAGTTATCTATCATGCTTGCATTATTGCCTTACTAAGCATGTGGTTGTTTATCCCTCTACTTTCCCCCTCTACAGAGCGTACATAGTAGCCTAGTAAGGACTGAGGTGTTATTATTGGGACATCCGCTGCACTCCATCACCAAGAGGTATACACACATGGATTTTTTTGTATCTAAACATGTAAAGGCACAGTAGTCATTTGAAAAGTGTGATATGGGGGATGTAAATGTTTGAAAACATGCTATGTATAAGCTTATGACTTCAATTTATGGCATTGTTTTGATTAATTGGAAATGAAAGAGATATGATGATTAATATTGACTCACAGCCCAACTGTGTAGCGGTAAGAATGTTTGCGACTGGATAAGGAAAATAAAAAATGCAAAAAATTTGTTGTGATTTTTAAACGAATTGGATAAAAAGGGTCGTGACAGAGATTGGTATCAGAGCTGAGTTGGCCTGATGGGAGTCAGTAATAACATGTAAGAAAGTTACATCCCCATGTTACTGTGCTTTTGTTTAGATATAACTGTGTATACTGAGATGGATTGCGACTAATAAATGGTTATGAATACGGGAAGTTATGTATTATGTCTGTGACATGCCAAGGTAGAGGGGCAGGTGCACGTGCTAGGGGCCGTAGGGGTAGGCTTGAAGGTCGCACGGAGCTAAAAACTGACCAGGCTCCACAGGACCTTGCTGAGAGATCAGGGAATATAGAGGCACGCTTCGCTAGGATAGAGCGGAGTATTGAGAGCCTCGTGGAGATAGTTACATAGGCACTGGGTGCCGATGAGAGATAAGGTCCCACAGCGCAGCCCACTACAACTAGACAAGTAGCGGCAGAGGCGGAGAGACCTCAAACCATAGAGACTGTTGACCCCTAGTTCAGGATATAGCTTCTCCCATCGCTTCATAGCCGAGGGAGAGCGACTTGGGCTATGATTACGAACTGGGTAGGTTCAGGCAATTTCAAGAGTTGAAATCTCCAATGTTTAGAGAGGTAAAATGTGAGATCTGAGAATTTCAGACATATTTTATTGATGCAATAATTTGAAGTGTAATTCATTGAGTTAACTGAATTGGGGAATGATAATTGGAGATTTATATGTTAAGTGTTAAAATAAATGTGAAACTATGAGGACAGATCGATCTGGGAGAAGGAGAGATCGATCTGGTGAGTTATAAACGACAAAGAAGGAGAAATTTAAGGAGCAGATCGATCTGGGAGAAGGAGAGATCGATCTGGTGAGTTAAAAATGACGAGGAAGGAGGAATTTGAGGAGCAGATCGATCTCCAAAGGAAGAGATCGATCTCCAAATGATTCTGTTTGAGAAAGGATCGATCTCATGAGGAAGAGATCGATCTCCAAATGATTCTGTTTGGGAGAAGATCGATCTTCTTAGGAGCAGATCGATCTCATAAAGCCATAAAGAGATCGATCTCACCCCTCGACAGATCGATCTCCTAAGCATAAAATTGCCCAGATCGTCCCCAAAATTCAAACACAGATCGATCTCACCCCTCGACAGATCGATCTCCTACCTCCAGTCTATATAAGGGACTCATGTTTTTCTCCTGCAAACTCATTTTCTCTCTCTTCCAACCCCCATTTTATCGAAAACCTAACTTTCTCACTCATCCAAATCCCCCATTTTCGGTCGAATCAGAGGTTGTGGCAAGAAGAAAAGTTGTTCCTCATCAAAGGGAGAACAACATACTTGGAAATCGAAGGACGAATCGGATCAAGGCGTGGGTTGTGCGTCTCACAAGCTTTAGGTAATTTTTAAACCTCGATCTTGATATTTGAGATGATTTTGACGATATTGGTGGTTGTCATTGCGTTGAAATAGTTGAGAAATGATTAGGGATTGATGAAATTGCAATGTAGTTGGAGTAATGTAGATATTTGGTAATTTTGGTAATTTTGAGAATTTGTGCTATAAATGGAAATATAGACAATGTGGTGAATTACCATAGATAATTGGTATTAGAAATGTGGAACGTCGAGATGTTGTGAATGAGGTTGTAGTTTAGGGTAGAGTTATGAGAATCGAGAGATTTAAGGAGTTATGAGCAATTATGCTCGATTTTGAGAATTGAGGTTTATGTGATAATTGAGTATTGATGTTTTAACATCGTTTGGACATTTCAGGAGTTCCAGAGTGGAATGAGAGGCTAGTCCGTGATACGGGGGAAACGATTGCACTATACGAGGTGCAAAGAGGTAAGGGAAATCTAAACCATTTGTGTATGTGAATTGTAAACTATTTTAGCATGAATTGTGGTTTATAAAACAAGCATGTTGGGTTTTATGTTGAGATTTAATTGCACACGATTTTTATAGCCGGTTGGAGCCCAATGTTTTTATGAGTTTATAACTGGGCTCTACGTTAAGGCAATATCGAGATTTGAGAAAATGTGTGCGTGTGCTTTGCCGGTTGGAACTCAGTTTTATTACATTTTGTGTTGAGTACAAAACGATTCTCAAATGGGTTTTATGAGAGAAAAACCATTACGAGTTCTACGTGAAGGCAAACCAGTCTTATGTGGTAAGACTTAGGTGTGTAGTTGTGAGTACACACCGGGCATTGCTCTGGTAGCATGTAAGCCCGATTTCTTCTCCGTTCTGGTAACGTGAGAACAACCCATTCAGTGGCTGTGCCACGTTGAGAAACTCCATTGGTGGCTGTGCCACGTTATACCCCATTGGTGGCTGTGCCACGTTGAGAAACCCCATTGGTGGCTGTGCCACGTTGAGAAACCCCATTGGTGGCTGTGCCATGTTATACCCCATTGGTGGCTGTGCCACGTTATACCCCATCGGTGGCTGTGCCACGTTATACCCCATTGGTGGCCGTTGCCACGTTGAGAAATCCTATTCTGTGGCTATGCCACGCGAGAAATTAAATCAGTGGCTTTGCCACGTGTGTTCTGTGGCTATGCCACGCGAGAAATTAAATCAGTGGCTTTACCACATGTGTTTTGTGGCTATGCCACGTGAGAAATTAAATCAGTGGCTATGCCACGTGTGTTTAGTGGCTGTGCCACGTGCATTATCTTTACTGTGATTTTATCACGTTATTTGAGAAAGCGTTTAACGCGTTATTTTCACATGCTTTGTTATTGCTCTAGAGTGAGCCTTTTACTTCATCTTTTCACATGATTTGAGATATGAGAATATCGTTTTGAGTACTTTCATGCTATGGTTTTCAAATGAGTTTCACATACAAATAAACCTTTTGTGATGTGTATTTTGGTTTATGAAATGAGTTCCTTACCCCCTTTACTGAGCGATTTAGAAGCTCACCCTGTTTTCCTTTCCCCTCAGAGTTCTTCAAGTGAAAAAGGATCTCCCTGCGACGTATGGAGTAGTGGCTAGTGGAGGATTCGAGCTCCAGGCCATATATATTGTACCTTGAGGTATATTTTATCTTTTCATGTACCCAAACTATTATTGTAATTGCAGACACTTGATGTATAACATTATATGGGATGTATTAGGATTAATTAACTTGAGATGGATTAATGTATTTGATATGATATATAAATTCTAGTGATAAGATCCTGAGGAATGATAATTATAATGATGTATGACACTGCACAGGAATGCACCTTTAATTGTGGATTAACGAGTAAAAAGTTTTAAATTAGCCCTATTTTCCGCATTTTCGGGGCGTGACAGAGTTTTCTTGGTATCGAGCTTAGGGTGTCTAGTACTGTCAGTGTCGATTAAGTGAAATAGAATACATCCCAAGTGTCTGTAATAGTCTGGTCATGAACTGAAATTGAGGATTGAGATTTCAATCGATTATGATATGTACGCGCAGGAGACGAGTTGATATAGAGAATGAGTAAACGACGAGGTCGTTCGAGGAGGCAGGCAGAGTCCCCTCCGCCACCTGTCCCACAACCAGAGAGTCCTAACTCTCGATTTAATCGGATTAAGACCGATGTGAGGCAAGGTTTTGAGCAGATGGCAGCGTTATTCGCGCAACACTTTGGAGTTAATGTCTCGGATACTACCCCTACACCACCACAAGGACCTCCCATACCCCCAGTGCCTCCCGTCACTCAGCATGAGGATAGAAGTATGGTCTGACTAAGGGATTTTCTGAAGATGAATCCACTCGCATTTAGGGGAAAGAAGGATCCTACAGAGGCTGAGGAGTGGTTGATGGAATTAAGAATTATATTTGATTTTCTGGGGTGCACCAATGCTGAGAGGGTCAGTATGAGTGCCTATATGCTGAAGGGGAGAGCTCGAGATTGGTGGGGTACTACCCAGGGTATTTTGATGCCCCACCATGGTGTGATTGGTTGGGAAGAGTTCCAGACAGCCTTTAGGATCCAATATGTACCACGAGCCGCCCAGAGAAAGAAACAAGCCGAGTTTTTGAGTTTGGTACAGGGTGACATGTCTGTGGATGACTATGAGAGCCAATTCACAGCGCTATTGAGATATGACCCAGAGACCTTCAAGAGTGAAGAGCTCCGCACAGAGAAGTTTGTGTATGGGTTGAAGCCTGTCATCAGAGATAGATTGATAGGGCTATGTATTACTGAGTTTGGAGATGCTCTGAGATGAGCACAAGAGATTGAAAGAGGAATTGAGATGGTACAATCCCAAAATGAGCTCAGAGCAGTGAATAGAGATAAGGGCAAGAGGCCAACACTTTTCCAAACAGAGGCTCGGAGAGGTTCCTTCAGAAGAGGAAGGATTGAGGTGCAGAAGGACAGATTGGAGAGACCCAGAGCCTATCCTATTATCAAAGAGACCCCTCGATATGTCAGGCCGGAGATAAGGGTTTGTAGAGACTGTGGCCGATCGCATAGGGAAGTTGTACTGGGTCGATCCGTGGATGTTTTAGATGCGGTGACATGGGTCACAGAGTGAAGGACTGTCCCCAACCTCAGATACCACATGCTCCGGAGCCCACTAGACAACAGCCTCAGAGAGTGGATCCCCGGAGACGGGCCAATGCGGCAGAGAAAGGGAAGAAACCTGTGGCACAGGGACGTGTGTTTGCCCTGGATAAGGAGACCGCAGACACTTCGGCAGAAACTATAAGAGGTACACTCTCTGTCTGTAATTATGAAGCTCATGTGTTGATTGACTCAGGATCCACGCATTCCTTTATTTCTGAGCATTTTGCATGTAGATTAAACTTGAAGTTTGAACCTCTAGAATACATACTACATGTAAATACCCCTATGCGTGAATCCCAGAGAACTAAGTTAATCTGTAGAGGATGTGAAATAAAGGTGGGAGGTAGAATGATGTTAGCAGATCTAATCATGTTGAATATACATGGGTTTGATGTAATTCTGGGGATGGATTGGTTGGCAACCAATCGAGTGAGTTTAGACTGCTACACTAAGATTGTAACTTTCTCCCTACCTGAGCCTTACAGTGTACGATTGAGATATTGAGGAAATGATTATGTGGATTTCTAGTAAGTAAATTGAGAATTTTGATATTATTTTGGAGAATATTAAATATGATTGTTCATGTGAAGGTTATGAGACACTCATCTCAGACGATGAGCGGGAACATCCGAGGATTGAGGATATACCTGTGGTGTGTGAATTTTTCTGGATGTTTTCCCAGATGAATTGCCAGGTTTACTACCAGAGAGAGAGCTGGAGTTTACCATTGATTTGGTACCAGATACTCAGCCGATCTCTAAACCTCCCTACAGGATGGCATTAGTGGAACTTGAGGAATTGAAGAGACAACTACAGGAGTTATTGGATCAAGGGTTTATTAGACCCAGTGTTTCACCGTGGGGAGCGCCAGTACTTTTTGTTAAGAAGAAGGATGGTAGTCTCAGATTATGTGTAGACTACCGATTGTTGAATAAAGCCACGGTGAAGAATAAATACCCACTGCCCAGGATTGATGATCTACTCGATCAGTTAAGAGGGGCATCAGTCTTTTCTAAGATTGATTTGAGATCGGGCTATCACCAATTGAGGATTAAGGAAGAAGATATTCCAAAGACGGCCTTCAGGACGAGGTATGGCCATTATGAATTTTTGGTGATGTCCTTTGGATTGACGAATGCCCCTGCAACATTTATGAGGTTGATGAATGAAGTGTTTAGAGACTATCTAGATAAATTTGTGATAGTCTTTATTGATGATATCCTGGTGTACTCTCGGTCGTATGAGGAGCATGCACAGCATTTGTGGTTAGTACTTCAGATACTCCGAGATAAGCAATTATACGGAAAGCTTAGTAAGTGTGAGTTTTGGCTGAACCGGATAGCTTTCTTTGGTCATATAGTCTCAGAGGAAGGAGTATCAGTAGACCCAAGCAAGGTGGAGGCTGTGCTTAGTTGGGAGAGACCGAGGACAGTCACTGAGGTGCGAAGCTTCCTTAGTTTGGCAGGGTATTACAGAAGATTTGTGGAAGGATTTTCAAGGATTTCCTCCCCTTTGACTAAGCTCACGCGTAAAGAGACTCCATTTATATGGACTGATCAATGTGAACTCAGTTTTCAGGAATTAAAAAGGAGATTGACAGCGGCACCTGTGTTAACTATCCCTGAGGGATCAGGAGGATTCTCGGTGTATAGTGATGCATCTCATCAAGGATTGGGGTGTGTGCTTATGCAGCACGGAAGAGTGGTCGCATATGGATCGCGACAGCTGAAAGACCATGAGCGAAATTACCCCACGCATGATTTGGAGTTAGTCGCTGTGGTATTTGCTTTGAGGATCTGGCGACACTACTTATATGGGGAAAGATTCCAGATCTTCACTGATCACAAGAGTTTGAGATATCTCTTTGATCAGAAAGAGTTAAACATAAGACAAAGGAGATGGATGGAACTCCTTAAGGATTATGACTGCGAGATTCTATATCATCCGGGTAAGGCGAATGTAGTTGCTGATGCCCTGAGCAGGAAGAGTATGATATCTGCTATGATGATCAGGGAATGGGATTTGTTAGAGCAGTTCGCCGAACTTCGGATCAGAGTTAAAGAGGTAGACACTGGATTTTTGGCTAGCCTACGGATAGAGCCCAGGATCATGGATCAGATTAGAACTGGGCAGCTCAGTGATCAGAGATTGATAGATATGGTTAGCCAAGCTGAGCAGAGTTTGCAGTCGGATCTCACCATCAGTGAGGATGGATTGTTGAGATTCAGAGGACGGATCTGTGTATCGGACGATGATACCCTAAAGAGACAGATACTGAGAGAATCCCACTGCTCGCGATACACCATGCACCCAGGGAGTACTAAGATGTATCGAGACTTGAGAAAGGTGTATTGGTGGAGTGGTATGAAGCGAGACGTGGCAGAGTATGTGGCCAGGTGTTTAGTATGCCAGCAAGTGAAAGCTGAGAATCGAAAGCCCGGAGGACTACTACAGCCCTTACCTGTACCTACATGGAAATGGGAGCATGTCACTATGGACTTTATTATGGGTTTGCCGAGGACCCGAAGCGGTCATGACGCTATATGGGTTATAGTGGATAGATTGACCAAGAGTGCCCACTTCCTTGCCATCAAGAGCGCAGATACGGTGGACGCCTTAGCTGAGCTATACGTCAGCGAGATAGCTAGATTACATGGGGCTCTAGTGAGTATTACTTCTGATAGAGATTCCCGATTTACTTCTAGATTCTGGACCCAGTTTCAGGAGTCCATGGGATCTCGATTGAGTTTTAGTACCGCCTATCATCCTCAGACAGATGGTCAGTCAGAGAGGACTATTCAGACCCTGGAGGATATGTTGAGGGCGTGTACGATGGATTTTAAGGGATCATAGGATGATCACCTGCCCCTAGCAGAGTTTGCATACAATAACAGCTATCATGCGAGTATTGGAATGGCACCTTTTGAGGCTCTATATGGTAGGAGGTGTAGATCCCCTGTAGCTTGGGAAGAAGTCGGTGACAGAAAGATAAATGCTCCCGAGCTTGTTGAGCAAGCCGTACAGAGTGTGAAACTCATATGTGAGAGGTTACGGGCTGCCCAAAGTAGACAGAAAAGCTACGCGGATGTGCGTAGACAGCCACTCGAGTTTGACATTGGTGATGCAGTATTTCTGAAAGTATCACCGAGCAAGGGTATCATGCGATTTGGGAAGAAAGGGAAATTGAGTCCTCGATACATAGGACCATTCGAGATTCTTGAGAGAGTGGGAGAGGTAGCTTACAGATTAGCATTACCCCCACAGATGTCCGGAATACACAATGTTTTTCATGTATCTATGTTGAGGAAGTACCACCCGGACCCTTCTCATGTTATAGAGTATGACGAGATGGACATTCAAGAGGACATGAGCTACACTGAGGAACCCGTCCGGATTCTCGATAGAAAGGAGAAGGTACTGAGAACCAAGAGCATCCCATTAGTGAAAGTTTTGTGGAAACATCACTCAATGGAAGAGGCAACGTGGGAACTAGAAAATCTCATGAAGGAGAAATACCCCCATCTATTTGACTAGTTGAGTTGAATTTGGACGACCAAATTCTTTTTAAGGTGGGGAGGATGTGAGATCTGAGAATTTCAGAGATATTTTATTGATGTAATAATAATTTGAAGTGTAATTCATTGAGTTAAGTGAATTGGGGAATGATAATTGGAGATTTATATGTTAAGTGTTAAAATAAATGTGAAACTATGAGGACAGATCGATCTGGGAGAAGGAGAGATCGATCTGGTGAGTTATAAACGACAAAGAAGGAGAAATTTAAGGAGCAGATCGATCTGGGAGAAGGAGAGATCGATCTGGTGAGTTAAAAATGACGAGGAAGGAGGAATTTGAGGAGCAGATCGATCTCCAAAGGAAGAGATCGATCTCCAAATGATTCTGTTTGGGAGAAGATCGATCTCCTTAGGAGCAGATCAATCTCATAAAGCCATAAAGAGATCGATCTCACCCCTCGACAGATCGATCTCCTAGGCATAAAATTGCCCAGATCGTCCCCAAAATTCAAACACAGATCGATCTCACCCCTCGACAGATCGATCTCCTACCTCCAGTCTATATAAGGGACTCGTGTTTTTCTCCTGCAAACTCACTTTCTCTCTCTTCCAACCCCCATTTTACCGAAAACCTAACTTTTTCACTCATCCAAATCCCCCATTTTCGGTCGAATCAGAGGTTGTGGCAAGAAGAAAAGTTGTTCCTCATCAAAGGGAGAACAACATACTTGGAAATCGAAGGACGAATCGGATCGAGGCGTGGGTTGTGCGTCTCACAAGCTTTGGGTAATTTCTAAACCTCGATCTTGATATTTGAGATGATTTTGACGATATTGGTGGTTGTCATTGCGTTGAAATAGTTGAGAAATGATTAGGGATTGATGAAATTGCAATGTAGTTGGAGTAATGTAGATATTTGGTAATTTTGGTAATTTTGAGAATTTGTGCTATAAATGGAAATATAGACAATGTGGTGAATTACCATAGATAATTGGTATTAGAAATGTGGAACGTCGAGATGTTGTGAATGAGGTTGTAGTTTAGGGTAGAGTTATGAGAATCGAGAGATTTAAGGAGTTATGAGCAATTATGCTCGATTTTGAGAATTGAGGTTTATGTGATAATTGAGTATTGATGTTTTAACATCGTTTGGACATTTCGGGAGTTCCAGAGTGGAATGAGAGGCTAGTCCGTGATACGAGGGAAACGATTGCACTATACGAGGTGCAAAGAGGTAAGGGAAATCTAAACCATTTGTGTATGTGAATTGTAAACTATTTTAGCATGAATTGTGGTTTATAAAACAATCATGTTGGGTTTTATGTTGAGATTTAATTGCACACGATTTTTATAGCCGGTTGGAGCCCAATGTTTTTATGAGTTTATAACTGGGCTCTACGTTAAGGCAATATCGAGATTTGAGAAAATGTGTGTGTGTGCTTTGCCGGTTGGAACTCAGTTTTATTACGTTTTGTGTTGAGTACAAAACGATTCTCAAATGGGTTTTATGAGAGAAAAACCATTACGAGTTCTACGTGAAGGCAAACGAGTCTTATGTGGTAAGACTTAGGTGTGTAGTTGTGAGTACACACCGGGCATTGCTCTGGTAGCATGTAAGCTCGATTTCTTCTCCGTTCTGGTAACGTGAGAACAACCCATTCAGTGGCTGTGCCACGTTGAGAAACCCCATTGGTGGCTGTGCCACGTTATACCCCATTGGTGGTTGTGCCACGTTATACCCCATTGGTGGCTGTGCCACGCTGAGAAACCCCATTGGTGGCTGTGCCACGTTGAGAAACCCCATTGGTGGCTGTGCCATGTTATACCCCATTGGTGGCTGTGCCACGTTATACCCCATCGGTGGCTGTGCCACGTTATACCCCATTGGTGGCCGTTGCCACGTTGACAAATCCTATTCTGTGGCTATGCCATGCGAGAAATTAAATCAGTGGCTTTGCCACGTGTGTTCTGTGGCTATGCCACGCGAGAAATTAAATCAGTGGCTTTACCACGTGTGTTTTGTGGCTATGCCACGTGAGAAATTAAATCAGTGGCTATGCCACGTGTGTTTAGTGGCTGTGCCACGTGCATTATCTTTACTGTGATTTTATCACGTTATTTGAGAAAGCGTTTAACGCGTTATTTTCACATGCTTTGTTATTGCTCTAGAGTGAGCCTTTTACTTCATCTTTTCACATGATTTGAGATATGAGAATATCGTTTTGAGTACTTTCATGCTATGGTTTTCAAATGAGTTTCACATACAAATAAACCTTTTGTGATGTGTATTTTGGTTTATGAAATGAGTTCCTTACCCCCTTTACTGAGCGATTTAGAAGCTCACCCTGTTTTCCTTTCCCCCCAGAGTTCTTCAAGTGAAAAAGGATCTCCCTGCGACGTATGGAGTAGTGGCTAGTGGAGGATTCGAGCTCCAGGCCATATATATTGTACCTTGAGGTATATTTTATCTTTTCATGTACCCAGACTATTATTGTAATTGCAGACACTTGATGTATAACATTATATGGGATGTATTAGGATTAATTAACTTGAGATGGATTAATGTATTTGATATGATATATAAATTCTAGTGATGAGATCCTGAGGAATGATAATTATAATGATGTATGACACTGCACAGGAATGCACCTTTAATTGTGGATTAACGAGTAAAAAGTTTTAAATTAGCCCTATTTTTCGCATTTTCGGGGCGTGACAGAGTTTTCTTGGTATCAGAGCTTAGGGTGTCTAGTACTGTCAGTGTCGATTAAGTGAAATAGAATACATCCCAAGTGTCGGTAATAGTCTGGTCATGAACTGAAATTGAGGATTGAGATTTCAATCGATTGTGATATGTACGCGCAGGAGACGAGTTGATATAGAGAATGAGTAAACGACGAGGTCGTTCGAGGAGGCAGGCAGAGTCCCCTCCGCCACCTGTCCCACAACCAGAGAGTCCTAACTCTCGATTTAATCGGATTGAGACCGATGTGAGGCAAGGTTTTGAGCAGATGGCAGCGTTATTCGCGCAACACTTTGGAGTTAATGTCTCGGATACTACCCCTACACCACCACAAGGACCTCCCATACCCCCAGTGCCTCCCGTCACTCAGCATGAGGATAGAAGTATGGTCTGACTAAGGGATTTTCTGAAGATGAATCCACTCGCATTTAGGGGAAAGAAGGATCCTACAGAGGCTGAGGAGTGGTTGATGGAATTAAGAATTATATTTGATTTTCTGGGGTGCACCAATGCTGAGAGGGTCAGTATGAGTGCCTATATGCTGAAGGGGAGAGCTCGAGATTGGTGGGGTACTACCCAGGGTATTTTGATGTCCCACCATGGTGTGATTGGTTGGGAAGAGTTCCAGACAGCCTTTAGGATCCAATATGTACCACGAGCCGCCCAGAGAAAGAAACAAGCCGAGTTTTTGAGTTTGGTACAGGGTGACATGTCTGTGGATGACTATGAGAGCCAATTCACAGCGCTATTGAGATATGACCCAGAGACCTTCAAGAGTGAAGAGCTCCGCACAGAGAAGTTTGTGTATGGGTTGAAGCCTGTCATCAGAGATAGATTGATAGGGCTATGTATTACTGAGTTTGGAGATACTCTGAGATGAGCACAAGAGATTGAAAGAGGAATTGAGATGGTACAATCCCAAAATGAGCTCAGAGCAGTGAATAGAGATAAGGGCAAGAGGCCAACACTTTTCCAAACAGAGGCTCGGAGAGGTTCCTTCAGAAGAGGAAGGATTGAGGTGCAGAAGGACAGATTGGAGAGACCCAGAGCCTATCCTATTATCAAGGAGACCCCTCGATATGTCAGGCCGGAGATAAGGGTTTGTAGAGACTGTGGCCGATCGCATGAGGGAAGTTGTACTGGGTCGATCCGTGGATGTTTTAGATGCGGTGACATGGGTCACAGAGTGAAGGACTGTCCCCAACCTCAGATACCACATGCTCCGGAGCCCACTAGACAACAGCCTCAGAGAGTGGATCCCCGGAGACAGGCCAATGCGGCAGAGAAAGGGAAGAAACTTGTGGCACAGGGACGTGTGTTTGCCCTGGATAAGGAGACCGCAGACACTTCGGCAGAAACTATAAGAGGTACACTCTCTGTCTGTAATTATGAAGCTCATGTGTTGATTGACTCAGGATCCACACATTCCTTTATTTCTGAGCATTTTGCATGTAGATTAAACTTGAAGTTTGAACCTCTAGAATACATACTACATGTAAATACCCCTATGCGTGAATCCCAGAGAACTGAGTTAATCTGTAGAGGATGTGAAATAAAGGTGGGAGGTAGAATGATGTTAGCAGATCTAATCATGTTGAATATACATGGGTTTGATGTAATTCTGGGGATGGATTGGTTGGCAACCAATCGAGTGAGTTTAGACTGCTACACTAAGATTGTAACTTTCTCCCTACCTGAGCCTTACAGTGTACGATTGAGATATTGAGGAAATGATTATGTGGATTTCTAGTAAGTAAATTGAGAATTTTGATATTATTTTGGAGAATATTAAATATGATTGTTCATGTGAAGGTTATGAGACACTCATCTCAGACGATGAGCGGGAACATCCGAGGATTGAGGATATACCTGTGGTGTGTGAATTTCTGGATGTTTTTCCAGATGAATTGCCAGGTTTACCACCAGAGAGAGAGCTGGAGTTTACCATTGATTTGGTACCAGATACTCAGCCGATCTCTAAACCTCCCTACAGGATGGCATTAGTGGAACTTGAGGAATTGAAGAGACAACTACAGGAGTTATTGGATCAAGGGTTTATTAGACCCAGTGTTTCACCGTGGGGAGCGTCAGTACTATTTGTTAAGAAGAAGGATGGTAGTCTCAGATTATGTGTAGACTACCGATTGTTGAATAAAGCCACGGTGAAGAATAAATACCCACTGCCTAGGATTGATGATCTACTCGATCAGCTAAGAGGGGCATCAGTCTTTTCTAAGATTGATTTGAGATCGGGCTATGACCAATTGAGGATTAAGGAAGAAGATATTCCAAAGACGGCCTTCAGGATGAGGTATGGCCATTATGAATTTTTTGTGATGTCCTTTGGATTGACGAATGCCCCTGCAGCATTTATGAGGTTGATGAATGAAGTGTTTAGAGACTATCTAGATAAATTTGTGATAGTCTTTATTGATGATATCCTGGTGTACTCTCGATCGTATGAGGAGCAAGCACAGCATTTGTGGTTAGTACTTCAGATACTCCGAGATAAGCAATTATACGGAAAGCTTAGTAAGTGTGAGTTTTGGCTGAACCGGATAGCTTTCCTTGGTCATATAGTCTCAGAGGAAGGAGTATCAGTGGACCCAAGCAAGGTGGAGGCTGTGCTTAGTTGGGAGAGACCGAGGACAGTCACTGAGGTGCGAAGCTTCCTTAGTTTGGCAGGGTATTACAGAAGATTTGTGGAAGGATTTTCAAGGATTGCCGCCCCTTTGACTAAGCTCACGCGTAAAGAGACTCCATTTATATGGACTGATCAATGTGAGCTCAGTTTTCAGGAATTAAAAAGGAGATTGACAGCGGCACCTGTGTTAACTATCCCTGAGGGATCAGGAGGATTCTCGGTGTATAGTGATGCATCTCATCAAGGATTGGGGTGTGTGCTTATGCAGCACGGAAGAGTGGTCGCATATGGATCGCGACAGCTGAAAGACCATGAGCGAAATTACCCCACGCATGATTTGGAGTTAGTCGCTGTGGTATTTGCTTTGATGATCTGGCGACACTACTTATATGGGGAAAGATTCCAGATCTTCACTGATCACAAGAGTTTGAGATATCTCTTTGATCAGAAAGAGTTAAACATGAGACAAAGGAGATGGATGGAACTCCTTAAGGATTATGACTGCGAGATTCTATATCATCCGGGTAAGGCGAATGTAGTTGCTGATGCCCTGAGCAGGAAGAGTATGATATCTGCTATGATGATCAGGGAATGGGATTTGTTAGAGCAGTTCGCCAAACTTCGGATCAGAGTTAAAGAGGTAGAGACTGGATTTTTGGCTAGCCTACGGATAGAGCCCAGGATCATGGATCAGATTAGAACTGGGCAGCGCAGTGATCAGAGATTGATAGATATGGTTAGCCAAGCTGAGCAGAGTTCGCAGTCGGATCTCACCATCAGTGAGGATGGATTGTTGAGATTCAGAGGACGGATCTGTGTATCGGACGATGATACCCTAAAGAGACAGATACTGAGAGAATCCCACTGCTCGCGATACACCATGCACCCAGGGAGTACTAAGATGTATCGAGACTTGAGAAAGGTGTATTGGTGGAGTGGTATGAAGCGAGACGTGGCAGAGTATGTGGCCAGGTGTTTAGTATGCCAGCAAGTGAAAGCTGAGCATCGAAAGCCCGGAGGACTACTACAGCCCTTACCTGTACCTACATGGAAATAGGAGCATGTCACTATGGACTTTATTATGGGTTTGCCGAGGACCCGAAGCGGTCATGACACTATATGGGTTATAGTGGATAGATTGACCAAGAGTGCCCACTTCCTTGCCATCAAGAGCGCAGATACGGTGGACGCCTTAGCTGAGCTATACGTCAGCGAGATAGCTAGATTACATGGGGCTCTAGTGAGTATTACTTCTGATAGAGATTCCCGATTTACTTCTAGATTCTGGACCCAGTTTCAGGAGTCCATGGGATCTCGATTGAGTTTTAGTACCGTCTATCATCCTCAGACAGATGGTCAGTCAGAGAGGACTATTCAGACCCTGGAGGATATGTTGAGGGCGTGTATGATGGATTTTAAGGGATCATAGGATGATCACCTGCCCCTAGCAGAGTTTGCATACAATAACAGCTATCATGCGAGTATTGGAATGGCACCTTTTGAGGCTCTATATGGTAGGAGGTGTAGATCCCTTGTAGCTTGGGAAGAAGTCGGTGACAGAAAGATAAATGCTCCCGAGCTTGTTGAGCAAGCCGTACAGAGTGTGAAACTCATATGTGAGAGGTTACGGGCTGCCCAAAGTAGATAGAAAAGCTACGCGGATGTGCGTAGACGGCCACTCGAGTTTGACGTTGGTGATGCAGTATTTCTGAAAGTATCACCGAGCAAGGGTATCATGCGATTTGGGAAGAAAGGGAAATTGAGTCCTCGATACATAGGACCATTCGAGATTCTTGAGAGAGTGGGAGAGGTAGCTTACAGATTAGCATTACCCCCACAGATGTCTGGAATACACAATGTTTTTCATGTATCTATGTTGAGGAAGTACCACCCGGACCCTTCTCATGTTATAGAGTATGACGAGATGGACATTCAAGAGGACATGAGCTACACTGAGGAACCCGTCCGGATTCTCGATAGAAAGGAGAAGGTACTAAGAACCAAGAGCATCCCATTAGTGAAAGTTTTGTGGAAACATCACTCAATGGAAGAGGCAACGTGGGAACTAGAAAATCTCATGAAGGAGAAATACCCCCATCTATTTGACTAGTTGAGTTGAATTTGGACGACCAAATTCTTTTTAAGGTGGGGAGGATGTGAGATCTGAGAATTTCAGACATATTTTATTAATGTAATAATAATTTGAAGTGTAATTCATTGAGTTAAGTGAATTGGGGAATGATAATTGGAGATTTATATGTTAAGTGTTAAAATAAATGTGAAACTATGAGGACAGATCGATCTGGGAGAAGGAGAGATCGATCTGGTGAGTTATAAACGACAAAGAAGGAGAAATTTAAGGAGCAGATCGATCTGGGAGAAGGAGAGATCGATCTGGTGAGTTAAAAATGACGAGGAAGGAGGAATTTGAGGAGCAGATCGATCTCCAAATGATTCTGTTTGAGAAAGGATCGATCTCATGAGGAAGAGATCGATCTCCAAATGATTCTGTTTGGGAGAAGATCGATCTCCTTAGGAGCAGATCAATCTCATAAAGCCATAAAGAGATCGATCTCACCCCTCGACAGATCGATCTCCTAGGCATAAAATTGCCCAGATCGTCCCCAAAATTCAAACACAGATCGATCTCACCCCTCGACAGATCGATCTCCTACCTCCAGTCTATATAAGGGACCCGTGTTTTTCTCCTGCAAACTCACTTTCTCTCTCTTCCAACCCCCATTTTATCGAAAACCTAACTTTCTCACTCATCCAAATCCCCCATTTTCGGTCGAATCAGAGGTTGTGGCAAGAAGGAAAGTTGTTCCTCATCAAAGGGAGAACAACATACTTAGAAATCGAAGGACGAATCGGATCGATGCGTGGGTTGTGCGTCTCACAAGCTTTGGGTAATTTCTAAACCTCGATCTTGATATTTGAGATGATTTTGACGATATTGGTGGTTGTCATTGCGTTGAAATAGTTGAGAAATGATTAGGGATTGATGAAATTGCAATGTAGTTGGAGTAATGTAGATAATTGGTAATTTTGGTAATTTTGAGAATTTGTGCTATAAATGGAAATATAGACAATGTGGTGAATTAGCATAGATAATTGGTATTAGAAATGTGGAACGTCGAGATGTTGTGAATGAGGTTGTAGTTTAGGGTAGAGTTATGAGAATCGAGAGATTTAAGGAGTTATGAGCAATTATGCTCGATTTTGAGAATTGAGGTTTATGTGATAATTGAGTATTGATGTTTTAACATCGTTTGGACAGCTCGAGAGTTCCAGAGTGGAATGCGAGGCTAGTCCGTGATACGGGGGAAACGATTGCACTATACGAGGTGCAAAGAGGTAAGGGAAATCTAAACCATTTGTGTATGTGAATTGTAAACTATTTTAGCATGAATTGTGGTTTATAAAACAAGCATGTTGGGTTTTGTGTTGAGATTTAATTGCACACGATTTTTATAGCCGGTTGGAGCCCAATGTTTTTATGAGTTTATAACTGGGCTCTACGTTAAGGCAATATCGAGATTTGAGAAAATGTGTGCGTGTGCTTTGCCGGTTGGAACTCGGTTTTATTACGTTTTGTGTTGAGTACAAAACGATTCTCAAATGGGTTTTATGAGAGCAAAACCATTACGAGTTCTACGTGAAGGCAAACCAGTCTTATGTGGTAAGACTTAGGTGTGTAGTTGTGAGTACACACCGGGCATTGCTCTGGTAGCATGTAAGCCCGATTTCTTCTCCGTTCTGGTAACGTGAGAACAACCCATTCAGTGGCTGTGCCATGCTGAGAAACCCCATTGGTGGCTGTGCCACGTTATACCCCATTGGTGGCTGTGCCACGTTGAGAAACCCCATTGGTGGCTGTGCCACGTTGAGAAACCCCATTGGTGGCTGTGCCACGTTATACCCCATTCGTGGCTGTGCCACGTTGAGAAACGCCATTGGTGGCTGTGCCACGTTGAGAAACCCCATTGGTGGCTTTGCCACGTTATACCCCATTGGTGGCTGTGCCACGTTATACCCCATCGATGGCTGTGCCACGTTATACCCCATTGGTGGCCGTTGCCATGTTGAGAAACCCTATTCTGTGGCTATGCCACGTGAGAAATTAAATCAGTGGCTTTGCCACGTGTGTTCTGTGGCTATGCCACGTGAGAAATTAAATCAGTGGCTTTGCCACGTGTGTTTTGTGGCTATGCCACGTGAGAAATTAAATCAGTGGCTATGCCACGTGTGTTTAGTGGCTGTGCCACGTGCATTATCTTTACTGTGATTTTATCACGTTATTTGAGAAAGCGTTTAATGCGTTATTTTCACATGCTTTGTTATTGCTCTAGAGTGAGCCTTTTACTTCATGTTTTCACATGATTTGAGATATGAGAATATCGTTTTGAGTACTTTCATGCTATGGTTTTCAAATGAGTTTCACATACAAATAAACCTTTTGTGATGTGTATTTTGGTTTATGAAATGAGTTCCTTACCCCCTTTACTGAGCGATTTAGAAGCTCACCCTGTTTTTCTTTCCCCCTAGAGTTCTTCAAGTGAAAAAGGATCTCCCTGCGACGTACGGAGTAGTGGCTAGTGGAGGATTCGAGCTCCAGGCCATATATATTGTACCTTGAGGTATATTTTATCTTTTCATGTACCCAGACTATTATTGTAATTGCAGACACTTGATGTATAACATTATATGGGATGTATTAGGATTAATTAACTTGAGATGGATTAATGTATTTGATATGATATATAAATTCTAGTGATGAGATCCTGAGGAATGATAATTATAATGATGTATGACACTGCACAGGAATGCACCTTTAATTGTGGATTAACGAGTAAAAAGTTTTAAATTAGCCTTAGTTTTCGCATTTTCGGGGCGTGACATAAAAGACCCGATCATTATTGAGGATTGGGTGTATGAGATGGAGAAGTTGTACAGGTTCTTTAGATGTACGTCAGTTTAGAAAGTGACCTTTGCCGTATTCATGTTGAAAGGTGAGGCAAAGCACTGGCAGAGATCCACCGAGTCTATTTTGAGAGCCAGACACTCCGAGATCACATAGGAGATATTCTTGGATGCCTTTAGGAGGCAGTATATTCTGACCACCACACAGAGGAAATTGCAGATGGAGTTCATTAATTTGGTGCAGGGGAACCGTTCAGTGGACGAGTATGAATCGAGATTCATGTCTTTAGGGAGGTATGACCCATATACGATGAGTAGTGAGACTCGGAAGGTCCAGAAGTTTAAGGATAGGATAAGATCGGCCATCTGGACTATGCTAGCTGTCACGACCCATATTACCTAAAAATCACTACAAATTTTTCGTTTGTTATTAATTCTTACCTTTCTCTGATTGTGACCATCCTACCAACAGTTAGGATATGATTCGGTGTTAGTCCCCTCTCACCTATTTAGCATTCCATTTTCCATATTCACATTCACACATCAGGATTTACTATCATTTGACTTTAACTAAATACATTCGCAATGGTATTTACATAACCTTACATCCCCAATATCATATCTGTTTACAGTACTATGCATTTACATGTTCAGATACAAAACTATACAAAGGTGTATACCTGTCTCTCGATGGGACGCTGCGGATACCAAAGATGCAAGTACTCAGCTGCGCTCAAACTACTGAAAGTACTCTGTAGAGGAGGAAAATAAGGGGGGTGAGCAACCACACGCTCAGTAAGGTAATTATGCAAGTAAGTAGATAGCTCCACTATCTACATGCTCATAATGCCATGACCTCAAATCCATTTCTTTTCGTTTAAATCTCATGCACGAAATCATGCATACATCAATGCCATAGTTTATAAAAACTATTCGTGCATATAGAAATCATGCAACTCATTCATCAATGACATTTTATGTATAATCATAATTCGCATGAAGTAAATCAAGATCATGCATTATTTCATGTCATGTAAAACAAATCATGAGAGACAATTCTTTTCATTAATTTAAAATTAAAGCATGGAAAACTCCTTATGCTACTGCATTTAAATCACTTCATTAAAGCTCAGTATAAAATAACCCCTCCAGGTCAATCATCTCATAAATCAATCTCAAACTCATTAAAAATTCTTTAAAAAAATTCTGTTATAAAATGACACTTCTTTTAGGGTCACATGTGTCACGCCCCGGAAGCTCAAAAAAATGGGGCTAATTTAAACTTTTTTTTAATCCATTAACTATGTTGTTTTTCTGTCCATGTCTAGATTGAAAATCTTTCTCATTTTCCAAGATCTCATTACATCACAGACATTCTATATATATATATAATCATTTACAACTATTACATCCTGACTATTATATACAATAGTGTCTATTCTGTATCACATGTCTGGAATACAAGTAAGACTGTACCTCAAAGTTACGAAAGTATCCGTGAAAGGTCGGACTACCTTGTCAATGACCACAGTCTCGTATGTGCAGTAGACTTGCTATAAATAATCTGGGAGATGGAGAGGAGGGGGTGAGTTTTTCAAACTCAGTAAGAGACACATTTAAAATAGCTTTAAATACTCAAAACATAGTAAAACTCATGGTTTTACAAATCAGCATAAACATGTACTGGAGTAGAGATGCTTACATTTCATAAAAGCAGTAAAAACATGCTTAATTCATAAGTTTACACATCATGCATTCTTTTAGTAAAACTCATATATAATATGCATATCACGTCGTGTAAACAAGTAAAAAGCATCTCAAAACTTAATCATGCATATCATAACATGCTTATCACTTTAAAATGAAATCGTATTGTCATATGCACATTTCGTAAAACATACTCATGGCTACCCTTAAAATCTCATCATAAAAATATGTGCTCAATAGCAAATCATAAAACAGGTAGTATGAAATGTGCGAGAACATATATATATCATTCCGTCAATTTATCGTGTAGGGTCAGGCAAACGTCTCATATACTAGTCCTGAAGGACATCATACATCTGGTCCCGTAGGACAAAATCATGGGTACTCATGGCCATAGTACAGGGAGCCGTAGGACTGGATCAGGGTCGTACGCTACCCTATCTCTCGTGCACCACTAAATGGGGACTATACGCACGAACTCACGTGCATCACCAAGTGTGGTCTATACGCACGTTTCTCATATCAAGTCAGAGCCTGCCCGTTCTCTGGCTGTCGGCTAGGTAGATCCTCGATTGTCTCCATACGAGATCGACCCCAGATCCTCTGACTATCGTCATATCATGCCTTTTTACCCCACAAAAATCATTTTGGGCCTCTTACCCAATTTATCAAAATCATTTCGGGCCTCATACCCATGTATTAAAATTGTTACGGGACTCTAACCCGTTTTTCATAAATCATTACGAGACTCTAGCCCGTTTCTCATAGAAAACATAGTTTTCATAAATCATTGCGGGACTCTAGCCCGTGTAAATATGGAAAGCATAGTTATCAAAGTCAATTCTTGGGACTCCTACCCGTACCGTGAAAATATAGCTTAAAAGCTGTTTCGGGACTTTAACCCGTATCATGAAAACATGGTTTCATAAAACATATCGAGACTTTAACCCGTAATCTCACATAAAAATACTATGCTTTCTTTCAGAAGTGAAAATCACTTTTATAAACATGTATGCTGTAAAATGTATCTCAAATATATAAAACATACTGAAAACTCGGGAAATGGTTTTAGCTTCGGTTTAAATACAGTTGGAAATCCATTTCGTAAAATCTCATCCAATTCTCATACATAAACAATTGGTAAGGATGAAGGAGTACTAACGCTACTCTAAATTATATCCCTTACTTCTTAGCGACTGATGTAGAGCACTTTCCTCGATGCTCGAATTTACCTCGTAAAACATGTCGATAGACCAAGCTGGTGCAAAACAAGTTCAACTTATCACATATGGCTTAAATTCATTTCAACATATCCAAATATGTGATTATATCGAAGCTTTAGCCAAAAGTTGACTTTTATCGATTTTACTCTTTTTGCTCGGTTTTATCGGTATAAATCTCGTTTTAATCGTATTCAACTCAATAAATATTTTCTCATCTTTACTATTGTCGATTTCACTAATTAGGCAAATTTCTCTCTTATTGGGCCCGATTGCACCTTAATGGGCCTTAATTCGTTTTAAGCCCATTTCCACTTATTAATTCTTTCATCAAGGCCTATTGGGCTCAGTGGGCCCATCAATACTTATTGGGCCTTTTTCTATACTTTTTGAATAGCCCGTAGATCATTTACGATAATTTAATTAAAAATCTCAATTTAATCCACTAAATGCGCAATTTAATCCGTAACTCATAAAATAAACTCTTAATGCGTAATAATTACATAGATTGTCGTAAATGAGCTTTACTTACCCGAGATTTTACGATAGTGCACAAATCAAAATTCGATCGGGCTCACGTACGTGATTTATCATCGAACTGCACAATTTATATATTTAATTTCGGGTGAATTTTCGATCAAATATAATTTAAATAAATTTCCCAAAAATTAAATCGATCACTTTTGACCTCTTACCGACTTACCCGAAGTCCGGTGTATCCCCGAAAATTTTTCATTTTTTCCTTTTTCTCTTTTCCTTCCCTTTTTCTCCTTTTTCCCTCTCTTTCTTGGCTAAATCGGTTCGGTCCGATTCAGACCGGTTCAGACCGGTTCGGTTCAGTCCGGTTCAGTTCCGATTCAACTTCTCCCTCGCCGTTCGGGGCTTTTTCGATCGGTTCTCCACTGGCTTCCGCCTCCAGCTTGTTCGCGGGGTAGTCCGATGCATGGATCTGGGGTCGGCTTCGCCAAAGCTCGCCGAAAAGTGGCTGGTCCGGCCTCTTCTCTCCTCCGGCGGCGGCACCCAATTTTTCTTCTTTCGATCGGCGCCGTTTGGCGGCATTTCAGGCCGATCTACGCCTGGATCGACGTCGCAGAGGTCCCCTCTGGCCGGTGGTGGGTCGCTCCTCCCCTCATCGATCGCCGATCTCTCTCTCTCCTCTCTTTTCTCTCTTTCTCTCTTGGTCTCTTTCTCCCTCTTGGTTGCCGACGTTTTCCTCGCCAGTTTTCATCTAGGGTCGGCGTCAGCTGGGTCTCCTCCCGCCTGGTGCGTCCGCCGGGGCCCTCGCCGGTGAGCCGATGGGAGCTCGGCTCCCTCGCTGCCTCTGCTCCTCGTTTCCCTCTGTTTCAGTCACAATTTCGCGACAATTCTGCGTTTCTCTTTTCTTTTTTTATTATTTTATTATTATTAATTATTATTATTATATTTTATTTTATTATATTTTATTTTAATCAAATAAAATATAATAAATTACACAAAATATCTCAAAATTTATGTTATATTTTATTAATTAATTAATTTAATTTATTTTAACTATTTCGGTGTATTTTTTGCATATTTTCGGGATAATGTCCCGGGCGAAAATTACAAAAATTCGTAATATCTCTGTATCTTGACCAATTGGACTCGGAATTCCATAATTTCTTCTTTATCGATCAAGATTTCCTAAATCCATATTTTTAATGAAATTTCTTCATCGAATTTACACCGAAATTAGGATCTTTTAACCATTTTACCCTTCTACACGTTCAGGATTAATTTAGACCGATTTTCCTTCTCAGACTCACTATCTTTTCTCATTTAAATTTTGTATCTTTCGTCCAATGATTTAAATCCCTTTAATTTAAATTATGGTCCCAAATAATGAACATAGTGGAAAAATTCGGGTTTCACATTTCTCCCCACCTTTTAAGAATTCAGTCCTCTGAATTCAAGCTGGTCCATCAACCCGGTGAGGGTACTTCTCCCTTATTTGGCTCTCTAATTCCCAAGTGACTTCTTCTGTCTTATGGTGTTGCCAGAGAACCTTTACTAGTGGAATAATCTTAAATCGTAGCACTTCCTGTTTTTTTTTTTTTTTGAAGTGAACTATACCCTTCATCGCTGGCACCTTAACAAATACGGAGTCCCCAACTTGAAATTCAAGAGGATATCTGCGCACATTGGCATAACTTTTCTGTGCGGTCCTCGATCTGTCACATATGAGTTGAACACCCTTAGTTGCCTGTTCCATTAAATCGAAAGTAAGGTGAATCTAGGACAATGAGACTCCTTTAGAATGCTTTGACTCAAGCTGTCATCATGTGGCACATAGATATGGCCTTGGTACCTCAGTAATCTATCATCACTGACCGTAAATTCAGACTGCGATCTCTCATCTGCCTAGCTAACTATATCCAGTAACCTTTTATCGTTTCGTTATCCAGCTCTAATCTGGTATAGTATATTGGGTTCAATGCTTAGGTTAGCCATATATCCATGCTCAATCTTAGCCATACTGATCTTGAGTTCGACGAATTGTTCCAATAAGTCCCACTCTTTAATCATCATATAGGACATCATACCCTTTTAGCTCAGGGCGTCGGCTACCACGTTCGTCTTATCAGGATGATATAAAATCTTGCAGTCATAGTCATTTAGGAGCTCTATCTATCTCCGTTGTCTCATATTAAGCTCCCTCTAATTAAACCAGTACTTAAGATCTTATGGTCAGTGAAAATCTGAAATCTTTCTCCATATAATTAATGCTGTCATATCTTGAGTGCAATCACTACTGCAGCTAACTCCAGATCATCAGTGGAATGATTACGCTCGTGATCCTTTAGCTGACGGGATCCATAAGCTACCACTCTACCATGCTGCATAAGCACACGGCTGAGACCTTGGTGGGAAGCATCATTGTATAACACAAATTCCCCAGACCACTTGGAATGGTCAAGACTGGTATCGTATTCAACCAACGTTTGAGCTCTTAAAAGCTCTGCTCATACTATTCAGACCATATAAACTAAACCTCTTTACGGGTTAGTCTGGTTAATAGAACTGTTATCTGTGAAAACCCTTCGATAACCCATCGGGAATACCATACTAATCCCAATAAGCTTCTGACCTCCGTGACTGTACTCAGTCTTTCCCATCTCAATATTGCATCTACCTTGGACAGATCTATTGGCACCCCGTCCTTAGATACCACATGTCCGAGGAATACAATATGTTCTAACCAAAAAGCACAATTATTAAATTTACCATATATCTTCTTCTCACGGAGAGTTTGGAGCATAGTCCTCAAATATTGTTCATGCTCTTCTCGGGATCTAGAATAAATCAAGATGTCATCGATGAATACTATCATCAATCTATCTAAGTATTCTCAAAAGACATCGTTCATAAGACTTATGAATGCAGCTGGGGCATTAGTCGATCCAAAAGGGCATAACTAGGAACTCGTAGTGCCCATATCGGGTCCGAAATGCTGTCTTCGGTATATCAGCCTCCTTAATCCTTAGCTGATGATAACCCGATCTCAAATCTATCCTTGAAACACTGAAGCCCCTCTCAGCTGATCAAATAAGTCGTCAGTCCTTGACAGGGGGTACTTATTCTCAACCGTTGCTTTATTCAAAAGCCTGTAGTCTATATATAGACAAAAACTACCATCTTTCTTTCTGGTAAATAGTACTGGTGCACCGCATGGTGACACATTAGGCCTTATAAACCCCTTATCGAGTAATCCTTACAACTGCTCTTTTAATTCTTCCAACTCTACCAATGCCATTTGGAAAAGTGGCTTGGAGATGGGTTGAGTATCCGATACTAGCTCAATGGCAAACTCAACTTCTTTCTCAGGTGGTAATCCCATTAAGTCCTCTAGGAATACTTCGAAAAACTTTTATGTAAATTGTGGTGACACAAACGAGTGTGTGGAACTTGGGTCACCAGTACATGTGCTTCTTGATTACAAACAAGGAGAGTACCTCGAATAGCATCGGAGGATGTATCTGCTGTCTCCTGGTCATAGGCGTACACTCGACCCTAGGAGACAGGCTTCTTTCCCTTGTCTATGGCTGTGGCTCTCCTCTGTGGAGCCTGAGTCAGTCTCTCTGTCTGTCTAAGTGCCTCATGAGGTTCCTGAGATCTCATAAGTGAAAACTCTCTCTTCAGGTGTTCTGTTTCACCACATCTGTAGTAAGCAAAGGTACCTATGAGACAAGGTCCAGTGTGAATATTGCCACATATCCTACACTGTGGCACTCTTATCTCAGGGCCTCTAATCATACCTGCGGCACCAATTGGGGTCTTGGGCTTTCCAGCCCCTATTTGAGGTCCTTCCACCCTCTGTCTCTTGGGCTAACCCCTTCTCAAATCATGTCGAGAAGCAACTGCTCTTTTTCCCTTAACTCTGACTGATCTCCTGAGACCATGCTCTATTTGAGTAAAGTCTAAGTCCCTTGCTATCTCCTGGGCTCGCCTCAGAGCATCTCTGAAATCTACGATATTCTGACCCAACAGCTTATCTCCGATCCCAGATCTCAGTCCCGCCAAAAATCTCTCTGTCTGGCATTCGGGATCTCTAACTATCTCTGGATCGTATCTCATCAAGGTTGTAAATCTATTCTCATACTTGTCTACTTAGAACTTCCCTATTACAGATCCAAAAACTCTGCATGTATCTTCTTTCAACTGCAAGTGGTACATACTGCTCTCGAAATGAGACTAAGAAAGCATTCCATGTGATCTCTAAGGGATCCTCGGCTAATGTCGTCTGTGTTGATCTCTTCCAGAACTTAGCCTGTCCCTTTATCATTTAACCTGACATAGTCACTCTCTCCCTATCAGTACACCCCAAAAATGAAATATCACCTCAATATCAACGATTCACTCCTCAGCCTTAACCGGGTCCTTAAGCCCTGTGAACTCCGGAGGATGCATACTCAAGAAAATCTCGCACCCTCTGAGTCTCTCTATCATCCCTATGCTAGGGAACTGCTGGCTGAGGGCTGGGGCTACTGGAGAAACTGGTGGGGGGGGAGGATTAGGCATAAGAGCAGCTGTCTTCGTACTAGGTGTATGTACCCCAAACTGCTGGGTAAACATAGTGGTAAAGGTTGTAAGTCTTTCCCTCATACCATGTACTATCTCCTCAAGCCTCCTTATTCTATCAATGGGGCTCTCGGGTTGAGGGGGAGATGGTGGAGTGGGTTCAACACGTCTCTGTGAATGGTCCCATCTACCACTCATGATTAGCGATCTACTATTTGCACATAATCCATAAATTAAGTCATACTTTGACAAGTAAGCTTCCTTTATTACCAGACATGATAGACACATTGGGATGTAATACACTCTTATTACTAGACACGACAGTACTACACAACATTTGCTCTGATACCAAGAAAAACTGTCACGCCCCGGAAGCGCGAAAAAATGGGGCTAATTTAAAATTTTTTTTTCTCCATTAACTATGTTGTTTTCCTGTCCATGTCTAGATTGAAAATCTTTCTCATTTTCCAGGATCTCATTACATCACATACATTCTGTATATATATAATCATTTACAACTATTACATCCCGACTATTATGTACAATAGTGTCTATTCTGTATCACATGTCTGAAATATAAGTAAGATTGTACCTCAAGGTTACGAAAGTATCCGTGAAAGGTCGGACTACCTTGTCAATGACCACAGTCTCGTATGTGCAGTAGACTTGCTATAAATAATCTGGGAGATGGAGAGGAGGGGGTGAGTTTTTCAGACTCAGTAAGAGACACATTTAAAATAGCATTAAATACTCAAAACATAGTAAAACTCATGGTTTTACAAATCAGCATAAACATGTACTGGAGTAGAGATGCTTACATTTCATAAAAGCAGTAAAAAAATGCTTAATTCATAAGTTTACACATCATGCATCCTTTTAGTAAAACTCATATATAATATGCATATCACGTCGTGTAAACAAGTAAAAAGCATCTCAAAACTTAATCATGCATATCATAACATGCTTATCACTTTAAAATGAAATCGTATTGTCATATGCACATTTCGTAAAACATACTCATGGTTACCCTTAAAATCTCATCATAAAAATATGTGCTCAATAGCAAATCATAAAACAGGTAGCATGAAATGTGCGAAAACATATATATATCATTCCGTCAATTCATCGTGTAGGGTCAGGCAAACGTCTCATATACTAGTCCCGAAGGACATCATACATCTGGTCCCGTAGGACAAAATCATGGGTACTCATGGCCATAGTACAGGGAGCCGTAGGACTGGATCAGGGTCGTACGCTGCCCTATCTCCCGTACACCACTAAATGGGGACTATACGCACGAACTCACGTGCATCACCAAGTGTGGTCTATACGCACGTTTCTCATATCAAGTCAGAGCCTGCCCGTTCTCTGGCCGTCGGCTAGGTAGATCCTCGATCGTCTCCATACGAGATCGACCCCAGATCCTCTGACTATCGTCATATCATGCCTTTTTACCCCACAAAAATCATTTTGGGCCTCTTACCCAATTTATCAAAATCATTTCGGGCCTCATACCCGTGTATTAAAATCGTTACGGGACTCTAACCCGTTTTTCATAAATCATTACGGGACTCTAGCCCGTTTCTCGTAGAAAACATAGTTTTCATAAATCATTGCGGGACTCTAGCCCGTGTAAATATGGAAAGCATAGTTATCAAAGTCAATTCTTGGGACTCCTACCCGTACCGTGAAAATATAGCTTAAAAGCTGTTTCGGGACTTTAACCCGTATCATGAAAACATGGTTTCATAAAACATATCGGGACTTTAACCCGTAATCTCACATAAAAATACTATGCTTTCTTTCAGAAGTGAAAATCACTTTTATAAACATGTATGCTGTAAAATGTATCTCAAATATATAAAACATGCTGAAAACTCGAGAAATGGTTTTAGCTTCGGTTTAAATACAGTTGGAAATCCATTTCGTAAAATCTCATCCAATTCTCATACATAAACAATTGGTAAGGATGAAGGAGTACTAACGTTACTCTAAATTATATCCCTTACTTCTTAGCGACTGATGTAGAGCACTTTCCTCGATGCTCGAATTTACCTCGTAAAATATGTCGATAGACCGAGCTGGTCCAAAACAAGTTCAACTTATCACATATGGCTTAAATTCATTTCAACATATCCAAATATGTGATTATATCGAAGCTTTAGCCAAAAGTTGACTTTTATCGATTTTACTCTTTTTGCTCGGTTTTATCGATATAAATCTCGTTTTAATCGTATTCAACTCAATAAATATTTTCTCATCTTTACTATTGTCGATTTCGCTAATTGGGCAAATTTCTCTCTTATTGGGCCTGATTGTACCTTAATGGGCCTTAATTCGTTTTAAGCCCGTTTCCACTAATTAATTCTTTCATCAAGGCCTATTGGGCTCACTGGGCCCATCAATACTTATTTGGCCTTTTTCTATACTTTTTGAATAGCCCGTAGATCATTTACGATAATTTAATTAAAAATCTCAATTTAATCCACTAAATGCGCAATTTAATCCGTAACTCGTAAAATAAACTCTTAATGCGCAATAATTACATAGATTGTCGTAAATGAGCTTTACTTACCCGAGATTTTACGATAGTGCGCAAATCAAAATTCGATCGGGCTCACGTACGCGATTTATCATCGAACTGCACAATTTATATATTTAATTTCGGGTGAATTTTCGATCAAATATAATTTAAATAAATTTCTCAAAAATTAAATCGGTCACTTTTGACCTCTTACCGACTTACCCGAAGTCCGGTGTATCCCCAAAAATTTTTCCTTTTTCCTTTTTCTCTTTTCCTTCCCTTTTTCTCCTTTTTCCCTCTCTTTCTTGCTTGAACCGGTTCGGTCCGGTTCAGTTCTGGTTCAACTTCTCCCTCGTCGTTCGGGGATTTTTCGGCCGGTTCTCCACCGGCTTCCGCCTCCAGCTTGTTCGCGGGGTAGTCCAATGCATGGATCTGGGGTCGGCTTCGCCAAAGCTCACCGAAAAGTGGCCGGTCCGGCCTCTTCTCTCCTCCGACGGCGGCACCCAATTTTTCTTCTTCCGATCGGCGCCGTTTGGCGGCGTTTCAGGCTGATCTACGCCTGGATCGACGTCGCAGAGGTACCCTCTGGCAGGTGGTGGGTCGCTCCTCCCCTCATCGACCGTCAATCTCTCTCTCTCCTCTCTTTTCTCTCTTTCTCTCTCGGTCTCTTTCTCCCTCTCGGTTGCCGGCGTTTTCCTCGCCAGTTTTCATCGAGGGTCGGCGTCGGCTGGGTCTCCTCCCGCCTGGTGCGTCCGTCGGGGCCCTCGCCGGTGAGCAGATGGGAGCTCGGCTCCCTCGCTGCCTCTGCTCCTCGTTTCCCTCTGTTTCTTTTCTTTTTTTTACTTTTTTTATTATTTTATTATTAATAATTATTATTATTATATTTTATTTTATTATATTTTATTTTAATCAAATAAAATATAATAAATTACACAAAATATCTTAAAATTTATGCTATATTTTATTAATTAATTTAATTTATTTTAACTATTTCGGTGTATTTTTCGCATATTTTCGGGATAATGTATCGGACGAAAATTATAAAAATTCGTAATATCTCCGTATCTTGACCAATTGGACTCGGAATTCCATAATTTCTTCTTTATCGATTAAGATTTCCTAAATCCATATTTTTAATGAAATTTCTTCATCGAATTTACACCGAAATTAGGATCTTTTGACCATTTTACCCTTCTACACGTTCGGGATTAATTTAGACTGATTTTCCTTCTCGGACTCACTATCTTTTCTCATTTAAATTCTGTATCTTTCGTCCAACGATTTAAATCCCTTTAATTTAAATTATGGTCCCAAATAATGAACATAGTGGAAAAATTCGGGTTTCACAACATGTCATAAAATCCTCTGAAAAATCTAGCATCATAGTAGAAAATCACATCTCAGTGAAAATCACAAAATCGGGGGCCTGACCCCTCCCTTAGGTCTACCCTGGTCTATCGGGATCAAAAGTTATATCATGTGAGACATGTAGGTGACTATATCAGTAACATCGAGGACTATGGCTATACTATAGTGATCCCTGGCTACACGGTACCTAGTGTGCGGGGTATTACACCTGAAACGGTAGGTGGGTTAGTCCTACCGCTAGAATAACATAAATACCAGGATTGTGAGGGCAAGGCTTACAGCCTCGTGGCTAATGCACTCCACTCCAACAATCCCCACGGTACAGCGTACTCCGTGTAAGCTACACGGTACAACGTACTCCACGTGAGCAACACGGTACAACGTACTCCGTGAACCCAAATCATAGTCAGGGGGTGCTGATACGCCCAAAGGGTATTATCCACAAGTGCACGGGTTGTACAAGTAATAATGGGATTTGAGTCCCGAGTTATCGTCCCACAAAGAAGTTGACTAGCCTAATTAACTATCGGTTAATCTTACCCTAAGTATATTCTAGCAAATTATGAAGTTTAGTTTGTGATCTACTAAGGCTAATTAAAAATTACTGAAAAACAATAAAACAATAAAATAATAAAAACTAAATAAAACCGATCTGAGATTTACTTACCGAGCTTCACGTAATTAAAAACAAATACCTACGAAAATAATTAAAATAATTAAAATTAATTAACGCAATTAAAATAAAATGCAAGTATGAAAATAAAGAACTAAAATTTAAACAAACTTAAAATAAAAATGCATGTAATTAAACTAATAAAAATTACAAATTAAACTAACCTCAAATCTAATAAAAATAAAAACTAAATTAAAAATGCATGAAGCACATTAATATAAATTAACTCTAAATGCAACTAATAAAATACTAAACTAAAATAAAATCCTTAAATGTATAATATAAAATTAACTACTAAATTAAAAAATTAAAACTAAAATTTAAATTGACAAACTAACACATTAGATTTAGCCTACCATTATCAATTAAAAGATATCCTAAACTAACAACTAATTATCATAATCAAAAATAATAAAAAGGCAATAACATTAAGCTAAACAAAAGGGAGGTGGCAAAACAAGGCCTTAAACAAATTTGGCAATTAAGTGTCCCGAGCATGTGCTGGTACTGTTCATTATCTTTCCAAATTCATGTTCAGTTTTGGTTCTATGCCAGCTTGCCCTGCAATCTGTTCTCGATTCTGACTATACACGGCTCCAAGCGAGGTCCGCTTCTGCTGTTCTACGCTGTGTTACTCCTGCATCTAGCCACCACGTACTGCTTCAGCTCCATACGATATCCTTGTTGCCACTGCTGTCAAACTGTGCTCTGTACTGACATCCCAAATGCATTGTTCTTCAATTCTAGATGCTACAGATGCTATGTCCAGCTGCTGCTTTTGCATGTTGCAGTGTTGTTCTGCACTCAAGCTGCTGTACATATTACACATTCCTCGGCCTTCCCTCAACACCAGTCATCTCCCATTGAGCAAGCTGCAGTGGTATGTAACCATCACCGAGAATGCACAACAATTAATTTCTGCAGCAGACTGATGCGCTCTGCTAAACAAGATGCGAACAACACAACAACTTAGGACTGAATACTTCAATAAGAGCATGAAACAGGAAACCAATCTTGATTTAAAGCCAAATATCAGCAAAGGACATCAATGAACAATGCTAAAACTTGAAACAGAGCTAAACAGAGATGTCAACAGCTGCTAAAAAGAAAATGAAACTACTCCCCCTAATTATTAAAGAAAGTAAATCAAGCATCTAATGGAACTACAACAATTAATGAAAACCGAAAATGCACTAGATAACTGAACTGAAATTAAAAACACTACAAGGAGTAGAGAACCGTAGCTGTTGTCACCAGCTTTCTTCTACTCAATGCAGTGAACAAAAGATTAAAAAAATCAAGCTTACAAGTAGAAAAATGTATAAACAAATGTGCAAAAATTGAATACTAAACAGTGGTGTCGGGATGAACTAAGTTGCGGTGATTCATGGCTCCTCACACCCGACTCATAATTTTTTTACGGAAGCTAATGCATAAACGGTAAGAAAAATGGAGTTTGAAGCTAAAGAAAATAGTGCCAGTTCACTAATGGCTATAGCGAAGGAAGGAGACGATGCTAGCCACTGTCACCAGCTACAAAAACCTCTCATACCAATCGGCTACCCAAAGAACAAATCAACCCGAATGAACAAATGACATAACTAATAAAACCTCACTAAACCGAGAGCTTCAAACCATAAAAACTCATAAAAACATTTCATAACAAAAACAAAACCTGAAAATAGTGAAGGGAAATTTAACAAAACCGAGAAAAGAGAAAAAAGATAAACTTTAAATTGGATGGTAAATAGCTAATGTAAAATGCTAAGAAAGTAGAAATTAAAACAAACCTTTCATAACATTTAGATTGCATGAACAGTAAAATAACATGGTAGCTAAAAATAAAAACTACAATCAGAAATCTAAAAAAAATTTCAAAAACATAAACTACCCTAAATTAAAACTACTCCTAAATTACTTCTATTCTAACCTAGGCTACCTTTTTTTTTTTCAATTTCCATCCTTTCCTATTTATACACACACTTAGGGGTAAAATTATAATTTTTTCATCCTGGATGAGTTGGTATTGTTTGGCCACTTGTCTTCACACCATTGGCTCTTTGAAAAATAATATTTCCATGTCATCTGTCTTTTTGTCCAATTGGATGTGCTAGGCTCGTGTTGTTCGCGTGGTCCAATCTCTATTTTAGCTCGATTCCGGTCCATTTTCTACCGAAATATTTAAAATTCATCCGGATTTAATTTATCTGCAAACATGAGAATTTTAATTAAATAAAGGGGATAATTAACAAAATAAATTGGGGATTTAAATAATTAATTAGGAAATTAAGTACAAATAATTCTAAAAATATAAAGTTATCACACCCCCAAACTTGAGCTTTTACTTGTCCTCAAACAAAAAAAATAGATGTAGGAATGACAAGTACAAAACATAATAATTTCTCCAATATTATCCTCAAAAATAAAGTACAGACTATGATCTTGAAGATTCACAATTACAAGTCAATCACTCAGAATCATTCAATCATATGTCCTAACCCAAATTGGACTCCTCGTGAGTGCGTGAAAAATGTCTAAGTCACTTCACAGTACACTACCCGGATCAGATTATGCAAGCACAGTGAATGCAAAGTCAATGACATGTGATCATTCCCATATGTTTGCTTTTCACTTCTCTCTCCACTAATGTAGTCACACTTAATCAAAGATCAATAGGACTTCATTAAACTTGTAATGTAAGGCTGGGGCTAATGTATGATAAAGTCGATTTAGGTTTAATTACCCTTTAACATGCATTACTTCTAGGATCTTAATGTAAGAGCTCCAATCATTTCCCCCAAACTTATTTATTTCACTAAACTTTTTATTCTATTTTTGTATTTTCTTCTTTCTTCTTTTCTTTTTCTTTTTTTTTTTTTTGAAATTTCACTATCACCAGATACCCATATGTACAAAGCTCACAATATATCCTAATGACTTTCATGCTTTCAGGGTAAGGGATAGGAACAAAGTATTTAAGCTAAGGAAAATAACGCATGTGTATTTACAGAGAAAAGCTTATTTGGCCCAGATGGGTGACTAGGGGTAAAATATGTACAAGGATGGCTAGAAAGGCTCAAACGATCCAAAGATGGCCTAAATCATCTCCCTAATTAAGTGCGATCTAATATTTCACCTCGAGATCAGATCAAGCAAATTCTAGAATATGATGCACAAAATCGACTGAACAAATGCAATCCTATGTCCACATAAGCTTTCTCTAAATAAATATACAGATTCATGACATGACATGTGCATAAAATGAGAAAATCACAATCAGAATCAAGACAAATTCAAGAACTCAACTTCATGCTTTTCCTATCATCATGTTTCTTAGTCAATCAAAGTCAGACTTAATCATGGGGTCATATCATCGGAATATGGGAAACTACATGCTAAGCACTAAATCATCCCCAAAATCCAACAATCTAAGCTCATATTTTCGAAAACATTTTAAAATTTTTTTCAATTTTGCGCAAATTTTCAAAAAATGCCCAAGTGATATCCCCTCTCCCAAACTTAAAGTGCACAGTGTCCTCAGTGTGCAGATAATATAAGAATTGAAGCTCAAGTACAGAGTACTCCCTTTTCTGATGATGATGAATAACCGAAACTTGATTGAAAACATAAAACTATAAAAGAAATCTACAAAATAAACAAAGAAAGAAACAGCGAAAAAGAAAAAGAACTATATACAAAGTGAAAAGAGAAATACAGCCACTTCAAATGCAGCTAAAGAACACAACACTCAGCAGCAGGGCGAAGAGTAGGAGGGTCAGCCAAAATGGTGACAGAATGTTGACAGTTAATTCCTCCTTAGCTCTATCTACTTCCTTCTTTCTCTCAGATTTCTTATGTTCAAACATTTTATCTTCCTTAACCTCCATCTTAAAACACTCTTGAGAGTCATTAGGGAGCTTCAAAGGTTTAAAAACATTGAACTTTACTTCTTGATCTTGGACTCTCACCGTTAACTCCTCCTTTTGCACATCAATTATCATCCTACCAGTAGCTAGGAAAGGTCTGCCTAAAATAATGGGGACTTCCTTGTCTTCCTCCATATCTAGTACAATAAAATCTGCAGGGAAAATAAACTTGTCCACATTTACTAAGACATCCTCAATGCCCCCCTTCGAATATTTAATGGATCGATCAGCTAGTTGAAGGGTCATTGTGGTGGGCTTGGCATCCCCTATTCCTAACTTATGATAGATAGCCAATGGCATTAAATTTATATTAGCTCCTAAATTACACAGGGCTCTACCAAAGAATAAATTTCTAATAGTGCAGGGTATGGTAAAACTCCCGGGATCTTTGAGCTTGGGGGGTAATCTCCTCTGGATAATGGCACTACGTTACTCAGTTAAGGCCACCGTCTCATAATCTTCCAGTCTTCTCTTCCTTAAGAGGATATCCTTTAGAAACTTCACATAACTTGGCATTTACTCTAAAGCATCTGCGAAAGGAATGTTGGTGTGAAGTTTCTTAAAAACCTTAAGAAATTTGGTGAATTTTTTATCGAGTTTTTTTATTTTGGAACCTCTGAGGAAAATGTACTGGTGGTCTAACTGGAGAGGATGTAGTGGAAACATGTGTAGCATCAAAGGATGCGGAAGGCTGTGAAATAGAAGAAGGTATAGATGATGAAGTGCCTAGCTTAGATTCTTTTGCAGCCTGATCCTGATGTTCCTGCTCTTTCTGAGCTGCTTCGTTAGAACTTATAGGTTTTTCAACTATGTGCTATTCAGGTCTGGGCTTAACTTGTGGTTCATCTAGCTCTCGGTCGCTCCCAAGGGTGATGGCTTTAACATGTTCCTCACCCTCCCTTTGCCTAATAGGATTGGCTTCAGTGTTACTAGGAAGGGCCCCTTGAGGACACTGACTAAGAGCATTCGCTATTTGTCCTACCTGAACCTCTAAGTTCTTAATTGAAGCTGCTTGATTTTGCAGGATCGTTGAGAACATCTCCTCAAGTGAGGGCTTCTTCTCAGCTGCTGGTGCGTGGTAATGTTGGGGCTGCATAGGTTGTGGTGGTGGTGGTGGTGGTTGATGGAAGTGAGGTGAATGATGTTGAAATTGAGGTGGGGGTGGATGATGTGGTGGATGGTATGGAAATTGTGGCTGTGGTGGTACCTGAACTGGTGGAGCTTGAAAACTAGGGAGTCCTAGAGGTCTAGAGCTAGATGTTTGCCCTTGGTTTTGGCTCCAGGAGAAGTTAGGATGGTTCCTCCACCCTGGATTATAGGTGTTTAAAAAAGGGTTGTTCTGTTGCGTTTTAGAATGGGCAACATACTGAACCGATTCTATGTTGAGCGAACACCTATCTACAGAGTGGGTACCACTATACAGCTCGCAGGAAAGAAAAGGACTTTGGACAAAATAAATCGGATTAGGACTGGTAGAAGGATTATGCTGGGTACTGAGCGACTCTACCTTTTTCGTAAGATTAGCGATTTGAGAGGTCAAGGTAGACAGCGTGTCCAGCTCATTAATACCCGCTGACTTCTTTGGCAATTGCCTCTCCGAGGACCATAAATAGTTGTTAGCAACCATCGTTTCTAATAACTCGTAGCTTTCTCCTCTGTTTTACCCATTAGCGCTCCACCCGCAACAGCATCAACAGTGGTCTTATTTTAGCTTGTAAGTCCGTTGTAGAAAGTCTGGACTTGCAACCACAAAGGTAGGCCATTGTGAGGGCACTTCCCAAGAAGCTCCTTATATCATTCCCATGCTTCGTATAGATATTCAGAGTCGAACTGGGCAAAGGAAGATATATCACTACGGAGTCTAGCCATTTTAGAGGGAGGGAAAAACTTAGATAGAAATTGATGGGCTAACTCGTCCCATGTAGAAATGGATCCTAGAGGCAGGGAGGTCAACCAGTGTCTCACCCTATCCCTAAGTGAGAAGGGAAATAGTCTAAGTCTAAGCGCATCATCCGATAATCCATTGTGTTTGAATGTGTTGCACAAGTCTAGGAATTGCCCAAGGTGAGCGTGTGGGTCATCGTGCAGAAGCCCACTGAACTGTAAAGAGGTTTAGATCATCTGGAGGATGAAAGGCTTAATTTTGAAATTATTAGTAGGGACAGGTGGTGGCCTAATGTCGGTATAATATCCTTCAATCATCGGCACCGCATAATCTCCAACGGTCCTACTTTCCCTATTTTCTGTCATCGTGTTTTGCTACGGAGCTATAAATTTTCTAGAATCCTTTCAAATTTTCCTAAGAGTTTGTTCAATTTCAGGATCTAGAGGAAAGCAATCAAAACTCCTGGCTCTACTCATGCAAACATCAGAAAGTCCTTAGAATTTTTTTTTAATTTTTCAGTTATTTTTTAATTTTAATTAATTATGAGAAAAATAACTAAACTAAACTAAGGATCTAAATATTTACAACCCAAATATTTACAGGCTAGAATTACACCTAAGTATAATTTCACCGATATTAATTAACAACTAATTAAAACTTCCCCGGCAACGACGCTAAAAACTTAATACGCCTAAAGGGTATTATCCGCAAGTGCAAGGGTCGTACAAGTAATAATGAAATTTGAGTCCCGAGTTATAGTCCCACAAAGAAGTTGACTAGCCTAATTAACTACTGGTTAATCTTACCCTAAGTATATTCTAGCAAATTATGAAGTTTAGTTTGTGATCTACTAAGGCTAATTAAAAATTACTGAAAAACAATAAAACAATAAAATAATAAAAACTAAATAAAACCGAGCTGAGATTTACTTACCGAGCTTCACGCAATTAAAAACAAATACCTACGAAAATAATTAAAACAGTTAAAATTAATTAACGCAATTAAAATAAAATGCAAATATGAAAATAAAGAACTAAAATTAAACTAAAATTTAAACAAACTTAAAATAAAAATGCATGTAATTAAACTAATAAAAATTGCATATTAAACTAACCTCAAATCTAATAAAAATAAAAACTAAATTAAAAATGCATGAAGCACATTAATCTAAATTAACTCTAAATGCAACTAATAAAATACTAAACTAAAATAAAATCCTTAAATATATAATATAAAATTAACTACTAAATTAAAAAATTAAAACTAAAATTTAAATTGACAAACTAACATATTAGATTTAGCCTACCATTATCAATTAAAAGCTATCCTAAACTAACAACTAATTATCATAATCAAAAATAATAAAAATGCAATAACATTAAACTAAACAAAAGGGAGGTGGCCAAACAAGGCCTTAAACGAATTTGGCAATTAAGTGTCCTGAGCATGTGCTGGTACCATTCATTATCTTTCCAAATTCATGTTCAGTTTTGGTTTTATGCCAGCTTGCCCTGCACTCTGCTCTCGGTTCTGACTATACACTGCTCCAGGCGAGGTCTGCTTCTATTGTTCTGCCCTGTGTTGCTCCTGCATCCAGCCACCACGTATTGCTTCAGCTCCATACGATATCCTTGCTGCCACTGCTATCAAACCGTGCTAGGTACTAACATCCCAAATGCATTGTTCTTCAATTCTAGATGCTACAGATCATGTGTCGAGCTGCTGCTTTTGCGTGTTGCAGTGTTGTTCTGCACTCAAGCTGCTGTACATATTACACATTCCTCGGCCTTCCCTCAGCACCAGTCATCTCCCATTGAAGCAAGCTGCAGTGGTATGTAACCATCACCGAGAATGCACCGCAATCAATTTCTACAGTAGACTAATGTGCTTTGCTAAACAAGATGCGAACAGCACAACAACTTAGGACTGAATACTTCAATAAGAGCATGAAACAGGAAACCAATCTTGATTTAAAGCCAAATATCAGCAAAGGACATCAATGAACAATGCAAAAACTTGAAACAGAGCTAAACAGAGATGCCAATAGCTGCTAAAAAGAAAATGAAACAACTCCCCCTAATTATTAAAGAAAGTAAATCAAGCATCTAATGGAACTACAACAATTAATGAAAACCGAAAATGTGCTAGATAATCGAACTGAAAAAAAACACTGCAAGGAGTAGAGAACCGTAGCTGCTGTCACCAGCTTTCTTCTACTCAATGCAGTGAACAAAAGATAAAAAAAAAAAAGTCAAGCTTACAAGCAGAAAAATGTATAAACAAATGTGCAGAAATTGAACACTAAACAGTTGTGTTGGGATGAACTAAGTTGCAGTGATTCATGGCTCCTCACACCCAACTCATCATTTGTCTACGGAAGCTAATGCACAAACGGTAAGAAAAATGGAGTTTGAAGCTAAAGAAAATAATGCCAGTTCTCTAATGGCTGTAGCGAAGGAAGGAGAGGATGCTAGCCACTATCACCAGCTACAAAAACCTCTCATACCAATCGGCTAACCAAAGAAGAAATCAACTGAATGAACAAATGACATAACTAATAAAACCTCACTAAACCGAGAGCTTCATACCATAAAAACTCATAAAAACATTTCATAACAAAATCAAAACCTGAAAATAATGAAGGGAAATTTAACAAAACTGAGAAAAGAGAAAAAGATAAACTTTAAATTGGATGGTAATTAGCTAATGTAAAATGCTAAGAAACTAGAAATTAAAACAAACTTTTCATAACATTTGGATTGCATGAACAGTAAAATAACATGGTAGCTAAAAATAAAAACTACAATCGAAAATCTAAAAAAAATTTCAAAAACATAAACTACCCTAAATTAAAACTACTCCTAAATTACTTCTAGTCTAACCTAGGCTACCTTTTTTCTTCACTTTCCATCCTTTCCTATTTATGCACACACTTAGGGGTAAAATTATAATTTTTCTGTCCTAGATGAGTTGGCATTGTTTGGCCACTTGTCTTCACACCATTGGCTCCTTGAAAAATAATATTTCCATGTCATCTATCTTTTTGTCCAATTGGATGTGCTAGGCTCGTGTTGTTTGCGTGGTCCAATCTCTATTTTAGCTCAATTTCGGTCAATTTTCTACCGAAATATTCAAAATTCATCCGGATTTAATTTATCTGCAAACGTGAGAATTTTAATTAAATAAAGGGGATAATTAACAAAATAAATTGGGGATTTAAATAATTAATTAGGAAATTAAGCACAAATAATTCTAAAAATATAGAATTATCAGGTGCTTGCAATAGGTCTTATCCACGCAACCTATGTCTCAGTATGCATGTGTGGGCATATCATCTCACTGTGATAGACAGTCTACAGGAAGCTCCAACACGGTTATATGCTTGCATATAAATCCTTGTGCGAGCAAAGCTCCATGCATATTCATGATATCTAAAAACCTCGTGCGAGCGAAGCTCCAACATGTTTTCATAAAAATCAGTAAAATTTGCGTACGAGCAGCACTCCAGTATGATTTTAAAAGAGTTATAAATCCATATAAAATCGCGTGCGAGCAAGCACCAACACGATTTTATGAATAAAATCCATCAAAGCCTCGTGCGAGCAATGCTCCAGTACGGCATCATGCATAAATCATTCAAAACTTCTGAGAGCAATGGTCCAGCACGGTTTCATGCATAAATAAATCAATTCTCGTGCGAGTTACACTCCCGCACGACTTTTATGCAATTAAATCGATTAAATCACATACAAGCAATGCTCCAGTACGGCTATTATGCAATTATCATATTAAAACAAGATGCGAGCTAAGCTCCAGCACCTCTCATGCATGTCAAATCATTAAAACTAGTGCGTGCAATCGATCTGGCACCTTTTTATGCATATCAAGTCAAAACAGGGTGCGAGCTAGGCTCCATCACCTCTCATGCATTTCACAATAGTAAAAATCAATACGAGCAACCGCTCTAGCACATTTTATGCACATGATGTCACACAAATCGGTGCGAGCAACTGTTCCAGCACCTTTTATGCACACTCACAAACTTAGATATAGTGCGAGCAATGCTCCAGCACTATCTGTTTCCAAATAAACTTGATAGTTGGCCCATTTTCTAAAGAAATTTAATTTAAATCTTAATAACACTTAAGTAGTGTTATCTTGTGAAATTTATGCAATTACTGGTCAATCTACCAATTTGCGTTACTAAAAGTTCATGGAAATCTTCCAAATCATCCATTTCATGCATGTCATGCTTTCACCATCCTTAGGTTAATTTTCCCTCAGTAGTGGTAAAATAGTCTTTTTCCCATCCCGGGTCCTTAAAATTTTTTATCCATTTATAGAATCTTTATACAGTTTCAATGTATGTAAAAGCTGTTAAAAAATATGCGTAGCTACCTCTAGCTACTCGCAAAATTCCCTTACCTCAATTTACTCTATACAGTCTGACTTTTCCCAACGCTACCGATCACCCAATCCGTTTAGCTCCCAATATGTTCTTCGGAGCTGTAGATAATCATTTATCGAGTTAAATCCAAACATATTTATCCATATTTCAGTTTTACTAGACATAATTTAATTCATTGGGCCCGTTTACCCCTATTGGGTCCGATTGTACCATAATGGGCCTTAACCGACCTTAAGCCCATTTTCCACTTACTGTTCACATTATCGAGGCCTATTGGGCTCATTGGGCCTATTAGTATTTATTGAGCCTCGTTCTAAACTCTCGGATAGCTCAATTAATTATTTACGACAATTTATCTCAAATTCCAGAATTTAATTCATTTTATACAGAATTAATCCATAATTTATGCAGTCAAATTTTCAACACGCATAACTATGCAAATTGTCGTAAATAAGGGTTACTTACCCGAGATTTCATGATAGTACATAAATCGAGGTTGCCTCGAGCTCTGGTTTGACGTCAAATTGTCGAGCTACACAATTACATATTTTTTCGGGTCAATTTTTCAATCGAATATTAATCAAATTAAATATTTTGAAATTTAAATCGATAAATTTCGACCACTTACCGACTTACCTGTAGCACGATTGCATCATTGGAATTTTTCTCCAGTTTTTCTTCTTTTTCTTTTCCTTTTTCCTTTTTCTTTTTCTTTTTCTTTTTCTTTCTTTCCTTTTTGGCTGAACCGGTTCGATTCAGGATATCTGCACTGCACTGAAACGGTTCATACCGATTCAGGCTAATCTTCACCATTCTGGCGTCGTCCGGCCAATTCATCGGCAGTTTTCGGCACCAATCGACGCACCATCACGAGGGGGACCTTTGACTGGTCTTTGGGTGGGTCGAATCGGCGTCGGTGGCGCCCGATCCCGTCTTCTCTCCCGCAGTCTCTCCCTCTCGATCCGACGTTCTCCGACGATCTCACCGCGTGTGGGTGTGCGGGTTGGCTTCTTGGGGTGTTGATCACCCTTAGTCGTCTGCCTCTTCGCATCGTCTACCAGCGGTTTTGTCGGAGCCGAGGGAAATCGTTCCCTCGGTTTCGTTTTCTTCAGAAATCGCAATTCACGATTTCTCTTCTTTCCTTTTTTTTATATTATTATTTATTCAAATAAAAATGATATTTCAGCCAAAATATCTAAAAAAATCATATTTTATTCATTTAATCAGTTAAATGAATTTATCTGTCTTATTTTATATTTTCGGTTTATTTTTCCAATATTTTCGGGATAATTTCTCGAAGTGAAAATTTCGATTTATTCCAATAAATTCATATCTTGATTAATTTAACCTGAAATTTAATTATTGCTCCTTTATTGATCAAGATTCCCTGAATCCATGTTTACAGTGTCAATTTCTTACCGAATTGACACTGAATTTTGGGTATTTTGACCGTTTACCCTTCAACGTGTTCTGAAACCTCACCAATCCAATTTTCCTTCACGAACCCTTTCTCATTTCATGTTTTAAATTCTTATCTCCAATTCGAATGGTCTGAATCCCATTCGTTTAATATGTGGCCATTTCAATCTCCATTTGATCTTTAAATGCATTCGGGAATTTTTATTCATTCCATTTGTTTCATTCACGTACAACTCTTCTTATGATTCAATTTTCATAATACCATGTTTACATCAAGTGAATCATAAGGAAATACGATAAAAATCAGGTCTTACATAATCTCCCTCACTTAAGAAATTTGGTCCTCCAAATTAGAACCAAGTCAAATGGGTTCATAAACAACTCCAGGTACGTCTATCGCATCATACTCTTTAATTCTCCTGTGACTTTTTTCGAAGTGTCATATTACCAACGGACTTGACTAGGGAGGTCATCTTAAACCTCAACACCTTCTCCTTCCGTTTAATACTCGAATCGATTTTTCAACATACGTTATACTTTCATGGAGCTCCAACAGCTCATATCCGATCACATGTGCTGGGTCCGGATAGTATTTCCGAAGCATCAAAAGATGGGATACATTGTGGATGCCTGCTAATTCAGGTGGTAATGCCAACCTACAGGCCTTATCTCCCACTTTGTCCAATATCTCAAAGGATTCAATCTAACGAAACTCAATTTACCTTCTTTTAGAATCTCGTTATGCCCTTAGGATAAGTAACTTCCAACAATAGGGATTCACCCTCGGTGAATTCCAATGGTTTTCTGTCTCTTGTCAGCATAGCTTTTCTGTCTTCTCTGAGGTGTTCTTAATCTCTCACAATCAATAAAACAACCTCAGAGACTTATTATACCGAATCAGGAGCAATTTTCTGTCTGTCATCCACTTCTTCCTATCCAAGTCGGGGAACAACCCCTAAAGCCATACCATGTCTCATAAAAAGTTATCACGCTGCTCAAGTGACAATTGTCATTATTGGCGAATTCGATTGGGAACAACTGATTATCCCAAGAGCTTATAAATCCAATGGCACATGCTCCCATCATATCCTCCAGCATTTGTATAGTCCCCTCTGACTGACCATCTCTCTGAGGATGGAACGTTGTGCTAACACTCAATCGGGTTCCCATAGCTTCCTGAAAAATGTTCCCAGAAGTGGGAAGTGAAGCATGAATACCTATTTGATATCATGCTCCCTGGGATGCTACATAATGTTTCACAATTTTTTGTACACATAACTCTGCCTACACACTCAGAGTATCTCGAGATTTCAAAATCAGAAGGTGGGTAGACTTAATCAATCTAACGACTATCACCCAGATAGCCTTGTGATTCCTGCGGTCCTCTATAACCCATCACAATATCCATGGTAACTTACTCCCATTTCCGTGTCGATATAGGTAGAGGCTGCAATAACCCTGAAAACGCCTATTGCTCTACCTTAATCTGCTGACATACGAGACACTTCTCTACAATGTGTACAATGTCTCTTTTCATATCTGACCACCAATACCATTTTCAGAGATTTCGATATATTTATTACTTCCTGGATGCACTGTATATCCCGAAGAGTGAGCTTCTAATAATAACGATCTCATTAGCTATGGTCTTGGGTAGCACTTATGCTATCTCTAGACCTCAATAAGTCATCATCACTCACTGTGAACTCTATCATTGTACCCTTCTGAATCTGACCCACACTATCGACACCTTGTCGATCATCATGCTAAGCCTGTCGAATTCGGTCACTCAAATTAGGTTCTAATCTCAGGTTAGCTGTCACAAAATCATTGTCATCATCAGAAGGGATCATATCATTACTAAGGCTCACAACTACTCTTGCAGCTCATGCTCCCTGACCTTCATATGTGATACCATCCCGAGGCCCTTTCTGCTCGAGGCATCAGCCATTACATTAGTCTTTCTTGGGTGGTACAAGTTTTTCACAATCATAATCCCTCAGAAGCTCTAACCTTCTATGTTATCTCATATTCCACTATTTCTGTGAAAACAAATACTGAGGCTTTTATGATCAGTGAATACCCAAAATTTCTCATCATATAAGTGGTGGCGCCATACCTTCAGTGTAAACACTACGGCTGCCAACTCTAAATTATGGGTCGGATAGTTCCTCTTATGGTCCTTGAACTATCTAGATCTATAAGCCACTATCTTCCCATTATGCATCAATACACAGCCCAATCCTTATTTTGAGGTATCCATACACACTGAAACCTCTTGAGCTGTTGGTCATGGTGAGAATAATTATGATGGTCATTTCATACCTCAATACACCAAAACTCATTAAAGCTACTTTCTTACTTATCATCCCACTCGTATGCAATCTTTTTTCGAACGAGATGTGTCAACTGAGTAGCCCATTTTGAGAAATTCTCAACAATTCATCTGTAAAATAGTTTTCAGTTGCTGCTCATGCTCTTCCCTGGACTTCGAATACATTAAGATATCATTGCTAAGGATGATCACAAATCAGTCCAGGTAAAGTTTAAATATCTTGTTCATTAATGCCCTAATGGTTATGAAAATCATTTTGGGCACATTCTCATTCTGAATTCTTAACGGATGTTACCCAGACTTCAAATCGATCTCAAAAAAGATATGCGCTTTTCACAGCTAATCCAATAAATCATCTATAGTGGGAGGAAACACTTATTCTTGATGTTAGCCTCGTTCGACAATTAAAATTCAATACATGGTCAGATGCTTCCATTCTCTTTTCACAAACAGAACAAGTGCTCCTCAAGTTACACATTCGATCTGAGGAACTCTTATCCAATAACTCCTGTAATTGTTTCTTTAGTCCTTCCAGTTCCACTAATACCATTTTATACCGTGGTTAGGATATCGACTCCGTACCAGGTACCAACTCAATATAAAATTCTATCTCTTTATCTGATGGTAGCCCTAGTAGATTATCCGGGAAGATATCAGGAAACTCCCTGACCACTAGGATATCTGTTAATTTCAGATGTGCCTTATCCATACCAACCACACAAGCGATGAAACATTCCCATCATTACTCATCTCGTCCATACAATCATTCACTCCTTTAATTACAATCGCTACACCTCTTTCATTACGTGTCAAACTTACAATACACTTTTCAGGGGTGAAAACATCAGTATCTTAGAATAGCAATCTAAACAGCATAGTTTGTAGTTTAATCAATCTATTCTCAAATATTACTTCAAAATTATTCATATCCCATTGAATAAAATCGGCTGACATATCCTTTTTCCTCTGTTTTCAACTTACAATCCCTATACCCATATTTAGTTAGCGAGAATCAGCTATCATCATCATCTTGCCTAAGGGTACAGGCTTCACATCTTTCACTAGCTTATAAGTAACTGAAGGCGGTATGAATAAATGCGTGGCACCAAGATCAATGAAAATAATTACTTCATTATTCACCACCAGTGTGGTATCTTCCACCACATGAGATGAAACATCAGTAGTGTCTTGGTCTAAGGCATACACTTGCCCTCGTCCAACAGCCTACTTTCCCTTTCTCTTCGGTTGTGGCCTCCCTTTTCGGTGCAGAGATATCAACAGGGTTTTCTCTGTCTCTTTGCCCTTCTGTGGGGCAGTCTCACCCAACTCTGAGCAATCATTAACTAAATGGCCCGTCTTACCACACTTAAAGCCTATTTTAGTTAATAAGGTGTAGGGCCTACTTCTGTGGTATCTACCACACATCTTACATTGCTTTGTAGCAGGTCGGGATCCTCCAATCACAATCCCCCTCAAAAGTGCTGAAATTGGATATATTAGGGCCTTACCAATCATCTTACCCTGTGACTCATCAACTCTAATCTCTTACCAAACTACTTTTTTCCTGTTCTAACATCTCTGTCATTCTCTATTTTCTTCTGTCTCTATTTCGGCCCTTACTACCTTTCCCAATCTCAAAGGCATGCAACTCATGATCTTATTCACACAACTGTAGTCGGCGCATTGCCTCAACATAGGTAATGATATCTAACGAGGCCAATCGGACTTCTAATTCACAATCTGAGCCCTTGCATGAACTTTCAGACATCCCGATTCTCACTGTTCATAGTGTCGAAGTCATACTTGCCCAGGAATATAAACTGAGTTTCATACTCGTCAATCAACCAGTTCTTCTAGGTCAAAGTAAGGAACTTTATCTGTAATTTCCTTTGAACAGTGTTCGGGATATTCTGTCACTGGAATATATCCAGAATTATCTCTCATGTCAGCTCTGGATGTCTAACTCTTAAGATGGGTTGAGCGGACTTCCACCAATGCTCCGACTCGCCCTCAAATCCCATACATACTCTGAGCAATTAGCTCCCAAAATATTCTTCACACTCCACTCCAACCTTGCGAAGAGTGTCTCAATACTGTCTGATCTCTCTGTCGGACTCTGTTCAATCTCTTTATCGAACTCTGTGGGGCATGCTCAACATCAGCCTCCACTTCAACCTCATTTTGAGTCTCATGTGGCGACTCAGTACGACTCTAAGGCCTACCTTTATGGCCTCGAGCTCATGTACTCACCCCTCTACCATAGCGGCTATCAGTTAATGAGTCTATATTCTTGCATTTCAAACCAAATTCTTAGCTACAATTTCATCTCGATATACACAATTGTATCTAAACAATGCACAGTACATGGGGATGTAAACTTCCTTAGCCACTGACATCGACTCATATCAAGCCAACTTAGCTTTGATACTAAAAATTGTCACGACCTAAATTACCTAAAAATCACTACAAATTTTTCGTTTGTTATTAATTCTTACCTTTCTCTGATCGTGACCATCCTACCAACAGTTGGGCTATGATTCGGTGTTAGTCCCCTCTCACTTATTTACCATTCCATTTTCCATATTCACATTCACACATCAGGATTTACTATCATTTCACTTTAACTAAATACATTCGTAATGGTATTTACATAACCTTACATCCCCAACATCTTATCCGTTTACAGTACTGTGCATTTACACGTTTAGATACAAAACTATACAAATGTGTATACTTGTCTCTCGATGGGACGCAACAGATACCAAAGATGCAAGTACTCAGCCGCGCTCAAACTATTGAAAGTACTTTGTAGATGAGGAAAATAAGGGGGTGAGCAACCACACGCTCAGTAAGGCAATTAATTATGCAAGTAAGTAGATAGTTCCACTATCTACATGCTCATAATACCATGCCCTTAAATCCATTTCTTTTCTTTTAAATCTCATGCACGAAATCATGCATACATCAATACCATAGTTTATAAGAACTATTCGTGCATATAGAAATCATGCAACTCATGCATCAATGGCATTTTATGTAAAATCATTATTCGCATGAAGTAAATCAAGATCATGCATTATTTCATTTTATGTAAAACAAATCATGAGAGACAATTCTTTTCATGAATTTAGAATTAAAGCATGGAAAATTCTCATGCTACTGCATTTAAATCACTTCATTAAAGCTCAGTATAAAATAACCCCTTCGGGTCAATCATCTTATAAATCAATCTCAAACTCATTAAAAAATCATTAAAAAAAATTTATTATAAAATCACCCTTCTTTTAGGGTCACATGTCATAAAATCCTCTGAAAATCTAGCATCATAGTAGAAAATCACATCTTAGTAAAAATCACAAAATCGGGGGCCTGACCCATCCCTCGGGTCTACCCTAGTCTATCAAGACCAAAAGTTATATCATACGAGACATGTAGGTGACTATATCAGTAATATCGAGGACTATGGCTATACCCTAGTGAGCCCTGGCTACACTGTACCTAGTGTGTGGGGTATCACACGTGAAACAAGAGGTGGGTCAGTCTTTGTCAAGACCCTTCCTTGACTTAACCAAAACCACTACAAATTTTTCGCATTTTAACTTACCTTTCTCATCATAAATGGTTGGGCTGTGATTCGATGTCAGAATCCTCGCTTACCATATCATTCATCCATTTTCATACATACAAGTCAATACATTATCTACTGACTATAATTTCTTTTATAATGTATGTGAGCTCATATAAAATCTGATACAAATACATTCCCCACAATATATATATCGTATACATCATTGTGCTGTTTCTATGTTTAGATACATAACCGTACAAAATGTCTTTAAATATACATGCACTTGTATAGATTAAATCCCATGTACAGAAATCATGCTTTCTTTCTCAAATGTAGGCATGTAGTGCAAAATAATGCATCTTTATAATATCACAATGCCTTTAGATAAATCATGTCATGTATATTTAAATCACAGTAAATATGACATTTAAATCCTTCACAACACAAAATCGAATTCCGACGCATCCCTCAAGTCTATCCGTATCATAAATAAATTAGTCAATCAGGTGATATATCATGTGAGACTCTGTGGTGAAATGCAATAATAACCTGAACTATGGCCATAACCTATAATGGTGTTCCCAAGCAACACAGATCTCGGTGTGCGGGGCATCACTGCTGCAACGGGAGGGGGGTCAGTCCATCACAACCGCCAGCTATAACCTCCTCAACTCCATAACACCACACGATACAGTGTACTCTATGCCACTCGCATGGTACAACGTACTTCGTGGACCCTACATCACAGTCGGGGTGCCTGCCATAAGTCTTAGCCCTTAAACCATGGAATATCATACCACGTCTCTAAATCTACATGCGAACCTCTCATAGTGTGACACTCAGTCTACACGAGGAAATCAAGCATGGTTTTCAACATGTATTATATATCACATAAATTACAGTGCGCGCATTTGAGAGCGACTCACAGTCGACACTATGCTCAAACACTGTTTCACATTACAAACTCAAACTCTAGTGCGAGTAAACCTCCAGAAACTAGGTCAATGCCTAGTTCATGTTTCAAATCAAGTACAAGCAATAGCTCCAGTCCCATGCTATGCACAAAACTCATCAAATCAAGTACGAGAAATAACTCAAGTACTATGTCATGTATAAATCATGAAGAATCGAGTATGAGCTAATCGCTCCAGCACTCTCTCATGCATATATCATATAAAACTAAGTACGAGTCATAACTCCAGCACTCTATCATGCATGTTATGGAAATCTAGTGTGAATCACAATACAGCAATAATATATATGGAAAATATATGAAATCAAGCGCCAGCTGTGCTCTAGCACGATTTATTCTCACATAATTCGATAGATGGATCTTTAAAAAAGGGATGATTTTCAAGACATCAAAATCAGCACTATAAGTGTGCTTAATTCATATCAACCTTAAAATCATTAGCCAATCTATTTATTCTTCTGTTAAACAGCAGTAAAACACTTAAAATGGTGGTTTCCATGCTTTTTACAACTTTTCACAAAAGTTGACTTTTTTCCTAAATAAGGGTAAAATCGTAATTTGCCACTATCTGGTCACAATAATTATTATTCACTTTCTCTGACCCTCAGAGTTTTTTAGTGAATGTAAAAGCAGATGAAAATACATGCAGGTATCTGTAACTACTCACAAAAATTCCTTACCTGCAATCACTCGAGAAATTTTACTTTCTCAACGCTGCTCGATCTAGCAGTCCGATTTACTCCTCTAATACTCTCTGGAACTGCATATAACCATTTATCAGGTTAATTATAATTTTCCTGTTGTATTTCACATTAAATACAGTCTATTCCACTTAATGGGCTTTAATAAACCTTAATGGGTCTAACTATGCCTTAAGCCTATTTCCAATTTACTATTCATTTTCGTTGGGCCTATTGGGCTTGTGGGACCCACCAACTCTTATTAGGCTTATCCGAGACCCATTACATCACATTGGGCCTAAAATAATTGGGCTTGGCCCATTGGACCTCTTGGCCACATGCCATGGCCGAGAGCATCCCATGCCGTGGTCACACCATGGCATGTCGTCCATGTCCATTTGTTTAACCAAATTCACTTAGGCATTTTCACAAACACTTGGTTGGCATATCTTAAGCCTTTCCTATAGTTCATGTTGGCATTTTATCAAACACCTTATGTGCCAATATCATACCACCATCAATATGAACAAATTGATTATAACTAACCATGCCATAATCATGTCTACATGCATATCAACCTATACATGTCTTAAAATCACATGGATATTGATCAAAACTCATATACAAACTTTCGGCCATCACATGTTTATAGTGTTTTCATGTGTTTCAATCCATAAAACATATACCAATCAACTCCATATAACTCATAGATTAACATATATGAAGTTGGAAGCTTGAAATTATACCTAGTATTTGTGTTCACACTTGGCCGAAACTTTGAAGCCTCACGGTTTGTACACTATGGCTCCTTGATAGCCAATTCCAACATATGTCACTCTCCTCTCAATTTGGAACAACTTTCATGAAGATTGCAAGTTCCAAATATGCCTTTTTCCTAGTGATTTCTAGTGAGAGAAAGCTTAGAAAACTTTTCGGTTATGGTTTCTTCACTTTGCCGAAAATGAAAGGATGAAGATGATTAGGTGTTGGCTGTATTTATAAGTCCATTACTTAGTCATTAAGCTAAAATCCAGCCACCTTAATTGACTTCCAAAAAGTTTAGGTAATGGTTATCATTTTAGACTTTGTTACCTTTCACTAATGACTTATAACTTATATTAATGGGCTTTTTAATTGGGCTTCTCAGTTTGGGCTTTCTTAATGGGCTTTCTACCTTAAATTTTTAATACCTATTGGGCCTTCAATTGTCTCAATATTGGGTCCACAAATTGGCCCAACAATTCAGCCCATTAGGCTTTCCAAATTCGGCCTATACTTATGATACCTTAATGGGCTTTAAAATCTTCACTTTAGGCCAATTACGTTTTTATCCATTAATTTTAATTCAGAATCCTTCTGAATAAATTTTCCTTACTTTCGAGGATGATTATCTTATATTCTGACCAAAAATATTTTTTCCCAAATTTTTCTCCATACTTAGGTAAATTTTTAACTATGGTTAGTCAACTATGGTAAAAGTCCACTTTTTTTAACTATAGTTGACTTTTTCCTTAATCATTGACCAAGTTGACTATTTTTCAAAATTTTGAAAGTGTCATATCTTATGTCTTACACTCTCATCTTAACGTTTTAGCCATTTTCGCTAGGTAAATATGCTCGAAATACCTTAAATACCTTAACTCGCTAAAAATGTTAATTTTACCTATTTTAGCTTTTACTCTCGTTCTCTGTGTTCAGAACTAAATCAAACTGACTTTTCTTCATAAGCTCTCTATATTTTCTCATTTTAAGTTCTTCTCTTCATTCAGAATGATTCAGATTCACTCGGTTTAGCCTGTGACTCTTATAGCTCACATTAGGCTTTTATGTAGCTTATGAGTGCTAAATCACTTCACATACACTTTAAATCTAGTAATTACTCTTCTTATGATTCAACTATAATAATAGAGTGTTCATACACATAGGAATCATAAGGAACAAGCTACATAAAATATGGTTCTGACAGTCTTACCGCCAGAACAACATAAATACTAGGATTGTGAGGGCAAGGCTTACAGCATCGTGGCTAATGCCACTCCACTCTAACAATCCCTAGGGTACATCGTACTCCGCGTGAGATACATGGTACAACATACTCTGTGAACCCAAATCATAGTCATGGGGTGCCTGCCGTAGGTCTTATCCACTGAACCTATGTCTCAGTATGCACGTGTGGATATATCATCTCACTGTGACACACAGTCTACAGGAGGCTCCATCACGGCTATATGCATGTCATATAAATCCCTGTGCGAGCAAAGCTTCAGCACGACTCCATGCATATTCATGATATTTGAAAACCTCGTGCGAGCGAAGCTCTAACATGTTTTTCATAAAAATCAGTAAAATCTGTGTACGAGCAGCACTCCAGTACAACATTAAAAGAGTTATAAATCCATATAAAATCACGTGCGAGCAATTTCCAACACGGTTTTATGCATAAAATCCATCAAAGCATCGTTCGAGCAATGCTCCAGCACGACATCATGCATAAATCATTCAAAACTTCGTGCGAGAAACGTTCCAGCATGGTTTCATGCATAAATAAATCAATTCTCGTACGAGTTACACTCTCGCACGGCTTTTATGCAATTAAATTGGTTCAAATTACCTATAAATCACTACCAATTTTTTTTCCGTTTGTTATTTAATTCTTATCTTTCTCTGATCGTGACCATCCTACCAATAGTTGGGCTATGATTCGGTGTTAGTCCCCTCTCACCTATTTACCATTCCATTTTCCATATTCACATTCACACATCGTGATTTACTACCATTTGACTTTAACTAAATACATTCCCAATGGTATTTACATAACCTTACATCCCCAACAACATATCCATTTACAGTACTGTGCATTTACATGTTCAGATACAAAACTATACAAATGTGTATACCTGTCTCTCGATGGGACGTAGCGGATACCAAAGATGCAAGTACTCAGCCGCGCTCAAACTACTGAAAGTACTCTGTAGAGGAGGAAAATAAGAGGGGTGAGCAACCACACGCTCAGTAAGGCAATTATGCAAGTAAGTAGATAGCTCCATTATCTACATGCTCATAATGCCATGCCCTTAAATCCATTTCTTTTCATTTAAATCTCATGCACGAAATCATGCATACATCAATGTCATAGTTTATAAAAACTATTTATGCATATAGAAATCATGCAACTCATGCATCAATGGCATTTTATGTAAAATCATAATTCACATAAAGTAAATCAAGATCATGCATTATTTCATGTCATGTAAAACAAACCATGAAAGACAATTCTTTTCATGAATTTATAATTAAAGCATGGAAAACTCCTCATGCTACTGCATTTAAATCACTTCATTAAAGCTCGGTATAAAATAACCCTTTTGGGTTAATTATCTCATAAATTAATCTCAAACTCATTAAAAATTCATTAAAAAAAATCTGTTATAAAATTACCCTTCTTTTAGGGTCACATGTCATAAAATCCTCTGAAACATCTAGCATCATAGTAGAAAATCACATCTCAGTGAAAATCACAAAATCGGGGGCCTAACCCCTCCCTCAGGTCTACCCTGGTTTATAGAGACCAAAAGTTATAACATGTGAGACATGTAGGTGACTATATCAGTAAAATCGAGGATTATGGCCATACCACAGTGAGTCCTAGCTACACGGTACCTAGTGTTCGGGGTATCACACTTGAAACGGGAGGTGGGTCAGTCCTGCTGCCAGAACAACATAAATACCAGGATTGTGAGGGCAATGCTTACAGCCTCATGGCTAATGCCACTCCACTCCAACAATCCCCATGGTACAACATACTCCATGTGACATACACGGTACAACGTACTCCGTGAACCCAAATCATAGTCAGGGGGTGCCTGTTGTAGGTCTTATCCACCCAACCTATGTCTCAGTATGCACGTGTGGGCATATCATCTCACTGTAACACAGTCTACAGGAGGCTCCAACACGGCTCCATACATATTCATGATATCTGAAAACCTCGTACGAGCTAAGCTCCAATACGTTTTCATAAAAATCACTAAAATCTGCGTACGAGCAGTACTCCAGTACGACTTTAAAAGAGTTATAAATTCAAATAAAATCACGTGCAAGCAAGCTCCAGCACGGTTTTATGCATAAAATCCATCAAAGCCTCGTGCGAGCAATTCTCCAGCACAGCATCATGCATAAATCATTCAAAACTTCGTGCGAGCAACGCTCTAGCACGGTTTCATGCATAAATAAATCAATTCTCGTGCGAGTTACACTCTTGCACAGCTTTTATGCATTTAAATCGGTTAAATCATGTACGAGCAAGACTCCAGTATGGCTTTTATGCAATTATCATATTAAAACAGGAAGTGAGCTAAGCTCTAACACCTCTCATGCATGTCAAATCATTAAAACTAGTGCGAGCAATCACTTTAGCACCTTTTTATGCATATCAAGTCAAAACAGGGTGCGAGCTAGGCTCCTGCACCTCTAATGCGTTTCACAATAGTAAAAATCAGTGCGAGCAACTGCTCTAGCACATTTTATGCACATGATGTCACACAAATCAGTGTGAGCAACCGTTCCAGCACCTTTTATGCACACTCACAAACTTAAATATAGTGCGAGAAATGCTCCAACACTATCTGTTTTCATATAAACTTAATAGTTGGCCCATTTTCCAAAGAAATTTCATTAAATCTTAATAACACTTAAGTAGTGTTATCTTGTGAAATTTATGCAATTACTGGCCAATCTACCAATTTGCGTTACTAAAATTTCACGAAAATCTTCCAAATCATGCATGTCATGCTTTCACCATCCTTAGGTGAATTTTCCCTCAGTAGGGGTAAAATAGTCTTTTACCTATCCCGGGTCCTTAAAATTTTTAATCCATTTCTAGGAACTTTATATAGTTTTCGTGTATGTAAAAGCTGTTAAAAATACACGTAGCTACCTCTAGCTACTTGCAAAATTCCCTTGCCTCAATTTACTCTGTACAGTCTGACTTTTCCCAACGCTACCGATCACCTGATCCGTTTAGCTCTCAATATGTTCTCTGAAGCTGCAGATAATCATTTATCGGGTTAAATCCAAACATATTTATCCATATTTCACTTTTACTAGGCTTAATTTAATTCATTGGGCCTGTTTACCCCTATTGGATCCGATTGTACCATAATAGGCCTTAGCCGACCTTAAGCCCATTTTTCACTTACTATTCACATCATCGAGGCCTATTGGGCTCATTGGGCCAATCAGTATTTATTGGGCCTCGTTCTAAACTCTCGGATAGCTCAATTAATTATTTACGACAATTTATCTTAAATTCCAGAATTTAATTCATTTTATACGAAATTAATCTGTAATTTATGCGGTAAATTTCTAACACGCATAACTATGCAAATTATTGTAAATAAGGGTTACTTACCCGAGATGCCATGATAGTACGTAAATCGAGGTTGACTCGAGCTCTCGTTTGACATCAAATTGTCGAGCTACACAATTACATATTTTTCTGGGTCAAGTTTTCAGTTGAATATTAATCAAATTAAATATTTCAAAACTTAAATCGATACATTTTGACCGCTTACCGACTTACCCGTAGCACAATTGCATCACTGGAATTTTTCTCCCATTTTTCTTCTTTTTCTTTTCCCTTTTTTCTTTTTCTTTTTCTTTCTTTCCTTTTTGGCTGAACCAGTCCGGTTCAGCATATCTGCTCTGCACTGAATCAATCCGTATCGGTTCAGGCTCATCTTCACCATTCCGACGCTGTCCGGCTAATTCACTGGTAGTTTTCGACACCAATCGGCACGCCATCGTGAGGGGGAGCCTTCGACTGGCCTCGTGGTGGGAAGAATCGGCGTCGATGACACCCGATCCCGTCTTATCTCCTGCGGTCTCTCCCTCTCGATCTGACGTTCTCTTGCGATATCACCGCTCGTGGCTGTGCGGGTCGACTTCCTGGGGTGTTGATCGCCCTTCGCCGTCCACCTTTTCGCATCGTCCATTGGCAGTTTCGTGGGAGCCGAGGGAAACCGTTCCCTCTTTTCTTTTTTTATATTATTATTTATTCAAATAAAAAATGATATTTCAGCTAAAATATCTAAAAAAAATCATATTTTATTCATTTAATCAATTAAATGAATTTATCTGCCTTTTTTATCTTTTTGGTGTATTTTTTCAATATTTTCGGGATAATTTCTCGAAGTAAAAATTTTGGTTTATTCTAATAAATTCATATCTTGATCAATTTTACCTGAAATTTAATTATTGCTCCTTTATTGATCAAGATTCCCTGAATCCATGTTTATAATGTCAATTTCTTACCGAATTGACACCGAATTTTAGGACTTTTGACCGTTTTACCCTTCAATGTGTTCGAAAACCACACCAATCCAATTTTCCTTCATGAACCCTTTCTCATTTCATGTTTTAAATTCTTATCTCCAATCCGAATGGTCTGAATCTCATTCATTTAATATGTGGCCATTTCAATCTCCATTTGATCTTTAAATGCATTCGAGAATTTTTATTCATTCCTTTTGCATGTTTTCATTCACGTACAACTCTTTTTATGATTCAATTTTCATAAAACAATGTTCACATCACGTGAATCATAAGGAAATACGATAAAAATTAGGTCTTACACTAGCTCTCTTTGACATTCATACTTATGAGGAGGCAATGCACATGTCACAGTTATGCGAGCAGGACTTTAAGCGAAATGCCTCTGAGCTTGGAAAGATTAGTGTCAGAAGAGACAGAGATTGATAGAGATTTGGGATGGATAGAGTGGCCAAAAGAGGAGGCCAGAGATTTTTCGAGAAGAGACCTAAAATTGAAGAGGTGCAAGAGAGAGCTGCTAGACCTCTTATGTATCCAGCTTTGACTGCACAGAGGGGCATGGTTATTAGAGACCATGACCTACTACTGATCAGTGTAGGAGATGTGGCAGGTTTCATGGGACTAGACCTTGCCAGACGCCCCCTGTTACATGTTATAGATGTGGGAAGCCAGGTCATATTTTGAGATATTGTTTCGAGATGATGGAGATTGTCCCACAGAAGAGCAAGGAGCTAGAGAGAGCTTCAGTAGAGACAGCTGCTCTGAGGAGGAGGGCAACAGCTGAGGAAAAAGGAAAACAGGTAGTGGGTGTTAGCAAAGGACGAGTGCAAGCATTGGACCAGGACACAGCAGACGCATCGACAGATGTGATTAAAGGTACCATCCAAATCTTTGATTTAAAAGCATTTGTATTGTTTGATCTTGGTGCCACACATTCTTTTATATTGCCTTCCTTTGCTCATAAATTGTTGAAACATGTAAAACCTACACTGTTAGATAAGATGTTGATGATATCTACCCCTATGAATGATAGTTAGTTGACTAAGCATGTATATAGGGATTGTACGTTGAGGATAGGAGAAAAAGAGATGGCTGTCGATTTAATTTTATTGAATATGAATGATTTTGATGTAATCTTAGGGATGGATTGGTTGGCTGCGAATCATGTTATCATGGATTGTCATGCTGAGACCTTAATGTTTTCAGAGATCGATAATTTTGTTATAAGTTTTGTGAAATGAAATGAAGAACATGTTTACTATAAGATGAAAGAGTGTAATTTTAATTATCATATTTGAGAGATGAATTTGTTTATTATTTTTAAATGTTAATGTGATGACATGTGTTGCTAACGGTTGAAAGGATAATGTGAAGGGTTCATTGCCTACGTGGTTGACATTGATAAGACACACCCGAAATTGAGAGACATCCCTGTAATTACGGGTTTTATTAATGTCTTTCTGCACGAATTACCAGGGCTACCCCCTAATAGGAAAATAGAGTTTTGTATAGAGCTAGTACCTGGTACAGAGCCGATATCAAAACCACTATATAGAATGGCTTCGATAGAGTTGGAAGAGCTAAAGAAGCAGTTGTAAGAGTTGCTGAGAAGGGGTTTATTCGACCGAGCGTCTCACATTGGGGAGCTCCGGTTCTATTTGTAAGGAAGAATGATGGAAGCCTCCGACTATGTATAGACTATCGATTATTGAATAAGGCCACCATTAAGAACAAGTACCCCCTTCCACACATCGATGATTTGTTGGATCAACTCCGAAGAGCCCAAGTATTTTCAAAGATAGATCTGTGGTTAAGGTACCATCAATTGAAGATACGGAGTGGAAATATACCCAAGACAATATTTCATACCCGATATGGTCACTACGAATTTTTGGTTATGCCATTCGGATTGACGAATGCCCCCACAACATTTATGGCATTGATGAATGATGTATTTAAGCCATACCTGGACCAGTTTGTGATTGTGTTCATTGATGATATTTTGGTTTATTCCAAGTCCAGGGAAGATCATAAGCAGCACTTGAGGATAGTTCTGCAGACCCTCCGAGAGAAGGAATTATATGCTAAACTCAGCTAGTGTAATTTTTTGTTAGAGCAGATCTCATTTCTAGGCCATCTTGTATCGAATGATGGGGTATCACTAGATCTATCCAAGATTGAGGCAGTTGTACAGTGGAAACAGCCTAAGACAGTTACTGAGATCAGAAGTTTTTTGGGATTGGCAAGGTATTATCGAAGATTTGTTGAGGGTTTTCTAGACTAGCTATTCCGTTGACGCGACTCACGTGAAAAGATGTTAAGTTTGTAAGGGATGAGGCATGTGAGATGAGTTTTCAAGAGCTTAAGCATCGGTTGACCACTGCTTCGATTCTCACCATTCCTACCAGCTTAGGAGGTTTCTCTATGTATACAGATGCATCACACCATGGACTGGATTGTGTACTTATGTAGGATGGAAAGGTAGTTGCCTATGGATCTAGACAGTTGAAGGATCATGAAAGGAACTATCCAACGCATGATTTAGAGTTAGCGATCGTGGTGTTTGCATTGAAGATATGGCGCCACTATCTATATGGTGAGAAATTTCAGGTATAAACGGATCATAAGAACCTTAAGTATCTGTTCTTGCAGAAAATGTTGAACATGAAACAAAGGAGATGGCTCAAACTCCTGAAAGATTATGATTGTGAGATCATGTACCACTCGGATAAGGCGAATGTAGTTGCTGATGCTTTAAGCAGGAAGAACCTTGGGTTGGTGTCTTATATAATGGTTAGGGAATACGAGTTGTTGGAGCAATTTGCAAACCTCAGTTTGGATTTAACCCCACCTAGTTCAGAGAGATTCGACATTATAGCTAGTTTGCGATTGGAGCCAGAGTTGATTTTTCATGTTCGATAGGCTCAGCAGAGTGATCGACAGTGTATAGATTGGTTGAGTCAAATACAGACAGGTGTGGGTACAATTTTTGAGCTGTGTACTAACGGATTATTGAGGTTTAGGGGCAAAGTATGTGTTCCCTAGGATTCAGAGATACGGGGAGTACTAAGATGTATAAGAAACTTCGAAAAGTTTATTGGTGGTCAGGAATGAAAAGAGACATTACTGAATATGTCTCTAGATGTCTCGTCTGTCAGCAGGTGAAGGTAGAGCATCAGAAGCCTGCAGGGTTATTACAGCCTCTACCAATACCGACATGGAAATGGGAGCACGTCACCATGGATTTTGTAATGGGATTACCGAGGACCCATAAAGGTCATGATGTCATTTGGGTTATTGTGGATCGGTTGACAAAGTCTGCCCATTTCTTAGCCATGAAGGCTACAGATACTTTGAGTCTGTTGGCGAACTTATATGTTCGAGAGATAGTTCAGTTACATGGCGTACCGGTGAGCATTGTTTCTGATTGGGATGCCCGCTTCACTTTTCATTTTTTGAAACACTTTTAGGAAGCTATGGGGACCCAGTTGATCTTTAGCACCGCTTTTCATCCTCAGAAAGATGGTCAGTCAGAGATGACTATACAAACCCTGGAGGATATGTTGAGAGCTTGTGTGCTGGATTTTGGAGGCTCCTAGGATGATCATTTACAACTAGCCGAGTTCGCCTATAATAACAACTATCATACGAGTATCAAAATGGCACCATATGAGGCACTGTATAGACGCAGATGCTGATCCCCTATTGGATGGGAAGAGGTTGGTGACAGATAAACTTTTGCTCCAGATTTAGTGCAGCAGGCCTCTAAGGATGTCCAACTGATATGCAAGAGATTACGGACAGCTCAGAGCCTGCAAAAGAGTTATGCTGATAGGAGAGAAGAGCATTAGAGTTTGCTGTGGGTGAGTCTGTGTTTTTTAGAGTTTCTCCCTCGAAAGGGATTATGAGTTTCAGTAAGAAGGGGAATTTGAGCCCTCGATATATCGAACCCTTTGAAATTTTGGAGAGAGTGGGGATAAAGCTTATAGATTGGAGTTGCCACCAGACTTGGCAAGTGTTCATAACGTCTTCCACGTCTCTATACTTCGGAAGTATCATACAGACCCAGCACATGTGATTAGATACGAGCCATTGGAGCTTAATGAGAGTATGACGTATGTTGAAAAGCCGGTTCGAATATTGGATAGGAAGAAGAAGGTGCTACGGTCGAAGACAATTCCATTGGTGAAAGTTATTTGGCAATATCACACTCCGGAGGAAGCTACGTGGGAGTTGGAAAGCATGATGCAAAAGAAGTACCCGAAGTTATTTTCATATTAACTTGGTTCTAATTTGGAGTACCGAATTCCTTGAAGGAGGGGAGGATTGTAAGACCCTTAATGTATATGATTATTGGATGTACAATCAAGTTGAATTATGTATGAATCATAAGAAATAAACGTTTTAGAAGTTCTAAGTGTTAATAGAATGATAAATGAATGAGGAAGTGATTAAGTAAGAGTTTGAATGAGGAAATTGCAGCAAAAAGGGTGTAGAATGAAGGCCAGATCGATCCCATGCAGGGAGAGATCGATCTCATGGCTTGAAGAATGCAAAATCAGCATGTTGGAAGAGAGAGATCGAGCCACCACTGAAGCAGATCGATCTCCTTAACTCTCGGGCTGGAGTAGATCGATCTCCCTTTAAGGCCAGATCAATCTCCTTAGCTCTCTGCCTGACATGTTTCATTAAAGTAGATCGATCTCATTCATTGAAGCATATTGATCTCGTGCCTTCGATAGATCGATCTCATGCCTTCAAAATGTCGTGAAAATGAGGAATTCAAGAGGACCAGATCGATCTCCTCCCTATGCAGATCTATCTCATCAAACCAATTCTATAAATATGGAGGAGTTGGATCTGCATTACACGGAACTAAACCATTTTCTTCCATTTCAATCTTAAAACCTAGCTTTCTCACTCTAAAATAACACCATTTCCATTAAGATTTAAGAAAAACCCATTAGAGCAAAGTTGTTCCTTTTAAAGAGAAGAACAACAAACTTTGGAATCAAATGCACCATTGGTTGGATTGAAGGAGCAAAGGTGCATTCCCATTTGGAGCAAGAAGAAAATCAAGCTAGGTGAGTTTTTAATGCACCAATCCAAGTATATTTGTTTAGTTATTGATTTTGGAGTTGATTGGTATGTATATTAATGATAGAAACTACCTAGAAAATCATGGAACCATTATAACCTAGAATGAGTCTAGAGTGAGAAAATAGGAGATAGTTGAGTTGATGATAAATGGATTATGTTAAGGTGTTAGTGGAGTATTATGCATGATTTTAAGATAATCAAATGAAGCTACATTGTGAGCATAGTCAATTTATGAAAATGAGTATATATGGTGTTTGACAAAATGCCATAGTGAAGTAAATGATGAAATATAAACACTATGGGCTTAAATATCGGCTTAGTAGGAATCAATGGATCTAAAGAATCCAATAGACTCTCGAGAATATGAGTAGAGTAATCAATAAAGCCTTATAGGCGTTAATGAAAATTATAGGACAAGTCGACTATAGTGAACACAAGAGTTATGTTATATTGGACCCAATTGACGTGGGATATGATTTTGTGTAGTCTCGAGGAGTTCATTGGAGACGAAATGAACCGCGCGATCAAGCAGCTCTAGGGAAGTGGAATCACGTGACGCGATTCTAGGTAAGAGAATTTTATAGGTATACAGAGGTAGCTGCTCGTATTTTTGGGTATATATAGGGCTTTGAAAAAATGCATGAGTTTCTAGAAAAGTATTTGATGGTGTATGGAAATGACTACAAGTGTATATGTATATGATTTGGTTTCGAAGTGGATTTTTTAAGAAAGGAATAGTAAGGCTAATAATTGCATAAATCACATGTTTTTATGCTTTTACGAAAACACATTGCTTTGGTTTAAACAAAATGACGGATAGGCTGGCTAATGAATTTTCCTGATTTTGTGAAAAGGGTACAACGAGGTGCTAATCATTGTTTTGAGAATGTTTTGTTGAAATGGAGCTGCCTATCGTGTTTACGTGAGTTAAATCGTGCTAGAGCATCGCTCGCATTGGATTTTGGTGTTTTCATATGTATGATACATGCTGGAGCTTAGCTCGCACATGATTTGATTTGTGATGAGATTTTATAAACCGTACTGGAGCTTCTGCTCGAACGTGGATTTCGTTTGACTTTCTTATGCATATAATCGTACTGGAGCTATGCTCGTACTTGATTTCTTCATGATTTGACGCATAAAGCCGTACTAGAGCATTGCCCGTACGAGGTGATTTATTGATGATGCATGAATCGTGCTAGAGCTTAGCTCGCACAGGTTTTCACACTGTGGTATGTATGATGTCGTGGAGATGGTAAGATCCTCAAGCCCTACATTCTTAAGCCCGACGGGGTGGGGAGGCTCTCTTACGATAAGATCCTTAAGCCAACATCCTTAAGCTCGTTGGGGTGGGAAGGCTCTGTTAGTGGGGAGGCTCTCCTACATGAAACGAAACGCTTCCACGTCCACTTGAGACTATAGAGGTTACACATGGCATTGGGGTAGATAAGACCTACGGTTGGCACCTCCAACCATGATATGGGTCCGAGGAGTACGTTGTACCATGTATATCACATGAAGTACGCTGTACTGCGTGGTTGTGATAATGATTTGAAAAGTCTGACGAAGAACTAACCTACCTTCGTTCCAGCATGATGCCCTGTACACTGGGATCCGTGTGGTCTGGGATGTTTATGACATAGTTGGCCAACATAGTCTTTGAGATATAGTGACCGCCTGTCTCACATAATATTACATAGTACCACATGGTTTTAGACACTGAGTGTGATTGTGATTATCCAGGGTAGACCCGAGGGAGAGGTCGAGCCTTGTGGGATTTGGTTTAAAGAAATGACATACTATTGTGATGAGATTCAATGTGTTTGAAAAATTGAGAAATCTTAAAGGATGTTTCTTGATGAATTTCCCCATTTATGATGAGTTTTGATAATAATGAGCATGAGAGGTTTTACATGATGATGATTTCATGTTTTACATGCCTGTTTTCTATGTTTTAGTACATGATATATGTATATACATACAGCATAGTTTTATTTCCTCATTGTCCGATTATAAATGATTTATGCCATGGCATTATCAGCATTTAGATAGAGTAGTTATCTACCATGCTTGCATTATTTTCTTACTGAGCGAGTGGTTGCTCATCCCTCTACTTTCCCCCTCTACAGAGCGTACATAGTAGCCCAGTGAGGATTGAGGCGTTATTGTTGGTACATCTACTGCACTCCATCACCAAGAGGTATACACACAGAGATTCTTTTTCTATCTAAACATGTAAAGGTACATTAGTCATTTGAAAAGTGTGATATGAGATATGTAAATGTTAGAAAACATGCTATGTACAAGCTTATGACTTAACTTCAATGTATGACATTGTTTTAATTAATTGGAAATGAATGAGTTATAATGATTAATATTGACTTACAGCCCAACTGTGTAGTGGTAAGAATGTTCACGATCGGGTAAGGAAAATAAAAAATGCGAAAAAATTGTTATGATTTTTAAACGAGTTAGATAAAAAGGGTCATATATATATATATATATGATTCAATTGAAGGGATGATAGGCATGGTAGAAGATAAGAGGAAAAGTGTCGAACAATTAAATGAAAGAAGGAAATGTGCTCTTGCCAGTAAAACTGAGAAGATTAGATTGGAGCTGATAGTTGACGGGAAGGGCAGCACTAGGAAACACGATAAACAAATAAATATACATATTTATGTACAAGGGAATACGATAAAGGACGTGGGAGCTGCTATCCTTGAATAACTAATTGTTCAAGTAGAAAAATTGGTGGCTGACCGAGAGACATGGGACTATGGGAAGCTTGAACCGAAAGTAAAAAAGGGATGGCAGGCTGTTGTCCTATTGTCTGATCATGTACATAGACTAGTATATAAATAATAGAGTAGCATGTGAGCAGGAGAAGAACCCGAAGCATGAAACTGCAGCCAACGGTGGAAAGAATGTATATGTGTATATATATATATATATTACATATCATAGTGGGAGCAGCTGTTAGGGGCCTGTAACGAGAGAGGGAGAGAGGCCAGGAATGATATGAAAGAGAGACCAGAGAATGGCAGGATATGGCCGGCTGGCAGAACTGAAAGCGAAATAGTAAGGGAACTGAACAGAATAGAGGATGAAACAGAGTGGAAAGGCAAGAATAGGGTGATTGAAGCCGAAAACTGAGTGTTTCTATTGCAGTAAGTTGCAGCAAAAAACATGACGAGTGATGGAAAAACGCAGTGAAAGACTGATGAGGTTGATGGCGCCATTCGGTGAGTGAGTAAAAGGGGTGATAGTGCTCGATGGAGGTAATAGCATGAGACGCGTGGACTGTTGCTGGGAGGAAAATAAAGATGCAGTAATGGTAGGAAAGAAAGACTGGAACCTGCAGATGGTGGGAACAGTTGGTGGAAATGAGGAAGAATAAATTTACATAAATAAAGCAATATAGGACACATTCATCAGCATAGGAAAATGGAGAAGTCTGATGTTGCTATGTGATGGTGGTCGTGTCACCAGATCCACGTGAGCAACTACCCGCCTGCCACGTGTCTAACCAAGAACAGGCCACGTGGCAAATTGGCGACAGAACCGCCATGCGACACCGTTCCTATAGGTGCGACAGAGTGTCTGATGCGAGAGGAGTCTTCCGCCTCACAGTCTGCCGCACATCGTGAGCGGCAGACCTCCATCGCCCATGCACATCACAGGACTCCGCATTGCCCCCGACACAGGTCTCCCGCGTGCCTGAGGTAGAGGTCTCCCGCACCTCACGCGGTAGAGGTCTCCCGTACAGACTGCGGTAGAGGTCCCCCGCTCAGCATACGGCATAGTCTCCCGCACAGACTGCGGCATAGGTCCCCCGCTCAGCATGCGGCATAGTCTCCCGCACAATCCGCGGTAGAGGTCTCCCGCATAGTATGCGTCATGGTCTCCCGCACAGACCGCGGTAGAGGTCTCCCGCTCAGCCTACGGCATACTCTCCCGCACAGACCGCTGTAGAACTCTCCCGCTCAGCATGCGGCATAGTCTCCCGCAAGAACAGCGGTAGATGTCCCTCGCCCAACATAGCGGCAGAGGTCTCCCGCACCAATAGCGGTAGAGATTCCATGCATACTCTGCCGCCAGACTACTTCCCCGTAAGTTGCATGGCCCGAGGCGCGACAGAGTGCTCTATAACTCGGTCGCGGCCCAGACACGCGCCTGGGTCTCAGCCCGAACCGCCTCAGGAACCTATAAATACTAGGTGAGCTCTCTGAAAAAGAGGATCCGATCCAAAAACAAAAAGAAAAATAGGGAGAAACACTTAAACCCTTTGATTTAAGCAATACTTTCTCCTTTTCTCATATACACCAACTCCCGATCACTGACTTGATCGTCGGAGTGCGCGTGCAGGGAATAATCCCTGCCCCCTCTGATTCCTGTTGTTTTTGCAGGATATACGAAGAACACGTGGAGCAAATTGCATCGACGTCACCCTTTCGTCGTTAGTGTAATCAGACTACGCGAAAGGCATAATCAGACTACGTGGAAGGCAAAGCACTGTTGCTGTCAGGTAGGCAACACCAATTGGCGCCGTCTGTGGGAATCTCGACAAAAAGTCAGGTTCTCTATCGAAATGGTGAGGACACGCTCAACTGCAGAATTGACAGGAGGGCAGAACTCTGTAAGTCCCCCTGTCAGATCGGAACAGCGAAGAAGACACAGTGAAAGGGCTCAAGGAGAACCCTTAGTCTCCTTGGAGGAATTCGAGGCCCTGAAACGCAAAAATACGGAGGCTACCACAGCACTGAGAGCCATGGTGAACTTCTTCAAAGAAGCTCTCCCCCAATTCAGCTTACCCATGAAGTGCAACAGCTAGTGGGGGAAAGCACACCGAGGTAGACCTACGAGAGATGTCAGCCTTCCAGCCTGGTAAACATTGAACAAGAGGCAAGAACGCTACGCAACGCCACTGCCAATCCAGCGAGAAAGAGTCCGCCCTCAGCTCCCAGGCGGCAGAGTTCTCCAGTGGCTCAGGTGCGACAGAGTCCGCCCGTAGCTCCCGGGCGACAGAGTTCGCCAGAGACTCACAGGCGACACAGCTCACCCGCATCTCCCATGCGTCAAACATCTCCTTTGTCCTATGAGCGGCAGAGCTCGCCGAATGTGTAGCGGAGTCCCCCTGCGGCTCAACGGCGACAGAACTCTCCCGCAGACAACACGCGGCAGAGGTATCCTACATCGCATGCGAGACGATGTACTCCCACTGCTTATAGGAGGCAGAGTTCTCCTCTGCCCATGTGCAACAGACTTCTCCTATCGCCGCTCAGCGGCAGAGTTCTCCCGCAGTCCATAGGCGGCAGAGTTCACCTCTGCCCAATGTGTGACAGACTTCCCCTCTGGCTGCCAGGCGACAGAGTTCTCCCGCAGCACATAGGCGGCAGAGTTTCCATACCTGCCGCAGCTCATCCCCTGTGGAGTTCGAACATGACCTAAGGGCACATAGAACTGGGGAGCAACGAAGACAAGGAGATTTTGACCCACAAGAAGGTCCCGAGATATCAAGTACCGTAGTCAGAGGTACTAGAAGAGGTATTTACCAATCGGCCTCTTCTAAACCGGAAGGGACAGGACCTTACTCAGCTCGAGGGTCAGAGGACGTGGAGAAGGTCGTCCAAAGGATCCTCGAGAAGAAAAGGCTAGTGTCTCCGGATGACGGACAAAGGAGGAGGATCCCATTCAGTCCGGAGATCATGAACAAACCCTTGCCGAAGAAGTTCAAAATGCCTTCTATGGCTACTTATACCGGTAAAGCGGATCCCTACGACCATATTCAGAGTTATGAATCCCTCATGCTGCTTCATGGATGGGAGGACGAAATCATGTGCAGAGCTTTTTCTCTCACATTGTCCGGGCACGCTCTGAAATGGTTTAACGGGCTGAGCGAAGGTTCAATCTCCTCTTTTGATGAGTTGAGAAATGAATTCCTCAAAGTCTTCATGATCCACAGCCAGAGGAAGAAAGACGCTACCTACTTACTCACGCTTAAACAAGGGAATAAAGAACCCTTGAAAAGCGTTGTAGATCGCTTCCGAGATGCAACCTTGGAAGTGGAAGATCTACCAGTAGGCGTAGCCTTGGCTGCAATGCTGCAAGGGACGAGTTCCGAGAAGCTACAAGAATCCATCTCTCTCGATCAACCAATGACGATTTTCGACCTCTTTGCCAGGGCTAACAAATATGTAGCTCAAGAAGAAGTGATGAGAACGATACAGCCCAGGGAGGCAAAGGAAGGAAAGAAAAGAGAGAGAGACGCACCCGAGAGAAGCTTCCCAAGACCCGTGAGAATTGACAAAGCCCCTAGGCTCATGTATGAAGGTTATACCAAATTAAACGAGCCTCGTACTGCAATACTGGCAGCCATCGAAGGGGCAGGACTACTGGAATTCCCCAAGAAGAAAATTGGAGACGTAGGCCGAAACACTGAAGCCTACTGTGAATTCCATTGTGCTCACGGACACCCAACAGAGAGGTGTAGAGACTTAATGGACCAGTTAGAAAAACTGGCCAGAGAGGGGAAGATCAACCTCTTCCTGTGGCGAAGCGAGAGACCCCGATATCCTCCGCGTGACCAAAGGAATAATCGTCTGCGGACGGGGGCAAATAATGATATCAGAAGGGATAGGCCTAGAAACGAAGCAGTCAGGCCCATCCCCCGTGCTAATCCGCCAAACAACGAACCTACAGCCCTCGCGATAAATGTCATCGCAGGCGGGGACTCAAGTGCAGGAAGCTCCTCTACTTCCCGCAAGAGTTATGCTAGGCAAGCGTATCAGGTTAACGTGGTGATGGAGGAGCAGGCGGATGAAGAGCCCATCATGTTCACTCCGGCTGACAAAGGCGATGTCGCCATGACCCATGACGATCCCATGGTGATATCCACGGTGGTGGCCAAACAAGTAAGCAGGGTCCTGGTCGATAACGGGAGCTCAGTGAACCTGATCTATTGGAATTGCTTCGAAAAAATGAGCATATCCGAAGATAGGTTAAAACCCGTTATGACACCACTATATGGATTCACGGGGGAGCGAGTGAAAGTTACCGGGTCCATAGAGTTGCCTGTAACTCTCGGTGAGCACCCGAAAGACGTGACCCGGCAAGTATTGTTCATGGTAGTCAGATCGACCTCTGCTGCCTATAACATGATTTTGGGCAGGTCGGTGTTGAACGACATGAGGGCGGTGATATCCTCTTGCTACCTATTGATGAAGTTTCCCACTCCCAACGGAGTCGGGCAAGTACGCGGAAACCAAAAGAGTGCCCGTACTTGTTATCTCGCTTCCACTGCCAACAAGGTAACATAGAGGAAAGAAACCTTATGCATCGACGATCCGCCTAAACCCCAACCTGTAGAGGAAACAGAAGCCATTGCGCTAACTGAAGGGGATAGCGGAAAAAGGGCATTCATTGGGACTCAGTTGGGCGAGCAACAGAAAAAGGAGTAGTCGAGTGTCTGAGGAGAAACTCGGATATCTTCGCCTGGAGCCCAGCGGACATGCCCGAGATCAGTCCTGAAGTCATATGCCACGAACTTAACATCATACCCGGATATAGACCCGTCAAACAGAAGAAGAGGAGTTTCGCCCCGGAGCGACAAAGAGCAATCACTGAAGAAGTGAATAAACTCTTAGGCGCCGGATTCATCCGAGAGGTCTACTACCCTGAGTGGTTAGCCAATGTAGTGATGGTAAAGAAATCTAGCGGGAAGTGGCGAATGTGTGTTGATTTCACCGACCTGAACAAAGCCTGCCCCAAAGATTCATACCCCCTACCACGGATAGACCGACTAGTAGACGAAACATCTGATTACGAATTCCTCAGTTTCTTGGATGCATTCTCCGGGTATCACCAAATCATGCTTCACCCAGAAGACGAGGAAAAGACTTCCTTTATAACCGACAACGGGACCTATTGTTATCGGGTAATGCCGTTCGATTTAAAGAACGCGGGTGCCACCTACCAACGAATGGTGAGCAAAGTGTTCAAGGATCTTCTGGGAAATACCATGGAAGCCTACGTGGACGATATGATAATCAAGAGCCGCGTAGGAGAATCTCACGTTGATCAAATGTCCAGGGTATTTGAAGTATTGAGGAGATCCAACATGAAGCTAAACCCCGAAAAGTGCTCATTCGGGGTAAGATCAGGAAAATTCCTAGGCTTCATGATCACTAACAGGGGCATCGAGGTAAATCCTGAGAAGATACAGGCTGTCATTGACATGAAACCCCCAACCACCGTAAGAGAGGTCCAAAGATTGACAGGCAGAATAGCGGCTCTGAATCGCTTCTTGTCGAAATCAGCAGAAAGGAGCTTGCCTTTCTTCAAAACTCTACGGGGGGGAAGAACTTCGAGTGGACGGAAGATTGTCAAAAAGCCTTTGAAGACCTCAAGGAATACTTGAAGCGGTTGCCTCTATTAACAAGGCCCCTGGAAGCAGAACAGCTCTATATGTATTTGGGAGTCGGTGATTTCGCCGTCAGTGTGGTGTTACTGAAGAAAGATGAAATGATACACCGTCCCATCTACTACGTGAGCAAAGTGTTATTGGATCCAGAGACCCGCTATCCACTGGCCGAGAAGCTAGCATTAACCCTCTTGATGGCCTCACGAAAGTTGCGTCCGTATTTCCAAGCACATCCCATCACCGTCTTAACAGATCAACCATTAAGGCAGATCCTCCAAAAACCTGAACATTCAGGAAGGTTAGTGAAATGGGCGGTGGAGCTTGGGGGATACGACATCACATTCCAACTGAGGCAGGCTATCAAAGGTCAAGCTCTGGCTGACTTCATCGTGGAATGCACTATCCTAAACGACAGCAGTGAAGGGAAGGCTCACCCATGGTTACTGCATGTCGATGGGTCATCAAGTGCCAACGGAAGTGGAGCGGGTATAGTCCTGGTGTCGCCAGAAGGAAAATCCCTGGAATACTCCCTACGATTCGGATTCCCTAGTTCGAACAACATAGCGGAGTATGAAGCTCTGATAGCAGGGATGGCACTAGCGGAGAAACTGCAGGTTCACCACTTGGTAGTACACAGTGATTCTCAACTGGTGGTGAACCAATTCAGCGGAAAGTACGAGGTATGAGAACCGATACTGGTTCCTTACTTAAAGAAAGTCCAACTCCTGGCCAAGACTTTCAAAAGCTTTCAGCTGATGCAAATCAACCGGTCCGAAAACACACATGCTGATTCACTGTCTAAGCTAGCCTCCTCCACCGAAACACAAGGAAGGACAGTAAAGGTGGAGAGGCTCGAACGACCGAGTATTGAAGGAGTCGAAGTGTGTGACATTCAAGTTGGAGACGATTGGAGATCCCCATTTAAACAGTATCTCACTGAGGGTACACTCCCCCAAGATAAAGACGAGGCTCGTCGCTTGAAAATACAAGGGGCGAAGTTCACACTCATCAACAGAGAACTGTACAAAAGGGGATACTCATCGCCACTGCTAAAATGTCTGGGATCGGAACAAGCAAGATATGACTTAGCGGAAGTGCATGAAGGAATCTGCGGCGAACACTTAGGAGCAAGAGCCCTCGCTGCTAAAGTACTGCGATCGGGATTCTACTGGCCAACGCTGAAAAAGGATGCAATGGACCAAACCCGCAGGTGTGACAAATGCCAGAGGTTTGCGCCTATCACCACAGCCCCAGTAACTCCCTCTCAAGGCACAGTACAACCAATTCCTTTTGCACAATGGGGGTTGGACATCCTTGGACCTTTCCCATTAGCCACGGGTCAAAGAAAGTTCCTGTTAGTGGCTACCGATTACTTTGCAAAGTGGATTGAAGCAGAGCCTTTAGCCACAATCACGGAAAAGAAAGTGGAGGCAATGGTATGGAAAGACATTATTTGTCGATTCGAAATTCCCCGCATCCTAAATGCCGACCATGGAAAGCAATTTGATTGCAACGCCTTCCGTGAATTTTGTAAGAGCCTCAACATTCAGTTAAGGATCTCCTCAGTATCATATCCTCAAGCTAATGGACAGGCCGAAGTCAGTAATCGGACTATCCTCCATGGGCTGAAGACCAGGCTGGACAAAGCAAAAGGGGCCTGGGTGGACGAATTGCCTAGTGTTTTATGGGCATATCGTACCACCAGTCGTGTGTCGACTAAAGAAACGCCGTTCAGCCTTGTATACGGCGCAGAAGCATTGATCCCCGTGGAACTTGGAGCATTATCGCCAAGAGTGGTACCCTTAGTAGAGGAAGAAAACTCACAAGCTCTAAGGGAAGGCTTGGACCTACTCGATGAACATAGAGAAACCGCGGCTATTCGATTGGCATCCTATCATCAGAGGGTGGCCAACTACTATAATAGCCGGGTGAGAGATAGGCCAATGTCTGAGGGAGATCTAGTGCTCAGAAAGTCACAGATCACAAATGCCCTGAAGGAGGATGGGAAGTTCAGAGCCAACTGGGAAGGTCCCTACAGAATCAGATGCAAGATCGGACCCAACACTTGCGCTCTGGAAACTCTACAAGGGAAGAAGATAGGGAAAACGTGGAATTCAAATCACTTAAAGCTGTATTTGAATTAACCACTACATCTTTCTTCCCAAGCACTATTGTTTTACTAACACTGTCACCAGATGTCATTACCTAACCGATATATGCATTATCTTTTTGTTGTAAGTCAAAATCTCGTGACAGGATTCAAAACCGTGAGGGCTGCCCTTGGTTCGGGCCCTGCGAACGTAGGCTACCAACGGGCCAAACCCAAAGCGGACAATACAGGTTGAGTGGGCCAGACCCAAAGTAGACCGTTCAACCGAGCCGTAAGAGCCTGAGACGCTTTGCGTCACTGTGGCCAGGCGTGGTTCCACCGAGCCGTAAGAGCCTGAGGCGCTTTGCGTCACTGTGGCCAGGCGTGGTTCCACCGAGCCGTAAGAGCCTGAGGCACTTTGCGTCACTTTAGCCAGGCGTAGTTCCACCGAGCCGTAAGAGCCTGAGGCGTTTTGCGTCACTGTGGCCAGGCGTAGTTCCACCGAGCCGTAAGAGCCTGAGGCGCTTTGCGTCACTATGGCCAGGCGTAGTTCCACCGAGCCGTAAGAGCCTGAGGCGCTATGCGTCACTGTGGCCAGGCGTAGTTCAGATGAGCCGTAAGAGCCTGAGGCGCTTTGCGTCACTGTGGCCCGGCGTATACGTATCACTGTAAAACAGGTATATATACATCCACACAAGAGCCGTAAGAGCCTGAGACGTAACGCGTCACTGTGGCCAGGCGTATACTCAAAAGAGCCGTAAGAGCCTGAGACGTAATGCGTCACTAAGGCCAGGCATAAAACATTCAATTAACCATAAAGGCCTAAGACGCTACGCGTCACCGTGGCCAGGTAATCAAAATACTAAGGCTATAAAAACTAAAGACGCCTTCACGTCACAGTACTCAAGCCTTAAACAACTGCGTGTTTGCACAAAAAATTCTTCCTGAAAGTATACCTTTCTATCAAGAATTGGGGAGCATACACAAGCATAAATACAAAGCTATGTACAAGCAAAGTATATACAAGCAAAGCAAAAGAAACAATCAGACAAAGAATGATAAATGACAATTAGAGAAATAGTGCAAGACAAAGCATGAACAAAAATCTCAATTTCATTTCATTCAAGTGTCGATACAAACAGATCTTTAACAGATCTTTACAATTACATTTCGACAAAAGTACAAAGTTAAAACAAAAAACAAAGTACTTGAAATGAAATACAAAAAACAAAAGCAAAAATCCCTATCTACTCTCCGGGAGGAAGCTGGGGATCAGCTGCAAAACCTTCACTTCCAAGGGACTGCTCGCCCTCCTCGCCGTCTAAATCGATGAGGGCTTCTATAGGCTCAGGAGCACCGTCCAGATCCGCGGGCTCCCAAGGACCAGCAAGGTTGACGAGATCATCCTGAGCAGTCCTCTTGAACAGCTCGTCCGCAGGCTCAGCCTCGGGCTCGTACTTGGTCCAATCAGGGGCCTCAAAGAGCATCGCCTCATGGGTGTATTGGAGCTCAGGAAATTCCTCTCCTTCCCTGTGTGCTTCTAGCCAAGATCGGGCCAGGTAGAACCCGTACTTAACATAAGGGTTGGAGAAGTCTTCCTTCCGCCTCAAGCAGTCTTTGGAGAGACGATACTCCTTTACGGCCTCGGCCCGTATGCTGTCAATCTCGGTCTGGGACAGTACAGGAGCAGCTTGGCCTTCCAACTCAGCAACACGCTGCTCGAGCTCTTGATTCCGAGTAAGCATAGATCTGTAGTTGGATTACATGCGGTCTAACTCAGAATGAGCCTCCTACAGGTCCTCTTGGAGTTTACAAGACCGGGCCATCTCCACTGTGAGATCCCCCTTTGCAAGACCGAGGTCTTGATGAGCCTTAGTAAACTGCTCCTCTAGGCTTCGAACTAAATCCGGAAGAGGGGACAAGTTGTTGACCGTGTTCTGTAACTCCATAACTTTGTCCCTCAACTCCAGGATCTCTCTGTCGGCTCGCTCCCGATAAGCCCGATGTTGGGCATTATTTACCACGGTTCGTTGAGCCAGCTGCGAAAAAATGCAAAAATGTTAGATTCAAAGCATGCTGCAAAAAGCAATCAAAAAGAAGAGAAATCAGAAACTTACCCTCAACGCCTCGATATCGGCTAAGTCTTCACCATCGGGGTAGTTTCTGAATATCCTTGCCTCATCTCGAGGAAGGATAGTGGACCAACTCAACCGGGAGGCCACCCCGAGAGTGTCCAAAATGTCGTTGTCATGAACCCCGGGGTAGACCCGAAACTCGTGGCCCCTCATAATATTCCCCCCATCCACGGAATAGGGTCTCTCATCGGCAGGACCTATCCTCGGCAATATCGGCCTGCTTCCCATCGAACCCTCTATGTACAGGCGCTTTCTATTCTTCCGCTGAGACGGAATGATATTGCATTCCGCACGCTCCTCGGAGCGTGATCGCCCGGATGACCCGGAAGCCCCCCGTGAAGACGAGGCAACTCTCCCCCTATCCCGAGAGAAATCTCTCTGCTCTGAAGGAGGGGGAGGCATCGCTTGCCTAGAAACAGGAGGGGTCTGAGCACGAGATGGATGAGAGGGGACCGGTGCCTCACTTGGGACATCGTCAGCCAAACGATGCCTCTTCCTGGCAGGAGCGCTGGAAGGACCAGCCTCAGAAGCCTGGCGACCTAATGATTGCCGAAAATGACTCATATCTGCAAAAAAGAAAAAGAAGATCAATGGTTAATAAATTGATCAAAAATGATAAGCAGAGGGAAAAAATAAAAGTTACCGTCAGGAGAGTCTAAGTGCTCCTGAAGGGACTCGATATTTATCCCCTCGTCGTCCGGAAGCACCATGAAAGTGGAGCCGAACCCTTCCCAACAAGTGAGATCGGCTAAGGGTTCGCTACCAGAGCTGGAATCCAGATTGGTGCCCCCTATATCCTCTTGTGGCCTAGGAGCTTCAGGATTCAACTCGGGAGAAGCCGAAGGCAGAGGATCTGACGACGGAACAGAGGGTCCGGCAACAGGGACCGGACCCACACCCCAGCCTGCTAATATCAAATTTTCATTTGATACAAGGGTGTCCAGGCTAAGGGGATGAGGGACTAGCAGTTTGTCGATGTCAGAAGACAACTGCTCCCTAAGTATGGCGACCCGGGGACCCTTGGGGATTTCGCGCCTATTCTCCCAACGAGTGGAGATATCCAGGCCCTCGGGCACTTCCACAACCAGCCATTCTGTCTCGAAACCATGAAGATTGTTAGCAGGTTTCTCAAATAATCGGTTCTCAAAACCGGGCTGGTACACCCGCTGAATTGAGTAAGGCACTAAGCCGGGACTCCCTCGAAGCCTATAGAATACTTCAAAAAGAGGAAGAGACGGAGGGACGCCCCTTAAATGGTAGTGCACAGTGAATGCTACCAATTGCATCCATGCATGAGGATGCAGTTGCCCCGGGGATACCCTGTACGTCCTGAGGAAGGAAGCCCCAAAAGTCGGACAATGGGAAGTGGAGTCCTAACTCCAAAGCTACCCTAAAAACGACAGCCCCGTTAGACACACGACGTATGTCGCTCTCCTGAGGGGTTGGGAGTCTATAAGTGTATCCCTCGGATAAAGGAAATCGAGATTCTAGGTCTTGGACGTCGGCTTCCTTTAAAGTCGACTTAACGCCTAGATCGATTTGCTTTCCTATGCCATGTCCAGCCATCTTAGAAGTTCGTAGATCAAAGAAGTGGGACTACGGGCTACGAAAAATTACCTAAGGTAATGGAAACAGAACTCGCGGCAGAGTGTGAAAATCTGTGGCAGACTAGCGACACAGTGAGCAGTCCCGCGGCAGAGTTGCGACAGTGTGGCAAAGGAGTTGCTGCAGAGTTGCGATAGAGTGTCCTGAGAGTCGCGACAGAGTGTCCTTGCGAGAGAATTCAGTAGCGACAAGGACGTCAGGGGCCCAGTATTTATAGCGGCTCGCCTGAGTACACACACACGCGGAGGTCCGACCCGACCCGAGAATCGCCAGACCCAGATCCTCTTTCGCGGGAAAAATTCCCGCCAAAGAGTGGGGAGCAATTGATGGTGGTCGTGTCACCAGATCCACGTGAGCAACTATCCGCCTGCCACGTGTCGAACCAAGAACAGGCCACGTGGCAGATTGGCGACAGAACCGCCATGCGACACCGTTCCTAGAGGTGCGACAGAGTGTCTGATGTGAGAGGAGTCTGCCGCCTCACAGTCTGCCGCACATCGTGAGCGGCAGACCTCCATCGCCCATGCACATCACAGGACTCCGCATTGCCCCCGACACAGGTCTCCCGCGTGCCTGAGGTAGAGGTCTCCTGCACCTCACGCGGTAGAGGTCTCCCGCACAGACTGCGGTAGAGGTCCCCCGCTCAGCATGCGGCATAGTCTCCCGCACAGACTGCGGCATAGGTCCCCCGCTCAGCATGCGGCATAGTCTCCCGCACAATCCGTGGTAGAGGTCTCCCGCACAGTATGCGTCATGGTCTCCCGCACAGACCGCGGTAGAGGTCTCCCGCTCAGCCTGCGACATACTCTCCCGTACAGACCGCGGTAGAACTCTCCCGCTCAGCATGCGGCATATTCTCCCGCACGAACAGCGGTAGATGTCCCTCACCCAACGTAGTGGCAGAGGTCTCCCGCACCAATAGCGGTAGAGGTTCCACGCATACTCTGCCGCCAGACTACTTCCCCGCAAGTTGCATGGCCCGAGGCGCGACAGAGTGCTCTATAACTCTGTCGCGGCCCAGACACGCTCCTGGGTCTCAGCCCGAACCGCCTCAGGAACCTATAAATACTTGGTGAGCTCTCTGAAAAAGAGGATCCGATCCAAAAAAAAAAGAGAAACAGGGAGAAACACTTAAACCCTTTGATTTAAGCAATACTTTCTCCTTTTCTCATATACACCAACTCCCGATCACTGACTTGATCGTCGGAGTGCGTGTGCAGGGAATAATCCCTGCCCCCTCTGATTCCTGTTGTTTTTGCAGGATATACGAAGAACACGTGGAGCAAATTGCATCGACGTCACCCTTTCATCGTTAGTGTAATCAGACTACGCGAAAGGCATAATTAGACTACGTGGAAGGTAAAGCACTGTTGCTGTCAGGTAGGCAACATCACTATGAAAAGAAGAAGGAATGATAATAGATAGAGGACTTATGGGTGAAAGAGGATGAAGTCTGACCACCGCAAAAAATATGATGGATGAATGACAGAACTGATGATGTTGCTTAGTAGAGGAAACATGACGGCAGACAGAAAATGAAGCACGTAAAGGCTGATAATTCTGCCATGAATAGCTACCATAATAATTTAAATATGATAAATTTAGGAGTTGGTGGCATCCTCTCAGCATGGGATTGTGGAAGGAAAACCTGAACTAGAATTAATGGGAAACAGTAGGGCTGGCTACTACAGTTTGAGGCGTGAAAGAGAAAGAGATATATTAAGGTAATATATATATATATATGAGGCAAGAAAATGAGAGCAGCTAAAGGTCTAGAATTGAACATAAACAAGAGCAACAAAAATGGTGATAGTTGATAGAAACAAAGGAGATTAAAACCAAGTGAAACCGAGATGAAACAAGAAATATCAGAAGCACCGTGGATGACAGAATGCAGTGGCTGCTCTTCTCGATAGATTCAAGATCATTCCTCACTGTAGAAACGGAGCTGATTGAAACAACAACTGTATTGATGAGTGTTGTATCGAGGGAAGACATCAAGATATCATGCTTGGTGAGACAAGTTAGAAATAACTGGAAACTGGCAAAGGGAAACTGAAGTAGAGCTCGACAGCAGTTGCTGAAAGCTGCTGTTGTGGAAAACAACAGCACTGGAAACATTACTGGAAGTCAGCGCAGCGGATGAACTGTAATTGTTGTGCTTGATGATGTGAGCTGCCGCCAATGTGAGCATCTGAACCAAAAATGGAAATCTAACCAATGAGCCGAGAAGCAAAACTGACTATGTGAACTATTGCAAAAAAAGAAAATGAAACCAGAACTGCAATAGGGATGGAAACAGTAGATGTGTGCAGTTGTTAGAACACTGGGGAGATGGATCGAAGAAACTTACAATTAGAAATTGATGAAGCCGAGAATGGTGAGGCGTGAAGTAGCCCCATTTGGCTGTGCAGAATAGGGCAGCGGTGGTTTCACTATTTCGGGCAGTGCTAATAATAGTAAATGATGCTGATGTTCTCCCTTTTGGTCGAATATGAAGGAGACCATAGAAGGGCTGAATGTCCAAGGGTTTTAATGAGTTGAATAATGTAGAGGCAAGAGTTTTTTATTGGATTGAGTATAACAAAAGGGGTTATCGAAGAATTTCTAAAGTAGTGATCAAGGAAATCCGGAATAAGCTTGGTGCACAAAGATAAGGGTGGTGTGGTATAAAGTGAGAAAACTCATAAGGGAAACAAGCCTAAAGATCTGGTTAAGGTAAGGAAAATCATGTGTGCTGCTAGAGATAAATTACACGTATTTTCTGTCAATTTGTAGATATGAATTTTAGGAAATATTTTACCGTAAGGAAAATTGTTGTTGCTACTAGAGTAAAATATACATAATTTCTATGCGTTTGTAATTATAAAATTGTTAGCCTAAATTTCCTAGTTACCAGAATATAGAGAACCCGAAGCCGAATTTACGTTTTAGAATTTAAGAGAATTTTAAACTTCGTAACTTAGCCCAGCTACTGATATAGATTTACTTGGTTTATTTAGACAAAAATCTCGGTAATTACAATTATTGATTTTAAATCGAAATTCCTTAGTTTTACTCACCATAGTCTATTTATTAGCATTTTTAACCAAGAGAAAAAGACTAGTCAGCCTCTTCTGAATTGTTTTTATAAAAACGAACTGAATTTATAAGCGATTTAAAATAAATGATTTGTTTATAAGGTTATTCTAATGATATGTGCTTGAGCGTATTGACTGTGTGTCGTACGGTCCGACTCGCACTAATTTTGAAACAAAGGCGTTGGTGAGATCATAGTGCATTTCTGTCTGTTCTGTATCTATTTTTGTGGTTCACTAAGTATGATGAACCGTGCAGCACGCACGCAAGTACGATGTACCGTGTTTCTGATTCTAATTTTGGTCTTCAAACATTCTAATTTGTGAGTTGTTTGGGTAGCTGACCACTCCCACGGCGATTGACATCCCGACACACCTAACCCGTGATTGCCCAGAGTCATCGACATTGGCCAATTTTCATTTCTGATATCTGATATAACATGTCTGCCTTGTCTCGTCTATTTGAACTTCTGAATTGACTGTGTGATTGTATTTTCGTATGGAACTGAATATTTTAATGCATAAAAGATTGTGAGGGCCACCTCTTGAATCCTGTGGGACCAAAGTGCCACACCTTCATCACTTTTAAAAGCCGTTTAAAGTTTTAGAAACGATATTGATTTCAGTTCCATTTACATAACGAAATTGCCTTTGAATTTTTTACTTTGATTTTTCAGAATTGGCAGTACCTCTGTGAATATTTGAAATATTTTCTGAACTACCTGCATGAACTTTGATATCTAGAAATTCGTTTATTTTACTGATGGAAGCTCTGAAATTTTCTGTATTTACCACAGTAGCTAATTTTACTACCGATATATGTTCTGGTTTCTGAAATTCGTTTCTAGTATCTGTGAATTTGCCGAACTACTTGTATACTTTGTGAAATGTCCCAAATTTGGCAGATAAATATATATATATTTAGGTAGTGTATTTATCTGCCTGCTATGAGATTTTTTTTACTAAGTATGTTGAGCTCACCCCTTGCTTTCCTCTACAGAGCCCCTTTGTAGCTTGGATCGCTTCCGTTAGTAAGGTATTAAGCACAGTTATGATTCCGCGGAGCATATTTCTGCATCGAAGATATACCCAGGCTTAAACAATTCTTTTGTATCTAAAATTTATGTAAGTACAGTAACGCATACCAGATGTGTTTGGAGAATGTGAATATATTTTGTTTAAAATTTGTTACTAAGAAAGAAAATTAATCAGATTAAGTTATTGTTGTGACATAATATCGACTTATAACCTAACCAAATTGTGTGAAAATTTGGATCGTTACAACATGATAGTTCTTAAAGTGTATTAGTGCAATGGACATTGGAAATTTGAATTTTGACTTAATGTGAATAGTGAATTGTAGATTGTCTTATTTTGTGTTGGAAGAGGGAAATACACATTTACCTATAAATTTCGCCGAAATGAATTTTGAACCTTATATTGAGTTTTAATGAATTGGGCCTTAGGTAAGACTACTTTAAGACTGTATCGAGCCACGTGCTACTGATAATGACTATAGAACACTGACTCACTATACAAACAGTGATATGAAAAGTGGAAAAAGTTAGCCCTAAAATTTGTATTCTACGTGCATTGTCGTAATCGTCACGTCCCTTAAGGCGTGACAAATTACCCTCATAGCTCGTTTTTTTTTTTCTTACAAAGATAAATGCTTAAATATATGGTAGTGGCTCAACTTCATCAAGGAAAAGAAAACGAAGATGATAAAAAAGATAAAACTTTTACTTTATTTAAGAATTGCTGAAATTATCGTCTTTATTTTTCATATTTTTTTTGGTCAAAATGAGAAATTTTTTGGCAACATAAGGGAAACATTGAAATTAGAAGTGAAAGGAAGTGAGCAAAAGACAAATACATATTGATTTAAGCATTATGAGATTAAAGCATAGAAAAAGCAAGATTAATGAAAGATATAAACTTTAATTTATCATTTCTTAAATGCATTTATTTTCTTTTTCCTATTTTTGGTAAATTTTTTTATATAAGTTTAAATTGAATGCCAAAAAAGAAATTGTTTAGATGAATTGGTTATTAATTCGAGAAATCTTTAAAAGTATTTTTATTAGAGGGATAGTTTGCAAAGCACTCTAATTCGGTCTTCACGATGTAAAAAGCTACCTCATCGAATCTCACCCTTACAATTTGATTATGATTAGTAGTTTGTCCATCCTACATGCTTTACGAAAAATGAAAGAAAAGAAAGGAAATTGGAATCAATTTTTTTTTTTTTATGTTTTTACTAAAAACAAACTTGTTTTTGCCTTTCTTCTTCTCTCTCTTTTTGTCTTTCTCTCCCTACGGATTGAAATATGGGTCGGATTTCCTTTTTTTGTTCGGCCATATATTAAACTTAGATTTGTAAAACCCATCATTTTGCTTATATTAATCATGGAACCTTAAGTGTATTAAGCTAAATGTAATTTGATGTAATGACAATGCAAATAAAGGTTTCATTTTAAGTTTAAGTTTGTGTATGAGTATGTTTAGGATGTGTGTTAGAATGGAAGTTGCATATTTAGAAGTTAAAGTAAGTCTATAGTATGAGTTAGGAGAGTTTTGGATGAATTTTAGGAAATTGCGCATTTTAGAGGTTGAGGGATCGATCCCTCATAAGGAAAGATCGATCCCCTGGTAGTGAAAAGTCTTGAGAAAAGTAATCTATGATGCAAGGATCAATCCTACTATCTTTTGAGATCGATCCTCTAACTAAAGGTCGAAGAAGTGAAGTATTCTGGCAGAAAGGGATCAATCTCTTCGTTTGACAGATCGATCCCTTTGCCTTTTGAAGCCTCTAGCTACTACCACTATAGACAGGACACTCACCAGACCCTACTTTTAACCCTTAAATTCTCTATGGTGCTCTCTCACTTCATTTCTTCTGCTTTCCAAGAAAATCCTAGCCCCAAATACTTAAAGAAAAACCTAGGAAGAAGGAAAGAGAAGAAAGAAATGATGGTTACCCTTAGAACCCCAAATGGTGTCACGACCCTTAACTTACCAAAAATCGTCATACATTTTTCGCTTTTCATGCATTATTTATTTTTCGTCCTTACCTCACCTTGATCGTGATCAACTACCCTCTCAACAGTTGGGCTGTGTGTCAATGTCTACCTCACCCAACCATAACAATTTCATTTGCATTAAAATTTTGAAGTAAACACTTGTACAAATAAATCAGAGTTATTGTTTACATGTGTTTACATTGCTTTACATCCCCAATAGTTACATACAAAATGCTACTGTGCTATTGAAAGTTTAGATACAAAATTACATCAGTGTGTATACCTCAAGCGATGGGATGCAGCGGATACCAAAAGGGGAAGCCTCCAGTCGCTCTCAATCTATACTCAATGCTCTATAGAGAGGGGAAAATAAGGGGGGTGAGCAAACCACATGCTTAGTAAGGCAATCATGCGAACAGGTAGATACTGCAATATCTACGTGGTCGTGATGCCATGCTAAAAAACCATACAATTTCTCATTCACATTTCAAAAGCATTAGTTCGTGCTTGTGTTAATGGCATGTAAAGCAAATCATGCTGTTTAGTTTAGGGCACAAATCAAATTCAAAGCATGGTATTAATCATCATGCGTATTTCACAAATAAGGCACGAAAAATCATCATGCATCAGTTCACTTTAAAACCATTTTCATCATTTCTCAAGCAAATCATACTTTCTCATCTCAATTAAATCAACACTCGTCAGGTCTCAGCCCCTCCCTCAGACTGTCCTGACTCACAAAACATTTCAAACATGGATTCATTACATAAATAATAGACATGTGAGATAGGCAATATAATAAGGGAAATCTCCTCTAGGACTATGGCCATATCTTGTGATCCTAGGCTATAATGATTAGGTGCACGGGGTATCACCACTATCTACTTCCACACGGGAGGTGGGTCACATCCAGCCCGCTAGTCCATAGCAGATCTAACATCGTCCGTAGACGGCATATCACAATTTCAACATGGTACAACGTACTCCATGTTACCTGCAAGGTACAATGTACTTCGTGGATCCATATCAACACATGATATCACGACACATCTAAAAAATGTACCTACGAGCCTATTTAATCAGTATGACATCCTGTCTACCTGAAGCTCTTAGCACGGCTATCAACATGTCAATTTTAAAAAATGCACATGCAAGCCTATTTAATCGGTGCGACGCCCAGTCTACCTGAAACTCTTAGAACAATAACAAGTATGATAGGCATTTAATGCGAGCTAAGCTCCAGCACCATTCCAAAACCAGTATAAAGTCTGTGTGAGCTCAACTCTAGCACAACATCATAGAAATCCATGTGAAAACTAGTGCGAGCTAAGCTCTGGCACCCATGCGTATGAAAACACATCAAATCTCGTGCGAGTCATACTCTGGTACACTTTCATTCCCATGAAATCCATATAGGTGGCTCGATTCTTTGCAAAACATGGCAAATCATTTCAAATGTTAGCCAACCCACCAATCACTTGCTAAAAAGCAACAAAACAAGGTTTTCAAAGCATCATGCTTTTATTTTCATGCACATTTCTCAAAACCTAACTCTTTGCCCTTCAATCTCCCAATATCATTTCCTAGTATCACATGCACTCTAGCAAAACATTTAAGCACCCAAATTGCGTACAGATATCTCTAAGAGTCCACACAATTCCCTTACCTCAATTTACTTGGGGTACGAGTCTCTTCCTTTACGCTTCTTGCGTTATTGGCTCAACTTGCTCCGATGTATCCTCAAGAGCTGCAATTCATTCATCAAACACTTGAGTTAGTGTTGCTAACTCTTATTCACTATGCATTTTACTCAATGCCTTAAATATTCATTTTACCCTTTTTGGGTAAGTATCACAATTCATTCCATAACACCATCTTAATTCCATACCCACAACACCATTATCACCTCAAGATATCCTATTCATTATTAATACCTCTACATTTCACTTTCTTACACTAACCCATTTCTAGGTTATAATAATTCCATTGCTTTCTAGATAGTTCCTACCATTTATATGCACACCAAATCACTTTAAAATCCATAACTACACAAATGTACTTAGTTTTGTGCATTAGAAACTCACCTCTTTGGATTTCCTTCTCACTCCAAATGACAATGCTCCTAGCTCCTTCAATACGACAAATGGGGTAATGCCTTCAAGTTATGTTGTTCTTCTCCTTGATGTGAACAACTTTGTGTCTAATAGCCTTCTCTCAAATCTTCTTGAAAATGGGTGGATTTAAAGAGAGAAAACTAGGTTTTTTTTTTTGGATTGAAAATGGTAGAGTGAGAGTGTTTCCCGAAATCTGCAGATCCAACTGCTCCTATTTATATATTTAGCTTGAAGAGATTGATCTGCCTTGGGTGGAGATCGATCTGGTCCTCTTAAAAATCCCTCATTTTCACGACATTCGAAGGCATAAGATCAATCTGTCGAAAACTTGAGATCGATCTGTATCAGGCAGAAAGTTGAGGAGATCGATCTAGCTAGGGAGGAGATGGATCTGCTCCAACCTGAGAGCTAAGGAAATCGATTTGCTTGCCTTAAAATTGATCTTCTCCTTATAGAATGTTTAGCAAATCGATCTAGCTCCATTGGAGATCGATCTGCACTATTCCTATTGCTCGAATAAGAGTATTTTGGCTCTTCCAAATCGATCTTTCATCCTATGAGATCGATCTGGCATTCATATTTTCCAGATTTTGCTGCAGTTTTCTACAGAAACTTATACCAAAACATCCTTAATTTGCTACCATAGTCATTTCCTCATCCAGTTACCTTTAAGACTTGAAAATGACATCCATTCATACTTTATACACATTAAAACTTATGTGTATTCCTCATATAACCAAAGATATATGATATAAACTAAATGGAAGTGCACAACTCATGCAAATCTCCATTCCATTTTACCACACAACTCCTTTTTCATTCCACTCACATTCATCACATACAAAGTCCATTTCTTCATATTCATACATAATTAAACTTGTACGTACATCACAACTCTTATTACAAGTGTGTACATTGAATTTATGGACTTTACATCACTTATGAATTCATAATTACTTGATCCAAAGTCATCCATATTATACTTCCTTTTACATAAATATGCAAAGTTATACATATATGGGGTCTCACATTCTCCCCCACTTAGAAAATTTGGTCCTCCAAATTGGAACCAATCATTCCGTGAACAATTCGGGATACCTCTCCTGTATCAAACTCTCAAATTCCCATGTTGCCTCTTCCACCATGTGATGTTGCCAAAGAACTTTCACTAAGAGAATTGTCTTTTTCCTCATCATTTTCTCATTTCTATCCATTATCCAAACCAGCTTCTCAACGTATGTCATGCTTTCATTGAGCTCCAAAGGCTCGTACCTTATCACATGCGCCAGGTCCGGGTGATACTTCCATAACATGGATACGTGAAAGACGTTATGTACATTAGTCAATTTCGGTGGCAATGCTAGCCTGTATGCCTTATCTCCCACCTTATCAAGTATCTCAAATGGCCCTATATACCGAGGGCTTAACTTCCCCTTCTTTCTGAATCTGATAATACCCTTCGAAGGAGAGACTTTAAAAAACACTGACTCACCCACCATAAACTCTAGTGGTCTTTGTCTCCTATCAGCATAACTCTTTTCTCTGCTCTGAGCTATCCGTAATCTCTCACAAATCAACTGGACATCCTCAGAGGCTTGTCTAATCAAGTCATGAGCAAAAATCTGTCTATCACCAACATCTTTCCATCCAATAGGGGAATGAAATCTACGCCCATGAAATGCCTTATATGGTGCCACCCCAATACTCACATGAAAACTATTACTATAGGCGAACTCTGCGAGTAGTAAATGGTCATCCTAAAAGCCTCCAAAATTCAATGCACACGCTCTCAACATATCCTCCAAGGTCTGTATAGTCCTCTCTAACTGTCCATCTGTCTGAGGATGAAATGCGGTGCTAAAACTCAACTGGGTCCCCATCGCTTCTTGAAAACGTTCCCAAAAGTGGGAAATGAAGCGGGCATCCCTTATCAGAAACAACGCCCACTGGAATTCCATGTAGCCTTACTATCTCGCGCATATACAAGTTCGCTAACTGGCTCAGAGTATCGGTAGCTCTCATAGCCAGAAAATGGGTTGATTTCGTCAACCAATCCACAATCACCCATATGGCATCCTGACCTTTGCGGGTCCTCGGTAATCCCATCAAAAAATCCATGATGACATGCTCCCACTTCCATGTCGATATCGATAGAGGCTGTAATAATCCCGTAGGCTTTTGATGCTCTACTTTCACCTGCTGACAAACGAGACACTTAGCGACATATTAAGTAATGTCTTTCTTCATCCCAGACCACCAATAAGCTTTTCGAAGGTTTTGATAGATCTTTGTACTCCCTGGATGTATCGTATACTTTGATGAGTGAGCCTCTGTCAAGATCAACTTCCTGATCTCTGGATCATCGGGAACATATATCCTATATTAGAAACTCAACAATCCATCTGAACTCAATTCAAAGTCCATCTTTGTACCCCTTCGTATCTACCCAACAATATCACTGTACTGCTGATCAACTCGCTGAGCCTATAGGATTCGATCTACCAGATCCGGTTCTAAGAGTAGGCTAGCTATCATAAAGCTAGTATTAGCGTCAGGCAGGGTCATATCCAAACTGAGGTTCATGAACTGTTCCAACAGCTCGTGTTCCCTGATCATCATGAATGACACCAACCCGAGATGCTTTCTACTAAATGCATCAGCCACCACGTTTGCTTTACCTAGGTGATACAGGATCTCACAATCATAATCCTTTAACAGCTCGAGCCATCTCCTCTGTCTCATGTTTAACTTTTTCTGCGAGAATAAGTATTTAAGGCTCTTATGATCAGTGTAAACCTGAAATCTCTCACCATATAGATAGTGGCGCCATATTTTCAATGCAAACACTACGGCTGCCAACTCTAAATCATGGGTCGGGTAGTTCCTCTCATGATCCTTCAACTGTCTTGATCCAGAGGCTACTACCTTCCCATCATGTATCAATACACAGCCCAGTCCTTGGTGTGATGTATCTGTATACACCGAGAAACCACCTGAGCTAGTAGGAATGGTGAGAATCGGAGCTGTGGTCAATCCCCTTTTCAACTCCTGAAAACTTTCCTCACACTTATCATCACACACAAATTCAACACTCTTTCTCGTGAGACGTGTCAAAGGAGCAGCTAATCTCAAGAATCCCTACATAAACCTTCGATAATACCCAGCTAAACCCAAGAAACTTTTGATCTCTGTCACTGTCTGGGGTCTTTGCCACTATGTCACTGCCTCACTCTTTGATGGATCTACTGACACACCATCCTTCGAAACTATATGATCCAAAAAAGAGATTTGCTCCAACCAAAAATCGCGTTTACTGAGTTTAGTGAACAACTTCTTCTCTTAGAGGGACTCTAGCACTATCCTTAGATGTTGCTCATGCTCCTATCTAGATCTTAAGTAAACCATTATATCATCAATGAACACAATAACAAATCGATCCAAGTATTGGTGAAATACCTCATTCATCAACGACATAAAAGTTGCGGGAGCATTCGTCAACCCGAATGGCATAACCATAAACTCATAATGTCCATACCGAGTGCGAAAAGCTGTCTTGGGTACATCTCCACTTCGTATCTTCAAATCATGGTACCCAGATCTCAGATCTATCGTGGAGAAGACCTGCGCTCCCTTAAGCTGATCCAACAAATCATTGGTACGTGAAATGGGATACTTATTCTTGATGGTGGCCTTACTCAACAATTGGTAATCTATACACAGTCCGAGGCTTCCATCCTTCTACCTTACAAACAAAATCGGTGCTCCCCAAAGTGATACACTCGGTCTGATGAACCCCTTCTCCAACAACTCTTACAGCTATTTCCTTAATTCTTCCAACTCCACTTGAGCCATTCTGTACGGTGGCTTGGATATCGGTTTTGTACCAGGTGCTAAGTTTATACCAAATTCCATCTCCCTATCTGGAGGTAATCCTGTAACTCATCCAGAAAGACGTCTAAAACTTCCCTGACCATTGGAATGTCTATCAACTCTTAACGTGCCTTATCCGTCTCAATCACATAAGCAATGGACCATTCACATTATTCTTTTCCACCGTTAGTAACACACTTCATCACATTAACATACATACTTGATAAACATATTTATCTCTCAGACATCATGTATTAAGATCATACTCTTTTATTTACATTAATCATGTCTTTCATTTTCTTTCACAAAACTTACAACAAGTTTATCTATCTCTGGAAAAGTCAGTGTCTTAGCACGACAATCCATAACAACATGGTTTGTAACTAGCCAATCCATACCTAGGATTACATTAAAATCACTCATATTTAATAAAATTAAATCAGATGCCATTTCTTTACCTACTATCCTCATCTTACAATCTCTATATACATGCTCAGTCAGTTGACTATCATTCATAGGGGTAGATATCATCAACATCTTATCTAGCAATGTGGGTCTTACATGCTTTAATAATTTACATGCAAAGGATGGCGATATAAAGGAATGCGTGGCACCAAGATCAAAGAATACAAATGCTTCTAAATCAAAGATCTGGATGGTACCTTTAACCACATCCGAAGACTGATCCGCAGTGTCTTGGTCCAATGCGTGCACTCGTCCTCTGCTCACACCCATTGCATGTTTCCCCTTTTCCTCAGTTGTAGCGCTCCTCCTCAGAGCAACTATCCGAACTGGAGCTCTCTTTGTCTCCCTGGCCTTCTGTGGGGCTCTCTATCATCTCTGGGCAATCCCGAATTATATGCCCTAGTTTCCCACATCTGAATCATACTGAAGGAGGTACATAGCATGGTTAAGTACCATGGTACCTACCACACTTGCCGCACTGTTCTGTAGTAGGTCGTGGCCCTCCAATCATGATTCCCTTTGCTAGAGCTATGGCTGTATAGATGGGAGGATTAACTGACCTCTCCTGAATCTCCTCGATCCTCGACCTCTTTCCAGCGAACCTCTTGCTTCCCTTATAACTGAAGCCTCCATCCATCACTAGTCTCTTCTTATCTTTATCCCTCGCTTTACCAACCTTTCCAAACTCTGAGGTGATCCGATCGATATCTTGTTCAGACAATTACGCCTTGCACACAGCCTCCACATAGGTCGGTATATCCAAGGGAACCAATCTGGGCCTGATGGTTGGTCTCAGTCTATCCACAAACTTGTAGATCTTTTCGACCTCATTACCCATCGTATTAGGATCATATCTTCCCAGGAAGATAAAATTTGTCTTATACTCATCCACCGTCTTACTCCCTTGGGTCAGTCCCAAAAATACCATCTTCATCTTCTGTTGTACGGTATCCGAAATGTACTGTCTTTGGAAAGCCTCCAAAAATACATCCCAGCTAATCTCTATATTCTAGGCTCTTAAAATATGCCTGGTGGATTTCCACCAATGTTCTGCTGATCCCTTCAGCATGAATGCAGCAAAAGCTACCATCTTGGTAGTAGTACACTCAAAGAACCCATATAACTTCTCAATTTCATTTATCCAATCCTCTACAGCTACTGGGTCCTTAACTCTACTGAAAGACGATGGTCCAAACTTCTGGAACTGCCTTAGTCTGACCAATTCACAACCGTAACCCCAGCCTCTACTGCCCTGTGGTGTAGCAACAGGTGTAGGTATATCTTATGCAGGTGAGGGTGTAGGCGTATCTGTCGTCTGAGGTCTCTAGGCTGGTCGTGCCCGTGCCTTAGGAGTTGCCACCTGCTCGGCCTCACCCTATGTAGCGGGACTCTGTCTGCCCCCAACTCTAAGCAACGATTGAGTGACCAATTCCAAGATCATCTCAATGCTACGCTCAATCCTCGCAAAGTGAGCCTCAGTACTCTCGGGTCTCTCCTCTGGACCATGTGAAGCATGCTTAACCTCAGTCTCCACCTCAACCTCATCCTGAGCCTCCTGTGTTTCTGGCTCAACACTACCTCTAGGCCTACCTCTACGACCTCTAGCTTGCGCTCTCACCCCTCTATCGCGACTGGTGTTAGGCATTATGCCAAGATTCCTTACATTCACATCAATTTCTTAGTCAACCCATCGACAAACACACAATTGTATCTAAAAAAGCATAGTAACATGAGGATGAAATTTTCCAACTTATTAAGTATTTTAAACATTGACACACGTCAGAGCAACTCAACTTTGATACCAACTTCTGTCACGACCCTCAACTTACCAAAAATCGTCACAAATTTTTCGCTTTTCATGCATTATTTATTTTTCGTCCCTACCTAACCTCGATCGTGATCAGCTACCCTCTCAACAGTCGGTCTGTGTGTCAATGTCTACCTCACCCAACCATAAAAATTTCATTTGCATTAAAATTTTGAAGTAAACACTTGTATAAATAAATCAGAGTTGTTGTTTACATGTGTTTACATTGCTTTACATCCCCAATAGTTACATACAAAATGCTACTGTGCTATTGAAAGTTTAGATACAAAATTACATCAGTGTGTATACCTTAAGCGATGGGATACAACAGATACCAAAAGGGAAAACCTCCAGTCACTCTCAATCTATACTAAATGCTTATAGAGAGGGAAAAATAAGGAGGGTGAGCAAACCACACGCTTAGTAAAGCAATCATACGAATAGGTAGATACTGCACTATCTACATGATCGTGATGCCATGCTAAAAAACCATACAGTTTCTCATTCACATCTTAAAAGCATTAGTCTGTGCTTGTGTTAATGGCATGTAAAGCAAATCATGCTGTTTAGTTTAGTGCACAAATCAAATTCAAAGCATGGCATTAATCATCATGCGTATTTCACAAATAAGGCAAGGAAAATCATCATGCATCAATGTACTTTAAAACCACTTTCATCACTTCTCAAGCAAATCATGCTTTCTCATCTCTATTAAATCAACACTCGTCAGGTCTCAGCCCTTCCCTCGGACTGTCCTGACCCACAAAACATTTCAAACACGGATTCATTTCATAAATAATAGACATTTGGGATAGGCAATATAATAAGGGAAATCTCCTTTAGGACTATGGCCATTTCTTGTGATCCCAGGCTACACTGATCACGTGCGCGGGGTATCACCACTATCTGCTTCCACAAAGGAGATGGGTCACGTCCAGCCCATCGGTCCATAGCAGATCTAACATCGTCCGAAGACGGTATATCACAATTTCAACACGGTACAACGTACTCCAAGCTACCTTCACGATACAATATACTCCGTGGACCCATATCAACACATCATATCACGGCACATCTCAAAAATGCCCGTGCGAGCCTATTTAATCGGTACGACATCCTGTCTACTCGAAGCTCCAAACACGGCTATCAACATGTCAATTCTCAAAAATGCACGTGTAAGCCTATTTGATCGGTGAGACACCTAGTCTACCTGAAGCTCCTAGCACGACAACAAGTATGATAGGCATCTAATACGAGCTAAGCTCCGGCACCATGCCAAAACAAGTATAAAGTCTGTGCAAGCTCAACTCTAGCACAACATCATAAAAATCCATGTGAAAACTAGTGCGAGCTAAGCTCTGGCGCTAATGCGTATGAAAACACATCAAATCTCGTGCGAGTCATACTCTTGCACACTTTCATTCCCACGAAATCCATGTAGGTGGCTCGATTCTTTTCAAAACATGGTTATCAACCAAATCAAATCATTTCTTTTGTAAATCATTTCAAATGTTAGCCAACCCACCAATCACTTGCTAAAAAGTAACAAAACAAGGTTTTCAAAGCATCATGCTTTTATTTTCATGCACATTTCTGAAAACCCAACTCTTTGCCCTTCAATCACCCAATATCATTTCCTAGTATCACATGCACTCTAGCAAAAGATTTAAGCACCCAAATTGCGCACAGATATCTATAAGAGTCCATACAATTCCCTTACCTCGATTTACTCGGGGTACGACTCTCTTCCTTTACGCTTCTCGCGCTCTTGGCTCAACTTGCTCCGATGTATCCTAAGGAGCTGCAATTCATTCATCAAACACTCAAGTTAGTGTTGCTAACTCTCATTCACTATGCATTTTACCAATGCCTTAAATATTCATTTTACCTTTTTTGGGTAAGTATCACAATTCATTCTATAACACCATCTTAATTTCATACCCATAACACCATTATCACTTCAAGATATCCTATTCATCATTAATACCTCTATATTTCACTTTCTTACACTAACCCATTACTAGGTTATAATCATTCCATTACATTCTAGATAGTTCCTACCATTTATATTCACACCAAATCACTTCAAAATCCATAACTACAGAAATGTACTTAGTTTTATACATTATAAACTCACCTCTTTAGGGTTTCCTTCTCACTCCAAATGACAATGCTCCTAGCTCCTTCAATACTACAAATGGGGCATTGCCTCCAAGCTATGTTGTTCTTCTCCTTGATGTGAACAACTATGTGTCTAATAGCCTTCCCTCAATTCTTCTTAAAAATGGGAGGATGTAAAGAGAGAAAACTAGGTTTTTTTTTTGGGATTGAAAATGGTAGAGTGAGAGTGTTTCCCGAAATCTGCAGATACAACTGCTCCTATTTATATATTGCCTGATGAGATCGATCTGCTTTGGGTGGAGATCGATCTGGTCCTCTTAAAAACCCATTATTTTCACGACATTTGAAGGCATGAGATCGATCTGTCGAAACCTTGAGATTGATCTTTCTCAGGTAGAAAGTTGAGGAGATCGATCTGACTAGGGAGAAGATCGATCTGCTCTAATTGGAGAGCTAAGGAAATCGATTTGTTTGCCTTAAAATTGATTTTCTCTTTACAGAATGTTTAACAGATCGATCTAGCTCAATTGGAGATCGATCTGCACTGTTCCTATTGCTCGAATAAGAGCATTTTGGGTCTTCCATATCGATCTCTTATCCTATGAGATCGATCTGGCATTCGCATTTTCCAGATTTTACTGCAGTTTTCTATAGAAACTTATACCAAAACATCCTTAATTTGCTGGCATTGTAATTTTCTCATCCAGTTACCTTTAAGACTTGAAAATGGCATCCATTCAAACTTTATACACATTCAAACTTGTGTGTATTCCTTGTATAACCAAAGATATATGATATAAACTAAATGGAAGTGCACAACTCATGCAAATCTCCATTCCATTTTACCACACTATTCCTTTTTCATTCCACTCACATTCATCACGTACAAAAGTCCATTTCTTCATATTCATACATAATGAAACTTGTACATATATCACAACTCTTATTACAAGTGTGTACATTAAATTTATGGACTTTACATCACTTATGAATTCATAATTACTTGATCCAAAGTCATCCATATTATACTTCCATTTACACATATATACAAAGTTATACATATATAGGGTCTCACATTCTCCCCCACTTAGAAAATTTGGTCTTCCAAATTGGAACCAATCATTTCGTGAACAACTCGGGATACCTCTCCCGTATCAAACTCTCCAATTCCCATGTGGCTTCTTCCACCGTGTGATGTTGCCAAAGAACTTTCACTAAGAGAATTGTCTTTGTCCTCAATAGTTTCTCTTTTCTATCCAATATCCAAACCGGCTTCTCAATGTACGTCATGCTTTCATTGAGCTCTAAAGGCTCATACCTTATCACATGCGTCGAGTTTGGGTGACATTTCTGTAACTTGGATACGTGGAAGACGTTATGTACATTAGTCAGTTCTGGTGGCAATGCTAGCCTGTATGCCTTATCTCCCACCTTATCAAGTATCTCAAATGACCCAATATACCGAGGGCTCAACTTCCCTTTCTTCCCAAATCTTATTATACCCTTCGAAGGAGAAACCTTCAAAAACACTGACTCACCCACCATAAACTCTAGTGGTCTCCGTCTCCTGTCATCATAACTCTTTTGTCTGCTCAAAGCTGTCCGTAATCTCTCACAAATCAACTGGACATCCTCAGAGGCTTGTCTAACCAATTCAGGAGTAAAAATTTGTCTGTCACCAACCTCTTCCCATCTAATAGGGGAACAGCATCTACGCTCATACAATGCCTCATATGGTGCCATCTCGATACTCGCATGAAAACTATTATTATAGGCGAACTCTGCGAGTGGCAAATGGTCATCCCAAGAGCTTCTAAAATCCAATGTACACGCTCTCAACACAAGGTCTATATAATTCTCTCTGACTGATCATCTGTCTGAGCATGAAACGCGGTGCTAAAACTCAACTGGGTCCCCATCACTTCCTGAAAACATTCCCAAAAGTGGGAAATGAAGCGGGCATCCTTATCAGAAACAATACTCACTGAAATTCCATGTAGCCTCACCATCTCGCGCACATACACATTTGCTAACTGGCTCAGAGTATCGGTAGCTCTCATAGCCAGAAAATGGGTTGATTTCTTCATCTAATCCACAATCACCCATATGGCATCATGACCTTTGTGGGTCCTCGACAATCCCAACACAAAATCCATGGTGACTTACTCCTACTTCCATGTTAGTATCGGTAGAGGCTGCAATAATCCTACAGGGTTCTGATGCTCTACTTTCACCTGTTGACAAACAAGACACTTAGCAACATATTTAGCAATGTCTTTCTTTATCCCAAACCACCAATAAGCTTTTTGAAGGTTTTGATACATCTTTGTACTCCCTGGATGTATCGTATACCTCGATGAGTGAGCCTTTGTCAAGATCAACTTCCTAATCTCTAGATCATCGGAAACACATATCCTACCTCTGAACCTCAACAATCCATCTGAACTCAATTCAAAGTCCGTCTTTGTACTCCTCTATATCTGCCCGATAATATCACTATACTGCAGATCAACTCGCTGAGCCTGTCAGATTCGATCTACCAGATCCAGTTCCAACAGCAGGCTAGCTATCATAAAGCCAGTATCAGCATCAAGCGGGGTCATATCCAAACTGAGGTCCGTGAACTGTTCCAACAGCTCGTGTTCCCTGATCATCATGAATGACACCAACCCGAGATGCTTTCTACTCAATGCGTCAGCCACCACGTTTGCTTTACCCAGGTGGTACAGGATCTCACAATCATAATCCTTTAACAACTCGAGTCATCTCCTCTATCTCATGTTCAACTCTTTCTGCGAGAACAAGTATTTAAGGCTCTTATGATCAGTGTAAACCTGAAATCTCTCACCATAGAGATAGTGGCACCATATCTTCAATGCAAACACTACGGTCGCCAACTCTAAATCATGGGTCGGGTAGTTCTTCTCATGATCCTTCAACTGTCTTGATCCATAGGCTACTACCTTCCCATCCTACATCAATACACAGCCCAATCCTTAGTGTGATGCATCCGTATACACCGAGAAACCTCCTGAGCTGGTAAGAATGGTGAGAATCAGAGATGTGGTCAATCTCCTTTTCAACTCCTAAAAACTTTCCTCACACTTATTGTCCCACACAAATTCAACACTCTTTCTCGTGAGATGTGTCCAAGGAGCAGCTAATCTCGAGAATCCCTCCATAAACCTTCGATAATACCCAGCTAAACCAAGGAAACTTCTGATCTATGTCACTGTTTGGGGTCTTTGCCACTGTGTCACTGCCTCAATCTTTGATGGATCTACTGATACACCATCTTTCGATACTATATGACCCAAAAAAGAGATCTGCTCCAACGAAAATCGCACTTACTGAGTTTAGCGTGCAACTTCTTCTCTCGAAGGGTCTGTAGCAATATCCTTGATGTTGTTCATGATTCTCTCTAGATCTTGAGTACACCAATATATCATCAATGAACACAATAACAAATCGATCCAAGTACTGGTGAAATACCTCATTCATCAACGACATAAAAGCTGCGGGAGCATTCGTCAACCTGAATGGCATAACCATAAACTCATAATGTCCATACCGGCTGTAGAAAGCTGCCTTAGGTACATCTCCACTCTGTATCTTCAATTGATGGTACCTAGATCTCAGATCTATCTTGGAGAAGACCTACGCCCCCTTAAGCGGATCAAACAAATCATCGATACGTGGAGGGGGATACTTATTCTTGATGGTGGCCTTATTCAACAACCGGTAATCTATACACAATCGGAGGCTTCCATCCTTCTTCCTTACCAATAGAATCGGTGCTCCCCAAGGTGATACACTCGGTCTGATGAACCCCTTCTCCAACAAGTCTTGTAGTTGTTTCCTTAATTATTTCAACTCCACTTGAGCCATTTTGTACGGTGGCTTGGATATCGATTCTGTACCAGGTGCCAAGTCTATACCAAATTTCATCTCCCTATCTGGAGGTAATCCTGGTAACTCATCCGAAAAGACGTTTGGAAATTTCCTGACCACTGGAATGTCTATCAACTCCAGACGTGCCTTATCCGTCTCAATCACATAAGCAATGAACCCTTCACATTATTTTTTTCTATCGTTAGTAGCACAAATCATCACATTAACATACATACTTGATAAACAGATTTATCTCTCAGACATCATGTATTAAGATCATACTCTTTTATTTACATTAATCATGTCTTTCATTTTCTTTCACAAAACTTACAACAAGTTTATCTATCTCTGGAAAAGCCAGTGTCTTAGTACAACAATCCATAACAACATGGTTTGCAACCAGCCAATCCATACCTAGGATTACATCAAAATCACTCATATTTAATAAAATTAAATCGGATGCCATTTCTTTACCTCCTATCCTCATCTTGCAATCTCTATATACATGCTCAGTCAGTTGACTATCATTCATAGGGGTAGATATCATCAACATCTTATCTAGCAGTGTGGGTTTTACATGCTTCAGCAATTTACATACAAAGGATGGCGATATAAAGGAATGTGTGGCACCAGGATCAAACAATACAAATGCTTCTAAATCAAAGATTTGGATAGTACCTTTAACCACATCCGAAGACTGATCTGCAATGTCTTGGTCCAGTGCGTGCACTTGTCCTCTGCTCACACCCATTGCCTACTTCCCCTAGCTGTAGTCCTCCTCTTCGGAGTAGTTGTCCCAACTAGAGCTCTCTTTGGCTCCCTGCCCTTCTGTAGGGTTCTCTCTGTCATCTATGGGTAATCTCGGATTATGTGCCCTGGTTTCCCATATCTGAAGCACACTGCAAGAGGTTTATAGCATGGTCGAGTACTATGGTACCTACCATGGTTGTCGTACTACTCTGTAGTAGGCCGTGGCCCTCCAATCATGATTCCCTTTGCTGGAGCTATAGCTGGATACATAGGAGGATTAACTATCCTCTCCCGAATCTCCTCGATCCTCGACCTCTTCCCAACAAACCTCTTGCTTCCCTTATAACTGAAGCCTCTAGCATCACTAGTCTCTTCTTATCTTTATCCCTCGTTTTACCAACCTTTCCAAACTCTAAAGAGATCCGATCGACATCTTGTTCACACAATTGCGCCCTGCACACAGCCTACTCATAGGTCGGTATATCCAAGGGATCTTCTCGACCTCATTACCCATCGTATTAGGATCATATTGCCTAGGGAGAAAAAAGTCATCTTATACTCATCCACCGTCCTACTTCCTTGGCTCAGTCCAAAAAATGCCATCTTCATCTTCCTTTGTACGGTATCCAAAACATACTGTCTCCGGAAAGCCTCCAAAAATACATCTTAACTAATCTCTGTATGTCGGGCTCTCAAAATAGGCTTGGTGGATTTCCACCAATGTTCTGCTGATCTTTTCAGCATGAATGCAATAAAAGCTACCATCTCGATAGTAGTGCACTCGAAGAACCCATATAACTTCTCAATTTCATTTATCCAATCCTCTGCAGGTACTGGGTCCTTAACTCCATTGAAAGACGACGGTCTAAACTTCTGAAATTGCTACAGTCTGTCCAAATTAGAACCGTAACCCCAGCCTCTACTACCCTGTGGTGTTGTAACAGTGTAGGTATATCCTATGCGGGTGGGGGTGTAGGTGTATCTGTCGTTTGAGGTCTCTGGGCTGGTTTTGCCAATGCCTCAGAAGCTGCCGCCTACTCGACCTCACCTTTTATAGCAGGACTCTGTCTGCCCCCAACTCTAGGCAACGATTGAGTGACCAACTCCAAGATAATCTCTATGCTCCGCTCAATCCTCGCGAAGCGAGCCTTAGTACTCTCGAGTCTCTCCTCTGGACCCTATGGAGCATGCTCAACCTCAGCCTCTACCTCAACCTCACTCTGAGCTTCCTATGTTTCTGGCTCAACACTACCTCAAGGTCTACCTCTACGTCCGCTAGCTTGGGCTCTCGCCCCTCTACCGCGACTGGTGTTAGGCATTATACCAAGATTCCCTACATTCACATCAATTTCTTAGTCAACCCATCGACACACACACAATTGTACCTAAACAAGCGCAATAACATAGGGATGAAAATTTTCAACTTATTAAGCATTTTAGACATCGACACACATCAGACCAACTCAGCTCTGATACCAATTTCTGTCACGACCCTTAACTTACCAAAAATAGTAACAAATGTTTCGCTTTTCATGCATTATTTATTTTTCGTCCTTACCTCACCTCGATCGTGATCAGTTACCCTCTCAACAGTTGGCTGTATGTCAATGTCTACCTCACCCAACCATAACAATTTCATTTACATTAAAATTTTGAAGTAAACACCTGTATAAATAATTCAGAGTTGTTGTTTACATGTGTTTACATTGCTTTACATCCCCAATAGTTACATACAAAATGCTACTGTGCTATTGAAAGTTTAGATACAAAATTATATCAGTGTATATACCTCAAGCGATGGGATGCAGCGGATACCAAAAGGGAAAGCCTCTAGTCGCTCACAATATATACTCAATGCTCTGTAGAGAGGGGAAAATAATGGGGGTGAGCAAACCATATGCTCAGTAAGGCGCTGAACTATCTACATGAACGTGATGCCCTACTCAAAAACCATACAGTTTCTCATTCACATCTCAAAAGTATTAGTTCCTGCTTGTGTTAATGGCATGTAAAGCAAATCATGCAGTTTAGTTCAGTGCACAAATCAAATTCAAAGCATGGCATTAATCATCATGCGTATTTCACAAATAAGGCATGGAAAATCATCATGCATCAGTGCACTTTAAAACCACTTTCATCATTTCTAAAGCAAATCATGCTTTCTCATCTCTATTAAATTAACAATCGTCAGGTCTCAGCCCCTCCCTTGGACTGTCCTGACCCAAAAAATATTTCAAACTTGGATTAATTTCATAAATAATAGACATTTGAGATAGGCAATATAATAAGGGAAATCTCCTCTAGGACTATGGCCAAATCCTGTGATCTCAGGCTACATTGATCAAGTGTGCGGGGTATCACCACTATCTACTTCCATACAGGAGATGGGTCACGTCTAGCCCGTCGATCCATAGCAGATCTAACATCATCCGAAGATGGCATATCACAATTTTAACATGGTACAACGTACTCCATGTTACCTGCATGGTACAACATACTCTGTGGACCCATATGAACACATCATATCACGAAACATCTCAAAAATGCACATACGAGCCTATTTAATCGGTGTGACATCCTGTCTACCTAAAGCTCCTAGCACGGCTATCAACATGTCAATTCTAAAAAATGCATTTGTGAGTCTATTTAATCGGTGTGACACCCAGTCTACCCGAAGCTCCTAACATGACAACAAGTATGATGGGCATCTAATGCAAGCTAAGCTCCAACACCAAGCCAAAACGAGTATAAAGTCTGTGCGAGCTCAACTCTAGCACAACATCATAAAAATCCATGTGAAAACTAGTGCGAGCTAAGCTCTGGCGCTCATGCGTATGAAAACACATCAAATCTCATGCGAGTCATACTCTAGCACGCTTTCATTCCCATGAAATCCATGTAGGTGACTTGATTCTTTGAAAAACATGGTTATCAACCAAATCAAATCATTTCTTTTGCAAATCATTTCAAATGTTAGTCAACCCACCAATCACTTGTTAAAAGCAACAAAACAAGGTTTTCAAAGCATCATGCTTTTGTTTTCATGCATAATTCTCAAAACCCAACTCTTTGCCCTTCAATCACCCAATATCATTACCTAGTATCCCATACACTCTATCAAAACATTTAAGCACCCAAATTACATACAGATATCTCTAAGAGTCCAGACAATTCCCTTACCTCGATTTACTCGAGGTGCGACTCTCTTCTTTTACGCTTCTCGCTTTCTTGGCTCAACTTGCTCTGATGTATCCTCAGTAGCTACAATTCATTCATCAAACACTCGAGTTAGTGTTGTTAACTCTCATTCACTATGCATTTTACCCAATGCCTTCAATATTCATTTTACCCTTTTTGGGTAAGTATCACAATTCATTCCATAACACCATCTTAATTCCATACCCACAACACCATTATCATCTCAAGATATCCTATTCATCATTAATACCTCTACATTTCACTTTCTTACACTAACCCATTTCTAGCTTATAATCATTCCATTACATTCTAGATAGTTCCTACCATTTATATGCACACCACATCACTTCAAAATCCAAAACTACACAAATGTACTTAGTTTTGTGTATTAGAAACTCACCTCTTTGGATTTCCTTCTCACTTCAAATGATAATGCTCCTAGCTCCTTCAATACAACAAATGGGTCAATGCCTCCAAGCTATGTTGTTCTTCTCCTTGATGTGAACAACTTTGTGTCTAATAGCCTTCCATCAAATCTTCTTGAAAATGAGTGGATTTAAAGAGAGAAAACTAGGTTTTTTTCTTGGGGATTGAAAAAGGTAGAATGAGAGTGTTTCCCAAAATTTGTAGATCCAACTGCTCCTATTTATAGATTTATCTTGGTGAGATCGATCTGTTTTGGGTGGAGATCGATCTGGTCCTCTGAAAAATCCCTCATTTTCATGACATTTGAAGGCATGAGATCGATCTGTCGAAACCTTGAGATCGATCTATCTCAGGCAAAAAGTTGAGGAGATCGATCTGGCTAGGGAGTAGATCGATCTGGTCCAACCCGAGAGCTAAGGAAATCAATCTGCTTGCCTTAAAATTGATCTTCTCCTTACAAAATGTTTAGCAGATCGATCTAGCTCCATTGGAGATCGATCTGCACTGTTCCTATTGCTCGAATAAGAGCATTTTGGCTCTTCCAAATCGATCTTTCATCCTATGAGATCGATCTGGCATTCATATTTTCCAAATTTTACTGCAGTTTTCTACAGAAACTTATACCAAAACATCTTTAATTTGCTGCCATAGTCATTTCCTCATCCAGTTACCTTTAAGACTTGAAAATGACATCCATTCATACTTTATACACATTCAAACTTATGTGTATTTCTCCTATAACCAAAGATATATGATATAAACTAAATGAAAGTGCACAACTCATGCAAATCTCCATTCCATTTTACCACACAACTCCTTTTCATTCCACTCACATTCATCACATACAAAGTCCATTTCTTCATATTCATACATAATTAAACTTGTACGTACATCACAACTCTTATTAAAAGTGTGTACATTGAATTTATGGACTTTACATCACTTATGAATTCATAATTACTTGATCCAAAGTCATCCATATTATACTTCCATTTACACATATACAAAGTTATACATATATGGGGTCTCACAAATGGGTCTTCCATCTTGCCATCCTCTACCACATAAGTCAATTTGGAAGCTGAAAGAAGTGTTTAGAAGGTTGAAGCTTAAAGAGAAGTTTAGGAATTTTAAGGTAAGTTGGAAAGGGTAAGCTTTGAATCTTGAAAAGTTATGGTTTTCATTTATAGTGAGATTATTAGAGGTTGTTTTACTGTTATTAGTAGTAAGAAAGCTTAAAGGAAAAAAGTTAGGGTTTTGGATCCAATACGAAAACAAAATGAAGATTCCTAAGAGTTATATTGAGCCAAGGAAAAGGGGTTGGACTTCATTGTTTAGGGTTAACTATTATTAGACAAGAGGTAAGAGATACGTTTAGAAGTGTAATGGTGTCCAAAAGACATGTTTTCAGTGCATGGAAATGTAAGAATGTCAATTTGTAATGAAATTACATGCTTTGAGGATGTCTTAGAAATTGAAGCCTATAAAACACTCTTAGCTTTGAATGTTTTAGCATAGGATGGGATCAGGAGGCTTGACATAATGTTTTAAGCATGAAATAAGTGTCTTCCAAATGCATATAACGTTTTTAAAAAAGTTTTGAAATTGCATGATGTTAAAAAACCAAGCAAAAATGATATTTCTTGCATTAGGAATCGATACCTTGAAGTAAGGGATCGATCTCTCATCAAAATTTTTCAAAATAAGCTTACAAGTTAAAAGAGATAGATCCCTTTGATTACTTTCATGGCAGAAAACATTCTGCCTTTTTAGGTTTGATCTTTTCCTCCTACTTCTGATTTAACTCTATTCTGAATGCATAAAAACAACCAGCTATGTTTATAAAATGATTTGAAAGCTTATATACAACATCTCATTATCCTATCTTGATATGAAAATTATGGGCTGATTTCATGATTTGTAAAGCATGATCTCTATTAATTTCATGATACGCTTTGAAAGTATTTTGAAACTTATGGCTTCCTTAGTGTATGCTATTAAGATATCATGATTTGTCAAGTGGCACTGATGCACTATCTCCATGACACGACGCATCCTTTGATTAGCTCACCCATATGCGATCCGAGTAGCATTCATGCTTATGCGTACCGAGTGGTACCCATGCTTTTGTGTGTCGTGTGGCTTTATTCACACGTTGGCTATTAGAATTGGGCATATCTACAGCTTCTCAGTTTGCATCTGTCCTGAGATATTATGGACATCAACCATGGCCATAGGTTACCCCATGTTTCCCTCGACGTTAACGATTCATATTTATTTGTTGCATAATTACTATAAGGACACACCCTAATCTCCAGCATTTGATATGATTTATGTATTTAATTTGATAAGTATTTATTTGATATGTATCTAACTTGATAAGCATGATTCAGAAAGATATGTTTGTTTTAAACTCACATGATTTCACAATCGATTTTATCGTAAGCATTGACCCGTACTACTATGAAAATTATATCTACACCACTTTGTTTCTTTCATAAACTATTTTTATATTGTTATACTTACGGATATATTTCTTATTGGGTGTAAAGCTCACCTCCTCCACCTTTCAGATTTATTGCAGCGATATGCAGAACACCGTATCCACCAATTGGTGTACTCGGAGTTTCTCGTAACTCATCTTTTGTATTCTAAGGTATATACCTCTCTTTTTTTGTTTTGTAATTCTAGAAAACTTATGCACAGACGGAGTATATATGTTTGGTTATAAGTTATTCAATGGGATGTAATGATAAGATGTAATGGATGTTAAAAGTAGTCAATCAGGCTAGATTGGATGTCGATTATGATCTTATTAGGGTAATGTATTTTGTATCACATAAATGTTATGACGATGATCATTTATTAAATGATTAAAAATCATGAAATGGATATGGATATGTGTGATGCTCATGTGGATTATTAACTATAATTAATGAATCATGATGTTACATCACTTAGAGTTTGAATTGGGACTACGAACTAAGAAACAATAATTATGTACTATAAAGATTAGCTAACTCAGTTAATCGCAACCTACACTATGTGTAGGCAACTGTAAGGAAGAAAAGAAAAATTTAGTCCTAAATTTTTGCTAAATTTGAATGTTACAAAGTTGGTATCAGAGTTTGAGTTGTTTAGAACGTGTCAGTGTTGGTAGGTCTAACTTAGAGTTACATCTCATATGTCTATACTTATATGGTTTTAGACCATGTATCATTGTGTTGAGGGTTATACTTAATTGTTTACTTTGGTACATGTAAATTGATTGTTTGCAGGTGTAGGGGATAGGGTAGACCATGAGGCAGGCTTAGGCACCAATTCTACCTGCTCCATAACTCAAAAGTCAAAACTTTCGTATGTTTAGGCTAGAGCAGAGACTCGAGCAAGTTTTAAAGCTCTGACTGCCATGTTTGCCTAGCACTTTAGGGTAATTAATTTGGAGATTGATGATCAAGAAGCACTGGCTCCTCTAGCTCAGACACCACTAGTTCTTTTGGTTCTTCAGTTTCCTTTGTTATAGCCTCAGCCTCATGAGCTACCACTTAAACCACAGGCTCCAACACAGTTAAGGGCCTAGGATAAGACATAGGAATATAAGTCACTTGAAGAACTTTCTAGATATGAGCCTTTCAGCATTGAAATGGATCAAGGATCTAATACAAGTAAAGAATTGTGTATTGAATTTAGAGAAATCTTTCATGTACATGGAGTGCTCTAGCACTAAGAAAGTCTCATTGGCTACATATATGCTAAAAGAGGAACCAGAGTATTAGTGAAAGTCCACTATGACAGTATTAAAGGCTTGACACCCAAAGATAACTTGGAGGATCTTTTTAGTGACATCAACAAGCAGTACATTGCCTGGACCACACAAAAGAAGATTCAATTTGATTTTTTTAATTTGGTTTAGGGGAGCTTATCTATGGATGTTTATGAGTCCCGCTTCACTGCACTAAGCAGATTTGATCCCGAGACAGTGCGAGATGTGAGACAAAGGTCTAAAAGGTTCCTTTTAGGCTTAAAGCCTGCGATCAGGGATAGATTGGCCGCATTAGATCTCACTACTTTTGGTGAGGCCATTAAGAGAGCATAATTGGTTGTGTAGGCTCTAGATATGACGCAGGCCATGTATTGTTCTTGAGGTAAGGGCAAGTATAAGGGAAAAAGGTATGATGATTTGAGATTGGGACAATTTGAGAGACAGAAGTTTGATGAATCTCAAGGTAAAGCTAGCTGGCCTGTGACTCCTTCCTCAGTACTCAGATTCCTTTGATGATACAGGGTCTACAAAAGTAGGGCGGGCAAGTATGAAAGAGTTGTGGTAAGAACCACAGATCTTAATCTTGCTATTGGCTTACTGGAGCATGTTTTCACTATAGGCAGATGAGACATATGATCAAAGACTACCCTACATTAAATGCTTTGTAGAAGTAGCCTAAGAGGCATGTTCCACAAAAGAAGGCCATGACAAATTAGAAGGGCAAAAGGCCAGTGACACAGAGGTGAGTCCTTGTGTTAGACAAGTGGTCAGCCAAAGTCTTTACTAAAGTCATTAAGGGTAAGCTTCTCATCTTAGACATTGAAGCTCATGTTTTGTTTGATCTCAGCTCTACTTATTTTTTGTATCCTCAATGTTTGCTAGTAAACTATATATTAGAGCCTAAACCTCTAGGTTCTTTTTTTTTGTATATTTGTACCTCTATAAAAGAGTCACAAATGACTGACCTAGTGTATAGGAATTGTAAGATTAAGGTGGGAGATAGGGAAATGGTAGCAAATCTAATTTCGCTTAAGATATGTGATTTTGATATTATTCTAGGCATGGATTAGTTAGCTAACAATAGTGTTAGCTTAGACTGGTACACTAAGACTATAACCTTTTCCTTAACTGATAAGTATGATGTATGCCTTGCAAGCGAGAAATGAAAGTATGTGATTTGTGTGTTTTGTGTGAGATTTGAGAATTTCAGACATATTTTAATGATGTAATAAGAATTTGAAGTGTAATTTATGGAGCTAAGTGAATTGTGGGAATTATAATTGGAGATTTATATATTAAGTGTGTAAAATGAGCATGAAGCATGAGGACAGATCGATCTGAGAGAAGGAGAGATCGATCTGGTGAGTTAAAAATGACGAGGAAGGAGAAATTTGAGAAGCAGATCGATCTCCAATGGAAGAGATCGATCTCCTTATGAATCTATTTGAGAAGGGATCGATATCATGAGGAAGAGATCGATCTCCAAATGAATCTGTTTGAGAGAAGATCGATCTCATGAGGAAGAGATCGATCTCCAAATGCTTTTGTTTGGGGAGAAGATCGATCTCCTTAGGAGCAGATCGATCTCATAAAGCCATAAAGAGATCGATCTCACCCCTCGACAGATCGATCTCCTAGACATAAAATTGCCCAGATCGTCCCCAAATTTCAAACGCAGATCGATCTCATCAAGAGGCAGATCGATCTCCTACCTCCAGTCTATATAAGGAACCCATGTTTTCTCTGCAATTTCACTTTCTCTCTCTTCCAAAACCTCCATTTTTCTGAAAACCTAGTTTCTCACTCCTCCAAATCACCCATTTCCGGCCGAATCAGCTATTGTGGTACGAAGGAAAGTTGTTCCTCATCAAAAGGAGAACAACATACTTGAAAATCAAAGGACGAATCGGATCGAGGCGTGAGTTGTGCGTCTCATAAGCTTTGGGTAATTTCTAAACCTCGATCTTGATATTTGAGCTGATTTTGATGTTATTGGTGGTTGTTATTGCGTTGAAATAGTTGAGGAATGATTAGGGATTGATGAAATTGCAATGTAGTTGGATTAATGTTAATATTTGGAGATTTTGGTAATTTTAGGAATTTTGAGCTATAAATGGAAATATAGACAATGTGGAGAATTAGCTTAGATAATTGGCATGAGGAATGTAGGACATTGAGATATTGTGAATGAGGTTGTAGTTTAGGGTTGAGTTACAAGAAATCAAGAGATTTGAGGTGTTATGAGTAATTATGCTCGATTTTGAGAATTGAGGTTTATGTGATGTTGAGTATTGATGTTTTAACATCGTTTGGACAGCTCGGGAGTTCCAGAGTGGAATGCGAGGCTAGTCCGTGATACGGGGGAACGATTGCACTATACGAGGTGCAAAGAGGTAAGGGAAATCTAAACCATTTGTGTATGTGATTTGTAAACTGTTATAGCATGATTTATGATTTATAAAACAAGCATGTTGAGTGTTTTGTGTTGAGATTAAATTGCACACTATTTTATAGCCGGTTGGAGCCCAACGTTTTTATGAGTTTATAACTGGGCTCTACGTTAAGGCAATATGAGATTTGAGAAATGTGTGCGTGTGCTTTGCCGGTTGGAACTCGGTTTTATTACGTTTTGTGTTGAGTACAAAACGATTTCAAATGAGTTTTATGAGAGAAAACCATTACGAGTTCTACGTGAAGGCAAACCAGTCTTATGTGATAAGACTTAGGTGTGTAGTTGTGAGTACACACCGGGCATTGCTCTGGTAGCATGTAAGCCCGAATTTCTTCTCCGTTCTGGTAACGTGAGAATAACCTATTCTGTGGCTGTGCCACGTTGAGAAACCCCATTGGTGGCTGTGCCACGTTGAGAAACCCCATTGGTGGCTGTGCCATGTTGAGAAACCCCATTGGTGGCTGTGCCACGTTGAGAAAACCCCATTGGTGGCTGTGCCACGTTATACCCCATTGGTGGCTGTGCCACGTTATACCCCATTGGTGGCAGTGCCACGTTGAGAAACCCTATTCTGTGGCTATGCCACGTGAGAAATTAAAACAGTGGCTTTGCCACGTATGTTTTGTGGCTATGCCACGTGAGAAATTAAATCAGTGGCTATGCCACATGTGTTTTGTGGCTGTGCCACGTGCATTGTTTTTACTGTGATTTTATCACGTATTTGAGAAAGCGTTTAACGCGTTATTTTCACATGCTTTGTTAATGCTCTAGAGTGAGCCTTTTTACTTCATGTTTTCACATGACTTGACACATGAGAGTGTCGTTTTGAGTATTTTCATGCTATGGTTTTCAAATGAGTTTCACATACAAATAAACCTTTTGTGATGTGTATTTTGGTTTATGAAATGAGTTCCCTACCCCCTTTACTGAGCGATTTAGAAGCTCACCCTGTTTTTCTTTCCCCCCAGAGTTCTTCAAGTGAATAAGGACTTCCCTGCGACGTACGGAGTAGTGGCTAGTGGAGGATTCGAGCTCCAGGCTATATATATTTTGTACTTTGAGGTATATTTATCTTTTCATGTACCCAGACTATTATTGTAATTGCAGACACTCGATGTATAACATTATATGGGATGTATTAGGATTAATTAACTTGAGATGGATTAATGTATTTGATATGATATATAAATCCTAGTGATGAGATCCTGAGGCATAATAATTATGATGATGTATGACACTGCACAGGAATGCACTCTTAAATTGTGAATTAACGAGTAAAAAGTTTTAAATTAGCCCTATTTTCTGCACTTTCGGGGCGTGACATTTTGTAAGCCTAATAAGATTTTGCTAATGTGAAGGGTTTATTACCTATGCGGAAGATGTTGAAAGGGTACATCCTCAGAGCTCAAGGATATTCCCATGGCTAGGGATTTCCCAGAAGTGTTCCAAATGAATTGCCAAGGTTACCACTCGATAGGGAGCTCGAATTCGCTATAGAATTAGCGCCATATACCCAGCTAGTATCCAAGCTTCCCTATCGTACAACATTAGTTGAAATGGAAAAGCTGAAGAAGTAGCTCCAAGATTTTTTGGTTAAGGGTTTTATTCACCCAAGTTTCTATCCTTGAAGTGCTCCCATCATGTTTTTCTGGAAGAAAGACGGTAGTTTGAGGTTGTGTATCGATTATAGGCAATTTAATAAGGCTACGCTGAATAACAAGTTGCGCTACCTAGAATTAATGACCTCTTTGACTCACTACAAGGTGCATCAGTGTTCTCTAAGATTTATTTGAGACCAGAGTATCACCAATTAAAGATAAAGGAAGTCGATATCCTGAAGACTGCATTAAGGACCTATTATGGCCATTTCGAGTTCTAAGTAATGTCATTTGGCCTGACAAATGCACCGATAGTATTTTGGGTTTGATGAACGAAGTGTTTAAGCATACCTGAACAATTCGTCATAGTATTTATTGATGATATCTTGGTATACTCAAAGTCTTAGGAAGAGCATCAACGACACTTAAGGATAGTGCTTTAAACAATTAAAGAGAAATAGTTGTATGCCAAGCTAAATAAGTGTGAGTTTTGGCTAGAGCAAATAGCATTTTTTAGGCACATAGTGTCTAAGGATGTCACACCCCACTTTCGGGTGTCCTTTATTCATACTTACACTACTATGGTTGGGCCGTGAGGCGATGCAATTACTAAAGTTTCAAAAATTTACAGTGGAAATATTTAAAATTTTAATTCACACTCCCAGGTGTGTAAATATACAAAATTAATTGTATATTAATATCTTTACATAACATCCCCTTAAAACTGTTACATTTCTAAGGTACAACTATATGATACAAGATAATAGATACAAAATACTCATGTGTATACAAATCTTATACCTTTGCAACCGATGGGAGCTGTCCAACGCAAAAAGGAATTTAGAGACCACCGCACCGCCTTACTTCTCAGTATCTGGAGAGGAAAAATAGTGGGGTGAGCAAACCACAGCACAGTAAGGAAATGGATGCTAGCAGGCAGATATCGTACTACCTACATAGCTCATGCATGTATAAACCAGAACCATGTTTTCGATATAAATGGAAATATTATACAAAAATGCATTTAAACATACATTTCTCATTTGTATTTTCATGTAAATCAAATATGTCATGCTTTCATTTTTTAAAACATGATTCATAAAACAGTGCCCTCACGACACAAGTGTTTAAATAAGAGATTTATCAAAACAAAAAATCTCTTTACTTTCTCAATCATATCTTTTCCTCAAGTCTCTTTCATTTATCAGTTTTCTCTGTTTCTCGAATCTCTGAGACAGGCATGGAATTTTCGACAATCAAATATCCACGATGTATGACCATAGTCAATGATCTTAGGCCTCACTGATCGGTGTGCACAGGGCATCACTTCGCCTGAAGGGGGATGGGTCAGTCCTACCCTCCGGCTCATCTCAATCAACCTCATCTCCTCTTCTACTCATGGTATAACGTACGTCATGTGTCATCTACGCGATACTCGTACTCACGTGCACCCTGCATGATACATAGTATACAAACAGAAAACTACACAGTACTACGTATGACCGTGGACCCAAGTCCATACTCCAACTCCGATGGACTTTACATCCTGAACTATGTCTCATATACCAGGCGACCAATCAGCCCGACACACAGTCATCGCAAGGCTCCAGCGCGGTATGATTTATTGTTAAGGCCTAGCCCGTTCCGAGGTCGTCGGCTGGCATCCCCTTGGGTCCCAAACCCCCAGGTTTACCTCAACTCAATAAAAACATGTGCGAGCTAACACTCCAGCACATTATCATTATAAAATCATGTGCGAGTCACGCTCCAGCATGGTTTATCAAATCATGCAGACATATGCGATTCAAATTCCAGCATAGTCAAAATCATTAAAACAGGTGTGAGCTAAAGCTCAAACACCATTTCACATCTCAAATCCGATAGGTGGCTACTTTCTCTTTTAAAACTCAAAACTTGTTTATTTATGTAGCATGCCTTTTCATGCTAAGACATGTAAAACTAGCCAACCTATCACTATCATTTCTCAATCACAAAATTAATACAAAATTGAGAAAACATTGAAATCATGCATATCATGTTATTTCCTTACCCCATCCCATTTCTTAATACAAATATATCATAGTACATTTCATAGAATTGTAGTATCGTACTAATTCTAGCGATATATCTACGAACTTACCGTAAAATACGTACGAACATCTCTATAGCTAACACACAGTCCCTTACCTCAAATCGTACGCGTATTTCCTTTATCATGTATGCTCCGTTCGTGATCCAAGTTAGCCGTGTACCACGTTCTTCTAATCTACACACATAACCATTAAGTCATTTATCTTCTTTCTCCCAAATATCCTCATTGTCACTTATTCTCCCATTTATACCTTTCAAGCCTTTAAATCATATTTCACTTTTCCATTTGTATCACTTATCTCATTAAACTATTTATTAAGCTTTCCACCATTTCTCATGGATCTTCTCTCCATAAATCCCTTTCAATATTACTCACTCATCACTACACTCTTCATTTCTAACAAGATTTCATATCTAATTCAATCCCATAAATGTTTAGAAACCATATTTAGAAGCTTGAAGGTTGAAGAGCTTACCCTTTTTCTTAGTCAAACTTGTGATAGCCACAACTCCTTCTCTTGACCACACCAATGTATGATTTTTGGGTGTGTTGTTCTCCTTCCTCCAAGGAATAACTTTCCCTTCTTAAGCTTCTTCCAAAACTGGTCGGAATGTGTTGATTTCTAGAGTGAGAAAGCTTGGGTTTTTGAGAGAAAATGGCAGGTGATGTTTGGTGGGGGAAGAGTTCTGAGTTTTCATCTCAATTCCTTGCTCTTTTTATAGATGCAGGCTTATGAATCGATCTGGTCCTTGTAGAGATCAATCCCTGCACATTTGGAAGTCCTTTTCACCTAATGTAACCACTCCCAGAATGATCTTCTCCCCTGATGAGATCAATCTGTCGAAGGATAATTTTCCTCTTAGAGATCGATCTATCGAAGGGTAATTTTCCTCTTAGAGATCGATCTGCCTCTTGTAGGAGATCGATCTGCTCTTTACAGAACCCTTAAGGAGATCGATTTGTCTCAAACAGAGAGTTAAGGAGATATATCCTCTTGCCTTAAAATCGATCCTCTCATTATAGAATACTTAGCAGATCGATCTAGCTCCATTGGAGATTGATCTGTCCTGCTCCATAGCTCAAAATAAGTTCATTTTAGCTCTTCCAGATCGATCTCTCATCCTATGAGATCGATATGACCTTAATATTTTCTAGATTTTCTACAGTAACTTCACTCAAAACATCTTAAATTTGCTGCCATGGTCATTTTCTCATCCAATCATCTTTGAGACTTGAAAATGGCATCCATTTACACTTTATACACATTAAAACTTGTGTGAAACCTTTGTATAACCAAAGGTGTATAAAGGTAACTAAATGAAAGTGCACAACTCATGCAAATCTCCCTTCCATTTTACCACACTACTCATATTTCATTCCACTCACATTCATTATATATCAAAGTCTATTTCTTCATATTCATGCTTAATGCATCTTGTATGTACATCACAACTCTTATTACAAGTGTGTACATTCAACTTATGGACTTTGCTTCACATATGCTTTACATTACTAGTACATTACAATACTTCATGAATTCATTCACATATGTACAAGGCTAAACCTATACGAGGTCTCACATTCTCCCTCACTTAGAAAATTTGGTCCTCCAAATTAAACCAAGTCTATTCCTCGAAAAGTTGGGGATATTTCTCTTTCATTAGATCCTCTAACTCCCATGTAACTTCTTCCGATGTATGATGTTGCCACAAAACCTTAACCAATGAATCTTCTTGTTCCGCAACACCTTCTCTTTTCTGTCCAATATCCGGATCGGTTCCTCCACATACAACATATCCTCCTTGTGCTCTAATGGCTCATTGCTAATTATATGTGTTGGATCCGGATAGTACTTCTGAAGCATAGAAACATGGAAGACATTGTGGACTTTTGCTAGCTTAGGTGATAAGGCTAGCCTATATGCTCCATCTTCCACTCTATCCAAAATCTCAAAGGGACCAATATAACGAGGACTTAGTTTTCCTTTCTTCCCGAACCTCGTTATTCCCTTAGAAGGAGATACTTTCAAAAATATGGACTCACCCACATCAAACTCAAGTGGTCTTCGTCTCCTGTCAGCATAGCTCTTTTTTCGACTTTGTGTTGTTCGCAGCCTCTCACATATTATCTGACCATTTTCGGAGGCTTGTTTAACCAGATCGGGAGCGAGCAATTGTCTGTTACTAACCTCTTCCCATCCAATGAGTGATCGGCATCTACGACCGTATAATGCCTCATAAGGGGCTATACCAATACTTGAGTAATAACTGTTATTGTAGGCGAACTCAATCAATGGAAAGTGATCGTCCCATAAGCCTCTAAAATCCAGTACACACGCTCTCAACATATCCTCCAAGGTTTGTATAGTCCTCTCCGACTGACCATCTGTCTGAGGATGAAAAGTGGTGCTAAAGCTTAACTGGGTCCCCATCGTTTCCTAAGAATGTCCCCAAAATTGGGAAGTGAAGCGGGCATCCCGATTAGAAACAACACTCACTGGGACTCCATGCAATCTCACTATCTCCTATACATACAAGTTCGCCAATGCACTCAAAGTATCTGTAGATCTCATGGCTAAGAAGTGTGCCGATTTTGTTAACCGATCTACTACAACCTATATGGCATCATAGTTCTTATGGGTTCTCGGTAACCCCATCACAAAATCCATGGTGACGTGATCCCACTTCCATGTTGGTATCGGTAGAAGTTGTAATAATCCTCTCGGTTTCTGATGCTCTACCTTTACTTGCTGACAGATGAGACATCTAGCAACATACTCAGCTATGTGTCTTTTTATTCCCGACCACCAATATACTTTTCAGAGATTCTGATACATCTTACAACTCCCTGGGTGTACTGTATGTCTCAAAGAGTGAGCCTCTGACAAGATTGAGTTCCTCAACTCCAAATCCTTAGGAACACACATTCTATTTTCGAACCTTAGTATTCCATCTGAACTCAATTCAAATTATGTACCCTTACCCTTTTGGATTTGGCTAATCACATCAATACACCATTGATCAATTTACTATGCTTGCCTGATTCTCTCAATCAACTCCAGTTTTAATCTCAAGCTAGCAATAATCCTATAGCTGCCAATCTCAGGTAGGGTCATATCCAGACTAAGGTTCATGAATTGTTCCAACAACTCATGCTCTTTAACCATCATATGTGATACCAACCAGAGACTCTTCCTACTCAATGCATCGGTAACCACATTTTCCTTCCCCGGGTGGTACAAAATCTCATAATTGTAGTCCTTGAGGAGTTCTAACCACCTTCTTTGTCTCATGTTTAACTCCTTTTGTGAGAATAGATATTTCAGACTCTTGTGATCCATAAAGATCTGAAATCTCTCACCATAAAAGTAGTGGCGCCATATCTTCAATGAAAATACTACGACCGCTAACTCTAAATCGTGAGTGGGGTAGTTCTTCTCATGATCTTTTAGCTGTCTAAATCCATAAGCTACTACCCTTCCATCCTGCATCAAAACACATCATAGTCCTTGATGTGAAGCATCCGTATACACAGAGTAGTTTCCTGAACTGTTAGGGATGATAAGAATTGGCGTGGTTGTTAATCTGTGCTTAAGTTTCTGAAAGCTACTCTCACATGCTTCATCCCATATGAACTCCATATCTTTTCTCGTAAGACGTGTCAACGAAGCAGCCAATCTAGAAAATCCCTCTACAAATCTCCTGTAGTATCCTGCCAAACCCAGAAAACTCCTAATCTCTGTGACTATCCTGGGCTGTTCCCACTGAACAACGGCCTCAATCTTGGATGGATCTACTAACACCCCATCCTTCGATACAACATGGCCCAGAAAAGAAATCTGCTCTAGTCAAAAGTCACACTTACTCAGTTTGGCATACATCCTTCTCTCTCGGAGGGTTTGCAAAACAATCCTTAAGTGCTGCTTATGATCTTCCTTGGATCTTGAATACACCACTATATCATAAATAAAGACGATTATGAACTGGTCTAAGTATGGCTTGAATATCTCATTCATTAAAGCCATAAAAGCTTCTGGCACATTCGTCAACCCAAAAGGCATCACTAGGAATTTGTAATGATGATAGCGGGTGTGAAAAGCTATCTTGGGCACATCCTCCTTCCGAATCTTTAATTAATGATACCCAGACTGCAGATCTATCTTGGAAAAGATCTGCGCTCCCCGGAGCTGATCCAATATATCATCATTGCACGACAAGGGGTACTTATTCTTGATAGTAGCCTTGTTCAACATCCGATAGTCGATACACAACCTGAGGCTCCCATCGCTCTTCTTCACAAACAATACTGGAGCTCCCCACGGTGAGATACTCAGTCTTATAAACCCTTATCTAGCATATCTTGCAACTACTTCCTTAATTCCTCTAGCTCAACTGGAGCCATCCTATATGGTGACTTAGATATTGGCTTGGTTCTAGGTGTCAAGTCGATACCAAATTTCATTTCTCTATCCAGTGGCAATCCCAGTAGGTCATCTAGAAAGACATCAGGGAATTCTCTAACCACTGGAATGTCTTCCATATCCGAATGTGTTTTGTCCAAATCCACCACATAAGCAATAAAACCTTCAAAACAACATTCATGTCATTTGATACCAATGTACTTTACTTGTCATAAAATTCAAGGTTTCATTACTTTTTTTAAAATCTTACAACACATTCTTCGGGTAGAGAAAATGTAATAGACTTAGTGTTGCAATCTAAGACGGCATGATTGTTAGCTAACCAATCTATTCCCAAGATTACATTAATGTCATACATATTTAACAAGATCAAGTTGGCTGTCGTACACTTATCTCCTACCCTCACCTTCCAATCTCTATACACTTGTTCAGCCAATTGGCTAACTCTCATTGGAGTACTTATTAACAAAGTCTTATTTAAGTGTGTGGGTTCTACAAGTCCTGTTAACTTTGATGCACATGCAGGGGATATAAAAGAATGCGTAGCACCAGAATCAAACAAAGCTATAGCTTCCAAGTTATATATCAAGATTGTACCTTTTATCACCTCAAAAGAGGTATCAGCTGATATCTGGTCTATTGCATACACCCTGCCTTGACCCACAACTTGTTTTCCTTTTCCTTCAGTCGTGGCTCTCTTCTTTGCAGGATGTCACGACCCTCAACTTACCAAAATACGTGCAAATTGTTTGCATTTTCATGCATCATTTATTATTCATCCTTTCCCATTCGTGAACAACTACTCTCCTCAATAGTTGGGCTGTGTGTCAATGTCTACCTCATCTATCCATAACCATTTAACTTGCAATATAATTTTAGAAGTAAACACTTTTATAAATACATCAGAGTTACTGTTTACAAGTGTTTACATTACTTTACATCCCCAATGTATACATACAAAATGCTACTGTGCTATGTCTAGTTTAGATACAAAATAATTTAAGTGTGTATACCTTTAGCGATGGGATGTAGCGGATACCAAAAGGGATAAACCTCCAGTCACGCTCCCTCTATACTCAAATCTCTGTAGACAGGGGGAAAATAAGGGGGTGAGCAAACCACACACTCAGTAAGGCAATTATGCGAATAGGTAGATACTGCACTATCTACATGATCGTGATGCCATGCTCAAAAGCATTTATTTCATCATTTCTCAAATTATGAGTTCATGCTTGTATTAATGGTATGTAAAGCATTCATGCTATTAAAATCCAGTGCACAATTCAATTCAAAGCATGGTATAAATCATCATGCATAATTCACAATAAACCATGGCATTAACCATCATGCATTTTTCTCAAATAAGCATGGCATTAACCATCATGCATTTTTCACACTAAAGCATGGCATTAATCATCATGCTTCGGTGCACTTTAAACCATTAACAAAATCGATATCTCAACGCAATTAGAAACTTATCAGGTCTCAACCCCTCCCTCAGACTGTCCTGACCTACAAATCATTTCAAACATGGATTTATTCACAAAGCATTAGACATGTGAGATAGGCAATTCAATAAAAGGTAATAACCTCTAGGTCTATGGCCATAACTTGTGATACTAGCTACACGGATCAGGTGTGTGGGATATCACCACTATCTGCTTCCACATGAGAGGTGGGTCAAATCCTGCCCATCGATCCATAGTAGATCTCGTCCGAAGATGGCATATCACAATCTTAACATGGTAAAACGTACTCCATGCTACATGCACGGTACAACGTACTTCGTGGACCTAATCAACACATCATATCACTCCACATCTCAAAACGCACGTGTGAGCCTATTTAATCGGTACGACCTCTTGTCTACCTGAAGCTCCTAACACGGCTATCAACATGTCAAAATGTCACAAATGCACGTGCGAGCCTATTTAATCGGTGCGATACCCAGTCTGACCGAAGCTCTATGCACGGTAACAAATAAGGTGGGCATCTAGTGCGAGCTAAGCTTCAAGCACCATGCCAAAACCAGTATAAAAATCCATGTGAAAACTAGTACGAGCTAAGCTCTAGCACTCATGTGTATAAAACACAACAAATCTTATACGAGTCATACTCTAACACGCTTTCCTTCTCACTAAAACAATGCAGGTGGCTCATTTCATTGCAAAGTGTGGTTAACAAACCAAAACAACTCATTTCTTTTGTAAATCATTTCAAATGCTAGCCAACCTACCAATCACTTGCTAAAAAGCAATAAAACATGATTTTTCAAAGCATTATGCTTTTATTTTCATGCATTTTTCTCAAACACCCAACTTTTACCCTTCAATCACCCAGCATCATTTCCTAATATCTCATGCATTCTAGCAAAGCATTTAATGCGCCCAAATTGTGCACAGATATCTCTAAGAGTCCACACAATTCCCTTACCTCAATTTACTTGAGTCCGACTCTCTTTTCCTCTTAGCTTATTGCGCTCTTGGCTCGTCTTGTTCCGCTGTATCCTCGAAAGCTGCGATTCAAATCATCCAAACCACTTAAGTTAAAGTTATTTACTCACATTTAACCTCATTAGTCAATATAACCCATCTTTGCATTTACCAATGCCTAAATCCACATTTTACCCCTTTTTGGTAAATCTCACAATTTATTCACTAACACCACCTTAAAATCATACCCCAACACTATTATTAACCTCAACATATCTCTTTCATCATTAAACTTAACACATTTTACTTTCTCACACTAGACCATTTCTAGGTCATGGTGGATTCATCCTACTCTAGGTAGTTTCTACCATTCATATGCATACCAAACAACTCCAAAATCAATATCTACACATTCCTCTTTGCTCCAATGGAAATGCACCTTTGATCCTTCAATCCAACAAATGGGGAAATGCCTCCAAACTATGTTGTTCTCCTCTTTAATGTGAACAACTTTGTCTCTAATAGCTTTCCCTTAAATCTTACTGAAAATGTGTGGATTTAGGAGTGAGAAAGCTAGGTTTTAGGTTGGAAATGGGAAAGATTGGTTTTTGTCTCAGAAATGCAGATCCAACTGCTCCATATTTATAGATTCAACTTGATGAGATCGATCTTCCGTGGGTGGAGATCGATCTGGTCCTCTTAAAATCCCTCTTTTCCAAGACATTTTGAAGGCAGGAGATCGATCTATCGAGTAGGGGAGATCGATCTTCTGTCAAACAGAAGCTTAAGGAGATCAATCTAGTCTTAGGGGAGATCGATCTGCTTCCAACCCGAGAGCTAAAGAGATCGATTTGCTCCATTAAGGATCGATCTGCTCTATTCCATTGCTCAAATAAGAGCTTTTTGGCTCTTCCAGATCGATCTTTCATCCTATAGGATCGATCTGGCCTTCATATTTCTAAAATTTTCTGCAGTTTTTCTGCAACAACTCACACCAAAACAACTTAAATTTGCTGCCATAGTCATTTTCTCATCCAATCATCTTCGAGACTTGAATATGGCATCTATTCACACCTTATACCTATTGAAACTTGTGTGGAACCTTTGTATAACCAAAGTATATGGTATACACCAAATGAAAGTGCACAACTCATGCACATTTTCCTTCTCTTTTACTACACTACCTATTTTCCATTTTACTCCCACTCTTCACATGTTTAAGTTCATATCTTCATATTCATATGTAATGTAACTTGTATGTATAATCACAACTCTTATTGCAAGTGTGTACCTTAAACTGATGGACTTACATTACATACACTTCACTTATGAATTTATAGTATAACTCCATTTACATTTCTATGTAGATATTACAATTATACATATATGGGGTCTCACACATGAGGTGTAACTGTAGGAACTCTCTCTGGCTCCTTACCTATCTGTGGAACTACCTTAACTGCCTCTGGACATTCCTTTGCATAATGTTTGAACTTGCCACATCTGAAGCATCATGTACTCTGAAGATGACAGGGCCTACCACCGTGATATTAACCAAATGCTCTGCACTGATCAGTAGTCGATCGGGGCCTACCAATCACTATACCTCTAGCTGGTGTCTGAGTCGGAGGCATAAAAGATCAGCAGCCTTTTTTTGGAACTCATCTACCTCTCTTCGACGTTTACTCATAAATCTCTGACCAAACTTGGCACTTTTGCCATCTTTCAGTTTTCTCGGACCCTTGTCCTTACCCCAATTAAACTCAAAAATCTACAAGTCATAATCCTGCTCACATAACTGGGCCCGTCACACAACCTCTCTATATGTAGCGACATCAAACGGGGCCAACTTAGCTTATATCGAAGGCCTTAATCCATCAATAAATTTATGAACCCTGACAGCTTAACTCTTGATCCAGATCATATCAGCCCAATGAAGTGAATCGTGACTCATACTCATCTACAGTTCGATTCCTTTGAGTCGGATTTAGAAATTCCATCTGTAACCTACGTCGAGCGGTATCTGGGATGTATTGCTCTCTGAAAGCGCCCAAAAACATATCCCACGTGATAGCCATGCCCTGAGCTCTCAACATAGGCATGGTGGACTTCCACCAGTGCTCTGCTTCGCCTCTCAGTACAAAGGCCCGTAAGCGCCACTCTCTCCGTAGTCGAGCATCTACAGAAGTCAAATAACTTCTCCATCTGATTGATCCAGTCCTCAGCCATTGTCGGATCCTTTACCCCGCTAAAAGAATGAGGCTTGAAATCCATGAAATGCCTCAACCTCTCCATATCGCAGTCATATCCATACCCCAAATCATCATCATCATACTGCTATGGGGCTACTGGAGGAGGTATTGGTCGAATATGGGGATCTCAGGGCCTAACCAGTTCAGGTGGTGCAGGTGCAACATTCTCAGGTTCAGGTGCAGTTGCTGGAGGATTCAATGCAGCCTGTCCCATTATACCAGGTGTACCCTCAAACCTAGCCACCTATCACGCCCTCCTCCCACACGCTACTTTACCAAAAACCACAATAAAGTTTTCACTTTTTACTTACCTTTATCTCCTCAACAGTTGGGCTATGAATAGGCATTAGTCTCATCATCCATACATACCTTACCATTCTTTTTCGTATCATACATACATGACATTTATATCATAAGTAAATTCGTATACTTAAATATAATTACATCATTACATCCCTCATATTAAAACGTGTACATCACTGTGTTTATGCATTGTTCAGATACAAAAGAGTGCGTTTATATATACCTTTCGCTAGATGGGGAGTGGCAGCAGATCAAAAGAATGCAATACCCTCGTCGACTCAATCTACTGACGAGAATCTGTAGAGATGGGGGGAAAATGAATGGGATGAGCTATCAACATGCTCAGTAAGGAAATCAGGCAAGCAAGTAGACATCCATACTATCTACTGAAAATAGTGCTTTGCCTTTCCTTCTCTCAATTCAAAAGCATGTTTAAAATATATATAATATAGTGCAGATTTAAAATCTCATATACTAAACACATGTTGGTTTATCAATCAGAGGCATTCATGCAAAACAGTGCATATTTAATCATTTAAGAATGCCTTTATATAAAATATGCCATTTACATTCAAAACACAGTAAATATGGCATTTCTCATCACAACACAAACAAATCGGGTTCCGACCTATCCCTCAGGTCTACCCGTATCATCAAACACATGTGATATATCATGCGAGACTCAGTGGCTACATGCAATCTCTCTAGACTATGTAAGAGAGCCTCCCCGCCGAACAGAGCCTCCCCGCCCACTCTGGCTTAAGGATGTTGGGCTTAAGGATCTTACCGTAAGAGAGCATCTCCGAACTATGGCCATATCCTAACATGTGGTGAAATCCCAGGCAACACAGTACTCGGTGTGCATGTTATCATTGCTGTAACGGGAGGGGGGTCAGTCCATCACAATCACCAGCTATCAACAACTCTCCTCCACAACTCCACAACACAAAACATGGTACAGTGTACTCCATGCCACACGCATGGTACAACGTACACTCGTGGACCCATACATCATGATCGGGGTGCTTGCCATAGGTCTTAGCCCTCATACTATGGAATAAATGCCACGTCTCTAAATCCACGTGAGAACATCTCAACAGTGTGAAACTCAGTCTACACGGAGGAAATCGTCACGGTTTTTCTAACATGTATATATATCACGAAAAACTACAGTGCGCGTCTTGAGTGTGACACACAGTCAACGCTCCGCCTTAAAACACTGTATATGCATGTCAAAATATCAACACTAGTACGAGTAAACCTCTAGCACCAGGTCATGCATAGTTCTCATTACAAACCAAGTACGGGCAAATCGCTCAAGTATGATGTCATGTACAAATCATGAAAAATTGAGTGCGAGCAACACTCCAGCACTCTATCATGCATCTCATATAAAACTCGAGTACGAGCTAATCGCTCCAGCACTCTATCATGCACAAATCACATAAAAACTGAGTACGAGCAACGCTCTAGTACTCTATCATACATGTCAAATAAATGTCGTGCGAGTAAACCTCCAGCCCTAATGTATGTGAAAAACATCTGAAATCAAGTGCGAGTTGTGCTCTAGCACGATTGTTTCCACAAAATTCGGTAGATGGCTCTTTAAAAACAGGGATGTTAAAAATAACTAAAATCAGCACTATAAAGTGTGCTTAGTTTACATCGACCTCAAAAAATTAGCCCATCCACCTACTCTTCTGCTACACAGTAGTAAAAATCATTCAAAACATCATTTTATGCTTTTTACAACTTTTCCCAAAGTTTCACTTTTTGCCTAACTAGGGGCAAAATTGTAATTTACCCATATCGGGTCCTTATAATTATTATAGATTTTCTTTGACCCTCAAACAATTTCAGTGAATGTAAAATTCAACGAAAATATGCACAGATATCTCTAACTACTTGCAAGAGTCCCCTACCTCGGATCACGTCATGTGACCTCTCTTCCTCTGTGCTGTCGAATCTCGTAGTTCGGTCAACTCTCAATATGACTCTGGAGCTGCATTTAATCATTCACTGAGTTAATTACACTTTTCCTACTGTATTACACATTTAATACAGTTCATTTCACTTAAATTGGCCCGTTTACGCTTAATGGGCATTAAACACTTTTATTGGTCCTTAATCCGTATTAAGCCCGTTCATCAGGGTCTATCGACTCATTGGGCTTATCAATACCCATTGGGCTTTATTCCAAGCTCTTTGGATAGCCCATATATCATTTACGACATTTATTTCAAAATTCCGAATATAATTCACTAATTGCGAAATTTAATCCGAAATGCGTAAGTTAAATCTTAAATACGCATAAATCACATAAATTGCAGTAAATTAGCTTTACTTACCCGAGATTGTGCGATGGTGCGTGAATCGAAGTTCGATCAGGCTTCCGTTCGAAATTAATCGTCGAACTGCATAATTTTGTATATTTAACTCTGGGTCAATTTTCGATTAAATATAATTTAAATAAATTTATCAAAAATTAAATCGGTCACTTTTGGCCTCGTATTGACTTACCCGAAGTTCGGTGCAATCCCAAAAATTTTCCTTTTCCTTTTTCTTTCTTTTTCCTCTTTTTCCCCTTTTCTTCTTGGCTGAACCAGTCCGGTCCGGTTCAGTTTAGAAGGTTCTCCCTTGAACCGTCGACCGGTTCAGGGATGATTTGGCCGTGCCGGCGTCTTCTGGCCGATTCTCGATGTCTCATCACCGTTGTTCGACGAGCCAAAGCCTGGGGATCGTTCGGCTGGGCTCGATAGGACCCTAGCACCGCCGGTGGCCGCCGAAATCCTTCTTTCCTTACGCGGCCTTCCCCTCTTCAATTCGCAGGCATCCGACGTCGATGGAGGGCGTGACCGGTGGCAAAAGGATCGGGCCAACCTCATCTTTCTTTTCCGGCCATTGGTCGGGTTGCTGGTCATCGGTGGTGGCTGGTCCGGTGAAGAATCCTTCCCTCAGTTTACGTCGGCTTGGCTACATTTCTCTCTCCCCGATGTTTCAATCCGTTTTCTGTTTTCCTTTTTTTTTCCAATTTCTTTATAATATATTTTTAATATTATTTTAATCCTTAAAATAATATTAAAAATCCTAAAATATCCCAAAAATTGCTATTAAATTCATTTAGTCTGTAAATAAATTTATCAATCCTATTTTACCTTTTCGGTATATTTTTCCACTATTTTTGGGCTCATTTTTCGAGGTAAAAATTCCAAAAATATTAATTAAATTCATATCTCGATCAATTGGACTCGAAATTCAATATTTTTCTCGTTATTGATCAAGATCTCTCGATTTCATATTTTTAATGAAATTTTCTCATCGAATTTATATCGAATTTTGGTCATTTGACCAATTTACCCCTGCACTTACTCGAGGATCACTTTAACCCTTATCTCGCTATTATGTAGCTTACATGCATTTTTAATTTCTTAAATTAATCGATTGCATTGTAGTAATTACTCTTCTTATGATTCAACTATGCAAATATAGTGTTCGTACACATAAGAATCATAAGGTACAAGCTACATACGTAAATCGAAAACTCGGGTCTGACACCATCATTTGACCCATCATGGTTTTCATCTGTGCATGTCTTCCTCTAATCGGGCTATCCGAGGATCGAAAGCCTCTATCTGTTCCTGGGGCTCATGACTAGAGGACGATCTGCTCTGCCTCTCAGTCCTGTCATTCCGCCCTTGAGCTCTTGAGCTCTCTCCCCTCTTGTGGTGTCTGTCAGGCATAACTCACTATCTTGATAACTAACTTCCTGCATTTATAACAAACTTTTAACTCACTACCAGCTCCGTATACACATTTGTATCTAAATATCGCACAGTAACTTGGGGATGTATGTTTTCTTAGTCCTAAACATCGACTTATATCAAACCAACAAAGCTCTGATACCAAATCTGTCACACCCCACTTTCGGGTGTCCTTGATCCATACTTACACAACTACGATTAGGCTGTGAGGCAATGCAATTACTAAAGTTCCAAAAATTTACAGCAAAAATATTTAAAACTTTAATTCACACTCCCAGGTGTGTAAATATACAAAATTAATTGTATATTAATATCTTTACATAAGATCCCCATAAAACTATTACATTTCTAAGGTACAACTGTGCGATACAAGATAATAGATACAAAATACTCATGTGTAAACAAATCTTATACCTTTGCAATCGATGGGAGCTGTCCAGCGCAAAAAGGAATTTAGAGACCACCACACTGCCTGACTTCTCAGTATCTGGAGGGGGAAAATAGTGGGGTGAGCAAACCACAGCTCAGTAAGGAAATGGATGCTAGCAGGTAGATATCGTACTACCTACATAGCCCATGCATGTATAAATCAGAACCATATTTTCGATATAAATGGAAATATTATACAAAAATGTATTTATACATACATTTCTCATTTGCATTTTCATGTAAATTAAATATGTCATGCTTTCATTTTTTAAAACATGATTCATAAAACAGTGCCCTCACGGCACAAGTGTTTAAATCAGAGATTTATCAAAACACAAAATCTCTTTATTTTCTCAATCATTGCTTTTTCTCAAGTCTCTTTCTTTTCTGAGTTTTCTCTATTTCTCGAGTCTCTGAGACATGCATGAAATTTTCGACAATCAAATATCCACGACGTATGGCCATAGTCAGTGATCCCAAGCCTCACTGATTAGGTGTGCACAGGGCATCACTTCGCTTGAAGGGGGATGGGTTAGTCATTCCCTTTGGCTCATCTCAATCAACCTCATCTCCTCATATACTCATGGTATAAGGTATGTCATGCGTCATCTACGCGATACTCATACTCACATGCACCCAGCATGGTATATAGTATACCAACGGACAACTACACAATACTACGTACGATCGTGGACCCAAGTCCATACTTCAACTTTGATGGACTTTACATCTTTAACCATGTCTCATATACCAGGCGAGCAATCAGCGTGACATACAGTCATCGCAAGGCTCCAGCATGATATGATTTATTGTTAAGGCCCAGGTCGTTTCGAGGCCGTCGACTGGTATCCCATTGGGTCCCAGACCCCTAGGTTTACCTCAACTCAGTAAAAACATATGCGAGCTAACACTCCAACACATTATCATTATAAAACCACGTGCGAGTCACGCTCCAGCACTGTTTATCAAATCATGCAGACGTATGTGAGTCAAACTCCAGCGTAGGCAAAATCATTAAAACAGGTGTGAGCTAAATGTCCAACACCATTTCACATCTCAAATCCGATAGGTGGCTACTTTCTCTTTTAAAACTCAAAACATGTTATTTATGCAGCATGCCTTTCCATGCTAAATCATGTAAAACTAGCCAACCTATCACTATCATTTCTCAATCACAAAATCAATACAAAATTGAGAAAACATTGAAATCATGCATATCATGTTATTTCCTTACCCCATCCCATTTCTCAATACAAATATATCATAGTACATTTCATGCTTCCAAATCATTTCATAGAATTGTAGTATCGTACTAATTCTAGCGATATATCTACGAAATTGTTGTAAAATACGTACGAACATCTCTATAGCTAACACACAGTCCCTTACCTTGAATCGTACGCGTAGTTCCTTTGTCACATATGCTCTGTTCACGATCCGGGTTAGCCGTGTTCCACGTTCTTCCAATCTACACACATAACCATTAAGTCATTTCTCTTCAAGCTTCTTCAAGTAGTCGCACCGTTGACCCGACTCACAAGGAAGGAAGTCAAGTTTGATTGGTCCAATAAGTCTGAGCATAGTTTTTTAGAGTTTAAATAGAAGTTGACTGAGCACAGCTTTTTAGAGCTTAAATAATAGTTGACTTTGGCTTTGATCCTTTCCATTCTGAGTGGACTAGGTGGCTTCACAGTCTATAGTGATGGTTTTTTACATAGTTTGAGCTGTGTGCTAATGCAGCATAGGAAAGTGGTCGTTATGGTTCTCGCTAGCTAGAAGACCATGGGAAAAATTACTCGACGCATGATTTGAAGTTGGTCACAGTAGTTTTTCTTTGAAGATTTAACAACATTATTTGTATGGTGAGAAATTCTAAATTTACACTGATCAAAAGATCTTGAAGTATTTTGTTTGATAAAAAAAAACGCAATATGAGACAAAGGAGATGGATGAAGCTTTTAAAAGATTATGATTGAGAGATCCTATATCATCCAAGAAAGGCGAATTTGGTACGTGATGCTTTAAGCCAGAAAGGGATAGTATCCTTTGTGATGGTCAAGTAATGGGATCTTCTGGAACAGTTTGCTAAGCTTAGTGTCAGTGTAGAACCTTTCGAGAGTTATTTGTTGGGTAATCTTCAGATAAATCATAGTCTCATAGATTAGATCATATTGGCCTAAATGAATGATCAGAGGTTAGTTGTGTAAGACCCGATTTTAGTTAAAACACGAAATTAAAAATGCAAAAGGATTGAAATGGAATTCTCGAACACGTGCAAGGGCAAAATGGTCAAAAGATCAAAAGTCGATATAAATTCGAGAAGAAAAATTTAATTAAAAATAATGGATTGAGAAATCTTGGTCAATAAAGGTAAAATAAATTTATTTTGGGTTGAACTGATCAAGATATCAATTTATTAGAATTAATCGGGATTAATCATAATTTTTAATTTAAAAAATAATCCCGAAAATAATTAAAAAATATACAAAAAAGTCGAAATAAAACTAATAAATTCAATTAGGGATTAATTGAATAAATTAATAAATGTTTTTAGATATTTTTGACAAAATAATAGTATTTTAATGATTAAAATAATAAAAAAAAAATTAATAAAATTATATATTAAAAAAAGAAGAATTGAAAAAAAAAAGGGAAACTCAGAATCGCGTTTCGCGATTCTGAAGAAACAACAAAAAATGAAGCAGAGGCCGAGCCCCTCGCCGGCCATCGATGGCCGACGGAGGACGAGGAAGGAAGCCCGACGAGGCCCGGGCCACCACCAGCCTAAAAGAGCCATGAACGGCGGCGACCGGTGAGAGGAACGGCGAGAAACGAAACCGAGAGAAGAGAAGGCGATTCCCAGTGACCGACGACAATTCGGCACCGATCGACCACCGCCGAACGTTCTTGAGGCCCAGACGACGTGATTGGTGGTGGCCACGACCGACGAAACTGCCAAAAAATGTCGGAAACGACGAAAAGAGGAAATGGGTACCGACGGTGGAGAGAACAGGCTGGACCGGTGACTTTTCGGCAACCTCGGTTGAAGTCGACCCCAGATCTGAGATGCGGACGACCCAGCGAAGCCACTGGCGGCGGAAGCCGGTGGAGAACTGGTCGACAAGGCACTGAACTAGTCGAACCGGAGTGAACCGGGGTGAACCGGCGGTCCAAACCGGGTCTGAACCGAACCGAACTGGTTCAGCCAAGAAAGAAAGGAAAAAAGAGAAAAAGGGAAAAAGAAAAAGAAGAAAAATTGAAAAAAAATCCCGATGATGAAATCGAGCTACGGGTAAGTCAATAGCGTTCGAAATTGACCGATTTAAATTTTAGAATATTTTACTTAATTAATTTTCGACTGGAAATTTACCCGAAAATTATGAAATTGTGTAGCTCAACAATTGGCATCAACGAGAGCTCGAGACAGCCTCGATTTACGTAATAGCATGGAATCTCAGGTAAGTAACCCTTATTTACGATAATTTACATCGTTATGCGTGCTTCAAATTTAATTATCGCATAAAATAAATTAAATTATGGAAATTTAGATAAATTATCGTAAATAATAAATTGAGCTATTCGAGAGTTAGAACGAGGCCCAATAAATTGTTGGTGGGCCCAATGAGCCCAATAGGCCTCGATAATGTGAAAATTACGTGGAAAACGGGCTTAAGGCCGATTAAGGCCCATTAAGGTGCAATCGGGCCCAATAGGGGTAAATGGGCCCAATGATTTAAATTAAGCCCAGAAAATAGGAAATAAAATTAAATTATATGATATCTGACCTGAGGAATAATTATACGCAGTTTCGGACATTAGATTGGGAGCAGATCGGACTGCGTGACGAGACAGCAGTGGAAAAGGAAAGGTCAGACTCTACAGAAAAATAAGGTAAGGGAATTCTACGGACTGCTAGAGGTAACTTTACGAAATTTCAAAGTCATATGCAGTCTTTTAAATTATCTGAAGGGTCTAGAAGTACGTTAATAATTTTAGTGCCCCGAATAGGCAAATTACCAAAATACCCTTATTAAGGGTAAAATTTACAATTTTAAAAAAAATTAGGAGGAGCAGGAACAAGAGGTTCCTGCTCGTTATGGAGGTGTTTTGATGCATGCATGAGTAGGCTGGCTAACCTTGAAAGAAAAATGCACATCATTACATATTTTCAACGATGAAATTGTTTTGAAAACTGTTTTGAAGAAACAGAGCCCCCTACGTGTTTTTATTGACATGTGACGTGCTAGAGCTTAGCTCGCACGATATTTTGATTTGGGTGATGCATGCTTAGTGCTGGAGCGAGAGCTCGTACTAGAGTTTTACATGCATTGGTGCTGGAGTCTAACTGGCACCTGATTTTAACATGATTTTCGTGATACGATGTTAGAGTCTAACTCGCACCATATTTTTTATATGATTTTTGAAGACAGGGTGTTGGAGCTTCGTTCGCACCAGATTTTCACATGGTTTGCATACAGAGTGCTAGAGCTTAGCTCGCACTAGTTTTACTTGATTTGATGAGAGTGCTGAGCATCGCTCGCACTGATTTTATGAGAATATGCGATGAGCCGTGCTTGGAGCATCGGGTAGACTGTGTGTCACCGATTTAATAGGCTTGCACGTGCATTCTGAGACAGGGTATGACATATGGGTCCACGGAGTACGATGTACCGTGTAAGTAGTATGGAGTACGATGTACCGTGTGGCATCTTCGGATGCGTGGTATCTTCGGATACGTGTGGCATCTTCGGATGCGTAGGATCGGATAAGACCGACGAGATGGATTGACCCACCTCCTGGGCGGTTCCCGATCATGGTGAGAACCTGTACACTAGGATCCGTGTAGCAGAGGAACTCCCGAGGACACATGGCCATAGTCCTGGTTATTACCGATATACAAATGTTGCTTAGTCTCGCATGTTGATGATTTTGATGAGATCAAAACTGGGTTTTAAATCAGATTTGCATGATGTTATTTCCATGCTTTTTAAACCCATGTGTGATGTAAGCTGATTTTCATGGTTTTGTGTGAGTCAGGACCACCCGAGGGATGGGTTGAGCCCTGACTTTATTGTGAAATTTTTAAATGAGAAAGAAATGATTTAAAAAGAGTTGCATGTTTAATTTTCCATGCGAACGTGTTTTACATGACATCATGAATCATAGCATCAGTTTTAAAATGTGTGAAGAAAGGGTGGTTTATACATGGCACCACGTTCATGTAGGTAGTATGGTTACCTACTTGTTCGTAGGATTGCCTTACTGAGTTTGATGTGCTCACCCCTTTTCATTTTCTCACACAGATAATCTCCAGTAGATGTTGTTGAGGCGACTGAGTACTGCATTCCAGATATCCATTGCTACCCATCATTTAAGGTATATACACTTGTATATATTGTATCTAAATAAGCATAGCACAGTAACATGTTTGTAAGTGACTTTAGGGGATGTATAAATATTGTAAACACTTATAAATGACTGAGAAAGAATTAAGTTATATGGTAAATGAATGGTGGGACTGGCATTGACGCATAGCCCAATTTGTTAGTGGAGTGTGGTCACGATCAGAGGACAGGTAAGCACGAAAGAATCTAAGAATAAACAAAAAGCGAAAAATTTACTCTGATTTTTGGGTAGTTTTGGGTCGTGACAGGTTGGGTTTGCTAATCGGTTAGGGCAGGACTCGTAGTCAGATAACACGGTCAATGGTGATGGGTTGCTTCGGTATGAGGACAGAATCTATGTTCCTAGTGATGACACCCTAAAGAGATAGATCTTGGTTGAGGCACATAATTTCTAATATAATATGAACTTGGGCAACACTAAGATGTCTCACAATCTACGTGGAGAGTATTAGTGGTCCGAAATGGAAAAAAAAGCATAATGTTAAGTACGTTGCAAGGCGTTTGGTATGTCAGCAAGTAAAATTTGAGCATAAAAATCTAGTAGGGCTGCTCCGACCTTTATCGATACCTACATGGAAATAGGAGCATATCACCATGGATTTCATCGGTTTAATGAAGAACAAGAGATGATACGATGCAATTTGGGTGATTGTGGATAGATTAACCTTGTGAAACCCAAAATTTTCATATTATTGTTTATTTAAAAATTAGAAAGAAAATAAGAGACTCAAAATAATATTATGCAAGGCTCAAAACAACTAAAGATTAGTGGCACGAAGCTCGAGGCACGAAACCCAAGGTAAGATTTTAAATTAGATTATTTATGGAAGGGTTGCATTCATATAACTATGATTTGATGGTTAGAAAGAAAGTAAAACTAAAGCATTAGAATTGAAAAACCTAGTAAAAACTCGAGTTAGAGCTAAACCGAGAAATTTTCCAAGAACCCGAAATAAATTCAAAATAAATTTTGTAAATTTCATACAATTATTCCGAGCCCATATGAATTAGTATAGGGTATATTTAAGTTGGCGAATTTAATTGGAGTAGAAAAAGTAGGTTAAAACCCTTATATAAAGTTTGAAAGCAAACCAAAAATTTTAACGGTTTAACATCGAGAAAAGTTAAATTACGTAAAATGAAAACTTTTTCCAAAAAAAGTGGACCCCAAACTTCTTGGACAACAACAACAGACATAGTAGAACATTAGAGAAGTGGAAAATTTAACAATTAAGCTGAAAAATAATTTTTAAAATTTTTTGAATATAAGGCAGCTTGTATAATTTCTGAAGGTCAGAAGAAATGGCCCAATTTTGATGTGTTAAAGATAAGCTTTGAACCTAGCCTTAAAACCAAATAAAGTAGACCCAATACCCTTTCCAAAAAGATATTATATGCCCTGAAACTCGAAGAAACTAGAAAGAAATTGCTCATAGAAACTCCCAATGCGTTATTCCCCTGTTTCACCTTGTGAGACTTTTTCGGCAACCCTTCATGCAGAATTAGAGTTTGGACAAGAAGTATCAATTTTAGCCCTGAAAGTTACCTACAGCATATTAAAATTTTAGCAAAATCCAAGGTCATTTGCCTAGTGAAAAGTTAGTGAGAAACTTTCTCGGTAAAGCTGCCTTATTTTGCAAGGTGAGAGAAAGTTTTGTTTTTTATTCTTTAGTTCAATTCTAAGGTTTTTTTTAAGGTGTATTAAAGCTATATACGTGTTGTTTTGCAGCCAAGAAGGATTAATGGAGGATAAAAATCAAGTCAAAGTTTGGCCAAAGGAGGTAGAAAGTGTTAGAAGTTTATGAAATTCATATATGTTGATGTTTGAAGTGTTTGAATGATTTTGGTTAAAGTAGAATTTTGAGTTGGATTTTGTATGGGATAGCTTAAGTTTTGTCTAGCCTAGGGTTTGTATAGAAATGCTGAATTTTGATGGAATTTAATGATTGTATGGTATTGGGTAAAACTAAAAAGTTCGGTTTAAGCTATGGTTTAATCGAAAAGTGTAAAAATGATGAAAATGGTACTTTAGCATGTTATAGATTGTTATAGAAAGGCTTAAAATGAGTATAGGAATGTTGTCTAACATGTATAAGAATTGCGTCAGTTTAGATTGAAGTGAATGAACTAAATCGAAAAGGCTCGATTTATGCCTCGGTTTAACTAAACAATATGAAATGATGAAAAGTGACATATAAGTTAGTTATAAAACATAAGTTATGGGTTGAAATGAATGAATAGAGTGTTATTTTGATAAGTCTAAGTTTAAGAAATGAAAAGTTATCGAAATAGCTAAATGGCACGTTTCTCGATAAAATCAAGTAAATAACAAAGTTGGCTTAATAAAGCTTTTGTAAGTTGGTGTATGTTTAAATATATTAAGATGAATTTGAATATTACTTGATGGTTTTGGAATTATTTTGGGTAGCGCGAGGTGCTGACATGCAAATCGAGGCAAGCTCGATATCCGACAATTTTATACTGCCTTGAAATCTAATAGGTAAGGGATCTAATTTATAGTGGTAGTAGTGTCCTTTACTTAATTTTATTGTCAACGTGATTTGAAGTATGACCAAGTTATGAAATGTGTTTTATGAATATGCTTCAGAAATATGAAAGTTTGATAGAAGCTTGATTCTGTCGGTATATGTAAGATTCGTATTTTTGGATGTAAGCTTTATGAAATCATAAGTATGGTGATGCAATTGCAATGTAAAGCATAAGTGATGTAAGTCTATGAATTCAATGTACATACTTGTAATATGAGTTTGTAATATACACACAAGTTTCATTTTCAGATGAATATGAAGAAATGGGCTTTTATAAGTGATGAATGTGATTGAGACTTGAAATGAGTAGTGCAGCAAATGGAATGAAGTGACATGAATTGCATAAGTATTTGTACTTCCATTTGGCTGTGGATTGTATGCCTTTGGATTATACAATGAATGCAAACAAGTTTTAATGTGTATGAAATATGAATGGGTGCCATGTTCAAGTCTTAAAGGTGGTTGGATGAGAAAATGATCATGGCAACAAATCAAGGACATTTGGTATGAGTTACTGCAGACAACTGCCGCAAAATCTGGAAAATATGAATGCCAGATCGATCTCATAGGATGAGAGATCGATCTGGAAGAGCCAAAATGCTCTTATTTTAGTAATGGAACAAGACAGATCGATCTCTAATGGAGCCAAATCGATCTACTAAATATTCTGTAAGGAGAAGATCAATTTTAAGGCAAGCAAATCGATCCCCTTAGCTCTCGGGTTGGAGTAGATCGATCTCCTTAACCTATATCCTGAGATAGATCGATCTCAAGCCCTTGATAGATCGATCTCATGCATTCAAATTGGCATGAAAATGAGGGATTTAAGAGGACTAGATCGATCTCATGCTTCGATAGATCAATCTCATTGAGTAATTTCTATAAATAGGAGCAGTGAAATCTGTAATCACGAAAACAAACCCCCATTTCTCCATTTCAACCTAAAACCTAACTTTCTCACTCCTAAATCCACCCATTTTTAGTAAGATTTGAGGAAATACCATTAGATACAAAGTTGTTCTTATCAAAGAGAAGAACAACATACCTTGGATTCAAAGCCCCATTTGTTGGATTGAAGGAGCAAGGTGTATTTTCTTTGGAGCAAGAAAAGAAGCTAGATTTGGTAAGTTTCTAATACTTTAGCCAAGTACATTATCTATTTAATGGTTTTGAAGTTGATTTGCTTGGGTGTTGATGGTCAAAATTACCTAGGTTATGATGGAACTAGGGTGACCTAGAAAATAGAATGGGTTAGTGTGAGAAAGTGTGATTTTGATGGGTTGGTGGTTTATGGATTATGATAAGTTGTTATTGAAGTAATATGAATGATTTATAAGGGTTAAATGAAGTCACATTGTGAGTTTAGAGTATTTAAGGAAATGAGTATGTAAGATGTTTGATAAAATGCCATAGTGAAGAAATTGATGAAATATGAACACTATGAGCTTAATATCGATTTGGTATGAACCAATAGGCCTAAAAGAAATCAATAGACTTGAGATACGAGTAGGACAATAAAAATAGACCTTATAAGTGTTAATGGAGGCTATAGGTTAAATCGACTATAGCAAACACCCAAGTTGAGTAATATGAACTAAATCGACGTGATATACGACTTTGTGCAGTTCTAGAGAGTTCGTTGGAGGCTAGTCGAACTGCACGGGTGAGCAGCTCTAAGGGAGTGGAATCACGCGACGCGATCCCAGGTAAGGGAATTCTGTAAGTATATAGAGGTAGCTGCACGTATTTTTATGGGTGGATATATGGCGTTTATGGAATGCATGACTATTTGAGAAAATGATTGACGATGTATGCGAACAGCTACAAGTATGTATGAGATTTAGGTTTGAAACGATTATTATAAAAGGGATAGTAAGGCTAATAAATGCATAAATCATGTGTATGAAATATTTTCACATAACATAATACTTGGTTTTGAACGAATTAATGGACAGGATGGCTAGTGTTTGAATGATTTCGTGAAATAGCACTTGTAAGGTGCTAAACCCGATTTAAGATTATTTTGATTGTGTATGAGTCGCCTATCATATTTGTGTGATATAAATCGTGCTGGAGCCTCGCTCGCACTAGATTTTGATGCTTTCCTTGTATGAAATGTGCTAGAGCTTAACTTGCACCTTAATTTGATTATGATGATGTTTTATAAACCAAACTGGAGCTTCTGCTCATATGTGGATTTCCAGTGGTTTTCTTATGCATATAACTGTATTGGAGCTATGCTCGTATGTGGTTTTCTCATGTTTTTATGTATAAATGCCGTACTAGAGCATTGCTCATACAATGAGGTTTCTTTACTATGCAAATATCGTGCTAGAGCTTAGCTCACACTGGTTTTCACACTGTGGTATTGATGACGCTGTGGTGAGTGTAATATGGATTAATGTCCAAGGAACCCACCATGTTATGGGCTCGCGGAGTACATTGTACCATGTATATAACATGGAGTAAGTTGTACCACGTGGTTGAGTTACTGATGAGAAAGTCTGGCGGAGAACTTACCCACCTTCGTTTTAGCATGATACCCCGCACACCTGGATGCGTGTGGTCTGGGATGATTTATGACATGGTTGGCCAACATAGTCCTTAAAATTTACTGACCTGTCTCATTTGATATTACCTAATACCACATGATTTTTATACTTGGGTGTGATTGTGATTTGTCCAGGGTAGACCCGAGGGAGGGGTCGAGCCCTGTGGAAGTTGTGCTTTCAATAAATGATGGTTTGATTTATGATAAGATGTGATGTGATTTAAAACGGATGTTTCTTAAATGAATTGCCCTTTTGTGACAAGTTTTATTGAGATTGAGCATAAGATGATTTTATATGTTGATATTTCCATGTTTTATGCCTATTTACATGATTTTCAATATATGATTTATGTATATACATGTGGCATAGTTTTATTTCCTCATGCTCTAATTATAAACGATTTATGCATAACACTATCAACATGTAGATAAAGTAGTTATCTACCATGCTTGCATTATTGCCTTACTAAGCGTGTGGTTGCTCATCCCTCTCTACTTTCCCCCTCTACAGAGCGTACGTAGTGGCCTAGTGTAGACTAAGGCATTTCGTTGAGTCATCTACTGCATCTCCATCACCCAGAGGTATATACACAGAGATTCTTTTTGTATCTAAACAATTTACAAGAACAGTAGTCAATTTGTATTGTAATGTGGGGGATGTAAAAGTTAGAAAACGTGCCATGTATAACTTAACTTAAAATGAATGACACATCTTTTGATTTATTTGAGAATGAATGTTGGGGGATATTTATTATTAACTCATAGCCCAACTGTGTAGTGGTGAGTTTATTCACGATCGGGTAAGGAAAGGAAAACGTGAAAAATTTATAGTGATTTTCGGTTAGAAAGGATAAATTGGGTCATGACAATATATGGTTAAACAAGCTCTAAAAGGAATTTGTAAGCTTTGAATTGAGACAAAAGGCATCATGTAGTTTATGACACTTGTCATGCAAGGCCTGTATAAAGCTTGGCCCTTTGTGGTGCATGCCTTACGCCACATCTTGCATATTTATTTTGGTCCTTTGTGGTGCATGTTTAATCACGTCATGCATGTTATGCCCACTTGGTGCTTGATTTTTCGCACGTCGTGGATGTTATGCCCATGTCGTGTAGGTTTGTTTTGGTCCTTTATGGTGCTTGGTCCTTCGTGGGATGATTTCTAGCACTTCATGCATGTTTGTTTTGGTTCTTAGTGGTATAAGGCGTTGTACAACCTTGGTCCAGTCTACAGTCTCCTTACCATGGCCATCGATACTCTATTTGTTAGTTTGATTCCCTCTTCGTAGGTTGAGTGATCATGACCTATTCTAGCTATATGGATCTACCTAGTCTCCATGATATAAGTTTTATGATATATGATATATGTTATCTGAATGTGTTTGATTTGCTTTCCAAAGCTAAGCATGTTTTGATATATGTTTGTTTTCTGATTGTACGAAAGTATTAGAATGTGATTTAAAGTATGAAATGCATTTTAAAAGCATCTTGTTTTTCGTATATTTTGATACCAGGACTGTTTTAAATTCTTTTTTAACTGGGCTTTTCATAAGCTCACCCCACGTTCTCTACTTTTACAGATTATTTACAGTGATCTTTCTACATCTGTCGTCTATTCGACGTAGGATAGTGGATGCGACTCTCTCCCTAAGCGACCTTTATTACATGTTAAAGTATACTCATTTTTTTCTTATAGCCAGACATCATGTGCAGCATAGACACTTGTGTGTAAAAGATAGTTTGGGATGTAATCTATATCAGTATGTATATAAAGTTTGTTAACTTACAATTTATACAATAAAATGTTATTTCGAGATATTAAAGAAATCACTATTGATTATGAATAGCGATTAAAAGCAACTGCCTTGGGATTATAAATTGTATTATTAAATATTGCAGGTAAGTAAGTAATGACTAAACCATTATGCCGACAAATTTTTGTTAAAATGAAAAGGATTAAAGATAAAAGTTTAAGTAATCAGCACTAAATAGAAATGCAACTTAAATAAGAAATTAAGTTTTTTTTTAAAAAGCTAGCCCAAATTTTTACGTTTTCGGGACATTACAGTTTACGTGGTATCAAAGCAAAAGTTGTCTAGTATTGTCAGTGTTGACTAGTTAAAGTTAGATTACACACCAATTGTCTATGCTTTTCTGGTTATAAATTAAGTATACCTGTTAAAATTATGACTAAAACTTTGGTTTACGCACAAGTAATTGATCACGAATCATGAGCGCGAGACGAGGTCGTTCATGGAGGCAGGCACATCCCCCCTACCATATCCTCTTCAACTAGAGAGGCTGAATACTAGAATAAATAGGCTCGATCAGAGTATACAGAGTATGAGAGAGGGGCTTAATACACTCACTGCCATGTTTGCTCAATAGTTCGAGGCAAACACCTCAGATACTGGTGTTACCATACCCGCACCCACTCCTCCACCTCGTCTACCACAGGTTCCTCTGGTACCTCCAACTCTTCAGCCTCCAGTTCCACAGCTTAGAGAGGATAGAGATACTCATAGAGTACGAGACTTCCTCAAGATGAGTCCACCAAAGTTTGTAGGGGTTAAGGATCCAATCAAGGCTGAAGAGTGATTGTTAGATATTGAGACGACATTTCAGTATTTGGGGTGTACAAATACCGAGAGAGTAACTACGGTCAGTTATATGTTGAATGACGAAGCTAAATTTTGGTGGAGATCTACTCAGATAGTTTTGATAGACAGTCAGCCAAATATTTCATGAGATGCCTTTCTGACTGTGTTCAGGACCTAGTATATTCTGCGTACTGCCTAGAAGAAGATGCAGACTGAGTTTTGAATTTGGCTTAAGGTGATATGACTGTTGATGAGTATGAAAATAAGTTCACTTCTTTGATGCGATATGACCCGGAGATAGTTAGGGATCCAAAGCGTCATACCAAGAGGTTTTTATCTAGATTGAGACTGGGGATCAGAGATAGACCGTCGAGGCATGGGTTACAGAGTCTAAGGATGGCCTGGGACGAGCTCAGGAGATCTAGAGGGGTCTTGATGTTACTTAGGCACTATATGAATCCAAAGGTAAGGGTAAAGATAAAGGTAAGAGATCAGAAGCATTTAGACTGGAGCAGAGGCGGGGTTAGCCTAAGAGATAATGGACAGATAAGTTCGGGCGAGGGTTGGTAAACCCAAGACCCCTACTGACAATATAGATACCACCAAAGGCATGGTGGGTCGTGCCGTCGAGTTACTGCTGGTTGTTTTAAGTGTTGAGATAAGGGCCACCAGATCAAGGATTGCCCTCAAATAACACCTTTTAAGCCTCAAGAGCAATCGAGATAGGCTCTCCAGAAACATGGGGTGTCCTTCCTAGACGTGTATATCACAAGTGCACAGGCCACGCAAGTAATAAAGGGAATTGAGTCCTAGATTATCGTCCCATAGAGAAACACAGTCAGCCTAACTAAGTACCAGTTAATTTTACCCTAAGTATATCCTAGCAAATTATGAATATTCAAAGAGTGATCTACAAAGTTTAATTTGAAAATACTGGAAAGCAAGGAAAATAAAAAAAAAAACTAAAATAAAGCAAAATAGAGAAAAAATTACTCACAGAGCTCCAAGCAAAATAAAAGCGAGAATCTATAAAAGAAAGAAAATACTAAAACTCGAATTAATTAATGTAAATTGACTAAAGATGCAAATATAAAAAATATAGATTAAAAATAAATAGATTAAAACTAGAAAATCCTAATATGAAAATAAAACTTGCATGTGTTTAATCTAATTAAAAAAAGAAGAAAAAATAAAAATGCAAAATAATCTAACCTAAGACCTAATGAAATGAAAATCCAATAAAAATTCAAAAAAGATCCCTAAGTATAACTTTAATCCAATTGATAATCCTAAATTATATTTAGCTCTAGATAATTACTAAATTAATAAAATGCCTAAATAAATAATTAAATCTATTCTAAATGCTGCATGAGAAATAAAATATTTTTAAGATTTGAAAATTTAAAATGAAAACTATCCTAAAGATGCATAAAATGATTCTACCCCTAAATTAACTCTAAATGCAATACATAAGAACTATACTAATATTTTGTTAACATTATGTTAGGTTAATATATTTTGAAATGACAAAACAATAATTCAATAATGGATATTATAAATCAAGAAATGTTTAAAACATATTAAGAGGTTAATTAGAATATATTGAGATACAAGTCATTACCAGAAACTGGGTGTTAAAGGTTGAGAGATCATCTCATCATCTCATGAGATGAGAGATCGATCTCCTGGGTTTTTAAGTATGAGAGATTGATCTCATAAGAATATGAGATCGATCTGATTAAGGGTCAAAGACTTAAAGAACATGTATGAGATGTTAAGAAAGAAGAGATCGATCTCTAAGGGTTATGAGATCGATCTTTGACTTACAGAATGCCTATGAGATCGATCTGGTCTGGGAAGAGATCGATCTCCTCTAAGGCAAAGGTTAAAGGTCTTCGATCGATCTGTAGATCGATCTATGTTCAAAGAAAGAGTTTATGAGATCGATCTCATATGGATAGAGATCGATCTCCTCAAAGATAAAGAGTTTTGGAGATCGATCTAGGGTGATTAGAGATCGATCTCCCCTCTATGAGAATGCTTGCTAGATCGATCTAGAGATCGATCTTACTTCAAACAGAGAGTTTATGAGATCGATCTGATAGTTCGATAGATCGATCTTCACTAACATTTCACTAACATTATAAGATCGATCTCTACAAATATGAGATCGATCTCCTTGCTTTGAGTTGCTTTGTAATTGCAGGCATTTGAATTAGAAGATCGATCTGGTCATAATGGAAGATCAATCTGGTACTCTACTGGAGGTTCCTAACGGCTCTCTCTGTAAATTCTTCAATGGGATAAACTGCATTAAATGCTTCACCTACCATCCTGCTGTATAAAACCAAACATTAAAGACACTGGGGAAAGAAGAGAAAGAGCTGAAAATTCTAAACACTCTCAAGAGATCATTCCTCAACATTCCCTTTGTCTTCAACACCATATTTATTGTATTGTCTTAAATAGCTTGAGTGAAAGTTATTCTTCCTACCCACAAAAGAGAGTTCTTATTTGTATTCACTCTTAATCCAAAAGAAAATAGGAGAGTTCCTCTGTGAGAGAATCGTGTATGAGGTGAATATATATCTTTGTAAAAAGGGGTAGAGAGGTTATTCCTTAACCTTAAAAAGGAGGTTTATCAACTATTGTGATAGTGAAAGAAACTCTTGACAAGAAGGTCAAGAAGAGAGGACGTAGGCAAATGATTGGTCGAACCTCTATAAATTGTTGAGTTTGCTGTTTCTCTCTCTTATCCCCTTTACTTTACTGCACTATTGTCTATTGCTTATTGTTTGATTACTTGCAATTAAATTTAAAAGAGCTTAAATTTAGCATTTAGACTAGAAAATTGATTCACCCCCCTCTCGGTTAAGCCAATAATTGGTATCAGAACTAGGACTCTTTGATCATTAAGGAATAACTTCCTAAGCGTTAAAACGATCTAATGGCTCATAGCAATGTAGCAACAAGTCTAGTAGGAGAGGGACACTCTACAATTAGGTCTCCCATGTTCAATGGTGAACATTATGCATATTGAAAAACTAGAATGATATTTTTCATTCAAGCTAATGATTATGAGGTATGGAGGATTATTACTAAAGTCCTCAAATCCTAACTAAGAAGGTAGAGGTAAGAGATATCCCAAAAGAAGAAGATGAGTGGGATTCTAATGATGTAAAATGTGCTTAGTTAAATGCAAAGGCCATGCACACCTTATTTTATGCATTAGGGCCCAATGAGTATAATAGAGTCTCCGGTTGTGATAATGCCAAACAAATTTGGGATAAATTGGCAATTACACATGAAGGGACAACTCAAGTCAAGGAAACTAAGGTAGGATTTCTCACTCATGACTATGAGTTATTTAGGATGAAAGAACGAGAGTTAATTAGTGATATGTTCACTAGATTTACTGATGTAATAAATGGACTAAAGTCTTTAGGTAAAATCTACTCCAATATAGAAATGGTTAAGAAAATCCTGAATAGCTTACCAAAATCTTGGGAAGCTAAGGTAACAATAATTGAATAGTCCAAGGACCCCCACACACTATCGTTAGATGAATTGATAGGGTCATTGCTCACATATGAAATGAAATTGAGGAGAAATGAAGAGCCACCCAAGAAAGTAGGAGTAGCTCTAAAATCCACCACTCAAGAGGATTTGAAAGAAGATAAAAATGAGAGTGGTAATGAAGAAGATTTTGAAATGGCAATGTTTGCCAAGAGATTTAATAAATTTATGAGAATGAGAGCAAATGGTGGTGGTAGGAGAAACTACAAGAAAGAACAAGAAGAATTAGGTAGAAAAGATACTATTATTTGCTATTAATGCAAAAAATCTGGACACATTAAATTTAACTGTCCTCTTCTAAAAAGATCAAGTGATAGGAATCACAAAAAGAAGGCGATGATGGCAACATGGAGCAACAATGACAGCTCCGATGATGATTCAAATGAAGATATTGCCAATCTATGCTTCATGGCACTTGAAGATGAGAAGGTAACTTCTAATCCCAATGAGTATTCTTTTAACGAATTACAAGATGCATTTGATGATCTTGCAATAGAATATAAGTGTATGAATTTGAAGTACAAAAAATTGATTTCTAAACTAAAGAAAGAAAATGAATTAATCCTAAAAGATAAAATAGAATGTGAAAAGAAATTAGAAAGTACAAATCTTGAAATCCATGACCTAAAGGAAAAGAATAGTAACTTACATAATTCCTTTACTAGATTTTACATGGGTTAACAAAAACTAGATCACATGCTAAAGACTCAAAGGGCTTTCTTTAATAGAAATGGGTTAGGATATGATGGAAAAAGTAGAGAAACTCATCTCAAAAATTTCTTAGCTAGAAAGAATATGCATAAGTCCTCTACTACTTGCTCACATTATAATAAAAAGGGACATACATCGTATAGATGCAATGTGAATATGACCACATTTAGAGGAAGGATAGTTAGAAAAGTATGGGTCCCAAAAGATGCGGTTAATTCAAAAGATATTGATGTAATATTAAAATGGATCCCAAAAGGATAAAAAATTCTACTTACTAACTCCAAAGGACCCAAGAAAATTTGGGTACCTAAAACAAAAGTTTGAATGTTGATTGTAGGTGGTTAAGCATTGCTACAAGGTAAAAATAAAGGAAGCTTGGTACTTTGATAGTGGATGCTCAAGACACATGACCGGTGATAGAAGCCACTCACATGACCGGTGATAGAAGCCACTTCAACTCATTCAAATCAAAAGTTGGTGGAGAAGTCACATTTAGGGACAACTCCAAAGGCCAAGTTGAAGGAAGTGGATCAATTGGTAATAACTATTTCTCATTAGAAAAGGTTTTCCTTGTTAGAGGACTAAAACATAATTTGCTAAGTATTAGTTAACTTTGTGACAAAGGTTACAAAGTAATTTTTGATTGCTTGAATTGCCATGTAATAGATCCTAAATCAAATAAAATTTTTTTTCTAGGACATAGACAAGGTAACATATACATTGTTTATCTAAATGAACTTAGAAATGACAATGTATGCCTTATGGTAGATAAAGAAAAAGAACCTTGGTTGTGGCATAGAAGACTAGATCATGCTAGCATGCATGTAATATCTAAGCTAGCTAAAAAAGATCTTGTAGTAGGATTACCTAAGTTGTCCTTTGACTATGACAAAATTTTGAAGCTTGTGTCAATGGAAAACATAAAAGGACATCATTTAAACCTAAAAATAGTGTGTCAACCACTAGACCCCTTCAACTACTTCACCTAGATCTATTTGGACCAACTAGAACTACAAGCCTAGGTGGAAAGCATTATGGGTTTGTGATTGTAGATGATTTTACTAGATTTACTTGGGTATTTTTCTTAAGAGTAAAGAATGAAGCTTTAGAAAAATTCATTGTCTATTCAAAAGTAGCCCAAAATGAAAAAGGTTACACTATAACTAGTATTATAAGTGATCATGGCAAGGAATTTGAAAATATTGGTTTTGATGAATATTGCAATGATCAAGGAATTAGTCATAATTTTTCAGCACCTAGGACACCACAACAAAATGGGGTAGTTGAGAGAAGAAATAAAACATTAGAAGAAATGGCTAGAACAATGTTGTGTGAAAATAATTTACCTAAATATTTTTGGGCTAAAGCCATAAACACCTCATGCTACATCATAAATAGAGCTATGATTAGACCAATCTTAAAGAAAAGCCCTTATGAGCTTTACAAGGGAAAGAAGCCAAATATTAGCTATTTTCACCATTTTGGTTGTAGATGCTTTGTCTTAAATAATGGAAAAGACAACTTAGGAAAATTTGATGCCAGAGTGATGAAGGAATATTCTTAGGCTATTCTTTGAATTCAAAGGCATATAGAGTGCATAACAAAAGAACCTTGATGGTAGAAGAGTCAATACATGTAATATTTGATGAATCAAATGATGCATCCAAAAGTTCTACCAATAATGAGGATATTGAAATATTTGGTGAGACTTTGAAGGAATCCTCAAGAATAGAAGATAACCTACTATAAAATCTTGACATTAATAAAAAGGAAGAAGATGAAGAAGAACTAGAAATACTAGAAAGAGAATCTAGAGCACCAAGAGAACTAGGATATGTCAAAGATTGTGAAATTGTAGGTGATCCAAATCTTGGAGTTAGAACAAGGTCCTCTCTAAGAAATGTATGTCAATATATAGCCTTTGTATCTCAAATTGAACTAAAGAATGTCAATGAAGCTTTAGATGACAATAATTGGTTTTTAGCCATGCAAGAAGAACTAAATCAAATTGAAAGAAGTAAAGTATAGAATTTAGTCCAAAGACCTAGTGATCATTCTATAATCGAAACTAAATGGATTTTCAAGAACAAGATGGATGAAAATAGTGTGATCATAAGAAACAAGGCTAGGCTAGTTACACAAGGTTATAGGCAAGAGGAAGGAATAGACTATGATGAAACCTATGCACCAGTAGCTAGATTAGAAGCAATAAGGATGCTACTTGCTTTTGCATGCTACAAAAATTTCAAATTATATCAAATGGATGTAAAGAGTGAATTTCTAAATGGTTTCATCAATGAGGAAGTTTATGTAGAGCAACCCCCCAATTTTGAAAGTCCTAAATTTCCTGAACATGTTTACAAACTTTCTAAGGCACTTTACGGTTTGAAACAAGCTCCTAGAGCCTGGTATGAAAGACTTTCAAAGTTCTTGATAGAAAAGGGATTTTCAAGAGGAAAAGTAGATATAACCTTGTTTATCAAAAATATGAATAAAGATTTACTAGTTGTTCAAGTATATGTAGATGACATCATTTTTGGATAAACTAATGAATCTCTATGTCAAGAGTTTGCTAAGATCATGCAAGGTGAATTTGAAATGAGCATAATGGGAGAGCTCACCTATTTCTTGGGACTTCAAGTGAAGCAAACTAAGGATGGAACCTTCATCAATCAAGCTAAATACACCAAAGGTTTGCTCAAACAATTTGGAATGGATAACTGCAAGGCTCAAGTAACTCCAATGGGCACCAAGATCAAGCTTGATAAAGATGAAAGTGGTAAGTGTGTAGACACTAAGCTATATAGGTCAATGATTGGTTCATTACTTTATCTTACTGCAAGTAGACCCGATATTTTGTTTAGTGTATGTTCATGTGCTAGATTTTAATCCTCTCCTAGAGAGTCACACTTACTAGCTACTAAAAGAATTTTTAGGTACCTTAAAGACACACCCTCACTAGGACTTTGGTACCCTAAAGATTCCACCTTTGCTCTTCATGCATATTCTGATGTAGATTTTGGAGGTTGTAAAATAGATAGAAAAAGCACTTCAGGAACATGCCAATTCTTAGGGAATAGATTAATATCATGGTTCTCTAAGAAACAAAATAGTTTAGCACAATCCACAACTAAGGCAGAATATATAATAGCTGGTAGTTGTAGTGCTCAAGTGTTGTGGATTAAGTAACAAATGAGAGATTATGGTGTAGACATGAAGCAAGTTTCCATCAAATGTGATAATACCAGTGCCATTAATCTCTCTAAAAAAAAACAATCCAACACTCTAGAACTAAACATATTGAGATTAGGCATCATTTTCTTAGAGATCACGTACAAAAAGGAGATATAGTTCTAGAATATATTGATACTCTACATCAAATAGCTGATATTTTCACCAAACCTCTTAATAGAGATAGATTTTGTGTTCTTAGAGGTGAATTAGGACTTATGTATGCTCCTTAAGGATTATTGCCTTCAAAACTCTGATTTTAAACTTATTTTTAACTGATTTTACAGCTCATTTTCTGGGCAAAGAATCTGAGAGATCGATCTCCTCACAATATAGATCAATGTCACATGCTCCAAATTGGCCTAAAGCAGTAAGGTTCATCTAAGCCAATCGATCTACTATCCTATAAGATCGATCTCCTTAAGTTTCTGTATTTTACAGATTGATCTCTGCACTTAGTAGATCGATCTTCTTCAGCCTTTGTATGTTGCAGATCAATCTCTGTATTTGGCAGATCGATCTTCTTGAGCTTTTGTATTTTGTAGATCGATCTCATAAAACAACAGATCGATCTCCTTAAGTAGAAGATCGATCTCATAAAACAACAGATCGATCTCCTTAAGTAGAAGATCGATCTAGTACCTCGACAGATCGATCTCCTTAGTCTTGGGCTATATATACTGCTTCAAAATCCCCAAATTTTAGAAATCCCAAATTCAAAATCCCTAACCCTTATCGCTCACCCTCTTCCGATTTCTCTCAACAGATCGATCTTTGGTCAGGTATTAGTCAAATCTACTTCATTACTCATCAGTTTAGAACCTACATTGTTGATTTTCTGTCAAAAATTTCTTAGTTTCGTAGATTAATCTTCAATAGGGTTTCTAGTGAACTGTTCCATTGCTTAGGACGTTGTTAGAGAACAATCTAGAACCACATTAGGCTATCTTTGACTGATTTGATAATGCCTCGCATTAAGAGAGCTGCCAACAAAGAGTCCAAACCCTCCTCTTCACAGCTACCCAATGTCTCTTCATCTTCTGTCACAACCTTCAGTAGTTGTTTTCAAACACCTATAAAAAGGAAGAGATATGAAGAATACTTTTCAACAATGCACATTAAACACTGGAGGAATATTGATTTTTCATTCCTTTCTCGATTGACTTCCCTTATTTGACAAAAATGGAAGAATTTGGTTGGCTTCCATTTCTCAAAATAAATACCCCTGCTCCTCCGAACATTAGTAGGGCATTTTTCTTAAACGCAAAACTTATCTATGACCTTGACGACACCTGTAAAATTCTAGGTTTTAAAACTTTCGTCATGGACAAAACGATTTCCGTCAACACCAACCTCTTAGCCCGAGTGTTTGGAATTGAAGATAACGGTTTGTCTGATGAGGAAGAGGAAGTACCACTTGAATTTAACCTACCCGGAGACAAGGCTAGTGACCTACCTATGCACCCTAGGTTACTACACCTCATCGTATCTTGGAACCTTTAACCTTTTGGTACCTGACATTCTACAGTCAAAAAACTAGACCGTTTTTGGCTCCATCATCTTCATACCTTTCAAAGCAAAAAACTGAACCTAGTCCACTTCATCTACGAGGAATGGCTAAAGATCGTGCGGGGTCAAGCCTCAACTATAGTCTTCCCTTAACCCCTTGCATTCTTGCTACAAAAACTCGGGGTTGACTGTTCTTGTGAGACTGGTGAAGTGCCATCTGCAAAAAGCGTTTTGAATATTGGCACTCTTCATCATATGGAGTACTACAAAGACTTCCATGGTCAGTGGCGAAAGAAAAGCGAAACCCCTCACGAGGCAGCCATGGAAGAGGACATTCCAACTGAGCCTACAGCACCATCCACTGAAGTTCCTCCAACGTCTGCTGCTCAGTCCACTACACCAGCTGATGCCCTACGTCCATGATAATGGATTTTCGGCAACACTTTGATACAACGATAGAGACGTTTGCACAATGGTTCACATGTTTTGAGAACATCTTGACACAATTGAGGTAATGCAGCAAGCTATGTACGATGAGCTTCAAATCACTCGCGTTCGAGTTGAGGACCTTGCTAATCATTTTCCTTCACCATCCTCTTAGGAAATTATTTTTCTTTGCTGTGCTTTGAACTATGTTTTTGTGTTGTATGAATATTTATATTTTGAAATGACAGAATTACAATTCAATTTTATGCTTCATAGTTTGTTGATATATGCTTTGTAATAAATGGTCTTTGCCTTGCTGATATTGATATGACAAAAAGGGGGAGAAGAGAACATGTTAAGGGTAGCATAAATTAAAGAGGAGCTCTTAAAACTAAGGGGGAGTTCTTGAATTAAGGGGGAGTTTTTGAAACTGGAAAATTGAATGCATATGTAAAGGGGGAGACTAAACATGTTTATAAACTTAGTCTATTAAATAAGTTTTGTCATATCAAAAAGGGGGAGATTGTTAGGTTAATATATTTTGAAATGACAAAACAGTAATTCAATAATGGATATTATAAATCAAGAAATCTTTAAAACATGTTAAAAGGTTAATTAGAAAATATTGAGATACAAGTCATTGCCAGAAACTGGGTGTTAAAGGTTGAGAGTGAGACAACAGAATAGAACCAAATAGGGGATGTGAAGCATGAGAGAACCTCACAAGACTAACTTGAGTAAATTAAACCTAAATCATGCCTTAAGCTAAAGATGGAATAGAAACAATAAAAGATAGTAGAAAAATAAAAGAAACTTGAAGCAAAGGGGACCTTAACAAAACAGAATAGATCGGAAACTAAAACTGGACATATAAAAATTTTAATAAATTAAAGTTGTTTAACAGAAAATTTGAACGGAAACTGAAACTTAAAAACAAGTAAAACTAAGCCACTCTTAAATTGAGGAAGAACCTAAAGGATGTGCAGTAACACGGGAATTAAAAACATGAGTTTTTGTGCAGAAAGATTTTTTTAAGAATTATCTAAATCCTAAAGTAATAAAAGCAAAGAATGAAAGGTGCAGTAAACAGTGTGAAGAGAAATCAGCTGTTATCATGCATCTCTGCCTCCAGTACCAACATTCTTGCACATGCGTCCTGCATCTGCTTCAGCATGGACTAGCTTTGCCACCTCCTGCTTCTGTCTTTGCACCAACACTATCCTCGATTTTCAGCCACGTTCTACAGCAATGAAACAAAATAGCGCCAACCCTGCAATAATCGCAATACAGCAGTGTGACAGCCCGGAAGAGCAAAAAATAGGCTAATTTAAATTTTTCCTTAAAAGAAAACTAACAACTCTCGGTGTACTCCTGTGTTGTGTCATGTGCTCACTTATGTTTTAACACTAGTCATTATACCCAAGATCATTCAACTCATACTTAATGAAATCAATTACATAATATCCCAAAAAGAATCAACCCATAAGTCTCAAAGCATTTCTCTCATATCAACCTAATTACATCCCAAAATACTCATTACAAATGTTTATATTACATCATTATCTGGATACAAAATGAACTGAATTATACCTTAAGCGTGTATAAGCGATAGCCTGGGGAGATCTTTTCCACCAGCCTATATCACGTACGCGACAAGGGCTATCTCGCTTACTTCAAATAATCTGGAAGGGGGAAGAGAAAGGGTGAGCTCTCAAAACGCTCAGTAAGGAGGATAAGGGAAGTTATAGAAATCATTATCACAAACACAATATGATGGAAAATAATGAGCATACAATCGTTAGAGAAATAACAATAGGAAAACAATGGCATCAGCATACTTCACGTGATAAATTCACAAATCACATCAATTAAATCTCAATGTGTGATATAAATCGCAGTTGTAAAATCACATCATCATCACAGAAATTGAGACTAGGCATTTATAAAACTCATATGAAATCAACGTCATGGCACATCACAACGATTGAACTCGTCCCCTAGGCGGACATCCCCAATCGAGGGATTTCGCCGACAATAATATACACATGGCCATGGTTCGCTGTAGACTTGATCAGAGTCGTACAGCCGTCGGTCTTAAATACTATCAAAGCACGGCCCAACCTTAAGCAATGCCACCCATCGCTACCGTGGAGCGAGGTCATCTCACATTACTAGAACGGAGGCGTCGATCTTACATGCTATTAGAGCACGACTTGACCTTACATGCTACAAGAGCAAAGCCCGATGTGCATATCGTGACAAGCCATAGTATTAATAAAAAACATTTTGCCTTCATGTAGAACTCATAATGGTTATCATAAACCTATTTCGGTTATAACACATTGTGTTCACATTTATACAAAACTCATCAAAATCGAGCTCAAACCGACAAAATACTCACACAATAAAAGCATGCCATTGTTGTATATAAATCGTTTTACCTTCACGTAGATCTCATGGTGGTTATCAGAAAATTCATTTTGGTTATAAACCACATGTATTCACAATTTCACAAATCGCAACAAAATCGAGCTCAAACCGACAAAACACTCACATTATCAACACATCGAATCATCTCATAAAACATGCTCATTCATCAAACTCTTTTTCATGCTCATAAAATGTTTCATTCATTAGAAAACTCAGAAGCACAAATAGTTTATTTCTCTTACCTCTTGCACCTCGAGTGGTACACTATCCTCGGGTTCCCGGACTAGCCTCATTTCCCACGTTGAATTCTTAAGCTATCCAAACATCATGAAATCATCAACACTCATCATTCTCATTTATACCCATATTTATACTATATTCGAATTACCACTTCGAAATACCCACGTTGTCTTAAAACATCTCCCACATCTCTATCATCACTCTAGCTAGCTCATAATCATCACAAGAAATTCATATTTCATTCCGTAACTATACCCATTGATTGTTTCCCTCATCACTTTGACATTTCCATCCAAATACACCTATATACACATATATGTTTATCCACCCATATTTAAAATGATAATGCTCAAGAACAAAGTTCTTGTGAGCTTACCTTGCTTGTCTCCTCTCTTGACCAAGCTTGTAGGATGTTAGTCTCTTCCCTTTGTTCAAGCTCACCTTTGATTTTCTAGTATGTTGTTCTCCTTTCCAAGTGGAACAACTTTGTCTCTTACCCCTTTGTCTAATTTTGTCTAGAATAGGGTGAATCTTAGAGAAAGAAAGCTTGGTTTGAGTGAAAATGGTGAAGATTTGGGTTTGGAAATGAGGACTTGATTTCCAAGCGAAACTCCTATGGTCTTTATATAGACAAGGCTTATGAGATTGATCTTGTCATCGAAGGAGATCGATCTCTACTCGATTCAACTGCTCCAAACTGTCACCTTAACAACTACAAGATCGATCTGGTTGAGGGTGCAGATCGATCTGCTCTTCATAATAAAACTAAGTGGAGATCAATCTGGCTTTGAATTGGGGATTTATCTCTTCCAGGTCGAGAGTTAAGGAGATCAATATGCCCTTGTGACAGGATCAATCATTACTAGATAGGGGCATTAGGAGATCTATCTTCTTCCTTATGAGATCGATCTGCCTATCTGTATTTGCACGTTTTTTTGCATTCTGGAGCTATAGGATCAATCTCTCATCCTTGGAGATCGATCTGGCCTTCACAAATTCTATTGCTGCTACATCAATTGTAGGAAATTCAATGCAAAACTCATCATAATCTACTCCAGATGCCATATTTCAATCCGTACACATTTAAGACATAAAAACTTCATCTCCTCATACTTCATTACATTCAAAACTTGCATCAACCTAACATAATTACATTCACTAATTTATAATTCTCACTTAGCAAAACTCATAAAATTTACAGTTCTCACATCCTCCCCACCTTAAGAGAATTTGGTCCTCCAAATTCAAATTGACTCATCAAATAGCTGTGGGTACTTCTCCTTCATAAGGCTCTCTAGTTCCCAAGTTACTTCCTCCACTGAGTGGTGCTTCCAAAGAACTTTAACCAATGGAATCCTTTTTGCCCGAAGTACTTTTTCCTTTTTGTCAAGTATTCGGATGGGTTCTTCCATATAACTCATATCCCCCTAAATATTTAATGCTTCATACTCAATGACATTGGTGGGATCCGGATTATATTTCCTCAACATGGATATGTGAAAGACATTGTGCAGCCCGAAGAACAGTGGAGTTAAGGTTAACCTATAGGCGACGTCTCTCACTCTCTCCAAAAATCTCAAACGGTCCTATATATCGAGGACTCAATTTCCCTTTCTTCCCGAAACGCATGATACCCTTATTGTGAGATATCTTAAGGAACACAGAATCTCCAACTTGAAACTCAAGTGGCCGTCTATGCACATCTACGTAACTTTTCGATCGACTCTGAGCAGCCCGCAATCTATAACAAATGATCCTCACATTCTGACCTGCCTGTTCAACTAGTTCGAAAGCAATTATTTTCCTATCGCCCACTTCTTCCCACGCTATAGGGGATCTACAACTCTTACCATACAGAGCCTCATAAGGTGCCAAACCAATACTCACATGATAGCTATTGTTGTATGTAAAATTAGAAAGGGGCAGGTGATCATCCCATAATCCTTTAAAATCCATTGTACACGCCCTCAACATGTCCTCCAAGATCTGTATCGTCCACTCGGACTGACCATCAGTCTGAAGATGATAGGCGGTACTGAAATTCAATCAAGATCCCATGGCCTCTTAAAAATGAGTCTAAAACCTGGAGGTGAATCGAGAATCTCTATCAGAGGTAACACTCACTGGAGCCCCATGTAGTCTAACTATCTCTCTAACATATAGCTCGACTAATGTACTCAATGTATCTGTGCTCTTGATAGCAAGGAAGTGGGCATTCTTCGTTAATCTATTCGCTATCACCCATATTGCATCATGACCTCGTCGGGTCCTTGGCAATCCCATGATAAAGTCCATGGTGATATGCTTCCATTTCCATGTAGGCACAGGCAAAGGCTTAAGCAATCCTTTGGGCTTTTGGTGCTCAGCTTTCACTTGTTGGCATGCCAAACATCTGGCCATATATTCTGCCATATCTCGCTTCATACCACTCCACCAATATACCCTTCTCAAGTCTTGGTACATCTTGGTACTTTCCGAGTGCATGGTGTATCGCGAGCAGTGAGACATTCTCAGTATTTGTTGCTTCAGGGTATCATTGTTCAGAACACAAATTTGACCCTTAAATCTCATTAGCCCATCATCACTAATCATGAAATCCAACTGTGATGTCTGTTCAGCTTGGCTAACCGTATCTAATAGCTTTTGATCATTTCTCTGCCCAATTCTAATATGATCCATAACATCGGGCTCTATCCGTAGACTAGCCATAAATCAAACCTTTACCTCTTCAACTCTGATCCTAAGTCCAGAAAATTGTTCCAACAAATCTCATTCTTTGATCACCATAGCATATATCATACTCTTCCTACTCAAGGCATCAGCCACTACGTTCGCCTTCCCCGGATGGTAGAGTATCTCACAATCATACTCTTTAAGGAGTTTCATCCATCTCCTTTGTCTAATGTTTAACTCTTTTTGGTCAAATATATATATATATATATATCTCAGGCTCTTGTGATCAATAAATATTTGGAACCTTTCCTCATATACGTAATGCTGCCAAATCTTTAATGCAAACACCATTGCGGCTAACTCCAAATCATGTGTGGGGTAGTTTCGCTCATGATCCTTCAGCTATTGCGAACCATAAGTGACTACTCTTCCATGTTGCATGAGCACACATCCCAACCCTTGTTGAGAGGCATCACTGTACATTGCAAAACCTCTAGGTCCATTTAGGATAGTCAACACATGTGTCATCGTTAATCTCCTCTTTAACTCTTGGAAACTCTACTCACACTTCTCAGACCATACAAAAGGAGTCTCCTTGAGTGTGAGTTTAGTTAAAGGTGCGATAATCCTGAAAAATCCTTCCACAAACCTTCTGTAATACCCTGCAAACCCTAGGAAACTCTGAATCTCGATAACTGTCCACGATCTCTCCCAGTTAAGTATAGTTGTCATCTTAGATAGATCAACTGACACTCTGTCTTTAGATACAATATGCCTAAGAAAAGGTATTTGATCTAGCCAAAATTCACTCTTACTGATCTTTCCATAAAGCTGCTTATCTCCGAGTACTTACAACACAATCCTCAAATGTTGTGCATGTTCCTCATGACACCGAGAATACACAAGGATGTCATCAATGAAGACTATCACAAACTGATCCAGATAGTCTCTAAAGACCTTACTCATTAAGCTCATAAAAGCAGTATGTAAACCCCACAAAATTCCTACATTTAAATTATATTATATAAACATGGAAATAATATATTTTAATGGAGGTGTGAATATTCGTTGTAGGGCTCGAGGACTATAGGAACCGGGAAGTCCGTGGATAACAGGGAAAATCGAAGCTACAAGAAGTGATGAAGCAAATGCAAGCATGGAGGGATCGAAAATAAATGTGATGTGAAAACTTATATCGGGATTTATGAGGAATGATGAAATATCAATAATACTTAATTTTCGAAACAATGAAAATTTCATGGAAGGCATGAATATAGTCATTAGGTGATTTTATAACAAAAGGGAAAAAAAAGTGTATATGTATATATATACATAGGTATAATATATATATATATATATACTAGACAAATTTAAAATGGATGAATGATGATATATATAACAAATATATATATATATATATATATTGTAATGTATAATGTATAAGATATTTAAAATAAAATGGAAACAAAATAAATAAACAAAAAATAATAATAAAAATAAATAAATAACAATGACAATAAACAAACAACATATATATATATACTAATATAATGTATAAACATACATTAATATTCTATATATGAGTTGGTATAAAATATAATATATATATATATAATATTAAGGTATATATATATAATATGGTGTACGGATTGGCTTCAAAAAGAAGCCAATCTCACACGTGGAAATGCAAAGGAGATAGGAGGCTAAATTGAAAAGAAACAATGGCATTAGCTAGGCGGGAAACGAAGAAGAATAGAAAGGAGGAAGGCTGTTGGCCGAGAGAGGGAGAAAGGAAAGGAAGGGAAAGAGAAGGAAGAAAAGAAAACCAAGGAAAGAAGAGGGCTGGTCGAGAGAGGAAGAAGGAAAGAAAGGAAAAGCGAAGAGAAAAGAGAAGAGGAGGAAGAAGGGAAGAGGAGAAAGATTGGCTGGTCGGAGATTAAGGTGAATCGATTGGGGAGAAGGAGAGGGTAGACCGTCGGGTAGGAAGCAGAAACCGAGGAAAACCTGCGTGAAGTCTGGAACAAGATTGAACCAGTGAAGCCGTGAAGGAGGAACAGTCCTTGGAATGTGAAACAGAGTTGGAAGTTGCTGCTGGAAGGAGAACCGAGAGGTTGGAAGAAAACTGGACAAACTGAGGTTGAAGGGGGGGAGATCGAAGGGAAGAGCTGACCGAGGCAGACTGGAGCTTATCTTTCATACCCATTGTTCAGGGATCACTTGCTGAGATTGAAACATGGGTTGGAACATCTCAGTTTGAAGGGTTAGAAGTGATGACAAAGGATAAGATATGGTTCTTTTTTGGTGAAGAACAAAAGATGTGAAGAAAGCTAGTTTCTTGCGGGTTCCAGTGGTGCACAGTGGGGTTCAAGGGCTTCATCCTAGGGCCTACTGAGCTGAGACAGAAAGTGTAAGACAACTGAACCAAACGAGAGAGTTGAAGGTGACGACGAAGGACGAGAAATGGCCCAGTGCAGCGAAGAAGAAGAAAACCATGATTTTCAAGGCTGAGTAAAGGGTTGGAACAAAGAGTGAGGTGAAGCATGCCCTGCATTTTTTTTGTTTAGTGAGGTGAAACAAAATAGAAAATAAGAGAGCAACCTCAGGGGCTATAACAGTAGAGGAGTCTCTTTGGGCAGCTATAAGAAGGGTGAAAGGCTGAGTTAAGGGAGAGTTGAGGGAGAGAAGGAAGTGGAACAGAATTGAGGCTAAACAGAAGCAAACCGAGAGGGGGGAAACAGAAACAGGGCTGGAAATGTGAAACCGAGGAAAAAGAAAAAAAAAAGAAGAAGAGAGAAAGAAGAGAAAAGAGGTAAGAATCTAATGTATATATGTATATTTAATTGTACATGTATATATATGTGATTGTGTATAAGTATGATAAGGTAAAGTATATATATGTATATACATGTATGTATATTCAATGTACATGTGGATAAATGGCTTGTAGACACTAGCATGTTAGTGTGAATTAAGGTGAATGTGAAATAGACAAAAAATGTATATATATATATATATATATGTGTGTGTGTGAAGAAGAATATGTATGTATAGGTGATAAGGAAAAATGGAAAACAATAATAATATATATTTATATATATATATATATATATGTATAGGGGTGTATATGTATATATATATATACTTAAGTGTATATGCATATGGGTGTATATAAGATGAATGTGTGCTAGTTTATGTACATGCAAAGAATGTATATATGAGATAGGAAAAGAATGAAAAAAAATAATATATATATATATATATATATATATATATACATATGGGAGTGTATATATATATATTTATATGTATATACATGTAGAGGTATATAATAAGGTGTATGTCAATAATTGTACATACAAAATAATATGTGGTAAGAGAAAATATATAAATGTGCGTGTTAACTTAGGTACGTACAATAATACATACACACGCAGTAGTAACGAATAGGTTTCAATTTTAACGCAATTCGGACAATTCGCACGAATAGGGTGTTAAGTGTACGATTTCGGTGTAGGTGATCGTAGAAGGAATTAAGGGAAGTACAAAGAGGTGTCACCACTTGAGCCTGGAGATTTCGATTAAATCGAGGTAAGGGGTGTAATTTAAGATGGTAATGGTATCCCTACCCTTAGACTCAGATTTAATTATGTGTTTTCGTGCCTTCTCGTGCAACCCTTGATTGTAAAACAAAAATCGACACCTAATAAGCCCAAGAATTATTTGATCATGTTTTCGAGATTAAATGCATAGTTTCAAACATGATTTCTAAATAAATGCCATGGTTTCGACTTATGTATGATTGATTTCATGTTTCTGAATGAAATGAAATTTGGTATGTGAACTTATGCTTGAGAAATGAAATTTGTCTTCGAAAGGCGATTATGAGGGCCACCTCTTGAATCCTACAGGAACAAAGTGCCACACAGTCTTTATGTTTTATAAAAGAGTTTTCAGATTTCAATAAATCCGATTTTATTACTCGATATGAGTTAATGAGCTATAAAAACCCAAGTAAGATTTTGAAAACTCTGTTTTGAGACAAAAAGGGCATTGTATAGTGGAATTGTGGAGGCTACCTCTTGAGTTCTGTGGGAGCAAAGTTCCAAACAGTCTATGTTAATGTAGGTTCAGCTCTTGAGTCTGATGGGAGGCAAAGTGTCACACAATTTCCACAATGACATGTGAACGTGGGGGCTACCTCTTGAGTCCGACGGGAGCAAAGTGACACACAGTTTATGTTACCGTGGGGGTTACCTCTTGAATTTTGTGGGAGCAAACTGCCACGCGGTTCATAAAGACATGCGAACGTGGGGGTCACCTCTTGAGTTCTATGGGAGCAAAGTGCCACACAGTCTATGTTACTGTGAGGGCCACCTCTTGAGTCTTACAGATTGCAAAGTGCCACACGGTCAATGCATTTTGTCATGCGTGCTTTTGTGGCGTATATAAATCCTACCTTCGGGCATATTTATGATTTTCCTCTATAAGTTAGCCAAGTCTCCATCCGACATGAACTAGGCTATATGATTTTGATCCTCCGATATATGTTTTTACATCTGTTATGCTTTTGAAGTTCTATCGGTTTTGAAATATTCTGGAGTTCTGTGTGTTTCGATAGATTGTGATGTAACTGAATAGATTTGTTCTTCGAAATTATATTTCTATCAATTATATTTTATATAAATACTCTTTGAAAGCTATGTGATATTTGTAAAGAAACGTATCTCTTGGTTTTATCATGCATTCAATGTGATTTAGCCACCATGATCATTTTAAATGCATTTCTTATTGGGCTTTTTCCCGAAAGCTCACCCCTCTACCTTTCAGATTAATTACAGTGATCTATAAACACTATTTGCAGCGTACACGACGTAGGCTAGTGGGAAAGAGCTACCCTAGGCTACTTTTTGTACATGCAATCAAGGTATAAAATTACATTCCTTTACCAGACACATTTGTACGCGCAAACATATATTAGGAATATTTTGTTGGGATGTAATTTGTAAGGAAAACGATGTAAACATTATTGTTGTGGGATTATAATTTGAGATGACTAGTATTCAATCGAAATAGATATATTGAAATGTAAAGGTGGATTTGGAAAGCATGCTTGGTAGTCGTGGATATCTAGGATTGTCGAAACAACTGAATTGCAGGTGGATAGGCTCATATATAAGTCGTTATGCTGCCGAAATTTCTATCGGCCATATAAGTTAAAGTATGGAAATTAATTATAATTACGAATAAAGAATTAGGAAAAGTGTTTTGACCCTGCACAGGAATACAACCTAAGTGTATAAGGGAATAAGTGGGTAAATTAAATTCAAAAAAAAAATCCCCTGATTTTCAAGGGTCAAGGGTCATTACACAGTAGGGGCAATTGTCAATCCAAAAGGCATCACTAAGAACTCATAATGGCCATATCTAGTTATGAAGGTCATCTTCGGAATATCCTCTTTCCTTATTCTTAACTGGTGATATCCCTATCTTAGATCAATCTTAGAAATGATAGAAGCCCCTCTCAGCTGGTCAAACAAGTCATCTATCCTTGGCAAGAGGTACTTGTTTTTCACTGTAGCCTTATTCAGTAATCTGTAGTCTATACATATCTCGGGCTACCATCCTTCTTCCTTACAAACAACACCGGAGCTCCCCATGGCGACACACTAGGTCTAATAAACCCTAGTCAAGCAGTTCTTGCAATTGTTTCTTTAACTCTTTCAATTCAACCAACGCCATTCTATAGGGAGGTTTAGAGATTGGCTGAGTGTCTAGCACTAAATAGATAGTGAACTCAAGCTCTCTCTCCGAGGGTAAGTCAGGTAATTCATCTGGGAATACATCCAAAAACTCACATACTACCAGTATGTCCTCTACCCTCTGATGTTCTCGACTCATATCAGAGATGACTACGATGTAACCTTTACATCAATAATTCAATCAACAATCATAGCGATATAATCATTTCTAAACATTTCATAATTCTTCACATGTCTTTATTCCTTAACATTGAAAACATACACTAAACTTTTCAGGTATGGAGAAAGTTACAGTCTTGGTGTAGCAGTCTAGACTCACACGATTGGCCGCTAGCCAATCCATCCCTAAAATCACATCGAAACCACACATGTTTAACATCACTAGATCTGCTAACATCACCTTACCTCCCACCTTAATCTCACAACTCTTGCACACCATATCAGTCCTCTGGGACTCACGCATGGGGGTATTTACATGTAAAATATAATCTAGGGATTCATACTTCAAACTCAGCTTACATGCAAATTGTACATCAATAAAAGAATGCGTGGATCCCGAATCAAATAAAACATGAGCCTCATGATTACAAATAAGAAGTGTACCTCGTATGGTCTCGGACGAAGTGTTTGCAGTCTTCTTATCCAAGGTGAACACTAGTCCCTTTGTGATCGGCTTCTTGCCTTTATCAACAGTCGTAGCCGGTCTCTGAGGAATCATCCTCTGTGGCTGCTGTCTAAGAGGCTCTGAAGAATGTGGCTCCTGTGGTTACAGGTAATACCTCACTCAGTGACCCATGTCCCCGCATCTATAGCATCCTTGTATGGTTTTGGCACAGCTTCCTTCATGTGATCTGCCACAATCTCTGCAGACATTAACCTCTGGTCTGACACCTCGAGGGGTCTCCTTAATAATGGAGGGAATCCTTAGTTTGTCAACTCTTCCCCTCGATCCCACAAACTATCTTCTCTTAAAAGAACCCCTCTGAAGGTCTGTGTGAGAAATCACGGTTCGCTTACTCTTATCTCCGGTTACAATTCTAGACTCAGTCCGAGACTGTACCAACTCTAGTCCCATCTCCACCTCTTATCCTCGTTTCAGAGTATCCTTGAACTCAGTGATACAGAGCCTTATCAATCGATCTCTAATGATAGGTCTCAGCCCATATACAAATCACTCTGTGTGGAGCTCCTCATCCTTAAGAGTCTCCGAGTCATACATTAGTAGGGTGGTGAATCGGCTCTCATAATCATCGACCGACATATTGCCTTGAGCTAAATTTAGGAATTCAGCTTGTTTCCTCCTCTAAGCAACTCTTGGCACATACTAGGTTCTAAATGCCGATTGAAACACCTCTCAGCTAATCACCTCATGGCTAGATGCCAATATACCCTGAGTAGTGCTCCACCAATCTCGGGCTTGTCCCTTTAACATGTAGGCACCCATACTAACCTTCTTTGCATCGGTGCATCCCAAAAAGTCAAAAATGACTCGCAACTCAATCAGCCACTCCTCAGCCTCTGTGGGATCTTTCACCCCTCTAAAATTTGGTAGGTTCATCTTCAGTAAGTCCCTCATCCGACCCTTATCTCTATCATCAAGTTGGGTATGCACTGGAGGCTGTGTGACAGGAGGCACCTGATCAGTCTGTGGTGGGGGTGCGAGCGATCCCTGTGGTGGTGGAGGAGTCAACACAAATGTAGTACCCGAGGCATTAGCCCCAAAGTGCTGCGCGAATAGCGCTGCCATTTGTCGAATCCTTGATGCACATCATGCTCTAGGTGATTCATTCGAGAGTTAGGACTCTCAAGCTGTGGCGAAGGTGGATATGCCTGCCTCCCTAAACGTCCTCCTCTCCCCCTCATATTCTATCTCTTACGTGCCTGCGCGTATTCATTAAACATCCATCATAATGTCACTTGTTAAATTCAATTCTTTACCAGACAATATAGACACTTGGGATGTAATCTGTTTCCAATCGATCGACACTGACAGTACTAGACACCCTTTGCTCTGAAACCAAAAAATCTGTAACAGCCTGGAAGCGTAAAAAATAGGCTAATTTAAAATTATCCTTAAAACAAAACAAACAACTCTGGGTGTATTCCTGTGCAGTGTCATGTGCTCACTTATGTTTTAACACTAGTCATTATACCCAAGATCATTCAGCTCATACTTAATGAAATCAATTACATAATATCCAAAAAAGAATCTACGCAAAAGTCTCAAATCATTTCTCTCATATCAACCTAATTACATCCCAAAATGCTCATTAGAAATGTTTGTATTACATCATTGTCTGGATACAAAATTAACTGAATTATACCATAAGCGTGTACAAGCGATAGCCTGGGGAGATCTTTTCCACCAGCCTATATCACGTACGCGACAGATGCTATCTCGCTTACTTCAAATAATCTGGAGGGGGGAGGAAAAAGGGTGAGCTCTCAAAACGCTCAGTAAGGAGGATAAGGGAAGTTATAGAAATCATCATCACAAACACAATATGATGGAAAATAATGAGCATGCTATCGTTAGAGAAATAACAATAGGAAAATAATGACGTCAGCATACTTCACGTGATAAATTCACAAATCACATCACATTAAATCTCAATGTGTGATGAAAATTGCAGTTGTAAAATCACATCATCATCATAGAAATCGAGACTAGGCATTTATAAAACTCATATGAAATCAACGTCACGGCACATCATAACGATTGAACTCGTCCCCTAGGCGGACATCCCTAATCGAGGGATTTCATCGACAATAATACACACATGGTCATGGTTCGCAGTAGACTTGATCAGAGACATACAGCCGTCGGTCTTACATGCTATCAAAGCACGACCCGACCTTACATGCTATCAAAGCAATGCCACCCATCGCTACCGCGGAGCGAGCTCATCTCACGTTACTAGAATGGAGGTGTCGGTCTTACGTGCTACTAGAGCACGGCCCGGCCATACATGCTACAAGAGCACGACTCGGCCTTACATGCTACAAGAGCAAAGCCTAATGTGCATCTCATGACAAGCCATAGTCTCAGTAAAAATCGTTTTGCCTTCACGTACATCTCATAATGGTTATCACAAAACTTATTTCAGTTATAACACATTGTGTTCACATTTACACAAAACTCATCAAATCGAGCTCAAACCGACAAAACACTCACACAGTAAAAACATGTCAATGTTGTATATAAATCATTTTACCTTCACGTAGAGCTCATGGTGGTTCTCACAAAACCTATTTTGGTTATAAACCACATGTATTCACAATTTCACAAATTGCATCAAAATCTAGCTCAAATCAACAAAACACTCACACATTTATCAACACATCGAATCATCTCATAAAACATGCTCATTCATCAAACTCTTTTTCATGCGCATAAAATGTTTCATTCATTAGAAAACTCAAAAGCACAAATGGTTTGTTTCCCTTACCTCTTGTACCTCGAGTGGTACATTATCCTCGGGTTCCCAGACTAGCCTTGTTTCCCGCGTTGGATTCTCGAGCTGTCCAAACATCATTAAATCACCAACACTCATCATTCTCATTTATACCCATATTTATACTATATTCGAATTACCACTTCAAAATACCCACATTGTCTTAAAACTTCTCCCACATCTCTATCATCACTCTAGCTAGCTTATAATTATCACAAGAAATTCATATTTCATTCTGCAACTATACCCATTGATTGTTTCCCTCATCATTTAGACATTTCCAACCAAATACACTTATATACACATATATGTTTATCCACCCATATTTAAAATGATAATGCTCAAGGACAAAGGTCTTGTGAGCTTACCTAGCTTGTCTCCTCTCTTGACCAAGCTTGTAGGATATTTGTCTCTTCCCTTTGTTCAAGCTTACGTTTGATTTTCTAGTATGTTGTTCTCCTTACCAAGTGAAAAAACTTTGTCTCTTGCCCCTTTGTCTAATTTTGTCTAGAATAGGGTGAATCTTAGAGAGAGAAAGCTTGGTTTGGGTAAAAATAGTGAAGATTTGGGTTTGGAAATTAGAGACCTTGGTTTCCAGGCAAAAATCCTATCTTCGTTATATAGACAGGGCTTATGAGATTGATCTGGTCATCGTAGGAGATCGATCTCTACTTGATTCAACTGCTGCAAACTACCCACTTAACAACTACAAGATCGATCTAGTTGAGGGTGCAGATCGATCTGGTCTTTATAAGAAAACTAAGTGGAGATCGATCTGGCTTTGAATTAGGGATCGATCTCTTCCAGGCAGAGAGTTAAGGAGATTGATATGCCCTTGTGACAGGATCGATCCTTGCTAGACAAAGGCATTAGGAGATCGATCTTCTTCCTTATGAGATCGATCTGCCTATCTGCATTTGCATATTTTTCTGCATTCTGGAGCTATGGGATCGATCTCTCATCCTTAGAGATTGATCTGGCCTTCACAGATTATGTTGTTGCTGTATCAATTGTAGGAAATTCAATGCAAAACTCATCATAATCTACTCCATAGGTCATATTTCAATTCGTACACATTTAAGACTTAAAAACTTCATCTCCTCATACTTCATTACATTCAAAACTTACGTGTACATCAACCTAACATAATTACGTTCACCAATTTACAATTCCCACTTAGCAAAACTCATAAAATTTATAGTTCTCACAAGCAACATAGACTAAGTCCCTGCTCTCGACAGCATACATCCAAGCAACAGCAGCCTCCTAACTTCACACTAGCAGCAGCTGCTTTACATGCTACAATAGTAGTTTTAGACCAAAATTGAAAACCATCTATCAAGGCACAACTTTGTTGTAAGACCTTTAAATTTCTATGTAATGTATAAGATTAATTGATGTATAGACAAGTTACATTACATATGAATTATGAGAAATGAATGTTTTTGAAGTTCCAAGTGTTAATGGAATTATAAATGAATGTGGAAGTGATTAAGTATGAGTTTGAATGAGAAAATTGCAACAAAAAGGGTGTAGGATGAAAGCCAGATCGATCCCATGCAAGCAGAGATCGATCTCATGGCTTGAAGAATACAAAATTAGCATGTTGGAAGAGAGAGATCGATCCCTCACTCAAGCAGATCGATCTTCTTAACTCTCGGGCTAGAGCAAATCGATCTCCCCTTAAGACCAAATCGATCTCCTTAGCTCTCTGCTTGAGACAAATCGATCCTATTTCATTGAAGTAGATCAATCTCGTGCCCTCGACAGATTGATCTCATACCTTCAAAATGTCGTGAAAATGAGAAATTCAAGAGGACCAGATCAATCTCCACCCTATGCAGATCGATCTCATCAAGCCAATTCTATAAATATGGAGTAGTTGGATCTGCATTTGATGGGACTAAACCATTTTCTTCCATTTTAATCTTAAAACCTAGCTTTCTCACTCTAAAATCACCTTATTTCCATTAAGATTTGAGAACATATCATCAGAGCAAAGTTGTTCCTTATAAAGAGAAGAACAACATACTTTAGAATCAATGTACCATTGGTTGGATTGAAGGAGCAAGGAGAGTTCTCATTTGGAGCAAGAAAGAAATCAAGCTAGGTGAGTTTCTAATGCACCAATCCAAGTATATTTGTTTAGTTATTGACTTTGGAGTTGAATGGTATGTATATTAATGATAGAAACTACCTAGAAAACCATGGAACCATTATAACCTAGAATGAGTCTAGAGTAAGAAAATGAGAGATAGTTGAGTTAATGATAAATGGATTATGTTAAGGTGTTAGTGGAGTATTATGCATGATGTTAAGATGATGGAATGAAGCTACACTGTGAGGATAGTCAATTTATGGAAATGAGTATATAAGGTGTTTGACAAAATGCCATAGTGAAGTAAATGATGAAATATAAACACTAAGGGCTTAAATATCGACTTAGTAGGAACCAATCGATCTAAAAGAATCCAATAGACTCTCGAGATAAGAGTAGAGCAATCAAATGAGGCTTTACACGTAATACTGAAGACTATAGGTTGAATCAACTATAGTGAACACAATAGTTATGTTATACCGAACTAAATTGACGTGAAACGTAATCTCGTGCAGTTTTCGAGAGTTCGTTGGAGACGAATCGAACCGCGAGATCAAGCAGCTTTAAGAAAGTGGAATCACATGACGCGATTCTAGGTAAGGGAATTCTGTGAGTATATAGAGATAGCTGATCGTATTTTGTGGGTATATAGGGCTTTTCAAAATGCATGATTATTTAGAAAAGTGAATTGATGGTGTATATGGAAATAACTACAAATGTATATGTATATGGTTTCATCTTGAAGTGATTCTTATAAAAAGGGATAGTAAGGCTAATAATTGCATAAATCATATGTTTTTATGCTTTTATGAAAACACATTACTTTTGTTTAAGCAAAATGACTGATAGGTTGGCTAGTGATTTCTTAATTTTGTGAAAAGGCACAAATGAGGTGCTAAACACTATTTTTAGAATGTTTTATTGAAATAGAGCCACCTATCGTGTGTACATGAGTTAAAATCATGTTGGAGCCTCGCTCGCACTGGATTTTCATACTTTTCACATGTATGAAAAGTGCTAGAGCTTAGCTCGGACATGAATTGATTTGTGATGAGGTTTTATAAACCGTACTGGAGCTTCTGTTCATACGTAGATTTTGTTTGATCTTCTTATGCATATAACCGTACTGGAGCTATGCTCGTATGTGATTTCTCCATGATTTTATGCATAATGTCGTACTAAAGCTTTACTCGTACGAGGTAATTTATTGATGGTGCATGAATCATACTGGAGCTTAGATCGCATATGTTTTCACACTGTGGTATGTATGATGCCGTAGTGGAGATGGTAAGATCCTCAAGCCCTACATCCTTAAGCTTGACAGGGTGGGAAGGCTCTCTTACGGTAGGATCCTTAAGCTAACATCCTTAAGCCCGATAGGGTGGGGAGGCTCTGTTGGTAGGGAGGCTCTCTTACATGAAACGAAACGCTCCCACGTGCACTTGAGACTATAGAGGTTACACATGGCATTGGGGTAGATAAGACGTACGGCTGACTCCCCCAACCATGATATGGGTCCGTGGAGTACATTGTACCGTGTATATCACATGGAGTACACCGTACCACGTGGTTGTGACGATGATTTGAAAAGTCTAGAGAAGAATTAACCCACCTTCGTTCCAACATGATACCCCGTACACCGAGATCCGTGTAGTCTGGGATGATTATGACTTAGTTGGCCAACATAGTCTTTGAGATGTAGTGATCGCCTGTCTCACATAATATTACATAATACCACATGGTTTTATACACCGAGTGTGATTATAATTGTTCCTGGTAGACCCGAGAGAGGGGTCCAGCCTTGTGGGATTTGGTTTTAAGAAATGACATGCTATTGTGATGTGATTTGATGTGTTTGAAAAATTGAGAAATCTTAAAGGATGTTTCTTGATGAATTTCCCTTTTTATGAGGAGTTTTGATAATGATGAGCATGAGAGGTTTTACATGATGATGATTCCATGTTTTACATACCTGTTTTCCATGTTTTAGTACATGATATATGTATATACATGCAGCATAGTTTTATTTCCTCATGCTCCAACTATAAATGATTTATGCCATGACATTATCAGGATGTAGATAGAGTAGTTATCTACCATGCTTGCATTATTGCCTTACTGAGCGTGTTGTTGCTCATCCCTCTACTCTCCCCCTCTACAGAGCATACATAGTAGCCCAATGAGGACTGAGGCATTATCGTTGGAACATCAACTGCTCTCCATCACTCAGAGGTATACACACGAGGATTCTTTTTGTATCTAAACATGTAAAGGTATAGTAATCATTTTGAATTGTAATGTGGGAGATGTAAATGTTAGAAAACAATGTCATGTATGACATTACTTTCAAATGAATGACATTACTTTTGATTTATTGGAAAATGAATGGTAAGTGAGGATTATTATTGACTCACAACCTAACTGTGTAGTGGTAAGGGTGTTCGCGACCGAGTAAGGAAAATGAAAATGCAAAAAATTTATAGTGAATTTTGAACAACAAGGATGAAAAGGGTCGTGACATTTGTTGCACCTCTGCTCTCAGCCTTAGCACACACTCCCACTATGCCCAGCTATAAATCATAGCAGAGAACAATCACAATCCCTAACAAAATCGTGAACCAAATACCATGAAACGCAAAAATAGGGAAAAACCAAAGAGCAGAAAACACAAAGGAATAGAAGAAACAGACTAAAATAAAAAACGCAAAAAACAGTAAATAAAATAACTATGAAAAAATATAAAATAGATTAGTAGTTAATCAAAACATTATTTAAAACTATACTATATTGTTCTTGTGCAACCCAATAATAAAGCAGTAATTAAAATAGAAACTGAAGCTTAAACAGAAAATAAAGAAAGCAGCAAAACAAGGAAATGCAGAAACGCAAAACAGAGGAGGAAATCCCGTTGTGTCACTCAACCAAATTCATCCTCTTCTAAACCTAATCTAGAGCTGCCAAAAATCAAACATTCTATGCCACTCCTAAACTAGGAATAACAGTGAAGATGAAAATTGTAGAAAATGGTAAGGAAGAAGGGCTGTTGTCACCAGCCTTCCGATTGAATAGCAACGTAAATGTAAACAAAGTAGTAAAGTAAAAAATAGTAAAAACAAAAATGAAAGTTCCACGACCCACAATCCACTGAAAATCCACTACAAGTTTTTCATTTTTTGTTTATTATTTGATCCATTTCTTATTGTTTGTTCTTTACCTTTACCTTACTTGATCATAAACAGTTACACCACAAACGGTTGGGCTGTATATCAGTGTAAATCTCATCCAAATCAAATCACTTCAATTTACAATTCATGTGAAAATACTTGTATTTCTAAATAAGAGTTGCTATTTACATGTGTATACAATCCTTTACATCCTAAAAAATTACATTTAAAAATATTACTATGCTTTGACATGTTTAGATACCAAACTAAACAAATGTGTATACCTCATGTGATGGGATGCAGCAGACACCAAAATCCAATCCTCAGTAGTTCTCTATCTACTGAAAGTGCTCTATAGAGGGGGGAAATAAGGGGGGTGAGAAAACCACGCGCTCAGTAAGGCAATCATGCGAGCAGATAGATAACTGCACTATCTACGTGATCGTTATGCCATGCTTAAACCACACCGTTACTTGTCATACCCAAAATATAATAGTTCATGCTCGTGTTCGTGATATGTAAAGTAGTTCATGCTATTTAAAAAAGTGCACAATTCTTAAACAAAGCATGGAAATTCATTATACACAAATCGAAATCAAAGCATGGTAAGTCATGATGCAAAGTGCACTTCAAAGCATTTAAAACTTAACACAAATCAATACAAATCACCATTTGAGAGCTCAGCCCCTCCCATGGATTGTCCTGATCCACAAACACATTTCACACCTGGATTTATTAGAAATCAAGAGACATGTTAGATATGCAAATAATAATAATGGAAATAACTAAGACTATGTGATAATTCTATTAAAATAGAATTATTTGTACTTAATTTCTTAATTAATTTTTTTAATCCCCATACTATTTTATTAATTATCCCCCTCAATTTAGTTAAAATTTCCATGTTTGTAGATAAATTAAATCCAGATGAATTTCAGTCATTTCAGTAGAAAATTGATTGAAAATAGGCTAAAAGAAGACTGAACCACTACCATTTCGCAGTCTGAGTCACCATTCGTCTGTAGACGTGTCATGCTGGGTGTTTGTATTTTATTCGCCTAGGAAGGATAAGATCAACGGACATTGTGCCCACCTCATGGAAGACACACGTTGGGCCACATCGCACATCCAAGTGGACTAAAAGATAAATGACGTAGAAATATCTTCTCTACAGCGAATGGAATGAAGGCAAGTGGCCAAATAATGTCAATTCATCTAGGATTGGAAATTACAATTGTACCCTCAATTTTGTGTATAAATAGAAAATGATGAGCAATTGAAAACCAAGTAGACTTTTAGGGTAAAAGTAATTTTAGGGTAAAAGTAGGAGTAGAGGTAGTTTTTAGAAGTAGTTTTAGTTTAATTTTCATTGCTAGGTTTGAAGTTTATCTATTTCCTTTGAAGTTTATCTATTTCCTTTAGTTGTTTTAAGCACTTTGACGTTATCGCTGGAAGCCACCATAGAAATAGGTTTTACAAGTTCCCTTTTTTTTCTTTTTTTCTTTTTTTTTTTTGTATTTAGCACTTTCAAAAAAAATCATTTAATGAAAAGCTTTGTTCTATTAGTTTCATTTACTTTTCTGCTTTGATTTTATCTTATTGAAAAATGTTGAATGGAGAGGAGGCTCGACTAACAGGAGCAATACTCCACAATTTTTATTTAACATTTCCTTGATTTTATTTTTTATTTTGTTATTTTTTTATTTTTTTACTTAAGTTGATGAACAGTAAAGAAGAGAAGAAGATACCAGTGACAGTAGCCATCATCTTCAACTATTTCACTATTGTAAATTCCTTAAGTTTTGGTTTTCAAGTTCCCAAATTTGTTTCCCATATCTTTTACTGCCTTAAACGTTTTAGTGTTTATTTTCTCTAATGTTATATAATTATTCTATTGTTTTCAGTTCTTCTTTCTTAAGATTCTAGCTGAAAGGCCACGATTTTCGTTGTTCAGATAAGCTACTATTATACATAACCATTGCTACTGATGAGGGAAAAGAGCACAGTAGGATGTGGCTCCGCTGAGTTGCATTTTAGGTTACTTGTTGATTGTGTTGCTACCTGCTGTTGAGCGTGCGAAGAGGTCATGGTTGCTGGTGCTGTCTCGGGTTGCTTCATTCTTGCTAGTGCGTGATCTATGCGTGACTGCAGAAGCTGGCAAGAAGCAGAAACATGGTTAGCGCATGGTGTTGGAGTAAATTTATCCAACAACAGATCCAGAGATGGAGTGTGTAGATTGTAGTAAATAGGGACCAACGTTCCTCCTCTGTTTTACTCTGTCTTTAGTTCATTCTACTATTCATATTTTTTTATTTGTTTTCTTCTTCTCTTCATATGTTGTTTTGGTATCTGCTATGAATTTATGCAATCAGTTTATGTTTTATTTATTATTACAGTTCTCTATTAATGGCTGATATGATTTCCTTTTCATCCTGTTATATTTTCTTTGTTGAGTCCATTCACTGCTGCTACATTGCGACTGGAGGCGGAACGTGCCGTGACTGGAATTGCTACTTTGATCCGTCTCTGATAATTCTATAAAAATAAAATTATTTATGCTTAATTTCTTAATTAATTATTTTAATCCCCAAATTATTTTGCTAATTATCCTCTCATTTTGACTAAAATTCTCATGTTTGCAGATAAATTAAATCCGGATGAATTTGGATAATTTCGATAGAAAATGAACTGAAATTGGGTTAAAATCGAGATTGGACCATGCGGACAACACGAGCCATGCCACCTAACACATCCAATTGGACAAGAAGACAGATGACATGGAAATATCTTTACAAAGAGCCAATGGTATGAAGACAAGTGGCCAAACAATGCCAACTCATCTAGTATGGAAAAATTACAATTGTACCCCTAAGTGTGTGTATAGATAGGAAATGATGGCAATTGAAAAAGAAACTAAGTAGTCTAGAGTATAAAGTATTGTAGGTAGAAGAGCTTTAGTTTTATTTTCACTTGTTTTTTTTAGAAGCTTTTCTAAATAGCTTTAACCTGGATTTTGTTTTTCCATAGTTACTGTTAATGTTAAATTCCATTTTCATGAAAAGCTTAGATTTTTCCTTTGTTGCTCTCGGTTTGCCAAAGTTTCCATTTTACTAGCTTTTAATTACATGTTATTTCTTTAATGCAAAGTTTTGTTTCTTTTTAATTATTCTCGATTCCTATTCATTTTTATTCTTTTTCACTGCTCATTCATTGAGAGCTGGATGGTTGCTATGCTTCATCGATGACTGCCATTCCATTGTTCCCGCACCATTTGCAAAGTGGAACGATGATGGATGATCAACGGTTGAAGCAATGGTGTTGTCTGTTGCATGAACAGTAGCTGACCTGTGAGGGGGCTGTGACTTCTGAAGCTGAGAGGAGTGCTGCCGATCAATGTAGATGGAACACAATAGTGTGCAGTAGCTAGAAATCTTTCCTCCGTTCAGCTCTGCTTTATCATTATTATACTGTTCATTCTCTTTTGTCTTTGCTGTTATTTTACATTAATCTTTTATATGCAGTAGTGGGTGGCATGGGCTGAGGTAAAGCAGGTTCTTCATCCTCGCACACTGGGATCCGTGAAGCTAGAGGGACTCACGAGGACACATATTGGCCAGTCCTGGTTATTACCGATATACAGTTATTGCCTAATCTCGTATCTTGTATATATATATACATATGTTTTCGGATATCGATGCTTTCGAGAAACTCAATTTTCATGATTTTATGTGAGTCAGCATCACCCGAAGGAGGGGTCGAGTCCTGACTTTATTGTGAAATTTTTAAAGAGAAAGAAATGATTTAAAATAATTGCATGTTGAATTTTCTGTGCAAACTCGATTTACATAACATCATAAGCTCATGTCATTTGTTTTAAAATGTGTGGAGAAAGGGTGGTTTATGCATGGCACCACGTTCATGTAGGTAGTATGGTTACCTACTTGTTCGTAGGATTGCCTTACTGAGCTTGATGTGCTCACCCCTTTCATTTTCTCCCACAGATAATCTCCAGTTGAAGTTGAGGCGTCTCAGTACTGCATTCCGGATATCCGCTGCTGCCCATCAACATAAGGTATATACACTTGTACATATTGTATCTACATAAGCATAGCACAGTAACATGTTTGTAAGTAACTTTAGGGGATGTATAATTAATGTAAACAATCATAAATGACTGGAGAAGAAATAAGTTAGATGGTAATTGAATGGTGGGACTGGCATTGACGCACAACCCAATTTGTTAGTGGAGTGTGGTCACGATTTGAGGACAGGTAAGAATTTAAGTAATAGAAATAACAAAACGCGAAAAATTAACTCTGATTTTTGGGTAGTTCGGGTCGTGACAATTGGCAATTTATGCATATTGGCCAAGGCCATGTTTGGCAATTCTCATTTACTGTTCATAATTTGTTTTTTCATGTTTATATTATTGCTAATTATTTCTATACTTCTTATTATTACTTGTAGTGCAGGTAAAAATAGTTTTAAATTTAATTTGGTTATTACTTAGTTGTTCTTTGCTTATTAGTTAAAATTTTAGTATAGAATTTATGAGTTGCATTTAGAATTAATTTATATTAAATTTGTTTCATGCATTTTTAATTTAGTTTTCACTTTAAATTGAAATATCCAAAAATATTTATTTCTCTTGCATTAGTTAAATTTTATTGTTAAGTTAGTAATTAGATATAATTAGGATGAATTTAGAATTAATATTTTAGACATTTAGATTTGTAGTTATTTTCTTAATTTTTTTAGGATTTTATTTCATTAAATTTTAAGTTAGTTTAATTTGCATTTTTATTAAGTAGTTTAATTACATCCAAATTTTATTTTAGGTTTGTTTAATTTTAGTTTAATTAATTTTGTTTCTTTATTTTCATATTTGCATTTTAGTTTAATTGTGTTAATTAATTTTAACTGTTTTAATTATTTTTATAGGTATTTCCTTTTAATTGCTTGGAGCACTGTAAGTAATTTTAGCTCAATTTTTATTTTTTTATTTTATAGTTGTTATTATTTTCAGTACTTTTAATTTCATACTTAGTAGATCACCCACCTTAACATTTCATAATTTGATAGAATATACTTAGGGTAAGATTAACCGATACTTAATTAGGCAATTCAACTTATCTGTGGGACGATAACTCGGGACTCAAATCCCATTATTACTTGTATGACCCGTGCAGTTGCGGACAATACGTTTAGATCGTACCAAGTTTTTGGCGTCGTTGCCATGAAAGTTTTAATTAGTAGTTAATTAATATCGGTGAAATTATGCTTAGGTGTAATTCTAGCTTGTAAATATTTAGGTTGTAAATATTTAGATCCTTAGTTTAGTTTAGTTAATTTTCTCATTTAAAAAAAAAAGAAAAAAATTAAAAAAATTAAAAAACTTATAAAAATATTTTCTAGGGACTTTTAAATGTGTGCATGTGTAGAGCGAAGAGTTATGATTGCTTTCCTCTAGATCCTGAAATTGAACGAACTCTTAGAAAAATTTGAAAGGATTCTAAGAAATTTATAGCTCCGCTGCAAAACACCAAGGCAGAAAATAGGGAAATCAGGACCGTTGGAGATTATACGGTGCCGACGATTAGAGGATATTATATTGGCATTAGGCCACCAGCTGTCCCTGCTAACAATTTTGAAATTAAGTCTTCCATCCTCCAGATGATCCAGACCTCTTTACAGTTCAGTGGGCTTTCGCACGATGACCCACATGCTCACCTTGGGCACTTCCTGGACTTGTGCAACACGTTCAAGCACAATGGATTATCTGATGATGCGCTTAGACTTAGATTATTCCCCTTCTTGCTTAGGGATAGGGCGCGACACTGGTTAACCTCCTTACCTCCAGGATCCATTTCTACATAGGATGAGTTAGCCCATCAATTTCTAGCTAAGTTTTTCCCTCCCTCTAAAATGGCCAAACTCAATAGCGACATATCTTCCTTTGCCCAGTTCGATTCAGAATCTCTTTACGAAGCTTAGGAATGATATAAGGAGCTTCTTAGGAAGTGCCCTCATCATGGCCTACCTTTGTGGCTGTAAGTCCAGACATTCTACAACGGACTTACGAGCCAAAATAGGACCATCGTTGACGCTGCTGCGGGTGGAGCTCTAATGTGCAAAATAGAGGAGGAAGCTTATGAGTTGTTAGACAAGATGGCAGCTAACAATTATCTATGGTCCTCGGAGAGATAATTACCCAAGAAGTTAGTGGGTATCTATGAGCTCGACACGCTGTCTACCTTAACCTCTCAGATTACTAACCTTACGAAGAAGGTAGAGTCGCTCAGTACCAAACATAATCCTTCCACTAGTCCTAACCCTATGTGTTATGTCCAAAGTCCTTTTCTTTCTTGCGAGCTGTGCAGTGGTACACACTCCGTAGATAGGTGTCCGCTTAACTTAGAATCGGTTCAATATGTTGCTCCACTTCAGAAGCAACAAAACAACCCCTTGTCAAACACCTACAACCCAGGGTGGAGGAACCATCCTAACTTTTCCTAGAGCCAAAACCAAGGGCAATCTTCTAATTTTAGACCTGTATAACCCCCTGGTTTTTAAGCTCTACCGGTTCATGTACCACCACAGCCGTAATTTCCATATCATCTGCCTCATCAACCATCCCCCCCCTCAATTTTAGCATCATCCGTCTCACTTTCACCAACCACTACCACAACCTATGCAGCCACAACATTTACATGCACCAGCAGCTGAAAAGAAGCCCTCCTTGAGGAAATGTTCACAACGATCCTGTAAAATCAAGTTGCCTCAATTAAGAACTTAGAAATTCAGGTTGGACAAATAGCGAATGCTCTTAGCCAACGTCCTCAAGGGACCTTTCCTAGTAACACCGAAGCCAATCCTATTAGGCAGAGCGAGGGTAAAGAACATGTGAAAGCCATCACCCTTAGGAGCGGCAGAGAGCTAGATGAACCACAAGTTAAGTCCAGACCTGAACAGCCCATAGTTGAAGAATCCTTAGGTTCTAAAGAGGCAACACAAAATGAGCTAGAACATCAGGATCAGGCTGTAAAGGAACATCAGAATCAGTTCAGTATGTTGCTCCACTTCAGAAGCCACAGAACTACCCCTTGTCAAACACCTACAACCCAGGTTGGAGAAACCATCCTAACTTTTCCTGGAGCCAAAACCAAGGGCAATCTTCTAATTCTAGACCTGTAGAACCCCCTGGTTTTCAAGCTCCACCGGTTTATGTACCACCACAGCTGCAATTTCCATATCATCCGCCTCATCAATCATCCCCACCTCAATTTCAGCATCATCCACCTCAATTTCATCAACCACCACCACAACCTGTGCAGCCACAACATTTACATGCACCAGCAGTTGAAAAGAAGCCCTCGCTTGAGAAAATGTTCACAACGATCCTAAAAAATCAAGCTACCTCAATTAAGAACTTAGAAGTTCAGGTTGGACAAATAGCGAATGCTCTTAGCCAACGTCCTCAAGGGACCCTTCCTAGTAACACCGAAGCCAATCTTATTAGGCAGAAGGAGGGTAAAGAACATGTGAAAGCTATCACCCTTAGGAGCGGCAGAGAGCTAGATGAACCACAAGTTAAGTCCAAACCAGAACAGCCCATAGTTGAAGAATCCTTAGGTTCTAAAGAGCCAACTCAAAAGGAGCAAGAACATCAGGATCAGGCTGTAAAGGAATCCAAGTTAGGTGCTTCTTCATCTATACCTTCTTCTACTTCATAGCCTTCCTCATCCTTTGATGCTATACATGTTTCCACTACATCCTCTCCAGTTAGACCACCAGTACCTTTTCCTCAGAGGTTACAAAATTAATGTAAACCCTGCGAAATTTCCTTGTATTTGGTTAATAAAATAAACAAGTGAAATTTTAAATTGTATGTGTCGGTATTACATTTCCTAAATGAGAGACTTAGAAGAATTAATTTAATTAAAATATAATAGTTCTAAGAATGAATATCTATGGGGAAGTAGAAATAAAAATAATTTTTTTTATAAGTTAGGAAAATATCTATATAAGTATACATACTAAATTATATTCATTTTATACATACTATATAAGGAAATTATCAAGGGCATATATATAACTATATATATATGTGTATCTGTATAGATATATATCAAAGTATATACATATATCTATATAAATGTACATGTTTCTACATGGTCGAAGAGTTGCACAAGGATCCCATTTCAGAGGACATATTAATATATATATATAATATAGGTGCATGCCGAATAAAAAAAAATGAATGAACTGAATGAGAAGGAAAAAGAGATGGGAAAGAATCGAAAAATAAAAGGGGGAAAGAAGCAGGTTTTAAGCCAAAACCCGAGAGCTAAATAGACTGAAAAAAATGAAAGGAAATGGAGGATGATGATGCCATACAACTAGGAAGTGGGGAAAAGACAAAATTCAAAAAAAATTAATTAAGTAAATGTCTGACCGAAAGAATGGGTGATCAACCGAAAAGGTGAGTAGAATCGAAACATGTTAAAGGTGGAGAAAACGCCTGCTACACATGGTAGTAGTCAGTAGAGGATAGAATGGCATTGATGGGTCTGAATCAACTCAACTGAAAGAGGGAAAACTTGGAGTTTGGTGAAGAGCTAGCCTTGGCAATGGGGAATGATAAAGAATATACAAATATATGTATATATATATATAGGTGTACTAGGAGGATGACAGTCAGGGTAGGAAGGATGGGAAGGTGTGCTGAATGTAACAGAGCAGGTGGCGAGACTGAAGTGTGATGATAGAAGAGCCGATCGAATTTTGTCAAGGTAGCAGACCAATCCAGTACCGAGGAGAAGTGAACTACAAACAATGAAAGCCAAATCAGGATCGAAAATGTATAGGAAACGTGCATGAACGAGGTGATGGTAGTGACTGGGCAGAGGAAGTTTCACTAGAATGAGAAGGGTGCTGGCGAAAACATGAAGACAGAGGCATCCATCTCAGTCTCACTTGCTGGAAAACAGGACGAGCAGCATATGACATTTGTTACAAGGGAGCTTTGTGGTGGCCAAACATATGGGCTGTTGAGAGTGATTGGAAATAGAAAACCTCAAAAAACTGTCCCGAATGAATCAAGGCCGACTTGAGAGATTTTGAAGGTGGGAATTAGTTGTTACATGGAAGACCAGTGGTACTCTTTTTATGTTACCGCAAGCTTGGCAGCTGCAGCTCAACTGTGTTGAGCTCTCTTAGCTGAAGGTGCTGCAGTTTGTTGGTCCTAAACGTGCTCGGGCTAGTGTAAAAGCGCTGAAGGTAGCGCTGTTGCGGTGGTGCGAAAGGTGCTCGACAAGAATAGCAGAGGCTAAAAACAGGGGGGGCTCCACCTCCCTGGAAATTTAGAAACCAAGCAGTGACAGTGGAAGACAGGGAGGAGTCGGCTATGCTAAGGAGGGTGGCCGAGATACGGGGATGATGATAGTGGTATCGGGAATTAGGGGAAACGGTGGGAGAAGGTGGTGAGGCTGAAAGGGAAGGAAACAGAGAAGAAAATCAAAGGTGAACAGTGACTGGCGTGAAAAAGAAGAGAAGAAGAAGTAGGGATGGTGGGAAAGAAAGAAGGAAATTAAAAAAAATTAATTTTGGGTGAACAGTAAAAAAAAAAAAAAAGAAGAGGATGAATAGTAATAAAAAAAGAGTAATATTTTATATTTATTTATACATATATATATAATTATATATATGTGTATATTTGGAGGATACAACGAAAATACTGAGAATATAAGAAAAGCCTGGGGAAGAAAATTCAGAAATATTTATTCGAAAATATCAGTACGAAATTTCGAAGAAATAACCTGAGTGAACCGGACCCGTCGACTCGCTACGTCGAGACAATCGAGGACTACGGACAAACATTGAGGTAAGGAATTTATGTAAGTTTTAAAGATAACTATATGTTTTATGATTTTAAGTATATTTTTCCTAGGTAAACAAGATTTCGATTTTTTACACATCGTAGTTAATCTGATTAAATAGGATACTAAGAATACAAATTTCGGTATGGGAGAATCGTAGAAGGATTTAAGGGAGATACTTGGAGGCGTCCTTACTCGAAACTTGGAATTTCGATAAATTGAGGTAAGGGGATATAATTTAAAACGGTAATAGTTACTTTCTGAACCTTCATTAAAGAATGCTTACAAAGACATGAAGTATGATTTTCATAAATGTTTCTAAATTTTATTTCTGATCAAGACTATGCTCTCTGTATTTGTGTTTTTGAATAATTGTATATTTTTGAATTTGACTTCTGAATAAGAGCATGTCTTCTGAAATGATCTTCGAACAAGGTAATTTTATTTCAATGTTTTTTGCATATGAAAACTATAATATGTTTTGAGACTAAGGGCCATTTATGTTGTATGCTTACGCATGTCAACTTCGCCTGTGTGGCGTCTGAACTCGCCTGTGTGGCATTCGAACTTGCCTGTGTGGCGCCTGTATTTCGTCTTCGTGGCGCCCGTATTTTACCTCCGTGATGCCTGTATTTCACCCTCGTGACGCCTGTATCTCACCTTCGTAGCGCCTGTATCTCGCCTTTGTGGAACCTGTATTTCACCCTCGTGGTGCCTGTATTTCTCCTTCGTGGCTCCTGTATTTCACCTTCGTGGCGCCTGTATTTCGCCCTCGAGGCGCCTGTATTTCGCCCTCATGGCGCCTATATTTCGCCCTCGTGCCGCTTATATTTCGCCCTCATGGCGCCTGTACTTCGCCTTTGTGGCGTCTAAAATTACCTTCGGGTTCTGAATTTTCCTCTACGAATGATGACTTGGTTATTTGCCACGTGACGAATTTGTTATTGCCACGTGATAATTATGTGGGCCGATGTAGTCTCAATTTGAAAATTAAACTCTGATTTCAGAAACGGATTTTGTAGTATGTGATTTGATATGTATTCATGTTTGGAATTCTGAATGTACGACCAATTTTACGTAATATCTGTTAAGTTTCACGTACTTAAAGGATTACGTTTTGAATCTCGATATTTCTGATTTTCCTTAATCTTTGAATGTCATTTATAGTAGTTTTCAGAAAGTAACATTATACGTACTATTATGTTTCTACATATTTGAATTGCTAGGGTCATTTTAAATACATCTTCTTACTGGGCTTTTTTCCTGAAAGCTCACCCCTCTACCTCTTAGATCTTTGCAATGGATTACAGTTAATAAATGCTGCGTAGATGACGTAGGCTAGTGGATATGAGCCTCCCCAGACTACCTTTTGTACATGCATGAGGTATACATCCTTATCTCTTTACCAGACCATTTGTATGCACAGACATCTATTGAAAATAATGTGTCGGGATGAAACCTGTATAAGAATAAATGAAATGGAATATTTTTAAGGATTGACACTGAACAGGAATACAGCCTAAGAGAATAAAGGATTAAGTTACAAGTCGAAGTTTGAAATAAAAAAAATTACCTTGAATTTTTATAGGTCACGGGTCATTACAGTTTAAGTGGTATCAAAGCAAAAGCTGTTTAGTACTGTCAGTGTCAATAATAAGGGTAAGATTACATCTCAAATATCTGTACTTGTCTGGTTGTAGAGTAAGTATACCTAATTAAGTTAAGACTTAATGTTGGGTTTACGTGAGGAATCAGATCATGGGATAGAGGCCGCAGAGATAGGTCTGAGAATCATGCAGAGTGGTTATCTGAGACTCGTATATGATGTTGAGACTGAAACTGATGTTGAGCATGCTCCATCGGTCTTGTAGAAAGGACAGAAGGTACTGAGATACACTTTGCTAAGATTGAGGAAACTACGAATGAAATTTATGGGTCTAGCACAAGGAAATCGATTTGTCAATGAGTATGAATTATGATTTATATCCCTAGAAAGGTATGACCCAACGTTATGAGCAGTGAAGTTAAGAAATGTCTGTAAGTTCACTAACGGATAGAGACCAAGCTGATTTCGGAGGGTAGTATGCTATTACCTACTAAAATCAAGAATCCAATGGTAATAGAAAACTGGAAAATTAAATTGGAAAACTTGGATGGATTCTTAAAGTATGACTGTGAGCTTAATAGACTGGGGGCAGTTTCAAGAGTTTAAGCCTCCATTTTTCAACAAGGTTAAGAATTCAGTGATTCGAAATGTTGGATGAATGAGATAGAAAAGCTTGATGATTTTAGAAGTAACTCTATCGAGAAAGTTGCTTTTGCAACTTTTGTGTTAAAGGATTGGGGAAGCTACTCAGATTTTAAGAGTGTGCTACTATAAAGAAAGTAGCCTTTGTTGTATCAGTATTGAAATAAAAAGTCGAACTCGGAGGGAAGTTCCCCGATTTAATCCGAGAGTCGACATCAGAAAATTACATGGGATATATTCTGAAGGCCCTTAGGCGGCAGCACATTTTGGATGAAATAAAGTGACAATTATGGATGAAATGATTGCAGTCAAACATAAAGTAACAAGTCTATGGATGATTATGAAATTAAATTGATAGCTTTGGAAGAAGAATATTCCAGATAAGTAGAGATGTAAAACGAAGGAAGTTTAGGAAACTCATAGGAGGTACTAAGATCCTCAGTTGAGCTAAATTTCCCTCATTGAATGTTATTTTAGGGAAGCGTTGCGCATGGCGCAACTGTGATAATATGAAATGTATATTTCGAGGTTACTGAGAAAATGAAAAGGTAAAGAGAGTGACAGAAAAGAGATGTACTAACTAAAAAGATTAATTACAGAACTAAAAGTATGAGTGGATGTCACATGGTTTATATGATCAATAAAGATAGGGTGTGTTCGAAGTAAGAAGACACCCCTGTAGACATAGAATTTTTCGACATGAATTCGGAGGATTGATCAGAGTTACCACTAAATTAAATGGTAAAGTTCTGAAATTAATTTAGTCGTAGCATCGAATTAAATTATTCAGTCCTTTGTACTGAATAGTTTTGATTGAATTAAAGATGCTGAGAAAACAGTCATAAGGATTACATGAAAAAGAGATTATCGAACCAGGTGATTCACTATGATGTGTACATGCATTAACTGTTAAGGAGACCCGGAGTCTTTTGGGTCACGATATGTCAAGGACATGAGTTATTGAAATATTTAGTGAACCTTAACTGGAAGTGGTTCCTTTTCGATACTGACGTTTATTTCATTGTACCAAGCCTGAGAGATGAAACTGGATGTGATTGATCGAATCGAGCAGACTCAGCGTATTGATAAGTATCGTATTGATATAGCTAATCAGACCTAGATGGGTGCTGCGACTAGCTTGAGTATTGGTACTGATAATTTGTTGAGATTTAAAAAAAACAGAATTGTATACCAAATGATCTATAGCTAAAGGAATTGATGTCGTCAGAGAATCCTTTATAGAGACATACCCCACATTCGGAGACTAATAGGACTTATCAAATCTTTTGAAGATATATTGGTAATCAGGGACAATAAGAGATGAAATTGAAATTGTGGCTAAAAGCCTCATATGTCAACAGCTTAAAGATAGGGTATAACAAGATTTGGCAAGAAAGGAAAATCGAGTTCTCGATACATTGGACCTTTCAAAGTCTTAAACCGAGTGGAAGATGAGCTAATAGATTGGCATTGTCGCCAGAATTATCGAACAACCACAGTGTTTTCCATGCTTTAATACCTCACAAGTACCATCCAGATCTGACACATGCGGTAAAGTGTTAACCACTGGAATTGAAAGAGGATATGACCTATCTAGAGAAATCAATTCGGATCCAAGAAGGAAAAAGGCATTACGGTCCAAGACAATTCCATTAGTCAATATTTTATGACAGTATCACACTTTGGAAAAGGCTACGTGAGAATTAGATAGCTTAATGCAAGAGAAGTACTCACGTCGGTTTAAGGTCAAATATACTCTTAAATTTAGGGACCAAATTCCCTAAGGTGGGGAGAATGTAAACCCCGTGAAATTTCCTTGTATTTGGTTAATAAAACAAACAAGTGAAATTTTAAATTGTATGTGTCGGTATTACATTTCCTAAATGAGAGACTTAGAGGAATTAATTTAATTAAAATATAATAGTTCTAAGAATGAATATCTATGGGGAAGTAGAAATAAAAATAAAATTTTTTTTATAAGTTAGGAAAATATCTATATAAGTATACATACTAAATTAAATTCATTTTATACATACTATATAAGGAAATTATCAAGGGCATATATATAACTATATATGTGTATCTGTATAGATATATATCAAAGTATATACATATATCTATATAAATGTATATGTTTCTACATGGCTGAAGAGCTGCACAAGGATCCCATTTCAGAGGACATATTAATATATATATATATATATATATATATATATATAATATAGGTGCATGCCGAATTTTTAAAAAAATGAATGAACTGAATGAGAAGGAAAAAGAGATGGGAAAGAACCGAAAAATAAAAAGGGGCAAGAAGCAGGTTTTAAGCCAAAACCCGAGAGCTAAATGGACTAAAAAAAATGGAAGGAAATGGAGGATGATGATGCTGTACAACTATGAAATGGGGAAAAGACAGAATTCAAAAAACAATTAATTAAGTAAATGTCTAACCGAAAGAATGGGTGATCAGCAGGAAAGGTGAGTAGAACCGAAACATGTTAAAGGTGGAGAAAACGCCTGCTACACATGGTAGTAGTCAGTAGAAGACAGAATGGCAGTGATGGGTCCGAATCAACTGAACTGAAAGAGGGAAAACTTGGAGTTTGGTGAAGAGCTAGCCTCGACAACGGGGAATGATAAAGAATATATAAATATATGTATATATATAGGTGTACTAGGAGGATGACAGTCAGGGTAGGAAGGATGGGAAGGTGTGCTAAATGTAACAGAGCAGGTGGCGGGACTGAAGTGTGATGATAGAAGAGCCGACCGAATTTTGTCAAGGTAGCAGACCAATCCAGTACCGAGGAGAAGTGAACTACAAACAATGAAAGCCAAATCAGGATCGAAAATGTGTAGGAAACGTACATGAACGAGGTGATGGCAGTGACTGGGCAGAGGAAGTTTCACTAGAATGAGAAGGGTACTGGCGAAAACATGAAGACAAAGACAGTGCATCTCTGTCTCACTTGCTGGAAAACGGGACGAGCAGCATACGGCATTTGTTACAAGAGAGCTTTGTGGTGGCCAAACATATGGGCTGTTGAGAGTGATTGGAAATAGAAAAACTCAACAAACTATCCCGAATGAATCAAGGTCGACTTGAGAGATTTTGAAGGTGGGAATTGGTTGTTACATGGAAGACTAGTGGTACTCTTTTTCTGTTACCGCAAGCTTAGCAGCTGCAGCTCAACTGTGTTGAGCTCTCTTAGCTGAAGGTGCTGCAGTTTGTTGGTCCTAAATGTGCTCGGGCTAGTGTAAAGGCGTTGAAGGTAGCGCTGTTGCGGTGGTGCGAAAGGTGCTTGACAAGGATAGCAGAGGCTGAAAACAGGGGGGCTCCACCTCCCTGGAAATTTAGAAACATAGCAGTGACAGTGGAAGATAGGGAGGAGTCGGTTGTGCTAAGGAGAGTGGCCGAGATACGGGGATGATGATAGTGGTATCGGGAATTAGGGGAAACGTGGAAGAAGGTGGTGAGGTCGAAAGGGAAGGAAACAGAGAAGAAAATCAAAGGTAAACAGTGACTGGCGTGAAAAAGAAGAGAAGAAGAAGTAGGGATGGCGGGAAAGAAAGAAGGAAATTCAAAAAAATAAATTTCGGGTGAACAGTAAAAAAAAGAAGAGGATGAATAGTAATCGAAAAAAGAGAGTAATATTTTATATTTATTTATACATATATATATATATAATTATATATATGTGTATAGTTGGAGGATGCAACGAAAATACCGAGAATATAAGAAAAGCCCGGGGAAGAAAATTCAGAAATATTTATTCGAAAATATCGGTACAAAATTTCGAGGTAATAACCCGAGTGAACCAGACCCGTCGACTCGCTATGTCGAGACAATCGAGGACTACGGACAAACATTGAGGTAAGGAATTTATGTAAGTTTTAAAGATAACTGTACATTTTATGATTTTAAGTATATTTTTCCTAGATAAGCAAGATTTCGATTTTAATGCATCGTAGTTAATCCGATAAAATAGGATACTAAGAATACAAATTTCGGTATAGGAGAATCATAGAAGGATTTAAGGGAGATACTTGGAGGCGTCCTTACTCGAACTTGGAATTTCAATAAATCGAGGTAAGGGGGTATAATTTTAAACGGTAATAGTTACTTTCTGAACCTTCATTAAAGAATGCTTACAAAGACATGAAGTATGATTTTCATGCATGTTTCTAAATTTTATTTCTGATCAAGACTATGCTCTCTGTATTTGTGTTTTTGAATAATTCTATATTTCTGAATTTGACTTCTGAATAAAAGCATGTCTTCTGAAATGATCTTCGAACAAGGTAATTTTATTTCAATGTTTTTCGCATATGAAAACTATAATATGTTTTGAGACTAAGTGCCATTTATGTTGTATGCTTACGCATGTCAACTTCGACTATGTGGCGTCTGAACTCGCCTGTGTGGTGTTCGATCTCGCCTGTGTGGCGCCTGTATTTCGCCTTCGTGGCACCTGTATTTCGCCTTCATGGCGCCTGTATTTTGCCCTCGTGGCGCCTGTATCTCGCCTTCGTGGCTCCTGTATCTCGCCTTTGTGGCGCCTATATTTCGCCCTCGTGGCGCCTGTATTTCGCCTATGTGGCGTCGGTATTTCGCCCTCTTGGAGCCTGTATTTCACCCTCGTGGCGCCTATACTTCACCTTTGTGGCATCTGAAATTACCTTCGGGTTCTGAATTTCCCTCTACGGAAGATGACTTGGTTATTTGCCGCGTGACAAATTTGTTATTGCCGCGTGATAATTATGTGGGCCAATGTAGTCTCAATTTGAAAATTAAACTCTGATTTCAGAAACGGATTTTGTAGTATATGATTTGATATGTATTCCTGTTTGGAATTCTGAATGTACGACCAGTTTTACGTAATATCTATTAAGTTTCACGTACTTAAAGGATTATGTTTTGAATCTCGATATTTCTAATTTTCCTTAATCTTTGAATGTCATTTATAGTAGTTTTCAGAAAGTAACATTATATGTACTATTATGTTTCTACATATTTGAATTGCTAGGATCGTTTTAAATACATCTTCTTACTGGGCTTTTTTTCCAAAAGCTCACCCCTCTACCTCTCAGATCTTTGTAGTGGATTACAGTTAATAAATGCTGCATAGATGATGTAGGCTGGTGGATATGAGCCTCCCCAGACTACCTTTTGTACATGCATGAGGTATACATCCTTATCTCTTTACCAGACCATTTGTATGCACAGACATCTATTAAAAATAATTTGTCGGGATGAAACCTGTATAAGAATAAATGAAATGAAATATTTTTAAGGATTGACACTGAATAGGAATACAGCCTAAAAGAATAAAGGATTAAGTTACAAGTCGAAGTTTGAAATAAGAAAAAATTACCCTAAATTTTTATAGGTCACGGGTCGTTATAATAAAAAACTGGATCAATAATTCGCCAAATTTTTTGAGGTTTTTAAGAAACTTCACATCAACATTCCTTTCGCAGATGCTTTAGAGCAAATGCCAAGTTATGTGAAGTTTTTTAAGAACATCCTCTCTAAGAAAAGAAGATTGGAAGATTATGAGACGGTGGCCTTAACTGAGGAATGTAGTGCAATTATCCAGGGGAAATTACCCCCCAAGCTCAAAGATCCCGGGAGTTTTACCATACCCTGCACAATTGGAAATCTATTCTTTGGTAGAGCCCTGTGTGATTTAGGAGCCAGTATCAATCTGATTCCCTGGTCTATTTTCCAAAAGTTAGGAATAGGGGATGTCAGGCCCCCCACAGTGACTCTTCAGCTAGCTGATCGATCCATTAAATATCTGAAGGGGGTCATTGAAGATGTGCTGGTAAAGGTGGATAAATTTATTTTTCCTGCTGATTTTATCGTGTTGGACATGGAAGAAGACAGGGAAGTCCCTATTATACTAGGCAGACCTTTCCTAGCGACTGGTAGAACTTTAATTGATGTACAGAAGGGGGAGGGAGTTAACAATGAGAGTTTAGGATCAGGAAGTGAAGTTTAATGTTTTCAAACCTTTGAAGCTCCCTGATGACTCTCAAGAGTGTTTTAAGATGGAGGTTAAGGATGATTTAAGGCTTAAGCACAAGAAATCTGAAAGAATGAGGGAAGTAGATAGAGCTAAGGAGGAGTTAACTGTCAACATTCTGTCACCATTTTGGCTGATCCTCCTACTCTTCGCCCTGCTGCTGAGTGTTGTTTTCTTCAGCTACATTTGAAGTGGCTGTGTTTTTTCTTTTCACTTTGTATATAGTTCTTTTTCTTTTTCTTTTCTATTGTTTCTTTCTTTGTTTATGTTGCAGATTTCTTTTCTAGTATTACGCTTTCAATCAAGCTTCAGTTGTTCATCATCATCAGAAAGGGGAGTACTCTGTTCTTGAGCTTAAATTCTTATATTATCTACACACTGAGGACACTATGCATTTTAAGTTTGGGGGAAGGGATATCACTTGAGCAATTTTGTGAAAAATTGGAAAAAGTTTCAAAAAATTTTTGAAAATCTGAGAAAGAATTTTCAAAATTTTTTAGATAATATGAGCTTAAATTGTTTGATTTTGGGATGATTTAGTGCTTAGCATGTAGTTTTCCCATATTCCGATGATATGATCCCATGATTTAGTTTGACTATGATTAACTAAGAAGCATGATTATAGGAAAAGCATGAAGTTGAATTCTTGAATTTATCTTAATTATGACTGTGATTGCCTCATCTTATGCACATATCATGTCATAAATCGGTATATTTATTTAGAGAAAGCTTATGTAGACATAGGATTGCATTTGTTCAGTTGATTTTGTGCATCATATTCTAGAATTTGTTTGATCTGATCTCGAGGTGAAATATTAGATCACACTTAATTAGGGAGATGATTTAGCTCATCTTTGGATCGTTTGAGCCTTTCTAGCCTTCCTTGTACATATTTGTGAGATCTGAGAATTTTAGATATATTTGAATTATGTAATATGAACTTGAAGTGTAATTTATTGAGCTAAGTGAATTGGGGAATGATAATTGGAGATTTATATGTTAAGTGTTTAAAATAAGTGTGAAGTTATGAGGACAGATCGATCTGGGAGAAGGAGAGATCGATCTGGTGAGTTAAAAATGACAAGGAAGGAGGAATTTGAGGAGCAGATCGATCTCCAATGGAAGAGGATCGATCTCCTTATGATTCTGTTTGAGAGAAGATCGATCTCATGAGGAAGAGATCGATCTCCAAATGATTCTGTTTGGGAGAAGATCGATCTCCTCAAGGAGCAGATCGATCTCATAAAGCCATAAAGAGATCGATCTCACCCCTCGACAGATCGATCTCCTTGGCATAAATTGCCCCAAATCGTCCCAAAAATTCAAATGCAGATCGATCTTATCAAGAGCCAGATCGATCTCCTGCCCTCAGCCTATATAAGAAACCCCTATTTTTCTCCTGCAATCTCACTTTCTCTCTCTTCCAACCCCCATTTTCACCGAAACCTAGCTTTCTCACTCATCCAAAGCACCCATTTCCGGCCAAATCAGAAGTTGTGGCAAGAAGGAAAGTTGTTCCTCATCAAAGGGAGAACAACATACTTGGAAATCGTAAGACGGATCGAATCGAGGCAAGAGATAAGCTCTCCACAAGTTTTGGGTAATTTCTAAACTTCGATCCTTATATCTGAGATGATTTTAATGTTAATGGTTATTGTCATTGTGCTGAAATAGCTGAAAAATGATTAGGGATTGATGAAATTATAATGTGGTTGGAGTGATAATGATATTTAGCAATTTTGGAAATTTGAGCTATAAATAGAAATTTAGACAATGTGGTGAATTAGCATAGATAATTGGCATGAGAAATGTAGAACGTTGAGATGTTGTGAATGAGAGTGTAGTTTAGGGTAGAGTTACGAGAATCAAGAGATTTGAGGTGTTATGAGCAATTATGCTCAATTTTGAGAATTAAGGTTGATGAGATAATTGAGTATTATGTTTTAACATCGTTTGGACAGCTCAGGAGTTCCAGAGTGGAATGCGAGGCTAGTCCGTGATACGGGGGAAACGATTGCACTATACGAGGTGCAAAGATGTAAGGGAAATCTAAACCATTTGTGTATGTGATTTGTAAACTATTATAGCATGATTTGTGGTTTATAAAACAAGCATGTTGAGTGTTGTGTTGAGTTATAATTGCACACGGTTTTTATAGCCGGTTGGAGCCCATTGTTTTATGCGTTTATAAGCTGTGTGAAATTGCTTTATAAATCGTCGAATTTGTGTGAGTAATGAATTGGGCTCTACGTTAAGGCAATATCGAGATTTGAGAAATGTGTGTGCTCTGCCGGTTGAAACTCGGTTTTATTATGTTTTGTGTTGAGTACAAAACGGTTTTCAAATGAGTTTTATGAGAGAAAAACCATTATGAGTTCTACGTGAAGGCAAACTAGTCTTATGTGATTAAGACTTAGGTGTGTAATTTTGAGTACACACCGGGCATTGCTCTGGTAGTATGTAAGCCCGATTCTTCTCCATTCTAGTAACGTGAGAATAACCCATTCTATGGCTATGCCACGTATACTTGGTGGCCGTTGCCACGTAAGAAACCCTATTTGGTGGCCGTTGCCATGTGAGAAATCCTATTTGGTGGCCGTTGCCACGTGTGAAACCCTATTTGGTGGCCGTTGCCACGTGAGAAACCCTATTTGGTGGCCGTTGCCACGTGAGAAACCCTATTTGGTGGCCTTTACCACGTGAGAATCCTAATTGGTGGCCGTTGCCACGTGAAACCCTCTCCTGTGGCTGTGCCACGTGTGAATTTAAATCAGTGGCTATGCCACGTGTGCTTAGTGGCTGTGCCACGTGTGAATTTAAATCAATGGCTATGCCACGTGTGTTTAGTGGCTATGCCACGTGTGAATTTAAATCAGTGGCTATGCCACGTGTATTTAGTGGCTGTGCCACGTGCATTATTTTTACAGTGATTTTATCACGTTAATTGAGAAAGCGTTTATCGCATTATTTTCACATGCTTTGTTATTGCTCTAGACTGAGCCTTTTTACTTCATGTTTTCACATGATTTGAGACATGAGAATGTCGTTTTGAGTACTTTCATGCTATGGTTTTCAAATGAGTTTCACATACAAATAAATATTTTGTGATGTGCATTTTGGTTTAAGAATGAGTCCCTTACCCCCTTTACTGAGCGATTTAGAAGCTCACCCTGTTTTCTTTCCCCCCAGATTTCTTCAAGTGAAAAGGGTTTTCCTGCGACGTACGGAGTAGTGGCTAGTAGAGGACTTGAGCTCCAGGCCATATATTGTATTTTGAGGTATCTTTTATCTTTTCATGTACCCAGACAATTACTGTAATTGCAGACACTTGATGTATAACATTGTATGGGATGTATTAGGATTAATTAACTTGAGATGGATTAATGTATTTGATATGATATATAATTTCTAGTGATGAGATCCTGAGGTACGATAAATACGATAATGTATGACACTGCACAGGAATGCACTCTTAATTGAGAATTAATGAGTAAAAAGTTTTAAATTAGCCCTATTTTCCTCACTTCCGGGGCGTGACAATATTCTACCCCTAGTCACCCATCTGGGCCAAATAAGCTTTTCTCTGTAAATATTTCGGTAAAATTTTTTCGTAGCTTAAATTCTATGTTCCTATCCCATACCCCAAAAGCATGAAAAGTCATTGGGATATATTGTGAGCTATATGGGTATTAAGTGATAGTGAAGTAGTATATAAAAAAAATGAAAGAAAAAAGAAAGAAAAGAAGAAAGAAAAAAATACAAAAATAGAATTAAAAGTTTAGTGAAATAAATAAGTTTGGGGGAAATGATTTGAGCTCTTACATTAAGATCCTAGAAGTAATGCATGTTTAGGGGTAATTAAATCTAAATTGACTTTATCATACCTTAGCCACAGCCTTACATTACAAGCTTAATTAAGTCCTATTGATCTTTGATTAAGTGTGACTACATTAGTGGAGAGATAAGTGAAAAGCAAACTTATGGGAATGATCACTTGTCATTGACTTTGCATTCACTGTGTTTGCATAATCTGATCTGGATAATGTACTGAGAAGTGGCTTTGACATTTTTGCACACACACAAGGGATCCAATTTGGGTTAGGACTTATGATGGAATAATTCTAAGTGTTAGACTTGTAATTGTGAGTCTTTGAGATCATAATCTATACTTTATCTTTGAGGATGATATTGGAAAAATTATTGTGTTTAGTACTTGTCATTCCTACAATTATTTCGTTTTGCTTGAGGACAAGCAAAAGTTCAAGTTTAGGAGTGTAATAATTCTATAAAAATATAATTATTTATGCTTAATTTCTTAATTAATTATTTTAATCCCCAAATTATTTTGTTAATTATCCCCTCATTTTGACTAAAATTCTCATGTTTGCAGATAAATTAAATTCGGATGAATTTGGATAATTTCGATAGAAAATGGACTGGAATTGGGCTAAAATCGAGATTGGACCACGCGGACAACACGAGCCATGCCACCTAGCACATCCAATTGGACAAGAATACAGATGACATGGAAATATCTTTTCAAAGAGCCAATGGTGTGGAGACAAGTGGCCAAACAATGCCAACTCATGTAGGATGGAAAAATTACAATTGTACCCCTAAGTGTGTGTATAAATAGGAAATGATGGCAATTGAAAAAAAAACTAAGTAGTCTAGAGTAGAAAGTAGTGTAGGTAGAAGAGCTTTAGTTTTATTTTCCCTTTTTTTTTTTAGAAGCTTTTCCGAATAGCTTTAACCTAGATTTTGTTTTTCCATAGTTACTGTTCATGTAAAATTCCATTTTCATGAAAAGCTTAGATTTTTCCTTTGTTGCTCTTGGTTTGCCAAAGTTTCCATTTTACTAGCTTTTAATTACATGTTATTTCTTTAATGCAAAGTTTTGTTTCTTTTTAGTTATTCCTGATTCCTATTCATTTTTATTCTCTTTCACTGCTCATTCATTGAGAGCTGGATGGTTGCTATGCTTCATCGATGACTGCCATTCCATTTTTCTCGTACCATTTTCAAAGTGGAACGATGATGGATGATCGACGATTGAAGGAGTGGTGTTTTCTGTTGCACGAACAGCAGCTGACCTGTGAGGGGGTTGTGACTTCTGAAGCTGAGGGGAGTGCTGCCGATCGATGTAGATAGAACACAATAGTGTGCAGTAGCTAGAAAGCTTTCCTCTGTTCAACTCTATTTTATTATACTGTTTTATTCTCTTTTGTCTTTGCTGTTATTTTACATTAATCTTTTATGTGCAGTAGTGGGTGGCATAGGCTGAGGTAAAGCAGGTTCTTCATTGTTCCCACTCACTGCGGCTGCTTTGCTTCTGGAGGCTGGACGAGTCGTGTCTGCTGCTGTATAGCGATCTGATACGAGCTAAACTGTCAGACCTAGATTTTTGTAGCTTGTACCTTATGATTTCTATGTGTATGAACACTATGTAATTATAGTTGAATCATAAGAATAGTATTTACTAACATGCAATCAACAATTTGATAAATTAAAAATGCATGTAAGCTACATAACAACGAGATAAGGGTTAAGTTAATTCTCGAACGAGTGCAGGGGTAAAACGGTCAAATGACTGACATTCGGTATAATTTCGATAAGAGAATTTCATTAAAAATATGAAATTGAGGAATCTTGATCAAAATCGAGGAAAATATTTAATTTCGAGCCCAATTGATCAAGATATAAATTTATTAGAATTTATCGGAATTTTTACCTCGAAAAATGAGCCCAAAAATAGTGAAAAAATATACCGAATAGGTAAAATCGGACTGATAAATTCATTTACGGATTTAATGAATTTAATATGATTTTTGGAGATATTTTTGGGATATTTATGGGATTTTTATTATTATTTTATAGTAAAATAATAATAAAAATATATTATAAAAAAAAAGAGGGAAATCTGAATTTGGGACGCGGGGAGAGAGAAAAAATGGAGAGAAACGGAAGCAAGCCGACCCGAGGGAGAAGACCACCGGACGGCCACCACCGGCCACCCCACCGCCAGGCAAGCTGTGGAAAAGGAAGCCCGGCATCGTGCGCACCCATCGGCACCGGTCACGACCTCCACCGACGCCGGACGCCGACAAATCGAAGAGGTGAAGCCGCGGAGGAAAAGAAGGAATCCGACGGCCACCGGCGGTGATTGGTCCCGATCGAGCCCAGCCGAGTGTTGCCCAGGCTTAGGCGCGCCGAACTGCGGTGGTGATGTGTCGGGAACCGGCTGAAATAGGCCGGCACGGCCAAAGGATGCCTGAACCTGTCGGCGGTTCAGGGGAGAAGGTTCTGTGCTGAACCGGACCGGTTCAGCCAAGGAGAAAAGGGGAAAAAGAGGAAAAAGAAAGAAAAAGGAAAAGAAAAATTTTTGGGATTTCACCGGACTTCGGGTAAGTCGATACGAGGTCAAAAGTGACCGATTTTATTTTCGATGAATTTATTTAAATTATATTTAATCGAAAATTGACCCGGAGTTAAATATAATAAATTACGCAGTTCGACGATAAATTCCGAACAGAAGCCCGATCGAACTTCGATTTGCGTACTATCGCATAATCTCGGGTAAGTAAAGCTCATTTACGACAATTTATGTGATTTATGCGTATTTAAGATTTAATTTACGCATTTTGGATTAAATTCCTTATTAGTGAATTATATTCGGAATTTTGAATTAAATGTCGTAAATGATATACGGGCTATCCAAAGAGCTTGGAATAAAGCCCAATGGGTATTAATAGGCCCAACAAAAGTGAATAGTAAAATGAAAATGGACTTAAGGCCTAGTTAGGCCCATTAAGGATTTTAAGGCCCATTAAGGGAAATTAAACTGTATTAATGTGTAATACAGTAGGAAAATTATAATTAACCTGAGGAATGGTTATTTACAGCTTCGGAGTTTACATCGAGAGCTGATCGGACTGCGGGAATTAGTAGCACCGAGGAAGTGAGGTCACGTGACGTGATCCGAGGTAAGGGACTTTTGCGAGTAGTTAGAGATACCTGCACGTATTTTCAACTGCTTCTGCATTCACTTAAAAACACTGAGGGTCAGAGAAAGTGAATAATAATTATTGCGACCCGATAGTGGCAAATTACGATTTTTACCCCTAGTTAGTCAAAAAGACAACTTTTGTGAGAAGTTGCAAAAAACATGAAAAATACTATTGTGAGTGTTTAAATGTTATTAGCATGAAAATAAATAGATAGGCTAATGATTTTAAGGTTGATATGACTTAAGCACACTTTTAGTGCTGATTTTACTATTTTGTAAACAATCCCTTTTAAATAGTCATCTATCATATTATGTGAGAATGAATCGTGCTAGAGCACAGCTCGCACTGGGATTCATATGTTTTCCACATAACATTAGTGCTGGATTTTGATACGCACTAGATTTTCATGACATGCATGATAGAGTACTGGAGTTTTACTCATACTCAGCTTTGAATGATATATGCATGACAGAGTGCTGGAGCGATTGGCTCGTACTCGATTCTTCATGGTTTATACATGACATAGTACTGGGAGCCATTGCTCGTACTTGATTTTGATATTGTGCATAGCATAGTACTGGGAGCTATTGCTCGTACTTGATTTAATACATAAACTATGCATTGACCTAGTTGCTAGAGATTGCTCGCACTAGAGTTGAGTTTTATGATGTGAAACAGTGTTTGAGCGGAGTAACGACTGTGAGTCGCACTCAAGACGCACACTGTATGTGATATGTAATACATGTTGAAACCCATGCCTGAGTCCTTGTGTGACTGTGTGTCATAGCTAGAGAGGATATCCGCATGAGGTTGATATAGACGTGGTATACTTATTTCCATGGTTTCGAGGGCTAAAGACCCAGGCTGTGAGGGTCCACGGGTGTACTTTGTACCGTGTTTGGGACACGAGGTGTACGTTGTACCGTGTGTTACATAGCTGGCAGTTGACATTGGACTGACCATCCTCCCGTTACAGCAGTGATTGCCGCACACTAGGATTTCGTGTTGCATGGGATCACTTTTCGGATATGATCATAATCCAGGATACTAATTGCATTTACCACAGAGTCTCACATGATATATCACATTGATTGAATGATTTAAAACTGCGGACAGACCTGAGGGATGGGTCGGACTCCGATTTGTGTTGTGAATAATTTGATGCCATATTTATTGTGATTTAAATATACATGGCATGATTTACATAAAGGCATGATTTATATACAATGCATTGTTTTGCACTACATGCCTATATTTGAGAAATAAAGCATGAATTCTGTACATGGGATTTATTCTGTACAAGTACATATATATTATATTTCAAGACATGCTTTTAAAGTGAGTAAGGAAGTAAATGTTTTCAAGGCATAGCACTATTTTGAGTAGATAGTGTAGATATCTACTTGCTTGCCTGATTTCCTTACTGAGCGCGTTATGCTCACCCCCCTTTTCTTTACATCTCTCTACAGAGCGTCAGTAGAGCGAGAGTTATCGTGGGAGAGTGTCCCAGAGTCCACTGCTAGTTCCTATCGATTCATCAGGTATACTTATTATGTACAGTTGTGTATCTAAACATAGAAACAGCACAGTGATGTATACGTTATATATTATGGGGAATGTAAATGTAATTGTATTAGATTTTATAAAATCTTACATGTATAATAAAAGCAACTACAGTCAGAATTAATATATTGACATGTATGTATGAGAATGGATATTATAGTAAGTGAAGACTCTGACATCGAATCACAGCCCAACCAGTGAAGAGAGGAAAGGTAAGTTAAAAATGCGAAAAATTTATTGTGGTTTTTGGTTAAAGTCAAGGATTGAAACTGGGGTCCTGACAGGATGGTATCAGAGCAGAGGTTGGTCTGATATGAGTCGGTGTTAGAAAATAGAAAAGTGTACATCCCCATAGTACTGTGCTGTGTTTAGATATAACTGTGTATACCAGATAGGAAATGGACTACTATTATGAATGCAGGAACTTTGCCCATATGGCAAATACGCGTAGTGGTAGAGGTATGAGAGGTAGGGCCCGAGGCCGGGGAGAGAGACCCGAGGGACGAGCCGCTGCCAGGCCATTACCTACGCATGAGACGCATGTGCTACTGAGGCACCCAATTGTGCAGCGCGTTTCACGAGATTAGAGCGTGGTCTCGAGACTATTATTGAGATACTGGCACAGACGATGCCAGGTAGGCAGAGACAGGAGGCAGGAGCTGCTACAGGAGAGGCAGTTGCCCCTGATACACCTACGCAGACAGCTGATGCACAGAGGACAGTAGATACTCCTACACCCCCACCGGTTTCGGGTGGCAGTGGATTAGGATATGGATGTGACTTGCATCGGTTGAGGGAGTTCCAGAAGTTTAGACCTCCATCATTTAGTGGGGTCAAGAACCCCGTAGCTGCGGAGGAGTGGTTGGCAGAGCTAGAGAAGCTCTATGGATTCTTCGAGTGCACGACCTCGGAGATGGTTGCATTTGCTGCGTTCCTACTGAAGGGAGCCGCAGAGCATTGGTGGAAGTCCACCCGACCTATATTGAGATCTCGACACACAGATATCACTTGGGATATATTTCGGGAGGCCTTCAGGAGGCAGTTTATTCCCGACACCGCACAGCAGAAGTTACAGGCAGAGTTTTTGAGACTCAACCAGGGGAGTTTATCGGTGGACGAGTATGAGACTCGATTCCTATCCCTAGGAAGATATGACCCGGATACCATGTACAGTGAGACCAGGAAGGTCCACAGATTTATCGACGGGTTGAGACCAGTGCTGTAGTCCAAGTTGGTTCCGCTGGACATAGTGACTTATGAGGAGGCAGTGCGCAGGGCATAACTATGCGAGCAGGACTATGAGAGGAATGCTTCCGAGTTTGGGAAGTTTAGCCGTAGCCAAGACTTGTAGAAGAAGAGGCCGGCTAGAGATTTTAGTTATCGAGGGGGAAAGATACCCTTCGATAAGAGATCACGGATAGAGGGGACACGAGAGAGATATGCTAGATCTCCTGCTTATCCGACTACAGCCCCAGCGAAGGGCATTATCATAGGAGGACCACGACCTGCTGCAGATCAGTGTAGAAGATGCGGCAGATCACATGGAGATAGACCGTGTCCACAGAGTACTATGGTATGTTTTCGATGTGGGAAATAAGGGCATCTGGCTAGAGATTGCCCAGCGCCATTTGTGACTGCACCACAGAGGGGCAGGGAGTTTGATAGAACCCCAGTTGGTACATCTGATCAGAGAGGTAGAGCGACGGCAGAGGAGAAAGGGAAACAAGTGATGGGTCAAGGGCGAGTACATGCTTTGGACCAGGGAACAGCTGATGCTTCATCGAATGTGATTCGAGGTAACATCCTGATTTATGATATTGAAGCATATATTTTAATTGATCCTGGTGCCACGCATTCTTTTGTATCGCCTTCATTTACATGTAAATTAGCAAGACATGTAGAGCGTACACGTTTATGTATGATGATGTTAATCAGTACGTCTATGAATAGTAGTCAAGTTGTAGAATATGTATATAATGACTGCAAGTTGAGAGTAGGGGATAAGGAGATGACAACCAATCTAATATTACTAAGTATGAGTGACTTTGATATAATATTAGGAATGGATTGGCTATCTGCAAACCATGTTGTTTTAGATTGTTACGCTAAGACAGTTATGTTTCCTAACCCTACAAGATATGTGGTAAAGTTTAATAAAAATAAATGAAAGGAGTGGTTATGATTATTACATGATTTCTGATTTAGAAAACCTTCAACATATCAAGGTTTCATTGCGTACGTGGTAGATATGGATAAGGCACATCCGAAGTTGACAGATATCATTGTGGTCAATGAGTACCCAGATGTTTTCCCGGATGAATTACCAGGGTTACCACCAGACAAAGAGATGGAGTTCTGTATAGATCTGGTACCTGGTACGGAACCTATTTCGAGACCACCTTATCGCATGGCCTTAGTTGAGCTGGAGGAGCTCAAGAGATAGTTACAGGAGCTGTTGGATAGGGGCTTTGTACGACCGAGTGTTTCACCTTGGGGAGCACCGATTTTGTTTGTGAGGAAGAAGGATGGGAGCCTCCGATTGTGCATAGACTACCGATTGTTGAATAAGGCCACCATCAAGAATAGATACCCCCTTCCACGTATTGACGACTTGCTAGATCAGCTACAGGGAGCACAGGTCTTTTCTAAGATTGACCTAAGGTCTGGGTATCATCAGCTGAAGGTTCGGAGTGGTGATGTATCCAAGACAGCATTTCGTACCCGATATGGCCACTATGAGTTCTTGGTCATGCCATTCGGATTGACGAATGCTCCAGCTGCTTTCATGGCTTTGATGAACGATGTGTTCAAGCCATACTTGGACCAGTTTGTTATCGTCTTCATCGATGATATATTGGTGTATTCGAGATCCAAGGAGGAGCATGAAGAGCACCTCAGGATCATGTTGCGGACATTACGGGAGCATGAGTTATATGCTAAGCTCAGCAAGTGTGACTTTTGGTTGTCACAAATCTCATTTTTGGGACATGTTATATCGAGAGATGGTGTATCAGTTGATCCATCTAAGATAGAGGCTGTAGTTCAGTGGGAACAGTCGAGGACAGTCACCGAGATCAGGGGTTTTCTGGGTTTAGCTGGATACTATCAGAGATTCGTTGAGGGATTTTCGAAGTTGGCTGCTCCACTGACACGTCTTACTTGGAAGAGTGCACCATTCATAGGGAATGAGGATTGTGAGAAGAGCTTTGAGGAGTTGAAGCGTCGATTGACCACCGCTCCGATTCTCACTATCCCTACCAGCTCAGGAGGATTTACAGTGTATACCGATACTTCGCATCAGGGTCTGGGCTGCGTATTGATGCAGGACGGGAAGGTAGTTGCTTATGGATCCAGACAGCTGAAGGATCATGAGAAGAACTATCCGACCCATGATTTGGAGCTAGCTGCAGTAGTGTTTGCGTTGAAGGTATGGCGCCACTACTTGTATGGCGAGAAGTTCCAGATATTTACCGACCACAAGAGCCTCAAGTATCTGTTCTCGCAGAAGGAGCTGAACATGAGACAGAGAAGATGGCTAGAGCTTCTGAAGGACTACGATTGTGAGATACTTTATCATCCGGGTAAGGCTAACGTTGTAGCCGATGCTTTGAGCAGGAAGAGCCTGGGGATGGTATCGTATATGATGGTTAGGGAGCATGATTTGCTAGAGCAATTTGCCAGCCTCAGTTTGGGAGTCGTGCCTTCTGACATGGATATAGGCTATGTGATAGCTAGTCTACGCTTGGAGCCGGACCTGTTGGACAGGATCAGAGTGGCTCAGCAGACTGATCCATTTTGTATGGATGTGAGTAGTCAGATGCAGAAGGGCACCGTGACTGATTTTGAGTTGAGTTTTGATGGACTACTGAGGTTCAGAGGCAGATTGTGTGTTCCCGAGGATCCAGGACTCAGGAGATTGATATTGGCGGAAGCTCATTCGTCGAGGTATACTTTACATCCGGGGAGTAACAAGATGTATCAGAACCTCCGGAAGGTATACTGGTGGTCGGGTATGAAGAGAGATGTAGCAGACTTCGTGGCAAAGTGTCTCGTATGTCAGCAGGTGAAGGTAGAGCATCAGAAACCTGCAGGGTTATTGCAGCCTCTACCTATACCGACATGGAAATGGGAGCATATCACCATGGATTTCATGATGGGTTTACCGAGGACCCGCAGGAATCACGATACGATATGGGTGATCGTTGATAGACTGACGAAGTCAGCCCACTTCCTAGCTATGAGAGCTACCGATACTCTGAGTTCATTAGCAGAACTGTATGTACGCGAGGTAGTGAAGTTACACGGTGTACCAGTGAGCATAGTCTCTGATAGGGATTCCCGCTTCACATCCCACTTTTGGGGATATTTTCAGGAAGCTATGGGAACCCAGTTGAGTTTGAGCACCGCTTTCCATCCTCAGACAGATGGTCAGTCAGAGAGGACTATACAGACTCTGGAGGACATGTTGAGAGCATGTGTGCTAGACTATCGAGGCTCCTGGGATGACCACCTGCCACTAGCCGAGTTCGCCTACAACAACAGTCATCATTCAAGTATCGGGATGGCACCGTATGAGGCTTTGTATGGCCGTAGATGTCGTTCCCCTATTGGATGGGAAGAAGTGGGTGACCGTAAGATTTTTGCTCCTGACTTGGTTGCGCAAGCATCTGAGGACGTCCGCTTGATAGTAGAGAGACTGAGGACAGCTCAGACCAGACAGGAGAGTTATGCTGACAGGAGACGTAGGCCACTCGAGTTTGCAGTTGGTGAATCCGTGTTTTTGAGAGTTTCTCCCTCCAAGGGCATAGCGAGATTTGGGAAGAGAGGGAAACTAAATCCTTGCTACATTGGACCCTTTGAGATACTTGATCGAGTGGGAGATAAGGCGTATAGGCTGGCATTGCCACCGGACTTATCAGGTGTCCACAACGTCTTCCACATATCGATGCTTCGGAAGTATCACCCGGATCCGTCACATGTGATTAGTTACGAGCCTTTGGAGCTCCGAGAGGACTTGTCATATGTAGAAAGACTGATTCGGATATTGGATAAGAAGGAGAAGGTATTGAGATCGAAGACCATCGGATTAGTGAAGATTCTCTGGCAGCATCATACTTCAGAGGAAGCTACTTGGGAGCTAGAGAGTCTGATGCGAGAGAAGTACCCTCACCTATTTGAGGACTGACTTGGTTCTAATTTGGAGGACCAAATTTTCTGAGTGGGGGAGGATTGTCAGACCCAGATTTTTGTAGCTTGTACCTTATGATTTCTATGTGTATGAACACTATGTAATTATAGTTGAATCATAAGAATAGTATTTACTAACATGCAATCGACAATTTGATAAATTAAAAATGCATGTAAGCTACATAACAACGAGATAAGGGTTAAGTTAATTCCCGAACGAGTGCAGGGGTAAAACGGTCAAATGACTGACATTCGGTATAATTTCGATAAGAGAATTTCATTAAAAATATGAAATTGAGGAATCTTGATCAAAATCGAGGAAAATATTTAATTTCGAGCCCAATTGATCAAGATATAAATTTATTAGAATTTATCGAAATTTTTACCTCGAAAAATGAGCCCAAAAATAGTGGAAAAATATACCAAATAGGTAAAATCGGACTGATAAATTCATTTACGGATTAAATGAATTTAATATGATTTTTGGAGATATTTATGGGATATTTATGGGATTTTTATTATTATTTTATAGTAAAATAATAATAAAAATATATTATAAAAAAAAAAGAGGGAAATCTGAATTTGGGACGCGGGGAGAGAGAAAAAATGGAGAGAAACGGAAGCAAGCCGACCCGAGGGAGAAGACCACCGGACGGCCACCACCGGCCACCCCACGACCAGGCAAGCTGTGGAAAAGGAAGCCCGGCATCGTGCGCACCCATCGGCACCGGTCACGACCTCCACCGACGCCGGACGCCGGCGAATCGAAGAGGTGAAGCCGCGGAGGAAAAGAAGGAATCCGACGGCCACCGGCGGTGATTGGTCCCGATCGAGCCCAGCCGAGTGTTGCCCAGGCTTAGGCGCGCCGAACTGCGGTGGTGATGTGTCGGGAACCGACCGGAATAGGCCGGCACGGCCAAAGGATGCCTGAACCGGTCGGCGGTTCAGGGGAGAAGGTTCTGTGCTGAACCGGACCGAACCGGTTCAGCCAAGGAGAAAAGGGGAAAAAGAGGAAAAAGAAAGAAAAATGAAAAGGAAAATTTTCGGGATTTCACCGGACTTCGGGTAAGTCGATACGAGGTCAAAAGTGACCGATTTGATTTTCGATGAATTTATTTTAAATTATATTTAATCAAAAATTGACCCGGAGTTAAATATAATAAATTATGCAGTTCAACGATAAATTTCGAACAGACGCCCGATCGAACTTCGATTTGCGTACTATCGCATAATCTCGGGTAAGTAAAGCTCATTTACGACAATTTATGTGATTTATGCGTATTTAAGATTTAATTTACGCATTTTGGATTAAATTCCGTATTAGTGAATTATATTCGAAATTTTGAATTAAATGTCGTAAATGATATACGGGCTATCCAAAGAGCTTGGAATAAAGCCCAATGGGTATTAATAGGCCCAACAAAAGTGAATAGTAAAATGAAAATGGACTTAAGGCCTAGTTAGGCCCATTAAGGATTTTAAGGCCCATTAAGGGAAATTAAACTGTATTAATGTGTAATACAGTAGGAAAATTATAATTAACCTGAGGAATGGTTATTTACAGCTCCGGAGTTTACATCGAGAGCTGATCGGACTGCGGGAATTAGCAGCACCGAGGAAGTGAGGTCACGTGACGTGATCCGAGGTAAGGGACTTTTGCGAGTAGTTAGAGATACCTGCACGTATTTTCAACTGCTTCTGCATTCACTTAAAAACTCTGAGGGTCAGAGAAAGTGAATAATAATTATTGCGACCCGATAGTGGCAAATTATGATTTTTACCCCTAGTTAGTCAAAAAGACAACTTTTGTGAGAAGTTGCAAAAAACATGAAAAATACTATTGTGAGTGTTTAAATGCTATTAGCATGAAAATAAATAGATGGGCTTATGATTTTAAGGTTGATATGACTTAAGCACACTTTTAGTGCTGATTTTACTATTTTATAAACAATCCCTTTTAAATAGCCATCTATCATATTATGTGAGAATGAATCGTGCTAGAGCACAGCTTGCACTGGGATTCATATGTTTTTCACATAACATTAGTGTTGGATTTTGATACGCACTAGATTTTCATGACATGCATGATAGAGTACTGGAGTTTTACTCGTACTCAGCTTTGAATGATATATGCATGACAGAGTGCTGGAGCGATTGGCTCGTACTCGATTCTTCATGGTTTATACATGACATAGTACTGGGAGCTATTGCTCGTACTTGATTTTGATATTGTGCATAGCATAGTACTGGGAGCTATTGCTCGTACTTGATTTAATACATAAACTATGCATTGACCTAGTTGCTAGAGATTGCTCGCACTAGAGTTGAGTTTTATGATGTGAAACAGTGTTTGAGCGGAGTAACGACTGTGAGTCGCACTCAAGACTCACACTGTATGTGATATGTAATACATGTTGAAACCCATGCCTGAGTCCTTGTGTGACTGTGTGTCATAGCTAGAGAGGATATCCGCATGAGGTTGATATAGACGTGGTATACTTATTTCCATGGTTTCGAGGGCTAAAGACCCTGGCTATGAGGGTTTCCATGGTTTCGAGGGCTAAAGACCCTGGCTATGAGGGTCCACGGGTGTACTTTGTACCGTGTTTGGGACACGAGGTGTACGCTGTACCGTGTGTTACGTAGCTGGCGGTTGACATTGGACTGACCATCCTCCCGTTACAGCAGTGATTGCCGCACACTAGGATTCCGTGTTGCATGGGATCACTTTTCAGATATGATCATAATCCAGGATACTAATTGCATTTACCACAGAGTCTCACATGATATATCACATTGATTGAATGATTTAAAACTGCGGACAGACCTGAGGGATGGGTCGGACTCCGATTTGTGTTGTGAATCATTTGATGCCATATTTATTGTGATTTAAATATACATGGCATTATTTACATAAAGGCATGATTTATATACAATGCATTGTTTTGCACTACATGCCTATATTTGAGAAATAAAGCATGAATTCTGTACATGGGATTTATTCTGTACAAGTACATATATATTATATTTCTAGACATGCTTTTAAAGTGAGTAAGGAAGTAAATGTTTTCAAGGCATAGCACTATTTTGAGTAGATAGTGTAGATATCTACTTGCTTGCCTGATTTCCTTACTGAGCGCGTTATGCTCACCCCCCTTTTCCTTACATCTCTCTACAGAGCGTCAGTAGAGCGAGAGTTATCGTATGAGAGTGTCCCAGAGTCCACTGCTAGTTCCTATCGATTCATCAGGTATACTTATTATGTACAGTTGTGTATCTAAACATAGAAACAGCACAGTGATGTATACGTTATATATTATGGGGAATGTAAATGTAATTGTATTAGATTTTATAAAATCTTACATGTATAATAAAAGCAACTACAGTCAGAATTAATATATTGACATGTATGTATGAGAATGGATATTATAGTAAGTGAAGACTCTGACATCGAATCACAGCCCAACCAGTGAAGAGAGGAAAGGTAAGTTAAAAATGCGAAAAATTTATTGTGGTTTTTGGTTAAAGTCAAGGATTGAAACTGCGGTCCTAACATAAACGTATTGTCCGCAAGTGCATAGGTCGTACAAGTAATAATGGGATTTGAGTCCCGGATTATCGTCCCACAGAGAAGTTGATTAGCCTAATCAACTACTGGTTAATCTTACCCTAAGTATATTCTAGCAAATTATGAATTGATGGGTGATCTACAAAGCTAACCATACTGAAAATAATAAAACTAGAAAATAATAAAAACTAAATAAAACTGAGCTAAGATTTGCTTACCGAACTCCGAGCAATTAAAGAAAATATCTACAAAAGAAAATTAAAACAATTAAAATGAATTAATGCAACTAAAATAAAATGCAAATATGAAAATAAAGCAATAAAATTAAACTAAAATTTAAACAAACTTAAAATAAAAATGCACGTAATTAAAAATTCAAATTAAACTAACCTAAAATCTAATAAAAATGAAAACTAAATTAAAAATGCATGAAACACATTTAATCTAAATTAACTCTAAATGCAACTCATAAAGTACTAAACTAAAATAAAGTCCTAAAACATATAATATAAAATTAACTACTAACTAAAAATTAACACTACAAATTAAATTAACATGCAAAGTTATTAAAACTAACCTACCAATTAATAAAAACTAACAACTAATTAAAGATTAAAACAACTAAAAGCATGAAATAACAAATTAATTGGCCAAACAAGGCCTTAACCGAAATTGCAAATCAAGTGGTCCCGAGCATGTATACTGTGCATTTTTCACGTCTTCTTCACAATTCATTTCCAGAGAGTGCTCTTGGTCTGCTTTGTCTTGCATTCTACTGTAGATGCTGTCGGTCCTTACAACAACGCATGTCCAGGCCTGCTGTCTGCAAACTTCTACTCCAGGTCAGTGCAACCCTACTGCCTACGATGTCCGTTTCTGCCCCCTGGTTCCTTCCTTAACTGCTAATCTGCTGCTACAATCCAAGAGTTTGCACAACTCTTGCTCAGCACCTACGGCCTCGTCCAGCTCTACTCCAGGCACTATGCTAGCCTGATATAGGTAAGGTTCTCAGCTGTGTCCAGGTCTGTCCAGCTCAGGTGCTATCCTGTGCTGCTTGCATCGGCAGTTCAGACCTGATCTAATTCTCTAGCAAGCTGCCAACCTGGTACCTTACAGCACTCAGCAGTAATCTGTCCTCCTGCTTCAATCCTCTGCGTCTTACTCTAACTGAAAGGACCAACACACTAGAAACCACCTAGAAACAACAAAACAATAGATCCAAATGTGCGAAAATAACTTCAAAAAATTTGAACAGTAAAATAACTAAGAAACGGAGTAAAGCAGAGCAATAATGTTCCGCCCATGTTGCTGGCAAACTCAACAAACTGGCTTCCTCATCTGATATTCATCGAGGTCACTGCTCCTACTGCAGCAATCAACCACATAGCTCATGAACCACACACATACAGAAGCTAGCAAGTACTCAAATCCTTTCATCAGATACAAAATATAATACCAGCCTTGCAACCGAAATCGAGAGAAAATGCAGGAATACAATACTAATCGGGAAATAGAAAAATTAATGTAAATGATGAAACGAATGCTGTTAAATAACCTAGAAGAATGAAAGAGCAAATTTAAACCAAACAGAAATGGCTAAATCAAAATACAATAACATCTACATCAAACTTGAAAGATCGAAAGAAGTTTTTAGTTGAAAACAAGAAAAATCAAATAGTAATCCTCGGCATATTGTCCATAATGCATATCACTGCACACAAGAGGGTAAATAATCGGGAAACAGCTGGGTAAATCATCAACATAACCGGTTTCACCCTTCATGAAAGAAAAGAATCGAATACAAACTAATACAAAGGAAATGCAAGGAAAGGTCAGGCAAAATAGCTACTGTCACTAGCTATTTCACCTACCCGAGTAGAAATATAAAGAAAAATGAAAAACAATGTAATAAGATAGAATACTAACTACTGGAATGAAAAATTTGCATTTCAATCGAATAAAAATAAAATGAAAGCTTCTAAAAGTTTAACAATGGTGGCTAACGGAAATTGCAAAGTATAACAAACGGGAAAGTAAAAAAATACTAGAAAGGAAATAACTCTAAAAACTACTCAACCTACACTACTCCTACTCCTACATTACTTCTATTCTAACCTAGGCTACCTTACTTTTTCAATTGCCATCTTTTTCTATTTATACACACACTTAGGGGTACATTGGTAATTTATCCATCCTAGATGAGTTGGCATTGTTTGGCCACTTGTCTTCCTTTAATTTACTGCAAAGTAGATATTTTCACGTCATTAGTCTTTTTGTCCAAATTGCTGTGCGATGTGGCCCGACGTGTGTCTTCCAGAGGGTTAGCACGGTGTCCTTCGATCTTATCGTTTTAAAGCAAATAAAATATGGGCACCTAACATCACACGTGTCCAGATGACTGGTGACTCGGTCTACAAAATTTAAAGTGGTCCAGTCTCCTTTAGCTCGTTTTCAGCCCAATTTCGACTGAAACGATTGAGTTTTCATCGGGATTTAATTTATCTGCACATTAAAGAATTTTAATTAAAAAAAGAGGATTATTAATAAAATAATATGGGGATTAAATAAATAATTAAGAAATTAAGCACAAATAATTCTATTAAAAATAGAATTATCACGATCCATGTCCTGTTTCTGCAGTGTTGATCGACCGGGATAGTGTGGTGTTGTGTGCTAGGTGCAGGACCAATCCATTTCCTATTTCTTTACTTTTTTTATGCTTTTAAAGTCTCTTTTTAATACTTCTGTTAATTCAATTTCATTTAGCAAGGTGTATGCATATTTTGATGCCTGCGTTGTTTTCGCATTAACTCATGTTCTGCATTTCTAGTTGTTTCATCTCTGCCTCTAGGTTCGTTGTTATGACTACATTTGCTAGATGTCCCCTTATTTGCTCAATAAGGTGGCAGTTGTGAGACCCCGTATATGTAAAGTTGTAATGTGTAATGAATGTGAATGGACTTGTAATGTAAAGTATGATCGATGTAAGTCCATGGATTCAATGTACGTATGTGTAATATGATTTGTAACGTACATACAAGTTCCATTGAGTATGAATATGAAGAGATGAGTTCCTATAAGTGATGGATGTGATTGAAACTCAAAATGAGTAGTGTGGTAAAATGGAATGAAGTTATGCTTCCATTTGGTTTTATGTAGCATACCTTGAGACACACAATGAATGCACACAAGTTTCAATGTGCATAAGGTATGAATGGATGCCATTTTCAAGTTATAAAGGTGGATGGATGAGAAAATGGCCATGGCAACAAACTAAGGATGTGTTGGTGTGAGTTACAGCAAGAAAACTGCAGGAAATCTGGAAAACATGAAGGCCAGATCGATCTCATAGGATGAGAGATCGATCTGGAAGAGCCAGAATGCTCTTATGTGGGCAATGAAATAGAGCAGATCGATCTCCAATGGGGCCAGATCGATCTCCTAAGCATTCTGTGATAAAAAGATCGATCCTCAAGCACCCAAATCGATCTCCTTAGCTCTCTGTTTGGGACCAGATCGATTTCATGCTTCAACAGATCGATCTCATGCTTCGACAGATCGATCTCATGCTTAAAAATTTCATGAAAATGAGAGATTTAAGGGGACCAGATCGATCTCCTCTTGGACCAGATCGATCTCCCCAAGCTATTTCTATATAAGGAGGGCTGAAAATCTGAAAATTTCGGAAAAAACACCAATCTTCCATTTCTAACCCAAAAACCTAACTTTCTCTCTCTAAAATCAGCCATTTCCAGCAAGAATTGAGGGGAGACCATTAGACATTAAGTTGTTCATCTTGAGGAAGAGAACAACATAGTTGAAACCCAAAATCCCATTGTGGGTATTGAAGGAGATAAGGGCATTGACATTTAGAGCAAGAAGAAAAATCATATTTGGTAAGATTCTAACACTCCAATCCAAATACATTGTCTATTTAATTGATTTTGGAATTGTTTGGCATGAGTATGTATGGATGGAAACACCTAGGTTGTGTTAGAAACTAATGTAACCTAGAAAATGGAATGCCTCTAGTGTGAGAAAGTATGATTTGGGGAGTTGGTGGTTTATGGGTTATGATAAGTTGTTAAATGAGTAATGTGGGTGATTTGGAATGGTTATGTGGAGTTATAAGGTGGGTTTAAGTGAAATTATGAAAATAAGCATGTATATGCTTGATAAAATGTCATAGTGAGGGAATTCATGAAATATGAACACTATGAGCTTAATGTCGATTTAATATCGATTCGGAATAAGTTAATAGGCCTAAGAAGATCCATAGACTCGAGTTATGGGTAAAGTAATGAAACGAGGCCTCATAAGCGTTAATAGAAAACTATAGGTCGAATTGACTATAGTGAACGCACGATGTCATATTATATGGATCGAATGTAATGCGGGATACGATTTTGTGCAGTCCCGAAGAGTTCGTTGAAGACGAATCAAACCGTACGAGTAAGCAGCTTAAGGAAGTGGAATCACGCATCGCGATTCCAGGTAAGGGAATTTTGTGAGTATATAGAGGTAGCTGCTCGTACTTTAAATTTGTGGGTGAATATTGGGTGTTTTACGAAGTGCATGGTTGCTAAAGTAAATGATTGATGGTATTCATGAATGAGAAAGAGTATATGTGTGATTTTTGGTTTTGGAAGTGGATTCTATGAAGTGGGATAGTAAGGCTAATAATTGCATAAGTCTAATGTCTTGATGTCTTTCAAAACGAAATTGCTTTGTTTTAAGCAAGCTTGTAGATGGGTCGGCTAATATTTATTAATGTTGTGAAAAAAGGCATTTGTGAAGTGCTAAACCCGGTTGTTGGGATTGTTTGATTGTGTATGAGCCGCCTATCGTATTTGCATGACATAAATCGCGCTAGAGCCTCGCTCGCGCTGGATTTCTATGTTTTCACTTGTGTGATACATGCTTGAGCTTAGCTCGCACTTTGATTTGAATTGTGATGATGTTTTATAAACCGTACTGGAGCTTACATTCGTACTTGGATTTGAGTGATTTTTCTTATGCATATAACTGTACTGGAGCTATGCTCGTACATGGTTTCTTCATATTTTTATGCATAAATGCTGTACTAGAGCATTGCTCGTACGAAGTGATTGGTTTTGATGCATGAATTCGCGCTAGAGCGTAGCTCGCGCTGGTTTTCACAGTGCGGTATGTATGAGGCCGTGGTGAGAGATACGAATTAACTCAGGGAACCCAACAGGCCTGACAGACCTCTTGAGTGGGGTGAGGGGCTAGGACCTGACATAATCCATTCAGGGAACCCAACAGGCCTAACAGACCTCTTGAGTGGGGTGAGGGTGAGGGGCTAGGACCTGAATCAGGGAACCCAATAGGGGCAAGCAAGGCCATGAGGGGCTAGGACCTGGCATTGAGGTTACTCCCACGCGCTCTTGAGACTATAAAGGTTACACTTGGCATGGGGTAGATAAGACCTACGACAGGCACCCCCAACCATGTTATGGGTCCGCGGAGTACGATGTACTGTGTATATCACATGGAGTACGATGTACCGCGTGGTGGTTACTTGATTTGAGAAAGTCTGGTGGAGAACTAACCCACCTTCGTACCAGCATGATACCCCGCATACCGAAATCCGTGTGGTCTGGGATGATATGTGACGATTGGCCAATGTAGTCACTTGAGATATAGTAACCTGTCTCCTTGCTTGATTTACTTACTACCACATGATTTTAAATCTCTAAGTGTGATTTGTGATTGTTTAAGGTAGACCCGAAGGAGGGGTCGAGCCTCATGGAATTGATTTGTGAAATGAAAATGAGGTTGTGATTGTGAATTGATGTGATGAGATTGTATGTGTTTGAGAAAGAGTTTTATGACTTGGGTTTTGAAAGGAGGTTTCTTAATGAATTGCCCTTTTTTATGAATTTAAATGAGATTGAGCATGAGATGATTTATACATGATGTTTTTACCATGTTTATATGCCAATGTACATGATTTTGATACATGATATATATATGTATACTCATATGGCATAGTTTTACTTCCTCATGCTCCTACTATAAACGATTTATGCGTAACACTATCAGCATGTAGATAGAGTAGTTATCTACCATGCTTGCATTATTGCCTTACTGAGTGTGTGGTTGCTCATCCCTCTCTATTTTCCCCCTACAGAGCGTGCATAGTAGCCCAATGAGGACTGAGGCGTGGTATTTTGGACTCCACTGCATCTCCATCGCTTAAAGGTATATACACAGTGATTCTTTTTGTATCTAAACAATGTAAAAGCACAGTATTCTTTAAGTTATAATTATGGGGGATGTAGATGTCAGTAAAACATATTTTTGTATAAGTACATGATTAAATGCAAATGTATGACATCGTTTTAGTTAACTGAGAATGAATGAGATGTGGTGTTTATTATTGACTCACAGCCCAACAGTGTGTGGTGAGTTAGTTCACGACCGGTTAAGGTAACAGTAAAACGCGAAAAATTTTTAGTGATTTTCGATTAAAGAGAATGGAATTGGGTCGTGACAGCAGTCAACTGGATTCAACTGAGCATTGTGTGGACTGTAGGAGGATAGCTGATGTAGAGATATGGCTCGGCATAGACGTGTGCAGCTGAAGCAGATGTTAGCAGTGCAGAGTTCGGTTGAAGCTGGCGTGAAGGTTGAACAGTGCTGGTTGATAGCCTCAGCTGCTGGAGATATAGAGCAGGAGCAACTAGTGCTGCCAGTGGCATGGGCAAAAATCTGGAGTAGGACAAGCAGTTGAAGTTGTGCAGGGAATGGAGCCGAGTGCAGTGCACAGTCGGGGCAGTTGGCAATTTGTGCATATTGGCCAAGGCCATGTTTGGCAATTCTCATTTACTCTTCATAATTTGTTTTTCATGTTTATATTATTGCTAATTATTTCTATGCTTCTTATTATTACTTGTAGTGTAGGTAAAAATAGTTTTAAATTTAATTTGCATATTAGTTAGTTGTTCTTTGCTTATTAGTTAAAATTTTAGTGTAGAATTTATGAGTTGCATTTAGAATTAATTTAGATTAAATTTGTTTCATGCATTTTTAATTTAGTTTTCATTTTAAATTGAAAAATCCAAAAATATTTATTTCTCATGTATTAGTTAGATTTTATTGTTAAGTTAGTAATTAGATATAATTAGGATTAATTTAGAATTAATATTTTAGACATTTAGATTTTTAGTTATTTTCTTAATTTTTCTAGGATTTTATTTCATTAAATTTTAAGTTAGTTTAATTTGCATTTTTATTAAGTAGTTTAATTACATGCATATTTTATTTTAGGTTTGTTTAATTTTAATTTAATTAATTTTGTTTCTTTATTTTCATATTTGCATTTTAGTTTAATTGCGTTAATTAATACTGTTTTAATTATTTTTGTAGGTATTTGCTTTTAATTGCTTTGAGCACTGTAAGTAATTTTAGCTCGATTTTATTTTCTTTATTTTATAGTTGTTATTATTTTCAGTGCTTTTAATTTCAGACTTAGTAGATCACCAACCTTAACATTTCATAATTTGATAGAATATACTTAGGGTAAGATTAACAGGTACTTAATTAGGCAATTCAACTTCTCTGTGGGACGATAACTCGGGACTCAAATCTCATTATTACTTGTACGACCCGTGCACTTGCGGACAATATGTTTAGATCGTACCAAGTTTTTGGTCTCAGCTGCAGACATAAGCGTGGCGTTACTGGAATCGGGGCTTGAAACATGGTACAATAGAGCATGGATGACTGAACGGGGGTTGGTGACAGTGGCCAAGCCTCCTTTCCCTGTTCTGCTATGTTCATGCTCTATTTTGGTTTGTGTTGGTGCATAGGTGCTGAAGCAGTATAACAAACATCTGCTGCAGTTACCTGTGGAATGTAAAACCGCCTTCTTCTGTGTGTGTGTGCTATCGAGAGCAGGGATTGAACCATGTGCTGCTGTACCATAGTGTTTGCAGGACTGGCCAGGGAACATGGCAGCAGCCGACCCAGACGCAGGAGGTGGTGAGAGCAGGTCTTGCTGCCACAGTACTGGAGGCAGACGCAAAGCGGAATGTGGCAGAGCCGTGCACGACTTTGTCCTTGATCTTTATATTTCACTTTTAAGTTTTGTTTACAATAGATTAGAAATTTATATTTGTTAGTAGTTAGTATTAGTTTAATATAGTGCATTTTTTTTTTTTACTTAGTTTGGATAATGTCTGGATAGTTAATTAAACTAAATATGTTTAAGACCATTAGATTTAATAGCTTTAGATTTTAGTTTAGATTAAATTTTAATTTCCTTTTATGCATTTGAAATGTTAGTTTAATTATTTTCATGCATATATTTTGGAGTTAATTATTTCTCATGCATCACTTAGAGTAGATTTTATTTTTAATCTAGGCATTTTAGTAAGTTAGTAATTAATTATTGCTTTATATATTTAAATTTTATTTCTTTAGACCTTAGGTTAGATTAATTTGCATTTTTATTTTTAAATTAATTAGATTAATTACATGCACATTTTATTTTTATCTTAGGATTGTCTAGTTTTATTCTAGTTAATTTTATTTCTTTATTTTCTTAATTGCATCTTTAGACTATTTGCACTAATTCATTTTAGTTTCAGTATTTTTCTTTTGCAGATTATCGCTTTTATTTACTTGGAGCTTTGTAAGTAATTTTCACTCTATTTTATTTATTTTATAATTTTCATTATTTTTATTGTTTCACAGTATTTTTAATCTAGACCTTGTAGGTCACCCTCTTAATATTCATAATTTGCTAGTATATACTTAAGGTAAAATTAACCGGTACTTAGTTAGACTAACTGTATTCTCTGTGAGACGATAATCTAGGACTCAGTTTCCATTATTACTTGTACGACTCGTGCACTTGCGGTTAACACGTCTAGGTAACTTAAGAAGGGCGATGTCAAGTTTTTGGCGCCGTTGTCGGGGAATCATGCTTAGCCGTTGACTAATATCGGTGAAATTATGCTTAGGTTTACTTCTAGTTTTGAACATACTTAGGTTGTAAATATTTAGACCCTTAATTTAGATTAGTTAATTTTCTATCTCTATAAGAAAAAAAAAAGTCAAACATTTTTTAAAAATAAATCATTCTTTAGGACTTCTTAATGTCTGTATGCGTAGAGTTAAGAGCTTTGACTGCTTTCCTTTAGATCCTGAAATAGAAAGAACACTTAGAAAAATCAGGAAGGACTCTAGGAAAATAGTAGCTCCGCTAGGAAAACAGAGAAATTAGGACTGTAGGAGATTATGTTGTCCCGACTATAGGAGGTTATTATACTAGTATTAGGCCACCAGCTGTCACGACCCTCTCTCCCAGTCCGTGACCTTTACCTTACCACTTACAGTTGAGCTGTGAGTCAACATCCAATCCATACCTCATCCATTTTAGTTAAATAAATTCATACAATTAAAGTAGAATAGGAACTGGACTTTTATATATATGTGCGGAAGCTTTTACATCAGTTTCCATTATATACATCCCCTAAAATACAAAAGTACAGACTGTACTGTGCATTAATTTAAAGGATACAAAATTTTTCATCTGAAGTGTATACCTCTCTATACTACTGGATGACCGAAGAAACACGATAGCAGGGGCGACTCAGTGTACTCACTACTGCGTAGAATCTGTGGAGGAGAAATAAGGGGGTGAGCTAACACGCTCAATAAGGAAAATATGAAAGCAGATAGATAACTACACTATCTACATGCTAATATATATATATATATATATATATATATATATATTCATATTCCTTATAAACATATGCATTCTTTTTAAAACAACTTCCATCAAGGTGAAACCATTAATTCACTAGATGTGTATATGCATAATCCCACAGCCTCACACAACTTCACACAGCATAATCTATTCACACAGTTTATACTTCGAAAATGTTTTACATTTAGCAAATCAATATATATTTAGACATAAATCATGGGTTATCATATCCCCAGACACACAGCAAGGGAAACATATGTCACCTCACATAGTAGTGACAATGTCGTATCACTTAGATACATAAAGGACTTATGGCCATAGTCGAATTCCAGGCAACACTGATTAGGTGTGCGGGAACCATACGCTTGGGGAGGCGGATCAACCATCCTTTCAATTCATACTCAAATCATGGCACATCGTACCCCATAGCTAACGCTCACGGTACATCGTGCTCCCGTGGATCCTTATCACCCATTTTCGTTGTCTTAAAATCTCGTGCGAGTAGGTCAGTGCAAGACACACAACAGTACACGACGGCTCTAGCGCGGTTTTGTACTCAGTACATCACATTTATAAACCACGTGTGAGCAGGTCAATGCAAGACACACAGCAATACATGATGGCTCTAACACGGTTTTACTCAACAGACAGCAATACTCAAAGGCTCCAGCATGATTCCCAAAAATCTAGTGAGAGCATCTCGAGTGGAACACACAGCATCATCGAAGGCACCGAGCACTCTTTTGTTTTCTTAAAAATCCCTTTAAAAATAACGTACGAGCAAGGCTGGTCAATCCACCGTTGCCCTTCAGCCTCTAGCATGATTTCACATAGAAAAGAATAGAATGGGCTCTATGTATAGTCATGAGTGAGAGGGCAACTCTCCCTTTAATCACTCTTTAGAAACATTTCATGCAATTAGTTAAACCGGGAGCCCATCTGTTATCATTCTTTTTCAAAACATTTGTAAATCCTCTTTTCAAAACAATCATAGAAGTCATGCAACTCATACTATAAACTTATTCTCAAACGTGGTTTTCTACCTAGATATATCAATATCTATGAATTTATCACATACATTCGCACACAGCAGGTAAGAAAACATACGTATAGCTATCTCTATAGCTCGCATAAGTCCCTTACCTCGAATCACGTTTGAATCGTTTTCCTTTGATTTCCACTTCTCGTGATTCGTCCCTTCGACTCCAATTATACCCTCTGGAGCTGAAATAGTATACTACACATATCAGTATACTTCATTTCACTAGCATGATATTCAAATCAATGCATTGGGCCATTTATATCTCATTTGGCCTCATTATACCATTATAGGACTTTATCTTTTCATAAGTCCATTTCGAGTATATAACTCATTTTCGATAATCTCTTAGACTCCTCAAGTCTATCGATTCGTATTAAACCGGTATTAAGCTTACAATACCTCAAGTTTATTATTTCGTTTCATTTTGACATTTCATCAAATACCTCATATACTCATTTTCAGTCATTATTGTTTCTAGCACTTAGATTTCACCAAACTATTTTACAAGCATGTACACATGCTTAATAACATCAATACATATTTAGTTCATCATTTAATCCTTACCTACTAATCCTTTCCTCACTTGGACACATTATAACATTTATAAGTCTTGGAAGGTTAGGCATGAACTAAGATGTTTCAATCATAAATCTATATACCAATCAACTCATACAAGTATATAGATCAACGTATATGAGATTGATGCATTGAAATCTTATCAATCTTAGCTTTTCTCCTTTTCCACAACTTTGAGATTGATCTCCATAAGTGATGGATCGATCTACTGTTGTTTTGTAGCTTTCCTGCATTCAGTTTTCAAGCTTGAGAGATCGATCTCAGCTAGGCAGAATGCTTCACAGATCGATCTGGCAGAGAAATGAGATCGATCTGCTTCTGGCCAAGGCTTAAGGAGATCGGTCTGCTTGAGGTTGAATCGATCTGTTCGTCATAGGGGATCGATCTGGCTTGGACTAAGGATCAATCTTCTCTTTATAGAATGCTCTGGTTAGGCATTTTGTGCACAATGAGATTAATCTATTTGCTTCTAAGATCGATCTCCCCTTGCTCTACAGCCATACTTAGCAAATTCCATCCCAAATTCTCAAAGCTAACTTTATATTAATTTACTCCACGACTCATTTTGCATTCCATACACAATTATCACTTCAAAAGGTCCATTTCTTATAATTCATACTTAATGAAACTTGCGTGTACATCACGAATTCACATAACAAGTGTGTACATCAAATCTATGGACCTTACATCACTTATGATTCATATTACATAAACGAATGTACACTTAGGGAATCATAAGGGTTACATGTGAAAATACGGGTCTTACACCAGCTATAAGACCCGTATTTTCATATGTAACTCTTATGGTTTCCTAAGTATGCAGTCGTTTATGTAATATGAATCACAAGTGATGTAAGGTCGTAAATTCGATGTACACACTTGCTATATAGATTTGTGATGTACACGCAAATTTCATTATGTATGAATAATAAGAAATGGACCTTTTGAAGTGAAGAATGTGTATTGAATGCAAAAATGAATGGTGGGGTAATTGAAGTTAACATTGAGTAATTTGGAATGAAATTAGCTAAGTATGCTGCAGAACACAGGGGAGATCGATCTTAGAAACAAGAAGATCGATCTCATTGTGCCCAAACTACCTAAACCAAGCATTCTGTGATGAGGAGATCGATCCTCAATGCAACCAGATCGATTTCCTTAACTCTCGACCAAGAGCAGATCGATCTCATCCTTGTGCTAGATCAATCTGTTTAGCTTTCTGCCTGGAGAAGATCGATCTCATCACTTAGAGTAGATCGATCTCATAGGAATGAGCAGATCGATCTCATGCCTCGACAGATCAATCTCATAAGCTTGAAAACTGCATTCTGGAAGGCTTAAAACAGGGGAAGATTGATCCTTCACCTAGGGAAATCGATCGCATCGAGGCAATTTCTATATAAACTAGGCTGCTGAACTGCAATTCATGAGAAACAACTCAAAACCTTTCCATTTTTTGAAAGTAAAGTGACCTAACTTCCCTCTCTAGACTATCAATACCTTCCCTTGAGATTGGAGAAGAGTTTATTTCATTAAAGTTGTTCATATGGTGGAGAAGAACAACATAGTTGGAAACGAGAGGCTGAATCACTAAATTGAAGGAGAAAAGGAGTTTTCCTCGAAGTTGTGAAAAATGAGAAAAAGCTGAGATTGGTAAGATTTCAATGCATCAATCTCAAATATGTTGATCTATATACTTGTATGAGTTGATTGGTATATAGATTAATGATTGAAGTGTGATAAACATGCTTAAACAAGATAAAACCTAGAATCGATTTAATGATAGAAAATTAAATAGGCATAGTTTAATGGGGATTTGAGCTTGTAAAAGTGTTGTTGAGCATGTATATATGCTGGTATAATGATTTGATGAAGTTCAAGTGGTAGAAACAAAAATGACCAAAAGTGAGCATATGTGGTGTTTGATGAAATGCCACAATGAAATGGGAATGATGAATATGAGGTATTATAAGCTAAATACCGGTTTAATATACAAACCAATAAGTTCGAGGAGTCTGAAAGATTCTCGAGAATGAGTTGAATACTCGAAATGGTCTTGTAAAAGGATAAAGTCCCATAATGGTATAGATGGCCAACTGCATTGATTTGAATATCATGAAAATGAAATGAAGTATATGACAATATACTGATGTGTGTAATACGCAATTTTAACTCCAGAAGATATCAGTGGAATCGATAGAGCGGATCACGAGAAGTGAGAATCGAAGGAAAACGATACGATCATGATTTGAGGTAAGGAACTTATGCAAGCTATTAGAAATAACTATACGTATGTTTTCTTACCTACTGTGTGAAATGTATGCAATAGATACATAGATATTGATATATCTAGGTGAAAACTACATATGATAATAAGTCTAAGTATGAGTTGCATGACTTCTATAATTGTTGTGAAAAGAGGTTTTGCAAACGTTTTGAGAAAGAATAATAATAGACGGGCTCTCGTTTTAACCATGTGCATGAAAGGTTTCTAGCGAGTGATTGAAGGGAGATTTTGCCCTCTCACTCATGACTATACATGTAGCCCCCTCTATTTATTTTCTGTGTGAAATTGTGCTAGAGCATGAGTGGTAACAGTAGATTGACCAGCTTTGCTCGCACGTTATTTTCAAAGGAGTTTTGAAAAAACAAAAGAGTGCTCGATGCCTCGGGTGATGCTGTGTGTCCCACTCGAATACTCGCACTAGATTTTGGGAATCATGCTAAAGCCTTCGAGTATTGCTGTGTGTCTTGCTCTGACTATGCTCGCATGTAATTTCCTAGTAATACCGTGCTCGATGCCTCAGGTATGTTGTGTGTCTTACGTTGAGTTGCTCGCACGAGGATTTTTATGATTATGCTGTGTTGAGTAAATCGTGTTAGAGCCGTCATATATTGTTATGTGTCTTGCATTGACCTACTCACACGTGGTTTAGGAATGTGATGTGATGAGTATAAAATCGTGCTTAAGTTGTTGTGTCCTACTGTGTGTCTTGGACTGGCCTGCTCACTCGAGATTTTGAGACAACGAAAATGGATGATAAGGATCCATGGGAGCACGTTGTACCATGAGCGTTAGCCATGGGGTACGATGTACCGTGATTTGAGTATGAGCTGAAGGAATGGTTGATCCGCCTCCCCAAGCGTAGGGTTCTTGCACACCTTATCAGTGTAGCCTGAAATCTGACTATAGCCATAAGTCTTTATGTATCTGAGTGATACGACATTGTCACTACTATGTGAGGTGACAGATGTTTTCCCTTGTTGTGTGTCTGGGGATATGATAACCCATGTTTTATGTCTCAATTTATATTGATTTACAAAGTATAAAGCATTTTCTATATATGAACTATGTGAATAGATTATGCTATGTGAAGCTGTGTGCTATTGTGTGAATATGCATAAACCCATGGTACGACTACACCCACTCTAAGTGACCTAGACGTGTTATCCGCAAGTGCACAGGTCGTATAAGTAATACTGAGATTTGAGTCCCGGATTATCATCCCACAGAGAATCTAATTAGCCTAATTAAGTACCGATTAATCTTACCCTAAGTATATCCAAGCAAATTATGAGAAATTAGTGGATTATCTATTAAGTTTAAAATTAAAATTACTGGAAAACAATAAAAACAACGAAAACTAAAAATAAATAAATAAAACAGAGCTAAAATTACTTACAGAGCTCCAAGCAAATAAAAGCGATAACCTACAAAAGATAAACAACAAAGTTAAAATTAATTAGTGCATGTAAACTAGAATGCAAATAAGAAAATAAAGAAATAAAATTAATTAGAATAAAATTAAACAATCCTAAAATAAAATATGTATGTAATTAATCTAATTAATTTGAAAATAAAAATGCATATTAATCTAACATAAAGTCTAATAAAATTCTATTAACTTAAAGAAATTCCTAAATATAACTAACAAATTAAACACCTATATGATGGCCCTAAATTAACTATAACTCTAACTAATTACTAACTTAATAAAATGTATAATAAAAACTAAATAATGCATGAGAGATAAAAAATTTTGGAATTTTAAATTTAAAATGAAGACTAAATTAAAAATGCATGAAACAATTTTATTCTAATTTAATTCTAAATGCAACTTATAAATTCTACACTAACATTAAGTCTTAAATCCTATTATATAAAATCAACTATTAACATAATTAAAACTAAGCTTAACCTAACTAACAAAGACACTATAACTAACATGCAAATTTAATTTCAAAATTCCTACTTTTACCTAAGTTAACAAATGATGCATAAAATTGTTTAGCAATTAATATAAGACATGATAAATAGAATGTGGGAATTAAACGCTACCAAACATGGCCTTAAGCCAATTTCCCAGCCAGCTGGAAAACCCATGCACTGTACTGTGCACGTTCATTGTCCTATTCTGCTCCAGGTGCTGTCCGACTGCTATTTGCTGCACATTCCTCAGCCAGACCTGCCCAGCTCCCCGCAACACAGCACCCCTCCACTTTCTGCCCCGCTAGCAGGCACGTCCTCCTCTGCTACACTGTCCTGTACTACCTCTACATCTAGTACATGCAGCTACCATTTGCGTCGCCAGTCCTGCACACGTCCTCCCGAGCCGATGCTGCTTCAGTTACCACGTCTTTGCTATGCACCTCGGTTTCCTGCCTTGTACAGATTCTGCCTTGTACGATTTGGAAGCATACCTCAGTCCCAGCTGCCACCATTCAGCTTGTGTCTACCTTTGTACCTGCAATAGATATCCGAGAATGTCTAGACTGGAGTAGAAACAGTCCAGCCTTCTACAGCAGCACCAATCAGCAAATACAGAAGGAAATCGTACATGAAAAAATTATTAAATTGTGAGTTTAAGACAATGATCGAAAACAGAAAACATGAAATGATTAAAACCAACAGTTAAAGCAGAAAAAAGAAAATGAACAGTAAATGAAAGCATGGAACAGGGGAGAACAGAGAGGTGGATTCAAATTGAAGAAGTTTTGGAACAAAGAAATAATTATGTAATAATGCTGGAGGAAATAAAAATATAAACACATAAAGCAGTAAACGGAAACAAAAAGAAAGAAAATAGATGGCTCAGTCCCAGCCTCACGACACAGCACTTGTGATGCCAACCACTACTCCCACTTCACTCGCGTCCTACTACGCCTCTAGCTTCTGTACAGCAACCTTACGGGGTAACCAGGATTCAGTAGCAGCCTTGATCCTTCCTGCCACGCTCAACATCAGCTCACCCCAACAGCTGCGTAAGATGACACGACTCAACCCAAGAGCACAACAGAAATAGAAGCGGGATCGAGAACACAAACAGAACAGAGAAGGGGTAATCAAGGATTGTATAATCATTCTTTCCTCAGCCTAAAACAGAGAACTAGGTAGTATTGATGTGCAAGGAAGAAACAACTCACTGGATGAAGCAACTGAATAAAGCAATAAAAACAATACAAGAAACCGAGAAACATATAAAATGCAATAACAAAATCGAAAGAAGCAAAAATATAGAGGTTAGAATTAAAATAGCCTACATAAACATCCGGTGTAGAAACACGAAGAAGGATTATGGCTACTGTCACCAGCCACCCTTCTCTCCCACAACGTAACGCACACAAAAACAAAGGAATATAAAAATTAAAGGTGCAAACTGAGAGATACAATAGAAAAATAATAACTTTTCATTAAAACTCAAACAGTAAAACAATAAAGGAATGAAACTTGAACAAAACCGAGAAGAAATATGGTTGCTGCTGTCACAAGACACCGTGAAAGGCTTAACAAAAAACCTAAAGAAAATATAAAATCTAGCAATAAAATCTTAACCTAAAAAAAACTAAAGCTACTCTAAAAAAAACTACTTCCATTTCAATTGCTCATCATATTCTATTTATACACAAAATTGGGTGTACAATTGTAATTTTCAATCCTAGATGAGTTGGTATTGTTTGGCCACTTGTCTTCATTCCATTTGCTTCAGAGAAGATATTCTACGTCACTTGTCTTTTTGTCCACTTAGATGTGCGATGTAACCCGGCGTGTGTCTTTCAGAAGGTGGGGACGGTATCCGTTAATCTTATCTTTTCGAGGCGAATAAAATATGAACACCCAGCATCACACGTCTCTACAATGAATGGTGACTCAGACTACGAAATGGTAGTGGTCCAGTCTCCTTTTAGCCCATTTTCAGTCAATTTTCTACTGAAACGACTGAAATTAATCTGGATTTAATTTATCTACAAACATGAAAATTTTAATTAAATTGAGGGGATAATTAATAAAATAATATGGGGATTAAAATAATTAATTAAGAAATTAAGTACAAATAATTCTATTTTAATAGAATTATCAACCCATCTAGCGAATTAATGGTTTCGCACTAATGGAAGTTGTTTTAAAGAACATGCATATTGTGTTATAAGGAAAATGAATATATATATATATATATATATATATATATATATATATATATATATATGTATTTTAGCATGTAGATAGTGTAGTTATCTACCTGCATTCATTTTTTTCTTACTGAGCATATTATGCTCACCCCCTTATTTCCTCCTCCATAGATACTACTCAGTAGTGAGTACATTACAGTCGTCCCTGCTATTATGTTGCACCGGTCATCCAGCAGTATAGAGAGGTATACACTTGAGATGAGAAAAAATTTGTATCTTGTAAATTAATGCACAGTAAAGCTTGCATTTAGTATTTTGGGGGATGTATATAATAGAAACTGATGTAAACGCTTCCGCACTTATATATAAAAGTCTAGTTTCTATTCTACTCTATTTAAATGAATGTATTAAACTAAAATGGATGAGATATGAATTGGATACTGAATCGCAACCCAACTGTAAGTGGTAAGGTAAAGGTTACGGACTGGTATAGAGGGTCATGACAGAATTAATCGTATCAGAGCAGAGTTGGTCTGATGTGAGTCAGTATTCATATCTAGGAAATTATACATCCCCAAAGTACTGTACATTATTAGGATACAATTGTGTATACCAAGCTGAAAAAATATGATTGTGACACTTATTTTGAGTATGCAGGATGTCTGATAAACGACGTACTCTAGAGGAGAGAGTTCGCACTCTCAAGCGCGTAGAGATGAGCTCGAGAGACGCAGTGGGTCTAGTTGTAATAGGGATTCACCCGATCTTAGTAAGGTCGCTGAGGAGCGTATAGCGCAACTACAGCGCAATGTAGACACGATTATAGAGATGTTTACACAGGCTATGGCCAGCACAGTCTTATGTACGTACAAAAATCCTCATACGAGTAATGCTCTAGTACGACTTTCATACAAAATAAATCAATAAAACTCAGTTCGAGCCAGGCTCCAACACTCTGTATGTAAGTCAAAACAACAAAATCCAGTGCGAGCAAGGCTCTAGCACGATTTATACTCTTATAAATATGGTAGGTTGCTTTATTTCGATAAAACACTTTTAAAGTCATAATTGGCACCTCACACGTTCCCCTTTCAAGCAATTTATTAGCCTTACTACGCTTTTTGTAAAATTCCTAACTAAGGGCAAAACGATCTTTTTCACCTATACCCAAATTTTTTTCGCAAAAATTATTATTTCTTTTCTAGGTAACCAAGCAAATTTAATGCCCTATAAATACCCTCAAAATACGAGCAGTTACCTCTAAATACTCACAAAATTCCCTTACCTGGAATCGTGACGAGTAATTACACTTCCTTACAGCTGCTCGATCGCGTAGTTCGATTCGCTCTCAATATAATCTCTGGAGCTTCACGAAATTATTTATCATATTAAATACAATTTATTTATCTATATTTCACTTTCACTACAATCAATTTAACTTATTGGGCCCATTTACTCCCATTTAAGTCCATTTCGATTGTATTATTCATTTTTTGAGAATCTACTGGGCCCATCAAGCCTATTGATTCATATTGGGCCGACCTTAGGCCCACAAAACCTTATTGAGCTGAATACTCAACGCTTGGTCCACTTGACCATTCGGTCACGCATGGTACGCCATGCCTAGCCATGGTCAATACCACGGTTGCCTAGCTCTCATGGTTACTTCGGTAAACACTTGGTATGCTTGCCTTAAGTTCATCACTTTCCTTCACTAAGGCATTTCATCATACACCTCTTATGCCTACTTTAAATCATCATCTATTCCAACATATTGGTTTCACAAAACCATCTCAAAATCCTGCATATAACATCACCAACACCATAGTATAATCAATTTATCATTATATGAACCATAGCTCACTTTCTCACACTAAACCCATATTAGGTCATGGATGATTAAGCATGCTCAAAGATGTTTCAGCCAACCATACATACACCAATCAACTCATAAAAATATCTAGATTAACATAATTGAAGCTAGTGTATTGAAAACTCACCTAGCTTAACTTTTCTCTTTTAGCCAAAAACTGGGGAAACACCTTGCTCCTTCAATCCAGAGATTTAACTACTAAGTTTTGACTATGTTGTTCTCCTCATCACACAACCTTGCTAAAAGCAACCTTTCTCAAATCTGTTTGAAAGGTGATGATATTTTAGAGTGAGAAACTTGTTCACCTTGTTAAAAATGGAGGTATTTGATATTTTGGGGAAGAAGACTATCCTAAGAAGAGAGATTGATCTTCCTTTGTTTGAACTACATAATTATTCAATAAGTAAGCTGTGGGATCGATCTGCTCTTATGAAGGGATCGATCTGCTCTTAGGATAGGATCGATTTGCTCTTGGGAAGGGATGATAATTCTATATTTTTAGAATTATTTGTGCTTAATTTCCAAATTAATTATTTAAATCCTCAATTTATTTTGTTAATTATCCCCTTTATTTAATTAAAATTCTCATGTTTGCAGATAAATTAAATCCAGATGAATTTTGAATATTTCGGTAGAAAAATGGACCGAAATTGGGTTAAAATCGAGATTGGACCACGCGGACAACACGAGCCTAGCACATCCAATTGGACAAATAGACAAATGACATGGAAATATTATTTTTCAAGGAGCCAATGGTGTGAAGACAAGTGGCCAAACAATGCCAATTCATTTAGGATAGAAATATTACAATTGTACCCCTAAGTGTGTGTATAAATAGAAAAAGATGTCAATTGAAAAAGGGGTAGCTTTTAGTTTTTAGTTTTTAGGTTAAACATTTTTTTTTTTTTAGGTTTTATTTTTTTTCTTCAAACTTTTATGTTTGTGGCTGGTGACAGCAGCCACCATTGATCATAATTTTTTCTAGGATTTATTCAGTTTTCATTCTATTATTATTTTACTGTTTGAATTTTAATTAAAAGTTTTTATTTTTTAGTCTGCTTTCTCTCGGTTTCACCATTGTTGTTTAAGTTCTCGGCTTTGGTTTTATTTTGTTAATTCATCAAAGGGAGCTCTCGGTTTTCTCTTAAAATACATGCTCTCGGTTTTATTTTTCCTTTGTTTTATCTGGTAATCGCATGTTCTTCTGTTAATCAGTGATTGTTGCTCATAGTTAGATTATGGTATACTTCTTTTCTCTGCATGTCTTCGTGTTCTGCATATAGCTTATTATGTTACTTCACTTTTCTCGGTTAAGTTGTAGTTGTTTAATTCTGTATGGTCTTTTCCTTCTGTTCATTTGTTTTCTGTTAAGCAGCTGCCATTCACGGTATTATAGATTTAAGAGTGATCAGGTAGAACATCACAAAACTTGCTCTGTTCTCCCCTGTCCTGAGTTGCTATTTCTGTTCATCTTTCTTTTCTGTTTTAACTGTTGAATTCATTCATTCATGCATTCAGTTTCATTCACAAATCAAGCAGGATAATCACTCGGTTGAATTAAGATGCAGGCATGGTGGCAGCAACCATCCATGCAGTGAAGACAGTCGTACAGACACGCATCTGGCAGAGGATGAGCAGGAGTTGCGCAAGGTGAAGGAAGCAACCCGAAGGAGCAAAACATACCTGGAGACAGAAGCAGACAAGCCGAGCAGTTACAGCAGAATGCAGGAGCAAGACACAGCAGGACACCAAGCCGAGCAGAAGAAGACAACCCGTGCGGAACCAGCGCAGACAACAACCCGAGCCTTACTGGAATTGGAAAAGAATAAAGTGCCAAATGAACAGTACATGGAGGGAAAAGTTTAAATCCCTTAAGGCTTTGTTTGGTTGATGTGTTATGGGGGATTAATTCATTTTTCATGCATTAGTATAGATTAATTTTAAGTTAGCTTAAGCATTAGGAATTTAATCTAGCATTAGGATTTTCTTAAATTAATTTAGATTAAATGTTTTTCATGCATTTTTAATTTAGTTTTATTTTCAATAGATTTTAGTTTAAGTAATTTGCAATTTATTACATGCATTTTATTTTAAGTTTGTTTTAGTTGAATTAGTTTTATTGCTTTATGTTTATATTTGCACTTTATTTTAATTGCATTAATTAGTTTTAATTGTTTTAAATTTCTTTTGCAGGTTTTCGATTTTAATTGCTTGGAGCTTGGTAAGTACTCTGAGCTAGATTTTATTTTCTTTGTTTTATAGTTGTTATTATTTTCAGTACTTCAATTTTAGCTTAGTTGATCACCATCAATACTTCATAATTTGCTAGGATATACTTAGGATAGTAGTAACCGGTAGTTAATTAAGCTAACAACTTCCCTGTGGGACGATATCTCGGGACTCAAATCCCATTATTTCTTGGACGACCCGTGCACTTGCGGTAGATATCCTTAGGGTTCGATCAAGTTTTTGGCGCCGTTGCCGGGGAAGTTTTAATTAGTCGTTATTTAATATCGGTGAAATTATACTTAGGTGTAATTCTAGCTTGTGAATATTTAGGGTGTAAATATTTAGAAGTTTAATCTAGATTAGTGAAAAAAAAAATTAAAAAAAAAAATTCTAAGGACTTTCTGATGTTCGAATGCGTAGAGCCAAGAGTTTTGATTGCTTTCCTATAGATCCTGAAATTGAACACTTAGAAAAATTCGAAAGGACTCTAGGAAATTTATAGCTCCGCTGCAAAACATCATGGCAGAAAATAGGGAAATTAGAACTGTTGGAGATTATGCGATGCCGACAATTAAAGGATATTATTCTGGCATTAGGCCACCAATTGTCCCTGCAAATAACTTTGAAATTAAGCCTGCAATCATCCAGATGATCCAAACTTCTCTACAGTTCAGTGGGCTTCCACACGATGACCCACATGCTCATCTCGGGCAGTTCTTGGACTTATGCAACACTTTCAAACACAATGGATTATCAGACGATGCACTTAGGCTTAGACTATTCCCTTTCTCACTTAGGGATAGGGCGAGACACTGGTTGACCTCCCTGCCTCCAGGATCCATTTCTACATGGGACGAGTTAGCCCATCAATTTCTAGTTAAGTTTTTCCCTCCCTCTAAAATAGCCCAACTCTGTAGCAATATATCTTCCTTTGCCCAGTACGACTCTGAATCTCTTTATGAAGCATGGGAACGATATAAGGAGCTTCTTAGGAAGTGCCCTCACCATGGCCTACCTTTGTGGTTGCAAGTCCAAACCTTCTACAACGGACTTACAAGCCCAAATAGGACCATTGTTGACGTTGCGGCAGGCGGAGCGCTAATGTGTAAAACAGAGGAGGATGCTTACGAGCTGTTAGAAAGGATGGCGACTAACAACTATCTATGGTCCTCGGAGAGGCAAATACCAAAGAAGTCGGCGGGTATTTATGAGCTAGACACACTGTCTACCTTGACCTCTCAAATCGCTAATCTTACGGAGAAGGTAGAGTTGCTCAGTACCCAACAAAATCCTCCCACGAGTCCTAACCCTATGTATTCTGTCCAAAATCCTTTCCTTTCCTGCGAGCTGTGTAGTGGTACCCACTCTGTAGATAGGTGTCCGTTCAACTTAGAATCGGTTCAGTATGTTGCTCCCTCTACGCAACAGAACAACCATTTTTCAAACACCTATAATTCAGGGTGGAGGAACCATCCTAACTTCTCTTGGAGCCAAAACCCAAGGCAAACTTCTAATTCCATATTTGTAGGACCCCCTAGTTTTCAAGCTCCATCGGTTCAGGTACCACCACAGCCGCGATTTCCCCACCATCCACATCATCCATCCCCACCTCAATATCATCCATCACCACCACCACCACCACCACCACCACTTATGCAGCCCCAACTCTACCATGCACCAGCAGCTGAGAAGAAGCCTACATTAGAGGAGATGTTCACGACTATCCTGCAAAATCAAGCTGCTTCAATTAAGAACTTAGAAGTTCAGGTGGAACAAATAGCTAGTACTCTTAGCCAACGTCCTCAAGGGACCCTCCCTAGTAATACTGAAGTTAATCCTGATAAGAAAAGGGAGGGTAAGGAACATGTTAGATCTATCACCCTTAGGAGTGGCAGAGAGCTAGAGGAGCCACAAGTTAAGTCCCAACCTGAACAACACATAGTTGAAGAACACATAGGTTCTAACGAAGCAGCTCAGAAAGAGCAGGAACATCAGGATCGGGCTGCAAAACTAGGCACTTCTTCATCTTTACCTTCTTCTTATTCATTGCCTTCCTCGCCATCTGAATCTACAAAGTTGACTATGAGAGTGCAAGATCAGGAAGTGAAGTTTAATGTTTTCAAACCTTTGAAGCTCCCTGATGACTCTCAAGAATGTTTTAAGATAGAGATTGAGGAGAACATAAGGGTTGACCATATAAAATCTGAAAGAAGAAGGGAAGTAGATAGGGCTCAGGAGGAGTTAACTGTCAGTACCCTGTCACCACTTTGGATGACTCTCCTACTCTTCGCACTGCTGCTGAGTGTTGTGTTCTTTAGCTGCATATGAAGTGGTTGTATTTTCCTTTTCACTTTTTGTATATAGTTCTTTTTCTTTTTCTTTTCTGTTTTTTCTTTCTTTGTTTATTTTGCAGGTTTAGTGTCTAAGTTTATGCTTTCAATAAGAGCTTCGGTTGTCATCATCATCATCAGATAGGGGAGTACTCTGTTCTTGAGCTTAATTGTTTATATTATCTGCACACTGCGGACACTGTGCACTTTAAGTTTGGGGGAGGGGATATTACTTGAGCATTTTTCGAAAATTTGGGCAAAATTGAAAATTTTTCAAAATTTTTTCGAAAATCTGAGCTTAAACTGTTTTGATTTTGGGATGATTTAGTGCGTAGCATGTAATTTTCCCATATTCCGATGATATGACCCCATGATTAAGTATGATTTTGATTGACTAAGAAGCATGATTATAGGAAAAGCATGAAGTTGAGTTCTTGAATGGGTCTTGATTCTGATTATGATTTCCTCATTTTATGCACATGTCATGTCATGAATCTGTATATTTATTTAGAGAAAGCTTATGTGGACTTAGGATTGCATTTGTTTAGTTGATTTTGTGTATTATATTCTAGAATTTGTTTGATCTAATCTCGAGGCGAAATATTAGATCACACTTAATTAGGGAGATGATTTAGGCCATCTTTGGATCGTTTGAGCCTTTCTAGCCTACCCTGTATATATTTTACCCCTAATCACCCATCTGGGCCAAATAAGACTTTTTCTGTAAATACACCTACTTATAATTTACCTTAGCTTAAATACTCTGTTCCTATCCCCTACCCTGAAAGCATGAGAGTCATTGGGATATATTTTGAGCTTTGTACATATGGGTATCTGGTGATAGTGAATGTTCAAAAAAAATGAAAAAAAAAAAGAGAAAAAAAAGAAAAAGATTAAAAAAAAAAAAGTTTAGTGAAATAAATAAGTTTGGGGGAATAAATTTGAGCTCTTACATTAAGATCCTAGAAGTAATGCATGTTAAGGGGTAATTGAACCTAAATCGACTTTATCATACCTTAACCCTAGCTTTACATTACAAGCTTAATAAAGTCCTATTGATCTTTAGTTAAGTGTGACTACATTAGTGGAGAGAGAAGTGAAAAGCAAACTTATGGGAATGATCACATGTCATTGACTTTGCATTCACTGTGTTTGCATAATCTAATCCGGATAATATACTGTGAAGTGACTTTGACATTTTTCACACATTCACGAGGAGTCTAATTTGGGTTAGGACTTATGATTGAATGATTTTGAGTGCTGGACTTATAATTGTGATTCTTTGATTTCATAGTCTGTACTTTTTCTTTGAGGATAATATTGGGGAAATTATTGTGTTTAGTACTTGTCATTCCTACAATTATTTTGTTTTGCTTGAGGACAAGCAAAAGCTCAAGTTTGGGGGTGTGATAATTCTATATTTTTAGAATTATTTGTGCTTAATTTCCTAATTAATTATTTAAATCCTCAATTTATTTTGTTAATTATCCCCTTTATTTAATTAAAATTCTCATGTTTGCAGATAAATTAAATCCAGATGAATTTTGAATATTTCGGTAGAAAAATGGACCGAAATTGGGTTAAAATCGAGATTGGACCACGCGGACAACACGAGCCTAGCACATCCAATTGGACAAATAGACAAATGACATGGAAATATTATTTTTCAAGGAGCCAATGGTGTGAAGACAAGTGGCCAAACAATGCCAATTCATTTAGGATAGAAATATTACAATTGTACCCCTAAGTGTGTGTATAAATAGAAAAAGATGTCAATTGAAAAAGGGGGTAGCTTTTAGTTTTTAGTTTTTAGGTTAAACATTTTTTTTTTTTAGGTTTTATTTTTTTTCTTCAAACTTTTATGTTTGTGGCTGGTGACAGCAGCCACCATTGATCATAATTTTTTCTAGGATTTATTCAGTTTTCATTCTATTATTATTTTACTGTTTGAATTTTAATTAAAAGTTTTTATTTTTTAGTCTGCTTCCTCTCGGTTTCACCATTGTTGTTTAAGTTCTCGGCTTTGGTTTTATTTTGTTAATTCATCAAAGGGAGCTCTCGGTTTTCTCTTAAAATACATGCTCTCGGTTTTATTTTTCCTTTGTTTTATCTGGTAGTCGCATGTTCTTCTGTTAATCAGTGATTGTTGCTCATAGTTAGATTATGGTATACTTCTTTTCTCTGCATGTCTTCGTGTTCTGCATATAGCTTATTATGTTACTTCACTTTTCTCGGTTAAGTTGTAGTTGTTTAATTCTGTATGGTCTTTTCCTTCTGTTCATTTGTTTTCTGTTAAGCAGCTGCCATTCACGGTATTATAGATTTAAGAGTGATCAGGTAGAACATCACAAAACTTGCTCTGTTCTCCCCTGTCCTGAGTTGCTATTTCTGTTCATCTTTCTTTTCTGTTTTAACTGTTGAATTCATTCATTCATGCATTCAGTTTCATTCACAAATCAAGCAGGATAATCACTCGGTTGAATTAAGATGCAGGCATGGTGGCAGCAACCATCCATGCAGTGAAGACAGTCGTACAGACACGCATCTGGCAGAGGATGAGCAGGAGTTGCGCAAGGTGAAGGAAGCAACCCGAAGGAGCAAAACATACCTGGAGACAGAAGCAGACAAGCCGAGCAGTTACAGCAGAATGCAGGAGCAAGACACAGCAGGACACCAAGCCGAGCAGAAGAAGACAACCCGTGCGGAACCAGCGCAGACAACAACCCGAGCCGTACTGGAATTGGAAAAGAACAAAGTGCCAAATGAACAGTACATGGAGGGAAAAGTTTAAATCCCTTAAGGCTTTGTTTGGTTGATGTGTTATGGGGGATTAATTCATTTTTCATGCATTAGTATAGATTAATTTTAAGTTAGCTTAAGCATTAGGAATTTAATCTAGCATTAGGATTTTCTTAAATTAATTTAGATTAAATGTTTTTCATGCATTTTTAATTTAGTTTTTATTTTCAATAGATTTTAGTTTAAGTAATTTGCAATTTATTACATGCATTTTATTTTAAGTTTGTTTTAGTTGAATTAGTTTTATTGCTTTATGTTTATATTTGCACTTTATTTTAATTGCATTAATTAGTTTTAATTGTTTTAAATTTCTTTTGCAGGTTTTCGATTTTAATTGCTTGGAGCTTGGTAAGTACTCTGAGCTAGATTTTATTTTCTTTGTTTTATAGTTGTTATTATTTTCAGTACTTCAATTTTAGCTTAGTTGATCACCATCAATACTTCATAATTTGCTAGGATATACTTAGGATAGTAGTAACCGGTAGTTAATTAAGCTAACAACTTCCCTGTGGGATGATATCTCGGGACTCAAATCCCATTATTTCTTGGACGACCCGTGCACTTGCGGTAGATATCCTTAGGGTTCGATCAAGGGATCGATTCTTTCTAGCCAGAAATCATTGGAGATCAATCTATTTTTGGGAAAGGATCAATCCTTTCTAGGTAGAATCACATCGAGATCGATTTGCTTTAGGAAGGGATCGATCCTCTCTATGTAGTCACTTCGAGATCGATCTGCTTGCCTATAAAACCTTTGTGATTTCATTCTGGATTACAAGATCGTTCATGTCATGTTTGGAGATCGATTTGGCATTCATCTGTAGGATTCCAGCTGTTATTGTTTTCAAAATTTCAAAGGAAAGACTGAATTTAAATGCTTCACTGATCATTTTGCATTCTATTCACACTTAGAGCATAAAAAGGTCCATTTTTTATGATTCACATATTATGTAAATTGTGTGTACAACATGGAATCATAAGGAGATACATGTAAAATACGGGCCTTACATTCCTCCCCATTAGAACCAAGTCACTCCTCGAAAAGTTTGGGATACCTTCCCCGCAGCAGGCTCTCTAACTCCTATGTAGCTTCTTTCGAAGTGTGATACTACCAAATGACTTTGACTAGGGAGATCGTATTAGACTGTGGTACTTTCTCCTTGCTATCCAATATTTGATCCGATTTCTTTACCTACTACATGTTCTCACTGAGCTCCGATTGCTCATAACTAATCCCATGTGTCGGGTCCAGATGGTATTTTCGAAGTATAGAGACGTGGAAGACGTTATGAACACTTGCTAACTTTGGCTGCAATGCCAACCTATAAGCCTTATCTCCCACTCTGTCTAATATCTTTAATGATCCAATGTAACGAGGACTTAATTTTTCCTTTCTTTCTGAATCTTCTTACCCTTTTCGAAGAAGAAACTTTCAAAACATTGATTCACCCTCGATGAATTCTAATGGCCTTTGTCTCTTGTCAGCATAGCTTTACTGTTTGCTCTGAGCTGTTCTCAATCTATTACACATCAACTGAACATCCTTAGAGGCTCGTTCCATAAAATTGGGAGCAAATATCTATCAGTGACCCACTTTTCCCCATCCAATCAAAAAATGACACCTACTATTATACCATGCCTCATACGGTGCTTTTTTTATACTCGAGTGATAACTGTTATTGTATATGAATTTGGTTAATGATGAATGATCATCCCAAGAGCCTTTTAAATTCATTACACATGCTCTCAACATATCCTCCTATGTCTGGATAGTTCTCTCTGATTGTCCATCGATGTGAGGATGAAGAGTTATGTTATAACTCACTCGGGTTCCCATAGCTTCCTGAAAATGTTCTCAAAAATGATAAATGAAACGGGAATCCCTATCTGACACAATACTCACAGGAATGCTACATAGTGTTCCACAAGTCTCCATGCATATAACTTCACCAATGCACTCAGAGTATTTGTGGATTTCATAACTAGGAAGCGGGTTGACTTCGTCAATCTATCGACTATCACCTAAATAGCCTCATGATTCTTGCGGATCCTCTGTAACCCATGACAAAATCCATGGTAACATGCTCCTATTTCTATGTCAATATAGGTAGAGGCTGCAATAACCCTACAGGTTTATGATGCTCTACCTTAATTTGTTGACATACTAGACACATCACTACAACTATACGATGTTTTTTTTTCATGCCTGACCACTAATACCTTTATTGAGATTCTGATACATTTTATTGGTCCCCTGATGCACTGTATACCTCGACTAGTGAGCTTCTATCAATAACAATCTCATCAACTATGGGTCCTTGGGAACACTTATTCTTCCTCTAAACCTCAGTAAGGCATCATCACTCACTGTAAATTCTGTCACTGTACCCCTCTGAATCTGACTCACACTATTAACATCCTGCTGATTATCACACTAAGCCTGTCGAATTCGATCAATCCAATCCGATTCTAATCTCAAGCTAGTTGTCATATAATCATTTTCAATATCAAGAGGGTCCATACCCAAACTGAGGTGAGCAAACTGCTCGAGCAGCTCATGTTCTCTGACCATCATGTATGATACAACTCTGAGGCTCTTCCTGCTCAAGGCATTAACCACAACATTAGCCTTTCACGGATGGTACAATATCTCACAATCATAATCTTTCAAAAGCTCTAACCCTCTTTGTTATCTCATATTCAACTCTTTCTGTGCAAACAAATACCCAGGGCGTTTATGATCAGTGAATACATGAAATTTCTCACCGTATAAGTAGTGGTGCTATACCTTCAGTACAAACACTACGGCTACCAACTCTAAACCATAGGTCGAATAGTTTCTTGTGGTCCTTAAACTGTCTAGATCCATAAGTGACTATCTTCCCATTTACATCAATACTCAGCCCAGTCCCTATTTCGAGGCATCTATATATGCTGAGAAACCTCCTGAACTGTCCTGTATGGTGAAAATAGGTACGGTAGTCAGTCTATGCTTCAATTCACAAAAACTCCTTTCACGTTTTGTCACCCCTCTCGAATGCAACCTTCTTTCGAATGAGACGTGTCAACGAAGCAGCTAATATTAAGAAACGCTCAACAATCGTCTGTAATACCTAGCCAAACTCAGAAAACTTTTAACCTCTGTGACTGTTCTGGGCCGTTCTCGCTGAACCACTACTTCTATCTTGGACGGATCCACAAACACCCCGTCTTTCGATATCATAAGACCCAGAAATGATATCTATTCTAACCAGAAGTCACACTTACTTAGTTTGGCATACAACTGTTTCTTTAGGAGGGTTTGCAAAACAATTCTTAAGTACTGCTCATGTTCTTCCCTGGACTTGAACACACCCAAGTATCATCAATCAAGACATTAACAAATCAGTCCACGTAAGGTTTAAATACCTCATTCATCAACAACATAACGGTTACAAAAAGCTATCTTGGGCACATCCACATTGCGAATCCTTCACTGATGATACCCAAACCTCAGATCAATCTCGAAAAAGGTTTGTGCTCTCCGAAACTAATCTAATAGCTCATCAATGCGTGGAAGGGAATACTTACTCTTGATGGTAGCCTTATTCACCAACCAAAAATCACTACATAGTCGGAGGCTTCCATCTTTCTTTTTTTTCACAAGCAAAATCGGTGCTCTTCAAGGTGAAACACTTAGTTTGACGAATCCTTATCCAATAACTCCTGTAATTTCTTATTTAGTCCCTTCAGTTCCACTGAAGCCATTTTATACAATGGTTTGGATACTGGCTTAGTACCAGGTACCAAATCAACACAAAATCCCATCTTTTATCTGGTGGTAACCCTGGTAAGTCATTCAAAAAGATATCAGGAAACTCCCTGACTACTGGTATACCTGTCAAATCCAGACGTGCCTTATCCATACCAACCACATAAGCGATGAAACCTTCACATCATTCCTCATTTCGTTAGTACAATCATTCACTCTTTTAGTTACAACCATTACACTCTTTCATCACTTGTCAAAATATACAACACACTTTTCAGGGTGGAAACATCATTATCTTAGAATAGTAATCTAAACAGCATAGTCTGTAGCCGACCAATCCATTCCCTATATTACATCAAAATCATTCGTATTCAATTGAATAAGATCGGCTGATGTATCCTTTTCCCTTACTTTCAACTTCAATCTTTACATACATATTCAGTTAGCTAACTATCCTTCATTGGGGTGCTAACTATCAGTATTTTGCCTAAGGGTATAGGCTTCACATATTTCACTAACTTATATTCAAATGAAGGCGATATGATAAATGTGTGGCACTAGGATCAATTAAAACAATTACTTCAATACTAACAATCATATAGTACCTTCCACCATATCAGATGAAGCACCAATAGTGTCCTGGTCTAAGGCATACACTCGCCCTCGACCAACAGCCTATTTCCCCTTCTTTTCGGCTGTGGCCTTCTTTTTCGATGCAAAGGTATTAACAGGGGCTTTCTCAAGCTCTTTGCCTTTGTGTGGGGCAATCTCACCTAGCTCTAGGCAATCCTTAAATAGATGGCTCGTTTTACCACTCTTAACGCATGTTTTAGTCAATAAGATGCGGGGCCTATTTTCGTGGTATCTACCACACATCCTATACTGCTCAGTAGTAGGTCGAGGTCCTCCAATTATAATACCCCTCGTAGGCCCTAAAACTGGATACACTAGGGGCTTACTAATCATCTTACCCCATGACTCATCAACTCTAAATCTCTTGCCAAATGACCTCATTCCCGCTCTGACACCTTTGTCATCCACTATTCTCTTTTTATCTCTATCGCGGCCCTTATTACCTTTCCCAAATTCAGAGGTGTGAAACTCATAATCTTATTCGCACCACTATGGTTTGTGCACTGCCTCGTCGTATGTAGTGATATCTAACAGGGTCAATTGGACTCTGATAGACGTTTTGAGCCCTTCCATGACTTTTGGACCTTCCGATTCTCACTGTTCATAATGTCGGGTCATACTTGCACAGGGATGTAAACCAAGATTCATACTCGTCGATTGACTTATTCATCTAGGTCAGAGTAAAGAACTTTATCTGTAACTTCCACTGAACGGTGTCCGAAATATACTGTCTCTGAAATGCATCCAGAATTATCTCTCATGTCAACTTTGGATGTCTAACTCTTAAGATGGGTCGAGAGAACTTCCATCCATGCTCTGTCTCACCTTCCAAGATAAATGCATCAAAAGTCACTTTCTCGGTCGACTTACACCGAAAGAACTCGAACAACTTCACTATTTCATTCACCAGTCCTCAACAGCTATTGAGTTCTTCACCTCGCTAAATACTAGTGGTCTAAACTTCTGAAACTCCTGTAATCTATCCAATTCACAACCATATTCCCATCCTCTGCTACCCTGCTTTGGAGCAATAGAAGGTGTTATATCCTGAACTAGTGGGGGTGTAGGCATATTTATAGCAACTGCCTGTCCAGTATAAGTAAGTTGTCTGGTTGGACCTCGTCTATCGTCAGTCCCCTAATGTAGCCTGTGTAACTATCTCAACGAGGCTCTCTATACTTCGTTCAATCCTAGCAAATCGTGCCTCAGTATCCCCTGGCCTCCCAATAGGCTTCTGCGGGATCTGACCAATATGTGGCTCTACACGGCTCTCAGGCCTACCCCTACGGCCTCTAGTACGTGAATTCGCCCCTCTACCATGGCGATTAACAGGGATAATGCCTAAATTCTTGCATCTATAACCATTCATTAGTCTAATCTCATCTCGCTATACACAGTTATATATAAACAAAGCACAGTAATATGAGGATGTAACTTTCCTACTTATTAATACCGACTCATATCAGCCCAACTCAGCTTTGATACCATCTCTATCACGACCCATTTTTACCTAAAATTGCTACAAATTTTTTACTTTTTTCTTTTCTTTCTCGGTCGTCAACATTCTCACTACTAAACAGTTGGGCTATGAGTCAGTATTAGTCACTCTTTACCATCTACTATGTCATCTATCTTTTAATTTATTTCAAAGCAAACATGTATACTTTATCAATTAAGATTCAATACTTGTACGTGTTTACTAATATTTACATCCCCCATATTACATTCCAAAATGATTACTGTTCTATTACATGTTTAGATACAAAAAGATACTACTATGTATACCTCTTGGTGATGGGAAGCAGCAGACAACAGGAATGCAGTCTCTACCCGCTCTCAACTACTATGGATGCTCTGTAGGGGTGAAAAGTGAAAGGGTGAGCACAACTTGCTCAGTAAGGCAATAATGTAAGTAGGTAGATAACTACACTATCTACATACTTATAATGTTAAGATATAAAAATCATTTATATCCAGAGCATGAGGTATAATTAAAACTATGCCACATGTATATAGATATATCACGAACTAAAAACACGAAAATAGGCATGTAAATATGAAAAATCATCATGTCAACATCTCATGCTCAACACATCGAAAACTCATCATAAAACAACCCCTCAAGGTTTAACACATTATCAAAACTTAGCAAAACTCATTAACACATTATTAAAAATCACATTTCGTTTTAAAATCACAAATCGAGGCGTAACCCCTCCTTTGGGTTTGTCCTAGTCCATCTAGACCGTATGATATCACGTTAGGCATGTAGGTTACTGTATAGGAAAAATTGAGGACTATGTCCCTATAATCCCAAGCTACACGGATCTCGGTGTGCAGGGCATCACGGCTGCAACGGGAGGTGGGTCAGTCCTCCCCGTCAGAATATCAAATCACCAATCTCATAGTCATGACTACACGGTACAGCGTACTTCGTGTGACATACATGATACAACGTACTCCGTGAACCCATATCACAGTCTGGGGGTGCTTACCATAGGTCTTATCCACCCCATACTATGTCGATAACCAACCCATGTCTCAACATACACGTGCGAGCATATCATCTCACTGTGACACACAGTCTACAAGAGGCTCCAGCATGGCTCTATGCATGTCACATAACGTCTAGTGCGAACGAAGCTTTAGTACGACGCCATGCATATCATGATATCCAAAATCTCGTGCGAGCAAAGCTCCAGCACGATTTTATGCACATATAAAAATCATCGTACAAGCAACGCTTCAGTATGACTTTCATGAGAAATAAATCAGTAAAACTCAATGCGAGCGAGGCTCCAGCACTCTGTATGTAAGTCAAAACATCAAAATCCAGTGCAAGCAAGGCTCTAGCACGATTTATACTCATATAAATCTTGTAGGCTGCTTTATTTCGATAAAACACTCTTAAAATCATAATTGGCACCTCACACGTGCCCCTTTCATGCAATTTATTAGCCTTACTACCCTTTTTGTAAAATTTCTAACTAGGGGCAAAACGATCTTTTTCACCTATACCCAAATTTTTCGGTAAAAATTATTATTTCTTTTCTAGGTAACAAAGCAAATTTAATGCCATGTAAATACTCTCAAAATATATGCAACTACCTCTAAATACTCACAAAATTCCCTTACCTGGAATCGCATCGAGTAATTCCACTTCATCAAAGCTGCTCAATAGCGCAGTCCGATTCACTCCCAATATAATCTTTGGAGCTGCACAAAATTATTTATCATATTAAATACAATTTATTTATCTGTATTTCACTTTCACTACAATCGATTTAACTTATTGGGCCCATTTACTCTTATTGGGCCTTACTTTCTCTTAAGTCCATTTCGATTATACTATTCATTTCTCAAGAATCTATTGGGCCAATCAAGCCTATTGATTCATATTAGGCCGGCCTTAGGCCCACAATGCCTTATTGAGCCGAATACTCAATGCTTGGTCCACTTGACCATTCAGTCATGCATGGTGCGCCATGCCTAGCCATGGTCGACACCACGGTTGCCTAGCTCTCATGGTTATTTCGACAAACACTTGGTGTGCTTGCCTTAAGTTCATCACTTTCCTTCACTAAGGCATTTCATCATACACCTCTTATACCTACTTTAAATCATCATCTATTCCAACATATTAGTGTCACAAAACCATCTCAAAATCATGCATATAACATCGCCAACACCATAGTATAATCAATTTATCATTAAATCAACCATAGCTCACTTTCTCACACTAAACCCATATTAGGTCATGGATAATTAAGCATGCTCAAAGATGTTTCAGCCAACCATACTACACAAATCAACTCAGAAAACTATCTAGATTAACATAATTGAAGTTGGTGTATTGAAAACTCACCTAGCTTAACCTTTCTCTTTTGGCCAAAAATGGGGGAAACACTTTGCTCCTTCAATCCAAAGATTTAACTACTAGTTTTTGACCATGCTGTTCTCCTCATCACAAGGAACAACTTTGCTAAAAGCAACCTTTCTCAAATCTGTTTGGAAGGTGATGATATTTTAGAGTGAGAAACTTGTTCACCTTGTTAAAAATGGAGAGGTATTTGATATTTTCGGGAAGAAGACTTGATGTCAGGCTTTTAAATAGAAATGGGCATTCCTTTGTTTGAACTACACAATTATTCAATAAGTAAGCTGTGGGATCGATCTGCTTCTAGGAAGGGATCGATCTGGTCTTGGGATGGGATCGATCTGCTCTTGGGAAGGGATCGATCTTTTCAAGCCAGAAATCATTGGAGATCGATCTCTTTTTGGGAAGAGATCGATCCTTTCTAGGCAAAATCACATCGAGATCGATCTGCTTCGGGAAGGGATCGATCCTCTCTATGCAGAATCACTTCGAGATCGATCTGCTTGCCTATGGAACTTTTGTGATTTTATTCTGGAATTAGAAGATCGATCCTGTCATGTTTGGAGATCGATCTGGCATTCATCTGCAGGATTCCAACTGCTATTTTTTTCAGAATTTCAAAAGAAAAATTGCATTTAAATGCTTCACTAATCATTTTGCATTCTATTCACACTTAGAGTATAAAAATATCCATTTTTTATGATTCACGTATTATGTAACTTGTGTCTACAGTATGGAATCATAAGGAAATACATGTAAAAGTACAGGCCTTACAATTAATTTTTACTATCTTACTAAAATGTATTTATTAAATTTAAAATTATTCAAAAGGAAACTAAATATCAATTTTTGCCTTAATTTTAAGTTGAATTTTTTAAAATTATACTTGTGTTTAATTTTTAAAATTTTATAACTTTTATTGTTTTAATAAATGCATTTTAATATGTTGGCAAAGAATAATAATATTAATTTGTAATTTTCTCTTATTTTACAAAAAATTGGATGAGACAACCATATTGACCATATTTTAAAAAGTTATGAAACTACCATGAAATAATTTAAAGATTAGTGATAAAAATGAAAGTTACATAAAATTAAGGTTTAAAACAATAAATGGACTTTTCCCTAAGAAAAGCCTTGGTATATAAAACTAACACATATACAAATTATTCATTGTTAATCCTATTGATCATAAGATACACACTAACACCTATAACATACAACAGGCTCATTTTGAATATTAAAAGAAAAAGAAAAAGAAAAAATAATGCCCAACTACCATTGCCTTAATTAGCAGATACACGTGCTGCAGCAACCAAGCATACCTAACCCAGAAATGTTAGGTAGGACTAGGAACAACTAACAAACAACATTTTATTATTATTATTATTATTATTATTATTATTATTATTATTATCATCATCATCATCATCATCATCATCATCATCATCATATAAGGCCCATTGTCATACTGCAATAATATTGTCATCAAAGCAAAAGATGAAGATATTGTGCCTCCATGGGTTTAGAACCAGTGGGAAGTTCCTGCAGAAGCAAATCAGCAAGTGGGATCCTTCTCTTCTCCTTCATCACTTTGACATGGTATATGTATAAATGGAAGGAGACCGAGCAAAGCTAACAATGTTTCTAGAAATGACTATGTTAGATGGCTCATGCATGTCCATTTAATAATATATACAGGATTTTCCAGACGGATTGTTTCCTGCCGGAGGCAAATCTGACATAGAAGGCATATTCCCTCCTCCATACTTTGAGTGGTTCCAGTTCAACAAGGTATGTACGTAATTGAAGTTCAACTTTAGTTGCTTTCGGTGGGCTTCATTCTTACATAAAAATTGTAAATCAGGATTTTACAGAGTACACGAACCTTGAGGAATGCATCTCTCACTTGTGTCGGTATATCACCGACAACGGACCTTTTGATGGATTACTTGGTTTCTCGCAAGTATGTATAACAATTTTTTCCCAAGTCGTTATATTAAATTTTACAAATGGATTTTGTTTTTGGGGGTTACAACAAATAGAATTAAAAATTATATTATATTAATTTACTAATTTCATTAATTATAATAATATAATAAAACAAGTGTCAATCTTGTAAAATTCTCACCAACGATGTAACTTTGAAAAAGGATCTAATTTCTTTCAATGCATAGGTTGTGGGAAGTTAGTCGAAATTTGTTTTGAAATACTCGTAAATTGGTCCGATGATGTTTTAATTATAAAAAAGTTAGAAGGAATGAGATTATAAATAACAATAGAGAAATTTTGACTAAAATTGGATGAATCAGAGCCTAATATATACTATGATGTATTCTATGTCAGACTGAATCTTCATCTTTAGTATATTAGATTGGATGTTTCAAAATAATGTCATCTTTTTCGGTTTTACCTTTTACTGGAATAATAATATTACGTGGGATCTCTAGTTTTTACTTCAGTCGAAGAGAAAATACCTCTGGTGTAATTTCAGAAAAAAGGATGTTATCAATTTAAAATATACATTTTTTTTTTCAATTTTTCCCATGTTCCTGTTTCAGGGTGCAACTCTGTCTGCTCTGTTGCTAGGGTACCAGGCACAGGTAACACAAGTTACAACCAATATCGAATACAGGAACTTGGCCTTCTCTTTGCACTTCGCAATTTAAATTTGACACGTACTTTTATATGACGATTAAGAATGTAAGTATGATAAATTGCAAAAAAAGTATGCTCTATTAAATATTTAAGCCACTTTTTATTAAACTTTGAGAAACATTACCAAAAAATTCATAACTCCATTTATATTGTTGGTTCAATTTTTTATGTAATTTTGATAAATTGCCAAAAGGTTATACTTTTTTATTCTACATTTATAATTTTTAACAATTAAAAAAGTTACATTTTTTATAATTTGTCAAAAATTACAAAAAAAAATGGTCTATTCTTTAACTTTTTTTTTTTGTTTTATTTTTTAGTATTTTAACAACTTACAAAATAAAAAACTACTTTAGTAAGTTTATTCATTCTACTTTTTTTATTTTTATGCTACTATAAATATCAATTTTTGCTTCTAAATTTTAATAAATCAAATTTGGTTTTAATAATAAGTAAAAATAACGCAAAAAATTAGGAGAGTGTTGAACAACAATCCTCATTGCCGATCGACAATCTTTGCATGTTGCTTGAGCAGTTGCATTATATTTGGCTTAGAAGTAGGGAAGAAAAAGAAAAGGAAAGTTAAATAAAACAATTTAAGTTGAAGACCTTCCTTTTATTTGGAAAAAAAATTTAACTAAAGAAGGAAAAGAGTAAGGAGTGAACATCATTTGCTTTCCTTTCATTGGCGTAACCACCTTCTAAAATTGGGTTTCATTTGACCCCACTGAATTTTAAAATTCCACTACAGTATATATATTTTTATTGTGGATAAATCATAGATTTATCTCTCAAAAAATTATAATTTGAAACAAATTGACACCACTAAAATAAAAATTTACAAATCAATATATAATATAGCAAAATAATTTGAAGTTAGTGTATAATTATTGAAAAATAAAGATCACACAAAATGTAGTTAAAATAAGAAAAAATATAAAAAGTATTTATAGTTGAGTATTTTTCATACTAAAACTAGTTTTGATTTGATCAATTGTCACTATAGGTATATAATTATTTTATGAAATTAATTATTAGTACAAGAGAAATTGCAATCTTATTTTAGTATTACATGTAAAAAAGTAATGAATCACGTCAAATAGATAAATTAAATTAATAACAAACTAATATATAATTTGATAATCCAACATGAAATTGGATTAAACTTACAAGATGAGATTTAAAAAGGTGCAATTGCTTTTTGGCACCTCACCTCTGACTAACCTTTTTGGTTGCGCCACTGTTCCTTTAGACTTAATTTTTTAAATATCCCAATTTAAAGAAAATGGAAAGAAAATGACACTTGAAAAAAATTTTAACATGTAAAATATTATATAATTTAAAACAAAAGATGCTATAATTGAAAAAAAAAACATTATAATAAATATTCTCTCTTACTTTCTATTATTTAACAAAATAAAAATTGTTATGATTACTTTTTATTTATTTTCCTTTTATTAATTTTAGTCGTCCAAATAAAAGATATATACGCTCTTTCTTTTCTTCCAATTTTTTTTGTTTTACATTCTTTTCCTTCTTATTTTTTTTTACTAATATCTATCCAAACATAGTGTTAATGTCAATCATATATTTTTTAGTACATAAGATTAGGATGCCCTACTTAGCAAGAACAAACTCTAAATTTACCAAGACCTAAAAAATCTGTATGTAACAGATTGCTCATACTCAGAGGAGAAGTCTCAGTAATAGAAAATTCCGCATCCCTTTCATGAGCCAAATTCGCTAGAAAATCAGCACAAAAATTGGCTTCTCTAAAAGTTACCCCATCCTCAAACCTAGCAATCAGCAATTACAAATCAGTTCTCTTCCACTTTCTCATATTTATTCTTTGGGTCCGTTTGGTTAGGAATGCTCCACCGTGCTGCACCCCTGTTTGCTCACTCCCTCCCCTTTCCCCCCCTTTTTTTTTCATTTTATTATTTTAACTATTTTAATATTTTTAATAATAAAAAAATAAATAAATTAAGTTTTATTTTTATTTTTAACTTATTTTTTTATTTTGAACTGTTTTCATTTTATTATATTTATTTTAAAGTTATATTTATTTTAATATTCTTAATAATTAAGAGTATAAATGTATTCTTTCTTCTTAGTTAATTTTCAAAAATATAATTTATATAATAAATTGAAAAAAAAAATAACGATTGATTTGTTGAATCAGTTTGCTTTTTCTATTTGTTTTCACAAATATTATAACTCTTACTAAAAGAAAAAAAAAATACATACACAGCAACGGTGGGGTTTTACTAATATTGTGTAAAGCTTTGGCAAAACAGGGGAAGGTGTTGAAAGAGCATCCACCCTTCAAATTGATGGTTTCAATATCAGGATCAAAATTCAGAGATCCAAGCATATGCGAGGTCGCCTACAAAGACACAATCAACGTCAAATCAGTCCACTTCATAGGAGCCAAGGATTGGTTAAGGTTGCCTTCGGAGGACCTCGCCACTACCTTCCATCAGCCTCTCATCATAAGGCATCCCCAAGGCCACACTGTCCCAAGACTAGGTACGCCAATGTTACTTGCTCTCCTGCTCATAATTTCATAATATGGTAGAAAATATATACATATATGGTTCTAAGATTTACAATCTAAATATTAAGGATTTATTTCTTATACCACAATTTCAATGAACTTTATTTTTATACTTTTATTAAATATTTCATTGATATTAATCGCTAACAAATTGAATATTAAACTGTTAAATTTGTTGACATTTTAGCACATTCACGCATCTTTTCGCCGTTACCTCCCGGCTCTGTTTTAAGTAATTGTTCTGATTTTCTTTTCTTTCTTATTGATTCAAATATATTTAAGGATAATTTTAATTATTATTAAAATTAGTCGAATTAAAAATATTAAAATATATATCAAATTAAAAAAATTAAATCTAATCATATCTTATGTAAATATATAAAAATCAAAACTTATATGGATATATTAAAATTTTGAGATGAATATCATCTTTTTTTAAATTTTTTTAAGGCATTGTCTTAAATTTTTACTTTTACGTGCTATGTATTTAAGAAAAAAAAATAATTATCAATTTTTAATTTATTTTTCAATATAAATTTTATATTTTAAAAAAATTAATTATCTTTTTTAATAGATTAAAATTAAAAAAAATTCAACAATCTTTTTCCAATTATTTACCCATATACATTAAAATTTTAAGAGGATATCAATTATGATTTTGTATTTTTTTAATGTATATATAATCTTAAATTCTTACTTATGCTTACTTTAACTAAAACGAATAATATCTGTTGTTGCTCGATTACAACAATGTTGAATTGCAGACGTCTTCACCTCGATTTTCGCGTCACGTGTTCTAGAATGCCTTTGCAAAAGAGATAAAGATCAGAGGGACGCAGGGGTTCTTTCCTGCGTTGCCACTCCGATGCTTAAATCAGCCAGAGAATTGAGCAGAGTTTCAGTAGAAAAATTCAGAATTAGGTTAACGAATCATACATGACCCCTATTTATAGGGATTTACTCTGTCACTAATAACATTTTTACCCTTTTTATCTTACTCGGGGTTTGTATCATTTCTCACATGTTTTATTCGTGCGCCACGTGACATTCTTTTATTATTCTTTTATCATGCACAACAATTGCTCCCCACTCTTTCGCTAGGTATAACCTTGCGAAAGAGTACATATGTTCTCCTTGTAGCCTTAGATCAAGTCCTTACATTGTATTCTGAAGTCAAATTCTCTGGCCGTATAATTCTCAAGCTCTTGTTTGAGTGCGTGGCTTACTTCGCTTATTTTTCACTTCAAGCCCTTTGTTTGGGTGCATGGCTTTCCTCATGCATTTTTCGCTTCAAGCCCTTTGTTTAGGTGCATGGCTTTCCTCACGCATTTTTTGCTTCAAGCCCTTGCTCATTTTCTTAGTGGCTTACCTCGCGCACTTTTCGCTTCAAGCCCTTGATTGAGTGCTTAGCTTACCTCGCGCATTTTTCGCTTCAAGCTCTCGCACATTTTCTTTATGGCTTACATCGCGCACTTTTCGCTTCAAGCCCTTTGTCTTGAGCGCGTGGCTTACCTCGCGCATTTTTCGCTTCAAACCCTTGCACATTTTCTTCGTGGCTTACCTCGCGCATTTTTCGCTTCAAGTCCTTGGTTGAGTGCTTAGCTTACCTCGCGCATTTTTCGTTTCAAGCTCTCGCACATTTTCTTCATGGCTTACATCGCGCACTTTTCGCTTCAAACCCTTTGTTTTGAGTGCGTGGCTTACCTCGCGCATTTTTCGCTTCAAGCCCTTGCACATTTTCTTCGTGGCTTACCTCGCGCATTTTTTGCTTCAAGTCCTTGGTTGAGTGCTTAGCTTACCTCGCGCATTTTTCGCTTTAAGCTCTCGCACGTTTTCTTCATGGCTTACATCGCGCACTTTACGCTTCAAGCCCTTTGTTGTGTGCTTAGCTTACGTAGCGCACTTTTCGTTTCAAGCTTTCGCACATTGTCTTCGTGACTTACCTCACGCATTTTTCGCTTCAAGCCCTTTGATTGTGTGCTTAGCTTACATCGCGCACTTTTCGCTTCAAGCTCTTGCACATTGTCTTCGTGGCTTACCTCGCGCATTTTTCGCTTCAAGCCCTTGGTTGTGTGCTTAGCTTACATCGCGCACTTTTCGCTTCAAGCTCTCACACATTGTCTTCGTGGCTTACCTCACGCATTTTTCGCTTCAAGCCCTTTGATTGTGTGCTTAGCTTACATCGCGCACTTTTCGCTTCAAGCTCTTGCACATTGTCTTCGTGGCTTACCTCGCGCATTTTTCGCTTCTATCCCTTGGTTGTGTGCTTAGCTTACATCGCGCACTTTTCGCTTCAAGCTCTCACACATTGTCTTCATGGCTTACCTCACGCATTTTTCACTTCAAGCCCTTTGATGTGTGCTTAGCTTACATCGCGCACTTTTCGCTTCAAGCTCTCACACATTGTCTTCGTGGCTTACCTCGCGCATTTTTCGCTTCAAGCTCTTTGTCTTTAGTGCGTGGCTTACCTCGCGCATTTTTCACTTCAAGCCCTTGCACATTTTCTTCGTGGCTTACCTCGCGCATTTTTTGCTTCAAGCCATTTTCTAAATATAGCTGAAAATCTTGATATGAAATAAAATAATTAATAAATCATCATTCAATAAGTGAAATTTCAATTCATAGTTTTGACAATGACATTAGATAAATAAAATTTCACTCCTAGTATGGCTTCAGGTGATTAGCATTCCATGTTTTTGCTATCCTCTTGCCTTGTGAACTTTTCATCTTCTTTCAAGGCATTGGTAGCCTGACGATGGTAAAGGCTTCTTTTCTTTGAACTCCCATATATGTAGTTCAGCGTCGGTATTCTTTTCATCACTTCTTCTTGAATGATATATTTATCTGCTCTAGAGAACAAATCTGAGATCGTCGTCGGCTGATCTAAAGATAGTGACTCTTGCAACTTTTCAGACCTTGTCCCTTGTAGCATAGCTGTCACAGCGACTCCAACTTGTAGATCATGTATTTCAAGAGTAGCATTACGGAACCGATCCACATAACTTTTGAGTGATTCCTTGCTCCTCTGCCTTAAGGTAAACAGATAGGTGGTCTCTTTCCTTTTCTGGTTTTTTATCACAAAGGCCTTCAGGAATTCGCTTCTTAATTGATTGAAAGACGAAATAGACCCATCCGACAAACTGTTAAACCATTTTAGTGCATGGTCAGTTAAAGTTAAGGGGAATGCTCTACTCATGATCTCATCCTCCCATCCATGTAATAGCATTAATGACTCATAGTTCTGAATGTGTTCATAAGGGTCCGTTTTTCCCGCATACGCCGTTATCTGTGGCATTTTGAATTTTGGTGGCAGCGATTTTTCCATGATCGTTGTACTGAATGAGATTCTCCTTCTCTGGTTTTCTTCAGTTTGAACCAACTTTTTCTCTTCTAAGATTCGTTCCACAATTCTTTTCATATAAGTGGCAACTTGTGCCTTGGACACAGGTCTGTGTGGCACTTTCTTAGCATCGTATGCATCAGCTTGGCCGTAGTCCATAACTTCTTTCCTGTTACCTTGAGTTCAGTTTTGACGAGTCTGAGATTGAAAGTTTGTCATTCCAATTTCAAGGTTTCGTGCTGGATCTATTTTCGAGTCTCTCTCAACATGAGACCCTGTCATTCCCACATCTTTGATTCCGTTGTTTGGTGGGCTGTTTGTGTTTTAGGGCCAAGGATCTTTGACGCCCAAATATCCAGAGTCTACTCGAGCCGGATCCTCAAGATTTCTAGTACTTTGGCGTCTCCGGCCACCAATAATCTCCCGTGTTGAATTTTTTGTACCATGACGTCGCAGTTTTTTGACACTTTGATGTCTCCAGTTCATTGGAGTCTCACGCATGGGGTCTTCCGTAACTTGACGCCGCAAGCCTTCCAAGGCCTCACGCACAGGGTCTCCCATACCCTGACGCCTCATATCTTCCTCAGTCTCACACATAGGGTCTCGTGCCACCATGCCGCGAGGATCTCGCGCACCCCTGTCGTGAGGGTCTTGCGCAGAATGGTCTCTCATGAGCTGGCATCCCCACGTTATGAGTGCGCCAGGTGGCGAGCGAAGAACGCGCCACGTGGCACATGAAGCAAACGGGGGGTCTTACGCGGCCATGCCGTGAGAGTTTCGTGCATCCCTACCTCGAAGGTCTGGCGCAGGAGCATCGCGAGGGTCTGCTCTAAGAGTACTGCGAGGGTCTGCCGTGAGAGTACCGCGAGGGTCTGTTGCGAGCGTGCCGCGAGGGTCTATCGCCAGAGTGCCGCGAGGGTCTGTCGCCAGAGTGCAGCGAGGGTCTGTCTCGAGCGTGCCGCGAGGGTCTGTTGCCAGAGTGCCACGAGGGTCTGTCGCCAGCGTGCCGTGAGGGTCTGTCGCCAGCGTGTCGCGAGGGTCTGTTGCCAGCGTGCTGCGAGGGTTTGTCGCCAGAGTGCCGCGAGGGTCTGTCGCGGGTGTGCCGCGAGTGTCTCACGCAAACATGCCTTCAGGGTGTCGCGATACTCGGCCTTCACTGTCTCGCGTCATCCTGTCTTGAGGGTCCCGCGCGAACATGCCGAAAGGGTCTTGCGTGACCATGCCGTCAGGGTCTTGCGCAGCTCGCCTTTCTCCTACCAAGTTTTAGACGGCTAGTGGCAGATTTACTTGCGGGAAAACACCATTGAACAGATCAAGCATTGTCCGCAAGACTTGAAGAGTCTCTTCTCCTTGCTTCCGCATGGCTTCAAATTCGGCAATGGGAATCGTCATCGTATTCGACCCTCTCTCGGTCTGAACTCCATCACCTAAGTCCGCCATTGGGGAGCTCGCCATATCCTCATTTTCTTCACTTCTGATTGCTGTTGAACATGTCTGTACCATCGTTGTCAAAAGCTTTTCTTCCGTTTCCCACAGACGGCGCCAATTGTTGTTGCTCGATTACAACAATGTTGAATTGCAGACGTCTTCACCTTGATCTTCGCGTCACGTGTTCTAGAATGCCTTTGCAAAAGAGAGAAAGATCAGAGGGACGCAGAGGTTCTTCCCTGCGTTGGCACTCCGATGCTTAAGTCAGCCAGAGAATTGAGCAGAATTTCAGTAAGAAAATTCAAAATTAGGTTAACGAATCATACCTGACCCCTATTTATAGGGATTTACTCTGTCACTAATTACATTTTTACCCTTTTTATCTTACTCAGGGTTTGCATCATTTCTCACATGTTTTATTCGTGCGCCACGTGACATTCTTTTATTATTCTTTTATCATGCACAACAATATCCTATAATCTAAAATAAATCAATTATCTTTTTCTATTTCTTTACTTATATATAATGAAATTAAAAAATATATATCTATTATCTTTTCAATATTCTTTTTCAATGCATTATCTTCAAATTTTGCTTTTACTTCGAATAAAAAGAATAATATCTTATCTTTTAATATATAAGATTCCTATCTTTTAGGAAAAAAAAATAATTATTTGTTTTACTTTAAAATATTATGTGTCAAATATTTAGATTATTTAGTTAGAATGTTTTACTTGTAACACAAAATTTTGACTTTTATATATTTACATAAAATAATAAAATAAAAAAATAAAATAACATCATATATTGCAAGTTTCTTATATTTCGGGGTCATTTGGGAAATTTTAAAAATTGCTATCCACGCAAAAATTTTCAAAAAATTTGTTCTTTTTGCTTTTTTTTTTTATCCTTTGCTTTCTATTGCTACCAAAAATAAATAATATAAAATAAATCAAAATTGTTACATAGCAAACAATTGGGACCTTACCGTGTACTTCCATACCATTCAAGTGAGTTATTCCCATTTATAAACGACTTTCAATAGTATGTATATCGATGTACACATCAGCATGCTATGTAACATGCTTGTTACTTCTTCATTATTTCTTTGCTTTTAGCTTTAAAAAACATTAAATTTTTATAATTTAGACTTTATTTATAAGAAGTACAATCTCTTTATGTCTTTGCGTAAAAGTTAAGATTATAGTTAAAGATACCTTTCATGATCACATACTGTTTAATATCAATATAGGAAATAAAGGAATAATACATACTTTGACCATTGATAATTTTTTTAAATGTTACTTTTAGTCATTCGACTTCTATTTTATTAGATCAAACCATCTTTTTCTTCTTTATTTTTTTTTACAATGGAGCCCTTAAAGTTGGGGAAAATGAAATGTATGTGTTTAAACTCGAATTTTAAACCTGCAAAAGTCTCATACATCAAAAGTTAAAACATAATCATTTGGACCAATGTTCAAAATTTTCCTAATTTTTCTCTTTCATTTATAAATTTTTCTTCCATTTTCATTATCACACTATCTTGATAACACTAGGAATTAGTTATGGTTAATGGTGCGTTGTAACCAGATTTGTGGTTGTTTAATGCATCAATGACGTATGTTACTGCATGCATCAATTTGGATTGGTATATTAACATCTGGGATTTATCTGATCCATTTTTTAAGTACCAAAAAGAGGGTTGAAGAATGTTGACAGTTGTAATTTCAAGTAACCTTGGATATCTTACATTATTACTCGATTCATCTCTGTCTTCAGATGAGGTAACCGCTGAGAATTTGCGCAATTGGATTGCAAGCATCCTCCTCCAGACCAATGGTAGCATCAATAATATTGAAGCTGGACTGAAAAATAATGGAGAAATAACCAAGGGCGATGATGAAGAGGAAAGACCAAAGGAGTCCCAAAAGACTAATGGTAGCATCTCTAATAATGAAGCAGCTGGACTGAAAAATATTGGAGAAATAACCAAAGGCGATGGTGAAGGGGAAAGACCAAAAGAGTCCCAACAGATCACCAACGACCAAATAGATGCCTCGGAATTTGCAGGAAATGAAAAGCATGCAATAGGTTCAACAGGAAATCCCAGCCAACATAAAAATGAGTGAGGTCGATCGAATGGAAAGGAAAGCAGTTGTTTCTTTATGACAAACTTTGGCAAATAAATATTGTTGATGGAAGTTTTCTAATTTTTTTTTTTAAATGCAATTAGGGACAAGTTGGAAAATCTAAGTCTTATTTTTTAAGCTAAATACTCAATTTGAGATCTATTTTTAGCTCTTTTTTCAATTAATGATATAAAAATCAAGTTAGGATTAAACGTGAGTAAAAGTGACCAATTTAAAATTTATTAGCAACATTGAGAGTTATATTAACGGTGTTAATAAGGGGCTGGCATTTATTGGATATTGATCATATATTTTTTTAATTAATTTTCATGCAAAGTAATTTAAAAAGAAAAAAAATATCTTTTCATTTTGAAATAAATCACTTTCTTCTTTATTTCGACGCTTTAAAAACCGAAGAGACAGACTTTCTAAGAAGCCTGAAGCAGATAATTGCTTAGAGAAACATATTCCTTCAGTTCATCCTATCTCAAGTGACTATTTATGTAAGTCTATCCCTGCGTCTCTTCATCCCTTTTGGCTACTAGAAGATCTCCAGAATCCTAGGACGAAAAAACAGAAACCAGTGACGGATTATTAACCATCACAACAAAAACCAGACTCAAAGTTCACCCCATTGTTACAAAAATGATTGATTTTTTTTTTTTTTTGAGAAATCCATCATTTCCATATCTTATCTTCCTTTTACATGATATGGCTTCAAGAATGAAACAAAGGAGACAGAGCTCTCAATAACGCAACAGTACAACTCTCAATCTTTTAGCAAAAAAAAAAAAAATTAAATTTTTTATCAAAAGGTAATCCCTCCCCCCCCCCCCCCCCCCGGAACCAAACGCACCCTTAAAGCTAAGTCTAGATATGTGGAAAAAGTTTTAAGCACCCCACAACCCTCACTTTAAAATAGTACAAAGCTAATCTTAAGTCTTCCTAAATTTGCTGTTAATTCTGTCATAATGATTCAAGCCTAAAACCTAATCCTTAGACATAAATGAAAAGTCATCACCAATATGCACGTGATATGGAACAAACTCTCCACAATCTTAAACCAGTATCTAATGTTTGCACAGGAAGAACAGAGGAGTGCCAAGATTCTAATAAAAACTTATTTTTGTATCTTAGATATTTTCAATGAAAAAGCGGTTGTGAAACAAGTCATCTTCAAGACTTAAAATTAATTGTTTGTTTCTATGCTTGAATATTTATATGTTGAAGCTTAAATGAATGTTTGGTTGATTGCTTCAATTTGTGTGACAATTGCTTGATTGCATGAATTTGTTTGCTTAATCTTCTATGGGACTTAAAACTTATCTGTTGTAGGAATTCTAAATGCAATATGTGCTCTTAAATTACTTACCATTTTCTGAAACTTTAATGAATGATGCCCAGTGATTTTAGTTGATTTTGGTGTACTGAATGTGTATTTTTTTTATTGAATTGTGAAAACTCCACCATGAACTCATTGACTTAAGCTTAATTTTTGCTCTGTTTGAGCTTATACAATGAGTATCTTTTGTCTGCATCACAAGTCTGTGCACATCATTTGTAAGTATGTTTGCACAAGTCTGTACACCCTATTTACATAAGTCTGTTTAGATCATTTTGCTTGTTTACGTCATTTCTGCATATGTGCATTTTCATTCACACGTGCCTTCATTCGTGCACATGTCATGCATTTATGGTATTACTTTGCATAATTCAGACTTTATCAACTCTTTGACTGTTCATCTTCTGTTATAATTATGAAACATGATTCAAATATATGTATCTTTGTTTGAGTAAAACTTATTTTTCCCTTGATTTTATTGCCACATTACCTTGCCATTGGACTTTGAAATACTATTCTTTTTTAATATAACAACAAGAAGGAGGAGTAGTTAGGAATGTAAAGCATCTAGAAAGGGGGAGTAGAGAGAATTTTATGAAATGATCTATGAATAACCCTCATGCAAAGTCATAAGTATGTTAATTACACTAAGGGGGAAATATGATTTTGCAAAAATTAAAAAGACTTATCTTAAATTGAGGGTGGAGGGGCCAATTAAAATTAATTCTTAAGTTTTTTCATATCAAAATGTGAAACTCGAAAATTCCCTAAGCTCGATTTAACAATTTAATTATCATTTCGAAGTTTGAATGTGTGAAACCCAAAATTTCTCTTTTATCATATAATTAGAAGTTAAGAAATAATTAAGTACTCGAAATTATGTTATGCAGGCCCAGAACCATCGAAGCACTTGAGATAGTGGCGTGGGTCCCGGTGGCACGAAAATCGAGGTAAGACTTTAAGCCCGAGAATTTCTTAAGAATTTCATATATGGTCATGAAATGATGTTTAGAAATGAAAACTAAGGTATTAGAAGTGAAAAAGTTAGTAAGGCTCGGGTTTGCACTAAACCGAGTAAATGGGCTCGAAAATAGAAATAAATTCGGATTAAATTCATAAAATTCAAGAAAATTATTCCGATGCCATAGGAAATTAATATAAGGTGAAATTGACTTGAGAAATCAAAATCAAGTGGAAATATGGAGGTTTTGGGGATCAAATTAATTTTTAAGATAAATCGAAAACTTTAAGCCATTTTGCTCGATATTGACCAAATTGTGCAAATTGAGCTCAATCGGGAAATTTTTATGAAACAAGTGACCTCCAATTTTTTAAGAAACATACTAGGGACATAGTATAACACTTGAAAAATGAAAATTTGGAGAAAATTGGACTAGAATTATTTTTTTTATAATTTTCCAAAGCAGAACAGATATTTGTCCTGCTTCAGATTTCTGACCAACTCTCCTAAATTGTCAAATTTGGAGACTTTAGGGGAAGCCACTTGACCCCAAATTTTCCAGTCTGAAATTAGACTTAATAAGGTTTCAGGAGCCTAAAAAATCAATCCCAAAGGACTTTCCAGCCGAGAGAACCATTCCCCTCTTCTTGTCATAGGCGGTAATCCTAGCATCTCCTTGTGTGATTTTGTCGGCGGCCTTCCAGCAAGATTCAGGCATCGGTCAAGAAGGATGAAATCCTCCCCTTCAAGTCCTATATAACATATAAAAAATTCAGCCACAAATACGTTCATTTGCTAGGTTAAAAACTCAAAAGAAAAATAGAGGTCAGATTTGTCATATTCTTGGTAAGTGAAGAACTTGGAATTTTTTATTCTTTGGTTGGAATTTCTTGTAGTTTTTGATGATTCTAAGCTCTATATATGTTAAATTACAGTTGGGGATAAATTTGGAGGAAGAAAAACATGGTCAACCTTGGTTAAACCTAAGGTAAAATTGATGAATGATGATGAAGTTCATATATGTTGTTGTTTGGTGTTTTTGGAAGTTTTTGGTTAAGTGGAATTGGATGATTTAATTTCTATGAATGATTTGAGGTCTGGAAAGCAAGGTGTTGATGTGTTTGTGGTGAAATTTGGATGGAATTAATGTTTTTAACGGTTAAATTTATACTGAGAAAGCTCAATTTGTAGCTTAACTCAGTGTAAAATCGAAAAGTGGAAGAATTGGAAATTTGGCAAAGTGACCGGCATGATTTATGAACTTGAATGAGTCATAATGTTAATGAAGTAATGAAATGAGAAATTAAAATAATGAAATTGGCTAAAACCACACTTAAATTGGTAAAATCGAGAAAACCAAAAAAGTTGATCGAAAAGTTAAAATTGATCAAACTTTGAGAAGATAAATACATAATTGAGTATGTTAAGATGAAATTGATTAATATATGATGAATTTGTATCGTTTTGGGTAGCTCAAGAATTCTGCGCACAAATTGAGGCAATCCCGAGACCTAACGATTGTGCGCCGCCCCAAGGTCTACGAGGTAAGGGGTATAATTTAGCTTAGTTTTGACCTATTTACATACATGAAATGATTTATAAAGCATAATTATGTTTATGAAATGATTTACGAAACATATTCATATTTATGAATGATTTACAAAGCATATTTATGTTTATGAAACATGGATATTTTATAGTTTTCTATATGACTTTATATTCATGTTTCAAAGGAACTTTTGATAAATTTGAAAGCATGCAAATAAAGAAAATGAGATTTTGAGACTAGAAGGCTATTTATATGCATGACTGTTGCTTGTGGCGCTCTGGCTCCACCACTTGAGATGCCGATATGTAGGACCCTTGTAGCGCTTGTCTTCACCTGTGTGGTAGTTGCCTCGCTACTTGTGGTATATGATGATGATTTCTGGTAGTATCTCGTGCCCGCACAGCACGTATATATGTCTCCTGCACAACGAGTGCCATTGGTGCTCGTGGTCTATCTATGTGCTAGTGTAAATTATGATGATTCCATACTACCTATGTTTATAATTTGTTGTACAACCTTGATCCAGTCTACAGCCTCCACCATGGCCATCAGTATGATTATGACTCTTTACGGAGGATGACGTATGCTGCATGACTCAGATATAGCCTAGACTCCACGTTTTAATGATGATGAACTATGAGCCATGATGATTTTAAATGATGAATTATGAATGATGATGATTTTACGAAATGAATTATGAATGATGATGATTTCATGAAATGAACTATGCATGATGATGTTTTCATGAAAGGAAGCATGTTTTATGTTTTCAGATGAAAAGACATTTATAGTATTAAAAAGGAAAGTATACACATATATGATATTTTCCTGTATGAATGTTTTACGTACGAAATAAAGTTTATACATATGTTTGAATGATTATTTTTCAAGTTAGTTTATGATTTGATTTTCATAAGTGAAGTATGAAAGTATACTTTGCATGATTTTTACATGCTTTATATAGTTAAAATTATTCTAAACATATTCCTTACAGAGATTTTCCCTAAAAGCTCACCCCATTTTTCTCCATTTCAGATTTCATGCAGTAAGTGTTATGCAGCTATCTACGAAGTACTTTGTCACGACCCTTTTCATTCTCTTTAACCAAAAATCACTATAAATTTTTCGCATTTTTCTATCTCCTTACCCTATCGTGAACTAACTCACCACCACACTGTTGGGCTGTGAGACAGTAATAATCATTCTTTACCATCCATTTCCCAAATAAATCAAAAGTATTGTCATACATTCAAAGGTTAAGTTGTATGTCCATACATACTATGTGTTTTAACATTTACATCCCTCATATTACAAATTCAATGATCACTGAGCTTTTACATTGTTTAGATACAAAAAGAATCCATGTGTATCTATACCTTTGAGTAATGGAGATGTAGCGGATATCCAAACAAAATACCTCAGTCCTCACTGAGCTACTATGCACGCTCTGTAGGAGGGGAAAATATAGAAGGATGAGCAACAACACGCTCGGTAAGGCAATAATGCAAGCATGGTAGATAACTACTCTATCTACATGCTGATAGTGTTATGCATAAATCAATTGATAATTAGAGCATAAGGAAACACAATTATGCCATATACATATACATATACCATGTATTAAAAATCATGAAAGTAGGCATATAAAACATGGAATCATCATCATGCAAAATCATCTCATGCTTGTTCTCATTTAAAACTCATCAAAAAAGGGAATTCATTTAAGAAACATCATTTTTTAATCACATCACAAATCTCTTTTCAAATTTGATCACATCTCATTATAATCATTTCTCTATCACAAATATCATCACCATTTTCTCAATCAGAATCCTACAAGGCTCGACCCCTCCCTCGGGTCTACCCTGGACAATCACAATTACGCTTATGTATAAAAATCATGTGGTATTATGCATTATCAAGTGAGACAGGTCACTATATGTCAAAGACTATGTTGGTCAACTATGTCATACATCATCCCAGACCACACGCATCCAAGTGTGCGAGGTATCGTGCTGGTACGAAGGTGGGTTAGTTCTCCGCCAGACTTTTCTCATCAGTAACTCAACCATGTGGTATATCATACTCCATGTGATATACATGGTACATTGTACTCCGCGGACCCATAACATAGTTGGGGGTGCCAGCCGTAGGTCTTATCTACCCCATATCAAGAGTTTTTCATATCCATGTAGGAGAGCCTCCCTGCCGAGCAGAGCCTCCCCACCCCTCTAGGGCTTAAGGATGTTGACTTAAGGATCTTTCAGTAAGAGAGCCTCCCCACTGAATAGAGCCTCTCTGCCTCCTTGGGCTTGAGGATGTAGGGCTTGAGGATCTTACCGTAAGAGAGCCTCCCCGCCTCCTCTCTGGCTTGAGGATGTAAAGCTTGAGGATCTTACAAACTTCCATGACCTCATACGTACCACCGTGCTAAAACTTATGCGAGCAAAGCTCTAGCACGATTCATGCGTTATAAATAAACCACCTCATACGAGCAACGCTCTAGTACGACATTTATGCATCAAATCATGAAGAAATCCACGTACGAGCAGAATCTCCAGTACGATTTATAAAACATCATCATAGTTTCCAAATCAAGGTGCGAGTTAAGCTCCAGCACGTTTCATACAAATGAAGGCATCAAAATCTAGCGCGAGCAAGGCTCCAGCGCGATTTACATCACACAATTACGATAGGCGGCTCATACACAACCAAAACAATCTTAAAAATCAGGTTTAACACTTTACAAATGCTATTCCACAATATCATTAAAAACACTAGCCAACCTATCCATTTGTTACTCGAAAACAATGCATTGTGTTTTGTGAAAACACTCAAAACACGTTATTTATGCAATTATTAGCCTTACTCTCCCATTTCTTTATAATACCATTTCAAACAACCAAATCTCATACCAATACTCGTAGTAATTTCCATACATTGTCAAACACATTTCTATAAACTCATGCATATTTCCAAAGCCCTATACCCACAAAATACGAGCAGCCACCTCTATATACTCACAAAATTCCCTTACCTGGAATTGAGTCGCATGATTCCACTTCCTTAGAGCTGCTTACTTGTGCGGCCCGATTCATCTCCAACGAACTCTTCGGAGCTGCACATAATCGTAAATCACATCGATTTAGTCCATATAACACAACTCTTGTATTTGCTATAGTCGATTCAACCTATAGCCTCCCCTAATACTTATAAGATCTCATTTCGATTCTCTATTCATATATCGAGTTTATGGTCCCCTTTAGGCCCATGGGTTCATACTAAACCGATATCAAGTTGATATTAAGCACATAGTGTTCATATTTCATAAGTTTCTTCACTATGGCATATCATCAAGCACTACATGTGCTCATTTCTCATAACTTCCCTCAACCCACAATGTAGCTTCATTTACCCTTTTCTAATCATCCACATTACTCAAATGACAATTTAGCAAATCCCACAAATCACCAACTCATCCAAATTACACTTTCTCACACTAGACTCATTCCATTTTCTAGGTCACATTAGTTCTTGTTGTGCATGATAAAAGAATAATAAAAGAATACCACGTGGCGCACGAATAAAACATGTGAGAAATGATACAAACCCTGAGTAAGATAAAAAGGGCAAAAATGTAATTAGTGACAGAGTAAATCCCTATAAATAGGGTTCAGGTATGATTCGTTAACCTAATTCTGAATTTCCCTACTGAAACTCTGCTCAATTCTCTGGCTGACTTAAGCATCGGAGAGCCAACGCAGGGAAAAACCCCTGCGTCCCTCTGATCTTTCTCTCTTTTGCAGAGGCATTCTAGAACATGTGATGCGAAGATCGAGGTGAAGACGTCTGCAATTTGACATTGTTGTAATCGAGCAACAACAATTGGCACCGTCTGTGGGAAACGGAGGAAAAGCTTTTGACAATGATGGTACGGACACGTTCAACAGCAATAAGAAGTGAAGAAAGTGAGGACATGATGAGCTCCCCAATGGCAGACTTAGGTGAGGGAGTTCAGACCGAGAGAGGGTCGAATATGATGACAATTCCCATTGCCGAATTCGAAGCCATGCGAAAGCAAAGAGAAGAGACTATTCAAGCCTTGCGGACAATGGTTGATCTGTTCAATAGTGTTTTCTCGCAAGTGAATCTACCACTGGCTGTCCAAAACTTGGTGGGAGAAGGTTGAGCTGCGCAAGATTCTGCGGCATGGTCACGCAAGACCCTCTCCGCATGTTCGCAGGGGAGCCTCACGACAACTTGTCGCAAGACCCTCACTGCATGAGGACGCAAGACCCTCACGGCATCCTATCGCAAGACCCTCATGGCATCCTATCGCAAGAGCCTCACGGCATCCTGCCGCAAGAGCCTCACGGTGACTTGCCGCAAGACCCTCACGGCATGAGGACGCAAGACCCTCACGGCATCCTGCCGCAAGACCCTCACGGCATGAGGACGCAAAACCCTCACGGCATCCTGCCGCAAGACCCTCACGGCATGAGGACGCAAAACCCTCACGGCATCCTGCCGCAAGACCCTCACGGCATGAGGACGCAAAACCCTCACGGCATCCTGCCGCAAGACCCTCACGACATGAGGACGCAAAACCCTCACGGCATCTTGCCGTAAGACCCTCACGGCAACATGCCGCAAGATCCTCACGGCATCCTGCCGCAAGACACTCACGGCAACATGCCGCAAGACCCTCACGATAACATGCCGCAAGACCCTCATGGCAACATGCCGCAAGACTCTCACGGCATACCTGCATTGGACCCTTGCGGCATGCTTGCAGCTGACTCTCGCGGCATGCCTGTATTGAACCCTCACGGCATGCCCACGTCGGACTCTCATGGCAGGGGAGCGTGAGACCCTCACGGTAGGGGTGCACGAAACTCTCACGGCTTGGCCGCGCAAGACCCCCCATTTGCTTTGTGTACCACATGGCGCATTCTTTACACGCCACGTGGCGCACTCATAGCGCGGGGATGCCAACTCACACGAGACCTTTCCGCGCGAGACCCTCACTGTAGAGGTATGCGAAATCCTCGCAACATGACCGCACGAGACCCTATGTGTGAGACTGAGGAAGACATGAGGCGTCAGGGTATGGGAGACCCTGTGCGTGAGGCCTTGGAAGGCCTATGACGCCAAGCTACGAAAGACCCTATGCCCGAGACTCCAATGAACTGGAGACATCAGGGTGTCAAAAAATTGCGGCGTCATGGTACAAGGAATTCAACACAGGAGATTGTTGGTGGTCGGAGACGCCAAAGTACTAGAAACCTTGAGGGTCCGGCTCAAGTAGATTCTGGATATTTGGGTGCGAAAGATCCTTGGCCCCAGAACACAAATGGCCCGCCAAACAATGGAATCAAAGATGTGGCAATGACAGGGTCTCATGCTGAGAGAGACTCGAAAATAGATCCAAAACAAAACCTTAAAACTGGAATGACAAACTTTCAATCTCAAACTCGTCAAAATCGAACTCAGGGTAACGGGAAAGAAGCTATGGACTGCGGCCAAGCTGATGCATACAATGCTAAGAAAGTGCAAAACAAACCTGTGTCCAAGGCACAAGTTACCACAAATATGAAAAGAATGGTGGAACGAATCTTAGAAGAGAAAATGTTGGTTCCAACCGAAGAAAACCAGAGAAGGAGAATCCGATTCAGTACAACGATCATGGGAAAACCGCTGCCCCCAAAATTTAAAATGCCGCAGATGACGACATATACGGGAAAAACTGACCCTTATGACCACATTCAGAACTATGAGTCATTGATGCTATTACATGGATGGGAGGATGAGATCATGAGTAGAGCATTCCCCTTAACTTTAACTGACCATGCACTAAAATGGTTTAACAGTTTACCGGAGGGGTCTATTTTGTCTATCAATCAATTAAAAAGCGAATTCCTAAAGGCCTTTGTGATAAAAAGCCAGAAAAGGAAGGAGGCCACCTATCTGCTTACTTTAAGGCAGGAGAGTAAGGAATCACTCAAAAGCTATGTGGATCGATTCCGTAATGCTACTCTTGAAGTACATGATCTACAAGTTGGAGTAGCTGTGACAGCTATGCTACAAGGGACAAGGTCTGAAAAGTTGTAAGAGTCGCTATCTTTAGATCAGCCGAGGACGATCTCAGACTTGTTCTCTAGAGCAGATAAATATATCATTCAAGAAGAAGTGATGAAAAGGATATCGACGCTGAACTACATATAAGGGAGTTCAAAGAAAAGAAACCCTTACCATCGTCGGGCTACCTAAGCCATCACCAATGCCTTGAAAGAAGATGAAAAGGTCACAAGGCAAGAGGATAGCAAAAACGCAGAATATCAACCACTTGCAACTACCCTGGCAGCGAGACTTTATGACATTTAATATTTTTTGTTAATTTAACTATGGGTTGAAATTTAATTTGTTGAACTATTATTTATGCCATATTGATATTTTATTGGCTGTTGAGATTCGCACATAACTGATAAATGACTGATCGCACCAGCTACGCATGTGCAAGGGCTTGAAGTGAAAAATGCGCGAGGTAAGCCACGAAGACAATGTGCGAGAGCTTGAAGCGAAAAGTGCGCGATGTAAGCTAAGCACACAACCAAAGGGCTTGAAGCGAAAAATGCGCGAGGTAAGCCACGCACTCAAGACAAAGGGCTTGAAGGGAAAAATGCACGAGGTAAGCCACGAAGAAAATGTGTAAGGGCTTGAAGCGAAAAATGCGCGAGATAAGCCACGCACTCAAGACAAAGAGCTTGAAACGAAAAGTGCGCGATGTAAGCTAAGCACTCAATCAAGAGCTTGAAGCAAAAAATGCGCGATGTAAGCCATAAAGAAAATGTGTGAGAGCTTGAAGCGAAAAGTGCACGATGTAAGCTAAGCACACAACTAAGGGCTTGAAGCGAAAAATGCGCGAGGTAAGCCACGAAGACAATGTGCAAGAGCTTGAAGCGAAAAGTGCGCGATGTAAGCTAAGCACACAACAAAGGGCTTGAAGCGAAAAATGCGCGATGTAAGCCATAAAGAAAATGTGCGAGAACTTGAAGCGAAAAGTGCGCGATGTAAGCTAAGCACACAATCAAAGGGCTTGAAGCGAAAAATGCACGAGGTAAGCCACGAAGACAACGTGCAAGAGCTTGAAGCGAAAAGTGCGCGATGTAAGCTAAGCACACAATCAAAGGGCTTGAAGCGAAAAGTGCGCGAGGCAAGCCACGAAGAAAATGAGCAAGGGCTTGAAGCAAAAAATGCGTAAGGAAAGCCATGCACCCAAACAAAGGGCTTGAAACGAAAAATGCGTGAGGAAAGCCATGCACCCAAACAAAGGGCTAGAAGTGAAAAATACGCGAGGTAAGCCACGTACTCAAACAAGAGCTTGAGAATTATACAGCCAGAGAATTTGACTTCAGAATACAATGTAAGGACTTGATCTAAGGCTACAAGGAGAACATATGTACTCTTCCGCAAGGTTATACCTAGCGAAAGAGTGGGGAGCAATTGTTGTGCATGATAAAAGAATAATAAAAGAATGCCACGTGGCGCACGAATAAAATATGTGAGAAATGATACAAACCTTGAGTAAGATAAAAATGGAAAAAATGTAATTAGTGAAAGAGTAAATCCCTATAAATAGGGGTCAAGTATGATTCGTTAACCTAATTCTGAATTTTCCTACTGAAACTCTGCTCAATTCTCTGGCTGACTTAAGCATCGGAGTGCCAACGCAGGGAAAAACCCCTGCGTCCCTCTGATCTTTCTCTCTTTTGCAGAGGCATTCTAGAACACGTGACGTGAAGATCGAGGTGAAGACGTCTGCAATTTGACATTGTTGTAATCGAGCAACAATAGTTCTAATACTTTCTAGGTGATTTCAATCATCAATACACATACAAATCAACTCCAAAATCAACAAATAGACCAATGTACTTGGGTTGGAGTATTAGAAACTTACCAATCTAGTTTCTCTTCTTCCTCTAAATGAGAATGTCCCTTGCTCCTTCAATCCAATATATGAGACTTTGATTCCAAACTATGTTGTTCTCTTCTTTAAGATGAACAACTTTGTATCTAATAGCTTCCTCTCAAATCTTAATGGAAATGGGTGGATTTAAGAGTGAGAAAGTTAGGTTTTTGGTTGAAAAGGAAGAGAGAGTGTTTCTCGAAATTTGTAGGTTTCACTGCTCCTATTTATAAAAATTGCTTGATTAGATCTGTTAAGTTAATATATTTTGAAATGACAAAACAAGTAAATTCAATAATATAGAAATGATTTAAAACATGTTTAGAGGTTATTCGTACCAGAAACTAAGTATTTAAAGATGAGAGATCGATCTGGTGAGATGAGAGATCGATCTCCTGGGTTTTCTAGTATGAGAGATCGATCTCATGGGAATATGAGATCGATCTGCTAAAAGATTGAAATCTCAAAGAAACTGTATAAGATGTTGAGAAAGCAGAGATCGATCTGTAAGGGCTATAAGATTGATATGTTTATTACAGAATGTCTCTGAGATCGATCTGGTCTAGGAAGAGATCGATCTCCTTTAAAACAAAGGGTAAAGGTAGTAGATTGATCTGTAGATCGATCTCTGCTCAAAGTCAGATTGTTAAGGAGATCGATCTAGGATGTTTAGAGATCGATCACCTCTCTACGAGAATACTAGCAAGATGGATCTGGAGATCGATCTTGCCTCAAACAGAGAGATTGGAAGATTGATCTGCTAGTTCGACAGATCGATCTTCACTAACATTTTCAAATTGTAAGATCGATCTCTACAAATAAGAGATTGATCTCCATGCCTCAAGTTGCCTAATCGCAGGAAATTAAACTAAGAGATCGATCTGGTCATAATGGGAGATCAATCTAGCACTCTACTGGAGGTTCTCAACTGCTCTTTCTGCAAAATCTTCAACGGAAAAAACAGCATTAAATGCTCCAACTACCAATCCTGCTGTATAAAATCAAGCATTGAAGACACTGGAAAGAAGACACTATTGCTGTAAATTCTGTATATTCTCAAGAATTCTTTTCCAACATTCTCTTTGTCTTTAAGCATCATTTATTGATACTGCTGTAAAAATCCTTGTGTAAAAAGCTATTCAATCCTACCCTCAAAAGAAAGCTTTACCTTGTATTTATCCTTAATTCAAGAGAGAAGAGGAGAGTTCCTCTGTGAGATAATTTTGTAAAGGGTGAATATTTGTTTGTGTAAAAAAGGGTAGAGAGGTTATTCCTTAACCTGTAAAAGGGAGATTATAACATCCATTGATAGAGTGAAAGAAAACTCGTGACAAGGAGGTCATGAAGAGAGGACGTAGGCAAGAGATTGGCCGAACCTCTATAAACTACTGAGTTTGCTATTTCCTTCCCTTATCTTCTTTCAATTTATTGCATTACATTATATTAATTATTCTTTACTTGCAATTAGATCTAATTAAGTTTAAATTTCCCATTAACTTTAGAAAACCGATTCATCCCCCCTCTCGGTAGAGCCAACAATTGGTATCAGAGTAAGGACTCTTTGATCATAAAGGAATAACTTCCTAAGAGTTAAAAACGATCTAATGGCTCACAACAATTTAGCAACCAACCTAGTAGGAGAGGGGCATTCCACAGTTAGGCCTCTTATGTTCAATGGTGAACATTATGTTTATTGGAAAACATGATGATGCTTTTTATTCAAGCAAATGATTATGAGGTATGGTGGATTATAACTAAAGGACCTCAAATCCCAACTAAAAGAATAGAGGGAAGAGATATCCTTAAAGAAGAAGATGAGTGAGATTCAAATGATGTCAAATGTTCTCAGCTAAATGCAAAGGCCATGCACACCCTATTTTGTGCTTTAGGGCCAAATGAGTATAATAGAGTCTCCGGTTGTGACAATGCTAATCAAATTTGGGACAAATTGGCCATAACTCATGAAGGCACAATTCAGGTAAAGGAGACTAAGGTAGGAATGCTCACACATGATTATGAGCTATTTAGGATGAAAGAATGAGAGTCAATTAGTGACATGTTCACTAGATTCACTGATGTAATAAATAGGCTAAAATCCTTAGGAAAAATTTATTCAAATATAGAAATGGTTAAGAAAATATTGAATAGCCTACCAAAATCATGGGAAGCCAAAGTAACTGCAATTGAGGAGTCCAAAGATCCCCACACACCGTCACCAGATGAATTAATAGGGTTACTACTCACTTATGAAATGAAGTTAAGAAGAAATGAAGAGCCACCCAAGAAAGTGGGAGTAGCTCTGAAATCTACTACTTAAGAGGAGAATAAAAATGAGAGTGGTAGTTGTTGGCTCTACCGAGAGGGGGGTGAATCGATTTTCTAAGGTTAATGACAAATTTAAACTAAATTAAGTCTAATTGCAAATAATGAATAATCAATATAATGTAATGCAATAAATTGAAAGAAGATAAGGGAAGGAAATAACAAACTCAGTAGTTTATAGAGGTTCGGCCAATCTCTTGCCTATGTCCTCTCTTCTTGACCTCTTTGTCAAGAGCTTTCTTTCACTCTATCAATGAATGTTACACACTCCCTTTTACAGGTGTGACGCCCCGAAAACGCGAAAAATAGGGCAAATTTAAAACTTTTTACTCATTAATTCACAATTAAGAGTGCATTCTTGTGCAGTGTCATACATCATCACCTATATTATACCTCAGGATCTCGTCATTGAATAGTATATATTATATCATATACATTACTTGATCTCAAGTTAATTAATCCTAATACATCCCACACAATGTTATACATCAAGTGTCTGCAATTATGATAATTGTCTGGGTACATGAAAAGATAAAAGATACCTCAAAATACAATATATGGCCTGGAGCTCAAGTCCTCCACTAGCCACTACTCCGTACGTCGCAGGGAAACCCTTTTCACTTGAAGAAATTTGGGGGGAAAGAAAACAGGGTGAGCTTCTAAATCGCTCAGTAAAGGGGGTAAGGGACTCATTTCATAAACCAAAATGCACATCACAAAATATTTATTTGTATGTGAAACTCATTAATCTCATTTGAAAACCATAGCATGAAAGTACTCAAAACGACATTCTCATGTCTCAAATCATGTGAAAACATGAAGTAAAAAGGCTCAGTCTAGAGCAATAACAAAGCATGTGAAAATAATGCGATAAACGCTTTCTTAATTAATTGATAAAATCACTGTAGTAATAATGCACGTGGCACAGCCACTAAACACACGTGGCATAGCCACTGATTTAAATTCACACGTGGCACAGCCACTAAACACACGTGGCATAGCCACTGATTTAAATTCACACGTGGCATAGCCACAGGATAGGGTTTCACATGGCAACGGCCACCAATTAGGGTTCTCACGTGGCAACGGCCACCAAATAGGGTTTCTCACGTGGCAACGGCCACCAAATAGGGTTTCTCACGTGGCAACGGCCACCAAATGGGGTTCTCACGTGGCAACGGCCACCAAATAGGGTTTCTCACGTGGCAATGGCCATCAAATAGGATTTCTCAAGTGGCAACGGCCACCAAATGCGGTTCTCACGTGGCAACAGCCACCAAGTATACGTGGCATAGCCACAGAATGGGTTATTCTCACGTTACCAGAACAGAGAAGAATCGGGCTTACATGCTACCAGAGCAATGCCCGGTGTGTACTCAAAATTACACACCTAAGTCTTATCACATAAGACTGGTTTGCCTTCACGTAGAACTCATAGTGGTTTTTCTCTCATAAAACTCATTTGAAAACCGTTTTGTACTCAACACAAAACATAATAAAACCGAGTTCCAAGCGACAAAGCACGCATACATTTCTCAAATCTCGATATTGCCTTAACGTAGAGCCCAATTCATTACTCACACAGAATTCAACGGTTTATAAAGCAATTTCACACTCAGCTTATAAACTCATAAAATAATGGGCTCCAACCGGCTATAAAAATCGTGTGCAATTGTATCACAACACAACACTCAACATGCTTGTTTTATAAATCACAAATCATGCTATAATAGTTCGCAAATCACATACACAAATGGTTTAGTTTCCCTTACCTCTTTGCACCTCGTATAGTGCAATCGTTTCCCCCTTGATACGGACTAGTCTCGCATTCCACTATGGAACTCCTGAGCTGTCCAAACGATGTTAAAACATCAATATTCATCATCACAGTAACCTCAATTCTAAAAAATCGAGCATAATTGCTCATAACACCTCAAATCTCTTGATTCTCGTAACTCTACCCCAAACTACACTCTCATTCACAACATCTCAACGTTCTACATTTCTCATGCCAATTATCTATGCTAATTCACCACATTGTCTAAATTTCTATTTATAGCTCAAACTCCCAAAATTGCTAAATATCATTATCACTCTAACCACATTATAATTTCATCAATCCCTAATCATTTTCCAGCTATTTCAGCACAATGACAACAACCATTATCATCAAAATCATCTCAGATATCAAGATCGAGGTTTAGAAATTACCCAAAACTTGTGGAGAGCTTATCTCTTGCCTCGATTCGATCCGTCTTTCGATTTCCAACTATGTTGTTCTCCCTTTGATGAGGAACAACTTTCCTTCTTTCCACAACTTCTGATTTGGACGGAAATGGGTGCTTTGGATGAGTGAGAAAGCTAGGTTTCAGTGAAAATGGGGGTTGGAAAAGAGAGAAAATGAAATTTGCAGGAGAAAGCAGAGGTTCCTTATATAGACTGAGGGTAGGAGATCGATCTGGCTCTTGATGAGATCGATCTGCATTTGAATTTTGGGGACGATTTGGGCAATTTTATGCCTAGGAGATCGATCTGTCGAGGGGTGAGATCGATCTCTTTATGGCTTTATGAGATCGATCTGCTCCTTGAGGAGATCGATTTTCTCCCAAACAGAATCATTTGGAGATCGATCTCTTCCTCATGAGATCGATCTTCTCTCAAACAGAATCATAAGGAGATCGATCCTCTTCCATTGGAGATCGATCTGCTCCTTAAATTCCTCATTCCTTGTCATTTTTAACTCACCAGATCGATCTCTCCTTCTCCCAGATCGACCTGTCCTCATAACTTCATACTTATTTTAAACACTTAACATATAAATGTCCAATTATCATTCCCCAATTCACTTAGCTTAATAAATTACACTTCAAATTCTTATTACATATTTAAAATATGTCCGAAATTCTTAGATCTCACATCCTCCCCACCTTAAAAAGAATTTGGTCCTCCAAATTCAACTCAACTAGTCAAATAGATGGGGGTATTTCTCCTTCATGAGATTCTCTAGTTCCCACGTTGCCTCTTCCATTGAGTGATGTTTCCACAAAACTTTCACTAATGGGATGCTCTTAGTTCTCAGTACCTTCTCTCTTCTATCGAGAATCTGGACGGGTTCCTTAGTGTAGCTCATATCCTCTTGAATGTCCATCTCGTCATACTCTATGACATGAGAAGGGTCTGGGTGGTACTTTCTCAACATAGACACATGAAAAACATTGTGTATTCCGGACATCTGTGGGGGTAATACTAATCTGTAAGCTACCTCTCCCACTCTCTCAAGAATCTCGAATGGTCCTACGTATCGAGGACTCAATTTCCCTTTCTTCCCAAATCGCATGATACCCTTACTCGTGATATTTTCAGAAATACTGCATCACCAACCTCAAACTCGAGTGGCCGTCTACGCACATCCGCGTAGCTTTTCTGTCTACTTTGTGCAGCCCGTAACCTCTCACATATGAGTTTCACACTCTGTACGGCTTGCTCAACAAGCTCGGGAGCATTTATCTTTCTGTCACCGACTTCTTCCCAAGCTACAGGGGATCTACACCTCCTACCATATAGAGCCTCAAAGGGTGCCATTCCAATACTTGCATGATAGCTGTTATTGTATGCAAACTCTGTTCCGGGCAGGTGATCATCCCATGATCCCTTAAAATCCATCGAACACGCCCTCAACATATCCTCCAGGGTCTGAATAGTCCTCTCTGACTGACCATCTGTCTGAGGATGATAGGCGGTACTAAAACTCAATCGAGATCCCATGGACTCCTGAAACTGGGTCCAAAATCTAGAAGTAAACCGAGAATCTCTATTAGAAGTAATACTCACTGGAGCCCTATGTAATCTAGCTATCTCGCTGACATACAGCTCAACTAAGGCATCCACAGTATCTGTGCTCTTGATGGCAAGGAAGTGGGCACTCTTGGTCAGTCTATCCACTATAACCCATATAGCGTCACGACCTCTTCGGGTCCTCGGTAAACCCATAATAAAGTCTATAGTGACATGCTCCCACTTATATGTAGGTACAGGTAAGGGCTGTAGTAGTCCTCTGGGCTTTCGATTATCAGCTTTCACTTGCTGGCATACTAAACACTTGGCCACATACTCTACCACGTCTCACTTCATACCACTCCACCAATACACCTCTCTCAAGTCTCGGTACATCTTAATACTCCCTGGGTGCATGGTGTATCGCGAGCAGTGGGATTCTCTCAGTATCTGTCTCTTCAGGGTATCATCATCCGGTACACAAATCCGTCCTTTGAATTCAACAATCCATCCTCACTGACTGTGAGATCCGACTGTGAACTCTGTTCAGCTTGGCTAATCATATCTATCAATCTCTAATCACTGCGCTGCCCAGTTCTAATCTGATCCATGATCCTGGGCTCTATCCGCAAGCTAGCTAAAAATCCAGTCTCTATCTCTTTAACTCTGATCCGAAGTTCGACGAACTGCTCCAGTAAATCCCATTCCCTGATCATCATAGCAGATATCATACTCTTCCTGCTCAGGGCATTAGCAACTACATTTGCCTTACCCGGATGATATAGAATCTCGCAGTCATAATCCTTAAGGAGTTCCATCCATCTCCTCTGTCTCATGTTTAACTCTTTCTGATCAAAGAGATATCTTAAACTCTTGTGGTCAGTGAAGATCTGGAATCTTTCCCCATATAAGTAGTGTCGCCAGATCTTCAAAGCAAATACCACAGCGGTTAACTCCAAATCATCCGTGGGGTAATTCCGCTCGTGGTCTTACAACTGTCGCGATCCATATGCGACCACTCTTCCGTGTTGCATAAGCAAACACCCCAATCCTTGATGAGATGCATCACTATACACCGAAAATCCTCCTGATCCCTCAGGAATAGTTAAAACAGGTGCCGCTATCAACCTCCTCTTTAATTCCTGAAAACTGAGCTCACATTGATCAGTCCATATAAATGGAGTCTCTTTGCGTGTGAGCTTAGTCAAAGGGGCGGCAATTCGGGAAAATCTTTCCACAAATCTTCTGTAATACCCTGCCAAACCAAGGAAGCTTCGTACCTCAGTAACTATCCTCGATCTCTCCCAATTAAGTACAGCCTCCACCTTGCTTGGGTCCACTGATACTCCTTCCTCTGAGACTATATGACCAAGGAAAACTATCCGATCCAGCCAAAACTCACACTTACTAAGCTTTCCATATAATTGCTTATCTCGAAGTATCTGTAGTACTAACCACAAATGCTGTGCATGCTCCTCCTATGACTGAGAGTATACCAGGATATCATCAATAAAGACTATCACAAATTTATCTAGATAGTCTCTGAACACTTCGTTCATCAACCTCATAAATGCTGCAGGGGCGTTCGTCAATCTAAAGGACATCACCAAAAATTCGTAATGGCCATACCTCGTCCTGAAGGCCGTCTTTGGAATATCTTCTTCCTTGATCCTCAATTGGTGATAGCCCGATCTCAGATCAATCTTAGAAAAGACTGATGCCCCTCTCAGCTGATCAAGTAGATCATCAATCCTGGGCAGTGGGTATTTATTCTTCACCGTGGCTTTATTCAACAGCCGGTAGTCTACACATAATCTGAGACTACCATCCTTCTTCTTGACAAATAAAACCGGTGCTCCCCACGGTGAAACACTGGGCCTAATGAACCCTTGATCTAATAACCCCTGTAGTTGTTTCTTCAATTCCTCAAGTTCCACTAATGCCATCCTGTAGGGAGGTTTAGATATCGGCTGAGTATCTGGTACCAAATCAATGGTAAACTCTAGCTCTCTCTCTGGTGGTAAACCTGGTAATTCATCTGGGAAAACATCCAGAAATTCACACACCACAGGTATATTCTCAATCCTCGGATGTTCCCGCTCATCGTCTGAGATGAGTGTCTCATAACCTTCACATGAACAATCATATTTAATATTCTCCAAAATAATATCAAAATTCTCAAATTACTTACTAGAATTCCACATATTCATTTCCTCAATATCTCAATCGTACACTGTAAGGTTCAGGTAGGGAGAAAGTTATAATCTTAGTGTAGCAATCTAGGCTCACTCGATTGGTTGCCAACCAATCCATTCCCAAAATTACATCAAACCCATGTATATTCAACATGATTAGATCTGCTAACATCACTCTATCTCCCACCTTTATCTCACATCCTCTACAGATTAACTCAGTTCTCTGGGATTCACGCATAGGGGTATTTACATGTAGTATATATTCTAGAGGTTCAAACTTCAAGTTTAATCTACATGCAAAGTGCTCAGAAATAAACGAATGCGTGGATCCTGAATCAATCAACACATGAGCCTTATGATTACAGACAGAGAGTGTACCTCTTATAGTTTCTGCAGAAGTGTCAGCGGTCTCCTTATCTAGGGCAAACACATGTCCCTGGGTAACAGGTCTCTTTCCTTTCTCTACAGCAGTGGCCCGTCTCGAGGGATTCACTCTCTGAGGCTGTTGTCTAGTGGGCTCCAAGACATGTGGTTTCTGAGGTTGAGGGCAATCCTTCACCATGTGACCCATGTCTCCACATCTAAAACATCCATGGATCGACCCAGTACAACTTCCCTCATGCATTCGGCCATAATTTTTGCAAAACCTTGTCTCAGGCCTGACATCTCGAGGGGTCTCTCTAATGTTAGGGTAACCTCTGGGTCTCTCTAATCTGCCCTTCTGTACCTCAATCCTTCCTCTTCTGAAGGAACCTCTCCGAGCCTCTGTTTGAAAAATCGCTGGCCTCTTGCCCTTATCTCTATTCACCGCTCTGAGCTCATTTTGAGATTGTACCATTTCAATTCCTCTTTCAATCTCTTGTGCTCGTCTCAAAGCATCTCCAAACTCAGTAATACATAGCCCTATCAATCTCTCTCTGATGATGGGCTTCAATCCATACACAAATTTCTCTGTGCGAAGCTCTTCATTCTTAAAGGTCTCTGGGTCATATCTCAATAGCGCTGTGAATTGGCTCTCATAGTCATCCACAGACATGTCACCCTATACCAAACTCAAAAACTCGGCCTATTTCTTTCTCTGGGCGGCTCGTGGTACATATTGGGTCCTAAAAGCTGTCTGAAACTCTTCCCAACCAATCACATCCTGGCGGGATATCAGAATACCCTGGGTAGTACCCCACCAATCTCGAGCTCTCCCTTTCAACATATAGAAACTCATACTGACCCTCTCAGCATCGGTGCACCCCAGATAATCAAATATAATTCTCAACTCCGTCAGCCACTCCTCAGCCTCTGTAGGATCCTTCTTTCCCTTAAATGCGGGTGGATTCATCTTCAGAAAATCCTTCAGTCGGACCATACTTCTATCATCAGGCTGAGTGACGGGAGGTATTGGGGGTATGAGAGGTCCTTGTGGTGGTGTAGGAGTAGTACCCGAGGCATTAACTCCAAAGTGTTGGGCGAATAACGCTGCCATCTGCTCAAAACCTTGCCTCACATCGGTCTCAATCTGATTAAATCAAGAGTTAGAACTCTCTGGTTATGGGACAGGTGGCGGAGGGGACTCTGCCTGCCTCCTCGAACGACCTCGTCGTCCACTCATTCTCTATCTTAACTCGTCTCCTGCGCGTACATATCAAAATCGATTGAAATCTCAATCCTCAATTTCAGTTCATGACCAGACTATTACAGACACTTGGGATGTATTCTATTTCACTTAACCGACACTGACAGTACTAGACACCCTAAGCTCTGATACCAAGAAAACTCTGTGACGCCCCGGAAACGCGGAAAATAGGGTAAATTTAAAACTTTTTACTCATTAATTCACAATTAAGAGTGCATTCCTGTGCAGTGTCATACATCATCACCTATATTATACCTCAGGATCTCGTCATTGAATAGTATATATTATATCATATACATTACTTGATCTCAAGTTAATTAATCCTAATACATCCCACACAATGTTATACATCAAGTGTCTGCAATTATGATAATTGTCTGGGTACATGAAAAGATAAAAGATACCTCAAAATACAATACATGGCCTGGAGCTCAAGTCCTCCACTAGCCACTACTTCGTACGTCGCAGGGAAACCCTTTTCACTTGAAGAAATCTGGGGGGAAAGAAAACAGGGTAAGCTTCTAAATCGCTCAGTAAAGGGGGTAAGGGACTCATTTCATAAACCAAATTGCACATCACAAAATATTTATTTGTATGTGAAACTCATTAATCTCATTTGAAAACCATAGCATGAAAGTACTCAAAACGACATTCTCATGTCTCAAATCATGTGAAAACATGAAGTAAAAAGGCTCAGTCTAGAGCAATAACAAAGCATGTGAAAATAATGCGATAAACGCTTTCTCAATTAACGTGATAAAATCACTGTAATAATAATGCACGTGGCACAGCCACTAAACACACGTGGCATAGCCACTGATTTAAATTCACACATGGCACAGCCACTAAACACACGTGGCATAGCCACTGATTTAAATTCACATGTGGCACAGCCACAGGATTGGGTTTCACGTGGTAACGACCACCAATTAGGGTTCTCACGTGGCAACGGCCACCAAATAGGGTTTCTCACGTGGCAACGGCCACCAAATAGGGTTTCTCACGTGGGAACGGCCACCAAATGGGGTTCTCACATGGCAACGACCACCAAATAGGGTTTCTCACGTGGCAACGGCCACCAAATGGGGTTCTCACGTGGCAACGACCACCAAATGGGGTTCTCACGTGGCAACGACCACCAAGTATACGTGGCATAGCCACAGAATGGGTTATTCTCACGTTACCAGAACGAAGAAGAATCGGGCTTTCATGCTACCAGAGCAATGCCCGGTGTGTACTCAAAATTACACACCTAAGTCTTATCACATAAGACTGGTTTGCCTTCACGTAGAACTCATAGTGGTTTTTCTCTCATAAAACTCATTTGAAAACCGTTTTGTACTCAACACAAAACATAATAAAATCGAGTTCCAACCGGCAAAGTACGCACACATTTCTCAAATCTCGATATTGCCTTAACGTACTCACACAAAATTCAACAGTTTATAAAGCAATTTCACACTCAGCTTATAAACTCATAAAATAATGGGCTCCGACCGGCTATAAAAATCGTGTGCAATTGTATCACAACTCAACACTCAACATGCTTGTTTTATAAATCACAAATCATGCTATAATAGTTCTTAAATCACATACACAAATGGTTTAGTTTCCCTTACCTCTTTGCACCTTGTATAGTGCAATCGTTTCCCCCTTGACACGGACTAGTCTCGCATTCCACTCTGGAACTCTCGAGCTGTCTAAACGATATTAAAACATCAATATTCATCATCACAGTAACCTCAATTCTCAAAAATCGAGCATAATTGCTCATAACACCTCAAATCTCTTGATTCTCATAACTCTACCCCAAACTACACTCTCATTCACATCATCTCAATGTTCTACATTTCTCATGCCAATTATCTATGCTAATTAACCACATTGTCTAAATTTCTATTTATAGCTCAAATTTCCAAAATTGCTAAATATCATTATCACTCCAACCACATTGTAATTTCATCAATCCCTAATCATTTTCGAGCTATTTCAGCACAATGACAACAACCATTATCATCAAAATCATCTCAGATATCAAGAATACGATTTCCAATGAGTTTGAAATGAAGCCCGATGATTATTGGTAACCTGAATGAGCCCAATAAACCCGAAGAAGGAATTTAATTAGTAGAAACAGGCTGAAAATGGGTCGAGGCCCATTAAGGTACGATTGGGCCCAATAAGAGTAAGTTGGCTCAATTAGTTAAATCGACTGTAGTAAACAGGAGAATTATATTTATTGGGGTAAATTGACATGATAAATAATTATCTGCAGCCCCAAAGACTGGATTAGCAGCAATCGGATCGGACGAGCCTTCGACGAGAATCGAGGTAAGGGAATTTTGTAAGTGCATAGAGATACCTATACGTAATTTTGAGGGGAATTACAGGGTATAGAATTACTTAAAGTATTTAGAAAATGAAATGATAATTTTACGAAAAATCGGGGCTTAGGTGAATAAAGAAAAAGATGATTTTACCCCTGATAGTAAAATTTACAAAAAGGGTAGTAAGGCAGATAAATTGCATGATTTTCATGTGTTGATGCTTTATATGAATGTATTGCTTTGGTTTAAGCAAATTTACACATAGGTTGGCTGTTGATTTCTTGAATTATACGAAAGGATACCGGTTTGTACCGGTTACTATTTTAAAAGATATTTTATCAAGATTGAGCCACCTATCGTATTTACATGAATAAAAAGAGTGCTAAAGTCTTTATCGCACTCAAGTTTACTGATTTATTTCTCATGAAAAGCCGTACTGGAGCATTGCTTGTACAAGAAATTTATGTGTGCACAAAACCGTGCTGGAGCTTCGCTCGCACGAGATTTTAGATATCATGATATGCATAGCGTGGTGCTGGAGCTTCGCTCGCACTAGACGTGAGTTGACATGCATATAGTCGTGCGGAAGCCTCCTGTAGACTGTGTGTCACAGAGAGTTGAAATACTCGCACGTATACTTTGAGACATGGGTTGATTATCGACATAGTATTGGGGTGGGTAAGACCTACGGCATGCACCCCCAGACTATGATATGGGTCCATGGAGTACGATGTACCGTGTATGTCACACGGAGTAAGCTGTACCGTGCAGTCATGATGACTCTATGATGTTACTTGCTATTCTAGCGGGTAGGAATTGACCCCACCTCCCGTTGCAGTTGTGATACCCCGCACACTGGGATCCGTGTAGCCTGGGATCATAGGGACAAAGTATGGCCATAGTCCTCAAATTTTCATACAGTAACCTACATGCCTCACATGATATCATATGGTCTGAATAGACCAGGATAAACCCGAGGGAGGGGTAATGTCCTGATTTATGTTTTTAAAAGAGACGTGATTTAATGAATCAAGGTATTCCCGAGAGATGGGTTTGACATTGATGAAGCTGTTTTATGATAAAACAAATAAGTTTTAATGAGAAGAGTTTGAAAAGAAACAAATAAGTTTTTGAGTGTTGAGTATATGATGAAACAAATAAGTTTTAAATGTGACGAGCATGAGATGACATACATGAGGATTTTTCCATGTTTGTTTTATATATGGATTTCATGATTTCTCTTATATGATATATACATACATGTGGCATCGTTTTAGTCTTACCTCATGCTCCAAATATAAACAATTTTATATCATGACATTATCAGCACGTAGATAGTATAGTTATCTACCTGCTTACATTATTGCCTTACTGAGCTGTTTATGCTCACCCTTTCATTTTCCACCCCACAGGGTATATTCAATAGAAGAGACAGACAGTAGTCTTGCATTTCGGTTATCCGCTGCTTTTTATCAAGATCAGGTATACACATTTGTATAATTTTTGTATCTGAACATATAGATGCACAGTACTGTATATAGATGTAATATTGGGGATGTATTTATTTAAAATAAATTGATATGTAAATTAAATATGAAATGGAATGGTAAATAGGTGAGAGGTGACTAACACCGAATCATAGCCCAACTGTTTAGTGGTGTAACTGTTCACGACGGGTAAGAAAATGAAAAAGTGAAAAATTTACTCTGATTTTTAGGTAATTTGGGTCGTGACAAAACCTCATCATAACTGATCTCTTAACCCCTGAGATTATGTCGTACCCTCTCAAGTATTATTTATAATCCAAAATAATTGATAGAGTCATAAGAAAACTTTAAGGATTAATTTACTCAGTCGAGCATTCTTTCCATACTTCTACTACTATCTCACAATCCTATTTAAATCATTAGGGTCTCTTGTCTTATATTTTTATTTATTCTAGTATCTAGTTTATCAACTCCAACATATAACTCCAAAAGTTAAATTCCAGTGCATATATTAAAAATTCAAACAACATGATACTATTTCTATTTATCTTCATCACTTACCAAAAGTCCCAAACTAAGTAGTATACGGACTGGTTGCCCTCTAACTGCGACCTACACCCATGATAATATAATGTATATCTAATAAATATCACTTAAATAATTTGAATTAAAATTCTTACATCCCTAGGTATATTCTAGGCATTAAACTATTTAAATCTTAAAATATCATTACCTTATGCCATGTGCCTTGTCACAAAGTCTTTTACCTATTTTATTTTATAGCTTATTCGATATTCGAATCCATTTTTCCTTTGAAGGCTTTATCTTACCTTTTAATTTTTATTGGTCTATTTAACATCTACATATCCATTAATTGTCCATGTTAACTTCCAAAATTGTATGAATAGATCTTGTATAATGTCTTCACTTGAATAGACCTTGTATATATATATATATATATATATATATATATATATATATATATATATATATATATATATATTTCAACTCCATACCATAATGTATTATCATGACTGAATATAAATATATCCAAAGAACATGAGCTATATAATTTTTCCAAGACAAAAATCATACATGAATCTCCATCATCCATCATCCATAATAATACTAATTTACCATTTAATCATTTTCCAACCTATTTGTTGGCTCTATCAAGAGAGGGGGTGAATCGATTTTCTAAAGTTAATGGGAAATTTAAACTTAATTAGATGTAATTGCAAGTAAAGAATAATTAATATAATGTAATGCAATAAATTGAAAGAAGATAAGGGCAGGAAATAGCAAACTCAGTAGTTTATAGAGGTTCGGCCAATCTCTTGCCTACGTCCTCTTTTCTTGACCTCGTTGTCAAGAGCTTTCATTCACTCTATCAATGGATGTTACAAACTCCCTTTTACAGGTTAAGGAATAACCTCTCTACCCTTTTTACATAAACAAATATTCACCCTTTACAAAATTATCTCACAGAGGAACTCTCCTCTTCTCTCTTGAATTAATGATGAATACAAGGTAAAGCTTTCTTTTGAGGGTAGGATAGAATAGCTTTTTACACAAAGATTTTTACAGCAATATCAATAAATGATGCTTGAAGACAAAGAAAATGTTGGAAAAGAATTCTTGAGAATATACAGAGTTTACAGCAATAGTGTCTTCTTTTCTAGTATCTTCAATGCTTTATTTTATATAGTAGGATTGGTAGTTGGAGCATTTAATGCTATTTTTCCTGGTGAAGATTTTGCAGAAAGAGCCGTTAGGAACCTTCAGTGGAGTGCCAGATCGATCTCCCATTATGACCAGATCGATCTCTTAATTTAATTTCCTACGATTACAAAGTAACTTGAAGCGTGAAGATCGATCTCATATTTGTAGAGATCGATCTTACAATTTGAAAATGTTAGTGAAGATCATCTGTTGAACCAGTAGATCAATCTTCCAATCTCTTTGTTCGAGGCAAGATCGATCTCTAGATCGATCTAGCAAGTATTCTCGTAGAGAGGAGATCGATCTCTAAACACCCTAGATTGATCTCCTTAACTCTCTAACTTTGAGGAGATCAATCTCTATCCACAGGAGATCGATCTCATAAACTCTCTGTTTGAGCATAGATCGATCTACAGATCGATCTACTACTTTTACCTTTTGTTTTAGAGGAGATCGATCTCTTCCTAGACCAGATCGATCTCACAGACATTCTGTAATTTACAGATCGATCTTATAACCTTTATAGATCGATCTTATAACCCTTACAGATCGATCTCTGCTTCCTCAACATCTTATACAGTTTCTTTGATATTTCAATCTTTTAGTAGATCGATCTCATATTCTCATGAGATCGATCTCTCATACTAGAAAACCCAGGAGATCGATCTCTCATCTCACCAGATCAATCTCTTATCCTTAAATACTTAGTTTCTGGTACTGATAACCTCTAAACTTGTTTTAAATCATTTCTATATTATTGAATTTACTTGTTTTGTCATTTCAAAATATATTAACTCAACACTATTTCAATAAATAATTTACCTTAAGCTCTATACAAATCATATTCTCCTTTTTTCCTCTTCTCCCATGTTGGACATCATTTAACAATAAATTTAACATTAGTATGATAATTCATATTTAATTATAAAGATTAAAAGAAAAGAATAAAGAGATTACCATTAGATTCAATTCTTGAAGACACTTCCAACTCACCTCATTTTATGGCATCTTTTTTTTCTTTTTCACTCTCCAAACACTAAATTAAAGCACTTATACTCAAGAATACTTGTATAGGAACTCAATAACTAAGCCCTTTTTTTTCTTTTTCTTTTCCTTTTTTCCTTTTTCTTTTTTTTCCCTGTTTTTCCTATGTTTACTATCCAAAATAGCTTTCGTTTCTCTTCTCTTTCCCGTTCTATTACGCCTTATTTTAGTGAATATTTTCATCTTTTTTTTCTTAAATTAATGCTTAAGAGATGAAGTATGTCCTTTTCCTAAACAATTAATAAAAAGTTGGCCAAATTGCTCTTAACATTTCCTTTAAATCACGTCATTTATAGGTTTTCTCGGTGACCTGTTTCCAGCCTATTTCCAGCCACTACTTTGGACTTTTATTTGGTAATTTTGGCTCTTTTTACATGTCATCTTATAGTATTGTAAGTTACCAATAAATTTGGAGAATAAAAAATCCAAGAAATATATTAAATTTCATCAAAACGTGAGGACACAATCGGTTCCTCTACTTGGAATCGATTCTATCGAAGCAATTATAATAGCCTTTTTGTCCCTTATATACTCAATTTTTCTCTTCATCTTTAGCTCCACTCTTATGTGATTTTATCAAGGTATAATAGGAGTCAAAAGCGCTAAGAAAATTTCCATTAAAAATTCCCAAATTTCCACCTAAAATTAGCAGGGCAGTCACGATTTTTGGGTTGACTTGAGTGGCTGAATTTTTAGCCCTTGTTTTAGCCATTTAAATTGACTTTTCTAAAATCAGTTTGTCCCCAAATATTACATAACATCATCTAATTCAATGGTCATAAGGAATTTATAAGAATTTCCTAGAATTTCTACTTTAAATTCTCATTGGAGAGTTGATCATTTTTTAATTTTCTAAGCTAGTTCCTTTGAGGATTTTCTGTTTTGGCTTAATTTACATGCACTAACCGATTTTTCATGTCTCATTTCAACATTTGTTGGCTTTATTTCATAGGTAGTCCTTTGCATGTTAATGACCAATGAAATTTGTATAACTTACATTGACTTTTCTTTTTTAATTTGGTTGATTGGTTCCTAATGTATTTCCATACCTTTCTTACTCTTTTTCTTTTTTTAATTTAACTTGTGATCTTTTAACCTTCTTTCCCATTCCGTAATTGGTGCATTAAGGTCCATATTAGATAGGTTTAACGCTTAGTAAGGTCATGACTAAGGTAGTATGGCCATTTAGTGCCTAAGTGTGCCTATCATACCTTAACTATTTCTTACCGATTAAATACCCTTAAATCGATTAAATCAAGCCCATATGGACCTTAATCACTTTAATTTTCTATAGGATTTGGGTATTAAGATTACATTTTATAATTTAAATTAGGATAAAGGTCCTTCCGATCCAGTTCATTTATGGTTTAAAGACTATATCTCTATTTCAAATCATGTAGGCTCTTTCTTCTAACATAATAATTTCTTATATTGGGCCTGACATAACACCATAAAGACTCAACATCATCCCTTTAGCCTAAAAAGTGAAATCATTATATTCGTTTTGACCATTAGGTCCGATGACCGAGGGTAAAATGGTTATTTCTTGAATTTTAGGCACATTTTTCGAGATAAAACCTTATTTAAAATTTTATAAATCCAATTGGCTTATCTGAGACCATACATCATTATTGTATGATGATTTGAGGTTTTTTAAATTTGCATGGGAGCCCGTAGGGTCTGCTTATTAGTCCGTATGAAATTTCAGGTCTCATGACCAAAAATCGAGATTTTCATTCTTCAGCTTTAAATGCCATTCCTAGGTAAGCTATATGCTTTATTATCTTATTTATTATGCTCAAAATACACATTATTTCGGGTATCCTTGACACTCATACCTACTCTAACTTCTAGTCTCTTAAATATTGATGCCTCTAGAAGTACTATTCTGAAATTAGGGTTATCATATACTATCAATTCGCTCACATGGAATTCATTTTAGTTAACATGTAAGACAAAAAGAAGTTATTAATGGAATAAGAAAAGAGAGAAACTTTGGAGAATCTTGCCTAAAGGTTTCGACCACAATCCCAAACCCTAAACTCTCTTCCATTCTCAACATGAAAAGACCCAAAAGGAAAGACTGAAGGAAATGAGAAGGGTTCTAAGGGTTCGGCCAAGGAAGACTTAAGGTAAGAGATTCTACTTTCTTTCAAGTTTTGTGAAGAAATGTGGTATATGAACATGACATTGAGGAAAACTAACAAAAATTTTAAAATAGATACTTGTGATGCATTTGGCCAGGGAAGGAAATAAGGTAAGAAGATTCATTTTTAATTTCTTTCAAGTAGAGGTATAATATTTATAGTCATGATATTTCTAAATTGGCAACAAAAGTTAGAAATTTTACTTAGGAGCTTTAAGCCAAGCTTGAAAAGGCTAATGCTTTGACCCTTTTTGGCACCAAGAGGTATACTAGATTCTACCCTTGAATTGTTATGATGTTATGAGGATGATTTGGTAGCCAATTCTAGGGTTTGGATAATGGTGTTAAAATTAGTATATTTTAGAGTTTAAAATTAATTAATTTTGGAAAATAAATGAAGGTTGAGATATGCTAATTTTTGGGTCGTGTACATTGTTTAAAAACTAAATTGGTATGAAACTGAGATGTAAGGATGGTGCAATTAAGGTTAGGAAACCCTAAACATTGAAATAACACCATTTAAGGTTTGTTGAAGGTTAAGTTCAACCAAACCATAATTCTTAGGATTGAGATATTACTTCAAGAAATTAAAAATCATAATCAAGCTTAATAAAGGGTTTGTAGTCATTTGAGACGAAGAGGGAAAAGTTCGAACTTGAAAATTAGAAAGTTGACCTTTTAGTTTAGGCTTTGACTTTTTGAAAGAAGGGTTGACTTGAGATAATTTAGGGTTTGGAGTGACTTTTGAGGGTTTAAATGATGAAACCAAGGTTTAGATAGACTTTCGACGAGGTTTAACAGGGTCAAACTTTTGAGGTTTGACTTTAACAAAAAAATTCAAATGGAGTTTGACCAAAAAGGAAGATTGGGATATTAATAAAAGTCAAGTCAAAATGAGAAATTCATTGGTCAAAGTGATTAAAATTGTGGTTTGACTTTTATAGATAAACATTGACTTTGATCGCATGTTAATTGAGGCATTGTAATTGTCACGACCCTCAACTTACCAAAATACGTGCCAAATTTTTGCATTTTCATGCATTATTTATTATTCGTCATTTCCTGTTCGTGAACAGCTACTCTCCTCAACAGTTGAGCTGTGTGTCAATGTCTACCTCATCCATCCATAACAATTTAATTTCAAAAGTAAACACTTTTATAAATACATCAGAGTTATTGTTTACAAGTGTTTACATTACTTTACATCCCCAATATTTACATATAAAATGCTACTGTGCTATGTCTAGTTTAGATACAAAATAATTCAAGTGTGTATACCTTGCACGATGGGATGCAGCGGATACCAAAAGGGAAAGCCTCCAGTCACGCTCAATCTGTACTCAAAGCTCTCTAGAGATGGGGAAAATAAGGGGGGTGAGCAAACCACACGCCCAGTAAGGCAATCATGCGAATAGGTAGATACTGTACTATCTACGTGATCATGATGTCATGCTCAAAAGTATACATTTCATCTCATTTTCTCAAATATTAGTTCATGCTTGTGTTAATGGCATGTAAAGCAATTCATGCTATTAAAATTTAGTGCACAAAAATCAATTCAAAGTATGACATTAACCATCATGCATATTTTATAAGTAAAACATGGCATTAATCATCATGCGTATTTCATAAGTAAAGCATGGCATTAAACATCATGCATCAATGCAGTTTAAAACCATTAACAACCTTCATCTCAAAACAATTCAACACTTGTCAGGTCTCAGCCCTTCCCTTGGACTGTCCTGACCCATAAATCATTTCAAACATAGATTTATTCACAAAGAAATAGACATGTGAGATAGGCAATACAATAAGGGAAATATCCTCTAGGACTATGGCCATACCCTGTGTTACCGGCTACATAGATCAGGTGTGCGGGTTATCACCACTATCTGTGTTGAGTTAATGTATTTTGAAATGACAAAACAAGTTAATACAATAATGTTAAGATGGTATACAAACATGTTTAGAAGATATCAGGACCAGAACTTAGAGCTCTGCTGATGAGAGATCAATCTGAGGTGTGAGAGATCGATCTTCTGGGTTTATACTTGATGAGAGATCGATCTCATGATGGAAGAGATCGATCTGGCAAGCCTTAAAACGGTGTAAAGGGTTTAAGGTAAAAAGAGATCGATCTTCCAGGGTTAAGAGATCGATCTCCTCTAAGTCAGAGAACTTAGGAGATCGATCTGGTAAGGAAGAGATCGATCTGCTCAAAGTCAGTGAGCTTAAGAGATCGATCTGGTGTATTGAGAGATCGATCTTGCCTCAAACAGAGAGGATAGGAGATCGATCTGCCTATTCGACAGATCGATCTGCCTCTGCCTATTCAAACTAACAGATCGATCTGGTAATGTATGAGATCGATCTCCCTGTGTATTTGTGCTTTGTCATTGCAGGATTTAAAACTAGGAGATCGATCTGGCCAAGATAGGAGATCGATCTGTCTGACCACTGGAGGTTCCCAACGGCTATTTTCTTCAAATCTCAACGGGAAAAACTGCATTTAATGCTCCAACTACCCAACCTTCAGTATATAACCAAGCATTGAAGACAAAGAGAATAGAGAGACTATTGCTGCATATTCCAAACATTCTCAAGCTTTAATTCTTTCATTCTTTGTGTCCCTATTGATTATTGATTGAGAATCATTGTAAAAGCTTAAGTGCAAAATAGCTACACTTGTCCTACCACTTTAAAGCATTAAATTGTATTCAGTCCTATCTTAAAAGAGAAGAGGATTGTTCCTCAGTGAGAGTATATTGTAAGAGGCTGAATACTTTTTCTGTATTGCCAAAGGTAGTGAGGTTATTCCTTAACCTGTAAAAGGAAATTTGTAAGCTCTATTGAAAGAGAGAAAGAAAGCACTTGACAAGAAGGTCAAGGAGAGAGGACGTAGGCAAGAGTTGGCCGAACCTCTATAAGTGACTGTGTTTGTTTCTCTTCCCTTCTCTCTGCATTAAATTGTTATATTACACTGTTTTATTCATTATCATTTGTGTTTAAATTGTGATTAATTTAAAATCTGCCATAATTATTAGAAAACCAATTCACCCCCCCTCTCGGTAGAGCCAACAATTGGTATCAGAGCTAGGACTCTTTAATCACGTAGGAACAACTTCCTAAGAGTAGAAACGATCAAATGGCTCTTAACAATGTAGCAACTAGTTTGATAGGAGAGGGGCACTCCACGGTTAGACCTCCCATGTTCAATGGTGAACATTATTCATATTGGAGGACTAGGATGATGCTATTCATTCAAGCAAATGACTATGAAGTATGGAGAATTATAGTTAAGGGACCTCAAATCCCTACAAAGAAAATAGAGGGAAGAGATATTCCCAAAGAAGAAGATGAATGGGATTCTAATGACATTAAATGTGCACAACTAAATGCTAAAGCTATGCACACATTATTTTGTGCTTTAGGTCCTAATGAATATAATAGAGTATCCGGGTGTGATAATGCCAAGCAAATATGGGATAAATTGGCAATAACTCATGAGGGTACAACCCAAGTGAAGGAGACAAAAGTAGGTATGCTCACACATGATTATGAGCTTTTTAGGATGAAGGAAGGAGAATCCATTAGTGATATGTTCACTAGGTTTACAGATATAATTAATGGATTAAAATCTTTAGGAAAAATATATTCTAATATTGAAATGGTAAAGAAGATTTTAAATAGCTTACCTAAGTCATGGGAAGCTAAAGTGACAGCAATAGAGGAATCTAAGGATCCACACACACTGTCCTTAGATGAATTAATAGGTTCCTTGCTAACTTATGAGATGAAGCTTAAAAGAAATGAAGAGCCACCCAAGAAAGTGGGTGTTGCTCTAAAATCCACTGCTCAAGAGGAGATTAAAAATGAGAGTGGGAGTGAGGAGGATATTGAGATGGCAATGTTTGCCAAAAGATTCAACAAATTCATGAGAATGAAAGCTAGTAGTAATAATAGGAGAAACAATAGGAGAGAACAAGAGGAAGTAGGTAGAAAAGACTCTATTGTGTGTTATGAATGTAAAAAACCTGGACACATAAAGTTTAACTGCCCTCTTCTCAAAAGATCTAATGATAGGTTTCATAAAAAGAAGGCAATGGTAGCAACATGAAGTGACAGTGACTGCTCCGATGATGAATCAAATGAGGACATTGCCAACCTATGCTTTATGGCTATTGATGATGATGAAAAGGTAACTTCTAATATCAATGAATACTCTTTTGATGAACTACAAGATGCATTTGATGATTTAGCATTAGAGTATGAATCTATGAGCATGAAGTATAAAAAGTTAATATCAAAATTAAAAAGGGAAAATGAGATAATGTTAAAAGATAAATTGGAATGTGAGGAGAAACTAGAGATTGCAAATCTAGAAATTGGTGATCTTAAGGAGAAAAATAGCAATTTACATAACTCCTTTAATAGATTTCACATGGGGCAACAAAAGCTAGATAGCATGTTAGAAACCCAAAGGGCATTTTTTGACAAAAATGGCTTAGGGTATAATGCACAAAGTAGGGAGACCCATCTTAAGAGTTTTATTGCTAGGAAGAGCATGAATAAACCTGAAATTACTTGTTCATATTGTAATAAGAAGGGACATAAGTCACATTATTGCAATATAAAGATGAGGAATCTTAAAAGAAAAATTGTAAAAAGGATATGGATTCCAAAAGAGGTAATTCATTCCAAGGACTGCAATGCATTAGCAAAATGGATCCCAATGGGATCAAGAATTTCATTTACTAACCTCCAAGGACCCAAGAGAATTTGGGTACCTAAGACTTGAGTGTGTTTATTTTTTTGTTATAGGTGATTGAGCATAGCCACAAAGCTAAAACAAAAGAAGCTTGGTACTTAGATAGTGGATGCTCAAGGCACATGACGGGTGATAAAAGCCATTTCAATTCCTTCAAATCGAAAATTGGTGGAGAAGTCACTTTTGGGGACAACTCCAAAGGCCAAGTGGAAGGGAGTGGCTCAATAGGTAATGATCATTTCTCTTTAGAAAAAGTATTACTTGTTAGGGGTCTAAAGCATAACTTGCTAAGCATTAGTCAACTTTGTGACAAAGGTTACAAAGTAATTTTTGATTGCATGAAATGTAATGTTATAGATCCTAAGTCAAATAAAATTCTTCTTCTAGGTCATAGGCAAGGTAACATATATATAGTCTACCTTAATGAACTCAAAAACGAAAACATATGCTTAATGGTAGATAACAAAAAGGAATCTTGGTTATGGCATAGAAGACTAGGTCATGCTAGCATGCATGTGCTATCCAAATTAGCTAGAAAGGATCTAGTGATAGGCTTACCCAAAATATCCTTTGATCATGAAGAAATATGTGAAGCTTGTGTTAAAGGAAAACACAAGAGAACAACTTTTAAGCCTAAGAATAGTGTATCCACCACTAGGCCTCTTCAATTACTGCATTTAGACTTGTTTGGACCAACTAGAACCACCAGCCTAGGTGGGAAACACTATGGTTTTGTAATAGTTGATGATTACACTAGATACACTTGGGTGTTCTTTTTGAGAGTAAAAAATGAAGCCTTAGAGAAATTCATAACTTACTCAAAGGTGACTCAAAATGAAAAAGGATATACAATAACAAGCATTAGAAGTGATCATGACAAAGAATTTGAAAATATAGGATTTGATGAGTATTGCAATGATCAAGGAATTAGCCATAATTTTTCAGCCCCTAGGACACCACAACAAAATGGTGTAGTTGAGAGAAGAAATAGAACTTTGGAAGAGATGGCTAGGACCATGTTATGTGAAAATAACTTGCCAAAGTACTTTTGGGCTGAAGCTATAAACACATCATGTTATATAATCAATAGAGCTATGATAAGACCCATGCTAAAGAAAACTCCTTATGAGCTCTACAAAGGTAAGAAGCCTAACATTAGTTACTTCCATCCTTTTGGCTGCAAATGCTTTGTTCTAAATAATGGAAAAGATAACTTAGGAAAATTTGATGCCAAGAGTGATGAGGGAATATTTCTAGGATATTCTTTGAATTCAAAGGCCTTTAGAATATATAACAAAAGAACATTAGTGGTTGAAGAATCTATTCATGTTATATTTGATGAATCAAATAATATATCTAAAGATTCAACCAACAATGATGAAAATGTTGAGATATTTGATGAAGGCTTAGAAGATGACTTTCTAGAAAAGCTTGATTTGAATAAAGAAGATGAAGAAGAAATAGAAGTTTTAGAAAGAGAACCTAGAGCACCAAGAGAGTTAGGATATGTAAAAGATTGTGAAATAGTAGGAGATCCAACTCTTGGAGTTAGAACTAGGTCATCCTTAAGGAATATGTGCCAATATATAGCCTTTGTATCTCAAATAGAGCCTAGGAATGTCAATGAAGCCTTAGAGGATAATAATTGGTTCCTAGCAATGCAAGAAGAGTTAAATCAATTTGAGAGAAGCAAAGTATGGAAACTAGTTCCTAGGCCTAGTGATCACTCTATAATTGGAACTAAATGGATATTCAAGAACAAAATGGATGAAAATAGTGTGATCATAAGGAATAAGGCTAGGCTAGTTGCTCAAGGCTATAGACAAGAGGAAGGCATAGACTATGATGAAACATATGCACCGGTAGCTAGATTAGAGGCAATAAGAATGTTACTTGCCTTTGCATGTTATAAAGATTTCAAGTTATATCAAATGGATGAAAAGAGTGCATTCTTGAATGGTTTCATTAATGAAGAAGTCTATGCAGAGCAACCTCCCGGATTTGAAAATCATGAATTTCCTGAACATGTTTTCAAATTGTCTAAGGCACTTTATGGGTTAAAACAAGCTCCTAGAGCTTGGTATGAAAGGTTGTCAAAGTTCTTAATAGAAAAAGGATTCTCAAGAGGAAAGGTAGACACCACATTATTCATCAAAAATAAAAATAAGGACTTACTAGTTGTACAAGTATATGTAGATGATATAATTTTTGGTTCAACTAATGAGTCTTTATGTCAAGAGTTTGCTAAGATCATGCAAGGAGAATTTGAGATGAGCATGATGGGAGAACTCACATTCTTCTTGGGACTTCAAGTGAAGCAAACAAAGGATGGAACATTCATCAATCAAGCAAAGTACACCAAGGACTTGCTCAAGAGATTTGGGATGGAGAGTTGCAAACCTCAAGCCACTCCAATGGGAGCTTGACAAAGATGAAGGTGGTAAGTGTGTAGACACTAAACTCTATAGGTCTATGATTGGATCATTGCTTTATTTAACTGCAAGTAGACCAGATATATTGTTTAGTGTATGCCTTTGTGCTAGATTTCAATCCTCTCCTAGGGAATCGCATCTATTGGCAACTAAGAGAATTTTTAGATACCTCAAAGATACTCCCTCACTAGGACTTTGGTATCCCAAAGACTCCACTTTTGCCCTTCATGCATTTTCAGATGCTGATTTTGGAGGATGCAAAATAGATAGGAAAAGTACTTCAGGTACTTGCCAATTCTTAGGAAATAGGTTAATTTCTTGGTTCTCCAAGAAACAAAACAGTGTAGCTCAGTCCACAACTGAAGCTGAATATATAGCAGCTGGTAGTTGTAGTGCTCAAGTGTTGTGGATTAAACAACAAATGAGAGATTATGGTATTGACATGAAGCAAGTCTCAATTAAATGTGATAATACCGGTGCCATTAATCTGTCTAAGAATCCTATCCAACACTCCAGAACCAAGCACATAGAAATTAGACATCACTTCCTTAGAGATCATGTACAAAAAGGGGATATAATCTTAGAGTATATTGATACTACACATCAAATAGCTGATATATTCACCAAACCCCTTGATAGAGATAGGTTCTGTATCCTTAGAGGTGAATTAGGACTCATGAATATGCCTTAGGACTTTCATGTTGTAAAAATCTTGATTTCAAGTTGATTTTTAAAGAGTTTTTGCAAAAATTTTCTGGCAAAAAGGATGAGAGATCGATCTCCTTGAGATATAGATCGATCTCTATCCCTTAAACAAGCCTAAATTATCAAGGTTAAGCTAAGCAGATCGATCTTCTAACCATAAGATCGATCTGCTTACGTCTCTGTTTAGAGGCAGATCGGTCTGTCCACACGACAGATCGATCTCATCAAGCTTCCACATTCTACAGATCGATCTATGCATGTACCAGATCGATCTCCTTAAGCCTCTGTTTGCGACCAGATCGATCTATCCCTACGACAGATCGATCTTTCTTCGCTTCTGGGAGTACCAGATCGATCTGTCGCCTCGACAGATCGATCTCCTATGCCTTGGAGTATAAATACCCGCGAAAAATCCCCAAATCTCCCAAAACCTAAAATTCAAATTCTCCAATTCCCTCGCATCCTCTTCTTCAATTCCTTCTCAGATCGATCCTCGTACAGTCTTCCTTGCGTCTCGGTGTCAAATTCCGGTATAGTAACCTACATTTCTCACTGATTTTCTCAAAATCCTTCTTCGATTTGTGTTTGTTTTGCGTCTAGGGCAAACCTAGGTACTGTTTCATTGCCTTTCTTTTTGTTGAATTTAGTTATCAAATCTTTAAGGTCTAGAATAATGCCTAGGCTTAAGAGAGCAGGAACCAAACCACCTAGACCCAATGTAGAGGCAGGTTCTTCCTCCCAACCCACTCCACCTCCACTCGCTTCTTTCAATCGGTGTTTTAGAACACCAGCCAAAAGAAAGCGGTATGAGGAATTTTTCTCAACTATGCCAATCAAGCATTGGCGTCCTATCGATTTTTCCGTCCTCAACATCGGGACCCTCCATCACATGGGATACTACAAAGATATCCGAGGCAATTGGACGAAAAAGAGGGATCAGCAACCTGCAGAGGCTATGGAGGAGGACCCCACTGCTGAGCCAGTGCATCCACCTGCAGCACCAGCTCTGGAACCATCGGCTCCGCAAACTGCACCAACATCATCTCCTGCTGACTTGGAGCTGCTCGTGAAGATGATAAGCGACCTCAGTCAGAGGATCGATGAAGGACATACCACTCAGCAGCGTATGTTTGCCGAATTAAATCAACGAGTGGATAAACTTCAAAACACTCAAAAGGCGATGTTCGATAAATTTCAAGAAACTCAAGAGGCGATGTTCGATGAGCTCCAAGTAACACGCACGCATGTTGAGAATCTTATGGATCGTGATCCTCCCTCACAATAGGCATTAGGCGCTTAGATTTAGTGTAGTTACAACACTGTTAAGCTACTTGATGTTATCTGTGAAAAATTTGCTTGAATGAAATTAACTTGATGTTAAGTTAATGAAAATGTTGATTTTGAAATGCCATGAATCTTCTCTTTAGTATGTGATTGATATGACAAAAAGGGGGAGAAGAAACATGTGTTGTGGTTGTGTTAAAGGTTTAAAAGACTGATTTAATTGAGGGGGAGTTATGATTTAATTGAGGGGGAGTTATGATTTAACTGAGGGGGAGTTAAGTTATTAATAAAGTCATAACAAAGTCAAAAGTTCACAAAAAGGGGGAACTTTGCAATTTCACTAAACATGTTTATTAGATGAGTTTTGTCATATCAAAAAGGGGGAGATTATTGAGTTAATGTATTTTGAAATGACAAAACAAGTTAATACAATAATGTTAAGATGGTATACAAACATGTTTACAAGATATCAGGACCAGAACTTAGAGTTCTGCTGATGAGAGATCAATCTGAGGTGTGAGAGATCGATCTCCTGGGTTTATACTTGATGAGAGATCGATCTCATGATGGAAGAGATCGATCTGGCAAGCCTTAAAACGGTGTAAAGGGTTTAAGGTAAAAAGAGATCGATCTTCCAGGGTTAAGAGATCGATCTCCTCTAAGTCAAAGAACTTAGGAGATCGATCTGGTAAGGAAGAGATCGATCTGCTCAAAGTCAGTGAGCTTAAGAGATCGATCTGGTGTATTGAGAGATCGATCTTGCCTCAAACAGAGAGGATAGGAGATCGATCTGCCTATTCGACAGATCGATCTGCCTCTGCCTATTCAAACTAACAGATCGATCTGGTAATGTATGAGATCGATCTCCCTGTGTATTTGTGCTTTGTCATTGCAGGATTTAAAACTAGGAGATCGATCTGGCCAAGATAGGAGATCGATCTGTCTGACCACTGGAGGTTCCCAACGGCTATTTTCTTCAAATCTCAACGGGAAAAACTGCATTTAATGCTCCAACTACCAACCTTCAGTATATAACCAAGCATTGAAGACAAAGAGAATAGAGAGACTATTGCTGCATATTCCAAACATTCTCAAGCTTTAATTCTTTCATTCTTTGTGTCCCTATTGATTATTGATTGAGAATCATTGTAAAAGCTTAAGTGCAAAATAGCTACACTTGTCCTACCACTTTAAAGCATTAAATTGTATTCAGTCCTATCTTAAAAGAGAAGAGGATTGTTCCTCAGTGAGAGTATATTGTAAGAGGCTGAATACTTTTTCTGTATTGCCAAAGATAGTGAGGTTATTCCTTAACCTGTAAAAGGAAATTTGTAAGCTCTATTGAAAGAGAGAAAGAAAGCACTTGACAAGAAGGTCAAGGAGAGAGGACGTAGGCAAGAGTTGGCCGAACCTCTATAAGTGACTGTGTTTGTTTCTCTTCCCTTCTCTCTGCATTAAATTGTTATATTACACTGTTTTATTCATTATCATTTGTGTTTAAATTGTGATTAATTTAAAATCTGCCATAATTGTTAGAAAACCGATTCACCCCCCCTCTCGGTAGAGCCAACAATCTGCTTCCACACGAGAGGTGGGTCAAGTTTAACCCGTCGGTCCATAGTAGATCTTGTCTGAAGACGGCATATCACAATTTCAATACAGTACATCATACTCTGTGCTACCTGCACGGTACAACGTACTCCGTGGACCAATATCAACACATCATATCATGCCACATCTCAAAACACACGTGTGAGCCTATTTAATCGGTATGACTTCTTATCTACCCGAAGCTCCTAACACGACTATTAACATATCAAAATATCACAAATGCACGTGAGAGCCTATTTAATCAGTGCGACACTCAGTCTGCCCGAAGCTCCCAGCACGACAATAAATAAACGGAGCATCTAATGCGAGCTATGCTCCAACACTATGCCAAAACTAATATAAAAATCCATGTGAAAACTAGTGCGAGCTAGGCTCTAGCACTCATGCGTATAAAACACATCGAAACTTGTGCGAGGCACACTTTAGTACGCTTTCATTCTCACAAAAACCATGTAGGTGACTCAATTCTTTACAAAGTATGGTTAACAAACCAAAACAACTCATTTCTTTTGCAAATCATTTCAAATGTTAGCCAACCTACCAATCATTTGCTAAAAAGACACAAAACATGATCGATCTGTATTTTATAGAAGGTTCAGAAGATCGATCTGGTCATAGGGGAGATCGATTTGTATTTTATAGAATTTTTAGGAGATTGATCTGGCTCCATTGGAGATCGATCTGTCCTATTCCATAGCTCAAAATAAGAGCATTTTGGCTCTTCCAGATCGATCTCTCATCCCATGAGATCGATCTGGCTTTCATATTTTCAGGTTTTACTGCAGTTTTCTCCAGGTACTTACACCAAAACAACTCTAATTTGCTGCCATAGTCATTTTCTTATCTGATCGTCTTTGAGACTTGAAAATGACATCTATTAATACTTTATACCTATTGAAACTTGTGTGAAATCCTTGTATAACCAAAGGTATACGATATAAACCAAATTTAAGTGCATAACTTATACAATCTTTCTTCCATTTTACCACACTACTCATTTTCCATTCTAGTCACAATCTTCTCATGTTTAAGTCCATTTTCTTCATATTCGTATATAATGTAACTTGTACATACAGTCACAACTCTTATTACAAGTGTGTACATTAAACTTATGGACTTACTGACACGCCCTAGACGTATTACCGCAAGTGCACGGGTCGTACAAGTAATAATGGGATTTGAGTCCCGAGTTATCGTCCCTCAGAGAAGTTGACTAGCCTAATTAAGTACTGGTTAACTTACCCTAAGTATATTCTAGCAAATTATGAAATTAAGGTGGTGATCTAAATAGCTAGAATTAAAAATACTAAAAGCAATAAAATAATAAAAACTATAAAATAAAGAAAATAAAACCGAGCAAAATTACTTACAGTGCTCCACACAATTAAAATAAAAAAACCTACAAAAGAAATTAAAACAGTTAAAAATTCATTAACGTAATTAAGATAAAATGCAAATATGAAATTAACAAAACAAGGTTAATTACACTACAATTAAACTAACCTAAAATAAAATATGCATGCAATTAAGCTAATTAATAAAAATGCAAATTAAACTAAACTAGAATCTAATAAAAATGAAGACTAAATTAAGAAATGCATGAAACACATTGAATCTAAATTAATTCTAAATACAACTCATAAAATACTAAAATTAAGTTCTAAAACATATAATATAAAATTAACTACTAACTAAATTAAAACTAACAAACAAAAATATTAAAACTAACCTAGCATTTTAATTTGATTAAACTAACTAACTTACAACTAACCAAGGCATGGAAATACTAATGATGCATTAAACTAAAACACGACGAAATTGAACTATGGCCAAACATGGCCTTAGCAAATTTAAATCAACCCCATGTCCCTCCATTCACTGTTCATGTCTTCATATTGTTTCTTTTCCAGGAGATGGCCTCAGGTTGGTTGTTTAGGCGTGTCCAGCTGCTGTCCATACCTCTCAGTTCAGTGCTTCTGCTCCATGCCTCTAGGATTGTCCTCTATCCAGCTATTGCATACAGCCTGCACGTTTCCACCTGCTTCAAGCTGCATTTTTTGCATCTGCCAGGCGTGACTAGCTCCCATTCTCGGTTCCGTGTATAACATCCCTACCTGCAACAACACATCACGTTACCACCTGCTTCAAGCTGCATTTTTTGGATTTATTCAGCACCGTATCTGCCTTCACGCAACTGAGAGAAGCAATCTGCCTTTACGCCAGCTCATGCTTCAGTAACTTTCACTCCTGCTGGCAACAAGTTGATAGTCTTCGCTTCAGCTCTCCAGCTTCATGTGTGTCCTCTGCCCAACCGTGCCTTGCTTTCCACCAGTGCACGTCCCAGCTCTCTACGTCAGGTGCTGCTCCAGCTTTATGTGTTGTTCTCTGCCCAACCATTAGCAGTAATGTGCTCATGCATCCTCAGTTCGACAGTAGCCTTCACATGTCTTGCTCTTGCATTGTTGCTGCTGCATCATGCGTTACTGCCGAACAGCACATCAATCCATCTCCTGCTATGCTCAACAAAGTAGATCAGCAAACATTATTGGAATACAGGTTACAACAGTAAATGAAGAACACAAGAAAGCTTAAAATAATTGAAACTATAAACTAAACCAAATAAAGAAGATGAACAGTAATTAAATCATAAAGCAGAGGAGAATAGAGGAACAATTTTCTTCTTTACTGTTCTTTGTCTACCGATGTGAACAATTCAGCTACTGCCTAAATTGATCCCGTTATGTCACCTACTATTGCCTATATATATATTTAACATACCATCCAACAACAATTAAGCCAACCAAGAAGACAAATGCAAGAGAAAACACAAATTGAATCAAGACATGTAAGTGGCGGGAACTTACATTCTAAATACAGAATTAAAAAAAAAAACAAAATGAATCCATGCAATGTAGAAAAATGACAACGAGACAAAGAAACATGATGCAAAAATATGAATTGTAAGATTGAAATCGAGAGGAAATATATAAAACAAACAAAACAACACTTGAAGTTACACTTTCAAACCCGTAGCTTTCATCAACGTGAGAAAAAAAATATCATCATCGGCTTGCTCTAATTCCAGCCCTTAATGCCATGGTTCCAAATTGCTTAAATGTGAAATAATGCCTAGCATTTGCCCACATTAAAGCACCAAAACCCAATAGCATATATGAGGGAAGAAGACGGAACCGTCCCTATTTCGCAGAGGTGAGAGGAGCCACGATAAGCTCCTATTATACCCCCACCCCAGAGAAGAAAGCCCACAGCTGAAGAGAAAGGGGAAGCAAGCTGCTAGTAAGGGACATGTGTATACATTGGATTAGGACAGGGCAGATGCTTCGTCTGATGTGGTTTAAGGTTTTATTGCTAAGTGGTCGATATGGATAAGGCAAGTCCGGAGTTGATTGATATTCCAATAGTCAAGGAATTTACTGATGTCTTTCCGGATGATCTGCCAGAGTGCCACCAGACAGAGAGATAGAGTTTTATATTTATCTGGCACCTGGTACTGAGCCTATATCGAGATCACCGTATAGAATAGCACCAGTAGAGTTAGAAAAGCTAAAGAAACAGTTACAGGAGCTACTGGATAAGGGGTTTATTAGACCAAGCGTGTCGATTTGGGGAACTCCGGTTCTAATTGTGAAGAAAAAATGATGAAAGCCTCCGACTGTGCATTGATTTTCGGTTGTTGAATAAGGCTACCATCAAGAATAAATACCCCTTGCCACGTATAGATGATCTATTGGATCAGCTCCGGGAAGTAAAGATCTTTTTCAAGATCGATTTGAGGTCTGGGTACCATCAGTTGAGAATTCGGAGCAAAGATGTACCCAAGACAGCTTTTCGTACCCGTTTTGGCCATTATAAATTTTTGGTTATACCTTTCAGGTTGACTAATGCGCTTACAGCGTTTATGGCTTTGATGAACGATGTATTCAAGCCTTACCTGGATAGATTTGTTATCGTTTTTATCGATGACATTATGGTGTATTTGAAGTCCAGGAAAGATAATGAGCAGCACTTAAGGATTGTGTTACAAACCCTCTGAGATAAGAAATTATATGCTAAACTCAGTAAGTATGACTTCTGGTTGAAACAAATATAAGTTCTGAGCCATGTGGTATCGAAGGACGAGATATCAGTGGATCCGTCCAAGATAGAAATTGTAGTCCAGTGGGACAGGCCCGAGACAGTTACAGAGATCAGTAATTTTTTGGGTTTAGCTGAGTATTGCAGCAGGTCTGTAGAGGGTCTTCTTCTTAAAATTGGTTACTCCTCTGAACTCATCTCACTCTAAAGAATATGGCATCTGAGTTGGATGATGCTTGTGAGAGAAGCTTTCAGGAGTGGAACTTCAACTGACCACCGCACATATTCTCACCATTCTGACCAGCTCAGTAGATTTCTCTGTGTACACTGATGCTTCATATCAGGGATTGGGCTGTGTATTGATATCAAGATAGGAAGGTAGTTGCTTATGGATCCCGTCAGTTGAAGGATCATGAGAGGAACTACCCTACCCATGATCTAGAGTTGGCTGTCGTAGTGTTTGCACTGAAGATATGATGCCACTAATTATACAGTGAGAAATTTCAGGTGTATACCGATCATAAGAACCTCAAGTACCTGTTTTCACAGAAGGAATTGAATATGAGGCAACGAAGATGGTTAGAGCTTCTGAGGGATTTTGACTGTGAGATCTTATGCCACCCGGGTAAGGCTAATGTGACTGCTGATGCGTTGAGCAGAAAGAGCCTTGGGATGGTATCTCATATGATGATCAGGGAACACGAGTTGCTAGCAGAGTTTGCGAGCCTCAGCTTATATGTGACCCCTTCTGATACTGAGGCCTATTGTGTGATAGCTAGTCTGAGGTTAGAACCAGAGTTGGTTGACCAGATCAGACAAGCTCAGCGAGTGGATCGCTTGTGTATTTATATGGCTAGTCAGATACAGATGGGTACCGGTGTTGACTGAGAGTTGAGCACCGATGGTTTACTGAGGTTCCGAGGTAGAGTGTGTGTCCCCGATGATCTGCAGTTGAGGAAACTGATTTTGATAGAAGCTCACTCTTCGAGGTATACTTTACATCCGGGAAGCAGTAAAATGTAGAAGAAACTTCAAAAAGTTGTATTGGTGGTCAGGTATGAAGATGGATAGCGCCGGGTATGTTATTAGATGTCTGGTATGCCAGCAAGTTACGGTAGAGTAACAGAAGCCTGCAGAGTTATTGCAGCCTCTACCTATACCGATATGAAAATTAGAGCGTCTCACCATAGATTTCATCATGGGTTTACCAAGGACTAGAAGGAACCATGATGCTATTTGGGTGATCGTTGATCGATTGACGAAGTCAGCCCACTTCCTAGCTATGAAAGCTACGGATACTCTGAGTGCATTGGCGGATTTGTATGTACGAGAGGTTGTGAGGCTACATGGCATTCCAGTGAGCATAGTCTCTGATAGGGAGTCCCGCTTCACATCCCACTTTTAGGGACAATTTCAGGAAGCGATGGGAACCTGATTGAGTTTGAGTACAACTTTCCATCCCCAGACAGATGGTCAGTCAGCGATGACCATTCAGACTCTGGAGGATATATTGAGAGCTTATGTGATAGACTTTAAAGGCTCCTGGATGAGCATTTGCCATTAGCCGAATTCACCTACAACAACAATTATCACTCGAGTATTGTAATGACACCTTACGAAGCGTTGTATAGTAGCAGGTGTAGTCCTTCCATTGGATGGGAAGAGGTGTGTGATCGAAAGATATTTGCTCCGATCTGAAGAAACAAGCCTCTAAGGATGTCCAGTTGATATGTGATAGATTGAGGACAACTCAGAGCAGGCAGAAGAGTTATGCTAATACGAGGCTTAAACCTCTAGAATTCACTATGGGTGAATCTATATTTTGAAAGTTTCTTCCTCCAATGGTATTATGAGGTTCGAAAAGAGAGGTAAAATTCCGTCATCCCTATATCGGACCATTTAAGATCTAAGACCAAGTGGGAGATAAGGCCTACAGGCTAGTGTGACCCACTGAGCTAGCAGGCACCCATAATGTCTTCGACATCTCCATGCATCGAAAATATCATCTGGATCCAACACATGTAATTCAGTAAGAGCCATTGAAGCTCAAGGAGGATATGATGTATGTGGAGAAGTCGATTCGGTTATTAGATAGGAAGGATAAAGTATTTCGATGTAAGATGATTCCTCTAGTCAAGGTTCTTTGGCAGTACCACACCTCTGAGGAAGTTACGTGGGAATTAGAGAGCCTGATGCTTAAGAGGTATCTGCACCTATTCGAGAGTTGAGTATTGGTCAATTTGGAGGACCAAATTTTTTTAAGTGGGGGAGAAAATGTAAGACCCAAATTTCATATTTTTCTTTGAAAATATATTATGTTAAATATATAATTATGATATATCGGGCAATAAAGAAGAAATTATACAATTTCAAGTATAAATAATTAAAGTGGGTACCGATAAATTTTAAAGTATCGAAATAAGAGTTCGGATAAATTCGAGACAAATCGAATGAAATTAGGTTAAACCGATCGTAAATATGGACTCAGAACACGAAAATATAGGGAGTCCAAGAAGGAAAGTTAGTCCGAAAACGATAAACCGAAAATTTTCCAATTTGGCAATTTACCCCGAAAATATAGAAAAATAATATTTTCGGAGGGATAAATCAATGAGATAAAATGAAATGGAATGTACATATATTTTGGTGGAATTAAATAAAATAAAATATATGTACAAGGATGTATAAATTTTAGTGTATAAAATGCACTATGGGAATAAAATATACTAATAATAATAATATTTGTTTTATTATTATTATTATATTTTAAATTATAAGATTATTTTAGTATTATTATATGTATTTTGTAGATATTTTGATAGATATATTATATTATATTGTATATAATATAATATATATAAATAAAAAAATAAGAAAAAAAAAGAAATCGAATGAAAAAAAAAAGAAACAGAAACCCGAAAACGCGAGGCAGCTTCCCCCCCCCAAACCGACCTCCTCTGCCAGTTTCACCGGCGAGCAACGACGGCGACGGAGAGCGCGAGACGGTCGGCGAAGGGACGACCGGCCCAGAGGAAGCGTCCGACAGCAACGACGCGCCCCAGATCGCCGACGATGAGGAGATCGGCGAGGGAGGAACCCGGGGGAGAGAAGGGAAGAACGGCGGTCACCGGCGCCGATTTGGGCTGAGCCCTTCCAACCGAAGGTTACCCAAGCCGAGGCGTGCCGAACGGCACCAGCGACGGCCTGAGAACCGACCGAAATCGCCACGAACGGCGAAAATCTCACCTGAACCGGTCGGACCGGTTCAGTGTGAAAGGGGCTGAACCAGTCCGAACCGGTTCAGTAGGAGAGAGAAAGAGGAGAGAGAAAAAAAATTTTGGAAAAAATTCAATGTTATCTCAGCACAGCAGTAGACCGGTAAGTGGTCGAAAATCAGTCGAATTATTTTTCGGATAATTAATTTGAATTTATATTAGATCGAAATTAATCGGTTTAAATATATATTGCTGTGTAACGAAAAAACGGTAGGCGACGTGTACGAATTCGAGCGGATCTCGACTTACGTGTCACCAAGGAAAGATTTAGCTTTCAAGAATACGTCCAGAGCCAATTAGACTGCGTGATTTGGAGAGATAAAGAATAAAAATTCGCAGTCGACTCATTTTGAGGTAAGGGATTCCGTAAGCTCTTAGAGATAGCTGTACGTATTTTATCGTCATTTACGTACACCTAAATTTTCGTATAGAGTATGAATATGAAATTTCTCGATAGTACTCAAATATGAAAAAATTACGAAAATGCCCCTAGGTACGAAAAATATAAAAATGGCCGAAATGGTCTATTTTGATGTGTTTTACATGAATAAGCATATTTTGTGAATAAGTGGTGATAGAATGGCTCTGAATTTGATTATCTGCATTAAATTGCAATGTTTTCAGAATAAAAAGTGTTTGTTGAGTGATTTGATAGAAAATGTTTTCTCTCACTCAAGTGGGTACTACCTTCCGTGGTTGAGGTTGGTTTGTACGCCCCTTATGTGCATCGAGTCATCTATCAGTTTTGAGATTAAAGTCTTGCTAGAGCGTTGCTCGCACTAGACTTTACATATTTGTGCATGATACCGTGCTGGAGCTTTGCTCGCACGGGACTTCGATTTTGTGATGTGCATAAAACCGTGTTTGGAGACGTCGTGTAGGCTGTGTAAGCTTGCACTGATCCTCGCACGTGATTTGATAAAGCCGTGCTGGAGCCTCGTGTAGACTGGGTGTCACACTGATTGATATGCCCGCACGTGCATTTTTGGGAGACTCAGTATTGATATAGCTGGAGATGGGATGATAAGACCCGTTGGACGGGCACTCCTAATCTCGCTGATTTCAGATATTGGGGTCCACGAAGTACAATGTACCGTGTGGACGCACATGGAGTACGACGTACCGTGTTGTTTGTTTGTGTCTGATGGTAGACTGACCCCCTATCATCAGCCATCCGGGGACATTCATGCACACCTGATCCGTGATTGCATGGAGTCCATGACTATGGCCATATGTCTATTCGTTTCCATATGCTCTGCTTTGTCTCCATACTTATATGATTTCTGATTTAAATTCTGAGATTTTGATTTATCTCCTATTTGATTTAAATCAGTTTTATGAGAACATGTGTTTTGAAAAATTCGTTTGTGATATGACATGACTTGAGAAAGCATACGTGTATGGCTTTTGTGATTCAGTTGGAATTGAGAAAGTAAAGATTTTCTGCATGACATGCATGTAGGTAGTATAGTTATCTACCTGCTTGAGTGATTTCTTACTGAGCGCGTTAGCTCACCCCTTTTTTCCTCCACTCCACAGAGTTACTTAAGTCTTGAGAGCGGCGGTAGTCTTGAGCAGTTGACAGCCCATACTCCATTGTGCGCAAAGGTATACACTTATTTCGCTTTTGTATCTAAAATTGTCAGGCACAGTTAAGTATATTAAGAATTACTGGGATGTAAACGTACGTATGTAAATACATATATGAATAAAAAAAATTCAACTATAATGTACGATTTATATTTAATTGTGTAAAGTCAATATCGGCTCGTGTGCCCAACCATCCGTATGTTGTCTGCTCCGTTATGTGTGTAAGATTGAATAATAATGATTTAAATGTGGAAAGGGGGTGTGACAATTACAATAAGGAATAAGTATCTTATACCGAATGTAGCAAATTTGTTCGATAAGTTGACCAAGGCAGCCTATTTCACCAAGCTAGACTTGCGGTCGGGGTACTGACAAGTTCGTATAGCCCTCGGGGACGAATCAAAGACGACCATGGTGACGAGGTATGGGTCATTCGAGTTTTTGATAATACCTTTCGGTCTGACAAACGCCCCAGCTGCATTCTGTAACCTCATGAATGCGTCCTGTATGAATACTTGGATAGCTTTGTTGTGGTGTACTTGGATGACATTGTTGTATACAGTGAGACCCTAGAGGCACATGTGGAGCATCTTGGGAAGGTGTTCACTAAATTGAGGGAGCACTCATAGTATGTCAAGAAGGAAAAATGTGAGTTTGGCATGCAAGAGATCTTATTTTTGGGACATAAGGTGAGTAAGAGAAAGATCTGCATGGATGAACGAAAAATCCAGGTGATTGTGGAGTGATCCTTTTCGAAGACAGTGTCAAAGTTGATACCTTTTCTGGGCTTGGCTAACTACTATCAACGGTTCATTGTAGGATTTTTCAAATTGGTTAGTCCCCTCACAGATTTGTTGAAAAAGGGAAAACCATGGGAATGGACAGTCTAATGCAAAGAAGCCTTTGAGAGAGTCAAGAGGCAGTGACCTCAAAGCCTGTTCTCAAACTGTCGAACTTCGAGTGATCTTTTGAGGTACACACAGATGCATCGGATAAGGCCACAGGGGGAGTGCTAGTCCATGAGGGATACCCCATTGCCTATGAAAGCCGAAAGTTGAAGGAAGCGGAGCAGCACTACTCGGCGCATGAGAAGGAGATGACTGCGGTGATTCATTGCCTCGGTGTCTGGAGGCACTACTTGTTAGGAACCAGGTTCATTGTGGTGACGGATAACGTAGCTAATACCTTTTTTAAAACATAGAAGAACCTGTTAGCCAAGCAGGTAAGGTGGCAAGAGTTTCTTGTCAAGTTTGACTTCACTTGGTTGCATCGTTCAGGACAAGAGAACCGGGTGGCAGATGCGTTGAGTCAGAAGGAGGTACAGTCCTTCGTAGCTTCTTTGACTTTGGTCCATTCCGATTTTGCCGAGCGGATTAAGCAAGCTACCGAGGCAGATGTTGCCTACTGCAAGACAAGGCGACAAGTTTTAGATAGTGTTGTTCAAAAATATTGGGTCGAAAATGATCTCCTCTATGCAAAAGGAGGTAGATTATATGTCCCTAAGGGCGGGGGATTGAGGCGCGAGTTGTTGAAAGAGACCCATGATCCGCAATGCGCAGGACATCCGGGTGTGGAAAGGATGATTGCTCTATTATCAAGGGATTATTTCTGGCCAAAGATGTTGGAGGACATTGAGTTATATGTTCGCACTTGTCTAGTGTGTCAGCTAGACAAAACCGAGAAGAGGAAGTAAGCTGGGCTGCTTCAACCGCTACCGATACCAGAGGGACCTTGGGAGTCTCTTTCTATGGATTTTATAATAGGCATGTCAGTGGTAGATGAAATGGGATCCATCTTGGTAGTGGTCGATCGCTTCTCTAAGTATGCAGTCTTCATTGCAGTGCCTCAAGTTTGTACTACAGAACTAGCAGCGTAGCTGATGTTCAAATACGTGGTGAAAGTATTTGGGCTCCCTAGAGACATTGTCAACAATCGAGATGCTCGGTTCACTAGTAAATTCTGGATAGTTTTATTCAAACTGATGGGTTCAGAGTTGAAGTTTTCCACAGCAAACCACCTGCAAACAGATGGCCAGACGGAGTGGGTGAATGCTTTGTTGGAGGAGTACTTGTGGCAATATGTGACCGCAAGCCAACGAAATTGGTTGAGTTTACTTAATGTTGCCCAATTTTGCTACAATCTGCATAAGTCTTCCACAACAGGTTTGAGCTATTCGGAGCTAGCACTTGGGCGTCAACCTTTGACACCGACCGAGATAGTCAAGCAAAAAAACATAAGGAAGTTGTCCGGCTGCATACAGTTTTGCTCGTGATAAATAGGAGCTCATTGATCAGGCACGGGATAGCTTGGCCCTGGCACAGTAACGGATGAAAGAGTATGCAAATCGACATAGACGGCCCTTGGAGTTTCAAGAAGGGGACCTTATGCTCTTGAAACTCACACCCCAGATATGGAAGAATGTGACGGATAGGCGTTACCACAACGGCCTTATTCAGAAATATGATGGACCTTTCAAGGTGGTCAAGAGAGTCGGGAATGTGGCATATCGACTCGAACCACCTGCGAGTATGAAAATCCATCCGACCTTCCATGTGAGCTTTCTAAAGCCCTACCATCAGGACGAGACGCGAGAGCAAGGAAGGAGAGCTCCACCAACCGTGAGGAAAGATTTCCAAAAGAAGTTGATGGAGATTCTCGACCACAACACGTAGGGCGCTAGTAGCAAGAGCCGACGCACTGACTACCTCGTGCGATGGGAAGATGGTAGTAAGTCATGGGAGAGGGATGTCACATTGTGGGAGTATAAAGACCAGGTGCAGGCGTACTTGGAAAACCTCCCGACGAGGACGTCGGCTCCATCCGGCAGCGGAGAGTTTGTCACACCCTCGTGAGCTGGATGCGCGCGGGACGCGCGATATGCGGGCGGGATGTGCGATTGTGCGCAAGCTGGCACATGGTGGCATTGAGCAAGTCTTGGGCTGGAGATTTGGCATCAACGACAGTTGGCTGCTGTCAAATCTGCATGGTGCGGACATCACGCTTTATAGGCAACAAAGGAATTGATGAGTACTGAATGCAGATTGATATGCGTCAGGCGGATATCCCTGCGCGCATCAAGGGCGTATTGATGGACAGGCGTGATTGTGGGGGATTGAGAGTTTCTCGTGAGAATCCGGCATAATCCAAGCTGATACAGTTGACTTGCCAGATGCGGGGCGAGATCTCTGGAGGCAATCTGTCCGTAATCTTCGGGATTACAATTAATGTATTCAATCTGCTTTCCTTTTCTGGCTGGGGGTGTCAGCCAGTGCTTGCCTATATATTGTGGGTTGTGAATGGCAGTGAGACACAGACCTCCGAGTGTGAGTTGTTGTTGTGTCCCTACAGCAGACTCTTTTTCCTTCTAAACTGTGAATAGAAAGGTTGAGAATTCCTGTAGTCGTGCGCTTTCTTGCGGATTGCCCATGTTGCTTGTGTGTGTGTTCGATTAGGTGTTGGTTAGCTGACTAAGTGCGAGACTTAGTGTCATCACAAGGTGCGGAAAAATCATAGTCCAAGATAACCCCGTGACACCTACCACTACAGGGACCTTGAACAAGGTAACACTTGATCTGATATATCTAGTCTAAAACTATTAGATTTTAAATGAAAAACTTCTTGTTGTATTTATGGGCCCAAATTACCTGCAATTTAATGGATGTGGGATTTTTTATCGTGTTTAATAGTCCCTCTTACGTGTTAGACAACTACCTATCCATGTGACGGACTTTACATGTAGGTATAACAAATCTTTCGTGAAGAGATAACAAATGAGGGCAGCACTTGCTTTGATAGTATTTTTTTTTTTTTGGAGAATTTGCAATATATGAAGTATAATTGTTACATTTACTTACCAATATAACCAATTTAACTGACATCTGATTTTACTTCTTCTCCGCTTCAATAAACCCTTTAGAGCGACTCTTGTTTCCGTTCGTTGCTCCCTTTTCTGATAGACCTGTTATACTTACTAAGATGCAAATGATAGACCCTATTATGTCTTAACTTGATTCATTTCTCCTGATAGCTAGGTTTGTTGCTGTCCTTACAGGCGCGGGACTATATTGAGATATTTTTATTAACACATAAATACAACAATGGCTACTCAGTTATTGTGAATTAATTTTAGGTTCAAATGTACCTCTAAAATTTATGAAAATGCTCCCTTAAAAAAGTATATATGTTATAAGTAGAACAGGTGCTTCTACTTCTCTTTTTCATTTGAGGATAAATCACGAATGTATTACTACTTGTCCAATATCCAAAGTTATCAATAAGAACGAAGTATCTTAATTTGTTTTTTGCTCAATCATCAAGTTGAACAATTAATTAATAAGCTTTGATTTTTTTTTCCTATATGTAAGTCCTCATATTAGTTTGGTTTTTTCTACAATTGGGTTTAGGTATGCCTGGAATTGCTACTTATGTAGGCTTCTTCAACTTATGTTGTCCTAAGAAAGGGGAAACTGTGTATGTCTCGACATCAGCAGGAGGAGTAGGACAACTTGTTGGTCAGTTTGCCAAGATGATGGGTTGCTATGTTGTTGGAAGTTCTAGCACCAAAGAAAAGGTACAGATCAGTTTTGCTTTCATATATGAGTCTTTCTTTAAGATCTTTCTTGTTGCTTAAACACTTGCAAAGCCCTTGCAGGTTGATCTCACCAAGGGCAAGTTTGGCTTTAGTGATGCTTTCAACTATAAACAGGAGCCTGATTTAGGTACGGCCTTAAAAAGGTCAGTCCTCAAACCATACACACCGATTAATCCAATCCAACTGCTTACACCAAAATTTTTGCCTATTATTCATTAATGGTCCGTTTAGCTCACTGGTTGACAATTTATTTGTAATTCGTGTTCGCATTATGTAAAATCGTGTTTATGTCATATTCATTTAAATTTTTAACTTAATTTTAGCTCATATTATCTTCGTATCTTTTATTTGCATCATGTCACTATATCGTATTTAGGGTTGTCAAGTCTACTTGCATGCTCTCAGCTTTCCCATACATAAAATTTAACCTGCCATCTTGAAGTCATGCATCGAAAGCTCCAACTTACTCAATTTTCTACTTTATATATATTGTGTGGCAAATTAGGTACTTCCCAGAAGGCATTGACATTTATTTTGACAACGTGGGTGGTCGAAAGCTTGACCAAGTGCTATTGCACATGAAACCCCATGGCCGCATTGCAGCTTGTGGAATGATTTCTCAATACAATCTTGAAGAAGCAGAAGGAATAAGAAACTTGTTCAGCCTGATCCCAAAGAGTGCTGAGATAAAAGGCTATGTTGAAACAGAGTTCAAGCACATATATCCCCAATATCTTGAATTGGCCATCAAGTACCTCAGGGAAGGGAGTTTAGAGTATGTTGAAGATGTAGTAGCAGGACTAGAAAATGCAGCATCTACTTTCGTTGGAATTTTCCATGGTCGTAATGTTGGTCATGTTGCTTAATTATTGCGAGCAGGAGTTGTTGAATTCACCCCTCGCCCAACAGGCCCTACACTCTCTGACATGTTTTACGCACTCTATTCCATGTACTTGAACCAAGAAGATATGTGCAGATGATAGAAGCTTAAGAGCAAGATTATGTTTGATTTTTTTTCTCAAATATAATATATATACAAACACACACTAGTATTTTATCCCTGGTTCTGCACATCACAAATTTTTTAATAATTTAAATATAATAATTTAAAAATAAAAAATAAATAAAATAAGATATGTATCACTAATCTTAACTTTTGATTTAGAGTTTAAAACTTTGTTAGCAATATATTAAATAATAATCTTTATTTTCAACTAAATTATTTAACATATATGGGTAAAGAATTAAGAAAGAATAATTATTTTTTAATTTTAAAGAAATTCAAAAAATAATAAAAATTACTATAATACGTTAAAAAAGAAATTAGAAAAGATAATTATTTTTTTTAAATCTCTATGGATAAGAAATTGGAAACGGATCATTGTTTTTTTTTTTAATTTTAACCTAGATGGGTAAAGAAATCTTAAATTAAATTAAACTAAAATCCTACTTTTTTTAAATGGTGTAATTCTTTTTTTTGAAGGTTTTTGTAATCCTTCGTAATATAGACATTAGTATTTCATAAATGGAGTAATTGATTTTCATTTTTTTTTAAAAAGACCTACTTTTTACAATAATTTTAACTTCTCAATTGGCATCTCTAATTTAAAAATTATTCTAATTATTTAAAATAATTAGTTTATTAAAGAAAAATTTTGGTACAACGATAAAAAAAAAATGTAATTTAAAAATATAAATTCAAGTGAACAATTTCTTTATTAATGCAAAAAAAATATTATACATATATAACCCTTTGAAACCCCAAAGCTCATATTGTGAGATTTTGAGTACTGAATTACTTATTTTCTGAAAATTTCTGAAAAAAAAAAAGTTAATTCGGGGATTTATTTGTTCGATAGGAATAACCAACTGAAATTTGAAAATTTGCAATAGAAGAATTTGTTAAGAACCTTCTGATGAACGTTCCCAATATTGTCAATAAGTAATACTATATCTAATTCAAACTCCAAATATTTCGAAAAAAATCACTGCTTCATATTATTTTAAGCTTCAAGGTACGATAAAACGAGTAAACCAATAAATCAACAAATAATAATAATTCCAATCGTTTTATAAAGATAGAAGTTTATTTTTAAATGAAAAAAAAAAAAAGAGCAAGCAACCCCTGCTTAAAACTAGCTTCATGTATGGCAACGCAGGCTCAGACGGTCCCCTATTCTTAAGGACAGCTAAGAGTAACAGCTACATCAACATGAAAAGAAAGGAGGAAAAAAAAAAGAACAATCTAAACAAAATTCTGTTCACCAAATGATTAAAAAAAATTATAATATGTTACAAAATTTAAATTTAAATCCAAACTACCAACCCTCACCCTCAATTATTAACCTCAATTATTAAGAAACAAAAAACAAAGGCAATCGCAATTGCTTGCCCGGAACCACAATTTGATGAGCTTAACCCCTCATAATTCCGACTCACAGAGTTGGTAACAGTACCTTCATATAACACGCAAGCGAATGAAATGAATCTCAAGGAATGACCAAATAATAGTCAAAACAAATAAAATAGCATCTTCAATTGCAAATTGAGATATTTTACAGATATATATACAATTATTATCCATCTACACTCGTCCTTACAATCAACATCATCATCTGACATCCCTCTCCACTGTTCAAGCTACCAATTACATGAGCTAAACCAAGACTAACTTTTAAAATAACCAAAATTCAAAAAAAAAAAAAAAGGTTGAGACAAAACAATTACCCATGTGGGCTGAGCATCACAACTAGAACAACAAGGAGCTTCTTACTATATCTGTTTCCCCTGTGCAAGGGATCAGATATCTGATTTCCTGAGCTTTGCTCGAGGCTTTATGTAGATGTTGTCGAAGGGTTTCCCCTGTTCTAGATGGATGTAATCTCTAGTCTTAAGAACCTGTAGATCGGTGAAATTTACACCGAGAAATAAAGAGAATAAAAGCAACAAAAAAAAAAATTAAGATTATGTTGTCTTTAAGTAATCTGAAGTAATCTATCCCAACTTATAATGGATAGTATGATAAGAGTATTAGTCTAAAGAAAGGACTGCAAATACCAAAACGAAGAGGGCTTCTTCTACTTGCAATTCTTTTTAAAGATTCATTTTTTTTAATCCTCAATATTAGATCATCCTGTTTCACAATAATGTCAAAATCTCTTCCAATTGCGTTCATTAAAAAAGATCTCCAGAAGTGGCATTTGTGTTTGTATTAGAACATTTTGCATAGTAGCGCTTGCGCACAATTTGTGCACTTGAATACGGGCTAACATTGATGGGATTTTCTTCTCGAGCTCATGTCTTCCATTTTTTTTTTTTGGTAAACAAATAATGCCTCATAAAATAAGAAATGAGAGATAAAATGGCGTTTTTGACATATATTTACAAGCAAGTTTTTGCACACAAAAATATACTTAGTTGCAAATATCCTGTTCTTCATTAATGGGTAGATGATAGCATCATGCACTTAAAACGTTACTTTGAGACAAGTTTTAGTAGACGTACCAGTGTTTCAAAAAACATCCTCGATGCTTCTTTACGTGTTTTACGAGCCAAAAGACTGTCCATAGAAAGTACCTTACGTCCATGTACAGCTTCATCCTCGAATAAATTCAGAAGATACTTGGCAACAGCCCTGAAAGAAAGCGTATGAACATACATCAAGATGAAAGCCACCATCATTCTGGTTATTAAAGTACATGAAATTAATTTTACAAGTACTAAATCAATGTTGAAATTAAAGGGAACCAAGTAAACAGCTAAAATAATTAACTACAGGGAACGGAGCTTACAAACCTGGTACGAGAAGACCATCCACTATTTTCAAGAAGACGACTTTCATCACCACATGGCATGCCATCATCATCATCATCCTCGCCTAGCTCATCATCATCCACATTAAGAAATTCTGAGAGGAAAAATAAAGAATATAATTATTTACTAAACCAATGAGGAGAGTCAAAATTAAGTTGGGAAGAGGGGGAAGGAAAGGCATAATGGAAGTATCCTAAAAGCACTCTTTTTTTTTTTTTTTTTTTTTTGTGGGGGGGAACCCTTTGGGAGGCCATAGCCCCCTGTGGTCCTAACTATGGTCCACCCTCCCTAAAACATTCATAACTAAAATGAAAATTTTACATCCAAAGTATAATTGCCGTCAAAACTCTTAAGTCATTTACTTCAAAAAAATCCAATAAATATAATTTCAAGAAATTCCCATTAAAACTTAAAAGTAAACGCAAAACAGAAGGGAATAAGATTTAAACCTGTATCATTTGTGACTGCAACATCCTCTAATTCCTGCACCCCACAGGCCAAATAGTCATTTAGGGGATTCTTAATGCCTTAAATAAGATATGAAAGGCTAACACCAAAACAATCTTAATAGCAACATAAATTAATCCAAAAATAGCAGATCAACTGAACAAGAATACAAAGTCGAGGACTTGAATAGTTATCAGCACTTAAAATGTCCACCATTCAGCACAGAAAAGAGAAAAGTTAAATATTCAACAGTTACAAAAATATATTTTAGAAAATAAATTTTTGGCCAAGTAGGAAAAAACTTTCAATAAATCACTCAGGAGAGAATCAGAAAACCAAATATTGATGCATGTATATGCACTATCTTAATCATTGTTGACTTTCTGCTACAATGTTAGAGCATTCATTTGAATTCATACAAGGATATAAATTGCCAACGCCTAGAAAAAAATAACTTGGAGCACTTCAAAAGTTTTAGATCAACACATAAGTATTGCATGCGGTAAATAACTTACAGCTTGAATATCCACAGTAGAGGTCACTTCATTGACAGCATCAACTTCCTGAAAGATTGAAGTTTCTCCATCATTTAATGAAGCATTTTTCGGAACCATATCAACTTTTTCTGAATATGTAGAATCTATTTTACATTCTTCACTGTCCTTCCAAATCGGGTCCTTGTCATCATGATCCAAGAGAGCACCCTCAACTTGAGCCTCATCTACTACACCAACCTTATCAAATCCAGTTATATACGCATTTTGAGCACCATTCAGAGACTCACCAATTTGTTTAGTAGCAAGAGAATTGATTCCATGTTCACTAGGTGCATAGCGGTCTGCTATACTGACTTCAACTGATCCACTGGCTTTACTTTCTTCCAACAAAAAATTATCAGTTACTTTTAATTCAGTTTCAGCTGCAATAATACTCTCAACATCATGTTCTAAAACTTCAGCAGGATTAGTTCCTTTGTCATTTCTCATATCAAATTCTGAAACATCCTCCCCAGGTTGAGTATTCATCTTTTGATCAGATGGATGGAATGCTGCATTGTCTAACATGGAACCATCTATGGAGCTGGTTATCTCCCTGGCTGTCATGTTACTATTATGTCCAGTACCCAGATTAGTAGGGGATGATATCCCAAACTCGTTCAGCACAGAGTGACTTGCTGCATTAGCAACTTCAACATTATCTCTGTCAATGTCCATTTCTGTGATCCCATCTAAAGGTTCCTGTTGCAAAAGTTGAGGTACATCATCGACAGCATTTCTGTCCTGCTGAGCATTCAGACCACCGTATTCACCCTGCTGAGTATCAGTCAGAAAAGGAGAGCTGGCAGACTGAGCTTGATGATCATTTCCATGAATCACAGGCACAAAACTCCCTTCAATTCCACCTTCTTCAGCAATATTAGGTCTGACAGAACACCCCGAGTCCTTGGCTACTTCCGGTGATGCATAGTTTTCATCACCTTCACAAATCCTGATACCAATAAGATCATATGGTTCACTGTGCAAACATGCCAAATCTCCTGACATACCTGAAAGGTACAGTAACAGTTAACTTATAAAATTATAATCAATGCGTTAGAAAATCCTCCATTAGCAGAGGCAGAATTATTTCAAGCAACAATAAAATAAAGGCAAAGAAGCACAACCATTAGGATAGATCACTGATAAATCTTGTAATCCATCGAACTTTAGAACTCGAGTATGCATTCATACAAACGGCATCAAGACCACAAAACTGAACTCGACAACTAAAAATACTTATTATGTCAACAGATATGAGGTAATAGACTCCAAGCTAAAGGGAATGCCCTATATTAAACAAACATCTAGAATAAGGCTATAACTTTGTTCAATAAAAGCAAATCAAATTTGACCAGGCCTTCAGGAGAGAGATATTTATTGTTATATCAATAAAATTCCTCTTCGAGGACAAGTACCATATGTGGTGAGTTTAAATGCAGCAATTCATGTTTGTCCCCCTTTCCCCACTCTGTAGCTTACAAGACCCAAACTATAACATTGAATTTTCAGGCCTATTAAAATTTATTGACAACTTGAAATCCTTCATTTCTTTTTTTCCTTGACCCAACAAAACCATGCAGATGAGTAAATTTTCAGCATTTTGATCTCACCAGTAAATAAAGGTTCAGTAAAGACTTCATCTTCCAGGAATTGTCTCTGAATCAAAGAAATTTCACGGCGAGTGCAAGGTGCTTTCTTACGTATACGACGTATGTCTTCAGTATTAACCAACTGCTGACGTATTGTACTTGATGGAATAAAAAAAGGCAAATTAATTAGTACTTAACTACTAGAGCCAAAAATATAAATCAGATAATTTAATAAAAAGAAAAAACCCATCTAAGATTCCTTAATTAGAATAAATACCATTCAAGAATATTTTATAATGTGAGCTGACTAGAGAGAAACACAAATTGATCATATCTTAAGCCAATTATTGCAATGCAAACAACATATGCCATACTACGAATAGGGTGTTATATTCAACACAAAATCATCAGATAATCAAGAGTTTAACAACATTGCCAAGAGTCCCTCTTTTAAAACTCGTAGACAACAGAAGAAAACAAGGAGGAGCTTCAGAGAAGGATGGAACTTCTATATAGGTTAAATGATGAAAAGGTTGCAAAGTAAACATGAAAAGTCAGAAATTTCCAACTGCATGATTTTTTATAAACATAAATTTTAATTTATATAATCAAAGACAGTGGTGAACTCAAATAAAACAAACATGAGTCAAATTTCAAATACATTTGAGAAGAAAACAACCATCAAAATATCCTCTAGTGAGATACATAAAGTAACTTAAAAATATAAATATTTTAATAACATACTCTCCATGTAAGACCATAGCATCATCCATAAGCACTTTTCGCTTGGTGGCACTAGGTCTTGGTGCGGATCGGGCACGTTTCATTGATGCTACTTCAAGAGGAGGAGTTGATTTCATTTTAAAAACAGACGATCTTCTTCCAACTGAACCAATGACAAATTAAATTCATTCATAAGAATATTCTTATGAAAAACAACCTTACAATCCATGCTATTCTAGTAAATTCATAGATGGCAGATAATAGTTCATTTAGAGTTAAAAGTCCAGTTACCTAAAATAGAAGACAACAAGTCATCATCATCAGGAACTGATTCTGCAGTTCTCCTGGATTGAGGCCTTCCAAATGATTCAACTGAGTTTATACTCTCTACAGTTAGTGTACTTTCAGTTATACTTCGCTTTTTTCCCGAAATGAGTTTGGTTCCAGCATCAATTTCATCATTCCCTGCTAGTACCTTCTTGTCAGGGGTAGATTCACCTAGCAAATCACTTGGTTTATCGAGAGGTCCTCCTCGTGCAGAAAGCAACTTTTCAGGTGCAGGCAAGTCAGACATAGCACCATTATTTGAATTTTCCAACTGATCATCACATAAAGCGGGCTCTGACATCTGAGTTTGGCAGGCTTCACCTGCATAGATGGTAGTTATTACGAAACAATCTAACATGAAATCATTATGATAATCGCCAACCTACGTAAGACTACATGCAGAAGACTTCTAAACAGACCTTGCACCTCAACAGAAACTCCAGAAGCATGAACTTCCTCCTCCCTTCCAGAAAAATCCACTGAGTTTTGCTCTGCAGCAGCCAAAATATCACTTCCAAGAACTTGAACAGATGAGACATCTTTCTGAATAACAGGTTTTTTAAGATTTTCAGAATAATTTGATTCCAGACAAACTTGAAGTTCAACATCAATAACTGTTGGTCCACTGGGCGATTCCAATGGACAGGAAGGATTTGAAGCTATTGCTTTGGCAGGTGAGCATGACTCTCCCAAATTATTAGTGGTTTCAGCACCATTGCCAAAGTCAGATTTATATGATGCTTGATCATTCTCCAAATTACCATCTGATGTGGGCACACAGGTGCTACTTGAACATGTTCTTCGAGCAGGGTCCTCCAAATCAAAGGTGACATTGGAGCAGCTAGGAGATTCTGCACATTCCATTGTGTGCATACCACCATTATGCATATCTTCCACCCTATCCAAACTATCAGGCCCCTCAATAGTCCCAACAGCAGATGCATACTCCACAGATGCGGCATCAAAGAAAGAATTCCCTTGTGGTTTACTTTGTTCTTTCTCCAAGTCACCAATGTGGCACCCATTCTCAGGAGGCACACTAACTACAGCATCATGATTTATATTATTTTGCAAAGACTGATATGCAGGATCGTTATCCACATGGGGAAGATTCAATTTATTAGAATCATTTTCTACACACTCAGTGTTGGCCAATTCTGTAACATTGTGATGTTCTGGTTCCACATCATCACCACCAGCCAGTGCCTCATGATCACCAGCCAAGTTAGGCACTTCCACTAATCCAGGAGTGCTTGGATCCTGGTCGTAGTCGACAAATTCAGAAGTTGCAACTAGACCTTCAACCTTACAGGAAGAAAAACATTTTTATCAAGGCAAGTCAGATAATAATGGGCTAGAACATGAATTCATTACATAATATAGACAAATCAAACTAAAAGGATGTCAATATTTCTGTTATGTTGAATAAAAACAAACCCGATCCCCACTGCAATCCATTGGCACAGCTTCTGAATTACTTGGATCTTGTTTCTGTGCTACATCTGACCCTTGAAAATCATACCTAAATGACAGAAACAAATAAGGCGAAACAGAAAATTCAAATTTATCAAAAAGGTTGCATAAATTAACCAGTGAAATTAATGATGTCCTAATAATTGGCAGTATTTTCTGTCGGAAAGTTAAGAAATCTGATCACATAGAATCAGAAATCTGATCCCATAAAATCAGGATCTGATTACATAGAATCAGGAAATCTTATCCCATAAAATTAGGAAATTAGAATTTTCTTCTGTTACTACTTCTGCTCCTTAATTCTAGGAACTAAATCTTGTGCTCTTTTCTATTTAAAAACTGATGTAATTTAGATTATCAATAATATTAAGGAGAGTTTTTATCCTCTCTGTTTTCCTTCATTTTATTCTATGATTTCCTTCATGGTGTCAGAGCTCTAGGTTCCGATCAAAGGATTATCTATGGCGAACCAGAATTCATGGAAGACAGCTTTAACCGGTGGGAAGAAGAGGTTCAGTGGAGAGGGGCGTGCACTTCAAGCCAGTGTCTCAGATCAAGAGCAGCAGTCTTCTTCAAGTTCGTTTCCTTTTACCAAGGAGCAGATAGACCAACTGTGCAAGCTTCTCGCGTCTCAAAAAATTCCTTCTTGCTCATTAGCTCAAAAAGGTAATTACCTAAACGCAGCTCTCACTAGTGTCAACTCCAATTGCACCTGGTTCATCGATTCAGGCGCAACCGATCATATGACAGGGTTGTCAAACTTTTTTTCTTCATATAGTCCTTGTGCAGGTAACCAAAAAATTAAGATTGCAGATGGCTCTCTTTCTGCCATTGCAGGAAAAGGTTCTATTGTAGTGTCTCCATCACTCACTCTTCACGATGTTCTTCACGTTCCCAAACTTTCTTGTAATCTTTTGTCTGTCAGTAAGCTGGCCCGTGATCAAAACTGTCAAACTAATTTTTTCCCAACTCATTGTGTGTTCCAGGATTTGACCTCGGGGAGGATGATTGGCAGTGCTAAACAAAGTGGAGGACTCTACTTCTTTGATGATGGATCTAAATCAAAGGGACAATCTCAACCAATAGGTTCCTGCTTTGAATCTATTTCTGTTTCTAATAATAATAATATTATGTTATGGCATTTAAGATTAGGCCACCCAAGTTTTAAATATTTAAAACATTTGTTTCCTAAGTTGTTTGGCAATAAAGACCCATCCTTTTTTCATTGTGAAATATGTGAATTTGCAAAACACCACCGTACATCTTTCCCTTCACAACCATATAAACCATCGAAACCTTTCACTGTTATCCACAGTGATGTTTGGGGTCCTAATAAGATAAGTACACCTTCTAACAAGAGATGGTTCATCACATTTACGGATGATCATACTAGACTTTGCTGGGTGTATTTATTGAAAGAAAAATCAGAGGTTGAACGAGTTTTTAAAAATTTTTACAATATGGTGCAGACTCAATTTCAGACAAACATACAAGTTTTCAAAAGTGATAATGGGAAGGAGTTTTTTAACATGACCTTGGGAAATTTTTTTATTGAAAAAGGGATAATTCATCACAGTTCTTGCATCGATACACCCCAACAAAATGGTGTCGCTGAAAGAAAAAATAAACATCTGTTGGAAGTTGCTCGTGCATTACTCTTTACAACTAAAGTTCCTAAGTACTTGTGGGGAGAGGCTGTTTTAACTGCTGCATACTTAATAAACAGAATGCCCTCCAAAGTTTTACAATTTCAAACTCCTTTTCAAGTTCTCAAAAATTATTTTCCAACTGTGAGACTCTTTGCTGATCTACCTCTGAAAATATTTGGTTGTACAGCTTTTGTTCATGAACATAAAAAAATTGGAAAACTTGAACCCAGAGCTATAAAATGTGTCTTCATTGGTTATTCTCCAACTCAGAAAGGCTATAAATGTTTTGACCCGTTATCAAAAAATTTTTTTGTCACAATGGATGTCACTTTTTTTGAAAAACAACCATTTTTTAAGGATATTCATCTTCAGGGGGAGAATTTTAAGGAAGATTCATTGGTTAACACCGGTGATGTCTTTCTCTTAGATAATATGTTGCTCACACAAGATTCTGAGTCTAGTACCTCTGCACCTATAACAAATGGCCAAGATTCATTCTTTGAAACTCCTCTCACTATGAGCGATGTTTCTTTTGAGACTAGGCCTACATTGGAAAAACAATCTGAAAATCAGAATTCTGAAAAACATCTTTTGGAAACTGAAAATAAGGGACAGCCTACTATATTGCCTCAACATGATAATTCTGCTAAAGCAACAAGCAATAGATTCAAAGAAGGTGATCCAACTTGGAAAGGGATTGTTTACTTGAAGAAGAATCATAAGAAAAGGAATGATGAATTGACTCTACAGCACAGCCATGATTTTGAACCAAGGACAAATCAACAATTTGAGTCTGTTTCAGGTACTTCTCTTTCTCTTCCTAACAATCAATTTGAGTCTTCCGATCTTGACATTCCTATAGCTCTTCGTAAAGGGGTTAGATCTTGTACTAGTCATCCGTTGTCTAAATTTGTGTCATACTCAAAATTATCTCAATCCTTTGTTGCTTTTACCTCTCAAGTGTCTAGTGTAGAAATTCCTAACAATGTACAAGAGGCTCTAAAAATTCCGAAGTGGAAGGAAGCAGTACTTGAAGAGATGAGAGCTCTTAAGAAGAACAATACTTGGAGTGTTGAGACTTTGCCAGCTAGGAAGACTACTGTGGGCTGTAAATGGGTCTTCACTGTGAAGTACAATTCTGACAGTTCAGTGGAGAGATACAAGGCTAGATTGGTGGCTAAAGGATTCACCCAAACATATGGCATTGATTACTCTGAGACCTTTGCTCCTGTTGCAAAATTGAACACAGTAAGAGTACTTTTATCTATTGCTGCTAATTTGGATTGGCCATTGCAACAACTAGATGTGAAAAATGCTTTTCTCAATGGTGACTTGGAGGAAAAGGTGTACATGGATAGTCCACCGGGCTTTGAGGAGAATTTTGGCTCAAGAGTGTGCAAACTAAAAAAATCTTTGTATGGCCTCAAACAGTCTCCGAGGGCTTGGTTTGAAAAGTTTACACAATCTGTCAGAAAACAAGGATATTCTCAAGGACAAGCTGATCATACCTTGTTTTTTAAGTACTCTTCTGAAGGAAAGGTAGTTGCGCTAATAGTTTATGTTGATGATATTATTCTCACAGGTGATGATGTGATTGAGATGGAGAGAATGAAGAAGAGCCTTGCGTTAGAATTCGAGATCAAGGATTTGGGAGCTTTAAGATATTTTCTTGGCATGGAAGTTGCTCGTTCAAAGAAAGGAATTGTTATCTCTCAACGAAAATATATTCTTGATCTTTTAAAGGAAACCGAGATGAGTGGTTGCAGACCAGCTGAAACTCCCATGGATCCCAATATGAAGCTTTGGGAAGAGGGAAGTGTTCCTGTTGATACTGGTAGATACCAGAGATTGGTTGGTAAACTAATCTATTTATCCCATACTCGACCAGATATTGCCTTCTCAGTCAGTGTTGTAAGTCAATTCATGCACGCACCTTATGAAGAACATCTTGAGGCAGTTTATCGAATTTTGAGATATTTGAAATCAACTCCTGGGAAAGGTCTATTTTTCAAAAAGACTAATCACAGGGGTGTTGAGGTATTTACTGATGCAGATTGGGCAGGTTCAATAACTGACAGGAGATCTACTTCAGGGTATTGCACATTTGTGTGGGGAAACTTGGTTACCTGGCGAAGCAAGAAGCAAAGTGTTGTAGCCAGAAGTAGTGCAGAGGCTAAATTTAGAGCAATGGCTCAAGGGATTTGCGAGGTATTGTGGATATATAGAATCCTTAGAGAACTCAAGAAGACCGTGGAACTTCCTCTAAAGCTGTACTGTGACAGCAAGGCTGCAATAAGTATTGCTCACAATCCTGTCCAGCATGATAGGACGAAACATATTGAAATTGATCGACACTTCATTAAGGAAAAACTTGAAGCTGGAACTATTTGCTTGCCGTTTGTACCTTCTAGTCAGCAAACAGCTGATATTTTGACTAAGGGACTTGCAAGACCTAACTTTGAACATCTGATAAGCAAGTTGGGCATGATTGACATCTATGCACCAACTTGAGGGGGAGTGTCGGAAAGTTAAGAAATCTGATCACATAGAATCAGAAATCTGATCCCATAAAATCAGGATCTGATTACATAGAATCAGGAAATCTTATCCCATAAAATTAGGAAATTAGAATTTTCTTTTGTTACTACTTCTGCTCCTTAATTCTAGGAACTAAATCTTGTACTCTTTTCTATTTAAAAACTGATGTAATTTAGATTATCAATAATATTAAGGAGAGTTTTTATCCTCTCTGTTTTCCTTCATTTTATTCTATGATTTCCTTCATTTTCACATAAGGGGCATCAAGCAACCACAAAATCCAAAATGAATTACATAAAAAATAAGGTAAAACTGTGTATGAGCATTAAACAGAAAACATGATCAGAGAAAGAATAGGGTATACAGAGGGGGGTGTGAAGCTTACACTGACTCTCCACCGTGTCCCGGCGCTGCAACCATATCTAGGACTAGCTCCTGCTCAAGATTAATCCAGAACAAGAATTTTCAGTAAATGATTGGCATAGGGAGGAAGAGCATCAAGGAAAAGTAAAAAGGACAGATAATTCATAAGGGCAAATTTAATATCACAACCCAAAGATATCAACTTTGAAAGGCCATGAATGAAACCACCCATGCAGAATTTTAAAAATTCTGCTGACCACAGGATCAGTGCATCAACTTCAGAAACCAAGTGATCAGGGTTTAAAATGTTCAAACCACCTTTGAAATAGTTTCAGTAAATTGAACACCTTTATGCCCATCCCTAAAAGGCCATAAACAGTTCTACAAATACTTAATGTAAGGATATACATATATGCTACAGTTCCGATGATATACTACTGCATCATCTAATCACCCAACATGGTTAGTTTAAACAAAATCATTTGTTCTTTTATGCCTCTCCTTTATTAGAGCATCATATTAATGTTGTCCGTCCCTAACTACCCAATCCCTCATGGTAACAATTATTTTGCAACAAGCTCACACATTTTTTTTCTTAGTTGTTTTTTATCTTGTTACTTTCATTTTTTTAATCATTTTTTTAGTAGTTATTACCTCAACATCTTTGTTAAGTTAGAAAGTCTTCCTGTCATAGCTGGGAAGCTTTAAACACACACAGACCATTCTTTCTTCAAATGTTAAGACCATAAAAGTCTCCCTTCAGAAACATAAGTAAATGAGCTAAAACACTGCCCCAAAACTCTAAAAGTAGTAGCTAAAGTTATCCAATTTTATCATAATCCTTTCATTCCAATAGAGATTGCAACATGACTAGATCTGCAGAAGAACAAAAAGAATTCCGAAAGAAATGCATTGGAAAATATTTTCAAGCGAGACAAAGAAAGACCCAGCTGCTCCTCTTCCCTCTTCGGTATGGAAAGAAGAGGAGTAAGGACCCTCCATGATGTTCAAACAAACATAATTTACTCTAAAGAGGTAATAAGGCACAACTGTTTTTCATACCATCAGTCCAACTAAAAAATGAGCCTCAACAAAAGCAAAAGTTGGATAAATGACAAGATATACAAGAAATGTCATCTATAGATCAAGAAAAACTGAAATTGTGTGTGTGCATGAATGTGCATATATTATTAAGTCCTTCCTTTTATTTCCTTAGGATAGAATATTTCCAGATGCACTATATTTTATGTTTTCTTCAGTTTTAACCTTAGGAAATTTATCCTATACATCAGCGGTGAAGTTTTCAAATTTACAAGCAAGGTTAGAGGGTTGTCACATGTTCCATTAGGGTATATTTAAGAAAATTAATAAATTTTTATAAGAATTAAATGGACATGTGACAACATCTAACCTTGCCTGTGGAGTTTTTAACTCCGCCCCAATGTATAGAACAATACTTTACAGTGTCAAGACTGTTTAAAAAAATTTCCAGCTTTGCTGGAAATAGTCAATTCTGGGTCTGACGGTCTTAATTTTAGGATCATATTATCTTGATAGATTTCATTATAGGGATTGTTCTAAATCGATAATTTCCTATCTTGGATCTCATCTCCATCAGAGATGATTCCTTCAACTCCATAAATACAGATATAACTTCTATTTAATGGAGAGAAATTTATGATGATTTCAATAGCTATTATGCCTTTGTTTGGATTGTATAAGGCAACCTAAACCCTAGGTGAAGGAAATATAGCTGTAAAACCAAGATCTTCATCTTCTTCTTATTCCTAAATCATCAATGAACTGACCAAATTCAAATCAAATTTCGACCACAAAACCGAGCTACCATGCACTGGTATCATCCATAGACGCAATCAAACACCCAAATCAATCTGGTCTTTTTTCTTTGGCAAGCTTCTAGCATAAATCCTTCCATTGTTAATCAACCATCAAAACTAATCACATTTTCTCATCCATGTAAGCCCTAAAATTAGATATTCTCCCTCGCTATATAACCATACTTTCTTAATTTTCAATGTCCTACATTAGTAAGCCCCCTGCTGATTACAGATGACTTGCCAAACTAATCACAAAATATCAGGGAAGCAAGAATGACAGATTACCTCATCAGGCAGACCAATCTGAGAAGTGTCACCATCACCAAACCGCTCTGAAAGTATTTAAAATGCAAATTTAGATTTACTAATATTTTGCTAACCAAATGTAGCAAAATCTATCATCATCAAAGTTAAAAGCATATTCTAACCATCCAGTCCAAATTGTGATGTGGAGTAAACCACGCCATCCATGGGATCTTGAAGCGTAATCTGCTCTCTTGAGCTAACATGATGATCAACATAGTTACTGCCAAGAAAGCTAAATTGTTAACAAACATATAGTATTTCATATTACCAAAGTAACACAGATCAAGAAAGGCAATCTAAAAGGAAAATATTAGGAACTAACCCCTGAAAAATCTCATTATCAGGCAGCTCAAAATCATCAAGATCAAAAGTCTCTGGCAAAGTGATAGAATGATAGGGCGCAGTCGATTGTTCTGGTGGTAAATCAACTGCAGTAGAGCGAAATGCCTGCTTGATCTTAAGCAAGGCTTCACTGCAATCATCAAAAAGGTAATTCACCTTTCTAGAATATATCCTCACCACTCCAAGAAGAAGGTGACTGGATAATCGTAGCGCAATTGGTACTTCAGGAAAAAGAATAGAGTCTGCTCAAAGCCATAAAAACAAAAAAAAAAAAATTATAGACAAGAAAGGAATTAAAAAGTTAAGTAAGCCTACACAACTCATCCTCGGTAACATGGTGGCCCATGAAAAAGAAAGAAATTTGATATTCGAACGTAAAAAACATAACAACCCTATTACTATCATTGTATAGCTTTCTCTAATTCTATTAGCACAAAGATCTGCCATAAGCCACAGAAACCAACAAAAGAACTGAGCAAGTTCGAAGAAAAATTCTTCCAGTGAGTAACCAAGTAAAACCACATATTTTAATAATACGCTACCAACACCAAGGATATATACCATACCACCGAGGGCAATTACTCCTACATGACCATATTCCAAAACAACCAAAAGAATTGCCAGCACCTCCAAAGATGCCCAAAAGGGCTAAGATAATGAAGAAGCATACAACGACTTGAAGAAGATTAGTTCATGTACCATTAGAATGAAAAAGTGAAGTCTATGATCTCATAATAAATATTAAATGGAGCCTAGGAAAGAAATTGTCTGTTTCAATAACAGGTAGGCAACAAAAACACACATCAGGAGCAAACTAATCTGATCTGCATACTGCCCCATAATTTTCTAGTCTCCATGTTTTACCAAATTGACTGCTGGATTTAATAGCATGATCACACCATCCTGCTGGATTTAATAGCATGATCACACCATCAAGCATGCTGAATTTCAAGCTAATCTGATATTTATGATTTTCAACTCTGAAATGCCACTTTCACTAATAGATGTTTAACGGTTGAAACTGTTCTGCTTTCAACACGCTGTTAGAAATACTCAAAAAAATTTAAAACTATATATGAATATGAACAACAATAATTCTAATGGTTGATTTAATTTAGTGAAATTACAATCAGGGAAAAGAAAAGAGCATATCAATTGGACAATAAATAAGGCTTTACTAATTATTTCTTGCAATTTACTTCTTCAGTGTAAGAAATTGTTAAACTGCGAAAGGTAATAAGTAAAATCATAATTGATTATAAATGAATCATTGACTAAAACTCAATACCAATTATTAAATAAATAATATTTTATCTGATATTAAATTAAAATCATACATTTTTTTCTCTCCAAAAGATTAAAGTCTCAAACTTAAATAATTCAATAATATAGTTTGTTTTTTCATCCAAACCTAACGTTTGCAGTTTGCTTCAGGTAGGAAAAAAAAAAAAAAAGGACAAGCAACAGCAAAAGAACACCTAAATAAATATTGACACAGCAAAAAAGGAAGAGAAAGAAAGTGATGAGGTATACCCAACAATCTAGACCAAACCATCCTTAAGATATAGATATTGCTCCATTAAGAGGCAAAAAATAAATTAATACAAGTAGAAAGATATTCATAAATTTGACATGTGAACCCTGGGATTTTAAATTAACAAGTACAATGAAATTTAAAAAGTACTAACCAACAGAGACACCGATGTCGGTATCAGCCACCTGATTCTTTCGGAGCTTCCTCTCCAAATGAGCTGCTATCCATATCGTCCCCAAAGGACCCTTCTTTGCCAATATAAACTGTGAATAAAACATTTCTCTCCCAATATAATCCCTATTTTTTCATACAACTTCCCCACTTCTAGATGTAAGAAAGCCGTAAAATTTAAACTTAAAAGTACTGCTTCTACCTAAAAATAAACCCAAAAACAAACTATAAATTTCCAGTACAAATTCAACAAACTCACAGCGCTATTAAGAGAAAACCTAGATTTTAAATTGCCCTACAGAACCCTTAATGTTCCACTTCCAAAAATGGAAATGAACAAATTAGGCTCAAGATATCCTTAAAAATCAATAAAAACAACGAAACCCTAATTACTCCCCATCCACCAGACAGCCTATGAAACCCTCCCAGAACTCCGTAACCCAAAAAAAGGGCTCCATTACTGCTTAATTTACAGATATCGCAACTTGGGAGAACTTCAAAACATAGAACTTTAGGTATCCGATAAATAACTCCCAACTTTCGCTTCGAGTAGTAAACCCTAGCCTTCAAGAAAGGACAGCGGTCAGAGGAAAACTACAGCTCAAAAATTGAGTTGGAGGAGAAAGCGAATTGGAGGGAGCCAATTAGAATAGCGAGTTAGATCAGACAGAGAGATAAACTGAAGAGAGAGTGAGAGAGAAAAGACGCGCTCTTACAGTTTCTGCAACAATCAAAAGAACTGAGCTTTAGAAGAAAATTTTCGAACTAGCTTTAGTTTTGAGTTTCTTTCTGTGTTATTCAAGCTCATGTATACACAAAACGTGGCGCTTGATTATTGGTTGTTTGAATTTTAAACCTTGTGGGGTACACTTTGTGATTGGTAATTGGCCTTTAGCTCTAATCAGTCAACCTATTTTTTGATTGGCTACAATCCCAATTTTATTTGGGTCTCTGCACTTATATTTGCAATAAAAAACTAAAAATGTTTTTAAACTCCAATCTATTTTTAATATAATTAATAATCATTTATAATAAATATATAAAAACCAAAATATTTAATAAAAAGAATAATTATATTTTAAATTTTTGATTGACGTATTATCTTAAATATACCGATGTTATATAATTTTATATAAATATATAAAAGTAAAATTTTTCACAAAAGAAATAATATGTTGTGCGGATATGTTAAAATTTTCATATATGTATTATCTTAAATTTATATTTGTAGTGTTAATCCATTAACTTGTTTTTTTTACTAGAATCCTAATTTTATATCTATCTCTTTTCTTATATTTGTTTTGTAAACAAAAAACTAAAAATGTTTTCAAACTTAATTCTAAATTTTTTAAGAAATATTTACCATTAAAATTTATAATTATAATCAATATATTATATTTGTAACTGTAAAAATCACTTTACTCATATTAAGTAATTTATTAAATAACAATAGTTATCTAAATAAATAAATTATTAAATTAAATTTAAGTGTACAGTACAAAGAATCATTGACAACTCCATTCTATTTTTAATAATTAATGATTATATAAATATACAAAAGCCAATACTTTTTAGTAAAAAGAATAATGTCCTACTTGAATAATTTAAATTTTCGACACATCTATAACTATGATTGAAAGTAGTCTTTTGAATTGATAGTTCATCTCTGTCCCTCGATTATGTGCCGTCTACCTTGTGGTTATTGACTCTCCAAACTTTGTTTCGTTACATCTTTGAATCTGTTTTTAATTTTTCCAATTTTTTTTTCTTTATATTAGTCCTCTTATTAACTCTTTTGCCTTTGTTTTTTACAATTTAACTCTCTTTTTTAAAAATTAAAATTAAGCCTTTAATATATTTTTTATTTTTAATTATGTCTTCTAATCTATTTTCAGATTTTTATTTTTTTAGTTAAGCTCCTTAACTTATATTTATTTTTTAACTTTAATCAGTTTTTAACTTCTTTTTTTTTTGGTTAAGCACTCAAAGTTGTTTTTTTAGATGACGTTCAGATTTTTTTTTTCTCCAGCAACAATGTTCTACGGCACATAAATTAAAAAATTTAAATAAATAGATTAAAGGGCTTAACAAATATCACACTATAAAAAATTTAAAAAAACATTTATCTTTTAGTTTATTTTTAATGAAAAGTGAAAAAATAAACAAAACAACCTTAACATCATGAGATTTTATGATATATTCAATATCTTATGAGAAATTAAATAAATAATAAAAATTAAAAAAATATATAAATAATAATTTAACAAGTCAACAGTTAAATTATAATTTATTGAAGTATAACTTAAATTATATTTTATATATTTATAAAACAACAAAAATCATATTTTTATCCCTTCAAAGTATGAAATCAAATTATCTAATATATTAAATTTCATAATTTTTTTATTTTATATTATATATTATAATAAAAGTAGTACATGTTAATTTACAGAGAGAAAATTCAAAAGAGAGAGTGTTTTAAAGATTTTTTGTCCAGAAAAAGTCGTTTTATAGCCCAAAATTATTAAGGCAGTGGAATTCTCATATATAGCATTCAACTAAAAAAAACTAAAAAAATTAATAATAATACATAATGTACTAAAACGTAATAACAAATATAATCTACTAAAAAAAATTAATAGTAATATATAATAATCATCATCAAGGCAACAATTTTATTAGTTTCAAGTAGTAAAATTACCAATCGCTATTCGATTAATCTTTCACATTTCTCAAATATATGTACTAGCTTATTTCAAATATAAAATTAATTTCGATGCTACTTATTTTCAATATATAAAAATGCTTCTTAAAATGACCACGAGTGCTTGATATGAAATGTCCATACGAGCATGAGTCTCATTGATGAAAAAGGACCAAGAATATTGCATGGAAGTATGGAACAATGACAGTCAAGATCTTTGGCAGTAAAAATAGCAATTGGACCAGTTACAATTTTAAGATAGGCAATTTCCCTTTCAATGCACTGCCTAGCTAGAAAAAGCAGGAAACAAATAATGATTTCTCAACATCTCACAATCTTGAATCTTTCCCAACCCAATCAGGATTTTTTTCATTGTTTTGTACCAATATTACACCAATCTATACCCAATCAAGATTGTTTTCATTATCTTAAACCAAATATTACACTAATCCATATTTATTTTTCTATTTTTATATTAATTTTTTGTCATTTTCTATGTGTTATTTGCTTCAATCAAATTTGAATTTAGAAATCCAAAAAAGAAATGTTTATTTTATTTCATTTTATAATGAATACAATAAATTTTATGGTTAATTATCGTATTCTTCTGTTTATTTTAATATTTTTACGTTTATTCTCATTAAATTTATAATAAGTTATAAATCTCATAAATTTTATAATGAATGTCATAAATTTTATTATGAATCTCATAAAATTTACGATGAATCTTATACATTTGATAATGAATATCATAAAATTTACAATAACTCTTATAAATTTTACGATGAGTATCATAAATATTACGGTAAATCTCATAAATTTAATGATTAACATTATAACTTTTACGATTAACATTATAAATTTTACAATAAATCTCATAAATTTTACGATTAATTTGGTAAATTTTATGATGAGTATAATAAATTTTACCATTTGTTATCATATTTTTATATTTATTCTAATACTTTTTGTTGTCGCTCGGTTGCAACAATATCGAATTACAGACGTCTTCACCTCGATCTTTGCTTCACGTGTTCTAAAATGCATCTGCAAAAGAGAGAAAGATCAGAGGGACGCAGGGGTTCTTCCCTGCGTTGGTACTCCGATGCTTAAGTCAACCAGAGAATTGAGCAGAGTTTTTGTAAAAAAAAATTCTGATCCTTAGTTTCAGAAATCATACCTCTCCTCCCACTTGTTGGTGGTGATTGTGCTTTTAAAGACATGAGTTTGTATCTGATTGAAACTCTCTTTCTTTATCTATATATATTCTGATTTTTACCTTGATAATGTTACAACCATGTAGATGAGGTTGAATTTGAATCCAACACCAATTACTCTTTTTTGTCGCTTTTTATTTTTTATTATTATCATGCACAACAATTGCTCCTCACTCTTTCGCTAGGTATATCCTTGCGGAAGAGTACATATGTTCTCATTGTAGCCTTAGATCAAGTCCTTACATTGTATTCTGAAGTCAAATTCTCTGGCCGTATAATTCTTAAGCTCTTATTTGAGTGCGTGGCTTACCTCGCGCATTTTTCACTTCAAGCCCTTTGTTTGGGTGCATGGCTTTCCTCACGCATTTTTCGCACCAAGCCCTTGCTCATTTTCTTCGTGGCTTACCTCGCGCACTTTTCTCTTCAAGCCCTTGGTTGAGTGCTTAGCTTACCTCACGCATTTTTCGCTTTAAGCTCTCGCACATTTTCTTCATGGCTTACATAGCGCACTTTTCGCTTTAAGCCCTTTGGTTGTGTGCTTAGCTTACATCGCGCACTTTTCACTTCAAGCTCTCGCACATTGTCTTCGTGGCTTACCTCGCACATTTTTCACTTCAAGCGCTTTGTTGTGTGCTTAGCTTACATCGCGCACTTTTCGCTTCAAGCTCTCGCACATTTTCTTCATGGCTTACATCGCGCACTTTTCGCTTCAAGCCCTTTGGTTGTGTGCTTAGCTTACATCACGCATTTTTCGCTTCAAGCTCTCGCACATTGTTTTCGTGGCTTACCTCGCGCATTTTTTGCTTTAAGCCCTTTGTTGAGTGCTTAGCTTACGTCGCGCACTTTTTGCTTCAAGCTTTCACACATTGTCTTCGTGGCTTACCTCGCGCATTTTTCGCTTCAAGCCCTTTGATTGTGTGCTTAGCTTACATCGTGCACTTTTCGTTTCAAGCTCTTGCACATTGTCTTCGTGGCTTACCTCGCGCATTTTTCGCTTCAAGCCTTTAGTTGTGTGCTTAGCTTACATCGCGCACTTTTCGCTTCAAGCTCTTGCACATTGTCTTCATGGCTTACCTCACGCATTTTTCGCTTCAAGCCCTTAGTTGTGTGCTTAGCTTACATCGCGCACTTTTCGCTTCAAGCTCTCGCACATTTTCTTCATGGCTTACATCGCGCACTTTTCGCTTCAAGCCCTTGGTTGAGTGCTTAGCTTACCTCGCGCATTTTTCGCTTCAAGCTCTCGCACATAGGGTCTCGTGCGGCCATGCAGCGAGGATCTGTCGTCAGAGTGCCGCGAAGGTCTATCGCGGGTGTGCCGCGAGGGTCTGTCGCCAGAGTGCCGCGAGTGTCACCTGTAGCCATGCCGTGAGGGTCTCGCGCACCCCTCCCGTGAGGGTCTGTCGCGAGAGTACCGCGAGGTTCTGTCGCCAGTGTGCCGCGAGGGTCTGTCGCGAGCTTGCAGCAAGGGTCTGTCGCCAGAGTGCCACAAGGGTCACCTGTAGCCATGCCGTGAGGGTCTCGTGCACCCCTTCCGTGAGGGTCTCCCGCACCCCTGCCGTGAGGATCTCCAACACCCTTGCCGTGAGGGTCTCCAGCAGCCATGCCGCAATAGTCTTGCGCTGGATCTCGCGCTCCCCTGCCGTGAGGGTCTTGCGCTCAGGACTTCGCGCAGTTCGCCCTTCTCCTACGAAATTCTGGACGGCTAATGGCAGATTCACTTGTGGGAAAATGCCATTGAACAGGTCAACCATTGTCCGCAAGGCTTGAACAGTCTCTTCTCCTTGCTTCCGCATGACTTCGAATTCGGCAATGGGAATCGTAATCGTATTCAACCCTCTCTCGGTCTGAACTCCATCACCTATGTCCACCATTGGGGAGCTCGCCAGGTCCTTACTTTCTTCACTTCTGATTGCTGTTGAACGTGTCTGTACCATCGTTGTTGAAAGCTTTTCTTCCTTTTCCCACAGACGGCGCCAATTGTTGTCGCTCGGTTGCAACAATGTCGAATTACAGACGTCTTGTAAGACCCGAATTTTTGTGTTATTTCTTTAAGAATATATCATTTTGAATAAGTGTTTATGATATATCGATAGATAAGGAAGAAATAATACAATTTCGAGTTTATTTGATGAAATTGAAAGTCGGTAAATTTTAAAATACCGAAATAAGAGATTGAGTTAAATCGAAATAAACCGAATGAAATTAGGTTAAATCGATTTAAGATATGGACTCAGAACGTAAAAATATAGGGAGTCCAAGAAGGAAAATTAGTCCGAAAATGATAAACCGAAAATTTTCCGGCAATGGAAATTTATCTCCGAAATAAAGAGAAATAAATTATATTTTCGGAGAAATAATAAAAATAGAATGTGATGCACATATATATCTATTTTGCGAAGCAAAATTAAATAAAATATAGGTACACGTGTATGAATATTAATGTATAAAAATACATTATGGTAATATAATATTATTATAATAATATAAAATATTTGTTTATTATTATTATAATAATATTATATTAAAATATATTTTTTATTGGATATTATATTATATTATATGATAGTATAATATAATATAATAAAATATATTTGTATAAAAAAAAAAAGAAGAAGAAGAGAAAGAATCAGAAAGTTGAGAAAAAAAAAAGAGAATGGAAAATTTGAAAAAAAAAAGTAAAATCGAAAAAAAAATAGAAAACAGAAGCAAATCGCGCGAGAGAGAGGGACCGAAGCCGACCCTGTCTTTCCTCACCGCCGGCGAGCAACGGCCGGCTCAGGAGAGCACGAAACCACCGGCGAGTGACGACCGGCAACCTGGGAGGCTATTGGACGCCGGCATGCGCCGTGAGAGCTACCGAAAAGGCAGATCGGGGAGGAGAAGCCCGCGGGGGAGAAAGGGGGATTCGCCGGCGACGGCGGGGATCTGGGTCGAGCCAAGCCAGGCGAAGCTTCCCCAGGCCGAGGCACACCCAACGGTGGCCGACCCACCCCGGGAACCGACCGGCAGCGCCGGCAACGGCCAAAATCAGCCTGAACCGATTTGGACCGGTTCAGTGTGAAAAGGGCTGAACCGGTCCGAACCGGTTCAGCAGGAGAGAGAAAGAGGAGAGAGAAAAAAAATTTGAAAAAAATTCAGTGTTATCCCGGCACAGCAATAGACTGGTAAGTGGTTAAAAATCGGTCGAATTATTTTTTGGATAATTAATTTGAATTTATTTTAGACCGAAATTAACCGGTTTAAATATATATTGCTGTGTAGCGAAAAAAAGGGTAGGCGACGTGTACAAATTCGAGTAGATCTCGACTTACGTGCCACCAAAGAAAGATTCGGCTTCCTAGAATATATCCGGAGCCAATTAGACTGCGTAATCCAAGGGGATCGAGGAAATTGAATTCGCAGTCGACACAATTCGAGGTAAGGGACTTATGTAAGCTATAGAGATAGCTATACGTATGTTTTCTTATCTGCTGTGTGCAATGTATGCGATAAATACATAGATATCGATATATCTAAGTAGAAAACTACGTATAAGAATAAGTCAAATGTTACATGACTTCTATGCTTGTGTGAAAAGAGGTTTTTGTAAACGTTTTGAGAAAGAATGATAATAGACGGGCTTCCGATTTAACCAAGTGCATGTAATATATTTTAAAGAGTGATTGAAGGGAGAATTGCCTTCTCACTCATGATTATACATGGAGCCTTTCTATTTCTTTTCTATGTGAAATAGTGCTAGAGCAAAAGAGGCAACGGTAGATTGACCAGTCTCGCTCGCACATTATTTTAAAAAGGGATTTTTAGAAAAACAAAAGAGTGCTCGATACCTCGAGTGACGTTGTGTGATTCCACTCGAGTGACTTGCACTAGATTTTGGGAATCATGTTTGAGCCAAAGAGCATTTCTTAGTGATCTTGCTCTAGTTATGCTCACATGCGACCCTCTCGATTTAAAGTGATGAGACAACAGTGCTTGATGCCTCGGTAATACTATGTGTTCCATCCGAGAGCTTGCATTCGTGCTCGATACCTCAGATATACTGTGTTCTACTCTGAGTTGCTCGCACGTAGTCTCTTGAGCTTCTGTGTGATAAGCAAAACCGTGCTTGATGCCTCGATCATACTGTGTGTTCCATTTGAGAGCTTGCACGAGGGTTTATGATATTGCTGTGTGATGAATAAACCATGCTGCAGCCGTCGTGTGATGCTAAGTGTTCTTGCACTGACCTGCTTGCATGTGATTTTGAGACATGGAAATGGATGATAGTGACACTGAGTGGTAGACCTCGAGATTACTCGGTCCCCTCAACTATGTCACAATATATATATAAGGATCCTCGGAGTACGCTGTACCGTGAGTAAACCACGGAGTACGATGTACCGTGATATCTTAGTGATCTTAGTGAGCTGACGGGATGGTTGATCCGCCTCCCTAAGCATGGGATTCCCGCACACCTGATCCGTGATTGCCTGGAATCCGACTATGGCCATAAGTCTTGATTGTCACTACTATATGAGGTGACAGATATCTTCCCTTGCTGTGTGTCTGGGGATATGTTAATCCATGATGTATGTCTCAACATGTAATTGATTTACAAAGTATAAAGCATTTTCTATATGTGATTTGTGTAAATAGATTATGCTGTGTAAACCTGTGTGGTTTTGAAAGATGATTTATGTAAAGCTGTGTGCTACTGTGTGAAGTTAAACTTGTGTGGTTTTAAATGATAAACTGTGTGGATATGCATAAATCCATCTAACGAATTAATGGTTTCGCATTGATGAAAATTGTTTTTAAAGAACATGCATATTGTCTTATAAGGAAAATGAACATATATGTATTTTAGCATGTAGATAGTGTGGTTATCTACCTGCTTGCATATTTTCCTTACTGAGCGCGTTATGCTCACCCCCTTATTTCTCCTCCACAGATACTACGCAGTAGTGAGTACTGCAGTCGTCCCTGATACGGTGTTCTCTAGTTATCCAGCTGTACAAAAAGGTAGACACTTGAAAAAAAAATGTGTCGTGTAAATTAATGCACAATCTAGTAATATTTTGTACGAAAGGGATGTATAAATTAATAGAAACTGAGGTAAACGCTTCCGCATAGTTATAAAAGTCCAGTTTCTATTCTACTTCATTTATTAAAATGAATTTAAGTTAGATGTGGATTGGATTTGACTCACAGCCCAACTGTAAGTGGTAAGTAGTAAGGTAAATTCACGAGAAGAGGGTAGGGGTCGTGACAGAATGGTATCAGAGCAGAGTTGGTCTGATGTGAGTCATTAGGAAATTATACATCCCTAAAGTACTGTGTATTATTAGGATACAAAGGTGTATACCAAGCTGAAAAATGTGACCGAGACACTTATTTGAGTATGCAGGATGTTAGATAGACGACGTACTCGTAGAGGAGAGAGTTCACGCTCTCAGGGGCATCGAGATGAGCCCGAGAGGCGTAGTGGGTCTAGTACTCGTAGAGATCCACCAGAGCTTAGTGAGGCTGCTGAGGCCCGTATACCACAGTTACAGCGCAGTGTAGACATGGTTATGGAGATGTTTACACAGGCTATGGTCAGAATGGAGGGTAGAGGGGTAAACCTTATTGGTCAGGCTGCTGCACGTGAGAGAGATGAGCCTGCACAGCCTGCACCGAGACCTCAGGTTGCAGAGGTAGAGATACCTGCACCTCCTTCAGTTCAGGACATTCCCCCACCAGTTGACAATCCTGTAGTTCCACGACAGGTTGGTGGAGAGGAAATTTATGATTGTGATCTTGAAAGACTGAGAGAATTTCAAAAAATTCGGACCACCTTCGTTTAGTGGGGTGAAGAACCCAGTGTCAGCTGAGCATTGGATACGTAGTATGGAGAAACTCTACCGATTCTTCCATTGCTCCGACACAGAGAAGGTCACCTTTGCGGCTTTTGTGTTAGAGGATGAGGCCGAGCATTGGTGGGTGGCCACACAGCCGATGTTGAGTGCCCGACACCCGGTTGTGACATGGGACATATTTCTGGATGCCTTTCGGAGGCAGTACATTCCAGCCACTGCACGGAGAAAGATGCAGTTGGAGTTTATGACATTGACTCAGGGGAATCGAACAGTGGATGAGTATGAGTCTGAATTGACATCCCTGGGTAGATATGATACAGTGACTATGAGCCTGGAAGAGAGAGAAAGGTTCAAAAATTTCTTGAGAGATTGAGACATTCCATCAGAGCATGACTAGCTCTTTTGGACATTACCACTTATGACGAGGCAGTACGCAGAGCTCAACTGTGTGAGCAAGATTATGATTTACATGCCTCGGAGTTGAGTAAGAATGGTAAAGGTAAAGATAGAGACCGGAAGAGGTTAGTTGATGATAGAGGGTTCCGAAAGGGTCGAAGGTTATTCGGTAAAGTGCCTAAGGTTGAAGAGATGAAAGAGGGGCCTGTAAAGCCTCCAGTTCATCCAGTACCAAAGGCCACAGACATTGTTATTGGTGGACCCAGACCTACCACCGAGCAATGCTGGATATGTGGTAGATATCATGGTAGTAGACCATGCCTTATGACGAGATTATGTTATCGATGTCGTAAAGCAGGGCACATAGCTCGTGAATGCCCAGAGTTGATTGATACAGCCCAACAGAAGGGCAAAGAGCCAGAGAAGGCTACAGATGAGACACCTACACCTAAGAGGAAAGCCACAGCTGAAGAGAAAGGGAAACAAGCTGTTGGTCGTGGGCGAGTGTTTGCTTTGGACCAGACTTTTTCAGAGACGTCAAAGGACGTGATAAAATGTATCATCCTAGTCTTTGATTTTAAAGCATTAGTAGTGATTGATCCTGGTGCCACGCATTCATTCATATCGCCTACCTTTACATATAAATTGATAGAACATGTAGTACATGTATCTCTAGGTAGGACGTTACTTATAAGTACTCCACTTAGAGAGAATGTAGTGACAGAATATGTCAGTAATGGTTGTAAACTGAAAGTAGAGGAAAATGAGATGTTAGCCAATCTGATGTTGTTAAACATGAAAAAATTTTGATGTAATATTAGAAATGGATTGGTTAGCTGTAAACCAAGTTGTCTTAGACTGTTATGCTAAGACAGTAATGTTTCCTACCCCTGAAAAGCATATTGTAAGCTTTGCAAAGTAATGAAAGAAATAGTAAATTATATCCAAAGACGAATGATTTTACTAGTTAAATGTGATTATGATGTGTTGAAGATTTTATAGCCTATGTAGTTAATTTGGATAAGGTGTATCCGGATATGGTTGACATCTCAGTGGTACGAGAAGTCCCTGATGTCTTTCCGGAAGAGTTATCAGGGTTGACACCAGACAGGGAGATGAAATTTTATATTGATTTGGTGCTTGGAACTGAACCGATATCCAAACCACTGTATAGAATGGCTCCAGTGGAATTGAAGGAGCTACCGAAATAGTCACAAGAGCTGTTGGACAAGGGGTTTATCAGACCGAGTGTTTCACCTTGGGGAGCACCGGTTCTATTTGTGAAGAAGAATGATGGAAGCCTCCGACTGTGCATCGACTATCGGTTGTTGAATAATGCTACCATCAAGAATAAGTATCCCCTTCCGCGTATTGATGATTTGTTGGATCAGTTGCAAGGAGCACAAATCTTTTTGAAGATTGATCTGAGATCTGGGTATCATCAGTTGAGGATTCAGAGTGGAGATGTACCCAAGACAGCGTTCAGGACCCGGTAGGGTCATTATGAAATTTTGATTATACCAATTGGGTTGACGGATGCTCCTGTAACGTTTATGGCTTTGATGAACGATGTGTTTAAGCCATACCTGGACATATTCGTGATTGTCTTTATAGATGACATATTGGTGTACTCGAAGTCCAAGGAAGAACATGCGCAGCATTTGAGAACAGTATTGCAGACCCTTCGAAATCAGGAGTTGTATGTTAAACTGAACAAGTGTGATTTCTGGCTGTGTGAAATATCATTTTTGGGTCATGTAGTCTCGAGAGACGGTGTATCAGTGGATCCGTCTAAGATTGAGGCTGTGGTATAGTGGGATAGACCCAAAACGGTTACAGAAATCCAAAGTTTTGTGGGTTTAGCAGGTTATTACCGACGATTTGTCGAGGAATTCTCTAAGCTGGCTGCTCCATTGACACGTCTTATTCGAAAAGATGTGGTATTCGAGTGGGATGATAAGTGTGAGAAAAGTTTCTACGAGCAAAAATATAGACTGACCACCGCACCTATTCTCACCATACCCACAAGTTCAGGAGGTTACTCAGTTTACACAGATGCCTCAGGACAGGGACTGGGTTGTGTGTTGATGCAGGACGAGAAGGTAGTAGCCTATAGATCCAGACAGCTTAAGGACCATGAGAGGAACTACCCGACCCATGATTTAGAGTTGGCAGCCATGGTATTTGCATTAAAAATATGGCGCCACTACTAATATGGTGAAAAAGTTCAGGTGTATACAGATCATAAGAGCCTCAAATATCTGTTTTCACAGAAAGAGTTAAATATGAGGCAGAGACGATGGATAGAGCTTCTAAAGAATTATGAGTGCGAGATATTGTACCATCCGGGAAAGGCTAATGTTGTGGCTAATGCCTTGAGCAGAAAGAGCCTTGGAATGGTATCGCACATGATGGTCAGGGAATATGAGCTGCTCGAGCAGTTTGCTAACCTCAGTTTGGATATAGACCCTCTTGATACTGACAGTTACTGTGTGAGAGCTAGCCTTCGAGTGGAACCGGATTTGATTGACCGGATACGTCAGGCTCAGCTAGCCGATCCGCTGTGTGATGATCGGGTTAGTCAGACTCAGAGGGGTGATGTGGCTGATTTCTTTGTGAGTGATGATGGCCTACTGAGGTTTAGAGGCAGGATTTGCATTCCCGATGACCCAGAGTTAAAGAGATTGATATTAACTGAAGCTCATTCATCGAGATACACATTGCATTAGGGAGGTAATAAGATGAACTAGAACCTCCGAAAAGTGTATTGGTGGTCAGGCATGAAAAGAGATATCGCAGAGTTTGTGGCAAGATGTCTAGTATGTCAGCAAGTAAAGGTAGAGTATCAGAAGCTTGCAGGATTATTGCAGCCTCTATCAGTACCAACATGAAAATAGGAGCATGTCACCATGGATTTCATCATGGGATTGTCAAGGACTAAGAGGAACCATGATGCTATCTGAGTAGTGGTTGAGAGATTGACGAAATTTGCCCACTTTCTAGCTATGAAGATTACAGATACTTTGAGTAGTTTGGCAGAGTTGTATATACGGGAAATTGTCAGGCTACCTGGTGTTCCAGTGAGCATCGTATCGGATAGAGATTCCCGCTTCACTTCTCATTTTTGGGAACAATTCCAGGAAGTTATGGGAACCCAATTGAGTTTTAGTACTGCTTTCCATCCTTAAATCGATGGTCAATCAGATAGAACCATCCAGACGTTAGAGGATATGTTGAGAGCAAGTATTATGGAATTTAAAGGCTCCTAGGATGATCACCTACCGTTAGCTAAAATTTGCATACAACAATAGCTATCACTCGAGTATCAGGATGGCACCATATGAAACCGTGTATGGTAGAAGGTATCATTCCCCTATTAGTTGGGAAGAAGTGGGTGAGAGTAAAATGTTTGCTCCTGATTTGGTACAGCAAGCCTCTGAGATTGTTCAGCTAATATGTGAGAAATTACGAACAGCTCAGAGTAGGCATAAAAGCTATACTGACATAAGACGGAGGCCACTAGATTTCACTGGAGGTGACTCAATGATTTTACAAGTTTCTCCCTCGAAAGGGATTATGAGGTTCGGTAAGAAAGGTAAGTTGAGCCTCGGTATATCGGACCATTTGAAATATTGGAGCAAGTGGGAGATAAGGTTTACAGAATTGCGTTGCCACCGGAGTTGGTAAACATTCATAATGTCTTCCACGTATCGATGCTTTGAAAGTACCATCCAGATCCAAGTCATGTGATTCGGTATGAGCCAATAGAGCTCAAAGATAATTTGACATATGTAGAGAGACTGATCCGGATACTGGATAGGAAAGAGAAAATATTATGGAATAAGACGATTCCGCTTGTTAAGGTTCTCTGGCAACACCCCATTTCAGAGGAGGCTAAGTGAGAATTAGAGAACCTGATACGGGAGAAGTACCCCCAACTCTTCGAGGATTAACTTGGTTCTAATTTGGAGGACCAAATTTTTTAAGGGGGGAGGAAATGTAAGACCCGAATTTTTGTGTTATTTCTTTAAGAATATATCATTTTGAATAAGTGTTTATGATATATCGATAAATAAGGAAGAAATAATACAATTTCGAGTTTATTTGATGAAATTGAAAGTCGGTAAATTTTAAAATACCGAAATAAGAGATTGAGTTAAATCGGAATAAACCGAATGAAATTAGGTTAAATCGATTTAAAATATGGACTCAGAACGCGAAAATATAGGGAGTCCAAGAAGAAAAATTAGTCCGAAAATGATAACCCGAAAATTTTCCCGCAATGGAAATTTATCTCCGAAATAAAGAGAAATAAATTATATTTTCGGAGAAATAATAAAAATAGAATGTGATGTACATATATATCTATTTTGCGAAGCAAAATTAAATAAAATATATGTACACGTGTATGAATATTAATGTATAAAAATACATTATGGTAATATAATATTATTATAATAATATAAAATATTTTTTTTATTATTATAATAATATTATATTAAAATATATTTTTTATTGGATATTATATTATATTATATGATAGTATAATATAATATAATAAAATATATTTGTATAAAAAAAAAAGAAGAAGAAGAGAAAGAATCAGAAAGTTGAGGAAAAAAAAGAGAATGGAAAATCTGAAAAAAAAAAGTAAAATCGAAAAAAAATAGAAAACAGAAGCAAATCGGGCGAGAGAGAGGGACCGAAGCCGACCCTGTCTTTCCTCACCGCCGGCGAGCAACGGCTGGCTCAGGAGAGCGCGAGACCACCGGCGAGTGACGACCGGCAACCTAGGAGGCTATTGGACGCCGGCACGCGCCGTGAGAGCTGCCGGAAAGGCAGATCGGGGAGGAGAAGCCCGCGAGGGAGAAAGGGGGATTCGCCGGCGACGGCGGCGATCTGGGCCGAGCCAAGCCAAGCGAAGCTTCCCCAGGCCGAGGCGCACCCAACGGTGGCCGACCCACCCCGGGAACCGACCGGCAGCGCCGGCAACGGCCAAAATCAGCCTGAACCGGTTTGGACCGGTTCAGTGTGAAAAGGGCTGAACCGGTCCGAACCGGTTCAGTAGGAGAGAGAAAGAGGAGAGAGAAAAAAAATTTTGGAAAAAAATTCAGTGTTATCCCGGCACAGCAATAGACTGGTAAGTGGTTAAAAATCGGTCGAATTATTTTTCGGATAATTAATTTGAATTTATTTTAGATCGAAATTAACCGGTTTAAATATATATTGCTGTGTAGCGAAAAAAAGGGTAGGCGACATGTACAAATTCGAGCAGATGTCGACTTACGTGCCACCAAAGAAAGATTCGGCTTCCTAGAATATATCCGGAGCAAATTAGACTGCGTAATCCAAGGGGATCGAGGAAATTGAATTCGCAGTCGACACAATTCGAGGTAAGGGACTTATGTAAGCTATAGAGATAGCTATACGTATGTTTTCTTATCTGCTGTGTGCAATGTATGCGATAAATACATAGATATCGGTATATCTAAGTAGAAAACTACGTATAAGAATAAGTCAAATGTTGCATGACTTCTATGCTTGTGTGAAAAGAGGTTTTTGTAAACGTTTTGAGAAAGAATGATAATAGACGGGCTTCCGATTTAACCAAGTGCATATAATATATTTTAAAGAGTGATTGAAGGGAGAATTGCCTTCTCACTCATGATTATACATGGAGCCTTTCTATTTCTTTTCTATGTGAAATAGTGCTAGAGCAAAAGAGGCAACGGTAGATTGACCAGTCTCGCCCGCACATTATTTTAAAAAGGGATTTTTAGAAAAACAAAAGAGTGCTCGATACCTCGAGTGACGTTGTGTGATTCCACTCGAGTGACTTGCTCTAGATTTTGGGAATCATGTTTGAGCCAAAGAGCATTTCTTAGTGATCTTGCTCTAGTTATGCTCACATGCGACCCTCTCGATTTAAAGTGATGAGACAACAGTGCTTGATGCCTCGGTAATACTATGTGTTCCATCCGAGAGCTTGCATTCGTGCTCGATACCTCAGATATACTGTGTTCTACTCTGAGTTGCTCGCACGTAGTCTCTTGAGCTTATGTGTGATAAGCAAAACCGTGCTTGATGCCTCGATCATACTGTGTGTTCCATTCGAGAGCTTGCACGAGGGTTTATGATATTGCTGTGTGATGAATAAACCATGCTGCAGCCGTCGTGTGATGCTAAGTGTTCTTGCACTGACCTGCTTGCATGTGATTTTGAGACATGGAAATGGATGATAGTGACACTGAGTGGTAGACCTCGAGATTACTCAGTCCCCTCAACTATGTCACAATATATATAAGGATCCTCGGAGTACGCTGTACCGTGAGGTAAACCACGGAGTACGATGTACCGTGATATCTTAGTGATCTTAGTGAGCTGACGGGATGGTTGATCCGCCTCCCTAAGCATGGGATTCCCGCACACCTGATCCGTGATTGCCTGGAATCCGACTATGGCCATAAGTCTTGATTGTCACTACTATATGAGGTGACAGATATCTTCCCTTGCTGTGTGTCTGGGGATATGTTAATCCATGATGTATGTGATTTGTGTAAATAGATTATGCTGTGTAAACCTGTGTGGTTTTGAAAGATGATTTATGTAAAGCTGTGTGCTACTGTGTGAAGTTAAACTTGTGTGGTTTTAAATGATAAACTGTGTGGATATGCATAAACCCATCTAACGAATTAATGGTTTCGCATTGATGGAAATTGTTTTTAAAGAACATGCATATTGTCTTATAAGGAAAATGAACATATATGTATTTTAGCATGTAGATAGTGTGGTTATCTACCTACTTGCATATTTTCCTTACTGAGCGCGTTATGTTCACCCCCTTATTTCTCCTCCACAGATACTACGCAGTAGTGAGTACTGCAGTCGTCCCTGATACGGTGTTCTCTAGTTATCCAGCTGTACAAAAAGGTATACACTTGAAAAAAAAATGTGTCCTGTAAATTAATGCACAATCTAGTAATATTTTGTACGAAAGGGATGTATAAATTAATAGAAACTGAGGTAAACGCTTCCGCATAGTTATAAAAGTCCAGTTTCTATTCTACTTCATTTATTAAAATGAATTTAAGTTAGATGTGGATTGGATTTGACTCACAGCCCAACTGTAAGTGGTAAGTAATAAGGTAAATTCACGAGAAGAGGGTAGGGGTCGTGACACGTCTTCACCTCGATCTTCGCGTCACGTGTTCTAGAATGCATCTGCAAAAGAGAGAAAGATCAGAGGGACGCAGGGGTTCTTCCCTGCGTTGGCACTTCGATACTTAAATCAGCCATAGAATTGAGCAGAGTTTTTGTAAAGAAAAATTCTGATCCTTAGTTTTAGAAATCATACCTCTCCCCCCACTTGTTGGTGGTGATTGTGCTTTTAAAGACATGAGTTTGTATCTGATTGAAACTCTTTTTTTTTATCTATATATATTCTGATTTTTACCTTAAAAATGTTACAACCATGTAGATGAGGTTAAATTTGAATCCAACACCAATTACTATTTTTTGTCGCTTTTTATTTATTATTATTATCATGCACAACACTTTTATATTTATTTTAATTTATTTTATGATTATTATTATAATCCATTTATCGATTAATTTTCAAAGTTTTAAAAAATTTAATTTGAATAGTTAAATATCCGATAATAACGTTTGACTGCTCATATAATAAATTTAATAAAAAATAAAGCAATCGACTGTGCTTTACCTATTATCACAGTCGACTGCCCTTTACTTAGATAAGCTCTGTTCAGATTTGAATCGAAGAAAATCCAATGCCGTCACGGTATTCGCCTGCCCCAGCGAAAATTTGGAAAAAAAAAATGTTTTATTACGTCAAATATATTTTTTTAGACACTTTTTGTAATCATCACTCCCCCGTCACACAGATTTTTTTTTTTTTTTTAATAATCTGCAAATCTTTTCAAGTTCTTATTTAATTGATTAATTCATCAATGCAATTAATAAAAAGAAATGTACTGTACACAGCCTCCAATTTCGAAGAGATCGAAATGTATTCAAGATCGTTTACTATTTATGATAAAGTAGCAAGCAGTATTACGTACAAGTAAACAAAAAAATAAATTGAAAAGAAAAAAATGCATATATAAATATTTGATTTAATAACAAATATATGTTTTGTATTTTAAAAATCAATTTAAACATTGAACATTGTTGAAAACCATTAATAAATTTATGAAACATGATTATTGTTAACCATGTTACTCTAATCGTTTGTCATAACATGCATTAGATTCGATGCTACAAGTGCATCGTGGTCCAAATTGAATGGGTATGTTTTATAAGTTGTTAACTTTATTAATTAAGATAGTTTCACATTTAATGTCGTAAGTTTTATACCGATTAAAATAATTTTATGTTTAATCTTATTAATTTTAAGTTAACTTAAAATATTTTTATATTAAATATCATCAATTTTATGTTAAATGTCATAATTTTATACTCAATCTCATCAATTTTAGTTATTATAGGAATTAAGTTTAATATAAAAAAAATTATAGATTGAAGTGATTTTATATAAAAAAAATGAAATAAAAGGGAATTACAGAAATGTTAAATTTGTAATACATTTAATATATAATGATAGTTTGCAGAAACCAGATAAGTAAGTTACCAAGTTATAGCCTCTTTTTATATTTAAATGTAATCAATTGTTTAAATGAATTGTTCCTAATCTAAAAATTATTAATCATTTACTTAAGGTCAAAATTTATAAATTTACTATAATAATCACCCTTTAATCTATTTTTATTTTTTATCTTTTTCCTGTTATGTCCTTTAATCAATTTTTAACTCTTTTAATTTTAATTTTTTTTTTGTTAACAACTTAAAGTTGTTTTTTTAAATGACGTTCTGATTTTTTTACTCCAGCAACAATATCTAGCGGCACATAAATTAAAAAAAAATTGAATAAATAGATTAGAGGGCTTGACAAATATTGCACTATAAAAAATAAAAATAAAAATAAAAATAAAAATAAAAATAAAAATAAAATTCATTTATCTTTGAGTTGATTTTTAATGAAAAAATAAAAAAATCAGACAACACAAAAAGTTGATCATTAAAAAAGTTTAACTATCAATGTCGAAGGATTGTTTGACTATCACATAGTAAGTTCTTCACTTAACATATGATATATATATTTTAAATATTTTAATTAATATTTATTAATCATGAAAATAAATTTTAAAAAATGTAAAAATAATATTAAATATAATGTTTAACTAACACATGAAAAATACCTAATAATTAAATAATATATGCAAATGCATATAAATTACACATTTTTTCAAAAATCCATATAAAATACACTTGCAAATGTGTTTGTGTTATGTAATTTGTAAATAATTATTTTTTATATATGATTTTGATAATTAATAAAATGTAAATATTTTAAAATTATATATTAAAAATAAAAATTCAAAAATATTTAAGTAAATAATTATTTAATATTATTTAGATTATGAAAAAAAATATTTACAAACATTGATTCATAAGGAGGGGGAAATGGAGTAACTGAATTCTAGATCTTAGTTTCCCTAAAAATGATAATAACTGTTAGACGGAACTTTAATTATTGATTATTACATTTTTATTATTTTTAAATACCCACGGTAAAGCACGGGTTCAATACTTGTATATTAGCTTAAAGTTACCTATTTTATATAAATATATAAAATTAAAGTTTTTAGTAAAAAAATAATATCTTACGTGGATGGTTTGAATTTTCTATATGTGTATTGTTTTAAACTTACTTTTATAAATTAAAATGTTAAGAAAATGTTATCATTATTTTATAACTATTCAATGTATAAAATAGACTAGTTAAAGATAATATATGTGTCAAAAATCCAATTTATATTAAAATAATAACTCTTTAAAAAGCTGTTGCCATTATTATGTCATAATTTTAGGCATACAAAATAATGAGATTTTACTAATTAAAAAAAAAAAAGAAAAGAAAAAAAAGCCATGACTTAGGTTTAGAGGAGTTCATGGTTGGATAAGCTTACCTAGAGTGTTAAGTGTCTTAACTCAAAAGTTATGATTTTATCCAAATTTATTTTGAAAACTTAATTTATTTGGACGTGCTTAACTTTTTTGCACATTATTGTTTATTATGCGAATCCAATTTTACATATTTCTAAATCACAAACTATCTAGTTTGATTTAAAATTTGGAATCTAAGGCACAATATTTCGATCAAGACACAATATTTCGATCAAGACTTCTCTCCACTGTAGCTATAAGTGAGTCACAACTACCCCGAAAACTAGGGTTTTATCTATGGTCATAGATCACATTCTCTGATCCTAGTGATCAAGTAAGACTAGAACCTATCACGGCTAATTGTCGAACAAGCCACGCTTGCCCATATAGGAGTATGAATACTCGAGTTGTCTCCAAATTCTCTATCAACGAATTTAATGAGTCAAAGTGCCTATACACAACATGAGCAAATCCAAAGCATGTTTTCGAAAAGCCATATGCTTAATTTAAAATAGTAACATATGCACAAATAGCCATATGTTTAACCATATGTTAAAACACCATAATGATGAGACTACAAAGTTATTTAGTATGCACATGAAAATCTATGCAAGCTTGTAAGTCTCATGTCACAATGTCATGCAATGGTTGTTGTGGTTTTGAAATCATAACATGGTTCAAAATCACATAAAACAATTTCGCACGGGATTAATCTGTAGCTTGCACAATTTAACTTACCGAAACTTTACTAAGCCTTAGTTTATCGTAACATTAAGAAATTAGCTTCCATACACCACAGTAGGTTTTCGAAACCTACAATGTCTCATCTTTCGTTAAGTGAGCCTATCACACAATCATATTATTCATTAAAGTTATAAAGTCTACATTAGCAATAGAGTGAGAAATCACACTAAATCAAACGTTCAGATCCATCTAATTGTACCAATTCCGTTGTCACTTTCTCCTTACTCACTTAACATTGAAATTACACCAATAAGGTAAAATTATCATTTTACCCTTCATTTGGCATAAAGTTTGACCCTGTCATAATGTTATCCAATTTTCATTTTTTTATTTCACAATTCCTCTTAATTCATGCCAAACTACATGTGTACCATGCCATAACACAGATACCCTATGAAATTACCACCTACTTTATAAAAACCGTAAGGATGAATCTTGATGAGGATGATACATGGACATTTATTTCAAATTAACTTCAATTATCATCATTGCTAATCAAATAAACTAACATTTATTAAATTGAAGCATTAAAACATCCATTACCTAAGAAAACCCTATTTGGCCGAATCTTAAAGACAAGCTTTGTGATGCTTTTGCTTCAATCTAAACACACCTAAATACACTACATTAATCTCTCATAAACATATATAAAAGTCATATATTGAATCAAACTTAAACCTCATGAACTTTGGTCAAAATTGAACAATACCCATTTTTCTTCTATAAGCCAAAACTCATTCAACTAATAAGATTTACCTTTGAATTTTGGATATGTTGTAGATGAGAGTGTGAAGAACAAGTTTGTAGGGATGCTTGAGCCGAAAATGGTTGGAAGTAGCCCAAAGAGTGGTGACAAGCTTGAGTAGTAAGTGAAAATGGTGGTTTATCACACTTTTTTTTCTTTGTATTTTTGGGAGAGCTTTTGGGAAATTAAATGAATAGCTGATGATGGTGAGGAAATATGGTACAAACAAGCCTAGGATAAGCCTTGGTCAAGATGATATCGTGATATATTAACGGTTTTAAGCTACTTTATTTGATTAAGCTTATTTCAGTACTTTTTTTGGTTTTTACCGTAATAATTCTAATTCCAATGCCTGACTTGACAATTTAAGGGTCAATTATAAATTATTTTATTCCCTTAAATTAATTTACAGTATCCTTTTAGTCAATGTGAAAAATCAACCTATAGACAAATCGTTATTTTGTACTTGTTTCTCTTTCTCGAGAAAATTCAAAATTTAAATTTTGAGGGTTTAAATAAATTACCTGAAGTTAGATATCATCATTTTATGATGATTCAATATATGTCTAAGTAGGTACGCATTCCTGTGGAGCCCACGAACCTCTCCATACTAAAGTGACCCTATTTGCACAAAAATATACAAAAGAGACATTTTTTATACTGTTTTAAAGTCTTACAATGATACAATAAATAAGAAATTTGTAGTTATTACATTAAGGCATTTAAGTTGAGTCAAAACTGGGTCTAGTCTAACTTTTTAAATTAATTTTTTATCCAAGTCAATTTTTGCACAAAAAGCTTTGTCTAAGCTTGCCTAAACACTATTAATTTTTTTTAAAAAAAATAGAATTTAAAAAATATATAAAAAAACAAACAATGATTAACGAATTATTATTATCCAATGCACTACCTATGAAGTTTTTAAACTCCATAAGGATGTTAAGATAGTGTCTCATACATAATAATGATTAATAAGTATAATACAATAAGTCTAAATAAATTCTTACAAAAAGATGGCAAAACATGATAATCTAAATCAAATCTTAAAAAACAACACAAACTCCAATTAAATGGTACAAAAAATATACAAGTAATTAAAAATATATAAATATATTTTTCAACAATTTCCTTACTTGATATATTTTCAATTTGTTTTCAAAATTTACAATATAGAATGTCATATTTTAATCAAATATCAAATTAACTAAGTTAGACAATATAATAAAAATTTATAAATATCAGGTTGACCGAGTTTGGACTTTAAATAATGAGTACAAGTTGTCATAACGTATTAGTCCGGAACCTAATAGCTAGACATAATTCTACGATGTCATCACCAACCATTTAAACTTAGGTGTGATTAGTCACATATTAAACTAAGGATAAAGATAGGTTTACTTGTAAACCCCACGGAATTTTTTGGAACTTGATTTTAAGCGATAGCAATTGAGATTAAATTATGCTTAATTGTGAATAATTAATTTAGGTTATATTTTTATTTTAATATGAGAGACTGGGACAGAGTTTATTTAACTACAATATTATAATTTGAAGATTTAATAACTTTGAGATGTAAAAATAACTTTTATGAGATTAAATTAAATTATATATATATAAATAAACAAACAAATAAAATAAATAAATAAATAAAAATTGGAGGTGATGGAGATGGATAAATGATAGAAGTGGGTGATGGCTTTGATGTTTGATAAAACTTGATGGAAATTATACCATGAAACATATATATTAAACAGGTGTGGAAGGATAAGACAAGGGAGTCAGTAGTTGAACCAACCCCGTTTCCTCTCCACTCACACGACATCAAACTTCTCTCCATCATGTCTCCCCACCATACTTATTCTGCCCCATATCCTGTACATGCATAAGGCAAGAAACAAAGGGAGTCTGAAACGAAAAGAATGGAAATAATATTAAAACAATAATAAGGCCAACTGAGCACGGCATAACCGAGTTGGTTGAGGAAAAGTGTTTTAAAAAAATAAATATATGATAATAATAATAATAATAATACTAAGGCCGAATGCAGGGAAGCCGAGAATGAGATGAAGCACGAAAGAGGGCTATTAGCGTGCTGGCAACTTGAGCTTGCATGTAACCAGTGAAGGAAGAAGGATGAAATCGTGTAAGGGCAATGATGGTGACTGAAATAACCAAAGGGGAGGAGTCGGTAGGAGCAGAGAAAAACAGTAAAGAAAACACAAAACACATAAAAGGGAATGGAAATGCTTTCTTCCTGGTGTACATACAAAATATATACATATATATACATACCAAAACAGTTGTAGTGGAAGAAGGATACAACAGATGGAATGGGAAGGTTTCGGTTAAGAGAAGAAATAAATGGGAAATTGGCAGACCAAAGAAGATAGGGTTGAAAGGAAAAGAAAACAGAAAAAACTGAAGCTTATATATATGTATAGATATATACTGACAAGGACGACATATATATATATATGTGGCATTGGAAGACCGCAACAGTAGCTTTGAAGTAACCGAAGTAAAAGAAGGGAGGTTGGCTGAAGGCTCTCGATTTTCTTAATGGCAGAACTGAGGCTAGGAAATAAAGGTTCGAAGTGTAAGATTGGGACGCGAAAAGAAGGATGGACCAACTGAAGCAGTAGGCCGAAATAGAGGACTTCGACCTTTGGAAACTGCAGCAATGTGAGAGAAAGTGCTAAGGCAATTTTGCCTTCATTTCTTGGTGCTGAACAGAAGGGTGATACGTGGGACAGAGGCATGAACAAGCGGTGGAGGTCAACTGGTGCAAAGCGTGGCGGAAGGAGCATGGAAGTTCTCGGGCTATCCAGGTGTTTGAAAACAGAATTGAAGTGGGAAGGCGAAAAACTTGAAGTAGGGATAGCGATGAGGGAGGAAGGAAGGAAGCCGGAGATGGTAGGCCGGGAGGAAGAATGACGATAGACGATGGTGATGGCAGAACGAGGGTGATGAGGGAGATGACAGCGATGAAGGAATAAGGACGATAAGAAACGATGTCAAGAAGAAAAAGTAGCGAACGATGAAGAGAGGAAGAAGAAGAAGGCAAGAAGAAAGAGAATTTGGCACGAAGCAAATTAAAAAAAAAAAGAAATGTTTATTTATATATATATATTATTGTGTGTATATATATAAATAAATAATAAAATTTAAATTAGATCAGAGTATACAAAGAGTCTGAGAAATTTGAGGGATAGACTGTTCGAAAATATTATTGTAAATACTAGTACAAAATTTCGGGGAAATAGACCAAGTGGACCGGACCCATCGACTCCTAACATCCTGAAGGCTTAAAGGACTACGGAAAGACACTGAGGTAAGAAAAATTCTCGTGTACTACTAGAGATAAATATACGTAATTTCTCTGTATTTGTAGATATAAATTTTAGGTTAAATTTTCTAGTTACCGAAATTATAGAAAACCCTATGCCGATTTTACGCTTTGGAATTTAAGGAAAATTTTAAACTTCATAGATCGGTCCAGCTACCGATATAGATTTACTTGGTTTATTTAGACAAAATCCTAGTAAATATAATTATTGATTTTTTTATCGAAAACCCCTAGATTTGATTATTTTGTATCGAATACCGAAATTTTTAATCGAAAAAAGTGCTAGTCAACCTATTTTGAACCGTTTCGTAAAACAAATTGAATTTATATGTGATTTAAAGAAAAATGATCTGTTTATAAAGAAATACTGATGTAATATGCTTGAGCGCGTGTTGACTAGGCAACATCTGTATATAGGTAAATAACTAGGACTATGGCCACATTTGTCCTCGTAAGTTCCTCAGCTACACGGATCCTAGTGTGCGGGTTCTCACCATGATCGGGAACCGCCCGGGAGGTGGGTCAGTCCATCCCGTCAGTCTTATCCGATCCCCGGCATCCGAAGATGCTGCATCCGGAGATGCCGTATCCGAAGATACCACACGGTACATCGTACTCCATGCTACTTGCACGGTACATCGTACTCCGTGAACCCATATAATATCTCTAGGTACTCCAGCCCAATTGGCCTGCTTTCCACAGAGGTTTGTTTCTCAATACTCAAGCCATGTCTCAAAATGCACGTGCGAGCCTATTAAATCGGTGACACACAGTCTACCCGATGCTCCAAGCACGGCTCATCGCATGTTCTCATAAATCAGTGCGAGCGATGCTCAGCACTCTCATCAAAACAAGTAAACTGGCAGAGCCCGCTTACATCCCCACAAGGCCGCCAACCTCATCCCTCACTCTCACCCCACCTAAGAGGTCTCTTGAGCCTGTTGGGCCTTTTGGCTGACTCCAAGGGCAGACAGCGGTACTCCACAAATCCGGTAAAACTAGTGCGAGCTAAGCTCAGCACTCTGTATATAAATCATGTGAAAATCGGGTGCGAGTTAGACTCTAGCACCCTGTCACGAAGATCATGTAAAATCTGGTGCGAGTTAGACTCTAGCACCGTGTCATGAAAAGCAAATGAAATCTGGTGCGAGTTATACTCTAGCACCTATGCATGTAAAACTCTAGTGCGAGCTCTCGCTCCAGCACTAATGCATGCATCACACAAATCGAAAATACCGTGCGAGCTGAGCTCTAGCACGTCATATGTCAATAAAACACGTAGGCGGCTCTATTTACTCAAAACAGTTTTCAAATCAATTTCACGTTGAAAGTATGCAATGCGGTGCATTTTCTTTCAAGGTGAGCTAGCCTACTCATGCATGCGTTGAAATACCTCCAGAACGAGCAGGAACCTCTTGTCCTTGCTCCTCCCAATTTTTCCTAAATTTTTAGATTTTACCCTTAACAAGGGTATTTTAGTAATTTGCCCATTCGGGGCACTAAAATTATTATTCGACCTCTAGACCCTTTAGAATATTTTAAATGACCGCCAATGAATTTAAAATTGCGTACTGTTACCTCTAGCAGTCCGCAGAATTCCCTTACCTCAATTCTCGTCGAGTCTGACCTTTTCTTTTCCAATGTAGTCCCGTCGCGCAGTCCGATATGCTTCCAATCCAATGCCCGGAACTGAGTATTAATATTCCTCAGGTCAGATAACATATAATTTAATTGTACTTAATCTTTTCTTATTTAATTTCCGTATTTTAATTAAATTCGGGTCTTACAACTCTCCCCCACTTAAGGAATTTGGTCCTCCAAATTAGAACCAAGTCATATGAGTCCATATACAACTCCGGGTATATTGATCGTATCATACTCTTAAATTCTTGTGTGACCTTCTCCGGAGTGTAATACTACCAAAGGACTTTAATTAGGGAGATCCTCTTAAACCTCAATACTTTCTTTTTCCTGTTTGATGCCCGAATCAACTTATCAATATACTTATATTTTTATTATGCTGAACTGTTGGATCTCATATCCTATCACCTATACTGGATCTGAATAGTATTGTCGAAGCATCAAAAGTGGGACACGTTGTGGGTACCTGCTAATTCAGGTGATAACACCAACCTACAAGTCTTATCTCCCACTTGTCCAATCTCTCAAAATATTTCATCCAGCGTAACTCAATTTACTTTCTTCCAAAAGTTTGCTATGTCCTTATTCTCTTAGGACAAGAAATATTTCAATCATACTTAATTCACCAAGGGTGAATTCCAATACTTATCTAGCTGCTCTGAGGTGTTCTTAATCTCTCATCCTTAACTAAACATCCTCAGAGACTTATTATCCAAAGTCGAAATTAATTCTGTTCTGTCACCCACTTTTCTTATCCAATTTGGGGAACAACCCCTACAGCCATACACTGCCTCATATCTTGTTATCCCGATACTCAACTGCCAACTATCGTTATTGGCAACTTCAATTAGAAATCAACTGATCATTCCAGGAGCTTATAAAATTAACGGCACACGCTTTCATCGGATCCTCCAGAACTTGTACAGTCCATCTCTGACTGACCATCTGTCTGAGGATGGAAAGCTGTGCTAATACTCAGTCGGGTTCCCATAACTTCCTAAAAAAATATTCCCTGAAGTAAGAGGTGAAGCGGGAATCCCTATATGATACCATGCTCACTGGAACGCTACTAAATGCTCTACAAGCTTCCTTACACACAAATCCTCATACACACTCTGAGTATCTGGGGAGTTCATAACCAGAAAGTGGGTAGACAACTTAGCGACTATCATCCAAATAGCCTCATAATTCACCTGGGTCTCTGTAACCCATCATAAATTTATGGAGACTTGCTCTCGTTTTTCGTGCCGTGTCGATATAGGTAGGTACTGCAATAACTCTGCAGACTTTTAACACTCTACCTTACTCTGCTGACATACTAAGCACTTTTCACAACCTCTCCAATATCTCTTTTCACATCTGACCACCAATACCTTTTTCGAGATTTCAATAAATAATCATTACTTTTCGTATGCACTGTATATCCCGAAGAGTGAGCTTCTGGCAATATCACTATTTCATCAACTGTGGTCTTGGGGAGTACTTATACTGTCTCTGAATCCTCAGTAACTCATCATCACCCACTGTGAACTCTATCACTGTACCCTTCTGAATCAGACCCAAACTATCGACATCCGGTCGATCATCAAGCTAAGCCTGGCAAATCCGGGCACTCTCATCTGGTTCTAATCATCAGGCTAGCTGTCACACAATCACTGTCATCATCAGAAGGGATCACATCTATACTGAGGCTCACAACTGCATCTAGCAGCTCACGCTCCCTGACCATCATATGTAATACCATCCCGAGGCTCTTTATGCTCAATGCATCAGTCATCACATTAACCTTTCTTGGGTGGTACAATTTTCATAAATCACAATCTCTCAGAAGCTCCAACCCAATATGTATTCTCATATTCGCCCCTTTCTGTGAAAACAGATACTCGGGCTCTATGATCAGTGCATATCCATAATTTCTCACCCTGTACCTAATAGTACCATATCCTTGGTACAAATACTGTTGCCAACTTAAATCATGGGTCAGATAGTTTATTTCATAATCGAGGAGTTGTTTGACTCCAAAATTGACTATCTTCTCATTATACATCAATACACAGCTCATTCATTATTTCGAGGTATCCATACTCATTGAGAACCTCTTGAGCTGTTGGGCATGGTGAAATTAATCACGGTGGTCAGTTCATACTTCATCACGCCAAATTCACGTCACATCCATCATCTTATTTTTCATCTCATTCCAAGACCACGTTTCTTAGTTAAACGTGTCAACAAGGTATATCCTCTTAGAACTCGCAGCAATCCATCTGTAAAAGTCATCTTCCAATCGTTGCTTATAAACCGCCCTAGACTTTAACTACACCCAGCATATCACCGATACTGCTGATTACAATTCGGTCCAATACTTGACTTATTTACGCATAAGCGTATAAGATCCTTCTCAACCGCTTACGTTTTCAGGTACTAACCTGCGCCATTTCCTTTTCTTATCTTAACGGCTCTTATTAAATTTTACTATATTAACCTTATGATTTGTCGAATTTTAATATTCTTTTCGTCTTAGTAAAGGTATCCTAATGCTAAGGGTATCTATTACGACGCTCGATTTCACGTTATAGGATATATATATATATATATACTCTTAGACGCTGTCAAGTCTTCAGGCGGGGAGGTATTTTGAAATACCTTTATTAACCTTCAGACTTAGCCACAACTACTGGTTATGGTTATACCCATCTTTATCCTTGGTTATAATTTATATTCCTTACTAATTGCTTAATCCCAATTACTTCGCATATTAAGGGTATTTCTTCCCTAGCATATATCTCTTACTCCAATACATCTTATATTTAAGATCTATCTTATCTTAAAGATTATCTCCTTAGTGTATCAATTATAATAAAACTCTTGTCTTTATTCATTCTGTGAGTACAATCCCTTCCTCCTGTAAATTCAACTGTTGCACCCCTGTTTTTAACTTAAAGTCTCAATATCCCTATTCCGTTTATTAATCCTCCTCTATTGGGATACTCATTTATCTGTATTGCGCCCAATGATGTAGGCATTCATGCCTTTTACTCACTTATATGCGAATGAAGGCGGTATGAATAAATATGTGGCACCAGGATCAATAAACATATGTACTTTATTATTCATAACAAGTGTGGTATCTCACACCACATCCATGAAACATCAATAGCGTCCTGGTCCAAGACATCCTTTCGCCTTCGTCTAACAGCCTACTTTCCTTTTTCTTTTCGGCTATGGCCTCCCTTTTCGTTGCAGCTATACCAACGAAATTTTTTTTTGTCTCTTTACTTTTCTGTGGGAAAATCTCGCTCAACTCTGAGCAATCAAAATTAATGGTCCGTCTTACCACACTTAACGGCCATTTTCATCTATACCGTGTAGGTATAAACCTTCCTTCCGTGGTATCTACCACACATCTCACACTGCTTACAGTGCTCACACTACTACACTGCTTCGTAGCAGGTCGGGATCCTCCAATCACAATGCCCACAAGAGTGCCCAAAATTAGATGCACTGGGGCCTTACCAATTATCTTATTCCATAACTCATCAAATAGATCTTTTTACCAATTACCATTTTCCCATTTTGACATCTCTGTCATTTCTCGATTCTCTTTCCACCTCTATTTCGGCCCTCACTGCTTCTCCAAATCTCAGAGGCGTGCAATTCATATCCTTATTTACCCAACTGTAAATCTGTGCACTGCCTCGGTATAGGCAATATCTCACGGTCCAATCAGACTCTAATTGAAAGTCGAGTCATTTCGTGAACCTTTAAACATCTCGATTGTCACTTGTTCATAGTGTCGAGGAATTATCTGCCCAGAGTATAATCGAGTCTCCATGCTCGTCAATAAATCAAATCCTCTGGGTCAAAGCAAGGACTTTAATCCGAAATTTCCTTTAAATCATGTCCGGGATAATCCTGTCACCGAAATATATCCAAGATATTTCTCATATCAGCTCTTAAGATGGGTCGAGCGGGTTTCCACCAATGCTCCGCTGCGCCCTCTGATCTCATACATAATCTGAGCAATTTGCTCCTCAAAATGATACCCATGCTCCGCTTCAATCTCGCGAAGCGTCTCTCAATACTGTCCGATCACTCTGTCGGACTCTGTGGGGCATACTCAACATTAGCCTCTATTTCAATCTCATACTGATTCTCATAGTCAAACTCAGCACGACTTAGCAGACTCCGGTCTACCTCTACGACCTCTGCCTCGTGCACTATCTCATCTAACGCGACTCATATTAAGCATTCCTGCATTCTCAACCATTTCTTAGTCAAGCCCATCTCGATATACACTATTGTATCTAACTAAGCACAGTAACACGGGGATGTAATTTCCTAATTACTGACACTGACACACATCAGACCAATTGTTGCTCTGATACCATAATAATTGTCACGACCCAAACTACCCAAAAATCAGAGTTAATTTTTCGCGTTTTTTATTATTTACTTAATATTCTTACCTGTCCTCGAATCGTGACCACACTCCACTAATAATTGGGCTGTGCGTCAATGCCAGTCCCACCATTCAATTACCATCTAACTTATTTCTTCTCCAGTCATTTATAATTGTTATATTATTTATACATCCCCTAAAGTTACTTACAAACATGTTACTGTGCTATGCTTATGTAGATACAATATGTACAAGTGTATATATACCTTATGTTGATGGGCAGCAGCGGATATCCAGAATGCAGTACTGAGTCGCCGCAACTTCAACTGGAGATTATCTGTGGGAGAAAATGAAAGGGGTGAGCACATCAAGCTCAGTAAGGCAATCCTACGAACAAGTAGGTAACCATACTACCTACATGAACGTGGTGCCATGCATAAACCACCCTTTCTCCACACATTTTAAAATAGATGCTATGAATTATGATGTTATGTAAAACATATTTGCACGGAAAATCAACATGCAATTATTACAAATCATTTCTTTCCCAATTAAAATTTTCACAATAAAGTCAGGACTCGACCCCTCCTGCGGGTGATCCTGACTCACACAAAACCATGAAAACGGTTTACATCACACGTGGGTTTCGAAAAGCATGGAAATACCATCATGCAATTTAGTTTTAAAACCCAGTTTAAATCATCGTAAAAATCATCAACATGCGAGACTAGGCAACATCTGTATATAGGTAAATAACTAGGACTATGGCCACATTTGTCCTCGTGAGTTCCTCAGCTACACGGATCCTAGTGTGCGGGTTCTCACCATGATCGGGAACCGCCCGGGAGGTGGGTCAGTCCATCCCGTCAGTCTTATCCGATCCCCGGCATCCGAAGATGCTGCATCCGGAGATGCCGTATCCGAAGATACCACACGGTACATCGTACTCCATGCTACTTGCACGGTACATCGTACTCCGTGAACCCATATAATATCTCTAGGTACTCCAGCCCAATTGGCCTGCTTCCCACAGAGGTTTGTTTCTCAATACTCATGCCATGTCTCAAAATGCACGTGCGAGCCTATTAAATCGGTGACACACAGTCTACCCGATGCTCCAAGCACGGCTCATCGCATGTTCTCATAAATCAGTGCGAGCGATGCTCAGCACTCTCATCAAAACAAGTAAACTGGCAGAGCCCGCTTACATCCCCACAAGGCCGCCAACCTCATCCCTCACTCTCACCCCACCTAAGAGGTCTCTTGAGCCTGTTGGACCTTTTGCCTGACTCCAAGGGCAGACAGCGGTACTCCACAAATCCGGTAAAACTAGTGCGAGCTAAGCTCAGCACTCTGTATATAAATCATGTGAAAATCGGGTGCGAGTTAGACTCTAGCACCCTGTCACGAAGATCATGTAAAATCTGGTGCGAGTTAGACTCTAGCACCGTGTCATGAAAAGCAAATGAAATCTGGTGCGAGTTATACTCTAGCACCTATACATGTAAAACTCTAGTGCGAGCTCTCGCTCCAGCACTAATGCATGCATCACACAAATCGAAAATACCGTGCGAGCTGAGCTCTAGCACGTCATATGTCAATAAAACACGTAGGCGGCTCTATTTACTCAAAACAGTTTTCAAATCAATTTCACGTTGAAAGTATGCAATGCGGTGCATTTTCTTTCAAGGTGAGCCAGCCTACTCATGCATGCGTTGAAATACCTCCAGAACGAGCAGGAACCTCTTGTCCTTGCTCCTCCCAATTTTTCCTAAATTTTTAGATTTTACCCTTAACAAGGGTATTTTAGTAATTTGCCCATTCGGGGCACTAAAATTATTATTCGACCTCTAGACCCTTTAGAATATTTTAAATGACCGCCAATGAATTTAAAATTGCGTACTGTTACCTCTAGCAGTCCGCAGAATTCCCTTACCTCGATTCTCGTCGAGTCTGACCTTTTCTTTTCCAATGTAGTCCCGTCGCGCAGTCCGATATGCTTCCAATCCAATGCCCGGAACTGCGTATTAATATTCCTCAGGTCAGATAACATATAATTTAATTGTACTTAATCTTTTCTTATTTAATTTTCGTATTTTAATTAAATTCGGGTCTTACACAAATAACGTGATAAAATCACAGTAATAATAATGCACGTGGCACAGCCACTAAACACACGTGGCATAGCCACTGATTTAAATTCACACGTGGCATAGCCACAAAACACATGTGGCATGGCCACTGATTTAATTTCACACGTGGCATAGCCACAGAATAGGGTTTCACGTGGCAACGGCCACCAAATTGGGTTTCTCACGTGGCAACGGCCACCAAATGGGGTATCACGTGGCAACGGCCACCAATAGGGTATCACGTGGTAACGGCTACCAATGGGGTATCACGTGGCAACGGCCACCAATGGGGTTTCTCACGTGGCAACGGCCACCAATGGGGTATCACGTGGCAACGGCCACCAATGGGGTTTCTCACGTGGCAACGGCCACCAAGTATACGTGGCATAGTCACAGAATAGGTTATTCTCACGTTACCAGAACGGAGAAGAAATCGGGCTTACATGCTACCAGAGCAATGCCCGGTGTGTACTCAAAATTACACACCTAAGTCTTATCACACAAGACCGGCTTGCCTTCACGTAGAACTCATGATGATTTTTCTCTCATAAAACTCATTTGAAATCGTTTTGTACTCAACACAAAACATAATAAAAATCGAGTCCCAACCGGCAAAGCACACGCACACATTTCTCAAATCTCGATATTGCCTTAACGTAGAGCCCAATTCATTACTCACACAAAATTTAATGGTTTATAAAGCAATTTCACACTCAGCTTATAAACTCATAAAATTATGGGCTCCAACCGGCTATAAAAATCGTGTGCAATTAAATCTCAACACAACACTCAACATGCTTGTTTTATAAATCACAAATCATACTATAATAGTTTACAAATCACATACACAAATAGTTTAGATTTCCCTTACCTCTTTGCACCTCGTATAGTGCAATCGTATCCTCCGTATCAGGACTAGTCTCGCATTCCACTCTGGAACTCCCGAGCTATCCAAACGATGTTAAAACATCAATACTCAATTATCTCATAAACCTCAATTCTCAAAATCGAGCATAATTGCTCATAACTCCTCAAATCTCTCGATTCTCGTAACTCTACCCTAAACTACAACCTCATTCACAATATCTCAACGTCCTACATTTCTCATGCCAATTATCTAGGCTAATTCACCACATTGTCTAAATTTCCATTTATAGCACAAATTCTCAAAATTGCCAAAATTTTTGAATATCAACATTACTCCAACTACATTGCAATTTCATCAATCCCTAATCATTTCTCAACTATTTCAACGCAATGACAACCACCAATATCATCAAAATCATCTCAAATATCAAGATCGAGGTTTAGAAATTACCCAAAGCTTGTGAGACGCACAACCCATGCCTCGATCCGATTCGCCCTTTGATTTCCAAGTATGTTGTTCTCCCTTTGATGAGGAACAACTTTCCTTCTTACCACAACTCTTGATTTGGCCGGAAATGGGTGTTTTGGAAGAGTGAGAAAGTTAGGTTTTCGGTGGAAATGGGTTTGGAAGAGAGAGAAAGTGAGTTTGCAGGAGAAAAACAGGGGTTCCTTATATAGACTGCAGGTAAGAGATCGATCTGTCGAGGGGTGAGATTGATCTGCGTTTGAATTTTGGGGACGATCTGGGTAATTTTATGCCTAGGAGATCGATCTGTCGAGGGGTGAGATCGATCTCTTTATGGCTTTATGAGATCGATCTTCTCCCAAACAGAATCATTTGGAGATCGATCTTTTCCTTATGAGATCGATCTTCTCTCAAACAGAATCATAAGGAGATCGATCCTCTTCCATTGGAGATCAATCTGCTCCTCAAATTCTTCCTTCCTTCTCATTTTTAACTCACCAGATCGATCTCTCCTTCTCCCAGATCGATCTGTCCTCATAGTTTCACATTTATTTTAACACTTAACATATAAATCTCCAATTATCATTCCCACAATTCACTTAGCTCAATAAACTACACTTCAAATTATTATTACATAAATAAAATATGTCTGAAATTCTCAGATCTCACATCCTCCCCACCTTAAATAGAATTTGGTCCTCCAAATTCAACTCAACTAGTTAAAGAGATGGGGGTATTTCTCCTTCATGAGACTCTCTAGTTCCCACGTTGCCTCTTCCCTTGAGTGATGTTTCCATAAAACTTTCACTAATGGGATGCTCTTGGTTCTCAGTACCTTCTCCTTTCTATCGAGAATCCGGACGGGTTCCTCAGTGTAGCTCATGTCCTCCTGTATGTCCATCTCATCATACTCTATAACATGAGAAGGGTCCAGGTGGTACTTCCTCAACATAGACACATGAAAAACGTTGTGTATTCCAGACATCTGTGGGGGTAATGCTAATCTGTAAGCTACCTCTCCCACTCTCTCAAGAATCTCGAATGGTCCTATGTATCGAGGACTCAATTTTCCTTTCTTCCCAAATCGCACGATACCCTTGCTCGGTGATACTTTCAGAAATACTGCATCACCAACATCAAACTCGAGTGGCCGTCTACGCATATCCGCGTAGCTTTTCTGTCTGCTTTGTGCAGCCCGTAACCTCTCGCATATGAGTTTCACACTCTGTACGGCTTGCTCAATAAGCTCGGGAGCATTTATCTTTCTGTCACCGACTTCTTCCCAAGCTACAGGGGATCTACACCTCCTACCATATAGAGCCTCAAAGGGTGCCATTCCAATACTCGCATGATAGCTGTTATTGTACGCAAACTCTGCTAGGGGCAGGTGATCATCCCATGATCCCTTAAAATCCATCGTACACGCTCTCAACATATCCTCCAGGGTCTGAATAGTCCTCTCTGACTGACCATCTGTTTGAGGATGATAGGCGGTACTAAAACTCAATCGAGATCCCATGGACTCCTGAAACTGGGTCCAAAATCTGAAAGTAAACCGGGAATCTCTATCAGAAGTAATACTCACTGGAGCCCCATGTAATCTAGCTATCTCGCTGACATACAGCTCAGCTAAGGCATCCACAGTATCTGTGCTCTTGATGGCAAGGAAGTGGGCACTCTTGGTCAATCTATCCACAATGACCCATATCACGTCACGACCTCTTCGGGTCCTCGGTAAACCCATAATAAAGTTCATAGTGACATGCTCCCATTTCCATGTAGGTACAGGTAAGGGCTGTAGTAGTCCTCCTGGCTTCCGATGCTCAGCTTTCACTTGCTGGCATACTAAACACCTGGCCACGTACTCTGCCACGTCTCGCTTCATACCACTCCACCAATACACCTTTCTCAAGTCTCGGTACATCTTAGTACTCCCTGGGTGCATGGTGTATCGCGAGCAGTGGGATTCTCTCAGTATCTGTCTCTTCAGGGTATCATCGTCCGGTACACAAATCCATCCTCTGAATCTCAACAATCCATCCTCGCTGATGGTGAGATCCGACTGCGAACTCTGCTCATCCTGGCTAACCATATCTATCAATCTCTGATCACTGCGCTGCCCCGTTCTAATCTGATCCATGATCCGGGGCTCTATCCGCAGGCTAGCCAAAAATCCAGTCTCTACCTCTTTAACTCTGATCCGAAGTTCGGCGAACTGCTCTAACAAATCCCATTCCCTGATCATCATAGCAGATATCATACTCTTCCTGCTCAGGGCATCAGCAACCACATTCGCCTTACCCGGATGATAAAGAATCTCACAGTCATAATCTTTAAGGAGTTCCATCCATCTCCTTTGTCTCATGTTTAACTCTTTCTGATCAAAGAGATATCTCAAACTCTTGTGATCAGTGAAGATCTGGAATCTTTCCCCATATAAGTAATATCGCCAGATCTTCAAAGCAAATACCACAGTGGCTAACTCCAAATCATGCGTGAGGTAACTCCGCTCATGGTCTTTCAGCTGTCGCGATCCATATGCGACCACTCTTCCGTGCTGCATAAGCACACACCCCAATCCTTGGTGAGATGCATCACTATACACCGAAAATCCTCCTGATCCCTCAGGAATGGTTAACACAGGTGCCGCTGTCAATCTCCTTTTTAATTCCTGAAAACTGAGCTCACATTGATCAGTCCATATAAATGGAGTCTCTTTGCGCGTGAGCTTAGTCAAAGGAGCGACAATCCTTGAAAATCCTTCCACAAACCTTCTGTAATACCCTGCCAAACCAAGGAAGCTTTGCACCTCAGTAACTGTCTTTGGTCTCTCCCAACTAAGCACAGCCTCCACCTTGCTTGGGTCCACTGATACTCCTTCCTCTGAGACTATATGACCAAGGAAAGCTATCCGGTTCAGCCAAAACTCACACTTACTAAGCTTTTCGTACAATTGCTTATCTCGGATTATCTGAAGTACTAACCATAAATGCTGTGCATGCTCCTCATACGACCGAGAGTATACTAGGATATCATCAATAAAGACTATCACAAATTTATCTAGATAGTCTCTGAACACCTCGTTCATCAGTCTCATAAATGCTGCAGGGGCGTTTGTCAATCCAAAGGACATCACCAGAAATTCGTAATGGCCATACCTCGTCCTGAAGGCTGTCTTTGGAATATCTTCTTCCTTGATCCTCAATTGGTGATAGCCCGATCTCAAATCAATCTTAGAAAAGACTGATGCCCCTCTCAGCTGATCAAGTGTATCATCAATCCTGGGTAGTGGGTATTTATTCTTTACCGTGGCTTTATTCAACAACCGGTAGTCTACACATAATCTGAGACTACCATCCTTCTTCTTAACAAATAGTATTAGCGCTCCCCACAGTGAAACACTGGGTCTAATAAACCCTTGATCCAATAACTCCTGCAGTTGTCTCTTCAATTCCTCAAGTTCCACTAATGCCATCCTGTATGGAGATTTAGAGATCGGCTGAGTATCTGGTACCAAATCAATGGTAAACTCCAGCTCTCTCTCTGGTGGTAAACCTCGTAATTCATCTGGGAAAACATCCAAAAATTCACATACCACAGGTATATCCTCAATCCTCGGATGTTCCCGCTCATCGTCTGAGATGAGTGTCTCATAACCTTCACATGAATAATCATATTTAATATTCCCCAAAATAATATCAAAATTCTCAAATTACTTACTAGAAATCCACATAATCATTTCCTCAATATCTCAACCGTACACTGTAAGGTTCAGGTAGGGAGAAAGTTACAATCTTAGTGTAGCAGTCTAAACTCACTCGATTGGTTGCCAACCAATCCATCCCCAAAATTACATCAAACCCATGTATATTCAACATGATTAGATCTGCTAACGTCACTCTATCTCCCACCTTTATCTCACATCCTCTACAGATTAACTCAGTTCTCTGAGATTCACGCATAGGGGTATTTACATGTAGTATATATTCTAGAGGTTCAAACTTCAAGTTTAATCTACATGCAAAATGCTCAGAAATAAAGGAATGCGTGGATCCTGAGTCTATCAACACATGAGCCTTATGATTACAGACAGGGAGTGTACCTCTTATAGTTTCTGCCGAAGTGTCTGCGGTCTCCTTATCCAGGGCAAACACACGTCCCTGTGCCACAGGTTTCTTCCCTTTCTCTGCCGCAGTGGCCCGTCTCCGAGGATCCACTCTCTGAGGCTGTTGTCTAGTAGGCTCCACTCCATGTGGTTTCTGAGGTTGAGGGCAATCCTTCACCATGTGACCCATGTCTCCACATCTAAAACATCCATGGATCGACCCGGTACAACTTTCCTCATGCATTCGGCCACAATTCCTGCAAAGCCTTGTCTCTGGCCTGACATCACGAGGGGTCTCTCTAATGTTAGGGTACCCTCTGGGTCTCTCTAATCTGCCCTTCTGCACCTCAATCCTTCCTCTTCTGAAGGAACCTCTCCGAGCCTCCGTTTGGAAAAGTGCTGGCCTCTTGCCCTTATCTCTATTCACCGCTCTGAGCTCATTCTGGGATTGTACCATCTCAATTCCTCTTTCAATCTCTTGTACTCGTCTCAGAGCATCTCCAAACTCCGTAATACATAGTCCTATCAATCTATCTCTGATGACAGGCTTCAACCCATACATAAACTTCTCTGTGCGGAGCTCTTCACTCTTGAAGGTCTCTGGGTCATATCTCAATAGCGCTGTGAATTGGCTCTCATAGTCATCCACAGACATGTCACCCTGTACCAAACTCAAAAACTCGGCCTGTTTCTTTCTCTGGGCGGCTCGTGGTACATATTGGATCCTAAAGGCTGTCTGGAACTCTTCCCAACCAATCACATCCTGGCGGGACATCAGAATACCCTGGGTAGTACCCCACCAATCTCGAGCTCTCCCCTTCAGCATACTAACCCTCTCAGCATCGGTGCACCCCAGAAAATCAAATATAACTCTCAATTCCGTCAACCACTCCTCAGCCTCTGTAGGATCCTTCTTTCCCTTAAATTCGGGTGGATTCATCTTCAAAAAATCCTCTAGTCGTACCATACTTCTGTCCTCAGGCTGAGTGACGGGTGGCACTGGGGGTATGGGAGGTCCTTGTGGTGGTGTAGGAGTAGTACCCGAGGCATTAACTCCAAAGTGTTGCGCGAATAACGCTGCCATCTGCTCAAAACCTTGCCTCACATCGGTCTCAATCCGATTAAATCGAGAGTTAGGACTCTCTGGTTGTGGGACAGGTGGCGGAGGGGACTCTACCTGCCTCCTCGAACGACCTCGTCGTTTACTCATTCTCTATCTCAACTCGTCTCCTGCGCGTACATATCACAATCGATTGAAATCTCAATCCTCAATTTCAGTTCATGACCAGACTATTACAGACACTTGGGATGTATTCTATTTCACTTAACCGACACTGACAGTACTAGACACCCTAAGCTCTGATACCAAGAAAACTCTGTCACGCCCCGAAAGTGCGGAAAATAGGGCTAATTTAAAACTTTTTACTCATTAATTCATAATTAAGGGTGCATTCCTGTGCCGTGTCATACATCATCATAATTATTATGCCTCAGGATCTCATCATAATATAGCATATATTGTACCGTATACAAATACTCAATTTCAAGTTAATTAATCCTAATACATCCCATACAATGATATACATCAAGTGTCTGTAATTACAATAATAGTCTGGGTACATGAAAAGATAAAAGATACCTCAAAATACAATATATGGCCTGGAGCTCAAGTCCTCCACTAGCCACTACTCCGTACGTCGCAGGGAGATCCTTTTTCACTTGAAGAACTCTAGGGAAAAAGAAAACAGGGTGAGCTTCTAAATCGCTCAGTAAGGGGGGTAAGGACTCAAGTCATAAACCAAAATGCACATCACAAAATGTTTATTTGTATGTGAAACTCATTTGAAAACCATAGCATGAAAGTACTCAAAACGACATTCTCATGTCTCAAGTCATGTGAAAACATGAAGTAAAAAGGCTCACTCTAGAGCAATAACAAAGCATGTGAAAATAACGCGTTAAACGCTTTCTCAAATAACGTGATAAAATCACAGTAATAATAATGCACGTGGCACAGCCACTAAACACACGTGGCATAGCCACTGATTTAAATTCACACGTGGCATAGCCACAAAACACACGTGGCATGGCCACTGATTTAATTTCACACGTGGCACAGCCACAGAATAGGGTTTCACGTGGCAACGGCCACCAAATTGGGTTTCTCACGTGGCAACGACCACCAAATGGGGTATCACGTGGCAACGGCCACCAATAGGGTATCACGTGGCAACGGCCACCAATGGGGTTTCTCACGTGACAACGGCCACCAATGGGGTATCACGTGGCAACGGCCACTAATGGGGTTTCTCACGTGGCAACGGCCACCAAGTATACGTGGCATAGCCACAGAATAGGTTATTCTCACGTTACCAGAACGGAGAAGAAATCGGGCTTACATGCTACCAGAGCAATGCCCGGTGTGTACTTAAAATTACACACCTAAGTCTTATCACACAAGACCGGCTTGCCTTCACGTAGAACTCATGATGGTTTTTCTCTCATAAAACTCATTTGAAATCGTTTTGTACTCAACACAAAACATAATAAAAACCGAGTCCCAACCGGCAAAGCACACGCACACATTTCTCAAATCTCGATATTGCCTTAACGTAGAGCCCAATTCATTACTCACACAAAATTTAATGGTTTATAAAGCAATTTCACACTCAGCTTATAAACTCATAAAATTATGGGCCCAACCGGCTATAAAAACCGTGTGCAATTAAATCTCAACACAACACTCAACATGCTTGTTTTATAAACCACAAATCATACTATAATAGTTTACAAATCACATACACAAATGGTTTAGATTTCCCTTACCTCTTTGCACCTCGTATAGTGCAATCGTATCCCCCGTATCACGGACTAGTCTCGCATTCCACTCTGAAACTCCCGAGCTGTCCAAACGATGTTAAAACATCAATACTCAATTATCTCATAAACCTCAATTCTCAAAATCGAGCATAATTGCTCATAATTCCTCAAATCTCTCGATTCTCGTAACTCTACCCTAAACTACAACCTCATTCACAATATCTCAACGTCCTACATTTCTCATGCCAATTATCTAGGCTAATTCACCACATTGTCTAAATTTCCATTTATAGCACAAATTCTCAAAATTGCCAAAATTTCTGAATATCAACATTACTCCAACTACATTGCAATTTCATCAATCCCTAATCATTTCTCAACTATTTCAACGCAATGACAACCACCAATATCATCAAAATCATCTCAAATATCAAGATCGAGGTTTAGAAATTACCCAAAGCTTGTGAGACGCACAACCCACGCCTCGATCCGATTCGCCCTTCGATTTCCAAGTATGTTGTTCTCCCTTTGATGAGGAACAACTTTCCTTCTTACCACAACTCTTGATTTGGCCGGAAATGGGTGTTTTGGATGAGTGAGAAAGTTAGGTTTTCGGTGGAAATGGGTTTGGAAGAGAGAGAAAGTGAGTTTGCAAGAGAAAAACAGGGGTTCCTTATATAGACTGGAGGTAGGAGATCGATCTGTCGAGGGGTGAGATCGATCTGCGTTTGAATTTTGGGGAAGATCTGGGCAATTTTATGCCTAGGAGATCGATCTGTCGAGGGGTGAGATCGATCTCTTTATGGCTTTATGAGATCGATCTGCTCCTAAGGAGATCGATCTTCTCCCAAACAGAATCATTTGGAGATCGATCTCTTCCTCATGAGATCGATCTTCTCTCAAACAGAATCATAAGGAGATCGATCCTCTTCCATTGGAGATCGATCTGCTCCTCAAATTCTTCCTTCCTTCTCATTTTTAACTCACCAGATCGATCTCTCCTTCTCCCAGATCGATCTGTCCTCATAGTTTCACATTTATTTTAACACTTAACATATAAATCTCCAATTATCATTCCCACAATTCACTTAGCTCAATAAATTACACTTCAAATTATTATTACATAAAGAAAATATGTCTGAAATTCTCAGATCTCACAGAAACGGTGCCGAGAAGGAAAAGCAGCGAATGGTGAAGAGAGAAAGAAGAAGAAGAAGGCAGGGAGAAAGAGAATTTAGCGTGAAGCCAAATTAAAAAAAAAAGGAAATGTTTATTTATATATATATATTATTGTGTTTGTATATATATATATATATATATATATATATATATATATATATATATAAAATTTAAGTTAGATCAAAGTACACAAAGAGTCTGTGAAATTCAAGGGATAGACTGTTCGAAAATATTATTGCAAATACTGATACGAAATTTCAGGGAAATAAACCAAGTGGACCGAACCCGCTGACTCACAACGTCCCAAAGGCTTTGAGAACTACGGACAGACACCGAGGTAAGAAAAATTCTCATGTGCTGCTAGAGATAAATATGCATAATTTTCATGTATTTGTAGATATAAAATTATAGGCTGAATTCGCAGTTACCGAAATTACTAAAAAAAATCTAGGCTGAATATTATGACTCTGAAAATTATAGATTCTAACATAGTTGAACTGCCTAATTTTACCGATTGAATTTAAAAGGTTTGCATAGATACTATTATGGCTTGAATTCTGTTTAAAATCGAAAATCCCGAATTTTTAAATTTCCATAAACTGTTTTATGGGATTTTATCCGAAAAAGGGCTAGTCAGCTTGTTTTGAACTGTTTCGTGAAACAAATTGAATTTATATGTGATTTAAGGAAAAATAATCTGTTTATAAAGAAATATTGATGTGCACTGATTTGAGACAGTGATGATAATTTAATCATGTTGTACTTCTGTCTGTTTTGTATCTGTTTCTGTGGTCCACGGAGTACGACGTACTGTGCAACGCATGTATGTAATGACCCGAGACCTATAAAAATTCGGAGAATTTTTTTTTGAAACTTTGACTAGCAACTTAATCGTTTATTCCCTTAGCCTGTATTCCTGTTCAGTGTCAATCTTTAACAATATTTCATTTCATTTATCCTTATACAGATTTTATCCCGACACATTACTTTCAATAGATGTCTGTGCGTACAAATGGTCTGGTAAAGAGATAAAAATGTATACCTCATGCATGTACAAAAGGTAGTCTAGGGAAGCTCGTATCTGTTAGCCTACGTCGTCTATGCAACAATTATCAACTGTAGTTCACTGCAACAATCTGAGAGGCGGAGGGGTGAGCTTTCGAGGAAAAGCCCAGTAAGAAATATATTTAAGGTAGTTCTGATATGTAAAAGCATGCAAGAATCATTCATGAAACAAACTTTGCTTCAGAACAACTGATCATAAGTTTCTTCTAGAAACTAACATTTTGAAGATATGTAAAACTTTCGTTACGTGCATAGTCATCATAAGAAAATATGCAGCATGAGTTCTTTAAATAAAATAACATGCTTAAATGTTTCATAAAATTTCCATCATTCATGGATAATTTCATAAAATCATCATCGTTCATAAACATTTCATAAAATATAATTGTCCGTAAACATTTGTCATAATCTCATAAAAACATAGTCATTCATCATCATCATCATCATCATCATCGTAATCATAATCATGATCATAATCATAATCGTAATCATACTCGTGGAGACTAGGCTATAACTAAGTCATGCGATACGTGTCATTCTCCGTAGAGAGTCATCATACCTATGGCCATGGTAAGGGGGCTGTAGACTGGATCAGGATTGTACAACAATCATAATCATAAACATGGGTAGTATCTTCTCATATACTAGCACATAACTAGGGCACGGGTACCGATGGCACTCGCCGTACGGGAAACATACATACGTGCTGCGCGGGCACGAGATACTACCAGAAATCATCATCATAAACCACAAGTAGCAGGACATCTACCACACAGGTAGAGTCAAGCGCTACAGAGGCAAGTGATGGAGCCGAAACATCACGAGAAGTAGCCATTCATGAAGCCTATAGTCTCAAAAATTCTTTTCCCTTTTCTTAAATACTTTTGAAAAAGTCAGAAGTTCCTTTCAAAGCATGAATATAGGTTTTCAAAACCATCATAAAACTTCTATGCATTTTCATACTTCAGAAAATTCATTTCATAAACATAAATGTATTTGGTGAACATTTCATAAAACGAAATAATGTTTTGTAAATCGTTTCATACGTATGAAAACAGTTATAAATCATTTCAAAACATAATATTGCTTCGTAAAATTTTTTTTATCAAAGTAACGAGGGTTCATCATTAGAACTAAGTTAAATAGTACCCATTACCTCGATTTATTGGAAATTCCAAGTTCGAGTAGTGACGCCTCCAAGTATCTCCCTTAAATCCTTATACGATTCTCCTACATCGAAATTTGTATTCTTAGTATCCTATTTATTCGAATTACCTACGATGCGTCAAAATTGTAACCTTGCTTACCTAGGAAAAATACACTTGAATTTATAAAATACGTATAGTTATCTTTAGAACTTGCATAAATTCCTTACCTTGGTGTCTGTTCGTAACCCTTGATTGCTTCGACTTAGCGAATCGACGAGTCTGGTCCACTCAGTTAATTTTTCGAAGCTCTTTCCCGGGATTTCTCAAATTTTTAGTACACTATTCTTTTTTTTCCATGTGGCTCTATTTATATATATATATATATATATATATATATATATATATATATATCATTATATATATAAATATATCCAAAAATAACCTTTTTTTTCTTTTTTTCTTTACTGTTCATCCCTCTTTTTTTTTTTGAATTTCCCGCCTTATTTCTTTCTTCTTCCTCACAACAACCCAACGACATTGTTCATTGTTTTCTTCCTCTTCCCGTGGCTATCATCTCCTCCATCGGTCTCACGTCTTCATCGTCCTTATCCTCTTGCTTCCACCGTTTCTAGTGTTTTCGCCTAGCTTCCCCCTCTATGCTCCAACCGCTACCAATTGCCCAGCTTTCCAAGAGGTCGAGAGGTGCCTCTGTTTTCAGTCACAGTCCTATCTGTTCAGCTTTCCACTTCCCTTCCTCACAGTTCTCCCTGCTTCTGCATTCCTCTGCCCGTTTCTACTGTTTTTCTTCTTCGATTCTGCGGTCCAAGTGTGTGCCTATCGCCTCCTCCTACTTCTGGTCTACCGGTCTCCAAGGTAGCCGAGACAACCCCTGTTTCGGCTTCAATTCCTCATCTTGCTACTTCAGTTTCCTGCCCCGTCAACTCTCCCTCTACCGATCAGTTTTCTTCCAGGCATAAAGTAACTATCAAGAATGCTTCAACTGCTTCACACTTTCGATTTCAGTTTTCTACAAAGGATAAAGCTTCCTCTGTTTTCGGGTTCTTCAACCTAGCCTGAAACAATCCTTCTTCTCACCCGAAACCACATCACTTGAGGCCCCTGGACAGCCCCTCCATTTACATTTTCAGCACCTGTAACCAGCTTACTTCACACATTTTGTCTTCAGCTTCCTTGCTCTCGGTTCTGTCTTCTTTCCTTCTCCTGCTCACAGCTATTTTGGTCTAGCCATTTGATAAGTTTAAGCGGATATTACCCCACTCACTTACCATTTTAGCAACAGAGTTTGGGTGGGGATTTTATAAGTTCACGTGGACTTTCTGTCCATTTTTCTTTTTGTTTCTTCCTATCCTGCTCCCACACTTTCCTTTCTTATTCCAGTTCTCAACCTACCACTCCGATTATATATATATATATATATACACCTGAGTACTTGTCCCACTAAGAGCGGCAGTTTTCCAATTTCCAATATGTTTCGATCTTTCATCCATTTTCTACTATCTTCCCATCACCTCAGTCAGGTTTTATCTACCCCCCTCACTACCAATGTTCAGACCTTAAGATAACAATTAAATATCCAACCATCCCCACTCCCTGCTGCCATCATCTCTTCACGTTTACTTCTCCCCTACAAGGTACTGTTCCTCCTCTTTTCTTGCTGCTGCAGTTTTATTGCAGCAGCTTGAGTCCTCGGGATTGGCTTCATTTGAAGCCAATCCGTATGCCCTTCGATTTTTTTTCTTTGCTTCTTCTTGCCGAAAGCCATCTCAACACCTTATCTTTCTCTTCGGTTGCTACAATTATTTGTATATCATATTCACTGTCAACTTTCAGGTCACTACTCTCGGTTTCCCTGCTGCATTACCTGCTGGGGTCAGACTTCATTCTCCCTCTTGCAGTAGTTGTATACAATTGTACAGCCCCTTCTCGATCTCATGGCTTTATCCCTCGGTTTATGACCTTCAACACCTCTTTTAATTCCTCTTCAATTATCAGACCTGCTGCTGCTTCGGTATGTGTTAGTTCATTGCCATGCCAGCCTATTTTCCTAATCTTTTACCTAGCTATCAATCCTAATACATATATATATATATATATATATATATATATATATATATATTTTATATTTCTCTTCGGCATTCCCTCTTACCGAACACTAGTACTACCTCCCCTATCTCTACATTTCCCATTTTGCTTTCTTGCCACGGGATCTCTTGTCCCATTCTTTCTGCTGCCATTTCCTTCCACTGCATCAGAGTTGATTGCCTCGTTTTATCCTCATGGAAGGTTATTACCACGTGTGCAAAAAGGGTGGGAGGGGCTCTCGGCCATGCACTGTACAGGTGATTAAAATACATATATATATATATATATATATATATATGTATTTTCCTTGATACACTAATATATGTATATACATATATATGTATATTCTTTGACACACTAAAATGTATATAAATACACGTATACAAAATTATATGCATATACCTCCATGTATTATGTGTTGATTTATTTATTGATTATATTTTTTTGGGACAATACCCAGTATATTGCAAATTTGCAATATTTACAACGCGAGTACGATGTACCATATTTCTGATTCTGATTCTAGTCTTCGAACATTCTGATCTGCGAGCCGTTTGGGTAGTTAACTACTCCCACGACAATTGTCATCCCAACACACCTGACCCGTGATTGCCCGAAGTCACAGACATTGGCCAATTGTCATTCTGATATCTTATATAGCATGTTTGCCTTGTCTCATCTATTTGATTTTCTAATTTGACTATATGAGCTGATTTGACTGTATGGAATTGTGTTTTTCTATTTCATAAGGACACTGTGGGGGGGCCACCTCTTAAATCATGCGGAAGTAAAGTGCTACACAGTTGTCACTATAAAACACAATATAAAGTTTTGAAATTTCGTATTTTTGAATGGAAATCGTCTACTCTGCTGCCTTAGTTTTTTTGGAATTTTGTGTTTACGGTAGTAAACTGATTATAATGTCAAAGTTGATTTCCTACTCCGATGTGTACTGTGATTTTGGAAACTGCTTATTCTGCTTATTAAAGTTTTGGGATTTTGTGTTTTATCACATAAAACTGATTTCATTACCGAAGCTGTTCTGTTTCCGATTTCTGATTTTGATATTTTTGGATTTGCCAAATTATCTGTATACATTTATGAAATTTTTTTGGTTTTTGGCAAATATATATTTTAGGTAGTGTATTTATCTACTTACTATGATGTTTTTCTTACTGAGCATGTTGAGCTTATCCATCTTATTTTCCTCCACAGAACCTCATTAATAACTTGAATTGTTTCCGTTAGTAGAGCAATTTGCACGGCTATGGTTCCGCGAAGTATCTTTCTGCGTCGAAGGTATACCTAGGTTTAAGCAATTGGATCAAATGGTACCAAGTGTGTAAAGGCTAAGGTCTTAATGACTGATGTTTGAACCATAATGGTGACGTGAATTGGGATATTTACCTCGATAAAATCGTGCGAGTCAATAGACCCAAAACGGATAGTACGAATGAATAATGATATCACAATAGTCGATGTTGTGGGCCCAAAGAGAGGGGTGGCCATGGCCGGCTGGGTTGGACCGTTACATTACTACATCTCAAATTTAGGGTTCAGGGTACCATTACATGTGAGAAAGGTGTTATCATTACAACGTCTATCCTAAAATGATATTTAATTAATCTTGTGTTATTTTTAAAATGACTTTGATTAAATTGTTTTTAATTTTAATGTTTTTTATTTTATCCAAATATTTAAATATAGAAAAATTTCTAAAAAACTTTCCGTCATTCTGATGAAATTTCTTAAAATATTTATTATCATCTCAAGAGTATTCAAATATTACTATTTGATTAACTTGAAAAGATTTCATCATTGGATTCATCAAGTTTTTTTTTTGTAGAAAATTCCTGATTTTAGTTTCCTAATCTTTAATTTTAATTTCTACTTCTACTTCTAATTTTAATTTAATTTAATTTCATTTCATTTCATTTCATTTCTTTTTATTAATTTTATTTAGTTTAAATTTTACTTATTTTAATTTATTGAGGGCAAATTTCAATTATTTATATAAAAAATTTCTCTTCAATCTTCCATCAATTTGGTGAGACTCAGAGAAAAATTCTCACATAAAGATTTTGAAATTCAATTATTCATGACTTTTCAAAATCTCATTATTGGAATAATTTTCCTTCATTCTCAAATTTTTATTAGTAATTTATTATTTTATTATATTATATTTTGTAGAAGAATATCAGTTATTAATATTGAAAAATTTCCCTAATCTTCCATCATTCTAACGAAATTTGAGGAAAACATCTCACTTAATCATCATAACAAGTTCAATTTATTTCAAAATAATTTGGATTTCACCTAATTTTATAAATGATTTTAATTGACAATAATCTTATTGTACAAAGCATATTTACAAATCTTATATTTAATAGGTTAAATGCTTAAGGCATATTTACAAATCTTATATTTAATATGCTAAATGTTCAACTTAAGATTTAATTTTTAGGGTATTTCGCAATTAAACATACAATATTTTATTTTGATTAATTACGGACTAAATGTTTTCGAATTTGATCAATGTAAGCCTTTTTAACGAAAGTGAGTTACACTCGCTGTTTAAGAAAATGGATGCTACTAAAAGGACAAAAAAGTATTTTCACTCAAAAAAACGAATTTGTTTCTTTTTTTCTTTTTCATTCCTTTTCCCTTCTATTTTTTGTTGTTATTTTCTTTTTCTTTTCTTTCTCTCATATAATCTCAATTTTTTTTCAATCCTTTTTTTTTTTCTTTCCTACTGATAATCTTAAATTTTTTTCTTTGATCTAAGAATAACATATCTAATAAAAAATCAAAATAAAAAAAACCCCATTAAAATCAAGCAAGGAAAATTATTAATCATATCTAGATCTAAATATCTAATAAAAAATAAAAATTGATGTTGCCTGGTAAAACGACAACGGGATTACAACTTCCACGTATTCAGATTGCGCTAACGACAAAAATGTGACGTCGATGCGATTTCTTCCACGTGTTCCTCGTATATTCTACAAAAACAACAGGAATCAGAGGGCGCAGGGATTTGTCCCTGCACGCGCACTCCGATGATTAAGTTAGAAAACTGAAGTTTTGTATATATGAAGAAGAGAATTGTGTTCTTCAGAATCAAGAGTCTTCTTTTTTCCGTCCTTTTTTTCAAGTACTCACCTGGGGTATTTATAGGTTTCTTCCGGGTCGGTTCGGGCTGAGGCCCAGGCGCGTGTCTGGACAGCGACAGAGTCATTGAGCACTCTGTCGCACTCTGTCGCGTTTCGGGGCTAGATAACTTGCGGGTGAGTCTGGCAGGCGGCAGAGTTCATGTGTGGACCTCTGCTGCGGTCTACGCGGTAGAGTTATGTCGCAGTACTGGAGTAGAGGTCTGTCATAGAGATATGCGGTAGAGGTCTGTAGCAGAGTATGCGGTAGAGGTCTGTAGCGACATACAGTGCCGCACGAGCCTACGCGACAGAGTCTCTATCGCCTCGAGACTCTGTCGCATGTCAAGCTACTCTGCCGCATGGGGCTCTGTCGCTGTAACAGCCATGTGGCTTATCTTGTGTTTGACACGTGGCGGTCTCTGATTGGTCGATCTTTGTACACGTGGACTTTGATGATAGGACCACCATCAATTGCTCCCCACTCTTTGGTAGGAATTTTTCCTGCGAAAGAGGATCCGGGTCCGAATTTGCTTTTCCCGGGTCGGGGCGGATCCTTGCGCGGGTGTGGCGCAGCCGCGCGCCTATATATACTGGGTCCCTGCTGTCACAATCGCTACTGAGTTCTCTCGCGAAGACCACTCTCCCACAAATTCTCTCACACTCTGTCGCAACTCTCCCGCAACTCTGCCGCGTGACGTTACAGTGTCGCAAGTCTGCCGCCAGATCTTGAAACTCTGTCGCCCGTTCTTTTGTTGTCTTCCTTTTAGGTAAACTCTGTCGTCCATAATTGTTTTTGATTTCCCCCGAACTTCCAAAATGGCTGGCCATGGTGTAGAAAAACAAATAGACCTAGGTGTCAAGTCGACTTTGAAGGAAGCCGACGTCCAAGACCTAGTATCTAGGTTTCCTTTGCCCGAGGGATACTCCTATAGACTTCCAACCCCTCAGGAAAGTGACATACGTCGTGTGTCCGACGGGGTAGTTATCTTTAGGGCAGCCTTAGAATTAGCACTCCGCTTCCCGTTGTCCGACTTTGGGGCTTCTTTCTTTAGGACTCATAGGATTGCCCCCGGATAACTGCATCCTCACGCATGGATGCAGTTAATAGGGTTTACCGTGCATTGCCACCTAAGGGGCGTTTCTCCATCTCTTCCCCTTCTCGATGTCTTTTTCAGATTTTGAGGTAGCCCCGGTCTAGTCCTTTACTCACTTCAGCGGGTGTATATGCCAGGATTCGAGAACAGGCTATTCGAAAAACCTGCCAATAAGCTCCACGATTTTGAATCGGAGTGGCTTGTTGTGGAGATGCCTGGGGGCCTGGATTTCCCTACTCGTTGGGAGACTAGGCGTGAAATCCCCAAGGGCCCCCGGATTGCTACTCTTAGGGAACAGTTGGCCTCAGACATTGATAGGTTATTAGTCGATAGACCCGTTAATCTTGACAGCCTTTTATCAAACGAAAATTTGATATTAGCTGGCTGGGGTGTGGGTTCTATTCCTATTGTCGGCCCTTCTGTCCCTTCTTCGGATCCTCTACCTTCAGTTTCTCCCGAATTGAACCCCGAACCTCTTAGGCCACAGGAAGACATAGGAAGTACCAATGTAGAGTCTAGTTCTGGCAACGAACCCTTAGCTGACCTGACCGGCTGGGAAGGGTTTGGCTCAACTTTCATGGTGCTCCCTGATGACGATACGATAAATATAGAGTCCCTTCAGAAGCATTTTGATTCTCCTGATGGTAACTTTTTATTCTTTTTTACTGCTTGCTGATTCTGATCATATTTTTGACCACTTATTTTTTCTTTCTTTTTTACAGATATGAGTCACTTTCGATGATCCCTGGGGCGTCAAATTTCAGAGGCCGGTTCATCTAGCGATCCCACTAGAAAGAGGCCTCGTTTAGCTGATGATGTTCGTAGCGAGGCGCCGGTCCCTCCTCAGTTGCCTCGGGCCCGAACACCACCCGTTTCTAGGCAAGTGATGCCTCCTCCTCCTTCGGAACAAAGAGATCCCACCCGGGATAGAGGGAGAGTTCCTTCATCGTCACGGAGGGCTTCTGGTTCATCTAGACGGTCTCGTTTCGAAGAACGCGCTGAATGCAACATAATTCTGTCCTAGCGAAAGAATCGGAGGCGCTTGTATATCGAGGCGTCAATGGCGACTAGGCCAATTCTCCCGAGGATAGGCCCCATTGATGAGAGGTCCTACCCTGTGGACGGTGGTTTTATCATGAGGGGGGCCGAGTTTCGGGTTTACCCGGGAGTTCGCGACAATGATACCTTAGACACTCCCGGGGTAGCTTCCCAACTGAGTTGGGCTACTATTCTCCCGAGGGACGAGGCTAGGATATTCAGGAATTATCCGGAGGGAGAAGACTTGGCTGATATGGAAGTGATAAGGGTAAGTTTCATATTCTTTTTCGTTTAACTTCTTTTTACTGTGCTTTTGAGTTTGACTTTTTGTATTTCTTTGCAGCTGGCTCAGAGGACCGTGGCCAATAACGCTCAACACCGGGCCTATCGGGAGCGAGCTGATAAGGAAATTTGGGAGTTGAAGGACAAAGTCATGGAGCTATTGAACACTGTCAACAACTTGTCCAAACTTCTGGACGTGGTACGAAACTTAGAGGAGCAGCTCTCGAAGGCACGGCAGGATTTGGACCAGGCCAAGGGGGATCTTACCGTCGAGGCAGCCCGATCAAGTAAATTTCATGAAGATCTCTAAGAGGCCCACGCCGAACTGGATCGTATGCAGTCTAACTACGGGTCTTTGCTTACTCGTAATCAGGAGCTCGAACATTACGTCGTCGAGTTAAAAAGTCGGGCTACTCCTTCACTGACCCGAGTGGAGATTGATGACATCAGGGCGGAAGCCGTGAAGGAGTACCGCCTTTCTACGGATTGCTTGAGGCGGAAGGAGGATTTTTCAAATCCCTATGTGAAATACGGATTTTACCTCGCTCGATCATGGTTAGAGAAGCATAGGGAAGGCGAAGAATTCCCCGAGCTCCAGTATACGGACGAGGCGATGCTGTTCGAGGCCCCTGACTGGACTAAGTACGAACCTGGGGCTGAGCCTACGGACGAGCTTTTCAAGAGGACTGCCCAAGATGACCTCGCCAACCTCACTGGTCCTGAGGAGCCCGCAGACCTGAACGGTGCTCCCGAGCCTATTGGCGCTCTTCTTGACTTGGACAGCGAGGAGGGTCAGCAGTCCTTAGGGAGCGAGGGTCCGTCTGTAGCTGATCCCCAGCCTCCTCTTGAAGATTAGATAGTTTTTTGTAGTTTTTGTTTTTTCTTTTCAAGTATTATGTTGTCGTTTTGTTTTGATTTTTTACTTTTATCGGATGTACTTGTAAAGATCTACTAAAGATCTACTTGTAATGATTTTTGAATGAAATGAAATCCAGATTTTTGTTCATGCTTTGTATCGCATTACTTCTCTATTTGTCATTTATCATCCTTTGTCTGTTTATTTATTTTGCTTGTATATATTTGTGTATGCTCCCCAATTCTTGATAGAAAGATATATTTTCAGAAAGAATTTTTCGTATAAACATATCGTTTTCTAAGGCTTGATTACTATGACGCGAGTGCGTCTTCAGTTTTTACAGCCTTTATATTTTTGTTGCCTGGCTACAGTGACGCATAGCGCCTCAGGCTCTTACGGCTTTTCTGATTGTACGCCTGGCCACAGTGACGCATAGCGCCTCAGGCTCTTACGGCTTTTCTGATTGTACGCCTGGCCACAGTGACGCATAGCGCCTCAGGCTCTTACGGCTCGTTGGTTGTACGCCTGGCCACAGTGACGCATAGCGCCTCAGGCTCTTATGGCTTTTCTGATTGTACGCCTGGCCACAGTGACGCATAGCGCCTCAGGCTCTTACGGCTTTTCTGATTGTACGCCTGGCCACAGTGACGCATAGCGCCTCAGGCTCTTACGGCTCTTCTGATTGTACGCCTGGCCACAGTGACGCATAGCGCCTCAGGCTCTTACGGCTCTTTTGATTGTACGCCTGGCCACAGTGACGCATAGCAACTCAGGCTCTTACGGCTCGTCTATATCCTGTCACATAATTTAGATATATAACAGCTAGAAACGTATGACAATAATAGTATCTTGTGATAGTATAAAAATGTGAGATTATAACGTTCAAGAAAGAAAATATAGCGATTAATTCAAATACAGTTTTAAGTGATTTGAATTCCACGTTTTCCCTATTTTCTTCCCTTGTAAAGTCTCCAGGATACAAGTGTTGGGCCCAATCTTATGTTTGATTCTGAATGGACCTTCCCAGTTAGCTCTGAATTTTCCATCTTCCTTCAAGGCATTCGTGATCTGTGACTTTCTGAGCACTAGATCTCCCTCAGACATTGGTCTGTCTCTCACCCGGCTATTAGAGTAGTTGGCCACCCTTTGATGATAGGATGCCAATCGAATAGCCGCGGCTTCTCTATGTTCATCAAGTAGATCTAGGCTTTCCCTCAGCGCTTGTGAATTCTCTTCCTCTACTAAGGGCACCATCCTGGGTGACAGTGCTCTAATTTCCACGGGGATCAACGCTTCAGTGCCATACACGAGGCTGAAAGGCGTTTCTCCGGTTGACACCAGACTAGTGGTACGATATGCCTACAAAACACTAGGCAATTTGTCCACCCATGCACCTTTAGCTTTGTCTAGCCTGGTCTTCAGCCCATGAAGAATAGTTCGATTACTGACTTCGGCTTGTCCGTTGGCTTGAGGATATGACACCGAAGAGATCCTTAGTTGAATGTCGAGGCGTTTACAGAATTCGCGGAAAGCATTACAATCAAATTGCTTTCCATGGTCGACATTTAAGATGCGTGTGATTCCGAATCGACAGATAATGTCTTTCCATACCATCGCATCGACTTTCTTCTCTGTGATTGTAGCTAAAGGCTCTGCTTCAATCCACTTTGTGAAGTAGTCGGTGGCGATTAATAGGAATTTTCGTTGACCCGTGGCTAACGGAAAGGCCCTAGAATATCCAACTCCCATTGTGCAAAAGGAATTGGCTGTATCGTACATTGAGAAGGGGTCACTGGGGCTGTTGTGATAGGCGCAAACCTTTGGTATTTGTCACATCTACGGGTTTAGTCCGTTGCATCTTTCTTCAACGTCGGCCAGTAGAATCCTGATCGCAGTATCTTGGCAGCAAGGGCTCTAACTCCTAAGTGTTCGTCGCAAATCCCTTCGTGCACTTCAGCTAGGGCGTAATTTGCTTGCTCCGGTCCCAGACACTTTAACAAGGGTGACGAATATCCCCTTTTGTACAATTCCTCGTTGATTAGTGCGAACTTCGTCGCTCGTATTTTTAAGCGACGAGCCTCGTCCTTATCTTGGGGGAGTGTAGCCTCAGTGAGATACTGCTTGAATGGGGATCTCCAGTCATCTCCCGTTTCAATGTCACACACTTCGACCTCTTCGATACTAGGCCGTTCAAGCCTCTCCACCCTGACTATCCTTCCTCTTGTCTCATTGGAAGAGGCTAACTTGGACAATAATCAGCATGTGTGTTTTCGGACCGGTTAATTTGTATCAGCTGAAAGCTTTTAAAAGCCTGTGCCAAAGATTGGACTTTCTTCAGATAAGGGGCCAACATCGGTTCTCGAACCTCATATTGTCCATTGAACTGGTTTACCACCAATTGAGAGTCACTACGTGCTACCAAGTGGTGAACCTACAGTTTGTCGGCCAACCTCATCCCGGCTATCAAGGCCTCATACTTCGCTATGTTGTTTGAGCTGGGGAACCCAAACCGTAAGGAGTATTCCAGGGATTTCCCTTCTGGCGATATCAAGACTACACCGGTCCCGCTTCCGTTTGCACTTGATGCCCCGTCGACATACAGCAGCCATGGTTGAGTTTCCCTCTCGTCGCTGTCGCTCGGGCTAGTGCATTCTACTATAAAATCTGCCAAAGCTTGACCCTTGATAGCCTGTCTGGGTTGGAACGTGATATCGTATCCTCCAAGTTCCACTGCCCATTTCACTAGTCTTCCTGAGTGTTCAGGCTTATGGAGGATTTGTCTTAACAGTTGATCCGTCAGGACAGTGATGGGGTGAGCCTGAAAATAAGGGCGCAACTTACGTGAGGCCATCATAAGGGCTAACACTAGCTTTTCGGCCAGCGGATAGCGGGTTTCTGGGTCTAGCAGTACTTTGCTCACTTAGTAGATGAGACGGTACACCATTTCATCCTTCTTTATTAGCACCGCACTGACGGCGAAATCACCGATTCCCAAGTACATATACAATTTTTCCCCTTCTAGGGGCCTTGTCAACAAAGGTAACTGCTTCAGATATTCTTTGAGGTCCTCAAAAGCCTTTTGACAATCTCCCTACCATTCAAAATTCTTTCCTCCCCGTAGAGTTTTGAAGAAAGGCAAGCTCCTTTCTGCTGACTTTGACAAAAAGCGATTCAGAGCTGCTATTCTGCCTGTCAATCTCTGGACGTCTCTTACGGTGGTTGGGGGTTTCATGTCAATGACTGCCTGCACCTTTTCGGGATTAGCCTCGATACCCCTGTCAGTGATCATGAAGCCCAAGAACTTCCCTGATCTTACCCCAAACGAGCACTTTTCAGGGTTTAGCTTCAAATTGAATCTCCTCAGTACCTCGAATACCAGGGACATCTGATGAGCATGAGACTCTCCTGCTCGGCTCTTGATGATCATATCGTCCACGTAGGCTTCCATGGTATTTCCCAGAAGATCTTTGAATACTTTGTTCACCATTCGCTGATATGTAGCTCCAGCGTTCTTTAAACCGAACGGCATTACCCGATAGCAATATGTTCCGTCGTCGGTAAGTCTTCTCTTCGTCTTCTGGGTGAAGCATGATTTGGTGGTATCCGAAAAAGGCGTCTAAGAAGCTGAGGAGTTCATATCCGGATGTCTCATCCACAAGTCTATCTATCCGGGGTAAGGGGTATGAATCTTTAGGGCAGGCTTTATTCAGATCGGTGAAGTCTACACACATTCGCCACTTCCCACTAGATTTCTTTACCATTACCACGTTGGCTAGCCATTCAGGGTAGTAGACTTCTCGGATGAATCAGGCGTCCAGGAGTTTATTCACTTCTTCAGTAATTGCTTTTTATCTTTCCGGGGTAAAATTTTTCTTTTTCTGTTTGACAGGCCTGTGCCCGGGTAAGACATTGAGCTCGTGACAGATCACTTTGGGATTAATCCCGGGCATGTCCGCTGGGGTCCGAGCGAAAACATCCGAGTTTTCTCTCAGGCATTCAACTATCTCACTCCTTGCTTGTTCGTTTAGCTGAGTCCCGATGAATGCCTTCTTCTCTCCATCTCCCCTTGTTAGCTCAATGGCTTCCGTTTCCTCTACGGGCTGAGGCTTGGGCGGATCCTCTATGCACAAAGTCTCCTTTCTTTGTGCTCCTTTATTGGCGGTAGAAGCGATATAACAAGTGCGGGCACTCTTTTGATTTCCTCGCACTTGCCCGACTCCATTGGGAGTGGGGAACTTCATTAACAGATAGCAAGAGGATATCACCGCCCTCATGTCGTTAAGTACAGGTCTACCCAGGATTATGTTGTAAGCAGCGAAGGTTGACCTTACTACCATGAATAATACTTGTCGGGTCACATCTTTTGGGTTTTCACCGAGAGTCACAGGCAACTCTATGGACCCAGCTACCTTCACCCTTTCGCCCGTAAATCCGTATAGTGGCGTCATGATAGGCCTTAACCTATCTTCGGATATGCTCATTTTTTCGAAGCAATTCCAATAGATTAGGTTTACCGAACTCCCGTTATCGACCAGGATTCTGCTCACCGGGTGTTTCGCCACTTCTGCGGATATCACCATTGGGTCGTCATGGGGCATGACGATGTTACCCTTGTCAGCTGGGGTGAACATGATAGGCTCTTCATCCGCTCTCTCCTCCATTACAACGTTAACCTGATATGCCTGCCTTGCGTAACTCTTACGGGAAGTAGAGGAGCTTCCCGCCATCGATTCCCCTCCTGCAATAACATTTATTGCCGGGGCGGTAGGTTCGTTGTTTGGCGGATTGGCACGGGGGACCGTAGGCCTAAATGCTTCATTCCTTGGCCTATTTCTTCCGTTATCATTATTTGTCTCAGTCCGCGAACGGTCATTCCTTTGGTCACGCGGAGGGTAGCGGGGTCTTTCATTTCTCCACAGGAAGCGGTTGATTTTCCTCTCTCTGGCTAGTCTCTCTAGCTGATCCATTAAATCTCTGCATCTCTCCGTCGGGTGGCCGTGAGCGCAATGGAATTCACAGTAGGCATCAGAGTTTCGTCCTACATCTCCCATCTTCTTCTTGGGGAATTTCAACAATCCTGCCCCTTCGATAGCTGCCAGTACCGTTGTGCGAGGCTCGTTCAACCTGGTATAACCTTCATACCTGAGCCTAGGGGCTTTGTCTACTCTCACGGGTCTTGGAGAGCTTCTTTCGGGTGCATCTCTCTCTCTTCTTTCCTTCCTTTGCCTCCCTGGGCTGTATCATCTTCATCACCTCTTCTTGGGCCACATACTTATTGGCCCTCACAAAGAGATCGGAGAGTGTCATCGGCTGATCAAGAAAGAGGGATTCTTGCAGCTTTTTGGAGCTCGTCCCTTGCAACATTGCAGCCATGGCTACCCCCACCGGTAGATCTTTCACCTCCAAGGTTGCATCTCGAAAGCGGTCTACGAAGCTCTTCAAGGATTCTTTATTCCCTTGTTTAAGAGTGAGTAGATAAGTAGCGTCCTTCTTCCTCTGACTGTGGATCATGAAGACTTTCAGAAATTCATTTCTCAATTGGTCGAAGGAGGAGATTGAACCTTCACTCAACCTGTTGAACCACTTCAGAGCGTGCCCGGACAGTGTGAGAGAAAAAGCCCTGCACATAATTTCGTCCTCCCACCCATGAAGCAGCATGAGGGACTCGTAACTTTGTACGTGGTCATAGGGGTCTGCTTTGCCGGTATAAGTGGTCATGGAAGGCATCTTGAACTTCTTCGGTAAAGGTTTGTTCATAATCTCCGGACTAAACGAAATCCTCCTTTTTTGGCTATCGTCCGGAGACACCAGTTTTCTCTTTTCCAAGATCCTTTGAACGACTTTCTCCACGTTTTTCGACCCTCGAACTGAGTACGGTCCCGTCCCTTCTGGTCTAGAAGAGTCTGACTGATAAGCACCCCTTCCAGCACCTCCCATTCCAGGACTCGACATTTCGAGACCGTCTCGTGGGTCGGAACCCTTCTGTCTTTATTGCTCCCCAGCTCTATATTCTTCTAACTCATGTTCCAACTCAACGGGAGAAAGGCTGCGCCATGTGGGAGAACTCTGCCGCCTATATGCTGCGGGAGAACTCCGTCGCAGACGTGTTGCGGGAGACCTCTGCCGCATGCAGTCCGCTGGTGAACTCTGCCGGCAGAGGTTCGTGGGTGAGCTCTGCCGCACATGTACTGTCGGCGAACTCTGTCGCTGGTGAGCCGCGGGTGGGCTCTGCAGCACAGGTGTTGCTGGCGAACTCTGCCGATGATGTTCGCAGGTGAGCTCTGCCGCACAGGTAATGTCGACAAACTCTGCCGCCGGTGAGCCACGAGTGAGCTCTGCCGCACAAGTGCTGCTGGCGAACTCTGCCGCATGATGTCTGCAGGTGAGCTCTACCGCACAGGTACTGTCGGCGAACTCTGCCGCCGGTGAGCCGCGAGTGAGCTCTGCCGCACATGTGCCGCTGGCGAACCCTGCCTTGCTGGGTTTGGAGTAGCATTCACTTCCCGTAATTCTGCCCCAGGACGATTCCTTTGAAATGCAATAGAGTTTGGGGCCAATCCCGTGGCGTCATTTAGCGCTCCTGCCCCTTGTCCAACACTCACCAGGGTGGAGGGTTGACCTCTTTCATAGGTCTGTCTTGGGATGTTTTCCCCCACCAACTGCTGCACTTCATGGGGTAAGCTGAATTGGGGGAGAGCGTCTCTGAAAAAGCTCACCATAGCTTTCAACGCTGTTGTCGTCTCCTCATTTTTGCGTTTCAGAGTCTCAAATTCCTCTAGAGAAACCAAGGCTCCTCTGTCATCCCTTTCACTATGTCTTCGTCTTTGTTCTGCCCTGACAGGGGGACTCACAGAATTCTGCTCCCCTGTCACTTCTGCTGTAGAACGTGTCCTCACCATTTTGATAGGGAATCTGACTTTTTGTTCTGATTCCCACACACGGCGCCAATTGATGTTGCCTGGTAAAACGACAACGGGATTACAACTTCCACGTATTCAGATTGCGCTAACGACAAAAAGGTGATGTCGATGCGATTTCTTCCACATGTTCCTCGTATATTCTGCAAAAACAACAAGAATCAGAGGGCGCAGGGATTTTTCCCTGCCCGCGCACTCTGATGCTTAAGTTAGAAAACTGAAGTTTTGTATATATGAAGAAGAGAATTGTGTTCTTCAGAATCAAGAGAGTCGTCTTTTTTTCGTCCTTTTTTTCAAGTACTCACCTGGGGTATTTATAGGTTTCTTTCGGGTCGGTTCGGGCTGAGACCCAGGCACGTGTCTGGGCCGCGACAGAGTCATTGAGCACTCTGTCGCACTCTGTCGCATTTCGGGGCTAGACAACTTGCGGGTGAGTCTGGCAGGCGGCAGAGTTCATGTGTGGACCTCTGCTGCGGTCTACGCGGTAGAGTTATGTCGCAGTACTGGAGTAGAGGTCTGTCGCAGAGATATGCGGTAGAGGTCTGTAGCAGAGTATGCGGTAGAGGTCTGTAGCGACATACAGTGCCGCACGAGCCTACGCGACAGAGTCTCTATCGCCTCGAGACTCTGTCGCATGTCAAGCTACTCTGCCGCATGGGGCTCTGGCGCTGTAACAGCCACTGGCTTATCTTGTGTTTGACACGTGGCGGTCTCTGATTGGTCGATCTTTGTACACGTGGACTTTGATGATAGGACCACCATCAAAAATAAAAGAAACAAATTAATGTTTTTTGGTTTTTGGCAAATATATATTTTAGGTAGTGTATTTATCTACTTACTATGATGTTTTTTTTACTGAGCATGTTGAGCTTATCCCTCTTATTTTCCTCCACAGAACCTCATCAATAACTTGAATTGTTTCCGTTAGTAGAGCAATTTGCACGGCTATGGTTCCACGAAGTATCTTTCTGCGTCGAAGGTATACCTAGGTTTAAGCAATTGGATCAAATGGTACCAAGTGTGTAAAGGCTAAGGTCTTAATGACTGATGTTTGAACCATAATGGTGACGTGAATTGGGATATTTACCTCGATAAAATCGTGCGAGTCAGTAGACCCAAAGCAGATAGTACAGATGAATAATGATATCACAATAGTCGATGTTGTGGGCCCAAAGAGAGGGGTGACCATGGCCGGCTGGGTTGGACCGTTACATTACTACATCTCAAATTTAGGGTTCAGGGTACCATTACATGTGAGAAAGGTGTTATCATTACAACGTCTATCCTAAAATGATATTTAATTAATCTTGTGTTATTTTTAAAATGACTTTGATTAAATTGTCTTTAATTTTAATATTTTTTATTTTATCCAAATATTTAAATATAGAAAAATTTCTAAAAAACTTTCCGTCATTCTGATGAAATTTCTTAAAATATTTATTATCATCTCAAGAGTATTCAGATATTACTATTTGATTAACTTGAAAAGATTTCATCATTGGATTCATCAAGTTTTTTTGTAGGAAATTCCTGATTTTAGTTTCCTAATCTTTAATTTTAATTTCTACTTCTACTTCTAATTTTAATTTAATTTAATTTAATTTAATTTCATTTCTTTTTATTAATTTTATTTAGTTTAAATTTTACTTATTTTAATTTATTGAGGGCAAATTTCAATTATTTATATAAAAAATTTCTCTTCAATCTTCCATCAATTTGGTGAGACTCAGAGAAAAATTCTCACATAAAGATTTTGAAATTCAATTATTCATGACTTTTCAAAATCTCATTATTGGAATAATTTTCCTTCATTCTGAAATTTTTATTAGTAATTTATTATTTTATTATATTATATTTTGTAGAAGAATATTAGTTATTAATATTGAAAAATTTCCCTAATCTTCCATCATTCTAACGAAATTTGAGGAAAACATCTCACTTAATCATCATAACAAGTTCAATTTATTTCAAAATAATTTGGATTTCACCTAATTTTATAAATGATTTTAATTGACAATAATCTTATTGTACAAAGCATATTTACAAATCTTATATTTAATAGGTTAAATGCTTAAGGCATATTTACAAATCTTATATTTAATATGCTAAATGTTCAACTTAAGATTTAATTTTTAGGGTATTTCGCAATTAAACATACAATATTTTATTTTGATTAATTACGGACTAAATGTTTTCGAATTTGATCAATGTAAGCCTTTTTAACGAAAGTGATTACACTCGCTGTTTAAGAAAATGGATGCTACTAAAAGGACAAAAAAGTATTTTCACTCAAAAAAACGAATTTGTTTCTTTTTTTCTTTTTCATTCCTTTTCCCTTCTATTTTTTGTTGTTATTTTCTTTTTCTTTTCTTTCTCTCATATAATCTCAATTTTTTTTCAATCCTTTTTTTTTCTTTCCTACTGATAATCTTAAATTTTTTTCTTTGATCTAAGAATAATATATCTAATAAAAAATCAAAATAAAAAAACCCCATTAAAATCAAGCAAGGAAAATTATTAATCATATCTAGATCTAAATATCTAATAAAAAATAAAAATAAAAGAAACAAATTAATGGTTTTGAAGATATTGAAACTGAGAGAAGAGAAGAAATATTTGAAGGCAAACATAAAGAAAGAAAAGAGTGCCAAAGTAGAGCAAAATTGAAATTTTTAGGTTTCAACAAATATTAACCCAAACCCCAAAGATTAAAGAATAACAAAAATCAACTTACAAAACAAACAACATTCCCATTAACAATAAAAAAAAAAACCTAAAATTGATTTCTGTTTAGAGGTATCTTCTAAGGTTTTTGGGTCTCAAAAAAATAACTTTAATCGATCAAAAGGTAGTCTTTTTAAAATTGTTAAATCAAGATTACCTATTTAGATATAGGAATATTGAGAGAGATTTGAAGGAATTGGGTTAGGAAAAGACAAAGAGGGGGAAGAGAGCTATTTTTTTTGAATATTTTTTGAAAATTTTTTGGTTTAGGCAGATGGTGGCTGGAAGAGGAGAAGGATGATTGCCTTTTTTGGGATTGATGTTGCCTGAACGAACAGCAACAGGAATATATCTTCCACGTATTCGGATTGCACTGTCGAGAAGGAGATGACGTCGATGTAATTTGTTCCTCGTATAATCTGCAAAAACAACAGGAGTCAGAGGGGGCAGGGATTTGTCCCTGCACGCGCACTCCGATGATTAAGTAAGTAATCGGGAGTTGTGTATGTAAGAAGAAGAGAATGTGTTTCTTAATTCAAAGAGTTGAAGTATTTCTCCCTGCTTTTTTGTTCATTTGTTTTGTTCCCTTTTCTGAGAGATCCTCGGCATATTTATAGGTTTCTTCTAAGTCGGTTCGAACTGAGGCCCAGGCGTGTGTCTGGGCCGCGACAGAGTCATGGAGCACTCTGTCGCGCTTCGGATTAAGTAGCTTGCGGGGGAATCGGCAGGCGGCAGAGTACCCATGGACCTCTGTCGCAGACTATGCAAAAGACCTCTGCCGCAGGCTGTGCGGGAGACCTCTACTGCAGGATGTGCGGGAGACCTCTACAGTGGGGGCAATGCGGGAGACCTCTACCGCGGGGGCAATGCGGGAGACCTATGTCGCAATAGGGGCGATGGAGGTCTGTCACGCCAACTGTGCAGCACACATACCAGGCGACGGAATCCCTGTCGCCTCGAACATCTGTCGCTCAACAAAGCAACTGTGTCGCGTGACCACACTGTCGCCACATAAGCCACGTGGCTTATTCTTGTTCTCACACGTGGCACTCTCTGGTTGGCGGATAGTTGTACACGTGGATTCTGGTGACACGACCACCATCAATTGCTCCCCACTCTTTGGTAGGAATTTTTCCTGCGAAAGAGGATCTGGGTCCGGATTTTTCTCGGGTCGGGTCAAATTTTCGCGCGTGTGGCGACGCAGGCGAGCCGCTATATATACTGGGCCCCTGCTGTCCTTGTCGCTATTTAGTTCTCTCGCAAAGACACTCTACTGCGACTCTCAGGACCCTCTCTCGTGACTCTGCCGTAACTCCAGCGCTACTCTGCCGCAACTCTACCGCGTACACATCACTGTGTCGCAAGTCTGTCCCGGCTTCTTGAGACTCTGTCGCCAGTTCTCCTCACCTTCATTTTAGGTGATTTAGTAGTCCATAATCCCACTTTTTGGTTTTCGAACTCCTAAAATGGCTGACCATGGTGTAGGAAAACAAATAGACCTAGGCGTTAGGTCGATTTTAAAGGAAGCCGACGTCCGAGACCTAGTATCTAGGTTTCCTTTACCCGAGGGATATTCTTATAGACTCCCAACCCCTCAGGAGAGTGACATACGTCGCGTGTCCGACAGGGTAGTCATTTTTAGGGCGGCCTTAGAGTTAGGACTCCGCTTCCCATTGTCCGATTTCGGGGCTTCCTTTCTTAGGACGCACAGGGTATCCCCGGGACAACTGCATCCTCATGCATGGATGCAATTAGTAGGGTTCACCGTGCACTGCCATTTAAGGGACGTCCCTCCGTCCCTTCCTCTCTTAGATGTATTTTTTAGGTTTCGAGGGAGCCCCGGCTTAGTGCCTTACTCGCTTCAGCGGGTGTATCAGCCCGGCTTTGAGAACAGGTTGTTCGAGAAACCTGCTAACAAGCTTCATGGTTTCGAGACGGAGTGGCTTGTTGTGGAAGTGCCCGAGGGCCTGGATTTCCCCACTCGTTGGGAGACTAGGCGAGAAATCCCCAAGGGCCCCAGGATTTCCACACTTAGGGAGCAGTTATCATCAGACGTCAACAAACTGTTGGTCAATCATCCCATTAGCCTTGACAGCCTTATATCAAATGAAAATTTGATATCAACTGGCTGGGGTGTGAGTCCGGTCCCTGTTGTCGGGCCTTCTGTTCCCTTGTCTAATCCTCCGCCTTCGGTTTCCCCCGAGTTAAATCCTGAAACTGTAAGGCCACAGGAGGATATAGGGAGTACCAACGTGGAGTCTAGTTCTGGCAGCGAACCCTTAGCCGACCTGACTGGCTGGGAAGGGTTCGGCTCCACTTTCATGGTGCTCCCTGATGACGACGCAATAAATATAGAGTCCCTTCAGGAGCATCTCGATTCTCCTGATGGTAACTTTTAATTCTTTTTACTACTTGCTGTTTTTGATCAGTTTTTGACCACTGATTTGTTTTCTTTTCCTTTTTTGCAGAAATGAGTCACTTTCGGCAATCGTTGGGTCGCCAGGTCTCGGAGGCTGGTCCTTCCAGTGCTCCTACCAGGAAGAGGCGTCGTTTAGTCGACGATGTCCCAAGCGAGGCACCGGTCCCCTCTCAGCTACCTCGTGCTCGGACCCCCTGTTTCTAGGCAGGCGATGCCTCCCCCTCCTTCGGAGCAGAGGGATCCCTCTCGGGATAGGGGGAGAGTTACCTCATCTTCAAGGGGGGCTTTCGGGTCATCCTGGCGATCTCGCTCCGAGGAGCGTGCGGAGTGCAATATCATTCCGTCGCAGCGGAAGAATCGAAGGCGCTTATACATCGAGGGTTCGATGGGAAACAAACCAATACTTCCGAGGATAGGCCCTGCTGATGAGAGGTCTTACCCCGTGGATGGGGGGTTTATTATGAGAGGGGCCGAATTTCGAGTTTACCCCGGGGTCCGCGACAATGATACTTTGGATACTCCCGAGGTGGCTTCCCGAATAAGTTGGTCTTCCATCTTTCCTCGGGAAGGCGAGAATATTCCAAAATTATCCGGAGGGGGAGGACTTAGCCGACATGGAGGCATTGAGGGTAAGTTTCATACTCCTCTTCGTTTGACTCCCTTTTGCTACATTCTTTGAATCTAACTTTTTACATTTCTTTGCAGCTGGCTCAGAGAACCGTGGCCAACAATGCCCAGCACCGGGCCTATCGGGAGCGGGCTGATAAAGAAATTCGAGATTTGAAGGACAAGGTTATGGAATTATCCAACACTTTCAATAACTTGTCCAAACTTCCAGATTTAGTGCGGAGCCTGGAGGAACAGCTCGCTAAGGTTCACCAGGACCTGAACCAGGCCAAGGGGGATCTCACCGTCGAGGCGACCCAATCTGGCAAATTTCAGGAGGATCTTCAGGAGGCCCACTCTGAACTGGACCGTATGCAGTCTAGCTACGGGTCCTTACTCACTCGGAATCAGGAGCTTGAGCAACGCGTTGCCGATTTAGAAAGTCAAGCTGCTCCTAATTTGACCCGAGTAGAGATCGATAGCATCCGGGCGGAAGCCGTAAAGGAGTACCGCCTTTCCAAAGACTGCTTGAGGTGGAAGGAGGATTTCTCGAATCCCTATGTAAAGTACGGGTTCTATCTTGCCCGATCATGGTTAGAGAAGCATAGGGATGGCGAGGAATTTCCCGAGCTTCAATATACGAATGAGGCAATGCTATTCGAGGCCCCCGACTGGACCAAGTATGAACCTGGGGCTGAACCCGCGGACGAACTATTCGAGAGGACCGCTCAAGATGACCTCGCCAACCTCACCGGTCCTTGGGAGCCCGCGGATTTGGGCGGTGCTCCCGAGCCTATTAACGCTCTTCTTGATTTGGACGGCGAGGAGGGTCAGCAGCAGTCCCTGGGTAGTGAAGGTCCGTCTGTAGCTGATCCCCAGCTTTCTCCCGAAGATTAGATAGCTATTTCTGTTTTTTGTTTTTCTTTTCAAGTACTTTGTTGTCCTTTTTGTTTTAATTTTGTACTTTTGTTGAATGTAATTGTAAAGATCTACTAAAGATCTATTTGTAATAGCTTTTGAATGAAATGAAATCGAGATTTTTGTTCATGCTTCATATCGCATTACTTCTCTATTTATCATTTATCATTCTTTGTCTGTTTGTTTATTTTGCTTGTATATATTCGCTTTGAATGTATTCGTGTATGCTCCCCAATTCTTGATAGAAAGGTATACTTTCAGAAATTTTTTTTTGCGTAAACGTATAACTGTTTAAGGCTTGATTACTATGGCGTAAATGCGTCTTTAGTTTTTATAGCCTTGATATTTTTATTTCCTGGCCACAGTGACGCATAGCGTCTCAGGCTCTTACGGTTAATCGGAGTGCATGCCTGGCCACAGTAACGCATAGCACCTCAGGCTCTTACGGCTCGGCTGAATATACGCCTGGCCACAGTGACGCATAGCGCCTCAGGCTCTTACAGCTCTTCTGAATGTACGCCTGGCCACAGTGACGCATAGCGCCTCAGGCTCTTACGGCTCTTCTGAATATACGCCTGGCCACAGTGACGCATAGCGCCTCAGGCTCTTACGACTCGACTGATTGTACTCCTGGCCACAGTGACGCATAGCGCCTCAGGCTCTTACGTCTCTTCTGAATGTACGCCTGGCCACAGTGACCCATAGCGCCTCAGGCTCTTACGGCTCTTCTGAATATACGCCTGGCCACAGTGACGCATAGCGCCTCAGGCTCTTACGGCTCGTCTGAATGTACGCCTGGCCACAGTGACGCATAGCGCCTCAGGCTCTTACGGCTCTTCTGAATATACGCCTGGCCACAGTGACGCATAGCGCCTCAGGCTCTTACGGTTCTTCTGAATGTACGCCTGGCCACAGTGACGCATAGCGCCTCAGGCTCTTACGGCTCAGCTGAATATAAGCCTGGCCACAGTGAAGCATAGCGCCTTAGGCTCTTACGGCTCTTCTGAATGTACGCCTGGCCATAGTGACGCATAGTGCCTCAGGCTCTTACGGCTCTTCTGAATATACGCCTGGCCACAGTGACGCATAGCGCCTCAGGCTCTTACGGCTCGACTGGTTGTACGCCTGGCCACAGTGACGCATAGCGCCTCAGGCTCTTACGGCTCTTCTAAATGTACGCCTGGCCACAGTGACGCATAGCGCCTCAGGCTCTTACGGCTCTTTTGAATATACGCCTGGCCACAGTGACGCATAGCGCCTCAGGCTCTTACGGCTCGTCTGAATGTACGCCTGGCCACAGTGACGCATAGTGCCTCAGGCTCTTACTGCTCTTCTGAATATACGCCTGGCCACAGTGACGCATAGCGCCTCAGGCTCTTACGGCTCGACTGATTGTACGCCTGGCCACAGTGACGCATAGCGCCTCAGGCTCTTACGGCTCTTCTGAATGTACGCCTAGCCACAGTAACGCATAGCACCTCAAGCTCTTACGGCTCGTCTGAATGTATGCCTGGCCACAGTGACGCATAGCGCCTCAGCCTCTTACGGCTCTTCTGAATGTACTCCTGGTCACAGTGACGCATAGCGCCTCAGGCTCTTACGGCTCTTCTGAATATACGCCTGGCCACAGTGACGCATAGCGCCTCAGGCTTTTACGGCTCGTCTGATATCCTGTCACAAGATTTAGATGCATATAAGTTGCAGATGTATAATAAAATGACATTCTGCGTGATGATTTGATAACAATATCTTGTGATAGTATAAATAAATGATAATAATGTTTGGGAAAGAAAATATGGTGCTTAATTCAAATACAGCTTTAGGTGATTTGAATTCCAGCGTTTCCCTATCTTCTTCCCTTGTAGAGTTTTCAGGACACAGGTGTTAGGTCCAATCTTGTATCTGATTCTGTATGGACCTTCCCAATTGGCTCTGAATTTCCCATCCTCCTTGAGGGCATTCGTGATCTGCGACTTTCTGAGTACTAGATCTCCCTCAGACATTGGCCTGTCTCTCACCCGGCTATTATAGTAGTTGGCCACCCTCTGATTATAGGATGCCAATCGAATAGCCGCGGCTTCTCTATGCTCGTCGAGTAGGTCCAAGCCTTCTCTTAGAGCTTGTGAATTTTCTTCTTCTACTAAGGGCACCACTCTTGGTGATAACGCTCCAATTTCCACGGGGATCAACACTTCTGCGCCGTATACTAGGCTGAACGACGTTTCCTTAGTCGACACACGATTGGTGGTACGATATGCCCATAAGACACTGGGCAATTCGTCCACCCATACCCCTTTTGCTTTGTCTAGCCTGGTCTTCAGCCCATGAAGGATAGTCCGATTACTGACCTCGGCCTGTCCATTAGCTTGAGGATATGACACTGAAGAGATCCTTAGCTGAATGTTGAGGTGCTTACAAAATTCACGGAAGGCGTTGCAATCAAATTGCTTTCCATGGTCGGCATTTAGGATGCGGGGAATTTCGAATCGACAGATAATGTCTTTCCACACCATTGCCTCCACTTTCTTTTCCGTGATTGTGGCTAAAGGCTCTGCTTCAATCCACTTTGTAAAGTAATCGGTAGCCACTAACAGGAACTTTCTTTGGCCAGTGGCTAATGGGAAAGGTCCAAGGATGTCCAATCCCCATTTTGCAAAAGGAATTGGCTATACTGTGCCTTGAGAGGAAGTCACTGGGGCTGTTGTGATGGGCGCAAACCTCTGACATTTGTCACACTTGCGGGTTTGGTCCATCGCATCTTTCTTCAACGTTGGTTAGTAGAATCCCGATCGCAGTACTTTAGCAGCAAGGGCTCTTGCTCCTAAGTGTTCGCCACAAATTCCTTCATGCACTTCTGCTAGGGCATAGCTTGCTTGTTCCGGTCCCAGACATTTCAATAAGGGTGACGAATATCCCCTTTTGTACAGTTCTCCGTTGATGAGTGTGAACTTCGCCCCTTGTACTTTCAAGCGACGAGCCTCGTCTTTATCTTGGGGGAGTGTTCCTTCAGTGAGATACTGTTTGTATGGGGATCTCCAATCGTCTCCCACTTGAATGTCACACACTTCGACCTCTTCAATACTAGGTCGTTCAAGCCTCTCCACCTTCACTATCCTTCCTCGTGTTTCGGTGGAAGAGGCTAACTTAGACAATGAATCAGCATGTGTGTTTTCGGACCGGTTGATTTGTATCAATTGAAAGCTTTTGAAAGTCTGGGCTAGAAGTTGGACTTTCTTCAAGTAAGGGACCAGCATCGGTTCTCGTACCTCATACTTTCCGCTGAATTGGTTCACCACCAATTGAGAATCACTGTGTGCTACCAAGTGGTGAACCTGCAGCTTTTCTGCCAATATCATCCCTGCTATCAGAGCTTCATACTCCGCTATGTTGTTCGAACTAGGGAATCCGAACCGTAGGGAGTATTCCAGGGATTTCCCTTCTGGTGATACTAGGACTATACCCGCTCCACTTCCGTTGGCACTTGATGCCCCGTCGACATGCAGTAACCATGGGTGAGCCTCCCCCTCACTGCTGTCGCTCGGGATAGTGCATTCTACTATAAAGTCCGCCAGAGCTTGAGCCTTGATAGCCTGCCGAGGTTGAAATGTGATATCGTATCCCCCAAGCTCCACTGCCCATTTCACTAATCTTCCTGAGTGTTCAGGTTTCTGAAGGATTTGTTTTAACGGTTGATCTGTTAAGACGGTGATAGGGTGTGCTTGGAAATAAGGGCGCAACTTTCACGAGGCCATCACAAGGGCTAATGCTAGCTTTTCGGCTAGCGGGTAGCGGGTCTCTGGATCTAATAACACTTTACTCACGTAGTAGATGGGACGGTGCACCATTTCATCTTTCTTCAGTAGCACCGCACTGACGGTATAATCATCGACTCCCAAGTACATGTAGAGTTGTTCTCCTTCCAGGGGCCTTGTTAATAACGGCAACTGTTTCAAGTATTCCTTGAGGTCTTCAAAGGCCTTTTGACAATCTTTCGTCCATTCGAAGTTCTTTCCCCCCCGTAGAGTTTTGAAGAACGGCAAGTCCTTTCTGCTGACTTCGACAAGAAGCGATTCAGAGCTGCTATTCTGCCTGTCAATCTCTGGACCTCTCTTACGGTAGTTGGGGGTTTCATGTCAATGACCGCCTGCACCTTTTTAGGATTTGCCTCAATGCCCCTGTTAGTGATCATGAAGCCTAAAAACTTCCCTGATCTTACACCGAATGAGCACTTTTCGGGGTTTAGCTTCATGTTGAATCTCCTCAATACTTCAAATACCCTGGACATTTGATCAGCGTGAGACTCTCCTATGCGGCTCTTGATGATCAAATCGTCCACGTAGGCTTCCATGGTATTTCCCAGAAGATCTTTGAACACTTTGCTCACCATTCGTTGATAGGTGGCTCCCGCGTTCTTTAAACTGAACGGCATTACCCAGTAGCAATAGGTTCCGTTGTCGGTTATAAAGGAAGTCTTTTCTTCGTCTTCTGGGTGAAGCATGATTTGGTGATACCTGGAGAAAGCATCCAAGAAACTGAGGAATTCGTAACCGGATGTTTCGTCTACCAGTCTGTCTATCCGAGGTAGGGGGTATGAATCTTTAGGGCAGGCTTTGTTCAGATCAGTGAAATCCACACACATTCGCCACTTCCCGCTAGATTTCTTTACCATCACTACGTTGGCCAACCACTCAGGGTAGTATACCTCTCGGATGAATCCGGCGCCCAGGAGTTTACTCACTTCTTCAGTGATTGCTTTTTGTCGTTCCGGAGCGAAACTCCTCTTCTTCTGTTTAACAGGTCTGTGCCCGGGTATGACATTAAGCTCGTGGCAGATCACTTCGGGACTGATTCCAGGCATGTCTGCCGGACTCCAGGCGAAGACATCCGAGTTTCTTCTCAGGCACTCGACTATCTCATTCTTTAGTTGTTCGCCCAGTTGAGTCCCTATGAATGCCTTTTTTCCCTCATCCCCTTCTGTTAGCTCAATGGCCTCTGTTTCTTCTACAGGCTGAGGCTTGGGCGGATCATCTATACATAAGGTTTCTTTCCTCTGTACTATCTTGTTGGCGGTGGAAGCGAGATAACAAGTACGGGCACTCCTTTGGTTTCCTCGTACTTGCCCGACTCCGTTGGGAGTGGGGAACTTCATTAATAGATAGCAAGAGGATATCACCGCCCTCATATCGTTCAGCACAGGTCTACCCAAGATCATGTTGTAGGCAGCGGAGGTTGACCTGACTACCATGAACAATACTTGCCGGGTCACGTCCTTCGGGTGCTCTCCGAGAGTCACAAGCAACTCTATGGACCCTGCCACCTTCACTCGTTCGTCCGTGAATCCGTATAGTGGCGTCATAATGGGTTTCAACCTATCTTCAGATATGCTCATCTTTTCGAAGCAGTTCCAATAGATTAGGTTCACTGAGCTCCCGTTATCGACCAGGACTCTGCTCACCGGGTGTTTGGCCACTACCGTGGATATCACCATGGGGTCGTCATGAGGCGTGACAATATCACCTTTGTCAGCCGGAGTGAACATGATGGGTTCTTCATCCGCTTGTTCTTCCATCACAACGTTAACCTGATACGCTTGCCTTGCGTAGCTTTTGCGGGAAGTAGAGGAGTTTCCTGCTATTGATTCCCCGCCTGCAATAACATTTATTGCGGGGGCTGTAGGTTCGTTGTTTGGCGGATTGGCACGGGGGATCGTAGGCCTGAATGCTTCGTTTCTTGGCCTATTCCTTCTGTTATCATCATTTGGCCCAGTCCACGGACGGTCATTCCTTTGGTCACGCAGAGGATAACGGGGTCTCTCGCTCCTCCATAGGAAGCGGTTGATCTTCCCCTCTCTGGCTAGTCTTTCCAACTGATCCATTAAATCTCTGCATCTCTCCGTTGGGTGGCCGTGAGCGCTATGGAATTCACAGTAGGCTTCAGAGTTTTGTCCTACGTCTCCAATTTTCTTCTTGGGGAATTCCAACAGTCCCGCCCCTTCGATTGCTGCTAGTATCGCAGTGCGAGGCTCGTTCAACCTGGTATAACCCTCATACCTGAGCCTAGGGGCTTTGTCTACTCTCACGGGTCTTAGTGAGCTTCTCTCGGGCGCGTCTCTCTCTCTCTTCTTTCCTTCCTTTGCCTCCTTGGGCTGTATCATCTTCATCACCTCTTCTTGGGCCACATACTTATTGGCCATTGTAAAGAGATCAGAGATTGTCATCGGTTGATCAAGAGAGAGGGATTCTTGCAGCTTTTCGGAGCTTATCCCTTGTAGCATTGCAGCCATGGCTACCCCTACCGGCAGATCTTCCACTTCCAAGGTTGCATCTCGAAAACGGTCTACAAAGCTCTTCAAGGATTCTTTATTCCCTTGCTTAAGCGTGAGTAGGTAAGTAGCGTCTTTCTTTCTCTGGCTGTGGATCATGAAGACTTTGAGGAATTCATTCCTCAATTGATCGAAAGAAGAGATCGAACTTTCGTTCAACCCGTTGAACCACTTCAGAGCGTGCCCGAACAATGTGAGAGAAAAAGCTCTGCACATAATTTCGTCCTCCCATCCATGCAGCAGCATGAGGGATTTATAACTCTGTATGTGATCATAGGGGTCTGCTTTGCCGGTGTAAGTAGCCATAGAAGGCATTTTAAACTTCTTCGGCAAAGGTTTGTTCATGATCTCCGGACTGAATGGAATCCTCCTCCTTTGGCCATCATCCGGAGACACCAGTTTTTTCTTCTCAAGGATCCGTTGGACGACCTTCTCCACGTTCTCCGACCCTCGAATTGAGTGTGGCCATGTCCCTTCGGGTCTGGAAGAGTCCGACTGATAAGCACCCCTTCCAACACCTCCCATTCCAGGACTTGAGATTTCTAGACCTTCTCGTGGGTCTGGACCTCTCTGTCTCCGTTGCTCCCCAGCCCTATATTCTCTTAAATCATGTTCCAACTCCACGGGAGATGAGCTGCGGCATGTGGGGGAACTCTACCTCCTATCAGCTAGAGGAGAAGTCTACCGCCTGCCGGGCAGAGGAGAACTCTGCCGCCTATCAGCGGCGGGAGAGCACCGTCGCGTATGTGTTGCGGGATAGCTCTGCCGCATGGGTTTCGCAAGAGAACACTGTCGCCTGAAGTCTGCGGGTGAGTTCTGCCGCCGATGTGCCGCGGGTGAGCTCTGCCGCACATTTGGCGAACTCTGCCGTCTATCGGCCAGGGGGGAACGCTGCCGCCGTTGAGCAGCGGGTGAGCTTCGTGGTCTATCTTCTGGGTGAGAGCTCTGCCGCGAGAGGTCTGCAGGTAAGCTTTGCCGCACAGGTGCTGCGGGCGAACTCTGTCTCGCAGGATCTGCAGTGGCATTATTTTGTGTTCCTGCCTCTTGTCCAGGGTTTACCAGGGTGGAGGGCTGACCTCTCTCGTAGGTCTGCCTAGGCGTACTTTCCCCCACTAACTGCTGCACTTCATGGGGCAAGCTGAATTGGGGGAGAACGTCTCTGAAGAAGCTCACCATAGCTTTTAATGCTGTCGTAGTCTCTTCATTCTTGCGTTTCAGGGTCTCAAATTCTTCTAGAGAAACCAAGGCTTCTCTGTCACCCCTTTCACTACGTCTTCGTCTCTGCTCTGGTCTGACAGGGGGACTCACAGAATTCTGCCCTCCTGTCAACTCTGCTGTAGAGCGTGTCCTCACCATTTTGATAGAGAACCTGACTTTTTGTCAGATTTCCCACGGACAGCGCCAATTGATGTGGCCTGAACGAACAGCAATAGGACTATATCTTCCAAGTATTCGGATTGCACTGTCGAGAAGGAGATGACGTCGATGTAATTTGTTCCTCGTATAATCTGCAAAAACAACAGGAGTCAGAGGGGGCAGGGATTTGTCCCTGCACGCGCACTCCGATGATTAAGTAAGTAATCAGGAGTTGTGTATGTAAGAAGAAGAGAATGTGTTTCTTAATTCAAAGAGTTGAAGTATTTCTCCCTGCTTTTTTGTTCATTTGTTTTGTTCCCTTTTCTGAGAGCTCCTCGGCATATTTATATGTTTCTTCTAAGTCGGTTCGAGCTGAGGCCCAGGCGCGTGTCTGGGCCGCGACAGAGTCATGGAGCACTCTGTCGCGCTTCGGGTTAAGTAGCTTGTGGGGGAATCGACAGGCGGCAGAGTACCCATGGACCTCTGCCGCAGACTATGCGAAAGACCTCTGCCGCAGGCTGTGCGGGAGACCTCTACCGCAGGATGTACGGGAGACCTCTACAGTGGGGGCAATGCGGGAGACCTCTACAGCGGGGGCAATGCGGGAGACCTCTACCGCGGGGGCAATGCGGGAGACCTATGTCGCAATAGGGGCGATGGAGGTCTGTCGCGCCAACTGTGCAGCACACATACCAGGCGACGAAATCCCTGTCGCCTCGAACATCTGTCGCTCAACAAAGCAACTGTGTCGCGTGACCACACTGTCGCCACATAAGCCACGTGGCTTATTCTTGTTCTGACACGTGGCACTCTCTGGTTGGCGGATAGTTGTACACGTGGATTCTGGTGACACGACCACCATCAGGGATGAACGGAGAAGGAGAGATGAGAGGTTTTGAGAGAAAAAGTTTATTTTAAAGGTGAAGAAAATATGATTAAAAAATTATTTTGATAGTAAGAAAAAAAAATATGCGTGCAATTAAAAAAAATCAATTAAATTTTTTTAATCACTAAAATGTTACCACGTTTTTTTATTAAACATTTTAAATTGTTGCCACGTGTCACTGTTAAATGATGCTAATAACTTAAGGTAAGTGGCTCTCATTGATGTTAATAAATCTTTAATTGATCAATCCCGCAAACGATTAATCTTGAATTGATTCAAACTAAAAATTACATTTATAATTGAAAAATGAGTCAAAAGTTAGATCCCAATTAAAGGGTTTGGTCTATTTAATAGTAATCTAATATTTCTTATTCATAATTAGTCTTACTCTATATTATTTATTATATTTTGACATAAAAAAACCTAATTCTAAAATAAATATAAAAAAAGAAAAAGAAAATAAGAAACTTACAAATGGAGCAATTTGATTCAAAAACAGCGCGTGGGTCGAATCAGTTCAAACAAAACACATAGACCCTCCTTTTAGTGAAACGATGATGTTTAACTCTTATATAAATAGCTATTTTTTCTGTCAGCTTCATTTTTCAAGCCTTTCCTAAAAGAAATTCTACCCCTCCTCAAATCCCTTTGTATTTTCTCCAAAATCCTAGTAGTCAAAGACTCAGCTACCCAAAAATCCTTTAAAATTCATCGGGAACTTCAAACGACACCACCGTATGCCACCGTCCTCTGCGCGTTTGGTGATTGAAAATTTCTAGTAAAACCTAGAAATAATTCTTATGAAATTCCCTATAACTTTCTCTAAACCTAGTATCCCTTAATCTTGGTAACTTTCCCAAGATCTAAAATTCAAAATCTCAAAAACCCATTGTCATTTTTTCTCAAAAACTTTACTGATTTTTTTTGTTTACTTCTTGTGATGTTTGATTATTAATTACTGAAATTTGATATGTTGCTTATTGGTTTTGCTCGTGGTCAGATAGTGATCTGATGGCTTATCTAGGTTTGTGTTTTTGTTTATGGTTAGTTTTGTATAAACACCACAAATTTTCTGTATTTAATTAAATAATAAAATTAAATGAAAAAATGTTATAAGAAAATATGTGTATATATATATATATATTTGTTAAATTTAAAATGCATTAAAAAAATGAATGATAAAAATAATTACAATAAATATATATACATGTATTTGTCCAAAATTGAAAATGTAAAATAAAAGAAAAAAATAAAAATAAAAATAAATATAAATATAAATATAAAATATATAATAAAATAAAATAAGTAAACTGAAAAAAAAAGAAACAAAAGAGAGGGGGGCGACAACATTTCCCTGTCGCGCGATACTCACCTGCAAACCCCCCTCTCTGTTGCTTCACCACCATCCTCTCCCTCTCCCTTTCTTTCGTCGGCCGACCGACCAACTGACCTAACTAGTGACGACCGGCAACCTCCCTTCCCTTCTCCCTTCCTTCCTCTCTCGCCCTCTCCCTCTCCCTGTTTTCCTGCTGTCTCTCGTTTCGTCACTGGCGGTCAGACCAGCGCCGGAGGTTCCCCTGGACCGACAGCTCCCCTCACCTGGACACGGACTAGCTTCCCTCTCCCTCTCCCCTCACCGAACCGAGAGCTCAAGCCGAGAAACCCCTCTGTTTTTGCGAACATCGACTGCCAGCGACAAAACTGTGAACCGACGACCCCCGACGACCATTCAACTACCCTTCCGACCATCCCTTGCTCCCTCCGACGCCACAGTACACCTACAGTGGCAGTATTCCAAAAAAAAAATTAAATACAAAAAATACCCAGTTGATATTTCTCCATTTTTGCATAGTGACTCCTAGGTAAAAGTCTAAGGTTTATCTAGTTGAATTTCTATATAAATTGCATTATGAAAGTATGATTGTTGTATGAATTAGTTTAAATTTTGGTTGTGAAGAAATTTAAAAACTGGGGTTAATTGGACAATTAGGGATTTAAGAATTAGATAAGAAATTTAATATTATGAGTTGAATTATAAAAAAAATTGGGGTTAAATGTTGAGATGAAAATGGAATGGGAGGGAGAAGTGGATAAAAAAAATATATGTATATATATGGGTTTATGTACGTGTGTGTATTGATATATGTGCAAAGGTATATAAAACGCCTTTGCTTATGTATGTACAAGTGTGTACACGCACAATATGGTGGTAGGAAGGAAATTATATAAATTGATAAGAGGAAAGACTAGTCAATGGAGAAGACAACTATAGAATTTGTGGTAGAAATTAATTATTTTATATGTATGATGGAGTAGGAAGGAGGAAGAAAATTGATGGGGTCCATCAGGCTAAACATGTTTTATAGAATATGTACATTTTTGGCAATATTGAGAAATTAGAAATTAGATTTCAAATATATTTTCTGGATGAATGAGGTCACGATTTTGAAACGTTGTAAACCACTCAGGAAATTATATATGATACTAAAAAAAATATATATGAATTATGGTGTAGGAGAATCGTAGAAGGATGTTGGCTCTACTGAGAGGGGGGTGAATCGATTCTCTAGTCTAAATGTTAATTTTAAGCTTAATTGAATTTAATTGCAAGTAATCAAAGAATAAGCAATAGACTACAGTGCAGTAAATTAAAGGAGATAAGAGAGAGAAGCAGCAAACTCAACAATTTATAGAGGTTCGGCCAATCGCTTGCCTACGTCCTCTCTTCTTGACTTTCTTGTCAAGAGTTTTCTTTCACTATCACAATAGTTGATACAGTCTTCTTTTAAGGTTAAGGAATAACCTCTCTACCCCTTTTTACAAAGATAAATATTCACCTCTTACAAGATTCTCTCACAGAGGAACTCTCCTCTTTTCTTTTGGATTAAGGATGAATACAAATAAGAACTCTCTTTTGTGGGTAGGAAGAATAACTTTAACTCAAGCTATTTAAGACAATACAATAAATATGATGTTGAAGACAAAGGGAATGTTGAGGAATGAACTCTTGAGAGTATTCAGAATTTTCAGCACCAGTCTCTTTTCTTCAGTGTCTTCAATGCTTGGTTTTTATATAGCAGGATGGTAGGTGAAGCATTTAATGCAGTTTTTCCCGTTGAAGATTTTACAGAGAGAGCCGTTGGGAACCTCCAGTGGAGTACCAGATCGATCTTCCATCATGACCAGATCGATCTTCTCATTTAAATTCCTGCAATTACAAAGCAACTCAAAATCGATCTCATATTTGTAGAGATCGATCTTATAATTTGTAAAATGTTAGTGAAGATCGATTTGTTGAACCATCAGATCGATCTTCTAAACTCTCTGTTTGAAGAAAGATCGATCTCCAGATCGATCTAGCAAGCATTCTCGTAGAGGGGAGATCGATCTCTAATCACCCTAGATCAATCTCCTAAACTCTTTGACTTTGAGGAGATCGATTTCTATCCATATGAGATCGATCTCATAAGCTCTCTATTTGAATATAGATCGATCTACATATCGATCTAATACCTTTTACCTCTGCCTTAGAGGAGATCGATCTCTTCCTATACCAGATCGATCTCATAGGCATTCTGTAAGTCAAAGATCAATATCATAACCATTAGAGATCGATCTCTTCTTCCTTAACATCCTATACATGTTCTTTGAGTCTTTAGTCCTTTATCAGATCGATCTCATATTCTTATGAGATCGATCTCTCATACTTCAAAACCCAGGAGATCGATCTCTCATCTCATGAGATCGATCTCTCAACCTTTAACACCCAGTTTCTGGCAATGACTTGTATCTCAATATATTCTAATTAAACTCTTAACATGTTTTAAACATTTCTAGATTTATAATATCCATTATTTAATTACTGTTTTGTCATTTCAAAATATATTAACTTAACAATCTCCTCCTTTTTGATATGACAAAACTTATTCAATAGACTAAGTTTATAAACATGTTTAATCTCCCCCTTTACATATGCATCTAATTTTCCAGTTTCAAAAAACTCCCTCTCAGTTCAAGAACTCCCCCTCAGTTCAAGAACTCCCCCTTAATTTATGCTTCCCTTAACATGTTCTCTTCTCCCCCTTTTTGTCATATCAATATTACCAAGGCATAAGACTATTTATCACAAAGCATATATCAACAAACTATGAAGCAGAAAACTGAATCAAAATTCTGGCATTTCAAAATATAATTATTCATATAACACAAAAACATAGTTCAAAGCACAACAAAGAAAAATTATTTTCTAAGAAGATGGTGAAGGAAAACGATTAGCAATGTCCTCAACTCGAATGTGAGTGGTTTGAAGCTCATCGTACATAGCTTGCTGCGTTGCCTCAATTGTGTCAAGACGTTTCTTGAAACGTGTGAACCGTTGTGCAAACGTCTCCATCGTTGTATCAAAGTGTTGTCGAAAATCCATTATCATGGATGTAACGACATCAGCTGGTGCAGTAGGCTGAGCTGCAGACGTAGGAGGAACCTCAGTGGACAGTGCTGTAGGCTCAGCTGGAATGTCCTCTTCCATGGCTGCCTCATGAGGGGTTTTGCTTTTCTTCTGCCACTGATCGTGGAAGTCTTTGTAGTACCCCATATGGTGAAGAGTGCCGATATTCAGAACGCTTTTTGCAGAGGGGACTTTACCGGTTTCATAAGAACAGTCAACCCCGAGTTTTTGTAGCAGGAATACAAGGGGTTGAGGGAAAACTATTGTTGAGGCTTGACCCCGTATGATTTTTAGTCAGTCTTCGTAGATGAAGTGGACTAGGTTCAATTTTTGGCTTTGAGAGGTATGAAGATAATGAAGCTAAAAACGGTCTAATTTTTTGACTGTAGAATGTCGGGTACCAAAAGGCCGGAGGTTCCAAGAGATGATTAGGTGTAGTAACCTAGGGTGCATGGGTAGGTCACTAGCCTTGTCTCAGGGTAGGTTAAATTCTAGTGGTACTTCCTCTTCCTTATCAGACAGACCATTATCTTCGATCTCAAACACTCGGGCTAGGAGGTTGGTGTTGACGGAAATCGTTTTGGCCATGACAAAGGTTTTAAAATCTAGAATTTTACAGGTATCGTCAGGGTCATAGATAAGCTCGGCGTTTGAGAAAAATGCCCTAATAATGTTCGGAGGAGCAGGGGTGTTTATTTTGAGAAATAGAAGCCAACCAAATTCTTCAATTTTTGACAAATACGAAAAGTCAATGCGGGAAAGAAATGAAAAGTCAATGGTTCTCCAGTGCTTGATGGGCATTGTGGAAAAATATTCTTCATATCTCTTCCTTTTTGCAGGTGTTTGAAAACACCTGCTGAAGGTTGTGACAGAAGATGAAGAGACAGTAGGTGGTTGTGAGGAGGAGGGTTTGGACTCTTTTTTGGCAGCTCTATTAATGCCAGGCATTATCAAATCAGTCAAAGATAGCCTAATATGGTTCTAGATTGTTCTCTAACAATGTCCTAGGCAATGGAACAGTTCACTAGAAACCCTATTGAAGATTAATCTACGAAACTAAGAAATTTTTGACAAAAAATCAACAATGTAGGTTCTAAAATGATGAGTAATGGAGTAGATTTGACTAATACCTTACCAGAGATCGATCTGTTGAGAGAAATCGGAAGAGGGTGCGCGATGAGGGTTAGGGATTTTGAATTTGGGATTTATGAAATTTGGAGATTTTGAAGCAGTATTTATAGCCCAGGGCTAAGGAGATCGATCTGTCGAGGTACCAGATCGATCTTCTACATGAGGAGATCGATCTGTTGTTTTATGAGATTGATCTACAAAATACAGAAGCTCAAGAAGATCGATTTGCCAAATGCAGAGATCGATCTGCAACATATAGAGGCTGAGGAAGATCGATCTGCCAAGTGCAGAGATCGATCTGTAAAATACAGAAGCTTAAGGAGATCGATCTAATGGGATAGAAGATCGATCTGCTTAGCTGAACCTTACTACTTTAGGCTAATTTGGATCATGCTAGATCGATCTATATTGAGAGGAGATCGATCTCTCATACTCTTTGCCCAGAAAATAAGTTGTAAAATCAGTTGAAAATAAATTTGAAATCAAAGTTTTGAAGGCAATAATCCTTAAGGACATACATAAGTCCTAATTCACCTCTAAGAACACAAAATCTATCTCTATCAAGAGGTTTGGTAAAAATATCAGCTATTTGATGTAGTGTATCAATATATTCTAGAACTATATCACCTTTTTGTACATGATCTCTAAGGAAATGATGCCTAATCTTAATATGTTTAGTTCTAGAGTGTTGGATTGGATTTTTAGAGAGATTAATGGCACTGGTATTATCACACTTAATGGAAAGTTGCTTCATGTCTATACCATAATCTCTCATTTGTTGTTTAATCCACAACACTTGAGCACTGCAGCTACCAGTTGCTATGTATTTTGCCTCAGTTGTGGATTGTGCTACACTATTTTGTTTCTTAGAGAATCATGATATTAATCTATTCCCTAAGAATTGACAGGTTCCTGAAGTGCTTTTCCTATCTATTTTACAACCTTCAAAATCTGCATCAGAATATGCATGAAGAGCAAAGGTGGAATCTTTAGGATACCATAGTCCTAGTGAAGGTGTGTCTTTAAGATACCTAAAGATCCTTTTTGTAGCTAGTAAGTATGACTCTCTAGGAGAGGATTGAAATCTATCACATAAACATACACTAATCAAAATATCAGGTCTACTTGCAGTTAGATAAAGCAATGAACCAATTATAGACCTATACAACTTAGTGTCTACACACTTACCACTTTCATCTTTATCAAGTTTGATGTTGGTGCCCATTGGAGTTACTTGAGGTTTGCAGTTATCCATTCCAAATCGTTTGAGCAAATCTTTGGTGTATTTAGCTTGATTGATGAAGGTTCCATCCTTAGTTTGCTTTACTTGAAGTTCCAAGAAGTAGGTGAGTTCTCCTATCATGCTCATTTCAAATTCACCTTGCATGATCTTAGCAAACTCTTGACATAGAGATTCATTAGTTGATCTAAAAATGATGTCATTTACATATACTTGAACAACTAGTAAATCTTTATTCTTATTTTTGATAAACAAGGTTGTATCTACCTTTCCTCTTGAAAATCCCTTTTTTATCAAGAACTTTAAAAGTCTTTCATACCAGGCTCTAGGAGCTTGTTTCAAACCGTAAAGTTCCTTAGAAAGTTTGTAAACATGTTCAGGAAATTCGGACTTTCAAAATCGGGGCGTTGCTCAACATAAACTTCCTCATTGATGAAACCATTTAGAAATGCACTTTTTACATCCATTTGATATAATATGAAATTTTTGTAGCATGTAATAGCAAGTAGCATCCTTATTGCTTCTAATCTAGCTAGCGGTGCATAGGTTTCATCATAGTCTATTCCTTCCTCTTGCCTATAACCTTGTGCAACTAGTCTAGCATTGTTTCTTATGATCACACTATTTTCATCAATCTTGTTCTTGAAAATCCATTTAGTTCCAATTATAGAGTGATTACTAGGTCTAGGGACTAAATTCCATACTTTGCTTCTTTCAAATTGATTTAGTTCTTCTTGCATGGCTAAAAACCAATTATTGTCATCTAAAGCTTCATTGACATTCTTTGGTTCAATTTGAGAGACAAAGGCTATAATTAACATACATTTCTTAGAGAAGATCTTGTTCTAACTCCAAGAGTTGGATCACCTACAATTTCACAATCTATGACATATCCTAGTTCTCTTGGTGCTCTAGACTCTCTTTCTAGTATTTCTAGTTCTTCTTCATCCTCTTTATTAATGTAAAGTTTTTCTAGTAGATTATCTTCTATCTTTGAGGAATCCTTTAAGGTCTCATCAAATATTTCAATATCCTCATCATTGGTAGAACCTTTAGATGCATTGTTTGACTCATCAAATATTACATGTATTGATTCTTCTACCATCAAGGTTCTTTTGTTATGTACCCTATATGCCTTTGAATTCAAAGAGTAGCCTAAAAAGATTCCTTCATCACTCTTGGCATCAAATTTTTCTAAGTTGTCTTTCCCATTATTTAAGACAAAACATCTAAAACCAAAAGAGTGAAAATAGCTAATATTTGGCTTCTTTCCCTTGTAAAGCTCATAAGGGGTTTTCTTTAAGATTGGTCTAATCATGGCTCTATTATGATGTAGCATGAGGTATTTATGGCTTCAGCCTAAAAATATTTAGGTAAATTATTTTCACACAACATTGTTCTAGCCATTTCTTCTAATGTTCTATTTCTTCTCTCACTACCCCATTTTGTTATGGTGTCCTAGGGGCTGAAAAATTATGACTAATTTCTTGATCATTGTAATATTCATCAAAATCAATATTTTTAAATTCCTTGCCATGATCACTTCTAATGCTAGGTATAGTGTAACCTTTTTCATTTCGGGCTACTTTTAAATAGACAATGAATTTTTCTAAGGCTTTATTCTTTACTCTTAAGAAAAATACCTAAGTAAACCTAGTATAATCATCTACAATCACAAACCCATAATGCTTACCACCTAGGCTTGTAGTTCTAGTTGGTTTAAATAGATCTAGGTGAAGTAGTTGAAGAGGTTTAGAGGTTGATACACTATGTTTAGGTTTAAATGTTGTCCTTTTATGTTTTCCCTTGACACAAGCTTCACAAATTTTGTCATAGTCAAAGGACAACTTAAGTAATCCTACAACAATGTCTTTTCTAGCTAGCTTAGATAATACATGCATGCTAGCATGACCTAGTCTTCTATGCCACAACCAAGGTTCTTTTTCTTTATCTACCATAAAGCATACATTTTCACTTTTAAGTTCATTTAGATAAACAATGTATATGTTACCTTGTCTATGTCCTAGAAAAAGAACTTTATTTGATTTAGGATCTATTACACGACAATTCAAGCAATCAAAAATTACTTTGTAACCTTTGTCACAAAGTTGACTAATACTTAGCAAATTATGTTTTAGTCCTCTAACAAGTAAAACATTTTCTAATGAGAAATAGTTATTACCAATTGATCCACTTCCTTCAACTTGGCCTTTGGTGTTATCCCCAAATGTGACTTCTCCACCAACTTTTAATTTGAATGAGTTGAAGTGGCTTCTATCACCGGTCATCTGTCTTGAGCATCCACTATACAAGTACCAAGCTTCCTTTGTTTTTGCCTTGTAGCAATGTTCAACCACCTACAATCAGCATTCAAACTTTTATTTTAGGTACCCAAATTTTTTTGGGTCCTTTGAAGTTAGTGAGTAGAATTTTTGATCCTTTTGGGATCCATTTTAATATTACATCAATATCTTTTGAATTAACCACATCTTTTCGGACCCATACTCTTCTAACTATCCTTCCTCTAAATGTGGTCACTTCACATTGCAACTATATGATGCATGTCCATTTTTATTACAATGTGAACAAGTATTAGAGGATTTATGCATATTCTTTCTAGCTAAGAAACTCTTGAGGTGAGTTTCTCTACTTTTGCCATCATATCCTAACCCACTTTTATCAAAGAAAGCCCTTTGAGTCTCTAGCATGTGATCTAGTTTTTGTTGACTCATGTAAAATCTAGTAAAGGAATTATGTAAGTTACTATTCTTTTCCTTTAGGTCATGAATTTCTAGATTTGTACCTTCTAATTTCTTTTCTCATTCTATTTTATCATTTAGTATTAATTCATTTTCTTTCTTTAGTTTAGAAATCAATTTTTTGTACTTCAAATTCATGCACTCATATTCTAATGCAAGATCATCAAATGCATGTTGTAGTTCATCAAAAGAGTACTCATTGGGATTAGAAGTTACCTTCTCATCTTCAATTGCCATGAATCATAGATTGGCAATATCTTCATTTGAATCATCATCGGAGCTGTCACTGTCGCTTCATGTTGCCATCATCGCCTTCTTTTTGTGATTCCTATCACTTGATCTTTTTAGAAGGGGACAATTAAATTTAATGTGTCCAGGTTTTTTGCATTCATAGCAAACAATAGTATCTTTTCTACCTAATTCTTCTTGTTCTTTCTTGTAGTTTCTCCTACCACTACCATTTGCTCTCATTCTCATAAATTTATTAAATCTCTTGGCAAACATTGCCATTTCAAAATCTTCTTCATTACCACTCTCATTTTTTTCTTCTTTCAAATCCTCTTAAGTAGTGGATTTTAGAGCTACTCCTACTTTCTTGGGTGGCTCTTCATTTCTCCTTAATTTCATTTCATATGTGAGCAATGACCCTATCAATTCATCTAACGATAGTGTGTGGGGGTCCTTGGACTCTTCAATTGCTGTTACCTTAGCTTCCCAAGATTTTGGTAAGCTATTCAAGATTTTCTTTACCATTTCTATATTGGAGTAGATTTTGCCTAAGGACTTTAATCCATTTATTACATCAGTAAATCTAGTGAACATGTCACTAATTGACTCTCCTTCTTTCATCCTAAATAACTCATAATCATGTGTGAGCATTCCTACCTTAGTCTCCTTTACTTGAGTTGTTCCTTCATGAGTAATTACCAATTTATCCCAAATTTATTTTGCATTATCACAACCGGAGACTCTATTATACTCATTGGGCCCTAATGCACAAAATAAGGTGTGCATGACCTTAGCATTTAACTGAGTACATTTTATATCATTAGAATCCCACTCATCTTCTTCTTTTGGGATATCTCTTCCCTCTATCTTCTTAGTTGGGATTTGAGGACCTTTAGTAATAATCCTCCATACCTCATAATTATTAGCTTGAATGAAAAACATCATTCTAGTTTTTCAATATGCATAATGTTCACCATTGAACATGGGAGGCCTAACTGTAGAGTGCCCCTCTCCTACTAAACTTGTTGCTATATTGCTATGAGCCATTAGATCATTTTAACTCTTAGGAAGTTATTCCTTAATGATCAAAGAGTTTGAGCTCTGATACCAATTGTTGGCTCTATCGAGAGGGGGTGAATCGATTTTCTAGTCTAAATGCTAAATTTAAGCTTAATTGAATTTAATTACAAGTAATCAAAGAATAAGCAATAGACTACAGTGTAGTAAATTAAAGGAGATAAGAGAGAGAAGCAGCAAGCTCAGCAATTTATAGAGGTTCAGCCAATCGCTTGCCTACGTCCTCTCTTCTTGACCTTCTTGTCAAGAGTTTTCTTTCACTATCACAATAGTTGATACAGTCTCCTTTTTAAGGTTAAGGGATAACCTCTCTACCCCTTTTTACAAAGATAAATATTCATCTCTTACAAGATTTTCTCACAGAGGAACTCTCCTATTTTCTTTTGGATTAAAGATGAATACAGATAAGAACTCTCTTTTGTGGGTAGGAAGAATAATTTTAACTCAAGCTATTTAAGACAATACAATAAATATGATGTTGAAGACAAAGGGAATGTTGAGTAATGAACTCTTGAGAGTATTCAGAATTTTCAGCACCAGTCTCTTTTCTTCAGTGTCTTCAATGCTTGGTTTTTATATAGCAGGATGGCAGGTGAAGCATTTAATGCAGTTTTTCCCGTTGAAGATTTTGCAGAGAGAGCCGTTGGGAACCTCCAGTAGAGTACCAGATCGATCTTCCATCATGACCAGATCGATCTTCTCATTTAAATTCCTATAATTACAAAGCAACTCAAAGTAAGGAGATCGATCTCATATTTGTAGAGATCGATCTTATAATTTGTAAAATGTTAGTGAAGATCGATCTGTCGAACCATCAGATCGATCTTCTAAACTCTCTGTTTGAAGAAAGATCGATCTCCAGATCGATCTAGCAAGCATTCTCGTAGAGGGGAGATCGATCTCTAATCACCCTAGATCGATCTCCTAAACTCTCTGACTTTGAGGAGATCGATCTCTATCCATATGAGATCGATCTCATAAGCTCTCTATTTGAACATAGATCAATATACAGATCGATCTAATGCCTTTAACCTCTGCTTTAGAGGAGATCGATCTCTTCCTATACCAGATCGATCTCATAGGTATTCTGTAAGTCAAAGATCGATCTCATAACCCTTAGAGATCAATCTCTTCTTCCTTAATATCCTATACATGTTCTTTGAGTTTTTAGTCCTTTATCAGATCGATCTTATATTCTCATGAGATCGATCTCTCATACTTGAAAACCCAGGAGATCGATCTCTCATCTCATGAGATCGATCTCTCAACCTTTAACACCCAGTTTCTGGCAATGACTTGTATCTCAATATATTCTAATTAAACTCTCAACATGTTTTAAACATTTCTAGATTTATAATATCCATTATTGAATTACTATTTTTTCATTTCAAAATATATTAACTTAACAAAGGATTTAAGGGAGAATACTTGGAGGCGTCACTACTCGAACTGGTACTTTCGATAAATCGAGGTAAGGGGTGTAATTTAAAATGGTAATGGTATCCCTACCTTTAGACTCTGATTTATTTATGCATTTTCGAGCTTTCTCGTGCAACCCTTGATTGTAAAACAAAACCCTACACCTATTAAGCCCAAGTTTTATTTGGTCATGTTTTAGAAATAAAGAAATGCCATATGAAATTAAATGCATAGGTTTGAGTATGATTTCTGAATAAATGTTATGGTTTCAACTTACGTATGAATTGATTTCATATTTTTGAAAGAAATAAAATTTGGTATGTGAACACATGCTTAAGAAAATAAATTTGTTTTTGAAAGGTGATTGTGGGGGCCACCTCTTGAGTCCGACGAGAGCAAAGTACCACGCGGTTCACAATGACATGCGATCGTGGGGGCCACCTCTTGGGTTCTATGGGAGCAAAGTGCCACACAGTCTATGTGACTGTGGGGGCCACCTTTTGGGTCCTACAGATGCAAAGTGCCACACAGTCAATGCATTTTTGTCATGCACGCATTCGTGGCGTATATGAATCTCGCCTTTGGGTGTGATTGAATTGTTGTATGACCTTGATCACGTCTACAGCCTTGCCATGACCATCTTTATGATTTCCCTCTACGGAGGATGACTATGTTATCATCGCATGAGAATTCTATAAGTTAGTCTAGTCACCATCCGATATGAACTATGTTATAAGATTTTGATCCTTCGATACATGTTTATGCATCAGTTATGCTTTTGAAGTTCTATCGGTTTTGAAAGATTCTGAAGTTCTATATGTCTCGAAAGATTTTGATGTGACTGAATAGATTTGTTACCTCTAAATTATATTTCTATTGATTATGTTTTCCATTTACGCATTTTGGAATCTATGTGTTATTTGTAAAGAAAATCTATCTTTTAGTTTTATCATGCATTCAGTGTGATTCAACCACTATGATAATTTTAAATGCATTTCTTACTGGGCTTTTTCTCGAAAGCTCACCCCTCTACCTTTCAGATTATTTGCAGTGATCTACAGACGCTACCTGCTGCGTACACGACGTAGGCTGGTGGAAAGAGCTACCTTAGGCTACTTTTTGTACACGCAGAGGTGTACAATTGCATTCCTTTACCAGACACATTTTGTGAGCACAGACATATAGTGAAAATATTTTGTTGGGATGTAATTTGTAAGAAAACAAATATAAAGAATTTCCCTTTTGAGAATTTATCTTGGAGTACTAATTTTAGTCGGAATGGATATATGTTGGCTTGATGATGCAAATTGGGAAGCATGTTTGATAGTTGTAGATATCTAGGATTGTTAAAGCGTTTGATTTGCAAGTGGGTAGGCTTATATATAAGTCGTTATACTGCCGAAATTTTTATCGGCCATTTAGATGTAAAATTTAATTTAAGTATAATTATCGATGAATAAGTAAGATAAAAGAAACGAAACTGAATAGGAATACAGTCTAAGTAAATAAATGAATAAGTAGGAATTCAAAATTTCAAAAAAAAATTCCTCGAAATTTTCAAGGTCAAGGGTCGTTACACTTTGCATGTATAAATTGTTGAGTTTTTGATGGTTTGGCTATTTATGGTCTAATCTCGGTTTAGAGATTTCGTGTTTGGTTATATGTGTTGTTTGGTTACTAGGTCTAATTGCCTCTACTTGATGGTTTTCTATTATGGCTTTTTTCTAGGTGTTTTCAAAAACTGTACTAAAAATTGTTTTGCAGGAAGGGTTAATGATGAACCAAATTTTTGAAATTCAATATCTTTTCCTCCCCTTTTTCTTTTCTTACTATTTGTAACAGTCTCAGAATTTTGGATTAATTTTTTTCATTTACTTAACATGTTTGTCATTCGTGCAGTGCAGGTTTCACTAAACAAGTGGTTTACTCATTTTAAAAGTTCAATACTAATCTTCTAAGGTGCCATCTAACTACCATGTGATGCGTGCCATTTTATGTATAGAAAAATTTTGATGTATAACATATATATATATATATATTTCATCCTTAATTAACATCAAAGATTTACATGAAATCACTACATAGATATTAACACAATAATCATCTCAAATATATATGACATATCGAGTATTACCTTTAATCGAATCTCATCATAAAGTACATTCTCGATCATTCAAACATTTCAGTTCCTATTACTCATATACTAATCCTATACTCTATGTATACAAAAGAATCTCAGCATGGAATGTAAACAAACAAACAAAAGAAATAAGCTCCCGATGCACATGGATTGAACACTTGGTATCTTGCTTTCGTGATCGAGTTTAATGTAAGTGATTTGTGAGGAAAAAAAGGGGTGAGCTAAAGCCCAGTAAGAAAATATATATCAAGGGTTGTTAAGCTCACATCGTACAAAGTGTATGTATATATATGTTAAAATCGAGTTTTAATCGTATAATTATGCATTATGCACATGGGGGGAGTATACCTAGCTAACCTCAATATTTATAATATCACTTTAGGAAATTTAGGGGTATTACTCGAAATGATGCTTTTAAACTCCTCATTTCCCCGTATCTTAACATCTACCCTATGTCCCCACACGTACGTAACAACAACTGCATGCATGTGCCATGTATGAAACAAGCGTACCAAAATTTGTTTATTGAGTGCATTTTATAAAGAACATTGGAATTTCAATATAAATATATTTACGTAGCATAAAACGATTACACAGAAAATACCAATTCATGTTAGTGTTCATAATAGTTAACAAAACTGAGATCTTGTACAAAAAGGAATAAGAAACACTTTTTTCCTTAAACAAATCCAAAATGCATAATTAAAAGCATTAACTAAGAGACAAGGCATTATTCCTGAGATTGGTAATATAAACGAGATTTGGAAATATAACCAAATAGGCTTTCTATGAAAGCATTCACTGTAGCTAGTAGTGGTTAGAGTCCTATACTAGGTCTCTATTCATGATCAAGAATTATCCTAGTATTGGTGATCATCTAGTAGCTGAAGTACGTGTCTCGACTAATTGTCGGACAACTTACAGTCATACACATACTGATATCCATTGCCACACAGGCATGCCACACAGGCAGAGTCCATGACACGTGTGTATATATATATATATATATATATATGCACATAAATGCCACATAGGCACACTAAATGCCATAAAGGCATGCTAAATGGCACATAAGCATATTAACAGGGTGACATAAATCTCATGTATCAAAACCCTTATAAAGATAGCTTTTAAAATATAGTCACATGATCAAATCATTACGATGTTTGAAAATAGATAATTAAATGCCAAAAACACAAAGTAGCACATACTTTAAACAATTAGGCATGATATATGAAATCACGAAAATAAAGCTGTTAAGGTAATCAAGTTCTGACATAGCTAAAATGGATTTGATACTTTGTTAAACAATATTTATCACTGTAAAAAGTTTATGGATCTCAATGTAATAGTTCATTCATGCTATGCATGATTACTACAATGCAAAATGCGGACTTAGGCTAACCCTATGAGGTGTGCCTAGAGTGATCTTAGCTCAAGTCTTGCATTAAGATAAATTAGCTAATATCACAACATCCATATAGGCGTACCTAGCCTTCAATATCATAAACTACTTTTATGTGTGTGTGTGTGTATATATATATATATATTTTCAACCGCAAGCACCATATAGGTTAATATGCTTTCATTAGGTAGTAAGTCAAACATTATATGCATATATACATATAATACATTATTTATGTATCACAAACAATTCCATTCTTACATAAAGTTACAATCGCCAATCCAACCATACTCATTCTCTTTTTTCATATCATAGAATCGATTCCACGATCACATCCTATATAATAAACACCATTGAACTCAATGCATCACCATCATATCTATTCAACAATTTCTTTAATCATGAAATCACATGGCATAATTTTCTTTTGCACCTCACATATCATATTAAAGCCCTAATTCACACAACCATCTATAATTCCTCAATAGTCACAATATAACATATAAATAAATCTACATTATAAATTAAGGTTACAACATTAACACTAATATAACATATATTTCCTTACATTATAAGTTAACCATATGATTAAAACATCGCCTTTGTATATAAAATCTTACCCTAGGAGATCCTTGTTGTCGAACACCTCTTCAATGCTTTCTTCAATAATTTACACCAATGCCAGGGGATAACTAAGGCAGAAATTCATCTATGTGGATTACCTGCTTGATTAGTTGATTGCACAAATTGCCTTCTTACATTAGATTAGCACTAGGAATAGTCACTAATTAGACATCTTCCTTTAACTTTGACTATGCAAGAAAGAAGTATGCTTTTAGTGCTTATTTGGTAAAAGCTACTCGCTTGCGGTGGAGCTTCTTTGCTAGTTTTATTGCAAGCTTTAAGCCTACTTCCTTGACTACATCTTGATAATCGCCTGCTTGCCTTGACAGAATAAACGAAGGAGTACAATAAGCATCTTCGGACATAGAAAGTAGGCAATCACTTACCCTTCATTAATGTTGTAGGTTTCAGTCGTAGTTTCTAATATCAACACAGAGAGTGGGAAATCTCTATATGATTGAAGTCAGTATGCAAGACAAAGTCTAGTTTTGACTTTGAGTTCCTCTTTTATTTTAATAACATAAGAAATGAATTCCATAGTCTAGGTACCGACATCAACAGTTGAATATCAATCACAGTTTGATGTGGCTTATTTAATTTAAACCCCTTTTTTTCTTTTAGAGTATAAATATGTAAAGGAAGCGAGAAAATCAAGCATATAAAAGTGGGCAGAAGTTCACCTTTTAAGAGAAGAGACTCATGACACTTGTGGCTGCTGAGGGCCATCTAATTGCTTATGAGAGCCGGAAGCTGAACGGAGCCGAGAGGCCCTATGCAGTAAATGAGAAAGAGCTATTTGTAAGAAAGATCGACTAGAAAACTAGGTAAGAAAAGATAAAAAAACTAGCAATACTAGGGAATTTTTTGATATGTAGGTAACTCAAAATCTTAGTCGAGAGAGAAGGCTTACAAGACATCCAGCAAAGGAAAAAGAGACAAGTCAACCTTTAGAAAACAAGAAAGGTAGTTAAAGGATGATCCTTTACTGTGAGAGCTCGGGGGAGCTATAAATATGGAAAAGAGAGAATGGTAGTCACGCATGCGGGAAAGACTCAAAATGAAAGCAGGCAACTAATAGACTTCGCGAAGTCCTAAAAGTACTTTATCTTGCATGCATACTACTGACGAAAACAATACATACTAGACATACAAGTTCAGTTCACTCGCACTAACAATTGCTTAGTAGCTAAGCCCTAATAGACACTAGTTAACCAATAGTTGAAAACCAATACTAAGCTTGCTGATGTTGTCTAACTTCATTCTCTTATGTCTCAGATAGGCTCGAGGGTTTAACTCAAGAGAGGTTTGTTGCATAAGTATCGTGCAGGCAAGTTAGTTAGGTAAGCTATGAGTCCGTGATAATAGGTAGACATCACTCAAGGAAGAAGTAGAGAGGCTTAAAGCTACTAATGAGGAGCTGAGAATCAAGGTTGCAATCCTTGAGAGGGTTGTGGGGCTTGGTATGTCTCGAACAATCTCAATCTTTTTCCCCACATGCTCGTTATAAGAATGATTAAAGATCTTTTTTAGAACATCGAAGAGAGCATGCATCTTATCCCTAGAATTAGTTTGTAGGAGAATGCCTTCAATTAAGTCTACCAAAGAGAAGTAGGAAGAGATTTTCGTATCAAATAGGCAGAGCTATTTTTGCAGCTCTTCCCCTATTGCAGTTTCTAAACAAACCCAGCCTTAGGCCTCTTCAGCTAATAGATGTGTCAAAGACCATTGCCAGTTACTGCTACTGCTAGTAGCAAACCTTCTCTTTCATGAGAACCTATTTACCCATTCTTGTTTACAGCACAAATGCCATAGACAATAGCAAAGCAAGAAAATAAGGAAAAACTTGCTTGCATCAAACACCAAGACTTCTTTCACTTCTTAATCAAAAGCAGGTTATAGAACTCAGGTTAATTACAGTCTTTTTAGCAGGGAGAGAAATAGATTACTTTAGATCATTCCTTCCACTATTTTTCCCTTAGGTTATTTCATACCCATATTAACAAGGTAACAAGGGGCGAAGTGGAAACCCTCAAAGTTACGTAGCTACTTTTTGCAATGAGTTTTCCTATCGAGCTGAGTGAAGAAAATCTTTTCTTCTCTTCTTACTCGATCTTCGGCATTTAGATCTTTCTTTTAATGTGCTTGACCTCAATTCTTTCATTTTGATGTGCTTATGTTCATGATGTTCTTGCTTTTAATTCGATTTGTCCATGTATGTTGGTAGGGGATTGCATCTTTAACCCATACAGCCGATGTAGTTAAGGCAGTTAAAAAATTGATATCTAAAGAACTAGACTTTAGGGTGTCCGGAAATGGACACCATACTTCAGTAGTTACCACTTTGACTCGTGACGCCTCTGGTCAAGGATTAATAGGAACTATGGCATGCAGACAATGGAAAAACCCTTGATATGTGAACACAATCTTCATTTTTATCGTGACTGACCGAGCTGCTTTCTTACGAGACTTTTCTACCCATGTCCACCCGAGGGACAACTTTACCGTCTATGCTGATTCAACAATTCCGATGGCTAGACGAAGACAACAGACATTAATAGCTGTGGTGGGGTGGAAAGACATTCGATAGGCGAGGGGTGTCTTATTACCAAATAGTGTATGACATCAATGATATCAATGCATTATGTTTGACATCTCGACGAATGGTCGTAATTGAAAAAAAAATCAGTTCTAGGAAAAAAGTAAAGTAGCTACTATCTTGAAAATCAATCAAAATCAAGCTATCAACAATCAATCGACTAATATCAAAGATGAGAGGGAAACTTATTAGTGATAATTCTATGAAAAGAGAGTTATTTATATTTAATTTCTTAAGTAATTATTTTAATTCCCATATTATTTTATTAATTATCCCCTCATTTTAATTAAAATTCTCATGTTTGCAGATCAATTAAATCCAGATAAATTTCAGTCATTTCAGTAGAAAATGGACTGAAAATGAGCTAAAAAGGAGATTGGACCACTATAATTTCGTCTTGTAGCATGAGTCACCATTCTTCTTGACACATGTAATTCCAAACGTCCACATTTTATTCACCTTTGAAAAATAAGATCAAAGGACACCTTGTCCACCTCATGGAAGACACAAGCCATGCCACCTTGCATATCTAAGTGGACAAGAAGACAAATGACGTGGAAATATCTTCTCTAGAAGATAATGGTGTGAAGACAAGTGGCCAAACAATGCCAACTCATCTAGGATTAAAATTCCCCTTTGTACCCCCATTTTGATGTGTATAAAAAGAAAAAGATGAGACAATTTTGAGAGTAGTTTTTAGGGCAGTTTTTAGGCTAGAGTTTTTTTTTTAGGTTGGTTGTTAGGTTTCTTTTATGTTTTTCTTTACTGTTCATTTGGGTGTTAGTGGGAGGCCAGTGACAACAGCCTTCTTCATCACCGTTTCTGCAGTTTCATCTTCACAGTTTTCCTTAGTTTAGGTGTAGTTTAAGCATTTATTTTCCCTTCTTTAGTTCAAGGATGAACGGACAACCATTTTGTTGCGTGACAGGCAACAAGTTTTCTTTCCCCAGTTGTTCTTGTTCTTGCAATATGTTCGTTTTTATCTATATTGTTTTTGGTTTGCTACTGTTAAATTACTTTATTTCTGTCTTATTTTGAATAAGAACTTCAAGTTCCTTTTTTTAAAATAAAAGTTTGATGCATTAGTTCTTTTAGTTTATTTTTTTTAGTTTATTCTATTTTCTTTACTGCTCTGTTTTACATTTTCGTTTACTGTTCTATTACTTTGTGTTTGTTTTATTTTCAACTTTCATATTTAGTTTTGTAATTTTCTAGGTTTGTTCTTTCATAGCTAATCGGTTTTGTTTCCTTTCTTTTCTTCCTTGCGTTGGTTTCCTGTTTTTTTTTTTTTATTCTGTTCTGTTTTTGGTGTTGCTTCTGTGCTGGTCACTGCCTTTGCATTACTGTTCCTGGCTGTGCGTGAGATACTGCAAGGCTGATCGGCGTGGTTGGGGCGTGGGAGGTCGAGTGACAATCGGCTTCTCATTCATCCACTTTACTGCGTTTTTTTTCTTCACACTTTGCTGCTACAATTTCCTTTAATTCTGTCAAACTTTCTTTACTGGTTTCCTTGTACATTTTAAAGTTTAAGTAGTTTAGTTTGGATTTATTACAGTTGTATTTCATTAAGTTTCTTTTAAATAAATTTAGAGTTCAAGTTCTTTCCATACTTTGATTTCTTTTCTATTCTGTTTCAATCTCAAATCCTTTCCATTTCTTTTACTGCTTCAGTGTCCATCTAATTTCTGGATTTAAAATTCAAGTTTATAGTACTGTTATGATTTACATTAGATTATGATTTCTGTTTCTGTTTTTATTGCACTTGTTTTGTTTTCTTTGGTGTCTCACCTGCATCATTGCTGGTTGGGACATGCTATTGTGACAAGTTGATTCGGTGCCAAACGACCCTGTCTTCCCTGTCGCTGCCATCCTCTATTTCTGCTGTGCGTGAGGAGCCAGCAGCCTAGCAGTGTGCGGTGAACGATAAGGCAAAGTTGCAGTACAGAGGAAGTGTAGCCGGTTCCTGGCAGTTGTGTATGAATCAGGCAGAAAGTGACGTGGTTGAGCTTGCAGTGCAGAACAGGCGCAAAGTTGGAGTACGTTACCGAAGCAGCAGGGAGTACAGTGCAGGAATGTTGGCGGCAAGATTACTATGCGTGGCAGCTGCTGTTATTAGTATTTTTGGTTGCACTAGTTTAATAGTTTAATATTAGTAGTTTAGTATTATTTTAATTTAGTGCACTTTTTAATTAGTTAGATAGCATTTTAATAGTTTAATTAGTTTGCATATGTTTAAGATTATTAGATTTAATTTCTTTAGATTTTAGTTTAGAGTAAATTTTAGTTTTTTTTATGCAACTGAAATTTTAATTTCATTATTTACATGCATATATTTAGGATTTAGTTGATTTTCATTTTAGGAAACTGTTTAGTGTTTTGAATATATACTAGTATGATTTTAATGTTAATAGTACATTAGTGTAGTGCTTATATATTGCATTTAGGGTTAGATTAGGGGTAGAATCATTTTATGTATCTTTAGGATAATTTTCATTTTAAAATTTTAAAAGCCCAAAAATATTTTTTTTTCTCATACATCCTTTAGAATAGATTTTATTATTTATTTAGGCATTTTATTAATTTAGTGATTATCTAAAGCTAAATATAATTTAAGGTTATCAATTTAAGCATTTAAGATTAAAGTTATACTTAGGAATTTTTAAAATTTTTATTAGAATTTTATTCCATTAGGCCTTAGGTTAGATTATTTTGCATTTTTATCAATTAGATTAAACACATGCAAATTTTATTTTCATATTAGGATTTTCTAGTTTTAATCTATTTATTTTTAGTCTATATTTTCTTATATTTGCATCTTTAGTCCATTTTCACTAATTAATTCTAATTTTAGTATTTTTTTTTTTTGCAGATTCTCACTTTTGTTTTTGCTCTATTTTGCTTTATTTTAGTGTTTTTATTATTTTCCTTGCTTTTCAGTATTTTCAAATTAAACTTTGTAGATTGCTCTTTTAATATTCATAATTTGCTAGGATATACTTAGGGTAAAATTAACTGGCACTTAGTTAGACTGACTGTGTTTCTCTGTGGGACGATAATTTGAGACTCAGTTCCCTTTATTACTTGTGCGACCCATGCACTTACGGTATACACGTCTAGGAAAGGATGCACCAATTAGGTATGATGACTGGGAGTAGGGTCTATGTTGAAAAAACGACTACAAGTTGAACCATAAAATGCCCCATACAACTCTCAAAACAGAGAGGAGGGAATTACTAGTGCTTCAGTTAAAGATCTCTTTCATGTCAATCCGATCTCGTAAGCTAAAGCATGACATCCTCATTTTAACCCAGATGTGTTCACCTTGCTACAGCCAAGGATCAAGGAAGTGCCTGAACCTCAAGTTGATGGCAAAAGAACTAATTTCTCTTTCTTAAGATAGATTTTCGATTGCACAAAACACCACCAGAACGATTTAGTTTTGGCAATTGAATTCAAAATTGGATTTATGGTTTGAAAGAGATTTCAATCCGTTTTAAGTTAAGAGTTGCGAGACTCAAAGAATAGATGCTTTTGTATTAAAGAAGGGATGGATCGTAGGCACTGTCCATGTCACGACCCCTTTTCATCCATTTCTTCTAAAAACCACCATATATTTTTTGCTTTATTCGTTAACTTACCCGGTCGTGAACAACTCTCTCCAATAACAGTTGGGTTATGAGTCAGTATTAATCATCATTTACTATTCATTTTTTCAATTAATTAAGAGGAAACACATACATTTGGAAGTTTAAGTTCTATACTTATACATGTTTGCTAACACTTACATCCCCCATATTACAATTCAAAATGATTACTGTGCTATTACATGTTTAGATACAAAAAGATTTCCTATGTGTATACCTCTTAGCGATGGAGAGCAACGGATGTCTGGACACAACTCCTCAGTCCCTCGCTAGTCTACTGTGTGCGCTTTGTAGAGGGGGGAAATGATAGGGATGAGCAACCACACGCTCAGTAAGGCAATAATGCAAGCATGGTAGATAATTACACTATCTGCATGCTTATAATGTCATGACATAAAAATCATTAATATCCGGAGCATGAGAAAATATTAATAACTATGCCACATGTATATACATATATCATGTACTGAAAAACATGAAAATAGGCATGTAAACATGAAAAACCACCATGTAAAACTTCTCATGCTCATCGTAATAAAACTCATTATAATAAGAAAAGTCATAAGCAAAACCATCCCTCAGGATTTAGCACTTTCTCAAAACATGGTAAAACTCATCACAAACCGCAATACCATCTCTTTAAAAACATCCCACAAGGCTCGACCCCTCCCTCGGGTCTATCCTAGACAACACAATTCATGATCGGTATATAAAACCATGTGATATCATGTGAGATAGGTGGTCACTATATACAATTGAGGACTTTGTTTACCAACTATGTCATTCTCAACCCAGACCACACGGATCCCGGTGTGCGGGGCATCATGCTGGAATGGAGGTGCATTAGTCTTTCGCCAGACTTTTCAAATCAACATCATAACCTCACGGTACAGTGTACTCCATGTGATATACACGGTACAATGTACTACGTTGACCTATATCATGGTTGGGGGTGCTTGCCACAGGTCTCATCTACCCTATGCCATGTATAACCTACTTAGTCTTAAGTGCACGTGCGACCATCTCATCCGTGTGACTAGCAGTCTACACGAGGCATCCAGCACGGCTCGTGTGAGTATCTCATCCGTGTGACACAAAGTCTACACGAGGCATCCAACATGACTCATTACATATCACAGTGTGAAAAGCCCAGTACGAGCAAAGCTCTAGCACGATTTCATGCATCATCATTAAATACCCTCGTACGAGCAACACTCTAGTACGATTTTAGGCATAACAAGCAATGAGAAAATCACGTATGAGCATAGCTCCAGCACGGTTATACGGATAAGGAAATCAATGGATACCCACGTACGAGTAAAAACTCCAGTACGATTCATAAAACATCACATAAATCAGATAGGCGACTATATTTCAACAAAACACGTTCAAACCACAATTAGCACCGGACTCGTGCTATTTCACAAAATCATGAAGTTAATAGCCAGCCTATCCGTAGATTTACTTAAACCAAAGCAATGTATTTCGTAAAAATATCAAAACATGATATTTATGCAATTATTAGCCTTACTACCCCTTTTGTAAGGTTCACTTTCAAAATTAAAATCATCTATATCCGAAATCGTTCTTACAAATCAATATATCTTTTCGAGATAACTGAGCAATTACAAAGCCCTATAAACACCCTCAAAATACGTGCAGCTACCTCTAGATACTCACAAAATTTCCTTACTTGGAATCGCGTCGAGTGATTCCACTTTCTTAGAGCTGCTCGATTGTACAGTTCGATTTGCTTCCAATGAAATCTTCGGAGCCACACAAATTACTTATCACATCAATTTAACCCAATACAACACAATTCTCGCGTTTATTATATTCGATTCGACTTATTGTTTTCATTAACACTTATAAGACCTCACTTTCTATTAAGTCATTTTTTGATTGTACTATTCATTTCCCGAGAATCTATTAGTCCCACCAAGCTTATTGGTTCACACTAAATCGGCATTAAGCTCATAATGTCTCTAGTTCATCATTTCCTTCACTATGACAATTTATCAAACACCTATTATGCCCATTTTCAATCATTATCTATTCCAACATATATATTTTACAAAACTATCTTAGAATCATCTATAGATGCTTACTAACATCTCTACATGTTTGAATCATCATTAATTCCATGTCATTTCAACTTTCTCTCACTAAACCCATTCTAGGTCATGGTTGTTTAAGCATGTACATGAACATTTCTGCCAACATTATATAAACCAATCAACTTATCAATATGTCTACTTTAACATACTAGAAAGTGGTGTATAGAAATCTTACCTAACTTGACTTTTTCCTCTTTTTGTCAAATTTGGGAAAAAAACCTATTTTCTCCTTCAATCCAAGGTTTGAGCTTCCAATCTTTGACTATGTGGTTCACTCCCTCACTAGGAATAACTTTACTTAAATAGCTTTTTCCTCAAATCGTTATGGAAGGTAAGGATATCCTAAAGTGAGAAAACTAGGTTTGTTTTTGGTTAAAGTGGAAGATTTTGGGATTTTCTGGGGAAGAAGGCTCAACAGTCAGGTTCTTTTTATAGAAATCGCGTTATGAGATCGATCTCCAAGGGTGGAGATCGATCTCCCCTTGCTTAAATCCCTTTAAAATTTGACAATGCAGGCTAGGGGATCGATCTGCCTCTTGGATGAGATCTATATGCTCAAAGGGATAGGAACGATCTTTGTTCATGGGATGGAATCGATCTCGACTAGGCAGAAGGCTTCAGAGATCGATCTGGCCTTAGGAAGAGATCGATCTGGCCTATCCAGAAGCTATTGGAGATTGATATGCCTTATGGGAGGAGATCGATCTGGCCTAAACAGAAGCAGCTTAAGATTGATCTGCTTTGAACGAGGGATCAATCTCCCTCTCCAATCACTTCAATACCCAATTTGCATTTCATTCACACTTAACACTCAAAAGTATCCAATTCTTATGATTCATATATTGTGTAACTTGTCTGTACATCATGAAAATCATAAGATTACATTGAAATTCACAGGCCTTACATTCCTCCCTTCCTACAAGAAATTTGGTCCTCCAAATTAGAACCAAGTTAACCTGAGAATAACTCCGGGTACTTCTCTTGCATCATACTCTCCAACTCCCATGTGGCTTCCTTCGGAGTGTGATATTGCCAAAGAACTTTCACTAAGGGAATCGTCTTTGACCTCAGCACCTTCTCTTTCCTATCCAATATTCGAACCGGCTTCTCGACATACGACATACTCTCATTGAGCTCTAATGGCTTATATCTTATCACATGTGCTGGGTCCGGGTGGTATTTCTGAAGCATAGAGACGGGGAAGACGTTATGAACACGTGGAAGACGTTATGGACACCTGCTAACTCTGGTGGTAATTCCAACCTATAAGCCTTATCTCCCACTTTCTCCAGTATCTCGAAGGGTTCGATATACTGAGGACTCAACTTCCCCTTCTTACCAAATCTCATAATCCCTTTCGAAGGAGAAACTCGCAAACATACTGACTTACCCACAACAAACTCCAGTGGTCTCCTTCTCTTGTCAGCATAACTCTTTTGTTGGCTCTGATCTGTCTGTAACCTCTCACATATCTACTGGACGTCCTTAGAGGCTGTTAACAACCTCTTCCCATCCAATAGGGGATCGACATCTGTGTCCATACAGTGCCTCATATGGTGCCATCCCGATACTCGCATGATAGCTGTTATTATAGGCAAACTTGGCTAACGGTAGGTGATCATCTCAAGAGCCTCTAAAATCCAGCGCACACACTCTCAACATATCCTCTAGGGTTTGTATAGTCCTCTCTGACTGACCATTTGTTTGAGGATGAAAAGCGGTGTTAAAACTCAATTGGGTCCCCATCGCTTCCTGAAAATGTTCCCAGAAATGGGAAGTGAAGCGAGCATCCCGATCAGAAACAACACTTACTAGAACACCATGCAACCGAACTATCTCTCGAACATACAAGTTTGCCAACTGACTTAGAGTATCGATAGCTCTCATAGCTAAGAAATAGGCTGACTTCATCAACCAATCCACAATCACCCAAATGGCATCATGACCTCTGCGGGTCCTTGGTAAACCCATCATAAAATCCATGGTGACATGCTCCCATTTCCATATCGGTATCGGTAGAAGTTGTAATAACCCTGCAGGCTCTTGATGCTCTACCATCACCTGTTAATAGACGAGACATCTAGTGATATACTCCACGATGTCTCTCTTCATTTCAGACCACCAATAAACCTTTTGAAGGTTTTGATACATCTTGGTACTCCTCGAATGTATCGTATACCTCGATGAGTGATCCTCTAATAAAATCAACCGCCTGATCTCTGAATCCTCGAGAACACATATCCTGCCCCTGAACCTCAGCAATCCATCTGTACTCAGCTCAAAATCAGTACCCACACCTATCTGTACCTGTCTTAACCAATCGATACACTGTCGATCACCCTGTTGAGCCTGTCGAATACGGTTAATCAACTCTAGCTCCAATCTCAAACTAGCCACAACATCAAATCTCTCCGTAGCAGGTGGGGTTACATCCAAACTGAGGTTCGCGAACTGCTCTAACAACTCGTGTTCTTGAACCATCATGTAAGATGCCAACCCGAGGTTCTTCCTGCTCAGTGCATCAGCTACTACAATTGCCTTACCCGGGTGGTATACGATTTCACTATTGTAATCCTTAAGGAGTTCAAGCCATCTTCTCTGTCTCATATTCAACTATCTCTGCGAGAACAGATACTTAAGGCTCTTGTGATCCGTATATATGAAATTTCTCACCATAAAGATAGTGGCGCCATATCTTCAACACAAACACTACGTCCGCCAATTCTAAATCGTGAGTCTGATAGTTCTTCTCGTGATCCTTCAACTATCTAGATCAATAGGCAACTACCTTCCCATCTTGCATAAGTACACAGCTCAGTCCCTAGTGTGATGCATCCGTATACACAGAGAAACCTCCTGAGCTGGTAGGAATGGTGAGAATCGGAGCAGTGGTCAACCAAAACTTAAGCTCCTGAAAACTCCTCTCACATGCCTTGTCCTACATAAACTTAACATCCTTCCGCGTGAGACATGTCAACGGAGCAGCTAGTCTAGAGAAACCCTCAACAAATCTCCGATAATAACCTGCCAATCCCAAAAAACTTCTGATCGCAGTGACTGTCTTGGGTACATCTCAACTCCGTATCCTCAACTGATGGTACCCAGATCACAGATCTATCTTAGAAAAGACTTATGCTCCTCGAAGCTGATCCAATGCGTGGAAGGGGGTACTTGTTCTTAATTGTGGCCTTATTCAACAACCGGTAATCTATACATAGTTGGAGGCTCCTATCATTCTTCCTTACAAACAAAACCAGGGCTTCCCAAGGTGAGACACTCAGTCTAATAAACCCCTTCTCTAGCAACTCTTGCAACTGCTTCTTTAGCTCTTCCAACTCAATCAGAGCTATTCTATACGGTGGCTTAGATATCGACTCTGTATCAGGTACCAACTCTATACAAAACTCCATTTCTCTATCGGGTGGTAGTTGTGGTAAATCATCCGAAAAGACATCAAGAAACTCTGCAACCACTGGAATATCTCTCAATTCTGGGTATGCCTTATTTGTGTCAACCACGTATGTAATGAACCCTTCACATTATCCTTTCCACCATTAGTAACATAGGTCATCACATTAACATTCATGATTAATAAGTAGATTCATATCTTAAATATGATAATTAAAAATTATACTCTTCTCATATAGAATAATCATGTCTCTTCATTTCTTTTTAACAAAGCTTACAATAAAGTTATCTATCTCTGAAAACATCACTGTCTTAGCAAAACAGTCCAAAATAACATGATCTGCAACTAACCAATCCATTCCTAAAATTATATCAAAATCACTCATATTGAGTAGAATAAGGTCGGTCGTCATATCCTTCCCTCCTATTTTCAGCCTACAATCCTTATACACATATTCAATCAACTGACTATCATTCATAGGTTTAGAAATCAACAACATTCTATCTAACAATGTAGGCTTTACATGCTTCAACAACTTATGTGCAAAGGAAGACAATATAAAGGAATGCGTGGCACCGGGATCAAATAATACAAATGCTTCTAAATCAAAAATTAGGATAGTACTTTTAATCACATCCGTTAAAGTGTCTGCGGTGTCCTAGTCCAGTGCATGTACTCGTTGTTTGCCAACCGCCCGTTTCCCTTTTTCCTCAGTTGTAGTTTTTCTCATCGGAGCAGAAGTCTCAACAGGAGCTCTCTCTAACTCCTTGCCCTTATGTGGGGCAGTCTCAATCATCTCTGGATAATACCTCACGATATGTCTTGGCTTTCCACATTTGTAACACACAACATTGGTCATTGGACAAGGTCGAGCACCATGAAATCTACCACATCTCCTACACTACTTGGTAGTAGGCTGTGGTTCTCCAATGACTACACCCCTTGGTGGAGCTAAAGCTAGGTACATAGAAGGTTTAGCAGCTCTCTCCTATACCTCCTCAATCTTTGGCCTCTTCTCAAACAGTCTCTGACCTCCTCTCCTGACCACTCTATTCACCTTGGATCTCTTCCGTTCTCTATCTCTCATGCCACTAACCTTTCCAAATTCAGAGGCATTCTGCTCATAGTTCTGTTCACATAGCTGCGCCCTGCGCACTGCCTCTTCATAAGTGAGGATGTCAAACAGAGCCAATCTAGATCTGATGGCTGGTCTTAGTCCATCCATGAACTTGTAGACCTTCAAAGCCTCATTGCTCAATGTATCAAGGTCATACCTCCCCAAGGATATGACCTAGACTCATATTCGTCAACAGAGCGATTCCCCTGAGCCAAATTCATAAACTCCATTCGCAGCTTCCTTTATGCAGTGGCTGGAATATACTGTCTTCTAAAGGCCTCCAAGAATATCTCCCATGTAATCTTAGGATGTCGGGTTCTAAGAATAGATACGGTGGATCTCCACTAGTACTCTGACTCGCCTTTCAGCATAAATACGATAAAGATAACTCTCTCAGTCGATGTACACCTGAAGAACCCATACAATTTCTCCATCTCATATACCTAATCCTCATCCACAACCGGGTCCTTTACCCCTATAAATACTAGAGGTTTTAACTCTTGGAACTGTCGTAACCTACTCAACTCACAATCATAACTCAGGTTACTTCCACTCGACTGTGGAGCGATAGGAGAAGCCATATCCTGAACTGGGGGTGGTGTAACAGTTCTTATAGTCTGAGGTCTCTCTGCCTTTGTAGCTGCCTGTCCAGTAGTAGGATGCACGACTAGACCTCGTCTATCGCTAGCACCTAATGCCTGTGTGACAATCTCCATAAGGCTATCAATACTCCGCTCTATCCTAGCGAAGCATGCCTCAGTATCCCCTGGTCTCTCAACAGGGTCTTGTGGAGCTTGATTAGTCTGTGGCTCTGTACGGCTCTCAGGCCTACCACTACGGCCCCTAGCTCGTGAAGTTGCCCCTCTACCTCGGCGGGTGACAAGCATAATGCCTAATTTCCTGTATCCATACCATATATTAGTCTCATTCCATCTCGGTATACACAGTTATATCTAAACAAAAGCACAATAATATGGGGATGTAACTTTCCTACTTATTAATACCAACTCATATCAGGCAAACTCAGCTCTGATATCAATTTCTGTCACGACCCCTTTTCATCTAAAAACCACTATAAATTTTTCGCTCTATTCGTTAACTTACCCGGTCGTGAACAACTCTCTCCAATAACACTTAGGCTATGAGTCAGTATTAATCATCATTTACCATTCATTTTTTCAATTAATCAAGAGTAAACACATACATTTGAAAGTTTAAGTTCTATACTTATACATGTTTGTTAACACTTACATCCCCCATATTACAATTCAAAATGATTACTGTGCTATAACATGTTTAGATACAAAAAGATTTCCTATGTGTATACCTCTTAGCGATGGAGAGCAGCGGATGTCTGGACACAACTCCTCAGTCCCTCACTAGACTACTGTGTGCGCTCTGTAGAGGGGGGAAAATGATAGGGATGAGCGACCACACGCTCAGTAAGGCAATAATGCAAGCATGGTAGATAACTACACTATCTACATGCTTATAATGTCATGGCATAAAAATCATTAATTTTCGGATCATGAGGAAATATTAATAACTATGCCACATGTATATACATATATCATGTACTGAAAAACATGAAAATAGGCATGTAAACATGGAAAACCACCATGTAAAACTTCTCATGCTGATCGTAACAAAACTCATCATAATAAGAAATCTTATCAGCAAAACCATCCCTTAGGATTTAGCACTTTCTCAAAACATAGTAAAACTTGTCTTAAACCGCAATACCATCTCTTTAAAAACATCCCACAAGGCTCGACCCCTCCCTTGGGTCTAGCATGGACAACACAATTCATGATCGGTCTATAAAATCATGTGATATCATGTGAGATAGGTGGTCACTATATACAATCGAGGACTCTGTTGACTAACTACATCATTATCATCCCAGATCAGACGGATCCCGATGTGCGAGGCATCATGCTGGAACGGAGGTAGGTTAGTCCTTCGCCAGACTTTTCAAATCAACACCATAACCTAACGGTACTGTGTACTCCATGTGATATACACGGTACAACATACTCCGTGGACCCATATCATGGTTGGAGGTACTAGCCATATGTCTTATCTACCCTATACCATGAATAACCTACTCAGTATCAAGTGCACGTGCGACCATCTCATCCGTGTGACTAGCAGTCTATAAGAGGTATCCAGCACGGCTCGTGCGAGCATCTCACCAGTGTGACACAAAGTCTACACGAGGCTTCCAGCATGACCCATTACATATCACAGTGTGAAAAACCAAGTGCAAACAAAGCTCTAGCATGATTTCATGCATCATCATTAAATACCCTCGTACGAGCAACGCTCTAGTACGGTTTTATGCATAACAAGCAATGAGAAAATCACGTATGAGCATAGCTCCAGTACGGTTATATGCATAGGGAAATCAATGGAAACCCACGTACGAGCAAAAGCACCAGTACGACTCATAAAACATCACATAAATCTAATAAGCGACTTTATTTCAATAAAACACGTTTAAACCATAGTTAGAACCGATGTCACAACCCATTTTCATTCCCTTTAATCGAAAATCACTATAAATTTTTCACGTTTTACTGTTATCTTACCCGATCGTGAGCAAACTCACAACATACAGTTGGGCTGTGAGTCAATAATAATCACCACTTACCATTCATCCACAATTAATAAAAACGATGTCATATATTCGAAATTAAATCATTTACTTATACAAAACATGTTTACGGACATCTACATCCCCCATAATTACAACTCAATCATTACTATGCCATTACATTGTTTAGATACAAAAGGAATCCTCTGTATATACCTCTCGACGATGGAAGCAGTGGATGTCTAAAAACACAATGCCTCAATCCTCACTGGGCTATTATGCACGCTCTGTAGGAGGGGAAAAATAGAGAGGGATAAGCAACCACACGCTCAGTAAGGCAATAATGCAAGCATGGTAGATAACCACTCTATCTACATGCTGATAGTGTATGCATAAATCATTTATAGTTCGAAGCATGAGGAAAACAAAACTATGCCATATGCGTATATATATATATATATATATCATGTATTAAAATCATGTAAATTGGCATAATAAAACATGGTAAATCATCATGTGCAAACCATCTCATGCTCAATTGTCAGATCACATAATAAAAAGGGAAATGCACTTGAAACATCCTTTTTAAAACTCATTTCTTTCTCAAATACATCAAAATCCCATAAAAATCAATTCTCAATCACAAACATCATCATCATTTCACAAATCAAGTCCACAAGGCTCGACCCCTCCCTCGGGTCTACCCTGGACAGTCACAATCACACTTATAGATTAAAATCATGTGGTAGTAAGTAAATCAAGCAAGGAGATGGGTCACTATATCTCGACTGACTATGTTGGCCAACTATGTCACATATGATCCCAAACCAAATGGATCTCGGTGTCAGAGGTATCATGCTGGTACGAAGGTGGGTTAGTTCTCCGTCAGACTTTCTTAAATCAAGTAACCACCACGCGGTACATCGTACTCCATGTGATATACACGGTACATCGTACTTCGCAGGCCCATAACATGGTTGGGGGTGCCTACATTAGGTCTTATCTACCCCATACCTAGTAAAACCTCTAGTCTCAAGTGCACGTGAGAGTACTCTTAATACTAGGTCCTAGCCCCTCATGGCCTTGCTCGCCCCTGTTGGGTTCCCTGATTCAGGTCCTAGCCCCCCACCCTCACCCTCACCCCACTCAAAATGTCTATTAGGCTTGCTGGGTTCCCTAAATGGATTATGTCAGGTCCTAGCCCCTCAGCCTCACCCCACTCAAGAGGTCTGTTAGGCCTGTTGGGTTCCCTGAACACAAATCCTTATTATCCTCACTACAGCCTTATACATACCACAGTGTGAAAACCAGCGAGAGTTACACTCTAGAGCGAATTCATACATCATAATAAATCACCTCGTACGAGCAACGCTCTAGTATGACATTTATACATAAAAATATGAAGAAACCATGTATGAGCATCGCTCCAGTACGGTTATATGCATAAGAAAACCACTCAAAATCCACGTACGAGCAAAAGCTCCAATACGATTTATAAAACATAGTCATAGTTCCAAAACAAAGTGCGAGCTAAGCTCTAGCACGTTCAAACATGTGAGAACATCAATACCCAGTGCGAGCTAGGCTCCAACACGATTTAATTCGCATAAACATGATAGGCGGCTCATGAGTTTTCAAAACCAATCTTAAAATATATTTAGTACTTCACATGTGCTATCACACAACATCAAACAACAATAGCCAGCCTATCTATCAACTCGCTCAATACAAAACACATGTTTGGCGGAATCATTCAAAACATTCAATTTATGCAATTATTAGCCTTACTATCCCATTTCTTTATAATACCACTTCAACAACCAAATCTCACGCAAATACTCATAATAATTTCCATACATTGTCAACCACATTTTTACAAACTCATGCACATTTCCAAAGCCCTATACACCCACAAAATACGAGCAGCTACCTCTATATACTTACAGAATTCCCTTACCTGGAATCGCAATGCGTGATTCCACTTCCTTAGAGCTGCTTACTCGTGTGGCCCAATTCATCTCCAACGAACTCTTCGGAGCTGTACACAAATGTAATTCACACTATTATAGTCCATTATAATCCAACTCTTGCGTTTACTATAGTCGATTCGACCTATAGTCTCTATTAACGCTTATGAGGCCTCGTTTCATTACTTTACCCATAACTCAAGTCTATGGATTCTTTTAGGCCTATTAGCTCATTCCAAATCGATATTAAATCGATGTTAAGCTCATAATGTTCATTTTTCATAAATTTCCTTCACTATGACATATTATCAAACACTACATGGGCTCATTCTCATCAGTTCATAAAACCCATAATGTAGCTTCATTTACCCATTTCTAATCATCCATATTACACAAATAACAACTTATCATAACCCATAAACCACCAACTCCCCAAATCACACTTTCTCACACTAAAGGCATTCCATTTTCTAGGTTACATTAGTTCTAATACTACCTAAATGGTTTCAATCATCCATTTACATGCCAATCAACTCCAAAATCAATAAAATAGACAATGTACTTGGATTGGAGTCTTAGAAACTTACCAAATCAGATTTCTCTTCTTGCTCCAAATGACAATGTCCTTAGCTCCTTCAATACCAATAATGGGATTTTGGGTTTCAACTATGTTGTTCTCTTTCTTAAGATGAACAAATTAATGTCTAATAACCTCCCCTCAATTCTTACTGGAATGAGTGGATTTTAGAGAGCAAAATCTAAGTTTTAGGTTGGAAATGGAAAGGGTGATGTTTTTCCCGAAATCTGTAAATTTTTAATGCTCCTTTTATAGAAATAGCTTGAGGAGATTGATCTGCACTAGGATGAGATCGATCTAGTCCCCTTAAATCCCTCTTTTTCACGACATTTTAAGCATGAGATCGATCTGTCGAAACTTGAGATCGATTTGCTCCCAAACAGAGCTAAGGAGATCAATCTGTATGCTTGACGATCGATCTTTTCATTACAGAATGGTTAGGAGATCGATTTGCTCTATTCCATTGCCCAAATAAGAGCATTCGAGCTCTTCCAGATCGATCTCTCATCCTATGAGATCAATATGGCCTTCATATTTTCCAAATTTTCTGCTGCAACTTACACCAAAACATCCTTAATCTGTTTCCATATTCATTTTCTCATCCATCCACCTTTATGACTTGAAAATGTCATCCATTCATACCTTATTCACATTAAAACTTGTTTGCATTCCTTGTATATCCAAAGGTATACTATATAAAACTAAATGGAAGTATTTATATTCATGCAACTTCCTTTCATTTACCACACTACTCATGTGAAACCCCGTATATGTATAATGGTATATATGTACATAGAAATGTAAATAGAGTTGTACTATGAATTCATAAGTGAAGTATATGTGATGTAAGTCCATAAGTTAATGTACATACTTGTAATAAGAGTTGTGATTGTACATACAAGTTACATTACGTATGAATGTAAGAAAATGGACTTAAACATGTGGAGAATATGAATAGAATGGATTATGAGTAATGTGGTAAATGGAATGAAGATTTGCATGAGTATGCACTTCCATTTGTTTATACTAAGTACCATTGGTCATACAAAGATTCTACACAAGTTTTAATGTGTATGAAGTGAGGATGATGCCATTTTCAAGTCTCAAAGATGAATGGATGAGAAAAGGATCATGGTAGCAAATTAAGGATGTTTGGTAAGTGTTGCTGCAGAAGAACTACAGAAAATCTGGAAATTGTGAAGGGCAGATCGATCTCATGGGATGAGAGATCGATCTGGAAGAGCCAGAATGCTCTTATTTGGGCAAAGGAATAGAGCAGATCGATCTCCAATGGAGCCAGATCGATCTCCTAAGCATTCTGTAGTGAAAAGATCGATCCCCAAGCACCCAGATCGATCTCCTTAGCTCTCTGTTTGGGAGCAGATTGATCTCATGCTTCGACAGATCGATCTCATGCTTAAAATGCCGTGAAAAAAGAGGGATTTAAGGGGACCAGATCGATCTCCTCTTGGACCAGATCGATCTCCTCAAGCTATTTCTATATAAGGAGTGCTGAAAATCAGAATATTTTGGGAAAAACACTAACCTTCCACTTTCAACCCAAAAACCTAACTTTCTCTCTCTAAAATCAGCCATTTTCAGTGAGGTTTGAAGAGAGACCATTAGAGGGAAAGTTGTTCCTATCAAAGAGAAGAACAACATAGTTGGAAGGCATTTTCCCATTATTGGTATTGAAGGAGTTAAGGGCATTGCCATTTGGAGCAAGAAGAGAAATCAAATTGGGTAAGATTCTAACACTCCAACTATGGTACATTATTTATATAATTGATTTTGGAGTTGTTTGGCATGAGTATGGATGGTTAGAAACTATCTAAAATGCATTGGAATGATTATGACCTAAAAATGGTCTAGAGTGAGAAAGTGGCATGTATGGAGATTAATGATGAATGAGATATGTAGAAGTTATTAATAGTGTTGTGGTATGATTTTAAGGTGTGGTTAGTGGATAAATTGTGAGATTTACCTAAAAGAGGTAAAATGTGGATTAAGGCATTTGTAAAATGCATGAGTGAATAATATTGACTAGTGAGGTCAATTATGGGTTAAATACATTAACTCAATTGATTTAATGAATAAATCGCAGCTTCCGAGGATACGCCGAGGCGAGTTGAGCCAAGACCGTGAGAAGCTAAAAGGGAAGGAGTCACACCAAGTAAATCGAGGTAAGGGAATTGGGTGGACTCTTAGGATATCTGTGCGCAATTTGGGTGCTTAAATGTATTGCTAGAATGCATGAGATTAGGAAATGTTGTTGGGTGATTGAAGGGTAAAAGTTGGGAGTTTGAGAATGTGCATGAAAACAAAAGCATATTGCTTTGAAAATCATGTTTTATTGCTTTTTAGCAAATGATTGGTAGGTTGGCTAACATTGAAATGATTTGCAAAAGAAATGAGTGTGTTTTGGTTTTGTTAACCATACTTTGCAAAGTTTTGAGCCACCTACTTGATTTCGTGAGTATGAAAGCGTGCTAGAGTATGACTAGCATGAGATTTGATGTGTTTTATACACATGAGTGCAAGAGGCACTAGTTTTCACATGGATTTCATAATTGTTTTGGCATTGTGCTTCGAGTTTGTCTCGCACTGGATGCCCACCTTGCATGTTGTCGTGTTTGGAGCTTTGAGTAGACTGGGTGTCACATCGATTAAATAGGCTCACACGTGCGTTTGAGATGTGGCGTGATATGATGTGTTGATTGGGTCCACGGAGTACGTTGTACCGTGCATGTAGCATGGAGTACATTGTACTGTGTTGAGTTGTGATGTGCCGTCTTCGGACGAGATCTGCTATGGACCGGCGGGTAGGATTTGACCCACCTCCCGTGTGGAAGCAGATAGTGGTGATATCCCGCACACCTGATCCGTGTAGCAGGTATCACAGGTTATGTACATAGGCCTTGAGGTTATTACCTATTGTTGAACTGCCTATCTCACATGTCTACTGCTATTTGAGAATAAATCCATGTTTGAAATGATTTGTGGGTCAGGAAAGCCCGAGGGATGGGCCGAGACCTGACCAATGTTGAAATTGATTTGTTAATGGTTTTTTTAAAGTGCACGGATGCATGATGTTTAATGCCATGCTTTATTGTGAGAATGCATGATGGGTAATGACATGCTTTTATTGTGAATTATGCATGATGATTTATACCATGCTTTGAGTTGAAATGTGCACTTGATTTTAATAGCATGAATGCTTTACATACCATTAACACAATCATACACTCATGTTTTGAGATAAATAATGAATAAAATGCTTTTGAGCATGGCATCACGATCACGTAGATAGTGCAGTATCTACCTGTTCGCATGATTACCTTACTGAGCGTGTGGTTTGCTCACCCCCTTATTTTCCCCCTCTCTACAGAGATTTGAGTATAGATTGAGCGTGACTGGAGGCGTTTCCCTTTTGGTAATCCGCTGCATCCCATCGCTAAAGGTATACACACTTGGATTTTTTTGTATCTAAACTAGACATAGCACAGTAGCATTTTGTATGTAACTACTGGGGATGTAAAACAATGTAAACACATGTAACAACTCTGATATATATACATTTATACAAGTGTTTACTTATAAATAATGTTTCAAATTGAATTGGTATGGTGGAGTGAGTTAGACGTCGACACACAGCCCAACTGTTATGAGTGTGGTTGTTCACGATCGAGGAAGGATGATTGAAGATTGATGCATGAAAATGCGAAAAAAATTTGTACGTATTTTGGTAAGTTGAGGGTCGTGACAACTCATTTTGAGTTCCAATCAAATTCATCACTTATAAGAACTCATTTCTTCATATTCATACACAATGAAACTTGTATGTACATTACAAATCATATTACACATATGTACATTGAATCCATGGACTTACATCAATCATACTTTACATTACAAGTCCATTCACATTTATTTGATCCAATTACACACATTACAACTATACATATACGAGGTCTCACAACCGGACTCGTGCTATTTCACAAAATCATAAAGTTAATAGCCAACCTATCCGTAGATTTGCTAAAACCAAAGCAATGTATTTTGTAAAAATATCAAAACATGATGTTTATGCAATTATTAACCTTACTACCCCTTTTGTAAGATTCACTTCCAAAATCAAAATCATTTATATCCGAAATCGTTCTTACAAATCAATATTTCTTTTCGAGATAGCCAAATAATTACAAAGCCCTATAAACACCCTTAAAATACATGCAGCTACCTCTAGATAATTAACCACTTCCTTAGAGCTGCTCGATTGTGCAGTTCGATTTGCTTCCAATGAAATCTCCGGAGCTGTACAAATTACTTATCACATCAATTTAACCCAATACAAACCAATTCCCGCGATTATTATATTCGATTCGACTTATTGTTTTCATTAACACTTATAATACCTCACTTTCTCTTAACCCCTTTTTCGATTGTACTATTCATTTCTCAAGAATCTATTAGTTCCACCAAGCTTATTGGTTCACACTAAATCGACATTAAGCTCATAATGTCTCTTGTTCATCATTTGCTTCACTATGACAATTTATCAAACACCTCTTATGCCCATTTTCAGTCATCATCTATTCTAACATATATATTTCACAAAACTATCTTAGAATTATCTATAGATGCTTACTAACATCTCTACATGCTTGAATCATCATCAACTCTATGCCATTTCAACTTTTTCTCACTAAACCCATTCTAGGTCATGGTTGTTTAAGCATGTATATGAACATTTCTTCCAACATTATATACACCAATCAACTCATCAAAATGTCTACATTAACATACTAGAAGGTGGTGTTTAGAAATCTTACCTAGCTTGACTTTTTGCTCTTTTTGTTAAATTGAGGAAAAACCTATTTTCTCCTTCAATCCAAGGTTTGAGCTTCCAATATTTGACTATGTGGTTCACTCCCTCACTAGGAACAACTTTGCTTAAATAGCTTTTTCCTCAAATCTTTTTGAAAGGTAAGGATGTCTTAGAGTGAGAAAACTAGGTTGTTTTTGGTTAAAATGGAAGATTTTAGGATTTTCTAGGGAAGAAGGCTCGACAGTCAGGTTCTTTTTATAGAAATCGCGTTATGAGATCGATCTCCAAGGGTGGAGATCGATCTCCCCTTGCTTAAATCCCTTCAGAATTTGACAATGCAGGCTAAGGGATCGATCTGCCTCTTGGATGAGATCGATTTGCTCAAAGGGATAGGATCGATCTTTGTTCATAGGATGAGATCGATCTCGGTCAGGTAGAAGGATTCAGAGATCGATCTAACCTTAGAAGGAGATCGATTTGGCATATCTAGAGGCTACTGGAGATCGATCTGCCTTATTGGAGGAGATCAATCTGGCCCAAACAGAAGCAACTTGAGATCTATCTGCTTTGAGTGAGGGATCAATCTCCTTCTTCCAAAATGCTTGGTATTATGTTTCCAGGCCATGCGATCGATCTCTCCTTGCAATGAGATCGATCTGGCCTTCATCCTACAGTATTTCAGTTGCAATTTTCCAGATTTTCAAAGTTAAACTCATATCCAATCATTTCAATACCCAATTTGCATTTCATTCACACTTAACACTCAAAAGTATCCAATTCTTATGATTCATATATTGTGTAACTTGTCTGTACATCATGAAAATCATAAGATTACATTGAAATTCATGGGCCTTACACACCACCTTTAGAAAAAGATCATTTAATGTTTAAATTTGAAAACATTTTAAAGTGGACTAAGCCCAAAGGAGTCGAAGCCTTCATTCCATTCAACCAAGTCCCTCTGTCGTCTAACTCTGAGGAGCATCTTTGAGCTTGGCAACCTCTTTTGGGGCTTGGTCTATTGTGGTCACTTTCCCAAATCAAAGTGTTAAGACATCCTATGGTTCTGACTCTTTTTATGATGAATGTGAAAAAGAGAGATGGCATCAACTATCAATTATTTATATTTTCCTCAAGTTTAAGAGGTGCACAAGCAAAGGAAAAATGACCAAAAACCAGTTCTTCTCTAATCTCGACTATTCTTGAGCCATTTGGAGTGATAATAAGGAAAACCACCTACTGAAGTCCTAATCCTTCACCTTTGAAGAGTCTAGGTTAGTGCATTTTCATTTAGTTATTGAAAATGCTTTCTCACAAGCGTTTCTTCTAGTCCTACCGCCTTCCATTCGCTTTTCTTCTAGGGTTCGTGGCAAGTGAATGTCAAGTCTATTACCATTTCTGCATTCCCTCTCTCCCTATTGTATTGGGCCATCAGGTACAGTCTAACTGGTCCCTATAGGAACCCCTAGACTAATTTTTTATTTACCTTTTAGGTGTAATGGCTTTTTTAAGAGTTAGTTGCTATTAGTTTCCCATCCTTAATCAAGGAAGAACTCTTTCTTCACTTTACTCTATCTTCATCCCCGGTCAAAAGAATCAGACTGATTAATGGAGGTGTGGGAAAAGAATGGAGAGACTTTTGTGTTAGCATTCGTGAGTGGCAGAAAAGGTGATTCTTGTCCTTTAGAATATCATATCCCTCTGCTTCATAAAGTAATGGGTTTATCTTTTTTTTTTGAGTTCAGTTGCTCAGTCACTTGAGGCTATCAATTCAATTTTATTTCTTATCTTGTAAGGATTCAAAGTAATGTGTGAGTTAATGGTAATGGCTTTTGATCTTGTATACGTTATCTCGTCAAACTTTCTTCCTCTTATCCCTTTTTAAGTCCTTATTCTTTCAGACTCATCATCATCGTTAACCTTCTATGGAACAACTATTATCCTAGATCGAGGGATATTCTTTTATCTTCTCATTCTTCTTGACTCAGCTTTTATCATTAAGGTGGTGTCCTCGTCATCCTTCGAAGAAAGTGCTGATTGTCTGCGCATTCCCTTTCTGACCTTATAAGCCTACGCCTTAAAATCTAATCCTATCATGTCAATTAGGGAATATGCCTTTGCCTTCCAATCAAATGGGAAAGCTCATCTTATCATCATTTATTTGAGTTAAAGCCTATCTTATTGACCTTCGAGTTAGGGCCTAATGCCTTCTCTTTCTTTTATGAGAAAATTTAACTACTAACCCTAGCCTTTACTTAAAAGGATAAAGGATATTGACTTTAGCCTTGAGGTGGGCTAACTCTTGATGCGAATCAATTCCTTTGTATCTAGGAATTAGTGATTACCATGTTTATGCATCCCTATAGCGGTGAATCACTCTCTTGTTGTAGTTGAAATTAAAGGTGAATGAGATTGAAGTGAATCAGTCTCATCTACATAGCATGCCATTATGCTTGACACATGCAATTGCTTTCCTTGGCACTCTAGCTAGTAACCTCTCTCCCCATACACTCGATGACCTACTCGAAAAGTTAACTGCAAAAAAAAGGAAGAACTACTTTTTTTCTTCTTCAGCACTCACTATCAGATTCAGTAAGAAGAAAAAGAGTTTATGAAAACATTTCCATAGGGAAGCAGCATTCATTAACTAATTCATCTTAACCCTTTTTCTTTTTTTATTCTCTTTCTAGTGACTCTCAAAGAAGGTCTTGGTGCCAGCTTAAGTAAGTTGGGAACCCCAAAATAACAGGAATCTAGAAATTCATTCGTAGCTTAGTTAAGATTTTCCACTGCTACATGAAAACTTCTTTTTCTCTGGTTCCTAGCCAAAGGCTTCCTTCTAGGGTTATGGAGAAAATGAATTTTGATTGAGTGAGTTGCCCAACCACTAAACCACCTTTCGAGAAGATCGAGCAACCTTCACTTTTGCATTTTATCTTGAGATTTAATAGTTCTTCCTATCGGTCATTAAATCACCTTTTTTTCTCACTTCACTACCTTAATCCTCCCCTTTGGATGAACTATCGACTGATTCAAGTCAAGGCAATCTATTGAAGAAGAATAGTGGATTCACTAGCTGAGCTTAAGCCTTCAGTTTTTTTCTACTATCAAGCTAGTACAGGCTAAGGTTTTCTCTTAAAGTACTTTTCTTTTCTTTTTCATCACGTATAGAATTCCTTTTCATCTTTTGACTTTCACGTCTAGTGTGGGAGCTGTTCGTATAGAGGCTTTTTTGGAAATAGAAAGCTCTATATACTTTTTAAGGTCTTTTGTGCATTGCATGGCAGATTCCATTAGTCTAAGAAATCTTTTTACTTTTGGGAGGCAGTGGTGATTCAAAGAGAAATTTCTTTTCGTTCTTAGGTTGGGTCAAATCCTTATTATAAGTGTGATTTTCTAAGTAGCAATCGCTAAGCAATAAAAAAAAGCAACAAGATTCAGACTTGAACAAACCTTTATTCTTATCTTTTCCAGTTTGATTTTTTTTACTTAGCCATTTTGACCTTTAAAAAATCGAACGAATCTGGCGATCTTTCAAACATCTCAGTTGCCACTTTTCAACTATTTTGATTGCATGAGACCCCCGCATTTAGGAACCTAGAAAGATCTCCAAGTACCATTCTCTATCATATGCAAGCAGTAAGTTTATGAATTTCATCCTATTTGCTTTGGTGGTTCTTCTAGGGTGGTACTCTTGCTCTTCTTGGCTCGAAGCTTGAAAGTCCTTCTTTTCCAGCAAGGAAGTAGATGAATGGTCGTATTCGACACCTAAGGCTAGTGTGCTAAGGGCTTGCTCTTGTTGAGATAGTTTTACATGTATTGCTTTCAACTTATTGATGCTTGCTTTACTTTACTAAACACATATCTATGTATCACTTAGAAGTTAAAAGCTGTCAAGGTAGCTTTTGAAGTCAGGAATACGTAGGCCTAATTCTTAAAAAAAGTCTTATAAGCTTGGTATTGTGTAACCTCTCTAAAAATAGAAAAAGGTACAAAGAAGGTGTGAGATCTGAGAATCTCAGACATATTTTATTGATGTAATAATAATTTGGGTATAATTTATTGAGCTAAATGAATTGTGGGAATTATAATTGGAGATTTATGTGTTAAGTGTGTAAAATAAGCATGATCCATGAGGACAGATCGATCTGGGAGAAGGAGAGATCGATCTGGTGAGTTAAAAATGACGAGGAAGGGGAAATTTGAGGAGCAGATCGATCTCCAATGGAAGAGATCGATCTCCTTATGAATCTGTTTGAGAAGGGATCGATCTCATGAGGAAGAGATCGATCTCCAAATGAATCTGTTTGAGAGAAGATCGATCTCATGAGGAGGAGATCGATCTCCAAATGCTTCTGTTTGGGGAGAAGATCGATCTCCTTAGGAGCAGATCGATCTCATAAAGCCATAAAGAGATCGATCTCACCCTTCGACAGATCGATCTCCTAGGCATAAAATTGCCCAGATCGTCCCCAAATTTCAAACACAGATCGATCTCATCAAGAGGTAGATCGATCTCCTACCTCCAGTCTATATAAGGAACCCGTGTTTTCTCCTGAAATCTCACTTTCTCTCTCTTCCAAACCTCTATTTTTTCGAAAACCTAGTTTCTCACTCCTCCAAATCCCCCATTTTCGGTCGAATCAGCTATTGTGATAAGAAGGAAAGTTGTTCCTCATCAAAGGGAGAACAACATACTTGGAAATCGAAGGACGAATCGGATCGAGGCGAGAGTTGTGCATCTCACAAGCTTTGGGTAATTTCTAAACCTCGATCTTGATATTTGAGCTGATTTTGATGTTATTGGTGGTTGTAATTGTGTTGAAATAGTAGAGAAATGATTAAGGATTGATGAGATTGTAATGTAGTTGGGTTAATGTCGATATTTGGAAATTGTGACAATTTTGAGGATTGTGCTATAAACGGAAATATAGACAAGGTGGAGAATTAGCTTAGATAATTGGTATTAGAGATATCGAACGTCGAGATATTGAGAATGAGGTTGTAGTTTAGGGTTGAGTTACGAGAATCAAGGGATTTGAGGTGTTATGAGCAATTATGCTCGATTTTGAGAATTGAGGTTTATGTGATGTTGAGTGTTGATGTTTTTAACATCGTTTGGACAGCTCGGGAGTTCCAGAGTGGAATGCGAGGCTAGTCCGTGATACGGGGGAACGATTGCACTATACGAGGTGCAAAGAGGTAAGGGAAATCTAAACCATTTGTGTATGTGATTTGTAAACTGTTATAGCATGATTTATGATTTATAAACAAGCATGTTGAGATTTTTGTGTTGAGATTTGAACTGCACACGATTTTATAGCCGGTTGGAGCCCAATGTTTTATGAGTTTATAACTGGGCTCTACGTTAAGGCAACATTGAGATTTGAGAAATGTGTGCGTGTGCTTTTCCGGTTAGAACTCGATTTTTATTACATTTTGTGTTGAGTACAAAATGGTTTTCAAATGAGTTTTATGAGAGAGAAACCATTACGAGTTCTACGTGAAGGCAAACCCGTCTTATGTGATAAGACTGAGGTGTGTAGTGGTGAGTACACACCGGGCATTGCTCTGGTAGCATGTAAGCCCGATTTCTTCTCCGTTCTGGTAACGTGAGAATAACCCATTGGTGGCTGTGCCACGTTATACCCCATCGGTGGCTGTGCCACGTTATACCCCATCGGTGGCTGTGCCACGTATACCCCATTGGTGGCTGTGCCACGTTATACCCAATCGGTGGCTGTGCCACGTATACCCCATTGGTGGCTGTGCCACGTTGAGAAACCCCATTGGTGGCTGTGCCACGTTGAGAAACCCCATTGGTGGCTGTGCCACATTGAGAAAACCCCATTGGTGGCAGTGCCACGTTGAGAAACCCTATTCTGTGGCTATGCCACGTGAGAAAATAATCAGTGGCTTTGCCACGTGTGTTTTGTGGCGATGCCACGAGTGATTTTAAATCAGTGGCTATGCCACGTTATTTGAGAAAGCGTTTAACGCGTATTTTCACATGCTTTGTTTTGCTCTAGAGTGAGCCTTTTTACTTCATGTTTTCACATGACTTGACACATGACAGTGTCGTTTTGAGTATTTTCATGCTATGGTTTTCAAATGAGTTTCACATACAAATAAATGCTTTGTGATGTGCATTTTGGTTTATGAAATGAGTCCCCTACCCCCCCTTACTGAGCGATTTAGAAGCTCACCCTGTTTTTCTTTCCCCCCAGAGTTCTTCAAGTGAATAAGGACTTCCCTGCGACGTACGGAGTAGTGGCTAGTGGAGGATTCGAGCTCCAGGCTACATAATTTGTACTTTGAGGTATATTTATCTTTTCATGTACCCAGACTATTAATGTATTTGCAGACACTTGATGTATGACATTATATGGGATGTATTAGGATTAATTAACTTGGAATTGAGTATTTGTATACGGTACAATATACGTTATATGATGTGGAGATCCTGAGGCATGATAATTATGATGATGTATGACACTGCACAGGAATGCACTCTTAATTGTGAATTAATGAGTAAAAAGTTTTAAATTTGCCCTATTTTCCGCATATTCGGGGCGTGACAGAGTTTTCTTGGTATCAGAGCTTAGGGTGTCTAGTACTATCAGTGTCGGTTAAGTGAAATAGAATACATCCCAAGTGTCTGTAATAGTCTGGTCATGAACTGAAATTGAGGATTGAGATTTCAATCGATTGTGATATGTACGCGCAGGAGACGGGTTGAGATTGAGAATGAGTAAACGACGAGGTCGTTCGAGGAGGCAGGCAGAGTCCCCTCCACCACCTGTCCCACAACCAGAGAGTCCTAACTCTCGATTTAATCGGATTGAGACCGATGTGAGGCAAGGTTTTGAGCAGATGGCGGCGCTATTCACGCAACACTTTGGAGTTAATGCCTCGGATACTACCCCTACACCACCACCAGGACCTCCCATACCCCCAGTGCCTCCCGTCACTCAGCCTGAGGACAGAAGTAAGGTCCGACTAAAGGAATTTCTGAAGATGAATCCACCCGCATTTAAGGGAAAGAAGGATCCTACAGAGGCTGAGGAGTGGTTGACGGAGTTGAGAGTTATATTTGATTTACTGGGGTGCACCGATGCTGAGAGAGTCAGTATGAGTGCCTATATGCTGAAGGGGAGAGCTCGAGATTGGTGGAGTACTACCCAGGGTATCTTGATGTCCCACCAGGATGTGATTGGTTGGGAAGAGTTCCAGACAGTTTTTAGAACCCAATATGTACCACGAGCCACCCAGAGAAGGAAACAGGCCGAGTTTTTGAGTTTGGTACAGGGTGACATGTTGGTGAATGACTATGAGAGCCAATTCACCGCACTACTGAGATATGACCCAGAGACCTTCAAGAGTGAAGAGCTCCGCACAGAGAAGTTTGTGTATGGGTTGAAGCCCGTTATTAGAGATAGACTGATGGGGCTATGTATTACCGAGTTTGGAGATGCTCTGAGACGAGCACAAGAGGTTGAAAGAGGGATTGAGATGGTACAATCCCAGAATGAGCTCAGAGCGGTGAATAGAGATAAGGGCAAGAGGCCAGCACTTTTCCAGTCAGAGGCTCGGAGAGGTTCCTTCAGAAGAGGAAGGATTGAGGTGCAGAAGGACAGATTGGAGAGACCCAGAGCCTATCCTATTATCAAGGAGGCCCCCCGATATGTCAGGCCGGAGATGAGGATTTGTAGAGATTGTGGCCGATCGCATGAGGGAAGTTGTACTGGGTCGATCCATGGATGTTTCAGATGTGGTGACATGGTTCACAGAGTGAAAGACTGTCCCCAACCTCAGATACCACATGCTCCGGAGCCCACTAGACAACAGCCTCAGAGAGTGGATCCCCGGAGACGGGCCACTGCGGCAGAGAAAGGGAAGAAACCTGTGGCACAGGGACGAGTGTTTGCCCTGGATAAGGAGACCGCAGACGCTTCGGCAGAAACTATAAGAGGTATACTCTCTGTCTGTAATTATGAGGCTCATGTGTTGATTGATTCAGGATCCACGCATTCGTTTATTTCTGAGCATTTTGCATGTAGATTAAACTTGAAATTTGAACCTCTAGAATATATACTACATGTAAATACCCCTATGCGTGAATCCCAGAGAACTGAGTTAATCTGTAGAGGGTGTGAAATTAAGGTGGGAGATAGAGTGATGTTAGCAGATCTAATCATGTTGAGTATACATGGGTTTGATGTAATTCTGGGAATGGATTGGTTGGCGACCAATCGAGTGAGTTTAGACTGCTACACTAAGATTGTAACTTTCTCCCTACCTGAACCTTACAGTGTACGGTTGAGATATTGAGGAAATGTATATATGGAATTCTAGTAAGTCATTTGAGAATTTTAACATTATTTTGGAGATTATTAAATATGATTATTCATGTGAAGGTTATGAGACACTCATCTCAGATGATGAGCGGGAACACCCGAGGATTGAGGATATACCTGTGGTTTGCGAATTTCTGGATGTTTTCCCAGATGAATTGCCAGGTTTACCACCAGAGAGAGAGCTGGAGTTTACCATTGATTTGGTACCAGATACTCAGCCGATCTCTAAACCTCCCTACAGGATGGCATTAGTGGAACTTGAGGAATTGAAGAAGCAACTGCAGGAGTTATTAGATCAAGGGTTTATTAGACCCAGTGTTTCGCCGTGGGGAGCGCCAGTACTGTTTGTTAAGAAGAAAGATGGTAGTCTCAGATTATGTGTGGACTACCGGCTATTGAATAAAGCCACGGTGAAGAATAAATACCCACTGCCCAGGATTGATGATCCTCTTGATCAGCTGAGAGGGGCATCAGTCTTTTCTAAGATTGATTTGAGATCGGGCTATCACCAATTGAGGATCAAGGAGGAAGATATTCCAAAGACGGCCTTTAGGACAAGGTATGGCCATTACGAATTTCTGGTGATGTCCTTTGGATTGACGAACACCCCTGCAGCATTCATGAGATTGATGAACGAGGTGTTCAGAGACTATCTGGATAAGTTTGTGATAGTCTTTATCGATGATATCCTGGTGTACTCTCGGTCGTATGAGGAGCATGCACAGCATTTGTGGTTAGTACTTCAGATACTCCGAGATAAGCAATTATACGGAAAGCTTAGTAAGTGTGAGTTTTGGCTGAGCCGGATAGCTTTCCTTGGGCATGTAGTCTCAGAGGAAGGAGTATCAGTGGATCCGAGTAAAATAGCAGCTGTGCTTAATTGGGAAAGACCGAGGACAGTGACTGAGATACGAAGCTTCCTTGGTTTGGCAGGGTATTACAGGAGATTTGTGGAAGGATTCTCGAGGATTGCCGCTCCTTTGACTAAGCTCACGCGTAAGGAGACTCCATTCATATGGACTGATCAATGTGAGCTCAGTTTTCAAGAGTTAAAGAGGAGATTGACAGCGGCACCTGTGTTAACTATTCCCGAGAGATCAGGAGGATTCTCGGTGTATAGTGATGCATCTCACCAAGGATTGGGGTGTGTGCTTATGCAGCACGGAAGAGTGGTCGCATATGGATCGCGACAACTGAAAGACCATGAGCGAAATTATCCCACGCATGATTTGGAGTTAGCCGCTGTGATATTTGCTTTGAAGATCTGGCGACATTACTTATATGGGGAAAGATTCCAGATCTTCACTGATCACAAGAGTTTGAGATATCTCTTTGATCAGAAAGAGTTAAACATGAGACAAAGGAGATGGATGGAACTCCTTAAGGATTATGACTGCGAGATTCTTTATCATCCGGGTAAGGCGAATGTGGTTGCTGATGCCCTGAGCAGGAAGAGTATGATATCTGCTATGATGATCAGGGAATGGGATTTGTTAGAGCAGTTCGCCGAACTTCGGATCAGAGTTAAAGAGGTAGAGACTGGATTTTTGGCTAGCTTGCGGATGGAGCCCAGGATCATGGATCAGATTAGAACTGGGCAGCGCAGTGATCAGAGATTGATAGATATGGTTAGCCAAGCTGAGCAAAGTTCACAGTCGGATCTCACCATCAGTGAGGATGGATTGTTGAGATTCAGAGGACGGATTTGTGTACCGGACGATGATACCCTGAAGAGACAGATACTGAGAGAATCCCATTGCTCGCGATACACCATGCACCCAGGAAGTACTAAGATGTACCGAGACTTGAGAAAGGTGTATTGGTAGAGTGGTATGAAGCGAGACGTGGCAGAGTATGTGGCCAGGTGTTTAGTATGCCAGCAAGTGAAAGCTGAGCATCGGAAGCCCGGAGGACTACTACAGCCCTTACCTGTACCTACATGGAAATGGGAGCATGTCACTATGGACTTTATTATAGGCTTACCGAGGACCCGAAGAGGTCGTGACGCAATATGGGTCATTGTGGATAGATTGACCAAGAGTGCCCACTTCCTTGCCATCAAGAGCACAGATACTGTGGATGCCTTAGCTGAGCTATATGTCAGCGAGATAGCTAGATTACATGGGGCTCCAGTGAGTATTACTTCTGATAGAGATTCCCGATTTACTTCCAGATTCTGGACCCAGTTTCAGGAGTCCATGGGATCTCGATTGAGTTTTAGTACCGCCTATCATCCTCAGACAGATGGTCAGTCAGAGAGGACTATTCAGACCCTGGAGGATATGTTGAGGGCGTGTACGATGGATTTTAAGGGATCATGGGATGATCACCTACCCCTAGCAGAGTTTGCATACAATAATAGCTATCATGCGAGTATTGGAATGGCACCTTTTGAGGCTCTATATGGTAGGAGGTGTAGATCCCCTGTAGCTTGGGAAGAAGTCGGTGACAGAAAGATAAATGCTCCCGAGCTTGTTGAGCAAGCCGTACAGAGTGTGAAACTCATATGTGAGAGGTTACGGGCTGCACAGAGTAGACAGAAAAGCTACACGGATGTGCGTAGACGGCCACTCGAGTTTGATATTGGTGATGCAGTATTTTTGAGAGTATCACCGAGCAAGGGTATCATGCGATTTGGGAAGAAAGGGAAATTGAGTCCTCGATACATAGGACCATTTGAGATTCTTGAGAAAGTGGGTGAGGTAGCTTACAGATTAGCATTACCCCCACAGATGTCCGGAATACACAATGTTTTTCATGTATCTATGTTGAGGAAGTACCACCCGGACCCTTCTCATGTCATAGAGTATGATGAGATGGACATACAGGAGGACATGAGCTACATTGAGGAACCCGTCCGGATTCTCGATAGAAAAGAGAAGGTACTGAGAACCAAGAGCATCCCATTAGTGAAAGTCTTGTGGAAGCATCACTCAAGGGAAGAAGCGACGTGGGAACTAGAGAGTCTCATGAAGGAGAAATACCCCCATCTATTTTGACTAGTTGAGTTGAATTTGGAGGACCAAATTCTTTTAAGGTGGGGAGGATGTGAGATCTGAGAATCTCAGACATATTTTATTGATGTAATAATAATTTGGGTATAATTTATTGAGCTAAATGAATTGTGGGAATTATAATTGGAGATTTATGTGTTAAGTGTGTAAAATAAGCATGATCCATGAGGACAGATCGATCTAGGAGAAGGAGAGATCGATCTGGTGAGTTAAAAATGACGAGGAAGGGGAAATTTGAGGAGCAGATCGATCTCCAATGGAAGAGATCGATCTCCTTATGAATCTGTTTGAGAAGGGATCGATCTCATGAGGAAGAGATCGATCTCCAAATGAATCTGTTTGAGAGAAGATCGATCTCATGAGGAGGAGATCGATCTCCAAATGCTTCTGTTTGGGGAGAAGATCGATCTCCTTAGGAGCAGATCGATCTCATAAAGCCATAAAGAGATCGATCTCACCCTTCGACAGATCGATCTCCTAGGCATAAAATTGCCCAGATCGTCCCCAAATTTCAAACACAGATCGATCTCATCAAGAGGCAGATCGATCTCCTACCTCCAGTCTATATAAGGAACCCGTGTTTTCTCCTGAAATCTCACTTTCTCTCTCTTCCAAACCTCCATTTTTTCGAAAACCTAGTTTCTCACTCCTCTAAATCCCCCATTTTCGGTCGAATCAGCTATTGTGGTAAGAAGGAAAGTTGTTCCTCATCAAAGGGAGAACAACATACTTGGAAATCGAAGGACGAATCGGATCGAGGCGAGAGTTGTGCGTCTCACAAGCTTGGGTAATTTCTAAACCTCGATCTTGATATTTGAGCTGATTTTGATGTTATTGGTGGTTGTAATTGTGTTGAAATAGTAGAGAAATGATTAAGGATTGATGAGATTGTAATGTAGTTGGGTTAATGTCGATATTTGGAAATTGTGACAATTTTGAGGATTGTGCTATAAACGGAAATATAGACAAGGTGGAGAATTAGCTTAGATAATTGGTATTAGAGATATCGAACGTCGAGATATTGAGAATGAGGTTGTAGTTTAGGGTTGAGTTACGAGAATCAAGGGATTTGAGGTGTTATGAGCAATTATGCTCGATTTTGAGAATTGAGGTTTATGTGATGTTAAGTGTTGATGTTTTTAACATCGTTTGGACAGCTCGGGAGTTCCAGAGTGGAATGCGAGGCTAGTCCGTGATACGGGGGAACGATTGCACTATACGAGGTGCAAAGAGGTAAGGGAAATCTAAACCATTTGTGTATGTGATTTGTAAACTGTTATAGCATGATTTATGATTTATAAACAAGCATGTTGAGAGTTTTGTGTTGAGATTTGAACTGCACACGATTTTATAGCCGGTTGGAGCCCAATGTTTTATGAGTTTATAACTGGGCTCTACGTTAAGGCAACATTGAGATTTGAGAAATGTGTGCGTGTGCTTTGCCGGTTAGAACTCGGTTTTTATTACGTTTTGTGTTGAGTACAAAACAGTTTTCAAATGAGTTTTATGAGAGAGAAACCATTACGAGTTCTACGTGAAGGCAAACCCGTCTTATGTGATAAGACTGAGGTGTGTAGTGGTGAGTACACACCGGGCATTGCTCTGGTAGCATGTAAGCCCGATTTCTTCTCCATTCTGGTAACGTGAGAATAACCCATTGGTGGTTGTGCCACGTTATACCCCATCGGTGGCTGTGCCACGTTATACCCCATCGGTGGCTGTGCCACGTATACCCCATTGGTGGCTGTGCCACGTATACCCCATTGGTGGCTGTGCCACGTTGAGAAACCCCATTGGTGGCTGTGCCACGTTGAGAAACCCCATTGGTGGCTGTGCCACGTTGAGAAAACCCCATTGGTGGTAGTGCCACGTTGAGAAACCCTATTCTGTGGCTATGCCACGTGAGAAAATAATCAGTGGCTTTGCCACGTGTGTTTTGTGGCGATGCCACGAGTGATTTTAAATCAGTGGCTATGCCACGTTATTTGAGAAAGCGTTTAACGCGTATTTTCACATGCTTTGTTTTGCTCTAGAGTGAGCCTTTTTACTTCATGTTTTCACATGACTTGACACATGACAGTGTCATTTTGAGTATTTTCATGCTATGGTTTTCAAATGAGTTTCACATACAAATAAATGCTTTGTGATGTGCATTTTGGTTTATGAAATGAGTCCCCTACCCCCCCTTACTGAGCGATTTAGAAGCTCACCCTGTTTTTCTTTCCCCCCAGAGTTCTTCAAGTGAATAAGGACTTCCCTGCGACGTACGGAGTAGTGGCTAGTGGAGGATTCGAGCTCCAGGCTACATAATTTGTACTTTGAGGTATATTTATCTTTTCATGTACCCAGACTATTAATGTATTTGCAGACACTTGATGTATGACATTATATGGGATGTATTAGGATTAATTAACTTGGAATTGAGTATTTGTATATGGTACAATATACGTTATATGATGTGGAGATCCTGAGGCATGATAATTATGATGATGTGTGACACTGCACAGGAATGCACTCTTAATTGTGAATTAATGAGTAAAAAGTTTTAAATTTGCCCTATTTTCCGCATAGTCGGGGCGTGACAGAAGGTAAGAGGATTTGCTTTTGCAAAGATTTCTTTCGTGCCTATAAATTACCTGTCCTTAACCAAGCCATTCAATCAATGCTTTTAGGTTTAAGAATCCTAAAAAACTAATCGAAGATCCCCTTGCTTTTTTGCATCGAGTCTGATAGTACTAATTGGGCAAGTCTACTTTGTTCTCCTTTCTTACCCCTTTGTAGACGGACTAAAAGCGAGCAATTATTCAACATTTGATATCTCGGTGGAGTAATCCATCGGTGAATAGCTGGTCTCTTTTGCTTCTATGGGTAGTAGGTAGGAAAGGATAAGCGGTGGTCACTCATAGGCTCACTCACCTTTAGCTTTTCTTCTTTGGGATGAAAATCCTGTCCTTACTAAACCTGTGTTAAATTCTTTGTTAGAATTAAATAGCTCATCGTCCTCGATTTGGTCATCTAAGTCTTCCTTGACCTTGGTTTAATCTGATTCCTCATGAACTGTTAATGCGTCTCTAGCTAGTTTAGGTGCCTTTCTTCTTTCAGATGTGAGAGCCCCTTTTTTCATAAGAGAGAAGACTAGTACTGTCCGGCTCAACTGGTATTAGTCATCTCTATATATGCTTTTCCCCCAAACAAATGACTTCGTTACCTTGCAGAACGACCTTTAAACATCGAAAGGATGATTTCTGTCTAAAAAGCATTCGGTAAGTTAGTGGCCGGTTTAAATTAATAGGCGAAGATTAGAGGTTTTTACGCAACTGTACTCTAACTCTGAGCGTCTGCCTTTGAGAACAAAAAGTAGGATGAATTTCTTGCTTCTTTTTATTGTGATGTCATCTAATCTTGTCTAGCAATTTGAAAAATTAAAGGAATTGATCAGGTCAAAAGAATTTATCTGCTCCCTAGCCTTCGATCGATTCCCTACCTTTTTCTTAATCTTTCCCATGCTATGCATACTACCCCCAGCAAGGTCATAAGAACCTTTGTGAATCTATCCCATGAAAAATCCACCTCTATGATTCACTATGAACACAGGAGTTGAATGCTCTCTTTTATTTATTTAACCATGCCGCATACCCTTATAAGCTCAGCTTGGCCTCGGTCTCCCTTTTCAAGGCTCTAGTATTAAATTAGTACCGCTATCTTCTCCAAGTGATCATTTCTAGTCGTTCTTTCGGCTCTTATCTTTTCTTCTTTCATGAAAAGTGGTTGTATTCCTTCAGGTCTTGGCCTTGACTGCACTTGTTCCCACATTAACAACTTAATTGGCTTATTATTGGTTTGAAAGATCAAATAGGGTCTTTTCCTTGATAGGCTTCCATGGTATCCAACAATTTCAGCCTACGAACTGGTGAATTAAACTAAAAAAGAGGAGAAGGTTGGCCCCTAATAATCGGTAGAGTAAACTAAGAAAGTGAACAGGGATTTGATCACATACTAAAATGTAGGGCCATCAGAGGAAAGAAGGAACAAGAATAAGAGTGAGATAGCTATCTAACAGAAACGCTAGACACCGAGTGAGAGGAGGTTACAATATTGAGTTCATGGTTGAGCAGACTGACTGCCAGGCTCGCATTCCTCTGGCTATCAACTTAACCTTGACCGAGTCCTCTATGCTATACAATTCATATAGGGTACGGCAAATTTCCCTTTCATCTATTTTAAAATGCTATTTTTGTCTAGCTGAGCTATTTGTTTGTTGCGCTGAGCGATTCAATTCATCAAGTAAAGGGGCTTTAAAGCTTTCTAGAGAGTTTTTTTTTTAAATAGCGAGATGTTAGTAGGGGGCTTGCTTGCAGGCTAGCTTATGCAATCAATAAAGCATTCCTTTAGCTTAGAAAGCCTTGCTAAGGTTCTCCAGGAACTACGGTAGGACGTAGATTGATCATGATGAGAATGGACTTCTCTGTAATGTAATATAATAGAAGAATCACAGTTTGGTGACTAGAGGAAAGAGATATGAATTCAATTCGTCTAGGTCAGATACGCAGTGTTCATCATTCAATGGTGGGGTCTTCGTGGGCTTCCCCCATAAATTTGATAGCTTGGATGTTGAGGGGTCTAGATACAGTCTCGCTTATAGAGAAAGAGTTCACGCGATAACATGTTACGGCTTACGCGGATCAACAAATTGGAGGGATGGCTGAGTGGTTTAGTCATTGGTTTACTAAATCGACATACAAGAAAATTATATCATGAGTTTAAATCCCATTTCGTCCAGCTTGAAAGTGTAACGAACATGTTAAATTACGTGAAAGAAAGAACCTTTTGGTGGAGTCCCTCAGAGGACATAATAGCACTATTTAGTAAGACGAAACAGAGTGCTTGTTGGGCATTGTTTGATCGGTCTATTTTCTTTCTATTTCCTCTGGCCGTCCAGTCCTTGGATGACTCTCAATTCTTAAACATGTTGGGAGATTAGGCAACAGTCGAAGGAGCTACTCAAAAGCTTAATGAACAAGCAAAAAAAGCCCTATCATATTAGTAAAGGGCTTTTCTATTACTAGTAAAGTGGTAAAGTAGGGCACTATCCAATGAAGAAAATAAACTTTAGGAAAATGGTCAAGTAGCTTAGCTTGTTAGAACAAAAGACTAAAAATCCTTGTGCAAGTGGTTCGAATCTACTTCTAAGCGAGCGAAAGGTCTTAAGGACATGTAGCCAAGAGCAAGATAGATTTGGAAATTCAAGTGAAAGAAGAAGGCAAAGAGTCATATGGTGCGGGAGGCAGATTAAAAAGAAGTGGTTGATTACTTAGGTTGGTTCTCGTTCCCCTATGCCTAAAAGGATAGGCGAGTTCAGTTTAAGTGTTCATTGATTAGGCGGATCTATATGCTTCGAGGGGTAAGACGAGGTGTAGTGCTGTTTGGTTAGTGCATCTATTTTGGGTACATAGGGCTATAGGTTCTAATCCTGTCACCTTGATGAGAAGGGTCGAAGTGCCAGCTCAGCCCGTCGCTAGGCGGCGGGCGAAAAGAAAAGAAAAGAAAAGAAATCCTAAAATGCAATCTCCTATTTGATCTGTGAAACGACTTATTTCGAGATTTTCCATTTTCGATAGATTCATTCTTATATTTTTTACCCCTTATCGATATTTTCTTTTCAATGTGTTTCGTATATTTTTAAGGAGTAGAAGGATCCTCTATAATGACTACCCAAAATTTCTCTTTCTTTTATTCATTCTTTTATTAAGTTCGATAGTAAGTTTAGATTTATTCATTCTTTTATTGAGTTCGATAGTAAGTTTAGAATTCTACTTGAAAAAAATTATTTTATTCTCTTTTTCATTTTAATTTTACTTTTCTTATTTTTTTCCTTTCTGTCGATTTACAAAGTTTTTCTTTTTTTTGGGAATTACTAAAAGAGCATTATACACTTTTTATGTTTCAAATTTGAGCTTATCGACTAGAAGCAAAGACTTTTTTAGTTTAACTATAATTAGTATTGAATCTTCATATTCACGACTTTCTCATTCGCATTTTGGAGCTTAAAATCTGAAACTAGAGAATAACATTCTTTCGCATTTTGGGAAGCAAAACCTTGATGTGAACATAGAATTATACGCCCGTATATGAATATGAAAGCTTGGCCAAAGACAATCTACTCCATTCTATTAACATTCAACACTATCATAGTGCTCTATCCAATGAGCTCTTCGACATTATTGTGATAGAATTGAAAGCAAATTTACAAGACTAGCTTTTTTATCTCCTTCTCAGCGAACTAGATGAACACTTAATCCAAATTGTGAGGGAATCTCCTTTTAATGAGAAGGCCATAAAAATAGAGGCCTTAGCATTTATTGAAAAAAAAAGATTAAAGCTATCAATATAGCAAATCCACGATATCAACAAGAAAAAAGCTTAATCGAACATACCTTTAGATACTGGCTCAATTATCTATAAAAACATGGGCTTCGCTCCCTTATGTATATAGGATTCATATTGCATTTTTGTAGCAAAGGTTAAGTGTGAAATTGAATTTGTCTAGGCTTGGCTTAAAATTTTTGTTAGTTTAGCCCTAGTTTATTCTCTATTTGCTCTTTCTTTTTGTTAAAGAAAGAGAAGATGTCTTCATCGAGATTGATGTCGATACACCATTCTAGTAGTCTAAACCCGAGAGTCATCTTCCAACTAGGGTCAATAGTTTCACCTATTCAATTTTGATAATATGGGTCTTCATATAAGAGAGCTGTAAAAGAAATGCTTCTCTTTTTTTCAAGAGGAACTTGATTGGCATCTAGATTTGCTTCCAAGATGTCACGAACGTAATCCTGATGAAGCTGTTCTCTCTTTTTTAGACTTTCTCTTGGGAAGAATTGGAAGACGAGTTAAAGTCTCTTAATGAGGGTAGCATGCACTCACGCTATATCGATGAGGTTCATATACATTTTATAAGAAAAATGGCTAATGATATCATTAAGATGAGGGGAATCTCGAACTATTTTTATAAATTGCTTATGGAATATTTTAGTTAGATTAAAATATATTACTTTTTTTTATTGGTTTTCGGTCATAATAGATTGACTTTCATATTAGTTATAGCATTTGAATTTCTCTTACATTCCATGTTCCCAAAATGGATCTTATCAAATATTTCACATTTTCAATGATTATTTCTATTTTAAGTATTCGGGGAATCCTCCTTAATAAACGAAATATTCCTATTATGTCAATGCCAATTGAATTAATGTCATTAGCTGTGAATTGGAATTTTTTGGTATTTTCTGTTTCTTTGGATAATATGATGGTTTATTCATTTGCTTCATTAGTTCCAATGGTGGTAGTTGCGAAATCCACTATTGGGTTAGCCATTTTTGTTGTTACTTTTTGAGTCTGAGGGACTATTGCTATAGAATTTATTAATTGCATTCAAGGTTAAACATGACTCCTAGAGAATTACTAAAATCCAAAATTCTCTTCTCCTTTCGTTCTCTTCTTTCTTTTTTATTTTGACTTAGTTGGCAAAGGCAGGGCCTTTTTCGTTAGGCGAGCGCATTTGAGTCTAAAGTTCTTAAAGTCCTTTACGCATGTCCAAAACATTCTAGAATGTTTGGACTGAGAGGGTTTTGCTTTGAAGGATTCAATAGATGTCATTAACATGATGGTAAAGGTTTTTCTAAAAATAGATCTTGGAACAGTCGTCGAACTCCATAGAGTTCGAGCAGACTTGGTAGAAAAGCGAAATCTTTCCATTCATTATGAGACATTTCGAGATATAACCAAGCATTTTCATTTTGGTTTGATTGGTAGTAGAAACTCTTCTAATGAGTCAGGGAGCAAAAGCTCTTTAGCCATTTCCTGTTCAGTTGGGGAAGAGGAAAAAAAAGAAAATTCTTTCCTCAACTAGAAAGATATTATTTGCTACTATTATTTCCATTTGTGCATTAAACTTAAAGAAGATCTCAATCTATAATGAAGAAATGATAGTAGCTCATTGTGTTATAAGCTTTATCATATTCAGTAGGAAGAGTTTAGGTAAAACTTTTAAAGTGACTCTCGATGGGTGAATCCAAGCTATTTAAGAAGAATCGCAGCGATTCCCCAATCCTAAAGAAGTAGTTCCTCTAGAATCCAATGAACAATAATGATTACTTAGGATCCGCTTGCAAATTTGTTGAACCATAGTAGAATCATTACCAATGGCACGCTGTATGCCAAAATATGAAAAGATAATGTGAGCTTTTTATGCCAAAACCTAAATGTTAAGTTAGTAACACTTCTAAATGCCACTTCTTCCCATCACATCCGTCTTCAGGATGATCTAGTCATAGGTTTTTAGTTTTTAGTAAGTGAAAGATTTGTCCTCGGGTATATGTTGAAAGCTTTTATAGTAGAACTCATTCAAGAGGGCTTGGTGGTCATAAGAATGGTTTGGAAAAAGGGGTGTTCTAAATTGAAGTGAAAATGTCATTTCTATGGACCATTCTGTGTTATATATTCGGTCTTCATATATTCATATATAGTTTGAAGTTGATTCGGTGGCTCTTTAAATTGCAGGGAAACACTCTTCAGGGTTGTGAGGAGGACCTTTTTTCGAAAGATTAGTCTGAGATATTTTTTTAATAAAAAAGTGCTTCTATGCTTTTCTTTTACTGTACCACCTAATTATGGACGTATATGATTTATGAACAAAGTGACGAAAAAATATCGGAGGGAGTTCTCTTAAAAATAAAGAAGACGAGTAGAATCTAATTCATGTTCATACTAAGAGAACATTGGATCTAATACTATGACGACTATCGAGAAAGCAAGCAATCTTCTTTTTTACTTGTTCCATTTTTCTTCTACTGAAATGCTATGGATGTCACAAAATCTAGGAAATGACTCAAACTGTTAATTGTGAACTCAAACCTTGATAGAAGCTATAATTGACTGCTATTTCGGCCTAGACGGTCCTTAGACGCACAAGGTGCTTCGAATTGTACAACTTAGTCATTCATAGAGCTCTTCCTTTATCCTCAATAGCCGAGGGTTGAACTGAGTAAAAGAGACTTGATGCAATTTGTAATTGCAGTATATTTTTTTGTAGTAAAGTACGAGGTGAAAGAGAGGGTTGGCCGAAGGGAGACATATTTTCAATATTATGATGAATAAGAATCCAACTAGAAAACACTTTTATCTTAGATAATGGGTGCTACTTAGATACTTTACTGACATAATATTCATTTGTTTCAACTTGTCGAATTGTTACTCGAATCCTAAACGACGGGAAGGGATCAAAAAATAAGTTCCGTGATGCAGTCAAAAAATGATCGCTCTCTAGCTATGAATTATAATCTTTCTCTAGAAAAAAATAGCTAGTCACAAGAAAGAATAAAAAAGATGATACTTTTAATGAATCACCTATGTATTCGACCGAGGCGCTGAAGAGCGAGAGTTTAAAAGTGAGACAAAAAAGAAAGGCTTGAAGACCAGAGGAATTAAGTGAGCTATAGATTGATGCTACCCTCTCGTTATGATAATGAATCATTCCCCATGAGATTCGGGATAAGATTTCAGTCCAAAAAGATGGAAGCGTAGTTTCTTTATAACCATAGAGCGAAATAGTCCTGGCATATCACAAGCCTTCTAATATAAAATAGAGGGTATGACATGTGACTCAGGCTTGCTTTCCTCAATCTTTAGCCCTGACATACACCCATCCTGTGATAAGGGTAAACATGGAGAAGAGCATCAACTAAATTGTCACCGCATGGATAAAAAATGAGCCACTATTTAGACGAGAGTCGAAAAGTTAGGATACCTAGAAATAGGTAAAACAAAGCCTTTTGCGTGCCAAAATCCCTTTTAGCTTTCTACTTACTCGGCTCGGACTAATCCTTCCTACTAGAGAGTACATAAAAATCAATAGATCCATGTAGACTCAAAACCAGAGAGATTGCGATGGGAAAAAGTATTCTCAAGTGATCGAATAACTAAAAAACAATAGGTCAACGCCAGCTGTAATGGTTGAAATTAGGGGTGTAAAACGGGCTCAAACCCGCTGGTTGGTCCGTAAAAACTGTGGGCTTTTAACGATTCGGTCCATTAATATGTGATTCGTTTAAAAACGGGCTTATACGGGTCAAGCCCGTCGGGTAAATAATTTATACGGGCCAACCCGTATCGGTACGGGCCGACCCGCGGGCTATTTTACCAACACACCAATCAAACCTAAGTTCTAAATCATTCTCATTCTACCTATTCTAATTTCTAAAGTTTAAACAAACAAAACTACAAAAGTAAAAAATTGAAAATTTACCAAAATAATGTTATTGTATTTTTATTTAATAATTGAAAATTTTATTTTATAGGTTGGAAAAATGATGAGAAAAACAAAGATAAATTGGTGGAAGAATCAAATGATTCAAATCATTTGAATAATGAGATTAACTCACAAGTTTAATGTTGTTTGATGTGGAGTTTAATGGCTGCTTATAGATTTTATGACTTTTAAACTTATTTACTATTCTTTATTTAATTATTTAGACCATAATATTATGTCATGTGTAATTTGTATTTGTAATGCGAGTTTGTTTAATGGATATTATGTTTGTGGATTTTATTTTTATTGAGATTAATATAATAATATTTGTAGAACTATTTTCACAATTTTATGACTTGCTTGCTTATGATATAATATATTGCTTATGCTGATATATATATATTACAAACCCATAATTTGCTTCTGTACATAATATATTGTTTTATGTGACTAACTTACAATTTGAAATTAAGTGGAGAACTCCAAATCATTTTGATTTTTACTTTGAACTTGTTATATTTGATCATGAATGAACTAATATTCCTCTTGTTAAAAAAATTGCAAATTAAACTTTGTATTTTAGTCTCAAATCTATGTGATTTGATTTTATAACAATTTTGGTTAATTCCCAAAGCCCAATAATCATTTAACAAATTAAAATTAGACTTAATTAAGTGTTTAAGCTCAATTCATTATTTTTTAAAATCCAATCCTTTATTTCCAAAAAAAAAGTTAAGTTAGCCCGCGGGCCAATCCGGCCCGCATTAGAATCGGATCGGTCTCCACAAATTTAATCCGTTTAAATGCGGGCCTAAACGGGCTCAACCCGCTTAAATCCGTGTCCGTATTAATCCGCATCGGTCCACACCATTTGACCCGTTTTACACCCCTAGAGGAGGATTAGTCTAGAGAAAAAGCAAATGAAATAGTAGCTACGAAGAAGCACTGATTATACCTTAAATGGAGCTCTTTCTGCAAGTAAACAAGTTTAAACTCTTATAGCAAAGCCTTTCATCCTATTTTATATATAATAAAGAATTAGCTTAGGGAGTGGTTTCGATCGAAATGTGGCACTTGAATGTGTAGGATTTGTACTTATAGGGAAATCCTTTCACTCACTTTTGGTTACCTAAAACAATATTCAAAACGACGGTTGAAAGAAAGAGAGCCCTTTAGGTAAAAAAAAGGAAAAAGAGGCCCACATCCCAATCTTATCCGATGCTACTTCGAATCTGAGTCAAGCTTAGGTTAACCCAATCGTCGAGGGAAGGTCAACATGGGTACAAGCTTCTCTTTTTATAATTTTTGCATTCCATTCCCTGTCATGCCAAGCACAAATCTTTCTTTTCATTTTTTACATCCCATGGGTGTATAGATAAAATAGAAATTACAACTAAGTAGGTTTTGAAATGAAATAGCCCATTAGAGGAGTTAAAGGGTCACACTGTCACGACCCTCAATCTACCGAAAGTCGCTAGCATTTTTTTTTGATCCATTAACATTGTTCTTTGTTATTCTTACCTTTCTCTGATCGTGAATAGTTTCACCACCAACAGTTGGACTGTGCATCGGTGTTAATCTCATCCAACTATACCATTTCAATTTTATATTTCATTTAAAACGTAAACACTTGTATTTCTTAATCAGAGTTGAGATTTACATGTGTTTACAATTCTTTTCATCTCCAAACGTTACATTCAAAATATTACTGTGCTATTGCATGTCTAGATACAAAAACTATACAAATCATGGAGACTAAGCTATAACTAAGTCATAATCATTCATCAGCATCATCATCATAATCGTCATTCATAATCATAATCATGGAGACTAAGCTATAACTAAGTCATACGATACGTGTCATTCTCTGTAGAGAGTCAATCATACCTATGGCCATGGTAAGGGGGCTGTAGACTAGATCAGGGTCGTACAACACTTTTATAAAAACATGGGTAGTATCTATCTTTCGTACTTTCTCTAGCAACTAGCTAAGGCACGAGCACCAAAGGCACTCTCCATGCGAGAAACAATCATGCGTGCTGCGTGGGCACGAGATACTACCAAAACATCATCATCATTAACCATAAGGAGCAAGACATCTACCATATAGGTAGAGTCAAGTGCTACAGGGGCCATACGTACTAGCACTCAAGTGGTGGAGCCGGAACACCACGAGAAGTAGCCATGCATGAAGCCTATAGTCTCAAAAATTCTTTTCCCTTTTCTTAAATACTTTTGAAAATGTCAAAAGTTCATTTCAAAGCATAAATATGGTTTTTCAAACTATCATAAAACTTCCATGCATTTTCATGCTTCAGGAAATTCATTTCATAAAGATAAACGTACTTGGTGAACATTTCATAAAGCGAAATCATGTTTTGTAAATCGTTCCATACGTATGAAAACAATCATAAATCATTTCAAAACAAATATTACTTTATAAAAATATTTTTATCAATGTAATGAGTGTTCATATCGAAACTAAATTAAATTATACCCCTTACCTTGATTTCTCTGTACAGTCTAACTTTTCCAAATGTTGAGATTTTGCTCTGTCCGATTTGCTCCCAATTCGATCCTCTAGAGCTGTAATTAATCAAAAATCGCTTATTATTATTTCTTATAAACACGTACACAATGTAATTTTATTTCAGATAATATTTTGGACCCAATTATTTTTATTGGGCCTTATAGTCCCTTAATGTGCTTACCTCTATCCTAAGCCTGTTTCAACTCCCTTATTCAATCCTTAAAATCCATTTAACTATTTAGGCTCAATTACAATTTATGGGCCGTCCATTAGGTTATTAATGAGTTTAGGCTGATTGTTACACAAGCTGGGCCTATTATAGACGTTTAGCTGACATACATGTCCTACTATCACCATCACGTCATTTTAAACCTTTTTTAATTTCTTTAGATAGTTCATAATATCATTTGCGATAGTCGATTTTCCAATTTCGGTTATAACGCAATTTATACACAATTAATTCAAAAATTATGCGATTAATTTCTAACTCGTATATTTATACAAGTGGTAGCAAGCGAGATTCACTTACCCAAGATTTCATGATGACACGTAAATCGAGACTGTATCGATCTCTCGTTCGTCACCCATTGTCTTGCTACACACACATATTTCCAAACAGGGTCAATTTCGTTCAGATATAAATTTAAATAATTTTCCTACAAATTTAAACAGTTAATTTCGACCGCTTACCGGTCTACCGTCAAACCGAAGCATCTCTGAAATTTTTCTCTTCCTTTTTTTCCTTTTTTTTTCTTTTCTTTTTCTTCTTTTTTTTTCTCTTTTTTTTTTGGCTGAACTGGTTTGAGCCAGTTCAGCTTAACATTCTTCACGTCGTCGCAACGCTTGTGGTTGGCTGGGGCAAGGTTGGCTTGCCCGAAAAGTGGCTAGTTCGGCCATTTCCTTCTTTGATGTCGTTGCCCCATTTCTGTTTCGCTGATTTGCTTCATTTTTCAAACCGTCAGCAACCATTCGGCCTCCCTTAGGCTGGCGACGACGTGAACTCCCCCTCCAGCCGCTGCTTCCCCGCTTCTCATCTCTTTCTCTTTTCTGGTTTCTCTCATCGACCCTCGTTTCCTCATCGTTTTCTTCGATCGTTGGTGCCGACGGTAGTCTTCTCCAGGTGGGTTGGGTCAATCGATGGCCGGCGTGGTAGTCGAACGATAGAGGAGAGGGGGAAAACAGAGAAGAAAAAAGAGAGGGGGGCTAAAGGGCTGGGTCGCGCGACAAAGAAAGGGAGTGTCGCACGATCCCCTTTCGTTTTTTTTTTCATTTTTTTCGTTTCTGTTTGTTTTTTTTTGTTTCTATTTTTTTACTTTATTTATTTAATTTTTTTAGTACCTAGATAATTATACCTTTACACATACAAATAATTTGTATTTTGGTACCAAGTTATCTAATTTTTTTCTTTAATTTTATATTTCATCTTTTAATTATATTTTGTCTTATAATCACCATAATTAATTTATTTTATTGTCTAATTAAGTACAGAAAATTTTACGGTGTTTACAGGTAGCGACTCTACTTCTAGAAGTGAAGAATCGAAAGAAGTTGTTCATTAGACAAGGCCCACATGCAGTGCATCTCTGGTATTCTACTCGTGTGGAGAGGAATGTTGGAAAGTGAGTTCCTCTAACCAGTGCTTACTTCCGTTTTAGAAGTCAGATTGGATTTTATGCCAAAAAAGATAGGCTTTTCATAGAAGGTGCAGATACCGAATCCACTGTTATTGTGTAAGACCCGTAATTTTTGTAGCTTATTCCTTATGATTTCTACATGTAAAACATTCTATTATGTTAGTTGAATCATAAGAAGAGTATTTACTAAAATGAAAATGCAAAGGAAGTAAGAAAATGCATATAAGTTAAGTAAAGGCCAAATAAGGGCTATAAGAGCCACCGGCTAAACCAAATGGATTTAAATCATTCTGACTAAAGATAAGAACTTTAAATGTGAAAATATAGAGGGTTTGTGAAGGAAAGTCGGTTTGATTTGGTCCCGAAAATATTGAAGTAGAGGAAACACCCAAAAAGGGCTAAACTTACTTGAAATGGTCCGTTTGAGATGTTGTTGACATATTCACCTCCTGGAAGCGGCCAAAACATAGAGATGAGAGTGTAAAACATAGAAATAGACACTTTTGGATTTTTGCAACAAATTTAAACGTGGTCAATGGTTAAGAAAAGTTAAGGCTAGTTAAGAAATGTTGACTTTGACCATAGTTGACCAACCATGTTTAAATTTTAACCCAAGCAAGGATAAAAAGTGGGGAAGAAATATTTTTAGTTTAAACACTCAATCTTCGTCTCATTAAATAGGGAAAATTTATTTAATCGAAATTCAGATTAAATTTAAAGGGTAAAACTCGATGGGCCAACGATGGAAAATTTAAAGCCCATTAAGGTGTAACAAGTGTGGGCTGAATTTCTTAGGCCTATTTGACCAAATTGTTGGGCCAATTGGTGGGCCCAATATTAAGCCAATTAAAGGCCCAATTGATAAAAAAAATTTCAGCCCAAAATCCCAAGGAAAAAGCCCAAACCGAAGCCCAAAACTGAAAACCCAAAGACAAGCCCATTAGTTCAAAGGTTAAGGTCTAAAACTTAAGCCCAATTGGTATAAGCCCAATTCAATTGCTAAGCCCAACTTAAGGGCTGAAGTTTAAGACTTAATGGCTAAGTATACTAAGTGAAAAATCAGCCAACATTAATCATCTTTTTCCTTAAGCTCTCTACAATCAAGAGGAAACCATTAAAGCACATAAGTCCAAGCTTCATCTCACAAGAAATCACTAACCTAGAGGCATATTTGGATCAAGCAATCTTCATGAAAGTTGTTCCAAATTGAGAGAGGATTAACATACCTTGGAATTGGCTATCAAGGAGCCATATTGAGAGAGAGAGGAATTTCTTTAAAGTTTCAGCCAAGAAGAGAAAAGGTACCTAGGTATAATTTCAAGTTTCCAAACTCTAGTATGTTAATGTATGAATTATTTAAGATGATTGGTGTATGTTTTATGGATCAAAACACACCAAATCAATAAGATCCTAAGTTGGCTGAAAATGGGTATTTGTGTTTTGATGAATACCCATATGATTTTAAGATAAGTAGAGGTTGGTATATATGTGTACATGATTATCACATAGTTAGTTTTAATCAATTCGATCAATTAGTTGATGAATTGAAGATGGCATATAAGGTGTTTGATAAAATGCCTAAGTGAACATACACTAAAGGCTTAAGGCATGCATAGGTAGCACTTGATGAAATCCCTAAGTGAATGGCTAGTGAATTGGCCAAGGTTAGCATGATGGTGGCGTGATCGACGGTATGGGCGGCATGCATAGCTTTCGACCACATGCTATGGTCGAGAGAACAAATGGGCCAAGCTGAGGTGGTCTCGACCCAATAAGGATTCATGGGCCTCGAACAAAGCCCAATAAGAGTTAGTAGGCCCCACAAGCCCAATAAGCCCAAATGAAGTGACTAGTAAAGTGAAATGGGCTTAAGACAGTGTTAGGCCCATTAAGGCCCAATAAGAGAAAAAAGGCCCATTATGTGAAATAGACTGTATTTAAGGTGATATATAGATGAAAAAGTGTAATTAACCAAATAAATAGTTATATGCAGTTCCAGAGATTATAGTAGGAGCAAATCGGACTGCGAGATCGAACAACTCTAAGAAAGTGGAATTACTCGACGCGATTCTAGGTAAGGGAATTTTGTGAGTAGTTAGGGATATTTGCACGTATTTTCGTCTGCTTTTACATTCACTTAAAAAGTCTGAGGGTCAGAGAAAGTGAATAAAATTTATAGAGACCCAATATGGAAAAATTATAATTTTACCCCTATTAAGGGTAAGAAGTCAATGGTTAGGAAAATTTGTGAAAAGCATGGAAAGCATGTTTTTGAATGTTTTCAATCCTGTTTACCAGATGCATGATAGATTAGCCGATGTTTTCATGTTATATGCGAAAACAACACAATATAGAGTCAATTGGATTTAATTGAGTGAATCTCTTTTAAATGAGCCATCTATCGAGTTGTGTGAAAACAAATCATGTGGAGCACTGCTCCTACTGAATTTTATATGTTTTTTACATAAATTAGTGTTGGAGTATCACTCGCACTAGAATTTCATGAGATGCCTAACACAGTACTGGAGAGTTGCTCGTACTTGATTTTAATGAGATTTATGCATGATAGAGTACTGGTGTGATACTCGTACTCAGTTTTATATGATTTGTGCATGAAGTCGTGCTAGAGTTTACTCGCATGTACCAGTTTTGAAAGAGATGACATGAAACAGTCGTGCTGGAGGCTCATGTAGAATGTGCGTCACACGCATGAGATACTCGCACATGCATTTTGAGATATGGAATAGGACTATCGAAACTAAAATTGGGTCCATGAAGTACTTTGTATTATGTTTGGAACACGGAGTACGTTGTATCGTGAGTACATGGTGTTGGGAAGTTGTGGAGTTGTTAGCTGGCGGGTAGGATTTGACCCACCTCGTAAGACCCTAAATTTCTATGTAATCTTATGATTTCCATGATGTACAGACAAGTTAAATTATATATGAATCATACGAAAATAAAAGTTTTAAGTCCTAAGTATATATGAAATGCAAAATAGATATTGAAGTGATTGAATGGGAGTTTAACTTTGGAAATCTGGGAGAATTGCAGCTGGAATGCTGTAGAATACAAGGTAGATTGATCTCATTGCAAGGTAGATCGATCTCAAGTTGCCTCAGCTTGGACAAGATCGATCTCCTCCTAAGGCCAGATCGATCTCTGAAGCTCTCTGCCTGAACCAGATCGATCCCACTTCATGAACAAAGATCGATCCTATTCCCTTGAGCAGATCGATCTCATCCAATGGGCAGATTGATCTCATGGCCTGCAAGTCAAAATTTTGAAGGAATTTAAGCAAGGGCAGATCGATCTCCTACCCTTGGAGATCGATCTCATAATGCATTTTCTATAAAAACTGGGCAGCTGAATCTTCATTTCCATGAGACAACCTAAATTTTCTCTATTTTTAACAACTTAGTTTTCTCACTCTAGTATGCACCCTTTTTCCAAAAAGATTTGAGGAAAAAGCTATTTGAGCAAAGTTGTTCCTAGTGAGGAAGTGAACAACATAGTCAAAGATTGGAAGCTCAAACTTTGGATTGAAGGAGCAAGAGGTTTTTCCCCATTTTGGCAAAAAGAGGAAAAAGGTCAAGCTAGGTAAGATTTCTATACACCATCTTCTAGTATGTTAATCTAGATATTTTAATGAATGATTTGGTGTATATAATGTTGGATGAAATATTCATTTACATGCTTAAACAACCATGACCTAAAATGGGTTTAGTGAGAGAAAATTGAAATAACATGGAGTTGATGATGATTTAAGCATGTTTAGATGACTTTAAGATAGTTTTGTGAAATATATATGTTGGAATAGATGATGATTGATAACAGGAATAAGAGGTGTTTGATGAATTTCCATAGTGAAGGAAATGATGAACTAGAGGTGTTATGAGCTTAATACCGATTTAGTGTGAATCAATAGGCCTGAAGAGTTCAATAAATTCTCGAGAAATGAATAGAGCAATTGAAATGGACTTAAGAGGAAGAGAGGCCTTATAAGTGTTAATGAAAACAATAAGTCAATTTGACTATAATAAGCGCGAGAATTATGTTGTATTGAGTTAAATTGATGTAATAAGTAATTTGTGCAACTTCAAAGATTTCATTGGAAGCGAATCGAATTGCATGATCGAGTAGCTCTAAGGAAGTGGAATCACTCGACGCGATTCCAAGTTAGGGAATTTTGTAAGTACCTAGAGATAGCTGCATGTATTTTGAGGGTAATTATAGGGTATTGAAATTGTGTTGGTTACCTAGAAAAGAAAATAATGGTTTGCACGAACGATTTGGAATATGGATGATTTCGATTTTGGAAATGAATCTTGCAAAAAGGGGTAGTAAGGCTAATAATTGCATAAACCTCATGTTTTAACATTTTATGAAATAAATTTCTTTGGTTTAAGCAAATTGACGGATATACTGGCTATTTGATTTCCATAATTTCACGAAATAGCACGAGTCTGGTGCTGACTTTGATTTTGAACGTGTTGTGTTGAAATAGAGCTGCCTATCAGGTTTGTATGAATTAATCGTACTAAAGCTTAGCTTGCACTGGATTCTGATGTTTTCAATATGCATGAAATGTGCTGGAGCCCAACTCTCACCGTATTTTTAGTTGATGATGTTTTACAAGCCGTACTGGAGCTTTTACTCGTACATGGATTTCTATTGATTTTCTTATGCATATAACTGTGCTGGAGCTATGCTCGTATGTGATTTCCTCATTATTTATTTTGCATAAAGCCGTACTAGAGCGTAGCTCGTATGAGGGTATTTGTTGATGATGCATGAAACTTGCTGGAGCTTTGCTCGCACTGGTTTTTCACATTGTGATATGAAATGAGTCGTGCTGGATGCCTCGTGTAGACTTTGTGTCACACGGATGAGATGCTCGCACGAGCCGTGCTGAATGCCTCGTATAAACTACTGGTCGCACGGATGAGATGCTTGCATGTGCACTTGAGACTGAGTAGGTTATACATGGCATGGGGTAGATAAGACATTTGGCAGGCACCCTCAACCATGATATGGGTCCACAGAGTAATTTGTACCATGTATATCACATGGAGTACGCTGTACCGTGAGATTATGATGTTGATTTGAAAGTTTGGCGTTGGACTAACCCACTTCCGTTCCAGCATGACACCTTGCACCTCGGGATCCATATGGTCTGGGATGATAATGACATAGTTGGCCAACAGAGTCCTCGATTGTATATAGTGACCACCTATCTCACATGATATCACATGGTTTTACATATTGAGTATGATTTGTGTTGTCCAGGGTAGACCCGAGGGAGGGGTCGAGCCTTGTGGGATGTTTTTAAAGAGATGGTATCGATGTGTTGTGACGAGTTTTGCTATTTTTTGAGAAAGTGTTAAATCATGAGGGATTATTTGCAATGAGTTTTCCTTTTTATGATGAGTTTTATTATAACGAGCATACGAAGTTTTACATGATGATTTTCCATGTTAACATGCCTATTTCCATGTTTTTCAGTACATGATATATGTATATACATGTGGCATAGTTTTTAATATTTCCTCATGCTCTGGATATTAATGATTTCTATGCATGACATTATAAGCATATAGATAGTGTAGTTATCTACCATGCTTGCATTATTGCCTTACTAAGCAAGTGGTTGCTCATCCCATTCACTTTCCCCCTCTACAAAGTGCACATAGTAGCCTAGTGAAGGACTGAGGTGTTGTAATCGGATATCCGCTGCTCTCCATCGCCAAGAGGTATACACATAGGAATTCTTTTTGTATCTAAACATGTAATAGCATAATAATCATTTTTAATTGTAAATATAAGGGATGTAAGTGTTAGCAAACATATATAAATGTAGAACTTAAACTTTTAAATGCATGTGTTTGCTTTTGATTTATTGAAAGATGAATGGTAATGATGATTAATACTGACTCATAACCTAACTGTTATTGGTGAGAATTGTTCATGACCGGGAAAGGAAATGAAAAGCGAAAAAAATTTATGGTGATTTTCGAGTGAAAAGGATAAAAGGGGGTCATGACAGAGATTGGTATTAGAGTTGAGTTGGCCTGATATGAGTCGGTATTAATAAGTAGGAAAAGTTATATCCCTATATTACTGTGCTTTTGTTCAGATATAACTGTGTATACCAAGATGGAATGCTGAGGTAGAGGGACAGGTGCACGTGTTAGACGTCATAGAGGCAGGCCTGAGAGCCGTGGGGAGCCACAGACTGATCAAGCTCTATAGGACCCTGTTGAGAGACTAGGGGATACTAAGGCACGCTTCGCTAGGATAGAGCAGAGTATTGAGAGCCTTGTGGAGATAGTCACACAGGCGTTGGGCGCTGGCGATAGATGAGGTCTAGCCGTGTAGCTTACTACTACTGGACAGGCTACTATAGAGGCAGAGAGGCCTCAGACTATAGGGATCGTTACACCACCCCTAGTTCAGGATATGGCTTCTTCTATCGCTCCACAGACGAGTGAAAGTGACATGGGCTATGGTTGTGAGTTGAGTAGGTTAAGGCAGTTCTAGGAGTTGAAACCTTTAGTATTTAAAGGAGTGAAGTACCGGTTGTTACTGAGGATTAGGTATATGAAATGAAAAAGTTGTGTGGGTTCTTCAGATGCACATCGACTGAGAAAGTTGCCTTTGTAGTATTTATGTTGAAAGGCGAGGCAGAGCACTGGTGGAGATCCACCGTATCTATTCTCAGAGCCCAACACTCCGAGATTACTTGGGAGATATTCTTAGAGGCCTTTAGGAGGCTGTATATCCCAGCCACTGCACAGAGGAAGTTGCGAATGGAGTTTTTGAATTTGGTTTAGGGGAACCACTCTGTGGACGAATATGAGTCCAAGTTCATATCCTTGGGGAGGTATGACCCTGACACGTTGAACAGTGAGGCTATGAAAGGCCAGAAGTTCATGGATATGCTTAGGCCAGCCATCAGATCTAGATTGGCTCCGTTAGACATCCTCACTTATGAAGAGGCAGTGCACATGGTGCAGTTATGTGAACTGGACTTTGAGTAGAAAGCATCTGAATTTGGAAAGGTTAGTGGCAAAAGAGACAGAGACAGAAAGAGATTTGGGGTTGATAGAATGGTCCAGAGAGGAGGCTAGAGATTGTTTAAGAAGAGCCCCAAGATTGAGGAGGTGCAGGAGAGGGCTGCTAAACCTCCTATGTACCTAGCTTTAGCTCTGCCAATGGGTGTAGTCATTAGAGGACCATGACCTACTACCGATCAGTGTAGGAGATGTGGTAGATTTCATGGTACCAGGCCTTTTCCGATGACCCCTGTTATGTGTTATAGATGTGGGAAGCTAGGGCATATTGCAAGGTATTGTCCAAAGATGATGGAGACTGCCCCACAGAAGGGCAAGGAGATAGAGAGAGCTCCGGTGGAGATAGCTGCTCCGAGGAGGAGAGCTACAATTGAGAAAAAAAAGGGAAATAGATGGTTGGCAGAGGATGAGTACATGTACTGGACCAGGACACCACAGACACTTCAACGGGTGTGATTAAAGGTACCATTCTAATTTTTGATTTAGAAGCATTTGTGTTATTTATCCTGGTGCCACACATCCCTTTATATCGCCTTCCTTTGCACATAAGTTGTTGAAGCATGTAAAGCCTACGTTGTTAGATAGAATATTGATGATTTCTACACCTATGAACGATAGTCAGTTGATTGAATATGTATATAGGAGTTGTAAGTTGAAGATAGGGGAAAAAGATATGGCAGTCGATTTAATTTTATTGAGTTTGAGCGATTTAAATGTAATTTTTGGAATGGATTGCTTGGCTGTAAATCATGCTATTTTGGACTGTTTTGCTAAGACAATGATGTGTTTAGAGATAGATAACCTTATTGTAAGCTTTGGTGAAAGGAAATGAAGAGACATGATTATTGTATATGAGAAGAGTATAATTTTTATTTATCATATTTAAAAAATGAATCTACTTATTAATCATGAATGTTAATGTGATAACCTATGTTACTAACGGTGGAAAGGATAATGTGAAGGGTTCATTGCATACGTGGTTAACACAGATAAGACACATTCAAAATTGAGAGACATTTCAGTGGTTGCAGAATTTCCTGATCTCTTTTCGGACGATTTACCAGGGCTACCACCTAATAGGGAAATGAAATTTTGCAAAGAGTTAGTACCTGGTATAGAGCCGATATCTAAACCACCATATAGAAAGACTCTGATTGAGTTGGAGAAACTAAAGAAACAGTTGTAAGAGTTGCTAGAGAAGGGGTTTATTAGACCGAGCATCTCACTCTGGGGAGCTCCGTTCTATTTGTGAGGAAAAAGGATGGGAGTCTCCGACTGTGTATAGATTACCGGTTGTTGAATAAGGCCACTATTAAGAACAAGTACCCCTTTCCACGCATTGATGATTTGTTGGATCAGCTTCGGGGAGCACAAGTCTTTTCTAAGATAGATCTACGATCTGGGTACCATTAGTTAAGGATACGGAGTGGAGATGTACCCAAGACAGCATTTTGTACCCGTTATGGGCACTACGAGTTCATGGTTATGTCATTCAGATTGACGAATGCCCCCGCAACATTTATGGCTTTGATGAATAATATGTTTAAGCCAAACCTGGTCTAATTCATGATAGTGTTTATCAACGACATATTGGTTTATTCCAAGTCCAGGGAAGATCATGAGCAGCACTTGAGGATAGTTCTGCAGACCCTTTGAGAGAAGGAATTATATGCCAAACTCAGTAAGTGTAACTTTTGGTTGGAGCATATCTCATTTTTGGGCCATGTGGTATCGAAGGATGGGGTCTCAGTAGATCCATCCAAGATTAAGGTAATTGTACAGTGGGAACAGCCCAAGACAGTCACTGAGATAAGAAGTTTTTTGGGATTGGCAGGTTATTATCGGAGATTTGTTGAGCGTTTCTCCAGACTAGTTGCTCCGTTGACACGCCTCACTCGAAAGGATGTTAAGTTTATGTGAGACAAGGCATGTGAGAGGAGTTTTCAGGAGCTTAAGCGTCAGTTGACCACTGCTCCGATTCTCACCATTCCTACCAGCTCAGGAGGTTTCTTTGTGTATACAAATGCCTATGGATCCAGACAGTTGAAGGATCACGAGAGGAACTATCCGACTCATGATTTAGAGTTGACGACCCTAGTGTTTGCATTGAAGATATGGCGCCACTATATCTATGGTGAGAAATTTTAGGTATATACGAATCACAAGAGCCTTAAGTATCTGTTTTCACAGAAAGAGCTGAATATGAGACAAAGAAGATGGTTGAACTCCTAAAGGACTATGATTGCAAAATCATGTACCACATGGGTAAAGTGAATGTAGTTGCCGATGCCTTGAACAAGAAGAACCTCAAGTTGGTGTCATATATGATGGTTCGGGAACACGAGTTATTAGAGCAATTCACGAGCCTCAGTTTGGATGTAGCCCCACCTGATCTAAAGAGGGTTGATGTTGTGGCTAGTTTGAGATTGAAGCCAGAGTTGATTTGTCGTATTCAACAGGCTCAGCAGAGTGATAGACAGTGTATCGATTGGTTGAGATAGGTATAAACAGGTGTGAGTACTGATTTTAAGCTGAGTACAGATAGATTGCTGAGGTTCAGGGGCAGAATTTGTGTTCCCGAGGATTCAGAGATCAGGAGATTGATTTTATCAGAGGCTCATTCATCGAGGTATACGATACATCCGAGGAGCACCGTGATGTATCAAAGCCTTCAGAAAGTTTATTGGTGGTCTAGAATGAAAAGAGACATTGTTGAATATGTCACTAGATGTCTCGTCTACCAGCAAGTGAAGGTTAAGCATCAGAAGCCGATAGGGTTATTGCAGCCTCTATCGATACCGACATGGAAGTGGGAACACATCACCATGGATTTTGTGATAGGTTTATCGAGGACCCGCAAAGGTCATGATGCTATTTGGGTGATTGTGGATCGGTTGACGAAGTCAGTCCATTTCTTAGCTATAAGAGCTACTGATACTCTGAGTCAGTTGGCTAACTTGTATGTTCTAGAGATAGTTCGGTTACATGGTGTTCCAACAAGCGTTGTTTCTGATCGAGATGCCCGCTTCACTTCTTATTTCTGGGAACATTTTCAAAAAGCGATAGGGACCCAACTGAGTTTTAGCGCCGCTTTTCATCCTCAGATAGGTGGTCAGTCAGAGAGGACTATACAGACCCTGGAGGATATGTTGAGAGCGTGTGTGCTGGATTTTGAAGGCTTGTGGGATAATCACCTACCGTTAGTCGAGTTCGCATATAATAACAGCTATCATGCGAGTATTGAGATGGCACTATTGAGGCACTGTATGGACGCAGATGTCGATCCCCTATTGGATGGGAAGAGGTTGTTGCCAGACAGATTTTTGCTTACGATTTAGTGTAGCAAGCCTTTGAGGATGTCCAGCTGATATGTGAGAGATTACGGACAGCTTAGAGCCGACAAAGAGTTATGTTGACAGGAGACGGAGACCACTAGAGTTTGCTGTGAGTGAGTCTGTATTCTGGAAAGTTTCTCCCTCGAAGGGGATTATAAGATTTGGTAAGAAGGGTAAGTTGAGCCCTCGGTATATCGGACCCTTTGAGATTCTGAAGAGAGTGGGAGATAAGGCTTATAGGTTGGCATTACTGTCGAAGTTAGCAGGTGTTCATAACGTCTTCCACATCTCTATGCTTCGAAAATGCCATCCAGATCCGGCACATGTGATAAGATAGGAGCCATTGGAGCTCAATGAGAGTATGTCATATGTTGAGAAGTCAGTTCGGATACTGTATAAGAAAGAGAAGGTGCTAAGGTCAAAAACGATTCCCTTAGTGAAAGTTCTTTAGCAATACCACACTCCTGAGGAAGTTACATGGGAATTAGAGAGTATGATGCAAGAAAAGTACCCGCAATTGTTCTCAGGTTAACTTGGTTCTAATTTGGAGAACCAAATCTCTTGAAAGAGGGGAGGAATGTAAGACCCATAAATTTCTATGTAATCTTATGATTTCCATGATGTACAGATAAGTTAAATTGTATTGGAATCATACGGAAATAGATGTTTTAAGTCTTAAGTTTGTATGAAATGAAAAATGGAAACTAAAGTGATTGAATGGGAGCTTAACTTTGGAAATCTGGGAGAATTGCAACTGGAATGCTGCAGAATACAAGGTAGATTAATCTCATTGCAAGGCAAATCGATCTCAAGATGCCTTGGCTTGGACAAGATCGATCTCCTCCTAAGGCCAAATCGATCTCTGAAGCTCTCTGCCTAAACCAGATCGATCCCACTCCATGAACAAAGATCGATCCTATTCCATTGAGCAGATCGATCTCATGCCCTGCAAGTCAAATTTTAAAGGAGTTTAAGCAAGGGCAGATTGATCTCCTACCCTTGGAGATCGATCTCATAATGCATTTTCTATAAAAACTGGGCAGCTGAATCTTCATTTCCACGAGACAATCTAAATTTCCTCCATTTTTAACAACCTAGTTTTCTCACTCTAGTATGCACCCCCTTTCAAAAAGATTTGAGGAAAAAGCTATTTGAGCAAAGTTGTTCCTAGTGAGGAAGTGAACAACATAGTCGAAGATTGGAAGCTTAAACTTTGGATTGACGGAGCAAAGTGGTTTTTCTCGATTTTGGCAAAAAAGGGAAAAAGTCAAGCTAGGTAAGATTTCTATACACCATCTTCTAGTATGTTAATCTAGATATTTTGATGAATGATTTGGTGTATATAATGTTGGATGAAATATTCATTTACATGCTTAAACAACCATGACCTAAAATGGGTTTAGTGAGAGAAAATTGAAATGGCATGGAGTTGATGATGATTTAAGCAGTATAGATGACTTTAAGATAGTTTTGTGAAATATATATGTTGGAATAGATGATGATTGATAACAGGCATAAGAGGCGTTTGATAAATTACCATAGTGAAGGAAATGATGAACTAGAGTTGTTATGAGCTTAATACCGATTTAGTGTGAATCAATAGGCCTGAAGAGTTCAATAAATTCTCGAGAAATGAATAGAGCAATCGAAAAGGACTTAAGAGGAAGAAAGGCCTTATAAGTGTTAATGAAAACAATAAGTTGATTCGACTATAATAAACGCTAGAATTGTGTTGTATTGAGTTAAATTGATGTAATAAGTAATTTGTGCAGCTTCAGAGATTTCATTGGAAGCGAATCGAACTGGACGATCGAGCAGCTCTAAGGAAGTGGAATCACTCAATGCGATTCCAGGTAAGAGATTTTGTATGTACCAAGAGATAGCTGCACGTATTTTGAGGGTAATTATAGGGTATTGAAATTATGTTGGTTGCCTAGAAAAGAAAATAATGGTTTGCGCGAACAATTTGCAATATGGATGATTTCGGTTTTGGAAGTGAATCTTGCAAAAAGGGGTAGTAAGGCTAATAATTGCATAAACCTCATGTTTTAACATTTTATGAAATTAATTTTTTTTGGTTTAAGCAAATTGACGGATAGGCTGGCTATTTGATTTCCATAATTTCACGAAATAGAACGAGTCAGGTGCTGACTTTGATTTTGAATGTATTGTGTTGAAATAGAGCCGAATATCAGGTTTGTATGAATTAATCGTGCTAGAGCTTAGCTCGCATTGGATTCTGATGTTTTTAATATGCATGCAATGTGCTGGAGCCCAGCTCGCACCATATTTTGAGTTGATGATGTTTTACAAGCCTACTGGAGCTTTTTCTCATACGTGGATTTCCATTGATTTTCTTATGCATATAACCGTACTAGAGTTATGCTCGTACGTGATTTCCTCATCATTTATTTTGCATAAAGCCGTACTAGAGCATTGCTCATACGAGGGTATTTGCTAATGTTGCATGAAACTGTGCTAGAGCTTTGCTTGCATTGGGTTTTCACATTGTGATATGAAATGAGTTGTGCTGGATGCCTCGTGTAGACTTTGTGTCACCCGGATGGGATGCTCACACGAGCGGTGCTGGATGCCTCATGTAGACTGTTGGTTACACGGATGAGATGCTCCCACATGCATTTGAGACTGAGTAGGTTATACTTGGCATGAGGTAAATAAGACCTATGGCAGGCACCCCCAACCATGATATGGGTCCATGAAGTACTTTATACCGTGTGTATCACATGGAGTACGCTGTACCGTGAGGTTATGATGTTGATTTGAAAGTCTAGCATAGGACTAGCCCACCTCCGTTCCAACATGATACCCCACACATCGGGATCCGTGTGGTCTGGGATGATAATGGCATAATTGGCCAACAGAGTCCTTGATTGTATATGTGACCACCTGTCTCACATGATATCACATGGTTTTACATACTAAGTATGATTTGTGTTGTCCAGGGTAGACCCGAGAGAGGGGTCGTGTCACGACCCTTTTTCATTGTCTTTAACCAAAAATCACTGAAATTTTTTTGCATTTTACTGTTACCTTACTCGATCGTGAACTAACTTACCACCACCCTGTTGGGCTGTAAGTCAATAATAAACATCGCATCTCATTCATTCTCAGTTAAATAAAGCGATGTCATACATTTAACGGTTAATCATTAACTTACACCAGTTATGTTCACTGACATCTACATCCCCCAGAATTACAACTCAATCATTACTGTGCCATTACATTGTTTAGATACAAAAAGAATCCTGTGTATATACCTTTCGACGATGGAAGCAGCGGATGTCCAAAAACACAATGCCTCAGTCCTCACTGGGCTACTACGCACGCTCTGTAGGAGGGGGAAAATAGAGAGGGATGAGCAATTACACGCTCAGTAAGGCAATAATGCAAGCATGGTAGATAACTACTCTATCTACATGCTGATAGTGTTATGCATAAATCATTTATAATATGAGCATGAGGAATAAAACTATGCCATATGAGTATACATATATATATATATCATGTATCCAAAATAATGTAAAATTGGCATATAAAACATGGAATATCAACATGTGAAAACATCTCATGCTCATTCTCATTAAACTCATAAAAAGGGCAATTCATTTAAGAAACCTCCTTTTTTAATTACATCTCTTTCTCAAACACATACAATCCCATCACAAACCATTTTCTCAATCACAAACATCATTACCATTACACAAATCAAATCCTACAAGGTTCGACCCCTCCCTCGGGTCTACCTTGGACAATCACAATCACACATAGGTAATAAAGACTAGGTCACTATATCAAAAGTGCCTATGTGGACCAACTACATCATAAATCATCCTAGACCACACGCATCCAGGTGTGCGGGGTATCGTGCTGGCACGAAGGTGGATTATCCCTCGCCAAACTTTCTCATCACATAACCATCGAGCAGTACATCGAACTCTATGTGATATACACAGTACATCATACTCCGCGGACTCATATTGTGATTGGGGGTGCCTTTCCTAGGTCTTACCTACCCCATAATAAGAATTTCCATATCCATGTAGGAAAGTCTTCCCGCCCCTCCAAGGCTTAAGGATGTTGGCTTAAGGATCTTTCTGTACCCATGTAGGAGAGCCTCCCTGCCGAACAGAGCCTCCCCGCCCCTCAAGGGCTTAAGGATGGTGGCTTAAGGATCCTTCCGTAAGAGAGCTTCCCTACCAAACAGAGCCTCCCTGCCTAACAGAGCCTCCTCACCTCCTCCGGCTTAAGGATGTAGGGCTTAAGGATCATACTGTAAGAGAGCCTCCCCACCGAACAAAGCCTCCCCACCTCCTCGAGCTTAAGGATGTTGGCTTAAGGATGTAGGGCTTGAGGATCTTACCAACTTTCACGACCTCATATGTATAACAATGTGCAAACTTGTGCGAGCAAAGCTCTAGCATGACTCATGCATCCTACCTTAAAGAGACCACGTACGAGCATAGCTCTAGTACGATTATACTTATAAGAAAAACCACTCAAAAGCCACGTACTAGCAGAAGCTCTAGTACGGTTTATAAACATCATCATAGTTTCCAAATCAAGGTGCGAGCTAAGCTCCAGCATGTTTCACATAAATCAAAGCATCAAAATCTAGCGCGAGCGAGGCTCCAGCGCGATTTAATTCACATAGCTCGATAGGCGGCTCATATGCATTCAAAACACATCACAAACACATTTAGCACCTCACAAGTGCTATTCAATAACATAAATCAAACACTAGCCAACCTATCCTTTTATTTGCTCAAATTAAAGCATTGTGTTTTGTAAAAAACATTCAAAACACGTGATTTATGCAATTATTAGCCTTACTATCCCTTTTCTTTATAATACAATTTCAACCACCAAATCTCATACAATTACTCATAGTCACATCCATACATCGTCAAAATACATTTCTATAAATTCATGCACATTTCCAAAGCCCTATATACTCACGAGTTAAAAATACGAGCAGCTACCTCTATATACTTACAAAATTCCCTTACCTGAAATTGCGACGTGTGATTCCGTTTCCTTAGCCCTGCTCACTCGTGTGGTCTGATTCGTCTTCAATAAACTCTTTGAAATTGCACATAATCATATTTCACATTATATTCGATCCATATAACAGGACATCGTGCGTTCACTATAGTCGATTCGACCTATAGTTTCTATTAACGCTCATAAGGCCTCTTTTCATTTCTCAAGTTTATGGATTCCTTTTAGGCCTATTAACTCATTCCAAATCGATATTAAATCGATGTTAGGCTCATAATGTTCATTTTTCATGAATTCCCTCACTATGACATTTATCAAGCATTTACATACTCATTTTCACAATTTCCTCCAAACTCACAATGTGGTTTCATTTAACCACTCCACATCATTCATATTGCTTCAATAGCTACCTTAGCATACCCACAATTCATCAACTCATTTGACTTTCACTTTCTCACACTAGGTTCAATCCATTTTCTAGGTTACATTTGTTTCCAACACAACCTAGGTATTTCCAACCATCCATACTCATGCCAAACAACTCTAAAATCAATTAAATAAACAATGTACCAAGTTAGAGTATTAGAATCTTACCAAATCCAATTTCTCTTCATGCTCCAAATGTCAATACCCTTAGCTCATTCAATACCAATAATGGGATTTTGGGTTCTAACTATGTTGTTTTCTTCCTCAAGATGAACAACTTAGTGTCTAATGGCCTCCCCTCAATTCTTACTAGAAATGACTGATTTTAGAGAGAGAAAGTTAGGTTTTTGGGTTGAAAATGGAAGGATGGTGTTTTTCTCAAAATTTTCAGATTTTTAACACTCTTTTTATAGAAATCACTTGAGGAGATCGATCTGCACCAAGAGGAGATCGATCTGGTCCCCTTAAATCCCTTTTTTTCACAACAATTTAAGCATGAGATCGATCTGTCAAAGCTTGAGATCGATCTGCTCCCAGACAGAGAGCTAAGGAGATCGATCTGTATGCTTGAGGATCGATTTTTTCATTACAGAATGGTTAGGAGATCGATCTGCTCTATTCCATTGCCCAAATAAGAGCATTCTGGCTCTTCCAGATCGATCTCTCATCCTATGAGATCGATTTGACCTTCATACTTTCCAGATTTTTTGCAGTTTACCTACTGCAACTTACACCAAAACATCCTTAATCTGCTGCCATAGTCATTTTCTCATCCATCCACCTTTATGACTTGAAAATGACATTCATTCATACCTTATACACATTGAAACCTGTGTACGTTCCTTGTATATCTGAAGGTATACTATATAAAACCAAATGGAAGCATTTATATTCATGCAACTTCCTTTCACTCACCACATTACTCATTTTGAGTTCCATTCACGTTCATCACTTATAAGAACTAATTCCTTCATATTCATACACAATGAAACTTGCATGTACATTACAAATCATATTACACATATGTACATTGAATCCATGGACTTACATCAATCATACTTTACATTACAAGTCCATTCACATTTATTACACATTACAACTATACATGTACGGGGTCTCACAGGTCGAGCCTTATGTGATGTTTTTAAAGAGATGGTATCATTGTGTTGTGAATAGTTTTGCTATGTTTTGTGAAAGTTTTAAATCTTGAGGGATGGTTTTGTGATGAGTTTTCCTTTTTATGATGAGTTTTATTATGACGAGCATGAGAGGTTTTACATGATGATTTTTCGAGTTAACATGCCTATTTCCATGTTTTTCAGTACATGATATATGTATATACATGTGGCATAGTTTTTAATATTTCCTCATGCTCTGGATATTAGTGATTTGTATGCATGACATTATATGCATGTAGATAGTGTTGTTATCTACCATGCTTATATTATTGCCTTATTGAGCGTGTGGTTGCTCATCCCATTCACTTTTCCTCTCTACAGAGTGCACCTAGTAGCCTAGAGAAAGACTGAGGTGTTGTAATCGAATATCCGCTACTCTTCATCGCTAAGAGGTATACACATAAGAATTCTTTTTGTATCTAAACATGTAATAGCACAGTAATCATTTTGAATTGTAATATGAAGGATGTAAGTGTTAGCAAACATGTATTAATGTAGAACTTAAACTTTTAAATGCATGTGTTTGCTCTTGATTTATTGAAAGATGAATGGTAATGATGATTAATACTGTTCATAGCCCAACTATTATCGGTGAGAATTGTTCACGATCGGGAAAGGAAATGAAAAACGAAAAAAATTATGGTGATTTTTGAGTGAAAAGGATGAAAGAGGGTCGTGACACACCTTTCGTTACAACAGTGATGCCTTGCACATCGGGATCTGTGTAGCCTGGGATCTCGAATATTGGGATATGATCATAGTCCTCGAAATTATACAAGTAGTCATTAATCTCACCTGATATTTCTTGCTTGATATGTCACATGAATGTATACAAATTAGGTAGACTCGAGGGATGGGTTGGGCCTTGACATGTGACTTTGTGTTTTTATATAACTATAAATGTTTATAAACAAGGGTAAGTCCGAGGGATGGATTGAGCCTCGATTTCCATGTTTTGACATGATGAAATGCCATATTTTCTTATGATTTAATCGAAATGGCATGATATGATATGATTTATAAGCTTTACATGAGAATGCAACATTTTTTGGATGGATTGATGATGTTTATAATCAAGCATGATTTCAGTATACACGGATAAATGTGTACATACATTGCATAAGTTTTACAGAGAAAGATACATGCTTTAGATGTGAAATGAAAAGGAATATTTTAAGGCATAATTATATTCATGAAGATAGTGTGGTTATCTATTTGCTTGCTTGATTTCACTACTGAGCTAGTGAGCTCACCCCCTTTCATTTTCCCTCTCTACAGATCATCTGTAGTAGATAGAGTACGGCTGAGGACTTGCATTCCTTTTGTCAGTTGCATTCCCATCGAGCGAAAGGTATACGCACACACACGTATGATTTTGTATCTGAACGTATAACCACATAATGATGTAAGCGAATGTAATATTGGGGATGTATTTGTGTATAAATATATATGAGCTCACTTATGGTATAAAAGTATTTGTAGTTAATAGATAGTTTATATTGACATGTATATATGATATAGAATGGATGATATGGTAAGTAAAAGAGATGATACTGATATCGAATCACAGCCCAACGAATGTTTGAAATTGTCACAGAAGGAAATGTAAGAAGAAACAAAAAATTTGTAGTGATTTTAGGTAAATTAGGTCATGACATATTGAATTAGGAACTACTACTATAGTTGGAGTTTAAGGTCCTTCTATAAATTATAGTCTCTTATGTGGTATTATTTATTTATGCATAATCATAGTACCCATCCTCCATTTCCTCATACTTTAGGTGAATTACCGGTGTTTGGTGCAAATAAGCAATGTGAATTAGAACTATATAATTAGAATAAGTTGTTGTACACAAATAAGCTCTTTGCAAAAGAATAGCTCCTGGTGGTTTAGTCAGGTAATAAAGGAACCGATGCTATCCTCTCTAAGAGGTTGGGTAATTGTGAAATCATCCATTGCTCTGTTGTGTTGCATCGACATTAGTCTGAGAGTCCACGAATTTGTTCTTCACTATTTGCCTTTCAAAATTATTGTTTGTCTGATCTGATACCCTTGCTTGGTTAAAAAATGACTATATCTCTTTCTTCATTATTGGTTGTATGTCCATCTTTTTTTTGGCTTTAATCCCTCTTAAATTGAGTCCCTTGTTTTTTCTCCTCTCTAAGGGACACTTTGGAAATATGTTTTCGACGATCCCACTACTTAAAAAATGATTGATTAAAGGATGAACCAAGACACCTTGGGGAGAGGCTAAAATCTAAAGGAATAGTCGGGCCAACCAACGAAGAATTGGCTTTTGGAGCTTACTTATCAAAGGGCAAATGAGGGTTACATCGGCAGGGTAGTCTCTATACGAGGATAGATGGAAGCCACATGAGCAGGTGGAAACACCAAATCGAGTAGTGGTCTCATCACAAGGGCAATTAGTACGGGTTGCCATATATGTGGATAGATTGCAACAAAGGGAAGAAAGAAGGGAAGCACACATGAAGGCATGTGTTCTACCCTATAAGGCTTGCCTTTGACCATCATAGAAAGGATTGGACTTAGGTATGCAAGGCCGGATGCCAACCCATTTCTCCCATCAAGCAGGCATCCGAGTTCACGATGGTCTCAGTTTTTCTCTGCCTTACTTGATATGAATAGATAGTTTCATTAGACACTATTTCATAATAAGCTTTCGCCATTAAAGGATCCACGATGACAGTTTCATCATCGAGAAGTATAAGACTGTGGGGGAACAAGTGGCTAACCTATTTGGTACTTTTATGTAGCCACATCTCTGGTTCCTACAAAGATGACTATCATCTATTTGATGCCAGCTACTACACTGACACGAGTAGGGGACATGCTTAGCCTAATTGGCTGAGCAAAAGAGGTTAGCAGAGACTTAAACGTAGAATAGTATTAAACACAGGAATTGACATTTGATGTTTAATATACTATTTCAGAAGGAAAATGATGAAGCTACCAATGTAATGAGGGTTAAGGTGTCTATAGACCAAAATATAATTTCTATTTGATCGAGGAGCCAATCTGAAAGAGGCTAGTGCTATCAATGGCTTTCTCCATAGCTACTGGTCCTCAGTAAGGGTAAAGTAGATAAGGAGGCTAGCTGTAATCAGTTTCATGTATTTTTCTCTTACTACACTCGAAATAACATCCATTTAAAAAAAAAGCAGAAGCCCCCATTCCCCATCTGATTAACTAATTGCACCTATGAAACACTATTTATTACTACCCTATTTAGGCATTCTCTTTATTTGTCTTATATAAAGAAAAGCTAAGTTAGGAAGTCAGTAGAGTAGTAGAGCTATTTTAGGGAGAAATACATCACTTAAACAATATTCAAACCTTACTTGATTCATTCCTTCCACTCAAAGCCCCTACTGCCTCTACTTTGCCTATCTCTTATGCCACTTCGCTAGCCTCAAAGGGTACCAATTTCTTCCTACTTTGTGTGTCAGGTCGAGCTTGTACCTCTCAAATTGTCTACCCCCACTTTCAAAAATATCCCATACTATTCTATTAGTTGGCCTGTATACCAATAAGAGCAACACCTTTTATTCAAAGAGCCACATGTATCGTGTGTGTCGCAAGAGCCTCAACAATTGATTAGTGATTGCATATTACATGTTCCCATGTTCGCCTTTAACTCCTTATGAACCTAATGAAATAGCTTAACTAAGTTACAAATTGAGCACCTAATGTAGGTTATTATTCCAAGCACTAACAAGCTGATGTACGTATAACCGAAAGACCAGACCAATGAACCAAAAGACCACCTTTCCTTCGTGTGTGTGTGTAAGACCCACTTTTGATGATTTATCCCTTATGATTCGTATGATGTACACATTTCTATATGTTGGTTGAATCATAAGAAGAGCTTTTGCTTGAATAAGATTGCAAGAGAATGAATGACTGTTCATGAATCCATGTAATGGTTAAATAAGGGCTGAAGTGGCCACCGACTAAACGAATGGAATTTAAACCCTTCAGACTGAATATAAGGACTCAAAACATGAAATGATAATGCAAGGCCTATGAATTCTATGTACCCTTTTTTTGATTCCATGCTGTACACACAAGTTACATAATATGTGAATCATAAGAAATAGATCTTTTTATGCTCTAAGTGTGAATAGAACGCAAAATGACTAGTGAAGTAATCAAAGGCAAGTCTTCCTTTAAAATTCTAGAAAAATTTGTAGCTGGAATCCTGCAGATGAATGCCAGATCGATCTCCCTTCAAGACAGGATCGATCTTGTAAGTCCAGAATGAAATCACAAAGGCTTTCTAGGTGAGCAGATAGATCCCTTATTCAAAGCAGATCGATCTCGATTTGATTCTGCCTAGAAAGGATTGATCCCTTCCCCAAAGCAGATCGATCTTGATTTGATTCTGCCTAGAGAAGATCAATCCCCTCCCTAGAACAGATCGATCTCTATTGGATTCTACTTAGAAAATATCGATCCCATCCCAAAGAGTAGGTCGATCCCACAGCTCACATATTTGAATACTTATGTAGTTCAACCAAAGGCAGATCGATCTCTCATAGTAGGAGATCGATCTCACCACACCCAATTCTATTAAAACCCGACAGCTAAGTTTTCTTCCTCAGAAAAACAAAATACCTCTCCATTTTACCCAAGAAAACAAGTTTTCTCACTCTAGAATATCATCACCTTCCAAGCAGATTTGAGAAAAGTTGTTCTGAGCAAAGTTATTCCTTTTGAGGAGGAGAACAACATAATCAAAAACTAGTAGTTGAAGTTCTAGTTTGAAGGAGCAAGGTGTTTCCCATTTTTGGCCAAAAGAGAAAGGCTAAGCTAGGTGAATTTTCAATACACTAACTCCAAGTATGTTTATCTAGACATTATTATGAGTTGATTGGTGTATGTATTGTTGGCTAAAACTATTTAGAGTATGATAAATCATTCATGACCTAAAAATGGGTTTAGTGTGAGAAAGTGAGCTATGGTTGATTTATTGATGAATAGATTGTACTATGGTGTTAGTGATGTTATATGCATGATTTTGAGATGGTTATGTGAAATAAGTTTATGGAATAGGATGAAGTTATGTAATGTGCATATAAGGTGTTTGTGAAAATGCATGAATGAAGGGAAAACGAAGGTCAATGGGCCTAGAATTCGATCCAATGAGAGATAATGGACCTAAAGAGCCCAATAAGCCTAAGTGAAATGAATAGAGTTGTGTAAATGGACTTAAAAGGGGATAAGGCCATTGAGGGGTAATTAGGCCAATAAGGTATATTGACTAAGTTGAAGTCAAAATAATGAGTTATTAGTGTAGACTGAAATTATTGATGAATGTATCGTAATTAACCTTATTTATGGTTATACGCAGCTCCAGAGGGTTGACTGGGAGCAAATCAAACTGAGCGGAATCCTTAGCGTTGAAAAAAGTCAGACTGTACAGAGAATTGAGGTAAGGGAATTTTGTTGGCTCTTAGAGATATCGGTACGCATTTTTGGGCGCATTTGAAATCTCTTAAAATGTTTGAGGATAATAGAAAAGAAATAAATGTTTGAAGGGCAAAGGAAATTGAGATTTTAGAAAAGTTCATGAAAAGCAAGAACGGGATGTCCTTGAGTCCTTTTTTTACTACTTTTTAGCATGTGGATAGGTAAGCTGGCTAGCATTTAAATGTTTACAAGAAAATAATTTGATTTGGTTTTAATAACCATGCTTTACAAATAAATTAGTCACCTACATGGGTTTTGTGGAAATAAAGTGTGCTAGAGGACTGCTCGCATGAGATTTGACATACTCATACATATATTAGTGTTGGACCGATGCTCGCACTAAAGTTTTACATACATGAGTGCTAGAGCCTAGCTCGCATTACGTTTCACATGGATTTATGACATAGTGCTAGAGCATTACTCGCACTAGATGTTCACTATATATTACAGCTGTGCTAGAGCTTTGCTCGTACGTGATTTTATGACATGTTAGGAGCCGAGCTAGGAGCTTCGGGTAGACTTTGTGCCACACCGATTAAATAGGCTCGCACGTGCGTTATGAGATATGGCATGATATGATGTGATGATATGGGTTCATGGAGTATGTTGTATCGTGCATATAGCATGGAGTACGTTGAACCGTGTATGGATATTATATATATGTCGTCTTCGGATGAAGGATAGATCTGCTATGGATCGACGGGTTGCACATGACCCACCTCCCGTGTGGAAGCAGATAGAGGTGATATACCCCACACACTAGGATCCGTGTAGCCTGGGATCACAAAAGATATGGCCATAGTCCTAGTTATTACACTTATTATTATTAGCCTAATCTCACATGTCACCTGGTGTATGATTATTCCATGTTTTAAATTGTTTTGTGGGCCATGATAGTCCAAGGGAGGGGCTGAGTCCTAACGAATGGTGATTTGTTTCCAATTTGAGTTTATCATGAACTGTTTTAAGTGCAAATTGTATGATGATTTTCCATACTTTATTTACTGACTTATTCACTGATTTGAATAACATGAACTGCTTATGTACCATGAACACGAGTATGAACTGATGTTTTTGGGTATGACATGTAACTGCATGGTTTTATGCATGGCATCACGATCATATAGATAGTACAGTTATCTACTTGCTCGCATGATTGCCTTATTGAGCGTGTGGTTGCTTATCCCCCCTTATTTTCTCCCTCTACAGAGCACTTCCAGTAGATTGAAAACAACTGAGGATTTGATTTTTGGTGTCTGCTGTATCCCATCATACAAGGTATACACATTTGTATAGTTTTTGTATCTAGACATGCAATAGCACAGTAATATTTTGAATGTAACGTTTGGAGATGTAAAGAATTGTAAACACATGTAAATCGCAACTCTGATTAAGAAATACAAGTGTTTACGTTTTAAATGAAATCTAAAATTGAAATGGTATAGTTGGATGAGATTAACACCGAAGCACAGTCCAACTGTTGGTGGTGAAACTATTCACGATCAGAGAAAGGTAAGAATAACAAAGAACAATGTTAATGGATAAAAAAAAAAATGCTAACGACTTTCGGTAGATTGAGGGTCATGACAGTGTGACCCTTTAACTCCTCTAATGGGCTATTTCATTTCAAAACCTACTTAGTTGTAATTTCTATTTTATCTATACACCCATGGGATGTAAAAAATGAAAAGAAAGATTTGTGCTTGGCATGACAAGGAATGGAATACAAAAATTATAAAAAGAGAAGCTTGTACCCATGTTGACCTTCCCTCGACGATTGGGTTAACCTAAGCTTGACTCAGATTCGAAGTAGCATCGGATAAGATTGGGATGTGGGCCTCTTTTTCCTTTTTTTTTGACCTAAAGGGATCTCTTTCTTTCAACCGTCGTTTTGAATATTGTTTTAGGTAACCAAAAGTGAGTGAAAGGATTTCCCTATAAGTACAAATCCTACACATTCAAGTGCCACATTTCGATCGAAACCACTCCCTAAGCTAATTCTTTATTATATATAAAATAGGATGAAAGGCTTTGCTATAAGAGTTTAAACTTGTTTACTTGCAGAAAGAGCTCCATTTAAGGTATAATCAGTGCTTCTTCGTAGCTACTATTTCATTTGCTTTTTCTCTAGACTAATCCTCCTCTAGGGGTGTAAAACGGGTCAAACGGTGCGGACCGATGCGGATTAATACGGACACGGATTTAAGCGGGTTGAGCCCGTTTAGGCCCGCATTTAAACGGATTAAATTTGTGGAGACCGATCCGATTCTAATGCGGGCCGGATTGGCCCGCGGGCTAACTTAACTTTTTTTTTTTTGGAAATAAAGGATTGGATTTTAAAAAATAATGAATTGAGCTTAAACACTTAATTAAGTCTAATTTTAATTTGTTAAATGATTATTGGGCTTGGGGAATTAACCAAAATTGTTATAAAATCAAATCACATAGATTTGAGACTAAAATACAAAGTTTAATTTGCAATTTTTTTAACAAGAGGAATATTAGTTCATTCATGATCAAATATAACAAGTTCAAAGTAAAAATCAAAATGATTTGGAGTTCTCCACTTAATTTCAAATTGTAAGTTAGTCACATAAAACAATATATTATGTACAGAAGCAAATTATGGGTTTGTAATATATATATATATATATATATATATATATATATATCAGCATAAGTAATATATTATATCATAAGCAAGCAAGTCATAAAATTGTGAAAATAGTTCTACAAATATTACTATATTAATCTCAATAAAAATAAAATCCACAAACATAATATCCATTAAACAAACTCGCATTACAAATACAAATTACACATGACATAATATTATGGTCTAAATAATTAAATAAAGAATAGTAAATAAGTTTAAAAGTCATAAAATCTATAAGCATCCATTAAACTTCACATCAAACAACATTAAACTTGTGAGTTAATCTCATTATTCAAATGATTTGAATCATTTGATTCTTCCACCAATTTATCTTTATTTTTCTCATCATTTTTCCAACCTATAAAATAAAATTTTCAATTATTAAATAAAAATACAATAACATTATTTTGGTAAATTTTCAATTTTTTACTTTTGTAGTTTTGTTTGTTTAAACTTTAGAAATTAGAATAGGTAGAATGAGAATGATTTAGAACTTAGGTTTGATTGGTGTGTTGGTAAAATAGCCCGCGGGTCGGCCCGTACCCGTACGGGTTGGCCCGTATAAATTATTTACCCGACGGGCTTGACCCGTATAAGCCCGTTTTTAAACGGATCACATATTAATGGACCGGATCGTTAAAAGCCCACGGTTTTTACGGACCAACCCGCGAGTTTGAGCCCGTTTTACACCCCTATCCTCCTCTAATATGCTTTGTGTGAAGTTCATGGATTTGAAACTCTTGCCTGTGAGACATGGTTAGCTAATAGCTTTTCAACCTGTTCTAGCTTCGGGGCTTCAATTTTGTATGAGAGCAGGCACTTTCTTCTCAACTCTCTTTTCTAAATCTCACTTACAGCACTTTCTACAACTTGTTTGATAGTTTAGATAGGAATGGAAGAAAGAAGCTTTTCCTACTAATTGGTTAGCTATTTGTGAGGCTTATATAGTTGAGAAGGAAGTGTCTGTAGCTTTCTTTGATATGATGTGAAGGCATCTTTCCTTCTAACCAACAAATCCCCTTTTCAATATGGATCGTTCTTTAAATGTCCTTTCAAGAAAAGTTTATTTGCAACAATGCTTCCCATTATTTTTCTTTGTTTGTTAGAGTCACCTCTTCTAGCATTCTCCTTCTTCTTATATACGATGATGATATTATACTAAATCGAGGCAATGCCTTTACTCTTCATGCTTTTATTGCCACCATTTCCCATACTTTTACCATTTAATGGATTAGAGATATTCATTACTTCTTAGGTGTCGAAGCTCATCAGTCTTCTTCGACTCTTCTTTTAACTCAAACTAGGTGCATTACTGATATTCGTTTGAGGTTCAAGATGCTAGAGTGCAAATTAGTATCCATTCTGATCTCGACTTGAGATTTTTTTTTATGCAATTAGCATTCTTGACCAATTCTTTCAGAACCTATGGTTGAGTGCTTTGTTTTGCTAATTATGCATGAGCTCTTTTCCTCCCAGATTTAAGGATTGGTTCAAAATAAAAAACAACTACTTGCCCCAAAGAATGTAAATTTTTTAGGTACAACAATACAGTACGCCTGATCCAAAATTCAAGCCGAGAAAGTCTCAATAGACGTACAAGCACATAGGCACTCCATAGTGATAATGAAAGAATGTTATACCTAATACCAATCTATTAGTAAGTGAGCTACGAGTGGAGAAAACGAATTATCCTCACGAACTAGCTAATCAGATGCAAGCAAAAAAAAATGATTCCAAAATAAGAAAAAATATGTTGGATCAGCATTAACACTAGATTTCACCTTGTCTTCTAAACCTGGTAGTGACTTTTAATCCCATGTTTCACCTCTTTCAATGTTTTCATCCCTAAGTCATTCCTACTAGGATAGAATGGGCCATATAAAACGAGAATCGTTTGATCCCTACTTAAGAGACTTTATTACTTACCTCTCTTTCTATGGCTTTTAGTATAGGGATGCCTCGGAGAGAGACACTAGTCCCCTCAAGACATAGAGAAATATAAGTCAAAATGGATATCGCCCTCAAATGGAATCAGTTTTAGTTTAATTTGTTGGTATCATAGATAACGAAGTAATGGATCATGTTAACAGAGTTTTATGTCAGGGTTTTTGTTTACCTTGGTTTTTGTGAAAGAGATAGAATAGAGATAGGGTAGGCAACTCCTTAGGCAGAGTCTCTGCTTTGGTAAAGACTAAGTAACTTGATTAGCATGGAGCTAGGCATGGTAAGCATAGAGTAGCGTCAGAACTTCTTGATTTAATTCTTTTTTTTGGAAAGAGCCAAAAAATCTTCGACTTATGCTCAGTTAACAAGGTAGGAAGAAGTGAATCAGAAATGAACTTATATAAGAGAGCAGAATAAGCGGTCTTAGAGGAAGGGCAAAGATCAAAGGAGTTTCGTCTCATAGCTATGATTGTTGTTGTTTTATTTGCTTATATTGAATAAGTAGTTTTGTTTGGACCTTCGCCATTGATTGTTGGATTATCTTGTTCAAATGGTTTGCAAGGTATAGCTCTTTGTATGATGAGGGCTTTGTGGCTTGACTTTTCTCTTTGAAACGTAAATCTTTCTCGTGGGTTTGGCAGGCCATGGTTGAGGTAGGAGTGAAAGCCACTCAACTTCCAAGTAGTATACTCACACCTAATGGTATGGCTTAACTAACTCTTATAAGTTATACAAGTAATAGTTAGTTTTCATAAAAAAAACCTCACCTACCTACTTTCGTAGGTAAGGTATAAATATTACTACTCAAAATCATATCTCGCTTTCCACTTCGTGAGGGTCATTAATTCACATTTTTCCTCTCATTAGGCCATACAATAGAGAAAAAGTAGTACATAGCGGAAGTGGAATAGTGGACTAGAGAGAATAAATATATTATTTGTCTTTTTTGTATTTAGGGATGCCCTTAGCTAATGGTAGACATAGTTAAAAGCAAAATTACAGTTTGCAAAAGAGAATATCAATGGATTGCTCTATCGTGAGAAGGTTTTATTTCTGCTTTCTTTCTAAAAATTATATACCTAAAAATAATCTTCTTCTTTTTTCAGACTTTGTCAGATTTTTAAGTAAGAAGTAAGGCAAGGCTTTGTGGTATCCTTTCTTAGATAGCTTATGTTCCACTACCAATTCTTGTATCTTCTTTTTGATCGGTAAATAAATGGCAATTAGCCCTACTTCTTTCGAAAAGGTTGATCACACTAACGAGAAAATGCAAGTCGTCGAGAGAGTCTATGACCAAAGGCTTGGTAATGAGCTAGACTTGAACTATGAGAAAAAGGCATACACAACGAACTTTCATTTATTTTCATCGCAACTTTTGTTTACCCGGTTTGAGATAACTTCCTCTACATCTAGGAGCAGCTTTTACATTTTTTAAATACCCACATTCCCTTATTTGTAGGGCCTCACCCAAAATTATAAGTTTAAACTTTACGAGATTCAACTATAGACAATACACTAACTATGATTGAGCTTAGCAATCATAAGAGCTATGAAAGCTGAGATGTTATATTATACCTTTGCACTAAGAAGGTTTCAATCTCATTAAGCAAGCACTTATTTTACATAAGAAAGTGATTTGGCTCCATAGCAAATCGTTAAAAATACTCGAAACCCCATAAAGAGCCATAGCGGCTTAGGGGCTTTAGGGAAGTCCGGCTATTTTCCATTCTTCCTCTCCTCACTACCATGCATCATGAGTTTATTCAATCCTATGTAAAGATGAGCAAGCAGAGCAGGACCAAGGTAGCTTGTTAAATCTTGTTATCTGCCAATCGAGTTGCAAGAAAGAAAAGTATCCTTAAAGAGTGATTGCAAAACACGACCCATGGGGGAAAGCATATCATAAACGCCTAATGCTCCTTTGCAAGGCACATTAGGAAAAACTATTTACAACTACTCTAGCAATGTTCTTTGCATCCACGGGCCATCTCTTGCTTTGTTTTGTAGTTAAAGGGTAACACAAGCTAAATACAGAAGCTTTAACAGTAAGCCACCATAGGCACAAAAAAAAGCAGCCAAGGGCAGGGAAAGAAGCAATTGCAAGTACTCTTGCCAAGGTAACTGTACTAAGATTTCTCACAGTGGTGTTGTAAGCTTTATTGTGATGGTTTATAGTGTACGTAGTTATGGCTCCTAAAAAGAGCTACGGACTCGTCAAGGTAAAGCAATATGAGTTCTATTTTCAGTTTTGAATAAGAACAGATTGAAGCAGCCAATCAAAATCAACATTTGAAGAGTTATGAATCACTTACCTTGATAACAAACTAGATTAATTTGTAAGGGATAAATTGACATCTCAGCTTGGAAAAACCCTAATGGCTATATAACTTTTCTTCCTAGAACCTGTGCTTGTACAAGCAAAGGCATGAAGTAAAGAAGCTTACCCCCTCTCTCTCTGCTTTTGATTCACTTACAGTATCTAGCCTTTTAAAGCAATTATCATGTCTTAGAAGGAAAGTATTAACTGTCAATTCCTTTTTTGAATATTAGAGGAAAGGGGGTAGGCCTTTGCATTGGTGGCTCAGTCGATACTCTAGAGGCATATTACATATGTCTTATTGATATCCCTTAATCGAAAGCTAGTGTCAGCTACTCCTACTATTATTGGCTAAAGGTCAAAATTCTATTCTAGCAAACCAATAGGCAATTTTCTCTTTCCACCTGTGCACCTTCTTCTACATGGATGCTAGTTGCTTTAAAGGAAGAAAGTAAGAAAAGTAAAAGAAACACATCTACAATGGAACTTATCAAAGCTAGAACCCTAGCTGCATCAAATGGGATTCACGAAGAGAGGAGACTGCTGCACATTCTCAAATGGCTTCTTAGGGGAACACACATTTTTTCTTTCTTATTCTTAGCGAGGAATAACCCCTTATCGACACAGTAAGTTCATTTAAGCAAGTGGACAAATTCATGACTTACGAGTAAGTAAGAGCAAGTAATCTCGTCATCTCATGTACATTAGGGCCAATAGATAAAAGCAGAGAAGGAGGTTGTTCTTAAGACAAATGGCTAAGCAAATGCACAAAATAAGCTCTGCAGATAAATTCTAGATGCACGTGCTCTTATTCTTGAAGTCACTCTTCTATTTCCATTAAGGACTGGAAGTAAGGAATCTCGCCTAAGATATTCAATAGCACTCATATTCTCTTTCGAGCGACTATAGCTCAAGGGCATGACTTTACACATCTATTATAAGGCTGTTAAGGGTTAGTACGAGTTTAAGAAAAAGCTATTCGTAAGAAGAAATCCCCTGCAATGGAGGAATTTGATCTTTTAGTCGTATCGTATAATAGAATAGGCTATTGCTATCTTTCCAGACCTAACTCATCTCTGTGGTAATCTGGCAAAAGTTATTAAGTAAAAACCCTAGTCAAATGGCTTCTTCTCAAGCATTTACCTTTTCTTTGAATGCTGCTTTGGGTCATGAGGCCAGCTGAGCCATAGCAACTAGATAAGCAACTACTCGTTTTGATACAATCGAGGAATTTCTCTTAAATAGACATAGAGTTTAGAAAGTGAAAGCGACGACAGCGACAATCTCTTTCAAAAGACAAACTCGATTAAGTTAAAGAAAAAACCAATGATAGGTTTCTAACCTTCCCATTTCCTTGAGAAAAGCTACCATTGCTTCACCATACACAAGTTCATTGATCTAGGAGTCTGATCCTTTATTTTTTAAACGAAGTGAAGAGTAGACCTAGATGTCCACACCAATGCCCCTGCCATGTTTTGCACCCTCTACAATAAGCTATTCCATTCAAACTTAGATGACTGGTGGTATACTTTGATAGTGGGTATTAGTTATCCATTAAAAGACCATGTTAGCAACCTTTGGACCATTTTTAGGGTATTAAGGAAGAATCACCTCTATGTAAAGAAAGAGAAATGCTCATTTGGCCAGACGGAGATCCTAGTCCTAGGGCACTATGTGAGACCCCGTATATGTATAATGGTATTTATGTACAAAGAAATGTAAATGAAGTTGTATTATGAAGTCATAAGTTTGATGATACAATTGTAATGTGAAGTATATGTGATGTAAGTCTATAAATTAAATGTACACACATGTAATAAGAGTTGTGATTGTACCTACAAGTTACATTATGTGTGAATGTAAAGAAATGGACTTAAACATGTGGAGAATGTGAGTAGAATGGATTATGAGTAGTATGGTGAAATGGAAGTAGAATTGCATACGTTGTGCACTTTCATTTGGTTTATATCATGTAATTTTGGATATACAAAGATTCTACACAAGTTTTAATAGGTATGAAGTATTATGGGATATCGTATCCAAGTCTCCAAGATGATTGGATGAGAAAATGATCATGGTAGTAGATTAAGGATGTTTGAGTATGAGTTGCTGCAGAAGAACTACAGAAAATCTGGAAACTATGAAGGGCAGATCGATCTCATGGGATGAGAGATCGATCTGGAAGAGCCAGAATGCTCTTATTTGGGCAATGGAATAGAGCAGATCGATCTCCAATGGAGACAGATCGATCTCCTAAGCATTATGTAGTGAAAAGATCGATCCTCAAGCACCCAGATCGATCTCCTTAGCTCTCTGTTTGGGAGCAGATCGATCTCATGCTCCGACAGATCAATCTTATGCTTAAAATGATGTGAAAAAGAGGGATTTAAAGGGACTAGATCGATCTCCTCTTGGTGCAGATCGATCTCCTCAAGCTATTTCTATAAAATGAGTGCTAAAAATCAAAAAAATTCGGGAAAAACACCATTCTTCCATTTTCAACCCAAAAACCTAACTTTCTCTCTCTAAAATTAGCCATTTTCAGTAAGATTTGAAGAGAGACCATTAGAGGCAAAGTTGTTCCTATCAAAGAGAAGAACAACATAGTTGAAGGCATTTTCCCATTGTTGGTATTGAAGGAGCTAAGGGCATTGTCATTTGGAGCAAGAAGAGAAATCAAATTTGGCAAGATTCTAACACTCCAACTATGGTACATTATCTATTTAATTGATTTTGGAGTTGTTTGGCATGAGTATGGATGGTTAGAAACTATTTAAAATACATTGGAATGATTATGATCTAGAAATGGTCTAGTGTGAGAAAGTGGAATATATGGAGATTAATGATGAATGAGATATGTAGAAGTTAATAATAGTGTTGTGGTATGATTTTAAGATGTTATTAGTGGATAAATTGTGAGATTTACCTAAAAGAGGTAAAATGTGGATTAAGGCGTTGGTAAAATGCATAAGTGAATTGTATTGAATAGTGAGGTCAAATATGGGTTAAAAACATTAACTCAATTGATTGAATGAATGAATCGCAGCTTCCGAGGATACGCCGGGGCGAGTTGAGCCAAGAGCGTGAGAAGCTAAAAGGAAAGGAGTCACACCAAGTAAATCGAGGTAAAGGAATTGTGTGGACTCTTAGAGATATCTATACGCAATTTGGGCGCATTAAATTCTTTGCTAGAATGCATGAGACATTAGGAAATAATGTTGGGTGATTGAAGGGCAAAAGTTGGGTGTTTGACAAAATGTGCATGAAAACAAAAACATATTGCTTTGAAAATCATGTTTTATTGCTTTTTAGCAAATGATTGGTAGGTTGGCTGACATTGAAATGATTTGCAAAAGAAATGAGTGTGTTTTGGTTTTGTTAACCATACTTTGCAAAGTTTTGAGCCACCTACATGATTTCGTGAGTATGAAAGCGTGCTAGAGTATGACTCGCACGAGATTTGACGTGTTTTATACACATGAGTGCTAGAGGCACTAATTTTCACATGGATTTCATAATTGTTTTGGCATTGTGCTTGGAGTTTGTCTCGCACTGGATGCCCACCTTGCTTGTTGTCGTGTTTGGAGCTTCGAGTAGATTGGGTGTCACATCGATTAAATAGGCTCACACATGCATTGTTTTGACATGATTAATTAGCCGTGTTAGGAGCTTCGGGTAGACAAGAGGTCATACCGATTAAATAGGCTCACACGTGCGTTTGAGATGTGGCATGATATGATGTGTTGATTGGGTCCACGGAGTACGTTGTATCGTGCATGTAGCATGGAGTACGTTGTATCGTGTTGAGTTGTGATGTGTTGTCTTCGGACCAGATCTGCTATGGACCGACGGGTAGGATTTGACCCACCTCCCGTGTGGAAGCAGATAGTGGTGATATCCCTCACACCTGATCCGTGTAGCCGGTATCATAGGTTATGTACATAGGCCTTGAGGTTATTACCTGTTGTTGAACTGCCTATCTCACATGTCTATTGCTTTGAGAATAAATCTGTATTTGAAATGATTTGTAGGTCAGGAAAGTCCGAGGGTGGGCTGAGACCTGACCAGTGTTGGATTGATTTGTTAATGGTTTTTAAAGTGCACGGATGCATGATGTTTAATGCCATGCTTTATTGTGAAAATGCATGATGGTTAATGCCATGCTATTTGAGAAAATGCATGATGGGTAATGCCATGCTTTTATTGCGAATTATGCATGATGATTTATACCATACTTTGGGTTGAAATGTGCATTGGATTTTAATAGCATGAATGCTTTACATGCCATTAACACAATCATACACTCATGCTTTGAGATAAATGATGAATTAAATGCTTTTGAGCATGGCATCACGATCACGTAGATGGTGCAGTATCTACCTGTTTGCATGATTGCCTTACTGAGCGTGTGGTTTGCTCACCCCCCTTATTTTCTCATTCTCTACAGAGTGTAGAGTATAGATTGAGCGTGACTGGAGGCTTATCCCTTTTTGGGTAATCCGTTGCATCCCATCACTAAAGGTATACACACTTGGATTATTTTGTATCTAAACTAGACATAGCACAGTAGCATTTTGTATGTAACTATTAGGGATGTAAAACAATGTAAACACATGTAACGACTCTGATATATATATATACATTTATATAAGTGTTTACTCATAAATAATGTTCAAATTGAATGGGTATGTGGGAATGAGTTAGACGTCGACACATAGCCCAACTGTTAAGAGTGTTCATGATCGAGGAAGGATGATTAACAATTGATGCATGAAAATGCGAAAAATATGTATGTATTTTGGTAAGTTGAGGGTCATGACAGAAGTTGGTATCAGAGCTGAGTTGGTCTGACGTGTGTCGTGTCTAAAATACTTAAAAAGTTGGAAAATTACATCCCCATGTTACTGTGCTTGTTTAGATACAATTGTGTGTGTGTCGATGGGTTGACTAAGTAATTGGTTGTGAATGTAGGGAATTGAGTAAATATGCCTAATACCAGTCGCGATAGAGGGATGAGAGCACAAGCTCGAGGCTGTAGAGGTAGGCCTGGGGGTCGTGTTGAGCCAAAAACACACGAGGCTCAGGATGATGTTAAGGTGGAGGCTGATGTTGAGCACGCTCCACAGGGTCCAAAGGAGAAGCCCGAGAGTACTGAGGCTCGCTTCACGGGGATTGAGCGGAGCATTGAGATGATTGTGGAGTTGGTCACCCGATCTTTATCTGGAGTTGGCAGTAGACAGAGTCCCGCTACACAGGGTGATGCCGAGCAGGCGGCAGCTTCTAAGGCACGGGCAGGGCAAGCGCAAATACCTCAGATGACAGATACCCTACCCACACAGGATGTGCCTACGTCGGTTGCTACACCAGGCAGTAGAGGTTGGGGATATGGATGCGATTTGGAAAGATTGCGGCAGTTTCAGAAGTTTGGACCGTCGTCTTTCAGTGGAGTAAAGGACCCAGTAGCGACTGAGGATTGGATCAATGAGATCGAGAAATTATATGGGTTCTTTGAGTGCACTACTACCGAGATGGTAGCGTTTACCGCTTTTATGCTGAAAGGATCAGCAGAACATTGGTGGAAGTCCACCAGGCCTATTTTGAGAGCTCGGCATACTGAGATCAGCTGGAATGTATTTCTAGAGGCCTTCCGGAGACAGTATGTCCCGGATACTGCACATCGAAAGCTAAAGATGGCATTTTTGGGACTGACCCAAGGGAGCAAGACTGTGGATGAGTATGAGACTGCTTTTATCTCCCTTGGCAGATATAATCCCAACACGATGAGTAATGAGGTCGAGAAGATCCAGAAGTTTATGGATGGATTGAGACCGACCATCAGGTCTAGACTGGTTCCCCTGGATATATCGACCTATGAGGAGACAGTGCGTAGGGCGCAATTGTGTGAACAAGATGTTGATAGAATCACCTTAGAGTTTGGAAATGTTGGTAAGATGAGGGACAGAGATAAGAAAAGACCTATGATGGATAGAGGCTTCAACTATAAAGGAAGCAAGAGGTTTGCTGGGAAGAGACCGAGAATTGATGAGATCCAGGAGAGGACAGTTAATACTCCCATGTATCCGGCCATTACTCCAGCTAAGGGAATTGTGATTGGAGGACCACAGCCTACTACGGAACAGTGTGGCAAGTGTGGTAGGTACCATGGAACTCGACCATGCTATGGACCTCAGGTAGTATGCTTCCGGTGTGGGAAACTAAGGCACATAATCAGAGATTGCCCGGAGATGACAGAGAGAGCCCCACAGAAGGGCAAGGAGATAAAAAGAGCTTCAGTGGGTACAGCTACTCCGAGAAGGAGGGCTACAGCTGAAGAAAAAGGGAAGCAGGTAGTGGGTGTGAGCAGAGGACGAGTGCACGCACTGGACCAGGACACTGCGGATCAGTCACCGGATGTAGTAAGAGGTACCATCCAAATCTTTGATTTAGAAGCTTATATACTGTTTGATCCTGGTGCCACGCATTCTTTTGCATCACCATCCTTTGCATGTAAATTGTTGAAGCATGTAAAACCCACACTGCTTGATATGATGTTGTTGATATCTACCCCTATGAATGATAGTCAGTTGACTGAGCATGTATATAGAGATTGTAAGATGAGGCTAGGAGGTAAAGAAACGGCAGCTGATTTAATTTTATTAAATATGAATGATTTTGATGTAATCCTAGGGATGGATTGGCTGGCTGCAAATCATGTTGTTATGGATTATCATGCAAAAACTTTGATGTTTCCAAAGATAGACAATCTTGTAGTAAATTTTGTGAAATGAAGTTAAAGAACATGATTTTTTTTAAGTGTGACGAGTACAATCTTGACACATGATGTATGAAAGATAAATTTGATTTTCATGTATGTATGTGATATGATGATTTATGGTACTAATGGTGGAAAGAATAATGTGAAGGGTTCATCACTTATGTGATTGAGACGGATAAGGCACGTCCGGAATTGGTAGACATACCAGTGGTTATGGAATTTTTAGATGTCTTTCCGGATAAGTTACCAGGGTTACCTTCAGATAGGGAGATGGAGTTTGGTATAGACTTGGCACCTGGTACCGAGCCGATGTCCAAGCCACCGTACAGAATGGCTCAAGTCGAGTTGGAGGAGTTAAGGAAACAGTTGCAAGAGTTGCTAGAGAAGGGGTTCATCAGACCGAGCATCTCACCTTGGGGAGCACCGATTTTGTTTGTAAGGAAGAAGGATGGAAGCCTCCGACTGTGTATAGATTACCGGTTGTTGAATAAGGCCACCATCAAGAATAAGTATCCCCTTCTTCGCATCGATGACTTGTTAGATCAGCTTAAGGGAGCGCAGGTCTTTTCCAAGATAGATATGAGATCAGGGTACCATCAATTGAAGATACGAGGTAGAGATGTACCCAAGACAGCTTTTCGCACCCGGTATGGACATTATGAGTTCATGGTTATGCCATTCGGGTTGACGAATGCACCCGCAGCTTTTATGTCTTTAATGAATGAGGTATTCCACCAGTACTTGGATCGATTTGTTATTATGTTTATTGATGATATACTAGTGTATTCAAGGTTTAGAGAGGAGCATGAAAGGCTCCTAAGGATAGTGCTACAGACCCTCCGAGAGAAGAAGTTGTACGCTAAACTCAGTAAGTGCGACTTTTGGTTGGAACATATCTCTTTTCTGGGTCACATAGTATCGAAGGATGGAGTATCAGTGGATCCATCTAAGATTGAGGTCGTAGTTCAGTGGCAGAGACCCCAGACAGTGACAGAGATCAGTAGTTTTCTGGGTTTAGCTAGATATTATCGAAGGTTTGTAGAGGGATTCTCGAGATTAGCTGCTCCTTTGACACATCTCACGAGGAAAAATATAGAGTTTGTGTGGGATGATAAGTGTGAGGAAAGCTTTGAGGAGTTGAAAAGGAGATTAACTACAGCTCCAATACTCACCATTCCTACTAGCTCAGGAGGTTTCTCGGTGTATGCGGATGCTTCACACCTAGGACTGGGCTGCGTATTGATGCAGGATGGGAAGGTAGTAGCTTATGGATCAAGACAGTTAAAGGATCATGAGAGGAACTACCCGACCCATGACTTGGAGTTGGCAGCGGTGGTGTTTGCGCTGAAGATATGGCGCCACTACCTTTATGGTGAGAGATTTCAGGTTTATACAGATCATAAGAGCTTTAAGTACCTGTTCTCGCAGAAAGAGTTGAACATGAGACAGAGGAGATGGCTCGAGCTGTTAAAGGATTATGATTGTGAAATCCTATACCACCCGGGTAAAGCAAATGTGGTTGCTGATGTATTAAGTAGGAAATATCTCGGGATGGTATCATTTATGATGATCAGGGAACATGAGCTGTTGGAATAGTTCACAAACCTCAGTTTGGATATGACCCCGCCTGACGCTAATAGTGGATTTATGATAGCTAGCCTGCAGTTGGAACCGGATCTGGTAGATCGAATCCAACAGGCTCAGCGAGTTGATTAGTAGTGTAGTGATATTGTTGGGCAGATACAGAGGGGTACAGAGACGGACTTTGGGTTGAGTTCGGATGGATTGTTGAGGTTCAGAGGTAGAATATGTGTTCCTGATGATGCAGAGATCAGAAGGTTGATCTTGATAGAGGCTCACTCATCAAAGTATACGATACATCCAGGGGGTACTAAGATGTATCAAAACCTTCGAAAGGTTTATTGGTGGTCTGGGATGAAATAGCACATTGCTGAATATGTTGCTAAATGTCTCGTTTGTCAGCATGTGAAGGTAGAACATCAGAAGCCTACAAGGTTATTGCAGCCTCTACCAATACCGGCATGGAAGTGGGAGCATGTCACTATGGATTTTATGATAGGATTGTCGAGGACCCGTAGAGGTCATGATGTCATATGGGTGATTGTGGATCGGTTGACGAAATAAGCCCATTTTCTAGCTATGAGAGCTACCGATACTCTGAGCCAGTTAGCAAACCTATATGTGCGCGAGATAGTGAGGCTACATGGAATTCCAGTAAGCGTTGTTTCTAATACGGATGCCCGCTTCACTTCCCACTTCTGAGAACATTTTCAGGAAGCGATGGGGACCCAGTTGAGTTTGAGCACCGCGTTTCATCCTCAGACAGATGGTCAGTCAGAGAGGACTATAAAGACCCTAGATGATATGTTAAGAGTGTGTGCATTGGATTTTGGAGGCTCCTGGGATGACCATTTGTCACTCGCAGAGTTCGCCTATAATAATAGTTTTCATGTGAGTATCAGGATGGCACCATATGAGGCATTGTATGGGCGTAGATGCCGTTCCCCTATTGGATGGGAAGAGGTTAGTGATAGACAGATCTTTGCTCCTGACTTAGTTAGACAAGCCTCTGAGGACGTCCAATTGATATGTGAGAGGTTACGGATAGCTCAGAGCAGGCAAAAGAGTTATGCTGATAAGAGACGGATACCACTAGAGTTTGATGTGGGTGAGTTAGTGTTTTTGAAAATTTCCCCTTCGAAGGGAATTATGAGATTTGGGAAGAAGGGAAAGTTGAGCCCTCAATATATAGGGCCATTTTGAGATACTTGATAAGGTGGGAGATAAGGCTTATAGATTGGCATTGCCACCAGAGTTGGCAAGTGTGCATAACGTCTTCCATGTATCCATGTTGAGGAAGTATCACCCGGACTCGGCACATGTGATAAGATATGAGCCTTTGGAGCTCAATGAAGGTATGACCTATGTTGAGAAGCCAGTTCAGGTATTGGACAGAAAAGAGAGTGTGTTGAGGACAAAGACAATTCCCTTGGTGAAAGTACTTTGGCAACATCACACTGTGGAAGAGGCCACATGGGAATTGAAGAGTTTGATGCGGGAGAAGTATCCCGAGTTGTTCATAGAATGATTGGTTCCAATTTGGAGGACCAAATTTTCTAAGTAGGGGAGAATGTGAGACCCCGTATATGTATAATGGTATTTATGTACAAAGAAATGTAAATGAAGTTGTATTATGAAGTCATAAGTTTGATGATACAATTGTAATGTGAAGTATATGTGATGTAAGTCTATAAATTAAATGTACACACATGTAATAAGAGTTGTGATTGTACTTACAAGTTACATTATATGTGAATGTAAAGAAATGGACTTAAACATGTGGAGAATGTGAGTAGAATGGATTATGAGTAGTGTGGTGAAATGGAAGTAGAATTGCATAAGTTGTGCACTTTCATTGGTTTATATCATGTAATTTTGGATATACAAAGATTCTACACAAGTTTTAATAGGTATGAAGTATTATGGGATATCATATCCAAGTCTCCAAGATGATTGGATGAGAAAATGATCATGGTAGTAAATTAAGGATGTTTGAGTATGAGTTGCTGCAGAAGAACTGCAGAAAATCTGGAAACTATGAAGGGCAGATCGATCTCATGGGATGAGAGATCGATTTGGAAGAGCCAGAATGCTCTTATTTGGGCAATGGAATAGAGCATATTGATCTCCAATGGAGCCAGATCGATCTCCTAAGCATTCTGTAGTGAAAAGATCGATCCTCAAGCACCCAGATCGATCTCCTTAGCTCTCTGATTGGGAGCAGATCGATCTCATGCTCCAACAGATCGATCTTATGCTTAAAATGACGTGAAAAAATGGGATTTAAGGGGACCAGATCGATCTCCTCTTGGTGCAGAATGATCTCCTCAAGCTATTTCTATAAAAGGAGTGCTGAAAATCAAAAAATTTCGGGAAAAACACCATTCTTCCATTTTCAACCCAAAAACCTAACTTTCTCTCTCTAAAATCAGCCATTTTCAGTAAGATTTGAAGAGAGACCATTAGAGGCAAAGTTGTTCCTATCAAAGAGTAGAACAACATAGTTAGAAGGCATTTTTCCATTGTTGGTATTGAAGGAGCTAAGGGCATTGTCATTTGGAGCAAGAAGAGAAATCAAATTTGGTAAGATTCTAACACTCCAACTATGGTACATTGTCTATTTAATTGATTTTAGAGTTGTTTGGCATGAGTATGGATGGTTAGAAACTATCTAAAATACATTGGAATGATTATGACCTAGAAATGGTTTAGTGTGAGAAAGTGGAATATATGGAGATTCATGATGAATGAGATATGTAGAAGTTAATAATAGTGTTGTGGTATGATTTTAAGATGTTATTAGTGGATAAATTGTGAGATTTACCTAAAAGAGGTAAAATGTGGATTAAGGCATTGGTAAAATGCATAAGTGAATTGTATTGAATAGTGAGGTCAAATATGGGTTAAAAACATTAACTCAATTGATTGAATGAATGAATCGCAGCTTCCGAGGATACGTCGGGGCGAGTTGAGCCAAGAGCGTGAGAAGCTAAAAGGAAAGTAGTCACACCAAGTAAATCGAGGTAATTGTGTGGACTCTTAGAGATAATGCTTTGCTAGAATGCATGAGACATTAGGAAATGATGTTGGGTGATTGAAGAGCAAAAGTTGAGTGTTTGACAAAATGTGCATGAAAACAAAAACATATTGCTTTGAAAATCATGTTTTATTGCTTTTTAGTAAATGATTGGTAGGTTGGCTGACATTGAAATGATTTGCAAAAGAAATGAGTGTGTTTTGGTTTTGTTAACCATACTTTGCAAAGTTTTGAGCCACCTACACTATTTCGTGAGTATGAAAGCGTGCTAGAGTATAACTCGCACGAGATTTGACGTGTTTTATACACATGAGTGCTAGAGGCACTAATTTTCACATGGATTTCATAATTGTTTTGGCATTGTGCTTGGAGTTTGTCTCGCACTGGATGCCCACCTTGCTTGTTGTCATGTTTAGATCTTTGAGTAGATTGGGTGTCACATCGATTAAATAGGCTCACATGTGCATTGTTTTGACATGATTAATTAGCCGTGTTAGGAGCTTCGGGTAGACAAGAGGTCGTACTGATTAAATAGGCTCACACATGCGTTTGAGATGTGGCATGATATGATGTGTTGATTGGGTCCACGGAGTACGTTGTACCGTGCATGTAGCATGGAGTACGTTGTACCGTGTTGAGTTGTGATGTGCCATCTTCGGATGAGATCTGCTATAGACCAGCGGGTAAGATTTGACCCACCTCCCGTGTGGAAGTAGATAGTGGTGATATCCTGCACACCTGATCCGTGTAGCCGGTATCACAGGTTATGTACATAGGCCTTGAGGTTATTACCTGTTGTTGAACTGCCTATCTCACATGTCTATTGCTTTGAGAATAAATCCATATTTGAAATGATTTGTAGGTCAGGAAAGTCCGAGGGTGGGCTGAGACCTGACCAGTGTTGGATTGATTTGTTAATGGTTTTTAAAGTGCACGGATGCATTGTCACGACCCAATTCCATTCTCTTTAACCGAAATCACTGAAAATTTTTCGCGTTTTACTGTTACCTTACCCAGTCGTGAACTAAGCTCACCACACACTGTTGGGCTGTGAGTCAATAATAAACACCACATCTCATTCATTCTCAATTAATTAAAACGATGTCATACATGTGCATTTAATCGTGTACTTATACGAATACATGATTTACTGACATCTACATCCCCCATAAGTACAACTCAAAAGAATACTGTGCTTTTACATTGTTTAGATACAAAAAGAATCACTGTGTATATACCTCTTAGCGATGGAGATGCAGCGGAGTCCAAAATAATACGCCTCAGTCCTCACTGGGCTACTATGCACGCTCTGTAGGGGGAAAATAGAGTGGGATGAGCAACCACATGCTCAGTAAGGCAATAATGCAAGCATGGTAGATAACTACTCTATCTACATGCTGATAGTGTTATGCATAAATCGTTTATAGTAGGAGCATGAGGAATAAAACTATGCCATGTGAATATACATATATATCATGTATCAAATCATGTGCATTGGCATATAAAACATGGTAGAGACATCATGTATAAAACATCTCATGCTCAATCTCATTTAAATTCATAAAAGGGCAATTCATTTAGAAACCTCCTTTTTGAACCAACAACATAACATCACCAAATCAACTCACAATCACAACCACATTTACATTCCACAATTCACGCATGTGTATAAATCTAGGTCACTATATCAAAAGTGCCTATGTGAATCATTACATCATAAATCATCCCAGACCACACGCATCCAGGTGTGCGGGGTATCATGCTGGCACGAAGATGGATTATCCCTCGCCAGACTTTCTTATCACATAACCATCATGCGGTACATCGTACTCCATGTGATATACACGGTACAGCGTACTCCGCAACTCATATCATGATTGGGGGTGCCATTCCTAGGTCTTATCTACCCCATACCAAGAGTTTTCCATATTCCGTGAAGGAGAGCCTTCCTGCCGAACAGAGCCTCCCCGCCTAACAGAGCCTCCCTGCCTTCAAGGGCTTAAGGATGTTAGCTTAAGGATGTAGGGCTTAAGGGTCCTTTCCGTAAGAGAGCCTCCCCACCGAACAGAGCCTCCCCGCCTAACAGAGCCTCCCTGCCTCTTCGGGCTTAAGGATGTTAGCTTAAGGATGTAGGGCTTAAGGATCTTACCTTCACCATACCCATGTAAGAGAGCCTCCCTGCCTAACAGAGCCTCCCCGCCTCTTTGGGCTTAAGGATGTTGGCTTAAGGATCCCACCGTAAGAGAGCCTCCCCACCGAACAGAGCCTCCCCGCCTAACAGAGCCTCCCTGCCTCTTTGGGCTTAAGGATGTTGGCTTAAGGATGTAAGGCTTAAGGATCTTACCAACTTTCACAACCTTATACATGTCACAATGTGCAAACTTGTGCGAGCAAAGCTCTAACACGACTCATGCATCATGCATCTTCTCATAAAGAGGCGTGTACGAGCATAGCTCTAGTACAGTTATACTCATAAGATAACCATTCACAATCCACGTACGAGCAGAAGCTCCAGTACGGTTTATAAACATCATCACAATCAAATTTCAAAGTACGAGCTAAGCTCAAGCACGTTTCACACAAGTGAAAACATAGAAATCTCACGCGAGCGAGGCTCTAACGCGAATTATATCACATACACGTGATAGGCGGCTTACATGCATTCAAAACATCTCATAATATGCTTAGTGCCTCGTATGGGCTATTTCACAACATCATTCAAGTACTAGCCAGCCTATCCTTTTATTTGCTCAAATCAAAGCATTGTGTTTTGTAAAAGCATTCAAAACACATGATTTATGCAATTATTAGCCTTACTATCCCTTTTTCATAACATCCACTTCAAATCCAAAACCACGCATATACCCATCATCTTTCACAAATACCATCAACATTTATTTGAGCAATTCATGCATTTCATACAACACCCAATATTCACCCAGTTTAAAATACGAGCAGCTATCTCTATATACTCACAAAATTCCCTTACCTGGAATTGCGATGCGTGATTCCACTTCCTTAAGCTGCTTACTCGTACGATTCGGTTTGCCTTCAACGAACTCTTCGGGACTGCACAAAATCGTATCCCGCATTATATTCGACCCATATATTGCAACCCTTGTGCTTGCTATAGTCAATTTAATCTATAGCCTCTATTAAAGCTTATTTGGCCTCGTTTCATTACTTTATCCATAACTCGAGTCTATGGATTTTCTTAGGCCTATTAACTCATTCAAAATCGATATCAAATCGATGTAAAGCTCATAGCGTTCATATTCCATGAATCCCCTCACTATGGCATTTATTCATCACATACATATCCATTTCCACATTTCTTCCAACCCACCATGTAATTTCATCTAACCATCTAAATCATAACATTATCCCAATGACAACTTTAACATGCCATAAACCATAAGTTCATTCAATCCCACATATCCTCACATTATACCCATTTTAGATTTCTAGGTCACACCACTTCCACTACATTCTTAGGTAGTTTATCCATCCATACTCATACCAATCAACTCCAAAATCAATAAAATAGCTAATGCATTTAGATTGGAGTGTTAGAATCTTACCAATATGATTTCTCTTCTTGCTCCAATTGGTAATGCCCTCAACTCCTTCAATTCCAAAAATGGGAAAATGCCCTCTCACTATGTTGTTCTCCTCTTTGATAGGAACAACTTTGCCTCTAATGATCTCTCTTCAAATCTCACTGAAAATGGTTGATTTTAGAGAGGGAAAGTTAGGTTTTTGGGGTTGAAATTGTAAGGTTAAGTGTTTTCCGAGATTTCCAGATTTTTCAGCTCTCCTTATATAGAAATGACTTGAGGAGATCGATCTGGTCCAAGAGGAGATCGATCTGGTCCCTTAAAATCCCTCTTTTTCACGGCATTTTTAAGCCTGAGATCGATCTGTCGAAGCAATGAGATCGATCTGTTGAGGCATGAGATCGATCTGTCGAAGCATGAGATCGATCTGGTCCCAAACAGAGAGCTAAGGAGATCGATCTGGGTGCTTGGGGATCGATCTTTCCACTACAGAATGCTTGAGAGATCGATCTGGCTCCATTGGAGATCGATCTGCTCAATTCTTTCGCCCAAATAAGAGCATTCTGGCTCTTCCAGATCGATCTCTCATCCTATGAGATCGATCTGGACCTCATGTTTTCCAGATTTCCTGCAGTTTCATTGCTGCAACTCATACCAACACACCCTCAATCTATTGCCATGGCCATTTCCTCATCCATCCACCTCTATAACTTGAAAATGGCATCCATTCATACCTTATGCACATTGAAACTTGTGTGCATTCATTGTATGTTCAAAGGTATGCTACATAAAACCAAATGGAAGCATAACTCCATTCCATTTTACCACACTACTCATCTTGAGTCTCAATCACATCTATCACTTGCTAGAACACATTTCTCCGTATTCATACTTAATGAAACTTGTATGTACGTTACAATTTATATTACACATACATACATTGAATCCATGGACTTACATCAATCATACTTTACATCACAAGTCCATTCATATTATTTAATCCAAGTACACACATTACCCTTATACATATACGGGGTCTTACATTCTCCCCTCCTTCAAGGAATTTGGTCCTCCAAATTAGAACCAAGTCACTCTTCAAAAAGTTGGGGGTACTTCTCCCGTATCAAGTTCTCCAATTCCCACGTGGCCTCTTCCGCCGTGTGGTGTTGCCAAAGCACTTTCACCAAGGGAATTGTCTTATTCCACAACACTTTCTCTTTTCTGTCCAATATCCGAACCGGCTTCTCAACATACGTCATACTCTCATGGAGCTCCAACGGCTCATATCTTATCACGTGTGCCGGATCCGGGTGATACTTCCGAAGCATCGAGATGTGGAAGACGTTGTGGACATTCGCCAAGTCCGGTGGCAATGCCAATCTATACACCTTTTCTCCCACTCTCTCTAAAATCTCGAAGGGTCCGATATACCTAGGGCTCAGCTTGCCCTTCTTACCAAATCTCATAATACCCTTCGATGGTGATACCCTCAGAAACACCGACTCACCCTCATCAAACTCCAGTGGTCTTCGTCTCTTGTCAGCATAACTCTTTTGCCGGCTCTGAGCTGTCCGTAATCTCTCACATATCAACTGGACGTCCTCAGATGCCTGCTGCACTAAGTCCGGAGCGAAAATCTGTCTGTCACCAACCTCTTCCCATCCAATGGGGGAACGGCATCTACGCCCGTATAATGCCTCATAGGGTGCCATCCCGATACTAGCATGATAGCTATTATTATAAGCGAACTCGGCTAACTGTAGGTGGTCGTCCCAAGAGCCTCTATAATCCAGCACACACGCTCTCAACATATCCTCGAGGGTCTGTATAGTCCTCTCTGACTGCCCATCTGTCTGAGGATGAAAAGCGGTGCTAAAACTCAGTCGGGTCCCCAGCGCTTCCTGAAAATGTTCCCAGAAATGGGAAGTGAAGCGGGCATCCCTATCAGAAACAACGCTCACTGGTACACCATGTAGCCGTACTATCTCTCGGATATACAGGTTCGCCAACTGACTCAGTGTATCGGTAGCTCTCATAGCCAAGAAATGGGCGGACTTAGTCAACCGGTCCACAATAACCCATATGGCATCATGACCTCTACGGGTCCTCGGCAACCCCATCACAAAATCCATGGTGACATGCTCCCACTTCCATGTCGGTATCGATAGAGGCTGCAATAATCCTGCAGGCTTCTGATGCTCTACCTTCACTTGCTGACAAACGAGACACTTAGCGACATATTCCGCAGTGTCTCTTTTCATTCCAGACCACCAATAAACTTTCCGAAGGTTTTGATACATCTTGGTACTTCCCGGATGTATCGTATATTTCGATGAGTGAGCCTCTGATAAAATCGTTCTCCTGATCTCAGGATCCCTGGGAACGCATACTCTGCCTCTGAACCTCAATAAGCCATCAGCACTCTGCTCAAAATCAATACCCCCACCTATCTGTATCTGCCTCAGCCAATCGATACACCGTCGATCGCTCTGCTGGGCTTGCCGAATACGGCCAATCAACTCTGGCTCTAGTCTCAAACTAGCCATGATCTCAAGTCTCTCAGATCCAGGTGGGATTACATCCAAACTGAGGTTCGCAAAGTGTTCTAACAACTCATGTTGCCTTACCATCATATAAGACACCAACCCAAGGTTCTTTCTACTCAAAGCATCGGCAACTATATTTGCCTTACCCGGGTGGTACATGATTTCACAATCATAGTCTTTCAGGAGTTCGAGCCATCTCCTCTGTCTCATATTCAGCTCTTTCTGCGAGAACAGGTACTTAAGGCTCTTATGATCTGTGAACACCTGAAATTTCTCACCATAGAGATAGTGGCGCCATATTTTCAAAGCAAATACTACAGCCGCCAACTCCAAATCATGTGTCGGGTAGTTCCTCTCATGATCTTTCAACTGTCTAGATCCATAGGCAACTACCTTCCCATCCTGCATAAGCACACAGCCCAGTCCCTGGTGTGATGCATCCGTGTACACCGAGAATCCTCCTGAGCTGGTAGGAATGGTGAGAACTGGAGCAGTCGTCAATCGACGCTTAAGCTCCTCAAAACTCCTCTCACATGCCTCATCCCATGTAAACTTAACATCTTTACGCGTGAGGCGTGTCAACGGAGCAGCTAGTCTGGAGAAACCCTCTACAAATCTCCGATAATATCCTGCCAATCCCAGGAAACCTCTGATCTCAGTTACTGTCTTGGGCTGTTCCCACTGCACAACTGCCTCTATCTTGGATGGATCCACTGATACCCCATCCTTAGACACAACATGCCCCAGAAATGAGATCTGTTCCAACCAAAAGTTACACTTGCTGAGTTTGGCATACAATTCTCTCTCTCGGAGGGTCTGCAGAACTATCCTCAAGTGCTCCTCATGATCTTCCCTGGACTTGGAATACACCAAAATGTCATCTATGAAAACAATCACAAACTTGTCCAGGTATGGCTTGAATATATCATTCATCAATGCCATAAATGCTGCGGGAGCATTCGTCAATCCGAATGGCATCACCAAAAACTCGTAGTGGCCATAACGGGTACGAAATGCTGTCTTGGGTACATCTCCACTCCTGATCCTCAACTGATGGTACCCTGACCGCAGATCTATCTTAGAAAATACTTCGGCTCCCTGGAGCTGATCCAACAAATCATCGATTCTTGGAAGGGGGTACTTGTTCTTAATGGTGGCCTTATTCAACAACCGGTAATCTATACACAGTCGGAGGCTTCCATCCTTCTTCCTTACAAATAGAACCAGTGCTCCCCAAGGTGAGACAGTCGGTCTAATAAACCCCTTCTCCAACAACTCTTGCAGCTGTTTCTTCAGCTCTTCCAATTCTATCGGAGCCATTCTATAGGGTGGCTTCGATATCGGCTCTGTACCAGGCACTAACTCAATGTAAAATTCCATTTCCCTTTCAGGTGGTAGCCCTGGTAATTCATCCGGAAAGACATCAGGGTAATCCGCAATTACGGGTATGTCCCTCAATTCCGGGGGTGCCTCATCTATATCGACCACATAGGCAATGAACCCTTCACATTATCCTCTCCATCGTTAGTAACATAACCCATCACTCCACATTCAACATTTATCACAATAAATGATTTATCTCTCAAGCATTATGCATTTAAAATCATACTCCTTTATTTACCACAAGTATACAAGTTTTCATATCATTTCTTTTCATCAAAATTTACAATAAGATTGTCTAGTCCTGAAAACATTAATGTTTTGGCATGACAATCCATCACAACACGATTGGTAGCCAACCAATCCATTCCCAAAATTACATCAAAATCATTCATATTTAATAAAATCAGATTGGCTATCATTTCCTTCCCCTCTATCTTTAATTTACAATCCCTACATACATGCTCGGTCAATTGACTATCATTCATGGGTGTGGAAATCATCAACATTTTATCCAACAATGTTGGTTTCACATATTTCAACAATTTATGTGCAAAGGAAGGTGATATGAAAGAATGTGTGGCACCAGGATCAAATAATACCAATGCTTCTAAATCAAAGATTCGGATGGTACCTTTTATCACATCCGTCGAAGCATCTGCGGTGTCCTGATCCAGTGCATGTACTCTTCCTCTGCTCACACCCGCAGCCTGTTTCCCTTTTTCCTCAACTGTAGCCCTCCTCCTCGGGGCTGCTGTCTCAACTGGAGCTCCCTCAGGCTCCTTGCCCTTTTGTGGGGCAATCTCCATCTTCTCGGGACAATACTTAGCCATATGTCCTGGTCTCTCGCATCTAAAACACACCATAGGGGTCATCGGACAGGGCCTATTCCCATGGAATCTCCCACATCTCCTACACTGATCAGTAGTAGGTCGTGGTCCCCCAATATTCATGCCCCTCGGCGCAGTCAAGGCTGGGTATACGGGAGGTCTAGCAGCTCTCTCCCGCACCTCCTCAATCTTTGGCCTCTTCTCGAAAAATCTTTGGCCATCTCTCTTGGCCACTCTTCCAAACCCGGATCTCTTCCGATCCTTGTCCTTTTTAACACTGACTCTCCCAAGCTCGGAGGCATTTCACTCAAAGTCTTGTTCACATAACTGAGCCTTATGTACCGCCTCCTCATAAGTCACAATATCGAAGGGAGCTAGCTTAGTCCGGATGGCCAATCTCAATCCATCCATGAACTTCTGAATCTTTCGGGTCTCACTACCCATCGTGTCCGGGTCATATCTCCCCAAGGACATAAACTTGGACTCATACTCGTCCACAGTACGGTTCCCCTGAACCAAATTCATAAATTTCATCCGCAGTCTCCTCTGTGCGGTAGCTGGAATATATTGTCTCTTGAAAGCCTCTAGAAATATCTCCCACGAGATCTCAGAGTGTCTAGCCCTCAAAATAACCTCGGTGGACCTCCACCAATGCTCGGCCTCGCCTTTCAGCATAAACACGACAAAGGCAACCTTCTCACTTGAAGTGCATCGGAAAAACCTATACAGTTTCTCCATCTCATACACCCAATCCTCCGTAATCACTGGGTCATTCACCCCTCTGAACACTGGGGGTTTCAGCGCTTGAAACTCTCGCAACCTGCTCAAGTCGCAGTCATAACCCACATCACTACCGCTCTGCTGTGGAGCGATAGGAGAATCTGTATCCTGGGCTGGAGGTGGTGTAACTGTAACTGTCTCAGCAGTCTGAGGTCTCTCCGCCTCTGCAGCTGCCTGTTCCGTAGTAGGCTGTGCCGCGGGACCTCGTCTGTCACCGGCGCCCAAGGCCTGCGTGACTATCTCCACCAGACTCTCAATACTCCGCTCTAATCTAGCGAAGCGAGCCTCAGTATCACCTGCTCTCTCAGCAGGGTTCTGTGGAGCCTGCTCAGTCTATGGCTCCGCACGGCTCTCAGGCCTACCTCTACGGCCTCTAGCACGTGCTCTCGCCCCTCTACCTTTGCGTGTAACTGGCATAGTGCCTAACTCCCTGTATTATAATAATTCATTAAGCTCAATCCATCACAGTATACACAGTTATATCTAAACAAAAGCACAGTACTATGGGGATGTTCTTTCCTACATTTTATTAATGACTCACATCAGGCCAACACAGCTCTGATACCAATCTCTGTCACGACCCAATTCCATTCTCTTTAACCGAAATCACTGAAAATTTTTCACGTTTTACTGTTACCTTACCCAGTCGTGAACTAAGCTCACCACACACTGTTGGGCTGTGAGTCAATAATAAACACCACATCTCATTCATTCTCAATTAATTAAAACGATGTCATACATGTGCATTTAATCGTGTACTTATACGAATACATGATTTACTGATATCTACATCCCCCATAAGTACAACTAAAAAGAATACTGTGCTTTTACATTGTTTAGATACAAAAAGAATCACTGTGTATATACCTCTTAGCGATGGAGATGCAGCGGAGTCCAAAATAATACGCCTCAGTCCTCACTGGGCTACTATGCACGCTCTGTAGGGGGAAAATAGAGTGGGATGAGCAACCACACGCTCAGTAAGGCAATAATGCAAGCATGGTAGATAACTACTCTATCTACATGCTGATAGTGTTATGCATAAATCGTTTATAGTAGGAGCATGAGGAATAAAACTATGCCATGTGAATATACATATATATCATGTATCAAATCATGTGCATTGGCATATAAAACATGGTAGAGACATCATGTATAAAACATCTCATGCTCAATCTCAATTAAATTCATAAAAGGGCAATTCATTTAGAAACCTCCTTTTTGAACCAACAGCATAACACCACCAAATCAACTCACAATCACAACCACATTTACATTCCACAATTCACGCATGTGTATAAATCTAGGTCACTATATCAAAAGTGCCTATGTGAATCATTACATCATAAATCATCCCAGACCACACGCATCCAGGTGTGCGGGGTATCATGCTGGCACGAAGATGGATTATCCCTCGCCAGACTTTCTTATCACATAACCATCATGCAGTACATCGTACTCCATGTGATATACACGGTACAGCGTACTCCGCAACTCATATCATGATTGGGGGTGCCATTCCTAGGTCTTATCTACCCCATACCAAGAGTTTTCCATATTCCGTGAAGGAGAGCCTTCCTGCCGAACAGAGCCTCCCCGCCTAACAGAGCCTCCCTGCCTCCTCGGGTTTAAGGATGTTAGCTTAAGGATGTAGGGCTTAAGGGTCCTTTCCGTAAGAGAGCCTCCCCACCGAACAGAGCCTCCCCGCCTAACAGAGCCTCCCTGCCTCTTCGGGCTTAAGGATGTTAGCTTAAGGATGTAGGGCTTAAGGATCTTACCTTCACCATACCCATGTAAGAGAGCCTCCCTGCCTAACAGAGCCTCCCCGCCTCTTTGGGCTTAAGGATGTTGGCTTAAGGATCCCACCGTAAGAGAGCCTCCCCACCGAACAGAGCCTCCCCGCCTAACAGAGCCTCCTTGCCTCTTTGGGCTTAAGGATGTTGGCTTAAGGATGTAAGGCTTAAGGATCTTACCAACTTTCACAACCTTATACATGTCACAATGTGCAAACTTGTGCGAGCAAAGCTCTAGCACGACTTATGCATCATGCATCTTCTCATAAAGAGGCGCGTACGAGCATAGCTCTAGTACGGTTATACTCATAAGATAACCATTCACAATCCACGTACGAGCAGAAGCTCCAGTACGATTTATAAACATCATCACAATCCAATTTCAAAGTGCGAGCTAAGCTCAAGCACGTTTCACACAAGCGAAAACATAGAAATCTCGCGCGAGCGAGGCTCTAACGCGAATTATGTCACATACACGTGATAGGCGGCTTACATGCATTCAAAACATCTCATAATATGCTTAGTGCCTCGTATGGGCTATTTCACAACATCATTCAAGTACTAGCCAGCCTATCCTTTTATTTGCTCAAATCAAAGCATTGTGTTTTGTAAAAGCATTCAAAACACATGATTTATGCAATTACTAGCCTTACTATCCCTTTTTCATAACATCCACTTCAAATCCAAAACCACACATATACCCATCATCTTTCACAAATACCATCAACATTTATTTGAGCAATTCATGCATTTCATACAACACCCAATATTCACCCAGTTCAAAATACGAGCAGCTATCTCTATATACTTACAAAATTCCCTTACCTGGAATTGCGATGCGTGATTCCACTTCCTTAAGCTGCTTACTCGTACGATTCGGTTCACCTTCAACGAACTCTTCGAGACTGCACAAAATCGTATCCCGCATTATATTCGACCCATATATTGCAACCCTTGTGCTTGCTATAGTCAATTTAATCTATAGCCTCTATTAAAGCTTATTTGGCCTCGTTTCATTACTTTATCCATAACTCGAGTCTATGAATTTTCTTAGGCCTATTAACTCATTCAAAATCGATATCAAATCGATGTAAAGCTCATAGCGTTCATATTCCATGAATCCCCTCACTATGGCATTTATTCATCACATACATATCCATTTCCACATTGCTTCCAACCCACCATGTAATTTCATCTAACCATCTAAATCATAACATTATCCCAATGACAACTTTAACATGCCATAAACCATAAGTTCATTCAATCCCACATATCCTCACATTATACCCATTTTAGATTTCTAGGTCACACCACTTCCACTACATTCTTAGGTAGTTTATCCATCCATACTCATACCAATCAACTCCAAAATCAATAAAATAGCTAATGCATTTAGATTGGAGTGTTAGAATCTTACCAATATGATTTCTCTTCTTGCTCCAATTGGTAATGCCCTCAACTCCTTCAATTCCAAAAATGGGAAAATGCCCTCTCACTATGTTGTTCTCCTCTTTGATAGGAACAACTTTGCCTCTAATGATCTCTCTTCAAATCTCACTGAAAATGGTTGATTTTAGAGAGGGAAAGTTAGGTTTTTGGGGTTGAAATTGTAAGGTTAAGTGTTTTTCGAGATTTCCAGATTTTTCAGCTCTCCTTATATAGAAATGACTTGAGGAGATCGATCTGGTCCAAGAGGAGATCGATCTGGTCCCTTAAAATCCCTCTTTTTCACGGCATTTTTAAGCCTGAGATCGATCTGTCGAAGCAATGAGATCGATCTGTTGAGGCATGAGATCGATCTGTCGAAGCATGAGATCGATCTGGTCCCAAACAGAGAGCTAAGGAGATCGATCTGGGTGCTTGGGGATCGATCTTTCCACTACAGAATGCTTGAGAGATCGATCTGGCTCCATTGGAGATCGATCTGCTCAATTCTTTCGCCCAAATAAGAGCATTCTGGCTCTTCCAGATCGATCTCTCATCCTATGAGATCGATCTGGACCTCATGTTTTCCAGATTTCCTGCAGTTTCATTGCTGCAACTCATACCAACACACCCTCAATCTATTGCCATGGCCATTTCCTCATCCATCCACCTCTATAACTTGAAAATGGCATCCATTCATACCTTATGCACATTGAAACTTGTGTGCATTCATTGTATGTTCAAAGGTATGCTACATAAAACCAAATGGAAGCATAACTCCATTCCATTTTACCACACTACTCATCTTGAGTCTCAATCACATCTATCACTTGCTAGAACACATTTCTCCGTATTCATACTTAATGAAACTTGTATGTACGTTACAATTTATATTACACATACATACATTGAATCCATGGACTTACATCAATCATACTTTACATCACAAGTCCATTCATATTATTTAATCCAAGTACACACATTACCCTTATACATATACGGGGTCTTACATGCATGATGTTTAATGTCATGTTTTATTGTGAAAATGCATGATGTTTAATGCAATGCTTTATTGTGAAAATGCATGATGGTTAATGCCATGCTATTTGAGAAAATGCATGATGGGTAATGCCATGCTTTTATTGCGAATTATGCATGATGATTTATACCATGCTTTGAGTTGAAATGTACATTGGATTTTAATAGCATGAATGCTTTACATACCATTAACACAATCATACACTCATGTTTTGAGATAAATGATGAATTAAATGCTTTTGAGCATGGCATCATGATCACGTAGATAGTGCAGTATCTACTTGTTCGCATGATTGCCTTACTGAGCGTGTGGTTTGCTCACCCCCTTATTTTCCCCCTCTCTACAGAGTGTTGAGTATAGATTGAGCGTGACTGGAGGCTTGTCCCTTTTTGGGTAATCCGCTGCATCCCATAGCTAAAGGTATACACACTTGGATTATTTTGTATCTAAACTAGACATAGCACAGTAGCATTTTGTATGTAACTATTGGGGATGTAAAACAATGTAAACACATGTAACGACTCTGATATATATATACATTTATACAAGTGTTTACTCATAAATAATGTTCAAATTGAATGGGTATGGTGGAATGAGTTAGACGTTGACACACAGTCCAACTGTTAAGAGTGTGGTTGTTCACGATCGAGGAAGGATGATTAACAATTGATGCATGAAAATGCGAAAAATTTGTACGTATTTTGGTAAGTTGAGGGTCGTGACACACTGGATGTGCATCAAAGCCATCGAGGAGTGGCAAACACTTATCAAGGTGAGTGAGCTAAGACTGTTTTAGGGCTCGTGAACTATTACCAAAGATTCATTGTAAGTTACTTAAAGACGATTGGTCAACTCAAAAATTTCCTAAAGAAGAGCGTATGGATCGATCTTGGCACTACATTGATAGGAAGAGTGCCAAAGAGCTTTTGATGACCTAAAATAGGTAGTGATTGATAACCCCGTATTGCAGTTGTAAGATCACACTAAGCCATTTGAAGTACACACAAATGTGTCAAACTATGCCATAGGCGGTGTGCTAGTACAAATGAGGCGAAACAAAATCAACTTAAACTCGGGACAATTATTTGAAATCTTAGTGAAAGATTGGATTTGTTATCTCATGTTTGCTTTTCGAGAAAAAATACCAATTGAAGTGCAGGGGTTATTCAAACAACAAGGAGTTGGGTCAACTATTCAATCAAATGATGTTGAACATGTTTCCCATCTCTTCTCAAGAGGCAAGTGGGCAATTTCTTTGCAAAATTGTGCTCAATTTCACATATGGCAATTCCACCAAGATCACTTCGTTAGTTGGGGGAAGAATTTGCAAGAATCAATTTTTTTGAGGAACATATCAAGAGAGAATTGGATGTCGTAACACTTCAAATAACCCCTAAACAATAAGTTTCTAACAAGCTTTCATCATCATACACATCATAAAATTAATCCTCAATCATATATACATTCATTTTAAGTCAGAATATAACATTACCTTTGATACCTAGAAATGGTCGAATGCCACCCCTACTATCCCTTGTTTCTACCACATATTAGGCTATTGTTAGCTTCCAAGAAACAACTGTTGTTAGCGTTATTTGAGGCTTAGAAAGGCAGAGGCAATGTATGGTTTTTAACAAGCTTAAATCACCTCTCTTCTCCCTTGGTCTCATCCTATTTTTCTTGGTAGCAGCAGACTTTCTTGGCCAAACTACCCTTACACCTCCCTGTCACTCTCCGTTTTGGCCAAAAGAAAGTTCTTTAAGTTTTCCTTTTATCGACCCTTTTGCTAGACAAATTTTCAGCTTTACTTTCTTCTGTTGCTTCCACATTTTCTGGTTTAGTTTTTCAATCATGAATAGCACTCAATCTCCCCTAGTTCAGCTATCTCAAACGTCTCCTTTCCCCTGATTTTCTTTTGATTTCACTTGATAGAATACAACCCTTAAACTCCCTTATTTGCTTGATATAAACGTTCCCTTACTCTCTCACGTTTTCTGCTTTAATTCTCATCCTCCTCATTTTGTTTTCACCTTAGATACAAATCAGTTCCTTTGCTTCATTATCAACTGAGAGGTATAAACTTAGTGGAGGTAGGTGATAAATGGGCTTCTTCAAGAAGCAAATATGTTAATAATATATTTTGGTTATAAATTCATTAGTTATATGTTTATTAGTTGATATATATTATTTATTCTCTTTGTAAATTAAGAAGGAAAAAAATTCAATTTGCTACTAGTTTTTAAATAGTTAATATTTAAATAGAATTTGTGCAAGTTGAGTTTATAATTTTGCATGGTTGTTATTTAAGGAAATATTATCTATGTTAATATTACAAATTTATATGATTAATCATACATGTTATAGTTGAAATCAACTATATTCATTTACTCACTAACTAATGAAGTATTAGATTTACTAATACAAATTTTGTTTAGCTAAATTAATTTAATTTATCTAGCTAAGCAAGGTTTATTACTAAAGTGTCATGAGGTCAATCCCACTTAGACAAGGTACGGTTTGAGTTGCATTTTAGGGGTTTTGATTTGGTAATGTTACCTTGAAATTCATGCTGAAAAGCTTGCTTACTTGCACTTTTGCTCATTCAAGTCTCTACATAAATATTCAAATTATTACTATCGGACTAAAAGATTTATATTGAGAGTTAAATAATTGAATTAAAGTTTGGATGAGATCTCAGTTATCACATATTGCCTACCTAAAAAAATTTGATCCTCTAAATTTTTCGCATCTAACTGAAAGAGATGAGGGTTCTTCTCATTCTTTGGGCTTTTTCAAGTTCCTAGGTAGCCTCCTCGAATGAATGATGCTCCCAGAGAACCTTTACAGGAGAAATGTACTTTGGTTTTAACTTTTTTTTGGGTACACAATCCGAATAAGCTTCTCTACATAACTCAGGTTCTCTCTAATCTCAAGTGGTTTGTACTTTATCACGTGGGTGGGATCTAGATAATATTTGCTCAACATGGAGATGTATAAGACATTATGTACACTTGATAGCTGTAATGTTAACGCTAGTCAATATGCAATATCTCTGACCCTTTTAAAAATCTCAAACGAACCAATAAATTGAGGACTCAATTTCCCTTTCATAACCACATAATACACTTTAATGAAGAGACTTTTAGGAACACACTATCACCTACTTAAAACTCTAAGTTTCATCTCCATGTGTCAATGTACTTTTTTTGGCGACTTTGAGTTGTGCTTAATGTCTCACATAACAGTCCAACATCATCAGAAGCCTGTTTGACTAACTCAGGAGCAAACAATTTTCAATTACCCACTTCTCTCATCTTATAGAAGATCTATATCTTCATCCATAAAGTGTTTCATATGGTGTTATCCCAATGCTGGCATGAAAGTTAATATTTTATGTAAATTTGGCTAAAGTTAAGATGTCATCGTAAGAACCTTTGAAATCCATCGCACAAACCATCAACATATCCTTTAAAGTCTGTATGGTACTCTCTGACTAACCATTTGCTTAAAGATAGAAGGTTGTATTGAAATTAAGCTTTGATCGCAAGGATTCTTAAAAGTGCTACAAGAAATGGGACTGAACTTGGAATCTCTATCCAAGGTGATACTAATCGAGACACTATGTAATCTATCTTTCTAACATATAGCTCTGCTAGTGCACTAAGGAAATCGATAGACTTCATGGTCGGCAAGTGTTATGACTTGGTTAGTATATCTACTATAACCTAAATAGTATCATGGTTTCGTATGGTTCTTAGTAATCCTTTTATGAAATCTATTATCACATGCTCCCATTTTCTTGTCGAGATTGGTAGAGGCCTAAGTAACCCAGCTGGTCTTTAGTGCTCTGCCTTTACCTGCTAACACATTAAACATCTAGACACAAACTTTGCAATATCCTTTTTCATTTCAGCCTATAAAAACGCTCAACGTAGATTCTAATACATTTTTGTACTACTTGGGTGCATTTTATACTTGGAACTGTGAGTTTCATCCAAAATCTGTCTCTTAAAGGTATCATTACTGGGGACATAAACGTTGCCTCTGAACCTTAGTAACCCATACTCACTGACTTGGAACTCAAAACTCTCATCTTGCTCTGTTTTGCTAGTCATTCAGTCAACTTAGGATCTTTCTTCTAAGCTTATCTAAGCTGATTAATAATGCTAGGTTTGATCCTTAAGCTAGCTATCAGATGATCCTTAAAAGGTTCAACATTCAAACCCATCCCAAAAAACTGCTCTAATGGATCTCATTCTTTAGCCATTATAAAGGACACCATGCCCATGCTTTTTCTACTTAAAGCATTGATGACTCTGTTGGCTTACCAAGATGGTACAAGATTTCACGGTCATAATCTTTAAGGAGTTCATCCATCTCTGTTATCTCATGTTTAATTCCTTTTGAGAGAAGATATACTTAAGTCTTTTAGGGTTAGTGTATATTTGAAACTTTTCCATGTATAAGTAATGGGCCTGAATCTTTAATGCAAATATTATGGCTACTAACTCAAGACCATGAATGAAGTAGTTCCCTTTATCGTTTTTCTGCTGTTTAGAACCATAAGACACCACTCTCTTATTTTGAATTAACGTACACCCCAGACCATGTATGGATGCATCATTTTACAATAAGAAGCCTCTTGATCCACTTGGAATAATCAAGATTGATTTGGAAGTAATTTCTGCTTTAACTCTAGAAAACATCGTTTACACACATCAGTTGACTCAAACTTAGCGTCCTTACGTGTTAGGCGTGTAAGTGGAGTTGTTGTCTTTGAAAATCCTTTAAGGAACCTTTTGTAATACATAGAAACTTCATATCTTTGTGACAGTCTTTAGCCTTTCTCAATTAGCCACAACTTCAACTTTAGATGGATCTACAAATAACTTATCTTTTATCACTATATGACCTAAGAAATCAATTTTTTCTAGCCAAAACTCGCACTTATTGAACTTGGCATATGGCTCATTTTTCGTAAGTTTGGAGCACAATCTATAAATGCTAAGCATGCTCATTTAGGGATCTCGAGTATACCAAAATATCATCAATAAATACAATCAAGGACTTATCTAAGTATGGCTTGCAGACTTTGTTCATTAAGCTTATGAATGTTGCAAGTGTGTTTGTTAGCCCAAATGGTATCACCAAAAACTCGTAATAGCTATAATGTGTCCTAACGATAGTTTATGAGATATTTGCATCCTTAATCCTCATCTGGTGGTCTCTCAATCTCAAATCTATCTTAGAGAACACCTCTGCACCTTGAAACTAATCAAACAAGTCATGATTCTTGGGAGTGATTATTTGTTCTTCACAGTAGCCTTATTCAACTATCGATAGTCTGTGATAACCACAAATTTTATACACTATACATAAGTCATTTCATGCTTAAGATAAGTGTTGGAATAAGGGTATACCAAAAGATTGTGTGAGGTTACAACTATAAGGCCGAAAGTACGTATATGTGCAAGCATGCGAGATTCTCGAAAAGTCATCCTAACCATCGGAACATGGAATTTCTATTTAATGAACATGATTAAGACTCTGTTAGGTACTTTAGCTTAAGTATTTGAAGATTTAGTATACATGAGAATTGTCCTACTATTTGTATGCGTACATTTTTTAGCATGCACACCCACTTAGAATTCATTGAATCACCATATAAAGATCATGTGGTCTCGAGTAAGCCATTTTAGTCCATGAAATTAAGATGATGGCTTATCTTAAGAATCACACAATAAACCAAAAAATGATAATTTTATCCATATATCGCTGAACCAAGTGATCAAAACGAACACTGTGGTTTAACTTTTAGAAGTCAAATGAGTGTGGTTAAACCTTAAGAGTGATAGGTTAAACTTTGAAGCAAGTTTGACCAAGTTAGACCTTAAATGGATAAAACAATAACCAAAATAAGTAAAATAGAATAAAAACCCTAGTATTAACTAGCATGGTCGACAACTCTTAATTAAAAGTCAATAATATAGTCTTAATACTATAGGATATGTGTGGAATAAAATGAATTAATAGAAGCCATGAAGGCATTAACCAATGAAAATCAAGTAAAATGGAAATTAAGAAAAATGGAAATATAAGGGATAAATACATAAGCTTATAAGAGAAGCCTAACCATTTTAACATGTGATCTTAATACTTTAAGAGCTGAAAATTATTGTTAAGTGAAGAGGAAGCCACGACAATTCCATTAAAAATCACCATGAATCGAAACTAGAATGAAAAAGAAGAAAGTGAAGAAAACCTTACAAAATAGAAAGGTGCATGAGAGAAAAGAAGAAGATCTAAGTTAGTTCCATCTCTCAACTTCCTTTAAGCTCTTACACCCATCTTCACCTTTGTTTTCTTATGGAAAAAGCTTGAACACAAAGATGGTGAAGTGAAAGAAAAGTTTGAGGTTAGGTAAGTTTTAAGGGATTAAGTGGTTGATGTTTATATATGTTAACTAACTAAGAATACTAAGGTGTTGGATGGTGTTATTATAAAGTGAAACACTAAGGGACATCAACGGATAGGTTCAGCCAAGTGAAGATCTCAAAGGTAAGTATGTGTTTTTGTTATGAATTTAAGATATGATGATATACTAATGATATAAAGATGATATTTAGTGTTGGATTGAAAGCAACATTATGGAGTTATGACATGTATATTCGGCCCTAGTAAGGTTTGTGAAGTAATTCATGTTTCCATGCCTTAAGTTTCAGATATGTAATTCGTATGAAGATTATGAGATGGTGTATAATGATAACTTGAAACAAAAACATGTAGAACAAGGACTTGTAAGTTCGGCCAAGGTGAAAGGGACATGTAAAACCAAGTTGTTTGGATGTGATCTTAAGATATGTTATATCTGCTAAAGTCTTAATATGCATGATGGTTCTAGTTTGAAAAGCAAACCTTAAGAACGTAGGTTTTGACATTTAACCTTACTCATGGACTTAAGGGAAAGTGCGTAGATGCAATGTATTTTATTAAACTATTGGTATGTATGTGATAATTGACATGTGATTGTATGATTTTAAAGTAGTATTGCATTAGGGAACTCTTTTTGAAGCTCACGGCCAAGGAAGTTTAGCGTTGGTACAAGTGCTAAACTTTGGTAATTTTGGGTAAGTGAGATATATAAAGGTTTGTTAGTATCATGTTGCTAGGTGATCCTAGTAAATGATACTTATGGATTCAGTTTTATATTTTGTGGTGATGATCTATGATGATTTAATATCAAGTTAAGGTTTTGAGGGCTATAGCCATAAGATGATTTATATGAACAATTAGCTTGTGACATGATGATTAAGTGAGGTGTGATTATGGATGTAGTTAGTGGATGTGCATACTTAAGATGTTATGATATTAATGTGTTTATAAGTATTCCTACTGCCTAATGAGGGTATAGTAACCCATGTGGTGCAAATGATATAAAATTATATACTATGCTTGTTATTAAAGTACAAAAATCATGTGCATGAGGATTGAGATAATATTTATGATAAGTAAACAATTTGCTGTTCATATAGTTTTTAGTCAGTATCATACCTTGAAAGGTATATTAAGTCAAGAAACCCTTACGTCATAAAATTATTACTTTTGGGATTTTAATAAATTATTTTTGTTGAAATTGCCGTTACCGATAAGTAAATGGTAATTTAATCAATGACAATATTTTGGTCAAACATATGCTTTATTTTTTGGCAGTTTTTGGTAGTAATATTTATTGGATGTATATTAGGCAAATGGATACCCAAAATAGGAAACATATCTTGTTTAAGGTGTAAATAAATTCATATTGCCAAATATGCCATTACCAATAAAATGTTGGAGATAAATATGATTTGATTTTTTTGATGGATTGATTTGGAATTTAAGGCGACCATCAGAATACCATTATACATTTAGGCCTAAAATATTCTGCATATAAGTGAAGAACACATGGATCAAGCCTAGGTGCATGTTGGAACATTCATGAATGGCATGGATTTTTATAGCATTACGAGTTATGCATTTATTTAAAATTAATGCATAAAGATCTTTTATATCATGTGTAAATTGTTTGAAAGTGCTTTTGACAGCCATGAAAGTATCATTTCAATGCATGTCTTAATATAACTTCATGAACATGTTTATTATAAGCCTTTGGCTATTGTTTACGCATTGCTTTTAAAAGTTAATGCATTCTGAGTATTCTGAGTATTTTTAAAGTAAGCCATCTTTATTGGTTTTGAAAAGATGCTGCTTTATACGTTAGACATTCTTCAAAACATATTGTGTTATAAAGCATGATTTCAATAAGAATTCCCAATTTTAGAATATCTAAGTTGCGAGCTTTTAAAACTACATGGTTTTGAAAATCATGCAATGTTTTTACAACGTTTTAAATAAATGATTTTTACACAATGAGCACCCTCATGACTTCTACTCTGCTATGCTTTGCTTTTAGATGAGCTTATCGTGCTCTGGGATCTCCATAAGCATTCATGTTTTGCTTTGCTTGCTTGATAATAGTCATGGACATTTTACCTTAGCTTTTAGATGTATACGGGCTAGAAAGAGCTATAGCCATAGGGAATACCACCACTAATAGCTACCGTGATTCTGCTAGTCTCAGGGCAAATCTTTGCCAAGTCTCATCTGCTCTATAACTAACATATTTCATAAATGGTTTCTAACCATTTTCAGCTCTCCTCTGCTATGCATATTTTATTTAATTATAAATAATTTATAACTATTCTTTGCTCTACTCTACTCTACTCTGCTCTGCATTATTATCTTTTGTTTTAATCTGCTCTGTATATCTAGTTTCCAAATCTGCTTTACTCGGCATAACTAGTTTTAATTGCTGGTTTCTGCTCTGTTTGTTCTGCATAACAGGTTTCAAGATAGCTACTCTACTCTGTATATCTGCTTTAAGTGTTAATGTAAATAATTGCTAATCGATTTTATGCACTGTTCTCCTTTGCATGCTTGATCGAAGCAAAATCTTATCTGCATCTGATTTTATTTAATGGTTTTTTTACATCAAATAAACTTTCTACATCTGACAGTTTTCTACATCAGATAAGTTTTTTACATCTGACGAGTTTTTTGCATTTAATGATCATTTCTACACATCATATGCATTTAAACATGTAAAAGTTCTGTATATGTTGGACGAAGTTTTATAAGTGTTAGGATATTGGGAAATGAGGTACTTTAAAGTATCCTTTAGACAAATACCACATAAAGTCCTAACACGAGAATTTTGATGGTTGTGATGAATAAATGAGTTAGCGAAGGAATTATGACTAAGGATTTCTAGGAATGTATAATATCGATGCAAGACGCATTTTCTAATACAGTAAAAAGAATTGGTTTATACATTCTACAAATACATGTTAGTGCTATATGAGCCTAACTGCTTATATATTTTACTTACTAGGCAAAAGCTCACTCCCCTTTAATAATTTTTTACAGATATTTTAGTTAGGCTTTAACTTGAGGCAATGTAGGTTAACTCGAGTTGTTTATGATCGCTAGAGCATACTTATTGGTATTTTGAGAGGTACTGTCATGCCCTTCTCTCACACGCGACCTATCGAAATCACTATAAATTTTTTGCATCTCACTTACCTCTTCTTCTGTAATCACTCCACACCAAATAGTTGGATTGTGATTCGATATTAGTCACCCATTCGCATATATTTATAACATGCATACAATTTAATATTCTTTTTGAAAATGTAAGCTCTTATACATTAATACAAATATTTGTACATATACATCCTCGATCGTACAATCGTTTATATAACTGTGTTATTACAATGTTCAGTACAAAATGTCAAGTGTGTATACCTCTCGTAAGATGGATAGGCAACGGATCAAGGTCTACTAGTTCTCAGCTGTGTCCATATCTAAAGCATGCATCCTGCTTAAAGCTTTTATGCAATATATATATATAGATACAAAACATCAGTTATGAAAACTGGAAATGTGCTGGTTTAACAACCTCAGTATTTTATGCATAACACTGCATTTCTCATGTAATTTCATAAATCTCATATTTATCATGCCATTAAATTAAATCAAAATAATATGGCATTCATCATGTTTAAAAACATTGAAATCTGGGCCTCACCCATCCCTCGGGTTACCCTTTCACAACTCACAAATTCACATGTTCAAGTTATAAAACCAAGTGATAATTCATTCAAGAAATATCAATTTACATTGCATGAAAAGAAAACTGAGATAGGTGACTACATGTTCTAAGATTATGATCATAACTCATTTTTCGTGATCCCAGGCTACACAGTACTCGGTGTGCGGGGTCTTACAATTGTTGTAACGGGAAGTGGGTCAAATCTCTACTGTCAGCTCTCAACTGAGGACCTGATCTTGGAGCACACCAGATCCCACTGGATCCCGCTCCCATTGCTAACCAGCCCTATCCAAGTACATTTAAGTACTCATGGTATAGCGTACTCCATATGACATACACGGTACATTAGTACTCCATGGACCCTATCTCAAGGTGGGATGCTCGCTATGAGTCTTAGTCCTCACACCTTGGATATACCTCATAGTCGGGATGCTCGCCATGAGTCTTAGTCTTCATACTATGGGTTCTATTTTCGATAGCCCTCGGTCATATCTCAAAATAATGTACGTGTGAGTATATAATATCGATGCGACACACAGTCAGCACAGGCTCCCAACACAGTTGTTTCATGCTCTTTTCAAAACTGGTGCGTGCGAGTAAACTCCCAACACGACCATATCACAGTGACATAACTCTAGTGTGAGCAATGCTCCCAACACTATGTCATGTAAAAACACGAGTATGAGTAAAGCTCCCAATGCTCTATAATGTATAATCAATGAAAACTGAGTACGAGCTAAGCTCCCAGTACTCTATCATGTAAAGCTGAGTATGAGCAAAGCTCCCAATACTCTATAATGCATCAATCAATAAATTTGAGTATGAGCAATGCTCCCAGTACTCTAACATGCATAAATCGCATTAAAATTTGGTACGACAATACTCTCAAGTACTATGTGATGCATATCTCAAAATCAAGTGTGAGTATTCTCTAACATTTACGGTTTTCACACAAACCTCGATAGATGGCTTATTCAAATCTTAATTCACCCAAGTAAATCAAATAGGCACTCAAATATGCTATTTTTGGATATACATGAAAACATTAGCCATTCTATCATGAAACTATGAATTTCAGTCACAACATGCTTCTAAGGCTTTTTTCACCCTATTTTTGGATAAAACACACTTATCCTCATGAGTCCTTATCACAACAACATGCTTATTCACGGGAATTCATATAGAATATAATATCAAAATTCTATTCAAAATACGTGTAGCTATCTCTAGCTACTCACAAAATTTCCTTACCTCGGATCACGTCACGTGACCTCTCTTCCTCGATGCAGTTCACTCTTGCAGTTCGACCAGCTTCTACTGTGATTTACGAAGCTGTCATAATTATCTACGTTAGTATACCGTAATATACTTATTTCATTTGCAAAAATCTCAATTCATTCTATCAGTTCCTCCCATTATGGTGTTATACCATATTTTCCATATATCTATCTTCATTTCTCCTCATTTCCAATTTATGCATTTCACAGAACTACCTTAAAATCTCTCATACATGCATATTCCATTATTTAATCCATGCCAACACAACTTTCTCATCATTTTCTCACTTCCATGTTAATAGCTAGGTCATGTACATTTTTCATGATCCTTTTGTTTCCAACAATTTATATCTATATCAATTAACTCACCAATACACTTAGATTAACATATATCGACTTGGTGCATTAAATCTTACCTAGCTGAAATTTTCCTCTTTTTCTCCAAATTGAAAAAATCCTTCTTGCTCATTTCAATCTTTGATTCCAACTTCTTGTTTCCAAGTATGTTATGCTCCTTTTTACTAAGAACAACTTTGCTTAACTATATCTCACTCAAAACTGATTGTAAACTGAAGTTTTCTAGTGTTGAAAGGTTAGGTTTAGCTTTTGGTTTTGAATGGAATAGTGCTTCTGGAGAAACAAAGGTTACAAAGGTCCAGTATTTATAGAATTAGCTCTTAGAGATCGATCTGCTAACTACATGAGATCGATCTCTCCTGCACTTTTAACCTCAAAACCGACCTTTCAGGCCAAATGAGATCGATCTGCATTACTTAGAACCTTAAGGAGATCGATCTGGCCTTACAATGAGATCAATCCGTCGTAACTCGAGCCTTATGGAAATCAATCTGCTTCTACCAGAACTTGCTCAAGATCGATCTGCATCATTGAGGGATCGATCTGCTCTTACTGAGGGATCGATCTGCCTCTTACAGATACCTTATTTTCTCATATTCAACCTATGGGATCGATCTGCTCCCCTCTTGAAGCAGTTCTGCTATAACTTTCATCCCAAAATCACTGTTACATTGGTATTTGATTTACTCAACCATCCATTTTACATTTCATACACATTCACAACTTTAAAACATTAATTCCTTATGATTTATATCAATTGTGACTTGTCCATACATCACAAAATCATAAAGATTACATGTTAAATTACAAGTCTTATAATCCTCCCCACCTTAAGAAATTTGGTCCTCCAAATTAGAACTAAGTTACTCTACAAATAACTGGGGGTACCTCTCTCCCATCAGACTCTCTAGCTCCCAAGTAGCTTCCTCTAAAGTGTGATACTGCCAGAGATTCTTCACTAACCCGATGGTCTTATTCCTCAAGATTTTCTCCTTTCTATCCAGTATCCGTATCAGCTTCTCTACATAGGTCAAATCATCTTTAAGCTCCAATGGCTCATACTGAATCACATGATTTGGATCTGGGTGATACTTCCTCAGCATCGAAATGTGGAAGACATTATGCACTCCCGATAAATCTGGTGGCAAAGCCAATCTATATGCCTTATCTCCTACTCTGTCCAGTATCTCAAAGGGTCCAATATAACGAGGACTCAACTTACCTCTCTTCCCAAATCTCGCTATACCTTTTGAAGGAGAAACCTTCAGAAATACTGACTCACCAACTACGAACTCAAGTGGTCTCCGTCTCTTGTCAGCATAGCTTTTCTGTCTACTCTGAGCTGTCCTCAATCTCTCAACAATCAACTAGACATCCTCAGAGGCTTGTGTAACCAAATCAGGAGCAAAAATCTTTCTGTCACCCACTTCTTCCCATTTGATAAGGGAACGACATCTACGGCCATATAAAGCATCATACGGTGCCATCCTGATACTCCTATGATAACAGTTGTTGTAGGCAAATTCGGCTAGTGACAAATGATCATCCCAAGAGCCTCTATAATCCAGCACACACGCTCTCAACATATCTTCCAGAGTCTGTATAGTCCTCTCTGACTGACCATTTGTCTGAGGATGAAAAGCGGTGCTCAAACTCAATTGGGCTCCCATGGCTTCCTAAAAATGTTCCCAAAAGTGGGAACTGAAGTAGGAATCCCTATTCGAAACAATACTCACTAGAATACCATGTAACCTAACTACCTCACGTACATACAACTCTGCCAATAAACTCTGTCAATGAACTCAGCGTATTGGTAGCTCTCATAGCTAGAAAGTGGGCTGACTTCGTCAGTCTATCAACTATCACCCATATAACATCGTGATTCCTTCAGGTCCTCGGTAAACCCATCATGAAATCCATGGTGATATGCTTCCATTTCGACGTCGGTATAGGTAAAGGTTGCAATAACCCTACAGGTTTCTGATGCTCTACCTTCACTTGCTGACATACGAGACATCTTGCCACGAATTCTGCTATATCTCTTTTCATACCTAACCACCAGTACACCTTTCGAAGATTTTGATACATCTTATTACTCCTCGGATGTAGCGTGTACCTCGATGAGTGAGCTTCCATCAATATTAGTCTCCTAAGCTCTGGGCCCTCGGGAACACATAATATGCCTCTGAACCTCAGTAGTCCATCAAAACCAATCTCCAAATCGGTCTCTGTGCCTTTCTGTGTCTGACCAGTCATGTCAATACAATACGGATCAGTCTACTGAGCCTGTCTGATCCTATCCAACAGATCTGGCTCCAAGTGTAGACTAGCAATCACACAGTCTGTATTCATGTCACAAGGCACGACTCCCAAACTGAGGCTCGTAAACTGCTCTAGCAACTCATGTTCCCTGACCGTCATATACGATATCATTCCAAGGCTCTTTCTGCTCAAAGCATCCGCTACAACATTAGCCTTACCCGGATGATAAAGTATCTCACAATCATAGTCTTTCAGAAGCTCTAGCCATCTTCTCTGTCTTATGTTCAATTCTTTCTGCGAGAACAGATACTTAAGGCTCTTGTGGTCGGAAAAGATCTGAAATTTCTCACCATATAAGTAGTGGCGCAATACCTTGAACGCAAACACTACTACTGCTAACTCCAAATCGTGGGTTGGATAGTTCTTCTCATGGTCCTTCAGCTGTCTGGATCTATAAGCAACTACCCTCCCATCCTACATCAATACACAGCCCAGTCCCTGATGTGAAGCATCGGTATAGACTGAAAATCCTCTTGAGCTAGTAGGGATAGTGAGAATCGGAGTAGTGGTCAATCGACTTTTCAACTCCTGAAAACTCTTCTCATAAACCTCATTGCATACGAATGCTACACCCATCCGAGTGAGACGTGTCAACGAAGCAGCTAACTTCAAAAATCCTTTAATGAATCTCTGATAGTATCCTACTAAACCCAAAAAACTCTTGATCTCGGTGACTATCCTCAACTGTTCCCACTAAACTACAACCTCAATCTTGGATGGACCTACTGATACACCATTCTTCGACACAACATGTCCCAAAAATGAGATTTGTGACAACAAAAAATAACACTTATTAAGTTTAGCATACAGCTTCTGTTCTCGTAAAGTTTGTAGTATAATCCTGAGGTGCTTCTTATGCTCTTCCTCAGATTTTGCGTATACCAATATGTCATCGATGAAGACAATAACAAACTGGTCTAGATATGCCTTGAACACATCATTCATCAAAGCCATAAAAGCTGCGAGAGCATTCGTCAATTCGAATGGCATAACCAAGAACTCATAATGGCCATATTAGGTCTTAAATGCTGTCTTAGGCACATCCTCACTCCGAACTCTCAACTGATGATACCCAGACCTCAGATCAATCTTCGAAAAGACCTGCGCTCCCGGAGCTAATCCAACAAGTCATCTATGCGTGGAAGGGGATACCTATTCTTGAAGGTTGCCTTATTCAACAATCTATAATCTATACATAATCGGAGGCTTCCATCTTTCTTCTTTACAAACAAAACCAGTGTTCCCCAAGGCGAAACACTCGGTCTGATGAGACCCCTATCTAACAACTCTTGTAACTATCTCTTAAGCTCCTTCAGCTCAACTAAGGCCATGCGATACGGTGGTTTTGATATAGGTTCAGTACCAAACACCAAGTCTATATAGAACTCAATCTCTCTGTCTAGTGGCAACCCTGACAACTCATCCGAAAAGACATTTGGGAACTCTCTAACCACAAGAATATCTGCCAACTCTGGATGTACCTTATCCGTATCAACCACGTACGCAATAAAACCTTCAACATATTCATTTCTCGGTCAGCATATTACATTATCAATTACGACCATAACTACTACTTTTATTTCTTTTCATCAAACTATATAATATATTTTTCAGGGTTAGGAAACATAACTGTCTTAGTGTAACAATATAAAACAGCATGGTTTGACGATAACCAATCCATTCCTAAAATTACATCAAAATCGATCATACTTAACAGTATTAGATTAGTTGTCATGTCCTTTTCCCCTACTTTTAACTTACAATCATTTAACACATATTCAACCAGCTAACTATTATCCATAGGTGTACTAATCAACATCATCCTACTCAAAGGTGTACGCTCTACATGTTTTTCTAACTTACATGCAAATGAAGACGATACAAATGAATGCATGACACCAGGATCAATTAAAACATGTGCTTCTAAATCATATATCAGGATGTTACATCTAATTACATCCGACGAAGCATCAGCTGTCCCCTGATCCAAGGCATGCACTCGCCCTCGTCCAATGACTTGCTTCCCCTTTTCCTCTACTGTCGCTCTTCTCCTCGGAGTAAACATATCAGCTGGAGCTCTCTCAGGCTCCTTACCCTTCTGTGGGGCAATGTCAATAACGTTTTGGCAAACTCTGGCCATGTGTCATGGCTTCTCACATCTGAAGTATAATCCACTAGAAACAGGACAAGGTCTACCTCCACTAGAAACAAGACAAGGTCTATCTCCAATCACAACTCCTCTAGCTGGAGCTATAGCTGGGTATACAGGAGATCTAACAGTCTTCTCTTGTACTTCCTTGATCCTTGGTCTCTTATCGAAGAGTCTCCTCCCTCATTGATATCCGAAACCTCGAGCCTTATCACTCACCGATCTCTTCCTATCTCTGTCTCTACCATTTTCGACTGTCCTGAACTCTGAGACATTTCTCTCATAATCTTGCTCACAGAGTTGCGCCCTACGCACTGCCTCATTATAGGTAGAGATGTCAAATGGAACCAGCTTAGACCGTAATACTGGTCTCAATCCATCAATGAATCTGCGGACCTTCCTAGTCTCGCTACTCATGGTGTCAGGATCATACCTTCCCAGGGATAAAAAATTGGTCTCGTACTCATCCACTGAATGACTCCCCTGGCTTAACCCCAAAAATTCAGCTTGTAGCCTCCGCTGAGCCGTATCTGGAACAAACTGCCTCTTAAAGGCATCCGAAAATATCTCCCAATAGATATCTATATGTCTGGCTCTCAATATGGTTCGGGTGGACTTCCACCAATGCTCTGTCATCCCCTTCAGTAGGAATACAGCAAAAGCGACCATCTCTAAAGTCGTATGCTCAAAGAATCTGTACAACTTCTCCATCTCTCTTATCCACTCCTTCGACAACACTGGGTCATTAATCCCATGAAAAGTTAGAGGTCCAAGCTTCTGGAATTGTCAGAGTTTGTCAAGGTCACAACCATATCCCAAAACATTACCACCCTGTCATGGAGTAACGTGAGACAGCGTATCCTGAACTAGTGGAGGTGTAGGTGTATCAGGTGCAGCTGCCTCTCCCGATGCAGTCTCTGCATCCTGTCCCTGTCCTCCTGGCATAGTCTGAGCTAGTAACTCCACATGGTCTCAAGGCGACGCTTTAATCTCGCGAAACGTGCCTCGATGCTCTCGGGTACCTCAGTGGGACCTGTAGTCTCATCTCGGGTCTCTGGCCTACCTCGATGGCCTCGAGCCCTAACTCTAGCCCCTCTACCACGGCGAGTATTAACCATAATGGCTAAATCCCTGCATCAAAACCATTAATTAGTTTGATTTCCATCTCGTATATACAATTGTAACTGAACAAAGCACAGTACTATGAGGATGTACATTTTCTTAATTACTAATATCGATTCACATCAAACCAACTATGCTCTAATACCATTTTGTCACGCCCTTCTCTCACACGTAACCTACTGAAATCACCATAAATTTTTCGCATCTCACTTACCACTTCTTCTGTCATCACTCCACACCAAATAGTTGGGCTGTGATTCAATATTAGTCACTCATTCACATATATTTATAACATGCATACAATTTAATATTCTTTTCGAAAATATAAGCTCTTATAAATTAATACAAATATTTTTACATATACATCCTCGATCGTACAATCGTTTATATAACTGTGTTGTTACAATGTTCAGTACAAAATGTCAAGTGTGTATACCTCTCGTAAGATGGATAGGCAGCGGATTAAAGTCTACTAGTTCTCAGCCGTGTCCACCTACTGTGGATGCTCTATAAAGAGGGAAGTAAAAAGGGGGTGAGCTCACAGCTTAGTAAGGAAATTAGGCAAGCAAGTAGATAACCACACTATCTACAAAATATAATGCTTATGTCTGGAAATCATTTCCTTATCTATTCATATCTAAAGCATGCATCCTGCTTAAAGCTTTTATGCAATATATATAGATATAAAACATGAGTTATGAAAACTGGAAATGTGCTGGTTTAACAACCTCAGCATTTTATGCATAACACTGCATTTCTCATGTAATTTCATAAATCTCACATTTATGATGTCATTCAATTAAATCAAAATAATATGGCATTCATCATGTTTAAAAACATGAAAATCTGGGTCTTACCCATCCTTTGGGTTACCCTTTCACAACTCACAAATTCACATGTTCAGGTTATAAAACCATGTGATAATTCATTCAAGAAATATCAATTTACATTGCATGAAAAAAAATCGAGATAGGCGACTACATGTTCTAAGATTATGATCATAACTCATTTCTTTTGATCCCAAGCTACACAATACTCGGTGTGTGGGGTCTCACAATTGCTGTAACAAGAGGTGGGTCAAATCTCTACCGTCAGCTCTCAACTGAGGGCCTGATCTCGGAGCACACTAAATCCCACTGGATCCTACTCCCACTGCTAACCAGTCCTATCCAAGTACTCACGGTATAGCGTACTCCATGTGACATACACGATACACAGTACTCCATGGACCATATCTCAAGGTGGGATACTGGTCATGAGTCTTAGTCCTCATACTTGGATATACCTCATAGTCGGGATGCTCGCCATGAGTCTTAGTCCTCATACTATGGGTTCCATTTTTGATTGCCCTCGACCATATCTCAAAATAATGCACGCGTGAGCATATAATATTGGTGCAACACACAGTTAGCACAGGCTCCCAACATGGTTGTTCCATGCTCTTTTCAAAACTGGTACGTGCGAGTAAACTCCCAACACGACCATATCACAGTGACATAACTCTAGTACGAGCAATGCTCCCAACACTATGTCATTTAAAAACACGAGCATAAGCAAAGCTCCTAATACTCTATAATGTATAATCAATGAAAAATGAGTACGAGCTAAGCTCCCAGTACTCTATCATGTAAAGCTAAGTATGAGTAAAGCTCCCAATACTCTATAATGCATCAATCAATAAATCTGAGTACGATCAATGCTCCCATTACTCTAACATGCACAAATCGCATTAAAATTTCGTATGAGAATACTCTCAAGTACTATGTGATGCATATCTCAAAATCAAGTGCGAGTATTCCCTAACACTTATGGTTTTCACACAAACTCCGATAGATGGCTTATGCAAAATGATAATTCACCCAAGTAAATCAAATAGGCACTCAAATGTGTTGTTTTCACATATACATGAAAACATTAGCCATTCTATCATGAAACTATGAATTTCAGTCACAACATGCTTCTACGGCCTTTTTCACCCTATTTTTGGATAAAACACACTTATCCTCATGAGTCCTTATCACAAAACATGCATATTCACAGGAATTCATATAGAATATAATATCGAAATTCTATTCAAAATATGTGTAGCTATCTCTAGGTACTCACGAAATTCTCTTACCTCGGATCACGCCACGTGACCTCTCTTCCTCGGTGCAGTTTACTCTCACAGTCCGACCAACTTCCACTGTGATTTTCAAAGCTGTCATAATTATCTATGTTAATATATCGTAATATACTTGTTTCATTTGCAAAAATCTCAATTCATTATATACATTAGCCATTCTATCATGAAACTATGAATTTCAGTCACAACATGCTTCTAAGGCCTTTTTCACCCTATTTTTGGATAAAACACACTTATCCTCATGAGTCCTTATCACAAAACATGCCTATTCACAGGAATTCATATAGAATATAATATCGAAATTCTATTCAAAATACGTGTAGCTATCTCTAGCTACTCACGAAATTCTCTTACCTCGGATCATGCCACGTGACCTCTCTTCCTCGGTGCAGTTTACTCTCACAGTCCGTCCAACTTCCACTGTGATTTTCAAAGCTGTCATAATTATCTATGTTAATATATCGTAATATACTTGTTTCATTTGCAAAAATCTCAATTCATTATATCACTTCCTCCCATTATGGTGTTATTCCATATTTTCCATATATCTATCTTCATTTCTCCTCATTTCCAATTTATACATTTCATAGAACTACCTTAAAAACTTCCATACATGCATATTCCATTATTTAATCCATGCCAACACAACTTTCTCATCATTTTTTCACTTCCATGTCAATAGCTAGGTCATGTACATTTTTCATGATCCTTTTGTTTCTAACAATTTATATCTATACCAATTAACTCACCAATACACCAAGATTAACATATATCAACTTGGTGCATTAAATCTTACCTAGCTGAAATTTTCCTCTTTTTCTCCAAAATTGACAAAATCCTCCTTGTTCTTTTAATCTTTGATTCCAATTTCTTGTTTCCAAGTATGTTGTTCTCCTCTTTACTAAGAACAACTTTGCTTAACTATATCTTACTAAAAACTGTGTAAACTGAAGTTTTCTATTGTTGAAAGGTTAGGTTTAGCTTTTAGTTTTGAATGGAATAGTGTTTCTCATGAAACAGAGGTTTTAGAGGTCTAGTATATATAGAATTAGCTCTTAGAGATATCTACTAACTATATGAGATCGATCTCCCCTGCACTTTTTACCTCAAAACCGACCTTTTCAGGCCAAATGAGATCGATCTGCTCCTAAGCATGAGATCGATCTACATTACTCAAAACCTTAAGGAGATCGATCTGGCCTTGTAATGAGATCGATCTGTCACAACCCGAGCCTTATGGAAATCGATCTGCTTCTACCAGAACTTGCTCAAGATCAATCTGCATCATTGAGGGATCGATCTGCTCTTGCTGAGGGATCGATCTGCCTCTTGCAGATACCTTATTTTCGCATATTCAACCTATAAGATCGATCTGTATTGCCAATGAGATCGATCTGCTCCCTTCCTGAAGCAGTTCTGCTGCAACTTTCATCCTAAAATCACTGTTACATTGGTATTTAATTTACTCAACCATCCATTTTACATTTCATACACATTCACAACTTCAAAACATCCATTCCTTATGATTTATATCAATTGTGACTTGTCCATACATTACAAAATCATAAAGATTACATGTTAAATTACGAGTCTTACAGGTATAACCTTATTATTATGTTTGTTTATGTTCCAAACTCCTTATGTACATTGTAATATAGAGTTGGGATGTAAGTTAAGATTATGGTGTGATTATAAATGTCACGACCCATTTCATCCTTTTATAACCGAAAATCACTATAAATTTTTTACAATTTCCTTTCCTTACCCGGTCATGAACAAACTCACCACTACACGGTTGGGCTGTGAGTCAATAATAAACATCACTCCACATTCATTCTCAAATAAATCAAAAGTAGTGTCATTCATTGAAAGTTAAGTTATACATGACACATTTTCTAACTTTTACATCCCCCATATTACAATACCAAATGACTACTATGCCTTTACATGTTTAGATACAAAAAGAATCCCTGTGTGTATACCTTTGGCGATGGAAGCAGCGGATGTCCAAAATACAATGCCTCAGTCCTCACTGAGCTGCTATGTATGCTCTGTAGAGAGGGAAAGTAGAGAGGGATGAGCAACCACACGCTCAGTAAGGCAATAATGCGCAGCATGGTAGATAACTATTCTATCTACATGCTGATAGTGTTATGCATAAATCGTTTATAATTGGAGCATGAGGAAATAAAACTATGCCACATGTATATACATATATCTTGTATCAAAAATCATATAAATAGGTATAAAACATGGAAATATCGACATGTAAAATCATTTCATGCTCAATCTCATTAAAACTTATCACCAAAGGGAAATTCATTTAAGAAACGTCATTTTCAAATCATATTACATCTCGTCACAAATCAAATCATCATTTCATTAAAGCACAAATCCCACAAGGCTCAACCCCTCCCTCGGATCTACCCTAGACAAATCACAATCACACTCATGTATAAAAATCATGTGGTATTAAGTAATAATTGATAAGACGGGTCACTATATCTCAAAGACTATGTTGGCCAACTATGTCATAAATTATCCCAGACCACAAGGATCCCGGTGTGCGGGGTATCATGCTGAAAGAAGGTGGGTTAGTTCTTCGCCAGACTTTCATATCATCAGCACAACCATGCTATACAGTATACTCCATGTGATATACACGGTATAACGTACTCTGTGAACCCATAACATGGTTGGGGTTGCCAGTTGTAGGTCTTATCTACCCCATACCACGTGTAACCTACTCAGTCTCAAGTGCACGTGGGAGTATTTTCTTTTGATGCCAGGTCCTAGCCCCTCATGGCCTTGCTCGCCCCTTTTAGGTTCCCTGAATTGATTAATGTCAGGTCCTAGCCCCTCATGGCCTTGCTTGCTCTTTTTGGGTTCCTTGAATTAATCTGTATTACACTCACCACGGCATCATACATACCACAGTGTCAAAACCTATGCGAGCTAAGCTCTAGCACGATTCATGCATCATCAATAAATATTCTCGTACGAGCAACGCTTTAGTACAAAATTTATGCATAAATTCATGCGAAACCACGTACGAGCATAGCTCCAGTACGGTTATAGCATAAGAAAACCACTTGAAATCCACGTACGAGCAAAAGCTTCAGTATGGTTTACAAAACATCATCACAATTTCAAATCAAAGTGCGAGCTAAGCTCCAACACGTTTCATACAAATGGAAGCATCAAAATCCAGTGCGAGCGAGGCTCCAGCATGATTTAATTCACACAAACACGATAGGCAACTCATATACATTTAAAACAATCTCAAAACATGTTCAGCACCTCACAAGTGTCATTTCACAACATCATTCAAGCATTAGCCAGTCTACTCGTAGATTTGCTTAAAATGAGGCAATGTGTTTTGTAAAAACATTAAAACATGCGATTTATGCAATCATTAGCCTACTATCCCCTTTTCAAGAATCATTTCATAATTAAAGTCATATACAATACTCGTAGCAATTCATACATACCAACAATCATTTTCGTAAACAATCATGCATTTCATAAATGTCCTACATTCACCCACGAGTTCAAAGTACGAGCAGCTATCTTTATATACTCACAGAATTCCCTTACCTGGAATCGCGTCGCGTGACTTCACTTCCTTAGAGCTGCTTACTTGTGCGGTCTGATTCATCTCCAACGAACTCTCCGAAACTACACAAAGTCGTATATCGCATCAATTAGTCCATATAACACAACTCTTTATGTTTGCTATAGTCGATTCAACCTATAGCCTCCATTAACACTTATAAGGCTTAGTTTTATCGTTCTACTCATATCTCAAGTATATTGATCCTTTTAGGCCTATTGATTCATACCAAATCAATATTAAATCGACATTAAGCTCATAGTGTTCATATTTCATTAATTTCTTCACTATGACCTTTTATCAAACATCTTATATACTCATTTTCCTAAATTCTCTAAACTCATAATGTAACTTCATTTAACCATCTCAAATCATTCACATTACTTCAATAACAACTTTAGCATGCTCATAAATCATCAACTCATTCGACCCATATCTTCTCACACTAGACTTATTCTAAGTTTCTAGGTTACACCAATTCCATCACATCCTAGGTAGTTTTAACCATCAATACACATCCAAGTCAACTCCAAAATTAACAAATAGACAATGTATTTGGGCTGAAGTATTTAAAAACTTACCAAATCTAGTTTCTCTTCTTGCTCCAAATGAAAATACACATTGCTCCTTCAATACCACAAATGAGGCTTTGAATCCAAAGTATGTTGTTCTTCTCTTTGATAGGAACAACTTTGTATCTAATGGTCTTTCCTCAAATCTTACTGGAAATGGGATGATTTAGAGAGAGAAAATTAGGTTTTTGATTGAAAAATGCAGGAGTGAGATTGTTTCCAAAATTTACAAATTTCACTACTCCTATTTATAGAATTAGCTTGATGAGATCGATCTGTTGAGGCATGAGATTGATCTGGTCCTCTTAAATCCTTCAGTTTCTTGACATTTTTCAAGCATGAGATCGATCTGTCAAGGGCTTGAGATCGATCTATCCCAAGCAGTACCGAAGGAAATCGATCTGCTTGCATTAAGGATCGATCTATTCTTTACAGAATGTTTAGCAGATCAATCTGGCTCTATTGGAGATCGATCTGTCTTGTTTCATTGCTCCATTAAGAGTATTTTGGCTCTTCCAAATCGATCTCTCATCCTATTAGATCGATCTGGCATTCATATTTTTCAGATTTTGCTACAAATTTTGCTACAGTTTCCAGGTTGTGGTTGTTTAAGCAATATTTCAGCCAACATTATATACACCATTCAACTCATCAAAATGTCTACATTAACATACTAGAAGATAGTGTATAGAAATCTTACCTAGCTTGACTTTTTCCTTTTTTTTGCCAAATTGGGGAAAAACGTCTTTTCTCCTTCAATCCAAAGTTTGAGATTCTAATCTTTGACTATGTTGTTCTCTTCCTCACTAGGAACAACTTTGCTTAAATAGTTTTTCCTCAAATCTTTTTGGAAGGTAAGGATATCCTAGAGTGAGAAAACTAGGTTGTTTTTGGTTAAAATGGAAGATTTTGGGGTTTTTGGGGAAGAAGGCTCAATAGTCAGGTCCTTTTCTAGTAATCGCGTTATGAGATCGATCTCCAAGGGTGGAGATCAATCTCCCCTTGCTTAAATTCCTTCAAAATTTGACAATGCAGGCTAGGAGATCGATCTGCTCAAAGGGATAGGATCGATCTTTGTTCATCGGATGAGATCGATCTCGACCAAGCAGAAGGCTTCAGAGATCGATCTGGCCTATCCAGAGGCAACTAGAGATCGATCTGCCTTATGGGAGGAGATCGATCTGGCCCAAACAGAAGCAACTTGAGATCGATCTGCTTTAAGTGAGGGATCGACCTCCCTCTTCCAAAATGCTTGGCATTGTGTTTCCAGGCCATGAGATCGATCTTCTTTGCATGTAAGATTGATCTGTCATTCATTCTACAGCATTTCAGCTGCAGTTTTCAGGTTTTCAAAGTTAAACTCTCATTCAATCACTTTAATACCCATTTTGCATTTCATTCACACTTAACACTCAAAAGTATCCAATTCTTATGATTCATATATTGTGTAACTTGTATGTACATCATGGAAATCATAGATTACATTGCAATTCATGAGACTTACATAGAGAGTGTGGGAGATGTTGCATACAGGTTAGCTTTCCCCCACAGCTTTTCAGGATTCACAATATCTTCCATGTCTCTATGTTGAGGAAGTATAATCCAGATCCCTCTCAGGTCATCAGGTATGGAGTATTAGATATACAAGGGGACATGAGCTATGTATAAGAACCTATCTGGATCCTCGACAAGAAAGAGAAGGTACTTCGATCTAAGACGATTCAATTGGTAAAGGTTCTCTGGCAACCTCACTCGACAGAAGAGGTTACGTGAGAGCTAGAGAACCACATAAGAGAGAAGTACCCACAGCTATTTGATGGACCAGCTTGAATTCAGAGGATCAAATTCTTTAAAAGGTAGGAGAAATGTAAAACCCAAAATTTCCTACATTAGTAAATAATTGAAAGTTAAGGAATAACTATGTACTCGGAATAATGTTATGCAGGTCCAAAGTGATTAAGTGCTCGGGATTGTGGAACGGGGCCCCGAAGGCACGAAAATTGAGGTAAGGCTCTAAACTCGAGAATTAACTTAAGAATATATGTAAGTTCATAAAATGATGTTGAAAAGTGAAAACTAAAGTAATGAAAGTGAAAAAGCTAATAAAACTCGAGTTTACGTTATACCAAGAAAAAATGGCCTAGTTAAGGAAATAATTTTGGAATAAATTATAAAAATTCAAGAAAATTATTCTGAACCATGAAAAGTTAGTATAAGGTAAGAGTTACTTGGGGAATTAAAATCATGAGGAAATATGGAGGTTTCGATATTTAAATGAATTTTTAAAGTGAACCAAAAACTTAAAGTCATTTTGCTTGGTATTTACCCAATAGAGTAAAATGAGCTCAATCGGGGAAATTTTCTTACACAAGTGACCCCCAATTTTTTATGAGAGATACAAGAGACATAATAGGACACTTTAGAAGTGGAAAGTTGAAAGAAATTGGACTAATAATAGTTTTTAAAGATTTTACAACATTGGTTAGTGGACTACCCTGTTGCGGGCAACTTATACACCTAACAAAGAAATATCAATTTGAAGCCCATCCAATGGTCAAAAATTCCCAGCTCCTCCAAATTTAATCTGCATCGTTAAAGCTTTCTAAAGCCTATTTTTATACTGGAAAAGTCATCAGACGAGGGAAAACCAGCCTTGGCTTTCTCTTCTTCTTCTTGTCAAAACGTTACTGTATAGCCAGCATTGGGTAAATTTTTTAGGGCCTTCCAGGCAGATTCAAGGAACCAAAAAAAAGGAAACAATCTTCCCCTATGATTCCTATCTAACATAAAAAATCCAGTAAAAAAATAGTTCATCTACTAGGAGAAATCTTAGAGATAACCAATCCTCTTCTTCCCATAGGTGTCACTGTGTAATCTTGTTTGTGAGATTTTTTTTTAGCCTCTTCTAGTCCTTTTCTGATCTTAACCAAGATGGAACAATTATTTCTACTTAACCAATCTACAATATATAAAAATTTTAGATCCATTGAAGATCATTTGCTAGGTGAAATTGGAGAGGGAAGATCAGGGATAGAAACTATCTTGTTCATGATGTGAGAGAAAGCTTGATTTTAAATGTTTTTGGTTTTGTTGTTGTTTTGGATGATTTTAAGATGTGAACTTGATGATTTATAGTTGAGGAAAAATTTGGAGAATCAAAGGCTTGGTCAACTTGGGTCAAAGGTAAGATAAAGTTGATGAATGATGAAGATGAAAAGATATGTCGATGTTTAGTTGTTTTTAAGGATTTTTAGTTAAATGAAATTGATGGAAATGATTTGTATGGGCATTATTGATTTCGGCCAGCCTAGGGTCTTTATGTAAATGATGAAATGTGACTTGGTTCATGGTTGTTAGATGTTTAAATGATACCGAAGAAACTCAGTTTATAGCTCGGTTAAATGAAAAACCGAAAAAAAAAGAGTATGAATTTAGCAAATTGATTATTGTGGATGAGTAAATGAGGTCTAGGATAAATGTTTAAACTATTAAGTTGATAAGCCTCAAATTTGGTTGAAAGAAAACTAATGAAATAGCTTAAATCGAGATTTTATCGGTAAAATCGAGAAAATGAGTAAAGTTGATGAAAATGTCAAACTTAGTCAACATTTTAAAGATAAACACTTAGTTGAGTGTGTTGAGATGCTATTGAGTTATATTTGATGATTTGACGCTATTTTGGGCAGCTCGGGAATCTAACATGTGAATCGAGGCTAGTCCAGGACCCGAGAATATTACACCGCCCAAGGTGCAAGAGGTAAGGGATGCAACCGTTTTGTGCATATGTGTTCTTTACAAAAGAAAATGCTTTGGTAGGATGAAAATATTTTATAAATGAGCATATTTCTTGAGAAAAGTATTTAACTTGAGATTTCTTACTTGAGTGCACGTTTTGTCGGTTTGAGCTCGGTTTCGTGATTTGAATGTTTTATGAACAAATGTAATTTTATATTTGAATGAGATTTATAAGCAAAACTATTATGAGCTCTACGTTGAAGGCAAAACTATTTTCAGCATAATAATTGCATGTTTTTGAGACTAAGGGCTCGTCATGATATCTGCACATCGAATGCATGCATTCGTTTTGGTAACGTGCGATGCCTCCGCTTTGGTAGCATGAGATGCCTCCGCTTTGGTAGCGTGAGATGCCTCCATTTTGGTAGCGATGAGATGACTCCGCTTTGGTAGCGTTGAGATGGCTTCGCCTTGGTAGCGTTAAGCCGATACTGTACGACTCTGATCCAGTCTACAACGATGTCGTGGCCACTGTTAGTTAATGCCCTCATTTGAGGTTGCCCTCGGTTGAGGATGACATGATGTGATGTGATAGTTGTTTTCATGACATTTATATTATGCCTAGTAGTCTCCATAACTATTTTGAGAAACGATGTATTGAGAAAATGAGATAATGATGTTTTGATGAATTGTGATTTTAATCGCCTGCTTATAATTATGTGAAATTATGCCATTATTACATTTATGCTTGATGATGATTTTTAAATCTCATATGCACTCCTTACTGAGCTAGTTGAAGCTCATCCCCCTTTTTCCATTCTCTCAGATTATTTGCAGTAAGTGCCAGTACCTGCCGCGTACGTGACATAGGCTGGTGGACAAGACTCTCCCCAGGCTATTGCTTGTACACACTTAAGGTAATATTCATTTTCTATCTAGACAGTATAAGTAGTGCAGACACTTGTATTTAAGAAATGTTGGGATGTTATCAAGATTGTATTTATATATAATGTAAAAGTGGGTTGTTTATGATACTATATGGTACAGTCAAATTGGATGATAGTATTTGATTGATCCTTGGGTTGTTTGATGATGAAATGAAAGCGTAAAATCAATTGCATTGTGGGCATTGAATTGCCTTTGAAATTGGCAGGAGGATAGTGATAAATATAAAAGGAGATGCTACCGAATTTTCATTGGAAGACAGCATAAGTATAATCGAGTATAAGAAGTTTAATAATGAATAGATAAGAGAAAAATAGACACTGTACAAAAATACACCACGAGTAGGAAGTTAAGTGACAAAAAAAAATGTCCTCAATTCCACGTTTTCGGGGCATTATAGATAATTACATGGAGACATATGTGTGATCAAAATAAGATTCATTACCCTAAGTGAACATTGAGGAATATATCCTATGGTCTTTGTTAAGTGATTGATTAACTTAAGTCATTAGCCAAGATAGAAAGAGATTTAATTGATAGTTGTCGAATCTCATTAATATAAGTTAATTACCTCGGATAAAGTAAAAAGATTAGACAATTATAATAATAATAATTATTATTATTTCCCTTGGGGGCCCTAGTCTTTCTCTTCTTTATTTCCAATCTTAAGTGTTTTCCATAAGTCATTTGGAAGGCTAACTACTATCTTTCTTCCCTTGGCCTATTCCGTACTGACTTGCAGTCTCACTGGGCTTCTCCTTCTTGTCCTACCTTTAAATAAGACCTTCCTTAATCCTGACGCTGTTCACCCTGAGTGTAACGCTATTGCTTTCGCCATTACATCCTAGCTTGGATTAAGGCCTTACCTCCTCTCCTATAATTACTCTTCCATTTGGCTACCGATTTTGCTTTTATTCCACGAAAGTTTTCTCTTTTTTATGGATTGTGTGCAGCTTAGACACTACTCTGAGCTTTATGTCTAATTTGGATATAAAGATAAAAGTTTCATGACCCAAAGGACGCAAATTTTTAATAATTTATTGCGAAAGTATGAAAATTTAGGCTAAAATTTTCATTTTTTTCCTTTTAACACTTGTTTGTCATGTGAGTGCAATCTTACAATGTTTCTAAGTCTCAAACTAGCTAGCTTAGTTTAAGATTTTGAACCTAAGGTCCCAGTCTAATTTCTTATTAACTTTCATAATCATTTTTTAATTCAGTACATATCTTGACACATGCACTGGAAGGTAACTATTTAAAAATAAATACAATTAAACAGTATAAATAAATACACTGACATAAGCTGCAAGATCTCAAAGCATTTACTTTGAAGCCGAATACTGACCTCGACGCCCAAGCACCTCTAGTTTGAACCTGTGATGAGAAATAGAGGGGGTGAGCTTTGGGGAAAGCTCAGTAAGCAAACCACAAAAGCAGAGAGGTAATAGTCTACAAGATACTGAATTTCTAATGCTTGTCTAACGCATTCACATTCGATAATTCTTTCTTATCACTTATCCAAATCACATTTCGAAACTTATCAAAAGTTACATTTTTCCTGTGTTTACGGATTAGAATATTATCTAGACGCTGTCAAGTTTTTCAGGCAGAGAGGTATTTTGAAATACCTTAATTGACCATCAACCTTGACCACCCGAACTGAATATACCTATAGGGGTTCAAAATTTGAAACATAGTTGAATACAGAAAACCAAAGTTTAATGTAACTCAAGCATGTAAGCTCTTCCCTCTTGAATTGCTTGCATCCACATTCATCCGCAAAACACAATAATTTTTCAAGATCACATCATACAATTCAAAAACATATCACCGATCAAAATATATTCATATATTAGAAACATATCTTATTCAAAACTTAACTTGTATTCGAAACTTATCACACATCGAACATATCTTATTTTAAAACATAATCTATATCGAAACATCTTCCTTAGTCAAAATAGGTCTCGCATCCAAAACATATTCACATCCGAAATATATTCCTTATCCGGAACACATTTCATATTCGAAGCATATTTCTTATCCGAAATATATCACATCGATATATATTCATATATTCGAAACATATTTCATAATCCAAAACCCTCTTCATAGTTCGAAACATAGTTCTTATTCCTAAAGATACCTCACAATTCGAAACGTATTTCATACTTTCTTTGCTAGCTATTCTAACTCATTAGCAGGGACATTACTGACTATTATATCTCGTCAGCTGAGACTACATCACTAACTATTATCATCTCCATTAGCAGTGACCACAACATATTTATTTCATATCGTTAGGATATGTTCTGTGAACTATGCTCATGTTTGTAAAACATTTTTGCAAACATATTTCATATTCCAAAACATTTTTCACATTTCAAAATACATTTCACATTTCAAAACACATTTCAATGCATATTCCAAAATCTGAAACACATTTCATATGATCATTATTTTAACTCGTGATTGGAAAAAATCAGAATTTCAAAATACATGACCATTACTAACTATTATAACCCATTAGCAGGGCTCGAAATTGCCAACTATTACATACAGCGTTAGCAGGGGCCGAAACATTGCTAACTATTATATACATCGTTAGTAAGGGCTAAAATATTGCCAACTATTATATACCTCGTTAGAAAGGGCCGAAACATTGCTAACTATTATAAAACCGTTAGCAAGGGTCGAAACATTGCTATTTATATCGTTAATACCAGTCTACATCATTGCTAACTATTTTATACCCCGCTAGCAGGAGCCGAAAATGGTCATGGCTAACTATTATCGCTTGTCACGACCCTCAACTTACCAAAAATCAGCAGAAATTTTTCGCTTTTCATACATTATTTATTATTCGTCCTTACCTTACCTCGATCGTGATCAGCTACACTCTCAAATCGTTGGGCTGTGTGTCAATGTCTGCCTTATCCAACCATAATAATTTAATTTGCAATACAGTTTATAAGTAAACATTTGTATAAATAAATCAGAGTGTCGTTTACATGTGTTTACATTGCTTTACATCCCCAATAGTTACATACAAAATGTTATTGTGCTATCAAAAGTTTAGATACAAAATTACATCAGTGTGTATACCTTAAGCGATGGGATGCAGCGGATACCAAAAGGGAAAGCCTCCAGTCGCTCTCGTCTAAACTCAAATCTCTGTAGAGAGGGGGAAAATAAGGGGGTGAGCAAACCACACGCTCAGTAAGGCAATCATGCGAACAGGTAGATACTACACTATCTACGTGATCGTGATGCCATGCTTAAAACCATACAGTTCTCATTCACAACTCAAAAGCATTAGTTCATGCTTGTGTTAATGGCATGTAAAGCAAATCATGTTATTTGTTAGTGCACAAATCAAATTCAAAGCATGACATAAATCATCATGCATATTTCATAAGTAAAGCATGGAAAACCATCATGCATAAGTGCACTTTAAAGCCATTATCATGCTTTCTCATCTCAATAAAATCAACATCAACACTTGTCAGGATTTCAGCCTCTCCCTCGGACTGTCCTGACCCACAAAGCATTCTAAACATGGATTTATTCATAACAATAAACATGTGAGATAGGCAATATAATAACGGAAATCTCCTCTAGGACTATGGCCATATCATGTGTCCCAGGCTACACTGATCAGGTGTGCGGGGTATCACCACTATCTGCTTCCACACGGGAGGTAGGTCATGTCCAGCCCGTCGGTCCAGACAGATCTCGTCCGAAGATGGCATATCATAATCTCAACACGGTACAACGTACTCCATGCTACCTGCACGATACAACATACTCCGTGGACCCATATCAACACATCATATCACGTGCGAGCCCATTTAATCGGTACAACCTCTTGTCTACCTGAAGCTCCTAGCATGGCTATCAACATGTCAATTCTCAAAAATGCACGTATGAGCCTATTTAATCGGTGAGACACCCAGTCTGCATCATTTATATCGTTAATACCAGGCTAAATCTTTGCTAACTATTTTATACCCCGCTAGCAGGAGCCGAAAATGGTCATGGCTAACTATTATCGCTTGTCACGACCCTCAACTTACCAAAAATCAGCGCGAATTTTTCGCTTTTCATACATTATTTATTATTCGTCCTTACCTTACCTCGATCGTAATCAGCTACACTCTCAAACCGTTGGGCTATGTGTCAATGTCTGCGTTATCCAACCATAATAATTTAATTTGCAATATAGTTTATAAGTAAACATTTGTATAAATAAATCAGAGTGTCGTTTACATGTGTTTACATTGCTTTACATCCCCAATAGTTACATACAAAATGTTATTGTGCTATCAAAAGTTTAGATACAAAATTACATCAGTGTGTATACCTTAAGCAATGGGATACAGCGGATACCAAAAGGGAAAGCCTCCAGTCGCTCTCGTCTAAATTCAAATCTCTGTAGAGAGGGGAGAAATAAGGGGGTGAGCAAACCACACGCTCAGTAAGGCAATCATGCGAATAGGTAGATACTACACTATCTACGTGATCGTGATGCCATGCTCAAAACCATACAGTTTCTCATTCACAACTCAAAAGCATTAGTTCATGCTTGTGTTAATGGCATGTAAAGCAAATCATGTTATTTGTTAGTGCACAAATCAAATTCAAAGCATGACATAAATCATCATGCATATTTCATAAGTAAAGCATGGAAAACCATCATGCATAAGTGCACTTTAAAGCCATTATCATGCTTTCTCATCTCAATAAAATCAACATCAACACTTGTCAGGATTTCAGCCCCTCCCTCGGACTGTCCTGACCCACAAAGCATTCTAAACATGGATTTATTCATAACAATAGACATGTGAGATGGGCAATATAATAAGGGACATCTCCTCTAGGACTATGGCCATATCATGTGTCCCAGGCTACACTGATCAGGTGTGCGGGGTATCACCACTATCTACTTCCACACGGGAGGTGGGTCATGTCCAGCCCGTTGATCCAGACAGATCTTGTCCGAAGACGGCATATCATAATCTCAACACGGTACAACGTACTCCATGCTACTTGCACGGTACAGCATACTCCGTGGACCCATATCGACACATCATATCACGTGCGAGCCTATTTAATCGGTACGACCTCTTGTCTACCTAAAGCTCCTAGCATGGCTATCAACATGTCAATTCTAAAAAATGCACGAATGAGCGTATTTAATCGGTAAAACACCCAGTCTACCCGAAGCTCCTAGCACGGCAACAAGTATGGTGGGCATCTAATGCGAGCTATGCTCAGCACCATGCCAAAACCAGTGTAAAGTTTGTGCGAGCTTAATTCTAGCACAACATCATAAAAATCCATGTGAAAACTAGTGTGAGCTACGCTCTAACACTCGTGCGTATGAAAACACATCAAATCTCGTGTAAGTCATACTCCGGCACACTTTCATTCTCACGAAATCCATGTAGGTGGCTCAATTTTTTGCAAAACATGGTTATCAACCAAATCAAATCATTTCTTTTGCAAATCATTTCAAATGTTAGCCAACCTACCAATCATTTGCTAAAAAGCAACAAAACAAGGTTTCCAAATCATCATACTTTTGTTTTCATGCACATTTCTCAAAACCCAACTCTTTGTCATTCAATCACCCAATTTCATTTTCTAGTGTCACATGCACTCCAGCAAAACATTTAAGTGCCCAAATTGCGCACAGATATCTCTAAGAGTCCACACAATTCCCTTACCTCGATTTACTCGAGGTGCGACTCTTTTCCTTTACGCTTATCGCGCTCTTGACTCAACTTGCTCCGGTGTATCCTCGGGAGTTGCAATTCATTCATCAAACGCTCGAGTTAGTGTTGCTAACTCTCATTCAACTATACATTTTATCCAATGCCTTAACTATTCATTTTACCCTTTTTGGGCAAGTCTCACAATTCATTCCATAACACCATCTTAAATCCATACCCACAATACCATTATCATCTTAAGATGTCCTATTGATCATTTATTCCACTACATTTCACTTTCTCACACTAATCCATTTTTAGGTTATAATCCTTCCATTGCATTCTAGATAGTTCTATTATTAATATGCACACCAAATCAACTTCACATCAATAACTAAACAAATGTACTTAGATTGGTGCACTAGAAACTCACCTCTTTGGATTTCCTTCTTACTCCAAATGAAAATGCTTTTAACTCCTTCAAGACAACAAATGGGTAAGTGTCTCCAAGCTATGTTGTTCTTCTCTTTGATGTGAATAACTTTTTATCTAATAGCCTTCCCTCAAATCTTTTTAAAAATAGGTGGATTTTAGAGAGAGAAAACTAGGTTTTTGGATTGAAAATGGAAGAAAATAGTTTTGTCCCGAAATCTGTAGATCCAACTGCTCCTATTTATAGATTTAGCTTGATGAGATCGATCTGTCGAGACATGAGATCGATCTGGTCCCCTTAAAATCCCTCTTTTCACGACAATTTGAAGGCATGAGATCAATCTGTCAAAACCTTGAGATCGATCTGTCTCAGACAGTAGCTTAAGGAGATCGATCTGGCTAGGGAGGAGATCGATCTAGTCCAACACGAGAGGTAAGGAAATCGATCTGTTTGCCTTAAGAATTGATCCTCATTTTACAGAATGTTTAGGAGATCGATCTGACTCCATTGGAGATCGATCTGGCTCCATTGGAGATCGATCTGCACTGTTCCTATTGCTCGAATAAGAGCATTTTAGCTCTTCCAGATCGATCTCTCATCATGAGATCGATCTGACCTTCATATTTTCCAGATTTTCTACAGTTTTTTGCAGCAACTCACACCCAAACATCCTTGATTTGCTACCATGGTCATTTTCTCATCCAGTTACCTTTAAGTCTTGAAAATGGCATCCATTCATATTTTATACACATTAAAACTTGTGTACATTCATTGTATAACCGAAGGTATACAATACAAAACCAAATGGAAATGCATAACTCATGCAATCTTCATTCCATTTTACCACACTACTCTTATTACATTCCACTCACATTCATCACATACAAAAGTTTATTTTTTCATATTCATACATAATGAAACTTATACGTACATCACAACTCTTATTACAAGTGTGTACATTGAACTTACGGACTCTACATCATTTATGCTTCACATTACAAATACATCACGATTTACACATATACAAGGTTATACATATATGGGGTCTCACATTCTCCCCCACTTAAAAAATTTGATTCTCCAAATTAGAACCAAATCATTCTGTGAAAAGCTCGGGATACCTTTCTCACATCAAACTTTCTGATTCCCATGTGGCCTCCTCCACCGTGTGATGTTGCCAAATAACCTTCACCAAAGGAATTGTCTTTGTCCTCAACACTTTCTCTTTTCTATCCAATATCCGAACTGGCCCCTCAATGTACGTCACGCCTCCATTGAGCTCCAAAGGCTCATACCATATTACATGCGCCGGGTTCGGGTGATACTTCCGTAACATGGATACATGGAAGACGTTATGTACATTTGCAAGTTTAGGTGGCAATGCTAGTCTGTATGCCTTATCTCTCACCTTATCAAGTATCTCAAATGGCCCTATATACCGAGGGCTCAACTTCCCCTTCTTCTTGAATCTCATAATCCCCTTCGAGGGAGAAACCTTCAAAAACACTGACTCACCCACATCAAATTCTAGTGGTCTCCATCTCTTGTTAGCAAACTCTTTTGTCTGCTCTGAGCTGTCTGTAACCTCTCACAAATCAACTGGACATCCTCAGAGGCTTGTCTAACCAAGTCTGGAGCAAAAATCTGTCTGTCACCAACCTCTTCCCATCCAATAGAGGAACAACATCTACACCCATACAATGCCTCATATGGTGTCATCCCGATACTCGCATGAAAACTGTTATTATAGGCGAACTCTGTGAGTGGCAAATGGTCATCCCAGGAGCCTCCAAAATCTAATGCACACGCTCTCAACATATCCTCTAGGGTCTGTATAGTCCTCTCTGATTGACCATCTGTCTGAGGATGAAACGCAGTGCTAAAACTCAACTGGGTTCCCATCGCTTCTTGAAAATGTTCCCAGAAATGAGAAGTGAAGCGGGCATCCCTATCAGAAACAATGCTCACTAGAATCCCATGTAGCCTCACTATCTCGCACACATACATGTTCGCTAACTGGCTCAGAGTATCGGTAGCTCTCATAGCTAGAAAACAGGCTGATTTCGTCAATCGATCCACAATCACCCATATGGCATCATAACCTCTGTGGGTCCTAAGCAATCCCATCACAAAATCCATAGTGACATGCTCCCACTTCCAAATCAGTATCGGTAGAGGCTACAATAACCCTACAGGTTTCTAATGCTCTACATTTACCTGCTGACAAACGAGACACTTAGCAACATATTCAGTAATGTCTTTCTTCATCCCAGACCACCAATAAACCTTTTGAAGGTTTTGATACATCTTAGTACTCCCTAGATGTATCGTATACCTCGATGAATGAGCCTCTGTCAAGATTAACTTCTTAACCTCTGGATCATCAGAAATACATATCCTACCCCTGAACCTCAACAATCCATAAGAACTCAATTCAAAGTTCGACTCTGTACCCCTTTGTGTCTGCCCGACAATATCACTACACTGCTGATCAACTCGCTGAGCCTGTCGGATTCGATCTACCAGATCCGGTTCCAACTACAAGCTAGCTATCATAAATCCACTATTAGCGTCAGGCGGGGTCATATCCAAACTGAGGTTCGTGAACTATTCCAACAGCTCGTGTTCCTTGACCATCATGAATGACACCAACCCAAAATACTTTCTACTCAATGCATCAGTAACTACATTTGCCTTCCTTGGGTGGTACAGGATCTCACAATCATAATCCTTTAAAAGCTTGAGCCATCTGCTCTGTCTCATGTTCAACTCTTTCTGCGAGAACAGGTGCTTAAGGCTTTTATGATTTGTGTAAACCTAAAATCTCTCACCATAAAGATAGTGGCACCATATTTTCAATGCAAACACTACGGTCGCCAACTCTAAATCATGGGTCAGGTAGTTCCTCTCATGATCCTTCAACTGTCTTGATCCGTAGGCTACTACCTTCCCATCCTGCATCAATACACAGCCCAGTCCTTAGTGCGAAGCATCCGTATACACCGAGAAACCTCCTGAGCTGGTAGGAATGGTGAGAATCAGAGTGTGGTTAATCTCATTTTCAACTCCTGCAAGTTCTCATCACATCTATCGTCCCACACAAACTCCACATTCTTTCTCGTGAGATGTGTCAACGGAGCAGCTAATCTTGAGAATCCCTCCACAAACCTTCGATAATATCCAGCTAAACCTAAGAAACTTCTGATCTCTGTCACTGTCTGGGTCTCTAACACTGTATCACTGCCTTAATCTTGATGGATCCACTGACACACCATCCTTCGATACTATATGATCCAGAAAAGAGATCTACTCCAACCAAAAGTCGCACTTGCTGAGTTTAGCATACAACTTCTTCTCTCGGAGGGTCGTAGCACTATCGTTAGATGTTGTTCATGCTCCTATCTAGATCTTGAGTACACCAGTATATCATCAATAAACACAATAACAAATCGATCCAAGTACTAGTGGAATACCTTATTCATCAATAACATAAAAGTTACGAGAGCATTCGTCAACCCGAATGGCATAACCATAAACTCATAATGTTCATACCGGTGCAAAAAGTTATCTTGGGTACGTCTCCACTCTGTATCTTCAACTGATGGTACCCAGATCTCAGATCTCTCTTAGAAAAGACTTGCGCTCCCCTAAACTGATCCAACAAGTCATCGATACGTGGAAGGAGATACTTATTCTTGATGGTGGCGTTATTCAACAATCGGTAATCTATACACAGTTGGAGGCTTCCATCATTTTTTCTTACAAACAGAATCGGTGCTCCCTAAGGTGAGACATTCGGCCTGATGAACCCCTTCTCCAGCAACTCTTGCAGCTGTTTCCTTAGTTCTTCCGACTCAACTTGAGCCATCCTGTACGGTGGCTTGGATATCGACTCTGTATCAGGTGCCAAGTCTATACCAAATTCCATCTCTCTATCTGAAGGTAACCCTGGTAATTCATCCGGGAATTCCCTGACCATTGGGATGTCTATCAACTCCGGACGTGCCTTATCCATCTCAATCACAAAAGCAATGAACCCTTAATATTATTCTTTTATCCGTTAGTAACATAATCATCACCTCAACATGTGCAATTGATAAACAATTCATCTCTCAAGTTTTATGAATTTAAATCATACTTTTCTCATTTATAAAGATTATGTCATTTCATTTCTTTACATCAAAGTTTACAATAAGATTGTTTAATCTTGAAAACATCAAGGTTTTGGCACGACAATCCATAACAACATAGTTCGCAGCCAGCCAATCCATACCTAGGATTAAATCAAAATCACTCATATTTAATAAAATTAAATCAGCTGTCATTTCTTCACCTCCTATCCTCATCTTACAATTTCTATATACATGTTCAGTTAGCTGACTATCATTCATAGTGGTAGATATCATCAATATCTTATCTAGCAGTGTGGGTTTTACATGCTTCAACAATTTATATGCAAAGGATGGTAATATAAAAGAATATGTGGCACCAGGATCAAACAATGCAAATGCTTCTAAATCAAAGATTTGGATGGTACCTTTAACCACATCCGAAGACTGATCCGTAGTGTCCTGGTCCAGCGCGTGCACCCGTCCTCTGCTCACGCCCATTGCATGCTTCCCCTTTTCCTCAGTTGTAGCCCTCCTCCTCGGGATAGCTGTACCAATTGGAGCTCTCTCTGACTCTCTGCCCTTCTGTGGGGCTCTCTCTGTCATCTCTGGGCAATCCCTGATTATGTGCCCTGATTTCCCACATCTAAAGTATACTGCAGGAGGTCCATAACTTGGTCTAGTACCATGGTACCTTTCACACTTGCCGCATTGCTTCATAGTAGGCCGTGGCCCTCCAATCATAATTCCCTTAGCTGGAGCTATGGTCGGATACATGAGAGGGTTAACTGTCCTCTCCCGAATCTCCTCGATCCTTGGCCTCTTCCCAGCAAACCTCTTGTTTCTTTTATAATTGAAGCCTCTATCCATCACTGGCCTCTTCTTATCTTTATCCCTCACTTTACCAACATTTTCAAACTCTAAGGCGATTCTATCAATGTCTTGCTCACATAATTACGCCTTGCGCATTGCCTCCTCGTAAGTCGGTATATCCAAAGGAACCAATCTGCACCTGATGGTCAGTCTCAATCCATCTACAAACTTCTGGATCTTCTCGACCTCATTACCTATCGTGTTGGGATCATATCTGCCCATGGAGATAAAGTCGTCTCATACTCATCCACCATCCTACTCCCTTGGGTCAGTCCCAAAAATATCATCTTCATTTTTCGCTGTGCAGTATCCGAAACATACTGTCTCTGAAAAGCCTCCAAAAATATATCTCAGCTGATCTTTGTATGCTGAGCTCTCAAAATAGTCCTAGTGGACTTCCACCAATGTTCTGCTGATCCTTTCAGCATGAAAGCTGCAAACGCTACCATCTTGGTAGTAGTGCACTCGAAGAACCCATATAACTTCTTAAATTCATTTATCCAATCCTCAGCAGCTACTAGGTCCTTAACTCCACTGAAAGACGACTGTCTAAACTTCTAGAACTATTGTAGTCTATCCAAATCACAACCGTAACCCCAGCCTCTACTGTCCTGTGGTGTAGCAACATGTGTAGGCATATCCTGTGCGGGTGGGGGTGTAGGTGTATCTGTCGTCGAAGGTATCTGGGTTGGCCGTGCCCGTGCCTTAGGAACTGCCACCTGCTCGGCATCATCCTCTGTAGCAAGACTCTGTCTGCCCCCAACTCCAAGCAACAATTGAGTGACCAACTCCAAGATCATCTCTATGCTCCGCTCAATCCTCGCGAAGCATGCCTTAGTACTCTGGGGTCTATCCTCTGGACCCTGTGGAGCATGCTCGACCTCAGCCTCCACCTCGATCTCTTCTTGAGCCTCATGTGTTTCCAACTCAACACTACCCCCAAGCCTACCTCTACGGCCTCGAGCTTGCACTCTCGTCCCTTTACCGCGACTAGTATTATGCATATTGCTCAATTCCCTACATTCACATCAATTTCTTAGTCAACCCATCAACACACACACAATTGTATCTAAATAAGCACAATAACATGGGGATGTAATTTTCCAACTTATTAATTATTTTAGACACGACACAGGTCAGACCAACTCAGCTCTGATATCAACTTCTGTCACGACCCTCAACTTACCAAAAATCAGCGCGAATTTTTCGCTTTTCATACATTCATTATTTATTATTCGTCCTTACCTTACCTCGATCGTGATCAGCTACACTCTCAAACCGTTGGGCTGTGTGTCAATGTCTGCCTCATCCAACCATAATAATTTAATTTGCAATATAGTTTATAAGTAAACACTTGTATAAATAAATCATAGTGTTGTTTACATGTGTTTACATTACTTTACATCCCCAATAGTTACATACAAAATGCAACTATGCTATCGAAAGTTTAGATACAAAATTACATCTGTGTGTATACCTTAAGCGATGGGATACAGCGGATACCAAAAGGGAAAGCCTCCAGTTGCTCTCATTTAAACTCAAAGCTCTGTAGAGAGGGGGAAAATAAGGGGGGTAAGCAAACCACACGCTCAGTAAGGTAATCATGCGAACAGGTAGATACTATACTATCTACGTGATCGTGATGCCATGCTCAAAACCATACAGTTTCTCATTCACAACTTAAAAGCATTAGTTCATGCTTATGCTAATGGCATGTAAAGAAAATTATGCTATTTGTTAGTGCACAGATCAAATTCAAAGCATAGCATAAATCATCATGCATATTTCATAAGTAAAGCATGGAAAACCATCATGCATAAGTGCACTTTAAAGCCATTATCATGCTTTCTCATCTCAATAAAATCAACATCAACACTTGTCAGGATTTCAGCCGCTCCCTCAGACTGTCCTGACCCACAAAACATTTCAAACATGGATTTATTCATAACAATAGACAAGTGAGATAGGCAATATAATAAGGGAAATCTCCTCTAGGACTATGATCATATCCTGTGATCCGAGGCTACACTGATCATGTGTGTAGGGTATCACCACTATCTGCTTCCACACGGGAGGTGGGTCACGTCCAGCCCGTCGGTCCATAGCAGATCTCGTCCGAATACAACATATCACAATCTCAACACAGTACAATGTACTCCATGCTACCTGCACGGTACAGCATACTCCATAGACCCATATCAACACATCATATCATGCCATATCTATAAAATGCACGTGCGAGCCTATTTAATCGGTACGACCTCTTGTCTACCCAAAGCTCCTGGCACAGCTATCAACATGTCAATTCTAAAAAATGCACGTGCGAGCCTATTTAATCGGTGCGACACCCAGTCTACCCGAAGCTCCTAGCACGGCACCAAGTATGGTGAGCATCTAATGCAAGCTATGCTCCAGCACCATGCCAAAACCAGTGTAAAGTCTGTGCAAGCTAACTCTAGCACAACATCATAAAAATTCATGTGAAAACTAGTGCGAGCTACGCTCTAGCACTCATGCGTATGAAAACACATCAAATCTCATGCGAGTCATACTCTAGCACGTTTTCATTCTCACGAAATCCATGTAGGTGGCTCAATTCTTTGCAAAACATGGTTATCAACCAAATCAAATCATTTCTTTTGCAAATCATTTCAAATGTTAGCCAACCTACCAATCATTTGCTAAAAAGCAACAAAACAAGGTTTTCAAAGCATCATGCTTTTGTTTTCATGCACATTTCTCGAAACCCAATTCTTTACCCTTCAATCACCCAATTTCATTTCCTAGTGTCACATGCACTCTAGCAAAACATTTAAGCGCCCAAATTGTGCACAAATATCTCTAAGAGTCCACACAATTCCCTTACCTCGATTTACTCGGAGTGCGACTCTTTTCCTTTACGCTTATCACGCTCTTGACTCAACTTGCTCTGATATATCCTCGGGAGATGCAATTTATTCATCAAACACTTGAGTTAGTGTTGCTAACTCTCATTCAACTATGCATTTTACCCAATGCCTTAACTATTCAATTTACCCTTTTCGGGTAAGTCTCACAATTCATTCCATAACACCATCTTAAATCCATACTCACAATACCATTATTATCTTAGGATGTCATATTCATCATTTATTCCACTACATTTGACTTTCTCACACTAACCCATTTCTAGGTTATAATCCTTCCATTGCATTCTAGATAGTTCTACCATTAATATGCACACCAAATCAACTTCACATCAATAACTAAACAAATGTACTTGGACTGGTGCATTAGAAACTCACATCTTTGGATTTCCTTCTTGCTCCAAATGAAAATTCTTTTAACTCCTTCAAGACAACTAATGGGAAAGTGCCTCCAAGCTATGTTGTTCTTCTCTTTGATGTGAACAACTTTTTATTTAATAGCCTTCCCTCAAATCTTCTTGAAATGGGTGGATTTTAGAGAGAGAAAACTAGGTTTTTGGATTGAAAATGAAAGGAAATGGTTTTGTCCCAAAATCTGCAGATCCAACTGCTCCTATTTATAGATTTAGCTTGATAAGATTGATCTATCAAGACTTGAGATCGATCTGGTCCCCTTAAAATCCCTCTTTTCACGACAATTTAAAGGCATGAGATCGATCCGTCGAAACCTTGAGATCGATCCGTCGAAGACAGTAGCTTAAGGAGATCGATCTGGCTAGGGAGGAGATCGATATGCTCCAACTCAAGAGCTAAGGAAATCGATCTATTTGCCTTAAGAATCGATCCTCATTTTACAGAATGTTTAGGAGATCGATCTGGCTCTATTGGAGATCGATTTGCACTGTTCCTATTGCTCGAATTAAAGCATTTTGGCTCTTCCAGATCGATCTCTAATCCTATGAGATCGATCTGACCTTTATATTTTCCAGATTTTCTACAGTTTTCTACAGCAACTCACACCCAAACATCCTTGATTTGCTGTCATGGTCATTTTCTCATCCAATTTCCTTTAAGCCTTGAAAATGGCATCAATTCATACTTTATACACATTAAAATTGGTGTGCATTCATTATATAACCAAAGGTATACAACACAAAACCAAATTGAAGTGCATAACTCATGCAATCTTCATTCCATTTTACCACACTACTCTTATTCCATTCCACCCACATTCATCACATACAAAAGTCCATTTCTTCATATTCATACATAATGAAACTTGTACGTACATCACAACTCTTATTACAAGTGTGCACATTGAACTTATAGACTTTACATCATTTATGCTTCACATTACAAATACATCACCATTTACACATATACAAGGTTATACATATATGGGGTCTCATAAAAACATTTAGCTGTAAAAGCTATCAGAATGCATGTTTTGAAATCAGTTCTGCTCACAATGTGGATAAAAGCAGAGTTAGCTTAAATCCAAAACATAAAGACTTATGTCTCACATACTTTCAAAACATGACATAAGTGAGATTTTAAAGCTTCTTTAATGCAGGTATAAACCAATACAAGTTTTCGAAATCCCACAATATCATAATATGTATCGAGATGCAATTGTAATTCAAAATAAGGTTCATATAAGAATATATCCTTTTCGATAATCTTATCGCCGATATTTTCACATACTTATAACACTTAGGATCCTTAGACATCATTTGATTCTTGCCCCAGGACCTGATTTAATCTGTTCGATGCTACCTTGCATCAAAAGAATTAATTTATACCTTAAGACGCTACGTTGCACCATAAGGATCACTATCCATTCGATATTCTTATCAAAATTAATCAACATTTTCATAAATCAAAACTTCTATTGTTTCGTTGATCACTCGTACCTATCACACATAATCCTTGAACATTTTTCAATTTATGTTCTAGGACTCATTTTATTTCATATGATGCTACCACGTATCTATGAAATTGACTTGTACCCAAGATGCTAATTCGCACCTCAATGGTTACTGATCAATTTCATATTTTTATCGATAATCCAATCACATGTTCTTATCATATTTATAATCCTCAAATATGTTTTAATTTTTGTTCGATGACCCAAATTTATCTCGTATGATACTACTACGCATCTATGGATTTAACTTAAAATTTTTCTACATCCAGAATTATCCGTATGATGCTTCTTTGCATCATAAAAGGGAACTACTAACTCGATATCTTATTCATATTTTTTTTATCACTCCATAATTTATCGAAAAGTCATTTGATCCAATTATTTATGAAATCCTTAAGCATTTCTTAATTTTTGCATTCATAATTAAATTCATTATCTATGAATTTAATTAGCAGATTTCAAAATTCATACTTAAATTTATTATTTATGAATTTCAACTATAGCTTATGCAATTTAATTACATAAAATGCTATAGCTATTGTAACAAGTAAGATTTACTTACCTCGTATGACAATATAAGTTGTATCAAGTAAGGTTCACTTACCCGAAATATCGTGATGGCAGGCTTAGTCGAATTTACGTTCGTTGCCTATTGTCACATTACACATTTATATATTTAAATCGGGTTAGTTTCAATAAAATATAAATTCAAATAAATTTTTGAAAAATTAAAACGATTAAATCCGACCTCTTACCGGTTTATCCTTAAACCGAATCACTCAAAATTTTTCTTTTCTTTTTTTCCCCTTTTCTACTCTTCTTTTTTTTTTTCTTTTGCTAAACCAGTTTAGACTGGTTCGGCCCATTTCTCTTCAGCTGAACCGATTCAGCCTTTGCTTTGCCCGATTTGGGCCTTACCGATCGGTTCTCGATCAGTTTTCGCTTCTAGCAGCGTCGTACGGCCATGCGAAGCATGGGGTTGGTGGCAGCAAGCTTGCGCTGACGAGGATGAGGCAGGTCCGGCCTCTTCTTTTCACCGCATCACTTTCTTTCTCTCCTCGCTGATCTGTGCCTTTTTCGCCTCCGCTAGTCGGCGTCGTTAGCTCTCCTCATTCCCTCATCGCCAGTGACACTGCCCCCTTTAGCCGACCCTCTTTCCCTTCCATTCTCTCGTCTCCTCCCTCATCTTCGGTTGGCTTCCTCTGTTTTTATTAGAGGAAACTAAAGATGAGTCAGTGGGATATTTCCCACCGACTGAATCTCTTATCTTTCTTTTTTATTATTATTATTATATATAAATCCATATATATTATTTATTAATATAAAATATTATATGGATAAATATCTATATATTATATTATTATAATATATTATATAGATAAATATCTACATAATATATATTTTATATATTATTTATCTATTTCTATATTTTTTTTCTTTTTGAAAAAAATTATCCCGTATTCTTAAGATAAATTCCCAAGATGAAAAATTTTAGGTCATCACAAAAAGATTGAATTATACAGGAAAACTAAGAACAAATAGATTTGTCATATCATTCTAACCATTCTTTAACATATTGGGGGTTGTACAACTATTGCTAGTGGCTAGTCATAATCTATATATAATGACTTTGTTCAATTGGGAATAAATTGATGATGGATGCAAAGGAGTGCGATCTATTGATAAATTAAAGGATGTCTAATTCATCTAGTCTTAATTAGTTTTAGGATGTAGTTCATATATATTGTCAACTTGTTTGAGAACCTAATGGGTCATGCATAATAAAATTTTAAAAGAATTATTAAAATGAGAAATTAAGTTGAACTTAATTATAATGAATAGAATTATTAAATTAAATTGGATTTAATTCTAACTTTGAGTCTAATTAAAGTAATAAAGGTTTAAGGGTTACACTCTTGTGGGATTAAGGAAATAAAGGGGCGACATCCTGTCTTGAAAAACAAGGGTTAACTACACCTCTTTAATGTTGTAACAAGGGGATGTCGCACATGCATGATGAACATAAGGGCGGTCATACTTTTTAATGTTATAACATTAAGGTTGTTGCACTATGTAAGAAACATAATAAAAGGGGACAACTATGACATGAGTTCAAGGAAGATAGAAGACAAATTTTAATCTTCTAATTCATGGTTGAAGCTTTTGAAGCACTAGCTTACCTAACCCAAAGGGTTTTTAGTGTAGAACATATCTCTCTTCTACGTTTTGTGTTTTTCTTGAAGAAGAAATAGTACTAACAAAAGAAGATTTATTCTTTGCAATTCGGGTGGATACTGTTGAGGTTGGATGATTGAATAGCTTGGTGATTGTGATCGATCTCTCTAGCATAGAACTTTCCAAATTCACTTGAGAAAGGTAATCCTTCTATCTTCTCATCATATGTTCATGTTATTGATATCAAAGTGGTCCAAGAAAGGGAATTTAGGAAAAATTTTAAATTTTCGATATGCTATGTTTGTTAATCGTATGCTTAATTTCCCAACAAATTTCGATTTAAAGGAAGGCTTAGTGTTAAGGATGGACTCAGCGCAGAGATTACATGCCAAGCCTCGCTTAATAAGCCCAGTTTAGATCCTGCTCTGTTTCTCGATCTCTCCAGTCTCATGGCTTAAAAATAGAATGATTCTACTCAGACAGCCAGACTGCACCAGATGATGATACATGTCACGATCTAATGCTTCCCACTTACCTATAACTAAGCCTTCCCTTCCAAGGGAAAGGGATCTGTTGACTCTCATTCCTATTCAAGCACTGCCACATTTACCTTATGCCTTAATCCTTACTTATAGCCTTATCATGCCCAGACACCCAACTAATCTTGTCAAGACTGTTGTATTTGGTGAATAGTTTGATTTATACCAAGTACTTAGTAGCAAACTTACAACTAATACCATGGACGTAGGCACATTGCTGAACTATAAATCCTAGTGTCTGTTTCTTTACTTACACCATTCAAACTTTGTAACATTCTAGGTCTAAAGTATTTAAAACCATTTTATCTCCAAATCAGTGCTAGAAAATAGATAATTTCTGTAAGGAGTAAATTAGTAAAATGTAAAAAAAAAAAACTTTATCCATTGGATAATAAAACTTTATCCATTGGATAAAAAAACCCAACATTAAAAAATAAAAATAAAAAAGATAAGGAAAAACAAAAAAGAAAAATATAAAAAGAGAGAGCATGAGGTGTCACGTTGAAACCACCGTTGCTCTTCCTTAATAAAATGAATAAATTTGTTAGTGTTATAAATTTATTCTTTGTATAAATTTTCGAAATAAAATCTTTTAAAAAGAGGATTTTAAAAAAAATCATTTTTATAATTTATTTTTTATTTCTTCCAAGAATTACAAATTTGTTATTATTATTTTTATAAAAAATGATTTAAAACACATTTTTGGTCAAAATCGATATGACCACTATTGTTTTTTTTTTCACACTATTTTAGGAGTTTTGACAAAATTTTGGCTTAATTTATCAAAAAATTGTTGCAATTTTGGATTGTATTTTTTTGTATGTTATATTTTTTTATATACTATTATTATTTATTAAAATTGATCTTGAAAAAGAATTTCTTCATTAAGTATAAATATTGTCAAAATATTTTATTTACAATGAAAATATTTAATAATTAAAGATGAAGATGTAATTACTTATAATATAACATAACTCTTTTTTATTTATTCGATCAAAAGGTTGTTTTAAATTTTTTATTATCTATATTTCTTATGTTATAAAATATTTTATGCTAAAAAATTTAAATAAAATTATATCATTATTTTAATAAAATAAATAAATAAATAATTAGTAATAAATAAAAAGCGCAGGAATGTACATTGTTGCGAAAATTAACACGGACCGGGTTCGTCGTTTTGACGATGGAACCGTTGGATCAAAATTCTTAAAATCCAAGGGTGGAGATAAAAACCCTAATTGCATAAACATTGGAGCTTGGTCTGCTGTTCACAAAAACCCTCGTTTCTCATCCTTTGCTAGCAGTCGGGGCATCCGTTCTCATACTGATAAAGGTTCGATACTTAATACGCTGATTGCTTGTTTCTCTTATTCATTGGTATTTTCATTCTTCAAAGGAAGTTCGTACTTTCTTCTGTTTCTGTTAGTTTTATTTCGATTGCTGATTCCTCTGTCTTTAGATCTGGTAACTGGTATTGTTTTGGTTCTGGATGCCTGTTTGTTTATGTTATTTGGGAAACTATGAAGTAAAGAAAATGTATTTGGTTGATATTTCCTTCTTATATCTTTGAAGCTTTGCTCAGTAGCCAATACTTGACGATGGTTTTCATGTTTACATGCAATCCTTTCGGCTGCCTTTGTCATTTAGCTTTCGAGCTTAGCTTCTGCTTTGTGCTTTACCACATACGATAAGTAAATTAGGGCAACTCACATTTTAGTTTTTATGCCTCTTTCCTGCAAATACCATGATCATATCGTTATCATCTGTGGTTTTGCATTATCAGTTTTTGTTTTTCACATTTTCCTGTTCTTTCTTTTCTTCCCCCTTTTTTTTTTTTTTACCCTTGGTTTACTTTTGCTTATCATACAATTACAACATTGAAAAGGGTAAAGTAGCGACTGGATAGCCTTTTTCCTTTTTTTTTTTTTTTTTGTTTCTTTGTTTTCTGTTAGAGCTGAGAAGGTTGGTGTTATAAGGTGAGTTAGGAGTTCATTTCTTCATTCTAATTTGTTTTTCTTATTGCTTTAATTGTTGCAATATTAGTATCTACAAAAATTTATGTTTGTCATATGTTTTCTGAGATTCCCATGCCTATTGTATCTTCGCAATGCATGATTGTTCTTTTATGGTTCATTTTTAGTGTGTTTTAATTGCTTTTTTTTTTTAAAAAAAAAAAAAATTCTGATAAGCTTGTTTATGAGTATTTTGGTTCTTGCTCAATATTCTTGTTTATCAACTTGCTGTTTACTCCTTTGGACAGATGAATGTTGAGAGGCTCATGAAGATGGCAGGTGCAGTCCGCACTGGCGGAAAGGGTAGCATGAGAAGGTATGTTCATTGTTTTGAATTTCCTTAGATAGGCTAGCTATATGAAGTTTGTAGGTTGATTATCTCCGAGATATGGAGGTAAATGTTGTTAATTTTTTTAGGAGAGACTCTTGAAGATCAGGTTTTTGCCTTCCGTGTCGGTGCAATGTTTGATTAGCTAACATGTCAAGTGAAATGCTTTATCTGTCCTTTTAGTCAATTCTTCTGAAGTTGTAGGCCATTTGAATAGGTGCTTGAATTTTGATGTCTTTGTATAGTTTGCGTAGTAATCATTATCTTGTTATTTTAACCTGTGTTAATAGAAAGAAGAAGGCTGTTCACAAGACAACTACCACTGATGACAAACGACTGCAGAGCACCCTTAAGAGAATAGGAGTGAATGCTATTCCTGCAATTGAGGAAGTCAACATGTTCATGGATGATTTTGTTCTTCAGTTTATTAACCCGAAAGGTATATATCAGTTAAGTGAAGGGGACCAGATGATTTATTCAAATATTTTGCGTGATAAATTAACTTATGATGATCTACATTTCAGTGCAAGCTTCCATTGCTGCCAATACCTGGGTTGTTAGTGGTTCTCCACAGGCAAAGAGTATGCCTCTCTTAACTTTAAGGCCGCCAAACGTTGATCAAATCTTATTTCTATTACCCTTTGAAAATTTGATAATATTAACTCCTAGGGCATCAAGGACTAGGGGTTTTTTCTCAGCCATTGTGCTCTTACTCTTAAGCTTTTTTAGGTTTTTTATTTTGACATGGTACTTTTCTCCCCTATTCCAGAGTTGCAAGATATTCTCCCCGGAATCATCAACCAATTGGGTATGCACTCTTGGCTTTAGCACTTTTTTTTTTGTATTGTTTCCAGATTTCAGATTGGTATAAACTTTTGATCTTTACTGTAAAAACTTTAGGGCCGGATAACTTGGACAACTTAAGGAAATTGGCAGAGCAGTTCCAGAAGCAGGCACCTACTACTGCGGGTGCTGGTGCAACCACCACCCAAGAAGAGGATGATGATGACGTACCACAACTTGTGCCTGGTCAGACCTTTGAAGCGGCAGCAGCAGAAGGCCAAGCTTCTAAATAGTGTTTTTATAGAGATTTTTGTTTTGTGTTATTTTATATGTTTCTGATGAATTACTTTTGTTTCTTTTTCCTATTTACTCTTTTGTTCTAGTTGGTGCTCTCCCTTGTACTCTAATGGTTTTGTTTCTTTAGCGAGTTCGCTTATTTCCAGAATTTCTGTTATTGCTGACTTGGTACCCAATAGAGTGGCGATTCGTTGGCCACCGGACCAGATGCGTCCGCCCCGAAGACCAAAAGGTGTTCTCGAAACCCTCAATCTATGCAGTAAATCTTTCATCTGGAAAAAACTACTAGGCATATGAGCTTTCAAGCGTAGGAGATAGGTCTTTTTGTTCCATGCCAAATGCTAATGCCAATGATCAAACCCGGCTTTGATGGCTTTCAAAGGGCAGGGCGGGCTTGATGACTTTGCTTGCTTTACTGTTTACGAGGTGTTTTAACAAGGGTTTTCATACGATAGAACTAATAATTTTTATACTTGTGTGGTGTAAAATATGATAATTGTGTGTCGTAATTAATTTATATTAACATGTCAAATTTGTAATAAATTATGTTAATATGTGAAATCCAAAATAAATATCAATTTTGTCAAAATTATTTTTAGTTGTCAATATTTTAATTTGTTTTTTTTTGGGTCATAAAATGGGTTGGGTTATAGTAACTTATGGGCCCATTTGATGCCTACTTTAGATTTCTTCTGATGTCTCACTGGGATGATGTGTTTATTGAAATTCTTACATTGGGTTTTTTTTTTTTATTATTATTACTGTAAGATTCTAAAGATAGCAATTTTTTTTTTTTTAACAAAAAAGGCAGTTGATTGGCCATTACATTTCATAGAATTAAAATAGAAAATTTGACTGACTTTTACTTATCATTTTTGCGGAAAAAGAGCTTTTGGAGGATTATGGGTTGCTTTGGAGAGTTGTTTGGATGTAAGATTCGAAGGTTGTCTGTAAAAGTCAAAGGATAAAATTGAAATAGCCATGAGAGATTTGTAACTAGGTATCCAAACATTGATGTAAAACTTTCATTATTGCTGATAATAACATAATAATATATTAATTTAACGTAAATTATTATTATTATTATTATTATTATTATTATTATGTCAATTGACACTGATTTTACTTTCATTTTTATTTTCTTATGATGCTTATAACATATTTATATTTATTGATATTAAGTTTACACTTATTTTTATGTGTTCATATTTTTTTCACATATTTACACTTATTATCTGGTCTCTATATCTATTAACATTAATTTGATGCTTATTCTCATGTTTACAATATTTTAACCTATTTTATACTTATTGAAATCAAGGCTTAGTTTGATTTACTAAAAATGACATTTGAAAAATAATTTATGTTGTCTGGTGTTCAGTTGACAAAAATTGATTGGTAAACAAAAAATGATTTTTTGATCAATGAAAAATTAAAACATTTTTTAAAAGTTATCTTATCCTTTTGAAAAAGAAAAAATATTTTTTTAAAAAAAGTTGTCTACGTGTAAGATTATATAATAATCTTATGAGTATAATTCTACTCCATTTAGACAATAAAAATATTTTTATTTAATTAGATAAAAAATTTTAATATTAAAACATTAACATTAAATTTAAATATTTTAAGTTTAAATATTTTATTTGTATATTATTAATCTTAAATAATTTCTTATTATTTTAATAAATAAACAACATTTTATCATTATTTTAATAAGAATAAATATTGTATTATTTTTTTATTAATAAATATGAATAAATAATACTTTTTATGATTTTAAGAATAAATACTGTTAGTATAAAATATAATTATTTTAATGGTATAAATATTTTTAATATTTCAATAATAAATATTAATATATTATTAATATTTTGTATATATTTTAAAATATTAATATTACATAAATTATAATAAATAGTTTCCTTTTAAATATTTAATAATATAAATGTTTTAATATCAAATATTATTTTCAAAATATAATTATTTTTAATATTAATAAATTAATTAATAATTAATAAATAATTTTAATAGTTCATTAGTTATGTTAATATCATTTGAAAAATGAAAATAGATTTTCCAAGAAAACAACAAAATATTTTTATTGACTTATCCAAAACAACGAAAAGTCTTTAATTTTTCAAAAAATGAAAGCATTTTTCATAAATAATACTTAATGAGTCATTTTCAGTAAATCAAACATAACCTAAGTTTACTTTTATTTTTATGTATTTGCATTTATTATTATGTGTTTACGTTCGTTGACATTAATTTTATACTTATTTTCATGCATTTATTATATTTCTAACCTATTTTACGGCTATTGACAATAATTTTATGTTTATTATCTTGCATTTATGCTTTTTATTATGTGTTTACATATATTGACACTAAATTTACGCTTATTCTCATATATTTACAATGATTTTAATATATTTTGTACTTATTAGCATTAAGTTTACGCTTATTATCATGTGTAGTCACGTTTATTATCATGCGTTAATTGGTGTAAATACATGATAATAAACGTAAACATATAAGAATAGATATAAAATTAGCTCTAATAGACTCAGTTATAAAATATACTAAGACAATATCTTTCGAGCATTCAGTGCTTTGTTACATAAGAATCTCAGTTTTATAAAATGTTATAAGCGATCAATTGCCTTTAGAACCTTACAATAAGGTCAAAAAAATTGCCTTTATTGCAAAATTCCACTTTGTTTTGTCTTTGAGTAAAAATACAGTTGAATTTTTAAACTCCAAAAACGAGATTAATAAGGTGACACATAGTCTTTATGAAATATTAAAAAATAAAAAATACTAATTAAAAAAAGTTGGACATATGACAATTTTTAACTTCAATTGTAAAATTAGAAAATTTTACTATCAATGTTTCACATCCCGAAGGACACGATTGGGTGTTCACTAACATGAAAGTACAAAAATCTGAGCTAAAATTTTCATTTTCCTTTAACGATGGTTTGTCGTGAGAGCAGTACTATATTGTAATATTAAGTAACTATCTCCTTAACTTGGTTTAAAGTATCGAATCTAAAGTCGCGGTTTAATTTTTACATAAATTAACTTACAAGAACTCAATATCAATCTACAAAAAGTGCAAATTTTCGGTTTTGACCTATTTTAGACTGTAAGCTTAATCTCGAGTCATTGTTGACCCGAAATGGTATCTACATGCAAATTACACGATCTACAAGTAATAAAGAGATGAGTCTAGATATCGTGGAATTAGTTAGATTAATTCTAGTTAAGTAATAAAATTCGTCACGCTAGATTTATCCAAACTAATATAAGTTTTTTTTTTAAAAAAAATTAATTAACTACTAAAACAATTAAAATAAAACATAAATTAGAGATACTAATAAAAATGCAAGATAAAATAAAATGCAAAATTAAACAAAGTAACATAAATTTCTCTTAAACATAAATTAAAAATTTAATAACTATATGCCTAAGGCTAATTGTTTTTAAACTATCAAAAACTATTAAACTAATAAATTAATTAACACCTAAACTATTTTAACATAACATAATATAACCTTAAACTAATAATATGTCTCGTTAATTAAAACAGTAAAGTTTAAACTAAATAAACTAATTAAACCTGTACTGAAAACTTGACAATGCAGTGATGAACCAGCCCCAAGCCAAACCATGCATGATGCCACGTTCCAGCAGTGCCAGCAACTGTACAACCCGGCCTGCAACTCTTGCGCGACAGCCCGAGGGTAGCACACGCTTCCAATCAGCTCTACACGGCTTCAGCACTTGTTTCCAGCCTACAGTAGCTAAGAAAAGCATGGATCTTGTCTTAAGTTTAACCCCGCGTACAATGCAGAAAAAGAGTAGGGATCTTATCTAAGAAAAGTTACTATTATTAATCAACATAAAGTTTCCTCCAATCACACGCCTTAATCCTAATTAGATTCTCCGTGAACATGTAAAGTGTCCGTTACATATCAAGGCATACATGTCCATATGAGATTATGCAAACACGAAATGCAAAGTCAATAAAACATGAACAATCCCATATGTTTGTTGTTCATTTCTCTCACCACTAATGGAGCAATATTCAATTAAGAATCAATAAGACTTCATTAAACTTGTAATGTAAGGTTTAAGTTAAGGTATGATAAAAACAATTTAGACTCAACAACCCCTAATCACACATTACAGTTTAGGATTTAAATGTTTATAGCTTCAAGTGACTCCCCAAACATATTTTATTCTTTTTTTCCTATACACTTTATTCTATTTTTGTAGTTTTCCCTTTTTTTTTTCATTTTTTTGTTTTCAATATTTTTCTTTTTCTTTTTGAATTGAATTTTCTATTTTCTTTTCTCTCTCTCTCTCTCTCTCTCTCTCTCTCTCTCTCTCTCTCTCTCTCTCTTTTTAATCTCTATACCCAATATGTACATAGCTCTAAATCTATCTTAGTAAATTACAAGCTTTTAGGGTAAGAGATAAGAAAATTTATTTGAGGCTAAGGAAATTAACTCTACAGGTGTGTATATATAAAGAAAGACTAATTTGGCTCAAAATGGGTGATTAAGGATAAATATATACAAGGTTAGCTTGAAAGACTCAAAAGATCTAAGGATTGCCTAAATCAATTTCCTAACTAAGCATGGTCTAATATTTCACAATGAAAAAAGATCAAACAAATTCTTGGATATGCTCACAACTTCATAGACAATCACAATCCTATATTCGTATAATCATTCTCTAGACATGCACACAAATTCATGATCAAGACATAGTGCATAAAGATGAAAAAATTACAATCAGAACAAGGCAAGCTCAAGAATTCTACTCATGCTTCATGCTTTTCCAAAGATCAAAATCAATTTCAATCATAGTCTAAATCATGGGGACATGGGAAACAAACACATCAAGCACTATACATCTTAAAGCCCAAAAAGTTTGAAAAATTTTGAAATTTTTGAAAAAATTAGCTCAGATTTCCTTCTCCTTAAATTTAAAGTGCACATTGTCCTCAATGTGTAAGAAATTTAAGAATTCAAGACAAGGATAAAGGAAACTCCCCTGATTTTTTGTCGAAGCTCAATTGCATGCCCACAAGGTTCCTTTGCTGCTCTTCCAAACTTAGACTCAAATCTACAAAATAAAAAGAAAAAGAAATCAAAACTACAAAATACTTAAACTAAAACTAATAAAAGAAAGAAACAACTAGTAAACTAATAAAAAGCTAGGATTGCCTCTCTAGAAGTGCTTGATTTATAGTTATCAGCTTGACTATTCTGTCATCCTTCAATGTGGTATAAATAATATGAAGATGGATGGATGTACATAGTGCACCACTATAGTAGGAGACTTAAAAAGATTCTTTCCTTCAAAGAACTTTACTCCACAGTCTTCTAAGATATAACCCACTTCATACTCTTATTAAATGTTCAATGAAGAAACAATAAAGGATGCCTTTTGGTATTACTTATCAACCTTTGGAGTTAGGACCTCTATCGTGAGCTTATTTTCTTTGATTTCCTCATCATCCCCAAGCTTACTATTCTCAAATTTCATTTTTTTGACCATACTTTCTGTCGCGACCCATTTTTCCCAAAAATCACTACAAATTTTTCGCTAACTTACCTCACTTCACTCGTTGGGTTGTGAGTCAACATCAATTACTCAGTTTCATATGTTATATATACATACATACATACATATATACATACATACATACATATATATATATATACACACACACACACACACATTAGGCAATGCTTTTGTCCTAGGCACTAACATCGCGAAAACTCATAAAGTTGTAATTTCATAATTAGAAAGTCGTTTACATTGCCTTACATAAACATCCCCCATATAATGTGACTACATCACTGTACACTATTATTCAGATACAAAAAGTACATATGTGTGTATACCTCGATGCTGCTGGATAGCTGTGTGTAAAAGATCGCAAGATAGACACAACTAACACATTCTACTAGAAATGCTCTGTATAGGGGAAAAGTAAAAGGATGATCACAACATGCTGAGTAAGAAATATATGAAAGCAAGTAGATAACCACACTATCTACGATGCTCATAATGCATGGTTTATACCGAAAAACCAATGTCATTCACAAAACTGTCATAGTAAAACACATCAATTTAATACCATAAAAGCGAATATCAAAACTCACTCCGAGTAAAATATTTCTGTGTTCAGTATTGAAACTCACATTTAAATCATATTTTCATTTCAAATGGTTTCATCACAGAAATCAAATCACAGATAGTTTCATCACCGAAACCAATAAAACAGATGAGACTAGGCAGGGATTTCCACATAATTCAAGGGATAATTGGTTAAAGTCCGAGACCCATAAGCTATCACAGATCAGCTGTGCCAGAGTGTCTCTGAGTCCGATGAGGGGATTAGTCTATCCATCGGCTCCTATCTAAGGACTATAAAAAATCAGAGCAATGACACAGCATGCCTGAGTCTAAAGACGCAATCCTCACATCCCATAGTTGCACGGTACAGTGTACTCCATGTTGTCTACACGGTACAACATACTCCATGAGCTACAGTACAATTACCACACAGTTGTAGGTACATGAGTCATAAGCTCACCGCCCTAACTAATAAATTATCAACCATAGTTTGTCATCTCAGATCCAGTGCAAGCAAGTCAGTGTGACACATAGTCTAACATGAAGGCTCCAACACGACCTCAATCACGCATCACAACATAATAGGTGCGAGCAGTGCTTCAGCATAATCTGTTCATATGCCATACCAAAATCAAGTGCAAGCGGATTTGGATATATCCATAGATCTCATCATAGCTCCAGTACGATTTCACACATACAAAATAGACAATTGGCTCTATTTTCTACCACAGTGGTACTCAAAATCGAGTGCGATACGTAAAACGGTGCAAAATAGAGTGAGAGAGTAACATCCCATCAAAATCACTCGTCAATCAAATCATACTTTATAAAAATGTAATTTAATGTATACAGTCAAATCGTGAGCTAGTCTATCATTCCAGCTTTACAAAATCTCTTTGTCACATAGAAAGCATGGATTACATGCACTTTATACATTTCCAAAAATTTTTGGGTCTAAGGGTATTTTTGTAATTTTTCCATAATTAGGTACAATCTAAAAATTTCATATCCATACTCTATATGAAATTTAAGTGTATGAAAAAGACGATAAAAATACGTACAACTATCTCTAAGAGCTAGCATAGATCCCTTACTTGGAATCTCATCGAATGCTCTTTTTCACTTTTTTCCACTTTTCGTAAATCAGTCTATTTGGCTCCGAATATATCTTTGGAGCTGCAGATAGTTATCAATCACCTCAATTAAGTCTGATAACTAATTTATCTTTTTCTATGCAGTCTATTTATCAAATCGGCCCAATTGCTCTTATTGGGCCTCGTTGCCTCTTAATGAGCCCAACTCTATTTTTAGCTCATTTTGACTTTACTATTTATTCTATCAAGGCTCATTGGGCTTATTAGGCCCATTAACAATTATTGGGTCATCCGTGAGGCCCATTAACGCTACCATCACGCCATCTTAAGCCTTTTCTAACATAAAGCATTTTATATGGAGTTAATTCGCAACATATGCGATTAATTCCAAACTCGTATAACTATACAAGTTATAACAAGTGAGATTCACTTACCTAAGTTTTTGTGATGGCTCGCAATTCGAGGCTCGATCGAATTCACGTTCGTCGCTTATTGTTGCGTTACACATTTATATATTTAACCCGGATCAATTTCGATCAAACATAATTTCAAATAAATTTTTTGAAAATTAAATCGGTCAATTTCGATCGTTTACCGACTTACCCGTAGCCTGGTGCATCATCAAAATTTTTTCCCTATTTTTCCTTTTTTTCCCAATTTTTCTTCTGTTTCTGACTGAACCGGTTTAGACTGGTTCAGTACCACCCTTGTCGTTTGGAGCTGCGCCGGCCGGTTCTTCGCTGGCTTCCACTTCCAGCAGATCCGCTGGACATCGCGAAGCATGAATCTGGTGGTGGTCGAGCCTGAGGTGGTAGGAAAGTGACCGATTTGGCTCTTTCTCTGTTCGGTTTCACTGCTGTTTTTCTCTTTCACTAGCGGTCAGTTCTTTGGCCGATTCCACCACCCCTTGGTTCCTCTTCACTTGGGGAGCATTCGGTTGGCTGTGGTGCAGGGCAAATCGGCGTCGGTGCCGCCGATTTCTCTTCTCCCCCATTCGACTCTCCTCATTTCGATCTCCCTTTTTTCGACGATGTGGAGCGCGTAACAATGATCGGAGTGTCCCTCAGAGCCGGTCTTCCCCTAGCCAACATCCTCGGTCGTAGCTCCCTCCGTGGCTCGCTGACGAAGGACAACAGAGGGATCAACAATCCCTCCCTCTCGTACGATCCTGTTTTTTTTTAATATATTATATTAAAATATAATATAATATATTATATGACAAATATCTTATGTATATAATATATTATTATAATATATTATATACCTAAATATCCAATTATTTATTTATTTATTTTTATTTTCTCGAAAATATTTTTTCATATTCTCGAGATAAATTCCCAAGATGGGAAAATTTTCAGGTTTTCACTATGAATTCATATCTTGATCAATTGGACTTGGAATTTAATTATTTCTTCTTTATTGATCAAGATTACACGAATCCATGTTTACAATGTCAACTTCTTAAGGAAATGACACTGAATTTCGGGTCTTACATTCCTCCCCACCTTAAGAAATTTGGTCCTCCAAATTACAACCAAGTCAGTCCTCGAACAACTGCAGATACTTCTCTCACATCAGGCTCTCCAATTCCCACATAGCTTCCTCTGAAGTGTGGTACTGCCAGAGAACCTTAACCAGAGAGCTCGTCTTAGACCGTAAGACCTTCTCCTTTCTGTCCAATATCTGAATCGGCTTCTTTACGTATGATACATTCTATGTGAGCTCCAACGACTCATATTGAATCACATGTGCCGAATCCGGATGATACTTTCGAAGTATCAAAATGTGAAAGACGTTATTGATGCTTGCCAACTCCGGTGGCAATGCCAACCTATAAGCCTTATCTCCCACTCGATCTAAGATCTCAAAAGGTCCAATGTAACGAGCACTCAACTTGTCTTTATTCCCGAATCTCATAATAACTTTGGAGAGGAAAACTTTTAGAAATACTGACTCACCTACAGTGAATTCTAAAGGCTTTCACCTCGTGTCAGTGTAGCTCTTCTGCCTACTCTGAGCTGTCCTCAATCTATCACAACATATCAACTAGACATCCTCAGAGGCTTGCTTCACTAATTCGGGAGCAAACATCTTTCGGTCACCCACTTCTTTCTATCTAATCGGAGATTGACACCTATGACCATATGACGCCTCATACGGTGCCATCCCAATACTCAAGTGATAAATATTGTTATAGGTGAACTCAGCTAATGACAAATGGTGGTCTCAGGAGCCTTTAAAGTCCATCACACAAGCTCTTAACATATCCTCTAAAGTCCAGTTGGTTCTCTCTAACTGACCATTGGACTGAAAATGGAAAGCGGTACTAAAACTCAATCGGGTTCCCATAGCTTCTTGAAAATGTTCCCAAAAGTGGAAAGTAAAGCGAGAATCCCCGTTAGACATAATACTCACTGGAATGTCTTGTAGCCTCACAATCTCTCTTACATATAGATTCACCAATGCACTTAGAGTATCCATAGCCTTCATAGCTAGGAAGTGAGCTGACTACATCAATCGATCCACAATCACCCAAATGGCATCATGGTTCTGTCGGGTCCTGGGTAAACCTATGATGAAACCCATGGTGATATGCTTCTATTTCCTTGTCGATATAAGTAGAGGCCGTAATAACCCTACAGATTTTTGATACTCTACCTTAACCTGTTGACATACCATACATTTAGCCACATACTCCGCCACATCTCTCTTCATCCTTGACCACCAATACACTTTCCGGAGGTTCTGATACATCTTGTTGCTCCTCGGATGCACTGTATACCTCGATGAATGAGTTTTTGTCAAAATCAATCTCTTTAGCTATGGGCCATCAAGAAAGCAAATTCGACCTCTAAATCTTAGCAGGCCATCATCACTAACCATGCACTCAGTCACTCTACCCATCTGTATCTGACAAACCCGATCAATACAGAAGTGATCAATACGCTGAGCTTGTCTGATCCAGTCAATCAAATTCGATTCCAATCTCAGACTAGCTATCATAAAATCACTGCCAGTGTCAGAAGGGTCTATATCCAGACTGAACCTAGTAAATTGTTCTAACAGTTCATGTTCCCTGACCATCATGTACGATACCATCCTGAGGCTCTTCCTGCTCAAGGCATCAACGACTACATTCACTTTACCTGGATGATAAAGTATCTCACAATCATCATCTTTCATAAGCTCTACCCATCGTCTCTGCCTCATATTCAATTCCTTCTGTAAAAACAGATATTTCAAGTTTTTATGATAAGTAAATACCTAAAATTTCTCACCGTACTAATAGTGGCGCCATATCTTCAGTGCAAACACTACAACTGCCAACTCTAAATCATGGGTCAGATAGTTCTTCTCATGGTCCTTAAGTTGTCGGGATCCATAAGCAACTATCTTTCCAATCTGAATCAATACTCGATCCAATCCTTATCCCGAGGCATCTGTATGTACAGAGAAATCTCATAAGCTGTTCGGTATGGTGAGAATAGGTGCAGTGTTCAGTCGTTGCTTCAATTCTCTAAAACTCTCTTCGTATTTTGTCATTCCACTCAAATACCACATTCTTTCGAGTGAGATGAGTCAAAGAGCAGCAAATTTTGAGAAGCTCTTTACAAATCTATGGTAATATCCAGCCAAACCCAAAAAATCGCAAATCTTTGTAACAGTCTTAGGCCTGTCCCACTGAACTATCGCTTCTATCTTGGACGGATCAACTGACCATAATGGGTACGAAAGACTGTCTTAGGTACATCTCCATTTTGAATTCTCAACTGATGGTACCCAGACCTCAGATCGATCTTAGAAAAGATCTGCGCTCCCTGAAGCTAATCCAACAGATCATCAATGCATGAAAGGGGGTACTTGTTCTTAATGGTAGCCTTATTTAACAACCAGTAATCTATACACACTCGAAGGCTTCCACCCTCCTTCTTAACGAATAAAATTGGTGCTCATCAAGGTGAAACACTCGGTCTAATGAACTCCTTATCTAGCAATTCTTACAATTGCTTCTTTAGCTCCTCCAATTCCACTAGATCCATACGATATGGTGGTTTGGATATCGACTCGGTACCAGGTGCCAAATTAATACAAAAATTCATCTCTCATCTGGTGGTAACCCTGGTAGATCATCTGGAAAGACATCGAGAAACTCCCTGACTATTAAAATATCTGTCAATTTTGGGTGTGCCTTATCCGTATCAACCACATATACGATATACCTTTAATTACATCGACTGAAGCATCTGTGGTCGCTTGGTCCAAGGTAAACACTTGACTGCGTCCTACAACTTGTTTCCCCTTCTCTTCATCTGTAGCCCTCCTCTTCGGGGCAGAAGTATCAGCTGTATCCTTCTTTGACTCTTTGCCCTTCTGTGGGGCTATCTTAGCCAACTCTGGGTAATCCCTTATCATATGCCCTGTCTTGCCACATCTAGAACATGCTCCAGTCAATACGTGGCATGGCATACTACCGTGGTATCTACCACATGCTCTATACTGATTTGTAGACGGTCGGGGTCTCCCAATCACTATACCCCTAGCTAGAGTCCAAACCTAATACACCGGGGGCATAATCATCCTACCCCGTGACTCATTGACTCTCAACCGCCTAACAAACGACTTTTTCCCGACTCAGACACTACGATCCTCTGCTGATCTCTCCTGATCTCTATTCCCGCCCTTCATGACCTTACCAAACTTGGGGACTTGTATCTCATAGTCTTGCTTACACAACTGAGCTCTACGTACGACTTTCTCGTAAGTCATGACATCAAATAGGGCTAATCTGACTCTGATGGAAGGTCTCAATCCCTCCATAAACATGCGAACCTTTCGCATTTCATTGCCTATGATATTCAGGTCATACCTTCCTAGGGATGTGAATCGAGATCCATACTCGTCTACCGACCTATTCCTCTGGATCAGAACAAGAAATTCCATCTGTAATCTCTGCTGAGTAGTGGCTGGGATGTAATGCCTTTTGAAGGCATACAAAAAGATTTCCCAGTCAATCACCTGATATTTAGTTCTCAGGATAGGTCAGGTAAATTTCCACCAATGTTCGACCTCAGCCTCAAACATGAATGTATCAAAGGCCACACTCTCAGTGGTCTTACATAAAAAAAAATCGCATAACTTCTCCAACCTGTTGATCCAATCTTATGCTACTACGGGATTCTTGACCCCACTGAACGATGGAGGCTTTAACTTCTGAAACTGCCTCAATCGATCAAGATCACAATCAAACCCTGAATCCTTACCAGTTTTTCGTGAAACTACAGGTGGTACATGGGTCTCAGTAGTACATGGCATAGGTGCAGGCTGTGTAGGCGCATGTGTGTCAAGAGTAACTGCTCGCTTAGTAGGAGTCATCTGAGCAGTTGGACCTTGCCTACTCTCTAACCTAGCCATAGCCTGAGTGAATAACTCCATAAATGTGTCCAACTCCGCTCTACCTCATAACGCGGGTATCAGAGGTCTCAGTTGGACCTGATGGAACATGATCACGTGACGATTCACTAGGTTTCTTAGACCTATCACTCCGTCTCTTGGACCTATCTCTATAGCCCCAAGAACACGAACTCTCCCCTCTGCTGCGATGTCTATCAGCCATCCAGATTGTCCCACATACATAGTCAATTTTTCAGTTTAACCACAGCTCGGTACACATAATTGTATCTAATAATGTACAGTTACATGAGGATGTATACTTTCAACTACTGGCACTGACTCACATCAGATAAACACTGCTCTAATACACTTCTATTGCGACCCTTTTTCCCAAAAATCACAACAAATATTTTACGAACTTACCTCACTTCACTTGTTGGGCTGTGAGTCAACATCAATCAATCAGTTTCATATGTTATATATATATATCAGGCAATGCTTTCGTCTGAAGCACTAACATCGCGAAAACTCATAAAGTTACCATTTCACAGTTAGAAAGTCATTTACATTACCTTACATATACATCCCCCATATAACGTGACTACATCACTGTACACTATTATTCAGATACAAAAAGTACATATATGTGTATACCTCGATGCTGTTGGATAGCTGTGTGTAAAATATTGCAGGACGGACACAACTAACACACTCTACTGGAAATGCTCTGCATAAGGGGAAAAGTAAAGAGATGAGACAACATGCTCAGTAAGAAATATATGAAAGCAAGTAGATAACCACACTATCTACGATACTCATAAAGCATGGTTCATACCGAAAACCAATGCCATTCATAAAACCATCATAGTAAAACACATAGCAATTTAATGCCATAAAATCGAATATCAAAACTCATTCGGAGTAAAATATTTCTGTGTTCAGTATTAAAACTCACGTTTAAATCATATTCTCATTTCAAATGGTTTCATCAGAGAAATCAAATCATAGATAGTTTCGTCACCAAAACAAATAAAATAAATGAGATTTGGCAGGGACTTCCACATAATCTAAGGGACAATTGGCCAAAGTTCGAGACCCACAAGCTATCACGGATCATGTGTGCCAAGGTGTCTCTGAGTCTGAGGAGGGGATTAGTTTATCTATTGGCTCCTATCTAAGGACTATAAAAAATCAGAACAATGACACAGAATGCCTGAGTCTAAAGATGCAATCCTCACATCCCATAGTTACATGGTACAGTGTACTCCATGTTGTCTACACGGTACAACGTACTTCGTGAACCATAGTACAATTACCACACAGTTGTAGGTGCATGAGTCACAAGCTCACAACCCCAACCAATAAATTATCAACCATAGTCTGTCGTCTCAGATCCAGTGCGAGCAAGTCAGTGTGACACACAATTTAACATGAAGGCTCCAGCACGATCTCAATCACGCATCACAACAGAATAGGTGCGGGCAGTGCTCCAATACGTTCTGTTCATATGTCATACCAAAATCAAGTGCGAGCGGATCTGGATAAATTCACAGATCTCATCATAGCTCCAGCACGATTTCACACACAAAAAATAGACAGGTGGCTCTATTTCCCACCACAGTGTTATTCAAAACTAAGTGCGATACGTAAAATGGTGCAAAAAAGAATGAGAGGGTAACATCCCATCAAATCACTCGTCAATCAAATCATACTTTATAAAATCATGCAATTTAATGCATACTGTCAAATCGTGAACTAGTCTATCATTCCAGCTTTACCAAATCTCTTTGTCACAGAGAAAACATTGATTTCATGCACTTTATGCATTTTCAAAAATTTTCAAGTTTAGGGGTATTTTTTTAATTTTTGCATATTTGGGTACTATCTAGAAATTTCATAACCATACTCTATATGGAATTTAAGTGTATACAAATGAAAATAAAAATATGTACAACTATCTCTAAGAGCTAGCATAGATCCCTCGCCTGGAATCTCATCGAATGCTCTTTTTCACTTTTTTTCACTTCCGTAAATTAGTCTATCCGGCTTCAAATATATTTTTGGAGCTACAGATAGTTATCAATCACATTAATTAAGTCTGATAACTCATTTATCTTTTTCTATGCAGTCTATTTCATCAAATGGGTCCAATTGCTCTTATTGGGCCTCGTTGCCTCTTAATGAGCCCAACTCTATTTTAAGCTCATTTTGACTTTACTATTTATTTTATTAAGGCTCATTGGACTTATTAGGCCCATTAACAATTATTGGGTCATTCGTGGGGCCCATTATCACGCCATCTTAAGCCTTTTCTAACATAAAGTATTTTATACAGAGTTAATCCGCAACTTATGTAATTAATTCCTAACTCGTATAACTATACAAGTTATAACAAGTGAGATTCACTTACCCAAGTTTTCATGATGGCTCACAATTCGATGCTCGATCGAATTCACGTTCATCACCTATTGTTGCGCTACACATTTATATATTTAACTCGGCTCAATTTTGGTCAAATATAATTTCAAATAAATTTTTTAAAAATTAAATCGATCAATTTCGACCGCTTATCGGCTTACCCGTAGGCCGGTACATCATCGAATTTTTTTCCCCATTTGTCCCTTTTTCTTTTTTTTCTTCTTTTTCTAGTTGAACCGGTTCAGACCGGTTCAGTACCACCCTCGCCATTTGGAGCTGCATTGGCCATTTCTTCACCGGCGTCCACTTCTAGCAGATTCGTGGGACATCGCGAAGCATGAATTTGGTGGTGGCTAAGCCTGAGCTGGCCGAAAAGTGATCGGTTCGACCCTTTCTCTTTTCGATTTCACTACCTTTTTTTCTCTTTTCGCCATTATTGGCGCTGGCGGTCGGTTCTCTGGCCGGTTCCACCACCCCTCGGTTCATCTTCGCCTGGGGAGCGCTCGATTAGAGATGGTGCAGGGCAAATCGACGTCGATGCTGTCGATTTCTCTTCTCTCCTATTCGACTCTCCTCCATCCGATCTCCCTTTTTCTAGCGATGTGGAACGCATAACAGTGATCAAAGGGTCCCTCAGAGCCGGTCTTCCCCTCGCCAGCATCCTTGGTCGTGGTATCCCTCTGTGGCTCACCGACAAAGGAGAACAGAGGGATCAGCGATCCCTCCCTTTGGGTCGCGCGACTCTGTCGCGCGATCCTATTTTCTTTTTCTTTTATATATATATATTATTAAAAATATAATATAATATATTATATGACAAATATCTTATGTATATAATATATTATTATAATATATTATATACCTAAATGTCCAATTATTTATTTATTTTTATTTTTAATTTCTCAAAAATATTTTTCCATATTCTCGATATAAATTCCCGAGATGAGAAAATTTCGGGTTTTCACCATAAATTCATAACTTGATCAATTGGACTTGAAATTTAATTATTTCTTCTTTATTGATCAAGATTACATGAATCCATGTTTACAATGTCAACTTTTTAAGGAAATGACATTGAATTTCGGGTCTTACACTTTCCTCTTTTTCTACTTCAATGAGCTTAAGTGGTGTTGGCTTTTCCATTTCCTCAATTAGCATCTCTTCAAATGGTTCTTGCAGTAGTGCTCGATAAACATTATCAACAGTGTCCATTGGCTCCAAGGAAGGTGATGAATGCCTTTTGTAGTTGCATGAAGAATAGGTCAGGTGACTCTTCCAACTCAGATCGATGAGACAATTTTCAGTGCAATAACTTCTTTCACATATCTTGCAAGAATGAAGAGGACTCTGATGGACATTTCCATGCAAGGTGGCTTCTGGAGAATACAAGGTCTCAATAAGATCAAGCTTTTGATTGTTGATGATTTTCCTTGGTGTAACTATCTTATAGTAATCATTGGAAGCCATTACCTCAATCAAATTATAAGCTTGCTCAACAGTCTTCCACATAAGAGCTCCACCCGATGCTGCATCAACCAATGCTCTCGATGGATCACCCAAACCATTATAAAAAGTTTGAATTTGTAACCATATGGGTAATCCATGAGAATGACATCTCCGAATCAAGTCTTTAAATCTTTTCCATGCTTCACAGACAGGCTCAAAATCATATTACAGGAAGGATAAGATGTCATTCCTCATCTTCACTATAAGTGCCAGTGTATTGAATCTGGCTAAGAACTTATGAGCTAAATAATCCCACGTAGTGATAGAATGATGAGGAAGTGACAACAGCCACTGCTTTGCCCTATCCCGGAGAGAGAATAAGAAGAGTTTCAGTTGAATGACATTATCAGAAATGCCTTCATACTCACATAAGTCACATATCTCAAAGAAGTTGACAATATGACTATATGGATCTTCAGTGAGCAACCCTCCAAATTGAACTGAATTCATGATCATCAGGATGATGTCCGGATCAATTTCAAAGCTATTAGCTTTAATTTTCGATGTCTTAATGCTTGAATGAATTCCAACAAAGTAAGGATTCGTATAATCTCTCACAGTTCTTGGCACAACACGATAAGCTATGGTACCTCACAAATAAAACAAAAGAGAAGAATATTAGAAAAATAAATAACGAGAACATGAGGAATTTTTTGATATTTTTTGAATTTTTTATATAATAGTTTGAACTAAAACCAGGTATGATTGGTATTAATATTAACTAAGAACAACCTAATCTAATCCTCGACAACGACGCCAAAAACCTGTTGACTCGAAATGATATTTACGTGCAGGTATATAGATTTACAAGTAATAAGCAGGTAAGTTCAAATATTGGCCACCCTATATTTATCCAAACTAATGAAGGTTTTTTCTTTTTAAAATTCTAATTAATTGCTAAAATAATTAAAATAAAACATAAATAGAGATACTAATAAAAAAAAAAGATAAATTAAAATGAAAAATTAAACTATAAAAATGCGAGATAAATTCAAATGCAAAATTAAACTAAGTAACATAAATTTCTCTGAAACATAAATTAAAAATTTAATAATTATATACCTAAACCTAATTCTTTTTAAACTAACAAAAACTATTAAACTTATAAACTAATTAATACCTAAACTATTTTAACGTAATATAATATAACCTTAAACTAATAACATGTCTCATCAATAAAAACAGTAAAGTTTAAACTAAATAAACTAATAAACCTGTACAAAGAAATTGGCAATACAGTGATGAACTAACCTCAAGCCAAACCATGCATGATGCCACATTCTAGCAGTGCCAGCAGCCGCATGACCCTACCTGCATCTCTTATGTGACATCCCGACAATAGCACACGCCTCCAATCAGCTTTACACCGTTTCAACACTTGTTTCCAGCCTACTGATGGTTGTCGAAACAACAATATTAAATAACTTGCTCAAACAAATAATTAGTAGTATAGGGAGCAAGGTCGTGTCCCAAGAGAGATTGATTAATTTCGATTTACTTTTTTACAAATAAAAGAAAAATAAAACAAGAGGGGTTTGAAAGATTGATTAACTAAAATAAAAAAACTTAATAGAAAGAGAAACAAAATTGAGTAGAAGAATTCAATAATTTGAGAAATCCAACCCAAGGAGTAATTTTCAGATTTGGTTTGGTAAGTTGATCATTGACGTAAGATAATTTTTCTTAATCCCAACTAAACTGGTTATGGTTGTTGGTACAACCTAACGACCTGTCTCTTCATACCGCTTCGACAATCAGGAAATATTCTCTAATTGCTACTCTTACCAATAAACAACCCTAGATACGATCTTAGGATTTAATTTACCAATAGCATTGAACACTAAAGAGACTACCAATTCTAATCAACAAACACACATGTAGGTTTATTTAAATAAGATCTTATAATCACATAACAAAGACTAAAAACCAGAAGTGCAATTAATCTTGTTACTTACCACTTGTTATTGAAACAACCAAACAATTACGGATTCAGATATTTCAATTGGATGTATATTGCCTTGTGAATGAATCAATAGGCCTTTTTGAAGTAACCACAAAATAATAATAATAATAATGAAGTGCAAAAATTATAAGAATAGAAAAGATTAAAGAAAATAAATAAGAACAATTAGATCTCACAACTTATAAACCAAATATTCAATTATCCTTAAATTGGAAAGAGAGTTTAGCAACCCATGAATATCTGGTAAAAGCAGTGAAAATACTTGTATGAGAAAATCTAATCAAAAGTCTCATCCTTAACCTAGATCTTCAAGAGCCTATTTATAACTAAAAAAATAGAGATAAAAACCATACTCCTAGTTGGACTTGAAGTCCTTACATTTAATTAAAATAATAATCCGATAAAAAGTCTTCCAAGTAATTGAAAAAGTCAAATCTATAGAGGAGAGAGAAAATCATCGTATTGGATACTTAGGCAAGAGTCTCGCCTAAGCCTTGACTCGTCTTTGTCCAACAAATTGAAGTCAGCTCGTTAAGAAGACCCTTAAGCGAGAGTCTCACCTAAGGCTGCATCCGGCTCTACCCTGAGTTGAAAACTGCACAGTGAAGGGATCCTTAGGCGAGAGTCTCGCCTAAGGCTGCACCCAGCACTGACCAAAGTTGAAAACTGCACAGTGAAGGGATCCTTAGGTGAGAGTCTCGCCTAAGTCTGCGCCCAGCACTAACCGTACTCATCATTCCTTACTTCTTCCACATGATTTCTCTTGTTCCACAATCCGTCTAAATCATCCTTTTAATTCATCAATTCCATGAATTCCTATAATTATTCTAGAATGATCAATTATCCATAGATTAAGTATAAAATTCATACAAAACCATAGGAAAACAAGGTAAATAATGTGCATAAATAATAACTTATCATATACCCTAACACTTAAACCTTGCTTGTCCTCAAGCAAACATTAGTTCAAACTTATACCCTTCCATTCATTTATACTCAACTTTAACCCATCCAAAACATTTTAGCATGCATAAAAATATTAAGTTCATGTGAATTCTCACCAATAACACATAATGATAATCAAATCAAACTTAAAACAAATAGATCTTAGCACCCTCACAAAGGTTTCACTAGTTACACTCAAAGTGTTTCAGTTTATCATTTGATCACTCAAGTCAATGCATAGAAAGTTCTTACCATAAGCTTGCCATTAAATCACATCTCTTCCTCCTTCAATGGAACAAGATAGATAAATCAAAAGCGTAAAAGGGTGTAATGGGGCTTGGGTAAGGTATGTCAAGGCTATTTCGATTTAAAGGAATTGGAATAATCAATTTAAACATAAACATAAGAGACTTACTTGAAATTTAATCATTCTTCTTGCTTTTCTTCCTTCTCTTTTTATTGTGAATTTTTCTTTCTTTTTTTTTTAATTTTTTAATTTTATTTTTTATAAGGTTCAAATCTTCTTTCTTTTCATCAAGGAAGAATCGATCATTAATGAACATGGGTTATACAAAACAATTTTTTTCCTAATGAATTCAAGTTTCCTATATCTAAGTTAAAATAATTTCCAATTTAAGGTTCAAAAATACGTTTGGATAAAAAAAAGAAAAGGGATTTCATTGGCTTGTAATGTGGGTTAAAAACAAAGAAAAGGCTTAAAGCTCAAAGGGGGTTCACTAAGGGTCTAATAAAGGGTAGGTTAACCAAAAAAAAAAGGGTAAAATTCAAATGGTTTAATCCTAATGCTCTTTATTTTTGATCAATGCATCATATTCATCAAAGTGGTTGATAGAGACATGTATAACATGGAAAGTTCTAGAATTACTAACTATGCATTTCAATCATACATAAAGGAATAAAGAGCATGATATAATGAATGCTCATTAGGTTCAAATCTCACAAGGGTGTAATGTGCTAATCTATGCATTTGTTCATTCAATTCAATAATCATAAGCATCAAGATGAAAATTCAAAACAATTTTGCATACAAGAAGATCATAAATTCAGTTCAAGGATGAGTATAAGAAGATCATAAATTTCATAGATGGCAATTAAGAAAGAACACAAGCTCACTAGTGAACTAAGATCATCTTGAATAAGATTTTGTAAAAATTTGATCAAATCAAACAAATAAGAAATAAAATCAACTTCTATAACATCCTAAACACCCCCACAGTTAGATGGGACATTGTCCTCAATATTTAAAAATTGAAAAGACAAAGGAAAAAGAATACTCTCCTGAAGTTATTGAGCATCGGAAGCCATGGTGGCTTACTGTGGTGGTGACGGTGGTGGGAAAGGTGGGTTGAAGCCCATGTGTGCATAAAATGCCAATTGATTTTGCTTCATCTGGAATAGGTCTTGTTGTAATTGCCTTATCATTTGAGCTTGGTTTTGCTCTATTTGATTTTGATCAATAGCCAATTGAGAAACTTGGTTCCGTAGATCGGTTAGTAGTTTGGAGGCTTGATGTGATTGCCCCACATCGCCATCTTCTTGTTCATGAACAGGTGGAAGTATCCTTTTGGCCCTCTTCTTATAAGGTCTTGAACCTTGGAAACTATATGTTCCATCGTTATTCTACCTTATAAGATTCTGGTGAATTAATGATCGGATGTCTAGTGGTTACATCTGCCCTAACCACTTGAAGTAACGTATCATTTGGATCTAACAAACCTGCATGAACAGCTAAAGCAGTAATCATAGAACAAAAAATCAAAGGCTTTTTAGAATCTCCTACGCTGTTAAATTGGGAAGCTAACCACTATCCTAAGTTAACTTTAAGACCCTTTGACATACACCAAAGAAAGTAACTCTCGGCCTTAATTAAAAGAGTCGCATTTGCTACTCTACCAGAAAAAGTATAGGCTAAAAGCCTATGCATGTATTGTTGAGCAGGCTCTTGAAATTCACTATCAGTGGTGTGACTGGGGTCATAATACTTGTGAGGTTTCCCGGTCAATTCATTTCCATTAAATTGCATGGCATCAAAATCAAGATCATAATCACAAAGGTTGTTAAGGTATTCCTCTCTTTCAGCAAATTCATTGGTAATAAGCTCCAATGCAATATTAAATTGAGTTATAGATAACTCAAATTTCTTGCCTATGATCCTAAACTTCAATACTTTGGGAGTATTGAGGTTGTACTCCGCTGGAGGAATGTACTTATAAGTTGTGTAAAACTCCCTGCATAGTTCAGTATAAGCATGACAAGTAATTTCAAAGAATGGTCTCCAACCTATGTTATCAATATAAGTATGAATTGTTTCTTAAATCCTTAAGATTTCCAAGGTTGGGTCATCGTATTGCTTACCCGATACAATTGTTTTACCACATAAATTGTCATACCTTTTATTTTCGATTTTTGTAGTGAAGTCTAAGTTACCATGTAGATTGGCCTTAGGTAATACCACATTTTTCTTTGATACTCTTGCCCTTTGTTGATGGGATGGTAATGGTTGGCTTCCACTCATTTTCCTAGAAAATATTGATCAATAAATACATATCTCTCTTGCTTAGCATAAATCAATCCAATTTCGTCACCCTAATTCACACATTACCCTTCATCATTCATCTTAGTACATACTATGAAATTTTCTAAAATCATACCAAGAACATATATTCATGAACAAGACAAAAATGAAAATTTAAAGCATTATTCATAAATTCAAAATCAAAAGCAAAATATGAAAAGAATAATTACTCATCATACTTGTTTTATCCTATGCATATTCATGGTAGATGAGAGAAAATGAGTATGAAATTCTTACCTTAGATAATGATAGATCTTACAATATGAAAATAGGAATGAGTTTTGTGTTTTTGGGTTGAAATATGGAGAAATTTTGTGCTTTTGGTAGAGGATTTTGTATGGGATTGAGTTTTGGCTTAAATGGGAAAATGGGAGAAAAGGATGAAAAGGAAAATAGGAGAAAGAGAGAGAGAGAGGGTCAGACTTTTGAGAAAATAATTTTTTTTTTGTCGAGGGGTCGCCTTAGGCGAGAGTCTGGCCTAAGGTGCGACCCGTCTCTGTTTTCACTCTTTTTTTTAATAAACCAAAGATTGACACATATACTAAAAATGCATAAAAATAAATAAATAAATAAATAAAATAATAATAAAAATTAGGTTGCCTCCCAACAAGCGCCTTTCTTTAACGTCTTTGGCTAGACGTTGTTACCTCTCATTCGTACTTAGGATACTCTAAATCAATTAGATCAACCTCATGCACTTGAAACCCTTCATAAAAAGGCTTCAAAAGATGACCATTAACTTTAAAAATCTTACCCGTATAAATACTTTGTATTTCAACTGCACCATGAGGAAAGATGTTAGTAACAACAAAGGGCCCTAGCCATCTAAAGCGTAATTTTCTAGGAAATAACTTAAGTCTAGAATTAAAAATAATAACTTTCTGACCAACAAAGAATTGTTTCCTGGAGATCATTTGATCATGAAAGGTCTTTGTCTTATCCTTGTAAATCTTAGAATTTTTATATGCATCATTTCGGATCTCTTCCAGTTCTTGCAATTGAAGTTTTCTCATTTCACCGGTTTCATTCAAGTTCATATTGCATTGCTTGATTGCCCAATAGGCATTGTTCTCCAAACTCTACGGGAAGATGACAGGATTTTTCGTAAACAATGCGATAAGGAGACATACCTATGGGAGTTTTATAAGCCGTTCTATATGCCCTAAGTGCATCTTCAAGTCTTGTGCTCCAATTCTTTCTATTTGGGTTCACTGTCTTTTCGAGGATGGACTTGATTTCTCTGTTTGATACCTCGGCTTGACCATTTATTTGAGGATGATAGGCGGTAGATACTCTATGAGTTACATGATATTTCTTCATTAGTGCTTCTACCACCTTGTTGCAAAAATGGGTTCCTCTATCGCTTATTATTGCTCTCGGTGTCTCGAACCTAGAAAAGATGTTAGATTTGACAAAATTGACAACTTTAGCATCGTCAGTTCGGGTTGCCTTAGCTTCAATCCATTTCGAAACATAGTCCACAACAAGCAAGATATATGCATGATTATTAGAAACAGGAAAAAGGCCCATAAAGTCAATACCCCATACATAAAATATTTCACAGATTAGAATAGGTGTTAAAGGTAATTGATCTCTATGTACTAGACTTCCTTTTTTTGGCACTTCTCACAAGTTTTACAAAACATATAAGAATCTTGTAATAAATTTGGCCAAAATAATCCATATCTGAGTACCTTGCGTGCTGTTCTCTTTGGATCGAAATGTCCACCACATGCATATGAATGGCAAAAATTTAAGATAGAAGAGATTTCATGGTCAGACACGCATCTTCTAATGACTTGATCGGTACAATATTTTCATAAGTAAGGTTCATCCCAAGCGTAATACTTAGCATCTCTTTTTATCTTATCTTTTGAGACCTAGACAATTCATTATGCAAAATTCCTGTAGCTAAAAAGTTCTCAATATCAGCATACCATGGTTTTGTTTCATGAATGGAAAAAAGATACTCATCTGAAAATTCATCTTTAAAGGGTGAAGGTTTTTCACTTGTGATGAGTCTACTAAGGTGATCAGCCACCAGGTTTTTGGCTCCCTTCTTATCCTTGATTTCTATATTGAACTCTTATAGCAACAATATCCACCTGATGAGTCTTAGTTTTGCTTCTTTCTTTGAGAGTAAATACTTGAGAGCTGCATGATCAGAATAAATAATCACTTTAGCTCCGAGTAAATAAGAACAAAATTTTTCTAAAGAAAAACAATGGCTAGAAGTTCTTTTTTCGTTATGGAATAGTTGTATTGTGCACTATCAAGGGTTCGTGAGGCATAGTAGATGACATGTGGAACTCTCTCCTCTCTTTGTCCAAGTACAGTTCCTACTGCGTAGTTACTTGCATTGCACATGATTTTGAATGGTAGATTCCAATTTGGGGGTTGGATGATTGGCGTGGTGGTCAATATGTCTTTGAGTTTGTCAAATGCCTTCTTGCATGTCTCATCAAATTCGAATGCTACGTTCTTTTGTAGTAATCGACATAGGGGTTTGGTGATCTTGGAGAAGTTCTTAATAAATCGCCTATAAAATCCTGCATGTCCAAGAAAATAGCGAACTTCCCGCATAGATGCGGGGTAAGACAAAGATTTTATCACTTCTATTTTTGACTTATCCACTTCTATCCCCTTAGAAGATACTATATGCCCTAGAATAATACCTTGATCAACCATAAAATGGCATTTTTCATAATTTAAAATAAGGTTACTTTCTATACATCTATTGAGGATTTTAGTGAGGTTAGCTAAGCATTCATCAAAGGTATTTCCATGAACAGTAAAATCATCCATGAACACTTCTATTATATCTTCTACATAATCAAAAAATATACTAACCATACATCTCTGGAATGTGGATGGAGCATTGCATAGACCAAAGGGCATGCGCTTGTAGGCAAAGGTTCCAAACGGACATGTAAAGATAGTCTTTCCTGATCTTCGGGTGCTACTGAAATTTGATGAAAACCTGAATATCTATCAAGACAACAATAATGAGTTTTACCTACCAATCTTTCAAGCATTTGATCAATAAAAGGAAGAGGGAAGTGGTCTTTTCTTGTAGATGCATTCAACTTCTTATAATCGATGCATACTCACCACCCGTTTTGAATTCGGGTAGCTACCAACTCACCATTTGGGTTTTGTATAACCGTTATACCCGTTTTCTTCGGAACCACTGGGACTGGACTTACCCATTTGCTATCCGAAATTGGATAGATCATACCTGCATCACGTAGTTTCAAAATCTCATTTTTAACTACTTCCATCATTGTTGGGTTGAGTCTTCTTTGTGCTTGCCTAGTAGGCTTACATTCCTCTTCCATAAGGATCTTGTGCATGCAAGTTGTTGGGCTTATTCCCTTGATGTCCGCTATTGTCCATCCGATAGCTTCCTTGTATTCCTTGAGCACTCTAAGCAACTTCTCCTCTTCTAAATTGGATAGTTTATTGGAGATGATCACCGGAAGTGTTTCCCTATCACCTAAGAAAACATATTTGAGGTGTTCTGGAAGAGTCTTCAATTCTAAATCTGGTGCCTGCACAATAGAGGGAAGAAGTTTTGTATGAGATAATGGCAATTGAATGTGAGAAACATTAAACCTTATCGTGCGTAGTGATCTTAGCTCTTGGACCATTTCTAATAATTCCGGTTCCCACGCAAACTTCTTCTCCAATCTCTTTGAATCCTCAAGCGTGAGGTGCCTACTCAAAACAACTTTCAATTTATCCTCATCACAAATGTTCAAATACATCTCAGTTAAAGGATCAATAATATCTAAAACAAAAACAGAAGACATATCTCTAGGGTATTTCTTGGCATTATATATATTGAATTTTATAACTTCACCATCAAATTCCATAGTAAGAGTGCCATCATAAACATCTATTTTTGTTCTAGAGGTTTTGAGAAAAGGTCTGCCCAATAAAATTAAAGATGTATCATCTTCCTCTATGTTTAAGACATAAAAATATGCCGGGAAGGTTAAATCATTAACCTACACTAAAACATCTTCTAACACCCCTTCGGGATAAACATTAGATCTATCAGCCAATTGAATTATCACACCAGTATTTTTCAATTTGCCCGTAGTCATAGACTTGTAAATAGATAATGGCATGACATTAATTGAGGCTCCTAAATCTAACATGGCTTTTTTGATCTTTAAATTGCCTATTTTACATGGGATATTAAACATACCTGGATCCTTGCATTTGGGTGGTAACTTTTTTTGGAGGATTGCAGAAACATTCTCTCCCATGCTCACATACTCATTTCCCTTAAGCTTCCTCTTATTGTTGCATAATTCCTTGAGAAACTTGGCATACTTTGGGACCTGTTTGATAGCATCTAATAAGGGAATATTTACCTCGACTTTTCTGAAGGTATCTAGAATTGCCTTCTCTTCCTCTTCTTTTTTGGACTTTGACTTTGGAGGAAAAAGAGGTATTATCTTTGGTATCTTCATGCTCCCTTCAGTGGTCATTTTAGATTTAAGTTGAGGTGGTTTAATTCCTTTTTTCGTTTCTTTACCTCTTGTGCTATGGGTTCGGATTTGAGGTTCTTTCAGTTTGGTTCCGCTTCTCAAAGTGATTGCATTTATGTTTTGCTTAGGGTTGACTATGGTTTGCGATGACAATCTTCCTTGGGATTCTAGCTTGCTTACTGATGCAGCTAGTTGGTTCACTTGATCTTTTAATTCCTTGAGGTTGGACCTTGTTTTCTGTTGAAATTGTTGAGTACTATCAGTAAGGGATTTAACAACCTCTTCAAGAGACGTACCTGAATTTGATGATTGTTGCATTTATTGAGGAGGTTTCCTAGGTTAGTAGTTTTGGTATTACGACCTTTGTCCATAATTGAAGTTTGGATGATTCCTCCATCCTGGATTGTAAGTATTGGAATAGGGATCATATTTTCTTTGGGAAGGCCCTTGGTATCCTCCAACCGCATTAACATGCTCTTGTGAATCTTCTTGAAGTTTAGGACACATATCTGTTGGATGTCCACTAGAACAAATTCCACAGACCTTGGCTTGTTGCATGTTTCCCACTCCTAAAGCAAGTTGCTGCACAATAGATGTTAGATTAGTAATTTGATTGTCAACTGAAGATGTACTCACCTCATTCACTCTTCTAGGCACATCCTGTCTAGTCCTGAATTGTTGAGAATTTGCAGCCATGGTGGAAATTAAATTCCTAGCTTCGGTGGGGGTTTTATTGATTATTGGTCCTCCACTAGCAGCATCCATCATTCTTCTTTCCATTGGCAAGAGTCCTTCATAGAAGTATTAGATGAGTAGTTGTTTAGAAATCCCATGTTGTGGGCAGCTAGCATAAAGTTGCTTGAATCTTTCCCAATACTCATGAAGATTTTTGGTATCTTTTTGCTTGATTCCACATATCTCCCTTCTTATGTTTTTGGCTCTAGAAGCAGGAAAAAATTTGTCAAGAAAGCATCTTACCATGTCAGTCCATGTTGTAACCGAACTTGGAGGAAGGTAGAATAACCAATCCTTAGCTCTATCTGCGAGTGAGAATGGAAAGGCCCTAAGCTTGATTTGATCCTCCGTAATAGCTTGTAGCTTCATGCTGGAGCAAACCACATGAAATTCCTTGAGATGTTTATGAGGATCTTCGTTTTCCAACCCATAGAACTTTAGAATAAGGTGGATCAGTCCAAATTTCAGTTCGAACTCTGTTTGCAAAACAGGATATTGAATACATAATGGTTGTTGATCCAAAGCTGGAGCGGTGAGTTGTCTAGGAGTTCTCTCTTGATTGTTGGCCATCTCTCACTCAGATTCGGAGCCACTTGATGAGTCTTCAAGGTCTAATGCAAGGTTCAATCTTGGTGATGATGTAGAGCTTTCTTCGTGCTTGCGATTTCTAGCTTCTTTCCTAGGTCTTCTCTCAGTCTTCTTGATGTCAGGATCGTATGGAATTAATTCACCTGTACGAGAAGAACGAAGCATCAAAATAAATCCAAATTAAATTTAATTTCCCCGACAACGGCGACAAAAATTGATGGTTGCCGAAACCAACAATATTAAATAACTTGCTCAAACAAATAATTAGTCGTATATGGAGCAAGGTCGTGTCCCAAGAGAGATTGATTAATTTCGATTTACTTTTATGCAAAAAAAAGAAAAATAAAACAAGAGGGGTTTGAAAGATTGATTAACTAAAATAAAAAAACTTAATAGAAAGAAAAACAAAATTGAGTAGAAGAATTCAATAATTTGTGAAATCCAACCCAAGGAGTAATTTTCAAATTTGGTTCGGTAAGTTGATCATTGACGCAAGATAATTTTTCTTAATCCCAACTAAATTGATTATGGTTGTTGGTACGACCTAACAACCTATCTTCTTACCGCTTTGACAATTAGGAAACGTTCTCTAATTGCTGCTCTTACCAATAAACAACTATAGATATGATCTTAGGATTTAATTTACCAATAGCGTTGAACACTAAAAAGACTACCAATTCTAATCAACAAACACACATGTAGATTTATTTAAATCAGATCTTATAATCACGTAGCAAAGACTAAAAACTAGAAGTGCAATTAATCTTGTTACTTACCACTTGTTATTGAAACAACCAAACAATTACGGATTCAGATATTTCAATTGGATGTATATTGCCTTGTGAATGAATCAATAGGCCTTTTTGAAGCAACCACAAAACAATAATAATAATGAAGTGCAAAAATTATAAGAATAGAAAAGATTAAAGAAAATAAATAAGAACAATTAGATCTCATAACTTATAAACCAAATCTTTAATTATCCTTAAATTCGAAAGAGAGTTTAGCAACCCATGAATATCTAGTAAAAGCAGTGAAAATACTTGTATGAGAAAATCTAATCAAAAGTTTCCTCCTTAACTTAGATCTTCAAGAGCCTATTTATAACTAAAAAAATAGTGATAAAAACCCTACTCCTAGTTGGACTTTAAGTCCTTACATTTAATTAAAATAATAATCTGATAAAAAGTCTTCCAAACAATTGAAAAAGTCAAATCTATAGAGGAGAGAGAAAATTATCGTATTGGATACTTAGGCGAGAGTCTCGTCTAAGCCTTGACCAGTCTCTGTCTAACAAATTGAAGTCAGCTCATCAAAAAGACCCTTAGGCGAGAGTCTCACCTAAGGCTGCATCCGGCTCTACCCTGAGTTGAAAACTGCATAGTGAAGGGATCCTTAGGCGAGAGTCTCGCCTAAGGTTGCACCCAGCACTGACCAAAGTTGAAAACTGCACAGTAAAGGGATCCTTAGGCAAGAGTCTCGCCTAAGTCTGCACCCAGCACTGACCAAACTCGTACTCATCATTACTCATCATTCCTTACTTCTTCCACATGATTTCCCTTGTTCCACAATCCGTCTAAATCATCCTTTAATTCATCAATTCCATGAATTCCTACAATTATTCAAGAATGATCAATTATCCATAGATTAAGTATAAAATTCATACAAAACCATATGAAAACAGGGTAAATAATGTACATAAATAATGACTTATCACCTACAGTAGCAACATTGCCAGCAGCCACATTCACGTCCTACACCAGCTTCAACTCAAGCATTAACAAAGTTCAACAGACTTACCACATCTCGCAGCAACTTGCAACAGCAGCTGTTTCGCACTCGCCCACCAACGTCACCAACACATGTCTTGTAAGACCCGTAAATATCTATGTAATGTATATGATTATTTGATCTATGGACAAGTTACATTACATATGAATTACCAAAAATAAACGTTTTTAAGTTTTAAGTGTGAATGGATTGATAAATGAGTATGGAAGTGATTGAGTATGAGTTTAAATGGCAAAAATTACAGCAAAAGGGTGCAGGATGAAGGCCAGATCGATCCCATGCAAGGAGAGATCGATATTATGACCTAAAAAACAAAATGTCAAGCATTTTGCAAGAGGGAGATCGATCCCTCACTAAAGCAGATCGATCTCCATTTCCTCGAGTTGGACTAGATCGATCTCCTTTTAATGGCCAGATCGATTTCTAAGCTCTCGACCTGAAATGAATCGATCTAATTTCATGGTGCAGATCGATCTCATGCATCCAGCAGATCGATCCCCTGCCTACAAAATGCTAGAAAAATGAAGGATTTAAGTAAGGCCAGATCGATCTCCACCCTATGCAGATTGATCTCCTAGTGCCATTTTTATAAAAGTGGAGTAGTTGGATCTGCATTTTCACAGGAAATAAGTTCAATCTTTCATTCTTAACCTTAAACCTAGCTTTCTTTATCTAAAACTATACCATTTCCACAAAGATTTGAGAAAAAGCTATTAGAGCAAAGTTGTTCACTATAAAGAGAAGAACAACATAGCTTGAAATTAATACTTCATTGGTTGGATTGAATGAGAAAAGGGTGTTCTTATTAGAACAAGAAGAAAATCAAGCTAGGTGAGTTTTTAATACACCAACCCAAGTACATTTATCTAGTTATTGATTTTGCGTAGATGGGTGTATGTATTAATGATAGAAATTACCTAGAATGTAATGAAACAAGTAAAACCTAGAATGAGTCTAGTGTGAGAAAGTGTGATATGGTTGAGTTGATGAAAAATGGGGTATGCTAAGGTGTAAGTGAAGTGATATATATGGTTTTAAGATGATAGAATGAAGCTACATTGTTGATTGACCAAGTTAAGTGAATAAGTATATGAGGTGCTTGACAAAATGCCATAGTGAAGTAAATGAGGGACTAGAGACGCCATGAGCATGATATCGATATAATGCGAATCAATAGGCCTAATAGAGTTTAATAAATGCTCGAGAATTAATGAAACGATTAAAACAGACTTAAGAGGAAGTAAGGCCTTATACAAGTTAATGAAAACTATAGGTCAAATTGACTTTAGTAAACGTAAGAGTTGTGTTATATTGGACCAAATTGATGTGATATATGATTTTGTGCAGTCCCGAAGAGTTCGTTGGAGACGAATCGAATTGCCAAATAAGTAGCTCTAAAGAAGAGGAAGTCATTAGACGCGATTTCCAGGTAAGGGAATTTTGTGAGTATTTAGAGATAGCTGCTCGTATTTTGTGGGTGAATATAGGGCTTTGTAAAATACATGATTATCTAGAAAAGTGATTGATGGTATATGTGAATAACTACAAGTATATATATGTATAGGATTTGGTTTTTGAAATGATTCTTTCAAAGGGGATAGTGTCAGACCCGTGTTTTCGATTTACGTATGTAGCTTGTACCTTATGATTCCTATGCGTACGAACACTATATTTACATAGTTGAATCATAAGAAGATTATTTACTATCATGGAATCGACTATTAAAGAATTTAAAAATACATATAAGCTACATAACAGGGAGATAAGGGTTAAAGTGATTCTCAAGCAAGTGTAGGGGTAAAACGGTCAATTGATCGAAATCCTATATAAATTCGATGAGAAAATTTCATTAAAAATATGAAAATGAGAAATCTTGATAAAAATGAGGAGAATATGGAATTTCGAGTCCAATTGATCAAGATATAAATTTATTAGAATTTATCAAAATTTTTGCCTCGAAAAATGAGCCCAAAAATAGTGAAAAAATATACCAAAAAGATAAAATCGGATTGATAAATTCATTTAAGGATTAAATGAATTTAATATGATTTTTTAGATATTTTGGGAATTTTTAATATTATTTTAATAATCATACATACATGATTTACGGATTAAATGAATTTAATATGATTTATGGATGTCTACTTGCTTGCCTGATTTCCTTACTAAGCGCGTTGATAGCTCATCCCATTCATTTTCCCCCATCTCTACAGATTCTCGTTAGTAGATCGAGTCGGCCAGGGTATTGCGTTCCTTTGATTCGCTGCCACTCCCCATCTAGCGAAAAGTATATACAAGCGCACTCTTTTGTAGTTGAACAATGCTTAAACACAGTGATGTACATGGTTTTAATGTTGGGGATGTAAATGTAATGATGTAATTAAATTAAGTATATGAATTTACTTATGATATGAATATCATGTATGTATGATACGTGAAAGAATGGTAAGATATGTATGGATGAGAGGACTGATGCCTATTCACAGCCCAACTGTTGAGGAGAGAAAGGTAAGTAAAAAGTACAAAATTTATTGTGGTTTTTGGTAAATCGCGTGTGAGAGGAGGGCATGATCGAATGGTATCAGAGCGTAATTGGTGATGTGAATAGGTGTTAGTAATTAGGAAAATGTACATCCCCATATCACTGTGTTTTGTTCAGTTACAATTATGTATAGAAGATGGGAATCAGGCAAATTAATGTTTGTGAATGCAGAAATCTAGCCATTATGGCAATTACTCACCGCGATAGAGGGACGAGAGGTAGGGTTGGAGGCTGTAGAGGTAGGCCGACTAGCCAGGGTGAGTCTTCGACTGCCCATACACCCCCGGGTACTACTGAGGTACCAGATACTACTGAGGCACGCTTCATGAGGATAGAGCGTAGCCTAGAGGCGATAGTAGGGTTGTTGGCACAGACTTTACCAGGTAGACAGAGGCAGGATGCAGAGACTGCGACAGGGGAGGTAGTTGCACTTGATACACTTGTGCAGAGGCCACAGACTACTGATACTCCTACACCCCCACCAGTTCAGGTTAGTAGTGGATTGGGATATCGGTGTGATTTGGATCGACTACGACAGTTCCAAAAGCTTGGACCTCCATCTTTTTGAAGGGTCAAGGATCCAGCCAGTGCTGAGGAGTGGATTGGCGAGATGGAGAAGTTGTACTACTTTTTTGACTGTACGACTTCAGAGAGAGTTGTATTTGTTGCGTTCCTACTGAAGGGAACTGCAGAACATTGGTGGAAGTCCACCAAGCCGATATTGAGAGCTCGACATGCTGAGTCAGTTGGGAGCTATTTTTGGATGCCTTCAGGAGGCAGTTTGTTCCTGATACGGTGCAACGTAGACTGTAGGTCGAGTTTTTGGGATTGAGCCAGGGGAGTCTCATAGTGGATGAGTACGAGACTAGATTTTTGGCCCTGGGGAGATATGATCCCAATACCATGTACAGCGAGACCAGGAAGGTCCGTAAATTTGTTGACGGATTGAGATCGGTGTTGCGGTCTAGATTAGTACCACTGGATACTGGTACATATGATGAGGCAGTGCGTAGAGCGCAACTTTGTGAGTAAGATTATGAGAGGCATTCCTCTGAGTTTAAGAAGTTTAGTCAGAGTCGAGATAGAGAGAGGAAGAGGTTGGCTAGAGATAGAGGGTTCAATTATCGAGGAGGGAGGAGACTCTTCGGTAAGGGACCACGGATAGAGGAGGTGCGAGAGCGACCAGTTAGACCTCCTACATACCCGGCCATAGCTCTGGCGAGGGGCATTGTGATTGGAGGATTGAGGCCTACTACTAATCAGTGCAGTAGATATGGTAGACATCATGGCGGTAGACCTTGTCCATTGAGCCCTGTTGTGTGTTTTCGATGTGGGAAACAGGGGCATATTGCTAGAGATTGTCCAGAGACATTTGTGACTGCCCCACAGAAAGATAAGGAGCCTGATAGAGCTCTAGCTGGTACGTCTGCTCAGAGAGGGAGAGCGACGACAGAGGAGAAGGGGAAACAGGTGATGGGTCGAGGGCGAGTACATGCCTTAGACTAGGACGCAGCTGATGCTTCTACGGATGTGATTAGAGGTAACATCCTAATTTATGATTTAGAAGCATATGTTTTAATTGATCCTGGTGCCACGCATTCATTTGTATTGCCATCATTTGCATGTAAGTTAGAAAAACATATAGAGCGTACTCCTTTAAAGATGATGATGTTGATTAGTACGCCTATGGATTCTAGTCAGCTAGTTGAGCATGTGTATAACGATTGTAAGTTAAGAGTAGGGGAAAAGGATATGACATCCAATCTAATATTGCTAAGTATGAGTGACTTTGATGTAATATTAGGTATGGATTGGTTCTCTGTAAACCATGCTGTTTTAGATTGTTATGCTAAGATAGTTATGTTTCCTAACCTTACGAAAGTTGTTGTAAAGTTTGATGGGAAGAAATGAAAGAAATAAATATGTTGTTAATAACTAAAAATATTTTGCTAACTGAGAGATAAATATCTTGAAGGTTTCATTGCGTACGTGGTGGATACAGATAAGGTACATCCAGAGTTGGTAGATATTCCTGTGGTCAGTGAGTACCCAGATGTTTTCCCGGATGAGTTGCCAAGGTTACCACCAGACAGATAGATGGAGTTCTGTATAGATTTGGTGCCTGGTACTGAGCATATTTTGAGACCACCGTATCGCATGGCCTTAGTTGAGCTGGAGGAGCTCAAGAGACAGTTGCAGGAGCTGTTGGATAGGGGTTTCATTCGACCGAATGTTTCACCGTGGGGAGCACCAGTTTTGTTTGTGAGGAAGAATGATGGAAGCCTCTGATTGTGTATAGACTACAGATTGTTGAATAAGGCTACCATCAAGAATAGATATCCCCTTCCACGCATTGACGACTTACTGGATCAGCTTCGGGGAGTGCAAGTCTTTTCTAAGATTGATCTGAGGTCTGGGTATCATCAGTTGAGAGTCCGGAGTGGAGATGTACGCAAAACGGCATTTAAGACCTGATATGGTCACTATGAGTTCCTAGTTATGCCATTCGGACTGACGAATGCTCCCACAGCTTTCATGGCTTTGATGAACGATGTGTTCAAGCCATATCTAGATCAGTTTGTTATCGTATTCATCGATGACATATTGGTGTATTTGAGATCCGAGGAGGAGCATGAGCAGCACCTCAGGATAGTATTACAGCCTCTACCTATATCGACATGGAAATGGGAGTATATCACCATGGATTTCGTGATGGGTTTACCGAGGACCCAGAGGAATCACGATGCTATATGGGTGATCATTGATAGACTGACGAAGTCAGCCCACTTCCTAGCTATGAGAGCTATCAATACTTTGAGTACGTTTACAGGGTTGTATGTACGCGAGGTAGTGAGGTTGCATGGTGTTCCAATGAGCATTGTATCAGATAGGGATTCTTGCGTCACTTCCCACTTTTGGGAACATTTTCAGGAAGCCATGGGAATCTAGTTGAGTTTGAGCATCGCTTTCCATCCTCAGACAGATGGTCAATCAGAGAGGACTATACAGACTCTGGAGGATATGTTGAGAGCATGTATGCTAGATTTTAGAGGCTCTTGGAATGACCACTTGCCACTAGCCGAGTTCGCCTACAACAACAGTTATCATTCGAGTATCGGGATGGCACCGTATGAAGCCTTGTATGGCTGTAGATGTCGTTCCCCTATTAAGTAGGAAGAAGTGGGTGACCGAAAGATTTTTGCTCCTGATATGGTTACACAGGCTTCTAAGGATGTCCGGTTGATAGTTGAGAGATTGAGGACAGCTCAGAGTCGAGAGAAGAGTTATGCTGACAGGAGACGTAGGCCACTTGAGTTCGCAGTTGGTGAGTCAGTGTTTCTGAAGGTTTCTCCTTCCAAGGGTATAGCGAGGTTTGGGAAGAGGGGTAAGTTGAGTCCTCGCTACATTGGACCCTTTGAGATACTTGATCGAGTGGGAGATAAGGCCTACAGGTTGGCAGTGCCACCAAATTTGTCAGGCATGCATAACGTCTTCCACATTTCGATGCTTCGAAAGTATCACCCGGATCTGACGCATGTGATTAGTTATGAGCCATTGGAGCTCAGTGAGGACATGTCATATGTTAAGAGGTCGATTCGGATACTAGATAGGAAGGAGAAGGTTTTGAGGTCGAAAACTATCAGGTTAGTGAAGGTTTTATGGCAGCATCACAATTTCGAGGAAGGTACTAGGGAGTTAGAGAGTTTGATGCGAGAGAAGCACCCCCAGTTGTTTGATGATTGATTTGGTTCTAATTTGGAGGACCAAATTCTTTTAGTTGGGGAGGATTGTCAGACCCGTGTTTTCAATTTATGTATGTAGCTTGTACCTTATGATTCCTATGTGTACGAACACTATATTTACGTAGTTGAATCATAAGAAGAGTATTTACTATCATGGAATCGACTATTAAAGAATTTAAAAATGCATGTAAGCTACATAACAGGGAGATAAGGGTTAAAGTGATTCCCGAGCAAGTGCAGGGGTAAAACGGTCAATTGATCGAAATCCAGTATAAATTCGATGAGAAAATTTCATAAAAAATATGAAAATGAGAAATCTTAATAAAAAACGAGGAGAATATGAAATTTTGAGTCCAATTGATCAAGATATAAATTTATTAGAATTTATCAAAATTTTTGCCTCGAAAAATGAGTCCAAAAATAGTGAAAAAATATACCGAAAAGACAAAATCGGATTGATAAATTCATTTACAGATTAAATGAATTTAATATGATTTCTTTAGATATTTTGGAAAATTTTAATATTATTTTAATGATTAAAATAATATTAAAATCATTTATAAATATTAAAAAAACAAAATCTGAAATTGGAATTGGTAAACGCGGGGAGAGAGAAACAACGCGAAACCGAGTGAGCAAGCAGACGAGGAAGAAGATCCACCGAACGGCCACCATTCGGCAACCAACAGCAAGGCACGCGACCGAAAAAGGAAGCCCGACATTGTGCGATCCTTTCGCCACTGACAACGCCCTCCACCGACGTCGGATGCCGGCAAATCAACGAAGGGAAGGCCGCAGAGGAAAAGAGGAAATTCGGTGGTCACCGATGGTGCTTGGTCCCGATCGAGGGCAGCCGAACGGTCCCCAGGCTATGGCGCGCCGAACGACGGTGGTGAGACGTCGGGAACCGACCAGACGACGCCGGCACGACCAAAGAAGCCCTGAACCGATCGGTGGTTCAGTGAAGATGCTTCTGCGCTGAACCGGACCGAACCGGTTCAGCCAAGGAGAAAAGGGGAAAAAGAGGAAAAAGAAAGAAAAAGAAAAGGAAATTTTTTGGGATTTCACTGGACTTCAGGTAAGTTGATACGAGGTCAAAAGTGATTGATTTGATTTTTGATAAATTTATTTAAATTATATTTAATCGAAAATTAACCCGGAGTTAAATATACAAAATTGTGCAGTTCGACGATAAATTTCGAACGAAAGCCCGATCAAACTTCGATTTACGTACCATCGCATAATCTCGGGTAAGTAAAGCTTATTTATGAAAATTTATGTGATTATTGCGTATTTAAGATTTATTTTATGCATTTTGGATTAAATTTCGCATTTAGTGAATTATATTCGAAATTTCGAATTAACTGTCGTAAATGATATACGAGCTATCCAAAGAGGTTGGAATAAAGCCCAATGGGTATTGATAGGCCTAATGAGTCGATAGACCCTGATGAAGGGAAATAATACGTGGAAAACAGGCTTAATACGGATTAAGGCCCAATTAAAGTTTTTAGGCCCATTTAGAGTAAACGGGCACAATTAAGTGAAATGAACTGTATTAAATGTGTAATACAGTAGGTAATGTGAAATTAATCCAGTGAATGGTTAAATGCAGCTCCAGAGTCATATTGAGATTGATCAGACTGCGAGGTTTGGACAGCACAGAGGAAGAGAGGTTACACTACGTGATCCAAGGTAGGGGACTCTTGTAAGTAGTTAGAGATATCTGTGAGTATTTTCGTCAGATTTTGCATTCACTGAAATTGTTTGAGGGTCAGAGAAAATCAATAATATTATAGGGACTCGATATGGGTAAATTAAGATTTTGCCCCTAGTTAGGCAAAAAGTCAAATTTTGGGAAAAGTTGTAAAAAACATGGAAATGATGTTTTGAGTGGTTTTTACTGCTGTGTAGCAGAAGAGTAGGTGGATGGGCTAATATTTTGAGGTCAATGTAAACTAAGCACACTTTATAGTGCTGATTTTAGTGATTTTAAACATCATTGTTTTTAAAGAGCCATCTACCGAATTATGTGGAAACAATCGTGCTGGAGCACAGCTTGCACTTGATTTCAGATGTTTTTCACATACATTAGTGCTGGAGGTTTACTCACACTACATTTACTTGACATGCATGATAGAGTACTGGAGCATTGCTCGTACTCAGTTTTATGTGATTTATGCATGATAGAGTCCTGGAGCGATTAGCTCGTACTCGAGTTTTACATGAGATACATGACAGAGTGTTGGAGCGTTGCTTGTACTCAATTCTTCATGATTTGTACATGACATAGTACTTGAGTGATTTGCTCGTACTTGATTTGAATGAGAACTATGCATGACCTAGTACTGGAGGTTTACTCACACTAGTGTTAATATTTTGACATGCATATACAGTGTTTTGAGGCGGAGCATTGACTGTGACTCACACTCAAGACGCGCACTGTATTTTACGTGATATATAGACATGTTAGAAAAATCGTGACGATTTCCTCCATGTAGACTGAGTGTCACACTGTTGAGATGTTCTCTTGTGGATTTAGAGACGTGGCATTTATTCCATAGTATGAGGGCTAAGACCTATGGCAGGCACCCCGACCATGATGTAGGGTCCACGGGTGTACGTTGTACCGTGCGTGTGGCATGGAGTGCATTGTACCGTGTTTTGTTGTGGAGTTATGGAGGAGAGTTGTTGATAGTTGGCAGTTGTGATGGACTGACCCCCCTCCTGTGACAGCAGTGATAACCCGCACACCGAATACTGTGTTGCCTGAGATTTCACCACATGTTAGGATATGGCCATAGTCTGGAGTTATTGCATTTAGCCACTGAGTCTCGCATGATATATCACATGTGTTTTTATGATACGGGTAGACCTGAGGGATGGGTCGGAACTTGATTTGTTTGTGTTGTGATGAGAAATGCCATATTTATTGTGTTTTGAATGTAAATGGCATATTTTATATAAAGGAATTTTTAAATGATTAAATATGCACTGTTTTGCATGAATGCCTCTGATTAATAAACCAGCATGTGTTTAGTACATGGGATTTTAATCTGTACTATATTATATATATATATTTTGAAACATGCTTTTAAATTGAGAGAAGGAAAGGCAAAGCACTATTTTCAGTAGATAGTATGGATGTCTACTTGCTTGCCTGATTTCCTTACTGAGAGCGTTGATAGCTCATCCCATTCATTTTCCCCCATATCTACAGATTCTCGTCAGTAGATCGAGTCGGCCAGGGTATTGCATTCCTTTGATCCGCTGCCACTCCCTATCTAGCGAAAGGTATATACAAGCACACTCTTTTGTAGTGAACAATGCATAAACACAGTGATGTACACGATTTTAATGTTGGGGATGTAAATGTAATGATGCAATTATATTAAGTATATGAATTTACTTATGATATGAATATCATGTATGTATGATACGTGAAAGAATGGTAAGATATGTATGGATGAGAGGACTGATGCCTATTCACAGCCCAACTGTTGAGGAGATAAAGGTAAGTAAAAAGTGAAAAATTTATTGTGGTTTTTGGTAAGTCGCGTGTGGGAGGAGGGCGTGATAGAATGATATCCGCTGCTCTCCATCGCCAAGAGATATACACACAAGGATTCTTTTTGTATCTAAACATGTAACATCACAGTAATCATTTTGAATTGTAATACGGGGGATGTAAATGTTAGAAAACATGTCAAGCATAAGTATATGATTTAAACTGTCAAATGTATGTTTTTGATTTAACGAAAAATGTATGAAAATGGTCATTGTTACTGACTCACAGCCTAACTGTATTTGTGAGGATTGTTCACGACCGGGCAAGATAAAGGTTAAAGAAAAAGAAATTTATAGCGATTTTTAGACGAAATGGATAAAAAGGGTCGTGACAGAGATTGGCATTAGAGCTGAGTTGACCTGATGTGAGTCAGTATTAACAAGTAGGAAAGTTACGTCCCCATATTACTATGCTTTTATTTAGATATAACTGTGTATACTGAGATGGAATGAGACTAATAAATGGTTGTGAATAGAGGAACTTAGGCATTATGCCTATTACACACCAAGGTCGAGGGGCAGGTGCACGCACTAAAGGTAGTAGGGGTAGGCTCGAAGTTCGCGCGGAGCCACAGACTGATCAGGCTCCACTGGACCCTGCTGAGAGACTAGGGGATATCGAGGCGTTTCGCTAGGATAGAGCGGAGTATTGAGAGCCTCGTTGAGATAGTCACTCGAGCGTTAGGGGTCGGTGATAAACGAGGTCCGCAACGCAACCTACTACTACTGGAGAGGCAGTTATAGAGGCAGAGAGGCCTTAAACTACAGGGACTGTCACACCACCCCTTGTACAGGATACAGCTTCTCCCATCGCTTGACAGCCGAGCGACAGCGACCAGGGTTATGATTGTGAACTGAGTAGGCTACGCCTGTTTTAGGAAATATTTAGAGGAGTGAAAGACCCGATTATTACTGAGGATTGGGTTTATGAGATGGAGAAGCTGTATAGGTTCTTCAGATGTACATCGATCGAGAAAGTGGCCTTTACCATATTTATGCTGAAAGGCGAGGCAGAGCACTGGTGGAGGTCCATCGAGTCTATTCTAAGGGCCCGACAATTGAGATCACATGAGAGATATTCTTAGAGGCCTTTAGGAGGCAATATATTCCAACCACAGTACAGTGGAAATTGCGGATGGAGTTCATTAACTTGGTTTAGGGGAATCGTTCTGTGGATGATTATGAGTCAAGGTTCATGTCTTTGGGGAGATACGACCCGGATACGATGAGCAGTGAGACTCGAAAGGTCCAGTAGTTTATGGATGGATTGAGATTAGCCATCCGGACTATATTAGCTTCATTTGACATTCATACTTACGAGGAGACAGGGCACAGTTGTGTGAGCAAGACTTTGAGCGAAATGGCTCCGAGCTTGGGAAGATTAGTGGCTGAAAGGACAGAGATTGAAAGAGATTCGAAATTGATAGAGTGGTCAGAAGAGGAGGCTAAAGATTGTTTGAGAAGAGGCCAAAGATTGAAGAGGTGTAGGAGAGAGCTGCTAGGCCTCCTGTACCCAGCTTTAGCTCCACCGAGGGGTATGACCATTGGAGGACCACGGCCTACTACTAAGCAGTGTAGGAGATGTGGCAGATTTCATAGAACTAGGCCTTGTCTGACGACCCCTTTTTTGTGTTATAGATGTGAGAGTCACGGGCATATGGCTAAGCATTGTTATGAGATGATTAAGACTACCCCAAAGAAGGGTAAAGAGCCAGAGAGGGCTCCAGTTGAGACAGCTGCTCCAGGGAAGAGGGCTACAACTTAGGAAAAAAGGAAATAGGTGGTTGGCATTGGCCAAGGGCGAGTGCACGCACTGGACCAGGACACAGAGGAAGCATCAACGGATGTGATTAAAGGTACCATCCTAATTTTTGATTTCAAAGCATTTGTATTGTTTGATCTTGGTGCCACACATTTAGTCATATCGCCTTCCTTTGCACATAAATTATTGAAGCATGTAAAACCCACACTATTAGATAAAATGTTGATGATTTCAACACCTATGAATGATAGTCAATTGACTGAGTATGTGTATAAGAATTGTAAGTTGAGGATAAGAGGAAAGAAAATGACAGCTAGTTTAATTTTATTGAGTATGAACGATTTTGATGTAATCCTAGGAATGGATTGGTTGGCAGCAAATCATGTTGTTATAGATTATCATGCTAAGACATTGATGTTTCCAGAGATAGATAATTTTATTGTAAGCTTTGTTGAAAAGAAATGAAACAACATGACTATTATCAATGAGAAGAGTATAATTTTAATCCATCATATTTGAGAGATGAATTTATTTATTATTTATGAATGTTAAAGTGGTGACTTGTGTTGCTAACGATGGAAAAGATAATGTGAAGGGTTCATTGCCTACATGGTTGACACAGATAAGGCATACCCGAAATTGAGAGACACTCCAATAGTGGTAGAATTTCCTGATGTCTTTCCGGATGAATTACCAGGGCTACCACCTGATAGGGAAATGGAGTTTTGGATAGAGTTAGGACTTGGTACAGAGTCGATATCGAAACCATCGTATAGAATGGCTCTGATAGAGTTGAAAGAGCTAAAGAAGCAATTGCAAGAGTTGTTAGAGAAGGGGTTTATTAGACCGAGCATCTCACCTTGGGGAGCTCCTGTTCTGTTTGTGAGGAAGAAGGATGGAAGCCTCCGACTGTCTATAGATTACTGATTTTTGAATAAGACCACCATTAAGAATAAGTACCCCTTTCCATGCATTGATGATTTGTTAGATCAGCTTCGGGAGCAAAAGTCTTTTCTAAGATAGATCTGCGATCTGGGTACCATCAGTTGAAGATACGAAGTGGAGATGTACCCAAGACAACATTTCATACCTCTTATGGCCACTATGAGTTTTTGGTAATGCCATTATGATTGACGAATGCCCCTAAAACATTTATGGCATTGATGAATGATGTATTTAAGCCATACCTGAACCAGTTTGTGATTGTGTTTATTGATGACATTTTGGTTTGTTCTAAGTCCAGGGAAGATCATGAGTAGCATTTGAGGATAGTTCTGCAAACCCTTCGAGAGAAGGAATTATATGCCAAACTCAGCAAGTGTAACTTTTGGTTAGGGCAGATCTCATTTTTGGGCCATGTTGTATCGAAGGATGGGGTATCAGTGGATCCATTAAAGATTGAGGCAGTTGTACAGTGGGAACAGCCTAAGACAGTTACTGAGATCAAAATTTTTCTAGGATGAGCAAGTTATTATCGGAGATTTGTTGAGGGTTTCTCCAAACTAGCTGCTCCGTTAACATGCCTCACGCGGAAAGATGTTAAGTTTTTGTGGGATGAGGCATGTGAGAGGAGTTTTCAGGAGCTTAAGCGTCAGTTGACCATTACTTCGATTCTCACCATTCCTATCAGCTCAGGAGGTTTCTCTGTGTTTACGGATGCATCACACTAGGGATTGGGCTGTGTACTTATGCAGGATGGGACAGTAGTTACCTATGGATCTAGACAGTTGAAGGATCACGAGAGGAACTATCCAGCACATGATTTAGAGTTGACGGTTGTAGTGTTTGCATTGAAGATATGGCGCCACTATCTCTATGGTGAGAAATTTCAGGTATATAAGGATCATAAGAGCCTTAAGTATCTGTTTTCAGAGAAATAGTTAAACATGAGACATAGAAGATGGCTCAAACTCCTGAAAGATTATGATTGTGAGATCATATACCACCCGGGTAAGGTGAATATAGTTGCTGATGCCTTGAGTAGGAAGAACCTCAGGTTGGTGTCTTATATGATGGTTTGGGAACATGAGTTGTTGGAGCAATTTGTGAACCTCAGTTTGAATGTAACCCCACCTGGTTAAGAGGGATTTGACATCATGGCTAGTTTGAGATTAGAGCCAGAGTTGATTTGTGATATTCGACAGGCTCAGCAGAGCGATCGACAGTTTATCGATTGGTTGAGTCAGATATAGACAGGTGTAGGTACTGATTTTGAGCTGAGTACAGATGGATTATTGAGGTTCGGGGGCAGAGTATGTGTTGCCGAGGATTTAGAGATCAGGAGATTAATTTTACCAGAGGCTCACTCATTGAAGTACAGGATACATCTGGGGAGTACTAAGATGTATCAAAACCTTCGAAAAGTTTATTGGTGGTCTGGAATGAAAAGAGAAATTGCTGACATGTCACTAGATGTCTTATCTGTCAACAAGTAAATGTAGCATCAGAAGCCTGCAGGGTTATTGCAGCCTCTACCAATACTGACATGGAAGTGGGAGCATGTCACTATGGATTTTGTTATGGGATTACCAAGGACCTGCAGAGATCATGATGCCATTTGAGTTATTGTGGATCGGTTGACGAAGTCAGCCCATGTCATGACCCTCCATGACTTAACCAAATCGCTACAAATTTTTCACATTTTAACTTACCTTTTGGGCTATGATTCGATGTCAGCATCCTCGCTTACCATATCATTCATCAATTTTCATACATACAAGTCAATACATTATCTATTGACTGTAATTTCTTTTGTAATATATGTGAGCTCATATAAAATCTAATAGAAATACATTCCCTATCATATATATCATATACATCATTGTGCTGTTTATATGTTTAGATACAGAATCGTACAAAATATGTATACCTGTCGATCGATAGGAAAAATAGTGGACAACAGGAATCCTATCCCTCTATCAAAATTTCTCTACTACGGATGCTCTGTAGAGAGGTATAAAAAAAGGGGTGAGCTCACAGTTCAGTAAGAAAATCAGGTAAGCAAGAAGACATCTACACTATCTACTCAAAATAATGCTATGCCTCAAAAATATCATTTCCTTAACTCACTTTAAAAGCATGTCTTTAAAATATATACATATACTTGTACAGAAGTTTAGACCTCCATCTTTTAGTGGGGTCAAGGACCCTGTTGCTGCTGAGGAGTGGGTTGGAGAGATGGAGAAACTCTATGGATTCTTTGAGTGTACGACATCAGAGATGGTCGCATTTGCTGCGTTCCTATTGAAGGGTTATGCAGAACATTAGTGGAAGTCCACCAGACCCATATTGAGAGCCCGACATACAAATATTAGTTGGGAGATATTTCGAGATGCCTTTAGGAGGCAGTTTATTCTAGATACCGCGTAGCGGAAACTATAGGCTGAGTTTTTGGGACTGCACTAGAGGAGTTTGTCCATGGACGAGTATGAGACTAGATTTCTATCCCTGGGGAGATATGACCCAGACACAATGTATAGTGAGACCAGGAAGGTCCACAGGTTCATTGATGGACTGAGACCGGTTATGCGGTCCATATTGGTCCCAGTGGATATAGCCACATCTGAGGAAACAATGCGCAAGGCGCAACTGTGCGAGCAGGATTATGAGAGGAATGCTTTCGAGTTTGGGAAGTTTAGTCGGAGCCGTGATAGAGAGAGGAAGAGACCGGCTAGAGATAGAGGTTTTAGTTATCGGGGAGGGAGGAGACTCTTCGATAAGAGACCACGAATTGAGGAGGCACGAGAGAGACCTGCTAGACCTCTTATTTATCCGACCATAGCTCCAGCGAAGGGTATTGTCATAGGAGGATAGAGACCTACTACCGATCAGTGCAGTAGATGCGCTAGACATCATAGAGGAAGACCTTATCCGCTGACTCCTATAATGTGTTTTCGATGTGGGAAAATAGGGCATATTGCTAGAGCTTGCTCAGAGATGGTTGAGACTGCTCCACTGAAGGACAGGGAGCCAGAAAGAGCTCTAGTTTATACTTCTACTTCGAGGAGGAGAGCGACAGCGGAAGAGAAGGGGAAGCAAGTGATTGGTTGAGGGCGCATAGATGCTTTGGACCAGGGCATAACTGATGCTTCATCGAAAGTGATACGAGGTAACATCCTGATTTATGATATTAAAGCATATGTTTTAATTAATCCTGGGGCCACGCATTCATTTGTATCACCTTCATTTGCATGTAAATTTGCAAGACATGTAGAGTGTACATCGTTATGTATGATGATGTTGATTAGTACACCTATGAATAGTAGTCAACTTGTAGAGTATGTATTTAATGATTGCAAATTGAAAGTAGGATAAAAAGATATGATAGCCAATCTAATTTTGCTAAGTATGAGTGACTTCGATGTAATCTTAGGAATAGATTTGTTATCTGCAAACCATGCTGTTTTAGATTGTTATGCTAAGACAGTTATGTTTCCTAACCCTACTAGTTATGTTGTAAAGTTTAATGAAAAGAAATAAAAGTAGTAGTTATGAATATAATAACGATATACTCTGCTGACTGAGAAATGAATATGTTGAAGGTTTCATTGCGTACGTGGTAGATACAGATAAGGCGCATTCGGGGTTGACAGATATTGCGTACCCAGATGTCTTTCCAGATGAACTGCCAGGGTTACCACCAGACAGAGAGATGGAATTCTGTGTAGATTTGGTGCCTGGTACAGAGCCTATCTCGAGACCACCTTATCGCATAGCCTTAGTTGAGCTGGAAGAGCTTAAGAGACAGTTACGGAGCTGTTGGATAGGGGTTTCATTAGACCGAGTGTTTCACCTTGGGGAGCACCAGTTTTATTCATAAGGAAGAAGGATGAGAGCTTCCGATTATGTATAGATTACCGATTGTTGAATAAGGCCACCATTAAGAATAGGTATCCCCTTCCACGCATTGACGACTTGTTGGATCAGCTTCGGGGAGCACAAATCTTTACCAAGATTGATCTGAGGTCAGAGTATCATCAGCTGAGAGTTCGAAGTGGAGATGTACCCAAGACAGCGTTTTGTACCCGATATGGCCATTATGAGTTCTTAGTTATGCCATTCGGATTGACGAATGCTCCCACGGCTTTCATGGCTTGGATGAATGATGTGTTCAAGCCATATTTGGATCAGTTTGTTATCGTCTTTATCGATGACATATTGGTGTACTCGAGATCCAAGGAGGAGCTTGAGGAGCACCTCAGGATTGTATTGCAGATTCTACGAGAGCAAAAGTTATATGCTAAGTTCAGTAAGTGTTACTTTTGGTTGTCACAGATCTCGTTTTTGGGACATGTTGTATCGAGGGATGGTGTATCAGTCGATCCATCCAAGATAGAGGCTATAGTTCAGTGGGAACAAACAAGGACAGTCACCGAGATCAGGAGTTTCCTGGGTTTAGCTGGATATTATCGAAAGATTCGTTGAGGGATTTTCGAAGTTGGTTGCTCCGTTGACACATCTCACTTGGAAAAGTGTACCGTTTATATGGAACGAGGATTGTGAGAAGAGTTTTCAGGAGTTGAAGCATCGATTGACCACCGCTCTGATTCTCACTATCCCTACCAGCTTAGGAGGATTTGCAGTGTAAACCAATGCTTTGCATCAGGGACTGGGCTGTGTATTGATGCAGGATGGGAGGGTAGTTGCTTATGAATCCAGATAGCTGAAGAATCATGAGAAGAACTATGCGACTAATGATTTGGAGTTAGCAATAGTAGTGTTTGCGTTGAAGGAATGGCACCACTACTTGTATGGTGAGAAATTTCAGATATTTACTCACCCCAAGAGCCTCAAGTATTTGTTCTCACAGAAAGAGCTGAACATGAGATAGAGAAGATGGCTAGAGCTTCTGAAGGATTATGATTGCGAGATACTTTATCATCCGAGTAAGGCTAACGTTGTAGCAGATGCTTTGAGTAGGAAGAGCCTAGGGATGGTATCATACATGATGGTTAGGGAACATGAGTTGCTAGAGTAGTTTGCTAGTCTTAGTCTGGGAGTTGTGCCTTCGAACATGGATACAGGCTATGTGATAGCTAGTCTATGCTTGGAGCCGAATCTGCTGGACAGGATCAGAGTGGCTCAACAGACTGATCCGTTTTGCATTGATGTGAGTGGTTAGATGCAGAGGGGTACAGTGACTGATTTTGAGTTGAGTTATGATAGACTGCTGAGGTTCAGAGGCAGATTGTGTGTTCTCAAGGATTCAGGAATCAGGAGATTGATATTGGAAGAAGCTCATTCGTCGAGGTACACGTTACATCCGGGAAGTAACAAGATGTATCAAAACCTCCAGAAGGTGTACTGGTGGTCGGGTATGAAGAGAGATGTAGTTGATTTTATGGTGAAATGTCTCGTATGTCAGCAGGTGAAGGTAGAGCATCAGAAGCCTGCAGGGTTATTGCAGCCTCTACCTATACTGACATGGAAATGGGAGCATATAACCATGGATTTCGTGATGGGTTTACCGAGGACCCACAGGAATCACGATGCTATATGGGTGATCGTCGACAGACTGACGAAGTTAGCCCACTTCGTAGCTATGAGAGCTACCGATACTCTGAGTTCATTGGCAGAGCTGTACGTATGCGAGGTAGTGAGGTTATATAGTGTACCAGTGAGCATAGTCTCTGATAGGGACTCTCACTTCACTTCCCACTTTTGAGAACATTTTCAGGAAGCCATGAGAACTCAATTGAGTTTGAGCACCGCTTTCCATCCTCAGATAGATTGGTGAGTGTCGAATTCAACCAAATTTAAATTACTAGTCTTACCAAAATTTTACAGTAGCGGCAAATCCAGGTCGAACCCTAGAGACTGGTGGATTAATTATCATGCAATAACTGAAATAAGGGGGGGTTTAATTTAACTGAATTAAAATCCTAAAATAGAATTTATATTTAACTAATTATAAAAAGGGTAAACCAAGATTAACAATTTCGATTCAAGGGAATTGCCCAGTCATTAACAATTGATCCTTAACACCTAATTTACCATATTACCTTCAATTACTTAGCTGAGGTATTATCTACCAGCAGAATAATATCTCTTCTTCCCTGTTATCATTAACTCAAGCCTAGCACCCGAATTAAATTCTTCTCCCTAATCTAGTAGGTTTTGGTGCAATCCTATTTAGACTAGAAAAAGCATTAACGTTCTAGGAAGACTACTAAACCGAATAACACTTCAACCACGGGTTGAATATTTAATCCGTTCTATTATTTCACTTAGAGTTGACGAACTCTAATTGCTACTGGTTCTGATTTCTATCACAACAATTACGGATTGTGAAAACTTCAGATAGCATAAAATCACATGCGAAGATTATCTAATTGGCCAAATCATATAATCTTCTTATGCAATCAAATCTAATAATTCCAGAAACAATAGATAATTGAATCAAAAGATTGTTTAGATCAACAAATCGCGTTTCTCAATTGTTGAAATTCACTGGATTCGATTCCCTTGAACCGAATAAAAGATTTAGCAACACATTATTATTGAAAAACAAAAATAAAAATATAGAGAGTGAATTATTTTTTTTCTTCTGACTGCTGCCGCCTCTCTCTCCCTTTTTTCACTGATATTCTCTAAAGAAAATGAAGCTATATATATAGTAAAAAAAAAACCTAAATTCAACAATCCTATTACAAGTGGGAAAAGGCTGACAAATTCAGGCTTTTGCTTCACAGCTGGTTTTGGAGTGGAAACATACCGAATTGGATCTTGGGATCTCCTTCAAAGTTGTAAATCAGTAAATCAGTGTTCCACTGGGCTTGACCCTGCATAATTTGGAGGTATAGAACTCCAGATATAGGCTAAAAATCGAAACTGCCTTGAAATATATAAAATCGATTTGCTGCTACTTTGTGGAATTTTTTGATCTATAAAACGTCCAATCTGGGCTTAGTTCTCTTTAGAGAAATCGTAGGCTTTTAATCTTCTTTCCAACAAGCTTAAAATCGCCCCAATCCAACATCTAGAACTCTGTTTAAAGCCAAAATCCCAAATAGCACTACAACTGTCTAATTTCTTCGGTTAAGCTTTGAAGCCCAATTTATCTGCCAAAATCACAAATTATCATAAAGTACTCTAATTAATATGAGGAACATAACAAAATATTACAATGTAGAAGGAAATAAATAATAGAAATATGACACTCATCAAATTTCCCCACACTTAAATTTTTGCACATCCTCGAGCAAACTCAAAATCTAAGACTAAATCACCCTCTAAAACTTTTCAATCACATCAAGTTTACAAAACCAGAAACAAAAAAAGTCAACCAAGATTTTCGAGAAACATAACATGTCATGAATCAAAATCCTTAACAATCTCAAGAATTTGCCAACATAGCAATTTCATTCAAAACGAAGCAAATTAAATTGGTAGATCCTCACAATATTCTCTCTGTTCACTCAAGCATTTAAGGGGTAAGTATTTCACTCACATTCATTCCATAAAACATGTCCTACCATAAGCTTGCATATCATCTAATCTCCACTACTTAGTATTCATGCATAACACAAATCAAAAGGACTTAATCAAGGGTTGTAACGGGGCTAGGGATAAGGTACGAAATTATTTTTGGGTAAGAGAGTTTAAAACCCTAAAAAATTAATAGAGCATTTAAAATTACAACTCGGGTAAATAAAGCAATCAACAACCCGCAATCACCTCAAATATAAACACTTTATTAATCACTCGCAGCTTACTAAAGTCCTTTATCAATTAAATACCCTATTTTCTTTTTTTTTTTTAGTCCACCATCACCACCACTAACATATGGAATTAATTAAATTCCCCCAGACTTGTTTCATAATCTGCTCGAGAATTTTCAAATACCCTACTAATTTTTAAGGTTAGGTAAAGTCATTCATGTTAAGCTCACGGTTAAAACAAGTTATTCAACAAAGACAAGTTAATTAGGCTCAAAGGGGCATAACAATGGTAAATTATGTTAGGTGGGTTATTTGGCTAGAGTGGTTCATCCAAAAATGGCCTTAATCACTTTTATGTATGCCTGAATCAATGTAATCTCAAATAGAATCAATGCAAGTTCTAGAGAAACACATCCATGGAAGAATATCACACATCCACAGAAAATAAAGATTGACATTAATGCTCAATCTATATGCTCAAAAATCTCACAGGTACCAATTCAATTCACCAACATTTCGAAATCAATCACTTAATCAACAAATTTTAAGATGAAAAGTCAATCAATTCAATTGTGTTATCCTCTTTTTAAATCCAGTTGATTCAATTTTATGATAAATATAAACTGTTAGTGATAGAAAGCACCTAAACATGCACAAAGATATTTTTTTTTAATGTAAAATTTCAAAAATCCTAAAATTCTCCCCCCCCCCCCACACTTAGATTTTACATTGTCCCCAATATAAAGCACATCATTAAAGCAAATAACAGACAAGTAAAATTAAAAGAGATAGGGTGAGAAATCAAATCTGGGGTTTATGGGTTGCCTCCCACGCAGCGCCTTTGGTTAATGTCGTTGGCTCGACAATACAACTTCCTGCACATCGAGTATACCGTATCTCCTAACTGCACCTCCTTAACCGTGTGTGCTTGAAAACTGTCATAATATGGCTTGAGTCTATGCCCGTTAACCTTGAACACCTTGTTGGGTTCCATACTTTGAATCTTAACTGCACCATGAGGAAATACGTCAGTAACAACGAAGGGTCCAATCCAACGGGAATGTAACTTACCAGGCATCAACTTCAATTTGGAGTTCTATAACAAAACTTTTTGGCCAACCACAAATTGCTTCCTAATGATCATCTTATCATGAAATGCCTTGGTCTTCTCCTTGTAAATTCGTGAGTTCTCATAGGCCTCAAGTCGAATTTCCTCCAATTCCTGTAACTGCAACTTCCGTTCCAAACTTGCATGCTGTAGGTCCATGTTGCATCATCTAACTACCCAATAAGCCTTGTGTTCTAACTTTACAGGCAGATGACACAACTTACAAAAAATCAGCCTATACGGGGACATCCCAATAGGCGTCTTATATGCTGTCCTATATGCCCACAAAGCGGCGTCAAGTCTGAGACTCCAGTCTTTTCTGTTTGGATTTACCGTTTTCTCAAAGATCAACTTGACAATTTTAGTCTAGTTAATTTCGTTTCTTTATTTTCATATTTGCATTCTATTTTATTGGTATTAATTAATTTTAACTGTGTTAATTATCTTTATAGTTTATTACTTTTAATTGCTTGGAGTCCTGTAAGTAATTTTAGCTCTGTTTTATTTTCTTTATTTTATAATTTTTATTGTTTTCAATACTTTTTAATTTTAGCCTGGTAGATCACCTGTTTTAAAATTCATAATTTGCTAGGATATATTAGGGTAAGATTAATCGGTACTTAATTAGGCTAATTAGATTCTCTGTAGGACGATAATCTGAGAACGATAATCTGAGACTCAAATCTCATTATTACTTGTACGACCTGTGCACTTGCGATTAACATGTCTAGGTCACTTAGAGTGGGTGTAGTCGCCACCACTAGGATCCGTGTAGCCTGGGATCACAGAGGATATGGCCATAGTCCTAGTTATAACCCTTATTATATTATATGCCTATCTCACATGTCTATTGATGAATGATAAATCCATGTCTTTGGAATATGTTTTATGGGTCAGGATAGTCCATGGGAGGGTCGAGTCCTGACGAGTGAATGATTTTGTATTGGCTTGTGTTATGAAATGGAAATGTTTTTAAGTGCACATTGCATGATGACTTACCATGCTTTGACCTTGATTTCACATGATGGTTTTTCCATGCTTTGCTTTAATAACTGTGCACTGATTTATATAACATGATTTGCTTTACATGGCGTAGACACAAGCATGAGCACACTTTTTGCAGTATGACAATAAATATATGGTTTAAGTATGGCATCACGATCATGTAGATAGTGCATTTATCTACCTGTTCATATGATTGCCTTACTGAGCACGTGGTTTGCTTACCCCCTTATTTTCCCCTTCTACAGAGCATTTATAGTAGATAGAGAGAGCGACTGAGGATTGAATTTTTGGTGTCCGCTGCATCCCATCACACAAGGTATACACATTTGTATGGTTTTTGTATCTAGATATGTACATGCACAGTAATATCTTTTAATGTAATTTTGGGGATGTAGAGAGGTTGTAAACACCTGTTAATGATAACTTTGATTAAGAAATACAAGTGGTTACTTTTAAATGAATTGAAATTTTAAATGATTTGGTTGGATGAGATTGACATCGATACACATCCCAACTGTTGGTAGTGTAGCTGTTCACGATCAGGTAAAGTAAAGGTAAAGATTAATCAATAAATAACTGGTCAAATATTAAATTTATAAATGACCAAAATTTGTAGTGGATTTCGGTGGTTTGAGGGTCGTGACAATAAGTAACTATAAAAAAATGTTGATATCATTATTTAGATTTAAAGTTTTTTGTGGTTATAATTACTTAACATGATTTGAAAATTTTATTCTAAGAAATTTGGTGAACAAGAAATTATGTTGATCCTGGGTAATGTTATGAATAATAGCTTTGAGGTTTTCACGATTATATTCGAATGACATATTAGAAGGAGCAATTGAAGTGTGATTAGATTTAAGTTACAAACTTTTGGATTATTGTTAATTTAACAAGTGGTTGATCTTTAATATGGAGGTTAATTTTGACTGAAACCATAGTAGTAAGTACATTCTACATCTTGGTAGTACCAAAATGTACCAAAATCAATGAAGGGTGTTTTGGTGGCCTGAAATGAAGCGTGATGTTGCAGAGTTTGTCGCTAAGTGTTTGGTTTGTCAGTAGATTACGACCGGACACCAAAAGCCAGCGAGGTTACTTAAGTCTCTTCTAGTGCCTACTTGAAAATGGGAGCACATTACCATGGACTTCATTATGGGCTTGCCAAGGATCCGAGAGAGGCATGATGCAATCTGGGTGATTGTAGATAGGTTAACTAAGAGTGCCCACTTCCTGGCCAATAAAAGTACAAACTCCTTAAGTGCATTAGTAGAGTTATATGTGAAGGAGATAGCTCTGTTGCATGGGGCTCCCGTGAGCATTATATCAGATAGAGATTCTCGATTCATATCCAGATTTTGGGCTCATTTCCATGAAGCCATGGGATCTCAGCTTAACCTGAGCACTGCCTATCATCCTCAGACTTACGGTCAGTCCGAGAGTACCAATTAGACCTTAGAGGATATGCTGAGGGTGTGCATTTTGGAGTTTAAGGGCTCATGAGATGATCATCTGCCTCTTGCAGAGTTTACTTATAACAATAGCTATCATGCTAGCATTGGGATGACACCATATGAGGCATCATATGGTAAAAGATGTAAGTCTCCAGTGGCTTTAGAAGAAGTGGGTGGCAGAAAGATCTTGGCTCCTAATTTTAGTGAAACAGGCAGCAGAAGGTGTTTGGATAATCTGTGATAGAATTAAGGCCGCACTAAGTAGGCAGAAGAGTTATGCGGATAAGCATAGGCGGCCACTTGAGTTTCAGATTGGGGACTCTATGTTTTTGAAAGTATCCTCGAGCAAGGGTATTATAAGCTATGGAAAGAAGGGGAAACTGAGTCCTCGCTTCATTGGTCCATTTGAGATTCTAGAGAGAGTGGGAGACATAGCCTATAGACTTGCCTTACCACCGCAGCTTTCTGGGGTACATAATGTCTTTCGCGTCTCGATGTTAAGGAGTATAATTTGGATCCCTCACATATAATTGAGTACAAGCCTTTGAGCATTCAAGAGGGCATGAGCTACATTGATCAACCTATCCAGATTTTGAATAGAAAGGAAAAGGTACTTCGATCAAAGACTATTGCTCTGGTAAAGGTTCTTTGGCAACACCATTCGGTTGAAGAAGCTACATGGGAGCTAGAGAGCCTTATGAAAGAGAAGTACCCTCATCTATTTTGAAGGACCAAGATGAATTTGGAGGAGCAAATTCTTTAAAGGTGGGGAGAATGTAAACACCGTAAAATTTTCTGTACTTAATTAGACAATAAAAATAAAAATAAAAATATTTTTACTATAAGGTAAAGTAAATTAAATGAAGATATGTTATAAGAATTTATATATATATTTGTTAAATTGAAAATGTAATTTTAAAAAAGATACAATAAATATATATAAGTAAAAAAAAAGAAATTGAAAAAAAAATTCTGTCACGCGACAGAGAAGGAAGGGGAGGATCGGGTGAAACCTGATCCCTCACCCTCGTCTTCTCCAACGGCGAGAGAAGACCACCTAAGGGAGAGGCAGCCCGAGCCATCACCAATGCTGGTAAAGAGAGGAGAAACGTCCAACGATCTAGAGGGAGAAGAAGGAAAATCGAGAGAGAGGAGAGATAATAGAGGAAAGAGAGGCAAACGGAGGTCGGAAGAAGGGGAATGCCTTACCACCGGCCAGAGGGGGTGCCCAATGGTGTCGATCCAAGAGCGAATTGACGAGAAACAATGCCGATCGGGAGAAAAAATATTCGTAAGTGACGTCGAAGAGAGGAGAAGTCGAACCGGCCTCATCATCGTATATCCGAGCATGACCGGTACCAAATCCATATTACTTGAGGCAAAAATCGAAGAAGAATCGACCTCCGGAGCCGAAAATTGAAGGGGTGAAGCTTAACCGGTATGGACCGATTTAGCTAAAAAAAAGAAAAAAAGAAAAAAAAGGGAAAAAAATTCGATGACGCATCAAGTCTAAGGATAAACTGGTAAGCAATCAGAATTGATCTTTTAATTTTTTGAAAAATTTATTTAAATGTATATCTGACTGAGAATTGACCTGATTAATTATGCAAATGTATAACACGATAATTGGTGACAAACAGAAGTTCAAATCAGCCTCGATTTACGTGTATCACGAAATCTCGGGTAAGTGAATCTCAATTACAATAATTTGTATTATAATGCGCGTTTGAAATTCATTGTGTAAGTTACAGATTAATTCCGAATAAAATACCTTATGATTAGAATTGAAAATCAATTGTTGTATATGACTAATTGAGCTATCCAAAAAGCCTAGGAAAAGGCCTAATTAGTGTTAATGGGCTTGATGAGCCCAATAGGCCCAGATAAAGTGAATAGTAAGTGAAAATAAGATTAAGACTAAGTAAGGCCCATTAAGGGGTAATTGGGTCCAATAGTTTAAATTAAGCCCAATGAAAGTGAAATACTGATGAAAGTATTGTATTTAATCTGATAAATAATTATACGTAGCTCCAAAGAGTTGATTGGGAGCAAATTGAACTGAGTGGAATTCTCAGCGTTGGAAAAGTCAGACTGTACAGAGAATTGAGGTAAGGGGTATAATTTAATTTTGTTCTGATAATGAACACTCATTGCATTGATCGAAAGATTTTTATAAAGCAATGTTATGTTTTGAAATGATTTATGGCTGTTTTCATACTTATGGAACGATTTACGAAACATGATTTCATTTTATGAAATGTTCACTAAGTACATCTGTGTTTATGAAATGAATTTCCTGAAGTATGAAAATGCATGGGAGTTTTATGATGGTTTGTAACCCTATATTTATGCTTTAGAAGAAACTTTTGATATTTTCAAAAGTATTTAAGAAAAGGAAAAAATTTTATTTGAGACTATGGGCTTCATGCATGGCTACTTCTTGTGGTGCACCGGCTCCACCACTTGAGTGCCTGTACGTAGGGCCCCTTGATAATTCTATATTTTTAGAATTATTTGTGTTTAATTTCCTAATTAATTATTTAAATCCCTAATTTATTTTGTTAATTATCCCCTTTATTTAATTAAAATTCTCATGTTTGCAAATAAATTAAATCCGGATGAATTTTGAATATTTCGGTAGAAAATGGATCGAAATTGGGCTAAAATCGAGACTAGACCACGCGGACAACACGTGCCTAGCACATCCAATTGGACAAAAAGACAGATGACATGGAAATATTATTTTTCAAGGAGCCAATGGTGTGAAGACAAGTGGCCAAACAATGCCAATTCATCCAGGATGAAAAATTACAATTATACACCTAAGTGTGTGTATAAACAGAAAAAGATGGTAATTGAAAAAGGGGGAGTTTTTTAGTTTTTTTTTTTTAGGTTAAACATTTATTGTTAGGTTTTATTTTTAGGTTTTATTTTATTATTTTTCGACTGGTGACAGCAGCCACCATTCATCATATTTCTTTTAGGTTTTGTTCAATTTCCATTCCATTATTATTTTACTGTTTGAGTTTTAATTAAAAGTTATTATTTTTATATAGTTGTTCTCGGTTTGCATCTTTAATTTTGATATTTTCTCACTTTTGGATGTTTCACGTTGTGGGAAAGAAGGGTGGCTGGTGACAGTAGCCATGGACCTTCTTTATGTTTCTGCAATGGATGTTTATGTTAGGCTGCTTTAATTTTAGCTTCTGTATTTTTGTTCCTCTCAATTTTTGCTTTGTTTCAAGCACTTGTCCTTCTTTCCTTCAAGTAAACTCAAGTCTAAAACGTTACTTTCCTCCTGCATTATAGTGTCGGTATTACCTTGTTATTCATAGTTTTTGCAATTTAGGAGTCGATTTGCCACTGCGGTAAGATGCGCAAATAATGAAGCCAAGCGTGACCTCTAAAGCTTGCATTTCTCTGTTTTATGGTTTCCTCTAGTTTAGTTTCATCTTTAGTTACTGAGTTTTTCTTTTGTTCTTTTTCTTTCGCTTTAGGTTTAATGACTTTTACTGCATTATAGTTTCTGTTTCATTATCTACTTCCATTCACTGCATTATATTAATACATCACTTCTCTACATTTTAGATGATTAGCTTTCGGTTACTAGGTTAGCATCTAGTTGGATTTGTTTTGCATTTACTCATCTGCACATTTTCTATTTCTACTTTTCTTTTGCTTGCTGGTATCAATGAGAAGTAAGAAGCATTGTCCTGTGGTGAGGAGTAGAAGAGAGTATCCATAGGTGTAGTAGAGAGCATCCATAAACATTCTCTGTTGTGCTTTGTTTTCGGTTGTTAACACTACTCATGTTAGTTATTTTTCTAGGCTGCATTTGTCCATTAATTACTGGTGTTTCAGATATGGTTAGTGATCTGTTTATATGGTATCATATGCTGATAGGAATGGTGCATAGCTGCTGTACTATAATGACAACATAAGCAGGAGACAGCAGCAGGCCGAGAAATAAGCATGACCAGCAGCACCTGGGAAGTGTTACAAGCAGTAACAGCAGCTGAGGCACAACAAGACAGTAGCAACATCGGATGCAAAAGTAGTCGGGTAAAATAGGATCAGTTTCTTGTTAGCACTTGGAGAGGAATTGCACAAAGCCAAGAGTAGTAGAATGACAAAAGAAGAAACGGACAAGGCAGAGGACAACGCCTGAAGCAGGATGTGGTGTTGGCGATGCAGGATAGAACCTGGATAGTGGCCTGGAGCAATATCTAGTTGCAGAGCCAATGAAACGTGAAGCGCCTAGACAGCAGACTAGGACAGCACCGAATGCAAGCAAGCTGGACACGCCTAACTAACCCGAGACCACACCTGGAAAGAAAATGAAATGAAACAAAGAAGAGAGTCAACAGTGTTTGGAGGGATATTTGGATGGTTTAAAATGTTAAGGCTTTGTTTGGCTAGTGTATAATAGTTAAATAACTCATTTTCATGCATTGTTAGTTTAGTTAATTCCAATTTAATTTGTTAGCCTAGTTTAGAGTCTTTGATTAAATTGCATGATTAGTATTCTTGTTTAATGGTTTAGAACTTAGTTTTAATTAGATTGATAGTTAATTAAGTGTTGGTGTTGGCGATGTCGGATAGAACCTAGACAGTGGCCTGGAGTAGTATCTGGTTGCAAAGCCAATGAAACGTGCAGCACCTAGACAGCAGACTAGGACAGCACCGAATGCAAGCAAGCTGGACACGCCTAACTAACCCGAGACCACACCTGGAAAGAAAATGAAATGAAACAAAGAAGAGAGTGAACAATGTTTGGAGGGATATTTGGATGGTTTAAAATGTTAAGGCTTTGTTTGGCTAGTGCATAATAGTTAAATAACTCATTTTCATGCATTGATAGTTTAGTTTAATTCCAATTTAATTTGTTAGCTTAGAGTCTTTGATTAATCGCATGATTAGTATTCTTGTTTAATGGTTTAGAACTTAGTTTTAATTAGGTTGATAGTTAATTAAGTGTTGATTTAGAATTAAATTAGGGGTAAATTTATTTCATTAAATCTTAAGTTAGTTTAAATTGCATTTTGATTAAGTAGTATTATTACATTTTAGGGTTGTTAATTTTAGTTTAATTAATCTTGCTTTGTTATTCTCATAATTGTATTTTATTTGCGTTAATTAGTTTTAACTGTTTTAATTTATTTTGTAGGCTTTTGATTTTAATTACGTGGAGCACTGTAAGTAATTTCGCTCGGTTTTATTTAGTTTATTTTATAGTTTCATTGTTTTCAGTATTTTTAATTAGCCTTATTAGATCACCCATTGCAATCTTATAATTTGCTAGGATATACTTAGGGTAAGGTTAACCGGTAGTTAATTTGGCTAACCAACTTCTCTGAGGGACGATAACTCGGGACTTAAATCCCATTATTACTTGTACAACCCGTGCACTTGTGGACAATACCCTTAGGGCGTGTCAAGTTTTTGGCGTCATTGCCGGGGAAGTTTTAATTAGTTGTTAATTAATATCGGTAAAATTATGCTTAGGTGTAATTCTAGCTTGTAAATATTTAGATCCTTAGTTTAGTTTAGTTAATTTTCTCCATTTAATTAAAAAAATATAAAAATTTAAAAAAAAATTTATAAGGACTTTCTGATGATTGCATGCGTAGAGCCAAGAGTTTCGATTTCTTTCCTTTAGATCCTGAAATTGAATGAACTCTTAGAAAAATTTGAAAGGACTCTAGGAAATTTATAGCTTCGCTGCAAAACACAATGACAGAAAAATAGGGAAATTAGAACCATTGGAGATTATGCAATGTCGATGATTGGAGGATATTATTCCGACATTAGGCCACCAGCTGTCCCTATAAATAACTTTGAAATTAAGCCCGCAATCCTCCAAAAGATCCAAACTTCTCTACAGTTCATTGGACTTCCACACGATGACCCACATGCTCACCTTGGGCAATTCCTAGACTTGTCCAACACCTTCAAACATAATGGATTATCTGATGATGCGCTTAGGCTTAGATTATTCCCCTTCTCACTTAGGGATATGGCGAGACACTGGTTAACCTCCCTGCCTCCAGGATCCATTTCTACATGGGATGAGTTAGCCCATCAATTTCTATCTAAGTTTTTCCCTCCCTCTAAAATGGCCCAACTCTGTAGTAATATATCTTCCTTTGCTCAGTACGACTCTGAAACTCTTTACGAAGCATGGGAACGATATAAGGAGCTTCTTAGGAAGTACCTTCACCATGGTCTACCTCTGTGGTTGCAAGTCCAGACCTTCTACAACGGACTTACAAGCCAAAATAGGACCATTGTTGACGCTGTTGCGGGGGGAGCCCTGATGTGCAAAACAGAGGAGGAAGCTTACGAGTTGTTAGAAAAGATGGCTGCTAACAACTATTTATGGTCCTCGGAGAGGCAATTGCCAAAGAAGCCGACGGGTATTTATGAGCTCGACACGCTGTCTACCTTGCCTTCTCAAATCACTAATCTTACGAAGAAGGTAGAGTCGCTCAGTACCCAGTATAATCCTTCCTTCAATCTTAATCCTATTTATTCTGTCCAAAGTCCTTTTCTCTCATGCGAGCTGTGTAGTGGTACCCACTCTATAGATAGGTGTCCGCTCAACTTAGAATCAGTTCAGTATGTTACCCATTCTTAAACGCAACAGAACAACCCTTTTTCAAACACTAATAATCCAGGGTGGAGGAACCATCCTAACTTCTCCTAGAGCCAAAACCAAGGGCAAAATTCTAGCTCTAGACCTATAGGACTCCCTGGTTTTCAAGCTCCTCTGGTTCAGGTACCACCATAGCCGTAATTTCCATTTCATCCGCCTTCTCATCACCCATACCCACATCATCCACCACCACCACCACCTATCCAGCCACAGCATATACCTACACCAGCACCAGCAGCTGAGAAGAAGCCCTCGCTTGAGGAAATGTTCACGACTATCCTACAAAATCAAGCTGCTTCAATTAAGAACTTTGAGGTTCATGTAGAACAAATAGCAAACGCTCTTAGTTAACGTCCTCAAGGGACCCTCCCCAGTAACACTGAAGCTAATCCTGTTAGGCAAAGGGAGGGTAAGGAACATGTTAAATCCATCACCCTTATGAGCGGAAAAGATCTAGAGGAGCCACAAGTTAAGTCCAATCCTGTTGAGCCCATAGTTGAAGAACTCATAAGTCTCAAAGAAGAGCTCAAAAAGATCAGGAACATCAGGATCAAGCTGCAAAGGAATCTAAGTCAGGCGTTTCTTTTTCTTTACCTTCTTCTTCTTCACAACCTTCCTCTTCATCTGATGTTACACTTGTTACCACTACACTTCCTCTAGTTATACCCCCATTACGATTTCCTCAAAAGTTCCAAAACCAGAAGCTTGATCAACACTTCGCTAAATTTCTTGAGGTTTTTAAGAAGCTTCACTTTAACATTCCTTTCGCGGATGCTTTAGGGCAAATGCCTAGTTATGTGAAGTTTATGAAGGATATCCTCTTGAGGAAGAGAAGATTAGAGGATTATGAGACAGTTGCCTTAACTGAGGAGTGTAGTGCCATTATTCAGAGGAAATTACCCCCAAGCTCAAAGATCCAGGTAGTTTTACCATACCTTGCACCATAGGAGATCAGTTCTTTGGTAGAGCAGTTTGTGATCTAGGAGCTAGTATAAACCTTACGCCTTGGTCCATATACCAGAAGCTAGGAATAGGAGATGCAAAACCCACCACAGTGACCCTTCAATTAGCTGATAGATCCATTAAATATCCGAAGGGGATCATTGAGGACATGCTAGTTAAGGTGGACAAGTTTATTTTCCCTACAGATTTTATCGTGTTAGATATGGAGGAAGACAGGGAAGTCGCCATTATTTTAGGCAGACCTTTCCTAGCTACTGGTAGGACATTAATTGACGTACAAAAAGGGGAATTAACCATGAGAGTCTTATATCAGGAGGTGACATTTAATGTTTTCAAACCTTTGAAGTTCCCTGATAACTCTCAAGATTATTTCAAAAATGGAGATTGAGGAGGATATAAGGCTTGAGCATAAGAAATATGAAAGAAGGAGGGAAGTAGATAGAGTTAAGGAGTATTTAACTATTGATATTTTATCACCATTCTGGATGATCCTCCTACTCCTTGCACTGCTGCTTAGTGTTGTGTTCTTTAGCTGCATTTGAAGTGGCTGTGTTTTTCTTTTCACCTTATATATAGTTCTTTTTCTTTTTCTTTTCTGTTATTTCTTTGTCTGTTTATTTTGCAGGTTTATTTTCTAGTTTTACGCTTTTAATAAAGCTTCAGTTGTTCATCATCATCAGAAAGGGGAGTACTTTGTTCCTGAACTTCAATTCTTATATTATCTGCACACTGAGGACACTGTGCACTTTAAGCTTGGGGGAGAGGATATCACTTGAGTATTTTTCAAAAATTTGAGCAAAATTGAAAATGTTTTCAAATTTTTTTCAAAAATCTGAGCTTAAACTGTTTGATTTTGGGATGATTTAGTACGTAGCATGTAGTTTTCCCATATTCCGATGATATGAACCCATGATTAAGTCTGATTTTGATTGACTAAGAAGCATGATTATAGGAAAAGCATGAAGTTGAGTTCTTGAATTTGTCTTGATTCTGATTGTGATTTTCTCATCTTATGCACATGTCTTGTCATGAATCGGTATATTTATTTAGAGCAAGCTTATGTGGACCTAGGATTGCATGTGTTTAGTTGATTTTGTGTATCATATTCTAGAATTTGTTTGATCTAATCTCGAGGCGAAATATTAGATCACACTTAATTAGGGAGATGATTTAGGCCATCTTTGGATCGTTTGAGCCTTTCAAGCCATCATTGTACATGCTTTATCCCTAGTCACCCATCTGGGCCAAACAAGCCTTTCTTTGTAAATACACCTGCTTATAATTTTCTTTAACTTAAATACTTTGTTCCTATCCCCTACCCCGAAAGCATGAAAGTCATTGGGATATATTTTGAGCTTTGTACATATGGGTATCTGGTAATAGTGAATGTTCAAAAAAATGAAAAAAAATGAAAAGAAAAAGAAAAAAGAAGAAAAATACAAAAATAGAAAAAACTGTTTAGTGAAATAAATAAGTTTGGAGGAAATAATTTGCGCTCTTACATTAAAGATCCTAGAAGTAATGCATGTTAAGGGGTAATTAAACCTAAATCAACTTTATTATTCCTTAGCCCCAGCCTTACATTACAAGCATAATGAAGTTCTATTGATCTTTAGTTAAATGTGACTGCATTAGTGGAGAAAGAAGTGAAAAGCAAACTTATGGGAATGATCACATGTCATTGACTGTGCATTCACTGTTTTTGCATAATCTAATCCGGATAATGTACTGTGAAGTGACTTTGACATTTTTCACACACTTACGAGGAGTCCAATTTGGGTTAGAACTTTTGATTAAAAGATTATGAGTGTTGGACTTATAATTGTGACTCTTTGATTTCATAGTCTGTACCTTTTCTTTGAGGATAATATTGGAAAAATTATTGTGTTTAGTATTTGTCATTCTTACAATTATTTTGTTTTACTTGAGGACAAGCAAAAGCTTAAGTTTGGGGGTGTGATAATTCTATATTTTTAGAATTATTTGTGCTAAATTTCCTAATTAATTATTTAAATCCCCAATTTATTTTGTTAATTATCCCCTTTATTTAATTAAAATTCTCATGTTTGCAGATAAATTAAATCCGGATGAATTTTGAATATTTCAGTAGAAAATGGATCGAAATTGGGCTAAAATCGATATTGGACCACGCGGACAACACGTGTCTAGCACATCCAATTGGACAAAAAGACAGATGACATGGAAATATTACTTTTCAAGGAGCCAATGGTGTGAAGACAAGTGGCTAAACAATGCCAACTCATCTAGGATAGAAAAATTACAATTGTACCCCTAAGTGTGAGTATAAATAGAAAAAGATGGCAATTGAAAAAGGGGGAGTTTTTTAGTTTTTTTTAGGATAAACATTTATTGTTAGGTTTTATTTTTAGGTTTTTTTTTTTTTTTGGCTGGTGATAGCAGCCACCATTCATCATATTTCTACTAGGTTTTGTTCAATTTTCATTCCATTATTATTTTACTATTTGAGTTTTAATTAAAAGTTATTATTTTTATATAGTTGTTCTCGGTTTGCATCTTTAATTTTGATATTTTCTCACTTTTGGATGTTTCACGTTGTGGGAAAGAAGGGTGGCTGGTGATAGTAGCCATGAACCTTCTTCATGTTTCTGCAATGGATGTTTATGTTAGGCTGCTTTAATTTTAGCTTCTGTATTTTTGTTCCTCTCGGTTTTTGCTTTGTTTCAAGCACTTATCCTTCTTTCCTTCAAGTAAACTCAAGTATAAAACGTTACTTTCCTCCTGCATTATAGTGTCGGTATTACCTTGTTATTCATAGTTTCTGCAGTTTAGGAGTCGGTTTGCCACTGCGATAAGATGCGCAAATAATGAAGCCAAGCGTGACCTTTGGGGCTTGCATTTCTTTGTTTTATGGTTTCCTCTAGTTCGGTTTCATCTTTAGTTACTGAGTTTTTCTTTTGTCCTTTTTCTTTCGCTTTAAGTTTAATGACTTTTACTGCATTGTAGTTTCTCTTTCATTATCTACTTCCATTCACTGCATTATATTAATACATCACTTCTCTACATTTTAGATTATTAGCTTTCGGTTACTAGGTTAGCATCTAGTTGGATTTGTTTTGCATTTGCTCATTTGCACATTTTCTGTTTCTACTTTTCTTTTGCTTGCTGGTATCAATGAGAAGTAAGAAGCATTGTCCTGTGGTGAGGAGTAGAAGAGAGTATCCGTAGGTGCAGTAGAGAGCATCCATAAACATTCTCTGTTGTGCTCTGTTTTCGGTTGTTAACACTGCTCATGTTAGTTATTTTTCTAGGCTGCATTTGTCCATTAATTACTGGTGTTTCAGAGTTGGTTAGTGATCTGTTTATATGGTATCATATGCTGATAGGAATGGTACATAGCTGCTGTACTATAATGACAGCATAAGCAGGAGACAGCAGCAGGCCGAGAATTGAGCATCACCAGCAACACCTGGGAAGTTAACAAGCAGTAACAGTAGCTGAGGCACAACAAGACAGCAGCAACATCGAATGCAGATGTAGTCGGGTAAAATAGGATCAGTTTCTGGTCAGCACTTGGAGAGGAACTGCACAAAGCCGAGAGTAGTAGAATGACAGAAGCAGAAACGGACAAGGCAGAGGACAATACCTGAAGCAGGATGTGGTGTTGGTGACGCAGGACAGAACCTGGACAGTAGCCTGGAGCAGTATTTGGTTGTAGAGCCAATGAAACGTGCAGCACCTGGACAACAGACGAGGACAGCACCGAATGCAAGCAAGCTGGACACGCCTAACTAACCCGAGACCACACCTGGAAAGAAAATGAAATGAAACAAAGAAGAGAGTGAACAGTGTTTGGAGGGATATTTGGATGGTTTAAAATGTTAAGGCTTTGTTTGGCTAGTACATAATAGTTAAATAACTCATTTTCAGGCATTGTTAGTTTAGTTTAATTCCAATTTAATTTGTTAGCTTAGTTTAGAGTTTTTGATTAAATTGCATGATTAGTATTCTTGTTTAATGGTTTAGAACTTAGTTTTAATTAGGTTGATAGTTAATTAAGTGTTGATTTAGAATTAAATTAGGGGTAAATTTATTTCATTAAATCTTAAGTTAGTTTAAATTGCATTTTGATTAAGTAGTATTATTGCATTTTAGGATTGTCAATTTTAGTTTAATTAATCTTGTTTTGTTATTCTCATAATTGCATTTTATCTGCGTTAATTAGTTTTAACTGTTTTAATTTCTTTTGTAAGCTTTTGATTTTAATTGCGTGGAGCACTGTAAGTAATTTCGCTTGGTTTTATTTAGTTTATTTTATAGTTTCATTGTTTTCAGTATTTTAATTAGCCTTATTAGATCACCCATTGCAATCTCATAATTTGCTAGGATATACTTATGGTAAGATTAACTGGTAATTAATTAGGCTAACCAACCTCTCCGAGGGACGATAACTCGGGACTCAAATCCCATTATTACTTGTACGACCCGTGCACTTGCAGACAATACCCTTAGGGCGTGTCAAGTTTTTGGCGCCGTTGCCGGGGAAGTTTTAGTTAGTCGTTAATTAATATCGATGAAATTATGCTTAGGTGTAATTCTAGCTTGTAAATATTTAGATCGTTAGTTTAGTTTAGTTAATTTTCTCCATTTAATTAAAAAAATATATAAAAAAGTAAAAAAAAAAAATTTCTAAGGACTTTCTGATGATTGCATGCGTAGAGCTAGGAGTTTCGATTGCTTTCCTTTAGATCCTGAAATTGAACGAACTCTTAGAAAAATTCGAAAGGACTCTAGGAAATTTATAGCTCCGCTGCAAAACACAATGACAAAAAATAGGGAAAATAGAACCATTGGAGATTATGTAATGCTGACGATTGAAGGATATTATTCCGGCATTTGGCTACTAGCTGTCCCTACAAATCACTTTGAAATTAAGCCCACAATCCTCCAGATGATCCAAACTTCTCTATAGTTCAGTGGGCTTCCACACGATGACCCACATGCTCACCTTGGGCAATTCCTGGACTTGTGCAACACCTTCAAACATAATGGATTATCTGATGATGCGCTTAGGCTTAGATTATTCCCCTTCTCACTTAGGGATAGGGTCAAACACTGGTTAACCTCCCTGCCTCCAGGATCCATTTCTACATATGACGAGTTAGCCCATCAATTTCTATCTAAGTTTTTCCCTCCCTCTAAAATGGCCCAACATGACAGTAATATATCTTCCTTTGCTCAGTATGACTCTGAAACTCTTTACGAAGCATGGGAACGATATAAGGAGCTTCTTAGGAAGTGCCCTCACCATAGTCTACCTCTGTGGTTGCAAGTCCAGACCGTCTACAACGGACTTACAAGCCAAAATATGACCATTGTCGATGCTGTTGTGGGGGGAGCCCTGATGTGCAAAACAGAGGAGGAAACTTACAAGTTGTTAGAAAAGATGGCTGCTAAAAACTATTTATAGTCCTCGAAGAGGCAATTGCCAAAGAAGTCGACGGGTATTTATGAGCTCGACACGTTGTCTCCCTTGACTTCTCAAATCGCTAATCTTACGAAGAAGGTAGAGTCGCTCAGTACCCAGCATAATCCTTCCTCCAATCCTAATCCTGTTTATTCTGTCCAAAGTCCTTTTCTCTCCTGCGAGCTGTGTAGTGGTACCCACTTTGTAGATAGGTGTCCGCTCAAATTAAAATCGGTTCAGTATGTTGCCCATTCTCAAAACCAACAGAATAATCCTTTTTCAACACTTATAATCCATGGTGGAGGAACTATCCTAACTTCTCCTAGAGCCAAAACTAAGGGCAAACTTCTAGCTCTAGACCTGTAGGACTCCCTGGTTTTCAAGCTCCACCGGTTCAGATACCACCACAACCACAATTTCCATTTCATCCGTCTTCTCATCACCCATACCCACATCATCCATCACTACCACCACCACCTATCCAGCCACAGCATATACTTGCACCAGCACCAGCAGTTGAGAAGAAGCCCTCGCTTGAGGAAATGTTCACGACTATCCTACAAAATCAAGCTGCTTCAATTAAGAACTTAGAGGTTCATGTAGGACAAATAGCAAACGCTCTTAGTCAACGTCCTCAAGGGACCCTCCCCAGTAACACTGAAGCTAATCCTGTTAGGCAAAGTGAGGGTAAGGAACATGTTAAATCCATCACCCTTAGGAGCGGCAAAGAGCTAGAGGAGCCATAAGTTAAGTCCAATCCTGTTGAGCCTATAGTTGAAGAACTCATAAGTCCCAAAGAAGCAGCTCAGAAAGAGCAGGAACATCAGGATCAAGCTGCAAAGGAATCTAAGTCAGGCGCTTCTTCATCTTTACTTTCTTCTTCTTCACAACCTTCCTCTTCATTTGATGTTACACTTGTTACCACTACACTTCCTCTAGTTAGACCCCCATTACCATTTCCTTAGAGGTTCAAAAACTAAAAGCTTAATCAGCAGTTTGCTAAATTTCTTGAGATTTTTAGGAAGCTTCACATTAACATTCCTTTCGCGGATGCTTTAGAGCAAATGCCTAGTTATGTGAAGTTTATGAAGGATATCCTCTTGAGGAAGAGAAGATTAGAGGATTATGAGACAACGGCCTTGACTGAGGAGTGTAGTACCATTATTCAGAGGAAATTACCCCCAAGCTCAAAGATCCAGGTAGTTTTACCATACCTTGCACCATAGGAGATCAGTTCTTTGGTAGAGCCCTTTGTGATCTAGGAGCTAGTATAAACCTTATGCCTTGGTCCATATACCAGAAGCTAGGAATAAGAGATGCAAAACCAACCACAGTGAGCCTTGAATTAGCTGATAGATCCATTAAATATCCGTAGGGGATCATTGAGGACGTGCTAGTTAAGGTGGACAAGTTTATTTTCCCTGCAGATTGTATCGTGTTAGATATGGAGGAAGATAGGGAAGTCCCCATTATTCTAGGCAGACCTTTCCTAACTACTGGTAGGACATTAATTGACGTACAAAAAGGGGAATTAACCATGAGAGTCTTAGATCAGGAGGTGACATTTAATGTTTTCAAACCTTTGAAGTTCCCTGATAACTCTCAAGATTGTTTTAAAATGGAGATTGAGGAGGATATAAGGCTTGAGCATAAGAAATATGAAAGAATGAGGGAGGTAGATAGAGTTAAGGAGTATTTAACTATTGATATTTTGTCACCATTCTGGATGATCCTCCTACTCCTTGCACTGTTGCTGAGTGTTGTGTTCTTTAGTTGCATTTGAAGTGGCCATGTTTTTCTTTTCACCTTGTATATAGTTCTTTTTCTTTTTCTTTTCTGTTGTTTCTTTCTTTGTTTATTTTGCAGGTTTATTTTCTAGTTTTTCGCTTTCAATAAAGCTTCAGTTGTTCATCATCATTAGAAAGGGGAGTACTTTGTTCTTGAACTTCAATTCTTATATTATCTGCACACTGAGGACACTGTGCACTTTAAGTTTGGGCGAGGGGATATCACTTGAGTAATTTTCAAAAATTTGAGCAAAATTGAAAATGTCTTCAAATTTTTTTCAAAAATCTGAGCTTAAACTGTTCGATTTTGGGATAATTTAGTACTTAGCATGTAGTTTTCCCATATTTCGATGATATGAACCCATGATTAAGTCTGATTTTGATTGACTAAGAAGCATGATTATGGGAAAAGCATGAAGTTGAGTTCTTGAATTTGTCTTGATTCTGATTGTGATTTCCTCATCTTATGCACATGTCATGTCATGAATCGGTATATTTATTTAGAGAAAGCTTATGTGGACCTAGGATTGCATGTGTTTAGTTGATTTTGTATATCATATTCTAGAATTTGTTTGATCTAATCTTGAGGTGAAATATTATATCACACTTAATTAGAGATTTGATTTAGGCCATCTTTAGATCGTTTGAGCCTTTCGAGCCATCCTTGTACATACTTTATCCTTAGTCACCCATCTGGGCCAAACAAGCCTTTCTCTGTAAATACACTTGCTTATAATTTTCCTTAGCTTAAATACTTTGTTCCTATCCCCTACCCCGAAAGCATGAAAGTCATTGGGATATATTTTGAGCTTTGTACATATGGGTATCTGGTAATAGTGAATGTTCAAAAAAAATGAAATAAATGAAAAGAAAAAGAAAAAAGAAGAAAAATACAAAAATAGAAAAAAATGTCGAGTGAAATAAATAAGTTTGGGGGAAATAATTTGAGCTCTTACATTAAAGATCCTAGAAGTAATGCATGTTAAGGGGTAATTAAACCTAAATCGACTTTATCATACCTTAGCCCCAGCCTTACATTACAAGCTTAATGAAGTCCTATTGATCTTTAGTTAAATGTGACTACATTAGTGGAGAGAGAAGTGAAAAGCAAACTTATGGGAATGATCACATGTCATTGACTTTGCATTCACTGTGTTTGCATAATCTAATCCGGATAATACACTGTGAAGTGACTTTGACATTTTTCACACACTCACGAGGAGTCCAATTTAGGTTAGGACTTATGATTGAATGATTCTGAGTGTTGGACTTATAATTGTGACTCTTTGATTTCATAGTCTGTACCTTTTCTTTGAGGATAATATTGGGGAAATTATTGTGTTTAGTACTTTTCATTCTTACAATTATTTTGTTTTGCTTGAGGATAAGCAAAAGCTCAAGTTTGGGGGTGTGATAATTCTATATTTTTAGAATTATTTGTGCTTAATTTCCTAATTAATTATTTAAATCCCCAATTTATTTTTTAATTATCCCCTTTATTTAATTAAAATTCTCATGTTTGTAGATAAATTAAATCTGGGTGAATTTTGAATATTTCGGTCGAAAATGGACCGAAATTGGGCAAAAATCGAGATTGGACCACGCGGACAACATGTGCCTAGCACATCCAATTGGACAAAAAGACAGATGACATGGAAATATTATTTTTCAAGGAGCTAATGGTGTGAAGACAAGTGGCCAAACAATGCCAACTCATCTTGGATGGAAAAATTATAATTTTACCCCTAAGTGTGTGTATAAATAGAAAAAAGATGGCAATTGAAAAAGGGAGAGTTTTTTAGTATTTTTTTAGGTCAAACATTTATTGTTAGGTTTTATTTTTAGGTTTTATTTTATTTTTTTCGACTGGTGACAGCAGCCACCATTCATCAAATTTCTTCTAGGTTTTGTTCAATTTCCATTCCATTATTATTTTACTGTTTGAGTTTTAACTAAAAGTTATTATTTTTATATAGTTGTTCTCGGTTTGCATCTTTAATTTTGATATTTTCTCACTTTTGGATGTTTCACGTTGTGGGAAAGAAGGGTGGCTGGTGACAGTAGCCATGAACCATCTTCATGTTTCTGCAATGGATGTTTATGTTAGGCTGCTTTAATTTTAGCTTCTGTATTTTTGTTCCTCTCGATTTTTGCTTTTTTTTTTCAAGCACTTGTCCTTCTTTCCTTCAAGTAAACTCAAGTCTAAAACGTTACTTTCCTCCTGCATTATAGTGTCGATATTACCTTGTTATTCATAGTTTCTGCAGTTTAGGAGTCGGTTTTCCACTGCGGTAAGATGCGCAAATAATGAAGCCAAGCGTGACCTCTGGAGCTTACATTTCTCTGTTTTATGGTTTCCTCTAGTTCGGTTTCATCGTTAGTTACTGAGTTTTTCTTTTGTTCTTTTTCTTTCGCTTTAAGTTTAATGACTTTTACTGCGTTGTAGTTTCTGTTTCATTATCTACTTCTATTCACTGCATTATATTAATACATCACTTCTCTACATTTTAGATGATTAGCTTTCGGTTACTAGGTTAGCATCTAGTTGGATTTGTTTTGCATTTGCTCACCTGCACATTTTCTATTTCTACTTTTCTTTTGCTTGCTGGTATCAATGAGAAGTAAGAAGCATTGTCCTGCGGTGAGGAGTAGAAGAGAGTATCCGTAGGTGCAGTAGAGAGCATCCATAAACATTCTCTGTTGTGCTATGTTTTCGGTCGTTAACACTGCTCATGTTAGTTATTTTTCTAGGCTGCATTTGTCCATTAATTACTGGTGTTTCATATATGGTTAGTGATCTATTTATATGGTATCATATGCTGATAGGAATAGTGCATAGCTGTTGTACTATAATGACAACATAAGCAGGAGATAGTAGCAGGCCGAGAAATGAGCATCACCAGCAACACCTGGGAAGTTAACAAGCAGTAACAACAGTTGAGGCACAACAAGATAGCAGCAACATCGGATACAGAAGTAGTCAGGTAAAATAGGATCAGTTTCTGGTCAGCACCTGGAGAGGAGCTGCATAAAACTGAGAGTAGTAGAATGACAAAAGCAGAAACGGATAAGGTAGAGGACAACGCCTGAAGCAGGATGTGGTGTTGGTGACGCAGGACAGAACCTGGATAGTGGCCTAGAGTAGTATCTGGTTGCAGAGCCAATGAAACGTGCAGCACCTGGACAGCAGACTAGGACAGCACTGAATGCAAGCAAGCTGGACACGCCTAACTAACCCGAGACCACACCTGGAAAGAAAATGAAATGAACCAAAGAAGAGAGTGAACAGTGTTTGGAGGGATATTTAGATGGTTTAAAATGTTAAGGCTTTGTTTGGCTAGTGCATAATAGTTAAATAACTCATTTTCATGCATTGTTAGTTTAGTTTAATTCCAATTTAATTTGTTAGCTTAGTTTAGAGTATTTGATTAAATTGCATGATTAGTATTCTTGTTTTAATGGTTTAGAACTTAGTTTTAATTAGGTTGATAGTTAATTAAGTGTTCATTTAGAATTAAATTAGGGGTAAATTTATTTCATTAAATCTTAAGTTAGTTTAAATTGCATTTTGATTAAGTAGTATTATTGCATTTTAGGATTGTTAATTTTAGTTTAATTAATCTTGCTTTGTTATTCTCATAATTGCATTTTATTTGCATTAATTAGTTTTAACTGTTTTAATTTCTTTTGTAGGCTTTTGATTTTAATTGCGTGGAGCACTGTAAGTAATTTCACTCGGTTTTATTTAGTTTATTTTATAGTTTCATTGTTTTCAGTATTTTTAATTAGCCTTATTAGATCACCCATTGCAATCTCCTAATTTGCTAGGATATACTTCGGGTAAGATTAACCGGTAATTAATTAGGCTAACCAACTTCTCTGAGGGACGATAACTTGGGACTCAAATCCCATTATTACTTGTACGACCCGTGCACTTGCGGATAATACCCTTAGGGTGTGTCACCCCTGTAGCACTTGACTCTACCTATATGGTAGATGCCTCACTACTTGTGGTTAATGATGATGATGTTTTGATAGTATCTCGTGCCCGAGTAGCACAAATGAATGTTTCCCGCACGGAGAGTGCCTTTGGTGCCCTGCCCTAGCTAGGTGCTAGAGAAAGTAAGAAAGATAGATACTACCGATGTTTTATGAAAGTGTTGTATGACCTTGATCCAGTCTACAGCCCCCACCATGGCCATAGGTATGATGATGACCCTCTACGGAGGATGACATGTATCACATGACTTAGTTATAGCCTAGTCTGCACAATTATGATTATGATTATGATGATGATGCTGATGAATGACTATGTTTTTATGAGATTATGATCAATGTTTATGAACAATTATGATTTATGACAAGAAGGTTAAGAATGATTATGTTTTATGAAAAGTTTATAAATGAGGATGATTTTATGAAATCATCCATGAATGATGAAAATTTTATGAAACTGTTAAGCATGCTATTTTATTTAAAGAAACTCATGCTTCGTATTTTCTTATGATGACTATGCACATAACGAAAGTTTTACACATCTTTTAAATGTTTGGTTTCTAAAAGGAACATACGATCAGTTTTTCTGAAGCAAAGTTTGGTTTATGAATGATTTTTCATGCTTTTACATATCAGAACTACTTTAAACATATTTTCTTACGAGGTTTTTTCTCGAAAGCTCACCCCTCTACCTTTCAGACTATTTGCAGTGATCTACAGGCACTACCTGTCAAGTAGACGACGCAGGCTGGTGGGAAAGAGATACCCTAGGCTACTTTTTGTACACACAAAATGGTATACTATTACATTCCTTTACTAGACACATTTTGTATGCACAGACATGTAGTGAAAACATTTTGTTGAGATGTAATTTGTAGGAAAACAAATGTAAATAATATTCCTTTTGGGAATTTATCTTGAAGTAATTGATCTTGGTTTGATGATGTGGATTTGGAAAGCCTGTTAGGTAGTTGTGGATATCTAAGATTGTTAAAAACATATGGTTTGCAGGTGGGTAGGCTTATATATAAGTCGTTATGCTGCCGAAATTTCTATCGGCCATATAAATCCAAATATGAAACTTAAATATAATTATGGATAAAGAAGTAAGAAAATGAATTAACATTGAATATGAATACAACAATAAAGGGACAAGTGGAACATTAAAGTTTCAAAAAAAATCCCCCAAATTTTCAATGGTCAAGGGTCGTTACATTTGAAATCCTTCATAATATGACCTTATGTTATGTCCATTTACTTTGAAAGCTTTGGAAGTATTAGGACTTTGAATCTCAACTGCACCATGAGGAAAAACATTAGTAACAATAAAAGATCCTACCAATCTAGATCGTAGCTTACTAGGGAATAACTTGAGGCTTGAATGGTAAAAAGGAACTTTTTGACCAATCTTAAAGTTATTTCCTGAAATCATCTTGTCATGGAAAGTTTTAGTCTTCTCTTTATAAATCCTTGAGGTTTCATAGGCATCATAGCAAATTTCCTCAAGCTCATGAAGTCGTAACTTTTTATGCTCACCAATTTCATTAAATTTCATGTTGTATTGTTTGATTGCCCAATAAGACTTATGTTCTAACTCCACAAGAAGATGACAATGCTTACCATAAACTAACCTCTAGGGAGACATCCCAATGAGTGTCTTATAGGCAATCTTATATGCCTATAGAGCATCATCAAGTCTCACACTCCAATCTTTATTTTGAGGAATGACAGTCTTCTTTAGGATTAATTTGATTTCTTTATTAGATATCTTAGCTTGGCCACTTGTTTGGGGATGATAAGCAGTCGACACCTTATGAATAATATGGTACTTCTTCAGCAATGCTTCAACCACACTATCGCCAAAGTGAGTACGTCTATCACTATCAAAGCCTTCGGTGTTCCATACTTAGAAAAATATTAAACTTGACAAAACCGACAAGAATTTTAGAATCATCAGTCTTAGTGGATTTAGTTTCTACCCACCTTAGAAACATAATTGTAAGTGTAAGACCCATAAATTTCTATGTAATGTATATGATTATTTGATGTACAAACAAGTTACATTACATATGAATTACAAGAAATAAATGTTTTTGAGTTTTAAGTGTGAATGAATTGATAAATGAGTGTTGAAGTGATTGAGTATGAGTTTAAATGGGAAATTTGCAGAAAAAAGGTGCAGTATGAAGGCCAGATCTATCCCATGCAAAGAGAGATCGATCTCATGGCCTGGAAAACACAATGCCAAGCATTTTATAAGAAGGAGATCGACCCCTCAGTTAAGCAGATCAATCTCCATTGGCCTCAAGTTAGACCAGAATGATTTCCCCTAATGGCCAGATCGATCTCCTAAACTCCTGGTCTAGAAGAAATCAATCCTATTCCATTGTGCAGATCGATCTCATGCATCACGATAGATCGATCTCCTACACCTAATAGACCGATCTCCTACCTGCTAAATGGATAAAATTCTGAGGATTCAAGTAAGGCCAGATCAATCTCCACCTTATGCAGATCGATCTCCTAGTGCCATTTCTATAAAAGTGGAGCAATTGGATCTGCATTTTCACGGGCAACAAGTTCAATCTTCTATTCCCAACCTTAAACCTAGTTTTCTATCTCTAAAACAATCCCATTTCCACAAAGATTTGAGAAAAAGCTATTAGAGCAAAGTTGTTCACTATAAAGAGAAGAACAACATAGCTTGGAATCAATACTTCAATGGTTGGATTGAAGGAGCAAAGGAGTGTTCTTATTGGAGCAAGAAGAAAATCAAGCTAGGTGAGTTTCTAATACACCATCCTAAGTACATTTATCTAGTTATTGATTATGAGTTAATTGTTATGTGTATTAATGATAGAAACTACCTAGAATGTAATGGAACAAGAAAAAACCTAGAATAAGTTTAGTGTGAGAAAATGTGATATGGTTGAGTTGATGATAAATGGATTATGCTAAGGTGCTAGTGAAGTAAAACGCAAGATGTTGAGATGATTGAATGAAGCTACATTGTGGGCTTAGGCGAGTTGTGAAAATAAGTATATAAGGTGTTAGATAAAATGTCATAGTGAAGTAAATGATGAACTAGAGACACTATGAGCTTAAAATATCGATTTAGTACAAATAAATAGACTCTCAAGAGATAAGTAGAACAATCAAAATAGGGCTTTACAAGTGTTGATGAAAACTATAAGTCGAATCGACTATAGTGAACGCAAGAGCTTTATTTCATTAGATTTAAAATTAATGCGAAATGTAATCTCGTGCAGTCCTGGAGAGTTCGTTGGAGGTAAACCGAAATGCGTAATCGAGCAACTCTAAAGAAGAGGAAATCATTCGATGCGATTTCCAAGGAAGAGAATTTTGTGAGTATATAGAGATAGCTTCTAGTACTTTGTGGGTGAAATAGGGCTTTGTAAAATGCATGGTTATTTAGAAAAGTGATTGATGGTATGTGTGAATGACTACAAGTATATATGTATATAGTTGATTTTAAAGTGTATCTTAAAAGGGGATAGTAAGGCTAATAAATGCATAAATCGTATGTTTTGATGTTTTTACGAAATACTTTGCTTTGGTTTAAGCAAAATTAAAAGATAAGCGAGCTAGTGATTTCATAATTTGTGAAGTAGCACAAGTGAGGTGCTACCCTTCATTTTGAAAGTGTTTTGTTGAAAAAGAGCTGTTTATCATACTTAAATGAGTAAATCGTTTTGGAGCCTAGCTTGCACCATATTTTGATTCACGATATTTTATAAACTGTACTGGAGCTATGCTCGTACGTGACTTTTTCATTATTTGTTTTGCATAAAATCGTACTAGAGTGTTGCTCGTATGAGTATATTTGCTGACGATGCATAAAAATTGTGTTAGAGCTTCACTCGCACTGGATTTTAACACTGTGGTATGTATGAGCCGTGGAGCTAGTAAGATCTTTAAGCCAACATCCTTAAGCCCATTGGGGTGGGGAGGCTCTGTTAGGCAGGGAGGCTCTCTTACATAAAACAAAATTGGTCGGATCTTTAAGCCCATTAGGGTGGGGAGGCTGTGTTCGACGGGGAGGCTCTCTTACATGAAAATGAAATGCTCTCACGTGTACTTGAGACTGTGCAGGTTACACATGACATGAGGTAGATAAGTCCTATGGCAGGCACCCCAACCATGATATGGGTCCGTGGAGTACGTTGTATCGTGTAGATCACATGGAGTACGCTGTACCATGTAGTTGTGACGTTGATTTGAAAGTCTGGCATATGACTAACCCACCTTCGTTCCAGCATGATACCCCGCACATCGGGATCCGTGTGGTTTGGGATGATTATGACATAGTTGGCCATCATAGTCCTTGATGTACATAGTAATCGTCTGTCTCACATGATATCACATGGTTTTAGATACCGATAATGATTTGTGTTGTCCAGGGTAGACCCGAGGGAGGGGTCGAACCCTGTTGTGTGTTTTAAAGGAATGATGTATGATATGGATGAAATTTGCTAATGTTTAACAGTGTGTTACACTTTGAGAGAATGTTTTCTGATGAATTTTCATTTTATGATGAGATTTAACGATATTGAGCATGAGAGGTTTTACATGATGGCTTTTCCATGTTTTAACATGCCTATCTCCATGTTTTTCAGTACATGATATATGTATAAACATGTGGCATAGTTTTGATGTTTCCTCATGCTCTAGATGCTAATGATTTTATGAATGACACTATGAGTATGTAGATAGTATAGTTATCTATCATGCTTGCATTATTGCCTTACTAAGCGTGTGGTTACTCATCCCTTCATTTTCCCCCTTGACAGAGCACACACAGTAGCCTAGTGAGGGATTGAGGCGTTATTATTAGATATCCGCTGCTCTCCATCGCCCAGAGGTATAAACATAGGAATTCATTTTGTATCTAAACATGTGATAGCACAGTAATCATTTTATATCTAAAAGGGTCGTGACAAAGATTGGTATCAGAGCTGAGTTAGCCTGATGTGAGTCATTATTAATAAGTAGAAAAGTTACATCCTCATATTACTGTGCTTTTGTTTAGATATAACTGTGTATACCGAGATGGAATAAGACTATTAAATGGTTATGAATACAGGAAGTTAGACATTATACTTGTTACATGCCAAGGTAGAGGAGCAGGCGCACACGCTAGGGGCCGTAGGGGTAGGCTCGAAGGCTGTACGGAGCCACAGACTGACCAGGCTCCCCAGGACCTTGCTGAGAGACTAGGGGATATCGAGGCACGCTTCGCTAGGATAAAGCAGAGTATTGAGAGCCTCGTTGAGATAATAGTATAGGTATTGAGTACCGATGATAGACGAGGTCCTGCAGCGTAGCCTACTACTACTAGACAAGTAGCTACAAAGATAGAGAGGCCTCAGACTACGAAGACTGTCATGTCACCCCCAATACAGGATACGACTTCTTCCATTGCTCCACAGCCGAGCAACAAGGACATGGGGTATGACTGTGAATTGAGTAGGCTACGCTAGTTTTATGAGTTGAAACCTCCAGTATTCAGAGGAGTGAAAGACCCAGTGACTACTGAGGATTAGGTTTATGAGATGGAGAAGCTGTATAGGTTCTTCAAATATACGTCGACCGAGAAAGGGACCTTTGCCGTATTTATGCTGAAAGGTGAGGCAGAACACTGTTGGAGATCCACCGAATCTATTATGAGGGCCCAAAACTCTTAGATCACATGAGAGATATTCTTGGAGGCCTTTAAGAGGAAATACATTTCGGCCACAACACCTAGGAAATTACGGATGAAGTTCATTAACTTAGTTCAGGGGAACTGTTTGATGGATGAGTATGAGTCGAGGTTCATGTCTTTAGGGAGATACGACCAGGATACGATGAGCAGTGAGACTCGAAAGGTCCAAAAGTTTATGGATGGATTGAGATTAGCTATCCGGACTAAATCAGCTCCATTTGACATTCACACTTACGAGGAGGTAGTGTATAGGGCACAGTTGTGTGAGCATGACTTTGAATGGAATGCCTTCGAGTTTGGGAAGGCTAGTAGCCGAAAGGATAAAGATCGAAAGAGATCCGAAGTTGATAGAGCGGCCAGAAGAGGAGGCCAAAGACTGTTTGAGAAGAGGCCCAAGATTGAGGAGGTGCAGGAGAGAGCTGTTAAGCCTCCTGTGTATCCACGTTTAGCTCCACCGAGGGGTATGATCATTGGAGAACCACGGCTTACTACTGAGCAGTGTAGGAGGTGTGGCAGATTTCATGGAACTAGGCCTTGTCTGACAACCCCTATTTCATGTTATAGATGTGAGAGGCTAGGGCATATTGCTAGGCATTGTCCTAAGATGATTGAGGCTGCCCCACAGAAGGGCAATGAGCCAAAGAGAGCTCCAGTTGAGATAGCTGCTTCGAGGAATAGGTCTACAGCTGAGGAAAAAGGAAAACAGGCGGTTGGCATTGACAGAGGGCGAGTGCACGCACTGGACTAGGACAAAGCAGACACATCGATGGATATGATTAACGGTACCATCTAAAGTTTTGATTTAGAAGCATTTGTATTGTTTGATCCTTGTGCCATGCATTCCTTTATATCGCCTTCCTTTACACATAAATTGTTGAAGCATGTAAAACCCACACTGTTAGATAAAATGTTAATGATTTCCACACCTATGAATGATAGTCAATTGATTGAGTATGTATATAAGAATTGTAAGTTGAAGATAGGGGAAAAGGTATGGCAGGCGATTTAATTTTATTGAGTATGAGCAATTTCGATGTAATCTTAGGAATAAATTAGTTGGCTGTAAATCATGTTGTTATGGATTGTCATGCTAAGACATTGATGTTTTCGGAGATAGATAATCTTGTTGTAAGTTTTGTTGAAAAGAAATGAAGAACATAATCATTGTAAATGAAAGAGTATAATTTCAATCCATCATATTTGAGTGATAAGTTTATTTATTACTTATGAATGTTAAAGTAATGACTTATCTTGCTAATTGTGGAAAGGATAATGTGAATGGTTCATTGCCTACGTGGTTTATATAGATAAGGCGCACCCAGAATTGAGAGACATTCCAATAATTGTAGAATTTCCTGATATCTTTCTGGACAATTTACTAGGGCTACTGCCTGATAGGGAAACAAAATTTTGCATAGTGTTAGTACCTGGTACAGAGCCGATATCTAAGCCACCATATAGAATGGCTCCGATTGAATTGGAGGAGTTAAAGAAGAAATTGTAAGAATTGCTAGAGATGGGGTTTATTAGACCAAGTGTCTCACCTTGTCGAGCTCCAGTTCTATTTTTAAGGAAGAAAGATGGAAGGCTCCAACTGTGTATAGATTACCGATTGTTGAATAAGGTCACCATTAAGAACAAGTATCCCCTTCCATGAATTGACGATCTGTTAGATCAGCTTCGGGGAGCACATGTCTTTTCTAAGATAGATCTGCGATTTGGGTACCATTAGTTGAAGATACATAGTGGAGATGTACCCAAGATAGCATTTTATACCCGATATGGCCATTACGAGTTTTAGTTATGCCATTCGGATTGACGAATGCCCCCACAGCATTTATGGCGTTGATGAATGAGGTATTTAAACCATACCTAGACCAATTTGTGATAGTGTTCATCCATTATATATAGTTTATTCCAAGTCCAATGAAGATCAAGAGCAGCACTTGAGGATAGTTCTGCAGATCCTCCAAGAGAAGGAGTTATATGCAAAATTTAATAAGTGTAACTTTTAGTTAAAGCATATCTCATTTCTGGGCCATGTTATGTCGAAGGATGGGGTATCAATGGATCCATCCAAGATTAAGATAGTTGTACAATGGGAACAACCTAAGATGGTTACTAAGATCAGAAGTTTTTTGGGATTAGCAGGTTATTATCGAAGATCTATTGAGGGTATCTCTAGGCTAACTGCTCTGTTGACACGCCTCATGCGAAAAAATGTAAGTTTATGTGGGATGAGGCATGTGAGAGGAGTTTTCAAGAGCTTAAGCGTCAGTTGACCACGACTCCAATTCTCACCCTTCCTACCAGCTTAGAAGGTTTCTCTGTGTGTACTAATGCTTCACACCAGTGACTGGGATGTGTATTTATGTAGGATGGGAATATAGTAGCCTATGGATCTAGATAGCTAAAGGATCATGAGAGGAACTACCCGATCGACGATTTAGAATTGGCGGCCGTTGTGTTTTCATTGAAGATATGGCGCCACTATCTCTATGGTGAGAAATTTTAGGTATATACGGATCATAAGAGCCTTAAGTACCTGTTTTCACAGAAAGAGTTAAATATGAGACAAAGAAGATGACTTAAACTCCTAAAAGATTATGATTGTGAGAGCATGTACCACCCGGGTAAGGTGAATGTAGTTGTCGATGCCTTGAGTAGGAAGAACCTCGGATTGGTGTCTTATATGATGGTTCGGAAACACGAGTTGTCCACACTTGGTTCTGAGAGATTGGATATTATGGCTAGTTTGAGATTGGAGCCAGAGTTGATTTGTTATATTCGACAGGCTCAGTAGAGCGATCGATAATATATCGATTGGTTGAGTCAGATACAGACAGGTGTGGGTACTGATTTTGAGCTAAGTACAGATGGATTATTGAGGTTCAGGGGCAAAGTGTATGTTCCAGGATTCAGAGATCAGAAGGTTAGTTTTATTAGAGGCTCACTCAATGAAGTACACGATACATCCGAGGAGTACTAAGATGTATCAAAACCTTCAGAAAGTTTATTGGTGGTCTGGAATGAAAAGAGACATTATTGAATATGTCACTAGATGTCTCGTCTATCAGTAAGTGAAGGTAGAGCATCAGAAGCCTACAGGGTTATTACAATCTCTACCAATATCGACATGGAAGTGGGAGCACGTATCGAGGACCCGCAAAGGTCATGATGCCATTTGGGTTATTGTGGATCGGTTGACGAAGTCAGCCCATTTCTTAGCCATGAGAGCTGCTGATACTTTGAGTCAGTTGGTGAACTTGTATGTTCGAGAGATAGTTTGGTTACATGGTATACCAGCGAGCGTTGTTTCTGATCGGGATGCCCGCTTCACTTCCCATTTTTCGAAACATTTTCAGGAAGCGATGGGGACCCAACTGCGTTTTAGCACTGCTTTTTGCCCTCAAACAAATGGTTAATCAGAGAGGACTATACAAACCTAGAAGATATGTTGAGAGCGTGTGTGCTAGATTTTTGAGCCTCTTGGGATGATCACCTGTCGTTAGCCGAGTTCGCCTATAATAACGGCTATCATGCGAGTATCGGGATGACACCATATGAGACACTGTATGGATGTAGATGTCGATCCCCTGTTGGATGGGAAGAGGTTGGTGACAGATAAATTTTTGCTCCTGATTTAGTGCAACAGGCCTCTGAGTACGTCCAACTGATATGTGAGAGATTACGGACAGCACAGAGCCGATAAAAGAGTTATGCTGACAGGAGACTAAGACCACTGGAGTTTGTTAAGGGTGAGTCAGTATTTGTAAGAGTTTCTCCCTCAAAGAGGATTTTGAGGTTTGGTAAGAAGGAAAAGTTGAGCCCTCGGTATATCAGACCCTTCGAGATCCTGGAGAGAGTGAGAGATAAGGCTTATAGGTTGGTGTTGCCACCAGACTTAGCAAGTGTTCATAGCGTTTTCCACGTCTCTTTGCTTTGGAAGTATCACCCGGATCTAACACATGTGATAAGATATAAGCCATTGGAGCTCAGTGAGAGTATGACGTATGTTGAGAAGTCGATTTAGATATTGGATAGGAAGTAGAAGGTGCTAAGGTCGAAGACGATTCCCTTAATGAAAGTTCTTTAGCAATATCACACTCTGGAGGAAGCTACATGGGAGTTAGAAATTATTATGGAAGAGAAGTACCTAGAGTTATTTTCAGATTAACTTGGTTCTAATTTGGATGACCAAATTCCTTAAAGGAGGGGGGATTGTAAGACCCATAAATTTCTATGTAATGTATATGATTATTTGATGTACAGACAAGTTACATTACATATGAATTACAAGAAATAAATGTTTTTGAGTTCTAAGTGTGAATAGATTGATAAATAAGTGTTGAAGTGATTGAGTATGAGTTTAAATGGGAAATTTACAGCAAAAAGGGTGTAGGATGAAGGCCAGATCGATCCCACGCAAGGAGAGATCGATCTCATGGCCTGGAAAACACAATGGCAAGCATTTTGCAAGAGGGAGATCGATCCCTCACTTAAGCAGATTGATTTCCATTAGCCTCGAGTTGGACTTGATCGATTTCCCCTAATGCCAGATTGATCTCTTAAACTCTCAGCCTGGAAGAAATCGATCCTATTCCATTGCAGATCGATCTCATGCATCATGATAGATCGATCTCCTACACCCAATAGATCGATCTCCTACCTGCTAAATGGACGAAATTCTAAGGATTCAAGTACGGCCAGATCGATCTCCACCCTATGCAGATCGATCTCTTTGTGCCATTTCTATAAAAGTGGAGCAGTTGGATCTACATTTTCGTGGGCAACAAGTTCAATCTTTCATTCCCAACCTTAAACCTAGTTTTCTCTCTCTAAAACTATCCCATTTCCATAAAGATTTGAGAAAAAGCTATTAGAGCAATATTGTTCACTATAAAGAGAAGAACAACATAGCTTGGAATCAATACTTCATTGGTTGGATTGAAGGAGAAAACAAGTGTTCTTATTGGAGCAAGAAGAAAATCAAGCTAGGTGAGTTTGTAATACGCCAACCAAAGTACATTTATTTATCTAGTTATTGATTGTGAGTTGATTGGTGTGTGTATTAATGATAGAAACTACCTAGAATGTAATGGAACAAGTAAAAAACTAAAATGAGTTTAGTGTGAGAAAATGTGATATGGTTGAGTTGATGATAAATGGATTATGCTAAGGTGTTGGTGAAGTAAAAAGCAAGATGTTGAGATGATTGAATGAAGCTACATTTTGGGTTTAGGCGAGTTGTGAAAATTAGTATATAAGGTGTTTGACAAAATGCCATAGTGAAGTAAATGATGAACTAGAGACACTATGAGCTTAAAATATCGATTTAGTATGAATCAGTAGACTCTCGAGAGATAAGTAGAACAATTAAAATGGGGCTTTACAAGTGTTGATGAAAACTATAAGTCGAATCGACTATAGTGAACGCAAGAGCTTTATTTCATTGGATTTAAAATTAATGCGAAATGTAATCTCGTGCAGTCTCGGAGAGTTCGTTGGAGGCAAACTGAACTGCATAATCGAGCAACTCTAAAGAAGAGGAAATCATTCGACACGATTTCCAGGGAAGGGAATTTTGTGAGTATATAGAGATAGTTGCTCATACTTTGTGGGTGAAATAGGGCTTTGTAAAATGCATGGTTATTTAGAAAAGTGATTGATGGTATGTGTGAATGACTACAAGTATATATGTATATGGTTGATTTTGAAGTGTATCTTAAAAGGGGATAGTAAGGCTAATAATTCCACAAATCGAATGCTTTAATGTTTTTACGAAATACTTTGCTTTGGTTTAAACAAAATTAACAGATAGGCGAGCTAGTGATTTCATAATTTATGAAATAGCACAAGTGAGGTGCTAACCTTGGTTTTGAAAGTGTTTTGTTGAAAAAGAGCCACCTATCATACTTAAATGAGTAAATCGTGCTGGAGCCTAGCTCGAACCATATTTTGATTCACGACGTTTTATAAACCGTACTAGAGCTGTGCTCGTACGTGACTTCTCCATTATTTGTTATGCATAAAATCGTACTAGAGCGTTGCTCGTACAAGGATATTTGCTGACAATGCTTGAAATCCTGCTAGAGTTTTGCTCGCACTGGATTTTCACACTGTGGTATGTATGAGCCGTGAAGCTAGTAAGATCCTTAAGCCAACATCCTTAAGCCTGTTGGGGTGGGGAGGCTCTCTTACATTAAAATGTAATCGGTAGGATCCTTAAGCCCAACATCCTTATGCCCGTTGGGGTGGGAAGGCTTTCTTACATGAAAATGAAATGCTCTCACTTGTACTTGAGACTGTGTAGGTTACACATGGCATGGGGTAGATAAGTCCTATGGCAGGCACCCCCAACCATGATATGGGTCCGCGGAGTACGTTGTACTATGTAGATCACATGGAGTACGTTGTACTGCGTGGTTGTGACGTTGATTTGAAAGTCTGGCGTAAGACTAACCTACCTTTGTTTTAGTAAGATACCTTGCACACTGGGATCCGTGTGGTCTGGGATGATTATGACATAGTTTAGCAACATAGTCCTTGATGTACATAGTAACCGCCTGTCTCACATGATATCACATGGTTTTAGATATCGATGATGATTTGTGTTGTCCAAGGTAGACCCGAGGGAGGGGTCGAACCCTGTGGTGTGTTTTAAAGGAAGATGTGGATGAAATTTGCTAATGTTTAAGAGTGTGTTACACTTTGAGAGAATGTTTTGTGATGAATTTTCATTTTATGATGAGATTTAACGATATTGAGCATGATAGGTTTTACATGATGGCTTTTCCATGTTTTAACTTGCCTATTTCCATGTTTTTCAGTACATGATATATGTATATACATGTGCCATAGTTTTGATGTTTCCTCATGCTCTAGATGCTAATGATTTTATGCATGACTCTATAAACATGTATATAGCGTAGTTATCTATCATGCTTGCATTATTGGCTTCCTGAGTGTATGGTTGCTCATCCCTTCATTTTCCCCCTCTACAGAGCACACACAGTAGCCTAGTGAGGGACTGTGGCGTTATTGTTGGATATCCGCTGCTTTCCATCACTCAGAGGTATACACATAGGAATTCTTTTTGTATCTAAACATGTGATAGCACAGTAATCATGTTGAAATGTAATATGGGGGATTTAAATGTCAGTGAACATGTCAGGTATAAGTACATGAATAAATTTTCAAATGTATGGAAATGGTGATTATTACTGACTCACAGCCCAACTGTATCTGTGAGAGATGTTCACGACCGAGTACGTTAATAGTTAAGCGAAAAATTTATAGTGTTTTTCAGACGAAATGGATAAAAAGGGTCGTGACAGTAAGACCTGAAATTCGGTGTCAATTCGGTAAGAAATTTACATTGTAAGCATGGATAGATGTAATATTGATAAAAAAAAAAGAAATAATTAATTTTCAAGCCTAAGTGATCAAGATAGGAATATATTGTGATTACCCGAATTTTCACCTTAAAAAATTATCCCGAAAATATGAGAAAAATACCCCGTGAAAAATAAGATAATTATATATTTAATTGATTTAAATATATATATTTGGGATATTTGGGTGAAGATATTTGTTGTATAATATATTATATTATATTTAATATAATATTATATAATATGTAAAAAAAGGAATTAAAAAAAGACGAAAAGAGAGGAAACTTGAAAGGAAACCGAGAAGGGATCGGGACCTAATTCCCTCTCTCGGCTCTTCTCTCGCTCGCACTCGATTTTTACATGATTTTGTACATGGCATAGTGCTGGAGACTCGCTCGCACTAGTTTTTCCTATGTTTTATACATAGTGTCGTGTTGAAGCTTTGCTTGCACTGGATTTGACATGATATACACATGCATGAGTGCTAAAGCCTAGCTCGCACCCCATTTTTCCATGAATGTGTGCATAGCATGGTGCTGGAGCTTAGCTCACACTAGACTTTGACATGGTTTCCATGATAGAGTGCTGGAGCGTTGCTCCCACTAGATTTTCATGAGATATTTACAGCCGTGCTGGAGCTTGCTCGCACATGATTTTTATGACATGCTTGGAGCTGTGCTAGGAGCTTCGGGTAGACTTTGTGTCACACCGATTAAATAGGCTCGTACGTGAATTTTGAGACATGGCATGAGTTGTTGAGATGATATGGGTCCACGGAGTACGTTATACCGTGCAGTGATATATGATATACCGTCTTCGGACGAGGGATGATCTGCTATGGACCAATGGGTAGGAGTGACCCACCTCCCGTGCGAAAGCAGATATGTGATGCCCTACACGCTAGGTACCGTATAGGGTAGGATCACTCGGATATGGCCATAGTCCTATATAGTCACCATGATTTCCTGCCTAGTCTTGCATGTTACCTGATTTATGTAATTATATGATTTAAATGGTTTCATGTGGATCAGGATAGCTTGAGGGAGGGGTTGAGTCCTGATAGATTGATGATTTGGTTTGAATTGAATTGAAGTGACATGTTTTTACATGATGTGATTAAAATGAAATAGCATGATGTGTTTTCCATGCTTTTAACTATAAAATCATGAAATGAAATGTTTTACATGAAATGCATGTGTTCACGATTCTGAGCATGATTTCTACATGTGTATTGCATAGGTGTATGCATGAGCTTGGGTTTTTCTGCATGATATTGAGAATGAACGATTTTAAGGCACGACATCATGTAGATAGTGTAATTATCTACTTACTTGCATAATTGCCTTACTGAGCGTGTGGTTGCTCACCCTTTCATTTTCCCTCCTTTACAGAGTACTTTCAGTAGAATGAGAGCGGTAATGGTCTTGTATTCCTGTTGTCCGTTGCTTCCCATCGAGGAAAAGGTATACACACTTGTATAGTTTTTATATCTGAACATGTAAATGCACAGTACTATACATGATTATGATATCGGGGATGTAAAGTTATGTAAATACATTCTTGAATATATTTAGTTAAAGTCAAAGAATAGTAAATCCTGGCATGTAAATGTGATATGGAAATGGAATGGTAAATAGTGTAAGGGGACTTACACCGAATTATAGCCCAACTGTTGGTAGGATGGTCACGAGGAGAGGAAGGTAAGAATTAAATAATAAACGAAAAATGAAAAATGAAAAATTTGTTGTGGTTTTTAGTGAAAAGTGGATCGTGACAGAGGTGGTATCAGAGCTGAGTTGGTCTGATATGAGTCAGTGTTAGTGGTTAAGGAAGTTTACATCCCCATGTACTGTGCATTGTTTAGATACAATTGTGTATTTCGAGATGAAATTGCAGCTAAGAATTTGGTTTCGAATGCAAGAATATAGTCATTATAACTGATAGCCGCTATGGTAGAGGGGCGAGTACACGTACTTGAGGCTGTAGGGGTAGGCCTGAAAGTCGTACTGAGTCATCACATGAGACTCAGGATGTGAGATTACGGTTGAGGCTGATGTTGAGCATGCCCCACAGGGTCCCACAATGAGACCAGACAATATAGAGACACGTTTCATGAGGTTAAAGCGAAGTGTGGAGAATATTTTAGAGTTGTTTACTCAGTCTATGCAGGGAGCTGAGGGCTGACAAGGCCCACCTGCATAGCCTGCACAGATGCCTTAGACTATAGAGACTCCAACACCTCATCGATTTAGGATACGTCTTCATCTGTAGCTCTACAGCAAAGTGGTAATGATTTGGAATATGACTATGAGCTAGACAGGTTAAGGCAGTTTTAAAAGTTCAAAACATTGATAATTAGCTAGGTAAAGAACTCGGTATCTATTGAGGACTGGATGAATGAGATAGCGAAGTTGTACGGGTTCTATCGGTGTATGTCGACTGAAAAAGTGACTTTTCATGCATTTTCGTTAGAGGGCGAGGTGAAGCATGGGTGGAAGTCCGCTCGACCCATCGTAAGAGTTAGACATCCAGAGCTGACATGAGAGATAATTTTGGATGCATTCCAGAGACAGCTTATTCTAAACGTTGTTCAAAGGAATTTACAAATAAAGTTCCTTATTTTGACCTAGAGGAACAGATCGATTGTCGAGGATGAATCTCAGTTTATATCCCTGGACAGGTGTGACCCCGACACTATGAACAGTGAGAGTCGAAAGGTCCGCAAGATCATGAAAGGGCTCAGACCATTTTTCAGAGTCCGATTAGCCCTATTAGATAACATTACCTACGACGAGGTAGTGGTAAGATCATAGGGTGTGAATAAGGGTGCACGCCTCTGAGTTTAGGAAAGGTAACAATGGTTGAAATAGAGACAGGAAGAGATTAGTGGATGACAGAGGTGGTATTAGAGCAGAAAGAGGCCGTCTGGTAAGAGATTTAGAGTTAATAAGTTATGGGGTAAGATGATTGGTAAGCCCCAGTGTATCCAGTTTCAGCGCCTATGAGAGGTATTGTGATTGGAGGATCCCGACCTGCTATTGAGCAGTGTAGGATGTGTGGCAGATACCACAGAAGTAGGCCCTACATCTTATTGACTAAAACATGTGTTTAGAGAGCTAAGACGAGCCATCTATTTAAAGATTGCACAAAGCAAGGTAAGACTGCCCCACAGAAGGGTAAAGAGCCAAAGACAGCCTCTGCTGATACCACTACATCGAAAAAGAAGGCTACAGCCGAAAAGAAGGGGGAAATAGGTTGTTGGTCACGGGCGAGTGTATGCCTTAGATCAGGACACTACTGATGCTTCATCTAATATGGTGAAAAGTACCACCCTAATTGTGAATATTGAAGCAATTGTTTTAGCTGATCCTGGTACCATGCATTTATTCATATCGCCTTCGTTTGCATATAAGTTAGTGAAAGATGTGAGTCCTATACCTTTAGGCAAAATCCTGATAGTTAGCACCCCAATAAAGGATAGTCAGCTATCTGAATATGTATGTAGAGATTTATGAGTTCAAAGTGGGGAAAAATGTAAGGCCTGTAAATTTCTATGTATTCTTTATGATTCTGTGATGTACAGACAAGTTACATAATATGTGAATAATAAGAAATGGATATTTTTAAGCTCTAAGTGTGGATGAAATGCAAAATGAATATTGAGGCAATTGGAAGCAATCCACCTTTCAAAATCTAGAAAAATTACAGCTGGAATGCTGCAGAGCGAGGGGAGATCGCTCGTAGTGTAAGGGTAGATCGATCTCATTGCCTCAAAATGCAGTGCCCAAGCATTCTGTAAAAGGGAGATCGATCCCTCATTCAAAGCAGATCGATCTCAAGTTGCTTCTGCCTGGAAAGGATCGATCTCTTCCTATAAGGCAGATCGATCTCTAGTTGTTTCTGCCTAGCAAAGATCGATCTCTTCTCAAAGCCAGATCGATCTCTAAAGTCTTCTGCTTAGCAAAGATCGATCCTTCCCATGAGCAGATCGATCCCTTCCGCAAGAGGCAGATCGATCCCACAACCTACATATCGAATTCTGAAGGAGTTCAAATAAAGGGGAGATCGATCTCTTACCCTTCGAGATCGATCTCATAAGGCCAAATTCTATAAAATCCCGACAGATGAGTCTTCTTTCCCCAAAACAACTGATACTCCTCCATTGTAACAAAGTAACCTAGCTTTCTCACTTTAAAATCATCACCTTTCAAATCAGATTTGAGAAAGATTACTTAGAGCAAATTTGTTCCTTATGATGAGGAAAACAACATAGTCAAAAATTAGAAGCTGAAATGCTGGATTGAAGGAGCAAAAGGGTTTTCCTCAATTTTGGCAAAAAGGGAGAAAAGTCAAGCTAGGTAAGATTTCAATACACCAACTTCAAGTATGTTAATCTAGACAATTGTATGAGTTGATTGGTGTATGTATTGTTGGCTGAAACATCCTTGAACATGCTTAATCATCTATGACCTAAAAATGAGCTTGGTGTGAGAAAGTGAAAGAAAGTTGATATCGCATGGAGTTAATGATGATTTGAGCATGAATTGATGTTATTGAGCATGTATACATGATTCTAAGATAGTTTTGTGAAATCTATATGTTGGAATAGATGATGATTGAAAGTAGGCATATGAGGTGTATGATGAAATGCAAAAGTGAAAGAAAGTGATGAACTTAAGGCATTGTAAGCTTCAGGTCAACTCAATATGAATGAGTATACTTGATGACTCTAATAGATTCTTGAGAAATGAATAATACAATCGAAATGGACTTAAGAGAAAATAAGGTCCAATAAGAGGTAACGTGGCCAAATGGGTGTAAACGGCCCAATGCATTGAATCGAACATCATGTAAGTGAGAATTAAGTATATGAAATTATATTGATGTGAATTGTAAACAAATTACAGCTCCTGGAAATATAATTGGAGCCAATTAGACTGGATCACGAGTAGTGGAAATCAAAGGAAAGTGATTCGAGTGTGATTCGAGGTAAGGGATTTATGCGAGCTATTAGAGATAGCTATACGTATATTTCTTACCTTCTGTGTGCAAATGAATACTATAAAGTATATAGATATTTAAATATCTACGTGAAAATCAAGCTATAAGAAGAAGCTTGTATGCATAAATTGCATGTCTTCAATGTCTTTATTATGAAAAGATATTTTGTAAGTGTTTTAAGATAGAGTAACAATAGACTGGCTCTCGATTTAACGATTACCAAAAAACTGCATGTTTTATTAAGTGAAATGCGTGTAATGAGTGATTAAAGGGAAATTACCTTCTCACTCATACTTTGTAATTTGTCGAAGTGAACTCAGTAAGAGATACTATTTTCACCTGCATGGTGCCAACTATTGAAATTCTGTCTGAACTTATGCTAGAGCCAAAATGGTAACAGTGGATTTACCAGCTATACTTGCACATCGTTTTTAAAAAGATTTTGAGGAAAGCAAATAGGGCTTGAGCTGAGTGTAAACTATGTGACACACTAAAGAGCTCGCATTGGATTTTGGAAATCATGCTAGAGCCATTGAGTACTGTTATGCGTTCTTACTATGACTATGCTCGTATGTTTCCTAGACTTAAAGTGATTTGAGTAAAACCGTGCTAGAGGCCTCAGGTATTGCTATGTGATCTTACACTGAGTTGCACGCACGAGGTTTTATGATTTTTGCTGTGTGATGAGTAAAATCGTGCTAGAGGCCTAGGTATTGCTATGTGATCTTACGCTGAGTTGCTCGCATGAGGTTTTATGAATTTTGATGTGTGATGAGCAAAATCGTGCTAGAGGCCTCAGGTATTGCTATGTGATCTTACGCTGAGTTGCTCGCATGAGGTTTCATGAGATTTTGTTGTGTGATTAGACAAAACCATGCTAAAGGCCTCAGGTATAGCTATGATCTTATGCTGAGTTGCTCGCACGAGGTTTTATGATTTTTGTTGTGTGGTGAGTAAAACTGTGCTGGAGCCGTCGTGTATTACTAAGTGATCTTGCATAGACCTGCTCGCACGTGATTTTGAGACAATGGAAATGGGTGATAGAGGATCCACAGGAGCACGCTGTACCTTGAGCGTTAGCCACGGAGTACGATGTGTCGTGATGTCTTAGTGATTCTTAGTGAGCTGAAGGGATGGTTGATCCGCCTCCCCAAGCATGGGATTCTCGTACACCTGATCAGTGATTGCCTGAAATCCAGACTATGGCCATACATCCTTTCTGTGTGACGTGACATTTTGTCACTACTGTGTGATGTGGCATATATCCCCTGCTATGTGATACTGGGAAATATGATATCCTATCCTATGTCTCATGTATATCGATTTACTAAGTGTAAAGCACTTTTTTGAGAGTATGCTCTGTGATTCTATGTGATTTTGAAATGAGTAAACTACTATGTGATTTGAAAAGAATATGCATATACCCATCTAGCGAATTGATGGTTTCGCATCGATGAAAGTTGTTTTAAAAAGAAAGCATATGTTTTATAAGGAAAATATGTATTTTAAGCATTATAGATAGTGTAGTTATCTACCTGCTTTCCTCTTTTCCTTACTGAGCATGTTAGCTCACCCTCTTATTTCCTCCTCTATAGATTCAGCGCAGTAGTGAGTTTACTACAGTTGTTCCTGCTACAGTGTTCTCCAGCAGTACAGAGGTATACACTTATGAGAAAATTTTGTATCATGTAAAATAGTGCACAGTAAAGCTATCTTTTATACAAAAGGGATGTATATAATAGAAACTGATGTGAACGCTTCCGCATAAATAAATATATATATAAAAGTACAGTTTCTATTTCATTAAACAAACTTAAATTATAAAATGGATGAGACGTAGATATGGATGTTGACTCATAGCCCAACTGTTAGTAGTAAGGTAAGTTATGAGAAGAGGGTCATGACAGAGCTGGTATCAGAGCGAGGGTTGGTCTGATGTGAGTCAGTATCCATAGTTAGGAAATTATACATCCCTAAAGTACTATGCATTATCTGGATACAATTGTGTATACGAAGCTAGAAATGTGACTGAGACACTTATTATTGTGTATGCAGGATGCCGGATAGACGACACACTTGTAGAGGAGAGAGTTTGCACTCTCAGGGGCGTAGAGATGATGCCGCTGAGGCACGTATAGTGCAATTACTGCATAGTGTAGACACTATCATGGAGATGTTTACACAGGCAATGGCCAGATTTTAGGGTAGATAAGAGAACCCTACTGGTCAAGCTGCTGCACCTGAGAGACATGAGCTTGCACAGCCTGCACCGAGACTTCGAGTTGCAAAAGTAGAGATTCCCATACCCCCTCAAGTTCAAGATATTCCCCTACCAGTTCAGGATCCTGTAGCTCCACAAAAGGTTGGTGTTAAAGGAGTTTATGATTGTGATTTGGGCAGATTGAGAGAGTTCAAATAGTTTAGACCACCTTCATTTAGTAGAATGAAGAAATCGGTGTGAGCAGAGCATTGGATTCGTAGTATGGAGAAGCTTTACAGATTTTTCCATTGCTCTACCATAGAGAAGGTCACCTTTGTAAATTTTGTATTAGAGGGTGAGGCTGAGCATTAGTGGATGGCTACATAGCCGATTCTGAGTGCACGACACCTGGTTTGACTTGGGATATATTTCGAGACGCCTTTAGGAGGCATTACATTCCAAGCACTGCTCAGAGGAAGATAAAGATGGAATTTATGATCTTAACTCAGGGGAACATTCAGTTGATGAGTATGAGTTTGGATTTACATCCCTGGGTAGGTATGATATAGTTACCATAAGTAGTCAAGACAGGAAGATTCAAAAATTTATTGAGGGTTTGAGACCTTCGATCAAAGCTTGGTTAGCCCCATTTGACATTACTACTTATGACGAGGTAGTACGTAGAGCTCAGCTATGTGAGCAGGATTATGAGATGCATGCCTCAAAATTAGGCAGGAGTGGTAAGGGCAGAGATAAAGATCAGAAGAAGTCAGTTGATGGTAGAGGATTCAGAAAGGATCGAAGGTTATTTGGTAAAGGGCCAAAGATTGAGGATGTACGAGAGAGGCTTGTAAAGCCTCCAGTATATCTAGCTTTACCTCTAACATCGAAGGGTATAGTTATTGGCGGACCCCGACCTACTATTGAGCAGTGCAGGATGTGTGGTAGATATCATGGGAGTAGGCCATGTCGTTTAATGATGAAGTCAGCCAGGGCACATAGCTCGTGGATGCCCGTAGTTGGTTGATATAGCCCCACAGAAGGGAAAAGAGCCAGAGAAGGCTATAGTTGAGACACCTACTCCTAAAAGGAAGGCCACAGCTAAGGAGAAGGGGAAGCAAGCTGTTGGTCAAGGGCGAGTGTTTGCATTGGACCAGGCATCTGCAGAAGCATCTATGGATGTGATTAAAGGTACCATCCTAGTCTTTAATTTTGAAGCATTAGCATTAATAGATCCTGGTGCCACACATTCATTTATATTACCTTCATTTGCATGTAAATTGTTTGAACATGTGAAACCGGTACTTTAGGTTGGGTGTTGCTTATCAGCACTCCATTTCGGGATAACGTAGAGACAGAGTATGTATGTAATGGTTGTCAGTTGAAAGTAGGGGAAAAAGATATGTTGGCCAATCTTATTCTATTAAATATGAAGGATTTTGATGTAATACTAGGAATAGATTGGTTGGCTGCAAACCATGCTATTTTAGATTGTTATGCTAAGACAGTAATGTTTTCCACCCCTGAAAAGTATGTTGTAAGATTTGAAAAGTAATTAAAGAAGTAGTAAATTATTTCCAAGGATGGATGATTTTACTAACAGATTTGATGATAATATGTTGAAGGTTTTATCGCATATGTAGTTGATTTGGATAAGGTGCACCTGGATTTAGCTGACATCCTAATGGTTAGAGAATTCCTTGATGTCTTTCCGGATGAATTACCAGGGTTGCCACTAGAAAGAGAGATGGAGTTCTGTATTTATTTGGTGCTTGGTATTGAACTGATATCCAAACCACTGTATAAAATGGCTCCAGTGGATTTGGAGGAGCTAAAGAAATAGTTGCAAGAGTTATTAGACAAGAAGTTCATCAGACTGAGTGTATCGCCTTGGGGAGAACCGATTTTATTTGTGAAGAGGAAGGATGGGAGTCTCCGACTGTACATAGATTATCGCTTGTTGAACAAGGCTACCATCAAGAATAAATATCCCCATCCATAGATTGATGATCTATTGCATCAGTTGCAGGGAGCACAGGTCTTTTCGAAGATTGATCTAAGGTCTGGGTATCATCAGTTGAGGATTCAGAGTGGAGATGTGCCCAAGACAGCGTTTCAGACCCGTTATGGCCATTATGAGTTTCTGGTTATGCCATTTAGGTTGACGATTGCTCCTGTAATGTTTATGGCTTTAAAGAATGATGTGTTTAAGCCATACCTGGACAACTTCTTGATTATCTTTATAGATGACATATTGGTGAACTGAAGTCTAGGGAAGAGCATGAGAAGCACTTAAGAATAGTGTTACAGACCCTTCGAGATCAGCAGTTGTATGCTAAAATCAATAAATGTGATTTCTAGCTGAGTGAGATATCGTTTTGGGTCATGTAGTATCAATAGATGGGGTATCAGTGGATCCATCCAAGATAGAGGTTGTGGTACAGTGGGAGAGACCCAAGACAGTTACAGAGATCCGTAGTTTTCTGGGTTTGGCAGGTTATTATCGACGGTTTGTCGAGGGATTTTCTAAATTGGTTGCTCCATTGACACGTATCACTCAAAAGAATGTGGCATATGAGTGGGATGATAAATGTGAAAGTAGTTTATGCGAGTTGAAGTATAGACTGACCACCGCACCTATTCTCACCATACTCACCAGCTCAGGAGGTTTTTCAGTGTATACAGATGCCTCGAGACAAGGACTGGGTTGTGTGTCAATGCAGAACGGGAAGGTAGCCTCTTATGGATCCAGACAGCTTAAGGACCATGTAAAGAACTACCCGACCCATGATTTAGAGTTGGCAACTGTGGTATTTGCATTAAAGATATGTGCCACTACTTGTACGGTGAGAAATTTTAGGTGTTCATAGAGCATAAGAGCCTCAGATATTTATTTTCACAGAAAGAGTTAAATATGAGGTAGAGACTGTGGATAGAGCTTCTGAAGGATTATGATTGCGAAATATTATATCATCTGGGAAAGGCTAATGTTGTGGATGATGCCCTGAGTAGAAAGAGCCTTGGGGTGGTATCGTACATGATGGTCATGGAATATAAGTTGCTCAAGCAGTTTGCTCACCTCAGTCTGGATATAGACCCTCTTGATGTTGATAGTGACTGTGTGATAGCTAGCCTGCGAGTGGAACCAAATTTGATTGACCGGATGCTATAGGCTCAGCATGCCGATCCGCTGTATGATGATCATGCAAGTCTGATTCAAAGGGGTGATGTGGCCGATTTCTTAGTGAGTGATGATGGCCTATTGAGGTTTAGAGGCAGGATTTACGTTCCTGATGACCCAGAGTTAAAGAAAGTGATTTTGACAAAAGCTCATTCATCGAGGTATACATTGCATCCGGGGAGTAACAAGATGTATCAGAATCTCTGGAGAGTGTATTGGTGGTCAGGGATAAAGAAAGATATTGCTGAGTTTGTGGCAAACTGTCTTGTATGTCAGCAAATGAAGGTAGTGCATCAGAAACCTGCAGGGTTATTACAGCCTCTACCTATACCGACTTAGAAATGGGAGCATGTCACCATGGATTTCATCATGGGATTGCGGAGGACTAAGAGGAACCATGATGCTATCTGGGTAGTGGTAGACAGATTGACAAAGTCCTCCCACTTTCTAGCCATGAAATCCACAGATCCTTTGAGTACTTTGGCAGAGTTATACGTACGGGAGATTGTGAGGCTACATGGTGTTCCAGTGAGCATCGTATCAGATAGGGTTCTCGCTTCACTTCCCACTTTTGGAAACATTTTCAGGAAGCTATGGGAACCCAGTTAAGTTTCAGTATTGTTGTCCATCGTCAGATCGATGGTCAACAGAGAGAACCATCCAACGTTAGAGGACATGCTGAGAATGAGTGTTATGGATTTTAAAGGCTCTTGAGATGCTCACCTACCATTAGTCGAATTTGCTTACAATAACAGTTATCACTCGAGTATCGGGATGGCACCGTATGAGGTATTGTATGGTGAAGGTGTCGTTCCCCTGTTGGTTGGGAAGAAGTGGGTGATAGGAAAGTTTTTGCTCCCGACTTAGTGAAGCAGGCCTCTGAGGTTGTTAAGTTATTGGGAACAGCTCATAGCAGGCAGAAAAATTATGTTGACATGAGACGGAGGCCACTAGAGTTCACTATAGGTGATTCAGTGTTCTTGAGAGTTTCTCCCTCAAAAGGGATTATGAGGTTCGGTAAGAAGGGTTAGTTGAGCCCTCGATATCTCGAGCCATTTGAGATATTAGAGCGAGTGAGGGATAAGGCCTATAGGCTAGCATTTCCACCGGAGCTAGCAAGCATTCATAGTGTCTTCCACGTATTGATGCTTCAAAAGTACCATCCAGATCCAACTCATATCAATCAGTACGAGCCATTGGAGCTTAAAGATAATTTGTCATATGTAGAGAGACCGATCCAGATACTAGATAGGAAGGAAAAAGTGTTACAGAACAAGATAATTTTGCTTGCTAAGGTTCTCTGACAGCACCACAATTCAAAAAAGGTTACCTGGGAGTTAGAGAGCTTAATGCAGGAAGAGTACCCCCAACTTTTTGAGGAATGATTTTGTTCTAATTTGGAGGACCAAATTTCTTGAAGGGGGAGGAATATAAGACCCGTAAATTTCTATGTATTCTTTATGATTCCATTATGTACAGACAAGTTACATAATATGTGAATCATAACAAATGGATATTTGTAAGCTCTAAGTGTGGATGAAATGCAAAATGAATATTGAGGCAATTGGAAGCAATCCACCCTTTGAAAATTTGAGAAAATTGCAGCTGGAATGATGCAGAGTAAGGGGAGATTAATCTCATTGCCTCGAAATGCAGTCCCAAAGCATTCTGTAAAAAGGAGATCGATCTTAAGTTGCTTCTGCCTGGACAGGATCGATCTCTTCCCACAAGGCAGATCGATCTCTAGTTGCTTTTGCATAGCAAAGATCGATCTCTTCTTAAAGCCAGATCGATCCTTCCCATGAGCAGATCGATCCCTTCCCTAAGAGGCGGATTGATCCCACAGCCTACATATCGAATTCTGAAGGAGTTCAAACAAAGGGGAGATCGATCTTTCACCCTTGGAGATCGATCTCATAAGGCCAAATTCTATAAAATTTGGACAGATGAGTCTTTTTTCCACGAAACAGCTGATACTCCTCCATTGTAACAAAGTAACCTAGCTTTCTCACTCTAAAATCATCACCTTTCCAATCAGATTTGAGAAAGATTACTTTGAGCAAAGTTGTTCTTTATGATGAGGAGAACAACATAATCAAAAACTAGAAGCTGAAATCTTGGATTAAAGGAGCAAAAGGACTTTCCCCAAATTAGGCAAAAAGGGAGAAAAGTCAAGCTAGGTAAGATTTCAATACACCAACTTGAAGTATGTTAATCTAGATAATTGTATGAGTTGATTGGTGTATGTATTGTTGGTTGAAACATCCTTGAACGTGCTTAATCATCTATGACCTAAAAATGAGCTTAGTGTGAGAAAGTGAAAGAAAGTTGATATGGCATGGAGTTAATGATGATTTAAGTATGAATTGATGTTATTGAGCATGTATACATGATTCTAAGATAGTTTTGTGAAATCCATATGTTGGAATAGATGATGATTGAAAGTAGGCGTATAAGGTGTATGATGAAATGCCATACTGAAAGAAAGTGATGAACTTAAGGCATTGTGAGCTTAAGGCCGACTCAATATGAATCAGTAGACTTAATGAGTCTAATATATTCTCGAGAAATGAATAATACAGTCGAAATGGACTTAAGAGAAAATAAGGTCCAATAAAAGGTAACGTGGCCAAATGGGTGTAAACGGCCCAATGCATTGAATTGAACATCATACAAGTGAGAATTAATTATATGAAATGATACTGATGTGAATTGTGAACAAATTGCAGCTCTTGGAGATATAATTGGAGCCAATTAGACTAGATCACGAGTAGTGGAAATCAAAGGAAAGTGATTCGAGCGTGATTTGAGGTAAGGGATTTATACAAGCTATTAGAGATAACTATACGTATATTTCTTACCTTCTGTGTGCAAATGAATACTATAAAGTATATAGATATTTAAATATCTACGTGAAAATCAAGCTATAAGAAGAAGCTTATATGCATAAATTGCATGTTGGTGTCCGACTACGCCCACTTTAAGTGACCTAGACGTGTTATCCGCAAGTGCTCGAATCATGCAAGTAATAATGGGATTTGAGTCTCGGATTATCGTCCCACAGAAAATCTAATTAGCCTAATTAAGTATCGGTTAATCTTACCATAAGTATATCCTAGCAAATTATGAATTTTTAATGGGTGATCTACAAGGCTAGAATTAAAAAATACTAAAAAAACAATAAAAATTATAAAATAAAGAAAATAACACAGAACTAAAATTACTTTTACAAAGCTCCGAGCAATTAAAAGCAATAACCTACAAAGGATAATTGAAACAGTTAAAATTAATTAATACCAATAAACTAAAATGCAAATATGAAAATAAAGAAACAAAATTAATTAGATAAAAATTAAACAATCCTAAAAAAAATGCATGTAATTAAACTAATTAATAAAAATGCAAATTAAACTAACCTAAAGTCTAATAAAATATATTTCTATTAACTTAAAGAAATTTTTAAATGAAACTAAGAAACTAATTACCTATAAAATGATCCTAAATTAAATCTAATTCTAACTAATTACTAACTTAATAGAATATATAAATAATGCATGAAAAATAATTGTTTTTGGATTTTTAAAGTTTAAAATGACAATTAACTAAAAATTACATGAAATAGATCTACCCTTAATCTAAGTCTATATGCATAACATAAGTACTATGCTAAGAAATTAAATCTTAAATTCTATTGCCTTCCAAAATGTAATATTTTTATGATTAAAATTTAATACCTAAACTAAAAAGCAATTAAAATTAAACTGGCATTACCTAATCCAATAAATAATAATAAAAGACAAATTAACATCTAACAAATATGACACATAATAAATCAACTTGTAAAAAATAAAATGCAAAAGCCAAATTCCGGACTTGTACTGCTCTCGGCACCACCCTACTATGCGTCTGCTTCCAATACCCGCACACGTTGCTAGCTCTGTTCTGCAGTGCAACTCGTCCTTTTCCCATCACTGCTTCAATCAGCAGCAGTCTTCAGCACCTGTCCTATTATCAGGACCACCTGTACAGTACCATCGTCTTGCATGACTTGCCCCTGCCACCTTTCCATTTCACGTCTACTTCCAGGAGAAGCAACAAACAACTCAGTTAAAACACGCAGCAGCTTGTTGCCATCCTCAACAGCACAGAGCACACCAGGGGATAACTACAATGTCCGCTGTTGCTTCAGTCACCTGCTCCGACTGTCCACACAAGGCTTTAACTGCAACCAATCGACTGTTGTCACACTCAGCAAACAGAATGCACCACAGAATGTCAAGCAAGTAATGCAGAATTGAAGAAAGCTAAACATCAAACATAAAGCATAAACTAAGGTATTTAACAACCAGGACCAATCATCAAACTATAGCAATTTTACAGGTCTAAAACAAGGAACACAAAAACAAAAATGATGAAGACAATTAAGGTTACTGCTACCAGCAACTCTGTTGTCCTTTACTCATGCAACTCTCTCCATTCCAGCAAACGAGCCCAATGAACAATACATTAATAACAAAACAGAGCCGAACAGAGTAAAAATATGGACACTCCCCACTACACCCATGGACACCATACTAGCTAGCAAGTCTAGCGAGATTAACGAGAAATTGCTGACATGAAATGTAGTAAATGTAACGACCTACAGAACCATAAGAAAATGCAGTAAAAAAAATAATGAAATCTAATATCTAAATGCAGTAACGAGACAAATCCATGTAGTGCAGACAAAGAAAAATGAAATAAAAAGAAACAACAAGGTAATCACACGTTTTAAGCTTAAAACTGAAAAGAAATAAGTAAAATCAACAACTGAAAATTAAACCAAGACTATCAACACCCGTGAAGAACATAAATGTGGATATCCAATAGCCTCGGGTTGCTTCAGTTCCTGCTCCTACTGTCGTGATCCCACATTACCATTGATGTGGAAACAATGCTCGGCATCAAAACCACATCAAAGCACCAGAACCGAGTAGGGCAGTAATGAAGGAAGCTTAATCACCTGAATGAACAGTGGAGAACAAAGAAATAAAATAAACTAATAAGCAAACCGAGAGTTACCATAGAAAAAAAACTTTTCATTAAAACTCAAATAGTAAAACAATAAAGGAATGAAACTTAAACAAAACCGAGAAGAAATATGGTGGCTGATGTCACCAGCCACCGTGAAAGGCTTAAAAGAAAACCTAAAGAAAAAAAAACTCACAATAAAATTTTAACCTAAAAAAAACTAAAGCTACCCTAAAAAAAAAAAAAGAACTCCTCTCTTCAATTGCTTATCATGTTCTATTTATAAACAAAATTGGAGGTACAATTTTAATTTTCAATCCTAGATGAGTTGGAATTGTTTGGGCACTTGTCTTCATTCCATTCGCTCCAGAGAAGATATTTCCATGTCACTTGTCTTTTTATCCACTTGGATGTGCGATGTAGCCCGACGTGTGTATTCCAAAAGGTGGACACGGTATCCGTCAATCTTATATTTTCGAAGCCAATAAAATACGAACACCCGACATCACACGTCTCTACAATGAATGGTGACTCAGACTGCGAAATGGTAGTGGTCCAGTCTCTTTTAGCCCATTTTCAGCCCATTTTTTACCAAAACGACTGAAATTCATCCAGATTTAATTTACCTGCACACAAGAGAATTTTAATTAAATTGATGGGATAATTAATAAAATAATATGGGGATTTAAATAATTAATTAAGAATTTAAGCACAAATAATTCTATTTTAATAGAATTATCACATGTCTTCAATGTCTTTATTGTGAAAAGTTATCTTGTAAGTGTTTTGAGAAAGAGTAATAATAGACTGGCTCCCAATTTAACGATTACCATAAAACTGCATGTTTTATTAAGTGAAAAGCGTGTAACGAGTGATTGAAGGGAAATTGCCCTCTCACCCATACTTTGTGATTTGAAGAAGTGAACTCGATCAGAGATACCGTTTTCACCTGAATGGAGCCATCTATCGAAATTCTATGTGAACTTGTGCTAGAGCCAATGTGGTAATAGTGGATTTACAAGCTATGCTCTCACATCGTTTTTAAAAAGATTTTGAGAAAAGTAAACGGTGCTTGAGCTAAGTGTAAACTGTGTGACATAATAAAGAGCTCGTGCTGAATTTTAGAAATCATGTTAAAGCCATCGAGTACTGCTAAGTGTTCTTACTCTGACTATGCTTGCATGTAATTTCCTAAATTTAAAGTGATTTGAGTAAAACCGTGCTAGAGGCCTCAGGTATTACTATGTGATCTTACATTGAGTTGCTCGCACGAGGTTTTATGATTTTTGTTCTGTGATGAGTAAAATCGTGCTAGAGGTCTCAGGTATTGCTATGTGATCTTACGTTGAGTTGCTCGCACGAGATTTTATGAATTTTATTGTGTGATGAGCAAAACTGTGTTAGAGGCCTCAGGTATTGCTATGTGATCTTACGTTAAGTTGCTCGCACGAGGTTTTATGAGTTTTTGTTGTGTGATGAGACAAAACCATGTTAGAGGCCTCAGGTATTGCTGTGTGATCTTACGCTGAGTTGCTCGCATGAGGTTTTATGATTTTTATTGTGTGATGAGTAAAATCATGCTAGTGCCGTCGTGTAATACTGAGTGATCTTGCACAAACCTGCTCGCACGTGATTTTGAGACAATGAAAATGGGTGATAGAGGATCCACAAGAGCACACTGTACCGTGTGCATTAGCCATGGATTACAATATGCCGTGATGTCTTAGTGATTCTTAGTAAGCTGAAGGGATGGTTGATCCGCCTCCCCAAACATGGAATTCTCATACACCTGATCAGTGATTGCCTGAAATCCAAACTATGGCCATACGTCTTTTCTGTGTTATATGACATTTTGTAACTACCGTGTGATGTGGTATATGTCCCTTACTGTGTGATACTGGGTGATATGATATCCTATCCTATGTCTCATGTATATTGATTTGCTATGTGTAAAGCATTTTTCTGAGAGTATGTTGTGTGATTCTGTATGATTTTGAAATGAGTAAAGTACTATGTGATTTGAAAAGAATATGCATATACCCATCTAGCGAATTAATGGTTTTGCATCGATGGAAGTTGTTTTAAAAAGAAAGCATATGTTTTATAAGGAAAGTAAACATGTATTTTAAGCATTGTAGATATTGTAGTTATCTACCTGCTTTCCTATTTCCTTACTGAGCGTGTTAGCTCACCCTCTTATTTCCTCCTCCATAGATTCTGCGCAGTAGTGAGTTTACTGCAGTTGTTCCTACTACCGTGTTCTCCAGTTCTCCAGTAGTACAGAGGTATACACTTCTGAGGAAATTTTGTATCCTATAAAATAGTGCACAGTAAAGCTATCTTTTGTACAAAAGGGATGTATAAAATAGAAACTGATGTAAACGCTTTCGCATATATATAAAAGTACAGTTTCTATTTCATTAAATGAACTTAAATTATAAAATGGATGAGACGTGGATATGGATGTTGACTCACAGCCCAACTATTAGTAGTAAGGTAAGTCACGGGAAGAGGGTCGTGACAGAAAAGGATACGTCATTCGATCTCATTCAATTGAATGCGAATGATTATGATGTAATATGGGGAATGGACCGGTCAGCTGTAAACTATACGGTTGATATTGCTATTCTAAGATAGTGATGTTTTCACCCCTGAAAAGTGTACTGTAAGTTTTGACAAGTAATGATGGGTGTAATGGTTGTAAATAAAGGAGTGAATGATTGTACAAACGAAATGAGTAATGATGTGAAGGTTTGATCGCTTATATGGTTGGTATGGATAAGGCACATCCGGAGTTGACAGATATCCCAATGGTCAAATAGTTTTTCATATCTTCTCGAATAATCTATCGGGGTTACCACCAGACAAAAAAAAGGAACTTTGTATTGATTTGGTACCTAGTACTGAGTTGATATCCAAACCACTGTTTTAAATGGCACTAGTGAAACTGGAAAGACTAAAAAAAATCAATTACATGAGTTATTGGATAAGGGACTCATCAGACCAAGAGTATCACCACAAGGAGCACCGGTCTTGTTTGTGAAAAAGAAAGATGAAGCCTCCGACAAGGAATTTATTATTGGTTGTCGAAAGAGGCTAACATCAAGAATGAGTGTTCCCTTCCACTATTGATGATCTATTGGATCAGCTTCAGAGAAGGCAAATCTTTTTCAAGGTCGATCTGAAGTCTGGGTATCATTCGTTAAGGATTAGAGATGTGGATGTACCCAAGATAATTTTTCATACCCGTTAGGGTATTGGCGAATGAGTTATTTAAACCTTACCTGGACCGATTTGTTATCATCTGTATTAGTGATATTTTGGTATATTTGAAGTCCAGGGAAGATCATGAGCAACAATTGAAAACTATTTTACAGACGATGTGTTAAAAGGTTCCTCAAAATGGGCTACTCTGTTGACACGTTTCATTCGAAAAAAAGTTATATTTAAGTGGGATGATAAACGTGAAAAGAGTTTTGGCATGTTGAAACATAAACTGACCACCACATTTATTCTCACCATATCCAACAGTTTATGAGGTTGCTCAGTGTATATGGATGCCTCAAAACAAGGATTAGGTTGTGTATGGAAGCAAAATGGGAAGATAGTCACTCATGAATCCAGACAGTTTAAGGTCCATGAGAAAAACTATCCAACCCATGATTTAGAGTTGGTAGCCATAGTGGTTGCACTAAGGGTATGGCGCCACTACTTATATGGTGAGAAATTTCAGGTATGCACTGATCATAAAAGCCTTAGTATCTCTTTTCACAAAAAGAGTTGAGTATGAGATAACAAAGAGGGTTTGAGCTTCTGAAGGATTAAGATTGTGAGATATTGTACCACCCGGGCAAGGCTAATGTAGTGACAGATACCTTGAGCAGAAAAAACCTCGAGATGGTATCACATATTGTAAGACCCAAAATTTTGTATGTGTAATCCTTATGACTTTGTGATGTATAGACAAGTTACAAATGATGTAAATTATGAGAAATAAATGTATTGAAGTTGTAAATGTGGATGAAATGAAAAATGGATGGTTAAGTAAACTAAATACCAATGTAACAGTGAAATTAGATGGAAAAGTGCAGCAGAACTGCTTCAGGAAGGGAGCAGATCGATCTCCTTGGCAATATAGATCGATTTCCTTAAGTCTCGAGTTTCAACAAATCGATCTCATTTCAAGGCCAGATTGATCTCCTTAAGGTTCTGAGTTGCGATCTCATACTTGGGGGTAGAACAATCTTATTAGGCCTGAAAGGTCGATTTCGAGGAGAAAAATGCAGGACAGATCGATCTCAAATGGTTAGCAGATCGATCTCATAGAGACAGTTCTATAAATACTCGGTTCTGCACTTCAGGTTTTCACGAGATTTACTATTCCATTCAAGAACAAAAGCTAAACCTAACCCATATACCCTAGAAAACTTCAGTTTGCAACCAGTATTGAGTGAGATATAGTTGAGCAAAGTTGTTCTTGGTAAAGAGGATAGCAACATACTTGGAAACAAGAAGTTGGAATCAAAGGGTTGAAAGAGCAAGAAGGATTTTGCCAATTTTGGTGGAAAATGAGAAAATCTCAGCTAGGTAATATTTAATGCACCAAGTTGATATATGTTAAACTAGGTGTATTGGTGAACTTATTGGTATATGTATGAGTTGTTGGAAATAAGAGAATCTTGAAAAATGAGCATGACCTAGCTATTGGTGTGAAAATGAGAAAATGATGAGAAAATGGTGTTGGTATAAATTTAATGATGGATTATGCATGGATGGAAGATTTTAAGTTAATCTTATGAAATGCATAAATTGAAAATAAGGAGGAATGAATATAGCTATATGGAAAAATATGGTATAACACTAAAATGGGAGAAAATTATGGAATTAATGTATCGAGTTGAGATTATGCAAGTAAAACAAGTATAATATGATATACTAACGTAAATACATATAACAGCTTTGGTAAATCACATTGGAAGCTGATCGGACTGCAAGAGTGAGCAGCACTGAGGAAGAGATGTCATTTGACGTGATCCGAGGTAAGGGAATTTTGTGAGTAGCTAGAGGTAACTACACGTATTTTTAATAGCCTTTTGATATTATATGCTATATGAATTCCCATAAATAGGCATGATGTTGTGATAGAAATCAAAGAGGATAAGTGTGTTTTATCCAAAAATAGGGTGAAAATACCTTAGAAGCCTATTGTGACTAAGATTCATGATTTGCATGATAAACTGGCAATTGTTTTCATGTATATACGAAAACATACACATTGAGTGCTTATTTGATTTAAATTGGGTGAATTATGATTTGAATATGCCATCTATCTGGTTTTGTGTGAAAACCATAAATGCTAGAGAATACTCACACTATATTTTGAGATATACATCACATAGTACTTGAGTGTTTACTCGTACTAGATTTTAATGCGATTTATGCATATTAGAGTACTAGGAGCATTGCTCATACTCAAATTGCGATTGATGCATTATAGAGTATTGAGAGGTATGCTCATACTCAGTTTTACATGATAGAGTACTGAGAGCTTAGCTCGTACTCAGTATTCATATATTATACATCATAGAGTATTGAGAGCTTTGCTCATACTCATGTTTTTATATGACATAGTGTTGGGAGCATTGCTCACACTAGAGTTGTATCATTGTGATATGGTGGTGTTGGGAGTTTTACTCACATGTACCAAATTTGAAAAGAGCATGAAATAGCTGTGAGACCCTGTATATGTATAGTTGTAACATGTGTAATTGGATCAATGAATGCTAATAGACTTGTAATGTAAAGTGTAATTGATGTAAGTCCATGGATTCAATGTACATATGTGTAATATGATTTGTAATGTACATACAAGTTTCATTGTGTATGAATATGAAGAAATGAGTTCTTATAAGTGATGAATGTGATTGGAACTCAAAATGAGTAGTGTGGTAAATGGAAGGAAGTTGCATGAATATAAATGCTTCCATTTGGTTTTATATAGTATACCTTTGGATATGCAAGGAATGCACACAAGTTTTAACGTAAATAAGGTATGAATGGATGCCATTTTCAAGTCATAAAGGTGGATGGATGGGAAAATGGCCATAGTAGTAGATTAAGGATGTTTTGGTGTAAGTTGCAGTAGGAAAACTGCAAAAAATCTGGAAAATATAAAGGCCAAATCGATCTCATAGGATGAGAGATCGATCTGTAAGAGCCAGAATGCTCTTATTTGGGCAATGGAATAGAGCAGATCGATCTCCAATGGGGCCAGATCGATCTCCTAACCATTCTGTAATGAAAAGATCGATCCTCAAGCATACAGATCGATCTCCTTAGCTCTCTATTTGGAGCAGATCCATCTTAAGCTTCGATAGATCGATCTCATACTTAAAATGTCGTGAAAAACAAGGAATTAAAGGGACCACATCGATCTCCTCCTAGTGCAGATCGATCTCCTCAAGCTATTTCTATAAAAGGAGCGCTGAAATCTAAAAATTTCGAGAAAACAACATCACCCTTCCATTTTTCACCCAAAACCTAGATTTATCTCTCTAAAATCAGCCATTTCCAGTAAAAATTGAGGGGAGGCTATTAGGTACCAAGTTGTTCATCTTGAGGAAGAGAACAACATAGTTGAAACCCAAAATCCCATTATTGGTATTGAAGGAGCTACGGACATTGTCATTTGGAGCAAGAAGAGAAATCTAATTTGGTAAGTTTCTAAGACTCCAATCCAAGTACATTGTCTATTTTATTGATTTCGGAGTTGATTGGCATGTAAATGGATGATTGAAACCATTTAGGTAGTATTGGAATTAATGTGACCTAGAAGATGGAATGAATCTAGTGTGAAAAAGTGTAATTTGGATGAATTGGTGGTTTATGGGTTATGATAAGTTGTTATTTGTGTAATGTGGATGATTAGAAATGGGTAAATGAAGCTACATTATGGGTTTTGTGAATTGATGAGCATGAGCACATGTAGTGTTTGATAATATGCCATAGTGAAGGAAATTTATGAAAAATGAACATTATGAGCTTAACATCGATTTAATATCGATTTGGAATAAGTAAATAGGTCTAAAAGAATCCATAGACTCGAGTTATGGGTAGAGTAATGAAACGAGGCCTCATAAGCGTTAATAAAGACTATAGACTAAATCGACTATAGTAAACGCGAGAGTTGGATTATAATGGGCTAAAACGTTGTGTAATATGTTTATGTGCATTTTCGAAGAGTTCGTTGGAGACGAATTGAACCGTACAAGTAAGCAGCTCTAAGGAAGTGAAATCACGCGTTGCGATTCCAAGTAAGGGAATTTTGTGTGTATATAGAGGTAGCTGCTCGTATTTTGTGGCTATATAGGGTGTTGTAAATTTGCATGATGGTTTGGAAAAGTGGTTGATGATGTATGTGAATAATTATGAGTACGTATATGATTTGGTTTATATGGATGTATAAAAAGGGATAGTAAGGCTAATAATTGCATAAATCACGTGTTTTAAATGTTTTCACAAAACACAATACTTTGATTTGAGCAAATAAAAGGATAGGCTGGCTAGTACTTGAATGATGTTGTGAAATAACCCATGTGAGGTGCTAAACATGTTTTGAGATATTTTGAATGTATGGGAGCCACCTATCGTGTGTATGGGATTTAATTCGCGCTGGAGCCTCGCTCACGCTAGATTTCGATGTTTTCATTTGTATAAAACGTGATGGAGCTTAACTCACACATTGATTTGGAAACTATGATGATGTTTATAAACCGTACTGGAGTTTCTGCTCGTACGTGGCTTTCGAGTGGTTTTTCTTATGAGTATAACCGTACTAGAGCTATGCTCGTACGTGGTCTCTTTATGATAGGATGCATGAGTCGTGCTAGAGCTTTACTCGCACAAGTTTGCACATTGTGATACGTATGAGGTCATGAAAGTTGGTAAGATCCTCAAGCCCTACATCCTTAAGCCAACATCCTTAAGCTCGAAGAGGCGGGGAGGCTCTGTTAGGCGATGAGGCTCTGTTCGGTAGGGAGGCTCACTTACGATAAGATCCTTAAGCTCGAGGAGGCGAGGAGGCTCTGGTCGGTGGAGAGGCTCTTTTACGGAATGATCCTTAAGCCCTGGAGGGGTGAGGAGGTTCTATTCGACAGGGAGGCTCTCCTACATGGGTACAGATGGATCCTTAAGCTAACATCCTTAAGCCCTGGAGGGGTGAGGAGGCTCTGTTCGGTAGGGAGGCTCTCCTACATGGATATGGAAAATTCATTGTATAGGGTAGGTAAGACCTAGGAATGGCACTCTTGATCACGATATGAGTCTGCGGAGTACGCTGTACTAGGTATATCACATGGAGTACAATGTACCGCACAATGGTTATGTGATGAGAAAGTCTGGCGAGGGATAATCCACCTTCGTGCCAGCAAGATACCCCGCACACCTGGATGAGTGTGGTCTGGGATGATTTATGATGTAGTTGGTCCACATAGTTACTTTTGATATAGTGACCTAGTTTTTATTACATATGTGTGATTGTGATTGTCTAAGGTAGACTCGAGGGAGGGGTCGAGCCTTATGGGATTTGATTTGTGAAATGGTAATGATGTTTGTGATTGAGAAAATGGTTTGTGATGGGAGTATGCGTTTGAGAAAGAGCTTTATGATGTGATTTAAAAAGGATGTTTTAAGTGAATTTCCCTTTTTATTATGTGATTAGACAATTGAGCATGAGATGGCTTGTACATGATAATTTGCCATGTTTTAGTATGCCAATTTACATGATTTAAATACATGATATATGTATACACATATGGCATAGTTTTGTTTTCCTCATGTTCCGAACTATAAATGATTTATGCATTCACTATCAGTATGTAGATAGAGTAGTTATCTACCATGCTTGCATTATTGCCTTACTGAGCATGTGGTTTGCTCATCCCTCCCTATTTTCCCCCTCTACAGAGCATACATAGTGGCCCAGTGAGGACTGAGGCATTTTGGTTAAGACATTCGCTGCATCTCTATTACTTAGAGGTATATACACAGTGATTCCTTTTTGAATCTAAACAATGTAAAAGCACAGTAGCTGATTGAAATGTAATTATGGGGGATGTAGATGTCAGTAATCATATTTTGTATAAATGAATGATTGATGTTCAAATGTATGACATCACTTTTATTAACTGAGAATGGATATTGCGAGTGGATTATTATTGACTCACAGCCCAACTGTGTGTGGTGAGTTTGTTCACGACCAGGTAAGGTAACAATAAAATGTAAAAAATTTATAGTGCTTTTCGATAATAAAAGGATAAATTGGGTCGTGACAGAGATTGGTATCAGAGCTGTGTTGGCCTGATGTGAGTCAGTAATAAAACATAGGAAAGTTACATCCTCATGTTACTGTGCTTTTGTCTAGATATAACTGTGTATACCGTGACGGATTGACTTAATAAATTATTATAATATAGGAAGTTAGGCATTATGCCAATAACGCGCCAAGGTAGAGGGGCGAGAACACATGCTAGAGGCCGTAGAGGTAGGCCTGAGAGCTGTGGGGAGCCACAGACTGATCAGGCTCCATGAGACCTTGTTGGGAGAGCAGAAGATACTGAGACTCGCTTCGCTAGGATAGAGCGAAGTATTAAGAACTTGGTGGAGATAGTCACATAGGCATTGGGTGTCGGAGACAAACGAGGTACCGCAGCATAGCCTACTACTAGACAGGCAGTTGCAGAGGTGGAGAGACCTCAGATCGCAGAGACTGCTACTATTACACCACCTCCAACCCAGGATATAGCTTCTCCTATCGCTCCACAGCAGAGCGGTAGTGATTTAGGTTATGACTGTGACTTGAGTAGGTTGCAAGAATTCCAAGCGTTGAAACCCTCAGTGTTCAGAGGGGTGTAGGACCCGGTTATCACGGAGGACTGGGTGCATGAGATGGAGAAGCTGTACAGATTCTTCAGGTGCGCTTCAGCTGAGAAGGTAGCCTTTGTCGTGTTTATGCTGAAAGGCAAGGTCAAACACTGGTAGAGATCCACCGAAACTGTTTTGAGGGCTAGACACTCTAAGGTCACTTATGAGCTATTCTTGGAGGCCTTTAAGAGGCAATACATCCCAGCCACCACACAGAGGAAATTATGGATGGAATTTATGAATCTGGTTCAAGGGAACCGAACTGTAGACGAGTATGAGTCCAAGTTTATGTCTTTAGGGAGATATGACCCGGACACGATGGGCAGTGAGGCCCGGAAGATTCAGAAGTTCATTGATGGACTGAGATTGGCCATCCGAACTAAGCTAGCCCCATTTGATATTCAGACTTATGAGGAGGCAGTATATAAGGCTCAGTTATGTGGGTAAGATTTTGAGAAGAATGCCTCCGAGCTTGGGAGGATTAGTGTCAGGAAGGAAAGAGACCAAAAGAGTTTCAGGATGGATAGAGTGGCCAGGAGAGGAGACCAAAGATATTTTGAGAAGAAGCCTAGGATTGAGGAGGTGCAGGAGAGAGCTGCTAGACCTCCCGTATACCCGGCCTTGACTGCGCCGAGGGGTATGGTTACCACGACCTACTACTGAGAGGTACAGGAGATGTGATAGATTTCATGGGACTAGGCCCTGTCCGATGACCCCTATAGTGTGTTTCAGATGCGAGAGACCAGGACATATAGCTAAGTATTATCCCAAGAAGATGGAGATTACCCCACATAAGGGAAAGGAGCTAGAGAGAGCTCCAGTTGAGACGGCTGCCCCGAGGAGGAGGGCCACAGCTGAAGAGAAAGGGAAATAGGCAGTGGGTGTGAGCAAGGGAAGAGTGCATGCATTGGACCAGGACACTGAGGACGCATCGACGGATGTGATTAAAGGTACCATCCAAATCTTTGATTTAGAAGCATTGGTATTATTTGATCCTGGTGCCATGTATTCTTTCATATCACCTTCCTTTGCCAATAAATTGTTGAAGCATGTGAAACCAACATTGTTGGATAAAATGTTGATGATTTCCACACCCATGAATGATAGTCAATTAACTGAGCATGTATGTAGAGATTGTAAGTTAAAGATAAAGGGAAAGGAAATGATAGCTAATTTGATTTTATTAAACATAAATGATTTTGATGTAATATTGGGAATGGGTCGGTTGGCTACCAATCATGTTGTTATGGATTGCCATGCTAAGACATTGATGTTTTTTGGATTAGACAATCTTATTGTGAACTTTGATGAAAAGAAATGATATGAAAAGAGTATGTCTGTTTTAAATGAAAGAGTATAATCCTAATATATGATATTTGAGAGATAAATTCATTCGTTTATTTTGAATATTGATGTAATGGCTTGTGATACTAACGGTAGAAAGAATGATGTGAAAGGTTCATTGCCTACGTGGTTGATATAGATGAGGCACACCCGAAATTGAGGGACATACCCGTAATTGCGGATTGCCCTAATGTCTTTCCGGACGAATTACCAGGACTACCACCTGGAAGGGAAATTGAATTTCGTATAGAGTTAGTGCCTGGTACCGAGCCGATATCGAAACCACCATATAGAATGGCTCCGATTGAGTTAGAAGAGCTGAAGAAACAGTTGCAAGAATTACTAGAGAAGGGGTTTATTAGACCGAGTGTCTCACCTTGAGGAGCACCGGTTCTATTTGTAAGGAAGAAGGATGGAAGCCTCTGACAGTGTATAGACTACTGGTTGTTGAATAAGGCCACCATTAAGATCAAGTACCCCCTCCACCAAAGATGATTTGTTGGCTCAACTCCGAGGAGCCCAAGTGTTTTCTATAATAGATCTGCGGTCAGGGTATCATCAGTTGAGGATCAGAAGTGCAGATGTACCCAAGACAGCATTTCGTACCCGTTATGGCCACTACAAGGTTTTGGTGATGCCATTCGGATTGACGAATGCTCCCGCAGCATTTATGGTGTTGATGAATGATGTGTTTAAGCCATACCTGGAAAAATTTATGACTGTATTTATAGATGATATTTTGGTTTATTCCAAGTCCAGGGAAGATCATGAGGAGCACTTGAGGATAGTTCTGTAGACCCTATGAGAGAAAGAGTTGTATGCCAAACTCAGCAAGTGTAACTTTTGGTTAGAACATATCTCATTTTTGGGGCAGGTTGTGTCAAAGGATGGGGTATCGGTGGATCTATCCAAGATAGAGGCAGTTGTACATGGGAACAGCCCAAGACAGTTATTGAGATTAGAAGTTTTCTAGGATTGGCAGGATATTATCTGAGATTTGTAGAGGGTTTCTCCAAACTAGCTGCTCCATTGACATGTCTCACGCGTAAAGATGTTAAGTTTGTATGAGATAAGGCATGTGAGAGGAGTTTTGAGGAGCTTAAGAGTCGATTGACCACTACTCCAGTTCTCACCATTCTTACCAACTCAAGAGGATTCTCGATGTATACGGATGCATCACACCAGGGATTGGGTTGTATAATTATGCAGGATAGAAAGGTATTTGCCTATAGATCTAGACAGTTGAAAGATCACAAGAGGATCTACCCGACCCATAATTTAGAGTTGGCAGCTGTGGTATTTGTTTTGAAAATATGGCGCCACTATCACTATGGTGAGAAATTTTAAGTGTTCACAGATCATAAGAGCCTTAAGTACCTGTTCTCATACAAAGAGCTGAATATGAGACATAGGAGATGGCTCGAACTTTTAAAGGACTATGATTCTGAAATCATATACCACTCGGGTAAGGTAAATGTAGTTACCAATGCTTTGAGCAAGAAAAACCTTGGGTTGGTGTCTTATATGATGGTACGGGAACATGAATTGTTGGAACAATTTGCGGACCTCAGTTTGGATGTAACCCCACCTGGATCTGAGAGACTTGAGATCAGGGCTAGTTTGAGACTGGAGCCAAAATTGATTGGCCGTATTCGACAAGCCCAGCAGAGCGATCGACGGTGCATCGATTGGCTGAGGTAAATACAAATAGGTGTGGGTACTGATATTGAGCTGAGTGCTGATGAGACATTGAGGTTCAGAGGCAGATGTTGGCTCTATCGAGAGGGGGGTGAATCGGTTTTCTAACAATTATGGCAAATTAAAAATTAATCACAAATTAATCACAAATGATAATGAGCAATATAGTGCAATATAACAATTTAATGCAAAGTAGGGAAGAGAGAAACAAACACAATCGTTTATAGAGGTTCGGCCAAACTCTTGCCTACGTCCTCTCTCCTTGACCTTCTTGTCAAGTGCTTTCTTTCTCTCTTTCAATAGAGCTTACAATGTTCCTTTTACAGGTTAAGGAAAAACCTCTCTACCCTTAGCAATACAGAAATGTATTCACCCTTTTACAATGTCTCTTACTGAGGAACAATCCTCTTTTCTTTTTGGGTATGGATGAATACAGAATAAGGCTTTACAATGGGTAGTGCTAACAAAACTTGTTGCACTTAAGCTTGTACAATGAATTTCAATTAATGAGCAATAGGGACACAAAGAATGAATGAATTAAAGCTTGAGAATATTTGGAATGTGTAGCAATAGTGTCTCTGTTCTCTTTGTCTTCAATGCTTGGTTAAATACTGAAGGATTGGTAGTTGGAGCATTAAATGCTATTCTTCCCGTTGTGATTTGCAGAAACTAGCCGTTGGGTACCTCCAGTAGAGTGCCAGATCGATCTGCCTTCTTGGCCAGATCGATCTCTTAGTTATAAATCCTGCAAGATTGAAGCACAAATACACAAGGAGATCGATCTCATAGGTTAGCAGATCGATCTGTTAGTTTGAAAATAATGAGGCAGATCGATCTGTCGAATAGGAAGATCGGTCTCCTAAACTCTCTGTTTGAAGCAAGATCGATCTCCAGATCGATCTGCCATGCAATCTCGTAGAGGGGAGATCGATCTCTCAACAACACAGATCGATCTCTTTAGCTCTCTGACTTTGAGCAGATCGATCTCTTCCTTACCAGATCAATCTCATAAGTTCTCTGTTTGAGTGTAGATCGATCTCTCAGATCGATCTATAGTCTTAAGCTCTTAAGGGAGATCGATCTCTTCCTAGACCAGATCGATCTCTCAACTCTAGCATTAGCCAGATCGATCTCTTAACCCTTGCAGATCGATCTCATTCTTCCTAAATACCTTTGTAAAGATTTAAGGCTTGCCAGATCGATCTCTTCCATTATGAGATCGATCTCTCATCAAGTAAAAACCCAGGAGATCGATCTCTCATCAGCCAGATCGATCTCTCATCAACAGAACTCTAAGTTCTGGTACTAATAACCTCTAAACATGTTTCTATATCATCTTAATGTTATAGAATTAACTTGTTTTGTCATTTCAAAATACATTAACTCAACAATCTCCCCCTTTTTGATATGACAAAACATAAAACAAACATGTTTAGTGAATTTTTGCAAAAGCTCCCCCTTTTTGTGAGCTCCCCCTTTCTTTTAGCTTTTTGGTTTTGTTACTTGCTTAACTCCCCCTCAATTTAATCATTCTTAGACACCTTTATGTATCTTAACACAATCACATGTGTCTTCTCCCCCTTTTTTTCATATCAAGAACACAAGAATAGAATACTCATCATTTCAAAATGAACTTTCTCATTAACACAACCAATGACATTTCATTAACACAAGTCAATCAACATTTCATTCAAGCAAATTCCTCACAGATAACATCAAGTAGCTTAAAATGTTGTAACTACACTAAATCAAAGCACCTAAGGCCTATTGTGAGGGAGGATCACGATCCAAAAGATTCTCAACATGCGTGCGTGTTACTTGGAGCTCATCGAACATCGCCTCTTGAGCCTCTTGAATCTTATCCACTCTTTGGTTTAAAGATGCAAATCCGTCATCGATTTTTTGAGTGAGGTCACTCATCATCTTCATAAAGATCTCCATTGCTCCCGGTGGGGCTGCCGGTGTAGTGGGCGGAGCCGTTGAGGACGATGGTTCTGGAGCTGGTGCAGCAGATGGGGCCACTGGCTCATTGGAGGGGTCTTCCTCCATGGCTTCAGCTGGCTGCTGGTCCCTCTTTTTCTTCCAATCTCCCCGAAAGTCTTTGTAATATCCCATATGATGAAGGGACCTAATGTTAAGCACGCTCTTGGGAGAGGGGAGTTCGCCAGTCTCGCTGCTGCAGTTGATACCAAGGCGGTGGAGAAGATAAGCTACCGGTTGTGGAAAAACGATCGTGGTAGCTTGTCCACGTACAATCTTCAGCCAATCTTCGTATATAAAGTGAGGAAGGTTAGGTTTTTGGCTTGTGGTGTGAATGTGATGGAGCCAAAAGCGATCTAAGCGCCTAACGGTAGAATGACGAGTACCGAAAGGGCGGAGGTTCCACGAAATTATGAGGTGGAGTAACCGAAGGTGCATCGGTAGGTCACTCGCCTTGTCTCCAGGGAGATTAAACTCTAAGGAGACTTCCTCATCCTCATTCGTCAAACCTTCATTTTTCATGTGAAAGGTTTGAGCTAAGATATCGGTATCGACAGGAATGGTTTTACCCATGACATATGTTTTGAAACCGACAATTTTGCAAGTGTCATTTGGGTCAAAAATGAGTTCGGCATTGGAAAAGAATGCACGAACGAGATTTGGAGGGACGGGAGTGTTGATTTTTAAAAAATTCATCCAACCAAATTCCTCAAACTTTAACACGTATGGAAAATCAATGCGATTGAGGAAGGAAAAATCTATAGTTCGCCAATGCTTAATTGGCATGGTTGAGAAATATTCCTCATATCGCTTTCTTTTTGCTGGTGTTTTAAAACACCGATTGAAGGAAGCGATAGGAGGTGGAGGAATGGGTTGTGATGAGGAACCGGCCTCTACAGTGGTTCTAGGGGGTTTGTGTCCCACTGTCTTATGCCTATGCATGATTCTAGATTCTAAAGATGCGTTAAATAGATTCAAAAACGAGAAAAGCAATGAAACAGTACTTAGGTTTACCCTAGAATTAAAATGAACACAAATTGAAGAAAAATTTTGAGAAAATCAGTAAGAAATGTTGGTTACAATACCGGAATTTGACACCGAGACGCTAGGAGAACCGTACGGAGATCGATCTGAGGAGAAATCGACAGTGATGGTGCGAGGGAATTTGGGAATTTGAAAGTTAGGTTTTGTGAAATTTGGGAAATTTTCGCGAGTTTATATACTCCAGGGCACAGGAGATCGATCTGTCGAGGCGACAGATCGATCTGCCATTTCCAAAAAGCCGAGGGAGATCGATCTGTCGTATGGACAGATCAATCTTTTCGCAAACAGAGGCTTAAGGAGATCGATCTGGTACATGCACAGATCGATCTGCAGAATACGGAAGCTTGACGAGATCGATCTGTCGTGTGGACAGATCGATCTGCCTTTAAACAGAGAAGTAAGGAGATCGATCTTATGGTAAGAAGATCGATCTGCTTAGCTTAACCTTGATGATTTAGGCTAATTGGAAGCATGGAGATCGATCTATATTGCAAGGAGATCGATCTCTCATCCTCATTGCCAGAAAATCTTTGCAAAAACTCTTTTAAAATCAACTTGAAACCAAGATTTTTAAAACATGAAAGTCCTAAGGCATATATTCACCTCTAAGGATACAGAACCTATCTCTATCAAGGGGTTTGGTGAATATATCAGCTATTTGATGTAGAGTGTCAATGTACTCTAAAATTATATCCCCTTTTTGTACATGGTCTCTAAGGAAGTGATGTCTAATTTCTATGTGCTTGGTTCTGGAGTGTTGAATAGGATTCTTAGACAGATTAATGGCACTGGTATTATCACATTTAATAGTGACTTGCTTCATGTCAATACCATAATCTCTCATTTGTTGTTTAATCCACAACACTTGAGCACTACAACTACCAGCTGCTATATATTCAGCTTCAGTTGTGGACTGAGCCACACTGTTTTGTTTCTTAGAGAACCAAGAGATTAACCTATTTCCTAAGAATTGGCAAGTACCTGAAGTACTTTTCCTATCTATTTTGCATCCTCCAAAATCAGCATCTGAAAATGCATGAAGGGCAAAAGTAGAGTCCTTGGGGTACCAAAGTCCTAGTGAGGGAGTGTCTTTGAGGTATCTAAAAATTCTCTTAGTTGCCAATAGATGTGATTCCCTAGGAGATGATTGAAATCTAGCACAAAGACATACACTAAACAAAATATCTGGTCTACTTGCAGTTAAATAAAGCAATGAGCCAATCATAGACCTATAAAGTTTAGTGTCTACACACTTACCACTTTCATCTTTATCAAGCTTGATGTTGGTGCCCATTGGAGTTGCTTGAGGTTTGCAATTGTCCATTCCAAATCGCTTGAGCAATTCCTTAGTATACTTTGCTTGATTGATGAAGGTTCCATCTTTTGTTTGCTTCACTTAAAGTCCCAAGAAGAATGTGAGTTCTCCCATCATGCTCATCTCAAATTCTCCTTGCATGATCTTAGCAAACTCTTGGCATAAAGACTCATTAGTTGAACCAAAAATAATATCATCTACATACACTTGTACAACTAATAAATCCTTATTTTTATTCTTAATGAATAAGGTGGTATCCACTTTTCCTCTTGAAAATCCCTTTTCTATTAAGAATTTTGACAACCTTTCATACCAAGCTCTAGGAGCTTGTTTTAACCCATAAAGTGCCTTAGATAATTTAAAAACATGTTCAGGAAATTCATGATTTTCAAATCCGGGAGGTTGCTCAACATATACTTCTTCATTAATAAAACCATTTAAGAATGCACTCTTTACATCCATTTGATATAACTTGAAGTTTTTATAACATGCAAAGGCAAGTAACATTCTTATTGCCTCTAATCTAGCTACCGGTGCATATGTTTCATCATAGTCTATGCCTTCCTCTTGTCTATAGCCTTGAGCAACTAGCCTAGCCTTATTCCTTGTGATCACACTATTTTCATCCATTTTGTTCTTGAATATCCATTTAGTTCCAATTATTGAGTGATCACTAGGCCTAGGAACTAGTTTCCATACTTTGCTTCTCCCAAATTGATTTAATTCTTCTTGCATTGCTAGGAACCAATTATTGTCTTCTAAGGCTTCATTGACATTCCTAGGCTCAATTTGAGATACAAAGGCTATATATTGGCACATATTCCTTAGGGATGATCTAGTTCTAACTCCAAGAGTTGGATCTCCTACTATTTCACAATCTTTTACATATCCTAACTCTCTTGGTGCTCTAGGTTCTCTTTCTAAAACCTCTATTTCTTCTTCATCTTCTTTATTCAAGTCAAGCTTTTCTAGAAAGTCATCTTCTAAGCCTTCATCAAATATTCCAACATTTTCATCATTGGTTGAATCTTTAGATATATTATTTGATTCATCAAATATAACATGAATAGACTCTTCAACGATTAATGTTCTTTTGTTATATATTCTATAAGCCTTTGAATTCAATGAGTATCCTAGGAATATTCCCTCATCACTTTTGGCATCAAATTTTCCTAAATTATCTTTTCCATTATTTAGAACAAAGCATTTGCAGCCAAAAGGATGGAAGTAACTAATGTTAGGCTTTTTACCTTTGTAGAGCTCATAAGGAGTTTTCTTTAGCATGGGTCTAATCATAGCTCTATTAATTATATAACATGATGTGTTTATAGCTTCAGCCCAAAAATACTTTGGTAAGTTATTCTCACATAACATAGTTCTAGCCATCTCTTCCAAAGTTCTATTTCTTCTCTCAACTACACCATTTTGTTGTGGTGTCTTAGGGGCTGAAAAATTATGGCTAATTCCTTGATCATTGCAATACTCATCAAATCTTATATTTTCAAATTCTTTGCGATGATCACTTCTAATGCTTGTTATTGTATAACCTTTTTCATTTTGGGTCACCTTTGAGTAAGTTATGAATTTCTCTAAGGCTTCATTTTTTACTCTAAAAAAGAACACCCAAGTGAACCTAGTGTAATCATCAACTATTACAAATCCATAGTGTTTCCCACCTAGGCTAGTGGTTCTAGTTGGTTCAAATAAGTCTAAATGCAGTAATTGAAGAGGTCTAGTGGTGGATACACTATTCTTAGGCTTAAAAGTTGTCCTCTTGTGTTTTCCTTTAACACAAGCTTCACATATTTCTTCATGATCAAAGGATATTTTGGGTAAGCCTATAACTAGATCCTTTCTAGCTAATTTAGATAGCACATGCATGCTAGCATGACCTAGTCTTCTATGCCATAACCAAGATTCCTTTTTGTTGTCTACCATTAAGCATATGTTTTCATTTTTGAGTTCATTAAGATAGACAATATATATGTTACCTTGCCTATGACCTAGAAAAAGAATTTTATTTGACTTAGGATCTATAACATTACACTTCATGCAATCAAAAATTACTTTGTAACCTTTGTCACAAAGTTGACTAATGCTTAGTAAGTTATGCTTTAGACCCCTAACAAGTAATACTTTTTCTAAAGAGAAATGATCATTACCTATTGAGCCACTTCCTTCCACTTGGCCTTTGGAGTTGTCCTCAAAAGTGACTTCTCCACCAATTTTTGATTTGAAGGAATTGAAATGGCTTTTATCACCCGTCATGTGCCTTGAGCATCCACTATCTAAGTACCAAGCATCTTTTGTTTTAGCTTTGTGGCTATGCTCAATCACCTACAAAAGATCAAACTCAAGTCTTAGGTACCCAAATTTTCTTGGGTCCTTGGAGGTTAGTAAATGCAATTCTTGATCCCATTGGGATCCATTTTGCTAATGCATTACAGTCCTTGGAATGAATTACCTCTTTTGGAATCCATATCCTTTTTACTCTTTTTCCTTTAAGATTCCTCATCTTTATATTGCAATAATGTGACTTATGTCCCTTTCTATTACAATATGAACAAGTAATTGCAGGTTTATTCATGCTCTTCCTAGCAATAAAACTCTTAAGATGGGTCTCCCTACTTTGTGCATTATATCCTAAGCCATTTTTATCAAAAAATGCCCTTTGGGTTTCTAGCATGCTATCTAGCTTTTGTTGCCCCATGTGAAATCTATTAAAGGAGTTATGTAAATTGTTATTTTTCTCCTTAAGGTCACAAATTTCTAGATTTGAAATCTCTAGTTTCTTTTCACATTCTAATTTATCTTTTAACATTATCTCATTTTCCTTTTTTAATTTAGATATTAACTTTTTATACTTCATGCTCATGCATTCATACTCTAATGCAAGATCATCAAATGCATCTTGCAATTCATCAAATGAGTATTCATTGAGATTAGAGGTTACCTTTTGATCATCATCAATAGCCATGAAGCATAAGTTGGCAATGTCCTCATTTGATTCATCATCGGAGCAGTCACTGTCGCTCCATGTTGCCACCATTGCCTTCTTTTTATGGAACCTATCATTGGATCTTTTAAGAAGAGGGCAGTTAAATTTTATGTGTCCAGGTTTTTTACATTCATAACACACAATAGAGTCTTTTCTACCTACTTCCTCTTGTTCTCTCCTATTGTTTCTCCTATTACTACTACTAGCTTTCATCCTCATGAACTTATTAAATCTTTTGGCAAACATTGCCATCTCAATATCCTCCTCACTGCCACTCTCATTTTTAATCTCCTCTTGAGCAGTGGATTTTAGAGCAACTCCCACTTTCTTGGGTGGCTCTTCATTTCTTTTAAGTTTCATCTCATAAGTGAGCAAGGATCCTATCAATTCATCTAGGCACAATGTGTGAGGATCCTTAGATTCCTCAATTGCCGTCACTTTAGCTTCCCATGATTTAGGTAAGCTATTTAAAATTTTCTTTACCATTTCAATATTAGAATATATTTTTCCTAAAGATTTTAATCCATTAATTACATCTGTGAATCTAGTGAACATATCACTAATTGATTCTCCTTCCTTCATCCTAAAAAGCTCATAGTCATGTGTGAGCATACCTACTTTTGTCTCCTTCACTTGGGTTGTACCCTCATGAGTTATTGCCAATTTATCCCATATTTGCTTGGCATTATCACACCCAGAGACTCTATTGTATTCATTAGGACCTAAAGCACAAAATAATGTGTGCATAGCTTTAGCATTTAGCTGTGCACATTTAATGTCATTAGAATCCCATTCATCTTCTTCTTTGGGGATATCTCTTCCCTCTATTCTCTTTGTAGGGATTTGAGGTCCCTTAACTATTATTCTCCACACTTCATAATCATTTGCTTGAATGAATAACATCATCCTAGTCCTCCAATACGAATAATGTTCACCATTGAACATGGGAGGTCTAACCGTAGAGTGCCCCTCTCCTACCAAACTAGTTGCTACATTGTTAAGAGCCATTTGATCGTTTTTAACTCTTAGGAAGTTGTTCCTATGTGATTAAAGAGTCCTAGCTCTGATACCAATTGTTGGCTCTACCGAGAGGGGGGGTGAATCGGTTTTCTAACAATTATGGCAAATTAAAAATTAATCACAAATTAATCACAAATGATAATGAGCAATATAATGCAATATAACAATTTAATGCAAAGTAGGGAAGAGAGAAACAAACACAATCGTTTATAGAGGTTCGGCCAAACTCTTGCCTACGTCCTCTCTCCTTGACCTTCTTGTCAAGTGCTTTCTTTCTCTCTTTCAATAGAGCTTACAATGTTCCTTTTACAGGTTAAGGAAAAACCTCTCTACCCTTAGCAATACAAAAATGTATTCACCTTTTTACAATGTCTCTTACTGAGGAACAATCCTCTTTTCTTTTTGGGTATGGATGAATACAGAATAAGGCTTTACAATGGGTAGTGCTAACAAAACTTATTGCACTTAAGCTTGTACAATGAATTTCAATTAATGAGCAATAGGGACACAAAGAATGAATGAATTAAAGCTTGAGAATATTTGGAATGTGCAGCAATAGTGTCTCTGTTCTCTTTGTCTTCAATGCTTGGTTAAATACTGAAGGATTGGTAGTTGGAGCATTAAATGCTATTCTTCCCGTTGTGATTTGCAGAAACTAGCCGTTGGGTACCTCCAGTAGAGTGCCAGATCGATCTGCCTTCTTGGCCAGATCGATCTCTTAGTTATAAATCCTGCAAGATTGAAGCACAAATACACAAGGAGATCGATCTCATAGGTTAGCAGATCGATCTGTTAGTTTGAAAATAATGAGGCAGATCGATCTGTCGAATAGGAAGATCGATCTCCTAAACTCTCTGTTTGAAGCAAGATCGATCTCCAGATCGATCTGCCATGTAATCTCGTAGAGGGGAGATCGATCTCTCAACAACACAGATCGATCTCTTTAGCTCTCTGACTTTGAGCAGATCGATCTCTTCCTTACCAGATCGATCTCATAAGTTCTCTGTTTGAGTGTAGATCGATCTCTCAGATCGATCTATAGTCTTAAGCTCTTAAGGGAGATCGATCTCTTCCTAGACCAGATCGATCTCTCAACTCTAGCATTAGCCAGATCGATCTCTTAACCCTTGCAGATCGATCTCATTCTTCCTAAATACCTTTGTAAAGATTTAAGGCTTGCCAGATCGATCTCTTCCATTATGAGATCGATCTCTCATCAAGTAAAAACCCAGGAGATCGATCTCTCATCAGCCAGATCGATCTCTCATCAACAGAACTCTAAGTTCTGGTACTAATAACCTCTAAACATGTTTCTATATCATCTTAATGTTATAGAATTAACTTGTTTTGTCATTTCAAAATACATTAACTCAACAGCAAAGGATGTGTTCTCGAGGATCCTGAGATCTGGAGGTTAATTTTATCAAAGGCTCACTCATCGAAGTATATGATACATCCGAGAAGTACCAAGATGTATCAAAACCTTCGGAAGGTTTATTGGTGGTATGGAATGAAAAGAGACATTGCGGAATATGCCGCTAAGTGTCTCGTTTGTCAGCAAGTGAAGGTAAAGCATCAGAAGCCTGCAAGATTATTGCAGCCTCTACCCATACCGACTTGGAAGTGGGAGCCTGTCACCATGGAGTTTGTGATGAGGTTGCCGAAGACCCGCAGAGGTCATGATGCCATATGGGTTATTGTGGACCGGTTGACTAAGTCTGCCCATTTCTTGTCTATGAGAGCTATCGATACATTGAGTCAGTTGGCGAAGCTATATATTCGAGAGATAGTACGACTACATGGTGTTCCAGTGAGCGTTGTTTCTGATAGGGATGCCCGCTTCTCTTCTCATTTCTGGGAACATTTTCAGGAAGCGCTGGGGACCCGACTAAGTTTTAGCATCGCTTTTCATCCTCAAACAGATGGGTAATCAGAGAGGACTATATAGACCCTCGAGGATATGTTGAGAGCGTATGTGCTAGATTTTAGAGGCTCGTGGGATGACCACCTACAGTTAGCCGAGTTCACCTATAATAACAGCTATCATGCGAGTATCGAGATGGCACCCTATGAGGCACTATATAAACGCAGATGTTGATCCTCCATTGGATGGAAAGATGTTAGTGACAGATAGATTTTTACTCTGGACTTAGTGCAGCAGGCATCTGAGGAAGTCCAGTTGATTTATGAGAGATTACAGACAGCTCAGAGCTGATAAAAGAGTTATGCTGACAAGAGAAGAAGACCACTAGAGTTTGATGTGGGTGAGTCGGTATTTCTGAGAGTTTCACCTTCGAAGGGTATTATGAGATTTGGTAAGAAGGACAAGCTAAGCCCTAGATATATCGGACCCTTCGAGATTTTGGAGAGAGTGGGGGATAAGGCGTATAGGTTGGCATTGCCACCAAACTTGGCAAATGTCCACAACATCTTCCAAGTCTCTATGCTTCAAAAGTATCACTCAGACCCGGCACCCGTGATAAGATATGAGCCGTTGGAGCTCAATGAGAGTATGACATATGTAGAGAAGCCGGTTCGGATATTAGGCATAAAGGAAAAGGTGTTGAGGACAAAGACAATTCCCTTGGTGAAAGTTCTTTGGCAACATCACACGGTGGAAGAGGCCACATGGGAATTGGAGAACTTGATACGGGAGAAGTACCCCTAACTTTTTGAAGAGTGACATGGTTCTAATTTGGAGGACCAAATTCCTTGGAGGAGGGCAGAATGTGAGACCCCGTATATGTATAGTAGTAACGTGTGTAATTGGATCAATGAATGCTAATGGACTAGTAATGTAAAGTGTAATTGATGTAAGTCCATGGATTCAATGTACATATGTGTAATATGATTTGTAATGTACATACAAGTTTCATTGTGTATGAATATGAAGAAATGAGTTCTTATAAGTGATGAATGTGATTGGAACTCAAAATGAGTAGTGTAATAAATGGAAGGAAGTTGCATGAATATAAATGCTTCCATTTGGTTTTATATAGTATACCTTTGGATATGCAAGGAATGCACACAAGTGTCAATGTGAATAAGGTATGAATGGTTGCCATTTTCAAGTCATAAAGGTGGATGGATGAGAAAATGGCTATGGCAGCAGATTAAGGATGTTTTGGTGTAAGTTGCAGCAGAAAAACTGCAGAAAATCTAGAAATATAAAAGCCAGATCGATCTCATAGGATGAGAGATCGATCTGTAAGAGCTACAATGCTCTTATTTGGGCAATGGAATAGAGCATATCGATCTCCAATGGGGCCAGATCGATCTCCTAACCATTCTGTAATGAAAAGATCGATCCTCAAGCATACAGATCGATCTCCTTAGCTCTTTGTTTGGAGCAGATCGATCTTAAGCTTCGATAGATCGATCTCATGATTAAAATGCCGTGAAAAAAAGGAATTAAAGGGACCAGATCGATCTCCTCCTAGTGCAGATTGATCTTCTCAAGCTATTTCTATAAAAGGAGCGCTGAAATCTGAAAATTTCAGGAAAACAACATCACCTTTCCATTTTTCACCCAAAACCTAGATTTATCTCTCTAAAATCAGCCATTTCTAGTAAGAATTGAGGGGAGGCTATTAGGTACCAAGTTGTTCATCTTGAGGAAGAGAACAACAAAGTTGAAACCTAAAATCCCATTGTTGGTATTGAAGGAGCTAAGGACATTATCATTTAGAGCAAGAAGAGAAATCTGATTTAGTAAGTTTTTAAGACTCCAATCCAAGTACATTGTCTATTTTATTGATTTTGGAGTTGACTGGCATGTAAATGGATGATTAAAACATTTAGGTAGTATTGGAATTAATGTGACCTAGAAGATGGAATGAACTAGTGTGAGAAAGTGTAATTTGGATGAATTGGTGGTTTATGGGTTATGATAAGTTGTTATTTGTGTAATGTGGATGATTAGAAAGGCGTAAATGAAGCTACATTGTGGGTTTTGTGAATTGATGAGCATGAGCACATGTAGTGTTTGATAATATGCCATAGTGAAGGAAATTTATGAAAAATGAACATTATGAGCTTAACATTGATTTAATATCGATTTGGAATGAGTAAATAAGCCTAAAAGAATACATAGACTCGAGTTATGGGTAAAGTAATGAAACGAAGCCTCATAAGTGTTAATAAAGACTATAAAGTGAATCGACTATAGTAAACACGAGAGTTGGATTATAATGGGCTAAAACGTTGTGGAATATGTTTATGTGCAGTTTTGGAGAGTTCGTTAGAGACAAATCGAACCGTACGAGTAAGCAGCCCTAAGGAAGTGGAATCACTCGTCGCGATTCCAGGTAAGGGAATTTTGTGAGTATATAGAGGTAGCTGCTCGTATTTTGTGGCTATATAGGGTGTTGTAAATTTGCATGATGGTTTGGAAAAGTGGTTGATGATGTATGTGAACAATTGTGAGTACGTATATGATTTGGTTTATATGGATGTATAAAAAGGGATAGTAAGGCTAATAATTGCATAAATCATGTGTTTTGAATGTTTTCCCAAAACACAATACTTTGATTTGAGCAAATAAAAGGATTGGCTAGCTAGTACTTGAATGATGTTGTGAAATAGCCCATGTGACGCGCTAGAGCCTCGCTCGCACTAGATTTCGATGTTTTTATTTGTATTAAACGTGTTGGAGCTTAGCTTGCACCTTGATTTGGAAACTATGATGATGTTTATAAACCATACTGGAGCTTCTGCTCATACGTGGCTTTTGAGTGGTTTTTCTTATGAGTATAACTGTACTAGAGCTATGCTCGTACATGGTCTCTTTATGATAGGATGCATGAGTCGTACTAGAGCTTTGCTCGCACAAGTTTGCATATTGTAGTACGTATGAGGTCGTGAAAGTTGGTAAGATCCTCAAGCCTTATATCCTTAAGCCAACATCCTTAAGCCCGAGGAGGCGGGGAGGCTTTGTTAGGCGGGGAGGTTCTATTCAGTAGGGAGGCTCTCTTACGATAAGATCCTTAAGCCCTACATCTTTAAGCTAACATCCTTAAGCTCGAGGAGGCAGGGAGGCTCTGTTCGGTAGGGAAGCTCTCTTACGGAAGGATCCTTAAGCCCTGGAGGGGCGGGGAGGCTCTGTTCGGTAGGAAGGCTCTCCTACATGGGTACGGAAGGATCCTTAAGCTAACATCCTTAAGCCCTGGAGGGGCGGGGAGGCTCTGTTCGGTAGGGAGGCTCTCCTACATGGATATGGAAAATTTGTAGTATGGGGTAGGCAAGACCTAGGAATGGCACCCCCAATCACGATATGAGTCCACGGAGTACGTTGTACCATGTATATCACATGGAGTATGATGTACCGCGCGATGGTTATGTGATGAGAAAGTCTGGCGAGGGATAATCCACCTTCGTGCCAACAAGATACCCCACACACCTGGATGCGCATGGTCTGGGATGATTTATGATGTAGTTGGTCCACATAGGCACTTTTGATATAGTGACCTGGTTTTTATTACATATGTGTGATTGTGATTATCCAAGGTAGACCCGAGGGAGGGGTCGAGCCTTGTGGGATTTGATTTGTGAAATGATAATGATGTTTGTGATTGAGAAAATGGTTTGTGATGAGATTGTATGTGTTTGAGAAAGAGTTTTATAATGTGATTTAAAAAGGATGTTTCAAGTAAATTTCCCTTTTTATTATGTGATTAGACAATTGAGCATGAGATGGCTTGTACATGATGACTTACCATGTTTTATTATGCCAATTTACATGATTTAAATACATGATATATGTATACGCATATGGCATAGTTTTGTTTTCCTCATGCTCTGAACTATAAACGATTTATGCATTCACTATCAGCATGTAGATAGAGTAGTTATCTACCATGCTTGCATTATTGCCTTATTGAGCGTGTGGTTTGCTCATCCCTCTCTATTTTCCCCCTCTACAGAGCATACATAGTGGCCGAGTGAGGACTAAAGCATTTTGGTTAAGACATCCGCTGCATCTCCATCACTCAGAGGTATATACACAGTGATTCCTTTTTGTATCTAAACAATGTAAAAGCACAGTAGCCAATTGAAATGTAATTATGGGGGATGTAGATGTCAGTAATCATATTTTGTATAAATGAATGATTGACATTCAAATGTATGACATCACTTTTATTAACTAAGAATGGATATTGCAATTGGATTATTATTGACTCACAGCCCAACTGTGTGTGGTGAGTTTGTTCATGACCAAGTAAGGTAACGATAAAACGTGAAAAATTTATAGTGATTTTTGGTAATAAGAGGATAAAATGGGTCATGACAACAGCCGTGTTGGGAGCCTGTGCTAACTGTGTGTCACACCGATATATATATGCTCACACGTGCATTATTTTGAGATAAGGCCGAGGGCTATCGAAATAACCTATAGTATGAGCACTAAGACTCATGGCGAGCATCCCGACTATGAGGTATATCCAAGGTTTGAGGACTAAGACTCATGGCGAGCATCCCACCTTAAGATATGGTTCATGGAGTACTGTGTACCATGTATGTCACATGGAGTACGTTGTACCTTGAGTACTTGATGTACTTGGATAGGACTGGTTAGCAGTAGGAGCAGGATCCAGTGGGATCTAGTGTACTCCAGGATCAAGTCCTCAGATTGAGAGTTGACGGTAGAGATTTGACCCACCTCCTGTTACAGCAATTGTGAGATCCCGCACATCGAGTACTGTGTAGCTTGGGATCACAAAAATGAGTTATGATCATAAACTCGGAATATGTAGTCACCTATCTTGGTTTTCTTTTCATGTTATGTACATTGAGATTTCTTGAATGAATCATCACATGGTTTTATGATAAAAACATGTGAGTTTGTGAATTGTGAAAAGGGTAAGCCGAGGGATGGGTGAGGCCCAGATTTCCATGTTTTGAAACCTGATGAATGCCATATGATCTTGATTTAAATGAATGGCATGATAAATGCGATTTGTATGAAATTACATGAGAAATGCAATGTTATGCATAAAATGCTGAGATTTGTTAAACCAACATATTACCAGTTTTATAACTGATGTTATATATATATATTTATACGCATAAAGATTTGAGAGAGATGCATGCTTTAGATACAGATAGGATAAGGAAATGATTTCGAGGCATAAGCATGGTATTTTGTAGATAGTGTGGTTATCTACTTGCTTGCTTGATTTCCTTACTGAGTTGTGAGCTCACCCCCTTATTATTTCACTCTTTTCAGAGCATCCATAGTAGGTGGACACAGCTGAGGACTGAGATTCCCTGATCCGCTGCATATCCATCTGAAGAGAGGTATACACACTTGACATTTTGTACTAAACAATGTAAAAGCACAGCTATGTAAATTAATGTATGGTCGGGATGTATATGTATAAATAATTGTATTTATGTACAAGAGTTATTATTATTATTAAAATGAATATTAAATTCTATGTATGTTGTGGGTGAATGTTAATGGGTGATTAATATCGAATCACAGCCCAACGTTTGACGTGAGTGATGACAAAAGTAGAGGTAAGTGAAATCTAAAAAAAATATTTTTGGTGATTTTGGTAGGCCGCGTGTGGGAGTAGGGCGTGACAGAATGGTATCAGAGCAGTGTTGGTCTGATGTGAATCGATATTAGTAATTAGGAACATATACATCCCTATAGTACTGTGCTTTGTTCAGTTACAATTGTGTATACAAGATGGAGTTTAGACTAATAAACGGTTATAAATGCAGGAACCTAGCCATTATGTTTAATACTTGTTGTGTAGAGGGGCTAGAAATAGGGCTCGAGGCCGTAGAGGTAGGCCAGAGACCCAAGATGAGACTATTGATCCTACTGAGGTACCAGAGAGTACCGAGGCACGTTTCGAGAGACTAGAGCGTCGTCTGGAGACCATAGTTGAGATATGGGCACAGACGATGCTAGGATGACAGGGATAGGATGCAGAAACAATGCCACCCAAGAGAAAGGTCGTAGGAAGATGTGGTTCTAGTTGCATTCTCAAGAGTCACATCTGTAATGTAAAGGGAAGAGCGAACGCAACCCCACCTCCCATGGTTACCATGACTTTGATGTCGTCTTTAATAGCTGAAGAGATCAAGAGCCCAAACTTGAAAAAAAGGTCAAAGAGAAATACTAACCCTGGCATGCCTACCACTTACTACCATCAAGCAGCACAAGGGGAAATCAGTTAGCTTCTACAAAAAATACACGATCTGACACGTCAATGATACCTGTTGACCTTATGACAAGGGGTGGAATGATATTTCTATTAAAATAGAATTATTTATATTTAATTTCTTAATTAACTATTTTAATCCCCATAATATTTTATTAATTATCCTCTCATTTTAATTAAAATTATCATGTTTGCAAATAAATTAAATCCAGATGAATTTCAGTCATTTCAATAGAAAATAGACTGAAAATGAGCTAAAAAGGAGATTAGACCACTGCCATTTCGTCGTGTAGCATGAGTCACAATTCTTCTGGACACATATGACGCCAAGTGTCCATATTTTATTCACCTTTAAAGGATAAGATCAAATGACACCTTGGCCACCTCATGGAAGACACAAGCCATGCCGCCTTGCACATCCAAGTGGACAAGAAGACAAATGACATGAAAATATCTTCTCTAGAAGCCAATTGTGACAGCCCGAAAGTGCGAAAATTTAGGGCTAATTTAAAATTTTTCTTATATTAAACCTCTTACTCAGGTTGCATTCTTGTACGATGTCATTTAATCACTCGTGTTTAAAATAAATCATAACCCCAAGATTACACGATTTCTATTTCATAAACCCAATTACAAAATATCCAAAGGAATTCAATCCACAAAACACGATTCATTTTCCTCATACCATCCTAGTTACATCTCAAAATACTTAATACAAATGTTTGTATTACATCATTGTCTGGATACAAAATGAACTGAATTATACCTTATGCGTGTACAAGCTATAGCCTGGGGAGATCTTGTTGAATTATACCTTATACGTGTACAAGCGATAGCCTGGGGAGATCTTGTCCACCAGCCTATATCACGTACGCGGTAGGCACTATCATGCTCACTGCAAGAAATCTAGAGGGGGAATGAGGATAATGGAAGTTATAAAAATCATCATCACAAACACAATATGATGGAAATATTCGAGCATGTAAAACGTTATAAAAATAACGAAAGTAACAATGGCATCAGCATACTTCACGTGATAAAAATCACAAATCACATTACATCAAATCTCACTTGCGTGATATAAATCATAGTTGTAAAATCACATCATCATCAAGAAATCAAGACTAGGCATTTATAAAACTCAGGTGAAATCATCGTCATAGGCACATCAAGTAAAAATTATCCCCTAGGCGGACATCCCCAAGAGAGGGAATACGTCGACAATAAACACATGGCCATGATTCGCTGTAGACTTAATCAGAGTCATACAGTCGTCAGTCTTACATGCTATCAAAGCAAGGCCACCTATCGCTATCAGAGCAGGGTCATCTCACGTTACCAGAATAGAGGTATCGATTTTACATGCTACTAGAGCAAGGCCTGGTCTTACATGCTACAAGAGCAAGGCCCGATGTGCATCTCATGACAAGCCATAGTCTTAGTAAAAATATGCCATTGTTGTATAAAAATTATTTTGCCTTCACGTAGAGCTCATAGTGGTTATCACAAAACTCATTTCGGTTATAAACCATATGTGTTCACAATTACACAAATCTCATCAAAATCGAGCTCAAACCAACAAAACACTCACACATTTATCAACACATCAAATCATCTCATTTCTCATAAAACATGCTCATTCATCAACTCTTTTTCATGCTCTTAAAACGTTTTCATTCATTCGAAAACTCACAAGCACAAATGGTTTATTTTCCCTTACCTCTTGTACCTTGAGTGGTACACTATCCTTTTGGACTAGCCTTGTTTCTCATGTTAGATTCTCGAGCTGTCCAAACATCATTAAATCATCAAATTGTAAGTATTCATTGTTCTCATTTCTCTTTTCACCTCATTTATACCTATACCTATACTATATCCAAGTTATCATTCTTAAATACCCACATTGTCTTAAAACTTATCCCACATCTTTATCATCACTTTAGCTAGCTCATAATCATTACAAGATATCCACATTTCATTTCCCAACTATACTCATTGGTTGTTTCCCTCATAACGTAGACATTTCCAACCAAATATACCCATATATACACATATATCCATTAACCAACATATATAATGATAATGCTCAAGAAAATAAGGATCTTGTGAGCTCACCTAGCCTGTCTCATCTTGACCAAACTTGTAGAGTGTTTGTCTTTTGCTTTGTTCAATTCAATCTTTAATTTCCTAGTATGTTGTTCTCCTTACTAAAAGGAACAACTTTGTCTCTTACCCCTTTGTCTAATTTTTTCTAGAATAGGGTGAATCTTAGAGAGAGAGAAAGCTTATTTTGGGTGAAAATGGTGAAGGTTGGTGTTTCAGAGAGAGAGAGGCTCGGTTTCAGGCAAAAATCTCATGATTCTTATATAGACAGAGGCTATGAGATTGACTTGGTGTTTAAAGGAGATCGATCTCTGCCTGATTCAACTACTCTAACTACTCCATTAACAACTACAAGATCAATCTGGTAGAGGGTGGAGATTGATTTCTTCCAGGCTAAGACTTAAGGAGATCGATCTGCCCTTGCGACAGGATCGATTCTTGCTAGGCAGAGGCAGCATAAGATCAATCTACTCCCTTATGAGATCGATCTGCTTGCCTACTGTTGCTCATTTTCTGCACTCTGGAGCCATGAGATCGATCTCTCTTCCCTTAGATATCGATCTGGCCTTCACAGATCCTACTGCTGCTGCATCCATTTACAGGAAACTCAATGTAAAACTTGTCTTAATCTACTTCATAGTTCATATTTCAATCCATACACATTTAAGACTTAAAAACTTCATCTTCATACACTTCATCATATTTAAAACTTGCATGTATATCAACATATCATAATTACATTCACCAATTACAATTTCTCACATTACAAATCTCATAGCTAGGTATATAAAATTTATAGTTCTCATGTCCACCCCACCTTAGAGAATTTGGTCCTCCAAATTCAACCTGATCCATCAAACAGTTGAGGGTATTTCTCCTTCATAAGACTCTCTAGTTCCCAAGTTTCTTCCTCCACGGAGTGGTGCTTCCATAGAACTTTAACCAATGGAATCCTTTTCGTCCGAAGTACCTTCTCCTTTCTGTCAACTATTCGGATGGGTTCTTCAACATAACTCATATCCCCCTGAATATCCAATGCTTCATACTCAACGACATGGGTGGGATCTGGATTGTACTTCCTCAACATCGAGACGTGGAAAACATTGTGTATCCCTAAAAACTGAGGAGGTAAAGCCAATCGATAGGCAATGTCTCCCACTCTCTCCAGAATTTCAAATGATCCTATATATCGGGGACTCAATTTCCCTTTCATCCCGAAGCGCATGATACCCTTACTTGGAGATACTTTAAGAAACACAAAATCTCCGGTTTGAAACTCAAGTGGCCGTCTACGCACATCCGCGTAGCTCTTTTGTCGACATTGAGCAGCCCGTAATCTATCACAAATAATCTTTACATTCTGAACTGCCTGTTCAACTAGTTCGAGCAATTACTTTCCTCTTACCCACTTCTTCCCAAGCTATGGGGGATCTACACCTCCTACCATATAGAGCCTCATAAGATGTCATACCTATACTCCCATGATAGCTGTTATGATATGCAAACTCGACAAGGGGTAGGTGATCATCCCTTGATCCCTTAAAATCCATCGTACACGGCCTCAACATGTCCTCCAAGGTCTGTATAGTCTGCTCAAACTAACCATCAGTCTGAGGATGATAGGCGGTACTAAAACTCAACCGAGATCCCATGGCCTCTTAAAAATGAGTCTAAAATCTGGAGGTGAACCGAAAATCTCTATCTGATGTAATACTCACTGGAGCCTCATGCAGTCTAGCTATCTCTCTAACATACAGCTCGCTTAAGGTACTTAAGGTATCCGTGCTCTTAATGGAAAAGAAGTGGGCACTCTTCGTTAATTTGTCTACTATCACCCATATTGCATCATGACCTCTTCGGGTCCTCGGTAGTCCCATGATAAAGTCCATGGTGATATGCTCTCATTTCCATATAGGCAAAGGCTTAAGTAATCCTCCAGGCTTCTGGTGCTCAGTTTTCACTTGTTAGCATACCAAACATCTGGCCACATATTCTGTCACGTCTCGCTTCATACCACTCCACCAATACACCCTTCTCAAATCTTGGTACATCTTAGCACTTCCTGGGTGCATGGTGTATCGCGAGTAATGAGACTCTCTCAGTATTTGTTGCTTTAAGGTATCATCATTTGGAATACAAATTCGACCCTTAAACCTCAATAACACATCATCAATAATCATGAAATCTGACTAAGAGGTCTGTTCAGCTTAGCTAACCATATGTAATAACTTCTGATCATTTCTCTGCCCGGTTCGAATCTGATCCATAATCTCGAGCTCTAATTGCATGCTAGCCATAAACCTGAATTTCGCTTCCTCAACTCTAATCCTAAGTTCGGTGAACTGTTCTAATAAGTCTCATTCCTTAATCATCATAGCAAATATCATACTTGATAATTCTATATTTTTAGAATTATTTGTGCTTAATTTCCTAATTAATTATTTAAATCCCTAATTTATTTTGTTAATTATCCCCTTTATTTAATTAAAATTCTCATGTTTGCAGATAAATTAAATTCGGATGAATTTTGAATATTTCGGTAGAAAATGAACCGAAATTGAGCTAAAATCGAGATTAGACCACGCGGACAACACGAGCCTAGCATATCCAATTGGACAAAAAGACAGATGACAAGGAAATATTATTTTTCAATGAGCCAATGGTATGAAGACAAGTGGCCAAACAATACCAACTCATCTAGGATGGAAAAATTACAATTGTACCCCTAAATGTGTATATAAATAGAAAATGATGACAATTGTAAAGGGGGAAAATGGGGTAGAATAGTTTTTTTTTTATTTCAGGTTAACTTTAAAAGCCTTACTATCTTTGCTTTTGAGTATTCTGTCGATTAGTCTTTTTCTTCTAGCTTTCATATTTCTTTTTTTTATCTCCTGTTCTATTGAATTGATGATGGAAATCTTTTCTTTTTAATTTCATATATCTCGGTTGCATAGAATTATTATTTATCAATCCTGTTTTCTTCACACCATTCAGATCATGTTTTGCTATATGTTTTAATCCATTCTCGGTTGTAGTATAAAGCATTTGCAAAGCTTTAATAATCAATGTCGATCATGATATTCTGACTCATTATTGTTGATCTAATATATTGGAATAATTTTGTGTATCGATTGGTAATATTGGAAGAGTGGAACACGGTAGGAGAAGAAATTGAAAGAAACTGTAGCTTGGAGTCTCCTGTTTTCATGTCTTTTATTTCTCTGCATTACTGATTTAGCATTTAGTTTTGTTTTTCTGTATTGTCATCTTAATTCTTGCTTTCATGGAGATGCTCATGTGTAATACTAAGAGAGGGTGTACGATAGTTGAAGGATAACAAAGAAACAAACCAGCAGCCGATCAATCCTCTGTTCTGCTCTGTCCCGAGATTTCACTACTGTTCATCATAGTTCTTTTTATTTTTATTTTTTTTTGCATATTTGCATTGCTTCATTATACCAAAGCGTGGTATTTGCTGGGGTGGCATTTGTTAATTTGTTTTCTTTCCTTTGCAATATTATCTCTGTTGGGCTATCTAAATTGCTCCTTTTAATTCTGTTTTGTTCCTCTGTTGTTCTCGGTTGCAGGAAACGGTTGTTGTGCGTCTGCTGTGTGTTTTATTTTGTAGAGAATGAAGCAGACGGTAGTTCTGAGCAAGTTATCCCGAGCAGAGGAAAGGTATTAAAGGTTGCTATAAATTGATGGGTGTCGGCTTAAGGTAAGCTGGTGCATTTTGCAGAAGCGAAAAACGAAGGACAGGTTGAGGAACGGTGCCAGGAACAGGAGTAGTACATCACTCGTAGCACCTGAAGTAGGCAGCTGAGATGTGCATTGTACAGTGTACAGCTGGGAGTAGCAGCATCTGGAGCAGAAGCCACGGATGAACCCTGGACACTTGAAGAGCAGGACAAAATCGAGAGCAGCGAGCAAGCCGAGAATGCTGGAAATGCAATTTGTGAAGACGTGAATAGTAAAGGGAGGGATATTTGGCTAGTTTAAATTGTTAAGGGTTATTTGGCTAGTGCATAATGGTTAATTAACTCATTTCATGCATTGTTAGTTTAGTTTAATTCCTATTTAATTTGTTAGCTTAGTTTAGAGTCTTTGATTAAATTGCATGCTTAGTTTTAATTAGGTTGATAGTTAATTAAATGTTTATTTAGAATTAAATTAGGGGTAAATTCATTTCATTAAATCTTAAGTTAGTTTAAATTGCATTTTGATTAAGTAGTATTATTGCATATTAGGATTGTTAATTTTAGTTTAATTAATCTTGCTTTGTTATTCTCATATTTGCATTTTATTTGCGTTAATTAGTTTTAACTATTTTAATTTCTTTTGTAGGCTTTTGATTTTAATTGCGTGGAGCACTATAAGTAATTTTACTTGGTTTTATTTAGTTTATTTTATAGTTTTATTATTTCAGTACTTTTAATTAGCCTTAGTAGATCACCACCTTAATCTCATAATTTGCTAGGATATACCATAGGGTAAGATTAACCGGTAATTAATTAGGCTAACCAACTTCTCTGAGTGACGATAACTCGGGACTCAAATCCCATTATTACTTGTACGACCCGTGCACTTGCGGTAACAGCTTTAGGGCGTGTCAAGTTTTTGGCGCTGTTGCCGAGGAAGTTTTAATTAGTCGTTAATTGATATCGGTAAAATTATGCTTAGGTGTAATTCTAGCTTGTAAATATTTAGGTTTTAAATATTTAGATCCTTAGTTTAGTTTAGCTAACTTTCTTATAATTAAAAAAAAAATTCTAAGGACTTTTTGATGTTTGCAGAAAAGGAAATTGGTACCGACGGTCGAGGGAGAATAGCCGGACCGGCCACTTTTCGACGGCCTTAGACAAAAACGAGGCCAGATCCAAGAATCGGATGACCCAGCGAAGTTGCTGGCGAAAAAATCGATGGAGAACCGGCTGACAAGGCACCGAACCGATCGAATCAGACTGAACCGACGGTCTAAACCAGGTTGAACCGGACCGAACCGGTTCAGCCAAGAAAGAAGGGAAAAAAGAGAAAAAGGAAAAAGGGGAAGAATTTTTGGAGATACACCGGACTTCGGGTAAGTCGATAAACGGTCAAAATTGGCCAATTTGATTTTCGAGAAAAATTATTTAAATAATATTCGATTGAAAAATAATCCAGAATTAAATATAAATTGTGCAGTTCGACGATAAATTCCGAACGTGAGCCGATTGAACTTTGATTTACGCAACATCGCATTTAATTCTGACAATTTATAGAGTTATTCGCGTATTAGTGTAAGACCCGAATTTAATTAAAATACAACAATTAAATAAGAAAAGATGGGGGATGTATGATGGAAGGTCAGGTAAAATTGATTTCCGAAAACAAGAGCAGGGGTAAAATGGTAAAAATACCAAAACCGGTATTAAGGCGATAAGAAAATTTTAATTAAAAATAAGGATGTAAGATATCTTGATCGATAATGAGGAAATTATACAATTTGGGTCAATTGATCAAGATTCAAAAATTTTAAAAATACTGAAAAATTATCGAAACGATATCTCGAAAAGTGCGAAGGAATAATATCGAAAATTTGGAGAAAAATATATTTAATAAATTAAATTTAAATTAAATAAATTAAATTAAAATAAAAATAATAATTTTTGAGAGATATTTTGGGTATTTTAATATATTTTAATGAATAGTGTAATAATTAAAATAAATAATAATAATAATAATGCTTAAAAAAAAAAAGAAAGAAATAGAATTGAAAAAAAAAAAGGAAAGAATCAGAAAGTTTCGGGGAGAGAGAAAGAGAAGAGAGAAACCGAGGATGACCGCGCGTGGCTCCTCTGACCCACGACTACCGGCGACCGACGGCTCCGACGAAGGGTCGAGGAGGAAGAGGAGAGGCCGGCGAAGCTGTTAGCACCGGCGACGCGCGCCAAGGAGGCCGGAGATCGCCGAACGGAGGAAGAGAAGCCCGCGGGGAAAACGGAGTTGGTCCCGACGATCCACGGCAGCTGGGCTCGAACGGCGGGTACCGGTGTGATCGGGAGGAGGAGTCGGTTCTTTTGAGACCGGTATTGGCCGACGAAATAGCCGGAATCCTGCGGATCAAGGGAGAGAAACCGACGGGGAGAGGAGAGATTTTTCCAGCGATCGGCGCCGATTTGAGCCCCACCAAGGCTCGATTTTGGAAGCCCAGGCGACGGTGAGCCGATTGGTACCGAGAACAGCCACTGAAACCGACGGACGGCGCCGAAAACGGCGAGGAAAGAAATGGGTTCCGACACCGAAGAGGAGAACGACCGGACCGGCGACTTTCCGGCGACCTCGACCGAAGCTGAGGCCAGATTTGAGATGCGGAGAACCTCACGGAGCCACTGGCTGTGGAAGCCGGAGGAGAACCGGCCGGCAAGGCAGTGAATCGACGGTGAACCGGCCGAATCGGAGAGAACCGGCGGTCTGAACCGGTCCGAACCGGACTGAACCGGTTCAGCCAAAAAGAGGGGGGAAAAAAGGAGAAAAAAGGGAAAAAGAAAAAGAGAAAAAAATTGGAGAAAATTCCAGCGATGCAATCGAGCTTCGGGTAAGACGATAAGCGGTCAAATTGACCGATTTAAATTTTGAAATATTTTATTTAATTAATTTTCGACTGGAAATTTACCCGAAAAATTATGAAATTGTGTAGCTCGACGATTGGCATCCAAAGAGAGCTCGAGACAGCCTCGATTTATGGACTAGCATGGAATCTCGGGTAAGTGACCCTTATTTACGACAATTTACGTCGTTATGCGTGATATGAATTTAAATTCCGCATAAATTGAATTAAATTATGAAAATTTAGATAAATTGTCGTAAATATTAAATTTAGCTATTCGAGAGTTAGAACGAGGCCCAATAAATTGTTGGAGGGCCCAATGAGCCCAATAGGCCTCGGTAAAGTGAAAATTAAGTGAAAAACGGGCTTCAGGCCGATTGAGGCCCATTAAGGTGCAATCGGGCCCAATAGGGGTAAACGGGCCCAATGATTTAAATTAAGCCCAAAAAATAGGAAATACAATTAAATTGTATGATATCTGACCTGAGGAATATTGATACGCAGTTTCGGGCATTTGATTGGGAGCATAACGGACTGCGCGACGTGACAACAGTGGAAAAGAAAAGGTCAGACTCGACAGGAAAATAAGGTAAGGGAATTCTACGGACTGCTAGAGGTAACTTTACGCAATTTTAAGTTCATTTGCAATCTTTAAAAATTACCTGAAGGGTCTAGAGGTCAATTAATAATTTTAGTGCCTCGAATGGGCAAATTACCAAAATACCCTTGTTAAGGGTAAAATTTACAAATTTAGGAAAAGTTGGGAGGAGCAAGAACAAGAGGTTCTTGCTCATTCTGGAGGTGTTTTGATGCATGCATTAGTAGGCTGGCTAACCTTGAAAGAAAATGCACAGCATTGCATACTTTCAACGTGAAATTGTTTTGAACACTGTTTTGAGGAAACAGAGCCGCCTACGTGTTTTATTGACATGTGACGTGCTAGAGCTCAGCTCGCACGATATTTTCGATTTGTGTGATGCACGCATTAGTGCTGGAGCGAGAGCTCGCACTAGAGTTTTACATGCATAGGTGCTAGAGTCCAACTCGCACCAGATTCTTATATATATATGATTTTGGTGACAGGGTGCTAGAGTCTAACTCGCACCATATTAAATAGGCCCGCACGTGCATTTTGAGACATGGCATGTTAAAAATAACCTGATGAGCCCGAACGAGGGATAAGGGTTAAAGAAATAACCTGATAAGCCCGAACGAGGGATAAGGGTTAGAGAAACAACCTGATGAGCCCGAACGAGGGATAAGGGTTGGAGATCCACTTGATGAGCCCGAACGAGGGATAAGGGTTGGAGGACCAGCTGATGAGCCCGAACGAGGGATAAGGCTGGGGGTCCATGAAGTACGATGTACCGTGCAAGTAGCATGGAGTACGATGTACCGTGTGGTATCTGTGTGATACGTTGGTATCTTTGTGATACGTTAGCATCTTCGGATGCCTGGGATCGAATAAGACTGACGGGATGGATTGACCCACCTCCCGGGCGGTTCCCGATCAGGGTGAGACCTCGCACACTAGGATCCGTGTAGCTAGAGGGACTCACGAGGACACATATGGCCATAGTCCTAGTTATTTGCCGATATACAAACGTTGCCTAGTCTCGCATGTCGTCGATTTTGATGAAATCAAATTGGGTTTTAAACTAAATTTGCATGATGGTATTTCCATGCTTTTCAAACCCATGTGTGAATGTAAATCGATTTTCATGGTTTTGTGTGAGTCAGGATCACCCGCAGGAGGGGTCGAGTCCTGACTTTATTGTGAAAATTTTAATTGAGAAATAAATGATTTGTAATAATTGCATGTTGAATTTTTCGTGCAAACTTGATTTACATAACATCATAACTCATATCATCTGTTTTAAAATGTGTGGAGAAAGGGTGGTTTATGCATGGCACTACGTTCATGTAGGTAGTATGGTTACCTACTTGTTCGTAGGATTGCCTTACTGAGCTTGATGTGCTCACCCCTTTCATTTTCTCCCACAGATAATCTCCAGTTGAAGTTGCGACGACTCAGTACTGCACTCCGGATATCCGCTGCTGCCCATCAATATAAGGTGCATACACTTGTACATATTGTATCTACACAATGCATAGCACAGTAACATGTTTGTAAGTAACTTTAGGGGATGTATAAATAATGTAAACAATATTAAATGATTAGAGAAGAAATAAGTTAGATGGTAAATGTATGGTGGGACTGGCATTGACGCAAAGCCCAATTTGTTAGTGGAGTGTGGTCACGATTTGAGGACAGGTAAGAATTTAAGTAATAGAAATAACAAAACGCGAAAAATTAACTCTGATTTTTGGGTAGTTCGGGTCGTGACAATTAGAAATGTATTTTACGCATTACGGATTTAATTCTGCATTTAGTGGATAATATTGGGAATTTTGAGTAAACTATTGTAAATGATATATGGGCTATCCAAAGAATTTGGAACGAAGCCCAATGGGTATTGAGAGCCCAATAGGCCCGATGAAGGGATTAAATAAATGGAAACAAGTTGAAAATGGGTCGAGGCCCATTAAGACGCATTCGGGCTCAATAAAGTAAAACAGGCCTAGTGTTTTAGATTCGATCAGTATAAGTGAAATACTGATAAGTATAATTGAATTGACCCAAATATATGGTTATATGTAGTTCCGTAGACTTGGTTTGGAGCAAATTAGACTAAGAGACCTGGTACGGGTGGAATGGGATAAGCTCGCGCGTGATTCCAGGTAAGGGAATTTTACGGACTGTTAGAGGTAACTTTACGAAATTTCAACTTCATTTGTAGTCTTTTAAATGGTCTGAAGGGTCTAGATTTTAGATAAAATTTTTAGTGCCTCGAATGGGTAAATTACCAAAATACCCTTGTTATGGGTAAAATTTTCAACTTTAGGAAAAATGTGAGAGGAGCAAGGACAAGAGGTTTCTGCTCGTTTCTTAAGATGTTTGAACACATGCATGAGTAGGCTGGCTAACTCTTAAATAAAAATGCACAGCATTGCATAATTTCAACAGACGTTGATTTTCTCTGAAAATGATTTGAGAAATGTAGCCGCCTACATGATTTTCAGAAATGTGACGTGCTGGAGCTCAGCTCACATGAGCTTTGATTTATGTGATGCATACCTTAGTGCTGGAGCGAGAGCTCGCACTAGAGTTTTACATGTATTGGTGCTGAAGTCTAACTCGCACCAGATTTTTATATAATTTTCGTAATACGGTGCTGGAGTCTAACTAGCACCAGATTTCCACATGAAATGTGTACAGAGTGCTAGAGCTCAGCTCGCACTAGTTTTACTTGATTTTTATGAGAGTGTTGGAGCATCGCTCGCACTATTTTTCTAAAATCATGCGATGAGCTGTGCTTGGAGCGTCGGGTAGACTGTGTGTCACACCGATTAAATAGGCTCGCACATGCGTTTTGAGACAGGGCATGAGTATGGAGATATGATATGGGTCTACAGAGTATGTTATACTATGCAAGTAGCATCGAGTACGTTGTACCGTGTGGTATCTTCGGATACGTGGTATCTTCGAATACGAGTGGCATCTTCGGATACGTAGGATCAGATAAGACTGACGGGTTGGACTGACCCACCTCCTGGGCAGTTCTCGATCAGGGTGAGACCCCGCACACTAGGATTCGTGTAGCAGAGGGGCTCACGAGGACACACGACTATAGTCCTGGTTATTTGCTTGAGATATACATATATTGCCTAGTCTCGCATGTTGATGTTTTGAGAAAATCAATTGTGGATTTTTATGTAAGTCTGGATCACCCGAGGGAGGGGTTGGATCTTGACTGAGACATGGTTTTGATGGAAATTAAACTGGGTTTTAAACGGAAACTTGCATGATGTTATTTTCCATGCTATTTAAACCCATGAATGATGTCAACTAGTTTTACATGACATTCAGTATATCGCATGGTACTGTTGCTTTAAAAAGCATTTGATTTCATGGTTTTGTGTGAGTCAGGAACACCCGAGGGAAGGGTTGAGTCCTGACTGCATTGTAAAATTTTAACGATGATGAAATATTTTAAATAGATATGCATGTCGAGTTTTCCATGCTTTTGAATCCATATATGAACTTGTTTTACATGACATCATGACATCACGAATTATAGCATCTGTTTTGAAATGTGTGGAGAAATGGTGGTTTATGCATGGCACCACGTTCATGTAGGTAGTATGGTTACCTACTTATTCGTAGGATTGCCTTAGTGAGCTTGATGTGCTCACCCCTTTCATTTTCCAACACAGATTCCCTCCAGCAGACATTGAGGCGACTGAGTACTACATTCCTGATATCCGCTGCTACCTATCATGTTAAGGTATATACACTTGTACATATTGTATCTAAATAAGTATAGCACAGTAACATATTTGTAAGTGACTGTCAGGGATGTATAGATAATGTAAACACTTGTAAATAAATGGAAAAGAAAAAATGAAAAACGAATGTGTTTACCTTTTTATGTAATAAGAAATTAAGTTATATGATGATTAAATGGTGGGACTGGCATTGACGCACAGCCCAATTATTAGTGGAGTGTGGTCACGATTCAGAGGATAGATAAGTATGAAATAAAAATGAAAAAAATTTACTCTGATTTTTGGGTAGTTTTGGGTCGTGACACTATGTATCAAAATGGGTTGAAGCGATGGCTTTACCAATTAAAGATGCCAAGGTGGTAGTAAGGTTTTTAAAGAAGAACATTTTCACACGATTTGGCACACCTAGGGCTATCATTAGTGATGGAGGATCCCACTTTTGCAATCGAAGTTTTGATGGGTTGTTAAAAAAATATGGGGCCAAACATAAGGTAGCCACTGCTTATCACCCACAAACGAGTGGCCAAGTAGAGTTGTCCAATAGGGAAATTAAGGGGATATTAGAGAAAACAGTGAACCCAAGTAGGAAGGACTGGTCTATTAGGTTGGAGGATGCACTTTGGGCTTATAGGACAGCCTTCAAAACACCATTAGGAATGTCCCCTTATCAGCTTGTTTATGGTAAAGTCTGTCATCTACCAGTAGAGCTAGAACACAAGGCCTATTAGGCCCTTAAGAACCTAAATTTCAATTTAGAGGCAGCATGGGAGAAGAGGCTACTACAGCTTAATCAGTTAGATGAGTTCAGGTTGCAGGCATATGAGAATGCCAAGCTCTACAAGGAAAAGACTAAGCGATTGCATAGAGAGACACTTCGAGCCAGGCCAGCAGGTTCTGTTGTTTAATTCACGCTTGAAGCTGTTTCCAGGAAAGCATAAGTCTAGGTGGTCAGGTCCCTTTACCATTACACAAGTATTCCCTCATGGAGCCATTGAAATTATGGATGAGACCCTGAATTAACCCTTTAAGGTTAATGGGGGCAGACTGAAACACTATTTTGGGGGAGGGTTTGATTGTCAGCATTTTGTGACCACTTTAGTTGACCCTCCTACTTCTGATCCTGCTACCTAGCTTCATTTTTCTTTCACTTTTTGTATATAGTTCTTTTTCTTTTCTATTATTTCTTTCTTTGTTTATTTTGCAGGTTTATTTTCTAAGTTTTACGCTTTTAAAAAAAAAAGGTTCAGTTGTTCATCAACATCAAATAGGGGAGTACTATATTCTTGAGCTTAAATTCTTATATTATCTGCACACTGAGGACACTGTGCACTTTAAGTTTGGGGGAGGGGATATCACTTGAGCATTTTTCAAAAATTTGGGCAAAATTAAAAAATTTTTCAAAATTTTTTCGAAAATATGAGCTTAAATTGTTTGATTTTGGGATGATTTAGTGCTTAGCATATAGTTTTCCCATATTCTGATGATATGACCCCATAATTAAGTCTAATTTTGATTGAATGAGAAGCATGATTATAGGAAAAGCATGAAGTTGAATTCTTGAATTTGTCTTAATTCTGATTATGATTGCCTCATCTTATGCACATGTCATGTCATGAATTTGTATATTTATTTAGAGAAAGCTTATGTGGACATAGGATTGCATTTTGTTCAATTGATTTTGTGCATCATATTCTAGAATTTGTTTGATCTAATCTCGAGGTGAAATATTAGATCACACTTAATTAGGGAGATGATTTAGGTCATCTTTGGATCGTTTGAGCCTTTCGAGCCATCCCTGTACATACTTTATCCCTAGTCACCCATTTGGGCCAAATAAGTCTTTCTCTGTAAATACACCTGCTTATAATTTTCCTTAGCTTAAATACTATGTTCCTATCCCCTACCCCAAAAGCATGAAAGCCATTGGGATATATTTTGAGCTTTGTACATATGGGTGTCTGGTGATAGTGAATGTTTAAAAAAAATGAAAGAGAAAGAAAGAGAAAAAGAAGAAAGAAGAAAAATAAAAAAAATGTTTAGTGAAATAAATAAGTTTGGGGGAATTTGAGCTCTTACATTAAAATCCTAAAAGTAATGCATGTTAAGGGGTAATTAAACCTAAATCGACTTTATCATACCTTAGCCCCAGCCTTACATTACAAGCTTAATGAAGTCTTATTGATCTTTAGTTAAGTGTGACTACATTAGTGGAGAGAGAAGTGAAAAGCAAACTTATGGGAATGATCACATTTCATTGACTTTGCATTCACTGTGTTTGCATAATCTGATCCGGATAATGTACTGTGAAGTGACTTTGACATTTTTCACACACACATGAGGGATCCAATTTGGGTTAGGACTTATGATTGAATAATTTTGAATGTTGAACTTGTAATTGTGAATCTTTAAGATCATAGTCTGTACTTTTTCTTTGAGGATAATATTGGGGAAATGATTGTGTTTAGTACTTGTCATTCCTACAATTATTTTGCTTTGCTTGAGAACAAGCAAAAGCTCAAGTTTGGGGGTGTGATAATTCTATATTTTTAGAATTATTTGTGCTTAATTTCCTAATTAATTATTTAAATCCCCAATTTATTTTGTTAATTATCCCCTTTATTTAATTAAAATTCTCATGTTTGCAAAAAAATTAAATCCGAATGAATTTTGAATATTTCAGTAGAAAATGAACCGAAATTAAGCTAAAATCGAGATTGGACCACGCGGACAACACGAGCCTAGCACATCCAATTGGACAAAAAGACAGATGACATGAAAATATTATTTTTCAAGGAGCCAATGGTGTGAAGACAAGTGGCCAAACAATGCCAACTTATCTAGGATGGAAAAATTACAATTGTACCCCTAAATGTGTATATAAATAGAAAATGATGACAATTGTAAAGGGGAAAAAATAGGGTAGAATAGTTTTTTTTATTTTAGGTTACCTTTAAAAGCCTTACTGTCTTTGCTTTTGAGTATTTTGTCGATTAGTCTTTTTCTTCTAGCTTTCATATTTCTTTTTTTTATCTCCTGTTCTATTGAATTGGTGATGGAAATCTTTTCTTTTTAATTTCATATATCTCGGTTGCATAGAATTATTATTTATCAATCCAGTTTTCTTCACACCATTCAGATCATGTTTTGCTATATGTATTAATCCATTCTCGGTTGTAGTATAAAGCATTTGCAAAGCTTTAATAATCAATGCCGATCATGATATTCTGACTCATTATTGCCGATCTAATATGTTGGAATAATTTTGTGTATCGATTGGTAATATTGGAAGAGTGGAACACAGTAGGAGAAGAAATTGAAAGAAACCGTAGCTTGGAGTCTCCTGTTTTCATGTCTTTTATTTCTCTGCATTACTGATTTAGCATTTAGTTTTGTTTTTCTGTATTGTCATCTTAATTCCTGCTTTCATGGAGATGCTTATGTGTAATATCGAGAGAAGGTGTTCGACAGTTGAAGGGTAACAAAGAAACAAACAAGCAGCCGATCAATCCTCTGTTCTGCTCTATCCCGAGATTTCACTACTGTTCATCATAGTTCTTTTTATTTTTATTTTTTGCATATTTGCATTGCTTCATTGTACCAAAGCTTGGTGTTTGCTGGGGTGGCATTTGTTAATTTGTTTTCTTTCCTTTGCAATATTATCTCTGTTGGGCTATCTAAATTGCTCATTTTAATTCTATTTTGTTCCTCTGTTGTTCTCGGTTGCAGGAAACGGCTGTTGTGCGTCTGCTGTGTGTTTTATTTTACAGAGAATGAAGCAGAAGGTAGTTCTGTACAGGTTATCCCGAGCAGAGGAAAGGTATTAAAGGTTGCTATAAATTGATGGGTGCCGACTTAAGGTAAGCTGGTGCATTTTGCAGAAGCGGAAAACGAAGGACAGGTTGAGGAACGGTGCCAGGAGCAGGAGTAGTACATCACCCGTAGCACCTAAAGCAGGCAGCTGAGATGTGCATTATACAGTGTACAGCTAGGAGTAGCAGCATCTGGAGCTGAAGCCACGGATGAACCCTGGACACTAGAAGAGCAGGACAAAATCGAGAGCACCGAGCAAGCTGAGAATGTTGGTAATGCAATTTGTGAAGACGTGAACAGTAGATGGAGGGATATTTGGCTGGTTTAAATTGTTAAGGGTTGTTTGACTAGTGCATAATGGTTAATTAACTCATTTTCTGTCACGACCCAAAACCACCCAAAAATCAGAGTAAATTTTTCGTGTTTTGTTATTTTCTTTCATGCTTACCTGTCCTCTGATCGTGACCACACTCCACTAACAAATTGGGCTGTGCGTTAATGCCAATCCCACCATACATTTACCATATAACTTAATTCTTTCTCAGTCATTTATAAGTGTTTACAATATTTATACATCCCCTAAAGTTACTTACAAACATGTTACTGTGCTATGCTTATTTAGATACAATTTGTACAAGTGTATATACCTTAAATGATGGGCAGCAGCGGATATCCGGAATGCAGTACTCAGTCGCCTTAACGTCTACTGGAGATTATCTATGGGAGAAAATGAAAGGGGTGAGCACATCAAGCTCAGTAAGGCAATCCTACGAACAAGTAGGTAACCATACTACCTACATGAACGTGGTGCCATGCATAAACCACCCTTTCTCCACACATTTAAAACAGATGATATGAGTTATGATGTTATGTAAATCCATTCGCATGGCAAAATTCAACATGCAATTATTTCAAATCATTTCTTTCTCGTTTAAAATGTCACAACAAGGCCAGGACTCAACCCATCCCTCGGGTGGTCCTGACTCACATAAAACCATAAAAATCCGTTTACATCACACATGGGTTTAAAAAGCATGAAAATAACATCATGCAAATATAGTTTAAAACCCGGTTTTGATCTCATCAAAATCGTCAACATGCGAGACTAGGCAACATCTGTATATCGGTAATAACCAGGACTATGGCCATGTGTCCTCGGGAGTTCCTCTGCTACACGGATCCTAGTGTGCGGGTTCTCACCATGATCGGGAACCGCCCGGGAGGTGGGTCAATCCATCTCGTCAGTCTTATCCGATCCCATGCATCTGAAGATGTCGAATCCAAAGATGCCGTATCCGAAGATACCACACGGTACATCGTACTCCATGCTACTTGCACGGTACATCGTACTCCGTGGACCCATATCGCTCTAGGTACTCCAGCCCAAATGGCCTGCTTCCCACAGAGAGATTTTGTTTCTTATATCATATCTCAATACTCATGCCATGTCTCAAAACGCACGTGCGAGCCTATTTAATCGGTGACACACAGTCTACCCGATGCTCCAAGCACGGCTCATCGCATGTTCTCATAAAATCAGTGCGAGCGATGCTCAGCACTCTCATCAAATCAAGTAAAACTAGTGCGAGCTAGGCTCTAGCACTCTATATATGAATCACATGAAAATCATATAAAATCTGGTGCGAGTTAAACTCTAGCACCCTGTCTCGAAAATCATATAAAAATATGGTGCGAGTTAGACTCCAGCACCGTTTCACAAAAATCATATGAAAACCTGGTGCGAGTTAAACTCTAACACCGTGTCACGAAAAAGCATGTGAAATCTGGTGCGAGTTATACTCTAGCACCTATGCATGTAAAACTCTAGTGCGAGCTCTCGCTCCAGCACTAATGCATGCATCACCCAAATCAAAACATCGTGCGGGCTGAGCTCCAGCACGTCACATGTGAATAAAAACACGTAGGCGGCTCTGTTTCCTCAAAACAGTTTTCAAAACAATAATATCGTTGAAAGTATGCAATGCTGTGCATTTTCTTTCAAGGTTAGTCAGCCTACTCATGCATACATTAAAATGTCTCCAGAACGAGCAGAAACCTCTTGTTCTTGCTCCTCCCAATTTTTCCTAAATTTGTAAATTTTACCCTTAACAAGGGTATTTTGGTAATTTACCCATTCGGGGCACTAAAATTTTTATTTGACCTCTAGACCCTTCAGATAATTTTTAAAGGATTGCAAATGAACTTATAATTTCGTAAAGTTACCTCTAGCAGTCCGCAGAATTCCCTTACCTTATTTTCCTGTCGAGTCTGACCTTTCCTCCGATGTCACGTCGCGTAGTCCGATCTGCTCCCAATCCAATATCCGAAACTGCGTATAAATATTTCTCAGGTCAGATATTATGCAACTTAATTGTATTTAATACTTTTTGGGCTTAATTTAAATCATTGGGCCCATTTATCCCTATTGGGCCCGATTGCACCTTAATGGGCCTTAATCGGCCTTAAGCCCGTTTTCCACTTAATTTTTACATTATCGAGGCCTATTGGGCTCATTGGGCCCACCAACAATTTATTGGGCCTCGTTCTAACTCTCAAATAGCTCAATTTATTATTTACGACAATTTATCTAAATTTCCATAATTTAATTCATTTTATGCGATAATTAAATCTGAAACGCGCATAACGATATAAATTGTCGTAAATAAGGGTTACTTACCCGAGATTCCATGCTAGTACACAAATCGAGCCTGTCTCGAGCTCTCGTTGGATGCCAATTGTCGAGCTACACAATTTCATAATTTTTCGGGTAAACTTTCAGTCGATTATTTATCAAATTAAATATTTTTGAAATTTAAATCGGTCAATTCGACCGCTTACCGACTTACCCAAAGCTCGATTGCATCATCGGGATTTTTCCCCAATTTTTTCCTCTTTTTCTTTTCCCCTTTTTCTATTTTTTTCCTCTCTTTCTTGGCTGAACCGGTTCAGTCCGGTTCAGACAGGTTCGGACTGCCGGTTCACCCCGGTTCACTCCGGTTCACCGCCTTGCCGGTCGGTTCTCCGCCGGCTTCCACCGCCAGTGGCTCCGTTGGGTCGTCTGCAGCTCGAATCTGGGGTCGATTTCACCCAAGACCGCCGAAAAGTCATCGATCCGGCCTTCTCTCTCGGTCATCGGAACCCATTTCGGGTCTTGGTCGTCGCCGGCGATTCTGGCCAATTCGCCGGCTGCTACCGGTCTCAAAATGACCGGCTCCACCTCTTGAACTCGTCAGTGGCCTCCGTTAATGCCCAGCCGCCGTAGATCATCGGGAATCGGGCCGTTTCTCCCTCGATTTTTCCTTCCCCGATTCATTGGATTCGGGCTTCTCCGACGCGCGTCACCGGTGGCTGAAGGATCGTCGACCTCTCCTCTTCTTCCTCGGCTCCTCGTCGGGGGTCGTCGGTCGCCGGTGATGGCTCGTCGGTCTCCTCGATTTTTGGCTTCGTTTCTGTTTCAATCTTCTTCTCTCTCCCCGATTTTTGATTCTTTTATTATTATTATTATTATTATTATTATTATAATTTATTTAATTATTACACTATTCATTAAAATACTCCATAAAAATCCAAAATATCTACAACTTATATTATTTTTATTCCAATTTAATTTAATTAATTTAATTTAATTTATTAAATACATTTGTCTCCAATTTTTGATATTATTCCTTCGTAATTTCGAGGTATTGCTCCGAAAAATTTTTCAGTATTTCTAAAAATTCCGGATCTTGATCAATTAGACTCAAAATGATATAATTTCCTCATTATTGATCAAGATATTCTAAATCCTTATTTTTAATTAAAATTTTCTTATCGAATTTATACCGACTTTCGATCTTTTGACCATTTTGCCCTTGGACGTGTTCGGGATTAATTTAACCCGACTTCCCTTCACGAATACTCATTCATTTCGTATTTTAATTAAATTCGGGTCTTACATTTTCATGCATTGTTAGTTTAGTTTAATTCCTATTTAATTTGTTAGCTTAGTTTAGAGTTTGTGATTAAATTGCATGATTAGTATTTTTGTTTAATGGTTTAGAACTTAGTTTTAACTAGGTTGATAGTTAATTAAGTGTTCATTTAGAATTAAATTAGGGGTAAATTTATTTCATTAAATCTTAAGTTAGTTTAAATTGCATTTTGATTAAGTAGTATTATTGCATTTTAGGATTGTTAATTTTAGTTTAATTAATCTTGCTTTGTTATTCTCATATTTGCATTTTATTTGCGTTAATTAGTTTTAACTATTTTAATTTCTTTTTATAGGCTTTTGATTTTAATTGCGTGGAGCACTGTAAGTAATTTTTCTTGGTTTTATTTAGTTTATTTTATAGTTTTATTATTTTTAGTACTTTTAATTAGCCTTAGTAGATCACCACCTTAATCTCATAATTTGCTAGGATATACCATAGGGTAAGATTAACGGGTAATTAATTAGACTAACCAACTTCTCTGAGGGACGATAACTCGGGACTCAAATCCCATTATTACTTGTACGACCCGTGCACTTGCGGTAATACCTTTAGGGAGTGTCAATACTCTTCCTGCTTAGGGCATCAGCAACTACGTTCACCTTCCCGGGATGATAGAGTATCTCGTAATCATAGTCCTTAAGGAGTTCCATCAATCTCCTTTGTCTCATGTTTAACTCCTTTTGGTCGAATATATATCTCAGGCTCTTGTGATCAGTAAACATTTGGAACTTTTCCCCATATAGGTAATACTGTCAGATCTTTAGTGCAAACACCACTGCGGCTAACTTCAAATCATGTGTGGGGTAGTTCCATTCATGGTCTTTTAGCTGTCGTGAACCATAGCCGACTACTCTCCCATGTTGCATGGCACACACCCGAATCCTTGTTGAGAGGCATCAATGTATACTGCGAAGCCTCTGGGTCCATTTGGGATAGTCAAAATAGGTGTCGTCGTTAATCTCCTCTTTAATTCTTGGAAACTCTGCTCACATTGCTCAGACCATACAAAAGGAGTCTCCTTACATGTGAGTTTAGTCAAAGGAGCGACAATCCTAGAAAATCCTTCAACAAACCTTCTATAATATACTGCAAGTCCTAAAAAACTCTGAATCTCTGTAACTGTCCTCAATCTCTCCCAATTGAGTACAACTTCTACCTTAGACAGATCAACTGACACCCCGTCCTTAGATACAATATGACCAAGAGAAGGTATTTGGTCCAACCAAAACTCACTCTTGCTAATCTTTCCATAAAGATGTTTATCTCTGAGTACTTGCAGTACAATCCTCAAATATTGTACATGTTCCTCTTAAGATCGAGAGTACACAAGAATATCATCAATGAAGACTATCACAAACTGATCTAGATAGTCTCTATAGACCTTATTCATCAAACTCATGAAAGCAACAGGGGCATTTGTCAAACCAAAAGGCATCACTAAGAACTCAAAGTGGCCATACCTAGTTCTGAAGGCCATTTTCGAAACATCCTCCTTTTTTATTCTTAACTGGTGATAGCGCGATCTTAAGTCAATTTTAGAAAAGACAAAAGCCTTGCTCAGCTGGTTAAACAAATCATCTATCCTTGGCAGAAGGTACTTGTTCTTCACCGTATCCTTGTTCAGCAATCTGTAATCTATACATAGTCTGTCACGAACCCTACCCACTTCTCGTGAATTTACCTTACTACATACTACTTACAGTTGGGCAGTGAGTCAAATCCAATCAACCTCTCATATAAATTCATTATAATAAATGAAAGAGAATAGAAAGTGGACTGTTATAGATATACGGAAGCGTTTATCTCAGTTTCTATTAATTATACATCCCTTTCATACAAAATATTACTAGACTGTGCATTAATTTACAAGATACAAAATTTTTTTTAATAATGTATACCTCTCTATACTGCTGGATGACTTGAGAACACCGTAGCAGGGACGACTGCAGTACTCATTGCTGCGTAGTATCTGTGGAGGAGAACTAAGGGGGTGAGCATAACGCACTCAATAAGGAAAATATTCAAGCAGGTACATTACCACACTATCTACATGCTAAAATACATACAGGTTCATTTTCCTTATAAGACAATATGCATGTTCTTTAAAAAAAAATTTCCATCAATGCGAAACCATTAATTTGCTAGATGGGTATATGCATATCCACACAGTTTATTATTTAAAACCACACAGGTTTAACTTCACATAGTAGCACACAGCTTCACAAAGCATAATCTATTTACACAAATCACATATAGAAAATGCTTTATACTTTGTAAATCAGTTACATGTTGAGACATAAATCATGGGTTAACATATCCCCAGACACACAGCAAAGGAAGATATTTGTCACCTCAGACAGTACTGACAATATCGTATCACACAGATAAAGTAGACTTATCAAGACTTATGGCCATAGTCGGATTCCAGGCTACACTGATCAGGTGTGCGGGAACCCTACGCTTGGGGAGGCAGATTAACCATCCCTTTAGCATCACACGGATATCACACAGATAGTCACGGCACATCGTACCCCATGGCTAATGCTCACGGTACATCGTGCTCCCGTGGATCCTTATCACCCATTTTCGTTGTCTCAAAACCACGTGCGAGCTCTCAAATGGAACACACAATATCATCGAGGCATAAAGCACGGTCTATCCATCACACAAAAATTCATAAACTCTCATGCGAGCTCTCGAATGGAACACACAGTATTATCGAGGCATCAAGCACAATTTTACTTGTCACACAGAAGCTCAAGAGACTACGTGCGAGCAACTTAGAGTAGAACATAGTATATCTGAGGCATCGAGCACGAATGCGAGCTCTCGGATAGAACACACAGTATTACCAAGGCATCAAGCATTGTTGTCTCATCACTTCAAATCAAGAGGGTCACATGCGAGCATAATCAGAGCAAGATACACAACAATACTCGAGGCTCTAGCAATATTCCCAAAAATCTAGTGCTAGCAGCTCGAGTGGAACACACAGTATTACTCGAGGCATCGAGCACTCTTTTGTTTTTCTATAAATCCCTTTTTAAAATAATGTGCGATCGGGGCTGGTCAATCTACCGTTTCCTCTCATGCTCTAGCACGATTTCACACAAAAAAGAAATAGAAAGGCTCCATGTATAGTCATGAGCGAGAAGACAATTCTCCCTTCAGTCACTCTTTAAAATACATTACATGCACTTGGTTAAATCGGGAGCCTGTCTATTATCGTTCTTTCTCAAAACGTTTGCAAAACCTCTTTTCACACAATCATAGAAGTCATGCAACTCATCATTTGATTTTTCTTATACGTAGTTTTCTACTTAGATATATCGATATCTATGTACTTATCACATACATTCCACACAGCAAATAAGAAAACATAGGTATAGCTATCTCTATAGCTTACATAAGTCCCTTACCTTGAAATGTGTCGACTGCGAATTCAATTTCTTCGATCCCCTCGGATTACGCAGTCTAATTGACTCAGGATATATTCTCGAAAGTTGAATCTTTCCTTGGTGGCACGTAAGTCGAGATCCGCTCGAACTCGTACACATCGCCTACCGTTTTTTCGCTACACAGTAATATATATTTAAACCGGTTAATTTCGGTCTAATATAAATTCAAATTAATTATCCGACAAATAATTCGATCGATTTTTGATCACTTACCAGTCTACTGCTGTGTCGGGATAACACTGAATTTTTTTCCAAAATTTTTTTCTCTCTCCTCTTTCTCTCTCCTACTGAACAGGTTCGGATCGGTTCAGCCCCTTTTCACACTGACCAGTCTGATCCGGTTCAGTGAGGAATTCGTCATTGCCGTCGTTGCCGACCGGTTCCCGGGGTGGGTCAACCACCGTTGGGTGCGCCTCGGCTTGGGGAAGCTTCGTTTGGCTTGGCTTGGCCCAGATTGCCGCCGGCGTCGACGAATCTCCCCTTTCTCCCTGCGGCTTCTCCCTCGCCGATCTCCCTCTTTCACCATCCCACAGCGCGTACCGATATCCAGTCGTCTCCTGGGTGGCCGTCGCCCCTCGCCGGTGTCTTCCTTACGCTTCGTCGCCGGTCGTTGCTTGCCGAAGGAAGGAAAAACGGTGGGGGTCTCGGTTTCGGCTCTCTCTCTCTCTCTCTTCGCGGTTTTGCTTCTTTCCTTTTTTTTATTTCTTTCTTTTTTCCAGATTTCTTCTCTGTTTTTGTTTTTTTTCTTTATATATATATATATATATATTAAATTATATTATACTATAATATAATATAATATAATACCCAATTAAATAATATATTTTAATATAATATTATTATAATAATAATAAACAAATATTTTATATTATTATAATAATATTTTATTACCATAATGTATTTTGATACATTAATATTCATACCCGTGTACATATATTTTATTTAATTTTGCTTCGAAAAATAGATATATATGTACATCATATTCTATTTTTATTATTTCTCCTGAAATATAATTTTTTCTCTTTATTTCGGAGATAAATTTCCATTGTGGGGTAATTTCTGGATTATCATTTCCAGACTAACTTCCATTCTTGGACTCCCTATATTTTTGTGTCCTGGGTCCATATTTTCAGTCCGTTTGACCTAATTTCATTCGGTTTATTTCGATTTTACCCTACCTCTTATTTCGGTATTTTAAAACTTATCGATTTTCAATTACATTCAGATAAACTCGAAATGGTATTATTTCTTCCTTATTGATCAATATATCATAATTACATATTCAAATGATATAGTCTTAAAGGAATAACACAAAATTCAGGTCTTAAATTTCCTCACCCCTTAAGAAATTTGGTCCTCCAAATTAGAACCAAGTTAATCCTCGAAGAGTCATGGGTACTTCTCCCACATCAGGCTGTCTAACTCCCACGTAGCCTCCTTTGAAGTGTGGTGTTACCAGAGAACCTTAACAAGCAGAATCGTTTTATTTCGTATCATTTTCTCTTTCCTATCCAGTATCCGAATCGGTCTCTCTATATATGTCAAATCATCTTTGAGCTCTAATGGCTCATACCAAATCACATGACTTGGATCTGGATGGTACTTCCGAAGCATCGATACGTGGAAGACATTATGAATGCTCACCAACTCTAGTGGCAACGCAATTCTATAAGCCTTATCTCTCACTCGCTCCAATATCTCAAACGGTCCGATATACCGAGGGCTCAACTTACCCTTCTTACCAAACCTCATAATCCCTTATGAAATAGAGACTTTCAAAAATATCGAGTCACCCATAGTGAACTCTAGTGGCCTTCATCTTATGTCAGCGTAGCTTTTCTGCCTACTCTGAACTGTTCCTAATTTCTCACATATTTCCATAACAACCTCAGAGGCTTGCTCTACCAAATTAGGAGCAAACATTTTCCTCTCACCCACTTCTTCCCAACCAATAGGGGAACGATACCTTCTACCATATAATGCTTCATATAGTGTCATCCTGATACTTGAGTGATAACTAATGTTGTATGTAAATTCGGCTAACAGTAGGTGATCATTCCAGGAGCCTTTAAAATTCATTACACTTGCTCTCAACATGTCCTCTAACGTTTGGATGGTTCTCTCTAATTGACCATCGGTTTGAGGATGGAAAGCAGTACTAAACTCAATCGGGTTCCCATAGCTTCTTGGAATTGTTTCAAAAAATGAGAAGTGAAGCGAGAATCCCTATCTGATACGATACTCACTGGAACACCATGTAGCCTCACTATCTCTTGTACATACAACTCTCTAAACTACTCAAAGTATCTGTAGATTTCATAGCTAGAAAGTGGACAAATTTCGTCAATCTGTCAACCACTACCCAGATAGCATCATGGTTCCTCTTAGTCATCGGCAATCCCATGATGAAATCCATGGTGACATGCTCCTATTTCCATGTTGGTACTGGTAGAGGCTGCAACAACCCTACAAGCTTCTGATGCTCTACCTTTACTTGCTGACATACTAGACATCTTGCCATAAATTATGTGATCTCTCTTTTCATGCCTGACCACCAATACACTTTTCGGAGGTTCTAGTACATCTTATTACCTCCCGAATGCAATGTGTATCTCGATGAATGAGCTTCTATCAAAATTAATTTCTTCAAATCTAGGTCATCGGGAATGTAAATCCTGCCTCTAAACCTCAGTAGGCCATCATCACTCACACAGAATCGACCACATCACCCTTCCAAATCTGACTCGCACGATCCTCACACAATAGATCGACTAGCTGAGCCTGACGTCTTCGGTCAATCAAATCTGATTCCACTCGCAGGCTAGCTATCACACAGTCTCTATCAATATCGAGAGGGTATATATCCAACCTGAGGTGAGCAAACTGCTCGAGCAGCTCATATTCCCTGACCATCATGTGCGATACCATTCTAAGGCTCTTTCTACTCAGGGCATCAGCCACAACATTAGCCTTTCTTTGATGGTATAATATCTCGCACTCATAATCTTTTAAAAGCTCTATCCATCATCTCTGCCTCATATTTAACTCTTTCTGTGAAAACAGATATTTGAGGCTCTTATGATCTGTATACACCTGAAATTTTTCACCGCATTAGTAGTGGCGCCATATTTTCAATACAAGTACCATGGCTGCCCACTCTAAATCATGGGTCCAGTAGTTCCTTTCATGGTCCCTAAACTGTCTGGATCCATAGGCTACTACCTTCTCGTCTTGCATCAACACACAATCCAGTCCCTGTCTTGAGGCATCTGTGTACACTGAGTAACCTCCTGAACTAGTGGGTATGGTGAGAATAAGTGCGGTGGTCAGTCTATACTTTAACTCACAGAAACTTTTCTCACACTTATCATCCCACTCGAATACCACATCTTTTCAAGTAAGACGTGTTAATGGAGCAGTCAGCTTAGAGAATCCCTCGACAAATCGTCAGTAATAACCTGCTAAACCTAGGAAACTACGGATTTCTGTAACCGTCTTGGGTCTATCCCACTATACCACAGCCTCTATCTTGGATGGATCCACTGATACACTGTCTCTCGAGACTACGTGACCCAAAAACAACATCTCACTCAGCCAGAAATCACACTTGTTCAGTTTAGCATACAACTCCTGATCTCGAAGGGTCTGCAACATTGTTCTCAAGTGCTGCTCATGCTCTTCCCTGGACTTCGAGTACACCAATATGTCATCTATAAAGACAATCACGAATCTGTCTAGGTATGGCTTAAACACATCATTCATTAAATCCATAAACGTTGCAGGAGCATTCGTCAACCCAAATAGCATAACCAAAAATTCATAGTGACCATAACGGGTCCTGAACGCTGTCTTGGGTACATCTCCACTCCGAATCCTTAACTGATGATACTCATACCTCAGATCAATCTTTGAAAAGATTTGTACTCCTCACAACTGATCCAATAGATCATCAATCAATGGAAGAGGAATTTGTTCTTAATGGTAGCCTTGTTCAACAACCGGTAATCTATACACAGTCGGAGACTCCCATCTTTCTTCCTTACAAACAAAATCGGTGCTCCCCAATGTGATACACTCGGTCTGATAAACCCCTTGTCCAACAGCTCTTGAAACTATTTCTTTAGCTCCTTCAATTCCATTGGAGCCATTCTATACAGTGGTTTAGATATCGGTTCAGTTTCAAGTACAAAATCAATACAGAATTCCATCTCTCTATCTGGTAGCAATCCTGGTAACTCTTTCAAAAAGACATCAGGGAATTCTCGCACCACTGAGATGTCAACCATATCCGGATACACCTTATCCAAATCAACCACATAGGCTATAAAATCTTCAACACATTATAGTCACATTTGATTAGTAAAACATCCGTCTTTGGATATAATTTACTATTTCTTTCCTTACTTTGTAAAGCTTACAACATGCTTTTCAGGGTTAAAAAATATTATTGTCTTAGCATAACAATCTAAAATAGCCTGGTTTGTAATTAACCAATCCATTCCTAAGATTACATCAAAATCTATCATGTTTAAAAGGATAAGATTGGCTAACATCTCCTTTTTCCCTACTTTTAGCTTACAACCATTCAGACATATTTTGTCAATACATTCTTTCTAAGCGGAGTACTTATAAGTAAAGTCCTACCTAGAAGTACGGGTAGTACATGTTCAATCAGTTTACATACAAAGGTAGGCGATATGAATGAATGTGTGGCACCAGGATCAATCAATGCTAATGCTTTAAAATCAAAGACTAGGATGGTACCTTTAATTTCATCCTTAGACGTCTCTGCATAAGCCTGGTCCAAAGTAAACACTCACCCATGACCAACAGCTTGTTTCCCTTTCTCTTTAGCTGTGGCTTTCCTATTAGGTGTAAGTGTCTCACCTGTAGCCTTCTCTAGCGCTTTACCCTTCTGTGGGGCTGTATCAATCAACTCTGGGCATTCATGAGCTATGTGCCCTGTTTTACGGCATCTATAGCATAATCTCGTCATAGGGCATGGTCTACCCCCATGATATCTACCACATATCCAGCATTACTCGGTGGTAGGTCTGGGTCCACCAATAACAATGCCCATGGCCCTCGGTACTGGATGAACTGAAGGCTTCATAGGCCCCTCTTGCATCTCCTCAATCTTAGGCCCCTTACCGAATAACCTTCGACACTTTCGGAACCCTCTGTCATCAACTCACCTCTGTCGATCTCTATCTCTGCCCTTACCACTCCTACTCAATTTTGAGGCATGCAACTCATAATCTTGCTCACACAACTGAGCTCTGCGTACTATCTCCTCATAAGTGGTAACGTCCAGAGGAGCTAGTCGAGCTCTAATGGAAGGTCTCAATCCCTTAAGAAATTTTTGAACCTTTCTCTCTTCCAGGCCCATGGTGACTGTATCATATCTGCTCAGGGATGTGAATCCAAACTCATACTCATCCACTGTCCGATTCCCCTGAGTCAAGGTCATGAACTCCATCTGCATCTTCCTCCGTGCAGTGGCTGAAATGTACTACCTCTAGAAGGCATCCTAGAATATGTCCCAAGTTACAACCGGGTGTCGTGCACTCAACATCGGCTGTGTGGCCATCCACCAATGCTCGGCCTCATCCTCTAGCACAAAAGCTGCAAAGGTGACCTTCTCTGCTTCAGAGCAATGGAAGAATCGATAGAGATTCTCCATACCGCGTATCCAATGCTCAGCTGACACTGGGTTCTTCACCCCACTAAACGAAGGTGGTCTGAACTTACAGAACTCTCTCAGTCTTCCCAGATCACAATCATAAATTCCCTCTCTACCAACCTGTCGTGGAGCTACAGGATCCTCAACTGGTGGGGGAATGTCCTAAACTGGAGGAGGTGCAGTTATCTCTGCCTCTGCAGCCTGAGGTCTAGGTGCAGGCTGTGCTGGCTCATCTCTCTCAGGTGCAACAGCCTGACCAATAGGGTTTTCCCCTCTACCCTCCATCTGGGCCATAGCTTGTGTAAACATCTCCATAACCACGTCTACACTACGCTGTAACTGTGCTATATGGCCTCAGCAGCCTCACTAAGCTCTGGTGAATTTCTACTAGAACTAGACCCACTACGCCTCTCGAGCTCATCTCTATGCCCCTGAGAGCGTGAACTCTCTCCTCTACGAGTACGTCATCTATCAGACATCCTGCATACTCAAATAAGTGTCTCAATTACATTTTCCAGCTTGGTATACACATTTGTATCCAAATAATGCACAATACTTTAGGGATATAATTTCCTAATGACTCACATCAGACTAATTCTATTCTGATACCATTCTGTCATGACCCCTAACCTCTTCTCGTGAATTTACCTTACTACTTACCACTTACAGTTGGGCTGTGAATCAAATCCAATCGACCTCTCATATAAATTCATTATAATAAATGAAAGAGAATAGAAACTTGACTGTCATAGATATGCAGAAGCGTTTATCTCAGTTTCTATTAATTATACATCCCTTTCGTACAAAATATTACTAGACTGTGCATTAATTTATAAGATACAAAAAAAATTTAATAGTGTATACCTCTCTATACTATTGGATGACTAGAGAACACCATAGCAGGGATGACAACAATACTCACTACTACGTAGTATCTGTGGAGGAGAAATAAGGGGCTGAGCATAACGTGCTCAGTAAGTAAAATATGCAAGCAAGTAGATAACTACACTATCTACATGCTAAAATACATACAGGTTCATTTTCCTTATAAGACAATATGCATGTTCTTTAAAAACAATTTCCATCAATGCGAAACCATTAATTTGCTAGATGGGTATATGCATATCCACATAGTTTTTCATTTAAAACCACACAGGTTTAACTTCACACGGTAGCACACAGCTTCACAGCTTCACAGAGCATAATCTATTTACACAAATCACATATAGAAAATGCTTTATACTTTGTAAATCAGTTACATGTTGAGACATAAATCATGGGTTAACATATCCCCAGACACACAGCAAGGGAAGATATTTGTCACCTCACACAGTAGTGACAATATCGTATCACACAGATACAGTAGACTTATCAAGATTTATGGTCATAGTCGAATTCCAGGCTACACTGATCAGGTGTACGGGAACCCTACGCTTGGGGAGGCAGATCAACCATCCCTTCAGCATCATACAGATATCACACAGATAGTCACAATACATCATACCCCATGGCTAACGCCCACGGTACATCGTGCTCTCGTGGATCCTTATCACCCATTTTCGTTATCTCAAAACCACGTGCGAGCTCTCGAATGGAACACACAGTATCATCGAGGCATAAAGCACGGTCTATCCATCACATAGAAATTCATAAACTCTCATGCGAGCTCTCGAATGGAACACACAGTATTATCGAGGCATCAAGCACGGTTTTACTTGTCACACAGAAGCTCAAGAGACTACGTGCGAGTAACTCAAAGTAGAACACAATATATCTAAGGCATCGAGCACGAATACGAGCTCTCAGATTGAACACACAGTATTACCGAGGCATCAAGCATTGTTGTCTCATCACTTTAAATCAAGAGGGTCACATGCGAGCATAATCGGAGCAAGATACACAGCAATACTCGAGGCTCTAGCATGATTCCCTAAAATCTAGTGCGAGCAGCTCGAGTGGAACACACAGTATTACTCGAGGCATCGAGCACTCTTTTATTTTTCTCTAAATCCCTTTTTAAAATAATGTGCGAGAGGGGTTGGTTAATCTATCGTTGCCTCTCATGCTCTAGCACGATTTCACACTAAAAAGAAATAGAAAGGCTTCATGTATAGTCATGAGTGAGAAGACAATTCTCCCTTCAGTCACTCTTTAAAACATATTACATACAATTGGTTAAACTGGGAGCCTGTCTATTACCGTTGTTTCTCAAAATGTTTGCAAAACCTCTTTTCACACAATCATAGAAGTCATGTAACTCATCATTTGACTTATTCTTATATGTAGTTTTCTACTTAGATATATTGATATCTATGTACTTATCACATACATTCCACACAGCAGATAAGAAAACATACGTATAGCTATCTCTATAGCTTACATAAGTCCCTTACCTTGAAATGTGTCGACTGTGAATTCAATTTCCTCGATCCCCTCGGATTACGCAGTCTAATTGACTCCAGATGTATTCTCAAAAGTTGAATCTTTCCTTGGTGGCACGTAAGTCGAGATCCGCTCAAACTCGTACACGTAGCCTACCGTTTTCTGCTACACAGCAATATATATTTAAACCGATTAATTTTGGTCTAATATAAATTCAAATTAATTATTCGACAAATAAGTTGACCGATTTTCGACCACTTACCAGTCTACTGCTGTGCCGGGATAACACTGAATTTTTTTTCAAAAATTTTTTCTCTCTCCTACTGAACCAGTTCGGATCGGTTCAACCCCTTTTCATACTGAACCGGTCCGATCCGGTTCAGTGAGGAATTGGCCATTACCGGTGCTGTCGATCGGTTCCTAGGATGGGTCGGCCACCGTTGGGTGCACCTCAGTCTGGGGAAGCTTCACCTGCCTTGGCTCGACCCAGATCAACGTCGGCGCCGGTGAATCTCCCCTTTCTCCCCGTGGCTTCTCCCTCGCCGATCTCCCTTTTTCGATCGTCCCACAGCGTGTGCCGGCGTCCAGTCATCTCCTGGGTGCTAGTCGTCCCTCGCCGATGTCTTCCTCGCGCTCCTTCACCAATCGTTGCTCGCCAGAGGAAGGAAAAACGGTGGGAGTCTCGGTTTCGGCTCTCTCTTCGTGATTTTGCTTCTTTCCTTTTTTTTATTTCTTTTTTTTCCAGATTTCTTCTCTGTTTTTATTTTTTTCTTTATATATATATTATATTATATTATACTATAATATAATATAATATAATACCCAATTAAATAATATATTTTAATATAATATTATTATAATAATAATAAATAAATATTTTATATTATTATAATATTATTATATTACCATAATGTATTTTTATACATTAATATTCATACCTGTGTACATATATTTTATTTAATTTAGCTTCGAAAAATAGATATAAATATGTACATCATATTCTATTTTTATTATTTCTCCAGAAATATAATTTTTTCTCTATATTTCGGAGATAAATTTCCATTGTGGGGTAATTTTTGGATTATCATTTCCAGACTAACTTCCATTCTTGGACTCCCTATATTTTTGTGTCCTGAGTCCATATTTTCAGTCCGTTTGACTTAATTTCATTCGGTTTATTCCAATTTTACCCTAGCTCTTATTTCGGTATTTTAAAACTTACCGATTTTCAATTACATTCAGATAAACTCGAAATGGTGTTATTTCTTCCTTATTGATCAATATATCATAATTACATATTCAAATGATATAGTCTTAAAGGAATAACACAAATTTTGGGTCTTACATAGTCCTAGGCTACCATCCTTCTTCTTTACAAACAACACCAGAGCTCCCCACGACGACACACTAGGTCTAATGAAACCCTAGTCAAGCAGTTCTTGCAACTGTTTCTTTAACTCTTCCAATTCGACCAACGCCATCCTATAGGGAGGTTTAGAGATTGGTTGGGTGTCTGGCACTAAATCGATAGTGAACTCCAGCTCTCTCTCTCTGGTGGTAAGTGTGAGACCCCGTATATGTATAAGTATAATTGAGTATATGTACATAGAAATGTAAATGAAATCATAAGTATGGTGATATACTTGTAATGTGAAGTATATGTGATGTAAGTCCATAAGTGTAATGTACACACTTGAACTAAGAGTTGTGATTGTACGTACAAGTTACATTATGTATGAATGTGAAGGAATGGACTTTGATTTTTGATGAATGTGAGTAAAATGGAATATGAATAGTGTAGTAAATCGAATGAAGATTTGCATGAGTATGCACATCCATTTAGTTTATATTAAGTACCTTTGGTTATACAAGGATTCCACACAAGTTTTAATGTGTATGAAGTATTATGGGATGTCATTTTCAAGTCTCAAAGATGATTGGATGAGGAAATGACAATGGCAACAAAATGTATGAAGTTTGGTATGAGTTGTTGCAGAAAATCTAGAAACATGAAGGCTAGATCAATCTAATAGGATGAGAGATCGATCTAGAAGAGCCAGAATGCTCTTATTTAAGCAATGGAATAGAGCAGATCGATCTCTAAGGGAGCCAGATCGATCTCTTACACATTCTGTAAAATGCAGATCGATCCTTAATGGAACAGATTGATCTCCTTACCTCTCAGGTTAGAAATAGATCGATCTCCCCTAAGACCAGATCGATCTCCTTAAGCTTATGTGTGACAGCAAATCGATCTCAAGCCTCGACAGATCGATCTCCTGCCTTCAAATTGTCTTGGAAAAGATGGACTTTAAGAGGACCAGATCGATCTCCACCCAAGACAGATCGATCTCATCAAGCTAAATCTATAAATATGGAGCAGTTGGATCTGCATTTCTGAGATAAAAACCAATCTTTCCCATTTCCAACCTAAAAACCTAGATTTCTCACCCCTAAATCCACACATTTCAGTAAGATTTGAGGGAAAGCTATTAGAGACAAAGTTGTTCACATCAAAGAGAAGAACAGCATAGTTTGGAGGAATTTCCCCACTTGTTGGATTGAAGAATCAAAGGTGCATTTCCATTGGAGCAAAGAGGAAATCAAGCCAGTTTGAGTTTCTAAATGATATAACTCAAGTACATTATGTAGATATTGATTTTGGAGTTGTTAAAGATAGAAACTATCTAGGAAGTAATGAATCCACCATGACCTAGAAATGGTCTAGTGTGAGAAAGGGAAATGTGTTAAGATTAATGATGAATAGGATATATTGAAGTTAATAATAGTGTTGAGGTATGATTTTAATGTGTTGTTAGTGAATAAATTGTGAGATTTACCTAAAAAGGGTAAAATGTGGATTTAGGCATTGGTAAATGTAAAAATGGGTTATATTGACTAATGAGGTCAAATGTGAGTTATCAACTTTAACTCAAGTGGTTTGGATGATTTGAATCGCAGCTTTCAGGGATACACCAGAACAAGGTGAGCCAAGAGCGCAAGAGGCTAAGAGGAAAAGAGTCGCACTCAAGTAAATTGAGGTAAGGGAATTGTGTGGACTCTTAGAGATATCTGTACGCAATTTGGGTGCTTAATGCTTTACTAGAATGCATGAGATGTTAGGAAATAAAATTGGGTGATTGAATGGCAAAAGTTGGGTGTTTGACAAATGTGCATGAAAATAAAAGCATAGTGCTTTGGAAAATCATGTTTTATTGCTTTTTAGCAAGTGATTGGTAGGTTGGCTAGCATTTGAAATGAATTGCAAAAGAAATGAGTTGTTTTAATTTGTTAACCACACTTTGCAAAGAAATGAGCAACCTACATTGTTTTTATGAGAATGAAAGCATGCTAGAGTATGACTCGCACGAGATTTGATGTGTTTTATACACATGGGTGCTGGAGCTTAGCTCGTACTAGTTTTCGCATGGATTTCATACTGATTTTGGCATGGTGCTTAGAGCTTTTCTCGCACTAGATGCCCACCTTATTTGTTGTCTTGCCTAGAGCTTCGGGCAGACTGGGTGTCGCACCGATTAAATTGGCTCACACGTGTATTTATGATTTTGACATGTTGATAGCCGTGTTAGGAGCTTCGAGTAGACAAGAGGTCGTATCGATTAAATAGGCTCACACGTGCGTTTTGAGATGTGGTGTGATATGATGTGTTGATTGGGTCCATAGAGTACGTTGTACCGTGCATGTAGCATGGAATACGTTGTACCATGTTGAGATTGTGATATGTCGTCTTAGGACGAGATCTGCTATACATCGACGGGCAGGATTTGACCCACCTCTTGTGTGGAAGCAGTTAGTGGTGATATCCCGCACACCTTATCCGTGTAGCCGGTATCACAGGTTATGGCCATAGACCTAGAGGTTATTACCTTTTATTGAATTGCCTATCTCACATGTCTAATGCTTTGTGAATAAATCCATGTTTGAAATGATTTGTGGGTCAGGACAGTCCGAGGGAGGGGCTGAGACCTGATAAGTGTTGAATTGTTTTGAGATATCAATTATTAATGGTTTAAAGTGCACCGAAGCATGATGATTAATGCCATGCTTTATTGTGAAAAATGCATGATGGTTAATGCCATGCTTATTTGAGAAAAAACGCATGATGATTAATGCCATGCTTTATTGTGAAAAATACATGATGGGTAATGCCATGCTTTATTATGAATTATGCATGATGATTTATACCATGCTTTGAATTGAATTGTGCATTGGATTTTAATAGCTTGAATGCTTTACATACCATTAACACAACCATACACTCATGTTTTGAGATAAAATGATGAACTAAATGCTTTTGAGTATGGCATCACGATCACGTAGATAGTGCAGTATCTACATGTTCGCATGATTGCCTTACTGAGCGTGTGATTTGCTCACCCCCTTATTTTTCCCCTCCCTACAGAGCTTTGAGTATAAATTGTGGGCGACTGGAGGCTTATCCCTTTTTGGTATCCCCTGCATCCCATCGCGTATCTAAACTAGACATAGCACAGTAGCATTTTGTATGTAACTATTGGGGATGTAAAACAATGTAAACACATGTAACAACTCTGATATATATATATATATATATATATATATATATATATATATATATTTATACATGTGCTTACTCATAAATAATATACAAACTGAATTGGTATGGTGAGTAAGTTAGACGTCGACACAGCCCAACTGTTGAGGAGAGTAGCTGTTCACAATCGGGAAAGGATGAATGATAAATGATGCATGAAAATGCAAAAAATTTACACGTATTTTAGTAAGTTGAAGGTCGTGGTAGAAGTTGGTATCAGAACTTAAGTTGGTCTAACGTGTGTTATGTCTAAAATACTTAATAAGTTGAAAAATTACATCCCTATGTTACTGTGCTTGTTTAGATACAATTGTGTATGTGTCGATGGGTTGACTAAGTAATTGGTTGGGAATGTAGGGAATTGAGTAATTATGTCTAATACCAGTCACAGTAGAGGGGTAAGGGCGCAAGTTAGATGCCGTAGAGATAGGCCTGGCGGTCGTGTTGAGCCAGAAACACACGAGGCTCAGGATGATGTTGAGGTGGAGGCTGAGGTTGAGCACGCTCCACAGGATCCAGAGGAGAGGCCTGAGAGTACTGAGGCTCGTTTCGCGAGGATTGATCAGAGCATTGAGATGATATTGGAGTTGGTCACCCAATCCTTACCTAGAGTTGGCGGTAGACATAGTCCCGCTACACAAGGTGATGTCGAGCAAGGGGCAGCTCCTCAGGCATGGGCAAGGCAAGCCCAGAGGCCACAGACGACAGATACCCCGCCCAAGCAAGATGTGCCTACGCCGGTTGCTACACCAGGTAATAGAGGTTGGGGATATGGATGCGATTTGGACAGATTTCGACAGTTTCAGAAGCTTTGACCGCCGTCTTTCAGTGGAGTTAAGGACCCAGTAGCTGCTGAGGATTGGATAAATGAGATCGAGAAGCTGTATAGGTTCTTTGAGTACACTACTACCAAGATGGTAGCTGACACGCCCAAAGGGTATTGTCCGCAAGTACACGGGTCGTACAAGTAATAATGGGATTTGAGTCCCGAGTTATCGTCCCTCAGAGAAGTTGGTTAGCCTAATTAACTACCGATTAATCTTACCCTAAGTATATTCTAACAAATTATGATTTTGCGAGGGTTGATCTACTAGGCTAACTAAACTTACAGAAAACAATAAACATTAAAAACTAAAGAAAATAAAACTGAACTACGATTTGCTTACTGAACTCCGAGCAATTAAAGAAAATACCTACAAAAGAAAATTAAAACAATTAAAATTAATTAACGCAATTAAAATAAAATGTAAATATGAAAATAAAGAAATAAAATTAAACTAAACTAAAATTTAAACAAACTTAAAATAAAAATGCATGTAAGTAAACTAATTAAAATGCAATTTAAAGTAAACTAAAATTTAATGAAAATAAAGACTAAATTAAAAATGCTTGAATCAAATTCAAAATGCAACTAAACTAAAATCCTAAAACATTTAATATCAAATTAACTACTAACTAAAATTAACACTACAATTTAACATGCAAAAATGATAAAACTATTCTACCATTATAATTGACTAAATTAACTAACTAACAACTAACAAATGCATGAAAATACTAATGATGCATTAAACTAAAACATGACTAAATTGAACTATGGCCAAACATAGCCTTAACAATTTAAACCAGCCCCATATCCCTCCAAACACTGTTCACGTCTTCAATTTGCATTTCTTTTCCAGGTGCTTCGGTTCCAGCTGCTTCGGTTCTAGGTGCTGCCAAGCGTGCTTCTGCTCCATACCTCTCGGTTGTCCTCGGCACCAGCTGTTGCTGCATTTTTGTAAACTAGTGCTGAACGCTAGATGAATACAATACCATAGAAAAATCCAGTACTGCACTTTTGCACCTCAGCTGTGCACAGCTCCAACCTCGCCAATGTATCGCAGTTGCTGTATTCTAAGTTAACCAGAGAATTTCCAACAAGTCTGCTGCTCCCCAGTCCTCTCGCCCAGCAGCTGCTCAACCCATCATGCTCCTATTTGCTGTGAATCTACTCTGCAACACTACCTTGGCTTGAGCTTCAGTCAGCTGCAGAACTAAGCAACACCATCACAAGCCTCCTAGCAGCATGCACGACTAGACTTCTCCACTTACTCCTCTCATCCCAGCAATGACAGCAAACAATATGATTGATAGAGAGTAAAAACCAAAACACAGATGAACAATACAAACATAGAAAAATAGAGCTGAACAGAGGCAACCAATGGAAGCTACAAAAAAAAAAAAGAAAACTAATCTAAACCACAACAGTGTTAAAGGGAAATGCATGCCTAATGGACTAAGACAGTAAATGAAAATGCAAGAATCATCAAGACTAAAACCAAGAACAGAAACCACGGTTCCCATCACATCACGTTACTCAAAAATTTATAGCAAACAATATAAACATAATGAAATTGGAAACGACGGAAATGGATGATCAAACAGTTAGGAACACAGCTGAGCAAAGAAAGGGATGTTTAACTGCTGTCACCAGTCACGCCCCCGACTCTACCCGAAAACACAGTTTCTCCGAGCAACAACAATAGCAAACTCACAGTGATGAATAGTGCAGTTAATAACTAGCGAAATAAAAATGAAATGGACAACCGAACTGAGATTTAAAACACAACAAAGAGTAGAAGAAATTAGCCGCTGTCACCAGCGTTCTTCAACAACCCGATGCACTACAAAGAGAGACTGATTTGAATAAAAAAAATTGCAGCTAATGAACAGTAACAGAACACTTAATAACCAAAAAGAAATTGCTTCATTAAAGAAAATTTAAAACTGATAAAATAAAAATGCTTAAAGCTTGCTAGAACAATGGTGGCTATAGGAAAAAGAAAAAAAAACTTAAAAATAATAAATCCCAAAATAAACCATAAAACTATTCTATCCTAATTTACCTCTATTCTAACCTAGGCTACCCCTTTTTCAATTGCCATCATATTCTATTTTTACACACACTTAGGGGTACAATGTAATTTTTTTCATCCTAGATGAGTTGGCATTGTTTGGCCACTTGTCTTCACACCATTGGCTCCTTGAAAAATAATATGTCCAATTGGATGTGCTAGGCTCGTGTTGTCCGCGTGGTCCAATCTCGATTTTAGCTCAATTTCGATCCATTTTCTATCGAAATATTCAAAATTCATCCGGATTTAATTTATCTGCAAACATGAGAATTTTAATTAAATAAAGGGGATAATTAACAAAATAAATTGGGGATTTAAATAATTAATTAGGAAATTAAGCACAAATAATTCTAAAAATATAGAATTATCACACCCCCAAACTTGAGCTTTTGCTTGTCCTTAAGCAAAACAAAATAATTATAGAAATGACAAGTACAAAACATAATAATTTCCTCAATATTATCCTCAAAGATAAAGTACAGACTATGAAATCAAAGAATTACAATTACAAGTCCAACACTCAGAATCATTCAATCATAAGTCCTACCCAAATTGGACTCCTCGTGAGTGTGTGAAAAATGTCAAAGTCACTTCACAGTACATTATCCGGATTAGATTATGCAAACACAGTGAATACAAAGTCAATGACATGTGATCATTCCCATAAGTTTGCTTTTCACTTCTCTCTCCACTAATGTAGTCACACTTAACTAAAGATCAATAGAACTTCATTAAGCTTGTAATGTAAGGCTGGGGTTAAGGTATGCTAAAGTCGATTTAGGTTTAATTACCCCTTAACATGCATTACTTTCAGGATCTTAATGTAAGAGCTCAAATTTATTCCCCCAAACTTATTTATTTCACTAAACATTTTTTCTATTTTTGTATTTTTCTTCTTTCTTCTTTTTCTTTTTCTTTTTCTTTTTCTTTCTTTTTCATTTCTTTTTTTTTATTTTTATTTTTTTTGAACATTCACTATCACTAGATACCCATATGTACAAAGCTCAAAATATATCCCAATGACTTTCATGCTTTCGGGGTAGGGAATAGGAACAAAGTATTTAAGCTAAGGAAAATTATAAGCAGGTGTATTTACAGAGAAAGTCTTATTTGGCCCAAATGGGTGACTAGGGATAAAGTATGTATAGAGATGGCTCGAAAGGCTCAAACGATCCAAAGATGGCCTAAATCATCTCCCTAATTAAGTGTGATCTAATATTTCACCTCGAGATTAGATCAAACAAATTCTAGAATATAATACACAAAATCAACTAAACAAATGCAATCCTAAGTCCACATAAGCTTTCTCTAAATAAATATACAGATTCATGACATGACATGTGCATAAGATGAGGAAATCACAATCAGAATCAAGACAAATTCAAGAACTCAACTTCATGCTTTTCCTATAATCATACTTCTTAGTCAATCAAAATCAGACTTAATCATGGGGTCATATCACCGGAATATGGGAAAACTACATGCTAAGTACTAAATCATCCCAAAATCAAATAGTTAAAGCTCAGATTTTTGAAAAAATTTTGAAAAAATTTTTAATTTTGCTCTTCAAAAAATACTCAAGTGATATCCCCTCCCCCAAACTTAAAGTGCACAGTGTCCTCAGTGTGCAGATAATATAAGAATTGAAGTTCATGAACAAAGTACTCCCCTTTCTGATGATGATGAACAATTGAAGCTTTTATTGAAAGCGTAAAACTAAAAAATAAACCTGTAAAATAAACAAAGAAAGAAACAACAGAAAAGAAAAAGAACTATATATAAGGTGAAAAGAAAAACACAACCACTTCAAATGCAGCTGAAGAACACAACACTCAGCAGCAGTGCAAAGAGTAGAAGGATCAGCCAGAGTGGTGACAAAATGTTAACAGTTAAATCCTCCTGAGCTCTATCTACTTCCTTCTTTCTCTCAGATATTATATGGTCAAGCCTTATGTCCTCTATCCTAAAACAGTTTTGAGAGTCATCAGGGAACTTTAAAGGTTTGAAAACATTAAACTTTACTTCCTGATCTTGGACTCTCATCGTTAACTCCCCCTTTTGCACATTAATTATCGTCCTACCAGTACCTAGGAAAGGTCTGCCTAAAATAATGGGGACTTCCCTGTCTTCCTCCATATCTAGTACAATAAAATCTGCAGGGAAAATAAACTTGTCCACCTTTACTAAGACATCTTCAATGACCCCCTTGGATATTTAATGGATCGATCTGCTAGCTGAAGGGTCACTGTAGTGGGCTTGACATCCCCTATTCCTAACTTCTGATAGATAGACAAAAGCATTAAATTGATATTAGCTCCTAAATCACACAGGGCTCTACCAAAGAATAGATTTCTAATAGTGCAGGGTATGGTAAAACTCCTGGGATCCTTGAGCTTGGGGGGTAATTTTCTCTGGATAATGGCACTACATTCCCCAGTTAAGGTCACTATCTCATAATCTTCCAATCCCCTTTTCCTGGAGAGGATATCCTTCAAAAACTTCACATAACTTGGCATTTCCTTTAAAGCATCTGTGAAAGGAATGTTGATGTGAAGCTTCTTAAAAATCTCAAGAAATTTGACGAATTGTTGATCCGATTTTTGATTTTGGAACCTCTGAGGAAAAGGTACTGGTGGTCTAGCTGGAGAGGATGTAGTGGAAACATGTGTAGCATCGGAGGATGAGGAAGGTTGTGAAATAGAAAAAGGTATAGATGAAGAAGTTCCTAGCTTGGATTCTTTTGCAGCCTGATGCTGATGTTCCTGCTCTTTCTGAGCTGCTTCGTTAGAACTTAAGGATTCTTCAAATATGTGGTGTTCAGGTTGGAACTTAACTTATGGTTTGTCATCTAGCTCTCTATCGTTCCTAAGGGTGATGGATTTCACATGTTATTTACCCTCCCTTTGCCTAACAGGATTAACTTTAGTATTACTGGGGAAGGTCCCTTGTGGACGCTGGTTAAGAGCACTAGCTATTTGTCCTACCTGAACCTCTAAGTTCTTAATTGAGGTAGCTTGATTTTGCAGGATAGTCGTGAACATTTCCTCAAGCAAGGGCTTCTTCTCAGCTGCTGGTGCGTGGTAAAGTTGTGGCTACGTAGGTTATAGTGGTGGTAGTGGATGAGGTGGATGATGTTGAAATTGAGGTGGATGGGGATGGTGAAACGGGTGATAAGAAAATTGTTGCTGTGGTGGTACATGAACCGGTGGAGCTTGAAAACTAGTGGGTTCTACAGGTCTAGAACTAAAAGTTTACCCTTGGTTTTGGCTCCAGGAGAAGTTAGGATGGCCCCTCCACCCTGGGTTGTAGGTGTTTGAAAAGGGGTTGTTCTGTTGCGTCTGAGAGGGGGCAACATACTGAACCGATTCTAAGTTGAGCGGACACCTATCTACAGAGTGGGTACCACTACACAGCTCGCAGGAAAGAAAAAGACTTTGGATAAAATACACATGGTTAGGACTAGTGAGAGGATTATGTTGGGTACTGTGCGACTCTACCTTCTTCGTAAGATTAGCTATTTGAGAGGTCAAGGTAGACAGTGTGTCGAGCTCATAAATATCCACCGACTTCTTTGGCAATTGTCTCTCCGATGACCATAAATAGTTATTAGCCACTATCTTGTCTAAAAGCTCGTAAGCTTCCTTCTCTGTTTTACATATTAGCACTCCACCCGCAGCAGCGTCAACAATGGTCCTATTCTAGCTTGTAAGTCCGTTGTAGAAGGTCTGGACTTGCAGCCATAAAGGTAGACCATAGTGACGGCACTTCCTAAGAAGCTCATTATATCGTTCCCATGCCTCATAAAGAGATTCAGAGTTGTACTGGGCAAAGGAAGATATATTACTACGGAGTTGGGCCATTTTAGAGGGAGGGAAAAACTTAGATAGAAATTAATGGGCTAACTCGTCCCATGTAGAAATGGATCCTGGAGGTAGGGAGGTTAACCAGTGTCGCGTCCTATCCCTAAGCGAGAAGGGGAATAGTCTAAGCCTAAGCGTATCATCAGATAATCCATTATGTTTGAACGTGTTGCACAAGTCCAAGAATTGCCCAAGGTGAGCATGTGGGTCATCGTGTGAAAGCCCACTGAACTGTAAAGAGGTTTGGATCATCTGGAGGATTGCATGCTTAATTTTGAAGTTGTTTGCAAAGACAGCTGGTGGCCTAATGCCGGAATAATATCCTCCAATCGTCGGCATTGCATAATCTCCAACGATCCTAATTTCCCTATTTTCTGCCATGGTGAATTGCAGCGGAGCTATTAATTTCCTAGAATCCTTTCGAATTTTTCTAAAAGTTCGTTCAATTTCAGGATCTAAAGGAAAGCAATCGAAACTCTTGGCTCTACGCATGCAATCATCAGAAAGTCCTTAGAGATTTTTAATTTTTTTAATTAAATGGAGAAAATTAATTAAACTAAACTAAGGATCTAAATATTTACAAGCTAGAATTAATGATGGAAAGGATAATGTGAAGGGTTCATCACTTATGTGATTGAGACGGATAAGGCACGTTTGGAATTGGGAGACATTCCAGTGGTTAAGGAATTTCCAGATGTCTTTTCAGATGTGTTCCTAGGGTTACCTCCAGATAGAGAGATGGAGTTTGATATAGATTTGGCACCTGGTACAGAGCCGATATCCAAGCCACTGTACAGAATGGCTCAAGTTGAGTTGGAAGAACTAAGGAAACAACTGCAAGAGTTGCTGGAGAAGGGGTTCATCAGGTCGAGCGTCTCACCTTGGGGAGCACCGATTCTGTTTGTAAGGAAGAAGGATGAAAGCCTCCGACTGTGTATAGTTTATTGGTTGTTGAATAAGGCCACCATCAAGAATAAGTATCCCCTTCCATGTATCAATGACTTGTTGGATCAGCTTAAAGAAGCGCAAGTCTTTTCCAAGATAGATTTGAGATCTGGGTACTATCAGTTGAAGATACGGAGTGGAGATGTACCCAATACAGCTTTTTGCACCCGGTATGGACATTATGAATTTAGGGTTATGCCATTCAGGTTGACGAATGCTCTCGCAGCTTTTATGTCGTTGATGAATGAGGTATTCCACCAGTATTTAGATCGATTTGTTATTATGTTTATTGATGATATACTGGTGTACTCAAGATCTAGAGATGAGCATGAGAGGCATCTAAGGATAGTGCTACAGACCCTTCGAGAGAAGAAGTTGTACGCTAAACTCAGTAAGTGTGACTTTTGGTTGGAACAGATCTATTTTCTGGGTCACATAGTATCGAAAGATGGAGTGGCAGTGGATCCATCAAAGATTGAGGCAGTGACACAATGGCAGAGACCCCAGATAGTACAAAGATCAGAAGTTTTCTGGGTTTAGCTGAGTATTATCAATGGTTTGTGGAGGGATTCTCAAGGTTAACTGCTCCTTTGACATGTCTCACAAGAAAGAATGTGGAGTTTGTGTGGAATGATAAGTGTGAGGAAAGTTTTGAGGAGTTGAAAAGGAGATTAACCATAGCTGCGATCCTCACCATCTACCAGCTCAGGAGGTTTCTCAGTGTATACAGATGCTTCACACCTAGGACTGAGTTGTGTACTGATGTAGGATGGGAAGGTAGTAGCCTATGGATCAAGGCAGTTAAAGGATCATGAGAGGAACTACCCGACCCATGACTTGGAGTTGGCAGTGGTGGTGTTTGGGTTGAAGATATGGTGCCACTACCTTTATGGAGAGAAATTCCAAGTGTTTACGGACCACAAGAGCCTTAAATACCTGTTCTCGCAGAAAGGGTTGAACATGAGATAAAGGAGATGGCTCGAGCTCTTAAAGGATTATGATTGGGAGATCCTATACCACCTGGGTAAAGCAAATGTGGTTGCTGATGCATTGAGTAGGAAGCATCTCAGGATGGTATCATTTATGGTGGTCAGGTAACAGGAGCTGTTGGAACAGTTGACGAACCTCAGTTTGGATATGACCCCGCCTGACACTGATGGTGGATTTATGATAGCTAGCCTGCAGTTGGAATCGAATCCGATAGATCGAATCCGACAGGCTCAGCGAGGTGATCAGCAGTGCAGTGATATTATCGGGCAGATACAGAGGGGTACAAAGACGGACTTTGAGTTGAGTTCGGACGGATTGTTGAGGTTCAGAGGTAGGATATTTGTTCCTGATGATGCAGAGATCAGAAGGTTAATCATGACAGAGGCTCACTTATCGAAGTATACAATACATCTAGGGAGTACTAAGATGTATCAAAACCTTCGAAAGGATTATTGGTGGTCTGGGATGAAAAAGTACATTGTTGAATATGTTACTAAGTGTCTCGTTTGTTAGCAGGGAAGGTAGAGCATCAGAAGTCTGCAGGGTTATTACAGCCTCTACCGATACCGACTTAGAAGTGGGAGCATGTCACCATGGATTTTGTGATGGGATTACCGAGGACTCGCAGAGGTCATGATGCCATATGGGTGATTGTGGATCGGTTGACAAAATCAGCCCATTTTCTAACTATGAAAGCTATCAATACTCTGAGCCAGTTAGCGAACCTATATGTGCGTGAGATACTGAGGCTACATGGAATTCCAATGAGCATTGTTTGTGATAGGGATGCCCGCTTCACTTCCTACTTCTGGGAACGTTTTCAGGAAGTGATGGGGACCCAGTTGAGTTTTAGCACCGCATTTCATCCTCAGACAGATGGTCAGTTAGAGATGACTATACAGACCCTGGAGGATATGTTGAGAGCGTGTGCATTGGATTTTGGAGGCTCCTAGGATGACCATTTACCACTCGCAGAGTTCGTTTATAATAACAATTTTCATGCGAGTATCGGGATGGCAGTATATGAGGCATTATATGGGCGTAGATGTCGTTCCCCTATTGGATGAAAAGAGGTTGGTGACAGATAAATCTTACTCCGAACTTGGTTAGACAAGCCTCTAAGGACTTCCAATTGATATGTGAGAGATTACAGACGGCTCAGAGCAGACAAAAGAGTTATGGTGACAAGAGACGGAGACCACTAGAGTTTGATGTGAGAGAGTCAGTATTCTTGAAAGTTTCTCCTTCGAAGGGTATTATGAGGTTTGGTAAGAAGGGCAAGCTGAGCCCTAGATATATTGGACCCTTCAAGATTTTGGAGAGAGTGGGAGACAAGGCTTATAGGTTAGCATTGCCACCAAAGTTGGTAAGTGTGCATAACGTCTTCCACGTATCCATGTTAAGGAAGTATCACCCGAACCCGACACATGTGATCAAATATGAACCTTTAGAGCTCAATGAAGGCATGATGTATGTTGAGAAGTCGATTTGGATATTGGATAGAAAAGATAAAGTTTGAGGATAAAGACAATTTCCTTGGTGAAAGTTCTTTGGTAACATCACACAGTGGAAGAAGCCACATGGGAATTGGAAATTTTGATGTGGGAGAAGTATCCCAAGTTATTCACGGATTGAATTGGTTCTAATTTAGAGGACTAAATTTGCTAAGTGGGGGAGACCTCGTATATGTATAAGTATAATTGAGTATATGTACATAGAAATGTAAATGAAATCATAAGTATGGTGATATACTTGTAATGTGAAGTATATGTGATGTAAATCCATAAGTGTAATGTACGCGCTTGAACTAAGAGTTGTGATTGTACGTACAAGTTACATTATGTATGAATGTGAAGGAATGGACTTTGATTTGTAATGAATGTGAGTAAAATGGAATATGAGTAGTGTGGTAAATGGAAGGAAGATTTGCATGAGTATGCACTTCCATTTGGTTTATATTAAGTATCTTTGGTTATACAAGGATTCTACATAAGGTTTAGTGTGTATGAAGTATTATAGGATGTCATTTTCAAGTCTCAAATATGATTGGATGAGGAAATGATCATGGCAACAAAATGTATGAAGTTTGGTATGAGTTGTTGTAGAAAATCTAGAAACATGAAGGCCAAATCAATCCCATAGGATGAGAGATCGATCTGGAAGAGCCAGAATGCTCTTATTTGAGCCATGGAATCGAGCAGATCGATCTCCAAGGGAGCCAGATCGATCTCCTACACATTCTGTAAAATGTAAATCAATCCTTAATGGAATAGATCGATCTCCTTAGCTCTCGGGTTGGAAATAAATCGATCTCTCCTAAGACCAGATCGATCTCCTTAAGCTTCTGTTTGACAGCAGATCGATCTCAAGCCTCGACAGATCGATCTCCTGCCTTCAAAAAGTCTTAGAAAAGAGGGATTTTAAAAGGACCAAATTGATCTTCACCCAAGACAGATCAATCTCATCAAGCTTAATCTATAAATATGGAGCAGTTGGATCTGCATTTCTGAGACAAAAACCAATCTTTCCCATTTCCAACCTAAAAACCTAGCTTTCTCACTCTTAAATCCACACATTTCAGTAAGATTTGAAGGAAAGCTATTAGAGACAAAGTTGTTCACATCAAAGAGAAGAACAACATAGTTTGGAGGCATTTCCCCACTTATTGGATTGAAGGATCAAAGGTGCATTTTCATTGGACCAAAGAGGAAATCAAGCTAAATGAGTTTCTAAATGATATAACTCAAGTACATTGTATAGATACTGATTTTGGAGTTGTTTGGTATGCATAGAAAGGATAGAAACTACCTAGGAAGTAATGAATTCACCATGACCTAGAAATGGTCTAGTGTGAGAAAGGGAAATGTATTGAGATTAATGATGATAGGATATATTGAAGTTAATAATAGTGTTGGGGTATGATTTTAAGGTGTTGTTAGTTAATAAATTGTGAGATTTACCTAAAAGGGGTAAAATGTGAATTTAGGCATTGGTAAATGCAAAGATGGGTTATATTGACTAATGAGGTCAAATGTGAGTTAACAACTTTAACTCAAGTGGTTTGGATGATTTGAATCGCAGCTTTCGGGGATACACCGAAACAAGGCGAGCCAAGAGCGCAAGAGGCCTAGAGGAAAAAAGTCGCACTCAAGTAAATTGAGGTAAGGGAATTGTGTGGACTCTTAGAGATATCAGTGCGCAATTTAGGCGCTTAATGCTTTGCTAGAATGCATGAGATGCTAGGAAATGAAATTGGGTGATTGAAGGGCAAAAGTTGGGTGTTTGACAAATGTGCATGAAAATAAAAGCATAGTGCTTTGGAAAATCATGTTTTATTGCATTTTAGCAAGTGACTGGTAAGTTGGCTAGCATTTGAAATGAATTGCAAAAGAAATGAGTTGTTTTGATTTGTTAACCACACTTTGCAAAGAAATGAGCAACCTACATTGTTTTTATGAGAATGAAAGCATGCTAGAGTATGACTCGCATGAGATTTTACGTGTTTTTATACACATGGGTACTGGAGCTTAGCTCATACTAGTTTTCACATGGATTTCATACTTGTTTTGGCATGGTGCTTGGAGCTTATCTCGCACTAGATGCCCACCTTATTTATTGTCGTGCTTGGAGCTTCGGGCAGACTGGGTGTCACACCGATTAAATAGGCTTGCACATGCATTTGTGATTTTGACATGTTGATAGCTATGTTAGGAGCTTTCGGTAGACAAGAGGTTGTACCGATTCAATAGGCTCACACGTGCGTTTTGAGATGTGACGTGATATGATGTGTTGATTGGGTCCATGGAGTACGTTGTACCGTGCATGTAGCATGGAGTACATTGTACCGTGTTGAGATTGTGATATGTCATCTTCAAACAAGATCTGTTATGGATCGACGGGCAGGATTTGACCCACCTCCCGTGTGGAAGCAGATAGTGGTGATATCCCGCACACCTGATCCGTGTAACTGATATCACAGGTTATGGCCATAGACCTAGAGGTTATTACCTTTTATTGAATTGCCTATCTCACATGTCTAATGCTTTGTGAATAAATCCATGTTTGAAATGATTTGTGGGTCAGGACAGTCCGAGGGAGGGGTTGAGACCTGATAAGTGTTGAATTGTTTTGAGATATCGATTGTTAATGGTTTAAAGTGCACCAAAGCATGTTGATTAATGCCATGCTTTATTGTGAAAAATGCATGAAGGTGATTGCCATGCTTATTTACGAAAAACACATGACGATTAATGTCATACTTTATTGTGAAAAATGCATGATGGGTAATGCCATGCCTTATTGTGAATTATGCATGATTATTTATACCATGTTTTGCATTGAATTGTGCACTAGATTTTAATAGCATGAATGCTTTACATATCATTAACACAATCATACACTCATGTTTTGAGATAAAATGATGAACTAAATGCTTTTGAGCATGGCATCAAGATCACGTAGATAGTGCAGTATCTACCTTTTCGCATGATTGCCTTACTGAGCGTGTGGTTTGCTCACCCCCCTTATTTTCCCCATCTCTACAGAACTTTGAGTATAAATTATGGGCAACTGGAGGCTTATCCCTTTTTGGTAGCCGCTGCATCCCATCGCTAAAGGTATACACACTTGAATTATTTTGTATCTAAACTAGACATAGCACAGTAGCATTTTGTATGTAACTATTGGGGATGTAGAACAATGTAAACACATGTAACAACTCTGATATATATATACATTTATACAAGTGTTTACTCATAAATAATATACAAATTGAATTGGTATGGTGGAGTGAGTTAGACATCGACACACAGCCCAACTGTTAAGGAGAGTAGCTGTTGACGATCGGGAAAGGACGAATAATAAATGATGCATGAAAATGCAAAAAATTTGCACGTATTTTGGTAAGTTGAGGGTCGTGACAGTAAGCCAGGCAATTCATCTGGGAATACATCCGAAAACTCACATACTATCGGTATGTCATCTATCCTCGGATGTTCTCGACTCATATCAGAGAGGAGTGCGATGTAAACATCACATCAGTAATTAAATCAGTGTTTAGGAGTGATATAACCATATCTTAAAATTTCTCATAATGAACTTTATACATCTTTATTCCTTAACGTCCAAACGTACACTAAATCTTTCAGGTAGGGAGAAAGTTACAGTCTTAGTGTAGAAATCTAGACTCACATGATTGGTCGTTAACCAATCCATCCTTAAAATCATATCAAAACCACACATGTTGAACAACACTAGATCTGCTAACATCACCCTATCTCCCACCTTGATTTCACACCTTCTACACACCATATCAGTCGTCTGGGTCTCACGCATAGGGGTATTTACATGTAAGATATAATCTAAGGATTCATGCTTTAAACTCAGTTTACATGTAAAATGTACATCAATGAAGAATGTGTGGATCCTAAATCAAATAAAGCATGAGCCTCGTGATTACAAACAAGAAGTGTACCTCGTATGGTCTCAGATAAAGTGTCTGCGGTCACTGTATCCAACGCAAACACACATCCCTCTGTGACTGGCTTCTTACCATTATTAGCAGCCGTAGCCCGTCTTGGTGGAATCATCCTTTGAGGCTGCTATTTATGAGGCTCTTGAGAATGTGGCTTTTGTGGATGTGGGCAATACCTCACTCTGTGACCCATGTCCCCGCATCTAAAACATCATTGTATGGTTCTGGGATAGCTTCCCTCATGTGATCTGCAACAATCTCTGCAGACTCTAACCTCTGGTGTGGCACCTCAAGGGGTCTCCATAATAATGGGAGGAACCCTGGGTCTGTCACCTCTTCCTTTCGGTCCCTCAAATTGTCTCCTCTTAAAAGAACCTCTCTGAAAGTCTGTGTGGGATGTCACGAGTCGCTTACTCTTATCTCTGGTTAAAATCCAGGATTCAGTCTGGGACTGCACCAACTCTAGTCCCCTCTCTACTTCTTGTGCTCGTCTTAAAGCATCCTCAAACTCAGTGATACAGAGCCCTATCAATCGGTCCCTAATGACGGGCCTCAGTCCATACACGAATCGCTCTGTATAGAGCTCCTCATCCTTAAGGGTCTCCAGATCATACTTTAGTAGGGTGGTAAATCGACTCTCGTAATCATCAACCGTCATATTACCCTGAGTCAAGTTCAAAAATTCGACTTGCATTCTCCTCTGGGCAGCTCTTGGCACATACTGAGTTCTAAATGCCGACAGAAATACCTCCCAGCTAATCACCTCATGGTAAGCCGCCATTATACTTTGAGTAGTGCTCCACCGATCTTGGCTTGTCCCTTTAACATGTAAGCACCTATATTGACCCTCTCAGCAGCAGTGCATCCCAAATAGTCAAAAATGACTCGTAACTCTGTCAGCCACTCCTCAGCCTCTGCAGGATCTTTCACCCCTTTAGAAGACTATGGGTTCATCTTCAAAAAGTCCCTCACTCGACCCTTATTTCTGTCATCAAGCTCAGCCTGTACCAGCGGCTGTGTGGCAGGGGGCACCGGGTCACTCTGTAATGGGGGTATGGGTGGTCCTTATAGTGGTGGAGGAGTCGAATCAGGTGTAGTACCCGAGGCATTAGCCCCAAAATGCTACGCGAATAGCACTGCCATCCGTTCAAATCCCTGTCGTACATCGTGCTCTACCCTATTCATTTGAGAGTTAGGACTCTCCAGCTGTGGGGCAGGTGGTGGAGGTGGCTGTGCCTCCCTCTCAGAACGTCCACTTCTCCCCTTCATATCATATTTCTTACGAGCCTGCGCGTATTCATTAAACATCGATTATAATTCTACCATTTAAATTCAATTCATTACCAGACAATATAGACACTTGAGATGTAATTTATTTCCAATTACTCGATACTGACAGTACTAGACAACCTTTGCTCTGATACCAAGAAAATCTGTGATACTCGAAAGTGCGAAAATTTAGGGCTAATTTAAAATTTTTCTTTTATTAAACCTCTTACTCAGGTTGCATTCTTGTATAATGTCATATAATCACTCGTGTTTATAATAAATCATAACCCCAAGATCACACGATTTCTATTTCATAAACCCAATTACAAAATATCCAAAGGAATTCAATCCACAAAACACGATTCATTTTCCTCATATCATCCTAAATACATCTCAAAATACTTGATACAAATGTATGTATTACATCATTGGCTGGATACAAAATGAACTAAATTATACCTTATGCGTGTACAAGCGATAGCCTGGGGATATCTTGTCCACTAGCCTATATTACGTACACGATAGGCACTATCACGCTCACTGCAAGAAATCTGGATGGGGGAAGGAAAAAGGGTGAGCTCTCAAAACGCTCAGTAAGGAGGATAAGGGAAGTTATAAAAATCATCATCACAAACACAATATGATGGAAAAATTTGAGCATGTAAAATGTTAAAAAAATAACGATAGTAACAATGGCATCAACATAATTCACGTGATAAAAGTCACAAATCACATTACATCAAATCTCACTTGTGTGATATAAATCATAGTTGTAAAATCACATCATCATCTAGAAATCGAGACTAGGCATTTATAAAACTCAGGTGAAATCATCGTCCTAGGCACATCAAGTAAAAATCATCCCTTAGGCAGACATCCCCAAGAGAGGGAATACGTCGACAATATACTCATGGCTATGATTCGTTGTAGACTTGATCAGAGTCGTACAGTCATTGGTCTTACATGGTACCAAAGCACAGCTCGATCTTACATGCTATCAAAGCAAGGCCACCCATCACTATCAGAGCGGGGTCATCTCACGTTACCAGAATGGAGGTATTGATCTTACATGCTACTAGAGTAAGGCCCGATCTTACATGCTACCAGAGCAAGACCCGATGTGCATCTCATGACAAGCCATAGTCTTAGTAAAAATATGCCATTGTTGTATAAAAATCATTTTGCCTTCACATAGAGCTCATAGTGGTTATCACAAAACTCATTTCGGTTATAAACCATATGTGTTCACAATTACACAAATCTCATAAAAATTGAGCTCAAACCGATAAAACACTCACACATTTATCAACACATCAAATCATCTCATTTCTCATAAACATGCTCATTCATCAACTCTTTTTCATGCTCTTAAAACGTTTTCATTCATTCAAAAACTTATAAGCACAAATGGTTTATTTTTCCTTTGCACCTTGAGTAGTACACTATCCTCTCGGATTAGCCTCGTTTCTCGTGTCAGATTCTCGAGCTGTCCAAACATCATTAAATTATCAAATTGTAAGTATTCATCGTTCTTATTTCTCTTTTCACCTCATTTATACCTATATCGTACTATATCCAAGCTATCATTCTTAAATACCCACATTGTCTTAAAACTTATCCCACATCTTTATCATCACTTTAGCTAGCTCATAATCATCACAAGATATCCACATTTCCATTTTCCAACTATACTTATTGGTTGTTTCCCTCATAACTTAGACATTTCCAACCAAATATACCCATATATACACCTATATTCATTTACCAACATATATAATGATAATGCTCAAGAAAATAAGGATCTTGTGAGCTCACCTAGCTTGTCTCCACTTGACCAAACTTGTAAAGTGCTTGTCTTTTGCTTTGTTCAATCCAATCCTTGATTTTCTAGTATGTTGTTCTCCTTACCAAGAGGAACAACTTTGTCTCTTACCCCTTTGTCTAATTTTATCTAGAATAGGGCGAATCTTAGAGAGAGAAAGCTTGTTTTGGGTGAAAATGGTGAAGGTTAGTGTTTCAGAGAGAGAGGCTCAGTTTCAAGCAAAAATCCTGTGATTCTTATATAGACAGAGGCTATGAGATTGATCTGGTGTTTAAAGGAGATCGATCTCTGCGTGATTCAACTGCTTCATTAACAACTACAAGATCGATCTGGTAGAGGGTGGAGATCAATCTCTTTTAGGTTGAGACTTAAGGAGATCGATCTACCCTTGTGACAGCATCGATCTACTCCCTTATGAGATCGATCTGCTTGCCTATTGTTGCTCATTTTCTGCATTCTGGAGCCATGAGATCGATCTCTCTTCCCTTGGATATCGATCTGGCCTTCACAGATCCTACTACTGCTGCATCCATTTGCAGGAAACTCAATGTAAAACTTGTCTTAATCTACTCCATAGTCCATATTTCAATCCATACACATTTAAGACTTACAAACTTCATCTCCATACACTTCATCATATTTAAAACTTGCATGTATATCAACATATCATAATTACATTCACCAATTACAAATTCTAACTTTACAAATCTCATAGCTAGGTACATAAAATTTACAGTTCTCGCACCAATGGTGTGAAGATAAGTGGCCAAACAATGCCAACTCATCTAGGATTAAATTTTCCCTTTGTACCCTTTTTTATGTGTATAAAAAGAAAAAGATGAGACAATTTTACCAAGTAGTTTTTAGAGTTTTTAGGTTAAAGTTTTTTTTGCTAGGTTTTAGGTTAGATATATATTTTCTTTAGTTATTTTAGGTTTTGACGTTGGTGGAGGCAGCCACCATGGTTGTTCTCAGATTGTGAATTTTCCTTTCTTGTATTTGACACATTTAAGTTCTTTAATTCATAGTTTTATTTCTCGTTTCTTTAGTTTTCGTTATTTAAGTTCATTTTCCAGCCTTTTCATCACTCATTTCTATCTTTTTTCTTAATCTATTGGTGGTGATTTAACTTTAAAAGAATAGCAGTTTGAAAGGTTCATGTTTGTGTCTCATTTTCATGCATTTCTTATTTCCTGCATTCGGTTCTTTTCTGCATTTTTGGTATTATTGGTTGTGCTCTTCCTTTGCAACGAGAAAGGTGGCTGGAGGCAACTTGTGGTTCTTCTCGGCATTGGCTTAACCACTATTTTTTAACTATTACTTGTTTATCGGTTTCTACTATGCTCAGTTTCTAACAAAAGGAGCTTGGCGATAACAACTCTCTCTTCATCCTTCAACCCTTTTTTCTATACTGCTGTTCGGTTCTTGGCTGGATGGAGTGTCGAAGGCTGGGGACAACAATCATTTTCATCACTATTGCAGTTTTCCTGTTCCAAATTTCATGTTTTCCTTCCATGCTCTGCTTTTGTTTCTTTACTGTTTTTAAATCATTTGCATTGTTGTTTATATTATTTTCTTCTCATTTTTGCTTCACTTCATTTATTTTTGTTTTTTAAAATCTTACACTAGTTCTTTTTATTGTTACTAACACTGTTGTAGCATCTTCCGTTTCTGTTGTTCGCGTACTGTTCTGTCACTAGAGTTGAGTGGATATGTTGTGCTGGCCACTATTCCTAAACATATTCGGTGTCACTGCGAGAGGAGGCTTGCTAGGGTGCTAGCGCAGGAGGCTGGACTACTATTGCTCCCATTTACTGGACATTACCCGGTGTGCTCTGTTCTGTTGAGCGTGGCAGCAGTTGGCAGGATTTGGTGCTGGCGTGGCCGTAGAAGACACACGAAGCAGGAACTGGCAGCGAGGACTCTTGTTGCGACTTGGGCTGGTGCAAAACCTGAGCAGGATGTAGCGAGAAGCTGATTCGTGCACATGGCAGTACATGTGCTGCTGAAGAAGAAGATGCAAGGCAGCTGTTGCAGAAAGTAGAGGCTATTGTTGGTGCCATCCACACTTGGATGATGAAGCTGACTGCGTGACACAGCTCTTCTTCTCCAAACGTTTATAGCTTTTATTTATTTTTCTAGATTAGGAGCAGCATGAATTGATTTGTTTCCACTTCAAAAAAAAAGAGAGAGAGAGAGAGAAAGGTTGGTGACAGTAGCTTAAATTCCTCCCTTTTATGCCTTATTTCAAGTTTTCATTACTGTTTTAGGCACTTTTGGTTTATAGAATTTTATGGTTTTAATCCTATAGCTTCAAGTTCTATTTTGCATTCATTTTTCCTGTTGTTTCATAGTTTTACATTTAAGTTTAGCTTTAAAATCTTGTTTTATAATCATTTTTTGTTATCGGTTCATGTTGAACGTCGTTGTTAAGCTATTGCATTGGATAAAGTGTGGCCTTGCTGGGTTTCTGTCATATTGCTTCTTTGCTGAAAGCTATCGTTGTTCTACTACTTTACAGCTCTGCATAGTTGAGCATGGCAGCTGAGCAAGAGGTTCTACTGTGTAACATAGCAGGCGTTGGCGTGAGGCATAGAGGTCGCTGGTTGTTGTACTGGTGTTGGAATAGAGGCACGGGATATGAAAGACGCATGGCAGGATGTGAAACAGGTTGAAGCCGATGCAGGTCTGTTGCAGGGAATGTTGCCAGCAGCTGAATCAAAAGCAGGAAATGGCATCTAGTGTGAAGCTCCTACTGAGAGGCACGAGCTGGACAAGTGGCAGCTGCTGGGTTGTGCTTGTGCATGGGATGTGTGAAGCAGAAAGTGGTACAGGCAGTAGTGTGGTACACTTGCAGAAATAGGAGCTGACCATCTGAAGCATGTGTCACATAGCAATGCAGGGAGTTATGCGCTGATAGTTTTCAATAGTTAATTCTTTTATTTTAGGTTATAATGTTTTATTAGTTATTAGTTTATATGTTAATTCGTTGGTTTATATTAAATTAGCTTATTATATTGGTTATTCAATTTATCAATTTGTTAGTTTTAGCTTAATGGTTTATTTTTTATTTAATTAATATAATTAAAGATTTAGCTATAATATTTTTAATTTGCATCCTATGTTAGTTTAGATTAAATTTAGTAGTTTAAGTTGTTAATTTTTAAGGTAATTAAATTTTAGTTTTCGTGTCATTTAAAAAAAATATTTTATTTCTCATACATCATTTAGAATAGATTTTATTATTTATTTAAGCATTTTATTAATTTAGTATTATCTAGAGTTATATATAATTTAGGGTCACCAATTTAGGCATTTAAGTTTAAAGTTATACTTAGAGATTATTAGAATTTTATTCCATTAAGCCTTAGGTTAGATTATTTTGCATTTTTATCAATTAGATTAAGCACATGCAAATTTTATTTTCATATTAGGATTTTCTAGTTTTAATTTATTTATTTTTTAATCTTTATTTCCTTAAATTTGCATCTTTAGTCAATTTGCACTAATTAATTCGAGTTTTAGTATTTTCTTTCTTTTGTAGATTCTTGATTTTATCTTGCTTGGAGCTCTATGAGTAATTTTTGCTCTATTTTACTTTATTTTAGTGTTTTTATTATTTTTCTTGCTTTCTAGTATTGTCAAATTAAACTTTGTCGATCAATCTTTTAATATTCATAATTTGTTAAGATATATTTAGGGTAAAATTAACTGGTACTTAGTTAGGCTGACTGTGTTTCTCTGTGAGACAATAATCTGGAACTCAATTCCCTTTATTAATTATGCGACCCGTGCACTTACAGTATACGCGTCAGGTAGGACGCAACCAAGTTTTTGGCGTCGTTACCGGGGAATTACGCTGTCATTGACTAATGTCGGTGAAATTATGCTGAGGCATAATTCTAGTTTTGTACATACTTAAGTTTTAAATATTTAGAGCCTTAACTTGGATTAGTTAATTTCCTTTCTTAAAAAAATTAAAAAAATCATTCCTTAGGACTTCTAAATGTCTGTATGCGTAGAGCCAAGAGCTTTTATTGCTTTTCTCTAGATCCTGAAATAGAAAGAACACTTAGAAAAATTAGGAAGGACTCTAGGAAAATAGTAGCTCCACTGCAAGACAAGATGGCTAAAAATAGAGAAATCAAGACAGTGGGAGACTATGTTGTCCCGACAATAGAAGGTTACTACACTAGCATTAGGCCACCAGCTGTCCCAGCAAACAACTTTGAGATTAAGCCTTCGATCCTCCAAATGATCCAAACTTCGCTTCAGTTCATTGGGCTTCCCCATGATCCCCACAGGCTCACTTAGGGCAATTTCTAGATCTGTGTAATACTTTCAAGCATAATGGACTCTCGGACGATGCACTTAGACTTAGGTTATTTCCTTTCTCTCTTAGGGACAGAGCTACACACTGGTTGACCTTTTTACCTCATGGATCAATCTCCACCTGGGATGAGTTAGCCCATCAGTTCTTAGCCAAGTTCTTTCCTCTTTCCAAAATGGCTAAACTACGTAGTGATATATCTTCATTTTCTCAATTCGACTCTGAGTCCCTTTATGAGGCATGAGAACAATACAAAGACCTTCTTAGGAAGTTTTCCCATCATGGCCTACCCTTATGGCTTCAAGTCAAAACCTTCTATAACGAACTCACTAGCCAGAACAGGACCATAGTCGATGCTGCTACGGGATGAGCTTTGATGTGTAAGACGAAGGAAGAAGCTTATAGTCTGTTGGATAAGATGGCAGCTAAAAATTATCAGTGGCCATTAGAGAGGTAGATACCTAAGAAAGCTACGGGTATTTATGAGTTGGACATGCTTTCTACCTTAACTTCTGAAATTGCCAATCTCATGAGGAAGGTAGAGTCTCTTAGTAACTAGAATAGTTCTGCCAATAGTCCCAGTCCTATTTTAGTTGTCCAAAGTCCCTTTATCTCATGCACTTTGTGTAGTGGTACACACTCAATTGATAGGTGTCCATTAAACTTAGAGTTCGTTCAATACATTGCCCCAGCTCAAAGGCATCAAAAGAATCCATTTTCGAGCACATACAATCCAAGGTGGAGGAATCACCCTAATCTTTCTGGAGCCAAAATCAAGGGCAGTTTTCTAATCCCAGACCTATGGGACCCCCTGGTTTTCAGGTTCCACTTGTCCATGTACCACCACATCAACAGCTTCCACATCATTAGTCTAATTATTCCTATCACCCACATCAGTTTCAACATCATCCACTACCGCCGCCACTTGTGTAACCCTAACACTTATATGCACCAGCAGCTGCAGCTGAGAATAAGCCTTCACTTGAGGAGATGTTCACGACTATCCTATAGAATCAAGCTGCCTCTATTAAGAATCTAGAAATCCAGGTTGGACAGATAGCTAGTGCTCTCAGCCAGCATCCATAAGGGACCCTCCCTAATAATACTAAAGCTAACCCTGTCAAACAAAGGGAGGGTAAGGAGTATGTTAAGGCCATAACCCTTAGGAGCGATAGAGAGTTAGATGATCCACATGAAAGGTCCAGTCCTATTAAGCCCACAGTGGCAGAGCCCCTAGGTTCTAAAGAGGCAGTTCAAAAAGGGCAGGAACATGATGATCAGGCTGTAAAGCAAACTAAGTCAGGCACTTCTTCATCTTCATCTTTTTCTTCACAGCCTTCCTCTTCATCTAATACTACACCTGCTACCACTACACTTCCTCTAGTTAGACCCTCATTACCTTTTCCTTAGAGGTTCCAAAACCAAAAGCTTGATCAGCAATTTGCTAAATTTCTTTAGGTGTTTAAGAAGCTTCACATTAATATTCCTTTCGTGGATGCTTTAGAGCAAATGCCCCATTATGTGAAGTTCATGAAGGATATCCTCTCGAGGAAGAAAAGACTCGAGGATTATGAGACAGTGGCACTTACTGAGGAGTGTAGTGCCATCATTTAAAGCAGATTACCCCTTAAGCTCAAAGATCCAAGTAGTTTTACCATACCTTGCACAATAGGAGATCAATTTTTTAGTAAAGCCCTATGCGGTCTAAGAGCTAGTATTAATCTCATTCCTTGGTTCATATACCTTAAGTTAAGAGTAAGAGATGCAAAGCCTACCATAGTGACCCTTCAGTTAGCTGACAGATCCATTAAGTATCCTAAAGGAATCATTGAGGATGTTCTAGTTAAGGTGGATAAGTTCATTTTCCCCACAGACTTTATTGTGTTGGATATGGAGGAAGATAGGGAAGTCCTCATCATTCTAGGTAGACCCTTCTTAGCTACTAGTAGGACATTGAATGATGTGCAGAAGGGAGAATTGACACGGGTCCTGAACTCTGTCTTAGGTACATCTCCACTTCAAATTTTCAATTGATGATACCCAAACCTCATATCAATCTTTGAAAAGATTTGTGCTCCTTACAACTGATCCAATAGATCACCAATCCGTGGAAGGGAATACTTATTCTTGATGGTAGCATTATTCAACAATCGGTAGTCTATATACAGTCGGAGACTCCCATCTTTCTTCCTTACAAACAGAACTGGTGCTCCCCAAGGTGATATACTCGGTCTGATAAACTCCTTGTCCAACAACTCTTGCAACTGCTTCTTTAGCTCCTCCAATTCCACTGGAGCCATTCGATACGGTGGTTTGGATATTGGTTCAGTTTCAGGCACCAAATCAATATAGAATTTCATCTCCCTATCTGGTGGTAATCTTGGTAATTCTTTCGAAAAGACATCAGGAAATTCTCTAACCACAGGGATATCAACCATATCTGGATACACCTTATCCAAATCAACCACATAGGCTATAAAACCTTCAACATATCATAATCACATTTGATTAGTGAATCATCTGTCTTTGGATATAATTTACTACTTCTTTTATTACTTTGCAGCTTACAACATGCTTTTCAGGGGTAGAAAACATTATTGTCTTAGCATAACAGTATAAGACAACTTGGTTCGCAGCTAACTAATCCATCCCTAATATTACATCAAAGTCTTTCATGTTTAATAGAATGAGATTGGCTTACATCTCATTTTCCCCTAGTTTTAGCTTACAACCATTACAGACATACTCTTTCATTACATTATCTCTAAGTGGAGTACTTATAAGTAAACTCCTACCTAGAGGTATAGGTATTACATGTTCAATCAATTTACATGCAAAAGTAGGTGATATGAATGAATGCGTGGCACCAGGATCAATCAATACTAATGCTTCAAAATTAAACACTAGGATGGTACCTTTAATCTCATCCATGACCAACAGCTTGTTTTCCTTTCTCTTCAGTTGTGGCTTTCCTCTTAGGTGTAGGTGTCTCAACCGTAACCTTCTCTGGCTCTTTGCCCTTATGTGGGGTTGTATCAACCAACTTTGGGCATTCACGAGCTATGTGCCCTGCTTTACGATATCTATAGCATAACCGCGTCATAGGGCATGGTCTACCCCCATGATATCTACCACACATCCAACATTGCTCAATGGTAGGTCTGGGTCCGCTAATAACAATACCCATGCCCCTCGATGCTGGAGAATAAGTTGGATGCACTGGAGGCTTCACAAACCCCTCTTGCATCTCCTCAATCTTAGGCCCCTTACCGAATAACCTTCCGTCCTTTTGAAACCCTCTATCATCAATCAACCCCTTTCGATCTCTATCTCTGCCCTTACCACTCTTACTCAAGTATGAGGCATGCAACTCATAATCTTGCTCACATAGCTGAGCTCTGCGTACTGCCTCATCATAAGTGGTAATGTCCAATGGAGCTAGTCGAGTTCTGATGGAAGGTCCTAGTCCCTCAAGAAATTTCTGAACCTTTCTGTCCTCAAGGCTCATCATGACTGTATCATATCTGCCTAGGGATGTGAATCCAGACTCATACTCATCCACTGTTCGGTTCCCCTGAGTCAATGTCATGAACTCCAACTGCATCTTCCTCTAAGCAGTAGCTGGAATGTATTACCTCTTAAAGGCATCTAGGAATATATCCCACGTCACAACCGGGTGTCGTGCACTCAACACCAACTGTGTGACCTTCTCTATGTCAGAGCAATGGAAAAATCAGTAGAACTTCTCCATACTATGTATCCAATGCTCAGCTGACATTGGGTTCTTCACCCCATTAAACGAAGGTGGTCCGAACTTCTGAAATTCTCTCAGTCTACTCAGATCATAATCATAAATTCCCTCTCCACCAACCTATTGTAGGACTAAATAATCCTCAACTGGTGGGGGAATATCCTGAACTGGGGGAGGTGCAGGTATCTCTGCCTTTGCAGCTTGAGGTCATGGTGCAGGTTGTGCTAGCTCATCTCTCTCAGGTGCAGCAGCCTGACCAATAGAATTTTCCTACCTACCCTTCATTATGGCCATTACCTATGTAAACATCTCCATCACTGCGCTGTAATTGCACTATTCGGGCCTCAACGACCTCACTAAGCTCTGGTGGATCTTTACGAGAACTAGACCCACTACGCCTCTCGGTTTCATTTCGATTCCCATGAGAGTGCGAACTCTCTCCTCTACAAGTACGTCGTCTATCAGACATCCGGCATACTCAAAATAAGTGTCTCAGTTACATTTTTCAGCTTGGTATACACATTTGTATCCTAATAATGCACAGTACTTAAGGGATGTATAATTTCCTAACTATGGATATGACTCACATCAGACCAACTCAGTTCTGATACCACTCTGTCACGCCTCACACATGCTTTCCTCATGAACTTACCTTACCACTTACAGTTGGGCTGTGAGTTAACATCCAATCTACAGCTCATATACATTCATCTTAATGAAATAGAATAGAAACTGGACTTTTCATAAATATGCGGAAGCGTTTACATCAGTTTCTATTTATATACATCTCTTTCGTACAAAATATCACTAGATTGTGCATTAATTAACAGGATATAAAATTTTTCTCAACACAAGTGTATACTTCTCTGTATTGCTGGAGAACACCTTAGTAGGAATGACTGCAGTACTCACTACTGCATAGTATTTGTGGAGGAGGAAATAAGGGGGTGAGCATAACACGCACAGTAAAGAAAATGTGCAAGCAGGTAGATAACTACATTATCTACATGCTAAAATACATATATATATCATTTCCCTTATAAGACAATATGCATGTTTGTTAAAATAACTTCCATCCATGCGAAATCATTAATTCGCTAGATGGGTATATGCATATTCACACATTAACACACAGCTTTTCACAGCATAATTTATTCACACAGTTCATATATAGAAAATGCTTTACTTAAAACCATACAGGTTCATTTCGAAATCATTTTGTACACAGCAATTCAATATTCATATGAGACATAATCATGGGTTATCACATATCCCCAGACACACAGCAAAGGAGGATATCTATCACCTCACACAGTAGTGACAATATCGTATCACATAGATATAGAAGACTTATGGCCTGTAACGACCCTTAACCCTTGAAAATCGAGGGAAATTTTTTTTTTTGAATTTAATTTACCCACTTATTCCCTTATTCACTCAAGTTGTATTCCTGTTCAGTGTCAAAACACTTTTCTTAATTCTTTACTCGTAATTATAATTAATTTTCATTCTTTAACTTATATGGCCGATAGAAATTTTGGCAGCATAACGGCTTATATAAAAGCCTACCCACCTGCAATTCAGTTGTTTTCGACAATTCTAGATATCCACAACTACCAAGCATGCTTTTCAACAATCCTAGATATCTACAACTACCAAGCATACTTTCCCAAACCACTTTTACAACTCAGTATATCGATTTCGATTTAATACTAGCCATCTCAAAATATAAACCCAAAATAATATTGTTTACATCATTTTCCTTACAAATTATATCCCAACAAATATTCCCAATATACGTGTCTATGCGTACAGATATGTCTGGTACAAGAATGTAAATGTATACCTTTCTGCATGTACAAAAAGTAGCCTAGGTAGCTCTTCCCACAGCCTATGTTGTGTACGCGGCAGGCAGCGCCTATGGATCACTGCAATTAATCTGAGAGGTAGAGGGGTGAGCTTTTAGGAAAAGTCTCAGTAAGACAATGTATTTAAAACGATCCTAGCAATTCAAATATGTAGAAACACAATAGTACGTATAATGATACTTTCTGAAAACTACTATAAATGACATTCAAAGATTAAGGAAAATCAGAAACATCGAGATTCAAAACGTAATCCTTTAAGTACATGAAACTTAACAGATATTACGTAAAACTGGTTGTACATTTAGAATTTCAAACAGGAATATATATCAAATCACATATTACAAAATCCGTTTCTGAAATAAGAGTTTAATTTTCAAATTGAGACTACATCGGCCCACATAATTATCACGCGGCAATAACAAATTCGTCACGCGGCAAATAACCAAGTCATCCTCCGTAGAGGGAATTCAGAACCCGAAGGTAATTTCAAAAGCCACAAAGGCGAAGTACAGGAGCCACGAAGGTGAAATATAGGCGCCACGAAGGCGAAATACAGGCGCCACGAAGGCGAAATATAGGCGCCACACAGGCGAAATACAGGCGCCACGAAGGCGAAATACAGGCGTCACGAAAGCGAAATACAGGCACCACGAAGGCGAAATACATGCGCCACACAGGCGAGTTCAAACGCCACACAGGCAAGTCAGACACCACACAGGTGAAGTTGACAAGCGTAAGCATACAACATAAATGGCCCTTAATCTCAAAACAACTATAGTTTTCATATACGAAAACATCGAAATAAAATCATCTTATTCGAAAGATCATTTCAGAAGACATGCTCTTATTCCAAAATCAAATTCAGTTATATACAATTATTCAAAAACATAAATATAGAGAGCATAGTCTTGATTAGAAATATAATTTAGAAACATGCATGAAAATCATACTTCATGTCTTTGTAAGCTTTCTTTATCAAGGTTCGAAAAGTAACTATTACCATTTTAAATTATATCCCCTTACCTCGATCTATCGAAATTCACGAATTCGAGTGGTGACGCCTCTTAGTACCTCCTTTAATTCCTTCTACGATCACCTACACTGAAATCGTATATTTAGCACCCTATTCGTGAGAATTGTCCGAATTGTGTTAAAATCGTAACCTATTAGTTACTACTGCGTGTGTACGTATTATTGTACGTACCTAAGTCAACACGCACGTTTATATATTTTCTCTTACCACATTATTTTGTATGTACAATTATTGACATACACCTTATTATATACCTCTACATGTATGTACACATAAATATATATATATATTTGTTTTCATTCTTTTCCTATCTCATATATACATTCTTTGAATGTACGTAAACTAGCACAAATTTATCTTATATACGCCCATATGCATATACACTTAAATATATATATATATATATACATATACACTCCTATACATATATATATTACTATTGTTTTCTATTTTTCCTTATCACATATACATACATATTCTTGTATGAACACAAACTAATATACACCCTTATCATATACAGCTATATGTATATACCCAAATATATATACACACATTCATTTTACCATTTAATTTCCTTATTCTTCATCACATAAATATATATATATATAAATATATATATATATATATACATATATATTTTTTGTCTATTTCACATTCACCTTAATTCACACTAACATGCTAGTGTCTACAACCCATTTATCCACATGTACATTGAATATCCATACATGTATATACATATATACACTTTACCTTATCATACTTATACACAATCACATATATATATATACATGTACAATTAAATATACATATATACATTTTTCTATTCCTCATTTCACACACAACTTAATTCACACTAACAAGATTATACCTCAAACATACAAATACATACATGTATATGGAATATACCTATTTATAAATTTACCTTGTCTCTTTTCCAAATTTCCAGCCTTTCCCCCTTTTTTTTTCTTCCTCTCGATTTGTTCTTCAGTCTCCCCTTTTTTTCTTTTCCTTTGTGGCCCTCGGTTTCCAGCCTTCACCTCTTCAACTTGTCTCAATTTCCAGTTCATGTTTCTGTTTCCCCTCCCCCCTCTCGGTTGCTTCTATTCAGCCTCAATTCAGTCCCACTTCCTTTTCTCTCTCAGCTCTCGGTTCCAGCCCTGCACATCCTCGGTTTCTCCTTCTTCCTCAACCTCTCGGTTCCAGCCCTGCCTCTCAGTTGCTTCTTCTTCAGTCTCGATTTCCAGCTCCCATCTTTGGCCACCTTCTCCCTCGGTCTCCCTCCAGCAGCAACTTTCCTGCTCTGTTTCACATTTCCAGGGATTGCTCCTACTTCACTTTTTGATCTCGATCAGCAGTAGTTCTCTCCCTATTCCTCGTGGTCCTGCTCTCAGTTTTTTTCTTCTTTCTTCCCTTCTCTTTTTTCTTCCCTTCTCTTCTTCCTCTTTTCTTTTCTCTCCCGGCCAGCAGCTCCCTTTCCTTCCTTTCTCTTCTTTTTCCTCTTCTTTCCTTTTCTTCTTCCTCGACAGAACCAGCTCTCCCCTTCTTTCTTCTCTTCTTTTCTTCTTTCCCTTCCTTTCTTTTCTCTTTTCCCTTCCAGCCGGTTGGCCTTTCTCCCTCTTCCCTCTTTCCTTCTTCCCTTTTCTTCTTCTTCCTCTTCTCTTTTCTCTTCTTCGATTCCCGCTCAGCTCCTCTGTTTTTTATTTCCTTTTTCAATTAGCAGGAGACGGAATTGGCTTTCTTTGAAAGCCAATTCCGTACAACATATTATATATATAATATTAATATATATATATTATATTAACATATATATATATGTTATATTAATAGGTAGATAGATATTTGTTTATTTGTATTATTATCATTTTTTTATTGTTTTGTGTCCATTTATTAATTCTTGTCTCATGCTTTATTTATCATTTCCTAATACTTATGTATTAAATAATATACATTACATAATATATATATATATATATTATTACCTATCTATTTAAATGTCATGTATATTTATACATACATGTACACCTATGTATATATATATATATACATATTTTCTTGTAAAATTATCCAATGACATAATATCCATGCCTTCCATGAAACTCTTATTATTTCGAAAATGAAATATTATCGAGATTTCATCACTCCTCACGAATTCTCGATACACATTTTTACATCAACAGTTTTCAAGTAATAATTTAAAATTTTTCAATCCCTCCGTACTTGCATTTACTTTATCACTTCTTGTATCTTCGGGTTCCTGGTCATTCACGGGTTTCTCGGCTCCTAAATTCCTCGAGCCCTACAACGAACATTCACACTTCCATTAAAATATGATATTTATATTTTTATATAATCTAATTAAACGTAGGAAATTTGTGGGGTTTACATTCTCCACACCTTAAAAGAATTTGGTCCTCTAAATTCATTCGGGTCCATCAAAATAGACGTGGGTACTCTTAGTCAATCTGTCTACGATCACCCAAATTGTATCATGCCCCTTTCGAGTCCTTGGTAACCCCTAATGAAATCCATATTCCAAAGTTTCCGTACATCTCAAACTCTGAATTTTTTTTATAATGATTTGCATCTTTCCCATTAACATGTAACCTCTGTTTGGGAAATCATACTTACACCCATTCTTAATACACTATGACCCAAAAGATTTCGAGTCTCCTTAAAATTTATTACCAGTACACTCCAAAATGGGTCACTAGATCCGAAAATCTCTCATTCATATAGTTCTTATAATTGCTCTCTCAGATTTCTAATCCAAGCAAAGCTACTCAGTACAGTGGTTTGAGTAATTAATTCGATACCACCTGCTAAATCAATTCTAGAACTTTTCCTTTTAGTTTAGGGGTAACTTTGATAAATCATTTGATCATGTGTTAGAAAACTTTCCCTGTTTACAGGGATGTTTCTATACTCCGAACATGCCCTATCTTTATCAATCATGTAAGCAGTGTGATCTTTAGAGTCTCATTTATATCGTTAGTTCCCTGATTCATTCTTCCAGCACAGTGACGGTGCTCTTGCATTGTCACTATTTCCTTTGTAGATATCTTTTTCGTCATTCTCTTTATCCTTCCCATTATCTCCTATGAGTTTCTGAACTTCCTTTATCTAACAGTTCTTGCAACTCCTTTTTCCGTGTTCCTCAAGATCTATAAAGTCCATTCAGTAGGGAGACTTTGATATAGGCTGCACATCTGGAGCCAAATCTATAGTGGACTCTAGTTCTTCCTCCTGATGTAATCCTGGTAGTTTACCAGGAAAATACATCTAGGAACTCGCATACCACTGGTATGTCCTGAATACTTGGACATTTTCGACTAGTATTGAGGATGAATGCAACATAACCTTCATATTAATATGCTCACTAAAAATTTTCATCATAGACAAAATCATAAAATTTATTCCTGAACTGAAAACCATACATCAAACTTACTAGGTAAGGAGAAGGTTACAATCTTGGAGTAGCAGTCTAAACTTACAGATTGGTGGCTAGCCAATCCATACCCAAAATTACATCAAAGCCATACATGCTCAACCAGATTAGATCTGCTAATATGATCCTATCTCCTACCTTGATTTCACAATTCTTACACACCATATCAGTTTTCTGTGTTTCCTACATGGGTGTACTAACGTGTAACATAAAATCTAGAGATTCGGGATTAACATGCAATTTACGTGCGAAATGGGGTGATATGAAAGAGTGTGTGGAGCCTGAATCAAACAATACACGTGCCTCATGATTGTAAATTAAAAGCTTACCCTGAATGGTCTCAGCAGAGGCATCAGCAGTCTCTGTATCCAAAGCAAAGACCCTCCAATGAGTGACAGGCTTCTAGCCCTTCTCTACTACGGTAGCTCGTCTCTATGGGACTTGTCTCTGGGGAGCTTGCCTCTCAGGTTGTCGTGGTAGCTCTGGGAGCTGTGGAAACTTATTCAATGGGCAATCTTTAATCCAGTGACCCCTCTGTCCACACCTAAAATAGATCCTTGAGGACCAGTGACACGCACCACTATGGAAATTACCATAACTAGTGCACAATCTCTCGTACTGCTGGAAGCCTCTAGTAGTCTGTGGGGTAGCTATAGGAGCCATGGGCCTATCAATCCTAGCCCGAGACTCATCTGTCCTCTGCCTCTTAGGCTGGCCCCTCCTAAAATCTTGTCTCGCCAGCTCCATCTGTACACTCTTATCTCTGGTCCTTCCTTTAAAACCATACTCCGTCTAGGTGACATTAAGGCCCCTCTCGACCATCTGTGCTCTAACCAGGGCATCCTGAAATTTCGTAATCCATAGCCCCAAAAGACAGTTTCTGATAGCTGGCCTTAACCCTGCTAAGAACCTCTCAGTCTGACGCTCTTCATTCTGGAACGTCTCCGGGTCATACCTCATCAGCATAGTGAACTTACTTTCGTACTCATCCATAGTCATATTGCCCTGTACCAAGCTCAGAAAGTCCATCCTCAACTTCTGCTGGGCAGCTAGTGGAACATACTGGTTCCTAAAGGCTATGGAGAAAGCATCCCAACTAATCACCGGATGCTGAGCAGTCAGAAGGACCTTGGTGGATCCCCACCAATACTCTGCTTGGCTCTGCAGCATGTAAGTAGCCATAGAGACCTTCTCAACATCAGAACACCCCAGAAAGTCGAAGATTTTTCCAAGGCTCACCAGCCACTCTTCGACCTCTACCGGATTCTTAATTCCCTTAAATGCTCGAGGCCTCATCTTCAGGAAATCTCTCATCCTACCGATATTCTTTTCCTCCCTTCGGGCCTGTACAGGAGGCTGAGGCGCCATAGGTACTAGAGGAACTGGTGGAGGAGGAGGAGGTGGTGGTGCTTGCGGAGGAGTCTGCACCGGAGTAGGAACTGGTGCCATGCCAGCCGAATCAGATACGTTTGCCCCTAAGTTTTGGGCAACCATGGCGCTATCGACTCCAAGCCTCGCTCGAGGCGCTGTTCCAATCGCTGCTCAAACTGAGCCATACGAGTACGAGGACTCTTTGGCTCCGGTGAGGGAGGTGGAGGTGGCTGGGCCTGCCTCTGAGTACGTCTGCGTCTCCTACTCATCGTGCAGTGATCTAATACCTGCGCGTAATTCTAAAGATCAAATCTTAAACTCGTTATGTATACATTACCTACAACCAGACAAGAACAGACATTAGGATGTAATTTAATCCTTATTTTCGACACTGACAGTACTAGACAACCTTCGCTCTGATACCACTTAAACTATAATGACCCTTGACCCTTAAAAATCGGGGAAAAGTTTTTTTTTTTGAATTTAATTTACCTACTTATTTCCTTATTCACTCAGGTTGTATTCCTATGCAGTGTCAAAACACTTTTCTTAATTCTTTACTCGTAATTATAATTAATTTCAATTCTTTAACTTATATGGCCAATAAAAATTTCGACAGCATAACGGCTTATATATGAGCCTACCCACCTGCAATTCAGTTGTTTTCGACAATCCTAGATATCCACAACTACCAAGCATGCTTTCCAACAATCCTAGATATCTACAACTACCAAGCATTTTTCCCAAACCACTTTTACAACTCAATATATCGATTTCGATTTAATACTAGCCATCTCAAAATATAAACCCATAATAATATTGTTTACATCGTTTTCCGTACAAATTATATCCCAACAAATATTCTCAATATACGTGTCTGTACGTACAAATATGTCTGGTATAGGAATGTAAATGTATACCTTTCTGCATGTACAAAAAGTAGCCTAGGGTAGCTCTTCCCACAACCTACGTCGTGTACGCGGCAGGTCGCGCCTACAAATCACTGCAATTAATCTAAGAGGTAGAGGGGTGAGCTTTTGGGAAAAAGCCCAGTAAGACAATGTATTTAAAACGATCCTAGCAATTCAAATATGTAGAAACACAATAGTACGTATAATGATACTTTCTGAAAACTACTATATATGACATTCAAAGATTAAGGAAAATCAGAAACATCGAGATTCAAAATGTAATCCTTTAAGTACATGAAACTTAACAGGTATTACGTAAAACTGGTCGTACATTCAGAATTCCAAACAGGAATACATATCAAATCACATATTACAAAATCCATTTCTGAAATCAAAGTTTAATTTTCAAATTGAGACTACATCGGCCCACATAATTATCACGCGGTAATAACAAATTCGTCACGCGGCAAATAACCAAGTCATCCTCCGTAGAGGGAATTCAAAACCCGAAGGTAATTTCAGACGCCACGAAGGTGAAGTACAGGCGCCACGAAGGTGAAATACAGGCGCCACGAAGGCAAAATACAAGCTCCACATAGACGAAATATAGGCACCACGAAGGTGAAATACAGGCGCCACACAAGCGAGTTCAAACACCACATTGACGAGTCAGACGCCACACAGGCGAAGTTGACAAGCGTAAGCGTACAACATAAATGGCCCTTAGTCTCAAAACAACTATAGTTTTCATATACGAAAATATCGAAATAAAATCATCTTATTCGAAAGATCATTTCAGAAGACATGCTTTTATTCCGAAATCAAATTCAGTTATATACAATTATTCAAAAACATAAATATAGAGAGCATAGTCTTGATCAAAAATATAATTTAAAAACATGCATGAAAATCATACTTCATGTCTTTGTAAGTTTTCTTTATCAAGGTTCGGAAAGTAACTATTACCGTTTTAAATTATATCCTCTCACCTCGATCTATCGAAATTCACGAATTCGAGTGCTGACGCCTCTTAGTACCTCCTTTAATTCCTTCTACGATCACCTACACCGAAATCGTATATTTAGCACCCTATTCATGCGAATTGTCCAAATTGTGTTAAAATCGTAACCTATTCGTTACTACTGCGTGTGTACGTATTATTGTACGTACCTAAGTCAACATGCACATTTATATATTTTCTCTTACCACATTATTTTGTATGTACAATTATTGACATACACCTTATTATATACCTCTACATGTATGTACACATAAATATATATATATATATATTTGTTTTCATTCTTTTCCTATCTCATATATACATTCTTTGCATGTACGTAAACTAGCACACATTCATCTTATATACGCCCATATGCATATACACCTAAATATATATATATATATATATATATATATATATATATATATATATATACACACATATACACTCCTATCCATATATATATTATTATTGTTTTCCATTTTTCCTTATCACATATACATACATATTCTTATATGAACACAAACTAATATACACCCTTATCATATACAACTATATGTATATACCCAAATATATATACACACATTCATTTTACCATTTAATTTCCTTAGTCTTCATCACATAAATACATATATATATATACATATATATTTTTTGTCTATTTCACATTCACCTTAATTCACACTAACATGCTAGTGTCTACAACCCATTTATCCACATGTACATTGAATATCCATTCATGTATATACATATATACACTTTACCTTATCATACTTATACACAATCACATATATATATATACATGTACAATTAAATATACATATATACATTTTTCTATTCCTCATTTCACACACAACTTAATTCACACTAACAAACCTATACCTCAAACATACAAATACATACATGTATATGGAATATACCTATTTATAAATTTACCCTGTCTCTTTTCCAAATTTCCAGCCTTTCCCCCTTTTTTTCTTCCTTTCGGTTTGTTCTTCAGTCTCCCCTTTTTTTCTTTTCCTTTGTGGCCCTCAGTTTCCAGCCTTCACCTCTTCAACTTGTCTCAATTTCCAGTTCCTGTTTCTGTTTCCCCCCCTCTTGGTTGCTTCTGTTCAGCCTCAATTCAGTCCCACTTCCTTTTTTCTCTCAGCTCTCGGTTCCAGCCCTGCACATCCTCGGTTTCTCCTTCTTCCTCACCCTCTCGGTTCTAGCCCTGCCTCTCGGTTGCTTCTTCTTCAATCTCGGTTTCCAGCTCCCATCTTTGGTCTCATTCTCCCTTGATCTGCGTCCAGCAGCAACTTTCCTGCTCTGTTTCACATTTCCAGGGACTACTCCTGCTTCACTTTTCGATCTCAGTCAGCAGCAGTTCTCTCCCTCTTCCTCGAAGTCCTGCTCCCAGTTTTTTTATTCTTTCTTCCCTTCTTTTCTTTCTTCCCTTCTCTTCTTCCTCTTTTCTTTTCTCTCCTGGCCAGCAGTTCCCTCTCCTTCCTTTCTCTTCTTTTTCCTCTTTTTTACTTTTCTTCTTCCTCGACAGAACCAGTTCTCCCCTTCTTTCTTCTCTTCTTTTCTTCTTTCCCTTCCTTTCTTTTCTCTTTTCCCTTCCAGCCGATTGGCCTTTCTCCCTCTTCCCCCTTTCCTTCTTCCCTTTTCTTCTTCTTCCTCTTCTTTTTTCTCTTCTTCGGTTCCCGCCCAGCTCCTCTATTTTTGATTTCCTTTTTCAATTAGCAGGAGTCGAAATTGGCTTTCTTTGAAAGCCAATTCCGTACAACATATTATATATATAATATTAATATATATATATAAACATATATATATGTTATATTAATAGGTAGATAGATATTTGTTTGTTTGTATTATTATTATTTTTTTATTATTTTGTGTCCATTTATAAATTCTTGTCTCATGCTTTATTTATCATTTACTAATACTTATTTATTAAATAATATACATTACATAATATATATATATATAATTGTTATATATATATATATATATATATTATTACCTATCTATTTAAATGTCATGTTATTTATACATACATGTACGCCTATGTATATATATCTATATATACACATTTTCTTGTAAAATTATCCAATGACATAATATCCATGCCTTCCATGAAACTCTTATTATTTCGAAAATAAAATATTATCGGGATTCCATCACTCCTCATGAATTCCCGATACACGTTTTTACATCAACAGTTTTCAAGTAATAATTTAAAATTTTCCAATCCCTCCGTACTTGCATTTACTTTATCACTTCTTGTATCTTCGGGTTCCCGGTCATTCACAGGTTTCTCGACTCCTATATTCCTCGAGCCCTGCAACGAACATTCACACTTCCATTAAAATATAATATTTCTATTTTTATATAATCTAATTAAACGTAAAAAATTTGTAGGGTTTACATGGCCATAGTCGGATTCCAAGCTACACTGATCAGGTGTACGGGAACCCCACGCTTAGGGAGGCGGATCAACCATCCCTTCAGCTCACACAGATATCACGAAGAAAATCACGACACATCGTACCCTATGGCTAACGCTCAGGGTACATGTGCTCCCGTGGATCCTCATCACCCATTTCTATTGTCTCAAAATCATGTGCGAGCTCTCAAGTGGAACACACAATATCATCGAGGCATCAAGGACTCTTTTATTTTCTAAAAATTCCTTTGAAAATAATGTGCGAGCGGGGCTGATCAATTTATCAATGCCTCTCATGCTCTAATCACGATTTCACACAGAAAAGAAATAGAACTGCTCCTTTCACTGAGTATGAGTGAGAGGGCAATTCTCCCTACAATCACTCCTTAAAATCATTTCACACAATAGTTAAACCGGGAGCCCATCTATTATCATTCTTTCTTAAAACATTTGAAAAACCTCTTTTCGTAACAAACATAGAAGTCATACAACTCATACCATCGACTTATTTTCATACGTATTTTTCTTCTAGATATATCGATATCTATATATTATCACATACATTTACATGCAGCAGATAAGAAAACATACGTATAACTATCTTTATAGCTTACATAAGTCCCTTACCTTGATCTTGCAGTGTATCTCTTTGTCTCACACTGCTTCACCTGTCACCATTCACATCTACAGCTCCATCTATCTCTCTGGACGCTGCAGATACACATCAAATGTATCATTCATCATTTCAATAATTTCAAACCATCAAAACACCATTTATTCTCTTATTTCCTCTTTAACCTAACATAGGTCCTTAGTGACTTTAAATGTTATAGTCACTTCTAGCTATCTTCCCATATATCAATAGGTTTATAGCAGTAGCTAGGTTAACATACTAGAATTTGGTAACCTGAAAGCTTACCTAGTTTGCTATTCTTGCCACTTGGTCCAAAATCTCTTTATATCGATCAACACCTTCGATCTATCGTATCGAGGTCTCGTTTCCAACTATGTTGCTCTCCTTTGGCTAACGAACAACTTCGTGGAAGGAAACGTCTCTTAATTCTGGCTGGAAAGGTTGGTTTGTCTAGAAAAGGGTTTGAACACTTAAGCAAAAATTGAAAGGTTTTAGGTCACTGTGTCTTTCAGCCAAAAATCCCTTTCTTATATAGAAATTTCACTAGGAAATTGATCTTCATGGTGAGAGGATCGATCTCTCCTTCTTTGCCACCTTACTTTTCAGTGCATTAGATTTCATGAGATCGATTTGCTCTAAGTGATGGGATCGATCTTCTCCAGGCAGAGAGCTTAAGAAGATCGATCTGCTCCAAGGGTGAGATTGATCTGCTCTTGGCCGAGAGCTAAGGAAATCGATTCCTTCTACACATAATGCTTAGTAGATCAATCTGGCCCCATTGGGGATTGATCTTCCATGTTCCATTGCTCGAATAGGAGCATTTTTGGCTCTTCCAAATCGATCTTTCCTTCAATGAGATCGATCTGAAATTCATATTTTCCAGATTTTACTACAGTTTTCTGAGTAACTCACATAAAACATCCTTAATTTTGCTGCCATAGTCATTTTCTCATCCAACCACCTTTAAGACTTGAAAATGACATCCATTCATACTTTATACACATTAAAACTTGTGTGCATTCATTGTATACCAAAGGTATATAATACAAAACTAAAAGGAAGTATAAAACTTCATTCCATTTTACCACACTACCCATTTTGCATTCCACTCACATTCATCACTTAGAAAAGTCAATTTCTTCACATTCATACATAATGAAACTTGTACGTACATCACAACTCATATTACAAGTGTGTATATTGAATTTATGGACTTTACTTCATTTATGCTTCACATAGCTTGTACATGTATATACTTATGAATTCATAAAGTTACAACTGAAATACGGGTCTTACATAATTAGTCTGTGGCTCTGCACAGCTCTCAGGCCTACCCCTACAGCCTCTAGCGTGTGTACTCGTCCCTCTACCACGGCAGGTGACACGCATAATGCCTAAATTCCTTCATCCATAACCATCTATTAGTCTAATCCCATCTTGATATACTCAGTTATATCTAAACAAAGCACAATAATATGGGGATGTAATTTCTTAACTATTATTACCTACTTAAATCAGATCAACTATAGCTCTGATACCACCTTTTGTTATGACTCGTTCTACCAAAAATCATTACAAATTTTTATTTTTTCTATACATCTCACCTCCTATTGACAATTCCATTTTGGGCGAGTTGGGCTATGAGCCAGTAATAATCTCAATGCCTATTTCGTTTAATCATATTATTATTATTGTAATGATACTAGTGTCTCATGCAGCGTAATAATAGCTACATATGTTATAAAACTGTATGTACATATGTTTACATATATTTACATCCCCCATAATTACATTCGTTTACAAAACTGTGATATTATATGTTTAGATACAAAACTATACAATGTGTATACCTGATTCATGATGGGAAGTAGCGGATAACAATGAATGCAGTCTCTACTAGCTCTCAACTACTGTGGATGCTCTGTAGGGGTGAAAAGTGAAAGGGTGAGCACAACTTGCTCAGTAAGGCAATAATGTAAGCAGGTAGATAACTATACTATCTACATGCTTATAATGTCATGATATAAAAAATCATTTACATCCAGAGCATGAGGTATAATTAAAACTATGTCACATATATATAAATATATCATGTTCTGAAAACATGAAAATAGGCATGTAAACATGGAAAATCATCATGTCAACGTCTCATGCTCATCACATTGAAAACTCATTATAAAACAACCCCTTAATGTTTAACACATTATCAAAACTCAGTAAAACCCATCAACACATCATTAAAACCACATTTCGTTTTAAAATCACAAATCGAGGCGTAACCCCTCCTTGAGGTCTGCCCTGGTCTATCTAGACTGTATGATATCATGTAAGGCATGTAGGTTACTGTATAGGAAAAATCGAGGATTATATCCCTATGATCCCAGGCTATACGGATCCCAGTGTGCGGGGCATCATGGCTGCAACGGGAGGTGGCTCAATCCTACCCGCCAGAATATCATATCATCAATCTAATAGTCATGACTACACGGTACGACGTACTCCGTGTGACATACACGGTACAACTTACTCTATGAACCCATATCACAGTCTAGGGGTGTCTACCATAAGTTTTATCCACCCTATACCATGTCGATAACCAACTCATGTCTCAACATACACGTGCGAGCATATCATCTCACTGTGACATAGTCTACAGAAGGCTCCAATACGGGTCTGTGCATGTCACATCACGTCTAGTACGAACGAAGCTCCAGCACGATGCCATGCATATCATGATATCTAAAATCTCGTGCGATCGAAGCTCCAGCACGGTTTTATGCACATACAAAAATCCTCGTACGAGCAATGCTCCAGTACAGATTTCATGCGTAATAAATCAGTGTAAATCATGTACGAGCAGAGTTTCAGTACGATTTATACACAATAAATAAATGTAAAATTACGTACGAGCAAGGCTCCAGTACAATTTTCATGCATATAAATCAGTAAAACTCAGTGCGAGCAAGGCTCCATCACTCTGTATGTAAGTCAAAACATCAAAATCCAATGCGAGCAAGGCTCTAGCACGATTTATACTCATATAAATTGATAGGTTGCTTTATTTCGATAAAACACTTTCAAAATCATAATTGACACCTCACACGTGCCCCTTTCATGCAAATCATGAAAATCAATAGTCAGCCTATTGATAAATTGCTTAAATCAAGCAATATATTTCATAAAAATATCAAAAAACACATGTTATTCATGCAATTTATTAGCCTTACTACCCTTTTCGTAAAATTCCTAACTAGGGGCAAAACAATCTTTTTCCATCGATACCCCGATTTTTGCAAAAATTATTATCTAGATACTTTAGAAAATTTTAGGCCCTGTAAATCTCCTCAAAAATACACATAGATATCTCTAAGCACTTACAAAATTCCCTTACCTCAAATTGCTTTATACTGTCTAACTTTCCAATGCTGAGAAATCGCTCAATCCAATTTGCTCTTAATTAAATCTTTAGAGCTGCATATAATCATTTATCGGGTTACATACAATATATTTACCCATGTTTCACTTTTACATGGCTAAATTTAAAGAATTTGGGCTTGTTTACTCTTATTGGGCTCGATTGCACCCTAATGGGTCATAATCGGTCTTACGGCCATTTTCACTTACTATTCCTTTCATCAAGCCATATTGGGCTAATGAGGCCCATCAACACTTACTGGGCCTCGTTCTAGGCTCTTTGGATGTGAGATCTGAGACTTTCAGACATATTTAATGATGTAATAATAAATTGAAGTGTAATTTATTGAGCTAGGTGAATTGTGGAAATTATAATTGGAGATTTATATGTTAAGTGTGTAAAATGAGCATGAAGCATGAGGACAGATCGATCTGGGAGAAGGAGAGATCGATCTGGTGAGTTAAAAATGACGAGAAATGGGAAATTTGAGGAGCAGATCGATCTCCAATGGAAGAGATCGATCTCCTTATGAATTTGTTTGAGAAGGGATTGATCTCATGAGGAAGAGATCGATCTCCAAATGAATCTGTTTGAGAGAAGATCGATCTCATGAGGAGGAGATCGATCTCCAAATGCTTCTGTTTGGGGAGAAGATCGATCTCCTTAGGAGCAGATCGATCTCATAAAGCCATAAAGAGATTGATCTCACCCCTCGACAGATCGATCTCCTAGGCATAAAATTGCCCAGATCGTCCCCAAATTTCAAACACAGATCGATCTCATCAAGAGGCAGATCGATCTCCTACCTCCAGTCTATATAAGGAACCTGTGTTTTCTCCTGAAATTTCACTTTCTCTCTCTTCTAAACCTCCATTTTTCAAAAAACCTAGTTTCTCACTCCTCCAAATCACCCATTTCCGACCGAATCAGCTGTTGTGGTAAGAAGGAAAGTTATTCCTCATCAAAGGGAGAACAACGTACTTGGAAATCGAAGGACGAATCGGATCGAGGCGTGAGTTGTGCGTCTCACAAGCTTTGGGTAATTTCTAAACCTCGATCTTGATATTTGAGCTGATTTTGATGTTATTGGTGGTTGTAATTGTGTCGAAATAGTTGAGGAATGATTAGGGATTGATGAGATTGTAATGTAGTTGGATTAATGTTGATATTTGGAAATTGTGGCAATTTTGAGGATTGTGCTATAAATGGAAATATAGACAATGTGGTAAATTAGCATAGATAATTGGTATTAGAGATATCGAACATTGGGATATTGTGAATAGAGTTGTAGTTTAGGGTTGAGTTACGAGAAATCAAGAGAATTGAGGTGTTATGAGCAATTATGCTCGATTTTGAGAATTGAGGCTTATGTGATGTGGAGTATTGATGTTTTAACATCGTTTGGACAGCTCGGGAGTTCCAGAGTGGAATGCGAGACTAGTCCGTGATACGGGGGAAACGATTGCACTATACGAGGTGCAAAGAGGTAAGGGAAAACTAAACCATTTTGTGTATGTATTTTGATGAATTGTTAGCATGAACCATGATTTGAGAATACAAGCATGTTTTGTGTTGTGATGTAATTGCACACGGTTTTTATAGCCGGTTGGAGCCCATTATTTTATGAGTTTATAAGCTAAGTGTGAAATTGCTTTATAAACCTTTGAGTTGCGTGAAAAAGTAAATTGGGCTCTACGTTAAGGCGATATTGAGATTTGAGAAAATGTGTGCATGTTTCACCGGTTGGAACTCGGTTTTAATATGTTTTGTGTTGAGTACACAAATGTTTTAAATGAGTTTTTAAGAGAAAACCATTATGAGTTCTACGTGAAGGCATAACGTTATATAAGATAATGGCTAATGATTGAGACTTAGGCGTGTCATGTTGAATACACATCGGGCATTGCTCTGGTAGCATATAAGACCGATATAGTGGGACGCCTAGGAACCGACCCAGGGACCACAGGCATTGTTCTGGTAACATGTAAGTCCGATTATTCCTCCGCTCTGGTAGCGTTGGGAGGCATTGCTCTGGTAGCATGTAAGACCGAGAGAGTGGGCCGCCTGGGAACCGACCCAGGGACCACAGGCCTTGTTCTGGTAACATGTAAGTCCGATTATTCCTCCGCTCTGGTAGCGTTGGGAGGCATTGCTCTGGTAGCATGTAAGACCGAGAGAGTGGGCCGCCTGGGAACCGACCCAGGGACCACGTGTCAGTGTGCATTAGGCGAGGCATTGCTCTGGTAGCAAGTAAGGTCGGGCCTTGTTCTGGTAACATATAAGTCCAATATACTTTGCACACGACCATATTGTCGACGTTCCCTCTATACGAGGATGCTTGGGATGCGCACCCAGAGGAGCTTATATATATTTGATGTGCCATGACGAATTTTAATTGAGTTTTATTGCCTAGTCTCGTTTTACACATGAGTTGTGTTTTGTGACTTTGTCACGTGCGATTTACTGAGGTGATTTTTATCACGTATTTGAGAACAGCCATTATTGCAAATCTTTACACATGCTTGTGAGTGCTCGGTGTTGAGCCTTTTATCTTCATGTTTTCACATGATTTAACGAGTTAAGAGATGATGCTTTGAGAACTTTCATGCTACGATTTCAAATGAGCTTTATAAACAAATACATATTTGTGATGTGTGAAATGGTTTATTTAACTGAGTTCCTTTACCCCCCTTACTGAGCGATTTAGAAGCTCACCCTATTTTCATTTTCCCCCCAGAGTTCTTCAAGTGATAAGAGGATCTCCCTGCGGCGTACGGAGTAGTGGCTAGTGGAGGACTTGAGCTCCAGGCCCTATATATTGTATTTGAGGTATATTTTACCTTTTCATGTACCCAGACTATTAATGTGATTACAGACACTCGATGTATGTCATTGTATGGGATGTATTAGGATTAATTAACTTGGAATTGAGTAATGTATATGATTCAATATACACTATGTTGTGATGAGATCCTGAGGCATGATAATTATGATGATGTATGACACTGCACAGGAATTCACCTTTAATTGTGAATTAATGAGTAAAAAGTTTTAAATTAGCCCTATTTTCCGCATTTTCGGGGCGTGACAAAGTTTTCTTGGTATCAGAGCTTAGGGTGTCTAGTACTGTCAGTGTCGGTTAAGTGAAATAGAATACATCCCAAGTGTCTGTAATAGTCTGGTCATGAACTGAAATTGAGGATTGAGATTTCAATCAATTGTGATATGTACGCGCAGGAGACGAGTTGAGATTGAGAATGAGTAAACGACGAGGTCGTTCTAGGAGGCAGGCAGAGTCCCCTCCACCACCTGTCCCACAACCAGAGAGTCCTAACTCTCGATTTAATCGGATTGAGACCGATGTGAGGCAAGGTTTTGAGCAGATGGCAACGCTATTCGCGCAACACTTTGGAGTTAATGCCTCGGATACTACCCCTACACCACCACCAGGACCTCCCATACCCCCAGTGCCTCCCGCCACTCAGCCTGAGGACAGAAGTAAGGTCCGACTAAAGGAATTTCTGAAGATGAATCCACCCGTATTTAAGGGAAAGAAGGATCCTACAGAGGCTGAGGAGTGGTTGACGGAGTTGAGAGTTATATTTGATTTACTGGGGTGCACCGATGCTGAGAGAGTCAGTATGAGTGCCTATATACTGAAGGGGAGAGCTCGAGATTGGTGGAGTACTACCCAGGGTATCTTGATGTCCCGCCAGGATGTGATTGGTTGGGAAGAGTTCCAGACAGCTTTTAGAACCCAATATGTACCACGAGCCGCCCAGAGAAGGAAACAGGCCGAGTTTTTGAGTTTGGTACAGGGTGACATGTCGGTGGATGACTATGAGAGCCAGTTCACCGCACTACTGAGATATGACCCAGAGACCTTCAAGAGTGAAGAGCTCCGCACAGAGAAGTTTGTGTATGGGTTGAAGCCCGTCATTAAAGATAGATTGATGGGGCTATGTATTACTGAGTTTGGAGATGCTCTGAGACGAGCACAAGAGGTTGAAAGAGGAATCGAAATGGTACAATCCCAGCATGAGCTCAGAGCAGTGCATAAAGATAAGGGCAAGAGGCCAGCGATTTTCCAAACAGAGGCTCGGAGAGGTTCCTTCAGGAGAGGGAGGATTGAGGTACAGAAGGACAGATTGGAGAGACCCAGAGCCTATCCTATTATCAAGGAGACCCCTCGATATGTCAGGCCTGAGACAAGGTTTTGTAGAGACTATGGCCGATCGCATGAGGGAAGTTGTACTGGGTCGATCCGCGGATGTTTTAGATGTGGTGACATGGGTCACAGAGTGAAAGACTGTCCCCAACCTCAGATACCACATGTTCCAGAGCCCGCTAGACAACAGCCTCAGAGAGTGGATCCCCGGAGACGGGCCACTGCGGCAGAGAAAGGGAAGAAACCTGTGGCACAGGGACGTGTGTTTGCCCTGGATAAGGAGACCGCAGACGCGTCAGCGGAAACTATAAGAGGTACACTCTCCGTCTGTAATTATGAGGCTCATGTGTTGATTGACTCAGGATCTACGCATTCGTTTATTTCTGAGCATTTTGCATGTAGATTAAACTTGAAGTTTGAACCTTTAGAATATATACTACATGTAAATACCCCTATGCGTGAATCCCAGAGAACTGAGTTAATCTGTAGAGGGTGTGAGATAAAGGTGGGAGATAGAGTAATGTTAGCAGATCTAATCCTGTTGAATATACATGGATTTGATGTAATTCTGGGAATGGATTGGTTGGCAACCAATCGAGTGAGTTTAGACTGCTACACTAAGATTGTAACTTTCTCCCTACCTGAACCTTACAGTGTACGGTTGAGATATTGAGGAAATGAATATGTGGAATTCTAGTAGTAATTTGAGAATTTTAACATTATTTTGGAGAATATTAAATGTGATTATTCATGTGAAGGTTATGAGACACTCATCTCAGATGATGAGCGGGAACACCCGAGGATTGAGGATATACCTGTGGTTTACGAATTTCTGGATGTTTTCCCAGATGAATTGCCAGGTTTACCACCAGAGAGAGAGCTGGAGTTTACCATTGATTTGGTACCGGATACTCAGCCGATCTCTAAACCTCCCTACAGGATGGCATTAGTGGAACTTGAGGAATTGAAGAAACAACTACAGGAGTTATTGGATCAAGGGTTTATTAGACCCAGTGTTTCGCCGTGGGGAGTGCCAGTACTGTTTGTTAAGAAGAAGGATGGTAGTCTCAGATTATGTGTGGACTACCGGCTGTTGAATAAAGCCACGGTGAAGAATAAATATCCGCTGCCCAGGATTGACGATCTACTTGATCAGCTAAGAGAGGCATCAGTCTTTTCTAAGATTGATTTGAGATCGGGCTATCACCAATTGAGGATTAAGGAAGAAGATATTCCAAAGACGGCCTTTAGGACAAGGTATGGCCATTACGAATTTCTGGTGATGTCCTTTGGATTGACGAACGCCCCTGCAGCATTTATGAGATTGATGAACGAGGTGTTCAGAGACTATCTGGATAAGTTTGTGATAGTCTTTATCGATGATATCCTGGTGTACTCTCGGTCGTATGAGGAGCATGCACAGTATTTGTGGTTAGTACTTCAGATACTCCGAGATAAGCAATTGTACGGAAAGCTTAGTAAGTGTGAGTTTTGGCTGAACCGGATAGCTTTCCTTGGGCATGTAGTCTCCGAGGAAGGAGTGTCAGTGGATCCGAGTAAAATAGCAGCTGTGCTTAATTGGGAAAGACCGAGGACAGTGACTGAGATACGAAGTTTCCTTGGTTTGGCAGGGTATTACAGGAGATTTGTGGAAGGATTCTCGAGGATTGCCGCTCCTTTAACTAAGCTCACGCGTAAGGAGACTCCATTTACATGGACTGATCAATGTGAGCTCAGTTTTCAGGAATTAAAAAGGAGATTGACAACGGCACCCGTGTTAACTATCCCTGAGGGATCAGGAGGATTCTCGGTGTATAGTGATGCATCCCACCAAGGATTGGGGTGTGTGCTTATGCAGCACGGAAGAGTGGTCGCATATGGATCGCGACAACTGAAAGACCATGAGCGAAATTATCCCACGCATGATTTGGAGTTAGCCGCTGTGGTATTTGCTTTGAAGATCTGGCGACACTACTTATATGGGGAAAGATTCCAGATCTTCACTGATCACAAGAGTTTGAGATATCTCTTTGATCAGAAAGAGTTAAACATGAGACAAAGGAGATGGATGGAACTCCTTAAGGATTATGACTGCGAGATTCTATATCATCCGGGTAAGGCGAATGTAGTTGCTGATGCCCTGAGCAGGAAGAGTATGATATCTGCTATGATGATCAGGGAATGGGATTTGTTAGAGCAGTTCGTCGAACTTCGGATCAGAGTTAAAGAGGTAGAGACTGGATTTTTGGCTAGCCTGCGGATAGAGCCCAGGATCATGGATCAGATTAGAACTGGGCAGCGCAGTGATCAGAGATTGATAGATATGGTTAGCCAAGCTGAGCAGAGTTCGCAGTCGGATCTCACCATCAGTGAGGATGGATTATTGAGGTTCAGAGGACGGATTTGTGTACCGGACGATGATACCCTAAAGAGACAGATACTAAGAGAATCTCATTGCTCGCGATACACCATGCACCCAGGGAGTACTAAGATGTACCGAGACTTGAGAAAGGTGTATTGGTGGAGTGGTATGAAGCGAGACGTGGCAGAGTATGTGGCCAGGTGTTTAGTATGCCAGCAAGTGAAAGCTGAGCATCGGAAGCCCGGAGGACTACTACAGCCCTTACCTGTACCTACATGGAAATGGGAGCATGTCACTATGGACTTTATTATGGGTTTACCGAGGACCCGAAGAGGTCGTGACGCGATACGGGTCATTGTGGATAGATTGACCAAGAGTGCCCACTTCCTTGCCATCAAGAGCACAGATACTGTGGATGCCTTAGCTGAGCTATATGTCAGCGAGATAGCTAGATTACATGGGGCTCCAGTGAGTATTACTTCTGATAGAGATTCCCGATTTACTTCCAGATTCTGGACCCAGTTTCAGGAGTCCATGGGATCTCGATTGAGTTTTAGTATCGCCTATCATCCTCAGACAGATGGTCAGTCGGAGAGGACTATTCAGACCCTGGAGGATATGTTGAGGGCGTGTACGATGGATTTTAAGGGATCATGGGATGATCACCTGCCCCTAGCAGAGTTTGCGTATAATAACAGCTATCATGCGAGTATTGGAATGGCACCTTTTGAGGCTCTATATGGTAGGAGGTGTAGATCCCCTGTAGCTTGGGAAGAAGTCGATGACAGAAAGATAAATGCTCCCGAGCTTGTTGAGTAAGCCATACAGAGTGTGAAACTCATATGTGAGAGGTTGCGGTCTGCACAGAGTAGACAGAAAAGCTACGCGGATGTGCGTAGACGGCCACTCGAGTTTGATGTTGGTGATGCAGTATTTCTGAGAGTATCACCGAGCAAGGCTATCATGCGATTTGGGAAGAAAGGGAAATTGAGTCCTCGATACATAGGACCATTCGAGATTCTTGAGAGAGTGGGAGAGGTAGCCTACAGATTGGCATTACCCCCACAGATGTTCGGAATACACAATGTTTTTCATGTATCTATGTTAAGGAAGTACCACCCGGACCCTTCTCATGTTATAGAGTATGATGAGATGGACATACAGGAGGACATGAGCTACACTGAGGAACCCGTCCGGATTCTCGATAGAAAGGAGAAGGTACTGAGAACTAAGAGCATCCCATTAGTGAAAGTTTTGTGGAAACATCACTCAATGGAAGAGGCAACATGGGAATTAGAGAGTCTCATGAAGGAGAAATACCCCCATCTGTTTTGACTAGTTGAGTTGAATTTGGAGGACCAAATTCTTTTTAAGGTGGGGAGGATGTGAGATCTGAGACTTTCAGACATATTTAATGATGTAATAATAAATTGAAGTGTAATTTATTAAGCTAAGTGAATTGTGGGAATTATAATTGGAGATTTATATGTTAAGTGTGTAAAATGAGCATGAAGCATGAGGACAGATCGATCTGGGAGAAGGAGAGATCGATCTGGTGAGTTAAAAATGACGAGGAAGGGGAAATTTGAGGAGCAGATCGATCTCCAATGGAAGAGATCGATCTCCTTATGAATTTGTTTGAGAAGGGATCGATCTCATGAGGAAGAGATCGATCTCCAAATGAATCTGTTTGAGAGAAGATCGATCTCATGAGGAGGAGATCGATCTCTAAATGCTTCTGTTTGGGGAGAAGATCGATCTCCTTAGGAGCAGATCGATCTCATAAAGCCATAAAGAGATCGATCTCACCCATCGACAGATCGATCTCCTAGGCATAAAATTACCCAGATCGTCCCCAAATTTCAAACACAGATCGATCTCATCAAGAGGCAGATCGATCTCCTACCTCCAGTCTATATAAGGAACCTGTGTTTTCTCCTGAAATTTCACTTTCTCTCTCTTCCAAACCTCCATTTTTCGGAAAACCTAGTTTCTCACTCCTCCAAATCACCCATTTCCGACCGAATCAGCTGTTGTGGTAAGAAGGAAAGTTGTTCCTCATCAAAGGGAGAACAACATACTTGGAAATCGAAGGACAAATCGGATCGAGGCGTGAGTTGTGCGTCTCACAAGCTTTGGGTAATTTCTAAACCTCGATCTTGATATTTGAGCTGATTTTGATGTTATTGGTGGTTGTAATTGTGTCGAAATAGTTGAGGAATGATTAGGGATTGATGAGATTGTAATGTAGTTGGATTAATGTTGATATTTGGAAATTGTGGCAATTTTGAGGATTATGCTATAAATGGAAATATAGACAATGTGGTAAATTAGCATAGATAATTGGTATTAGAGATATCGAACATTGGGATATTGTGAATAGAGTTGTAGTTTAGGGTTGAGTTACGAGAAATCAAGAGAATTGAGGTGTTATGAGCAATTATGCTCGATTTTGAGAATTGAGGCTTATGTGATGTGGAGTATTGATGTTTTAACATCGTTTGGACAGCTCGGGAGTTCCAGAGTGGAATGCGAGACTAGTCCGTGATACGGGGGAAACGATTGCACTATACGAGGTGCAAAGAGGTAAGGGAAAACTAAACCATTTTGTGTATGTATTTTGATGAATTGTTAGCATGAACCATGATTTGAGAATACAAGCATGTTTTGTGTTGTGATGTAATTGCACACGGTTTTTATAGCCGGTTGGAGCCCATTATTTTATGAGTTTATAAGCTAAGTGTGAAATTGCTTTATAAACCTTTAAGTTGGTGAAAAAGTAAATTGGGCTCTACGTTAAGGCGATATTGAGATTTGAGAAAATGTGTGCATGTTTCGCCGGTTGGAACTCGGTTTTAATATGTTTTGTGTTGAGTACACAAATGTTTTAAATGAGTTTTTAAGAGAAAACCATTATGAGTTCTACGTGAAGGCATAACGTTTTATAAGATAATGGCTAATGATTGAGACTTAGGCGTGTCATGTTGAATACACATCGGGCATTGCTCTGGTAGCATATAAGACAGATATAGTGGGACGCCTGGGAACCGACCCAGGGACCACAGGCATTGTTCTGGTAACATGTAAGTCCGATTATTCCTCCGCTCTGGTAGCGTTGGGAGGCATTGCTCTGGTAGCATGTAAGACCGAGAGAGTAGGCCGCCTGGGAGCCGACCCAGGGACCACAGGCCTTGTTCTGGTAACATGTAAGTCCGATTATTCCTCCGCTCTGGTAGCGTTGGGAGGTATTGCTCTGGTAGCATGTAAGACCGAGAGAGTGGGCCGCCTGGGAACCGACCCAGGGACCACGTGTCAGTGTGCATTAGGCGAGGCATTGCTCTGGTAGCAAGTAAGGCCGGGCCTTGTTCTGGTAACATATAAGTCCAATATACTTTGCACACGACCATATTGTCGACGTTCCCTCTATACGAGGATGCCTGGGATGCGCACCCAGAGGAGCTTATATATATTTGATGTGCCATGACGAATTTTAATTGAGTTTTATTGCCTAGTCTCGTTTTACACATGAGTTGTGTTTTGTGACTTTGTCACGTGCGATTTACTGAGGTGATTTTTATCACGTATTTGAAAACAGCCATTATTGCAAATCTTTACACATGCTTGTGAGTGCTCGGTGTTGAGCCTTTTATCTTCATGTTTTCACATGATTTAACGAGTTAAGAGATGATGCTTTGAGAACTTTCATGCTACGATTTCAAATGAGCTTTATAAACAAATACATATTTGTGATGTGTGAAATGGTTTATTTAACTGAGTTCCTTTACCCCCCTTACTGAGCGATTTAGAAGCTCACCCTGTTTTCATTTTCCCCCCAGAGTTCTTCAAGTGATAAGAGGATCTCCCTGCGGCGTACGAAGTAGTGGCTAGTGGAGGACTTGAGCTCCAGGCCCTATATATTGTATTTGAGGTATATTTTACCTTTTCATGTACCCAGACTATTAATGTGATTACAGACACTCGATGTATGTCATTGTATGAGATGTATTAGGATTAATTAACTTGGAATTGAGTAATGTATATGATTCAATATACACTATGTTGTGATGAGATCCTGAGGCATGATAATTATGATGATGTATGACACTGCACAGGAATGCACCTTTAATTGTGAATTAATGAGTAAAAAGTTTTAAATTAGCCCTATTTTCCGCATTTTCGGGGCGTGACATTGGATAGCTCATACAATTATTTACGACAATTGATTTCCAATTCCAAAACATAATTCATTTTATACGAAATTAATCTGTAACTTATGCGATGAATTTCTAATGCACATAACTATACAAATTGTCGTAAATGAGATTTAATTACCCGAGATTCTATGATGGTACACAAATCGAGGTTGACTTGAGCTCTCATTTATTGCCAATCGTCGAGCTACACATTTATATATTTACCGGGTCAATTTCAGTCAAATATAATTTCAATTAAATATTTCAAAAATTAAATCGATCAATTTTGACCGTTTACTGACTTACCCGTATCTCGATTAGATCACCGAATTTTTTCTCCCTTTTTTTGGCTGAACCAATCCGATCTGGTTCAACATAATTCCTTTTTCACTGAACCGATCGTACCGGTTCAGTCCTCACTTCGTCGTTCATGACGTTTTCGGTCGTTTCCCAGCTCCCCTCTGCCACCGTTCGACTCATCCTTGGCTGGGGAACGTTCGGCTGGCCTTAGATCGGACTAATCGGCACTGGTGCTACCAAATTTCTCCCTTCTCTCCTCGACAATCTCCATCATCGATCTCCTATTTCTGGCGTCGTCAGCGCGTATGCTGGCGCCTGGTGGCTCTCATGTGGTCGGGTTTCTTTCGCCGGTCATCGCTTGCTCGTCTCTCTCGTCGGTAGCTCATCGGAGCAGGGAATCGTCTCCTTCAGCTTCGTCTTCCTTCCTCCCTTTTTCGCGATTTCGTGATTCTGTTCTTTTTTTTTTTAATTTTATATATAATACATTATATTATTATTTTATAGAATAAAATACATTATTTCTACACAAATATCTTCTACACCAATATATTTAATTAATTAAATATATATTTATCTTATTTTATTATTTTTTTAGTATTATTCCCACATTTTCAAGATAATTTCTCGGGGTGAAAATTTCGGGTTATCGTAATAAATTCGTATTTTGATCAATTGGACTCAGAATTCAATAATTTCTTCTTTAATGATCAAGATTTCCTAAATTCATATTTAAAATGACAATTTCTTACCGAATTGATACCAAATTTCGAGTCTTGTTAACCTATTTACCATTTTTTGCATTTTACGTACATGTCTAACTACTTCATTCACATTTATATGATTAATATCATCTGTCTTATGATTCCATTACATATAATAATGTCATATAACGTGTGAATCATAAGGAATGTTATACAAAATACAGGTCTCACACATAGTATGTCACTTTTCACAAAATGGAGCACTAATAGGAGAACAATATAAAACAAACCTACTTAACACACTCAATATAGTTTTTTTGGACCAACAGAGTATGCCTAAAAATATATCATGAAAAATCTCAATCCTTAAAACAGATTAGGCCTCACAGATTATTCATCCTAAAGTGATATGACAACATGAAATCTATCTCATATATCAAGTCAATATAATAGGTTGGCATTTGATATCATCAATTTAGAGTACTACAAACATATAACTGCTCCTACTGGCCTTATAATGAATCCATTTATCAACATGATCTCCTTAAAGTGAAAATCTTATTACTTTGAATATTAAAATTGGGATGCCTCTTAATATTCGCAAATGAACTTCTAGAGTTCACAAGCTATATGTTCCGTCTCAAGAAACACAAACTTTCATGTTACTTCATTTAGACATTTTAATGTCCTTCCTTTTGACATAGCTCTTAATCAAAATGAGCAACCAAATGCTATCATGATCCTAAAAATTCCTTAGTAGAAACAGTTGTGAAGGTTTCCACGTAACAAATTCATTCTCTTTATTTAAAGCCATTTGCCAAAATAATTTATTTATACCCACCTAATTAAGCCATTAAAAACATTTGATGGGCATTGGTATATTCCAAATTAAGTGAATTATGAATTAAATATGTAATTAAATTCAAGAAATCACCCTAGAACTAATTCCTCCAAAAAATTCACTTATGCCCATTTAATTTTGGGCTTAACAATTAATTAAGGCTATTATACAAATTTGGCCTATAACTAAAATGACCCAAGGATTAATAATGCAAATGGCCCAATAATTAATTCATCAAAATAGCCTGTAATTAATCCAAATATAATAATCAAATTAAATTCATTAATCAGCATGACCCCTAAATTAATTAAGCAAAATGGTCCAAAAATTAAATAATTTAATTATTAAAAACTAATTCAAATTTTTTATGAATTTTTAACTTCATGTATGACTTCTAAAGGTTGTTTTGGGATAAATTAGTAATTTGTAGGTGAGTTTGAGTTTGATACTAAGTGCTCAAACCAACCAAAACCTCACCAAGTCATTAACACAAACTAAAATACAATTAAAATCGACCTGAAATGTGGGTGAAAGCTCAATCTCGCCACTATAGTTGTTCCAAAATTGAAGCTCTTGTTTATTCTTGAGCATGCATATAAGAAAGAGTGAAAGAAAGTATGAGAGAGAAGGGATTTACTACTCTCATTTCTCCTTTTGAATTGTGAAACTTAATGAGCTAGTTTCATATCAATAATATGAGAATAAGAACCTCTATTTATGTGATTTTATGTTTAAATTCATCCCACTATGAGTTTAATACTTGTATAATTTGAGGTCATACTTAACCAAAATCATACTACTTAATTTGGTTATATTATTATTGGTGTTACTAAAATGTTAACTATTTTGACATTAATCAAAATTAAATTTAAGTCAAAATTAATTTTGTTGATCTACTAAATAAGATATATCCAACTTTTTTTACAAAAAAAAATTATGTTATTATTTTATTTAAAAATCCTTATAAAATAATTATTTATACATGTATATGTATATGTAACATTGTGTAACAAGTTATGATGTTTCTTATTATAGCATGATGCTTACATGACCCTGATTTGGATTGAAATAAGCGGGTAAGAAGTTGAATCCACGGGACTGAACCTGAATCAAGTATTCTGGATTTAAGCCAAATTGATGTTGAAATTAATGTATAAAAAAGTGTGCGAAATCTGATGTAAATAATTACAAACTCCAATGAGAAACGGAAGCATAACAGAGCAATAGGGTGTAGTAAAGTTGGAACAGGAGAGTAGGTGGGTGGGGAAAACACAGAACGGGACAGCTGCACAACCTGAAAGCCTAAGAAAACTAAAAAAGAAAAAAAAAATTGGTACAAAAAGCAGTGTGCAGAGAGAAAGGAGGAGGGGTCATGTCACAGCAACACAACATGCCCCAAATCTCTGATAAGTCTGAGTAATAATAAGAAAAAACAAACGGCTAGCTATTGCTAATAAAGAGAGAGAGAGAGCGCCTTCCTGTCCCCTCACCCTCAGATCACTCATTACCTGCCTCACTCTCTCTGCTTTCTCCGCGCCCCCTTAGCCACTGCTCCTGGGGGACTTTCCCTCTTCTCCTTCGCCGATTTCACCTCCCAAGTCCCACCCATCACTCCTTCATATAAACCCTTCTCTCTCTCTCTCCCTCTCTTTCTGTTTCTTTCTTTCTCTCTCTCCTCTCTATGCCTTATAGCTTCATAGTTAACTTTACAAAGATACATCAGCCAGCGACTGCTGCTCATCATCATCTTTATATGCACTTTCCTTGCCCCTGGGTTTTCCGGCGAACATATAGCCCCAAAACAAGTCAAATTTGCATGAACTCTTGGATATTCCCAACGCCATAAAAAAAGATACTGGAAGAAAAGAGTGCCTTTTCGGAGGATCCACCAACACTCGTCCTCCATCTATTTTCCCCCCAGCCCATCAACTGCAGTAAAAGAGTTCCAGGAAAGAAAAGAAAATATAAAATAAAAAGGTTTGACTGAAGAAATCGAGGCCACGCACGTCTAGTACTAGTACTACTCCCCTGTATCTTCTTTTTCTGTTTATTATTCTATTTTATTAAACTCCCAAGACAAAAAGAATAAGAATAAGAGGTAATTCTTCATCCCAAGATCTCCCATAGTCAGAGTCAGACACCCTTCTCTTAATCTTTTCCCATCTCTCCTTTTCACTATATCTTTTCCTTTTCTTACTTCCAACATTCAAAAATAATGCTTATTTTTTCTTTTTTTTCTTTTTGATATTGTATATGTTCAGTTTGGTTGTGACTTGTGAGTTCATCCCAAGATCTTGTTTCTAATATCTAATAATATTTATCCTTCTCTCTGCCTTATTATAAAGTTCCATTGTTTACACCTTTACATGAAATTGAATCAGCTTGTAACAATATAGTATTTTCTATGAAATTCAAGCAAGATCTGCTCCCAAAAGCTTTTCATCGAAAGTTGCGAAGTGAAGGTCATCTTCGCGAGATCCAATCCCACTAACCTATCGGTAAAATCAGCTAGCCTTCCTTGCTTCTTCCCTCCTCTCCTGCTCTCCTTCCCAAAACCCTACAAGCTCTCTCTTCTTCCATACTCCAGAAATGGGCTCCTCGCGGCCATACTAGTGAATATTTGAGACAAGTCAAGGATTATTGCCAAGAAAATATTCTCTCAACATTTAGTTTACTTCTTCTCCATTCATTCCATAAATAGCTTCAGCTTATTTTGTCACTAGTCAGCCAAGCATCATAGGTTAGAATAGAAGAATAATTGCTTCCAATTCCTTAGAAATTACCGAATTCAGGGAACAATCTGAACGCAGACTGAGTAATTAACGGGTAGATATTGCATGGTTAATCTTTCCGGTTTTAAAAGTTATAAAGCCGTCAACTTTCCATTTCCTCGTGTATGATAGGATCGAATTAGGTTCTCTTCTCTTTCTTCAGTTTGCTTCACTTTCTATAAATTCATTTCAACCCCCAAAGCCCTAAGCCTCTCCCGTCGCAGCCGCATCGCCACTTGAGAATTCATTTCGCACATCCTTTATTAAACTTTTTAGTTTTGTTCTACCGATTCATCTATATTGTTATTTAGTGGGTGTATGGTTTTTCCCTTTTATTTTTCTTTAAGAGCCCACAATTTCATTCAACATATAGATCAGTGTTCATCTGTGCACTATATATGGTACAGAAAAGATTTGAATAAGCCTAGAAATTCTTTACTGCTTTGTTGTTCTGCTGTCATTATTGTAAAACTTATACTTGGTTTTGATGCATGATTTGATGTTGCAGAGAAAAAAGTGGAATATGGCATCATCATCCAATTCCCCATGTGCCGCATGTAAGTTCTTGAGACGGAAATGCCAGCCAGAGTGTGTTTTTGCGCCCTACTTCCCACCTGATCAGCCCCAAAAGTTTGTCAACGTCCACAAGGTATTCGGCGCAAGCAACATCACGAAACTGCTCAATGAGTTGCACCCATCGCAGCGAGAGGATGCTGTCAATTCACTAGCATATGAGGCAGATATGCGTCTCCGTGACCCTGTGTACGGCTGCGTTGGAGTCATATCTCTCCTGCAGCATCAGCTCCGCCAACTGCAAATGGATCTGAGCTGTGCCAAGTCTGAATTGTCAAAGTACCAGAGCTTAGGCATCACCGGCCATGCTGGCCTCATAGCGGCTGCGGCAGCTGCGGCCACAGCCACGGCTACCACTCATCAGAACTTGGGGATCAATCTGATTGGGAGCGGTGGTAGTGGAGGGCGTGAACATCATTACCATCACCAGTTCTTCCCCCGGGATCATCAGCAGCAGCAGATGATAAGGAGCTTTGATGCTAGCAGTAACTATGATGCCAGCCTTCTCGCCATGAACGTCTCTGCAGGGATTGGTCAACTCAGTCAGTACCAGCAACCTAGAGCCGCTGCTGGAGATGACCGCCGTACCATTCATCCCTCCTAGGGTTAGGGTTTCCTTACTTCCTAATCATCACAGCCACAGGTACAATTCATCCTCTCTGTTCTACCTTATTATTAGTATTACTTTTATTTTTATCCACTTATCCTCTAATTTTGTTTTTTCTTTTATACGAGAAGAAAAGCCATGCCATGACTATTGACTAACAGTAGGATAAACTAGGGTTTATAATTATATGCAATTTCCTGGTAAATGTTAAAACGAGGATTTTTTTTTCTCTTATTTTCTTTTTTCCTACAATAGAATTTTGGTCCAAACCCCAACTTCTCGAAATGTGAAATTAGTTTATTTGAATAAATGATCTATTATATATATATATATATATATATATATATATATATATATATATATAGCATAATACCCTTTATAATATGTCAGTCTAATTTACAACTCATATTTGTTTGTTTTGTCCATTAATACAATGTTTCTATTATTACATGTACTGTATTTCCTATTAAATAGTATATATAAAACAAGGTGATATTTTCATATAGAAATAATTTTGTAATAAATGCATTATTTGACAATTTATGAAAATATGATTTTTTTTTAAATTAGCAATTTAAGTTTTATTTTCTTTAAATTAAAAAGATCTATAAACACCGTTTAACTTCTTCAAAGGTTATCAAAAACATTCCAAACCAGGTTATTGAGAAACCTAGTTTCAACTTAAATGAAGTAGGGTTTGTCGTGATCGTTCAACAGCAAAAGTATAATTATATATAGTAAAGTGAATAAGAAAACAGAAAAGAAAAGATCGGAGAGGAGGTTCAGACACAGTTCCCATTGTTGACCAAAAGGTCTACTTAAAATCAAATATATATATATATATATATATATATATATATATATATATATCTACTTAAAATCAAATATATATATATATATATATATATATATATATATATATATATATATATATATATATATATATCGGACAAAGCCAAATGGGTGTAAAAAATAAAAATGAAGACGCTGCACTGCGCACAGTCATAACTTAGTAGTAATACGCCATCTGATTTTCTCAATATCTCATGGTATCAATGTAATAATTTTCAGAAAATGTATTAATATTTTGTTTGTTTCTTTTTTCTGCTTGTAGTGCAGGTCTTGCTCTGATATTCAGCGTAGAGAGGCTGCCGTCTTATTTTAATTATTAATTAATAATTAAAATAGAAGGCCACTTCTCTCTTCTTTTTAATTTTCGTAGACATATCCGCTAGAGGTGTTCCTTTACTCTTTTCTATATATCAACTACTTTTATTTTTATTTATCATCATAATGTTATATTAGGGCCAAAATGTACTCACTCTCCCAGACTTACAGTAACACCATTAGTTCGTGGGACTTCGCCTCTTCAAATGTGCCATGCCATGGTTTGGCTTTGTTTCCGCTCTTTTTTACATGCGTCCTTAAAACACTACATCCTACAATTTTTGTTTCTTTTTTCTCCTCTCTTTTGGAACATAAGTAACTACCTTTATATTTTGGATCTATCTAACTTAAAGATTGGATATAACAACGAGAAATTATTTTTAATCTCATAAATTTCTTTTAAACTATTTTCTTATTAAACTTAAAACAAGTTTCAAATCAGAAGCCTCAAATATTATTGTACAAAGAGGAAAATTTAATCAATTACAAGGTAACACATCTGATGATTTGTCTTTAAAAAAATTTTCTTTTATATATATTTAGTACCAATTAAATTTTTTATGTTGCAAATTCATTAACCAAAGTCACTTAGAAAACTACTAGACATCCTCATACCACATTAGGAAAGGTTTAGGTGAGGATTAAAAAAAGTTCTTGGGCCAATGCCAGCACCAAAACACGAGCGGGATTAATCTAATACCCATGTTGTATGAGGATATTTCGTGATTTACACAAAAAAAAATCACTTAGAAAACCAAGATAAAAAATGTGATTTGGTCAATCAAAATTTTAAAAACTCATAACTCAATTAGAATTCGCCTATCAGTTATCAAAATTTTTTCTACGGATAACTTAAAATGATTCAAAGATAAAATTAAATTTTGACCAATAAAACTTTATTCGTAAGTCATCTTCATTTTTATTTAAATTAAAATAATTTGAAGATAAAATTGAAGAGATTAAGTTCTTCAAGAACCCTCACTTTACATCATCTAGCACTATAAATAAAGAGTTCCTCTATGCTATTTGATGTGCAATTTTCAGAAGGAGAAACTGAAAACCATTGGGAGGAAAAGAAGAAGATTAGAAAAACCAAATTCTTCAAAGTTCCCACGAGTCCAATAAGGAAGATTTAAAGATTGAAGTTTGAGGATCCAAGATCCCTAAATTCATACCAAATTGCAAAAGCCAATATTTTTAAAACTCTAAATTTTGGGACCAAATTTCAAGATCTCAAGAAAACACTAACGTTTGGGTTCAAATTTATTCAATGTAAAATCAATTCATCTAAACACTTGAATCAAATACCATATTTCAAGATTCAAGGAAATATAAATTTCATATCCAAATTACTTAATTCAAGATCAAGCATCAAGACTCTTGAAGCAAATAACAAATTTCAAGTAAGAAACCTTAAACTTTGGGTTAAAAATTTATTCATCTCAAGAACAAGTAATTAAAGCCCTTAAAACGATGTTCTCTTGAAGAGAAGAATTAGAAGATTTCCTTTATTTAAAGATTTTCAGATTTTGTTTTTCAAATTCATGACAATTAAATTTATAGTTGACTCTATTTTTTTTTTCCTTAAATTTTTAGACACAAATTTTGTGTATACAAAGTTTAGCTTACCTAGTGGGAAATCTCTGTCACTTATCTCTTTTTTTTTTTCAAATTCCAAGTTTTCAAATTTTAGTGGCTCATCAAATGGATTTTTCCAATATGAGATTGCATTGCGGTTAAAAAAACAGTCTATAACAAAAGATTACATTTTTTTTTCAATTGTAATCTATATACTAATTTAGATGAGAATCGTATAGTCCTTCCACATATTATGCTACGTTTTAACATTTAAGCATAGTTTGCTTTAGTAATATGTACATCTTTTTTCTTTTTTCTTTTTGGTATAAAGACTACATTTTTCAAGAAAAATGTATTGTTTAAATTTATTAATAAAATTTTTATTTATTCGAAAACAAATTGATTTTCTTAATCAGAATAATACGTTTCACAAAGAACTATAGTCTCATTTCAGGTCAAAGACTACACATCTAAAATAAATAAATAAATCGTAATCTATTTTTAACGAATAGACTACGTGTTTATGCTTTGAGTTTTTTATTATAAAAATTACGGTTATCTAACCTTTATTTCTAGTTATATATAATCAAATAATTAAAAAATAATTTATATAGAAATAGTAACAAATTATACAAATGTTTTATAATGTCATTACACAAATACTGTACTTCAGATTATTCATATATCACCTCTTCATAAGAATAAATATAGTATTTTAAACAATATATATATATATATATATATATATATAATGTGCAAATCAAAGTGATAGACATATACACTTTGGTATTCTCCTCAAAACTTTATCCTTACCAAGCAAAAAGTTAGCTTTTAATTTGACATCGACCTATAGATAAAAAAAAATTTACTTCAACAAAATTAAGAAAAAAGATTCAAACTTAATATATTAGATAAAAAATCCATAATGAAATTGTACTTGTTGTATATTATTGCATATCTAGAGTAAGTTGAGGATGGCCAAAAAAGCTTATACATAGTGCTCTACCATTTGACTCTAAGGAGTTTATCATCAAATTAATGGACGACGTTTTCAGTTGTAACTATATCAAGCAAAGTATTAATCATATTTTATATTACAATACTCTTTATGTTCATCTAATTTATTTTAGTAGGCATTATTGTTTTTAAATTTTTTTTGTTTATTCTATAAAAAGAAACTTGAATTTGAAGTAATGTGAGCTCAAAACGTAGAAAAAGGCTAACCTTATAATATGCAAAGAGTTTATATCCAAAAGGCATTTTGAATGACTTGAAAAATGTATTGAAATTCATCTTAATTTGATTATGATGAAGTTCAATGCTTTCTTAAATTCATTCAAATGTCTTATGTATAAAAACTCCTTGTATATAATAAGGTCAGACTAGCACACAAAAACTTAAATCCAAGTTCTTTTTTACAAGTCGACCAGACCAAAAAAAATGACAATATTGTGAAATAAAAATGAATTAGATGAACATGGAGGATATCGTAATATAGAATTTGATTAATACCTTGCCTAATGTACATGAGTTATAACTGAAATCGTTGTCCTTAATTTGACAACAAACTCCTTCATATCAAATAGTAAAGTTGCACAATAGTTCCAGTCATCCTAAACTTAATTTAGATTGTCACAAGTGAATTCTAACTCTTTGTATAGAAACGTGATAAATTCAAAAGATCTAAAAAGTCCCTAAAATATCACATTTTAACTTTTATTATATTGTTTTGATTAATTTTTGGGATTTTTATTTGTTTCCTTCCTTATTTATTCGATTTTTCTTCATGTGCAAGAATTTTGAGAATAATGAGACATCTGATAAAATGGTGCAAAACAAGGCAAAAGTGGTCGGATTTTGTGTCTTAACCCTAAACCCTAATCCTAACCCTAAAGTTACCTTACATCCTACCTTTACCTCAAAACTACCCAAACCATAAATTAACCCTATTCATAAACCCTTTACCCTATTCTTAAAACCTACCCCCAATTAAAACATATCTACCTTAAACCCTATTTTCTCCCTAAACCCTTTTCTCAAAACCCTAAACTTTTTTAAACCCCAAAGTAAACTTAATCTCACCTCACCTTACTAAAACCTTTTTTCTATAACCTTAGCCTAACCCATGCAATGCTTACCCTAAATCTAAGGTCACTGACCAATTTTTCATGCAAATACAAGCCTCTGCAATTAAAGTTTTTAAAGAGTTGTCACGTATATGGATAGTTCATAAGGCATTATGGTGCAATAAGGAGATTGAAAAGAAGGAAAGGAGCAAAGGAGTCTTACACCAAATTGAGCTCTAAACCAAATGAAAAAAAAAAAAAAAAAAAAAAAGACAAAAGCAAAGGAAAGAGTTTTGCTTTGAGTTGGAGATACATTTGGCCAAACAAAAAGAATCATGCCACGGTTTGACTCTCACAAAGGATAGGAGATATATCGGTTATGATATAAAGATTTATCTATTAGAGTCCTTAATACTATGTTTAGATAGGCATTAGCAAAGGAAACGAAAGGAATGTGAACCAACAAAAAGGAAGGAAAAGGAAAGAGTACGTGTTCCCTTTCTTTGGATAGCTAACATTACAAAACGAAATGAAAGTAATATTAACAACTTTTATTTGGTTAAGTAGTGGAAAGTAAAAAAAATGGTTCATTATAATATTTATTCAAATTATAACCTTTTGTTTTAAATTTTATAGTACAATAGGGTTCAATTTGATATTTTATCTGTCATTTTTTTCAGATTTTCTTTCTTTTTTGTTAACCTCAAATTGAGATATTAAAAAATTAAGTAAAAAAAACTAAGAGATGCTCCCAGTCTCTTTCCTTACTTTAGCTAAAAAAAATTTTCAAAAAAAAAAAAAAAAAAAACTCTTTCCTTAATTTATTCAGTTTTCTCCTTTCTTTCCTTTCCCTACCCTCAATCCAAACATGGGCAAAGGAGTGAACACTATCAGTTGTTTCCAAAGAGGGAGAAGCAACCCGATTCTTTATAAATACATACAAACCAAAAGGAGAGGTGTGAAGGAAGTGGGCTGGGTGACACAGCTACTCCTTCCCCAATGTTTAAAGTTTCTTTTCATGCTTTCAGAAACTTCTTTCAATATGTTTTAATTGTAAGTTTTATAGCAACATCTTTCAAGCATTCTCAATTTTATTTGCACTATTTTAATTCCTGCAATTTCTTTTCATGCTTTCAAAAACTTCTTTCAATATGTTTTAATTGTAAGTTTTATATAGCAACATCTTTCAAGCATTCTCAATTTTATTTGCACTACTTTAATTCCTGCAATTTCTTTTTCCGCTTTTTCAATTCTCGTTAATTCTTTACTTGATTTCAAGTTGCTTTAGGTTCAAGGGGGAAAAAGGGCTGGTGACAGCATCCTTAATACCCAGCACCTCTGTTCTGTATACTAGTTGCCGCGGCTGTCGATTTTTGCACTACCTTGCTGTGCCTGCTTCTTTCTTCTGCGTTTCTGGCTGCGTTAGGAGGGCAGTGCTTGCAGCTGCCTTTCTATGTTTGTGGGCTGTGTGGCAGAGTTGCAGTGCAGGGGAGTAAGCAGGACATCGTTCTTGCAGGTTGCTGGTTTTTTTTTTTCTGTCTGAAGAAGGAAGAAGAAATTGTTGGGTTGGTCCAGGGCGTGCTGAATTAAACTTTTGAATTAGAGAAAAATTGACATTTGGTTTGTTGGAAAAATCCATTTGAGAAGCCATTGAAATTTAATGAATTAAGCTTTGAAGAAAATAGCTGAGAGGCAAGATCAGCCCACCGAGCATGCCAAAATTTTGGACACAATTTCCTATTTGAAAAACATGTAAACCAAGGAAATTTTGAAGTGAAATAATAAATTTAATTTTGTGAAGTACAATCTCTTAGAATTCTTAAATAAAATCTTATGATTTTTTAGCGAAAGTTGCTTTAAAGATCTGGATGACTGATCTTGAATTGAATAAATTTATATAAAAAAATTAGAGTTTCTTTGAAGCCTTGAAGTTTGATCGCAAAACCAAGATATTTTAGGAATTTGGTTTCAATTTAGGGGCTTTTTTTTTTTTTTTTCAAATTTATCCCAAATTAGGGAATTTTAAATCTTAAGACTTTGAATCTTTTTTTCTTGGACTTGTACGAGCTTTAGAGATTTTGGTTATTCAGATTCTTTCTTCATTCATGGACTGGTGGGAGTTCTAGAAATTTTGAATTTTCAGATCTTCTTTATTTATTCTCAATTGTCTTTTTATTATTTTCTTTCTTACACTTGTGGGAACTTTGAAGAATTATTCTTCAAATCTTCTTTTTCTCCTAATTATATGTCAAAGTAGCTTACATATGCATGGATTAAGTTTATATATTTTTATTTTTATACATGGGTTGAAAATAGTTTATGTATTGTGTAAAAAACAATTTAAATTCATGGGTTGAATATATATTTATTTATATTATACTATTTCAAATTTATTTATAGTTTTTTTTAGTGAATTGCATAAATGCTTTTATTAGATAGTTTTTAAAAAACCATCATTCAAAATTTTAATTTATTTAATAATGAGCATTTATTTTATAAATTATTGGATATATAGTTTATAATTCAATCTGCTAGCAAAATGATTATTTTTAGTATTTTAGTGAATCATTATTTTATAAAAAAATAAAGGTATATTGGATTATAAATATGTGAGAGAAAGTTTAAAATATTTATTTTTTAAATATTAAATTAAATATTATAGGATATAGTCATGACACGTGTTATTCAAAGATTTTAATAGGTTGTTTGAATAGTGTAATATATATATATATATATATATATATATATATATATGAATGATGAGAGATCTACTTACACATTAGTAGCACATTGTTGTTATTTTTATATCTTATTTTAGTTGCTAATTTTTCATCATTTGCCTTAGGAATTGTTCAAAACTATGGATGGGCATAATAAAAAACAATAAATAATAAGTAAATAAATAAATAAATAATAAATTAGAAAGAAAAAATTAAGCTTTCAAAGCCTAGTAGCTCTTAGTATTTTTTATTCATTATTGATTGATTTTAGTATTTAAAGCACTCTAAATGAATTAAGGGGTAAAAAAGTTTTTAACTATTAACTTAACGGTTGACTAATGAAAAGACTAATTTATCATGCTAAATAGAAAAGTTTGAGATGTAGTGTCCATTTTTGAAATTAATAAATTAAAGTTGGATTAAGGTCAAATTTTAGAAAGTTGGATGAGATTTATCTTATATATATGGATGACCATATAAATGAAATGATATTTCCTACTATATTTTATATGTGCATCTAGATTGACTGTTGCCTGCTATTACATGTAATATCAAAGTGTAAATATATTGTATATATTTATGGGAAAGATATAAAAAATACCCTAGTAATTTATTTATACTGGTTATCATCTAGTCATTAACAATTTAACAATTACCATACAATGAAATGATATTAACTCATTTATAAATAGAATTTGTTATAGTATAATTTTTCTTTAAAAGGCATAACTCTTTCTGATGGTAGTCCTATCATCAATGTCCACGTGTACAAGGATCGACCAACCAGAGACCGCCACGTGTCAAACACAATACAAGCCACGTGGCCGTTAGAGGGGCAATAGAGTCCGTAGGCGGCAGAGTCTCGAGGCGATAGAGTCTCCACACGACGCTGTTGCTTGGTAGGCGACAGAGTCTCTAGGCGATAGAGACTCTGTCGTAGAGTTTCTACGTGACACAGTAGGTCGCGATAGACCTCTACCGCATGTACTGCGACAGAGCTCTACCGCAGAGACGCAGCAGAGGTTCACGGAAACTCTGCCGCATGCCAAACTCACCCGCAAGTCATCAGCTCCAAGTCGCGACAGAGTATCTAATGACTCTGTCGCAGCCCAGACACGCGCCTGGGCCCCAGACCCGAAACGCCCTCAAACCCGGATAGAACGTGATACCCGATTCGACCCGGAAGAAACCTATAAATACATCAGGTAAGGACTAAAAAAGAAAGAGGAAAAAAGAAAAGAAGGAGAAAAAAATTGAATCTCTTTTATTCTGCTTAAACAGATTTCCTTTCTCCGAGAAACAGAAACTCAGCTTTCTAACTTAATCATCGGAGTGCGCGTGCAGGGACAGATCCCTGCGTCTCTCTGATTTCTTTTGTTTTTGCAGAAGATTCGAGGCACACGTGGAAGAAATTGCATCAGCATCACCCCGTTGTTGTTTAGTGCAACATCAATTGGCGCCGTCTGTGGGAAACAGAACAAAAAGTCAGATTCCCTATTAAAATGGTGAGGACACGTTCTACAACAGAAAATACAGGGGAGCAAAATTCTGTGAGTCCCCCTGTCAGGTCAGAGCAAGGACAAAGGCAGAAGGAAAAGGGTGGCAGAGGGGCCTCGGTTTCTCTGGAGGAATTTGAGACTCTAAAACGTCAGAATGAGGAGACGACGACAGCGTTGAAGGCTATGGTGAACTTTTTCAGAAACGCTCTCCTGCAGTTTAGCTTACCCCCTGAAGTGCAGCAGATGGTGGGGGAAGACATCCCGAGGCAGACCTACGAGAGAGGTCAACCCTCCACCATGGTGAATGCTGGACAAGGGGAAGGAGCGCAAAATACTGCCACTGGACTGATTCCGTACTCTACCACTTTTCAAAGGAATCACCCTGTGGCAGGGTTACGAGAAGTGAATATTACCGCAGACCCGACCGGACAGAGTTCTCCCGCAGCAGATAGGCGGCAGAGCTCACCCGCGGCACATAGGCGGCAGAGTTCTCCCGCAACAGATAGGCGGCAGAATTCACTCGCCGATTGCAGGCGTCAGAGTTCTCTCGCAGCAGATAGGTGGCCGAACTCACCCGCGGATCGCAGGTGTCAGAGTTTTCCCGCAATAGATAGGCGACAGAGCTCACCCGCGGATCGCAGACGACAGAGTTCTCCCGCAGCAGACAGGCGACAGAGTTCTCCTGCGGCACATAGGCGGCAGAGTTCTCCCGCATGGCGCAGTACTTCTCCAGTTGAGTGGGAGTACGAGCTAGAGGATCATAGGTCCGGGGAGCGACGAAGACAGAAGAGTCCTGACCCCCAAGACTACTTCGAAGGTACAAGGTCAAATCCCGGAATGAGAGGTGCTGGAAGGGGTGCTTACCATTCGGACTCTTTTAGACCCGAAGGGAGGGAGCATACTCGGTTCAAGGGTCGAAAAACGTGGAGAAAGTTGTCCAAAGGATTTTGGAAAAGAGGAAACTGGTGTCTCCGGATGATAGTCGAAGAAGGAGAATTTCGTTCAGTCCAGAGATCATGAACAAACCTTTGCCGAAGAAGTTCAAGATGCCTTCTATGGCCACTTATACAGGGAAAGCAGACCCATATGACCACATACAGAGTTATGAGTCCCTCATGTTGCTGCATGGATGGGAAGACGAAATTATGTGCAGAGGCTTTTCGCTTACATTGTCCGGGCACGCTTTGAAATGGTTTAATGGGTTGAACGAAGGTTCCATCTCATCCTTTGACCAATTGCAAAATGAATTTTTGCAAGTCTTCATGATCAATAGCCAGAGAAAGAAGGACGCTACTTACCTACTCACTCTTAAGCAAAGGAATAAAGAATCCTTGAAGAGCTAAGTAGATCGTTTCCGAGATGCAACCTTGGAGGTTGAAGATCTACCGGTAGGAGTAGCTATGGCTGCAATGTTGCAAGGGACGAGGTCTGAAAAGTTGCAAGAATCCCTCTCCCTCGACCAGCCTGTGACACTTTTCGACCTGTTTGCCAGAGCCAATAAATATGTGGCTCAAGAAGAAGTAAAAAGATGATACCGCCTCGGGAGACAAGGGAAGGAAAAAAGAGAGAGAGAGATGTACCTGAGAGAAGCTCTCCAAGACCCGTTAGATTGGACAAGGCCCTTAGGCTCAGGTATGAAGGTTATACCAGATTGAATGAGCCTCGCACCGCCATACTAGCAGCTATCGAAGGGGCAGGATTGTTGGAATTCCCCAAGAAGAAGATTGGAGATGTAGGACGAAACTCTGATGCCTACTGCGAATTCCATTCTGCTCACGGTCACCTCACAAAAAGATGCAGAGACCTGATGGATCAGCTAGAAAGACTAGCTAGAGAGGAGAAAATCAACCGCTTCTTGTGGAGAAGTGAAAGACCCCGTTATCCTCCGCGCGATCAAAGGAATGACCATCCGCGGAATGTGCCAAATAATGATAACGGAAGAAATAGGCCAAGGAATAAAACATTTAGGCCTATCCCCTGGGGCAGTCAGCCAAATAACGAACCTATCGCCCCGGCAATAAATGTTATTGCAAGAGGGGAATCGATGGCGGGAAACTCCTCTGCTTCCCGTAAAAGTTACGCGAGGCAAGCGTATCAGGTTCATCTTGTGATGGAAGAGAAAGCGGATGAAGAACTTATCGTGTTCACTCCGGCAGACAAGGGTGACATTGTCATGCCTCACGATGATCCCATGGTAATATCCGCAGTGGTGACGAAACATCCGGTAAGTAGAATCCTAGTCGATAACGGGAGTTCAGTGAACCTAATCTATTGGAATTGCTTCGAGAAAATGAGCAACCGAAGATAGGTTAAGACCTGTTATGACGCCACTGTACGGATTTACGGGTGAAAGGGTGAAGGTGGCCAGGTCCATAGAGTTACCTGTGACCCTGGGAGAAAACCCGAAGGATGTGACCCGACAGGTATTGTTCATGGTAGTGAGGTCAACCTTAGCTGCTTACAACATGATCCTGGGAAGACCCGTACTGAATGATATGAGGGCAGTGATATCCTCTTGTTACCTGTTAATGAAGTTCCTTACTCTCAACGGAGTTGGGCAAGTACGAGGAGATCAAAGGAGGGCCCGTACTTGTTATATCGCTTCTACCGCTAGCAAGGGAGTGCAGAGAAAGGAGACTTTGTGCATAGATGACCCACCCAAGCCTCAGCCTGTAGAAGAAATGGAAGCCATTGAGCTAATCAGGGGGGATGGAGAGAAGAAGGCATTCATCGGGACCGAGCTGAATGAACAAGTAAGGAGGGAGATAGTTGAATGCCTAAGGAGGAACTCGGATGTTTTCGCTTGGACCCCGACTGACATGCCCGGGATTAATCCCGAAGTGATTTGCCATGAGCTTAATGTCTCGTCCGGGCACAGACCCGTCAAGCAGAAGAAGAGGAATTTTACCCTAGAAAGACAAAAGGCAATCACTGAAGAAGTGAATAAACTCCTAGAAGCCGGATTTATTAGGGAGGTCCACTACCCTGAGTGGCTGGCCAACGTAGTAATGGTGAAGAAATCCAGTGGGAAGTGGCGAATGTGTGTAGATTTCACTGATCTGAATAAAGCCTGCCCTAAAGATTCGTACCCCTTACCCCGGATAGATAGACTGGTGGATGAAACGTCCGGATATGAACTCCTCAGTTTTTTAGACGCCTTCTCTGGATATCACCAAATTATGTTTCACCCAGAAGACGAAGAGAAGACTTCTTTTATAACCGACGATGAAACAGACTGCTTTCGGGTAATGCCGTTCGGTTTAAAGAATGCTGGAGCCACATATCAGCGAATGGTGAACAAAGTGTTCAAAGATCTTCTGGGAAATACAATGGAAGCCTATGTGGACGATATGATCATCAAGAGCCGAGCGGGAGAGTCTCACGCTTATCAGATGTCCAGGGTATTCGAGGTACTGAGGAGATTCAGTATGAAGCTAAATCCCTAAAAGTGCTCATTCGGGGTGAGATCAAGGAAGTTCTTAGGCTTCATGATCACTGACAGGGGTATTGAGGTAAATCCTGAAAAGGTACAGGCGGTTATCGACATGAAACCCCCAACCACCATGAGAGATGTCCAAAGATTGACAGGCAGAATAGCAGCTCTGAATCGCTTTTTGTCAAAGTCCGCAGAAAGGAGCTTGCCATTCTTCAAAACTCTGCGGGGAGGAAAGAACTTCGAATGGACGGGAGATTGTCAAAAAGCTTTTGAAGACCTCAAAGAATATTTGAAGCAGTTACCTTTATTGACAAGACCTTTGGAAGGGGAACAATTATATATGTACTTGGGAGTTGGTGATTTTGCCGTCAGTGCGATGCTACTGAAGAAGGATGAAATAGTGTACCGCCCCATCTACTATGTGAGCAAAGTACTATTAGACCCGGAGACCCTTTATCCGCTGGCCGAAAAGCTAGCATTGGCCCTTGTGATGGCCTCACGTAAGTTGCGCCCTTATTTTCAGGCACACCCCATCATTGTCTTGACGGATCAACCGTTAAGACAAATCCTTCAGAAGCCTGAACACTCAGGGAGACTAGTGAAATGGGCAGTAGAACTTGGAGGATATGATATCACGTTCCAACTCAGGCAGGCTATCAAAGGTCAAGCTCTGGCAGACTTTATAGTAGAATGCACTAGCTCGAGTAACAGCGATGGAAGGGAAACTCAACCATGGTTACTGTATGTCGACGGGGCATCAAGTGCAAACGAAAGTGGAGCAGGTGTGGTCTTGGTATCGCCAGAAGGAAAATCCCTAGAATACTCCTTACGGTTTGGGTTTCCCAACTCGAACAACATAGTGGAGTATGAGGCTTTGATAGCCGGGATGAGGCTGGCAGAAAAGCTGCAGGTTCACCACTTGATAGCAAATAGTGACTCTCAATTGGTGGTAAACCAATTCAACGGGCAATATGAGGTTCGAGAACCAATGCTGGCCCCTTACCTAAAGAAAGTCTAATCTCTGGCTCAGACTTTTAAGAGCTTCCAGCTAATACAAATTAATCGATCTGAAAATACACACGCAGATTCATTGTCCAAGTTAGCTTCTTCCAATGAGACCGGAATAAGAATAGTGAAAGTGGAGAGGCTCGAACGGCCTAGTATTGAAGAGGTCGAAGTGTGTGACATTGAAATGGGAGATGACTGGAGATCCCCGTTCAAACAGTATCTCACCGAGGGTACACTCCCCCAAGATAAGGACGAGGCTCGTCGCTTAAGGATACAAGGGGCGAAGTTCACGCTAATCAACGGGAAACTGTACAAAAGGGGATATTCATCACCCTTGTTAAAGTGTCTAGGGCCAAAGCAAGCAAATTATGTCCTAGCTGAAGTACACGAAGGAATTTACGGTGAACACTTAGGAGCTAGAGCCCTTGCTGCTAAGATACTGCGATCGAGATTCTACTGGCCGACATTGAAAAAAGATGCAATGGACAAAGCTCGCAAGTGTGACAAATGCCAAAGGTTCGCGCCAATAACGACAGCCCCAGTGACTCCCTCCCAGTGTACGATACAGCCAATTCCTTTCGCACAATGGGGGTTGGACATTCTAGGGCCTTTCCCATTAGCCACGGGTCAAAGAAAGTTCCTGTTAGTTGCCACCGATTACTTTACAAAGTGGATTGAAGCAGAGCCTTTAGCTACAATCACGGAGAAGAAAGTGGAGGCGATGGTGTGGAAAGACATTATCTGTCGGTTCGGAATCCCACGCATCTTAAATGCTGATCATGGAAAGCAATTTGATTGTAATGCCTTCCGTGGATTCTGTAAGCGCCTCAACATTCAGCTAAGGATTCCTTCTGTGTCATATCCTTAAGCCAATGGACAGGTCGAAGTCAGTAATCGGACTATTCTTCATGGGCTGAAGACCAGGTTAGACAAAGCTAAGGGGGCATGGGTGGACGAATTGCCTAGTGTTTTATGGGCATATCGCACCACTAGTCGGGTGTCGACCGGAGAAACGCCGTTCAGCCTCGTATACGGCGCTAAAGCATTGATCCCCGTGGAAATTGGAGCACTGTCACCCAGGATGGGCCCTTAGTAGAAGAAGAAAATTCACAAGCACTAAGGGAAAGCCTAGATCTGCTTGATGAGCATAGAGAAGCCGCGGCTACTCGGTTAGCATCCTATCATCAGAGGGTGGTCAACTACTATAATAGCCGGGTGAGAGATAGACCAATGTCCGAGGGAGATTTGGTGCTCAGAAAGTCGCATATCACGAATGCCTTGAAGGAAGATGAAAAATTCAGAGCCAATTTGGAAGGTCCATTCATAATCAAACATAAGATTGGGCCCAACACCTGCATCCTAGAAACTCTGCAAGGGAAGAAAATAGGGAAAACATGGAATTCAAATCACTTAAAATCGTATTTGAACTAATCGTTATATTTTCTTTCTTGAACGTCATATTCTCACGTTATTATTTGTTTACACTGTCACAAGATACTATTATCCAATCATTATGCAGATTGTTCTTTTGTCATATATCTCCAACTTTTATATATCTAAATCTTGTGACAGGATACAAACGAGCCGTAAGAGCCTGAGGCGCTATGCGTCACTGTGGCCAGGCGTAAAATCAGAAGAGCCGTAAGAGCCTGAGGTGCTATGTGTCACTGTGGCCAGGCGTAAAATCAGAAGAGCCTGAGGCGCTATGCGTCACTGTGGCCAAGCGTAAAATCAGAAGAGCCGTAAGAGCCTGAGGCGCTATCCGTCACTGTGGCCAGGCGTGAAAGATCAGAAGAGCCGTAAGAGCCTGAGGCGCTATGCGTCACTGTGGCCAGGCGTGAAAAATCAGAAGAGCCGTAAGTGCCTGAGGCGTTATGCGTCACTGTGGCCAGGCGTGAAAGATCAGAAGAGTCGTAAGAGCCTGAGGCGCTATGCGTCACTGTGGCCAGGCATGAAAAACCAGACGAGCAGTAAGAGCCTGAGGCGCAATGCGTCACTGTGGCCAGGCAATGGAAACATAAAGGCCGTAAAAACTAAAGACGCACTCACGTCATGGTAATCAGGCCTCAGAAAACGGTATGTTTATATGAAAAATTCTTTCTGAAAATATACCTTTCTATCAAGAATTGGGGAGCATACACGAATATTCATCATACACGAATATTCAAAACAAATATACAAGTGAGATAAATAAATAGACAAATGATGATAAATGATAAATAGAAGAGCAATGCGATACGAAGCATGAACAGAATTTGGATTCCATTTCATTCAAGAAAATTACAAGTACATCTTTACGAGTACATCCAAAAAAAGCAAAAAATCAAAATCACAACAAATGACAAAATATTCAAAAAGAAAAACAAAAACAACAATTCAATCTGCAGGAGGGGGCTGGGGATCAACTGCCGACGGACCCTCGCTCTCTAAAGACTGCTGACCATCCTCCCCATCCAAGTCGAGGAGAGCGCCAATAGGTTCGGGAGCATCGTCCAGGTTCACAGGCTCCCAAGGACCGGTGAGGTTTACAAGATCATCCTGGGCAGTCCTCTTAAAAAGTTCATCCGCAGGTTCGGCCCCCGGTTCGTACTTAGTCCAATCAGGGGCCTCGAACAGCATCGCCTCGTCTATATATTGGAGCTCAGCGAATTCTTCGCCTTCCCTATGCTTCTCCAACCAGGATCGAGCAAGGTAAAATATCATATTTCACATACGGATTCAAAAAATCCTCCTTTCGCCTCAAGCAATCCCTAGAAAGGCGGTACTCCTTCACAGCTTCCGCCCTAATGCTATCAATCTCCACTTGAGTTAGAGAAGGAGTAGCCCGACTTTCTAGATCGGCGACATACTGCTCGAGCTCCTGATTACGATCGATTAAGGACCCGTATTTGGACTGTATGCGATCCAGTTCGGCTTGGACCTCTTGAAGATCTTCATGAAATTTCGTAGACCTAGCCGTCTCAACAAAAAGATCCCCCTTGGCCTGGTTCAAATCTTGACGCGCCTTCGAGAGCTGATCTTCCAAGTTCTGTACCACATCTGGAAGTCCGGACAAGTTGTTAACAGTGTTCGACAGCTCCATGACCTTGTCCTTCAACTCCCGAATCAGCTAGCTTTCGATAGGCTCGGTGTTGAGCATTGTTGGCCACGATCCTCTGAGCAAGCTGAAAAGAAATACAAAAAGTCAAACTCAAAAGTACAGCAAAAAGAAGTTAAACGAAGGAGAATGTGAAAATTACCCTTAGCGCCTCCATATCGGCCAAATCTTCTCCCTCCGGATAATTCCTGAATATTCTAGCTTCGTCCCTCGGGAGAATACTGGCCCAACTCAGTCGAGAAGCCACCCCGGGAGAATCCAAGGTATCGTTGTCGTGAACTCCCGGGTAAATCTGAAACTCGGCCCCCCTCATGATATAACCACCGTCCATAGGGTAGGACCTCTCATCAATAGGGCCTATCCTCAGGAGAATTGGCCTAGTCCCCATTGACGACTCGATGTACAAGTGCCTCCGGTTCTTTCGCTGGGACGAAATTATGTTGCATTCAGCGCGCTCTTCAGAACGAGACCGTCCAGATGAACTGAAAGCCCCCCCGGGAAGAGGAAGGAACTCTCTCCTTATCCCGAGAAGGATCCCTCTGTTTCGGAGGAGGAGGAGGAGGCATCACTGGCTTAGAAACGGGCGGGGTCCGAGACCGAGGCAACGAAGGCTAGACCGGTGCCTCGCTAAGAACATCATCAGCTAAACGAGGCCTCTTTCTAGTGGGATCACTAGACGGACCACCCTCCGAGACTTGACGCGCCAAAGATCGTCGAAAGTGACTCATTTCTGCAAAAAAGAAAGAGAATAAATAAGTGGTCAAAAACATAGTCAGAACCATCAAACAATAAAAAAGCATGAAAAAGTTACCATCAGGAGAATCAAAATGCTCCTGAAGGGACTCTATGTTTATCATATCATCATCTGAAAGAACCATGAAAGTTGAACCGAATCCTCCCCAATCATTCAGATCAGCTAAATGCTCACTGCTAGAGCTAGATTCTATGTTTGTACTTCCTATATCTTCTTGTGGCCTTAAAGGTTCAGGGTTCGACTTAGGGGGAATCGAGGATGAAGGATTCGAGGAAGGAACAGAAGGGCCGACAATAGGGATGGAAACCACACCCCAACTAGCTGATATCAAATTTTCATTTGATAACAAGCTGTCAAGACTAATGGAATGATCAACTAGTAACTTATTGACGTCCAGGGATAACTGTTCTCTAAGTGTAGAAATCCGTGGGCCCTTGGAGATTTCACGCCTAGTCTCCCAATGAGTGGGGAAATCCAGGCCCCCAGACGTCTCCACAATAAGCCATTTCGATTCAAAACCGTGAAACTTATTAGCGGGTTTCTCGAATAACCTGTTTTCAAATCCAGGCATAGACACCCGCTGAAGTGAATAAGGAATTAAGCCGGGACTGCCTCGAAACCTAAAAAATACATCAAGAAGGGGAAGAGACGGAGAAACGCCCCTTAGGCGGCAATGCACAGTAAACCCTATTAGTTGCATCTATGCGTGAGGATGCAGTTGTCCGGGGGCAATCCTATGCGTCCTAAGGAAAGAAGCCCCAAAATCGGATAACGAAAAACAGAGTCCTAATTCTAAGGATGCCCTAAAAAAAACTATCCTGTCGGACACACGACGTATGTCACTTTCCTGAGGGGTTGGAAGTCTATAGGAGTATCCCTCAGGCAAAGGAAACCTAGACATAAGGTCTTGAATGTCGGCTGCCTTCAGGGTCGACTTGACTCCTAACTCTATGTGCTCCCTACACCGTGGCCAGCCATTTTTGAAAGTTCGAGAAAAATCACGGAGAAAAAACTATTGGCGACAGAATCTACCTAACAGGAAAACAGAAGAACGAAAAACAGCACAGGGCGACAGAGTTTTCGTCCACACGGCAGACTTGCGGCACAGTGTTGTTTATGCGAAAGAGTGGCGATAGAGATGCGGAAGAGTGGCGATAGAGATGCGATAGAGTGTTGAGAGAATCTGCGGCAGAGTGGTCTTTGCGAGAGAACTTAGTGGATGCTGTGACGACAGGGACCTGATATATATAGAGGCGCGGCTGAGTCAACACGCGCGCGGGGATCCGCACCGGCCCAGGAACAGTGAATCAAGGATTCTCTTTCGCAGGAAATATTCCTACCAAAGAGTGGGGAGCAATTGATGGTAGTCCTATCATCAATGTCCACGTGTACAAGGATCGACCAACCAGAGACCGCCACGTGTCAAACACAATACAAGCCACGTGGCCGTTAGAGGGGCAATAGAGTCCGTAGGCGGCTGAGTCTCGAGGCGATAGAGTCTCCACACGACGCTGTTGCTTGGTAGGCGACAGAGTCTCTAGGCGATAGGGACTCTGTCGTAGAGTTTCTACGTGACACAGTAGGTCGCGGTAGACCTCTACCGCATGTACTGCGACAGAGCTCTACCGCAAAGATGCAGCAGAGGTTCACGGAAACTCTGCCGCATGCCAAACTCACCTGCAAGTCATTAGCTCCAAGTCGCGACAGAGTATTTAATGACTCTGTCGCAGCCCAGACACGCGCCTGGGCCCCAGACCCGAAACGCCCTCAAATTCGGATAGAACGTGATACCCGATTCGACCCGGAAGAAACCTATAAATACACCAGGTAAGGACTGAAAAAGAAAGAGGAAAAAAGAAAAGAAGGAGAAAAAAATTGAATCTCTTTTATTCTGCTTAAACAGATTTCCTTTCTCCGAGATACAGAAACTCAGCTTTCTAACTTAATCATCGGAGTGCGCGTGCAGGGACAGATCCCTGCGTCACTCTGATTTCCATTGTTTTTGCAGAAGATTCGAAACACACGTGAAAAAAATTGCATCAGCATCATCCCGTTGTCGTTTAGTGCAACATCACTTTCATCTAAATAAGTATAACTTCCTTTAGTAACAAATGATATTTATATACAATAATAATTTATCATGTTGCTCGGAGGCCTAGGTATGTCTAGGTGAGTTGAATTTAAAAAATTGATCGTACCACAAAATAGTCCACACACACGTGTAGTACTCAAAAATCAGTGATTAAATAGACAATAAGATGAATAATATTTAAAAATATATAGAAGGAAGAGAAAATAAAATATATAACGATTTTTTTTACTTGTATTATTTTAATTACCATACATGATTTATATAATTGTGAGAATGATATATTTGTAGTTATTTAAATTATAATAAATACCATACAAAAAACTGATAATTAACTCATTATATAAAGAGAAATTACTTATACTATAATAATTACCATACAAAGAATTTTAAATGAATTTAATTATAAAAGTCAAAGAAATAACTATAATAAATTTATCCCATGTGTCGTTAAGAAAGGGTATCCATGTGGCTTTCTTTTTAAAGTATGCAGGTATCTTGTAATATAATATATATACTAGCTTGTATCCTGTGATGTACGAATTATTTATTTATTTTAATTTATTCTTGGGTTGAAAATAATTTATTTATTGTGTGATAAAAAACTTATGTATTGAATAATAAGTGAAATAAATATGTTTCACTTATATTACATTAAAATGTTATTCATATGTTTTTAGTTAATTGTCTAATAGCTTATATTCAAGAGTTATTAAAAAATTACTAATCAAAATTTCGATTTATTTAATAATGAACATTTATTTTTAAGTTAATAGATATATTGAAAATTTTATTATTCATAGCTGGCAAAAATGATTATTTAAAAAAAATAATGGTACATTAGATTTAAACAAAAATCTGAGGGAAACTTGACAAATAAAAATGATTATTTTTTAAATATTAAATTAGTTATTATAGGATATAAGTATGACAAGTGCTATTGTAGCTTATCAAATTACTATATATATATATATATATATATATATATATATATATATATATATATATATATATATATATGTGTGTGTGTGTGTGTGTGTGTGTGTGTGTGTGTGTGGGAACAATGTCACTCCTGTATATATGGAATGATATTTGCTTTCGTCTTTTATATTTGCATCTGGATTGACCGCTGCCTGCAATTGCATATAATATAAAAGTATAAATATAATGTATATATTTATGGAAATGATATCAAGAATACCATAGTATTGTATATATCATTTATGGGAATGATATAATGGGGCTCAGGCTCGGTTAAAGCCATTTAATTTTTTCAATTTTCATCTGATGTACCCAAAAAAAAAAATACCATAGTAATTTATTTGTACTTATATGATTATCATATAATAATATACCATTAAAAATTTAATAATTAGAACGCAATAACATGACATTAACTCATTTTATAAATATAATTTATTCTAGTATAACTTCTCTTCAAAGACTAACTATTCTATCTAAATAGCTTCCATTACGAAGAAATGATATTTATATAATAATTTATGAACCACTCAAAGATCTAGGTATATCCGTGTGAGTTGAGTTTGAAAAATCAATTATACCACAAATCGGTGCACAAACACAAATGTACGACTCAAGAATCAGTTATCAAATAGATTGGCTTAATGATCAAATATATCTTCAACTATTTGTATAAAATGAAAATAAAGTCACTTTTAATTTTAGTGTATAAACCTTAACGTATTAGAATATTTCAATTAAGTACAATTCAATTATAAATTTTTAAATAAAATAAAAAGGTTGAGTGCTTATAAGATCTTAATATCTTATTTATTTTACTTAATTGTATTATTTAAAAAGTTGAGGGTTAGTTTATAGTAAAAAATTTTTTTTTATGGATTTTTACAATAAAATTAAAGGTCGATGACTTAATCCATTTTGTGTAGAAAATTGAGAGTATATTTGACTATTAAACCTAAAATAAATTTTATTTAAGAATATCTATAAGGAAGAGAGAATAAAATACATAATAATTTTATTTATTTATATTATTTTAATCACCATATATGATGTATATATCTTCATGATTGATATATATTTTTAATTATTGAAATTATAATAATTGCTACAAAACAGATAATTAACTCATTATATGAAGATAAATTACTTATACTATAATAATTACTTTACAAAGAATGTTAAATGAGTTTATTTAATTATTAAAAGGAAAAGAAATAACTATAATAAATGTATCTTGTCTGCTATTAAAAGTGGATGTTCATGTGATTTTCTTATATTGTATGAACTTTGTAATATAATATATGCGTATGATAGCTTCGAGGAGCTCTCATTCATAAGACTAGGTGATACGAAGTAAAAGAATTCTTGAAGACCTCAATGCTTTTTTATTTTAGCTCTAAATGTTTTAATTTAATTAAAGATAGAAAAGATAATTCTTTGTGAAATCTAATTGCATGATATATGTAATTTTGAGAATTTGATTTTATCTTTAAATTATTTAAATTCAATTACAAATAAGAGAATCTTGACTGGTTAGATTATGATCTTTTGAATTTTGATTAGTTAAAATACATATTTCATTTTGATTAACTAAATAACTTTCGGTAATTTTTCAGTTAATTTATTTAGTAATATATAAAAAATTTAACTAAATATAATTAAATTTTTTTTAGGAAAATAACTGCCACATTATAATTGAAAAAAAATATTTCCCTTCACGGTCACACGTCGAAAAAACGAAATGTTATTGAATTCATATTGTATAATATGAATTCATTGATAATGAATTATATATTAGAACTTAGAAAGTTGAAATTGATAGGAGAGTTTTGAAATGCGAACCGTGTGATAATAATGAATATATTAAATTTGGTAAGGGCTTTGAGAAGTAATGATTGGATGCAGCAGAGATGGGGTTACAATAAATAAAAATTTCAAAATGAATTTGTGAAAGAAGAGGAAAAAGAATGGATATGACGCATTAAATGGCAGGGTAAGAAAGGTATTTTGGAGAAGAAAACAGAGGACAAGTGAATAAGACAAAGAGGACAAAAGGGCGAGGGAGGGTGGGTGGGAAATTAAGCTCAGAAAAGGCATGAAAGGGCCGTTGCAGAGGAAATGTCAATAAACATGTCAATTGCCAGTCTGTCTGTCATGAGAGGAAGAAAAGAAACAAGAGCATTTAATTCTCACACTGTAATGCTTCTGCTAATACTACTTTGCTAACTCTAAATTCAAAGCGAAGAATTCAATATCACTCTTCCATTCCTTACTGTAATAAAAAAACATTGTTTTGCATGACAATGATGACGTACTTTTGCAATGATGGCTTTTCCTTTAAATGCAACGCCAGTGTTTATTAAGACTCTCTTTCTCATGTTCAAATTACTAGCTTTGCTCTGGCATATCTTCTATGCACATGGATGCATGCATGGGTAGCTGCACAAATATATTTTTAGACTATGTGCATGTATGAGTTTGAATTACCTTCAATCGACGTTTAGACAAGTTTCGACGACATTGAAATAACATGTGAGGTGAATTTAGTCATTGTAGCAGTAAAATTAGATATTGCAGTCGTAAGAATAAAATTAATGATGGAGGCTTAATTTGAATCTTTGATAAATAAGTCTAATACAATGAAAATTATTAAAAGATAAAATTTTGAGAGGATAAAATTATTTTTTATTTTTAATTTTTTAATTATTTTATTAAAAAATACTCGTAAGAGTTTTTTCATCATTTCAATTTCATCGAAATTAATTTTACCGTCTATTCAAATTAATTCGAAATATGTGTTTAAATAAAAACGTTACGATGGTAATGAAATAAAATTTATTGAAAAGAGAAATGATTAAGAACATAACATTAAAATTTATATAATAATATAATTTATAATATATATTTTATATTTATAAAATTAATAAATAATAAAATTTTATTAAAATAATTTTATAGTAAATTTTTTTTAATAAATTAAAAATACAAAAATGAAAATATTATGACTACGTATAGAAACAAACGCAACCCCATTGCGGTGCAGGGTGCAATGAGATTTCTTACCACAGCGCATTTACCATTTTATTTTTATTTTTTAAAATTTTAATATAATATTTTTAATGACAATTTTATCATTCACCTTACTGTCATCGTTGCGATTGAATTTAAAAGAATCACCGTTCAACATTAATTTCACCACCACTACTATTTTTAATCTTATTGGAGCCACTCGCAGTCAATTACATCACTTATTCAAACTAACCATATATCAAATATAAATTTATTATATTGGTTTATTATATAATAATGAAATTTATTTATTATATTAAATTAATAACATTATTTCAATTTTTTAAATTAAAAATCGAATTGAAAAATTGAAAGGAGAAAATATCAAAGTACAAAAAATTGAAGATAAAAGAAGAAAAAAAAAAAAAAGAAAGGGCATAAAATTTTTTTTACATTGCAGTGTGAGAGAAAATTTTACGCAGACCTTAAAGGTCCACTGAGTGAACTTGCGTATGGTACGATCACATTTGCGGCCGAACAACACTTTGGTGCTTTTGGCTTTTGTCTTTAGTGGTAAATTAATGCAAACTAAGTACTGCCTAAGAAAAAAAAATTATGCACGTATGAAATAAGAATCTAATAAAAATATTTTTGGTCAATTTATAAATGACTTAATAACTAAATATATCTTCAATAATTTACACAAAATAAATTTAAATTTTAAACCCTATAATTTTATTGCACGCAACTTTTATTTTTTTCCTAAATAAATCTAAAACCTTTTAAGATCATATAATTAAGTCTAAATCTATTAAATGATACTAATTTTCATTTGTATTTCATAGTTGATAATGCACGTAACAACTCACAAAGCTATCAATGTCAAGTGCCACATAGGATATCTTAATGACAGTTAGTATTATTTAACAAATTTGGATATAATTGTGTTATTTTGAAAAATTAAAGGTGTATTTATAGAAAATAAAAGCTTATGAACTAATTTGTATGTAATAAAATGTTAAGGGTTTATATCCATTTTGTGCAAAAAAGTTGAAGATTATTTGGCTATTAAACCTTTACAAATTGATTTTTGTACTATTACAAAATTTTAAATTTAGTCCTTCAATATAGTTCATAAAAACCAAGTCTTTGTAATATTGTGATTTGAAAATTCTAGTCCAATTGATAATGTTGATGACATTTTGTAATGCCCTAAAAATGCAAAAATTAGGGCTAATTTAAAATTTTCTTTTATAACTTAATTTTTTACTTAAGGTGTAATCCTGTTCAGTATCAGTTTATAACTTATCTTTTAGTTGTTAACCTTTCTTATATTCGACAATTCCTATTTTACCCTTTGACGGATTTTCGACAGCATAACATTTATACATAACTCTATCCACCTGCAAGTTTCCAAATCATCAATATATAACCACAAGTAGTTGATTTTACCTATTCTTTATAAAATTTTATACTCGAGCTTCCATAAAATGCTTATAATATTCATTCATCTCTTAATGTCAATATGCACTATATCATCATGGGCTACATATATCTTCATTCCCACACGTATACAAAAAGTGATTACATCCCAAAATGTTTATTCATATATAAGTAGCTGTATTGTACAATATGTCTGGATATAAAGTGAAATATACCTGAGGTGTGTATAAAAAGTAGCATACGGAGTTGCGTCCATAGCCTACGTCGTGTACGCGATAAGCAAGGGAGTGATCATAGTAAATAATCTGGAAGGATGAAAAACAGGGGGATGAGCTTCCGGATTGCCCAGTAAGGAGTGCATTTAGAATAGCAATAGCATCCAAGACATTTATTAAAATGATGATGCTAAAAATAAAGTACTTTTCTGATCAAAATTGTTAGAAAACATAAAATGACATATTTAGTACATATCCTTTTTATATACAAAAAATATACTTCATATATTTCTTAATTCAAAACAAAACTTCAAAATCACATATCAAAACGAAACATAATCGAAACATAATTGCATAACTATACATAAATCATAATCAAATCATACTTAAAAATGATACACAATGTTGAAACGTGGAGACTATGCAATCAATATCACTGTCATGTGGGTAATAACCATATCATTCTCAAAAGAGGACATCCTTTGAAGAGGGAACGAAACACCTATGACCATGGTAGGGCTGTAGACTGGGTCGGAGTCTTACAGCATAACGAAAAACACCACACAGGCGAAAACGAAAATGCCACGAAGGTGGCATGGCAAACACATAGAAATACGCATGTTATTATCAAGGTCAAGCCCGTTCATAGGCCGTCGGCTAGCATTCCCTTGGGCCCTTAGATCGACCCCCAAGTTTATATTGACTCACACGCTATAGAAAGCCTTTAGTCTTAAATCATGCTTATTATCATACTAAAATCATTTTCAAACTTATGTGCACAATAGCTTACGAAAATCATGCCTCGAAAATCACATATATACATGCTTGTTACACAAATAATCATAGATATAAAATTGTACAAAAATCATGCACTTGTAAGTAAGCAAATATGGGCTTAAGGTCGTTTGAAATTCGCACTTATTTTACTAAAAGGGTTTCATGAAATTTTTTCGTTAACTAGGGGTTTTTACGTATTTTTAAATATCAAATAAATATTTATTTATAGGCAGGGAACACCATTACCACAATAAATTACATCCCTTACCTATATGAAACTGGGGCAGCACGTATCGCTCTGATATCGGCTCACCTTAATTTGCATGCCTACACCTCTAGTTGCCACAAACAGTCTAATTATATCCAGTTAGTATCCAATTCATCTTTATTTACATTCACATACATTTTACAACTTAAACGTTGCTAACTGACCCCTTTTCGTCAACTTTTTATACTTTTTCGATTTTACCGATAAACGCGTCAGTATTAGCTATTTCGACAAATTCTTTTCCTTTAACTTCAAACTTGTCAACTTAATAGTTTAAACACTTATTCAAGCCTTTAGTCAACACTTTACAACTTATCAAATTACCAAATTTCCACACTACTATAATATTCGATTAAATCGAGCTATAAATTGAACTTTTTTGGTATTAAACTAACATTCCACAACACTTAATTCAATCAAATTTCATCTTCTCTATATTATCCAAGGGCTAGTTAAAATTCAAGTTCACTCTAAGAAATATATCTTTAAATACTACTTTAGTAAAAATCACAAAAAACTATTAAACATCAACATATATCTCAATCATCATCATCCATCAACTTCTTCACCTTGTTGGCCAACTTGGACCTCACGTTCTTCCTTTACAAATGATCCTTTACACTGAAACATAATAGATTCTGTCCCTATTCTTCTCTCTAATTTTTCACCCACCAAATCAATTGGTATGAAGCTGAATTTTTTATATGTGTTAGAGGAGCTCAAGAGGAAGATTTTGTTCTTCTTGACTGACTTCTAAAAATGGCTGGAAGGTGGCCAAAAAAAAAATCCACAAATAGAAATAGCCAAGGACGCTTATGAGAACTTTGAAAAGGGATAACTTTCTTGTTTTAGGTCTGTTCATGTTGTATAATACCTTTTTAGAGATTGTTTTTTGTATACTATAACCTTTAAAAAATTCAGGCTTAAACACCTTATGGAACCCCTTCAATTTGGGCCTTTTTGTTGGGCCTATAATGTGCTGTGTTTGGGCTGCCAATTGCCCTGTACTTAGAAAAATTCTGAAAAATATTTTTAGCCCATTTTCTTCTAAATTTCTAGCTCTCACGTGTTATACTAAGTCCTTAATATGTTCCATAAAAATTTTGAGCCCCACTTGTTTAAGAAAATTTTTCTGTTTTGGGCCGTTTTACCCAATTTAGTCGTTACTGATAAAATTACTTAAAGTTTTCAGTTTACTTTAAAATTTTATTTAACCATCGAAACCTCAATATTTTCACTAAATTTTAATTCTCCAAGTTAAATATACCTTATATTAATTTCCTATGGCCTTAAAATAATTTTTTTTTTATAGATTTATGAAATTTATTTCGAAATTATTTCAATTACTAAGCCTAATTTCTCGGTTTAGTTCTAACTCGAGATTTACCAACTTATTTCACTCCAATCACTTTAGTTTCACCTTCCATCCATAAAATCATGTTTATATGAATGTCAATTCTTAAAGAACTCTTACTTTGACACCTTACCTCAGTTTTCGTGCCTCGAGCTCAACTTTCCCTCATCTAAGCTCTTAGGTTCCTTTGGGCCCTACATGAACACTTAGGTAAGTTTTAAATTTCTCTCTTAGCTTTTAAATAAACAATATTATGAAAAAATTAGGTTTCAAATGTGAGATCTGAGAATTTTGTACATATCTAAATTATGTAATGAGAATATGAAGTGTAATTGAATTGAACTAAATGTGATGTACCCCTATATTGAGATGGTATGGAATGAGATCTTTAAGTGATGAATGAGTTATGAATGAGAATTTAATCAATGGAGTAAACTATGGCCATTATATGTGGAGATTTTATGTTAAGTGTGAAACTGTGGGGCCAGATCGATCTTGGAGAAGAGAGGATCAATTTGGTAGGCCAAAGTGACAAGGAATGAGGAAATTAAGTGAGCAGATCGATCTCCAATGGAAGAGGATCGATCTCCTTATGATTTCATAATGAAGAGATCGATCTCATGAGGAAGAAATCGATCTCATGAAACATTCTGTAAGGAGAAGATCGATCTCCTCAAGGAGCAGACCGATCTCATGAAACATTCTGTACAGAGAAGATCGATCTCCTCAAGGAGCAGATAGATCTCGTGAAACATTTTGTAAATAAGAGATCGATCTCATAATTGGAGCAGATCGATCTCATAAAGCCATTAAGAGATCGATCTCACCCCACAACAGATCGATCTCCTAGGTATAAAATTACCCAAAATCATCCCCAAATTCAAATGCAGACCGATCTCATCAAGAGCCAAATCAATCTCCTACCCTCAGTCTATATAAAGACCCCTTTGTTTTTCCTGGAAATTGATCTCTCTCTCTCTCTAATTGCCATTTTCGAACCCTAGCTTTCTTTCTCCTCCAAGACACCCATTTTCATCCAAATCAAAGGTTGTGGCAAGAAGGAAAGTTGTTCCTCATCAAAAGGAGAACAACATACTTGGAAATCGAATGACGGATTGAATCGAGGCAAGAGTTAAGCACTCCACAAGTTTTGGGTAATTTTCTAAATCTCGATATTTAATTTTAAAGTAATTTTTGGTGATTGTGAGCATGGGCATTGTGATGAAATAGTTGAGAAATGATTAGGGATTGATGAAACTATGATTTTGTTAGAGTAGAGATGTTATTATGCAATTGTGGTAATTTTCAAAATTATGGCTATAAGAATTGAGACAATGTTGTGAATTTAGCATGGAATATGGTGTGAGAAAAATAGAATTTTGAGGTGTAGTGGATGAGCATGTGAATTGTGATAGAGTTGTGAGAGTTGAGTTAATTGAGGTGTTAATGAGAATATGAGCAAATGTTTGCTCAATAATGCGATTGAGTTGGGTTATTGATGTTTTTAATATCGTTTTAACAGCTCGGGATTCTAGAGTGGAATGCAAGGCTAGTCCATGCTACGGGGGAATGATTGCACTATACGAGGTGCAAAGAGGTAAGGGAAAACTTAAACTTGTTTGTATATGTGTTTTGATGTTAATTGTAGCATGAAAAGTGATTTGAGCAAATAAACATGTTTTTATGATTTGTGAATGAGTAGTGCACACGATTTTATAGCCGGTTGGGGCCTAACTTTTATGAGTTATAAACTAAGCGTGAAAATGTTTTACAAATGTTTTATGTTTAAAACATGAAAAGAGATTTGGGCTCTACGTTAAGGCGTACTGAGATTGAGAAATGTGTGCATGGTTTTGCCAGTTGGAACTCGGTTTTAACATGTTTTGTGTTGGGTACACAAATATTTTAAATGAGATTAATGAGAGAAAACCATTATTGGTTTTACGTGAAGGTAAAACGTTTTATATGATAATGGCTAATGATTGAGACTTAAGTGTGTCATGTTGAATACACATCGGGCCTTGCTTTGGTAACATGTAAGTCCGGGCCTTATTCTGGTAACATGTAAGTCCGATTATTCCTCCATTTTGGTAGCGTTGGGAGGCATTGCTCTGGTAGCATGTAAGTCCGGACCTTGCTCCGGTAGCATGTAAGTCCGATATTCCTCTGTTTTGATAACGAGAGATGCCTCCATTTTGGTAACGTGAGATGACCCCCATTTTGGTAACGTTGGGTGACCTTGCTTTGGTAGCATGTAAGACCGATAGAGTGGGCCGCTTGGGAACCGACTCAGGGACCACGTGATAGTGTGCATGAGGAGAGGCATTGCTCTGGTAGCATGTAAGGTCAGGCCTTGTTCTGTTAACGCGTAAGTCCAATATACCATGCACACGACCATATTGTCGACGTTTCCTCTTTTGAGGATGCCTAGGATACGCACCCAGATGAGATTTATTATGATGTGCCATGACGAATATTTATATGAGTTTTATTGCCTAGTCTCCTTTTTATACACATGAGTTGTGTTTTGTGGCTGTGCCACATGCATTATATTGTGGTGATTTTTATCACGTTTTATGAGTAAAGCCATTATCGCATTCTGATTTCTACATGCTTGTAACTGTGATTTATTCTGAGTTATGTACTCTTATGTTTTTACATGATTTTAGAGAAATGAGTTGAGAATTATCTTTTAATGAGTTCATGCTACCTTTTAATTGAGTTTCAACTATGAGATAAAATGATTGTGCTGTGCAAATCATTGTTTTATTGATAAGTCCCTTACCCCCTTACTGAGCGATTTAGAAGCTCACCCTGTTTTCTCTTCCCCCCAAATTTCTTCATGTGAAGAGAAGTTTTCTTGTGACGTACAGAGTATTGGCTAGTGGAGGACTTGAGCTCCAGGCCATATATTTGTATTTGAGGTATAATTTACATTTCATGTACCCAGACTAATGTGTATTCATAGACACTTGATGTACAACATTGTATGGGATGTATTAGAATTAATTACCTTGGAATTGAGTAATGTATATGATATGATATATACTATTTAATGATGAGATCCTAAGGCATGATAAATATGATGATGTATGACACTGCACAGGAATGCACCCTTAATTGTGATTTGATGAGTAAAAAGTTTTAAATTTGTCATATTTTTCATGTTTTCGGGTCGTCACATCACATTTCTCCCCACTTTTTAAGAATTTGGTCCTCCTAATTTAGCAAATTTTGTCAAACAAATGGGGATACTTCTCTCTCATAAGGCTCTCTAGCTCCCAGGTTGCTTTCTCTATTGAATGGTGCTGCCAGAGAACCTTTACTGACGAAATTGTCTTCGTGCAAAGTACTTTCTTTTTCTTATCAAGGATCCGAACAAGTTCTTCCACATAACTCATATCTCCTTGAATGTCTAAGGATTCATACTCGATGACATGAGAGGGATCCAGATTATACTTCCTCAACATGGAGATGTGGAAGACATTATGTATCCCAGAAAGCTGTGGTGGTAAAGCTAACCGGTAGGCAACATCTCCCACTCTCTCTAATATCTCAAATGGACCAATGAAACGAGGACTGAACTTTCCTTTCTTTCCGAAGCGCATGATACCCTTTCTCGGGGATACTTTAAAAAACACTAAGTCCCTAACTTGAAATTCAAGTGGTCATCTACGCACATCGGTTTAACTCTTTTGTCGACTCTGAGCAGCCCTGAGTCTGTCACAAATAATCTGAACACTCTTAGCTGCCTGTTCCACAAGATCGGGAGCCAAAATCTTCCAGTCACCCACTTCTTCCCAAGCCATTGGAGATCTGCATCTCCTACCATATAAAGCTTCATAAGGTGTCATCCCGATATTGAAATGATAACTATTATTGTAGCTAAACTCTGTAAGGGGCAAATGATCATCCCATGAACCCTTAAAATCCAATGCACATGCTCTCAATATATCCTCTAAGGTCTGAATGGTCCCTCGGACTGACCGTCAATTTGAGGATGATAGGCGGTACTCAAATTCAGCTGAGATCCCATAACTTCTTGAAAATGAGTCTAAAATCTGGAGGTGAACCTAGAATTTCTATCAGATGTAGTACTCATAGGAGCTCCATGTAATCGAGCTACCTCTTTAACATATAACTCTACCAAGTAAAGGTATGAGTTCAGCCACTTTAGGGTTTTAAAGGTATATGTTGTTTCAAACCTTGAATCTTATATATGTTGATGTATTTAACATGTTATGATTTTATATGATGCCAAAATGAGGTGAATGTGCATGTAGCATGCACTTACATATTCGACCATTAGGGTTTTGTTAGGGAACATGTGTATTTTCAAAGGGCATTTGAAATATACTGTGAATTTCATGTAATTATGAATTTAATGTTATTGGCCATTGATAACCATGCTATGGCATTGAAATTTATTCATCTAAAAAAGGGTAAAATGGTACTTTTACATGGACTATGTAATTTTAGTGTTATGTTAGTAATAAGCAAGTGCTAAAGTGGTAGTTGCAATTAGATTGATCAAAAAGCAAAATTTGGTAGCTTTTGTCACTTAACTACTAGTAGTGACATAAGGGAATTTATTATGAAAAGGTGATATCTAAGGGATATTAGAAATGAGAAGTGACTACTAAATGAATCAAGTGATACTGTAGGCTTTCAACTTAACTGTGGTATGTAACAAAGCTAATTTGGTAAAGGCTAGTAAGCTTCGAAATGTATAGCTTTGGTAAGTTAAATGTGTAAGTTGCGAGTTAATATTGTATGGAATTTTTTCTGCTTTTAAAATCGTCTTTCGAATAATGTATATGATTTGTACAAATTATATGTAAAGTATATGAACACAAACTATTTTGGGAATAAGAAATGTGATCTAAAGTGTTGTGAATCTACCTTGCAAGAGGGTAATAAAAATTTGTTACCTGGTCCTATTGTAAGAATTTTATGAATCCTATAAGCCTTAGGAACTAAGATTCATATGATATCGGACATATGTTTCAAACTGTTTTATATGTTTTTAAAACCATGTTCTGATTTTTATACCTTAATATCATAGCATTGCATTGTGTTATGAAATTTACAAGCTTGCAGAGATCTCTATCCGCCTGTTAAAAAGCTTTAAAATCTTATTATTAGCATGTTTTGAAATGATATGAAACATATGGCTTATCTTGCCTATGTATATTGTTTTCGATATTAAGCATATACTGCTTTTAATAAATACCGTTATAAGAATTTTGAAACATGCTTTTCGATTGCTTTTATCGTGTATAGGCGTTCAGTTCACTAAATTCACCGATAAAGCATATGGATATAGCCCGAGTAATCTTACTTTTATATAGGCATATACGGCTTGTCCGACAATAGTTGTGACAAGTTTCAATCTTAATTAATTACTTGGATCAGAGAGTACAAACCTATGATCATAGGTAAAATCCTAGTTTTCGGGGTAGTTATGGCTCACTGATAGCGACATGGGATAGTCTTTACTGGGATTATACTAATTTGCTTATATATGTGTAATTGGTTTATTGAACTATATAAATGCAAATAGTTTTATTAAATACACACGTGATATTGCATATGGAACTATATGAATGTACTTTGTTTTATTGAAAAATGTGAATTTATATGAAATTATTTATATGAAATATGTTTACTTTACGAGCTACTGATTTATACAATTTGATACGAAAGAACTCATGTGTTTATGAAAGTGCATTAAATAATAAGTTTCTGCATCGTTTTATGTTACCAATATCAAAACTATAAGTTTGCCATATCCGTTTTCAATGCGGTCTAATTTGAAATGGAAATAAGGTAATTCAAAGTATCCTTCCCCCTTGAACGATGTTGACAACGTCTAGAAATATTGCTATTCTGAAAAACCTAGAAAAAATGTCTAAAAAAAAATTATAAGTGTGATTTCTAAAATGAACTTTTATTATGAAATGTTACTTTTGTAGTACAACATGCATTTATGAACCAGTATCTTGTATTGGTTAATTCTACTCTTATGTGGTTAACTTACTAGACATTATAACCCACTCCCTCACTATTTATCATCACAAGATTCGATTTTATTAATTTTAATATCCAGCACCAAAGTTTCTGGCTTTAGAATACTTGTAGCATATAATAGGTAGAGCTTTTTGATTCTAAATGACTTTATTTTCAGGCAAATTTTTACTAGTACTTAGGATGGGATGTGTATAATATTATGGTATGTTGCGTACACTTTTTACTGTGTATTGGGATGTAAATTAATTTTTATTTTCAAAAGTGTCAAAATCTGAAAATATTCGAATATATTTTTGGCATATATCTTGTAAGACCAAACAGTCTCTAAAAATTATGAGATTTCGACATATGATAGATATAAGAATATTGCAATGCATTAAGCAATTAGTTTTGAATTTCGACTGCATTGGCTTGAGATTAGACTACCAGTCTAAAATAGGTCAAAACTGAGAATTTTTTTGTTTTCTAGGAAATTGAATATCAGGTTATAGTTAGTGATTTTTTATATGAATTTGACTGGGACCTTAGCTTGGAGACCTTAAATCGAGCTAGGTAGTTTGTGACTTAGAAATTGTGAGATCTGAGAATTTTATACATATCTAAATTATGTGATGAGAACATGAAGTGTAATTGATTGAACTAAATGTGATGTACTCATATATTGACGTTGTATGGAATGAAATTTTAGGTGATGAATGAGTTATGAATGAGAAATAATCAATGGAGTAAGCTATGGCAATTATATGTGGAGATTTTTATGTTAAGTGTGTAACCAAAATGTGAAACTATGGGGCCAGATCGGTCTTGGGGAAGAGATGATCGATCTGGTAGGCCAAAGTGATAAGGAAGAAGGATTTTAAGCGATTAGATCGATCTCCAATGGAAGAAGATCGATCTCCTTATGATTCTGTAATGAAGAGATCGATCTCATGAGGAAGGAATCGATCTTATGAAGCATTCTGTAAGGAGAAGATCGATCTCCTTAAGGAGCATATCGATCTCATGAAGCATTCTGTAAACAGAAGATCGATCTTCTCAAGGAGCAGATCGATCTCATAAAGCCATTAAGAGATCGATATCACCCCACGATAGATCGATCTCCTAGGTATAAAATTTCTCCAAAACGCTCCCAAATTGAAATCTCATCAAGGACCAGATCGATCTCCTACCCTCCGTCTATAAAAGGACCCCTGTGTTTTCTTACATTTCATCTTTTCTCTCTCTTCTAAACCTCCATTTCAGCCGATCCCTAACTTTCTCTCTCTTCTAAAGTCTCCATTTCGTCTAAATCGAAGGTTGTAGCAAGAAGGAAGGTTGTTCCTCATCCAAAGGAGAACAACATACTTGGAAATCGAAAGATGGATTGAATCGAGGCAAGAGTTGAGCACTCCACAAGTTTGGGTAAATTCTAAACTTCGATCTTGATAGTTGAAGTGATTTTTGGTGCTTATGGTTGCTGGCATTGTGATGAAATAGCTAGGAAATGATTAAGGATTGATGAAATTATGGTTTTTATGGGAGTAAAGATAACATTATGCAATTTTTGGTGATTTGGGATTTTTGGGCTATAAATTGGAATTAAGGCAATGTGATGATTTTGGCAAGGGAAATGTAGGATTGGAGTTATCATGAAAGAGAATGTGGATTGTGATAGAAGTATGAGATAATAAGAATATGAGAAAATGTGTGCTCGAAGATGAAATTAAGATGAATTATTGATATTTTAACATCATTTGGACAGCTCGGAAGTTTCAAAGAGGAATGCGAGGCTAGTCCGTGATACAGGGGAAACAATTGCACTATACGAGGTGCAACGAGGTAAGGGAAAATATTAAACTCGTTTGTGTGTGTGTTTTGTGACAATATTGTAGCATGAATTGTGATTTAAGAAAATAAGCATGTTTTATCAGTTGTGAATGAGTATTGCACACGATTTTATAGCCGATTGGGGCCTAACTTTTATGAGTTGTAAACTAAGCGTTAAAATGTTTTACAACCGTTTTGTGTTTAAAATGTGAAAAGAGATTCGGGCTCTACGTTAAGGTGTACTGAGATTGAGAAATGTGTGCGTGGTTTTGTCGGTTGGAACTCTGTTTTAACATGTTTTGTGTTGAGTACACAAATGTTTTAAATGAGATTTATGAGAGAAAACCATTATGAGTTCTACGTGAAGGCCAGACGTTTTATATGATAATGGCTAATGATTAAGACTTAGGCGTGTCATGTTGAATACACATCAGGCATTGCTTTGGCAGCATGTAAGGTCGATATTATTCCCCGCTTTGGTAGTGTTGGGAGGCATTGCTTTGGTAGCATGTAAGGCCGATATTATTCCCCGCTTTGGTAGCATTGGGAGGTATTGCTTTGGTAGCATATAAGGCCGATATTATTCCCTGCTTTGGTAGCGTTGGGAGGCATTGCTTTGGTAGCATGTAAGGCCGATATTATTCACCGCTTTGGTAGCATTGAGAGGCATTGCTTTACTACCATGTAAGGCCAATATTATTCTCCACTTTGGTAGCGTTGGGAGGCATTGCTTTAGTAGCATGTAAGGCCGATATTATTCACCGCTTTAGTAGATTGAGAGGCATTGCTTTAGTAGCATGTAAGGCCAATAGTATTCCCCACTTTGGTAGCGCCGAGAGGCATTGCTTTGGTAGCATGTAAGATCGAGCCTTGTTTTGGTAATGCGTAAGTCCAATATACCATGTACACGACCATATTGTAAACATTCCCTCTTTTGAGGATGCCTAGGATATGCACCCAGAGGAGATTTATTATGATATGCCATGACGAATATTTATATGAGTTTTAATTGCCTAGTCTCGTTTTACACATGAGTTTGTGTTTTGTGGCTGCGTCATGTGCATTACTATTGAGGTGATTTTTATCACGTTTTATGAGAAAAGCCATTATCGCATACTGATTTCCACATGCTTGTAATTATACTTTGTATTGAGTTATGTACATTCATGTTTTACATGATTTTAGAGAATGAGATGAGAATGATGTTTTATTGAGTCATGATACATTTTTATCGAGTTTTCAACTACAAAACAAATGATTGTGCTGTGCAAATCATTAATTGTAATGAGTCCCTTACCTCCTTACTGAGCGATTTAGAAGCTCACCTGTTTTATCTTCCCCCCAGATTTCTTCAAGTGAAGAGAGTTTCCCTGCGTCGTACGGAGTAGTGGCTAGTGGAGGACTTGAGCTCCAGGCTACATATATTGTGTTGAGGTATAATTTACATTTCATGCACCTAGACTTATGTTGTATTTATAGACACTTGATGTACAATGATGTATGTGATTTATTAGGATTAATTAACCTTGAATTAGGTAATGTATATGGTACGAGATATATAATTATAAGATGATGTGATCCTGAGGTGAAAGTTATCAATCATGCATGATACTGCACAGGAATGCACCCTTAATTGTGAATGGATGAATAAAAAGTTTTAAATTGCCCTATTTTTCGCGCTTCCGGGGCGTCACAGAAATACTGTAAGACTATTCTCACATGACAAATAAAAGATAAGTTAAAAGGATAAGTTGCCCAGAAATGACAATAATTTCGCGATAAGTTACTGTATAATCCTATCCCTTAGGATGTGACATAGAATGAAAATAAAAAAGTAAAGGGCAGCAGCTAAGTCAAGGCTTGGAACGTCCGGGTCCCTTTCATCCTCAATCAATATCTCCTCCAAATCTAAATCCCTCACCATTTTGTTATGCTTGCCATATTTTGAGGGATCATTGGACTCGGGAGAAGCTTTCTGGCTCAAAAAATGGATGAAGTATCAGGTCGTCACTTAGTGTCTGAAGCAACTTGGAGTAAAGAATTCTCTGAGAAATGGACATCTGGATAATCCAATAGCACTTTGTCAAAGATAAGGTCAAAATTGACTCTTATAGCTTCAAGGCTTGCCATTGAGACATCGGAAGTAAAGGCCTTAGGTGCCTTATATTCAATGATAGTTGCTCATCTCACATATTCTATAGTAGACTCCAAAAGGCTAACTTTTGCCCTTAACTCTCTCGCTGCGTTATCCCACTCCTCTTTTTCTTTTATATACATATCTAGGCCTTTCTTTAGGCGAGAATAAGTGGATAAGGAAACATTGAGTTCTTTATTAAAACCGTCCACTTAAGAAACTAAACCATGATTATCTATGAGGAAATGAGTGTCATGACCTGCTTTTCACTAAAAACCACTATAAATTTTTCATTTTTCGTTTATTATTTAATTCTTACCTTCCTCTCCTCTTGACCATCCTACCAACAGTTGGGCTATGATTCAGTGTTAGTCCCCTTACACTATTTACCATTCCATTTCCATATCACATTTACATGTCAGGATTTACTATTCTTTGACTTTAACTAAATACATTCATAAATGTATTTACATAACTTTACATCCCTGATATCTTACCCATGTACAGTACTATGAATTTACATGTTCAAATACAAAAGCTATACAAGCGTGTATACCTTTTCTTCGATGGGAAACAACAAACAATGGGAATGCAAGACCACTATCGCTCTCGTTCTACTGAAAGTACTCTGTAGAGGGGGGCAAATGAAAGGGTGAGCAACCACATGCTCAGTAAGGCAATTATGCAAGTAAGTAGATAACTACACTATCTACATGAACATAATGCCATGCCTTAAAATCGTTCTTTCTCAATATCATGCCGAAAAACCTAAGCTCATGCATACACCTATGCAACACACATGTGGAAATCATGCTCGAAATCGTAAACACAGGCATTTCATGTAAAACATTTCATTTCATGAATTTATAGTTAAAAGCATGGAAACCACATCATGCTATTTCATTTCAATCACATCATGTAAAAACATGTCACTTCAGTTCAATTCAAACCAAATCACAAATCTATCAGGACTCAACCCCTCCCTCGGGCTATCCTGATCTACATGAAACCATTTAAATCATGTAATTATATAAATCAGGTAACATGCAAGACTAGACAAGAAATCATGGTAACTGTACAGGACTATGGCCATATCCGAGTGATCCCAGGCTACACAGTACCTAGTGTGCGGGGCATCACAACTCTGTGGACCCACATGGTCTGGGGTGCCTGTCATAGGTCTTATCCCACATCACGGTCTGGGGATGCCTGCCATAGGTCTTATCCACCCTATGTATGGGGTACCTGTCATAGGTCTTATCTCACCTCATGGTCTGGGGGTACCTGTCATAGGTCTTATCGTCCCTATACCACATCGGTAACCAACCCATGTCTCAAAATCCACGTGCGAGCATTCATCTGTGTGACACTCAGTCTACACGAGGCAATCAGCACAGTTTTAAATCATGTCATGTATATCACATTAAAACTACAGTGTGTGTCTTGAGTGAGACACATAGTCAACACCCCGCTTAAACACTGTCTTATGCATATCACAAAATCAACCGCTACTGCGAGTAAAACTCTAGCACTAGGTCATGCATAGTTCATATTTCAAATCAAATACGAGAAATCACTCCAGTACCATGCTATGTATAAAACTCATTAAATCAAGTACGAGTAAATGCTCCAATACTATGTCATGTATAAACCATGTAAAACTGAGTACGGGCAACGCTCTAACACTCTATCATGCATAAATCACATAAAATGTAGTACGAGCAACGTTCCAGTACTATAATATGCATCTCATCAAAATCTAGTGCGAATCATACTCCAGCACTAATTTATATGAAAAACATATAAAATCAAGTGCGAGCAATGCTCTAGCACGATTTGTTCTCACATAATTCGATAGATGGCTCTTTTAAAAAGAGATGATTTCAAAACATAAAAATCAGTACCATAATTGGGCTATTTTGTGTATTTTCCAAAATCATTGGCCAATCTATCTATTCTTCTACTAAACAGCAGTAAGAACATTCAAAAATATGTTTTTTCATGCTTTTTTAGACTTTTCCTAAACTTTGACTTTTTACCTTTACTAGGGGTAAAATCGTAATTTTCCCATGTCGGGTCCCTACCGAAATTTTTCCATATTCAAAAATCCATATATAATTTAAATACTCAAAAATCTACTCAAAAATATGTATAGCTACCTTTCGCTGCTCTCAAAATTCCCTTACCTTAAAACATTCTGATCACTTTGCCTTTTCTATCGCTACCGATCACTCGATTCGTTTAGCTCCCAATATGTTCTCTGGAGCTGCAGACAATCATTTATAGAGTTAAATACAATACATTTTACTCGTATTTCACTTTTACTGGGCTTAATTTACTGCATTGGGCCCGTTTACTCTTATTGGGCCCGATTGCACCTTAATGTGCCTTAATCAATCTTAAGCCCATTTTTCACTTACTATTCCCTTCATCAAGGCCTATTGGGCTCATTGGGCCTATCAACACTTATTGGGCCTCATTTTAGGCTCTTTGGACAGCTCATACAATTATTTACGACAATCGATTTTCAATTCCAAAATATAATTCATTTTATACAGAAATAAATCCGTAACTTATGCGAAGAATTTCTAATGGGCATAACTATGCAAATTGCCATAAATGAGACTTACTTGCCCGAGATTCTGCTATAGCATGCAAATCGAGGCTGACTCGAACTCTCATTTGTCACCAATTGTCGTGCTACACATTTGTATAATTAAATCGGGTCAATTTTAGTCAATTAAAATTTCAAATAAATTTTTCAAAAATTAAATTGGTCAATTTTGACCGCTTAACGGCTTACCCTTAGCCTGATTGCTTCGCCAAATTTTTCTCCCCATTTTCCTCTTTTTCTTTTTCTTTCTGTTTCCTTTTTTTTCTTTTTCTTTCCTGGCTGAACAGGTTGGGACCGATTCAGTCCAGTTCAATCACCCTCGTCGCCATTCGGAGCTCTGTCTGTCGGTTCTTCACCGGCTTCCACTTTCGACAGATCTGCGGGACCTCGTGAGGCTTGGATCTGGTGGTGACCTAACCTCAGTTGGCTGGAAAATGGCCAGTTCGACCCTTTCTCTCTTCGACGTCACTGTTGATTTCTCTCTTCTGCCATTGACAACGCTGCCGGCCGTTTCACTGGTCGATTCAACCACCAATCGGTCTGTCTTCACCTGGGCAGTCTTCGTTTAGCCTCGGGTTGGATCAATCTATGCTGGTGCCACCAGATTTCATCTCTCCCTTTTCGATCCTCACCCTCGCCGATCTCCCTCTCCGAGCTTCGCCAGCTGCCACCGCTTTCTCCCCTTAGTGCCTCGGCATCGCCTCTCGCCCCCTAATCCTTTCCTTACCATCACACGCCTCATCTTGCCTTTGAATCGGAGAGGAGCTGAGAGAGGGAATCGTTTCCTTTCCAGTTTCTTCTCTTTTCATTTTTTTATATATAATATATTATATTATATTAAAATATAATATAATATATTATATAACAAATATCTTCACCCAAATATCCCAAATATATATATATATATATTTAAATTAATTAAATATATATATATATTTATCTTATTTTTCCCGGGGTATTTTTCCCATATTTCCAGGATAATTTCTCGAGGTGAAAATTCAGGTAATTGCAATATATTCCTATCTTGATCAATTGGATTTGAAAATTAATTATTTCTTCTTTATTGATCAAGATTTCCTAAATCCATGTGTAAAATAACGATTCTTAAGGAATTTACACTAAATTTTAGGTCTTACAACAAGAATTCTCATGGTTAAGTTGATAGTGCTTATCAGCTACAGTGAGATTTGTCATCATAGGCTAAGTTTGGATCTCATCGCACCTATGGAGTGGTGAGATCACCCTTGACTTTTAATTATTTTATTAAAAATATATACTTGATGGTCATTTCATTTTTTTCAATCTCACCGGAGTCATTCTCATTACCCATCCAAACTAGCCTATGGTTTACAAAGAAAACATGAAACATTATCATTAAAGTATGAAGGAAATTAAGTAGCTAAGGAAAAAAAGGAAAACACCATTACCTTATACTATTTATTTACTAAAGCATGGCCTACAATGGAAACGTCACCACGAAGAGCTTGATATTTGTCTTTATCTTAAGGGAGAATCATTGCCTTGGTGAGGGTATAGGCAACTTGGTCTTCATTAATACCACTATCCTTCAAGCCTAGTGGTAAAGTCAAGTCAAGGGCAGCAATACCCTTCTCAATCGAATCAACATGCTCTTTCCATCAGCCATAACTAGCTAGTCTACCCAAAGAATTTGGCCTTAAAGCAAAAACTAAGTAAGCTCCGAATAAGAAAGTATAATATAAAGAATGAGTAAGCTCGTCATTTAATAAGGAGGGAACTAAACTGTTACCAATTTCCTTTCCTTTGTCTTCCTTGTTGTAAATCGTTTCTTTAAGAAAAGCACCAGAAATCTGAAGAGGAGGACAATCACTAACACTCATAGATTTCCTTTTAGCTTAAGGATTAATAGGCGTGGAAGGGGTATGAGCAAAATGAGGATTTGAATTCGACCTCATCAACTCGGCCAAGAAAAAATCCCTGGTAACAATACACATGCATGTAAAACCACAGTAAAGGAAGATTAAGTCCGTCACAAGAAGCATAAAGAAAAAACATAAGTATGAAAATTAAAGTGTATAAAGAGAGCGCTTGGACATCGGCTCGCGAACAAAGTCACAGAAGACAAGCTTCCTTCAATCCAACAATCTAAAGGAGGACAGTATCTCATGAGATCTCTTCTCATACATTGACAGAGAAGTGGAATGGATAAGAGCATATTCTCATTGAGTGGTACAAACAGGACAACTTAAAGACTCAGATGAAGTGTGAAAAGTGACAAACCCTTGTTTCCAACCTTTCCAACTTGTGGAAAAATAGAAAAACCCCTCTTAGAATTAAGGGCAAGGAACCTTTGTCCCTTGTTATTTGGCCTAAGCGTACAAAATTGCTTAAAGAGATTTACAAAATGATGAATGTCGACAAGTTCACATGAAATCTACTAAATTCATTCAAGATTTTGTCATCAGTTGAGAAATAATGATATACGAGGCATTAAGAAAGTCTACAACAAAAGGTAAAGAGGAAGCCTAAAACTTACTTTATAAGCATTAACATGAATGAAGAGGTCATATGTATACGAATAACTACACAGTCTTTGAGGCATCTAGAAGTCTAATAATGAAAGACCTAGGTATCGAGTATACTTCTCTAATGAGTAAGATCCATGACAAAGGAGTGAAGCTAAGTATGATATCCGGATCTGCCCACAACCATTCATGCTCAATGACTACCGATAAAGTCCTAGAAAAAAAAAGGACTCTACTATAAGTTTACAATAACCTCAACCTTCTTTCATTTCATGATCACTATCTAATGATTCACCTCCTTCCCTAATGGGCATACTACACGAAACTTCCTTACTTAAAAAATCAAAATTGAGAGCAAATGGTTTTCTCCCCTTCTAGTAACACCGTGGCATAAAGCTACCCTATAGAAAGATCTAAGAGTGGGAAGCGCTAAAACATAAGAATTACCTTTCGAACTCCTGGAGGAACCTCCGAACTCCCTAAGGGAAAAACCTCTCTCTCAACAGAGAGTCGAACCTTAAGCGAGAATCACTCGAGCTATCACTGTCACTTCGGCTACTATTAGCACTACTACTAGAAGAAGACTTTTTGTAGAGCAAAAATGGAAAACAAATGGGAAAATAAAAAGCAACGAACCTACAATATATGCGAGAAAATGAGCATTCAGTAACATGAAGGCTCATTCATGCAAAAACTACAGAAACAAAAAGATCTTTAGAAAGGATATACTATGCTTATAAATGAAAAACATTATGAATGCAGCCTAAAGGTTGAATGAGCTAGGCATGATGTTTAACTACACCCTAAAACATACAAGATAAAGCATAATTGATGACGTCAATCAAATTATATCGAGACGAGCAAGTCAAAATAACGCCAATATGAAAGCAATATAAACATGTTTCAACTTCAACGAATGGAAAAAAAAGGTACAAACGATTATGCTACTATAGGACCAAGTCTCGATAATAACAAGAAGACATATTCTTTAAGCAAAGTCATGCAAAGGTCGACAAAAGCAAGCAAGAAGCTATTAAGGGATCGATAAAAAAATGCAAAACCCTTGTTGGCATGCATGAGAGAAAGCTGACATTAAAAAGAACATGTTTCAGCCAAGGCATGCAAGTAAAGAGTTGAAAATTATAAAATCATGAAGAGAATCGCTTGGATGTGCCAAAGCTTGGGGAAATTTTGAGCAAGAGCAAATAAACCATGTGAGATGAAAAGTAAAAATTTGAAGAGGATGATAAAATGGGTTTAATCAAAGGCAAGAAAGATGGAAATTGTGCTCAACAACAAACAAAGCAGAGTGATTCAACGATAAAGAAGTAAAGTGCAGGTAATTTCAAAGATTGGAGGGAAAATAATATTCCCTAAACTTGCCGTACAAGGACAAAGAAGAAAAAAACCAAATAGAGAAAAATTATAATAATAAAAGAGGAAAGGGGAAAATGACAAAAAATAGTCATGTGATCAAGTTAGGGAGAGAAAGTCAATGTAAAAAAATACAACTTTTGTCAAAGTGGCCGATCATGAAGAAAGAACGGAGAGTTCATGCCACCAAATCATCTTTACAAGAAAACAAGTTCAACACACCAAGAGAGATTCAAGGATCCAAACTTGCTAATTATGAAACAAGGAGAAAAATGGCCAGGTATGGAGTATGGTAGAGAGTGAAACATTATAAGCACAAGCTATCTGAACATGCGAAATTGGCTAATTCTGGAGCTGTACCAAATGAGATGAAAATTTAACTAAGTGTGTGAACCGCGCTTAATAAGATTAAAATTTATCTTAGTTATGATGCATGAATCGTGCTAGAGCTTTGCTCGCATAAGTTTTCACACCGTGGTACGTATGATGCTGTGAAAGTTGGTAAGATCCTCAAACCCTACATCCTTAAGCCAGAGAGGGTGGGGAGGCTCTCTTACGGTAAGATCCTCAAGCCCTACATCCTCAAGCCAGAGAAGGCGGGGAGGCTCTCTTACGGTAAGACCCTTAAACACAACATCCTCAAGCCAAAGGAGGCGAGGAGGCTGTGTTTGGCAGGGAGGCTCTCTTACATGGATATGATAAGCTCCACGTGCACTTGAGACAATGGAAGTTACATTTGGTATGAGGTAGATAAGACTTACGGCTGGTACCCTCAACCATGATATGAGTTCACAGAGTACGCTGTACCGTGTACATCAGATGGAGTACGATGTACCGCGTGGTGGTTATGTGATGAGAAAGTATGGCGAAGAACTAACCCACCTTCATACCAGCATGATACCCCGCATACCTAGATGCGTGTGGTCTGGGATGATTTATGACCTAGTTAGCCAACATAGTCCATTGAGAAGTGGTGATCTGTCTCATATGATATTTCATAGTACCACATGGTTTTGATACATGAGTGTGATTGTGTTTTGTCCGGGGTAGACCCGAGGGAGGGGTCGAGCCTTGAGAGACTTGTGATGAGATTGATGTGTTTTGAAAAGTGATAACTCTTGTGAGATGTTTTGTGTAAGAGATGGATTTAAAAGGATGTTTCTTAAATGAATTCCCCTTGTGATGAGTTTTAAATGAGGTTGAGCATGAGTTGATTTTACATGTTGATATTCTATGTTTTATGCCTGTTTACATGACTTTCCATACATGATATATATATGCTCATATGGCATAATTTTATTTCCTTATGCTCCAATTATAATGATTTATGCATAACACTATCAACATGTAGATAGAGTAGTTATCTACCATGCTTGCATTATTGCCTTACTGAGCGTGTGGTTGCTCATCCCTCTTTATTTTCCCTCCAACAGAGCGTACATAGCAGCCCAGTGAGGACTGAGGCGTTGTATTTTGGACATCTGTTGCCATCCATCGCTAAGAGGTATACACATGAAGATTCTTTTTGTATCTAAACAATTGTAAAGGCACAACAGTCATTTTGTATTGTAATGTGGGGGATGTAAAAGTTAGAAATGTGTCATATATAACTTAACTTTTAATGAATGACACTTCTTTTGATTAATTTGAGAATGAATGATGAGTGATGATTATTATTGACTCACAGCTTAACTGTGTAGTGGTGAGTTTGTTCATGACTGAGTAAGGAAAGGAAAAATGTAAAAAATTTATAGTGATTTTTGGTTAAAAAGAATAAAATGGGTCGTGACAGAGATTGGTATCAGAGCTGAGTTGGCCTGATATGAGTCAGTAATAAAACGTAGGAGAATTACATTCCTAAGTTACTGTACTTTTGTTTAGATATAACTGTGCATACTGTGATGGATTGAGTCTAATAAATGATTGTGAATACAAGAAGTTAAGCAGTATGCTTGTTACGCTTAGAGGTAAAGGGACGGGAGCACATACTAGAGGCTGTAGAGGTGGGCCTAAGAGCCCTGCAGAGCCACAGACTAACCAGGCTCCACAGGACCTTGCTGAGAGAGCAGGAGATACAAAGGCACGCTTCGCTAGGATATAGCAGAGTATAGAGAGCATAGGTGAGATAGTCACTCAGGCATTGGGTGCTAGTGACAGATGAGGTCTCGCAGCACAGCCTACTACTGGACAGGTAGCTGCAGAGGCAGAGAGACCTCAAACTACTGAGACGGTGACACCCTCAGTACAGGATACAACTTCACCTATCGCTCCACGATCGAGAGAGAGTGACCTGGGGTATGACTACGAGTTGAGCAGATTATGAGAGTTCCAAGGGTTGAAACCTCTAATGTTCAGAGGGGTAAATGGCCTAGTAATTACTGAGGATTGGGTGTATGAGATGGAGAAACTGTATCGGTTCTTCAGATGCACATCAGCTGAGAAGGTAGCCTTTGTCGTGTTTTTGTTAAAAGGTGAGGCAGAGCACTGGTGGAGATCCACCGAAGCTATTTTGAGGGCCAGATACTCCGAGATCACCTGAGAGATATTCTTGGAGGCCTTCAGGAGGCAGTACATTCCAGCCACCACACAAAGGAAATTACGGATGGAATTTATGAATTTAGTTCAGGAAAATCGTACTGTGGATGAATATGAGTCGAGGTTCATGTCCTTGGGGAGATATGACCGGACACGATGGGTAGTGAGACCCAAAAGATTCAGAAGTTTATTGATGGATTGAGATTTGCCATCCTGACTAAGCTAGCCCCATTTGATATATAAACTTATGAGGAGGCAGTACACAATGCTCAGTTATGCGAGCAAGACTTTGAGAAGAATGCCTCTGAGCTGGAGAGATTAGTGTCAGAAGAGACAGAGACTGAAAGAGATCTGAGATGGATAGAGTGACCAGTAGAGGGGGTCAGAGATATTTTGAGAAGAGACTTAAGATCGAGAAGGTGCAGGAGAGAGCTACTAGACCTCCCGTATACTCGACTTTAACTGCACCGAGGGGTATAGTTATTGGAGGACTACGACCTACTACTGAGAGGTACAAGAGATGTGATAGATTTCATGGGACTAGGCCTTATCCGATGACCCCTACAGTGTGTTACAGATGCGAGAAACCAGGACATATAGCAAAGTATTATCTCGAGAGGATGGAGATTACCCCACAAAAGGGCAAGGAGCTAGAGAGAGCTCCAGTTGAGACAGTTGCCCCGAGGAGGAGGGCCCCGGTTGAAAAAAAAGGGAAGCATACAACGGGTGTGAGCAGAGGAAGAGTACATGCACTGGATCAAGACACCGCAGATGCTTCGACGAATGTGATTAAAGGTACTATCCTAATCTTTGATTTGGAAGCATTGGTATTGTTTGATCCTGGTACCACACATTCCTTCATATCATATTCCTTTGCACATAAATTGTTGAAGCATGTGAAACCTATATTGTTGGATAAAATGTTGATGATTTCCACACCATGAATGATAGTTAATTAACTAAGCATGTATGTAAAGATTGTAAATTGAAGATAGAGGGAAAGGAAATGACAGTCGATTTAATTTTATTGAATATGAATGATTTTGATGTAATATTGGAAATGAATTAGTCGGCTGCTAATCATGTTGTGATGGACTATCATGCAAAAAAAATTGATGTTTTTCGAGATAAAGAATCTTATTGTAAACTTTGATGAAAAGAAATGAAAGAATATAACCCTGATAAATGAAAAGAGTATGATTTTATTTAATCTGTTTGAGAGATGAATTTATTTATTTATGATGAATATTGATGTGATGGGTTATGTTACTAACGATAGAAAGAATGACGTGAAGGGTTTATTGCCTACGTAATTTACATAGATAAGGCACACCCGGAACTGAGAGACATACCAGTGATTGCAGAATTTCCTGATGTCTTTCTGGACGATTTACCAGGGCTACCACCTAAAAGGGAAATGAAATTTTGCATAAAGTTAGTGCCTGGTACCGAGCCGATATCTAAACCACCATATAGAATGGCTCTAATTAAGTTGGAAGAGCTAAAGAAAAAGCTGTAAGAGTTGCTAGAGAGGGGATTTATTAGATCGAGTGTCTCACCTTAGGGAGCACCGGTTCTATTTGTAAGGATGAAGGATGGAAGCCTCCGACTGTGTATAGATTACCAGTTGTTGAATAAGGCCACCATTAAGAACAAGTACCCCCTTCCATGCATAGATGATCTGTTGGATCAGCTTCAGGGAGCATAGGTCTTTTCTAAGATAGATCTGCAGTCAGTGTATCATCAGTTGAGGATACAGAGTGGAGATGTACCCAAGATAGCATTTTGTACCCGTTATGGCCACTACGAGTTTTTGGTTATGCCATTCGAATTGACGAATGCCCTCGCAACATTTATGGCACTGATGAATGATATGTTTAAGCCATACCTGGATAAGGTCGTGATTGTGTTTATTGATGATATATTGATCTATTCCAAGTCCAGCGAAGATCATGAGGAGCACTTGAGGATAGTTCTACAGACCCTCCAAGAGAAAGAGTTATATGCTAAACTCAGCAAGTGTAATTTTTGGTTGAAGCAGATCTCATTTTTGGGCCATGTTGTGTCGAAGGATGGGGTATCAGTGGATCCTTCCAAAATAGAGGTAGTAGTACAATGGGAATAGCCCAAGATGGTTATTGAGGTTTAAATTTTTCTAGGATTAGCAGGGTATTATCGGAGATTTGTAGAGGGTTTCTCTAGACTAGCTGCTCCATTGACTCGCTTCACGCGGAAAGACGTTAAGTTTATGTGGGATGAAGCATGTGAGAGGAGTTTTGAGGAGCTTAAGCATCGATTGACCACTGCTCCGGTTCTCACCATTCCTACCAGCTCAGGAGGTTTCTCGGTGTATATGGATGCATCACACCAGGGACTGGGCTGTGTGCTTATGCAGGATGGGAAGGTAGTTGCCTATGGATCTAGACAGTTGAAAGATCAAGAGAGGAACTACCCGACACATGATTTAGAGTTGGCGGCTGTGGTGTTTACTTTGAAAATATGGCACCACTATCTTTATGGTGAGAAATTTTAGGTTTTCACAGATCATAAGAGCCTTAAGTACCTGTTCTCATAGAAAGAGTTAAATATGAGATAGAGAACATGGCTCAAACTTTTAAAAGATTATGATTGTGAGATCATGTACCACCCGGGTAAAGCAAATGTAGTTACAGATGCTTTAAGCAGGAAGAGCCTAGGGTTGGTATCTTATATGAAGGTATGAGAACATGAGTTATGGGAACAATTTGTGAATCTCAGTTTAGATGTAACCCCACCTGGGTCAGAGAGGATGGATATCATGGCTAGTATGACGTTAGAGCCAAAGTCGATTAACCGTATTTGGCAGGCTCAGCAGAGCGATCGATGGTGTATCGATTGGTTGAGTCAGATACATGCAGGTGTGAGTGTTGATTTTGAGCTGAGTACAGATGGCTTATTGAGGTTCAGAGGAAGAGTATGTGTTCCCAAGGTCCTTGAGATCAGGAGACTAATTTTATCAGAGGCTCACTCATCAAAGTACATGATACATCCGGAGAGTACCAAGATGTATTAAAACTTTCGAAAGGTTTATTGGTGGTCTGGAATGAAGAGAGACATTGCTGATTTTGTCGCTATCTGTCTCGTTTGTCAGTAGGTGAAGGTAGAGCATCAGAAGCCTGCAAGATTATTACCGTCTCTACCGATACTGACATGAAAGTGGGAGCATGTCACAATAGATTTTGTGATAGGATTGTCGAGGACCCGCAAAGGTAATGATGCCATATGGGTTATTGTGGATCGATTGACTAAGTCAGCCCATTTCTTAGCTATGAGAGCTACCGATACTTTGAGTCAATTGGTGAACCTGTATGTTCGAGAGATAGTACAGCTACATGGTGTACCAGTGAGCGTTGTTTCTGATAGGGATGCCGCTTCACTTCCCATTTCTTAGAACATTTTCACGAAGCGATGGTGACCCACTTGAGTTTTAGCACTACTTTTCATTCTCAGACAAATGGACAGTTAGAGAGGCCTATACAGACCCTGGAGGATATGTTAAGAGTGTGTGTGTTGGATTTTGGTGACTCCTGGGATGATCACTTGCAGTTAGCCGAGTTCGCCTATAATAATGGCTATCATGCGAGTATCGGGATGGTACCCTATGAGGTACTGTATGGACGCAGATATCGATCCCCTATTGGATGGGAAGAGGTTGGTGACAGACAGATTTTCTCTTCTAACTTAGTGCAGCAGGCATCTTAGGACGTCCAATTGATATGTGAGAGATTACGGACAGCTCAGAGCTAACAAAAGAGTTATGCTCACAAGAGACGGAGACCACTAGAGTTTGATATGGGTGAGTCGGTATTTCTAGGAGTTTCACCTTCGAAGGGTATTATGAGATTCAGTAAGAAGGGCAAGCTGAGCCCTAGATATATCAGACCCTTCGAGATTTTGGAGAGAGTGGGAGATAAGGCGTATAGGTTGGCATTGCCACCGGACTTGGCAAATGTTCATAATGTCTTCCACATCTTTATGCTTCAGAAGTATCACCTGGACCCGGTACATGTGATAAGATATGAGCCGTTGGAGCTCAATGAGAGTATAACATATGATGAGAAGTCGGTTCAGATATTGGACAGAAAGGAGAAAGTGTTACGGAATAAGATAATTCCCTTGGTGAAAGTTCTTTGGCAATATCACAGGTGGAAGAGGCCACATGGGAATTGGAGAACTTGATACGGGAGAAGTACCCCCAACTTTTTTGAGGAATAACTTGGTTCTAATTTGGAGGACCAAATTCTTTGAAGGAGGGGTGGAATGTAAGACCCGTATTTTTGGATGTAAACTTTGAAAAATCATAAGTATGGTGATGTATTTACAATGTAAAGCATAAGTGATGTAAGTCCATGGATTCAATGTACATACTTGTAATATGAGTTTGTAATGTACACACAAATTTCATTTTATATGAATATGAAGAAATGGACTTTTATATGTGATAAATGTGAGTGGAATGCACAATGAGTAGTGTAGCAAATGGAATGAAGTTACATAGATCTTTATACTTCCATTTAGTTTGGTATGGTATACCTTTGGTTGTGCAATGAACGCACACAAGTTTTGATGTGTGTAAAGAATGGATGGATGTCATTTTCAAGTCTTAAAGGTGGTTGGATGAGAAACTGACCATGGCAGCGAATTGAGGATATTTGGTGTGAGTTACTGCAGAAAACTGCAGTAAAAATCTGGAAATATGAATGCCAGATTGATCTCATAGGATGAGAGATCGATCTAGAAGAGCCCAAAATGCTCTTCTTCGAGCAATGGAACAGGCCAGATCGATCTCCAGTGGAGCCAGATCGATCTGCTAAACATTTTGTAATGAGAAGATCGATTTTGATGAAAACAGATCGATAGCTCACGGGTTGGAGCAGATCAATCTCCCCTGGATGCAAATCGATCTCCTTAAGCTACTGCCCGGGACAGATCGATCTCAAGCCCTCGACAGATCGATCTCATACATTCAAATTGGCATGAAAATGAAGGATTTAAGAGGACCAGATCGATCTCATGCTTCGACAGATCGATCTCATTGAGCAATTTCTATAAATAGGAGCAGTGAAATTTGTAAATCACGGAAACAAACCCCCATTTCTTTTATTTCAACCCAAAATCTCGATTTCTCTTCCTAAAAGCCACCCATTTCCAGTGAGATTTGAGGAAAGCCTATTAGATACAAAGTTGTTCCTATCAAAGAGAAGAACAACCTACTTTGGATTCAAATCCCCATTTGTTGGATTGAAGGAGCAAGGTGTATTTTTCTTTGGAGTAAGAATAGACGCTAGATTTGGTAAGTTTCTACTACTTCAACCCAAATATATTGTCTATTTAATGGTTTTGGAGTCTATTTGCATGTGTATTGAGGGATAAAACTACTTAGGATGTGGTGGAACTTGTGTAACCTAGAAAATAGAATGAATCTAGTGTGAGAAAGTGTGATTTTGATGAGTTGGTGGTTTATGGATTATGATAAGTTGTTATTGAAGTAATATGAATGATTTGTAGTGGTTAAATGAAGCCACATTGTGAGTTTAGAGGATTTATAGAAATAAGTATGTAAGATGTTTGATAAAATGCCATAGTGAAGAAATTGGTGAAATATGAGCACTATGAGCTTAATGTCGATTTAATATCGATTTGGTATGAATCAATGGGCCTAAAAGAAATCAATAGACTCGAGGTATGAGTAGAACGATAAAACTAGGCCTGATGAGGATTAATAGAGGCTATACGTTAATTCGACTATAGCGAACACAAGAGTTGAGTTATATGAACTAAATCGATGTAATATGTGACTTTGTGCAGTTCTGGAGAGTTCGTTGGAGACGAATCAAACTACACAAGTAAGCATCTCTAAGGAAACGGAATCACGCGATGCGATTCTAGGTAAGTGAATTCTGTAAGTATATAGAGGTAGCTGCTCATATTTTGTAGGTGGATATAAGGCGCTTATGAAATGCATGACTGCTTGAGAAAATGATCGATGATGTATGCGAATAGCTATGAGTATGTATGAGATTTGGTTTCAAAACGATTATTATAAAAGTGATAGTAAGGCTAATAAATGCATAAATCATGAACAAATTAATGGATAGGCTAGTTAGTGTTTGAATGATTTTGTGAAATAACACTTGTAAGGTGCTAAACCCAATTTTGGGGATTATTTTGATTGTGTATGAGCCGCCTATCATATTTATGTGATATAAATCGTGCTAGAGCCTCGCTTGCGCTAGATTTTGATGCCTTTATTTTTATGAAACGTGCTGGAGCTTAGCTCATACCTTGATTTGGAAACTATGATGATGTTATATAAACCGTACTGGAGCTTCTGCTCGTACGTGGATTTTGAGTGGTTTTTTTATGCATATAACCAAACTGGAGCTGTGCTTGTACGTGGTTTCTTCATGATTTGATGCATAAATGTCGTACTAGAGTGTTGCTCGTCCGAGGTGGTTTAGTTATGATGCATGAATCATGCTAGAGCTTTGCTTGTATAATTTTTCACACTGTGGTACGTATGATGCCGTGGAAGTTGGTAAGATCCTCAAGCCCTACATCCTCAAGCCAGAGAGGGTGAGGAGGCTATGTTCGATAGGGTGGCTCTCTTACGGTAAGACCCTTAAGCACAACATCCTCAAGCCAAAGGAGGCGGGGAGGCTGTGTTTGGCAGGGAGGCTCTCATACATGGATATGATAAGCTCTACGTGCACTTGAGATAATGGAAGTTACATTTGGTATGGGGTAGATAAGACTTACGGCTAGTACCCCCAACCATGATATGGGTCCATGGAGTACGCTGTACCATGTACATCAGATGGAATATGATGTACCGCGTGGTGGTTATGTGATGAGAAAGTCTGGCGAAGAACTAAGCCACCTTCATACCAGCATGATACCCCGCACACCTGGATGCGTGTGGTCTGGGATGATTTATGACCTAGTTGGCCAACATAGTCCATTGAGATATGGTGATCTGTCTCATATGATATTTCATAGTACCACATGGTTTTGATACATGAGTGTGATTGTGTTTTGTCCGAGGCAGACCCGAGGAAGGGGTCGAGCCCTGAGAGATTTGTGATGAGATTGATGTGTTTTGAAAAGTGATAACTCTTGTGAGATGTTTTGTGTAAGAGATGGATTTAAAAGGATGTTTCTTAAATGAATTCCCCTTGTGATGAGTTTTAAATGAGGTTGAGCATGAGTTGATTTTACATGTTGATATTCCATGTTTTATGCCTATTTACATGACTTTCCATACATGATATATGTATACTCATATGACATAGTTTTTGTGAGACCCTATATAGGTTTAACCTTGTATATATGTAAATGAAACCACAAGTATGGTGATGTACTTGTAATGTGAAGGATATGTGATGTAAAGTCCATAAATTCTATGTAAACATTTGTAATAAGAGTTGTGATGTACGTACAAGTTTCATTATGTATGAACATGACGAAATGGACTTTGGTATGTGATGAATGTGAGTGGAATGAGATATGTGTAGTATGGTAAAATGGAATGAAGATTTTCATGAGTTGTGCACTTCCATTTAGTTTATAATATATACGTTTGGTAATACGAGGAATACACACAAGTTTGAATGTGTATAAAGTATGAATGGATGTCATTTTCAAGTCTTAAAGGTAACTGGATGGGAAAATGACTATGGTAGCAAATTAAGGATTGCTTGATATAAGTTTCTGTAGAAAACTGCAGTAAAATATGGAATTATGAAGGCCAGATCGATCTCATAGGATGAGAGATCGATCTGGAAGAGGCCAAATGCTCTTATTCGAGCAATAGGAACAATGCATATTGATCTCTAATGGAGCCAGATCGATCTGCTAAACATTCTGTAAGGAGAAGATCGATTTTAAGGCAAACAAATTGATTTCTTTAACTCTCGGGTTGGAGCAGATCAATCTCCTCCCTAGCCATATCGATCTCCTTAACTTTCTGCATAAGACAGATGGATCTCAAGCCTTCGACAGATCAATCTCATGCCTTCAAATGTCATGGAAAAGAGGGATTTTAAGACTCCACCCATGGCAGATCGATCTCATCAAGCTAAATCTATAAATAGGAGCAGTTGGATCTACATATTTCTAGAAGAACTCTCACTCTACCAATTTCAACCCAAAACCTAGTTTTCTCTCTCTAAATCCACCCATTTTCAAGAAGATTTGAGGGAAGGCTATTAGACAAAAAGTTGTTCACATTAAAGAGAAGAACAACATGGCTTGGAGGCATTTTCCCCATTTGTTGGATTTAAAGAATAAAGGGCATTCCTATTTGGAGCAAGGAGGATATCCAAAGAGGTGAGTTTCTAGAGCACCAACTCAAGTACATTTGTTTAGTTATTGATGTTGAAGTTGATTTGGTGTTCATATTAATGGTAGAACTACCTAGGATGCAATGGAATGATTATAACCTAGAAATGGGTTAGTGTGAGAATGTGAAATGTGGTGGAATAAATGGTGAATAGGATATTTTAAGGTGATAATGGCGTTGTGGGTATGGATTTAAGATAATGTTAAGGAATGAATTGTGCGACTTACCCAAAAAGGGGTAAAATGAATATTTTAGGCATTGGGTAAAATGCATAGTTGAATGAGAGTTAGCAACACTAACTTGAGCGTTTGATGAATGAATTGCAGCTCTCGAGGATACACCGAAGCAAGTTGAGCCAAAAACGTGAGAAGCTAAGAGGAAGGGAGTCGCACCCCGATTAAATTGAGGCAAGGGAATTGTGTGGACTCTTAGAGATATCCGTGCGAAATTCGGGCGCTTAAATGTTTTGCTAGAGTGCATGTGATACTAGGAAATGATATTGGCTGATTGAAGGGTAAAAAGTTGAGTTTTGAGAAATGTGCATGAAAACAAAAGCATGATTCTTTGAAAATCTTGTTTTATTTCTTTTACCAAGAGACTGGTAGGTTGGCTAACATTTGAACTGATTTGTAAAAGAAATGATTTGATTTGATTGATAACTATGTTTTACAAAGAATTGAGCCACCTACATGGATTTCGTGAGAATGAAAGCGTGCTAGAGTATGACTCGCACGAGATTTGATGTGTTTTCATATGCATGAGTGCTAGAGCGTAGCTCGCACTAGTTTTCACATAGATTTTTAAGATGTTATGCTAGAGTTGAGCTCGCATAGACTTTATACTGGTTTTAGCATGGTGCTGGAGCATAGCTCGCATTAGATGCCCACCATACTTGTTGCCGTGCTAGGAGTTTCGGGTAGACTGGGTGTCGCACCGATTAAATAGGCTCGCACGTGCATTTTTAAGAATTTGACATGTTGATAGCCGTGCTAAGAGCTTCGGGTAGACTGGGTGTCGTACCAATTAAATAGGCTTGCACGTGCATTTTTGAGATGTGACGTGATATGATGTGTTGATATGGGTCCACGGAGTACGTTGTACCATGCAGGTAGCATGGAGTACGTTGTATCGTGTTGAGATTATGATATGCCATCTTCGAATGATGATTAGATCTTCTATGGACCGATGGGCTGAACGTGACTTACCTCTCGTGTGGAAGCAGATAGTGGTGATACCCCGTACACCTGATCAGTGTAGCCTGGGATCACAGGATATAGGCATAGTCCTAGAGGAGATTTCTCTTATTATATTGCCTATCTCACATGTCTTTTATTATGAATGAATCCATGTTTTGAAAACATATTGTGAGTCAGGATAGTCCGAGGGAAGGGCCGAGTCCTGACAAACATTGATTTCATTGAGATGAAATAGCATGATTTGTTTGAGAAAGTATGATAATGGCTTTAAAGTGCACTTACGCATGATGGTTTTCCATGCTTTACTTATGAAATATGCATGATGATTTATGTCATGCTTTGAATTTTATTTGTGCACTAATAAATAGCATGATTTGCTTTACATGCCATAAACACAAGTATGAACTAATGCTCTTGAGATGTGAATGAGAAACTGTATGGTTTTGAGCATGGCATCACGATAACGTAGATAGTGCAGTATCTATCTGTTCGCATGATTGCCTTACTGAGCATGTTGTTTGCTCACCCCCTTATTTTCCCCTATCTACAGATATTTAAGTATAGACTGAGAACGACTGGAGGCTTTCCTTTTTGGTATCCGCTGCATCCCATTGCGTATGGTATACACACTGATGTAATTTTGTATCTAAACTTTCTATAGCACAGTAGCATTTTGTATGTAACTATTGGGGATGTAAAGCAATGTAAACACATGTAAACAACACTCTGATTTATCTATACAATTGTTTACTTCTAAATTTTAATGCAAATGAAATTGTTATGGTTGGGTGAGGTAGACATTGACACACAACGCAACTATTGAGAGAGTAGTAGATCACGATCGAGGTAAGGTAAGGACGAAAAATAAATAATGCATGAAAAACGAAAAATTTGTGACGATTTTTAGTAAGTTGAGGGTCATGACAGATGTTGGTATCAGAGTTGAATTGGTCTGACGTGTGTTGGTGTCTAAAACACTTAATAAGTTGGAAAATTACATCCCCATGTTACTGTGCTTCTTTAGATACAAATTATATGTGTGTTGATGGGTTGACTACGAAATTCATGTGAATATAGGGAATTGAACATTATGCCTAACACCAGTCGCGGTAGAGGGGCGAGAGCACAAGCTAGAGGCTGTAGAGGTAGGCTTGAGGGTAGTGTTGAGCCAGAAACACCCGAGACTCAGGAAGAGATTGAGGTAGACGCTGAGGTTGAGCATGCTCCACAGGGTCCAGAGGAGAGACCAGAGAGAATTAAGGCACACTTCGAGAGGATTGAGCAGAGCATAGAGATAATCTTGGAGTTGGTCACTCAATCGTTTTCTAGAGTTAGGGGTAGACAGAGTCCTACTACACAGGGTGATGCCGAGCAAGCGGCAGCTCCTGAGGCACGGGCACAGCCATGCCAGAGACCTCATACGACGGATACAACTACACCCCCACCTGCACAGTATATGCCTACACCTGTTGCTACACCACAGGGTAGTAGAGGCTGGGGTTACTGATGTGATTCTGATAGATTGTGGCAGTTCCAGAAGTTTGAACCGCCGTCTTTCAATGGAGTTGAGAATCCAGTAGCTGCAGAGGATTGAATAAATGAAATCGAGAAGTTATATGGGTTCTTCGAGTGCACTACTACTGAGATGGTAACTTTTACCGCATTCATGCTGAAGGGATTAGCAGAACATTGGTGGAAATCCACCAGGCCTATTTTAAAAGCCCGACATACTGAGATCAGCTGGGATGTGTTTTTTGAGGCTTTTCGGAGACAGTATGTGCTAGATATCGCACAACGAAAGATGAATATGGCATTTTTGGGACTGGCCCAAGGGAGTAGGACAGTGGATGAGTATGAGATGACTTTTATCTCCCTGGGCAAATATGATCCTAATACAATGGGTAATGAGGTTGAGAAGATCCAGAAGTTTGAGGATGGACTGAGACCAACCATCAGGTCCAGATTAGTTCCCTTGGATATATAGACCTATGAGGATGTTGTGCACAGGGCGTAATTGTGTGAGCAGGATATTGATCGGGTTACCTCAGAGTTTGGGAAGATTGGTAAAGTGATGGATAAAGATAAGAGGAGACTAGTGATGGATAGAGCTTCAGTTATAAGGGAAGCAATAAATTTTCTGGGAAGAGACCCAGGATCAAGGAGATCATGGAGAGGACAGTTAATCCTCCCATGTATCCGACTTTAGCTCTAACTAAGGGAATTATAATTGGAGGGTCACGACCTATAACAGAGTAGTGCAACATGTGTGGTAGGTACCATGGTGCTCGACCATGTTATGGACCTTCTGTAGTATGCTTAAGATGTGGGAAACGAGGGCACATAATATGGGATTGCCTAGAGATGACAAAAAGAGCCCCACAGAAGGGCAGAAAGCCAGAGAGAGCTCCAATTGGGACAACTGCTCCAAAGAGGAGGGCTACAATTGAGGAAAAGGGGAAACAGGCAGTGGGTGTGAGTAGAGGACAAGTGTACGCATTGGATCAGGATACTGCGGATCAGTCTTCGGATATAGTTAAAGGTACCATCCAAATCTTTGATTTAGAAGCATTGGTATTGTTTGATCCTGGTGCCACGCATTCCTTTATATCTTCATCCTTTGCATGTAAATTGTTGAAGTATGTAAAACCCACACTGCTAGATAAGATGTTGATGATATCTACCCCTATGAATGATAGTCAATTGACTGAGCATGTATATAAGAATTGTAAGATGAGGATAGGAGGTAAAGAAATGGCAGCCGATTTAATTTTATTAAATATGAGTGATTTTGATGTAATCCTAGGTATGGATTGGCTAGCTGTGAACTATGTGGTTATTGATTGTCGTGCTAGATTATTGACTTTTCCAGGATTAGACAATCTTATTGTAAACTTTGATGAAAAGAGATAAAATGACATGATCTTTATAAATGAGAAAAGTATGATTTAAATTCATAATACTTGAGAGATAAATCTGTTTATCAATTATGTATGTGTATGTGATGATTTGTGTTACTAACGGTGGAAAGGATAATGTGAAGGGTTCATTGCTTATGTGATTGAGACAGATAAGGCATGTCCGGAGTTGATAGACATCTCAGTGATTAGAGAATTTCCAGATGTCTTCTCGGATGAATTACAGGGTTACCTCCAGATAGAGAGATGAAATTTGTTATAGATTTAACACCTGGTACAGAGCCGATATCTAAACCACCGTACAAAATGGCTCAAGTTGAGTTAGAAGAACTAAGGAAGTAGTTACAGGAGCTACTGGAGAAGGGGTTCATCAGGCCGAATGTCTCACCTTAGGGAGTACCGGTTCTGTTTGTAAGGAAGAAGGATGGAAGCCTCCGACTGTGTATAGATTATCGATTGTTAAATAAGGCTACCATCAAGAATAAATATCCCCTTCCACGTATCGATGATTTGTTGGATCAGCTTAAGGGAGCGCAAGTCTTCTCCAAGATAGATATGTGTCACGACCCAAACTACCCAAAAATCAGAGTGAATTTTTCGCGTTTTTATTATTTTCTTACTTAAATTCTTACCTGTCCTCGAATCGTGACCAACACTCAACTAATAATTGGGCTGTGCGTCAATGTCAGTCCCACCATACATCTACCCTAGTACTTATTTATTCTCCAGTCATTTGTAATTGTTTATATTATTTCTACATCCCCTAAAGTTACTTACAAACATGTTACTGTGCTATGCTTATGTAGATACAATAAGTACAAGTGTATATACCTTGTGTTGATGGGCAGCAGCGGATATCCGGAATGCAGTACTGAGTCGTCGCAAACTTCAACTGGAGATTATCTGTGGGAGAAAATGAAAGGGGTGAGCACATCAAGCTCAGTAAGGCAATCCTACGAACAAGTAGGTAACCATACTACCTACATGAACGTAGTGCCATGCATAAACCACCCTTTCTCCACACATTTTAAAACAAATGATATGCGTCATGATGTTATGTAAAACACATATTGCATGGAAAATTCGACATGCAAGTATATTCGAAAACATATCTTTTTCGTTTAAAATTTCATAGTAAAGTCAGGACTCGACCCCTCCTTCGGGTGATCCTGACTCACACAAAACCTTGAAAACTGAGTTTCTCAACAGCATAGATATCCGAAAACATATATATATATATATATATACAAGATACGAGACTAGGCAATAACTGTATATCGGTAATAACCAGGACTGGCCAATATATCCTCGTGAGTCCTCTAGCTTCACGGATCCCAGTGTGCGAGGTCTCACCCTGATCGGGAACTGCCCGGGAGGTGGGTCAATCCAACCCGTCAGTCTTATCCGATCTCACGCATCCGAAGATGCCGTATCCGAAGATACCCCGTATCACAAAGATACCGTATCACAAAGATACCCCGTATCACAAAGTTACCGTATCCGAAGATACCCTGTATCACAAAGATACCGTATCCGAAGATACCCCACGGTACATCGTACTCCATGCTACTTGCACGGTACATCGTACTCCATGGACCCATATCACTCTAGGTACTCCAGCCCAATTGGCCTGCTTCCCACAGAGGTTTTCATAACTCAATACTCGTTGCCATGTCTCAAAACGCACGTGCGAGCCTATTAAATCGGTGACACACAGTCTACCCGATGCTCCAAGCACGGCTCATCGTATGTTCTCTTAAAAATCAGTGTGAGCGATGCTCAGCACTCTCATCAAATCAAGTAAACTTGGCAGAGCCCGCTTTACATCTCCACAAGGCCGCCAACCTCATCCCTCACTCTCACCCTACTTAAGAGGTCTATTGAGCCTGTTGGGCCTTTTGGCTGACTCCAAGGGCAGACAGCGCTACTCCACAAATCCAGTAAAACTAGTGCGAGCTATGCTCAGCACTCTGTATATAAATTGTATGAAAATCTTATAAAGTCTGGTGCGAGTTATACTCTAGCACCTATGCATGTAAAACTCTAGTGCGAGCTCTCGCTCTAGCACTAATGCATGCATCACACAAATCAAAAATCGTGCGAGCTGAGCTCTAGCACGTCACATGTAAATAAAAACATGTAGGCGGCTCGGTTATTTCCAAATAATTTTTACAGAAATCACAACAATTAAGATATGCAATGCTATGCATTTTTCTTTAAAAGTGAGCCAGCCTACTCATGCATGCGTTGAAATACCTCCAGAACGAGCAGGAACCTCTTGTTCTTGCTCCTCCCAATTTTTCCTAAATTTTTTAGATTTTACCCTTAACAAGGGTATTTTAGTAATTTTGCCCATACGGGGCACTAAAATTGTTCTTTGACCTCTAGACCCTCCAGATAATTTTTAAATGACTGCCAATGAATTTAAAATTGCGTACTGTTACCTCTAGCAGTCCGCAGAATTCCCTTACCTCAATTCTCGTCGAGTCTGACCTTTTTCTTTTCCAATGTAGTCCCGTCGCGCAGTCCGATATGCTTCCAATCCAATGCCCGGAACTGCGTATTAACATTCCTCAGGTCAGATAACATATAATTTAATTGTACTTAATCTTTTCTGGGCTTAATTTAAATCGCTGGGCCCATTTACCCCTATTGGGCCCGATTGTACCTTAATGGGCCTTAATCGGCCTTAAGCCCGTTTACCACTTAATTTTCACTTTATCGAGGCCTATTCGGCTCATTGGACCCACCAATAATTTATTGGGCCTCGTTCTAGCTCTCGAATAGCTAACTCTAATATTTACGACAATTTAACTAATTTCCATAATTTAATTCAATTTATGCGTAAATTAAATCAATATCACGCATAACGAGATAATTGTCGTAAATAGGGGTCACTTACCCGAGATTCCATGCTAGTCCGCAAATCGAGGATGTCTCGAGCCCTCGGTTGATGCCAATCGTCGAGCTACACATTTAATTACATTTTCGGGTAAACTTTTCGGTCGAAATTTAATTAAATAAAATATTCCAAATTTAAATCGGGTCAATTTGACCGCTTATCGACTTACCCGAAGCTCGATTGCATCGCCGGAATTTTCTCCAATTTTTTTCTCTTTTTTCTTTTTCCCTTTTTCTCCTCTTTTTGGCTGAACCGGTTCAGTCCGGTTCGGACCGGTTCAGCCGACCGGTTCACCCCGGTTCAACCGGTTCACCGCAGGTTCGCTGCCTTGCCGGCCGGTTCTCCGCCGGCTTCCACCGCCAGCAGCTCCGCTGGGTCGTCCGCACCTCGAATCTGGCCTCGGTTCGCCTCAACGTCGCCGGAGTACCGCTGGTCCGGCTGTTCTCCTCTTCGCCGTCGGACCCGTCTCCCTCTTTTGGCCGTCGCCGCCGTTTCCGGCCGTCTCGTCGGCTGCCACCGGTGCCAAAAGCACCGCCGTCGACTGGGCTCTCCAAATCGGGCCTTGGTTCTGGTCGGATCGCCGCCGTTCGCCGCCGGTGGCCTTCTCTTTCCCGCGGCCTTTCTCTCCTCCGATCGGCTTCCTCCGGCGTCGGTAGGCTGCACCGCCGGTGCCGTTGAGATCACCGGCCTCCCCTCTTTCTTTTCGACCCTTGGCCCGGCCATCGGTCGCCGGACGGGTCGCCGGCCTTCTCCCCCTTTTCGGCTTCGTTTCTTTGCTTTTCTGTTTCTGTTTCTTTCTTTCTCTCTCCCCGACCCCCTTTTTTTTTGTTTCAATTACTTTTTTTTTCTTATTTTATCAATTTTATTATTTTTATTTTTATTTATTTTAATTATTTTACTATTCATTAAAATATATTAAATACCCCAAAACATCTACAAAATTATTATTTTATTCTAATTTAACTAATTTAATTTTATTTAATTTATTTAATTTATTTTTAATCCTTTTTCGGGTATAATTTCTCCGTATTTTTGGGATATTGTCCCGGGTGACCTTTCGGCATATTTTTCGATTATTTTCGGGATTATTTTTCCGAACTAAAAATCCCGATTAATCCCGATTAATTTTCATAAATTAATATCTTGATCAATTTAATCCGAAATAATTTTATTTCACTTTTATTGACCAAGATTTCTTAAATCCATATTTTAATTAATTTTCTTTATCGATTTTACTCCGGCTTTCGGTCTTTTGACCGTTTTGCCCTTACACGTGTTTGGGATTAATTTAACCCGACTTCCCTTCACAAATACTCCTTTATTTTATATTTTAATTAAATTCGGGTCTTACAATATGAGATCTGGGTACCATCAGTTGAAGATACGGAGTGGAGATGTACCCAAGATCGCTTTTCGCACCTGGTATGGATATTATGAGTTTATGGCCATGCCATTCGGGTTGACAAATGCCCCGTAGCTTTTATGTCGTTGATGAATGAGGTGTTTCACCAGCATTTAGATCGATTTGTTATTGTGTCTATTGATGATATACTAGTGTACTCAAGATCTAGAGAGCAGCATGAATAGCTGTGAGACCTCGTATAGGTTTAACCTTATACATATGTAAATGAATTCATGAAGTATTGTAATGTACTAGTAATGTAAAGCATATGTGAAGCAAAGTCCATAAGTTGAATGTACACATTTGTAATAAGAGTTGTGATGTACGTACAAGTTGCATTAAGCATGAATATGAAGAAATGAACTTTGATATATGATGAATGTGAGTGGAATGGAATATGAGTAATGGAGTAAAATGGAATGAAATTGCACAAGTGGTGCAAATCTTTATGTTCCCATTTAATTATATGCTGTATATATTTGGTCATGCAATGATTACACACAAGTTTTAATGTGTAAAAACTGTGATTGGATGCCATTTTCAAGTCTTAAGGATGGATGAATAAGGAAATGACTATGGCAGCAAATTAAGGATGTGTGTGAGAGAATTTTTACAAAAAATTACAGAAGAAATATGGAAATATGCATGACAGATCGATCTCATATGATGAGAGGTCGATCTGGAAGAGCCAAAATGAACTTATTTTGAGATATGGAGCAGGACAGATCGATCTCCAATAGAGCCAGATCGATCTGCTAAGCATTCTATAATGAGAGGATCGATTTTAAGGCAAACAGATCGATCTCAAGACTAGAGAGATCGATCTCCATACGGGTTCTGTAAAGAGCAGATCGATCTCCTACAAGAGGTAGATCGATCTCTAAGAGGAAAATTTCCCTTCAACAGATCGATCTCATCAAGGGAGAAGATCGATTTGGGAGTGGTTACGTTAGGTGAAAAGGACTACCAAACTGTAGAGATCGATCTCTACAAGGACCAGATCGATCTCATAAGCCTGCATCTATAAAAAGAGTATGGGATTAAGATGAAAACTTAGAACTCTTCCCCCACCAAACCTCACCTGCCATTTTCTCTCAAGACCCAAGCTTTCTCACTCTAGAAATCACCACATTCCGGCCAATTTTAAAAGAAGCTCAAGAAGGGAAAGTTATTCCTTGGAGCAAGGAGAACAACATACCAAAAAAAAAAATCACACTTTGGTGTGGTCAAGAGAAGGAGTTGTGGCTACCACAAGTTTGACTAAGAAAAATGGGTAAGCTCTTCAACCCTCAAGCTTTAAATAAGGATTCTAGACATTGTATGGGTTGAATGGTATGCAAAATGTTGATAAAAATGATTTGTAGTGATGAGTGAGTAATGTTAATAGTTTAATGAGATAAGTTATACAAATGGAATAGTGAAATATGATTTACATGCTTGAAAAGTATAAATGGGAGAATAAGTGATAATGAGGATATTTGGGAGAAAGAAAAGAAATGACTTAATGGTTATGTGTGTAGATTGGAAGAACGTGGAACAGCCTAACCCAGATTGCGAACGGAGCATACCTGACAAAGGAAATACGAGCGCGATTCGAGGTAAGGGACTGAGTGTTAGCCATAGAGATGTTCGTATGTATTTTATGGCAATTTCATAGATATATCGCTAGAATTAATATGATACTACAATTCTATGAAATGATATGGAAGCATGACATGTACTATGATATATATGTATTGAGAAAGGGGATGGGGTAAGGAAATAACATGATATGCATGATTTCAATGTTTTCTCAATTTCGTATTGACTTTGTGATTGAGAGATGATAAGGATAGGTTAGCTAGTTTTACATGTTTTAGCATGGAAAGACATGCTGCATAAATAAACATGTTTTGAGTTTTAAAAGAGAAAGTAGCCACCTATCATATTTGAGATGTGAAATGGTGTTGGAGCTTTAGTTCACACCTGTTTTAATGATTTTGACTATGTTGGAGTTTGATTCGCATACGTTTGCATGATTTGATAAACCATGCTGGAGCGTGACTCGCACGTGGTTTTATTATGATAATGTGCTGGAGTGTTAGCTCGCACATGTTTTTACTGAGTTGAGGCAAACCTGGGGGTCTGAGACCCAAGGGGATGCCAGTCGACAACCTCAGAATGGGCTGGGCCTTAACAATAAATTGTACAGCGTTGGAGCCTTGCGATGACTGTGTGTCATGCTGATTGCTCGCCTAGTATATGAGACATGGTTCAGGCTAAAAAGTCCATCAGAGTTGGAGTATGGACTTGGGTCCATGGTCATACGTAGTACTATACAGTTGTCCGTTGGTATACTATATACCGTGCTGGGTGCATGTAAGTACGAGTATCGCGTGGATGACACATGACGTACCTTATACCATGAGTATATGAGGAGATGAGGTTGATTGAGATGAGCCGGAGGATAGGACTTACCCATCCCCTTCAGGGGAAGTGATGCCCTGTGCACACCTGATCAGTGGGGACTGGGATCACTGACTATGACCATACATCGTGGATATTTGATTGCCAAAAATTCCATGCCTGTCTTAAAGGTTTGAGAGATTGAGTAGAACTCAGAAAAGAAAGAGATTTTGTGTATTTGATAAATCTCTGAATTAAACACTTGTGCCGTGAGAGCACTGTTTTATGAAACATGTTTTAAGTGGAAATACTAAATATTTGTGATACATGAAAATGCCAAATAAGAAATATACGTTTCACTGCATTTTCTGATAACAGTTCCATTTATAATGAAAACATGGTTTTGGTTTATACATACATGGGCTATGTAGGTAGTACGATATCTATCTGCTAGCATTCATTTCCTTACTGAGCTGTGGTTTGCTCATCCCACTATTTCCCCTCTCTAGATACTGAGAAGTAAGGCGGTGTGGTGGTCTCTGGATCCCTTTTTGTGTTGGATAGCTCCCACCAGTTGCAAAGGTATAAGATTTATATACACATGAGTATTTTGTATCTATTATATTGTATCGCACAGTTACAAATCGAAAATGTAAACAGTGGTATGGGGTTGTTATGTAAAGATATTATTATACAATTAATTTTGTATATTTACACACTTGGGAGTGTGAATTAAATTTTAAATATTTTCGCTGTAAATTTTTGGAACTTTAGTAATTGCATCGTCTCACAGCCCAACCATAGTAGCGTAAGTATGGATAAAGGACACCCAGAAGTGGGGTGTGACAACAACATCTAAGGATAGTGCTATAGACCCTCAGAGAGAAGAAATTGTACGCTAAACTTAGCAACTGCGACTTTTGGTTGGAACAGATCTCTTTTCTGGGTCATATAGTATCGAAGGAAGGTGTGGCAGTGGATCCATCAAAGATTGAGGTAGTGATACAGTGGCAGAGACCTAGAGAGTGATAGAGATCAGAAGTTTCCTAGGTTTTGCAGGATATTATCGAAGGTTTGTGGAGGGATTCTCGAGATTAGCTGCTCTTTTGACACGTCTCATGAGAAAGAATGTTGAATTCATGTGGGAAGATAAGTGTGAGGAAAGTTTTCAAGAGTTGAAGAGGAGATTAACCACAGCTCCGATTCTCACCATTCTTTCCAGCTCAGGAGGTTTCTCGGTATATACGGATGCTTCGCACCAAGGACTGGGCTATGAATTGATGCAGGATGGGAAGGTAGTAGCCTATGGATTAAGGTAGTTGAAGGATCATGAGAGGAACTACCAGACCAACGATTTAGAGTTGACGACCGTGGTGTTTGCATTGAAAATATGGTGCCATTATCTCCATGGCGAGAGATTTCATGTTTACACTGATCACAAAAGCCTTAAGTACCTGTTCTCACAGAAAGAGTTAAACATGAGACAGATGAGATGGCTCGATCTTTTAAAGGATTATGATTGTGAGATCCTGTACCACCCGGGTAAAGCGAATGTAGTGCTTGATGCATTGAGTAGAAAGCATCTCGGGTTAGTGTTATTTATTATGATTAGGGAACATGAGCTGTTGGAACAGTTCACGAACCTCAGTTTGGATATGACCCCGCCTGACGCTGATAGTGGATTTATGATAGCTAGCCTACAGTTGGAATCGAATCTGGTAGATCGAATCCGACAGGCTCAGCGAATGGATCAACAGGGCAGTGATATTGTCGGGTAGATACAGAGGGGTATGGAGACGGACTTTGAGTTGAGTTCAGATGGGTTGTTGAGGTTCAGTGGTAGGATATGTGTCCCCGAAGATCCAGAGATCAGAAAGTTGATCTTCACAGAGGCTCACTCATCGAGGTATACAATACATCCAGGGAGCACTAAGATGTATCAAAACCTTTGAAAGATTTATTGGTGGTCTGAGATGAAGAAAGACATTGCTGAATATGTCGCTAAGTGTCTCATTTGTCAGCAGGTGAAGGTAGAGCATCAGAAGCCTGCAGGATTATTGCAGCCTCTATCAATACCGACATGGAAATGGGAGCATGTCACCATGGATTTTGTGATGGGATTACTGAGGACTGGCGAGGTCATGAAGCCATATGGGTGATTGTGGATCAGTTGACGAAATTAGTCCATTTTCTAGCTATGAGAGCTACCGATACTCTGAGCCAGTTAGCGAACTTGTATATGTGTGAGATAGTGAGGCCACATGGAATTCTGGTGAGCGTTGTTTCTAATAGGGATGCCTACTTCACTTCTCACTTTGGGAACGTTTTCAGGAAGCGATGGGGTCCCAGTTGAGTTTTAGTACCGCGTTTCATCCTCAAATAGATGGTCAGTCAGAGAGGACTATACAGACCCTGGAGGATATGTTGAGAGCATGTGCATTGGATTTTAGAGGCTCCTGGGATGACCATTTACCACTCGTAGAGTTTGCCTATAATAACAGTTTTCATACGAGTATCAGGATGGTGCCATATGAGGCATTGTATGGGCATAGATGCCGTTCCCCTTTTGGATGGGAAGAGGTTGGTGATAGACAGATCTTTGCTCCTGACTTGGTTAGACAAGCCTATGAGGATGTCCAGTTGATTTGTGAGAGGTTACGAACAACTCAGAGTAGACAAAAGAGTTGTGCTGATAGGAGATGGAGACCACTAGAGTTTATGGTGGGTGAGTCAGTGTTTTTGAAGGTTTCTCCCTCGAAGGGGATTATGAGATTCGGGAAGAAGGGGAAGTTGAGCCCTCGGTATATATGGCCATTTGAGATACTTTATAAGGTGGGAGGTAAGGCTTATAGGTGGGCATTGCCACCAGAGTTAGCAAATGTACATAACGTCTTCCATGTATCCATGTTACGGAAATACCATCTAGTCCCGGCGCATGTGATAAGGTATGAGCCGTTGGAACTCAACGAGAGCATGATATACATGGAGAAGCCAGTTCGGATATTAGATAGAAAAGAGAAAGTGTTGAGGACAAAGACAATTCCTTTGGTGAAAGTCCTTTGGCAACATCATACGGTAGAAGAGGCCACATGGGAGTTAGAGAGTTTGATGTGAGAGAAGTATCCCGAGTTATTCACAGAGTGATTGGTTCCAATTTGGAGGACCAAATTTTCTAAGTGGGGGAGAATGTGAGACCCCGTATAGGTTTAACCTTGTATATATGTAAATGAAACCATAAGTATGGTGATGTACTTGTAATGTGAACCATATGTGATGTAAAGTCCATAAATTCTATGTACACACTTGTAATAAGAGTTGTGTTATACGTACAAGTTTCATTATGTATGAACATGAAGAAATGGACTTTGGTATGTGATGAATGTGAGTGGAAAGGGATATGAGTAGTGTGGTAAAATGGAATGATGATTTGCATGAGTTATGCACTTCCATTTAGTTTATAACATATACCTTTGGTTATACGAGGAATACACACAAGTTTGAATGTGTATAAAGTATGAATGGATGTCATTTTCAAGTCTTAAAGGTAACTGGATGAGAAAATGACTATGGCAGCAAATTAAGGATTGCTTGATATAAGTTACTGTAGAAAACTGCAGCAAAATCTGGAAATATGAATGCCAGATCGATCTCATAGGATGAGAGATTGATCTAGAAGAGCCAAAATGCTCTTATTCGAGCAATAAGAACAGTGCAGATCGATCTCCAATGGAGATAGATCGATCTGCTAACCATTCTGTAAGGAGAATATCGATTTTAAGGCAATCAGATCGATTTCCTTAACTCTCGGGTTGGAGCAGATCGATCTCCTCTCTAGCCATGAGACAGATCGATCTTAAGCCTTCGAGTGATCGATCTCATGCCTTCAAATGTCATGGAAAAGAGGGATTTTAAAAGGACTAGATCGATCTCCATCCAAGGCAGATTGATCTCATCAAGCTAAATATATAAATAGGAGCAGTTGGATCTGCAGATTTTGGGAAACACTCTCAGTCTACCAATTTCAACCCAAAACCTAGTTTTCTCTATCTAAATCCTCCCATTTTCAAGAAGATTTGAGGGAAGGCTATTAGACACAAAGTTGTTCACATCAAAGAGAAGAGAACTGCAAATTGGAGAAGAGAGTGAACAGTACCAGTGGCATATCGAGACCACTTTGGTTTGGCAATTTTGCTAAGGCCATGTTTGGCACTATGGATTTGTTTCAATTAAAGTTACCATGCATTTCTAGTACTTGTTATTGCTTTTATTTTAATTTATTAACTTATTTAGAATTAGAGTATTGAATCAATTTGCTTATTAGTTATATTTTCTTAGTTTATTAGTTTAAGGCTTAGTTTAATTTCATTAATAGTTAATTTTCTTTTTACAATAGGAATTAAGGTTTTGCATTTTGAATTAATTTAAATTAAATGTTTTTTTATGCATTTTTAATTTAGTCTTTATTTTCATTAGATTTTACTTTAAGTAATTTGCAATTTTTATTAGTTTAATTACATGCATTTTATTTTAAGTATGTTTAAATTTTAGTTTAATTAATTTTATTTCCTTATTTCCATTTTTGCTTTCTATTTTAATTGCTTTATCTTTTGCAGTTACATTTTTTTTATTATTGCGTGGAGCATTGTAAGTACTTTTAGATCGGTTTTATTTTTTTTATTTTATAGATTTAATATTAATTTTAATTAGCCTTAGTAGATCACCCATTGCAATTTCATAATTTGCTAGGATATACTTAGGATAAGATTAACCGGTAGTTAATTAGGCTAGTCAACTTCTTTGTGGGATGACAACTCGGGACTCAAATCCCATTATTACTTGTACGACCCGTGCACTTGCGGACAATACCCTTAGGGCGTGTCAAGTTTTTGGCGCCATTGCCGGGGAGGTCTTAATTAGCCATTAGTTAATATCAGTGAAATTATGCTTAGGTGTAATTTTAGCTTGTAAATATTTAGGTTGTAAATATTTAATCTAGACTAGTTAATTGAAAAATTAAAATCAAAAAAATTGAAAAATTTTAAAATTAAAAAAAAAATTTTTCTAAGGACTTTTCGATGATTGCATGCGTAGAGCCAGAAGTTTTGATTGCTTTCCTCTAGATCCTGAAATCGAACACACTCTTAGAAAAATTCGAAAGGACTCTAGGAAATTTATAGCTCCACTGCAAAGCATCATGGCAAAAAATAGAGAAATTAAGACAGTTGGAGATTATGCAATGCCGACTATTGGAGGTTATTATACCGGCATTAGGCCACCAGCTGTCCCTGCTAACAACTTCGAAATTAAGCCTGCAGTCCTTCAAATGATCTAGACTTCATTGCAGTTCAGTGGGCTCCCTCACGATGACTCACATGCTCACCTTGGGTAATTCTTGGACTTGTGCAACACCTTCAAACATAATGGATTATCTGATGATGTGCTTAGGCTTAGATTATTCCCCTTCTCACTTAGAGATAGGACGAGACACTGGTTAACCTCCCGGCCTCCAGGATCCATTTCTACATGGGATGAGTTAGCCCATCAATTTCTATCTAAGTTTTTCCCTCCCTCTAAAATGACCCAACTCCGTAGTAATATATCTTCCTTTGCTCAGTACGACTCTAAATCTCTTTATGAAGCATGGGAAAGATATAAGGAGCTTCTTAGGAAGTGCCCTCAACATGGCCTACCATTATGGCTGTAAGTCCAGACCTTCTACAACGAACTTACAAGCCAAAATAGGACCATTATTGACGTTGCTACGAGTGGAGCGCTAATGTGTAAAACAGAGGAGGAAGCTTACGAGCTCTTGGACAAGATGGCGGCTAACAACTATATATGGTCAAAGAAGCCGACGGGTATTTATGAGCTCAACACACTGTCTACCTTGACCTCTCAAATCGATAATCTTACGAAGAAGGTAGAGTCGCTCAGTTCCCAGCATAATCCTTCTACCAATCCTAATCCGATTTATTCAGTCCAAAGTCCTTTCCCTTCATGCGATCTGTGTCGTGGTACACACTCTATGGATAGGTGTCCACTTAACCTAGAATCGGTTCAGTATGTTGCTCCACTTCAGAAGCAACAGAACAACCCCTTGTCAAACACCTACAACCCATGGTGGAGGAACCATCATAACTTCTCCTAGAGCCAAAACCAAGGGCAAACTTCTAGCTCTAGACCTGTAGAACTCCCTAATTTTCAACCTCCACCGATTCAGGTACCATCATAATCGCAATTTTCATATCACTCGCCTCATCAACCATCGCCACCACAATTTCAGTATCATCTATCTCACTTCCATCAACCACCACAACCACCACTTATGCAGCCCCAACTCTACCATGCACCATCAGTTAAGAAGAAGCCTACATTAGAGGAGATGTTCTCAACGATCCTGCAAAATCAAGCTGCTTCAATTAAGAATTTAGAGGTTCAGGTGAGACAAATAGCTAGTGCTCTTAGCCAATGTCCTCAAGGGACCCTTCCTAGTAATACTGAAGTTAATCCTGTTAAGCAAAGGGAGGGTAAGGAACATGTTAGATCTATCACCCTTAGGAGCGGCAGAGAGCTAGAGGAGCCACAAGTTAAGTCCCAACCTGAACAACACATAGTTGAAGAATTCGTAAGTTCTAAAGAAACAGCTCAGAAAGAGCAGGAACCTAAAGATCGGGCTGCAAAAGAATCCAAGCTAGGCACTTCTTCATCTATACCTTCTTCTATCTCACAGCCTTCCTCATCCTCTGATGCTATACATGTTACCACTACATTGCCTCTAGTTAGACCACCAGTACCTTTTCCTTAGAGGTTCCAAGATTAAAAGCTGGAACGACAATTTGCTAAATTCCTTGAGGTTTTTAAGAAGCTTCACATCAACATTCCTTTCGCAGATACCTAAGAGCAAATGCCAAGTTATGTGAAGTTTCTAAAGGATATCCTCTTGAGGAAGAGAAGACTGAAAGATTATAAGACGGTGGCCTTAACTGAGGAATGTAGTACCATTATCTAGAGAAAATTATCCCCCAGACTGAAGGATCCCGGGCGTTTTACCATACCCTACACTATTAGAAATCTATTCTTTGGTAGAGCCTTGTGTGATTTAGGAGCTAGTATCAATCTAATGCCTTTATCTATCTATCAGAAGTTAGGAATAGGGGACGTCAAGCCCACTACAATGACCCTTCAGCTAGCAGATCGATCCATTAAATATCCAAAGGGGGTCATTGAGAATGTCTTAGTAAAGGAGGACAAGTTTATTTTCCCTACAGATTTTATTGTTTTGGACATGGAGGAAGATAGGGAAGTCCCCATATTACTAGGCAGACCTTTCCTAGCTACTGGTAGAACAATAATTGATATGTAAAAGGGGGAAGTGACTATGAGAGTCCTAGATCAGGAAGTGAAATTTAATGTTTTCAAACCTTTAAAGTTCCCTGATGACTCTCAAAACTGTTTTAGGATGAAGGACATAAGGCTTGACCATATAAAATTTGAGAGAAAGAAGGAAGTAGATAGGGCTCAGGAGGATTTAACTGTTAACATTCTGTCACCATTTTGGCTAATCCTCTTACTCTTCGCCCTGTTGTTGAGTGTTGTTTTCTTCCGCTGCATTTGAAGTGGTTGTGTTTTTTTTTTCACTTTGTATATAGTTCATTTTTCTTTTTCTTTTCTGTTGTGTCTTTCTTTGTTTGTGTTGCAGGTTTCTTTTCTAGTATTTTGTTTTCAATCAAGCTTCGGTTGTTCATCATCATCATTAGATAGGGGAGTACTCTGTTCCTGAACTTCAATTCTTATATTATTTGCACACTGAGGATACTGTGCACTTCAAGTTTGGGGGAGGGGATATCACTTGAGTATTTTTCAAAAATGTGGGCAAAATTGAAAAATTTTTTAAAAGTTTTTAAAAAATCTGAGCTTAAACTGTTTGATTTTGGGATGATTTAGTGCTTAGCATGTAGTTTTCCCATATTCCGATGATATGACCCCATGATTAAGTATGACTTTGATTGACTGAGAAGCATGACTATAGGAAAAGCATGAAGTTGATTCTTGAATGAGTCTTGATTTTGATTGTGATTTCCTCATTTTATGCACATGTCATGTCATGAATCTGTATATTTATTTAGAGAAAGCTTATGTGGACATAGGATTGCATTGGTTCAGTTGATTTTGTGCATCATATTCTAGAATTTGTTTGATCTGATCTCGAGGTGAAATATTAGATCACATTTAATTTGGAAGATGATTTAGGCAATCTTTGGATCGTTTGAGCCTTTCTAGCCGACCCTGTACATATTTTACCCCTAGTCACCCATCTGGGCCAAATAAGTTTTTCTCTGTAAATACACTTGCGTTATTTTCCTTAGCCTAAAATACTTTTTTTCCTATCCCTTACCCCGAAAGCATGGAAAGTCATTGAGATATTGTGAGCTTTGTACATATGGGTATCTGGTGATAGTGAAAGTTTGAAAAAAAATTTCAAAAAAAAAAAAAAGAAAAAGAAAAAGAAAAAGAAAAGAAGAAAGAAGAAAATACAAAAATAAAAAATATATATTTAGTGAAAGAAATAAGTTTGGGGGAATAATATGAGCTCTTACACTAAAGATCCTAGAAAGTAATGCATGTTAAGGTGTAATTAAATCTAAATCGACTTTATTATACCATAACCTGTCACGACCCAATTCCATTCTCTTTAACCGAAAATCACTAAAAATTTTTTGCGTTTTACTGTTACCTTACGCGGTCGTGAACTAACTCACCACACACTGTTGGGCTGTGAGTCAATAATAAACACCACATCTCATTCATTCTCAGTTAAATAAAACGATGTCATACATTTGCATTTAATCTTGTACTTATACAAAAGCGTGTTTTACTGACATCTACATCCCCCATAATTACAACTCAAAAGAATACTGTGCTTTTACATTGTTTAGATACAAAAAGAATCACTGTAGCGGAGTCCAAAATACCACGCCTCAGTCCTCACTAGGCTACTATGCACTCTCTGTAGGGGGAAAATAGAGAGGGATGAGCAACCACATGCTCAGTAAGGTAATAATGCAAGCATGGTAGATAACTACTCTATCTACATGCTGATAGTGTTATGCATAAATCATTTATGGTAGGAGCATGAGGAATAAGACTATGCCATATGAGTATACATATATATCATGTATCAAAATCATGTACATTGGCATATAAAACATGGTAAAAACATCATGTATAAATCATCTCATGCTCGATCTCATTTAAATTCATAAAAAAAAGCAATTCATTAAGAAACCTCCTTTTTAAACCCACGTCATAAAACTCTTTCTCAACACATACAATCACATCACATCAATTCACAATCACAACCTCATTTTCATTTCACAAATCAAATCCACGAGGCTCGACCGCTCCTTCGGGTCTACCTTAAACAGTCACAATCACACTTAGAGATTTAAAATCATGTGGTAGTAAGTAAATCAAGCAAGGAGACAGGTTACTATATCTCAAGTGACTACGTTGGCCAATCGTCACATATCATCCCAGACCACACGGATCCCGGTGTGCGGGGTATCATGCTGGCACGAAGGTGGGTTAGTTCTCCGCCAGACTTTCTCAAATCAAGTAACTACCACGTGGTACATCGTACTCCATGTGATATACACGGTACATCGTACTCCACGGACCCATGACATGGTTGGGGGTGCCTGCCATAGGTCTTATCTACCCCATACCAAGTGTAACCTTTATAGTCTCAAGAGCGCGTAGGAGTAACCTCAATACCAGGTCCTAGCCCCTCATGGCCTTGATCGCCCCTATTGGGTTCCCTAATTCAGGTCCTAGCCCCTCACCCTCACCCCACTCAAGAGGTCTGTTAGGCCTGTTGGGTTCCCTGAATGGATTATGTCAGGTCCTAGCCCCTCACCCTCACCCCACTCAAGAGGTCTGTCAAGCCTGTTGGGTTCCCTGAGTTAATCCGTATCTCTCACCACGGTCTCATACATACCACAGTGTGAAAACTAGCACGAGCTACGCTCTAGCGTGAATTCATGCATCAAAACCAATCACTTCGTACGAGTAACGCTCTAGTACAGCATTTATGCATAAAATATGAAGAAACCACGTACGAGCATAGCTCCAGTACGGTTATATGCATAAGAAAAACCACTCAAATCCAAGTACGAGCGTAAACTCTAGTACGGTTTATAAAACATCATCACAATTCAAATCAAAGTGTGAGCTAAGCTCAAGCACGTATCACACAAGTGAAAACATAGAAATCCAGCGCGAGCGAGGCTCTAGTGCGATTTATGTCATACAAATACGATAGGCGGCTCATACAAAATCAAACAATCCCGACAACTAGGTTTAGCACTTCACAAATGCCTTTTTCCATAACATTAATAAACATTAGCTGACCCATCTACAAGCTTACTTAAAACAAAGCAATTTCGTTTTGAAAGACATCAAGACATTAGATTTATGCAATTATTAGCCTTACCATCCCATTTCATAGAATCCACTTCCAAAACCAAAAATCACACATATACTCATTCTCATTCATGAATACCATCAATCATTTACTTTAGCAACCATGCACTTCGTAAAACACCTAATATTCACCCACAAATTTAAAGTACGAGCAGCTACCTCTATATACTCACAAAATTTCCTTACCTGGAATCGCGATGCGTGATTCCACTTCCTTAAGCTGCTTACTCGTACGGTTCGATTTGTCCTCAACGAACTCTTTGGGACTGCACAAAATCGTATCCCGCATTATATTCGATCCATATAATGCAACCCTTGTGCTTGCTATAGTCAATTTAATCTATAGCCTCTATTAATGCTTATATGGCCTCGTTTCATTCTATTACCCATAACTCAAGTCTATGGATCTTCTTAGGCCTATTAACTTATTCCAAATCGATATTAAATCGACATTAAGCTCATAGTGTTCATATTTCATGAATTCCCTCACTATGGCATTTTATCAAGCATATACATACTCATTTTCACAATTTCACTTAAACCCATATTATAACTCCACATAACCATTCCAAATCACCCACATTACTCATTTAAGAACTTATCATAACCCATAAACCACCAACTCCCCAAATCATACTTTCTCACACTAGAGGCATTCCATTTTCTAGGTTACATTTGTTTCTAACACAACCTATGTGTTTCCATCCATCCATACTCATGCCAAACAACTCCAAAATCAATTAAATAGACAATGTACTTGGATTGGAGTGTTAGAATCTTACCAAATATGATTTTTCTTCTTGCTCCAAATGTCAATGCCCTTATCTCCTTCAATACTCATAATGGGATTTTGGGTTCCAACTATGTTGTTCTCTTCCTCAAGATGAACAACTTAATGTCTAATGGCCTCCCCTCAATTCTTACTGGAAATGGCTGATTTTAGAGAGAGAAAGTTAGGTTTTTGGGTTAGAAATGGAAGATTGGTGTTTTTCCCAAAATTTCCAGATTTTCAGCCCTCCTTATATAGAAATAGCTTGGGGAGATCGATCTGGTCCAAGAGGAGATCGATCTGGTCCCCTTAAATCTCTCATTTTCATGAAATTTTAAGCATGAGATCAATCTGTCGAAGCATGAGATCGATCTGCTCCCAAACAGAGAGCTAAGGAGATCGATCTGGGTGCTTGAGGATCGATCTTTTCATCACAGAATGCTTAGGAGATCGATCTGACCCCATTGAAGATTGATCTGCTCTATTCCATTGCCCAAATAAGAGCATTCTGGCTCTTCCAGATCGATCTCTCATCCTATGAGATCGATCTGGCCTCCATGTTTTTTCAAATTTTCTGCAGTTTCTTTGCTGCAACTCATACCAACACATCCTTAATCTGTTGCCATGGCCATTTTCTCATCCATCCACCTTTATAACTTGAAAATGGCATCCATTCATACCTTATGCACATTGAAACTTGTGTGCATTCATTGTATGTCCAAAGGTATGTTACATAAAACCAAATGGAAGCATAATTTCATTCCATTTTACCACACTACTCATTTTGGAGTTTCAGTCACATCCATCACTTATAAGAACTCATTTCTTCATATTCATACTCAATGGAACTTGTATGTACGTTACAAATCATATTACACATACGTATATTGAATCCATGGACTTACATCAATCATACTTTACATTACAAGTCCATTCATATTTATTTGATCCAATTACACACATTACCATTTTACATATACGGGGTCTTACATAACCCCAGCCTGACATTATAAGCTTAATGAAGTCCCATTGATCTTTGATTGAGTGTGATTACATTAGTGGAGAGATAAGTGAAAAGCAAACTTATGAGAATGATCACATGTCATTGACTTTGCATTCATTATGTTTGCATAATCTGATCCGGATAATGTACTGTGAAGTGACTTTGACATTTTTCACACACACGAGGAGTCCAATTTGGGTTAGGACTTATGTTTGAATGATTCTGAGTGTTTGACTTGTAATTGCGAGTCTTTGAGATCATAGTCTGTACTTTTTCTTTGAGGATAATGTTGGGAAAATTATTATGTTTTGTACTTATCATTCCTACAATTATTTTGTTTTGCTTGAGGACAAGCAAAAGCTCAAGTTTGGGGGTGTGATAATTCTATTTTTTATAGAATTATTTGTGCTTAAATTTATAATTATTTATTTAATCTCCATATTATTTTATTAATAATCCCCTTTATTTAATTAAAATTCTTTCATGTGCAAATAAATTAAATCCGGATGAAACTCAGTCGTTTCAGACGAAATTGGGCTGAGAACGAGCTAAAGGAGACTGGACCACTTCCAATTTGCAGACCAAGTCATCAGTTGTCTGGACACGCGTGATGATAGGTGTCCGTATTTTATTTGCTCCGAAACGATAAGATCGAAGGACACCGTGCCAACCTTCTGGAAGACACACGTCGGGCCACATTGCACAGCTAATTGGACAAAAAGACTGATGACGTGGAAATATCTACTCTGCAGCAAATCAAATGAAGACAAGTGGCCAAACAATGCCAACTCATCTAGGATGAAAATTTACCATTGTACCCCTATGTTTGTGTATAAATAGAACATGATGGCAATTGAAAAATCAAGTAGGAGTAGGGTAAGCTAGAGTAGAAGCTAGAGTAGAGGTAGCCTAGGTTAGGAGTAGTGCAGAGTAATTTAGGAGTAGTTTTAATTTAGAGTAGAGTAGCTTTTAGGTTAATTTCCAAGCTTCCTTTGTTTTAATTTCTGAATAGTTCTCTTTTAAATTAAAAATTTTCTTCTCTTGTTTTGTTAATGAATAGTGATTTTTCCATGTCCTTCTCGATTTTGCAATTTCTTTGCTTTATTGTTGATTCAATGCACTTAAATTTGAATGGAAAATTTCATCATTTCAATCTTTGATATTTCATTGACTTTTAGCAATCATTTGTGGCCTTCTTGGGTTAATAGTTTTGTTTTTAGATGTTGTTTACTTACTTTTTGTTTCATGCAAAGTTTCTTTTTAGGAACTAGCTTTCATCTTTTATTTCCTTTTTACTCTCGGGTTACAAATTTTCATTTATTATTTCTGTGCTCCGCTTGAGATTTCTTAGAGTTTCACTGCTGTTTGCTAGGGTCGAGTGGTGCAGACTTGGAGAGGCAGCAGTTAGCCGAGACATTGAGCAAGGCAGCTGAGGCAGCAAGGTCCAGCAGTTAATCTTCGTTGCACCTGGAACTGAAACACTAAGTTTTCAGGATTAGCAGTCCAGTGCACGGTCGGGCAACTGAGGCAGCAAGGTCCTAACTTGGAGCGGTACCTGGTCTTCACTCGCAACACCTGGAATTAGGAACGGACACCTGCTGTGTGCGGGTTGAACAACTGGAGCAGCAGCTGCTAGTTGCTGTTGCGAGTTGGGCTGGTAAGAACCTAAGCAGAACGTAGCAAGGAGCCAAACCATGTACATGGCATTATGTTGCTGTTCAGGGGATTGGGCCTATGCAGCAGAGCAACATCAGTGGACAGCCGAGAGCAGTAGTAGGAGTTTTTCTTCTACTCTGTTCTCCTCTGTTCATGTTTGATTTACTGTTGATGTTTCTTTTCTTGTTTTAGCTTTTAATTTCAGTCATTACAAGTTTACTGTTATTTATTCATTGTCTTGAACTTACATATTACAATTTAATGCTTGTGTTCTATCTATTTCCAGTCTGTTTGCTGAGTATGGTAGGAAGCTAGAATGTGCATGTGTAGCAAAATGGAGCTGAAAGTAGGAGCAAGTGCAGCAGACATCACAGTTGAGAGCACCTGGACAAGCCGAGAGGAATGTGCTGTAACAGAGGAATGGACACACTTGGGCAGAAGACAAGTATGGAAATGGCACAACGTTACAGAGCAGACAGTACTAGCTGAAAACGGGGAATACCAGCTGGAAAGGACATAACCAAGAGCAAGAACAGACATTACATGGACAGACTGGATGCAGCAACAGCTGGTGCCATGGACAACGTCTGCAGACCGAGAGCACACCTGCAGTAGAGGACAACCCGTGAGCATACCTGGAGATAGAACTGCAAATTGGAGAAGAGAGTGAACAGTACCAGTGGCATATCGAGACCACTTTGGTTTGGCAATTTTGCTAAGGCCATGTTTAACATTATGGATTTGTTTCAATTAAAGTTACCATGCATTTCTAGTACTTGTTATTGCTTTTATTTTAATTTATTAACTTATTTAGAATTAGAGTATTGAATCAATTTGCTTATTAGTTATATTTTCTTAGTTTATTAGTTTAAGGCTTAGTTTAATTTCATTAATAGTTAATTTTCTTTTTACAATAGGAATTAAGGTTTTACATTTTGAATTAATTTAAATTAAATGTTTTTTATGCATTTTTAATTTATCTTTATTTTCATTAGATTTTAGTTTAAGTAATCTGCAATTTTTATTAGTTTAATTACATGCATTTTATTTTAAGTATGTTTAAATTTTAGTTTAATTAATTTTATTTCCTTATTTCTATTTTTGCTTTCTATTTTAATTGCTTTATCTTTTGCAGGTACTTTTTTTTTTTATTATTGCGTGGAGCACTGTAAGTACTTTTAGCTCGGTTTTATTTTCTTTATTTTATAGATTTAATATTAATTTTAATTAGCCTTAGTAGATCACCCATTGCAATTTCATAATTTGCTAGGATATACTTAGGATAAGATTAACTGGTAGTTAATTAGGCTAGTCAACTTCTCTGTGAGACGATAACTCGTGACTCAAATCCCATTATTACTTGTACGACCCGTGCACTTGCGGACAATACCCTTAGGGCGTGTCAAATAAATGACGAATAGGATATTTTAAGGTGATAATGGTGTTGTGGGTATGGATTTAAGATACTGTTAAGGAATGAATTGTGAGACTTACCCAAAAAGGGGTAAAATGAATATTTAAGGCATTTGGTAAAATGCATAGTTGAATGAGAGTTAGCAACACTAACTCAAGTGTTTGATGAATGAATTATAGCTCCCGAGGATACACCGAAGCAAGTTGAGCCAAAATCATGAGAAGCTAAGAGGAAGGGAGTTGCACCCCGATTAAATCGAGGTAAGGGAATTGTGTGGACTCTTAGAGATATCTGTTTGAAATTTGGGCACTTAAATGTTTTACTAGAGTGCATGTGATACTAGGAAATGATATTGAGTGATTGAAGGGTAAAGAGTTGGGTTTTGACAAAATGTGCATGTAAACAAAAGCAGGATGCTTTGTAAACCTTGTTTTATTTCTTTTAGCAAGAGATTGGTAGGTTGGCTAACATTTGAAATGATTTGCAAAAGAAATGATTTGATTTGGTTGATAACCATGTTTTGTAAAGAATTGAGCCACCTATATGGATTTCGTGAGAATGAAAGCCTGCTAGAGTATGACTCGCATGAGATTTGAAGTGTTTTCATACGTATGAGTGCTAGAGCGTAGCTCACACTAGTTTTCACATGGATTTTTATGATGTTGTGCAAGAGTTGAGCTCATACAGACTTTATACTAGTTTTGGCATGGTGCTGAAGCATAGCTCTCATTAGATGCCAACCATACTTTTTACCGTGCTAGGAGCTTCGAGTAGACTGGGTGTTGCATCAATTAAATAAGCTCGCACATTTATTTTTGAGAATTTGATATGTTGATAGCCGTGCTAGGAGCTTCGGGTAGACTGGCTGTCGTACCGATTAAATAGGCTCGCACGTGTATTTTTTAGATGTGGCATGATATGATGCGTTGATATGGGTCCCCAGAGTACGTTGTACCGTGCAGGTAGCATGGAGTACATTGTACAGTGTTGAGATTGTGATATACCATCTTCGGACGATGATTAGATTTGCTATGGACCGACAGGCTGGACGTGACCCACCTACCGTGTGGAAGTAGATAATAGTGATACCCCGTACACCTAATCAATGTAGCCTGGGATCACAGGATATGGCCATAGTCCTTGAGGAGATTTCTCTTATTATATTGCCTGTCTCACATGTCTTTTATTATGAATAAATCCATGTTTTGAAAACGTATTGTGAGTCAGGATAGTCCGAGGGAGGGGCTGAGTCTTAACAAGCATTGATTTCATTGAGATTGAATAGCATGATTTGCTTGAGAAAGTATGATAATGGCTTTAAAGTGCACTTACGCATGATGGTTTTCCATGCTTTACTTATGAAATATGCATGATGATTTATGCCATTCTTTGAATTTGATTTGTGCATTAATAAATAGCATGATTTGCTTTACATGCCATTAACACAAGCATGAGCTAATGCTTTTGAGATGTGAATGAGAAACTGTATGGTTTTGAGCATGGCATCACAATCACGTATATAGTGCAGTATCTACCTATTTGCATGGTTTCCTTGCTGAGCGCGTTGTTTGCTCACCCCTCTTATTTTCCCCTCTCTACAGAGATTTGAGTATAGACTGAGAATGACTAGAGGCTTTCCTTTTTGGTATCCGCTGCATCCCATCGCGTAAGGTATACACACTGATGTAATTTTGTATCTAAACTTTCTATAGCCCAATAGCATTTTGTATGTAACTATTGGGGATGTAAAGCAATGTAAATACATGTAAACAATACTCTGATTTATCTATACAAGTGTATACTTCTAAATTTTAATGCAAATGAAATTGTTATGATTGGGTGAGGTAGACATTAACACACAGCCCAATTGTTGAGAGGGTAGGTGATCACAATCGAGGTAAGGTAAGGACGAAAAATAAATAATGCATGAAAAGCGAAAAATTTGTGACGATTTTTGGTAAGTTGAGGGTCGTGACAGTTTTATTTCCTCATGCTCCGATTATAATGATTTATGCATACAACTATCAATATGTAGATAGAGTAGTTATCTACCATGCTTGCATTATTGCCTTATTGAGCATGTGGTTGCTCATCCCTCTCTATTTTCCCCCCTATAGAGTGTACATAACAACCCAGTGAGGACTAAGGCATTGTATTTTGGACATCCGCTACCATCCATCGCTAAGAGGTATACACATGAGGATTCTTTTTGTATCTAAACAATTGTAAAGGCACAGTAGTCATTTTGTATTGTAATGTGGGGGATGTAAAAGTTAGAAACATGTCATGTATAACTTAACTTTCAATGAATGACACTTCTTTGGATTAATTTGAGAATGAATGATGAGTGATGATTATTATTGACTCACAGCCCAACTATGTAGTGGTGAGTTTGTTCACGACCGGGTAAGGAAAGGAAAAATGCGAAAAATTTATAGTGATTTTCGGTTAAAAAGAATAAAATGGGTCGTGACATGTAACATCTTGCAAAAAGTCACAAGAAGAAGAAATTAATGAATAAGAATGTCCAAGAAGTAGATAGCTCCTCTTTATGGACAAGTTAAAATACTAGCATCAATTAAACAAATATAAGAAGAATGCATGAAGGGGTGTCAATGAACCTACTAAAACTGAGCATTTGATAATGTGTTTGATGTACTACCATTAATCAGAGGACGTGAATGCACACACTTTGACATAAATGGAGAAAGAAAGTGTAGAAAGCTCAAAATAAGACGCTAATTGTCATCAAGTAAAAAATGCACCTAGCACATGAGCACGAACCAACATTGGTGCATATTCTCATGCATGAAGGGGCAAGATGCAAGAGCATGGTGAATATGGACTAACTTAGCTCGCCACAAAAATGAATCTCAAAAGCTTAAAAGCTTGACCAAGAAAAAGTACAAAAAGTTATTTAGAGTTAATAAAACAAAGCACTCATGGCTACAAGAATATAACCTTCATTCTTAGGGCCATAGAAATGCTACAAGCTAAGTATCAAGACAATTACAAAATTGATCATTGTTTTCACTACATTAAATATTAGTAGGAAAAAAAAGAAGAAGTAGGAAAGCCTTAGAAATGAGAACAAGAGTGCTAAAGAAAAGCCCTCCAATGTTGAAAAGAGATCTTACAAAGCTCAAAGTCATCGATGCCAAGGACGAGTTATTCCCTTGGTTGAAATTCAACTTGTGGAAGATAACAAACGAGTACTCAAATGATTAAGGTTTGAGCATAAGGTTTAAAGTCATAATAACCAAATATGGACATTCCCTTGAATATAAGTGAGTTTACACATCTCAAGTTAGCGGGTGGCTATTGTTGAGTGTGGTGAGCTCATGTTTGCGAGAGGAAAAAATGTAACATTCCCTTAGCCGATTCTTATTCATGGTCGATGCAAGCTTATGAAAGGTAAGGATGTAGCATTTCCTTCCAGTTTTTAATGCATGTTTGATGCAAGCTCGCAGGAGACAAGGATTTAACATTCCCTTAGCTGATTTTTAATGCATATTTGATACAAGTTCGTTAGAAGCAAGGATGTAACATTCCCTTAGCCGATTCGTGATGCAAGTTTAATGCAAGCTTGTAGAAGGTAAGGATGTAACATTCCCTTACCCGATTTCATAACATATCAGATGTTAGAATATGTAAGGCAAGGAGGTATTCCCTCGACCAATCTTCTTTAAAGCACGTTGAACGGTAGGCTATGTAAGGTACGAAGGTAACATTTCCTCGGCCAATCTTCTTCAAAGAATGTTGAATACTAAACTATACAAGGTAATGAGATACCATACCCTTGGCTAATTTTCTTGTGAGACCCTATGTATGTATAACTTTGTAATACATGTTAATGGAATTATAAGACAAATGATTTCGAATCATGTAAATGTGAATGAATTGCAATGGGATGAATGAGTGTCAAGATACAAATAAGGATAAATAAGGGTCTAAGTGGCCATAAATTAAACGAATGGAACTTTAAGAATTTGAATTGAAGATAAGGAATGAAGACACAAATTAATAATGCATGGATTGTTAATTCTAGGTATTCTTTATGAATGTAAGCAATACACACAATTCATATTGTATGTGAATCATAAGAAATGAGTCTTTCCATGCTCTAACTGGGATTAAGATGAAAAATGAGTATTGGAGTAATAAAATAGGAATTTACCCTTGAAAAATCTGGAAAATACAGCAGGAAATACCCCAGATGAAGGCCAGATTGATCTCCTATCCAAGGCGGATCGATCCCTTGTGCAAGCAGAGTAATTCCAAGTGATTATGCCAAGGCTAGATCGATCTCCCCATCGAGCAGATCGATCTCCCCAATGAACAGATCGATCTGCATTGCCTTTGCCAAGCCTAGATCAATCCCTTCTTAAGTGAAGATCGATCTCCATTTGATTATGTTAAGAGCATATCGATCTCTCCCCATGAGTAGATCGATCTTCTCAAGCTTCTGCCGAGCCAAGATTGATCTCTCCCCAATGTGTAGATCGATCTCTCCCATTTTAAACCTGAGAATTCGATGGCAAAAACCAAAGGAAGATCGATCTCTTCACCCTAGCAGATCGATCTCATCACTCTCAATTAATAAAAACCCCACAACAAACTCTCTTTCTTCAACAAACCAACACACCTCTTCCATTGTTACCCAAAATACCAAGCTTTCTCTGTCTAGAATGCACCCTCTTCCATAAAGATTTGAGAAAAAGCTATTAGAGCAAAGTTGTTCATCTTGAGGAAAAGAACAACATAGCTTGGAGTTAACATTTCATTTATTGGATTGAAGGAGCTAAGGAGTTTTCTTATTTGGAGCAAAAGGAAAGTCAAGCTAGGTGAGTTTCTAATACACCAACTCTAAGTATATTTATCTAGTGGTTGTTGTAAGTAGATTGATGTATGTATTGATGAATGAAACTACCTAGAATGTAATGAAACAAGTATAACCTATAAGGAGTTTAGTGTGAGAAAATAGAATGTGGTTGATTAGATGATAAAAAGGATTATATCAAGTTGTTAGTGGAGTGATGTGCATGATTTTGAGATGATTGGATGAAGCCACATTGTGAGATTAGCCAAACTGTGATAATGGGTCAAACTTGATAAAATTGGCTCAATGAGATATATCAATTAGTTAAAGTCTAAATATGAGTTATCGATATTGACTCATATGATTTATGAATGTGTGCAGCTCCCGAGGATAAATCCGGTGCAAGTTGAGCCAAATCGTGAAAAATGGGAAAGGAAGGAAGAGTTGCTTCCAAGAGAATCGAGGTAAGGTAATTGTTTTAGCCATAGGGATATCTGTACGCCTTTTGGGCCCATGGGCAATTTTTAACATATCTAAGGGTCTTAGGATGAAATGGATGTTTGAAGGGTAAAGAATTAGGTTTTTAAAAAATGTGCCTGAAAGCAAGAGCATGATGGTTTGAAATCTTTTTATTTCTTTTTAGCATGTGATTGGTAGTTTGGCTAGCATTTGAAATGATTTGCACAAAAAGTAGCTTGATTTGGTTTCATAACCATGCTTTGCAAAGAATGAGTGGCCTACATGAGTTTTGTGGAAATGAAATGTGCTAGAGCACTGCTCGCATGAGATTTGACATGTTTTATACATGCATTAGTGTTGGAATGATGCTCACACTAGAGTTTTACATGGATTTTATTACATTGTGCTGGAGCCTAGCTCGCACTAGTTTTCATACGAGTTTTGACATGGTGCTGGAGCATAGCTCGTACTAGCTATCCACTATACTTATTGCCGTGCTTGAGACTACTCGTACCTGGTTTTATGACATGTTGGGAGCCGTGTTGGGAGTTTCAGGTAGGCTGTGTGCCTAGCCGATTAAATAGTCTCATGCGTGTGTATTGAGATGTGGCAGGATATATTGTGATGATATAAGTCTATGGAGTACGTTGTACCGTGCAAGTAGCATTGAGTACGCTGTACCGTGTGTGATATTATATATGCCGTCTTCGGACGATGGATATTCTACTATGGACCGACCGGTTGGACGTGACCCACCTCCCGTGCAAAAGTAGATAGGGTTGATTGCCCGCACACTAGGATTCGTGTAGCCTGGGATCACAGAGGATATGGCCATAGTCATAGTTATTACCCTTATTGATATTGTATGCCTATCTCACATGTCTATTGTTGAAAGAGAAATCCATGTTTTGAAATGTACTTGTGGGTCAGGATAGTCCATGGGAGGGGCTGAGCTCACAACAAATGAGGTTAGATCTCACAATAAGAGATGAATAATGAGATAAGAAAAGAAAGGCTACACATGAAAGCAACATCAGACTCTGCTTAAAGACCTCATAGATTCAATAAAACAAAGAATGATAATAAAAGTCTTCTTGACGAGGAAACAAGCGAAGGACAAGATGATTAGGACAACACGACAAAGCTCCACTCAAGCCATTTTAACTAGGCAAGACCATAATTGGTACCCAATTCTAGTTTAAGAGGGATACTTAGTGTTAGAGATGAACTTAGCCTAAAGGCTGCATGTCTAGCTTAGCCCAATAATCCCAGTCCAAATCCTACTCAATTTCTTGGTCTTTCTATTCTCATGGCTTTAAAACAAGTTGATTCTACTCAGACAGTTAGACTCAATCAGATGATGACACAATGCACAATCTTAGTGTTCCTCAATTATCTATATATAGGCCCTTATCCTAAGGCTTCAGGATCTTTTGGCTCTCATTCATGCCATAGCTCTGTCAATATTACTTAATGATTTACACTTTTTTTTTTTACTTGTAATGTGGTTACACCTAGACACCTGACCAGTTTTATCAAGAGCTTTATATATATAATAATAAAATTTAAAAAAAGGGTAAAGGAATTGAAAAAAAAGAAGGGAAATAAGAAAACTAGAACCCGTGCGAAAGGAGGAAACCGACCTTCCTCTGATTCTCTTCACCGACGACGACATAGAGGCGGACGACGTGAGGGGTGCTGGGCAAAGGGACGACTGGCACTAGGGGAACGCTCGATAGCCACCACGTACTGTGAGTCGCCGAAAAACGGGAGATCTGAGAGAGGGAAGCCGTGAGAGAGACGGGAGAATCGGTGGAATCCGATGCCGATTGACTCCAAACGAGTCCAAAAGAACGCTCTAGAGGCGAAGCTGTGACAGCTCGAAAGCGCAAAAAATAGGGGAAATTTAATTTTTTTCTTAAAAAAAACTACCAACTCTGGGTGTATTCCTGTGCATCATCTTTAAATCGCTATCGTTTATAGACAAACATTATCCCCAACCTATATCACATACGCAGCAAGCTCTAACACGCTACTTCAAGTAATCTGAAGGGGGGAGGAAAAATGGTGAGTTCTCAAAACGCTCAATAAGAAGGATAAGGGAAGTTATAAAAATCATCATCACAAGCACAATATGATGGAAATATTTGAGCATGTAAATCTTATAGAAATAACTGTGTAAACAACAATTACATCAACATACTTCAAGTGATAAAGATCGCAAATCACATTACATCAAATCTCAATGCGTGATATAAATCACAGTTGTAAAATCACATCATCATCAAATAAATCGAGACTAGGGATTTATAAAAACTCATATGAAATCAACGTCATATGCACATCACATCAGTTGAGTTTTTTCCCTAGGCGGACATCCCTGAGAGAGGGATTTCGTCGACAATAATACATATGACCATAGTTCGCTGTAGAGTTGATCAGAGTCGTACAGCCGTCGGTCTTACATGCTATCAAAGCAAAGCCACCCATCGCTACCGGAGCGGGGTCATCTCACGTTACAAGAACGGAGGTGTCTGTCTTGCATACTACTAGAGCACGGCCCGACCTTACATGCTACTAGAGCAAAGCCCGATGTGCATCTCATGACAAGCCATAGTCTCAGTAAAAATCGTTTTGCCTTTACGTAGAGCTCTTAGTGGTTATCATAAAACCTATTTTGGTTATAACACATTGTATTCACATTTACACAAAACTCATCAAATTCGAGCTCAAACCGACAAAACACTCACACATTCCCATTATTGTATAAAAATCGTTTTGCCTTCACGTAGAGCTCATAGCAGTTATCATAAAACCCATTTTAGTTATAAACCATATGTGTTCACAATTTCACAAATCACATCAAAAATCGAGCTCAAACCGGTAAAACACTCACATAATCATCAACGCATCAAATCATCTCATTTCTCATAAACATGCTCATTTCATTAAACCTTTTTCATGCTAACGTTTTCATTCATTCGAAAACTCACAAGCACAAATGGTTTTATTTACCTTACCTCTTACACCTTGAGTGGTACAATATCCTTGGGTTCTCAGACTAGTCTCATTTCCCGTGTCGAATTCTCAAGCTGTCTACACACATCATTAACCCATCAATATACATCATTCTTATTTCTCTTTTCTTTCTCTTACTCATTCTAACTCAACATTATTTCAAAAATCTTTCTACATCTTTATCAACACTTTAGTTAACTCATAACCATCATAAGACATCCACATTAAATCTCCTAACCAAACCTTTTGGTTGGTTCCATAATGCCTTAAACATTTCTAACCAAATATATAAACATATATGTTTATTCACCCATATATAAAATGGTCATGCTTAAGAACAAAGGTCTTGTGAGCTTACCTAGCTTGTCTCCTCTCTTGACCAAGCTTGTCAAATATTTGTCTCTTCCCTTTGTTCAAGCCAACCTTTGATTTTTCAGTATGTTGTTCTCCTTGCCAAGAGGAACAACTTTGTCTCTTGCCCCTTTGTCTAATTTTGTGTAGAATAGGGTGAATCTTAGAGAGAGAAAGCTTGGTTTGGGTGAAAATGGTGAAGGTTTAGGTTTCAAAGAGAGAAAGGCTCGGTTTTAAGTGAAAATCTCATGATCCTTATATAGACAGGGCTTATGAGATCGATCTAGCATTGATGGGGATCGATCTCTGCTTCATTTCAACTGCTCCATTTGCTCTATTAACAACTACCAGATCGATCTAGTCTAGGGTGAAGATCGATCTGTTCTTCTAAGTGGAGATTAATCTGGCATTGAATTAAGGATTGATCTCTTCCAGGTCGAGACTTAAGGAGATCGATCTGCCCTTGTGACAAGATCGATCCTTGCTAGGCAGAGGCATTAGGAGATCGATCTTCTTCCTTATGAGATTAATCTGCCTGTTTGTTTTTACACGTTTTCTGCATTTTGGAGCTATGAGATTGATCTCTCATTCTTGGAGATCGATATGGCCTTCAATGATTCTACTGCCACTGCATCAATTGTAGGAAACTCAATTCAAAACTCACCATAATCTACTCCATAGGGCATATTTCAATCCATACACATTTAAGACTTAAAAAATTCATCTCCTTCGTTAAATTTAAAACTTGCGTGTACATCAACATATCATAATTACATTCACCAAATTACAATTCTCACTTAGAAAATCTCATAAAATTTACAGTTCTCACATCCTCCCCACCTTAAGAGAATTTGGTCCTCCAAATTCAACTCAACCCATTAAATAGCTGATGGTACTTCTCCTTCATAAGGCTTTCTAATTCCCAAGTTGCTTTCTCCATTGAGTGGTGTTTCCAGAGAACTTTAACCAACGAAATTCTTTTCATCCGAAGTACATTTTCCATCCTATCAAGTATTTGGATGGGTTCTTCCACATAACTCATATCCTCCTGAATATCCAATGCCGTATACTCAATGACATGGGAGGGATTCAGATTATATTTCCTCAACATGGATACGTGAAAGACATTGTGTATCCCAGAAAACTGCGGAGGTAAGGCCAACCGGTAGGCAATGTCTCCCACTCTCTCCAAAATCTCATACTGTCTTATATATCGAGGACTCAATTTCCCTTTCTTCCTGAAACGCATGATACCCTTACTTGGAGATACTTTAAGAAATACAAAATCTCTCGTTTGAAACTCAAGTGGTCGTCGACGCATATCTGCGTAGCTCTTCTATCAACTCTGAGCAGCCCGTAACCTTTCACATATGATATTGACACTCTGAACTGCCTGCTCAACTAGGTCGAGAGCAATTACCTTTCGGTTACCCACTTCTTCCCAAGTTATGGGGGATCTACACCTCCTACCATACAAAGCCTCATAAGGTGCCATACTAATACTCGCATGATAATTATTGTTATATGCAAACTCAGCAAGGGGCAGGTGATCATCCCATGCCCTCAACATGTCCTCCAAGGTCTATATAGTCTAATAGGACTGACCATCAGTCTGAGGATGATAGGCAGTTCTAAAACTCAATCAAGATCCTATGGCTTCCTAAAAATGAGTCCAAAACGTGGAGGTGAACCGAAAATCTCTATCAAAGGTAACACTCACTGGAGCCCTATATAGTCTAGCTATCTCTCTAACATATAGCTCGGCTAATGTACTCAATGTATCTGTGCTCTTGATGGTAAGGAATTGGGCACTATCTATCAACTATCATCCATATTGCATCATGACCTCTTCGGGTCCTCGGTAATCCCATGATAAAGTCCATGGTGATATGCTCCCATTTTCATGTAGGCACAAGCAAAGGCTTAAGCAATCCTCCGGGCTTCTGGTACTCAGCTTTCACATGTTGGCATACTAAACATCTGGCCACATATTCTGCCATGTCTCGCTTCATACCACTCCACCAATACACCCTTCTTAAATCTTGGTACACCTTGGTACTTCTCGGGTTCTTGGTGTATCGCGAGCAGTGAGACTCTCTCAGTATTTGTTGCTTCAGGGTATCATCGTTCGAAATACAAATTTATCCCTTAAACTTTGACTGAGAGGTCTGTTCAGCTTGGCTAACCATATCTAATAGCCTCTGATCATTTCGTTGCTCGGCTCTAATTTGATCCATAATATCGGGCTCTATCCATAGGCTAGTCATAAATTCGACCTCTACTTCCTCAACTCTGATCCTGAGTCCAGCGAATTGTTCCAACAAATCCCATTATTTGATCATCATATTAGATATCATACTTTTCCTGCTCAAGGCATCAGCCACTACGTTCGTTTTTCTCGGATGATAGAGTATCTCGCAATAATAGTCTTTAAGGAGTTCCATCCATCTCATTTGTCTCATGTTTAACTCCTTATGGTCAAATATATATCTCAGGTTCTTGTGGTCAGTAAATATCTGGAACCTTTCCCCATATAAGTAATGTTGTCATATCTTTAATGCAAACACTACTACGGCTATTTCCAAGTCATGTGTGGGGTAGTTTCGCTCATGATCCTTCAGCTGTCGCGAACCATAAGCGACTACTCTCCCATGCTGCATGAGCACACACCTCAATCCTTGTTGAGAGGCATCAGTGTACACTACGAAGCACTAGGTCCATTTGGAATAGTGAACACAAGTGTCGTCATTAATCTCCTCTTTAGCTCTTGGAAGCTCTGCTCACACTTCTCATACCAAACAAAAAGAGTCTCCTTACTTGTGAGTTTGGTTAAAAGAGCGACAATCCTGGAAAATCCTTCAACAGACCTTCTATAATATCCAGCAAGTCCTAGAAGACTCTGAATCTCTGTAACTCTCCTCGGTCTCTCCTAATTAAGTACAACTTTTATCTTAGACAGATCAACTGACACCCTGTCTTTAGATACAATATGACCAAGAAAGGGTATTTGGTATAGCCAAAACCCACTCTTGCTAATCTTTCCATAAATCTGCTTATCTCTGAGTACTTGCAGCATAATCCTCAAATGCTGTGCATGTTCCTCATGAGACCGAGAATACACAAGGATATCATCAATGAAGACTATCACAAACTGATCTAGATAGTCTCTAAAGACCTCATTCATCAAACTCATAAAAGCAGCCAGGGCATTTGTCAATCCAAAGGGCATCACTAAGAACTCGTAGTGGCCATATCTAGTTCTAAAGGCCATCTTTAGAATATCCTCTTTCCTGATTCTTAACTGGTGATAGCCCGATCTTAAGTCAATCTTAGAAAAGATAAAAGCCCCTCTCAGCTGATCAAACAAATCATCTATCCTTGGCAGGGGGTACTTGTTCTTCACTGTAGCCTTGTTCAGCAATCTGTAGTCTATACACAGTCTCAGGCTACCATCCTTCTTCTTTATAAATAACACCGAAGCTCCCAATGGTGACACACTAGGTCTAATAAAACCCTGGTCAAACAGTTCTTGCAACAGTTTCTTTAACTATTCCAATTCGACTAACGCCACCTTGTAGGGAGGTTAAGAGATCGGCTGAGTATCTAGCACTAAATCGATAGTGAACTCCAACTCTCTCTCCGGTGGTAAGCCAGGCAATTCATCTGGGAATACTTCAAAAACTCACATACTACTAGTATGTACTCTATCCTCGGATGTTCTCGACTAATATAAGAGATGAGTGTGATGTAACCTTCACATCAATAATTCAATCAGTATTTATAGCGATATAATCATATCTCAAGATTTCACGATAAACATCACATGTCTTTATTCCTTAACATTGAAACATACACTAAACTTTTCAGGTAGGGAGAAAGTTACAATATTAGTGTAGTAGTCTAGACTCACACTATTGGCCACTAGCCAATCCATCCCTAAAATCACATCGAAACCACACATGTTTAACATCACTAGATCGACTAACATCACCTTATCTATCACCTTGATCTCACAACTCTTGCACACCATATCAGTCCTCTGGGACTCACGCATGGGGTATTTACATGTAGAATATAATCTAAGGATTCATACTTCAAACTCAGTTTACATGTAAATTGTACATCAATAAAAGAATACATGGATCCCAATCAAATAATGCATGAGCCTTATGATTATAGACAAGAAGTGTACCTACTGGTCTCAGACGAAGTGTTTGTGGTCTCCTTATCTAAAGCAAACACACGTCCCTCTGTGACTGGCTTCTTACCTTTATCAACAGTCGTAGCCCTTCTCTGGGGAATCGTCCTTTGTGACTGCTGTCTAGGAGGCTCTTGAGAATGTGGCTTTTGTGGTTGAGGGCAGTATCTCACTCTGTGACCCATGTCCCTATATCTATAGCATCCTTGTATGGTTTTGGGAAAGCTTCCCTCATCTGATCTGTCACAATTTCTGCAGACTCTAACCTCTGGTCTGACACCTTGAGGGGTCTCCATAGTGATGGGAGGAACCTTGGGTCTGTCAACCCTTCCTCTCGATCCCTCAAACTGTCTATTTTTAAAAGAACCCCTCTGAAAGTCTGTGTGGGAGGTCACGAGTCGCTTACTCTTATCCCTGGTCAAAATTTGGGACTCAGTTTGGGACTATACCAACTCTAGTCCTCTCTCCACTTCTTGTGCTCGTCTTAGAGCATCCTTAAACTCAGTGATACAAAGCTCTATCAATCGGTCTCTAATGATGGGTCCCAGTCCATACACGAATCGCTCGGTACGGAGCTCCTCATCCTTAAGAGTCTCCAGGTTATATTTCAGTAGGGTAGTGAATCGACTCTCGTACTCATCAACCGTCATATTGCCCTAAGCCAAATTTAGGAATTCAGCTTGCTTCCTCCTATGTACAGCTCTTGGTACATACTAGGTTCTATATGCCGATTGAAACACCTCCCAGCTAATCACCTCATAGCCAGTCGCCAATAAACCCTGAGTAGTGCTCCACCAATCTCAGGCTTGTCACTTTAACATGTAGGCACCCATACTGACCTTCTTTGCATCCATCCTAAAAAGTCAAAAATAAGTCGTAACTCTGTCAGCCACTCCTCAGCCTATGCGAGATCTTTCACCCCCTAAAAGCTGGTGGGTTCATATTTAGAAAGTCCCTCATTCGGCCCTTATCTCTATCATCATACTGGGCCTGTTCCGGAGGCTGTGTGGTAAGAGGCACCGGGTCAGTCTGTAATGGGGTGTGGTTTATCCCTATGGTGGTGGAGGAATCGACACAGGTGTAGTGCCCGAGGCATTAACCCCAAAATGCTGCGTGAATAGCGTTGTCATTTACTCGAATCCCTTACATACATCATGCTTTAGGCTATTTATTCGAGAGTTAAGACTCTCTGACTGTGGTTCAGGTGGTGGAGGTGGTTGTGCCTGCCTCCCTGAACGTCCTCTTCTTCCCCTTATATTCTATTTCTTATGTGCCTGCGCATATTCATTAAGCATTGATCATAATGTTACTCGTTAAATTCAATTAGTCACCAGACAATACAGATACTTAGGATGCAATCTATTTTCTATTGATCGACACTGACAATACTAGACACCCTTTGCTCTAATACCAAGAAAATCTGTGATAGCCCGAAAGCGCGAAAAATATGACAAATTTAAATTTTTTTCTTAAAACAAAACTACCAACTCTGGGTGTATTCCTGTGCAGCATCTTTAAATCGCTATCATTTATACACAAACATTATCCCCAAGATCATACAAGTTATACTTAATGAAATCAAATACATAATATCTAAAAAAGAATCAACCCATAAGTCTCAACTCATTTCTTTCATATCAACCTAATTACATCCCAAAATACTCATCACAAATGTCTGTATTACATCATTGTCTGGATACAAAATGAACTAAATTATACCTTATGCGTGTACAAGAGATAAACTGGGGAGATCTTGTCCACCAGCCTATTCACGTACGTGGCAGGCTCTAACACGCTACTTCAAGTAATCTGGAGGGAGGAGGAAAAAGGGTGAGCTCTCAAAACGCTTAGTAAGAAGGATAAGGGAAGTTATAAAAATCATCATCACAAGCACAATATGATAGAAATATTTGAGCATGCAAATCGTTATAGAAATAACTGTGTAAACAACAATGGCATCAGCATACTTCACGTGATAAAAATCGTAAATCACATTACATCAAATCTTAATGCATGATATAAATCATAGTTGTAAAATCACATCATCATCAAATAAATCGAGACTAGGCATTTATAAGAACTTATATGAAATCAACGTCATAGGCACATCACATCAATTGAATTCGTCCCTTAGGTTGACAATAATACACATGGCCATGGTTCGCTGTAAACTTGATCAGAGTCGTACAGTCGTCGATCTTACATGCTATCAAAGCAAAGCCACCCATCGCTACCAGAGCGGGGTCATCTCACGTTACCAGAACGGACGCGTCGGTTTTACATGCTATTAGAGCACGGTCCGATCTTACATGCTACCAGAGCAAAGCCTGATGTGTATCTCATGACAAGTCATAGTCTCAGTAAAAATCGTTTTGCCTTCACGTAGAGCTCTTAGTGGTTATCACAAAACCAATTTCAGTTATAACACATTATATTCACATTTACACAAAGCTCATCAAAATAGAGCTCAAACCGGTAAAACACTCACACATTCCCATTGTTGTATAAAAATCATTTTGCCTTCACATAGAGCTCATAGAGGTTATCAAAAAATCCATTTCGGTTATAAGCCATTTGTGTTCACAATTACACAAATCACATCAAAAATCGAGCTCAAATTGGTAAAACACTCACACAATCATCAACGCATCAAATCATCTCATTTCTCATAAACATGCTCATTTCATTAAACCTTTTTCATGCTATTAAAACATTTTCATTCATTTGAAAACTCACAAGCACAATGGTTTTATTTCCCTTACCTCTTGCACCTTGAGTGGTACAATATCCTCGGGTTCTCGGATTTATCTCGTTTCTTATGTCAAAATCTCAAGCTGTCCACACACATCATTAACCCATCAATATACATCATTCTCATTTCTCTTTTCTTTCACTTACTCATTCTAACTCAACATTATCTTAAAACTCTTTCTACATCTTTATCAACACTTTAGTTAACTGATAAGCATCACAAGACATCCACATTAAATCTCCTAACCAAACCTATTTGTTGGTTCCATAATGCCTTAAACATTTCTAACGAAATATATAAACATATATGTTTATTCACCCATATATAAAATGGTAATGCTTAAGAACAAAGGTCTTGTGAGCTTACCTAGCTTGTCTCCTCTCTTGACCAAGCTTGTCAAATATTTGTCTCTTCCCTTTGTTCAAGCCAACCTTTGATTTTCTAGTATATTTTTCTCCTTGCAAAGAGGAACAACTTTGTTTCTTGCCCCTTTGTCTAATTTTATCTAGAATAGGGTGAATCTTAGAGAGAGAAAGCTTGGTTTGGGTGAAAATGGTGAAGGTTTAGGTTTCAGAGAGAGAAAGGCTCGATTTCAGGTAAAAATCTCATGATCCTTATATAGACAGGGCTTATGAGATCGATCTGGCATTGATGGAGATAGATCTTTGCTTCTTTTCAACTGCTCCATCTACTCCATTAACAATTACCAGATTGATCTGGTCGAGGGTGAATATCGATTTGTTCTTTTAAGTGGAGATCGATCTATCATCGAACTGAGGATCGATCTCTTCCAAGTCGAGACTTAAGGAGATGGATCTGTCCTTGTGACAAGATCGATCCTTGCTAGGAAGAGGCATTAGGAGATCGATCTTCTTCCTTATGAGATCGATCTGCCTGTATGCTTTTGCACGTTTTCTGCATTCTAGAGCTATGGGATCGATCTATCATCCTTGGAGATCGATCTGGCCTTCACAGATTCTACTGCTACTGCATCAATTGCAGGAAACTCAATGTAAAACTGACCATAATCTACTCCATAGGCCATATTTCAATCCGTACACATTTAAGACTCAAAGCTTCATATCCTTATACTTCATTAAATTTAAAACTTGTGTGTACATCAACATATCATAATTACATTCACCAAATTACAATTCTCACATAGAAAAGCTCATAAAATTTACAGTTCTCACAGAAGCCGAGCCGATTGGTGGTGAAATCGATCGGAGAACCAGCCGACAGTGCCGATAACGACGAAAATGGCATTGAACCGGGTCGAATCGGTTCAGTGAAAAGAGGGATTGAATCAGTCTGAACCGGTTCAATCGAAAAAGAAAGAAAAAAAAGAGAGAAAAAAGGGAAAAGAGGGAGGAAAATTTAGCGATGCCCCGAGATTAAGGATAAGCCAGTAAGCGATCAGAATTGACTGATTTAATGTTTGAAAAATTTATTTGAATTTATATTTGACCAAAATTACCTCGGGTTAAATATATAATTGTGTAGTGCGACAATAGGTGAAGAACGTGAGTTTGATCGAGCGTCAATTTACGTGCCATCACAAAAACTCGTGTAAGTGAATCTCACTTACTACATTAGTATGATTATACTGGTTAAATTAGTCACTTAAATTACGGATTTAACTCCGTATAAATTGCCTTATGTTTGGAATTGAAGATCGAATATCGTAAATAAGGTGTTATGGGCCTCGAACAAGCCCAATAAGAATTTGGTGGGCTTGACAAGCCCAATAGGCCCAACAAAAATAAATAGTAAAATGAAAATGAGCTTAAGGCCGAGTTAGGCCCATTAAGGTTTATCAAAGCCTATTAAGTGAAATAGACTGTACTAAATGTGAAACACAGTAGGGAAAAGTAAAATTAACTTGATGAATGGTTATATGTAGCTCCAGGGATTGTTGGAGGAGCTAATCGGACTGCTGGATCCAGCAGCATTGAGAAAGTAAAATTTCTCGAGTGATTATAGGTAAGGGACTTTTGTGAGTAGTTAGAGATACCTGCACGTATTTTCATCTGCTTTTGCATTCACTTAAAAACTCTAAGGGTCAGAGGAAGTGCATAACAATTATAACAACCCGATAGTGGCAAATTACAATTTTACCCCTAGTTAGGAAAAAAGTAAACTTTTGAGAAAAGTTGTAAAAAGCATGGAAACCACGTTTATGAGTTTTTTTTTTTACTCTGTTTAGCAGAACAGTAGGTAGATGGGCTAATGTTTTCATGGTTGATGAGAAATAGCACAATTTATGGTGCTGATTTTGATGTTTTGAAAATCATCCCTTTTTAAAGAGCCATTTATCAATTATGTGAGAATAAATCGTGCTAGAGCATAGCTCACACTTGATTTCATATGTTTTCCACATCTATTAGTGTTGAATTATGATTCGCACTAGATTTTCATGGCATGCATGATAGAGTGCTAGAGCTATTGCTCGTACTTAGTTTTATATGATTTATGCATGATAAAGTGCTGGAGCTATTACTCGTACTCAGTTTTATATGTTTTGTGCATAGCATGGTACAAGAGCGATTGCTCATACTTTATTTGAAACATGAACTATGCATGACCTAGTGCTAGAGGTTTACTCACACTAGAGTTTGAGTTTGTGATGTGTGAAACAGTGTTTGAGTGGAGTGTCGACTGTGAGTCGCACTCAAAGGTGCGCACTGTAGTTTTACTGTGATATATAAGACATGTTGAAAACCATGCTGATTTCCTCGTATAGACTGAGTGTCACACTATTGAGATGTTCACATGTGGATTTAGAGATGTGGTATTGAATATCCATTGAGATAGGGTCCACGGGTGTACGTTGTACCGTGCGAGTGGCATAGAGTACACTGTACCATGTGTTGTTGTGGTGTTGTGGAGTTAAGGAGTTGATAGCTGGCGGTTGCAATGGACTGACCCCCCTCTCGTTGCAGCAGTGATTGCCCCGCACACCGATATCTGTGTAGCTTGGGATCACAATATAGGATATGGCTATAGTCTAGGATATTATTGCATTTAGCTACAGAGTCCCATATGATATATCACTTGATTTTATGATACGGATAGACCTGAGGGATGGGTTGGAATCCGATTGTTGTGTTGTGAATGATTGAAATGCCATATTTACTGTGATTTGAATATAAATGGCATGATTTATCTAAAGGCATTGCGAAATTATAAAGATGCATTGTTTTGCATGAAATGCCTACATTTGAGAACATGCATGATTTTTGTACATGAGATTTAATCTGTACAAGTATATGTATATATTTTAAGCACATGCTTTTAACGTGAGTTAAGGAAATAGTATTTTTAAGGCATAGCATTATTTTGAGTAGATAGTGTAGATGTCTACTTGCTTGCCTGATTTCCTTACTGAGCTGTGAGCTTACCCTTTTTTTTTACACCTCTCTACAGAGCATCCGTAGTAGAGCAAGTACGATTGAGGGATAGTATTCCTGTTGTCCACTGCCATTTTCTATCGATCGACAGGTATATACATTTTGTACAATAATATATCTAAACATATAAACAACACAGTGATGTAAACGATGTAAATTATGGGGGATGTATTTGTATTAAATTTTATATGAGCTCACTTATATTATAAAAGAAATTACAGTCATTAGATAGTATATTGACTTGTATGTATGATAATGGATGAAAGGTATGGTAAGCGAGGATACTAACATCGAATCACAACCCAATTGTTGATAAAAAAAAGGTAAGTAAAAAGTAAAAATTTTTTAGTGGTTTTGGTTAAGTCACGGGCGGTCGTGACATATATTAATTAGGTGGATATTTGGTATTTATTAGATTAGTTTGCATTTCATTTTAGCGTGGCATTGTCACAATTTTTATTTGTGTTTTCCTAGTTTGCTTTAATGTTATTGTGTGAGACTTGTAGCTACTTTTTAATGTGTTTTCTAAGGTCATTTAGTTAGTATTTAGTTATCTTAAGGTTATATATTAATTAGGTAAATTTTAGGGAGTTACTAGTTTAACTTTTATGACATTTACCTTACATTTTCCTCATTCATTTCATCGCATGTGGCATTAGTTTCAATTTTTTTTAGCTGATGTTTTGTGTCATTTTAAGGGTCATTTAAGGAGTAATAAATCATATTAGGAATATGGATTCATTAGATAATTTTTAGTAATTTATTAGATTAATTATCATTGCATTTCCATCACATTTAACATGGCATTTCCACATTTAATTCCTTGCTTCAGGCGTACTATTTAGTCTATTTTTCTTTGTTATTTTGTGTTGTTTCAAGTGTCATTTAGGTAGTTTTCAGGGTTATTAAGATCATAAATATGTTAGATAATTTTTAAGATCACCATTTTTTCAATTAATTTCTAGCTTTAGGTGTGAATCAATGTGCATTATCCAAGTCGATTTTTCTTTTACTATTTTAGGCATTTCTTAGGTCCATTTAGCTAGTTTTTAGGTTATATTTAGGTCATGTAATTAATGGATAGAGTCTAGGCGATTTTGGAGTTGATTTTCATAGCACTTACATAGTATTTAAGATTTATTTTGCATTAAATTTGTATTCTATCTACATCTGATTGCAAGGCCATTTGTGTCACCACCCCTTTTCATCCTTTTTATCCAAAAATCACCATAAATTTTTTGGGTTTTCATTTCTTTTCCCAGTCGTGAACATTCATACCACCACACAGTTGGGCTATGAGTCAGTATTAGTCACTCTTTACATTTTCCATGTCATCTATCTTTAATTTATTCAAAAATAAACACGTGTACTTTATAATTGAAATTTGATACTTGTATGTGTCTATTAATAATTACATCCCCCATATTACATAACAAAAATGATTACTGTGCTATTACATGTTCAGATATAAAATCAAACCAGTGTGTATACCTTTCGGTGATGGAGAGCATCGGATATCAAGATGTAACTCCTCAGCTACTCACTAGGCTATTGTGTGCACTCTGTAGAGGGGGAAAATGAATAGGATGAGCTCACTAGCTCACTAAGGCAATAATGCAAGCATGGTAACTACACTATCTACATGCTTATAATGTCATGCATAAAGATCATTGATATCCAGAGCATGAGGAAATATTAAAACTATGCCACATGTATTTACATATATAATGTACTGGAAACATGAAAATAGGCTTGTAAACATGGAAAATCATCATGCAAAACTTCTCATGCTTATCATAATAAAACTCATCATAAAACTATCACTTAAGGGAACACCTTCTCAAAACTTAATAAAACTCATCACAACATCATCTTTTAAAAACATCCTACAAGGCTCGACCCCTCCCTCGAGGCTACCCTGGATAACACACCACGTGTTTAGTATATAAAACCATGTGATATCATGTGAGATAGGTGGTCACTATATATAATTGAAGACTCTATTGGCCAACTATGTCATTATCATCCCTGACCACATGGATCTCGATGTGTGGGGCATCATGCTGGAACAGAGGTGGGTTAATCCTACTGCCAGACTTTTAAATCAACATTATAACCACACGGTACAACGTACTTTGTGGACCCATATCATGGTTGGGGGTGCCTGCCGTAGGTCTTATCTACCCTATGCCATGTATAACCTACTCAATCTCAAGTGTATGTGCGAGCAACTCATCCGTGTGACTAGCAGTCTACACGAGGTATCTAGCATGGCTCGTGCGAGCATCTCATCTGTGTGACACAAAGTCTACACGAGGCATCCAACACGACTCATTACATAACATAGTGTGAAAAGCCCAGTGCGAGTAAAGCTCCAGAACGATTTCATGCATCATCAATAAATATCCTCGTATGAGCAATGCTCTAGTACGACTTTATACATAACAGACAATGAGGAAATCACGTACGAGCATAGCTCCAGTATGGTTATATGCATAAGAAAATCAATGGAAACCCACGTACGAGCAAAAGCTCCAGTACGACTTGTAAAACATCACAACTCAAAATATGGTGCTAGCTAGGCTCTAGCACATTTCATGCATATTAAAACATCAAAATCTAGAGCGAGCGAAGCACCAGCATGATTTAACTCACATAAATTTGATAGGCGGCTCTATTTCAATAAAACATGTTCAAACCACAGTTAGCACCTGACTCATACTATTTCACAAAATTATGAACTCAATAGCTAGCCTATCCGTATATTTTGCTTAAATCAAAGCAATGTGTTTCATAAAAATATCAAAACATGATGTTTTTTGCAATTATTAGCCTTACTACACTTTTTTTGAACGAATTTAGCTCTTGAGGGGAAAAAAATCCAAAATCACATTTTCATCCATATCTGAAATCGTTCGTACAAACCATTATTTCTTTTCTAGGTAACCAAACAATTACAAAGCCCTATAAACACCCTTAAAATACGTGCAACTACCTCTAGATACTCACAAAATTCCTTTACTTGAAATGCGTCGACTAATTCCACTTCCTCAGAGTTGCTCAATTGCACAATCCTATTCGCTCCCAATGAAATCTTCAGAGCTGCACGAAATTACTTATCGCATCAATTTAACCCAATATATCATAATTCTCGCGTTTATTATATTCGATTCAACTTACTGGGTTCATTAATGATTAGTAGGCCTTACTTTCTCTTAAGCCCTTTTTTCGATTGTACTATTTATTTCTTGGGAATCTATTGGTTCCACCAAGCTTATTGATTCATATTGGGTCAACATTAGTCTTACAATGCCTTAAGTTCATCATTTCTTTCACCATGACATTTCCTCATACACCTCTTAAGCCTATTTTCAATTATTATCCATTTCAACATATGTATTTCTCAAAACTATCTCATAATCATCTCTACATGCATAATAACATTCATTCATGCTCCAATCCTCATCTAATCCATGCATATCAACTTTCTCTCACTTTCTCACACTAAGTTCATTCTAGGTAATGGAAGATTCATCATGTTTTAGATAATTTCAACCAACAACACAAACACCAAATAGTCCACAACAATGTCTAGATAAACATACTTGAAGTTGGTGTATTGAAATCTTACCTAGCTTGACGTTTCTCCCTTTTTTGCCAAATTTGGGGAAAACCCCTTCGCTCCTTCAATCCAAGTTTCAGCTTCTAATCTTTGAGTATGTTGTTCTCTTCCTCACTAGGAACAACTTTGCTCAAATAGCTTTTTCCTCAAATCTTTTTGGAAGGTAAGGATATCCTAGAGTGAGAAAACTAGGTTGTTTTGGCTAAAATAGAGGGTTTTGGGATTTCTGGGGAAGAAGACTCGACAGTCGGGTCTCTTTTATAGTAATCACGTTATGAGATCAATCTCCAAGGATGGAGATCGATCTCCCCTTAAACTCCTTCAGAATTTGACAATGCAGGCTAGGGGATCGATCTGCCTCTTGAAGAAGGGATTGATATGCTAATTGGTAGAGATCAATCTTGACCAGGTAGAATCAGTTAGAGATTGATCTAGTTTTGGGAAAAGATCGATCTTTTCTAGGCTGAAGTAACTGGAGATTGATCTGCTCATGGGGAGAGATCGATCTATTCCTTACAGAGTCATATGGGGATCGATCTGATTGAATGAGAGATTGATCTACTTGAATAAGGGATCGATCTCCCCTTTAGAGAATGCTTTGATACTTTATTATTAGACAATGAGATCGATCTTCCTTGCATGTAAGATCGATCTGGCATTCATCCTACAACATTTCAGCTGCAATTTTCTAGATTTTCAAAGGTAAACTCATATTCAATAACTTCAATACCGATTTTGCATTTCATTTACACTTAACACTAAAAAATATCTAATTCTTATGATTCATTTATTATGTAACTTGTCTGTATATCACCAAAATCATAAGATTACATAGAAATTCACGGGTCTTACATTCCTCCCCTCCTTCAAGAAATTTGGTCCTCCAAATTAGAACCAAGTTAACCTGAGAACAACTCAGGGTACTTCTCTTGCATCATACTCTCCAACTCCCATGTAGCTTCCTCCGAAGTGTGATATTGCTAAAGAACTTTCACTAAGAGAATCGTCTTCGACCTCAGCACCTTCTCTTACCTATCTAATATTCGAACCGGCTTCTCAACATTTATTAAGCTCCAATGGCTCATATCTTATCACATGTGCTGGGTCTGGGTGGTACTTCCGAAACATGAAGACGTGGAAGACGCTATGAACACCTGCTAACTCCAGTAGTAATGCTAACCTATAAGCCTTATCTCTCACTCTCTCTAGAATCTCGAAGGGCCCGATATACCGAGGGATCAACTTACCTTTCTTACCAAAGCTTATAATCGCTTTCAAGGGAGAAACTCTTAAGAATGCTGACTCACCCACAGTAAACTCCAGTGGTCTCCGTCTCTTGTCAACCTAACTATTTTGTCAGCTCTAAGCTGTCCGTAACCTCTCACATATCAACTAGAAATCCTTAGAGGCTTGCTGCACTAAATCGGGAGTAAAAATTTGTCTGTCACTAACCTCTCCAAGGTGACGTGCTCCCACTTCCATGTCGGTATCAGTAGAGGCTGCAATAACCTTGCAGGTTTCTGATGCTCTACCTTCACCTGCTGATAGAAGAGACATCTAGCAACATACTCAGTAAAGTCTCTTTTCATTCCCGACCACCGATAAATCTTCTGAAGGTTTTGATACAACTTGGTACTCCCCGGATGTATCGTATACCTCGATGAGTGAGCCTCTGATAAAATAAATCTCCTAAACTTTGAATCCTCAGGAACACATACTCTACCCCTGAACCTCAGTAATCAATCTGTACCTATCTCAAAATCAATACCCGCACTTGTTTGTGCTTGACTCAACCAATCGGTACACTGTCTATCACTCTGTTGAGCCTGTCAAATACGACTAATCAACTCTGGCTATAATCTTAAACTAGCCATAAAATCAAATCTTTTTGTATCAGGTGGGCCTACATCTATATTGAGGTTCGTGAACTGCTCCAACAACTTATGTTCCTGAACCATCATATAAGACACCAACCCAAGGTTCTTCCTACTCAAGGCATCGGTAACTACATTCACCTTACCCGGGTGATACAGGATTGCATAATCATGATCCTTCAGGAGTTCGAGCCATCTTCTCTATCTCATATTCAACTCTTTCCGCCAGAACAGATACGTAAGGCTCTTGTGATCTGTATATACCTAAAATTTCTCACCATAGAGATAGTGGCACCATATCTTCAACGAAAACACTACGACAGCCAACTCTAAATTGAGTCGAATAGTTCCTCTCGTGATCTTTCAACTGTCTAGATCCATAGGCAGCTACCATCCCATCCTGTATAAGTATACAGCCCAATCCCTGGTGTGATGCATTCGTATACACAGAGAAACCTCCTGAACTAGTAGGAATGGTGAGAATCGGAGCAATGGTCAACCGACACTTAAGCTCTTGAAAACTCCTCTCACATGCCTCATCCTACAAAAACTTAACATCTTTCCGCGTGAGACGTGTCAACGGAGCAGCTAATTTGGAGAAACCCTCAACAAATATCCGATAATAACCTGTCAATCCCAGAAAACTTCTAATCTCAAACACTGTCTTGGGCTGTTCCCACTATACAATTGCCTCAATCTTGGATGGACCTACTGATACCCCATCCCTCGATACAACATGGCCCAGAAATGAGATATGCTCCAACCAAAAGTCACACTTACTGAGTTTGACATATAATTCCTTCTCTCGGAGGGTCTGTAGAACTATCCTTAAGTTTTGCTCATGATCTTCCCTAGACTTAGAATAAATCAATATATCATCAATGAACACTATCACAAACTGGTCCAAGTATGACTTAAATACATCATTTATCAAAGCCATAAATGTTGCGAGGGCATTCGTCAATCCGAATGGCATAACCACGAACTCGTAGTGGCCATAACGGGTATGAAATGCTGTTTTGGATACATCTCCACTCCGTTTTCTCAATTGATGGTACCCAGATCGCAGATCTATTTTAGAAAAGACCTGTGCTCCATTAGCTGATCCAACAAATCATCTATGCGTGGAAGAGGATACTTGTTCTTAATGGTAGCCTTATTCAACAATCGGTAATCTAGGCACAGTCGGAGGCTCCCATCCTTCTTTCTCACAAACAGAACAGAAGTTCCCCAGGTTAAGACGCTCGGTCGAATAAACTCCTTCTCTAGCAACTCTTACAACTGCTTCTTTAGCTCTTCCAACTCAATTAGAGCAATTCTATATGGTGGCTTAGATATCGACTCTGTACCAAGTGACAACTCTATACAAAACTCCATTTCCCTGTCGGGTGGTAGCCCTGATAAATCGTCCGAAAAGATATAAAAAAACTCTGCAACCACTAGAGTGCCTCTCAATTTCAGATGTGCCTTATCTGTGTTAACCACGTATGCAATGAACCTTTCACATTATCCTTTTACATCGTTAGTAACATAGGTCATCACATTAACATTCATGACTAACAAGCATAGTCATCTCTTAAATATGATGGATTAAAATTATACTCTTCCAATTTACAATAATCATGTTCCTTCATTTCTTTTCAACAAAACTTACAATAAGGTTATCTATCTTTGAAAACATCACTGTCTTAGCATAACAATCCAAAATAGCACGATTTGGTGCCAACCAATCCATTCTTAAAATTACATCAAAATCGCTCATATTCAATAGAATTAAATCGACTGCCATATTGGTTCCCCCTATCTTCAACTTACAATTCCTATATACATACTCAGTCAACTAACTATCATTCATAGGTGTAGAAATCAACACATTCTATCCAACAATGTGGGCTTTACATGCTTCATCAACTTATATGCAAATAAAGGCGATATAAAAGAATGCGTGGCACCAGGATCAAATAATACAAATGCTTTTAAATCAAAAATTAGGATAGTACCTTTAATCACATCTGTTGAAGTGTCTGCGGTGTCCTAGTCTAGTGTATGTACTCGCCCTCTGCGAACCGCTTGTTTCCCTTTTTCCTCAATTGTAGATTTCCTCCTCGGAGCAGAAGTCTTAATAGGAGCTTTTTTCGACTCCTTGCCCTTCTGTGGGGCAGTCTCAATCATCTCTGGACAATACCTCACAATATGCCCTGGCTTCCACATCTGTAACACACAACAGGGGTTGTCGGACAAGGCCTGGTACCATGAAATCTACCACATCTCTTAAACTGCTCTGTAATAGGCCGTGGTCCTCCAATGACTATACCCCTGAGTGGAGCTAAAGTCGGGTATATAGGAGGTTTAGCAGCTCTCTCCTGCACCTCCTCAATCTTTGGCCTCTTCTCGAACAGTCTTTGACCTCCTCTCTTGACCACTCTATCAACCCCGAATCTTTTTTAATCTTTATCTCTTCTACCACTAACCTTGTTAAACTCGAAGACGTTCTGCTTAAAGTCCTGCTTACACAACTGTGCTTGTGATCTGCCTCCTCATAAGTGGGGACGTCAAGTAGAGCTAATTTAGTCCGAATGGTAGGTCTCAATCCGTCTATGAACTTTTGGACCTTTCGAGCCTCACTGCTCAATGTATCAGGGTCATACCTCTCCTAAGATATGAACCTCGACTCATATTCGTCAATGGAGCGGTTCCCCTGAACTACATTCATAAACTCCATTCGCAGCTTCCTCTGTGCAGTGGCTGGAATATATTACCTTCTAAAGGCCTCCAAGAGTATCTCCCATGTAATCTTTGAGTGTCGGGTTCTCAGGATAGACACTGTGGATTTTCACCAGTGCTCTACCTCACTCTTCAACATAAATATGGCAAAGGCAACTTTCTCAGTCGATATACATCTAAAGAACCCATACAACTTCTCCATTTCACATACCCAATTCTCAGCAACAACTGGGTCCTTCACTCCTTTAAATATTGGAGGTTTCAACTCTTGGAACTGTCGTAGTGTATCCAACTCACAGTCATAACCCAGGTCACTTCCGCTCGGCTGTGGAGAGATAGGAGAAGTCGTATCCCAAACTGGGGGTGGCGTAACAGTCCATGTAGTCTAAGGTCTCTCTACCTCTGCCACTGCCTGTCCAGTAGTAATATGCTGCACGGCTGAACCTCGCCTATCACCAGCCCCTAATGCTTGCGTGACAATCTCAACGAGGCTCTCAATACTCTGCTCTATCCTAGCGAAGTGTGCCTCAGTATCCACTGGTCTCTTAACAGGGTCCTGTGGAGCCTGATCTGTCTTTGGCTCCGCACGGCTCTCAGGCCTACCCCTACGGCCTCTATCACTTGAACTCGCCCCTCTACCTCGGCGGGTGACAGACATAATGCCTATTTCCTGTATCCATACCATTTATTAGTCTTATTCCATCTGAGTATACATAATTATATCTAAACAAAAGCACAGTAGTATGAGGATGTAACTTTCCTACTTATTAATACCGACTCATATCAGATCAACTCAGCTCTGTTACCAATCTCTGTCACGACCCCTTTTCATCCAAAAATCACCATAAATTTTTCTCTTTTTCATTTCTTTTCCCGGTCGTGCACATTTTTACCACCACACATTGGGCTATGAGTCAATATTAGTCACTCTTTACATTTACCATGTTATCTATCTTTAATTCATTCAAAAATAAACACGTGTACTTTATAATTGAAATTTGATACTTGTACGTGTCTATTAATAATTACATCCCCCATATTACATAACAAAATGATTATTGTGCTATTACAAGTTCAGATACAATATCAAACCAGTGTGTATACCTTTCGGTGATGGAAAGTAGCATATATCAAAATGCAACTCCTCAGCCACTCACTAGGCTACTGTGTGCGCTCTATAGAGGGGAAAATGAATGGGATGACCTCAATAGCTCAGTAAGGCAATAATGTAAGCATGGTAGATAACTACACTATCTACATGTTTATAATGTCATGCATAAAGATCATTGAATTCCAGAGCATAATGAAATATTAAAACTATGCCACATGTATATACATATATAATGTACTGGAAACATGAAAATAGGCATGTAAACATGGAAAATCATCATGTAAAACTTGTCTTTCTCATCATAATAAAAACATCATAAAACTATCCCTTAAGGGAACACCTTCTCAAAACTTAGTAAAACTCATCACAACATCATTTTTTAAAAACATCCCACAAGGCTCGACCCCTCCTCGGGTCTACCCTAGATAACACACCACGTGTTTAGTATATAAAACCATGTGATATCATGTGAGACAGGTGGTCACTATATATAATCGAGGACTCTGTTGGCCAACTATGTCATTATCATCCAAGACCACACGGATGTCGGTGTGTGAGGCATTATGCTGGAACGGAGGTATATTAATCCTACCGCCAGACTTTTAAATCAACATCATAACCACACGGTACAACATACTCCATGTGATATACACGGTACAACATAGTCTGTGGACCAATATCATGGTTGGGGGTGCTTGCCGTAGGTCTTATTTACCCCATGCCATGTATGACCTACTCAATCTCAAGTGCACGAGTGAGCATTTCATCCATATGACTAGTAGTCTACATAAGGCATCTAACATGACTCGTACGAGTATCTCATCCATGTGACACAAAGTCTACATGAGGCATCCAACATAACTCATTACATATCACAGTGTGAAAAGCCCTGTGTGAGCAAAGCTCTAGCACGATTTCATGCATCATCAAGAAATATCGTCATACGAGCAACGTTCTAGTACGACTTTATGCATAACAAATAATGAGCAAATCATGTATGAGCATAGCTCTAGTACGGTTATATGCATAAGAAAATCAATGGAAACTCACGTACGAGCAAAAGCTCTAATACGGCTTGTAAAACATCACAACTAAAAATATGGTGCGAGCTAGGCTCCAGCACATTTCATGCATATGAAAACATCAAAATCCTATGTGAGTGAAGCTCCAGCACGATTTAACTCACATAAATCTGATAGGCGGCTCTATTTCAACAAAACACATTCAAACCACAGTTAGCACCTGACTCGTGCTATTTCATAAAATTATGAAGTCAATAGCCAGCCTATCCATAAATTTTGTTTAGATCAAAGCAATGCGTTTCATAAAAATATCAAAACATGATGTTTCATACAATTATTAGCCTTACTACCCTTTTTTTGAATGAATTTAGCTTCTAGGGGCAAAAATCTAAAATCACATTTTCATCTATATCTAAAATCGTTCGTACAAACCATTATTTCTTTTCTAGGTAACCAAACAATTACAAAGCCCTATAAACACCCTCAAAATACGTGCAGCTACCTCTAAATACTCACAAAATTCCCTTACCTGAAATTGCGTCGACTAATTCCGCTTCCTCAGAGCTGCTCGATCACATAATCTTATTCGCTCCCAATGAAATCTTCGGAGCTGCACGAAATTACTTATCACATCAATTTAACCCGATATAACAAAATTCTCACGTTTATTGTATTCGATTTGACTTGTTGGGTTCATTAACGCTTATTGGGCCTTACTTTCTCTTAAGCCCTTTTTCGATTGTACTATTTATTTCTCAGGGATCTATTGGTTCCACCAAGCTTATTAATTCATATTGGGTCGGCATTAGTCTTACAATGCCTTAAGTTCATCATTTCTTTCACTATGGCATTTCCTCATACACCTCTTAAGCTCATTTTCAATTATTATCCATTTTAACATATGTATTTTACAAAACTATCTCATAATCATCTCTACATGCATAATAACATTCATTCATGCTCTAATCCTCATCTAATCCATGCGTATCAACTTTCTCTCACTAAGTCTATTATAGGTCATGGAAGATTCATCATGTTTTAGATAATTGTAACCAACACATACACCAAATAACCTATAACAATATCTAGATAAGCATACTTGAAGTTGGTGTATTGAATTCTTACCTAGCTTGACTTTTCTCCCTTTTTTGCCAAATTTGGGAAAAACCCCTTTGCTCCTTCAATCCAAAGTTTCAACTTCCAATCTTTGACTATGTTGTTCTCTTCCTCACTAGGAATAACTTTACTCAAATAACTTTTTCCTCAAATCTTTTGGGAAGGTAAGGATATCTTAGAGTGAGAAAACTAGGTTGTTTTAGCTAAAATGAAGGGTTTTGGGACTTCTGGGGAAGAAGGCTTGACAGTCGGGTCTCTTTTATAGTAATTACGTTATGAGATCGATCTCCAAGGGTAGAGATCAATCTTCCCTTGCTTAAACTCCTTCAAAATTTGACAATGCAGGCTAAGGGATCGATCTGCCTCTTAGATGAGATCGATCTGCCTCTTGAAGAAGGGATCAATCTGTTCATTGGTAGAGGTCGATCTTGGCCAGGCAGAATCATTTAGAGATTGATCTGGCTTTGGAAAAAGATCGATCTTTGCTATGCAGAAGTAATTGGAGATCGATCTGCTCATGGTGAGAGATCGATCTGTTCCTTACAAAGTCACATGGGGATCGATCTAATTGAATGAGAGATCGATTTTCTTGAATGAGGGATCGATCTTCCCTTTTCATAATACTTTGGTACTTTATTTCGAGACAATTAGATCGATCTTCCTTGCATGTAAGATCGATCTGGCATTCATCCTGCAGCATTTTAGCTACAATTTTCTAAATTTTCAAAGGTAAACTCATATTCAATCACTTCAATACCCATTTTGCATTTCATTTACACTTAACACTAAAAAATATGTCCAATTCTTATGATTTATTTATTGTGTAACTTGTCTGTACATCATGGAAATCATAAGATTATATAGAAATTCATGGGCCTTACAATTTGATCATGTTTTTAGTGTTATTTAGGTTAGTTTAGATGCTTCTTAGGTTATTCATACATTGAATTAATTTTAGGTTGCATTAGATTAATTTTTAATAAGCATTTTTATCACTTTTTACATTTTATTCTTCATTTTGCCATCCTTGGCACAAATTCTGTTTAGATTTTTTTCTTTGAAAACTGTTTAAACATGTTTTAGGCTATATTTAGGTCCATTTAGTTAATTTTCAAGTCATGTTAGAGTTATATAATTAGAGATTAGTGCTTAGGATGCATTCAGCTTAGGTTGTATGGCATTTTATGCTTAATTTTGCATTTAACTTTAATGCTACCTAAGTTTTATTTTCATTACTATTTCATGCATTTTAGGAGTTGTTTTGAGATTAATTTAGGTGTCATTAGGTTGAATTAGTTTAGGGTAAAGTACAGGGTTAGGTTAGATTAAGGTTCATTCCATTTTCTTAGCTTTTTCATGCATTAATTTAGAGATCGCTGTATTAGTTTTTAGGATTTTTATTTAAAATCTTAGTAAGCTTTTAATTAGTGTTTTACTGTTAAGTTAGTATTAATTTAGGTTTTGAGCCATGCATTTAGGGTTAGTTTTGGGTTAGGACATATTTCATGCATTTTTAGATTATTTTTATTCTAATTTCCAAAATATTTTAATTCTCATACATCATTTTAGTTAGTCTTAGTAATTAATTGTGCATTTCACTAGTTTAGAAGTCATTTAGGGATTAAACTAATTCAGGTTTGCAATTTAGAACATTTTATGGTTAGAATTACCATGTAGGATTTTTAAAGTTTTTATTAAGATTTTATTTCATCATGCGTTAGTTTAGGTTATCATGCGTTTTTTATTTCATGTTAGGATTTTCTAGATTTAATTTCATTATTAGCATTTTTGGCCCATTTTCATTATTGATTTTAATTTTGCTATTTTCTTTTGTAAATACTTTTAATTTCTTATTTGAGCTTCGTAAGTATCTACTATACTCATTTTTCTTATTATTGTCATTTTATTTTTAGCTTATTATTTTATTTTCTTATTTCTATATTTTTGTTTTACCATGCTTTAGTAGACTTATAGACCACCCACATTCATAATTGGCTTGGATATGCTTTAGGATGTAATTATTTGGTAATCAATTGATAATTGGCTAGAATATCTCTGTGGGAAGATATTTTGGGACTTTAGTTCCTATATTACCTGTATGACCTGTGCGCTTGTAGTAGACACTATTTAGGGTCAACAAGTTTTGACGTCATTGCCTAGTTTATGTTAGCCTTAGTTGATATCGGAGAAAGCTTGTCTTGGTGTAGTTCTAGCTTGTACATACTTAGAGCCTTTAGGTTAGATTAGAATTTAAGGTTTAGGGTTTAAAATTTTCAAAAAATTAAAAATTCATTTAGTGGTTTTTGGATGTTTGTATATCTAGAGCAAAGAGCTTTGATTTTCTTCCTCTAGATCTTGAGATTGAGTTTACACTAAGAAAATTGGAAAGGATTCTAGGAAGATAGTTGCTCCGCTATAAGAGGAACCCATGGCTGATCATGGAAAGCTTTGGAAAATTAGTGACTGCGCCGTCCTGACCATAGGAGGATGTTATACTAGCATTAGGCCGCTAACAGTTTTAGCCAACAATTTTGAAATAATGCTCACGATCATCGAGATGATCTAGACTTCTCTTCAGTTCAATGCATTAACTCATGATGACCCATATGCTCACATGGGTGGTTTCAAAGAGTTTTGTAATACCTTCATGCATAATGGATGTTCTAATGAGGCGATTAGGCTTAGGCTATTCCCTTTCTCACTTAGGGATAAAGCCAAATATTGGCTGAGTTCTTTACCTCCAAGGTCAATTTCCATATGGGACAAGATAGCCCAACAATTCTTAGCTAAATTTTTCCTTTTGTCTAAAATGGATAAGCTTTATAATGACATCTCCTCCTTTGTCTAGTTTGATTCTGAGTATTATATGAGGCATGAGATAGATATAAAGACATATTTAGGAAGTGTCCACACGATAACCTACCCTTATGGCTTTAGGTCCAGACCTTCTACAATGGTCTTACTAGTAAGAATAAGACAATCATAAATACTGTGGTAGGAGGAGCGCTCATGTGCATGATAGAGGAGGAGGCTTATGCTCTGCTGGACAAAATGGCTACCAATAATTATCAGAGGTCAATAAGAGACACACACTTAAGAAGGGTATTGGAGTAAATGATTGCGATGTTTTATCCTTAACTAAGAAGGTAGAGTCCTTAAGTGCCTAGCCTAGCCATAGTCCTGTCATGGCTATTCAAAGCCCGTTTGATTTGTGTAATTTATACGGTGGTACTCACTCTATATATAGGTGATTGATTAAGGTTAAGTTAGCTCAGTATTTTATCCCACCTCCTACACAGCAACATAACCCTTTTTCTAACATCTATAATCCAAGGTGGAGGAATCACCCTAGCATTTCATAAAGCCAAAATTAAAGGTAGTTTTCCACTTCTAGACTTGAAAAACCCGTGGTTTTCAGCCTCCACCTTCTCATATTCCTCCACCTACTCTAGTACTACCACCTTAGTAGTTTCACCACCTTTTCATACCAGCCGCACCTATTCAGCCACTATTTATTTTACCTCTAACCTGTTCCATTCTAGTTTATAGTTCTACTGGCAAAGAAGCCCTCGCTTGAATACATGTTTACTCAAATTTTGCAAAGTTAAACAGCTTCCATTAAAAATTTGAACACACAAGTGGGGCAAATTGCGAGTGCCCTCAATGAACGCCCTCTAGATGCTTTACCTGGAGACATAGAAATTCACCCAATTAAGAGACATAGGAAAGAACATTGTAAGTCATTAGATGCTGTTAAAAGAGAGGACTTGTTATCTGATGAGGAGAAGGAAGAGTTAGATATAGTCCATGAGGATGAGCCTATTTTTCTCATAACGTTGCGAGTACAGTTGACCTAACTCTTACTTGCACTCTCTTTCTGATATTATGAGTTGAGTTGAGCTCAACTCCTGCTCACCTTTATCTTCTACTACATCGACTTTAGACCCTGAGCTCACTTCTATTGATACTACTCCTGTTACACTTGTCCATGTGGAGACCATTCCTTTAGAGTTGACATCTTTAGAGCCATGTAAAACAGTTGAGCCTAGCTCTTTGGAGCTTACAGTTTATAGGTTCCAGTTCCATTTCCATAGATGCTTATTAAGCCAAATTCTTCTATGTCTCTCCCTAGTTCTTAGCCCACAACACTTACTATGAAGTGCAAAGCCATTATTGAGAGATAAGTGATACCTAAGCTTAGAAATCCAAGTAACTTTTTTATTCTTACACCATCATTGATTAGTTTTTTCCTAAAGCCTTTCTTGACCTATGATCTAGTGTCAACCTTATGCCCATTGTGATATTTGAGAGGCTAGGATTAGGGGAATATAAGCCTACCATGACTACCCTGTAGATAGGTGATAGATCTGTTAGATACCCTCGAAGAGTGGCAGCGGATCTGCTTGTCCAGGTTGGAGTTCACTACTCTAGCAGATTTCTTGATTATGGATATGCGAGAGAGAAAGAGTATATCGATCATCATAGGTAGACCCTTTCTGGCTTCAGGGAGAGCCTTGATAGATGTAAAGCTAGGAGAGTTAATTTTTAAGCTTAATGGAAAGAAAGTTAAGTATAAAATGGTGGGCAAGAAGAAGAGAGATATGAATAGCCAACTTAAATGGATGAATAAGGACTTGGCATCTGAGAAGGATGTTAATAAGCTTTTTAAGGATAAAGATGTTAAGTCTTATGGAGTGATCACTTTATCTAGGGTCTTAGAGGATGGGATTTGGAGTATCTTAGATAATGATGGAGAGGTTCGGGGATTTATCCTCGATGTCTATGAGGAGAATGAGATGAATAAGAAATTTTATAAAGACTATTCTAGAAGAGACATTTTACCATTGAGGCACTGACTTCTAGAGCACCATCCATTGTGAAAAGTGCTTTACTGAAGAGAAATGCTGCCAATCTCATATTCCACAGCCCGACTTATTTATGCTACACAGCTTCATGATAGTCTGTTGAGGATATAAACTCAGCCTAGCTTCAGTTTACTTGCTTTATTTTCTTTTCTTATTTTTCATTTTTATACTGTTCTTTTTCAAGTTTAATACTTCTTTTCTTTTCTATTACACGTACCATTGGTAGCCACACCTAGTGTTGAGCTTCATTGCATCCATATTTAGGACGATAACATAGTTTTCTATTTTGAGCTTCATTTCCTTATGTTGATCTGCACACTGAAGATACTGTGCACTTTAAGTTTGGGGGAGGGATTAACCTATGCAATTTTCAAAAAGTTTTAAATAAAACTGAAAAATCTTTTAAAATTTTTAAAAATTTAAGCTTAAATATTTTGATTAGAGGTGATTTTGTGCTTAACATGTTTTGTTTTCTCATGATCCTATTGATTTTATATGATTCTGATTGAGGAGAAGCATGATTGTTGTGAAAGCATGAAGTTAATTCTTTGAATTTGTCTTCACTCTGATTGTGGGTTCCTTATTTTATGCACATGCTATGTCATAGATTTGTATGCTCATTTAGAGAAAGCTTATGTGGACATAGGATTGCATTTGTTCATTTGATCTTATGCATCATATTCTAGTATTTGTATGATCTTTTTTTAAGGTAAAATATTAGATCACACTTGATTAGAGAAATGATTTAGGCCATCTTTAGATCGTTTGAGCCTTTCTAACTATCCTTGTACATATTATATCCTCAGTTACCCCTTTGGGGCAAATAAACATTTCTCTGTCTATATACTTGCATGATTTTCTTTAGCTTAAACACGTTTCCTATCCCTTACCCCAAAAGCATGTGATTTCACTATGATATATTTAGCACTATGTGCATATGGGTTGTGGGGGATAGTAAAAAAAGAAAAAAGAAAAGGAAAGAGAAAAAGAAAAGAAAAGAAAAAAAGGAAAAGAAATATATATATAAGAAAAAAGGAAAAAAAGAAAAATACAAAATGAGAATAAAAGAGTTTAGCAAAATAAATAAGTTTGCAGGAATAATTAAGACCTCTAACATCACTATCCTAATAGTTAATGCATGTCTAAGGGTTTTTGAGCCTAAATTGACTTTATCATAATTTAACCCTAGCCTTATATTACAAGCTTATTAAAGTCCTATTGATCTTTGATTAAGTGTGACTGTAAGACTCAAATTTAATTAAAATACGAAAATTAAATAAGAAAAGATGGGGGATGTATGAAGGAAGGTCGGGTTAAATTAATCCCGAACACGTGCAAGGGAAAAATGGTCAAAAGACCAAAGGTCGGTATAATTTCGATAAGAAAAATTAATTAAAAATATGGATTTGAGAAATCTTGGTCAATAAAGATGAAATAAATTAATTTTGGGTCAATTGATCAAGATTTGGAAATTTTAAAAATACCGAAAAAATTACCGAAACGATATCTCGAAAAACGCGAAAAAAAAATAATATCGAAATTTAGAGAAAAATATAATTAATAAATTAAATTTAAATTAAATAAATTAAAGTAGAATAAAAATAATAATTTTTGTAGATATTTGGGTATTTTAATATATTTTATTGAATAGTAAAATAATTAAAATAAATAATAATAAAAATAAAATTAATAAAAAAAAGAGAACTGAAACAAAAAAAAGGAAGAGAGAGAGAGAATGGGTCGGGGAGAGAGAAGCCAAACGGAGCCGAGAAGAACCGAAGAAGACCCGACCACTGTCCGGCGGCCGATGGCCAGGCCAAGGGTCGGAAATGGAAGAGGGGAGGCCGGTGAGCAAGATGGTACCGGCGGTGCAGCCTACCGACGCCGAAATCCGGCGAAAAACGGAGGAGAAGGCCGCGGGAAAGAGAAGGCCACCGGCGGCGAACGGCGGCGAATCGGCCGGAACCAAGGCCCGATTCCGAAAGCCCAGGCGACGGCGATCATTTCTGCACCGGTCTCAGTCGACGAAACGGCGGGAATCGCCGGCGACGGCCAAGAGGAAGGAAATGGGTCCGACGGCCGGGGAGAAGAGGCCGAACCGGCGGCGTTCCGGCGAGCTTGACCCAAGCCGAGGCCAGATTCAGGCTGCAGACGACCCAGCGGAGCGATTGGCGGTGGAAGCCGACGGAGAACCGGCCGGCAAGGTGGTGAACCGGCGGTGAACCGGCCGAACCGGAGAGAACCGGCGGTCTGAACCGGACTGAACCGGTTCAGCCAAAAAGAGGAGGAAAAAAGGAAGAAAAAGGGAAAAAAAAAGAGGAAAAAATTGAGGAAAATTTCTGTGGTGCAATCGAGTTTCGGGTAAGTCGATAAGCGGTCAAATTGACCCGATTTAAATTTGAAATATTTTATTTAATTAATTATCGACTGAAAGTTTACCCGAAAAATATATTTAATTGTGTAGCTCGACGATTGGCATCCACCGAGGGCTCGAGACAGCCTCGATTTACGGACTAGCATGGAATCTCGGGTAAGTGACCCCTATTTACGACAATTACCTCGTTATGCGTGATATTGATTTAATTTCCGCATAAATTGAATTAAATTATGAAAAATTAGTTAAATTGTCGTAAATATTAAATTTAGTTATTCGAGAATTAGAACGAGGCCCAATAAATTATTGGTGGGCCCAATGAGCCCAATAGGCCTCGATAAAGTGAAAATTAAGTGGAAAACGGGCTTAAGGCCGATTTAGGCCCATTAAGGTGCAGTCGGGCCCAATAGGGGTAAATGGGCCCAATGATTTAAATTAAGCCCAGAAAGTATTAAATTCAATTAAATTGTATGTTATCTGACCTGAGGAATATTAATACGCAGTTCTGGGCATTTGATTGGGAGCATATCGGACTGCGCGACGAGATAACATTGGAAAAAGAAAAGGTCAGACTCGACAGGAAAAATAAGGTAAGGGAATTCTGCGGACTGCTAGAGGTAACTTTACGCAATTTCAAGTTCATTTACAGTCCTTAAAATTTATCTGAAGGGTCTAGAGGTCAATTAATAATTTTAGTGCCCCGAATGGGCAAATTACTAAAATACCCTTGTTAAGGGTAAATTTTAAAAATTTAGGAAAAATTGGGAGGAGCAAGGACAAGAGGTTCCTGCTCGTTCTGGAGGTATTTCAACACATGCATGAGTAGGCTGGCTCACTTTTAAAGAAAAATGCATAACATTGCATATCTTAATTGATGTGATTTCTGTGAAAACTATTTGGAAATAACCGAGCCGCCTACATGTTTTTATTTACATGTGACGTGCTAGAGCTCAGCTCGCACGATGTTTGATTTATGTGATGCATGCATTAGTGCTGGAGCGAGAGCTCGCACTAGAGTTTTACATGCATAGGTGCTAGAGTATAACTCGCACCAGATTTCACATGCTTTTTCGTGACACGGTGCTAGAGTCTAACTCGCACCAGATTTTACATGATTTTCATGACAGGGTGCTGGAGTATAACTCGCACCATATTTTTATATACACGATTTTTGTAACAGAGTGCTTGAGCTTAGCTCGCACTAGTTTTATTTGATTTACTGACAGTGTTAGAGCACCGCTCGCACTACTTTTCAGAGATCATGCGATAAGCCGTGCTTGGAGCATCGGGTAGACTGCGTGTCACCGATTAAATAGGCTCGTACGTGCGTTTTGAGACATGGCATGAGTATAGAGATATTATATGGGTTCACAGAGTACGATGTACCGTGCAAGTAGCATGGAGTACGATGTACCGTGTGGTATCTTCGTGATACGTTGAACTTGTTGACGTTATTGGACCACCCGTTGTTAGACCACCATCGTTGTGCGTGGGCCCAAGAGGGGTGGCCATGGCCGATGGCAGGGGTTGGCCGGGCAAGGGTTGGCCGTCACAATAAAACGCATCTTCGGATGCATGAGATCGGATAAGACCGACGGGATGGAGTGACCCACCTCCCGGGCGGTTCCCGATCATGGTGAGAACCCGCACACTAGGATCCGTGTAGTTGAGGAACTCCCGAGGACAGATATGGCCATAGTCCTAGTTATTGCCGATATACAGACGTTGCCTAGTCTCGCATGTTGATGATTTTTACGATGATTTAAACTGGGTTTTTAAACTAAATTTGCATGATGGTATTTTCATGCTTTTCAAACCCATGTGTGAATGTAAATTGATTTTTATGGTTTCGTGTGAGTCAGGATCACCCGAAGGAGGGGTCGAGTCCTGACTTTAATGTGAAATTTTTATATGAGAAATATATGATTTTGAATATTATTGCATGTTGATTTTCCGTGCAAATGTGTTTTACATAACATCATAACGCATATCATTGTTTTAAAATGTGTGGAGAAAGGGTGGTTTATGCATGGCACTACGTTCATGTAGGTAGTATGGTTACCTACTTGTTCGTAGGATTGCCTTACTGAGCTTGATGTGCTCACCCCTTTCATTTTCTCCCACAGATAATCTCCAGTTGAAGTTGCGACGACTCAGTACTGCATTCCGGATATCCGCTGCTGCCCATCAACACGAGGTATATACACTTGTACATATTGTATCTACATAAGCATAGCACAGTAACATGTTTGTAAGTAACTTTAGGGGATGTATAAATAATGTAAACAATTATAAATAACTGCAGAAGAAATAAGTTAGATGGTAATTGAATGGTGGGACTGGCATTGACGCACAGCCCAATTATTAGTGGAGTATTGGTCACGATTCGAGGACAGGTAAGAATTTAAGTAAATAATAAAACGCGAAAAATTAACTCTGATTTTTGGGTAGTTTGGGTCGTGACAGTGACTACATTCAAGGATATAGAAGTGTGAGACCCCATGTATGTATGACTTTATTATATGTTAATGGAATCATAAGATAGATGATTTTGATCGTATAAATGTGAATGAAATTGCAAAGAGAAAGAGTGAATATTCATGAATCTATGTAACGGCTAAATAAGGGCTAAAGTGGCCACAGACTAAACGAATGGAACTCAAAACCTTCAGACTGAATATAAGGACTTAAACATGGATTCTAAGTATCTTTTATGATTTCAAGCAGTACACACAAGTCACATTGTATGTGAATCATAAGAAATGAACCTTTCCATGCTCTAAGTGGGAATAGAATGCAAAATGACTAGTAAAGCAATCAAAGGCAAGTTTTTGCTTTGAAATTTTGGAAAAATTTGTAACAGGAATACTCTAAATTAAGGCCAGATCGATTCCCTATTTAAAGCAGATCGATCTCAGTTGGATTCTGCCTAAAAAATCGATCTCTTCCCACGAGCAGATCAATATCCACTTAATTTTCCCAAAGAGCAAATCGATCTCCCCTCATGAGTAGATCGATCCCCACTTGATTCTGCCGAGAAAAGATCGATCTCTTCCCAAAGAGCATATCGATACCACACTTACATACCTGAACATTTTGATAGTTCAAACTAAAGGAATATCTATCTCTTACCCTAGGAGGTCGATCTCACTACCCTCATTCAATAAAAACCTGATGGCAAAGCCTTCTTCTTCAGAAAAACAAAACACCTACTCTATTTTACCCAAAAAGAACAAGCTTTCTCACTCTAGAATACTATCCCCTTCCAAAAAGATTTGGGAAAAGTTACTTTGAGCAAAGTTGTTCCTTGTGAGGAGGAGAACAACATAGTTAGAAATCAACATTCAACTTGTCGGATTGAATGAGCAAAAGGATCTTCCAATTTCAAACAAGAGAAAAGACAAGCTAGGTGAGTTTTCAATACACCAACTCCAAGTATATTTATCTAGACATTGTTATGAGTTGTTTGGTGTATGTATTGTTGGTTGAAACTACCTAGAACATGATGAATCAACCATGACCTAAAGTGTGAGAAAATGAGATACGGTTGATTTAATGATGAATGGGTTATACTAAGGTGATAGTGATGTTATACGCATGAGTTTAAGATGGTTTTATGGAATCAATTAATTGGATTTGGTGAAGTTATGAAATGTGCATATAACGTGTTTGTGAAAATGCATGAATGGGTGGGAAACTAAAGTTTAAGCATGCATGCCAAGTGCTTGACAAATAACTAAGTTAATTGCTAACTAAATTGGCTAGGAGTGGCATGATGGGCATTCAGCCACCATGCCATGGCCGAATATAATCATGGGTCAAGCTTGATGCAATAAGGTCCAATAAGATATATCGATTATGATGAAGTCGTAAAATGAGTTATCAGTGTTGACTGAAGTGATTGATGAGATTTGTAGCTCTAGAGACTATATTAAGGACAAATTAGACTGGACAAGCTTCCAGCGGTGAAACTTGTAGTACGCTCGACGTGATTAGAGGTAAGGGGATTTTGTAAATGCCTAGAGGTACCTATACGTATTTTGAGGGGATTTATAGGGTGTGAATTTCTCTAAGCTATCTAATAATACGATAAGAATTTTTGAGAAAGGTTCCAAAAATAAGGAAGGTTCGAAAAATAAGGAAAGAAAAGATGATTTTATCTTGGTAGAGAATTTTATGAAAAAGGGTAGTAAGGATCCTAAAATGCATGGATTTTCATGATATTGATTTTCTTATCATGATAAAATGCTTTGATATGAATGAAATGAGGATAGGTTAGCTATTGCTTTTTGTGGTTTCATGAAATAACATGGATTATGTGCTAAATTGTATTTTTTAAAATACTTTGTTTAAATTGGAGTCACCTATGTGTGAGTATAAATAGTGCTAGAGCCTAGATCGCACTAGAATTCGATGTTTTAACTCTTGATGATAGTGTTGGAGCCCTACTCGTAATAGTTTTTACTGATAACATGCATGAAAACTGTATTGGAGCCTTGCTCGTACGTGATTTGATATTGGTTTACTATGCATGAAAGCCGTACTAGAGCGTTGCTCGTACGAGGATTTTATGTGCTTTACAGAAAACTGTGCTGATGCTTTGCTCGCACGAGCTGTTGGATATCATGACATGCATAAACCATGCTGAAGCCTCCTATAGACTGTGTGTCACAATGAGATGAAATGTCACACGTGTATTTTGAGACATGAGATGGTTACTTGCATGGTATAGGGCGGTTAAGACCTATGGCAGGCACCCCATACAATTAAGTAGGCCAAGTCCTATGGCGACAACCCAAACAATGATGTAGGCTAAGGCCTATGGCAGGCATGATCAGACCATGTGGGTTTACGGACTACGTTGTACCGTGTATGTCACACAGAGTACGCTGTACCGTGTAGTCTTGATGACTAGTTAGTTGAGTTATTGCATGAGTAGGGTTGACCTCACCTCTTGTTGTAATTGTGATGCCCCGCACGATGGGATCCTTGTAGCCTGGGATCACAGGGATTTATGTATGGCCATTGTTCCTAATTTGTCTCTGTAATATAACCTACATGCCTCACGTGATATCATATTATACTGATAGACTCTGGTAGACCCGAAGGAGGGGTGACACCCTTGATTATGTTTTAAAAGAAATGTGGTTTTTGCACAAGATATTCCAGAGGGGCGGGAGTAGCTTCGATTTAAATGATTTATGGTGATATCTATGATTTGTGATGAAACTGATGAGTTTTGTTGTGATTAGCATGAGATGTTTTTACTTGATGATTTTTCATGTGTTATCATGCCTGATTTTATCAGTTTTCATATATTCTATACATATTCAAGTGGCATGGTTTATTTTACCTCATGCTCTGAATGTAAATGATTTTTATATCATGACATTATAAGCTTGTAGATAGTGTAGCTGTCTACTTACTTACATTATTTCCTTACTGAGCAAGTTGTGCTGACCCTTTTATTCGCTCTACCGAGAGGGGGGGTGAATCGGTTTTACTAATGTTAATGGCAAATTTAAACTAAAATGAATCTAATTAACAAATAATGAATAAACAATATAATGTAATGAAATAAATTGAAGGAAGATAAGGAAGAGATATCAAACACAGTAGTTTATAGAGGTTCGACCAATCTCTTGCCTACGTCCTCTCTTCTTGACCTCCTTGTCAAGAGCTTTCTTTCTCTCTTTCAATGAAAGTTACACACTTCCTTTTTCAGGTTAAGGAATAACCTCTCTACCCTTTTTACACAAAGATGTATTCACCCTTTTACAAAGTTTATCTCGCTGAGGAACAATCCTCTTCTCTCTTAAAGTAAGGATGAATACAAGATCAAGCTTTTTATGTGGGTAGGATAAATACAGCTTTTGCACACAAGCTTATACAACAAACTCAATAAATGAGGATTGAAGACAAATAGAATGTAGGAATTAAACTCTTGAGAATGTATAGAATATGCAGTAATGGTGTCTCACTTCTCAGTGTCTTCAATGCTTGATTATATACTGAAGGATTGGTAGTTAGAGCATTTAATGCTGTTTTTCCTGTTGAGATTTTTGCAGAAAGAGCCGTTGGGAACCTCCAGTAGAATGCCAGATCGATCTGCTATCTTGACCAGATCGATCTCTTAGTTGTAAAACCTACAAAGTCAAAGCAAATTGAGGCAAGGAGATCGATCTCATATATGAGCAGATCGATCTCACAATTTGAAAATGTTAGAGAAGATCGATCTATCGAAGAAGCAGATCGATCTTCCAATTTCTCTGTTTGAGGTAAGATCGATCTATAGATCGATCTACCAGGTATACTCGTAGTGAGGAGATCAATCTCTAATCAACCCAGATCGATCTCCTTAGCTCTCTGACTTTGAGGAGATCGATCTCTTCCTATACCAGATCGATCTCATGAACTCTCTGTTTGCATACAGATCGATCTACTGCCTTTACCTTTTGTTTTAGGGGAGATCGATCTCTTCCTATACCAGATCGATCTCATCAACATCCTGTATTAGACAAATTGATCTTATAACCCTTATAGATCGATCTCAGCTTCCTCAATACCTTGTACAGGTTCAATCCTTTAGCAGATCGATCTCATATCCTCATGAGATCGATCTCTCATCCTAGAAAACCCAGGAGATTGATCTCTTATATCACCAGATCGATCTCTCATCTTCAAGAACTTAATTTATGGTACTGATAACCTCTAAACATGTTTTTATATCATCTTTATATTATTGAATTTACTTGTTTTGTCATTTCAAAATATATCAACTCAACAATCTCCCCCTTTTTGATATGATAAAACCTATTCAATAAACATGTTTAGTTACCTATTTGCATTGTGCACAAACTCCCCCTTTTTGTAAGCTCCCCTTTACTTTTGGCTTTTGGCCTCTTGACTCCTCTTGACTCCCCCTCAGTTTAATCATTCCTTTAAACCATTTAAAGCATGTTTTCTTCTCCCCCTTTTTGTCATATCAATAGCACTAAAGGTGTAAACAGAACATTTTAACTTTCAACACACATTGCATTTCAAAATAGTAATTCATTATATCACATTTCAACAATAACTAACATGTCATTCCATAAAAGATTCATTCAAGCAAATGCAGTTCTCAAATAACAACCAGTAATTATAAAACATAGAGAAAATAGTCCTAACAATTAAGTCCTAAGGTGGAGGAGGAAATCACTCCAGGAGTTCCTCGACGCGAGTACGAGTGACCTGCAGATCATCAAACATCGCCTGCTGTGTGGCGTGAAGGTTTATAAAGCATACATCCATCTTCTAGTTAAGTTCCATGATTATCGTTACAATCGACTCCATTCCAGCGGGTGATGGGGCATGTGCAGTGGGCTGAGCAGTCGAAGAAGATGGACCCTCAGTAGGTGCAGTGGGTGGATCTATGGGCTCGTCAGATGGGTCTTCTTCCATGGCTGCCTCAGGTTGCTGTTCTCGTTTCTTCTTCCAATCCCTTCGAAAGTCCTTGTAATACCCCATATGTTGAAGTGTCCCAATGTTTAAGACGCTCTTTGGGGAGGGCACTTCACCTGTTTAACAGCTACAATCGACTCCAAGTCGTTGTAGAAGATACGCCAACGATTCTGGAAAAACTATCGTGGAGGCTTGTCCACGTACGATCTTCAACCAATCTTTATAGATGAAGTGGATCAGATTGGGTTTTTGACTTGTGGAGTGGATGTGGTGGAGCCAAAAGCGATCTAACCTCCTAACTGTGGAATGACGGGTACCGAATGGGTGGAGATTCTACGAGATGATAAGGTGGAGTAACCTTGGGTGCATCGGTAGGTGACTCGCTTTATCCCCGAGAAGGTCAAATTCTAAGGGGACTTCTTCCTCTTCATTAGTCAACCCCTCATCTCTCATGTGGAACACTTGGGCTAAGATAGATGTGTCTATAGGAATTGACTTACCCATGAAATATATTTTAAACCCGAGAATTTTGCAAGCATAATCAGGATCATAGATGAGTTCGGCATTAGAAAAGAATGCCCTGATGATGTTTGGGGGTACGGGGGTATTGATTTTGAGAAACGGAAGCCACCCAAATTATTCAAATTTGGATAGATAAGGAAAATCAATACGGTTTAAAAATGAAAAATCAATGGTTTGCCAATGTTTCATTGGCATGGTTGAAAAATACTCTTCATATCTCTTCCTTTTTGCAGGTGTTTTAAAACACCTGTTAAAGGTAGTGACTGAAGAGGGAGAGTTTGATTGGGAAGAGGACCCTTGATCAACACTTGGTCTAGGGTGTTTTTGGCCTACTCTCTTAAGTCCTGGCATTTTTCTAGACACTAGAAACTCTTTAGACAATCTTAAAACTAGTTCTCTAAAAACCTAACCAATGGAACAGTGCTAGAATTGACCTAGTGAGAAATTGCAGTACAAAACGAAGAAATTTTGAGAAAAAATCAGTAATGTGGGTTACTATAACAGTAAACGAAGAAAAAATTTGACGAAGATCTTACCAAGATCGATTTGGAAGGGAGAATCAAGAGCTGAGGTGCGACAGGGGGTTAGGGATTTCAATATTTGGGTTTTTCAAATTTTGGAGATTTTGAGCAGTTTTTATAGTCCAAGGCATAGGAGATCGATCTGTTGAGGCGACAGATTGATCTGTCATTTCCAGAAACTTGAAGAGATCGCTCTGTTGTACCGAAAGATCGATCTCCAGAATACAGAGGCTCAAAGAGATCAATCTGCCAAATGCACAGATCGATCTGGTGTTTAACAGAGGCTTAAGGAGATTGATCTGCCAAATGCATAGATCGATCTGCTGTTTTATAGAGGCTTAAGGAGATCGATCTTATAGTGGAGAAGATCGATCTGCCTAGCTTAACCTTTCTGCTTTAGGCCTATTTGAAGTATGGAGATCGATCTGTAGAGACTGAAGATCGATCTCTCATACCTTTTGCCCAGAAAAATCATTGAAAAACTCATTTAAAAACATCTTGAAATCAAGGTTTTGAAACAGATAAATCCTAAGGAACATTCATTAGTCCTAATTCACCTCTAAGGATATAAAACTTATCTCTATCAAAAGGTTTGGTGAATATATCAGCTATTTGATGTAAAGTGTCAATATACTTTAGAGTTATATCTCCCTTTTGAACATGGTCTCTAAGGAAATGGTGCCTAATCTCAATGTGCTTAGTTCTAGAGTGTTGAATAGGATTTTTAGATAGATTGATGGCACTGGTATTATCACATTTAATTGAGACTTGTTTCATGTTAATACCATAGTCTTTCATTTGTTGTTTAATCCATAACACTTGAGCACTACAACTACCTGCTGCTATGTATTCAGCTTCAGTTGTGGACTGAGCCACACTATTTTGTTTCTTAGAGAACCAAGAGATTAATCTATTCCCTAAGAATTGACATGTACCTGAAGTGTTTTTCCTATCTATTTTACAACCCCTAAAGTCTGCATCAGAAAATGTATGAAGTGTAAAAGTGGAGTCCTTTTAGTACCTAAGTCCTAGGGAGGGAGTGTCGTTAAGGTATCTAAAGATCCTTTTAGTTGCTGACAAGTGTGATTCCCTAGGAGAGGATTGAAATCTAGCACAAAGGCATACACTAAACAGAATATCTGGTCTACTTGCAGTTAAATAGAGCAATGAGCCAATCATAGACCTATATAGTTTAGTTTCCACACACTTACCACTTTCATCTTTATCAAGCTTGACATTGGTGCCCATTGGAGTTGCTTGAGGTTTGCAATTATCCATTCCAAATCGTTTGAGTAATTCCTTAGTATACTTTGCTTGATTGATGAAGGTTCCATCCTTTGTTTGCTTCACTTGAAGTCCCAAGAAGAAAGTGAGTTCTCCCATCATGCTCATTTCAAATTCACCTTACATGATCTTAGCAAACTCTTGGCATAAAGATTCATTAGTTGATCCAAAAATAATATCATCTACATACACTTGAACAACTAGTAAATCCTTATTTTTATTTTTGATAAATAAAGTGGTATCTACTTTTCCTCTTGAAAATCCTTTTTCTATTAAGAATTTTTACAACCTTTCATACAATGCTCTAGGAGCTTGTTTCAAACCATAAAGTGCCTTAGAGAGTTTAAATACATGTTCAGGAAATTCATGACTCTCAAAACTAGGAGGTTGCTTAACATAAACTTCTTCATTAATGAAACCATTCAAAAATGCACTCTTTACATCCATTTGATATAACTTGAAGTTTTTATAACATGCAAAGGCAAGTAGCATTCTAATTGCTTCTAATCTAGCTACCGGTGCATAAGTTTCATCATAATCTATACCTTCTTCTTGTCTATAGCCTTGTGCAACTAACCTAGCCTTGTTTCTTATGATCACACTATTTTCATCCATCTTGTTCTTGAATATCCATTTAGTTCCAATTATAGAGTGATCACTAGGCCTAGGAACTAGTTTCCACATTTTGCTTCTCTCAAATTGATTTAATTCTTCTTGCATTGCTAAGAACCAATTATTGTCATCTAAGGCTTCATTGACATTTCTAGGTTCTATTTGAGATACAAAGGCTATATATTGACACATATTCCTTAGAGATGATCTAGTTCTAACTCCAAGAGTTGGATCTCCTACTATTTCACAATCTTTTACATATCCTAATTCTCTTGGTGCTCTAGACTCTCTTTCTAGTATTTATATTTCTTCTTCATCTTCTTTATTTATGTCAAGTTTTTCTAATAGATCATTTTCTAAGTTTGGAATTTCCTCCAAGTTTTCATCAAATATTCCAATTTCCTCATCATTGGTTGAACCTTTAGATAAATCATTTGACTCATCAAATATTACATGAATTGATTCTTCAACCATCAATGTTCTTTTGTTATATACTCTATATGCCTTTGAATTCAAAGAATATCCTAGAAAAATTCCCTCATCACTCTTGGCATCAAATTTTCCTAAATTGTCTTTCCCATTATTTAAAACAAAACATTTGCAGCCAAAAAGGTGAAAATAGCTAATATTAGGCTTCTTACCCTTATAAAGCTCATAGGGAGGTTTCTTTAAAATTGGTCTAATCATAGCTCTATTAATGATATAGCAAGATGTATTTATAGCTTCAGCCCAAAAGTATTTAGATAAATTGTTCTCACACAACATGGTTCTAGCCATTTCTTCCAATGTTCTATTTCTTCTCTCAACTACTCCATTTTGTTGTGGTGTCCTAGGGGCTGAAAAATTATGACTAATTCCTTGATCATTGCAATATTAATCAAATCCAATATTTTCAAACTCCATGCCATGATCACTTCTAATACTAGTTATTGTGTATCCTTTTTCATTTTGAGTCACTTTTGTATAAGCAATGAATTTTTCTAAAGCTTCATTTTTCACTCTAAAAAAGAACACCCAAGTGAACCTAGTGTAATCATCAACAATTACAAACCCATAATGTTTCCCACCTAGGCTTGTTATTCTAATTGGTCCAAATAGATCTAGGTGGAGTACTTGAAGAGGCCTAGTGGTAGATACACTATTCTTAGGTTTAAATGTTGTCCTTTAACACAAGCTTAACATATTTTATCATAGTCAAAGGACAACTTACGTAATCCTATAACTAGGTCTTTTCTAGCTAACTTAGATAACACATGCATGCTAGCATGACTTAGTCTTCTATGCCACAACCAAGGTTCTTTTTCTTTGTCTACCATTAGGCATACGTTTTCATTTTTAAGTTCATTTAGATAGACAATGTATATGTTACCTTGCCTATGACTTAAGAAAAGAACTTTACTAGTTTTAGGATCTATAACGTGACATTTTAAACAATCAAATATTACTTTGTAACCTTTTTCACAAAGTTGACTAATGCTTAGTAAGTTATGTTTTAGACCCCTAACAAGTAATACCTTTTCTAATGAAAAGTAGTCATTACCTATTGAACCGCTTCCTTCAACTTGGCCTTTGGAGTTGTCCCCAAATGTGACTTCTCCACCAACTTTTGATTTAAATGAGTTGAAGTGGCTTCTATCTGCAGTCATATGCCTTGAGCATCCACTGTCCAAGTACCAAGCTTCCTTTGTTTTAGCTTTGTGGCAATGCTCAATCACCTACAATCAACATTCAAACTCATGTCTTAGGTACCCAAATTCTCTTGGGTCCTTTGAGGCTAGTGAATGCAATTCTTGATCCCTTTGGGATCCATTTTACTAAAGCATTAATATCTTTTGAGTTAATTACTTCTTTTGGAACCCAAATTCTTTTTACTATTTTTCCCTTAAGAGTGGTCATCTTCATATTGCAATTATGTGATGCATGTTGCTTCCTATTACAATATGAACAAGTAGTTGAAGGTTTATTCATGCTCTTTCTAGCAATGAAGCTTTTGAGATGAGTCTCTCTACTTTTTGCATTATATCCTAACCCATTTTTATCAAAGAATGCCCTTTGAGTTTCTAGCATGTTATCTAACTTTTGTTGACTCATATAAAATCTATTAAAGGAATTATGTAAATTACTATTTTTTTCTTTTAGGTCAAAAATTTCAAGATTTGTAATTTCTAGTTTCTTTTCACATTCTAATTTGTCCTCTAGTATTAACTCATTTTCTTTCTTCAATTTAGATATTATCTTTTTATATTTCATACTCATGCATTCATATTCCAATGCAAGATCATCAAAGGCATCTTGCAATTCATCAAAAGAGTATTCATTGAGGTTTGAAGTTACCTTTTCATCCTCAATAGCCATGAAGCACAAGTTGGCATTGTCCTCATTTGAGTCATCATCGGAGCAGTCACTGTCGCTCCATGTTGCCACCATTACCTTCTTTTTGTGGAACCTATCCTTGGATCTTTTAAGAAGAGGACAGTTAAATTTAATGTGTCCTGATTTCTTACATTCATAACATATAATTGTATCTTTTCTACCTAACTCTTCTTGATCTTTCTTGTGGTTTCTTTTATTACTACCACTTGCTCTCATTCTCATGAATTTGTTAAATCTTTTGGCAAACATTGCCATCTCAAGATCTTCTTCACTACCACTCTCATTTTTATATTCCTCTTGACTAGTAGATTTTAGAGCAACTCCCACTTTTTTGGGTGGCTATTCATTTCTTCTCAACTTCATCTCATATGTGAGTAGTGATCCTATTAATTCATCTAGTGACAATGTGTGAGGGTCTTTGGATTCCTCAATTGCAGTCACTTTAGCTTCCCATGATTTAGGTAGACTATTTAATATTTTCTTGACCATTTCTATATTAGAGTATATTTTTCCTAAGGACTTTAATCCATTAATTATATCAGTGAATCTAGTAAACATATCACTAATTGATTCTCCTTCTTTCATCCTAAATAGCTCATAGTCATGTGTGAGCATTCCTACCTTAGTCTCCTTTACTTGGGTTGTACCTTCATGAGTTATTACCAATTTATCCCAAATTTGCTTGGCATTGTCACAACCGGAGACTCTATTGTATTCATTTGGCCCTAAAGCACAAAATAGGGTGTGCATGGCCTTAGCATTCAGCTGAGCACATTTAACATCATTTGAATCCCACTCATCCTCTTCTTTAGGGATATCTCTTCCCTCTACTCTTTTAGTAGGGATTTGAGGTCCTTTAGTTATAATCCTCCATACCTCATAATCATTTGCTTGAATGAACAACATCATTCTAGTTTTCCAATAAGCATAATGTTCACCATTGAACATTGGAGGCCTAACCGTAGAATGCCCCTCTCCTACTAAATTGGTTGCTACATTGTTGTGAGCCATTAGATCATTTCTAACTCTTAAGAAGTTATTCCTATGTGATCAAAGAGTCCAAGCTCTGATACCAATGGTTGGCTCTACTGAGAGGGGGGGTGAATCGATTTTACTAAAGTTAATGGCAAATTTAAACTAAAATGAATCTAATTAACAAATAATGAATAAACAATATAATGTAATGAAATAAATTGAAGGAAGATAAGGAAGAGATATCAAACACAGTAGTTTATAGAGGTTCGACCAATCTCTTACCTACGTCCTTTCTTCTGGACCTCATTGTCAAGAGCTTTCTTTCTCTCTTTCAATGAAAGTTACACACTTCATTTTTCAGGTTAAGGAATAACCTCTCTACCCTTTTTACACAAAGATGTATTCACCATTTTACAAAGTTTATCTCACTGAGGAACAATAATCTTCTCTCTTAAAGTAAGGATGAATACAAGATCAAGCTTTTTATGTGGTTAGGATAAATATAACTTTTGCACATAGGCTTACTCAATAAATGAGGATTGAAGACAAATAGAATGTAGGAATTAAACTCTTGAGAATGTACAGAATATGCAGTAATGGTGTCTCACTTCTTAGTGTCTTCAATGCTTGATTATTTACTGAAGGATTGGTAGTTGGAGCATTTAATGTTGTTTTTCCCGTTGAGATTTTTATAGAAAGAGCCATTAGGAACCTCCAGTAGAATGCTAGATCGATCTGCTATCTTAACCAGATCGATCTCTTAGTTGTAATTCCTGCAAAGTCAAAGCAAATTGAGGCAAGGAGATTGATCTCATATATGAGCAGATCGATCTCACAATTTGAAAATGTTAGAGAAGATCGATCCGTCGAAGAAGCAGATCGATCTTCCAATCTCTCTGTTTGAGGCAAGATCGATCCATAGATCGATCTACCAGGTATACTCGTAGTGAGGAGATCGATCTCTAATCAACCCAGATCGATCTCCTTAGCTATCTGACTTTGAGGAGATCGATCTCTTCCTATACCAGATTGATCTCATGATCTCTCTGTTTGCGTACAGATCAATCTTACAGATCGATCTACTGCCTTTACCTTTTGTTTTAAGGGAGATCGATCTCTTCCTATACCAGATCGATCTCATCAACATCCTGTATTAGACAGATCGATCTTATAACCCTTATAGATCGATCTCAGCTTCCTCAATACCTTGTACAGGTTCAATCCTTTAGCAGATCGATCTCATATCCTCATGAGATCGATCTCTCATCCTAGAAAACCCAGGAGATCGATCTCTCATATCACCAGATCAATCTCTCATCTTCAGGAACTTAATTTTTGGTACTGATAACCTCTAAACATGTTTTTATATCATCTTTATATTATTGAATTTACTTGTTTTGTCATTTCAAAATATATTAACTCAACACCTTTCACTTTCTATCTTTACAGAGCATCCATAGTGGTTAAGACCGAGCAGAGACTTGTACTCCCAGTGCCCGTTGTCGCCCATCGCTGAGAGGTATACACATTAACATTGTTTTGTATCTAAAGAAGTACTGCAGAGTAATACTTTTGGAATGTAAATTTGAGGGACGTAAATATTTTTAGACACGTACGAATTAATAAAGTTCAATGTAAGCAATTTAAGTGTTTACAGTTATTGTATATAAATGTTAAGTGATATGGTTTATGGTAAGAGGTAATTAACTACGAATTATAGCTGAACTATTTTGTGTTGGAAACTGTCCACGATAGGGAAAGTTAACAAATAAAGTAAAAAATTTATAGTGATTTTAAATCAAAGGGGGTCATGACAAAAGTGGTACCAGAGCGGAGTTGACCTGATATGAGTCTAAATTAGTAATAAGAGAATTTACATCCCCATATTGTTGTACTTTGTTTTGATATAAATGTGTATATTAGATGGGTTAGACTAATGAATAATTATGGATGTAGGGACCTGGGCATTATGCCTGTTACTTGCAGTGGTAGAGGGGCAAGTGCACGTACTAGGGGTAGTAGAGGGAGGCCTGAGAGCCGTGCAGAGCCATAGACTGGTCAGATCCCGTAGGAGCCTACTGAGAGGCCAGGGGATATTGAGGCACGCTTCGCTAGGTTGGAGCGAAGTATGAAGACTATCATGGAGCTAGTCGCTCAATCTATGCAGGAGCTGGGGAGAGAGAGGGCCCAATTACCCAGGCTGCTGATGCTGGACAGGTAGTTGCTTCTGATACGCCTACGTAGCTAGCACAGTTGCCTCAGGCGATAGATACACCTACACCCCACCAATTCAAGATGCAGCATCACCTGTTGCCCCACAGCAGAGTAGTAGAGTTTGGGTTATGGATGTGATTTAGACAGATTATGACAATTTTAGAAATTTAGACCGTTGTCATTTAGTGGGGTGAAGGACCCAGTAGTTGCTGAGGATTGGGTGAGTAAGACCGAGAAGTTATATGGGTTCTTCGAGTGTACGATTACAGAGATGGTAGCGATTGCTGCGTTCATGTTGAAGGGAGTGACAAAGCATTGGTGGAAGTCCACCAGACTGATTTTGAGAGCTTGACACACTGAGATCACTTGGGAGATATTTTTGGAGGCTTTTCGGAGGCAGTATGTTCCGACACTGCTCAGAGGAAGTTACTGATGAAGTTTATAGGGTTGGCTTAGGGGAATCGATCTGTAGACGAGTATGAAATGAGGCTTATATCCCTGTGGAGGTATGACCCAGATACGATGAGCAGTGGATGAGGAAGGTTAGGAAGTTCATTGATGGATTGAGACCAATCATCAGATCTAGATTAGTTCCATTTGATATCTCGACATATAAGGAGGCTGTGCACAGGGCGCAATTATATGAGCAGGACATTGAGCGGAATGCCTATGAGTTTGGGAAGATCAGTATAGGTAAAGATAGAGATCGGAAGAGATCCGAGGTTGATAGAGTGGTCAGGAGAGGAGGTCAAAGATTGTTTGATAAGAGACCTTGGATTGAGGAGGTACAAGAGAGGACTGTACAGCCTTTAGTGTATCCAGCTTTAGCACCACCAAGGGGTATAGTTATTGGAGGGACATGATCGACCTTTGAGCAGTGTAGGAGATGTGGTAGATATCATGGTAACAGGCCTTGTTTGATGTCTACGGTAGTGTGCTATCGTTGTGGGAAGCCAAGGCATATCGTATGAGATTACCCCGAGATGATTAAAACTGCCCCACGGAAGGGTAAGGAGTCAGAGAGTGCTCCTATTGAGACTTTTGCTCCGAAGAGGAGAGCCATAGTTGAGGAGAAGAGGAAGCAGGTTGTTGGCAGAGGACGAGTACATGCACTGGACCAGCACATTGCAGACGCATCAGTAGATGTGATTAAAGGTACCATCATAACTTTTATTTAGATACAATTGTGTTATTTGATCCTGGTGCCACGCATTCCTTCATATCTCCTTCATTTACATGTAAGTTGTTGAAATATGTTGAGCCTAAATCATTAAATAAATGTTATTGATTTTGATGCCCATGAATGACAGTCAGTTGACTGAATATGTGTATAAAGATTGTAGGCTGAAGATAGGGGAAAGATATGACAGTCGATCTTATTCTATTGAATATGAGTGATTTTGATGTAATCTTAGGAATGGATTGGTTGGCTGTGAATCATGCTGTTTTAGATTCTTATGCTAAGACGGTAACATTTTCAGGGGTAGATAGTGTTACCGTAAGTTTCCCTGAAAAATATATTGTAAAATTCCCTTGAAAAGTAATGAAAGTGGTAGTTGTTGTAAGCGAAATGGATAAATTTCTATATTGAAATTGATGAGTCTTATTATAATGATGAATTATGTTACTAACGGTGGAAATAATAATGTGAAGGGTTCATTGCATACGTGGTTGACACAGATAAGGTCCATCCAGAATTGAGAGACATTTCATTGGTTGCAGAATTTCCTGATGTCTTTTTAAAAGATCTATCAGGATTACCACTGGACTGAGAGATAAAGTTTTGTATAGAGTTTATAGCTGGTACTGAAGCAATATCTCGACCACTGTATAGGATTACTCCGGGTGAGTTGGAAGAGTTGAAGAACCAGTTGCTAGAGAAAGGGTTTATTAGACTGAGCATCTCACCTTAGGGAGCTCCAGTTTTGTTTGTGAGGAAGAAGGATGGGAGCCTCTGACTGTGCATAGATTGCCGGTTGTTAACAAATGCTACTATTAAGAACAAGTATCCCCTTCCACGCATTGATGATCTGTTGGATTAGCTCCGAGGATCATAGGTATTTTCTAAGATAGATCTGCGGTCTGGGTACCATCAGTTGAGGATACGGAGTGGAGATGTACCCAAGATAACATTTTTAACCGTTATGGCCACTACGAGTTTTTGGCTACGCCATTCAGATTGACGAATGCCCCCGCAGAGTTTATGGCGTTGATGAATGATGTGTTTAAGCCATACCTGGACCAGTTTTTGATTGTGTTTATCAATGATATATTGGTTTATTCTAAGTCTAAGAAAGATCATGAGCAGCACTTGAGGATAGTTCTGCAGACCCTCTGAGAGGAAGAGTTATATGCCAAACTCAGTACGTGCAACTTTTGGTTGGAGCAGATCTCATTTTTAGGGCATGTTGTATCGAGGGATGAGGTATCAGTAGATCCATCCAAGATTGAGATAGTTGTTTAGTGGGAATAGCCCAGGACAGTCACTGAGATCAAAAGTTTTTTTGGGATTGGCAGGTTATTATCGAAGATTCGTAGAGGGTTTCTCCAGAATAGCTGTTCCGTTGACATGTCTCACGTGGAAAGATGTTGAGTTTGTATGGGATTAGGCATGTGAGAGAAGTTTTCAGGAGCTTAAGCGTCGGTTGACCACTGCTCCGATTCTGACCATTTCTACCAGCTCAAGAGGTTTCGTTGTGTATAAGGATGCATCACACCAGGGACTGGGCTATGTACTTATGCAGGATGGGAAGGTAGTTAGCTATAGATCCAGACAGTTGAAGGATCACGAGAGGAACTATCTGACACACAATTTAAAGTTGGCGGTCGTGGTATTTGCGTTGAAGATATGGCGCCACTACCTCTATGGTGAGAAGTTTCAGGTATTTACGGATCACAAGAGCCTTAAGTATCTGTTCTCGCAGAAGGAGCTGGATATGAGACAAAGAAGATGGCTCGAGCTCTTGAAGGATTATGATTGTGAAATCCTGTACCACCAGGGTAAGGCGAATGTAGTAGCTGATGCACTAGGTAGGAAGCATCTTGGGTTGGTATCGTACATGATGATCAGGGAACATGAGCTATTAGAAAAGTTCACGAGCTTCAGTTTAGATATGACCTTGCCTGATACTGATAGTGGTTATATAGTAGGTAGCATGCGGTTGGAACCGGATGTAGTGGATTGCATCCGACAGGCTCAGCGGGTTAATCAGCAGTGCAGTGATGTTTTCGAGCAGATACAGAAGGGTACAGAGATTAATTTTGATTTGAGTTTAGATAGATTACTTAGGTTCAAGGGTACGATATGTGTTCCCGATGATATAGAGATCCAAAGGTTGATCTTGATAGAGGCTCACTCATCGAGATATACAATACATCCGGGGAGTACCAAGATGTATCAGAACCTTCGAAAGGTTTATTGGTGTTTTGGAATGAAGAGAGACATTGTCGAGTATGTTGCTAGATGTCTTGTCTGTCAGTAGGTGAAGGTAGAGCATCAGTAACCTGCAGGGTTATTGCAGCCTTTATCGATACCGACATGGAAGTGGGAGCACGTCACCATGGATTTTTTGATGGGTTTACCGAGGACCCGCATAGGTCATGATGCCATCTGGGTAATTGTAGATTGGTTGATGAAGTCAACCTATTTCTTAGCTATGAGAACTACCTATACTATGAGTCAGTTGGCGAACTTACATGTTCAAGAGATAGTTGTGTTCCAGTGAGCATTGTTTCAGATCGGGATGGCCACTTCACTTCACACTTTTAGAAACACTTTTAGACAATGATGGGGACCTAGTTGAGTTTTAGCACTGCTTTCCATCCTTAGACAGATGGTCAGTTAGAGAGAACTATTATAGACCCTGAAAGATATATTGAGAGCGTGTGTGTTGGATTTTAGAGGCTCATGGGACGATCATTTACCACTAGTCGAGTTCACCTATAATAACAGCTGTCATGCGAGTATCGGGATGACACCATATGAGGCATTGTATGGATGCAGATGTCGATCTCTCATTCGCTGGGAAGAGGTTGTTGACAGACAGATTTTTGCTCTTGACGTAGTGAGATAGGCCTCTGAGGACATCCAGTTTATTTGTGAAAGGTTACGAACAGCTCGGAGCAAATAAAATAGTTTGCTAACAGGAGACGAAGACCAATGGAGTTTACTGTGGGTGAGTCGGTATTCTTGAGAGTTTCTCCCTCGAAAGGGATTATGAGGTTCAGTAAGAAGGGTAAGTTGAGCCCTCGTTATATCGGGCCATTTAAGATTCTGGAGCGAGTGGGAGATAAGGCTTATTGGTCGGTATTGCCACCATAGTTAGCAGGTGTTCATAACATCTTCCACGTCTTTATGCTTCGAAAGTACTACCCGGATCTGACACATGTTCCTAGACATGAGCCATTGGAGCTCAATGAGAGCATGTCGTATGTTGAGAAGCCAGTTCAAATATTGGATAGGAAAGAGAAGGTGTTGAGGTCGAAGACCATCCCTTTAGTAAAAGTTCTTTGGCAATATCACACTTCGAAGGATGCTACCTAGAAGTTAGAAAGTATTATGCAAGAGAAGTACCCAAAGTTGTTCTCAAACTGATTTGGTTATAATTTGGAGGACTAAATTTCTTTAGAGGGGGAGATTTGTAAGACCCCATGTATGCATGACTTTATTATATGTTAATGGAATCATAAGACAGATGATTTTGATAATATAAATGTGAATGAAATTGTAAAGAGAATGAATGAATATTCATGAATCCATGTAATGGCTAAATAAGGGCTGAAGTGGCCACAGACTAAACGAATGGAATCAAAACCTTCATACTGAATATAAGGACTCAAACGTGGATTCTAAGTATCTTTTATGATTTCAAGCAGTACACAGAAGTCACATTGTATGTGAATAATAAGAAATGAACCTTTCCATGCTCTAAGTGGGAATAGAATGCAAAATGACTATTGATGTAATCAAAGGTAAGTTTTCCTTTGAAATTTTGGAAAACTTTGCAGCAGGAATGCTCCAAATGAAGGCCAAATTGATCCCCTATTCAAAGCAGATCGATCTCTTGTTTAAGCAGATCGATCTCAGTTAGATTCTGCCTAGAAAAGATTGATCTCTTCCCACAAGCAGATTGATCTCCACTTAATTTTCCCAAAGCGCAGATCGATCTCTTCTTAAAGAGCAAATCGATCCCACACTTACATACCTGAATATTTCAATAGTTAAAACCAAAGGAAGATCGATCCCTTACACTAGGAGATCGATCTCACCACCCTCATTCTATAAAAACCCGACGGCAAAGCCTTCTTCTTCAAAAAAACAAAACACCTACTCCATTTCACCCAAAAAGAACAAGCTTTCTCACTCTAGAATACCATCCCCTTCTAAAAAGATTTGAGAAAAGTTGCTTTAAGTAAAGTTGTTCCTTATGAGGAGGAGAACAACATAGTTAGAAATCAGTATTCAACTTGTTGGATTGAAGTAGCTAAAGGATCTACCAATTTTAGATAAGAAAAAAGATAAGCTAGGTGAGTTTTCAATACACCGACTCCTAGTATGCTTATCTAGACATTGTTATGAGTTGATTGGTGTATGTATTGTTGGTTGAAGCTACCTAAAACATGAATCAACCATGACCTAAAAATGGGTGTAGTGTGAGAAAATGAGATATGGTTGATTTAATGATGAATGAGTTATACTAAGGTGATAGTGATGTTATATGCATGAGTTTAAGATGGTTTTACAGAATCAATTAATAGGATTAGGTGAAGTTATGAAATGTGCATATAAGTTGTTTGTGAAAATGCATGAATGGGTGGAAAACTAAGGTTTAAGCATGCATGCCAAGTGCTAGACAAATAACTAAGTTAATTGCTAACCAAATTGGCTAGGAGTGGCATGATGGGTGTTCGGCCACCATGCCATGGCCGAATGTAATCATGGGCCAAGATTGATGCAAGAAGGTCCAATAAGATATATCGATTATAATGGAGTCATAAAATGAGTTATCAGTGTTGACTGAAGTGATTGATGAATGATTACAGCTCCAGAGACTAGATTAAGGATAAATTAGACTGGAAGAGCTTCCAGCGATGGAACTTGTAGCACGCTCGACAGGATTAGAGGTAAGGGGATTTTGTAAGTGCCTAGAGGTAGTTATACGTATTTTGAGGGGATTTATATGGTGTGAATTTCTCTAAGCTATCTAATAATACGATAAGAATTTTTTAGAAAGGTTTCGAAAATAAGGAAAGAAAAGATGATTTTATCTTGGTAGAGAATTTTATGAAAAAGGGTAGTAAGGATCCTAAAATGCATGGATTTTCATGATTTTGATGTTTTTATCATGATAAAATGCTTTGATATGAATGAAATGAGGATACGTTGGCTATTGCTTTCTGTGGTTGCATGAAATAGCACGGATTATGTGCTAAGTTGTATTTTTGAAAATACTTTGTGTAAATTGGAGCCACCTATCATATTTGTGTGAGTACAAATAGTGTTAGAGCCTAGCTCGCACTAGATTTTGATGTTTTAACTGATGATGGTAGTGCTGGAGCCTTGCTCGCACTAGTTTTTACTAATAACATGCATGGAAACCGTACTGGAGCCTTGCTCATATGTGATTTGATATTGAATTACTATGCTTAAAAGCCGTACTAGAGCATTGCTCATACAAGGATTCTATGTGCTTTACAGAAAATCGTGCTAATGCTTTGCTCGTACAAGATCTTGGATATCATGACATGCATAAACCGTGTTGAAGTCTCTTTTATATTGTGTGTCACAGTGAGATGATGTGTCACATGCGTATTTTGAGACATGAGATGGCTATCGACATGGTATAGGATGGCTAAGACCTATAGTAGGTACCCCCGAACCATGATGTGGGCTAAGTCTTATGGTAAGCACCCCAGACAGTTATGTGGGCTAAGTCCTATGGCAGGCACCCCAGACAACGATGTGGGCTAAGACCTATGATAGGTACCCTCAGACCAAGTGGGTCCATGGAGTATGCTGTACCATGTAGTCTTAGTGACTAGTTGGTTGAGTTATTGCATGAGTAGGATTGACCTCACCTCTCATTGCAATTGTGATGCCCCGCACGTCGGGATCCGCATAGCCTGGGATCACAGGGATTTATATATAGCCATTGTTCCCAATTTGTCTCCATAATGTAACCCACATGCCTCACGTGATATCATATTATGCTGATAGACCTTGGTAGACCCAAAGGAGGGGTGACACCCTTGATTATGTTTTAAAAGAAATGTGGTTTTTGCAAAAGATATTCCTGAGGGGTGGGATTAACTTTGATTTAAATAATTGATGGTGAAATCTATGATTTGTGATGAAACTGATGAGTTTTATTGTGATGAGCATGAGATGTTTTTGCATGATGGTTTTCCATGTGTTATCATGCCGATTTTATGAGTTTTCATATATTCTATACATATTCATGTGGTATGGTTTATTTTACCTCATGCTTCAAGTGTAAATGATTTTTATATTATGACATTATAAGCTTGTAGATAGTGTAGCTGTCTACCTGCTTACATTATTTCCTTACTAAGTAAGTTGTGTTCACTCTTTCACTTTCTATCTCTACAGAGCATCCATAGTGGTTGAGAGCGAGTAGAGACATGCAGTCCAGTGTCCGTTGCTGTCTATCGCTGAGAGGTATACACATTAACATTATTTTGTATCTAAACAAGTACAGCACAGTAATACTTTTGGAATGTAAATTTGGCGGATGTTAATATTTGTAGACACGTACGAATTAATAAAGTTAAATGTAAGCAATTTAAGTGTTTACAGTTATTGTATATAAATGTTAAGTGATATGGTTTATGGTAAGAGGTAACTAACTATGAATCATAGCTCAACTATTTGGTGTTGGAAACTGTTCACGATAGGGAAAGTTAACGAATAAAGCGAAAAATTTATAGTGATTTTAGATGAAAGGGGGTCGTGACAAGAAGTGAGAAGCAAACCTAAGGAAATGATCACTTTTCATTGACTTTGCATTCTTTTGTTTGTATAATTTGATCCAAGTGGTGTACTTTGAAGTGTTTTTAACATTCTCACACACATACACATGAGGGCTTCAATTTGGGTTTAGACTTATGATTAGTTGAGACCTAATGCTTGAATAACTATTGTAATTTTATGATTTTGAAATTTATACTTTGTCTTTATAGATATGTTGGGAGAATAAGCATGCTGGGTATTTTATCACTACCACTATGATTTTGACTGGTCATGTTTTGCGTGAAGACAAGCAATAGTTCAAGTTTAGGGATGTGATAACTCTATTTTTATAGAGTTATTTATGTGCTTATTTTCCTTGATTATTGCATAATTCTCTTGTAAAAATGTTAATTTTCCTCTTAATTTGATTAATTTTCTCTAATTGTGCAAATAAATAACTTATAGAATAAATTGGGTTAATTTGATGACATTTGAGCTCACCCATATAAAATGAGATTGAGTGTACTAGAAGACATCTTCCATAACAATCAAAATTTTATTTTAGTACAACTCACTCATAGCCACCTAACATGCCACATGGCTTGATTTCATTCACTATTGGAAGATGATTATAAGTTTTCACATGGACTTCACATGGGTTGGTCACCTAAGATGACATTTGGACAAGAAGACAAAAGGTGGTTATGGAGCTTTGATGATGTAGAAATATCTTCCTTGAAGGCCTAATAGAATTAGGACAAGTGGCATTAATTGCCAACTCAGCTAAATTATCATTTTACCTCTTCGCCCTCAATTTACTTATGTACATAAACAAAATGAAGACGAAATTAGAGGGGGTTGGTTACCTTAGGAAATAGGTTTATTTTCTTGTTCATTTTATTGTTGTCTTAGAAGTAGAAAGTAGCCACCATTTTTTATTTCTTAAGTGTTCTTTACATTTCTTTGAAGTTTTCTTAAGTTTCTATGTTAAATCTTTTACTTTAAGCACTTTTAATTCAAGTCTTGTTTATTTTCAATATGTTATTTAATTTCCAACAATTAAGCTTCATCTTTTTCCTATTTCATATCTTCCATTTTTATCTTTGATGAGCTTTAAGTTCATGGAAGCATGTGAGGTTGAAAGACTACCTCCATAGCTTTTGGGATTAAGCTCGATCAACATTTATTCTCTTACTTGTTTAAACTACTATTTTACTTTTTTCTTGACTGTTTAGAGAGCTTATTTACTATTTTCATATTGATTTCAAGGTTTTAAAATAGTTTTTAAGTAGCTAAAAATGTTTTTAATAAGTTGTAATTCATAAATGTTAAGGTTAGATTGCATTTCAAATTAGTTTTCTTCATTTACTCTCTTATAGGCGTCACTCTTAGGATTTTTTTTGGGTTCTTTTTGCTGCGGGTTTGTGGTCTTTTAATACTATTTAACTAGTTTAGAATCATGTTAGAATAAAATATTAAGAAAGTGGTTATTAGGCATTTATTAGATTAGTTTGCATTTCATTTTAGCTTGGCATCGTCACGGTTTTTATTTGCATTTTCCTAATCTATTTTAAGACTACTATGTGGCAATTATAGTTGTTTTTTATTGTGCTTTCTAAGGTCATTGTTTTAGTATTTAGTTATCTTAAGGTCAGATATTAATTAGGTAACTTTTAGGGAGTTACCAGTTTAGCTTTTATGACATTTACCTTGCATTTTCCTCATTTATTTCATTGCATGTTACGTTAGTTTCAAATTTTTTTTAGCTGATATTTTATGTCCTTTTAAGGCTCATTTAGTGAGTAATAAATCATATTAGAAACATGCATTCGATAGATAATTTTTAGGAACTTACTAGATTAATTATCATTGCATTTCCAGCACATTTAAGATGGCATTTCCAATTTTAATTCCTTGCTTCAAGTCTACTGCTCAGATCTATTTGTCTTTGATGTTTTGTGTTGTTTCAAGTGTCATTTAGGTGGTTTTAAGAGTTATTAAGATCATAAATACATTAGATAATTTTTAGGATTAGTTAGTATATGTTAAATTAGCATTCTTACCATTTTCCATTAATTTCTAACTTTCGGTGTGAATCAATGTGCAACGGCCCAAATTTTCACAAAATTTGATTGAGCTACAAGTCGATATTATATCAAACAGTGAGATCTAACAATTTCAATTAAAATTTTTCTACAAATAGTCATGTTCACATTCCCCCAAGCAAATCACATCTACATTACTGTACTTACAAAAATTTTAGATAAAAAGGAATTTCTTAAAACTGGGAATACCTTCGATACAGAAATATACTCCGCGGAATCACAGTTGTGTGAAATGCCTTACTAACGAAAGCGGTCCAAGTAACCGATGGGCTTTGTGGAGGAAAGTAAGGGGGTGAGCTCAACATGCTCAGTAAGAAAAACACATGGTAGGTAGATAAATACACTACCTGTATACTTATGCCACAAATGAGTTTCGCGTAAAATATACTGAAAATTTTCAGTTCAATAAAATCAGAAATGGAAATCAACAAATTGTATCTTCCCAGTTTACTACAACGATTTCACAATTTTGAAACTTTAAGTAGTGAAATACACAGTTTCAAATCACAACACAATTCATATTTTCATTTCAGAAATTCCAGATAGACGAGACAAAGCATTTCATACTATAACAGTAATCAGTAGGAGAATTGGCCAATGCCAATGACTCCGAGCAATCACCAATCAGGTATACCGGGATGTCAGATGCCGTGGGACTGATCAGCTACCCAAACGACTCACACAATACACTATTTTCCAGTAACATGGTACATCGTACACACATGCACACAACATGGTGCATCGTACTCCATGGACCTCGACATTATTCACAATTCAGTATAATTTCATCATTCACAATTCCATATAATTTCACCATCGCCTTTTTGTCTGAAATCACGTGCAAGCAGGTAATGTAAGATCACACAGCAGTACATGCCTGATAGGCATAGTTTTAACATCAAAACGCTTTAAATCACGCGCAAGCAGGTAGTGTAAGATCACACAGCAATACATGCCTGACTAGCACGATTTCAATGACAGAACACTTAAATCTCGTTTCAGCGCATAAAATAGAGTAAAAGGGGCTAGTGTTATTCTTTTTCAGTTAAAATCCACAATACACTATTTTTCACTATAATTTCGAAATTTTAGATTTTTCACAAATAATTTTAAAACTACTCAAATAACTATTTAAATAGGCTAAATAATATTATACCGAAAATCAGGGTGATTTTCAGAGTTTAAAACTTTTTCCTAAAATTTTAGAATGGTAAAACTCGGCCTAGGATTTCTACAGTTCAGGTGACTAAAAATTTTTGTCTTAAAGTTCGCAGTCTCAAATACCCAAAAAATATATGCAGATATTTTTAGCAGTTCGCGAATATTTTTCTACAGTAGAAATACAGCCTAAATTTAAATCTACAAAGCATAAAAAATAATTGCAATTTATCTCTAGCAGAACACGAAATTTTCCTTACCTCGGCAGTTGTCCGTAGTCCTCAATGCCTCAACGTTGTGAGTCGGCAGGTCCGATCCACTTGATTTATTTTCCTGAAATTTATTACCAGCATTTCAAAAATTTCAAACCAATATTTTTTAATGTCTTTTCCTAGAGTTTTTTCCAAATTCTCGGAGCACTTTTTTTTTTCAATATTTATTCTTTTCTCTAATATATATATATATATATATATATATATATATATATATATTAAAATATACATATATTTTGCTCCCTCTTTTATTTTCAAATTATTTTTCCTTTTTCTTGTCCCTTTCGTGTCTTCCCTTTTCTTCCTCCTTTCTCTTTTTTCGTCGTGAGTCGCCCTCTGTTACCAGCTTCCTCATCATCACAGGCTACTGTTACTATTCCCTCGACGTTGTTTCCTTCTCATTCAGCATCATCACGTCCTGGCTACGGTTACATTTCCCGTCCAAGTCTCGATTTTTTTGTTCCCTGATCCTCGGAAGGAGACCCCCTTGGTGCCATGTCTTCTCTGTTTCATTTTCCTTTCCTGAGTAGCCCTACACATTCTTCTGTCTCCAGTTCACCACAGCACTCTCGGCTCTCCACCGTTTTCAGCTCACCATCCTCCATCCTCCTCCCTACTGCCTCACTATTTACTTCAGCTTTTCCCCTCTGTTTTCGAGTTTCACCCTGTTTCCAACAACTCTGCAAGTTTTTACCACACGCCTCTCTACAGCAGCCATCCTTTACCGAACCTTCTACTGCAGTTTTCTAACCTCCTGTCAGTCAGTTTATGATCGTCCCCCTTCCCTCGTGCTTCTCATGCTGCCACGCTCTACTTTCCCTTTGGTTTTCTTTCCTCAGTTCCAATGCACTGTCTCGTTCCACCCTCTTTTCCTTGCTGCAATTTTCCTGCACTTTCTTTTCCTTGTTTTATCTCGGGTTCTACAGCCCCCTTTCACTTCCAGTATTCTATAGCGACTCGTATATATATATACACACAGTATTGGGAGCTATCATTTCTTGTTTTCTGTTGTTTATTTTATTTCCCGAGTGTCCCTTCTTTCTCTTCGTTTTCCGGCCGTTCACCAACCGCTCCAATCTCACTTTCCTTCAAGTTCAATTTCAGACTACCATCATTATGCACGTTTTCTTCCTTCCCTACCTACACATTTTCTTCCTCTATTTTCCTTTGGTTCCGTCAGACATCATCACTGCCACTCCCATCGTTTCTGTCAGGCTTCCAGCTCCTCTACCCTCTGCCGAGTTCAGACCTTGGAACTACAAATAGAAGTCCTGTCACCCCTATTATCTAGGCCGATGTACCCTGTTCCTCACCTTCTTTTCCTTCTCACCTTACCAAACATCTTCTTCACGTCTCTTCTCAGTTAGCACCCCTCATATCCCTTAATTCTTACCTTCTTCTCTTCTGCCGAATGACTAACTTGTTTAATGGAATATTCATTTAAGTATTCAATTATACACACATATATTCATTCTCTTCATATGGCACGGTTCCTATAGGTGTATACCATTCATACTAATTTACATATTGTATATTCCCATATTCTTTACTTAGTGAATGATAAATTGTTACTCATAGACATGCATACCTATATATATATATATATATATATATATATATATATATATATATATATATATATATATATATATATATATATATATATATATATATGCTTAATAAGTTTTCCCTATGGTATTAGAGTAAAAGCAAAATCTAATATTCCTATCTATCTATTATGAGGGAGTGCTCATTTTTTAATCTACTTCATAACGATTTATTTCCAATCTCCTCCCATAGTCATTTATTTTAGCATTAATATATTTTTATTTATTAATCCCTCCATGTCTCACCATGGAAAATTATGTTTAAATTTAAGTCATTGACAAAGAGAACAAATTTTTAATCTCAATAGTTTAAATTTGTTATTCCTTAATAAGACCAAATTTAAGAGAATTCATGGTGTTCACATTCTCCCTACCTTAGGAAATTTGGTCCCAAAATTTCATGTTACATCAGTCCTCAAATAATTATGGGTAAACTTTCTAATTCTTATTAGCCTCCTCCGAGGTGTGGTACTACCATAGGACTTTAACTAGTCGAATTGTCTTAGATCGTAATGCTTTTTCTTTCCTGTCCTAGATCCGAATCAGTTTCTCAACATATGTCATATCCTTTTTCAATTTCAGTGGTTCATACTTTACCACATGCATTGGATCTGAATGATACTTGCGAAGTATTCAAGCGTGGAAAACACTGTGGGTACTCGATAATTTTGGCGGCAACGCTAATCTATTAGCTCATCTTCCACTTGGTTTAAGACCTTGAAAGGTCCAATGTATCAGGGATTTAGTTTTTTTTCTTTCAAATCTTATTGTACCCAATCTTTAAGATGGTGACATATGAGGCTTTTAGTCACAATTCCAATTATATCTCTTATTGTCCATGATTACCAATATATTTTCAGGAGATTTGATAAATCTTATTATTCTCCGAATGCGGGGTATATCTCTATAAATGATTCTCTAACGACATCAAATTCTTTAACTATAGATCATTTGGTACACAATTTTTTTTTTAATTTCAATAAATTATCAGTACCAATATTCGAGCTAGTTGTAGCACCCATCTGGGTTTGATCGGCCACATCAATACTGTGTTTATCATTACGCTGTGCTTGTTCGATTTGATCAATCACATCCAGTTTCATCTCTCAGGCTAATCACCATGTAATGAATGTCGGTATCAGGAAAATGACCACATCCAAGTCAAGGTCCACTAATAATTCAATAACTCATGTCCCTGACCAATATACATAACGCCATCCCGAAATCACTTCTGCTCAAAACACTAACTCGAGTCATTCCCTTTTTCTTGTATTAGACGATCTTTGTGAAATTTAATATTTAAACCTTCTTGATCAGTAGGATTCTATAATTCTTCTCTGCACAAGTAACGGTATCCCGACTTCAAACTCGAATATTATGACTGTCAATTTCAATTTATGGGTTATGGGCACTTCTAGAAGCTGTCAAGTTTCTTAGGCGGGGAGGTATTTTGAAATACTATTCAAGGTTCAGTCTCAATAAGAAGTAGGATACCAAAACTTATCGCAATTCCACATATATCCTTTAGTTAGAACTTATTCTCAATTCACATCACTTGACCCAAATCACTTCACATACCAGAGATATTCTTACCTTGCATACACCATCTTATTCCAATGTAACTTGTATTTAGAATCTATCATATTTCAAGCTTGTCTCATTTCGTACATCAATTATAACAAAACTCTTTTCTTATTCCAATTAAGTCTAGCATTTGAAACATAAGCATAAGCAATTTACAATCCTTAGACTCGATACGTAATTCATATTCCAAAATCTCCTTATACCCCAAACTCAGAATCATCTTAACAGTTTTAGGTCTTTCCCTCTGATCTATAATATCTATTTTGGGAGAATCCAATTGATTCCCGTTTTTGATACAAAGTGACCCAGAAGGCTCTAGATCTTCTTATCAATTAATGCTGGTACACTCTAAAGCGGATCATTCAGTCTGGTGATCCCCTTATCATATGATCCATGTAATTACTTTCTCAACACTTCAAATTCAATCGAAATTATTCAATATAGTGGTTTGAATAATAAATTTGATATCAAGTACTATATCACCTTAAGCTTCATCCTTCGATCTAGTGGTAACTCTAACAAATCATCCAAATACGTGTTAAAAATTCTATGTCTACAGGGGTGTCTCTTTACTCCGAACACACTCTATCTTTATCAATCATATAAATAGTGTGACCTTCACTTATACTTTATTTCTGTAATTCATCTTTTCAGTTATAGTGACTTTACTCTATCACTCTCACAGCTTCCTTAGTACATCTCTTTTTTGTCACTCTATTTACATTTTCATTTTCTTAGTAACCTCAAAATATACATTTCATATCATCACAGTTGTGCCTTGCGCACTGCTTCCTCAAAATAACATCCAATAGGGCTAATTTAGCTCGATTGAGGATCTTAGTACCTCGTACGAGTTTCCTGGACTCCCTCCGTTTCAAATCTCTACTTATCCAGATTATACTTCATCCAAATCTATTTAATTTCATATTCATTCTTGAGCTTGTTTCCTTATGTCTCATTCACTCATTTCATCTATAATTACCAATTTATTTCATCCGGAATGTGCTGCTGCCTAAGGGCCTTCAGAAATATATCTAATGTAATTCTCTGATGCCAACTCTTGGATTAATTCTGGGAACTTCTCTCCGAGCTCGACTTCCCATTTAGATGTTGATGTCACTAAAGCTACTCTTTTTTTTTTTTTTATAGTAGTGAACTTTAAAAGTTCGTATAACTTCCCCTCAATTCTTTACCACAAAGTTGTAAAAGCAACTTCCTAGGTATAGTTACTTCTAAAATCATCAAATTTGTTTATCTCATGCATCCAACCCTTCGAATCACTAAATTCTTAACCTGATCAAAAAACGGAGGCTTAAACTTTTGAAGTTGCCTCTATTAGGTTTACAGTCGTACCCTACGAATCAATATAAATTCTTCTAATTCATTTATTCCAGTTTTCCATCACATTTGGATTCTTGACTCCAGTATATAATAGTGTACTATTTTCTAAAGTTGTCTCAGTCTTTCTCTAAGTCATAGTCATACTTTAATCACCATCATTATTAATGTAGTGGTGTCACTTGACCAAACAATACCATCATTGTTTCCATGTCCCGCTTAAATCTTACGAAGTAGACTTCAAAATTTTCAGTTAAACTATGAGGTGTACACTTAGACGAGGGTTCACTAAACGTCTTAGGCCTATCTTTACAGCCTCGAGGAGCAGTTCATTTCCATATGCCAATATGGCTGTAATACTAATCAGTCATATCTATCAGTTTCCCTTCATTTAATGACATAATTTTTAATAAAACACAGCTAGATATGCATGTTTGTATCTAATAAATGTACAGTAACGCTGAGGATGTGAACTTTCTAAGTTTTTTTCACTTTTAATATCGATTCATATCAGGCTAACCTTGCTCTGATACTAACTTCTATAACAACCTAAATTTCTATACAATTTGGTTAGGCTACAAGTCGATATAATATCAAACAGTGAAATCCAACTGTCTCAATTAAATTTTTTCTACAAATAGTCATGTTCACATTCCCCAAAGCACATCGCATCTACATTACTGTACTTACAAAAATGTTAGATATAAAGGAATTTCTTAAAACTGGGTATACGTTCGACGTAGAAATATACTTTACGGAATCACAGCTATGTGAAATGCCCTACTAATAGAAGCGGTTTAAGTTACTGATGGACTCTGTGGAGGAAAGTAAGGGGTTAAGCTCAACATGCTTAGTAAGAAAAATACGTGGCAGGTAGATAAATACACTACCTGTATACTTATGGCACAAATGAGTTTCTTGTAAAATATATTGGAAATTTTTCGTTCAATAAAATCAAAAATGGAAATCAACAAATAGTATCTTCACAGTTTACTACAACGATTTCACAATTTTTGTAAGACCCGTAAATTTCTATGTAATCTTTTGATTTCCATGATGTACAGATAAATTATACAATATATGAATCATAAGAATTGGATGCCTTTAAGTGTTAAGTGTGAATGAAATGCAAAATGGATATTGAAGTGATTGAATGAGAGTTTAACTTTGGAAAATCTGGGAAAATTGCAGCTAGAATGCTGCAGAATACAGGGTAGATCGGTCTCATTGCAAGGCAGATCGATCTCAAGTTGCCTCGTGTGAGAATTGTAAATTTTATGAGTTTTATTAAGTGAGAATTGTAATTTGGTGAATGTAATTATGATATGTTAATGTACACACAAGTTTTAAATTTAATGAAGTATAAGGAGATGAAGTTTTTAAGTCCTAAATGTGTACGGATTGAAATATGGCATATGGAGTAGATTATGGTGAGTTTTGCATTGAGTTTCCTGCAATTGATGCAGCAGCAATAGAATCTGTGAAGGCCAGATCAATTTCCAAGGATAAGAGATCGATCCCATAGCTCCAGAATGCAAAAAACGTGTAAATGTAGATAGGCAGATCGATCTCAGAAGGAAGAAGATTGATATCCTAAGGCCTTTGTGTCACACCCCGGAAACGTAAAAAATATGGCAAATTTAAAACTTTTCTATATCATTACACATATCTAGGAGCATTCCTCTGTAGTTTCAAACATCATCATCCATATCATGTCTCAGGATCTCATCATTAAATAGTATATTTCATATCATATACATTATTCAATCCCAATTTAATTAATCCTAATACATCCCATACAATGTTGTACATCAAGTGTTTGTAATTACAATAATTATCTGGATACATGAAAAGATAAATGATACCTTAAAATACAATATATGGCCTGGAGCTCAAGTCCTCCACTAGCCACTACTCTGTACGTCGCAAGAAATTCTCCTCGCTTGAAGAAATCTGGAGGGGAGATAAAATAGGGTGAGCTTCTAAATCGTTCAGTAAGGGGGTAAAGGACTCATTGTTAAATTAATGATTTGCAAACACAGTCATTTATTTCACAGTTGAAAACTCAATAGAAAATGTAGCATGAACTCATTAAACATCATGTAAAACATGGAAGTACATACTCAGTACAAATCACAGTTACAAGCATGTAGAAATCAAGATGCGATAATGGCTTTCTCTTTAAAACGTGATAAAAATCACTATAATAGATTCGTACATGGCATAGCCACCAAATACACATGGACCAGTCACTGATTAAGATTCACATGTGGCACAGCCACTAAATACACATGGCACAACCACTGATTAAGATTCGTACGTGGCACAGCCACCAATTAAGATTCTCACGTGGCACAGCCACTAAATACACGTGGAACAACCACTTATTAAGATTCGCACGTGGTAGGTAACCAACGCTACCAGAGTAGGGGTCATCTCATGTTACCAGAACGGAGGAATATTGGACTTACATGCTACAAGAGCAATGCCCGGTCTGTATTCAACATGACACACCTTAGTGTCAATCAATAGCCATTATGATAAAGATCATTTTGCCTTCACGTAAAGCTCATAATGGTTTTCTCTCATAAAACTCATCTCAAACCGTTTTGTACTCAACAAAAAACATGTTAAAATCGAGCTTCAACCGGTAAAACTACGCACACATTTCTCAAATCTCAGTATGACTTAACGTAGGGCCCAAAGCACTTTTCACATTTTTAAACACAAAATGGTTATAAAATATTTTCACGTATAGTTTACAACTCATAAAAGTTGGGCCCCAATCGGCTATAAAATCGTGTGCAATTCTCATTCACAGCACATAAAACATGCTTGTTTTCTCAATCTAAATCATGTAACAATATTATCACAAAACACATACACAAATGAGTTTAGTTTTCCCTTACCTCTTTGCACCTCGTCTAGTGCAATCGTTCCCCCGTATCACGGACTAGCCTCACATTTCACTCTTGAACTCCCGAGCTGTCCAAACGATGTTAAAAACATCAATATCTCGACTCAATTTCATTATCGAGCATACATTTGCTCATATTTCTCACTAACACCTAAACCTCTCAATTCTCCCATTTCTCACGATTCTATCACAACTCGTCATCTCATTCACTACATCTCAACTTTCTACATTTCCCATGCATAATACCCATACCAAAATCACCTCATTGCTTAAATTTCCAATTTATAGAAAAATCCTAATTTACCATAATTTACTTAATATCATCATCACTCCAATAAAATCACAATTTCATCAATCTCTAACCATCTCCTTGCTATTTCATCACAAAGCCCATGTTCACAATCACCAAAAATCACTTCAAAATCAAAGATCGAGGTTTAGAAAATTACCCAAACTTGTGGAGTGCTCAACTCACACCTCGATTCGATTCGTCTTTCGATTTCCAAGTATGTTGTTCTCCTTTGGGTGAGGAACAACTTTCCTTCTTGCCACAACTCTTGATTTGGACAGAAATGGGCGATTTAGAAGAGAGAGAAAGCTAGGGTTCGGTTGAAATGAAGGTTTGAAAGAGAGAGAAAAGATGAAATGCAAGAAAACACAGAGGTCCTTTTATAAATGGAGGGTAAGAGATCGATCTGGCTCTTGATGAGATCGATCTGCATTTGAGTTTGGGGACGATTTGGGGCAATTTTATGCCTAGGAGATCGATCTGTCGAGGAGTGAGATCGATCTCTTAATGGATTATGAGATCGATCTGCTCCAGTTATGAGATCGATCTCTAGTTTACGGAATGCTTCATGAGATCGATCTGCTCCTTGAGGAGATCGATCTTCTCCTTAACAGAAACATTTTGAGATCGATCTGCTCACTTAATTTCCTCCTTCCTTGTCATTTTTAACTTACCAGATCGATAATCTCTTCTCCAAGATCGATTTGGCCCCACAGTTTCACACTTTTACAAAAAATCTTATTTATAACTCATTCATCACGTAAAATTTCATTGCATACCACCTCAATATATGAATACATCATATTTAGTTCAATCAGTTACACTTCATGTTCTCATTACATAATTTGATATGTGTAAAATTCTCAGATCTCACATCCTTCCCACCTTAAAAAGAATTTGTTCCTCCAAATTCAACTCAGCCCGTCAAATAGATGGGGGTACTTCTCCTTGATGAGACTCTCCAATTCCCACGTTACCTCTTACATTGAGTGATGTTTTCACAAAACTTTCACTAATGGGATGCTCTTGGTTCTAAGTACCTTCTCTTTTCTATCGAGAATTTGGACGGGTTCTTCAGTATAGCTCATGTCCTCTTGTATGACCATCTCTTCGTATTCTATGACATGAGAAGGGTCCGGGTGGTACTTCCTCAACATTGATACATGAAAGACGTAGTGTATTCTGAACATCTGTGGGGGTAATGTCAATCTGTAGGCTACCTCTCCCACTCTCTTAAGAATCTCGAATGGTCCTATGTATCGAGGACTCAATTTCCCTTTCCTTCCAAATCTCATGATACCCTTACTCGGTGATATCTTTAGAAATACTGCATCACCAACATCAAACTCAAGTGGCCTTCTACGCATATTCGCGTAGCTTTTCTGTCTACTCTGTGCAGCCCTTAATCTATTACATATGAGTTTCACACTTTGTACAGCCTGCTCAACAAGCTCGGGAGCATTTATCTTTTTGTCACCGACTTCTTCCCAAGCTACAGGGGATCTACACCTTCTACCATATAGAGCCTCAAAAGGTACCATTCTAATACGCGCATGATAGCTGTTATTGTACGCAAACTCTGCTAGGGATAGGTGATCATCCCATGATCCCTTAAAATCCATCATACACGCCCTCAACATATCCTCTATGGTCTGAATATTCCTCTCTGACTGACCATCTGTCTGGGATGATAGGCGGTACTGAAACTCAATAGAGATCCCATGGACTCCTGAAACTGGGTCCAAAATTTGGAAGTAAATCAAGAATCTCTGTAAGAAGTAATACTCACTGGAGCCCCATGTAATCTAGCTATCTTGCTGACATATAACTCAGCTAAGGCATCCACAGTATTTGTGCTCTTGATGGTGAGGAAGTGATTTGTCAGTCTATCCAATATAACCCATATATCGTCACGACCTCTCCGAGTTCTCGGTAAACCCATAATAAAGTCCATGGTGACATGCTCTCATTTCCATGTAGGTACTGGTAAAGGCTGTAGTAGTCTTCCGGGTTTTTGATGCTCAGCTTTCATTTGCTGGCATACTAAACATTTGGCCACATACTCTGCCACGTTCATACCACTCCACCAATACACCTTTCTCAAATCTCGGTACTTCTTAGTACTCCCTAGGTGCATGGTGTATCGCGAGCAATGGGATTCTCTCAGTATCTGTCTCTTCAAGGTATCATCGTCCGGTACACAAATCCTTCCTCTGAATCTCAATAATCCATCCTCACTGATTGTGTGATCCGACGGTAAAGTTTGTCCAGCTTGGCTGACCATATCTATCAACCTCTGATCATTGCGCTGCTTAGTTCTAATCTGATCCATGATCCTGGGCTCTATCTGCAAGCTAGCCAAAAATCCCATCTCTACCTCTTTAACTTTGATTCGGAGCTCGACGAACTACTCCAGTAAATCCCATTCCCTGATCATCATAGCAGATATCTTACTCTTCCTGCTCAGGGCATCAGTAACTACGTTCGCCTTACCCGGATGGTATGGAATCTCTTGGTCATAATCCTTAAGGAGTTCCATCCACCTCCTTTGTCTCATGTTTAACTCCTTCTGATCAAATAAATACCTCAAACTCTTATGGTCAGTGAAAATCTGAAATATTTCCCCATATAAGTAGTGCCGCCAGATCTTCAAGGCAAACACCACAGCAGCTAACTCGAAATCATGCGTGGGGTAATTTCGCTTATGGTCTTTCAACTGTCGCGATCCATATACGACCACTCTTTCGTGCTGCAAGAGTACACACCCCAATCCTTGATAGGATGCGTCACTATAAATTGAAAATCCTCCTGATCCCTCAGGAATAGTCAACACAGGTGCTGCTGTCAATCTCCTCTTTAATTCCCAAAAATTGAGCTCACACTAATCAGTCCATATGAACGAAGTCTCCTTGCGCGTGAGCCTAGTCAAAGGAGCGGTAATCCTGGAAAATCCTTCCACAAATATTTTGTAATACCTTGCCAAACCAAGGAAGCTTCGTACTTCTGTAACTGTCCTCGGTCTTTCCCAATTAAGCACAGCCTCTACTTTAATTGGATCCACTGATACTCCTTCCTCTGAGACTATATGACCAAGGAAAGCTATCCGATCCAATCAAAACTCACACTTACTAAGCTTTCCATATAATTGCTTATCACGAAGTATCTGAACTACTAACCATAAATGTTGTGCATGTTCCTCATATGACCGAGAGTATACCAGGATATCATCAATAAAGACTATCACAAATTTATCTAGATAGTCTCTGAACACCTTGTTTATTAATCTCATAAAGGCTGCAGGGGCGTTCGTCAATCCAAAGGACATCACTATAAATTCTTAATGGCCATACCTTATCCTGAAGGCCGTCTTCGAAATATCTTCTTCCTTAATCCTCAATTGGTGATAGCCCGATCTCAAATCAATCTTAGAAAAGACTGAGGCCCTTCTCAGCTGATCAAGTAGATCATCAATCATGGGCAATAGGTATTTGTTCTTCACCGTGATTTATTTAATAATCGATAGTCTACGCATAATCTGAGATTACCACCCTTCTTCTTAACAAATAAAATTGGTGCTCCCCACGGTGAGACACTGGGTCCAATAAACCCTTGATCCAATAACTCCTGTAATTGTTTCTTCAACTCCTCAAGTTTCACTAAAGCCATCCTATATGGAGGTCTAGAGATAGGCTGAGTATCCGGTACCAAATCAATGGTAAACTCCAACTCTCTCTCTAGTGGTAAACCTGGTAACTTATCTTGAAAAACATTCGAAAATTCACACACCACCGGTATATCCTCAATCCTCGGATGGTCCCGATCATCATCTAAGATGAGTGTTTCATAACCTTCACAAAAATAATCATATTTAGTACTCTCAAGAGCAACATCAAAATTTCAATTTGCATACAAAATTTCATACATCTATTTACTCAATATTTCAAACATACACTGTAAGGTTCAGGTAGGGAGAAAGTTACAATCTTAGTGTAGCAGTCTAAACTCACTCGATTGGTTGCCAACCAATCCATTCCCAAAATTACATCAAACCCATACATATTTAATATTATTAGATCTGCTAACATTACTCTATCTCTCACCTTTATTTCACATCTTCTACAGATCAAATCAGTTCTCTGGGATTCACGCATAGGGGTATTTACATGTAGTATATACTTTAGAGGTTCAAACTTCAAACTTAATCTACATACAAAATACTCAGAAATAAATGAATGTGTGGACCTTGAATAAATGAACACATGAGCCTTATGATTACAGACAGAGAGTGTACCTCTTATAGTTTCTACAGAAGTGTCTGCTGTTTCTGTATCCAGGGCAAACACACGTCCCTATGTAACAGGCTTCCTCCCTTTCTCCGCAGTAGTGACCCATCTCTGGGGATTCATTTTCTGAGGTTGTTGTCTAGTGGGCTCCGGAACATGTGGTCTCTGAGGTTGAGGGTAGTCCTTCACCATGTGACCCATGTCTCCACATCTAAAACACCCATGGATCAACCCAATACAACTTCCCTCATGCCTTAGGCCACAATTTCTGCAAACCCTTATCTCAGGCCTAACATTTCGAGTGGTCTCTATAATAATGGGATAAGCTCTGGGTCTCTCTAATTTGCCCTTCTACATCTCAATCCTTCCTCTTCTGAAGGAACCTCTCTGAACATCTGTTTGGAAAATCGCTGGCCTCTTACCCTTATCCCTATTCACGGTTCTGAGCTTATTTTAGGATTGTACCATTTCAATTCCCCTCTCAATCTCTTGTGCTCATCTCAGAGCATCTTTAAACTCAGTAATACATAGCCCTATCAATCTATCTCTGATGATGGGCTTCAATCCATATACAAGTCTCTCAGTACAAAGCTCTTTATTCTTGAAGGTCTCTCTGTCATATCTCAATAGCACAATGAATTGCTCTCATAGTCATTCACGGACATATCACCCTGTACCAAACTCAAAAACTCATCTTCCTTCTTTCTCTGGGAAGCTCGTGGTACATATTGGGTTCTAAAGGCTGTCTGAAACTCTTCCCAACTAATCACATCTTGGCGAGACATCAGAATACCCTGGGTAGTACCCTACTAATCTCGAGCTCTCCCTTTCAACATATAGGCACTCATATTGACCCTCTCATCATCTGTGCACCCCAAATAGTCAAATATAACTTTCAACTCCGTCAGCCACTCCTCAGCCTCTATAGGATCCTTCTTTCCCCTAAATGCGGGTGGATTCATTTTCAAAAAGTCCTTCAGTTGGGCAATACTTCTGTCATCAGGCTGAGTGACGGAGGCACTGGGTCCATCTGTACTGGGGTACGTGAGGTCCTTGTGGTGGTGTAGGAGTAGTACCCAAGGCATTAACTCCAAAATGTTGCACGAATAGCGCTGCCATTTGCTCAAAACCTTGCCTCACATCGGTCTCAATCTGGTTAAATGAGAGTTAGGACTTTCTGGTTGTAGGGCAAGTGGTGGAGGGGACTCTGCTTGCCTCCTCAAATGACCTCGTCGTCCACTCATTCTCAATCTCAATTCAGTTCCTGTGCGTACACATTAAATTTAATTGAAATCTCAATCCTCAAATTCAGTTTATGACCAGACTATTACAGACACTTGGGATGTATTCTATTTCACTTAACCGACACTGACAGTACTAGACACGTTAAGCTCTGATACTAAGAAAAGTCTGTCACACCTCGAAAACGTAAAAAATAGGGCAAATTTAAAACTTTTTCTATATCATTACACATATCTAGGAGCATTCCTGTGCAGTGTCAAACATCATCATACATATCATGTCTCAGGATCTCATCATTAAATAGTATATATCATATCATATACATTACTCAATCCCAATTTAATTAATCCTAATACATCCCATACAATGTTGTACATCAAGTTTCTTTAATTACAATAATTGTCTGGATACATGAAAAGATAAAAGATACCTTAAAATACAATATATGGCCTGGAGCTCAAGTCCTCCACTAGCCACTACTTCGTACGTCGCAGGAAATTCTCCTCACTTGAAGAAATCTGGAGGGGAGCTAAAATAGGGTGAGCTTATAAATCGCTCAGTAAGGGGGTAAGGGACTCATTGTTAAATTAATGATTTGCACACACAATCATTTATTTCACAGTTGAAAACTCAATAGAAAATGTAGCATAAACTCATTAAAACATCATGTAAAACATGGAAGTACATACTCGGTACAAATCACAGTTACAAGCATGTAGAAATCAAGATGCGATAATAGCTTATCTCTTTAAAACGTGATAAAAATCACTGCAGTAGATTTGCACATGGCACAAACACAAAATACACGTGACACAGCCACTGATTAAGATTCACACGTGGCACAACCACCAAATACACGTGGCACAACCACGAAATACACGTGGCACAGCCACTGACTAAGATTTGCACGTGGTATAGCCACCAAATACACATGGCACAGCCACTGATTAAGATTCGAACATGGTAGGTAACCAACGCTACCTGAGAAGGGGTAATCTCACGTTGCCAGAACGGAGGAATATTGGACTTACATGCTACTAGAGCAATACCCGGTGTGTATTCAAAATGACACACCTAAGTCTCAATCAATAGCCATTATCATAAAGATCATTCTGCCTTCACGTAAAGGTCATAATGGTTTTCTCTCATAAAACTCATTTCAAATCGTTTTGTACTCAACACAAAACTTGTTAAAACTGAGCTTCAACCGACAAAACTATGCACATATTTCTCAAATCTCAGTACGCCTTAACGTAGGGCCAAAAACACTTTTCACATTTTTAAACACAAAATGGTTATAAAACGTTTTCACGTATAGTTTACAACTCATAAAAGTTGGACCCCAATCGGCTATAAAATGTGTGTAATTCTCATCACAACACATAAAACATGCTTGTTTTCTCAATTGAAATCATGCTACAATGTTATCACGAAACGCATACACAAATGAGTTTAGTTTTCCCTTACCTCTTTGCACCTCGTATAGTGCAATCATTCCCCCGTATCATAGACTAGCCTCGCATTCCACTCTGGAACTCCTGAGCTATCCAAACGATGTTAAAAACATCAATATCTCGACTCAATTTCATTATCGAGCATACATTTGCTCATATTTCTCACTAACACCTAAACCTCTCAATTAGCCTATTTCTCACGACTCTATCACAACACGTCATCTCATCCACTACATCTCAACATTCTACATTTTTCATGTATAATACCTATTCCAAAATCACCTCATTGCCTAAATTTCCAATTTATAGACAAATCTCAATTTACCACAATTTACTTAATATCATCATCACTCCAATAAAATCACAATTTCATCAATCTCTAACCATCTCTTAGCTATTTCATCACAATGCCCATGTTCACAATCACCAAAAATCACTTCAAAATCAAAGATCGAGGTTTAAGACCCAAACTTGTGGAGTGCTTAACTCACACCTCGATTCGATTCATCTTTTGATTTCCAAGTATGTTGTTCTCCTTTGGGTGAGGAACAACTTTCCTTCTTGCCATAACTCTTGATTTGGACAAAAATCGATGATTTGGAAGAGAGAGAAAGCTAGGGTTCGGTTGAAATAGAGGTTTGAAAGAGAGAGAAAAGATGAAATGCAAGAAAACACATAGGTCCTTTTTATAGACGGAGGGTAAGAGATCGATTTAGCTTTTAATGAAATCGATCTGCATTTGAATTTGGAGACGATTTGGGGTAATTTTATATCTAGGAGATCGATCTGTCGAGGGGTGAGATCGATCTCTTAATAGCTTTATGAGATCGATCTTCTCCAATTATGAGATCGATCTCTAGTTTAGAGAATGCTTCATGAGATTGATCTACTCCTTGAGGAGATCGATCTTCTCCTTAACAGAAACATTTTGAGATCGATCCCTTCCTCATGAGATCGATCTGCTCACTTAATTTCCTCATTCCTTGTCATTTTTAACTTACCAGATCGTTCCTCTCTTCTCCAAGATCGATCTGGCCCCACAATTTCACACTGTTACAAAAAATCTCATTTATAACTCATTCATCACTTAAAATTTCATTCCATACCACCTCAATATATGAATACATCATATTTAGTTCAATCAATTACACTTCATGTTCTCATTACATAATTTGATGTGTAAAATTCTCATATCTCACATTGTCTAGTAAGGATCGATCCTGTCACAAGGGCAGATCGATCTACTTAACTCTCGGCCTGGAAGAGATCGATCCCCAATTCAAAGCTAGATCGATCTCCACTTAGTTTTCTTATGAAGAGCAGATCGATCTCCACCCTAAACCAGATCGATCTTGTAGTTATTAATGGAGCAGATGAAGTAGTTAAAATGAAGCAGAGGTTGATCTCCTTCAATACCAGATCGATTTCATAAGCCCTGTCTATATAAGGATCATGAGATTTTTACTTGAAATTGAGCCTTTCTCTCTCTGTAACCCAACTCTTCACCATTTTCACCCAAACCAAGCTTTCTCTCTCTAAGATTCACCCTATTCTAGATGAAATTAGACAAAAGGGTAAGAGACAAAGTTGTTCATCTTAGCAAGGAGAACAACATACTAGAAAATCAAAGGTGGGCTTAAGCAAAAGGAAGAGACAAGCGTTCTACAGCTTGGTCAAGAGAGGATAAGCTAGGTAAGCTCACAAGATCCTTGGTTTAGGTATTATCATTGGGTGTATTTGTGAATGAATGCACATAGATATGTATACATTTGGTTAGAAATGTTTAAGGCATGAGGAAACCAACAAATTGGTTTAGTTAGAAAATTTAATGTGGATGTTTTGTGATGGGTATAAGTTAACCAAAGTGTTGATTTAGATGTAGAAAGAGTTTTGAGATAATGTTGATTTAGAATGAGTAAGAGAAAGAGATGGAAAATGAAAATGATGTATATTGATGGGTTAATGATGTGTGTGAACAGCTCGAGAATCCAGTACAGGCAACGAAGCTAGTCTAAGAACCGAGGATAGTGTACCAGTCAAAGTGCAAGAGGTAAGGGAAATAAACCATTTGTTCTTTGAGTTTTCTGATGACTGAAAACGTTTTAAAAGCATGAAAAAGAGTTTGATGAATGAGCATGTTTTATGAGATGATTTGATGTGTTGATAAATGTATGAGTGTTTTACCTATTTGAGCTCGATTTTTTATGTGATTTGTGTAATTGTGAACACATATGGTTTATAACCAAAATAGGTTTTTGTGATAACCACCATAAGCTCCACATGAAGGTAAAATGATTTTTATATAACAATGGCATGTTTTTACGGTGTTAGTGTTTTACCGATTTGAGATCGATTTTGATAAGTTTTGTGTAAATGTGAATACAATGTGTTATAACCGAAATAGATTTTGTGATAACCACTAAGAGCTTTACGTGAAGGCAAAATGATTTTTACTGAGACTATGACTTGTCATAATATGCACATCGGGCTTCGCTCTGGCAGCATGTAAGGCCGAGTCGTGCTCTAGTAGCATGTAATACCGATTTCCTCTGTTCTAGTAACGTGAGATGACCCCACTCCGACAGCGATAGGTGGCTTTGCTTTGATAGCATGTAAGGCCAGGCCGTGCTTTGATAGCATGTAAGACCAAGGGCTGTATGACTATGATAAAGTCTACAACAAATCATGGCCATGTATATGTACTATTGTCGACAAAATCCCTCGATTGTGGATATCTGCCTAGGGGACAAATTCAATCATTTTAATGTGCCTATGACAATGAGTTTTATAAATGCCTAGTCTTGATTTATTTGATGATGATGTGATTTTTACTACTGTGAGTTATATCTCGCAATGAGATTTGATATAATGTGATTGGTGATTTTTATCATGTGCTTTATGGTACTACTATTGTTTCTACCGTTATTTCTATAATGATTTGCATGCTCATTATTTCCATCATATTATGTTTGTGATGATGATTTTATAACTTCCCTTATCCTCCTTACTGAGCGTTTTAAGAGCTTACCCTTTTTCCTTCCCCTCTCCAGATTACTTGAAGTAAGCGAGATAGAGCCTGCCGCGTGCGTGATATAGGCTGGTGGACAAGATCTCCCCAAGCTATTGCTTGTGCACGCATAAGGTATAATTCAGTTCAGTTTGTATCCAGACAATGATGTAATACAGACATTTATGATATGTATTTTGGGATGTATTTAGGACGATTTAAAGAAATGAATTAAGATTCATGAATCGATCTTTTTGGGATATTATGTATTTGATTTCATTAAGTATGACTCATATGATCTTGGGGGAAAATGTTGGTTTATAAACGATAGTGAATTAAAGATATTGTATAGGAATGCACCCAGAGTTGTTAGTTTTAATTTAAGAAAAATTTTAAATTAGCTATATTTTTCGTGCTTTCGGGTTGTCACAGATTTTTCTTGGTGTCAGAGCAAATGGTGTCTAGTATTGTCAGTGTTGGTAAATTGGAAGTAGATTACATCTCAAGTGTCTGTATTATCTGTTAATGAATTGTATTTAACGAGTAAAATTATGATCGATGTTTAATGACTATGCACAAGCACGTATGAGATGAGAAGGGGACATTCAGGGAGGCAAGCACAACCACCTCCACCACCTGAAGGCAGGCACAACCACCTCCACCACCTGAACCACAGCCAAAGAGTCCTAACTCTCTAATGAATCGCCTAGAGCACGATGTGCATCATGGATTCGAGCAGATGGCAGTGTTATTCGCGCAACATTTTTTTCAATATTTATTCTCTTCTCCAATATATATATATATATATGTATATATATATATCTTAAAATATACATATATTTTACTCCCTCTTTTTTTCTTCAAATTATTTTTCCTTTTTCCTGTTCCTTTCACGCCATTCCTTTTTCTTCCTCCTTTCTCTTTCTTCTTTGCGAGTCGCCCTCTGTTGACATCTTCCTCATCATCACAGGTTACTGTTACTATTCCCTCGACATTGTTTTTTTCTCCTTCAGCATCATCACATCCCAGCTACGATCACATTTTCTATCCAAGTCTCAATTTTTTTTTTGTTCCCTGATCCTTGTAAAGAGACCCCCTGGTGCCATGTCTTCTCTGTTTCATTTTCCTTTCCCTAGTAGCCCCACACATTCTTCTGCTTTATCCTCTGTCTCCAGTTCACCACAGTACTCTCGACTCTTCACAGTTTCCTGCTCACCGTCCTCCAGTCTCCTCCCTACTGCCTCACCATTTGCGTCAACTTTTCACCTCTGTTTTCAAGTTTCTCCCTGTTTCCAGCAACTTTACAAGTTTCTGCCACATGCCTTGTAAGAGTAGTATTTTTACGTAGATTGTTTCTTATGATTTCTATGTGTACGAATACTTTATTTCGTTAGTGGGATCATAAAAAGAGTATTTTCTTGATTTAAGAGTTAGTGAAATAATTTAACACTTATAAGTTACATATAAGTCGAAAAAGGGCTATAACAACCACATGGCTAAAACGAGTAGATATAAATTATTCTGACTGAAAAGAAGAACTTAAAATGAGAAAATATAGGGAGCTCATGAAGGAAAACTGGTTTGATTTGGTCCCAAACATAGAGAACAAGAGTAAAAGCCAAAAAGGGCTAAACGAGTCTGTAATGGTCCGTTTAAGGTATTTTAGGTATATTCACCTACTGGAAACAGCCAAAACATAAAGACGAGAGTGTAAACCATAAAATATGACACTTCTAGATTTTTGAAAAAAAAGTCAAACGTGGTGAATGGTCAAGAAAAGTCAAAGGTAGTTAAGAAAAGTGGATTTTGACTATAGTTGATTAACCATGGTTAAAAATTAACCCAAGTATAGAGAAAAAAATTAGGAAAAAATATTTTTGGTCAAAATACAATATAATCATCCCCAAAAGCAGGGAAAATTTATTTAATTAAAATTCAGATTAAATTTAATGGGTAACAATGTAATGGGCCAAAGTGGAAATTTTAAAGCCCATTAAGGTATAAAAAGTATGGGCTGAATTTCTTATGTCCATTAAACCGAATTGTTGGACCAATTTTAGGGCCTAATATTTAGAAAATTGAAGGCCCGATGTGTAGTAAAAATTTTAGCCCAAAAGCCCATTAGGAAGGCCCAAATCGAGAGGCCCAAAAGCTAGGCCCGAATTGATAAATTTCAAGCCCATTAGTGAAAGTCACCATAGCCAAATTGGTAACTATTACCTAAACCAATTCAATTCAAACTTGTTAGAGGAAAAGTAAGGCTTAATGACTAAGTAATTGACTTATAAATTCAGCCAACACAACTTCATCTTCTTCCTTAAGAATTTGGCAAAGAGAGGAAACCATTAACAAACACATAGTCAAGCTTTCTCTCACTAGAAATCACTAGGAAAAAGGCATATTTGGAACTTGCAATCTGCATGAAAATTGTTTCAAATTGAGAGAGGATTAACATATGTTTGAATTGGCTATCAAAGAACCAAAGTGAGCAAACTGAGAAGCTTTAAAGTTTCAGCTAAGCGTGAAAGTGCAAGATAGGTATAATTTCAAGCTTTCAAATTCATATATGTTAATGTATGAATTATTCTAAGTTGATTGGTATATGTTTTAAGCATTGAAACACATGAAATCACTAAGAACATGGATTGTCAAAGAGTGGGTAATGGTAAATTGATGAATACCCATATGATCTTAAGGCATGAATGAGTTGATATACATGTGTTTATGATTATGGTATAGTTAGAATTATTCAATTTGATCAATTGGTGGATGAATTAAGTTGGTAATCAAGGTGTTTGATAAAATGCCTAAATGAACTAAGTTAAGCTTAAGAACATTGCCAACCAAGTATTTGTGAAAATGCCTAAGTGAATGGCTAGTGAAATGGTCGATGGTGGCGTGGTGCTCGGTATGGCTAGGCATGAGTGGTTCTAGACCATGGCATGTGACTGAGAGGTCCAATGGGTCAAGCCCAATCAGTTTTGGCCCAATGTGATGTAATGGGTTTCATAAAAGCCCAATAATAGTTGGTGGGCCCCACAAGCCCAATAGGCCCAACAAAAAATGAATAGTAAAATGAAAATGGGCTTAAGACAAAGTTAGGCCCTTTAAGGTTTATTAAGGCCCATTAAGTGAAATAAACTATATTAAAAGTGAAATACAGTAAGAAAAGTAAAATTAACATGATAAATGGTTATATACAGCTCTAGAGGTTGTTGAAGGAGCTAATCGGATTGCTGGATCGAGCAGCGTTGAGAAAGTAAAATTTTTCGAGTGATTTCAGGTAAGGGACTTTTGTGAGTAGTTAGAGATACCTGCAGGTATTTTCATTTTCTTTTGCATTCACTTAAAAACTCTGAGGGTCAGAGAAAGTGAATAATAATTATAGCGACCCGATAGTGGTAAATTACGATTTTTCCCCAATTTAGGAAAAAAGTCAACTTTTGGAAAAAGTTGTAAAAAGCATGGAAACCAAAATTATGAGTGTTTTTACTGCTGTTAAGCAGAAGAATAGGTAGATGGGCTAATGTTTTCATGGTTGATGAGAAATAGCATAATTTTTAGTGCTGATTTTTATGTTTTGAAAATCATCCATTTTAAACATCCAGCTATCCAATTATGTGAGAATAAATCGTGCTAGAGCACAACTCGCACTTGATTTTATATGTTTTCCACATATATTAGTGCTTAAGTATGATTCGTACTAGATTTTCATGACATACATGATAGAGTTCTAGAGCATTGCTCCTACTTAGTTTAATACGATTTATGCATGATAGAGTGCTGGAGCTATTGCTCGTACTCAGTTTTATATGTTTTGTGCATAGCATGGTACTGGAGCGATTGCTCGTACTTGATTTGAAACATGAACTATGCATGACCTAGTGCTGGAGTGTTACTCGCACTAGAGTTCGAGTTTGTGATGTGTGAAACAGTGTTTGAGCGAAGTGTCGACTGTGAGTCACACTCAAAGGCGCGCATTGTAGTTTTACTGTGATATATAAGACATGTTGAAAATCGTGATGATTTCCTCATGTAGATTGAGTGTCACACTGTTGAGATGTTCGCACGTGGATTTAGAGACGTGGTATTGATTATCCATTGAGATAGGGTTCATGGGTGTACGTTGTATCGTGTATATGTCACGGAGTACGCTGTACCATGTGTTGTTGTGATGTGTATGAGGAGTTAAGGAGTTGATAGCTGGCAGTTGTGATGGATTGACCCCCCTCCCGTTGCAGCAGTGATTGCCCCGTACGCTAAGATCCGTGTAGCTTGGGATCACAGTATAAGATATGGCCATAGTCCAGGATATTATTGCATTTAGCTATAGAGTCTCACATGATATATCACTTGATTTTATGATACGGATAGACCTGAGGGATGGGTCGGAATCCGATTGTTGTGTTGTGAATGATTTAAATTGCATATTTATTGTGATTTGAATATAAACGACATGATTTATCTAAAGGCATTATGAAATTATAAAGATGCATTGTTTTGCACGAAATGCCTACATTTAAGAACTAAGCATGATTTCTGTGCATGGGATTTAATTTGTACAAGTATATATATATATATATATATTAAATACATGCTCTTAAAGTGAGATAAGGAAATAATATTTTCGAGCCATAACATTATTTTGAGTAGATAGTGTAGATGTCTACTTGCTTTCCTGATTTCGTTACTGAGCTATGAGCTCACCTTTTTTTTTTCACCTCTCTACAGAGCATTCACAGTAGAGCGAGTACTATTAAACGATAGTATTCCTATTGCCCATTACCATTTCCTATCGATCGACAGGTCTACACATTTTGTACGATTTTGTATCTAAACATATAAACAGCACAGTGATGCAAATGATGTAAATTATGGGGGATGTATTTGTATTAGATTTTATATGAGCTCACTTATATTATAAAAGAAATTACAGTTAGTAGATAATATATAGACATGTATGTATGATAATGAGTGAATGGTATGGTAAGCGAGGATACTAACATCGAATCACAGTCCAACTGTTGATAAAGAGAAATGTAAGTAAAAAGCAAAAAAATTGTAGTGGTTTTGGTTAAGTCACGTGCGGTAGTGACAGAATGGTATCAAAGCAGAGTTGGTCCGATGTGAGTCAATGTTAGTAACTAGGAAAGTGTACATCCCCATATTATTGTGTTGTGTTTAGATACAATTGTGTATACAAGATAGGAAACAGACAAATTAATGGTTGTGAATGCAGGAATTGAGTCTTTATGGCGAATACCCGTAGTGGTAAAAGGACTTGAGGTATGGCTTGATGCCGTAGCAGTAGGCCTGAGAGTTGAGATTATTTTGAGTCCTTACCTGCCTATGAGACTCCAGGTCCTACTGAGGTACCAAAGAGTACTGAGACGCTTTTCACGAGGTTAAAGCGCAGCCTAGAGACGATAGTGGAGATATTGCCACAGACTATACCAGGTAGACAGGAATAGGATGCAGGGACTGTGACTGGACAGGCAGCTGCACCTGACACACCTGCATAGCCTACACATATCCCATAGCTTACAGATACTCCTACGTCCCCACCAGTTTAGGATACGCCTTCTTCTGTTGCTCAGCGATAGAGTAGTAGTGGTTTGGGGTACGGATTTGAGCTAAATCGATTACGACAGTTTTAGAAGCTTACACCTCTATCTTTTAGTGGGGTCAAGGACCCTGTTGCTGCTGAGGAGTGGATCAGAGAGATGGAGAAGCTATATGGGTTCTTCGAGTGTACGACTTTAAAGATGGTCGCATTTGCTACATTCCTACTAAAAGGATTGGTAGAGCATTGGTGGAAATCCACCAGACCCATATTGAGAGCCTGACACACAGATATCAGTTGGGAGATATTTTTGGACGCCTTTAGGAGGCAGTTTGTTCCAGATACGGCACAACGAAGACTGCAGGCTAAGTTTTTGGGGATGACCAGGGGAGTTTGTCGGTGGATGAGTATGAGACTAGATTCCTATCCTTGGGAAGATATAACCCCGACACCATGTATAGTGAGACCAAGGTCCATAGATTTTTTGATGGACTGAGACCAATTCTACGGTCCAAATTGGTCCCATTGGATATAGCCACATGTGAGGAGGTAGTGCGAAGGGCATAACTGTGCGAGCAGGACTATGAGAGAAATACTTTCGAGTTCAGGAAGCTTAGTCGGAGCCATGATAGAGAGAAGAAGAGGTCGACTAGAGATAGAGGTTTCAGTTATCGAGGAGGGAGGTGACTCTTCAGTAAGAGACCACGGATTAAGGAGATACGAGAGAGACCTGCTAGACCTTTTGCTTATCTGACCATAGCTCTAGCAAAGGGTATTATCATTGGAGGAGAGAGGCCTACTACTGAGTAGTGCAGTAGATGCGGTAGGCATCATGGCGGTAGACCTTATCCGATGACTCCTATTGTATGTTTCTGATTTGGGAAACCAGCGTATATTTCTAGAACTTGCCTAGAGATGGTTGAGACTACCTTACAAAAGGGTAGGGAGCTAGAGAGAGCTCCAATTGATACGTCTACTCCGAGGAAGAGAGCGACGACAAACGAAAAGGGGAAGTAGGTGATTGGTCGAGGGCGCGTACATGCTTTGGACCAGGGCACAACTGATGCTTCATCAGATGTGATTCAAGGTTTTATTGCGTACGTGGTTGATATGGATAAGGCATATCCGAAGTTGGCAAATATTCCAGTGGTTAGTGAGTTCCCAGATGTCTTTTCGGATGAATTGCCAGGATTGACACCAGACCAAAAGATAGAGTTCTGTATAGATTTGGAGCCTGGTACTAAGCCTATATCTAAACCACCGTACCGTATCGCTTTAGTTGAGCTGGAGGAGCTCAAGAGATAGTTGTAGGAGCTGTTGGATAGGGGGTTTATCAGACCGAGTGTTTCACCTTGGGGAGCACCAATTTTGTTCGTGAAAAAGAAGGATGGAAGCCTCCGATTGTGTATTGACTACAGATTGTTGAATAAGGCTACCATTAAGAATAGGTATCCCCTTCCACGAATAGACGACTTGTTAGATCAGCTTTGGGGAGCGGAGGTCTTTTCTAAGATTGATCTGAGGTCTGAGTATCATCAGTTAAGAGTTCAGAGTGGAAATATACCCAATACATCGTTTCTGACCCGATATGGCCATTAGGAGTTCTTGGTTATGCCATTCAGATTGACGAATGCTCCTACGGCTTTTATGGCTTTGATGAATGATGTGTTCAAGCCATACTTGGATTAGTTTGTTATCGTCTTTATCGATGACATTTTGGTATATTCGAAGTCTTAAGAGGAGCATGAGCAGCACTTGAGGATTGTATTACAGACTCTTCGAGAGAAGGAGATGTACGCTAAACTCAATAAGTGTGACTTCTGTTTGGCAGAGATCTCATTTTTGGGACACGTTGTGTCGAAGGATGGTGTATCAGTGGATCCATCCAAGATAGAGGTTGTAGTTCAATGGGAACAGTCGATGATAGTTACAGAGATAAGAAGTTTCCTGGGTTTAGCAGGATATTATCGGAGATTTGTTGAGGGATTTTTGAAGTTAGCTGCTACGTGGACACGTCTCACTTAGAAGAGTGTACCATTCATGTAGAACGAGAATTGTGAGAAGCATTTTCAGGAGCTGAAGCGTCGATTGACCACCGCTCCGATTCTTACTATCCCTACCAGCTCAAGAGGATTTACAGTGTATACCGATGCTTCGCGTTAGGGACTGGGCTGTGTATTGAGGCAGGATGGGAAGGTAGTTGCTTATGGATCCAAACAGCTAAAGGACCATAAGAAGAACTATCTGACACACGATTTGGAGTTAGCAGCAGTAGTGTTTGCGTTGAAGGTATGGCGCCACTACTTGTATGGTGAGAAGTTTCAGATATTCATCAACCACAAGAGCCTCAAGTATCTATTCTCATAGAAGGAGTCGAACATCAGACAGAGAAGATGGCTAAAGCTTCTAAAGGACTATGATTGTGAGATACTTTATCATTCAGGTAAGGTTAATGTTGTAGCTGATGCTTTGAGTAGGAAGAGCCTAGGGATGGTATCGTATATAATGGTCAGGGAATACGAGCTGTTGGAATAGTTTGCTAGCCTCAGTTTGGGTATTGTACCTTCTGACATGGATACAGACTATATGATAGTTAGCTATGCTTGGAGCTTGATCTATTAGACAAGATCATACAGGCTCAGCAGATTGATCCGTATTGCGTTGAGATGACTAGTAAGATACAAAAGGGCATAGTGATTGATTTTCAGTTGAATTCTGATGGACTACTGAGATACAGAGGTAGACTATGCATTCCCAAAGACCCAGAGCTCAAGAGATTGATATTGGCAGAAGCTCATTCATCGAAGTACATGTTACATCCGAGGAGTAAAAAGATGTATTAGAACCTCCGGAAGGTGTACTAGTGGTCAGGTATGAAGAAAGACGTGGCAAAGTTTATGGTGAGATGTCTCGTATGTCAACAGGTAAAGGTAGAGCATCAGAAGTCTGCAGGGTTATTGCTGCCTCTACCTATACCGATATGGAAATAAGAGCATATCACCATAGATTTCGTGATGGGTGTACCGAAGACCCGTAGGAATCACGATGCTATATGGGTGATAGTTGACAGACTGACTAAGTCAGCCCATTTCCTAACTATGAGGGCTACCGATACTCTGAGTTCATTGGCAGAGCTGTATGTACGTGAGGTAGTGAGGTTACATGGTTTTTCAGTGAGCATAGTCTCTGATAAGGATTCCTGCTTCATTTGCCACTTTTGGGAACATTTTTAGGAAGCCATGGGAACCCAGTTGAGTTTGAGCACCGCTTTCTATCCTCAGACAGATGGTCAGTCAGAGAGGACTATACAGACTTTAGAGGACATGTTGAGAGCGTGTGTACTAGATTTCAAAGGCTCCGGGGATAATCACTTGCCACTAGCCGAATTCACCTACAACAACAGTTATCGTTCAAGTATCGAGATGGCACCTATGAGGCTTTATATGGTTGTAGATGTCATTCTCCTATTGGATGGGAAGAAGTGGGTGACCGAAAGATTTTTACTCCTAATTTGGTTACACAAGCCTCTGAGGATGTCCATTTGATTGTAAAGAGACTGAGGACAGCTCAGAGCAGACAGAAGAGTTACGCTGATAGGAGACGAAGGTAACTAGAGTTTACGATTGGTGAGTCAATATTTTTAAAGGTTTCTCCTTCCAAGGGTATAGCGAGATTTGGAAAGAGAGGAAAGTTGAGTCCTCGCTACATTGGACCCTTTGAGATACTTGATCAAGTGAAAGATAAGGCCTGTAGATTGGCATTGTCATTGGACTTATCAAGTGTCCATAATGTCTTCCACATTTCGATGCTTTGGAAGTATCACCCGGATCCGGCACATGTGATTAGTTATGAGCCGTTGGAGCTCAGAGAGGACATGTCATTTGTTGAGAGACCGATTCAGATACTGGATAGGAAGGAGAAAGTCTTGAGATTGAAGACTATTGGATTAGTGAAGGTTCTCTGGTAGTATCACACTTCAGAGGAGGCTACTTGGGAGCTAGATAGTCTGATGCGAGAGAAGCACCCACAGCTGTTTGATGACTGACTTGGTTCTAATTTGGGGGACAAAATTTTCTTAGTTGGGGAGAATTATAAGATTTGTATTTTTATGTAGCTTGTTCCTTATGATTTCTATGTATACGAACACTTTACTTCGTTAGTGGAATCATAAGAAGAGTATTTACTTGATTTAAGTGTTGGTGAAATGATTTAACAGTTATATAACCTACATATAAGTCGAAAAAGGGCTATAGGAGTCACATGGCTAAAATGAGTAGATCTAAATCATTCTGACTGAAAAGAAGAACTTAAAATGAGAAAATATAGGAAGCTCATGAAGGAAAGTTGGTTTGATTTGGTCTCGAACATAGAGAACAAGAGTAAAAGCCAAAAAGGGCTAAACGAGTCCAAAATGGTCCGTTTAAGGTATTTTAGGCATATTCACCTATTGAAAATGGCCAAAACGTAAAGACGAGAGTGTAAACCATAAAATATAACACTTTCAAATTTTTGAGAAAAAGTCAAACGTGGTCAATAGTCAAGAAAAGTAAAAGGTAGTTAAGAAAAGTGGACTTTGACTATAGTTGACTAACCATGGTTAAAAATTAACCTAAGTATGGAGAAAAAAATTGGAAAAAAATATTTTTAGTCAAAATACAATATAATCATCCCCAGAAGTAGGGAAAATTTTTTTTAATCGAAATTCAGATTAAATTTAACGGTTAAAAATGTAATGGGCCAAAGTGGAAATTTTAAAGCGCATTAAGGTATAACAAGTGTGGGCCGAATTTCTTAGGTCCATTAGACCTAATTGTTGGACCGATTTATGGGCCCAATATTTAAAAAATTGAAGTCCCGATGTGTAGTAAGAATTTCAGCCCAAAAGCTCATTAGGAAGGCCCAAACCGAGAAGCCCAAAAGCTAGGCCCAAATTGGTAAATTTCAAGCCAATTAGTAAAAGGTAACCATAGCCAAATTGGTAACTATTACCTAAACCAATTCAATTCAAACTTGTTAGATGAAAAGTAAGGTTTAATGACTAAGTAATTGACTTATAAATTCAGCCAACACAATTTCATCTTCTTCCTTAAGAATTCGGCAAAAAGAGGAAACCATTAACAAACACATAGTCAAGCTTTCTCTCACTAGAAATCACTAGGAAAAAGGCATATTTGGAACTTGCAATCTTCATGAAAGTTGTTCCAAATTGAGAGAGGATTAACATATGTTGGAATTGGCTATCAAAGAGCCAAATTAAGCAAACTGAGAAGCTTCAAAGTTTCAGCCAAGTGTTAAAGTGCAACCTAGGTATAATTTCAAGCTTTCAAATTCATATATGTTAATGTATGAATTATTCTAAGTTGATTGGCATATGTTTTAAGCTTTGAAACACATGAAATCACTAAGAACATGGATTGGCAGAGAGTGGGTAATGGTAAATTGATGAATACCCATATGATTTTAAGGCATGAATGAGTTGATATACATGTGTTTATGATTATGGTATAGTTAGAATTAATCAATTTGATCAATTAGTGGATTAATTAAGTTGGCAATCAAGGTGTTTGATAAAATGCATAAATAAACTAAGTTAAGCTTAAGAACATTGCTAACCAAGTATTTGTGAAAATGCCTAAGTGAATGCCTAGTGAAATGGCTGATGGCGGCGGCGTGGTGCTCGACATGGCTAGGTATGCATGGTTCTCGACCATAACATGTGGTCGAGAGGTCCAATGGGCCAAGCCCAATTGGTTTCGACCCAATGTGGTGTAATGGGTCTCAAACAAGCCAAATAAGAGTTGGTGGACCCCACAAGCCCAATTGGCCAAATGAAAATGAAAAGTAAAATGGAAATGAGCTTAAGGCAGAGTTAGGCCCATTAAGGTTTATTAAGGCCCATTAAGGTTTATTAAGACCCATTAAGTGAAATAGACTATATTAAATGTGAAATAGAGTAAGAAAAGTAAAATTAACCTGATAAATGGTTATATGCAGCTCCAGAGATTGTTGGAAGAGCTAATCAGACTACTGGATCGAGCAGCGTTGAGAAAGTAAAATTTCTCGAGTGATTTTAGGTAAGGGACTTTTATGAGTAGTTAGAGATACCTATACGTATTTTTGCCTGCTTTTGCATTCACTTAAAAACTCTGAGGGTTAGAGAAAGTGAATAATAATTATAGCGACCTGATAATGGTAAACTACAATTTTACCCCTAGTTAGGAAAAAAGTCAACTTTTGGGACAAGTTGTAAAAAGCATGGAAACCACAATTATGAGTGTCTTTACTGCTGTTTAGCAGAAGAATAGGTAGATGGGCTAATGTTTTCATGGTTGATGAGAAATAACACAATTTATAGTGCTGATTTTTATGTTTTGAAAACCTTTTAAAGAGCCATTTATCGAATTATGTGAGAATAAATCATGTTGGAGCATAGCTCGTACTTGATTTTATATGTTTTCCACATATATTAGTGCTGAAGTATGATTCGCACTAGATTTCCATGACATGCATGATAGAGTGCTAGAGCATTGCTCGTACTCAATTTTATACAATTTATGCATGATAGAGTGTTAGAGCGATTGCTCGTACTCAGTTTTATATGTTTTGTGCATAGCATGGTACTGGAGCGGTTGCTCGTACTTGATTTGAAACATGAACTATGTATGACCTAGTACTGGAGTGTTACTCGCACTAGAGTTCGAGTTTATGATGTGTGAAACAGTGTTTGAGATGAGTGTCGAATGTGAGTTGCACTCAAAGGCACGCATTGTAGTTTTACTATAATAAATAAGACACTGTTGAGATGTTCGCACAAGTATTTAGAGACGTGGTATTGATTGTCCATTGATATAGGGTCCACGGGTGTACGTTATACCGTGTATATGTCACGGAGTACATTTGTGAGAACTGAGAATTTTGTATACCCAGTTATGAGAATTGTAATTTGGTATATGTAATTATGATGTATTAATGTATACACACGTTCTAAATATGATGAAGTATAAGAAGATGAGGTTTTTAAGTCTTGAATGTGTATGGATTGAAATATGGACGATGAGGTAGATTTTGGGAAGTTTTGCAATGAGTTTTCTACAAATTGATGCAGCGGCAATGCAATCTGTGAAGGCCATATCGATCTCCAAGGATGAGAGATCGATCTCATGGCTCCAGAATGCAGGAAATGTGCAAGAACTGATAGGCAGATCGATCTCATAGGCAAGAAGATCTATCTCAAAATGTTCCTATAAAGAGAAGATCGATCTCCTCAAGGAGCAGATCGATCTTATGAAGAAATTATGGGATCGATCTCACCCCACGATAGATCGATCTCATAGGCATAAAATTACCCTAAAACGTTCCCAAATTTAAAGAGAGATCGATCTCATCAAGGACCAGATCGATCTCCTACCTTCGGCCTATATAAGGACCCCTTTATTTTTTTTGGAAATTGATCTCTCTCTCTTCAGAAACCGAAATCCCTAGCTTTCTCTCTCCTCTAAATCGCCTATTTCCGTTTGAATCAGAGGTTATGGCAAGAAGGAAAGATGTTCCTCATCCAAAGGAAAACAACATACTTGGAAATCGAAGGACGAATTGAATCGAGGTGTGAATAGAGTCCTTCATAACTTTTGGGTAAATTTCTAAGCTTTAATCGTTGATATTGAGGTGATTTTGATGATTGTGACTATAGGTGTTATGATAAAATAGATAGGAAATGATTAGAGTTGATGAAATTGTGATTTTGTTGGAGTGATGATGATATTATACAATTTATGGTAATTTTTGGGATTTTAGCTATAAATCGGAATCGAGGCAATGAGGTGATTTTGGCCTGGATATTATGCATGAAAAATGTAGGATTTGAAATGTAGTGGATGAGAATGTGGATTATGATAGGAATATGAGAAAAATGAGGTTTGTAGTAATTAACGAGAATATGAGCAAATATGTGCTCGATGATGTGATTGAGATGAATTATTGATGTTTTAGCATCGTTTGGGCAGCCCGGGAGTTCTAGAGAGGAATGCGAGGCTAGTCCATCGTTTGGGGGAACGATTGCACTATACGAGGTGCAACGTTGTAAGGGAAACTTAAACTTATTTGTGTATATGATTTTGTGATGATATTGTAGCATGAAATGTGATTTGAGAAAACAAGCATGTTTTTATAAGTTGTGAATGAGTTGTTGCACACAGCTTTATAGCCGATTGAGGCCCAATTTTTATGAGTTGTAAACTAAATGTGAAATTGTTTTACAACCGTTTTGAGTTTGAAAAGTGAAAAGTGATTTGGGCTCTATGTTAAGGCGTACTGAGATTTGAGAAATGTGTGCTGGTTTTTCCGGTTTGAGCTCAGTTTTGACATGTTTTGTGTTGAGTACAAAACGGTTTTGAGATGAATTTTATGAGAAAAACCATTATAAGCGCTACATGAAGACAAAACAGTTTTATATGATAATGGTTATTACTGATACTTTGGCGTCTCATGTTGAATACACATTGGGCTTTGCTCTTATAGCATGTAAGGCCGAGTCGTGCTCTAGTAGCACGTAAGACCGACTCCTCCGTTATAGTAACGCAAGATGACCCTGCTCCGCGATAGCGATGGGTGGCATTGCTTTGATAGCATGTAATATAGGGCCATGCTTTGATAGGATGTAAGACCGACGGCTATGCGACTCTGATCAAGTCTACAGCGAACCATGGCCATGGGTGTATTATTGTCGATGAAATCCCTCGATTGGGGATGTTCGCCTAGGGGACAAGTTCAATCGTTTTGATCTGCCATGACGAGTGTTTATATGAGTTTTATTTACCTAGTCTCGTTTCACACATGAGATTGTGTTTGGTGGCTGCGCCATGTGCATTACTATTGTGATGATTTTCATCACGTTTTATGAGAAAAGCCATTATCGCATCCTGTTTTCTACATCCATGTAACCATGGTTTGAGCCATCTATTATCGTGTTTCTACATGACTTTGAGAAATGAGTTGAGATGATGTTTTAATTATTCATGCTGCACTTTTCTACTGTGTTTATTGGGTTTTTACCCACGAGACAAAATGATTGTGCTGTGCAAATATTTATTTCATTAATGAGTCCCTTACCCCTTACTGCGCGATTTAAAAGCTCACCTTGTTTTTCTATCCCCCCAGATTTCTTTAAGTGAAGAGAGTCTCCAGGCTATATATTGTACTTAAGGTATATTTAACATTTCATGTACCCAGACTTATGTTGTATTTATAGACATTGGTAAACAATGATGTATAGGATGTATTAGGATTATTTGACTATGAGTTGAGGAATGTATATGATATGATATATATAATATTAGATGATGAGATCCTGAGGTGAAAGTCTTATAATTATATATGATGATGCTTGAAATTGCATAAGAATGCACCTAGAATTGTGAAAGGATGTAAATAAATTTTAAATTTACTCTATTTTCAGTGCTTCCGGGGCATCACAGATACTTGGCTCAATGGTACCAGGAGTGCGTCGACTAGGACTATGTCCTGAGTTCAAGCCTCTGGGGATGCGAATTGGGGTATTTACCTCGATAAAACCGTGAGAGGCCTGTGGGGCTTTCAAAGCTGACAATACGGATGAGTAACGATGTCAATAGCAGTCGATGTCATAGAGTCGATGTTGTGGGCCCAAGAGGGTTGGCCATGGCCGGCTGGGCTGGTCCGATTGGGCTGGGCCGTTACAACGTTGTACCGTGTATTGTTATGATGTGTATGAGGAGTTGAGGAGTTGGTAGCTGACAGTTGTGATGGACTGACCCCCCTCCCATTGCGACAGTGATTGCCTCGCACACTAGAATCCATGTAGCCTGGGATCACAATAAGGATATAGCCATAGTCTAGGATATTATTGCATTTAGCCACATAGTCTCACAAGATATATCACTTGATTTTATGATACAGATAAACCTAAGGGATGGGTCGGAATCCAATTGTTAGGTTGTGAATGATTTAAATGTCATATTTACTGTGATTTGAATATAAATGACATGATTTATCTAAAGCATTATGAAATTATAAAGATGCATTGTTTTGCACAAAATGCCTACATTTGAGAACTAAGCATGATTTCTGTACATGGGATTTAATCTGTACAAGTATATATATTTTAAATACATGCTTTTAAAGTGAGATAAGGAAATAATATTTTTGAGGCATAGCATTATTTTGAGTAGATAGTGTAGATGTCTACTTGCTTGCTTAATTTCCTTACTGAGCTGTGAGCTTACCCCTTTTTTTTACACCTCTCTACAGAGCATTCGCATTAGAGCTAGTACGATTGAGGGATAGTATTCCTATTGCCCATTGCCATTTCCTATCGATCGACAGGTATACGCATTTTGTACGGTTTTGTATCTAAACATATAAACAGCACAGTGATGTAAACGATGTAAATTATGGGGATGTATTTGTATTAAATTTTATATGAGCTCACTTATATTATAAAAGAAATTACAATCAGTAGATAGTATATTGACATGTATGTATGTTAATGAATGAATGGTATGGTAAGCGAGGATACTAACATCGAATCATAGCCCAACTGTTGATAAAGAGAAAGGTAAGTAAAAAGCGAAAAATTTGTAATGGTTTTGGTTAAGTCACGGGTGGTCGTGACACGCCTCTCTGCAGCAGCCATCCTTCACCAAACCTTTTATTGCAGTTTTCCAACCTCTTGCCAGTCAATTTATGATCGTCCTCATTCCCCTTTGTGCTTCTCCTGCTGCCACGCTCTACTTTTCCTTCGGTTTTCTCTCCTCGGTTCCACTGCACTGTCTCGTTCCACCCTCATTTCCTTGCTGCAATTTTCCTTGTTTTATCTCGGGTTCTACAACCCCTTTCACCTACGTCTTTGTTGTCCCTTCCAGTCTTCTATACCGACTCATATATATATATATACACACACAGAGTATCGGGAGCTGTCATTTCTTGTTTTCAGTTATTTTTTTCATTTCTCGAGTGTCCCTTCTTTCTCTTCGTTTCCAGGCCGTTCACCAACCGCTCCTATCTCACTTTCCTTCCAGTTCGGTTTCAAACTGCCATCGTTCTGCACATTTTCTTCTTTCTCTACCTAAACTTTTTCTACCTTTATTTTCCTTTAGTTCCGTTAGACGTCATCACTGCCACTCCCATTGTTTCTGTCAGGCTTCCAGCTCTTCTACCCTCTACCGATTTTAGACCTTGGACCTACAAATAAAAGTCCTATCACCTCTATTATCTAGACGGTTGTACTCTGTTCGTCACCTTATTCTCCTTCTCACCTTACCGAACATCTTCTTCACCCTTCTTTCTTCACGTCTCTTCTCGGTCAGCACCCCTCATATCCCTTAATTCTTACCTTCTTCTCTTCTATCGAATGACTAACTTATTTCATGGAAAATTCCTTTAAGTATTGAATTCTACACACATATATTCATTCTCTTCCAATGGTCCTTGTACAACTATCGGGATTGGCTGCATTTGGGAGCCAATCCACGGTTCCTATAGGTGCATACCATTCATACTCATTTACATATTGTATATTCCAATGTTCTTTACTTAATGAATGATAAATTGTTACTCATACACATGCATACCTATATATATGCTTAATAAGTTTTCCCCGTGGTATGAAAGTGAAAACAAAATCTAATATTCCTATCTATCTATTATGAGGGAGTGCTCATTCTTTAATCTACTGACACGCCCTGAAGGTATAGTCCGCAAGTACACGGGTCGTACATGTAATAATGGGATTTAAGTCCCGAGTTATCGTCCCACAGAGAAGTTGATCAGTCTAATTAACTACCGGTTAATTTTACCCTAAGTATATCCTAGCAAATTATGAATTGATGATGGCTGGTCTACATGGCTAGAATTAAAAATACTGAAAGCAATAAAATAATAAAATTATAAAATAAAGGAAATAAAATCGAGCAAAAATTACTTACAAAACTCCAAACAATTAAAAACAAAAAACCTACAAAAGAAAATTAAAACAGTTAAAACGAATTAACGCAATTAAAATAAAATGCAAATATAAACATAAAGCAATAAAACTAATTAAACTAAAATTAAACAAGCTTAAAATAAAATGTGCATGTAATTAAACTAACTAAGAGAATGCAATTTAAACTAACTTAAAGTCTAATGAAAATAAAGACTAAATTAAAAATTCATGAAAAACATTTAATCTAAATTAATTCTAAATGAAAAACCTTAATTCCTATTTTATAAAGAAAATTAACTATTAATGAAATTAAACTAAGCCTTAAACTAATAAACTAAGAAAATATAACTAATAAGCAAATTGATTCACTACTCTAATTCTAACTAAGTTAATAAATTAAAGTAAAAGCAATAACAAGTAATAGAAATGCATGGTAACTTTAATTGAAACAAATCCATAATGCCAAACATGGCTTTAGCAAAATTGCCCAACCACCAAAGTGGTCCCGAGCATGAGTACTCTTGACTTTCTTCTCCATTGCATTTCCAGCTGCTCACGGATTGTCCTCTACTGTAGGTGTGCTCTCGGTCTGCAGACGTTGTCCTCGGCACCAGTTGTTGCTGCATTCAGTCTGTCCACGTAATGTCTATTCTTGCTCTCGGTTATGTCTTTTCCAGCTGGTATTCCCCGTTTTCAGCTTGTACTGTCTGCTTTGAAACGTTGCGCCATCTCCATGCTTGTCCTCTGCCTAGGTGTGTCTATTCCTTTGTTACAGCACATTCCTCTCTGCTTGTCCAGGTGCTCTCAACTGTGTTGTCTTCTGCACTTGCTCCTGCTTTCAGCTCCATTTTGTTGCACATGCACATTCTAGCTTCCTACCATACTCAGCAAGCAAACCCGGAAATAGACAGAACACAAGCATTAAATTGTAATATGTAAGTTCAAGACAATGAATAAATAATAGTAAACTTGTAATGACTGAAATTAAAAGCTAAAACAAGAAAAGAAACATCAACAATAAATCAAACATGAACAGAGGAGAATAGAGTAAAAGAAAAACTCCTGCTAATGCTCTCGGCTGTCCACTGATGTTGCTCTACTGCATAGGCCCAATCCCCTGAACAGCAACATAATTCCATGTACCTGGTTTGGCTCATTGCTACGTTCTACTCAGGTTCTTAGCAGCCCAACTCGCAACAGCCACTAGCAGCTGCTGCTCCACTTGTTCAACCCGCACACAGAAGGTGTCCGTTTCTAATTCCAGGTGTTGCGAGTGAAGACCAGGTAACGCTCCAAGTGAGGACCTTGCTGCCTCAGTTGCCCGACCGTGCACTGGACTGCTAATCCTGAAAACTTAGTGTTTCATTTCTAGGTGCAGCGAAGATTAACTGCTGGACCTTACTGCCTCAGCTGCCTTGCTCAATGTCTCGGCTAACTGCTGTCTCTCCAGGTCTGCACCACTCGACCCCAGCAAACAGTAGTGAAACTCTAAGAAATCTCAAGCGGAGCACAGAAATAATAAATGAAAATTTGCAACCCGAGAGTAAAAAGGAAATAAGAGATGAAAGCTAGTTCCTAAAAAGAAACTTTGCATGAAACAAAAAGTAAGTAAACAACATCTAAAAACAAAACTATTAACCCGAGAAGACCAAAAATGATTGCTAAAAGTTAATGAAATATCAAAGATTGAAATGATGAAATTTTCCATTCAAATTTAAGTGCATTGAATCAAGAATAAAGTAAAGAAATTGCAAAACCGAGAAGGACATGGTAAAATCACTATTCATTAACAAAACAAGAGAAGAAAATTTTTAATTTAAAAGAGAACTATTCGAAAATTAAAACAAAGGAAGCTTGGAAATTAACCTAAAAGCTACTCTACTCTAAATTAAAACTACTCCTAAATTACTCTACACTACTCCTAACCTAGGCTACCTCTACTCTAGCTTCTACTCTAGCTTACCCTACTCCTACTTCCTACTTTACTTTCTACTTCTACTCCTACTTCATACTTGATTTTTTCAATTGCCATCACATTCTATTTATATACAAACATAGGGGGTACAATGGTAAATTTTCATCCTAGATGAGTTGGCATTGTTTGGCTACTTGTCTTCATTTGATTTGCTGCAGAGTAGATATTTCCACGTCATCAGTCTTTTTGTCCAATTAGTTGTGCGATGTGGCCTGGCGTGTGTCTTCCAGAGGGTTGGCACGGTGATGACTCAGTTTTCACCTAGCATCATGCATGTTCAGACGACTGATGACTCAGTCTGCAATTGGAAGTGGTCCAGTCTCTTTTAGCTCGTTTTCTGCCCAATTTCATCTGGAACGACTGAGTTTCATCCGAATTTAATTTATCTGCACATTAAAGAATTTGAATTAAATAAAGGTTTTATTAATAAAATAATATGAGGATTAAATAAATAATTAGGAATTTAAGCACAAATAATTCTATAAAAAATAGAATTATCATCTACCTTATAATGATTTATTTCTAATCTCCTCCCATAGTCATTTATTTTAGCATTAATATATTTTATTTATTAATCCCTCCATGTCTCACCATGGAAAATTATGTTTAAATTTAAGTCATTGATGAAGGGAACACATTTTTAATCCCAATAGTTTAAATTTGTTATTCGTTAATAAGACCGAATTCAAGAGAATTCATGATGTTCACACAATGTGCACTATTTAGGTCAATTTTTCTTTTACTATTTTAAGCATTTCTAAGGTTCGTTTAATTAGTTTTTAGGTTATATTTAGGTCATGTAATTAGTGGTTAGAGTTTAGGTGATTTTAGAGTTAATTTTCATAGCATCTACATAGCATTTAGGATTTATTTTGTAATAAATTTGTATTCTATCTAGGTCTAATTGTAAGGGTTGTTGGTTTTAGTGTCATTTAGGTTAGTTTAGATGTTTCTTAGGTCATTTATACATTAAATTAATTTTTAGTTAGATTTTCATCACTTTTTACATTTTATTCTCCATTTAGGCGTCTTTAGCACCAATTCTGTCCAGATTTCTTTTTTATAACTGTTTAAACATGTTTTAGGCTATACTGAGGTCCATTTAGTTAATTGTTAAGTCATATTAGAGTTATTTAATTAGGGGTTAGTGTTTAGGATGCATTTAGGTTAGGTTTTATGGCATATTAGGCTTAATTTTGCATTAAATTTTAATGCTATCCATATTTTATTTTCAATACTATTTTATGCATTTTAAAGGCTGTTTTGAGATTAATTTAAGTGTCAATAGGTTGCACTTGTTTAGGGTTAAGTTTAGGGTTATGTTAGATTAAGGCTCATTCCATTTCGTTGGCTTTTCCATGTATTAATTTAGAGATAGTTGCATTAGTATTTTAGGATTTTTATTTACTATTTTAGTAAGCTTTAATTAGTGTTTTAGTGCTAAGTTAGTATTAATTTATGGTTTGAGCTATGCATTTAGGGTAAGTTTATGCATTTTTAGTTTATTTTCATTTCAATTTTCAAAATTCCAAAAATATTTTATTTCTCATACATTATTTTAGTTAGTCTTAGTAATTAATTATGCATTTCACTAGTTTAGAAGTCATTTAGGGTTAGGATAAATCTAGGGTTTACATTATAGGGCATTTTAGGGTTAGAACTACCATTTAGGATTTTTAAGGTTTTATTAAGATTTTATTTCATTGTGCATTGGTTTAGATTATTTTGCATTTTATTTCATTTAATTAGATTACCTTCATGTATTTTTTTATTTCATATTAGGATTTTCTAGATCTATTTTCATTATATGCATTTTGGGCCTATAGTTTATAGCATTTGCATTTTTTGCCTAATTTCATTATTGATTTAATTTTGTTATTTTTCTTTTGCGATTACTTTAATTTCTTATTTGGGCTTTCTATGTATTTCTTATTCTCATTTTTCTTATTATTATCATTTTATTTTTAGTTTATTATTTTATTTGCTTATTTTTATATTTTTGTTTTACCATGCTTTAGTAGATTTGTAAACCAACCACATTCATAATTGGCTTAGATATACTTTAGGATGTAATTATCTGGTAATAAATTAAGTTCACTAAATCTTTGTGGGACGATATTCTAGGACTTTAGTTCTTATATTACTTGTATGACATGTGCGCTTGCAGTAGACACCATTTAGGGTTAATGGTAGCAAACTTATAGCTAGCCCCGTGGATGTAGGCATATTGCCAAAATTGTAAACCCTAGTTTATCTCCATATTTGCCTAACAATGTTCACACCCATAAAAAATTAAGATCCCTTTCTATATAGGAAATAAAAAAGGATGTGATTTAGATCTTTTAGCTCGAGAAGCCATAATTGATTCTTTTTTTTTTTGTTAAGAGTAGTAACTGAGCCAAAGAAATAATCTACTCTAATTGTGATCAAAGTTCATATTATGATCATGATAACAATAAGTATCAAGAACAGATACATAAAAGTATACTCTCAAGTGAAGGTCTAGTGTAGTTCTAGTAGATACATAGTCACTAGGCAGAAGATTTTCAATATTAGATACATCAGTGGTTTGCATTAGTGCATGTGTGGATTGTTAGTGTATGTCCTAAAGCTAACCTACTTAGCGAGTGACATGGTACCATAACAATGCAAGTTCACTTATGGTTAGTGATATAAAGGTTTCTCTTCACTATTTAGATTGGTAGTAATTGGGATTATTTGTCATTAAATATGGTAAAACCCATGGAACAATACTAGCCTTGAAAAAGAATTATAAAAGGTTATAATTTTGAGATCCTTATGCATGGAAGCCTTTTTGCTTAAGAATGAGCATTAACAATGCATTGAAGTTTAGCATATGTTAAGTCTCTTACTTTTGAAGTAAGCAATTGGTCTCATAAATTGATGTATGCGAGATACTTATGGATAATATATGGGTTCCTATTAGGGAACAAGTTCATTGAACATGATAGGACATGGGAATTCTATTCCGTAGTTTCACTCAAGCATCTATGAAAATATTCTTAGGTGATAGCCGTGAAGGTGATCCTTTGACTTGTGACACTTGGTCTTCTTATTCGTGGAACATTGCACTTTGATTTCACCATTATAGGTTTGGTAAACCAATTGCCTAAAAAAGTGTTTATGGGTGTGGCTTGAAGCATATGAGGTGGATGAGCGGTCCAAAGAAGATCCATCACCCCATGTGAATTTAGGGAATATATCTTGCCTGTTCTTGAGATGAGATTAATTATGTCTGTACTAAAACTATGCTAGGCCTCACTGTGACGCCCCAGAAGCGTAGAAATCAGGGCAAATTTAAAACTTTTTATTCATCCATTCATAATTAAGGGTGCATTCTTGTGCAGTGTCATACATCATACTACATATCATACCTCAGGATCTTATCATCTCATAGATATATGTCATACCATATACATGACTCAAATCAAGGTTAATTAATCCTAATACATCCCATACATCATTGTCTAACAAGTGTCTGTAATTATAACTTTAGTTTGGGTACATGAAAAGATATATTATACCTCAAATACAATATATGGCCTGGAGCTCAAGTCCTCCACTAGCCACTACTCTGTACGTCGCAGGGAAAAACTCTCTTCACTTGAAGAAATCTGGGGGGAGAGAAAACAGGGTGAGCTTCTAAATCGCTCAGTAAGGGGGTGTAAGACCCGAATTTAATTAAAATATGAAAATTAAATAAGAAAAGATGGGGGATGTATGAAGGAAGTCGGGTTAAATTAATCTCGAACACGTGCAAGGGTAAAATGGTCAAAAGACCAAAGGTCGGTATAATTTCGATAAGGAAATTTAATTAAAAATATGGATTTGAGAAATCTTGGTCAATAAAGATGAAATAAATTTATTTTGGGTTAAATTGATCAAGATATTAATTTATTGGAATTAATCGGGATTAATCGGGATTTTTAGTTCGGAAGAATAATCCCGAAAATAATCGAAAAATATACTGAAAAGTCATTCGGGACAATATCCCGAAAATACGGAGGAATTATACCCGAAAAAGGGTTAAAATATAATAAATAAATTAAATAAAATTAAATTAATTAATTTAGAATTAAATAATAATTTTAAGGATATTTTAAGGGATATTTTGTATTTTTATAGAGTATTTTAATGAATAGTGTAATAATTAAAATAAATAAATAATAAAAATAAATTAATATATAAAAATAAATTAAAGAAATTGAAAAAAAAGGCTGAAAACGAAAATATCGGGGAGAGAGAGAGAACCAGAAAAACGAAAAGGGGGCAGCCGACCGAGGAATGCCCGACGAGCCATCGGCGGCAGATGATCCCAGCTGACGGTCGGAGAAGGTAGAGCGAAGCCCGGCGGTTCCAGCAGTACCGGTGACGCGCGTCGATGGCCACGATTTCCGGCCGATCGACGGACGAAAAGTCGAGGGGGAAAATCGAGTCAGTCCCGCCGAACGGCGGCGTCTTGGCTTCGATCCGACCCCGCAAAATGATCCCCAGGCCGAGACGGTTCTTTTGAGCCCATTGGCAGCCGACGAAATGGCGGGAATCGCCGACGACGGCCAAGAGGAGAAAATGGGTTCGACGGCCGGAGGAGAACAGGCCGGACCGGCTATTTTTCGGCGAGCTCGAGGTGAACCAAGCCCATATTCGTGATGCGGACGACCCAGCGGAGCGATTGGTGGCGAGAGCCGGCGGAGAACCGGCCGGCAAGGTGGTGAACCGGCGGTGAACCGGCCGAACCGGAGAGAACCGACGGTCTGAACCGGTCCGAACCGGACTGAACCAGTTCAGCCAAAAAGAGGAGGAAAAAAGGAAGAAAAAGGGAAAAAGAAAAAGAGAAAAAAATTGGGAAAAATTCCAGCGATGCAATCGAGCTTCGGGTAAGTCGATAAGCGGTCAAATTGACCGATTTAAATTTTGGAATATTTTATTTAATTAATTTTCGACTGGAAACTTACCCAAAAAATTGGGGAATTGTGTAGCTCGACGATTAGCATCCACCGAGGGCTCGAAACAGCCTTGAATTTCGTACTAGCATGGAATCTCGGGTAAGTGACCCTGATTTACGACAATTACCTCGGTATACGTTATATTGATTTAATTTTCGCATAAATTGAATTAAATTCTGGAAAATTAGATAAATTGTCGTAAATAATAAATTTAGCTATCCGAGAGTAGAACGAGGCCCAATAAATTATTGGTGGGCCCAATGAGCCCAATAGGCCTCGATAAAGTGAAAATTAAGTGAAAAACGGGCTTAAGGCCGATTAAGGCCCATTAAGGTGCAATCGGGCCCAATAGGGATAAATGGGCCCAACGATTTAAATTAAGCCCAGAAAATAGGAAATACAATTAAATTGTATAATATCTGACCTGAGGAATATTGATACGCAGTTCCAGGCATTTGATTGGGAGCATAACGGACTGCGCGACGAGACAACAGTGGAAAGGAAAAGGTCAGACTCGACAGGAAAATAAGGTAAGGGAATTCTACAGACTGCTAGAGGTAATTTTATGAAATTTTAAGTCATATACAGTCTTTTAAAATTTATCTGAAGGGTCTAGAGGTCGAATAATAATTTTAGTGCCCCGAATGGGCAAATTACTAAAATACCCTTTGTTAAGGGTAAAATCTATAAATTTAGGAAAAATTGGGAGGAGCAAGAACAAAAGGTTCCTGCTCATTCTGGAGGTATTTTAACACATGCATGAGTAGGCTGGCTCACTTTTAAAGAAAAATGCATAGCATTGCATACCATTAACGATGTAATTTCTGTGAAAACTATTTGAAGATAACCGAGCCGCCTACGTGTTTTTATTTACATGTGACGTGCTAGAGCTCAGCTCGCACGATGTTTGATTTATGTGATGCATGCATTAGTGCTGGAGCGAGAGCTCGCACTAGAGTTTTACATGCATAGGTGCTAGAGTATAACTCGCACCAGATTTCACATGCTTTTTCGTGACACGGTGCTAGAGTCTAACTCGCACCATATTTTTACATGATTTTTAAGACAGGGTGCTGGAGTTTAACTCGCACCAGATTTTATAAGATTTTCATATGATTTATATACAGAGTGCTGAGCCTAACTCGCACTAGTTTTACTGGATTTGTGGAGTAGCGCTGTCTGCCCTTGGAGTCAGCCAAAAGGCCCAACAGGCTCAAAAGACCTCTTAAGTAGGGTGAGAGTGAGGGATGAGGTTGGCGGCCCTGTGGAGATGTAAAGCGGGCTCTGCCAATTTTACTTGATTTGATGAGAGTGCTGAGCATCGCTCGCACTGATTTTTATGAGAACATACGATGAGCCGTGCTTGGAGCATCGGGTAGACTGTGTGTCACCGATTTAATAGGCTCGCACGTGCGTTTTGAGACATGGCAATGAGTATTGAGAAATAAAACCTCTCTGTGGGAAGCAGGCCATTTGGGCTGGAGTACCTAGAGTGATATGGGTCCATGGAGTACGATGTACCGTGCAAGTAGCATGGAGTACGATGTACCGTGGGGTATCTTCGGATACGGTATCTTTGTGATACGGGGTATCTTTGTGATACGGTATGTTTGTGATACGGGGTTTCTTCGGATACGGCATCTTCGGATGCGTGAGATCGGATAAGACTGACGGGTTGGATTGACCCACCTCCCGGGCGGTTCCCGATCAGGGTGAGACCTCGCACACTGGGATCCGTGAAGCTAGAGGGACTCACGAGGACACATATTGGCCAGTCCTGGTTATTACCGATATACAGTTATTGCCTAGTCTCGTATCTTGTATATATATATACATATGTTTCCGGATATCGATGCTTTCGAGAAACTCAATTTTCATGATTTTGTGTGAGTCAGGATCACCCGAAGGAGGGGTCGAGTCCTGACTTTATTATGAAATTTTTAAAGAGAAAGAAATGATTTAAAATAATTGCACGTTGAATTTTCCGTGCAAACTCGATTTACATAACATCATAAGCTCATGTCATTTGTTTTAAAATGTGTGGAGAAAGGGTGGTTTTTATGCATGGCACCACGTTCATGTAGGTAGTATGGTTACCTACTTGTTCGTAGGATTGCCTTACTGAGCTTGATGTGCTCACCCCTTTCATTTTCTCCCACAGATAATCTCCAGTTGAAGTTGAGGCGACTCAGTACTGCGTTCTAGATATCCGCTGCTGCCCATCAACATAAGGTATATACACTTGTACTTATTGTATCTACATAAGCATAGCACAGTAACATGTTTGTAAGTGTCTCTAGGGGATGTATAAATATTGTAGACATTTTATAAATGACTTGAGAAGAAATAAGTTACATGGTAAATGTATGGTGGGACTGGCATTGACGCACAACCCAATTTATTAGTGAAGTGTGGTCACGATCAGAGGAAAGGTAAGTATGAAATAGAAATAACAAAACGCAAAAAATTAACTCTGATTTTTGGGTAGTTTGGGTCGTGACATATAAAGGTGGTATCAGAGTAGCAATTGGTCTGATGTGTGTCAGTGTCAGTAATTAGAAAATTACATCCCCGTGTTACTGTGCTTGGTTAGATACAATAGTTTATATCGAGATGGGTTTTGACTAAGAAATGGTTGAGAATGCAGGAATGCCTAATATGAGTCGCGTTAGATGAGATAGTGCACGAGGCAGAGGTCGTAGAGGTAGACCTGAGCCTGCTAGTCGTGCTGAGTTGACCTGTGAGAACCAGGATGAAATTGAAATAGAGGCTAATGTTGAGCATGCCGCACTGAATCCGATAGAGAGATCGGACAGTATTGAGACACGCTTCGCGAGATTGGAGCGGAGTGTGGAGATTATTTTGAGGAGCTAATTGCTCAGATTATGTATAAGATCAGAGGGCGCAGCGGAGCATTGGTGGAAATTCGCTCGACCCATCTTAAGTGTTAAACATCCACAGCTAAGATGAGAAATCTTATTGGATGTATTCCGGTGACAGGATATCCCGAACATGATTTAAAGGAAAAATTTCTTACACTACCCAGGAATACTAAATTGATTATGAGTATGAAACTCAGTTATATTCTTTGGCAAATATTACCTCGATACTATGAACAAGTGACAGTCGAGATATCTAAGAGTTCATGAAATGGCTCAACTTTTCAGTTAGAGTCCGATTGGCCCGTGAGATATTACCTATGGAGGCAGTGCGCAGATTTACAGTTGGGTAAATAAGAACATGAATTGCACGCCCCTGAGATTGGGAAAGGTAGTGAGGGCTAAAATAGAGACAGAAAGAGAATCGAGAAATGATAAAGATGTTAAATTGGAAAATGATAATTGGTAAAAGATTTAATTTGATGAGTCATTGAGTAAGATACTTGGTAAGGCCCCAGTGCATCCAATTTTGACACTCTTGAGGGGTATTGTGATTGGAGGACCCCGACCTGCTACGAAGCAGTGTAGCAGTGTAAGCACTGTAAGCAGTGTGGAATGTGTGGTGGATACTACGGAAGGAGGGTCTATACTTACACTGTATTGATGAAAATGGCCGTTAAGTGTGATAAGACGGACCATTGATTTTGATTGCACAGAGTTGGGTGAGATCGCCCCACAGAAAAGTAAAGAGACAGAGAAAAACTTAGTTGGTATAGCTGCAACGAAAAGGGAGGCAATAGCCGAAAAGAAAAAGGAAAGTAGGCTGTTGGACGAAGGCGAGAGGATGTCTTGGACCAGGACACTATTGATGTTTCATGGACGTGGTGAAAGATACCACACTTGTTATGAATAATGAAGTACATATGTTCATTGATCCTAGTGCCACACATTTATTCATATCGCCTTCATTCGCATATAAGTGAGTAAAAAGGCATGAATGCCTATATCATTGGGCACAATACTAATAAATGAGTACCCCAATAGAGGAGGATTAATTAACGGAATATGGATATAGAGATTTTAAGTTGAAAACAGGGGTGAAAATATCACTGAAAAGTATATGTAAGTGTTGACAAGTGATAAAAAGGGGTGCAACAGTTGAAATTAAAGGAGTAAAGGATTGTACTCACGGAATGAATAATGACAAGAGTTTCGTTATAATAGATACACTAAGGAGATAATCTTTAAGATGAGATATGCTTAATTCTGAATACAAGATGTATTGGAGTAAGAGGCGTATGCAAGGTGAGAACATCCTTACGATATGAAGTCATTAGGATTAAAGCAATTAGTAGCGAATACAAATTGTAATCACATGGACTGGTATATAAAGTAATTGTGGTTAAGTCTGAAGGTTAATAAAGGTATTTCAAAATACCTCCCCGCCTGAAGACTTGACAGCATCTAAAAGTATATATATAACCTAAAACATGAAATCGATCATCGTAATAAATACCTTTAGCATTAGGATACCTTTACTAAGACGATAAGAATATTAAAATTCGACAAATCATAAAGTTTAACATAGTAAAATTTAATAAGAGTCGTTAAGATAAGAAAAGGAAATGACGCAGGTTAGTACCTGAAAACGTAAGTGATTTTGAAGGATCTTATACGCTTATGCGTAAATAAGTCAAGGATTGTATCGATTTGTAATCATCATTATCGATGATATGTTGGGTGTATTTAAAGTCTAGGGAAAATTGTAAGCAATAATTGGAAATTGCTTTTACAAATGGGTTGTTACGAGTTCTCAATATGGTCTACTTGGTTGACACGTTTAACTAAGAAAATGTGGTCTTTAAATGAGATGATAAATAAGATGATAGATGTGACATGAATTTCGGTGTAAGGAAGTATGAACCGACCACCGTGATTAATTTCACCATACCCAACAGCTCAAGAGGTTCTTAGTGAGTATGGATACCTCAAAATTATGAAGGAGCCGTGTATTGATGTATAATGGGAAGATAGTCAATTTTTGGAGTTAGACAACTCAAGGATCATGAAATAAACTATCTGACCCATGATTTAAAGTTGGCAGCGATAGTATTGTACTGAGGATATGGTACTATTATGTACACGATGAGGAATTGTGGATATGCACTGATCATGAAGCCCCAAGTATCTGTTTTCACAGAAAGAGGCGAATATGAGAATACATAGGGGGTTAGAGCTTCTGAGAGATTTTGATTTGTGAAAATTGTACCACCCAGGAAAGGCTAATGTGATGGCTGATGCCTTGAGTAGAAAGAGCCTCGGGATGGTACCACGTATGATGGTCAGGGAGCGTGAGCTGCTAGAGCAGTTGTGAACCTCAGTATTGATGTGATCCCTTCTGATGATGACAGTGATTGTGTGATAGCTAGCCTGAGACTAGAACCGGATGAGAGTGCTCGGATTTGACAGGCTTAGCGTGATGATCGGCAGGATGTCGATAGCTTGGGTCAGATTCAGAAGGGTACAGTGACAGAGTTCACGAAGTATGATAATGAGTTACTGAGGATTTCGAGACAGTATAAGTGCTCCCCAGGACCACAGTTGATGAGATACTAATATTGTCAGAAGCTCACTCTTCGGGATATACAGTGCATACGGAAGTAAAGAAATATATCGAAATCTTGAAAAGGGTATGGGTGGTCAGATGTGAAAAGAGATATTGTAGAGGTTGTGGAAAAGTGCCTAGTATGTCAGCAGGATAAGGTAGAGTATTAAGAGTCTGCAGAGTTATTGCAGCACCTACCTATATCGACACGGCACGAAAAAATGAGAGCAAGTCTCCATGAATTTTATGATGGGTTACAGAGAACCCAGGTGAATTACGAGGCTATTTGGATGATAGTCGATAGAGTGACTAAGTCTACCCACCTTTTGGTTATGAAATCCCCAAATATTCAGAGTGTATATGAGGATTTATGTGTAAGGAAGATTGTGGAACACTAAGTAACGTTCCAGTGAGCATGGTATCATATAGGGATTCCCGCTTCACTTCTTACTTCAAGAATATTTTTCAGGAAGCCATGGGAACCCGACTGAGTATTAGCACAACTTTCCGTCCTCAGACAGATGGTCAGTCAGAGAGGGCTGTACAAGTTCGGGAGGATCCGATGAAAGCGTGTGTCCTTGATTTTATAAGCTCCTGGAATGATCAGTTGTCACAAGTTGAAGTCGCCAATAACGACAGTTGGCAGTTGAGTATCGAGATAACAAGATATGAGACAGTGTATGGCTGTAGGGGTTGTTCCCCAAATTGGATAAGAAAAAGTGGGTGACAGATAGAATTATTTTCGACTATGGATAATAAGTCTCTGAGGATGTTTTAGTTAAGAGTGAGAGATTAAGAACACCTCAGAGCAGGTAGAAAAGTATTGGAATTCACCCTTGGTGAATTAGTATGGTTGAAAGTTACTCGTCCTAAGAGAATAAGGACATAGCGAACTTTTGGAATAAGGTAAATTGAGTTGCGCTGGATGGAATATTTTGAGAGATTGGACAAGTGGGAGATAAGACCTGTAAGTTGGTGTTATCACCTAAATTAACAGGCACCCACAATGTGTTTCAGTTTTTGATGCTTCGGCAATACTATCCAGATCCAGCATAGGTAATCGAATATGAACTCCAAAAGTTCAGTTTAATGAAAATATAAGCATATTGAAAAGTTGATTTGGGCATTAAACAGGAAAGAGAAAATATTGAGGTTTAAGACGATCTCCCTACTTAAAGTTCTTTGGTAGTAATACACTCCGGAAAAAGGTTACATGAGAATTAAAGAAGTATGATACAATTGATGTAACCGGAGTAGTTTATGGACTCATATGAATTGGTTCTAATTTGGAGGACCAAATTCCTTAAGTGGGGGAGGGTTGTAAGACCCGAATTTAATTAAAATATGAAAATTAAATAACAAAAGATGGGGGATGTATGAAGGAAGTCGGGTTAAATTAATCCCGAACACGTGCAAGGGTAAAATGGTCAAAAGACCAAAGGTCGGTATAATTTCGATAAGGAAATTTAATTAAAAATATGGATTTGAGAAATCTTGGTCAATAAAGATGAAATAAATTTATTTTGGGTTAAATTGATCAAGATATTAATTTATTGGAATTAATCGAGATTAATCGGGATTTTTAGTTCGGAAGAATAATCCCGAAAATAATCGAAAAATATATCGAAAAGTCATTCGGGATAATATCCCAAAAATACGGAGGAATTATACCCGAAAAAGGGTTAAAATATAATAAATAAATTAAATAAAATTAAATTAATTAATTTAGAATTAAATAATAATTTTAAGGATATTTTAAGGGATATTTTGGATTTTTATAGAGTATTTTAATAAATAGTGTAATAATTAAAATAAATAAATAATAAAAATAAATTATTATATAAAAATAAATGAAAGAAATTGAAAAAAAAAGGCTGAAAACGGAAATATCGGGGAGAGAGAGAGAATCAGAAAAACGAAAAGGGGGCAGCCGACCGAGGAATGCTCGACGAGCCACCGGCGGCCGATGATCCCAGCTGACGGTCGGAGAAGCTAGAGCGAAGCCCGGTGGTTCCAGTAGTACCGGTGACGTGCGTCGACGGCCACGATTTCCGGCGGATCGACGGACGGAAAGTCGAGGGGGAAAATCGAGTCGGTCCCGGCGAACGGCAGCGTCTTGGCTCCGATCCGACCCCGCAAAATGATCCCCAGGCCGAGACGGTTCTTTTGAGCCCATTGGCAGCCGACGAAACGGCGGGAATCGCCGGCGACGGCCAAGAGGAGAAAATGGGTCCGACGGCCGGAGGAGAACAGGCCGGACCGGCCATTTTCCGGCGAGCTCGAGGCGAACCAAGCCCAGATTCGTGATGCGGACGACCCAGCAGAGCGATTGGTGGCGAGAGCCGGCGGAGAACCGGCCGGCAAGGTGGTGAACCGTCGGTGAACCGGTCGAACCGGAGAGAACCGGCAGTCTGAACCGGTCCGAACCGGACTGAACCGGTTCAGCCAAAAAGAGGAGGAAAAAAGGAAGAAAAAGGGAAAAAGAAAAAGAGAAAAAAATTAGAAAAAATTCCAGCGATGCAATCGAGCTTCAGGTAAGTCGATAAGTGGTCAAATTGACCGATTTAAATTTTGGAATATTTTATTTAATTAATTTTCGACTGGAAACTTACCCAGAAAATTGGGGAATTGTGTAGCTCGACGATTGGCATCCACCGAGGGCTCGAGACAGCCTTGAATTTCGTACTTGCATGGAACCTCGGGTAAGTGACCCTGATTTACGATAATTACCTCGTTATGCGTGATATTGATTTAATTTCCGCATAAATTGAATTAAATTTTGGAAAATTAGATAAATTGTCGTAAATAATAAATTTAGCTATCCGAGAGTAGAACGAGGCCCAATAAATTATTGGTGGGCCCAATGAGCCCAATAGGCCTCGATAAAGTGAAAATTAAGTGAAAAACGGGCTTAAGACCGATTAAGGCCCATTAAGGTGCAATCGGACCCAATAGGGGTAAATGGGCCCAACGATTTAAATTAAGCCCAGAAAATAGGAAATACAATTAAATTGTATAATATCTGACCTGAGGAATATTGATACGCAGTTCCAGGCATTTGATTGGGAGCATAACGGACTGCGCGACGAGACAACAGTGGAAAGGAAAAGGTCAGACTCGACAGGAAAATAAGGTAAGGGAATTCTACGGACTGCTAGAGGTAATTTTACGAAATTTCAAGTCATATGCAGTCTTTTAAAATTTATCTGAAGGGTCTAGAGGTCGAATAATAATTTTAGTGCCCCGAATGGGCAAATTACTAAAATACCCTTGTTAAGGGTAAAATCTATAAATTTAGGAAAAATTGGGAGGAGCAAGAACAAAAGGTTCCTGCTCATTCTTGAGGTATTTTAACACATGCATGAGTAGGCTGGCTCACTTTTAAAGAAAAATGCATAGCATTGCATACCATTAACGATGTAATTTCTGTGAAAACTATTTGAAGATAACCGAGCCGCCTACGTGTTTTTATTTACATGTGACGTGCTAGAGCTCAGCTCGCACGATGTTTGATTTGTGTGATGCATGCATTAGTGCTGGAGCGAGAGCTCGCACTAGAGTTTTACATGCATAGGTGCTAGAGTATAACTCGCACCAGATTTCACATGCTTTTTCGTGACACGGTGCTAGAGTCTAACTCGCACCATATTTTTACATGATTTTCAAGACAGGGTGCTGGAGTTTAACTTGCACCAGATTTTATAAGATTTTCATATGATTTATATACAGAGTGCTGAGCCTAACTCGCACTAGTTTTACTGGATTTGTGGAGTAGTGCTGTTTGCCCTTGGAGTCAGCCAAAAGGCCCAACAGGCTCAAAAGACCTCTTAAGTAGGGTGAGAGTGAGGGATGAGGTTGGCGGCCCTGTGGAGATGTAAAGCGGGCTCTGCCAATTTTACTTGATTTGATGAGAGTGCTGAGCATCGCTCGCACTGATTTTTATGAGAACATACGATGAGCCGTGCTTGGAGCATCGGGTAGACTGTGTGTCACCGATTTAATAGGCTCGCACGTGCGTTTTGAGACATGGCAATGAGTATTGAGAAACAAAACCTCTCTGTGGGAAGCAGGCCATTTGGGCTGGAGTACCTAGAGTGATATGGGTCCATGGAGTACGATGTACCGTGCAAGTAGCATGGAGTACGATGTACCGTGGGGTATCTTCGGATACGGTATCTTTGTGATACGGGGTATCTTTGTGATACGGTATCTTTGTGATACGGGGTATCTTCGGATACGGCATCTTCGGATGCGTGAGATCGGATAAGACTGACGGGTTGGATTGACCCACCTCCCGGGCGGTTCCCGATCAGGGTGAGACCTCGCACACTGGGATCCGTGAAGCTAGAGGGACTCACGAGGACACATATTGGCCAGTCCTGGTTATTACCGATATACAGCTATTGCCTAGTCAAGTATCTTGTATATATATATACATATGTTTCCGGATATCGATGCTTTCGAGAAACTCAATTTTCATGATTTTTTGTGAGTCAGGATCACCCGAAGGAGGGGTCGAGTCCTGACTTTATTGTGAAATTTTTAAAGAGAAAGAAATGATTTAAAATAATTTCATGTTGAATTTTCTGTGCAAACTCGATTTACATAACATCATAAGCTCATGTCATTTGTTTTAAAATGTGTGGAGAAAGGGTGGTTTATGCATGGCACCACGTTCATGTAGGTAGTATGGTTACCTACTTGTTCGTAGGATTGCCTTACTGAGCTTGATGTGCTCACCCCTTTCATTTTCTCCCATAGATAATCTCCAGTTGAAGTTGAGGCGACTCAGTACTGCATTCTGGATATCCGCTGCTGCCCATCAACATAAGGTATATACACTTGTACATATTGTATCTACATAAGCATAGCACAGTAACATGTTTGTAAGTGTCTCTAGGGGATGTATAAATATTGTAGACATTTTATAAATGACTTGAGAAGAAATAAGTTACGTGGTAAATGTATGGTGGGACTGGCATTGACGCACAGCCCAATTTGTTAGTGGAGTGTGGTCACGATCAGAGGAAAGGTAAGTATTTAATAGAAATAACAAAACGCGAAAAATTAACTCTGATTTTTGGGTAGTTTGGGTCGTGACAGGGGGTAAGGGACTCGTTAATAAAACAATGCTTTGTACAGCACAATCATTTTATCTCGTAGTTGAAACTCAATTAAAACATAGCATGAACTCATTAAAACATCATTCTCAAGTCATTTCTCTGAAATCATGTAAAAATATGAATATACATAACTTAGTACAAATCACACTCACAGGCATGTGGAAATCAGAATGCGATAATGACTTTTCTCATTAAAACGTGATCAAAATCACCTTAATAGAATGCACGTGGCACAGCCACAAAACACAACTCATGTGTATGAAAAGGAGACTAGGCAATAAAACTCATATAAAACTCGTCATGGCACATCATAATAAATCTCCTCTGGGTGCGCATCACAGGCATCCTCATAAGAGGAAACGTCGACATATAGTCGTGTACATGGTATGCTGTTCTTACGCGTTACCAGAACAAGGCCCGGCCTTACATGCTACCAAAGCAATGCCTCTCCTTATGCACACTATCACGTGGTCCCTGGGTCGGTTCCCAGGTGGCTCACTCTATCGATTTTACATGATTCCAAAGCAAGGCTACCCAGCGTTACCAGAACGGGGGTCATCTCACGTTACTAAAATGGAGGCATCTCTCGTTACAAAAGCGGAGGAATATCGGACTTACATGCTACCAAAGCAAGGCCTCCCAATGCTACCATAGCAGAGGGATAATCGGACTTACATGTTACCAAAATAAGGCCTAGACTTACATGCTACCAAAGCATGGCCCGATATGTATTCAACATGACACGCCTAAGTCTCAATCATTAGCCATTATCATATAAAACGTTTTGCCTTCACGTAGAACTCATAATGATTTTCTCTCATAAATCTCAATTAAAACATTTGTGTACCTAATACAAAACATGTTAAAAATCGAGTCCCAACCGGTAAAAGCACTCACACATTTCTCAACCTCAATACGCCTTAACGTAGAGCCCAAATCTCTTTTCACGTTTTAATCACAAAATGTTTGTTAGATATTTTCACGCTTAGTTAATAACTCATAAAAGTTGGACCCCAACCGACAATAAAAATCGTGTGCACTACTCATTCACAACTCATAAAAACATGTTTGTTTGCTCAAATCACTTTTCATGCTACAATTAACATCAAAACACATACACAAATGAGTTTAAGTTTTCCCTTACCTATTTGCACCTTGTATAGTGCAATCATTCCCTCGTATCACGGACTAGTCTCACATTCCTCTCTGGAACTCCTGAGCTATCCAAACGATGTAAAAACATCAATAATCCAACTCAATCGCATTATTGAGCACACATTTGCTCATATTCTCATTAACACCTCAAATAACTCAATTCTCACAACTCTACCACAATTCACATACTCATCCACTACATCTCAGAATTCTACATTTCTCACACCATATTCCATGCTAAATTCACCTCATTGTCTCAATTCCAATTTATAGCCATAATTCCCAAAATTACCACAAATTGCCTAACGTTACCATTACTCTAACAAAATCATAGTTTCATGATAATTCTATGAAAATAGAATTATTTGTGCTTAATTTCCTAATTAATTATTTAAATCCCCAATTTATTTTGTTAATTATCCCCTTTATTTAATTAAAATTCTCATGTTTGCACATCAATCAAATCCGGATGAATTTTAAAAATTTCGGTAGAAAATGGATTGGAATTAAGCTAAAATCGAGATTGGACCACGCAGACAACACGAGCCATGCCACCTAGCGCATCCAATTGGACAAGAAGATAGATGACATGGAAATATCTTTTCAAGGAGCCAACGGTGTGAAGACAAGTGGCAAAAAAAATGCCAACTCATCTAGGATGGAAAAATTACAATTGCACCCCTAAGTGTGTGTATAAATAGGAAATGATGGCAATTGAAAAAAATGTAAGTTGGGGTAGACTAGTGTTAGAATTAATCTTAGGATTTATTTTTCCTTGTTTCTTTTAGTCTAGTTTTCCGTTAGCTTCCATTTACTTTTAATGTTCATTCCATTTTTATGTTCTTCATATTCTAGTTTTGGATAAATTTTTTTCAATGGAAATCAATATCATTTCCATGCTCTCTGTTTGGTAAAAATTAGCTCTTTTATTTTTCAAGTTTTATTTACATAGATTATATTTTCTAGTTCAGCTCTCGGTTTCCCTTAAATACTTAGGTTTTTGTTTTGATCAATCTTTATTTTTTTGTTCTTGCTCTCGGTTTACTCTCTTGGTCCATTCGGTACCTTAACTCTTCCTTCATCTATGCTATGTGGTTTTGGTGCTTTGATGTGGGCAAATGCTAAGCATTGTTCCACAACAAAGGTAATGTGGAACCATGGCATTAAGAGCTTGAATGACAGCAATCCGATGATGATGATTTTTCACGTTGATGAGCTACGGGTTTGAGTGTGTAACTTCAGTTGTTATTTTTTTTATATACTTCCTCTCGGTTTTAATATCATGTTTTGCTATGCTTTCTTGTTCTTTCTCTCTTTATTTCATTTTGTATTTGCATGCATTTCCTGATTCGGTTCTTGACTACATTTAGAGTTTAGCTTCCATTTCGTTTACTGCATTTCATTTCAACATTATAGTTGTTTGTTCATTTTTTGCTTGTTAACGGTTAGTGAAAAAGATGGGGTAAGCTTTTCGGTGTAGAGTCTCAAGAAGCAGTCTGTGGAGCATAGTTCACTCTTGGCTTCATTTTTTCCCTCTGTTACACTCTGTTTAAGAAGTTTTACATTGTTCATTCCCATTGCATGCTTTCATTTTGCATTAATGTAGTAATTGTTAGTTGCAAATTCATAGATGTGTACAGGCATTATTACCGAACTGCTGTGAATGTTGTTGGACATAGATGTGTAGGCTGTAGCTAACGTTTTGAAGGATACATAGTTTATGTTTAAGCTCGATTTTAATAAGCAATGCAGGACAACAGAGGAAGAAGACGTGAGTAACAGAGCTGCAGCTGGGCATTGCTGGGTGTCTCCTGGTGGACTCGGGGTGCTGGCATGGTTGATGTTGATGCTGGACCACAGAACCATAAGCAGTTGGCGTGAGCAGCAGAGAACCAGTGCATTGCCTAAATAGCGAGACAGAGCTGTGTAGTGTAGCTGAATAATGGCAGAACTAGTAGGAACGTTGGGTGCAGCTGAAATCGATGCTAGTTGTGTAGAGACACGGGCTGTGTAGCAAGAAATGGAGCAGAGTGCAGGTCGAGTAGGAGCAGTTAGTGCTGCAACGGCATGGACAAAAATTTGGAGCTTGGTTTGCTGATAAATGAAACGTGCTGTGCTGTGTTGAGTGCAGGAAATGAAGAAGTGCATGGAACTAAGAGCAGAGTTGGTGAGGATAGCAGACCAAAACAAAACCGAGAGCAAGCTGGACACGCCTGGACAGACCGAAGCAAAATGAAAATGAAGGAGCATGTACAGTACCATTTACACAAGAAACCAAGGCAGCTAGCAAAACCGATTAAGGCCATGTTTAGCCATGTCATTTTCTTTGTTTAATTTCATGTTTAATGCATTTTTATTATCTTGATTAGTTGTTAGTTTAGGATAGTTGTTAATTGTTAATTGTAGGTTAGATCTAATGTTTTAAGTTGTTAATTTAATCTTTAGTTTAATTTTTAGTTAAAAGTTAATTTTATATTATATGTTTTAGGACTTTATTTTAGTTTAGTATTTTATGGGTTACATTTAGAATTAATTTAGATTAAATTTGTTATCATGCATTACTTAAATTTTATTGTTAAATTAGTAATTAGATATAGTTAGGATTAGTTTAGAGTTAATATTTTAGACATGTAGTTTTATAGTTATTTTCTTAATTTCCTAGGATTTTATTTTCATTAAATTTTAGTTTGGTTTAATTTGCATTTTTATTAATTAGCTTAATTACATGCATATCTTATTTTAGGTTAGTTTAATTGTACTTTAATTAATCTTGTTTTGTTATTTTCATATTTTCATTTTATTTTATTTGCGTTAATGAATTTTTAATTGTTCTAATTATTTTTGTAGGGTTTTGCTTTTAATTGCTCGGAGCACTGTAAGGAGATTTTGCTCGGTTTTATTTAGTTCTTATTATTTTTTAGCTTTTCAGTAATTTTAATTTTAGACTTAGTAGATCACACACCTTAAATTTATAATTTGCTAGAATATACTTAGAGTAAGATTAACCGGTAGTTAATTAGGCTAACCAACTTCTCTGAGGGACGATAACTCGGGACTCAAATCCCATTATTACTTGTACGACCCATGCACTTGCAGATAATACCTTCAGATCGTGTCAAGTTTTTGGCGCCGTTGCCAGGGAAGTTTTAATTAGTCGTTAATTAATAACGGTGAAATCATGCTTAGGTGTAATTCTAGCTTGTAAATATTTAGGTTGTAAATACTTAGAAGTTTAATCTAGATTAGTTAATTGAAAAATTAAAATCAAAAAATTGAAAATTTAAAAAGCTTAAAAAAAATTTTATAAAGACTTTTAGATGTTTGTACGCGTAGAGCCAGGAGTTATGATAGCTTTCCTCTAGATCCTGAAATTGAAAGAACCCTTAGGAAAATTAAAAATGATTCTAGGAAATTTATAGCTCCGCTACAAAACACCATGGCAGAAAATAGGGAAATCAGGACATTTGGAGATTATGTGGTGCTGACGATTGGAGGATATTATACCGGCATTAGGCCACCAGCTGTCTCTGCTAACAATTTTGAAATTAAGCCTTCCATCCTCCAGATGATCTAGTCCTCTTTATAGTTCAGTAGGCTTCAGCACGATGACCCACATGCTCACTTTGAGCAATTCCTAGACTTGTGCAACATATTTAAGCACAATAGATTATCTGATGAGGTGCTTAGACTTAGATTATTCCCTTTCTCACTTAGGGATAGGGTGCGACACTGGTTAACATCCTTGCCTCCAGGATCCATTTCTACATGGGACGAGTTAGCCCATCAATTTTTAGCCAAGTTTTTCCCTCCCTCTAAAATGGCCAGACTCCGTAGTGACATATATTCATTTGCCCATGTCGACTCTGAATCTCTTTACGAAGCATGGGAAAGGTATAAGGAGCTTCTTAGGAAGTGCCCTTACCATGGCCTACCTTTATGGTTACAAGTCCAAACTTTCTACAACAGACTTATAAGCCAAAATAGGACCATTGTGGATGCTGCTGCGGGTGGAGCCCTGATGTGCAAAACAAAAGAGGAAGCTTACGAACTGTTAGACAAGATGGTGGCTAACAACTATCAATGGTCCTCGGAGAGACAATTTCTAAAGAAGTCGGCGGGTATTTATGAGCGTGACACACTGTCTACCTTGACCTCTCAAATCGCTAACCTTACGAAGAAGGTAGAGTCGCTCAGTACCCAACATAATCCTTCCACCAATGCTAACCCTGTATTTTCTGTCCAAAGTCCTTTTCTCTCTTGTGATCTATGTAGTGGTACCCATGCTGTGGATAGGTGTCTGCTAAACTTAGAATCGGTTCAATATGTTGCCCCCCCTAAGCAACAGAACAACCTTTTTTCAAACACCTATAATCCAAGGTGGAGGAACCATCCTAACTTTTCTTAAAGCCAAAACCAATGGCAAACTTCTAATTCTAGACCAGTAAGACCCCCCGATTTTCAAACTCCACGGTTTAAGTACCACCACAGGATCAATTTCCTCACCACCTACCACCTTAGTATCCACATCATCCACCTAATCATTCCCATCCATCCCACTTTCATCAACCACCACCACCACCACAACCCTAGCACTTATCAGCAGCTGAAAAGAACCCCTCGCTTGAGGAAATGTTCACAACGATCCTGCAAAATCAAGCAGCTTCAATCAAGAACCTAGAGGTTCAGGTAGGACAAATAGTAAATGATCCTAGTCAATGTTCTCAAGGGACCCTTCCTAGTAACACTGAAGCCAATCCTGTTAGGAAAAGGGAGGGTAAGGAACATGTTAAAGCCATCACCCTTAGGAGTGTCAAAGAGCTAGTAGATCCACCAGTTAAGTCCATACCTGACAAGCCCATACTTGAAAAACCCATAGGTTCTACCGAAGCAGCTCAGAAGGAGTAAGAATCAAAAGATCAAGCTGCAAAGGAAACAAAGCCAAGCATTTCTTCACCTTTACCTGTTTCTGTATCACAACCCTCTTTAACCTCAGATGCTACAAAGGTTTCCACTACATCCCCTCCTGTTAGACCACCAGTTCCTTTTCCTCAAAGGTTTCAAAATAAAAAACTGGACCAACAATTTACAAAATTCCTCAAGGTTTTTAAAAAACTTCACATCAACATTCCCTTCGCAGATGCCTTAGAGCAAATGCCAAGCTATGTGAAGTTTATGAAGGACATCCTCTCTAGGAAAAGAAGATTGGAAGATTATGAGATGGTAGCCTTAACAGAGGAATGTAGTGCCATTATCCAGAGGAGATTACCCCCAAGCTCAAGGATCCCGGGAGTTTTACCATACCATGCACTATTGGAAAATTTATTCTTTAGTAGAGCCCTGTGTGATTTAGGAGCTAGTATAAATCTAATGACTTTGTCTATCTATCAGAAGTTAGGAATAGGGGACGCCAAGCCCACTATAGTGACCCTCCAGTTAGCTGATCGATCAAGTAAATATCCAAAGGGGGTCATTGAGGATGTCTTAGTAAGAGTGGACAAGTTTATTTTCCCTACGAATTTTATTGTATTGGACATGGAGGAAGACAGGGAAGTCCCCATTATACTAGGAAGACCATTCCTAGCAACTGGTAGAACTTTAATTGATATACAAAAATGGGAGTTAACAATGAGAGTTCAAGATCAGGAAGTCAAGTTTAATGTGTTCAAATCTCTAAGATTCCCTGATGACTCTCATAATTGTTTTAGGATGGACTTTGTCTGTAAAGACATCATTGAGGAGTTTACTAAGACTCATCCTTTGAACCCTCTATAAGCCTTTTTAGTGAAATCTGTTGAGCTTAAAGAATACAGTAAAGATGATGATGAGGTCTATGAAGCTTTACAATTATTAGAGGTAACTCCTGTTGAGGAAATTACCCAATTTGAGACACTAGACCCTTCATCTATTCTAGCTTCAAATATCTTTTCATCCACCAGTGATCCTCCAGAATTAGAGCTCAAACCTTTACCATCACACCTTAGGTATGCTTACTTAGGTGAATCCTCCACTCGACAGGTAATAGTGTCTACTGCTCTCTCCAGTGATCAGGAAGAGAAATTACTACAAGTTTTAAGTGAGCATCAAAAGGCTATAGGTTGGTCTATCTCTGATCTTAAAGGTATTAGTCCCTCTAGCTGTATGCATAAGATACTACTGGAGGAAGGGTATAAGTCATCCATAGAACACCAACGTCGATTAAACCCTGTAATGAAAGAAGTTGTCAAGAAGGAGATCATTAAGTGGTTAGATGCAGGGATCATCTACCCCATTTTTGACAATGCATGGGTGAGCTCAGTACAATGTGTCCCTAAGAAGGGAGGGATGACAGTGATTGAAAATGAGAATAACGAGCTCATCCCCACTAGGACTGTCATTGGTTGGTGAGTATGCATGGACTATAGGAAACTCAACAAGGCCACCAGGAAAGACCACTTCCTTTACCCTTCATTGACCAAATGTTAGATCGATTAGCTGATCACGAATTTTATTATCTGCTGGATGGATACTCAAGGTACAATCAGATAACTATAGCCCCAGAAGACCAAGAAAAGACTACCTTCACCTGTCCTTATGGGACCTTTGTTTTTAGAAGAATGCCTTTTGGCCTATGCAATGCACCTGCTACATTCCAACGTTGCATTATGGTTATATTTCATGATATGGTGGAGGATTTTATTGAGGTTTTCATGGACGATTTCTTAGTATTTGGGAATAGCTTCGATTTATGTCTGCATAATTTGGCATTAGTACTAAAGAGGTGTGAAAAAAATAAATTTAGTGCTTAATTTGGAGAAATACCACTTTATGGTGAAGAAGGTATAGTGCTTGGGCACAAAATCTTTGCTAGGGGGATAGAAGTGGATAAGGCTAAGGTGAAAATTATTGAGAAGTTACCTCCCCCTACCACTGCAAAAGGAATTCAAAGTTTCTTGGGCCATGCGGGATTTTACAGAAGGTTCATTAAGGATTTTTCTTAGATATCTAAGCCTTTATATAATCTCCTTGAGAAGGACACTGTGTTTTACTTTGATGAGAGATGCTTAGAAGCATTTAAGACTTTGAAGGAAAAATTAGTTACAGCCCCTCTAATCATAGCTCCAGATTGGAGTTTACCTTTTGAGCTTATGTGTGATGCAAGTGATTATGCTGTTGGGGCTGTATTAGGAAAAAGACAAGGAAGAGTCTTTTATGCTATCTACTACGTAAGCAAAACACTGAATAAGGCCCAGATGAACTATGCTATTACTGAGAAGGAGCTATTAGCTGTGGTATTTACCTTTGATAAGTTTCGCTCCTATCTCATTGGTACTAAGGTAATAGTTTATACTGATCATGCTGCCATTAAGTACTTAGTCTCCAAGAAGGATGCAAAACCTCGACTGATTAGATGGATCCTCCTACTACAGGAGTTTGACTTGGAGATTAGGGACAGGAAAGGAACGAAGAATCAGGTTGCTGATCATCTATCTAGATTGGAGAGTGGACTCAAAGAAGATGGTACAGCTCTTAATGAGTCTTTTTCTGATGAGCAGTTATTTACTTTTGGACATTCCAAATTGCCATGGTATGCTGATTTTGTGAATTGTCTGGTGAGTAATGTGATACCACCTGATTTGGCTGCCCAACAAAGGAAAAAGTTTTTGAGTGATGTTAAGTATTATGTTTGGATGAACCCTTCGTGTACAAGCAATGTAAAGATCAGATTTTGAGGAGGTGTGTCCTCATGGAAGAAGTAGAAGATATACTTAGACATTGCCATTCTTCTAATTATGAAGGGCACTTTGGAGGAGAAAGGACAGCGGCCAAGGTTTTACAATCTAGATATTACTGGCCCACGTTATTTAAGGATGCCCACTACTTTGTGCTGAAATGTGATAGATGTCAGAGGGTAGGTAATATTTTCAAAAGAAATGAGATGTCTTTGACTAATATTTTAGAAGTAAAACTCTTTGATGTCTAGGGTATTGATTTCATGGGACCATTTCTTCCTTCATATGTCAATCTTTATATTCTTGTGGCTGTAAACTATGTGTCGAAATGGGTTGAAACGATGGCTTTACCGACTAATGATGCCAATGTGGTGATAAGGTTTTTAAAGAGGAATATTTTCACAAGATTTGGCACACCTAGGGCAATCATTAGTGATAGAGGATCCCACTTTTGCAATCGGAGTTTTGATGGGTTTTTAAAGAAATATGTGGTCAAACATAAAGTAGCCACTGCTTATCACCCACAGACGAGTGGCCAAGTAGAGTTGTCTAATAGTGAAATTAAGGGGATATTAGAGAAAACAGTGAACCCAAGTAGGAAGGACTGGTCCATTAGGTTAGATGATGCACTTTGGGCTTATAGGACAGCCTTCAAAACACCTTTAGGAATGTCCCCTTATCAGCTTGTTTATGGTAAGGCCTGTCATTTTCTAGTGGAGCTTGAGCACAAGGCCTATTGGGCCCTTAAAAACCTGAATTTCAATTTAGATGCAGCAGGAAAGAAGAGGCTGCTATAGCTTAATCAGTTAGATAGTTCAGGTTGTAGGCTTTTGAGAATGCCAAGCTCTACAAGGAAAAGACTAAGCGATGGCATGTAGGAAAATCAAAGAGAGGCACTTTGAGCCAGGTCAACAAGTTCTGTTATTTAATTCACGCTTGAAGTTGTTTCCAGGAAAGCTTAAGTCTAGATGGTCATGACCCTTTACCATTACACAAGTATTCCCACATGGAGCCATTGAAAATTATGGATGAGACTCTGAAGCAACCCTTTAAGGTTAATGGGGGTAGACTGAAACATTATTTTGGGGGCGGGTTTGATCGTCAGCATTTTGTGACCACTTTAGCTGACCCTCCTACTTCTGATCCTGCTACTTAGCTTCATTTTTCTTTTTTCACTTTTTATACAGTTCTTTTCATTTCTGCTGTTTCTTTCTTTACTTATCTTGCAGATTTCTTTTCCAGTCTTACGCTTTCAATCAAGCTTCAGTTGTTCATCATCATCAGAAAGGGGAGTACTCTGTTCTTAAGCTTAAATTCTTATATTATCTGTACACTGAGGACACTGTGCACTTTAAGTTTGGGGGAGGGGATATTACTTGAGCTATTTTGGAAAAATTAGAAAAATTTTCAAAATTATTTCAAAAATCTGAGAAAGAATTTTTAAAATTTTTTCGAATTTATGAGCTTAAATTGTTTGATTTTGGGATGATTTAGTGCTTAGCATGTAGTTTTCTCATATTCCGATGATATGACCCCATGATTTAGTCTGACTTTGATTGAATAAGAAGCATGATTATAGGAAAAGCATGAAGTTGAATTCTTGAATGTGTCTTGATTCTGATTTTGATTTCCTCATTTTATGCACATGTCATGTCATGAATCTGTATATTTATTTAGAGAAAGCTTATGTGGACATAGGATTGCATTTGTTCAATTGATTTGGTGCATCATATTCTAGATTTTGTTTGATTTGATCTCGAGGTGAAATATTAGATCACACTTAATTAGAGAAGTGATTTAGGCCATTTTTGGATCATTTGAGCCTTTCTAGCCATCCTTGTACATATTTTACCCCTAGTCACCCATCTGGGCCAAATAAGCTTTTCTCTGTAAATACACCTGTAAAATTTTCCGTAGCTTAAATACTTTTTTTCCTATCCTTTACCCCGAAAGCATGAAAAGTCATTTGGATATATTGTGAGCTATATGGGTATTAAGTGATAGTGAAGGAGTATGTAAAAAAAAAATGAAAGAAAAAAGAAAAAGAAAAGAAGAAAGAAGAAAATAAAAAAATAGAATAAAAAGTTTAGTGAAATAAATAAGTTTGGGGGAAATGATCTGAGCTCTTACATTAAGATCCTAGAAGTAATGCATATTAAGGGGTAATTAAACTTAAATCGACTTTATCATACCTTAGCCCCAGCCTTACATTACAAGCTTAATGAAGTCCTATTGATCTTTGATTAAGTGTGACTACATTAGTGGAGAGAGAAGTGAAAAGCAAACTTATGGGAATGATCACATGTCTTTGATTTTGCATTCACTGTGTGTGCACAATCTGATCCGAATAATGTACTGTGAAGTGACTTAGACATTTTTCACACACTCACGAGGAGTCTAATTTGGGTTAGGACATATGATTAAATGATTCTGAATGTTGGACTTGTAATTGTGAGTCTTTGAGATCATAGTTGTACTTTTTCTTTGAGGATGATATCGGGGAAATTATTGTGTTTAGTACTTGTCATTCCTACAATTATTTTGTTTTGCTTGAGGACAAGCAAAAACTCAAGTTTGGGGGTGTGATAATTCTATGAAAATAGAATTATTTGTGCTTAATTTCCTAATTAATTATTTAAATCCCCAATTTATTTTGTCAATTATCCCCTTTATTTAATTAAAATTCTCATGTTTGCAGATAAATCAAATACAGATGAATTTTGAAAATTTTGGTAGAAAATGGACTGGAATTGAGCTAAAATCGAGATTGGACCACGCAGACAACACGAGCCATGCTACCTAGCCCATCCAATTGGACAAAAAGACAGATGACATGGAAATATCTTTTCAAGGAACCAATGGTGTGAAGACAAGTGGCCAAAAAAAGGCCAACTCATCTAGGATGAAAAAATTACAATTGCACCCCTAAATGTGTGTATAAATAGGAAAGGATGGCGATTGAAAAAAAAAATGTAAGTTAGGGTAGACTAGTGTTAGAATTAATCTTAGGATTTATTTTTCCTTGTTTCTTTTAGTCTAGTTTTCTATTAACTTCCATTTACTCTTAATGTTCATTCCATTTTTATGTTCTTCATTTTCTAGTCTTGGATAATTTTCTTTTTCAATGGAAATTAATATCATTTCCATGCTCTCGGTTTGGTAAAAATTAGCTCTTTTATTTTTCAAGTTTTATTTATATAGATTATATTTTCTAGTTTAGCTCTCGGTTTCCCTTAAATACTTATGTTTTTATTTTGATCAATCTTTATTTCTTTGTTCTTGCTCTCAGTTTACTCTCTTGGTCCATTCGGTACCTTAACTCTTCCTTCATCTATGCTATTTGGTTTTGGTGCATTGATGTGGGCAAATGCTAGGCATTGTTTCACATCAAAGGTAATGTGGAACCATGGCATTAAGAGCTCGAATGAGAGCAATTCAATGATGATGATGATGATTTTTCACGTTGATGAAGCTACGGGTTTGAGTGTGTAACTTCAGTTTTTTTTTTTTTTGTTTTATATACTTCCTCTCGGTTTTAATATCATGTTTTGCTATGCTTTCTTGTTCTTTCTCACCTTATTTCATTTTGTATTTGCATGCATTTCCTGATTCGGTTCTTGACTGCATTTAGAATTTAGCTTCCATTTTTACTGCATTTTCATTATGTTTCTTTAATCCATTTCGTTTACTCATTTCATTTCAACATTATAGTTGTTTGTTCATTTTCTGCTTGTTAACGATTAGTGAAAAGGATGGGGTAAGCTTTTCGGTGTAATGTCTCAAGAAGCAGTCCGTGGAGCATAGTTCAGTCTTGGCTTCATTTTTGCCCTCTGTTACACTCTGTTTTAGAAGTTTTACACTATTCATTCCCATTGCATGCTTTTATTTTGCATTAATCTAGTAATTGGTATTTTTACTGAACTGCTGTGAATGCTGTTGGACATAGATGTGTAGGCTGCAGCTAACGTTTTGAAGGATACATAGTTTGTGTTTAAGATCGGTTATAAGAGGCAGTGCAGGATAGCAGAGGAAGAAGACGTGAGCAACAGAGCTGCAGCTGGGTATTGCTAGGTGTCTCCTGGTGGACTCGGGGTGCTGGCATGGTTGATGTTGATGCTGGACCACAAAACCATAAGCAGTTGGTGTGAGCAGCAGAGAACCAGTGCATTACCTGAATAGCGGGACAGAGCTATGCGGTGGAGCTGAATAATGGCAGCACCAGTAGGAACGTTGGGTGCAGCTGAAATCGACGCTAGTTGTGCAGAGACACTGGCTGTGTAGCAGGAATGGAGCAGAATGCAGGTCGAGCAAAGTAACCTGGAGCATGAGCCAACAGCTGGAGTTGGTAGGAGCTAGAGCAGTTAGTGCTGCAACAGCATGGGAAGAAATCTGGAGCTTAGTTTATTGATGAATGAAATGTTCTGTGCTGTGTTGAGTGCACGGAACCAAGAGCAGAGTTGGTGAGGATAGCAGACCAGAACTGAGAGCAAGCTGGACATGCCTAGACAGACCGAAGCAAAATGAAAATGAAGGAGCATGTACAGTACCATTTACACAAGAAACCGAGGCAGCTGATAAAACTGATTAAGGCCATGTTTGGCCATGTCATTTTCTTTGTTTAATTTCATGTTTAATGAATTTTTATTATTTTGATTAGTTGTTAGTTTAGTATAGATGTTAATTGTTAATTGTCGGTTAGATCTAATGTTTTAAGTTGTTAATTTAATCTTTAGTTTAATTTTTAGTTAAAAGTTAATTTTATATTATATGTTTTAGGATTTTATTTTAGTTTAGTATTTTATGGGTTACATTTATAATTAATTTAGATTAAATTTGTTATCATGCATTAGTTAAATTTTATTGTTAAATTAGTAATTAGATATAGTTAGGATGAGTTTACAGTTAATATTTTAGATATGTAGTTTTATAGTTATTTTCTTAATTTCCTCGGATTTTATTTTCATTAAATTTTAGTTTAGTTTAATTTGCATTTTTATTAATTAGCTTAATTACATGCATATCTTATTTTAGGTTAGTTTAATTGTACTTTAATCAATCTTGTTTTGTTATTTTCATATTTGCATTTTATTTTATTTGCGTTAATGAATTTTTAACTGTTTTAATTATTTTTGTAGGTTTTTATTTTTAATTGCTCGGAGCACTGTAAGTAAATTTTGCTCGGTTTTATTTAGTTCTTATTATTTAATTGCTTTCCAATAATTTTAATTTTAGACTTAGTAGATCATCCACCTTAAATTTATAATTTGCTAGAATATACTTGGAGTAAGATTAACTGGTACTTAATTAGGCTAACCAACTTCTCTGAGGGACGATAACTCGGGACTCAAATCCCATTATTACTTGTACAACCCGTGCACTTGCGAGCAATACCTTTAGATCGTGTCATTTCATCAATCCTTAACCATTTCCTAGCTATTTAATCACAATGCCTACAACCATAATCACCAAAAATCACTTTAAAATCCAAGATCAAAGTTTAGAATTTACCCAAACTTGTGGAGTGCTCAACTCTTACCTCAATTCAATCCGTCTTTCGATTTCTAAGTATGTTGTTCTCCTTTGGATGAGGAATAGCTTTCCTTCTTGCTACAACCTTCGATTTCGACGAAAATGGGGACTTTAGAAGAGAGAGAAAGCTAGGGCTCGGCTAAAATGAAGGTTTGGAAGAGAGAGAAAAGAGAAATGCAGGGAAACATAGGGGTCCTTTTATAGACGGAGGGTAGGAGATCGATTTGGTCCTTGATGAGATTGATCTGCATTTGAATTTGGGAACGTTTTGGGGCAATTTTATGCCTAGGAGATCGATCTGTCGTGGGGTAAGATCGATCTCTTAATGGCTTTATGAGATCGATATGCTCCTTGAGGAGATCGATTTTTTATTTACAGAACACTTCATGAGATCAATCTGCTCCCTGAGGTGATTGATATTCTCCTTAGAGAATGCTTTATGTGATCGATTTCTTCCTCATAAGATCGATCTCTTTATTGCAAAATCATAAGGAGATCGATCCTCTTCCATTGGAGATCGATCTGCTCACTTAATTTCCTCATTCCTTGTCATTTTGGCCTACCAGATCAATCCTCTCTTTTCCAAGATCGATTTGGCCTCATAGTTTCACACCTTGGTTAAACACTTAACATAAAATCGCATTTATGACTTATTCATCACTTAGAAATTCATTCCATACTAGCTCAATGTATGAGTACATTACATTCAGCTCAATAAATTACAATTCAAGTTCACATTACATAATTGGATATGTGTAAAATTCTTAGATCTCACATCCTCCCCACCTTTAAAAGAATTTGGTCCTCTAAATACAACTCAACTCATCAAACAGATGGGGGTATGTCTCCTTCATGAGACTCTCCAATTCCCATGTCGCCTCTTCCATTGAGTGATGTTTCCATAAAACTTTCACTAATGGGATGCTCTTAGTCCGAAGCACCTTCTCTTTTCTATCTAAAATCTAGACGGGTTCCTCAGTGTAGCTCATATCCTCCTGTATGTCCATCTCTTCATACTCTATGACATGAGAAGGGTCTGGGTGGTACTTCCTCAACATAGACACATGAAAGACGTTGTGTATTCCGGACATCTGTGGGGGTAATGCCAACCTGTAGGCTACCTCTCTCACTCTTTCAAGAATCTCGAATGGTCTTACGTATCAAGGACTCAATTTCCCTTTCTTCCCAAATCTCACGATACCCTTACTCGGTGATATCTTCAGAAATACTGCATCACCGACATCAAACTCAAGTGGCCGTCTACGTACATTCGCGTAGCTCTTCTGTCTACTTTATGCAGCCCATAATCTCTCACATATGAGTTTCACACTCTGTACAGCTTGCTCAACAAGCTCGAGAGCATTTATCTTTATGTCACCCACTTCTTCTCAAGCTACGAGGGATCTACACCTTCTACCATATAGAGCCTCAAAAGGTGTCATTCCAATACTTGCATGATAGCTATTATTGTACGCAAACTCTACTAGGGGCAGGTGATAATCCCATGATCCCTTAAAATCCATCGTACACACCCTTAACTTATCCTCCATGGTCTTAATAGTCCTCTCTGACTGACCATCTGTCTAAGAATGATAGGCAGTACTAAAACTCAATCGAGATCCCATGGACTCCTGAAACTGGGTCTAAAATCTGGAAGTAAATCGGGAATCTCTGTCAGAAGTAATACTCACTGGAGCCCCATGTAATCTAGCTATCTCGCTAACATATAACTCTGCTAAGGCATCCACAGTATCTATACTCTTGATGGCGAGGAAGTGGGCACTCTTTGTCAGTCTATCCACTATAACCCATATAGCATCATGACCTCTCTAGGTCCTTGGTAAACCCATAATAAAGTCCATGGTGACATGTTCCCATTTCCATGTAGGTATAGAAAAAGGCTGTAGTAGTCCTCCGGGCTTGCGATGCTCAGCTTTCACTTGCTAGCATACTAAACATCTAGCCACATACTCTGCCACATCTTGCTTCATACCACTCCACCAGTACACCTTTCTCAAATCTCGGTACATCTTAGTACTCTCTCGGTGCATGGTGTATCACGAGCAGTGGGATTCTCTCAATATCTGTCTCTTCAGGGTATCATCATCAGGTACACAAATCCGTCCTCTGAATCTGAACAATCCATCCTCACTGATTGTGAGATTCGACTACAAAGTCTACTCAGGTTGGCTAACCATATCTATCAACCTCTATTCATTGTGCTGCCTAGTTCTAATCTGATCCATGATCTTGGGCTCTATTCGAAGGCTAGCCAAAAATCCAGTCTCTACCTCTTTAACTCTGATTCGGAGTTCAGCGAACTGCTCTAGTAAATCCTATTCCCTGATCATCATAGTAAATATCATACTCTTTCTGCTCAGGGTATCAACAACTACGTTCACCTTACCCGGATGGTATAGAATCTCGTAGTCATAATCCTTAAGGAGTTCCATCCATCTCCTTTGTCTCATGTTTAACTGCTTCTAATCAAAAAGATACCTCAAACTCTTATGATCAGTGAAGATCTAGAATCTTTCCTCATATAAGTAGTGTTGCTAGTCTTCAAGGCAAATACCACAGCGACTAACTCCAAATCATTTGTGGGGTAATTCCACTCATGATCTTTTAATTGTCGCGATCCATAAGCGACCACTCTTCCATGCTGCATGAGCATACACCCCAATCCTTGATGCGAGGCATCACTATACACTAAAAATCCTTCTGATCCCTCAAGAATAGTCAACACAAGTGCCGCTGTTAATCTCCTCTTTAATTCTTGAAAGTTGAGCTCACATTAATCAGTCCATATGAATGGAGTCTCCTTGCGCATGAGCTTGGTCAAAGGAGCAGCAATCTTGAAAAATCCTTCCACAAATCTTCTGTAATACCATGCCAAACTAAGAAAGTTTTGTACCTCTGTAACTGTCCTCGGCCTTTCCCAATTAAGTACTGCTTCCATTTTACTTGGATCCACTGATACCCCTTCCTCTGAAACTATATGACCAAGGAAAGCTATCTGATCTAGCCAAAACTCATACTTACTAAGCTTCCTATATAATTGTTTATCTCAAAGTATCTGAAGTACTAACCATAAATGCTGTGCATGCTCCTCATATGACCAATAGTACACCAGGATATCATCAATAAAGACTATCACAAACTTATCTAGATAGTCTCTGAACACTTCATTCATTAATCTCATAAAGGCTGTAGGGGCGTTCGTCAATCCAAAGGGCATCACTAGAAATTCATAACTGCCATATCTCATTCTGAAGGTCGTCTTCGGAATATCTTCTTCCTTAATCCTCAATTAGTGATAGTCCGATCTTAAATCAATCTTAGAGAAGATTGAGGCCCCTTTTAGCTGATCAAGTAAATCATCAATCCTGGGCAATAGGTATTTATTTTTCACTTTGGCTTTATTCAACTATCGATAGTCTATGCACAATCTGGGACTACCATCCTTTTTTCTCACGAATAACACTAGTGCTCCCCATGGTGAAACACTAGGTCTAATAAATCCTTGATCCAATAACTCCTGTAGTTGTTTCTTCAATTCCTCTAGTTCCACTAATGCCATCCTATATGGAGGTTTGGAGATAGGCTGAGTATCCGGTACCAAATCAATGGTAAACTCCAAATCTCTCTTTGGTTGTAAACCATGTAACTCATCTGGGAAGACATCCGAAAATTCACATACCATATGTATATCCTCGATCCTCGAATCTTCCCGATCATCATTTGAGATGAATGTTTCATAACCTTCACATGAATGATCAAATTTAGTACTCTTAAAAGCAACGTCATAATTTCCAATTACTTAAAAAATTCCATACGTCTATTTACTCAATATTTCAAACGTACACTGTAAGGTTCAGGTAGGGAGAAGGTTACAATCTTAGTGTAGCAGTCTAAACTCACTCGATTGGTTGCCAGCCAATCCATTCCTAAAATTACATCAAACCCATGCATATTTAACATTATTAGATCTGCTAATATTACTCTATCTCCCACCTTTATTTCACATCCTCTACATATCAACTCGGTTCTTTGGGATTCACACATGGGGGTATTTACATGTAGTATATACTTTAGAGATTCAAACTTCAAATTTAAACTACACGCAAAATGCTCAGAAATAAATGAATGCATGGACCCTGAATCAATCAACACATGAGCCTTATGATTACATACAGAGAATGTACCTCTTACAGTTTCTGCTAAAGTGTCTGTTATTTCCTTGTCCAGAGCAAACACACGCCCTACTGTAACGAGCTTCTTTCCTTTCTGTCCAGCAGTGGCTCATCTCTGAGGATTTACTCTCAAGGCTATTGTCTAGTAGATTTCGGAGCATGTGGTATCTGAGGTTGAGGACAGTCTTTTACTCTATGACCCATGTCTCCACATTTAAAACATCCACGGATCAACCCAGTACAACTCCCCTCATGCGATCAGCCACAGTCTCCGCAAACCCTCATCTTAGGCCTAACATATCGAGGGGTCTCCCTATTAATAGGATAAGCTTTGGGTCTCTCCAATCTGCCCTTCTGTACCTCAATCCTTCCTCTCCTGAAGGAACCTCTCCAAACATCTTCTTGGGACATCGCTGGCCTCTTGCCCTTGTCCTTAGTCACTGCTCCGAACTCATTCTGGAATTGTACAATTTCAATTTCCCTCTTAATCTCTTGTGCTCGTCTCACAGCATCTCCAAACTCAGTAATACATAGCCCTATCAATCGATCTCTGATGATGAGCTTCAATCCATACACAAATCTCTCTATGTGGAGCTCTTCATTCTTGAAGGTCTCTAGATCATATCTCGATAAAGCAGTAAATCGGCTCTCACCATAGACATATCGCCCTATACTAGATTCAAAAACTCTGCCTGCTTCCTTCTCTGAGCAGCTCATGGTACAAATTAGGCTCTAAAAGTCGCTTGAAACTCTTCCCAGCTAATCACATCCTGGCTGGACATCAAGATACCATGGTTAGTACCCCACCAATCTCGCGCTCTTCCTTTCAACATATAAGTGCTCATATTAACCCTCTCAGCATCAGTGCATTCCAAATAGTCAAATATGACTCTCAACTCAGTTAGCCACTCTTCAACCTCAGCGGGATCATTTTTCCCATTGAATGCGGGCAGATTTATTTTCAAAAAGTCATTCAATCAGACCATACTTTTATCATCAGGCTGAGTGACAAGAGGTACCGGGTCCATCTGTACTGGGGACACGGGAGGTCCTTGTGGTGGTGTAGGAGTAGTACCCGAGGCATTAACTCCAAAATGTTGCGCGAATAGCGCTACCATTTGCTCAAATCCTTACCGCACATCTATCTTAATTCGGTTAAATCGAGAGTTAGAACTCTCGATTGTGGGGTAGGTGGCAGAGGTGGCTTTGTCTGCCTCCTCGAATGACCTCATCGTCCACTCATTCTTAATCTCAACACGATTCCTGCGCGTACATATCAAACTTGATTGAAATCTTAATCCTCAATTTCAATTCATGACCAGACTTATACAGACACTTATGATGTATTCTATTTCACTTGACCGATACTGACAGTACTAAACATCCTAAGCTCTGATACCAATAAAACTCTGTGACCCCCAGAAGCGCAAAAAATAAGGCAAATTCAAAATTTTTTATTCATCCATTCAAAATTAAGAGTGCATTCTTATGCAGTGTCATACATTATAATACATATCATGCCTCAGGATCTTATCATCTCACAGATATATGTCATACCATATACATGACTCAAATTGAGGTTAATTAATCCTAATACATCCCATACATCATTGTACAACAAGTGTCTATAATTAAAACTTTAGTCTGGGTACATGAAATGATAAATTATACCTCAAATACAATATATGGCCTGGAGCTCAAGTCCTCCACTAGCCATAACTCTGTACGTTGCAGGGAAAAACTCTCTTCACTTGAAGAAATCTGGGGGGAGAGAAAATAGGGTGAACTTCTAAATCGCTCAGTAACGGGGTAAGGGACTCGTTAATAAAATAATGATTTGTACAGCACAATCATTTTATCTCGTAGTTGAAACTCAATTAAAACGTAGCATGAATTCATTAAAACATCATTCTCAACTCATTTCTTTGAAATCATGTAAAAATATGAGTGTACATAACTCAGTACAAATCACTGTCACAAGCATGTGGAAATAGAATGCGATAATGGCTTTTCTCATTACAACGTGATAAAAATCACCTCAATAGAATACACGTGGTACAACCACAAAACATAACTCATGTGTATAAAAAGGAGACTAGGCAATAAAACTCATATAAAACTCGTCATGGCATATCATAATAAATTTCATCTGGGTGTGCATCCCAGGCATCCTCATAAGAGGGAATGTCGACATATGGTCGTGTACATGGTATATTGGACTTACGCGTTACCAGAATAAGGCTCGGCCTTACATGTTACCAGAGCAATGTCTCTCCTCATGCACACTATCACGTGGTCCTTGGGTCTGTTCCTAGGCAGCCCACACTATCGGTCTTACATGCTACCAAAGCAAGGCCACCCAGCATTACCAAAACGGGGGTCATCTCACATTACCAAAACGGAGGCATCTTTCGTTACCAAAACGGAGGAATATTAGTTTTACATGCTACCAGAGAAAGGCCCTAACTTACATGCTACCAGAGCAAAGCCTCCCAACGCTACCAAAGCGAGGGATAATCGGACTTACATGTTACCAGAACAAGGTCCGGACTTACATGCTACCAAAGCAAGGCCCGATGTATATTCAACATGACACGCGTAAGTCTAAATCATTAGCCATTACCATATAAAACGTTTTGCCTTCACATAGAACTCATAATGATTTTCTCTCATAAATCTCATTCAAAACATTTGTGTACCCAACACAAAAAATGTTAACACTCGAGTCCCAACTGGCAAAACCACGCACACATTTCTCAACTTCAGTGCACCTTAACGTAGAGCCCAAATCTCTTTTCACGTTTTAATCACAAAACGTTTGTAAGACATTTTCATGCTTAGTTAATAACTCATAAAAGTTGGGCCCCTACCGGCTATAAAAATCGTGTGCACTACTCATTTACAACTCATAAAAACATGCTACAATTAACATCAAAACACATACACAAACGAGTTTAAGTTTTCCCTTACCTCTTTGCACCTCGTATAGTGCAATCGTTCCCCCGTATCACGGACTAGTCTCGCATTCCTCTTTGGAACTCCCGAGCTGTCCAAATGATGTAAAAACATCAATAATCGAACTCAATCGCATTATTGAGCACATATTTGCTCATATTCTCATTAACACCTCAAATAACTCAATTCTCACAACTCTATATCAATTCACATTCTCATCCACTACAACTCATAATTCTACATTTCTCACACCATATTCCATGCTAAATTCACCTCATTATCTTAATTCCAATTTATAGCCATAATTCTCAAAATTACCACAAATTGCCTAACGTTACCTTTACTCCAACAAAATTATAGTTTCATCAATCCTTAATCATTTCCTAGCTATTTAATCACAATGCCTACAACCATAATCACCAAAAATCACTTTAAAATCCAAGATCAAAGTTTAGAATTTACCCAAACTTGTGGAGTGCTCAACTCTTGCCTCAATTCAATCCGTCTTTCAATTTCCAAGTATGTTGTTCTCCTTTAGATGAGGAACAACTTTCCTTCTGGCTACAACCTTCGATTTGGACAAAAATGAAGACTTTGGAAGAGAGAGAAAGCTAGGGCTCGGCTAAAATGGAGGTTTGGTAGAGAGAGAAAAGATGAAATACAGGAAAATACAAGGGTCCTTTTATAGACGGAGGGTAGGAGATTGATCTGGTCCTTGATGAGATCGATCTGCATTTGAATTTGGGAACGTTTTGGGGTAATTTTATGCCTAGGAGATCGATCTATCATGAGGTGAGATCGATCTCTTAATAGCTTTATGAGATCGATCGACTCCTTGAGGAGATCGATCTGCTCCCTGAGGAGTTCGATCTTCTCCTTACAGAATGCTTGATGAGATCGATTTCTTCCTTATGAGATCGATCTCTTCATTACATAATCATAAGGAGATCGATCCTCTTCCATTGGAGATCGATCTGCTCACTTAATTTCCTCCTTCCTTGTCATTTTGGCCTACCAGATCTATCCTCTCTTTTGCAAGATCGATCTGGCCTCATAGTTTCACACCTTGGTTAAACACTTAACATAAAATCTCATTTATTACTCATCCATCACTTAGAAATTCATTCCATACCAGCTCAATGTATGAGTACATTACATTCAACTCAATAAATTACACTTCAAGTTCACATTACATAATTAGATATGTGTAAAATTCTCAAATCTCACACTCACAAACGGAGTATGCTTTATATAATAATCACCATTATCATTTGTTATAAGATAGACATTGGTCACAATGAGACTGAATTCTTTCTTTCGTAGCTTCAAAAGCTTTAGATCTAAATCATATCCATTTTTATTGCCTCAAATACAAAGTTTTTATATTTGATTCTATAGTTATAGGTACGTAATTCTCTTTCATTTGGAACTTTTTCCAAATAATGGCTCTTACTATTTTGATGATTTCTATCTTCTTTTTGCAATCTTTAATGTGTTTCTTCTTTTATGTTTTGTTGATCTCCTTTAACATTGCATCTATCCATAAGATGTTCACCTTGGTAAAACTCTTTTAATAATTCATCTATTAAATAGATATTAAATTTTCTAAGCTATATTAGCATTTAATCTATCACACAAATCAAAGTTCTTGGACTAAATATAGAGCATCAAAGTTACTCTAACTACCCCTTTGGGTTTCATCATGATATCGCACTCTTTTGATAGCATTCAACTTTTTAAACTCTTTTGTCAATTTTGATGCTGTAGTCAATTATTGCCTTGCTTACTAGACTCACAACATTTGAGTAATGCATCTCTATGAATTTTACTAAGCATTCATGCATTTTATGCATCAATATTTATCATCATGAATTTTATGCATCACTATACATCCATCGCAATACTATACTTCGTATTCATCACTATGCAATTGACCTTTTGATCTTTTACAAGTCATAGTGTTCCCACTAATTTCTAACAAGTTTAGAAATCCCTTAGAGAATTTGGGTGAAATTGGCATGCTATGCAAGATAGGGTTAATGTTTGATGAATTTCATTTGGTGGTGTCAAATTTTCTTTTTTATTACGATACATAATTCATCTTATATGAATTTATTCAGATAATCATCACGCTTTAGTTCTATGTAATCTTTGTTTTAGACCTTATATCTAAATAAAAGTACTTTGCAACTAAGTATGCATCAATATAAATAACTAGTTATGTTTTCATAATCTTATTATGCCAAGCGTCAATCATCCATGTCACAAGATTACTATCGATTCCCAATCAAGATTAGTATTAGGGACAGACTCAACCCACAGACTATAAACCTAGCTTAGCTCAATAGGCCTAGCTCAGATCCTACTAACTTTCTTGATCTCAATAATCTCATGGCTTGAAGATAGACTGATTTTACTTAGATAGTTAGACTCCACCAGATGGTTACACATAGCACAATCTCAGTGCCTCATACATGCCTATAAGTAAGCCTTGCAATGTTGGAGGATCTCTTGGTTGTCATTCCTGCCTGGGCTCTGCCAATATTACTTTATGCCTTATTCCTTTCTTACTTATTTGTATCCTAGTCGCACCTGGAAACCCAACTAGTTCTGTTAAGAGCTCTATACCTAGTGAACAGTTTTATTCACACCAATTACACAATAGCATACTCAAAGCTACCTCGTGGATGTAGGCACATTACCGAAGCATGTAAATTCTGGTGTTGCTCTATTTACCTAACACTATTCAGACCCTTAACAATTATTGCTTCATTAAGAGTAAAATGTCGTGTCCTAGATGTCTCTACCGCAAGCGCACGGATCGCACAAATAATATAGGACTAAAGTCTCAAATTAGCGTCCCACAAAGATTAAGTAACCTTAATTAATTACCAGATAATTACACTTGAAGTATATTCTAGCCAATTATAAAATGGGTGGTCTACACAGTTAACAAATAAAAATAAAACAATAAAATAATATAAGAAAATGAACTTAAGAAAATGAATAGAAAAAATAAGAAAATGAACGTAAAATGCCAATAAGAATACTTACAGTGATGAGGATAAAACTAAAGAAAACTGCAACAGAAAAAAATGAAAAAAATCAAAATTATTAAAGAAATGGTCTAAAAATAAAAATTGCAAAAATGTGAAGCTAAAATGCAAATAATAAAAGTATGACTAAAATCCTATGAAAAAAATAAAAAAGCATGTACCTATTTTAGAAATTAAAATTAAAACAAAAAAAAATGCAATAGAATTAAAGATAATGCATTGAAATCCTAAATTACCCTAAAATAAACCTTTGAAATGCCTAACCCTAAATGCATGACTCAAGCTTTAAACTTATGAAAATGAATGCTTAAAACAATAAATAAAATGCACCTAACCAACCTACAAAAATCGAAACAACATACTGCAAGAAACACCTAAGTTTTCACGGCCCATTTTTTTTACCTAAAACCACTACAAATTTTTCTTTTTTTTTCCTTTCCTTTCACGGTCGTGAACATTCTCACCACCAAACAGTTGGGTTATGGGTCAACATTAGTCACTCTTTACCATTTACTATGTCATCTATCTTATAATTTATTCCAAAGCAAAACACGTATACTTTATAACTGAAATTCAATACTTGTACGTGTTTATTAATATTTACATCCCCCATATTACATTTCAAAATTATTACTATGCTATTACATGTTTAGATACAAAATGAAAAACAATGCGTATTGTTGTGGCGTCTAGCTCAGCCGGTAGGAGACCCACTCAACCGTATTGTCCGCTTTGGCCCTGCCCTCAGGCTCCGCTCTCACGGTTTTATCGCGTCCTCAGATGTTCAAACCCAAGACCTTAAAGCCTTTGTTCTGACAAAGATGATACCAATTGTTCTACTAGAAGAATTGGTATCATCTTTGTCAAAACAAAGGCTTTAAGGTCTTGGGTTCGAACCTCTGAGGACGCGATAAAATCGTGAGGGCGGAGCCTAAGGGCAGGGCCCAAAGCGGACAATACGGTTGAGTGGGTCTCCTACCAGTTGAGCTAGATGCCATAACAAAACGCGCTCAGACCCTTCTACGTAAGACCCTCACGGCAGGGGTGTGCGAGATCCTCGCGGCATGGCCGCACGAGACCCTATGTGTGAGACTGAGGAAGATATGAGGCGTCAGGGTATGGGAGACCCTGTGTGTGAGGCCTCGGAAGGCTTGCAGCTCCAAGTTACGGAAGACTCCATGCACGAGACTCCAACGAACTAGAGACATCAGAGTGTCAAAAAACTACGGCGTTATGGTACAAAGAATTTAACACGTGAGATTGTTAGTGGTCGGAGATGCCAAAGTACTAGAAAACTTGAGGGTCCGGCTCGAGTAGACTCTGGATATTTGGGCATCGAAGATCCTTGGCCCCAGAATACAAACAGCCCACCAAACAATGAAATCAAAGATGTGGGAATGACAGGGTCTCATGTTGAGAGAGACTCGAAAATAGATCCAGCACGAAACCATGAAACTGGAATGACAAACTTTCAATCTCAGACTCGTCAAAACTGAACTCAAGGTAACAGGAAAGAAGCTATGGACTGTGGCCAAGCTGATGCATACGATGCTAAGAAAGTGCAAAACAGACCTGTGTCCAAGGCACAAGTTGCCACTTATATGAAAAGAATGGTGGAACGAATCTTAGATGAGAAAAGGTTGGTTCAAACTGAAGAAAACTAGAGAAGGAGAATCCCATTCTGTACAACGATCATGGGAAAATCGCTGCCCCCAAAATTTAAAATGCCGTAGATGACGATGTATACGGGAAAAACTGACCCTTATGACCACATTCAGAACTATGAGTCATTGATGCTATTACATGGATGGGAGGATGAGATCATGAGTAGAGCATTCCCCTCAACTTTAACTGACCATGCACTAAAATGGTTTAATAGTTTGCCAGAAGGGTCTATTTCGTCTTTCAATCAATTAAGAAGCGAATTTCTGAAGGCCTTTATGATAAAAAACCAGAAATGGAAGGAGGCCACCTATCTGCTTACCTTAAGGCAGGGGAGCAAGGAATCACTCAAAAGCTATATGGATCGGTTCCGTAATGGTACTCTTGAAGTATATGATCTACAAGTTGGAGTAGCTGTGATAACTATGCTACAAGGGATAAGGTCTAAAAAGTTGCAAGAGTCGCTATCTTTAGATCAGCCGACAACGATCTCAGACTTGTTCTCTAGAGCAGATAAATATATCACTCAAGAAGAAGTGATGAAAAGGATACCGACACTGAACTACATATAAGGGAGTTCAAAGAAAAGAAACCCTTACCATCGTCGGGCTACCTAAGCCATCACAAATGCCTTGAAAGAAGATGGAAAGTTCACAAGGAAAGAGGATAGCAAAAACATGGAATGCTAATCACCTGAAGCCATACTGACAGTGAAATTTTATTTATTTAATGTCATTGTCAAAACTATGAATTGAAATTTCATTTATTGAATAATGATTTATTACGTATTTTATTTCATATTGAGACTTTCAGCTATACTCAACAAACCAAGGCCTTGAAGCGAAAAATGCGCGAGGTAAGCCACGAAGACAATGTGCTAGAGCTTGAAGCGAAAAGTGCAAGATGTAAGTTAAGCACACAACCAAAGGGCTTGAAGCGAAAAATGCGCGAGGTAAGCCACGAAGACAATGTGCGAGAGCTTGAAGCGAAAAGTGTGCGACGTAAGCTAAGCACACAACAAAAGGCTTGAAGCGAAAAATGCGCGAAGTAAGCCTCGAAGACAATATGCGAGAGCTTGAAGTGAAAAGTGTACGATGTAAGGTAAGCACACAACAAAGGGCTTGAAGCGAAGAATGCGCGATGTAAGCCATGAAGAAATTGTGCGAGAGCTTAAAGCGAAAAATGCGCGAGGTAAGCTAAGTACTCAACCAAGGGCTTAAAGAGAAAAGTGCGTGAGGTAAGCCACGAAGAAAATGAGCAAGGGCTTGAGGCAAAAAATGCGTGAGGAAAGCCATGCACCCAAACAAAGGGCTTGAAGTGAAAAATGCGCGAGGTAAGCCGCGCACTTAAATAAGAGCTTGAGAATTATACGGCCAGAGAATTTGACTTCAGAATACAATGTAAGGACTTGATCTAAGGCTACAATGAGAACATATGTACTCTTTCGCAAGGTTATACTTGGCACTCATAACGCGGGGATGCCAGCTTACGCGAGACCCTTCTGCGAGAGACCCTCACAATAGGGGTGCGCGAGATCCTCGCTGCAAGGTCGCACGAGACCCTATGTGTGAGACTGAGGAAGATATGAGGCGTCAGGGTATGGGAGACCCTGTGCGTGAGGCCTCGGAAGGCTTGCAGCGCCAAGTTACGGAAGACCCCATGCGCGAGACTCCAATGAACTGGAGACATCAGAGTGTCAAAAAACTACGACGTCATGGTACAAAGAATTCAACACGGGAGATTGTTGGTGGCCGGAGACGCCAAAGTACTAGAAACCTTGAGGGTCCGACTCGAGTAGACTCTGGATATTTGGGCGTCGAAGATCCTTGGCCCCAGAACACAAATAGCCCACCAAACAACGGAATCAAAGATGTGGGAATGACAGGGTCTCATGTTGAGAGAGACTCGAAAATAGATCCAGCACGAAACCTTGAAACTGGAATGACAAACTTTCAATCTCAAACTCGTCAAAATCGAACTCAAGGTAACAGGAAAGAAGCTATGGACTACGGCCAAGCTGATGCATACGATGATAAGAAAGTGGAAAACAGACCTGTGTCCAAGGCACAAGTTGCCACTTATATGAAAAGAATGGTGGAACGAATCTTAGAAGAGAAAAGGTTGGTTCAAACTGAAGAAAACTAGAGAAGGAGAATCCCATTCAGTACAACGATCATATGAAAACCATTGCCCCCAAAATTTAAAATGCCGTAGATGACGATGTATGCGGGAAAAACTGACCCTTATGACCACATTCAGAACTATGAGTCATTGATGCTATTACATGGATGGGAGGATGAGATCATGAGTAGAGCATTCCCCTCAACTTTAGCTGACCATGCACTAAAATGGTTTAATAGTTTGCCAGAGGGGTCTATTTCATCTTTCAATCAATTAAGAAGCGAATTCTTAAAGGCCTTTGTGATAAAAAGCCAGAAAAGGAAGGAGGCCACCTATCTGCTTATCTTAAGACAGGGGAGCAAGGAATCACTCAAAAGCTATATGGATCGGTTCCGTAATGCTACTCTTGAAGTATATGATCTACAAGTTAGAGTAGCTATGATAGCTATGCTACAAAGGACAAGGTCTGAAAAGTTGCAAGAGTCGCTATCTTTAGATCAGCCGACAACGATCTCAGACTTGTTCTCTAGAGCAGATAAAAATATCACTCAAGAAGAAGTGATGAAAAGGATACCGACACTGAACTACATATAAGGGAGTTTAAAGAAAAGAAACCCTTACCATCGCCGGGCTACCTAAGCCATCACAAATGCCTTGAAAGAAGATGAAAAGTTCACAAGGAAAGAGGATAGCAAAAACATGGAATGCTAATCACCTGAAGCCATACTGACAGTGAAATTTTATTTATTTAATGTCATTGTCAAAACTATGAATTGAAATTTCATTTATTGAATAATAATTTATTACGTATTTTATTTCATATTGAGACTTTCAGCTATACTCAACAAACCAAGGGCTTGAAGCGAAAAATGTGCGAGGTAAGCCACGAAGACAATGTGCGAGAGCTTGAAGCGAAAAGTGCGCGATGTAAGTTAAGCACACAACCAAAGGGCTTGAAGCGAGAAATGCGCAAGGTAAGCCACGAAGACAATGTACGAGAGCTTGAAGCGAAAAGTGCACGATGTAAGCTAAGCACACAACAAAGGGCTTGAAGCGAAAAATGCGCGATGTAAGCCATGAAGAAAATGTGCGAGAGCTTGAAGTGAAAAATGCGCGAGGTAAGCTAAGCACTCAACCAAGGGCTTGAAGCAAAAAGTGCGCGAGGTAAACCACGAAGAAAATGAGCCAGGGCTTGAGGCGAAAAATGCGTGAGGAAAGCCATGCACCCAAATAAAGGGCTTGAAGTGAAAAATGCGCGAGGTAAGCCATGCACTTAAATAAGAGCTTGAGAATTATATGGCCAGAGAATTTGACTTCAGAATACAATGTAAGGACTTGATCTAAGGCTACAATGAGAACATATGTACTCTTCTGCAAGGTTATACCTAGCGAAAGTGTGGGGAACAATTGTTGTGCATGATAAAAGAATAAAAATAGTACGCCACGTGACGTACGAAGAATGCACCACGTGGCGCACGAATAAAACATGTGAGAAATGATACAAACCCTGAGCAAGATAAAAAGGGCAAAAATGTAATTAGTGACAGAGTAAATCCCTATAAATAGGGGTTAGGTACGATTCGTTAACCTAATTCTGAATTTCCCTACTGAAACTCTGCTCAATTCTCTGGCTGACTTAAGCATCAGAGTGCCAACGCAGGGAAGAACCCCTGCGTCCCTCTGATCTTTCTCTCTTTTGCAGAGGTTTTCTAGAACACGTGATGCGAAGATCGAGGTGAAGACGTCTGCAATTCAACATTGTTACAACCGAGCGACAACACGTATACCTCTCAACGATGGCAAATGGCGGATACCGGGATGCAACTCCTCAATCTCTCATTAGACTACTGTATGCGCTTTGTAGAGGGGGAAAATGAAGGAGAAGAGCAACCACATGCTCAGTAAGGCAATAATGCAAGCAGGTAGATAACTACGCTATTTACATGCTTATAATATCATGACTTAGAAATCTTTTATATCCAGAGCATGAGGTAATATTAAAACTATGCCACATGTATATACATATATCATGTACTGAAAACATGAAAATAGGTATTACAATACATGAAAAATTATCATGTAAAACATCTCATGCTCATCATAATAAAACTCATCAGTTTCATCTCAAATCGTAGATTTCATCATAACTCATTCTCTTAAGGTTTGACACCTTGTCAAAATTTAGTAAAACTCATCATAAAACAGTATATCATCCTTTAAGAGAAACACCCCACAAGGTTTGACTCCTCCCTTAGGTCTACACTGGATAACACAAAGCATGATTAGCGTATATAAAACCATGTGATATCATGTGAGACAAGTGGTAACTGTATATAATCGAGGAGTTTGTTGGCCAACTATGTTAGTATCATCCTAGACCACATGGATCCCGGTGTGCGAGGCATCATGTTGTAACGGGAGATGGCTTAATCCTACCCGTCAGACTTTAAATCAACATCATCACCACACGATACAGTGTACTCCATGTTATATACACGGTACAACATACTCCATGGACCCATATCATGATCGGGGGTGCTTATCGTAGGTCTTATCTATCTCATACCATGTATAACCGCCTTAGTATTAAGTGCACGTGCGAGCATCTCATCCGTGTGACTAATAGTCTACACGAGGCATCTAGCATGGCTCATACGAGAATCTCATTCATATGACACACAGTCTACATGAGGTATCCAGCACGACTCATTACATATCACAGTGTGAAAAGCCCAGTGCGAGTAAAGCTCTAACACAATTTCATGCATAATCGGTAAAAATCCTCATATGATCAACGCTCCAGTACAACTTTATGCAAAATAAATAATGGTAAAATCATGTACAAGTAAAGCTCCAGTACCGTTATATGCATAAGAAATAAATGAAAACCCACGTATGAGCGAAAGCTCCAGTATGACTTGCATGCGTATCATCTCAAAATATGGTGCGAGCTAGGCTCCAGCACATTTCATGCATATTAAAATATCAAAAACCCAGTGCGAGTAAAGCTCCAGTACGATTAAACTCATATAAATCTGATAGGTGGCTCTATTTCAACAAACACGCTAGAAGCCAAAGTTAGCACCTGACTCGTGCTATTTCATGAAATTATGAAGTCAAATAGCCAGCCTATCCGACAATTTTGCTTAAATCGAAGCAATGTATTTCATAAAAATATCAAAACATGCTCTTCATGCAATTAGTAGCCTTACTACCATTTTGTAAAATTTAACTCTTAGGGGCAAAATCGCATTTTTCATCTATATCTGAAATCTTTTGCACAAATCATTATTTCTTTTCTAGGTTACCAAACAATTATAAAGCCCTGTAAATACCCTCAAAATACGTGCAGCTACCTTTAGATACTCACAAAATTCCTTTACTTGGAATTACGCTGAGTAATTCCACTTCCTTAGAGCTGCTCATTCGTGCAGTCCAATTCGCTCCCAATGAAATCTCTAGAGTTGCACGAAATTACTTATCACATAAATTTAACCCAAGATAATATAATTCTTGCGTTTACTATAGTCAATTCGACTTATTGGTTTCATTAACACTTATTAGGCCTTACTTTCTCTTAAGTCCATTTCGATTATACTATTCATTTCTTGAAAAATCTATTGGACTCATTAAGTCTAATGATTCATAGTAGGTCGACATTAAGCTCACAATGTCTTAAGTTCATCATTTTCCTTCACTAAGGTATTTCATCATACACCTTTTATGTACATTTCATAACTCCATCAAATCCTATTAATTGATTTCCCAAGATCATCTCAAAATCATGCATTTAACATCACTATCACCATAGTATAATCCTTTCATCAATAAATCCACTAAGTTCACTTTCTCACACTAACCAATTTTTAGGTCATAGAGGATTCATTATACTCTTGGTAGTTTCAACCAACAATACATACACCAAATATCCCATAACAATGCATAGATAAACATACTTGAAGTTGGTGTATTGAAAACTTACTTAGCTTATAATTCCTCACTTGGCCAAATCTTAAGGGAAGACTTTGCTCCTTCAATCCAACAACTTGAATGTTGATTCCAAACTATGTTGTTCTCCTCATCATAATGAACAACTTTGCCTCATACAACTTCTCTCAAATCTGGTAAGCAGGTGATGATATTCTAGAGTGAGATAACTAGGTTACTTGTGAAAATGGAAGGATGTTTGATCTGTAAATTTTGGGAAACAATCTCACTCTACCATTTTCAATCCAAAAACCTAGTTTTCTCTCTCTAAATCCACCCATTTTTAAGAAGATTTGAGAGAAGGCTATTAGACACAAAGTTATTCACATCAAGAAGAAGAAGAACATAGCTTGGAGGCATTCCCCCATTTGTTGGATTTAGAGGACAAGGAGCATTGTCATTTGAAGTGAGAAGGAAATCCAAAGAGGTGAGTTTCTAAAGCACCAATCCAAGTACATTTGTTTAGTTATTGATTATGAAGTTGATTGATGTGATTATTAATTATAGAAATTATCTAGAATGCAATGGGACAATTATAACCTAAAAATGGGTTAGTGTGAGAAAGTGAAATGTAGAGGAATAAATGATGAATAGCATATCTTAAGGTGATAATGGTGTTGTAGGTATGAATTTAAGATGGTGTTATGGAATAAATTGTAAGACTTACCCAAAAGGGGTAAAATAAGAATTTAAGGCATTGGGTAAAATGCATAGTTGAATGAGAGTTAGCAACATTGACTCAAGTGTTTGGATGAATGAATTACAGCTTTCGAGGATATACCGGAGTAAGTTGAGCCAAGAACGTGAGAAGCTAAGACGAAGAGAGTCGCACCCCAAGTAAACCAAGGTAAGGGAATTGTGTGGACTCTTAGAGATATTTGTGGGCAATTTGGGTACTTAAATGTTTTGCTAGGGTGCATGTGTACTAGAAAATGATATTGGGTGATTGAGGAGCAAAGAGTTGGGTTTTGAGAAATGTGCATGAAAACAAAAGCATGATGCTTTGAAAACCTTGTGTTGTTGCTTTTTAGCAAGTGATTTGTAAGTTGGCTAACATTTGAAATGATTTGCAAAAGAAATGATTTGATTTGGTTGATAACCACGTTTTGCAAAGGATTGAGCCATCTACATGGATTTCGTGAGAATGAAAGCGTGCTAGAGTATGACTTACACTGGATTTGATGTGTTTTATATGCATGAGTGCTAGAGCGTAGCTCGCACTAGTTTTCAAATGGATTTTTATGATGTTGTGCTAGAGTTGAGCTCACACGGACTTTAAACTGGTTTTGGCATGGTGCTAGAGCATAGCTCGCATTAGATGCCCACCATACTTGTTGGTAGACTAGTTGTCGCACCGATTAAATAGGCTCGCACGTGCATTTTTGAGAATTTGACATGTTGATAGTCGTGCAAGGAGCTTCGGGTAGATTGGGCGTCGTACCTATTAAATAGACTCGCACGTCCATTTTTTAGATGTGGCGTGATATGATGTGTTGATACGGGTCCACGGAGTACGCTGTAACGTGCAGGTAGCATGGAGTACGTTGTACCATGTTGAGATTGTGATATGCCGTCTTCGGATGATGTTTAGATCTGCTATGGACCGACGAGCTGGACATGACCCACCTCCCATGTGGAAGCAGATAGTGGTGATACCCCGCACACTTGATCAATGTAGCCTGGGATCACAGGATATGGCCATAGTCCTAGAGGAGATTTTCCTTATTATATTGCCTATCTCACATGTCTATTTTATTATGAACGAATCCATGTTTTGAAAATGTATTGTGAGTCAGGACAGTCCGAGGGAGGGGCTGAGTCCTGACAAGTGTTGATGTTGATTTTGTTAAGATGAGAAAGCATGATCATGGCTTTAAAAGTGCACTGATGCATGATGATTTTTTCATGCCTTACTTATGAAATATGCGTGATGATTTATGCCATGCTTTGAATTTGATTTGTGCACTAACAAATAGCATGATCTGCTTTACATGCCATTAACACGAGCACGAACTAATGCTTTTGAGATGTGAATGAGAAACTGTATGTTTTTTAGCATGGCATCACGATCACGTAGATAGTACAGCATCTACCTGCTAGCATGATTGCCTTACTGAGCATGTGGTTTGCTCACCCCCTTTATTTTCCCCTCTCTACAGAACTTTGAGTATAGATTGTAAGCGGCTGAAGGGTTTCCCTTTTAGTATCCGCTGCATCCCATCGCGTAAGGTATACACACTGATGTAATTTTTGTATCTAAACTCTCTGTAGCACAGTAGCATTTTTTATGTAACTATTGGGGATGTAAAGCAATGTAAACACATGTAAACAACAATTTTGATATATTTATATAAGTGTTTACTTATAAATTATAACGAAAATTAAATTGTTATGGTTGAATGAGGTGGACATTGGCACACAACCCAACTGTTTGAGAGTATAGTTGATCACGATCGAGGTAAGAAAAGAACGAATAATAAATAATGTATGAAAAGTGAAAAAGTTACGTTGATTTTTGGTCAGTTGAGGGTCGTGACAAATTGAGGATTAAGGAGGAAGATATTCCGAAGACGACCTTTAAGACAAGGTATGGCCATTATGAATTTCTAGTAATGCCCTTTGGATTGACGAACGCCCCTGCAGCCTTTATGAGGTTAATGAATGAGGTGTTTAGAGACTATCTAGATAAGTTTGTGATAGTCTTTATTGATGATATCTTGGTGTACTCTTGGTCTTATGAGAAGCACGTACAACAATTATGGTTAGTACTTCAGATACTCCGAGATAAGCAATTATATGGAAAGCTTAGTGAGTGTGAGTTTTGGCCGGATCGGATAGCTTTCCTCGGTCATATAGTTTTAGAGGAAAGAGTATTAGTTGATCCAATTAAAGTGGAGGCTGTGCTTAATTGGGAAAGACCGAGGACAGTTACAGAGGTATGAAGTTTCCTTGGTTTGGCAGGGTATTACAGAAGATTTGTGGAAAGATTTTCCAGAATTGTCGCTCCTTTAACCAAGCTCACGCGCAAGGAGACTCTATTCATATGGATTGATCAATGTGAGCTCAATTTTTAGGAATTAAAGAGGAGATTAACAGCGGCGCCTGTGTTGACTATCCTTGAGGGATCAAGAGGATTTTCAACAAATAGTGATGCTTCCCATCAAGGATTGGGGTGTGTGGTCATGCAACATGGAAGAGTGGTTACCCATGGACCGTGACAGTTGAAAGATCATAAGCGAAATTACCTCACACATGATTTGAAGTTAGCCGTTGTGATATTTACATTGAAGATCTGGTGGCACTACTTATATGGGGAAAGATTCCATATCTTCATTGACCACAAGAATTTGAGATATCTATTTGATCAGAAAGAGTAAAATATGAGACAAAAGAGATGGATGGAACTCCTTAAGGATTACAACTGCAAGATTCTATACCATCCGGGGAAGGCAAACGTAGTTACTAATGCCCTAAGCAAGAAGAGTATGATATCTGCTATGATTATCAGGGAATGAGATTTATTAGAGCAGTTCGTCGAACTCCAAATCAGAGTTAAAGAGGTAGAGACTGGATTTTTGGCTAGCCTGCGAATAGAGCCCAGGATCATGGATCGAATTAGAACTGGGCAGCGTGATAATCAGAGGTTGATTAATATGGTTAGCCAAGCTGAGTAGGCTTCGCAGTCGGATCTATTAGTCAGTGAGGATGGATTGTTGAGATTCAGAGGATGAATTTGTGTACCGGATGATGATACCCTGAAGAGACAGATACTGAGAGAATCCCATTGGTCGCGATACACCATGCACCCAAGGAGTACTAAGATGTCCCGAGATTTGAAAAAGGTGTACTGGTGAAGTGGTATGAAGCAAGATGTGGCAGATTATGTGGCTAGATGTTTAGTGTGCTAGCAAGTGAAAGCTGAGCATCAGAAGCCTGGAGGATTATTACAGCCTTTACCTATGCCAACATGGAAATGAGAGCATGTTACCATGGACTTTATTATGGGCTCACCGAGGACCCGAAGAGGTCGTGACGCTATATGGGTCATAGTGGATAGACTGACAAAAAGTGTCTACTTCCTTGCCATCAAGAGCACAGATACTATGGATGCCTTAGCTGAATTATATGTCAGCGAGATAGCTAGATTACATGGGGCTCTAGTGAGTATTACTTCTGACAGAGATTCTTAATTTACCTCTAGATTTTGGACCCATTTTCAGGAGTCCATGGGATCTCGATTGAGTTTTACTACCACTTATCATCTTTAGACAGATAGTCAATCAGAGAGGACTATTCAGAACCTAGAGGATATGTTGAGGGCATGTACGATGGATTTTAAGGGATCATGGGATGATCACCTGCCTCTAGCAGAGTTTGTGTACAATAATAGCTATCATGCAAGTATTGGAATGGCGCCTTTTGAGGCTCTATATGGTAGGAGGTGTAGATCCCTGGTAGCTTGTGAAGAAGTGGGTGTTTTGAGCTTGTTGAACAAGCTATACAGAGTGTGAAACTCATATGTGAGAGATTATGGGCTTCACAAAGTAGACAGAAAAGTTATGCGGATGTACATAGACGACCACTCGAGTTTAATGTTGGTGATGCAGTATTTCTGAAGATATCATCGAGTAAGGGTATCATGAGACTTGGAAAGAAAGGGAAATTAAGTCCTCAATACATTGGGCCATTCGAGATTCTTGAGAGAGTGGGAGAGGTAGCCTACAGGTTGGCATTACCCCACAGATGTCTGGGATAAACAATGTCTTCCATATATCTATGTTGAGGAAGTACCACCCAGACCCTTCTCATATCATAGAGTATAAAGAGATAAACATACAAGAGGACATGAGTTACACTAAAGAACCCGTTCGAATCCTTGATAGGAAAGAGAAGGTGCTTCAGACTAAAAGCATCCCATTAGTGAAAGTTTTATGGAAGCATCACTCAATGAAAGAGGCAACTTGGGAGTTGGAAAGCCTCATGAAGGAGAAGTACCCCCATCTGTTTAACGAGTCAAGTTGAATTTTGAGGACCAAATCCTTTAAAAGTGGGAAGGATGTGAGACTTGGGAATTCTGTACACATCTAATTTTGTAATGTGAACATGAAGTGTGATCGATTTAGCTAAATGTGATGTACTCATATATAGAGGTGGTAAAGAATGAAGTTTCTAAGTGATGAATGAGTATTGAATGAGAAATAGTCAATGGAGTAAATTATGGCAATTATGTATTGAGATTTTATGCCAAGAGTACAACCATAATGAGAAACTATGAGGCCAGATCGATCTTGGAGAAGAAGGGATCGATCTGGTAGGCTAAAATGACAAGGAATGAGAATTCTAAATGAGCAGATCGATCTCCTTGTGATTCTGCCTTAAAGGGATCGATCTCTTATAGGAGCAGATCGATCTCCAAAATGTTTCGTAAAATGTAGATCGATCTCCTCAAAAGGAATAGATCGATCTCCTCAAGATTATGAGATCGATCTTGCCCCCACGACAGATCGATCTGGTAGGCATAAAAAGTACCCAAAACATTCTCAAATTCAAAGGTAGATCGATCTCCTATAGGAGTAGATTGATCTCCCGCCCTCTGCCTATATAAAGACCCCTGTGTTTTTGTCGGAACTCGTCTTCTCTCTCTCCAAAAAATCGAATCCCTAGCTTTCTCTCTCTTCCAAAACACCCATTTTCGTTCGAATCAGAGGTTGTGGTAAGAGGGAAAGTTGTTCCTCATCAAAACGAGAACAACATACTTGGAAATCGAAGGACAATTTGAGCTGAGGCATGAATTGAGCACTCCACAAGTTCTGGGTAAATTTCTAAGCTTTAATCCTTGATTTTTGAAGTAGATTTCTGCGATTGTGGTTGTATATATTGTGATGAGTTGGGTGAAAATGGTTGGGGTTGTTAGAATCATTAGGTATTGAGAAATTATGAGAATGTGAGCAATTATGCTCGATGCTGAGATTAGAGAAAATGTGATGATGTGTTGATGGTGTTTTTACATCGTTTGGACAGCCCGAGAGTTCCAGAGAGGAATGTGAGGCTAGTTGTAAGACCTAATTTTTATCATATTTCCTTATGATTCACACATTGTATGGATACTGTTATATGTTAATGGAATCATAAGACGGATGATTTTGATCATATAAATATGAATGAAGTAGTCGAATGCACGTAAAATCTGAAAACGGACAGTTAAGGAATTTCAAATTAAATTTATGAGATTTGAATTGTCCGGACAGAGATACGAATTTTAAATGAAAAATTATAGCGGGTCCAAGAAGGAAAGTGGGCCTAAATTGGTCCCGAACGTGTAGAAGGGTAAAACGATCAAAAGACCAAAATCCGGTATAAATTCGAAAAGAAAATTTTATTAAAAATATGGATTTAAGAAATCTTGATCAATAAAGTAGAAAATAATAAATTTAGGGTCCAATTGATCAAGATATGAATTTATTGAAATTAATCAAAATTTTCACATCGAAAAATTATCCCAAAAATATTGGAAAAATATACCGGAATGACAAAATAAAACTGATAAATTCATTTATGGATTAAATGAATTTAATAGGATTTTTTAAGATATTTTGGGATTTTTAGAATATTTTAATGATTAAAATAATAATAAAATAAATTATAAAAAAAGAAAAAAATAGAAACTGAAAACACAAAGAGAGAGAAAAGAAAGAAAACGAAGCGAAGGAAGCCGAACTGAGGAGGCCTTTGCACTGGCGAGCACCGACGACCAGGAACCCCAGGTGAGGGCTAGCGAAGGGCGACGATCACTGCACGACCCACCAGCGACAGCGACGTGGGCCGACGTCGCCGGAGAACGTCGGATCGAGAGGGAAAGTGTTACGAGGGAGAAAGGGGATTCGTTGGCGATGGCGCATTTTCGACCTACCTCGAGGCCAATTGAGTATTCTCCTGCCTGAGACGCGTCGAACAACACCGGGATCAAGTCGAAAACTGGTCAAAAATGTCGTGAACGGCGACGGGGAAGCTTGAACCGGTACGGACCGGTTCAGTCAGAAGAGAACTGGGCTGAACTGGACCGAACCGATTCAGTCAAAAAAAGAGAGGAAAAAGGGAGAAAAAGAAAGAAAAAGAGAAAAAGGTAAAAGGGGAAGATTTTCGGGGATACACCGGACTTCGGGTAAGTTAGTAAGAGGTCAAAAGTGACCGAATTGATTTCTGGGAATTTAAATTAAAATTATATTTGATCAAAAAATAAGCCGAAATTAAATATAAATTGTGCAGTTCGACGATAAATTTTGAACGTGAGCCGATCGAACTTCGATTTACGCACCATCACATAATTTCGGGTAAGTAAAGCTCATTTACGACAACAATATGATTATTACGCAATTTGAATTTATTTTGCAGATTTCGAATTAATTTCAGCATAAAAATAAATTATATTCGTATTTTGAATTAATTGTTGTAAATGATATACGGGCTATCCAAAGAGTTTGGAACGAAGCCCAATGGATATTGAGAGCCCAATAGAATCAAAGAAGGGATTTAATAAGTGGAAATAGGCTGGAAATGGGTCGAGGCCCATTAAGATGCAATCGGGCCCAATAAAGTGAAACGGGCGCAGTGCTTTAGATTCGATCAGTAAGAGTGAAATACTGATAAGTATATTAGAACTGACCCAAATACGTGGTTATATGTAGCTCCGTAGACTTGGTTTGGAGTGAATTGGACTGAGAGACCTGGTATGATCGAGACGGGATAAGTTCGTGCGTGATTCCAGGTAAGGGATTTTTACGGACTACTAGAGGTAACTTTACGCAATTTCGACATCATTTACATTCCCTAAAATTGTCTGAAGGGTCTAGATTTAAGATAAAAATTTTAGTGCCCCGTATGGGTAAATTACCAAAATACCCATGTAAAGGGTAAGATTTTCAAATTTAGGAAAAGTTTGGAGAAGCAAGAACAAAAGGTTCCTGCTTGTTTTTGAGGTGTTTTGGCACGTGCATCAGGAGGCTGGTTAACTTTAAAAAAATGCACAGCATTATATATTTTCAACAATGTGATTTCTTGTGAAAATTGTTTTGAGATAACAGAGCTGCCTACGTGATTTTATGAAAGTGTGACATGCTAGAGCTCAGCTCGCACGAGTTTTGATTTGTGTGATGCATGCATTAGTGCTGGAGCAAGGGCTCGCACTAGAGTTATACATGCATAGGTGCTGAAGTCTAACTCGTACCAGATTTTCATATGATTTTCGTGACAGGATGTTGAAGTCTAACTCCCACCAAATTTTCACTTGACTTTTATGACACAGTGCTGGAGCGTAGCTCACACTAGTTTTAAATGATTTTGACAGAGCGTTGGAGCTTAGCTCGCACTAGATCTTATGAGATTTTATGAAACACGTGCTGGAGCTTTGCTCACACGAGATTTTTCTTGATTTTATGAGAGTCTTGGAGCATCACTCGCACTCATTTTATGGGACATGCGATGAGCCGTACTTGGAGTGTCGGGTAGACTGTTTGTCACGTCGATTAAATATGCTCGCACATGCGTTTTGAGACAGGCACGATTGTGGATATGAGATATGGGTCAACGGAGTACGTTGTACCGTGCAAGTAGCATGGAGTACGTTGTACCATGCTGAGATTGATTATGTGGCATCTTCGGATGCGAGTGGCATCTTTGGATACTAGATATCAGACAGGACTGACGGGATGGACTAACCCATCCCCTGAGGCGGTTCCCGATAGTGGTGAGACCCTGCACATAGGATCCGTGTAGTAGTGGGATCACGAGTATATGGCCAATACTCTTGGTTATTTGCCTGAGATATATATATATATATAGTGCTAAGTCTCGCATGTTGTTACTTGATGTTTTGAAAATCATGTTTTGTGAACTTCTGTGTGAGTCTGGATCACCTGAGGGAGGGGTTGGATCCTGATTGAGACGTGATTTCGATGAGAATGAAACTAGGTTTTAACTTGAACTTGCATGATGTTATTTCCATGCTATTTAAACCCATGCGTGATGTAAACTGGTTTTACATGACATTCATTGTGTCGCATGTTACTATTGCTTTGAAAAGCATTTGAGTTCATGATTTTGTGTGAGTCAAGAACACCCGAGGGAGGGGTTAAGTCCTGGCTGTGTTGTGAAATTTTATCCAAAATGAAATGATTTAAATGGATTTACATGTTGAGTTTTCCATGCTCTTTGAATCCATATGTGAACTTGTTTTACATGACATCATGAATTATAGCATCTGTTTTGAAATTATGTGGAGAAAGGGTGGTTTATGCATGGAACCATGTTCATGTAGGTAGTATGGTTACCTACTTGTTCGTAGGGTTGTCTTACTGAGCTTGATGAGCTCACCCCTTTCATTTTCTCACATAGATTTCTTCTAGTAGTCTTTGAGGCGACTGAGTACTGCATTCCTGATATCCACTACTGCCCATCACTTGAGGTATATACACTTATACATATTGTATCTAAATAAGAATAGCGTAAGTAACTTTCGGGGATGTATAGACACTGTAAACACTTGTAAATGAAAGAGAAAGGATTAGCTAAAAACTCATGTGTTTACCTTTCCTTTAATAATGAATTAAGTTATATGGTGAATGAATGGTGGGATTGGCAATGACGCATAACCCAATTGTTAGTGGAGTGTGATCACAATCAGAGGATAGGTAAGTCTGAAAGAAAAATGAAAAATTTACTCTGATTTTTAGGTCATGACAAATGGTGATATCAGGGCAAAATTGGTCTGATGTGTGTCAGTGTCAGTAATTAGGAAATTATATCCCCGTGTTACTGCGTTTGGTTAGATACAATCGTCTATATTGAGATGGGTTTTAACTAAGAATTGGTTAAGAATGCAGTAATATGGGCATTATGTCGAAAACTAATCGCGGTAGAGTAGGTCGAGCAAGAGGCTGAGGCCGTAGAGGTAGGCCTAAGCTTGCTAGTCGTGTTGAGTCGACCCATGAGACCATGAGGACGTTGAGGTAGAGACTGATGTTGAGCATACTCCACAGGGTCCTATAAAGAGACCAGACAGTATTGAGACACTCCACGAGGATGGAGTGGAGTGTAGAAAATATTTTGGAGTTGTTTACTCAGTCTATGCAAGTAGTTGAGGATAGGCAGGGTAAAGCCTGAACAGATGCCTCAAACTATAGAGATTCTCACACCCCTCCGATATTTAACGAAGTAAAGAAACTAATAGTTACTGAGGACTAGGTGAATGAGATAGCAAAGTTGTATGGGTTTTATCGGTGTATATTGATCGAGAAAGTGACTCGATGCATTTATGTTGGAGGGCGAGACGGAGCATGAGAGGAAATCTGCTCGACCCATTTTAAGAGTTAGACATCCATGACTGATATGAGAGATAATTCTTGATGCACAGAGACAATATATTTCGGACATTGTTCAGAGGAATTTACGGATAGAGTTTCTTACTCTGACCCAGAGGAATATGTCAATCGACGAGTATGAATCTTAATTTACATCCCTAGGCAGGTATAATCTGACATTATGAACAGTGAGAATCGAAAGGTCCGAAAGACATGGAAAGACTCAAACCGTCTATCAGAGTCTGATTGGCCCCGTTAGATAACACTATTTACGATGAGGCAGTGTGCAGATCACAATGCTTGAATAAGATTAGGAATTACATGCCTCTGAGTTTGAGAAAGGCAATAAGGGTCAAAATAGAGACAAAAAGGAAATAGTGGATAACAGAGATGTCAAAGCGGGAAAGAGGTGATTTGGTAGGAAATTTAGAGTTAGTGAGTTATGGGGTAAGATGATTGGTAAGCCCCAGTGTATCCAGTTTTAGCGCTTACACGGATATTGTGATTAGAGGACCCCGACTTGCTAATGGGCAGTCTTGGATGTGTGGTAGTTACCACGAAAATAGGCGGTTGAATAAGGGCGAGTGTATGCCTAGGACCAAGAAACTATTGATGCTTCATTTGATGAGTAAGGTACCATCTTAATTGTTAATATTGAAGCAATTATTTTAATTGATCCTAGTACTACACATTTATTCATATCATCGTCATTTGCATATAAGTTAGTGAAATATGTGAAGCCTATATCATTAGGCGAAATGCTGATAGTTAGCACCCCAATGAAGGATAGTCTACTAATTGAATATGTCGGTAGAGATTGTAAGTTGAAAATGGGGGAAAGGAATATGCGGACCAATCTCATTCTATGAAATATGAGTGTTTTGATGTAATATAGGGAATAAATTGATTGGCTGTAAACTATGTTGTTGAAATTGCTATTCTAAGATAGCGATGTTTGACCCTAGAAAAGGGTACAGTAAGTTTTAACAAGTAATGAAAGAGTTTTGTTATAGCTGATATATGAAATGAGATAAGCTTTGAGATGTGATAGATCCTAAATACAAGATATATTGGAATAAGAGGCGTATGCAAGGTACGAATATCTCTGATATGTGAAGTAATATGGATTAAGCGATAGTAGATATGAATTGCAACTAAGGATAAGGGGTGATAATATCCATAACCAGTCTATGTGGTTAAGTCTGAGGGTTAATAAAGGTATTTCAAAATACCTCCCCGCCTGAAGACTTGACAGTGTCTAAAAGTACACATAACCTATAAATTAAAATCGACAGTCGTAATATATACATTTAAAATTAGGGTACTTTTACTTGTACGATAAAGAAATATAGAATTCGATTAATCATGAAGATTTAAAAATTAAAAATTTTAAAAAGGCCGTTAATATAAGAAAAAGGAAATGACGCGGGTTGGTATCTTGAACAGAAGTGATTTCGAAATGACATTATACGTTTATGTGTACATAGATCAAGGATATGGGTTATTGAAATATTTAGTGGAATGTGGATGTGCCCTAAACAATTTTTTGTACTCGTTAGGGCATTGATGAATGAGGTATTTAAACTTTACCTGGACCGATTTGTTATCATCCTTATTGATGATATTTTGGGTGTATTTAAAGTCCAGGGAAAATCATAAGCAACAATTGGAAATTGTTTTTACAGATGATTTATTGAGAGTTCTCAAAATGGACTACTTTGTTGACACGTTTAACTTAGAAAAACTTGTATTTGAATGAGTTGATAGACGTAACAGGAGTTTGGTGTATTGAAGTATGAACTGACCACCGTAATTATTTACACTATACCCAATAGCTCAAGAGGTTTCGCAGTGTATATGGATACCTCAAAATAATGAGTGGGCTGTGTATTGATGCAAATTGGGAAGATAGTCGATTATGGATCCAAATAGTTTAAGGACCATGAAAGTACTATCCGGCCCATGACTTAAAGTTGGTAGTCATAGTAATGCCTAAAGGTATGGCACCACTACTTTTACGGTGAGAAATTTCAGGTATGCACTGATCATAAAAGTCCCAAGTATCTGTTTTCACAGAAAGAGTAGAATATGAGATAACACAGAGGGTTAGAGCTTCTGAAGGATTATGATTGTGGATGTTATACCACCCAGGAAAGGCTAATGTAATGGCTGATGCCTTGAGCAGAAAGAGCCTTAGGATGGTATCACAGCTGATGGTCAGGGAGCGTGAGCTGTTAGAGCAATTGTGAGCCTTAATAGTGATGTGATCCCTTCTGAGGATGACACTGATTGTGTGACAACTAGCCTGAGATTAGAACTGAATTTGAGTGATCGGATTTGACAGGCTTAGCGTGATCATCGACAGGGTGTCGATAGTGCAGGTCGGATTCAGAAGGGTACAGTGATAGAGTTCACAGTGAGTGATGATGGCTTATTGAGGTTCAGAGATAGTATAAGTGCTCCCCAGGACCACAGTTGATGAGATAGTGCTATTGATAGAAGCTCACTCTTTAGGATATACAGTGCATCCGAGAAGTAATAAATATATCAAAATTTTTGAAAAAGGGTATTGGTGGTCAGATATGAAAAGAGACATTGAAGAGTTGTGGCGAAGTGTCTCGTATGTCAGTAGATTAAGGTAGAGCACTAGAAGTCTGCAGGATTATTGCAGCCTCTACCAGTTCTGACATGGAAGTGTGACAGGTTACCATGGATTATGTGACAGGTTACAGAGGACCGTAGGAATCATGAGGCTATTTGAATGATGGTCGATAGATTGATTGAGTCTACCCACTTTCTGGTTATGAAAGCCATAGACACTCTGAGTGCGTGAGCAGATTTATATAAGTAAGAAGATTGTGGAACAGTAGGTAGCATCCAAGGGAGTACTGTATCAGATAGGGATTCCCGCTTCACTTCCCACTTCTGGGAACATGTTTCAGGAAGCCATGGGAACCCAGTTGAGTGTGAGCACAGCGTTCCGTCCTCAGACAAATGGTTAGTCAACTAGGACTGTACGAGTTCTGGAGGATATGATGGGAATGTGTGCAATTGATGTTAGAAGCTCCTGGAATGATCATTTCTTATTAGCTAAATTGCCCACAGCGATAGTTATCACTCGAGTATCGATATGACATTATGTGAAGCATTGTTTGGTCGTAAGGGTTGCTTTTCCGACTGGATAGAAAGAAGTGGGTGACAGATAGAAAATTGCTCTCGATCTAGTATATAAGCCTATGAGGGTGTTCAGCTGATTGTGAGAGAATGAGAACACCTCAGAATAGATAGGAAAGCTATGCTGACAAGAGATGGGGATCGTGAGGATTCATCGAGTGTGAATCAGTGTGTTTGGAAGTTTCTCTTTTTAAAGGTATAATGAGATTCGGTATTAAACACAAATGAGAAGGTGCTGAGGTTTAAGATGATCTCCCTAATTAAAGTCTTTCGGCAGTATTACACTTCAGAGGAATTTAAATAGGAGCTAAAGAGTAAGAGTATGATATGTATGAAGTATCCGGAGTGGTTTATAGACTAACTTGGTTCTAATTTGGAGGACCAAATTTCTTAAGTGGGGGAGATTATGTAAGACCCGATTTTTATCATATTTCCTTATGATTCACACATTGTATGGATATTATTATATGTTAATGGAATCATAAGACGGGTGATTTTGATCATATAAATATGAATGAAGTAGTCGAACGTACGTAAAATTAGAAAACAGACAGTTAAGGAATTTCAAATTAAATTTATGAGATTTAAATTGTTTGGACAGAGATACGAATTTTAAATGAGAAATTATAGTGGGTCCAAGAAGGAAAGTTGGCCTAAATTGATCTCGAACGTGTAGAAGGGTAAAACGGTCAAAAGACCAAAATCCGATATAAATTCGAAAAGAAAATTTTATTAAAAATATGGATTTAAGAAATCTTGATCAATAAAAGAGAAAATATTAAATTTAGAGTCCAATTGATCAAGAAATGAATTTTTTGGAATTAATCGAAATTTTCATATCAAAAAATTATCCCGAAAATATTGAAAAAATATATTGGAAGGACGAAATAAGACTGATAAATTCATTTATGGATTACATGAATTTAATAGGACTTTTTGAGATATTTTAGGATTTTTAGAATATTTTAATGATTAAAATAATAATAAAAAAAAAGAAAAAAATAGAAACTAAAAACGCAAAGAGAGAGAAAAGCAAAGAAAATGAAGCGAAGGAAGCTGAAGCCAGGAGACCTCTGCATCGATGAGCACCGAAGATCAGGAACCCCAGGCGAGGGCTGACGAAGGACGACGATCACCGCTCGACCCACTAGCGGCAGTGACGCGCGCCGACGTCGCCGAAGAACGCCGGATCGAGAGGAAAAGTGCAATGGGGGAGAAGGGGGATTCGTCGGCGATGGCGCTGTTTCAACTCACCTCGAGGCCAATCAAGTGTTCTCCTGCCCGAGACGCGCCGAACAACACTGGAATCAAGTCGGGAAATGGCCAAAAACGCCGTGAACGGCGACGGGGAAGCCTGAAATGGTACGGACCGGTTCAGTCAGAAGAGAACCGGGCTGAACCGACGGATCTGAATCGGTCTGAACCGGACCGAACCGGTTCAGACAAGAAAGAGAGGAAAAAAGGAGGAAAAGAAAGAAAAAGAGAAAAAGGAAAAAGGGAAAGATTTTCGGGGATACACCGGACTTTGGGTAAGTCGGTAAGAGGTCAAAAGTGACCAAATTGATTTTTGGGAATTTAAATTAAAATTATATTTGATCGAAAAATAACCTGAAATTAAATATAAATTGTGCAGTTCGACGATAAATTTCGAACGTGAGCCGATCGAACTCCGATTTACGCACCATCACATAATTTAGGGTAAGTAAAGCTCATTTACGATATCAACATGATTATTACGCAATTTGAATTTATTTTGCAGATTTCAGATTAATTTCTGCATAAAAATAAATTATATTTGTATTTTTGAATTAATTGTCGTAAATGATATACGGGCTATCCAAAGAGTTTGGAACTAAGCCCAATGGGTATTGAGAGCCCAATAGAACCAAAGAAGGGATTTAATAAGTGGAAACGGGCTGGAAATGGGTTGAGGCCCATTAAGATGCACTCGGGCCCAATAAAGTAAAATGAGCCCAATAATTTAGATTCGATCAGTAAGAGTGAAATACTAATATGTGGCTATATGCAGCTCCGTAGACTTGGTTTGGAGCGAATTGGATTGAGAGACCTGGTATGATCGAGACGGGATAAGCTCGTGCGTGATTCCAGGTAAGGGAATTTTACGGACTACTAGAGGTAACTTTATGCAATTTCGACATCCTTTACATTCCCTAAAATTGTCTAAAGGGTCTAGATTTAAGATAAAAATTTTAGTGCCCCGGATGGGTAAATTACTAAAATACCCTTGTGAAGGGTAAAATTTCCAAATTTAGAAAAAGTTGGGAGAAGCAAGAATAAGAGGTTCCTGCTTGTTTTTGAGGTATTTTGACACGTGCTTGAGTAGGCTGGCTAAATTTTAAATAAAAATGCACAGTATTACATATTTTCAACAATGTGATTTCCTGTGAAAATTGTTTTGAGATAACAGAGTCGCCTACGTGATTTTATGAAAGTGTGACGTGCTAGAGCTCAGCTCACACGAGTTTTGATTTATGTGATGCATGCATTAGTGCTGGAGCAAGAGCTCGCACTAAAGTTTTACATGCATAGGTGTTGGAGTCTAACTCACACCAGATTTTCATATGATTTTCGTGACAGGGTACTCTAGTCTAACTCCCACCAGATTTTCACTTGATTTTTATGACATAGTGCTGGAGCCTAGTTCGCACTAGTTTTACATGATTTTGACAGAGCGCTGGAGCTTAACTCGCACTAGATCTTATGTGATTTTATCAAACGCGTGTTGGAGCTTTCCTCGCACGAGATTTTCCTTGATTTTATGAGAGTGCTGGAGCATCGCTCGCACTGATTTTGTGGGACATGCAATGAGCCGTGCTTAGAGTGTCAAGTAGACTGTGTCACGTCGATTAAATATGCTTGCATTTGCGTTTTGAGACAGACACGATTGTGGATATGAGATATGGGTCCAGGGAGTACGTTGTACCGTGCAAGTAGCATGGAGTACGTTGTACTATTCTGGGATTGATTATGTGGCATCTTCGGATGCGAGTGGCATCTTCAGATGCGAGATATCAAAGAGGACCAACGGGATGGACTGACCCACCCCCCGGGGCAGTTCCCGATAGTGGTAAGACCCCGCACATAGGATCTGTGTAGTCATGGGATCACGAGTATATGGCCAATACTCCTGGTTATTTTTCTGAGATATATATATATAGTGCCAAGTCTCACATGTTGTTACTTGTTGTTTTGAAAATCATGTTTTGTGAACTTTTGTGTGAGTCTGGATCACCTGAGGGAGGGGTTGGATCCTGACTGAGACGTGATTTCGATGAGAATGAAACTAGTTTTTAAATTGAACTTGCATGATGTTATTTCCATGCTATTTAAACCCATGCGTGATGTAAACTGGTTTTACATGACATTCATTGTGTCGCATGTTACTATTGCTTTGAAAAGCATTTGAGTTCATGATTTTGTGTGAGTCAGGAACACCCGAGGGAGGGGTTAAATCCTGGTTGTGTTGTGAAATTTTAACGAGAATGAAATGATTTAAATGGATTTGCATGTTGAGTTTTCCATGCTCTTTGAAATCCATATGTGAACTTGTTTTACATGACATCATGAATTATAGCATCTGTTTTGAAATTATGTGGAGAAAGGGTGGTTTATGCATGACACCATGTTCATGTAGGTAGTATGGTTACCTACTTGTTCGTAGGGTTGCCTTACTAAGCTTGATATGCTCACCCCTTTCATTTCTCACACAGATTTCTTATAGTAGTCTTTGAGGTAACTGAGTACTGCGTTCATGATATCTGCTGCTGCCCATCACTTGAGGTATATACACTTATACATATTATATCTAAATATGAATAGCACATTAACATGTTTGTAAGTAACTTTCGGGGATGTATAGACAATGTAAACACTTGTAAATGAATGAGAAAGGATTAGTAAAAAACTCATGTGTTTACCTTTCCTTTAATATGGAATTAAGTTATATGGTGTATGAATGGTGGGATTGGCATTGACGCACAACCCAATTGTTAGTGGAGTGTGGTCATGATTAGAGGACAAGTAAGTATGAAAAAAAACGAAAAATTTACTCTGATTTTTGGGTCGTGACACTAGTCTGTTGTTCGAGGGAACGATTGCACTATACGAGGTGCAACGAGGTAAGGGAAAACTTAAAACTCATTGTGTATGTGATTTTGTGATGATTGTAGCATGAAACGTTTTGAGAAACAAAAATGTTTTAAGAGTTGTGATTGATTTATTGCACACGGTTTTATAGCCGGTTAGGGCCCAATTTTTATGAGTTATAAACAAAGTGTGAAATTGTTTTACAAATTGTTTGAGTTTAAAATACAAAATAGGATTTGGGCTCTACGTTAAGGTGTACTGAGATTTGAGAAATTTGTGCATGGTTTTGTAGGTTTGAGCTCGATTTTGACATGTTTTGTGATTAGTATAAAAACCTTTTCAGATGAGTTTTATGAGAGAAACCATTATGAGCTTTATGTGAAGGCAAACCAGTTTTTATGATAATGGCTATTATTGAGACTTAGGCATGTCATGAGATAGCACATCGGGCCTTGCTCTGGTAGCATATAAGTCTGAGCCTTGCTCTGGTAGTATGTAAGTCTGATATTCCTCCGCTTTGGCAACGAGAGATGCCTCTGTTCTAGCAACGTGAGATGACCCCTGCTCTAGTAGCACTAGGTGGCCTTGCTTTGGTAGCATGTAAGTTCGGGCCTTGCTTTGGTAGCATGTAAGACCGATAGTGTACATGAGGAGAGGCCTTGCTCGGGTAGCATGTAAGTCCAGGCCTTGTTCTGGTAACACGTAAGGCCAATACACCATGTACACGACGATATTGTCAATGTTCCCTCTTTTGAGGTTGCCTGGGATACGCACCCAGAGGAGATTATTTTGATGTGCCATGATGGATGTTTTTATTTGAGTTTTATTTGACTAGTCTCCGTTTTACACATGAGATTGTGTTTTAGTGGCTGTGCCATGTGCATTATTTCTGAGATGATTTCTATCACGTTTTTATGAGAAAAGCCATTATCATATCCTTATTTCCATATGCTTGTAACTATGGTTTTTATACCGAACCATTACTCTCATGTTTCTGCATGATCTTAGAGAAGTGAAATGATGATGATGTTTTAATGATTTCATGCTATGTTTTCTTTTAAGTTATTTGAGTTTTACCTGCAAAACAAAATGATTGTGCTGTGTAATTAATTATTTTCATTAATGAGTTCCTTACCCCTTTATTGAGCGATTTAGAAGCTCACCCTATTTTATATCCCCCCTGATTTCTTCAAGTGAAGAGAGTTTGCTACGACGTACGGAGTAGTGGCTAGTGGCAGACTTGAGCTCCAGGCCGTATATTGTATTTTGAGGTATACTTTAACATTTCATGTACCCAGACTAAAATTGTATTTACAGATACTTGATGAACAATGATGTATGGGATGTATTAGGATTAATTAAATCTGTATTGAGGAATGTATATGGTATGACATATGAATGCTAGATGATGAGATCCTGAGGTGAAAGTTTTATACTGTATATATATAATGATACATGACACTGTATAGGAATGCACCTAGAATTATGCGTTGATGTAAATAAGTTTTAAATTTGCCATGTTTTTCGTGCTTCCGGGGCATCACACTTGTTTAGATACAAAACGACAATAACATGTATACCTCTCAGCGATGGGCAACAGCGGACCTTAGGAGTGCAAATCTCTGCTTGCTCTCAACCACTATGGATGCTCTGGGAAGATAGAAAGTGAAAGGGTGAGCAACCACACACTCAGTAAGGAAATAGTGTAAGCAAGTAGACAGCTACACTATCTATATGCATATAATGACATGATATCAAAATCATTTACATCTTGAGCATGAGGTAAATCAAAACCATGCCACATGAATATGTATATAGTATATGAAAAGTCATAAAAGTAGGCATGATATCAAATATAAAATCAACATATAAAACATCTCATGCTCGTCATATCAAAACTCATCGCCAATCATTTAAATCAAATCTAGTTCCGCCCTTCGAGAATACCCTGTGCATAAAATCCTATTTCCTTTTAAATCCAAATCACGGGTGTCACCACTCATTCGGGTCTACCCAAGTCTATCGATAAAACATAGTAGCGAGTGAGGCATATAGGTTACATTTCAGAATAACTTGGGAATAATGGCCATGTATAAAATCCCTGTGATCCCAAGCTACGCGGATCCCGGCGTGCGGGGCATCACAACTGCATTGAGAGGTGAGGTCAGTCCTACTCGTGCAACAACTCAACCAACTAGTCATCAAGACTACACGATACAATGTACTCCATGTGACATACATGGTACGAAGTACTCCATGGACCCAAACGATCTGAGGGTGCCTACCATAGGTCTTAGCCCACATCATTGTCAGGGGTGCCTGCCATAGGACTTAACCCCATCATGGTTCGGGGGTGCCTGCCATAGGTCTTAGCCGCCCTATACCATACCGATAACCATTTCATGTCTCAAAAGCACGTGTGTGTTACATCATCTCACTGTGACACACAATCTACAAGAGGCTACAACACGATCTTCTATAAAAAAGGTCAAATCTTCATACGAGCAAAGCTCCAATACGACTTTCATGCACAGTAAACCAATAAACCAAGTGCGAGCAGAGCTCCAGCACTATCAGTATAAACCAAAACATTTCATTTTGGTAAAAATATTAAATTCATGGAAATTCATGCATTTTTAGATCCTTACTAAACCTTTTCATAAAATTCCTACCAAGGTAAAACTTATATTTCCTTCCTTATTTTTGGAACCTGTTACCAAAAATTCTTAATGCATTATTAGATAGTAGATAAATTCACGCCCTATAATTCCCCTCAAAATACGCATAGCCACCTCTAGGCACTTACAAAACCCCCTTACCTCGAATCATGTCGAGTGTAGTACAAGTTCCACTGCTGGAAGCTCGCTCAATCCAACTTGCTCCTGATTCGGTCTCTGGAGCTGCAAACATTCATCAATCACTTTATCACAATCGATTTATCTTATCAGACCTTATAGCAATAAGCTTGGTCCAGTTTCACATTCGGCCAACATTGTGTCGTTCCTAATCAATTTGGCTAGTAACCCATTTAGTTATCAACTCGAATACTTGATTTGCATGCTTAATCCTTAGTCCCTTCATTTACACATGCATTTAACAATTACTGTTCATACACATTTCATTACTTTGTCCAATCCCATACTTTGATTCCACATAACCATTTCAATGTCATGCATACAACATTATTAACACCTTAGTGTAACCCATTTATCACCAACTCAACTATATCCATTTTCTCACACTAAAGCCATTCTAGGTTATGCTTGATTCATCACATTCTAGGTGTTTTCAACCAATGATATATACACCAATCTACTCCTAACAACATCTTATTATACATATTTAGAGTTGGTGTATCGAGAACTCACCTAGCTTAACTTTTCCTTTATCCAAACTTGGAGGATCCTTTTGTTCCTTCAATCCAACTAGTTGAGTTTTGATTCCAAGGTATGTTGTTCTCCTCCTCAAAATGAACAACTTTAGCTCTAATAGCTTTTCCTCAATTCTTTTTGGAAGAGAAGGTATTCTAGAGAGAGAAACCTTGGTATTTGGGTAAAAATGGAGGGGAAATGTTTGATTTGCTGAAGAATGAAGTTTTGCTGTAGGGTTTTTATAGATTGAGGGTGATAAGATCGATCTTCTAGGGTAGGAGATCAATCTTTCATTGGTTTTAGCCATCGAATTCTAAGGTTTTGGAATAGGGAGATCGATTTGGTCATTGGGGAGAGATCGATCTTGGCTTGGCATAATCAAATGGAGATCGATCTGCACTTAATAGGGGATTGATCTCTATTAGGAAGAGCCAAATGTAGATTGATCTGCTCATTTGAGAGATCGATCTAACCTTGGCGGATTCATTTGAAAATTCGTCTGCTTGAACAAGGGATCGATCTGCCTTGAATTGGAGATCGATCTGGCCTTTGTCTGGGGCATTTCCTGCTACTTTTTTTCCAGATTTTCCAAGGGAGAACTTGCATTTGACTGCCTCTCTAGTTATTTTACAATCTATTCAAACTTCGAGTATGAAAATGCTCATTTCCTATAAGTTTCGTGTTATGAAACTTGTGTGTATTGCTTGGAAATCAGAATGGATACACAAATTCTCAATCCATGCTTTATAATCTCGTGTTTTAAGTCCTTATCTCCAGTTCAGATGCTTTAAGTTCTATTTGTTTAGTTTGTGGCCACTTTAGCCCTTATTTAACCTTTACATGCATCCTCGATACTCACTCATTCTCATTTCCAACTCATTCACATTTTCATGGTCTAAAATCATCTGTCTTATAATTCCATTAACATATAATAATGTCATACAAACATGGGGTCTCACAATCTCCCCCACTTGGAAAATTTGGTCCTCAAAATTGGAATCAATATTAGTTCGTGAACAACTCGAGATACTTTTCTAGCATTAAATTCTCTATCTCCCATGTTGATTCTTCTGCAGTGTGGTGCTACCAAAGGTCCTTCACTAAGGGAATCATCTTCGATCTTAATATTTTCTCCCTCCTATCTAATATCCGAACTAGCTTCTCGTTGAGCTCCAATGGCTCATATCTAATTACATGTGCCGGGTCCGGGTGGTACTTTCATAGTATAGAGATGTGGAAGACATTATGAACGCCTGCTAGCTCAGGTGGCAATGCTAGCCTATAGGCCTTATCTCCCACACTGTCCAATATCTCAAAGGGTCTAATGTAACGAGGACTCAGCTTACCTTTCTTCCCGAACCTCGTAATACCCTTGGAAGGAGAAACTCGTAGAAATAACAATTCACCCACTGCAAACTCCATTGGTCTCCATCTCTTGTCAGCGTAACTCTTTTTGTTTGCTTTGAGTTATCTGTAACCTTTTCACAAATCAATTGGACGTCCTCATAGGCTTGTCTCACTAAATCGAGATTAAATATCAATCGATCACCAACCTCTTCCCATCCAATAGGGGAACAACATCTGCAGCCATACAAGGCTTTATACGGTGCCATTCCGATACTCGAATGATAACTATTATTATAAGAGAATTCTACGAGTGGTAAATGATCATCCCAGGAGCCTCCAAAATCCAATGCACACGCCCTTAACATATCCTCCAAGGTCTGTATTGTCCTCTCTGACTGACCATCTATCTGAGGATGAAAGGCTGTGCTAAAACTCAGTTGGGTCCCTATTGCTTCCTGAAAGTTTTCCCAAAAGTGGGAAGTGAAGCGGGCATCCCTATCGAAAACAACGCTCACTGGAACAACATGCAACCTCACTATCTCGTACACATATAGTTCTACTAGTGTATTTAGAGTATCGATGGCTTTCATAGCTAGGAAGTGTGTCGACTTCATCAATCTATCCACTATCACCCAAATCACATCATGTTTCCTGTGGGTCCTGGGTAAACCCATTACGAAGTCCATAGTGACATGCTCTCATTTCCAAGTTGGTATAGGTAGAGGTTGCAATAACCCTACAGGCTTCTGATGCTCTACCTTCACCTGCTGATAGACGAGACACCTTGCCACATATTCAGCCACCTCTCTCTTCATCCCTAATCGCCAATACACTCTCCAGAGATTCTGATACATCTTGTTACTTCCCAGATGCAGTGTATACTTCGTCGAATGAGCCTCTGACAAAATTAGCCTCTTTATCTCTGGATCATTGGGAACACATATTCTACTCCTGAACTTCAGCAAGCCATCAGAACTCATCTGAACACTAATCTTTGTGCCCCATGGTATCGACTCGATAATATCACTGCATTGCTGATCAATCTACTGAGCCTGCTGGATAGATCCACCCGATCCAATTTCAACCGTAAGCTAGCTACCATAAAGCCACTATCAGTATCAGGCGGGATCACATCCAAACTAAGGCTCGCAAACTGTTCCAATGGCTCGTGTTTCTTGAACATTATATACGACACCAATTCGAGGTTCTTCATGCTCAAGGCATCACCAACTACATTTGCCTTACCCGGGTGGTACTTGAATTCACAACCATAATCTGTGAGAGCCCCTGGCCTCTACAGGTGAGCCCACTGACTCCTTGGGCTGACTAGGCCTCGTCACCATTGGTATCAACAGAGTGCAAGGACTAGGACTTGGTCCTGGGTTCGAGCACTCTGGGACGCGTCCTGGGTGAGCAAAATCTCGATGGTCCAGTGGGACCAAAAGAGAACAATACGTAGCTATGGTGACGAGGCCTAGTCGACCCAGGGAGTCAGTGGGCTCGCCTACGGAGGCTAAGGGCTCTCACATAATCCTTCAGAAGTTCGAAACATCTTCTTTGTCTCATATTCAATTCTTTCTGTGAGAACAGATACTTAAGGCTCTTATGATCCGTAAATACTTGAAATTTCTCACCATAGAGGTAGTGGCGACATATTTTAAACACAAACACTATAGTCGCCAACTTTAAATTGTGGGTTGGGTAATTCCTCTCATGATCCTTCAATTGTCTAGATCCATAGGCAACTACTTTCCCATCTTGTATCAGTACATAGCCAAATCCTTGGTGTGATGCATCCGTATATATAGAGAACCCTCATGAGCTGGTAAGAATGGTGAGAATTGGAACTGTGGTCAATCGACACTTAAGCTCCTGAAAAATCCTCTCACATGCCTAGTCTCAAGCAAACTCAACACCCTTCCGCGTGAGACGTGTCAATGGAGCAACTACTTTGGAGAAATCCTCAACAAATCTCCAATAATAACCTGTCAACCTCAAAAAACTTCTGATCTTAGTAACTGTCCTTGGCTGTCCTCATTGAATAACTACCTTAATCTTGGATGGATCTACTAACACCCCATCTTTCGACATAACATGGCCCAAAAATGAGATCTGCTTCAACCAAAAGTTACACTTGCTGAGTTTGGCATATAACTCTTTCTCTCGGAGGGTCTGCAGAACTATCCTCAAATGTTGCTCATGATCTTCCCTGGACTTGGAATAAACCAGTATATCATCGATAAACACAATCACAAATTAGTCCAGGTATGGCTTGAATACATCGTTCATTAACACCATAAATGCTGTGGGGGAATCGTCAATCTAAATGGCATAAACAAGAACTCGTAGCGGCCATAACGGGTACGAAATGCCGTCTTAGGTACATCTCCACTCCTTATCCTCAACTGATGATACCCTAACCACAGATCTATCTTAGAAAAGACTTAGGCTCATTAGAGCTGATCCAATAGATCATCAATGCGTGGAAGGGGATACTTGTTCTTAATGGTAGCCTTATTCAACAACCGGTAATCTATACACAGATAGAGGCTTCCATCCTTCTTCTTCACAAACAAAATCGAAGCTCCCCAAGGTGAGACGCTCGGTCTAATAAACACCTTCTCTAGTAACTCCTCAACTGGTTCTTCAGCTCCTCTATCTTAATCAGAGCCATCCTATATAGTGGTCAAGATATCGGCTCAGTACCAGGTACCAACTCAATACAAAACTCCATTTCACGATCGGTGGTAGTCCTAGTAGATCATCTGAAAAGACATCAGAAAATTCTGCAACTATTGGCATGTCTCTCAATTCCGGACGGGCCTTATCTGTATCAACCACGTGTGCAATGAACCATTCACATTATTATTTCCACCGTTAGTAACATAATTCCTCCTTATAATTAGACTCATTAATTCCAATGTAGAGATTTATCCATTTTGCTTATAATAAATACTACTTCCATTACTTTTCAAGGAAATTTTACAATACATTTTTCGGGAAACTTATGGTAACACTATCTACCCCTGAAAACGTTACCGTCTTAGCAAAAACAATCTAAAACAACCCGATTTGCAGCCAACCAATCCATTCCTAAAATTACATTAAAATCATTCATATTCAACAGAATAAGATCGGCTGTCATCTTTTTCCCCCTATCTTCAGCCTATAATCCCTATACACATACTTGGTCAACTGACTGTTATTCTTAGGCGTAGAGATCAATAACCTTCTCTCAAATGATGTAGGCTCAACATATTTTGATAACTTACATGCAAATAAGGGCGATATGAAAGAATGTGTGGCACTAGGATCAAATAACACATGCTTATAAGTAAAAAATTAGGATAGTACCTTTAATCACATCTGTTGATGCATCTACTGTGTCCTGATCTAGTGCCTACACTTGCCCTCTGTTGACAACTTGCTTCCCCTTCTCTGCGGCTATGGCTTTCCTCTTTGGAGTAGAAGCCTCGGTAGGAGCTCTTTTTGACTCTTTGCCCTTCTGTAAGCAGTCTCCATCATCTCGGGGTAATCTAATACAAAATGCCCTGGTTTCCCACAACGATAGTACACGACCGAAGACATAGGACAGGGCCTGTTACCATGAATCTGCTGTATCTCCTACACTGTTCGGTAGTCGACCGTGTCCCTCCAATAACTACAACTCTCAGTGGTGGTGCTAAAGTTAGATATACCTGAGGCTTAACTGTCCTCTCTTGTACCTATTCAATCTGAGGTCTCCTGTTAGCTAGTCTCTGACCTCCTCTCCTGATCAACCTATCAATTTTAGATCTCTTTCGGCCCCTGTCTTTACCTCTACTGATCTTTCCAAACTTGGACGCATTTCGCTCAATGTCTTGCTCACAAAACTGTGCCTTGTGCACAGCCTCCTCATATGTCGGGATATTGAATGGGACTAATCTGGATCTCATGACTGGCCTCAATCCATCAATGAAGTTCATTATTTTCCTCGTCTCACAGCTCATCGTATCTGGGTCGTACCTTCCCAAGGATATAAACCTCGTCTTATACTCGTCTACAGATCTATTCCCTTGAGTCAACCCAATAAACTCCATTGTAACTTCCTTTGAGCAGTGTCTGAAACATACTGCCTCTTGAAGGCCTTCAAAAATACCTCTTATATGACCTCAGTGTGTCGGGCTCTCAAAATCGGCCTAGTGGACTTCCACCAATGCTTTGCCCCTCCTTTCAACATGAATACGACAAAAGCGACCATCTCTGTAGTGGTACACTCAAAGAACCCATACAACTTCTTAATCTCTCTCACCAAGTCCTCAGCAACCACTAAGACCTTCACCCCATTGAATGATGGTGATCTAAAATTTTAAAATTGTCATAGTCTCTCCAAATCACAACCATAACTCCATACTCTACTACTCTGCTGTGGAGCAACAAGTGATGTTGTATCCTAAACTGGTGGGGGTGTATCTGCTGCCTGTGGCATCTAGGCTGGCTGTGTGGGCGTATCGGTAGCAACTGTTGGTCCAGTATCAGTAGCTTGGGTAGCTGGGCCTTATCTCTCCTCATCTCCCTGCATAGACTGAGTGACAAGCTCCATAATAGTCTCCAAACTTCGCTCCAGCCTAGCGAAGTGTGCCTCAATATTCCCTGCCTCTCAGTAGGCTCTGACAGGATCGTACAGGATCTGCTCAGTAGTCTACGATCCTGTATGGTTTTCAAGCCTCCCTCTACGGCCCCTAGCATGTGCCCTCGCCCCTCTGCCACTGCGTGTGACAGGCATAATACCTAAATTCCTACATCCATAGTTATTCATTAGTCTAACCCATCAGATATACACACTTATATCTAAACAAAGTACAACAATATAGGGATGTAAGTTTTCTTATTACTAACTTCGACTCATATCATATCAACTCCGCTCTGATACCAATCTTTGTCATGACCCTCTCTCATAAAAAAATCACTATAAATTTTTTACCTTTTTCATTAACTTACCCTGTCGTGAACAGTTACTACACCAAACAGTTGAGCTATGATTCGGAGCTAGTTACCCTTACCATACATAATATCACTTAATATTTATATACAATAACTGCAGACACTTAAATCGCTTACGTTAACTTCATTAATTAATACATGTCTACAAATGTTTACATCCCCCAAATTTACATTTCCAAAAAAAATTGTTGTGTTGTACTTGTTTAGATACAAAACGACAATAAAGTATATACCTCTTAGCGATGGGCAGCAGCGGACACTAGGAGTACAAATCTCTACTCGCTCTCAACCACTTTGGATGCTCTGGGAAGATAGAAAGTGAAAGGGTGAGCAACCACACGCTCAATAAGGAAATAGTGTAAGCAGGTAGACAACTACACTATCTACGTGCATATAATGACATGATATCAAAATCATTTACATCTTGAGCATGAGGTAAATCAAAACCATGCCACATGAATATGTATATAGTATATGAAAACTCATAAAAGCAGGCATTATATCAAATATAAAATCCACATATAAAACATATCATAATCGTCATATCAAAACTCATTGCCAATTATTTAAATCAAATCTAATCCTGCCCTTCGGGAATACCCTGTGCATAAAATCCCATTTCCTTTTAAAACCAAATCACGGGTGTCACCCCTCCTTCTGGTCTACCCAAGTCTATCGATAAAACATAGCAGCAAGTGAGGCATGTAGGTTACATTTTGAAATAAATTGGGAATAATGGCCATGTATAAAATCCTTATGATCTCAGGCTATGCGGATCCCGATGTACGGGGTATCACAACTGCATCGAGAGGTGAGGTCAGCCCTACTCGTGCAACAACTCAACCAATTAGTCATCAAGACTACACAGTACAACGTACTCCATGTGATATACACGGTACAACGTACTCCATGGACCCACACGGTTTGAGGGTGCCTGCTATAGGTCTTAGCCCACATCATTGTCAGGGGTGCCTACCATAGGACTTAGCCCACATGATTATTTATCTGGGGTGCCTACCATAGGATTCAGCCCCATTATGGTTCGGGGGTGCCTTCCATAGGTCTTACTCGCCCTATACCATACCAGTAACCATTTCATGTCTCAAAAACACGTGTGTGTTACATCATCTCACTATGACACACAGTTTACAAGAGGCTACAACACGGTCTTCTATAAATTCGCGCCCTATAGTTCCCCTCAAAGTACGCATAGCCACCTCTAGGCACTTACAAAAACCCCTTACCTCGAATCACTTAGAGCGTAGCACAAGTTCCACCACTGAGCTCGTTTAATCTAACTTGCTCCTGATCCGGTCTCTGGAGCTGCAAACATTCATCAATCACTTCATCATAATCGATTTATCTTATCGGGCTTTATAGCATTAAGTTTAGTCTAGTTTTACATTCGGCCAACATTGTGTTGTTCCTAATCAATTTGGCTAGTAACCCATTTAGTTATTAACTCGAATACTTGATTTGCATGCTTAATCCTTAGATCCTTCATTTACTCATGCATTTAACAATTACCATTCATACACATTTCATTACTTTGTCCAATCCCATGCTTTGATTACACATAACCATTTCAATTTCATGTATACAACATTATTAACACCTTAGTATAACCCATTTATCACCAACTCAACTATATCCATTTTCTCACACTAAACCCATTATAAGTTATGCTTGATTCATCACATTCTAGGTGTTTTCAACCAATGATATATATACCAATCTACTCCGAACAACATGTTATTTTACATATTTAGAGTTGGTGTATTGAGAACTCACCTAGCTTGACTTTTCCCTTGTCCGAATTTAGAGGATCCTTTTGCTCCTTCAATCTAACTAGTTGAGTTTTGATTCCAAGGTATGTTGTTCTCCTCCTCAAAATGAACAACTTTGGCTGTAATGGCTTTTCCTCAATTCTTTTTGGAAGAGAAGGTATTCTAGGGAGAGAAAGCTTGGTATTTGGGTAAAAATGGAGGGGAAATGTTTGATTTGTTAAAGAATGAAGTTTTACCATTGGGTTTTTATAGATTGAGAGTGATGAGATCGATCTTCTAGGGTAGGAGATCAATCTTTCCTTGGTTTGAGCCATCGAATTCTCAGGTTTTGGAAGAGGGTGATCGATCTGCTCATTGGGGAGAGATCGATCTTGGCTTGGCAGAATCAAGTGGAGATCGATCTGCACTTAATAGAGGATCGATCTCTGTTAGGCAGAGGCAGATGCAGATCGATCTGCTCATTTTGGAGATCGATTTGAGCTTAGCGGATTCATGTAAAAATTTTTTTGCTTGAACAAGGGATCGATCTGCCTTGAATAGGAGATCGATTTGCCATTTGTCTGGGGCATTTCCTGCTGCATTTTTCTAGATTTTCCTAAGGAAAACTTGCGTTCGATTGCCTTACTAGTCATTTTGCAATCTATTCGCACTTCGAGTATGGAAAGGCTCATTTCCTATAAGTTTCGTGTTATAGAACTTGTGTGTATCGCTTGAAAATTAGAATGGATACACAAATTTGTAATCCATGCTTTATCATCTTGTGTTTTAAGCCCTTATCTCCAGTTCAGATGCTTTAAGTTCTATTTGTTCAGTTTGTGGCCACTTCGGCCCTTATTTAACCTTTACATGCATCCTCGATACTCATTCATTCTCATTTCCAATTCATTCACATTTGCATGGTCTAAAATCATCTGTCTTATAATTCCATTAACATATAATAATGTCATACAAACTGGGGTCTAGCAATATGTTTCAATACTACGTATGATTCTGATGTATGTTCTGACATAAGAATGTTTTTAAAGATTTCGTATGAAATGATATATATATATATATGATTTAGATTGAAACGAAATGTATCTTTAAAGCATGTCGATTTATTTTTGCATGTTTTTGATACTAGGACTGCTTTAAATGCATTTCTTACTGAGCTTTTCTGAAGCTCACCCCTTCTCTACTTTTTTAGATTATTTATAGTGGTCCTTTTTATCTGCTGCGTACAAAAAGTAGGCTGATGGATGCGACTCTTCCCAGGCTACCTTTTGTACACACGTAAGGTATAATCTCATTTCATTTCCAGACTCCTATATAACATAGATATTTGTATTTAAATAATATTTTTGGGATGTAATCTAGGTTGTCATGTATGTAAAGCCTTTTGTTATGGATATGTTGAGGTTGCATTTAAATAAGCATTATCTCGAAGCAAAAGTAAATGAAATGGATGCATTATTTTGGAAATCTAATGTCATAAGTATTAAAAAAATATCGACCATGAGAATGATGTTTAAGAAATATATCTAAAATCAACTGCCATGGGATTATAAATTGTGATGTGAAATTTGCATGTGGTTAGCGAAATGTAAAGTGTTATACTGCCAAAATGTCTTCGAAAATTATAAGTTGTAAATTTAACTATCGAGAATAATAACAATTAGGAAAGAAAAGAAAGTAAAAGCTCACATTGATAGGAATGCAACTTAAGTAAAGAAAATAAGTATTAAAAAAAAAGTTAACGTAAAAACATCTGCGTTTCTAGGGCGTGACAATATGGATCACAAGTATAAACTTAATTCTTGTTTTAAGAGATATTCAGAACTTTTGTTGAATGTTAACATGAATCGATTAGATGCCATGCTTACCTAAAGTACCAAGGACACCAACAAAATCTCTATCCATCTAATATCTTCTTTCAAGAAAGTTGAAAAACAAAAGAGGAAAGGTTTCTCTAAATGATACAAGGACAGGAACTCTAGTGCAAAAGGTTTTAAACTAAGGATAAGGACAAAAGAATTTGTATTATTGTGATAAACACAATCATTAGAGGTGCAATTACAAAAAGTACATTGAGTTAAAAGGCTTAAAAAAACTTTCATCTCAAGTTAGAGACATGAAAGTAACCGATTGATAGAGATCAAAATTGCAAGTTTAAGCTTTATGTTTTATGAAAACCTGTAAGTTTTGGTTTAATTACTAAACATTGGATGTTTAAGTATTGGAAAAGCTTAGCTAAAGGGATGCTTTATTGTGATTGACCACTTGGTTAAACACTTATATATGTTTTAGACATAGTGTAGATTACTAGAATGAAATGCTTTAAATTAAAAACTTGAAGGGAATGGTTCAATGTTTTAGCTTATGAACTCTTGGTGGAAATTGCAAAAGACACTATTTAGAGTAGTGTATAATGAAAAACAACTACTAATCATCTTAGTAACGAAGAAGAGTTAGTATAAAGATACTAAAGGTACTCTTGATTGGGAATCAATAGTAATCTTGTGACTTATATGATTGATGCTTGGCATAATGGCATTGTGAAAGCATAAGTAATTATGCATAATGATGCATACGTAGTAGCAAAATACTATTGTTTAGATACGAGATCTAAAACAAAGACTACTTAGAACTAAAGCGATTGTTATTATCTAAGTGAATTGTGTATTGTGATACAAAAGAAAAGTCACTACCACCAAATGAAGTTAATCAAACATTACCCCCATATGGCATAGTATCCTGGTTTCCCAAAATTATCCAGGGGATTTCTAAACTTGTTAGAAATTTGTGGGAGCATTATGACTTTTAAAAGGTTAAAAGATCAAATGCATAATGATGCATAGAAAGAATGGAGATATGTACTGATGCTTAGGATGAATAGGACTGCATTACACATACATAATGAGTGTACTAAGAAAAACAATGTTCGACATTATGTTTATTACATTTACAAAATATGCTACTACGTGTAAATGAACTCATCTAAATTAAGCTAATATTAATTTATTTTGATGGATTTTTGACAAATTATGGAGATTTAGGATGTCCTGAGGTTCGATCTAAAGTTTGGTACAATTTCAGTACCAAAGGTAATTTTTACAGCCCGGTATTATTTTATTAATGTGGGCCACAGATTTGGTGAATGAATTTGTTGGAAATTCAATTACTATATGAAAATAAGGAAAATGGATTGATTAAGGATTAAATTTCCTGAAGCAAAGTTAATGGGAGACATGCTTTATACATGTAATCATTATGCTTAAATTAATAATTTTGCATGAAACATGTCAAGTCTCGCTAACTATTCTTCTTATACCATTAGCATTATAATTAAGTGGAATTTAAATTAAGCCTTTCAAATTGCCATTCAAATGTCGTGGGGTCCCTTTTACTTCTGAAAGTTAATCCATTTAATTAAGATCTTATAATCCTAAGCTTAAAACACCTTAAGTCATCTTCCACAATCGACTTTATCTCTCTATACTTGGCTACTGAAGAAGCCATTTGAGAACCTTAGAAAGCTTCTCAGTTTTGAGAGAAACACAAAGTAAATTCATGATTTTTACAGAAAATTGAAGTGAAAAAGCTAGTATTGGTGTTACATGTAGTCTTTGGTATGATTAAAGTCAAAACCGAAAAGGAGGAAGTGAAGGGAGCTCTCAGCTAAGTCGTCAAAGGTGAGGATTTTTATGAATTCTTCATCGTTTAAGCTTAGAAATCTATAAATTAACCTTGAATCCAATTGCATGTAGCACTGGTGCAAGTTTTAGGTAACCAAAAGTAAGGGACTTTTGGAAGTTTTCGGTTATGATGAGTAAGGTAAGGGAATTATCTATATTCATCATATTTAAGTTAGAATTTCTTTAAACTATCACTTAATGGTTTGCATGGTGAATTAGTGAAGGAAGGCGTGAAACCGAGGATGAAGAGAAGCTAGAAGGTTTCAACCATTAGTGTTCAAAGTAAGAAATGATAGAAATCTTGATTTGTGAGGCTTGAAATTTATGGAAATGTCTTTAAGTACTGTTGCATCTTTAATTTTGTGGACTATGTGTGAAAAACCAAAAAAAGTTTTATTGCTTGGCAGTTATGACAGGAAAGGAGCTAGGGTAATGGAACTTGAGAACCCTTTAATTCAAGAGGAATATTCTTATAAATGGTATTAATAATTTGGTATATTGATATGGTAGGAATTGATATAAGATCAAAATAAAAAAGACTTGGAAATTTGCTCTCGGTAATTAGTGATGTTGCAAGTTTGGTGAAAATTGAGAGTGACATTTGTTGTTAAAGCATTCGACTATTGGCATTTGAAGTGTATTACACATTCAGTTTGACCAAATTGGTAAGGACTAGACAACTCTAAAATTATCTATGTTTAGAATATCTAAATTCTAATGTGTGGTAATTGTGCAATTGAAGTTGGAGGAATATCATTGTGACCATGAGAAAATTCAAAACTAAAACATTGGTCTCAGACGTACTTGAGCAGTGCAAAGGGGTTTATTTTCTAATTGGTGGATAAGCTTCCAAGACTATCGGCCATTACCAAATTCGTAAGAGTTATTGTAAAATTTTGGTTGGTTAATATTGATATCATGTGAGAGGCTAGAGACTTGCGCTTGATTATGGATTAGGTTTATGATAACTCTCGACTTAGCTTGAATTGGTGAAATTAAACAAGGTGTTATCTTGAATGGTAGGTTTGTCTAAAGTAGTGATGATGTTCGATTATGTGGTTGTGCATAGCTTCGATTTAGCAATTGTGAAGTAAATTAGCTCACAACAAGTACTTGTGGTACACATTGGATTTTGGCAAGCCATTAAGGCTCTCAGCCATTTGGAAATTGGTAAGAAAAGGCACTAATTGGTCATGTTGATTTAATTGTATGATATGGCTAGCTAAATTTGAACTTCAACTCTTAGTGTAGGTGTACTGGGTAGTGAGCAGCTGTCACGACCATCCGTGACTTACCAAAACCCACTACAAATTTTTCTCATTTTAAAGTAACTTTCCTTATGTCATAATTCAATCACCAAACTGTTGGGCTATGATTCGATACTAGTCACCTCAACCACATTCATTCCATAGCATGCATACAAGTCAATACAATTATCCATTGACCGTAAGTACTCTTTCTCATAATTAATTTACATATATTAAATAAAAATACTTGTACATATACATCCCTGATAGTACATTCGTTTATATAACTGTGCTTTTACATTGTTTAGTACAAAACGTTTCAAATGTGTATACCTTTCGTAAGGCAGGTATGCAGCGGGTAAAAGAATACCAGTCCTCAACCGTGCTCAACTACTGTCAACGCTCTGTAGAGAGGAGGAAATAAAAAGAGGGTGAGCTCACAGCTCAGTAAGGAAATAAGGCAAGCAAGTAGATAACCATACTATCTACAAAATATAATGCTCATGCCTCGAAATCATTTCCTTTTCGATTCACATCTAAAGGATGTATCTTTCTTGAAACATTTATGCAAGTATATATATATATACATAAATCATCAGTATGAATTGAAAACATGTTGGTTTAATACCTTAAGCAATTTATGCAAAACATTGCATTGTCATGTAAATACTGTAAATCACATTTCATTATGCCATTTCAATTAAATCAAAACACAGATGGCATATCATCATGTAAAAACATGGAAATCCGGGCCTCACCCATCCCTCTGGTTACTCTTTCACAATTCACGAAGTCATATGTCCAATTTATAAACTCATGTGATAATTCAACCAAGAAATCTCAAGTGAATGAAATGAGATAGGCAACTACATGTTCGAAGATTATGATCATATCTTATTTTTCCATGATCCCAAGCTACACAGTACTCGGTGTGCAGGGCCTCACATTTACTGTTACAAGAGGTGGGTTAAATCCTCAATTGTCAGCCAACAACTCTATATCATCGTGTACTCATGGTACACTGTACTCTATGTGATATACACAGTATAAAGTACTTCATAGGCTTAATATCTTGGTTGGGGTGCCTGCCATAGGTGTTAGCCCTCATACCATGGATAATAGTTTCGATAGCCCTCGACCATATCTCAAAAATTACATGTGCGAGCATATAATCGGTGTGACACACAATCTGCACAGGCTCCCAGCGTGGCTGTTTCATGCTATCTCTTTCAAAACTGGTACGTATGAGTAAACTCCAGCACGAACTCATGCACAAGTCATATAAATCTAGTGCGAGCAATGCTCCCAGCGCTATGTCATGTAAAACTGAGTATGAGCAATGCTCCAATACTCTATCATGCAGCAATCAATAAAACTGAGTACGAGCAACGCTCTAGTACTCTATCATGTACAAATCGCATTAAAATTAAGTAAGAGAAATACTCAAGAACTATGTGATGCATATCTTATAAAATCTAGTGCGAGCTGTGCTCTAGCACGATTGGTTTTCACACAAATCGATAAATAGCTTATTTCAGTTGAAATTCACTCAATTAAATCAAATCGACACTATAATGTGTTGTTTTCGAATAGAACATGAAAACATTAGCCAGTCTATCTATGCGACTATCAAACTAATCACAAACATGCTTCCTAAGCTTTTTACCCTTAATTGGGGTAAAATCACAATTCTACCATGTCGGTTCCTTACCAAAATTTTACCATATTCGAAAATCCATATACAATTTACATACTCGTAAATCTATCTGAAATATGTATAGCTACCTCTAGCTACTCACAAAATTCCCTTACCCATGATCACGTTACGTCACCTCACTTCCTCGGTGCTGCTAAACCTTCCTATCCGATCAATTCCTAATATAAACTCTAGAGCTGTAGATAATCATTCACATCAGTATACCTTAATATACTTATTTTTCACTCGGATGAATTTCAAATCAATACATTAGACCTTTTACATCCATTTGGCCTTATTACATCTTATTGGACCTTACTCTCTCTTAAGTCCATTTCGATTTTACAATTCATTTCTCGATAATCTATTAGACTCATCAAGTCTGTTGATTCAAAATGAACCGGTATAAATCTTCCAATGCCTCAAGTTCATCATTTTCTCCCACTATGGCATTTCACCACACATCTCATATACATATTTTCAATCATCATCTATTCCAACACATGTATTTCACAAAACTATCTTACAATCATATATACATGCTTAATAACATCACTACATGCTTAAATCACCATCAAATACATTCCTAATCAATTTTCTCTCATTTTCTCACACTAAGCCAAATTTTAGGTCATAGAGGATTAACATGTTCATGGGTGTTTTCAGCCAACAAAACATACACCAATCAACTCACCAAGGTACCTATAGTAATATACTTAAAGTTGGTGTATTGAAATCTTAACTAACTTGATTTTTCCTCTTTTTGCCAGATTTTGGGAAAATCACTTTACTACTTCAATCCTTGATTTCAGCTTCTAGTTTTCAATTATGTTGTTCTTACCACTTCAATCCTTGCTTTCAACTTCTAGTTTTCAATTATGTTATTCTGCTCTTCACATGGAACAACTTTGCTAAAATAAATCTCTCTCAAAACTGATTGAAAGGTGATGATTTTTGGAGTAAGAAAGTTAGGTTTTCACTTGGTTTCAATAGAGGATTTGGTTGTTTTCAGGGAAAGAAGATGCAGCAGTCAAGTTTATATGGAATTGTCTTATGAGATCGATCCCCTAGAAGTGAGAGATCGATCTGCCCTGCATTTGTCTCCTCAAAATTTGACATTTAGAAAGTAGGATTGATCTGTCCCTTGGTATGAGATCAATCTTGTCCAAACAGAATCACTTAGAGATCGATCTGGCCCTTGAAAGGATATCGATCTGTGCTATCCTTAGGAGATCAATTTGTCTCAACCAGAATTCATCCGAGATCGATTTGCTTTGAATGAGGGATCGATCTCCCTTTTGCAGAATGCTTTGGCATTGCATTCCAAGTCATGAGTTCGATCTCCCCTTCAACTAAGATCGATCTGCCCTTTATCTACAGCATTTCAGCTGTAATTTTTCCAGATTTTCCTAAGGTATATTCATAATCATTTGCATCACTACTCATTTTGCATTGCATTCATATTTGGAACTTAAAAGCATTTATTTCTTCTGATTCATATCAAATGTAACTTGTCTGTATATCATGAAATCATAAAGAATACATATGAATTTACAGGCCTTACATTCCACCCCACCTTTAAGAAATTTGGTCCTCCTAATTTAAACCAAGTTAATCATCAAACGATTGGGGGTGTCTCTCTCGCATCAGACTTTTTAGCTCCCAACTAGCCTCCTCTGAAGTGTGTTGCTGCCAGATAACCTTCACTAACTCAATAGTCTTTGACCTCAAGACCTTCTCCTTCCTATCCAATATCTGGATATGTCAAATTATCCTTGAGCTCCAATGGCTCATACCAAATCACATGGGTCGGATCTGGATGATACTTTCAAAACATCAAAATGTGGAAGACATTATGCGCGCTTGATAAGTCTGTTGGCAATGCCAACCTATAGGCATTATCTCCCACTCGATCAAGTTCTCAAAGGGTCCAATGTAGCGAGGACTCAGCTTACCCCTCTTCTCGAATCTCGCTACACCATTAGAAGGAGAAACCTTTAAAAACATTGACTCATCAACTACGAATTCAAGTGGTCTCCGTCTTCTATCAGCGTAGCTCTTCTGTCTACTCTGAGCTGTCCTCAATCTCTCAATAATTAACCAAACAGCCTCAGAGGCCCGTGTAACCAAATTAGGAGTAAAAATCTTTCAGTCACCCACTTCTTCCCAACTGATAGGGGAATGACATCTACATCCATACAAAGCCTTATACGGTGTCATCCCGATACTCAAATGATAACTGTTGTTGTAGCTGAATTTGGCTAGTGGTAAATGATCATCCTTGGAGCCTTTAAAATCTAGCACACATGCTCTCAACATATTCTCCAGAGTCTGTATAATCCTCTCTGACTGACCATCTGTCTGAGGATGGAAAGCGGTGCTCAAACTTAACTAGGTTCCCATGGCTTCCTGAGAATGTTCCCAAATGGAAGGTGAAGTGGGAATCCTTATCCGAGATAATGCTCACTGGAACACCATGTAACCTCACTACCTCGCGTACATACAATTCTACCAATGAACTCAGAGTATCGATAACTCTCATAGCTAAGAAGTGGGCTAACTTCGTCAGTCTATCAATGATCACTCATATTGCATCGTGATACCTACGGGTCCTCGATAAATCCATCATAAAATCTGTAGTGATATTCTCCCATTTTCATGTCAGTATAGGTAGAGGTTGCAATAACCCTGCAGGTCTCTAATGTTATACCTTCACATGCTGACAGACAAGACATATTGCCACAAAATCTGCCACATCTCTTCATACCTGACCAATAGTACACCTTCCAGAGGTTCTGGTACATCTTGTTATTCCCCGGATGTAACATGTACCTTAAAGAATGAGCATCTGAAAAAATTAATTTCTTGAGCTCTGGGTCCTCGAGAACATACAATCTAACTTTGAACCTCGTAGTCCATCAAATTTAACTCAAAATCAGTCACTGTGCCCTTCTGTATCTGATCAGTCATATCAATGCAATACGAATCAGTCTGCTGAGCCTATCTGATCCTATCCAACAGATCCGACTCCAAGCGTAGACTAGCAATCATAGAGTCTGTATCCATGTTAGACGACACAACTCTCAAACTGAGGCTAGCTATGAGACCCCATACATGTATAGTTGTAATGTGCGTAATTGAATCAAATAAATGTGAATGGACTTGTAATGTAAAGTATGATTGATGTAAGTCCATGGATTTAATGTACATGTGTGTAATATGATTGTAATGTACATACAAGTTTCATTGTATATGAATATGAAGAAATGAGTTCTTGCAAGTGATAAAGGTGATTAGAACTCAAAATGAGTAGTGTGGTAAATGGAAAAAAGTTGTATGAATATAAATGCTTCCATTTGGTTTTATATTAGTATACCTTTGGATATACAATGAATGCACACAAGTTTCAATGTGCATAAGGTATGAATGGATGCCATTTTCAAGTCCTAAAGGTAGATGAATGAGAAAATGGCTACGGTAGCAAATTAAGGACATTTGGGTGTGAGTTGCAGCAAGAAAACTGCAAAAAATCTAGAAAGTATGAAGGCCAGATCGATCTCATAGGATGAGAGATCGATCGGGCATAGCTAGAATGCTCTTATTTGGGCAATGGAATAGAGCAGATTGATCTCCAATGGGGCCAGATCAATCTCCTAACCATTCTGTAATGAAAAGATCGATCCTCAAGCATACAGATTGATCTCCTTAACTCTCTGTTTGGGAGTAGATCGATCTCAAGCTTTGATAGATCGATCTAATGCTCAAATTACCATGAAAAAGAGGGATTTAAAGGGACTAGATCGATCTCCTCTTGGTGCAGATCGATCTCCTCAAGTGAATTCTATAAAAGGAGTGTTGCAAATCTAAAAATTTTGAGAAAAACACCATCTTTCCATTTTCAACCCAAAAACCTAACTTTCTCTCTCTAAAATCAGCCATTTCCAATAAGATTTGAGGGGAGGCCATTAAACACTAAGTTGTTCATCATGAGGAAGAGAACAACATAGTTGGAACCAAAATCCCATTGTTGGTATTGAAGGAGCTATGGGCATTGACATTTGGAGAAATAAGAGAAATTGGATTTGGTAAGATTCTAACACTCCAACTCTAGTACATTATCTATTTAAATGATTTTAGAGTGGTTTGGCATGAGTATGGATGGTTGGAAACATCTAGGTTGTGTTAGAAACAAATGTAACCTAGAAAATGGATTGAACCTAGTATGAGAAAGTGAAAGTCAAATGAGTTGATGAATTGTGGGTATGCTAAAGTAGCTATTAAAGTAATATGAATGATATGGAGTGATTAAATGAAACCACATCGTGAGTTTGGAGGAAATTGTGAAAATGAGTATGTAAATGCTTAATAAATGCCATAGTGATGGAATTCATGAAATACGAACACTATGAGCTTAATGTCGATTTAACATCGATTTGGAATAAGTTAATAGGCCTAAGAAGATCTATAGACTCGAGTTATGGGTAAAGTAATGAAACGAGGCCTTATGAGCGTTAATAGAAACTATAGGTCGAATCGACTATAGTGAACGCACGATGTCCTATTATATGGATTGAATATAATGTGAAATATGATTGTCTGCAGTCTCAAAAAGTTCGTTGAAGATGAATCAGCTCACACGAGTGAGCAGCGCTAAGGGAACGGAATCACGCGTCACGATTCTCGGTAAGGGAATTCTATAAGTATATAGAGGTAGCTGCTCGTATTTTGTGGGTCGATATAGGGCGTTTATGAAATGCATGAATGTTTAAGTAAATGGTGGTTGATATGTGTGAATGGCTGTGAGAAATTGTGTGAGATTTGGTTTTCAAAATGGTTCTTAAAAAAAGGGAATAGTAAGGCTAATAATTGCATAAATCACGTGTTTTGAATGTTTTTCACAAAACACAATGATTTGATTTAAGAAAATAAAAGGATAGACTGGCTAGTGATTTGTTGATGTTATTGAATAGTACATGTGAAGTGCTAAACATGTTTGTGGTGTGTTTAGAATGTAATTGAGCCGCCTATCGTGTGTATGTGATTTAATTCGCGTTGGAGCCTCGCTCGCGCTAGATTTCGATGTTTTCATTGGTATGAAACGTGCTAGAGCTTAGCTCGCACCTTGATTTGGAAACTATGATGATGTTTATAAATCGTACTGGAGCTTTTGCTCGTACGTGGCTTTTGAGCGGTTTTTCTTTTGAGTATAACCGTACTAGAGCTATGCTCGTACGTGGTTTCTTTATTATAGGATGCATGAGTCGTGCTAGAGCTTTGCTCGCACAAGTTTGCACATTGGGATACGTATGAGGCCGTGAAAGTTGGTAAGATCCTCAAGCCCTACATCTTTAAGCCAACATCCTTAAGCCCGAGGAGGCGGGGACGCTCTGTTTGGTGGGGAGGCTCTCTTACGGTAAGATCCTTAAGCCCTACATCCTTAAACTAACATCCTTAAGCCCGAGGAGGCAAGGAGGTTCTGTTAGGCTGGGAGGCTCTGTTGGGTGGGGAGGCTCTCTTACGGTAGGATCCTTAAGCCCTGGAGGGGCGGGGAGCTTCTGTTCGGCAGGGAGGCTCTCCTACATGGGTACAAAAGGATCTTTAAGCTAACATCCTTAAGCCTTGGAGGGGCGGGGAGGCTCTGTTCGGTAGGGAGGCTCTCCTACATGGATATGAAAAATTCTTGTTATGGGGTAGGTAAGACCTAGGAATGGCACCCCTAATCACGATATGAGTTCGCGGAGTACGATCTACCGCGTGATGGTTATGTGGTGAGAAAGTCTGGCGAGGGATAATCCACCTCCGTGCCAGCACAATACCCTGCACACTTAGATGCGTGTGGTCTGGGATGATTTATGATGTAAATAGTCCACATAGGCACTTTTTATATAGTGACCTGGTTTTATTTCATATGTGTGATTGTGATTGTCTAAGGTAGACCCGAGGGAGGGGTCAAGCCTCGTGGGGTTTGATTTGTGAATTGGTATTGATGTGTGTGATTGAGAAAATGGTTTGTGATAGGATTGTATGTGTTTGAGAAAGAGCTTTATGATGAGGGTTTAAAAAGGAGGTTTCTTAATGAATTACCCTTTTTATGAATTTAAATGAGATTGAGCATCAGAGGATTTATACTTGATGTTTTTACCATGTTTTATATGCCAATGTACATGATTTTGATACATGATATATATGTATACTCATATGGCATAGTTTTATTTCTCATGCTCCTATTATAAATGATTTATGTATAACACTATCAGCATGTAGATAGAGTAGTTATCTATCATGCTTGCATTATTGCCTTACTGAGTGTGTGGTTACTCATCCCTCTCTATTTTCCCCCTCCTACAGAGTGTGCGTAGTAGGCCAGTGAGGACTGAGGCATTGTGTTTTTGGACATCTGCTGCTTCCATCGTCGAAAGGTAAATACACAGGATTCTTTTTGTATCTAAACAATGAAATGGCACAGTAACGATTGAGTTGTAATTATGAGGGATGTAGATGTCAATGAACATAACTTGTGTAAGTTAATGATTAACTATTAAATGTATGACATCGCTTTATTTAACTGAGAATGAATAAGATGTGATGTTTATCATTGACTCACTGCCCAACATTGTGGTGGTAAGTTGTTCACGATCGGGTAAGGTAACAGTAAAACGTGAAAAAATTTCAGTGATTTTTGGTTAAAGAGATTGGTATCAGAGTTGAGTTGGCCTGATGTGAGTCAGTAATAAAACGTAGGAAAAGTACATCCCTATGTTATTGTGCCTTTGTTTAGATATAACTATGTATAACGTGATGGATTGAGCTTAATAAATTATTATAATACAGGAAGTTAGGTATTATGCCAATTACACGCCAAGGTAGAGGGGCGAGGGCACGTGCTAGAGGCTGTAGAGGTAGGCCAGAGAGCCGTGCGGAGCCATAGACTGATCAGGCTCCACAGAACCCTGCTGAGAGAGCAGAAGATACTGAGGCTTGCTTCACTAGGTTAGAGCGGAGTATTGAGAACCTGGTGGAGATAGTCACGTAGGCCTTGAGTGCCAATGATAGACGAGGTCCCGCAGCACAGCCTACGATTGGACAGGCAGCTGTAGAGGCGGAGAGACCTCAGGTTACTGAGACGATGACACCTTCAGTACCGGATATGGATTCTCCTATCGCTCCGCAGCAGAACGGTCGTGGTTTGGGTTATAACTGCGACTTAAGCAAGTTGTGAGAGTTTTAAGAGCTAAAACCCCCAGTGTTCAGAGGGGTGAAGGATCCAGTGGTTACGGAGGATTGGGTGTATGAGATGGAGAAACTGTATAGGTTTTTTTGATGCACTTTAGCAGAGAAGGTTGCCTTTACCGTGTTTATACTGAAAGGCGAGGCAGAGCACTGGTGGAGATCCACCGAAGCTATTTTAAGGGCTAGACACTCTGAGATTACATGGGAGATATTCTTGGAGGCCTTCAGGAGACAGCACATTCCAACCACCGCACAGAGGAAATTACGGATGGAATTCATGAATCTGGTTCAGGGGAACCGTACTGTGGACGAGTATGAGTCCAAATTTATGTCCTGGGGGAGATATGACCCGGACACGATGGGTAGTGAGACCCGAAAGATTCAAAAGTTCATGGCTGGACTGAGATAGGCCATCCGAACTAAGCTAGCCCCATTTGATATTTAGACTTATGAGGAAGCAGTAGATAAGGCTCAGCTGTGTGAGCAAGACTTTGAGCGAAATGCCTCTGAGCTTGGGAGGATTAGTGTTAGGAATAACAGAGACCGAAAGAGATCCGGGTTTGATAGAGTGGCCAAGAGAGGAGGCCAAAGGTTTTTCGAGGAGAGGCCTAAGATTGAGGAGGTGCAGGAGAGAGCTGCTAGACCTCCCGTATACCCAGCCTTGACTGCACCGAGGGGTATGGTTATTGGAGGACCACAACCTACTACTGATCAGTGTAGGAGATGTGGGAGATTTCATGGGACTAGGCCCTATCAGATAACCCCTATGGTGTGTTTCAGATGCGAGAGACCAGGACATATAGCTAAGTATTATCCCGAGAAGATAGAGATTGCCCCACAGAAGGGCAGGGAGCCAGAGAGAGCTCCAGTTGAGATGGCTGCCCCGAGGAGGAAGGCCACAGCTGAGGAAAAAGGGAAGCAAGTAGCGGGTGTAAGCAAAGGAAGAGTACATGCACTGGATCAGGACACCGTAGATGCATCGACGAATGTGATTAAAGTTACCCTCTGAATCTTTGATTTAGAAGCATTGGTATTATTTGATCCTGGTGCCACACATTCTTTCATATCACCTTCCTCTGCACATAAATTGTTGAAGTATGTGAAACCTACATTGATGGATAGAATGTTGATGATTTCCACACCCATGAATGATAGTCAATTGACTGAGTATGTATGTACGGGTTGTAAACTGATGATAGAGGGAAAGGAAATGATAGCCAATTTGATTTTATTGAACATGAATGATTTTGATGTAATATTGGGAATGGATTGGTTGGCTACTAATCGGGTTGTTATGGATTGTCATGCTAAAACCTTGATGTTTTCAGGATTAGACAATCTTATTGTAAACTTTGATGAAAAGAAATGATATGAAAATAGTATGTTTGTTGTAAATAAAAGAGTATGATTTTATTTAATCTACTTGAGAGATAAATTTGTATGTTTACTTGGAATGTGAATGCGATAACTTGTGATACTAACAGTGGAAAGGATAATATGAAGGGTTCATTGCCTACGTGGTTGACATAGATAAGGCACTCCCAAAATTGAGAGACATTCCAGTGATCGCGGATTATTCTGATGTCTTTTCGGATGAATTACCAGGACTACCACCTGAAAGGGAAATGGAATTTTGCATAGAGTTAGTGCCTGGTACAGAGCCGATATCGAAACCACCTTATAGAATGGCTCCGATAGAGTTGGAAGAGCTAAAGAAGCAATTACAAGAGTTGCTGGAGAAGGGGTTCATTAGACCGAGTGTCTCACCCTGGAGAGCACCAGTTCTATTTGTAAGGAAGAAGGATGGAAACCTCCGAATGTGTATAGATTACTGGTTGTTGAATAAGGCCACCATTAAGAACAAATACCCCTTTCCGCACATAGATGATTTGTTGGATCAGCTCTGAGGAGCCCAAGTGTTTTCTAAGATAGACCTGCGGTCAGGGTACCATCAGTTGAGGATCAGGAGCGGAGATGTACCCAAAACAGCATTTCATACCTGCTATGGCCACTACGAGTTTATGGTGATGCCATTCGGATTGGCAAATGCCCCCGCAGCATTTATGGCACTGATGAATGATATATTCAAGCCATACTTGGACAAGTTTGTGATTGTTTTCATTCATGACATTTTGGTATATTCCAAGTCCAGGGAGGATCATGAGGAGCACTTAACGATAGTTCTGCAGACCCTCTGAGAGGAAGAATTATATGCCAAACTCAACAAGTGTAACTTTTGGTTAGAGCAGATCTCATTTCTGGGCCATGTTGTGTCAAAGGATGGAGTATCGGTGGATCCATCCAAGATAGAGGCAGTTGTACAGTGGGAACAGCCCAAGACAGTAATTGAGATCATGAGTTTTCTAGGATTGGCAGGATATTATCAGAGATTTGTAGAGGGTTTCTCCAAACTAGCTGCTCCACTGACATGCCTCACACGAAAAGATGTTAAGTTTGTATGGGATGAGGCTTATGAGAGGAGTTTTGAGGAGCTTAAGCATCGATTGACCACTGCTCCAGTTCTCACCATTCCTACCAGCTCAAGAGGATTCTCGGTGTATACGGATGCATCACACTAGGGACTGGGCTGTGTGCTTATGCAGGATGGGAAGGTAGTTGCCTATGGATCTAGGCAGTTGAAAGATCATGAGAGGAACTACCCGACACATGATTTGGAGTTGGCGGCCATGGTATTTGCTTTGAAAATATGGCGCCACTACCTCTATGGTGAGAAATTTCAGGTGTTCACAGATCATAAGAGCCTTAAGTACCTGTTCTCGCAGAAAGAGCTGAATATGAGACAGAGGAGATGACTCGAACTCCTGAAGGACTATGATTATGAAATCGTGTACCACCCGGGTAAGGCAAATGTAGTTGTCGATGCTTTGAGTAGGAAGAACCTTGGGTTGGTGTATTATATGATGGTACGGGAACATGAATTGTTGGAATAATTTACGGACCTCAGTTTGAATGTAATCCCACCTGGATCTAAGAGACTTGAGATCATGGCTAGTTTGAGATTGGAGCCAGAACTGATTGACAGTATTCGGCAAGCCCAGCAGAGCAATCGACGATGCATCGATTGGCTGAGGCCAACACAGACAGGTGTGGGTATTGATGTAGAGCTGAGTGCTGATGGCTTGTTGAGGTTCAAAGGCAGAGTATGTATTCCCGAGGATCTTGAGATCTGAGATCAGGAGGCTGATTTTATCAGAGGCTCACTCATTGAAGTATACGATACATTCGGGAAGTACCAAGATGTATCAAAACCTTCGAAAGGTTTATTGGTGGTTTGGAATGAAAAGAGACATTGCTGAATATGTCGCTAAGTGTCTTGTTTGTCAGCAAGTGAAGGTAGAGCACCAGAAACCTACAGGATTATTGCAGCCTCTACCGATACCAACATGGAAGTGGAAGCATGTCACCATGGATTTTGTGATGGGGTTACCGAGGACCCGCAGATGTTATGATGCCATATGGGTTATTGTGGATCGGTTGACTAAGTTCGCCCATTTCTTAGCTGTGAGAGCTACCGATACTTTGAGTCAGTTGGCGAACCTGTATATTCGAGAGATAGTACGGCTACATGGTGTGCCAGAGAGCGTTGTTTCTGATAGGGATGCCCGCTTCACTTCCCATTTCTGAGAACATTTTTATGAAGCGCTGGGGACCCGATTGAGTTTTAGCACCGCTTTTCATCCTCACACAGATGGGCAGTCAAAGAGGACTATGTTGAGAGCGTGTGTGCTAGATTTTAGAGGCTCTTAGGATGACCACCTGCAGTTAGCCGAGTTCACCTATAATAATAGCTATCATGTGAGTATCGGGATAACACCCTATGAGGCACTGTATGGACACAGATATCGATCCCCTATTGGATGGGAAGAGGTTGGTGACAGACAGATTTTTGCTCTGGACTTAGTGCAGCAGGTATCTGAGGACATCCAGTTGATATGTGAGAGATTACGGATAGCTCAGAGCCGGTAAAAGAGTTATGTTGATAAGAGACGGAGGCCAGTAGTGTTTGATGTGGGTGAGTTAGTATTTCTGAGAGTTTCACCATCGAAGGGTATTATGAGATTTGAAAAGAAGGGCAAACTGAGCCCTAGATATATTGGACCCTTCGAGATTTTGGAGAGAGTAGGAGATAAGGCGTATAGATTGGCATTGCCACCAGACTTGGCAAATGTTCATAACGTCTTCCACGTCTCGATGCTTCAGAAGTATCACCCGGACCCAACACACGTGATAAGATATGAGCCGTTAGAGCTCAATGAAAGTATGACATATGTTGAGAAGTCGATCCGAATATTGGACAAAAAAGAGAAAGTGTTGAGGAATAAGACAATTCCCTTTGTGAAAGTTCTTTGGCAACATCACAGGGTGGAAGAGGCCACATGAGAATTGGAGAACTTGATACAGGAGAAATACCCCTAAATTTTTGAAGAGTGACTTGGTTCTAATTTGGAGGACCAAATTCCTTGAGGGAGGGGAGAATGTGAGACCCCGTACATGTATAGTTGTAATGTGTGTAATTGAATCAAATAAATGTGAATGGACTTGTAATGTAAAGTATGACTGATGTAAGTCCATGGATTCAATGTACATATGTGTAATATGATTTGTAATGTACATACAAGTTTCATTGTATATGAATATGAAGAAATGAGTTCTTGCAAGTGATAAAGGTGATTAGAACTCAAAATGAGTAGTGTGGTAAATGGAAGAAAGTTGTAAGAATATAAATGCTTCCATTTGGTTTTATATAGTATACCTTTGGATATACAATGAATGCACACAAGTTTCAATGTGCATAAGGTATGAATGGATGCCATTTTTAAGTCCTAAAGGTGGATGGATGAGAAAATGGCTATGGTAGCAAATTAAGGACATTTGGGTGTGAGTTGCAACAGGAAAACTGCAGAAAATCTGGAAAGTATGAATGCCAGATCGATCTCATAGGATGAGAGATCGATCTGGAAGAGCCAAAATGCTCTTATTTGGGCAATGAAATAGAGCAGATCGATCTCCAATGGGGCCAGATCGATCTCCTAACCATTCTGTAATGAAAAGATCAATCCTCAAGCATACAGATCGATCTCCTTAGCTCTCTGTTTGGGAGCAAATCGATCTCGAGCTTTGACAGATCGATCTCATGCTTAAATTACCATGAAAAAGAGGGATTTAAAGGGACCAGATCGATCTCCTCTTGGTGCAGATCGATCTCCTCATGTGAATTCTATAAAAGGAGTGTAGAAAATCTAAACATTTTGGGAAAAACACCATCATTCCATTTTCAACCCAAAAACCTAACTTTCTCTCTCTAAAATCAGCAATTTCCAGTAAGATTTAAGGGGAGGCCATTAGACACCAAGTTGTTCATCTTAAGGAAGAGAACAACATAGTTGGAACCCAAAATCCCATTATTGGTATTGAAGGAGCTAAGGGCATTGACATTTGGAGCAAGAAGAGAAATTGGATTTTGTAAGATTCTAACACTCCAACTTTTGTACATTGTCTATTTAAATGATTTTGGAGTGGTTTGGCATGTGTATGGATCGTTGGAAACACCTAGTTTGTGTTAGAAATAAATGTAACATAGAAAATGGATTGAACCTCGTGTGAGAAAGTGAAAGTCAAATTAGTTGATGAATTGTGGGTATGCTAAAGTAGCTAGTGAAGTAATATGAATGATGTGGAGTGATTAAATGAAACCACATTATGAGTTTGGAGGAAATTGTGAAAATGAGTATGTAAATGCTTGATAAATGCCATAGTGAGGGAATTCATGAAATACGAACACTATGAGCTTAATGTCGATTTAACATCGATTTGGAATAAGTTAATAGGCCTAAGAAGATCCATAGACTCGAGTTATGGGTAAAGTAATGAAACGAGGCCTTATAAGCGTTAATAGAAACTATAGGTCGAATCGATGATAGTGAACGCACGATGTCCTGTGATATGGATGGAATATAATGTGAAATATGATTGTGTGCAGTCTCGAAAAGTTCGTTGAAGACGAATCGGACCGCACGAGTGAGCAGCGCTAAGCGAACGGAATCACGCGTCACGATTCCAGGTAAGGGAATTCTGTCAGTATATAGAGGTAGTGGCTCGTATTTTGTGGGTCGATATAGGGCATTTATGAAATGCATGAATGTTTAAGTAAATGGTGGTTGATATACATGAATGGCTGTGAGAAATTGTGTGAGATTTGGTTTTCAAAATGGTTTTTAAAAAAAAAGGAATAGTAAGGCTAATAATTGCATAAATCACGTGTTTTGAATGTTTTTCACAGAACACAATGATTTGATTTGAGAAAATAAAAGGATAGGCTGGCTAGTGATTTATTGATGTTATTGAATAGCACATGTGAAGTGCTAAACATGTTTGTAGTGTGTTTGGAATGTAATTGAGGCGCCTATCGTGTGTATGTGATTTAATTCGCGCTGGAGCCTCGCTCGCGCTAGATTTCGATGTTTTCATTGGTATGAAATGTGCTAGAGCTTAGCTCACACCTTGATTTGGAAAATATGATGATGTTTATAAACCGTACTGGAGCTTTTGCTCGTACGTGGCTTTTGAGTGGTTTTTCCTATGAGTATAACCGTACTAGAGCTATACTCGTACGTGGTTTCTTTATGATAGGGTGCATGAGTCATGCTAGAGCTTTGCTCGCACAAGTTTGCACATTGGGATACGTATGAGGCCGTGAAAGTTGGTAAGATCCTCAAGCCTTACTTCCTTAAGCCCGAGGAGGCGGCGAGGCTCTGTTAGGCAAGGAGGCTTTGTTCGGTGGGGAGGCTCTCTTACGGTAAGATCCTTAAGCCTTACATCCTTAAGCTAACATCCTTAAGCCCGAGGAGGTGAGGAGGCTCTGTTGGGTGGGGAGGGTCTATTACGGTAGGATCCTTAAGCCAACATCATTAAGCCCTGGAAGGGCGGGGAGCCTCTATTAGGCAGGGAGGCTCCCCTACATGGGTACAGAAGGATCCTAAGCCAACATCCTTAAGCCCTGGAGGGGCGGAGAGGCTCTGTTCGGCAGGGAGGCTCTCCTACATGGCTATGAAAAATTCTTGTTATGGGATAGGTAAGACCTAGGAATGGCACCCCTAATCATAATGTGTCCGCGGAGTACGATGTACCGTGTATATCACATGGAGTACAATCTACCGCGTGATGGTTATGTGATGAGAAAGTCTGGCGAGGGATAATCCACCTCCGTGCCAGCACAATACCCGCACACCTGGATACATGTGGTCTGGGATGATTTATGATGTAGTTGGTCCACATAGGCACTTTTGATATAGTGACTTGGCTTTATTTCATATGTTTGATTGTGATTGTCCAAGGTAGACCCGAGGGAGGGGTCGAGCCTCATGGGGTTTGATTTGTGAATTGGTATTGATGTATGTGATTGAGAAAATGGTTTGTGATGGGATTGTATGTGTTTGAGAAAGAGCTTTATGATGTAGGTTTAAAAACGAGGTTTCTTAATGAATTACCTTTTTATGAATTTAAATGAGATTGAGCATGAGATGATTTATACATGATGTTTTTACCATATTTTATATGCCAATGTACATGATTTTGATACATGATTTATATGTATACTCATATGGCATAGTTTTATTCCTCATGCTCCTATTATAAATTATTTATGCATAACACTATCAGCATGTAGATAGAGTAGTTATCTACCATGCTTGCATTATTGCCTTACTGAGAGTGTGGTTGCTCATCCCTCTCTATTTTCCCCTCCTATAGAGCATGCGTAGTAGCCTAGTGGGGACTGAGGCATTATGTTTTTGGACATCCGCTGCTTCCATCGCTAAAAGGTATATACACAGGATTCTTTTTGAATCTAAACAATGAAATGGCACAGTAATGATTGAGTTGTAATTATGGGGGATGTAGATGTCAATGAACATAACCTGTGTAAGTTAATGATTAACTATTAAATGTATGACATTGCTTTATTTAACTGAGAATGAATGAGATATGATGTTTATTATTAACTCACAGCCCAACAGTGTGCTGGTAATTTAGTTCACGATCGGGTAAAGTAACAGTAAAACGTGAAAAATTTTCAGTGATTTTCGGTTAAAGAGATTGAAAAAGGGTCGTGACACTGGCAAACTGCTCTAGCAACTCATGTTCCCTAACCATCATATATGATACCATCCCAAAGCTCTTCCTACTCAAAGCATCAGCTACAACGTTAGCTTTACTCGAATGATAAAGTATTTCGCAATTGTAGTCCTTCAGATGCTCTAGCCATCTTCTCTGTCTCATGTTCAGCTTTTTCTACAGAACAAATACTTGAGGCCCTTGTGGTCGATAAAAATATGAAACTTCTTACCATACAAGTAGCAACACCATGCCTTCAATGCAAACACTACTACTGCTAACTCCAAATCGTGGGTCAAATAGTTCTTCTCATGGTCCTTCATCTGTTTGGATCCATAAGAAACTACCCTCCCATCTTGCATTAATACACAGCTCAGTCCCTGATGCGAAGCATTAGTATACACTGACAATCCTTCTGAGCTGGTAGGGATAGTGAGAATCGAAACGGTGGTCAATCGACGCTTTAGCTCCTTGAAACTCCTTTCACAATCATCGTCCCGCATGAATCCTACTCCTTTTCGAGTGAGACGTGTCAATGGAGCAACTAACTTCGAAAATCTCTCAACGAATCTCTGATAATATCCTGTTAAACCCAAAAAACTCATAATCTCGGTGATTATCCTCAGCTATTCCCACTGAACTACAACGTCTATCTTGGATGGATCTATTGATACTTCATCCCTCGACACAACGTATCCCAAAAACGAGATCTGTGCCAACCAAAAGTCACACTTACTGAGTTTAGCATACAACCTCTGCTCTCGTAGGGTCTGCAATACAATCGTAAGGTGCTGCTCATGCTCCTCCTCGCATTTCGAGTATACTAATATGTCATCGATGAAGACGATAACAAACTGATCCAAATATAGCTTGAACACATCATTCATCAAATACATGAATGATGTGGGAGCATTCGTCAATCCGAATGGCATAACCAAGAACTCATAGTGGCTATATCGAGTCCTAAATGCTGTCTTGGGTACATCTCCACTTTGAACTCTCAACTGATGATACCCAGACCTTAGATAAATCTTAGAAAAGACCTGCGCTAATAATTGTATAAATCATATGTTTTCAATGGTTTCATGAAACACACTACTTTGTTTTAAGCGAATTAATGGATGGGCTGGCTAGTGTTTAAATGACTTTGTGAAATAGCACATGTGAGGTGCTAATCATGTTTTGAGATTGTTTTGAATATATATGAGCCGCCTATCGTGTTTGTGTGAACTAAATCATGTGGAGTCTAGCTCGCACTAGATTTTAATGTTTTCATTTGTATGAAACGTGCAGGAGCTTAGCTCGCACCAGATTTTAATGTTTTCATTTATATGAAACGTGCAGGAGCTTAGCTCGCACCTTGATTTGATTGTGATGATGTTTTATAAACTGTATTTGAGTTTTTACGCGTACGTGGATTTCGAGTGATTTTTCTTATGCATATAACCGTACTGGAGCTATGCTCATATGTGGTTTTCTCATGTTTTTATGCATAAACGCCGTACTAGAGCGTTGCTCGTACGAGGTGATTTATTGATAATGTATAAATCATGCTGGAGCTTAGCTCGCATAGGTTTTCACACTGTGGTATGTATGATGTCGTGGTGAGGGTAATATGGATTAATTCAGGGAACCCAAAAGGGGCGAGCTAGGTCATTAGGGGTTAGGACCTGACATTAATCCATTCAGGGAACCCAAAAGGGGTGAGCAAGGCCATGAGGGGCTAGGATCTGACATCAGAAGAAAATACTCCTGCGTGCACTTGATACTAAATTGGTTACACATGGCATTGGGGTAGATAAGACCTACGGCTGGCACCCCTAACCATGTTATGGGTCCGCAGAGTACATTGTACCATGTACATCACATGGAGTACGTTGTACCGCGTGGTTGAGTTACTGATGAGAAAGTCTGACGGAGAACTAACCCACCTTCATTCCAGCATGATACCCCGCACACCGGGATCCGTGTAGTCTGGGATGATTTATGACATAGTTGGCCAACATAGTCTATTGAGATATAGTGACCCGTTTCATCTATTATTACATAATACCACATGATTTTTATACATGTGTGGGATTGTGAATTGTCTAGGGTAGACCCGAGGGAGGGGTCAAACCTTGTAGGATTTGTGACTTAATGAAATGATGATTTGATTTATAATGAGATGTAATGGAATTTGAAAAGAGAATTGTGATGAGATGTAATGTGAATTGAAAATGATGTTTCTTAAATGAATTTCCCTTTTGTGATAAGTTTTAATGAGATTGAGCATGAGATGATTTTACATGTTGATATTTCCATGTTTTATGCTTATTTTCATGATTTTCAATACATGGTATATGTATACTCATATGGCATAGTTTTATTTCCTCATGCTCCTATTATAAATGATTTATGCATAACATTATCAGCATGTAGATAAGGTAGCTATCTACCATGCTTGCATTATTGCCTTACTGAGCGTGTGGTTGCTCATCCTTCTCTACTTTCCACCTCTACAGAGCGTACATAGCAACCCAGTGAGGACTGAGGCGTTGCATTTTGGACATCTGCTGCTTCCATCGCCAAAAGGTATACACACAAGGATTCTTTTGTATCTAAACATGTAAAGGCACAGTAGTCAATTGTATTGTAATGTGAGGGATGTAAAATTTAGAAAACGTGTCATGTATAACTTAACTTTCAATGAATGACACTTCTTTTAATTTATTTAAGAATGGATGTTGAGTGATGTTTGTTATTGACTCGCAACCCAACTGTATAGTGGTGAGTTTGTTCACGACCGGTTAAGGAAAGGAAAATGCAAAAAATTTATAGTAATTTTTGGTTAAGAAGGGATAAAAAGGGTCATGACACTCCATGCGATATACATGGTACAAAGTACTCCATGGACCCAATATCAAGGTTTGGGTGTCTGCCATACGTCTTAGCCTTCATACCATGGATAATAGTTTCGATAGCCCTCGACCATATCCCAAAAATTGCACGTACGAGCATATAATCGGTGCGACACACAGTCTACGCAGGCTCCCAGCACGGTTGTTTCATGCTATCTCTTTCAAAACTGGTACGTACGAGTAAACTCCAGCATAAACTCATGCATAAGTTATGTAAATCTAGTGCGAGCAGTGATCCCAGCACTATGTCATGTAAAACTAAGTACGAGAAATGCCCCAATACTCTATCATGCATCAATCAATAAAACTGAGTACGAGCAACGTTCCAATGCTCTATCATGCACAAATCGCATTAAAATCAAGTATGAGAAATACTCTAGTACTATGTGATGTATATCTTATAAAATCTAGTGCGAGTTATGCTCTAGCACGGTTGGTTTTCACACAAATCAATAGATGGCTTATTTCAATTGAAATTCACTTAATTAAATCAAATCGACATTATAACGTGCTATTTTCGCATATAACATGAAAACAATAACCAGTTTATCTATGCAACTGTTAAACTAATCACAAACAAGCTTCCTAAGCTTTTTGCGCTTAATTGGGGTAAAATCACAATTCTACCATGTCAGTTCCTTACTGAATTTTTTCCATATTCGAAAATTCATATATAATTTACGTACTTGTAAATCTATCCAAAATACGTATAGCTACCTCTAGCTACTCACAAAATTCCCTTACATTTGATCACTTCACGTGATCTCACTTCGTCGGAGCTGCTAAACCTCATAGTCCGATCAATTCCCAATTAAACTCCAGAGCTGTAGATAACCATTCACATCAGTATACCTTAATATCATTAATTTTCACTGGCATGAATTTCAAATCAATGCATTAGGCCTTTTACATCCATTTGGCCCTATTACATCTTATTGGACCTTACTCTCTCTTAAGTCCATTTTCATTTTACAATTCATTTCTTGAGAATCTATTAGACTCATCAAGTCTATTAATTTGAATTGAACCAACATAAATCTTCCAATGCCTCAAGTTCATCATTTTCTCCCACTATGGCATTTTACCACACATCTTATATACCTATTTTCAATCATCATCTATTCCAACACATGTATTTCACAAAACTATCTTGCAATCATAAATACATGCTTAATAACATCACTACATGCTTAAATCACCATCAAATCCATTTCTAATCAACTTTCTCTCATTTTCTCACACTAAGCTAAATTTTAAGTCATGGAGGATTAGCATGTTCATGGGTGTTTTCAGCCAATAAAACATACACCAATCAACTCACCAAGATACCTATATTATCATACTTGTAGTTGGTGTATTGAAATCTTACCTAGCTTGATTTTTCCTTTTTTTGCCAAATGTTGAGTTAATGTATTTTGAAATGACAAAACAAGTTAATTCAATAATGTTAAGATGATATACAAACATGTTTAGAGGTTATTAGTACCAGAACTTAGAGTTCTGCTGATGAGAGATCGATCTGGGGTATGAGAGATCGATCTCCTGGGTTTTTACTTAATGAGAGATCGATCTTATGATGGAAGAGATCGATCTGGCAAGCCTTAAATCTGTACAAAGGCATTTAGGAAGAATGAGATCGATCTGCAAGGGTTAAGAGATCGATCTGGCTAATGCTAGAGTTGAGAGATCGATCTGGTAAGGAAGAGATCGATCTCCTCAAAGTCCGAGAGCTAAAGAGATCGATCTGTGTTATTGAGAGATCGATCTCCTCTCTACGAGATTGCATGGCAGATCGATCTGGAGATCGATCTTGCTTCAAACAGAGAGTTAAGGAGATCGATCTGCCTATTCGACAGATTGATCTGCCTCATTACTTTTAAACTAACAGATCGATCTGCTAACCTATGAGATCGATCTCCTTGTGTATTTGTGCTTCAATCTTGCAGGATTTATAACTAAGAGATCGATCTGGCCAAGAAGGCAGATCGATCTGGCACTCTACTGGAGGCACCCAACGGCTAGTTTCTGCAAAACATAACGGGAAGAATAGCATTTAATGCTCCAACTACCCATCCTTCAGTATTTAACCAAGCATTGAAGACAAAGAGAAGAGACACTATTGCTGCATATTCCAAACATTCTCAAGCTTTAATTCTTTCATTCTTTGTGTCCCTATTGCTCATTCATTGAGAATCATTGTAAAAGCTTAAGTGCAAAAAGGCTACATTTGTCCTACCACTTTAAAGCATTAAATTGTATTCAGTCTTATCTTAAAAGAGAAGAGGATTGTTCCTCAGTGAGAGTATATTGTAAGAGGCTGAATACTTTTTCTGTATTGCCAAGGGTAGTGAGGTTATTCCTTAACCTGTAAAAGGAAATTTGTAAGCTCTATTGAAAGAGAGAAAGAAAGCACTTGACAAGAAGGTCAACGAGAGAGGACGTAGGCAAGAGTTTGGCCGAACCTCTATAAGTGACTGTGTTTGTTTCTCTTTCCTTCTCTTTGCATTAAATTGTTATATTGCACTGTTTTATTCATTATCATTTGTGTTTAAATTGTGATTAATTTAAAATCTGCCATAATTGTTAGAAAACCGATTCACCCCCCCTCTCGGTAGAGCCAACACCAAATTTGGGGAAATCACTTTGCTCATTCAATCCTTGATTTCAGCTTCTAGTTTTCAGCTATGTTGTTCTCCTCTTCACAAGGAACAACTTTGCTGAAATAAATCTCTCTCAAAATTGATTGAAAGATGATGATTTTTAGAGTAAGAAAGTTAGGTTTTCACTTGGTTTCAATGGAGGATTTGGTTGTTTTTGGGGAAAGAAGATGTAGCAGTAGAGTTTATATAGAATTGCCTTATGAGATTGATCTCCTAGAAGTGAGAGATCGATCTGCCCTGTGTTTATCTCTTCAGAATTTGACCTTTAGAAGGTAGGATCGATCTGCCCCTTGGTATGAGATTGATCTTCTCCAAACAGAATCACTTAGAGATCGATCTGGCCCTTGAGAAGAGATCGATCTGTGGTATCCAGAATCCTTTAGAGATCGATTTGTCTTAACTAGAACTCATCTGAGATCGATCTGCATTGAATGAGGGATTGATCTCCTTTTTGCAAAATGCTTTGGCATTGCTTTTCAAGCCATAAGATCGATCTCCCCTTTAATTGAGATCGATCTGCCCTTCATCTGTAGCATTCCAGCTGCAAGTTTCCTAGATTTTCTTAAGATATATTCATATTCATTTGCATCACTACTCATTTTACATTTCATTCACATTCGAAACTTAACAACATTCATTTCTTATGATTCATATCAAATGTAACTTGTTTGTACATCACGAAATCATAAAGAATACATATGAATTTACGGGCCTTACAGCAGCTACATTAGCTCTAGGCTTATATCTTTGATTCAGTTGTGGAATTTTATGGCCAAGACACACTAGAAGGGTTCATAAGTAGTTTGTAAAGCCCGTAATTTAATATGTATTCTTTATGATTTTGTGATGTATGGACAAGTCACAATTGATATAAATCATATGGAATTAATGTATTTAAGTCCCCAATGTGTAAGAAATGTAAAATGAGTAGTTCAGTAAAGTTAAAATGAATGTAACAGTCAATTTTGGGAAGAAATTGTAGCAGAACTGCTTCTGAAGATGAGTATATCGATCTCTCATTCAATGCAGATCGATCTCATACTTAGGAGCAGATCAATCTCCCTGGGCTTGGAAAGTCAGTTTTTGAGGAGAAAAAAGTAGGACAGATCGATCCCCATCGTTAGCAGATCGATCTCTAAGAGCAATTCTATAAATACAAGGGTCTGCAACCTTTATTTTCCTGAGAGTTACCAAACCTTTCAAGAAACCAAAGTTAACCTAACCTTTCTACTCTAGAAAACTTCATCTTTCAAGTAGTTTTGAGTGAGATTCAGTTAAGCAAAGTTGTTCTTAGTAAAGAGTAGAACAACATACTTGGAAACAAGAAGTTAGAATCAAAGATTGAAGCAACAAGGTGGATTTTACCAATTTTAGTGAAAAAGAGGAAAAGTTCAAGCTAGGTAAGATTCAATGCACCAATTTCATATATGTTAATCTAGGTGTCTTGGTGAGTTAATTGGTATATGTTTAAATTGCAGAAAAAAATGGATCATGAAGAATATCAATGCACCGATGCTTTGTCGAATGTGTAATTGATCCTGGTGCCACGCATTCATTTGCATCGCCTTCATTTGCATGTAAGTTAGCAAAACATATTGAGCGTACACCATTGAGTAGGATGATGTTGATTAGTACACCTATGGATAACAGTCAACTAGTGGAGTATGTATTAATTGATTGTAAGCTAAGAGTAGGGGAAAAGGATATGACAGTCAATCTAATATTATTAAGTATGAGTGATTTTGATGTAATCTTAGGAATGAATTGGTTATCGTCAAACCATACTGTTTTAAATTGTTATGATAAGACAGTTATGTTTCCTAACCCTAAAAAATATGCTGTAAAGTTTGATGAAAAGAAATGAAAGTAGCGGTGGCGATTATAATAAATAATATACTTGCTGACTTAGAAATAAATATATTGAATGTTTTATTGCGTACGTGGTTGATACGAATAAGGTACATTTGGAGTTGGCAGATATTCCTGTGGTTAGTCAGTTCCTAGATGTCTTTCGGATGAATTGTCGGGGTTGCCACCAGACAGAGAAATGAAGTTCTATATAGACTTGGTGTCTGGTACTGAACGTATATCGAAACCACCGTATTGCATGACCTTAGTTGAGTTGGAGGAGTTCAAGAGACAGTTACAGGAGCTGTTGGATAGGGGCTTTCATCAGACTAAGTGTTTCACCTTGGGGAGCACCGATTTTATTCCTGAAGAAAAAGGATGGAAGCCTCCGATTATGTATAGATTACAGATTATTGAATAAGGCTACCATCAAGAATAGGTATCCCCTTCCATGCATTGATGATTTATTGGATCAGCTCCGGGGAGCGCAAGTCTTTTCTAAGATTGATCTGAGGTCTGGGTATCATCAATTGAGAGTTCGAAGTGGAAATGTACCCAAGACAGCGTTTCAGACCCGATATGGCCACTATGATTCTTGTTTATGCTATTCAGACTGACAAATGCTCCCGCAGCTTTTATGGCTTTGATGAAAGATGTGTTTAAGCCATATTTGGATCAGTTTGTTATCGTCTTCATCGATGACATATTAGTGTATTCAAAATCTGAGGAAGAGCATGAGAAACACCTCAGGATTGTATTACATACCCTACAAGAGAAGAAACTGTATGCTAAACTCAGCAAGTACAATTTTTGGTTATCACAGATCTCATTGTTGGGACACGTTGTGTCGAAGGATGGTGTATCAGTGGATCCATACAAGATTAAGGTTGTAGTTCAATGGGAACAGCCGAGGACAGTCATCGAGACCAGGAGTTTTTTGGGTTTAGTAGGATACTATCGGAGATTTGTTGAGGGATTTTTTAAGTTAGCTACTCCGTTAACACGTCTCACTTGGGAGAGTGTAGCATTCATGTGGGATGAAGATTGTGACAAGAGTTTTCAGGAGTTGAAGAGTCGATTGACCACCACTCCATTTCTCACTATCCCTACCAGCTTAGAAGGATTTTCAGTGTATACGGATGCTTCACATTAGGGACTGGGCTGTGTATTGATGCAGGATGAGAGAATAGTTGCTTATGGATCTAAATAGCTGAAGGATCATGAGAAGAACTATCTGACCCACGTTTTGGAGTTAGCAGCAGTAGTGTTTGCGTTGAAGGTATGGTGCTACTACTTATATGGTGAGAAATTTCAAATTTTTACCGACCAAAAGAGCCTTAAGTATCTGTTCTCGCAGAAAGAGTTGAACATGAGACTTAGAAAATGGCTAGAGCTTCTAAAGGACTATGATTGTGAGATACTTTATCATCTGGGTAAGGCTACCATTGTAGCTGATGCTTTGAGCAGGATGAGCCTTGGGATGGTATCGTATATGATGGTCAGGGAACATGAGTTGCTAGAGCAGTTTGCTAGCCTCAATTTGAAGTCATACATTCGGACATGGATACAGATTGTGCGATTGCTAGTCTACGCTTGGAGCTGGATCTGTTAGATAAGATCAGACAGTCTCAATAGACTGATCCGTATTGCATTAACATGACTAGTCAGATACAGAAGGGCACAGAGATCGATTTTAAGTTGAGTTCTGATGGACTTCTGAGGTTTAGAGGTAGATTGTATATTCTTGAGGACCTAAATCTCAAAAGATTGATACTATTAGAAGCTCATTCGTCGAGGTACACATTACATCCAAGGAGTAACAAGATGTATCAGAACCTTCGGAAGGTGTACTGGTGATCGGGTATGAAGAGAGATGTGGCAGAATTTGTGGCAAGATGTCTCGTATGTCAACAGGTGAAGGTAGAGCATCAAACACCTGTAGGGTTATTGCAGCCTCTACCTATACCGACATGAAAATAGGAGCATATCACCATGGATTTCGTAATGGGTTTATCGAAGACCCGGAGGAGTCACGATGCGATATGGGTGATAGTTGATAGACTGACGAAGTCAGCCCACTTCTTAGTTATGAGAGCTACCGATACTTTGAGTTCATTGGTAGAGTTGTATGTACGTGAGGTACTGAGGTTACATGGTATTCCAGTGAGAATTGTTTCGGATAGGGATTTTCGCTTCACTTCCCATTTTTGGGAACATTTTCAGGAAGCCATGGGAACCCAGTTGAGTTTGAGCACCGCTTTTCATCCTCAGATAGATGGTCAGTCAGAGAGGACTACACAAACTCTGAAGGATATGTTGAGAGCGTGTGTGCTAGAGTTTATAGGCTCTTGGGATGATCATTTTCCATTAGCCGAATTCGCCTACAATAATAGTTATCATGCGAGTATTGGGATGGCACCGTATGAGGCTTTATATGGCCATAGATGTCATTCCCCTATCGGTTGGGAAGAAGTGGGTAACAGAAAGATTTTTGCTCTTGACTTGGTTACACAAGCCTCTGAGGATGTCTAATTAATTGTTGAGAAATTGAGGACAGCTCAGAGTAGACAGAAATGCTATGCTGACAAGAGACGAAGACTACTTGAGTTCGTAGTTGGTGAGTCAATACTTCTAAAGGTCTCTCCTTCCAATGGTATAGCGAGATTTAGGAAGAGAGGTAAGTTGAGTCATCACTATATTAGACCCTTTGAGATACTTGACCGAGTGGGAGATAAGGCATATAGGTTGGCTTTGCCACCGGATTTATCGGGAGTGCATAATGTCTTCCACATTTCAATACTACGGAAGTATCATCCAGATCCAACCCATGTGGTTTGGTATGAGCCATTGGAGCTCAAAGATGTTTTGACATATGTAGAGAAACTGAGTTGGATACTAGATAGAAAAGAGAAAGTCTTAAGGAATAAGACTATCGGGTTAGTGAAGATTCTCTGGCACCATCACACTTCAGAGGAGGCTACTTGGGAGCTAGACAGTTTGATGCGAGAGAGATACCCCCATTTGTTTAAAGAGTAACTTAGTTCTAATTTAGAGGACCAAATTTTTTTAAGGTGGGGAGGATTGTAAAGCCCGTAATTTAATATGTATTCTTTATGATTTTGTGATGTATGGACAAGTCACAATTGATATAAATCATATGAAATAAAGTATTTAAGTCCCCAGTGTGTATGAAATGTAAAACGGGTAGTTAAGCAAAGTTAAAATGAATGTAACAGTGAATTTTGGGAAGAATTGTAGCAGAACTGCTTCTGAAGAGGAGCAGATCGATCTCTCATTCAATGCATATCGATCTTAAAGAGGTTCTGGGTAGAATAGATCGATCTTATGTAAGGGCCAGATCGATCTCCTTAAGGTTCTGAGTAATGCAGATCGATCTCATACTTAGGAGCAGATCGATCTCCCTAGGCTTGGAAAGTCAGTTTCTGAGGAGGAAAAGGCAGGACAGATCGATCCCCATCATTAGCAGATGGATCTCTAAGAGCAATTCTATAAATACAAGTCTCATCAACCTCTGTTTTCCTAAGAGTTACCAAACCTTTCAAGAAACCAAAGTTAACCTAACCTTTCTACTCCAGAAAACTTCATCTTTCAAGTAGTTTTGAGTGAGATTCAGTTAAGTAAAGTTGTTCTTAGTAAAGAGTAGAACAAAATACTTGGAAACAAGAAGTTAGAATCAAAAATTGAAGCAACAAGGTGGATTTTTCCAATTTTGGTGAAAAAGAGGAAAAGTTCAAGCTAGGTAAGATTCAATGCACCAAGCTCATATATGTTAATCTAGGTATCTTGGTGAGTTAATTGGCGTATGTTTAAATTGCTGAAAACAAATGGATCATGAAGAATATCCATGACCTAGCTATTAGAAAGAAAGTGTGAAAATGATGAGATTGAGGTATTGAGAGAAGTTAAAGACATTAATTTAGAGTCATGCAAGTGAAAACAAGTATATTAAAGTATATTGATGTGGATAATTGTTAACAACTTCGAAAGTTGATATTGGAAGTTGATCGGACTGCGAGAGTAAGCAGCACCGAGAAAGTGAGGTTACTTGACGTGATCTGAGGTAAGGGAATTTCGTGAGTAGCTAGAGATAGCTACACATATTACGAATAGAATTTTGATAATTATACGATATATGAAATTTCGTGTATATAAATGTTGTGATAGAAATCGATGAGATAAATCGTGGTTTATCTAAAAATAGGGTAAAAAGCCTTAGAAGCATGTTGTGACTAAAATTCATAGTTGCATGATAGAATGGCTAATGGTTTCATGTATATGCGAAAACAGCACATTTGAGTGCCTATTTGATTTACTTGAGTGAATTATGATTTGAATAAGCCATCTATCAGGTTTATGTAAAAAAACCATTGGTGTTAGAGAATATTTGAACTATATTTTATGAGATATGCATCACATAGTACTTAAGTATATTCTCGCACTTAATTTTAAATGTGATTTATGCATGATAGAGTACTGGGAGCATTTCTCGTACTCAATTTGATTGAATGATGCATTGTAGAGTATTGGGAGCATAACTCATACTCTGTTTTATATGATAGAGTACTGGGAGCATTGCTCATACTCAGCTTTCATTGAATTATGCATTTTGGAGTATTGAAAGCTTTGCTCATACTCATGTTTTTACATGACATAGTGCTGGGAGCATTGCTAGCACTAGAGTTATGTTATTGTACATGGTCGTGCAGGGAGTTTACTCGCACGTACCAATTTTAAAGGAAAGCATGAAACAGCCGTGTTGGGAGCCGTGCTGACTGTGTGTCCACCGATTATATGCTCATCCGTGCAATATTTTGAGATATGGTCGAGGGCTATCAAAAATATAACCCATAGTACGAGGACTAAGACTTATGGCAAGCATTTTGACTATGAGGTATATCCAAGGTATGTGGACTAAGACCTATGGCAAGCATCCCGCCTTGAGATTAGGTCCACGGAGTACTTTGTATCATGTATGTCACATGGAGTACGTTGTACCGTGAGTACATGATGTGATTGAATTGTGAGCTGATGGTAGAGGATTTGACCCACCTCCTGTTATAAAAATCGTGAGACCTCGCACACCGAGTACTGTGTAGCCTGGGATCACGAAAAATGAGTTATGATCATAATCTCGAAACATGTAGTCGCCTATCTCATTTCATGCAATGTAAATTGAGTTTCTTGAATGAACTATCACATGGTTTTATAATGTGAACATGTTAATTTATGTGTGATAAAGGGTAACCTGAGGGATGGGTGAGGCCCAGATTTCCATGTTTTTAAACATGATGATATGCTATATTATTTTGATTTAATTGAATGGCATGACAAAATGTGATTTGTGTGAAATTACATGAGAAATGTAATGTTTTGCATAAACTGCTAAGGTTGTTAAACCATCATGTTTTCAGTTTTATAACTCACAATTTGTAGCTATATGTATATATTGCATAAATGTTCAATAAAAACACATGCTTTAGATATGAATTGATAAGGAAATGATTTCAAGGCACGAGCATTGTATTTTATAGATAGTATGGTTATCTACTTACTTGCCTAATTTCCTTACTGAGCTGTGAGCTTACCCCCTTTTTTATTTCCCCTCTCTACAGAGCATTCACAGTAATCGAGCACAGTTGAGGATTGATATTCCTTGATCCGCTGCATATCCATCTTACAAAAGGTATACACATTTGAAACGTTTTATACTGAATATTATAACAGCACAGTTATGTAAATGATTATGCGGTCGGGGATGTATATGTACAAGTATTTGTATTTATATATAAGAGTTTACATTATAGAAACGAATATTGACTTGTATACATGTTATGACTGACTGTGGTTGAGGGGACTAATATCGAATCATATCCCAACTGTTTGGTGTGAGTGATCACAGAAGGAGGGGTAAGTAAAATGTGAAAAATTTACGGTGATTTTGGTAGGTCACGAGAGGGGAGGTCGTGACATAGTTACACATTAGCTAACCAGGATTATGTTTTGAAATGTTTTGGTAATTGTGACATTCAATATTTGAATGCTTGAATTATGTTGGTACTGTCTCAGCCAAAGGGATATTTATCTTGATGACTTTGTTTTCTTAATTGCATAGTTTTGGTATTTAAGTTTGATTTTTAATAAATGCATAATTAATTTATAAATCTGTTTTTTATTATTGAATTTCATTGTAAGAGTTGTTATAAATATGCATGTTTTATTCCATTAATTAAAATGATTTATATTGCGGCCATACCTTCTTGGATTTAATCTCTTACCTATATTGCATAACTGGTTTTGGATGTTAAACCCTGATTTGAATTGTGAGCATCGAGGTGGTGAGGCCCTTCAAGGTATGCCTAGCTATGTTCCTTTCGCATACTTTCAGGAACATTTGGGCCTATCTCGAGCTAATGTGTACTGGTTTCACCTGCCCCATGGAACCGGTTTTGGTTTGTGATCATAGATAATTCTCTACAGAGATAGGGAGTTCATCTCACTGATAGCTACAGTGCCTAGCGATTTTATTAAGCATGTATATGTTTTCGATGTGATATATGCTCACTTCGTTAATTGATTATTATTTCTATTAGTTTAACTATCCACTCTCTACTTGTATCCTTTCGTTTTATTACGATTCATATAGATTGCATTGCTACATTTCATTTGATAAAGACTTTCACTCAACATGCAAAGCTTGCAAATATTGCTTTAATATTGTTTTATGCTATTATAATATTACTTACAAGGCTCTAGCTCAACCCCTCTCTCCCATTCCACAGATTGAGCCTCGAGGATCCTGTTGACAGTTGTGGGTCTTTGTACAGCTTCCGAGGCACCCGCTATCTAGTACTTGAGGTACTTTCAGTATGGTGATTATATATAGACACAATATTTTTTGTTCAACAAGATATTTTTTGTTCATAATGTACTTGGTCATATCACTTGTGATGTAAGCTATTATTGTAACTGTGATCTTTTTATGTTGATATTGATGTGTGTGTGTGTGTGTGTGTATATATATATATATACTTGGATTGTGTGTTGTAATTATGTTTTGGGAATACCTTGTATATGTACTGCCTTGAAGTATCATGTCATCTTTGATATTTACTTAACGGATACTTGTATTTATGGCCATGGGGCTTGGTTGATGACTATGAGATGTGTATGTTAAGCTTGTATAATTTGGTGATGTGAAGTTTTGAGATGGTAACCGAAAAGGCAAGTTGATGTCTTGGATTGTGGATTTTTTTTATAATGTAGATGTTTACCAAATTACTTATCTTTTATGATTTCTATACATGTATTTTGTTGGAAATATGTATGGTCGGGACAGTTGGAGATCATGATCTAGCCAAGAATAATTGTAATAATGATCTCATATATGCTTGATGGTCGAATGGTATTTCTGACGATTATAGACATATTAGTTATAGATTGTATTGTGATAATGATGATGATACTTAGTAAATTAGATTATTTCATGACCTTGATGATTTATGTTGCAGGAGACATTGGAATTGAATTGACTTAATAGACATGGTACCAATTGGTAAAATTCTAACGTGGCATAGTGACCAGTATAGCATATTGGGAGTTTCGGAGAATGGCATGTAATTAAGTGAATTTTAAGGTAAAATGGTTAGGGAGATAACCTTTATAAACTCTACCAAAATCATTTCAAAAGTAATTTGTAATGAAATTGATTATTTTAGAACCTGAATGCATAAATCACTTAGTAATTTAGTCAAATGCGCCTAACAAGATTCAGTGATCTACATATACACTCACAAACGTTATGGAAATTTAAAAAGAGAAAAATTAGTCGTAATTTTATAGCTTCCATAAAGGTACGAAATTCGAGGTGTGATAATTGTTAAGATATCAAAATTGATAAAAGGATTTAAGAAGTTGATTGTTATCAAAAGAATGAGATATCTTGACGAAAGCAAAGGGTTAGAGGTAGCAATTGTAATGCTCTAGATTCGGTCCTGACACTTCAAATCTATAAGATAGATTGAATGTTAAATGCTAGAAGAGTTTATCAATAAAACATTAAATTCAATAGATGTTATGTTAAAAGTTTAACTAAAAGCAAACATCTATGGAATGTTAAAAGAGTTTAACAAAACAATAAAGGAGATACTCGTTAAAGATTGCAAAAAAAGTGGATTAAAATGATTGAAATAGTGGAAGCAATTATTTAGAAAAAGTTCTGAATGAGAGAGAATTCCATACTTATATCTATAAGATCTAATATAAATCATTTTCTATTTGGGGTAATAAAAGCGATGGGATTTAAATCTTTAGCTTATGAAGCTATGAACAATTATTTATATTGTTAAAATAACAACTGAGCCAAAGAAAGAACTCGATCTCATTGTGATCCAAGTCTAAATTATGAACAACGATAATTGTGATATCAAAGAAAGCATACTCCCATACTTAAGCCTAGTGCACTCCTAGTAGAGACACAGTCACTAAGTAAAAGAGTTTGGTATTAAATATTGATGGGGTTATATCGGGAACGTAAATCGTGGATCCATGCAAGCAGCAACTGGTAATAGAGGAGTGCCATGTGTAAAGGCCAAGATACCAAGCGGTAAGGAGGCATGCCACATGGTACCCAACAGTATGATTAAGGCTCTTACGACAGACCCTGCCATAGAGTAGTGAGGTAGACCTCTGTAGCATGATAGTACAGTAAAGCCCTAACATAAAGTTGTACGATAGACCCCTATCGCAAACCTCTACCAGAAGAAGTAACCCACTCCTAGAGGCCCTGTGCCTTACCTTTAAAGGCCAGACACGCTTGGGCTTGAGAACTCACTTAACTCAAAGTAGGGGACCAATTCAAAGAAAGCTCAAGGATGCTGATAAAATGTTTAACCTAAGGCCAAATAAGTAATTATCAAATTACTTATTTCTATAATTACCTAATAGGTACCATCTTTAAAGCTTAAGCTTTATTTTACTTACTAAATCTCTACTCAAACTATTATTTGACTCTAGTATCGGAGTACGGGTACAAAGACAAATCCTTGCATCTCTCTAAACTTCACTATTTTGTCAGAGCTTTTAGTAAACGTGGACAAAAAAACTTAGGCATACACATTAGCATCTACTCATTATTGGTTTATGCAGCAACAATTAACGACGTCTGTGGAAAGCAAACATAAAAGCCACATTTTTTAATGAAATGGTAAGGACACATTCAACAGCAGCAGCTAACTGAGGAAAGGAGGATTTGATGGGTTCTCCTGATAGACCATTAAGAAGGGAAGGCTAGATCGAAGATGGAGAACAAGCTGCCATAGTCACCTTGGCAGAGTTTGAGGCACTGAAACAGCAGAATAAAGAGACCATCCAAGCACTTCAGTATTAGAACGAAGAGACCACTCATGCACTAAGAGCTACGGTGGAGTTCTTCAATGATTCCCTTCCACAATTCACTCTCCTCATAGAGGTGCAACACTTGGTATGAGAGAGTGTCCCGCAACAGACTGCCAAATACTGGGAAATGTCGGTAGACCTCTATTGCAGAGTTCAGGAAACAAACCTATGCTAATGTGGAGCGATAGACCCTTGGTGTAAAGGGGGTGCAGTAGACCTCTACTGTAAGGGTTAGGCGACAGACCTCTGCTGTGTATGTAACCCACCGATTTATTAAAATTTCAAAACAAAGTTTTCATTTTTCTTACTTATGTTTGTATGCGTCTAGTGTAGGTTTTAGATTGCTTGATTTAATTATCGACGAATTAAAACTTGTGGTCCCCAGTTTAATAATGTGTGATGTGATCTTGAATGATTAATTACTTAAATACTTCATTCATTGCAGACTTTAATTAAACTCCAATTCATTTAAGATGTTAGACATCAAAATGATTATGTATTGAATTAGAAACATGTCACATCACATCTAAAGCAGACTATAATTGACATCTAAAGCAGACTATCATTATTGGTTTATGCAGCAACAATTAGCGACGTCGGTGGAAAGCAAACATAAAAGCCACATTTTTTAATGAAATGGAAAGGACACATTCAACAGCAGCAGCTAACTCAGGAAAGGAGGATTTGATGGGTTCTCCTGATAGACCATTGATGTCAGGACCCGTTCTCAATCCATGACTTTAACCAAAATCACTAAAAATTTTTCGCATTTTTAACTTACCTTTCCGCTCTTCAATGGTTGGGCTGTGATTCGATGTCAGAGTCCTTACTTACCACATCATCCATTTCATACATACATGTCAATATATTATTACTGACTGTAACTGCTTTTATTATACATGTAAGATTATATAAAATCTAATACAAATACATTCCCCATAATATATATCGTATACATCACTGTGCTGTTTCTATGTTTAGATACACAACTGTACATAAAGGTATACCTGGCGATCGATAGGAACTAGCAGTGGACTCTGGGACACTATCCCTCGATAGCTCTCGCTCTACTGACGCTCTGTAGAGAGAAGTAAAGAAAGGGGGGTGAGCATACAACGCGCTCAGTAAGGAAATCAGGTAAGCAAGTAGATATCAACACTATCTACTCAAAATAATGCTATGCCTTGAAAACATTATTTCCTTTACTCGCTTTAAAAAGCATGTCTTGAAATATAATATATATACTTGTACAGAATAAATCCCATGTACAGAAAATCATGCTTTCTTTCTCAAATGTAGGCATGTAGTGCAAAACAATGCATCGTATATAAATCATGCCTTTATGTAAATCATGCCTTGTATATTTAAATCACAATAAATATGGCATCAAATGATTCACAACACAAAATCGGAGTCCGACCCATCCATCAGGTTTGTCCGCAGTTTAAATCATTCAATCAATGTTATATATCATGTAAGACTCTGTGGTTAAGTGCAAATAGTATACTAGACTATGATCATATCCGAAATGTGATCCCAAGCAACACAGATCTCGGTGTGCGGGGCATCACTGCTGCAACAGGAGGATGGTCAGTCCGCTACAGCCGTCAGCTATGCGTAACACACGGTACAGCGTACACCTCTTGCCCCAGGCACGGTACAAAGTACACCCGTGGACCCTCACAGCCAGGGTGCCTCCCATAGGACTTAGCCCTCGTAACTATGGAAATATTTATACCACATTCACAAATGCCCTCATGTTGGCCATCCTCTCAAAATGTGACACTCAGTCACATAAGAATGCGACATGAATAGGTACCATGTATATAATATCACATACAGTGTGCGTCCTCGAGTGCGACACACAGTCGACACTACGGTCGAACACTGTTTCACATCACAAACTCAACTCTAGTGCGAGCAATCTCCAGCAACTAGGTCAATGCATAGTTCATGTATTAAATCAAGTATGAGCAATAGCTCCCAGTACTATGCTATGCACATATTAAATCAAGTACGAGCAATAGCTCCAGTACTATGTCATGTATAAACCATGAAGAATCGAGTACGAGCAACGCTCTAATACTCTATCATGTATCTCATGTAAAACTCGAGTACGAGCTAATCGCTCCAGCACTCTGTGTCATGCATATATCACATAAAACTGAGTACGAGTAAAACTCCAGTACTCTATCATAGATGTCATGGAAATCTAGTGCGTATAAAAATCCAGCACTAATGTATGTGGAAAACATATGAATCCCAGTGCGAGCGGTGCTCTAGCACGATTCATTCTCACATAATATGATAGATGGCTATTTAGAAGGGATTGTTTATAAAACATCAAAATCAGCACTATAAAGTGTGCTTAAGTCACATCAACCTTAAAATCATTAGCCCATCTATTTATTTTCCTGCTAAACAGCAGTTAAACACTCACAATAATAGTTTCCATGCTTTTTGCAACTTTTCACAAAAGTTGACTTTTTGACTAACTAGGGGCAAAATCGTAATTTGCCACTATCGGGTCGCAATAATTATTATTCACTTTCTCTGACCCTCAGAGTTTTTAAGTGAATGTAAAAGAAGACGAAAATACGTGCAGTTATCTCTAACTACTCGCAAAAGTCCCTTACCTCGGATCACGTCACGTGACCTCAATACGCAGCCTAGTCCCGGATAGTGAAATCGGAGCGGTGGTCAATCGACGCTTCAACTCTTCAAAACTCTTCTCACAATCCTCGTTCCATACGAATGATGTACTCTTACGAGTAAGACGTGTCAACGGAGCAGCCAACTTCGAAAATCCCTCAACGAATCTTCGATAGTATCCAGCTAAACCCAGAAAACTCCTAATCTCTGTGACTGTCCTCGGCTGTTCCCACTGAACTACAGCCTCTATCTTAGATGGATCAACTGATACACCATCTCTCGATACAACATGTCCCAAAAACGAGATCTGTGACAACCAAAAGTCACACTTGCTGAGCTTAGCATATAACTCATGCTCCCGTAACGTCTGCAACACTATCTTGAGGTGCTCCTCATGCTCCTCCTTGGATCTCGAATACACCAATATGTCATCGATGAAGACGATAACAAACTGGTCCAAATATGGCTTGAACACATCGTTCATCAAAGCCATAAAAGTAGCTGGAGCATTCGTCAATCCGAATGGCATGACCAAGAATTCATAATGGCCATATCGGGTATGAAATGCTGTCTTGGGTACATCTCCACCCCGAACCATCAGCTGATGATACCCAGATCTCAGGTCAATCTTGGAAAAGACCTGTGCTCCCTGAAGCTGATCTAACAAGTCGTCAATGCGTGGAAGGGGGTATCTATTTGTGAGACCCCGTATATGTATAAGGGTATATATGTACATAGAAGTGTAAATAGAGTTGTACTATGAATTCATAAGTGAAGTATATGTGATGTAAGTCCATAAGTAATGTACACACTTGTAATGAGAGTGGTAATCGTACATACAAGTTTCATTATGTATGAATGTGTAGAAATGGACTTAAACATGTGGAGAATGTGTGTAGAGTGGATTATGAATAGTTTGATAAAATGGAAGTAGAATTGCATAAGATGTGCACTTCCATTTTTGTTTATATTAAATACCATTGGTCACACAAAGATCCTACACAAGTTTTAATGTGTATGAAGTGAGGATGGATGCCATTTTCAAGTCTCAAAGATGAATGAATGAGGAAATGATCATGGTAGCAAATTAAGGATGTTTGGTAAGTGTTGTTGCAGAGGAACTGCAGAAAATTTGGAAATTTTGAAGGGCAGATCGATCTCATGGGATGAGAGATCGATCTGGAAGAGCCAGAATGCTCTTATTTGGGCGAAAGAATAGAACAGATCGATCTCCAATGGACCAGATCGATCTCCTTAGCTCTCTATTTGGGAGCAGATCGATCTCATGCCTCGACAGATCGATCTCATGCCTCCACAGATCGATCTTATGCTTCGACAGATCGATCTTAGGCTTAAAAATACCGTGAAAAGAGGGATTTTAAGGGACCAGATCGATCTCCTCTTGGATCAGATCGATCTCCTCAAGCTATTTCTATATAAGGAGTGCTGGAAATCAGAAAATTTCGGGAAAAACACAAACCTTTCACTTTCAACCCAAAAACCTAACATTCTCTCTCAAAAATCAGCCATTTTCAGTGAGGTTTGAAGAGAGACCATTAGAGACAAAGTTGTTCCTATCAAAGAGAAGAACAGCATAGTTTGAAAGCAATTTCCCATTGTTGATATTGAAGGATTTAAGGGCATTGCCATTGGAGCAAGAAGAGAAATCAAATTTGGTAAGATTCTAACACTCCAACTATGGTACATTGTTTATTTAATTGATTTTGGAGTTGTTTGGCATGAGTATGGATGGTTAGAAACTATCTAAATACATTGGAATGATTTTGACCTAGAAATGGTCTAGAGTGAGAAAGTGGAATGTATGGAGATTAATGATGAATGAGATATGTAAAAGTTATTTCTAGTGTTGTGGTATGATTTTAAGATGTGGTTAGTGGATAAATTGGGAGATTTACCTAAAAGAGGTAAAATGAGGGTTAAGGCATTTGTAAAATGCATAAGTAAATAATGTTGACTAGTGAGGTCAATTATGGGTTAAATACGTTAACTCAATCGATTTAATGAATGAATCGCAGCTTCCGAGGATACGCCGAGGCGAGTTGACCCAAGAGCGTGAGGAGCTAAGAGAAAAGGAGTCACACCAAGTAAATCGAGGTAAGGGAATTGTGTGGACTCTTAGAGATATTGTGCGTAATTTGGGCGCATAAATGTTTTGCTAGAATGTATGAGATTAGGAAATGTTGTTGTTGGGTGATTGAAGGGTAAAAGTTGGGAGTTTGAGAAATGTGCATGAAAACAAAAGCATATTGCTTTGAAAATCATGTTTTATTGCTTTTTAGCAAATGATTGGTAGGTTAGCTAACATTGAAATGATTTGCAAAAGAAATGAGTATGTTTTGGTTTTGATAACCACATTTTGCAAGTTTTGAGCCACCTACATGATTTCGTGAGTATGGAAGAGTGCAAGAGGCACTAGTTTTCACATGGATTTCATATTGTTTTGGCATTGTGCTTTGAGTTTGTCTCGCACTGGATGCCCATCTTGTATGTTGCCGTGTTTGGAGCTTCAAGTAGACTTGGTGTCACATCGATTAAATAGGCTCACACGTGCATTGTTTTGAGACATGGCATGTTAAAACAACCTAATGAGCCCGAACGAGGGATAAGGGTTGGAGATCCGCCTGATGAGCCCGAACGAGGGATAAGGGTTGGAGGAACAGCTGATGAGCCCGAACGAGGGATAAGGCTGGGGGTCCACGGAGTACGTTGTACCGTGCATGTAGCATGGAGTACATTGTACCGTGTTGTGATGTGATGTGCCATCTTCGGACGAGATCTGCTATGGACCGGCGGGTAGGATTTGACCCACCTCCCGTGTGGAAGCAGATGGTGGTGATATCCCGCACACCTGATCCGTGTAGCCGGTATCACAGGTTATGTACATAGACCTTGAGGTTATTACCTATTGTTGAAACTGCCTATCTCACATGTATAATGCTATTTGAGAATAAATCCATGTTTGAAGTGTTTGTGGTCAGGAAAGCCCGAGGGATGGGCTAGGACTTGACGTTGAATTGATTTGTTAATGGTTTTTAAAGTGCACGAATGCATGATGTTTAATGCCATGCCTTATTGTGAAAATGCATGATGTTTAATGCCATGCTTTTATTGTGAATTATGCATGATGATTTATACCATGCTTTGAGTTGAAATGTGCACTGAATTTTAATAGCATGAATGCTTTACATACCATTAACACAATCATACACTCATGTTTTGAGATAAACAATGAATAAAATGCTTTTGAGCATGGCATCACGATCACGTAGATAGTACAGTATCTACCTGTTCGCATGATTGCCTTACTGAGCGTGTGGTTTGCTCACCCCCCTTATTTTCCCCTCTCTACAGAGATTTGAGTATAGATTGGACGTGACTGGAGGCATTCCCTTTTTGGTAATCCGCTGCATCCCATCGCTAAAGGTATACACACTTGGATTATTTTGTATCTAAACTAGATATAGCACAGTAGCATTTTGTATGTAACTACTGGGGATGTAAAACAATGTAAACACATGTAACAACTCTGATATATATACCTTTATACAAGTGTTTACTCATAAATAATGTTTCAAATTGAATTGGTATGGTGGAGTGAGTTAGACGTCGACACACAGCCCAACTGTTAAGCGTGTGGTTGTTCACGATCGAGGAAGGATGATTAAGGATTGATGCATGAAAATACGAAAAATTTGTACGTATTTTGGTAAGTTGAGGGTCGTGACAGAAGTTGGTATCAGAGCTCGAGTTGGTCTGACGTGTGTCGTGTCTAAAATACTTAATAAGTAAAAAAAAATAATTAAAATTAAATTACATCCCCAAGTTACTGTGCTTGTTTAGATACAAATAGTGTATGTCGATGGGTTGACTAAGTAATTGGTTGTGAATGTAGGGGACTGAGTAAGTATGCCTAATACCAGTCGCGGTAGAGGGATGAGAGCACAGGCTCGAGGCCGTAGAGGTAGGCCTGGGGGTCGTGTTGAGCCGGAGACACACGAGGCTCAGGAGGATGTTAAGGTGGAGGTCGACGTTGAGCACGCTCCACAGGGTCCAGAGGAGAGGCCCGAGAGTACTGAGGCTCGCTTCGCGAGGATTGAGCGGAGCATTGAGATGATTTTGGAATTGGTCACTCAATCTTTACCTGGAGTTGGCGGTAGACAGAGTCCCGCTACACAGGGTGATGCTGAGCAAGCAGCTGCTCCCGAGGCACGGGCGAGGCAAGCCCAAGGACCTCAGACGACAGATACCCCACCCCCACAGGATGTGCCTACGCCGGTTGCTACGCCAGGCAGTAGAGGTTGGGGATATGGATGTGATTTGGATAGACTGCGGCAATTCCAGAAGTTTGGACCGCCATCTTTCAGTGGAGTAAAGGACCCAGTAGCGGCTGAGGATTGGATCAATGAGATCGAGAAATTATATGGGTTCTTCGAGTGCACTACTACCGAGATGGTAGCATTTGTCGCTTTCATGCTGAAGGGATCAGCAGAACATTGGTGGAAATCCACCAGGCCTATTTTGAGAGCCCGGCATACTGAGATCAGCTGGGATGTGTTTCTAGAGGCCTTCCGGAGACAGTATGTCCCGGATACCGCCCAGCGAAAGCTGAAGATGGCATTTTTGGGACTGACCCAACGGAGCAGGACTGTGGATGAGTATGAGACTGCTTTTATATCCCTGGGCAGATATGATCCCAACACGATGAGTAATGAGGTCGAGAAGATCCAGAAGTTTGTGGATGGATTGAGACCAACCATCAGGTCTAAATTGGTTCCCTTGGATATACCGACCTATGAAGAGGCAGTGCGCAGGGCGCAATTATGTGAACAAGATGTTGATAGAATCGCCTCGGAATTTGGAAAGGTTGGTAAGATGAGGGACAGAGATAAGAAGAGACCTATGATGGATAGAGGCTTCAGCTATAAAGGAAGCAAGAGATTCTCTGGAAGGAGGCCGAGAATTGATGAAATCCTGGAGAAGACAGTTGATACTCCCATGTATCCGGCCATTGCTCCAGCTAAGGGAATCGTGATTGGAGGACCACGGCCTACTACAGAACAGTGTGGCAGGTGTGGTAGGTACCATGGTACTCGACCATGTTACGGACCTCAGGTTGTATGCTTCAGATGTGGGAAGCCAGGCCACGTAATCAGAGATTGCCCAAAGATGATAGAGAGAGCCCCACAGAAGGGCAAGGAGCCAGAGAGAGCTCTAGTTGGTACAGCTGCTCCGAGGAGGAAGGCTACAGCTGAAGAAAAGGGGAAACAAGCAGTGGGTGTAAGCAGAGGACGAGTGCACGCACTGGATCAGGATACTGCAGATCAGTCTTCAGATGTGGTAAAAGGAACCATCCAAATCTTTGATTTAGAAGCTTATGTACTGTTTGATCCTGGTGCCACGCATTCCTTTACTTCGCCATCCTTTGCATGTAAATTGTTGAAGCATGTAAAACCCATGCTGCTTGATAAGATGCTGTTGATATCTACCCCTATGAATGATAGTCAGTTGACTGAGCATATATATAGGGATTGTAAAATGAAGATAGGAGGTAAAGAGATGGCAGCCGATTTAATTTTATTAAATATGAGTGATTTTGATGTTGTCCTAGGAATGGATTGGTTGGCTGCCAATCATGTTGTTATGGATTGTCATGCAAAAACTTTGATGTTTCCAAAGATAGAAAACCTTGTAGTTAATTTTGTGAAATGAAATTAAAGAACATGATTTTTATAAGTGTGATGAGTATAATCTTGATACATGATGTATGAAAGATAAATTTGATTTCATTTATGTATGTGATGTGATGATTTATGATACTAATGGTGGAAAGAATAATGTGAAGGATTCATCGCTTTTGTGATTGAGATGGATAAGGCACGTCCAGAATTGGAAGACATACCAGTGGTTAGGGAATTTCCAGATGTCTTTCCGGATGAGTTACCAGGATTACCTCCAGATAGGGAGATGGAGTTTGGTATAGATTTGGCACCTGGTACAGAGCCGATGTCCAAGCCACCATACAGGATGGCTCAAGTTGAGTTAGAGGAGTTAAGGAAACAATTACAAGAGTTGCTGGAGAAGGGGTTCATCAGGCCGAGCGTCTCACCTTGGGGAGCACCGGTTCTGTTTGTAAGGAAGAAAGATGGAAGCCTCCGACTGTGTATAGATTACCGGTTGTTGAATAAGGCCACCATCAAGAATAAGTATCCCCTCCCACGCATCGATGATTTGTTGGATCAGCTTAAGGGAGCGCAAGTCTTTTCCAAGATAGATCTGAGATCAGGGTACCATCAGTTGAAGATACGAGATGGAGATGTACCCAAGACAGCTTTTCGCACCCGGTATGGACATTATGAGTTTATGGTTATGCCATTCAGGTTGACGAATGCTCCCGCAGCTTTTATGTCTTTGATGAATGAGGTATTCCACCAGTGCTTGGATCGATTTGTTATTGTGTTCATTGATGATATACTGGTGTATTCAAGGTCTAGAGAGGAGCATGAAAGGCATTTAAGGATAGTGCTACAAACCCTTCGAGAGAAGAAGTTGTACGCTAAACTCAGTAAGTGCGACTTTTGGTTGGAACAGATCTCTTTTCTGGGTCACATAGTATCAAAGGATGGAGTATCAGTGGATCCATCTAAGATTGAGGCCGTAGTTCAGTGGCAGAGACCCCAGACAGTGACAGAGATCAGAAGTTTCCTGGGTTTAGCTGGGTATTACCGAAGGTTTGTAGAGGGATTTTCGAGGTTAGCTGCTCCTTTGACACGTCTCACGAGGAAAAATGTAGAGTTTGTGTGGGACAAAAAGTGCGAAGAAAGTTTTGAGGAGTTGAAAAGGAGATTAACTACAGCTCCAATACTCACCATTCCTACCAGCTCAGGAGGTTTCTCGGTGTATGCAGATGCTTCACACCTAGGACTGGGCTGTGTATTGATGCAGGATGGGAAGGTAGTAGCCTATGGATCAAGACAGTTAAAGGATCATGAGATGAACTACCCGACCCATGACTTGGAGTTGGAAGCGGTGGTGTTTGCGCTGAAGATGTGGCGCCACTACCTCTATGGTGAGAGATTTCAGATTTATACAGATCATAAGAGCCTTAAGTACCTGTTCTCACAGAAAGAGTTGAACATGAGACAGAGGAGATGGCTCGAGTTGTTAAAGGATTATGATTGTGAAATCCTATACCACCCGGGTAAAGCAAATGTGGTTGCTGATGCATTGAGTAGGAAGCATCTCGAGATGGTATCATTCATGATGATCAGGGAACACGAGCTGTTGGAACAGTTCATGAACCTCAGTTTGGATATGACCCCGCCTGACGCTGATAGTGGATTTATGATAGCTAGCCTGCAGTTGGAACCGGATCTGGTAGATCGAATCCGACAGGCTCAGCGAGTTGATCAGCAGTGTAGTGATATTGTCGGGCAGATACAGAGGGGTATAGAGACGGACTTTGGATTGAGTTCGGATGGATTGTTGAGGTTCAGAGGTAGGATATGTGTTCCTGATGACGCAGAGATCAGAAGGTTGATCCTGACAGAGGCTCACTCATCGAAGTATACGATACATCCAGGGGGTACCAAAATGTATCAAAACCTTCGAAAGGTTTATTGGTGGTCGGGAATGAAAAAGCACATTGCTGAATATGTTGCTAAGTGTCTCGTTTGTCAGCAGGTGAAGGTAGAGCATCAGAAGCCTGCAGGGTTATTGCAGCCTCTACCGATTCCGACATGGAAGTGGGAGCATGTCACCATGGATTTTGTGATGGGATTGCCGAGGACCCGGAGAGGTCATGATGCCATATGGGTGATTATGGATCGGTTGACGAAATCAGCCCATTTTCTAGCTATGAGAGCTATCGATACTCTGAGCCAGTTAGCGAACCTATATGTGCGCGAGATAGTGAGGCTACATGGAATTCCAGTGAGCGTTGTTTCTGATAGGGATGCCCGCTTCACTTCCCACTTTTGGGAACATTTTCAGGAAGCGATGGGGACCCAGTTGAATTTTAGCACCGCGTTTCATCCTCAGACAGATGGTCAGTCAGAGAGGACTATACAGACCCTGGAGGACATGTTGAGAGCGTGTGCATTGGATTTTGGAGGCTCCTGGGATGACCATTTGCCACTCGCAGAGTTCGCGTATAATAACAGTTTTCATGCGAGTATCGGGATGGCACCATATGAGGCATTGTATGGGCGTAGATGCCGTTCCCCTATTGGATGGGAAGAGGTTGGTGACAGACAGATCTTTGCTCCCGACTTGGTTAGACAAGCCTCTGAGGATGTCCAATTGATATGTGAGAGGTTACGGACAGCTCAGAGCAGGCAAAAGAGTTATGCTGACAAGAGACGGAGACCACTAGAGTTTGAGGTGGGTGAGTCAGTGTTTTTGAAAGTTTCCCCTTCAAAGGGAATTATGAGATTTGGGAAGAAGGGAAAGTTGAGCCCTCGATATATCGGGCCATTTGAGATACTTGATAAGGTGGGAGACAAGGCGTATAGGTTGGCATTGCCACCAGAGTTGGCAAGTGTGCATAACGTCTTCCACGTATCCATGTTGAGGAAGTATCACCCGGACCCGGCACATGTGATAAGATATGAGCCTTTGGAGCTCAATGAGGGTATGACCTATGTTGAGAAGCCAGTTCGGGTATTGGACAGAAAAGAGAAAGTGCTGAGGACAAAGACAATTCCCTTGGTGAAGATACTTTGGCAACATCACACTGTGGAAGAAGCCACATGGGAATTGGAGAGTTTGATGCGGGAGAGGTATCCCGAGTTGTTCACAGAATAATTGGTTCCAATTTGGAGGACCAAATTTTCTAAGTGGGGGAGAATGTGAGACCCCGTATATGTATAAGGGTATATATGTACATAGAAGTGTAAATAGAGTTGTACTATGAATTCATAAGTGAAGTATATGTGATGTAAGTCCATAAGTAATGTACACACTTGTAATGAGAGTGGTAATCGTACATACAAGTTTCATTATGTATGAATGTGTAGAAATGGACTTAAACATGTGGAGAATGTGTGTAGAGTGGATTATGAATAGTTTGATAAAATGGAAGTAGAATTGCATAAGATGTGCACTTCCATTTTTGTTTATATTAAATACCATTGGTCACACAAAGATCCTACACAAGTTTTAATGTGTATGAAGTGAGGATGGATGCCATTTTCAAGTCTCAAAGATGAATGAATGAGAAAATGATCATGGTAGCAAATTAAGGATGTTTGGTAAGTGTTGTTGCAGAGGAACTGCAAAAAATCTGGAAATTTTGAAGGGCAGATCGATCTCATGGGATGAGAGATCGATCTGGAAGAGCCAGAATGCTCTTATTTGGGCGAAAGAATAGAACAGATCGATCTCCAATGGACCAGATCGATCTCCTTAGCTCTCTGTTTGGGAGCAGATCGATCTCATGCCTCGACAGATCGATCTCATGCCTCCACAGATCGATCTCATGCTTCGACAGATCGATCTTAGGCTTAAAAATACCGTGAAAAGAGGGATTTTAAGGGACCAGATCGATCTCCTCTTGGATCAGATCGATCTCCTCAAGCTATTTCTATATAAGGAGTGCTGGAAATCAGAAAATTTCGGGAAAAACACAAACCTTTCACTTTCAACCCAAAAACCTAACATTCTCTCTCAAAAATCAGCCATTTTCAGTGAGGTTTGAAGAGAGACCATTAGAGACAAAGTTGTTCCTATCAAAGAGAAGAACAACATAGTTTGAAAGCAATTTCCCATTGTTGATATTGAAGGATTTAAGGGCATTGCCATTGGAGCAAGAAGAGAAATCAAATTTGGTAAGATTCTAACACTCCAACTATGGTACATTGTTTATTTAATTGATTTTGGAGTTGTTTGGCATGAGTATGGATGGTTAGAAACTATCTAAATACATTGGAATGATTTTGACCTAGAAATGGTCTAGAGTGAGAAAGTGGAATGTATGGAGATTAATGATGAATGAGATATGTAAAAGTTATTTATAGTGTTGTGGTATGATTTTAAGATGTGGTTAGTGGATAAATTGGGAGATTTACCTAAAAGAGGTAAAATGAGGGTTAAGGCATTTGTAAATTGCATAAGTAAATAATGTTGACTAGTGAGGTCAATTATGGGTTAAATACGTTAACTCAATCGATTTAATGAATGAATCGCAGCTTCCGAGGATACGCCGAGGCGAGTTGACCCAAGAGCGTGAGGAGCTAAGAGAAAAGGAGTCACACCAAGTAAATCGAGGTAAGGGAATTGTGTGGACTCTTAGAGATATTATGGGCAATTTGGGCGCATAAATGTTTTGCTAGAATGTATGAGATTAGGAAATGTTGTTGTTGGGTGATTGAAGGGTAAAAGTTGGGAGTTTGAGAAATGTGCATGAAAACAAAAGCATATTGCTTTGAAAATCATGTTTTATTGCTTTTTAGCAACTGATTGGTAGGTTAGCTAACATTGAAATGATTTGCAAAAGAAATGAGTATGTTTTGGTTTTGATAACCACATTTTGCAAGTTTTGAGCCACCTACATGATTTCGTGAGTATGGAAGAGTGCAAGAGGCACTAGTTTTCACATGGATTTCATATTGTTTTGGCATTGTGCTTTGAGTTTGTCTCGCACTGGATGCCCATCTTGTATGTTGCCGTGTTTGGAGCTTCGAGTAGACTTGGTGTCACATCGATTAAATAGGCTCACACGTGCATTGTTTTGAGACATGGCATGTTAAAACAACCTAATGAGCCCGAACGAGGGATAAGGGTTGGAGATCCGCCTGATGAGCCCGAACGAGGGATAAGGGTTGGAGGAACAGCTGATGAGCCCGAACGAGGGATAAGGCTGGGGGTCCACGGAGTACGTTGTACCGTGCATGTAGCATGGAGTACATTGTACCGTGTTGTGATGTGATGTGCCGTCTTCGGACGAGATCTGCTATGGACCGGCGGGTAGGATTTGACCCACCTCCCGTGTGGAAGCAGATGGTGGTGATATCCCGCACACTTGATCCGTGTAGCCGGTATCACAGGTTATGTACATAGACCTTGAGGTTATTACCTATTGTTGAAACTGCCTATCTCACATGTATAATGCTATTTGAGAATAAATCCATGTTTGAAGTGTTTGTGGTCAGGAAAGCCCGAGGGATGGGCTGGGACTTGACGTTGAATTGATTTGTTAATGGTTTTTAAAGTGCACGAATGCATGATGTTTAATGCCATGCCTTATTGTGAAAATGCATGATGTTTAATGCCATGCTTTTATTATGAATTATGCATGATGATTTATACCATGCTTTGAGTTGAAATGTGCACTGAATTTTAATAGCATGAATGCTTTACATACCATTAACACAATCATACACTCATGTTTTGAGATAAACAATGAATAAAATGCTTTTGAGCATGGCATCACGATCACGTAGATAGTACAGTATCTACCTGTTCGCATGATTGCCTTACTGAGCGTGTGGTTTGCTCACCCCCCTTATTTTCCCCTCTCTACAGAGATTTGAGTATAGATTGGACGTGACTGGAGGCATTCCCTTTTTGGTAATCCGCTGCATCCCATCGCTAAAGGTATACACACTTGGATTATTTTGTATCTAAACTAGATATAGCACAGTAGCATTTTGTATGTAACTACTGGGGATGTAAAACAATGTAAACACATGTAACAACTCTGATATATATACCTTTATACAAGTGTTTACTCATAAATAATGTTTCAAATTGAATTGGTATGGTGGACTGAGTTAGACGTCGACACACAGCCCAACTGTTAAGCGTGTGGTTGTTCACGATCGAGGAAGGATGATTAAGGATTGATGCATGAAAATGCGAAAAATTTGTACGTATTTTGGTAAGTTGAGGGTCGTGACACTATTCTAGATGGTGGCCTTATTCAATAATCGGTAGTCTATACACAATCGGAGGCTCCCATCCTTCTTCCTCACAAACAAAATCGGTGCTCCCCAAGGTGAAACACTCGGTCGAACAAAACCCCTATCCAACAGCTCCTGTAACTGTCTCTTGAGCTCCTCCAGCTCAACTAAGGCCATGCAATATGGTGGTCTCGAAATAGGCTCTGTACCAGGCACCAGATCTATACAGAACTCCATCTCTCTGTTTGGTGGTAACCTTGGCAATTCATTCGGGAAAACATCTAGGTACTCACTGACCACAGTAATATCTGACAACTCTGGATGTGCCTTATCCATATCTATCACGTACACAATGAAACCTTGATATGTTGAAGGTTTTCTAAATCAGTAATCACGTAATAATCATAACTACTCCTTTCATTTATTCTTATTAAACTTTACAACATATCTAGTAGGGTGAGGAAACATAACTGTCTTAGCATAACAATCTAAAACAGCATGGTTTGCAGATAGCCAATCCATTCCTAATATTATATCAAAGTCACTCATACTTAGTAATATTAGATTGGCTGTCATCTCCTTATCCCCTACTCTCATCTTGCAGTCATTATATACATATTCTACAACTTGACTACTATTTATAGGCGTACTAATCAACATCATCATACATAATGGTGTACGCTCTACATGCTTTTCTAACTCACATGCAAATGATGGCGATACAAAAGAATGCGTGGCTCCAAGATCAATTAAAACATATGCTTCAATATCATAAATCAGGATGTTACCTCGAATCACATCCGATGAAGCATCAGCTGTTCCCTGGTCCAAAGCATGTACTCGCCCTTGACCCATCACTTGTTTCCCCTTCTCCTCTACCGTCACTCTACCTCTCTGAGCAGACGTACCAGCTGGGGTTCTATCAAACTCCCTGCCCCTCTGTGGTGCAGTCACAAATGGCGCTGGGCACTCTTTAGCCATGTGCCCCTGTTTCCCACATCGAAAACATACCATAGCACCCTGTGAACACGGTCTATCTCCATGTGATCTATCGCATCTCCTGCACTGATCTACAGCAGGTCTCTGTCCTCCTATGACAATGCCCTTTGCTAGGGCTACAGTCGGATAAGCGGGAGGTCTAGCATATCTCTCTCGTGCCTCATTTACCCGTGATCTCTTACCGAAGAGCCTCTTCCCTCCTCGATAACTGAAATCTCTAGCCGACCTCTTCTTCTGTATATCTCGGCTACGGCTAAACTTCCCAAACTCGAAAGCATTCCTGTCATAATCCTGCTCACATAATTGCGCCCTATGCACTGCTTCCTTATAGGTCACTATGTCTAATGGGACCAACTTGGACCGTAGCACCGACCTCAACCCCTTCAATAAACATGTGGACCTTTCTGGTCTCACTGTACATGGTATCCGGGTCATATCTTCCTAGGGATAGGAATCGAGTCTCATACTCATCCACAGATAAACTCCCCTGGTGTAGTCCCAAAAACTTTGCTTGAAGTTTCCGCTGTGCGGTGTCGGGAACAAACTGTCTCCTGAAGGCCTCCCGAAATATATCCCAACTGATATCTGTGTGTCAGGATCTCAATATAGGTCGGGTGGACTTCCACCAATGCTCTGCAGCTCCCTTCAGTAGGAATGCAGCAAACGCGACCATCTCCGAGGTCGTACACTCGAAGAATCCATAAAGCTTCTCCAATTCTACTAACCACTCCTCAGCAGCCACTGGGTCTTTGACCCCACTAAAGGATGGAGGTCTAAACTTCTGAAATTCTCGTAACCGATGCAAATCACATCCATATCCTAATCCACTACCACTCAAAACTGGTGGGGGTGTAGGAGTATCTACAGTCCTCTGTGCATAGCTGTCTGCGTAGGTGTATCAGGGGCAACTGCCTCTCCTGTAGCAGCTCCTGCCTCCTGTCTCTGCCTACCTAGCATCGTCTGTGCCAGTATCTCGATAATAGTCTCGAGACCACACTCTAATCTCGTGAAGCGCATCTTGGCACACTCGGGTGCCTCAGTAGCACCTGGAGTCTCATGCGTAGGTAATGGTCCGGCAGCGGCTCGTCCATCGGGTCTATCTCCCCGGCCTCGAGCCCTACCTCTCATACCTCTACCACTACGCGTATTTGCCATATAGGCAAAGTTCCTGCATTCATAATAATGAATTAGTCCATCTCCTATCCGGTATACACAGTTATATCTAAATACAGCATAGTACTATGGGGATGTACACTTTCCTATTTTCTAACACCGACTCACATCAGACCAACCTCTGCTCTGATACCATTCTGTCAGGACCCGTTCTCAATCCATGACTTTAACCAAAATCACTAAAAATTTTTCGTATTTTTAACTTACCTTTCCGCTCTTCAATGGTTGGGCTGTGATTCGATGTCAGAGTCCTTACTTACCACATCATCCATTTCATACATACATGTCAATATATTATTACTGACTGTAACTGCTTTTATTATACATGTAAGATTATATAAATCTAATACAAATACATTCCCCATAATATATATCGTATACATCACTGTGCTGTTTCTATGTTTAGATACACAACTGTACATAAAGGTATACCTGGCGATCGATAGGAACTAGCAGTGGACTCTGGGACACTATCCCTCGATAGCTCTCGCTCTACTGACGCTCTGTAGAGAGATGTAAAGAAAGGGGGTGAGCATACAACGCACTCAGTAAGGAAATCAGGCAAGCAAGTAGATATCAACACTATCTACTCAAAATAATGCTATGCCTTGAAAATATTATTTCCTTTACTCGCTTTAAAAAGCATGTCTTGAAATATAATATATATACTTGTACAGAATAAATCCCATGTACAGAAAATCATGCTTTCTTTCTCAAATGTAGGCATGTAGTGCAAAACAATGCATCGTATATAAATCATGCCTTTATGTAAATCATGCCATGTATATTTAAATCACAATAAATATGGCATCAAATATTCACAACACAAAATCGGAGTCCAACCCATCCCTCAAGTCTGACCGCAGTTTAAATCATTCAATCAATGTGTTATATCATGTAAGACTCTGTGGTTAAGTGCAAATAGTATCCTGGACTATGATCATATCCGAAATGTGATCCCAAGCAACACAGATCTCGGTGTGCGAGGCATCACTGCTGTAACGGGAGGATGGTCAGTCCACTACAGCCGTCAGCTATGCGTAACACACGGTACAGCGTACACCTCTTGCCCCAGGCACGGTACAAAGTACACCCGTGGACCCTCACAGCCAGGGTGCCTCCCATAGGACTTAGCCCTCGTAACTATGGAAATATTTATACCACATTCACAAATACCCTCATGTTGGCCATCCTCTCAAAACGTGACACTCAGTCACACAAGAAGGCGACATGAATAGGTACCATGTATATAATATCACATACAGTGTGCGTCTTCGAGTGCGACACACAGTCGACACTACGCTCGAACACTGTTTCACATCACAAACTCAACTCTAGTGCGAGCAATCTCCAGCAACTAGGTCAATGCATAGTTCATGTATTAAATCAAGTACGAGCAATAGCTCCCAGTACTATGCTATGCACATATCAAATCAAGTACGAGCAATAGCTCCAGTACTATGTCATGTATAAACCATGAAGAATCGAGTACGAGCAACGCTCCAATACTCTGTCATGTATCTCATGTAAAACTCGAGTACGAACTAATCGCTCCAGCACTCTGTGTCATACATATATCATATAAAACTGAGTACGAGTAAAACTCCAGTACTCTATCATACATGTCATGGAAATCTAGTGCGTATAAAAATCCAGCACTAATGTATGTGGAAAACATATGAATCCCAGTGCGAGCGGTGCTCTAGTACGATTCATTCTAACATAATATGATAGATGGCTATTTAAAAGGGATTGTTTATAAAACATCAAAATCAGCACTATAAAGTGTGCTTAAGTCACATCAACCTTAAAATCATTAGCCCATCTATTTATTTTCATGCTAAACAGCAGTTAAACACTCACAATAATAGTTTCCATGCTTTTCGCAAGTTTTCACAAAAGTTGAATTTTTGACTAATTAGGGGTAAAATCGTAATTTGCCACTATCGGGTCGCAATAATTATTATTCACTTTCTCTGACCCTCAAAGTTTTTAAGTGAATGTAAAAGCAGACGAAAATACGTGCAGTTATCTCTAACTAATCGCAAAAGTCCCTTACCTCGGATCACGTCACGTGACCTCACTTCCTCGGTGCTGCTAAATCCCGCAGTCTGATCAGCTCTCAATGTAAACTCCAGAGCTGTAAATAACCATTCCTCAGGTTAATCATAATTTTCCTACTGTATTACACATTAATACAGTCTATTATCCCTTAATGGGCCTTAATCCGTATTAAGCCCGTTTTCCACTTATTATTTCCCTTCATCAGGGTCTATCGACTCATTGGGCCTATCAATACCCATTGGGCTTTATTCCAAGTTCTTTGGATAGCCCGTATATCATTTACAACATTTAATTCAAAATTTCGAATTTAATTCACTAAATACGAAATTTAATCCGAAATGCGTAAAATAAATCTTAAATACGCAATAATCACATAATTTATCATAAATGAACTTTACTTACCCGAGAATATGCGATGGTACGCAAATCGAAGTTCGATTTGGCTTTCGTTCAGAATTTATCGTCAAACTACACAATTTATTATATTTAACTCCGGGTCAATTTTTGATTAAATATAATTTAATTAAATTCATCGAAAATCAAATCGATCACTTTTGACCTCGTATCGACTTACCCGAAGTCCGGTGAAATCTCAAAAATTTTCCTTTTCCTTTTTTTTTCTTTTTCCTCTTTTTCCCCTTTTCTCCTTGGCTGAACCGGTTCGGTCCGGTTCAGCACAGAACCTTCTCCCCTGAACCGCCGACCGGTTCAGGCATCCTTTGGCCGTGCCGACCTATTCCGATCGGTTCCCGGCACATCACCACCGCAGTTCGACACGCCTAAGCCTGGGCAACACTCGGCTGGGCTCGATCGGGACCAAGCACCGTCGGTGGCCATCGGATCTCTTCTTTTCCTCCGCGGCTTCTCCTCTTCGATTCGTCGGCGTCCGGCGTCGGTGGAGGGCATGACCGGTGCCGATGGGTGCGCACAGTGTCGGGCTTCCTTTTTCGACCGCTTACCTGCCCGTGGGGTGGTCGGTGCTCGCCGTCTGGTGGTCTTCTCCCTCGGGTCGGCTTGCTTCCGTTTCCTCTGTTCTCTCTCCCCGATTTCTCTTCAAATTTCTTTTTTTTTCCTTTTTTTTATAATATATTTTTATTATTATTTTATTATAAAATAATAATAAAAATCCCAAAAATATCCCATAAATATCCCAAAAATATCTAAAAATATCTCTAAAAATCTTATTAAATTCATTTAATCCGTAAATAAATTTATCAGTCCGATTTTACCTTTTTGGTATATTTTTCCACTATTTTTGGGCTCATTTTTAGAGGCAAAAATTCTGATAAATTCTAATAAATTTATATCTTGATCAATTGGGCTCGAAATTAAATGTTTTCCTCGATTTTGATCAAGATTCCTCAATTTCATATTTTTAATGAAATTCTCTTATCGAAATTATATCGAATGTCAGTCATTTGACCGTTTTACCCCTGCACTCGTTCGGGAATCAATTTAACCCTTATCTCGCTCTTATGTAGCTTACATGCATTTTTAATTTATCAAATTGTCGATTGCATGTTAGTAAATACTCTTCTTATGATTCAACTATAATTACATAGTGTTCATACACATAGGAATCATAAGGTACAAGCTACAAAAAATCTGAGTCTGACAATTGAGAAGGGAAGGCTAGATCGAAGATGGAGAATAAGCTACCATAGTCACCTTGGAAGAGTTTGAGGCACTGAAACAGCAGAATAAAGAGACCATCCAAGCACTTCAGTATTAGAATGAAGAGACCACTCGTGCACTAAGAACTATGGTGGAGTTCTTCAATGATGCCCTTCCACAATTCACTCTCCTCATAGAGGTGCAACACTTGGTATGAGAGAGTGTCCAGCAACAGACTGCCACATACTGGGAAACGTCGGTAGACCTCTATTGCAGAGTTCAGGAAACAAACCTATGCTAATGTGGAGTGATAGACCCCTACTGTAGAGGGGTTACAGTAGACCTCTACTGTAAGGGTTAGGCGACAGACCTTTGCTGTGTATGTAACCCACCAATTTATTAAAATTTCAAAACAAAGTTTTCATTTTTCTTACTTATGTTTGTATGCGTCTAGTGTAGGTTTTAGCTTGCTTGATTTAATTACCGACGAATTAAAACTTGTGGTCCCCAGTTTAGCAATGTGTGATGTGATCTCGAATGATTAATTACTTAAATACTTCATTCATTGCAGACTTTAATTAAACTCCATTTCATTTAAGATATCAGATATCAAAATGATTATGTATTGAATTAGAAACATGTCACATCACATCTAAAGCATACTATAATTGACATCCAATACAGTCTGAGAGATTGCATTCGATATCCATTATAGCCTGGAGTTACATCCCCAATAATAATATTTAGTTTATATCCCATAATTGTAAATACATAAACTGTTCATCAAAAGTGTCTGGAATAACAAACTGAGAATATATATGTGGGTTTATACCTCTCCAAAAACATGGTAGCAAGCGTGTGGAAGACACACCATTCGAAGCCCACTCAAGATGAATACTTGACCTACTATAAGTAATCTAAAAGGTATGAAAAAGGGGTGAGCATATGCCCAGTAAAGGTACATACTAAAGGGGATGGCATCAAAACATTTTGATGCAAATTTAAATCATGCTTATAAATCTGTTAAACAGTTCATACCGATTCAAATCCAAAATAAGCAAATATTTACTTTCAAATACTTGTTCAAAGATGAAATTCAAAGACTTATTCAAAAACATAATTTCAAATACTTAATTCAAACTCCATAACTGAAAGTATCGATAAAAACAATCATGGATACTGATGCGTCTTAGATGTCTACACCACAAGGGCACGGTCGCACAAGTAATAAAGAGACTGAGTCCCAAATTATCATCCCATAGAGAAAACGTAAGCCTAGTTAAGTACCAGTTAATCTTAACCTAAATATATCCAAGCCAATTATAAATATTTATAAGGTGTGGTCTACAAGGCTGATTACAGTAAATAAAATAAACAAATATTAAAAATAATAAAGTAGAATCAAAAGTAAGAATTACTCATAAAGCTACAGTAAAATGAAATGCAACTATAAATAATAGAAAAAATCAAAATCAAAATTTACAACAAAAAATTAAGATGCAATTAATGAAAATATGTCTAAAAATCCTATAAATGGAAAAACTATATAAAAATAAAACTAAAACTAATAAATGAAAAATAATATAATGCATGAAATCTATAAAATCTAAATTAAATAATAAAAACCATAATTTAAATGCTCGAGCCCTAAAATACCCTAAATTGTAACCCTACAATTAATTCTAACCCTAAATGACACTAAAACTAATTAAAAAACTCCTAACTATCTAATGAAACTAATATGTTGCCTGAAAGTGAAATCAATTGAGAATATTTTGAAAGAAAATGAATAAAATACTAAACCTTATTTTATTAATAGGGCATGGAAATAATGAAATAATGAAAAATGTAATCAAAGCCTATTTCAACCTAACCCTAACCCTAAATGAAACTAACCTAATTAAATCTACTTAACCCTAAAACAGCCCACTAACTAACCTCAAACAGCCCTAAACTAAAATGTGGACAACATGCTTGTTTCATGAAATAAAAATACTAAAATATACAAATGATATCTTAAATTCACCAGTCTTTTCTTAACCCTAAAAAGACTATGTATATGACCTATATGAACTTTAAAACATCCTAAAAAGCACCTACAACATAACCAAATAGCCCACACAACATTGCTGGCTTGAACAAAATACTATCTAGCCTATGACAACACAGAAAAATCAAAACAAATTCCAAATACTTCCTAAAAATTTACCTAATGCATCCTAAATTAATTTAACTATATGAATGATAATTTTAAATCACCCTAAATGTCCCTAAAACTAATCAAAACAGACCCCTAAATACAACAAGAAAGATGCCTAAAGCTGCAGTTTTAATGCAAGTTAAATGCAATTTGAAAAATGGTCTAAAATGCTTGGGAACCTAATCTAGAATTTTTTTTTTAATAATTATATGAGTTAAATATTATCTAATATTACCTAAATATGCTCTAACATGATCTAAACAATTGCTAAATAATCATAAACAACCCCTCAAAACTGATCAGGAAAATAGTGGAATTTAATGTACTAACCCTAAAAAAATGCATGAAACCTAAACTAAATGAACCTAGAAAAATCCCTAAATTTTATATGGCCTACCTAAGTCCCTAATGTACCTAAAGGAAGCTGGAAATTCATGAAAAACTACCCAAAAAAAAATCCTACAAGTGACACTTCAAATGGACAGATTTGACTACCATTAACACTAAGCTAGCTATTTAACCTCAAACCAATTTTTTTATTTTCTTTTATCTCAAAACTTTAAAAATAAAAATATAACATGAAAGTAGACTTATAAAAAAATAGATAAAAATTAATAAACCAAAGTGTGCTCAAGAACAAGAGTTTTGGGGGGTAACTTTGCAACCTCTCGAGCTCCCATCCTCATAGAACTCAATCAACATCAAAATGAGATGTAAAAGAAGATGGAGAAGAGTAGTAAAATACTGGAAATGAAAGCAAAACAATTAAAGCTAAAGAAAGAAAATAAAAATTTGCATTAAAATGGCTAAAATGTTGCAAAACAAAGATAACGTAAGAAAGTTTCGATAGAAAAATGGTGGCTACTTCTTCTAACTTAAAGAACATAAAGGAAACATAAAAGTAACCTTATAAAAGCTATAGCATCTAACCCCCACAAAAGTGCTCATCTTTTTGCTTATAAAGTCACTAAAATGAAGGGCACGTAGGGTAATTCCTATCCTAAATGAGTCGGTCATGGTTGGCCACTTGTCTTCATGTCATGGCTCTCTAATTAAGATATTTCCATGTCATCAAAGCCTCCAAATAGCCATGGACACCACTCCTTCTTCTAGCCCCTTTCCTTGTCTTCTTGTCCACATAAGCATGCAAGGTGGCAAGGGAATGTGTCCTTTATGTGTTGGCCAAGGTGTTCCATAATCTTATCCTTAAAGAGTGAATAAGATATGGACACTTGGCATCTTAGGTATTAAAGAAAGAGAGAGACGATTGTTAGGACCCGGAGTGCACTGGGGTGCACCACCCCTGGCTGGCCACCGTTCCTCCTCACTCAACCGTATTATCATGTAAGACCCAATTTTTATCAAAATTCCTTATGATTCATGCGATGCAAACATGGTTTTATGCAAATTGAATCATAAGAAGAGTTGTACGGGAATGAAAAATGCAAATGGAATGAATAAAATTTCCTGAAATGCATTTAAAGATCAAATGAAGGATTGAAATGGTCACAAATTAAACGAATGGGATTCGGATCATTTGGATTGGAGATAAGGATTTAAAACACGGAATGAGTGAGCATTTGTGAAGGGAAGTTGGATTGGTTTGGTCCCGAACACGTTGAAGGGTAAAACGGTTAAAAGATTGAAATTCGGTATTAATTTGACAAGAAAATTTCATTATAAATATGGATTTGAGAAATCTTGATCAATAACTAAAAAATAATTAAATTTCGAGTCCAATTGATCAAGATATGAATTTATTGAAATTAATCAAAATTTTCACATCAAGAAAATTATCTCAAAAATATTGAAAAAATATACTGAAAAGACGAAATAAGACAGATAAATTCATTTATTGATTAAATGAATTAAATAAGATTTTTTTGAGATATTTTAGGTTTTTTAATGTAATTTAATTGAATAACAAAAAAATAAAATAATTTAATAAAATGAAAAAAAAAGAATTGGGATCGAGCGACAGTCGCGCGACCCAAAAAAAATAAAGAAGGCCGACGCCTTCTTCTCCGACGAACAGAGGAGGTTATCGGAGAAGAGAGAGAGTCGACAGAGAGGGGGAAGGTCAAGGCTGAAGTCAATAACGAGGAATTCGACGAGAACAACGATCGGTAACCGAGAGAGAGAGAGAGAAAGAGAGAAATCGAGAGAGAAAATGACATTCGGCGTCACCGACACCGATTTAGCCCCGACCACCACCAGCCGATGGTTCCCCAAGCGCAGACTGCTCGATCGGTGGTTAAATCAGCCAGTGGAATGGTTGGCAGTGCCGTCAACGGTGGCAGAAAGGAAACGGCATCGACGCTGAAGGGAGAAGAGGCCGGACCGACCACTTTTCCACCGGTCTTGGTGAAACCGACACCAGATCATACACTGGACAACCCTACGGATCTGCTGGAGATGAAAACTGATGAAGAATCGACCGACGAAGCTCCGAACAGCGAAGGAGAAAACTGAACTGGACTGAACCGACCGAACCAAACCGATCTGAACTAGGCTGAACCAGACAAACCGGTTCAGCCAGAAAAGAAGAAAAAGAAAGAGAAAACGGGAAAAAGAAAAAGAGAAAAATTTGGAGAAAATTCCAGTGATGCAATCGAGCTACGGGTAAGCCGGTAAGCGGTCAAAATTGATTGATTTAAATTTTGAAGTATTTAATTTGGTTAATATTCGATTGAAAATTTACCCAGAAAAATATGTAATTGTGTAGCTCGATAATTGACGTCAAACGAGAGCTCGAGTCAGCCTCGATTTGTGTACTATCATGGAATCTCGGGTAAGTAACCCTTATTTATGACAATTTGCATAGTTATGCGTGGTAAAATTCTACCGCATAAATTACGGATTAATTCCGTATAAAAGGAATTAAATTTTGGAATTTAAGATAAATTGTCATAAATAATTAATTGAGCTATCCAAGAGTTTAGAACGAGACCCAATAAATACTGATTGGCCCAAAGAGCTCAATAGTCCTTGATAATGTGAATAGTAAGTGGAAAACGAGCTTAAGGCTGGTTAAGACCCATTATGGTACAATCAAGCCTAATATGGGTAAACAGGCTCAATGATTTAAATTAAGCCCAGAAAATATGAAATACAATTATTTATATTGTATTTGACCTGATGAATATTTATACACAGTTTCGGAGATTAGATTGGGAGCAAATTGGACTGCGTGACGAGACATCAGTAGAAAGGTCAGACTGTACAGAAAAATGAGATCTTAAAAATGGATTCAAAATTTTAAGGACTCGGGATAGGTAAAAGACTATTTTACCCCTATTGAGGGAAAATTCACCTAAGGATGGTGAAAGCATGACATGCATGAAATGCATGATTTGTAAGATTTTCATGAATTTTTAGTAAAGCAAATTGGTAGATTAGCTAGTATTTGTATAAATTTCATAAGATAACACTACGTAAATGTTATTTGAATTTACATGAAATTCTTTGGAAAATGGGCCAATATCAAGTTTATATGGAAACAAATAGTGCTGGAGCATTTCCTTGCACTATATCTGAGTTTGTGAGTGTGCATAATGGTGTTGGAGTGGTTGCTCGCATCGATTTGTGTGACATCATATGCATGAAATGTGCTAAAGCGGTTGCTCGCACTGATTTTTATTATTGTGAAATGCATGAGAGGTGCTGGAGCCTAGCTCGCACCCTGTTTTGACTTGATATGCATAAAAAGGTGCTAGAGCGATTGCTGGCACTAGTTTTAATGATTTGACATGCATGAGAGGTGCTGGAGCTTAGCTCGCATCCTGTTTTGATATGATAATTGCATAAAAGTCGTTCTGGAGTGTAACTCGCACGAGATTTGATTTCTTTATGCATGAAGCCGTGTTGGAGCGTTGCTCGCACGAAGTTTTGATTTACTTGAGCATTCATTCGTGCTGGAGCACTTCTCACACGAAGTTTTGAATGATTTTTGCATGATGTCGTGCTGGAGCATTGCTCTCATGAGGCTTTGATGGATTTTATGCATAAAACCTTGCTGGAGCTTGCTCTCACGTGATTTTAAATGGATTTATAACTCTTCTTAAAGTCGTACTAGAGTGCTGCTCGTACGCAGATTTTACTAAATTTTATGAGAACGTGTTGGAGCTTCGCTCGCACGAGGTTTTCAAATATCATGAATATGTATGGAGCTGTGCTGGAGCTTTGCTCGCACAGGGATTTATATGACATGTATATGGCCGTGTTGGAGTCTCCTGTAAACTATGTGTCACAGTGAGATGATATGCCCACACGTGCATACTGAGACATAGGTTGGGTGGATAAAACCTACGGCAGGCCCCCCTGACTATGATTTGGGTTCACGGAGTATGTTGTACCGTGTATGTCACGCGGAGTACATTGTACCGTGGGGATTGTTGGATTGGAGTGGCATTAGCCACGAGGCTGTAAGCCTTACCCTCACAATCCTAGTATTTATGTTGTTCTGGCGGCAGGACTGACCCACCTCCCGTTTCAGGTGTGATACCCCGCACACTAGGTACCATGTAGCCAGGGATCACTAGGATATGGCCATAGTCCTCGATGTTACTGATATAGTTACCTACATGTCTCACATGATAAAACTTTTGGTCTCGATAGACCAGGGTAGACCCGAGGGAGGGTTCAGGCCCTCGATTTTGTGATTTTCTACTATGATGCTAGATTTTTTAGAGGATTTTTATAACATGTGACCCTAAAAGAAGGGTTTTTTATAACAGAATTTTATAATGAATTTTTAATGAGTTTGAGATTGATTTATGAAATGATTGACCCGGATGGGTTATTTTATACGGAGCTTTAATGAAGTGATTTAAATGCAGTAGCATGAGGAGTTTTCCATTCTTTAATTACAAATTCATGAAAAGAATTATCTCTCATGATTTATTTTACATGGCATGAAATAATGCATGATTTCTATAAGCACAAATAGTTCTTATTAATTATAGCATCAACGTATGCATGATTTTGTGCGTGAGATTTTAAAAGGAAAAGAAATGGATTTAAGGGCATGGCATTATGAGCATGTAGATAGTGGAGCTATCTACTTACTTGCATAATTGCCTTACTGAGCGTGTGGTTTGCTCACCCCCTTATTATCCCTTTTTTTTCAGAACACTCGCAGTAGTTAGTGAGCGGCTGAGGAGCGGCTGAGGACTTGCATTCTTGGTAGAGTCCCATCGAGAGTCAGGTATACACATTTGTATAGTTTTGTATCTAAATATGTAAATGCACAGTACTGTAAACGTATATGATGTCGAGGATGTAAGGTTAAGTAAATTCAATTGTGAATGTATTAGTTTAAGTCAAAGGATAGAAAAATCCTAATGTGTAAATGTAACATGGAAATGGAATGGTAAATAGGTGAGAGGGTACTAACAACGAATCATAGACCAATTGTTGGTAGGATGGTCACGATCAGAGAAAGGTGAGAATTAAATAACAAACGAAAAAAAAATTATAGTGATTTTTTGATAATTTGGGTCGTGACAGTGTCATTTTTGGCTACACAGCGGAAGCCTCAAGATTTTATTGTGGAGGGTGTCCAGGGGGCCACCGTTTCACAATTCATGTCCCCTACATGGTTTGAATCATAGACCTTAAGTCAATTTATCTTGCACACATGGTACCATTTGTTCCAAGTCATAAACTATGATGCCCCGAAAACGTGGAAATATGGGTTACTTTTAATTTAATTTCTTATTTAAGTTGCATTCATGTTCAGTGTCAATTACTTAACTTTTCATTTTAATGAAATTTCGCTAGCATAACTGCTTATTTATGCTTATACCTCCTTGTAATATTCAAAATACATTTGTTATCCCACAGTAGTTGTTTTTAATCTCTTTTCATATATAATAGCGGTTTCCTTAACCATTACATTTCCTTAATACCTCTGAAATGCATTTTATTTTATAAACTATAAGCTTACAACTTTACATACATACTTACCTAGATTACATCCCAAAATATCTCTTACATCAAAATGTCTGTGCTGTATAGGATATCTGGAAATAACACTAGGAGTATACCTTATCGTGAACTAAAGGTAGCCTAGGTAGAGTGTTATGTCCAGCAGCCTACGTCAACTACACGACAAGCGTAGAAAATGATCGCTGTAAATAATCTGTATGTCATGACCCAAATTTCCAAAAATCACTAGAATTTTTTTTTTCATTTATTCTTTAATTCTTACCTTTCTCGTATTGTGACCATCCTACTAACAGTTGGGCTATGATTCGGTGTTAGTCACCTCTCACCTATTTACCATTCCATTTCTATAATCACATTCAGATATCAGGATATATTATCCTTCGAATTTAACTAAATACTTATACAATGGTATTTACATAACCTTACATCCCCGACATCATATCCATTTACAGTATTGTGCATTTACATATTTAGATACAAAACTATACAAATGTGTATACCTGTCTCTCTGTCACGCCCCGAGAATATGGAAAATAGGGCCAATTTAAAACTTTTTACTCATCAATTCACAATTAAGGGTGCATTCCTGTGCAGAGTCATACATCATCATATTTATCATACCTCAAGATCTCATCACTAGAAATTATATATCATATCAATACATTATTCAATCTCAAGTTAATTAATCCTAATACATCTCATACAATGTTATACATCGAGTGTCTGTAATTACAATAATTGTCTGGGTACATGAAAAGATAGAAGATACCTCAAAATACAATATATGGCCTGGAGCTCAAGTCCTCCACTAGCCACTACTCCGTACGTCGCAGGGAAACCCTTTTTCACTTGAAGAAATCTGGGGGGAAGAAAATAGGGTGAGCTTCTAAATCGCTCAGTAAAGGGGGTAAGGGATTCATTATATAAACCATAATGCACATCATAAAATATTCATTTATATGTGAAACTCAGTATACTCATTTGAAAACCATAGCATGAAAGTACTCAAAACAACATTCTCATATCTCAAATCATGTGAAAACATGAAGTAAAAAGGCTCAGTCTAGAGCAGTAACAAGCATGTGAAAATAATGCGATAATGGCTTTCTCAAGATCCGTGATAAAATCACTGTAATAATAATGCACGTGGCACAGCCACCAAACACACGTGGCATAGCCACTGATTTAGATTCACACGTGGCACAGCCACAGAATAGGGTTTCACGTGGCAACGGCCACCAAATATACGTGGCACAACCTCAGATTGGGGGATCTCACGTGGCAACAGCCACCAAATATATGTGGCACAGCCACAGATTGGGGAATCTCACGTGGCAATAGCCACCAAATATACATGGCACAGCCACAGATTGGGGAATCTCACGTGGCAACAGCCACCAAATATATGTGGCACAGCTACAGATTGGGGAATCTCACATGGCAATAGCCACCAAATATACGTGGCACAGCCACAGATTGGGGGATCTCACGTTACCAGAACGGAGAAGAATCGGACTTACATGCTACCAGAGTAATGCCCGGTGTGTACTCAAAATCACACACCTAAGTCTATATCACATAAGACTGGTTTGCCTTTACGTAGAACTCATAGTGGTTTTTCCCGCATAAAAACTCATTTAAAACCGTTTTGTACTCGACACAGAACATATTAAAACCGACTTCCAACAGGCATAGCACGCACACATTTCACAAATCTCAATATTGCCTTAACGTAGAGCCCAATTCATTTCCACATAAACTCAACGGTTTATAAAGTGGTTTCACACGTAGCTTATAATCTCATAAAAACATTGGGCTCCAACCGACTGTAAAAACCATATGCAATTATATCACAACATAACACTCAACATGCGTGTTTTATAAATCACATACACAAATGGTTTAGTTTCCCTTACCTCTTTGCACCTCGTATAGCGCAATCGTTTCCCCCTTGTCACGGACTAGCCTCTCATTCCACTCTGGAACTCCCGAGCTGTCCAAACGATGTTAAAACATCAACACTCATCATTCAGTAACCTCAATTATCAAAATCGAGCATAATTGCTCATAACACCTCAAATCTCTCGATTCTCGTAACTCTACCACAAACTACAATCTCATTCACAACATCCCCACGCTCTACATTTCTCATGTCAAATTATCTATGCTAATTCACCACATTATCTAAATTTCCATTTATAGCTCAAAATTCTCAAAATTACCAAAATTGCTAAATATCATCATCACTCCAACTACATTGTAATTTCATCAATCCCTAATCATTTTCCAACTATTTCAACACAATGCCAACAACCATTATCACCAAAATCATCTCAAATATCAAGATCGAGGTTTAGAAATTAGCCAAAACTTGTGGAGAGCTTATCTCTTGCCTTGATTCAATCCGTCTTACGATTTCCAAGTATGTTGTTCTCCCTTTAATGAGGAACAACTTTCCTTCTTGCCACAGCCTCTGATTTGGATGGAAATGGGTGCTTTGGATGAATGAGAAAGCTAGGGCTTCGACAAAACTGGGGGTTGGAAGAGAGAGAAAATGAAATTGTAGGAGAAAGTAGGGGTTCCTTATATAGACTGAGGGTAGGAGATCGATCTGGTTCTTGATGAGATCGATCTGCATTTGAATTTGGGGACGATTTGGGGTAATTTTATGCCTAGGAGATCGATCTCTTTATGGCTTTATGAGATCGATCTGCTCCTTGAGGAGATCGATCTTTTCCCAAACAAAAAACATTTGGAGATCGATCCCTTCCTCATGAGATCGATCTTCTCTCAAACAGAATCATAAGGAGATCGATCCTCTTCCATTGGAGATCGATCTGCCCCTTAAATTCCTCCTTCTTTGTCATTTTTAAATTACTAGATCGATCTGACCTCTTAGTTTCACACTTATGTTAAACACTTACATATAAATCTCCAAATATAATTTTCACAATTCACTTAGCTCAATAAATTGCACTTCAAGTTCTTATTACATCATTAAAATATATCTAAAATTCTCAGATCTCACACTCTTGATGGGAAGCAGCAGATACCAAGATGCAAGTTCTTAACCACTCACTAACTACTGCGAGTGCTCTGAAAAGATGGAAAAATAAGGGGGTGAGCAAATAACACGCTCAGTAAGGCAATTATGCAAGTAAGTAGATAGATCCACTATCTACATGTTCATAATTCCATGCCTTTAAATCCATTTCTTTTCGATAAAATCTCACGCACAAAATCATACATACATTGATACTATAATTTATAAGAACTATTTGTGCATATAGAAATCATGCAACTCATGCATCAATGCCATTTCATGTAAAATCATAATTTGCATGAAGTAAATCAAAATCATGCATTATTTCAAGTCATGTAAAACAAATCATGAGAGACCATTCTTTTCATGAATTTGTAATTAAAGCATGGAAAACTCCTCATGCTATTGCATTTAAATCACTTCATTAAAACTCAGTATAAAATAACCTGAAGGGGTTAAGCATCTCATAAATCAATCTCATTAAAAATTCATTAAAAAATTCTGTTATAAAAGTCACCCTTCTTTAGGGGCACATTTCATAAATTTCAAAATCTAGTATCATAGTAGAAAATCATAAAATCGGGGGCCTGACCCCTCCCTCGGGTCTACCCTGGTCTATCAAGACTACAAGTTATATCATGTGAGACATGTAGTTGACTATATCAGTAACAACGAGGACTATGGCCATAACCTAGTGATCCCTGGCTACACGGTACCTAGTGTGCAAGGTATCACACCTGAAATAGAGGTGGGTCAATCCTGTCGCGAGAATAACATAACATCAAGATTGCGAGGGAAAGGCATGCTGCCTCGTGGCTAATGCCACTCCACTCCAACAAACCCCACGGTACAGTGTACTCCGCGTGACATACACGGTACAACGTACTCCGTGAACCAAATCTCAGTCAGGGGGTGCCTACAATAGGTCTTATCCACCCTTACCACATAAGTCTCAGTATGCACGTGTGGCATATTGATACGCCCTAAAGGTATGACTGCAAGTGCACGAGTCGTACAAGTAATAATGGGATTTGAATCTCGAGTTATCGTCCCACAGAGAAGTTGATTAGCCTAATTAAGTACCGATTAATCTTACCCTAAGTATATTATAGCAAATTATGAGATTAAGGTGGGTGATCTACTTGGCTAAAATTAAAAATACTGAAAGCAATAAAATAATAAAACTATAAAATAAAGAAAATAAAATCGAGCAAAATTACTTACAGTGCTATACGCAATTAAAATAAAAATCCTACAAAAGAAATTAAAACAGTTAAAACTAATTAACGCAATTAAAATAAAATGCAATTATGAAAATAACAAAGCAAGATAAATTAAACTAAATTTAACAAACCTAAAATGCAATTAAACTACTTAATCCAAATGCAATTTAAACTAACCTAAGATTTAATGAAATAAAATTTGCCCCTAATCTAATTCTAAATGAACACTTAATTAACTATCATCCTAATTAAAACTAAGTTTTATACTACTATGCAAGAATACTAACATGCAATTTAATTAACAACTCTAAACTAAGATAACAAATTTAATTGGAATTAAACTAAACTAACAATGCATGAAAAATGAATTAATTACTAGAGTTGAATGCCAAACAAGCCTTAAGCATTTTAAACCATTCCCTCCCTTTACTGTTCACGTGTCATTTTTCTTTTTCATTTCCAGGTAATGGCTCGTTTGTCCTCTGGTCCGCTTCGTCCTGCTCTCTGCTGCTCCAGTTCTGCAATCGACTATTGTTTTTACCCTGGTGTGCCTCAGTTCTAGCTACTCTCATTCTGCTTTTTGGTTCTGCAGTGTCCTCGGGTTGTGTCCTCTGCTGTTTCTGCCCTGGTGTGTCTTGATTTCAGACTATGCTCACGGGTAATGTCATCTACTCCAGGTATTCAGCTGCCATTTTAGGTGCTACTTCCACTGCTGTTTGTCCTTGGTCATTCCTGCTCACGTTACCTGTCCATCCCTGGCTAACGTCTTCTTCCTTTGCTGTCCTACACTGCTACGTTAGGTGCAGACCGCAACATGCTCCAAGCGAGGTCCTTGTTGCCTCAGCTGCCTGACCGTGCGCTGGACAGCTAACCTGAAAGCTTAGTGTTTCATTTCCATGTGCAGCGAAGATTAACTGCTGGACCTTGCTGCCTCAGCTGCTTTGCTCAATGTCTTGGCTTGCACAAGAGTTGTTGATTCTAAAATAGGGGGGAACAGAGGAAAGATGATGAATTAAAGAAAACTAGAACTAAAGCATAAATATAACATGCAAAAGGAAACAAACACGCATGAAGCAGAAAATAAAGTCTAGACGAAAATCAAACAGGTTCGATCTCCTTGCTACCCGCGTCGTTCCTGGCACTGGAATCAGTGGCTATGCTACCCCGTTCAGCTTTACTAACCGATCGCATGAAGCAGGGATACAAGATTGGCCATGATAATGCAATGGAAGAATACAACCACGGTTTGAGAAAGACTGCTGTGGATCACCAGCTTCTCACAACAGACCAAGTCATAACTGGATATTCAATCTACATGTGCATGGACAGTAGAAAAACATACTAAAACCAGAATACAAAGGCAACCCGAGACTAGTAAAAATATGGATTTTCCCTCAAACAAAAAAAAAAACATAAGCAATTTGAACAAACCGAGAAGAAGGATAAGCAAAATGAGGGTGCAAATAAAACATGAAACGCTATTCATAAAAGATAACAAATGGAGATTAACATTAGCAGTTAAATAGAAATTGATTTTCGGGAAAAGCTTCTAAAGAAAATAAAAATTAAACTAATCTAACTAAGCTACTCTAACACTACTTCTTCACTAACACTACTCCTAACTTACACTACTGCTACTTACATCTACTTCTACTCCTAAAAATTACATACTCTTTCAATTGCCAACCTTTCCTATTTATAAACACACTAAGGGTAAAATAGTAATTTCTACATCCTTGATGAGTTGGCCATTTTTTGGCCATTTGTCTTCACAGCATTGGTTCCTTGAAATGATATTTCCATGTCATCGGTCTTCTTGTCCAATTGGATGTGCTAGGTGGCATGACTCGTGTTGTCCGCGTGGCTCAATCTCGATTTTAGCCCAATTTCGGTCCATTTTCTATCGAAATATTCAAAATTCATCCGGATTTAATTTATCTGCAAGCATGAGAATTTTAATTAAATAAAGGGGATAATTAACAAAACAAATTGGGGATTTAAATAATTAATTAGGAAATTAAGCACAAATAATTCTAAAAATATAGAATTATCACACCCCCAAACTTGAGCTTTTGCTTGTCATCAAGCAAAACAAAATGATTGTAGGAATGACAAGTACAAAGCACAATAATTTTCCCAATATCATCCTCAAAGAAAAAGTACAGACTATGAAATCAAAGACTGACAATTACAAGTCCAACACTTAGAATTATTCCATCATAAGTTCTAACCCAAATTGGATTCCTCGTGTGTGTGTGAATGTGTCAAAGTCACTTCACAGTACATTATCTGGATCAGATTATGCAAACACAGTGAATGCAAAATCAATGACATGTGATTATTCCCATAAGTTTACTTTTCACTTCTCTCTCCACTAATGTAGTCACACTTAACTAAAGATCAATAGGACTTCATTAAGCTTGTAATGTAAGGCTAGGGCTAAGGTATGATAAAATCGATTTAGGTTTAATTACCCCTTAACATGCATTACTTCTAGGATCTTAATGTAAGAGCTCAAATTTATTTCCCCCAAACTTATTTCTTTTATTCTATTTTTGTATTTTTCTTCTTTCTTCTTTTCTTTTTCTTTTTCTTTCTTTTTCATCATTCATTTTTTTTACTACATACTCTTTCACTATCACTTAATACCCATATAGCTCACAATATATCCCAATGACTTTTCATGCTTTTAGGGTAGGGGATAGGAACAAAGTATTTAAGCTAAGTAAAATAACGCAGATATATTTACAGAGAAAAGCTTATTTGGCCCAGATGGGTGATTAGGGGTAGAATATGTACAAGGAAGGCTAAAAAGGCTCAAACGATCCAAAGATGGCCTAAATCATCTCCCTAATCAAGTGTGATCTAATATTTCACCTCGAGATCAGATCAAACAAATTCTAGAATATGATGCATAAAATCAACTGAACAAATGCAGTCCTATGTCCACATAAGCTTTCTCTAAATAAATATACCGATTCATGACATGATATGTGCATAAGATGAGGAAATCACAATCAGAATCAAGATAAATTCAAGAACTCAACTTCATGCTTTTCCTATAATCATGCATATCAGTCAATCAAAATCAGACTAAATCATGGGGTCATATCATCGAAATATGGGAAAACTACATGCTAAGCACTAAATCATCCCAAAATCAAACAATTTAAGCTCATATTATCGAAAAAATTTTGAAAATTCTTTCTTAGATTTTCAAAAAAAAAATTTGAAAATTTATCCAATTTTTCACAATATTGCATAAGTGATATCCCCTTCCCCAAACTTAAAGTGCACAGTGTCCTCAATGTGCACATAATATAAGAATTTAAGCTTAAGAATAAAGTACTCCCCTTTCTGATGATGATGAACAACTAAAGCTTGATTGAAAGCATAATACTAGAAAATAAACCTATAACAAAGACAAAGAAAGACACAACAGAAAAGAAAAAGAAAAACGAACTATATACAATGTGAAAAGGAAAACACATCCACTTCAAATGTAGCTGAAGAAGACAACACTCAGCAGCAGGGTGAAGAGTAGGAGGGTCATCTAAAGTGGTGACAAAATGTTAAGAATTAAATCCTCCTGAGCCCTATCTATTTCCCTAAATCTTTCAGATTTCTTATGCTTAAGCCTTATATTCTCCTCAATCTCCATCTTAAAGCACTCTTGAGAGTCATCAGGGAGCTTCAAAGGTTTGAAAACATTAAACTTTACTTCCTGATCTTGGACTCTCATCATTAACTCCCCCTTTTGTACATCAATTACTGTTTTACTAGTAGCTAGGAAAGGTCTACCTAGTATAGTGGGGACTTCCCTGTCTTCCTCCATGTCCAAAACAATAAAATCTGCAGGAAAAATAAACTTGTCCACCTTTACTAAGACATCCTCAATGACCCCCTTCGGATATTTAATTGATCGATTAGCCAACTGAAGGGTCACTGTGGTGGGCTTGGCATCCCCTATTCCTAACTTCTGATAGATAGACAAAGGCATTAGATCGATACTAGCTCCTAAATCACACAGGGCTCTACCAAAGAATAAATTTCCAATAGTGCATGGTATGGTAAAACTACCCAGATCCTTGAGCTTGGGGGGTAATTTCCTCTGGATAATTGCACTACATTCCCCAGTTAAGGCCACCGTCTCATAATCATCCAATCTCCTTTTCCTCGAGAAGATATCCTTTAGAAACTTCACATAACTTGGCATTTGCTCTAAGGCATCTGCAAAAGGAATGTTGATGTGAAGTTTCTTAAAAACCTCAAGAAATTTAATGAATTGTTGTTCTAGTTTTTTATTTTGAAATCTCTGAGAAAAAGGTACTGGTGGTCTAACTAGAGGCAATGTAGTGGGAACCTGTGTAGAATCATAGGACGAGGAAGGCAATGAAGAAGAAGAAGGTATAGATGAAGAAGTGCCTAGCTTTGTTTCCTTGGCAGCCGATCTTTAGGTTCCTACTCTTTCTGAGCTGTTTCTTTAGAACTTACGAATTCTTCAACTATGTGCTGTTCAGGTTGGGACTTAAATTGTGGCTCCTCTAGCTCTCTACCACTCCTAAGGGTAATAGATCTAACATGTTCCTTACCCTCCCTTTGCTTAACAGGATTAACTGCAGTATTACTAGGAAGGGTCCCTTGAGGATGTTGGCTAAGAGCACTAGATATTTGTCCCACCTGAACCTCTAAGTTCTTAATTGAAGCAGCTTGATTTTGCAAGATCGTTGAGAGCATCTCCTCTAATGTAGGCTTCTTCTCATTTGCTGGTGCATGGTAGAGTTGGGGCTACATAAGTGGTGGTAATGGTGGTTGATGGAAGTGAGGTGGATGATGCTGAAATTGAGGTGGGGATGGATGTAAGACCCGAAATTAAATCGTAAATTTTTATGAGGGATGAAGATAGTCAAAAATTTAAATAAATGAGTATTCGTGAAGGGAAGTCAGGTTAACTTAATCCCGAACACGTGTAAGGGTAAAACGGTCAATAGACCGAAAGTCGGAATAATTTCGATAAGGAAATTTAATTAAAAATATGGATTTGAGAAATGTTGGTCAATAAGGATGAAATAAATTTATTTTGGGTTAAATTGATCAAGATATTAATTTATGGGAATTAATCGGAATTAATCGGGATTTTTAGTTCGAAAAAATAATCCCGAAAATAATCGAAAAATATACCGAAAAGTCATTCGGGACAATATCCGAAAAATACAGAGAAATTATACCCGAAAAAGGATTAAAATATAATAAATAAATTAAATTAAATTAAATTAATTAATTTGGAATAAAATAATAATTTTAAGGGATATTTGGGTATTTTTAAGGTATTTGAATGATTAAAATAAAAAAAAAGGGAACTCAGAATCGCGTTTCGCGATTCTGAAAAAGAAACAGAAAACGGAGCAGGGCCGAGCCCCTGCCGACGATCTGTGGTGACCAGGCGAGACCGAGGAAGGAAGCCCGACGAGTCCCGACCACCACCGACCTAACAGAGACGCTAACGGCGGCGAACGGTGGAGCAAAACGACAAAAACTGAAACCGAGAGGGGGAGAGAGAATCACCATCGATCGACGCGATTCAGGCCCGACCGACCCCAGCCGAAGCTTCCCCAAGCGTAGGCGAGCTTGTTGGTGGCGGCCACGACCGGTGAAACTACCAGCAAACGTCGGAAACGACGAGGAAAGAAAATGGGTTTCGATGGCAGAAAAGAGAACGACCGGACCGACGACTTTTCGGCAGCCTTGGACGAAATCGAGGCCAGATTCGAGCTGCGTACAACCTCACGGAGCTGCTGGCGGTGGAAACCGACAGAGAACCGGATGGCAAGGCCTTGAACCGGTGGTGAACTGACCAAACCGGAGTGAACCGGCGGTCTGAACCGATCCGAACCGGATTGAACCGGTTCAGCCAAAAAGAGAGGAAAAAAGGAAGAAAAAGGGAAAAAGAAAAAGAGAAAAAATTGGGGAGAAATCCCGACGATGCAATCGAGCTACGGGCAAGTCAGTAGTGGTCGAAATTGACCCGATTTAAATTTTGGAGTATTTAATTTAATTAATCTTAGGCTGAAAACTTACCCGGAAAAATTATGAAATTATGTAGCTCGACGATTGGCATCCACCGAGAGCTCGAGATAGCCTCAATTTGCGGATTAGCATGAAATCTCGGGTAAGTGACCCTTATTTATGATAATTTACATCGTTATGCGTGATATGAATTTAAATTCCGCATAAATTGAATTAATTATGGAAATTTAGATAAATTGTCGTAAATATTAAATTTAGCTATTCGAGAGTTAGAACGAGGCCCAATAAATTGTTGGAGGGCCCAATGAGCCCAATAGGCCTCGATAAAGTGAAAATTAAGTGGAAAACGGGCTTAAGGCCGATTAAGGCCCATTAAGGTGCAATTGGGCCCAATAGGAGTAAACGGGCCCAATGATTTAAATTAAGCCCAGAAAATAGGAAATACAATTAAATTGTATAATATCTGACCTGAGGAATAATTATACACAGTTCCGGACATTTGATTGGGAGCATATCGGACTGCGCGACGAGACAACAGTGGAAAAGAAAATGTCAGACTCGACAGGAAAATAAGGTAAGGGAATTCTACGGACTGCTAGAGGTAAACTTTACGCAATTTCAAGTTCATATGCAGTCATTAAAAATTACCTGAAGGGTCTAGAGGTCAATTAATAATTTTAGTGCCCCGAATGGGTAAATTACTAAAATACCCTTGTTAAGGGTAGAACTTACAAATTTAGGAAAAATTGGGAGGAGCAAGGACAAGAGGTTCCTGGTCGTTCTGGAGGTATTTTAACACATGCATGAGTAGGCTGGCTCACTTTTAAAGAAGAATGCATAGCATTGCATACCTTAAACGATGTAATTTCTGTGAAAGCTATTTGGAGATAACCGAGCCGCCTATGTGTTTTTATTTACATGTGACGTGCTAGAGCTCAGCTCGCACGATGTTTGATTTGTGTGATGCATGCATTAGTGCTGGAGCGAGAGCTCGCACTAGAGTTTTACATGCATAGGTGCTAGAGTATAATTCGCACCAGATTTCATATGCTTTTTCGTGACACGGTGCTAGAGTCTAACTCGCACCAGATTTTACATGATTTTCATGACAGGGTGCTGGAGTTTAACTCGCACCAGATTTTATAAGATTTTCATGTGATTCATATATAAAGTGTTAGAGCACCGCTTGCACTACTTTTCAGAGATCATACGATAAGCCGTGCTTGGAGCATTGGGTAGACTGTGTGTCACCGATTTAATAGGCTCGCACGTACGTTTTGAGACGTGGCATGAGTATTGAGAAACAAAACCTCTCTGTGGGAAGCAGGCCATTTGGGCTGGAGTACCTAGAGTGATATGGGTCCATGGAGTACGATGTATCGTGCAAGTAGCATGGAGTACGATTTACCATGGGGTATCTTCGGATACGGTATCTTTGTGATACGGGATATCTTCGGATACGGCATCTTCGGATGCGTGGGATCGGATAAGACTGACGGGTTGGATTGACCCACCTCTTGGGCGGTTCCCGATCAGGGTGAGACCTCGCACACTGGGATCCGTGAAGCTAGAGGGACTCACGAGGACACATATGGCAAGTCCTGGTTATTGCCGTTATACAGATATTGCCTCGTCTCACATGTCGACGATTTTGATGGTTTTGTGTGAGTCAGGATCACCCGAAGGAGGGGTCGAGTCCTGACTTTATTGTGAAAATTTTAATTGAGAAAGAAATGATTTGAAATAATTGCATGTTGAATTTTCTGTGCAAACTCGATTTACATAACATCATAACTTTCATATCATCTGTTTTAAATGTGTGGAGAAAGGGTGGTTTATGCATGGCACCACGTTCATGTAGGTAGCATGGTTACCTACTTGTTCGTAGGATTGCCTTACTGAGCTTGATGTGCTCACCCCTTTCATTTTCTCCCACAGATAATCTCCAGTTGAAGTTGAGGCGACTCAGTATTGCATTCCAGATATCCGCTGCTGCCCATCAACATAAGGTATATACACTTGTACATATTGTATCTACATAAGCATAGCACAGTAACATGTTGGTAAGCAGCTTTAGGGGATGTATAAATATTGTAAACATTTATAAATGACTGGAGAAGAAATAGGTACTATGGTAAATGTATGGTGGGACTGGCATTGACGCACAGCCCAATTATTAGTGGAGTGTGGTCACGATCAGAAGACAGGTAAGAATTTAAGTAATAAAAATAACAAAACGTGAAAAATTAACTCTAATTTTTTGGGTAGTTTGGGTCGTGACATATAAAGGTGGTATCAGAGCGCAATTGGTCTGATGTGTGTCAGTGTCAGTAATTAGCAATTACATCCCCGTGTTACTGTGCTTGGTTAGATACAATAGTGTATATCGAGATGGGTTTTAACTAGGAAATGGTTGAGCATGCAAGAATGCCTAATATGAGTCGCGTTAGATGAGATAGTGCACGAGGCAGAGGTCGTAGAGGTAGACCTGAGTCTGCTAAGTCGTGCTGAGTTGACCTGTGAGAATCAGGATGAGATTGAAATAGAGGTTAATGTTGAGCATGCCTCTCAGAGTCCGACAGAGTGATCGGATAGTATTGAGACATGCTTCGCGAGATTGGACCGGAGTGTGGAGATTATTGTGAGGAGCTAATTGCTCAGATTATGAATAAGATCAGAGGGCGCAGCGGAGCATTGGTGGAAACCCGCTCGACCCATCTTAAGTGTTAAACATCCATAGCTAAGATGAGAAATCTTATTGGATGTATTCCGGTGACAGGATATCCCGGACATGATTTAAAGGAAAAATTTCTTACACTGCCCAGGAATACTAAATTGATTGTGAGTATGAAACTCAGTTATATTCTTTGGTAGACATTACCTCGACACATGAACAGTGACAGTCGAGATGTCTAAAGGTTTATGGAAGGGCTCAGATTGTCAATCAGAGTCCAATTAGCCCCGTGAGATATTACCTATACCGAGGCAGTGCGCAGATTTGCAGTTGGGTAAATAAGAACACGAATTGCACGCCTCTGAGATTGGAAAAGGTAGTGAGGGCTGAAATAGAGACAGAAAAGAGAATCGAGAAATGACAAAGATGTTAAAATGGGAAAATGGCAATTGGTAAAAGATTTAATTTGACGAGTCATGGAGTAAGATAATTGGTAATGCCCCAGTGCATCCAATTTTGACACTCTTGGGGGGCATTGTGATTGGAGGACCCCGACCTGCTACGAAGTAGTGTAGCAGTGTAAGCACTGTAAGCAGTGTGGAATGTGTGGTGGATACCACGGAATGAGGGTCTATATCTACACTGTATTGATGAGAATGGCTGTTAAGTGTGGTAAGACGGACCATTGATTTTGATTACACAGAGTTGGGCGAGATCGCCCCATAGAAAAGTAAAGAGACAGAGAAAAACTTCGTTGGTATAGCTGCAACGAAAAGGTAGGCCATAGCCGAAAAGAAAAAGGAAGTAGGCTGTTGGACGAAGGCGAGAGGATGTCTTGGACCAGGACACTATTGATGTTTCATGGATGTGGTGTAAGATACCACACTTGTTATGAATAATGAAGTACATATGTTCATTGATCTTGGTGCCACACATTTATTCATACCGCCTTCATTCGCATATAAGTGAGTAAAAGGCATGAATGCCTACATCATTGGGGACAATTCTGATAAATGAGTACCCCAATAGAGGAGGATTAATTAACGGAATATGGATATAGAGATTTTAAGTTGAAAACATAGGTGAAAACAGTACTGAAAAGTATACTGTAAGTGTTGACAAGTGGTAAAAAGAGGTGTAACAGTTGAAATTAAAGGAGTAAAGGATTGTACTCACGAAATGAATAATGAACAAGAGTTTCGTTATAATAGATACACTAAGGAGATAATCTTTAAGATAAGATATGCTTAATTCTGAATACAAGATGTATTGGAGTAAGAGGCGTATGCAAGGTGAGAACATCCTTACGATATGAAGTCATTAGGATTAAAGCAATTAGTAGCGAATATAAATTGTGACCACATGGACTGGTATATAAAGTAATTGTGGTTAAGTCTGAAGGTTAATAAAGGTATTTCAAAATACCTCCCCGCCTGAAGACTTGATAGCGTCTAAAAGTATATATATATAACCTATAACGTGAAATCGATCGTCGTAATAGATAACTTTAGCGTTAGGATACCTTTACCAAGATGATAAGAATATTAGAGTTCGACAAATCATAAAGTTTAACATAGTAAAATTTAATAAGAGTCGTTAAGATAAGAAAAGGAAATGACGCAGGTTAGTACTTGAAAACGTAAGCGATTTTGAAGGATCTTATACGCTTATGCGTGGATAAGTCAAGGATTAGACCGATTTGTAATCATCATTATCGATGATATGTTGGGTGTAGTTAAAGTCTAGGGCAAACTGTAAGCAATAATTGGAAAATTGCTTTTACAAATGGGTTGTTGCGAGTTCTCAATATGGTCTACTTGGTTGACCACGTTTAACTAAGAAAACGTGATCTTTAAATGAGATGATAAATAAGATGATAGATGTGACATGAATTTCGGTGTAGTGAAGTATGAACTGACCACCGTGATTATTTTCACCATACCCAACAGCTCAAGAGGTTCTCAGTGAGTATGGATACCTCAAAATTATGAAGGAGCTGTGTATTGATGTATAATGGGAAGATAGTCAATTATGGAGTTAGACAACTCCTTGATCATGAAATAAACTACTTGACCTATGATTTAAAGTTGGCAACAGTATTTGTACCGAGGATATGGTACTATTATGTACATGGTGAGAAATTTTGGATTTGCACTAGTCATAAAGTCCCGAGTATCTGTTTTCACAGAAAGAGGCGAATATGAGAATACCTAGTGGGTTAGAGCTTCTGAGAGATTTTGATTTGTGAAAATTGTACCACCCAGGAAAGGCTAATGTGATGGCTGATGCCTTGAGCAGAAAGAGCCTCGGGATGGTACCACATATGATGGTCAGGGAGCGTGAGCTGCTAAAGCAGTTGTGAGCCTCAGTAGTGATGTGATCCATTCTGATGATGACAGTGATTGTGTGACAGCTAGCCTGATGATTAGAACCAGATGAGAGTGCCCGGATTTGCCAGGCTTAGCGTGATGATCGGCATGATGTCGATAGTTTGGGTCAGATTCAGAAGGGTACAGTGACAGAGTTCACGAAGTGTGTTGATGGTTTACAGAGAGGTTCAGAGACAGTATAAGTGCTCCCCAGGACCACAGTTGATGAGATAATAATATTGTCAGAAGCTTACTCTTCGGGATATACAGTGCATACGAAAAGTAAGGAATATATATATATATATATATGAAATCTCTGAAAAGGGTATTGGTGGTCAGATGTGAAAAGAGACATGGTAGAGATTGTGGAAAAGTGCCTAGTATGTCAGCAGAATAAGGTAGAGTATTAAAAGTCTGCAGGGTTATTGCAGCCTCTACCTATATCGACACGGCACAAAAATGGGAGCAAGTCTCCATGAATTTTATGATGGGTTATAGAGAACCCAGGTGAATTACGAGGCTATTTGGATGATAGTCGGTAGAGTGACTAAGTCTACCCACCTTCTGGTTATGAAATCCCCAAATACTCAAAGTGTATATGAGGATTTATGTATAAGGAAGATTGTGGAACATGATGTAGCGTTCCAGTGAGCATGGTATCATATAGGGATTCCCGCTTCACTTCTTACTTCAGGGAATATTTTTCAGGAAGCTATGGGAACCTGACTGAGTATTAGCACAGCTTTTCATCCTCAGACAGATGGTCAGTCAGAGAGGACTGTACAGGTTCTGAAGGATCCGATGAAAGCGTGTGCCCTTGATTTTTATGCTCCTGGGATGATCAGTTATTACAAATCGAATTCGCCAATAGTGACAGTTACCACTTGAGTATCGGGATAACAAGATATGAGGCAGTGTATGGCTGTAGGGGTTGTTCCCCAAATTGGATAAGAAAAAGTGGGTGACAGATAGAATTATTTTCGACTTTGGATAATAAGTCTTTGAGGATGTTTAGTTAAGGATGAGAGATTAAGAACACCTCAGAGCAGATAGACAAGTATTGGAATTCACCCTTGGTGAATTAGTAGGTTGAAAGTTACTCGTCCTAAGGGAATAAGGACATAGCGAGCTTTTGGAGGAAGATAAATTGAGTTGCGCTGGATGGAATATTTTGAGAGATTGGACAAGTGGGAGATAAGACCTGTAGGTGGCATTTCCACTTGAATAAGCAGGCACCCACAATGTGTCCTAACTTTTGATGCTTCGGCAATACTATCCAGATCCAGCATAGGTGATCGATTATGAACTCCAAAAGTTCAGTTTAATGAAAATATAAGTATATTGATAAGTTGATTCGGGCATTAAACATGAAAGAGAAAGTATTGAGGTTTAAGATGATCTCCCTAACTAAAGTCCTTTGGTAGTAATACACTCCAGAGAAGGTCACATAAGAATTTAAGAGTATGATACGATCGATGAACCCGGAGTAGTCTATAAATTCATATGAATTGGTTCTAATTTGGAGGACCAAATTCCTTAAGTGGGGGAGATTTGTAAGACTCGAAATTAAATCGTAAATTTTTATGAGGGATGAAAATAGTAAAAAATTTAAATAAATGAGTATTCGTGAAGGGAAGTCAGGTTAAATTAATCCCGAACACGTGTAAGGGCAAAACGGTTAATAGACCGAAAGTCGGAATAATTTCGATAAGGAAATTTAATTAAAAATATGGATTTGAGAAATTTTGGTCAATAAGGATGAAATAAATTTATTTTGGGTTAAATTGATCAAGATATTAATTTATGGGAATTAATCGGAATTAATCGGGATTTTTAGTTCGGAAAAATAATCTTGAAAATAATAGAAAAATATACCGAAAAGTCATTCGGGACAATATCCGAAAAATACAGAGAAATTATACCCAAAAAAGGATTAAAATATAATAAATAAATTAAATTAAATTAAATTAAATTAATTTGGAATAAAATAATAATTTTAAGGGATATTTGGGTATTTTTAAGGTATTTGAATGATTAAAATAAAAAAAAGGGAACTCAGAATAGCGTTTCGCGATTCTGAAAAAGAAACAGAAAACGGAGTAGGGCCGAGCCCTTGCGGGCCATCGGTGGCGACCAGGCGAGACCAAGGAAGGAAGCCCGACGAGGCCCGACCACCACCGGCCTAACGGAGACGCTAACGACGGCGAACGGTGGAGCAAAACGGTAAAAACCGAAACCGAGAGGGGGAGAGAGAATCGCCGTCGATCGGCGCGATTCAGGCCCGACCGACCCCAGCCGAAGCTTCCCCAGGCGCAGGCGAGCTTGTTGGTGGCTGCCACGACCAGCGAAACTACCGGCAAATGCCGAAAACGACGAGGAAAGAAAATGGGTTTCGACGGCAGAAAAGAGAACGACCGGACCGGCGACTTTTCGGCGGCCTTGGACGAAACCGAGGCCAGATTCGAGCTGCGGACAACCTCACAGAGCTGCTGGCGGTGGAAGCCGACAGAGAATCGGTCGGCAAGGCCTTGAACCGATGATGAACCGGCCAAACCGGGGTGAACCGGAGGTCCGAACCGGACTGAACCGGTTCAGCCAAAAAGAGAGGAAAAAAGGAAGAAAAAGGGAAAAAGAAAAAGAGAAAAAATTGGGGAGAAATCCCGACGATGCAATCGAGCTACGGGTAAGTCAGTAGTGGTCGAAATTGACCCGATTTAAATTTTGGAGTATTTAATTTAATTAATCTTGGGCTGAAAACTTACCCGGAAAAATTATGAAATTATGTAGCTCGACGATTGGCATCCACCGAGAGCTCGAGATAGCCTCAATTTGGGGATTAGCATGGAATCTCGGGTAAGTGACCCTTATTTACGATAATTTACATCGTTATGCGTGATATGAATTTAAATTCCGCATAAATTGAATTAAATTATGGAAATTTAGATAAATTGTCGTAAATATTAAATTTAGCTATTCGAGAGTTAGAACGAGGCCCAATAAATTGTTGGAGGGCCCAAAGAGCCCAATAGGCCTCGATAAAGTGACAATTAAGTGGAAAACGGGCTTAAGGCCGATTAAGGCCCATTAAGGTGCAATCAGGCCCAATAGGAGTAAACGGGCCCAATGATTTAAATTAAGCCGAGAAAATAGGAAATACAATTAAATTGTATAATATCTGACCTGAGGAATAATTATACGCAGTTCCGGACATTTGATTGGGAGCATATCGGACTGTGCGACGAGACAACAGTGGAAAAGAAAAGGTCAGACTCGACAGTAAAATAAGGTAAGGGAATTCTACGGACTGCTAGAGGTAAACTTTACGCAATTTCAAGTTCATATGCAGTCTTTAAAAATTACCTGAAGGGTCTAGAGGTCAATTAATAATTTTAGTGCCCCGAATGGGCAAATTACTAAAATACCCTTGTTAACGGTAGAACTTACAAATTTAGGAAAAATTGAGAGGAGCAAGGACAAGAGGTTCCTGCTCGTTCTGGAGGTATTTTAACACATGCATGAGTAGGCTGGCTCACTTTTAAAGAAGAATGCATAGCATTGCATACCTTAAACGATGTAATTTCTGTGAAAACTATTTGGAGATAACCGAGCCGCCTATGTGTTTTTATTTACATGTGACGTGCTAGAGCTCAACTTGCACGATGTTTGATTTGTGTGATGCATGCATTAGTGCTGGAGCGAGAGCTCGCACTAGAGTTTTACATGCATAGGTGCTAGAGTATAACTCGCACCAGATTTCATATGCTTTTTCGTGACACGGTGCTAGAGTCTAACTCGCACCAGATTTTACATGATTTTCATGACAGGGTGCTGGAGTTTAACTCGCACCACATTTTATAAGATTTTCATGTGATTCATATATACAGTGTTAGAGCACCGCTCGCACTACTTTTCAGAGATCATACGATAAGCAATGCTTGGAGCATCGGGTAGACTATTTGTCATCGATTTAATAGGCTCGCACGTGCGTTTTGAGACGTGGCATGAGTATTGAGAAACAAAACCTCTCTGTGGGAAGTAGGCTATTTGGGCTGGAGTACCTAGAGTGATATGGGTCTATGGAGTACGATGTACCGTGGAAGTAGCATGGAGTACGATGTACCGTGGGGTATCTTCGGATACCGTATCTTTGTGATATGAGGTATCTTCAGATACGGCATCTTCGGATGCGTGGGATCAGATAAGACTGACGGGTTGGATTGACCCACCTCCCGGGCGGTTCCCGATCAGGGTGAGACCTCGTACACTGGGATCCGTGAAGCTAGAGGGACTCACGAGGACACATATGGCCAGTCCTGGTTATTGCTGTTATACAGATATTGCCTCATCTCGAATGTCGACGATTTCGATGATTTAAACTGGGTTTTTAATTAAATGTGCATGATGGTTATTTCCATGCTTTTTAAACCCATGTGTGATGTATACCGATTTTCATGGTTTTGTGTGAGTCAGGATCACCCGAAGGAGGGGTCGAGTCCTGACTTTATTGTGAAAATTTTAATTGAGAAAGAAATGATTTGAAATAATTGCATGTTGAATTTTCTGTGCAAACTCGATTTACATAACATCATAACTTTCATATCATCTATTTTAAATGTGTGGAGAAAGGGTGGTTTATGCATGGCACCACGTTCATGTAGGTAGCATGGTTACCTACTTGTTCGTAGGATTGCCTTACTGAGCTTGATGTGCTCATCCCTTTCATTTTCTCCCACAGATAATCTCTAGTTGAAGTTGAGGCGACTCAGTACTGCATTCCAGATATCCGCTGCTGCCCATCAACATAAGGTATATACACTTGTACATATTGTATCTACATAAGCATAGCACAGTAACATGTTGGTAAGCAGCTTTAGGGGATGTATAAATATTGTAAACATTTATAAATGACTGGAGAAGAAATAGGTACTATGGTAAATGTATGGTGGGACTGGCATTGACGCACAGCCCAATTATTAGTGGAGTGTGGTCACGATCAGAAGACAGGTAAGAATTTAAGTAATAAAAATAACAAAACGCGAAAAATTAACTCTGATTTTTTCGGTAGTTTGGGTCGTGACAATGGATGACGTGGATGGTGTGGAAATTGCGGCTGTGGTGGTATATGAACCAGTGGAGCTTGAAAACTAGGGGGTTCTACAGGTCAAGAACTAAAATATTGCCCTTGATTTTGGCTCCAGGAGAAGTTAGGATGGTTCCTCCACCCTGGGTTGTAGGTGTTTGACAAGGGGTTGTTCTGTTGCTTAAGAGGGGCAACGTACTGAACTGATTCTAAGTTAAGTGGACACCTATCTACAGAGTGGGTACCACTACACAGCTATCAGGAAAGGAAAGGACTTTGGACAGAATACATAGGGTTAGGACTAGTGGAAGGATTATGTTAGGTACTAAGCGACTCTACCTTCTTCGTAAGATTAGCGATTTGAGAGGTCAAGGTAGACAGTGTGTCGAGCTCATAAATACCCTCCGGCTTCTTTAGTATTTGCCTCTCCGAGGACCATAAATAGTTGTTAGCCGCCATCTTGTCTAAAAGCTCGTAAGCTTCCTCCTCTGTCTTACACATCAGGGCTCCACCCGCAGCAGCGTCAACAATAGTCCTATTTTGGATTGTAAGTCCGTTGTAGAAGGTCTGGACTTGCAACCACAAAAGTAGGCCATGGTGAGGGCACTTCCTAAGAAGCTCCTTATATCGTTCCCATGCCTCGTAAAGAGATTCAGAGTCGTGTTGGGCAAAGGAGGGTATATCACTACGGAGTTGGGCCATTTTAGAGGGAGGAAAAAACTTAGATAGAAATTGATGGGCTAACCATGTAGAAATGGATCCTGAAGGCAAGGAGGTTAACCAGTGTCTCGCCCTATCCCTAAGTGAGAAGGGGAATAATCTAAAAGCCTAAGCGCATCATCAGATAATCCATTATGTTTGAAGGTGTTGCACAAGTCCAGGAATTGCCCAAGGTGAGCATGTGGGTCGTGATGTGGAAGCCCACTGAGCTGTAAAGAGGACTGGATCATCTGGATGATGGAAGGCTTAATTTCAAAATTGTTTACATGGACAGCTGATGGCCTAATGCCAGTATAATAACCTCTAATAGTCGGCATTTCATAATCTCCAACGGTTTTAATTTCCCTATTTTTTGTCATGATGCTTTGCAGCGGAGTTATAAATTTCCTAGAATCCTTTCGAATTTTTCTAAGAGTGCGTTTGAGTTTAGGATCTAGAGGAAAGCAATCAAAACTTCTGGCTCTACGCTTGCAATCATCGAAAAGTCCTTAGAAATGTTTTTTAAGTTTTTCAATTTTTCAATTTTTTGATTTTAATTAAGAGAAAATTTAACTAACCTAAGCTAAGGCTCTAAATATTTACAACCTAAATATTTACAAACTAGAATTACACCTAAGCATAATTTCACCGATACTAATTAATGGCTAATTAAGAGTTCCCCGGCAACGGCGCCAAAAACTTGATACACCCTAAAGGTATTATCGCAAGTGCACGGGTCGTACAAGTAATAATGGGATTTGAGTCCCGAGTTATCGTCCCACAGAGAAGTTGACTAGCCTAATTAAGTACTGGTTAATCTTACCCTAAGTATATTCTAGCAAATTATGAGATTAAGGTGGGTGATCTACTTGGCTAAAATTAAAAATACTGAAAGCAATAAAATAATAAAACTATAAAATAAAGAAAATAAAATCGAGCAAAATTACTTACAGTACTCTACGCAATTAAAATAAAAAACCTATAAAAGAAATTAAAACAGTTAAAACTAATTAACGCAATTAAAATAAAATGCAATTATGAAAATAACAAAGCAAGATAAATTAAACTAAATTTAACAAACCTAAAATGCAATTAAACTACTTAATCAAAATGCAATTTAAACAAACCTAAGATTTAATGAAATAAAATTTACCCCTAATCTAATTCTAAATGAACACTTAATTAACTATCATCCTAATTAAATCTAAGTTTTATACTATTATGCAAGAATACTAACATGCAATTTAATTAACAACTCTAAACTAAGATAACAAATTTAATTGGAATTAAACTAAACTAACAATGCTTGAAAAATGAATTAATTGCTAGAGTTGAATGCCAAACAAGCCTTAAGCATTTTAAAACATTCCCTCCCTTTACTGTTCACGTGTCATTTTTCTTTTTCATTTCCAGGTAATGGCTCGTTTGTCCTCTGGTCCACTGCGTCCTGCTGCTCCAGTTCTACAATCGACTGCTGTTTCTACCCTGGTGTGCCTCGGTTCCAGCTACTCTCATTCTACTTCTCGGTTCTGCAGTGTCCTCGGGTTGTGTCCTCTGCTGTTTCTGCCTTGGCGTGTCTCGGTTCCAGGCTGTGCTCATGGGTAGTGTCCTCTGCTCCAGGTATTCAGCTGCCATTCCAGGTGCTACTTCCACTGCTGTTTTTCCTTGGCCATTCCTGCTCACGTTACCTGTCCATCCCTAGCTAACGTCTTCTTCCTCTGCTGTCCTGCACTGCTACGTTAGGTGCAGACCACAACATGCTCCAGGCGAGGTCCTTGTTGCCTCAGTTGCCTGACCATGCGCTGGACATCTAACCTGAAAGCTTAGTGTTTCATTTCCATGTGCAACGAAGATTAACTGAGGACCTTGCTGCCTCAGCTGCTTTGCTCAATGTCTCAGCTTGTACAAGAGTTGTTGATTCTAAAACAGGGGGGAATAGAGGAAAGATGATGAATTAAAGAAAACTAGAACTAAAGCACAAATATAACATGCAAAAGGAAACAAACACGCATGAAGCAGAAAATAAAGTCAGGATGAAAATCAAATAGGTTCAGTCTCCTTGCTACCCGCGTCGTTCCTGGCACTAGAATCAGTGGCTATGCTGCCCCGTTCAGCTTTGCTAACCGATCGCATGAAGCAGGGATACAAGATTGGCCATGATAATGCAATGGAAGAATACAGCCACGGTTTGAGAAAGACTGCTGTGGATCACCAGCTTCTCACAACCACATCCAGATGCCCAATCAACTCATAGACCATACAGACCGAGGCATAACTGGGTAATCAATCTACATGTGCATGGACAGTAGAAAAACATACTAAAACCAGAATACAAAGGCAACCCAAGACTAGTAAATATATGGATTTTCCCTCAAAAAAAAAAACATAAGCAATTTGAACAAACCAAGAAGGATGAGCAAAATGAGGTTGCAAATAAAGCATGAAAAGCTATTCATAAAAGATAACAAATGGAGATTAACATTAGCAGTTAAATAGAAATTTATTTTCGGGAAAAGCTTCTATAGAAAATAAAAATTAAACTAATCTAACTAAGCTACTCTAACACTACTTCTTCACTAACACTACTCCTACTTACATCTACTTCTACTCCTAAAAATTACATACTCTTTCAATTTCCATCCTTTCCTATTTATAAACACACTAGGGGTAAATGGTAATTTCCACATCCTTGATGAGTTGGCATTTTTTTGGCCACTTGTCTTCACACCATTGGCTCCTTGAAAAGATATTTCCATGTCATCAGTCTTCTTGTCCAATTGGATGTGCTAGGTGGCATGACTCGTGTTGTTCGCGTGGCTCAATCTCGATTTTAGCCCAATTCTGGTCCATTTTCTATCGAAATATTCAAAATTCATCCGATTTAATTTATCTGCAAATAAGAGAATTTTAATTAAATAAAGGGGATAATTAACAAAATAAATTGGGGATTTAAATAATTAATTAGGAAATTAAGCACAAATAATTCTAAAAATATAGAATTATCACATATCATCTCACTGTGACACACAATGAAGCTCTAGCATGGCTTCATGCATATTCATGATATCTGAAAACCTCGTGCGAACGAAGCTCTATCACGGTTTCATAAAAATCAGTAAAATCTGCGTACAACTTTAAAATGAGTTATAAATCCATATAAAATCACGTGCAAGCAAGCTCCAGCACGGTTTATGCATAAAATCCATCAAAGCCTCATGCGAGCAATGCTCCAACACGAATGAATACTCAAGTAAATCAAAACTTCGTACGAGCAACACTCTAATACAGCTTTTATGCAATTATCATATCAAAATAGGATGCGAGCTAAGCTCCAACACCTCTCATGCTTGTCAAATCATTAAAACTAGTGCGAGCAATCGCTCCAGCGCCTTTTATGTATATCCAGTCAAAACAAATCAAAACAGTCAAAACAGAGTGCGAGCTAAGCTCCAGCACATTTCATGCATATGATGTCACACAAATCGGTGCGAGCAACCGCTCTAGCACGTTTTATGCACACTCACAAACGTAGATATAGTGCGAGCTATGCTCCAGCGCTATTTGTTTCCATATAAACTTGATAGCTGGCCCATTTTTCAAAGAAATTTCATTTAAATCTTAATAACGCTTACTTAGTGTTATATTGTGAAATTTATACAATTACTGGCCTATCTATTGATTTGCTTTGCTTAAAAATCACAAAAATTCCTTAAATCATAAAATTCCTTAAATCATGCATTTCATGCATTTCATGCTTTCACCATCCTTAGGTGAATTCCCTCAATAGGGATAAAATAGTCTTTTCCTATTTTTAAGTCCTTAAAATCTTTAAACCATTTCTAGGACCTTTTATAAATATTAAGTGTATACAAAAGCTATTAAAATATGCGTAGCTACCTCTAGCTACTCACACAATTCCCTTACCTCATTTTTCTGTATAGTCTGACCTTTCCACTGATGTCTCGTCACGCAATCCGATTTGATCCCAATCCAATATCCGAAATTGCATATAAATATTCATCAGGTCAAATACAATATAATTAATTGTATATTTAATATTTTTGGGCTTAATTTAAATCATTGGGCCCGTTTACCCATATTGGGCCCGATTGTACCCTAATGGGCCTTAATCGACCTTAAGCTCGTTTTCCATTTACTATTCACATTATCGAGGCCTATTGGGCTCATTGGGCCCATCAGTATTTATTGAGCCTCGTTCTAAACTCTCAGATAGCTTAATGAATTATTTACGACAATTTATCTCAAATTCCAAAATTTAATTCATTTAATACGAAAATTAATTTCGTAATTTATGCAGTAAATTTTTAACACACATAACGATGCAAATTGTCGTAAATAAGGGTTATTTACCCGAGATTCCATGATAATACGTAAATCTAGGCTGTCTCGAGCTCTCGTTTGACATTAATTGTCGAGCTACAAAATTAAATATTTTTCGGGTAAACTTTCAGTCGAATATTAATCAAATTAAATATTCTAAAATTTAAATCGATCAATTTCGACTGCTTACCGACTTACTCGTAGCTCGATTACATCACTGGGATTTTTCTCCAATTTTTGTTCTTTTTCTTTTTCCATTTTCTCTTTCTTTTCTTCCTTTTCTAGCTAAACTGGTTCGGTTCGGTTCAGCCTGGTTCAGACCGGTTCGGCTAGGTCGGTTCAGTCTGGTTTAACCGGTTTAGGGCTTCATTGATTGGTTCTTTGTCGGCTTTCATCGCCAGCAGCTCCGTGGGATCTCGTGAAGCTCAGATCTGGGGTCAGTTTGGTCAGAGGTGGCTGAAAAGGGGCCGGTCCGGCCTCTTCTCTCCTCACCTTCGGTGCCTTTTCTTTTCGCCGCCGTTGCTGGCTCTAGCAGCCGTTCTACTGGCCGATGGTGCCACGAATCGCGTCGCCTACGCCAGGGGACCGCTTGGCTAGTGGTGGTCGGGCCTAGATCGGCGCCGATCACCGGATTTCCTCTTTCGTCTCTCGGCTTCCTCTCGGTTTCTCTCTCTCGGCTCTCTTTCTCCTTTCGTCAACCGTCGTTTGCCAGTTTCGTTGGTACCGGTGGTGGCCGCCTCTCGTCTGGCTTCCTCAGTACCTTGCCTGGGCTCACTATCAGTCGCCTCCGTCGGTGAGGCTCCCTCGGTTTGCCTCTGTTTCTGCAGAATCGCGATTTTCGCGATTCTGTATTTTTTTAATTAATTAATTTATAATTTATTTAATATTATTTTAATCATTATTTTATTCAATTAAAATCCAAAATATCTTTAAAAATTATATTTTATTCATTTAACCAATTAAATGAATTCATCTGTCATGTTTCGTCTTTTCGGTATATTTTTCCAATATTTTCGGGATAATTTTCCGAGGTGAAAATTCTGATTAATTCCAATAAATTCATATCTTGATCAATTTAATCTGAAATTTAATTATTTCTTCGTTATTGATCAAGATTTCTCAATTCCATATTTTTAATGAAATTTTTCTTATCCAATTAATACAGAATTTTAGTCTTTTGATCCTTTTACCCTTCAACGTGTTCGAAAATTTTTATTCATTCCATTTGTAAATTTTCGTTCACGTACAACTCTTTTTATTCATAAGAAATTTACGATAACAAAATCGGGTCTTACACTGTAAGATTAGAGAAGAGGGTGAGCTTTTAAAAGCCCGGTAAGAAATGCATTTGAAACGATTTTAGTATCAAAACACACTAAACACAAAATGCATTGGTAAACATACATATAATTATCGAAAACATGCTTAGCTTAAAACAAGTGAGTCAAACAACTTCGGGTCACAATTTCACATGTCACAAAGCTTATCACTTTTCTTTTGAAGTCATACAGAATATATCATGGAGACTAGGCAGATACACATAGTAAGCATAAGTCATGTTCATACAAACTCAACCTCCAAAGAGGGAGTCACTAAACAAACAGAGTACCAATGGCCATGGTAAGGGTACTGTAGACTGGATCAAGGTCGTACAGCGCCATACGCCACTAAGGACCGAAACGAACAATGCATGAAGTGGCGAAAGATAAGACACCGAGTGGGCAATACATGCACGACGTGGTTAAACATGCACCACAAAGGACTTAAACATGCAAAATGTAGCATAAGGCATGCACCACGAAGGACCAAACTCCACACGAGCCATGCATGGAAAATATCATGAACTAAATGTTACCTTAGTCTTAAAACAAAACTTACAAATTCTTTTTTCGTGTTTATTAACCTGCATACTAATAAAATCGACCTTTAGGTCAAATTCTCATATTTCTGATAACTAATTCATAAAACACATTTTTGTATCAAAACTGGCTTTTCCAAAATATTTCTAGGTTGCAAAGAAAGTACACTCGAAAAACTTAGTCAAGTTGGTTTTTCTTTTGGTTTTCTATTTATGCATGAACAGTACTTTTCAGGCATTGAAACACATTTCGTAAACACAATCATATGTCAAACATATTTGTGTATTAAAAGAGAGGTAGTGAGATACTAATACCACTTTAAATTACACCCCTTACCTATTGAATCTTAGGGTAGCACAAAATCACCAGGTATCGAGCCTGCCTCGATTTGCATGCCATTACCTCGAGCTGCCTAAGGCAGTTTCAAAATCATCAGATGACATCCAAATTCATCTCAGTATACTTAAATATGCATCAACTTGTATGAGTTTCATTAAATTCAACTATTTTTGCCAACTTTGTTATTTGCTCGGTTTTATCGTTAAATGTGTCAGCTCAAGCTATTTCGATAATTTCTTTTCTTTTAACTGCAAACTTATAAACTTAAAAGCTTAAACACTTATTCAAGTCTCTAGACAACACCTTACAACTTATCAACTTGCCAATTTTCACACTTTTAAAATTTTCACCAAACCGAGCTATAAAATGAACTTTTTGGTATTAAACTAACATTCTACAACACCTAATTCAACCCAATTTCATCTTCTTCCTAATATTCAAAGGCTTACTGAAGCTACACATGTCACTAGAAATTATTTCTTCAATTTTTACTTTAGCAAAAATCATCCAAATTCATCAAATAACAGCATATATCAAATTCATCATCTTCCAACAACTTTACCTCGAGTTTGACCAGGTTTGACCCAAGATTCTTCCTCCAACAACAAACCTTGGCTATAAAACAACATGTATATAACTTAGAAACATCACAGACAAGCTCAAAACATGATTAAACAATCAAGAACTTTACTTTCTCTCACTTACCAAAGCAAGACAAATTCAGATCTATAACTTCTCACTAAATTTTCACCCACTAAATGACCTTTTTTTCCTTGAAGTTTTTCTATGTTATAGAGAAATAAAATTAGAACAAATCATCTTCTTTGGCTAAGAGCTAATTCAGCTTGGAAAGGGGTCAAAAGAATGAAAGAATTGGGAAAGGTACAGTATCAACTGCAGCAACTTCTGGAGGGAGGTGAGGATGCATGCGGGCTCCTTTCGGGGTGATTCTAAAGCACTATGAATGGTTATTAAGTCTAGTTTTATGGGCCAAAAGTCTAGACCCAAATCCTGTGTATAGGTAGGTCAAATTGGACTTTTTTGGGTAGTGGTCTAGGCTAGAAATTTTTGGGCTTCCTAGAAAATTCTAGAAAAAATTCTTTTTTTAGCTAAATTTTGATTTTTGGGCTTCATTATAGTGTTCTAATATGAATCTAGTTTATTCCCATGAAATTTGGTACCTACTTGTTACGAAAGAATTTTTGTTTGGGTTTCGTCTTATGCGATTGATCATTTTCGGCGATAAACCGTTAAAGTCTAATTTTATTTTAGCCTATATTGACTTGTTTTGGGCTCGAAACAATTTTCACAGATTTTCAAGATTGATCCTGGAATTACCCTGAAAACTCGACTTACTTTCTCGATTTACTGGTTTCTTATAATTTCACCAACCTTTGTACTCTAAGACCTTACATTCAATCCTCTAAAAAGATTTCCACACTTACATTAATATAAATATGGAAATTTCACTTAAATTCAAAATCTTGCCTCGGGCTTGGTTTCTCGAGCTTCATTCCCCGAATCTGAGCGGTTCAGTTCCTCCAAACCTTGTAAAAACGTTAAAATTGGTCTTTTAACTTTGTCTAGTTTCCAAATTTATAACTATTCTAGAGAGATTTCGAGCCTCACATTTCTCCTCACCTCTTAGGAATTTGGTCCTCTAAATTTAGGTTGGTCCATCGAATATTTGAGGGTACTTATCTCTCATGTGGCTCTTTAGCTCCCACGTAACTTCTTCTGTCGAGTGGTGTTGTTATAGAACCTTTACTAATGGGATTGTCTTGGATCGAAGTACCTTTTCTCTATTGTCGAGAATTTGGATAGGCTTCTTGACATAACTCATATCTTCTTGTATGTCCAACAATTCATACTAAATAACATGAGAAAGGTCCGGATGATACTTCCTCAACATAGAAACATGGAAGACATCATTTACCCCAGACAACTGTAGAGGTAAGGAAAGTCTGTAGGAAACATCCCCTACTCTTTCCTCTATTTCAAATAGACCAATGAAATGAGGACTCATATTCCCTTTCTTTTCGAAGCATATGACACCCTCCATCGGAGACACTTTCTCAAATACAGAGTCCCCAACTTGAAATTTTAGAGGTCGTCTTTACATATTAGTATAATTCTTTTGTCTCCTCTATGCTCTCCTCAATCTATCACAAATTAGTTAAACACCTTTAGCTGCTTGTTCAATAAGATCGAGAGCAAATATTTCCTATCACCCACTTCTTCCCATGCTATATCTATATCTTCTACCATATAGAGCTCCATATGATGCCATTCTAATACTCGCATGGTAACTATTATCGTAGGCAAACTCTATGAGGCTAAATGATTATCCCATAAGCCTTTAAAATCTAATGCACATGCCCTTAACATATCCTCTAGGGTCTGAATAATCCACTCGGACTGACCATCGATCTGAGGATAGTAGGTAGTGCTCAAATCTAACTGGGGCCCTATAGCTTCCTAAAAATGAGTCAAAATCTAAAAGTGAACCTAAAATCCCTATCAGATGTAATACTCACGGGAACCCCATGTAATCATGGAATCTCTCGAACATACAAGTTTGCCAAAACATTAAAGGAATCTGTGCTCTTGATGGTAAGGAAGTGGGCACTCTTAGTCAGTCTGTCCATAATCACCCAGACTGCGTCATGGCCCTTCTAGGTCCTCAATAATCTAATAATGAAATCCATAGTAATATGCTCCCATTTCCAAGTAGGCACCAGTAATGACTTAAGTAGCACTGCTAGCTTCTGATGCTCAACTTTAATCTGCTGGCAAAACATCTAGCCACAAAGTCTGCCATATCTATTTTTATTCCAATCCACTAGTACACCTTACGTAGATAACGGTACATCTTAGTACTACCTGGATGCATGGTGAATCAAGAACAATGAGACTCCCTCAAAATTCTCTGTCTGAGGGTGTCATCATTTGGCACACAAATATGGCCCTGAAACCTTAGTAGTCCATCATCATTGACCAATAAGTCTAATTGTGATTTCTCTTTAGCCTGACTAACCGTATCCATCAACTTCTGATTATTTTAATTTGCCCTGACCTAATCTAATCTAAGATATTAGGCTCAATCTGTAGGCTAGCCATAAACCCACTATGAACTTTCTCAACACTGATACTGAGCTCGGTGAACTATTCCAACAAATCTCATTCTCTGATCATTATATAAGATACTATATCCCTTCTATTGATGGCATCTGTGACCACATTCGCCTTGCCCGAATGGTACAAAATTTCATAGTCATAATCCTTTAAGAGCTTTATCTACCTCCTCTGTATCATATTAAGCTCCTTTTGATCAAAATATACTTAAGACTCTTGTGGTCAGTGAAGATCTAGAATTTCTCACCATATAAATAATGCCGTCATATCTTCAGAGAAAAAACCACTGTGGCTAATTCCAAATCATGAGTGGGATAGTTTTGCTCATGGTCCTTAAGATGGCGAGAACCATAAGCGACCACTCTACCATTCTACATTAGCACACAGCCTTAACATTGGTAGGAGGCATCGTTGTACACTGCAAACCCTCCTGAACCACTCAAAATGAATAAGACTGGTGCTGTAGTCAACCGATGCTTGAGCTCTTGAAAGTTCTGCTTACACTAATCAAACCACTCAAATGGGACATCCTTACGTGTCAATGGAGCTGCAATCCATGAAAACTCCTCAACAAATCTTCGGTAATACCCTACAAATCCTAAGAAACTTCGAAGCTCTGTCACTGTCCTCGGTCTCTCCCACTTCAGCGCTGCATCAACCTTGGACGGATCAACAGACACCCTGTCCTTAGATATAATATGCCCGAGGAAAGCAATATGATCTAACCAAAATTTAGACCTACTAAATTTCACATATAATTTCTTCTCACTGAGGATCTGGCGTATAATCCTCAAATACTGCTCGTGCTCCTCTTGGTAATTAGAATAGATTAAAATGTCATTAATAAATACAATCACAAATCTATCTAAATACTCTCAGAAGACATCATTCATTAAACTCATAAAAGCAACTAGGGAATTAGTCAGTCCAAAAGGCATCGCCAACTCAAACTGCCCATATCTGGTCCTGAAAGCTGTCATTGGTACATCAGCCTCTTTAATCCTTAAGTGGTGATAACCCGATCTCAAATCTATCTTAGAATACATTGAAGCCCCTCTCAACTGATCAAACAAGTCATTTATCATTGGCAGGGGATACTTATTCTTTATTATCACCTTATTCAAAAGTCGGTAATCTACACACAAGTGGAGACTCCTATCTTTCTTTCTGACCAATAATACCAGAGCCCCACGAAGATAAACTCGGTTGCAACTGTTTCTTCTGTTCATCCAATTCGACCAGTGCCATTCGATAAGGTGGCTTAGAGATAGGCTGAGTTTTGGGCACCAAATCAATTGTAAACTCAATTCTCCTCTCCAGTGGTAATCTCGACAATTCATCCGAAAAAACATCGAAATATTCACATACTACTAGAACATCCTGAATACTTGGCGGTTCCTCACTATTATCAAAGACAAAAGCAATATAACCTTCACAAAAATCAAGGTCATCAGAAATTTCAAACATATAAATACCATATAGCTTCACAGATCATAAATCCATACACTTCATTTCTTATTAATAAAACATACATCAAATTTATCTGGTAAGGAAAAGGTGACGATCTTAGTGTAACAGTCTAGACTTACACGATTGGCAGCTAGCCAATCCATACCTAGAATTACATCAAAGACATACATATTTAGCAAAACTAGATTTACTAACATTATCCTATCTCCTACCTTGATTTTACAATTTTTACACATCATATCAATCATCCATGATTCATGTATGGGTATGCTTATGTGTAACATGTGATCTAGAGGCTCAGGTTCTAGATACAATTTATGTTCAAATTATGGGGAAATAAAGGAGTGTGCGGAACCTAGGACAAACAAAACATGTGCTTCACAATTACAAAAGATGAGTATACCTTTAATGGTTTCAGAGGAGGTGTCGGCTATCTCCCTATCAATGGAAAAATCACACGTCCCTACGAGACAGGCTTCTTACCTTTGTCCGTAGCTGTGGCCCTTCAGTGTAGGGCCTGTCTCTGGGAGCCTATCTCTCAGGTTGCTTTGGCTGCTCCTGAGGCTCGGTGGGTCTCATCAGAGGACAGTCCGTAATTTGGTGAACCATAACATTGTATCTAAGACAAGCAAATGTAACCAAATGGCAAGGCCCACCATGCGACTTGCCACAGTTCTTGCACTATCGAAATTCAATCTTAAAGCCTCGGGTTGTGTCTGCGCTCTCAGTAGAGGTCTTGGGCTTACCAGCCCTTACTCGAGACTCATCTATCAGCTTTCTCTTGGGCTGACCCCTCCTCGGTTCTAATCTGGATGCCTCAGATCTTTTACCCTTATATTTTCCCTTGCCTCTAGACCTGTATATAGCTTGAGTAACATCTAGACCCCTCTCTATCTCTTAAGCACATCCAATGGTGTCTTTAAAATTTGTAAATCGAAGCCCCAATAGTCTATCACGGATCCCAGGTCACTAAGTAGCCAAAAACCTCTCGGTACGACGCTCTAGGTCCTTGACTGTCTCGAGGTTGTACCTCAATAGGGTGGTGAACAGATTCTTGAACTATCCACCATCATGTTACCTTGAACCAAATTTAGAAATTGTATCTACATCTTTTTTTGGGCAGTGTACAGAATATAATAGGTCTGAAATGCAGTAAGAAAGGCATCCCAAGAAATAGCTGACTGACTGTCTGCCAGAACTGTCTAAGTAGACCTCCACCAAAACTTAGCTTGGCCCCTCAGTATATAACTGGCCATGGTTACCCTTTCAGCATCTATACACCCCAAATATTGGAATGTCATCTTAATATCCACCAGCCACTCTTTCGCCTTAAGCGGATCCTTAACCCCTATAAATTCTAAGAGATTCATCTTAAGAAATTCTCGTAGTCTCTAAGTATCCCTGTTATCTCTGGGTTGTGGGATAAAAGGCTGAGGAGTTGGGGGTGTCGAAAGAACCTACGGTGGAGCAGGTAGAGGAGTGGGTGCGGGCATAGTAGCATCGGTATCTGAAGTATTTGTAAGACCCATGAATTTCTATGTAATGTTTATGATTCTGAAATGTACAAACAAGTTACAATGTATATGAATCATAAGAAATGAATGTTTTTAAGTCCTAAGTGTGACTAAATTGCAAAATGAGTATAGAAGCAATTGAATAGGAGTTTAACTTTGAAAATCTTGGAAAATTACAGTTGGAACAGATCGATCTCATTACCTTGAAATGCAATATCAGGGCATTCTGCTAGAGGGAGATCGATCCCTCACTCAAATAGATCGATCTCAATTTACCTCGGCTTGGACCAGATCGATCTCTAGTTGTCTTTGGATAGGTTAAATCGATCTTCTCTTAAGGGCAGATCGATCTCTGAAGCTCTCTGCCTAAAATAGATCGATCTCATTCCATGGTTAGCAAATAAGCAGATCGATCTCATTCCTTTTGAGTAGATCGATTTCATGCAAATGGACAGATTGATCTCCTGCCTACATTATCAAAATTTTGAAGGAGTTTAAGCAAGGCTAGATCGATCTCCCACCCTTAAAGATTGATCTCATAAGGCGTTTCCTATAAAAACTAGGCAATTGAATCTGCATTTCACGAAAACAAACCCATTTCCTCCAATTCTAACAATAACCTAGCTTTCTCACTCTAAAAATCACCACTTTTCAACTAGTTTTGAGAGAAGTTCCTTTGAGAATAGTTGTTTCTAGTGAGGAAGAGAACAACATAGTCAAAGATTGGAAGCTCAAACCTTGGATTGAAGGAGAAAAGAGGTTTTCCCCTAATTTGGCAAAAGACGAAAAAAGTTAATCTAAGTAAGATTTCTACACACCATTTTCTAGTATGTTAATCTAGACATTATGATGAGTGATTTGGTGTATATAATGTTAGATGAAATGTTCATTTACATGCTTAAACAACCATGACCTAAAATGGGCTTAGTGAGAGAAAGTTGAAATAGCATGGGGTTGATGATGATTTAAGCATGTAGAAATGTTAGTAAGCATGTATAGATGATTTTAAGATAGTTTTTTGAAATACATGTGTTGGAAAAGATGATGATTGAAAATGGGCTTAAGAGGTGTTTGATAAAATGCCATAGAGAAGGTATATGATGAGCTTAAGGCATTGTGAGTTTAATGTTGATTCAATATGAATCAATAGACTTAAGGAGTCTAATGAATTCTCGAGAAACAAATAAAACAATCAAAATGGACTTAAGAGAGATTAGAGTCTAACAAGTTGTAATGAGCCTATATTGGTGTAAAATGACCCAATGCATTGAATATAACTTCATGCAATGAGAAATTGAGTATATTAAGTATACTAATATGAGTAATAAATGCTTGTAGCTCTTGGAGACACAATTAGAGCCTATAAGATTGGATCACGAGCATTGGAAGCGAAGGAAAGCGATTCGAGCGTGATTCGAGGTAAGGGATTTATGCGAGATATTAGAGATAGCTATACGTATGTTTCTTGCTTGATGTGTGCAAATGAATGCTATGAAGTATATAGATATTGATATATCTACGTGAAAGCTAAGTGATAAGAAGAAGTTTATTTGTATGAATTGCATGACTTCAATGTCTTGTTGTGAAAAGATGTTTTATAACTGTTTTGAGAAAGAGTTGTAATAGATTGGCTCCTGATTTCGTAATTTGCATGAAAAGCTTTTAACGAGTGATTGAAGGGACATTACCCTCTCACTCATTCTTAGTGAACAGAGCCATCTATTCATTTTCTGTGTGAACTTTTGCTAGAGCCGAAGTAGCAATGGTAGATCTACCAGTCTAGCTCGCACAATATTTTAAAAGGATTTTTAAGAAAAGAAAAAGGTGCTGGAGCTGAGTGAAGCTATGTGATCCACTCGAGAGGTCACACTAGATTTTGGGAAACCATACTAGAGCCATTGAGTACTGCTAAGTGATCTAGCTTTGACTATGCTCTCATGTGACCCTCTCAATTTGAAGTGATTGTAAGCAAAACCATGCTTGATGCCTCAGGTATGTCGTGTGTTCTTATGCTGAGTTGCTCATACGTGGTACGATAAGCTTTCTGTGTGATAAGCAAAACCTTGCTCGATGCCTCAGGTATGCTATGTGCTATTATGTTGAGTTGCTCGCACGAGAGTTTATGAGTTTGCTATGTGATGAGTAAAACTGTGCTAGAGCCATCATGTATTGCTTAGTGATCTTGCACAAACCTGCTTGCACGTGATTTTGAGATAATGGAAATGGGTGATAAGGATCCACGGGAGCACGATGTACCATGACCGTTAGCCATGGAGTACGATGTGTCATGATATCTTAGTGATTCTGTGTGGGCTGAAGGGATGGTTGATCCACCTCCCCAAGCATGGGATTCTTGCACACCCAATTAGTGTTGCATGGAATCCGGACTATGGCCATAAGTCTTATATCTGTGTGATATGACATTTTTTTCGCTACTGTGTGCGGTGACATGTGTTTCCCCTGTTGTGTGATACAGGGTTATATGATACCCCATTATATGTCTCATGTAAATTGATTACTAAGTGATTTGCTAAATATAAAGCAATTTTTCAGTGTGTGTTGTGTGGATTGATGAGTGAGCTGTGTGATTTTTAAAGAGTATACTATGTGATTTGAGAATGAAATATGGATATACCCATCTAGTGAATTAATGATTTTGCAATTAATGGAAGTTATTTTCAACGAATGCATATGTTTTATAAGGAAAATAAATGTTTATATTTTAAGCATGTAGATAGTGCGGTTATCTACCGGCTTTCATATTTTCCTTACTGAGCGTGTTAGCTCACCCCCTTATTTCCTCCTCCACAGATTCTACACAGTAGTGAGTTACTGCAGTCGTCCCTGTTAAGGTGTTCTGCAGCTCTCCAGCAGTACAGAGGTATATATTTATGATAGAAAAATTTTGTATCCTATAAATTAATGCACAGTCTAGTAATCTTTTATACGAAAGGGATTATATAATAGAAACTGATGTAAACGTTTCCGCATGTATATATATATATATAAAGAATAGTTTCTATTTCGTTAAATGAATTATATATTATGAATGGATGAGATGTGGATATGGATGTTGACTCACAGCTCAACTGTAAGTAGTAAGTTAAGTCACGGGAAGAGGGTCGTGACAGTATTTGCCCCAAATTGCTGGGCAAACATGGCGATGAGTGCAATAAGCCCTTCTCTCATACTCTGCATACCCTGCTCGAGCCTCATCATTTTGGTATTAAGGCTCTCTGGCAGAGCGGGAGGTGGTGGAGGGGGCTGTGTCTGCCTCCGTGGACGACCTTGTCTCCTGCTCATTGTTTCGTGATCAATTATCTACGCATAAACCAAGGTTTTAAACATAACTTTAACAGATACACTCATTGTATAACTAGACAAGCATAGACAATTGGGATGTAATCTAACTTCAACTAGTGGACACTGACACTACTAGACAACCTTTGCTCTGATACCATATAAACTGTGACACCTCGAAAACGTGGAAATAAAGGCTACTTTTAATTTAATTTCTTATTTAAATTGTGTTCTTGTTCAGTGTCGATTACTTAACTTTTCATTTTAACGAAATTTCGCCAGTATAACAGCTTATTTATGCCCATACCTCCCTACAATATTCAAAATACATTTGGTATCCCACAGCCGTTGTTTTTAATCTCTTTTCATATTTAATAGTGGTTTCCTTAACCATTACATTTCCTTAATACCTCATAAATGCATTTTATTGTATAAACTGTAAGTTTACAACTTTACATACATACTTACCTAGATTACATCCCAAAATATCTCTTACATCAAAATGTCTATGCTGTACAGGATGTTTGGAAATAACACTAGGAGTATACCTTATCGTGTACTAAAGTTGGCCTGGGGAGAGTGTCGTGTCCACCAGCCTACGTCAACTACACGGCAGCGTAGAAAGTTATCATTACAAATAATCTGTAACAGTAGAGAAGGGGGTGAGCTTTTAAAAGCCCAGTAAGAAATATATTTAAAACGATTTTAGTATCAAAACATACTAAACACGAAATACACTGGTGAACATACATATAATTATCGAAAACATGCTTAGCTTAAAACAAGAGAGTCAAACAACTTCGGATCACAATTTCACATGTCACAAAAATTATCACTTTTCTTTCGAAGTCATACAGAATATATCATGGAGACTAGGCAAATACACAAAGTAAGCATAAGTTATGTTCATACAAACTCAACCTCCAAAGAGGGAGACAACAAACAAACAGAGTACCGATGGCCATGGTAAGGGGACTGCAGACTAGATCAGGGTCGTACAACGCCCTACACCACTAAGGACCAAAACGAACAATGCACGAAGTGGCGAAAGATAAGGCATTAAGTGGGCAACACATGCACGACATGGTTAAACATGTACCACAAAAGACTAAAACATGCATAATGTGGCATAAGGCATGCACCACAAAGGACCAAACTTCACATGAGCCATGCATGACAAATATCATGAATTGCATGTTGCCTTAGTCTCAAAACGAAACCTACAAATTCTTTTTCGAGCTTATTAACCCGCATACTAATAAAATCGACCTTTAGGTTAAATTCTCATATTTCTAATAACTGATTCATAAAACACATTTTTGTATCAAAACTGGCGTTTCCAAGACATTTATAGGTGGCAAAGAAAGTGCACTTGGAAAGCTTAGTTAAGTTAGTTTTTCTTTCGGTTTTTAGTTTATGCATGAACAGTACTTTTCAAGCATCGAAACACATTTCGTAAACACAATCATACTTTAAACATATTTGTGTATTAAAAGGGAGATAGCAAGATACTAATACCACTTTAAATTACACCCCTTACCTATTGAATCTTGGGGCAACACAAAATCGTCGGGTATCGGGCTAGCTTCGATTTATGTACCAATACCTCAAGCTACCCAAGACAGTTTCAAAATCATCAGATGATGTACAAATTCATCTCAGTATACTTAAATATGCACCAAGTTTTATAAGTTTCATTAAATTCGACTATTTTTGCCAACTTCGTTATTTGTTCAGTTTTACTGTTAAACATGCCGGTTCAAGCTATTTCGATAATTTCTTTTGTTTTAACTTCAAACTTATAAACTTAATAGCTTAAACACTTATTAAAGTCTCTAGACAACACCTTAGAACTTATCACCTTACCAATTTTCACACTTTTATAGTTTTCATTAAACCGAGCTATAAATCAAACTTTCGGTATTAAACTAACATTCTATAACACCTAATTCAACCCAATTTCATCTTCTGCCTAATACTCCAAGGCTGAACGAAGCTACACATGTCACTAAAAATTATTTCTTTAATTTCTACTTTAGCAAAAATCATCCAAATTCATCAAATAACACCATATATCAAACTCATCATCTTCCAACAACTTTACCTCGGGTTTGACTAGGTTTGACCCAAGATTCTTCCTCCAGCAGCAACCCTTAGCTGTAACACAACATGTACACAACTTAGAAACATCACAAACAAGCTCAAAACAACATCAAACAATCAAGAACTTTACTTTCTCTCACTTACTAAAATAGGATAGATTCGGATCCCTAACTTCTCACTAGATTTTCACCCACTAAACAACCTTAGTTTACCCTAAATGTTTTATATGTTATAGGGCCTTAACATTATAAAAAATATCTTCTTTTTATAAGAGCTAATTCAGCTTGGAAAGGGGTCGAAAAAATGCAAGAATGGCGAAAGGTACAATACCAACTATAGCAACTTTTGGAGAGAGGTGAGGGCATGTACGGGATCCTTTTAGGGTGATTCTAGAGCACTTTGAATTTTTATTAAGTCTAGTTTTATGGGCCAAAAGGCTAGACCCAAATCCACTCTGTAGGTGGGATAAAATTGGACTTTGTTGGGTAGTGGTCTAAGCTAGAAATTTTTGGGCTTCATAGAAAATTCTAGAAAAAATCATTTTCAGCCAAATTTTGATTTTTGGGCTTCATTATAGTGTTATACTATGAATCTAGTTTATTGCCATGAAATTTGGTACCCACTTGTTAAGGAATAATTTCTGTTTGGGTCTCGTCTTACGCGATTGATCATTTCCTGCGATAACCATTAAAGTCTAATTTTGTTTCTTAAATTCGTTTAAATGTTTTGACTTCAAAACTTCCATTCCAAATTCAATCCTTCATGATTATTTTAGCCTATATTGACTTGTTTTGGGCTCAAAAAAATTTTCACAGATTTTCGAGATGGATCCCGCAATTACCCCGAAAACCCGACTTACTTTGTCGGTTTAGTGGTTTCTTGTAATTTCACCAACTTTTCTACTCTAAGACCTTACATTCAATCCTCTAACAACATTTTCACTCTTATATTAATATAAATATGAAAATTTCACTTAAATTTGAAATCTTACCTCGGGCTTGGTATCCCGAGCTTCATGCCCCGAATTCGAGCTCTTCAGTTCCTTCGAGCCCTGTAAAAAGGTCAAACTGGTCTTTAAATTTTTGTCTAGTTTTCAAATATATAACTATTCTAGAGAGATTTCGGGTCTCACAATGATGACTCTTGCTATAAGACGAAAATCCATATCTCTCTTGTCTTCAAGTGTCCCAATCTGTTTTTGCCCATTTTAGTCCATTTTCTACCAGAACGACTAAAAATTATCTAGAATTTATTTTTCTGCAAATCATGAGGAATTTAATTAAAATGAAGGAATAATTAATAAAATAATTAGGGATTAATTAATTAATTAATTAAGAAATTAATGACAAAATAACTCTACTTTCATAGAGATATCAAACCCCTAAACTTGAGCCTATACTTGTCCTCAAGCAAAACAAAACATATGTAAGAGATGATAAGTATGAGGCAGATTTACTTTCCTAATATTATTCTCAAAGAAAATGTCAAACTCTGATCTCAAAGACTCACAACTATAGGTTAAACACTCAGAATCATTCAATCATAAGTTAACCTAAATTGGACTCCTTGTGTATGTGTGTGTGTGTTAGAGATTATTAAACCACTTCAGAGTACTCTACCCGCATCAGATTATGCAAACAAGAGGATGTAAAGTCAATCACAAGTAACCACTCTCATAAGTTTTCTTTTCACTTCTCTCTCCACTAATATAGTCACAATTAATCAAAGATTAATAGGACTTCATTAAGCTTGTAATGTAAGGCTAGGGCTCATGTGTGATAAAGTCAATTTAGGCTTAAATACCCTTAATCATGCATTAAATACTAAGATCTTTAATGCTTAGAGCCTTACTTATTTCCCTCAAACTTATTTGTTTTGCTAAACTCTTTTTATTTTCTGTTTATATTTTCTTTTATTTTTTATTTATGTATTTTCTTTTCTTTTATATTTTTCATTTTCACTATTACCTAAGACCTATATGTACATAACTCTGGATATATCTAATGGCATAACATATTATCGGGTAAAGGATAGGAAAAAGCATCTAGGGCAATGAAAATTATGCTGGTGTATATATAGAAAAGTTTATTTCGCCTATAGGGGTGACTAGGGATAATATGTACAAGGATGACTAGAAAGGCTCAAATGATCCAAAGATGGCATAAATCACTTCCCTAATCAACTGTGATCTAATATTTCACCTCAAGAGAAGATCAAACAAATTCTAGAATATGATGTATAAGATCATATGAAAAAATGCAATCCTATGTTCACATAAGCTTTCTCTAGATGAGCATACCAATCCATGACCTGACATTTGCATAAAATGAGGAAATCGAAATTAGAATCAAGATAAATTCAGAAACTTAACTTCATGTTTTTCACTATAATCATACATCTCAGTCAGTCAAAGTTATACTAAATCATGGGGTTATATCATAGAATTATAGGAAGACAACATGCTAAGCATTAAATTACCTCAAAACAAAACATTGTAAGCTCATTTTTTCAAATATTTTGAAATATTTTGCAATTTTGCTAAAAAAAAAAAATTCAAAAATTGTCGGGTTAATCTCTTCCTCCAAACTTAAAGTGCCTACTATACTCATTATGCAGGTAATATAAGAAATGAAGCTTAGGATTAGAATACTCCCCTATCTAATGACGATGAACACTTAAAGCTCGATGAGGAAGTTTTATTACAAATATTGTCATAACCTCCCCTCCCGTGACCTACCAAAAACCACCACAAATTTTTCGCAATTTACTTACCTCTTCTTCTGTCATAACTCAAAACCATACTGTTGGGCTGTGATTCGATATTAGTCACCTCAACCACATTCATTCCATAATATGCATACATATCAATCCAATTATCTATTGATTGTAAGTACTCTTTTCTTAAAAGTAAACTCATATATATTAATATAAATACTTGTACATATACATCCCCGACCGTACATTCGTTTATATAACTGTGCTTTTACATTGTTCAGTACAAAACGTCCAAATGTGTATACCTTTTGTAAGAGGGGTATGTAGTGGATCAAGGAATACCAGTACTCAGCCGTGTCCAACTACTATGAACGCTATGTAGAGAGATGAAATAAAAAGGCGGTGAGCTCACAGCTCAGTAAGGAAGTAAGGCAAGCATGCATGGTATATTGGACTTATATGTTACCAGAACAAGGCCCGGCCTTACATGCTACCAGAGCAATACCTCACCTCATGCACACTATCACGTGGTCCCTGGGTCGGTTCCCAGGCGGCCCACTCTCTCGGTCTTACATGCTACCAAAGCAAGGCCACCCAGCGTTACCAGAACGGGGGTCATCTCATGTTACCAAAACGGAGGCATCTCTCGTTACCAAAATGGAGGAATATCAAACTTACATGCTACCAAAGCAAGGCCTCCTAACGCTACCAAAGTGGAGGAATAATCGGACTTACATGTTACCAGAACAAGGCCTGTGGTCCCTAAGTCGGTTCCCAGGCGTCCCACTATATCGGTCTTACATGCTACCAGAGCAAGGCCCGATGTGTATTCAACATGACATGCCTAAGTCTCAATCATTAGCCATTATCTTATAAAACGTTATGCCTTCACGTAGAACTCATAATGGTTTTCTCTCATAAAACTCATTCAAAATATTTGTGTACTCACCACAAAACATATTAAAATCGAGTTCCAACCGGCAAAACACGCACACATTTTCTCAAATCTCAATATCGCCTTAACGTAGAGCCCAATTTACTTTTCACGTAAACTCAAAGGTTTATAAAGCAATTTCACACTCAGCTTATAAACTCATAAAATAATGGGCTCCAACCAGCTATAAAAATCGTGTGCAATTATATCACAACACAACACCAAACATGCTTGTATTCTCAAATCGTGGTTCATGCTACAAACAGTTCATCAAAACACATACACAAATGGTTTAGTTTTCCCTTACCTCTTTGCACCTCGTATAGTGCAATCGTTTCCCCCGTATCACGGACTAGCCTCGTTTTCCACTCTGGAACTCCCGAGCTGTCCAAACGATGTTAAAACATCAATACTCATTATTACATTAACCTCAATTCTCAAAATCGAGCATAATTGCTCATAACACCTCCAATTTCTCAATTCTCATAACTCCATCACAAACCACAATCTCGCTCACAACACCTCAACATTCTATATTTCCTATGCCACAATATCTATGCTAATACACCACATTGTCTAAATCTCCATTTATAGCTCAAAAATTCCTAAATTTACCAAAGTTGCTAAATATCATCATCACTCCAACTACATTGTAATTTCATCAATCCCTAATCATTTTCCAGCTATTTCAACATAATGCCAACAACCATTATCACCAAAATCATCTCAGATATAAGGATCGAGGTTTAGAAATTACCCAAAACTTGTGGAGAGCGTATCTCTTGCCTCGATTCGATCCGTCTTTCGATTTTCAAGTATGTTGTTCTCTCTTGGATGAGGAACAACTTTCCTTTTTGCCACAACTTCTGATTTGGATGGAAATGGGTGCTTTGGATGAGTGAGAAAGCTAGGGCTTCGACAGAAATGGGGTTTGGAAGAGAGAGAAAATGAAATTGCAGGAGAAAGCAGGGGTTCCTTATATAGACGGAGGGTAGGAGATCGATCTGGCTCTTGATGAGATCGATCTGCATTTGAATTTGGGGAGGATTTTGGGTAATTTATGCCTAGGAGATCGATCTGTCGAGGGGTGAGATCGATCTCTTTATGGCTTTATGAGATCGATCTGCTCCTTGAGGAGATCGATCTTCTCCCAAACAGAAACATTTGGAGATCGATCTCTTCCTCATGAGATCGATCTTCTCTCAAATAGAATCATAAGGAGATCGATCCTCTTCCATTGGAGATCGATCTGCTCCTTAAATTCCTCCTTCCTTGTCCTTTTTAACTCACCAGATCGATCTCTCCTTCTCCCAGATCGATCTGTCCTCATAGCTTCACACTTATTTTAAACACTTAACATATAAATCTCCAATTATCATTCCCACAATTCATTTAGCTCAATAAATTATACTTCAAGTTCATATTACATAATTGAAATATGTCTGAAATTCTCAGATCTCACATCCTCCCCACCTTAAAAGAATTTGGTCCTCCAAATTCAACTCAACTAGTCAAAGAGATGGGGGTATTTCTCCTTCATGAGGTTCTCTAGTTCCCACGTTGCCTCTTCCATTGAGTGATGTTTCCACAAAACTTTCACTAATGGGATGCTCTTGGTTCTCAGTACCTTCTCCTTTCTATCGAGAATCCGGACGGGTTCCTCAGTGTAGCTCATGTCCTCTTGTATGTCCATCTCATCATACTCTATAACATGAGAAGGGTTCGGGTGGTACTTCCTCAACATAGACACATGAAAGACGTTATGTATTCTGAAAATCTATGGGGGTAATGCCAATCTGTAGTCTACCTCTCCCACTCTCTCAAGAATCCCGAATGGTCCTATGTATCGAGGACTCAATTTTCCTTTCTTCCCAAATCGCACGATACCCTTACTCGATGATACTTTCAAAAATACTGCATCACCAACATCAAACTCGAGTGGCCGTCTACGCACATCCGCGTAGCTTTTCTGTCTACCCTGTGCAGCCCGTAGCCTCTCACATATGAGTTTCACATTCTGTACAGCTTGCTCAACAAGCTCGGGAGCATTTATCTTTCTGTCACCGACTCCTTCCCAAGCTACAGGGGATCTACACCTCCTACCATATAGAGCCTCAAAGGGTACCATTCCAATACTTGCATGATAGTTGTTATTGTACGCAAACTCTGCTAGGGGCAGGTGATCATCCCATGATCCCTTAAAATCCATCGTACACGCCCTCAACATATCCTCCAGGGTCTGAATAGTCCTCTCTGACTGATCATCTGTCTGAGGATGATAGGCAGTACTAAAACTTAATCGAGATCCCATGGACTCCTGAAACTGGGTCTAAAATTTGGAAGTAAACCGGGAATCTCTATCAGAAGTAATACTCACTGGAGCCCCATGTAATCTAGCTATCTCGCTGACATACAGCTCAGCTAAGGCATCCACAGTATCTGTGCTCTTGATGGCAAGGAAGTGGGTACTCTTGGTCAATCTATCCACAATGACCCATATCGCATCACAACCTCTTCGGGTCCTCGGTAAACCCATAATAAAATCCATGGTGACATGCTCCCATTTCCATGTAGGTATAGGTAAGGGCTGTAGTAGTCCTCCAGGCTTCAGATGATCAGCTTTCACTTGCTAGCATATTAAACACCTGGCCACATACTCTGCCACGTCTCGCTTCATACCACTCCACCAGTACACCTTTCTTAAATCTCGGTACATCTTAGTACTCCTTGGGTGCATGGTGTATCGCGAGCATTGAGATTCCCTCAGTATCAGTCTCTTTAGGGTATCATCGTCCGGTACACAAGTCCGTCCTCTGAATCTCAACAATCCATCCTCACTGACTGTGAGATCCGACTGCAAACTCTGTTTAGCTTGGCTAACCATATCTATCAACCTCTGATCACTATGCTGCCCAGTTCTAATCTGATCCATGATCCTGGGCTCTATCCACAAGCTAGCCAAAAATCCAGTCTCTACCTCTTTAACTCCGATCCGAAGTTCGGCGAACTGCACTAACAAATCCCATTCCTTGATCATCATAGCAGATATCATACTCTTCCTGCTTAGGGCATCAGCAAGTACATTCTCCTTACCCGGATGATATAGAATCTTGCAGTCATAATCCTTAAGGAGTTCCATCCATCTCCTTTGTCTCATGTTTAACTCTTTCTAATCAAAGAGATATCTTAAACTCTTGTGATCAGTGAAGATCTGGAATCTTTCTCCATATAAGTAGTGTCGCCAGATCTTCAAAGCAAATACCACAGTGACTAACTCCAAATCATGCGTGGGGTAATTTCGATCATGGTCTTTCAACTGTCGCAATCCATATGCGACCACTCTTCCATACTGCATAAGTACACACCCCAATCCTTGATGAGATGCATCACTATACATCGAAAATCCTCCTGATCCCTCAGGAATAGTTAACACAGGTGCCGCTGTCAATCTCCTTTTTAACTCCTGAAAACTGAGCTCACATTGATCAGTCCATATGAACGGAGTCTCCTTAGGCGTGAGTTTAGTCAAAGGAGCGGCAATCCTTGAAAATCCTTCCACAAATCTTCTGTAATACCCTGCCAAACCAAGGAAGCTTGGCACCTCAGTAACTATCCTCGGTCTCTCCCAACTAAGCACAGTTGCTACTTTACTTGGATCCACTGATACTCCTTCCTCTGAGACTATATGACCAAGGAAAGCTATCCGGTTCAGCCAAAATTCACACTTACTAAGCTTTCCATGTAATTGCTTATCTCGGAGTATCTGAAGTACTAACCACAAATGCTGTGCATGCTCCTCATACGACCGAGAGTATACCAGGATATCATCAATAAAGACTATCACAAATTTATCTAGATAGTCTCTGAACACTTCGTCCATCAACCTCATAAATGCAGCAGGGGCATTCGTCAATCCAAAGGACATCACCAAAAATTCATAATGGCCATACCTTGTCCTGAAGGCCGTCTTGAAAATATCTTCTTCCTTGATCCTCAATTGGTGATAGCCCGATCTCAAATCAATCTTAGAAAAGACTGAGGCCCCTCTTAGTTGATCAAGTAGATCATCAATCCTGGGCAGTGGGTATTTATTCTCACCGTGGCATTATTCAACAGCCGGTAGTCTACGCATAATCTGAGACTACCATCCTTCTTCTTGACAAATAAAACCGGTGCTCCCCACGGTGAAACACTGGTCCTAATGAACCCTTGATCCAATAACTCCTATAGTTGTTTCTTCAATTCCTCAAGTTCCACTAATGCCATCCTGTAGGGAGGTTTAGAGATCGGCTGAGTATCTGGTACTAAATCAATGGTAAACTCCAGCTTTCTCTCTCTGGTGGTAAACCTAGCAGCTCATCTGGGGAAACATCCGGGAATTCACACACCACAGGTATATCCTCAATCCTCGGATGTTCCCGCTCATCGTCTGAGATGAGTGTTTCGTAACCTTCACATGAAGCGTCATATTTAATACTCTCAAAAATAATATTAAAATTCTCAAATTACTTACTAGAATTCCACATATTCATTTCTTCAATATCTCAACCGTACACTGTAAGGTTCAGGTAGGGAGAAAGTTACAATCTTAGTGTAGCAGTCTAAACTCACTCGATTGGTTGCCAACCAATCCATCCCCAGAATTACATCAAACCTATGTATATTCAACATGATTAGATCTGCTAACATCACTCTATCTCCCACCTTTATTTCACATCCTCTACAGATTAACTCAGTTCTCTGGGATTCACGCATAGGGGTATTTACATGTAGTACATACTCTAGAGGTTCAAACATCAAATTTAAACTACATGTAAAATGCTCTGAAATAAACGAATGCGTGGATCCTGGATCTATCAATACATGAGCCTTATGATTACAGACAGAAAGTGTACCTCTTATAGTTTCTGCAGAAGTGTCTGCGGTCTCCTTATCTAGGGCAAACACACGTCCCTGTGCCACAGGTTTCTTCCCTTTCTTTGCAGCAGTGGCCCGTCTCTGGGGATTCACTCTCTGAGGCTGCTGTCTAGTAGGCTCCGGAGCATGTGGTATCTGAGGTTGAGGAGAGTCCTTCACTCTGTGATCCATGTCACTACATCTAAAACATCCACGGATTGACCCAGTACAACTTCCCTCATGCGATCGGCCACAGTCTCTACAAACCCTTATCTCCGGCCTGCCATATCGAGGGGTCTCCTTGATAATAGGATAAGCTCTGGGTCTCTCCAATCTACCCTTCTGTACCTCAATCCTTCCTCTCCTGAAGGAACCTCTCCGAACATTTGCTTGAGACATTGCTGGCCTCTTGCCTTTGTCCCTAATCACTGCTCCAAACTCATTCTAGGACTGTATAATTTCAATTCCCCTCTAAATCTCTTGTGCTCATCTCAGAGCATCTCCAAACTCAGTAATACACAACCCAATCAATCGATCTCTGATGATGGGCTTCAATCCATACATAAATCTCTCTGTGCGGAGCTCTTCATTCTTGAAAGTCTCTGGATCATATCTCAGCAAAGCAGTAAATCGGTTCTCGTAATCATCTACAGACATGTCACCCTGTACCAAACTCAAAAACTCCGCTTGCCTCCTTCTCTGGGCAGCTCATGGTACATATTGGGCTCTAAAGGCTGTCTGGAACTCTTCCCAACCAATCACATCTTGGTGGGACATCAAAATACCCTGGGTAGTACCCCACCAATCTCGAGCTCTCCCTTTCAACATATAGGCACTCATACTGACCCTCTCAGCATCGGTGCACCCCAGATAGTCGAATATAACTCTCAACTCCGTCAACCACTCCTCAGCCTCTGTAGGATCCTTCTTTCCCCTAAATACAGGTGGATTCATTTTAAAAAAGTCCTTCAGTCGGACCATACTTCTGTCATCAAGCTGAGTGATGGGAGGCATTGGGGGTATGAGAGGTCTTTGTGGTGGTGTAGGAGTAGTACCCGAGGCATTAACTCCAAAGTGTTGCGTGAATAACACTGCCATCTGCTCAAAACCTTGCCTCACATCGGTCTCAATTCGATTAAATCGAGAGTTAGGACTCTCTGGTTATGGGACAGGTGGCGGAAGGGACTCTGCCTGCCTCCTCGAACGACCTCGTCGTTTACTCATTCTCTATCTCAACTCGTCTCCTACGCGTACATATCAAAATCGATTGAAATCTCAATCCTCAGATTTAGTTCATGACCAGACTATTACAAACACTTGGGATGTATTCTATTTCACTTAACCTACACTGACAGTACTAAGCACCCTAAGCTCTGATACCAAGAAAACTCTATCACGCCCCGGAAGCACGAAAAATAGGGCTAATTTAAAACTTTTTACTCATCAATTCACAATTAAGGGTGCATTCCTGTGCAGTGTCATACATCATCATAATTATCATGCCTCAAGATCTCATCATAAGATAGTATATATTGTATCATATACATTACTCGATTCCAAGTTAATTAATATTAATACATCCCGTACATCATTGTACAATAAGTGTCTGTAAATATAACTCTAGTCTGGGTACATGAATATTAAATATCTACCTCAATACACAAAATATGGCCTGGAGCTCAAGTCCCCACTAGCCTCTAACCCGTACGTCGCAGGGAACTCACTTCACTTGAAGCGATCTGGGGGGAAGAGAAAACAGGGTGAGCTTCCAAATCGTTCAGTAAGGGGGGTAAGGGAACTCAGTTATATAAACCATATCACACATCACAAATATGTATTTATTTATGAAGCTCATTTGAAATCGTAGCATGAAAGTTCTCAAAACATCATCATCTCATAACTCATAAATCATGTGAAAACATGAAGGTAAAAAGGCTCAATATCGAGCACTTACAAGCATGTGTAAATATATGCGATAATGGTTGTTCTCAAAATACGTGATAAAAATCACCTCAGTAAATAGCACATGACAAGGTCACAAAACACAACTCATGTGTAAAACGAGACTAGGCAATAAAACTAAATTAAAACTCGTCATGGCACATCAAATATGTAATCTCCTCTGGGTGCGCATCCCAGGCATCCTCGTATAGAGGGAACGTCGACAATATGGTCGTATACATGCTATATTGGACTTATATGTTACCAGAATAAGGCCCAGCCTTACATGCTACCAGAGCAATGCCTCACCTCATGCACACTATCACGTGGTCCCTGGGTCGGTTCCCAGGCGGCCCACTCTCTCGATCTTACATGCTACCAAAGCAAGGCCACCCAGCGTTACCAGAACGGGGGTCATCTCACGTTACCAAAACGGAGGCATCTCTCGTTACCAAAATGGAGGAATATCGGACTTACATGCTACTAAAGCAAGGCCTCCCAATGCTACCAAAGCGGAGGAATAATCGGACTTACATGTTACCAGAACAAGGCCTGTGGTCCCTGGGTCGGTTCCCAGGAATCCCACTATATCGGTCTTACATGCTACCAGAGCAAGGCCCGATGTGTATTCAACATGACACGCCTAAGTCTCAATCATTAGCCATTATCTTATAAAACGTTATGCCTTCACGTAGAACTCATAATGGTTTTCTCTCATAAAACTCGTTTAAAACATTTGTGTACTCAACACAAAACATATTAAAACCGAGTTCCAACCGGCAAAACATGCACACATTTTCTCAAATCTTAATATCGCCTTAACGTAGAGCCCAATTTACTTTTCACGCAAACTCAAAGGTTTATAAAGCAATTTCACCCTCAGCTTATAAACTCATAAAATAATGGGCTCCAACCGGCTATAAAAATCATGTGCAATTATATCACAACACAACACCAAACATGCTTGTATTCTCAAATCGTGGTTCATGTTACAAATAGTTCATCAAAACACATACACAAATGGTTTAGTTTTCCCTTACCTCTTTGCACCTCGTATAGTGCAATCGTTTCCCCCGTATCACGGACTAGGCTCGCATTCCACTCTGGAACTCCCGAGCTGTCCAAACGATTTTAAAGCATCAATACTCATTATCACATTAACCTCAATTCTCAAAATCGAGCATAATTGCTCATAACACCTCCAATTTCTCAATTCTCATAACTCCATCACAAACCACAATCTCGCTGACAACACCTCAACATTCTATATTTCCTATGCCACAATATCTATGCTAATACACCACATTGTCTAAATCTCCATTTATAGCTCAAAAATTCCTAAATTTACCAAAGTTGCTAAATATCATCCTCCAACTACATTATAATTTCATCAATCCCTAATCATTTTTCAGCTATTTCAACACAATGCCAACAACCATTATCACCAAAATCATCTCAGATGTAAGGATCGAGGTTTAGAAATTACCCAAAACTTGTGGAGAGCTTATCTCTTGCCTCGATTCGATCCGTCTTTCGATTTCCAAGTATGTTGTTCTCTCTTGGATAAGGAACAACTTTCCTTCTTGCCACAACTTCTGATTTGGACGGAAATGGGTGCTTTGGATGAGTGAGAAAGCTAGGGCTTCGACAGAAATGGGGTTTGAAAGAGAGAGAAAATGAAATTGTAGGAGAAAGTAGGGTTTCCTTATATAGACAGAGGGTAGGAGATCGATCTGGCTCTTGATGAGATCGATCTGCATTTGAATTTGGGGAGGATTAGGGGTAATTTATGCCTAGGAGATCGATCTGTCGAGGGGTGAGATCGATCTCTTTATGGCTTTATGAGATCGATCTGCTCCTTGAGGAGATCGTTCTTCTCCCAAACAGAAACATTCAGAGATCGATCTCTTCCTCATGAGATCGATCTTCTCTCAAACAGAATCATAAGGAGATCGATCCTCTTCCATTAGAGATTGATCTGCTCCTTAAATTCCTCCTTCCTTGTCATTTTTAACTCACCAGATCGATCTCTCCTTCTCCCAGATCGATCTGTCCTCATAGCTTCACACTTATTTTAAACACTTAACATATAAATCTCCAATTATCATTCCCACAATTCACTTAGCTCAATAAAATTATACTTCAAGTTCATATTACATAATTGAAATATGTCTGAAATTCTCAGATCTCGCATAACATAAACTCATGCATAAGGTCATATAAAACTAGTGTAAGCGGTGCTCCCAGTACTATGTCATGTAAAACTGAGTATGAGTACTGCTCCAATACTCTATCATGCATCAATCAATAAAACTGAGTATGAGCAATGCTCCAGTACACTATCATGCACAAATCGCATTTAAAATCAAGTACGAAAAATACTCAAGTACTACGTGATGCATATCTCATAAAATCTAGTGCGTATATTACTCTAGCACCAATAGTTTTTACCCAAACCTGATAGATGACTTATTTCAATCGAATTTCACTTAATTAAATCACATCAACAGTATAACGTGCTGTTTTCGCATATATCATGAAAACATTAGCTAGTCTATCTATCCAATTGTCAAAACCAGTTATACACATGCTTCCTAAGTGTTTTACCCTTATTTGGGGTAAAACCACAATTTTACCTTATCGGTTCCTACCGAACTTTTCTATACATGGAATTGATAATTCTATTTTTAATAGAATTATTTGTGCTTAATTTTCTAATTATTTATTTAAATCCCCATATTATTTTATTAATTATCCCCTTATTTAATTAAAATTCTTTAATGTGCAGATAAATTAAATCCGGATGAAACTCAGTCGTTTCAGTCGAAATTGGGTTTAAAACGGGCGAAAGGAGACTGGACCACTTCCAATTTATAGATCGAGTCCCCAGTCGTCTAGACACGCATGATGCCAGGTGTCCGTATTTTATTTGCTCTGAAACGATAAGATCGAAGGACAACATGCCAACCTTCTGGAAGATACACGCCGAGCCACATTGCACAGCCAATTGACAAAAAGACTGATGACGTGGAAATATCTACTCTGCAGCAAATCAAAGGAAGACAAGTGGCCAAATAATGCCATCTCATCTAGGATAGAAAAATTACCATTGTACCCCTAAGTGTGTATATAAATAGAATATGATGGCAATTGAAAAAAATAAAATGAAGTAGGAAGTAGGAGTAGGGTAAGTAGTCTAGGTTAGGAGTAGTGTAGAGTAAATTAGGAGTAGTGGTAATTCTATGGTACCTTGAGTTTTTAAGTTTTTTTTTTTTTTAGTTTAATTTCCAAGCATTTCCCGTTAGTTTGTTTTTAGCCACCATTTTATTTTATTGTTCATTCAATCTTCATTTTATGAAAAGCTTCTTCATTTTCTAGTCTTTGATAATTTCATTAATGGCAATTGATTTCCTTTCCTTATTCTCGGTTTTGTTTAAGTCATTTCTTCCTTCCTCTATGCTTTTTGGTTTTGGTGCTTTGATGTGGGTTGATGCTTAGCATTGTTCCACATCAATGGCAATGTGGAACCATGGCAGCAGGAGATGGAATAAAAGCAATCCGATTAGTCACGTTGATGAAGCTCACATTGATATTTTCAGTGTGGTTTTCACATATTTCCAGTCGGGTTTAAATTCATTTTTTGTTTTACATCATTGTCCATTTCTTTCCTTATTTCATTTGTATTTGCATGCATTTCATGATTCGGTTCTTGACTGCATTTAGAATATAGCTTCCATTTTTTACTGCATTTTCTTACGTTCATTGAATCCATTTCATTTATTACAATTTATTTCAGCATTATTGTTGTTTGTTCATTTTTTGCTTGCTGATGGTTAGTGACAAGGATATGGTAGGCTGTTCAGTGTAGAGTTTCAAGAGGTAGTTCGTGGGTCATGGTTTCATTCTTGGCAGCAAGTTTAACTTTATTTTCAGCCTCTGTTGTGCTCTGTTTTTGGTTTTTCTTACTGCTCATTGTGGATTTTATCCTTTGGTTTGTTTTATTTGCTGCTTATGTTTCGGGTGCATCCCGTTCTGCTGCAATCACCATAGTTTGAAGACAATAGCCATGGAGTAGAGGATAGGCACGGGGATGATGTAATGTTGCAGGATAGTGCAGCATATATGGCATGTTGAGGACAGTACCGGGATAAAACTGCACACCAAGCACCTAAAGCAGATAGCAGGGGACGTGCACTGCCAAGGTAGGTGTCACATGACAGCACCTAAGAAACAGAGGTCACAGACTTACATCAGACAGCAGAAGCGAACCTCATCTAGAGCTATTTTTGGTCTGGACCGAGGGGACCTGGACAAAATCGAGAGCAACTTGGAACACCGGAACAGGCCCTGAATGTGGGTGATGCTCGGTAGGGATATGCTCGGTAAGCAGACAGAAGGCGTGGACTAACCTGGAGCAGAAGTTTGTAGACAATAGGAGTGGATAGACCTGGAGCAGAACCCACGGACGAGAGCAGTGCATCACTCACAGAACCAAGAATAGCAGGGAACACCTGGAGTAGCCAAGAAGAAAAAAGAACAGTGCAAAAATTGGGACCACTTTGTTTTTCATGTTGTCTAAGGCCATGTTTGGCACATTTTCATTGTAGGTTTAATCCATTTTCATGTACTTTTAGAATAGTTTAATTCTAATTTATTTTGTTAGCATAAGAAGTTAAGATTTTAATTTTATTTGCATGATTAGCTATAGTTCAATTGATTGGTTAGTCTAGAATTTAGATTTAATTATGTCATTTGTTAATTTTTAATTTTTTTATAGGTTTTCCAATTAGAATTAATTTAGATTAAACTCATTTTATGCATTTTTAATTTAGTCTTCATTTTTATTAAATTTTAGGTTAGTTTAAATTGCATTTTCATAATTACATTAATTTGCATGCATATTTTATTTTAGGTTTGTTTAATTTTAGTTTAATTAATTTTGTTTCTTTATTTATTTTCATATTTTTATTTTATTTTAATTGCGTTAATTAATTTTAACTGTTTTAATTTTCTTTTGTAGGTTGTTGTTTTTAATTGCTTGGAGCATTGTATGTACTTTTAGCTCGGTTTTATTTTCTTTAGTTTATAGCTTTTATTATTTTCAGTATTTTTAATTTCAAACTTAGTAGACCACCCATCTTCAATTCATAATTTGCTAGGATATACTTAGGGTAAGATTAACCGGTAGTTAATTAGGCTAATCAACTTCTCTGTGAGATGATAATTCGAGACTCAAATCCCATTATTACTTGTACGACTCGTGCTCTGCGGACAATACGTTTAGATCATACTAAGTTTTTGGAGCCATTGCCGGGGAAGTTTTAATTAGTCGTTAATTAATATCGGTGAAATTATGCTTAGGTGTAAGTCTAGCTTGTAAATATTTAGGTTGTAAATATTTAGAGCCTGAGTTTAGGTTAGTTAAATTTTCTCATAATTAATTAAAAAAATTGAAAAATTTAAAAACTTCAAAAAAAAATTTAAAGACTTTTTGATGATTGCATACGTAGAGCCAAAAGTTATGATTGCTTTCCTTTAGATCCTGAAATTGAACGAACTCTTAGAAAAATTCGAAAGGACTCTAGGAAATTATTAGCTCCACTGCAACACACTATGGCAGAAAATAGGAAAATTAAGACCATTGGAGATTATGCAATGCCGACTATTGGAGGTTATTATACCGGCATTAGGCCACCAGCTGTCCCTACAAACAACTTCGAAATTAAGCCTTCCATCCTCCAGATGATCTAGACCTCTTTACAGCTCAGTGGGCTTCCACACAATGACCCACATGCTCACCTCGGGCAATTCCTGGACTTGTACAACACCTTTAAGCACAATGGATTATCTGATGATGCATGATAATTCTATTTTTAATAAAATTATTTGCGCTTAAATTCCTAATTATTTATTTAATCCCCATATTATTTTATTAATAATCCCCTTTATTTAACTAAAATTCTTTAAATGTGCAGGTAAATTAAATCCGGATAAAACTCAGTCGTTTCAGTCGAAATTGGGTTGAAAACGGACTAAAGGAGACTGGACCACTTCCAATTTGCAGACCGAGTCACCAGTCGTCTTGACACGTGTGATACCAGGTGTCCGTTTTTTGATTTGCTTCGAAACAATAAGATCAACGGATACCGTGCGAACATTTTGGAAGGCACAAGTCGGGGCTACATCGCACAACTAACTGGACAAACCGACAAATGACGTGGAAATATCTGCTCTGTAGCGAATCAAATGAAGACAAGTGGCCAAACAATGCTAACTCATCTAGGATGAAAAATTACCATTTTACCCCTAAGTGTGTATATAAATAGAAAATGATAGCAATTAGAAAATGTAATGTAATCTAGGGTAGAATAGTTTTAGGGTTTATTTTAGGATTTATTGTTTTTAAGTCTTTCTTTTTTGTTAGTCACCATTGTTAGGTTACTATTCATTTTCATGAAATGCCTTTGTTCATTTCTATCTCTTTGATTTCTTAATGAATAGTTATCATTTCCATTTTCTCTTCTGTTTGGTTTTGTTACAATCCCAGCTCTTTATTTTAGTGTTACCATGAAAATCATTATTTTTTCCTTAGTTTTTAGTTCTCGGTTTCCCAATTTACTTATGTCTTTGTTTGTTAAACCTTTATTTTTTTAGCTCTCGGTTTACTCTCTTGGTTCATTCGGGTAACACTTTCTTCCTTTGTTCATGCCTTTTGGTTTTGATGCTTTGATGTGGCTTGATGCTTAGCATTTATTCACATCAATGACAATGTGGAACCTTGGATGGAGAAAGGAATGAAGCAATCCGAGCTACTGGTTTCATGTTACTTTGCTATACAAATTTTGATAATCTTATTTTAATGTTCTGTTGTTAATGTTGCTTCTTTATTTTAGGTTTTATGCTTATATCATTGTAATGTTTTGTTCCTGTTTCATTGCCTGCTCTACACAAATGCTAATCTTTACTGCATGTTAATATTAGCTTCCGTATTTTTTACTGCATTTTATTCTTCTCGATTTTATGTGTGCTTGTCTTTACATGTTCTTTTTCTTCTTTTCTTTTGCTTGTTGATGAGAGCAAGGTTGCTGCCGTGTAGACATAGCATAGTATGAGTGAAATATTACAATATGCATGGGTTATATATTTGTTCTCTGTTTAGCTCTGTTTCACGTTGAGTGCACTGTTCTTTATTGTTATTTTGTTGTTAGTCGGTTATAAGCTTGTTTCCTATTCAAGAGAGCAGTGCTGTGCTGTAGTTCTCCAACATCACTAAGTTGCTGAAGTAGATATTAATAGGGTGCAGTTGAAGGGTGCAGAGTGTGGGCAACTAGGATCGGGTCCAACCCCTGTCTTCTTGTTCTGTTTGCCGTTGCCGAGAGTTTAGGTGTGTGCTGTTGTGTGCTGTTACAGATTTTGGACTGCATGGATAGCTGCTGATTATTCCAAGCAGGATATGATGCATGAAGCAGGTTGTGGCCAAGCCGAATGCTGTGAAATGCAACGCAGAGCAGCAAGTAATGGTGACTGATCCTATTCGGGACAATGCTACTGGAACTGTAGAAAAGGACTGAACTGTGAGTGAGATGGACATGCGAGGAACGATCAACGATAGTGATGAAGGGTAGTATAAGGGGTAGTAGTACCTGGACAGAAGTCTTGATGCAGCACCTAGAGACAATCGAAATCTGGAGCAAAGGACAAACCGTGAGCACCTGGACAGCAGCTAGGGAAGAAGACGTGCACAGTACCAGCATGTTGGGACCACTTGCTGGAAATTGTTGTTAAGGCCATGTCATTTTAATCATTTCCAGTTTTTCGTTAATGCCTATTTTTATATTTTTATTAATCCTTGTTAGCTTAGATTAGAGTCTTTAATTAAATTACATCTTAGTATTATTGTTTAGTGGTATAAAACTTAGTTTTAATCAGGATGATAGTTAATCAAGTGTTCATTTAGAATTAGATTAGGGGTAGATTTATTCCATGCAATTTTAAGTTTGTTTTCATTTTTAATTTAATCCAAAAATATTTTCATGCATTAGTTAGATTTTGTTTTATTAGCATTTAGTTAGAGTTAAGTTTAAGAATTTCTTTAGGTAAGTAGATTTTTATTTTATTAGACTTTAAGTTAGTTGAAATTGCATTTTCTTAGTTAGTTTATGTGAGACCCCGTATATGTATAAGGGTATATATGTACATAGAAGTGTAAATAGAGTTGTACTATGAATTCATGAGTGAAGTATATGTGATGTAAGTCCATAAGTAATGTACATACTTGTAATGAGAGTGGTAATCGTACATACAAGTTTCATTATGTATGAATGTGTAGAAATGGATTTAAACATGTGGAGAATGTGTGTAGAATGGATTATGAATGGTTTGGTAAAATGGAAGTAGAATTGCATAAGATGTGCACTTCCATTTTTGTTTATATTAAGTACCATTGGTCATACAAAGATTCTACACAAGTTTTAATGTGTATGAAGTGAGGATGGATGCCATTTTCAAGTCTCAAAGATGAATGAATGAGGAAATGATCATGGTAGTAAATTAAGGATGTTTGGTAAGTGTTGTTGCAGAGGAACTGCAGAAAATCTGGAAATTTTGAAGGGCAGATCGATCTCATGGGATGAGAGATCGATCTGGAAGAGCCAGAATGCTCTTATTTGGGCAAAAGAATAGAGCAGATCGATCTCCAATGGAGCCAGATCGATCTCCTTAGCTCTCTGTTTGGGAGCAGATCGATCTCATGCTTCGACAGATCGATCTCAGCTTAAAAATGCCGTGAAAAAGAGGGATTTTAAGGGACCAGATCGATCTCCTCTTGGACCAGATCGATCTCCTTAAGCTAATTCTATATAAGGAGTGCCGAAAATCAAAAAATTCGAGAAAAAACACAAACCTTCCACTTTCAACCCAAAAACCTAACTTTCTCTCTAAAAAATCAGCCATTTTCAGTGAGGTTTGAAGGGAGACCATTAGAGGCAAAGTTGTTCCTATCAAAGAGAAGAACAACATAGTTGGAAGGCATTTTCCCATTGCTGATATTGAAGAAGTTAAGGGCATTTCCATTTGGAGCAAGAGGAGAAATCAAATTGGGTAAGATTCTAACACTTCAACTATGGTGCATTATTTATTTAAGTGATTTTGGAGTTGTTTGGCATGAGTATGGATGGTTAGAAACTATCTAAATACATTGGAATGATTATGACCTAGAAATGGTCTAGAGTGAGAAAGTGGAATGTATGGAGATTAATGATGAATAAGATATGTAAAAGTTATTTATAGTGTTGTGGTATGATTTTAAGATGTGGTTAGTGGATAAATTGTAAGACTTACCTAAAAGAGGTAAAATGTGGATTAAGGCATTTGTAAGATGCATAAGTGGATAATATTGACTAGTGAGGTCAATTATGGGTTAAATACATTAACTCAATCGATTTAATGAATGAATCGCAGCTTCCGAGGATACGCCGAGGTGAGTTGGGCCAAGAGCGTGAGAAGCTAAAAGGAAAGGAGTCATACCAAGTAAATTGAGGTAAGGGAATTGTGTGGACTCTTAGAGATATCTGTGCGCAATTTGGGTGCTTAAACGTTTTGCTAGAATGCATGAGATTAGGAAATGTTGTTGGGTGATTGAAGGGTAAAAGTTGGGAGTTTGAGAAATGTGCATGAAAACAAAAGCATATTTCTTTGGAAATCATGTTTTATTGCTTTTTAGCAAATGATTGGTAGGTTGGCTAACATTGAAATGATTTGCAAAAGAAATGAGTATGTTTTGGTTTTGTTAACCATATTTTGCAAGTTTTGAGCCACCTACATGATTTCGTGAGTATGAAAGAGTGCAAGAGGCACTAGTTTTCACATAGATTTCATATTGTTTTGGCATTGTGCTTTGAGTTTGTCTCGCACTGGATGCCCACCTTGCATGTTGCCGTGTTTGGAGCTTCGAGTAGACTTGGTGTCATATCGATTAAATAGGCTCACACGTGCATTGTTTTGAGACATGGCATGTTAAAACAACCTGATGAGCCCGAACGAGGGATAAGGGTTGGAGATCCACCTGATGAGCCCGAACGAGGGATAAGGGTTGGAGGAACAGCTGATGAGCCCGAACGAGGGATAAGGCTGGGGGTCCACGGAGTACGTTGTACCGTGCATGTAGTATGGAGTACATTGTACCGTGTTGAGTTGTGATGTGCCATCTTCGGACGAGATCTGCTATGGACCGGTGGGTAGGATTTGACCCACCTCCCGTGTGGAAGCAAATGGTGGTGATATCCCGCACACCTGATCCGTGTAGCCGGTATCACAGGTTATGTACATAAGCCTTGAGGTTATTACCTATTGTTGAACTGCCTATCTCACATGTCTAATGCTATTTGAGAATAAATCCATGTTTGAAATGATTTGTGGATCAGGAAAGTCCGAGGGATGGGCTGAGACCTGACCAGTGTTGAATTGATTTGTTAATGGTTTTAAAGTGCACGGATGCATGATGTTTAATGCCATGCTTTATTGTGAAAATGCATGATGGTTAATGCCATGCTATTTGAGAAAAATGCATGATGGGTAATGCCATGCTTTTATTGTGAATTATGCATGATGATTTATACCATGCTTTGAGTTGAAATGTGCACTTAATTTTAATAGCATGAATGCTTTACATACCATTAACACAATCATACCCTCATGTTTTGAGATAAACAATGAATAAAATGCTTTTGAGCATGGCATCACGATCACGTAGATAGTACAGTATCTATCTGTTCGCATGATTGCCTTACTGAGCGTGTGGTTTGCTCACCCCCTTATTTTCCCCTCTCTACAGAGATTTGAGTATAGATTGAGCGTGACTGGAGGTGTTCCCTTTTGATAATCCGCTGCATCCCATCGCTAAAGGTATACACACTTAGATTATTTTGTATCTAAACTAGACATAGCACAGTAGCATTTTGTATGTAACCACTGGGGATGTAAAACAATATAAACACATGTAACAACTCTGATATATATACATTTATACAAGTGTTTACTCATAAATAATGTTTCAAACTGAATTGGTATGGTGGAGTGAGTTAGACGTCGACACACAGCCCAACTGTTAAGTGTGTAGTTGTTCACGATCGAGGAAGGATGATTAAGGATTGATGCATGAAAATGCGAAAAATTTATACGTATTTTGGTAAGTTGAGGGTCGTGACAGAAGTTGGTATCAGAGCTTGAGTTGGTCTGACGTGTGTCGTGTCTAAAATACTTAATAAGTGAAAAATTACATCCCCAAGTTACTGTGCTTGTTTAGATACAAATTGTGTATGTCGATGGGTTGACTAAGTAATTGGTTGTGAATGTAAGGAATTGAGTAAGTATGCCTAATACCAATCGCGGTAGAGGGATGAGAGCACAGGCTCGAGGCCGTAGAGGTAGGCCTGGGGGTCGTGTTGAGCCAAAAACACACGAGGCTTAGGAGAATGTTGAGGTGGAGGCTGATGTTGAGCACGCTCCACAGGGTCTAGAGGAGAGGCCCGAGAGTACTGAGGCTCGCTTCGCGAGGATTGAGCGGAGCATTGAGATGATTGTGGAGTTGGTCACCCAATCTTTATCTGGAGTTGGCGGTAGACAGAGTCCCGCTACGCAGGGTGATGCCGAGCAGGCGGCAGCTCCTGAGGCACGGGCAAGGGAAGCCCAGAGGCCACAGACGACAGATACCCCACCCCCACAGGATGTACCTACGCCGGTTGCTATGCCAGGTAGTAGAGGTTGGGGATATGGATGTGATTCGGATAGACTGCGGCATTTCCAGAAGTTTGGACCGTCGTCTTTCAGTGGAGTAAAGGACCCAGTAGCGGCTGAGGATTGGATCAATGAGATAGAGAAATTATATGGGTTCTTTGAGTGCACTACTACCGAGATGGTAGCATTTGCCGCTTTTATGCTGTAGGGATCAGCAGAACATTGGTGGAAATCCACCAGGCCTATTTTGAGAGCCCGGCATACTGAGATCAGCTGGGATGTGTTTCTAGAGGCCTTCCGGAGACAGTATGTCCCGAATACCGCACAGTGGAAGCTAAAGATTGCATTTTTGGGACTGACCCAAGGGAGCAGGACTGTGGATGAGTATGAGACTACTTTTATATCCCTGGGCAGATATGATCCCAACACGATGGGTAATGAGGTCGAGAAGATCCAGAAGTTTGTGGATGGATTGAGACCGACCATCAGGTCTAGATTGGTTCCCCTGGATATACCGACCTATGAGGAGGCAGTGCGCAGGGCGCAATTATGTGAACAAGATGTTGATAGAATCGCCTCGGAGTTTGGAAAGGTTGGTAAGATGAGGGACAGAGATAAGAAGAGACCTATAATGGATAGAGGCTTCAGCTATAAAGGAAGCAAGAGATTCTCTGGAAAGAGGCCGAGAATTGATGAGATCCGGGAGAGGACAGTTGATACTCCCATGTATCCGGCCATTGCTCCAGCTAAGGGAATCGTGATTGGAGGACCACGGCCTACTACAGAACAGTGTGGCAAGTGTGGTAGGTACCATGGTACTCGACCATGTTATGGACCTCAGGTTGTATGCTTCAGATGTGGGAAGCCAGGGCACATAATCAGAGATTGCCCAGAGATGATAGAGAGAGCCCCACAGAAGGGCAAGGAGCCAGAGAGAGCTCCAGTTGGTACAGTTGCTCCGAGGAGGAGGGCTACAGCTGAGGAAAAGGGGAAGCAAGCAGTGGGTGTAAGCAGAGGACGAGTGCACGCACTGGATCAGGATACTGCAGATCAGGCATCGGATGTGATAAAAGGTACCATCCAAATCTTTGATTTAGAAGCTTATGTACTATTTGATCCTGGTGCCACGCATTCCTTTATTTCGCCATCTTTTGCATGTAAATTGTTGAAGCATGTAAAACCCACGCTGCTTGATAAGATGTTGTTGATATCTACCCCTATGAATGATAGTCAGTTGACTGAGCATAGATATAGGGATTGTAAAATGAAGATATGAGGTAAAGAGATGGCAGCCGATTTAATTTTATTAAACATGAGTGATTTTGATGTGATCCTAGGAATGGATTGGTTGGCTGCCAATCATGTTGTTATGGATTGTCATGCAAAAACTTTGATGTTTCCAGAGATAGACAATATTGTAGTTAATTTTGTGAAATGAAATTAAAGAACATGATTTTTATAAGTGTGATGAGTATAATCTCGATACATGATGTATGAAAGATAAATTTAATTTCATTTATGTATGTGATGTGATGATTTATGATACTAATGGTGGAAAGAATAATGTGAAGGATTCATCGCTTTTGTGATTGAGCTGGATAAGGCACGTCTGGAATTGGAAGACATACCCGTGGTTAGGGAATTTCCAGATGTCTTTCCGGATGAGTTACCAGGGTTACCTCCAGATAGGGAGATGGACTTTGGTATAGATTTGGCACCTGGTACAGAGCTGATGTCCAAGCCACCATACAGAATGGCTCAAGTTGAGTTAGAGGAGTTAAGGAAACAATTACAAGAGTTGCTGGAGAAGGGGTTCATCAAGCCGAGCGTCTCACCTTGGGGAGCACCGGTTCTGTTTGTAAGGAAGAAAAATGGAAGCCTCCGACTGTGTATAAATTATCGGTTGTTGAATAAGGCCACCATCAAGAATAAGTATCCCCTCCCACGTATCGATGATTTGTTGGATCAGCTTAAGGGAGCGCAGGTCTTTTCTAAGATAGATCTGAGATCAGGGTACCATCAGTTGAAGATACGAGATGGAGATGTACCCAAGACAGCTTTTCGCACCCGGTATGGACATTATGAGTTTATGGTTATGCCATTCGGGTTGACGAATGCTCCCGCAGCTTTTATGTCTTTGATGAATGAGGTATTCCACCAGTACTTGGATCGATTTGTTATTGTGTTTATTGATGATATACTGGTGTATTCAAGGTCTAGAGAGGAACATGAAAGGCATTTAAGGATAGTGCTACAAACCCTTCGAGAGAAGAAGTTGTACGCTAAACTCAGTAAGTGCGACTTTTGGTTGGAACAGATCTCTTTTCTGGGTCACATAGTTCGAAGGATGGAGTATCAGTGGACCCATCTAAGATTGAGGCCGTAGTTCAGTGGCAGAGACCCCAGACAGTGACAGAGATCAGAAGTTTCCTGGGTTTAGCTGGGTATTATCGAAGGTTTGTAGAGGGATTTTCGAGGTTAGCTGCTCTTTTGACACGTCTCACGAGGAAAAATGTAGAGTTTGTGTGGGATAAAAAGTGTGAAGAAAGTTTTGAGGAGTTGAAAAGGAGATTAACTACAGCTCCAATACTCACCATTCCTACCAGCTCAGGAGGTTTCTCGGTGTATGCGGATGCTTCACACCTAGGACTGGGCTGTGTATTGATGCAGGATGGGAAGGTAGTAGCCTATGGATCAAGACAGTTAAAGGATCATGAGAGGAACTACCCGACCCATGACTTGGAGTTGGCAGCGGTGGTGTTTGCGCTGAAGATATGGCGCCACTACCTCTATGGTGAGAGATTTCAGATTTATACAGATCATAAGAGCCTTAAGTACCTGTTCTCATAGAAAGAGTTGAACATGAGACAGAGGAGATGGCTCGAGCTGTTAAAGGATTATGATTGTGAAATCTTATACCACCCGGGTAAAGCAAATGTGGTTGCTGATGCATTGAGTAGGAAGCATCTCGAGATGGTATCATTTATGATGATCAGGGAACACGAGCTGTTGGAACAGTTCACGAACCTCAGTTTGGATATGACCCCGCCTGACGCTGATAGTGGATTTATGATAGCTAGCCTGCAGTTGGAACCGGATCTGGTAGATCGAATCCGACAGGCTCAGCGAGTTGATCAGCAGTGTAGTGATATTGTCGGGCAGATACATAGGGGTATAGAGACGGACTTTGGGTTGAGTTCGGATGGATTGTTAAGGTTCAGAGGTAGGATATGTGTTCCTGATGACGCAGAGATCAGAAGGTTGATCCTGACAGAGGCTCACTCATCGAAGTATACGATACATCTAGGGGGTACCAAAATGTATCAAAACCTTCGAAAGGTTTATTGGTGGTCGGGAATGAAAAAGCACATTGCTGAATATGTTGCTAAGTGTCTAGTTTGTCAGCAGGTAAAGGTAGAGCATCAGAAGCCTGCAGGGTTATTGCAGCCTCTACCGATACCGACATGGAAGTGGGAGCATGTCACCATGGATTTTGTGATGGGATTGCCGAGGACCCGGAGAGGTCATGATGCCATATGGGTGATTGTGGATCGGTTGACAAAATCAGCCTATTTTCTAGCTATGAGAGCTACCGATACTTTGAGCCAGTTAGCGAACCTATCTATGCGCAGGATAGTGAGGCTACATGGAATTCCAGTGAGCGTTGTTTCTGATAGGGATGCCCGCTTCACTTCCCACTTTTGGGAACATTTTCAGGAAGCGATGGGGACCCAGTTAAATTTTAGCACCGCGTTTCATCCTCAGACAAATGGTCAGTCAGATAGGACTATACAGACCCTGAAGGACATGTTGAGAGCGTGTGCATTGGATTTTGGAGGCTCCTGGGATGACCATTTGCCACTCGCAGAGTTCGCTTATAATAACAGTTTTCATGCGAGTATCGGGATGGCACCATATGAGGCATTGTATGAGCGTAGATGCCGTTCCCCTATTGGATGGGAAGAGGTTGATGACAGACAGATCTTTGCTCCCGACTTGGTCAGACAAGCCTCTGAGGACGTCCAATTGATATGTGAGAGGTTACGGACAGCTCAGAGCAGGCAAAAGAGTTATGCTGACAAGAGACGGAGACCACTAGAGTTTGAGGTGGGTGAGTCAGTGTTTTTGAAAGTTTCCCCTTCGAAGGGAATTATGAGATTTGGGAAGAAGGGAAAGTTGAGCCCTCGATATATAGGGCCATTTGAGATACTTGATAAGGTGGGAGACAAGGCGTATAGGTTGGCATTGCCACCAGAGTTGGTAAGTGTGCATAACGTCTTCCACGTATCCATGTTGAGGAAGTATCACCCGGACCCGGCACATGTGATAAGATATGAGCCTTTGGAACTCAATGAGGGTATGACCTATGTTGAGAAGCCAGTTCGGGTATTGGACAGAAAAGAGAAAGTGCTAAGGACAAAGACAATTCCCTTGGTGAAGATACTTTGGCAACATCACACTGTGGAATAAGCCACATGGGAATTGGAGAGTTTGATGCGGAAGAGGTATCCCGAGTTGTTCACAAAATAATTGGTTCCAATTTGGAGACCAAATTTTCTAAGTGGGGGAGAATGTGAGACCCCGTATATGTATAAGGGTATATATGTACATAGAAGTGTAAATAGAGTTGTACTATGAATTCATGAGTGAAGTATATGTGATGTAAGTCCATAAGTAATGTACACACTTGTAATGAGAGTGGTAATCATACATACAAGTTTCATTATGTATGAATGTGTAGAAATGGACTTAAACATATGGAGAATGTGTGTAGAATGGATTATGAATGGTTTGGTAAAATGGAAGTAGAATTGCATAAGATGTGCACTTCCATTTTTGTTTATATTAAGTACCATTGGTCATACAAAGATTCTACACAAGTTTTAATGTGTATGAAGTGAGGATGGATGCCATTTTCAAGTCTCAAAGATGAATGAATGAGGAAATGATCATGGTAGTAAATTAAGGATGTTTGGTAAGTGTTGTTGCAGAGGAACTGCAGAAAATCTAGAAATTTTGAAGGGCAGATCGATCTCATGGGATGAGAGATCGATCTGGAAGAGCCAGAATGCTCTTATTTGGGCAAAAGAATAGAGCAGATCGATCTCCAATGGAGCCAGATCGATCTCCTTAGCTCTCTGTTTGGGAGTAGATCGATCTCATGCTTCGACAGATCGATCTCATGCCTCAACAGATCGATCTCATGCTTCGACAGATCGATCTCAGAATGCCGTGAAAAAGAGGGATTTTAAGGGACCAGATCGATCTCCTCTTAGACCAGATCGATCTCCTCAAGCTAATTCTATATAAGGAGTGCTGGAAATCAGAAAATTCGGGAAAAAACACAAACCTTCCACTTTCAACCCAAAAACCTAACTTTCTCTCTCAAAAATCAGCCATTTTCAGTGAGGTTTGAAGGGAGACCATTAGAGGCAAAGTTGTTCCTATCAAAGAGAAGAACAACATAGTTGGAAGGTATTTTCCCATTGTTGATATTGAAGAAGTTAAGGGCATTTCCATTTGGAGCAAGAGGAGAAATCAAATTGGGTAAGATTCTAACACTTCAACTATGGTGCATTATTTATTTAAGTGATTTTGGAGTTGTTTGGCATGAGTATGGATGGTTAGAAACTATCTAAATACATTGGAATGATTATGACCTAGAAATGGTCTAGAGTGAGAAAGTGGAATGTATGGAGATTAATGATGAATAAGATATGTAAAAGTTATTTATAGTGTTGTGGTATGATTTTAAGATGTGGTTAGTGGATAAATTGTAAGACTTACCTAAAAGAGGTAAAATGTGGATTAAGGCATTTGTAAAATGCATAAGTGGATAATATTGACTAGTGAGGTCAATTATGGGTTAAATACATTAACTCAATCGATTTAATGAATGAATCGCAGCTTCCGAGGATACGCCGAGGCGAGTTGGGCCAAGAGCGTGAGAAGCTAAAAGGAAAGGAGTCACACCAAGTAAATCGAGGTAAGGGAATTGTGTGGACTCTTAGAGATATCTGTGCGCAATTTGGGCGCTTAAACGTTTTGCTAGAATGCATGAGATTAGGAAATGTTGTTGGGTGATTGAAGGGTAAAAGTTGGGAGTTTGAGAAATGTGCATGAAAACAAAAGCATATTTCTTTGGAAATCATGTTTTATTGCTTTTTAGCAAATGATTGGTAGGTTGGCTAACATTGAAATGATTTGCAAAAGAAATGAGTATGTTTTGGTTTTGTTAACCATATTTTGCAAGTTTTGAGCCACCTACATGATTTCGTGAGTATGAAAGAGTGCAAGAGGCACTAGTTTTCACATGGATTTCATATTGTTTTGGCATTGTGCTTTGAGTTTGTCTCGCACTGGATGCCCACCTTGCATGTTGCCGTGTTTGGAGCTTCGAGTAGACTTGGTGTCATATCGATTAAATAGGCTCACACGTGCATTGTTTTGAGACATGGCATGTTAAAACAACCTGATGAGCCCGAACGAGGGATAAGGGTTGGAGGAACAGCTGATAAGCCCGAACGAGGGATAAGGCTGGGGGTCCACGGAGTACGTTGTACCGTGCATGTAGCATGGAGTACATTGTACCGTGTTGAGTTGTGATGTGCCGTCTTCGGACGAGATCTGCTATGGACCGGCGGGTAGGATTTGACCCACCTCCCGTGTGGAAGCAGATGGTGGTGATATCCCGCACACCTGATCCGTGTAGCCGGTATCACAGGTTATGTACATAGGCCTTGAGGTTATTACCTATTGTTGAACTGCCTATCTCACATGTCTAATGCTATTTGAGAATAAATCCATGTTTGAAATGATTTGTGGATCAAAAAAGTCCGAGGGATGGGCTGAGACCTGACCAGTGTTGAATTGATTTGTTAATGGTTTTAAAGTGCACGGATGCATGATGTTTAATGCCATGCTTTATTGTGAAAATGCATGATGGTTAATGCCATGCTATTTGAGAAAAATGCATGATGGGTAATGCCATGCTTTTATTATGAATTATGCATGATGATTTATACCATGCTTTGAGTTGAAATGTGCACTTAATTTTAATAGCATGAATGCTTTACATACCATTAACACAATCATACACTCATGTTTTGAGATAAACAATGAATAAAATGCTTTTGAGCATGGCATCACGATCACGTAGATAGTACAGTATCTACCTGTTCGCATGATTGCCTTACTGAGCGTGTGGTTTGCTCACCCCCCTTATTTTCCCCTCTCTACAGAGATTTGAGTATAGATTGAGCGTGACTGGAGGCGTTCCCTTTTGATAATCCGCTGCATCCCATCGCTAAAGGTATACACACTTGGATTATTTTGTATCTAAACTAGACATAGCACAGTAGCATTTTGTATGTAACCACTGGGGATGTAAAACAATGTAAACACATGTAACAACTCTGATATATATACATTTATACAAGTGTTTACTCATAAATAATGTTTCAAATTGAATTGGTATGGTGGAGTGAGTTAGACGTCGACACACAGCCCAACTGTTAAGTGTGTGGTTGTTCACGATCGAGGAAGGATGATTAAGGATTGATGCATGAAAATGCGAAAAATTTATACGTATTTTGGTAAGTTGAGGGTCGTGACAGTTTAATTACATGTACATTTTATTTTAGGATTGTTTAATTTTAGTTTAAGTAGTCTTTTTTAGTTACTTTCATATTTGTATTTTATTGAGTTAATTAATTTTAACTGTTTTAATTTTCTTTTGTAGGTTGTTGTTTTTAATTGCTTGGAGCATTGTATGTACTTTTAGCTCGGTTTTATTTTATTTAGTTCTTATTATTTTATTGCTTTCCAGTAATTTTAATTAGCCTAGTAGATCACCCATTGCACTTTCATAATTTGCTAGAATATATTTAGGGTAAGATTAACCGGTAGTTAATTAGGCTAGTTAACTTCTCTGTGGGATGAGAACTCGGGACTCAAATCCCATTATTACTTGTACGACCTGTGCACTTGTAGACAATACCATTATTACTTGGCGCCATTACCGAGGAGGTTTTAATTAGTTGTTAATTAATATCGGTGAAATTATGCTTAGGTGTAATTCTAGCTTGTAAATATTTAGGTTGTAAATATTTAGAGCCTTAGTTTAGGTTAGTTAAATTTTCTCATAATTAATTAAAAAAAATTTAAAAATTTTAAAATTTTAAAAAAACATTCTAAGGACTTTTTGATGATTACATGCGTAGAGCTAGGAGTTTTGATTGCTTTCCTCTAGATTCTGAAATTGAACGAACTCTTAGGAAAATTCGAAAGGACTCTAGGAAATTTATAGCTCCGCTGCAAAACACTATGGCAGAAAATAGGGAAATCAAGACCATTGGAGATTATGCTGTGCCGACGATTGGAGGATATTATACCGGCATCAGGCCACCAGCTGTCCGTGCTAACAATTTTGAAATTAAGCCTTCCATCCTTCAGATGATCCAGTCCTCTTTACAGTTCAGTGGGCTTTCGCACGATGACCCACATGCTCACCTTGGGCAATTCATGGACTTGTGCAACACGTTCAAACACAATGGATTATCTGATGATGTGCTTAGGCTTACACTATTCCCCTTTTCACTTAGGGATAAGGCGCGGCACTGGTTAACCTCCTTGCCTTCAAGATCCATTTCTACATGGGATGAGTTAGTCCACCAATTTCTAGCCAAGTTTTTTCCCTCCCTCTAAAATGGCCAGACTCCGTAGTGATATATCTTCCTTTGCCCAGTACGACTCTGAATCTTTTTATGAAGCATGGGAACGATCTAAGTAGCTTATTAGGAAGTGCCCTCACCATGTGCTACCTTTGTGGTTGCAAGTCCAGACCTTCTACAACGGACTTACAAGCCAAAATAGGACCATCATGGACGCTACTGCAGGTGGAGCTCTGATGTGCAAAACAAAGGAGGAAGCTTATGAGCTATTGGACAAGATGGTCGCTAACAACTATCAATGGTCCTCGGAGAGGCAATTGCCAAAGAAGTCGATGAGTATTTATGAGTCAACACGTTATCTACCTTGATCTCTCAAATCGCTAATCTTACGAAGAAGGTAGAGTCACTCAGTACCTAACATAGTCCTTCCACCAATGCTAACCCTGTGTTTTCTGTCCAAAGTGATTTTCTCTCTTGTGATCTGTGTAGTGGTACCCACTCTGTTGATAGGTGTCCACTTAACTTAGAATCGGTTCAGTATGTTGCCCCCCTAAGAAACAGAACAACCCTTTTTCAAACACATATAATCCAGGGTGGAGGAACCATCCTAACTTTTCTTGGAGCAAAAACCAAGGGCAAACTTCTAATTTTAGGCCAGTAGGACCCCCTGATTTTCAAGCTCCATTGGTTCAGGTACCACCACAGCATCAATTTCCTCACCACCCACCACCTCAGTATCCACATCATCCACCTAATCATTCCCATCCATCCCACTTCCATCAACCACCACCACCACCACAACCCTAGTACTTACCAGCAGCTGATAAGAAACCCTCGCTTGAGGAAATATTCACAACGATCCTGCAAAATCAGCTTCAATTAAGAACCTAGAGGTTCAGATGGGACAAATAACAAACGATCTTAGTCAAAGTCCTCAAGGGACCCTTCCTAGTAACACTGAAGCCAATCCTGTTAGGCAAAGGGAGGGTAAGGAACATGTGAAAGCTATCACCCTTAGGAGTGGCAGAGAGATAGTAAATCCACCAGTTAAGTCCAGACCTGACCAGCCCATAGTTGAAAAACCCATAGGTTCTAATGAAGCAGCTCAGAAGGAGTAGGAATCAAAAGATCAAGCTGCAAGGGAAACAAAGCCAGGCATTTCTTCACCTTTACCTGTTTCTGTCACAACCTTCTTTTTCCTCCGATGATACAAAATTTTCCACTACATATCCTCTTGTTAGACCACCAGTCCTTTTTCCTTAGAGATTTCAAAATAAAAAATTGGACCAACAATTTGTAAAATTCCTTTAGGTTTTTAAGAAACTTCACATCAACATTCCCTTCGCAGATGCCTTAGAGCAAATGCCAAGCTATGTGAAGTTTATGAAGGACATCCTCTCTAGGAAAAGAAGATTGAAAGATAATGAGATAGTGGCCTTAACGGAGGATTGTAGCGCCATTATCCAGAGGATATTATCCCCCAAGCTCAAGGATCCTAGGAGTTTTACCACACCATGCACTATTGGAAATTTATTCTTTGGTAGAGCCTTGTGCAATTTAGGAGCTAGTATAAATTTGATACCTTTGTCTATCTATCAGAAGTTAGGAATAAGAGATGCCAAGCCCACTATAGTGACCCTCTAGTTGGCTGATCGATCAATTAAATATCCGAATGGGGTCATTAAAGATGTCTTAGTAAAGGTGGACAAGTTTATTTTCCCTACGAATTTTATCGTATTGGACATGAAAGAAGATAAGGAAGTCCCCATTATACTAGGCAGACCATTCCTAGCGACTGGTAGAACTTTAATAGATGTACAAAAGGGCAGTTAACAATGAGAGTTTAAGATCAGGAAGTCAAGTTGTGTTCAAATCTCTAAGGTTCCCTGATGACTCTTATGATTGTTTTAGGATGGATTTAGTGGATAAGGACATCACTGAGGAGTTTTCCAAGACTCACCCTTTAAACCCTTTAGAAGCCTCCTTAGTGAAATCTGTTGATCTTAGAGAATACAGTGAAGATGATGATGAGGTTTACGAGACTTTACAATTATTAGAGATAACTCATTTTGAGGAAATTGCCCAATTTGAGACACTAGACCCTTCATCGATTCTAGCTTCAAATATCTTTCCATCCACCAGTGATCCTTCAGCATTAGAGCTCAAACCTTTACCCTCACACCTTAGGTATGCTTACTTAGGTGAATCCTCCACACGACCGGTAATAGTATCTGCTGCACTATCTAGTGATCAAGAAGTAAAATTACTACAAGTTTTGAGATAGCACCAAAAGGCTATAGGCTGGTATATCTCTAATCTTAAGGGTATTAGTTCCTCAATCTGTATGCATAAGATACTATTGGAGGAGGGGTATAGGTCATCCATAGAGCACCAGCATCGATTGAACCTTGTAATGAAAGAAGTTGTCCAGAAGGAGATCATTAAGTGGTTAGATGCAGGGATCATCTATCCCATTTCTGACAGTGCCTGGGTGAGCCTAGTATAATGTGTCCCTAAGAATAGAGGGATGATAGTGATCGAGAATGAAAATAATAAGCTCATCCCCACTAGGACTGTCACTGGTTGGCGAGTATGCATGGACTATAGGAAACTTAACAAGGCCACTAGGAAAGACCACCTCCCTTTACCCTTTATTGACCAAATGTTAGATCAATTAGCTGGTCACTAATTCTACTGTTTGCTGGATGGATACTCTGGGTACAATCAAATAGCTATAGCCCTGGAAGACCAACAAAAGACTACCTTCACCTGTCCCTATGGGACCTTTGCTTTTAGAAGAATGCCTTTTGGCCTATGCAATGCACCTACTACATTCTAGCGTTGCATGATGGCCATATTCCATGATATGGTGGAGGATTTTCTTGAGGTTTTCACGGATGATTTCTCAGTATTTGAGGATATCTTTGATTTATGTTTGCAGAATTTGGCACTAGTATTAAGGAGGTGTGAAGAAACAAATTTAGTGCTTAATTGAGAGAAATGCCACTTTATGGTGAAAGAAGGTATAGTGCTTGGGCACAAAATCTTAACTAGGGGGATAGAAGTGGATAAGGCTAAGGTGGAAATTATTGAGAAGTTACTTCCCTCTACCACTATAAAAGGAATTCGAAGTTTTCTGGGCCATGCGGGATTTTACAGAAGGTTCATTAAGGATTTTTCTCAGATATCTCAGCCTTTATGTAATCTCCTTGAGAAGGACACTGTGTTTTGCTTTGATGATAGATGCTTAGAAGCATTTAAGACTTTGAAGGAAATATTAGTTACAGCCCCTATAATCATAGCTCCGGATTGGAGTTTACCTTTTGAGCTTATGTGTGATGCAAGTGATTATGTTGTTGGGGCTGTACTAGGATAAAGAAAAGGAAGAGTCTTTTATGCAATCTACTACCAAGCAAAACTCTGAATGAGGCCCAAATGAACTATGCTATTACCGAGAATGAGCTGTTAGCTGTAGTATTTGCTTTTGATAAGTTTCGCTCCTATCTCATTGGTACTAAGGTAGTAGTATATATTGATCATGCTGCCATTAAGTACTTAGTCTCCAAGAAGGATGCAAAGCCAAGGCTGTTTAGATGGATTCTCCTATTACAGGAGTTTGACTTGGAGATTAGGGACAGGAAAGGTACAAAGAATCAGGTTGCTGACCATCTATCTAGATTAGAGAGTGAACTTAAAGAAAATGGTACAGCTATTAATGAGTCCTTTCCTGATGAGTAGCTATTTACTTTTGGGTACTCCAGATTGCCTTGGTACACTGATTTTGAAAAATATCTGGTAAGCAATGTGATGCCACCTGATTTGACTGCCCAGTAAAGGAAAAAGTTTTTGAGTGATGTCAAGTATTATGTTTGGGATGAACCCTTCATATACAAGCAATGTAAAGATCAGATTTTGAGAAGGTGTGTTCCCATGGAAGAAGTAGAGGATATACTTAGACATTGCCATTCTTCTGATTATGGAGGGCACTTTGGAGGATAGAGGACAGCGACCAAGGTTTTGCAATCTGGATATTACTGGCCCACATTATTTAAGGATGCCCACTACCTTTTGCTGAAATGTGATAGATGTCAGAGGGTAGGTAATATTTCCAAGAGAAATGAGATGCCTCTGACTAATATTTTAGAAGTAGAACTCTTTGATGTCTGGGGTATTGATTTCATGGGACCATTTGTTCCTTCATATGTCAATCTCTATATTTTAGTGGCTGTGGACTATGTGTCTAAATGGGTTGAAGTGATGGCTTTACCAACTAATGATGCCAAGGTGGTGATAAGGTTTTTGAAAAAGAATATTTTCACAAGATTTGGCACACCTAGAGCTATCATTAGTGATGGAGGATCCCACTTTTGTAATCGAAGTTTTGATGGGCTGTTAAAGAAATATAGGGCAAACATAAGGTAGCCATTGCTTATCACCCACAAATGAGTGGCCAAGTAGAGTTGTCCAATAGGGAAATTAAGGGGATATGGGAGAAGATAGTGAACCTAAGTAGGAAGGACTAGTCCATTAGGTTAGAGGATGCACTTTGGGCCTATAGGACAGCCTTCAAAACACCTTTAGGAATGTCCCCTTATCAGCTTGTTTATGGTAAAGCCTGTCATCTACCAGTAGAGCTTGAGCACAAGGCCTACAGGGCCCTTAAGAACCTGAATTTCAACTTAAAGGCAACAGGGGAAAAGAGGCTGCTACAGCTCAATCAGTTAGATGAGTTCAGGTTGCAGGCATATGAGAATGCCAAGCTCTACAAGGAAAATACTAAGCGATGGCATGATAAGAAAATTAAAGAGAGACACTTCGAGCTAGGCCAGCAAGTTCTGTTGTTTAATTCACGCTTGAAGTTGTTTCTAGGAAAGATTAAGTCTAGGTGGTTAGGTTCCTTTATCATTACATAAGTATTCCCTCATTGAGCCATTGAAATTATGGATGAGATCCTAAAGCAACCCTTTATGGTTAATGGGGGTAGACTGAAACATTATTTTGGGGGAGGGTTTGATCGTCAGCATTTTGTTACCACTTTAGTTGACCCTCCTACTTCTGATCCTGCTACTTAGCTTCATTTTTCTTTCTCACTTTTTGTACAGTTCTTTTCTGTTATTTCTTTCATTGTTTCTTTTGCAGATTTCTTTTCTAGAATTACCTTTTCAATCAAGCTTCAATTGTTCATCATCATCAGAAAGGGGAGTACTCTGTTCTTGAACTTAAATTTTTATATTATCTGTACACTTTAAATTTGGGGAAGGGGATATCACTTGAGCATATTTTGAAAATTTGGGCAAAATTGAAAAACATTTTTAAAATTTTTCAAAAATATGAGCTTAAATTGTTTGATTTTGGGATGATTTAGTACTTAGCATGTAGTTTTCCCATATTCTAATGATATGACCCCATGATTAAGTCTGATTTTGATTGACTCAGGAGCATGATTATAGAAAAAGCCTGAAGTTAAATTCTTGAATTTGTCTTGATTCTGATTGTGATTTCCTGATTTTATGCACATGTCATGTCATGAATTTGTATATTTATTTAAAGAAAGCTTATGTGGACCTAGGATTGCATTTGTTCAATTGATTTTGTGCATCATATTCTAGAATTTGTTTGATCTAATATCTAGGTGAAATATTAGATCACACTTAATTAGGGAGATGATTTAGGCCATCTTTGGATTGTTTGAGCCTTTCAAGCCATCCCTATACATACTTTACCCCTAGTCACCCATTTGAGCCAAATAAGCTTCTCTCTATAAATACACCTGCATATTTTCCTTAGCTTAACCACTCTTTTCCTATCCCTTACCCCGAAAGCATGGAAAGTCATTGGATATATTTTGAGCTTTATACATATGGGTATTTGGTAATAGTGAAAGTTCGGAAAAAAATTGCAAAAGGAAAAGAAAAAAAAAGAAAAAAAAAGATGAAAGAAGAAAAATACAAAAATGGAATAAAATGTTTAGCAAATAAATAAGTTTGGGGGGAATAAATTTGAGCTCTTACATTAGAGATCCTAGAAAGTATGCATGTTAAGGGGTAATTAAACCAAAATCGACTTTATCATACCTTAGCCCCAGCCTTGCATTACACGCTTAATGAAGTCCTATTGATCTTTAGTTAAGTGTGACTACATTAGTGGAGAGAGAAGTGAAAAGCGAACTTATGGGAATGATCACATGTCTTTGACTTTGCATTCACTATGTTTGCATAATCTGATCCGGATAATGTACTGTGAAGTGACTTTGACATTTTCACACACGCACGAAGGGTTCAATTTGGGTTAGACTTATGATTGAATGATTCTTAGTGTTTGACTTGTAATTATGAGTATTTGAGATCATAGTCTGTACTTTATCTTTAAGGATAATATTGAGGAAATTATAATGTTTTGTACTTATCATTCCTACCTCTATTTTGTTTTGCTTGAGGACAAGCAAAAGCTCAAGTTTGGGGGTGTGATAATTCTATTTTTAATAGAATTATTAGTGATTAAATTCCTAATTATTTATTTAATCCCTATATTGGTTTATTAATAATCCCCTTTATTTAACAAAAATTCTTTAAATGTGCAGGTAAATTAAATCCGGATGAAACTCAGTCGTTTCAGTCAAAATTGGGCTGAAAACGGACTAAAGGAGACTTGACCACTTCTAATTTGCAGACCGAGTCACCAGTCGTCTGGACACACGTGATGCCAGGTGTCCATATTTTATTTGCTTCGAAACGATAAGATCGACGGGCACCTTGCGAACATTATGGAAGGCACACGTCGGGCCACATCGCACAACCAACTTGACAAACCGACAAATGACGTGGAAATATCTGCTCTGTAGCGAATCAAATGAAGACAAGTGGCCAAACTGTCAGGCCCCGTTCTCAATCCATGACGATGTCAGAATCCTTACTTACCACATTATCCGTTATCATACATACATGTCAATATATTGTTACTGACTATAATTGCTTTTATAATACATGTGAGATTATATAAAATCTAATACAAATACATTCCCCATAATATATATCGTATACATCACTGTGCTGTTTCTATGTTTAGATATATGATCGAACAAAATCTGTATACCTGGCGGTCGACAGGAAACAGCAGTGGACTCAGGAACACTATCCCTCAATAACTCTCGTTCTACAGCTGATACTCTGTAGAGAGATGTAAAGAAAGGGGGGTGAGCATATAACGTGCTCAGTAAGGAAATCAGGCAAGCAAGTAGATATCTACACTATTTACTCAAAATAATGCTATCCCTTGAAAACATTATTTCCTTAACTCACTTTAAAAGCATGTCTTTAAATATATATTTGTATACTTGTACAGATTAAATCCCATGTACAGAAATCATGCTTTCTTTCTCAATTGTATGCATGTAGTGCAAAACAATGCATCTTTATATAAATCATGCCTTTATGTAAATCATGCCATGTATATTTAAATCATAATAAATATGGCATTAAATAATTCACATCACAAAATCGAAGTCTAACCCATCCTTCAGGTATGTCTGCAATTTAAATCAGTCAATCAATGTGATATATCATGTGAGACTTTGTGGTGAAATGTAAATAGTATCCTGGACTATGATCATATCCGACATGTGATCCCAAGAAACACAGTACTCGATGTACGGGGCATCACTGCTGCAACGGGAGGCGGGTCAGTCCATCACAACCGCCAGCTATATCCTCCTCAACTCCACAACATCACACGGTATAGTGTACTCTCATGCCACATGCACGGTACAACATACTCCGTGGACCCTACATCACAGTTGGGGTGCCTACCATAGGTCTTAGCCCTCAAACCATGGAATATCATATCACGTCTTTATTACCCTCATGCGGATATCCTCTTACAAGATGTGACACTTAGTCACACAAGGACTCGGGCATGGGTTTTAACATGTATTATATATCACATACAGTGCACGCCTTTGAGTGCGACTCACAGTCGACACTCCGCTCAAACACTGTTTCACATCACAAACTCAACTCTAGTGCGAGTAAACCTCTAGCAACTAGGTCAATGCATAGTTCATGTATTAAATCAAGTACGAGCAATAGCTTCAGTACCATGCTATGCACAATATCATCGAATCAAGAATGAGCAATAGCTCCAGTATTATGTCATGTATAAATCATGAAGAATCGAGTATGAGCAACGCTCCAGCACTCTGTCATGTATCTCATGTAAAACTCGAGTACGAGTAATAACTCCAGTACTCTATCATGCATGTCATGGAAATCTAGTGTGAATCAAAATCCAGCACTACTGTATGTGAAAAATATATGAAATCCAGTGCGAGCTATGCTCCAGCATGATTCATTCTCACAAAATATGATAGATGGCTCTTTAAAAAGGGATGGTTTGCAAAACATCAAAATCAGCACAATAAAGTGTGCTTAATTCACATCAACCTTAAAATCATTAGCCCATCTATTTATTCTCCAGCTAAACAGCAGTTAAACACTCAAAATAGTGGTTTCCATGCTTTTTACAACTTTTTACAACTTTTCACAAAAGTTGACTTTTTGACTAACTAGGGGCAAACTCGTAATTTGCCACTATCGGGTCGCAATAATTATTATTCACTTTCTCTGACCCTCAGAGTTTTTAAGTGAATGTAAAAGTAGACGAAAATACGTGCAGGTATCTCTAACTACTCACAAAAGTCCCTTACATGCAATCACTCGAGAAATTTCACTTTATCTGCGCTTCTCGTTTCAGCAGTCCGATTTGCTCCTCCAATACTCTCTGGAGCTGCATATAACCATTTATCAGGTTAATTACACTTTTCCTACTGTATTTCGCATTAAATACAGTCTATTTCCCTTAATGGGCTTTAATAATCCTTAATGGGCCTAACTATGCCTTAAGCCCATTTTTACTTTACTATTCATTTTCGTTGGTTCTATTGGGCTTGTGGGGCCCACCAACTCTTATTGGGCTTGTCCTAGACCCATTACATCATATTGGGCCTAAAATATTTGGGCTTGGCCCATTGGGCCTCTCGACCACATGCCATGGCTGAAAGCTACCCATGCCATCAGTTACACCATGGTATGCCGGCCATGTCTCTTTCTTAGCCCATTTCACTTAAAACACTTGGTTGGCAACATTCCTAACATCATATAGTTCATTTAGGTATTTTATCAAACACCTTGATTGCCAGCTAATTACATGTATTAATAAATCAAATTGATTAATTCTAATTACACCATAATCATTAACACATGTACATTAATCCATTTATGTCTTAAAATCATATGGACATAAATCAATATCTCACTACTCACTCTCGGCCTAACCAACATCATAGTGATTTAATATGTTTCAATGCTTAAAACATATATCAATATACTTAAAATCATTCATACATTAACATATATGAAATTGAAAATTAGAAAATATACCAATTGTTGTGTTTACCCTTTGGCCGAATCTTTGAAGGCTCTCGGTTTGCACTCTATGGCTCCTTGATAGCCAATTCCATCATATGTCACTCTCCTTTCAATTTGGAACAACTTCCTTGAAGGATGCAAGTTCCAATTATGCCTAATTCCTTGTGATTTCTAGTGAGAGAAAGCTTGGATAATATGTTTCAATGGTTTCTTCTTCTAGCCGAATTTGGTGTGATGAAGATGACAATGGTGTGGATGATTTTATAAGCCACTTACTTAGCCATTGAGCTTAACTTTCCAGACATTAAGCTTGACTTTCCAAGCCTTAGGCATGAGTCACCTAATGAGTCACCTTATGAGTCATGGTTAGCTTTAACTATGGTTAGATCTTTATCTCATGGGCTTTCCTTTTGGGATTCTCTGTTTGGGCTTTCTTAATGGGCTTTCAGGCTGAAATTTTTACTATACCTTGGGCCTTTAATTGTTTCAATATTTGGCCAATCAATTGGTCCAACAATTCGGTCTAAGGGCCTTAAGAATTTTGATATACTTTTAGTATACCTTAATGGGCTTTAAAATCTTTACCTTAGGCCCATTACGTTTTTAACCATTAAATTTAATCCGAAATCCTTCCGAATAAATTTTTCTTACTTTCGGGGATAATTATCTTGTATTCTGGCCAAGAATATTTTTTCCCAATTTTTTTCTCCATACTTAGGTTAATTTTTAACCGTGATTAGTTAACTATAGTAAAAGTCCACTTTCTTAACTATAGTTGAATTTTTCTTAACCATTGACCAAGTTGACTTTTTCTCAAAATTTTGAAAGTGTCATATCTTATGTCTTACACTCTCGTCTTTATGTTTCAACCGTTCCCGGTGGATAATTATACCCGAAACACCTTATCTCGCCAAAAAGGTCCATTTTACCCTTTTTAGCTTTTACTCTCGTTTTCTATGTTCGAGACTAAATCAAGCTGACTTTCCTTCATGAGCTCTCTATACTTTCTCATTTTAAGTTCTTATTTTCGGTCAGAACGATTCAGATCCACTCGATTTAGCCTGTGACTCTTATAGTTCACATTAGGCATTTTATGTAGCTTTTGCGTGTTAATTCTTTTCATTAACACTTTATGTCTAGTAAATACTCTTCTTATGATTCAACTATAACAATAGAGTGTTCATACACATAGGAATCATAAGGAATAAGCTACAAAAATCTGGGTCTGACAATCCTCCACCACTCAGAAAATTTGGTCCTCCAAATTAGAACCAAGTCAGTCATCAAATAGGTGAGGGTACTTCTCTCGCATCAGACTCTCTAGCTCCCAAGTAGCTTCCTTTGAAGTATGATGCTGCCAGAGAATCTTCACTAACCTGATGGTCTTCGATCTCAATACCTTCTCCTTCTTATCCAATATCTGAATCGGTCTCTCAACATATGACATGTCCTCTCGGAGCTCCAAAGGCTCGTAACTAATCACATGTGCCGGATCCGGATGATACTTCTGAAGCATTGATACGTGGAAGACGTTATGGACACCTAATAAGTCCGGTGGCGATGCCAACCTATAAGCCTTATCTCCCACTCGATCAAGTATCTCAAAGGGTCCAATATAGCGAGGATTTAGTTTCCCTCTCTTCCTAAATCTTGTTATGCCCTTGGAAGGAGAAACTCTCAAAAACACGGATTCACCAACAACAAACTCTAGTGGCCTACGTCTCCTGTCAGCGTAACTCTTCTGTCAGCTCTGAGCTGTCCTCAGTCTCTCTACTATCAAGTGGACATCCTCAGATGCTTGTGTAACCATGTCAGGAGTGAAAATCTTACGGTCACCCACTTCTTCCCATCCAATAGGGGAACGACATCTACGGCCATATAAAGCCTCATACGGTGCCATCCCGATACTCGAATGATAACTGTTGTTGTAGGATAACTCGGCTAGTGGCAGGTGGTCATCCCAGGAGCCTCTAAAATCTAGCACATATGCTCTCAACATATCCTCCAGAGTTTGTATAGTCCTCTCTGACTGACCATCTGTCTGAGGATGGAAAGCGGTGCTCAAACTCAGCTGGGTTCCCATGGCTTCCTGAAAATGTCCCCAAAAATGGGAAGTGAAGCGAGAATCCCTATCAAAGACTATGCTCACTGGTACACCGTGTAACCTCACTACCTCGTGTACATATAGTTCTGCTAATGAACTCAGAGTATCGGTCTCTCTCATAGCTAGGAAGTGGGCTGACTTCGTCAGTCTGTCAACAATCACTCATATAGCATCATGATTCCTGCGGGTTCTCAGTAAACCCATCACGAAATCCATGGTGATATGCTCCCATTTCCATGTCGATATAGGTAGAGGCTGCAATAATCCTACAGGTTTCTGATGCTCTACCTTCACTTGCTGACATACGAGACACTTTGCCACAAAGTCTGCTACATCTCTCTTCATACCTGACCACCAGTATACCTTCCGAAGGTTCTGATACATTTTGTTACTCCTTGGATGTAACGTATACCTCGACGAATGAGCTTCCGCCAATATCAATCTCCTAAGTCCTGGATCTTTGGGAACACACAATCTGCCTCTGAATCTCAATAGTCCATCAGAACTCAACTCAAAGTCAGTCACTGTGCCCTTCTGCATCTGACTACTCACATCCATACAAAATGGATCAGTCTGCTGAGCCACTCTGATCATGTCCAACAGATCCGGCTCCAAGCATAAACTAGCTATCACATAGCCTGTATCCATGTCAGAAGGCACGACTCGTAAACTGAGGCTAGCAAACTATTCTAGCAAGTCATGTTCCCTAACCATCATGTACGATATCATTCCTAGGCTCTTCCTGCTTAAGGCATCGGCTACAACGTTAGCCTTACCCAGATGATAAAGTATCTCACAATCGTAGTAGTTCAGAAGCTCTAACCATCTTCTCTGTCTCATGTTCAGCTCTTTCTATGAGAACAAATACTTGAGGCTCTTGTGGTCGATAAATATCTAGAACTTCTCGCCATACAAGTAGTGGCGCCATACCTTCAAATCATGGGTCGGATAGTTCTACTCATGATCCTTCAGCTGTCTGGATCCATAAGCAACTACCTTCCTATCCTGCATCAATACACAGCCCAGTCCCTGATGTGAAGCATCGGTATACACTGCAAATCCTCCTGAGCTGGTAAGGATAGTGAGAATCGGAGCGGTGGTCAATCGACGCTTCAACTCCTCAAAACTCTTCTCACAATCCTCGTTCCATACGAACGGTACACTCTTTTGAGTAAGACGTGTCAACGAAGCAGCCAACTTCGAAAATCCCTCAATGAATCTCCAATAGTATCCAGCTAAACCCAGAAAACTCTTGATCTCGGTGACTGTCCTCGGCTGTTCCCACTGAACTACAACCTCTATCTTAGATGGATCAACTGATACACCATCTCTCGATACAACATTTCCTAAAAACGAGATCTGTGACAACCAAAAGTCACACTTACTAAGCTTAGCATATAACTCCTGCTCTCATAGAGTCTGCAATACGATCCTGAGGTGCTCCTCATACTCCTCCTTGGATCTCGAATATATCAATATGTCATCGATAAAGACGATAACAAACTGGTCTAAATATGGCTTGAACACATCATTCATCAAAGCCATGAAAGTAGCTGGAGCATTCGTCAATCCGAATGGCATGACCAAGAACTCATAATGGCCATATCGGGTACAAAATGCTGTCTTGGGTACATCTCCACTCCGAACTTTCAGCTGATGATACCCAGACCTTAGGTCAATCTTGGAAAAGACTTGTGCTCCCTGAAGCTGATCTAAAAAGTCGTCAATGCGTGGAAGGGGATATCTATTGTTGATGGTAGCCTTATTCAACAATCGGTAATCTATACACAATCGGAGGCTTACATCCTTCTTCCTCACAAATAGAATCGATGCTCCCCAAGGTGAAACACTCGGTCGAACAAAACCCCTATCTAACAGCTCCTGTAACTGTCTCTTGAGCTCCTCCAGCTCAACCAAGGCTATGCGATATGGTGGTCTTGAAATAGGCTCCATACTAGGCATCAAATCTATACAGAATTCCATCTCTCTGTCTGGTGGTAACCCTGGCAATTCATCTGAAAAAACATCTGGGTACTCACTGACCACAGTAATATCTGACAACTCCGGATGTGCCTTATCCATATATACCACATACGCAATGAAACCTTGATATGTTGAAGTTTTTCTAAATCAGTAATCATGTAATAATCATAACTACTCCTTTCATTTATTCTTATTAAACTTTACAACATATCTAGTAGGGTTAGGAAATATAACTGTCTTAGCATAACAATCTAAAACAACATGGTTTACAGATAGCCAATCCATTCCTAATATTATATCAAAGTCACTCATACTTAGTAATATTAGATTGGCTGTCATCTCCTTATCCCCTACTCTCAACTTGTAGTCATTAAATACATATTCTACAACTTGACTACTATTCATAGACGTACTAATCAACATCATCACACATAATGGTGTACGCTCTACATGTCTTGCTAATTTACATGCAAATGAAGGCGATACGAAAGAATGCGTGGCACCAGGATCAATTAAAACATATGCTTCAATATCATAAATCAAGATGTTACCTCGAATCATATCCGATGAAGCATCAGCTGTCTCCTAGGCCAAAGCATGCACTCGCCCTCGCCCTCGATCCATCACCTGTTTCCCCTTCTCCTCTGCCGTCGCTCTACCTCTCTGAGCAGACGTACCAGCTGGAGTTCTATCAGGCTCCCTACCCTTCTATGGGGTAGTCACAAATGTCTATGGGCACTATCTAGCAATGTGCCCCTGTTTTCCACATCGAAAACATACAATAGGAGTCAGCGGACACGGTCTACTTCCATGTTGTTTACCGCATCTTCTACACTAATCAACAGCAAGTCGCTGTCCTCCTATGATAATGCTCTTTGCTGGGGCTATAGCCGGATAAGCTAGAGGTCTAGCATATCTCTCTCGTGCCTCCTCCACCAGTGATCTCTTATCGAAGAGTTTCTTACCTCCTCGATAACCGAAATCTCTAGTCGACCTCTTCTTCTGTATGTCTCGGCTACAGCTAAACTTCTTGAACTCGAAAGCATTCCTCTCCTAATCTTGCTCACATAGTTGCACCATGCGCACTACTTCCTCATAGCTTGCTATGTCTAATGGAACCAACCTGGATCGTAGAACCGGTCTCAACCCATCGATAAACCTGTGGCCTTCCTGACCTCACTATACATTGTATCGGGGTCATATCTCCATAGGGATAGGAATCGAGTCTCATACTTGTCTATAGATAAACTCCCCTAGTTTAGTCCCAAAAACTCTACCTGTAGTTTTCGTTGTGCGGTATCGGGTACAAACTGCCTCCTAAAGGCCTCCCGAAATATCTCCCAACTAATGTTTGCGTGTCGGGCTCTCAATATAAGTCGGGTGGACTTCCACCAATGCTCTACAGCTCCCTTTAGTAGGAACGCAGCAAAATACGACCATCTCCGAGGTCATACACTCGAAGAATCCATAAAGCTTCTCCATCTCCGCTAACCACTACTCAGCAGCTACAGGGTCCTTGACCCCACTAAAAGATAGAGGTCTAAACTTTTAGAATTCTTGCAACCGATACAGATCACATCCATACCCTAATCCACTACCACCCAAAACCGGTAGGGGTGTAGGAGTCTCTACTGTCCTCGGTGCATGAGTAGTCTGTGTAGGTGTGTCAGGGGCAACTGCCTCTCCTGTCATAGCTCCTGCCTCCTGTCCTTGCCTACCTGGCATCGTCTATGCCAACATCTCTACAATTGTCTCAAGACTACGCTCTAATCTTGTAAAACGCATCTCAGCACACTTAGGTGCCTCAGCAGCACCTGGAGTCTCGTGCGTAGGTAATGGTTCGGCAGCAGCTCATCCATCGAGTCTATCTCCCCAACCTCTAGCCCTACCTCTCGTAACTTTACCGCTACGCGTATTTGTCATATTAGCAAAGTTCCTGCATTCATGATAATGAATTAGTCCGTCTCCTATCTGGTATACACAGTTATATCTAAACACAGCATAGTACAATGAGGATGTACACTTTCCTATTTTCTAACACCGACTTACATCAGACCAACCTCTGCTCTGATACCATTCTGTCAGGACCCGTTCTCAATCCATGACTTTAACCAAAATCACTACAAATTTTTTTCATTTTTAACTTACCTTTCCTCTCTTCAGTGGTTGGACTGTGATTCGATGTCAAAATCCTTACTTCCCACATTAGTTGTTATCATACATACATGTCAATATATTGTTACTGACTGTAACTGCTTTTATAATACATGTGAGATTATATAAAATCTAATACAAATACATTTCCCATAATATATCGTATACATCACTGTGCTATTTCTATGTTTAGATATATGACCGTACAAAATCTATATACCTGGAGATCGATAGGAAATAGCAGTGGACTCAGGAACACTATCCCTCAATAACTCTCATTCTACTGCTGATACTCTGTAGAGAGATGTAAAGAAAGGGGGGTGAGCATACAATGCGCTCAGTAAGGAAATCAGGCAAGCAAGTAGATATCTACATTATCTACTCAAAATAATGCTATGCCTTGAAAACATTATTTCCTTAACTCACTTTAAAAGCATGTCTTTAAATATATATTTGTATACTTGTACATATTAAATCCCATGTACAGAAATCATGCTTTCTTTCTCAATTATAGGCATGTAGTGCAGAACAATGCATCTTTATATAAATCATGCCTTTATGTAAATCATGTCATGTATATTTAAATCACAATAAATATGGCATTAAATAATTCACATCACAAAATCAGAGTCCGACCCATCCCTCAGGTCTGTCCGTAATTTAAATCAGTCAATCAATGTGATATATCATGTGAGACTCTGTGGTGAAATGTAAATAGTATCATGGACGATGATCAAATCTGACATGTGATTCCAAGCAACACAGTACTTGGTGTGCGGGGCATCACTGCTGCAACGGGAGGGGGGTCAGTCCATCACAATCGCCAGCTATATCCTCCTCAACTCCACAACACAACACAGTACAGTGTACTCCCATGCCACATGCACGGTACAACGTACTTCGTGGACCCTACATCATAGTCGGGGTGCCTGCCATAGGTCTTAGCCCTCAAACCATGGAATATCATACCACGTCTTTATTACCCTCATGCGGATATCCTCTCACAAGATGTGACACTCAGTCACACAAGGACTCGCGCGTGGGTTTTAACATGTATTATATATCACATACAGTGCACGCCTTTGAGTGCGACTCACAGTCGACACTCCGCTCAAAAACTATTTCACATCACAAACTCAACTCTAGTGCGAGTAAACCTCTAGCAACTAGGTCAATGCATAGTTCATGTATTAAATCAAGTACAAGCAATAGCTCTAATACCATGCTATGCACAATATCATTAAATCAAGTATGAGCAATAGCTCCAGTACTATGTCATGTATAAATCATGAAGAATCGAGTACGAGTAACGCTTCAGCACTCTGTCATGTATCTCATGTAAAACTCGAGTACGAGTAATAACTCTAGTACTCTATCATGCATGTCATGGAAATCTAGTGCGAATCAAAATCCAGCACTAATGTATGTGGAAAATATATGAAATCCAGTGCGAGCTGTGCTCCAGCATGATTCATTCTCACAAAATATGATAGATGGCTCTTTAAAAAGGGATGATTTGCAAAACATCAAAATCAGCACAATAAAGTGCTTAATTCACATCAACCTTAAAATCAGTAGCCCATCTATTTATTCTCCTGGTAAACAGCAGTTAAACACTCAAAACAGTGGTTTCCATGCTTTTTACAACTTCTTACAACTTTTCACAAAAGTTGACTTTTTGACTAACTCGGGGCAAAATCATAATTTGCCACTATCGGGTCGCAATAATTATTATTCACTTTCTCTGACCCTCAGAGTTTTTAAGTGAATATAAAAGCAAACAAAAATACGTGCAGGTATCTCTAACTACTCACAAAAGTCCCTTACCTGTAATCACTCGAGAAATTTCACTTTCTTTGCGCTGCTCGTTTCAGAAGTCCAATTTGCTCCTCCAATACTCTCTGGAGCTGCATATAACCACTTATCAGGTTAATTACACTTTTTCTACTGTATTTCACATTAAATACAGTCAATTTCCCTTAATGGGCTTTAATAATCCTTAATGGGCCTAACTATGCCTTAAGCCCATTTTCATTTTACTATTCATTTTCGTTGGGTCAATTGGGCTTGTGGGGCCTACCAACTCTTATTGGGCTTGTCCTAGACCCATTACATTATATTGGGCCTAAAATATTTGGGCTTGGCCCATTGGGCCTCTCGGCCACATGCCATGGCCGAGAGCTACCCATGCCATCGGTTACACCATGGCATGCCGACCATGTCTCTTTCTTAGCCCATTTTACTTAGGCATTTCCACAAACACTTGGTTGGCAACATTCCTAACATCATATAGTTCATTTAGGTATTTTATCAAACACCTTGATTCCCAACTAATTACATGTATTAATTAATCAAATTGATTAATTTTAATTACACCATAATCATTAACACATGTACATTAATCCATTTATGTCTTAAAATCATATGGACATAAATTAATATCTCACTACTCACTCTCGGCCTAAGCAACATCATAGTGATTTAATATGTTTCAATGCTTAAAACATATATCAATATACTTAAAATCATTTATACATTAACATATATGAAATTGAAAATTAGAAAATATACCAATTGTTGTGTTCACCCTTTGGCCGAATCTTTGAAGGCTCTCGGTTTGCACTCTATGGCTCCTTGATAGCCAATTCCATCATATGTCACTCTCCTTTCAATTTGGAACAACTTCCTTGAAGGATGCAAGTTCCAATTATGCCTAATTCCTAGTGATTTCTAGTGAGAGAAAGCTTGGATAATATGTTTCAATGGTTTCTTCTTCTAGCCGAATTTGGTGTGGTGAAGATGACAATGGTGTGGCTGATTTTATAAGCCACTTACTTAGCCATTAAGCTTTACTTTCCAGCCATTAAGCTTGACTTTCCAAGTCTTAGCCATGAGTCACCTAATGAGTCATGGTTAGCTTTAACTATGGTTAGATATTTATCTCATGGGCTTTCCATTTGAGCTTCTCGGTTTGGGCTTTCTTAATGGGCTTTCAGGCTGAAATTTTTACTATACCTCGGGCCTTTAATTGTCTCAATATTTGGCCAATCAATTGGTCCAACAATTCGGTCTAAGGGACCTAAGAATTTTGATATAATTTTAGTATACCTTAATGGGCTTTAAAATCTTTACCTTAGGCCCATTACGTTTTTAACCTTTAAATTTAATCTGGAATCCTTTCGAATAAATTTTTCTTACTTTCGGGGATAATTATCTTGTATTCTAGCCAAGAATATTTTTCCCAATTTGTTTCTCCATACTTAGGTTAATTTTTAACCATGATTAGTCAACTATGGTAAAAGTCCACTTTCTTAATTATAGTTGACTCTTTCCTTAACCATTGACCAAGTTGACTTTTTCTCAAAATTTTGAAAGTGTCATATCTTATGTCTTACACTCTTGTCTTTATGTTTCAACTGTTTCCGATGGATAATTATACCCGAAACACCTTATCTCGCCAAAAAGGTCCATTTTACCCTTTTTAGCTTTTACTCTCGTTTTCTATGTTCGGGACTAAATCAAGCTGACTTTCCTTCATGAGCTCTCTATACTTTCTCATTTTAAGTTTTTATTTTCAGTCAGAATGATGCAGATCCACTCGGTTTAGCCTGTGACTCTTATAGTTCACATTAGGCATTTTATGTAGCATTTGCGTATTAATTCATTTCACTAACACTTTATGTCTAGTAAATACTCTTCTTATGATTCAACTATAACAATAGAGTGTTCATACACATAGGAATCATAAGGAATAAACTACAAAAATCTGGGTCTGACACAAACAATGCCAACTCATCTAGGATGAAAAATTACCATTGTACCCCTAAGTGTGTATATAAATAGAAAATGATAGCAACTAGAAAATGTAATGTAATATAGGATAGAATAGTTTTAGGGTTTATTTTAGGATTTATTGTTCTTAAGTCTTTCTTTTTCGTTAGTCACCATTGTTAGGTTACTATTCATTTTCATGAAAAGCTTTTGATCTTTTCTAGTTCTTTGATTTCTTAATGAATAGTTATCATTTCCATTTTCTCTTCTGTTTGGTTTTGTTACAATCCCAGCTATTTATTTTAATGTTACCATGAAAATCATTATTTTTTCCCTAGATTTTAGCTCTCGGTTTCCCATTTTACTTATGTCTTTGTTTGTTAAACCTTTATTTTTTTTTAGCTCTCGGTTTACTCTCTTGGTGCATTCGAGTAACACTTTCTTCCTTTGTTCATGCCTTTTGGTTTTGATGCTTTAATGTGGGTTGATGCTTAGCATTTATTCACATAAATGGCAATGTGGAACCTTGGTTGGAGAAAGGAATGAAGCAATCCAAGCTACTGGTTTCATGTTACTTTTCTATACAAATTTTGATAATTTTATTTTAATGTTCTATTGTTAATGTTGCTTCTTTATTTTCAGTTTTATGCTTATATCATTGCAATGTTTTGTTCCTATTTCATTGTCTGCTCTACACAAATGCTAATCTTTACTGCATGTTAATATTAGCTTCCGTATTTTCTACTGCATTTTATTCTTCTAGGTTTTATGTGTGCTTGTCTTTACATGTTCTTTTCTTCTGTTCTTTTGCTTGTTAATGAGAGCAAGGTTCCTACCGTGTAGACATAGCTTAGGATGAGTGAAATATTACAATATGCATGGGCTATATATTTGTTCTATGTTTAGCTCTGTTTCACGTTGAGAGCATTGTTCTTTGTTGTTATTTTGTTGTTAGTCGGTTATAAGCTTGTTTCCTGTTCAAGAGAGCAGTGTTGTGCTGTAGTCCTCTACCATCACTAAGTTGCTGAAGTAGATATTAACAGGGTGCAGTTGAAGGGTGCAGAGTGTGGGCAACCAGGATCGGGTGCAACCCATGTCTTCTTGTTCTGTCTGCCGTTGTCGAGAGTTTGGGTGTGTACTACTGTGTGTTGTTGCAGATTCTGGACTGCATGGATAGCTGCTGATTGTTCCAAGCAGGATATGATGCATGAAATAGGTTGTGGCCAAGCCGAATGCTGTGAAATGCAATGCAGAACAACAAGTAATGGTGACTGATCCTATTCGGGACAATGCTACTAGAACTGCAGAAAAGGACTGAACCATGAGTGAGCTGGGCACGCAAGGAATGATCAACGACAGTGATGAAGGATAGTATACAGGGTAGCAGCACCTGGACAGAAGTCTCGATGCAGCACCTAGAGACAACCGAAATCTGGAGCAGAGGACAAACCGTGAGCACCTGGACAGCAGCTATGGAAGAAGACCTGCACAGTACCAGCATGTCGGGACCACTTGCTGGAAATTGTTGTTAAGGCCATGTTTGGCCATGTCATTTTAATCATTTCCAGTTTTTCATGAATGCCTATTTTTATATTTTTATTAATCCTTGTTAGCTTAGATTAGAGTCTTGAATTAAATTACATGTTAGTATTATTGTTTAGTGGTATAAAACTTTGTTTTAATTAGGATGATATTTAATCAAGTGTTCATTTAGAATTAGATTAGGGGTAGATTTATTCCATGCAATTTTAAGTTTGTTTTCATTTTTAATTTAATCCAAAAATATTTTCATGCATTAGTTAGATTTTGTTTTATTAGCATTTAGTTAGAGTTAAGTTTAAGAATTTCTTTAGGTAAGTAGATTTTTATTTTATTAGACTTTAAGTTAGTTTAAATTGCATTTTTCTTAGTTAGTTTAATTACAAGCACATTTTATTTTAGGATTGTTTAATTTTAGTTTAATTAGTCTTTTTTAGTTATTTTCATATTTGCATTTTATTCTGTTAATTAATTTTAACTATTTTAATTATCTTTTATAGGTTGTTGTTTTTAATTGCTTGGAGCATTGTAAGTACTTTTAGCTCAGTTTTATTTTATTTAGTTCTTATTATTTTATTACTTTCCAGTAATTTTAATTAGCCTAGTAGATCACCCATTGCACTTTCATAATTTGCTAGAGTATACTAAGGGTAAGATTAACCGGTAGTTAATTAGGCTAGTCAACTTCTTTGTGGGACGATAACTCGGGACTCAAATCCCATTCTTACTTATATGACCTGTACACTTACGGACAATACGTTTAGATCGTACCAATGCACTTAGGCTTACACTATTTCCCTTCTCGCTTAGGGATAGGGCGCGACACTGGTTAACCTCCTGACATGCCCTAAGAGTATATGTCCGCAAGTGCACGGGTCGTACAAATAATAATGAGATTTTGAGTCCCGAGTTATCGTCCCACAGAGAAGTTGATCAGCCTAATTAACTACTGGATAATCTTACCCTAAGTATATCCTAGCAAATTATGAAATTAAAGAGGGTGATCTACTAAGGCTAAAATTAAAGTACTGAAAATAATAAAAGCTAAAAACTAAATAAAAGAAATAAAACCGAGCAAAATTTACTAACAGTACTCCGAGCAATTAAAAGCAAATAACCTACAAAAGAAAATTAAAACAGTTAAAATGAATTAATGTAATTAAAATGCGAATATAAAAATAAAGGAATAAAATTAATTACACTATAATTTAAACAAACTTAAAATGAAATGTGCATGCAAATTAATCTAATTAATAAAAATTGCAATTTAAACTAACCTAAGATCTAATAAAATAAAATCCTAGAAAATTAAGAAAAATAATCATAAATCTAAATGTCTAAACTAATGAATCTAAAGTTACTTCGAGATATATCTAAATACTAAATTAACACTAAAATCTAACTAATGCATGAAACACATTTTTGGAATTTTCACTAAAACTTAAAATGCAAAAAATGAGTTTATCTAAATTAATTTTAAGCACATCCCCTATTGCTAGAATAAAAAATTACATAGTAACCAAATTAAATCTAAGTTAAACTCATGCAACAAAGAAACTATGACTAACATGCAAATTAGAAATCAACTAACTAAATTAAATAATAAACTTGACTTAATCTATCTAAAAATGCATGCAAAATGAATTAACAACTAAAATGGGCTAGCCAAACGTGGCCTTATCAAATAATAAGCAAAGTGGTCCCGATTTTGTTTTGCAAGTGCACTGTTGCACTATCTTCTTTATTTCATTTAATTCTCTTTCCTTGCTGCCCACGTCCTCTGCACCTAGCTCTCTGTTCTGGCCAGCTGCTGTACTGCTTCTTTTCCCCGGTGCTGTTCGCGAGCTTCTGTCCAGCTGCTAGTCCTTGGTCCGCTTGAGGTGCTACCTCAACGTCTGTTCTCTACAGCAATACTGGCACATACTGTCCTGAGAATGTGATACACAAAATCTACTGAACAAATGCACCCCCTATGTCCGCATAAGCTTTCTCTAAATAAATATACAAATTCATGACATGACATGTGCGTAAAATGAGGAAATCACAATCAGAATCAAGACAAATTCAAGAATTCAACTTCATGCTTTTCCTATAATCATGCTTCTAAGTCAATCAAAATCATACTTAATCATGGGGTCATATCATCGGAATATGGGAAAACTACATGCTAAGCACTAAATCATCCCAAAATTAAACAATTTAAGCTCGAATTTTCGAAAAATTTTGAAGAAATTTTCAATTTTGCCCAAATTTTTGAAAACTGCTCAAGTAATATCCCCTTCCCCAAACTTGAAGTGCACAGTGTCCTCAGTGTGCAGATAATGTAAGAATTAAACTTCAAGAACAGAGTACTCCCCTTTCTGATGATGATGATGGCAGCCGAAGCTTGATTGAAAACATAAAACTAGAAAAGAAATCTGCATAATAAACAAAGAAAGAAATAGCAGAAAAGAAAAAGAACTATATACAAAGTGAAAACAAAAATAAAGCTAAGTAGCAGGATCAGAAGTAGGAGGATCAACTAAAGTGGTCACAGAATGCTGACAATCAAACCCTCCCCAAAAATAGTGCTTCAGTCTGCCCCTATTAACCTTAAAGGGTTGATTCAGGGTCTCATCCATAATTTCAATGGCTCCATGAGGGAATACTTGTGTAATGGTAAAGGGACCTGACCACCTAGCCTTAAGCTTTCCTGGAAACAACTTCAAGTGTGAATTAAACAACAGAACCTGCTGGCCTGGCTCGAAGTGTCTCTCCTTAATTTTCTTATCATGCCATCGCTTAGTCTTTTCCTTGTAGAGCTTGGCATTCTCATATGCCTGCAACCTAAACATCTAACTGATTAAGCTGTAGCAGCCTCTTCTCCCTTACTGCCTCTAAATTGAAATTCAGGTTCTTAAGGGCCCAATAGGCCTTGTGCTCAAGCTCTACTGGTAGATGACAGGCTTTACCATACACAAGCTGATAAGGGGACATTCCTAAAGGTGTTTTGAAGGCTGTCCTACAGGCCCAAAGTGCATCCTCTAAGCTAATGGACCAGTCCTTCCTACTTGGGTTCACTGTTTTATCCAATATCCCCTTAATTTACCTATTGGACAACTCTACTTGGCCACTCGTCTGTGGGTGATAAGCAGTGGCTACCTTATGTTTGACCCCATATTTCTTCAACAGCCCATCAAAACTTCGATTGCAAAAGTGGGATCCTCCAGCACTAATGATAGCCCTAGGTGTGCCAAATCGTGTGAAAATATTCTTCTTCAAAAATCTTACCACCACCTTGGCATCATTAGTTGGTAAAGCCATTGCTTCAACCCATTTTGACACATAGTCCGCAGCCACAAGAATATAGAGGTTGCCATATGAAGGAACAAATGGTCCCACAAATCAATGCCCCAGACATCAAAGAGTTCTACTTCTAAAATATTAGTCATAGGCATCTCATTTCTTTTGGAAATATTACCTACCCTCTGACATCTATCACATTTCATCACAAAGTAGTGGGCATCCTTAAATAACATGAGCCAGTAATATCCAGATTGCAAAACCATGGCTGCTGTCCTCTCTCCTCCAAAATGCCTTCCATAATCAGAAGAATGGCAATGTCTAAGTATATCCTCTACTTCTTCCATGGGAACACACCTTCTCAAAATCTGATCTTTACATTACTTGTATAGGAAGGGTTCATCCCAAACATAGTACTTGACATCACTCAAAAACTTTTTCATTTACTGGGCAGTCAAATCAGGTGGCATCATATTGCTCACTAGATAATTTACAAAATCAGCATACCAAGGCAATCTGGAGTGCCCGAAAGTAAATAGCTGCTCATCAGGAAATGACTCATTAATAGCTGTACCATCTTCTTTAAGTCCACTCTCTAATCTAGATAGATAGTCAGCAACCCGATTCTCCGTACCTTTCCTGTCCTTAATCTCCAAGTCAAACTCAGGTAATAAGAGGATCCATCGAATCAGCCTCGGCTTTACATCCTTCTTAGAGACTAAGTATTTAATGGCAGCATGATCAATATATAGTACTACCTCAGTACCAATGAGATAGGAGCGAAACTTATCAAAGGCGAATACCACAGCTAACAACTCCTTCTCGGTAGTAACATAGTTCATCTAGGCCTCATTAAGTGTTTTGCTTGCGTAGTAAATAGCATAAAAGACTGTTCCTCTTCTTTGTCCTAGTACAGCCCCGATAGCATAATCACTTGCATCACACATAAGCTCAAAAGGTAAACTCCAATCTGGAGCTATGATTACAGGGGCTGTAACTAATTTTACCTTCAAAGTCTTAATTGCTTCTAAGCATTTCTCATCAAAGCAAAACACAGTGTCTTTCTCAAGGAGATTACATAAAGGTTTAGACAACTGCGAAAAATCCCTAATGAACCTTCTGTAAAATCCCGCATGGCCTAGGAAACTTCTAATTCCTTTTACAGTGGTAGGGGGAGGTAACTTCTCAATAATTTTCACCTTGGCCTTATCCACTTCTATTCCCCTAGCAGAGATTTTGTGCCCTAGCTCTATACCTTCTTTTACCATGAAGTGGCATTTTTCCCAATTAAGCACTAAGTTTGTTTCTTCGTACCTCTTCAGCACTAGTGCTAAATTCTGCAAACATAAATCAAAGCTATCCCCAAATACTGAGAAATCATCTGTGAAAACCTCAAGAAAATCCTCCACCATATCATGGAATATGACCATCATGCAACGCTGGAATGTAGCAGGTGCATTGCATAGGCCAAAAGGCATTCTTCTAAAAGCAAAGGTCTCATAGGGACAGGTGAAGGTAGTCTTTTCTTGGTCTTTCGAGGCTATAGCTATCTGATTGTACCCAGAGTATCCATCCAGCAAACAGTAGAATTTGTGACCAGCTAATCGATCTAACTTTAATCAATGAAGGGTAAAGGAACGTGGTCTTTCTTGGTGGCTTTGTTGAGTTTCCTATAATTCATACATACTCGCCAACCAGTGACAGTCCTAGTGGGGATGAGCTCATTATTTTCATTTTCGATCACTGTCATCCGTCCCTTCTTAGGGACACATTGTACTGGGCTCACCCAGGCACTGTCAGAAATGGGATAGATAATCCCTACATCTAACCACTTAATGATCTCCTTCTTGACAACTTCTTTCATTACAGGGTTCAATCGACGTTGGTGCTCTATAGATGACCTATACCCCTCCTCCAATAGTATCTTATGCATACAAATAGAGGGACTAATACCTTTAAGGTTAGAGATAGACCAGCCTATAGCCTTCTGATACTCTCTTAGCACTTGTAGTAATTTTGCTTCCTGATCATTGGAGAGAGCAGCAGATACTATTATCGGTCGTGTGGAGGATTCAACTAAGTAAGTTTACCTAAGGTGTGAGGGTAAAGGTTTGAGTTCTAATGCTGGAGGATCACTGGTGGATGGAAAGATATTTGAAGCTGAAATAGATGAAGAGTCTAGTGTCTCAAATTGGGCAATTTCCTCAAAAGGAGTTACCTCTAATAACTGTAAAGTCTCGTAGACCTCATCATCATCTTCACTGTATTCTCTAAGATCAACAGATTTCACTAAGGAGGTTTCTAAAGGGTTTAAAGGATATGTCTTGGAAAACTCCTCAGTGATGTCCTTATCCACTAAATCCATCCTAAAACAATCATGAGAGTCATTAGGAAACCTTAGAGATTTGAACATATTAAACTTGACTTCCTGATCTTGAACTCTCATTGTTAACTCCCCCTTCTGTACATCTATTAAAGTTCTACCAATTTCTAGGAATGGTCTGCCTAGTATAATTGGGACATCCCTATCTTCCTCCATGTCCAACACGATAAAATCTGCAGGGAAAATAAACTTATCCACTTTTACTAAGACATCCTTAATGACCCCCTTCGGATATTTAATTGATTGATCGACCAACTAGAGGGTCACTGTGGTGGGCTTGGCATCCCCTATTCCTAACTTCTGATAGATAGATAAATGCATCAAATTTATACTCGCTCCTAAATCACACAGGGCTCTACCAAAGAATAAATTTCCAATAGTGCATGGTATGGTAAAGCTCCCAAGATCCTTGAGCTTGGGGGGTAACCTTCTCTGGATAATAGCACTACATTCCTCAGTTAAGGCCACCGTTTTGTAATCTTCTAATCTTCTTTTCCTAGAGAGGATGTCTTTCATAAACTTCACATAGCTTGGTATTTGCTCTAAGGCATCTACGAATGGAATGTTGTTGTGAAGTTTCTTAAAAACCTCAAGAAATTTTACAAATTGTTGGTCCAGTTTTTGATTGTGAAATCTCTGAGGAAAAGGGACTGGTGGTCTAACAGGAGGAGATGTAGTGGGAACTTTTGTAGCATTAGAGGTTAAAGAAGGTTGTGACAAAGAAACAGGTAAAAGTGAAGAAATGCCTGGCTTTGTTTCCTTTGCAGCTTGATCTTTTGATTCTTGCTCCTTCTGAGCTGCTTCATTAGAACCTATGGGTTTTTCAACTGTGGGCTAGTCAAGTCTGGACTTAACAGGAGGAGTTACTAGCTCTCTGCCACTCATAAGGGTGATGACTTTCACATGTTCCTTCTCTTCCCTTTGCCTAACAGGATTGGCTTCAGTGTTACTAGGAACGGTCCTCTGAGGACGTTGACTAAGAGCGTTTGCTATTTGTCCTACCTGAACCTCTAGGTTCTTAACTGAAGCTGCTTGATTTTGTAAGATTGTTGTGAACATTTCCTCAAGAGAGGGTTTCTTATTAGCTGCTGGTGAATGCTGGGGTTGTAGTGGTGGTGGTGGTTGATGGAAGTGGGATGGATGGGAATGATTAGGTGGATGATGTGGATATGGAGATGGTGGGTGGTGAGGAAATTAATGCTGTGGTGGTACCTGAACCTGTGGAGCTTGAAAACCTGGGGGTCCTACTGGTCTAGAATTAGAATCTTGCCCTTGGTTTTGGCTCCAAGAAAAGTTAGGATGACTCTTCCACCCTGGATTATAGGTGTTTGAAAAAGGGTTGTTCTATTGCTTAGGGGCAACATACTGAACCGATTCTAGGTTAAGTGGACACCTATCCACAGCGTGGGTACCACTACACAGATCACATGAGAGAAAAGGACTTTGGACAGAAAATACAAGGTTAGGATTGTTGGAAGGATTAGGTTGGGTACTGAGCGACTCCACCTTCTTTGTAAGATTGGCGATTTGAGAGGTCAAGGTGGACAGAGTGTCCAGCTCATATATACCTGCCGCTTTCTTTGGCAATTGCCTTTTCGAGGACCATTGATAGTTGTTAGCCGCCATCTTGTCTAGTAGCTCATAAGCCTCCTCCTCTGTTTTGCACATCAAGGCTCCACTCGAAGCAGCGTCCACTATGGTCCTATTCTGGCTTGTAAGTCCATTATAGAAGGTCTGGACTTGCAGCCATAGAGGTAGGCCATGGTGAGGGCACTTCCTAAGAAGCTCCTTATATCGTTCCCATGCCTCGTAAAGAGATTCGAAGTCGTACTGGGCAAAGGAGGATATATCGCTACGGAGTCTGGCCATTTTAGAAGGATGGAAAATTTTGGCTAGAAATTGGTGGGCTAACTCGTCCCATGTAGAAATTGATCCTAGAGGCAGGGAGGTCAACCAGTGTCTCACCCTATCCCTAAGTGAGAAAGAGAATAATCTAAGCCTAAGTGTATCGTCAGATAATCCATTGTGTTTGAACATGTTGCATAAGTCCAGGAATTGTCTGAGATAAGCATGTGGGTCATCGTGTGGAAGCCTACTGAACTGAAAAGAGGTCTGGATCATCTAGAGGATGGACAGCTTAATTTCAAAATTATTAGCAGGGACTGCTGGTGGCCTAATGCCAGTATAATATCCTCCAATCGTCGGCACCGCATACTCCTTAACGGTCCTGATTTCCCTATTTTCTGCCATTGTGTGTTGCAGCGGAGCTATAAATTTCCTAGAGTCATTTCGAATTTTCCTAAGAGTTCGTTCGATTTCAGGATCTAGAGGAAAGCAATCAAAACTCCTTACTCTACGTATGCAAACATCAAAAAGTCCTTAGAAAATTTTTTTAAGTTTTTTAATTTTTAATTTTTTTTAATTTTAATTAATTATGAGAAAATTAACTAATCTAAATATTTACAACCTAAATATTTACAGGCTAGAATTACACGTAAGTATAATTTCACCGATATTAATTAACGACTAATTAAAACCTCCCCAGCAACGGTGCCAAAAACTTTACATGCCCTAAGAGTATATGTCCGCAAGTGCACGGGTCGTACAAGTTATAATGGGATTTGAGTCTCGAGTTATCGTCCCACAGAGAAGTTGATCAGCCTAATTAACTACTGGTTAATCTTACCCTAAGTATATCCTAGCAAATTATGAAATTAAAGAGGGTGATCTACTAAGACTAAAATTAAAGTACTGAAAATAATAAAAGCTAAAAACTAAATAAAGGAAATAAAACCGAGCAAAATTTACTTACAGTACTCCAAGCAATTAAAAGTAAAAAAACATACAAAAGAAAATTAAAACAGTTAAAATGAATTAGCGCAATTAAAATACGAATATAAAAATAAAGGAATAAAATTAATTACACTATAATTTAAACAAACTTAAAATGAAATGTGCATGCAAATTAATCTAATTAATAAAAATTGCAATTTAAACTAACCTAAGATCTAATAAAATAAAATCCTAGAAAATTAAGAAAAATAATCATAAATCTAAATGTCTAAGCTAATGAATCTAAAATTACTTCTAGATATATCTAAATACTAAATTAACACTAAAATCTAAATAATGCATGAAACACATTTTTGGAATTTTCACTAAAACTTAAAATGCATAAAATGAGTTTATCTAAATTAATTTTAAGCACATCCCCTAATGCTAGAATAAAAAATTACTTAGTAACCAAATTAAATCTAAGTTAAACTCATGCAACAAAGAAACTATGACTAACATGCAAATTAGAAATCAACTAACTAAATTAAATAATAAACTTGAACGTAATCTATCTAAAAATGCATGCAAAATGAATTAACAACTACAATGGGCTAGCCAAACGTGGCCTTATCAAATAATAAGCAAAGTGGTCCCGATTTTGTTTTGCAAGTGCACTGTTGCACTGTCTTCTTTATTTCATTTCATTTTCTTTCCCTGCTACCCACGTCCTCTGCACCTAACTCTCTGTTCTGGCCAGCTGCTGTACTGCTTCTTTTCCCAGGTGCTATCCGCGAGCTTCTGTCCAGCTGCTCGTCCTTGATCCGCTTCAGGTGCTGCCTCAACATCTGTCCTCTACTGCAATACCGGCACATAATGTCCCGAGCATGATCACTCATTGCTCTCGATTCCAGGTGCTGGTGTGCAGGTTCGATTCGATTCAGTGCATGAGTCCTGCTGCTCCAGGCTGCTGTGCATCTACTACCACTGCTGTCCTGTACTGTTGTGGCTGCTCCTTCCTCGGCATGCAAAGCTCACTCCTGGTTCAGTGTACTGCACATTGTCCCGAACATGATCATTCACCACGTCTTGTCCCTCCAGGTGTTGCTCACGGTTTTCTTCTCATTCTCAGCTCTGCAACATCAAGCTAGATGACAGCTTGGTGCTGTTCATGCTTTATCGTCATCCTTGCCCATTCCTGGTACTGAGAGCCTCCTTAAAGAGTTTGCAGATTATAAATAAACTGTAATAATAGTGGCAGGACTGAAAACAAAGCTGAACAGAGTGGAAGTTAATCACCGATTTCCTGCCATGGTGAACTCATTCTATGTTCTACAATGAATGGTGACAGTAGGTAACAAAAAGCAAGGTGGAAATACTTAACTAAATAAAAGAAAGACAGGAAGTGCAGTGATGAACAAATGCAAAACCAAGAGGCATAAATATATTCAGTAGAAAATAACAAAGGTTAGCATTAATATGCAGTAAAAGGGCAGCATGTGCGTAGTTCAATCAATGAAGCAAAAACCAAACCTTTCAAGGATACCAGCAATAAACCGAATAGGAAGAAGCAATATTTAACAACAGAATATTAAAATGAGATTGTAAATAATTGAATAGCAAAGTAACGTGAAACCAGTAGATCGGATTGCTTCATTCTTTTCTCCAACCAAGGTTCCATATTGCCATTGATGAGAATAAATGCTAAGCATCAACCCACATCAAAGCATCAAAACTAAAAGGCATGAACAAGGGAAGAAGGTGCTACCCGAATCCATCAAGGGACCTCAAACCGAGAGCTAAAAAAAAAATAAAGATTGCTTCAACTAAAAACATAAACAAAGTATGAAATCGAGAACAAATCAACTAGACAATAAGCTATAAAATAGAACTTCACAATACAAGAATTGCGCTTTATCAAACCGAGAACTTGAAATAAAATTGATTTTCATTGAAAAATAAATCCAAGACTACTGAAGAATATAAAGAAAATGGAATGAACAATAAACAACTTGTAAAAAAAAAAACTATGCAAAAATTCTAAGGAAAACTTTTAAAATTAATCTAAAAGCTATTCTACCCTAACCTACATACATTTTCAATTGCCATCATGTTCTATTTATACACAAACATAGTGGTACAATGGTAATTTTTCATCCTAGCTGAGTTGGCATTATTTGGCCACTTGTCTTCAATTGATTTGTTGCAGAATAGATATTTCCATGTCACTTGTCAGTTTGTCCAGTTGGTTGTGCGATGTGGCCCGGCGTGTGCCTTCCAGAATATTCGCTCGATGTCTGTTGATCTTATCGTTTCGGAGCAAATAAAATATAGACACCTGGCATCACGCGTGTCCAGACGACTGGTGACTCGGTCTGTAAAATTTGAAGTGGTCCAATCTCCTTTTGCTCGTTTTCAGCCCAATTTCGACTGAAACAACTGAGTTTCATCTGGATTTAATTTATCTGCACATTAAAGAATTTTTAATTAAATAAAGGGGATTATTAATAAAATAATATGAGGATTAAATAAATAATTAGGTATTTAAGCACAAATAATTCTATAAGAAATAGAATTATCACCTTCTTGCCTGCAGGATCCATTTCTATCTGGGACAAGTTAGCCCATCAATTTTTAGCTAAGTTTTTCCCTCCTTCTAAAATGGTCAGACTTCATAGTGATATATCTTTCTTTGCCCAGTTCGACTCTGAATCTCTTTATGACGCATGGGAACGATATAATAAGCTTCTTAGAAAGTGCCCTCACCATGGCCTACCTTTATGGCTGCAAGTCCAAACCTTCTACAATGGACTTACAAGCCAAAATAGGACCATTGTTGATGCTGCTGCGGGTGGAGCGCTAATGTGTAAAACAGAGAAGGAAGCTTATGAGCTCTTAGACAAGATGGCTGCTAACAACTATCTATGGTCCTCGGAGAGGCAATTGCCTAAGAAATCGACCGTAATCTATGAGCTCGACACGCTGTCTACCTTGACCTCTCAAATCGCTAATCTTACGAAGAAGGTAGAGTCGCTCAGTACCCAGCATAATCCTTCCTCCAGTCCTAATCCTGTTTATTCTATCCAACGTCCTTTCCTTTCATACAATCTGTGTAGTGGTACCCACGTTGTAGATAGGTGTCTGCTCAACTTGAATTGGTTCAGTATGTTGCGCTCTAAGCAACAGAACAACCCTTTTTCAAACACCTATAATCCAGGGTGGAGGAACCATCCTAACTTCTCCTTGAGCTAAAACCAAGGGCAAACTTCTAGCTCTAGACCTGTAGGATCACCTAGTTTTCAAGCTCCATCGGTTCAGGTACCACCACAACATCCATTTCCTCACCACCCACTACCTCAGTATCCACATCATCCACCCTACTTCCATCAACCACCACCACAACCTATGCAGCCACAACTTTACCATGCACTAGCAGCTGAGAAGAAGCCCTCGCTCGAGGAAATGTTCACGACTATCCTGCAAAATCAAGCTACTTCAATTATGAACTTAGAGGTTCAGGTAGGACAAATAGCAAATGCTCTTAGCCAACATCCTCAAAGGACCCTTCCTAGTAACACTGAAGCTAATCCTGTTAGGCAAAGGGATGGTAAAGAACATGTGAAATCCATCACCCTTAGGAGTAGTAGAGAGCTAGATAAACCACAAGTTAAGTTCAGCCCTGAACAGCACATAGTTGAAGAATCCTTAAGTTCTAATGATGCAGCTTAGAAAAAGCAGGAACAAAATGAAAACTAGGCTGTAAAGGAATCCAAGCTAGGCACTTCTTCATCTATACCTTCTTCTATTTCACAGCCTTCCTCATCCTCTGATGCTACACATGTCACCACTACATCCCTTCCAGTTAGACCACCAATACCTTTTCCTTAGAGGATCCAAAATAAAAAACTGGAACAACAATTTGCTAAATTTCTTGAGGTTTTTAAGAAACTTCACATCAACATTCCTTTTGCAGATGCTTTAGAGCAAATGCCAAGTTATGTGAAGTTTTTGAAGGATATCCTCTCTAGGAAAAGAAGATTGGAAGATTATGAGACAATGGCCTTAACTGAGGAATGTAGTGCAATTATCCAGAGGAAATTACCCCTCAAGCTCAAAGATCCCGTGAGTTTTACCATACCTTGCACAATTGGAAATCTATTCTTTGGTAGAGCCCTATGTGATTTAGGATCCAGTATAAATCTAATGTCTTTGTCTATCTACCAAAGTTAGGAATAGGGGATGTCAAGCCTACCACAGTGACCCTTCAGCTGGCTGATCAATCCATCAAATATCCGAAGGGGGTCATTGAGGATGTGCTAGTAAAGGTGGACAAATTTATTCTCCCTATAGATTTTATTGTATTAGACATGGAGGAAAACAGGGAAGTCCCCATCATACTAGGCAGACCTTTCCTAACGACTGGTAGAACATTAATTGATGTATAAAAGGGAGAGTTGACTTTGAGAGTCCTAGATCAGGAGGTGACATTTCATGTTTTCAAACCTTTGAAGCTCCCTGATGACTCTCAAGACTGTTTTAGGATGGAGGATATAAGGTTTAAGCATAGGAAATCTGAAAGAATGAGGGAAGTAGATAAAGCTAAGGAGGAGTTAACTGTCAACATTCTGTCACCACTCTGGCTGATCCTCCTACTCTTTGCCCTACTGCTGAGTGTTATGTTCTTTAGCTGCATTTGAAGTGGCTTAATTTTTCTTCTCATTTTGTATATAGTCTTTTTTTTTCTGTTATGTTGTTTCTTTGTTTATTTTGCATATTTCTTTTCTAGCATTACCTTTTCAATCAAGCTTCAATTATTCATCATCATTAGAAAGGGGAGTACTTTGTTCCTGAGCTTAAATTCTTATATTATCTGCACACTGAGGACACTGTGCAGTTTAAGTTTGGGGGAGGGGATATCACTTAAGCATTTTTAAAAAATTTTGGCAAAATTGAAAAAATTTACAAAAATATTTCAAAAATATGAGCTTAAATTGTTTGATTGTGGGATGATTTAGTGCTTAGCATGTAGTTTTTCCATATTCCGATGATATGACCCCATGATTAAGTCTGATTTTGATTGACTAAGAAGCATGATTATAGGAAAAGCATGAAGTTGAATTCTTGAGTTTGTCTTGATTCTAATTGTGATTCCCTCATCTTATGCACATGTCATGTCATAAATCTGTATATTTATTTAGAGAAAGCTTATGTGGACATAGGATTGCATTTGTTCAATTGATTTTGTGCATCATATTCTAGAATTTGTTTGATCTAACCTTGAGGCGAAATATTAGATCACATATAGTTAGAGAAATGATATAGGTCATCTTTGGATCGTTTAAGCCTTTCTAGCCATCCTTGTACATATTTTATCCCTAGTCACCCATCTGGGCCAAATAAGCTTTTCTCTGTAAATACACCTACATAATTTTCCTTAACTTAAATACTTTATTCCTATCCCTTACCTTGAAAGCATGAAAAATCATTGCGATATATTGTGAGCTTTGTACATATGGGTATGTGGTGATAGGGAAAGCTAAAAACAATCTGATGAAAGAAAAAGAAAAAGAAAAAGAAAAGAAGAAAGATGGAAAATACAAAAATAGAATAAAATGTTTAGTGAAACATATAAGTTTGGGGGAAATAAATAAGAGCTCTTACATTAAGATCCTAGAAGTAATGCATGTTAAGGGGTAATTAAACCTAAATTGACTTTATCATACCTTAGCCCCAGCCTTACATTACAAGCTTAATGAAGTCCTATTAATCTTTGATTGAGTGTGACTACATTGTGGAGAGAGAAGTGAAAAACAAACTGATGGGAATGATCACATGTCATTGACTTTGCATTCACGGTGTTTGCATAATCTGATCCGGATAATGTACTGTGAAGTGACTTTGACATTTTTCATATACTCACGAGGAGTCCAATTTGGGTTAGGACTTATGATTGAATGATTCTAAATGTTGGACTTGTAATAGTGAGTCTTTAATTTCATAGTCTGTACTTTTTCTTTGAGGATGATATTGGGGAAATTATTGTGTTTAGTACTTATCATTCCTACAATTATTTTGTTTTGCTTGAGGACAAGCAAAAGCTCAAGTTTGGGGGTGTGATAATTCTATTTTTAATAGAATTATTTGTGCTTAATTTTCTAATTATTTATTTAAATCCCCATATTATTTTATTAATTATCCCCTTATTTAATTGAAATTATTTAATGTGCAGATAAATTAAATCCGGATGAAACTCAGTCGTTTCAGTCGAAATTAGGCTGAAAATAGGCTAAAGGAGACCGGACCACTTCTAATTTACAGACCGAGTCACCAGTCATCTCGACACGCGTGATGCCAGGTGTCCGTATTTTATTTTCTCTGAAATGATAAGATCGAAAGACACCGTGCCAACCTTTTGGAAGACACACGTCGGGCCACATTGCACAGCCAATTGGACAAAAAGACTGATGACGTGGAAATATCTACTCTGCAGCAAATCAAAGGAAGACAAGTGGCCAAACAATGCCAACTCATCTAGGATGAAAAAATTACCATTGTACCCTTAAGTGTTTATATAAATAGAATATGATGGCAATTGAAAACATTAAGAAGAAGTAGGAAGTAGGAAGTAGGAGTAGGGTAAGTAGTCTAGGTTAGGAGTAGTGTAGAGTAAATTAGGAGTAGTGGTAATTCTATGGTAGCTTTAGTTTTTAAGTTTTTTTTTTTTTTAGTTTAATTTCCAAGCATTTCCCGTTAGTTTGTTTTTAGCCACCATTTTATTTCATTGTTCATTCAATCTTCATTTTATGAAAAGCTTCTTGATTTTCTAGTCTTTGATAATTTCATTAATGACAATCAATTTCCTTTCCTTATTCTCGATTTTGTTTAAGTCATTTCTTCTTTTATTTTAGCTCTACTACATAGCTTCTGTTTCCTAGTTTTTAGCTCTCGGTTTGCTCCCTTTGTGCATTCGAGTGACTTAATTCTTCCTTCCTCTATGCTTTTTGGTTTTGGTGCTTTGATGTTGGTTGATGCTTAGCATTATTCCACATTAATGGCAGTGTGGAACCATGACAGTAGGAGATGGAATAAGAGCAATCCGATTAGTCAAGTTGATGAAGCTCACACAGATGTTTTCAGTGTGGTTTTCACATATTTCTTGTCGGGTTTAAATTCATTTTCTATTATGCATCATTGTCCTTTTCTTTCCTTATTTCATTTGTATTTGCACGCATTTCATGATTCGGTTCTTGATTGCATTTAGAATATAGCTTCCATTTTTTTACTGCATTTTCTTACGTTCAATGAATCCATTTCATTTGTTGTAATTTATTTTAGCATTATTGTTGTTTGTTCATTTTTTACTTGCTGATCGTTAGTGACAAGGATATGGTAGACTATTCAGTGTAGAGTTTCAAGAGGTAGTTCGTGGGGCATGGTTTCATTCTTGGCAGCAAGTTTAACTTCATTTTTAGCCTCTGTTGTGCTCTGTTTTTGATTTTTCTTATTGCTCATTGTGGATTTTATCCTTTGGTTTGTTTTATTTGCTGCTTATGTCTTGGGTGCATCCCGTTCTGCTGTAATCACCACCAGTTTGAAGACAATAGCCATGGAGCAGAGGATAGGCACGAGGATGGTGTAATGTTACAGGACAGTGCAGCATATATGGCATGTCGAGGACAGTACCTTGATAAAGCTGCACACTGGCACCTAAAGCAGACAGTAGGGGACGTGTACTGCCAAGGTAGGCGTCACAGGACAGCACCTGAGCAGCAGAGGTCATGGACGTGCATCAGACAGCAGAAGCAGACCTCATCTGGAACTGTTTATGGTCTGGACTAAGGGGACTTGGAAAAACCGAGAGCAACTTGGAACACCTGAAGCAGGCCCTGAATGTGGGTGATGCTCGGTAGGGATATGCTGGGTAAGCAGACAGCAGGCGTGCACTGACCTGGAGCAGAAGTTTGCAGACAGCTGCCATAGACAGACTTGGAGCAGAAGCCACGGACGAGAGCAGTGCATCACTCACAGAACCGAGAATAGCAGGGAACACCTGGAGCAGCCAAGAAGAAAAGTGAACAGTGCAAAAATCGGGACCACTTGGTTTTTGATGTTGTCTAAGGCCATGTTTGGCACATTTGCATTGTAACTTTAATCCATTTTCATGCACTTTTAGAATAGTTTAATTCCAATTTAATTTGTTAGCATAAGAAGTTAAGATTTTAATTTTATTTGCATGATTAGCTATAGTTCAATTGATTGGTTAGTCTAGAATTTAGATTTATTTATGTCATTAGTTATTTTGAATTTTTTTTATAGGTTTTCCAATTAGAATTAATTTAGATTAAACTCATTTTATGCATTTTTAATTTAGTCTTCATTATTATTAAATTTTAGGTTAGTTTAAATTGCATTTTCATAATTAGATTAATTTGCATACATATTTTATTTTAGGTTTGTTTAATTTTAGTTTAATTAATTTTGTTTCTTTATTTATTTTCATATTTGCATTTTATTTTAATTGCGTTAATTAATTTTAACTGTTTTAATTTTCTTTTGTAGGTTGTTATTTTTAATTGCTTGGAGCATTGTAGGTACTTTTAGCTCGATTTTATTTTCTTTAGTTTATAGCTTTTATTATTTTCAGTATTTTTAATTTCAAACTTAGTAGAGCACCCATCTTCAATTCATAATTTGCTAGGATATACTTAGGGTAAGATTAACCGGTAGTTAATTAGGCTAATCAACTTCTCTGTGGGACGATAACTCGAGACTCAAATCTCATTATTACTTGTACGACCCGTGCACTTGCGGACAATACGTTTGGATCGTACCAAGAATTTCATAAACAATATAATTAATCGAAATTCTATTCGAAATACGTGTAGCTACCTCTAGCTACTCACGAAATTCCATTACCTTGGATCACGTCGCGTGACCTTACTTCCTCGGTGCTGCTAAACCTCGTAGTCCAATCCGCTTCTAATATAATCTTCGAAGCTGTAAATAACCATTCACATCAGTATACCTTAATATACTTAATTTTCACTTACATGAACCTCACTTAATGCATTTAACACTTTTTACACTTATTTGGCCTTATTACAACTCCCTAGACTTTACTCCTTCTTAAGTCTATTTCCAATACATGTATTTCACCAACTATCTTACAATCATATATACATGCTTAATAACTTCACTACATGCTTCAATCATCATTGAATCCATGCCTACACCATGTTCTCTCATTTTCTCACATTCAAGCAAAAAATGTAGGTCATGAAGATTTTACATGTTCAAGATGTTTTTAGCAACTCAAACATACACCACTTAACTCACCAAGATATCTATATCAACATATTTGAAGTTGGTGTATTGAATCTTACCTAGCTTGAACTTTTCCTCTCTTTTCCAAATTGGGGAAATTCACCTTACTCCTTCAATCTAAGGTTTCAACTTTTAATTTTCAATTATGTTGTTCTCCTCCTCACAAGGAACAATTTTGCTAAAACAAATCTCACTTAAAACTGATTGAAAGGTATGATTCTTGGAGTAGGAAAGGTTAGGTTTTACTTTGGTTCAATGAAGGATTAGTTGTTCTCGGGGAAATGAAGGTGCAGCAGCCCAGTACATATAGAATTGCCCTTAGAGATCAATCTGCTAACCATGAAAGATCGATCTGCCATGTGTTTATCTCTTCAGAATTTGATTCTGAGAAGTTAAGATCAATCTATTCCTTACTGTGAGATCGATCTGCTTCAACTAGAATCATATAAAGATCGATCTGACCCTTGAGATGATATCAATCTGGCTTTAGCAGAAACTTATTGAGATCGATCTGCTTTGACAGAGGGATCGATCTCCCCCTTGCAGAATGCTTTGGCATTGCGTTTTCAAGCCATGAGATCGATCTGCTCCTCATCTGCAGCATTTTTGTTGCAGCTTTCCCAAAACAATCGTTGTTACATTCATATCCAATTTGCTTCACTACCCATTTTGCATTTCATACACATTTGGAACTTAAAAACATTCATTCCTTTTGATTTATATCAAATGTGACTTGCCCGTACATCACGAAAACATAAAGAGACATATTATTTTACGGGCCTTACAAATACAATCTACAAAAGAAACAAAAAAAGAAACATCATAAAAGAGAAAAACAACTTTACAAAAAGAAAAAAGAAAAGACAAACAAAGCAAAACCAATGAAGCTGAGCACATCAAAATGAAGCTGAGCTAAAAGCATGAACAATGAAGCTGGGCTGAGTTTATAATCCTCAGCAGGACTTTCACTAAGCTAAGTAGTAGGGTCAGAGTAGGAGGGTCAACTAAAATGGTTACAAAATGCTGACATCAAACCCTCTCCCAAAATACGCTTAAGCCGATGCCTATTAACCTTGACAGGCTACTTCAAGGTCTCATCCATAATCTCAATGTCTCCATAAGGGAATACATGTGTAATGTTGAAGGGTCTTATCCATCTAAACTTAAGCTTTCCTGATAACAACTTTAAGCGGGAATTAAAGAACAAAACTTGCTGACCCAACTTAAAGTGTCTCTCCTTAATCTTCCTATCATGCCATTGCATAGTCCTTTCTTTGTAGAGCTTGACATTCTCATATGCCTGAAACCTGAACTCATCTAACTAATTAAGTTGTAACAACCTTTTTCTCCCCAACTACGTCTAAATTGGAGTTCAAGTTATTAAGGACCCAATAGGCCTTATGGTCAAGCTCCATTGGTAAATGACAGACCTTCTCAAACACCATTGATAAAGGGACATCCTAATTGGAGTTTTAAAGGCTATCCTATAGACCTAGAGTGCATCATTTAACCTAATGGATAAGTCCTTCCTATTTAGATTAACTGTCTTTTCCAAAATTTCTTTTATCTCCTTATTGGATAACTTTATTTAGCCTTTAGTCTGTAGGTGATAAGCAATGGCTACCTTATGCTTGACCCCAAATTTCTCTAAAAGCCCATTAAAACTCTTGTTACAAAAGTAGGATCTCTTATCATTAATGATAGCTCTAGGGGTGCCAAATCTCGTAAAAATATTCTTCTTCAAAAACCTTATCACTCTCTTGGCATCATTAGTTGGTAAAGCCACTGCCTCAAGCCATTTGGACATGTAGTTCACAGCCACCAAGATGTAAAGATTGTCATATAAGGGGATGGAAGGTCCCATGAAGTCTATGCTCTAAACATCAAAGATCTCTACTTCCAAAATGTTAGTTAAAGGCATTTTATTTCTTTTGGAAATGTTACAAACTCTTTTACTCCTATCACATCTAAACACGAAGTAATGGGCATCCTTAAACAAAGTGGGCCAGTAATATCCAGATTACAAAATCATGGTGGTTGTCCTCTTTCGTTTAAGGTGCCATTAACTATTTAGATCGACAATAATATGGATTATTTGTCTCTAAATATGGTGAATCCTATGGAACAAAATTGGCCTGGCAAAAGAATTATATAGGGTTATAATTATGAGATCCTTATGCACCAATTCCTTGTTCCTTAAAATCATTCCTCATTACAGTATTGTCAAGAAGGGGGATCGATAATATAATAGAGACTAGTTGTGACAGCCCGAAAGCGCAGAAATAAGGCAAATTTAAACTTTTCTTAAGTTAGAAAACTTTCAAACTCTAGGTGCATTCCCGTACAGTGTCATTTAATCATTATCATTTATAACAATGCATTAACCCCAAGATCATACAAATTTCTATTTCATAAAATAATACATGACATTCAAAAGATCATCCCACAAGTCTCAATCTGGTTCTCTCATGACGTCCTAATTACATCGCATTAATATTTAACATAAATGTCTATATTACATCATTGTCTGGGTACAAAATGAACTGAATTAAACCTTATGCGTGTACCAGTAAAAGCCTGGGGAGATCTTGTCCACCAGCCTATTTCACGTACGCGGCAGGCTCTAATTCGCTACTTCAAGTAATCTGGAGGGGGAAGGAAAAAGGGTGAGCTCTCAAAACGCTCAATAAGGAGGATTGCTACAAACTAAACGTATTATCCGCAAGTGCACGGGTCGTACAAGTAATAATGAGATTTGAATCTTGGATTATCGTCCCACAAAGAAGTTGATTAGCCTAAATAACTACCGGTTAATCTTATCCTAAGTATATCCTAGCAAATTATGAATTGATGATGGTGATCTGCTAAATCTGAAATTAAAAATACTGAAAATAGTAACAATTATAAACTAAAGAAATAAAATCGAGCTAAAAATTACTTACAGATCTCTGAGCAACTAAAAACAAATACCTGCAAAAGATAATTAAAGCAATTAAAATTAATTAACACAATTAAACTAAAATGCAAATATGAAAATAAGAAACAAAATTAAGTAAACTTAAATTAAACCATCATAAAAAATAAAATATGAATGTAATTAAACTAAATAACAAAAATTGCAAATTAAACTAACCTAAAATTTAATGAAATAAAATCCTAGAAAAATGAAGAAAATAACTACAAGTCTAAATGTCTAAAATACTAATTCTAAATTAACCCTGATTATATCTAATTACTAACTTAACAATAAAATCTAACTAGTGCATCCTAAATGTAACTTATAAAGACTAAACTAAAATTAAATCCTATATTATATAAAATTAACCATTAACTAAAAGTAAAACTAAAAAAAATTATCTTAACAAATTAAAGTACTAATTTAAACCTACAATTATCAATGAATAACTAACCTAAATTATCAACTTCTTAAAGCAATAAAAATAATATAAATGCACTAAGTAATAAATTCTAAAAGAAAGGAATGTGGCCAAACATGGCCTTAAATGAACAAGCCAGCCGAGTGATCCCTCCATGCACTGGCACTGTTCCTGCTTCATTCTTATTTTTGCTTCAGCTGATGTCCAGTACCCGGGTCTGATGCTTGCTCTTTTCTGCCATACACGAGCAAGCTCCCCTTCCTACCTTCAGCTGATACATGCCATGCTGCAGCCAATATTCAGAGTTTGCTCCAGGTGTTGTTCTGCATCGCTCGCATCGATAGTTCATTCCCGAGTTGCAAATCCAGTACCATGGCAGCAAGCACGTAACAATGTTTGCTTCTGATTTCCTGCGGTACACATCCTTCCAAGCCGTAAATCCAACGTTGGTTTTGTTTGGCCACAATCTGCTTCAGCTACACATCGGCACCTCCTCAACAACCTGGAAATGACATAATACAGTCACAATTTAAATTGAACCAGACATGATAGAAGAACTCAGAAATAAGCATTGCAGAAATGTAAAGGAGATTAAAGTTGCTGTTTAAACTGAGAGTCTAAGAATTCTTAAAGTGCTTTGAACTCTACTGCCTAACATCAATCGGCATAAACTAACCAAACTAAAAAGAACATTAACATGCACCTGAAACATAAGCAACAAATAAAATAAACCATAAGAGAAAATCTACAATGAACAGTAATAAAAACTGAAAACATAGCACAACAAAGGATGATTATGGCTACTCTCCATTGCACCCACGAACACCATCTTCTGCTCCTCACCGCACGGCAATGATTCTACCAAACCTAAACCGGCTAGTGAATTAAGTGATAGTAACCAGAAACTGTCAAGATAACATGCAGTAAATAAAATGGACTACAAGCATAAGAAAATCCAGAAACAAATAATATGGAAACTAATGACTAATTGCAGTAGAGAACCGAATCATGCAGTGCACCAAAAGAAAAATGACATAACGAAATAACCATGCACTACAAAATATAAGCATAGAACTAGAAAGAAATAACTAGAATCAGCAACTACAAATTAAAACCAAAATATCAATAATGTAAAACACATAACAAACAAAATAGCTAACATCCTCGGGTTGCTTCACATGCAGCCTCTAATGTTGTGATTCCACATTGCCATTGATGTAGACCAATGCTAAGCATCAACCCACATCAAAGCACCAGAACCGAAAGGCATAAGATTATGCAACTGAATAACCAGTGAAGACAAAGAATTAAATCAAGTAAGTGAGCAAAACAAAGAGCAAAAATAAAAACTCTTCCTTAAGTAAATAAACGTGAACAGACTGAGAAATAAAATAAAAGAAAGTTGGCTGCTATTAATTGGTAATGAAAATACCAAATACTGGAAATGAACTAGCTTTTCATAAACATGAAGATGGAATGAACAGTAAAATTTTTGGCTAAACAATTCGGAAAAGCTTAAAAACAAAGGAAATAAATCTTAAAGTTACCCTAAAAACTATTCTACCCTAACTTACTTGATTTTTTTAATTGCCATCATGTTCTATTTATATACACACTTAGGGGTACAATGGTAATTTTCCATCCTAGATGAGTTGGCATTGTTTGGCCACTTGTCTTCATTTTATTTGCTGTAGAGTAGATATTTCCATATCACTTATCGATTTATCCAGTTGGCTGTGCGAGGTGGCCCGACGTGTGTCTTCCAGAAGGTTGGCACGGTGTCCGTCGATCTTATCGTTTCAGAGCGAATAAAATACGGACACCTTGCATCACGCATGTCCAGACGACTAGTGACTTGGTCTACAAATTGGAAGTGGTCCAGTCTCCTTTAGCCCTTTTTCAGCCCAATTTCGACTGAAACGACTAAGTTTCATCCGGATTTAATTTACCTGCACATTAGAGAATTTTAATTAAATAAGGGAATAATTAATAAAATAAATTGGTGATTTAAATAATTAATTAGGAAATTAAGCACAAATAACTCTATTAAAATAGAATTATCACACCCTCAAACTTGAGCTTTTCATTGTCATCAAGCAAAACAAAACAGATGTAGGAATGACAAGTACTAAACACAATAATTTTTCCAATATTATCCTCAAAGAAAAAGTACAGACTATGATCTCAAAGACTCACAATTACAAGTCTAACACTCAGAATCATTCAATCATAAGTCCTAACCTAAATTGGACCCCTCGTGTGTGTGTGGGTGAAAATGTCAAAGCCACTTCACAATACATTACCCAGATCAGATTATACAAACATAGTGAATACAAAGTCAATGATATGTGATCATTCCCATAAGTTTGCTTTTCACTTATCTCTCCACTAATGTAGTCACACTTAACCAAATATCAGTAAGACTTTATTAAACTTGTAATGCAAGGCTGGGGTTAAGGTATGATAAAGTCAATTTAGGTTTAATTACCGCTTAACATGCATTACTTCTAGGATCTTTAATGTAAGAGCTCAAATTTATTTCCCCCAAACTTATTTCTTTTGCTAAACATTATATTCTATTTTTGTATTTTTCTTCTTTCTTCTTTTTTCTTCTTTTTTTTTTTCCGAATTTTCACTATCACCAGATACCCATATGTACAAAGCTCACAAATTATCCCAATGACTTTTCATGCTTTCGGGGTAAGGGATAGGAAAAGAGTGTTTAAGCTAAGGAAATTTATGCAGGTGTATTTACAGAGAAAAGCTTATTTGGCTCAGATAGGTGACTAGGGGTAAAGTATGTACAGGGATGGCTCAAAAGGCTCAAACGATCCAAAGATTGCCTAAATCATTAAGTGTGATCTAATGTTTCACCTCGAGATTAGATCAAACAAATTCTAAAATATGATACACAAAATCAACTGAACAAATGCAATCCTAGGTCCACATAAGCTTTCTTAAATAAATATACAGATTCATGACATGACATGTGCATAAGATGAAGAAATCATAATCAGAATCAAGACCCATTTAAGAACTCAACTTCATGCTTTTCCTATAATCATGCTTCTCATTCAATCACAATCAGACTTAATCATGGGTCCATATCATCGGAATATGGGAAAACTACACGCTAAGCTCTAAATCATCCCAAAATCAAACAATTTAAGCTCATATTTTCGAAAAAAAAGTTTGAAATTTTTTTCAATTTTGCTCAAATTTTTAAAAAATGCTCAAGTGATCTCCTCTCCCCCAAACTTAAAGTGCACAATGTCTTCAGTGTGCAGATAATATAAACATTGAAACTCAAGAACAGAGTACTCCCCTATCTGATGATGATGATAAACAATCAAAGCTTGATTGAAAACATAAGACTGAAAAAGAAATCTGCAAAAATAAGCAAAGAAAGAAACAACAGAAAAGAAAAGAACTGTACAAAAAGTGAAAAAGAAAAATGAAACTGAGTAGCAGGATCAAAAGTAGAAGGGTCAGATAAAGTGGTCACAGAATAATGTTTCATTCTGCCCCCATTAACCTTAAAGGGTTGCTTCAGGGTCTCATCCATAATTTCAATGGCTCCATGAGGGAATACTTGTGTAATGGTAAAGGGACCTGACCACCTAGACTTAAGCTTTCTTGGAAACAACTTCAAGAATTAATTAAACAGCAGAACTTGCTGCCTGGCTCGAAGAGTCTCTCCTTAATTTTCCTATCATGCCATCGCTTAGACTTTTCCTTATAGAGCTTGGCATTCTCATATGCCTGTAACCTGAACTCATCTAATTGTTTGAGTTGTAGCATCCTCTTCTCCCTTGCTGCATCTAAGTTGAAATTCAGGTTCTTAAGGGCCCAGTAGGCCTTGTGCTCAAGCGCTACTGGTAGATGACAGACTTTACCATAAACAAGCTGATAAGGGAACATTCCTAAAGGTGTCTTGAAGGCTATCCTATAAGCCCAAAGTGCATCATCTAACCTAATGGACCAGTCCTTCCTACTTGGGTTCACTATTTTCTCTAATATCCCTTTAATTTCCCTATTGGACAACTCTACATGGCCACTCGTCTGTGGGTGATAAGCAGTGGCTACCTTATGTTTGACCCCATATTTCTTTAAAAGCCAAACAAAACTTCAATTACAAAAGTGGGATCCTCTATCACTAACGATAGCCCTAGGTGTGCCAAATCTTGTGAAAATATTCTTCTTCAAAAACCTTATCACCACCTTGGCATCATTAGTCGGTAATGTTATCGCTTCAACCAATTTTGACACATAGTCTACAGCCATAAGAATATAGAGATTGCCATATTAAGGAACAAATGGTCCCATGAAATCAATACCCCAGACATCAAAGAGTTATACTTCTAAAATATTAGTCAAAGGCATCTAATTTCTTTTGGAAATATTACCTACCCTTTGACATCTATCACATTTCAGCACAAAGTAGTGGGCATCTTTAAATAACGTCGGCCAATAATATCCAGATTGTAAAACCTTGGCCGCTGTCCTCTCTTCCTCCAAAGTGCCCTCCATAATCAGAAGAATGGCAATGTCTAAGTATATCCTCTACTTCTTCCATGGGAACACACCTTCTCAAAATCTGATCTTTACATTGCTTGTACAGGAAGGGTTTATCCCAAACATAATACTTGACATCACTCAAAAATGTTTTCTTTTTTTGGGCAGTCAAATCAGGTGGCATCATGCTCCTCACCAGTACCAGGGCAATCTGGAGTGCCCGAAAGTAAATAGCTGCTCATCCAGAAAGGACTCATTAATAGCTGTACCATCTTCTTTAAACCCACTTTCTAATCTAGATAGATGGTCAGTAACCTGATTCTCTGTACCTTTCCTGTCCCTACTCTCCAAGTCAAACTCCTCTAATCGGAGGATCCATCAAATCAGCCTCGGCTTTGCATCCTTCTTGGAGACTAAGTACTTAATGGCAACATGATCAGTATATACTACTACCTTAGTACCAATGAGATAGGAGCGAAACTTATCAAAGGTAAATACTATAGCTAACAGCTCCTTTTCGGTAGTAGCATAGTTCATCTAGGCCTCATTTAGAGTTTTGCTTACATAGTAGATAGTATAAAAGACTCTTCCTTTTCTTTGTCCTAGTACAGCCCCAACAGCATAATCACTTGCATCACACATAAGCTCAAAAGGTAAACTCCAATTCAGAGCTATGATTACAGGGGCCGTTATTAATTTTTCCTTCAAAGTCTTAAATGCTTCTAAGCATCTTTCATCAAAGCAAAACACAGTGTCTTTTTCCAAGAGATTACATAAAGGCTTAGATATCTGTGAAAAATCCTTAATGAACCTTTTGTAAAATCCTGCATGGCCTAGGAAACTTCGAATTCCTTTTACAGTGGTAGGGGGAGGTAAATTCTCAATAATTTTCACCTTAGCCTTATCCACTACTATCCCCTAGCAGAGATTTTGTGCCCTAGCACTATACCTTCTTTCACCATAAAGTGGTATTTCTCCCAATTAAGCACTAAATTTATTTCTCCATACCTCTTCAGTACTAATGCCAAATTATGCAGACATAAATCAAAGCTGTCCCCAAATACTGAGAAATCATCCATAAAAACCTCAAGAAAATCCTCCACCATATCATGAAATATGGCCATCATGCAACGCTGGAATGTAGCAGGTGCATTACATAGGCCAAAAAGCATTCTTCTAAAAGCAAAGGTCCCATAGAGACAAGTGAAAGTAGTCTTTTCTTGGTCTTCTGGGGCTATAGCTATCTGATTGTACCTAGAGTATCTGTCCAGCAGACAATAAGATTCGTGACCAGCTAATCGATCTAACATTTGGTCAATGAAGGGTAAAGGGAAGTGGTCTTTCCTGGTGGCCTTGTTGAGTTTCCTATTATCCATGCATACTCGCCAACCAGTGACAGTCCTAGTGGGGATGAGCTCATTATTTTCATTCTCGATCACTGTCATCCCTCCCTTCTTAGGGACACATTGTACTGGGCTCACCCAGGTATTGTCAGAAATGGGATAGATAATCCCTGTATCTAACCACTTAATGATCTCCTTCTTGACAACTTCTTTGATTACAGGGTTCAATCGACGCTGGTACTTTATGGATGACCTATACCCTTCCTTTAATAGTATCTTATGCATAGAGATTGAGGGACTAATAGCCTTAAGATCAGAGATAGACCAGCCTATAGCCTTCTGATGCTCTTTTAAAAATTGTAGTAATTTTACTTCCTGATCACTAGAGAGAGTAGCAGATACTATTACTGGTTGTGTGGAGGATTCACCTAAGTAAGCATACCTAAGGTGTGAGGGTAAAGGTTTTAGCTCTAATGCTGAAGGATCACTAGTGGATGGAAAGATATTTGAAACTGGAATAGATGAAGGGTCCAGTGTCTCAAATTGGGTAATTTCCTCAAGAAGACTTACCTCTAATAATTGTAAAGTCTCGTAGACCTCATCATCATCTTTACTGTATTCTCTAAGATCAACAGATTTTAATAAGGAGACTTCTAAAGGGTTTAAAGGATGTGTCTTGGAAAACTCCTCAGTAATATCTTTATCCACTAAATCCATCCTAAAACAATCGTGAGAGTCATCAGGGAACCTTAAAGATTTGAAAGCATTAAACTTGACTTCCTGATCTTGAACTCTCATTGTTATCTCCCCTTTCTACACATCAATTAAAGTTCTACTAGTCGCTAGGAAAGGTCTGCCTAGTATAATGGGGACTTCCCTGTCTTCCTCTATGTCTAACACGATAAAATCCGTAGGGAAAATAAACTTGTCCACCTTTACAAAGACATCCTCAATGACCCCCTTCGGATATTCAATTGATTGATCAGCCAACTGGAGGGTCACTATAGTGGGCTTGGCATCCCCTATTCCTAACTTCTGATAGATAGACAATGGCATTAAATTTATACTAGCTCCTAAATCACATATGGCTCTACCAAAGAATAAATTTCTAATAGTGCAGGGTATGGTAAAACTCTCGGGATCTTTGAGCTTGAGGGGTAATCTCCTCTGGATAATGGCGCTACATTCCCCCGTTAAGGCCACCGTCTCATAATCTTCCAATCTTCTTTTCCTAGAGAGGATGTCTTTCATAAACTTCACATAGCTTAGTATTTGCATTAAGGCATCTGCGAAGGGAATGTTGATGTGAAGTTTCTTAAAAACCTCAAGGAATTTGGCAAATTGTTGGTCCAGTTTTTTATTTTGAAATCTCTAAGGAAAAGAAACTGGTGGTCTAATAGGAGGAGATGTAGTGGAAACATCTGTAGCATTAGAGGATAAAGAAGGTTGTGACAAAGAAACAGGTAAAGGTGAAGAATTGCCTGGTTTTGTTTCCTTTGCAGCTTGATCTTTTGGTTCCTGCTCCTTTTGAGCTGCTTCATTAGAACCTATGGGTTTCTCAACTAAGGGCTTGTCAGGTTTGGACTTAACTGGTGGATTTACTAGCTCTCTGCCACTCCTAAGGGTGATAGCTTTCACATGTTCCTTACCCTCCCTTTGCCTAACAGGATTGGCTTTAGTGTTACCAGGAAGGGTCCCTTGAGGATGTTGACTAAGAGCGTTTGCTATTTGTCCCACCTGAACCTCTAGGTTCTTAATTGAAGCTGCATGATTATGCAAGATCATTGAGAACATTTCCTCAAGCGAGGGCTTCTTTTCAGCTGTTGATAGGTGCTGGGGTTGTGGTGGTGGTGGTTGATGGAAGTGGGGTGGATGGGAATGATTAGGTGGATGATGTGGATACTGAGATGGTGGGTGGTAAGGAAATTAATGCTGTGGTGGTACCTGAACTGGTAGAGCTTGAAAACCAGGGGGTCCTACTGGCCTAGAATTAGAAGTTTGCCCTTGGGTTTGGCTCTAAGAAAAGTTAGGATGGTTCATCCACCCTAGATTATAGGTGTTTGTAAAAGGGTTATTCTGTTGCTTAGGGGGCAACGTACTGAACCGATTCTAAGTGAAGTGGACACTTATCTACATAGTGGGTACCACTACACAGATCATAAGAGAGAAAAGGACTTTGGATAGAAAACACAGGGTTAGGATTTGTGGAAGGATTATGTTGGGTACTGAGCGACTCTACCTTCTTTGTAACGTTAGCGATTTGAGAGGTCAATGTAGACAGTGTGTCCAGCTCATAAATACCCGTCGACTTCTTTGGTAATTGCCTCTTCGAGGACCATTGATAGTTGTTAGCTGCCATCTTGTCTAACAACTTGTAAGCTTCCTCCTCTGTTTTGCACATTAGGGCTCCACCCGTAGTAGCATCCACGATGGTCATATTTTGGCTTGTAAGCCTGTTGTAGCAAGTTTGGACTTGCAGCCATAAAGGTAAGCCATGGTAAGGGCACTTCTTAAGAAGCTCCTTATATCATTCCCATGCTTCATACAGAGATTCATAGTCAAACTGGGTAAAGGAAGATATGTCACTGCGGAGTCTGGCCATTTTATAGGGAGGGAAAAACTTGGCTAGAAATTGATGGGCTAACTCGTCCCATGTAGAAATAGATCCTGGAGGTAAGGAGGTTAACCAGTGTCGCGCCCTATCCCTAAGTGAAAAAGGGAATAATCTAAGTCTAAGAGCATCATCAGATAATCCATTGTGGTTGAACGTGTTGCACAAGTCCAAGAATTGCCCAAGGTGAGCATGTGGGTCATCATGTGGAAGCCACTAAACTGTAAAGAGGTCTGGATCATCTGGAGGATGGAAGGCTTAATTTTGAAATTGTTAGTAGGGATAGCTGGTGGCCTAATACTGGTATAATATCCTCCAATCACTATTACATTCATATCCAATTTGTTTCACTACCCGTTTTGCATTTCATACACATTTGGAAATTAAAAACATTCATTCCTTATGATTTATATCAAATGTGACTTGTTCGTACATCACGAAAACATCAAGAGTACATATTATTTTACGAGCCTTACAAATACTATCTACAAAAGAAACAAAAAAAGAAACATCATGAAAGAGAAAAAAAACTTTACAAAAAGACAAAAGAAAAGACAAACAAAGCAAAACCAATGAAGCTGAGCACATCAAAATGAAGCTGAGCTAAAAGCATGAACAATGAAACTGGGCTGAGTTTATAATCCTCAGCAAGACTTTCACTAAGCTAAGTAGTAGGGTCAGAAGTAGGAGGGTCAACTAAACTGGTTGCAAAATGCTGACATCAAACCCTTCCCCAAAATACGCTTAAGTCGATGCCCATTAACCTTGAAAGGCTGCTTCAAGGTCTCGTCCATAATCTCAATGTCTCCATAAGGGAATACATGTGTAATGTTGAAGGGTCTTATCCATCTAAACTTAAGCTTTCCTGATAACAACTTTAAGCAGGAATTAAAGAACAAAACTTGCTGACCTAACTTAAAGTGTCTCTCTTTAATCTTCCTATCATGACATTGCATAGTCCTATCTTTGTAGAGCTTGGCATTCTCATATGCCTGAAAGCTGAACTCATCTAATTAAGTTGTAACAACCTTTTTCTCCCCAACTACATCTAAATTGAAGTTCAAGTTTTTAAGGACCCAATAGGCCTTATGGTCAAGCTCTATTGGTAAATGACAGACCTTCTTAGACACCACTGATAAAGGGACATCCCAATTGGAGTTTTAAAGGTTGTCCTATAGGCCTAGAGTGCATCATTTAACCTAATGGATAAGTCCTTCCTATTTAGATTAACTGTCTTTTCCAAAATTTCTTTCATCTCCTTATTAGAAAACTCTATTTGGCCTTTGTAGGTGATAAGTAGTGGCTACCTTATGCTTGACCCCAAATTTCTCTAAAAGCCCATTAAAACTCTTGTTACAAAAGTAGGATCTCTTATCATTAATGATAACTCTAGGGGTGCTAAATCTCGTACAAATATTCTTCTTCAAAAACCTTATCACTCTGTTGGCATCAGTAGTCAGTAAAGCCACTGCCTCAAGCTATTTGGACATGTAGTTCACGGCCACCAAGATGTAAAGATTGCCATATAAGGGGATGGAAGGTCCCACGAAGTCTATGCTCTAAACATCAAAGATCTCTACTTCCAAAATGTTGGTTAGAGGCATCTTATTTCTTTTGGAAATATTACAAAATCATTTACTCCTATCACATCTAAACACGAAGTAATGGGCATCCTTAAACAAAGTGGGCTAGTAATATCCAGATTACTAAACCTTGGTGGTTGTCCTCTTTTATTTAAGGTGCCATTTTTTCTCTAAATATGGTGAAGCCTATGAAACAAAATTAGCCTGGCAAAAGAATTATATAGGGTTATAATTATGAGATCCTTATGAACTAATTCCTTGTTCCTTAAAATCATTCCTCGTTAATGTATTGTCAACAAGGGGGATCGATAATACACTAGAGACTAGTTGTGGTAGCCTGAAAGCGCGAAAATGAGGCAAATTTAAACTTTTCTTAAGTTAGAAAACTTTCAAACTTTGGGTGCATTCCCGTACAGTGTCATTTAATCATTGTCATTTATAACAAAGCATTAACCCCAATATCATACAATTTTCTATTTCATAAAATTAATACATGACATTCAAAAGATCATCCCACAAGTCTCAATCAGGTTCTCTCATGACGTCCTAATTACATCCCATTAATATTTAACATAAATGTCTATATTACATCATTGTCTGGGTACAAAATGAACTAAATTATACCTTATGCGTGTACCAGCGATAGCCTGGGGAGATCTTGTCCACCAGCCTATTTCACGTACGCGGCAGGCTCTAATTCGCTACTTTAAGTAATCTGGAGAGGGAAGGAAAAAGGGTGAGCTCTCAAAACTCTCAATAAGGAGGATTGATACGAACTAAACGTATTATCCGCAAGTGCAGGGTCGTACAAGTAATAATGGGATTTGAGTCCCGGATTATCATCCCACAGAGAAGTTGATTAGCCTAATTAACTTTCGGTTAATCTTACCCTAAGTATATCCTAGCAAATTATGAATTGATGATGGTGATCTACTAAGTTTGAAATTAAAAATACTGAAAATAGTAACAATTATAAACTAAAGAAATAAAACCGAGCTAAAAATTACTTACAGATCTCCGAGCAACTAAAAGCAAATACCTACAAATGATAATTAAAGCAATTAAAATTAATTAACACAATTAAACTAAAATGCAAATATGAAAATAAGAAACAAAATTAATTAAACTAAAATTAAACCATCCTAAAAAATAAAATATGCATGTAATTAAACTAATTAACAAAAATTGCAAATTAAACTAACCTAAAATTTAATGAAATAAAATACTAGAAAAATGAAGAAAATCACTACATGTCTAAATGTCTAAAATATTAATTCTAAATTACTCCTAACTATATCTAATTACTAACTTAACAATAAAATCTAACTAGTGCATCCTAAATGTAACTCATAAAGACTAAACTAAAATTAAATCCTATATTATATAAAATTAACCATTAATTAAAAGTAAAAGTAAAAAAAAAAAAATTATCTTAACAAATCAAAGTACTAATTTAAACCTACAATTATCAATGAACAACTAACCTAAATTATCAACTTCTTAAAGAAATAAAAATAATATAAATGCACTAAGTAATAAATTCTAAAATAAAGGAATGTGGCCAAACATGGCGTTAAATGAACAAGCCAGCCGAGTGGTCCCTCCATGCACTGGTCTTGTTCCTGCTTCATTCTTATTTTTGCATCAGGCGATGTCCAGTACTCGTGTCTGTTGCTTGCTCTTTTCTGCCATACACGAGCAAGCTCCCCTTCCTGCCTTCAGCTGATACATGCCATACTGAAGCCAATATTCAGAGTTTGCTCCAGGTGCTGTTCTGCATCGCTGGCATCGACAGTTCATTCCCGAGTTGCAAATCCAGTACCATGGCAGCAAGCACATAACAATGTCTGCTTCTGATTTCCTGCGGTACACATCCTTCCGAGCCGTAAATCCAACGTTGGTTTTGTTTGGCCACAATCTGCTTCAGCTACACATCGGCACCTCCTCAACAACCTGGAAATGACATAATACAGTTACAATTTAAATTGAACCAGACATGATAGAAGAACTCAGAAATAAGCATTGCAGAAATGTAAAGAAGATTAAAGTTGCTGTTTAAACCGAGAGTCTAAGAATTCTTGAAGTGCTTTGAACTCTACTGCCTAACATCAATCGGCATAAACTAACCAAACTAAAAAGAACATTAACATGCACCCGAAACATAAGCAACAAATAAAATAAACCATAAGAAAAAATCTACAATGAACAATAATAAAAATCGAAAACAGAGCACAACAGAGGATGATTATGGATGCTCTCCACTGCACCCACGGACACCATCTTCTGCTCCTTACCACAGGCAATGATTCTACCAAACCTAAACCGGCTAGTGAGTCAAGTGATAGTAACCAGAAACTGCCGAGATAACATGCAGTAAATAAAATGGACTATAGACATAAGAAAATGCAGAAACAAATAATCTGGAAACTAATGACCAATTGCAGTAGAGAACCGAATCATGCAGTGCACCCAAAGAAAAATGACATAACAAAATAACCATGTACTACAAAATATAAGCATAGAACTAGAAAGAAATAACTAGAATCAGCAACTACAAATTAAAACCAAAATATCAATAACGTAAAAAAAATAACAAACAGAATAGCTAACATCCTCGGGTTGCTTCACATGCAGCCTCTAATGCTGTGATTCCACATTGCCATTGATGTAGAGTAATGCTAAGCATCAACCCACATCAAAGCACCAGAGCTGAATGGCATAAGATTAAGCAACTGAATAACCAATGAAGACAAAGAATTAAATCAAGTAAGTGAGCAAAACCAAGAGCAAAAATAAAAACTCTTCCTTAAGTAAATAAACGTGAACAGACTGAGAAATAAAAGAAAAGAAAAGTTGGTTGCCATTAATTAGTAATGAAAATAACAAATACTGGAAATGAACTAGCTTTTCATAAACATGAAGATGGAATGAGCAGTAAAAATTTTGGCTAAATAAAATACTATTTCGGAAAAGCTTAAAAACAAAGGAAATAAATCTTAAAGTTACCCTAAAAACTATTCTACCCTAACTTACTTGATTGTTTTGATTGCCATCATATTCTATTCATATACACACTTAGGGGTACAATGGTAATTTTCCATCCTAGATGAGTTGGTATTGTTTGGCCACTTGTCTTCAATTTATTTGCTGTAGAGTAGATATTTCCACGTCACTTGTCAATTTGTCCAGTTGGTTATGCGAGGTGGCTCGGCGTGTGTTGTCCAGAAGGTTGGCACAGTGTCTGTCGATCTTATCGTTTTGGAGCGACTAAAATATGGACACTTGGCATCACGCGTGTCCAGACGACTGGTGACTCGGTCTGCAAATTGGAAGTGGTCCAGTCTCCTTTAGCCCATTTTCAGCCCAATTTCGACTAAAACGACTGAGTTTCATACAGATTTAATTTACCTACACATTAGAGAATTTTAATTAAATAAGGGGATAATTAATAAAATAAATTGGGGATTTAAATAATTAATTAATAAATTAAGCACAAATAATTCTATTAAAAATAGAATTATTAAGGACAAAGGAAATGTTCGGGCATGTAAAACGTTATAGAAATAATGGTAGAAACAATGGCATCACTATAGTACACGTGATAAAGATCACAATTTATCATAACATCAAATCCCAACTCGTAATAGAAATCACAGTTATAAAATACTTCATTCATCAAAACAATTGAGACTAGGTACTTAATAAAGCTCAGATAACAACAACGTCATAGGGACATCACATCAAATCATCCTCAAGGGACACCCTCGAAGAGGGAATACGTCGACATTTATATACACATGGCCATGATTCACTGTAGACTTGATCAGGGTCGTACAGCCTCAATCTTACATGCTATCAAAGCAAGGCCCGGTCTTACATGCTATCAAGGCAAGGCCACTCATTGCTACCAGAGCGGGGTCATCTCACTTTACCAGAACGGAGGTATCAGTCTTACATGCTACTAGAGCAAGGCCAATCAACGTTGTCAGAGCAGAGTATCAATGTGCACTCATGACACGCCTTAGTCTCATTTAAAAGATGTTATTGTTGTATTAAAACTGTTTTGCCTTTACATAGAGCTCATAGTGGTTATCATAAAACTCATTTCGGTTATAAAACATTATATTCATAGTTACACAAAACTCATCAAAACTGAGCTCAAATTGACAAAACACTCACCCGTTCATCAAAACATCAAATCATCTCATTTCTCATAAACATGCTCATTTCATTAAACCTTTTTCATGCTATCAAAACGTTTTCAATCATTCAAAAACTTACAAGCACAAACAGTTTATTTTCCCTTACCTCTTGCACCTTAAGTGGTACAATATCCTCCAGTCCTCAGACTAGCCTCGTTTCCCCATGTCGGATTCTCGAGCTGTCTAAACATCATTAAATAGTCAATATTCATCATTCTCATTTCTCTTTTCGCCTCACTTATACCTATACCTATAGTATATCCAAGCTATCACTCTTAAACACATACATTGTCTCAAAACTTCTCCTACATCTTTATCGTCACCTTAGCTAGCTCATAACCATCACAAGACGTCCACAATTCATTTTCCAACTATACTCATTGGTTGTTTCCCTTATGACTTAGACATTCCCAACCAAATATATATATATATATACACATATATATATATATATTTATTCACTAATATATAAAATGATAATGCTTAAGAAAAACAAGGGTCTTGTGAGCTCACCTAGCTTGTCTCCTCTTGACCAAACTTGTAGAATGCTTGTCTCTTCCTTTGTTCAATCCCAACTTTGATTTTCTAGTATGTTGTTCTCCTTACCAAGTGGAACAACTTTGTCTCTTACCCCTCTGTCTAATTCTGTCCAGAATATGGTGAATCTTAGAGAGAGAAAACTCAGTTGAGTTGAAAATGGTGAATGTTGAGGTTTATAGGTGAGAGAGGCTCGATTTCCAGGCAAAATCTCATGATCCTTATATAGAAAGAGGGTATGAGATCAATTTGGCTTTGGTGGAGATCGATCTCTGCTTGATTTTAACTGCTCTAACTGTTCCATTAACAACTACAAGATCAATCTGGTAGAGGGTGGAGATTGATCTGCTCTTCTAAGTGGAGATCGATCTCTAGAAGGTAGAGATCGATCTCTTCCATGCCGAGACTTAAAGAGATCGATATGCCCTTGTGACAGGATCGATTCTTGCTAGATAGAGGCAGCATGAGATCGATCTGCTCCCTTATGAGATCGATCTGCTTGCCTGCTATTACACACTTATTGCATTCTAGAGTCATGAGATCGATCTCTCTTCCCTTGGAGATCGATCTGGACTTCACAGATTCCACTACTGCTACATAACTTGCAGGAAAAATCAATGTAAAACTTACCATAATCTACTCCATAGGCCATATTTCAATCTATACACATTTAAGACTTAAAAAACTTCATCTCCTTATACTTCATTAGATTTAAAACTTACATGTACATCGACATAACATAATTACATTCACCAACTACAATTCTCATGACTAAGGTACATAAAATTCTCAGGTCTTACATCTTCCCCACCTTTGGAGAATTCGGTCCTCCAAATTTAACTCAATCTAATAAATAGATGAGAGTATTTTTCTTTCATAAGGCTCTCTAGTTCTCAAGTTGCTTCCTCCATCAAATGGTGCTTCCAGAGAACTTTGACCAATGGAATCCTTTTCATCCGAGGTACCTTTTCCTTCCTCTCAAGTATTCGGATGCGTTCTTCCACATAACTCATATCTCCTTGAATATCAAATGCTTCATACTCCATGACATGGGAGGGATCAAGATTATATCTCCTTAACATGGAGACGTGTAAGACATTGTGAATCCCGAAGAATTGTGGATGTAGAGCAAACTGGTAAGCAACATCTCCCACTCTCTCTAAAATTTCAAACGGTCCTATATATTGAGGACTCAATTTCCCCTTCTTCTCGATACACATGATACCCTTACTTGTAGATATTTTAAGGAATACAGAATCTCTAATGTGAAACTTGAGTGGTCGTCTGCGCACATCTGTGTAACGTTTCTGTCGATTCTAAGCAAATCATAATCTATCACAAATGATCTTCACATTCTAAACTGCCTGTTCAACTAGTTCGGGAGCAATTAGTTTCCTGTCGCCCACTTCTTCCCAAGCTATAGGGGATATAAACCTCCTACCATACAGAGCCTCATAAGGTGCCATATCGATACTCGCATGATAGCTATTGATGTATGCAAACTCAGCAAGGGGCAAGTGATCATCCCATGATCTCTTAAAGTCTATCGTACACGCCCTCAGCATGTCCTACAAGATTTGTATAGTCCGCTCGGACTGACCATCAGTATAAGGATGATTGGTGGAGAAATTCAATCGAGATCCCATTGCCTCTTGAAAATGTATCCAAAAGTTGGAGGTGAATCGAGAATCTCAATCAGATGTAACACTCACTAAAGCCCCATGCAGTCCAGCTATCTCTCTAACATATAACTCAGCTAAGGCACTCAATGTATCCATACTCCTGATGGCAAAGAAGTAGGCACTCTTCGTTAATCTATCCACTATCACCCATGCCGCATCATGACCACTTTGGGTCCTCGGTAATCTCATGATAAAGTCCATGGTGATATGCTCTCAGTTCCATGTAGCCATAGGCAAAGGCTTCAGCAATCCTTCAGGCTTCTGGTGCTCAGCTTTCACTTGTTGGCATACCAAACATTTGGCCACATATTCTGCCACATCCCGCTTCATACCACTCCACCAATGTACCCTTCTCAAATCCTGATAACATCTTGGTACTTTTGGGGCGCATGGTGTATCGTGAGCAATGAGACTCTCTTAGTATTTGTTGCTTCAGGGCATCATTGTTCGGAAAACAAATTCATCCTTAAAACCTTAATAACCCATCGCCTTTGACCATGAAATCTGACTGCAACGTCTGTTCAGCTTGGCTAACCATATCCAATAGCCTCTGATCATTTCATTTTTGGTTGTAATCTGATCCATAATTTTGGGCTCTATCCGTAGGTTAGCCATAAACCCAACTTTCGCTTCCTCAACTCTGATCCTGAGTTTGGCGAACTGTTCCAACAAATCCGATTCCTTGATCATCATAGTAGATATCACACTCTTCCTGCTTAGGGCATCAGTAACTACGTTCGCTTTCCCCATGTGGTAGAATATCTCATAATCATAATCCTTGAGGAGTTCTATCCATCTTCTTTGTCTCATGTTTAACTTCTGTTGGTCGAATATGTATCTTAGGCTCTTGTGGTCAGTAAATATCTGGAACCTTTTCCCATATAAGTAATGCAGCAAGATCTTTAATGAAAACACCTCTGCGGCTAACTACAAATCATGTGTGGTGTAATTTTGCTTATGATCTTTTAGTTGTCGCGAACCATAAGCGACTACTCTCCCATGCTGCATGAGCACACACCCCAATCCTTGTTGAGAGGCATCACTGTACACTGCAAAGTCTCTAGTCCATTTGGAATAGTCAACACAAGTGTCATCGTTAATCTCCTTTTTAATTCTAACTCTGCTCACACTGTACAGACCATACAAAAGGAGTCTCCTTACGTGTGAGTTTAGTCAAAGGAATGGCAATCCTACAAAATCCTTCAACAAACCTTCTATAATACCTTGCAAATCCTAGAAAGCTTCGAATCTCTGTAACTATCCTCGGTCTCTCCCAGTTAAGTACAGCTTCTATTTTAGACGGATCCACTAACACTATGTCTTTAGATACAATATGACCAAGAAAAGGTATTTGATCTAGCCAAAACTCACTCTTACTGATTTTTCCATAAAGCTGCTTATCTCTGAGTACTTATAGCACAATCCTTAAATGTTGTGCATGTTCCTCATGAAACCGAGAATACACAAGGATACTATCAATGAAGACAATCACAAACTGATCTAGATAGTCTCTAAATACCTCATTCATCAAACTCATGAAAACAGCAGGGGCATTTGTCAAACCAAAGGGCATCACTAAGAACTCATAGTGGCCGTACCTAGTTTTGAAGGTTGTTTTCAAAATATCTTCTTTCCTGATTCTTAACTGGTGATAGCCTGATCTTAAGTCAATCTTAGAAAAGACAGAAGCCCCTCTCAAGTGGTCAAACAAATCGTCTATTCTTGGTAGGCGATACTTGTTCTTCACGTTGCCTTGTTCAGCAATCTGTAATCTATACATAATCTAATGCTACTATCCTTCTTCTTTATGAACAACACCGGAGCTCCTCATGGCGACATATTAGGCCTAATAAAACCCTGGTTAAGCAGTTCTTGCAACTATTTCTTTAACTCCTCTAATTCGACCAATGCCATCCTATAGGGAGGTTTAGAGATTGGCTGGGTATCTGGCACTAAATCGATAGTGAACTCTAGCTTTCTTTCTGGTGGTAAGCCAGGCAATTCATCAGAAAATACATCCGAAAACTCACATACTACTGGTATGTCCTCTATCCTCGGATGTTCCTGACTCATATCGAAGATGAGTGTGATGTAACCTTCACATGAATAATTAAATCAGTGTTTTATAGTGATATAACCATATTTTAAAATTTCTCACAATAAACTTCACACATCTTCATTCCTTAACATTAAAACATACACTAAACTTTTCAGGTAGAAGAAAGTTACAATCTTAGTGTAGTAGTCTAGACTCACACGATTGGTCGCTAACCAATCCATCCCTAAAATCACATCAAAACTGCACATGTTTAACAACACTAGATCTACTAACATCACCCTATCTCCCACCTTGATCTCACACCTTCTACACACCACCTCAGTCCTTTGGTACTCACGCATAGGGGTATTTACATGTAAAATATAATCTAAGGATTCATGTTTTAAACTCAGTTTACATGCAAAATGTACATCAGTAAAAGAATGCATGGATTTCGAGTCAAATAACACATGAGCCTCATGATTATAGACAAGAAGTGTACCTCGTATGGTTTCAGACGAAGTGTCTGCGGTCTCCTTATCCAAAGCAAACACACGTTCTTATGTGACCGACTTCTTACCTTTATCAGCAACCATAGCCCGTCTCTGAGGAAACATCCTCTGAGGCTGCTGGCTAGGAGGCTCTTGAGAATGTGGCTTTTGTGGCTACGAGCAATTCCTTACTCTATGACCCATGTCCATGCATCTAAAACATCCCTGTATGGTTTTGGAACAACTTCCCTCATGTGGTCGGCCATAATCTCTACAAACTCCAACCTCTAGCCTGGCACATCGAGGGGTCTCCATAATAATGAGAGGAACCCTGGGTCTGTCAACTCTTCCTCTCGGTCCCTCAAACTGTCTCCTTTTAAAAGAACCTCTTCGAAAGTCTATGTGGGAGGTCACGAGTCCCTTACTCTTATCTTTGGTCAAGATCCGGGACTCAGTATGAGACTGTACCAACTCTAGTCCCCTTTCTACTTCCTGTGCTCATCTCAATGTATCCTTAAACTCAGTGATGTAGAACCCTATTAACCGATCTCTAATGACGGGTCTCAGTCTGTACACGAATCGCTATGTACGGAGCTCCTCATCCCTAAGAGTCTCCGAGTCATACTTCAATAAGGTGGTGAATCAGCTCTCATACTCATCAACCGTCATATTACCCAGAGCCAAATTTAATAATTCAACTTGCATTCTCCTCTAGGCAGCTCATGGCACATACTGAGTTCTAAATGCCCACTGAAATGTCTCCCAGCTAATCACCTCATGGCTAGTCACCATTATACTCTGAGTAGTGTTCCACCAATCTCGAGCTTGTCCCTTTAACATGTAAGCACCCATATTGACCCTCTCGGGGTCGATGCATCCCAAGAAGTCAAAAATAACTCGCAACTCTTTCAGCCACTCCTTAGCCTCTGCGGGATCTTTCACCCCTCTAAAAGTCGGTGGGTTCATCTTTAGAAAGCCCCTCAATCGACCCTTATTTCTTTCATCAAGCTGGGTCTGTACTGCTGTGACACGATCTAAACATATTATCCGAAAATGCACGGGTCGTACAAGTTAGAATGGGATTTGAGTCCCGAGTTATCGTCCCACAGAGAAGTTGACTAGCCTAATTAAGTACCGGTTAATCTTACCCTAAGTATATCCTAGCAAATTATGAAATTTAAGTTGGTGATCTACTAAGGCTAATTAAATGTACTTAAAACAATAAACATTAAAAAATAAAGAAAATAAAACTGAACTAATATTTGCTTACCGAACTCTAAGCAATTAAAGAAAATACCTACAAAAGAAATTAAAACAATTAAAATGAATTAACGTAACTAAAATAAAATGCAAATATGAAAATAAAGCAATAAAATTAATTAAACTAAAATTTAAACAAACTTAAAATAAAAATGCATGTAATTAAACTAATAAAAATTGTAAATTATCCTAACCTAAAATCTAATAAAAATGAAAACTAAATTAAAATTGCATGAAACACATTTAATCTAAATTGCAACTAAATGCATCTAAACTACAATAAAATCATAAAACATTTAATATAAAATTAACTACTAACTAAAAATTAAGATTAAAAATTAAATTAACAAATTAAAACACTATAACTAATCTAAATTGACAACTAACAACTATCCTAAACTAACAACTAATTAAACTATACTAAAAATGCAAGAAAAATGGATTAATGCAAGAGTTGAATGCCAAACAAATCCTTAAGTTTAAATCATCCAATAAATCCCTCCAAACACTGTTCACATGTCTTTCCAGATTCATGTTTCTTTCTAAACTTTCACGGTTTTGGCTACTGGCTCTCGGTACGTTTTCTTTATGTTCGCCTGGTACCGTACCCTGCTAGCTCTCGGATCCTGTTGTGTCCTGCTACCAAGTCCTGCTTCTACACCATTTCCTGCTTCAGAATCCATTCTCGGTTCTGCTGTGTCCTGCAACCAGGTCTGTTCTCGGTTCCAGGCTGTGCTCACAAGTTGTGTCCTCTGCTCCAAGTTTGTTCTCGGTTCCAGGCTTTGCATAACTTTCTGCTGCACGGGTTCTCAACACACCATGCTGTCCACTGCTGCCTTAAGTCTGCATTGTGGCTCTTGCAACATTTCTGCATAAAAGAACAGTACTTGAATTTGGAAGATAGAAAGATTAAAGAAAAAAATGCAGTGAATGAAAATGAACAAGGGCACCGATTGAGTAATATTGTTGCTGTCACCAACCCCTCAAACCTAGATGTAAGTAAGAACCATTGCAAGCAATCGATAAAAATTACATAAAACTAAACAAACCGAGAGCAACAATGTAAAAATAATAACTTTCAATTAGAACACAAACAGTAAAATAATAATGGAATGGAAACTGAATAAATCCTAGAAGAAATATGATGAATCGTGGTTGCTGTCACCAGCCGAAAAAAAAAAATTAAAAGAAAACCTAAGAAAAATAAAACCTAACAATAAATGTTTAACCTAAAAAAAAAAAAAAAAACTAAAGCTCCCTATTTCAATTGCCATATTTTTCTATTTATATACAAACTTAAGGGTACAATTGTAATTTTTTCATCCTAGATGAGTTGGCATTGTTTGGCCACTTGTCTTCACACCATTGGCTCCTTGAAAAATAATATTTCCATGTCATTTGTCTTTTTGTCCAATTGGATGTGCTAGGCTCGTGTTGTCCACGTGGTCCAATCTTGATTTTAGCTCAATTCCAGTCCATTTTCTACCGAAATATTCAAAATTCATACGGATTTAATTTATCTGCAAACATGAGAATTTTAATTAAATAAAGGGGATAATTAACAAAATAAATTGGGGATTTAAATAATTAATTAGGAAATTAAGCACAAATAATTCTAAAAATATAGAATTATCACACCCCCAAACTTGAGCTTTTGCTTGTCCTCAAGCAAAACAAAATAATCGTAAGAATGACACGTACAAAACACAATAATTTCCCCAATATTATCCTCAAAGAAAAAGTATAGACTATGAAATCAAAAAATCACAATTATAAGTCCAACACTCAGAATCATTCAATCATAAGTCCTAACCCAAATTGGATCCCTCGTGTGTGTGAAAATGTCAAAGTCACTTCATAGTACATTACTCGGATCAGATTATGCAAACATAGTGAATGCAAAGTCAAAGACATGTGATCATTCCCATAAGTTTGCTTTTCACTTCTCTCTCTACTAATGTAGTCACACTTAACTAAAGATCAATAGGACTTCATTAAGCTTGTAATGTAAGGCTGGGGCTAAGGTATGATAAAGTCGATTTAGGTTTAATTACCCCTTAACATGCATTACTTCTAGGATCTTTAATGTAAGAGCTCAAATCATTTCCCCAAACTTATTTATTTCACTAGACATTTTATTCTATTTTTTGTATTTTTTCTTTTTTTCTTCTTTTTTTTTAAATTTTTTTTTTTTTACATACTCCTTCACTATCACTTAATACTCATATAGCTCACAATATATCCCAATGACTTTTCATGCTTTTGCGGTAAGGGATAGGAATAAAGTATTTAAGCTAAAGAAAAATTATAAGCAAGTGTATTTACAAAGAAAAGCTTATTTGGCCCAGATGGGTGACTAGGGGTAAAGTATGTACAGGGATAGCTCGAAAAGCTCAAACGATCCAAAGATGGCCTAAATCATCTCCCTGATTAAATGTGATCTAATATTTCACCTCAAGACAAGATCAAGCAAATTCTAGAATATGATGCACAAAATCAACTGAACAAATGCAATCCTAGGTCCACATAAGCTTTCTCTAAATAAATATACAGATTCATAACATGACATGTGCGTAAGATGAGGAAATCACAATCAAAATTAAGACAAATTCAATAATTCAACTTCATGCTTTTCCTATAATTATGCTTCTCATTCAATCACAATCAGACTTAATCATGGGATCATATCATCAGAATATGGGAAAACTACATGCTAAGCACTAAATCATCCCAAAATAAAATAATTTAAGCTCAGATTTTCGAAAAAAATTTTGAAACAATTTTCAAATTTGCTCAAATTTTTGAAAAATACTCAAGTGATATCCCCTTCCCCAAACTTAAAGTGCACAATGTCCTCAGTGTGCAGATAATATAAGAATTGAAGTTCAGGAACAAAGTACTCCCCTTTCTGATGATGATGACAATCGAATCTTGATTGAAAACATAAACCAGAAAAGAAACCTGCAAAATAAACAAAGAAAGAAACAACGAAAAAGAAATAAAGAAAAGGAACTATATATAAAGTGGAAAGAAAAATTAAGCCACTTCAAATGCAGCTAAAGAGCACAACACTCAGCAGCAGTGCGAAGAGTAGGAGGATCAGCCAGTGTGGTGATAGAATGTCGATAGTTAACTCCTCCTTAGCTCTATCTATTTCCCTCATTCTTTCAGATTTCTTATGCTTAAACCTTATATCTTCCTCAATCTCCATTTTAAAACACTCTTGAGAGTCATCAGGGAGCTTCAAAGGTTTGAAAACAAGAAATGTCACCTCCTGATCTAAGACTCTCATAGTCAACTCCCCCTTTTATACATCAATTAAAGTTCTACCCGTCACTAGGAAAGGTATGCCTAGTATAATGGGGACTTCCCTATCTTCCTCCATGTCTAAAACAATAAAATCTGCGGAGAAAACAAATTTTTCCACCTTTACTAACACATCCTCAATGACCCCCTTTAGATATTTAATGGATCGATCTGCTAGCTGAAGGGTCACCGTGGTAGGCTTGATATCCCCTATTCCTAACTTTTGGTAGATAGACAAAGGCATCAGATTGATACTGGCTCCTAAATCGTACAGGGCTCTACTAAAGAATAGATTTCCAATAGTGCAGGGTATGGTAAAACTCTCAGGATCCTTGAGCTTGGGGGGTAATTTCCTCTGGATAATTACACTACATTCCCCAGTTAAGGCCACTATCTCATAATCTTCCAATCTCCTTTTCCTATAGAGGATATCCTTTAGAAACTTCCCATAACCTGGCATTTGCTTTAAGGCATCTGCGAAAGGAATGTTAATGTGAAGTTTCTTAAAAACCTCAAGAAATTTAGCGAATTGTTCATCGAGTTTTTGATTTTGGAACCTCTGAGGAAAAGGTACTGGTGGTCTAACCGAAGGGGATGTAGTGGTAACATGTGTAGCATCAGAAGGCAAGGAAGGTTGTGAAGTAGAAGAAGATATAGATGAAGAAGCGCCTAGCTTAGATTCTTTTACAGCCTGATCCTGATGTTCCTATTCTTTCTGAGCTACCTCTTTAGACCCTAAGGGCTCTACCACTGTGGGCTTAACAGGATTGGACTTAACTTGTGGATCATCTAGCTCTCTACCACTCTTAAGGGTGATGGATCTAACATGTTCCTTACCCTCCCTTTGCTTAATAGGATTAACTTCAGTGTTACTGGGGAGGGTCCCTTGTGGACGCTGGCTAAGAGCACTAGCTATTTGTCTAACCTAACCTTCTAAGTTCTTAATCGAGGCAGCTTGATTTTGTAGGATCGTTGTGAACATTTCCTTAAGCGAGGGCTTCTTCTCAACTGCTAGTGCTGGTGCAAGTATATGCTGTGGCTGGATAGGTGGTGGTGGTGGTGGTGGAGATGAATGATGCTGAAATTGTTAAAATGGGTATGGGTGATGAGAAGGTGGATGATGAGGAAATTGTAGCTGTGGTGGTACCTGAACAGGTGGAGCTTGAAAACCAGGGAGTTCTACAAGTCTAGAGCTAGAAGTTTGCCCTTAGTTTTGGCTCCAAGAGAAGTTAGGATAGTTCCTCCACCCTGGATTATAGGTGCTTGAAAAAGGATTGTTCTGTTGCATTTGAGAATGGGTAACATACTGAACCGATTCTAAGTTGAGCGGACACCTATCTACAGAGTGGGCACCACTAGACAGCTCGCAAGAGAGAAAAGGACTTTGGACAGAATATACAGGGTTATGACTAGTGGGTGGATTGTGTTGGGTACTGAGCGACTCTACCTTCTTGGTAAGGTTAGAGATTTGAGAGGTCAAGGTAGACAGTGTGTCGAGCTCATAAATACCCACCGACTTCTTTGGTAATTGCCTCTCCGAGGACCATAGATAGTTATTAGCCGCCATCTTTTCTAACAACTCGTAAGCTTCCTCCTCTGTTTTACACATTAGCGCTCCACCCGTAGCAGCGTCAACAATGGTCCTATTTGGGCTTGTAAATCTGTTGTAGAAGGTCTGGACTTGCAACCACAAAGGTAGGCCATGGTGAGGACACTTCCTAAGAAGCTCCTTATATCTTTCCCATGCCTCGTAAAGAGATTCAGAGCCGTACTGGGCAAAGGCGGATATATCGCTACGAAGTCTGGCCATTTTAGAGGGAGGGTAAAACTTGGCTAAAAATTGGTGGGCTAACTCATCCCATGTAGAAATGGATCCTGGAGGCAGGGATGTCAACCAGTTTCTCGCCCTATCCCTAAGTGAGAAGGGGAATAATCTAAGCCTAAGCGCATCATCAGATAATCCATTATGTTTGAACATGTTGCACAAGTCCAGGAATTGCCCGAGGTGAGCATATGGGTCATTGTGTGGAAGCCCACTGAACTGCAATGAAGTCTGGATCATTTGAAGGATTACAGGCTTAATTTCGAAGTTATTAGCAGGGAAAGCTGGTGGCCTAATGCCGGAATAATATCCTCCAATCGTCGGCATTGCATAATCTCCAACGTTCTAATTTCTCTATTTACTGCCATGGTGAATTACAGTGGAGCTATAAATTTCCTAAAATCCTTTCAAATTTTTCTAAGTGTTCGTTCAATTTCAAGATCTAAAAGAAAGCAATCATAACTTCTGGCTCTACGCATGCAATCATTACAAAGTCCTTAGAAATTTTTTTTTTGAATTTTTAAATTTTTGAATTTTTTTTATTTTAATTTTTCAATTAACTAATCTAGATTGAACTTTTAAATATTTACAACCTAAATATTTACACGCTAGAATTACACCTAAACATAATTTCACCGATACTAACTGACGGCTAATTAAGACTTCCCTAGCAACGGCGCCAAAAACTTGACACGATCTAAACGTATTGTCTGCAAGTGCACGGGTCGTACAAGTAATAATGGGATTTGAGTCTCGAGTTATCGTCCCACAGAGAAGTTGACTAGCCTAATTAAGTACCGGTTAATCTTACCCTAAGTATATCCTAGCAAATTATGAAATTTAAGTTGGTGATCTACTAAGGCTAATTAAACATACTTAAAACAATAAACATTAAAAAATAAAGAAAATAAAACTGAACTAAGATTTGCTTACCGAACTCCGAGCAATTAAAGAAAATACCTACAAAAGAAATTAAAACAGTTAAAATGAATTAACGCAACTAAAATAAAATGTAAATATGAAAATAAAGCAATAAAATTAATTAAACTAAAATTTAAACAAGCTTAAAATAAAAATGCATGTAATTAAACTAATAAAATTGCAAATTAAACTAACCTAAAATCTAATAAAAATGAAAACTAAATTAAAATTGCATGAAACACATTTAATTTAAATTGCAACTAAATACATCTAAACTACAATAAAATCCTAAAACATTTAATATAAAATTAACTACTAACTAAAAATTAAGACTAAAAATTAAATTAACAAATTAAAACACTAGAACTAATCTAAATTGACAACTAACAACTATCCTAAACTAACAACTAATTAAACTATACTAAAAATGCAAGAAAAATGGATTAATACAAGAGTTGAATGCCAAACAAATTCTTAAGTTTAAATCATCCAATAAATCCCTCCAAACACTGTTCACGTGTCTTTCCAGATTCATGTTTCTTTCTAAACTTTCACGGTTTCGGCTACTGGCTCTCGGTACATTTTCTTCATGTTCGCCTGGTACCGTACCCTACTAGCTCTCGGGTCTTATTGTGTCCTGCTGCTAGGTCCTGCTTCTTCACCATTTCCTGCTTCAGAATCCATTCTTGGTTCTGGTGTGTCCTGCTGTATCCTGCTACCAGGTCTGTTCTCGGTTCCAGGCTATGCTCACAAGTTGTGTCCTCTACTCCAGGTCTGTTCTCGGTTCTAAGCTTTGCACAACTTTCTGCTACACAGGTTGTTAACACACCATGTTGTCTACTGCTGCCTCAAGTCTACATTGTGGCTCTTGCAACATTTATACATAAAAGAACAGTACTTGAATTTGGTAGATAGAAAGATTACAGAAAAAAATGCAGTGAATGAAAATGAACAAGGGCACGGGTTGAGTAATATTGTTGCTGTCACCAACCCCTCAAACCCAGATGTAAGTAAGAACTATTGCAAGCAATCGACAAAAATTACATAAAACTAAACAAACCGAGAGCAACAATATAAAAATAATAACTTTCAATTAAAACTCAAACAGTAAAATAATAATGGAATGAAAACTAAACAAATCCTAAAAGAAATATGATGAATCCTGGTTGCTGTCACCAGCCGAAAAAAAATTAAAAGAAAACCTAAGAAAAATAAAACCTAACAATAAATGTTTAACCTAAAAAAAAAAAAAAAAAAAACTAAAGCTCCCTATTTCAATTGCCATCTTTTTCTATTTATATACAAACTTAGGGGTACAATTGTAATTTTTTCATCCTAGATAAGTTGGCATTGTTTGGCCACTTGTCTTCACACCATTGCTCCTTGAAAAATAATATTTCCATGTCATCTGTCTTTCTGTCCAATTGGATGTGCTAGTCTCGTGTTGTCTGCGTGGTCCAATCTCGATTTTAACTCAATTCTAGTCCATTTTTACCAAAATATTCAAAATTCATCTAGATTTAATTTATCTGCAAACATGAGAATTTTAATTAAATAAAGGGGATAATTAACCAAATAAATTGGGGATTTAAATAATTAATTAGAAAATTAAGCACAAATAATTCTAAAAATATAGAATTATCATGCTGGTTGTGTGGCAGGATGATAATTCTATATTTTTAGAATTATTTGTGCTTAATTTCCTAATTAATTATTTAAATCTCTAATTTATTTTGTTAATTATCCCCTTTATTTAATTAAGATTCTCATGTTTGCAGATAAATTAAATCCGGATGAATTTTGAATATTTCGGTAGAAAATGGATCGAAATTGAGCTAAAATCGAGATTGGACCACATGGACAACACGAGCCTAGCACATCCAATTGGACAAAAAGACAGATGACATGGAAATATTATTTTTCAAGGAGCCAATGGTGTGAAGACAAGTGGCCAAACAATGCCAACTCATCTAGGATGGAAAAATTACAATTGTACCCCTAAATGTGTATATAAATAGAAAATGATGACAATTGTAAAGGGTGGAAAAAAATAGGTTAGAATAGTTTTATTTTTAGGTTAACTGAAAAAGTCTTTTTTTTCCTTGTTTTTTGGATGATTCGGCCGCATATTATTTTTTTCTAGCTTCCATTTTTCTTTTCTGGATAGTTACTGTTTCATTCAATTAAATTTATGATGAAGAATTCTTGTCTTTAGTTCATCAATATCATTGCTTAGAAATACTTGCTTATCATTTCAGTTTGCTTCAATCGTCATCATCTTATTTTTGCTATATGTTTTAATCACCTTTCGGTTATAGTCTAAAGTATTTGCAAATCTTTAATCATCAATGCCGATCATGATGTTTTGATTCATTATTGCCTATCTAATATGTTGGGATAATTCTGTGCATTGATTGGTAGTAATAGAAGGGTGGAACAATATCGGTTTGGTGGAGAAATGACTAAAACCGTGGCTACTGAAAGAAACCGAGATCACTGGGATTCGACGTTTGTGTTAAAACTTTCTCCAGCTTCTGTTTAATTTTCAGTCACTACTTTTACTTATATCTATATATTTTCTTTTTACTAGTGTTAGTCTACTGCATTCTTCTAGGTTTCAATTATATTTGCTGGTTTTTCTGCATGGTACCGAGGGGTTTGATGATGGAATATGTGTCACGACCCAATTCCATTCTCTTTAATCAAAAAGCACTAAAAATTTTTCGCGTTTTACTGCTACCTTACCCGATCGTGAACTAACTCACCACACACTGTTGGGCTGTGAGTCAATAATAAACATCACTTATCATTCGTTCACAGTTAAATAAAACGATGTCATTCATTCGCATTAATCATGTACTTATACAAGGACATGTTTTACTGACATCTACAACCCCCATAATTACATCTCAAAAGAATACTGTGCTTTTACATTGTTTAGATACAAAAAGAATCACTGTGTATATACCTTTAAGCGATGGAGATGCAGCGGAGTCCAAAATACCACGCCTCAGTCCTCACTGGGCTACTATGCACGCTCTGTAGGGGGAAAATAGAGAGGGATGAGCAACCACACGCTCAGTAAGGCAATAATGCAAGCATGGTAGATAACTACTCTATCTACATGCTGATAGTGTTATGCATAAATCATTTATGGTAGGAGCATGAGGAATAAAACTATGCCATATGAGTATACATATATATCATGTATCAAGTCATGTAAAATTGGCATATAAAACATGGTAAAACATCATGTATAAATCATCTCATGCTCGATCTCATTTAAATTCATAAAAAGGGCAATTCATTAAGAAACCTCCTTTTTAAACCCACGTCATAAAACTCTTTCTCATCACATACAATCACATCACATCAATTCACAATTCAAATCCACGAGGCTCGACCCCTCCTTCGGGTCTACCTTAAACAATCACAATCACACTTAGAGATTTAAAATCATGTGGTAGTAAGTAAATCAAGCAAGGAGACAGGTTACTATATCTCAAGTGACTACGTTGGCCAATCGTCACATATCATCCCAGACCACACGGATCCCGGTGTGCGGGGTATCATGCTGGTACGAAGGTGGGTTAGTTCTCCGCCAGACTTTCTCAAATCAAGTAACCACCACGCGGTACATCGTACTCCATGTGATATACACGGTACATCGTACTCCGCGGACCCATAACATGGTTGGGGGTGCCTGCCATAGGTCTTATCTACCCCATACCAAGTGTAACCTTTATAGTCTCAAGAGCGCGTGGGAGTAACCTCAATACCAGGTCCTAGCCCCTCATGGCCTTGCTCGCCCCTGTTGGGTTCCCTGATTCAGGTCCTAGCCCCTCACCCTCACCCCACTCAAGAGGTCTGTTAGGCCTGTTGGGTTCCCTGAATGGATTATGTCAGGTCCTAGCCCCTCACCCTCACCCCACTCAAGAGGTCTGTCAGGCCTGTTGGGTTCCCTGAGTTAATCTGTATCTCTCGCCACGGCCTCATACATACCACAGTGTGAAAACCAGCGCGAGCTACGCTCTAGCGCGAATTCATGCATCAAAACCAATCACTTCGTACGAGCAACGCTCTGGTACGGCATTTATGCATAAAATATGAAGAAACCATGTACGAGCATAGCTCCAGTACAGTTATATGCATAAGAAAAACCACTCAAATCCACGTACGAGCGTAAGCTCTAGTACGGTTTATAAACATCATCACAATTCAAATTCAAAGTGCAAGCTAAGCTCAAGCGCGTTTCACACAAGTGAAAACATAGAAATCCAGCGCGAGCGAGGCTCTAGCGCGATTTATGTCATGCAAATACGATAGGCGGCTCATACACAATCAAACAATCCCAGCAATCGGGTTTAGCACTCACAATTGCTTTTCCACAACAACAATAAAACACTAGCCGACCCATCTACAAGCTTACTTAAAACCAAGAAATTTCCGTTTTGAAAAACATCAAAACATTAGATTTATGCAATTATTAGCCTTACTATCCCATTTCATAGAATCCACTTCCAAAACCAAAATCACACATATACTCATTCTCATTCATGAATACCATCAATCATTTACTTTAGCAACCATGCACTTCATAAAACACCCAATATTCACCCATAAATTTAAAGTACGAGCAGCTACCTCTATATACTCACAAAATTCCCTTACCTGGAATCGCGATGCGTGATTCCACTTCCTTAAACTGCTTACTCGTACGGTTCGGTTCATCTTCAACGAACTCTTTGGGACTGCACAAAATCGTATCCCGCATTATATTCGATCTATATAATATGACATCGTGCGTTCACTATAGTCAATTCGACCTATAGTTTTCTATTAACGCTTATGAGGCCTCGTTTCATTACTTTACCTAAAACTCGAGTCTATGGATTCTTTTAGGCCTATTAACTCATTCCAAATCGATATTAAATCGATATCAAGCTCATAGTGTTCATATTTCATCGATTTCCTCACTATGGCATTTGTTAAGCATTTACATACTCATTTTCATAATTTCACTTAAACCCACATTATAACTCCATCTAACCATTCCAAATCATCCACATTACTCATTTAACAACTTATCATAACTCATAAACCACCAACTCCCCAAATCATACTTTCTCACACTAGAGGCATTCATTTTCTAGGTTACATTTGTTTCTAGCACAACCTAGGTGTTTCCATCCATCCATACTCATGCCGAATGACTCCAAAATCAATTAAATAGACAATGTACTTGGATTGGAGTGTTAGAATCTTACCAAATATGATTTTTCTTCTTGCTCCAAATGTCAATGCCCTTATCTCCTTCAATACCTACAATGGGATTTTGGGTTCCAACTATGTTGTTCTCTTCCTCAAGATGAACAAATTAATCTCTAATGGTCTCCCCTCCATTCTTGTTGGAAATGGCTGATTTTAGAGAGAGAAAATTGAGTTTTTGGGTTAGAAATGGAAGATTTGTGTTTTTCTCAAAATTTTCAGATTTTCAGCCCTCCTTATATAGAAATAGCTTGGAGAGATCGATCTGGTCCAAGAGGAGATCGATCTGGTCCCCTTAAATCTCTCATTTTCATGAAATTTTAAGCATGAGATCGATCTGTCGAAGCATGAGATCGATCTGGTCCCAAACAGAGAGCTAAGGAGATCGATCTGGGTGCTTGAGGATCGATCTTTTCATCACAGAATGCTTAGGAGATCGATCTGGCCCCATTGGAGATCGATCTGCTCTATTCCATTGCCCAAATAAGAGCATTTTGGCTCTTCCAGATCGATCTCTCATCCTATGAGATCGATCTGGCATTCATACTTTCCAGATTTCTTGCAGTTTCCTTGCTGCAACTCATACCAACACATCCTTGATCTATTGCCATGGCCATTTTCTCATCTATCCACCTTTATAACTTGAAAATGGCATCCATTCATACCTTATGCACATTGAAACTTGTGTGCATTCATTGTATGTCCAAAGGTATGCTATATAAAACCAAATGGAAGCATTTATATTCATGCAACTTCCTTTCATTTACCACATTACTCATTTTGAGTTCCAATCACATCCAGTACTTGCAAGAACTCATTTCTTCATATTCATACAAAATGGAACTTGTGTGTACATTACAAATCATATTACACATACGTACATTGAATCCATGGACCTAAATCAATCATACTTTACATTACAAGTCCATTCATATTTATTTGATCCAATTACACACATTACCATTATACATATACGGGGTCTTACAATATGGCTGTTGGAAATGACGCGATTGGAATCATGTATTATACTCCAGTGATCGAAGCAGAATAGCAACTCAGGAGGGTTGAGTTTGCCAGTGTACTAGTTGAATCGGGCAAAGTGACGTTGGCCAGACCGTGAGCTTGCAGTGAACTGGGATTGATAATCTTTCTCTGTTTAGCTCTGTTTTTTACTCCTCTTACTGTTTAACATAGGACCCTTTTATTTTGCATTATTCCACTCTTTTAAGCTTCGATTTACCTTAGTGTTTTCTTTTTGTTTTGCTGATTAAGTTGAAGGAGGTGTACTGCACTGGAAGCTATGATGTTAGGGGGATGTGTTGGTACAAAACCACCATGCAAAGCTGAAGCAGTGATGGACAGCACCTAAGCAGAGTATGCCGATGATTAGAGCAGTAGAAAATCGGGCATCAGCTAGAGTAAGATACTGTTAGCATCTGGAGCAGAAACCATGGATGAATCTTGGACATTTGAAGAGCAGGACAAAACCAAGAGCAGCAGCTGTGAACTGAGAATGCTGGGAATGTTTTGGTGAAGAACATGAACAGTGTTTGGAGGGAATAGTTTAAATTTACTTAAAGCCATGTTTGGCACATTTGCATTATAGCTTTAACTCATTTTCATGCATTGTTAGTTTAGTTTAATTCCTATTTAATTTGTTAGCTTAGTTTAGAGTCTTTAATTAAATTGCATGATTAGTATTTTTGTTTAATGGTTTAGAACTTAGTTTTAATTAAGTTGATAGTTAATTAAGTGTTCATTTAGAGTTAAATTAGGGGTAAATTTATTTCATTAAATCTTAAGTTAGTTTAAATTGCATTTTGATTAAGTAGTATTATTGCATTTTAGGATTGTTAATTTTAGTTTAATTAATCTTGCTTTGTTATTCTCATATTTGCATTTTATTTGCGTTAATTAGTTTTAACTATTTTAATTTCTTTTGTAGGCTTTTGATTTTAAGTGCGTGGAGCACTGTAAGTAATTTAGTTCAGTTTTATTTAGTTTATTTTATAGTTTTATTATTTTTAGTACTTTTAATTAGCCTTAGTAGATCACTACCTTAATCTCATAATTTGCTAGGATATACCATAGGGTAAGATTAACTGATAATTAATTAGACTAACCAACTTCTCTGAGGGACGATAACTCGGGACTCAAATCCTATTATTACTTGTACGACCCGTACACTTACGGACAATACCTTTAGGGCGTGTCATAGGAGGCACTTGGACAGTCTGTAATGGGGGTGTGGGTGGTCCTTGTGGTGGTGGAGGAGTCGAAACAGGTGTAGTACCTGAGGCATTAGCCCCAAAATGCTACGCGAATAGCGTTGCCATTTGCTTGAATCCCTTCCACACATCATGCTCTAGCTGATTCATTCGAGAGTTAGGACTCTCCGGTTGTGGGGCAGGTGGTTGTCCTTGCCTCCCAAAACGTCCTCTTCTCCCCCTCATATCTTATCTCATGTGCCTGCGCGTATTCATTAAACATCGATCATAATTTTACTCGTTAAATTCAATTCATTACCAGACAATACAAACACTTGGGATGTAATCTACTTCAAATTGATTGACACTTATAGTACTAGACACCCTTTTTCTCTAATACTAAGAAAATCAGTGACAACCCGAAAGCATGAAAATAGGGCAAATTTAAACTTTTCTTAGGTTAGAAAACTTCCAAACTCTAGGTGCATTCTCGTACCTTGTCATTTAATCATTGTCGGTTATAAAAAAGCATTAACCCCAAGATCATACAATTTGCTATTTCATAAAATCAATACATGACATTCAAATGATCATCCCACAAGTCTCAATCCGGTTCTCTCATGATGTCCTAATTACATCCCATTATATTTAACATAAATGTATGTATTACATCATTGTCTGGGTACAAAATTGTCATGCCCTCCTCCCACACGCGACTTACCAAAAATCATAATAAATTTTTCACTTTTTACTTACCTTTCTCTCCTCAACAGTTGGGCTGTGAATAGGCATTAGTCTCCTCATCCATACATATCTTACCATTCTTTCACGTATCATACATACATGATATTCATATCATAGTAAGTTCATATACTTAAATATAATTACATCATTACATTTACATCCCAACATTAAAGCCGTGTACATCATTGTGTTTATGCATTGTTCAGATATAAAAGAATGCGCTTGTATATACCTTTCGCTGAATGGGGAGTGGCAGCAGATCAAAGGAATGCAATACCCTGGCCGACTCGATCTACTGACGAGAATCTGTAGAGATGGGTGAAAATGAATGGGATGAGCTATCATTGTGCTCAGTAAGAAAATCAGGCAAGCAAGTAGACATCCATACTATATACTGAAAATAGTGCTTTGCCTTTCCTTCTCTCAATTCAAAAGCATGTTTAAAATATATATAATAATAGTACAGATTTAAAATTCCATGTACTAAACACATGCTGGTTTATCAATCAGAGGCATTCATGCAAAACAATGCCTATTTAATCATTTAAGAATGCCTTTATATAAAATATGCCATTTACATTCAAAACACAGAAAGTATGGCATTTCTCATCACAACACAAACAAATCGGGTTCCAACCCATCCCTCGGGTCTACCCGTATCATAAAACACCTGTGATATATCATACAAGACTCAGTGGCTAAATGCAATATCTCCGGACTATGGCCACATCCTAACATGTGGTGAAATCCCAGGCAACACAGTACTCGGTGTACGGGTTATCACTGCTGTAACGGGAGGGGGGTCAGTCCATCACAACCGCCAGCTATCAACACTCTCCTCCACAACTCCACAGCACAAAACACGATACAGTGCACTCCATGCCACACGTATGGTACAACGTACACCCGTGGACCCATAAATCATGGTCGGGGTGCTTGCCATAGGTCTTAGCCTCTCATACCATGGAAATACATCATAGTCGGGGTGCCTGCCATAGGTCTTAGGCCTCATACAATGAAATCAATGCCACATCTCTAAATCCAAGTGAGAACATCTCAACAGTGTGACACTCAGTCTACACAGAGGAAATCATCACGGTTTTTCTAACATGTTTATATATCACGTAAAACTACAGTGCGCATCTTGAGTGTGACTCACAATCAACGCTCCTCCTCAAAACACTGTATATGCATGTTAAAATATCAACAGTAGTGCGAGTAAACCTCCAGCACCAAGTCATGCATAGTTCTCATTCAAATTAAGTACGAGCAAATCGCTCAAGTACTATGTCATGTACAAATCATGAAGAATCGAGTACGAGCAACGCTTCAACACTCTGTCATGCATCTCATGTAAAACTTGAGTATGAGCTAATCGCTCCAGCACTCTATCTTGCACAAATCACATAAAAACTGAGTACGAGCAATGCTCCAATACTCTATCATGCATGTCAAATAAATGTAGTACGAGTAAACCTCCAGCACTAATGTATGTGAAAAACATCTGAAATCAAGTGCGAGTTATGCTCCAGCATGATTGTTTCCACATAATTCGGTAGATGGCTCTTTAAAAATAGGGATGTTTAAAATCACTAAAATCAGCACTATAAATTGTGCTTAGTTTACATCGACCTCAAAACATTAGCCCATCTACGTACTCTTCTGCCACACAGCAGGAAAAAACCACTCAAAACATCATTTTCATGCTTTTTGGAACTTTTTCCAAAATTTCACTTTTTGCCTAACTAGGGGCAAAATTGTAATTTACCCATATCGGGTCCCTATAATTATTATAGATTTTCTCTGACCCTCAAACAATTTCAGTGAATGTAAAATCCAAAGAAAATATGCATAGATATCTCTAGCTACTTGCAAGAGTCCCCTACCTCAGATCACGTAATGTAACCTCTCTTCCTCTGTGCAGTCCAAACCTCGCAGTCCGGTCACTCTCAATATGAGTCTAGAGCTGCATTTAACCATTCACTGGATTAATTACTCGTTTCCTACTGTTTTACACATTTAATACAGTTCATTTCACTTAATTGTGCCCATTTACTCTTAATGGGCCTTAAACACTTTAATTAGGCCTTAATCCGTATTAAACCCGTTTATCAGGGTCTATTGACTCATTGGGCCTATCAATACCCATTGGGCTTTATTTCGAGCTCTTTGGATAGCTGGAATAATATTTACAACATTTATTTCAAAATTCCGAATATAATTCACTAATTGCGAAATTTAATCTGAAATGCATAAATTAAATCTTAAATACGTATAAATCACTTAATTGTCATAAATGAGCTTTACTTACCCGAGATTGTGCAATGGTACGTGAATCGGAGTTCGATCGGGCTTTCGTTCGGAATTAATCGTTGAACTGCACAATTTCGTATATTTAACTCCGGGTCAATTTTCGATTAAATATAATTTAAATAAATTTATCGAAAATCAAATCGGTCACTTTTGACCTTGTATCAACTTACCCGAAGTCCGGAGAAATCTCAAAAATTTTTCTTTTTCTTTTTCTTTCTTTTTCCTCTTTTTCCCTTTTCTCCTTGGCTGAACCGGTTCGGTCCGGTTCAGTTTAGAAGGTTCTCCCCTGAACCGCCGATCGGTTCAGGGATGTTTTGGTCGTGCCTGCGTCGTCCGATCGGTTATTCGGGTGCTGCTACCGCTGTGCGGTGCACCACAACCTGGGAAACGTTCGGCTGGGCTCGATCGGACCCTAGCACCGCCGGTGGCCGTCGAAATCCTCCTTTCCTTCTGCGACCTTCCCCTCTTCGATTCGCCGACGTCTGGCGTCGGTGGAGGGCTTGACCAGTGCCGATGGGTGAGTACGTATCACCTCTTCCTTTTCCAACCCCTTTCCTGGCCGTTGGGTCGTCGGATGCTCATCGATGACGGGATCGGTCTTCCTCGGCTTGCGTCGGTTTCATTCCGTTTCTCTTCAATTTCTCTATTTTCTCTCTCCCCGAAAACTCTCTTCAGATTTCCAATTTTCTGATTTTTGATTTTTTTTTTCAATTTCCTTTTTTTTATAATAGAATTTTATTATTATTTTAATCATTAAAATAATAATAAAAATTCCAAAATATCCCAAAAAATCATATTAAATTCATTTAATCCATAAATGAATTTATCAGTCCGATTTTATCTTTTCGGTATATTTTTCCACTATTTTTGGGCTCATTTTTCGAGGTAAAAATTCCAAAAATATTAAATAAATTCATATCTCGATCAATTGGACTCGAAATTCAATATTTGCCCCGTTATTGATCAAGATTTCTCGATTTCATATCTTTAATGAAATTTCCTCATCGAATTTATACCGAATTTTGGTCAATTGACCGTTTTACCCCTGTACTTGCTTGAAAATTACTTTAACCCTTATCTTACTGTTATGTAGCTTACATGCATTTTTAATTCTCAATAAATCGATTGCATGATAGTAAATACTCTTTTTATGATTCAACTATGAAATATAACATTCGTACACATAGGAATCATAAGGTACAAGCTACATACGTAAATCGAAAACTCGGGTTTGACAATCCTCCCCAACTAAAAGAATTTGGTCCTCCAAATTAGAACCAAATCAATCCTCAAACAACTGGGGGTACTTATCTCGCATCAAGCTCTCTAACTCCCAAGTAGCCTCCTCGAAAGTGTGATGCTGCCATAATACCTTCACTAACCCGATAATCTTCGATCTCAAAACCTTCTCCTCCTATCCAGTATCTGAATGGGCCTCTCAACATATGACATGTCTTTACTGAGCTCCAATGGCTCATAACTAATCACATGCGTCGGATCCGGGTGATACTTTCGAAGCATCGAGATGTGGAAGACGTTGTGCATGCCTGACAAATCTAGTGGCAATGCCAACTTATAGGCCTTATCTCTCACTCGATCAAGTATCTCAAAGGGTCCAATGTAGCAAGGACTCAACTTACCCCTCTTTCAAAACCTCGCTATACCCTTGGAAGAAGAAACCTTCAAAAACACGGACTCACCAACTGCGAACTCAAGTGGCCTACGTCTCCTGTCAACATAACTCTTCTGTCGACTCTGAGCTGTCCTCAATCTATCAACTATCAACCAGACATCCTCAGAAGCCTGTGTAACCATATCAGGAGCAAAAAACTTTCGGTCACCTACTTCTTCCCACCCAATAGGGGAACGACATCTACGGCCATACAAGGCCTCAAACGGTGCCACCCCGATACTCGAATGATAACTGTTGTTGTAGGCGAACTCGACTAGTGGCAAGTGGTTATCCCAGGAGCCTCTAAAATCTATAACACATGCTCTCAACATATCCTCCAGAGTCTGTATAGTCCTCTCTGACTGACCATCTGTCTGAGGATGGAAAGCGATGCTCAAACTCAACTGCGTTCACATGGCTTCCTGAAAATGTTCCCAAAAGTGAGAAGTGAAGCGGGAATCCCTATTTGATATAATGCTCACTGGAACACCATGCAACCTCACTACCTCGTGTACATACGACCCTGCCAATGTACTTAGAGTATCGGTAGCTTTCACAGCTAGGAAGTGGGCTGACTTCGTCAGTTTATCAACGATCACCCATATAGTATCGTGATTCCTCCGGGTTCTTAGTAAAACCATCACGAAATCCATGGTGGTATACTCCCATTTTCATGTCGGTATAGGTAGAGGCTGCAACAATCCTGCAAGTCTTTGATGCTCTACCTTCACCTGCTGACATACGAGACATCTCACCATAAAATCTGGCACATCTCTCTTCATACCTGACTACCAATACACCTTCCAGAGATTCGGATATATCTTGCCACTCCCCGGATGTAACGTGTACCTCGATGAATGAGCTTCCGACAATATCAATCTCCTGAGCTCTAGGTCCTCGAGAACACACAATCTACCTCTGAACCTCAATAGTCCATCAGAACTCAACTCAAAATCAATCACTGTGCCCCTCTGCATCTGACCAATCACATCGATGCAATATGGATAAGTCTGCTGAGCTTATCTGATCTTGTCCAACAGATCTGGCTCTAAGCGTAAACTCACAATCATACAATCCGCATCCATGTCCAAAGGCATAACTCCCAAACTGAGGCTAGCAAACTGCTCTAGCAACACGTGTTCCCTGACCATCATATATGATACCATCCCAAGGCTCTTCCTACTCAAAGCATCTGCTACAACATTAGCCTTACCCGGATGATAAAGTATCTCACAATCATAATCCTTCAGAAGCTCTAGCCATCTTCTCTGTCTCATGTTCTGCTCCTTCTGTGAGAACAGGTACTTGAGGCTCTTGTGGTCGGTAAAAATCTGAAACTTCTCGCCATACAAGTAGTGGTGCCATACCTTCAACGCAAACACTACTGCTGCCAACTCTAAATCGTGGGTTGGAGAGTTCTTCTCATGGTCCTTCAGTAGTCTGGATCCATAAGTAACTACCCTCCCATCTTGCATCAACACACAGCCCAGTCCATGATGCGAATCATCGATATATACTAAAAATCCTCCTGAGCTGGTAGGAATAGTGAGAATCGGAGCGGTGGTCAATCGACTTTTCAGCTCCTGAAAACTCCTCTCACAATCCTCGTCCCACACGAATGTAACACTCTTCCAAGTGAGACGTGTCAACGGAGCAGCCAACTTAAAAAATCCCTCAACGAATCTCCGATAGTACCCTGCTAAACCCAAAAAACTCCGGATCTCGATAACTGTCCTCGGTTGTTCCTACTGAACTGCAGCGTCAATCTTGGATGGGTTACTAACACACCATCCCGTGACACTACATGTCTCAAAAACGAGATCTATGTCAACCAAAAATCACACTTGCTGAGTTTAGCATACAACTGCTGCTCTCGTAGAGTTTGCAATATGATCCTGAATTACTCCTCCTCGGATCTCGAATACACCAATATGTCATCGATGAAAACGATAACAAACTGATCTAGATATGGCTTGAACACATCGTTCATCAAAGCCATGAAAGCTGCGGGAGCATTCATCAGTCTGAATGGCATAACTAGGAACTCATAGTGACCATATCAGGTCCTAAATGCCGTCTTAGGTATATCTCTACTCCGGACTCTCAACTGATGATACCCAAACCTCAGATCAATCTTAGAAAAGACCTGTGCTCCTCGAAGCTGATCTAGTAAGTCATCAATGCGTGGAAGGGGATATCTATTCTTGATGGTAGCCTTATTCAATAATCTGTAGTCTATACACAATCGGAGGCTTCTATCCTTCTTCTTCACAAACAAAACCGGTGCTCCCCAAGGTTAAACACTCGGTCCAATGAAACCCCTATCCAACAGCTCCTGCAATTGTCTCTTGAGCTCCTCCAGCTCAACTAAGGCCATGCGATACGGTGGTCTCAAAATAGGCTCAGTACCAGGCACCAAATCTAGACAGAACTCCATCTCTCTGTCTGGTGGTAACCCTGGCAACTCATTCAGGAAAACATTTGGGTACTCACTGACATAAGAATATCTACCAACTCCGGATGTACCTTATCTGTATCCACCATGTACGCAATGAAACCTTCAAGATATTTATCTCTCAGTCAGCAAAAAATTTTTATTTGTTAACAACATATTTATTTCTTTCATTTCTTCCCATCAAAATTTACAACAACTTTCGTAGGGATAGGAAACATAACTATCTTAGCACAATAATCTAAAGCAGTATGGTTTGCAGATAACCAATCCATACCTAATATTACGTCAAAGTCACTCATACTTAGCAATATTAGATTGGCTGTCATATCCTTTTTCCTTACTCTTAACTTACAATCGTTATACACATGCTCAACTAGCTGACTGGAATCCATAGGCGTACTAATCAACATCATCATCTTTAAAGGAGTACGCTCTACATGCTTTTCTAACTTACATGCAAATGATGGCGATACAAATGAATGTGTGGCACCAGGATCAATTAAAACATATGCTTCTAAATCATAAATCAGGATGTTACCTCGAATCACATCTGTAGAAGCATCAGTTGCGTCCTGGTCCAAGGCATGTACTCGCCCTCGACCCATCACCTGCTTCCCCTTCTCCTCTGCTGTCGCTCTACCCCTTTGAGCAGACGTACCAGCTGAAGCTCTATCAGGTTCCCTGCTCTTCTGTGGGGTAGTCACAAATTTCTCTGGGCAATCTCTAACATTGTGCCCCTGTTTTTCACATCGAAAACACACAACAGGGCTCAACGGACAAGGTTTACCGCCATGATGTCTACCACATCAGCTGCAATGATCAATAGTAGGCCTCGATCCTCCAATCATAATGCCCTTCACCAGAGCTATGGCTGGGTATGTAGGAGGTCTAACCGGTCGCTCTCGCACCTCTTCTATCCGTGGTCCCTTACCGAAGAGTCTTTTCCCTCTTCGATAACTGAACCCTCTATCTCTAGCTGACCTCTTCCTCTCTCTATCTTGGCTCTGACTAAACTTCCCAAACTCAGAGGCATTTCTCTAGTAATCCTACTCATAAAGCTGCGCCCTGCGCACTGCCTCATCATATGTACCACTTTCTAGTGGTACCAATCTAGACCGTAACACCGGTCCCAACCCGTCAACAAATCTACGGACCTTCCTGGTCTCGCTGTACATGGTATCGGGATCATGGTATCTCCCTAGCTCAATCCCAAAAACTCGACTTGTAGTCTACGCTGCGTCGTATCAGGAATAAACTGCCTCCTGAAAACATCCTGAAATAGCTCCCAACTGATCTCATCATGTCGGGCTCTCAATATCGACCTGGTGGACTTCCACCAATACTCTGTCGTTCCCTTCAATAGGAACGCAGTAAATGCAACTCTCTCTGAAATCGTACAGTCAAAGAAGTCATACAACTTCTCCATCTCGCCAATCCACTCTTCAGCACTGGCTGGGTCCTTGACCCCTCAAAAAGATGGAGGTCTAAGCTTCTGGAACTGTCGCAATCGATCCAAATCACACCTATAATCCAATCCACTACAACTTGAACTGGTCGGGGTTTAGGAGTATCAGTAGTCTGTGGCCTCTATACAGGCTATGCAGGTGTATCAGGTGCAACTGCCTCCCCTGTCGTAGTCTCTCCATCCTGTCCCTGTCTACCTGGCAAAGTTTGTGCCAATAACTCTACTATCGTCTCTAGGCTACGTTTCAACCTCTTAAAGCGTGCCTCGATACTCTCTGGTACCTCATTAGTACCCACATTCTCATCTCGACTCTCAGGCCTACCTCTAGGGCATCTAGCCCTACCCTCGCCGCTCTACCATGGCTGGTATTAGCCATAAAGGCTAGATTCCTTCATTCACAAACATTAATTTTTCTAACTCCCATCTTGTACACACAAATGTAACTGAACAAAACATAGTGATATGGGGATGTACACTTTCCTAATTACTAATGCCTAGACACATCATACCAACTATGCTCTGATACCATTCTGTCATGCCCTTCTCCCACACATGACCTACCAAAAACCACAATAAATTTTCACTTTTTACTTACCTTTCTCTCCTCAACAGTTGGGCTGTGAATAGGTATTAGTCTCCTTATCCATACATATCTTATCATTCTTTCACGTATCATACATACATGATATTCATATCATAGTAAGTTCATATACTTAAATATAATTACATCATTACATTTACATCCCTAACATTAAAATCGTGTACATCACTGTGTTTATGCATTATTCAGATACAAAAGAGTGTGCTTATATATACCTTTCGCTAGATGAGGAGTGGCAGCGGATCAAAGGAATGCAATACCCTAGCCGACTCGATCTACTGATGAGAATCTGTAGAGATGGGTGAAAATGAATGGGATGAGCTATCAACACGCTCAGTAAGAAAATCAGGCAAGCAAGTAGACATCCATACTATCTACTGAAAATAATGCTTTGCCTTTCCTTCTCTCAATTCAGAAGCATGTTTAAAATATATAAAATAATAGTACAGATTTAAAATTCCATGTACGAAACACATGTTGGTTTATCAATTAGAGGCATTCATGCAAAACAGTGCATATTTAATCATTTAAGAATGCCTTTATATAAAATATGCCATTTACATTCAAAACACAGTAAATATGGCGTTTCTCATCACAACACAAACAAATTGGGTTTCGACCCATCCCTCAGGTCTACCCGTATCATAAAACATATGTGATATATCATGCGAGACTCAGTGGCTAAATGCAATATCTCTGGACTATGGTCATATCCTAACATGTGGTGAAATCCCAGGCAACATAGTACTCGGTGTGCGGGTTCTCACTGCTGTAACGGGAGGGGGGTCAGTCTATCACAACCGCCAGCTATCAACACTCTCCTCCACAACTCCACAACACAAAACACGGTACAGTGTACTCCATGCCACACGTACGGTATAATGTACACCCGTAGACCCATACATCATGGTCGGGGTGCCTGTCATAGGTCTTAGCCTCTCATACCATGGAAATACATCATAGTCGGGGTGCCTGCCATAGGTATTAGCCCTCATACTATGGAATCAATGCCACGTCTCTAAATCCACGTGAGAACATCTCAAAAGTGTGACACTCAATCTACACAGAGGAAATCATCACAGTTTTTCTAACATGTTTATATATCACGTAAAACTACAGTGCGCGTCTTGAGTGTGACTCACAGTCAACGCTCCACCTCAAAACACTGTATATGCATGTTAAAATATCAACACTAGTGCGAGTAAACCTCCAGCACCAAGTTATGCATAGTTCTCATTCAAATCAGGTACGAGCAAATTGCTCAAGTACTATGTCATGTACAAATCATGAAGAATCGAGTACGAGCAACGCTCCAGCACTCTGTCATGCATCTCATGTAAAACTCGAGTACGAGCTAAACGCTCCAGCACTCTATCATGCACAAATCACATAAAACTGAGTACGACCAATGCTCCAGTACTCTATCATGCTTGTCAAATAAATGTAGTGCGAGTAAACCTCCAGCACTAATGTATGTGAAAAACATCTGAAATCAAGTGCGAGTTGTGCTCCAGCACGATTGTTTCCATATAATTCGGTAGATGGCTCTTTAAAAATAGGGATGTTTAAAATCACTAAAATTAGCACTATAAAGTGTGCTTAGTTTACATCAACCTCAAAACATTAGCCCATCTACATACTCTTCTGCCACACAGCAAGAAAAAACCACTCAAAACATCATTTTCATGCTTTTTGGAACTTTTTCCAAAATTTCACTTTTTGCCTAACTTGGGGCAAAATTATAATTTACCCATATCGGGTCCCTATAATTATTATAGATTTTCTCTGACCCTCAAACAATTTCAGTGAATGTAAAATTCAACGAAAATATGCACAGATATCTCTAGCTACTTGCAAGAGTCCCCTACCTCGGATCACATAGTGTGACCTCTCTTCCTCTGTGCTGTCCAAACCTCACAGTCCGGTCACTCTCAATATGAGTCTCGAGCTGCATTTAACCATTCACTGGATTAATTACTCGTTTCCTACTGTATTACACATTTAATACAATTTATTTCACTTAATTGTGCCCATTTACTCTTAATGGGCCTTAAACACTTTAATTAGGCCTTAATCCGTATTAAGCCCGTTTATCAGGGTCTATTGACTCATTGGGCCTATCAATACCCATTAGGCTTTAGTCCAAGCTCTTTGGATAGCCCGAATAATATTTATGACATTTATTTCAAAATTCTGAATATAATTCACTAATTGCGAAATTTAATCCGAAATGCGTAAATTAAATCTTAAATATGCATAAATCACTTAATTGTCGTAAATGAGCTTTACTTACCCGAGATTGTGCGATGGTACGTGAATCGAAGTTCGATCGGGCTTCCATTCGGAATTAATCGTCGAACTGCATAATTTTGTATATTTAACTTCGGGTCAATTTTCGATTAAATATAATTTAAATAAATTTATCAAAAATCAAATCGATCACTTTTGACCTCGTATCAACTTACCCGAAGTCCGATGAAATCCTAAAAATTTTTCTTTTTCTTTTTCTTTCTTTTTCCTCTTTTTCCCCTTTTCTCCTTGGCTGAACCGATCCAGTCCGGTTCAGTTTAGAAGGTTCTCCCCTGAATCGTCGACCGGTTCAGGGATGTTTTGGCTGTACCGACGTCGTTCGACCGGTTCTCCGGGTGCCGCTACCGCCGTTCGGTGCACCACAGCCTGAAAAACGTTTGGTTGGGCTTGATCGGACCCTAGCACTGCTGGTGGCCGTCGAAATCCTCCTTTCCTTCCTCGGCATTCCCCTCTTCGATTCGCAAGTATCCAACGTCGGTGGAGGGCATGACCGGTGCTGATGGGTGCGCACAGATCACCTCTTCCTTCTCCGACCCCTTTACTAGCCGTTGGGTCGTTGGATGCTCACCGGTGATGGGATCGGTCTTCCTCGGCTTACGTCGATTTCCTTTTGTTTCTCTTCAATTTCTCTATTTTCTCTCTCCCCGAAAACTCTCTTCAGATTTCCAATTTTCTGATTTTTTATTTTTTTTTCAATTTCCTTTTTTTTATAATAGATTTTTATTATTATTTTAATCATTAAAATAATAATAATAATCCCAAAATATCCCAAAAAATCATATTAAATTCATTTAATTGATAAACGAATTTGTCAGTCCAATTTTATCTTTTCGGTATATTTTTCCACTATTTTTGAGCACGTTTTACGAGGTAAAAATTCTAAAAATATTAAATAAATTCATATCTCGATAAATTAGACTCAAAATTCAATATTTACCCCGTTATTGATCAAGATTTCTCAATTTCATATCTGTAATGAAATTTCCTTATCGAATTTATACTGAATTTCGGTCAATTAATCGTTTTACCCCTGTACTTGCTCAAAAATTACTTTAACCCTTAACTTGCTATTATGTAGCTTACATGCATTTTTAATTCTCAATAAATCGATTGCATGATAGTAAATACTCTTCTTATGATTCAACTATGAAATATAATGTTCATACACATAGGAATCATAAGGTACAAGCTATATACATAAATCAAAAACTCGGGTCTGAAAAAAATGAACTGAATTATACCTTATGCGTATACCAGCGATAGCCTGGGGAGATCTTGTCCACCAACCTATTTCACATACGCGGCAGGCTCTAATTCTCTACTTTAAGTAATCTGGAGGGGGAAGGAAAAAGGGTGAGCTCTCAAAACGCTCAATAAGGAGGATAAGGAAAATTTATAAAATCATCATCACAACACAATATGATGGAAATGTTCGAGCGTGTAAGACGTTATAGAAATAACAGTAGAAACAATGGCATCAGTATAGTACACGTGATAAAGATCACAATTCATCATAACATCAAATCTCAACTCATAATAGAAATCACTGTTATAAAATACTTCATTCATCAAAACACTCGAGACTAGGCAGTTAATAAAGCTCAGAGAACAACAACGTCATAGGCAGATCACATCAAATCGTCCTCAAGTGTGAGACCCCATATATGTATAAGCACGACTTTGTATATATGTAAATAGTGATGTGCTTGTAATGTGAAGTATAAATGATGTAAGTCCATAAGTTAATGTACACACTTGTAATAAGAGTTGTGATTGTACATACAAGTTACATTATGTATGAATGTGAAGAAATGGACTTAAACATGTGAAGAATGGAAGTAGAATAGAAAATGGATAGTGTGGTAAAATGGAAGGAAGATTTGCATAAGTTGTGCACTTTCATTTGGTTTATATCATGGATCCTTGGCTATACAAAGATTCTACACGAGTTTTAATGTGTATGAAGTTTTAATGGATGCCATTTTCAAGTCTAAAAGATGATTAGATGAGAGAATGACTATGGCAGTAAATTAAGGATGTTTGAGTATGAGTTTCTGGAGGAAACTGCAGCAAAATCTAGAAATTATGCAGGCCAGATCGATCTCATAGGATGAGAGATCGATCTGGATAAGCCAAAATGTTTATATTTGAGCAAAGGAATAGGGCAGACTGATCTCCTTAGCTCTCTGTTTGGAGCAGATCGATCTCAAGTTTCGACAGATCGATCTCATGCTTAAAATGCCGTGAAAAAGAGGGATTTAAAGGGACCAGATCGATCTCCTCCTAGTGTAGATCAATCCCCTCAAGCTATTTCTATAAAATGAGCTTTGAAAATCTACAGATTGTGGGACAAAACCATTTTCTTCCCTTTCCAGCCCAAAACCTAACTTTCTCTCTCTAAAATCAGTCATTTCCAATAAGATTTGAAGAGAGACCATTAGAAGCAAAGTTGTTCATCTTGAGGAAGAGAAAAACATAGTTCGGAGGCATTTACCCATTTGTTAGATTGAAAGAACAAGGGGCATTTCTAATTGGAGCAAAGAGGAAATCCAAAGAGGTAAGTTTATAGTGCACAATCCAAGTACATTTGTCTAGTTGATGATTATAAAGTTGATTTGGGTGTGCACATTGTGGGTAGAAACTATCTAAAATGCATGGAAATGATTATGACCTAGAAATGGTCTAGTGTGAGAAAGTGGAATGTATGGAGATTAATGATGAATGAGATATGTAGAAGTTAATAATAGTGTTGTGGTATGATTTTAAGATGTTGTTAGTGGATAAATTGTGAGATTTACCTAAAAGGGGTAAAATGTGGATTAAGGCATTGGTAAATGCAAAGATGAGTTATATTGACTAATGAGGTCAAATGTGAGTTAACAACTTTAACTCAAGTGGTTTGGATGATTGAATTGCAGCTTCCGAGGATAAGCCAGAGCGAGTTGAGCCAAGAGCGTGAGAAGCTAAGAAGAAAAGAATCACACCAAGTAAATCGAGGTAAGGGAATTGTGTGGACTCTTAGAGATATCTGTGCACATTTTGGGCGCTTAAATGCTTTGCTAGATTACATGAAATGTTAGAAAACAAAATTGGGTGATTGAGAAATGTGCATGAAAACAAAAGCATATTGCTTTAAAAATCATGTTTTATTGCTTTTTAGCAAATGATTTGGTAGGATGGCTAATATTTGAAATGATTTGCAAAAGAGATGAGTTGTTTTGGTTTGTTAACCATGCTCTGCAAGCAATTGAGCCACCTACATGATTTCGTGAAAAATGAAAGCGTGCTAGAGTATGACTCGCACGAGATTTGACGTGTTTTATACACATGAGTGCTAGAACTTAGCTCGGACTAGTTTTCACATGGATTTTATACTGGTTTTGGCATGGTGCTAGGAGTTTAGCTCGCACTAGATGCCCACCTTATTTGTTGCCGTGCTGGGAGCTTCGGGCAGACTTGGTGTCACACCGATTAAATAGGTTCGCACGTGCAGTTTGTGATTGTGACATGTTGATAGTCGTGTTAGGAGCTTCGGGTAGACAAGAGGGAGTACCGATTAAATAGGCTCACACGTGTGTCTTGAGATGTGGCGTGATGTGATGTGTTGATTGGGTCCGTGGAGTATGTAAGTGCATGTAGCATGGAGTACGTTGTACCGTGTTGAGATGTGATGTGTCGTCTTCGGATGAGATCTGCTATGGACTGACGGGCTGGATTTGACCTACCTCCCGTGTGGAAGCAGATAGTGGTGATATCCTGCACACCTGATCTGTGTAGCCAGTATCACAGGTTATGGCCATAGACCTTGAGGTTATTACCTATTATTGGATTGCCTATCTCACATGTCTAATGCTTTGTGAATAAATCCATGTTTGAAATGATTTGTGGGTCAGGAAAGTCTGAGGGAGGGGCTGAGACCTGACTAGTGTGGACTTGTTTTGAGATATCGATGTTAAAGGTTTTTAAAGTGCATGGATGCATGATGTTTAATGCCATGCTTTATTATGAAAATGCATGATGGTTAATGCCATGCTTATTTGAGAAAACGTATGATGGGTAATGCCATGCTTATTGAGAGAAATGCATGATGGGTAATGCCATGCTTTATTGTGAATTATGCATGATGATTTATACCATTCTTTGAATTGAACTGTACACTGAATTTTAATAGCATGAATGCTTTACATATCATTAACACAATCATACACTCATGTTTTAAGATAAATGATGAACTAAATGCTTTTGAGCATGGCATCACGATCATGTAGATAGTGCAGTATCTACTTGTTCACATGATTGCCGTACTGAGCGTGTGGTTTGCTCACCCCCTTATTTTCCCCCTGTCTACAGAGTGTTGAGTATAGATTGAGAGCGACTGGAGGCGTTCCCTTTTGGTAATTCGCTGCATCCCATCGCATAAGGTATACACGCTGTTGTAATTTTTTATCTAAACTTATGATAGCACAGTAGCATTTTGTATGTAACTATTGGGGATGTAAAACAATGTAAACACATGTAACAACTCTGATATATATACATTTATACAAGTGTTTACTCATAAATATATACAAATTGAATTGGTATGGTGGAGTGAGTTAGACGTCGACACACAACCCAACTATTGAGGAGAGTTACTGTTCACGATTGAGGTAAGGACGAATAATAAATGATGCAAGAAAATGTAAAATATTTGTACGTATTTTGGTAAGTTGAGGGTCATAACAGAAGTTGGTATCAGAGCTTGAGTTTGTCTGACGTGTGTCGTGTCTAAAATACTTAATAAGTTGGAAAATTACATCTTCATGTTACTGTGCTTGTTTAGATACAATTATGTGTGTGTCGATAGGTTGACTAAGTAATTGGTTGTGAATGTAGGGAATTGAGTAATTATGCCTAATACCAGTCACGGTAGAGGGGTGAGGGCGCAAGTTAGTGGCCGTAGAGGTAGGCTTGGGGGTCGTGTTGAGCCAAAAACATACAAGGTTCAGGATGATATTGAGGTGGAGGCTGATGTTGAGCACGCTCCACAGAGTCTAGAGGAGAGGCCCGAGAGTTCTGAGGCTCACTTCGCGAGGATTGAGCGGAGTATTGAGATGATAATGGAGTTGGTCACCCAATCCTTACCTGGAGTTGGTGGTAGACAGAGTCCCACTACACGGGGTGATGTCGAGCAGGCGGTAGCTCCTGAGGCATGAGTAAGGGAAGCCCAGGGACCTCAGACTACAGATACCCCACCCACACAGGATGTGCCTACACCGGTTGCTACGCCAGGCAGTAGAGGTTAGGGATATGGATGTGATTTGGATAGACTGCGGCAGTTCTAGAAGTTTGGACCGCCGTCTTTCAGTGGAGTTAAGGACCCAGTAGCTGCTGAGGATTGGATAAATGAGATTGAGAAGCTGTATGGGTTCTTTGAGTGCACTACTACCGAGATGGTAGCATTTACCGCGTTTATGCTGAAGGGATCAATAGAACATTGGTGGAAATCCACCAGGCCAATTTTGAGAGCCCGACATACTGAGATCAGCTGGGATATATTTTTGGAAGCTTTTCAGATACAGTATGTTTCGAATACCAAACAACAGAAGATGAAAAGGACATTTTTTGGATTAACCCAAGGGAGTAGGACTATGGATGAGTACGAGACGAATTTTATCTCCCTGGGCAGATATGATCCCAACACAATGAGTAATGAGGTTGAGAAAATCGAAAAATTTGTGGATGGATTGAGACAGACCATCAGGTCTAGACTGGTTCCCCTGGATATATCGACCTATGAGGAGGCAGTGCGTAGGGCGCAATTGTGCGAACAAGATGTTGATAGGATTTCCTCAGAGTTTGGAAAGGTTGGTAAGATGAGGGACAGAGATAAGAAAAGACCAGTGATAGATAGAGGCTTCAGTTATAAAGGAAGCAAGAGGTTTGCTGGGAAAAGGCCGAGGATTGATGAGATCCGAGAGAAGACAGTTAATAGTCCCATGTATCCAGCCATTACTCCAGCTAAGGGAATTGTGTTTGGAGGGCCACGCCTACTACAGAGCAGTGTAGCAAGTGTGGTAGGTACCATGGAACTCGACCATGCTATGGACCTCAGGTAGTATGCTTCAGATGTGGGAAACTAGTGCACATAATCAGGGATTGCCCAGAGATGACAGAGAGAGCCCCACAGAAGGGCAAGGAGCCAGAAAGAGCTTTAGTTGGTACAGCTGCTCCGAGGAGAAGGGCTACAGCTGAGGAAAAGGGGAAGCAGACAGTGGGTGTGAGTAGAGGATGAGTGCGCGCACTAGACCAGGACACTGCGGATCAATCTTCAGATGTGGTAAAAGGTACCATCCAAATCCTTGATTTAGAAGCTTATGTACTATTTGATCTTGGTGCCATGCATTCTTTTATTTCGCCATCCTTTTCATGTAAATTGTTGAAGCATGTGTAAAACCCACACTGCTAGATAAAATGTTGATGATATCTACCCCTATGAATGATAGTCAGTTAACTGAGCATGTATATAGAGATTGTAAGATGAGGATAGGAGGTAAAGAAATGGCAGCCGATTTAATTTTACTAAATATGGGTGATTTTGATGTTATCCTAGGGATGGATTGGCTGGCTGCAAATCATATTGTTATGGATTGTCATGCAAAAACTTTGATGTTTCCAAAGATAGACAACCTTGTTGTAAATTTGGTGAAATGAAAATAAATGATATGTTATTGCAATTGAAAAGAGTATGATCTAGTTACATGGTAATTTAGAGATAAATTTGATGTTCATTTATGTGTGTGATGTGATGATTTATGTTACTAACGATGGAAAGGATAATGTGAAGGGTTCATTGCTTATGTAATTGAGACGGATAAGGCACATCCGGAATTGGAAGACTTACCAGTGGTTAGGGAATTTTCAGATGTTTTTTCGAATGAGTTACCAAGGTTACCTCTAGATAGGGAGATGGAGTTTGGTATAGACTTGGCACCCAGTACAGAGCCGATATCCAAGCCACCGTACAGAATGGCTCAAGTTGAGTTGGAAGAACTAAGGAAACAACTGCAAGAGCTACTGGAGAAGGGGTTTATCAAGCCGAGTGTCTCACCTTAGGGAGCATCGGTTCTTTTTGTGAGGAAGAAGGATGGAAGCCTCCAACTATGTATAGATTATCGGTTGTTGAATAAGGCCACCATCAAGAATAAGTATCCCCTTCCATGCATCGATGACTTGTTGGATCAGCTTAAGGGAGCGTAAGTCTTTTCCAAGATAGATCTGAGATCAGGGTACCATCAGTTGAAGATATGAGGTGGAGATGTACCCAAGACAGCTTTTCGCACCCAGTATGGACATTATGAGTTTATGGTTATGCCATTCGGGTTGACAATGCTCCCGCAGCTTTTATGTCATTGATGAATGAGGTATTCCACCAGTATTTGGATCGATTTTTGATCGTCTTTATTGATGATATACTGGTGTACTCAAGTTCTAGAGAGGAGCATGAATGGCACCTAAGGATAGTGCTGCAAACCCTTCGAGAGAAGAAACTGTACGCTAAACTCAGTAAGTGCGAGTTTTGGTTGGAACAGATCTTTTTTCTGGGTCACAAAGTATCGAAGGATGGAGTATCAGTGGATCCATCGAAGATTGAGGCTATAGTTCAGTGGCAGAGACCCCAGAGAGTGACAGAGATCAGAAGTTTCCTGGGTTTAGCTGGTTATTACCGAAGGTTTGTAGAGGGATTCTTGAGATTAGCTGCTCTTTTGACTTGTTTCACAAGGAAAAATGTAGAGTTTGTATGGGACGATAAGTGTGAGGAAAGCTTTGAGGAGTTGAAGAGGAGGTTAACTACAGCTCCGATACTCACCATTCCTACCAGCTCAGGAGGTTTCTCGGTGTATGCAGATGCTTCACACCTAGGACTAGGCTGTGTATTGATGCAGGATATGAAGGTAGTAGCCTATGGATCAAGACAGTTAAAGGATCATGAGAGGAACTACCCGACCCATGACTTGGAGTTGGCAGTCGTAGTGTTTGCATTAGAAATATTGCGCCACTACCTCTATGGTGAGAGATTTAAGATTTTCACAGATCATAAGAGCCTTAAGTAGCTATTCTCGTAAAAAGAGTTGAACATGAGACAGAGGAGATGGCTCGAGCTGTTAAAGGATTATGATTGTGAGATCTTATACCACCTGGGTAAAGCAAATGTGGTTGCTGATGCATTGAGTAGAAAGCATCTCGGGATGGTATCATTTATGATGATCAAGGAACACGAGCTGTTGGAACAGTTCACGAACCTCAGTTTGGATATGACCCCGCCTGACGCTGATAGTGGATTTATGATAGCTAGCCTACAGTTGGAACCAAATCTAGTAGATCGAATCCGGCAGGCTCAGCGAGTTGATCAGCAGTGCAGTGATATTGTTGGGCAGATATAGAGGGGTACAAAGATGGACTTTGAGTTGAGTTCAGATGGATTGTTGAGGTTCAGAGATAGGATATGTGTTCCTGATGATGCAGAGATCAGAAGGTTGATCTTAACATAGGCTCACTCATCGAAGTATACGATACATCTAGGGGGTACCAAGATGTATCAAAACCTTCGAAAGGTCTATTGGTGGTCTGAAATGAACATTACTGAATATGTTGCTAAGTGTCTTGTTTGTCAGTAGGTGAAGGTAGAGCATCAGAAGCCTGTAGGGTTATTACAGCCTCTACCGATACCGACATGGAAGTGGGAGCACGTCACCATGGATTTTGTGATGGGATTATCGAGGATCCGAAGAGGTCATGATGTCATATGGGTGATTGTGGATCGGTTGACAAAATCAGCCCATTTTCTAGCTATGAGAGCTACCGATACTCTGAGCCAGTTAGCAAACCTATATGTGCACGAGATAGTGAGACTACATGGAATTCCAATGAGCGTTGTTTCTGATAGGAATGCCCACTTCACTTCCCACTTCTGGGAACATTTTTAGGAAGCGATGGGGACCCAGTTGAGTTTTAGCACCGCGTTTCATCCTCAGATAGATGGTCAGTCAGAGAGGACTATACAGACCCTGGAGGATATGTTGAGAGCCTGTGCATTGGATTTTGGAGGCTCCTGGGATGACCATTTGCCACTCGCAGAGTTCGCCTATAATCACAGTTTTCTTGCGAGTATCAGGATGGCACCATATGAAGAATTGTATGGGCGTAGATGTCGTTCCCTTATTGGATGGGAAGAGGTTGGTGACAGACAGATCTTTGCTCCTGACTTGGTTAGACAAGCCTCTGATGATGTCCAGTTGATATGTGAGAGGTTACAGACAACTTAGAGCAGGCAAAAGAGTTATGCTAACAAGAGACGGAGACCACTAGAGTTTGATGTGGGTAAGTCAGTGTTCTTGAAAGTTTCTCCTTTGAAAGGAATTATGAGATTTGGTAAGAAGGGTAAATTGAGCCCTAGATATATTGGACCCTTTGAGATTTTGGAGAGAGTGGGAGACAAGGCTTATAGATTGGCATTACCACCAGAGTTGGCAAGTGTGGATAACGTCTTCCATGTATCCATGTTGAGGAAGTATCACCCGAACCCGGCACATGTGATAAGATATGAGCCATTGGAGCTCAACGAGGGTATGACATATATTGAGAAGCCAGTTCGGGTATTGGACAGAAAAGAGAAAGTGTTGAGGACAAAGACAATTCCCTTGGTGAAGGTTTTTTGGCAACATCACACTGTGGAAGAAGCCAAATGGGAATTGGAAAGTTTGATGCGGGAGAAGTATCCCGAGTTATTCATGGATTGAATTGGTTCTAATTTGGAGGACCAAATTTTTTAGGTGGGGGAGAATGTGAGACCCCATATATGTATAAGCACAACTTTGTATATATGTAAATAGCGATGTGCTTGTAATGTGAAGTATAAATGATGTAAGTCCATAAGTTAATGTACACACTTGTAATAAGAGTTGTGATTGTACATACAAGTTACATTATGTATGAATGTGAAGAAATGGACTTAAACATGTGAAGAATGGAAGTAGAATAGAAAATGGATAGTGTGGTAAAATGGAAGGAAGATTTGCATAAGTTGTGCACTTCCATTTGGTTTATATCATGGATCTTTAGCTATACAAAGATTCTACACGAGTTTTAATGTGTATGAAGTTTTAATGGATGCCATTTTCAAGTCTCAAAGATGATTGGATGAGAGAATGACCATGGCAATAAATTAAGGATGTTTGAGTATGAGTTTCTGCAGGAAACTGCAGCAAAATCTGGAAATTATGCAGGCCAGATCGATCTCATAGGATGAGAGATCAATTTAGATAAGCCAAAATACTTGTATTTGAGCAAAGGAATAGGGCAGATCGATCTCCTAAACATTCTATAATGAAAAGATTGATCCTCAAGCATACAGATCGATCTCCTTAGCTCTCTGTTTGGAGTAGATCGATCTCAAGCTTCGACAGATCAATCTCATGCTTAAAATGCCGTGAAAAAGAGGGATTTAAAGGGACCAGATCGATCTCCTCCTAGTACAGATCGATCCCCTCAAGCTATTTCTATAAAATGAGCGTTGAAAATCTACAGATTTTAGGACAAAACCATTTCCTTCCCTTTTCAACCCAAAACCTAACTTTCTCTCTCTAAAATCAGTCATTTCCAGTAGGATTTGAAGAGAGACCATTAGAAGAAAAGTTGTTCATCTTGAGGAAGAGAACAACATAATGGAATATGTTTTCAAGTAACAATTGTATAAGTGATCCTCAAACTTGATATCACAATTCTATTGTGTGATTAATACCATACATTGACTATTCTCAACAAATTCCTACAAAGGATTACCAATTGCGGTGAAATTAGGTAGTAATTGAATGGAGATATATGTATGATCAAGGTAGGATTCATTACCCTAAATGAACATTAAGGAATAAATCCTAAGGTCTCTGATCAATGGTAGATTAGCCTAAGCCCTTAGCCATGGCAAAAAGAGATTTGATTGAGAGTTTTCAATTCTCATTAAGAAAAGTTAATTACCTAGGATAAAAAAATAATAAGATAGACAATAATAGAGTATACACTACTTCATGCTCTATGTGTAATTAGGATATAAAGATGAAGGGATTAAATTATACAGGAAGATTGAGCACAGATAGGTTCATTATACCACTATGACTCTTCTTTAACATATTAGGGGTTGCAGAACAATTACTAGTGGCTAGTCACATCTATATGTATTGAATTTGTTTAATTGGGAAGTATTATTTATGGATGTGAAGGAGTTTGATCCATGGATGAATTAAAGGATGATGAATTCATGCAATCCTAATTAGTTTTCTGATGTAAGTGCAGGCAAGTGCAGGCAAGAAGAAAACACAACATTAACAAAACAAGATTTATTCTTTGTAATTTCTTTGTGGATACTATTAAAGGCTAGACGTTTAAACAGCTTGAAGGCTGTGATCGACCTCTCTAGCATAGAAGTCAGCATTCACTTGAGCAAGGTAATCCTTCGATATTCTCGATATATGTTCATGTTATAAATATCTACATGATTATAATGTCATGATATAAATGTCACACCCCACTTCCAGGTGCCCTTTATCAATACTTGCGCTATTACGGTTGGGCTGTGAGGCGATGCAAGTACTAAAATTTTATAAATTTTATAGCAGAATATTTAAAAACTTTAATTCACACTCCCAGGTATGTGTAGATATACAAAATCAATTGTATAATAATATCTTTACATAATATCGCCCATACCACGGTTTACACTCTCAATGTTTAACTGTACGATACATTATAATAGATACAAAATACTTGTGTTTGTACAAATCTCATACCTTTTCAACTGGTGGGAGCTGTCCAACACAAAAAGAGATCTAGAGACCACTGCACTGCCCTACTTCTTAGTATCTAGAGGGGGAAAAGTAATGGGAGGAGCAAATCACAGCTCAGTAAGGAAATGGATACTAACAGGTAGATATTGTACTATCTACATAGCCCATGCATACATAAACAAAACCATGTTTCAATGTAAATGGAAATATTACTAGAAAATCCATTCAAACATTCATTTCTCATATAAGCATTTTCATGAAAACATGTATACAATATTCTCATTTGAAAACATGTCATGAACAGTGCTATCATAGCACGAGTATTCAAATCGAGAGATTTATCAAATCACAAACTCTCTTTGCTTTTCTCAAATCTTTTCTTTTCACCAAATCTCTTTCTTTTCTGAGTTTTCTCAATTTCTCGTATCTCTGAGACACGCATGGAATTTTTGACAATCTAATATCGACAACATATGGCCATAGTCAGTGATCCCAGTCCTCACTGATCAAGTGTGCACAGGGCATCACTTCGCCTGAAGGGGGATGGGTCAGTCCTACCCTCCGGCTTATCTCAATCAACCCCATCTCCTCATATACTCAAGGTATAAGGTACATCATGTGTCATCTACGCGATACTCGTACTCGCGTGCACCCAGCACGGTACATAGTATATCAACAGACAACTACATAGTTCTACGTATGACCGTGGACCCAAGTCCATCTACCAACTCCAACAGACTACTCATTTTGAACCATGTCTCAAATACCAGGTGAGCAATCAACGTGACATGCAGTCATCGCACGGCTCCAACATTGTACGATTCATCGTTAAGGCCCAACCCGTTCTAAGGCCATCGGCTGGCATCCCCTTGGGTCCTAAACCCCTAAGTTTACCTCAACTCAGTAAAAACAGGTGTGAGCAATGCTCCAACACTTTTCTCAAAATCATCGTGCGAGTTAAACTCCAGTACGACACATCAAAAGCATAGAAACATGTGCAAGCTAACACTCCAGCACATTATCATTATTAAACCACATGCGAGTCACGCTCTAGCACGGTTTATCAAAACATACAGACGTATTCGAGTGAAACTTCAGCATAGTCCAATTCATCAAAACGGGTGTGAGCTAAAACTCTAACACCATTTCACATCTTAAATTCGATAGGTGGCTATTTTATCTTTTAAAAAGTCAAAACATGTTTATTTACATAGCATGTCGTCCCAGGCTAAACATGTAAAACTAGCCAGCCTACCGATTATCATTTCTCAATCTCAAAATCAATACATGGATAAGAAAACATCAAAACATCATAAATAAATGTAAAAGCACTGAAAACATGCATGTCAGGCTGTTTTTCCTTCCCACATCCCATTTTCACAATATAGATGTATATCTAATACTTTTCATACTTTCATAAATAGATTTCCATAGCTTAATAGCTAAACATATTATTTCTAGCGCCGTAACTACTCAAAACGCAATAAAATACGTACAAATACCTCTGTCGCTAGCACACAGTCCCTTACCTCGAATCGTGCTCATATTTCCTGTCATGTTTTCTCCATTCGCGATTCGGGTTAGTCGTGTTTCAAGTATTCTAAGCTACACGTATAAATCATCAAGTTATTTTTTTTCCCTCTACTAAACATACACATTGTCTTCTTAAACCCTTAAATCACATTTCACTCCTCCAAAAATATCATTTTACCATCTCTTAAGCTTTCCATCACTTTTCCATGTTCAACCCACAATTATCTAGAAACCATATTTAGAAGCTTGAAGGTTGAAGAGCTTACCCCTTTTTCTTAGTCAAACTTGTGGTAGCCAAAACTCCTTCTCTTGGTCACACCAATGTGAGATTTTTGGGTATGTTGTTCTCCTTGCTTCAAGGAACAACTTTTCCTTATTGAGTTTCTTCCAAAACTGGCTGTAATGTAGTGATCTTTAGAGTGAGAAAACTTGGGTCTTAAGAGAAAATGGCAGGTGAGGTTTGGTGGGAGGGAAAATCTAAGGTTTCAGTCAAATCTCGAGCCCCTTTTTATAGATGCAGGCATATGACAGATCAATCTGGTCCTTATAGAGATCGATCTCTGCAAGGTTTGGTAGTCTTTTTTACCAAACACAACCACTACAAGATCGATCTTCTTCCATGATGAGATTGATCTGTCGAAGGCTAATTTTCCTCTTGGAGATCGATCTGCCTCCGGTAGGAGATCAATCTTCCCTTTACAGAACCCTTAATGAGATCGATCTGTCGAGTCTTGAGATCGATCTGTCTCAAACAGAGAGTTAAGGAGATCGATCTGCATGCCTTAAGAATCGATCTTCTCATTATATAATGTTTAACAGATCGATCTGGCTCCATTGGAGATCGATCTGTTCTGTTCCATTACTCACTCAAGAGCATTTTTTGCTCTTTTAGATCGATCTCGCATCCAATGAGATCGATCTGACCTTCTTATTTTCTAGTTTTCATGCAGTTTTTCTGCAGTAAGTTCACTCAAAACTTCTTAAATTTGTTACCATAGTCATTTTCTCATTCGAACATCTTTGAGACTTGAAAATGGCATCCTTTCATACTTCATACACTTTAAAACTTGTGTAAAGTCTTTGTATAGCCAAAGGTACATAATATAAACTAATGGGAGTGCATAATTCCTACAAATCTTCATTCTATTTACTACACTACTTATTATCCATTCCACTCACATTCATCATATATCAAAGTCCATTTCTTCATATTCATACTTAATGAGACTTGTACGTACATCACAACTCTTATTACAAGTGCGTACATTATTCTTATGGACTTTACATCACATATGTTCAAGGTTAAACCTATACGGTGTCTCACATTCTCCCCCACTTAGAAAATTTGATCCTCCAAATTCAACCAAGTCTATTCCTTAAAAAGTTGAGGATATTTCTCTCTCATTAGATCCTCCAACTCCCATGTGGCTTCTTCCGATGTATGATGTTACCATAAAACCTTAACCAATGAAATCGTCTTGTTCCGCAACACCTTCTCTTTTTTGTCCAATATCCGAATCGGTTCCTCCATATATGACATGTCCTCTTTGAGCTCTAATGGCTCATAGCTAATTACATGTGTTGGATCCGGATAGTACTTCTGAATCATAGAAACATGGAAGACATTGTGGACTCCTGCTAGCTCAGGTGGTAAGGCTAGCCTATATACTCCATCTCCCACTCTATCCAAAATCTCGAAGAGACCAATGTAACGAGGATTTAGTTTTCCTTTCTTCCCGAACCTCGTTATTCCCTTAAAAGGAGATACTCTAAAAAATATGGATTCCCCCACATCAAACTCAAGTGGTCTCCGTCTCTTTTCAGCATAGCTCTTTTGTCGACTTTGAGCTGTTCGTAGCCTCTCACATATTATACGAACATCCTGGGATACTTGTCTAACCAAATCGGGAGCAAGCAACTGCTATCACCAACTTCTTCCTAACCAATGGGCGATCGGCATCTACGACCATATAGTGCCTCATAAAGGGTCATACCAATACTTGAGTGATAACTGTTATTGTAGGCGAACTCAATTAATGGCAAGTGATCATCCCATGAGCCTCTAAAATCTAGCATGCATGCTCTAAATATAACCTCAAGGGTTTGTATAGTCCTCTCTGACTGACCATCTGTCTGAGGATGGAAAGAGGTGCTAAAATGCAGTTGGGTCCCCATCACTTCCTGAAAATGTCTCCAAAAGTGGGAAGTGAAGCGGGCATCCCTGTCAGAAATAACACTCACTGGGACTCCATGTAACTCACTATCTCCTGTACATACAAGTTCGCCAATGCACTCAAGGTGTCTATAGATCTCATGGCTAAGAAGTGTGCCGATTGCATTAACTAATCTACTATAACCCATATAGCATAATGGTTCTTACAGGTTCTCAGTAACCCCATCACAAAGTCCATGGTGATGTGCTCCCACTTCCATGTCGGTATCGATAGAGGTTGCAATAATCCTCCTGGTTTTTTAGGTTCAACCTTTACTTGCTGACAAATGAGACATCTAGAGACATACTCAGCTATGTCCCTCTTCATTCCAGATCACCAATACACCCTCTGGAGATTCTGATACATCTTACTACTCCCCGGGTGTACTGTATATCTCGATGAGTGAGCCTCTGATAAGATCATCTTCCTCAGCTCTGAATCCTTAGGAACACACATTCTATTTCCGAACCTTAGTATTCCATCTGAACTCAATTCAAATTCCATACCTCTACCCTTCTGGATTTGGCTAATCACATCAATACATCATTGATCAATTTGCTGAGCTTGTCAGATTCTCTCAATCAACTCTAGTTCTAATCTCAAGCTAGCAATAATCCCATATCTACCAATCTCAGGTAGGGTCATATCCAGACTAAGGTTCGTGAATTGTTCCAACAACTCATACTCTCTAACCATCATATGTGATACCAACCCGAGGCTCTTCCTACTCAATGCATCGATAACCACATTTACCTTCCCCGGGTGGTACAAAATCTCACAATCGTAGTCCTTGAGGAGTTCTAACCACCTTCTTTGTCTCATGTTTAACTCTTTCTGTGAGAATAGATACTTCAGACTCTTGTGATCTGTAAAGATCTGAAATCTCTCACCATACAAGTAGTGGTGCCATATTTTCAATGCAAATACTACGACCGCCAACTCCAAATTGTGAGTGGGGTAGTTCTTCTCATGATCTCTCTGTCTAGATCCATAAGCTACTACCCTTCCATCCTACATCAAAACACATCCTAACCCTTGACGTGAAGCATCCGTATAAACAGAATAGTTCCCTGAGCTGTTAGAGATGATAAGAACTAGCGCGGTGGTTAATCTGCGCTTGAGTTTCTAAAAGCTCCTCTCACATGCTTCATCCCATATAAACTCCACATCTTTTCTCGTAAGATGTGCCAATAAAGTAGCCAATCTAGAAAATCCCTCTACAAATCTTCTGTAGTATCCTGCCAAATCCAAAAAGCTCCTGATCTTTGTGATTGTCCTGGGCTGTTCCCACTAAACAATGGCCTCGATATTGGAAGGATCTACTGACACCCCATCCTTCAATACAACGTGGCCCAGAAAGGAAATCTGCTCTAGCCAGAAGTCACATTTACCAAGTTTGGCATACAACTTTCTCTCTCGGAGGGTTTGCAAAACAATCCTTAAGTGTTGCTCGTGATCTTCCTTGGACCTTGAATACACCAATATATCATCAATGAAAACGATCACGAACTGATCCAAGTATGGCTTGAATATCTCATTCATTAGAGCCATAAAAGCTGCTGGTGTATACGTCAACCCGAAAGGCATCACTAGGAATTCGTAATGACCATAACGGGTGCGAAAAACTTTCTTGGGTACATCCTCCTTTCGAATCTTCAATTGATGATACCCAGACCTCAGATCTATCTTAGAAAAGATCTGCGCTCCCCGAAGCTGATCCAATAAATCATCGATGCGTGACAAGGGGTACTTATTCTTGATGGTAGCCTTATTTAACGTTTGATAGTCAATACACAACCTGAGGCTCCCATCTCTCTTCTTCACAAACAATATTGGAGCTCTCTATAATGAGACACTCGATCTTATAAACCCCTTTATCTAGCATATCTTGCAACTACTTCCTTAATCCCTCTAGCTTAACTAGAGCCATCCTATATGGTGACTTGGATATCGGCTCTATTCCAAGTGTTAAGTCGATACCAAATTCCATTTCTCTATCTGGTGGCAATCCTGGTAGATCGTCTGGAAAGATATCAAGGAATTCTCTAACCACTGGAATATCAGCCATATTCGGATGTGTTTTGTCCATATCCACCACATAAGCAATAAAACCTTCAAAACAATATTCATGTCATTTGATACCAATGTACTTTACTTGTCACAAAATTCAAGATTTTATTACTTCTCTAAAATCTTACAACACATTCGTCGGGTAGAGAAAATGTAATAAACTTAGTGTGGCAATCTAAGACAGCATGATTGGTAGCTAACCAATCCATTCCCAAGATTACATCAATGTCGTACATATTTAACAAGTCAAGTTGGTTGTCTCACACTTATCTCTTACCCTCACCTTACAATCCTTATACACTTGTTCAGCTAATTGACTAAATCTCATTGGAGTACTTATTAGCAAAGTTCCATTTAGGTGTGTGGGTTCTACAAGTCCTGTCAACTTTGATGCACATGCAGGTGATATGAAAGAATGTGTAACACCAGAATCAAACAAAGCTATAGCTTCCAAATTGAAGATCAAAATTTTACCTTTTATCACCTCAAACGAGGTATCAGCTGATTCCTAGTCTATTGCATGCACCCTACCTTGACCCACAACTTGCTTTTTTTTTTCTTCGGTTGTGACTCTCTTCCTTGCAGGAGGTGTAACTGTAAGAACTCTCTCTAGCTCCTTACCCTTCTATGGTACTACCTCAACTGCCTCTGGACATTCCTTTGCATAATGTCCAAACTTACCACATTTGAAGCATCGTGTACCCTGAAGATGACAGGGCCTACCACCATGATATCAACCATATATTCTGCACTGATCAGTAGTCGGTCGAGGTCCACCAATCACTATACCCCTATTTGGTGTCTGAGTCGAAGGCATAAAAGATCTAGCAGCCTTTTTCTATGACTCATTTGACTCTCTCCGATGCTTACTCAATAATCTCTGACTAAATTTGGCACCTTTCCCATCTCTCAGTTTTCTTGGACCCTTGTCCTTACCCCAACTAAACTCTAAAATCTGGAGGTCATAGTCCTGCTCATACAACTGGGCCCGTCGTACAGCCTCTCTATACATGGCGACATCAAACGAGGCCAACTTAGCTTGAATCGAAGGCCTCAGTCCATCCACAAATCTATGGACTCTGATAGCTTCACTCTTTATAGAGTCTGGATCATACCGGCCCAATGAAGTGAATCGTGACTCGTACTGATCTACCATTTGATTCCCCTGAGTCAGATTAAAAAATTCCATCTCCAACCTACATCGAGCGGTATCTGGGATGTATTGCTCTCTTAAAGCATCCAAAAACATATCCCACATGATAGCCATACCCTGAGCTCTCAACATACGCCTGGTGGACTTCCACCAATGCTCTGCTTCGCCTCTTAGTACAAAGGCCGCAAGCGCTACTCTCTCCGTAACCGAACATCTACAGAAGTTAAACAACTTCTCCATCTGACTGATCCAGTCCTCAGCCACTGCCGGATCCTTTACCCTGTTAAAGGAATGAGGCTTGAAATCCATGAAATGCCTCAACCTTTCCATATCGCAGTCATATCCATACCCCAAATCGTCATCATCACACTGCTGTGAGGCTACTAGAGGAGGTACTGGTTAAATATGTGGATCTCGTGGCCTAACCGATTCAGGTTGTGTAAGTGCAACTTCCTCAGGTTTAGGTACAACTACTGGGGGATTCGGTGCAGCCTGTCCCGGTGTCCCAAGTGTACCCTCAAACCTAACCATGATCTGACCCATCATGGTCATCATCATGCATATGTCCTCCTCTAATCGGGCTATTCGAGGATCAAAAGCCTCTATCTTTTCTTGGGGCTCACGACTAGAGGACGATTTATTGTGCCTCTCAGTCTTGTCATTTCGTCCTTGAGCTCTCGAGCTCTCTCCCTGCTTGCGGTGTCTCTCATGCATAACTTACTAGCCTGATAACTTCCTACATTTACAATAAACTTTTAATTGACCACCAGCTCCGTATACACATTTGTATCTAAATATCACACATTAACTTGGGGATGTATGTTTCCTCAGTCCTAAACATCGACTCACATCAGACTAACCATGCTCTGATACTAAATCTGTCACACCCCATATCCGGGTGCCCTTTATCCATACTTATGCTACTATGGTTGGGCTGTGAGGCGATGCAATTACTAATATTTTATAAATTTTACAGCGAAATATTTAAAAACTTTAATTCACACTCCCAGGTGTGTGTAGATATACAAAATCAATTGTATAATAATATCTTTACATAACATCCCCCATACCACGGTTTACATTCTCGATTTGTAACTGTACAATACATTATAATATATACAAAATACTTGTGTGTATACAAATCTTATACCTTTGCAATTGGTATGAGCTGTCCAACACAAAAGAGATCCAGAGACCACTGTACTGCCCTACTTCTCAGTATCTAGATGGGGAAAAGTAGTTGGATAAACAAACCACAGCTCAGTAAGGAAATGGATGCTAACAGGTAGATATTGTACTATCTGCATAGCCCATGTATGCATAAACAAAACCATGTTTCAATGTAAATGGAAATATTACTAGAAAATGCATTCAAACGTTCATTTCTCATATAAGAATTTTCATGAAAACATGTGTACAATATTCCCATTGGAAAACATGTCATGAACAGTGGTATCATAGCACAAGCATTCAAATCGAGAGATTTATCAATTCACAAACTCTCTTTACTTTTCTCAAATCTTTTCTTTTCACCAAATCTCTTTCTTTTCTTAGTTTTCTCAATTTCTCGTATCTCTGAGATAGGCATGAAATTTTTGGCAATCTAATATCCACGACATATGACCATAGTCAGTGATCTCAAGCCTCACTGATCAGGTGTGCACAGGGCATCACTTCGCCTGAAGGGGGATGGGTCAGTCCTACCCTCCGACTCATCTCAATCAACCCCATCTCCTCATATACTCATGGTACAAGGTATGCCATATGTCATCTACACGATACTCCTACTCGTGTGCACCAAACACGGTACATAGTATACTAACGGACAACTACACAGTTCTACGTACGACCGTGGACCCAAGTCCATTTACCAACTCCAATGGACTTTTCATCTTGAACCATATCTCATATACTAGGCGACCAATCAGCGTGACACACAGTTATCACAAGGCTCCAGCGCAGTACGATTTATTGTTAAGGCCCAGCCCGTTTCAAGGCCGTCGGCTGGCATCCCCTTGGGTCTTAAATCCCCAGGTTTACCTTAAGTCAGTAAAAATGAGTGCGAGCAATTCTCTTGCACTTTTCTCAAAACCATCATGCGAGTTAAACTCCAGTACGGCACATCAAAAGCATATAAACATGTGCGAGCTAACACTCCAGCACATTATCATTATGAAACCATGTGCGAGTCACAGTCCAGCATGGTTTATCAAAACGTGCAGACGTATACGAGTGAAACTTCAGCATAGTCCAATTCATCAAAACGGGTGTGAGCTAAAACTCCAACACCATTTCACATCTTAAATATGATGGTGGCTATTTTCTCTTTTAAAAACTCAAAACATGTTTATTTACATAGCATGTCATCCCATGCTAAATATGTAAAACTAGCTAGCCTACCGATTATCATTTCTCAATCTCAAAATCAGTACATGGATAAGAAAACATCAAAACATCATGAATAGATTTAAAAGCACTAAAAACAAGCATGTCAGGCTGTTTTTCCTTCCCACATCCCATTTTCACAATATAGATGTATATCTAATACTTTTCATACTTTCATACAGATTTCCATAGCTCAATAGCTAAACATATTATTTCTAGGGCCGTAACTACTCAAATCATAATAAAATACGTACAAATACCTCTATCGCTAACACACAATCCCTTACCTCGAATCGTGCTTGTATTTCCTCTGTCACGTTTGCTCCGTTCACGATCTGGGTTAGCCGTGTTTCAAGTATTCCGAGCTACACGTATAAATCATCAAGTTATTTTCTTTTCCCTCTACTAAACATACACATTGTCTTCTCAAACCCTTAAATCACATTTCACTCTTCCACAAATATCATTTTACCATCTCTTAAGCTTCCCATCACTTTTCCATATATTTCCTCTTTATAGATGTGAGATCTGAGAATTTTTTACATATTTTAATATGTAATATGAACTTGAAGTGTAATTTATTGAGCTGAGTGAAATGTATGAGTAAAGAATGAGAAATAATCAAAGTAGTGAATTGTGAAATTATATTTGGAGATTTATATGTGAGTGTTTAATCAATGTGTGAAACTATGAGGTCAGATCGATCTTGGAGAAGAAAAGATCGATCTGGCGGACTAAAAGTGACAAGGAAGGAGGAATTTAAGTGAGCAGATCGATCTCCAATGGAAGAGGATTGATCTCCTTATGATTCTGTAATGAAAAGATCGATCTCATAAGGAAGGAATCAATCTCAAAATGTTTCTGTTAAGGAGAAGATCGATCTCCTCAAGGAGCAGATCGATCTCATGAAGCATTCTGTAAACTAAAGATCGATCTCATAAAGCCATTAAGAGATCAATCTTACCCTGCGATAGATCAATCTCCTAGGCATAAAATTACCCCAAATCGTCCCCAAATTCAAATGCAGATCGATCTCATCAAGAGCCAGATCGATCTCCTATCCTCCGTCTATAAAAAGACCCCTATGTTTTCATGCATTTCATCTTTTATCTCTCTTCTAAACCTCCATTCAGCCGAACCCTAACTTTCTCTCTCTTCCAAATCATCTTTTTTTCTATCCAAATCAAGAGTTACGACAAGAAGGGAAGTTATTCCTCATCTAAAGGAGAACAACATACTTGGAAATCGAAAGACGAATCGAATCGAGGTGTGAGTTGAGCACTCCACAAATTTGGGTAATCTCTAAACTTCAATCCTTGATTTTGAAGTAATCTTTGGTGATTGTGAGCATGGGCATTGTGATGAAATAGTTGGGAAATGATTAGGGATTGATGAAATTATGATTTTGTTGGAGCTGAGATATTTTTATGTAATTGTGGTAATTTTAGGAATTATGGCTATGAATTCGAATTGAGACAATGTGGTGAATTTAGCATGGAATATGGTATGAGAAATGTAAAATTTTGAGATGTAGGGGGTGAGAATATGAGTTGTGATCGAATTGTGAGAATTGAGTTAATTGAGATATTAATGAGAATATGAGCAAACATGTGCTCAATAATGCGATTAAGTTGGGTCATTGATTTTTTAATATCGTTTGGACTGCTCAAGAGTTCCAGAGTGGAATGCAAGGCTAGTCCGTGATAAGGGGGAACGATTGCACTATACGAGGTGTAAAGAGGTAAGGAAAAACTAAACCATTTGTGTATGTGTTTTGATGAACTGTTTATAGCATGAACTGTGATTTGAGAATACAAGCATGTTTAGCGTTGTGTCGTGATATGAGTGCACTCAGTTTTTATAGTCGGTTGGAGCCCATTATTTTATAAGTTTATAAGCTAAGTGTGAAATCAATTTATAAACCATTGAGTTTGCGTGAAAAGTAACTTGGGCTCTACGTTAAGGCAATATTAAGATTTAAGAAAATGTGTGCGTGTTTTGCCAGTTGCAACTTGGTTTTAATATATTTTGTGTTGAGTACACGAATGTTTTAAACGAGTTTTATGAGAGAAAACCATTATGAGTTCTACGTGAAGGCAAAATGATTTCTTTTATGATAATGGCTAATGATTGAGACTTAGGCTGTCATGTTGAATACACATCGGGCCTTGCTCTGGTAGCATGTAAGTCCAGGCCTTGTTCTGGTAACATGTAAGTTTGATTATTCCTCTGCTTTGGTAGCGTTGGGAGGCCTTGCTTTGGTAACATGTAAGATCGATATAGTGGGCCGCCTGGAAACTGACCCAGGGACCACGTGATATAGTGGGCCGCCTAAGAACCGACCCAGGTACCATGTGGGATAGTGGGCCGCCTGGGAACTGACCTAGGGACCACGGGAAGGCAAAATGATTTCTTTTATGATAATGGCTAATGATTAAAACTTAGGCGTGTCATGTTGAAAACACATCGGGCCTTGCTCTGGTAGCATGTAAGGCCGGGCCTTGTTCTGGTAACATATAAGTCTAATATACCATGCACACAGCCATATTGTCGGCGTTCCCTTTTACGAGGATGCCTGGGATACGCACCCATAGGAGATTATATATATTTGATGTGCCATGACGAGTTTTATATGAGTTTTATTACCTAGTCTCATTTTACACATGAGTTGTGTTTTGTGACTTTGTCACGTGCTATTTACTGAGGTGATTTTTATCACATATTTCAAGAAAAGCCATTATCGCATATATTTACATATGCTTGTGAATGCTCTATATTGAGCCTTTTTACCTTCATGTTTTCACATGATTTAGAGCTATGAGATGATGATGTTTTGAGAACTTTCATGCTACAGTTTCAAATGAGTATACTGAGTTTCATATACAAATACATATTTGTGATGTGTGATATGGTTTATATAACTGAGTTTCCTTACCCCCCTTACTGAGCGATTTAGAGCTCACCTTGTTTCCTCTTCCCCCTAGATTTCTTCAAGTGAAGAGAGTTTTTTCCCTGCGACGTACGGATTAGAGGCTAGTGGAGGACTTGAGCTCCAGGCTGTATTTTGTGTATTGAGGTATATTTTTAATATTCATGTATCCAGACTAGAGTTATATTTACAGACACTTGTTGTACAATGATGTATGGGATGTATTAGGATTAATTAACTCAGAATTGAGTAATGTATATGATATGATATACACTAATTTATGATGAGATCTTGAGGTATGATAAGTATGATGATGTATGACACTGCACAGGAATGCACCCTTAATTGTCATTTGATGAGTTAAAAGTTTTAAATTAGCCATATTTTCTACGTTTTCGGGGCATCCTAGAGTTTTCTTGATATCAGAGCTTAGGGAGTTCAATACTGTTAGTGTCGGTTAAGTGAATTAGAATACATCCCAAGTGTCTGTAATTGTCTAGTCATGAATTGAAATTGACGATTGAGATTTCAATCGATTTTGGTATGTACGCGTAGGAGACGAGTTGAGATAAAGAATGAGTAAACGACGAGGTCGTTCGAGGAGGCAGGCAAAGTCCCCTCCGCCACCTGCCCCAGAACCAGAGAGTCTTAACTCTCGATTTAACCGGATTGAGACCGATGTGAGGCAAGGATTTGAGCAAATGGCAGCACTGTTCGCGTAACATTTTGGGGTAAACACCTAAGGTACTACTCCTACACCACCACATGGACCTCCCGTACCCCAGTACAGATGGACCCAGTACCTCCCGTCACTCAGCTTGATGACAGAAGTATGGTCCAACTGAAGGACTTTTTGAAAATGAATCTACCCGCATTTAGGGGAAAGAAGGATCCTATAGAGGCTGAGGAGTGGCTGACGAAGTTGAGAGTTATATTTGACTATCTAGGGTGCACAGATGCTGAGAGGGTCAGTATGAGTGCCTATATGTTGAAAGGGAGAGCTTGAGATTAGTAGGGTACTACCCAAGGTATTCTGATGTCCCACTAAGATGTGATTGGTTGGGAAGAGTTTTAGACAGCCTTCAAAGCTCAATACATACCACGAACTGCCCAGAGAAGGAGGCCAGCAGAGTTTTTGAGTTTGGTACAGGGCGACATGTTTGTTGATGATTACGAGAGCCGATTTACCGCTCTGCTGAGATATAACCCAGAGACCTTCAAGAATGAAGAGCTTCGTACCGAGAGATTTATGTATGGATTGAAGCCCATCATCAGAGATCGATTGATTGGGTTGTGTATTACTGAGTTTGGGATGCTTTAAGATGAGCACAAGAGATTGAGAGGGGACTTGAAATTGTACAATCCCAGAATGAGTTCGAAGCAGTGGCTATGGATAAGGGCAAAAGGCCAGCGATGTCCCAAGTAGATGTTCGGAGAGGTTCCTTCAGGAGAGGAAGGATTGAGGTACAGAAGGGAAGATTGGAGAGACCCAAAGCTTATCCTATTACCAATAAGACCCCTCGGTATGTTAGGCCTGAGATAAGGATTTGCAGAGATTGTGGCCGACTGCATAAGGGGAGTTATACTGGGTCGATCCATGGATGTTTTAGATGTGGTGACTGGGTCACAGAGTGAAGGACTGTCCTCAACCTTAGATGCCACATACTCCGAAGCCTACTAGACAGCAGCCTCAGAGAGTGAATCCCCAGAGAAGGGCCACTACTGTAGAGAAAGGGAAGAAGCCTGTTACACAAGGACGTGTGTTTACCCTGGATAAAGAAACTGCAGACACTTCTGTAGAAACTATAAGAGGTACACTCTGTCTGTAATCATAAGGCTCATGTGTTGATTGATCCAGGATCCACACATTCGCTTATTTCTGAGTATTTTGCATGTAGATTAAATTTAAAGTTTGAACCTCTAGAGTATACACTACATGTAAATACCCCTATGCGTGAATCCCAGAGAACTGATTTGATCTGTAGAAGATGTGAAATAAAGGTGGGAGATAGAGTAATGTTAGCAGATCTAATAATATTAAATATGCATAGGTTTGATGTAATTTTAGGAATGGATTGGCTGACAACCAATCATGTGGATTTAGACTGCTACACTAAGATTGTAACTTTCTCCCTACCTGAACCTTACAGTGTACGTCTGAGATATTGAGTAAATAGACGTATGGGATTTTGGAAGCAAATTGAAATTTTGATGTGGCTCTTGAGAGTACTAAATATGATTGTTTATGTGAAGGTTATGAAACACTCATCTCAGATGATGATCGGGAACACCCGAGGATTGAAGATATACCTGTGGTATGTGAATTTTTGGATGTCTTCTCAGATGAGTTACCAGGTTTGCCACCAGAGAGAGAGCTGGAGTTTATCATTGATTTGGTACCGGATACCCAGCCTATCTCTAGACCTCCATACAGGATGGCATTAGTGGAACTTGAGGAATTAAAGAAACAACTACAAGAGTTATTAGATCAAGGGCTTATTAGACCCAGTGTTTCACCGTGGGAGCACCAGTGTTATTCGTGAGAAAGAAGGATGGTAGTCTCCGATTATGCGTAGACTATCGACTGTTGAATAAAGCCACGGTGAAGAATAAATAGCCATTGTCGAGGATTAATGATCTACTTGATCAGCTGAGAGGGGCCTCAGTCTTTTCTAAGATTGATTTGAGATTGGGCTATCACCAATTGAGGATTAAGGAAGAAGATATTTCGAAGACGGCCTTTAGGACAAGGTATGGCCATTATGAATTTCTAGTGATGTCCTTTGGATTAACGAACGCCCCTGCAGCCTTTATGAGATTAATGAATAAGGTGTTTAGAGACTATCTAGATAAATTTATGATAGTCTTTATTAATGATATCCTAGTATACTCTCGGTCATATGAGGAGCATGCGTAGCATTTGTGGTTAGTACTTCAGATACTCCGAGATAAACAATTATATGGAAAGCTTAGTAAGTGTGAGTTTTGGCTGGATCGGATAGCTTTCCTTGGTTATATAGTCTCAAAGGAAGGAGAATCAATGGATCCAAGTAAAGTAGAGGTGTGCTTAATTGGGAAAGACTGAGGACAGTTACAGAAGTACGAAGCTTCCTTGGTTTGGTAGGGTATTACAGAAGATGTGTGGAAGGCTTTTCCAGGATTGCTGCTCCTTTGACTAAGCTCACACCCAAGAAGACTCCATTTATATGGACTGATTAATGTGAGTTCAATTTTCAGGAGTTAAAGAGGAGATTGACAGCGGCACCTATGTTGACTATCCTTAAGGGATCAGGAGGATTTTTGGTGTATAGTGATGCTTCTCATCAAGAATTGGGGTGTGTGCTCATACAGCATGGAAGAGTGGTCGCTTATGGATCACGACAATTGAAAGATCATGAACGGAATTACCCCACGCATGATTTGGAGTTAGCCGTTGTGATATTTGCCTTGAAGATATGGCGGCATTACTTATACGGGGAAAGATTTCAGATTTTCACTGACCACAAGAGTTCGAGGTATTTATTTGATCAGAAGGAGTTAAACATGAGACAAAAGAGATGGATGGAACTCCTTAAGGATTATGACTACGAGATTTTGTATCATCCGGGTAAGGCGAACGTAGTTGTTGATGCCCTGAACAGAAAGAGTATGATATCTGTCATAATGATCAGGGAATGGGATCTACTGGAGTAGTTTGTCGAACTTTGAATCAGAGTTAAAGAGGTAGAGATTGGATTTTTGGCTAGCTTGCGAATAGAGCCCAGGATTATGGATCAGATTAGAACTGGGCAGCGTAGTGATCAGAGGTTGATAGGTATGGTTAGCCAAGCTGAGCAGACTTCACAGTCAGATCTCACAGTCAGTGAGGATGAACTATTGAGGTTTAGAGGACGAATCTGTGTACCGGACGATGATACCCTAAAGAGACAGATACTGAAAGAATCTCACTGCTCGTGATACACCATGCACCCAAGGAGTACTAAGATGTATCGAGACTTGAGAAAGGTGTACTGGTGGAGTGGTATGAAGTGAGACTGTCAGGACCCACTTTTCAATCCATGACTTTATCCAAAAATCACTATAAATTTTTCGCATTTTTAACTTACCTTTCCTCTCTTCAATGGTTGGGCTGTGATTCGATGTCAAAGTCCTCACTTACCACATCATCCATTTCATACATACATGTAAATATATTATTACTGACTGTAACTGCTTTCATTATACATGTAAGATTATATAAAATCTAATACGATTACATTCCCTATAATATATAACGTATACATCACTGTGCTGTTTCTATGTTTAGATACACAACTGTACATAATAAGTATACCTGGCGATCGATAGGAACTAGCAGTGGACTCTGGGACACTATCCCTCGATAGCTCTCACTCTACTGTCGCTCTGTAGAGAGATGTAAAGAAAAAGGGGGGTGAGCATAACGCGCTCAGTAAGGAAATCAGGCAAGCAAGTAGATATCCACACTATCTACTCAAAATAGTGCTATGCCTTGAAAACATTATTTCCTTAACTCACTTTAAAAAGCATGTCTTGAAATATAATATATATACTTGTACAGAATAAATCCCATGTACAGAAATCATGCTTTATTTCTCAAATGTAGGCATGTAGTGCAAAATAATGCATTGTATATAAATCATGCCTTTATGTAAATCATGCCATGTATATTTAAATCACAATAAATATGGCATCAAATGATTCACAACACAAATCGGAGTCCGACCCATCCCTCAGGTCTGTCCGTAGTTTAAATCAGTCAATCAATGTGATATATCATGTGAGACTTTGTGGTAAATGCAAATAGTATCCTGGGTTATGATCATATCCGAAAAGTGATCCCATGCGACACAGTACTCGGTGTGCGGTAATCACTGCTGTAACGGGAGGATGGTCAGTCCAATGTCAACCGCCAGCTACGTAACACACGGTACAGCGTACACCTCTTGTCCCAAACACGGTACAAAGTACACCCGTGGACCCTCCAGGGTGCCTCCCATAGGACTTAGCCCTCGAAACTATGGAAATAAGTATACCACGTCTATATCAACCTCATGCGGATATCCTCTCTAGCTATGACACACAGTCACACAAGGACTCAGGCATGGGTTTTAACATGTATTACATATCACATACAGTGAGCGTCTTGAATGCGACTCACAGTCGTCACTCCGCTCAAACACTGTTTCACATCACAAAACTCAACTCTAGTGTGAGCAATCTCTAGCAACTAGGTCAATGCATAGTTTATGTATTAAATCAAGTACGGGCAATAGCTCCCAGTACTATGCTATGCACAATGTCAAAATCAAGTACGAGCAATAGCTCCCAGTACTATGCTATGCACAATGTCAAAATCAAGTACGAGCAATAGCTCCCAGTACTATGTCATGTATAAACCATGAAGAATCGAGTACGAGCAATGCTCTAGCACTCTGTCATGCATATATCATTCAAAGCTGAGTACGAGTAAAACTCCAGTACTCTATCATGCATGTCATGAAAATCTAGTGCATATCAAAATCCAGCACTATGTATGTGGAAAACATATGAATCCCAGTGCGAGATAAGCTCTGGCATGATTCATTCTCACAAAATATGATAGATGGCTATTTAAAAGGGATTGTTTACAAAACATTAAAATCAGCACCATAAAGTGTGCTTAAGTCATATCAACCTTAAAATCATTAGCCCATCTATTTATTTTCATGCTAATAGCAATTAAACACTCACAATAGTATTTTCCATGCTTTTTGCAACTTCTCACAAAAGTTGACTTTTTTGACTAACTAGGGGTAAAATCGTAATTTGCCACTATCGGGTCGCAATAATTATTATTCACTTTCTCTGAGCCTCAGAGTTTATAAGTGAATGCAGAAGCAGTTGAAAATACGTGCAGGTATCTCTAACTACTTGCAAAAGTCCCTTACCTCGGATCACGTCAAGTGACCTCACTTCCTCGGTGCTGCTAATTCCCGCAGTCCGATCAGCTCTCGATGTAAACTTCGGAGCTGTAAATAACCATTCCTCAGGTTAATTATAATTTTCCTATTGTATTACACATTAATACAGTTTAATTTCCCTTAATGGGCCTTAAAATCCTTAATGGGCCTAACTAGGCCTTAAGTCCATTTTCATTTTACTATTCACTTTTGTTGGGCCTATTGGGCTTGTGGGGCCCACCAACTCTTATTGGGCTTGTCTTAGGCCCATTACACCCTATTGGGCCTAAAAATATTGGGCTTGGCCCATTGGGCCTCTCGACCACATGCCATGGCCGAGAGCTAGCCATTCTCGGTTTTCCACCATGGCATGCCATACATGCCTATTTCCTAGCCATTTTCACTTAGGTATTTTCACAAACACTTGGTAGGCAACATTACCAATCATCATATTGTTCATTTAGGCCTTTTATCAAACACCTTGATTGCCAACAATTTACATGTATTAATTAATCAATTTGATTAATTCTAATTATACCATTAACATTAATACATGTGTACTAATCCATTTATGTCTTAAAAATCAAATTGACATATTTCAATATCCCATTGATCACTCTCGGCCTAACCCTCTTCATGGTGATTTAATATGTTTCAATGCTTAAAACATACATCAACATACTTAAAATCATTCATACATTAACATATATGAAATTGGAAATTAGAAAATATACCAATTGTTGTGTTCACCCTTTGGCCAAAACTTTGGAGGCTCTCGGTTTGCACTCTATGGCTCCTTGATAGCCAATTCCAACATATGTCAATCTCCTTTCAATTTGGAACAACTTCCATGAAGAATGCAAGTTCCAAATATGTCTAATTCCTAGTGATTTCTAGTGAGAGAAAGCTTGGATGGTTATGGTTTCAATGGTTTCTTCTCTAGCCGGAATTGGTGTGGTGAAGATGACAATGGTGTGGCTGCATTTATAAGCCACTTACTTAGCCATTAAGCCTTACTTTTCAGCCATTTTGCTTGACTTTCCAAATCTGAACCATGAGTCACCTTATGAGTCACCTTATGAGTCATAGTTAACTTTAACTATGGTTAGATATTTATCTCATGGGCTTTTCCAATTGGGCTTCTCGGTTTGGGCTTTCCTAATGGGCTTTTAGGCTGAAATTTTTACTATACCTCGAGCCTCTTATTGTCTCAAAATTTGGCCGATCAATTGGTCCAACAATTCAGTCTAAAGGACCTAAAAATTTCGATATACGTTTAGTATACCTTAATGGGCTTTAAAATTTTCACCTTAGGCCCATTACGTTTTTAACCATTAAATTTATTTTGGAATCCTTCCGAATAAATTTTCCTTACTTCCGGGGATGATTATCTTGTATTCTGGCCAAGAATATTTTTTCCCAAATTTTTCTCCACACTTAGATTAATTTTTTACCATGATTAGTCAACTATGGCAAAAGTTCACTTTCTTAACTATAGTTGACTTTTTCTTTAACCATTGACTAAGTTGACTTTTTCTCCAAATTTTTAAAGTGTCATATATTATGTCTTACACTCTCGTCTTTATATTCCAACCGCTCCCGATGGATAATTTCACCCGAAACTCCTTTTCTCGTCAAAAAGGTCCATTTTACCCTTTTTAGCTTTTACTCTCGTTTTTGTATGTTCGGGTCTAAATCAAGCTGACTTTCCTTCATGAGCTCTCTACGCTCTCTTATTTTAAGTTCTTCTTTTCAGTCAGAATGATTTAGAATGACTCGGTTTAGCCTTTGATACCCATCGTCCACATTAGGCATTTTATGTAGCTTTTGCGTGTTAATTCATTTCACTAACACTTTAAATCTAGTAAATACTCTTCTTATGATTCAACCATAATTACATAGTGTTCATACACATAGGAATCATAAGGAAATAAGCTACAAAAATTCGGGTCTGACAGAGACGTGGCAGAGTATGTGGCCAGATGTTTAGTATGCCAGCAAGTGAAGACTGAGCAGCGGAAGCCTGAAGGACTACTACCGCTTTTACCTGTGCCTACATGGAAATGGGAGCATGTCACCATGGACTTTATTATGGGTTTACTGAGACCCGGAGAGGTCGTGATGCGATATGGGTCATAGTGGATAGACTGACCAAAAGTGCCCCCTTCCTTGCCATCAAGAGCACAGATACTGTCGATGCCTTAGCTGAGTTATATGTCAGCGAGATAGCTAGGTTACATGGGGTTCTAGTGAGTATTACTTCTGATAGAGATTCGCAGTTTATTTCCAGATTTTTAACCCAGTTTCAGGAGTCCATGGGATCTCAATTGAGTTTCAGTACCGCCTATCATCCTCAGACAGATGGTCAGTCAGAGAGGAATATTCAGACCCTGAAGGATATGTTGAGGGCGTGTACGATGGATTTTAAGGGATCATTGGACGATCACCTGTGCCTAGCAGAGTTTACGTATAATAACAGCTATCATGCGAGTATTGGAATGGCACCTTTTAAGGCTCTATATGGTAGGAGGTGTAGATCCCCTGTAGCTTGGGAAGAAGTCGGTGACAGAAAGATAAATGCTCCCGAGCTTGTTGAGCAAGCTGTACAGAGTGTGAAACTCATATGTGAGAGGTTACGGGCTGCACAGAGTAGAATGAAAAGCTTCACGAATGTGCATAGACGGCCACTCGAGTTTGATGTTGGTGATGCAGTATTTCTGAAGATATCATCGAGTAAGGGTATCATGCGATTTGGGAAGAAAGGGAAATTGAGTCCTTAATACATAGGACCATTCGAGATTCCTGAGAGAGTGGGAGAGGTAGCCTATAGATTGGCTTTACCCCCAAAGATATCTGGATTACACAACGCCTTTCATGTGTCTATGTTGAGGAAGTACCACTGGGACCCTTCTCATGTCATAGAGTATAACGAGATAGACATACAAGAGGACATGAGCTACACTGAGGAACCCATTGGAATTCTCGATAGAAAGGAGAAGGTACTTAGAACCAAGAGCATCTCATTAGTGAAAGTTTTGTGGAAACATCACTCAATGGAAGAGACAACGTGGGAATTGGAGAGTCTCATGAAGGAGAAGTACCCCCATATGTTTTGATAAGTTGAGTTGAATTATGAGGACCCAATTCTTTTAAGGTGGGGAGGATGTGAGATTTGAGAATTTTAGTCATATTTTAATTATGTAATATGAACTTGAAGTGTAATTTATTGAGTTGAGTGAAATATATGATTAATGAATGAGAAATAATCAAAGTAGTGAATTGTGGAATTATATTTGGAGATTTATATGTTAAGTGTTTAATCAAGATGTGAAACTATGAGGTCAGATCGATCTTGGATAAGAAAAGATCGATCTGGTGGGCTAAAAGTGACAAGGAATGAGGAATTTAAGTGAGCAGATCGATCTCCAGTGGAAGAGGATCGATCTCCTTATGATTCTGTAATGAAAAGATCAATCTCATGAGAATAGAATCGATCTCAAAATGTTTCTGTTAAGGAGAAGATCGATCTCCTCAAGGAGCAAATCGATCTCATGAAGCATTCTGTAAACTAGAGATCGATCTCATAATTGGAGCAGGTCGATCTCATAAAGCCATTAAGAGATCGATCTTACCCCACGATAGATCGATCTCCTAGGCAAAAAATTACCCCAAATCGTCCCCAAATTCAAATGCAGATCGATCTCATCAAGAGCCAGATCGATCTCCTACCCTCCGTCTATAAAAAGACCCTTTGTGTTTTCTTGCACTTCATCTTTTCTCTCTCTTCCAAACCTCCATTCAGCCGAACCCTAGCTTTCTCTCTCTTCCAAATCGCCCATTTCTGTCTAAATCAAGAGTTGCGGCAAGAAGGGAAGTTGTCCCTCATCCAAAGGAGAACAACATACTTGGAAATCAAAAGACGAATTGAATCGAGGTGTGAGTTGAGCACTCTACAAGTTTGGGTAATCTCTAAACTTCAATCCTTTATTTTGAAGTAATCTTTGGTGATTGTGAGCATGGGCATTGTGATAAAATAGTTGGGAAATGATTAAGGATTGATTAAACTATGATTTTGTTGGAGTAGAGATATTATTATGTAATTGTGGTAATTTTAGGAATTATGGCTATAAATTGGAATTGAGACAATGTGGTGAATTTAGCATGAAATATGGTATGAGAAATGTAGAATTTTGAGATGTAGGGGGTGAGAATGTAAGTTGCGATCGAATTGTGAGAATTGAGTTGACTGAGATATTAATGAGAATATGAGCAAACATGTGCTCAATAATATGATTGAGTTAGGTCATTGATGTTTTTTAACATCGTTTGGATAGCTCAGGAGTTCCAGAGTGGAATGCGAGGCTAGTCCGTGATACGGGGGAATGATTACACTATACGAGGTGTAAAGAGGTATGGGAAAACTAAACCATTTGTGTATGTGTTTTGATAAACTGTTTGTAGCATGAACTATGTTTTAAGAATACAAGCATGTTTAGCGTTGTGTCATGATATGAGTGCACACAATTTTTATAGCCAGTTGGAGCCCACTGTTTTATAAGTTTACAAGCTAAGTGTGAAATCGCTTTATAAACTCGGTTTTAATATGTTTTGTGCTGAGTACACGAATGTTTTAAACGAGTTTTATGGGAGAAAAACCATTAGGAGTTCTACGTGAAGGCAAAACGATTTCTTTTATGATAATGGCTAATGATTGAGACTTAGGCGTGGCATGTTGAATACACATCGAGCCTTGCTCTGGTAGCATGTAAGTTCGAGCCTTGTTCTGATAACACGTAAGTCCGATTATTCCTCCGCTTTGGTAGCGTTGGGAGGCCTTGCCTTGGTAGCATGTAAGACCGATATAGTGGGCCGCCTGGGAACCAACCCAGGGACCACGTGATGTAGTAGGCCACCTGGGAACGACCCAGGGACCACATGAGATAGTGGGCCACCTGGGAACTGACCCAAGGACCACGTGATAGTGTGCATAAGGTGAGGCATTGCTCTGGTAGCATGTAAGGTCGGGCCTTGTTCTAGTAACATATAAGTCCAATATACCATGCACACGACCATATTGTCAACGTTCCCTCTTACGAGGATGCCTGAGATGCGTACCTAGAGGAGATTATATATATCTGATGTGGCATGACGAGTTTTATATGAGTTTTATTGCCTAGTCTCGTTTTACACATGTTGTGTTTTGTGACTTTATCACGTGCTATTTACTGAGGTGATTTTTATCACATATTTCGAGAAAAGCCATTATCACATATATTTACATATGCTTGTGAATGCTCTATATTGAGCCTTTTTACCTTCATGTTTTCACATGATGTATGAGCTATGAGATGATGATGTTTTGAGAACTTTCATGCTACAGTTTCAATTGAGAATATTGAATTTCATATACAAATACATATTTGTGATGTGTGATATGGTTTATATAACTGAGTTTTCTTACCCCCCTTACTGAGCGATTTAGAGCTCACCCTGTTTCCTCTTCCCCCCAGATTTCTTCAAGTGAAGAGAGTTTTTCCCCTGCGACGTACAGATTAGAGGCTAGTGGAGGACTTGAGCTCCAGGCCGTATTTTGTGTATTGAGGTATATTTTTAATAATCATGTATCCAGACTAGAGTTATATTTACAGACACTTGTTGTATAATGATGTATGGGATGTATTAGGATTAATTAACTCTGAATTGAGTAATGTATATGATATGATATACACTAATTTATGATGAGATCCTGAGGCATGATAAGTATGATGATGTATGACATTGCACAAGAATGCACCCTTAATTGTGATTTGATGAGTTAAAAGTTTTAAATTTGCCCTATTTTTCACGTTTTTGAGGCGTCACAATAAATCTCCATTAATATCACTCACCCATCACTACATTCATCATTCCTATCAACATTTCACATATCATTCAACCCATAAATATCTAGAAACCATAATTAGAAACTTGAAGGTTGAAGAGCTTACCCTTTTTTCTTAGTCAAACTTGTGGTAGCCAAAACTCTTTCTCTTGGTCACACCAATGTGAGATTTTTGGGTATGTTGTTCTCCTTACTTCAAGGAACAACTTTCCCTTCTTGAGCTTCTTCCAAAACTGGCTGCAATGCAGTGATCTTTAGAGTGAGAATGCTTGGGTCTTGAGAGAAAATGGCAGGTGAGGTTTGGTAGGAGGGAAAATCTGAGGTTTCAGTCAAATCCCGAGCCCCTTTTTATAGATCCAGGCATATGAGATTGATCTGGTCCTTGTAGAGATCGATCTCTACAAGGTTTGGTAGTCCTTTTCACCAAACATAACCACTATAAGATCGATCTTCTTCTATGATGAGATCGATCTGTCGAAGGCCAATTTTCCTCTTGGAGATCGATCTGCCTCTTGCAGGAGATCGATCTTCCCTTTACAAAACCCTTAAGGAGATCAATTTGTCGAGTCTTGAGATCGATTTGTCTCAAACATAGAGTTAAGGAGATCAATATGCTTGCCTTAACAATTGATCTTCTCATTACAGAATGTTTAGCAAATCGATCTGGCTCCATTGGAGATCGATCTATTCTATTCCATTACTCACACAAGAGCATTTTTGGCTCTTCCAGATCGATCTCTCATCCTATGAGATCGATCTGACCTTCTTATTTTCTAGTTTTCCTGTAGTAACTTCACTCAAAACATCTTAAATTTGTCGCCATAGTCATTTTCTCATTCGATCATCTTTGAGACTTGAAAATAACATCCTTTCATACTTCATACACTTTAAAACTTGTGTAGAGTCTTTGTATAGCCAAAGGTACATAATATAAACTAAATGGGAGTGCATAACTCCTACAAATCTCTATTCCATTTACTACACTACTTATTATCCATTCCACTCACATTCATCATATATCAAAGTCCATTTCTTCATATTCATACTTAATGCGACTTGTACGTACATCACAGTACTTATTACAAGTGTGTACATTATTCTTATGGACTTTACATCACATATGTTCAAGGTTAAACCTATACAAGGTCTCACAATAAAAATCATTTATATCTAGAGCATGAGGTATAATTAAAACTATGCCACGCGTATATAAATATATTACGTACTGAAAACATGAAAAAAGGAATGTAAACATGGAAAATTATCATGTCAACGTCTCATGCTCAACACATTGAAAACTTATCACAAAACAACCCCTCAAGGCTTAACATATTATCAATTCATAGTAAAACTCATCAACACATCATTAAAACCACATTTCGTTTTAAAATCATAAATCGAGGCGTAACTCCTCCTTCGAGTGTGTCCTGGTCCATCTAAACCGTATGATATCATGTGAGGCATGTAGGCTATTGTATAGAAAAAATTGAGGACTATGTTCTTATGATCCCAAGCTACAAGGATCCAGGTGTGCAGGGCATCACGGCCGTAACGGGAGGTGGGTTAGTCCTACCCGCCAGAATATCAAATCACCAATCTCATAGTCATAACTACACAGTACAACGTACTCCGTGTGACATACACGGTACAACGTACTCCATGAACACATATCACAGTCTGGGGGTGCCTGCCATAGGTCTTATCCACCCCATACCATGTCGATAACCAACCCATGTCTTTACATACACGTGCAAGCATATCATCTCACTATGACACAGTCTACGGGAGGCTCCAGCACGGCTCTATGCATGTTAAATCACGTCTAATGCGAGCGAAGCTCCAGCACGATGCCATACATATTATATGTAAAATCTCATGCGAGCGAAGCTCCAACACGGTTTTACGTACATACAAAAATTCTTGTACGAGCAACACTCCAGTACGGCTTTCATGCGTAATAAATCAGTGTAAATCACATACGATCAAAGCTCCAGTACGATTTTATACACAATAAATCCATGTAAAATTATGTACGAGCAAGGCTCCAGTACGATTTTCATGCATATAAATCAGTAAAACTCAGTGCGAACGAGGCTCCAGCACTCTGTATATGAGTTAAAACATAAAAATCTAGTTCGAACAAAGCTCGAGCATGATTGAACTCATATAAATCTGATAGGCGGCTCTATTTCAATAAAACACGCTTAAAATCAAAGTTAGCACTTGACTCGTGTTATTTCTTGAAATTATGAAATGAATAGCTAGCCTATCCGTAAATTTGCTTAAATCAAATCAATATATTTCATAAAAATATCAAAAACATGTTATTCATCCAATTTATTAGCCTTATTACCTTTTTTGTAAAATTCCTAACTACGAGCAAAACGGTCTTTTTCCAGCAATACCCCGATTTTTGCATAAATTATTATTTCATTTCAAGATAATTTAGGAAATTTTAGGCCCTGCAAATCCCCTCAAAAATACGCATAGATATCTATAAGCACTTACAAAATTCCCTAACCTCGTATCAAGTCGAGTGTGGTAAATTTTCACTGTTAGGAGCTTGTCCAGTCTGATCTACTCCTAATCCAATCTTTGGAGCTGCAGAAAATTATTTATCATATCAATTTAACCCAATAAATATATTTCCTTCGTTTACTACAATCGATTTAACTTATTGGGTTCATTTACTTTTATTGGGCTTTTCGTGGGGCCCATAATCTAAATTGGGCCGATTGCTACTCAAGCTTGGCCCATTACGAACATTTAGCCGAATTCCTGGGCAAACATCACTGTTACGTTATCTTATCCAATTTCTAGTCTCTTTCGACCATTTAAAATCATTTACAACAGTCTATTTTCAATTCCAAGTATTACAAAATTTTATACGGAATAAATCGTAACTTACGCGATTAATTTCTAACTCGTATAACTATCCACTTTATAGAATCGAGATTCACTTACCTGAGATTCTGTGATATCATGTAAATCGAGGCTGACTCGAACTCTCGTTTGTCGTCAATTGTCGTGCTACACGTTTATATATTTACCGGGTCAATTTCAATCAAAAATAATTTCAATTAAATATTCCAAAAATTAAATCGGTCAATTTCGACTGCTTACCGGCTTACCCGTAGCTCGATTGCATCCCCAAAATTTTTGCTCATTTTTCCTTTTTTTTCTTTTTCTTTCTTTTTTTTCCTTTCTTTCTTAGCTGAACCGGTCCGGTCCGGTTCAACACAGTTTCACTTCACTAAACCGGCCTGTACTGGTTCAGTCGCCCCTTCGTCGTTCGTGATGTTTCCGATCGGTGCTCAGCTCCCTCCTGCCATCGATTGACTCATCATTGGATAGGGAACATTCGGCTGGCCTTGGATCAAACCAATCAGTGATGGTGCTGTCGGATTTCTCCCTTCTCTTCTCGACAATCTCCCTCATCAATCTTCTCTTTTTGGCGTCGTCGACGCGTGTGCTGGCGCCTGGTGGCTCACATGTGGTCAGGCTTCCTTCGTCGGCCCTTGCCTGCCCTTCTCTCCGATCGGTGGCTCGTCGGTGCAGGGAAACCGATTCCCTCGGTTTCGTTCGTCTTCAAGCTTTCATTTCCTTCTTTCCTTTTTCGCGATTGCTGTTTCATTTTCTTTTTCAATTTCATTTTTTTAATAATTTTATATATATTATATTATATTTTAATATAATATATAATATAATATAATACAAAATATCTAAAAATTTTAAACTATTATTTTATTAATAATTATAATAATATAACAATTATTAATATTATTATAATTATATTTTATTTCCACAATGTATTTTATACATTAATATTTATACACTTTTGTACATGTATTTTATTTAATTTGTTTTTACAACAATATATGGGCATCATATTTTATTTTATTGTATTTATTTATTCCTCCGGAAATATTTTTTTCTATATTTTCGAGATAAATGGCCCAAAATAGGGTAATTTTCGGTTTATCATATTCGAACCAACTTCCTTATACTTTTGCGTTCTAATTCTATATTTTAAACTGATTTAACCTAATTTCATTCGGTTTATTCTGAATTTACCCAAACTCTTATTTTGCACTTCAGTGCATTCGGACATCTAACTTAATAATTCAGACTTAAAATCCACACGAAATCTCTTTATTGATTAACCTATTACGTACAAAGGTTCACACTAACATGTTCTTAAGGAGAAGACACCGAATTTTGGGTCTTACATTCCTCCCCTTCTTAAGAAATTTGGTCATCCAAATTGAACCAGTCTTAGTTCTCAAATAAATGGGTATGCTTTTCTCGCATCATACCCTCTAACTCTCACGTAATTTCCTCTGAACTGTGCAGTTGCCAGAGACCCTTAACCAACATGATGGTTTTAGACTGTAATACTTCATCCTTCTTGTCTAATATAACGCGTACTTAGTTTACCCTTCTTACCGAATCTCATAATATCTTTCGACGGAGGTACCTTCAAGAACACTGATTCGCCAATCATAAATTCTAATGGTCTCTATCGCATGTCAACATAGTTTTACTGTCTGCTCTGAGCTGTTCTCAATCTCTTACATATCAACTGAACATCCTCAGAGGCTCGTTTCATAAAATCAAGAGCAAATATCTATCGGTCACCTATTTTTCCCCTTCCAAACAGAGAATGACACCTACTATTATATCATGCTTCATACGGTACTATTCTGATACTCGATTGATAACTATTATTGTAGATGAATTTGGTTAATGATGAATGATCATCCCAGGAGCCTTTCAAATTCATTACACACGATCTCAACATATCCTCATATGTCTGGATGGTTCTCTCTGATTATCCATCGATGTGAGGATGAAGAGTCATGTTATAACTCACTCGGGTTCCCATAACTTCCTGAAAATATTCCCAAAAAATATAAATGAAGTGAGAATCCCTATCTGACAGAATGCTCACCGGAATACTACATAGTGTTCCACAAGTCTCCATACATATAACTTCACCCATGCACTCAGAGTATCTGTGGATTTCATAACTAGGAAGTGGGTTGACTTCACCAATCTATCGACTATCACCCAAATAGCCTCATGATTCTTGTCGGTCCTCTATAACCCATGACGAAATATATGGTAACGTGCTCCCATTTCTATATCAATATAGGTAGGAGCTGCAATAACCCTGCAGGTTTTTGATACTCTACCTTACTCTGCTAACATACAAGACCCTTCGCTACTAACTCTACGATATCTCTTTTCATGCCTGACCACCAATACCCTTTTTAGAGATTCTAATACATTTATCACTCCCCAGATGAAATGTATACTTCGAAGAGTGAGCTTCTTATAATAACAATATCATCAACTGTGGTCCTTGGGAACACATATTCTGCCTCAAAACCTCAGTAAGCCATCATCACTCATAGAAAACTCTAGCACTGTACCCATCTAAAGCTGACTCACACTATCGACACCTTGTCGATCATCACTCTGAGCATGTAGAATCCGGTTAACCAAATCCGGCTCTGATCTCTCAGGCTAGCTATCACATAATCACTGTCAGCATCAGAAGGGATCACTTCACTACTGAGGCTCACAACTGCTCTAACAGCTCTGCACCCTGACCATCATATGTGATACCATCCATAGGCTCTTTTTACTCAAGGTATCAGCCATTGTATTAGTCTTACCCGGGTGGTACAATATGATAATTCTATATTTTTAGAATTATTTGTGCTTAATTTCCTAATTAATTATTTAAATCCCCAATTTATTCTGTTAATTATCCCCTTTATTTAATTAAAATTCTCATGTTTGTAGATAAATTAAATCCGAATGAATTGTGAATATTTCGGGAGAAAATGGATCGAAATTGGGCTAAAATCGAGATTGGACCATGCGGACAACACGAGCCTAGCACATCCAATTGGACAAAAAGACAGATAACATGGAAATATTATTTTTCAAGGAGCCAATGGTGTGAAGACAAGTGGCCAAACAATGTCAACTCATCTAGGATGAAAATATTACAATTGTACACCTAAGTGTGTGTATAAAAAGAAAAGATGTCAATTGAAAAAAAAAAAAAAAGGAGCCTAGGTTAGGAGGTAGTTTTTAGTTTTTTTAGGTTAAACATTTATTTTAGTTTTTATTTTTCTTTAAGCTTTTTATGTTTTTCAGCTGGTGATAGCAGCCACCATTGTCTATTTTCTTCTAGGATTTGTTCAGTTTCCATTCATTGTTATTTTACTATTTAAGTTTTAATTAAAAGTTATTATTCTTTTATAGTTGCTTTCGGTTTCCCTAATTTGCTTATATTTTAGTTGATCAATCTTTATATTTTTTTTTTACTCTCGGTTTGCTATCATTGTGCATTCGGTTCCTTGACTCTTTATTCATCTATGTTGTTGGGTTTTGGTGCTTTTGATGTAGGTAAGAACTTGATTTAGAGCAGTCCGATGGTGATGGATTTTCATGTTGATGAAGCTACGGGCTTGAGTGTGTAATTGCAGCAAACGTTTTCTTTTCTGTTTTATACATTGCCTCTCGGTTTCAATCTCTTATATTGCTTTGCCTCATTATTCTTTTCTTTTCTTATTTCGTTTTCTGCACTGCATGATTTCAGCCCGTATATTTATTCTTCATCAGTTTTTTTCCTCTGTTGTGCTCTGTTTTCGGTTGCTAACACTGCTCATTTTAGTTATTTTTCTAGGCTGCATTTGTCCATTAATTACTGGTATTTCGGATTTGGTTAGTGATCTGTTTATATGGTATCACAGGCTGATCGAAATGGTGCACAACTGCTGTACTATAATGACAGCATAAGCATGAGACAGCAGCAGGCCGAGAATTGAGCATCACCAGCAGCACCTGGGAAGTTAACAAGCAGTAAGAACAGCTAAGGCACGACAGGGCAGCAGCAGCATCGGATGCAGAAGTAGTCGGACAAAATAAGATCAGTTTCTGGTCAGCACCTGGAGAGGATCTGCACAAAGTCGAGAATAGTAGAATGACAGAAGCAGAAACGGATAAGGCAGAGGACAACGCCTGAAGCAGGATGTGATGTTGGTGATGCAGGACAAAACCTAGACAGTGGCCTGGAGCAGCATCCGGTTGCAGAACTAATGAAATGTACAGCACCTGGACAGCATACTAGGACAGCACCGAATGCAAGCAAGCTGGGCACGTCTAACTAACCCGAGGCCATCACCTGAAAACCAAGAAATGAAATTTTGGAAGAACATGAACAGTGTTTGGAGGGAATGGTTTAAATTGTCGAAGGCCATGTTTGGTTATGGTTTCATTGGAATTTTATTGCATTTTTAATTATTTTCATTAGTATTAGTTAGAAAAGTGGTAATTGATAGGTAAATTTAATATTTTAAGTTGTTAATTTAATTTTTAGTTTTAAGTCTTAGTTAATAGTTACTTTTAGTTTATACATGTTAGGATTTAATTTTTATTTTAGTATTGTATGAGTTATATTTAGAATTAATTTAGATTAAATTTATTTGCATGCATTAGTTAAATTTTGTTTTATTAGCATTTAGTTAGAGTTAAGTTTAAGAATTTCTTTAGGTAAGTAGATGTTTATCTTATTAGACTTTAAGTTAGTTTAAATTGCATTTTCTTAATTAGTTTAATTACATTCACATTTTACCTTAGGTTTGTTTAATTGTAGCTTAATTAATTTTGTTCTTTATTTTAACATTTTATTTTGAGTGCGTAATTAATTGTCTTAATTTTCTTTTGTAGGTTGATTGCTTTGAGCATTGTAAGTATTTTTAGTTCGGTTTTATTTTAGTTAGTTGCTTTCCAGTAATTTTAATTTTTAGCCTTAATTGATCACCCACTTTTAATCTCATAATTTGTTAGGATATACCATAGGATAAGATTAACCGGTAATTAATTAGGCTAACCAACTTCTCTGAGGGACGATAACTCGGAACTCAAATCCCATTATTACTTGTACGACTCGTGTACTTGCGAACATATACCCTTAGGACGTGTTAAGTTTTTGGCGCCGTTGCCGGGGAACTTTTAATTAGTCGTTAATTAAAATCGTTGAAATTATGCTTAGATGTAATTCTAACTTATAAATATTTAGGTTGTTAATATTTAGAAGTTTAATCTAGATTAGTTAATTTAAAAAAATAAAAAATTTAAAAAATTCAAAAAAAATTTCTAAGGACTTTCTGATGTTTACATGCGTAGAGCCAAGAGTTTTGACTGCTTTCCTCTAGATCCTGAAATTGAACGTACTCTTAGAAAAATTCGGAAGGACTCTAAGAAATTTATAGCTCCGCTGCAAAACACAATGACAGAAAATAGGGAAATTAAAACCGTTGGAGATTATGCAATGCTGACGATTGGAGGATATTATTCCGGCATTAGGCCACCAACTGTCCCTACAAACAATTTTGAAATTAAGCCTTCGATCCTCCAGATGATCCAAAGTTTGTTACAGTTCAGTGGGCTTCCCCATGATGACCCACATGTCACTTAGGGCAATTTTTAGATCTGTGCAATACTTTTAAGCATAATGGACTCTCGGACGATGCACTTAGGCTTAGACTATTTCCCTTCTCTCTTAGGGATAGAGCAAGACACTGGTTGACCACTTTACCTCCGGGATCCATCTCTACCTGGGACGAGTTAGCCCATCAATTTTTAGCTAAGTTCTTTCCTCCCTCCAAAATGGCTAAACTCCGTAGTGATGTATCTTCCTTTGCTCAATTCGATTCTGAATCCCTTTATGAAGCATGGGAATGATACAAAGACCTTCTTAGGAAGTGTCCCCACCATGGCCTACCCTTAAGGCTTCAAGTCCAAACCTTCTACAACGGGCTCTCTAGCCAGAATAGGACCATAGTAGATGCTGCTGCAGGAGGAGCTTTAATGTGTAAGACGGAGGAGGAAGCTTATGGTCTGTTAGATAAAATGGCAGTTAACAATTATCTATGGTCATCGGAGAGGCAGTTGCCTAAGAAAGTTGCGGGTATATATGAGTTAGACACACTATCTACCTTGACTTCTCAAATAGCTAATCTTACAAAGAAGGTAGAGTCACTCAGTACCCAGCATAATACTCCCACCAGTCCTAATCCAATTTATTCTGTCCAAAGTCCATTTCTTTCCTGTGAGTTGTGTAGTGGTACCCACTCTGTAGATAGGTGTCTGCTCAACTTAGAATCGGTTCAGTATGTTGCCTCTTCTCAAACGCAACAGAGCAACCCTTTTTCAAACACTTATAATCCTGGGTGGAGGAACCATCCTAACTTCTCCTGGAGCCAAAACCAAGGGCAAACTTCTAACTCTAGACCTGTAGGACTCCTTGGTTTTCAAGCTCCACCGGTTCAGGTACCACCACAGCCACAATTTCCATTTCATCTGCCTTCTCATCACCCATACCCACATCATCCATCACCACCACAACCACCAATCCAGCCATAGCATATACTTGCACCAGCACCAGCAGCTGAGAAGAAGCCCTCGCTTGAGGAAATGTTCACGACTATCTTACAAAATCAAGCTGCTTCAATTAAGAACTTAGAGGTTCATGTAGGACAAATAGCAAACACTCTTAGTCAACGTCCTCAAGGGACCCTCCCTAGTAACACTGAAGCTAATCCTGTTAGGCAAAGTGAGGGTAAGGAACATGTTAAATTCATCACCCTTAGGAGCGGCAAAGAGCTAGAGGAGCCATAAATTAAGTCTAATCTTGTTGAGCCCATAGTTGAAGAACTCATAAGTCCCAAAGAAGTAGCTCAAAAAGAGCAGGAACATCAGGATCAAGCTGCAAAGGAATCTAAGTTAGATGCTTTTTCATCTTTACCTTCTTCTTCTTCACAACCTTCCTCTTCATCTGATGTTACACTTGTTACCACTACACTTCCTCTAGTTAGACCCCCATTACCATTTCCTCAGAGGTTCAAAAAACAAAAGCTTGATCAGCAGTTTGCTAAATTTCTTGAGGTTTTTAAGAAGCTTCACATTAACATTCCTTTCGCGGATGCTTTAGAGCAAATGCCTGGTTATGTGAAGTTTATGAAGGATATCCTCTTGAGGAAGAGAAGATTAGAGGATTATGAGATAGTGGCCTTGACTGAGGAGTGTAGTGCCATTAGTCAGAGAAAATTACCCCATCAAGCTCAAAGATCCAGGTAGTTTTACCATACCTTACACCATAGGAGATCAGTTCTTTGGTAGAGCCCTTTATGATCTAGGAGCTAGTATAAACCTTATGCCTTGGTCCATATACCAGAAGCTAGGAATGGGAGATACAAAACCCACCACAGTGACCCTTCAATTAACTGATAGATCCATTAAATATCTGAAAGGGATCATTGAGAACGTGCTAGTTAAGGTGGACAAGTTTATTTTCCCTGCAGATTTTATCGTGTTAGATATGGAGGAAGACAGGGAAGTCCCCATTATTCTAGGCAGACCTTTCCTTGCTACTGGTAAGACATTAATTGACATACAAAAAAGGGAATTAAACATAAGAGTCTTAGATCAGGAGGTGACATTTAATGTTTTCAAACCTTTGAAGCTCCCTGATGACTCTCAAGAGTGTTTTAAGATAGAGATTAATGAGGATATAAAACTTGAGTACAAGAATTCTCAAAGAATGAGGGAAGTAGCTAGAGCTCAGGAGGAGTTAACTGTCGACATTCGGTTACCACTATGGCTAATCCTCCCACTCTTTGAACTGCTACTGAGTGTTGTGTTCCTTAGCTGCATTTGAAGTGGCTATGTTTTCCTTTTCACTTTTTGTATATAGTTCTTTTTCTTTTTCTTTTCTGTTGTTTCTTTGTTTATTTATTTTACAGGTTTATTATCTAAGTTTTACGCTTTCAATAAATGCTTCAATTGTTCATCAACATTAGATAAGGGAGTACTCTGTTCTTGAGCTTAATTGTTTATATTATCTGCACACTGAGGACACTGTGCACTTTAAGTTTGGGGGAGGGGATATTACTTGAGCATTTTTTGAAAAGTTGGGCAAAATTAAAAATTTTATCAAAATTTTTTCGAAAATCTAAGCTTAAACTATTTGATTTTGGGATGATTTAGCATGTAGTTTTCCCATATTCTGATGATATGACCCCATGATTAACTTTGATTTTGATTTGACTAGGAAGCATGATTATAGGAAAAGCATGAAGCTGAATTCTTGAATTTATCTTGATTCTAATTGTGACTTCCTCATCTTATGCACATGTCATGTCATGAATCTGTATATTTATTTAGAGAAAGCTTATGTGGACTTAGGATTGCATTTGTTTAGTTGATTTTGTGTATCATATTCTAAAATTTGTTTGATCTAATCTCGAGGCGAAATATTAGATCACACTTAATTAAGGAGATGATTTAGGCCATCTTTGGATCGTTTGAGCCTTTCGAGCCATCCTTGTACATACTTTATCCCTAGTCACCCATCTGGGCTAAACAAGCCTTTCTCTGTAAATACATCTGCTTATAATTTTCCTTAGCTTAAATACTTTGTTCCTATCCCATACCCCGAAAGCATGAAAGTCATTGGGATATATTTTGAGCTTTGTACATATGGGTATCTGGTGATAGTGAATGTTCAAAAAAATAAAAAAATGGAAAAAAATATGAAAAAATACAAAAATAGAATAAAATATCTAGCAAAATAAATAAGTTTGGGGGAAATGATTTGAGCTCTTACATTAAGATCCTAGAAGTAATGCATGTTAAGGGGTAATTAAACCTAAATCGACTTTATCATACCTTAGCCCCAGCCTTACATTACAAGCTTAATGAAGTCCTATTGATCTTTAGTTAAGTGTGACTACATTAGTGGAGAGAGAAGTGAAAAGCAAACTTATGGGAATGATCACATGTCATTGACTTTGCATTCACTGTCTTTGCATAATCTAATCCAGATAATGTAATGTGAAGTGACTTTGACATTTTTCACACACTCACAGGAGTCCAATTTGGGTTAGGACTTATGATTGAATGATTCTGAGTGTTGGACTTATAATTGTGACTCTTTGATTTCATAGTCTGTACTTTTTCTTTGAGGATAATATTGAAGAAATTATTGTGTTTAGTACTTGTCATTCTTACAATATTTTGTTTTGCTTGAGGATAAGCAAAAACTCAAGTTTGGGGGTGTGATAATTCTATATTTTTAGAATTATTTGTGCTTAATTTCCTAATTAATTATTTAAATCCCCAATTTATTCTGTTAATTATCCCCTTTATTTAATTAAAATTTTCATGTTTACAGATAAATTAAATCCGAATGAATTGTGAATATTTCGGTAGAAAATGGACCGAAATTGGACTAAAATTGAGATTGGACCACACGGACAACACGAGCCTAGCACATCCAATTGGACAAAAAGACAGATGACATGGAAATATTATTTTTCAAGGAGCCATTGGTGTGAAGACAAGTGGCCAAACAATGTCAACTCATCTAGGATAAAAATATTACAATTGTACCCCTAAGTGTGTGTATAAATAGAAAAAGATGTCAATTGAAAAAAAAGGAGTCTAGGTTAATTGGTAGTTTTTAGTTTTTTTAGGTTAAACATTTATTTTAGGTTTTATTTTTCTTTAAGCTTTTTATGTTTTTTGACTGGTGACAGCAGCCACCATTATCTATTTTCTTCTAGCATTTGTTTAGTTTCCATTCATTGTTATTTTACTGTTTAAGTTTTAATTAAAAGTTATTATTCTTTTATAGTTGCTTTCAGTTTCCCTAATTTGCTTATATTTTAGTTGATCAATCTTTATATTTTTTTTTTACTCTCGGTTTGCTATCATTGTGCATTCGGTTCCTTGACTCTTTATTCATCTATGTTGTTGGGTTTTGGTGCTTTTGATGTGGGTAAGAACTTGATTTAGAGCAGTCCGATAGTGATGGATTTTCACGTTGATGAAGCTACGGGCTTGAGTGTGTAATTGCAGCAAACGTTTTCTTTTCTGTTTTATACATTGCCTCTCGATTTCAATCTCTCATATTGCTTTGCCTCATTATTCTTTTCTTTTCTTATTTCATTTTCTGCACTGCATGATTTCAGCCCGTATATTTATTCTTCATCAATTTTTTTCCTCTGTTGTGCTTTGTTTTCGGTTGCTAACACTGCTCATTTTAGTTATTTTTCTAGGCTGCATTTGTCCATTAATTACTGGTATTTCGAATTTGGTTAGTGATCTGTTTATATGGTATCACAGGCTGATCGAAATGGTGCACAGCTGCTATACTATAAAGACAGCATAAGCATGAGACAGCAGCAGGCCAAGAATTGAGCACCACCAACAGCACTTGGGAAGTTAACAAGCAGTAACAATAGCTGAGGCACGACAGGGCAGCAGCAACATCAGATGCAGAAGTAGTCGGACAAAATAAGATTAGTTTCTGGTCAGCACCTGGAGAGGATCTGCACAAAGCCGAGAATAGTAGAATGACAAAAGCAGAAACGGATAAGGCAGAGGACAACGCCTGAAGCAGGATGTGGTGTTGGCGATGCAGGACAGAACCTGGATAGTGGCCTAGAGCAGTATCTGGTTGCAGAACCAATGAAATGTGCAACACCTGGACAGCATACTAGGACAGCACCGAATGCAAGCAAGCTGGGCACGTCTAACTAACCCGAGGCCATCACCTGAAAACCAAGAAATGAAATTTTGTAAGAACATGAACAGTGTTTGGAGGGAATGGTTTAAATTGTCTAAGGCCATGTTTGGTTATGGTTTCATTAGAATTTTATTGCATTTTTTATTATTTTCATTAGTATTAGTTAGAATAGTGGTAATTGATAGGTAAATTTAATATTTTAAGTTGTTAATTTAATTTTTAGTTTTAAGTCTTAGTTAATAGTTACTTTTAGTTTATACATGTTAGGATTTAATTTTTATTTTAGTATTTTATGAGTTATATTTAGAATTAATTTAGATTAAATTTATTTGCATGCATTCGTTAAATTTTGTTTTATTAGCATTTAGTTAGAGTTAAGTTTAAGAATTTCTTTAGGTAAGTAGATGTTTATCTTATTAGACTTTAAGTTAGTTTAAATTGCATTTTCTTAATTAGTTTAATTACATTCACATTTTACCTTAGGTTTGTTTAATTGTAGCTTAATTAATTTTGTTCTTTATTTTAGCATTTTATTTTGAGTGCGTAATTAATTGTCTTAATTTTCTTTTGTAGGTTGATTGCTTGGAGCATTGTAAGTATTTTTAGCTCAATTTTATTTTAGTTAGTTGCTTTTCAGTAATTTTAATTTTTAGCTTTAATTGATCACCCACTTTTAATCTCATAATTTGCTAGGATATACCATAGGATAAGATTAACCGGTAATTAATTAGGCTAACCAACTTCTCTGAGGGATGATAACTCAGGACTCAAATCTCATTATTACTTGTACGACCTGTGCACTTGCGGACATATACCCTTAGGGCGTGTCACAATATCTCACAATCATAGTCTTTTAGAAGCTCTAACCATCTTTGTTATCTCATATTCAACTTTTTCTGTGAAAACAAATACTGGGGCTTTTATGATCAATGCATACCTAAAATTTCTCACCGTATAAGTAGTGGCGCCATATCTTCAGTGCAACCACTACAGCTTCCAACTCTAAATCTTGGGTCGGATAGTTCCTCTCATGGTCCTTGAGTCATCTGGATCCGTAAGTGATTATCTTCCTATTTACATCAATACCCAACCCAGTCCTTATTTCGAGGCATCTGTTTATACTGAGAAACCTCCTGAGCTATTCGGTATGGTGAGAATAGGTACGGTGATCAGTTTATGCTTCAATTCACCAAAACTCCTTTCACTTTTTGTCACCCCCCTCAAACGCAACCTTCTTTCGAATGAGACATGTCAACAGAGCAGTTAATTTCAAGAAACCCTCAACAACCATCTGTAATACCTAGCCAAACCTAGAAAACTTTTAATTATTGCGACTGTTTTAGGCCGTTCTCGTTGAACCACTGCTTCTATCTTGGACGAATCCACAAACACCCTGTCTTTCGATATCACATGACCCAGAAATGATATCTATTATAACCAGAAGTCACACTTACTTAGTTTGGCATACAACTATTTCTTTCGAAGGGTTTGCAAAACAATTCTTAAGTGTTGCTCATGTTCTTCCTTAGACTTTGAATACACCCAAGTATCATCAATCAAGACACTAACAAATCAGTCCAGGTAAGGTTTAAATACCTCGTTCATCAACAACATAACGGTTATGGAAAGCTATCTTGGGCACATCCACATTGCGAATCCTTCACTGATGATACCCAGACTTCAGATCAATCTCGAAAAAGATCTGTGCTCATGTGGAAGGGAATACTTATTCTTGATGGTAGCCTTATTCACCAACCAAAAATCACTACATAGTCGAAGGCTTCCATCTTGCTTTTTTTTCTTTTTTTTCACAAATAGAACCGGTGTTGTTCAAGGTGAAACACTCGGTCTGATGAACCCTTATCTAATAACGCCTGTAATTGTTTCTTTAGTCCCTTCAGTTCCACTGAAGCCATTTTATATGGTGGTTTAGAGATTGGCTCAGTACCAGGTACCAAATCGATACAAAACTCCATTCCTCTAACTGGTGGCAACCCTGGTAGATCATCTGGAAAGACATCAGGAAACTTCCTGACCACTGGGATATTTGTCAACTCCATTTATGCCTTATCCATATCAACCACATGGGCGAAGAAATCTTCTCATCCTTATTCATTCCGTTAGCACAATCATTTACTTCTTTACTTACAGCCACTACACTTTTCCATCACTTATCAAAACTTACAGTACACTTTTTGAGGGTTGAAAACATCGTTGTCTTAGTGTAGCCGTTTAAAACAGCATGGTTTGCAGTAAACTAATCAATCCCTATTTTACTTCAAAATCATTCGTATTCAATTGAATTAGATTGGATGGCCTATCCTTTTACCCCCACTTTCAACTTATAATCTCTATACACATATTCAGTTGGCTGACTATCATTCATTGGGGTGCAAATCAGTAACATTTTACCTAATGTTGTAGGTTGTACATACTTTAGCAATTTAAATGAAAATGAATGCGATATAAATAAATGCGTGGCACCAAGATCAATTAAATCAAATGCTTCAAGATCAAAATCAATATGGTACCTTCCACCATAATGGATGAAGCATCAGTAGTGTCCTGGTCCAAGGCGTAAACTTGCCCTCGACCAACAGCTTGTTTCCTCTTCTCTTGGGTTGTGGCTTTCTTTTCGAAGCATAGGTATCAACAGAGGCCTTCTCTGCCCTTCTATGGGGCAGTTTCACCTAGATCGGGGCAATTCTTCATTAAATACCCTGTCTTACCACATCTGTAACATTCTCCAGTAGCCACATGACAAGGCCTATTACCTTTCTAAAACTCAAAGGCGTGCCACTCGTAATCATATTCGTACAAATATGGTTCGTGTACAGCCTCGTCATAGGTATCTCATGGGCTAATCGGGCTCTGATAGATGATTTGAGCCCTTCCATGAACTTCCAGATCTTCCAACTCTCACTGCTCATAGTATTGTGGTCATAACTGCCCAGGGATATAAACCTCAATTCCTACTCATCAATAGATCGGTTCCCATGAACCAAACTAAAAAATTCCATCTGTAACTTCCTCTGAGCAGTGTCTGGGACATACCGTCTCTAAAATGCATCCAAAAATTTTTTCCATGTCAGTTCAAGATGTCTAATTCTCAGGATGAGTCAGGCGAACTTCCACTAATACTCCTCCTTGACCTCAAATCCTATACAATGTTTGAGCAAATAGCTCCATAATATTCTCTAAGCTCCATTCAAATCTCACGAAGCGTGTCTCAGCACTCTCTGGTCTCTCTGTGGGATCTTGTGGGGTATCATCAGACAAAGACTTGTCTCGGCTCTTAGGCCTACTGCCTCCAGCACGTGTACTTGCCCCTCTACCATGGTGGCTATCAATCAGGGTAACTATATTCTTGCATTCACAACCTTTTCTCCATCTAATCCCATCTCGAAATACATAATTGTATCTAAACAATGCACAGTACATGGGGATGTAAACTTCCTTAACTACTATCACCGACTCATATCAGGTCAACTCAGCTTTGATATCACCTCTGTCACGACCTCTTTTTCCTAAAAAAAAACACTACAAATTTTTTACTTTTTTATTTCCTTACCCGTCGTGAACAGTTTCACTACTAACAGTTAGGCTACGAGTCGACATTAGTCCCTCATGTCATGTTACTTACCTTAACATCCATTTCCATATCACATTTACATATTAGGATCTACTATCCTTTGACTTTAAATAATTGCATTCATAACTGTATTTACATAGGTTTACATCCCCGAGATTCCATCCATGTACAATACTGTGCTTTTACATGTTCAGATACAAAAACTATACAAGTATGTATACCTTGTCTCGATGGGAAGCAACGGACAATAGGAATGCAAGACCACTGTCGCTCTCTTCTAATGAAAGTACTCTGTATGGGGGAAATGAAAGGGTGAGCACAACTTGCTCAATAAGGCAATAATGTAAGTCGCTCGATAACTACACTATCTATATGCTTATAATGTCATGATATAAAAATCATTTATATCCAGAGCATTAGGTATAATTAAAACTATACTACATGTATATAAATATATTACGTACTGAAAACATGAAAATAGGCATGTAAACATGGAAAATCATCATGTCAACATCTCATGCTCAACACATTGAAAACTTATCATAAAACAACCCCTCAAGGTTTAACACATTATCAAATCTTAGTAAAACTCACCAACACATCATTAAAACCACATTTCGTTACAAAATCACAAATCGAGGCGTAACCCTTCCTTCGGGTTTGCCCTGGTCCATCTAGACTGTATGATATCACATGAGGCATGTAGGAAAAATCAAAGACTATGTCCTTATGATCCCAGGCTACATGGATCTCGGTGTGAGGGGCATCACAGTTAGAACAGGAGGTGGGTAAGTCCTACCCGCCAAAATATCAAATCACCAATGTCATAGTCATGACTACACGGTACAGCGTACTCCATGTGACTACACGGTACAACGTACTCCATGAACACATATCACAGTCTGGGGATACCTACCATAGGTCTTATTCACCTCATACCATGTCGATAACTAACCCATGTCTCAACATACACGTGCAAGCATATCATCTCACTATGACACAGTCTACGGGAGGCTCCAGCACGGCTCTATGCAGGTCACATCATGTCTAGTGCGAGTGAAGCTCCAGCACGACGCCATGCATATCATGATATCTAAAAGCTCGTGAAAGTGAAGCTCCAGTACGGTTTTATGCACATACAAAAATCCTCGTACGAGCAACGCTCTAGTACGACTTTCATATGTAATAAATCAATGTAAATCACATACGAGCAAAACTCTAGTACGGTTTTATACACAATAAATCTATGTAAAATTACGTATGAGCAAGGCTCCAATACGATTTTCATGCATATAAATCAGTAAAACTCAGTGCGAGCGAGGCTCCAGCACTCTGTATATGAGTTAAAACATTAAAATCCATTGCGAGCAAAGCTCGAGCATGATTAAACTCATATAAATCTTATAGGCTGTGAGATCTGAGAATTTTAGATATATTTGAATTATGTAATATGAACTTGAAGTGTAATTTATTGAGCTAAGTGAATTAGGGAATGATAATTGGAGATTTATATGTTAAGTGTTTAAAATAAGTGTGAAGTTATGAGGACAGATCGATCTGGGAGAAGGGGAGATCGATCTGGTGAGTTAAAAATGACAAGGAAGGAGGAACTTGAGGAGCAGATCGATCTCCAATGGAAGAGGATCGATCTCCTTATGATTCTGTTTGAGAGAAGATCGATCTCATGAGGAAGAGATCGATCTCCAAATGATTCTGTTTGGGAGAAGATCGATCTCCTCAAGGAGCAGATCGATCTCATAAAGCCATAAAGAGATCGATCTCACCCCTCGACAGATCGATCTCCTAGGCATAAATTACCCCAAATCATCCCAAAAATTCAAATGCAGATCGATCTCATCAAGAGCCAGATCGATCTCCTACCCTCAGCCTATATAAGGAACCCCTATTTTTCTCCTGCAATCTCACTTCTCTCTTTTCCAACCCCCATTTTTACCGAAACCTAGCTTTCTCACTCATCCAAAGCACCCATTTCTGGCCAAATCAGAGGTTATGGCAAGAAGGAAAGTTGTTCCTCGTCAAAGGGAGAACAACATACTAAGAAATCGAAGGACGAATTGAATTGAGGCTTGGGTTGTGCACCTCACAAGCTTTGGGTAATTTCTAAACCTCGATCTTGATATTTGAGATGATTTTGGTGATAATAGTTGTTGGCATTGTGTTGAAATAGCTTAAAAATGATTAGGGATTGATGAAATTGCAATGTGGTTAGAGTGATAATGATATTTAGCAATTTTGGAAATTTGAGCTATAAATAGAAATTTAGACAATGTGGTGAATTAGCATAGATAATTGGTATGAGAAATGTAGAACGTTGAGATGTTGTGAATGAGAGTGTAGTTTGGGGTAGAGTTACGAGAATCAAGGGATTTGAGGTGTTATGAGCAATTATGCTCGATTTTGAGAATTGAGGTTGATGAGATAATTGAGTATTGATGTTTTAACATCGTTTGGACAGCTCGGGAGTTCCAGAGTGGAATGCGAGGCTAGTCCGTGATACGGGGGAAACGATTGCACTATACAAGGTGCAAAGAGGTAAGGGAAACTAAACCATTTGTGTATGTGATTTGCGAACTATTATAGCATGAATTGTGATTTATAAAACAAGCATGTTGAGTGTTGTATTGTGATACAATTGCACACGATTTTTATAGCCGGTTGGAGCCCAATTTTTTTATGAGTTTATAACTGGCTCTATGTTAAGGCAATATCGATATTTGAGAAATGTGTGAGTGTTTTGCCGGTTGGGACTCGGTTTTAATATGTTTTGTGTTGAGTATAAAACGATTTTCAAATGAGTTTTATGAGAGAAAAACCACTATGAGTTCTACGTGAAGGCAAACTAGTCTTATGTGATTAAGACTGAGGTGTGTAATTCTGAGTACACACCGGGCATTGCTCTGGTAGCATGTAAGCCCAATTCTTCTATGTTCTAGTAACGTGAGAATAACCCATTCTGTGGCTATGCTACGTATATTTGGTGGCCGTTGCCACGTGAGAAACCCCATTTGGTGGCCATTGCCACATGAGAAACCCTATTTGGTGGCCGTTGCCACGTGAGAACCCCATTAGGTGGCCGTTGCCATGTAAGAAACCCTATTTGGTGGTCGTTGCCACGTGAGAACCCCATTTAGTGGCCGTTGCCACATGAGAAACCCCATTTGGTGGCTGTTGCCACGTGAGGACCCTATTTGGTGGCCGTTGCCACGTGAGAACCCTAATTGGTGGTCGTTGCCACGTGAAACCCTATCTTGTGGCTGTGCCACGTGTAAATTTAACTCAGTGGCTATGTCACGTGTGTTTAGTGGCTATGCCATGTGTGAATTTAAATCAGTGGCTATCCCACGTGTGTTTAGTGGCTGTGCCACGTGCATTACTATTTCAGTGATTTTATCACGTTCATTGAGAAAGCGTTTATCGCATTATTTTCACATGCTTTGTTATTGCTCTAGACTGAGCCTTTTTACTTCATGTTTTCACATGATTTGAGACATGAGAATGTCGTTTTGAGTACTTTCATGCTATGGTTTTCAAATGAGATTAATGAGTTTCACATACAAATAAATATTTTGTGATGTGCATTTTGGTTTATGAAATGAGTCACTTACCCCCTTTACTGAGCGATTTAGAAGCTCACCCTGTTTTCTTTCCCCCCAGATTTCTTCAAGTGAAAAGGGTTTTCCTGCGACGTACGGAGTAGTGGCTAGTGGAGGACTTGAGCTCCAGGCCATATATTGTATTTTGAGGTATCTTTTATCTTTTCATGTACCCAGACAATTACTATAATTACAGACACTTGATGTATAACATTGTATGGGATGTATTAGGATTAATTAACTTGAGGTCAAGTAATGTATATGATATAATATATAATATTCAATGACGAGATCCTGAGGTATAATATAGGTGATGATGTATGACACTGCACAGGAATGCACTCTTAATTGGGAATTAATGAATAAAAAGTCTTAAATTAGCCCTATTTTCCGCACTTCCGGGGCGTAACAGAGTTTTCTTGGTATCAAAGCTTAGGGTGTCTAGTACTGTCAGTGTCGGTTAAGTGAAATAGAATACATCCCAAGTGTCTGTAATAGTCTGGTCATGAACTGAAATTGAGGATTGAGATTTCAATCGATTCTGATATGTACGCGCAGGAGACGAGTTAAGATAGAGAATGAGTGGACGACGAGGTCGTTCGAGGAGGCCCGCAGAGTCCCCTCCGCCACCTGTCCCACAACCAAAGAGTCCTAACTCTCAATTTAATCGGATTGAGACCAATGTGAGGCAAGGTTTTGAGCAGATGGCAGCGTTATTCGCGCAACACTTTGGAGTTAATGCCTCGGGTACTACTCCTACACCACCACAAGGACCTCCCATACCCCCAGTACAGATGGACCCAATACCTCCCGTCACTTAGCCTGATGATAGAAGTATGGTCCGACTGAAGGATTTTCTGAAGATGAATCCACCTGCGTTTAGGGGAAAGAAGGATCCTACAGAGGCTGAGGAGTGGCTGACGGAGTTGAGAATTATATTTGATTATCTGGGGTGCACCGATGCTGAGAGGCTCAGTATGAGTATCTATATGTTGAAAGGGAGAGCTCGAGATTGGTAGGGTACTACCCAGGGTATTCTGATGTCCCGCCAGGATGTGATTGGTTGGGAAGAGTTTCAGACAGCCTTTAGGACCCAATATGTACCACGAGCCGCCCAGAGAAAGAAACAGGTCAAGTTTTTGAGTTTGGTACAGGGTGACATGTCTGTGGATGACTATGAGAGCCAATTCACCGCGCTATTGAGATATGACCCAGAGACCTTTAAGAATGAAGAGCTCCGCACAGAGAAATTTATGTATAGATTGAAGCCCATCATCAGAGATAGATTGATAGGGCTATGTATTACTGAGTTTGGAGATGCTCTGAGACGAGCACAAGAGATTGAAAGAGGAATTGAAATGGACCAATCCCAGAATGAGCTTAGAGAGGTGAATAGAGATAAGGGCAAGAGGCCAGCGATTTTCCAAACAGAGGATCGGAGAGGTTCCTTCAGAAGAGGAAGGATTGAGGTACAGAAGGGCAGATTAGAGAGACTCAGAGGTTACCCTAACATTAGAGAGACCCCTCGAGATGTCAGGCCTGAGACAAGGTTTCACAAAAATTGTGGCCGAATGCATGGGGAAAGTTATATTGGGTCGATCCATGGATGTTTTAGATGTGGAGACATGGGTCACATGGTAAAGGATTACCCTAAACCTTAGAAACTACATGTCTTGGAGCCCACTAGACAACAGCCTCAGAGAGTGAATCCCCCGAGACGGGCCACTGCTGCAGAGAAAGGAAAGAGACCTGTTACCCAGGGACGTGTGTTTGCCCTAGATAAGGAGACTGCTGACACTTCTGCAGAAACTATAAGAGGTACACTCTCTGTCTGTAATCATACGGCTCATGTGTTGATTGATTCAGGATCCACGCATTCGTTTATTTCTGAGCATTTTGCATGTAGATTAAACTTGAAGTTTGAACCTCTAGAATATATACTACATGTAAATACCCCTATGCGTGAATCCCAGAGAACTGAGTTAATCTGTAGAGGATGTGAGATAAAGGTGGGAGATAGAGGGATGTTAACAGATCTAATCATGTTGAATATACATGGATTTGATGTAATTTTGGGAATGGATTGGTTGGCAGCCAATCGAGTGAGCTTAAATTGCTACACTAAGGTTGTAACTTTCTCCCTACCTGAACCTTATAGTGTACGATTGAGATATTGAGAAAATGAATATGTGGAATTCTAGTAAGTAATTTGAGAATTTTGATATTATTTTGGAGAATATTAAATATGATTGTTCATGTGAAGGTTATGAGACACTCATCTCAGACGATGAGCGGGAACATCCGAGGATTGAGGATATACCTGTGGTTTGCGAATTTCTGGATGTTTTCCCAGATGAATTGCCAGGTTTACCACCAGAGAGAGAGCTAGAGTTTACCATTGATTTGGTACCAGATACTCAGCCGATCTCTAAACCTCCCTACAGGATGGCATTAGTGAAACTTGAGGAATTGAAGAAATAACTACAGGAGTTATTGGATCAAGGGTTCATTAGGCCCAGTGTTTCACCGTGGGGAGCACCGATTTTATTTGTCAAGAAGAAGGATGGTAGTCTCAGATTATGCGTAGACTATCGGTTGTTGAATAAAGCCACGGTGAAGAATAAATACCCATTGCCCAGGATTGATGATCTACTTGATCAGCTGAGAGGGGCATCAGTCTTTTCTAAGATTGATTTGAGATCGGGCTATCACCAATTGAGGATCAAGGAAGAAGATATTCTGAAGACGGCCTTCAGGACGAGGTATGGCCATTATGAATTTCTGGTGATGTCCTTTGGATTGACGAACGCCCCTGCAGCATTTATGAGATTGATGAACGAGGTGTTCAGAGACTATCTGGATTAATTTGTGATAGTCTTTATTGATGATATCCTGGTATACTCTCAGTCGTATGAGGAGCATGCACAGCATTTGGGGTTAGTACTACAGATACTCCGAGATAAGCAATTATATGGAAAGCTTAGTAAGTGTGAGTTTTGGCTGGATCGGATAGCTTTCCTTGGTCATATAGTCTCAGAGGAAGGAGTATTAGTGGACCCAAGCAAGGTGGAGGCTGTGCTTAATTGGAAGAGACCGAGGACAGTTACTGAGGTACGAAGCTTCCTTGGTTTGGCAGGGAATTACAGAAGATTTGTGGAAGGATTTTCCCGAATTGCCGCCCCTTTGACTAAGCTCACGCGCAAAGAGACTCCATTTATATGGACTGATCAATGTGAGCTCAATTTTCAGGAATTAAAGAGGAGGTTGGCAGCGGCACATGTGTTAACTATTCCTGAGGGATCAGGAGGATTCTCAGTGTATAGTGATGCATCTCATCAAGGATTGGGGTGTGTGCTTATGCAGCACGGAAGAGTGGTCGCATATGGATCGCGACAGCTGAAAGACCATGAGTGAAATTACCCCACGCATGATTTGGAGTTAGCCGCTGTGGTATTTGCTTTGAAGATCTGGCGACACTACTTATATGGGGAAAGATTCTAGATCTTCACTGATCACAAGAGTTTGAGATATCTCTTTGATCAGAAAGAGTTAAACATGAGACAAAGGAGATGGATGGAACTCCTTAAGGATTATGACTGCGAGATTCTATATCATCCGGGCAAGGCGAATGTGGTTGCTGATGCCCTGAGCAGGAAGAGTATGATATCTGCTATGATGATCAGGGAATGGGATTTACTGGAGTAGTTCGTCGAACTTCAGATCAGAGTTAAAGAGGTAGAGACTGGATTTTTGGCTAGCTTGTGAATAGAACCCAGGATCATGGATCAGATTAGAACTGGGCAGCGTAGTGATCAGAGATTAATAGATATGGTTAGCCAAGCTGAACAGAGTTCGTAGTCGGATCTCACAGTCAGTGAGGATGGATTGTTGAGATTCAGAGGACGGATTTGTGTACCGGACGATGATACCCTGAAGAGACAGATACTGAGAGAATCCCACTGGTTGCGATACACCATGCACCCAGGGAGTACTAAGATGTACCGAGACTTGAGAAAGGTGTATTGGTGGAGTGGTATGAAGCGAGACGTGGCAGAATATGTGGCCAGGTGTTTAGTATGCCAGTAAGTGAAAGCTGAGCATCGGAAGCCCGGAGGATTACTACAGCCCTTACCTGTACCTACATGGAAATGGGAGCATGTCACTATAGACTTTATTATGGGTTTACCGAGGACCCGAAGAGGTCATGACGCTATATGGGTTATAGTGGATAGACTGACCAAGAGTGCCCACTTCCTTGCCATCAAGAGCACAGATACTGTGGATGCCTTAGCTGAGCTGTATGTCAGCGAGATAGCTAGATTACATAGGGCTCCAGTGAGTATTACTTTTGATAGAGATTCCCGGTTTACTTCTAGATTTTGGACCCAGTTTCAAGAGTCCATGGGATCTCGATTGAGTTTTAGTACCGCCTATCATCCTCAGACAGATGGTCTGTCAGAGAGGACTATTCAGTCCTTGGAGGATATGTTGAGGGCGTGTACGATGGATTTTAAGGGATCATGGGATGATCACCTGCCCCTAGCAGAGTTTGCATACAATAACAGCTATCATGCGAGTATTGGAATGGCACCTTTTGAGGCTCTATATGGTAGGAGGTGTAGATCCCCTGTAGCTTGGGAAGAAGTCGATGACAGAAAGATAAATGCTCCCGAGCTTGTTGAGCAAGCCGTACAGAGTGTGAAACTCATATGTGAGAGGTTACGGGCTGCACAAAGTAGACAGAAAAGCTACGCGGATGTGCGTAGACGGCCACTCGAGTTTGAGGTTGGTGATGCAGTATTTCTAAAAATATCACCGAGTAAAGGTATCATGCGATTTGGGAAGAAAGGGAAATTGAGTCCTCGATACATAGGACCATTCGAGATTCTTGAGAGAGTGGGAGAGGTAGCTTACAGATTAGCATTACCCCCACAGATGTCCGGAATACACAATGTTTTTCATGTGTTTATGTTGAGGAAGTACCACCCAGACCCTTCTCATGTCATAGAGTATGACGAGATGGACATTCAAGAGGATATGAGCTACACTGAGGAACCTGTCCAGATTCTCGAGAGAAGAGAGAAGGTACTGAGAACCAAGAGTATCCCATTAGTGAAAGTTTTGTGGAAACATCACTCAATGGAAGAGGCAACGTGGGAACTAGAGAACCTCACGAAGGAGAAATACCCCCATCTCTTTAACTAGTTGAGTTGAATTTGGAGGACCAAATTCTTTTAAGGTGGGGAGGATGTGAGATCTGAGAATTTTAGATATATTTGAATTATGTAATATGAACTTGAAGTGTAATATATTGAGCTAAGTGAATTGGGAAATGATAATTGGAGATTTATATGTTAAGTGTTTAAAATAAGTGTGAAGTTATGAGGACAGATCGATCTGGGAGAAGGGGAGATCGATCTGGTGAGTTAAAAATGACAAGAAAAGAGGAACTTGAGGAGCAGATCGATCTCCAATGGAAGAGGATCGATCTCCTTATGATTCTGTTTGAGAGAAGATCGATCTCATGAGGAAGAGATCGATCTCCAAATGATTCTGTTTGGGAGAAGATCGATCTCCTCAAGAAGCAGATCGATCTCATAAAGCCATAAAGAGATCGATCTCACCCCTCGATAGATCGATCTCCTAGGCATAAATTACCCCAAATCGTCCTAAAAATTCAAATGCAGATCGATCTCATCAAGAGCCAGATCGATCTCCTACCCTCAGCCTATATAAGGAACCCCTGTTTTTCTCCTGCAATCCCACTTTCTCTCTCTTCCAACCCCCATTTTTATCGAAACCTAGCTTTCTCACTCATCCAAAGCACCCATTTTCGGCTAAATCAGAGGTTGTGGCAAGAAGAAAAGTTGTTCCTCGTCAAAGGGAGAACAACATACTAAGAAATCGAAGGACGAATCGAATCGAGGCGTGGGTTGTGCACCTCACAAGCTTTGGGTAATTTCTAAACCTCGATCTTGATATTTGAGATAATTTTTGTGATAATAGTTGTTGGCATTGTGTTGAAATAGCTGAAAAATGATTAGGGATTGATGAAATTGCAATGTGGTTGGAGTGATAATGATATTTAGCAATTTTGGGAATTTGAGCTATAAATAGAAATTTAGACAATGTGGTGAATTAGCATAGATAATTGGCATGAGAAATGTAGAACGTTGAGATGTTGTGAATGAGAGTGTAGTTTGGGGTAGAGTTACGAGAATCAAGGGATTTGAGGTATTATGAGCAATTATGCTCGATTTTGAGAATTGAGGTTGATGAGATAATTGAGTATTGATGTTTTAACATTGTTTGGACAGCTCGGGAGTTCCAGAGTGGAATGCGAGGCTAGTCCGTGATACGGGGGAAACGATTGCACTATACGAGGTGCAAAGAGGTAAGGGAAACTAAACTATTTGTGTATGTGATTTGTGAACTATTATAGCATGAATTGTGATTTATAAAACAAGCATGTTGAGTGTTGTGTTGTGATACAATTGCATACGATTTTTATAGCCGGTTGGAGCCCAATGTTTTTATGAGTTTATAACTGGGCTCTATGTTAAGGCAATATCGAGATTTGAGAAATGTGTGCGTGTTTTGCTGGTTGGGACTCGGTTTCAATATGTTTTGTGTTGAGTACAAAACAGTTTTCAAATGAGTTTTATAAGAGAAAAACCACTATGAGTTCTACGTGAAGGCGAACTAGTCTTATGTGATTAAAATTGAGGTGTGTAATTCTGAGTACACACCGGGCATTGCTCTGGTAGCATGTAAGCCCGATTCTTCTCCGTTCTGGTAACGTGAGAATAACCCATTTATTGCTATGCCACGTATATTTGGTGGTCATTGCCACGTGAGAAACCCCATTTGGTGGCCGTTACCACGTGAGAAACCCTATTTGGTGGTCGTTACCACGTGAGAACCCCATTTGGTGGCCGTTGCCACGTGAGAAACCCTATTTGGTGGCCGTTGCCACGTGAGAACCCCATTTAGTGGCCGTTGCCACGTGAGAAACCCCATTTGGTGGCCGTTGCCACGTGAGGACCCTATTTGGTGGCCGTTGCCACGTGAGAACCCTAATTGGTGGCCATTGCCACGTGAAACCCTATCCTGTGGCTATGCCACGTGTAAATTTAACTCAGTGGCTATGCCATGTGTGTTTAGTGGCTATGCCACGTGTGAATTTAAATCAGTGGCTATGCCACGTGTGTTTAGTGACTGTGCCACGTGCATTACTATTTTAGTGATTTTATCACGTTCATTGAGAAAGCTTTTATCGCATTATTTTCACATGCTTTGTTATTGCTCTAGACTGAGTCTTTTTACTTCATGTTTTCACGTGATTTGAGACATGAGAATGTCGTTTTAAGTACTTTCATGCTATGGTTTTCAAATGAGATTAATAAGTTTCACATACAAATAAATATTTTGTGATGTGCATTTTGGTTTATGAAATGAGTCCCTTACCCCCTTTACTGAGCGATTTAGAAGCTCACCCTGTTTTCTTTCCCCCCAGATTTCTTCAAGTGAAAAGAGTTTTCCTGCAACGTACGGAGTAGTGGCTAGTGGAGGACTTGAGCTCTAAGCCATATATTGTATTTTGAGGTATCTTTTATCTTTTCATGTACCCAGACAATTACTGTAATTGCAGACACTTGATGTATAACATTGTATGGGATGTATTAGGATTAATTAACTTGAGGTCAAGTAATGTATATGATATAATATATATTATTCAATGACGAGATCCTGAGGTATAATATAGGTGATGATGTATGGCACTGCACAGGAATGCATTCTTAATTGGGAATTAATGAATAAAAAATTTTAAATTAGCCATATTTTCCGCACTTCCGGGGCGTGACATAGGCGGCTCTGTTTCAACAAAACACGCTTAAAATCAAAGTTAGCACCTGACTCGTGCTATTTCATGAAATTATGAAATCAATAGCCAGCCTATCCATAAATTTGCTTAAATCGAAGCAATATATTTCATAAGAATATCAAAAACATGTTATTCATGCAATTTATTAGCCTTACTACCCTTTTTGTAAAATTTCTAACTAGGGGCAAAACGCTCTTTCTCCACTGATACCCCGATTTTCGCAAAAATTATTATTTCATTTCTAGATACTTTAGAAAATTTTAAGCCCTGTAAATCTCCTCAAAAATACGCATAGATATCTCTAAGCACTTAGAAAATTTCCTTACCTCATATCCAGTCGAGTGTGGTAAATTTTCACTGTTAGGAGCTTGTCCAATCTGATCCACTCCTAATCCAATCTCTAGAGCTGCAAAAAATTATTTATCATATCAATTTAACCCAATAAATATATTTTCTTCATTTACTACAGTCGATTTAACTTATTGGGTTCATTTACTTTTATTGGGCTTTCTGTGGGCCCCATAATCTAAATTGGGCCGATTGCTACTCATGCTTGGCCCATTACAAACATTTGGCCGAATTCTTAGGCAAACATCACTGTTACGTTATCTTACCCAATTTCTAGTCTCTTTCGACCGTTTAAAATCATTTACAACAGTCTATTTTTAATTCCGAGCATTACGAAATTTTTTACGGAATAAATCGCAACTTACACGATTAATTTCTAACTCGTATAACTATCCAATTTATAGAAATCGAGATTCACTTACCCGAAATTCTATGGTAGTACGTAAATCGAGGTTGATTCGAACTTTTGTTTGTCGTCAATTGTCGCGCTACACGTTTATATATTTATCGGGTTATTTTCGATCAAATATAATTTCAATTAAATTTGACAAAAATTGAATCGATCAATTTCGATCGCTTACCGGCTTACCCGTAGCTCGATTGTATCCCCAAATTTTTTTCCCATTTTTCCTTTTTTTCTTTTTCTTTCCCTTTTTCCTTTCTTTGTTGGTTGAACCAGTCCGGTCCGGTTCAGCACAGTTCACTTTATTAAATTGGCCCATACCGGTCAGTCGCCCCTTAGCCGTTCGCTGTCTTTACGATCGGTTCTCAGCTCCCTCCTCCTACTGTTCTACTCGTCTTTGGTTGGGGAACATTCGGCTGGACTTGGATCGGACCGATCGACGCTGGTGCTGTCGGATTTCTCCATTCTCTCCTCGGCAATCTCCCTCGTCAATCTTCTCTTTCCGGCGTCTTCGACGTGCGTACTGGCGCTTGGTGGATCTCACGTGGTCGGACTTCCTTCACCAACCCTCGCCTGCCCTACTCTTCGGTCAGTGGCTCATCGGTGCAGGGAAACTGATTCCCTCAGTTTCGTTCTTCTTCAGGCTTTCGTTTCCTTCTTTCCTTTTTTTCGATTTCACTCTTTCTGTTTCGTTTTTTTTTTTCAATTTCATTTTTTTAATTATTTTACATATATTATATTATTTTATTATAATATAATACATATAATATAATACAAAATATCTAAAAATTTTACACTATTATTTTATTAATATTTATAATAATAAAACAATTATTATAATTATTATAATTATATTTTATTTCCACAATGTATTTTAAACATTATATTTATACACTTTTGTACATGTATTTTATTTAATTTATTTTTACAACAATATATGGGCATCATATTTTATTTTATTGTATTTGTTTATTCTTCAGGAAATATATTTTTCTATATTTTCAGGATAAATTGCCCAAAATAGGGTAATTTTCAGTTTATCATTTTCGAACCAACTTCCCTATACTTTCGCGTTCTGAGTCTATATTTTAAATCGATCTAACCTAATTCATTCGATTTATTCTGAATTTACCCAAACTCTTATTTTGCACTTCAGTCCATTCGGACGTCTAACTTAATAATTCGGACTTTAAATCCACACGAAATCTCTTTATTGATTAACCTATTACATACAAAGGTTCACACTAACATGTTCTTAAGGAGAAGACATCGAATTTCGGGTCTTACATTCCTCCCGTTCTTAAGAAATTTGGTCCTCCAAATTGAACCAGTCTTAGTTCTCAAATAAATGGGTATGCTTTTCTCGCATCATACCCTCTAACTCTCACATAATTTCCTCTTAAGTGTGGAGTTGCCAGAGGCCCTTAACCAATGAGATAGTTTTAGACCGTAATACTTCATCCGTCCTGTCTAATATATTGAATACTTAGTTTACCCTTCTTATCAAATTTCATAATATCTTTCGACGGAGGTACCTTCAAGAACACTGATTCACCAACCATAAATTCTAATGGTCTCTGTCTCGTGTCAGCATAGTTTTACTATCTGCTCTGAGCTATTCTTAATCTCTTACGCATCAACTGAACATCCTCAGAGGCTCGTTTCATAAAATCGAGAGCAAATTTCTATCAATCACCCACTTTTCAATCAGAGAATGACACCTACTATTATACCATGCCTCATACGCTGCTATTCCCATACTCGAGTGATAATTGTTATTGTAGATGAATTTGGTTAATGATGAATGATCATCCCAAGAGCCTTTCAAATTCATTACACACACTCTCAACATATCCTCCTATGTCTAGATGGTTCTCTCTGATTGTCCAACGATGTGAGGATGAAGAGCTGTGTTATAACTCACTCGGGTTCCCATAACTTCTTGAAAATGTTCCCAAAAATTATAAATGAATCGGGAATCCCTATCTGACACAATACTTACTGGAATACTACATAGTGTTCCACAAGTCTCCATACATATAACTTGACCCACACACTCGGAGTATCTGTGGATTTCATAATTAGGAAGTGGGTTGACTTTGTCAATCTATCAACTATCACCCAAATAGCCTTGTGATTCTTACCGATCCTCTATAACCCATGACGAAATCTATGGTAACGTGCTCCCATTTCTATATCAATATAGGAAGGGGTTGCAATAACCCTGCAGGTTTCTGATACTCTACCTTACTTTGCTGACATACGAGACCCTTTGCTACTAACTCTAGGATATCTCTTTTCATGCCTAACCACCAATACTCTTTTTAGAGATTCTAATACATTTATTGCTCCCTAGATGAAATGTATATTTTGAAGAGTAAGCTTCTGATAATAACAATCTCATCAATTGTGGTCCTTGGGAACACATATTCTGCCTCAGAACCTCAGTAAGTCATTATCACTCACTGAGAACTCTATCACTGTACCCATCTAAAGCTGACTCACACTATTGACACCCTGTCGATCATCATGCTGAGCTTGTCGAATCCGGTCAACCAAATCTGGTTTTGATCTCTCAGGCTAGCTATCACATAATCACTATCAACATCAGAAGGGATCACATCACTACTGAGGCTCACAACTGCTCTAACAGCTCACGCTCCCTGACCATCATATGTGATACCATCCCGAGGCTCTTTTTGCTTAAGGTATCAGCCATTGCATTAATCTTACCCAGGTGGTACAATATCTCACAATCATAGTCCTTTAGAAGCTCTAACCCTCTTGGTTATCTCATATTCAACTTTTTCTGTGAAAACAAATACTGGGGCTTTTATGATCAGTGCATACCTAAAATTTCTCACCGTATAAGTAGTGGCACCATATCTTCACTGCAACCACTACAGGTGCCAACTCTAAATCATGGGTCGGATAGTTCCTCTCATGGTCCTTAAGTCGTCTAGATCCATAAGTGATTATCTTCCCATTTACATTAAAACCCAGCCCAGTTTTTATTTCAAGGCATTTGTATATAATGAGAAACCTCTTGAGCTATTCGGTATGGTGAGAATAGGTACGGTGGTGAATCTATGCTTCAAATGACCAAAACGCTATAAGCTGTACATACTTTAGCAATTTAGATGCAAATGAAGGCGATATAAATAAATGTGTGGCACTAGGATCAATTAAATCAAATGTTTCAAGATCAAAATCAATATGGTACCTTCCATCATAATGGATGAAGCGTCAGTAGTGTCCTATTCTAAGGCGAATACTCGCCCTTGACCAACAGTATGTTTCCTCTTCTCTTCAGTTGTGGCCTTCTTTTCGAAGTATAGGTATCAGTAGGGGCCTTCTCGGGCTCTTTGCCCTTCTGTGGGGTAGTTTAACCTAGCTCTGGGCAATTCTTCATTAAATGCACTGTCTTACCACATATGTAACATTCTCCAGTAGCCACATGACAAGGCCTATTACCTTTCTCAAACTCAGAGGCGTGCCACTCATAATCTTATTCGCACAACTATGGTTCATGCAGTGACTCGTCATATGTTGTGACATCTCACAGGCCAATCGGGCCTTGATAGACGATCTGAGCCCTTCCATCAACTTTCAGACCTTCCAACTCTCACTTCTCATAGTATTGGGGTCATACTGGCCCAAGGATATGAACCTCAATTCATACTCATAACTAGATCGGTTCCCCTAAACCAAACTCAAAAATTCCATCTGTAACTTCCTTTGAGCAGTGTCCGGGATATACTATCTCCAGAATGCAATAAGAAATATTTCCCATGTCAGTTCAAGATATTTAATTTTCAGGATAAGTCAGGTGAACTTCCACCAATTCTCTGGCTCGACCTCAAATCCCATACATTGTCTGAGTAAATAACTCCATACTATTCTCTAAGCTCTGCTCAAATCTCGCGAAGTGTGCCTCAATACTCTCTAGTCTCTCTGTGGGATCCTGTGGGGTATGATCAGAAGAAAACTTGTCTCGGCTCTCAGGCCTACCACTACGGCCTCGAGCACGTGTACTTACCCCTCTACCATGGCGGCTATCAATTAGGGTAACTATATTCTTGCATTCACAACGCTTTCTCCGTCTAATCCCATCTCGAAATACACAATTGTATCTAAACAATGCACAGTACATGGGGATGTAAACTTCCTTAACTACTAACACCGACTCATATTAGGCTAACTCAGCTTTGATACAACCTCTATCACGACCTCTTTTTCCTAAAAAAAAAACTACAAATTTTTCGCTTTTTCATTTCCTTACCCGTCGTGAACAGTTTCACTACTAACAGTTGGGCTACAAGTCGACATTAGTCCCTCCTGTCAAGTTACTTACCTTAACATCCATTTCCATATCACATTTACATATTAGGATCTACTCTCGCTCTCTTCTACTGAAAGTACTCTGTAGGGGGAAAATGAAAGGGTGAGCACAACTTGCTCAATAAGGCAATAATGTAAGCCGATAGATACCTACACTATCTACACGCTTATAATGTCTTGACATAAAAATCATTTATATCCAGAGCATGAGGTATATTTAAAACTATGCCACATGTATATAAATATATTACATACTGAAAACATGAAAATAGGCATGTAAACATGAAAAATCATCATGTCAACGTCTCATGCTCAACACATTGAAAACTTATCATAAAACAACCCCTCAAGGTTTAACACATTATCAAATCTTAGTAAAACTCATCAACACATCATTAAAAACACAATTCTTTTTAAAATCACAAATCGAGGCGTAACCCCTCCTTCAGGTCTGCCCTGGTCCATCTAAACCATATGATATCATGTGAGGCTTGTAGGTTACTGTATAGGAAAAATCGAGGACATGTCCTTGTGATCCCAGGTTACACGGATCCCGGTGTGCGGGGCATCACGGCTACAACAGGAGGTGGGTCAGTCCTACCCGCCAGAATATCAAATCACCAATCTCATAGTCATGACTACACGGTACAGCGTACTCCATATGACATACACGGTACAACGTACTCCATGAACCCATATCATATAGTTTGGGGGTGTCGGCCATAGGTCTTATCCACCCCATACCATGTCGATAACCAACCCATACCTCAACATACACATATGAGCATATCATCTCACTATGACACATAGTCTACAGCAGGCTCTAGCATGGCTCTATGCTTGTCACATAACGTCTAATGCGAGCGAAGCTCCACCACGACGCCATACATATCATGATATCTAAAATCTCGTGCGAGCAAAGCTCCAGCACGGTTTTATGCACATACAAAAATTCTCATACGAACAACACTCTAGTACGACTTTCATGCGTAATAAATTATTGTATATCACGTACGACCAAAGCTCTAGTACGATTTTATACACAATAAATCAATATAAAATTATGTAAGAGTAAGGCTCCAGTACAATTTTCATGCATATAAATCAGTAAAACTCAGCACGAGCGAGGCACCAGCACTTTGTACATGAATTAAAACGTTAAAATCCAGTGCGAGCAAAGCTCGAGCACGATTAAACTCATATAAATCTGATAGGCTGCTCTATTTCAACAAAACATGCTTAAAATCAAAGTTAGCACCTGACTCGTGCTATTTCATGAAATTATGAAATCAATAGCCAGCCTATCCGTAAATTTGCTTAAATCGAAGCAATATATTTCATAAAATATTAAAAACATGTTATTCATACAATTTATTAGCCTTACTACCCTTTTTGTAAAATTCCTAACTAGGGGCAAAATGAACTTTTTCCACCAATACCCCGATTTTCGCAAAAATTATTATTTCATTTCTAGATACTTTAGGAAATTTGAGGTCCTATAAATCCCCTCAAAAATACGCATAGGTATATTTAAGCACTTACAAAATTCCCTTACCTCGTATCAAGTCGAGTGTGGTAAATTTTCACTGCTGGGAGCTTGTCCAATCCGATCTACTGCTAATTCAATCTCTGAAGCTGCAGAAAATTATTTATCATATCAATTTAACCCAATCAATTTATTTCCTTCATTTACTACAATCGATTTAACTTATTGGGTTCATTTACTTTTATTGGGCTTTTCGTGGGGCCCATTATCTAAATTGGGCCAATTGCTACTCAAGCTTAGCCCATTACGAACATTTGGCCGAATTCTTGGCCTAACATCACTGTTACGTTATCTTGTCCAATTTCTAGTCTCTTTCGACCGTTTAAAATAATTTACGACAGTTTATTCAATTCCAAGCATTAGGAAATTTTATACGGAATAAATCGTAACTTACGCGATTAATTTCTAACTCGTATAACTATCCAATTTATAGAAATCGAGATTCACTTACTCGAGATTCTGTGATAGCACGTAAATCGAGACTGACTCGAAGTCTCGTTTGTCGACAATTGTCGCGCTACATGTTTATATAATTACCAGGTCTATTTCGGTTAAATATAATTTCATTTAAATATTCCAAAAATAAAATCGATCAATTTTGACCTCTTACCAGCTTACTCGCAACTCGATTGCATCCCCAAAATTTTTTTTCCTATTTTTTTCTTTTTCTTTCTCTTTTTCCTTTCTTGGTGGAACCGGTCTGGTCTAGTTCAGCACAGTTTCACTTCACTGAACCGGTCTGTACCGGTTCAGTCGCCCCTACGTCGTTCGTGGCGTTTTCGGTAGGTTCCCGACTCCCTTCTGCCACTGTTCAACTCGTCTTTGGCTGGGGAACGTTCGGCTGGCCTTGGATCGGACCGATCGACACTGGTGCTGCCAGATTTCTCCCTTCTCTCCTCGGCAATCTCCCTCGTCGATCTTCTCTTTTCGACTTCATCGGCGCGCGTGCTGGCACCAGGTGGCTCTCACGTGGTCGAGCTTCCTTCGTCGGCCCTCGCCTGCCCTTCTCTCCGGTCGGTGGCTCGTCGGTGCAGGGAAACCGATTCCTTCGGTTTCATTCGTCTTCAAGCTTTCGTTTCCTTCTTTCCTTTTTTGCGATGTCGCGATTTCTATTTCATTTTTTTTCAATTTCTTTTTCTTAATTATTTCATATATTATATTATATTTTAATATAATATAATACAAAATATCTAAAAATTTTAATATAATTAATAAAAATATCTTAAAAATTTACATTATTATTTTATTAATAATTATAATAATAAAACAATTATTAATAGTGTTATAATTATATTTTATTTCCACAATGTATTTGATACATTAATATTTATACACTTTTGTACATGTATTTTATTTAATTTATTTTTACAACAATATATGGGCATCATATTTTATTTTATTGTATTTATTTATTCCTCCGGAAATATATTTTTCTATATTTCCAGGATAAATTGCCCAAAATAGGGTAATTTTCGGTTTATCGTTTTCGAACCAACTTCCCTATACTTTCGCGTTCTGAGTCTATATTTTAAATCTATTTAACCTAATTTCATTTAGTTTATTCCAAATTTACCCAAACTCTTATTTTGCACTTCAGTGCATTCGGACGTCTAACTTAATAATTCAGACTTAAAATCCACACGAAATCTCTTTACTAATTATCCTATTACGTACAAAGGTTCACACTAACATGTTCTTAAGGATAAGACATCAAATTTCGTGTCTTACATGTGTAAAGGATGAAAGTAGGCAAAAAAGGTTGTAAACTACAAGCAAAAGTATGCTTTATAATCCAAAAACCACAATGGCTAAACTTCACAAGATTGAAGTACGAACAACAATGTCCTTCACAGTTTGGATACCATCATTGTCATGACCCCTTTTCATCCATTTCATCTAAAAATCACCATAATTTTTTTGCTTTATTCATTAACTTACCCGGTCGTGAACAACTCTCTCTAATAAAAGTTGGGCTATGAGTCAGTATTAATCATCATTTACCATTCATCTTTCAATTAATCAAGAGCAAACACATACATTTGGATGTTTAAGTTCTATACTTATACATGTTTGCTAATACTTACATCCCCCCATATTACAGTTCAAAATGATTATTGTGCTCTTACATATTTGATACAAAAAGATTTCATATATGTATACCTCTTAGCGATAGAGAGAAGCGGATATCTGGATACAACTCCTCAGTCCCTCACTAGACTACTGTGTCCGCTCTATAAAGGGGGGAAAATGAATGGGATGAGTAACCACACGCTCAGTAAGCCAATAATGTAAGCATGGTAGATAACTACATTACCTACACGCTTATAATGTCCCGACATAAAATCATTAATATCCAGAGCATGAGGAAATATTAAAACTATGTCACATGTATATACATATATCATGTACTGAAAAGCATGGAAATAGGCATGTAAACATGGGAACATCATCATGTAAAACATCTCATGCTCGTCATAATAAAACTCATCATAATAAGGAAAACTCATCACAAATAGCAATACCATCTCTTTAAAAACATCCCTCAAGGCTCAACCCCTTTCTCGGGTCTACCCTGGACAATACAATTCATGATCAGTATATAAAACCATGTGATATCATGTGAGACAAGTGGTCACTACATATAATCGAGGACTCTATTTGCCAACTATGTCACTATCATCCCAGGCCACACGGATCCCAGTGTGCGGGGCATCATGCTGGAACGGAGGTGGGTTAGTCATTCGCTAAACTTTCAAATCAACATCATAACCTCACGGTACAGTGTACTCCATGTGATATACACGATACAATGTACTCCGTGGACCCATATCATGGTTGGGGGTGCCTGCCATAGGTCTTATCTACCCTATGCCATGTATAACCTATTCAGTCTCAAATGCACGAGCGAGCATCTCATCCATGTGACTAGCAGTCTACACGAGGCATCCAGCACAGGTCGTGTGAGCATCTCATCCGTGTGACACAATGTCTACACGAGGCATCCAGGACAACTCATTACATATCACAGTGTGAAAAGCCCAGTGCGAGCAAAGCTCTAGCACAATTTCATGTATCATCATTAAATACCCTCGTACGAGAAACGCTCTAGTACGATTTTATGCATAACAAGCAATGAGAAAATCACGTACGAGCATAGCTCCAGTACGATTATATGCATAAGGAAATCAATGGAAACCCATGTACGAGTAAAAGCTCCAGTACGGCTTATAAAACATCACATAAATATGATAGGTGGCTCTATTTCAACAAAACATGTTCAAACCACAGTTAGCACCGAACTCATGCTATTTAACAAAATTATGAAGTCAATAGCCAGCCTATCCGTAGATTTGCTTAAACCAAAGCAATGTATTTCGTAAAAATATCAAAACATGATGTTTATGCAATTATTAGCCTTACTACCCCTTTTGTAAGATTTACTTCCAAAACAAAAATCATCTATATCTGAAATCGTTCTTACAAATCATTATTTCTTTTCTAGATAATCGAACAATTACAAAGCCCAATAAACACCCTCAAAATACATGCAGCTACCTCCAGATACTCATAAAATTTCCTTACCTAAATCGAGTCAAGTGATTCCACTTCTTTAGAGCTACTCGATCGTGCAGTTAGATTTGCTTCCAATGAAATCTCTTGAGCTGCACAAATTACTTATCACATCAATTTAACCCAATACAACACAATTCTCGCTTTTATTATATTCGATTCGACTTATTGTTTTCATTAACACTTATAAGACCTCACTTTCTCTTAAGCATTTTTTCGATTGTACTACTCATTTCTCGGGAATCTATTAGTTCCACCAATCTTATTGGTTCACACTAAACCGACATTAAGCTCATAATGCCTCTAGTTCATCATTTCCTTCACTATGGCAATTTATCAAACACCTCTTATGCCCATTTTCAATCATCATCTATTCCAACATATATATTTCACAAAACTATCTTAGAATCATCTATACATGCTTACTAACATCTCTACATGCTTAAATCATCATCAACTCCATGCCATTTCAATTTTCTCTCACTAAACCCATTCTAGGTCATGGTTGTTTAAGCATGTATATGAACATATTAGCCAACATTACATACACCAATCAACTCATCAAAATGTCTACATTAACATACTAGAAGGTGGTGTATAGAAATCTTACCTAGCTTGACTTTTTTCCTCTTTTTGCCAAATTGGGAAAAAACCTTTTTTCTCCTTCAATCCAAGGTTTGAGCTTCCAATCTTTGACTATGTTGTTCACTCCCTCAGTAGGAACAACTTTTCTTAAATAGCTTTTTCCTCAAATCTTTTGGAAGGTAAGGATATCCTAGAGTGAGAAAACTAGGTTGTTTTTTGGTTAAAATGGAAGATTTTAGGATTTTTTTGGAAGAAGGCTCGATAGTCAGGTCTTTTATAGTAATCGTGTTATGAGATCGATCTCTAAGGGTGGAGATCGATCTCCCCTTGCTTAAATCCCTTCAAAATTTAACAATGCAGGCTAGGAGATTGATCTACCTCTTAGATTAGATCGATATACTCAAAGGGATAGGATCGATCTTTGTTCATATGATGGGATCGATCTCGGCTAGGCAGAAAGCTTCAGAGATTGATCTGGCCTTAAGAGGAGATCGATCTAGCTTATCTAGAGGCTACTAGAGATCGATCTGCCTTATGGGAGGAGATCGATCTGGCCCAAACAGAACCAACTTGAGATCGATTTGCTTTGAGTGAGGGATCGATCTCCCTCTTCCAGAATGTTTGGAATTGTGTTTCCAGGCCATGAGATCGATCTCTCCTTGCAATTAGATCAATTTGGCCTTCATCTTGTAACATTTCAGCTGCAATTTTCCATATTTTCAATGTTAAACTTGTAAGACCCGTGTTTTTATGTAGCTTGTTCCTTATGATTTATATATGTATAGATGATGTATTAAGTAAATTAAATCATAAGAAGAGTATTTACTAGATTTAAGTGTTAGTAAAATACTTTAACACTTCAAAGCTACATAAAAGTTAAAAAAGGGCTATAAGGGCCACATGACTAAACCGAGTGGATCTGAGTCATTCTGACTAAAAAGAAGAACTTAAAATGAGAAAATATAGGGAGCTCATGAAGGAAAGTCAGTTTGATTTAGTCCCGAACATAGAGAATAAGAGTAAAAGCCAAAAGGGGGTAAAACAGACCTTTTCAACGGTTTAAGGTATTTAAGGTATATTTACCTACCGAAAACGGCTTAAACGCAAAGACGAGAGTGTAAACCATAAGATATGACACTTTCAGATTTTTGTGAAAAAGTCAACTGTAGTTAAGAAAAGAAGACTTTTACTATAGTTGACTAACCATGGTTAAAAAAATTAACCTAAGTGTGGAGAAAATTTTGGGAAAAAATATTTTTGACCAAAATACAAGATAATCATCCCTGGAAGTAAGGAAAATTTATTTGGATGAATTTCGAGTTAAATTTAACAGATAAAAATGTAATGGGCCAAAGTGAAGATGTTAAAGCTCATTAAGGTATAATAAGTGTAGATCGAAGTTCTCAAGTCCCTTAGACCGAATTGTTGGACCGATTGGTTGACCAAATATTTAGAAAATTTAAGGCCCGATGTATAGTAAAAATTTCAGCTAGAAAGCCCATTAGGAAGGCCCAAACCAAGAAGCCTAAATGCTAGGCCCAAATTAATAAAAATCAAGCCCATTAGTAAAAGGTAACCATAGCCAATTTGGTAACCATTACCTAAATCAATTCAAATTGAATTTTGTTAGCTGAAAAGTAAGGCTTAATGTCTAAGTAATGGACTTATAAATCAGCCAACACAACTACATCTTCTTCCTTAAGAGTTCGGCTAGAAGAAGGAAACCATTAAAACACATATAGTTAAGCTTTCTCTCAATAGAAATCACTAGGAAAAAGGCATATTTGGAACTTGCATTCTTCATGAAAGTTGTTCCAAATTGAGAGAGGATTAACATATGTTGGAATTGCCTATCAAGGAGCCATAGTGTGCAAACCGAGAGGCTTCAAATTTTTGGCCAAGTGTGAACGCATATACTACGTATAATTTTAAGCTTTCAAATTCATATATGTTAATGTTTGAATTATTCTAAGTATATTGGTATATGTTTTAAGCATTGAAACATATGGAATCACTATGACCATGAATTGGTTGAGAGTGAGTAGTGATAAATTGATGAATGCCCATATGATATTAAAGCATGAATGAATTAATATACATGTGTTCATGATTATGGTATAGTTAGAATTAATCAATTTGATCAATTGGTGGATGAATTAAGTTGGCACTCAAGGTGTTTGATAAAATGCCTAAATGAACTAAGAAAAGCTTAAGAACATTGCCAACCAAGTGTTTGTGAAAATGCCTAAGTGAATTGGCTACCAAATGGCCGACGATGGCGTGGTGCTCGACATGGTTAGGCGTGCGTGGTCTCGACCATTGCATGTGGCCGAGAGGTCTAATGGGCCAAGCCCAATTGGTTTAGACCCAATGTGATGTAATGGGTCTTGGATAAGCCTAATAAGAGTTGGTGGGCCCCACAAGCCTAATAGACCCAAAGAAAATAAATAGTACATGGAAATGGGCTTAAGGCAGAGTTAGGCTCATTAAGGTTTATTAAAGCTCATTAAGTGAAATAAACTGTATTAAATGTGAAATACAGTAGGAAAAGTAAAATTTACCTGATGAATGGTTATATGTAGCTCCAGAGATTATTAGAGGAGCTAATCGGACTGCTAGATCGAGCAGCGTTGAGAAAGTAAAATTTCTCGAGTGATTGCAGGTAAGGGACTTTTGTGAGTAGTTAGAGATACCTGCACGTATTTTTGTCTGCTTTTATATTCACTTAAAAACTCTGAGGGTCACAGGAAGTGAATAATAATTATAGTGACCCGATAATGGCAAATTATGATTTTACCCTTAGTTAGGAAAAAAGTCAACTTTTGGAAAAAGTTGTAAAAAGCATGGAAACCACAATTATGAGGGTTTTTACTACTGTTTAACAGAATAGTAGATAGATGGGCTAATGTTTTCATGATTTATGAGAAATAGCATAATTTATAGTGCTGATTTTGATGTTTTGAAAATCATCCCTTTTTAAAGAGCCATCTATCAAATTATGTGAGAATAAATCGTGCTAGAGCACAGCTCGCACTTGATTTCATATATTTTCCACATATATTAATGCTGATATGTGATTCGCACTAGATTTCCATGACATGCATGATAGAGTGCTGGAGTTATTACTCGTACTCAAATTTTACATGAGATGCATGATATAGTGCTAGAGCGTTGCTCGTACTCGATCTTTCATGATTTATACATGACATAGTACTTGAGCGATTTGCTCGTACTTGATTTGATGAGTTTTGTGCATAGCATGGTACTAGAGCGATTGCTCGTACTTGACTTGAAACATGAACTATGCATAACCTAGTGCTAGAGGTTTACTCACACTAGAGTTTGAGTTTGTGATGTGAAACAGTGTTTGAGCAGAGTGTCGACTCTGAGTCGCGCTCAAAGGCATGCACTGTAGTTTTATGTGATATATAAGACATGTTGAAAACCATGCTGATTTCCTCATGTAGACTAAGTGTCACACTGTGAGAGGTTCGCATGTGAATTTAGAGACGCTGTATTGATTATCCATTGAGATAGGGTCTACGAGTGTACGTTGTACCGTGCGAGTGGCATGGAGTACACTGTACCGTGTGGTGTTATGGAGTTGAGGAGTTTATAGCTGGCGGTTGTGATGGACTGACCCCCTTCCCGTTGCAGCTGTGATGCCCCGCACACTAGGTACCGTGTAGCCTGGGATCACCATTATAGGATATGGCCATAGTCCAGGATATTATTGCATTTAGCCACAGAGTCTCACATGATATATCACTTTATTGATTTATTTTATATGGATAGACCTAAGGGATGGGTCGAAATCCGATTGTTGTGTTGTGAATGATTTAAATGTCATATTTATTGTGATTTGAATATAAATGGCATGATTTCTCTAAAGGCATTGTGAAATTATACAGATGCATTGTTTTACACGAAATGCCTACATTTGAGAATTAAGTATGATTTCTGTACATGGGATTTAATATGTACAAGTATATATATATATATTTAAAGACATGCTTTTAAAGTGAGTCAAGGAAATAATATTTTTGAGGCATGGCATTATTTTGAGTAGATAGTGTGGATGTCTATTTGTTTGCCTGATTTTCTTACTGAGCTGTGAGCTCACCCCTTTTTTTTACACCTCTCTACAAAGCATCCGTAGTAGAGAGAGTACGAGTGAGGGATTGTATTCCTGTTGTCCGTTACTTTTTTCCTATTGATCGACAGGTATACATATTTTGTACGATTCTGTATCTAAACATATAAACAACACAGTGATGTAAATGATGTAAATTATGGGGAATGTATTTGTATTAGATTTTAGACAAGCTCACCTATAATATAAAAGAAATTACAGTCAGTAGATAGTATATTGACATATATGTATGATAATGAATGGTATGGTACGCGTGGATGCTAACATCGAATCACAACCCAACTATTGAGAAGAAGAAAGGTAAGTAAAAAGTGAAAAATTTGTAGTGGTTTTGGTTGAGTCACGGAGGGTCGTGACAAAACTCATATTCAATCACTTCAATACCCAATTTGCATTTCATTCACACTTAGCACTCAAAAGCATCCAATTCATATGATTCATATATCGTGTAACTTGTCTATACATCATGGAAATCATAAGATTACATAGAAATTCACGGGTGTTACATTCCTCCCCTCCTACAAGAAATTTGGTCCTCCAAATTAGAACCAAGTTAACCTGAGAACAACTTCGGGTACTTCTCTTGCATCATACTCTCCAACTCTCAAGTGGCTTCCTCCGAAGTGTGATATTGTCGAAGAAATTTCACTAAAGGAATTGTCTTCGACCTCAGCACCTTCTCTTTCCTATCCAATATCCGAACCGACTTTTCAACATACGACATACTTTCATTGAGCTCTAATGGCTCATATCTTACTACATGTACCGAGTTCGGGTGGTATTTTTGAAGCATAAAGACGTGGAAGACGTTATAAACACCTGCTAACTTCGGTGGCAATGCCAACCTATAAGCCCTATCTCCCACTCTCTCCAAGATTTCAAAGGACCCGATATACCGAGGGTTCAACTTACCGTTCTTACCAAATCTCATAATCCCTTTCGAGGGAGAAACTTTCAAGAATACAGACTCACCCACAATAAACTCCACTGGTCTCCTTCTCCTGTCAACATAACTCTTTTGCCGGCTCTAAGCTGTCTATAACCTCTCACATATCAATTGGACGTCCTCAGAGGCTTACTGCACTAAATTGGGAGTAAAACTCTATCTGTCACCAACCTCTTCCAATCCAATAAGGGATCGGCATCTGCATCCATAGAGTGCCTCATATGGTGCCATCCCGATACTTGCATGATAGTTGTTATTATAGGCGAACTCGGTTAATGGTAGGTGATCATCCCAGGTGCCTCTAAAATCCAACACACATGTTATCAATGTATCCTCTAGGGTCTGTATAGTCTTCTCTGACTGACCGTTTGTCTGAGGATGAAAAGCGATGCTAAAACTCTATTGGGTCCCCATCGCTTCCTGAAAATGTTCCTAGAAATGGGAAGTGAAGCGGGCATCCCAATCAGAAACAACGCTCACTGGAACACCATGTAACCGAACTATCTCTTGAACATACAAGTTCGCAAGCTGACTCAAAGTATCGGTAGCTCTCATAGCTAAGAAATGGGCTGACTTCGTCAACCGATCCACAATCACCCAAACGGCATCATGACCTTTACGGGTCCTTAGTAAACCCATCACAAAATCCATGGTGATGTGCTCCCACTTCCATGTAGGTATCAATAGAAGCTGCAATAACCCTATAGGCTTATGATACTCTACCTTCACCTGCTGATAGATGAGACATCTAGCGACATACATAGCTATATCTTTCTTCATTCCAGACCACCAATAAATTTTTTGAAGGTTTTGATACATCTTGGTGCTCCCCAAATGTATCGTATACCTCGATGAGTGAGCCTCTGATAATGATCTCTGAATCCTCGGGAACACATAAACCTCAGCAATCCATCTGTACTCAGTTCAAAATCAGTACCCATACCTGTCTGTACCTATCTAAATCAATCGATAGACTGTCGATCACCCTGCTGAGCTTGTCGAATACGACTAATCAACTCTGGCTGCAATCTCAAACTAGCCACAACATCAAATCACTCCGTATCAGGTGGGGCTACATCCAAACTGACGTGAACTGCTCCAACAACTTATCTTCCCGAACCATCATATAAGACACAAACTTGAGGTTTTTCCTGCTCAGTACATCAGCTACTACATTCGCCTTACCCGGGTGGTATAGGATTTCACAATCGTAATCCTTCAGGAGTTCGAGCCATCTTCTCTGTCTCATATTCAACTCTTTTTGTGAAAATATATACTTAAGGCTCTTGTGGTCCATAAATATCTGAAACTTCTCACCATATAGATAATGGCATCATATCTTCAACGCAAACACTACAACCGTCAATTCTAAATCGTGAGTCGGATAGTTCCTCTCGTGATCTTTCAGCTGTCTGGATCCATAGGCAACTACCTTCCCATCCTGCATAAGTACACAGCCCAGTCCCTGATGTGATGTATCCGTATACATAGAAAAACCTCTTGAGTTGGTAGGAATGGTGAGAATTGGAGCAGTGGTCAATCGATGCTTAAGCTCCTGAATACTCCTCTCACATGCCTCGTCCCGCACAAACTTAACATCCTTCCATGTGAGACGTATCAACGGAGCAGCTAGTTTGGAGAAACCCTTAACAAATCTCCGATAATAACCTGTCATTCCCAGAGAACTTCTTATCTTAGTGACTATCTTGTGCTGTTCCCACTGTACAACTGCCTCAATCTTGGATGGATCTACTGATACCCCATCCCTCGATACAACATAGCCCAGAAATGAGATCTGCTCCAACCAAAAGTTACACTTACTGAGTTTGGCATATAATTCCTTCTCTCGGAGGGTCTGTAGAACTATTCTCAAGTGCTGCTAATGATCTTCCCTAGACTTGGAATAAACCAATATATCATCAATGAACACTATCACAAACTGGTCCAAGTATGGCTTAAATACATCATTCATCAAAGACATAAATGTTGCAGGGGCATTCGTCAATCCGAATGGCATAACCAGGAACTCGTAGTGGCCATAACGGGTACAAAAGGCTATCTTGGGTACATCTCCACTCAGTATCCTTAACTGATGATACCCAGATCGCAGATCTATCTTAGAAAAGACTTGTGCTCCCTAAAGCTGATGCAACAAATCATCAATGCATGGAAGGGGGTACTTGTTCTTAATGGTGGCCTTATTCAACAACTAGTAATCTATACACAATTGGAGGCTCCCATCCTTCTTCCTCACAAACAGAACTGAAGCTCCCTAAGGTGAGACGCTCGGTCTAATAAACCTCTTCTCTAGCAACTCTTGCAACTGCTTCTTTAACTCCTCCAACTCAATCGGAGCCATTCTATACGGTGGCTTAGATATCGACTCTGTACCAGGTACCAACTCTATACAAAACTTCATTTCTCTGTCGGGTGGTAGCCCTGGTAAATCATCCGAAAAGACATCAAGAAACTCTGCAAACACTGGAATGTCTCTCCATTCTGGGTGTGCCTTATCTATGTCAATTACGTATGCAATGAACCCTTCACATTATCCTTTCCATCATTAGTAACATAGGCCATCATATTTAATCACTTCAATACCCAATTTGCATTTCATTCACACTTAGCACTCAAAAGCATCCAGTTCTTATGATTCATGTATCGTGTAACTTGTCTGTACATCATGGAAATCATAAGATTACGTACAAATTCAATGGCCTTACATTTCGCGTTTTATGTAAGGACTCGAGCTCACCCCTGTACCAGGTCACTCGACCTTGATACTCCACGTATTGTCCGCTTTGGGCTGGCCCACTTAGCCCCCTTACGATTTTGCTCCACTTGGAAATTCCTAGGAGACGCGTCCCCAGAAGCTCGAACCTAAGACCTTAAAGTCTTAGTTCTTGCACTCCTCGTAGGATCACCATAACAATAAGGTAGTGAGCAAGGCAAAGAAACCTTAATTGGCATGTATTTGGATGCCAAGACCTATGAAACTTGGATGTCACCCTTATTGATCCTCTAGGTTCGATGAAACCTGGGTCTAAAAGGATAGACCTTCCTCGATGGCTCAGATGCCATTTACAAGATATGAGGAAAATGATTTCCTAAGCTTTAAATTTAGGGGCTTCTTAAAGCTTGGAGGACGTTAATCAAGTTTAGCGAGTATAAGTCCCTATGTACAAGATGTGCCTTACGTGTGCCTAAGATGATTACTGAGAGCATTGATGTCGTCCACTAGACATTTTGAAGACCAGCAAAAATTTGAGCTACCATGAACAACGTCATTAACATCCAAGGTAAGGTTTCCTATACATTCAATAGAGGCAAAGACAACTGCTACCTAAACTCACCAAGTTTGGAAGCTGTTCCACAAGATGTGATAAAGCGAATGCCTAATACTATCGCCCAAGTACTAGATGTTGTCTTAAAGATGAGATAAAACTCTTCACCGAGTTCCTTATCCATTATAACTTTTTGTTAAGGTCTTTAGGCTTTGCACTTACACAACTTAAAGTCAACATAAAAATTGGCCTTTCTTTATAACCTCAATTCAAGCCTAACACGCTTGATGCCATCCGTGGGATGTGATAAAACTCATTAAATTTCACAACTTAGCCATTCTTGGATGTGAGAAGTTCTTAGATGTGAAAAATCTCTTTCCTAGCTATATTTCTTAGCACTCGAGTTCAAATCTATTCTCATGCATTCTAAGTATGGAAGGCATCCACTGGATGTGATAAAGCTCATTCTCATATATTTTAAGTATGGAAGCTATCTATTGGACACGATAAAATGTATTTCTACACCTTTCAAGTGTAAATGTCGTCCCTTAGACGAGATAAAACTTATTCTTACACATTCTAACTGTAGTTGTTATCCCTTGGACAAGATAAAACTTATTCCTATACATTCTAATTGTAAATGTCGGCCTTTGGAAAAGAAAAAAAAAACTTATTCTTACACCATTTTAAGTGTAGTTGTTGTCATTTGGACTAGATAAAACTTATTCCTACACATTCTAAGTGTAGATGTCGTTCATTGGATGAGATAAAACTTATTCCTACACGTTCTATGTGTAGATGTCATCCCTTGGACAAGATAAAATATATTCCTACACATTTTAAGTTTAGATGCCATATTTTGGACGAGATAAAAATTATTCCCACACAATCTAAGTGTGGAAATCAACACTAGAAAATGAGGGACTCGTTCTCAAACCTCTTAAATTAAGAAGCATTTTCAACGAGCATGACATGTTTCTTAAAGAGGTGACACCCTCAAACAATTTCTAAGTTTGAAAGCTATTATCAAAACAATGAAAGATAATGCTAAGGAATTGCCTAAAAAGGGGTGGACAAGAGGCATTTTACACACTCATGCTATATGCTTATGAAGAAAATTCAAAAGTTCCCCTTAAGCCAATCATGAGAAAGCTTCAACACTACGACAATACAGAGTCTTAAAGCAAGAAGTTTAACCAATTCAAAAGTAGCTTGGCCATGTGAAGTCTCTTGAATGAGACTTAGAAACCATAAGCACGCCTTAAATAACCAAGAAACATCAAAGAGCTTTGAAATACATGTAGAAGAAATGAAAGGTTAGCCTTATCAAAAAATCTATTCAAAGCAGGTAGCATGAGAAAGAGAAAAGCGAAGCAAGACTTTAAAAAAAGTGATGAAGTCATGAAAGGTTTGACATATAAGGAAATTAGTTACTGTCTTCATTTCGCGCTATGACAACTAAGTGTACATAATACCAAGAATGGTAAAGCCAGAAGCAACAAGACTAAAAACATTGTACCAACTTCCTATGAGCTTCTACCCTTGTCCAAAAATGCCAAGTAAAAATGAAAGACATCATTATGATACGCAATGTTGCAACTGGTAAAGAAAGGTACAAAGAGTTTGACCATTACTAGTCAAATTTGATGAAAGCTGCGGCTAGGAAACTAATTTTGCCAAAAGAAAAAAAAAAGGCAGCAAACTTAAAGTAAAGGGACAACGACTTACTAAATGAAGAATACCTCATCATATAAAGGGTGGTGAATTTATTGTACACTAATTTTTAAAATTGAGATAAGTCACAAGGCAAGAGTTCCTATAAAAGGAATATAGAAAAGGTAAACTCTCTATCAAAAATATGCCTTCTCAACAAAGTATAAAGGTTGAATAAAAAGTTTCTTGAAATCATTTAATATGCAATATCATTCACCCAAAAGAAAGATGAAAATATGAGTTGTTATAAGAAAGCAAATGTTCGGCCAAGAAAAATGGAAAAGGGTGAATATCCCAAGCTATTCCTAAACTTCAAGTTTAGAAGTTGTCCTTTAGATGTGATAAAACTATTCCCAAACTATAAGTTTGGGAGACATCTCCTAAATGTGATGAAGCTATTCCTAAGCTCTAAAGCTTGAAGCTGTGCGTTAGACAAGAGAAAATAATTTGTAAAACCTTTATGGTTAAAAAGTTATAGTGAAGGCATACCAAGGCAACACCAAAACATTACCTAACGAAGGGAGGACAATAGAGTAGTCCCACGATAAAGAGCTAATGCATAATTCAAGATAGCTAGTCCACACCTATACATTGAGCAAAGCCTATAAATTGTAGTCATCTATACATTCAAGGTATATCTTAGGCTCGGTAATAAAGGTAATAAAAGCTCAATGAAGAAGCAGTGTAATTTGAAGACTATTAGAGGAAGAAAAACCCCTTCAATAAGGCTTTGAAGTCGTAGGCATGCTATAAACATGAGCAAGAAGAAGAAAAAACATAAAAAAAAATATGCAAAGAATACGGAGCATGCGATAAGACACAAGAAGCTGGCTCTACCAAAAGATTTATCAAAGGCATGATATTTGCGCAAATAAAGAAAGAGCGAATTATGATACCAAAACATTCATCAAAAGTGATGAAGTCATGTAAATGGTGTAACATATGAAAAAAAAGAGCAAAAGATGAGTTCCATTAAAATCTTTATCTTGCATTAAAAATTCTAAGTTTCCAAATAAGATAAGGGAGTATAAGTGTCAATATGGCAAGTGCTACAATCGTCAAAGTAAGGCTGACAAGGTGAAACAAGCACATCCGACTAGCTTCTACCTTCGACAACCAAGGCAGAAATATTAATTGTACATTTCTTATGTCATGCATATGTGGATCATACATATATATTAAAAAAAAACGCAACAGACTAATAGGCGAAATTTAAAATTTTACATCTAAAATCGATCCCAATGGATCTCTTTAATAAAGAATATGTAAATAATGCAAATAAATATCAAGAATCATAATAGATGTTTCGAGAAACATACCTAAGCTTTAGAGATTGTAATCTAAGGCTTACTCCTTATTGATGACGCTTGATTGTTTTATCTTAAATCACAAGGTAAGCTGTCCATGTGTCCTGTTTTTAATAGTAATCCACACAAGTAGCAACAAAACTTTCAGAAAGGTTAGATCTTATAACTATCGCACCATGCTAGTGGCTTGAGTTTCATAAACTCACCACATCTTCTTCTTAATCTCTTGAAGCTCACATACTTGAGGAAAACCCTTCTCTTAAAGCAACACATGAGAAAGAAAAGGAAGACAAAGGGGTGGGTGGTAAAGACTCCTCAAGGTCTTTTTGCCCTAACATAGAAAACCCTTTCCATTTTCCTCAAGTGTTGTAGCTGGCCATAATATTCTATTTAATTGCTAGGGTAAGTATGCTTCATTAGTTGGAACATTTACCTTTTAGTAGTTGAACTTATTCTAATTGCAATTAGGTCTTCTTCATTAAACTATTTAATTTGAGGCAAAGCCCATGATATAATTAAAGGTAATTGACTTCACCTTAATCAAACTCTTCTAATTTAGCCCAATAACTTAAGTAAAACTTATTTAATTAAGTTTACTTAATTAAACATATTAAATTAAGCCCAATTATAATTCTATCCATTAAGTTCAAGTGGAAGATTCTGAATTTTCTAGACCAATCCATTTAATCCATACACTACTCTTTTGTATGTGACCCATTAGGCTCCTAACAAGTTGGCAATGAATTAAATCTTTATTTAATTCCTAGATCAAGAGTGACATTTAGCAATGCATCATGACCACCAAATGTTAAAGAGGTTATGAGTGATTCTCAACTAGAAGACTTTAGTGATTTGCCTCTCATTGTAATTAATATCCTTCCATCAACAATATTTTCAATAAATAAATAAGCATAATGAAATGTTTACTTATTTTAATTCCATATCATTAGTTCTTGCTACTTCAAGAAATGATTTTAATGAATCTAAGTGAAATTCACTATTCTAGTTAATTCATTATACCATGGCATGGATTTAATCAAGCCAATTTCAAATCAAGAACAACCAAGATATATCCCTTAAAATTCACTTGAGATGATAGATCCTCTCTGGACTACTCATCCACCTTCATATGATCCGGATCACACCCAAAAACATTTGTTTTAGGCATTTAGCTCTTTCAAACCCGTGAAAATGAAATCAAAATGTGACGTTTCATAGACAAGATGACATGGTGTCACAAGTCAAACAATCACTTATACAACTATCACATAAGAATGTTTCCTTAGACACTCAAGTGAATGCTACCAAATAGAAGTCTTATGTCAGGTCATGTTCATGAACTTGTTCCCTACAAGTACCCATATGCTATCCTCGACAGTATAATGAGCAGTAATAGCGTTTAGGAAGTAAGTTTCAATGCATAAGGATTCTCATACTTGTAACCACGTTATAAATCATTTACAAGACTTTTTTTGATTCATAGGTTTCACCTCATCTTGAAGTCATTATGTATCAATATAATTGACAACAATGGTGAAGGGAAACCTTTCACGTCACTTCCCTAAGTAAACATGTTTTGCTATGGTAACGTGCCTCTCACTAAGTAAGTTGGCTCTAGGGCATACATTAACATCAATGTCATAGCAACATGCAGTGCCATGATCGAGCAAGAAGGTGAAAATATGCAATCACTGTATTCGACTTAAGGAAGAGCAAGACTAAGTGTAAAAGTCTATAAAAAATGTATTGATCCATGTCCAATGTAAAAATATAAAAGCGCCATGATCAACAAATGTATAACTTGACCTACCAAAAGGAGAACGACACATCCAAGCAAAGTGTTGATGGTACAATCTAGCAAAAGAAGAAGTTCTCATTCAAAAAAGGATGAAAACCATACGAGCATTCATCTTTGAAAATCATAATTAGTTGAAAGAAAGATACATCTCAAAGAAGAGCGCCAAAGGCGCAACTCATCCGTCAAGGAAATGTCTATAGCACAAGCATTTAAAATCGGATAAGTGATTGCTTTATGTCAAAGAATGAAAGCATCACTTAGCCAAGAAAGTACCATTAAAGTGGGACGCAAGGATGACAATCCACATGTTCAACGAAGAAAGATGAGGAAAATATAGATGGTGTGTCCTATTAAATAAAGAACACAATTCAACCTACAAGGTGCAACTTCGATAGAGAACAAAAAATGTCATCTTAAATGCCATCTTAATTAAGGATGAAAGAATGTTCACTCAATTGAATGAGAAAGTTACTCAATTATGTGTGAAGAAAAAGATTAGGATCACATATTTAGCTAAGTATGAAGTCACGCACAAATAGTGTGGTCATCTCATTGCAACAATAGTTAAAAATAAAAGTTGAAAGTGATGAAACACAAGCAACTCTTTCATTTTTGAACTCACCAAGTGATCAAATGGGGATTGCTTATCCTGCTAAGTAAGAAGATACTAAGTGGTAAAGAGTAAGTGCAAATAACACAAAAACTTATATGTGTCTAATAAGTGTTTATTTTGCTATATTAATATTATCTAATATTAGTCTTTTGGCTTTATATTGTGCTTAAAAGTGCTATGTAAGTTCTTTTGATGTCATAGGCATTAAAAAATAAACTAATGGTAGAAAATGGAGCTAAAAAGACATTTTTTTGCACTTTTAAAAAAATTTAACCTACAAGGATAATTAAAGAAATTAATTAAAGCCTTTGGAAAATAATTACAAAGAGAGAGAAAATCATTTATGAGTTGGCAAGATGAATTGGCAACCAAGTCAACTATTCAAAATAAATATGAGGAAGCATAATTAAGAATTTTATTCCCACTGTAATTAGACTTTTATTCTAAATAGGATTAGGATTGTTCCCCACTATATAAAGGGACCATAGGATGGCTAATATTCTCACCAATTGGCCAAGCTTTTCTTTTATATTTTTGTAAAGCTATTCTTTTATTTTATAAAATCATTTTCATAAGAACTTTCTTGGCCAATTGTTCTTTTTTGCTTTAATATTGTGTTTTCTCTCTTTATTTTCAATAAAACCCATTTCTTTCTTTATTTCTTCATCCATTTATATTATTAATTGCGTTATCTCTTATATAATATAAAGATTTCAATTTCTTCCTTCTTTTCCTTGTAAGATTGCTTTCTTTTGTTTTCTTTGTTTGCCGAATTAATTGCCTTTAATATTGCATGATTATTTGATTGATTCTTTAATATTATATAAGTTATTGAATTTGCTTAATAATCTTAACATAAATTGTGTTATCTTTATATTAGGACAGTAATTAATTCTTTTCAATGTTTGTTGATGTTTTCTTAGAATATGAGTAGTGAGTAGTTATCTTATTTGATTGGTATGTTTTCTTGTTTAAATTTTGGTTGCATGATGTTGTGAGAATATAATCTATATAATATATTATTAGTTAAGTATATAAGAAGTCCATAGCATCTTACCATGATTATTAGTTTAATTTAATAGGATGCACACTACTAAGTTAGTTCTAATAATCTACTGTTAGATTAAGAACTTAAGTTAGTGATTGCTTAATGTTTCAATTTAATTAGAGATAAAGGAAAATCTATGTTTAGGCTAAATAAACGGAGCTTATGTGTTTGTTTCCTAATTTTAACTCATATCTTCAATAGATTCTAATACGGCTACATAAATATATTTGTTGTTGCTAATCATCACAGTGATGTATTACTGACGTCTTCGCCTTGATCTTTGTGTCACGTCCTATCAAAGGCTCTATAAGAAAAAGAATAATCAGAGAGATGTAGGGGTTTATCCCTGCATAAGCACTCTGATGCTTAAGTCAAAAAGAGAGTTTTGCAGAGCTTTTGTAAACCAAATACAGTCTTAGTCTGACTAATCATACATGTCCCCTATTTATAGGGATCATACATGTCCCCTATTTATAGGGATTGATTCCACTTTTAATTACATATTTATCCACAAATTAAGTATCTCTTACTGTTTTATGGATCCTGCATAATCAAAGGTACTTAAGGATAAAATTGTCCGAATAAATTTTAATGCATGGGCCCTTAAGCGCGTGGTTTTTTCACGTGTAACGCCCTCGTACAGGCGATTCAAACTCTTCCACATGTATGCGGGAGTGATAAACTCATGCGCGTATGAGAGTGCACCACGTAACGCACCTTTTTTATGCGGAAAGGTATCCTCTCACGCATAAGCGATAGGGATAGCCCTCCCGCTTGTATGTAGGTGCACCACGTGGCGCACCAACAATATGGGCAGGAGGGTCTCCCGCCCCATGTATGGGCTCATACATGGGTGCGCCACGTAGCGCACCCACAATCATGGGCGGGAGATTCTCCCTCTCATGCACAACTTAGGCGGGAGGATCTCCCTCTCATGTACACAGGAGGATACTAGCTTGCGCCAAGTGGCGCATTTTGCTTCTGCCACATGGCACACTTTGATTGTGCCACGTGGCGCACTTTGATTAATGCCACGCAGTGCAGGTCTTCTTCTCGGCAGTGGCATGTGGGACTGCATACTTACATGTGTCAATTTCTTTTTGGTTGTATCTCTCTCGAATTATTTTTTGAGCGTTAAAGTTTAATCAGGTTTCATCACTCACAACAATTGCTCCCCACTCTTTCACTAGGCATAACATTGCAAAGAGTATATATATATATTCTTTTCGGTTGTTCATGTTATCCTTCGTAATTTTCTTCTGCGGTCCAAGGTTTTATTTATTTTATAAGAGTGGGCGCACCCTTCTGCAGGTATATATATATGTTGGGTCCATTAGTTTGTTCTCATCACTCATTCGTATGTTCTAGTGATATTCTCAAATTAAATTCTCACGTCATACTCTGACGTCAAACCCTCACGCCAAATTCTGTAATCAGACTCTCACACCAAACTCTAACATCAAACCCTCACGCCAAACTCTAACGTCAAACCTCACACTAAACTCTGAAGTCAAATCCTCACATTAGTCCCTATAGCTGAAGATATCTACTTGTTTTTTCATATTTTCTAGTCACCGATTGTTTTACTTGCTCCCTAATGGCCAAACAAGGTACTAAAAAATAAATAAATTTAGTTCTCTCTTCCAAGCTTAGGGAATATGACCTTTAGTCTATTCGTAACACTTTTCCTCTTCCCAAATGTTACTTTCATCGGCTCCCAACTAATGCAGAACGCGCTCCTCAGGCTGTTAGTAGCGGCGTTCCTATACACCGAGCCTTATTAGAGTTTGAATTTCATTTTTCGTTACCTGTCTTTGAAGTTGCTTTCCTCCAACACTATGATATAGTTCCTACCCAACTTCATCCTCATGGATAGGCACAAGTGATCGGGTTCACGATTATATGTTATAAATTTAATGTTATGTCTACTGTCCCCTTGTTTAACTCTTTTTTTTTAGAGTTCGCAGAGTTCGTAATTCAACACGTTTCTCTATCCAAAAGGTATATGAGAGGGGCCAAAATAACAAGCTTTTTGGGAATCCTCCAACTAAGCTATATAATTATGTCTCCGATTAGCTCATTGTTGAAATTCCTTCAACCTTAGATATTCCCACTCAATGGTGTCTCCACGGACCTTCAAACATCAATCAACTGCTTAATTTAAGAGATTTATATGGTCTTCTTATTACTCGGTTGCAAGTAAATGATGAGAATATTTTGTTATCTCTATTGACTTCGAAGAACGTAACTATCGCTGGGTGGGGATGCATTTCAGTTGCCCCGATTTCTGAGCCTGAACTTATTTTACCCTTTAGTTCCCCAGAAGGAAGCCAAAGTGTAAGAAATTCCAATGATTCCTTTGAAGTGGACTTTGATGAGGACTTGGGTTGGGGCCAAGGCAAGGCTTTTGGGAGCCCTTTTTAGATCTTCCTTCGGATGAGAGCTTGGATAACATCTATTTTCTTGATGATTATCTTGATTCGGGTGATTGCATATTGCATTTTATCATGTGAATAATTGTTTATTTTCTAAATGGTTGTCCTAACTTTTATTCACTTATTTTTCTTTCAGGAATGCATTCTCTCATAAGAGCTTTCAACCAATGGGAAGGTGCCGAAAATGCTACCAGGGTTGCTCATCCTCATAAGTGCAAACACCCCAAGGACCCCGTTTGGAAACAAGCTAGGTAGACATCTTCTCGAGATCAGGCCCGAACTTCTACTCCTCCACCTTCTCAAGGTGAAAGGTCGAGGTCTCCTCTAGCTCCTCCTTTATCTCATCATGAGGGCTCAAGTTCTCAGAATCAGGACAAGGGAAAGCAGCCAACTGTAGAGGCCCAATCTCTTGATCTCGAGTTAGAGGAATATCACCAGAATAATCAGGTGAAATACAATACTGCTCACCCTTTTCACACCAAGAGACGGATATTGTATGTTGAATCAACCATGAGGGATAAACCAACGCTCATGCAAATTGCTGAACTCAACACTTCTTAATGTCAAGTGGACGATGGCGAGATGGTTCATGGATAAAATTTTTTTGTCTATCCAGGTGTCAATGATAATGGCTCAATCCATGATTCGAGAGTTGCATCTCGTCTAGGATGGTCAACCATTCTCCCTCGAGATAAGGCTGAATTATTCAAAGGTTTCCCTCAACATGTGGATCGAGCTGATTATTTAACAATGATGGTATCTTTCTGTCTTTCCACCTCTTTTCCCTTCTCTCTTTTTTTTAACCTTTTAATTTTTGTTCATTTTCAAATGGCTCAACAAATGATTGCCTACAATGCGCGGTACAAGACGTACAAAGCTCAGGCTGACGTTGAGCTTCATCAACTGAAGGTTGAAAAATCTGAGTGGCTTAATGAAAAGAATTAATACAGAAGGTTTCTTGAGCGACTCAAGTGATTAAAGAAGGAAAAAGAAGATTTGAATCTTGATTATCTTCGTCTTCAGGAGAAATTTTCCACGGAACAAGAAAAGTCTAAACATTATAAGGAGGCTTATACCGCGACTTGTGAAGAACTTATCAAATGATCAAGCTGACTACTAGACCTTTTGCTAGTATGGAATAAAGGTAAATTCTAGAGTCTTATATTGCTCATTGAACTAGTCAACAACAACATGCGAGTTGCTATGGGCTAGCAAGTTTCGAACTTGAAGCTCTCTTGCAAGTTTCATGTCGTCAATCAAGGCTTCATATTCGATAATGTTGTTGGAACTAGGGAAGTCAAAGCGTGGAGAGTACTCCAACATTTCTCCTTCTAGTGACACTAGTACAATGCTAGCTCCACTCCCTTTGTTACTTGATACCCCATCCACAAACAACTTCCACCATTCCAATTCTTTCTTCGTGTGATCTTCTCGATATGTGCACTCAACAATAAAATTTGTCATGGCTTGTGCTTTGATAACTTGTCGAGGCTGGAAAGAGATATCATATGTGAGACCCCGTATATGTAAAGTTGTAATGTGTAATAAATATGAATGGACTTGTAATGTAAAGTATGATTGATGTAAGTCCATGGATTCAATGTACGTATGTGTAATATGATTTGTAACGTACAGACAAGTTCCATTGAGTATGAATATGAAGAAATGAGTTTTTATAAGTGATGGATGTGATTGAAACTCAAAATGGGTTGTGTGGTAAAATGGAATGGAGTTATGCTTCCTTTTGGTTTTATGTAGCATACCTTTGAACATACAATGAATGCACACAAGTTTCAATGTGCATAAGGTATGAATGGATGCCATTTTCAAGTTATAAAGGTGGATGGATGAGAAAATGGCCATGGCAATAGATTAAGGATGTATTGGTATGAGTTGCAGCAAGGAAACTACAGGAAATCTGGAAAACATGAGGGCCAGATCGATCTCATAGGATGAGAGATCGATCTGGAAGAGCCAGAATGCTCTTATTTGGGCGAAAGAATAGAGCAGATCGATCTCCAATGGAGCCAGATCGATCTCCCAAGCATTCTGTAGTGAAAAGATCGATCCCCAAGCACCCAGATCGATCTCCTTAGCTCTCTGTTTGGGAGCAGATCGATCTCATGCCTCGACAGATCGATCTCATGCTTCGACAGATCGATCTCAAGCTTAAAAATGCCGTGAAAAAGAGGGATTTTAAGGGACCAGATCGATCTCCTCTTGGACCAGATCGATCTCCTCAAGCTATTTCTATATAAGGAGGGCTGAAAATCAGAAAATCTCGGGAAAAACACTAACCTTTCACTTTCAACCCAAAAACCTAACTTTCCCTCTCTAAAATCAGCCATTTCGAGCAAGAATTAAAGAGAGACCATTAGAGGCAAAGTTGTTCCTATTAAAGAGAAGAACAACATAGTGTGAAGGCATTTTTCCATTGTTGGTATTGAAGGAGTTAAGGGCATTGCCATTTGGAGCAAGAAGAAAAATCATAGTTGGTAAGATTCTAACACTCCAATCCAAATACATTGTCTATTTAATTGATTTTGGAGTTGTTTAGCATGACTATTGATGGATAAATTATCTAGGGATGTGGTGGAATTGGTGTAACCTAGAAAACCTAGAATGGGTATGATGTGAGAATATATGGGTTGAATAAGTTTATGATTTATGGGCATTACTAAAGTTGTTATTGAGGTAATGTTTATGATTTTAGATGGTTAAATGAGATTACATTGTGAGTTTGGTGGAATTGTGAAAATGGGTATGTATATGCTTGATAAATGCCATAGTGAGGGAATTCATGGAATATGAACACTATGAGCTTAATGTCGATTTAATATCGATTTTGAATAAGTTAATAGGCCTAAGAAGATCTATAGACTCGAGTTGTGGATAAAGTAATGAAACGAGGCCTCACAAGCATTAATAGAAAACTATAGGTCGAATTGACTATAGTGAACGCACGATGTCATATTATATGGATCGAATATAATGCGGGATACAATTTTGTGCAGTCCCGAAGAGTTCGTTTAAGACGAATCGAACTGTACGAGTAAGCAGCTTAAGGAAGTGGAATCCCGCATCACGATTCCAGGTAAGGGAATTTTGTGAGTATATAGAGGTAGCTGCTCGTACTTTGAACTTGTGGGTGAATATTGGATGTTTTATGAAATGCATGGTTGCTCAAATAAATGATTGATGGTATTCGTGAATGATGAGGAGTATATGCGTGGTTTTGGATTTGAAGTGGATTTTATGAAATGGGATAGTAAGGCTAATAATTGCATAAATCGAATGTTTTGATGCTTTTCAAAACGAAATTGCTTAGTTTTAAGCAAGCTAGTAGATGGGTTGGCTAGTATTGTATGGTTGTTGTGGAAAAGCATTTGTGAGTGCTAAACCCGATTGCCGGGATTGTTTGATTGTGTATGAGCCGCCTATCGTATTTGTATGACATAAATCGCACTAGAGCCTCGCTCGCACTAGATTTCTATGTTTTCATTTGTATGAAACGTGCTGGAGCTTATCTCGCACCTTGATTTGGAAACTATGATGATGTTTATAAACTGTACTGGAGCTTCTGCTCGTGCGTGGATTTTGAGTGGTTGTCTTATGAGTATAACCGTACTAGAGCTATGCTCGTACTCGTCTCTGTATGAGAGGATGCCTGAGTCGTGCTAGAGCTTTGCTCGCACAAGTTTGCTCATTGTGACACGTATAAGGTTGTGAAAGTTGGTAAGATCCTTAAGCCTTACATCCTTAAGCAAACATCCTTAAGCCCAAAGAGGCGGGGAGGCTCTGTTAGGCGGGGAGGCTCTGTTCGGTGGGGAGGCTCTCTTACGGTGGGATCCTTAAGCCAACATCCTTAAGCCCTGGAGGGGCGGGGAGGCTCTGTTAGGCAGGGAGGCTCTCCTACATGGGTACGGTAAGATCCTTAAGCCCTACATCCTTAAGCCAACATCCTTAAGCCCAAAGAGGCGGGGAGGCTTTGTTAGGCGGGGAGGCTCTGTTCGGTGGGGAGGCTCTCTTACGGAAGGATCCTTAAGCCCTACATCCTTAAGCTAACATCCTTAAGCCCGAGGAGGCAGGGAGGCTCTGTTAAGCGGGGAGGCTCTGTTCGGCAGGGAGGCTCTCCTTCACGGATATGGAAAAACTCTTGGTATGGGGTAGGTAAGACCTAGGAATGGCACCCCCAATCACGATATGAGTCTGCGGAGTACGCTGTACCGTGTATATCACATGGAGTACGATGTACCACATAATGGTTATGTGGTGAGAAAGTCTGGCGAGGGATAATCCATCTTCGTGCCAGCGTGATACCCCGCACACCTGGATGCGTGTGGTCTGGGATGATTTATGATGTAATGGTCCACATAGGCACTTTTGATATAGTGACCTAGTTTTATACACATGCGTGAATTGTGAAATGAAAATGTGGTTGTGATTGTGAGTTGATTTGGGGTAATTATGTGTTGAGAAAGAGGTTTATGATGTTGGTTTAAAAAGGAGGTTTCTTAATGAATTGCCCTTTTTATGAATTTAAATGAGATTGAGCATGAGATGATTTATACATGATGTTTCTACCATGTTTTATATGCCGATGCACATGATTTTGATACATGATATATATGTATATTCACATGGCATAGTTTTATTCCTCATGCTCCTACCATAAATGATTTATGCATAACACTATCAGCATGTAGATAGAGTAGTTATCTACCATGCTTGCATTATTGCCTTACTGAGCGTGTGGTTGCTCATCCCACTCTATTTTCCCCCTACAGAGCGTGCGTAGTAGCCCAGTAAGGATTGAGGCGTGGTATTTTGGACTCCGCTGCATCTCCATTGCTAAGAGGTATATACACAGTGATTCTTTTTGTATCTAAACAATGTAAAAGCACAGTACTCTTTTGAGTTGTAATTATGGGGGATGTAGATGTCAGTAAAACATGTATTCGTATAAGTACACGATTAAATGCAAATGTATGACATCGTTTTAATTAATTGAGAATGAATGAGATGTGGTGTTTATTATTGACTCACAGCCCAACAGTGTGTAGTGAGTTTAGTTCACGACTGGGTAAGGTAACAGTAAAACGCGAAAAATTTTCAATGATTTTCGGTTAAAGAGAATGGAATTGGGTTGTGACATCATACTCTCCAAGTTTGATAGCCTACTTCACTAACCTCCCTAAATGCTTAGGCTTTTGGAGTATCTGCCTCAAGGGTTGATGTGTTAACCCTGTTATCAAATGTGCTTAAAAATAAAGGCAAAATTTTCATGCAACCATAACAAGTGTTAGACCTACTTTCTCGGCTTGAGGATACCTTATTTCTACCTCCAACAGAACTTTACCAACATAGTAAACTGGTCTATCTCCTTTAGCAGTTTTCTTCAATAAGACTGCACTAACAGCTTTATCGCCTATCCCAAGATACATGTAAGACACTGATCGAGCCCTAAGGGTATCTTATCCGCAAGTGCACGGGTCGTCCAAGTAATAATGGGATTTGAGTCCCAAGATATCGTCCCACAGAGAAGTTGTTAGCCTAATTAACTACCGGTTAATTTTACCCTAAGTATATCCTAGCAAATTATGAAATTGCAATGGGTGGTCTACATGGCTAAAATTAAAGTACTAAAAATAGTAAAATAATAAAAACTAAATAAAATAAAACTGAGCTCAAAGTACTTACAATACTCCAAGCAATTAAAAACAACCTACAAAAGAAAATTAAAACAGTTAAAACTAATAACGCAATTAAAATAAAATGCAAATATGAAAATAAAGCAATAAACTTAATTAAACTAAAACTTAAACAAGCTTAAAATAAAAATGCATGTAATTAAACTAATTGCAAATTGAACTAACCTAAAATCTAATTAAAAATGCATGAACAACATTTGGAATTCTTAATCACTACTTAAAATGCATGAAATGAATTTATCTAAATTAATTTAAGCAAATCCTAATGCTAGATTAAATTCCTAATGCTTAAGCTAACTTAAAATTAATCTACACTAATGCATGAAAAATGAATTAAGTAACTAATAATGGAAAATGCCAAACAAGGCCTTAGGGGATTTAAATCTTCCCCCCAAATACTATTCACGTGGCATTTCCATTTCCAGGTGGTCCTCTGTACTGCCATTTGCTGCACTGTCCTCGGCTTAGTGTCCTGCTGCGTCTGCTCCAGGCCCCCTCGTTGCATCCAGGCTGCTGTTGCACGACCTGCTGCTGTACGAATCCTCGACAGACTGTGCTGATCGCATCCTGCTCCAGCTGCGTCTGCTTCTGGTTCTGTTGTACCATCTGTTCCATGTGCCAATGTTTGATGCACCGTCCTCGGCACCAGTTTTCTGCTACATGCGCTGTCCGAGTCTGCTGTCTCGCTAGCGTCTTCTTCATCTGCACCATGACACAGCACACGGACTGCCACCTTCATGCATCAGCAGATCATTCACGGCATGAACCAGGTTAATCCCTTGCCTAGCTAGGTACTGGTCACTGCAGCTGGGCACACACATACGTTCTCTGCTTCAGTTCAGTGCCTAACAGCAGCAGTCGGTTATACCCCAGCAAGATGCATCCAGTAATGCTGATTCTGCTTCTGTCACCTCGTCCTGCACTATGCCGCTCGTTGCACAGCCTCTCTGCCTTGCATGCCCTCCACTCTGTGATTCTCTTAACCCCAGCAAACCAACCCACTATCTAACAATCTACACTTCAATCTACAGCATCCTAACAGCAGGAAACAGTTAGCTTAACATATAACAAAGGCAAATAAAATGAACAGTAACAAGGAATAAAAACAGAGTAGAACAGAGTGGAGTAGGAGGTTCACTGTCCACTGCACCCGTGAGGCAGCTTCCCTGCTGCACATGATCATCCAGTACCCCGTCCACTTCCTGCCCAGCAAGCCCTCATTAACACACCAAAACCGAGAGGCAAGGATGAAGGAAAATGTGAAGGTACCGAGTATACATGAGCAAACCGGGAACTGGGAATAAAGGAGAAACCGAGGACATGAAACAAAGAGCAAACCGAGAGCTTCTGGTTTAACACATAAAGAAGACAAAGCACTAGTAATGTAAGTGGAGAAGAAACGGAGACATTGCTGGAAAAACAAGCTTTGAAAATACAAAATCAACAACTCATGACTGAAACCAAGAAGATAGAAAACATAAAAAAAAAAAACCGAGAGCTTAGAAAACAATGGTTAACCGAGAGCAAGAAAACTAAAATGGAGAAAAACTGTTGCACACTAACAAAAGGAAACCAAGAGCATGAAAATGGAAATAACCAAGAGCATGAAAATTAAAGGAAACCGAGAGCTTTGGAATGAAAGTTTGCATTAACATAAAATTTAACAAATATAAAAGAAGACAATCACATGAATAGTAATAACAAGTAGCTAAAAAACTAATCGGAAATAACAAGTAGCTAAAGTAAAAATTAAAACTAAAAGTACTCCTAAATTAATCTACACTACTCCTACTCCTATTCTACTCCTACACTACTCCTAAAACTACTTTAAAACTACTTCATTTTTCAATTGCCACCATGCTCTATTTATACACAAATCATAGGGGTACAATGGTAAATTGTCATCCTAGATGAGTTGGCATTGTTTGGCCACTTGTCTTCCTTTGATTTGCTGCAGAGTAGATATTTCCACGTCATCAATTTTTTGTCCAATTAGTTGTGCGATGTGGCCCGGCGTGTGCTTTCCAGAATATTCGCTTGGTGTCTGTTGATATTATCGTTTCAGAGCAAATAAAATATCGACACCTGGCATTACGCATGTCCAAACGACTGGTGACTCGGTCTGCAAATTGGAAGTGGTCCAGTGTCTTTTAGCCCGTTTTCAGCCCAATTTCATCTGAAATGACTGAATTTCATCTGGATTTAATTTATCTGCATAAATAGGAATTTTAATTAAATACAGGGGATTATTAAGGAATTAATATGGGGATTAAGTAAATAATTAGGAATTTAAGCACAAATAATTCTATAAAAAATAGAATTATCAGACACATATTTTTACTATGTTCCTTATGATTACTATATGTAAATATTTGATTATGTTAATTGAATCAGAAGAAGAGTATTTACTGAAATGAAAATACAAGTGAAATGATTAAAAGCATATAAGCCATGTAAAGGGCAAGTAAGGGCCAAGATGGCCACAGACTAAACCGAAGGGATTCAAATCCTACTGACTGAAGAGAAGAACTTAAAATATCAAAATATAGAGGGTTCAATAAGGAAAGTTGGCTCGGTTTGATCCTGAATATGTTGAAGTAAAGGAAAAGCCAGAAAGGGGCTAAACAAGCTCTAAACGGTCCATTCGAGGTGTTTTTAGCTATTTCACTTCCCGAAAATGACCAAAACGCAAAGATGAGCGTGTTAACCATGAGAATTGACACTTTTGAATTTTTAAGAAAAAGTCAAACGTGGTCAATGGTCAAGAAAAGTCAAGGTTAGTTAAGAAATGTTGACTTTGACCTTAAAGAACTAACCATAGTTAAAATTTAACCCAACCAAGGTTAAAAAGGGGAGAAGCAATATTTTTAGCTAAAACACTCGATCTTCAACTCCTTAAGTATGGAAAATTAATTTAATCGAAATCCGGATTAAATTAAATGGGTAGAAATCGATGGGCCAACTTATGGAAATTTTAAAGCTCATTAAGGTGCAATAAGCATGGGCCGAATTTGGCAAGCCCAATGGACCGAATTGTTGGGCCATTTGATAGGCCTAAAATGAGGCAAATTGTAGGCCTAATTACCTAGGAAAAATCTAGCCCAAAAGAAAAACTCAAACCGAAAGCCCAATTGGAAAGCCTAAAAACTAGGCTCATTAGTTAAAAGTTTAGGCCCAAAAACTATGACCAAGCCCAAATGGTGGGCTGAAAATGTAGATTAAATGGATTAATTTCCTACGTGAAAACAAGGCAAAGCCAAGCCTTCTTCTCCTTTAAGCTCTTGGTAACAAGGAAACACCATGGAAACCTAACTTTCAAGCTTTATCTCTGTAGTAGTGTAGTTGAAGAACCCATATAATTTCTCAATTTCATTCACCCAATCCTCTGCAGCTACTAGGTCCTTAATCCCACTTAAAGACGACGGTTTAAATTTTTGAAACTGCCATAATCTATCCAAGTCACATCCATAACCCTAATCTCTACTACCCTGTAGTGGAGCAACAGTAGAAGGTATATCCTATACTGGTGGGGGTATGGTTGTGCAGGTATCTCAGGAGCAGCTACCTGTTCAACATCACCATGTACAGCTAGACCTTGCCCGCCCCTAGCTCCAGGCAACGACTGGCAATCAACTCTAAAATCATCTCTAAGCACCGCTCTATCCTCGCGAAGCGTGCCTTAGTACTCTCCGATCTCTCTGTCGGACCCTGTGGAGCATGCTCAACATCAGCCTCCACCTCTACCTCCTCCTGAGTCTCATGTGGTAACGACTCAGTATGGCTCCCAGGCCTACCCCTACGGCCTCTAGCTCGTGCTCTCGCCCCTCCACCGCGACTGGTGTTAGGCATAATGCCAAGATTCCTACATTCACAATCATTTCTTAGTCAAACGTATCTCGATATACATAGTTGTATCAAGACAAGCATAGTAACATGAAGATGTAATTTTCTTAAATTTTTTTTTTACACCGACACACATCAGACCAACTTGGCTCTAATACCACCTCAGTCACGACCCTCAATCCACTATAAATCCACTACAATTTTTTTTTCATTTTTCGTTCCATGATTTATTGTTTGTTCTTTACTCTTACCTTACTTGATCGTGAACAGCTACACCACCAACAGTTGGGCTGTGAATCGGTGTCAATATCATCCAACCAAATCATTTCAAATTACATTTCATTTAAATGTAAACACTTGTATTTCTTAATCAGAGTTGTTGTTTACATGTATTTACAATTCTTTACATCCCCAAAAGTTACATTTAGAATATTATTGTGCTATGGTATGTCTAGATACAAAAACTATACAAATGTGTATATCTTGTGTGATGGGATACACCAGACACCAAAATCCAATCCTCAGTCACTCTCTATCTACTGTAAGTGCTATGTAGAGGGGGAAAATAAAGGGGCGAGCAAACTACCGCTCAGTAAGGCAATCATACGAGCAAGTAGATAACTGTACTATCTACATGATCGTGATTGTAACGGCTCAGCCCAGTCGGACCAGCCCAACCGACCATGGCCACCACTCTCGGCCCCACAACATCGACTATTGTTGACATTGTTACTCATCTTATTGTCCGCTTTGAAAGCCCCACAGGCCCCCCACGATTTTATCGAGGTAAATACCCCAATTCGTGTCCCACATGGTTCGAACCTAAAACCTTAAAGTCTTAGTTCTTACACACATGATACCATTGAGCCAACTATGATACCTCAGAAGCGCGAAAAAACAAGGCAATTTTAAAACTTATTTTCATCCATACACAATTATAGGTGCATTCCTGTGCAGTGCCATGCATCATTATATATGTATACTGGAAAACTTTCACCTCAGGATCTCATCATTTAATATATCATAGCATATACAACCCTCAATACAAATTTAATTAATTCCTGATACATCCCATACATCATTGTTCATCAAGTGTCTGTAAATACATTATTAGTCTGGGTACATGAAATGAGAAATTATACCTCAAAATACAATATATGGCCTGAAGCTCAAGTCTTCCACCAGCCACTACTCCGTATGTCGCTGGAAATTCTCTTCACTTGAAGAAATCTGGGGGGAATAGCAAAACAGGGTGAGCTTTTAAATTGCTCAGTAAGGGTGTAAGGGACTCATTGATAAAATAATGATTTGCACAGCACAATTATTTTGTTTTGAGGGAGAAAACCCAATAAACTCAGTAGAAAAATGTAGCATGACTAATTAAAACATCATCTTAACTCATTTCTCAAAGCTTATGCAGAAACATAAGAGTAATTGGTTTAATATAAAAACCACAGTTACAAGCATATGTAAATCAGGATTCGATAATGGCTTTTCTCATAAAACGTGATAAAAATCACCTCAATAGTAATGCATGTGGCGCAGCCATAAAACACAATCTCATGTGTAAAACGAGACTAGGAAAATAAAATTCATATAAAATACTCGTCATGGCATAACAATATAATTCTCCTCTGGGTGCACATCTCAGGCATCCTCAAAAGAGGAAACGTGACAATATGGTCATGTACATGGTATATTGGACTTACGCATTACCAGAACAAGGCCCGACCTTACATGCTACTAGAGCAAAGCCTCTCCTCATACACACTATCGGTCTTACATGCAATCAAAGCAAGGCCCGGACTTACATGCTACCAAAGTAAGGCCTCCTAGTGCTACCAAAGTAAGGAAAAAATATCGAACTTACATACTACCAGAGCAAGGGCACCCAGCGCTACCAGAGCGGGGGTCATCTCACATTACCAGAACGGAGGAATATTGGACTTATATGCTACCAGAGTAAGGCCCGAACTTACATGCTACCAGAGCTAGGCCTGATGTGTATTCAACATGACACGCCTAAGTCTCAGTAATAGCCATTATCATATAAAATCGTTTTGTCTTCACGTAGAACTCATAATGGTTTTCTCTCATAAAATTCATCTAAAAACATTTGTGTACTCAACACAAAACATGTTAAAATCGAGCTCAAACCGGCAAAACCATGTACACATTTCTCAAACCTCAGCACGCCTTAACGTAGAGCCCAAATTACTTTTCACTTTTTAAACTCAAAACGGTTGTAAAACAATTTCACACATAGTTTACAACTCATAAAAATTGGGCCCCAACCAGCTACAAAACCATGTGCAATAACTCATTCACAATCCATAAAACATGATTGTTTTCTCAAATCACATTTCATGCTACAATATCATCACAAATCACATACACAATCGAGTTTAAGTTTTTCCTTACCTCGTTGCACATAGTATAGTGCAATCGTTTCCCCCAAACGACGGACTAGCCTCGCATTCCTCTTCGAAACTCTCGGGCTATCCCAACGATGTAAAAACATCATCAATATGTTATCACATTGTCTCAAATCTCAATATCGAGCATAATTTCTCACATTCTCATTTAACATCTCAAAACCTCATTAACCAAATTCCTCATAATTTCTCAATATTTCTATCAACCCTAATCATTTTCAGCTCATTTATCACTACATCTATTGCCATAATCGAAGAGATCTACTTCAAAATCAAAGGTCAAAGCTTAGAAATTTACCCAAAACTTGTGGAATGCTCAACTCTCACCTCAGCTCAAATCGTCCTTCGATTTCTAACTATGTTGTTCTCCTTTTGATGAGGAATAAGTTTTCTTCTTGCCACAACCTTTGATTCGAACAAAAATAGGTGTTTTAAAGGAGAGAGAAAGCTAGGGTTTGGCTAAAAATAGGGGTTTTCGATTTTTTGGAGAGAGAAATGATGAAATGCAGGAAAAACGCAGGGGTCCTTTTATAGGCGGAGGGTAGGAAATCGATCTGCTCCTATAGGAGATCAATCTGCATTTGAATTTAGGAATGTTTTGGGCACTTTTTATGCCTACCAGATTGATCTGTCTAGGGGTAAGATCGATCTCATAATCTTGAGGAGATCGATCTACTCCTTGTGAGGAGATCGATCTACATTTTACAGAATCATTTTTAGATCGATCTGCTCCTGTAGGAGATCGATCTACCCTTTACAGAAACATTTGGAGATCGAACTACTTGCTTATGGGATCGATCTGCCTATCAGTTCTTGTACATTTCCTGCATTCTTGAGCCATGAGATCGATCTCTCATCCATGAAAATCGATCTGGCCTTCACAGATTACACTGCTACTACATCAATTTGCAGAAAACTCAATGTAAAACTTCCCATAATCTACCCCATAGTCCATATTTCAATCCATACACGTTCAAAACTTAAAAACCTCATTTTCTTATACTTCATCATATCTAAAACTTGTGTGTACATCAATATATCATAATTACATACACCAAATTACAATTCTCATAACTGGGGTACATAAAATTCATAATTCTCACATCCTCCCCACCTTAAAAGAATTTAGTCCTCCAAATTCAACTTGACTCGTCAAACAGATTGGGGTACTTCTCCTTCATAAGGCTTTTCAATTCCCAAGTTGCCACGTCCATGGAGTGATGTTTCCATAAAACTTTCACTAATGGGATGCACTTAGTTCGAAGCACCTTCTTTTTCCTATCGAGGATTCGGACGGGTTCTTCAGTGTAGCTCATGTCCTCTTGTATGTTCATCTCTTCATACTCTATGACATGAGAAGGGTGTGGGTGATACTTCCTCAACATAGATACATGGAAGATGTTGTGTATCCTAGACATTTATGGGGGTAATGCTAACCTGTAGGCTACCTCTCCCACTCTCTCAAGAATCTTGAATGGTCTAATGTATCGAGGACTCAATTTCTCTTTCTTTCCAAATCGCATGATACCCTTACTCGGTGAGTGATATCTTCAGAAATTCTACATCACCAACATCAAACTCGAGTGGCTGTCTAATACATCCGTTTAGCTTTTCTGTCTACTCGGTGCAGCCTATAATATCTCACATTTGAGTTTCACATTATGTACAGCCTACTCAATAAGCTCGGAAGCATTTATCTTTCTATCACCCACTTCTTCCCAAGCTACAGGGGATCTACACCTCCTACCATATAGAGCCTCAAAAGGTGTCATTCCAATACTCGCATGACAGATATTGTTGTACGTAAACTCTGCTAGGGGCAGGTGATCATCCCATGATCCCTTAAAATCTACCGTACACGCCCTCAACATATTCTTTAGGGTCTGAATAGTCCTCTCTGACTGACCATCTAACTGAGGATGATAGGCGGTACTAAAACTCTATTGAGATCCCATAGACTCCTGAAATTGGGTCCAAAATCTGGAAGTAAATTGAGAATCTCTGTTAGAAGTAATACTCACTGGAGCCCCATGTAATCTAGTTATCTCGCTAACATGTAACTCAGCTAAGGCATCCACAGTATCTATGCTCTTGATGGCAAAGAAGTGGGCACTTTTTGTCAGTCTATCCACTATGACCCATATAGCGTCACGACATCTTCAGGTCCTCGGTAAGCCCATAATAAAATCCATGGTGACATGCTCCCATTTCCATGTTGGCACAGGTAAATGCTGTAATAATCCTCCGAGCTTCTGATGCTCAGCTTTCACTTGCTGGCACACTAAATATTTGGCCACATAATCAGCCAGGTCTCGCTTCATACCACTCCACCAGTACTCCTTTCTCAAATCTCGGTACATCTTAGTACTCTCTGGGTGCATGGTGTATCGCGAGCAATGGGATTCTCTCTCAGTATCTATCTTTTCAGGGTATCATCATCCGATACACAAATTCATCTTATAAATCTCAATAACCCATCGTCACTGACTATGAGATCTGACTGCGAAGTCTGCTCAGCTTGGCTAACCATGTCAATCAACCTCTGATCATCACGTTGCCCAGTTCTAATCCGATTCATGATCATGGGCTCTATTCACAGGCTAGCCAAAAATCTAATCTCTACCTCTTTAACTCTGATCCGGAGTTCGATGAACTGCTCTAATAAATCCTATTCCCTGATCATCATAGCAGATATCATACTCTTCCTACTCAGGGCATCAGCAACCACATTGGCCTTTCCTGAATGATATAGAATCTTACAGTCATAATCCTTAAGGAGTTCCATCCATCTCATTTGTCTCATATTTAACTCTTTCTGATCAAATAGATACCTCAAACTCTTATGGTCAGTGAAGATCTGGAATCTTTCCCCATATAAATAGTACCGCCAGATCTTCAAGGCAAATACCACAGTAGCTAACTCCAAATCATGTGTGGGGTAATTTCGCTCATGATCTTTCAACTGTCGTGATCAATAGGCGACCACTCTTCCATATTGCATGAGCACACACCCTAATCCTTGATGGGAAGCATCACTATACACTGAAAATCCTTTTGATCCCTCAGGGATAGTCAACACAGGTGCTGCTATTAATCTCCTATTTAACTCCTAAAAATTAAGCTCACATTGATCAATCCATATGAACGGAGTCTCTTTAAGCGTGAGCTTGGTCAAAGGAATGGCAATCCTGGAAAATCCCTCAACAAATCTTCCGTAATACCTTGCCAAACCAAGAAAGCTTTGTACCTCTATAACTGTCCTCGGTCTTTCCCAATTAAGCACAGCCTCTACTTTAATTGGATCAACTGATACTCCCTCCACTTAAACTATATGACCAAGGAAAGCTATCTGATCCAGCCAAAACTCACATTTACTAAGTTTTCCATATAATTGCTTATCTCGGAGTATCTGAAGTACTAACCACAAGTGTTGTGCATGCTCCTCATAAGATCGATCGAGATATCATCAATAAAGACTATCACAAACTTATCTAGATAGTCTCTAAACACCCCATTCATTAACCTCATAAAGGTTACAGGGGTGTTCGTCAATCCAAAGGGCATCACTAGAAATTCATAATGGCCATATCTTATCCTGAAGGTCATCTTCGGAATATCTTCCTCCTTAATCCTTAATTGGTGATATCCCGATCTTAAATCAATTTTAGAGAAGATTGAGGCTCCTCTCAACTGATCAAGCAAATCGTCAATCTTCGGCAATGGATATTTATTCTTCATCGTGGCTTTATTCAATAGTCGGTAGTCTATGCATAATCTGAGACTACCATCCTTCTTTCTTACAAATAACACTGGTGCTCCCCACGGTGAGACATTAGGTCTAAAAATCCCTGATCCAATAACTCCTGTAGTTATTTCTTCAATTCCTCCAGTTTCACTAATGCCATCATATATGGAGGTCTAGAGATAGGTTGAGTATCCGGTACCAAATCAATGGCAAACTCCAGCTCTCTCTCTGGTGGTAAACCGAGCAACTCATCTAGGAAGACATCCAAAAATTCACATAACATGGGTATATCCTTAATCCTCAAATGTTCCCAATTATCATCTGAAATGAGCGCTTCATAACCTTCACATTAAAAACAATTTTAATACTCTCAAAAGGTAACTTCATAATTTCAAATTGCTTACAAAATTTCCACACATTTATTTCCTCAATATTTCAAACGTACACTGTAAGGTTCAGGTAGGGAGAAAGTTATAATCTTAGTATAGCAGTCTAAACTCACTCGATTGGTTGCTAGCCAATCCATCCCCAAAATCACATCGAACCCATGTATATTTAACATCATTAGATCTACTAACATTACTCTATCTGCCACCTTTATTTCAAGTCCTCTACATATCATATCCGTTCTCTAGGACTCACGCATAAGGGTATTTACATATAGGATATACTCTAGAGGTTCAAACTTCAAATTTAAATTATAGAAAAAATGCTCAGAAATAAACGAATGCATAGATCCCGTATCAATCAACACATGAGCCTTATGGTTACAAACAGAGAGTGTACCTCTTATAGTTTTTGCAGAAGTGTCTATTGTTTCCTTATCCAGAGCAAACTCACATCCCACTGTGACCGACTTCTTTTCTTTCTCTGCTGCAGTGGCCCGTCTTAGAGGATTTACTCTATAAGGCTGTTGTCTGATAGGCTCCAAAGCATGTTGTCTCTGAGGTTGAGGACAGTCTTTTACTCTGTGACCCATATCTCCACATCTAAAACATTCACGGATCAGCCGAGTACAATTTCCCTCATGCGGTTGGCCACAATCTCTACAAACCCTTATCTCAGGCCTGACATCTCGAGGGGTCTCTCTAATGATGGGATAAGTTTTGAGTCTCTCCAATCTGCCCTTTTGTACCTCAATCCTTTCTCTTCTGAAGGAGCCTCTCTGAACATCTGTTTAGGAAATCGTTGGCCTCTTGCCCTTATCTCTAGTCACTACTCTGAGCTCACTCTGGGATTGTACCATTTCAATTCCCCTTTCAATCTCTCGTGCTCATCTCAAAGCATCTCTAAACTCAGTAATACACAGCCTTATCAACCGATCTCTGATAAGGGGCTTCAGTCCATAGATAAATCTCTTAGTGCAGAGTTCTTCATCTTTAAAGGTCTTTGGATCATATTTCAACAGAGTGGTAAATCGACTCTCATAGTTATCCACAGACATATCGCCCTGTGCCAGACTCGAAAACTCAACCTGTATCCTTCTCTGGGAAGCTCGTGGTACATATTGGGCTCTAAAGACCTTTTGAAACTCTTCCCAGCTAATCACATCTTGTCTGGACATCAGAATACTTTAGGTAGTATCCCACCAATCTCAGGCTCTCCCTTTTAACATATAAGCACCCATACTAACCCTCTCAACATCAGTGCATCCCAAATAGTCAAATATGACTCTCAACTCAATCAACCACTACTCAGCCTCTACGGGATCCTTTCTCCCCTTGAATACGGGTGGATTCATTTTCAAAAAGTTCCTTAGTCAGACCATATTTCTATCATCGAGCTGAGTGGCGAGAGGCACCGGGTCCATCTGTACTGGGGGCGCGGGAGGTCCTTGTGGTGGTGTAGGAGTAGTACTCGAGGTATTAACTCCAAAATATTGCGCGAATAACGCAGCCATCTGCTCAAACTGTGTTGTACATCTGTCTCAATCCGATTAAATTGAGAGTTAGGACTCTCTGGTTGTGGGGCAAGTGGCAGAGGAAGCTCTACCTGCCTCCTCGAACGACCTCGTCGTCCACTCATTTTTCAATCTCAATACATTTCTTACGCGTACACATCAAACTTTATTGAAATCTCAATCCTTAATTTTAGTTCATGACCAGACTTATATAGACACTTGGATGTATTCTATTTCACTTAATCGACACTGATAGTACTAAACACCCTAGGCTTGATACCAAGAAAACTCTGTGACGCCCCAAAAGTGTGAAAAAATAGGGTAATTTTAAAACTTATTTTCATCCATACACAATTATGGATGCATTCCTGTGCAGTGTCATGCATCATTATATATGTACACTAGAAAACTTTCACCTTAGGATCTCATCATTTAATATATCATAGTGTATACAACCCTCAATACAGATTTAATTAATTCCTAATACATCTCATACATCATTGTTCATCAAGTGTCTGTAAATACATTATTAGTCTGGGTACATGAAATGATAAATTATACCTCAAAATACAAAATATGGCCTAGAGCTCAAGTCCTCCACTAGCCATTACTCCGTACATCGCAGGAAATTCTCTTCACTTCAAGAAATCTGGGGGTAATAGCAAAACAGGGTGAGCTTCTAAATCGCTCAGTAAGGGGGTAAGGGACTCATTGATAAAATAATGATTTACAGCACAATCATTTTGTTTTGTGGGAGAAAACCTAATAAACTCAGTAGAAAAATGTAGCATGACTAATTAAAACATCATCTCAACTCATTTCTCAAAGCCCATGCAGAAACATAAGAGTAATTGGTTTAATATAAAAACCACAGTTACAAGCATATGTAAATCGGGATGCGATAATGGTTATTCTCATAAAACGTGATAAAAATCACCTCAATAGTAATGCACGTGGCGCAGGCACAAAACACAATCTCATGTGTAAAACGAGACTAGGCAAATAAAATTCAAATAAAATACTCATCATGGCACATCAATATAATTCTCCTCTGGGTGCGCATCCCAGGCATCCTCAAAAGATGGAACGTCGACAATATGGTCGTGTACATGGTATATTGGACTTACGCGTTACCAGAACAAGGCCCGGCCTTACATGCTACTAGAGCAAAGCCTCTCCTCATGCACACTATCGATCTTACATGCAATCAAAGCAAGGCTCGAACTTACATGCTACCAAAGCAAGGCCTCCCAGCGTTACCAAAGGGGGGAAAAATATCGGACTTACATGCTACTAGAGCAAGGCCACCTAGCGCTACCAGAACGGGGGTCATCTCACGTTACCAAAATGGAGGAATATCGGACTTGTATGCTACCAGAGTAAGGCCCGAACTTACATGCTACCAGAGTAAGGCCCGATGTGTATTCAAAATGATACGCCTAAGTCTCAGTAATAGCCATTATCATATAAAACTGTTTTACCCTCGCGTAGAACTTATAATGGTTTTCTCTCATAAAATTCATCTAAAAACATTTGTGTACTCAACACAAAACATGTTAAAATCGAGCTCAAATCGACAAAACCACGCACACATTTCTCAAACCTCAGTACGCCTTAACGTAGAGCCCAAATTACTTTTCACTTTTTAAACTCAAAACGGTTGTAAAATAATTTCACACTTAGTTTACAACTCATAAAAATTGGGCCCCAAGCGGCTATAAAACCGTATGCAATAACTCATTCACAACCCATAAAACATGCTTGTTTTCTCAAATCACATTCCATGCTACAATATCATCACAAATCACATACACAATCGAGTTTAAGTTTTCCCTTACCTCGTTGCACCTCGTATAGTGCAATCGTTTCCCCCAAACAACGGACTAGCCTTGCATTCATCTCTGGAACTCTCGGGTTGTCCCAACGATGTAAAAACATCATCAATACGTTATCACATTGTCTCAAATCTCAATATCAGCATAATTGCTCACATTCTCATTTAACATCTCAAAACCTCATTAACCAAATTCCTCATAATTTCTCAATATTCCTATCAACCCTAATCATTTTCAGCTCATTTATCACTACATCTACAGCCACAATTGTAGAGATCTACTTCAAAATCAAAGGTCAAAGCTTAGAAATTTACCCAAAACTTGTGGAGTGCTCAACTCACACCTCAGCTCAAATCGTCCTTCGATTTTCAACTATGTTGTTCTCCTTTTGATGAGGAACAACTTTCCTTCTTGCCACAACCTTTGATTCGAACGAAAATAGATGTTTTGGAGGAGAGAGAAAGTTAGGGTTCGGCCAAAAATGGGGGTTTTTGGTTTTTTGGAGAGAGAAAAGATGAAATAGAGGGAAAACGTAAGGGTCCTTTTATAGGCGGAGGGTAGGAGATCGATCTGCATTTGAATTTGGGAACGTTTTGGGCACTTTTTATGCCTACCAGATCGATCTGTCGAGAGGTAAGATTGATCTCATAATCTTGAGGAGATCGATTTGCTCCGTTTGAGGAGATCGATCTACATTTTACAAAAACATTTTTAGATCGATCTGCTCCTATAGGAGATCAATCTACCCTTTACAAAAACATTTGGAGATCGATCTACTTGCTTATGGGATCGATTTGCCTATCAGTTCTTGTACATTTCCTACATTCTGGAGCCATAAGATCAATCTCTTATCCTTGGAGATCGATCTGGCCTTCACAGATTGCACTGCTGCTGCATCAATTTGCAGAAAACTCAATGTAAAACCAAGCATTTACATGTCATACCCCAAAACATCAGGTCATGCATGTGTTCATGATATATAAAGCAAATCATGTTATTCAAATCAGAGCAAAATTCTTAAACAAAGCATGGAAATCCATCATGCACAAGTAGTAATTAAAGCATGGAAAATCATCATGCGATGTGCACTTAAAAGCATTTCTTACTTAGCACACATCAGTACAAAATTACCATTTGTCAAGACTCAACCCCTCCCTTAGATTGTCCTGACCCACAAAACAATTTAAAATATAGATTCATCATAAAATAGGTGACATGTGAGATAGGCAAATAACAATAATAAGGGCAATAACTAGGACTATAGTCATATCCACTGTGATCTCAGGCTACACGGATCTTAGTGTGTGGGGTATCACCTCTATCTGCTTTCGTACGGGAGGTAGGTCACGTCCAACTCATTGGTCCATAGCATATCTAACCTTCGTCCGAAGACGGTATATATATATATCATATCCATACACGGTACAGCGTACTCCATGCTATATGCATGGTACAACGTACTCCGTGGATCTATATCATCACATTATATCGTGTCATATCTCAATACACACGTGTGAGCCTATTTAATCGATGTGACACACAGTCTACCTGAAGCTCCTAGCACGACTCCCAACATGTCATAAAATCACGTGCGAGTAATCTCTAGCACAGTAACAAGTATATAGTGGATATCTAGTGCGAGCAACGCTCCAGTACAATGTAAAAAATACATGAAAGCTAGTGTGAGCTAGGCTCCAACACTCATTCATGTATAAACATATCAAATTTCATGCGAGTAGCGCTCTAGCACACTTTGGTTCCACAAAACTCATGTAGGTGGCTCATTTATGTGTAAATAATGGTTATTAAATCAAATCATGCTATTTTCTTGCAAAACCATTTAAATGCTAGCCAGCCTACCAATTCACATGCTAAAAAGCAGTAAAAAGACTCAAGAACATCATGTTCTTGCTTTTCATGAACTTTTGCAAAATCCTAATTTCTTTGCCCTTCAAACATCTATTTCTTTTCCTATACCCACAAACATTCTAAAAAACCATAATGCGCCCGAAAACGCGTACAGATACCTCAAGGGGCCAACACAATTCCCTTACCTCAACTTTCAGTGAAGCAACTCCTTTTTCCTTCCCCGCTTTTCGTGATTGGGCTTAATTTGCTCCGGATATAGCCTCAGAAGCTGCAAGCATTCATTTATCCCATGAGTTAATTACAAATAACTCATATTCTGACTTGATTCTAGTCGATATATCTTATCGAGCCTAATTCTCTTCTTAAATCGATTTTAATTACACTGATCATTTCACCTCGACCCATTGAGCTCCTTAGGATCATTATCACTCATTGGACCAAATTTTAGGTCTATTTTCCTTATCGAGTCGATTTCATTTAGCTTGGCCTATAATCACATTTTGACCTTGGCATGGTGGTTGGACATCCATCACTCCATTCCTAGTCCAATTTGGTTTAGCAAACTTTTTTAGTTATCTAATCAAGCACTTGGTTTGCATGCTCTAACCTTAGCTCTTCCATTCATTCATGCATTTTTACAAACATTAAATATGCACATTTCATCACTTTGACCAATCCGATAAATAGATTTCGCATAACCATCTCAAAATCATGCATGTAACACTACTAACACCTTAGTATAATCCATTTATCATCTAATCAACCATATCTCATTTTCTCACACTAAACCCATTTTAGGTCATGCTTGATTTATCATATTCTAGGTAGTTTCAACCAACAATACATACACCAATCAACTCCTAACAACATCTAGATAAACATACTTAGAGTTGGTGTATTGGAAACTCACCTAGCTTGACTTTCCTCTTGTCCGAAATTGGAAGACCCTTTTGCTCCTTCAATCCAACAAGTTGAGTTTTGATTCCAAACTATGTTGTTCTCCTTCTCACAATGAACAACTTTTCTCTAATAGCTTTTCTCAAATCTTTTTGGAAGGGGTGGTATTTTAGAGTGAGAAAGCTTGCTCTTTTTGGGTAAAAATGGAGGGATGTTTTGATTTGCTGAATAAAGAGGTTTGGCCATTGGGTTTTCATAGAACAGGGGTGGTGAGATCGATCTCCTAAGGTAAGAGATCGATCTTCCCTTGGTTTAATCTATCGAAATATTCAATTTTGTAAGGGAGAGATCGATCTGCTCTTTAGGGAGAGATCGATCTTTGCTAGGCAGAAGCAACTGGAGATCGATCTGCTCTTTAGGAAGGGATCGATCCTTACTAGGTAGGAGCAAATGGAAATCGATCTGCTCATTAGGAGAGATCGATCTGCACTTGGCATAATCAAATGGAGATCAATCAGCACCTAGGAAGGGATAGATCTGTTCCTTACAGAATCATATGGGGGTCGATTTACTTAAATGAGAGATCGATCTGCTTTGAATAAGAGATCAATTTGGCCTTCATCTGAAGCATTCCTACTGCAGATTTTCCCAGATTTTCCCAAATTTTCAAAGGTAAACTCATATTTCATTACTTCAATACTCATTTTGCATTCTAATCTCACTTAGAGCATGGAAAGGTTCATTTCTTATGATTCATATTCAATATGACTTGTGTGTACTGCTTGGAATCATAAAAGTTACTTAGAATTCGCAGTCCTTGCATTATCATTTCGTGTTTTTAAGTCTTTATATTCGATCTGATTATTTAAATTCCATTCGTTTAGTCTGTGGCCACTTCAGCCTTTATTTAACCTTTACATGGATTCATGGATGTTCATTCATTCTCTTTGCAACTTCATTCAATCCAAAATCTCTTCGTATGATTAAATTTAACATATGAAAATGTATTAAATCATATGAATCATAAGGAATACATCACCAAAAGTGGGTCTAACAATTGCATTATGAATATGTAGATAGTATAGTTATCTACTTACTTGTCTGATTGCCTTATTGAGCTAATGAGCTCACCCTTTCATTTTGCCCCTCTCTACAGAGCATTTACAGTAGCTAGCGAGCAACTGAGGACTCGTATTCGGTATTCGCTGCATTCCAATCGAGCGAAAAGTATACATATTTGTATGATTTTGTATCTAAACATATAACAGCATAATGATGTAAACGGATGTAATATCGGGGATGTAAATGTATGTAAATATACATGAGTTCACTCTGAGATGAAATTATTTATAATCAATTTATAATTCATATTGCCATGTATGGATGATATAGGAATGGATGATAAGGTAAGTAAGAATGATGTGACTAATACCGAATCATAGCTCGAAGTAGTTAAATTGTCACAAAAGGAAAAAGGTAAGTAAAAAATAAAAAATTTGTAGTAAGTTTAGGTAAAGGAGATTGTGAAAATACATTAACAGATTCTCCTCAGTTAAAGGTTTTAACAGTAGCAGGAGTTCTTTCAAGTATTCCTTTAACACTTCGAAGGTCGCTTAACACTCTTTAGTCCATTTAAAGTCCTTCTCACATCAGAGTGTCTTAAAGAACGACAGGCTTCTTTCAGCAGACTTTGATAAGAAACGATTTAATGCGGCTATTCTCCCTATCAACCTTTGCACCTCTCTAAAAGTAACTAGAGGCTTCATGTCTAAAATAGCTTAGACCTTTTCGGGGTTGGCCTCAATCCCTCGATTGGTTATCATAAACCCTAAGAACTTCTCAGATTGAACTCCGAATGAACACTTATTGGGATTTAACTTCATGTTATACTTCCTCAAAACTTCAAAAACTTTAGACAATTGCATGGCATGGGATTCCCCCTTTCTACTTTTCACGATCATGTCATCCGCATAGGCTTCCATAGTGTTACCGAGTAGATCCTTAAATATTTTATTCACCATGCGCTAATATGTAGCACCCAAATTTTTTAGGCCAAAGGGCATCACTCTGTAGCAGTAAATGTCTTTATCAGTGATAAAAGACGTCTTTTCTTCCTTTTTAGGGTGCATTAAGATCTGATGATAACTGAAAAAGGCATCCAAAAAGCTAAGAAACTCGTACCCTGAGATTTCATCCACTAACTTATCAATCTAAGGCAACAAGTATGAATCCTTTGGATATGCCTTATTCAAATCGATGAAGTCCACACACATTCTTCACTTTCTGGTGGCTTTCTTTACGATTACCATGTTCGCAAGCCATTCTGGATACTGGACTTCCCGAATAAATCCAACCTCAAGCAACTTGTCGATCTCTTCTTCAATAACTTGTTGTCTCTCAGAGGCGAAATTCCTTTTATTCTGATTAACAGGTTTCACCCCAGGCAACACATTAAGTTCATGATAAATGACTTTCGGATCAATTTCAAGCATATTAGCGGGGGTCCATGAAAAACATCAGCATTCTCTCTTAAGCACTTTACTATCTCTTCCTTCACTTCGGGCCTCAATTTGTCCCCAATGTACACTTTCATCTCTTCATCATCAGCCCTTAACTTTATCTCTTCCATCTCTTCAACGGGCTTTGGCTTAGGTGGCTTAGTGATAGTAAAGGTTTCTTTCCTTTGAATTCCCTTACATGTAGTCGATGCAGCATTACACATTCTTACTCTCCTTTGATCTCTTTTTACCTGTCCCACACCTTCAAGAGTTGGGAACTTCATTAACAAATAACATGGAAATTGTATGGCCCTTATGTCACTCAACAATGGTCGTCCTAGAATAACATTGTATGCTAGAGATGTTGATTGACTACCATAAACAAAACTTGTCTCGTAAAGCTTTTAGGATTCTCTCCCAAAGTAACGGGTAGCTCAATGGACCCTACCACCTTCACTTTCTCTCCTGCGAAGCCAAATAGGGGGTTGTCACAAGCTTCAATTTGTCTTCACTTAAATTCATTTTGTCAAAACAGTTCCAATTGATAAGGTTCACCGAACTTCCATTATCTACTAAAATTCAACTTATTGGATGTTTGGCCATAACTGTCGATATGACCATAAGATCGTCATGAGAGGTAATCACTTCTCCTCGATCAATAGGCAAAAAAGTAATCACATCTTCTTCTTCAATCATTTTCATCTCATAATAGACCTAGTACGCCTGCATAGCGTAAGCTTTTCTTGAAACATATGAGCCACTAGCTATGTACTCTCCACTGAAAATGACATTAATAGCAGCTTATGTAGGTTCATTATTTACCTGCTGATTCCTACGTTCTCCCCTTCTAGCCTCGTTTCTGCTTTCTTCGTTTCTCATCATATTTTTCTGTTATTGTCGCGCCTATCACGTGGTCTATTGTCTCTTCGACCACACACAGGATATTGATTCATTTCACTCCTCCACACATAGTGGTCTAACTTCCCTTCTCTAGCTAACTTCTCAAGTTGGTTCGTTAGATTTCGGTATTTTTTAGTTGTATGGCCAAAGGCAGAGTGGAAACTACAATAAAACCCAAGGTCTCGTCCTAAATTCCCTTCACCTCTTCTAGGGAATTGAAGCATTCCAGTTCTTTCGATTGCAGCTAAGATTGAAGCACGTGGCTCGATAAACTACGCGTAGTTAGCATACTTCAACTTTGAAACTTTACCTGATTTATCTAATCTTTCAGTGTTTTTATCATCAGGTTCTCTCTCTCGTTTCATTTCATCCTTGAAGTCGTGCGTTGGTATCATTTTCATCACTTTTTCTTGAGCGATATGCTGATTTACTCTAGAGAACAAGTTCGAAATCATCGTTGACTGATCCAATGATAACGACTCTTACAACTTTTTAGACTTTATCCCTTATAGCATAGTCGTCCTAGCTACTCCAGCTTGTAGACCACACACTTCAAGAGTAGTATCACGGAATCGATCTACGTAGCTTTTCAGTGATTCTTTATTCCCTTGCTTTAGGGTAAGCAAATAAGTGACTTCCTTCCTTTTTTGGCTATTTATCATGAAGGCCTTTAAAAATTCTCCCCTCAATTGACCCAAACACGAAATAGACCCTTCTGCCAAGCTATTGAACCACTTCAGCACATGATCAGTTAAAGTTAATGAGAATACCCTACACATAATTTCAACTTCACATCCATGCAATAGCATTGCCCTACACATAATTTTAACTTCTCATCCATGCAATAGCATTAATGACTCATAATTCTGAATGTGGTTATAAGGGTCTGTCTTCCCAGTATATGTCGTTATCTATGACATCTTGAATTTCGGGGGCAGGGGTTTCCCCATGCTTACCACATTGAACGTGATTATTCTCCTTTGGCTTTCTTCAACCGAAAATAACTTTTTTCTTTCAAGATTTGTTCCACCATTTTCTTCATATCTATAGCCTCTTGTGTCATGGGTGCAAGTCAATTTTTCACATTTTCAGTGTTGCATGAATTAACCTCATCACAATCAACAACCTCTTTTCCCTTACCTCAGGGAATATGATTTGGCCTTTGATGAGTCATAGGTGGCAAATCCACCATTTCCATTTCTGGATTCCAAGTTGGATCCATTTTTGAGCCTGTCCTCCAACTATGGGACCCTATTATTGATAATTCTATTTTTAATAGAATTATTTGTGCTTAATTTCCTAATTATTTATGTAATCCCCATATTATTTTATTAATAATCCCCTTTATTTAATTAAAATTATTTAATGTACAGATAAATTAAATCCAGATGAAAACTCAGTCATTTCAGTCGAAATTGGGCTGAAAATGGGCTAAAGGAGACTGGACCACTTCCAATTTGTAAATCGAGTCACCAGTCGTCTGGACACGCGTGATGCCAAGTGTCCAATTTTTATTTACCCCGAAACGATAAGATCGACAGACACCGTGTCAACCCTTTGGAAGACACACGTTGGGCCACATCGCACAGTAAATTGGACAAAAAGACTGATGACGTGAAAATATCTACTCTGCAGTAAATTAAAGGAAGACAGGTGGCCAAACAATGTTGACTCATCTAGGATGGAAAAATTACTACTGTACCACTAAGTGTGTATATAAATAGAATATGATGGCAATTGAAAAAAAGAGGAATGTAACCTAGGTTAGGAGTAATGTAGAGTAATTTAGGAGTAGTGTAGAGTAATTTAGGAGTAGTTTTAGTTTTAATTTTTCTAAGCTTTTTCGATCATTTTCTTTTCCCACCAATTGTATTTTATTCTTGTTTAACTACTGTTCATGTTTATTTCCATTTGCTTTATTTTATGAATAGTTTCATGGTTCCAATTTTCTTAGTTTTAGCATTAATTTTTATTCACCACTGTTCATTGTTCTCCTCGGTTTCCCAAGTTTTTTTTATCCAAGTTAAGATTTAGTTTTTTTTTTTTTGTAAAGTTCATCTTCACGATTAGCTTACGTTTCCATTTTTCCCCTCTCTAGCTCTCGATTTTGCTCATCTTTAGTGCTTTACGGGTGTTGATAGTTTTGTTTTGATTTTCAATTGTTAATTTTTCACCAACAGCAAGAAGAATAGCTGCTTTCACCATACTGTTTCTGCACTAGCTGTTTCGATTTTCTGGCAATTTTCCTCCTCTGTTCTACTCTGTTTCATTCATTCACACACTGTTCATTTCTGTTTTGCTGGATATTGTGCATTTTTCCATGTTTTCAATGTGATGATTCTGTTGGTTTGCTAATAATTTACTTAGTTTCTTTTTGTTTCAAGTTTAGCTTTAGATAATCAAGGATTGTTGTTTTGTAAGAGCATGATTGTAGTTGTAGGATAGCATAACATAGCCATACATTTTCACATCGTTCTCTCACTTTTTCGTGACTGTTTCATCTGTTTTATGGATATGGTAGTAGCAGTTCAACAAAAAGGATGATGCTCGAACATGAACCTATCTCCAGTTTAGTGGCAGCAAGCATCTCAGTGACCTCACAAAATTTCCTGTGTCTGGGATAAATGGGGACTAACGCCTATAGCAGAAGCACTAGACCAAGGAACAGCAGCTGAAGCAAGTAGAGGACAGTGGCCTGTAGCAATTAGCTGGGCAGATCGAAAGCAACGCCTGGAGCAGAATCACCAGAGGAACAGCAGCTGAAGCAGGTAGAGGACAGTGGCCTGTAGCAGTTAGCTGGGCAGACCTGGAGCAGAGGACAAACCGAGAGGTGTCGATAGATCGGATGCAGCAGATATGCGAACCTGGACAGCAGCTAATGCAGAGGTTGCAGGCCGACTGGAGACAGAACGAACAGCAGCCTGGAGCAGCACTTGTAGAGGACGTGTGCAGTACACCAGCACCTGGAACCGAGAACACTGCCTGAAAATGAAACAAAGAAGACAAGTGAACAGTGCAATATCGGGACCACTTGATTTGCAATTTTGTTTAAGGCCTTGTTTGGCCAATAATTTGTTATTTCATGCTTTTAGTTGTTTTAATCTTTAATTAGTTGTTAACTTTTATTAATTAGTAGGTTAGTTTTATATCTTTGCATGTTAATTTAATTTGTAGTGTTAATTTTTAGTTAGTAGTTAATTTTATATTATATGTTTTAGGACTTTATTTTAATGTAGAGTTTTTATGTTGCATTTAGAATTAATTCAGATTAAAAGTGTTTCATGCATTTTTAATTTAGTCTTCATTTTTATTAGATTTTAGGTTAGTTTAATTTGCAATTTTTATTGATTTAATTACAAGCATTTTTATTTTAAGTTTGTTTTAATTTTAGTTTAGTTTAATTTATTTCTTCATTTTTGCATTTTATTTTAGTTGCATTAATGAATTTTAACTGTTTTAATTATTTTTGTAGGTACTTACTTTTAATTGCTTGGAGCATTGTAAGTAATTTTCACTCGTTTTTATTTTCTTTAGTTTATAGCCTTTATTATTTTCAATACTTTTAATTTCAGATTTAGTAGATCACCCACATGCAATTATATAATTTGCTAGGATATACTTAGGGTAAGACTAACCGGTAATTAATTAGGCTAGTCAACTTCTCTGTGGGACGATAACTCGGGACTCAAATCCCATTATTACTTGTACAACCCGTGCACTTGCGAATAATATGTTTTGATCATACCAAGTTTTTGGCACCGTTGCCAGGGAAGTTTTAATTAGTCGTTAATTAATATCGGTGAAATTATGCTTAGGTGTAATTCTAGTTTGTAAATATTTAGATCCTTAGTTTAGTTTAGTTAATTTTCTCATAATTAATTAATTAAAAAAATTAAAAATTTAAAAAACTTAAAAAAAAAATTCTAAGGACTTTTTTATGTTTGCATGCGTAGAACCAGAAGTTATGATTGCTTTCCTTTAGACCCTGAAATTGAACGAACACTTAGAAAAATTCGAAAGGATTCTAGGAAATTTTTAGCTCTGCTGCAAAACACTATGGCAAAAAATAGGGAAATCAGGACCGTTGGAGATTATGCGGTGCCGACGATTGGAGGTTATTATACTGGCATTAGGCCACCAGCTGTCCCTGTTAACAACTTCAAAATTAAGCTTTCATCCTCCAGATGATCCAAACCTCTTTACAGTTCAGTGGGCTTCCACACGATGACCCACATGCTCACCTCGGGCAATTCCTGGAATTGTGCAACACGTTCAAGCACAATGGATTATCTGATGATGCGCTTAGGCTTAGATTATTCCCCTTCTCGCTTAGGGATAGGGCGCGACACTGGTTAATCTCCTTGCCTCCAGGATCTATTTCTACATGAGATGAGTTAGCACATCAATTTCTATCTAAGTTTTTCTCTCCCTCTAAAATAGCCAGACTTCGTAGTGATATATCTTCCTTTGCCGAGTTTGACTCTGAATCTCTTTACGAAGCATGGGAACGATATAAGGAGCTTCTTAGGAAGTGCCCTCACCATGGCCTACCTTTGTGGTTGCAAGTCCAGACCTTCTACAACGGACTTACAAGCTAGAATATGACCATCGTTGACGTTGCTGCGGGTGGAGCGCTAATGTGTAAAACAGGGGAGGAAGCTTATGAGCTCTTGGACACGATGGCGGCTAACAACTATCTATGGTCCTCGGAGAGACAATTGCCAAAGAAGTTGGCGGGTATTTATGAGCTCGACACGCTATCTACCTTGACCTCTTAAATCGCTAATCTTACGAAGAAGGTAGAGTCGCTCAATTCCCAACATAATCCTTCTACCAGTCCTAATCCTGTTTATTCTATCCAAAGTCCTTTTCTTTCCTGCGAGCTATGTAGTGGTATCCACTCTGTAGATAGGTGTGCGCTCAACTTAGAATCCGTTCAGCATGTTGCCCCTTCTCAAATGCAACAAAACAACCCGTTTTCAAAGACCTATAATCCAAGGTGGAGGAACCATCCTAACTTCTCCTAGAGCCAAAACTAATGGCAAACTTCTAGCTCTAGACCTGTAGGACTCCCTGGTTTTCAAGCTCCACCGGTTCAGGTACCACCACAGCCGCAATTTCCATACCATCCATCTCATCATCCCCATCCACCTCACTTCCATCATCCACCACCACCACCACCACCACCACTTATGCAGCCCCAACTCTACCATGCACCAGCGGCTGAGAAGAAGCCCTCGCTTGAGGAAATGTTCACAACGATCCTACAAAATCAAGTTGTCTCAATCAAGAATTTAGAAGTTCATGTTGGACATATAGCCAATGCTCTTAGCCAGTGTCCACAAGGGACCCTCCCCAATAATACTGAAGTTAACCCTATTAGGCAAAGGGAGGGTAAGTAACATGCTAAATCCATCACCCTTAGGAGTGGTAGAGAGCTAGATGATCCACAAGTTAAGTCTGGACCTGAATAGCACATAGTTGAAGAATCCTTAAGTTCTAAAGAAGAAGCTCAAAAAGAGCAGGAACCTAAAGATCAGGCTACAAAGGAATCCAAGTTAAGTGTTTTTTCATCTATACCTTCTTCTACTTCACAGCCTTCCTCATCCTCTGATGCTACACATGTTTCCACTACATACCCTCCGGTTAGACCACGAGTACCTTTTCCTCAGAGGTTCCAGAATCAAAAACTAGATCAACAATTCACTAAATTTCTTGAGGTTTTTAGGAAACTTCACATTAACATTCCTTTCGCAAATGCTTTAGAGCAAATGCCAAGTTATGTGAAGTTTCTGAAGGACATCCTCTTTAGAAAAAGGAGATTGGAAGATTATGAGACGGTGGCCTTAACTGGGGAATGTAGTGCAATTATCCAGAGGAAATTACCCCCAAGCTCAAGGATCCCAGAGTTTTACCATACCTTGCACTATTGGAAATATGGTCTTTGGTAGAGCCTTGTATGATTTAGGAGCCAGTATCAATCTGATGCCTTTGTCTATCTACCAAAAGTTAGGAATAAGGGATGTCAAGCCTACCATAGTGACCCTTCAGCTAGCTGATCGATCCATTAAATATCCAAATGGGGTCATTGAGGATGTGTTAGTAAAGGTGGACAAATTTATTTTCTCTACGGATTTTATTATACTGGACATGGACGAAGACAGGGAAGTCCCCATTATACTAGACAGACCTTTCCTAGTGACTGGTAGAACTTTAATTGATATGCAAAAGGGGGAATTAACTATGAGAGTCCTAGATCAAGAAGTGAAGTTTAATGTTTTCAAACCTTTGAAGCTCTCTGATGACTCTCAAGAGTGTTTTAAGATAGAGATTGAGGAGGATATAAGGCTTGAGCATAGGACATCTGAAAGAAGGAGGGAAGTAGCTAGAGCTCAAGAGGATTTAACTGTTAACATTCTATCACCACTTTGGCTGATCCTCTTACTCTTCACCCTGCTACTGAGTGTTGTGTTCTTTAGCTGCATTTGAAGTGGCTTAATTCTTTCTTTTCACTTTGTATATAGTTCTTTTTCTTTTCTGTTGTTTCTTTCTTTGTTTATTTTGCAGATTTTTTTCTAATATTATGTTTTCAATCAAGTTTCAGTTGTTCGTCATCATCATCAGAAAGGGGAGTACTCTGTTCTTGATCTTAAATGTTTATATTATCTGCAAACTGAGGACACTGTGCACTTCAAGTTTGGGGGAGAGGATATCACTTGAGTATTTTTTGAAAATTTGGGCAAAACTGAAAAAAGTTTTAAAATTTTTTTCGAAAATATGAACTTAAATTGTTTGATTTTGGGACGATTTAATGCTTAGCATGTAGTTTTCCCATAATCCGATGATATGACCCCATGATTAAGTCTGATTTTGATTGACTGAGAAGCATGATTATAGGAAAAGCATGAAGTTGAATTCTTGAATTTGTCTTGATTCTGATTGTGATTTCCTCATTTTATGCATATGTCATGTCATGAAACTGTATATTTATTTAGAGAAAGCTTATGTGGACCTAGGATTACATTTTCTTAGTTGATTTTGTATATCATATTCTAGAATTTGTTTGATCTAATCTCGATGTGAAATATTATATCACACTTAATTAGGGAGATGATTTAGGTATTCTTTGGGTCGTTTGAGCCTTTCTAGCCATACCTGTACATATTATCCCTAGTCACCCATCTGAGCCAAATAAGCCTTTCTCTGTAAATACACATGCCTATAATTTTCCTTAGCTTAAATACTTTGTTCCTATCCCTTGTCCCGAAAGCATGAAAAGTCATTGGGATATATTATGAGCTTTATACATTTGGGTATCTGGTGATAGTGAAAATTCAAAAAAAAATGAAGAAAAAGAAAAAGAAAAAGAAAAGAAGAAAGAAGAAAAATACAAAAATAGAATAAAATGTTTAGCAAAAGAAATAAGTTTAGGGGAAATAAATTTGAGCTTTTACATTAAAGATCCCAGAAGTAATGCATGTTAAGGGGTAATTAAACCTAAATCAACTTTATCATACCTTAACCCCAGCCTTACATTACAAGCTTAATGAAGTCCTATTGATCTTTGATTGAGTGTGACTACATTAGTGGAGAGAGAAGTGAAAAGAAAACTTATGGGAATGATCACATGTCATTGACTTTGCATTCACTATGTTTGCATAATCTGATCCAGATAATGTACTTTGAAGTGGTTTTGACATTTTTCACATGCACACACGAGAAGTCTAATTTTGGGTTAGGACTTATGATGGAATAATTTTAAGTGTTGGACTTGTAATTGTGAATCTTTGATTTCATAGTCTGTACTTTATCTTTGAGGATGATATTGGGAAAATTATTATGTTTTGTACTTGTCATTCCTACAATTGTTTTGTTTTGCTTGAGAACAAGCAAAAGCTCAAATTTGAGGGTGTGATAATTCTATTTTTAATAGAATTATTTGTGCTTAATTTCCTAATTATTTATGTAATCCCCATATTATTTTATTAATAATCCCCTTTATTTAATTACAATTTTGTAATGTGCTGATAAATTAAATCCGAATGAAAACTCAGTCGTTTCAGTCGAAATTGGGCTGAAAACGGACTAAAGGAGACTGGACTACTTCCAATTTGCAAACCGAGTCACCAGTCGTCTGGACACATATGATGTCAGGTGTCCGATTTTTATTTGCTCTGAAACGATAAGATCGACAAACACCGTGCCAACCCTCTGGAAGACATACGCCGGGCCACATCGCATAATAAATTGGACAAAAAGATTGATGATGTGGAAATATCTACTCTGCAGCAAATTAAAAGAAGACAAGTGGCCAAACAATGCCAACTCATCTAGGATGAAAAAATTACCATTATACCCCTAAGTGTGTGTATAAATAGAACATGATGGTAATTGAAAAAAAAAAAGAGGAATGTAGCCTAGGTTAGGAGTAGTGTAGAGTAATTTAGGAGTAGTGTAGAGTTTTAGTTTTAATTTTTCTAAGATTTGTTCCACTATTTTCTTCATATCTATAGCCTCTTGTGTCATGGGTGCAAGTCAATTTTTCACATTTTCAGTGTTGCATGAATCAGCCTCATCACAATCAACAACCTCTTTTCCCTTACCTCAGGGAATATGATTTGGCCTATGATGAGTCATAGGTGGAAAATCCACCATTTCCATTTCAGGGTTCCAAGTTAGATCCATTTTTGAGCTTGTCCTCTAACTATGGGACCCTATTATTCCAACACCTCTTATACCATTCTTTGGCAGACCATTAGCATTCTGGAGCCAAAGGTCTCCCATATTCAAATATCTAGAATCTGCCACACCCTAACTCTCAAGATCTCCAACACCTTAACGTCTTAGACCCTCCACAGTCTCACGCACAGGGTCTCCCGCACCCTGACACCATGGCTCTCTGACACCCTGATGTCTCAAGTTTGCTGTAGTCTCACGCTCAGGATCTCCCGCAGCCTGACGCCAAGGCTCTCCAACACCCTCGCGTTCAGCATTCGCTATGTAAGAAGTACGCTTCCTTTGGCTTCCTTCTTCCACCAAGTTTTGAACAATTGGATGCAAGTTTATTTGTGGGAACACACCCCTAAACAAGTCAATCATAACTCACAATGCTTGGGCTGTCTCTTCTCCCTGCTTCTTCATTGCTTCAAATTCTACTATAGAGACTGTGTTCACAAGTGCCTCTCTCTCCCCTTGAGCTTCATGGCCTAAGTTACGAATTGAGGAACTCACAGTATCTTCATTTCCATCACTCTTTATTGCTGTTGATCGTGTCCTCACCAGTTTTATAAAGCAGAAGGTTTTTTTTCGATTTTCATAGATGGCGCTAATTGTTGTTGGTAATCATCACAATGATGTATTGCTGACGTCTTTGCCTTGATCTTTGTTCCACGTCCTATCAAAGGCTTTTTAAGAAAAAGAATAATAAAAAAGACACAGAGGTTTATCTATGCGTAAGCACTCAGATGCTTAAGTCAGAAAGACAGTTGTAGAGCTTTTGTAAACCAAATAGAGTCTTAGTTTAACTAATCATACCTATCCCATATTTGTTGGGATTGATTCTACTTTTAATTACATATTTATCCACAAATTAAGTATCTCTTACTATTTTACGGGTCCTACATAATCAAAGGTATTTAAGGATAAAATCGTAAGTAAATTTTAATGCATGGGCCCTTAAGTGCTTGGTTTTTCCATGCGTAACGCCTTCGCAAAGGCAATTCAAACTCTTCCACGTGTATGCAAGAGTAATAGACTCACATGAGTATGAGAGTGCATCATGTACTGCACCTTCTTTATAAGGGAGGGTATCCTCTCGTGCATAAGCGAGAGGGTCTCCTGCCCCATGTATGGGCTTGTATGTGGGTGTGCCACCACAATCATGGGCGGGAGATCATTTCGCTCATGCACACGCCTATGTTTAATTTGATCATGGGTGCGCCACGTGGCGCAGCCACAACATAGGCGAGAAGGTATCCCGCCTATGTACGAGAGGATACCTTACGCCATGTGGCGTATTTTGCTCGCGCCACGTGGCGTACTTCGATTGTGCCATATGACGCACTTCAATTGGTGCTACGTAGTAAGAGTCTTCTTTTCAGCAGTGGCATGTGGGACTGTGCATTTACATGTGTCAAATTTTTTTTGTTGTATCTCTCTCAAGTTTTTTTTTTTTACGTTAAAATTTAATCAGGTTTCATTACTCACAACAATATATAAAGAACTTGTTTTGGGTAGTTTAAGTGATTAGAGATTAATTACAGAGCTTGTTGTAATTAACTAAGAAGTAAGAGAAAATGGTGTAACAGAACTTGTTGTTATACTATGGTTGATTGCTTAATTTAATAACTTTCTTTAGACTTCAATGATCAACGTCTTAAATCAAGAAAATAAAAAAATATGGTAACAAAAGTCTTTCAATTTGTTAAAAACCAATTCTTTTAATTTGCATTTAAATTATTTTCTTTTATTAATTGTAATATAAAATCTCGTATATATATATTTTTATAATTATCTAGAGCTTTAATTTGCTTTGGTTCAATTATTTGAATCCTTGTTGTTGTGCATGCTATTAAGAATAAAACAAAAGTGTGCCGCGTGGCCCACGAAAAATGAGCCAAGTGGCGCACAAATAAAACGGGTATAGGCATGAGAAAGTCTTGCATTTAATGAAAAGGGCATATGCGTAATTAGGGACAGAGAGAAACCCCTATAAATAGGGGCTAGGTATTATTCATAAACCATATCTGAGAACTCCATACTAAAACTCTGTCAAACTCCCTGTCTGACTTAAGCATCAGAGTGCAAACGCAGGGAACAACCCCTGCGTTCCTCTGATCTTCTTATTTTTTGCAAAAGCTCTCGAAAACACATGGCAGGGAACCCAAAGAGAAGACGTCAGCGATTCGTCACAATTGTTTCAGGTAACAACAATTGGCGCCGTCTGTGGGAAACAAAGAAAAGCTATGGTACAGACACGTTCAGAAGGGACGAGAACCGATGGATAATACAAAAAAATCAAAATTCAAAACTAAAACGACTTTTTTTGGATGAAATCCAAGACAAATCACCTTTAGATTTGCCATCGCATAGATCTCGAAAGTTACGTAAATTAAAAAAAATCACCTCAATTGGACCACCGAGTACAAAGTTATGGCCCTCCGAAGTTTCGAGCACAGGGAGAGACTCTGCCGCGTGAGACTCTGCCGCACACTCTGCCACTCGAGACTTTGTCACGCACCTGCCGCACACTCTACCGTACACTCTGCTGCTCAAGACTTTGCCACGCGAGACCCCTATCGCACACTCTGTCGTGCGAGAGACTCTGCCGCGTAAGAGACTCTGTCTTGCGAAACCCTGCCGCTCAAAAGAGGCGAGACTCTGCCGTGCGAGACCCCTATCGCGCACTCTGTCGTGTGAGAGACTCTGCCGCTTGAGAGACTCTGTCGCGTGAAACCTTGCCGCTCAAAAAGAGGCGAGACTTTACCGCGCGATACCCTGTCGCGCACTCTGCCGGGTGAGAGACTCTGTCGCGAGAAACCCTGCCGCGCATACTGTCGCGCGAGGCGTGAGACTCTGTAGCGCGAGACCTTGTTGAGCAGTCTGCCGCAAGAGACCCTGCCACGTGAGAGACCCTGTCGCGCACCCCTATCACAAGAGAGACCTTGACACGCAAGACGCTGCCGCGCACTCTACCACGCACCCTGTCGCGCAAGACCCAACCGCACAATTTTAGATTCCTAATGTAGGGCTGAGGGAGCATAACCCTATGGCATATTTTTAGAACCCTGTCGCGGGGACCAGTACTCAGGACCCTGTCGCCAGGGTGAGGGAGATAAACCCTGTCGCAGTGTTCGGGAGGCAAACCTCTACAGCAGGGTTTGGTCGGAATGAATTCGAAGTTCATCGGTCTGGAGAGCAGGGGAGACAGAGCCCTCCCTCAGCAAATAGAAGACAGCTGGCTAGTGGTCAAAATAGTCTGAACTCCTTAATCTATTTCAAAGATTCAAAGTCAAATCTTGGAATGAGAGATGTTAGAAGAAAGCATCTAGTGCAAAGACCTAAGAGAAGGAGCTTTCATTCAAATGACTCGAACTCTTCTAGTACCAAGGAAAGGGGAGCACATTCGACCCGAGAATCGAAGAAGAACATGGAAAAAGTCATAGAAAGGAGTCTTAGAAAACTTATGTGGATCACTTCCTAGATGCTACTCTAGAAGTGAAAGATTTATAAGTAGGAGTAGCTATGGCAGCAATCCTGCAAAGAACGAAATCTGATAAGTAACAAGAGTCTTTGTCCCTTGATCAGCCAACAACTATCTCAGATTTATTTGCTCGAACAAATTACTATGTTGCCCAAAAGGAAGTAATGAAAATGGTATAGTCTCAAGACGCGAAAGAAGAAAGGAAAAGAGAAAGAAACGTGACCGGGAGGAATTCGTCCAGACCCGACAGATCAGACAAGACTCCTAGACTTGGTATGAAAACTATACCAAGCTGAACGAGCCTCGAGCTACTGAAAGGACTGGACTGTTAGAATTCCTGAAAGAGAAAGTAAGAAACTTAGGGCGGAATACAAATGCCTACTGTAATTTTTATTCCGCTTATGGTCATCCTACGGAAATGTGCAAAGAACTGATGGATCAGTTAGAGAAGTTGGCCCGAGAGGGGAAGATTCATATCTTCCTTTGGAGAAGCGAAATGACTTGTTACCCCCCATGAGATCGAAGGGACGATTGTCCGTGGAATAAGCAAAATAATGATAGAGGGAGATTTGGTGCTTAGGATTGGGCCCAACACCTGCATCCTGGGAACTCCGCATGGAAAGAAAATAGGGAAGACATGGAACTTAAATCACTTGAAATTGTATTGGAGTTAACTATTATGTCATTTTTTTCTGAATTTTTACATTCTCGCAAGATTATTATGCAAGTTACTTCTCTAATTTCATATTACATCTTCAACGTTTATGAATGTGAATCTTGTGACAGAAAACAGATAAGCCGTAAGAGCCTAAGGCGCAATAGCGTCACTGTGGCCAAGCACTGAAGACAGAAGCCGTAAGAGACTGAGGCGCAATAGCGTTACTGTGGCCAGGCATAAAAGACAGACGAGCCGTAAGAGCCTGAGGCGCAATAGCGTCACTGTGGCCAGGCATAAAAGACAGACGAGCCATAAGAGCCTAAGGCGCAATAACGTCATTGTGGCCAGGTGTGAAAAACAGGCGAGCCATAAGAGCCTGAGGCTCAATAGCGTCACTGTGGCCAGGTGTTGAAGACAGGCAAGCCGTAAGAGCCTGAGGCACAATAGTGTCATTGTGGCCAGGCGTGGAAAATAGACAAGCCATAAGAGCCTGAGGTGCAATAGCGTCACTGTGGCCAGGTGTAAAAGACAGACGAGCCGTAAGAGCCTGAGGCGCAATAGTATCACTGTGGCCAGGCATGAAAAACAAACGAGTCGTAAGAGCCTGAGGTGCAATAGCGTCACTATGGCCAGGCATGAAAAACAGACGAGCCGCAAGAGCCTGAGGCGCAATAGCGTCACTATGGCTAGGCATTGAAGACAGACGAGCCGTAAGAGCTTGAGAAGCAATAGCGTCACTGTGGCCAAGCGTTGAAGACAAATGAGCCGTAAGAGCCTGAGGCGCAATAGCGTCACTGTGGCCAGGCGTGAAAAAAAAGACGAGTCGTAAGAGCCTAAGGTGTAATAGCGTCACTGTGGCTAGGCGTAAAAGACAGATGAGTTGTAAGAGCCTGAGGCGCAATAGCGCCATTATGGCCAGGCGTGGAAAACAGACGAGCCGTAAGAGCCTGAGGCGTAATAGCGTCACTGTGGCCAAGCGTTAAAAACATACGAGCCATAAGAGCCTAAGGCGTACTAGCGTCACTGTGGCCAAGCGTGGAAAACAGACGAGCCGTAAGAGCCTGAGGCGCAATAGTATCACTGTGGCCAGGCATAGAAAACAGACGAGCCGTAAGTGCCTGAGGTGCAATAGCGTCACTGTGGCTAGGCGTTGATGACAGATAAGCCGTAAGAGCCTGAGGCATAATAGCGTCACTGTGGCTAGGCATTGAAAACATATAAGCCGTAAGCGCCTGAGGCGCAATAGTGTCACTGTGGCCAGGCGTTGAAGACAGACAAGCCATAAGAGCCTGAGGCGCAATAGCGTCATTATGGCCAGGCGTGGAAAATAGACGAGCCATAAGAGTTTGAGGCATAATAGCATCACTGTGACCAGGCGTTGAAGATAGACGAGCCATGTGAGATCTGACAATTTTAGATATATTTTAATGATGTAATAAGAACTTGAAGTGTAATTTATCGAGCTAAGTGAATTGTGGAAATTATATTTGAAGATTTATGTGTAAGTGTTTAACATAAGTGTGAAACTAAGAGGTCAAATCGATCTTGGAGAAGGAGAGATCAATCTGGTGAGTTAAAAATGACAAGGAAGGAGGAATTTAAGGAGCAGATCGATCTCCAATGGAAGCGGATCGATCTCCTTATGATTCTGTTTGGGAGAAGATCGATCTCATGAGGAAGGGATCGATCTCAAGAGGAAGGGATCGATCTCCAAATGTTTCTGTTTGGGAGAAGATCGATCTCCTCAAGGGGCAGATCGATCTCATAAAGCCATAAAGAGATCGATCTCACCCCTCGACAGATCGATCTCCTAGGCATAAAATTGCCCCAAATCGTCCCCAAATTCAAATGCAGATCGATCTCATCAAGAGCCAGATCGATCTCCTACCCTCAGTCTATATAAGGAACCCCTGCTTTCTCCTGCAATTTCATTTTCTCTCTCTTTCAACCCCATTTTCACCGAGCCCTAGCTTTCTCACTCATCCAAAGCACCCATTTTCATCCAAATCAGAGGCTGTGACAAGAAGGAAAGTTGTTCCTCATCAAAGGGAGAACAACATACTTGAAAATCGAAAGACGGATTGAATCGAGGCAAGAGATAAGCTCTCTACAAGTTTTGGGTAATTTTTAAACCTCGATCTTGATATTTGAGATGATTTTCGTGATAATGGCTGTTGGCATTGTGTTGAAATAGTTGGAAAATGATTAGGGATTGATGAAATTACAATGTAGTTGGAGTGATAGTGATATTTAGCAATTTTGGGAATTTTGAGCTATAAATGAAAATTTAGACAATGTGGTGAATTAGCATAGATAATTTGGCATGAGAAATGTAGAACGTTGAGATGTTGTGAATGAGATTGTAGTTTGGGGTAAAGTTACGAGAATCAAGAGATTTGAGGTGTTACGAGCAATTATGCTCGATTTTGAGAATTTAAGTTACTGTGATGATGAATATTGATGTTTTAACATCGTTTGGACAGCTCGGGAGTTTCAGAGTGGAGTGCGAGACTAGTCCGTGACAAGAGGGAAATAATTACACTATACGAGGTGCAAAGAGGTAAGGAAACTAAACCAATTGTGTATGTGATTTTGAACTATTATAGCATGATTTGTGATTTATAAAACAAGCATGTTTGATGTGTTGTGTTTTGATGAGAATGCACACGATTTTTATAGCCGGTTGGAGCCCAATATTTTTATGAGTTTATAATTGGGCTCTACGTTAAGGTGATCTTGAGATTTGAGAAATGTGTGCGTGTTTTGCAGGTTGGGACTCGGTTTCAATATGTTTTGTGTTGAGTACAAAACTGTTTTAAATGAGTTTTATGAGAGAAAAACCACTATGAGTTCTACGTGAAGGCAAACCAGTCTTATGTGATAAGACTTAGGTGTGTGATTTTGAGTACACACCGGGCATTGCTCTGGTAGCATGTAAGCCTGATTCTTCTCTGTTCTAGTAACGTGAGATCCCCCATTCTGTGGCTGTGCCACGTATATTTGGTGGCCGTTGCCACGTGAGAACCCTAATTGGTGGCCGTTGCCACGTGAGATCCCCCATTATGTGGCTGTGCCACGTATATTTGGTGGTCGTTGCCACGTGAGAACCCTAATTGGTGGCCGTTGCCACGTGAGATCTCTCATTCTGTGGCTGTGCCACGTATATTTGGTGGCCGTTGCCACGTGAGAACCCTAATTGGTGACCGTTGCCACGTGAGATCCCCCATTCTATGGCTATGCCACGTATATTTGGTGGTCGTTGCCACGTGAGACCCTATTCTGTGGCTGTGCCACATGTGAATCTAAATCAGTGGCTATGCCATGTATATTTGTTGGCCGTTGCCACGTGAAACCCTATCCTGTGGCTGTGCCACGTGTGAATTTAAATCAGTAACTATGCCACGTGTGTTTAGTGACTGTGCCACGTGCATTGTTATTACAGTGATTTTATCACGTTAATTGAGAAAGCGATTATCGCATTGTTTTCACACGTTTGTTACTGCTCTATGCTGAGCCTTTTACTTCATGTTTCTACATGATTTTGAGATGTGAGAATGTTGTTCTGAGAACTTTCATGCTATGGTTTTCAAAAGAGTATAATGAGTTTCACATACAAATAAATATTTTGTGATGTGCATTTTGGTTTATGTAATGAGTCCCTTACCCCCTTACTGAGCGATTTAGAAGCTCACCCTGTTTTCTTTCCCCCCCAGATTTCTTCAAGTGAAAAGGGTTTCCCTGCGACGTACGGAGTAGTGGTTAGTGGAGGACTTGAGCTCCAGGCCATATATTGTGCTTTGAGGTATCGTTTATCTTTTCATGTACCCAGACAATTATTGTAATTACAGACACTTGATGTATAACATTGTATGGGATGTATTAGGACTAATTAACTTGAGATTGAGTAATGTATACGATATGGTATATACTATTTAATGACGAGATCCTGAGGTATGATAAGTGTGATTATGTATGACACTGTACATGAATGCACTCTTAATTATGAATTGATGAGTAAAAAGTTCTAAATTGGCCCCATTTTCTACATTTTTGGGGCGTGATAGAGCTTTCTTGGTATCAGAGCTTAAGGTGTCTAGTACTGTCAGTGTCGGTTAAGTGAAATAGAATACATCACAAGTGTCTGTAATAGTCTGGTCATGAATTGAATCTGAGGATTGAGATTTCAATCAATTTTGATATGTACACGCAGGAGATGAGTTAAGAAAGAGAATGAGTGGACGACGAGGTCGTTCGAGGAGGCAGGCAGAGTCCCCTCCACCACCTGCCCTACAACCAGAGAGTCCTAACTCTCGATTCAATCGGATTGAGTTCGATGTGAGGCAAGATTTTGAGCAGATGGCAGCGTTATTCGCGCAACACTTTGAAGTTAATGCCTCGAGCACTACTCCTACACCACCACCAGGACCTCCCGTACCCCCAGTACAGATGGATCCAGTGCCTCTCGTCACTCAGCCTGAGGACAAAAGTATGGTCCTACTGAAGGATTTTCTGAAGATGAATCCACCTGCATTTAGGGGAAAGAAGGATCCTACCGAGGCTGAGGAGTGGCTGACGGAGTTGAGAATTATATTTGATTATTTGGGGTGCACCGATGCTGAGAGGGTCAGTATGAGTATCTATATGTTGAAGGGGAGAGCTCGAGATTGGTGGGGTACTACCCAGGGCATTCTGATGTCCCTCCAGGATGTGATTGGTTGGGAAGAGTTTCAGACAGCCTTTAGGACCCAATATGTACCACAAACCGCCCAAAGAAAGAAACAGGCCGAGTTTTTGAGTTTGGTATAGGGTGATATGTCTGTGGATGACTATGAGAGCCAATTCACCGCGCTATTGAGGTATGACCCAGAGACCTTCAAGAATGAAGAGCTCCATACAAAAAAGTTTGTGTATGGATTAAAGCCCGTCATCAGAGATAGATTGATAGGGCTATGTATTACTGAGTTTGGAGATGCTCTGAGACGAGCACAAGAGATTGAAAGAGGAATTGAAATGGTACAATACCAGAATGAGCTCAGAGCGGTGAATAGAGATAATGGCAAGAGGCCAGCAATTTTCCAAACAGAGGCTCGGAGAGGTTCCTTCAGAAGAGAAAGGATTGAGGTGCAGAAGGGCAGATTAGAGAGCCCCAGAGGTTACCCTAACATTAGAGAGACCCCTCAAGATGTCAAGCCTGAGACAGGGTTTTGCAGAAATTATGGTCGAATACATGAGGGAAGTTGTACTGGGTCGATCCATGGATGTTTTAGATGTGGAGACATGGTTCACATGGTGAAGGATTGCCCTCAACCTCAAAGACCACATATTCCAGAGCCCGCTAGACAACAGCCTCAGAGAGTGAATCCCCAGAGACGGGCCACTGCTGCAGAGAAAGGAAAGAGACCTGTTACACAGGGACGTGTGTTTGCCCTGGATAAGGAGACCGCAGACACTTCTGCAGAAATTATAAGAGGTACACTCTATCTGTAATCATAAGGCTCATGTGTTGATTGATTCATGATCCACGCATTCGTTTATTTCTGAGCATTTTGCATGTAGATTAAACTTGAAGTTTGAACCTCTAGAATATATACTACATGTAAATACCCCTATGCATGAATCCCAAAGAACTGAGTTAATCTGTAGAGGATGTGAAATAAAGGTGGGAGATAGAGTGATGTTAGCAGATCTAATCATGTTGAATATACATGGGTTTGATGTAATTCTGGGGATGGATTGGTTGGCAACCAATCGAGTGAGTTTAGATTGCTACACTAAGATTGTAACTTTCTCCTTACCTGAACCTTACAGTGTACGGTTAAGATATTGAGGAAATGAGTATATGGAATTCTAGTAAGTAATTTGAGAATTTTAATATTATTTTGGAGAATATTAAATATGATTGTTCATGTGAAGGTTATGAGACACTCATCTCAGATGATGAGCGAGAACATCCGAGGATTGAGGATATGCCTGTGGTTTACAAATTTTCGGATGTTTTCGCAGATGAGTTACCAGGTTTACCACCAGAGAGAGAGAGCTGGAGTTTACCATTGATTTGGTACCAGATACTCAGTCGATCTCTAAACCTCCCTACGGGATGGCATTAGTGGGACTCGAGGAATTGAAGAAACAACTACAGGAGTTATTGGATCAAGGGTTTATTAGACCCAGTGTTTCGCTGTGGGGAGCACCAGTAGTATTTGTTAAGAAGAAAGATGGTAGTCTCAGATTATGCGTAGACTACCGGTTGTTGAATAAAGCCAATGTGAAGAATAAATATCCATTGCCCAGAATTGATGATCTACTTGATCAGCTGAGAGGGGCATCAGTCTTTTCTAAGATTGATTTGAGATCGGGCTATCACCAGTTGAGGATCAAGGAAGAAGATATTCCAAAGACAGGCTTCAGGACAAGGTATGGCCATTATGAATTTTTGGTGATGTCCTTTAGATTGACGAACGCCCCTGCAGCATTTATGAGATTGATGAACGAGGTGTTCAGAGACTATCTAGATAAATTTGTGATAGTCTTTATTAATGATATCCTGGTATACTCTCAGTCGTATGAGGAGCATGCAAAACATTTGTAGTTAGTACTTCAGATACTCCGAGATAAACAATTATATGGAAAGCTTAGTAAGTGTGAATTTTGGCTGGATCAGATAGTTTTCCTTGGTCATATAGTCTCAGTGGAAGGAGTATCAGTGGATCCAAGTAAAGTGGAGGCTGTGCTTAATTGGGAGAGACCGAGGATAGTTACTGAGGTACGAAGCTTCCTTGGTTTGGCAGGGTATTACAGAAGATTTGTGGAAGGATTTTCGAAGATTGCCGCCCCTTTGACTAAACTCACACGCAAGGAGACTCCGTTCATATGGACTGATCAATGTGAGCTCAGTTTTCAGGAGTTAAAGAGGAGATTGACAGTGGCACCTGTGTTAACTATCCCTGAGGGATCAGGAGGATTTTCGGTGTATAGTGATGCATCTCATCAAGGATTGGGGTGTGTGTTTATGCAGTATGGAAGAGTGGTCGCATATGGATCGCGACAGTTGAAAGACCATGAGCAGAATTACCCCACACATGATTTGGAGTTAACCGCTATGGTATTTGCCTTGAAGATCTGACGACACTACTTATATGGGGAAAGATTCCAGATCTTCACTGATCACAAGAGTTTGAGATATCTCCTTGATCAGAAAGAGTTAAACATGAGACAAAGGAGATGGATGGAACTCCTTAAGGATTATGACTGCGAGATTCTATATCATCCGGGTAAGGCGAATGTAGTTGCTGATGCCCTGAGCAGGAAGAGTATGATATCTGCTATGATGATCAGGGAATGGGATTTACTAGAGCAGTTTGCCGAACTCCGAATTAGGGTTAAAGAGATAGAGACTAGATTTTTGGCTAGCTTGCGAATAGAGACCAGGATCATGGATCAGATGAGAAATGGGCAGCACAGTGATCAGAGATTGATAGATATGGTTAGCCAAGCTGAACAGAGTTCGTAGTCGGATCTCACAGTCAGTGAGGATGGATTGTTGAGATTCAGAGGACGGATTTGTGTACCGGATGATGATACCCTAAACAGACAGATACTGAGAGAATCTCATTGCTCGCGATACACCATGCACCCCAGGAGTACTAAGATGTACCGAGATTTGAGAAAGGTGTACTGGTGGAGTGGTATGAAGCGAGACGTGGTGGAATACGTAGCCAGATGTTTAGTATGCCAGCAAGTGAAAGCTGAGCATCGGAAGCCTGGAGGACTGCTACAACCCTTACCTGTACCTACATGAAAATTGGAGAATGTCACTAAGGACTTTATTATGGGTTTACCGAGGACCCGCAGAGGTCGTGACGCTATATGGGTTATAGTGGATAGATTGACCAAGAGTGCCCACTTCCTTGCCATCAAGAGCACAGATACTGTGGATGCCTTAGCTGAGCTGTATGTCAGCGAGATAGCTAGATTACATGGGGCTCCAGTGAGTATTACTTCTAATAGAGATTCTCGGTTTACTTCCAGATTTTGGACCCAGTTTCAGGAGTCCATGGGATCTCGATTGAGTTTCAGTACCGCCTATCATCCTCAGACAGATGGTCAGTCAGAGAGGACTATTCAGACCCTGGAGGATATGTTGAGGGCGTGTACGATGGATTTTAAGGGATCATGGGATGATCACCTGCCCCTAGCAGAGTTTGCGTACAATAATAGCTATCATGCGAGTATTGGAATGACACCTTTTGAGGCTCTATATGGTAGGAGGTGTAGATCCCCTGTAGCTTGGGAAGAAGTCGGTGACAGAAAGATAAACGCTCCCGAGCTTGTTGAGCAAGCTGTACAGAATGTGAAACTCATATGTGAGAGGTTATGGGCTACACAGAGTAGACAGAAAAGTTATGCAGATGTGCGTAGACGGCCACTCGAGTTTGACGTTGGTGATGCAGTATTTTTGAAAATATCACCGAGTAAGGGTATCATGCGATTTAGGAAGAAAGGAAAATTGAGTCCTCGATACATAGGACCATTTGAGATTCTTGAGAGAGTGGGAGAGGTAGCTTACAGATTAGCATTACCCCCACAGATGTCTGAAATACACAATGTTTTTCATGTGTCTATGTTGAGGAAGTACCACCCGGACCCTTCTCATGTCATAGAGTATGATGAGATGGACATTCAAGAGGATATGAGCTATACTGAGAAACCGTCCGGATTCTCGATAGAAAGGAGAAGGTACTGAGAACTAAGAGCATCTCATTAGTGAAAGTTTTGTGGAAACATCACTCAATGGAAGAGGCAACGTGGGAACTAGAGAATCTCATGAAGGAGAAATACCCCCATCTATTTGACTAGTTGAGTTGAATTTGGAGGACCAAATTCTTTTAAGGTGGGGGTGAGTCTGAGAATTTTAGATATATTTTAATGATGTAATAAGAACTTGAAGTGTAATTTATTGAGCTAAGTGAATTGTGGAAATTATATTTGGAGATTTATGTGTAAGTGTTTAACATAAGTGTGAAACTAAGAGGTCAAATCGATCTTGGAGAAGGAAAGATCGATCTGGTGAGTTAAAAATAACAAGGAAGGAGGAATTTAAGGAGCAGATCGATCTCCAATGGAAGATGATCGATCTCCTTATGATTCTGTTTGAGAGAAGATCGATCACATGAGGAAGGGATCGATCTCCAAATGTTTCTGTTTGGGAGAAGATCGATCTCCTCAAGGAGCAGATCAATCTCATAAAGCCATAAAGAGATCGATCTCATCCCTCGACATATCGATCTCCTAGGCATAAAATTACCCCAAATCGTCCCCAAATTCAAATGCAGATCGATCTCATCAAGAGCCAAATCGATCTCCTACCCTCAGTCTATATAAAGAAACCCCTGCTTTCTCATGCAATTTCATTTTCTCTCTCTTCCAACCCCATTTTCACCGAGCCCTAGCTTTCTCACTCATCCAAAGCACCATTTCCGTCCAAATCAGAGGCTGTGACAAGAAGGAAAGTTGTTCCTCATCAAAGGGAGAACAACATACTTGAAAATCGGAAGACGGATTGAATTGAGGCAAGAGATAAGCTCTCCACAAGTTCTGGGTAATTTTTAAACCTCGATCTTGATATTTGAGATGATTTTTGTGATAATGGTTGTTGGCATTGTGTTGAAATAGTTGGAAAATGATTAGGGATTGATGAAATTACAATGTAGTTGGAGTGATAGTGATATTTAGCAATTTTGGTAATTTTGGAAATTTTGAGCTATAAATGGAAATTTAGACAATGTGGTGAATTAGCATAGATAATTTGGCATGAGAAATGTAGAACGTTGAGATGTTGTGAATGAGATTGTAGTTTGGGGTAGAGTTACGAGAATCAAGAGATTTGAGGTGTTACGAGCAATTATGCTTGATTTTGAGAATTTAGGTTACTGTGATGATGAATATTGATGTTTTAATATCGTTTGGACAGCTCGGGAGTTCCAGAGTGGAGTGCGAGACTAGTCCATGACAAGGGGGAAACAATTGCACTATACAAGGTGCAAAGAGGTAAGGGAAACTAAACTAATTGTGTATGTGATTTTGAACTATTACAGCATGATTTGTGATTTATAAAACAAGCATGTTTGATGTGCTGTGTTTTGATGAGAATACACACGATTTTTATAGTCGGTTGGAGCCCAATGTTTTTATGAGTTTATAATTGGGCTCTACGTTAAGGTGATCTTAAGATTTGAGAAATGTGTGCGTGTTTTGCCAATTGGGACTCGGTTTCAATATGTTTTGTGTTGAGTACAAAACGGTTTTAAATGAGTTTTATGAGAGAAAAACCACTATGAGTTCTACGTGAAGGCAAACCAGTCTTATGTGATAAGACTTAGGTGTGTGATTTTGAGGACACACCGGGCATTGCTCTGGTAGCATGTAAGACTGACTCTTCTCCGTTTTGGTAACGTGAGATCCCCCATTCTGTGGCTGTGCCACGTATATTTGGTGGCCGTTGCCACGTGAGATCCCCCATTCTGTGGCTGTGCCATGTATATTTGGTGGCTGTTGCCACGTGAAACCCTATCCTGTGGCTGTGCCACGTGTGAATTTAAATCAGTGGCTATGCCACGTGTGTTTAGTGGCTGTGCCACGTGCATTGTTATTACAGTGATTTTATCACGTTAATTGAGAAAGCGATTATCGCATTGTTTTCACACGCTTGTTACTTCTCTATGCTGAGCCTTTTACTTCATGTTTCTACATGATTTTGAGATGTGAGAATGTTGTTCTGAGAACTTTCATGCTATGGTTTTCAAAAGAGTATAATGAGTTTCACATACAAATAAATATTTTGTGATGTGCATTTTGGTTTATGTAATGAGTCCCTTACCCCCTTACTGAGCGATTTAGAAGCTCACCCTGTTTTCTTTCCCCCCCAGATTTCTTCAAGTGAAAAGGGTTTCCCTGTGACGTACGGAGTAGTGGCTAGTGGAGGACTTGAGCTCCAGGCCATATATTGTGCTTTGAGGTATCGTTTATCTTTTCATGTACCCAGACAATTATTGTAATTACAGACACTTGATGTATAACATTGTATGAGATGTATTAGGACTAATTAACTTGAGATTGAGTAATGTATACGATATGATATATATTATTTAATGACAAGATCCTGAGGTATGATAAGTGTGATGATGTATGATATTGCACAGGAATGCACTCTTAATTGTGAATTGATGAGTAAAAAGTTCTAAATTGGCCGTAAGAGCTTGAGGCGCAATAGCGTCACTGTGGCTAGGCGTTGATGACAGATGAGCCGTAAGAGCTTGAGGTGCAATAGCGTCCCTGTGGTCAGGCGTTGCAAACGAATAAGTCGTAAGAGCCTGAGGCGCAATAGCGTCACTGTGGCCAGGCCTTGCAAACGGATAAGCCGTAAGAGCTTGAGACACAATAGTGTCACTGTGGCCAAACGTTGAAGACAGATAAGCCGTAGTAGCCAGAGGCGCGATAGTGTCACGGCGGCTAAACATCTGAAAAGACGCGGTAAGAGCCAGAGACGCAAAGGCATCACGGCGGCCAGGCATTTGAAAACAAACATGTCATAGTACCAGAGGCGCGAATGCGTCACGGCGGCCCAACACCAGGAGAAGATTTATATAAAACAGCTTGAAACGAAAAATGCGCGAGGTAAGCTAAGCACTCAAATAAGGGCTTGAAGCAAAAAAATGCGCGAGGTAAGCTAAATACTCCGATGAAAATTCAATTTCAGAATCTAACGTAAGGACTTGACATGAGGTTACGATGAGAACATATGTACCCTTCCACAAGGTTATACCTAGCGAAAGAGTGGGGATCAATTGTTGTGCATGCTATTAAGAATAAAAAAAGTGCGCCGCGTGGCGCACGAAGAATGCGCCAAGTGGCGCACGAAGAATGCGCCAAGTGGCGCACGAATAAAACAAGTATAGAAATGAGAAAATCTTGCATTTAATGAAAAAGACATATGCGTAATTAGTGACAGAGAGAAACTCCTATAAATAGGGGCCATGTATTATTTATAAACCAGATCTGAGAACTCCATACTAAAACTCTGCCAAACTCCTTGTCTAACTTAAGCATCAGAATGCAAACGCAGGGAATAACTCCTGCGTTCCTCTGATCTTCTTCTTTTTTGCAGAACTCTAGACAACACGTGACAGAAAATCCGAAGAGAAGACGTCAGCGATTCTTCACCATTATTTCAGATAGTAACACTTGTAAATTCGATCTCTGCTTTTGTGTATACAAATTTGTGGATTTAAAAGAATTTAATTAATTCTGGTGACTTGACATTTATCGAAGTTATAGAAAAAAATTATACACAAAAAATATTAAATATAAATATAAATATGTTTTTTTATAAACATATTTATTTATATTATAAAATTTTAAAAAATATACATTATCCATAAATTTATTATATGATTAACTTATTTCGTGCATCTGGCAAGTTTAAAACTAATTATTTATTTAAGCTTGAGGCGTAAATACCGTTACGGTAAAGTAAATAAATTTCTGTTTAGCTAGTTTGCGGTCGATGCTAGGATTAACGTAACATGTCGTCATTTCCTCTCAAAAAATAAAAATACCGCTGCAGTTTGCTTGGTTTCCTTGAGCTTCAGATTATTTGGGATATCCAGAAATTCAAATTTTGGAGGACAATCAGACATGAGAATGAGATTCCCTTCAGGCTCTGGAGATGATCGAGACGCCGAATCTCTGTTCCGAGCCAACGCCATCTCCGAAATCCGCAGTGTGGAATCAGCCACCAACAAACAGATCCAAGACAAGAAGGAGGAGCTCCGGCAGCTGGTTGGCACCCGCTACCGTGACCTTATAGACTCGGCAGACTCCATTCTCCAAATGAAATCGGCCTCCGAGTTGATTTCCTCCAACATCTCTTCCATTCACCATTCCATCTGCTCCCTATCCCTTTCAGTTTCCGTCTCCGTCTCCGTCTCGGAAGCCCCATCACCCAAACTCCAAACCCCTAACCCTACTACTCGGCTCCGCATCTATGGGATCGCCTGCCGCGTCAAGTACCTTGTGGACACCCCGGAGAACATATGGGGCTGTGTCGACGAGTCCATGTTCTTGGAGGCGGCCGCCAGGTATATCCGTGCCAAGCACGTTCACTCCAACTTGATGCTACCTAATGGTGATTTGGAGCACAACAACATCTTGTCCAATTTCCCTCTGCTTCAGCACCAGTGGCAGATCGTTGAGAGCTTTAAGGCTCAGATTTCCCAGAGGAGTCGCGAGAGGTTGTTGGATCGGGATCTGCCCGTCGCTGCCTATGCAGATGCCTTGGCTGCCGTTGCTGTCATCGATGATCTGGATCCTGAGCAAGTTCTTGGGTTGTTTCTTGAAGCCAGAAAGACTTGGATATTGCACACTTTGACCGCTTCTGCTGGTAATCCTAATGCTACCTCTTCCATTGCCATTTCCGCTTTTTGTGATGTGTTATGCATAATTCAGGTCACCATAGCGCAGGTTGGGGAGTTGTTTTTGCATGTTATGAATGATATGGCTCTCTTTTACAAGGTTATTTTGGGTTCTCCCCCTGCTTCTCAGTTGTTTGGTGGGATCCCAAATCCTGATAATGAGGTCAGGTTGTGGAAATCTTTCAGGGATAAATTAGAATCTGTAACGGTTATGCTCCATAAAAGTTTCATTTCTAACACTTGTTGGAGTTGGTTGAGGGATTGTGGAACACAGGTTGCCAGTAAGATTGATGGGAGGTTTCTCATTGATGCTATACCTAGTGGTGAAGGCCTTAGAACTGCTGAGAACTTGATAAGGCAGACAATGGAAAGCAAGGAGGTTTTGGAGGGGAGTTTGGAATGGCTTAAAACTGTTTTTGGGTCAGAGATCGAGTTGCCTTGGAATAGGATCCGAGAACTTGTTATGGAAGGTGATTTGGATCTTTGGGATGAGATATTTGAAGATGCTTTTATTAGGAGGATGAAAATGATTATTGACTCAGGATTTGAGGATCTGACCAGAGCTGTCAAAGTGTCAGATGTGATCCACACAATTGGGGTGACTGCTGGTGATAAGATGGATTTTGAGACATATTTGAATAGGCCTTCTACAGATGGTGGGGTTTGGTTTACTGAACCTAATAACTTTAAGAAGCCTGGTCTACTATTAGGTAATAAGGCATTGCCCGAGGAAGATAATCTCCAAAGTTGTCTCAATGCCTACTTCGGTCCTGAAGTGAGTCGAATTAGAGATGCAGTGGATAGGCGCTGCCAAAGTGTTCTTGAGGATCTTTTGAGTTTCCTAGAATCTGCCATGGCGTCTGTGAGGTTGAAGGATCTAGTTCCCTATCTGCAGAATAAATGTTATGAAAGTGTGTCAACCATATTGAAAGAACTTAAAACTGAGCTTGATGTTTTATATACTTCCTTTGAAAGTGAAAACAAGCAAGGCGATTCTGTGCATCCTCCTATAATCATTGAGAGATCACTTTTTATTGGGCGACTCTTGTTTGCATTTGAGAATTACTCTAAACACATTCCTTTGATTCTTGGCTCTCCACGGTTCTGGGTGAAATACACAGCTCCTGCTACTCTTGAGAAGCTACCTTCCTTGTTGTGGCAGTCTAGAGCCACCAACAATTCTCCTTTCTCCAACAGCCTTGGAAGGCAAATACTCACTAGCTCCCAGAGGCAAAGTACATCTGCTACTGCGGCATTGCTTGGAGCAAATGAAAGTGCAAGCCCAAAACTTGATGAACTTGGTAAGATTACACGAGAGCTGTGTATCAAAGCTTACAGCTTGTGGATATCATGGCTATCCAATGAGCTTTCAATTATTCTTTCTCGAGAGCTTGGACAAGATGATGGATTATCTGCAACAACTCCCATAAGGGTAAGCATTTGGTGGACCACTTATTTATTCTCTTTCTGTTTCTATCTCTGTCCCTTTGTGTTCATTTGCATGTCAGTACCCTGGAAATGGAGTTATATAGAAGCATGGATTTCTTTGTCTTGGTAGTTAAGAGAAACTTTATCATCAGGAAAAATAACAAGGTCTTTTCTACAACTTTGGGATTGCTCCCTGGCATGGACAGAACTAAGGGGCCCACAAATTTCCAAAATTGTTTGTATAGTTATATAGAATTTGGCTTTAAACAAGTTGAAAAATCATAATTGTTGCCAAAGGTTAAATTTAAGTTTTTTTTTTTGGATTATTTTTCATTAGGTTAAAAAAGTTGAAGTTGCATAGTTCTCACTATTAATAGGTAAATAACCAATAACAAATATTAATTTGCATTAATTTTTTTTTTTTGTGGGGGGGGGAGGGGGGGGTTGGGTTGAGGTTTGACACAATAATGTAAAATTAATTTGTCCTCTTATGTAGTTTAAGCTAACCTAATTTACTTGGCTAAACAACTTACTTCAACTGTAGATTAGAGACAGACGTAAATATTTGTATACATTGATATTTATTTTGAGTCCAATGAGGATTTTAACAAACACTTATAAAAACCCAAATAAAAAAAGGAACCCAAACTAAGATCCTGGACACAAAATCTGGAATTCACAGCAAACCGCAAAATTAAGAAAATACTGTTAACGATAAAAACTCAGGAAAATAGAGTAAAATAAGATTCTACAACTCTAACCTAATGAAACATAAGTCTAAGACGCAAGAGCAGCCAATAAAGTATGCAAAGTCCCAATTATGCTTTTCATGATTTGACAAATTTGAAATTAATGGTTGGGCATAGAACTCTGTAGCATGCTTTCTAAACACTGTTGGGGGCTTCCATTATGCTTCTTCAGGGGTGGATGGCTTTGGGTGTACTTCTGGCAACGCTTGAGTTGCTTCTTCTGTTTGTTGTGACTTCTGGCATTGGCCCTCACCTCATTTCCTTCATGTAAAAGGTTTATATTCGCATGCATGCACACACACACACAAACCCGTTTCCTCTTTGGCATGTAGAATGCCAAATATGACGCATCAGATTAGTTCATTACAGTATTAACAGAAGATGAATGAGATTTCAGACCATTGCAAAGGGGAAATCATGAGAAAAGTATTGCACTTTGCCTTGAGCCAGGTGGCTTTAGAACTTTCAAACACTAATACTGAGGCTTGATTTGTATTTAATGCCTTACTAATATCTATTCAAATGAATATGGTTTGTTTGCCAATGCTAGTATGTTGTTTATAGGCATGTTAAGTCCAAAATTGCTAGTGTTTTGGTTATAAGCATATTCATTTTATTTATCTTCCTAATATTGCCCAGGGTTGGGAAGAGATACTTGTTAAGCAAGAACAGTCCGATGAGGGGTTATTTATAAGCATATTCATTTTATTTATCTTCCTAATATTGCCCAGGGTTGGGAAGAGATACTTGTTAAGCAAGAACAGTCCGATGAGGGGTTATCAGAGATGAAAATATCACTCCCGTCTATGCCTTCTCTTTATGTGATCTCCTTCTTATGTCAAGCATGTGAAGAAATTCATAACATTGGAGGCCATGTTCTTGACAAATCAATTGTTCAAAGGTTTGCATTTAGCCTTATAGAAAAGGTATAAAGTCTGTTTTGCATCCTATTTAATGATTATTCTAGGAACTCTGCAGTAATCTTGTTTATATTCTGCTGACCAAAAGATTGCTGTGTACTTAATTTGCTTTCCTTTTGTTGGTATTTTGGAGTTCCTTTTGTTGCAAACATATCCATTCATCCCTTAATTGATAGTTTATTTGTTCTAATTGTTAATCGTTGAAGTGCAGATAACTCACAGTTTTTATCCCTTGTGGAGCTTTTTTCTTCATGTCTCCTTATTTACGCTTTTTAATGTCTATACTTTCTTGAATTCTGGGGTCTTGTTAATATTAAGAGTGGAGTGACCATCTTTTGAAATTTTTAATATGCAATACTTGGAATGCAACCTATTTTGACTTCACTTAGGTTAACATAGAATGAAACCAAGCTTTCAGTTGAAAGTTGCTTAGTCTTTTCTTCTCCCCCCCCCCCCCCCCCCCCGGGAATAAACGGTATGACATAACTATAACATAAAAGATTACCCCATAATGTCCTTAAAGCAGGTAATAAAATAAAAGTATAGACTTAATTAGACATAATCTATAACCTGTTCACCATCTTTCAAGATGATTGACTTCTCTTTCATGCATGGTACTAGGAACAAGTTGTCTTGTCTGATTTTATATTGCAAACATAATCGTGTGCCTCCCTCCTCCTAAAATGGGAATAATATTTTCAACCTGATAAATGTTTTTCTTTATCTCTAAAATCTTGTTCCATAGTGAAGTATTGACTATAAGGGCTCTAACTGTTTAAAGCCAGTACCCTAGAAGCCAAGAATCCACTATTTGAAATAATACATTTTAGATGAAAATGAATTGAAAGAGAGTGAGTTGAGTGAATAATAGCCTTTGATAGATGAATTCTAAAGACTAGTTACTGTTCTGTTTGAATAAATGTTAATTGTTACGGATCCTTTTGGTTTTCTTGTACTATTATATAAAGATCATGTCTGCATTTTAGGACTGATCCTTCTCTCTCTCTCTCTCTCTCTCTATATATATATATATATATATATATATATATACTGTTATGTGGAGTATAATTCTGTGCTTACATAGTTGGTGCACTTTAAGCTAGGCTGATAGGAGGTGATGTTCAATGGGGACAAGGAAAGAATAACAAGGAAAAAAATCTTCAAGTATTCCTTAGGGTAATTAGTCTTGGTTTTGTGTGGTCTGAAAATTTATATAATAATCGGGATGCCCTTTAGATTTTTTTAAAAATTCTGTTTTTTTATCGTCATGTTTCTGTCCAACTCATGTGTTCAGTGTGGACTTAGAACGATATGGGGGTTTTATGGAGGTCTTCTGTTCTTGTGTTAGGAAAAAAATTATCTTGGATTGGAAAATGCTTTTGAATTCCTGATCTTAAAGATTAGATTTTCATTGAAGATAAAGAATTGCTACAAGGAAGAAAATATCCTGGTAATGGCAGTTAGAATGTTAAGCTTATATTGGATTTAATAAATCATAGCAAGGAAAGGCTTAATCTCTATTATGTTTTTGTGTGGCCGCTGGCCAACTCCAGTTGATTGGGGTTGAAGAAACTGATTTCAAATTAGTACCCTAGGATTACATAGCCACGACAGATCGATGACCGTACTTCTTGAGAATTATGGTGTTACTTTTTATGCATTTACTTTGGTCCACTTGCTTTGTGCCCCTGCTGAGGGGTTCTTTCTTTTTTCCCTATGTTTGTGATGTTTTTTCTTTTTTTGTTATCTCTCTCTCTCTCTCTCTCTATGTGTGTGTGTGACTCGGGATGCAAGTGTGGTTGTGGAGTTGATTGCTTGGAGGTTAATCTATCTCTTTTCAGATACGCATAGTTAAATAGCTGCAATTTATCGACATCCGTAGCAAAGAAAACTGGTTGATGATTACTTCTATGTGAAGTATTAAATGATTTCTTTAAATGAATAAAATAATTATGCTTCTATCTTCATAGGTTTCATATGGTGGATTCTTTTTCCGAGGAACAAATGCTTTGTAAGCTGGTTTCTTTTCAAAAATATTGACTAGCCCTAAATTATGTTTGCTATATTCTCAGTGGTTTCTATTCTCATTGGGTAAATCTACTGCAATGCTCCTGTTTGCTGCGAGTGTCTGGTACTTATGGTTTTTTTTTTTCCTTGTGCATTGATCATGCAGGTCATTTCTATATACCAGAACTTTCTCTCTACTAGAGAGGCCTCTGGTGCTCATGTATCAGAGAAAGGGATTTTGCAGGTCTTGTTGGACATAAGATTTGCTGCTGATGTTCTTTCCGGGGGTGATTTCAATGTAAATGATGAGTTATCTAGAAGACCGAAATCTATATCATCTTTCAGAAGGAAGCAGGACCAAATTCAGACAAAATCTGTTATAAGGGAACGTGTTGATGGGTTGATTTCTTTTCTTTCGCAAAAGTTAGATCCCATTGATTGGCTAACGTAAGTGATTTGTTATACTTATTTTTCTCATTCATTTTTATGTGATGAGCACTTTCATTTTTGATAATACTTCTAGAATTTTTAAGAAGTTTTATAGAGACTACATAGTTCTCCTTCTATCTTCCGTACCAGAAGGAGAAACAGGATGCATTTAGAGGCTTGATTTGAATTTCTTTTATCTTCCTTTCATTTGGTTTGCCTTCAAAGTAATAAAAGTATTCAAAGGGGATTGTCAGGCTCTTTTTTGCTCAAATATTTATTGACTTGTGTAGGGGTAAAGCATGATTTAGTCATAGCACTTTTCCCAATTGTGTTTAAATCATCCTACTTTTATTTAGTTCGACCAGGCTTATAGACAATTAATTGTACATAGTAATCATCTACATTTTGAATCAATAATGCAATCAAGACAGTAAAAGATTAAATGAGATGAATGTTTGTTTAAGCCTATTAATAGATTAAATGCCTTCATAGTTGATTTGTTTGAGTTTGGCCCTTCATAGTTTTCGAGACCACCGTCCTCGATTCACCTTTATTTTGTTTCTTTCTTTTCTTTCTATTTCCTTGAAAATCCTTTTACATCTTCTTCCTTCATCTTGAACTGCTGCTTCTGCATTGTTTTTTTTTCTTCTCTTTCTCTTTATGAAATCTGCGCACTCTCTTAAAATATGATGAGCACCGTGCCCACCATAAGCACCAACCTCACATCTAACACCATTAAACCCAGCACCATAATCTTGAGAACTGTTGGTCACTTGAAGACTAGTATATATTACATCTGAATCTAGCCTTGACTAGATCCATGTCAGCCATCTAGATCTAGTGTTTGGCAAATCAACAACATTACAGTGAGATCTAGTGTAAACTAGAAGATCTAGTCTGTGTTGGCCGACACCAAAATTGGGTTGCTAGCAACTAATTCCCCAATCTAGATTCTATCTTTACAAGGAAGCAATTTTGGAAATTTATTAACAAAATAAAAGGAAGGATAACGGTAAACTATAAATTAGAACTATAACTTTTTTGGTACAAAATGGAGGTCAACGCCTAGGAGATAGGGAGAAGAGAATTGCAAGTGCTGAGAATTGAACCACAACCTTGCAGGAATCCACTTCCCGTTTGGGCTAAGCCTCAGGTTCGAACTAGTAAAATAATTAACAAATAAATTAATTGGATACATACTCTTAAACATGTTGCTTTATTTCACCTTAAGTAAATGTTAGATATAGTTGACCTTGTAAATTAAACTGTAATTCATAGTGATTTACTAATTATAATCAATGCAATAAAAATGAAAATTAAATATCATTCAATCAAAAATCATTAATGAATTTTAGTGCAGAAAAATTGTTAATATATGATATAAAATAACTCTAAATTATTAAATGAATTTCAATTTTCTTATTTCTTTGAACTTTTTCTTCCAATATATGCAACCATAATTCCAACCCCCGTTGCCAAATTCCTGGTTCTGCCCCTATTCTACGTCATGATATTTTATTTGATACGGAATTTCTCTTCTTAGTATAAAAAGTGAGCATCTCTTAAGTTTTTCTCCATTTTTTACCCTTAACTAGTTTCTGCAAGCTTAAGTGAGAATATAATGTGTATGGATGGGAGAGAATCTATAAGTATGGACCTGTCTCATGCCCTTATCCCTCCTTCACATTATTGTCATATTTCTGTTGGATATGAACATGTCTCCCAGCATGGCAGGACGATCATCAATGCAGTCGAATATGGCAGAAAGTTTTCTAGTTAAAAGAACTTATTTAGGACACGACTAGCGTGAGTAGTCCAGGGGAAATGGAAAATAATAGGAGAGGAGATGGCACCATTGCCTGCAACATTGACTATTGAAACCTGCCAGATAGATGAGAGAAAGGATAAAGATCTGAAATATGCGAAGAGTAGTAAAGTGGCCTGAATTCTGCTGCTCTTGTTCACCTCCAAACACAAAGCACATTGCAAGTGCTGGGTGCTTAGTTTATTACAATGCATCTTTCTTGTTGATTTAAGTTTTCTGATTGGTTTACTCAAAACATTACAAAGTTACATCTGCTATATTATTTCTTTGTTTATCTGGACCAGATTTTTACAAGTCTTGGTATACATAAAATGTCTAGGGTTATTTATCAAAATGCACCATGGCTGTTCTTAATCAAACTGTGTAAAAATCAGATCATATTGCTAATGTGTCATCTGCTCTCTTGATGTTTCCTTTTGTGTGCATTTTTGCTTATCAGTTCATCTTAAAGACATTTCAACTGCTAAATGTTTGTGTTCTCCCAATGCCGTTGGGATTAAGGCATGACTGTATATGTATTTCTTCTAAGTAATGGTTTTTCTAAACAATTTTAAGGTATGAGCCATACTTATGGGAAAATGAGAGGCAGTCGTACCTCCGGCATGCTGTGCTCTTTGGGTTCTTTGTTCAACTTAATCGAATGTATACTGATACTGTACAGAAACTGCCTACTAATTCAGAGTCAAATATTATGAGATGTTCTGTTGTTCCTCGTTTCAAATATCTTCCAATCAGGTCAGCGTTTTACTCTTTTTTTCTGCACATTCTTTTTGTCACTTTGCTCAATGTATATACTATCTGTCATTATTTAGTCATGTAAATGGTTTTCTTATAATTTATCGTTGGCCATCTAGCGCTCCAGTATTGTCTTCTAGAGGGACCACTGGGACACCTATTTCAGCTGTCTCCAATGATATTACTTCAAGAAGTTCCTGGAAAGCTTATGCAAGTGGAGAGCTTTCCCGAAAAGTTGATTTGGATGACCACCCAAGTTTTGGTGTTGCGACGCCATTCTTAAAGTCTTTCATGCAGGTGAAGCCATTCATCATTTTTTTTATCTTGCATAAAATGGTTTATCTAATGCCTGCTGTAGTAAATTTTTTTTAAATGAAAGTACTGTATAATTCAAAAGCATGCTTGCTGTGAATAGATTGGTTTGGTTTTATTTAAACCTAGTCAAGAGAGAGAGAGAGTTAATTACAGAACAATCCTTGTGATTCATATTGCAAATAATAGGTTGTAATTTTTCTTTTCACTTAGCACCCTGAGGTTTCATTTTGTTGTCATAGGGGCTCTGAAATTAATTTCACTCAGCAAAAGACAGACTTACCCTGAAGTTTTAACAAAATACCTTTTATATATAAGGGTATTTCTATTTTCAAATATATATATATATATATATATATAAGGGTATTTCTTGTAATTTGTTGGTAAAAAATAATGTTGTAAGCCCCTTATGATTATGGAATAAAACCTCATTTTAAGTGCCGAGGAAAGAAAACCATAGGGTTCAGAGAACTTATTTACAGAACCTTATTTACAAAAACATGAAAAGGTGAGGGGTTTAAATGTAATTTACCATGAAAAACAATAAATTAAATGCAGAGAACCCTCAAAGTCATTGAATTTATTGAAAATGTAAAACCTTGGAAGCTAATAGATAGAAGATAGAGACATACATAATTATTTTGTCAATGAAAATATTACAGTGAGGAGTCTTGTGTAAAACATGAGTGTTTGAATTGTTTTAGTGGTTATGGGGAAGGGGCAATAATTTCCAATTAAGCTAACTAACCTCTCCATCCTTCTCGAAAATAGGCAATGCAAAACTGGAAGAAACCTGCTAGTGTATTTAATTTTGTCCTTTAACAGAGGCAGATACTGTACATGCCAACTAGGAGTATATTTTAACAACTTCATCTGAGTGCATGTAATCATCTGCAACCCTAAGCAGAGTTGTGCCTCTCTTCACTAAATCTAGTTTTTCACATTCCTACTCTTGTGGACTATTACACGCCTTGTGTTCCTGTGCTCAATTGCGGGCAAAAGAAGTCAAGTGAACTGCCATAATTTACTGGAGTTCATATACCATAGAAGTTGTTTCTCATAGTTTTGCCACTGGGCTTTGTTCTTATTGAATCTCAACTGGATTGGTCACAATCACTGGTGGGCTACACGTGAGTTAAGATTACGAGTGTATGGGGAACTAAGAAACGAAAAAGTAATTGAGTGAATCCCAAGTCTCAACCCCTTGTTGAGACTATCTATGAGTTCTGAGGTTATGTGCATTATGGAATAAATCTTTCATTTTATCGGAGTAAAAATTAAATAATAATATGGCCGGCAGTTTTCATCAATAAGGTTGAAGAGTATAAGGGCTTTATTAGATTCCCTTCAGCCTTTTAGGCTATTCTGACAATTTCTCGGTGGCTGATTCTGAACAAATTTTTTATGAGCCCTTCTAATCTGTATTAAAGAAAAATTTAACTTGTTTAATAAGATTTTGAGTTAATATAGTTATTTAGAGTGCTTATTAGCAACTCGAAAATATTTACTGCTGTTGTGTGAAAAGTATATTTGATGTTTTGCTGTCTCGTGAGGCATATTTATGATTTTAACAGTGATTTTGTTGAATACGCCAGGTTGGTAGCAGATTTGGAGAGAGCACTTTAAAACTGGGATCCATATTAACAGATGGGCAAGTGGGCATATTCAAGGACAGATCCGCAGCTGCCATGTCAACTTTTGGGGACATTTTACCTGTACAAGCTGCTGGCCTTCTTTCATCCTTTACAACCGCCAGAGCAGATTCTTGATTTCTGCTTCAGCAGTAGGTTTTGTTACTCCCAGATTCAGATGCATGTTTTATTTCGATAAATGATGGGGAACGGAACCTACTCTCTAGCACCGCATGGAGAGTGTATATTTTTGAATCAAACTGTCGACATGTTCATGAAATTTGGGCTGTGCAAGAACTTTAATAAAGCTAGGAAAGTCTACCGGGAATAATGAAATGATGCAAAAGGACACAAGAGGACCCGGTATTCGATCTCCATGAACCAACACATAACAGCTATCGCCTACATCTTATGATTCCAAAATAACTTGTTTTTTTTTATTCTTTTGTGTACAAATGAGCACCGGGGATTTTCAATCTCCATGAAACAACATGTCGACACCTGCCACCTGCTTGTAACTATGATTTGAAATAACCTCTTTCTATTGATGTTCAAATGGAGCACTTGGGATTAAATTAATATCTGAATCTTATAGCTGAAGTGGGAGAGTCAGAGTTGAAAAGAGGATTCCTCACTTCTTTATCTCGTTCAAAATCGTGCATGAGATATTCATATCGTACGGCTTTTAAGTGATAAAAGTAAATAAAAATTTATCTTTTTTCTTTTATTACCTTTCTCGCGTATGTATAAAATCAAATTAATTTGATTTTTAAAATGGATTACTAATTTTTAATTTTTCAAGGAATCCTTCACAAGTGATTGTGAATGATTTTTCTGTCTTTTCGACATTGGTTCCATAGGAGCAAGTAAGAAAGATTGAGAAATAGAACCATATGATTTGATTTGTTCTCAATAGCTATGAGATGATCATTTTAGGGTGATACTTTTGTCGACAGATGCTCCTATTACACTTGTAATCTCTTAAGGATGAGAACCAACTATATAGTATTTACATTGAGAATTCAAGTATTGTATACGTTATTAGTCCGATCCTTTGTAAGAACTATCCGTAATAACGAACTTGCAAAATGGATCTATTTATCATAAAGAGAATCATATATATATATATATATATATATATATATATATATATATATATATATATATATATATATATATATATATATATAGAGGGAGGAATGATCCACTTATACTATTGTAAAATTAAATTAGTTTTACCATTTATCTTTTTATAAGATTTATATTTTTTTAATTCGATCATTGAGTATTATATTCTATTTAAATAGATTATGCATATAAAATGTTTAATTATTAGTTTGATAATAATAAAATTTTAATTGTTAATATTAAAAAAATATGTTGTTCTTAATCGAGATGATAAAGATATCATATCGACTCGAAATAAGTGCATGATGGATATGAGTAGGAAGTTATAAAAATGGTGCAAAACAAATAATTTTATATTGGTGTAACAAATTATACATATATTTACAAACGCACATAAATATACATATACATATGTATGCACACAATATCTAGGTAAAGTACATTTGCACTTTTAAACTTTTAGAGAAACTTTATATACAAACATTATTTTCCTTGCGTCCGCTATCAATTGGTCGCTGCGTCGACCGTCACCTTTTGCCAACAGCCGTTGCTTACCAATGTTGAAAAACTCCAAAAAATTATTTAGAAACTCCTCTCTAGCTCCTCCTTCCTATTCTTGTATCGCTTAGAGAGATATATCCAACTTTAAAAGCTACATCTAGGAAAATAAGAGCATCTTTTGGCAAAACTAATGCAAGAATCGAAAAAGAGGAGCTTTAGAGGAGTTTTTGGATAAGTTTTGAAAGTTTTTCGGATCCCGTAAGCAATGGCCAATGGCAAAGGGTAATGGCAAACATGGTGGTCAATTGTTGTTTTTTGGGCTTGTTTTGTTTAGGTTTTTTATGGGATTGGGTTTTATTGTAGAGAGAGAAGAGAGAGTTATAGGTAGAGAGAGCGAATAGGTTGGATTTTATTTAGGAGTGTTTTGATCATTACAATAACAACAACAACAACAACAACAACAACAATAATAATAATAATAATAATAATAATAATAAGAAAAGTTTTGGTTTTGAGAAGAAAAATTGTGTTCTTAATAGAATTTTTAAACTTTTTATAGAAGTTTTATTTTTATTTCTAATTTTTAAATTGTTTAATGATGATTCCAAATATTGCACAAAAATAAATAGAAATTACAAAGCATGATGACAAATCCAAAATTATTACTCATTACTAATATACCATAATGTATTTATTGAAAAACAAATAATGTTTTTAAATATTTGTTTTCTAGTAAATATATTTCATATGATAGTATAAAGTAGTTACTCTTTATCCATTCTCTGATTTTATGTTCTTTAGATATTTTTATTTTATGAAATTTTATTTATCTAATATTTAAACATTTAAAAAAAATTAAATCATATTAAAAATAAAGATAAAATTTTTCAACCAAAATTGAAATATACTGTACTAATTTCGGCTCTCAAGTGGTTGGTATTTATTTTCTAAAAAAAGAATATAAAAGCCTAATCTCCAAATCAAACTCCTGAAGTGGGAGAATTCATCTAATCAATTTAGGCTTTGTTTCTTTCTTGGAGATTAGATATTTGATTGAAGAGTGATTAGTACTAATGAGATTGGAACAAAACTTCTCGAGCAAAACTTCTCAAAAGTAACAACTGCCAACAACTCATTTTCATTGGTAGCATAATTCAACTAGTCATTAGTATGAGTCTTGCTTGCATAGTAGATAGCATGAAAGACCTTTTCTTTTCTTTGTCCAATTATTGCCCCTACAACAAAAGCACTTGCATCACACATGAGCTCAAATAGAAAATCCTAATCCAAAGTTATAAGCATGGGGGCAATAACTAATTTCTTATTAAGAGGTCGTTCAGTTCAAGTATTTTTAAATTCAAGCAAGGAGTTCTATTTTTCGTAATTAAATTACCTTGTTTGGTTACCACATTTTCCCTCACATCAGGAATCTGATATTCCCAACAATACCAAATTAAGGAAAAATAGGAGTGAAAAATATTACCTCCTCTTCCTGACGTATTTCCATGAACCAAATAGCCCCTAAGGGTTTTAAATACTTCTAAGCAATGCTCATCAAAATTGAATGCAGTTTCTTTTTCCAAAATATTACATAAAGGTTTTGAAATTTTGGAAAAATCCTTTATGAACCTCATGTAAGATCTTGCATGGCCCCAAAAAAAAAAAAAAAACTCTTAATCCCTCTAACAGAGGTAGGGAGAGGTAACTTCTCAGTGGTCTCAACCTTAGCTCTATCAACATCAATCCCCTCTGCAGAAATCTTGTGCCCTAAAACTACACCTTTCTTTACCATGAAATGGCACTTGTCCCAATTAAACACTAAATTGTTCTCTTCACACCTTTAAAGCACCAAAGACAGGTTATGCAGACACAAAATCAAAACCATCCCTAAATATAGAAAAATAATCCGTGAACACCTTAAAAAAATCCTCTACCATATTAGAAAAGATAGCCATCATGCAACGCTAAAAAGTAGCTGAATATAGGCTATAATGCATCCTCTTAAAAGCAAAAAGTTCCATAGGAACAAGTGAGTGTGGTTTTCTCCTTGGTCTTCTAGGGCTATAATTATTTGGTTATATCCTATATAATCATCCGACAGACAATAAAACTCATGGCTAGCTAATTTATCTAGCTTCTGGTCAATGAAAGGAAGTTGGAAGCGATCTTTCCTAATGGCTTTGTTCAACTTCCTATATTCCATACAAACCTCCACCTAGTGACAGTCCTAGCGGGTACAAGCTCATTGTTCTAGTTTTCAATCACAGTTATCTTTCTCCTTTTAGGGGCACTCTGAACATGGCTCATCCAAGAACTATCAGAAATTGGATAGATAATCCCAACATCTAGCCACTTAATAATCTCTTTCTTTACAACTTCTTTCATTACTAGATTAACTCTACGTTGGTGATCTATAAAAGATTTTTACATCTTCTCCAAGAAAACCTTGTGCTTACAAATAGAGGGTCTAATACCCTTAACGTCATCAATGGTCTAACCGATAGCCTTCTGATGCTCTCTTAAAACTTTTAACAACATCTCCTCTTGATCATTGGTGAAAACAGTAGATACTATAACTAATCTAGTAGAGGAATCAACTAGATAGGCATATTTAAGGTGAGAGTGTAATGTTTTAAGCTTTAAAGTTGGATGGTCATTACTAGCTGGATGGATCTCAAATGCTGAAGAAGATAGAGTGTTTAATGTATCAATTTAGGCTACCTCCATCAGGAAAAAGCCTTTAACATCTGTAAGATCTCTATGACATCATCTTCATCCTCCTTTAACATACTCTTTAAGATGAACAAATTTAGCTAAAGAGGCCTTTAAAGGGTTCACTGGATGTAACTTAGAAAACTCCTTATTAATCTCCTTGTTTACCACATATATCCTAAAACAATGCAAAGAATCATCAAGAAATCTTATAGAATTGAAAACATTAAATGCTACCTCCTGATCATATACTCTCACGGTCAACTCTCCCTTTGTATATCTATCAATGTCCTACTAATGGCTAGAAAAGGTCTGCTTAGAACTATTGGAACATCCTTATCTTCCTTAATCTATGAAATAATAAAATCAACAGGGAATATAAACTTGTCCACCTTAACTAAATCATCTTGAATAACCCCTTTAGGATACTTAGTCGACCTAACTGTAGGATCACTATAGTAGGTTTTGCTGATCTTACTCCTAACTTTTGGTAAATAAACAAAGTCATCAGGCTAATACTAACATTTTGGTCACATAGGGCTCTACGAAAGAATCGATCTCCTATAGTGAAAAGAATGGTAAAGCTACCTAGGACCTTGAGCTTAAAGGGCAATCTCCTCTGAATGTGTGACAGCCCGAAAGCGCGAAAAATATGGTTGATTTAAAATTTTTTTTAGATTAAACTTCCTACTCAATGTGCATTCCTTTTCAGTGTCAGTTAATTTATTTCTATCTCATCAATCAATATCCTAAGGATCTCTCAACATCCACATTTACTTAATTAAATATTGTGATATCAAAAGAAGTCTACTTCTCTATTCATTTACTAATACCAATCTGATTACACCCAATATTACTTAAATACAAATGTCTGCATTACACAACTATCTGGATACAAAATGAATTGAATTATACCTCTCATGTGTACAAGCAATAGCCTGGGGAGAGTTTTGTCCATCAGCCTATGTCACGTACGCCGCAGGTACCAGCGCTCACTGTAAATAATTTGTAGGGGGAGGAGAAAGGGGGTGAGCTTCAACACGCTCAGTAAGGAGTGCATATAAGCTTTAAAAATCATCATTAAAGCATAAGTGTAATAATGACATAATTCACATGATTATAAATACGTGATTAAAATCACAGTTCATCAAAACATCTTTATCTCATTTCACAAACACGTCATATCTCAAAATAATTATGGAGACTAGGCATAGTATAAACGTCATGAAAGCAATCATCACATCACATCATATCATCCTCAACAAGGGCATCCTCAAACGAGGGAATCATCTGCCTGTGGTAAGACCCGGGCCTAGCAAAGCCTCGGCGTCAACCAAAGTGGAAATATCTCAACGCTACCAGGGCAGACATCGCACGTTACCAAAACGGAGACATCTTACGTTACCAAAACAGAGGCATCTCTCGTTACAAAAAATGAGGCATCTCACGTTACCAAAACGAAGACATCTCTCATTACCAAAACGGAGGTATCTCTCGTTACCAAAACGGAGACATCCACCGATGTGTAAGTTTCATGACAAGCCTTTTAGTCTAAAAAATCACATGCCATATTATGTAGAAAATAGTTTCGCCTTCACGTAGAGCTCATGATAGTTTTGCTTATAAATCCCTTTTAAATAAAAAGATATATTTGCTCATAAATAACACAAATCACAAAACCGAGCTCAAACCGACAAAACATGCACTCAAGTGATAAATCTCAAATCAAACACTTTTCTCAATAAGTATGCTCATTTGTAAACTCATTTTATGCTACCAAAGCATTTTACATATGCACAAAAGGTTGCATCCCTTACCTCTTGCACCTTGGGTGATGCAATATTCCCGTTTTACGGACTAGCTCCGACTCACGAGTCAAATTCTCGGGCTATTCAAATAATGTCAAAACATCAATAATTGCTCATTATAGACTACTTCACAATTCTATTCATCCAAATCTAAAATGGGGTCTTTCGAACCCTTATTGATTGCTTCCTCTATTCTCTCGATTTTTTACTTATCCGGGTTATAAACCGAGTTCCTTCGGTATTAAATAAACATCCAATAGCTTTAGTTTAATCCATTTATTCATGCATTTTCTTAAACACCCTAGATGCACATTTTCTCAACTTCATCAAATTCCATTAGTTAATCACACCAAACCATCTCACAATCATGCATATAACATCACCATCACCATAGTACATTCATTCCATCATTAATTCAATCCATAGTTCACTTTTTCACACTAAACCAATTTTTGACTATGGTTAGTTCATCATTTTCTAGGTAGTTCCAACCAACAATACATACACCAATCAACCCATAATAATATCTAGATAAACATACTTGAAGTTGGTTTATTGAAATCTTACATAGCTTGACTTTTCTCTTTTTTTGCCAAATGTGGGGAGAGATTCTTTTTCTCCTTCAATCCTTCGATCCAACCTCAAGTTTTCAACTATATTGTTCTCATCCTCTTAAGTAACAACTTTACTCAAATACATTTTTCTCAAATCTCTTTGGAAGGTGTTGAAAATCTAGAGAGAGAAAGCTAGGTTTTGCTCAAACATGGAAGGTTTTCAATGTTCAGGGGAAGAAGGCTCGAATGGTCGAGCTTTATATAGAATTGGCCTTATGAGATCGATCTCCTAGGGTGGGAGATCGATCTGCCCTTACTCCAACTACATAATTCATACCCTTCAAGATCGATCTGGCCTAAAGGAAGGATCAATCTAGCCTAAAGGAAGGATCGATCTTTGCTTGGCAGTAGCTAATGGAGATCGATATGCTATAGGGATAAGATCGATTTGCTCCTAGCCGCGAAAAATTGAGATCGTTCTCCTAGGGAAAGGGATCAATCTTTTCCAGGAAGAGCTATTTTGAGATCGATCTTCTTGGGGAGGAGATCGATCTGGCTTGAATAAAGGATCGATCTACTTGACTAAAAACCTTGGTGTTTTCGTTCCAAAATTGCAAGATCGATCTTGTCAGTACATGAGATCGATTTGGCCTTCATCTGCAGGCTTCCTATTGTAGTTTTTTCCAAAATTTCAAGGGGAATTGTTGCATTCAATTTACTTCACTACTCGTTTTACATTCTATCCATACTTAGCATTTAAAAGGGTCTATTTCCTTTTATTCATACGTAACGAAACTTGTGTGTACATCACGAACTCATATAACAAGTGTGTACATTCATGAAATCATAAGGATACATATAAAAATACGGGCCTTATAGAATGATAGAACTATACTCCTCTGTTAATGTGACGTTTCTTGAAGACCTTTAAAATTTAAAGAGCTGTTGGTCTAGTTTTTGGTCTTGGAACCATTAAAGAAAAGGTATGAGTGACCAAGAAGGAGTAAGTGTAAAGCTAACTGACATCTTTAGGTTTCTTTTTTACAACCATATCTTCCTTCTTTTGCTATTTTTAGCTACCTTTTCTGAACTTAGGGGGTTTGCCACTAAGGGCTTAATAGGGATGGACATAGTATATGTATCAACTAACTCTCTTTCTGTCACGACCCTCCGTGATTCAACCAAAACCACTACAAATTTTTCACTTTTTGTTTACCTTTCTTCTTCTCAACATTTGGGCTATGATTCGTTGTTAGCATCCACGCTTACCATACCATTTATTATCATACATACATGTCAATATACTATCTACTGACTGTAATTTCTTTTATAATATAAGTGAGCTCGTATAAAATCTAATACAAATACATTCCCCATAATTTACATCATTTACATCACTGTGCTATTTATATGTTTAGATACAGAACCGTACAAAATATTTATACCTGTTGATCGATAGGAAAAGACAGCGGATAAAAGGAATACTATCCCTCACTCGTACTCGCTCTACTACGGATACTCTGTAGAGAGGGTAAAAAAAAGGGGTGAGCTCATAGCTCAGTAAGAAAATCAGGCAAGCAAGTAGACATCCACACTATCTACTCAAAATAATGCTATGCCTCGAAAATATTATTTCCTTAACTCACTTTAAAAACATGTATTTAAATATATATATATATATATATATATATATATATATATATACTTGTACAGATTAAATCCCATGTACAAAAATCATGCTTAGTTTTCAAATGTAGGCATTTCGTGCAAAAAAATGCATCTGTATAATTTCACAATGCCTTTAGAGAAATCATGCCATTTATATTCAAATCACAGTAAATATGACATTTAAATTATTCACAACACAACAATTGGATTTCGATCCATCCCTTAGGTCTATCCGTATAAAATAAATCAATCAAGTGATATATCATGTGAGACTCTGTGGCTAAATGCAATAATATCCTGGAATATGGCCATATCCTATAATGGTGATCCCAAGCTACACAGTACCTAGTATGCGGGGCATCACGGCTGCAACGGGAGGGGGGTCTGTCTATCACAACCGCCAGCTATAAACTCCTCAACTCCACAACATAACACGGTAAAGTGTACTCTATGCCACTCGCACGATACAACGTACACTCGTGGACCCTATCTCAATGGATAATCAATACTACGTCTCTAAATCCACATGCGAACCTCTCACAGTGTGACACTCAGTCTACACGAGGATATCAACATGGTTTTAAACATGTCTTATATATCATAAAAACTACAGTGCGCACCTTTGAGTGCGACTCACAGTCGACACTCCGCTCAAACACTGTTTCACATCACAAACTCAAACTTTAGTGTGAGTAAACCTCCAGCACTAGGTCATGCATAGTTCCTGTTTCAAATCAAGTATGAGCAACTGCTCCAGTACCATGCTATGCACAAAACTCATCAAGTCAAGTACGAGCAAATTTCTCAAGTACTATGTCATGTATAAATCATGAAATATCGAGTACGAGCAACGCTCATGTAAAATTCGGGTACGAGCAATAACTCCAGCACTCTATCATGCATGTCATGAAAATCTAGTGCGAATCATACATCAACACTAATATATGTGGAAAATATATGAAATCAATTGCGAGTTGTGCTCGAGCACGATTTATTCTCACATCATTCGATAGATGGCTCTTTAAAAAGTGATGATTTTTAAAACATCAAAATCAGCACTATAAATTGTGCTAGTTTTCATTAACCAAGAAAACATTAGCCTATCTACCTACTCTTCTGCTAAACAATAGTGAAAACACTCAAAATAGTGGTTTCCATGCTTTTTTACAGCTTTTACCAAAAGTTGACTTTTTTTCGAACTAAGGGTAAAATCGTAATTTACCACTATTGGGTCGTTACAATTATTATTCACTTTCTCTGAACCTCAGAGTTTTTAAGTGAATGTAAAAGCAGACAAAAAATACGTGCAGGTATCTCTAACTACTTACAAAAGTCCTTTACTTAAAATCACTCGAGAAATTTTACTTTCTCAACGCTGCTCGATCCAGCAGTCCGATTAGCTCCTCTAATAATCTCTCGAGTTGCACATAACCATTCATCAGGTTAATTTTAATTTTCCTACTGTATTTCACTTTTAATACAGTCTATTTCACTTAATGGGCTTTGATAAACCTTAATGTGCCTAACTCTGCCTTAAGCCCATTTTCATTTTACTATTCATTTTCGTTGGGCCTATTGGGCTGATGGGGCCCACCAACTCTTATTGGGCTTATCCAAGACCCATCACATCACATTAGGTTGAAACCAATTGGGCTTGGCCCATTGGACCTCTCGGCCACATGCCATGGCTGAGACCACGCATGCCTAGCCATGTTGAGCACCATGCCACTATCGGCCATTTGCTAGCCAATTCACTTTGGCATTTTCACAAACACTTGGTTGACAATGTTCTTAAACTTCTCTTAGTTCATTTAGGCATTTTATCAATCACCTTGATTGCCAACTTAATTCATCCACCAATTTATCAAATTGATTAATTATAACTATACCATAATCATGAACACATGTATATTAACTCATTCATGCCTTAAAATCATATGGGCATTCATCAATTTACCACTACTCACTCTCGGCTAATTCATGTTCACAGTGATTCCATGTGTTTCAATGCTTAAAACATATACTAATATACTTAGAATAATTCATACATTAACATATATGAATTTGAAAGCTTAAAATTATACCTAGTATATGCGTTCACACTTGGCCGAAACTTTGAAGCCTCTCGATTTGCACACTATGGCTTCTTGATAGCCAATTCCAACATATGTTAATCCTCTCTCAATTTGGAACAATTTTCATGAAGAATGCAAGTTCCAAATATGCCTTTTTCCTAGTGATTTCTAGTGAGAGAAAGCTTAGCTATATGTGTTTTAAAGGTTTCCTTCTTCTAGCTGAACTCTTAAGGAAGAAGATGTTGTTGTGTTGGATAATTTATAAGTCCATTACATAGTCATTAAGCCTTAATTTTCAGCTAACAAAATTCAATTTGAATTGATTTAGGTAATGTTTACCAAATTGGCTATGGTTACCTTTTACTAATGGGCTTGATTTTTATTAATTTGGGCCTAGCATTTAGGCTTCTCGATTTGGGCCTTTCTAATGGGCTTTCTAGCTGAAATTTTTACTATACATCGGGCCTTAAATTGTCTAAATATTTGGCTTACCAATCGGTCCAACAATTCGGACTAAGGGACTTAAGAACTTCGATCTACACTCATTATACCTTAATGGGCTTTAAAATCTTCACTTTGACCCATTACGTTTTTATTTGTTAAATTTAACCTGGAATTCGTTCAAATAAATTTTTCTTACTTTCGGGGATGATTATCTTGTATTCTAACCAAAAATATTTTTCTCCAAAATTTTCTCCACACTTAGGTTAATTTTTTTAACCATGGTTAGTCAATTATGGTAAAAGTTCACTTTTCTTAACTACAGTTGACTTTTTCCTTAATCATTGATCACATTGACTTTTTCTCAAAAATTCGAAAGTGTCATATCTTATGGTTTACACTCTCATCTTTACATTTTAGCCATTTTCGGTAGGTAAATATACCTTAAATACCTTAAACCGTTGAAAAGGTCCGTTTTACCTTTTTTTGGCTTTTACTCTTGTTCTCTATGTTCAGGACTAAATTAAACTAAAACTCAATCGAGATCCCATGGACTCCTGAAACTGGGTCCAAAATCTGGAAGTAAACCGAGAATCTCTATTAGAAGTAATACTCACTGGAGCCCCATGTAATCTAGCTATCTCGCTGACATACAGCTCGGCTACGGCATCCACAGTATCTGTGCTCTTGATGGCAAGGAAGTGGGCACTCTTGGTCATTCTATCCACTATAACCCCTATAGCGTCACGACCCCTTCGGGTCCTCGGTAAACCCATAATAAAGTCCATAGTGACATGCTCCCATTTCCATGTAGGTACATGTAAGGGCTGAAGTAGTCCTCTGGGCTTCTGATGCTCAGCTTTCACTTGCTGGCATACTAAACATCTGGCCACATATTTCGCCACGTCTCGCTTCATACCACTCCACCAGTACACCTTTCTCAAATCTCGGTACATCTTAGTACTCCCTGGGTGCATGGTGTATCGCGAGCAGTGGGATTCTCTCAGTATCTATCTTTTCAGAGTATCATCGTCCAGTACACAAATCCGTCCTCTGAACCTCAATAATCCATCCTCACTGATTACGAGATCCGATTGCGAAGTCTGTTCAGCTTGGCTAACCATATCTATCAACCTCTGATCACTATATTGCCCAATTCTAATCTGATCCATGATCTTTGGCTCTATCCGCAAGCTAGCTAAAAATCCAGTCTCTACCTTTTGAACTTTGATCCGGAGTTCGACGAACTGCTCTAACAAATCCCATTCCCTGATCATCATAGCAGATATCATACTCTTCCTGCTCAGGGCATCTGCAACTACGTTCGCCTTACCCAAATGATATAAAATCTCACGGTCATAATCTTTAAGGAGTTCCATCCATCTCCTTTGTCTCATGTTTAACTCCTTCTGATCAAAGAGATACCTCAAACTCTTGTGATCAATGAAGATCTGGAATCTTTCCCCATATAAGTAGTGTCGCCAGATCTTCAAGGCAAATACCATAGCAGCTAACTCCAAATCATGCGTGGGGTAATTTCGCTCATGGTCTTTCAATTGTCGCGATCCATATGCGACCACCCTTTCGTGCTGCATAAGCACACACCCCAATCCTTGATGACATGCATCACTATAAACTGATAATCCTCCTGATCCCTCAGGAATAGTTAACACAGGTGCCTCTGTCAATCTCCTCTTTAATTCCTGAAAATTGAGCTCACACTGATCAGTCCATATAAACAGAGTTTCCTTGCGCGTGAGCTTAGTCAAAGGAGCGACAATCCTGAAAAATCCCTCCACAAATCTTCTGTAATACCCTGCCAAACCAAAGAAGCTTCGCACCTCGTTCATTAATCTCATAAAGGCTGCAGGGGCGTTCGTCAATCCAAAGGACATCACTAGAAATTCATAATGGCCATACCTTGTCCTGAAGGCCGTCTTTGGAATATCTTCTTCCTTGATCCTCAATTGGTGATAGCCCGATCTTAAATCAATTTTAGAAAAGACTGAGGCCCCTCTCAGCTGATCTAGTAGATCATCAATCCTGGGCAATGGGTATTCATTCTTCACCGTAGCTTTATTCAACAACTGGTAGTCTACGCATAATCTGAGACTACCATCCTTCTTCTTAAAAAATAAAACTGGTGCTCCCCACGGTGAGACACTGGGTCTAATGAACCCTTGATCCAATAACTCCTGTAGTTGTTTCTTTATTTCCTCAAGTTCCACTAATGCCATCTTGTAGGGAGGTTTAGAGATCGGCTGAGTATCTGATACCAAATCAATGGTAAACTCAACTCTCTCTCTGGTGGTAAACCTGGTAACTCATCTGGAAAAACATCCGAAAATTCACACACCACAATTATATCCTCAATCCTCGGATGTTCCCGATCATCACCTGAGATGAGTGTTTCATAACCTTCACATGAACAACCATATTTAATACTCTCAAAAATAATGTTAAAATTCTCAAATTGCTTACAAAATTTCATATGTCTATTTACTCAATATTTCAAACGTACACTGTAAGGTTCAGGTAGGGAGAAAGTTACAATCTTAGTGTAGCAGTCTAAACTCACTCGATTGGTTGCCAACAAATCCATCCCCAGAATTACATCAAACCCATGTATATTCAACATGATTAGATCTACTAACATCACTCTATCTCCCACCTTTATTTCACATCCTCTACAGATTAACTCAGTCCTCTGGGATTCACGCAAAGAGGTATTTACATGTAGTATACACTCTAGAGGTTCAAACTTCAAGTTTAATCTACATGCAAAATGCTCAGAAATGAACGAATGCGTGGATCCTGGATCAATTAACACATGAGCCTTATAATCACAGACAGAGAGTGTACCTCTTATAGTTTCTGCAGAAGTGTCTCCGGTCTCTTAATCTAGGGCAAACACATGTCCCTGTGTAACAGGCTTATTCCCTTTCTCTGCAGCAGTGGCCCGTCTCTGGGGGTTCACTCTTTGAGGCTGTTGTCTGGTGGGCTCCGGAACATGTGGTATCTGAGGTTAAGGGCAGTCTTTCACCATGTGACCCATGTCTCCACATCTAAAACATCCATGGATCAACCCAGTACAACTTCCCTTATGCTCTCGACCACAATTTCTACAAACCCTTAGCTCAGGCCTGACATCTCGAGGGGTCTCCCTAATGTTAGGGTAACCTCTGGGTCTCTCTAATCTAACCTTCTGCACCTCAATCCTTCCTCTTCTGAAGGAACCTCTCCGAGCGTCTGTTTGGAAAATTGCTGGCCTCTTGCCCTTATCTCTATTCACCGCTTTGAGCTCGTTCTGGGATCGTACAATTTCAATTCCTCTCTCAATCTCTTGTGCTCGTCTCAGAGCATCTTCAAACTCAATAATACATAGCCCTATCAATCTATCTCTGATGATAGGCTTCAATCCATACACAAACTTCTCTGTGCGGAGCTCTTCATTCTTGAGGGTCTCTGGGTCATATCTCAATAGCGCAGTGAATTGGCTCTCATAGTCATCCACGGACATATCACCCTGTACCAAACTCAAAAACTCGGCCTGTTTCTTTCTCTGGGCGGCTCGTGGTACATATTGGGTCCTAAAGGCTGTCTGAAACTCTTCCCAACCAATCACATCTTGGCGGGACATCAGAATACCCTGGGTGGTACCCCACCAATCTCGAGCTCTCCCCTTCAACATATAGATACTCATACTGACCCTCTCAGCATCGGTGCACCCCAGATAATCAAATATACTCTGTCAGCCACTCCTCAGCCTCTGTAGGATCCTTCTTTCCCCTAAATGCGGGTGGATTCATCTTTAGAAAATCCTTCAGTCGGACCACACTTCTGTCATCAGGTTGAGTGACGGGAGGCACTGGGTCCATCTGTACTGGGGGTATGGGAGGTCCTTGTGGTGGTGTAGGAGTAGTACCCTAGGCATTAACTCCAAAGTGTTGGGCGAATAGCGTTGCCATCTGCTCAAAATCTTGCCTCACATCGGTCTCAATCCGATTAAATCGAGAGTTAGGACTCTCTGGTTGTGGGGCAGGTGGCGGAGGGGACTCTGCCTGCCTCCTCGAACGACCTCGTCGTCTACTCATTCTCAATCTCAACTCGTTTCCTGCGAGTACATACCAAACTTGATTGAAATCTCAATCCTCAAATTCACTTCATGACCAGACTATTACAGACACTTGGGATGTATTCTATTTCACTTAACCGACACTGATAGTACTAAACACCATAAGCTCTAATACCAAGAAAACTCTATCACGCCCCGAAAATACGAAAAATAGGGCTAACTTAAAAACTTTTTACTCATCAAATCACAATTAAGGGTGCATTCCTGTGCAGTGTCATACATCATCATACTTATCATGCATCAGGATCTCATCATAAGATAGTATATACCGTATCATATACATTACTCAATTACAAGTTAATTAATCCTAATACATCTCATAAAAGGTTATACATCAAGTGTCTGTAATTACAATAATTGTCTGGGTACATGAAAAGATAAATGATACCTCAAAACACAATATATAGCCTGGAGCTTAAGTCCTCCACTAGCCACTACTCCGTACATCGTAGGGAAACCCTTTTCATTTGAAGAAATCTGGGGGGAAAGAAAGCAGGGTGAGCTTCTAAATCGCTCAGTAAGGGGGTAAGGACTCATTATATAAACCATAATGCATATCACAAAATATTTATTTGCATGTGAAACTCAGTATACTCATTTGAAATCATAGCATGAAAATTCTCAAAACAACATTCTCATATCTCAAGACCATGTGGAAACATGAAATAAAAGGCTCAGTATAGAGCAGTAACAAGCATGTGAAAATAATGCGATAATGGCTTTCTCGATATATGTGATAAAATCACTGTAATAATAATGCACGTGACGCAGCCACCAAATTTGTACGTGGCACAGCCACAGATTTAAATTCACACGTGGCATAGCCACCAAATACACGTGGCACAGTCACAGAATAAGGGATCTCACGTGGCACAGCCACCAAATATATGTGGCACAGCCACAGAATAGGGGATCTCACGTGGTACAACCACCAATTATATGTGGCACAGCCACAGAATAGGGGATCTCACGTGGCACAGCCACCAATTATATGTGGCACAGCCATAGAATAGGGGATCTCACGTTACCAAAACGGAGAAGAATCGATCTTACATGCTACCAGAGCAATGCCCGGTGTGTACTCAAAATTACACACCTAAGTCTTTATCAATAGCCATTATCATATAAAACTGGTTTGCCTTCGCGTAGAACTCATAGTGGTTTTTCTCTCATAAAACTCATTTAAAACCGTTTTGTACTCAACACAAAATATATTAAAATCGAGTTCCAATCGACAAAACACGCACACATTTCTCAAATCTCAATATTGCCTTAACGTAGAGCCCAATTCATTTCTCACACAAACTCAACAGTTTATAAAGCGGTTTCACACGTAGCTTATAAACTCATAAAAACATTGGGCTCCAATCGGCTATAAAAATCGTGTGTATTCTCATCAAAACACAACACATCAAACATGCTTGTTTTATAAATTGCAAATTATGCTATAATAGTTCACAAATCACATACACAAATGGTTTAGTTTCCCTTACCTCTTTGCACCTCATATAGTGCAATCGTTTCCCCCTTGTCACGGACTAGTCTCGCATTCCACTCTGGAACTCTCGAGCTGTCCAAACGATGTTAAAACATCAATACCCATCATCACAGTAACCTCAGTTCTCAAAAATCGAGCATAAATGCTCATAACACCTCAAATCTCTCAATTCTCATAACTATATCACAATCCGCAATCTCATTCACAACATCTCAACATTCCTACACTTCCTATGCCACAATATCTATGCTAATTCACCACATTGTCTAAATTTCCATTTATAACTCAAAATTCTCAAAATTACCAAAATTGCTAAATATCATCATCACTCCAACTACATTGTAATTTCATAAATCCCTAATCATTTTCCAGCTATTTCAACACAATGCTAACAGCCATTATCACCAAAATCATCTCAAATATCAAGATCGAGGTTTAGAAATTACCCAAAACTTGTGGAGAGCTTATCTCTTGCCTCGATTCAATCCGTCTTTCGATTTCCAACTATGTTGTTCTTCCTTTGATGAGGAACAACTATCCTTCTTGCCATAACCTCTGATTTAGATGAAAATGGGAGCTTTGGATGAGTGAGAAAGCTAGGCTCGGGTGAAAATGGGGTTTTAAAGAGAGAGAAAATGAAATTACAGGAGAAAGCAGGGGTTCCTTATATAGACGGAGGGTAGGAGATCGATCTGGCTCTTGATGAGATCGATCTGCATTTGAATTTGGGGACGACTTGGGGCAATTTTATGCCTAGGAGATCCATCTGTCGAGGGGTGAGATCTATCTCTTAATGGCTTCATGAGATCAATTTGCTCCAATTATGAGATCGATCTCTCGTTTACAGAATGCTTCATGAGATCGATCTGTTACTTGAGGAGATCGATCTTCTCCAAACAGAAACATTTTAAGATCGATCCTTTCCTCATGAGATCGATCTCTTCATTACAGAATTATAAGGAGATCGATCCTCTTCCATTGGAGATCGATCTGCTCACTTAAATTCCTCTTTCCTTGTCATTTTTAACTTACCAGATTGATATCTCCTTCTCCAAGATCGATCTGACCTCATAGTTTCACACTTAGGTTAAACACTTAACATGTAAATCTCTAATTATAATTTCCACAGTTCACTACTTGGATTATTTCTCATTCATCAATATACATTTCACTTAGCTCAATAAATTACACTTCAAGTTCATATTACATAATTAAAATATGTCTAAAATTCTTAGATCTCACAATTTGGAACTGGGTACTTATTCTTGATCGTTACCTTGTTCAGGGCTCGATAATCTACACACATTCTCAATGTGCCATCCTGCTTCCTTTGGAACAAAACTGGGGCTCCATATGGTGTCTTCAATGGTTGGATATATCCCGCATCCAACAACTCACTAAGCTGTTTCCTTAACTCGACCAGCTCCAAAGGACTCATCCTGTAAGGTGCTCGTGCAGGTGGTCTAGTTCCTGGTTCCAACTCAATCTTATGATCAATGGCGCGTTTAGGTGGTAGCGCCTTGGGTAACTCTGGGGGCATTACATCCTTGTAATCGTTTAGCACCGCCGCTACTTCATCTGGTACCTCGACAACCGTGTCTAGTTTCACCTCAACTAGGGCAACAAGTATAGTTGTCTCCCCTTTCTTCAACCCGGTGTTTACTTGTGAAGTCGACTGCAGCAACGACTTCCCAGTACCTTGTCCTCTCTCCGCAGGGATAAAGTTTGGACATGTCTCGTTAGATATCATCAATCCACCTAAGTGTGGAATAGCAAATGCCTTTGCTTACATAAAGAATTCAATACCCATGATCACATCAAAATCATCTATAGGCAAAGCTAAGAACTTACAATCCTGTTGCCAAGTTCCTATCTTCACCGATGCGGTAGCCGTTCCCTGGATACCTTGGGCTTTAGAATTGATTGCTTTCACCTGATTGTTACTCCTCGTGACTTTCAGGCCAAGATGCTCAACAACGTTCAATGAAACGAAGTTGTTGGTCACTCATGTATTAAGCATCGCTCGAATTGGTCTCTCATTCACCTCAGCTTTACATACATTAGTCCGTTATGAGGAGCTTGTTGCTCGGTCCAAATAGCGTTGAGCAACTGCATCAGGGTAACTTTTGGACATTTGTCATTCGGATCTTCCTAACTCATGAGGGCCACCAACTTAGTCCGTCTAGGGCAATCTTGGGCCTTGTTATTCCCATTACACAAGAAACAACTCCAATCTCCCTTGCTTTGGGGTGGATCCAGTCCCTTCGACTTAGAAGACTCAGCCTTCTCCTTGTTTCTCTGGTGCTTCTTCCAGTCCTTCTTGCCTTTCCCCCTATTTCCATCAGGATGGTTCTTCTTCCTTTCCCCAATGTTCAAAGAAGAACCCAGTTTGTAATCCGCCAAACTGTCTGCAGTTACTATTGCCTGTGGCAGGTCCTTCACGTTCTTCCTACGTAACTCAGCCTGAGCCTATGGCTGAAGTCCTAAGAAAAAGTTGAACAACTTATCCTCTCCTGACATATTCTTGACGTCCAACATCAAAGAGCTAAACTCCTTGACATAATCTCGCACAGAACCTGTGTACTTTAATTTCTTAAGTGCCTCTCTTGCGACCCATGCCGCGTTCAAGGGAAGGAATTGATCTTGTAACTCCTTCTTCAATGCGTCCCATGTTTCAATCCTCGGAAGACCAACACTATCATCATCTGCCAGTCTGCTTTGCCACCATATCTTAGCATCACCCGAGAGGTACATGCTAGTGATTGTAACCTGGTCCTGCTCCTATATTCGGGCAGATCTCCATGTCCCACAAAAAATTCTTAAGCTCTTTCATATTGCGAACTCCTACGAACTCCTTAGATTCAGGCACCTTGATCTTCTTCATATCACCCCCTCTGCTACTACTAGATGCTTTCCCATGGTCTGTAGCAGTCATTGCGCATTTCATCAGTAAAACGTCAGCCTTCAGGGAATTCAACTGCACCTCAAATTTATCCGATAGATCGCGAACATGCTGCATGACGTTGGTGTAGCGATTAACATGCTCCTTCTGCATGTCGAATGCTAGCTGTGTCAGCTCTTGGACACTGCCTGCCATGACCTGAATCTGCTCAGCCATTGTACCCGCCTCCTCTTGCGGTACGCCCACCATTGCTTCAAGTACATCAACTCTGTCAGCCAACTCGTGTACCATGATCCAAAACTTAGCTCTGATACCAAATTATCACAAGGTCGTTCTCTCCTATAGAACTTTTCCCAGTGATGGCCTAAGTTCCCCGTAACTTAGTACAGCCAATCTCCACACTAACCCAAATTCGGGTCAATATGCAGCGATATAACACTTGAGCAGAAAGAGGACTTGACAAAGTATACTAATAAAGCAAAGAATACTCAAGCTTTAGAGAAAAGAGCCTTTCTATTAATCCGCAATAAAAAGGAATATAATATTTAGCCATAAGACCGCTCTTAGCTATCACTCTCTTTCTCCCTGAATGATTCTCTCACTGAATGATGAATGAATACATTCTACCCCTCCCGTAGGGTTTATATAGGCAAGTGAGGACATCCCCCTCACGTAGGCAACTGAGTTTGATTACAACAGAAACTCTATAGGCTTAATTTCCATTAAACTAAGGATTCTCCGGATGATACCTCAATGCTCTTCAGAGTTTATATTCGTGATAATCTCCAGTGATTCGGTCTGCCAAGACTTCTCCGCTTATCCTGATTTATGACCCGCATTCATCCTTATCTCAATTTTCAAGGAGTCGCCTTAGCTCTCGCGCCCATCTCCCATGACTGCACGATCTTCGCTATGGCCATTGTCAACCACCTGGTTCACATTTCTGGAGTGTCGGTAAGTTAGCTCGCCACCTGCAAATTACGATCATCATCCGTTAGCATCTCCGTTTCGTGCTTGGCAATCCGCCCAAGCCAAGTGCCTATCTTGCCTGTTTTGGTGTGCGCCCCGTTGTGCCCCGTACAAAACTTTTTCGCGCTCTGCACTTGTCACAGTGCCCCCAGTCGATCCCTTGCGAGGTGGACGCCTAGTCAAGTAGTTAGTGTCTAACATAACCTCACTACCTCTCGTACATACAGATCTGCTAATGAACTCAGAGTATCGGTAGCTCTCATAGCTAGGAAGTGGGCTGACTTCGTCAGTCTGTCAACGATCACCCATATAGCATCGTGATTTTTGCGGGTCCCCGATAAACCTATCACGAAATTCATTGTGATATGCTCCCATTTCCATGTCGGTATAGGTAGAGGCTACAATAACCTTGCAGGCTTCTGATGCTCTACCTTCACCTGCTAACATACGAGACATCTGGCCACAAACTTTGCCACGTCTTTCTTCATACCTGACCACCAGTACACCTTTCGGAGGTTCTGATGCATCTTTTTACTCCCCAAATGTAACGTGTACTTCGATGAATGAGCTTCAGCCAATATCAATCTTCTGAGCTTTGGGTCATCGGGAACGCATAATCTACCCCGAACCCTAGCAATCCATCAGATCTCAACTCAAAATCAGTCATCGTGCCCTTCTGTATCTGACTAGTCATCTCGACACAATATGGATCAATCTGCTGAGCTTATCTGATCTTGTCCAATAGATCCGGCTCCTAGCGTAGACTAGCTATCACATAGCCTGTATCCATCTCAGAAGGCAAAAATACCTAAACTGAGGCTGGCAAACAGTTCCAACAGTTCGTGTTGCCTGACCATTATGTACGATACCATCCCTAGGCTCTTCCTACTCAAAGCGTCAGTTACAAGATTAGCCTTACCTGGATGATAAAGTATCTCACAATCGTAGTCTTTTAGAAGCTCTAGCCATCTCCTCTGTCCCATGTTCATATCCTTCTACGAGAATAGATACTTGAGGCTCTTGTGGTTGGTGAATATCAGAAACTTCTCACCATACAAGTAGTGACGCCATACCTTCAACGCAAATACTACTGCCGCTAACTCCAAATCTTGGGTCGGATAGTTCTTCTCATAGTCATTCAGCTGTCTGGATCCATAAGCAACTATCCTGCCATCCTACATCAATACACAGCCCAGTCCCTGATTCGAAGCATCAGTATACACTAAAAATCCTCCTGAGCTGGTAGGGATAGTGAGAATCAGAGAGGTGGTCAATCGTCGCTTCAGCTCTTGAAAACTCTTCTCACAATCCTCGTTCCACATGAACGGTACACTCTTCCTAGTGAGACGTGTCAACGGAGCAGCTAACTTCAAAAAGCCCTCAATGAATCTCCGATAATATGCTGCTAACCTCAGAAAACTTTTGATCTCGGTAACTGTCCTCGATTGTTCCCAATGAACTACCGCTTCTATCTTGGAGGGGTGTACTGATACACCATTCCTTGACACAACGTGTCCTAAAAACGAGATCGCCTCTAACCAGAAGTCACACTTACTGAGTTTAGCATACAACTCCTTCTTTCGAAGAGTTTGTAATACAATCCTCAGGTGCTGCTCATGCTCTTCTTGAGATTTCGAATACACTAAAATGTCATCGTTAGAGACGATAACAAACTGATCCAAGTATGGCTTGAACACATCGTTCATCAAAGCAATAAAAGCCGCGGGAGCCTTTGTCAGTCCGAAAAGCATAACCAAGAACTCAAAATAGCCATATTGGGTCCGAAACGCTGTCTTGGGTGCATCTCCATTCCGAACTCTCAACTAATGATACCCAGACCTTAGATCAATCTTGAAAAAGACCTGTTCTCCTTGAAGCTGATCCAATAAGTCGTCAATGCGTGGAAGGGGATACCTATTCTTGAGGGTAGCCTTATTCATGGTACGAACTAAACATATTACTGCAAGTGCAAGGGTTGTACAAGTAATAATGGGATTTGAGTATCGGATTATTATCCCACAGAGAAGTTGATTAGCGTAATTAACTACCGATTAATCTTACCCTAAGTATATCCTAGCAAATTATGAATTGATTGGTGATCTACAAAGCTAACAGTACTGAAAATAATAAAACTATAAAATAAAGAAAATAAAACCGAGCAAAGATTTACTTACCGAGCTCCACACAATTAAAAACAAATACCTACGAAAATAATTAAAACAGTTAAAATTAATTAACGCAATAAAATGCAAAATTGAAAATAAAGAAACAAGATTAATTAAACTAAAATTAAACAAGCCTAAAACAAAAAAAAATGCATGTAATTAAACTAATAAAAATTACAAATTAAACTAAACTAAAATTTAATGAAAATAAAGACTAAATTAAAAATGCATGAAACACATTTAATCTAAATTAATTCTAAATGCAACTCATAAAATACTAAACTAAAATAAAGTCCTAAAACATATAATATAAAATTAACTATTAACTAAAAATTAAAACTAAAAGATTAAATTGACAAACTAAAACACTAGATTTGACCTACAATTATCAACGAACAACTAACCTAATTTAACACCTAATAAAAGCAATCAAAATAATAAAAATGCCATAAAAATTTAAATTATAAAAATGGATGTGGCCAAACAAGGCCTTAACCGAAATGCTAAACATTAAAGTGGTCCCGATTTGTCACTGTGCACTGTCTTCTTCTCCAATTCCTTATTTGCTCTCGGTCCTGTGCTTCTGCTCCATGTCTCGTCCAAGTCTGCTCCAGCTGCTACTAAAGGCGTGTCCTGCTTTTGCTCCGAATCCGTGCTACTGCTGGTTCGCGTGACCTCCGCCCAGCTAGCAGGAAATGTCGTCCTCCACGAAATGGTCCTGCACTCTCGGTCTGTCCAGGTGCTCTCAGTGTGTCCGTTCCAGGTACTGCCATCTGCTACAAGTGTTGTTGTCCTGTGATGCCTACCTTGGCAGTGCACGTCCCTGCAACTTATACTGTCCTTGCAGTGAACAACAGCTGCTGTTGTGTTCACGCCAGCTGCTACAATCCAAGCGTTTGCACAACTCTTGCTCAGCACCTACTGCCTCACCCCAAGTACTCCAGGTTGCTCTCAATTTTGTCATAAACTGCTGCATCAGCTGGGCACTGGTTAATAGAGCAAGATTCACACATAGCAGCTGCTGTCATCACAAGCCATACATCCAATCCTTCTGCAATGCTCAGTAAAACAGAACGGGAAATAAGATAGAACACAGGCTAAAACATAAAATGAATGAAACCAAAATGACGAACAATAGATGAAACAAAACGAGACAACAGATAAAACACAAGCAAAAATTGTTAACGTGTAAGCTTAAGGCTATGAATGAAAGACAGAAAACATAAAATGAATGAAACCAAAAACTAAAGCAAAGAAAGAAAGTGAACAGTAAATAACAAATGAAACAGAGCAAAGCAGAGAATGAATATAGTCCTTGTCCTCTGAAGCAGTCCACTACTACTTTGATCTGCACCAAACAGCCTCAATCTCGCATTTCTTGCAACAGCCGAGACGAACAGCAGTACAAAGGAAAGCTTTTGCAAGACAACGCCAGTGCCAGCAGCTATCGGCAAGAATAGCAAACTAACAAAACCGAGATAGGAAGGTGAAATGCAAAAAAACCAAAAAAAATTCAAATCATAAACAACTTAAATCAAAATAGAAAAATGAAGAGAAGCATGGAGATATTTAAATGATGAGCTACTGTAACATTAGTAAAATAGATCCAGAGAAAATGATCATAAAAGAAAAGAATGAAACCGAGCTTAAAGAAAAGCTAAAATGGAAATTTCTATTTCATTGAAGGAAGCCATGAACAGTAATAAAATTGGTGGCTAAAAATAAACTACTAACGGGAAGTTTGAAAAATGAAAAAAATAAAATCCAACAATAAAGCTTTTAAAATAAAATTTTAAACTATTCTAAAAACTACTCCTAAATTACTCTACACTGCTCCTAAATTACTCTACACTACTCCTAACCTAGGCTACCTACTGTACTTGTTTTTTTTCAATTGCCATCATATTCTATTTATATACACACTTAGGGGTACAATGATAATTTTTTCATCCTAGATGAGTTGGCATTCTTTGGCCACTTGTCTTCCTTTGATTTGCTGCAGAACAGATATTTCCACGTCATCAGTCTTTTTGTCCAATTGGCTGTGCGATGTGTTTCGGCATGTGTCTTCCAGAGGGTTGGCGCGGTGTCCTTTGATCTTATCGTTTCGAAGCAAATAAAAGACAGACACTTGGCATCACGTGTGTCCAGATGACTGGTGACTCGGCTGTAATTTTGAAGTGGTCCAGTCTCCTTTAGCTCGTTTTCAACCCAATTTCGACTGAAACGACTGAGTTTCATCCGGATTTAATTTATCTACGCATTAAAGAATTTTAATTAAACAAAGGGGATTAATAATAAAATAATATGGGGATTAAATGAATAATTAGGAAATTAAGCATAAATAATTCTATTAAAAATAAAATTATCACACCCCCCAAACTTGAGCTTTTGCTTGTCCTCAAGCAAAACAAACAAATGTAGGAATGACAAGTACAAAACATAATAATTTTCCTAATATCATCCTCAAAGATAAAATACAGACTATGATATCAAAGACTCACAATTACAAGTCCAACATTCAGAATCGTTCAATCATAAGTCCTAACCCAAATTGGACCCTTCATGTGTGTGTAAAAATGTCAAATTACTTCACAGTACATTATTCGGATCAGATCATGCAAGCACAGTGAAAGCAAAGTCAATGACATGTGATCATTCCCATAAGTTTGCTTTTCACTTCTCTCTCCACTAATGTAGTCACACTTAACTAAAGATCAATAGGACTTCATTAAGCTTGTAATGTAAGGTTGGGGTTAAGGTATGATAAAGTTGATTTAGGTTTAATTACCTCTTAACATGCATTACTTCTAGGATCTTTAATGTAAGAGCTCAAATTATTTCTCCCAAACTTATTTATTTCACTAGACATTTTATTCTATTTTTGTATTTTTCTTCTTTCATCTTTTCTTTTTTTTTCTTTTTCTGTCATTGACATTTTTTTTGAATTTTCACTATCACTAGATACCCAAATGTACATAGCTCACAATATATCCCATGACTTTCCATGCTTTCGGGGTAAGGGATAGGAAAAGAGTGTTTAGGCTAAGGAAAATTATGCAGGTCTATTTACAGAGAAAAGCTTATTTGGCTCAGATGGGTAACTAGGGGTAAAGTATGTATAAGGATGACTCGAAAGGCTCCAACGATCTAAAGATGGCCTAAATCATCTCCCTAATTAAGTGTGATCTAATATTTTACCTCGAGACAAGATCAAACAAATTCTAGAATATGATGCACAAAATCAATTGAACAAATGCAATCCTAGGTCCACATAACCTTTCTCTAAATATATATACAGATTCATGACATGACATGTGCATAAAATGAGGAAATCACAATCAGAATCAAGATAAATTCAAGAATTCAACTTCATGCTTTTCCTATAATCATGCTTCTCATTCAATCAAAGTCAAACTAAATCATGGGGTCATATAATCGGAATATGGGAAAACTACATGCTAAGCACTAAATCATCCCAAAATCAAATAGTGTAAGCTCATATTTTCGAACAAAATTTGAATTTTTTTTTTCAATTTTGCTCAAATTTTCCCTTCCCCCAAACTTGAAGTGCACAGTGTCCTTAGTGTGCATATAATATAAAAATTGAAGTTTAGGAACAAAGTACTCCCCTTTCTAATGATGATGAACAATCGAAGCTTGATTGAAAACACAAAACTAGAAAACAAACCTGCAAAATAAAAAAAGAAAGAAACAACGGAAAAGAAAAAGAACTATATACAAAGTGAAAAGAAAAATACAGCCACTTTAAATGCAGCTAAAGAACACAACACTCAGCAGCAGGGCACAGAGTAGGAAGATCAGCCAGAGTGGTGATAGAATGTCAACAGTTAACTCCTCTTTAGCTCTATCTACTTCCCTCATTCTCTCAGATTTCTTATGCTCAAGCCTTATATCCTCCATCCTAAAATAGTCTTAAGAGTCATCAGGGAACTTCAAAGGTTTGAAAACATGTCAACTCCCCCTTTTGTACATGTTTTACCAGTCGTTAGGAAAGGTCTGCCTAGTATAATGGGGACTTCCCTGTCTTCCACCACATCTAAAACAATAAAATCCGCAGGGAAAATAAATTTATCCACCTTTACTAACACATCCTCAATGACCCCTTTTGGATATTTAATGGATCGATCTGCTAGCTGAAGGGTCACTGTGGTAGTCTTGATATCCCCCATTCCTAACTGTTGGTAGATAGACAAAGGCATCTGATTGATACTGGCTCCTAAATCACATAGGGCTCTACCAAAGAAAAGATTTCCAATAGTGCAAGGTATGGTAAAACTCCCGGGATCCTTGAGCTTGGAGGTAATTTCCTCTAGATAATTATACTACATTCCTCCATTAAGGCCACCGTCTCATAATCTTCTAGTCTTCTCTTCCTCGAGAGGATATCCTTTAAAAACTTCACATAACTTGGCATTTGCTCTAAAACATCTGCGAAAGGAATGTTGATGCAAAGCTTCTTAAAAACCTTAAGGAATTTAGCAAATTGTCGTTCCTGCTTTTGACTTTGGAACCTCTGAGGAAAAGGTACTAGTGGTCTAACTTGAGGCAATGTAGTGGGAACCTGTGTAGAATCAGAGGACGAGGAAGGCAATGAAGAAGAAGAAGGTATAGATGAAGAAGTGCCTATCTTGGATTCTTTTGCAGCTTGATCCTGATGTTCTTGTTCTTTCTGAGCTGCCTCTTTAGACCATAAGGGCTCTACCACTGTGGGCTTAACAGGATTGGACTTAACTTGTGGATCATCTAGCTATCTGCCACTCCTAAGGGTGATAGATCTAACATGTTCTTTACCCTCCCTTTGTTTAACAGGATTAACTTCAGTGTTACTAGGAAGGGTCCCTTGTGGACGTTGGCTAAGAACATTGGTTATTTGTCCAACCTAAACTTCTAAATTCTTGATTGAGGTAGCTTGATTTTACAGGATCATTGTGAACATCTCCTCAAGCGAGGGCTTCTTCTCAGCTGTTGGTGCTGGTGCAAGTATATGCTGTGGTTGGATAGGTGGTGGTGGTGGGGATGAATGATACTGAAATTGTTGAAATGAGAATGGGTGATGAGAGTGATGAGGTGGATGATATGGAAGTTACGGCTGTAGTGATACCTGAACCAGTGGAGCTTGAAATCCAAGGAGTCCTACAAGTCTAGAGCTAGAAGTTTGCCCTTAGTTTTGGCTCCAGGAGAAGCTAGGATGGTTCCTCCACCCCGGATTATAGGTGTTTGAAAAAGGGTTGTTCTGTTGCTTACGGGGAGCAACATACTGAACTGATTCTAAGTTGAGCAGACACCTATAGAGTGGGTACCATTACATAGCTCGTAGGAAAGAAAAGGACTTTGGACAGAATAAACAGGATTAGAACTGGAAGAAGGATTATGTTGGGTACTGAGCGACTCCACCTTCTTCGTAAGATTAGCGATTCGAGAGGTCAAGGTAGATAGCGTGTCGAGCTCATAAATACCCGTCGAATTCTTTGGCAATTACCTCTCCGAGGACCATAGATAGTTGTTAGCCGCCATCTTGTCAAAGAGCTCGTAAGCTTCCTCTTCTATTTTGCACATCAGGGCTCCACCTGCAGCAGCGTTAACAATGGTCCTATTTTAGCTTGTAAGTCCATTGTAGAAGGTCTGGACTTGCAACCACAAAGGTAGGCTATGGTGAGGGCACTTCCTAAGAAGCTCCTTATATCGTTCCCATGCTTCGTAAAGAGATTCAAAGTCAAACTGGGCAAAGGAAGATATATCACTACGGAGTCTGGCCATTTTAGTGGGAGGGAAAAACTTTACTAGAAATTGATGGGCTAACTCGTCCCATGTAGAAATGGATCCTGGAGGCAAGGAGGTTAACCAGTGTCGCGCCTTATCATTAAGCGAGAAGGGGAATAGTCTAAGCCTAAGCGCATTATCAGATAGTCCATTGTGCTTGAATGTGTTGCACAAGTCTAGGAATTGCCCGAGGTGTGCATGTGTGTCGTCGTGCGGAAGCCCACTGAACTGTAAAGAGGTCTGGATCATCTGGAGGATAGAAGGCTTAATTTCGAAGTTGTTAGCAGGGACAGCTGGTGGCCTAATACCGATATAATAACCCCCAATAGTCGGCATTGCATAATCTCCAACGATCTTAATTTCCCTATTTTCTGCCATGATGCTTTGAAGCGGAGCTATAAATTTTCTAGAATCCTTTCAAAATTTTCTAAGTGTTTGTTCAATTTCAGGATCTAAAGAAAAGCAATCATAACTTCTGGCTCTACGCATGCAAACATCACAGTCCTTAGAATTTTTTTTTAAGTTTTTTTTTTTAATTTTTAATAATTTTTTTAATTAATTATGAGAAAATTTAACTAACCTAAGTAGGGCTCTAAATATTTACAATCTAAATATTTACAAGCTAGAATTACACCTAAGCATAATTTCACCGATATTAATTAACGACTAATTAAAACTTCCCCGGCAACGGCGCCAAAAACTTGGTACGAACTAAACGTATTACCGCAAGTGCACGGGTCGTACAAGTAATAATGGGATTTGAGTCCCAGATTATCGTCCTATAGAGAAGTTGATTAGCCTAATTAACTACCAGTTAATCTTACCCTAAGTATATCCTAGCAAATTATGAATTGATAGGTGATCTACAAAGCTAACAGTACTGAAAATAATAAAACTATAAAATAAAGAAAATAAAACTGAGCTAAAAGTTACTTACCGAGCTCCACGCAATGAAAAGCAAATACCTACAAAAATAATTAAAACAGTTAAAATTAATTAACGCAATAAAAAGCAAAAATGAAAATAAAGAAACAAGATTAATTAAACTAAAATTAAACAAGCCTAAAACAAAAAATGCATGTAATTAAACTAATAAAAATTGCAAATTAAACTAAACTAAAATTTAATGAAAATAAAGACTAAATTAAAAATGCATGAAACACATTTAATTTAAATTAATTCTAAATGCAACTCATAAAATACTACACTAAAATAAAGTCCTAAAACATATAATATAAAATTAACTATTAACTAAAAATTAAAACTAAAAGATGAAATTGACAAACTAAAACACTAGATTAAACCTACAATTATCAACTAACAACTAACCTAATTTAACAACTAATAAAAGCAATCAAATTAATAAAAATGCCATAAAAATTTAAATTATAAAAATGGGAGGTGGCCAAACAAGGCCTTAACCAAAATGCTAAACATTAATGTGGTCCCGATTTGTCACTGTGCACTGTCTTCTTGTCCAATTCCTAATTAGCTCTCGGTCCTGTGCTTCTGCTCCATGTCTCGTCCAAGTCTGCTCCAGCTGCTACTAAAGGCGTGTCCTGTTTCTGCTCTCGAATCCGTGCTACTGCTGGTTCGCGTGACCTCTGCCCAGCTAGCAGGAAATGTTGTCCTCCACGAAATGGTCCTGCACTCTCGGTCTGTCCAGGTGCTCTCGGTATGTCCGTTCCAGGTACTGCCATCTGCTATAGGTGTTGTTGTCCTGTGATGCCTACCTTGGCAGTGCATGTCCCTGTAACTTATACTGTCTCTGCAGTGAACAATAGCTGCTGTTGTGTTCACGCTAGCTGCTACAATCCAAGCGTTTGCACAACTCCTGCTCAGCACCTACTGCGTCGCCCCAAGTACTCCAGGTTGCCCTCGGTTTTGTCATATATTGCTGCATCTGCTAGGCACTGGTTAATGGAACAAGATGCACACATAGCAGCTGCTGTCATCATGAGCTGTACATCCAATCCTTCTGCAATGCTCAATAAAACAGAACGAGAAGTAAGATAGAACATAGGCTAAAACATAAAATGAATGAACTAAAATGACGAACAATAGATGAAACAAAACGAGACAACAGATAAAACACAAGCAAAAATTATTAACGTGTAAGCTTAAGACCGTGAATGAAAGACAGAAAACATAAAATGAATGAAACCAAAAATTAAAGCAAAGAAAGAAAGTGAACAGTAAATAACAAATGAAACAGAGCAAAGCAGAGAATGTCCTTATCCTCTGAAGCAGTCCATTACTACTTTGATCTGCACCAAACAGCCTCAATCTCGCATTTCTTGCAACAGCCGAGACGAACAGCAGTACAAAGGAAAGCTTTTGCAAGACAACGCCAGCCGGCAAGAATAGCAAACCAACGAAACCGAGATTGGAAGGTGAAATGCAGAAAAACAAAAAAAAAATCAAATCATAAACAACTTAAATCAAAATAGAAAAATGAAGAGAAGCATGGAGATATTTAAATGATGAGCTACTGTAACATTAGTAAAATAAATCCAGAGAAAATGATTATAAAAGAAAAGATTGAAACCGAGCTTAAAGAAAAGCTAAAATGGAAATTTCTATTTCATTGAAGGAAGCAATGAACAATAATAAAAATGGTAGTAAGAACAATAGTGGCTAAAAATAAACTACTAACGGGAAAAAGTTTGAAAAATGAAAAAAATAAAATCCAACAATAAAGCTTTTAAAATAAAACTTTAAACTATTCTAAAAACTACTCCTAAATTACTCTACACTACTCCTAAATTACTCTACACTACTCCTAACCTAGGCTACCTACCTGATTTTTTTTCAATTGCCATCATCTTCTATTTATATACACACTTAGGAGTACAATGGTAATTTTTCCATCCTAGATGAGTTGGCATTGTTTGGCCACTTGTCTTCGTTTGATTTGCTGCAGAGCAGATATTTCCACGTCATCAGTCTTTTTGTCCAATTGGCTGTGCGATGTGGCCCGACGTGTGTCTTCCAGAGGGTTGGCACAGTGAAGGGGATACTTATTCTTGATGGTGGCCTTATTCAACAACCAGTAATCTATACATAGTCGGAGGCTTCCATCCTTCTTCCTAACAAATAGAATCAGTGCTCCCCAAGGTGAGACGCTCGACCTGATGAACCCCTTCTCCAGCAACTCCTGTAACTGCTTCCTTAGTTCTTCTAACTCAACTTGAGCCATTCTATACGGTGGCTTGGATATCGACTTTGTACCAAGTGCCAAGTCTATACCAAATTCCATCTCCCTATCTAGAGGTAACCCTGTTAACTCATCCGGGAAGACATTTGGAAATTCCCTGACCACTAGGATGTCTATCAACTCTGGACATGCCTTATCCGTCTCAATCACATAAGCAATAAACCCTTCATATTATTCTTTCCACCGTTAGTAACACAAATCATCACATAACATGCGTAATTGATAAACGGATTTATCTCTCAAACATCATGTATTAAGATCATACTCTTTTATTTACATTAACCATGTCTTTCATTTCATTTTACAAAACTTACAACTAGATTATCTTTCTCTGGAAAAGTCAGTGTTCTAGCACGAAAATCCATAACAACATGGTTTGCAGCCAGCTAATCCATCCCTAGGATTATATCAAAATCACCCATATTTAATAAGATTAAATAGGCTGCCATTTCTTTACCTCCTATCCTCATCTTACAATTTCTATATACATGCTCAGTCAACTGACTATCATTCATAGGGGTAGATATCATCAACATCTTATCTAGCAGTGTGGGTTCTACATGCTTCATCAATTTAGATGCAAAGGATGGTGATATAAAGGAATACATGACACTAGGATCAAACAATACAAATGCTTCTAAATCAAAGATTTGGATGGTACCTTTAAGCATATCCAAAGTCTGATCCGCAGTGTCTTGGTCCAGTGCGTGCACTTATCCTCTGCTCACACCCACTGCTTGTTTCCCCTTTTCCTCAACTGTAGCCCTCCTCCTCGGAGCAGCTGTCCCAACTGGAGCTCTCTCTGGCTCCCTGCCCTTCTGTGGGGCTCTCTCTATCATCTCTGGGCAATCCCGCATTATGTGCCCTGGTTTCCCACATCAAACGCATACTGCAGGAGGTTCATAGCATGGTTGAGTACCATGGCACTTTCCACAGTTGCTACACTATTCTGTAGTAGGCCGTGACCCTCCAATCATAATTTCCTTTGTTGGAGCTATGGTCGGATACATGGGAGGATTAACTGTCCTCTCCTGAATCTCCTCAATCCTCGGCCTCTTCCCAGAAAACTTCTCGCTTCCCTTATAACTGAAGCCTCTATCCAGCACTAGTCTCTTCTTGTCTTTATCCCTCACTTTACTGACTTTTCCAAACTCTGAGGCGATCCTATCAATGTCTTGTTTACACAATTGCGCCCTACGTACTGCCTCCTCGTAGGTCGGTATATCCAAGGGAACCAATCTGAACCTGATGGTTGGTCTCAGTCTATCCACAAACTTTTGGATCTTCTCGACCTCATTACCTATCATATTAGGATCATATCTGCCTAGGGAGATAAAGGTCGTCTCATACTCATCCACAGTCCTACTCCCTTAGGTCAGTCCCAAAAATGCCATTTTCATCTTCCACTGTGCGGTATTCGAAACATACTGTCTCCAAAAAGCCTTCAAAAACACATCCAAGCTAATCTCTGTATGTCGGGCTCTCAAAATAGGCATAGTGGATTTCCACCAATGTTTTGCTAATCCCTTTAGCATGAATGCGACAAACGCTATCATCTCAGTAGTTGTGTAGTCGAAGAACCCATATAACTTCTCAATTTTGTTTATCTAATCCTCTGCAGCTACTGGGTCCTTAACTCCACTGAGGATGACGGTCTAAATTTCTAGAATTGTCATAGCCTATCCAAATCACAATCGTAACCTCAGCCTCTACTGCCCTGTGGTGTAGCAACAGGTGTAGGTATATCTTGTACAGGTGGGGGTGTAGGTGTATCTATTGTCTGAGGTCTCTGGGCTGGCCGTGCCCGTGCCTCAGGAGCTGTCGCCTGCTCAGCATGACCCTCTGTAGCAGGACTCTGTCTGCCCCCAACTCCAGGTAACGATTGAGTGACCAACTCTAAGATCATCTCTATGCTCCGCTCAATCCTCTTGAAGCGTGCCTCAGTACTCTTGGGTATCTCCTCTGGACTGTGTGGAGAATGCTCAACCTCAGCCTCCACCTCAATCTCTTCCTGAGCCTCACGGGTTTCTGGCTCAACACTACCCCCAGGCCTACCTCTATGGCCTCGAGTTTATGCGGTCGCCCCTCTACCGCGACTGGTGTTAGGCATACTGTTTTAATTCCCTACATACACATCAAATTCTTAGTCAACCCATTTATACACGCACAATTTGTATCTAAATAAGCACAGTAACATGGGGATGTAATATCCGCATTTCATGCATTATTTATTCTTGGTCCTTACCTTACCTCGATCGTGATCAGCTACCCTCTCAATAGTTGGGTTGTGTGTCAATGTCTACCTCACCCAACCATAACAATTTCATTTGCATTAAAATTTAGAAGTAAACACTTGTATAAATGAATCAGAGTTGTTGTTTACATGTGTTTACATTGCTTTACATCCCCAATAGTTACATACAAAATGCTACTGCGCTATAGAAAGTTTAGATACAAAATTACATTAATGTGTATACCTTACGCGATGGGATGCAGCGGATACCAAAAGAGAAAGCCTCCTGTCGCTCTCAATCTATACTCAAATCTCTGTAGAGAGGGGAAAATAAGGGTGGTGAGCAAACCACACGCTCAGTAAGGCAATCAAGCGAACAGGTAGATACTGCACTATCTACGTGATCGTGATGCCATGCTTAAAAACCAGACAATTCTCATTCACATCTCAAAAGCATCATTTCATGCTTGTGTTAATGGAATGTAAAGCAAATCATGCTATTTAGTTCAGTGCACAAATCAAATTCAAAGCATAGCATTAATCATCATGTGTATTTCACAAATAAGGCATGGAAAATCATCATGCATCAGTGTACTTTAAAGCTATTATCATACTTTCTCAAGCAAATCATGCTATTTCATCTCAATGAAACCAACGCTTGTCAGTACTCAGCCCCTCCTTTTTCCTTGGACTATCCTGACTCACAATACATTTTCAAAACATGGATTCATTCATAATAAAAGACATGTGAGATAGGCAATATAATAAGGAAAATCTCCTCTTGGACTATGGCCATATCCTATGATCCCAGGCTACACTGATCAGGTGTGTGGGGTATCACCACTATCTGCTTCCACACGGGAGGTGGGTCACGTCCAGCCCGCCGGTCCATAGCAGATCTAACATCGTCCAAAGACGGCATATCACAATCTCAACACGGTATAACGTACTCTATGCTACCTGCACGGTACAGCGTACTCTGTGGACCGATATCAACACATCATATCATGCCACATCTCAAAAATGCACATGCGAGCATATTTAATCGGTACGACATCCTGTCTACCCAAAGCTCCTAGCACGACTATCAACAAGTTAATTCTCAAAAATGCACGTGCAAGCCTATTTAATCGGTGCGACACCAGTCTAACCGAAGCTCCTAACACGGTAACAAGTATGGGGGCATCTAATGCGAGCTAAGCTCCAGCACCATGCCAAAACCAGTATAATGTCTGTGCGAGCTCAACTCTAGCACAACATCATAAAAATCAATGTGAAAACTAGTGCGAGCTACGCTTTAGCACTCATGCGTATAAAAACACATCAAATCGCGTGCAAGTCATACTCTAGCACGCTTTCATTCTTACGAAATCCATGTAGGTGGCTCAATTCTTTGCAAAACATGGTTATCAACCAAATCAAATCATTTCTTTTGCAAATCATTTCAAATGTTAGCCAACCTACCAATCATTTGCTAAAAAACAAGAAAACAAGGTTTTCACAGCATCATGCTTTTTTTTTTCATGCACATTTGTCAAAACCCAACTCTTTGCCCTTTAATCACCCAATATCATTTCCTAGTATCACATGCACTCTAGCAAAACATTTAAGCGCCCAAATTCCACTACAGATATCTCTAAGAGTCAACACAATTCTCTTACCTCGATTTACTCGGGGTGCGACTCTCTCGCTCTTAGTTTCTCGCTCTTTTGGCTCACTTATTCCGGTGTATCCTCAGGAGCTGCAATTCATTCATCAAACGCTCGAGTTAGTGTTGCGAACTCTTATTCAACTATGTTTTTTACCCAATGTCTTAAATATTCATTTAACCTTTTTTTGGGTAAGTCTCACAATTCATTCCGTAACACCATCTTAAATTCATACCCACAACACCATTATCACCTTAAAATATCATATTCATCATTTATTCCACCACATTTCACTTTCTCACACTAACCCATTTCTAGGTTATAATCATTCCATTGCATCCTAGGTAGTTCTACCATTAATATGCTCACCAAATCAACTTCAACATCAATAACTAAACAAATGTACTTGAGTTGGTGTTATAGAAACTCACCTCTTTGGATTCCTTCCTTGCTCCAAATAGGAATGCCCCTTGCTCCTTAAATCAAACAAATGGGGAAAATGCCTCTAAGCTATGTTATTCTTCTCTTTAATGTGAACAACTTTGTGTCTAATAGCCTTCCCTTAAATCTTCTTGAAAATGGGTGGATTTAGAGAGAGAAAATTAGGCTTTTGGGTTGAAATTGGTAGTGTGAGAGTGTTTCTTAAAATCTGCAGATCCAACTGCTCCGATTTATAGATTTAGCTTGATGAGATCGATCTGCCTTTTGTGGAGATCGATCTGGTCCTCTTAAAATCCATCTTTTTCACGACATTTGAAGGCATGAGATCGATCTCTCGAAACCTTGAGATCGATTTGTCTCAGGCAGAAAGTTGAGGAGATCGATCTGGCTAGGGAGGAGATCGATCTGCTCCAACCTGAGAACTAAGGAAATTGATCTGCTTACCTCAAGAATCGATCCTCCCATTATAGAATGTTCAGCAGATCGATCTGGCTCCATTGAAGATCGATCTGCACTGTTCCTATTGTTCGAATAAAAGCATTTTGGCTCTTCCAGATCAATCATTCATCCTATGAGATCGATCTGGCCTTCATATTTCTAGATTTTCTGTAGTTTTTTCTGTAGCATCTCATACCAAACTTTATACATTTTGCTACCATAGTCAATTTCTCATCCCGTTACCTTTAAGACTTGAAAATGACATCCATTCATACTTCATACACATTAAAACTTGTGTGCATTCCTTGTATAACCAAATGTACACAATATAAACTAAATGGAAGTGTACAACTCATGCAATCTTCATTCTATTTTACCACACTACTCATATTCTATTCCACTCACATTTATCACATACAAAAGTCCATTTGTTCATATTCATACATAATGAAACTTGTACGTACATCATAACTCTTATTACGAGTGTGTACATTGAATTTATGGACTTTACATCACTTATGAATTCATAATTACTTCCAAAGTCATCCATATTATACTTCCACTTACACTCGCTACACACTTTAAAACTTGCGTGTATTCATTTCGTAATCCAATATACACATATACAAGGTTATACATTAACGGGGTCTCACAGCTTTCATCCTTCTTCTTTACAAACAAAACCAGTGCTCCCTAAGGTGAAACACTTGGTCTGATGAACCTCTTATCCAACAGCTCCTGCAACTGTCTCTTTAGCTCTTCCAGCTCAACTAAAGCCATGCGGTACGGTGGTTTCGATATAGGCTCAGTACCAGGCACCAAATCTGTATAGAACTCCATCTCTGTCTCTAGTGGTAATCCTGGCTGTTCATCCGAAAAGACATCTGGGAACTCACTAACCACAGGAATATCTGTCAACTCCGGATGTGCCTTATCCGTATCAACCACGTAAGCAATAAAACCTTCAACATATCGATTTTCTCAACCAGCATATCATATTGTTTATTTTAATAGGAACTATTGTTTTCATTTCTTTTCATCAAACTTTACAACATATTTTTCAGGGTTAGAAAACATAATTGTCTTAACATAACAATATAACACAACATGGTTTGCAGATAACCAATCCATTCCTAAAATTACATCAAAATCGCTCATACTTAGCAATTTTAGATTGGCTGTCATATCCTTTTTCCCTACTTTTAACTTGCAATCATTAAATACATACTCTACAAGCTGACTATTATTTAGAGGCGTACTAATCAACATCATCATACTTAAAGGTGCATGCTTTACATGTCATGCTAACTTACATGCAAATGAAGGCGATACAAATGAATGCGTGGCACCAAGATCAAATAAAACATATGCTTCAATATCATAAATCAGGATGCTACCTCGAATCACATCCGATGAAGCATCAACTGTCCCCTGGTCCAAAGTATGTATGCACCCTCGACCAATCACTTGCTTCCCCTTCTCCTCTGCTGTCACTCTCCTCCTCGAAGCATAAGTATCAACTGGAGCTCTCTCTAGCTCGTTACCCTTCAGTGGAGCAGTCTCAACCATCTCCGGGTAAGCTCTAGCAATATGTCCTAGTTTCCCACATTGAAAACACACCATAGGAGTCATCGAACAAGGTCTACCGCCATGATGTCTACCGCATCTACTGCACTGCTTAGTAGTAGGCCTCTATCCTCTAATGACAATACCCTTCGCTAGAGCTATGGTCGGCTAAGCAGGAGGTCTAGCAGGTCTCTCTCGTGCCTCCTTAATCTGTGGTCTCTTATCGAAGAGTCTCTTCCCTCCTTGATAACTGAAACCTCTATCTCTAGTTGGCCTCTTTCTCTCTCTATCTCAGCTCCGACTAAACTTTCCAAACTCGAAAGCATTCCTCTCATAGTCCTGCTCACACAATTGCTCCCTGCGCACGATTTCCTCATATGTAGCTATATCTAATGGGACTAATCTGGACCGTAGAGCCAGTCTCAGTCCATCAATAAATCTATGGACCTTCTTGGTCTCACTATACATAGTGTCAGGATCATACCTTCACAGGGATAAGAATCTAATCTCATACTTATCCACCGACAAACTCCCCTGGTTCAGTCCTAAACACTTAGCCTGTAGTTTTTGCTGCACGATATTCGAAACAAACTATCTCCTAAAGGCATCCAAGAATATCTCCCAACTGATATTTGTATGTCGGGCTCTCAAAATGGGTTTGGTGGACTTCCACTAATGCTTTGTCGATCCCTTCAGTAGGAACGCAGCAAATGCGACTATCTCCGATGTTGTACACTCAAAGAATCCATATAGCTTCTCCATCTCTCCAATCCACTTCTCAGCAGCAACTAGGTCCTTGACCCCACTAAAAGATGGAGGTATAAACTTCTAGAACTATCGCAACCGATCCAGCTCACATTCGTACCCCAAACCACTAATACTTTATCGTGGAGCAACAGGAGAAGGCGTATCCTGAACCGGTGGGGGAGTAGAAGTATCCGTAGGCTGTGGAACATGTGTAGGCTGTACATGTGTGTCAGGTGCAGCTGCTTGTTCCATCGCAGTCCCTGCATCCGGTCTTTGTCTACCTGGCATCGTCTGTGCCAACATCTCCACTACCGACTCTAAGCTACTCTTTAACCTCGTGAAACGCACCTCTACACTCTCGGGTACATCAATAGTACCTAGAGTCTCATGGGTAGGTACATCTCAACTCTCAAGCCCTCCACTACTGTCTCTAATCTCGTGAAGCGTGCCTCAGCACTCTTTGGTAACTCAGTAGTACATGGAGTCTCATGAGTAGGTACATCTCTGCTCTCAGGCCCTCCGCTACGGCCTCGAACCTTACCTCTAGTCCCTCACCACTATGAGTATTCGTCATATATGCTCGATTCTTGCATTCATAACCATTAATTAGTCCATTTCCCATCTTGTATACACATTCGTATCTAAACACAACATAGTAATATGGGGATGTACACTTTCCTAGTTACTAACACCGACTCACATCAGACTAACTTTGACTCTGATACCATTCTGTCATGACCCTTCGTGACTCAACCAAAACCACTACAAATTTTTTGCTTTTTACTTACCTTTCTTCTTCTCAACAGTTGGGTTGTGATTCGATGTTAGCATCCACGCTTACCATACCATTCATTATCATACATACATGTCAATATAATATCTATTGACTGTAATTTCTTTTATAATATAAGTGAGCTCGTATAAAATCTAATACAAATACATTCTCCATAATTTACATCATTAACATCACTGTGTTGTTTATATGTTTAGATATAGAACCGTACAAAATATGTATACCTACCGATCAATAGGAAAAGGCAACGGACAACAGGAATACTATCCCTCACTCGTACCGCTCTATTGCGGATGCTCTGTAGAGAGGTGTAAAAAAAAGGGTGAGCTCACAGCTTAGTAAGGAAATCAGGCAAGCAAGTAGACATCCACACTATCTACTCAAAATAATGCTATGCCTCGAAAATATTATTTCCTTAACTCACTTTAAAAGCATGTCTTTAAATATATATATACTTGTATAGATTAAATCCCATGAACAGAAATCATGCTTAGTTCTCAAATGTAGGCATTTCGTACAAAACAATGCATCTGTATAATTTCACAATGCCTTCAGAGAAATCATGCCATTTATATTCAAATCACAGTAAATATGGCATTTAAATCATTCACAACATAACAATCGGATTCCGACCCATCCCTCAGGTCTATCCGTATAAAATAAATCAATCAAGGGATATATCATGTGAGACTCTATGGCTAAATGCAATAATATCCTGGACTATGGCCATATCCTATAATGGTGATCCTAGGCTACACGGTACCTAGTGTGTGGGGCATCACGGCTGCAACGGGAGGGGGGTCAGTCCATCACAACCACCAGCTATAAACTCCTCAACTCCACAACACCACACAGTACAGTGTACTCCATGCCACTCGCACGGTACAACATACACTCGTGGGCCCTATCTTAATGGATAATCAATACCACGTCTCTAAATCCACATGCGAATCTCTCACAATGTGACACTCAGTCTACACGAGGAAATCAACATGGTTTTCAACATGTCTTATATATCACATAAAACTACAGTGCACACCTTTGAGCGTGACTCACAGTCGACACTCCGCACAAACACTGTTTCACATCACAAACTCAAACTGTAGTGCGAGTAAACCTCCAGCACTAGGTCATGCATAGTTCATGTTTCAAATCAACTACGAGTAATCGCTCTAGTACCATGCTATGCACAAAACTCATCAAATCAAGTACGAGCAAATTGCTCAAGTACTATGTCAAGTATAAATCATGAAAGATCGAGTACGAGCAACGCTCTTGCACTTTATCATGCATCTCATGTAAAATTCGAGTACGAGAAATAACTCCAGCACTCTATCATGCAGTCATGGAAATCTAGTGCGAGTCATACATCAGCACTAATATATGTGAAAAATATATGAAATCAAGTGCGAGCTGTGCTTTAGCACGATTTATTCTCACATAATTCGGTAGATGACTCTTTAAAAAGGAATGATTTTCAAGACATCAAAATCAGCACTATAAATTGTGCTAGTTTTCATCAACCAAGAAAACATTAGCCCATCTACCTACTCTTCTGCTAAACAGTAGTAAAAACACTCAAAATAGTGGTTTCCATGCTTTTTTATAACTTTTCTCAAAAGTTGACTTTTTTCCTAACTAAGGGAAAAATCGTAATTTGTCACTAACGGGTCGTTATAAATATTATTCACTTTCTCTGACCCTCAAAGTTTTTAAGTGAATGTAAAAGCAGACGAAAATACATGTAGGTATCTCTAACTACTTACAAAAGTCCCTTACCTGAAATCACTCGAGAAATTTTACTTTCTCAACGCTGCTCGATCCACTAGTCCGATTAGCTTCTCCAATAATCTCTGGAGCAACATATAACCATTCATCAGGTTAATTTAAATTTTTCTACTGTATTTCACATTTAATACAGTCTATTTCACTTAATGGGCTTTGATAAACCTTAATGGGCCTAACTCTGCCTTAAGCTCATTTTCATTTTTCAATTCATTTTCATTGGGCTTATTGGGCTTATGGGGCCCACCAAATATTATTGGGCTTATCCGAGACCCATCACATCACATTGGGTTGAAACCAATTGGGCTTGACCCATTGGACCTCTCGGCCACATGCCATGGCGGAGACTACGCATACCTAGCCATGCCGAGCACTATGCCACCGTCGACCATTTGCTAGCCAATTCACTTAGGCATTTTCACAAACACTTGGTTGGCAATGTTCTTAAGCTTCTCTTAGTTCATTGAGGCATTTTATCAAACACCTTGATTGCCAACTTAATTCATCCACTAATTGATCAAATTGATTAATTCTAACTATACCATAATCATGAACACATGTATATTAACTCATTCATGCCTTAAAATCATATGGGCATTCATCACTTTATCACTACTCACTCTCGGCCAATTCATGTTCATAGTGATTCCTTGTGTTTCAATGCTTAAAATATATACCAATATACTTAGAAGAATTCATACATTAAAATTTGAAAGCTTAAAATTATACCTAGTATATGTGTTCACACTTGGCCGAAACTTTGAAGCCTCTCAGTTTGCACACTATGGCTCCTTGATAGCCAATTCCAACATATGTTAATCCTCTCTCAATTTGGAACAACGTTCATGAAGAATGCAAGTTCCCAATATGCCTTTTTCCTAGTGAGTTCTAGTGAGAGAAAGCTTAGCTATATGTGTTTTAATGGTTTCCTTCTTCTAGCCGAACTCTTAAGGAAGAAGATATAGTTGTGTTAGCTGATTTATAAGTCCATTACTTAGTCATTAAGCCTTACTTTTCAGTTAGCAAAATTCAATTTGAATTGATTAAGGTAATGGTTACCAAATTGGCTATGGTTACCTTTTACTAATGGGCTTGATTTTTATTAATTTGGGCCTAGCATTTGGGCTTCTCGGTTTGGGCCTTCCTAATGGGCTTTAGGGCTGAAATTTTTACTATACATCGGGCCTTAAATTATCTAAATATTTGGCCTACCAATCGGTCCAAGAATTCGGTCTAAGGGACTTAAGAAGTTCGATCTACACTTATTATACCTTAATGAGCTTTAAAATATTCACTTTGGCCCTTTACGTTTTTATCTGTTAAATTTAACCCGAAATTCATCCAAATAAATTTTCCTTACTTTTGAGAATGATTATCTTGTATTTTGACCAAAAATATTTTTTCCCAAATTTTTCTCCACACTTAGTTTAATGTTTTTAACCATGGTTAGTCAACTATGGTAAAAGTCCAGTTTTCTTAACTACAGTTGAGTTTTTCCTTAATCATTAACCATGTTGACTTTTTCTCAAAAATTTGAAAGTGTCATATCTTATGGTTTACACTCTCATCTTTACGTTTTAGCTATTTTCGGTAGGTAAATATACCTTAAATACCTTAAACCGTTGAAAAGGTCCGTTTTACCCCTTTTTGGCTCTTACTCTTGTTCTCTATGTTCGGGACTAAATCAAACTGACTTTCCTTCATGAGCTCTAAATATTTTCTCATTTTAGGTTCTTCTTTTTAGTTAGAATGACTCAGAGCCACTCGGTTTAGTCTTGTGGCCCTTATAGCCTTTTTTTGACTTTTATGTAGCTTTGAAGTGTTAAAGCATTTTACTAACATTTAAATCTAGTAAATACTCTTCTTATAATTTATTTTACTTAATACATCATCTGCACATATATAAATCATAAGGAATAAGCTACATAAAAACACGGGTCTTACACTTTCACTTTGTAAGGTAAGGGCCTTAACATGTTCTTTACCTTTCCTTCTAATGGGATTTGATTCAGTATTACTAGATAGGTATCCCTAAGGATGCTGGCTAAGAGTATTAGCTATTTGTCTAAGCTATACTTCAAAGTTCTTAATGGAGGTAGCTTAATTTTGCAGAATAGTAGTGAACATTTCCTCAAAAAGGTATCTTTCGGCAACAGGTATAGGAAAGTTTTGCATAGGTGGCATATAAGAGAATTATTAAGGTGGTGGTACCGGAGGATGTGGAGCACTACAACTAGTAGGGAGTGCACATTTAGAATTTGAAAACTATCATTGGTTTTGGCTCCAACAAAAGTTTGAATGATTTCTCCACCTATGATTTTAAGTGTTTGAATAAGGGTTGTTTTGCTGCCCTTGGAGAAGAATGGCAACATACTGAACTGGTTCAACTTTGATTAGACACATATCCATTGAATAGGTTCCACCACATAGGTCATGTGAAGTGAGTTGGCTTTGTATGGCTAAGACAGGGCTCGGTATGGTTTGCTCAGCTAAGGAGTCTACCTTTTTAGCTAAGGTAGCTAACTAAGAGGTCATGGAGATCATGGGATCTACCTCATAGACTCCAGCTGCTTTCTTTTGAACTTGTCTATTTGATGACCACTAGTAATTGTTCATGGCCATTTTGTCAAACATCTCATATGCATCATCAATTGACTTGCTCATGAGAGCGCCCTAGTTACTGCATCTATTATGGTTTGGGTCTGACTCAGTAGTCCATTGTAAAAGGCTTGGATTTGTAGCCTATCAAGAAGACCATAGTGGTGGTAAGCTTACGCAACTTCATGTATCTTCCCCACGTCTCATATAAAGATTCAAATTCATGTTGCATGAAGAAAGTATTATCACTCCTAAGCTTATTTTATCTTAGAGCAGGAAAAAACTTGGCAAGGAATTTTCGGTTAACTCATCCAAAGTGGTGACAGATCCTGTGGGAAGAAAGTTAGCCAATGCTTAGCTTTATCACTAGGGGAGAAAGGAAAAAGCCTAAGTCGTATGGCATTTTATAGAACGCCATTATGCTTGAAAGTATTACAGATCTCCAAGAAGTTGTCCAGGTGTGCATTTTATAGAAGACTTCCATTTGGATCTCCTACCCTAGGAGATCGATCTCATCATCCCTGCTCAAATAAAAACCCAACGACCAAACCTCTTTCTTCAGCAAATCAACACATTTCTTCCATTTTTACCCAAAAGACCAAGCTTTCTTACTCTAGAATACAACCCATTCTAAAAAGATTTGAGAAAGAGCTATTAAAGCAAAGTTGTTCATTGTGAGGAGGAGAACAGCATAGCTTGGAGTCAACATTAAACTTATTGGATTGAAAGAGCAAATGAGTCTTCTTATTTGGGATAAGAGGAAAGTCAAGCTAGGAGAGTTTTCAATGCACCAACTCTAAGTATATTTATCTAGATGTTGTTGTGAGTAGATTGGTGTATGTATTGATGGTTGAAACTACCTAGAATGTAATGGATCAAGCATGACCTAAAATGGGTTTAGTGTGAGAAAATAGAATATGGTTGATTATATGATAAAGGGATTATACCAAGGTGTTAATGATGTTATATGCATGATTTTGAGATAGTTTTGTGAAATGAGTTTTTGGAATAGGAAGAGGTTATATAATGCACATATTTTATGTTTGTAAAAATGCATGAATGAATGGGAAATTATGGATAAACATCTATGCCAAGTGTTTGATAAGCAACTAAGTGAGTTGCAAGCTAAATTGACTAGAAATGGTATAATGATGGCCAAATGTGATAATGGGCTGAACTTGATGAAATAGGCTCGATAAGATATACTGACTAGCTGAAGTCAGAACATGAGTTATCAGTATTGACTCATATGATTGACGAATGGTTGCAGCTATCGAGGATATATCTGGAGCAAATTGAGCCCAATCGTGAGAAGCGAGAAAAAGGAGGAGGAGTTTCTTCCAAGTGAATTGAGGTAAGGAAATTGTGTTAGCCCCTAAAGGTATCTGTACGTGTTTTCAGGAGCATAAAGGTTTTCTAGAATGTTTGTGAGTCATAGGAAAGGAATTAAATGTTTGAAGGGCAAAGAAGATTGGGATTTGGGAAAAGCTCATGAAAAAAAAGAATCATGATGTTTTGAATCCTTTTATTAACCTTTTTAGCATGTGGATTTCAAATAATTTGTAAGAAAATAGTTTGATTCAGTTTTAAATAACTATACTTTGCAAATAAATTAGCCACCTACATGAGTTTTGTTGAAACAAAGCGTGTTAGAGCGCTGCTTGCACGAGATTTGATATGTTCTTTCATTGCATAGTGCTAGAGCATAGCTTGCCTAGAGTTTTACATACATGAGTGCTGAAGCCTAGTTTGCACTAGTTTTCACATGGGTTTTGACATTGTACTAGAGCGTTGCTCACACTAGATGTCCACTTTACACATATTACCGTGCTAGAGATTACTCGCACGTGATTTTATGACATGTTGGGAGTCGTGCTAGAAGCTTTAGGTAGGCTGTGTACCACATCGAGTAAATAGGCTCGCACATGCGTATTGAGATGTGGCGTGATATGATGTGATGATATGGATCCATGGAGTACGTTGTACCGTGCAAGTAGCATGGAGTACGTTATACCTTATATGGATCTGATATATATATATATACCGTCTTTAGACGATGGATGTTCTGCTATGGACCGACGGTTTGGATGTGACCCACCAACTGTATGGAAGCAGATAGAGGTGATACCCCGCACACTAGGATCCGTGTAGCCTGGGATCACAGAGGATATGGCCATAGTCCTAGTTATTACCCTTATTTTTAATTACCTATCTCACATGTCTTGTTTTATGATAAATCCATATTTGAAATGTGTTGTGGGTCAGGACAGTTCAAGGGAGGGCCTGAATCTTAACGAATGGTGATTTTGTGTTGAGTAAGAATTGTTTTAAGTGCACCTCGCATGATGATTTTTCGTGCTTTAATTACTACTTGTGCATGATATTTTCCATGCTTTGCTCACGAATTGTGCACTGATTTAAATAGCATGAATTGCTTTATATATTATGAGCACGAGCATGAACTGATGTTTTGGAGTATGACTAGTAAATGCTTGGATTTATGCATGGCATCACAATCACGTAGATAATATAGTTATCTACCAGCTCTCATGATTGCCTTACTAAGCGCGTGGTTTGCTCACCCCATTTATTTTTCCCCCTCTATAGAGCACTTTCAGTAGAGAGAGAGTGACTGAAGATTGGATTTTTGGTGTCCGCTGCATCTCATCACACAAGGTATACACATTTCTATAGTTTTTATATCTAGACATGTCAAAGCACAGTAATATATTTGAATGTAATTTTGGGGATGTAAAGGATTGTAAATACATGTAAACAACAACTCTAAGTTAGAAATATAAGTGTTTACATTTAAATGAATTGTAAATTGAAATGATTTGGTTGGATGAGATTGATACTGATACACAGCCCAACTGTTGGTGGTGTAGCTGTTCACGATCAAGTAAAGTAAAGGTAAAGAACAAACAATGAGAAATCAATTAAATAATAAATGAAAAATTTGTAGTGGATTTTTGATGGATTAAGGGTCGTGACAGAGATTGGTATCAGAGCTAAGTTGGTTTGATGTGTGTCGATGTAAAAATTTAAGAAAATTACATCCCCATGTTACTGTGCTTATCTAGATACAACTGTGTATATCGAGATGGGTTTGACTAAGAAATGATTGTGCATGTAGGAATCTTAGCATAATTCCTAACACCAGTTGTGGTAGAGGGGCAAGAGCATGAGCTATAGGCTATAGGTGTAGGCTTAGGGGCCGTGATGAGTCGTTGCCACATGAGACTCACGAGGAGGTAGATGTGGAGGCTAAAGTTGAGCATGCTTCACAGGGTCTGGCAAAGAGACCCGAGAGTACTGAGGCGCACTTCTCAAGGATAGAGCGGATCTTAGAGGCAATTTTGGAGTTGATTGCCCAGTCTTGCCTAGAGCTGGGGGCAGGCAGGGGCCAGCTGCACAAAGTGATGCTGAATGGGCAGCTAGTCCTAAGATGCCTGTACAACCAGCCCAAGGACCTCAGACTACAGATACTCCCACACCCCCACCAGTACAGGATACACATTCTACTGTTACTCCACCTCAGGGTAGTAGAGATTGCCATTATGGATATGACCTGGATAGGTTATGGCAGTTCCAAAAATTTAAACCACCATCTTTCAATCGAATTAAAGACCCAATAGCTGCAGAGGATTGGGTGAATGAAATTGAGAAATTATATGGGTTCTTCGATTGTACTACTACGGAGATGGTTGCTTTTGCCGTATTCATGTTGAAAGGATTGGTAGAGCATTTGTGGAAGTCCACCAGACCTGTTCTGAGAGCTTGACATACAGAGATCACATGGGATATATTTTTAGAGGCCTTCCGAAGGCAATATGTTCGGATACTGCACAGCGAAAGTTCCAGATGGAATTTTTGAGGTTGACCTAGGGGAGTAGATCGATGGATGAGTACAAGAGAAAATTTATCTCTTTGGACAGATATAATCCTGATACGATAGATAGTGAGGTTAAGAAGGTCCAAAAGTTTGTGGATGGACTGAGACCTGCTAGCAGATCCTGATTGGTCCCTTTTGACATACCAACCTATGAGGAAGCAGTGCACAGGGCACAGTTGTGTGAACAAGATATCGAGTGAGTTGCCTCAAAGTTTAGGAAGGTTGGTAGAGTGAAGGACAGAGATAGGAAGAGACCAGTAATGGATATAGGCTTCAGTTATAGAAGAAGTAGAAGATTTTTTTGGGAAGAGGCCGAAGATTGAAGAGATCCAGGAGAGGACAGTTAAGCCTCCCGTGTATCCAGCCATAGCTCTAGCAAAGGGTATAGTAATTGAAGGGTCACGACCTACAACAGAACAGTGTAGTAAGTGTGGTAGGTACCATGGTACTCAACTGTGTTATGGACCTCCTGCTATATGTTTTCGATACGGAAAGCCAGGCCATGTGATCTAAAATTTCCCAGAGATGACTAAGAATGCCCCACAGAAGGGCAAGGAGCTGGAGAGAGCTCCAGCTGAAGAGAAGGGGAAGCAAGTGGTTGATTGTAAGACTCAAAAATTTGTAAATGTAACCATTATGACTTGTGATGTATGAGCAAGTCACATTTAATGAAAATCATGAGGAATGCATATGTGAAGTTTGTAAATGTGTATGGAATGAATACATTAAAGTTTATAAGTATAGAACAAGTGTAAGAGGGATAATTCCATGAGTGAAATAGGAATATCTTGAGTTTTTAGTGGTTAAGTAAAATGAAATGAGTTTTATACTTTCATTTGGGTTATATTGTATACCTTTGGTTATACAATGAATGCACATAAGTTTTAATGTGTATGAAGTAGGAATGGATGTCATTTTCAAGCCTTAAAGGAGGTTAGATGAGAAAATGACTATGGTAGCAAAATTAAGGAAGTTTTGTGTGAGTTACTGCAGAAAACTGCTGTAAAATCTGAAAAATGTGAATGAGAGATTGATCTCATAGGATGAGAGATCGATCTGGAAGAGTAAAAAATGCTCTTATTTGAGTGATGGAATAGGTTAGATCGATCTCCAATGAGGCTAGATCGATCTGCTAAGTATTCTGTGAAGAAAGAATCGATCTCTAGAGAGCCAGATCGATTTCATTGAGCTACGACTTATGACAGATCGATCTCATGCAAGAGCAGATCGATCTCCTTAAGGTTTTGTGTTGTGCAGATCGATCTCATTCTAGGAGTAGATCGATCTCATATGGTCTGGAAGGTTGATTTCAAGAGGAAAAATGCAGAGAAGATCAATCTTCTATGTTAGCAGATCGATCTCATAAAGACAATTCTATAAATACTGGGCTTTTACACTTCATTTTCCCAAGAGTTACTATTCTATTCAAGAACTAAACCTAAACCTAGCCAAGAAACACTAGAAAACTTTAGTTTGTGATCAGTTTTGAGTGAGGTATAAGTGAGCAAAGTTATTCTTAACAAAGAGGAGAACAACATACTTGAAAACAAGAGATTGGAATCAAGAGTTGAAGGAGCAAGAAGGATTTTTCCATTTTGGTGACAAAGGAAGGAAATCTCAGCTAGGTAAGATTTAATGCACCAAGTTGATATATGTTAAACTAGGTGTATTGGAGAGTTGATAAGTGCATGTTTGATTGGTTGGAAACACTTTGGTAAGGAAAAATCACCATGACCTAGTATTGATGAGAATTTAAGAAAATGATGAGGAAATGGTGTTAACGTGAGTTTGATGATAGAATATGCATGTATGGAAGATTATGGGTTAATCTTATGAAATGCATAAATTGGAAATAAAGAGTAATACAGATAGTTATGTGAAAATATGGTATAATGCCATATTGGGAGAAAATAGTGAGATTGATGAGTTTTATTGAGGTTTGGCAAATGAAATGAGTGTATAACGATATACTAACGCTAATAACTGTAATACCTTTGAAAATCATTGTGGGAGCTGCTCGGACTGCGAAAGTGAATTGCATCAAGGAAGAGAGGTCACTTGACGTGATCCGAGGTAAGGAAATTTCGTGAGTAGCTAGAGATGACTACACGTATTTTAAATAGAGTTTCGATATTATAATTTATATGAATTCCCTGAAATAGACATGTTGTTGTGCTAAGGATTAATGAGATAAAGTGTGTTTTATCCAAAAATAAGATAAAAAGCCTTAGAAGCATGTTGTTACCTATAATTCACGAGTTGCATGATAGAATGGCTAATGTTTTCACATATACGCGAAAACAGCATATTTAAGTGTTAATTTGATTTGAACTGAGAGAGTTGTGTTTGAATAAGCCATCTATCTGGTTTTGTGTGAAAACCATAAGTGCTAGAGAATACTCGCACTATATTTTGAGATATGCATCACATAGTATTGGAGGATATACTCGTACTATATTTTAATGCTATTTTATGCATGTTAGAGTACTGGGAGCATTGCTCGTACTCAGTTTGTGATTCATGCATATAGAGTATTGGGAGCTATGCTCATACTTAATTTTACATGATAGAGTACTAGGAGCTTTGCTCGTACTCGACTTTTCATGACTTATACATGATATCGTACTAGAGCGATAGCTCGTACTTGATTTGAAAAGAGAATTATACATTTACCTAGTGCTAGAGGTTACTCGCACTAGTGTTTGATATTTTGAAATGCATACACAATGTTTAAGAGGTGGAGTGTTAATTGTGAGTCACACTCAAGACGCGCACTATAGTTTTACGTGATATGTAAGACATGTTAGCAAAATCGAGACGATTTTCTTCGTGTAGACTGAGTGTCACACTGTTGAGATGTTCACACGTGGATTTAGAGACGTAGCATTTATTCCATAGTGTGAGGGCTAAGACTTATGGCAAGCACCCCGACTATGATGTATTTCCATGGTGTGAGGACTAAGACCTATGGCAGGCATCCCGACCATGAGGAGAGGGTCTATGGGTGTACATTGTACCGTGCGAGTGGCATGCAGTACATTGTACCGTGTGGTGAAGTTGTGGAGTTAAGGAGTATATAGCTGGCGGTTGTGATGGACTGACCCCCTACCATTGCAGCAGTGATACCCACACACCGAGATCTGTGTTGCCTGAGATTTCACATTTTAAGATATGGCCATTGTCCAAGAGAGTATTGCATTTAGCCACTGAGTCTCGCATGATATATCACTTGTTTTCATGATACGGTTAGACCTGAGAGAGATAGGTCGAAAATCGGGTTATAGAGTGTTGTGAATTGCCATATTTAATGTGATTTAAATGTAAATGGCATGATTGAGATAAAGGCATTCTAAATTTTATAAAGATGGATTGTTTTACATGAATGCCTACATTTGATAACTCATCATGATTTTAAGTACATGAAATTTATTCTGCACTATTATTATATCATTTTGATACATGGTTTGAGATGAGAGAAGGAAAGGCAAAGCCTTATTTTCAGTAGATAGTACGGTTGTCTACTTGCTTACTGATTTCCTTACTAAGTGCGTTATTTTCTCATCCCCCTTTATTTTCCACTCTCTACAAATCATCCGCAGTAGATTGAGTCCGGCTGAGGTATAGCATTCATTGTATCCGCTGCGTATCCATCTTACGAGAGGTATACACGCTCGAACATTTTGTACTGAACAATGTATAAGCACAGTTAGGTAACCAATTGTACGGTCGGGATGTATATGTACAAATACTATATAACAATTTATGTTACCGAAAAGAATACTAGATTCTATGTGTATTGTGAATGAATGTGAGTGGGTGACTAATATCGAATCACAACCCAACTGTTGAGGAGAGAATGGTAAGTAAAGTAAAAAGTGAAAAATTAGTAGTGGTTTTTGGTAAGTCACGGAAGGAGGTTGTGACATTGGTAGAGGGCGAGTACACGCATTGGACCAAGATACTGCAGATCAGTCTTCAGATGTGGTGAAAGGTACCATCTTGATCTTTAATCTTAAAGCTTATATTTTGATAGATCCTGGTGCCACGCATTCATTTGTATCACTTGCATTTGTATATAAATTGTTTAAGTATATGAAGCTTACCCCGTTAAGTAAGAGAATGCTGATAAGCACTCTCATGAACAATAGTCAGCTAGTAGAATATGAGTTTAGGGATTGTAAGTTGAAAGTAGGGGAAAAGGAAATGTCAGTCGACCTCATTTTGATGTATATGAAAGACTTTGATGTAATCCAAGGAATGGATTGGTTGGTTACAAACTGTGCTATAGTTGATTGTTTTTTTAAAACGGTAACGTTTTCAGTGATAGATAGCGTTACCGTAAAATCCCCTCGAAAAGTAATGAAAGCACTAAGTGTTGTAAGCAAAATAGATGCATTTTTATGCTGACTAAATGGTTGATGTTTTGAAAGGTTATATTACATATGTGATTGAGGCGGATAAGAAACGTTCGAAATTGAGAGACATCCCAGTGGTTAGGAAATTCTCAAATGTCTTTCTGGATGATTTACCTGGGTTACCGCTGGATAGAGAAATGGAGTTTTGTATAGATTTGGCACCTAGTACAGAGCCGATATCCAAGCTACCATACAAAATGACTCCGATTGAGTTGGAGAAACTAAAGAAGCAGTTACAGGAATTGTTGGATAAGAGGTTCATCAGGCCGAGTGTATCGCCTTGGGGAGTATCGATACTATTTGTAAAGAAGAAGGATAAGAGCCTTCGATTGTGTATTGACTATAGGTTGTTGAATAAGGTGACCATCAAGAATAACTACCCTCTTCCACACATCGATGACTTGTTAGATTAGCTTCGGGGAGCACAAGTCTTTTCTAAGATAGATCTGAGATCTGGGTAGCATCAGTTGAGAAATCGGGATGGAGATGTACCCAAGACAGCTTTTCGTACTGGGTATGGTCATTTTGAATTTATGCTTATGCTATTCGGGTTGACGAATGTTCCCGCAGCTTTTATGTCGTTGATGAATGAGGTGTTTCACCAGTACTTAGATAGATTTGTTATCCTGTTCATCGATGACATTCTGGTGTATTCGAGATCTAGAGAGGAGCATGAGCAGCACCTAAGGATAGTGTTACAGACACTCCGAGAGAAGAATTTATATGCTAAACTCAGTAAGTGTGATTTTTGGCTAGAGCAGATCTCTTTTCTGGGTCACATTGTATCGAGAGATGGAGTGTTAGTGGACCCATCCACGATTGAAGCAATGGTTCAGTGGCAGAGACCCCATAGTTATAAAGATCAAGAGTTTCTTGGGTTTAGCTGGGTATTATTGATGATTTGTGGAGGGATTCTCAAGATTAGCTGCTTCGTTGACACGTCTTACGAGAAAGAATGTTAAAGTTGTGTGGGATGATAAATATGAGAAAAGCTTTCAGGAATTGAAGAAGAGATTAACCACAGCTCCGATTCTCACCATTCTTACCAGCTTAGGAGGTTTTCTATATATATAGATGCTTTGTACCAACGACTGGGTTGTGTACTGATGCAGGATGGGAAGGTAGTCACCTATGGATCTAGACAACTAAAAGATCATGAGAGGAACTACTCGACCCACGATCTAGAACTGGCGGCCGTAGTATTTTCCTTGAAAATATGGTGCAATTATCTCTATGGTGTGAAATTTCAAGTATTTACTAACCACAAAAGCCTTAAGTATCTGTTCTCACAGAAGGAATTGAACATGAGACAGAGGAGATGGCTTGAGCTACTGAAGGACTATGATTGCGAGATCTTGTATCACCCGGGTAAGGCGAATATAGTAGTTGATGCACTGAGTAGGAACCATCTCGGGTTGGTATCATACATGATGATCAAGGAATACGAGCTATTGGAATAGTTCGTGAGCCTCAATTTGGATGTGACCTCGCCTGATACTGGCTTTATGGTAGTTAGCCTACAGTTGGAACTAGACCTGGTAGAGCGTATTCGGTAGGCTCAGCAGATTGATCAGCAGTGTAGTGATATTCTCAGGCAGATACAGAGGGGCACAAAGATTGATTTTAAGTTGAGTTTAGATGGACTTCTGAGGTTCAGGGGTAGGATATGTGTTCCTAATGATCCAGATATCAAGAAGTTGATTTTATCAGAGGCTCACTCAACGAAGTATACACTGCATCCAAGAAGTAACAAGATGTATCTGAACCTCCAAAAAGTGTATTGGTGGTCAGGAATGAAGAGAGATGTAACTGAATATGTGGCTAAGTGGCTCGTCCATCAACAGGCCAAAGTAGAGCATCAGAAGCCTGCAAGGCTATTACAACCTCTACCTATATCGACTTGTAAATGGGAGCATGTCACTATGGACTTCGTGATGGGTTTACCTAGGACCCGCAGAAATCACGATGCAATTTGGGTGATAATGGATAGATTGATGAAGTTGGCACACTTCCTAGCTATGAGAACCACTGATACTCTGAGTACGCTGGTGAAACTATATGTATGCGAGATAGTGAGGTTGCATGGTGTTCCAGTGAGCATTGTTTCTGATCGAGATGCCCGATTCACTTCCCACTTTTAGGAACACTTTCAGGAAGCGATGAGGACCCAATTGAGTTTTAGCACAGTGTTCCATCCTTAGACAGATGGTCAATTAGAGATGACTATACAAACCCTGGAGGATATGTTAAGAGCTTATGCATTAGATTTTAAAGGCTCCTGGGATGACCATTTACCATTTGCAGAGTTTGCCTATAATAATAGCTATCATTCGAGTATCGGGATGGCACCGTTTGAGGTTATGTATGACCGAATATGTCGTTCCCTTATTGGATGGGAAGAGGTTGGTGATCGACTGATATTTACTCTCGACTTAGTGAGACAAGTCTCTGAAGATGTCCAATTGATTTGTGAGAGGTTACAAATAGCTTAGAGCAGACAAAAAAGTTATGCTGACAGGAGACGAAGACCATTAGAGTTTACAGTGGGTGAATAGGTATTTTTACGAGTTTCTCCTTCAAAGGGTATAACGAGGTTTGGAAAGAAAGGAAAATTAAGTCCTTGTTACATTGGACCCTTTGAGATTCTTGATAGAGTGGGAGATAAATCCTATAGGCTAGCATTGCCACCTCAGTTAGCGGGCGTTCACAACGTCTTCCACATCTCTATGTTACGAAAGCACCACCCGAACCATACAAATGTAATTAGATATGAGCCATTGGAGCTCAACGAGAGCATGTCGTATGTTGAGAAGCCCAGATATTGGATAGGAAGGAGAAGGTGTTGAGATTGAAGACGATTCCCTTAGTGAAAGTTCTTTGGCACCATCACACTGCAGAATAAGATTGTCACGCCCCGGAAGTGCGAAAAATAGGGCTAATTTAAAACTTTTTTTTTTTACTCATTAATTCTCAATTAAGAGTGCATTCCTGTGCAGTGTCATACATTATCATATTTATCGTACCTCAGGATCTCATCAGTAGAAATTATATATCATATCAAATACATTAATCCATCTCAAGTTAATTAATCCTAATACATCCCGTATAATGTTATACATCAAGTGACTGCAATTACAGTAATTGTCTGGGTACATGAAAAGATAAAAGATACCTCAAAATACAATATATGGCCTGGAGCTCAAGTCCTCCACTAGCCACTACTCCGTACGTCGCAGGAAAACCCTTTTCACTTGAAGAAATCTGGGGGGAAAGAAAACAGGGTGAGCTACTAAATCGCTCAGTAAAGGGGGTAAGGGACTCATTTCATAAACCAAAATGCACATCACAAAATATTTATTTGTATGTGAAACTCATTAATCTCATTTGAAAACCGTAGCATGAAAGTACTCAAAACGACATTCTCAAGTCTCAAATCATGTGAAAACATGAAATAAAATGCTCAGTATAGAGCAATAACAAAGCATGTGAAAATAATGCGATAAACGCTTTCTCAATTAACGTGATAAAATCAGTGTAATAATAATGCATGTGGCACAGCCACTAAACACACGTGGCATAGCCACTGATTAAATTCACACGTGGCACAGCCACTAAGCACACGTGGCATAGCCACTGAGTTAAATTTTCACGTGGCACAGCCACTAAACACACGTGGCATAGCCATAAGATAGGGTTTCACGTGGCAACGACCACTAATTAGGGGTTCTCACGTGGCAACGGCCACCAAATAGGGTTTCTCACGTGGCAACGGCCACCAAATGGGGTATCACGTGGCAACGGCCACCAAATGGGGTTTTTCACGTGGCAACGACCACCAAATAGGGTTTCTCACATGGCAACGGCCACCAAATGGGGTATCACGTGGCAACGGCCACCAATAGGGTTTCTCATGTGGCAACGGCCACCAAATGGGGTTTCACACGTGGCAACGGCCACCAAATGGGGTATCACGTGGCAACGGCCACCAATAGGGTTTCTCACGTGGCAACGGCCACCAAATGGGGTTTCACACGTGGCAACGGCCACCAAGTATACGTGGCATAGCCACAGAATGGGTTATTCTCACGTTACCAGAACGGAGAAGAAATCGGGCTTACATGCTACCAGAGCAATGCCCGGTGTGTACTCAAAATTACACACCTAAGTCTTATCACACAAGACTGGTTTGCCTTCACGTAGAACTCATAGTGGTTTTTCTCTCATAAACTCATTTGAAAACCATTTTGTACTCAACAAAAAACATAATAAAACCGAGTTCCAACTGGCAAAGCACGCACACATTTCTCAAATCTCGATATTGCCTTAACGTAGAGCCGAATTCATTACTCACACAAATTCGACGGTTTATAAAGCAATTTCACACTCAGCTTATAAACGCATAAAACAATGGGCTCCAACCGGCTATAAAAACCGTGTGCAATTATAACTCAACACAACACTCAACATGCTTGTTTTATAAACCACAAATCATGCTATAATAGTTTACAAATCACATACACAAATGGTTTAGATTTCCCTTACCTCTTTGCACCTCGTATAGTGCAATCGTTTCCCCTGTATCACGGACTAGCCTCGCATTCCACTATGGAACTCCCGAGCTGTCCAAACGATGTTAAAACATCAATACTCAGTTATCTCATCAATCTCAATTCTCAAAATCGAGCATAATTGCTCATAACACCTCAAATCTCTTGATTCTCGTAACTCTACCCCAAACTACACTCTCATTCACAACATCTCAACGTTCTACATTTCTCATGCCAATTATCTATGCTAATTCACCACATTGTCTAAATTTCTATTTATAGCTCAAATTCCCAAAATTGCTAAATATCATTATCACTCCAACCACATTGCAATTTCATCAATCCCTAATCATTTCTCAGCTATTTTAACACAATGACAACCACCATTATCATCAAAATCATCTCAAATATCAAGATCGAGGTTTAGAAATTAACCAAAGCTTGTGAGATGCACAACCCACGCCTCAATTCGATTCGTCCTTCGATTTCCAAGTATGTTGTTCTCCCTTTGATGAGGAACAACTTTCCTTCTTGCCACAACTTCTGATTTGGCCGAAAATGGGTGCTTTGGATGAGTGAGAAAGCTAGGTTTCGGTAAAAATGGGGGTTGGAAGAGAGAGAAAGTGAGATTGCAGGAGAAAAATAGGGGTTCCTTATATAGGCTGAGGGTAGGAGATCGATCTGCCGCTTGATGAGATCGATCTGCATTTGAATTTTTGGGACAATTTGGGGCAATTTATGCCTAGGAGATTGATCTGTCGAGGGGTGAGATCGATCTCTTTATGGCTTTATGAGATCGATCTTCTCCTTGAGGAGATCGATCTTCTTCCAAACAGAATCATTTGGAGATCGATCTCTTCCCCATGAGATCGATCTTCTCTTAAACAGAATCATAAGGAGATCGATCCTCTTCCATTGGAGATCGATCTGCTCCTTAAATTCCTCCTTCCTAGTCATTTTTAACTCACTAGATCGATCTCTCCTTCTCCCAGATCGATCTGTCCTCATAACTTCACACTTATTTTAAACACTTAACATATAAATCTCCAATTATCATTCCCCAATTCACTTAGCTCAATAAATTACACTTCAAGTTCATAATACATCATTCAAATATATCTAAAATTCTCAGATCTCACATCCTCCCCACCTCAAATAGAATTTGGTCCTCCAAATTCAACTCAACTACTCGAATAGATGGGGGTATTTCTCCTTCATGAGACTCTCTACTTCCCACGTTGCCTCTTCCATTGAGTGATGTTTCCACAAAACTTTCACTAATGGGATGCTCTTAGTTCTCAGTACCTTCTCTCTTCTATTGAGAATCTGGACGGGTTCCTCAGTGTAGCTCATATCCTCTTGAATGTCCATCTCGTCATACTCTATGACATGAGAAGGGTCTGGGTGGTACTTCCTCAACATAGACACATGAAAAACATTGTGTATTCTGGACATCTGTGGGGGTAATGCTAATCTGTAAGCTACCTCTCCCACTCTCTCAAGAATCTCGAATGGTCCTATGTATCAAGGACTCAATTTTCCTTTCATCCCAAATCGCAGGATACCCTTACTCGGTGATACTCTCAGAAATACTGCATCACCAACATCAAACTCGAGTGGCCGTCTGCGCACATCCGCCTAGCTTTTCTGTCTACTTTGTGCAGCCCGTAACCTCTCACATATGAGTTTCACACTATGTACGGCTTGCTCAACAAGCTTGGGAGCATTTATTTTTCTGTCACCGACTTCTTCCCAAGCTACAGGGGATCTACATCTCCTACCATATAGAGCCTCAAAAGGTGCCATTCCAATACTCGTATGATAGCTGTTATTGTATGCAAACTCTGCTAGGGGCAGGTGATCATCCCATGATCCCTTAAAATCCATCGTACACGCCCTCAACATATCCTCCAGGGTCTGAATAGTCCTCTCTGACTGACCATCTGTCTGAGGATGATAGGCGGTACTGAAAGTCAATCGAGATCCCATGGACTCCTGAAACTGGGTCCAAAATCTGGAAGTAAACCGAGAATCTCTATCAGAAGTAATACTCACTGGAGCCCCATGTAATCTAGCTATCTCGCTGACATACAGCTCAGCTAAGGCATCCACAGTATCTGTGCTCTTGATGGCAAGGAAGTGGGCACTCTTGGTCAATCTATCCACTATAACCCATATAGCGTCATGACCTCTTCGGGTCCTCGGTAAACCCATAATAAAGTCCATAGTGACATGCTCCCATTTCCATGTAGGTACAGGTAAGGGCTGTAGTAGTCCTCCGGGCTTCTGATGCTCAGCTTTCACTTGCTGGCATACTAAACACCTGGCCACATACTCTGCCACGTCTCGCTTCATACCACTCCACCAATACACCTTTCTCAAGTCTCGGTACATCTTAGTACTCCCTGGGTGCATGGTGTATCGCGAGCAGTGAGATTCTCTCAGTATCTGTCTCTTTAGGGTATCATCGTCCGGTACACAAATCCGTCCTCTGAATCTCAATAATCGATCCTCACTGATGGTGAGATCCGACTGTGAACTCTGCTCAGCTTGGCTAACCATGTCTATCAATCTCTGATCACTGCGCTGCCCAGTTCTAATCTGATCCATGATCCTGGGCTCTATTCGCAAGCTAGCCACAAATCCAGTCTCTATCTCTTTAACTCTGATCCAAAGTTCGGCAAACTGCTCCAGTAAATCCTATTCCTGATCATCATAGCAGATATCATACTCTTCTTGCTCAGGGCATCAACAACCACATTCGCCTTGCCCGGATGATATAGAATCTTGCAGTCATAATCCTTAAGGAGTTCCGTCCATCTCTTTTGTCTCATGTTTACTCTTTCTGATCAAAGAGATATCTCAAACTCTTGTGATCAGTGAAGATCTGGAATCTTTCCCCATATAAGTAGTGTCGCCAAATCTTCAAAGCAAATACCATAGCGGCTAACTCCAAATCATGCGTGGGGTAATTTCGCTCATGGTCTTTCAACTGGCGCGATCCATATGCGACCACTCTTCCGTGCTGCATAAGTACACACCTCAATCCTTGATGAGATGCATCACTATACACCGAGAATCCTCCTGATCCCTCAGGAATAGTTAACACAGGTGCCGCTGTCAACCTCCTCTTTAATTCCTGAAAACTGAGTCCACATTGATCAGTCCATATAAATGGAGTCTCTTTACGCGTGAGCTTAGTCAAAGGGGCGACAATCCGAGAAAATCCTTCCACAAATCTTCTGTAATACCCTGCCACACCAAGGCAGCTTCGTACCTCAGTAACTGTCCTCGGTCTCTCCCAATTAAGCACAGCCTCCACCTTGCTTGGGTCCACTGACACTCCTTCCTCTGAGACTATATGACCAAGGAAAGCTATCCGATCCAGCCAAAACTTACACATACTAAGCTTTCCATATAATTGCTTATCTCGGAGTATCTGTAGTACTAACCATAAATGCTGTCCTCATACGACTGAGAGTATACCAGGATATCATCAAGAAAGACTATCACAAATTTATCCAGATAGTCTCTGAACACCTCGTTCATCAATCTCATAAACGCTGCAGGGGTGTTCGTCAATCCAAAGGACATCACCAGAAATTCGTAATGGCCATACCTCGTCCTGAAGGCCATCTTTGGAATATCTTCTTCCTTGATCCTTAATTGGTGATAGCCCGATCTCAAATCGATCTTAGAAAAGACTGATGCCCCTCTCAGCTGATCAAGTAGATCATCAATCCTGGGCAATGGGTATTTATTCTTCACTGTGGCTTTATTCAACAATCGATAGTCTACGCATAATCTGAGACTACCATCCTTCTTCTTGACAAATAAAATTGGTGCTCCCCACGGTGAAACGCTGGGCCTAATGAACCCTTGATCCAATAACTCCTGTAGTTGTTTCTTCAATTCCTCCAATTCCACTAATGCCATCCTGTAGGGAGGTTTAGAGATCGGCTGAGTATCTGGTACCAAATCAATGGTAAACTCTAGCTCTCTCTCTGGTGGTAAACCTGGCAATTCATCTGGGAAAACATCCAAAAATTCACACACCGCAGGTATATCCTCAATCCTCAGATGTTCCCGCTCATCGTCTGAGATGAGTGTCTCATAACCTTCACATGAACAATCATATTTAATATTCTCCAAAATAATATTAAAATTCTCAAATTACTTACTAGAATTCCACATATTCATTTCTTCAATATCTCAATCGTACACTGTAAGGTTCAGGTAGGGAGAAAGTTACAATCTTAGTGTAGCAATCTAAGCTCACTCGATTGGTTGCCAACCAATCCATTCCCAAAATTACATCAAACCCATGTATATTCAACATGATTAGATCTGCTAATATCACTCTATCTCCCACCTTTATCTCACATCCTCTACAGACTAACTCAGTTCTCTGGGATTCACACATAGGGGTATTTACATGTAGTATATATTCTAGAGGTTTAAAGTTCAAGTTTAATCTACATGCAAAATGCTCAGAAATAAACGAATGCGTGGATCCTGAATCAATCAACACATGAGCCTTATGATTACAGACAGAGAGTGTACCTCTTATAGTTTCTGCAAAAGTGTCAGCGGTCTCCTTATCTAGGGCAAACACACGTCCCTGTGCCACAGGTTTCTTCCCTTTCTCTGCCGCAGTGACCCGTCTTCGGGGATCCACTCTCTGAGGCTGTTGTCTAGTGGGCTCCAAGACATGTGGTTTCTGAGGTTGAGGGCAATCCTTCACCATGTGACCCATGTCTCCACATCTAAAACATCCATGGATCGACCCAGTACAACTTCCCTCATGCATTCGGCCACAATTTTTGCAAAACCTTGTCTCTGGCCTGACATCTCGAGGGGTCTCTCTAATGTTAGGGTACCCTCTGGGTCTTTCTAATCTGCCCTTCTGTACCTCAATCCTTCCTCTTCTGAAGGAACCTCTCCGAGCCTCTGTTTGGAAAATTGCTGGCCTCTTGCTCTTATCTCTGTTCACCACTCTGGGCTCATTCTGGGATTGTACCATTTCAATTCCTCTTTCAATCTCTTGTGCTCGTCTCAGAGCATCTCCAAACTCAGTAATACATAGCCCTATCAATTTATCTCTGATGATGGGCTTCAATCCATACACAAATTTCTCTGTGCGGAGCTCTTCATTCTTAAAGGTCTCTGGGTCATATCTCAATAGCGCTGTGAATTGGCTCTCATAGTCATCCACAGACATGTCACCCTGTACCAAACTCAAAAACTCAACATGTTTCTTTCTCTGGGCTGCTCGTGGTACATATTGGGTCCTAAAGGCTATCTGAAACTCTTACCAACCGATCACATCATGGTGGGACATCAAAATACCCTGGATAGTACCCCACCAATCTCGAGCTCTCCCCTTCAACATATAGATACTCATACTGACCCTTTCAGCATCGGTGCACCCCAGATAATCAAATATAATTCTCAACTCCGTCAGCCACTCCTCAGCCTCTGTAGGATCCTTCTTTCCCTTAAATGTGGGTGGATTCATCTTCAGAAAATCCTTCAGTCGGACCATACTTCTATCATCAGGCTGAGTGACGGGAGGTATTGGGGGTATGGGAGGTCCTTGTGGTGGTGTAGGAGTAGTACCCGAGGCATTAACTCCAAAGTGTTGCGCGAATAACGCTGCCATCTGCTCAAAACCTTGCCTCACATCGGTCTCAATCCGATTAAATCGAGAGTTAGGACTCTCTGGTTGTGGGACAGGTGGCGGAGAGGACTCTGCCTGCCTCCTCGAACGGCCTCGTCGTTTACTCATTCTCTATCTCAACTCGTCTCCTGCGCGTACATATCGGAATCGATTGAAATCTCAATCCTCAATTTCAGTTCATGACCAGACTATTACAGACACTTAGGATGTATTCTATTTCACTTAACCGACACTGACAGTACTAGACACCCTAAGCTCTGATACCAAGAAAACTCTGTCACGTCCCGGAAGTGAGGAAAATAGGGCTAATTTAAAACTTTTTTTTTACTCATTAATTCTCAATTAAGAGTGCATTCCTGTGCAGTGTCATACATTATCATATTTATCGTACCTCAGGATCTCATCACTAGAAATTATATATCATATCAAATACATTAATCCATCTCAAGTTAATTAATCCTAATACATCCCGTATAATGTTATACATCAAGTGTCTGCAATTACAGTAATTGTCTGGGTACATGAAAAGATAAAAGATACCTCAAAATACAATATATGGCCTGGAGCTTAAGTCCTCCACTAGCCACTACTCCGTACGTCGCAGGAAAACCCTTTTCACTTGAAGAAATCGGGGGGAAAGAAAACAGGGTGAGCTACTAAATCGCTCAGTAAAGGGGGTAATGGACTCATTTCATAAACCAAAATGCACATCACAAAATATTTATTTGTATGTGAAACTCATTAATCTCATATGAAAACCATAGCATGAAAGTACTCAAAACGACATTCTCATGTCTCAAATCATGTGAAAACATGAAATAAAATGCTCAATATAGAGCAATAACAAAGCATGTGAAAATAATGCGATAAACGCTTTCTCAATTAACGTGCTAAAATCACTGTAATAATAATGCACGTGGCACAGCCACTAAACACACGTGGCATAGCCACTGATTTAAATTCACACGTGGCACAGCCACTAAGCACACGTGGCATAGCCACTGAGTTAAATTTTCACGTGGCACAGCCACTAAACACACGTGGCAGAGCCACAGGATAGGGTTTCACATGGCAACGGCCACTAATTAGGGGTTCTCACGTGGCAACGGCTACCAAATAGGGTTTCTCATCTGGCAACGGCCACCAAATGGGGTATCACGTGGCAACAGCCACCAAATGGGGTTTCTCACGTGGCAACGGCCACCAAATGAGGTATCACATGGCAACGGCCACCAATAGGGTTTCTCACGTGGCAACGACCACCAAATGGGGTTTCACACGTGGCAACGGCCACCAAATGGGGTATCACGTGGCAACGGCCACCAATAGGGTTTCTCACGTGGCAACGGCCACCAAATAGGGTTTCACACGTGGCATCAGCCACCAAGTATACGTGGCATAACCACAGAATGGGTTATTCTCACGTTACCAGAATGGAGAAGAAATCGGGCTTACATGCTACCAGAGCAATGCCCGGTGTGTACTCAAAATTACACACCTAAGTCTTATCACACAAGACTGGTTTGCCTTCACGTAGAACTCATAGTGGTTTTTCTCTCATAAACTCATTTGAAAACCGTTTTGTACTCAACACAAAACATAATAAAACCGAGTTCCAACCGGTAAAGCACGCACACATTTCTCAAATCTCGATATTGCCTTAACGTAGAACCCAATTCATTACTCACACAAATTCGACGGTTTATAAAGCAATTTCTCACTCAGCTTATAAACGCATAAAACAATGGGCTCCAACCGGCTATAAAAATTGTGTGCAATTATAACTCAACACAACACTCAACATGCTTATTTTATAAACCACAAATCATGCTATAATAGTTTACAAATCACATACACAAATGGTTTAGATTTCCCTTACCTCTTTGCACCTCGTATAGTGCAATCGTTTCCCCCGTATCACGGACTAGCCTCGCATTCCACTATGGAACTCCCGAGCTGTCCAAACGATGTTAAAACATCAATACTCAGTTATCTCATCAATCTCAATTCTCAAAATCAAGCATAATTGCTCATAACACCTCAAATCTCTTGATTCTCGTAACTCTACCCCAAACTACACTCTCATTCACAACATCTCAACGTTCTACATTTCTCATGCCAATTATCTATGCTAATTCAACACATTGTCTAAATTTCTATTTATAGCTCCAATTCCCAAAATTGCTAAATATCATTATCACTCCAACCACATTGCAATTTCATCAATCCCTAATCATTTCTCAGCTATTTCAACACAATGAAAACCACCATTATCATCAAAATCATCTCAAATATCAAGATCGAGGTTTAGAAATTACCCAAAGCTTGTGAGACGTACAACCCACACCTCGATTCGATTTGTCCTTCGATTTCCAAGTATGTTGTTCTCCCTTTGATGAGGAACAACTTTTCTTCTTGCCACAACTTCTGATTTGGCCAAAAATGGGTGCTTTGGATGAGTGAGAAAGCTAGGTTTCGGTAAAAATGGGGGTTGAAAGAGAGAGAAAGTGAGATTACAGGAGAAAAATAGGGGTTCCTTATATAGGCTGAGGGTAGGAGATCGATCTGCCTCTTGATGAGATCGATCTGCATTTGAATTTTTGGGACGATTTGGGGCAATTTATGCCTAGGAGATCGATCTGTCGAGGGGTGAGATCGATCTCTTTATGGCTTTATGAGATCGATCTGCTCCTTGAGGAGATCGATCTTCTCCCAAACAGAATCATTTGGAGATTGATCTCTTCCTCATGAGATCGATCTTCTCTCAAACAGAATCATAAGGAGATCGATCCTTTTCCATTGGAGATCGATCTGCTCCTTAAATTCCTCCTTCCTAGTCATTTTTAACTCACCAGATCGATCTCTCCTTCTCCCAGATCGATCTGTCCTCATAACTTCACACTTATTTTAAACACTTAACATATAAATCTCCAATTATCATTCCCCAATTCACTTAGCTCAATAATTTACACTTCAAGTTCATATTACATCATTCAAATATATCTAAAATTCTCAGATCTCACAAAGATACATGGGAGTGGAGAGTTTGATGTGGGGAAAGTACCCTGAGTTGTTCACAGACTGAATTGGTTCCAATTTGGAGGACCAAAATTTCTTAATAGGGGAGATTGTGAGACCCTATGTATGTATGACTTTATTATATGTTAATGGAATTATAATACAGATGATTTTTGGATCATATAAATGCGAATGGATTGCAAATGGGATAAATGAGTATCATGAATGCAAGTAAAGGTTAAATGAGGGCTGAAGTGGTCACAAACTAAACGAATCAAACTTAAAGCATTTGGACTGAAGAAAAAGATTTAAAACACGAAATGATAATGCATGGACTGTGAATTCTGTGTATCCTTTCCGATTTCAAGCAGTACACACAAGTTCTATAACATGAAAATCATAAGAAACGAACCTTTCCATGCTCTAAGTGTGAATGGAATGCAAAATGAGTATTGGAGTAATGAAATATGAGTTTTCCTTTGAAAAATCTGGAAAAAATGTAGCAGGAATGCCCCAGATGAAAATCAGATCGATCTCTTATTCAAGGCAGATCGATCTCTGCTTTCAAGCAAATTGATCCCATATGATTCTGTAAGGAATAGATCGATCTCCATGTGATTCTGCCAAGGGCATATCGATCTCCCCATTAGTAGATCGATTTGCATTAGCTTCTATTTAGAGCAGATCGATCTCTCCCTTACAAACCTGAAAATTTGATAGCTCAACCAAGGGATGATCGATCTCCTACCCTAGGAGATCGATCTCATCATCCCTGCTCTATAAAACCCAATGGCCAAACCTCTTTCTTCAGTAAATCAACACATTTCCTCTATTTTTACCCAAAGACTAAGCTTTCTCACTCTAGAATACACCCCCTTCCAAAAAGATTTGAGCAAGAGCTATTAGAGCAAAGTTGTTATGGTGAGGAGGAGAACAACATAGCTTGGAGCCAACATTCAACTTGTTGGATTGAAGGAGCAAAGGAGTCTTCCTATTTGGACAAGAGGAAAGTCAAGCTAGGTGAGTTTCAAATACACCAACTCTAAGTATATTTATCTAGATGTTGTTATGAGTAGATTGGTGTATGTATTGATGGTTGAAACTACCTAGAATGTAATGAATCAAGCATGACCAAGAATGGGTCTAGTGTGAGAAAATAGAATATGGTTGATTATATGATAAAGGGATTATACCAAGGTATTAATGATGTTATATGCATGATTTTGAAATGGTTTTGTGAAATGAGTTTATGGAATAGGATGAGGTTATATAGTGTTCAGATTTGGTATTTGTAAAAATGCATGAATGAATGGGAAATTATGGATAAACATCTATGCCAAGTGTTTGATAAGCAACTAAGTGAGTTGCTAGCTAAATTGACTAGAAATGGCATAATGATGGCCAAATGTGATAATGGTTCGAACTTGATGAAATAGGCTTGATAAGATATACTGACTAGTTGAAGTCAGAACATGAGTTATCGGTATTGACTCATATGATTGATGAATGTTTGCAGCTATCGAGGATATATCCGGAGCAAATTGAGCCCAATCGCGAGAAGCAAGAAATGAAGAAGGAGTTGCTTCCAAGTGAATTGAGGTAAGGGAATTGTGTTAGCCCCTAGAGGTATCTGTACACGTTTTTAGGAGCATAAAGGTTTTCTAGAATGTTTGTGATTCATAGGAAAGGAATTAAATGTTTGAAGGGCAAAGAAGATTAGGATTTGGGAAAAGTTATTGAAAAACAAGAATCATGATGTTTTGAATCCTTTTATTAACCTTTTTAGCATGTGGATTGGTAGGTTGGCTAGCATTCGAATACTTTGCAAGAAAATAGTTTGATTCGATTTTAAATAACCATGCTTTGCAAATAAATTAGCCACCTATATGAGTTTTGTGGAAACAGAGCGTGCTAGAGCGCTGTTCGCACGAGATTTGATATGTTTTTACATGCATAGTGCTAGAACATAGCTTGCATAGTATTTTACATGCATGAGTGCTGGAGCCTAGCTCGCACTAGGTGTCTACTTTACACTTATTGTTGTGCTAGAGATTACTCGCATGTGATTTTATGACATGTTGGGAGCCGTGCTAGGAGCTTCAAGTAGGCTATGTGCCACACCGATTAAATAGGCTCACATGTACGTATTGAGATGTGGCGTGATATGATGTGATGATATGAGTCCATGGAGTACGTTGTATTGTGCAAGTAGCATGGAGTACGCTATACCATGTATGGATATGATATATGTATACCGTCTTCGGACGATGGATGTTCTGCTATGGACCGACGGGTTGGATGTGACCCACCTCCCATACGAAAGTAGATAGATGTGATACCCCACACACTAGGATCCGTGTAGCTTAGGATCACAGAGGATATGACCATAGTCCTAGTTATTACCCTTATTTTTAATTGCCTATCTCACATGTCTTGTTTTATCATAAATCTATATTTGAAATGTGTTGTGGGTTAGGGCAGTCGAAGGGAGGGGCTGAATCTTGACGAACGGTGATTTTGTGTTGAGTAAGAATTGTTTTAAGTGCACCTCGCATGATGATTTTCCATGCTTTGCTCAAGAATTGTGCACTAATTTAAATAGCATGAATTGCTTTATATATATCATGAACACGAGCATGAACTGATGTTTTGGAGTATGACTAGTAAATGCTTAGATTTATGCATGACATCATGATCACGTAGATAGTACAATTATCTACCTGCTATCATGATTGCCTTACTGAGCGCGTGGTTTGCTCACCTCCCTTATTTTCCCCCCTCTACAGAGCACTTCCAGTAGATAGAGAGCGACTGAGGATTAGATTTTTGGTGTCCGCTGCATCCCATCACACAAGGTATACACATTTGTATAGTTTTTGTATCTAGACATGTCAAAGCACAGTAATATCTTTGAATGTAATTTTGGGGATGTAAATGATTGTAAACAAATGTAAACAACAACTTTGATTTAGAAATACAAATGTTTACGTTTAAATGAATTGTAAATTGAAATGATTTGATTGGATGAGATTGACACCGATACACAGCCCAACTGTTGGTGGTGTAGCTGTTCATGATCAAGTAAAGTAAAGGTAAATAACAAACAATGAGAAATAGATTAAATAATAAATGAAAAATTTGTAGTGGCTTTTTGATGGATTGAGGGTCGTGACATTCCAAATTACACCGATGTTTGAATCATCTGAATGGTCACAAGCTTAATTTCAAAGTAATTGGCATGAACCGTTGGCCTCCCAATCCCAATCAAATGACCCCTAACCATAGGGGTTACATAATCCACCAAAAATTTTATATTCCCATTGCTCGACCATTATTTCTTGTTGCGGAGCAGAGTTTGACTATGATTCCCTTGTCGATCTCTTAAGCATTTTCTCTGTCTTGATCTAATGGAATAATTTCATAGGCCCTTACTCCACACATGCAAGGATATACAAAGTCTAAGAAAGTTTAAAATAAAAATCTATTCTAAAGGTTCTATTTACAAACTAAATATTTACCAGGCTAATATTATACCCCACAACGACGCCAAAATTTGTTAAATAATTTTCTACCGTAAGGTATTAACATTCAAGCACACATGGCTAGCAATTAATGTAGGTTATAAGTTTAGATTATCCTATCACATAAATTGATTATGCAAAACTTAATTAATTAATAAAATTTATCACCCTAGGTATATTCTAACAAATTAAATATTTTGATTAACAAGGAAATTTAAAACAAATATTTGAAATAAAACAATTAAAATAAAAACATGAAATTAAAATGCTAATTATGGATACTTACAAAGCAAGCTAAAAATGAAAATACTGCATGTCAGACTTGGATTTTATGTAGCTTGTTCCTTATGATTCCCATGTGTATGAACACTCTATTATTATAGTTGAATCATAAGAAGAGTATTTACTAGATTTAAAGTGTTAGTAAAATGATTTAACACGCAAAAGTTACATAAAAAGCCTAATGTGATATATAAGAGTCACAGGCTAAACCAAGTAGATCTAAATCAATCTGACTGAAAATAAGAACTTAAAATGAGAAAGTATAGAGAGCTCATGAAGGAAAGTCAGCTTGATTTAGTCCCGAACATAGAAAACAAGAGTAAAAGCTAAAAAGGGTAAAATGGACCTTTTTGGCGAGTTAAGGTATTTAAGGTGTTTCGGGTGTAATTACCTACCGGGAATGGTTGAAACATAAAGAAGAGAGTGTAAGACATAAGATATGACACTTTCGAAATTTTGACAAAAAGTCAACTTGGTCAACGGTTAAGGAAAAAGTCAACTATAGTTAAGAAAGTGGACTTTTACCATAGTTGACTAATCATGGTTAAAAATCAACCTAAGTATGGAGAAAAAATTACGAAAAAAAATATTCTTAGTCAGAATACAAGATAATCATCCCCAAAAGTAAGAAAAATTTATTCGGAAGGATTCCAGATTAAATTTAATGGTTAAAAACGAAATGGGCCTAAGGTGAAAATTTTAAAGCCCGTTAAGGTATACTAAACGTATATCGAAATTCTTAGGTCCCTTAGACCGAATTGTTGGACCAATTGATTGGCCAAATATTGAGACAATTAAAGGCTCGAGGTATAGAAAAAATTTCAGCCCGAAAGCCCATTAAGAAAGCCCAAACCGAGAAGCCCAAATGGAAAGCCCATGAGATAAATATCTAACCATAGTTAAAGCTAAGCATGACTCATAAGGTGACTCATTAGGTGACTCTTGGCTAAGGCTTAGAAAGTCAATCTTAATGGCTGGAAATTAAAGCTTAATGGCTAAGTAAGTGGCTTAAAAAATCAGCCACACCATTGTCATCTTCATCACACCAAATTCGGCTAGAAGAAGAAACCATTGAAATAAATTATCCAAGCTTTCTCTCACTAGAAATCACTAGGAATTAGGCATATTTGGAACTTGCATTCTTCATGGAAGTTGTTCCAAATTGAAAGGAGAGTGACATATGTTGGAATTGGCTATCAAGGAGCCATAGAGTGCAAACCTTGAGCCTCCAAAGTATTCGGCCAAGTGTGAACACAACAATTGGTATATTTTCAAGTTTTCAGTTTCATATATGTTAATGTATGAATGATTTTAAGTATATTGGTATATGTTTTAAGCATTGAAACATATGAAATCACTATGATGTTGGTTAGGTCAAATGTGAGTAGTGAGATATTGATTTATGTCCATATGATCTTAAGGCATAAATGTATTAATGTACATGTGTTAATGATTATGGTGTAATTAGAATTAATCAATTTGATTAATTAATACATGTAATTGGTTGGCAATCAAGGTGTTTGATAAAATGCCTAAATGAACTATATGATGTTTAAGAATGTTGCCAACCAAGTGTTTGTGAAAATGCCTAAGTGAATTGGCTAAACAAATAGGCATGGATGGCAAGCCATGGTGTAACCGATGGCATGGATAGCTCTCAGCCATGGCATGTGGTCGAGAGGCCCAATGGGCCAAGACCAAATATTTTAGGCCTAATATGATGCATTGGGTCTAGGACAAGCCCAATAAGAGTTGGTGGGCCCCACAAGCCCAATTGGCTTAACGAAAATGAATAGTAAAATGAAAATGGGCTTAAGGCATAGTTAGGCCCATTAAGGATTATTAAAACCCATTAAGGGAAATAGACTATATTTAATGTGAAATACAATAGGAAAAGTGTAATTAACCTGATAAATGGTTCTATACGCTCCAGAGATTATTGGAGGAGCAAATCGAACTACTGAAACGAGCAGCGCAGAGAAAGTGAAATTTCTCGAGTGATTGCAGGTAAGGGACTTTTATGAGTTATTAGAGATACCTGCATGTATTTTCGTCTGCTTTTACATTCACTTAAAAACTCTGAGGGTCAGAGAAAGTGAATAATAATTATTGTGACCCGATAGTGGCAAATTACGATTTTACCCCTAGTTAGTAAAAAAGTCAACTTTTCTGAAAAGTTGTAAGAAGCATGGAAACCACTATTTTGAGTGTTTAACTGCTGTTTAGCAGAAGAATAAATAGATGGACTAATGATTTTAAGGTTGATGTGAATTAAGCACACTTTATAGTGCTAATTTTGATGTTTTGTAAATCATCCCTTTTTAAAGAGCCATCTATCATATTATGTGAGAATGAATCGTGCTGGAGCACAGCTCGCACTAGATTTCATATGTTTTCCCACATACATTAGTGCTGGATTATGATTCGCACTAGATTTCCATGACATGCATTATAGAGTACTGGAGTTCTTACTCGTACTCAGTTTTATATGATATATTTATGAGAGAGTGCTGGAGCGATTAGCTCGTACTCGAGTTTTACATGAGATGCATGACAGAGTGCTGGAGCGTTGCTCGTACTCGATTCTTCATGATTTATACATGACATAGTACTGGAGCTATTGCTCGTACTTGATTTGATGATATTATGCATAGCATAGTACTGGAGCTATTGCTCGTACTCGATTTAATACATTAACTATGCATTGACCTAGTTGCTGGAGGTTTACTCGCACTAGAGTTGAGTTTGTGATGTGAAACAGTGTTTGAGCGGAGTGTCGACTGTGAGTCGCATTCAAAGCGCGCACTGTATGTGATATATAATACATGTTGAAATCCATGCTTGATTCCTTGTGTAGACTAAGTGTCACACTATGTGAGAGGATATCTGCATGAGGATACTAGAGACGTGGTATGATATTCCATGGTTTGAGGGCTAAGACCTATGGCAGGCACCCCGACTGTGATGTAGGGTCCACAGAGTACGTTGTACCGTGCATGTGGCATGGAGTACACTATATCGTGCGGTGTTGTGGAGTTGAGGAGGATATAGATGGCGGTTGTGATGGACTGAGCCCCCACCTGTTGCAGCAGTGATGCCCCGCACACCGAGATTTGTATTGCTTGGGATCACATGTCGGATATGATCATAGTCCAAGATACTATTTACATTTTCACCAAAGAGTCTCACATGATATATCACTTGATTGACTGATTTAAATTGCGGACAGACTTGAGGGATGGGTCGGACTCTGATTTTGTGATGTGAATGATTTAAATGCCATATTTATTGTGATTTAAATATACGTGGCATGATTTATCTAAAGGCATGATTTATATAAAGATGCATTGTTTTGCACTACATGCCTACATTTGAGAAAGAAAGCATGATTTCTTTACATGGGATTTAATCTGTACAAGTATACATATATATATATTTAAAGACATGCTTTTAAAGTGAGTTAAGGAAATAATGTTTTCAAGGCATAGCATTATTTTGAGTAGATAGTGTAGATATCTACTTGCTTGCCTGATTTCCTTACTGAACGCGTTATATGCTTACCCCCCTTTCTTTTCATCTCTCTACAGAGCATCAGCAGTAGAGCGATAGCTATTAAGGGATAGTGTTCCTGAGTCCACCGCTATTTCCTATCGATCGCTAGGTATACATATTTTGTACGGTTATGTATCTAAACATAGAAACAGCATAATAATGTATACGATATATATTATGGGGAATGTATTTGTAATTGCTTTTACATTATCTCACATGTATTATAAAAGTAATTACAGTCAGTAACAGTATAATTGACATATGTGTATGATAATGGATAATGTTGTAAGCAAGGATTCTGGCATCGAAGCACAACCCAACCATTAAATAGAGGAAAGGTAAGTTAAAAATGTAAAAAATTTGTAGTGGTTTTTGGTTAAGTCATGGATTGAGATTGGGTCCTGACAGAATGGTATCAGAGCCGAGGTTGGTCTGATGTGAGTCGGCGTTAGGAAATAGGAAAGTATACATCCTCATAATATTGTGCTGTGTTTAGATAGAATTGTGTATACCAGATAGGAGATGGACTAATTCATGATTATGAATGCAGGAACTTTGCCTATATGGCAAATACTCGTAGTGGTAGAGGTACGAGAGGTAGGGCTCGAGGCTGGGGAGATAGGCCCGAGAGACGAGCTGCTGCTGAACCATTACCTACGTATGAGACTCCAGGTGCTACTGAAGCACCCGATTGTGCTGAGATGCGCTTTACGAGATTAGAGCGTAGTCTTGAGACGATTGTAGAGATGTTGGCACAGATGATGCCAAGTAGGTAGGGACAGCAGGCAGGAACTGCGACAGGAGAGGCAATTGCCCCTGATACACCTACACAGACAACTCATGCATCGAGGACAGTAGAGACTCCTACACCCCCACTAGTTTCAGGTGGTAGTGGATTAGGGTACGGATGTGATCTACATCGATTGTGAGAATTCTAGAAGTTTAGACCTCCTTCTTTCAGTGGGGTCAAGGACCCTGTAGTTGTCGAGGAGTGGGTGGCAGAGATGGAGAAGCTTTATGGATTCTTCGAGTCCACGACATCAGAGATGGTCGCGTTTGCTGCGTTCCTACTGAAGGGACCTGTAGAGCATTGGTGGAAGTCCACCCGACCTATATTGAGAGCCTGACACACAAATATTAGTTGGGAGATATTTTGGGAGGCCTTTAAGAGGTAGTTTGTTCCCGATACCACACAGCGAAAACTACAGGTAGAGTTTTTGGGACTGAACCAGGGGAACTTGTCAGTGGACGAGTATGGGACTCGATTCCTATCCCTAGGGAGATATGACCCAGATACCATGTATAGTGAGGCTAGGAAGGTCCACAGGTTTATCAATGGGTTGAGACCAGTTCTGCGGTCCAGGTTGGTTCTATTAGACATAGGTACCTATGAGGAATTAGTGCGCAGGGCGCAACAGTGTGAGCAAGATTACGAGAGGAATGCTTTCGACTTCGGGAAGTGTAGTCGTAGCTGAGATATACAGAAGAAGAGGCCGGCTAGAGATTTCGGTTATCGAAGAGGGAGGAAACTCTTCGGTAAGAGATCAGGGGTTGAGGAGACACGAGAGAGATTTATTAGACTTCGTGCTTATCCGACCGTGACTCCAGCAAAAGGGCATTGTGATAGGAGGACAGGAACCTGCTGCCGATCAATGCAGAAGATGCGGTAGACAACATAGAGGTAGACTGTGTCTGCTGACTCCTATCGTGTGTTTTCGATGTTGGAAACAGGGGCATATAACTAGAGCTTGCCCAGAGATGGTTGATACTACACCACTGAGGGGTAGGGAGCCGGATAGAGCTCCAGCTGGTACGTCTGCTCAGAGAGGTAGAGCGACGATAGAAGAAAAGTGAAAACAAGTGATGGGTCGAGGGCGAGTACATGCTTCGGACCAGGGGACAGCTGATGCTTCATCGGATGTGATACGAGATAACATATTGATTTATGATATTGAAGCATATGTTTTAATTGATCCTGGTGCCACGTATTCTTTTGTATCGCCTTCATTTGCATGTAAATTAGCAAGACATGTAGGGCGTACACCATTATGTATGATGATGTTGATTAGTACGCCTATGAATAGTAGTTAAGTTGTAGAACATGTATTTAATGACTGCAAGTTGAGAGTAGGGGATAAGGAGATGACAGCCAATCTAATATTACTAAGTATGAGTGACTTTGATATATTATTAGGAATGGATTGGCTATCTGCAAACCATGCTGTTTTAGATTGTTATGCTAAGACAGTTATGTTTCCTAACCCTACTAGATATGTTGTAAAGTTTAATAAGAATAAATGAAAGGAGTAGTTATGATTATTACATGATTTCTGATTTAGAAAAACCTTCAACTGTCAAACCCAAATTTTTGTAGCTTATTTCCTTATGATTCCTATGTGTATGAACACTATGTAATTATGGTTGAATCATAAGAAGAGTATTTACTAGATTTAAAGTGTTAGTGAAATGAATTAACATGCAAAAGCTACATAAAATGCCTAATGTGGACGATGGGTATCACAGGCTAAACCGAGTCATTCTAAATCATTCTGACTGAAAATAAGAACTTAAAATAAGAGAGCGTAGAGAACTCATGAAGGAAAGTCAGCTTGATTTAGACCCGAACATACAAAAACGAGAGTAAAAGCTAAAAAGGGTAAAATGGACCTTTTTGGCGAGAAAAGGAGTTTCGGGTGAAGTTATCCACCGGGAGCGGTTGGAATATAAAGACGAGAGTGTAAGACATAATATATGACACTTTCGAAATTTGGAGAAAAAGTCAACTTAGTTAATGGTTAAGGAAAAAGTCAACTATAGTTAAGAAAGTGGACTTTTGCCATAGTTGACTAATCATGGTTAAAAATTAACCTAAGTGTGGAGAAAAATTTGGGGAAAAATATTCTTGGCCAAAATACAAGATAATCATCCCCGGAAGTAAGGAAAATTTATTCGGAAGGATTCCAGAATAAATTTAATGGTTAAAAACGTAATGGGCCTTAGGTGAAAATTTTGAAGCCCATTAAGGTATACTAAACGTATATCGAAATTTTTAGGTCCTTTAGACCAAATTGTTGGACCAATTGATCAGCAAAATTTTGAGACAATAAAAGGCCCGAGGTATAGTAAAAATTTCAGCCTGAAAGCCCATTAGGAAAGCCCAAACCGAGAAGCCCAATTGGAAAAGCCCATGAGATAAATATCTAACCATAGTTAAAGTTAACTATGACTCATAAGGTGACTCATAAGGTGACTCATGGTTCAGATTTGGAAAGTCAAGCATAATGGCTGAAAAGTAAGGCTTAATGGCTAAGTAAGTGGCTTATAAATGCAGCCACACCATTGTCATCTTCACCACACCAATTCCGGCTAGAGAAGAAACCATTGAAACCATAACCATCCAAGCTTTCTCTCACTAGAAATCACTAGGAATTAGACATATTTGGAACTTGCATTCTTCATGGAAGTTGTTCCAAATTGAAAGGAGATTAACATATGTTGGAATTGGCTATCAAGGAGCCATAGAGTACAAACAGAGAGCCTCCAAAGTTTTGGCCAAAGGGTGAACACAACAATTGGTATATTTTCTAATTTTCAATTTCATATATGTTAATGTATGAATGATTTTAAGTATGTTGATATATGTTTTAAGCATTGAAACATATTAAATCACCATGAAGAGGGTTAGGCCGAGAGTGATCAATGGGATATTGAAATATGTCAATTTGATTTTAAGACATAAATGGATTAGTACACATGTATTAATGTTAATGGTATAATTAGAATTAATCAAATTGATTAATTAATACATGTAAATTGTTGGCAATCAAGGTGTTTGATAAAATGCCTAAATGAACAATATGATGATTGGTAATGTTGCCTACCAAGTGTTTGTGAAAATACCTAAGTGAAAATGGCTAGAAAATAGGCATGTATGGCATGCCATGGTGGAAAACCGAGAATGGCTAGCTCTCGGCCATGGCATGTGGCCGAGAGGCCCAATGGGCCAAGTCCAATAAGAGTTGGTGGGCCCCACAAGCCCAATAGGCCCAACAAAAGTGAATAGTAAAATGAAAATGGACTTAAGGCCTAGTTAGGCCCATTAAGGATTTTAAGGCCCATTAAGGGAAATTAAACTGTATTAATGTGTAATACAGTAGGAAAATTATAATTAACCTGAGGAATGGTTATTTACAGCTCCGGCGTTTACATCGAGAGCTGATCGGACTGCGGGAATTAGCAGCACCGAGGAAGTGAGGTCACGTGACGTGATCCGAGGTAAGGGACTTTTGCGAGTAGTTCAGATACCTGCACGTATTTTCAACTGCTTCTGCATTCACTTAAAAACTCTGAGGGTCAGAGAAAGTGAATAATAATTATTGCGACTCGATAGTGACAAATTACGATTTTGCCCCTAGTTAGTCAAAAAGTCAACTTTTGTGAGAAGTTGCAAAAAGCATTGAAAATACTATTGTGAGTGTTTAATTGCTATTAGCATGAAAATAAATAGATGGGCTAATGATTTTAAGGTTGATATGACTTAAGCACACTTTATGGTGCTGATTTTAATGTTTTGTAAACAATCCCTTTTATATAGCCATCTATCATATTTTGTGAGAATGAATCGTGCCAGAGCATATCTCGCACTGGGATTCATATGTTTTCCACATAATATTAGTGCTGGGTTTTGATACGCACTAGATTTTCATGACATGCATGATAGAGTACTGGAGTTCTCACTCGTACTCAGCTTTGAATGATATATGCATGACAGAGTGCTAGAGCGTTGCTCGTACTCGATTCTTCATGGTTTATACATGACATAGTATTGGGAGCTATTGCTCGTACTTGATTTTGATATTGTGCATAGCATAGTATTGGTAGCTATTGCTCGTACTTGATTTAATACATAAACTATGCATTGACCTAGTTGCTAGAGATTGCTCGCACTAGAGTTGAGTTTTGTGATGTGAAACAATGTTTGAGCGGAGTGACGATTGTGAGTCGCACTCAAGACGCACACTGTATGTGATATGTAATACATGTTAAAACCCATGCCTAAGTCCTTGTGTGATTGTGTGTCATAGCTAGAGAGGATATCCGCATGAGGTTATATAGACGTGGTATACTTATTTCCATAGTTTCGAGGGCTAAGTCCTATGGGAGGCACTCTGGCTGTGAGGGTCCACGAGTGTACTTTGTACCGTGTTTGGGACACGAGGTGTAAGTTGTACCGTGTGTTACGTAGCTGGCGGTTGACATTGGACTGACCATCCTCCCGTTACAGCAGTGATTGCCGCACACCGAGTACTGTGTTGCATGGGATCACTTTTCGGATATGATCATAATCCAGGATACTATTTGCATTAACCACAGAGTCTCACATGATATATCACATTGATTGACTGATTTAAACTGCGGATAGACCTGAGGGATGGGTCGGACTCCGATTTGTGTTGTGAATCATTTGATGCCATATTTATTGTGATTTAAATATACATGGCATGATTTATATACAATGCATTGTTTTGCACTACATGCCTATATTTGAGAAATAAAGCATGATTTCTGTACATGGGATTTATTCTGTACAAGTATATATATTATATTTCAAGACATGCTTTTAAAGTGAGTTAAGGAAATAATGTTTTCAAGGCATAGCACTATTTTGAGTAGATAGTGTGGATATCTACTTGCTTGCCTGATTTCCTTACTGAGAGCGTTATGCTCACCCCCATTTTCTTTACATCTCTCTATAGAGCGTCAGTAGAGCGAGAGTTATCGTGGGAGAGTGTCCCAGAGTCCACTGCTAGTTCCTATCGATTCATCAGGTATACTTATTATGTACAGTCATGTATCTAAACATAGAAACAGCACAGTGATGTATACGTTATATATTATGGGGAATGTAATTGTATTAGATTTTATAAAATCTTACATGTATAATAAAAGCAGCTACAGTCAGAATTAATATATTGACATGTATGTATGAGAATGGATATTATGGTAAGTGAAGACTCTGACATCGAATCACAGCCCAACCATTGAAGATGAGAAAGGTATGTTAAAATGAAAAAAAAAATTTATTGTGGTTTTTGGTTAAAGTCAAGGATTGAAACTGGGGTCCTGACATTAACATATCAAGGTTTCATTGCGTATGTGGTAGATATGGATAAGGCACATCCGGAGTTGTCAGATATTACTGTGGTCAGTGAGCACCTAGATGTTTTTTCGGATGAATTGCCAAGGTTATCACCAGACAGAGAGATGGAGTTCTGTATAGATTTAGTGCCTGGTACGGAGCCTATTTCAAGACCACCATATCGCATGGCATTGGTTGAGCTGGAGGAGCTCAAGAGACAGTTACAGGAGCTATTAGATAGGGGTTTTGTCCAACCGAGTGTTTCACCTTGGGGAGCACCTATTTTATTTGTAAGGAAGAAGGATGGGAGCCTCTGATTGTGTATAGATTACCGATTGTTGGATAAGGCCACCATCAAGAATAGATACCCCCTTCCACGCATTGACGACTTGTTAGATTAGCTTTAGGGAGCATAGGTCTTTTCCAAGATTGACCTGAGGTCTGGGTATCATCAGCTGAAGGTTCGGAGTGGAGATATACCCAAGACAACATTTCATACCCGATATGGCCATTATGAGTTCTTGGTCATGCCATTCGAATTGATGAATGCTCCAACTGCTTTCATGGCTTTGATGAATGATGTGTTCAAACTGTATTTGGATCAATTTGTTATCGTCTTTATCGATGACATATTGGTGTATTCGAGATCCAAGGAGGAGCATGAGGAGCACCTCAGGATCATGTTGCGGACTCTACGAGAGCAGGAGTTGTATGCTAAGCTCAGTAAGTGTGACTTTTGGTTGTCACAGATCTCATTTTTGGGACATGTTATATCAAGAGATGGTGTATCAGTTGATCCGTCTAAGATAGAGGCTGTAGTTCAGTGGGAACAACCGAGAACAGTCACCGAGATCAGGAGTTTTTTGGGTTTAGCTAGATACTATCAGAGATACGTTGAGGGATTTTTGAAGTTTGCTGCTCCGTTGACACGACTTACTCGAAAGAGTGCACCGTTTGTATGGAACAAGGATTATGAGAAGAGTTTTTAGGAGTTGAAGCGTCGATTAACCACCGCTCCAATTCTCACTATCCCTACCAGCTCAGGAGGATTTACAGTGTATATCGATGCTTCGCATCGGGGACTGGGCTGTGTATTGATGCAGGATGGGAAGGTAGTTGCTTATGGATCCAGACAGCTGAAGGATCATGAGAATATCTATCCGACCCACGATTTGGAGCTAGCAGCAGTAGTGTTTGCGTTGAAGGTATGGCGCCACTACTTATATTGTGAGAAGTTCCAAATATTTTTCGACCACAAGAGCCTCAAGTATCTGTTCTCATAGAAAGAGCCGAACATGAGACAGAGAAGATGGCTAGAGCTTCTGAAGGACTACGATTGTGAGATACTTTATCATCCGGGTAAGGCTAATGTTGTAACTGATGCCTTGAGCAGGAAGAGCCTAAGGATGGTATCGTATATGATGGTTAGGGAACATGATTTGCTAGAGTAGTTTGGTAGCCTCAGTTTGGGAGTCATGCCTTCTGACATGGATACAGGCTATGTGATAGCTAGTCTACGCTTGGAGCAGGATCTGTTGGACAGGATCGGAGTGGCTCAGCAGATGGATCCATTTTGTATGGATGTGAGTAGTCGGATGCAGAAGGGCACAGTGACTGACTTTGAGTTGAGTTCTGATGGACTACTGAGGTTCAGAGGCAGATTATGTGTTCCTGAGGATCCATGACTCAGGAGATTGATATTGGCGGAAGCTCATTCGTCGAGGTATATGTTACATCCGGGTAGTAACAAAATGTATCAGAACCTCCGTAAGGTATACTGGTGGTCGGGTATGAAGAGAGATGTAGCAGACTTTGTGGCAAAGTGTCTCGTATGTCTGTAGGTGAAGGTAGAGCATCAGAAACCTGCAAGGTTATTGTAGTCTCTACTTATGCCGACATGGAAATGGGAGCATATCATCATGGATTTCGTGATGGGTTTACCGAGAACCCGCAGGAATCACGATGCTATATGGGTGATCATCGACAGACTGACGAAGTCAGCTCACTTCCTAGCTATGAGAGCGACTGATACTCTGAGTTCATTAGCAGAACTGTATGTACACGAGGTAGTGAGGTTACACGGTGTACAAGTGAGCATAGTCTCTGATAGGGATTCCTGCTTTACTTCCTACTTTTGGGGACATTTTTAGGAAGCCATGGGAACCCAATTGAGTTTGAGCACCGCTTTCCATCCTCAGACAGATGGTCAGTCAGAGAGGACTATACAGACTTTAGAGGATATGTTGAGAGCATGTGTGCTAGATTTTAGAGGCTCCTGGGATGATCACTTGCCACTAGCCGAGTTCGCCTACAACAACAGTTATCATTCGAGTATCGGGATGGCACCGTATGAGGCTTTATATGGCCGTAGATGTCGTCCCCTATTAGATGGGAAGAAGTGGGTGATCGTAAGATTTTCGCTCCTGACATGGTTACGCAAGCATCTGAGGACGTCCACTTAATTGTAGAGAGACTGAGGACAACTCAGAGCAGACAGAAGAGTTATGCTGACAGGAGACGTAGGCCTCTAAAGTTTGCAGTTGGTGAATCCCTGTTTTTAAGAATTTCTCCTTCCAAAGGCATAGTGAGATTTGGGAAGAGAGGGAAACTAAATATTCGCTATATTGGACCCTTTGAGATACTTGATCGAGTGGGAGATAAGATGTATAGGTTGGCATTGCCACCGGACTTATCAGGAGTCCATAACGTCTTCCACATATCGATGCTTCGGAAGTATCACCCGGATCCGGCACATGTGATTAGTTATGAGCCTTTGGAGCTAAGAGAGGACATGTCATATGCTGAGCGACCGATTCGGATATTGGATAGGAAGGAGAAGGTATTGAGATCGAAGACCATAGGGTTAGTGAAGATTCTCTGGCAGCATCATACTTCAGAGGAGGCTTCTTGGGAGCTAGAGAGTCTGATGCGAGAGAAGTGCCCTCACCTATTTGATGATTGACTTGGTTCTAATTTGGAGGACCAAATTTTCTGAGTAGGGGAGGATTGTCAGACCCGAATTTTATGTAACTTGTTCCTTATGATTCCTATGTGTATGAACACTCTATTATTATAGTTGAATCATAAAAAGAGTATTTACTAGATTTAAAGTGTTAGTAAAATGATTTAACACGCAAAAATTACATAAAAAGCCTAATGTGAGTTATAAGAGTCACAGGCTAAACCAAGTAGATCTAAATCATTCTGAATGAAAATAAGAACTTAAAATGAGAAAGTATAGAGAGCTCATAAAGGAAAGTCAGCTTGATATAGTCCCGAACATAGAAAACAAGAGTAAAATCTAAAAAGGGTAAAATGGACCTTTTTGGCGAGTTAAGGTATTTAAGGTGTTTCGGGTGTAATTACCTACCGAAAACGGTTGAAACATAAGGACGAGAGTGTAAGACATAAGATATGACACTTTTGAACTTTAGAGAAAAAGCCAACTTGATCAATGGTTAAGGAAAAAGTCAACTATATTTAAGAAAGTGGACTTTTACCATAGTTGACTAATCATGGTTAAAAATTAACCTAAGTATGGAGAAAAAATTACGGAAAAAAATATTCTTGGTCAGAATATAAGATAATCATCCCTGAAAGTAAGGAAAAATTATTCGGAAGGATTCCAGATTAAATTTAATGGTTAAAAACGTCATGGGCCTAAGGTGAAAATTTTAAAGCCCATTAAGGTATACTAAACGTACATTGAAATTCTTAGGTCCCTTAGACCGAATTGTTGGACCAATTGATTGGCCAAATATTAAGACAATTAAAGGCCCGAGGTATAGAAAAAATTTCAGCCCGAAAGCCCATTAAGAAAGCCCAAACGAGAAGCCCAAATGGAAAGCCCATGAGATAAATATCTAATCATAGTTAAAGCTAACCATGACTCATAAGGTGACTCATTAGGTGACTCATGGCTAAGGCTTAGAAAGTCAATCTTAATGGCTGAAAAGTAAAGCTTAATGGCTAAGTAAGTGGCTTATAAAATCAGCCACACCATTGTCATCTTCATCACACCAAATTCGGCTAGAAGAAGAAACTATTGAAACAAGTTATCCAAGCCTTCTCTCACTAGAAATCACTAGGAATTAGGCATATTTGGAACTTTCATTCTTCATGGAAGTTGTTCCAAATTGAAAGGAGAGTTACATTGGAACTGGCTATCAAGGAGCCATAGAGTGCAAACCGTGAGCCTCCAAAGTATTCGGCCAAGTGTGAACACAACAATTGGTATATTTTCAAGTTTTCAATTTCATATATGTTAATGTATGAATGATTTTAAGTTTATTGGTATATGTTTTAAGCATTAAAACATATGAAATCACTATGATGTTGGTTAGGCCGAGAGTGAGTAGTGAGATATTGATTTATGTCCATATGATCTTAAGGCATAAATGTATTAATGTACATGTGTTAATGATTATGGTGTAATTAAAATTAATCAATTTGATTAATTAATACATGTAATTGGTTGGCAATCAAGGTGTTTGATAAAATGCCTAAATGAGCTATATGATGTTTAAGAATGTTGCCAACCAAGTGTTTGTGAAAATGCTTAAGTGAATTGGCTAAACAAATAGGCATGGATGGCATGCCATGGTGTAACCGATGGCATGGATAGCTCTCAGCCATGTCATGTGGCCGAGAGGCCCAATGGGCCAAGACCAAATATTTTAGACCCAATATGATGTAATGGGTCTAGGAGAAGCCCAATAAGAGTTGGTGGGTCTCACAAGCCCAATAGGCCCAACGAAAATAAATAGTAAAATGAAAATGGGCTTAAGGCATAGTTAGGCCCATTAAGGATTATTGAAGCCCATTAAAGGAAATAGACTATATTGAATGTGAAATACGATAGGAAAAGTGTAATTAACCTGATAAATGGTTATATGCAGCTCTAGAGATTATTGGAGGAGCAAATCGAACTACTGAAACGAGCAGCGCAGAGAAAGTGAAATTTCTCGAGTGATTCCAGGTAAGGAACTTTTATGAGTTGTTGGAGATACCTGCACGTATTTTCATCTGCTTTTACATTCACTTAAAAACTTTGAGGGTCAGAGAAAGTGAATAATAATTATTGTGACCTGATAGTGACAAATTACGATTTTGCCCCTAGTTAGTAAAAAAGTTAACTTTTGTGAAAAGTTGTAAAAAGCATGGAAACCACTATTTTGAGTGTTTAACTGCTGTTTAGCAGAAGAATAAATAGATGGGCTAATGATTTTAAGGTTGATGTGAATTAAGCACACTTTATAGTGCTAATTTTGATGTTTTGTAAATCATCCCTTTTTAAAGAACCATCTATCATATTATGTGAGAATGAATCGTGCTGGAGCACAGCTCGCACTGGATTTCATATATTTTCCCATAGACATTAGTGCTGGATTATGATTCGCACTAGATTTTCATGACATGCATGATAGAGTACTGGAGTTCTTACTCGTACTCAGTTTTATATGATATATGCATGAGAGAGTGCTGGAGCGATTAGCTCGTACTCGAGTTTTACATGAGATGCATGACAGAGTGCTGGAGCGTTGCTCGTACTCAATTCTTCATGATTTATACATGACATAGTACTGGAGCAATTGCTCGTACTTGATTTGATGATATTATGCATAGCATAGTACTGGAGCTATTGCTCGTACTCTATTTAATACATGAACTATGCATTGACCTAGTTGTTGGAGGTTTACTCGTACTAGAGTTGAGTTTGTGACGTGAAACAATGTTTGAGCGGAGTGTCGACTGTGAGTCTCACTCAAAGGTGCGCACTATATGTGATATATAATGCATGTTGAAATCCATGCTTGATTCCTTGTGTAGATTAAGTGTCACACTATGTGAGAGGATATCCGCATGAGGATACTAGAGACGTGGTATGATATTCCATGGTTTGAGGGCTAAGTCCTATGGCAAGCACCCCGACTGTGATGTAGGGTCCACAGAGTACGTTGTACCGTGCATGTGGCATGGAGTACACTGTACCGTGCGGTGTTGTGGAGTTTAAGAGGATATAGCTGGCGGTTGTGATCGACTGACCCCCCTCCCATTGCAGCAGTGATGCCCCGCACACCGAGATCTATGTTGCTTAGGATCACATGTCAGATATGATCATAGTCCAGGATACTATTTACATTTTCACCACAGAGTCTCACATGATATATCACTTGATTGACTGATTTAAATTGCGGACAGACCTGAAGGATGGGTCAGACTTCGATTTTGTGATGTGAATGATTTAAATGCCATATTTATTGTGATTTAAATATACATGGCATGATTTATCTAAAGGCATGATTTTTATAAAGATGCATTGTTTTGCACTACATGCCTACATTTGAGAAAGAAAGCATGATTTCTGTACATGAGATTTAATCTGTACAAGTATACATATATATATATATTTAAAGGCATGCTTTTAAAGTGAGTTAAGGAAATAATGTTTTCAAGGCATAGCATTATTTTGAGTAGATAGTGTAGATATCTACTTGCTTGCCTGATTTCCTTACAGAGCGTGTTATATGCTCACCCCCCTTTCTTTACATCTCTCTACAGAGCATCAGCAATAAAGCGAGAGCTATTGAGGGATAGTGTTCCTGAGTCCACCGCTATTTACTATCAATCGCCAGGTATACATATTTTGTACGATTATGTATCTAAACATAGAAACAGCACAGTGATGTATATGATATATATTATGGGGAATGTATTTGTTATTGCTTTTACATAATCTCACATGTATTATAAAAGCAGTTACAGTCAGTAACAGTGTAATTGACATATGTGTATGATAATGGATAATGTGGTAAGCAAGGATTCTGACATCGAATCACAGCCTAACCATTGAAGAGAGGAAAGGTAAGTTAAAAATGCGAAAAATTTGTAGTGATTTTTGGTTAAGTCATGGATTGAGAACGGGTCCTAACACTGTAAAAGATATTAGATAAGAATGCAAATTAGAAAAGATTTGGGCTAAAAATTTAAATTACTAAAAATATAAGGTCAAAATGAAAATATTAAAATTATGAAAGAAAAACAAACTTTGAAAAATTAAAAAAAAAATGCTTGCAATGAAATTTATAAAAGCATTGGGAAACATTTATTAAATGAAATTTAAAAGAATTAAAACTAATGCATAGAAAATGCTATTTTAATTGTGAATAAACTAAATGTTTTAATATGCAAGTAACCTATAACTAACCCTAAAGTGTTAACCCCAAACTAATCTTAAAATGTAATTGAAATTAGATCCTAACCTACATGAATTAAAACAACAGGGAAAATTGATTTTAAAAAAATTGAAATGTAAAATGTGCATGCTAATCTTACTAATTTAATGAAATCTAAATGATAAAAAATTGATTTAAGTTTAAACTACCTAACCCTAATTTTTAATTCTAAACTAAATGGCCTAATCAAATAACACTTTGATAAGATTAAGTTGAAAACGTGAATGCCTATACTAAAATAATGCATGTAAAGCATGTAATTTTTATATTTAGAAAAAAGAAAGTTAATGCAAGCTAAATGTGCAAGAAACCAAATTAACATTAAAGTAAACCTAAATGAATTTTTAAACCCTAAAAGTACGACACTATAACGAGTAAAATAGCACCAAGTAGCAGCTAAAATAGCTCTAAGAACCAAGAATGACAAAGGGAAAATGGTAGTAAATGAAGGCATGGAAACCTATAAGAAATGATATGAGAATTTAAGTATTCATTACTTAAGCTATACCTAATATCTGCACTACACCAAGACTACATCAAATTGACTAAAACAGATCATAAATGGGTTGGATAGGATTGAAAACAAGGCTAGGCAGAACTGAAATTAAAAGGGCTAGAAATGGTGACAAAATGTAAAGGAAATGACAGGGTGATTAAATCAAATGCAATCTAAACTATACCTAATATATATATATATATATATATATATATATATATATATGAACCTAAAGCTACTTAAAATAATATTAAATAAGACTTAAAAGAGGGTTGGACAACAACTAAAATCTTCAGGAAGAAAACATTTTTGAAGGATAAACATAAAAAACTTAAAATACTAAAGAAATTTACAAATTAATTTAAACAAACACTTCCTAGACACTATCTAATGATGCAAGACCCTAAGGCTACTTTTTTTTTTTTTTTTTTACTTTTGAAAATGACTTTAAGGCTACTTAAAATAAAATGAAACATGACTCAAACTAAGGCTAAACAAGTGCTAAATGAAGGATGGTAGAGACAGTTTTAAAGGCCAAAGCTTAAGGAAATGAAAATGCTAAATAAAATAACTTACTAATCTAATAAGAAAACCATGAAATCTATCATTGAAAAAACCATTTTTACAACTTCAAACCTTTAGGAAATGATCTTCGGAATGAAAATAAACATGGAAACATTAAGAACTATACCAAAATAGAAAGGTCAATGAACAAAACAATAAAAGGAATTGCAAGAAAATTCAATGTGAACTAAGCTTAAGTACAAAAGCCATTAAGGTAGTTTTCAACCTGTTTGGATTTTTATATTCATAAAGCTTAGTCAAGACCAAAAATGGAAAAAGGAAAAATGAAAGAAACATAACTTCATTGTTGGAATTTAAGGAGAAAAATGTTTATTACAAGGAAAGTTTGCAAATAAAACTTAAAGAAAACGCTTGAAATTAATAAGGAAATGTAAAGGAAATTTCAAGAACTAAGTGGTGGCTGCTCTAAACTAATGAAAGAACATTAAATGCCATGAATAAACCTAAATATACCTTAGCAGCCAATGTCCCACACTCCCTCTATCATTTTCTTTATATTGCCTTCAAGTTCGGGGTAAAGTGTACTTTCTGCAAGGTTAAAGAGTTAGTACTCCTTGCCACTTATCTTCATGTGATTCTCCATATTTTAATGATATTCTTATGTCATCCTCTTGTTCATATCAGCCCAAGGAGACCTCACACCTTTTAGTCATTTCCATTTGTTTTCTTGTCTACTTGTACATCCATGTGGCAAAAGCATGTGCCCACCACATGTGAGCATGTGCTCTACATGTGTTGGGCATATGATCCCTAAGTTTGGCCTCCAAAAATGCATAAGATGATTACATGTTATGAGTGGATGAGAGAGTTAATTTGCACTACTAGACAAGCTGTCTTGCTATTTTGGCTTTTATTATTGAACTTTTGTCTTTTAGTAAGCCTAACACATTTCTTGCTCCTTCTTAACCCAAAAGTCATCAAAATGAATGGATTTCAAGTCAAAACATATTTAACTACGTAATTTAAGGGAATTAAACAAATTATGAAGGTAATTGGCAATTTTACAAGAAGAGAAGCAAAAATTAAGGAAATAAGCATGTAAATAACTCTATTTTAATAGAGTTATCATGTGACATTGTTTCTTATGTGCCCACTTGAATGAGGCCATTACGTTTGAACTTATTTGGTGGCTTGCAAGTGTGCCATTAGCATAGAGTTGAATTATAGTCATATATTTAGATGACTCTAAATGATTACTGTAGTCCAGGCTGGTGATGGAAATGGAGTGTTGCATGTAAGCTCGAGTGTTTCCCACATGGAACGAGGATGGCTAGTGCAATACTATTCACACAAGTAGAAGATGTTCATATGACACACAAATTGTAAAGATGAAATTTTCTTCATAGACTTGAATGATCTCTTCGAGCCACCTTAACGGATGCTCACTTGGCTTGGTTCCTCAAGTAGTTTAGATAAACCTTTAGGTATAAGTTTGGATTGTCATCATAGGGTCACTTATACAGAGAGAATAGTTACTATGGTGTGATTTTCCTTACGAAGCCACATTTTTTATGCAAAAACATGATAAATGAAACTTCTACTTCTCAGGTTTGGACAACTGTAGTGGAGTATATAGATAGAGCTCCGTTTGTGGGCTCACACATTCCAAAAAGTGCTTAAGTGGTAGCGATGAGATTTCATCTACGAGCTGAAATGGTCATCACAAAGTATACAGATAGTGAAGCTTCTTTGTCACACTCAACCTAATTAAGAGTGTTGGCGATACTCTCGTCATTAATTCGAATGATAACCATGATGTAGATAAATAATGTGAATGGGGAATCCCCTTTTTAAGAGTCAGAAGATTTCCACTTAGCATAAGATTGAGGCAAAGCTTTTCTAATGGACTTGCATTATCTCTATAGAGCGTATAATAAAGGTGAAGCCTTTTTCATAAGCTCAAATAACAAACATGGAAAATGTAGACAATTGAGGTGAACCTTCGCCCATAACTCGAAGGTGCCTTCTCTAACATCAATCTTAATCATTTTCCATAATCATCAGTGATGCAGTTTCACTAATAGGGTGGACTAATTAGTCATGGGGCACATATCCAATTATAGATAAAGCCTTTGTTTTCAAAAAACAAGTGACTATTATGATGTAAGTGGATTGCGAGAATGAAGCTTTGATAGTAGTCACTAGATGTACTAGTTGTAGTGATGAGGTTTTCATCATGTGTTCTTTTAGATATTTGCTGATGATGATAGTATTGAAGTTTCACTTATAATATCTCCTAGGTTCTAGTAGGCTCGAGCGAGTTTTGTAACATTTCTAAGATAGTTCCTCATTTCTTTCCCATTTGAATTATCTGCTTAGCTAATACTTCATTCCTTCTTTAACATTAATATACTTTTCATCTCTTACTAATAAATCAATAAACACTTTGGGCGGCTTATTATCTACAGCCTTGATGAAATCTAAAGAGTTTCGTTGTTGAATCGTGTAACATTTTTTTTAAGGGCTTATTACTTCATTGTCTAACAAGTTTGAGAATGATTAGAGTTCTTTTATAGGTTGTGAACAAAAAAAGTGGCTGACAAATATTCAACCTAACTCTTTGAAAGTATTTATTGATCCCAATTTAAGCGATGAGGACCATACTCTTATAGCTTTCTTAAACTGGGAAGACTTTGCATATAATTATATTGCTTGCATCTTGGATTGGTATGTTTATATGGAACATTTCTCGATGGTCAGTTTGGTCTAAAGATTCGTCATGCATGTTCATGGCTAGGAGTTTGAATCTTCTAGATGGCTTTGCCATGTCAATCTCTTTTGTGAACGTCAAGTTTCCCAAAATCTCCAAGTCTAAATGTGTGGACTTTTTGGTCACCCTTTGATTCTGTGTTCACTCTTTTCTCTTACATTTCTTTTCACTTTCAATCGAATTTTGTTAGTTCTAATTGTTTCTCAAGCCTTTTTTAGGTTGACTTCCTTTTTTTGCCTTATCTTTGTGCAACCTTTCATTCAATCTTCTCATGAATCTTTTCTTTTCAATCTGTTTGCTTAAATCTGATGCGAACAACAAGCCTTTTCCCATCTCATTGATCTTACTTCCTACTTTGAGGCTGGTTCTTTCTTCGAATAGGAGTTCAGTAGGGATAAATGATATTATAGGTAAGCTATTAGCCTCAAATGTGTTGTTGGGGTCTCAAGATGGATCATTTATCCTACATCTATCGTCATCTTCCTCTTCTAATGAATGAGGTAATAGTGACAAGCTTAACATATGCACGTGATGTTTTTCCTTTTGTTTATTAGTCATCGGTCAAGAAATCACTTGCAGTTTCAATATCTTGGTTAGGTTCTGGATTTCTTTCATGAGTTGACCAATCTTATCTTCCCTTATATCTTTCGCTGCTTGGTTAAGATAAGTAACTGGTATGCTAGAGTTAACATTTTCTCTTGGCCCTTCCTGCAACTCAAATCTCATGCCTTTCTTATTAGCTGATGGTGGTGTCGCAACACTAGTGGTTCCAAGGAGTCTGGTCACTCATCTCCATATGGTATGGTGGTGGCTTTTTAACAGGTGACTAGAACAACCTGATTCTGTAACTCTTTTTTGGCGGCATTATGAGCTTATATGAAGTGTTGTGAGCTATAATTCCTTAACTTTTCCTTGGACTTGTGATAATCAAGAGCGATGCGAAGAGTAGCCACCTTGAGTTCAACTTTCAATAAAAGTACCAATTGTTATAGAGCCGTGTATCTAAGTAGAAGATAGACATCGTGATTTACATAATTTGATAATGTGCCTACATCCACGAGGGTAGTTACAAGTGTGTAGTAACTGGTGTGAATTAGATTGTTCACTAGGTATAAAGTTCTTGATAAGATTGGTCAGGTGCCCATACGCAACCAGAATACAAAAGAGTAAGAAAAGAGTAAGGTGTAAAGTAAATGAAGTAGATAACCTCTTTATAAGCAGGTGGGGTCCAATAGGATCATGCAATGTGTCACCAGTTGAAGGAGTTTGGTTATTTGAGTAGAATCAGTCTGTCTTCAATCCATAGATTGGGAAGACTAGAAGAGTGAGAGAGATCTGGGCCAAGCCTATTGGGCCAAGCTCGGCGTGTAGTATATAGGTTGAGTCCATCCCTAATAATAACAACATAATTGGTTTAAATTTGTGATCTTACATGTCCTTTTTGAACTTAATATTAATATCACATATTAATCATTAATTCAAACAATGAGATGTGAGGCTGTAATCAAAATCATTAGAATCATGCTTGTACCAAAAATCTAGACTAGCTTAGGAGACCATGACTAAAGTTTGTCTTACTTGATGTCTTAGTCATTTTGTAATTAATTTTTTAAACCAATTAGAATTTTAAGTCAATTAGGACATTTAATTACTTTGATCTATTACATTCTAAACTATTTAGAATTTTCAAATAATTAAATTAAATGTCAAATTAAATGATTGAGATGTAAGAGAGCCACCCCAGCCTACTAGGCCTTGTGGATCTTACTATTAGCCCCTGTTGTCCTCTTTGGAGCAAGGCCCCTTAAGGTTTTGCTCCACTGGCCCATACTGGAGAGAGCTGCCCCAGCCCACATGGCCTTACAGATCTTCACAGGGAAAGCCAAGAGACACACCTCGGAGGCTTCGAACTCAGGTGAATACCCTTGTTATTACACTCCTGGTTACCTCAATGGTACCAGGAGTGCAAAAACAAGGGTATTGACCCGAGTTCAAAGCCTTTGGGATGCGTCTCCTAGCTTTCCCTGCGATGATTTGCAAGGCCATATGGGCTGGGGCAGCTCTCCCCAAGATGGGCCAGTGGAGCAAAACCTTGAGGGGCCTTGCTCCAAAGAGGACAATACGGGTTAATAGTAAGATCCACAAGCGTTTTAATGTAAGAGAGCCACCCCAGCCCACATGGCCTTGTGGATCTTACTATTAACGCGTATTGTCCTTTTTGGAGCAGGGCTCCTCAAGGTTTTGCTCCACTAGCCCATCCTAGAGAGAGCTGCCCCAGTCCACATAGCCTTGTAGATCATTGCAGGGAAAGCCAGGAGATGCGTCTTGGAGGCTTCGAACTCGGGTCAACACCCTTGTTCTTACACTTTTGGTACCACTGAGCCAATGATTGTAAGACCCGTAAATTTCCATGTAATAAGTATGATTCTGTAATGTATAGATAAGTTACACAATAAATGAATCATAAGAATTTGATATTTTTGAGTGTTAAAAGTGAATGATATGCAAAATGGGTATTGAAGTGATTAAATGGGAGTTTAACCTTGAAAACTTGGAAAATTACAGCTGAAATGGTGCAGGATGAAGGCCAGATCGATCTCATTACAAAGGGAGATCGATCTCATGGCTTGGAAACACAATGCCAAGCATTCTGGAAGAGGGAGATCGATTCCCCACCAAAGTAGATTGATCTCAAGTTGTCTCAGGTTGAACCAGATCGATCTCCTCCCATAGGTAGATCAATCTCTTGCTGCCTCTGGATAAGTCAGATCGATCTCCTCTTAGGGCTAGATCGATCTCTAAAGCCTTCTTCCTGGCAAAGATTGATCCCATCCCATGAACAAAGATCGATCCTATTCCATTTAGCATATCGATCTCATGTAACATGGCAGATCGATCTCATGCAATAAACAAATCGATCCCCTACCTGCAAATTATCAAAATTCTGAAGGATTCAAGTAAAGGCAGATCGATCACCCCCTTGGAGATCGATCTCATAAGGCATTTTCAATAAAAACAGGGCAGTTGAATTTGCATTTCACGGGAGCAAATCTATTTCCTCCATTTTTAACATTAACCTAGCTTTCTCACTCTAAAACCATCACATTTCCATAAAGATTTGAGAAAAATCTATTAGAGTAAAGTTGTTCATTTTAAATAGAAGAACAACATAACTTGGAATCAACACTTCATTTGTTGGATTGAAGAAGCAAATGAGTCTTTAAATTTGGAAAAGAGGAAAGCCAAGCTAGGTGAGTTTCTAATACACCAACTCTAAGTATATTTATCTAGTTGTGGTTGTGAGTAGATTGGTGTATGTGTTGATGATTGAAACTACCTAGAATGTAATAGAACAAGCATAACCTAGAATGAGTTAGTGTGAAAAAATGTGACATGTTGAGTTGATGATAAATGGCTTATACTAAGGTGTTGGTGAGGTGATATGTATGATTTTGAGATGATTGAATTAAGCTACATTGTGAGATTAATCAAGTTATGAAAATAAGCATATGAGGTGTTTGATAAATTGCCATAATAAAGTAAATGATGAACTAGAGGTACTATAGACTTAATAGTGAAGTAAATGATGAACTAGAGGTACTATGGACTTAATATCGATTTAGTGTGAATCAATATGTCACGACCCTCAACTTACCAAAATGCGTACAATTTTTTTTTTTTTTGCATTTTCATGAATCATTTATTATTCGTCCTTACCTCAATCGTGAACAGTAACTCTGTCACGCCCTGGAAGTGCGGAAAATAGGGCTAATTTAAAACTTTTTACTCATTAATTCTCAATTAAGAGTGCATTCCTGTGCATTGTCATACATCATCACCTATATTATACCTCAGGATCTCGTCATTGAATAGTATATATTATATCATATACATTACTTGATTTCAAGTTAATTAATCCTAATACATCCCATACAGTGTTATACATCAAGTGTCTGCAATTATGGTAAATGTCTGGGTACATGAAAAGATAAAAGATACCTCAAAATACAATATATGGCCTGGAGCTCAAGTCCTCCACTAGCCACTACTCCGTACGTCGCAGGACAACCCTTTTCACTTGAAGAAATCTGGGGGAAAAGAAAACAGGGTGAGCTTCTAAATCGCTCAGTAAAGGGGGTAAGGGACTCATTTCATAAACCAAAATGCACATCACAAAATATTTATTTGTATGTGAAACTCATTAATCTCATTTGAAAACCATAGCATGAAAGTACTCAAAACGACATTCTCATGTCTCAAATCATGTGAAAACATGAAGTAAAAAGGCTCAGTCTAGAGCAATAACAAAGCATGTGAAAATAATGTGAGAAACGCTTTCTCAATTAACGTGATAAAATCACTGTAATAATAATGCACGTGGCACAACCACTAAACACACGTGGCATAGCCACTGATTTAAATTCACACGTGGCATAGCCACTAAACACACGTGGCATAGCCACTGAGTTAAATTCACACGTGGCATAGCCACTAAACACACGTGGCATAGCCACTGATTTAATTTCACACGTGGCATAGCCACTGGATAAGGTTTCACATGGCAACAGCCACTAATTAGGGGTTCTCAAGTGGCAACGACCACCAATAGGGTTTCTCATGTGGCAACGACCACCAAATGGGGTTTCTCACGTGGCAACGGCCACCAAATGGGGTATCACGTGGCAACGGCCACCAATGGGGTTTCTCACGTGGTAACGGCCACCAAATGGGGTTTCTCACGTGGCAACGGCCACCAAATGGGGTTTCTCACGTGGCAACGGCCACCAAGTATACGTGGCATAGCCACAGAATGGGTTATTCTCACGTTACTAGAACGGAGAAGAAATCGGGCTTACATGCTACCAGAGCAATGCCCTGTGTGTACTCAAAATTACACACCTAAGTCTCATCACACAAGACTGGTTTGCCTTCACGTAGAACTCATAGTGGTTTTTCTCTCATAAAACTCATTTGAAAACTGTTTTGTACTCAACACAAAACATAATAAAACCGAGTTCCAACCTGTAAAACACGCACACATTTCTCAAATCTCGATATTGCCTTAACGTAGAGCCCAATTCATTACTCACACAAATTCGACGGTTTATAAAGCAATTTCACACTCAGCTTATAAACGTATTAAACAATGGGCCCCAACCGGCTATAAAAATCGTGTGCAATTATAACTCAACCCAACACTCAACATGCTTGTTTTATAAACCACAAATCATGCTATAATAGTTTACAAATCACATACACAAATGGTTTAGATTTCCCTTACATCTTTGCACCTCGTATAGTGCAATCGTTTCCCTCGTATCACGGACTAGCCTCGTATTCCACTCTGGAACTCCCGAGCTGTCCAAACGATGTTAAAACATCAATACTCAATTATCTCATCAACCTCAATTCTCAAAATCGAGCATAATTGCTCATAACACCTCAAATCTCTTGATTCTCGTAACTCTACCCCAAACTACACTCTCATTCACAACATCTCAACGTTCTACATTTTTCATGCCAATTATCTATGTTAATTCACCACGTCTAAATCTCCATTTATAGCTCAAAATTCCTAAATTGCTAAATATCATTATCACTCCAGCCACATTGCAATTTCATCAATCCCTAATCATTTCTCAGCTATTTCAACACAATGACAACCACCATTATCATCAAAATCATCTCAAATATCAAGATCGAGGTTTAGAAATTACCCAAAGCTTGTGAGACGCACAACCCACGCCTCGATTCGATTCGTCCTTCGATTTCCAAGTATGTTGTTCTCCCTTTGATGATGAACAACTTTCCTTCTTGCCACAACTTCTGATTTGGTCGGAAATGGGTGCTTTGGAGGAGTGAGAAAGCTAGGTTTCGGTGAAAAAGGGGGTTGGAAGAGAGATAAAGTGAGATTGCAGGAGAAAAATAGGGGTTCCTTATATAGGCTGAGGGTAGGAGATCGATCTGGCTCTTGATGAGATCTGAATTTTGGGACGATTTGGGGCAATTTATGCCTAGGAGATCGATCTGTCGAGGGGTGAGATCGATCTCTTTATGGCTTTATGAGATCGATCTGCTCCTTGAGGAGATCGATCTTCTCCCAAACAGAATCATTTGGAGATCGATCTCTTCCTCATGAGATCGATCTTCTCTCAAACAGAATCATAAGGAGATCGATCCTCTTCCATTGGAGATCGATCTGCTCCTTAAATTCCTCCTTCCTAGTCATTTTTAACTCACCAGATCGATCTCTCCTTCTCCCAGATTGATCTGTTCTCATAACTTCACACTTATTTTAAACACTTAACATATAAATCTCCAATTATCATTCCCCAATTCACTTAGCTCAATAAATTACACTTTAAGTTCATATTACATCATTCAAATATATCTAAAATTCTCAGATCTCACATCCTCCCCACCTTAAAAAGAATTTGATCCTCCAAATTCAACTCAACTAGTCAAATAGATGGGGGTATTTCTCCTTCATGAGATTCTCTAGTTCCCACGTTGCCTCTTCCATTGAGTGATGTTTTCACAAAACTTTCACTAATGGGATGCTCTTAGTTCTCAGTACCTTCTCTCTTCTATCGAGAATCTGGACGGGTTCCTCAGTGTAGCTCATATCCTCTTGAATGTCCATCTCGTCATACTCTATGACATGAGAAGGGTCCGGGTGGTACTTCCTCAACATAGACACATGAAAAACATTGTGTATTCCGGACATCTGTGGGGGTAATGCTAATCTGTAAGCTACCTCTCCCACTCTCTCAAGAATCTCGAATGGTCCTATGTATGAGGACTTAATTTCCCTTTCTTCCCAAATCGCATGATACCTTACTCGATGATATTTTTAAAAATACTGCATCACCAACCTCAAACTCGAGTGGCCGTCTACGCACATCCGCGTAGCTTTTCTGTCTACTTTGTGCAGCCCGTAACCTCTCACATATGAGTTTCACACTCTGTACGGCTTGCTCAACAAGCTCGGGAGCATTTATCTTTCTGTCACCGACTTCTTCCCAAGCTACAGGGGATCTACACCTCCTACCATATAGAGCCTCAAAAGGTGCCATACCAATACTCGCATGATAGCTGTTATTGTATGCAAACTCTACTAGGGGCAGGTGATCATCCCATGATCCCTTAAAATCCATTGTACACGCCCTCAACATATCCTCCAGGGTCTGAATAGTCCTCTCTGACTGACCATCTGTCTGAGGATGATAGGCGGTACTGAAACTCAATCGAGATCCCATGGACTCCTGAAACTGGGTCCAAAATTTGGAAGTAAATTGGGAATCTCTATCAGAAGTAATACTCACTTGAGCCCCATGTAATCTAGCTATCTAGCTGACATACAGCTCAGCTAAGGCATCCACAGTATCTGTGCTCTTAATGGCAAGGAAGTGGGCACTCTTGGTCAATCTATCCACAATGACCTATATCGCGTCACGACCTCTTCGGGTTCTCGGCAAACCCATAATAAAGTCCATAGTGACATGCTCCTATTTCCATGTAGGTACAGGTAAAGGCTGTAGTAGTCCTCCGGGCTTTCGATGCTCAGCTTTCACTTGCTGGCATACTAAACACCTGGCCACATACTCTGCCACGTCTCGCTTCATACCACTCCACCAATACACCTTTCTCAAGTCTAGGTACATCTTAGTACTCCCTGGGTGCATGGTGTATCACGAGCAGTGGGATTCTCTCAGTATCAGTCTCTTTAGGGTATCATCATCATGTACACAAATCCGTCCTCTGAATCTCCATCCTCACTGACTGTGAGATCCGACTGCAAACTCTGTTCAGCTTGGCTAACCATATCTATCAATCTCTGATCACTGCGCTGCCCAGTTCTAATCTGATCCATGATCCTGGGCTCTATTCGCAAGCTAGCCACAAATCCAGTCTCTATCTCTTTAACTCTGATCCAAAGTTCGGTAAACTGCTTCAGTAAATCCCATTCCCTGATCATCATAGCAGATATCATACTCTTCCTGCTCAGGGCATCAGTAACTACATTCGCCTTGCCTGGATGATATAGAATCTCGCAGTCATAATCCTTAAGGAGTTCCATCCATTTCCTTTGTCTCATGTTTAACTCTTTCTGATCAAAGAGATATCTCAAACTCTTGTGATCAGTGAAGATCTGGATTCTTTCCCCATATAAGTAGTGTCGCCAGATCTTCAAAGCAAATACCACAGCGGCTAACTCCAAATCATGCGTGGGGTAATTTCGCTCATGGTCTTTCAGCTGTCGCGATCCATATGGGACCACTCTTTCGTGCTGCATAAGTACACACCTCAATCCTTGATGAGATGCATCACTATACATCGAAAATCCTTCTGATCCCTCAGGAATAGTTAACACAGGTGCCGCTGTCAACCTCCTCTTTAATTCCTGAAAACTGAGCTCACATTGATCAGTCCATATCAATGGAGTCTCTTTACGCGTTAGCTTAGTCAAAGGGGCGACAATCTGGGAAAATCCTTCCACAAATCTTCTGTAATATCCTGCCAAACCAAGGAAGCTTCGTACCTCAGTAACTGTCCTCGATCTCTCCCAATTAAGCACAACCTCCACCTTGCTGGAGTCCACTGATACTCCTTCCTTTGAGACTATATGACCAAGGAAAGCTATCCGATCTAGCCAAAACTCACACTTACTAAGCTTCCCATATAATTGCTTATCTCAGAGTATCTAAAGTACTAACCACAAATGCTGTGCATGCTCCTCATACGACTGAGAGTACACCAGGATATCATCAATAAAGACTATCACAAATTTATCCAGATAGTCTCTGAACACCTCGTTTATCAATCTCATAAATGCTGCAGGGGCGTTCGTCAATCCAAAGGACATCACCAGAAATTCGTAATGGCCATACCTCGTCCTGAAGGCCGTCTTTGGAATATCTTCTTCCTTGATCCTCAATTGGTGATAGCTCGATCTCAAATCAATCTTAGAAAAGACTGATGCCCCTCTTAGTTGATCGAGTAGATCATCAATCCTGGGTAGTGGGTATTTATTCTTCACCGTGGCTTTATTCAACAACCGATAGTGTACGCATAATCTGAGACTACCATCCTTCTTCTTGACAAATAAAACTGGTGCTCCCCACGGTGAAACACTGGGCCTAATGAACCCTTGATCCAATAACTCCTGTAGTTGTTTCTTCAATTCCTCAAGTTCCACTAATGCCATCCTGTAAGGAGGTTTAGAGATCGGCTGAGTATCTGGTACCAAATCAATGGTAAACTCCAGCTCTCATTCCGGTGGTAAACCTGGCAATTCATCTGGGAAAACATCCAAAAATTCGCAAACCACAGGTATATCCTCAATCCTCGGATGTTCCCGCTCATCGTCTGAGATGAGTGTCTCATAACCTTCACATGAACAATCATATTTAATATTCTCCAAAATAATATTAAAATTCTCAAATTACTTACTAGAATTCCACATATTCATTTCCTCAATATCTCAATCGTACACTGTAAGGTTCAGGTAGGGAGAAAGTTACAACCTTAGTGTAGCAATCTAAGCTCACTCGATTGGCTGCCAACCAATCCATTCCCAAAATTACATCAAATCCATGTATATTCAACATGATTAGATCTGCTAACATCACTCTATCTCCCACCTTTATCTCACATCCTCTACAGATTAACTCAGTTCTCTAGGATTCACGCATAGGGGTATTTACATGTAGTATATATTCTAGAGGTTCAAACTTCAAGTTTAATCTACATGCAAAATGCTCAGAAATAAACGAATGCGTGGATCCTGAATCAATCAACACATGAGCCTTATGATTACAGACAGAGAGTGTACCTCTTATAGTTTCTGCAGAAGTGTCAGCGGTCTCCTTATCTAGGGCAAACACATGCCCCTGGGTAACAGGTCTCTTTCCTTTCTCTGCAGCAGTGGCCCGTCTCGGGGGATTCACTCTCTGAGGCTGTTGTCTAGTGGGCTCCAATACATGTGGTTTCTGAGGTTGAGGGCAATCCTTCACCATGTGACCCATGTCTCCACATCTAAAACATCCATGGATCGACCCAGTACAACTTCCCTCATGCATTCGGCCACAATTTCTGCAAAACCTTGTCTCTGGCCTGACATCTCGAGGGGTCTCTCTAATGTTAGGGTACCCTCTGGGTCTCTCTAATCTGCCCTTCTGTACCTCAATCCTTCCTCTTCTGAAGGAACCTCTCTGAGCCTCTGTTTGGAAAATCGCTGGCTTCTTGCCATTATCTCTATTCACCGCTCTGAGCTCATTCTGGGATTGTACCATTTCAATTCCTCTTTCAGTCTCTTGTGCTCGTCTCAAAGCATCTCCAAACTCAGTAATACATAGCCCTATCAATCTATCTCTGATGATGGGCTTCAATCCATACATAAATTTCTCTGTGCGGAGCTCTTCATTCTTGAAGGTCTCTGGGTCATATCTCAATAGCGCTGTGAATTGGCTCTCATAGTCATCCACAGACATGTCACCCTGTACCAAACTCAAAAACTCGACCTGTTTCTTTCTCTGGGCGGCCCGTGGTACATATTGGGTCCTAAAGGCTGTCTGGAACTCTTCCCAACCAATCACATCCTGGCGGGACATCAGAATACCCTGGGTAGTACCCCACCAATCTCGAGCTCTCCCTTTCAACATATAGATACTCATACTGACCCTCTCAGCATCGGTGCACCCCAGATAATCAAATATAATTCTCAACTCCGTCAGCCACTCCTCAGCCTCTGTAGGATCCTTCTTTCCCCTAAACATGGGTGGATTCATCTTCAAAAAATCCTTCAGTCGGACCATACTTCTATCATTAGGCTGAGTGACGGGAGGTATTGAGGGTATGGGAGGTCCTTGTGGTGGTGTAGGAGTAGTACCCGAGGCATTAACTCCAAAGTGTTGCGCGAATAACGCTGCCATCTGCTCAAAACCTTGCCTCACATCGGTCTCAATCCGATTAAATCGAGAGTTAGGACTCTCTAGTTGTGGGACAGGTGGCGGAGGTGACTCTGCCTGCCTCCTCGAACGACCTCGTCGTCCACTCATTCTCTATCTTAACTCGTCTCCTGCGTGTACATATCAGAATCGATTGAAATCTCAATCCTCAATTTCAGTTCATGACCAGACTATTACAGACACTTGGGATGTATTCTATTTCACTTAACCGACACTGACAGTACTAGACACCCTAAGCTCTGATACCAAGAAAACTCTGTCACGCCTCCGAAGTGCAGAAAATAGGCTTAATTTAAAACTTTTTACTCATTAATTCTCAATTAAGAGTGCATTCCTGTGCATTGTCATACATCATCACCTCTATTATACCTCAGGATCTCGTCATTGAATAGTATATATTATATCATATACATTACTTGATTTCAAGTTAATTAATCCTAATACATCCCATACAATGTTATACATCAAGTATCTGCAATTATGGTAAATGTCTGGGTACATGAAAAGATAAAAGATACCTCAAAATACAATATATGGCCTGGAGCTCAAGTCCTCCACTAGCCACTACTCCGTACGTCGCAGGACAACCCTTTTCACTTGAAGAAATCTGGGGGGAAAGAAAACAGGGTGAGCTTCTAAATCGCTCAGTAAAGGGGGTAAGGGACTCATTTCATAAACCAAAATGCACATCACAAAATATTTATTTGTATGTGAAACTCATTAATCTCATTTGAAAACCATAGCATGAAAGTACTCAAAACGACATTCTCATGTCTCAAATCATGTGAAAACATGAAGTAAAAAGGCTCAGTCTAGAGCAATAACAAAGCATGTGAAAATAATGCGATAAACGCTTTCTCAATTAACGTGATAAAATCACTGTAATAATAATGCACGTGGCACAGCCACTAAACACACGTGGCATAGCCACTGATTTAAATTCACACGTGGCATAGCCACTAAACACACGTGGCATAGCCACTGAGTTAAATTCACACATGGCATAGCTACTAAACACACGTGGCATAGCCACTGATTTAATTTCACACGTGGCATAGCCACTGGATAGGGTTTCACGTGGCAACGGCCACTAATTAGGGGTTCTCACGTGGCAACGGCCACCAATAGGGTTTCTCACGTGGCAACGGCCACCAAATGGGGTTTCTCACGTGGCAACGGCCACCAAATAGGGTATCACGTGGCAACGGCCACCAATGGGGTTTCTCACGTGGCAATGGCCACCAAATGGGGTTTCTCACGTGACAACGACCACCAAATGGGGTTTCTCACGTGGCAACGGCCACCAAGTATACGTGGCATAGCCACAGAATGGGTTATTCTCACGTTACCAGAACAGAGAAGAAATCGGGCTTACATGCTACCAGAGCAATGCCCGGTGTGTACTCAAAATTACACACCTAAGTCTTATCACACAAGACTGGTTTGCCTTCACGTAGAACTCATAGTGGTTTTTCTCTCATAAAACTCATTTGAAAACTGTTTTGTACTCAACACAAAACATAATAAAACCGAGTTCCAACCGGCAAAACACGCACACATTTCTCAAATCTCGATATTGCCTTAACGTAGAGCCCAATTCATTACTCACACAAATTCGACGGTTTATAAAGCAATTTCACACTCAGCTTATAAACGTGTTAAACAATGGGCCCCAACCGGCTATAAAAATCGTGTGCAATTATAGCTCAACCCAACACTCAACATGCTTGTTTTATAAACCACAAATCATGCTATAATAGTTTACAAATCACATACATAAATGGTTTAGATTTCCCTTACCTCTTTGCACCTCGTATAGTGCAATCATTTCCCCCGTATCACGGACTAGCCTCGTATTCCACTCTGGAACTCCCGAGCTGTCCAAACGATGTTAAAACATCAATACTCAATTATCTCATCAACCTCAATTCTCAAAATCGAGCATAATTGCTCATAACACCTCAAATCTCTTGATTCTCGTAACTCTACCCCAAACTACACTCTCATTCACAACATCTCAACGTTCTACATTTCTCATGCCAATTATCTATGCTAATTCACCACATTGTCTAAATCTCCATTTATAGCTTAAAATTCCTAAATTGCTAAATATCATTATCACTCCAACCACATTGCAATTTCATCAATCCCTAATCATTTCTCAGCTATTTCAACACAATGACAACCACCATTATCATCAAAATCATCTCAAATATCAAGATCGAGGTTTAGAAATTACCCAAAGCTTGTGAGACGCACAACCCACGCCTCAATTTGATTCGTCCTTCGATTTCCAAGTATGTTGTTCTCCCTTTGATGAGGAACAACTTTCCTTCTTGCCACAACTTCTGATTTGGCCAGAAATGGGTACTTTGGAGGAGTGAGAAAGTTAGGTTTCGGTGAAAATGGGGGTTTGAAGAGAGAGAAAGTGAGATTGCAGGAGAAAAATAGGGGTTCCTTATATAGGCTGAGGGTAGGAGATCGATCTGGCTCTTGATGAGATCGATCTGCATTTGAATTTTGGGACGATTTGGGGCAATTTATGCCTAGGAGATCGATCTGTCGAGGGGTGAGATCGATCTCTTTATGGCTTTATGAGATCGATCTGCTCCTTGAGGAGATCGATCTTCTCCCAAACAGAATCATTTGGAGATCGATCTCTTCCTCATGAGATCGATCTTCTCTCAAACACAATCATAAGGAGATCGATCCTCTTCCATTGGAGATCGACCTGCTCCTTAAATTCCTCTTTCCTAGTCATTTTTAACTCACCAGATCGATCTCTCCTTCTCCCAGATTGATCTGTCCTCATAACTTCACACTTATTTTAAACTCTTAACATATAAATCTCCAATTATCATTCTCCAATTCACTTAGCTCAATAAATTAGACTTCAAGTTCATATTACATCATTCAAATATATCTAAAATTCTCAGATCTCACAAACTCTCCTCAATAGTTGGGCTGTGTGTCGACGTCTAACTCACTCCACCATACTAATTCAATTTGTATATTATTTATGAGTAAACATTTGTATAAATGTATATATATCAAAGTTGTTACATGTGTTTACATGATTTTACATCCCCAATAGTTACATACAAAATGCTACTGTGCTATCGTAAGTTTCGATACAAAATTACAACAGTGTGTATACCTTACGCGATGGGATGCAGTGGATTACCAAAAAGGGAAACGCCTCCAGTCACGCTCAATCTATACTCAACACTCATTAGAGAGGGGAAAATAAGGGGGTGAGTAAACCACATGCTCAGTAAGGCAATCATGTGAACAGGTAGATACTGCATTATCTACATGATTGTGATGTCATGCTCAAAAGCATTTAGTTCATCATTTAATCTTAAAACATGAGTGTATGATTATGTTAATGGTATGTAAAGCATTCATGCTATTAAAATCCAGTGCACAGTTCAATTCAAAGCATGGTATAAATCATCATGCATAATTCACAATAAAGCATGGCATTACCCATCATGTATTTTTCTCAAATAAGCATGGCATTAACCATCATGCATTTTTCTTAAATAAGCATGGCATTAACCATCATGCATTTTTCACAATAAAGCATGGCATTACCCATCATGCGTTTTCACAATAAAGCATGGCATTAAACATCATGCATCCGTGCTCTTTAAAAACCATTAACATCGATATCTCAAAACAAGTCCACACTAGTCAGGTCTCAGCCCCTCCCTCGGACTGTCCTGACCCACAAATCATTTTAAATATGGATTTATTCTCAAAGCAATAGACATGTGAGATAGGCAATTCAATAATAGGTAATAACTTCAAGGTCTATGGCCATAACCTGTGTTATCGACTACACGGATCAGGTATGCGGGATATCATCACTATCTGCTTCCACACAGGAGTTGGGTCAAATCCAGCCCGACGGTACATAGCAGATATCGTCCGAAGACGGCACATCACAATCTCAACACGGTACAACGTACTCCATGCTACATGTATGGTACAACGTACTCCATAGACCCAATCAACACATCATATCACACTACATCTAAAAACGCACGTGTGAGCCTATTTAATCGGTATGACCTCTTGTCTACCCGAAGCTCCTAACACGGCTAATCAATCATGTAAAAATAATGCATGTGCGAGCCTATTTAATCGATGTGACACCCAGTCAACCCAAAGCTCCAAGCACGGCAACAAGCAAGGTGGGCATCTAGAGCGAGCTAAGCTCCAAGCACCATGCCAAAACTAGTATGAAATCCATGTGAAAACTAGTGCGAGCTAAGCTCCAGCACTCATGCATATAAAAAACATCAAATCTCGTGTGAGTCCTGCTCTAGCACGCTTTCATTCTCACGAAATCATGTAGGTGGCTCAATTCTTTGCAAAGTATGGTTAACAAACCAAAACAACTCATTTCTTTTGCAAATCATTTCAAATATTAGCCAACCCATTTGCTAAAAAGCAATAAAACATGATTTTGAAAGCAATATGCTTTTGTTTTCATGCACATTTCTCAAACACCCAACTCTTTGCCCTTCAATCACCCAATTTCATTTCCTAACATCTCATGCATTCAAATAAAGCATTTAAGCGCCCAAATTACGGACAGATATCTCTAAGAGTCCACATAATTCCCTTACCTCGATTTATTTGGTGTGACTCTTTTCCTCTTAGCTTCCCACGCTCTTGGCTCAACTCGCTCTGACGTATCCTCAGAAGCTGAAATTTAATCATCCAAACCACTTGAGTTAAAGTTGGAAACTCACATTTGACCTCATTAGTCAATATAACTCATCTTTGCATTTACCAATGCCTTAATCCACATTTTACCCCTTTTAGGTAAATCTCACAATTTATCCACTAACATCTTAAAATCATACCACAACACTATTATTAACTTCTACATATCTCATTCATCATTAATCTTCATACATTCCACTTTCTCACACTAGACCATTTCTAGGTCATAATCATTCCCATGCATTTTAGGTAGTTTCTACCCACAATGTGCACACCCAAATCAACTTCATAATCATCAACTAGACAAATGTACTTGGATTTGTGCACTAGAAACTTACCTCTTTGGATTTCCTCTTTGCCCCAATTAGTAATGCCCTTTGTTCCTTCAATCCAACAAATGGGTAAATGCCTGCAAACTATGTTGTTCTCTTCCTCAAGATGAATAACTTTGCTTCTAATGGTCTCTCTTCAAATCTTACTGGAAATGGCTGATTTTAGAGAGAGAAAGTTAAGTTTTTGGGTAGAAAATGGAAGGGTGATGTTTTTCTAAAATTTTTAGATTTTTAACACTCTTTTTATAGAAATAGCTTGAGGAGATCGATCTGCACTAGGAGGAGATCGATCTGGTCCCCTTAAATCCCTCTTTTTCATGGCATTTTAAGCATGAGATCGATCTGTCGAAGCTTGAGATTAATCTGCTCCAAACAGAGAGCTAAGGAGATCGATCTGTAGGCTTAAGGATCGATCTTTTCATTACAGAATGTTTAGGAGATCAATCTTACCCCATTGGAGATCGATCTGCCATATTCCTTTGCTCAAATACAAGCATTTTGGCTCACCCAGATCGATCTCTCATCCTATGAGATCTATCTATCATTCATATTTTCAGATTTTTTGCAGTAAACTTATACCAAAACATCATTAATTTGGTGCCATAGTCATTTTCTCATCCAATCATCTTTGAGACTTGAAGATGGCATCCATTAATACTTCATACACATTAAAACTTGTGTAGAATCTTTGTATAGCTAATGGTCCATGATATAAAGCAAATGGAAGTGCACAACTTATGCAAATCTTCCTTCCATTTTACCACACTACTCATATTCTATCGCATTCACATTTTTCACATGTTTAAGTTCATTTCTTCATACTCATTCATAATGTAACTTGTACGTACAATCACAACTCTTATTACAAGTGTGTACATAATCTTATTGACTTACATTACATATACTTCACATTACGAATGTATCATCATACAATTATACATATATGGGATCTCACACAATAGGCCTAAAGAATTCAATAGCCTCTCGAGAAATAAGTAGAATAATCAAAATGGGGCCTTATAAGTGTTAATGAAAACTAGAAGTCGAATCAACTATAGTAAACGTAAGAATTTTATTTTATTAGATTAAATTGATGTGATGTGTAATTCGTGCAGTCTTGGAGATTTTGTTGGAGGTGAATTGAACTGCATAAACGAGCAACTCTAAGGAAGTGGAATCATTCGATGCGATTCTAGGTAAGGGGATTTTGTAAGTACTTAGATATAGCTGCACGTATTTTATGGGCGTTTATGGGGCTTTGTAAATGCTTGGTTATCTAGAAAGGTATTAATGGTTTGTGTGAACGACCTATGAATATATATGATTTGGTTTTGAGGTGAATCTTACAAAAAGGGATAGTAAGGTTAATAATTGCATAAATATCATGTTTTGACATTTTTATGAAATACATTGCTTTGGTTTAAGCGAACTTACAGATAGGCTGGCTATTTGATTTTCATGATTTCACGAAATAGAACGAGTCAAGTGCAAATTGTGATTTTGAATGTGTTTTGTTGACGTGGAACCACCGATTGGGTTTGTATGAGTTGAATTGTGTTGGAGTTTTGTTCGCACTGGATTTTGATGTTTTAATATGTATGAAATGTGCTGGAGCCTAACTCGCACCATATTTTAAGTTATGATGTTTTATAAACCGTACTAGAGCTTTAGCTCGTACGTGGTTTCCATTGATTTTCTTATGCATATAATTGTACTGGAGCTATGCTCGTACGTGATTTCCTCATTATTTATTATACATAAAAGCCATACTAGAGCGTTGCTCGTATAAGGAAATTTATTGATGATGCATGAATCGTGCTGGAGCTTAGCTCGCATTGGTTTTCACACTATGATATGTAATGAGCCGTGTTAGATGCCTCATATAGATTGTGTGTCACACGGATGAGATGTTCACACAAGCTGTGCTGGATGCCTCGTGTAGACTGTTAGTCACACGGATGAGATGCTCACACGTGCACTTGAGACTGAGTAGATTATACATGGCATGGGATAGCTAAGACCTACGACAAACACCCCCAACTATGATATGGGTCCACTGAGTACGTTGTACCATGTACATCACACGAAGTACACTGTACCATGAGGTTATGATGTTGATTTGAAAGTCTGGCATAGGACTAATCCACTTTCGTTACAGCATGATGCCCCACACATTGAGATCCGTGTGGTCTGGGATGATAATGACATAGTTGACCAACATAGTCCTTGAGATATAGTGACCACCTATCTCACATGATATCACATGGTTTGTATACTGAGTATGAATTGTGTTGTCTAGGGTAGACTCGAGGGAGGGGTCGAGCCTTGAGGGATGTTTTTAAAGAGAAGGCAATTGTTGTTTGTGATGAGTTTTGGATATGTTTTGAGAAAGTAATCAATCCTGAGGGATGGTTTTGTGACGAGTTACCCTTTTTTATGATGAGTTTTATTATGATGAACATGAGAGGTTTTACATGATGATTTTCCATGTTTACATGCCTTTTTCATGTTTTCGGTAAATGATATATATATATATACATGTGGCGTAGTTTTAATATTTTCTCATGCTCTGGATATTAACGATTTTTATGCATGTCACTATAAGCATGTAGATAGTGTAGTTCTCTACCATGCTTGCATTATTACCTTACTGAGCGTGTGGTTGCTCATCCCATTCACTGTCCCCCTCTACAGAGCACACACAGTAGCCTAGTGAAGGGCTGAGGCGTTGTATTTAGATATCCGCTGCTCTCTATTGACAAGAGGTATACACACATGAATTCTTTTTGTATCTAAACATGTAATAGCACAGTAATCATTTTGAATTGTAATATGGGGGATGTAAATGTTAGCAAACATGTCATGTATAAGTACATGACTTAAACTTGCAAATTTATGTGTTGCTTTTTGATAATTGAAAGAGGTATGGTAAATGATGATTAATATTGACTCACAACCTAAACTGTGTTTGTAAGGTTATTCACGACTGGGTAAGTTAACGAATAAAGTGAAAAATTTATAGTGATTTTTAGATGAAACAGATGAAAAGGGTCGTGACATGAAACATCCTAATCCAACTAGGATTAGTAGTAATACTTTTCTAGTCCCATTGAAATTTGTCTTATGTCTTAATTAGGAGTCCTAAACATATTAAGAGTCTTAATTGAATTTGGACATATAATAGAAATTGATTTCTAAAGTCCTAATCCTATTAGGATATCCAGATTCCAATAAGAGATAAACATGTTCTCTTTAAAACAAAGAAGCATAATCAAACTAGAATTATAACTAACTCTAACTAACTTTGAATTGGTTAGTATTGGAGGAAAGGGATTGGCCAACAAGTTTAGCCCTAATTATCCTAAATTCTAGTATCCTAAGGCTCTTTAAACTCCTTTCTTAAGCCTTTGGTTCATTTTTGTCCTACGAAAAACAATTTCATTTAGTTGTAACCAAAATAGTCTCCATGATCAAGAAATCAAACCTATCACTAAGGAACAACTTTCTCAAAGATTTAACATTAAGATCAAACATAAGTTTTCTTTAGATCTAATTTAGACATGTTCTTAATCATCTTAACCACTAAGGAAACCATTTTCAATAGGAAATTCTAAGCCAAAGAATAAAAAAAATCACAAAACCAAAACTAACATTCAAAGCAATTTTCCAGACTTTGGCAAACTTTCTGCTCGATTTTGTGATGAACGTTTGAACAACAAAATAAACTCTAAAAACTAAGAAAAAAATAACAAAACACGCCTCAGTATGTCTATTAAGTCAATTAAATTCTTAGAGCAATTGAATTTGCTTATAGAAAATAAAAATATTATGAAATTATTTACTCAGAATTTTCATGTTTTAGGACAGATTTGGAATAAAATTTTCAAGAAATATTCAAACAATGTCTAAAATCGTAAAATTTCAACCTAATCATACTAAGATATCATAATATGTTATTCTTAAAGAATCCAATAAAATCCAATCGAAAATATTTAGTTAAACAAAATTTTGAACCTTCATAAATCAATAGACAAATTTTAATCAAAACAATTTCGAAATAAAGAACATCCAAACAATCATATTTGGATGACACTTAATCAAAGGGGGCTTCGATACAAATTTTAGATTACTTGGAATATGCATAGGTGAATCATACATGAACATCAGAGGTTAAAGACATCGAAAAGAAATTACCTCAAGATATCAGCCCAATGGATCTATTTGATCAAGAACATTTAAATCATGTAAATACATATCAATAATCATATCAAGAATCATAACATATGTTTCAAGAAACATACCTAAAGTTTAGATATTGTAATCTAAAGCTTACTCCTTATTGATGATGCTTAATCTTCTTTTCTTAAATCACAAATGTAAGTTGTCCAAGTGTCCAACCACTAATAGTGATCTACAAAAGTAGTAATGGAGCCTTCATGAAGTAAGATTATGTAAACACCCTAAATTTTATGTATTTGGATTTATCCACAAATAACAATATAGTCATGGGAATTAAAGATGTGATTCTGTAGTCAAAGATTTAAATTAAATTGTATTTTTCCATTATGGGACTTGGAAGAGTTAAATAAAATACATAATCCCTAAGAATAAATAAATACAGGTATATGCACGTATATATATATGTGTGTGTGTGTCTGTATATATATATATATATATATATATATATATGTATGTATCTATGTATATACATAGGGATATGTATAAATAAACATATATAGCTTCAAGGCTGAGGGCTCCATTTAGTAACATATATATATGTATGAGGATATATATATATATATGTATATTGGTGAGAGTATGGTAAGGGGAATTGAAGCCGGTACATGACCAAATAACAAGGGAAGAAACTGAAGAGTGAGGGACCTTATCTGCCATATATTAAAACGCGGGACAGAGGAGAATTGATATGGGAGAAAGATTGAAGCAGGCAGTAGACGACGGAGTGGGAAAGGAACGTGCAACTGAAGCAGTAGGAAACAAGGGGCGTGAGAGGGATACAGGAAACAGATGGATGAAGGGATGAGCTGTTCGACATAAGAAGAAGGAAATTAGTACTTGAAAAGTCAGAGTGCAAGGAAATTGTGTATGACGCACTTTTCGTGATGTATTCCTTATGATTCATATGATGTACACACATTCATATGTTAATTGAATCATAAGAAGAGCTTTTGGCTTAAATGAAATTGCAACGAGAATGAATGAATAATCATGAATGCATGTACTGACTAAATAAGGGCTGAAGTGGTCACAGACTAAACAAATGGAATTAAAACCCTTCAGACTGGATATAAGGACTCAAACATGACTTTTAAGTACCCTTTTACGATTTCAAGTAGTACACACAAGTCACATTGCATGTGAATCATAAGAAATGAACCTTTCCATGCTCTAACTGAGATTAGAATGCAAAATGAGTATTGAAGTAATGAAATATGAGTTTACTTTTGGAAATCTGGGAAAAATTACAGTAAGAATGCTCCCAATGAAGGCCAGATAGATCCCCTATTCAAAGCAACTTGATCTCTTATTCAAGCAGATCGATCTCAATTTGGCTCTGTCTTGAAAGGATCAATCCCTTCCCAAGTGTAGATCTATCTCTATTTGATTCTGCCAAGAGCATATCGATCTCTCCCCATGAGTAGATCGATCTCCAGTTGTTTCTGCCTAGCAAAGATCGATCTCTTCCTAAAGAGTAGATCGATCTCTCACTTACAAGCCTGAATATTTTGATGGTTTAAACCAAGAGAAGATCGATCTCTTACCCTAGAAGATCGATCTCACCACACCTATTCTATAAAAACTCGACGACCAAGCCTTCTTCTTCAGAAAATCAAAACATCCCTCCATTTTTACCCAAAAAAGAGCTATCTTTCTCACTCTAGAATACCACCCTTTCAAAAATGATTTGAGAAAAAGCTATTTGAGCAAAGTTGTTCATTGTGAGGAGGAGAACAACATAGTTTAGAATCAACATTTAACTTGTTGGATTAAAGGAGCAAAAAGGTCTTCTAATTTTGGACAAGAGAAAAGTCAAGCTAGGTGAGTTTTCAATACACCAACTCTAAGTATGTTTATCTAGATGTTGTTAGGAGTTGATTGGTGTATGTATTGTTGATTGAAACTACCTAGAATATGATGAATCAACCATGACCTAAAAATGGGTTTAGTGTGAGAAAAATGAGATATGGTTGATTAAATGATAAATGGATTATACTAATGTGTTAGTAATGTTATATGCATGATTATGAGATGGTTTTCTGAAAATAGTTAATGGAATTGGATGAAGTTATGAAATGTACACATAAGGTGTTTGTGAAAATGTATGAATGAATTGAAGTGTGAAGTAGAGTTATAATGAGTATCTGTTGATGGATTGACGTTATTTTGAGCATCTCAAGAATTTGACATGTGAATTGAGGTTAGTTCGAAACCCGGGTATATTTCACCACCTAAGGTGCAAGAAGTAAGGGATGCAACTGTTTTGTGTATATGTGTTCTTTTTCGATGAAAATGCTTTGGTAGCATAAAATAATCTTAAACGAACATATTTATTGAGAAAAGTGTTTAACTTGAGATTTATTACTTGAGTGCATGTTTTGCCTGTTTGAACTCGATTTTGTGTGATTTGAATGTTTTGTGAACAAATATAGTTTGATATTTAAACAAGATTTACAAGCAAATCTATTATGAGCTCTATGTGGAGGCAAACTATTTTTAGCATAATAATGGCATGTTTTTGAGACTAAGGACTCGTCATGATACTTGCACATCAATACCTCTATTTTGGTAACGTGAGATGCCTATGCTTTGGTAGTGTGAGATGCCTCCGTTTTGGTAACATGAGATGCCTCCGGTTTGGTAGTGTGAGATGTCTTCGCTTTGGTAGTGTGAGATGCCTCCGTTTTGGTAACGTGAGATGATTCCTTCGTTTGAGGATGCCCTTGTTGAGGATGATGTGATGTGATGATTGCTTTCATGACAGTTGTATTATACGTAGTCTCCATAACTGTTTTTTGAAATGACGTGTTGTGAAATTGAGATAATGATATTTTGATGAATTGTGATTTTAATCACGTATTTATAATTATGTGAAATTATGCCATTATTGCAGTTATGCCTTGATGATGATTTCTAAATCTCATATGTACTCCTTACTAAGCTAGTTGAAAGCTCACCCCCCTTCATTTCCTCCCCCATAGAATATTTATAGTGAGCGCAAGTAGCTGTTGTGTACGTGACATAGGCTGGTGGACGAGACTCTCCCCAAGCTATTGCTTGAACATGTGCGAGGTATAATTCAATTAATTTTGTATCTAGATAATTATGTAATGCAGACACTTATATTTAAGTAACATTGGGATGTAATCAGGATAATATATGTATATAAATTAGAAAAGTGGGTTTATTTTAATACCATGTTATTTGGTTAAGTAAATGTTGATGTTGAGAGATCCTCGGGTATGAGATTAACTGACATGGTACAAGAATGCACCTCGAGTAGGAAGTTTAGTTTAAGAAAAATTTTAAATTCGCCATATTTTTTGCGCTTTCGGGCTGTCACAGATTATGTGGTATCAGAGCCAAGGGTGCCTAGTATTGTCAGTATCGATCAATTGGAAATAGATTACATCCCCAGTATTTGTACTTGTCTGGTTATGAATTGAATGTAACGGTTAAAATTATAACCAAGTTTAATGTATATGCGCTGGTACGTAAGAATTCAGATATGAAGGGGAAACGAGGTCATCCCCAAAGGCAGGCACAGCCGCCTCTACCACCTACCCCACAGCTTGAGAGTCCTAACTCTCGAATTAATCAGTTGGAGCAGGATATACGACAGGGGTTTGACCAGATGGTAGCTCTATTTACGCAGCATTTCGGGGCTAATGTAAGACCCGATTTTATCGTAAAGGCAAAAAGGGAATAGATAGGAATTTTCGAGTGCATTTAAAAATGCAAAAGGACTTAAATGGTATTCCCGAAAATGTGCAAGGGTAAAACGGTTAAAAGACTGAAACTCGGTATAATTTCAACAAGAAAATTTAATTAAAAAAAATGGGATTGAGAAATCTTGATCAATAATGAAGAAATAATTAAATTTCAGGTTAAATTGATTAAGGTATGAATTTATTGGAATAAACTGAAATTTTCATATAGGAAAATAATCCCGAAAATAATCGAAAAATATACCGAAAATGTAAAATCATACTGATAAATTCATTTACGGAATAAATGAATAAAATACTATTTTTCTTAGATATTTTTGGATTTTAATAATATTTTAATTGATTAAAATATTATTCAAAATAAAATAATAAAAAAACTGAACTGAAAAAAAATGGCGAAGAAACGCGATTCTGAAACATAAAACAAAGCAGGAAAATCGAGCCCCTTTGGCCGACCACTGGCGACGGCTCAGGCAAGCGGCCGACGAGGGGGAAGACTGCCCACGACGACCCCAAGCAGAATTCGGCCTATAGGACCAACGAACGGCAACGATCACCGGCGAAAGAGAGAGGAAAAGCGGAGAGAGGAGAAAGAGGGAGAAATTCAGCGACCAACGCCGATCTGGGGTCGGCCACCACCAGTCGAGCGTCCCCCAAGTGTGGACGACGCGATTGGTGGCAACACTGACGGGTGAGGCGGTGGCTATCACCAGAAAACGAGAAGAAAAGGAAGGCCACCGTCAGCGGAGGAGAGAAGAGCCGAACCGGCCACTTTTCGTCGGCCTTGAACGAAACCAACCCCAGATCCGAGATACGGACGACCTAGTGGAGCCACTGGCGGCAAAAACCAACGGAGAACAGGCCGAACCTGACTGAACCGGCGGTTTGAACCGGGTTGAATCGGACCGGACCGGTTCAGCCAAAAAGAAAAGGAAAAAAGGAAGAAAAAGGGAAAAATGAAAAAGAGAAAAAAATTGGAAAAAATTCCAATGATGCAATCGAGCTTCGGGTAAGTCGATAAGCAGTCGAATTGATCGATTTAATTTTCAGAATATTTAATTTGTTAAATAATCGACTGAAAGTTTACCCAAAAATATATTTAATTGTGTAGCTCGACGATTGACATCAATCGAGAGCTCGAGACAGCCTTGATTTGTGTACGATCATGGAATAACGGGTAAGTAACCCTTATTTACGACAATTTTATATCGTTATGCGTGATTGATATTTAACGCATAAATTACAGATTTAATTTCTGCATAAAAGAATTAAATTCTAGAAAATTGGATAAATTGTCGTAAATACTAAATTGAGATATCTGAGAATTTAGAACGAGGCTAAATAAATTACTGATGGGCCCAATGAGCCCAATAGGCCTCAATAAAGTGTAGTAAACGGGCTTAAGGCCGATTAAGGCCCATTAAGGTGTAATCGGGCCCAATCTGGGTAAACGGGCCCAATGATTTAAATTAAGCCCAGAAAATATGAAATACATTAAATTGTATTGTATTTGACCTGAGGAATGTGTATCTGCAGTTTCGGAGATTGGATTGAAAGCAAATCGGACTGCGTGATGAGTCATCAGTGGAAAGGTCAGACTGTACAGAAAAATGAGGTAAGGGAATTGTGTGAGTAGCTAGAGGTAGCTACACGTATTTTATTAGATTTTGTATACACTGATTTTGTATGTATACACTGATTATGTATAATGATACAAAAAGTGGTTTAAATTATTTTAAGGATCGAAATAGGTGAAAAGACTATTTTACCCCTATTGAGGGAAGTTCACCTAAGGATGGTGAAGGCATGACATGCATGAAATGCATGATTTAAGGAATTTTCTGAATTAAAGATTTGATTGGTTTTAATCAAAGCAAAATCGATAGATTGGCCAGTAATTGCATAAATTTCATAAGATAACACTACGTAGGTGTTATTTATATTTAAATGAAAATCTCTTTGGAAAATAGGCCAACTATCAAGTTTATATGGAAACAGATAGTGCCAACATGTAGTTCGCACTATATCTACGTTTGTGAATGTGCATAAATGTGCTTGAGCAGTTGCTCGCACCGATTTGTGTGACATCATATGCATGAAATGTGCTAGAGCGGTTGCTCGCACTGATTTTATTATTGTGAAATGCATAAGAAGTGCTGGAGCCTAGCTCGCACTCTGTTTTGACATGTTTTGATTTGTTTTGACATGGTATGCATAAAACAGTGCTGGAGCGATTGCTCGCAATAGCTTTAATGATTTGACATGCATGAGAGATGTTGGAGCTTAGCTCACATCCTATTTTGATTTGATATTACATAAAGCCGTGCTGGAGTGTAACTCGCACGAGATTTGATTTAATTATGCATAAAGCCGTGCTGGAGTGTAACTCGCACGAGATTTGATTTACTTGAGCATTCATTTGTGCTGGAGCTTGCTCACACAAAGTTTTATATGGTTTTCATAATTCATTCGAATGTCGTACTAGAGCTTTTCTCGTACGAGGTTTTCACTGAGTTTTTATACATATCCATACTTGAGCATTTCTTGTACGTGGATTTTACTTGAATTTATAATCAGTTTAAGTCGTACTGGAGCGCTGCTCGTACGCAGATTTCATTGATTTCTATGAAACCGTGCTAGAGCTTCGCTCGCACGAGGTTTTTTGATATTATGAATATGCATGGAGCCGTGCTAGAGCTTCGCTCGCACAGGGATTTATATTACATGCATTTAGCCGTGTTGGAGCCTCTTGTAGACTATGTGTCACAGTGAGATGATATGCTCACACGTGCATTCTGAGACAGAGATGATTTGGGTGGATAAGACCTATCACAGGCACCCCTGATTGAGCTTGGGTTCACGGAGTACGTTGTACCGTGTATGTCACGCGAAGTACGTTGTACCGTGGGGATTGTTGGAGTGGAGTGGCATTAGCCATGAGGTAGCAAGCCTTGCCCTCGCAATCCTGGTGTTATGCTGTTCTAGCGGGTAGGACGACCCACCTCCCGTTTCAGGGGTGATACCCTGCACACTAGGTACCGTGTTGCCAGGGATCACTAGGATATGGCCATAGTCCTCGATGTTACTGATAATTACCTACTTGTCTCACATGATATAACTTGTGGTCTGATGGACCAGGGTAGACCCGAAGGAGGGGTCAGGCCTCCGATTTTACGATTTGATGATTTTATGATCTTTTGATATGTGACCCTGAAAGAAGGGTGATTTTATAACCAAAATTTTATAATGAATTTTAAATAAATTGTTTATGAGATGATTGACCCTGAAGGGTAGTTTATACTGCAGTTTTAATGAATTGATTTAAATGCAGTAGCATGATAATGTTTTTCATGCTTTCATTTGAAATCCATGATTTGTCTTACATGACATGAAAGACTGCATGATCTTGATTAAATTCATGCTTATTATGATTTAATGATGTCACATAAAATGCCTTTGATGCATGAATTATATGATTTCTATATGCACAAATAGTTTTGATAAACTATGGCATTAAAATATGCATGATTTTGTGCATGAAATTTTAAATGAAAAGAAATAGATTTAAGGGCATGACATTATGAGCATGTAGATAGTGGAGCTATCTACTTACTTGCATAATTACCTTACTGAGCGTGTGGTTTGCTCACCCCCTTATTTTCCCATCTTCTCAGAGTACTCGCAATAGTTATTGAGCGGTTAAGGACTTGCATGTTTGGTATTTGCTGCTTCCCATCGAGAGTCAGGTATACACATTTTTATGGTTTTGTATCTAAATATGTAATGCACAGTACTGTAAATGGATATGATATCGGGGATGTAAGGTTATGTAAATACCATTGGGTATGTATTTAATTAAAGTCAAAAGATAGTAAACTCTGATATATGAATATGAATTTAGAAATTGAATGGTAAATAGTGTGAGGTGACTAACACCGAATCATAACCCAACTGTTTGTAGGATGATCACGATGAGAGAAAGGTAAGAATTAAATAATAAATTAAAAAATAAAAAATTTACTCTGATTTTTAGGTAAGTTGGGTCGTGACAGTTTTTGGTATCAGAGCTTGAGTTGGCTTGATATGAGTCGGTGTTAGTAGTTAAGGAAGTTTACATCCCCATGTACTGTGCATTGTTTAGATACAATCTTGTATATCAAGATGGAAATGCAGCTAAGAATTTGGTTTTAAATGCAAGTATAGACTCATGAACTGTTAGCTGCTATGGTTGAGAGGCGAGTACACGAGCTCGAGGCCATTGAGGTAGGCCCGAGAGTAGTACTGAGTCGCCACATGAGACTCAAGATGAGATTGACATGGAGGCTGATGTTGAGCATGCCCCACAGAGTCCGACAGAGAGATCGGACTGAGTCTGACAGAGAGATCGGACAGTATTGAGACACGCTTCGCGAGGTTGGAGTGGAGTGTGGAGAATAATTTGTGAGCTAATTGCTCAGAGTATGTATGAGATTTGAGGGCGAGTCGGAGCATTGATGGAAATCCGCTCGACCCATCTTAAGAGTTAGATATCTAGAATTATTTTCCATATACATCTAGAGCTTACATGAGAAATAATTTCTATATGTATTCCGGTGACAGAATATCCCGGATATTGTTTTAAGAAAATTACTGATGAAATTCTTTTCTCTGACCCAGAGGAACTGGTTGACTGACGAGTATGAAACTCAGTTTATATTCCTGGGCATATATGACTCGGACACGATGAATAGTGAGAGTCGAAATGTCTGAAAGTTCATGGAAGGGCTCAGATTGTCGATTAGAGTCCGATTAGCCCGTTAGATATCACTACCTATGACGAGGCAGTGCACACACTACAGTTGTGTGAATAAGATCATGAGTTGCACGCCTCTGAGTTTGGGAAAAGGTAGTAAGGGCCGAAATGTCGAAATAGAGACAAAAGAGAATAGGGAATGACAAAGATGTCAGAACGGGAAAAAAGTAGTTTGGTAAAGGATTAGATTTGATTTGAGGAGTCACGGGGTAAGGCCCCAGTGTATCTAATTTCAACACTATTGAGGGGTATTGTGATTTGAGGACCCCGACCTACTACGAAGCAGTGTAACAGTGTAAACAGTGTAAGATATGTGGTAGTTACCACGGAAATAAGATGTTGGACGAGGGTAAGTGTATGCCTTGGACCAGGACACTACTGATGTTTCATTTGAAGTAGTGGAAGATACCACACTGGTTAAGAATAATGAAATAATTATTTTAATTGATCCTGGTGCCACGCATTTATTCGTACCGCCTTCAGTTGCTTATAAGCTAGTGAAAGATATGAAGCATGTACCCTTAAGCAAGATGATGGTGGTTAGCTGATTTTTACTAACTGAATATGGGTATATAGATTGTAAGTTAAAAATAAGGGTGAAAACATCACTGAAAAGCGTACTGTAAGTTTGACAAGTAAGGAAAGAGTTGGTTATAAGTGATATATGAAAGGAGATAAGCTTTGAGATGTGATAGATCCTGCAAACAAGATATATTGGAATAAGAGGCGTATGCAAGCTAAGGATATCCTTGATATGTAAAGTAAATTGGATTAAGCGATATGTAGTAGATATGAATTGTGACCACATGGACTGATATGTAAAGTAATTGTGGTCAAGTCTGAGGGTTAATAAAGGTATTTTAAAATACTTCCCTGCCTGAAGATTTGACAGCGTCTGGAAGTGCACATATAACCAGAAATTGAAATCGACAGTCGTAAAGTATATATTTAAAATTTGGGTACCTTTGCTGATACGATAAAGAAAAATATAGAATTTGAGTTACCATGAAGGTTTAAAAGTTAAAATTTTATAAAAGTCGTTAATATAAGAAAAACGAAATGACGCGAGTTAGTATCTTGAACGAAAATAATTTCGAAATGACTTTATACGTTTATGCGTACATAGGTCAAGAATATGGGTGATTGAAATATTTAGTGGAACTCAACTACTATGAGGTATTTAAACCTTACTTGGATAGATTGGTTGTCATCTTGAGCGATGATATTATGATGTATTCGAAGTCTAGGGAAGAGCATGAGTAGCAATTGGAAGCTGTCTTACTGACGAGTTGTTGAGAATTTCTCGAAATGGGCTACTCAGTTGACACATCTCATTCGAGAAAAGATTGTATACGAGTGGGATGATAATTATGAAAGTAGCTTCTGTGAGGTTTGGTATATTGAAGTAATAAACTGGCCACCGTAAGTATTCTCACCATAACCAACTGCTCAAGAGGTTTCAGTGTGTATGGATACCTCAAAATAAGGATTGGGCTGTGTATTGATGTAAAATGGGAAGATAGTTGTTTATGGATCCAGATAGTTCAAGGACCATGACAGAAACTATCCGACCCATGATTTAGAGTTGGCAGCCATAGCGTTTATACTAAAAATATGGCGCTACCACTTAAATGGTAAGAAATTTCGGGTATGCACTGATCTTAAAAGCCCCGAGTATCTGTTTTCATAGAAAGAGTCGGATATGAGATAACCAAGAGGGTTAGAGCTTCTAAGGATTAAGATTATGAACATTGTACCACCCAGGAAAGGCTAATGTAATGGCTGATGCCTTGAACAGAAAGAGCCTCGTGATGGTATTACATATGATGGTCAGGGAGCGTGAACTGCTAGAGCAGTTGTGAACCTCAGTAGTGATGTGATCCCTTCTGATGATGACGGTGATTTTATTATAGCTAGCCTGAGGTTAGAACTGGATTTGTGTGACCGGATTTATCAGGCTTAGCGTGATAATCGGCATGGTGTCGATAGTGTGGTCAGATTCAGAAGGGTATAGTGACAGAGTTCATAGTGTGTGATGATGACTTGCAGAGGTTCAGAGACAATATAAGTGCTCCCCAGGACCACAATTGATGAAATAGTTTTATTGTCAGAAGCTCACTCTTCAGGATATACAGTGCATCCGACAAATAATAAATATATCAAAATCTCTGAAAAAGGTATTGGTGGTCAGATATGAAAAGGAATATTGTAGAGATTGTGTAAAAGTGTCTCATATGTCAGCAGATTAAGGTATAGTACTAGAAGTCTGCAGAGTGATTGCAGCCTCTACCTATATTGACACGAAAATGGGAACAAGTTACCATGAATATTGTGATGGGTTATAGAGGAACCAGATGAATCACGAGGCTATCTGGGTGATGTCGATAGATTGATTAAGTTCACCCACCTTCTGACTATGAAAATCCCCAGATACTCTGAGTACGTAGGCGGATTTATGTGTATGAAAAATTGTGGAATAATATGTAGCGTTCCAGGGAGCATGATATCAGATAGGGATTTTCGCTTCACTTACCACTTCTGGGAATGTTTTTCAGGAAGCTATGGGACCTTGATTGAGAGTTAGCATAGCTTCCATCCTTAGACAGATGGTCAGTCAGAGAAGACTGTACAGGTTCTGGAGGATGTGATGAGAGCTTGTGCCACTGATTTTATGAGCTCCTGGGATGATCAGTTGCTGCTAATCAAATTCGTCAATGATGACAGTTGTCACTTGAGTATCAGGATAACATTTTATATGAGGCATTGTATGGCCGTAGGGAGTTGTTCCCTAACTTGGATAAGAAGAAGTGGGTGACAAATAGAGAATTGTTCCCGAATTGGTAAGACTACCCTCTGAGGATGTTAAGTTGATTTATGAGAGATTTATAACACCTCAGAGTAGACAGAAAGCTATGCTAATAAGAGACAGAAACCATTGGAATTCACCGAGGGTGAATCATTATTGTTGGCAGTTACTTGTCTTAAGGACGTAACGAGATTCGGATGGAGATATTGGACAAAAGTGGAAGGTAAGACCTATAGATTAGCGTTACCACTTGAATAAACAGGCATCCACAATGTGTCCCATCTTTTGATGCTTCGAAAATACTATCCGGATCTAGCATGTGATCGGATATGAGCTCCAACAATTTAACTCAATGAAAGAGTAATGTATGAAATCGAGTTGGTTATTAAACATGAAAGAGATAGTGTTGAGGTTTATGATGATCTCCCTAGTTAAGTATGATGGTAGTATTACACTCCGGAGAAAGTCACATGAGAATTAAAGAGTATGATACGATAGATGTACTCGGAGTTGTTTATGGACTTATTTGACTTGGTTCTAATTTGGAGGACTAAATTTCTTAAGTGGGGGAGATTGTAAGACCCGGTTTTATCGTAAAGGCAAAAAGGGAATAAATAGAAATTTTCGAGTGCATTTAAAAATGCAAAAAGACTTAAATGGTATTCCCGAAAATGTGCAAGGGTAAAACGGTCAAAAGACTAAAACCTGGTATAATTTAGACAAGAAAATTTAATTAAAAAAATGGGATTAAGAAATCTTGATCAATAACAAAGAAATAATTAAATTTCAGGTTAAATTGATCAAGGTATGAATTTATTGGAATAAATCAAAATTTTCGTATCGAAAAATAATCCCGAAAATAATCCAAAAATATACCGAAAAGGTAAAATCGAACTGATAAATTCATTTATAAAATAAATGAATAAAATAATATTTTTCTTAGATATTTTTGGATTTTAATAATATTTTAATTGATTAAAATATTATTAAAAATAAATAAAAATAAAAATAAATAATAAAAAAAACTGAACTGAAAAAAAATGGCGAAGAAACGCGATTTTGAAACATAAAATAATGCAGGAAAATCAAGCCCCTTTGGCCGACCACTGGCGACGGCTCAGGCAAGCGGCCGACGAGGGGGAAGACTGCCGACGTCGACCCCAGGCAGAATCCGGCCTATAGGACCGACGAAAGACAACGATCGCCGACGAAAGAGAGAAGAAAAGCAGAGAGAGGAGAAAGAGGGAGAAATCTGGCGACCGAGGTCGATCTGGGGTCGGCCACCACCAGCCGAGCATCCCCAGGCGTGGGCGACGCGATTGGTGGCAACACCGGCGGGTGAGGCGGCGGCTATCGCCAAAAAACGAGAAGAAAAGGAAGGCCACCGCCGACGGAGGAGAGAAGAGCCGAACCGGCCACTTTCCGACGGCCTTGAACGAAATCGACCCCAGATCTGAGATGAGGATGACCCAACGGAGCCACTGGCGACGAAAATCGACGGAGAACCCGTCGGCAAGGCACTGAACCGACCGAATCGGACTGAACCGACGGTCTGAACCGGGTTGAACGGATCGGACCGATTCAGCCAAAAAGAAAAGGAAAAAAAGAAGAAAAAGGGAAAAAAGAAAAAGAGAAAAAAATTGGAAAAAAAATTCCAGTGATGCAATCGAGTTTCGGGTAAGTCGATAAGCAATCGAATTGACTGATTTAATTTTTGAAATATTTAATTTGTTAAAATAATCGACTGAAAGTTTACCCGAAAATATATTTAATTGTGTAGCTCGACGATTGGCATCAACCGAGAGCTCGAGACAGCCTCGATTTGTGTACGATCATGGAATAACGGGTAAGTAACCCTTATTTACGACAATTTTATATCGTTATGTGTGATTGATATTTAACGCATAAATTACGGATTTAATTTTCGCATAAATGAATTAAATTTTGGAAATTTAGATAAATTGTCATAAATACTAAATTGAGATATCTGAGAATTTAGAACGAGGCTAAATAAATTACTGATGGGCCCAATGAGCCCAATAGGCCTCGATAAAGTGTAGTAAACGGGCTTGAGGCCGATTAAGGCCCATTAAGGTGTAATCGGGCCCAATATGGGTAAACGGGCCCAATGATTTAAATTAAGCCCAGAAAATATGAAATACATTAAATTGTATTGTATTTGACCTGATGAATGTGTATCTGCAGTTTCGAAGATTGGATTGGAAGCAAATCGGACTGCGTGACGAGTCATCAGTGGAAAGGTCAGACTATACAAAAAAATGAGGTAAGGGAATTGTGTGAGTAGCTAGAGGTAGCTACACGTATTTTAATAGATTTTGTATACACTAATTTTGTATAATGATCCAAAAAGTGGTTTAAATTATTTTAAGGATCGAAATAGGTGAAAAGATTATTTTACCCCTATTGAGGGAAGTTCACCTAAGGATGGTGAAGGCATGACATGCATGAAATGCATGATTTAAGAAATTTTCGGAATTAATGATTTGATTGGTTTTAATCAAAGCAAAATCGATAGATTGGCCAGTAATTGCATAAATTTCACAAGATAACACTACGTAGGTGTTATTTATATTTAAATGGATATCTCTTTGGAAAATAGGCCAACTATCAAGTTTATATGGAAACAGATAGTGCCGACACGTAGTTCGCACTATATCTACGTTTGTGAATGTGCATAAATGTACTTGAGTGGTTGCTCGCACCGATTTGTGTGACATCATATACATGAAATGTGCTACAGCGGTTGCTCGCACTGATTTTATTATTGTGAAATGCATAAGAAGTGCTGGAGCCTAGCTCGCACTCTGTTTTGACATGTTTTGACATGTTTTGATTTGTTTTGACGTGGTATGCATAAAACAGTGCTGGAGCGATTGCTCGCACTAGTTTTAATGATTTGACATGCATGAGAGATGCTGGAGCTTAGCTCGCATCCCATTTTGATTTGATATTGCATAAAGCCATGCTGGAGTGTAACTCGCACGAGATTTGATTTAATTATGCATAAAGTTGTGCTGGAGTGTAAGTCGCACGAGATTTGATTTACTTAAGCATTCATCTGTGATAGAGCTTGCTCGCACAAAGTTTTATATGGTTTTCATAATTCGTTTGAATGTAGTACTGGAGTTTTTCTCGTACGAGGTTTTCACTGAGTTTTTATACATATCCGTACTTGAGCATTTCTCGTACGTGGATTTTACTTGAATTTATAATCAGTTTAAGTCGTACTGGAGTGCTGCTCGTACGCAGATTTCATTGATTTCTATGAAACCGTGCTAGAGCTTCGCTCGCACGAGGTTTTCTGATATCATGAATATGCATGGAGCCGTGCTAGAGCTTTGCTCGCACAGGGATTTATATTACATGCATATAGCCGTGTTGGAGCCTCCTGTAGACTATGTGTCACAGTAAGATGATATGCTCACATGTGTATTCTGAGACAGAGATGATTTGGGTGGATAAGACCTATAACAGGCACCCCTGATTAAGCTTGGGTTCATGGAGTACGTTGTACCGTGGGGATTGTTGGAGTGGAGTGGCATTAGCCACGAGGCAGCAAGCCTTGCCCTCGCAATCCTGGTGTTATGCTGTTCTGGCAGGTAGGACGACCCACCTCCCGTTTCAGGTGTGATACCCCGCACACTAGGTACCATGTTGCCAGGGATCACTAGGATATGGCCATAGTCCTCGATGTTACTGATAATTACCTACTTGTCTCACATGATATAACTTGTGGTCTGATAGACCAGGGTAGACCCAAAGGAGGGGTCAGGCCCCCGATTTTACGATTTGATGATTTTATGATCTTTTCATATGTGACCCTGAAAGATGGGTGGTTTATAACCAAAATTTTATAATGAATTTTAAATAAATTGTTTTATGAGATGATTGACCTGGAAGGGTAGTTTATATTACAGTTTTAATGAATTGATTTAAATGCAGTAGCATGATGATGTTTTCCATGCTTTCATTTGAAATCCATGATTTATCTTACATGACATGAAAGACTGCATGATCTTGATTAAATTCATGCTTATTATGATTTAATGATGTCACATAAAATGCCTTTGATGCATGAATTATATGATTTCTATATGCACAAATAGTTTTGATAAACTATGGCATTGAAATATGCATGATTTTGTGCGTGAAATTTTAAATGAAAAGAAATGGATTTAAGGGCATGGCATTATGAGCATGTAGATAGTGGAGCTATCTACTTACTTGCATAATTGCCTTTCTGAGCATGTGGTTTGCTCACCCCCTTATTTTCCCATCTTTTCAGAGTACTTGCAATAGTTATTAAGCGTTTGAGGACTTGCATGTTTGGTATTCGCTGCTTCCCATCGAGAGTCAGGTATACACATTTTTATGGTTTTGTATCTAAATATGTAATGCATAGTACTGTAAATGGATATGATGTTGGGGATGTAAGGTTATGTAAATACCGTTGGGTATGTAGTTAATTAAAGTCAAAAGATAGTAAACTCTGATATATGAATGTGAATTTAGAAATTGAATGGTAAATAGTGTGAGGTGACTAACACCGAATCATAGCCCAACTGTTTGTAGGATGGTCACGATGAGAGAAAGGTAAGAATTAAATAATAAATGAAAAAATGAAAAATTTACTCTGATTTTTAGGTAATTTGGGTCGTGATAGCTAATGCCTCAGGTACCACACCGACCCTGGCTCCTATACCTACATCACCACAGGATCCGTCCCTACCTCCTTTACAGACTGACTCAGTTCCACCCGTCGCTCAACCTCCAGCACAGACCAGACCCCATGACAGAGGTATGGGTCGATTATGAGACTTTCTTAAGATGAATCCTTCGACATTTAAGGGGGTGAAGGATCCCTTAATGGCAGTGGAGTGGTTGACAGATATGAGGATAATTTTTTATTTCTTGGAGTGCACTGATGCAAAGAGAGTCAGTATGAGTGCTTATATGCTTAAGGAATAAACACGATATTGGTGGAGTACCACCCAGAGTGTATTGGCTGCCAGCCATCCAGTGATCAGCTGAGAAACTTTTCAGTCAGCCTTTAGGACCCAGTTTATCCCTCGTGCTGCCCAGAGGAAAATACAAGCAAATTTTATGAATTTAGTTTAGGGCAGAATGACAGTCGACGAATATGAGAATTGGTTCACCACTGTACTAAGATATGATCAAGAGACTATCAAGGACGAGGAGCACCATACAGAGCATTTTGTATATAGGCTGAGACTAACCATTTGGGATAGATTGATGGGCTCTACATTATTGAGTTTACAGATGCTTGGAGACAGGCACAGAAAGTTGAGAGGGGACTAGGTTTGGTACAGTCCCAATCTGAATCCCGGGTAGTGGTAAGAGATAAGGGTAAGAGGCCTGAAGCTTCTCGAACAGACATTAGGAGGGGTTCATTTAAGAGAAGGAGGATCGATGGGCCTACAGTGAGGGTTGATAGACCCTGGGTTCTTCCAAGTGCCACAGAGACTCCTCGAGGTGTCAGATCGGACCTTAAGATCTGCAAGGCCTGTGGTCGGCCACATTAGGGTAATTGTTTTCGTATGGTATGAGGATGTTTTAGATGCGGGGACATGGCTCACATGGTGAAGGATTGCCCGCAGCCACAGAGACCATATCCTCTAGAGCCCCCTTGACAGGAGCCTTAAAGAGTGATTCCCTAGAGATAGGCTATAGCTGTTAATAAGCATAAGAAGCTGGTCACAGAGGGACGTGTATTTTCTATTGATAAGGAGACTACAGACACTTCATCAGAGGCTATACAATGTACACTTCTTGTCTGTAATCATAAGGCTCATATGTTGTTTGACCCAGGATCCACACATTCTTTTATTTCAGTACACTTTGCATGTAAATTGAATTCAGAGCCTGAACCCCTAGCTCATATTTCACATGTATGTACACCTATGCGTGAGTCGTAGAGGACTGATATGGTATGTAGGAAATGTAAGATTAAGGTGGGAGATAAAGTAATGTTAGTAGATCTAGTTTTATTAAACATGTATGATTTTGATGTGATTCTAAGGATGGATTGGTTAGTGGCCAACCACGTGAATCTAGATTGCTACACTAAGATTGTAACTTTCTCCCTACCTAAAAGATTAGTGTACGTTTGAATGTTAAGCAATAAAAATGTGTGAAGTTGATTGTGAGAAATCTTAAGCTATAATTATGATTTTCGAAAAAGATTGATTAAATTATTGATGTGAAGGTTACATCGCACTCATCTCCGATATCAGTTGGGAACATTCCAAGATAGAGGACATACCTGTAGTATATGAGTTTTCAGATGTTTTTCTATATGAGTTGCCAAGTCTACCACCAAATGGAGAGCTGGAGTTCACTATCGATTAAGTGCCAAATACCCAGACGATCTCTAAACCTCCCTCTATGATGGCATTAGTTGAATTGGAAGCGTTAAAGAAACAGTTGCAAGAGCTGCCTGACCAGGGTTTTATTAGACCTAGTGTGTCACCATGGGGAGCCCCGATTTTGTTTGTGAGGAAAAAGGATTGTAGTCTCAAATTGTGAATAGATTACAGACTACTGAACAAGGCTATGGTGAAGAGCAAATACCCCTGCCAAGAATAGACGACTTGTTTGATCAGCTAAGAGGGCTTCTGTCTTTTCTAAGATTGACTTAAGATCGGGCTATCAGCAGATAAGAACTAGGAAAGAGGATATTTCAAAAATGGCCTTCAGAACTAGATATGGTCACTACAAATTCTTAGTGATGCCCTTTGGTTTGACGAATGCCCCTGCTACTTTCATGAGTCTGATGAATGAATTATTTCGAGACTATCTAGATCAGTTTGTGATAGTCTTCATTGATGACAACCTTATATATTCTCGGTCTCAAGAGGAACATGCGCAACATTTGAGGATTGTGCTTTAGATACTCCGAGACAAGCAGTTGTATGAAAAAGCTCAGTAAAAGTGAGTTTTGGCTGGATCATATAGCTTTCCTTAGTCACATTATATCTAAGGACGAGGTGTCAGTTGATCTATCTAAGAGAGAGGCTGTACTTAATTAGGAGAGACTGAGGACAGTTACAGAGATTCAGAGTTTTTTGGGACTTGTAGGGTATTACAGGAGCTTTGTTGAGGGATTCTCCAAGATTGTAGCTCCTTTGAATAAGCTTAAAGGACATTTCGTTTATATGGTCAGATCAGTGTAAGCAAAGTTTCCAAGAACTTAAAAGGAGATTGATTACAACACCCATTTTAACTATCCTAAGTGGATCTAGAGGCTTCGCAATGTATAGTGATGCTTCCCGTCAAGGTTTGGGGTCGTACTCATGCAACACGGGAGAGTAGTCGCTTATGGGCCATGTCATCTAAAGGATCATAAGCGAAACTACCCCACGTATGATTTAGAGTTACCTACAGTGGTGTTTGCCTTGAAGATATGACAACATTATCTGTATGGGGAAAGATTTTAGATCTTCACTGACCATAAGAGTCTGAAGTATATCTTCGACCAGAAGAAGCTTAATATGAGACAAAGACGATAGATGGAGCTCCTTAAGGACTACGACTGTGAGATTTTATATCATCTAGGGAAGGCGAACATAGTTACTAATGCCCTAACCTGGAAGAGTATAGTTTCTGTTATGATGATTAGGGAATGGGATTTGTTGGAATAGTTCACTGGACTCAGGATCCGAGTTGAGGAAGTAAAGGTCGAATTTATGGCTAGCATACGGATAGAGCCCAGTATTATGGATCAGAATAGAACCAGACAGAGAGGTGATCAAAAGCTACTAGATTTGGTCAGCCAAGCTGAAAAGACCTTGCAGTCAGATTTTGCAGTCAGTGATGATAGATTGTTGAGGTTTTAGAGCCGTATTTGTATCCCGAACATTGATACCTTGAAGCAGTAAATTTTGAGGGAGTCTCACTATTCCAGTTACACCATGCACCCAGGTAGTACTAAGATATACCAAGACCTGTGTAAGGTGTTTTGGTGGAGTGGTATGAAACGGGAAGTGGCAGAATTTGTGGCCAAGTGTTTAGTGTGTCAATAGGTAAAGGCTTAGCATCAGATGCCCGAAGGATTACTTAAGTCCTTACCAGTGCTTAAGTGGAAATGGGAGCATATCACCATAGATTTTATCATGGGATTACCTAGGACCCGGAGAGGTCACGATGCAATCTGGATGATAGTAGACAGATTAACTAAGAGTGCTCACTTCCTTACCATCAAGAGCACAGATACTTTGAGTTCCTTACCAGAGTTATATGCCAGAGAGATAGCTCGACTGCATGGGGCCTCAGTGAGTATTACATCCGATAGAGGTTCCAAGTTTACCTCCAGATTTTAGACGCATTTTCAGGAAGCCATGGGATCTCGGTTGAATTTTAGTACTGCCTATCATCCTCAGACTGATGGTCAGTCCGAGTGGACTATACAGACCTTGGAAGATATGTTAAGGGCATGTACGATGGACTTTAAGGGATCATGAGATGATCACCTGCCTCTTACTGAGTTTGCTTACAACAATAGCTATCATACGAGTATTGGTATGGCACCTTATGAGTCTTTATGTGGTAGGAGGTGTAGATCATCTATAGCTTAGGAATAAGTGGGTGACAGGAAAGTAATTGCTCTCGACCTCGTTGAACATGTAGTTTAGAATGTAAAGATTATTTGTGGCAGATTATAGGCTGCTCAGAGTCAATAGAAGAGTTAAGCAGATGTGCGTAGACGACCACTCAAGTTTCACGCTGGAGATTTTGTATTTCTCAAGGTATCTCCAAGTAAGGGTATCATGCACTTCGGGAAAAAGGGAAAGTTGAGTCCTCGATATTTGGGATCGTTTGAGATATTAGAGAGAGTATGAGATGTTACCTACTAGTTAGCTTTGCCTCCACAGCTTTTCAAAATACATAACGTCTTCCAGATCTCCTTGTTGAGGAAGTATAATCTGGATCCCTCCCATGTCATCGAGTATGAAGCATTAGACATCCAGGGAGACATGAGCTATGTAGAAGAACTTGTCCGGATCCTCGACCAGAAAGAAAAAGTACTTTGGACAAAGAGAATTCCATTGGTAAAGGTTCTCTGGAGGCACCACTCAACAGAAGAGGTAACTTGGGAACTAGAGAGCCTAATGAAAGAGAAGTACCCTCGTCTATCTGATGGACCCAATTAAATTTGGAGGACTAAATTTCTTTACAGGGGATATTATGTAAGACCCACTTTTGGTGATGCATTCCTTATGATTCATATGATGTACACACTTTCATATGTTAATTGAATCATAAGAAGAGCTTTTAGATTGAATGAAATTACAAAGAGAATGAATGAATAATCATGAATGCATATACTGACTAAATAAAGTTTGAAGTGGCCACAGACTAAACAAATGGAATTAAAACCCTTTAGACTGGATATAAGGACTTAAATGTCAATTTTAAGTACCCTTTTACGATTCCAAGCACTACACACAAGTCACATTGTATGTGAATCATAAGAAATGAACCTTTCCATGCTCTAAGTGGGATTAGAATGCAAAATGAGTATTGAAGTAATGAAATATGAGTTTACCTTTGTAAATCTAGGAAAAATTGCAACATGAATGATCCCAATGAAGGTCAGATCGATCCCTTATTCAAAGTAGATCGATCTCTTGTTCAAGCAGATCGATCTCAATTTGGCTCTGTCTTAAAAGGATCGATCCCTTCCTAAGTGTAGATCGATCTCCATTTGATTCTGCCAAGAGTAGATCGATCTCTCCCCATGAGTAGATCGATCTCCAGTTGTTCCACCTAACAAAGACTGATCTCTTCCCAAATGGCATATCGATATCTCACTTACAAGCCTGAATATTTCGATAGTTCAAACCAAGAAAAGATCAATCTCTTACCCTAGAAGATCGATCTCACCACACCTATTCTATAAAAACCCGATGACCAAGCCTTCTTCTTCAGAAAATTAAAACATCCCTCAATTTTACCCAATAGAGCAAGCTTTCTCACTCTAGAATACCACCCTTTCCAAAAAGATTTGAGAAAAAGCTATTTGAGCAAAGTTGTTCATTCTGAGGAGGAGAACAACATAGTTTGGAATCAACATTTAACTTGTTGGATTGAAAGAGCAAAAATTTCTTCCAATTTTTGACAAGAGAAAAGTCAAGCTAGGTGAGTTTTCAATACACCAACTCTAAGTATGTTTATCTAAATGCTGTTAGGAGTTGATTGGTGTATGTATTGTTGGTTGAAACTACCTAGAATATGATGAATCAACCATGACCTAAAAATGGGTTTAGCATGAGAAAAATGAGATATGGTTGATTAAATGATAAAGGGATTATACTAATGTGTTATTAATGTTATATGCATGATCAAGAGACAGATTTATGAAACTAGTTAATGGAATTGGATGAAGTTATGAAATGAACACAAAAGGTGTTTATGAAAATGTATGAATGAATTGAAGTGTGAAGTAGAGGTATAATGAGTATTTGTTGATGTTTGATGTTATTTTGAGCAGCTCGAGAATCCGACACATGAATTGAGGTTAGTTCGAGACCCAGGTATCTTTCATCGCCTAAGGTACAAGAGGTAAGGGATGCAACTGTTTTATCCATATGTGTTCTTTACCGATGAAAACGATTTGGTAGCATAAAATAATCTTTGACGAGCATATTTATTGAGAAAAGTGTTTAACTTGAGATTTATTACTTGAGTGCATGTTTTGCTAATTTGAGCTCGGTTTTGTGTTGTTTGAATGTTTTGGGAACAAATATATTTTTATATTTAAACGAGATTTACAAACAAAACTATTTTGAGCTCTACATGAAGGTGAAACTATTTTCAACAAAATAATGGCATGTTTTTGATACTAAGTACTCATCATGATATCTGCACATCGATACCTCCGTTTTGGTAACGTGAAATGCCTACGCTTTGGTAGTGTGAGATGCCTCCATTTTGGTAACGTGAGATGCCTCCACTTTAGTAGCGTGAGATGCCTCTGTTTTGGTAACGTGAGATGGTTCCACTTTGGTAGTGTGAGATGCCTCCGTTTTGGTAACGTGAGATGCCTCCGCTTTGGTAGTGTGAGATGCCTCCGCTTTGGTAATGTGAGATGATTCCCTCATTTAAGGATGCCCTCATTGAGGATGATGTGATGTGATAATTGCTTTCATTACACTTGTATTATACCTAGTCTCCATAACTGTTTTGAGAAATGACGTGTTGTGAAATTGAGATAATGATATTTTGATGAATTGTGATTTTAATCACGTATTTATAATTATGTAAAATTATTCCATTATTGCACTTATGCTTTGATGATGATTTCTAAATCTCATATGCACTCCTTATTGAGCTAGTTGAAAGCTCACCCATTTCATTTCCTCCCCCACTGATTATTTACAGTGAGCGCAAGTACCTGCTGCGTACGTGACATAGGCTGGTGGACGAGACTCTCCCCAGGCTATTGCTTGTACACTCATGAGGTATAATTCAATTCATTTTGTATCCAGACAATTATGTAATGCAAACACTTATATTTAAGTAACGTTGGGATGTAATCAGGATGGTATATGTATATAAATTAGAAAAATGGGTTTATTTTGATACCATGTTATTTGGTTAAGTAAATGTTGATGTTGAGAGATCCTCGAGTATGAGATTAACTGACACGGTACAAGAATGCACCCCGAGTAAGAAGTTTAATTTAAGAAAAATTTTAGATTAGCCCTATTTTTCACGCTTACGGGCTGTCACAAATTGCTGAAAGGAGACTAGAGCATGGAAGATATGACAGACTGAATCAACAGGGATGAGACATCTGAGTGAAAGGATATGGAGGAAGGCTGAAGATTTCAGTGTTTTGGTGGAACAAAATTATAAATAAAACTGAATCTCATTTGAGGGAAGTAGCAGGTTCTAGGTATTGCAGTAGGAAGCTTACAAGTAAACTGAAAACAGTGGCTGAAAGTTGAGATAAAACCATGGGGACAAAGGCTGGCCAAGGCATAGAACCGAGGGGTTGAAAGAAGTGATAAAACATGGAATTCTGAAATGAAGCAGACTCGAGAATAGTAGCAGTAGTTGGGAAGAAAATTATAATGGGAGTAGATAAGGAAGTCAGAAGGTGGTAAATGTATATACATATTATAACTGAGAAACTGCATGACTGTGACAGAAACCGAGAGTAAGGAGGTTAAAGGCGAAAGAGATGAAACTGAAAGAAAATAGAAGATCGAAACTGAAGCTGTTCAAAAATAGGAATTAAGCTCTGTTGGCTGCTGAAGATGGGTTGGCTTTTGATGGTAAGGAATGGAAAGAAAAGAAGCCAACTGAGGATAAACCACTCCACTGCACAGGAAAGAAATATATATATATATATATATATATATATGTAAGTATATATCAAAGCTAGAGCAGCAAACTAGAGGGAGACAGGAATACATGAAGTGAGGCCCTGGGAAACTAAGATCCCCAAGCCATGAAGGAAACGATACTCGAGATAAGATCTGGAATAGACGAGGCAACAACAGAGAAGGTGTCACGGTCGACTTTTACCAAAAATCACTACAAATTTTTCATTTTTTCTTACCTTTCTTTCTGTCATAATTCAACCACCAATAGTTGGGCTGTGATTCGATATTAGTATCATCACCTTTACTTACCATATCATCCATTCAATACGATGCATACATGTCAATATTAATATTCTATTAACTATATTACTTTTATACCATAAGTGGACTCACTATATTAATATACAAATACATTACATCCCCTAATATTACACATCACTGAGTTGTATATATGTTCAGATACAAAATCGTATGTGATGTGCATACCTTTCACTCGATGGGAATGAAGTAGATAAAAGGAATGCTAGTCCTCAGTCGTACTCTATTTACTGCGAATGCTTTGTAGGGAGGGGGAAAATGAAAGGGGTGAGCTCACTAGCTCAGTATGGAAATCAGGCAAGCAAGTAGATAACCACACTATCTATAAAATATAATGTTGTGCCTTGAAAAAATTCCTTTTCATTTCACATCTAAAGCATGTATCTTTCTTTGAAATATTTATGCAAGTATGTATATATAAATACAAATCATTAGTATATACTGAAAACATGCTGGCTTAATAACATCAGCAAATCATGCAAAATATTGCTTTCTCGTGTAAATAATACAAATCACATTTATATCATGCCATATTGATTAACTCAAGTAAAGATGGCATTTCATCATGTTAAAACATGGAAATCGAGGATTCATAATCCCTAGGGTTTGCCCTTATAAAACACAAAGTCACATGTCGAGGCTCAACCCATCCCTCGGGTCTATCCAAATTTTTATAAAATCATGTGACAATTCAAACAAGAAATATCAGGTGAGATAGGCGACTACTTGTTCGAGGATTATGATCATATTCTCATTTTCGGTGATCCCAAGCTACACGGTACCCGATGTGCGGGGCGTCACATTGTTGTAACGGGAGGTGGGTCCAATCCTCAACCGTCAGCCAACAACTCTACATCTTCACAAGTCCACAATATCATGTACACACGGTACAACGTACTCCATGTGTCATACACGGTACAAAGTACTCCATGGACCCAATAACAGTTTTGATAGCCCTCTACCATATCTCAAAATGCACATGCGAGCATGAAATCGGTGCGACACATAGTTTGCACAAGGCTCCAGTATGGCTGTTTCATGCTATCTCTTTCAAAACTGGTACGTACGAGTAAACTCCAGCAGGACCTCATGCATAATTCATAAAGATCTAGTGCGAGCAATGCTCCAGCACTATGTCATGTAAAACTGAGTACGAGCAATGCTCCAGTACTCTATCATGCATCAATCATATAAAATCAAGTACGAGCAAAGCTCTCGTACTTTGTTATGTAGAATACATGTAAAATCCAGTACGAGCAGTGCTCCAGCACGATTTGTTTTCACACAACCCGATAGATGGCTTATTTAAAAGAGTTTCACTCAATTAAATCAAATCGACACTATATTATGTTGTTTTCGCATATAACATGAAAACATCAGCCAATCTATCTATGCATCTTCTAAACAGCAATAAAAACAGTCAAAACATGCTTTTTACAACTTTTCCTAACTTTCCTAGTTTTACCCTTAATAAGGGTAAAATTGTAATTTACCCTTTTTAGATCTCTATAAATTTTATTCTTTTTCTCTGACCCTCAAACTTTTTCAATGTATGTAAATATGCTCAAAACTACGTGCAGATATCTCTAACTGCCCGTAAAATTCCCTTACCTCAATTACTCTGTACAGTTTGACTTTTCCACGGTGAAATTTCGTTCAGTCCGATTTTCTCCCAATAAAATCTCTGGAACTGCATATAACCATTTATCAGGTTAGTTTCAATACATTCTTCAGTATTGTCCCTTTATTGGGCTTAATTTAAAGCATTTGGCCCATTTACTCTTATTGGGCCTAATTGCACCTTAATGGGCCTTAATCCGTTTTAAGCTCATTTTCACTTCACTTTTCATTTCAACTAGGCCTATTGGGCTTGTTAGTCCCATTAACATTTATTAGGCTTGGTCCGAGGCCCATTGTACTATTTACAATAGTCAATTTTCAATTCCAAACATAAAGCAATTTATATGGAACTAAATCCGTAACTTATGCGATTAATTTCTAACTCGTATAACTATACAAATTATAGCAAGTGAGATTCACTTACCTGAGATTCTGTGATGACTCGTAAATCGAGACTCGATCGAACCCATGTTCGTCGCTGTGGTCGGGCTACACATTTACATAATTAAACCAGTCAATTTTGGTCAAATATAATTTCAAATAAATTTTCCAAAAATTAAATCAGTTAATTCTGACCACTTACCGACTTTTCTTTAACCCGAGGCATCACCGAATTTTTTTCCTTTTTATCTCTTTTTTTCTCTCTCCTGGATAAATCGGTTCGGATTGGTTCAGTCCCCTTTTCACTGAATCGATCCGACCCGGTTCAGTGTCGATTTCGCCGTTCGGACTCTTTTTCGACTGGTTCCGGTCCTCGTTTTTGTCCAGTGAGGTCGCACAATAGAGAGAAACCTTCGTTTGGCTCGGGCTGGGGTAGATCGTCTTCGGATTCCTCCCGATTCCATCTTCTCTCTCGCGGCATCTCCCCTCTCTGATCTCCTCGGTGTTGACGAATCCAGGTGCATGGTGGTGGCCAGGCGTTCTCCCGGTGCCAGTCGTCCCTTCGCCAGGCACCTTGCACCCTCCTTCGTCGCACATTGCCGCCAGTGAGAAATCAGATGAGGATCGGGTTTGCATCCCCTGTTCGCGTGTTTCCAATTATGTTTTCCTTCTTTTTTCGTTTTCAATTTCCTTTCTTTTTCAATTCTTTTATTATTATTTTTTTATATATAATATATTATATATATTTTAATATAATATAATATATTATACCTAACAAATATCTTTACTAAGTATCTTAATTTATATATTATTTAATTTATTTCTATATATATATTTAGACATTGTTACTTATTTTTATTTCGGGAATATTTTTCCATATTTTCGAGATAAATTCTCGATGTGAACATTTCTGAGTTATAACCATAAATTCATATATTGATCAATTGGACTTAGAATTCAATTATTTCTTTTTTATTGATCAAGATTACATGAATCCATATTTACAAATATCAACTTCTTAAGAAATGACATCGAATTTTGAGTCTTACAGAAGGACCCAAAAAAGGGCCCTAGAGGAGGCAAGAGATGTGTAGCAAGGTGACAAGGATGATGGAGGAGAAAGCATGGCAACACCGAGAGGCTGGAAACTAGTTTGAAGCAGCAACAACAACAGTGGAAGAAAGAGAACCGTGGCATAGAAACAAGGGCAGAATTAGTGGACAGCGTATTGAGGAAGAAGAAGGAAGAAAAATGGCAGGAAGTGAACGATGAAAGAGGCGTGAGAAAGAGAGGAAGTCGAGCTAAGGAAATCATTTAATTGAGACTGTTACGACCCCTTTTCATCCAATTCATCTAAAAATCACCATAAATTTTTCGCTTTATTTGTTAGCTTACTCGGTCGTGAACAACTCTCACCAATAACAGTTGGGCTATGAGTCAGTATTAATTATCATTCGCCATTCATCCTTCGATTAATCAAGAGCAAACACATACATTTGGAAGTTTAAGTTCTATACTTATACATGTTTGCTAACACTTACATCCCCTATATTACGATTCAAATGATTTTTGTGCTATTACATGTTTAGATACAAAATGATTTCCTGTGTGTATACCTCCTAGCGATGGAGAGCAGCGGATGTCTGGACACAACTCCTCAGTCCCTTACTAGACTACTGTGTGCACTCTGTAGAGGGGGGAAAATGATAGGGATGAGCAATCACACGCTCAGTAAGGCAATAATGCAAACATGGTAGATAACTATACTATCTACATGCTTATAATGTCATGGCATAAAAATCATTAATATCCAGAGCATGAGGAAATATTAAAACTATGCCACATGTATATACATATATCATGTACTGAAAACATGAAAATAGGCATGTAAACATGGAAAACCATCATGTAAAACTTCTCATACTCATCATAATAAAACTTATCAGTTTCATCTCCAATCATGGATTTCATTATAATTTATCCCCTCGAGATTAACACCTTGTCAAACATTAGTAAAACTCTTCACAAACAAATTATCGTCCTTTAAAAACATTCCACAAGGTTCGACCCCTCCCTCGGGTCTACCTTGGACAATACAATTCATACTCTGTATATAAAACCATGTGACATCATATGAGACAGGTGGTCACTATTCACAATCAAGGACTCTGTTGGCCAACTATGTCATTATCATGCCAGACCACACAGATCCCGGTGTGCGCGGTATCATGTTGGAACAGAGGTGGGTTAGTGCTACGTCAGACTTTCAAATCAACATCATAACCTCATGGTATAGCGTACTCCATGTGATATACATGGTACAACATACTCCGTGGACCCATATCATGGTTCGGGGTGTCTGCCGTAGGTCTTATCTACCCCATGCCATGTATAACCTACTCAGTTTCAAGTGCACATGCAAGCATCTCATCCGCGTGACTAGCAGTCTACACGAGGCATCCAGCACGGCTCATGCGAGAATCTCATCCATGTGATAAAAAGTCCACACGAGGCATCCAGCATGAGTCATTACATATCACAGTGTGAAAAGCCCAGTGCGAGCAAAGCTTTAGCACGATTTCATGCATCATCATTTAATACCCTCGTATGAGCAACGCTCTAGTACGATTTTATGCATAACAAGCTATGAGAAAATCACGTACGAGCATAACTCAAGTACAGTTATATGCATAAGGAAATCAATGGAAACCCACGTATGAGCGAAAGCTCCAGTACGGCTCATAAAACATCACATAAATTTGATACGTGGCTCTATTTCAACAAAACATTCAAACCACAGTTAGCACCAGACTCGTGGTATTTCATAAAATTATGAAGTCAATAGCCAGCCTATCTGTAGATTTGCTTAAATCAATGCAATGTGTTTTGTAAAAATATCAAAACATAATGTTTATGCAATTATTAGCCTTACTACCCCTTTTGTAAGATTCACTTCCAAAACCAAAATCATCTATATCCGAAATCTTTCGTACAAATCATTAATCCTTCCCAGATAATCGAGCAATTACAAAGCCCTATAAACACCCTCAAAATATGTCTAGCTACCTTTAGATACTCACAAAATTCCCTTACCTGGAATCGCGTCGAGTGATCCACTTCCTCAGAGCTGTTTGACCGCGCAATCTGATTTGTTTCCAATGTAATCCTCGGAGCTACACAAATTACATATCACATCAATTTAACCCTAGATAACACAATTCTCGTGTTTATTATATTCGATTCAACTCAGTGTTTTTATTAACACTTATAAGACCTCACTTTCTCTTAAGTCCTTTTTCGATTATACTATTCATTTCTCGAGAATCTATTAGTTCCACAAAGCTTATTGGTTCACACTAAACCGGCATTAAGCTCATAATGCCTCTAGTTCATCATTTCCTTCACTATGGCAATTTATCAAACACCTCTTATATCCATTTTTAATCATCATCCATTCCAACATATATATTTCACAAAACTATCTTAGAATCATCTATACATGCTTACTAACATCTCTACATGCTTAAATCATCAACTTCATGTAATTTCAACTTTCTCTCACTAAACCCATTCTAGGTCATGGTTGTTTAAGCATGTATATGAACATTTCAGCTAACATTATATACACCAATCAACTCTTCAAAATGTCTATATTAACATACTAGAAGATGGTGTATTGAAATCTTACCTAGCTTGACTTTTTCCTCTTTTTGCCAAATTGGGGAAAAACCTCTTTTCTTCTTCAATCTAAGGTTTGAGCTTCCAATCTTTGACTATGTAGTTCACTCCCTAACTCGGAATAACTTTGCTCAAATAGCTTTTTCCTCAAATCTTTTGGAAGGTAAGGATATCCTAGAGTGAGAAAACTAGGTTATTTTTGGTTAAAATGGAAGATTTTGGGATTTTAGGGAAGAAGGCTCGATAGTCCGTTCCTTTTTATAGTAATCGCATTATGAGATAGATCTCCTAGGATGGAGATCGATCTCTCCTTGCTTAAATCATTTCAGAATTTGACAATGCAAGCTAGGGGATTGATTTGCCTCTTAGATGAGATCGATCTGCTCAAAGGGATAGGATCGATCTTTGTTAATAGGGTGGGATCGATCTCAACCAGGCAGAAAGCTTCAGAGATCGATTTGGCTTTAGGAGGAGATCGATCTGGCCTATCCAGAGGCTACTGGAGATCGATTTGCCTTATGGGAGGATATCGATCTGGCCCAAACAGAAGCAAATTGAGATCGATCTGCTTTGAGTGAGGGATCGATCTCCCTCTTCCAGAATGCTTGACATTGTGTTTCCAGGCCATAAGATCGATCTCCCCTTGCAATGATATCGATCTGGCCTTCATCCTGCAACATTTCAGCTGTAATTTTCTAGATTTTCAGAGTTAAACTCATATCCAATCACTTCAAAACCCAATTTGCATTTCATTCACACTTAACACTCAAAAGTATCCAATTCTTATGATTAATATATTGTGTAACTTGTCTGTACATCATGAAAATCACATGATTACATTGAAATTCAAGGGCCTTACATTCCTCCCTTCTTTTAAGAAATTTGATCCTCCAAATTAGAACCAAGTTAATCTAAAAATAACTCCGAGTGCTTCTCTTGCATCATACTCTCCAGCTCCCATGTAGCTTCCTCTAGAGTGTGATATTGCTAAAGAACTTTCACTAAGGGAATCGTCTTCGACTCAACACCTTCTCTTTCCTATCTAATATCCGAATCGACTTCTCAACATACGACATAATCTCATTGAGCTCCAATGCTCATATCTTATTACATGTGTCGGGTCCGGATGGTATTTTCGAAGCATGAAGACGTGGAAGATGTTATGAACACCTGCTAACTCCGGCGGCAATGCCAACCTATAAGCCTTATCTCCCCTCTCTCCCGAATCTCGAAGGGCCTGATATACCGAGGACTCAACTTACCCTTCTTACCAAACCTCATAATCCCTTTCGAGGGAAAAACTTTTAAGAATACAAACTCACCCACAGTAAACTCCAGTGGTCTCCGTCTCTTGTCAGCATAACTCTTTTGTCGGCTCTAAGCTATCCGTAACCTCTCACATATCAACTGGACGTCCTCAGAGGCTTGTTGCACTAAATCAAGAGTAAAACTCTGTCTATCACCAACCTCTTCCTATCCAATAGGGGATCAGCATCTGCGTCCATACAATGCCTCATATGGTGCCATCCCAATACTCGCATGATAATTGTTATTATAGGCAAACTCGACTAACGGTAGGTGATCATCCTAGGAGCCTCTAAAATCCAACACACACACTATCAACATATCCTCCAGGGTCTATATAGTCCTCTTCCATTGACCATCTGTCTGAGGATGAAAAGCAATACTGAAACTCAATTGGGTTCTCATCGCTTCCTGAAAGTGTTTCTAGAAGTGGGAAGTGAAACGGGTATCCCGATCACAAACAATGCTCACTGGAACACCATGCAACCAAACTATCTCTCGAACATACAAGTTCACCAACTAACTCAGAGTATCGGTAGCTTTCATAGCTAAGAAATGGGCTGACTTCATCAACCGATCCACAATCACCCAAATGGCATCATGACCTCCGCAAGTCCTCGGTAAGCCTATCACAAAATCCATGGTGACATGCTCTTACTTCCATGTTGGTATCGGTAGAGGCTACAATAGCCCTGTAGGCTTCTAATGCTCTACCTTCATCTGTTTATAGACGAGACATCTAGTGATATACTCAACAATATCTCTCTTCATTACAGACCTTCAATAAATTTTTTGAAGGTTCTGATACATCTTGGTACTCCTCGGATGTATCGTATACCTCGATGAGTGACCTCTGATAAAATCACTCTCCTGATCTCTGGATCCTTAGGAACACATATCCTGCCCTTGAACCTCAGCAATCTATCTGTACTCAGCTCAAAATCAGCACCCATACTTGTCTGCACCTGTCTCAACCAATTGATACACTGTCGATCACCCTGTTGAGCCTGTCGAATACGACTAATCTCTCCGTATCAGGTGGGGCTACATCCAAACTGAGGTTCACGAACTACTCCAACAACTCATGTTCCTGAACCATCATATAAGACACCAACCCGAGGTTCTTCCTGCTTAGTGCATCAGCTACTACATTCGCCTTACCCGGGTGATATAGGATTTCACAATCGTAATCCTTCAAGAGTTCAAGTCATCTCTTCTCATATTCAGCTCCTTCTATGAGAATATATACTTAAGGCTCTTGTGATCCGTTTATATATATGAAATTTCTCACCATAGAGATAGTGGCGCCATATCTTCAACGCAAACACTACGACTGCCAACTCTAAATCATGAGTCGGATAGTTCCTCTTGTGATCCTTCAAGTGTCTAGATCCATAGGCAACTACCTTCCCATCCTGCATAAGTAAACAGCCCAATCCCTGGTGTGATGCATCTGTATACACAAAGAAACCTCCTGGCTAGTACGAATAGTGAGAATCGAAGCAGTGGTTAACTGATGCTTAAGCTCCTGAAAACTCCTCTCATATGCCTCGTCCCACACAAACTTAACATCCTTCCACGTGAGATGTGTCAACGGAGCAGCTAGTCTGGAGAAACCCTCAACAAATCTTCGATAATAACTTGCCAATCCAAGGAAGCTTCTGATATCAGTGACTATCTTGGGCTATTCCCACTGTACAACTGCCTTAATCTTGGATGGATCTACTGATACCTCATCTCCCGATACAACATGGCCCAAAAATGAGATCTGCTCCAACCAAAAGTTACACTTACTGAGTTTGGCATATAGTTCCTTCTCTCGGAGGGTCCGTAAAACTATCCTCAAGTGCTGCTCATGATCTTCCCTGGACTTGGAATAAACTAAAATATCATCAATAAACACAATCACAAACTGGTCCAGGTATGGCTTAAATACATTATTCATCAAAGCCATAAAAGTTGTGGGGGCATTCGTCAACCCGAATGGCATAACCAAAAACTTGTAGTGGCCATAACGGGTATGAAATGCTGTCTTAGGTACATCTCCACTCTGTATCCTCAACTTATGGTACCCAGATCGCAGATCTATCTTAGAAAAGACTTGTGCTCCCCGAAGCTGATCCAACAAATCATCAATGCGTGGAAGGGGGTACTTGTTCTTAATAGTGGCCTTATTCAACAACCGATAATCTATACACAGTTAGAGGCTCCCATCTTTCTTCTTCATAAATAGAATCGGAGCTCCCCAAGGTGAGATGCTCAGTCTAATAAACCCCTTCTCTTAGCAACTCTTGCAACTGCTTCTTTAGCTCCTCCAACTCAATTGGAGCCATTCTATATGGTGGCTTAGATATCGGCTCTATACCAGGTACCAATTCTATGCAAAACTCCATTTCTCGGTTGGGTGGTAGCCCTAGTAAATCATCCGAAAAGATATCAGGAAACTCTACAACCACTAGAATGTCTCTCAATTTTGGGTGTGCCTTATCTGTATTAACCACGTATGCAATGAATCTTTCACATTATCCCTTTCCACCATTAGTAATCATAGGTCATCACATTAACATTCATGATAAATAAGTAGATTCATCTCTTAAATGTGATAAATAAAAATTATACTCTTCCTATTTACAAAAATCATGTCTCTTCATTTCATTTCAACAAAGCTTACAATAAGGTTATCTATCTCTGAAACCATCACTGTCTTAGCAAAATAGCCCAAACTAGTATGATTTGCAACCAACCAATCCATTCCTAAAATTACATCAAAATCACTCATATTGAGTAGAATAAGGTCGGTCGTCATATCTTTCCCTCCTATTTTCAGCCTACAATCCTTATACACATATTCAATCAACTGACTATCATTCATAGGTGTAGAAATCAATAACATTTTATCTAACAATGTAGGCTTTACATGCTTCAACAACTTATGTGTAAAGGAAGGCAATATAAAGGAATGCGTGGCACCAGGATCAAATAATACAGATGCTTCTAAATCAAAAATTAGGATGATACCTTTAATCACATCCGTCGAAGTGTCTGTGGTATCCAAGTCCATTATATGTACTCATCCTCTGCCAACCGTTTGCTTCCCTTTTTCCTCAGTTGTAGGTTTTCTCCTTGGAGTAGAAGTTTAAACAAGAGCTCTCTCTGACTCCTTGCCCTTCTTTGGGGCAGTCTCAATCATCTCCGAACAATACCTCGTGAAAAAATTATGATGGTACCTTTAATCAAATCTATCGAAGTGTCTGCGGTATCTTGGTCCAGTGCATGTACTCATCCTCTGCTAACTGCCTACTTCCCTTTTTCCTCAGCTGTAACTTTTCTCCTTGGAGCAGAAGTCTCAACATGAGCTCTCTCGGACTCCTTGCCCTTCTGTGGGACAGTCTCAATCATCTCCGGATAATACCTCGTGATATGCCTTGGTTTCCCATATCTGTAACACACAACAGGGGTCTGAGACCCCGTATATGTATAGCTATATATAGGAACATAGAAATGTAAATGAAATCATGAGTATGATAATACATTTGTAATACAAAGTATATGCAATGTAAGTTCATAAGATTATGTACGCACTTGTAATAAGAGTCGTGATTGTACGTACAAGTTACGTTATGAATGAGTATGAAGAAATGAACTTAAACACGATAAGAATGTGATTGAAATGGAATAAGAGTAGTGTGGTAAAATGAAAGGAAAGATTTACATAAGCGTATATTTTCATTCAGGTAATATCGTGTATATTTGGTCATACAAAGATTTTCCCATAAGTTTTAATATGTACTAAGTGTGATTGGATGACACTTTTAAGTCTCAAGGAGGGATGAATGAGGAAAGGATTATGGAGGTAAATTGAGGAAGTTTTGAATGAAGTTGTTATAGAAAAACTGCAGAAAATTTGGAAATATGGAGGCCAGATCGATCTCATAGGATGAGAGATCGATCTGGAAGAGCCAGAATGCTCATATGTGAGTAATGGAATGGAGCAGATCGATCTCTAAGGGAATCAGATCGATCTCCTTAGCTCTCGGGTTGGAAGCAGATCGATCTCCCCTAAGACCAGATCGATCTCCTTAAGCTTCTGTTTGACAACAGATCGATCTCAACCCTCGACAGATTGATCTCCTGCCTTTAAAATGTCTTAGAAAAGAGGGATTTTTAGAGGACCAGATCGATCTCCACCCAAGGAAGATCGATCTCATCAAGTTAAAACTATAAATAAGAGCAGTTGGATTTGCAGATTTCAGGATAAATCATTTCTTTCCACTTCAACTCAAAAACCTAGCTTTCTCACTCCTAAATCCAGCCATTTTTATTAAGATTTGAGGAAAAGCTATTAGAGACAAAGTCGTTCACATCTAAGAGAAGAACAACATAGTCTAGAGGCATTTCCCCATTTGTCGGATTGAAAGAATAAATGGCATTTCTAATTGGAGCAAAGAGGAAATCCAATGAGGTAAGTTCTAGTGCACAAATCCAATTACATTGGTCTAGTTAATGATTATGAAGTTAATTAGGTGTGCACCTTGTGGGTAGAACTACCTAGGATGGCATGAAATGAATATAACTTAGAAATGGTCTAGTGTGAGAAGTGGAATGTAGAAGTGTTAATGATGAATGAGACATCTTGAGAGGATGACTATGTTGTGGGCATGGTTTGGGCATGTTGATATTGGGATAAAATTGTGAGATTTACCACAAGGGGCAAAATGTGTATTTAAGGCATTGGATAAATACTTAGTTGAGTAAGAGTTAGAAACGTTAACTCAAGTGTTTGATGGATGAATTTCAGTTTTGGATGATACGCCGGAGCAAGTCGAGATGAGAATGTGAGAAGCGCAGAGGAGGATAGTTGCACACAAATAAAGTGAAGTAAGGGACTGTGTGTTAGCTATAGAGATGTTCGTGCGTATTTTACAGCAATTTCGTAGATATATTGCTAGAACTAGTACGATGTTATAATTCTATGAAATGATATGGAAGCATGAAAAGTACTACGATGTATATATGTATTGAGAAATGGGATAGGGTAAGGAAATAGCATGATATGCATGTTTTCAATGTTTTTCTCTAATTTACATTGATCTTGATGATTGAGAAGTGTTGATGATAGGTTGGCTAATTTTACATGTTTTAGCATGAAGAGGCATGCTGTATGAATAAACATGTTTTGAGTTTTAATAAGAGAAAATAGCTATCCATCAGTTTTGAGATGAGATTTGGTGTTGAAGCGCTAGCTCACACCCGTTTTAATGCCTTTGATGTACCGTGCTGGAGTTTTAACTCGCGCGAGGGTTTTGAGAAAGTGCGGGAACTTTGCTCGCACCTGTTTTATTGAGTTGAGGTAAACCTGGGGGTCTGGGACCCAAGGGGATACCAACCGACGGCCATTTGAACGAGCTGGGCCTTAACGATAGATCATACCGCGCTGGAGCCTTGCGATGACTGTGTGTCACGTTGCTTGCTCGCCTGGTATATGAGACATGGTTTAGGATGAAAAGTCCATCGGAGTTGGAGTATGGACTTGGGTCCACGGTCATACGTAGAACAGTGTAGTTATCCGTTGGTATACTATGTACCGTGCTGGGTGCACGTGAGTACAAGTATCGCGTAGATGACACACGACGTATTCTTACCGTGAGTATATGAGGAGATGTGGTTGATTGAGATGAGCCGGAGGGCAGGACTGACCCATTCCCCTTCAGGCGAAGTGATGCCTGTGCACACCTGATCAGTGAGGCTCGGGATCACTGACTATGGCCATATGTCGTGGATATTTGATTGCCAAAAATACCATGCCTATCTCAGAGATTCGAGAAACAGAGACAATCTCAGAAAAGAAAGAGATTCTGTGTTTTTGATAAATCTCTGATTTCACATTTGTGCCGTGAGGGCACCATTTATGAGCATATTTTAAATGGAAGCTTGATATTTGATTTACACGAAAATGCTATTGAGAAATATATGTCTAAATACATTTTTCGTATGGTATTTCCATTTATACTAAAAACATGGTTTTGGTTTATACATGCATGGGCTATGTAGGTAGTACGATATCTACCTGCTAGCATACATTTCCTTACTGAGTTGTGGTTTGCTCATCCCACTATTTTCCCCCTCCAGGTACTGAGAAGTAAGAGAGCGGTGGTCTCTAGGTCTTTTGTGTTGAACAGCTCCCACAATTCCGTAAAGGTATAAGATTTGTATACACGAGTATTTTGTATCTAATTTATCGTATCGCACAGTTATATCTTGGAATTGTAAACAGTATTATGGGGATGATATGTAAGCACATGGTATTTATACAATTGATTTTGTATATCTACACACATACCTGGGAGTGTGAATTAAAGATTTAAATCTTTCGCTGTAAATGAATGAATTTTAGTAATTGCATCTTCTCACAGCCCAACCGTAGTAGAGAATGTATGGATAGAAGGGTTCCCAGAAGTGGGGTGTGAAAGATTTGGTATCAGAGCAAGGTTGGTCTGATGTGAGTTGATGTTTAGGACTAAAAAAACATACATCCCCAAGTTACTGTGCGATATTTAGATACAAATGTGTGTACGGAGTTGGTAGTGAATTAAATGTTTGTTATAACGCAGGAAAGTTATCAGGCGAGTGAGTTATGCCTGAGAGACACCGCAAGAGGGGAGAGAGCTCGAGAGCTCTAGGGCGAAATGACAGGACTGAGAGGCACAGTAGATCATCCTCTAGTCATGAGTCCCAGGAACAGATAGAGGCTTCTGATCCTCGAATAACTCAATTGGAGGAAGACATGCGCACAATGATGACCATGATGGGTCAGATCATGGCTAGGTTTGAGGGTACACCTGGTACAGCGGGACAGGCTGCACCGAATCCCCCAACAGCTGCACCTGAACCTGAGAATGTTGCACCTGCGCAAGCTGAACCGGTTAGGCCACGGGAACCTCATATTTGACCCGTACCTCCTCCAGTAGCCCCACAGCAGTATGATGATGATTTGGGGTATGGATATGACTGTGATATGGAGAGATTGAGGCATTTTATGGACTTTAAGCCTCCTTCGTTTAGCGAGGTAAAGGATCCGACAGTGGCTGAGGACTGGATCAGTCAGATGGAGAAGTTATTCGACTTCTGTAGATGTTCAGCTATGGAGAGAGTAGCGCTTGCGGCCTTTGTATTGAGAGGTGAAGCAGAGCACTGGTGGAGGTCCACCAGGCCGATGTTGAGAGCTCAAGGTATGACTATCACTTGGGATATATTCTTGGGTGTTTTCAGAGAGCAATACATCCCAGATACTGCTTGACGTAGGTTACAGATGGAATTTCTGAATCTGACTTAAGGGAATCAAACAGTTGATGAGTATGAGTCACGATTCACTTCACTGTGTCGATATGATCCGAACTCGATCAGGAGTGAAGCTATCAGAGTCCGTAGATTTGTAGATGGACTGAGGCCTTCAATCCGAGCGAAGTTGGCCCCATTTGATGTCGCTACATATAGAGAAGCTGTGCGACGGGCCCAGTTATGTGAGCAAGATTATGACTTGCAGACTTCTGAGTTTAGTTGGGGTAAAGACAAGGGTCCGAGGAAGCTGGGAGATGGGAAGAGTGCCAAATTTGGTCAAAAATTCATGAGTAAGCGTCAGAGAGAGGTAGATGAGTTCCAGAAAAAGGTTGCTAGACCTTTTATGCCTCCGACTCAGACACCAGCCAGGGGTATAGTGATTGGTGGACCCCGACCGACTACAGATTAGTGTAGACTATGCGGTCGATACCATGGTGGTAGGCCATGTCATCTTTAGGGTACCTGATGCTTCAAATGTGGTAAATTTGGACATTATGCCAGAGAGTGCCTGGAGATAGTTGAGGCAATTCCACAGAGGGGTAAGGAGCCAGAGAGGGTTCCTACAGTTGCACCTCCTACAAGAAAGAAAGCCTCGGTTGAAGAAAAAGGAAAACAAGTTGTGGGTCAATGCAGGGTGTATGCGATAGACCAGGCATCGGCTGATACCTCTTCTGAAGTGATAAAAGGTACAATCTTGATTTTCAATCTTGGGGTTATAGCTTTGTTTGATTCTGGTGCTATGCATTCCTTTATATCACCTGCATGTGCATCTAAGTTAAAAGGTTTTGTAGAACCCACATACTTGAGTAGGACTTTACTAATAAGTACTCCAATGAGAGTTAGCCAATTAGTCGAGCAAGTGTATAAAGATTGTAAAGTGAGGGTAGGAGATAACTACATGACAGCCAACTTGATTTTGTTGAATATGTATGACATTGATGTAATTTTGGGAATGGATTGGTTAGCCACCAATCATGCTATCATAGACTGTCGTTCTAAGTCCATTACGTTTTCTCTACCTGAAGAATGTGTTGTAAGATTTTAAGAGAAGAAATGAAATCTTAAATTTTGTGTTAAGTAAAGTACTTTGGTATAAATGGCTGGAGTGTTGTTTTGAAGGTTTTGTTGCTTATGTGGTGGATTTGAACAAAGTACATCCGGATATGGAGGACATCCCAGTGGTCAGAGAATTCCCTGATGTCTTTCCAGACGATCTACCAGGATTGCCACCTGATAGAGAAACGAAATTCGGTATGGACTTGACGCCTGGAACCGAACCAATATCCAAGTCACCATATAGGATGGCTCCAGTTGAGCTAGAGGAATTAAGGAAACAGCTACAAGAGTTGTTAGAGAAGGGGTTCATAAGACCGAGCGTCTCACCATGGGGAGCCCCGGTATTATTTGTGAAGAAGAGAGATGGGAGCCTCAAGTTGTGCATCGACTATCGGATGTTGAACAAGGCTACCATCAAGAATAAGTACCCCTTGCCACGCATTGACGATTTATTGGATCAGCTTCGAGGAGCACAGATCTTTTCCAAGATAGATTTGAGGTCTGGGTATCATCAATTAAAGATTCGAAAGGAGGATGTGCCCAAGACGGCATTTCATACCCGCTATGGCCATTACGAATTGTTAGTGATGCCTTTTGGGTTGACCAATGCGCCGATAGCTTTTATGGCTCTAATGAATGAAGTATTCAAGCCATACCTGGACCAGTTCGTAATTTTTTTCATTGATGATATATTGGTGTATTCAAGGTCCAGAGAAGAGCATGAGCAGCACTTAAGGATTATTTTGCAGACCCTCCGAGAGAGAAGGTTATATGTCAAGCTTAACAAATGTGACTTTTGGCTAGAACAGATTTCTTTTCTAGGCTATCTTATATCGAAGGATGGGGTGTCAGTAGATCCATCCAAGATTGAGGCCGTTGTTCAGTGGGAACAACCTAGGACAGTCACAGAGATCAGAAGTTTTCTAGGTTTGGCTAGTTACTACAGGAGATTTGTAGAGGGTTTCTCTAGATTAGCTACTCCATTGACACGTCTTACGAGGAAGAGTGTGGAGTTTTTATGGGATGAAGCTTGTGAGAGAAGTTTTCAGGAACTTAAGCGCAGATTAACCACCGCGCCAGTTCTTATCATCCCTAACAGTTCAAAGAATTACTCGGTGTATACAGATGCTTCGCATCAAGGACTAGGCTATGTTTTGATGCAAGATGGAAGGGTGGTAGCTTATGGATCTAGACAGCTGAAAGATCATGAGAGGAACTGCCCCACTCACGATTTGGAGTTAGCGGCCGTAGTGTTTGCGTTGAAGATATGGCGCCACTACTTATATGGTGAGAGATTTCAGATCTTTACGGATCATAAGAGTCTGAAATATCTATTCTCACAGAAGGAGTTAAACATGAGACAGTGGAGGTGGTTAGAACTTCTCAAGGACTATGATTGTGAGATCTTATACCACCCGGGGAAGGCAAATGTGGTTGCCGATGCATTGAGTCGGAAGAGTCTCGGGTTGGTATCACATATGATGGTTAGAGAGCACGAGTTGTTAGAATAATTCACGAACCTTAGTCTGGATATGACCCTACCTGAGATTGACAACTATGGGATTATTGCTAGCTTGAGATTAGAATCGGAGTTGATTGAGAAAATCCGACAAGCTCAGCAAATTGATCAATGGTGTATTGACATGATTAGCCAAATCCGAAAAGGGAAGGGTGCCGATTTTATATTGAGTTCAGATGGAATACTAAGGTTTGGAGATAGAATATGTGTTCCTAAGGATTTAGAGCTGAGGAAGCTGGTCTTATCAGAGGCTCACTCGTCAAGATATACGATACACCCGGGGAGTAGTAAGATGTATCAAAATCTCTGAAAGGCATATTGGTGGTCTGGAATGAAAAGAGACATAACTGAGTATGTCGCTAGATGTCTCATTTGTCAGCAAGTAAAAGTCGAACATCAGAAACCAGGAGTATTATTACAACCTCTACCGATACCAAAATGGAAGTGGGAGCATGTCACCATGGATTTTGTGATGGGTTTACCGAGAACCCGTAAGAACCATGATGCGATATGGGTGATAGTAGATCGGTTAACGAAATCGGCACATTTCTTAGCCATGAGATCTACAGATACATTGAGTGCATTGGCGAACCTGTATGTGCGAGAAATAGTGAGATTGCATGGAGTCCTAGTGAGTGTTGATTCTGGTCGGGATGCCCGCTTCACTTCCCACTTTTGGGGACATTTTTAGGAAGCGATGGGGACCCAGTTGAGTTTTAGCACCGCTTTTCATCCTCAAACAGATGGTCAGTCAAAAAGGACTATACAGACCTTGGAGGATATGTTGAGAGCGTGTGTACTGGACTTTAGAGGCTCATGGGATGATCACTTGCCATTGATTGAGTTCGCCTACAATAACAGCCATCACTCAAGTATTGGTATGGCCCCTTATAAGGCACTATACGGTCGTAGATGCCGATCGCCCATTGGTTGGGAAGAAGTTGGTGACAGACAGTTGCTCGCTCCCGATTTGGTTAAGCAAGCCTCCGAGGATGTTCAGATAATATGCGAGAGGCTTCGAACAGCTCAAAGTCGACAAAAGAGATACGCTGACAGGAGACAGAGACCACTTGAGTTTGATGTTGGCGAGTCTGTATCTTTTAAAGTATCTCTTTCTAAGGGAATAACGAGGTTTGGGAAGAAAGGAAAATTAAGTCCTCGTTACATTGGTCCCTTCGAGATTGTGGATAGAGTGGCAGATGGAGCATATAGGCTAGCCTTACCACCTGAGCTAGCAGAAGTCCACAATGTCTTCCACGTTTCTATGCTTCGAAAGTACTACCCGGATCTGACACATGTAATTAGCTATGAGTCGTTGGAGCTCAAGGAGGATATGTCGTATGTCGAGAGACCGATCCGGATATTGGATAGAAAAGAGAAGGTGTTGCGGAACAAGATGATTTCATTGGTTAAGGTTTTGTGGCAACATCACACCGTGGAAGAGGCCACATGGGAACTGGAAAGTTTGATGCGGGAAAAGTATCCCGAGTTATTCACAGATTAAATTGGTTCAAATTTGGAGGACCAAATTTTCTAAGTGGGGGAGAATGTGAGACCCCGTATATGTATAGCTGTATATAGGAACATAGAAATGTAAATGAAATCATGAGTATGATAATACATTCGTAATACAAAGTATATGTAATGTAAGTTCATAAGATTATGTACGCACTTGTAATAAGAGTCGTGATTGTACGTACAAGTTGCGTTATAAATGAGTATGAAGAAATGAACTTAAACACGATAAGAATGTGATTGAAATGGAATAAGAGTAGTGTGGTAAAATGGAAGGAAAGATTTACATAAGCGTATATTTCCATTCAGGTAATATCGTGTATATTTGGTCATACAAAGATTTTCCCATAAGTTTTAATATGTACTAAGTGTGATTGGATGACACTTTTAAGTCTTAAGGAGGGATGAATGAGGAAAGGATTATGGAGGTAAATTAAGAAAGTTTTGAATGAAGTTGTTATAGAAAAACTACAGAAAATCTGGAAATATGGAGGCCAGATCGATCTCATAGGATGAGAGATCGATCTGGAAGAGCCAGAATGCTCTTATGTGAGTAATGGAATGGAGCAGATCGATCTCTAAGGGAATCAGATCGATCTCCTTAGCTCTCGGGTTGGAAGCAGATCGATCTCCCCTAAGACCAGATCGATCTCCTTAAGCTTCTGTTTGACAGCAGATCGATCTCAAGCCTCGACAGATCGATCTCCTGCCTTTAAAATGTCTTAGAAAAAAAGGATTTTTAGAGGACCAGATCGATCTCCACCCAAGGAAGATCGATCTCATCAAGTTAAAACTATAAATAGGAGCAGTTGGATCTGCAGATTTCAGGATAAATCATTTCTTTCCACTTCAACTCAAAAACCTAGCTTTCTCACTCCTAAATCCAGCCATTTTCAATAAGATTTGAGGAAAAGCTATTAGAGACAAAGTCGTTCACGTCTAAGAGAAGAACAACATAGTCTAGAGGCATTTCCCCATTTGTCGGATTGAAGGAATAAAGGGCATTTCTAATTGGAGTAAAGAGGAAATCCAATGAGGTAAGTTCTAGTGCACAAATCCAAGTACATTGGTCTAGTTAATGATTATGAAGTTAATTGGGTGTGCACCTTGTGGGTAGAACTACCTAGGATGGCATGAAATGAATATAACTTAGAAATGGTCTAGTGTGATAAAATGGAATGTAGAAGTGTTAATGATGAATGAGATATCTTGAGAGGATGATTATGTTGTGGGCATGGTTTGGGCATGTTGATATTGGGATAAATTTGTGAGATTTACCGCAAGGGGTAAAATGTGTATTTAAGGCATTGGATAAATGCTTAGTTGAATAAGAGTTAGAAATGTTAACTCAAGTGTTTGATGGATGAATTTCAGTTTCGGATGATACGCCGAAGCAAGTCAAGATGAGAATGCGAGAAGCGCAGAGGAGGATAGTTGCACACAAATAAAGTGAAGTAAGGGACTATGTGTTAGCTATAGAGATGTTCGTGCGTATTTTACAGCAATTTCGTAGATATATTGCTAGAACTAGTACGATATTATAATTCTATAAAATGATATGGAAGCATGAAAAGTACTATGATGTATATATGTATTGAGAAATGGGATGGGGTAAGGAAATAGCATGATATGCATGTTTTCAATGTTTTTCTCTAATTTACATTGATCTTGATGATTGAGAAATATTGATGATAGGTTGGCTAATTTTACATGTTTTAGCATGAAGAGGCATGTTGTATGAATAAACATGTTTTGAGTTTTAAAAAGAGAAAATAGCTATCCATCAGTTTTGAGATGAGATTTGGTGTTGAAGCACTAGCTCACACCCGTTTTAATGCCTTTGATGTACCGTGCTGGAGTTTTAACTCGCGCGAGGGTTTTGAGAAAGTGCGGGAACTTTGGTCGCACCTGTTTTATTGAGTTGAGGTAAACCTGGGGGTCTGGGACCCAAGGGGATACCAGCCGACGACCATTTGAACGGGCTGGGCCTTAACGATAGATCGTACCACGCTGGAGCCTTGCGATGACTGTGTGTCACGCTGCTTGCTCGCCTGGTATATGAGACATGGTTTAAGATGAAAAGTCCATCGGAGTTGGAGTATGGACTTGGGTCCACGGTCGTACGTAGAACAGTGTAGTTATCCGTTGGTATACTATGTACCGTGCTGGGTGCACGTGAGTACGCGTATCGCGTAGATGACACACGGCGTATTCTTACCATGAGTATATGAGGAGATGTGGTTGATTGAGATGAGCCGGAGGGCAGGACTGACCCATTCCCCTTCAGGCGAAGTGATGCCCTGTGCACACCTGATCAATGAGGCTCGGGATCACTGACTATGGCCATATGTCGTGGATATTTGATTGCCAAAAATTCCATGCCTGTCTCAGAGATTCGAGAAAGAGAGATAATCTCAGAAAAGAAAGAGATTTTGTGTTTTTGATAAATCTCTGATTTCACATTTGTGCCGTGAGGGCACCATTTATGAGCATGTTTTAAATGGAAGCTTGATATTTGATTTACACAAAAATGCTATTGAGAAATATATGTCTAAATGCATTTTTCGTATGGTATTTCCATTTATACTGAAAACATGGTTTTGGTTTATACATGCATGGGCTATGTAAGTAGTACGATATCTACCTCCTAGCATACATTTTCTTACTGAGCTGTGGTTTGCTCATCCCACTATTTTCCCCCTCCAGGTACTGAGAAGTAAGAGAGCGGTGGTCTCTAGGTCTTTTGTGTTGAACAGCTCCCACAATTCCGTAAAGGTATAAGATTTATATACACGAGTATTTTGTATCTAATTTATCGTATCGCACAATTATATCTTGGAATTGTAAACAGTATTATGGGGATGATATGTAAGCACATGGTATTTATACAATTGATTTTGTATATCTACACACATACCTGGGAGTGTGAATTAAAGATTTAAATCTTCCGCTGTAAATGAATGAATTTTAGTAATTGCATCTTCTCACAGCCCAACTGTAGTAGAGAATGTATGGATAGAAGGGTTCCCAGAAGTGAGGTGTAACAAGGGGTCCTCGAACAAGGCCTGGTACCATGAAATCTGCCACATCTCTTACACTGCTTGGTAGTAGGCTGTGGTCCTTAAAGGACTACACCCCTTCGTGGAGCTAAAGCTAGGTACGTAGGAGGTTTAGCAACTCTCTCATGCATCTCCTTAATCTTTGGCCTCTTCTCAAACAATCTTTGACATCCTCTCCTGACCATTCTATTAATCCTGGATCTCTTCCAGTCTCTATCTCTCCTGCCACTAATCATTCCAAATTCAGAGGGCTTCTACTCAAATTCCTGTTCACATAGTTATGCCTTGCGCACTGCCTCTTCATAAGTGACGATGTCAAACGGAGCCAATCTAGATCTGATGGTTGGTCTCAGTCCATCCATGAACTTCTAGACCTTCAAAGCCTCACTGCTCAATGTATCAAGGTCATATCTCCCCAAGGATATGAACCTAGACTCATATTTGTCCACAGAGCGGTTCCCCTGAGCTAAATTCATAAACTCTATCCGCAGTTTCCTCTGTGCAGTGGCTGGAATATACTGCCTCTTAAAGGCCTCCAAGAATGTCTCCCATGTAATCTCGGAGTGTCGGGCTCTCATAATAGATATAGTGGATCTCCACCAGTGCTCTGCCTTGCCCTTCAGTATAAATACTGCAAAGGTAACCCTCTCAGTCAACGTACACCTGAAGAACCCATGCAATTTCTCCATCTCATATACCCAATCCTCAGCCACAACCGGGTCTTTCACCCCTCTAAATACTAGAGGTTTCAACTCTTAGAATTGTCGTAACCTAGTCAACTCGTAATCATAACCTAGTTCACCTCTGTTCGGCTGTGGAGCGATAGAGGAAGTCGTATCCTGGACTGGAGGTGGTGTAACAGTCCCTGTCGTCTGAGGTCTCTTTGCCTCTGCAGCTGCCTATCCAGTAGAAGTAGTATGCACGACTGGACCTCATCTATCGCCAGCACCTAATGCCCGCGTGACTATATCCACGAGGCTCTCAATACTCTATTCTATCCTAGCGAAGCGTGCCTCAATATCCACTGGTCTCTCAATAGTGTGGAGCCTAATCTGTCTGTGGCTCCACACGGCTCTCAAGCCTACCTCTACGGCTCTTAGCTCGTGAACTCGCCTCTCTACCTCGGCAGGTGACAGGCATAATGCCTAATTTCCTGTATCCGTACCATAAATTAGTCTCATTCTATCTCGGTATACATAATTATATCTAAACAAAAGCACAGTAATACAAGGATGTAACTTTCCTACTTATTAATAACGAATCATATCAAGCCAACTCAGCTCTGATACCAATCTTTGTCATGACCCCTTTTCATCCAATTCATCTAAAAATCACCATAAAATTTTCGCTTTATTTGTTAGCTTACTCGGTCGTGAACAACTCTCACCAATAACAGTTGGGCTATGAGTCAGTATTAATTATCATTCACCATTCATCCTTCGGTTAATCAAGAGAAAACACATACATTTAGAAGTTTAAGTTCTATACTTATACATGTTTGCTAACACTTACATCCCCCATATTACAATTCAAATGATTACTGTGCTAATACATGTTTAGATACAAAAAGATTTCTAGTGTATATACCTCTTAGCGATGGAAAGCAACGAATGTCTGGACACAACTCCTCAGTCCCTTACTAGACTACTGTGTATGCTCTGTAAAGGGGGGAAAATGATAGGGATGAGCAACCACAAGCTCAGTAAGGTAATAATGCAAGCATGATAGATAACGACACTAACTACATGCTTATAATGCCATGGCATAAAAATCATTAATATCCAGAGCATGAGAAAATATTAAAACTATGTCACATGTATATACATATATCATGTACTGAAAACATGAAAATAGGCATGTAAACATGAAAAACCATCATGTAAAATTTCTCATGCTCATTATCAAAAAACCTATTAGTTTCATCGCAAATCATGGATTTCATCATAATTTATCCCCTCGGGTTTAACACCTTGTCAAACATTAGTAAAACTCTTTACAAACAAATTATCGTCCTTTAAAAACATTCCACAAGGTTCGACCCCTCCCTCGGGTCTACCTTGGACAACACAATTCATATTCAGTACATAAAACCATGTGATATCATAAGAGATAGGTCGTTACTATATACAATCGATGACTCTATTGGCCAACTATGTCATTATCATCCCAAACCACATGGATCCCGGTGTGCGGGGTATCATGCTGGAACGGAGGTGGGTTAGTCCTACGCCAGACTTTCAAATCAACATCATAACCTCACGGTACAGCATACTCCATGTGATATACATGATACAACGTACTCCGTGGACCCATATCATGGTTGGGGGTACCTGTCGTAGGTCTTATCTACCCCATGCCATGTATAACCTACTCAGTCTCAAGTGAACGTGCGAGTATCTCATCCGTGTGACTAGCAGTCTACATGAGGCATCCAGCATGGCTCATATGAGCATCTCATCTGTGTAAACCAAAGTCTACAAGAGGCATCCAGCACGACTCAATACATACCACAGTGTGAAAAGCCTAGTGCGAGCAAAGCTCTAGCACGATTTCATGCATCATCATTTAATACCCTCGTATGAGCAATGTTCTAGTACAGTTTTATGCATAACAAGCTATGAAAAAATCACGTACGAGCATAGCTCCAATACGGTTATATGCATAAGGAAATCAATGGAAACCCACGTACGAGCGAAAGCTCCAGTACGGCTCATAAAACATCACATAAATCTTATAGGTGGCTCTATTTCAACAAAAAACGTTCAAACCACAGTTAGCTCCGGACTCGTGCTATTTCACAAAATTATGAAGTCAATAGCTAACCTATCCATAGATTTGCTTAAACCAAAGCAATGTGATTCGTAAAAATATCAAAACATAATGTTTATGCAATTATTATCCTTACCACCCCTTTTGTAAGATTCAGTTCCAAAACCAAAATCATCTATATCCGAAATCATTTGTACAAATCATTAATCCTTTCCAGATAACCAAGCAATTACAAAGCCCTGTAAACACCCTTAAAATACATGTAGCTACCTCTAGATACTCACAAATTTCCCTTACCTGGAATCACATCAAGTGATTCTAGTTCCTCAGAGCTGCTCGACCGCACAATCAGATTTGTTTCTAATGTAATCCTCGGAGCTGCACAAATTACTTATCACATCAATTTAACTCAATACAACACAATTCTCATGTTTATTATATTTGATTCGACTCATTGTTTTCATTTACACTTATAAGACCTCACTTTCTTTTAAGCCCTTTTTTGATTGTACTATTTATTTCTCGAGAATCTATTAGTTTCACCAAGCTTATTGGTTCACACTAAACCAGCATTAAACTCATAATGCCTCTAGTTCATCATTTCCTTCACTATGACAATTTATCAAACACCTTTTATGTCCATTTTTAATCATCATCCATTCTAACATATATATTTCACTAAACTATCTTAGAATCATCTATACATGCTTACTAACATCTCCACATGCTTAAATCATCATCAACTCCATGCCATTTCAACTTTCTTTCACTAAAACCATTCTAGGTCATGGTTGTTTAAGCATGTATATGAACATTTCAGCCAACATTATATACACCAATAAACTCATCAAAATGTCTATATTAACATACTAGAAGATGGTGTATTGAAATCTTACCTACCTTGACTTTTTTCTCTTTTTTCCAAATTAGGGAAAACCTCTTTTCTCCTTCAATCCTAGGTTTGAGCTTCCAATATTTGACTATGTGGTTCACTCCCTCACTAGGAACAACTTTGCTCAAATAGCGTTTTCCTCAAATCTTTTAAAAGGTAAAGATATCCAAAAGTGAGAAAATTAGGTTGTTTTTGATTAAAATGGAAGATTTTGGGATTTTGGGGAAGAAGGCTCGATAGTGAGGTTCTTTTTATAGTAATCGCGTTATGAGATCGATCTCCTAGGGTGGAGATCGATCTCCCCTTGCTTAAATCCCTTCAGAATTCGACAATATAGGCTAGGGGATCGATCTGCCTCTTAGGTGAGATCGATCTGCTCAAAGGGATAAGATCAATCTATGTACATAGGGTGGGATCGATCTCGGCCAGGCAAAAAGCTTCAGAGATTGATCAGGCCTTAAAAGGAGATCGATCTGGCCTATCCAGAGGCTATCGGAGATCGATCTGCCTTATGAGAGGAGATCGATCTGGCCCAAACAGAGGCAACTTGAGATCGATCTGCTTTGAGTGAGGGATCGATCTCCCTTTTTCAGAATGCTTGGCATTGTGTTTCCAGGCCATGAGATCGATCTCCCTTTGCAATGAGATCGATCTGGCCTTCATCTTTCAACATTTCAACTACAATTTTCTATATTCTCAAAGTTTAACTGATATCCAATCACTTCAATACCCAATTTGCATTTCATTCACACTTAACACTCAAAAGTATTGAATTCTTATGATTAATATATTATGTAACTTGTTTGTACATCATGAAAATCACAAGATTACTGTAAAGGCCTGGGTTCGCCCTTCACCAGGTCACCCAGCCTCACGCTCCACATATTGTCCGCTTTGGGCTAGCCCACATGGCCCCCTCATGATTTTGCTCCACTGGCCCATCTTGGAGCTACCTCCACAGGGAAAGCTAGGAGATGCATCCTCAGAGGCTCGAACTCAGGACTATGTCCTAGTCGACGCACTCTGATGATACCACTGAGCCACATGTTTTATGTACAAGCCTGAGCCCACCCCTCCTCTGGTCACCCAGCCTCACACTCCACGTATTGTCCGCTTTGGGCTAGCTCACATGGCCCCTTCACTGTTTTGCTCCAAGATGGGCTAGTGGAGCAAAATTGTGAGGGGGCCATGTGGGCTAACCTAAAGCGGACAATACGTGGAGTGTGAGGTTGGGTGTTCTAGGGAGGGGAGGGGCAGGTCCAGGCCTTTACAATTACATTGAAATTCACTGGCCTTACAAAGACTAACTTGCCTCAGTGTCAATGCTGGAAAACAGGGATGCTGGAGAAGGTAAAAGCTGCGAGGATGATGTTGATGGTAACTAAAATAGGCAGTGTAGGGTGGCAGAAACGGGAAGGATATGGTGGTGAGAGGTAAGATGGGAGGTATCGAATGAAGGAGGAAGAAGAACGAGGTGATGATAGTGACGGAGAACAGTGGCTAGACCGAAACCAAAGAAGAAAGAAAAGAAAAGGAAGAAAGGAAAAAGATGTGGGAAAGAAAAGCAAATTTAAAAAAAAAAAAGAAGAAGAAGAAGGAATGTTTATTTATTTATATATGTTATTATTGTGTATATATATAAATAAATAATGAAATTTAAGATGGATCAAACTACACAAGGAATTTGGGTAATTTGAGTGATAAACTACTCAAAAAATATTATTGCAATTACGAGTATGAACTTCCAGGGAAATAAATCGAATAAAGCTGACTCACCAACTCGCACCGCGGAGACATCAAGGACTACTGACAAAACACCGAGGTAAGGAAAATCCTGTGTGCTGCTAGAGATAAATTGCACGTATTTTCTGTCAATTCGTAGATATGAATTTTAGGAAATATTTTATTGTAAGGAAAATTCGCGTTGCTGCTAGAGATAAATATGTGTAATTTCTGTGCATTGGTAGTTATAAATTTTAGGGTAAATTTCTTAGTTATTGAAATTATAGAAAACCCTAGACCGACTTGACACTTTGGAATTTAAGGAAAATTTTAAAAAACTTCATACATTGGCCCAGCTACTGATATAGATTTTACTTGGTTTATTTAGACAAAAAATCTCGATAATTATAATTATTGCTTTTAAATCGAAATTCCCTGGTTTTACTCATCGTAGCCTATTTATTGACATTTTTAATCGAGAGGAAAAGGTTAGTCAGCCTCTTATGAATTGTTTTATAAAACGAACTAAATTCATAAGCGATTTAAGGGAAATGATTTGCTTATAAAGTTATTCTGATGATATGTGCTTGAGCGCGTACTGACTGTGTGTCGTACGGTCTGACTCGTACTAATTTTGAGACAAAGGCGTTGGTGAGATCATACTGCATTTTTGTCTGTTTTGTATCTGTTTCTTTGGTCCATGGGGTATGATGTACCGTGCAGCACGCACGCGAGTACGATGTACCATGTTTCTTATTCTGATTCTAGTCTTTGAACATTCTGGTCTGTTAGCCATTTGAGTAACTAACCACTCCCACAGCGATTGACATCACGACAAACCTAGCCCTAGATTGCTCGGAGTCACCGACATTGGCCAATTGTCATTTCTGATATCTGATATAGCATGTTTACCTTGTCTCGTCTATTTGAACTTTTGAATTGACTGAGTGATTATATTTTCATATCGAACTGAATATTTTAATGCATAAGAGACGGTGGGGGCCACCTCTTGAATCCTGCAGGACCAAAGTGCCACACCGTCATCACTTTTAATTGTTGTTTAAAGTTTTAGAAAACGGTATTGATTTCAATTCCCTTTTCATATTGAAATTGCCATGGGTTTTTTCGACTTTGATTTTTCAGAACTAGCAGTGCCTCTGTAAATATTTGAAATATTTTTTGAAACTACCTGCATGAACTGTGATATCTGGAAATCTGTTTATTTTGCTACTGGAAGCTCTAAAATTTCTGTATTTACCACATTAGCTAATTTTACTATTGATATATGTTTTGGTTTCTGAAATTCGATTTTGGTATCTGTGAATTAGCCAAACTAAATCTATACTTTGTGAAATTTTTTGGATTTGGTAGATACATATATATATATATATATATATATTTAGGTAGTGTATTTATCTACCTGCTATGGGGTTTTTCTTACTGAGCATGTTGAGCTCACCCTTTACTTCCTCCACAGAGCCCCTTTATAGCTTGGATTACTTCTGTTAGTAAGGCATTCCACACAGTTATGATTTTCGCAGAGCATATATCTACATCGAAGGTATACCCAGGCTTAAACAATTCTTTTGTATCTAAAATTTTTATAAGTACAGTAATTCCTACTAGATGTGTCTAGGGAATGTGAATATACTTTTGTTTATAATTTGTTACTAAGAAAGAAAATAAATCAGACTAAGTTATTATTTTGACCTATTATCGACTTGTAACCCAACCAAATTGTGTGGAAATTTAGGTCATTACAGATTATATCGCAACAGTCACCTTTCTAAAATGCTTTGAGTTTCATAAAATCAAAACAACTTATTCTATCTCTTAAAGCTCATAAAGATGAAGAAAAAACTTTTCTCAAAGTATGTAAGAGGGAAAGGATGGAGGACTTGGATTGGTGGCAATGACTATACAAGGTCTTTTTGCCACCCATAATGATAAAGCCTTCAATTGTGGTTGGACATGATGTTCTATTTATAGGTAAAGACAAATATGTGTCATTAATTGGTGTTTTTACCTTTTTAGTCCCTGAACTTATTTTTAATTGCAATCGGGTCCACCACTTCATTAAACTATTTAATTAAATGTAAGCCCAAATTATATTTAATGCAAGGGGATCCCAACTTAATTAACCTCTTTTAATTAAGTCCATTTAACCACAAACTTTTAGGAAACGTTTGGAATCAAATAAAGCTTCTTTACGACACAATTAGAGCACTTTTTACTCCAACCATGCCGCTGCATGACATTTAGATGACAAGGGGTGTGGCAGATGTAAGACCTGAAATTCGGCATAAATTCCTTAAGAAATCGTTATTTTAAACATGGATTTAGGAAATCTTGATAAATAAAGAAGAAATAATTGAATTTCAGGTCCAATTGATCAAAATACGAATTTATTGTGAAGACCGAAATTTAATGTTAAAGATATTTTGTATATATATTATATTATATTAAAATATAATATAATATAATATATATTAAATAAAATAAAATGTAATTGAAAAAAATGAATCAGAAAAAAAAAATGAAAAGCGAAAAAAAAAGGAGAAAAGAAACAAGATCGCACGACTGTGTTGCACGACCCAAACAAAAAACAGGGATTAGATGAACCGATCACCTGAACCTCAGTGAACGGCAGCAACATTAGGTGGAGAGAAGACCGACGAAGCAAGATCGGCACTGAGGGACCTTCCACCATCCGTCACGCGCACCCTTGTCGCCGAAAATGGTGAAAACGTCGAGGGAGAAGCCGAAAAAGGGAAAAGATGATTCGTCGACACCGACGTCAATTTGGCAAGAACCACCACCAGTCAAACGTTCCCCAAACGAAGACGGACCGATTCGTGTTTGAATCGGCCAGTGAAACGGCGGGCAGCACCGACAACGGCGAAAAGAGAAAAATGGCAGCGACGTCGAAGAAAGAAACGATCGAACCAGCCACTTTTTCGGCCAGCTTGGACTTGGCCTGCACCAAATTCATGCTTCATGAGGTCCCACTAATTTACTGGAAATGGAAGCCGACGAAGAACCGGCCAGCGCAGCTCCGAACGGTGACAAGGGTGATTGAACCTGACTGAACCGGTCCGAACTAGTTCAGCCAAAAAGAAAAGGAAAAAAAGAAAAAGAGGAAAAATTAGGAGAAAAATCCATTGATGCAATCGAGCTATAGGTAAGCGGTCGAAATTGATCGATTTAATATTTGAAATATTTAATCGAAATTATATTTGACTGAAATTGACCCGATTTAATTATATAAATGTGTAGCGCGACAATTGGAAACAAACGAGAGTTTGGGTCAGTCTCAATTTGAATGCTATAACAGAATCTCGGGTAAATAAATCTCATTTACGATAATTTGCATAGTTATGCGCATTAGAAATTCATCGCATAAGTTACAAATTTACTTTTGTATAAAATGAATTATGTTTTGGAATTGGAAATAGATTATCGTAAATAATTGTATGAGCAGTCCAAAGAGCCTAAACCGAGGCCCAATAAGTGTTGATGGGCCCAATAAGCCCAATAGACCTTGATGAAGGGAATAATAAGTGGACAATGGGCTTAAGATTGATTAAGGCCCATTAAGGTGCAATCGGGCCCAATAAGAGTAAACGAGCTCAATCTTCTAAATTAAGCCCAGTAAAAGTGAAATACGAGTAAAATGTATTATATTTAACCCGATAAATGATTATCTATAGCTCCGAGAACATACTAGGAGCTAAACGGATCGGATGATTGGTAATGATGGAAAAGGTAGAGTGATCAGAATGATTTGAGGTAAGGGAATTTTGTGAGTAGCTAGAGGTAGCTATATGTATTTTAGGTAGATTTTCTAGTATTTAAATTGTATATGGATTTTTGAATATGACAAAATTTCGGTAGGGATCCGACATGGAAAAATTATGATTTTGCCCTTACTAAGGGTAAAAGTCAAAGTTTAGGAAAAGTCCTAAAAAGCATGAAAAACATATTTTTAAATGTTTTTACTGCTGCTTAGCAGAAGAATAGATAGATTGGCCAATGATTTTGTGAAATACATAAAATAACCTAATTATGATGCTGATTTTTATGTTTTGAAATCATCCTTTTTTTAGAAGAGCCATCTATTGAATTATGTGAGAATAAATCATGCTAGAGCACTGCTCGCACTTGATTTTATATGCTTTTCACATAAATTAGTGCTAGAGTATGACTCGCACTAGATTTTCATGAGATGCATATTTTAATATTGGAGCATTGCTCATACTACGTTTTATGTGATTTATGCATGATAGAGTGCTGGAGCATTGCTCATACTCAGTTTTACATGGTTTATGCATGGCATAGTACTGGAGCATTGCTCGTACTTGATTTTAATGAGTTTTGTGCATAGCATAGTATTGGAGCGATTGCTCGTACTTGTTTTGAAATGTGAACTATGCATGACCTAGTGCTGGAATGTTACTCGCACTAGCAGTTAATTTTGTGATATGCATAAGATAGTGTTTGAACAGGTTGCTGACTGTGTGCCGCACTCAAGATGTGTACTGTAGTTTTAATGTGATCTACATGACATTATTTAAGACAGTGCTGATTGCCTTGTGTAGACTGAGTGTCACGCAGATGAGATGCTCGTATGTGGATTTTGAGAGATGGGTTAGTTATCGGCATGGTATAGGGCGACTAAGACCTCTGGCAGGCACCCCGAACCATGATGTGGGCTAAGTCCTATGACAGGCACCTCAGACAATGACGTGGGCTAAATCCTATGGCAGGCACCCCAGACAGTTATGTGGGCTAAGTCCTATAGCAGGCACCCCAGACATAGGGTGGATAAGACCTATGGTAAGCACCCCCGCACCGTGTTGTGGGATAAGACCTATGGAAGGCACCCTAGATCATGTGGGTCCACAGAGTTGTGATGCCCCACACACTAGGTACTGTGTAGCCGAGGATCACAGTATAAGATATGGCTATAGTCCAGGTTATTATTGCATTTAGCCACTGTGAGATCTGAGAATTTTAGATATATTTGAATTATGTAATAAGAATTTGAAGTGTAATTTATTGAGCTAAGTGAATTGGGGAATGATAATTGGAGATTTATATGTTAAGTGTTTAAAATAAGTGTGAAACTATGAGGACAGATCGATCTGGGAGAAGGAGAGATCGATCTGGTGAGTTAAAAATGACAAGGAAGGAGGAATTTAAGGAGCAGATCGATCTCCAATGGAAGAGGATCGATCTCCTTATGATTCTGTTTGAGAGAAGATCGATCTCATGAGGAAGAGATCGATCTCCAAATGATTCTGTTTGGGAGAAGATCGATCTCCTCAAGGAGCAGATCGATCTCATAAAGCCCTAAAGAGATCGATCTCACCCCTCGACAGATCGATCTCCTAGGCATAAAATTGCCCAAATCGTCCCAAAAATTCAAATGCAGATCGATCTCATTAAGAGGCAGATCGATCTCCTGCCCTCAGCCTATATAAGGAACCCTTATTTTTCTCCTGCAATTTCACTTTCTCTCTCTTCCAACCCCCATTTTCACCGAAACCTAACTTTCTCACTCATCCAAAGCACCCATTTTTGGCCGAATCAGAGGTTGTGGCAAGAATGGAAGTTGTTCCTCATCAAAAGGAGAACAACATACTTGGAAATCGAAAGACGGATCGAATCGAGGAAAGAGATAAGCTCTCCACAAGTTTTGGGTAATTTCTAAACTTCGATCCTTCTATTTGAGGTGATTTTGGTGATGTTAGTTGTTAGCATTTCGTTGAGATAGCTGAAAAATGATTAGGGATTGATGAAATTGCAATGTGGTTGGAGTGGTAATGATATTTGGAAATTTTGGAAATTTTGAGAATTTGTGCTATAAATGGAAATTTAGACAATGTGGTGAATTAGCATAGATAATTGGCATGAGAAATGTAGAACGTTGAGATGTTGTGAATGAGAGTGTAGTTTGGGGTAGAGTTACGAGAATCAAGAGATTTGAGGAGTTATGAGCAATTATGCTCGATTTTGAGAATTGAGGTTTATGAGATAATTGAGTATTGATGTTTTCACATCGTTTGGACAGCTTGGGAGTTCCAGAGTGGAATGCGAGGCTAGTCCGTGATACTGGGGAAACGATTGCACTATACGAGGTGCAAAGAGGTAAGGGAAATCTAAACCAGTTGTGTATGTGATTTGTAAACTATTATAGCATGATTTGTGGTTATAAAACAAGCATGTTGAGTGTTGTGTTGAGTTATAATTGCACACGATTTTTATAGCCGGTTGGAGCCTATTGTTTTATGCGTTTATAAGCTGAGTGTGAAATTGCTTTATAAACCATCGAATTTGTGTGAGTAATGAATTGGGCTCTACGTTAAGGCAATATCGAGATTTGAGAAATGTGTGTGTGCTTTGTCGGTTGGAACTCGGTTTTATTATGTTTTGTGTTGAGTACAAAACGATTTTCAAATGAGTTTTATGAGAGAAAAACAATTATGAGTTCTACGTGAAGGCAAACCAGTCTTGTGTGATAAGACTTAGCATGTAAGCCCGATTTCTTCTCCGTTCTGGTAACGTGAGAATAACCCATTTTGTGGCTATGCCACGTATATTCGATGGCCGTTGCCACGTGAGAAACCCCATTCGGTGGCCGTTGCCACGTGAGAAACCCCATTGGTGGCCGTTGCCACGTGATACCCCCTTTGGTGGCCGTTGCCACGTGAGAAACCCCATTGGTGGCCGTTACCACGTGAGAAACCTCATTGGTGGCCGTTGCCACGTTATACCCTATTGGTGGCCGTTGCCACGTGAGAACCCCTAATTAGTGGCCGTTGCCACGTGAAACCCTATTCTGTGGCCATGCCACGTGAGTTAGTGGTTGTGCCACGTGTGAAATTAAATCAGTGGCCATGCCACGTGAGTTAGTGGCTATGCCACGTGAGAATTTAAATCAGTGGCTATGCCACGTGTGTTTAGTGGCTGCGCCACGTGCATTACTATTATAGTGATTTTATCACGTATTTGAGAAAGCGTTTATCGCATTATTTTCACATGCTTTGTTATTACTCTAGACTGAGCCTTTTTACTTCATGTTTTCACATGATTTGAGACATGAGAATGTCGTTTTGAGTACTTTCATGCTATGGTTTTCAAATGAGTTTCACATACAAATAAATATTTTGTGATGTGCATTTTGGTTTATGAAATGAGTCCCTTACCCCCCCTTACTGAGCGATTTAGAAGCTCACCCTGTTTTCTTTCCCCCCAGAGTTCTTCAAGTGAAAAAGGATCTCCCTGCGACGTACGGAGTAGTGGCTAGTGGAGGACTCGAGCTCCAGGCCATATATATTGTATTTGAGGTATATTTTATCTTTTCATGTACCCAGACAATTACTGTAATTGCAGACACTTGATGTATAACATTGTATGGGATGTATTAGGATTAATTAACTTGGAATTGAGTAATGTATATGATTCAATATACACTATATTATGATGAGATCCTGAGGCATGATAATTATGATGATGTATGACACTGCACAGGAATGCACCCTTAATTGTGAATTAATGAGAAAAAAGTTTTAAATTAGCCCTATTTTCCGCAGTTCCGGGGCGTGACAGAGTTTTCTTGGTATCAGAGCTTAGGGTGTCTAGTACTGTCAGTGTCGGTTAAGTGAAATAGAATACATCCAAAGTGTCTGTAATAGTCTAGTCATGAACTGAAATTGAGGATTGAGATTTCAATCGATTCTAATATGTACGCGCAGGAGACGAGTTGAGATAGAGAATGAGTAAATGACGAGGTCGTTCGAGGAGGCAGGCAGAGTCCCCTCCGCCACCTGTCCCACAACCAGAGAATCCTAACTCTCGGTTTAATCGGATTGAGATCGATGTGAGGTAAGATTTTGAGCAGATGGCAGCGTTATTCTCGCAACACTTTGGAGTTAATGCCTCGGGTACTACTCCTACACCACCACAAGGACCTCCCATACCCCTAGTGCCTCCCGTCACTCAGCCTGAGGATAGAAGTATGGTCCGACTAAGGGATTTTCTGAAGATGAATCCACCCGCATTTAAGGGAAAGAAGGATCCTACAGAGGCTGAGGAGTGGTTGATGGAATTGAGAATTATATTTGATTTCCTGGGGTGCACCGATGCTGAGAGGGTCAGTATGAGTGCCTATATGCTGAAGGGGAGAGCTCGAGATTGGTGGGGTACTACCCAGGGTATTTTGATGTCCCACCATGATGTGATTGGTTGGGAAGAATTTCAGACAGCCTTTAGGACCCAATATGTACCACGAGCCGCCCAGAGAAAGAAACAGGCCGAGTTTTTGAGTTTGGTACAGGGAGACATGTCTGTGGATGACTATGAGAGCCAATTCACAGCGCTATTGAGATATGACCCAGAGACCTTCAAGAGTGAAGAGCTCCGCACAGAGAAGTTTGTGTATGGGTTGAAGCCCGTCATCAGAGATAGATTGATAGGGCTATGTATTACTGAGTTTAGAGATGCTCTGAGACGAGCACAAGAGATTGAAAGAGGAATTGAGATGGTACAATCCCAGAATGAGCTCAGAGCGGTGAATAGAGATAAGGGCAAGAGGCCAGCGATTTTCCAAACAGAGGCTCGGAAAGGTTCCTTCAGAAGAGGAAGGATTGAGGTACAGAAGGGCAGATTAGAGAGACCCAGAGGGTACCCTAACATTAGAGAGACCCCTCGAGATGTCAGGCCAGAGATAAGGTTTTGCAGAAACTGTGGCCGAATGCATGAGGAAAGTTGTACTGGGTCGATCCATGGATGTTTTAGATGTGGAGACATGGGTCACATGGTGAAGGATTGCCCTCAACCTCAGAAACCACATGTATTGGAGCCCACTAGACAACAGCCTCAGAGAGTGAATCCCCCGAGATGGGCCACTGCTGCAGAGAAAGGAAAGAGACCTGTTACCCAGGGACATGTGTTTGCCCTAGATAAGGAGACTACTGACACTTCGGCAGAAACTATAAAAGGTACACTCTCTGTTTGTAATCATAAGGCTCATGTGTTGATTGATTCATGATCCACGCATTCGTTTATTTCTGAGCATTTTGCATGTAGATTAAACTTGAAGTTTGAACCTCTAGAATATATACTACATGTAAACACCCCTATGCGTGAATCTCAAAGAACTGAGTTAATCTGTAGAGGATGTGAGATAAAGGTGGGAGATAGAGTGATGTTAGCAGATCTAATCATGTTGAATATACATGGGTTTGATGTAATTCTGGGAATGGATTGGTTGGCGACCAATCGAGTGAGTTTAGACTGCTACACTAAGATTGTAACTTTCTCCCTACCTGAACCTTACAGTGTACGATTGAGATATTGAGGAAATGATTATGTGGATTTCTAGTAAGTAATTTGAGAATTTTGATATTATTTTGGAGAATATTAAATATGATTGTTCATGTGAAGGTTATGAGACACTCATCTAAGACGATGAGCGGGAACATCCGAGGATTGAGGATATACCTATGGTGTGTGAATTTCTGGATGTTTTCCCAGATGAATTGCCAGGTTTACCACCAGAGAGAGAGCTGGAGTTTACCATTGATTTGGTACCAGATACTCAGCCGATCTCTAAACCTCCTTACAGGATGGCATTAGTGGAACTTGAGGAACTGAAGAAACAACTACAGGAGTTATTGGATCAAGGGTTTATTAGACCCAGTGTTTCGCCATGGGGAGCGCCAGTACTATTTGTTAAGAAGAAGGATGGTAGTCTCAGATTATGCGTAGACTATCGGTTATTGAATAAAGCCACGGTGAAGAACAAATACCCACTACCCAGGATTGATGATCTATTTGATCAGCTGAGAGGGGCATCAGTCTTTTCTAAGATTGATTTGAGATCGGGCTATCACCAATTGAGGATCAAGGAAGAAGATATTCCAAAGACGGCCTTCAGGACAAGGTATGGCCATTACGAATTTTTGGTGATGTCTTTTGGATTGACGAATGCCCCTGCAGCATTTATGAGATTGATGAACGAGGTGTTCAGAGACTATCTGGATAAATTTGTGATAGTCTTTATTGATGATATCCTGGTATACTCTCGGTCGTATGAGGAGCATGCACAGCATTTGTGGTTGGTACTTCAGATACTCTGAGATAAGCAATTATACGGAAAGCTTAGTAAGTGTGAGTTTTGGCTGAACCGGATAGCTTTCCTTGTTCATATAGTCTCAGAGGAAGGAGTATCAGTAGACCCAAGCAAGGTGGAGGCTGTGCTTAATTGGGAGAGACCGAGGACAATTACTGAGGTACGAAGCTTCCTTGGTTTGGCAGGGTATTACAGAAGATTTGTGGAAGGATTTTCCCGGATTGCCGCCCCTTTGACTAAGCTCACGCACAAAGAGACTCCATTTATATGGACTGATCAATGTGAGCTCAGTTTTAAGGAATTAAAGAGGAGGTTGACAGCGGCACCTGTGTTAACCATTCCTGAGGGATCAGGAGGATTTTCGGTGTATAGTGATGCATCTCACCAAGGATTGGGGTGTGTGCTTATGCAGCACGGAAGAGTGGTCGCATATGGATCGCGACAGCTGAAAGACCATGAGCAGAATTACCCCACGCATGATTTGGAGTTAGCCGCTGTGGTATTTGCTTTGAAGATCTGGCGACACTACTTATATGGGGAAAGATTCCAGATCTTCACTGATCACAAGAGTTTGAGATATCTCTTTGATCAAAAAGAGTTAAACATGAGACAAAGGAGATGGATGGAACTCTTTAAGGATTATGACTGCGAGATTCTATATCATCCGGGCAAGGCGAATGTGGTTGCTGATGCCCTGAGCAGGAAGAGTATGATATCTGCTATGATGATCAGGGAATGGGATTTACTGGAGCAGTTTGCCGAACTTCGGATCAGAGTTAAAGAGATAGAGACTGGATTTGTGGCTAGCTTGCGAATAGAGCCCAGGATCATGGATCAGATTAGAACTGGGCAGCGCAGTGATCAGAGATGGATAGATATGATTAGCCAAGCTGAGCAGAGTTCACAGTCGGATCTCACCATCAGTGAGGATGGATTGTTGAGATTCGGAGGACGGATTTGTGTACCGGACGATGATACCCTGAAGAGACAGATACTGAGAGAATCCCACTGCTCGCGATACACCAAGTACCTAGGGAGTACTAAGATGTACCGAGACTTGAGAAAGGTGTATTGGTAGAGTGGTATGAAGCGAGACGTGGCAGAGTATGTGGCTAGGTGTTTAGTATGCCAGCAAGTGAAAGCTGAGCATCGGAAGCCCGGAGGACTACTACAGCCCTTATCTGTACCTACATGGAAATGGGAGCATGTCACTATAGACTTTATTTTGGGTTTACCGAGGACCCGAAGAGGTCATGACGCTATATGGGTTATAGTGGATAGATTGACCAAGAGTGCACACTTTCTTACCATCAAGAGCACAGATACTGTGGATGCCTTAGCTGAGCTGTATGTCAGTGAGATAGCTAGATTACATGGGGCTCCAGTGAGTATTACTTCTGATAGAGATTCTCGGTTTACTTCCAGATTTTGGACCCAGTTTCAGGAGTCCATGGGATCTCGATTGAGTTTTAGTACCGCCTATCATCCTCAGACAGATGGTCAGTCAGAGAGGACTATTCAGACCCTGGAGGATATGTTGAGGGCGTGTACGATGGATTTTAAGGGATCATGGGATGATCACCTGCCCCTAGCAGAGTTTGCATACAATAACAGCTATCATGCGAGTATTGGAATGGCACCTTTTAAGGCTCTATATGGTAGGAGGTGTAGATCCCCTATAGCTTGGGAAGAAGTCGGTGACAGAAAGATAAATGCCCCCGACCTTGTCGAGCAAGCTGTACAGAGTGTAAAACTCATATGTGAGAGGTTACAGGCTGCATAAAGTAGACAAAAAAGCTACGCGGATGTGCGTAGACGGCCACTCGAGTTTGGTGTTGGTGATGCAGTATTTCTGAGAGTATCACCGAGTAAGGGTATCGTGCGATTTGGGAAGAAAGGAAAATTGAGTCCTCGATACATAGGACCATTCGAGATTCTTGAGAGAGTGGGAGAGGTAGCTTACAGATTAGCATTACCCCCACAGATGTCCGGAATACACAATATTTTTCATGTGTCTATGTTGAGGAAGTACCACCCGGACCCTTCTCATGTCATAGAGTATGACGAGATGGACATTTAAGAGGATATGAGCTACACTGAGGAATCCGTCCAGATTCTCGATAGAAAGGAGAAGGTACTGAGAATAAAGAGCATCCCATTAGTGAAAGTTTTGTGGAAACATCACTCAAGGGAATAGGCAACGTGGGAACTAGAGAGCCTCATGAAGGAGAAATACCCCCATCTCTTTGACTAGTTGAGTTGAATTTGGAGGACCGAATTCTTTTAAGGTGGGGAGGATGTGAGATCTGAGAATTTTAGATATATTTGAATTATGTAATAAGAATTTGAAATGTAATTTATTGAGCTAAGTGAATTGGGGAATGATAATTGGAGATTTATATGTTAAGTGTTTAAAATAAGTGTGAAACTATGAGGACAGATCGATCTGGGAGAAGGAGAGATCGATCTGGTGAGTTAAAAATGACAAGGAAGGAGGAATTTAAGGAGCAGATCGATCTCCAATGGAAGAGGATCGATCTCCTTATGATTCTGTTTGAGAGAAGATCGATCTCATGAGGAAGAGATCGATCTCCAAATGATTCTGTTTGGGAGAAGATCGATCTCCTCAAGGAGCCGATCGATCTCATAAAGCCCTAAAGAGATCGATCTCACCCCTCGACAGATCGATCTCCTAGGCATAAAATTGCCCAAATCGTCACAAAAATTCAAATGCAGATCGATCTCATCAAGAGGCAGATTGATCTCCTGCCCTCAGCCTATATAAGGAACCCCTATTTTTCTCCTGCAATTTCACTTTCTCTCTCTTCCAACCCCCATTTTCACCGAAACCTAACTTTCTCACTCATCCAAAGCACCCATTTTTGGCCGAATCAGAGGTTGTGGCAAGAAGGGAAGTTGTTCCTCATCAAAAGGAGAACAACATACTTGGAAATCGAAAGACGGATCGAATCGAGGAAAGAGATAAGCTCTCCACAAGTTTTGGGTAATTTCTAAACTTCGATCCTTCTATTTGAGGTGATTTTGGTGATGTTAGTTGTTAGCATTTCGTTGAGATAGCTGAAAAATGATTAGGGATTGATGAAATTGCAATGTGGTTGGAGTGGTAATGATATTTTGAAATTTTGGCAATTTTGAGAATTTGTGCTATAAATGGAAATTTAGACAATGTGGTGAATTAGCATAGATAATTTGCATGAGAAATGTAGAACGTTGAGATGTTGTGAATGAGAGTGTAGTTTGGGGTAGAGTTACGAGAATCAAGAGATTTGAGGAGTTATGAGCAATTATGCTCGATTTTGAGAATTGAGGTTTATGAGATAATTGAGTATTGATGTTTTCACATCGTTTGGACAGCTCGGGAGTTCCAGAGTGGAATGTGAGGCTAGTCCGTGATACGGGGGAAACGATTGCACTATACGAGGTGCAAAGAGGTAAGGAAAATCTAAACCAGTTGTGTATGTGATTTGTAAACTATTCTAGCATGATTTGTGGTTATAAAACAAGCATGTTGAGTGTTGTGTTGAGTTATAATTGCACACGATTTTTATAGCCGGTTGGAGCCTATTATTTTATGCGTTTATAAGCTGAGTGTGAAATTGCTTTATAAACCATCGAATTTGTGTGAGTAATGATTTGGGCTCTACGTTAAGGCAATATCGAGATTTGAGAAATGTGTGCGTGCTTTGCCGGTTGGAAATCGGTTTTATTATGTTTTGTGTTGAGCACAAAACGATTTTCAAATGAGTTTTATGAGAGAAAAACCATTATGAGTTCTACGTGAAGGCAAACCAGTCTTGTGTGATAAGACTTAGGTGTGTAATTTTGAGTACACACCGGGCATTGCTCTGGTAGCATGTAAGCCCGATTTCTTCTCTGTTCTGGTAACGTGAGAATAGCCCATTCTATGCCTATGCCACGTATATTCGGTGGCCGTTGCCACGTGAGAAACCCCATTCGGTGGCCGTTGCCACGTGAGAAACCCCATTGGTGGCCGTTGCCACGTGATACCCCCTTTGGTGGCCGTTGCCACGTGAGAAACCCCATTGGTGGCCGTTGCCACGTGAGAAACCTCATTGGTGGCCGTTGCCACGTTATACCCTATTGGTGGCCGTTGCCACGTGAGAAACCCTATTTGGTGGCCGTTGCCACGTGAGAAACCCTATTTGGTGGCCGCTGCCACGTGAGAACCCCTAATTAGTGGCCGTTGCCATGTGAAACCCTATTCTGTGGCCATGCCACGTGAGTTAGTGGCTGTGCCACGTGTGAAATAAAATCAGTGGCCATGCCACGTGAGTTAGTGGCTATGCCACGTGAGAATTTAAATAAGTGGCTATGCCACGTGTGTTTAGTGGCTGCGCCACGTGCGTTACTATTATAGTGATTTTATCACGTATTTGAGAAAGCGTTTATCGTATTATTTTCACATGCTTTGTTATTGCTCTAGACTGAGCCTTTTTACTTCATGTTTTCACATGATTTGAGACATGAGAATGTCGTTTTGAGTACTTTCATGCTATGATTTTCAAATGAGTTTCACATACAAATAAATATTTTGTGATGTGCATTTTGGTTTATGAAATGAGTCCCTTACCCCCCCTTACTGAGCGATTTAGAAGCTCACCCTATTTTCTTTCCCCCCAGAGTTCTTCAAGTGAAAAAGGATCTCCCTGCGACGTACGGAGTAGTGGCTAGTGGAGGACTCGAGTTCCAGGCCATATATATATATTGTATTTGAGGTATATTTTATCTTTTCATGTACCCAGACAATTACTGTAATTGCAGACACTTGATGTATAACATTGTATAGGATGTATTAGGATTAATTAACTTGGAATTGAGTAATGTATATGATTCAATATACACTATATTATGATGAGATCCTGAGGCATGATAATTATGATGATGTATGACACTGCACAGGAATGCACCCTTAATTGTGAATTAATGAGAAAAAAGTTTTAAATTAGCCCTATTTTCCGCACTTCCGGGGCGTGACAACCACCGAGTCTCACATGATTATATCACATGTTTTTATGATTTCGGGTACACCTGAGGGATGGGTCGGAACCTAATTGACATGTTTTAATTGCTGAATGCCATATTTTACATGTTTGAATTTAAATGGCATGATTTACCTTAAAGGCATTATGAGTTTACAAAGATGCAGTGTTTTGCATGAAATGCCTGTATGTACGAGCTCAGCATGATTTCACATGTCATTAAATATGTACGTATTATATCAGTTTTCCAATTCATGTTTTTAATGTGAAATTAAGGAAATAATATTTTAAGGCATGGCATTATGTTCATGTAGATAGTGTAGTTATGTACTTGTTTGCATAATTGCCTTACTGAGCGTGTGGTTGCTCACCCTTTCATTCCCCCCCTCTACATAGTACTTTCAGTAGAACAAGAGCGGTAGTGGTCTTGCATTCCTGTTGTTCGCTTTTTCCCATCGAGGAAAAGGTATACACACTTCTGTAGTTTTTGTATCTGAACATTTAAATGCACGGTACTGTAGATGGGTATGATATCAGGGATGTAAAGTTATGTAAATACATTTATGAATGTATTTAGTTAAAATCAAATAATAGTAAATTCTAACATGTAAATGTAATATGGAAATGAAATGGAAAATAGTGTAAGGGGACTAACACCGAATCATAGCCCAACTGTTGGTAGGATGGTCACGAGGAGGGGAAAGTCAGAATTAAATAATAAACGAAAAATGAAAAATTTGTAGTGGTTTTTAGTGAAAAGTGGGTCGTGATAGAGGTGGTATCAGACCTGAGTTGGCCTGATATGAGTAGGTGTTAGTGCTTAAAGAAGTTTACATCCCCATGAACTGTGCATCAATTAGATACAATTGTGTATTCCGAGATGGAATTGCAGCTAAGAATTTGGTTTCGAATGCAAGAATATAGTCATTATAACTGATAGCCGCTATAGTAGAGATGCGAGTACACGTACTCTAGGTCGTAGGGGTAAGCTTGAGAGTCGTATTAAGTCATCACATGACACTTAGGATAAGATTGAGGTGGTGGTCGATGTTAAGCATGCCCCACAAGGTCCCATAGTGAGATCGAACGATATTGAGACACACTTCACGAGGTTAGAACAAAGTGTAGATAATATTTTGGAGTTGTTTACTCAGTCTATGCAGGGAGCTGAGGACTAACAAGGCCTAGCTGCACAGCATGCACAGATGCCTCAGACTATAGAGACTCCAACACCCCACTGGTTAAGGATACATCTTCGCCTGCAGCAGAGTTGTAATGATTTGGAATCTGACTATAAGCTAGACAGGTTAAGGCAATTTTAAAAGTTCAGACCACCAGTAATTAGCAAGGTAAAGAACCCAGTAGCTGTTGAGGACTAGATGAATGGGATAGCGAAGTTGTACGGGTTCTATCGACGTATGTTGGTACGATCTGAATGTATTATCCGCAAGTGCATGGGTTGTACAAGTAATAATGGGATTTGAGTCCTGAGTTATCATCCCACAGAGAAGTTGACTAGCCTAATTAACTATCGATTAATCTTACCCTAAGTATATTCTAACAAATTATGGAGTTTAGTTATGGTGATCTACTAGGCTAATTAAAATTACTGGAAAGCAATAAAATAATAAGAACTAAATAAAATAAAACCGAGCTTAAAGTACTTACAATGCTCCAAGCAATTAAAAACAACAACCTACAAAAGAAAATTAAAACAGTTAAAATTAATTAACGCAATGAAATGAAAATATGAAAATAATAAAAAAAACTAATTAAACTAAAATTAAATAAAATGTGCATGTAATTAAACTAACTAAGAAAATGCAATTTAAACTAACTTCAAGTCTAAAAAAAATAAAAATCTACTTACCTAAAGAAATTCTTAAACTTAACTCTAACTAAATGCTAATAATAAAACAAAATCTAACTAATGCATGAAAATATTTTTGGATTAAATTAAAAATGAAAACAAACTTAAAATTGCATGGAATAAATCTACCCCTAATCTAATTCTAAATGAACACTTGATTAACTATCATCCTAATTAAAACTAAGTTTTATACCACTAAACAATAATACTAACATGTAATTTAATTAAAGACTCTAATCTAAGCTAACAAGGATTAATAAAAATATAAAAATAGGCATTTATGAAAAACTGGAAATGATTAAAATGACATGGCCAAACATGGCCTTAACAACAAATTCTAGTAAGTGGTCCCGATTCACTGTACACGTCTTCTTCCACAAATTTCATTTCCAGGCATTCTCGGCTTGTTCACTACAGCAGGTGTCCTGCACTCTGCTCCCGGTTTTGCATGTGTCCTGCTGCTCCAGGCTACTGTGCATCAACTACCAGTACTGCCCTACACTGCTACGGCTGCTCCTTCCTCTGTATGCCCAGCTCACTCCCACGTCTGTCCTCCACTGCAGTATCAGTAGTACTATCCCAAACATGATCATTCACCGCGTCTTGCCCCTTCAGGTGTTGCTCATGGTTTTGTCCTCATTCTCGGCTCTGCAACATCAAGCTAGATGACTACTTACTGCTATTCAGGCTTCATCGTCACCTTCGCCTATTCCTGGTACCGAGAGCTTCCTTAAAGAACTTCCAAACAATACAACAACTAAACTGTGATGAGCAGTGATAGGATATAAAAATAGAGCTAAACAGAGGACAAATATGAAGTTAACTTGCTGCCAAGAATTAAACTATGCTCCTACCAATTGCTTCTTGAGACTCTACACTGGATAGTCATCTGCATTCTTTTCACAATCCAACTGCAAGTAACAAACAACAATAAAGTTGAAATAAAATGTAGTACATGAAATCGATGCAAGAAACGTAAGGAAATGCAGTAAACATGGAAGCTATACTCTAAATGTAATCAAGAACGGAGACGTGAAGTGCATACAAATACGAATGTAATAAGGAAAGGAAAGAACAATGATGCATAGCAAAAGATAAGATTAAAACCGAAAGGAATTATGTGAAAACTACAACTAAAAACATCAACGAGCTTATCAATGTGAATCCAGCAACTCGGGATGCTTCCTTCCTTTCTCCAACCGAGGTTTCACTTTTCCATTGATGTGGATAAATGCTAAGCATCAACCCACATCAAAGCATCAAAACCAAAAGGCATAAACAAAGGAGGAAGTTGTTACCCGAATTCATCAAGAGAAAACCAAACCGTGAACTAGGGAAATAAAGCTTGCTTCAACAAAAACATAAACAGTTTAGGAAAACCGAGAGCAAATCAACTAGGAAACAAGCTATGTAAATAAAGCTTAACAATAAAAGAACTGATTTTTATCAAACCGAGAGCATGAAATGATATTGATTTTCATTGAAATAAAATTATCCAAGACTAATGAAGAACATAAAAAAAAAATGGAATGAACAATAGAAAAACTTGTTAAAAAAAAACTATGCGAAAATTTTGAAACAAGAAAAGCTTTAAAATTAACCTAAAAGCTACTCTACCCTAAAAATTACATTACTTACCCTACTCCTACTCCTACTTCCTACTCTACTCTAGCTCATTTTTTTCAATTGCCATCATGTTCTATTTATACGCACACTTAGGGGTATAATGGTAATTTTTCCATCCTAGATGAGTTGGCATTGTTTGGCCACTTGTCTTCCATTGATTTGCTGCAGAGTAGATGTTTCCACGTCATCAGTTTTTTGTCCAATTGGTTGTACGATGTGGCCCGACCTGTGTCTTCCAAAGGGTTGGCACGGTGTCCTTCGATCTTATCGTTTCAAAGCAAATAAAATACGGACACCTAGCATCGCGCGTGTCCAGACGACTGGTGACTCGGTTTGCAAATTGGAAGTGGTCCAGTCTCCTTTAACCCGTTTTCAGCCCAATTTCGATTAAAATGACTGAGTTTCATCTAGATTTAATTTATCTGCACATTAAAGAATTTTAATTAAATAAGGGGATAATTAATAAAATAATATGGGGATTTAAATAAATAATTAGGAAATTAAGCATAAATAATTCTATTAAAAATAGAATTATCACACCCCTAAACTTGAGCTTTTGCTTGTCCTCAAGCAAAACAAAACAAATGTAGGAATGAAAAGTACTAAATACAATAATTTCTTAAATATTATCCTCAAAGATAAAGTACAAACTATGATCTCAAAGGCTCACAATTACAAGTCCAACACTCAGAATCATTCCATCATAAGTTCTAACCCAAACTGGACTCCTCGTGTGTGTGTGTGTGAAAATGTCAAAGTCACTTCACAGTACAATACTCGAATCAGATTATGCAAACACAATGAATGCAAAGTCAATGACATGTGATCATTCCCATAAGTTTACTTTTCACTTCTCTCTCCACTAATGTAGTCACACTTAACTAAAGATCAGTAGCACTTCATTAAGCTTGTAATGTCAGGCTGGGGTTAAGGTATGATAAAGTCAATTCAGGTTTAATTACCCCTTAACATGCATTACTTTCTAGGATCTTAATGTAAGAGCTCCAATTTATTTCCCCTAAACTTATTTATTTTGCTAGACATTTTGTTCTATTTTTGTATTTTTTTCTTCTTCTTTTCTTTTTTTCTTTTTCTTTTATCATAATTTTTTTTTCAAACTTTCACTATCACCAGATACCCATATGTACAAAGCTCAAAATATATCCAATGACTTTCCATGCTTTCGGGGTAAGGGATAGGAACAAAGTATTTCAGCTAAGGAAATTTATGTCGATGTATTTACAAAAACAAGCTTATTTGGCCCAGAAGGGTGACTAGGGGTAAAATATGTACAAGAATGGCTAGAAAGGCTCAAACGATCCAAATATGGCCTAAATCATCTCCCTAATTAAGTATGATCTAATATTTCACCTCGAGACAAGATCAAACAAATTCTAGAATATGATACACAAAATCAACTAAACAAATGCAATTCTAGGTCCACATAAGCTTTCTCTAAATAAATATACAGATTCATGACATGACATGTGCATAAGATGAGGAAATCACAATCAGAATCAAGATAAATTCAAGAACTCAACTTCATGCTTTTCCTATAAGCATGCTTCTCATTCAATCAAAGTCAGACTAAATCATGGGGTCATATCATCAGAATATGGGAAAACTACATGCTAAACACTCAATCATCCCAAAATCAAAAAATTTAAGCTCATATTTTTGAAAAAATTTTAAAAAACTTTTCAATTTTGCTAAAATTTTTTGAAAAATGCTCAAGTGATATCCCCTCCCCCAAACTTAAAGTGCACAGTGTCCTTAGTGTGCAGATAATATAAACATTTAAACTCAAGAACAGAGTACTCCCCTTTCTGATGATGATGATGAACAATCGAAACTTGATTGAAAACATAATACTGGAAAAGAAATCTGTAAAATAAGGAACGAAAGAAACAACGGAAAAGAAAAAGAACTATATACAATGTGAAAAGAAAAATACAGCCACTTCAAATGCAACTGAAGAACACAACACTCAGCAGCAGGGCGAAGAGTAGGAGGATCATCCAGAGTGGTGGCAGAATGTTAACAGTTAATTCCTCCTTAGCTCTATCTACTTCCCTCCTTCTTTCAGATTTCCTATGCTCAAGCCTTATATCCTCCATCCTAAAATAGTCTTGAGAGTCATCAGGGAGCTTCAAAGGTTTGAAAACATGAAATGTCACCTCCTGATCTAGGACTCTCATAGTCAACTCCCCCTTTTGTACATCAATCAAAGTTCTACCCGTCGCTAGGAAAGGTCTACCTAATATAATGGGGACTTCCCTGTCTTCCTCCATATCTAAAACAATAAAATCCGCAGGGAAAATAAATTTGTCCACCTTTACAACACATCCTCAATGACCCCCTTTGGATATTTAATGGATCGATCTACTAGCTAGAGGGTCACTCTGGTAGGCTTGACATCCCCTATTCCTAACTTTTAGTAGATAGACAAAGGCATCATATTGATACTGGCTCCTAAATCACACAGGGCTCTACCAAAGAAAAGATTTTCAATAGTGCAGGGTATGGTAAAACTCTCGGGATCCTTGAGCTTGGGGGGTAATTTCCTCTGAATAATTGCACTATATTCCCTAGTTAAGGCCACTGTCTCATAATCTTCCAATCTTTTTTTCCTCGAGAGGATGTCTTTCAGGAACTTCACATAACTCGGCATTTGCTCTAAAGCATCTGCAAAAGGAATATTGATGTGAAGTTTCTTAAAAACCTCAAGAAATTTGGCAAATTGTTGATCGAGTTTTTTATTCTGGAACCTCTAAAGAAAAGGTAATGGTGGTCTAACTGGAGGGGATGTAGTGGTAATAGGTGTAGCATCAGAGTACAAGGAAGGCTATGAAGTAGAAAAAGGTATAGATGAAGAAACACTTAACTTGGATTCCTTTGCAGCCTGATCTTTAGGTTCCTGCTCTTTCTGAGCTGCCTCTTTAGAACTTAAGGATTCTTCCACTATGGGCTGTTCAAGTATGAACTTAACTTGTGGATCATCTAGCTCTCTACCACTTCTAAGGGTGATGGATTTGGCATGTTCTTTACCCTCCCTTTGCCTAACAGGATTAGCTTCAGTGTTACTAGGAAGGGTCCCTTGAGGATGTTGGCTACGAGCATTTGTTATTCGTCCTACCTGAACCTCTAAGTTCTTAATTGAAGCAGCTTGATTTTACAGGATCGTTGAGAACATCTCCTCTAGTGTAGGTTTCTTCTCAGCTGCTGGTGCATGTAAATGTTGTGGCTGCATAGATTGTGGTGGTGGTGGTGGTAGTTGATGGAAGAGAGGTGGACGATGCTGAAATTGAGGTGGGGATGGATGATATGGAAATTGTGACTGTGGTGGTACATGAACCGGTGGAGCTTGAAAACTAGGGGGTTCTACAGGTTTAGAGCTAGAAGTTTGCCCTTGATTTTGGCTCCAAGAGAAGTTAGGATGGTTCCTCCACCCTAGATTATAGATGTTTGAAAAAGGGTTGTTCTGTTGCTTATGGAGAGTAACATACTGAACCAATTTTAGGTTAAGTGGAAACCTATCCACAGAGTGTGTACCACTACACAGATCACAAAAAAGAAAAGGACTTTGGACAGAATAAACAAGATTAGGACTGATGGAAGGATTATACTGGGTACTGAGTGACTCTACCTTCTTCGTAAGGTTAGCGATTTGAGAGGTCAAGGTAGACAGTGTGTCGAGGTCATAAATACCAATCGACTTCTTTGGTAATTGCCTCTCCGAGGACCATAGATAGTTGTTAGCAGCCATCTTTTCTAACAACTCGTAAGTGTAATGACTCATGACCTATAAAAATTCGTGAATTTTTTTTTTTGAAACTTCAGCTTGCAACTTAATCTCTTTATTCACTTAGGTTGTATTCCTGTTCAGTGTCAATTCATTTTCTTACTTCTTTATCCGTAATCATAATTAAGTTTCACATTTACATTAATATGACCGATAGAAATTTCGTCAGCATAACGACTTATATATAAGCCTACCCACCTGCAACCCAACTGTTTTTAACAAATCCTAGATATCCACAACTACCAACCATGCTTTCCAAGTCATGTCATCAATTCATTCTATGTATTCCTAACCACGTCTAGTTATCCCCAAAATCAATCCTTAAAGATATCTCATTGCATTTATCGTTATACAAATTACATCCCGACACAATACTTTTAATAAATGTCTGTGCATACAAATAGTCTGGTAAAGAAATATAAACATATACCTCACGCATGTACAAAAGGTAGTCTGGGGAACTCATATCTGCCAGCCTACGTCATCTACGCAGCAATTACCATAGGTAGTTCACTGCAAAAACAATCTGGGAGGTAGAGTGGTGAGCTTTCGGGAAAAAGCCCAGTAAGAAATGCATTTAAAATGATCATGGTGGCTAAATCACATTGAATGCATGACAAAACTAAGAGATAACGTTTTTTTACAAATATCACATAGCTTCTAAAAAACGTATATATAAAACATAATCGATAGAAATATAATTTTGAAGTAACAAATCTATTCAGTTACATCACAATCTTTCGAAACATACAGAACTCTAGAATATTTCAAAACCGATAGAACTTCAAAAGGATAACTAATGTATAAACATATATCGAAGGATCAAAAACTTATAGCATAGTTCATATCGAATGGAGACTTGGCTAACTTATAGAATTGTCATGCGATGATAACATAGTCATCCTCCGTAGAGGGAAATCAAAAACATGGCCATGGCAAGGCTGTAGACATGATCAAGGTCGTACAGCAAATCAAACACACCCGAAGGCAGAATTCATATACGCCACAAAGGCGTGCATGAAAAAATGCATTGACTGTGTGGCACTTTGCATCTGTAGGACCCAAGAGGTGGACCCCATAGTCACACAGACTGTGTGGCACTTTGCTCTTACAGAACCCAAGAGGTGGCCCCTACTATCGCATATCATAGTGAATCGCGTGGCACTTTACTCCCATCGGACTAAAAAGGTGGCCCCCACAATTCCACTATACATTGCTTTTTCATCTCAAAACAGAGTTTTCAAAGTCTTTCTTGGGTTTTATAACCCGTAAACTCATACCGAGTAATAAAATCGAATTTCTTGTGATCTGAAAACTCTTTCATAAAACAGAAAGACTGTGTGGCACTTTGTTCCCGTAGGACTCAAGAGGTTGCCCCCACAATCACCTTTCGAAAACAAATTTCATTTCTTAAGCATATGGTCACATACTAAATTTCATTTCTTTCAAAAAAACATGAAATCAATTCAAACATAAGTCGAAACCATAACCTTTATTCAGAAATCATGCTTGAAACTATGCCTTCAATTTCATATGGCATTTCTTTATTTCAAAAACATGACTAAATAAATCTTGGGCTTAATAGATGTTGGGTTTAATTTGACAATCAAGTGTTGCACGAGAAGGCTTGAAAACACATAAATAAATCAAAGTCTAAGGGTAGGGATACCATTACCATCTTAAATTACACCCTTTACCTCAATATATGTCGGTAGCGCTATTAACCCAGTACCTCTGATCAGTCATTCCTCTAAGTCCCAATTCAATCCTCTAGAGCTGTAATTAATCACAAATCGCTTATTATTATTCCTTATAAACACATACGCAGCATAATTTCACTTCAAATAATATTTTGGACCCAATTATTTTTATTGGGCCTTATAGTCTCTTATTAGGCCTACCTCTATCCTAAGCTCATTTCAACTCTCTTATTCAATCCTTAAAATCCATTTAACTATTTAGGCTTAATTACAATTTATGGGTCGTCCATTAGGTTATTAACGAGTTTAGGCCGACTGTTACAAAGGATAGGCCCATTATAGATGTTTAGCTGACTACATGGCCTACTATCACCAACACGTCATTTTAAACCTTTCTAATTTTTTTAGATAATTCATAATATCGTTTGCAATAGTCATTTTTCCCATTTTAATTATAACGCAATTTATACGAAATTAATCTGAAAATTATGCGATTAATTTCTAAATCATATATTTATACAAGTGGTAGCAAGTGAGATTCGCTTACCCAAGATTTCATGATACCGCAAGTCGAGGCTGATTTGAACTCCCATTTGTCGTCAATTATCGAGCTACACATTTATATATTTTTTGGGTCAAATTCAATCAAATACATATTTTTATAATTATTCTAACAATCAAATTGGTCCATTTGACCACTTACCAGCTTACCCGTAACTTGACTGCATCGCCATATTTTTTCCTCATTTTTTCTTTTTTTCTAGCTGAACCGGTTCGGTCCGATTCAACCCGGTTCAAATCGGTCTGGTTCACCCCGGTTCAGTCCGGTTTAACTTTCTCCCTCGCCGTTTAGAGCTTCGTCGGTCGGTTCTTCATCGGTTTCCACCTCCGATGAATCCGCGAGACTGCGCTGTGTGTGGATCGGGTGACGGTTACACTTGGGCTTGCCGGAACAAGGCCGATTCGGCCATTTCTTCCTTCGGCAGCGTTGCTGCCTCTTCTCCACATCGATCTGCTTCTTCTCCCGCATCGTCGACAGCCATTCGGTCTCCCTCTAGCCGGCAAAGACGCGTTCTTAGCCCCGCCTCCGACCGCTTCTCCCTTTCTCTTCCCTTTTCTCCTCCTTCCCTTCGGTCTCTCCCTCTCTCTTTTCTCTTCCATTTTTTTGTTTCCTCTCGTCGGCGTCCATGGCTTCCTTGCTGTTGCCTTTGCCCATCGGTGCCGAGGGTACCTCCCTTCTCGGTCACCATTTGCCTTCTCCTCCCAGTCCAGCTTCTTAGTCGTGGAAGGGAATCTCGATTCCCTTCCCTGCCTCTTTGTGTCACGCGAAATAGAATCGCGCGACACTCCAATTCAATTTTATATATATATTTTTTATTTTTTTATTATTATATATATTATATATTATTTATTTATTTATATTATTTATTTATTTATATATATATTTTATATTTTATTATTATTATTTTATATATATATATTTATAAATACATATATATATATATATATTTTTAAATTACAATTTCAAAATAACCAAAATATATATGTATATATATATATTTATTGCATTTATTTTTATTATTTTTAAATACATGTTAAATTTAACAAAAATATATACATATCTTCTTATAACATATTTTCATTCAATTTTATTGTCTAATTAATACAGAAAATTTACGGTGTTTACAGTAAGCTTCCTCAACTGTTTTACACATTAGCGCTCCACCCGCAGCAGCGTCAACAATGGTCCTATTTTGGTTTGTAAGTTCGTTGTAGAAGGTCTGGACTTGCAACCACAAAGGTAGGCCATGGTGAGGGCACTTCCTAAGAAGCTCCTTATATCGTTCTCATGCTTCGTAAAGAGATTTAGAGTTGAACTGAGCAAAGGAAGATATGTCACTAAGGAGTCTAGCCATTTTAGAGGGAGGGAAAAACTTGGCTAGAAACTGATGGGCTAACTCGTCCCATGTAGAAATGGATCCTAGAGGCAAGGAGTTAACCAGTGTCGCACCCTATCCCTAAGGGAGAAGGGGAATAGTCTAAGTCTAAGCGCATCATCAGATAATCCATTGTGCTTGAATGTGTTGCATAGGTCCAGGAATTGCCCGAGATGAGCATATGGGTCGTCATGCGGAATTCCACTGAACTGCAGAGAAGTCTGGATCATCTGGAGGGTGGAAGGCTTGATTTCAAAATTGTTTGCATGGACAGTTAGTAGCCTAATGCCGGAATAATATCCTCCAATCATTGGCACTGCATAATCTCCAACTGTCCTAATTTCCCTATTTTCTGCCATGATGTTTTGCAGCGGAGCTAATAATTTCCTAGGATCCTTTTGAATTTTTCTAAGTGTTCATTCAATTTCAGGATCTAAAGGAAAGCAATCATAACTTCTGGCTCTACGCATGCAATCATCAAAAAGTCCTTAGAAAATGTTTTTAATTTTTAAATTTTTCAAATTTTTTTTAATTAAATAGAGAAAATTTAACTAACCTAAACTAAGGCTCTAAATATTTACAACCTAAACATTTACAAGCTAGAATTACACCTAAGCATAATTTCACCGATATTAATTAACGGCTAATTAAAATTTTCCCGGCAACGGCGCCAAAAACTTGGTACGATCAGAAGGTATTATTCGCAAGTGCACGATCGTACAAGTAATAATGAGATTTGAGTACCGAGTTATCGTCCCACAGAGAAGTTGACTAGCCTAATTAACTACCGGTTAATCTTACCCTAAGTATATTCTAGCAAATTATGGAGTTTAGTTATGGGTGATCTACTAGGCTAATTAAAATTACTGAAAAGTAATAAAATAATAAGAACTAAATAAAATAAAACCGAGCTTAAAGTACTTACAATGCTCCAAGCAATTAAAAACAACAACCTACAAAAGAAAATTAAAACAGTTAACATTAATTAACGCAATAAAATGCAAATATGAAAATAACTAAAAAAGACTAATTAAACTAAAATTAAATAAAATGTGCTTGTAATTAAACTAACTAAGAAAATGCAATTTAAACTAACTTCAAGTCTAATAAAATAAAAATCTACTTACCTAAAGAAATTCTTAAACTTAACTCTAACTAAATGCTAACAATAAAACAAAATCTAACTAATGTATGAAAATATTTTTGGATTAAATTAAAAATGAAAACAAACTTAAAATTGCATGGAATAAATCAACCGCTAATCTAATTCTAAATGAACACTTGATTAACTATCATCATAATTAAAACTAAGTTTTATACCACTAAACAATAATACTAACATGCAATTTAATTAAAGACTCTAATCTAAGCTAACAAGGATTAATAAAAATATAAAAATAGGCATTCATGAAAAACTGGAAATAATTAAAAAGACATGGCCAAACATAGCCTTAACAACAAATTCCAGCAAGTGGTCTCGATTCACTGTACACGTCTTCTGCCACAAATTTCATTTCCAGGTATTCTCGGCTTGTTCACTGCTGCAGGTGTCCTGCACTCTGCTCTCGGTTTTGCATGTGTCCTGCTGCTCCAGGCAGTTGTGCATCAACTACCAGTACTGCCCTACACTACTATGGCTACTCCTTCCTCGGACTCCCGCGTCTGTCCTCCACTGCAGTATCAGCAGCACTGTCCCGAACATGATCATTCACCGCATCTTGCCCCTCTAGGTGTTGCTCACGATTTTGTCCTCATTCTCAGCTCTGCAACATCAAGCGAGATGACTGCTTACTTCTATTCAGTCTACATCGTCATCTTTGCCTATTCCTGGCACCGAGAGCTTCCTTAAAGAACTTGCAAACAATACAACAACTAAACTGTGATGAGCAATGATAGGATATAAGAATAGAGCTAAACAGAGGACAAATATGAAGTTAACTTGCTGCCAAGAATTAAACTATGCTCCTACGAATTGCTTCTTGAGACTCTACACCGGACAGCCATCTGCATTCTTTTCACAATCCAACAGCAAGTAACAAACAACAATAAAGCTAAAATAAAATGCAATAAATGAAATAGATGCAAGAAATGTAAGGAAATGCAGTAAACATGGAAGCTATACTCTAAATGCAATCAAGAACCGAGACGTGAAGTGCATGCAAGTACGAATGTAATAAGGAAAGGAAAGAACAATGATGCATAGCAAAAGCTGAGATTAAAACCGAGAGGAATTATGTGAAAACTACAACTAAAAACATCAACGTGCTTCATCAATGTGAATCCAACAGCTCAGGATGCTTCTTTCCTTTCTCTAACTGAGGTTCCACTTTGCCATTGATGTGGATAAATGCTAAGCATCAACCCACATCAAAGCATCAAAACCAAAAGGCATAAACAAATGAGGAAGTTGTTACCCGAATGAATCAAGAGAAAACCAAACCGTGAATTAGGAAAATAAAGCTTACTTCAACAAAAACATAAACAGTTTAGGAAAATCGAGAGCAAATCAACTAGGAAATAAGCTATGTAAATAAAACTTAACAATAAAAGAATTGATTTTTATCAAACCGAGAGCATGAAATGATATTGATTTTCATTGAAATAAAATTATCCAAGACTAATGAAGAACATAAAAAAAATGGAATGAACAGTAGAAAAACTTGTTAAAAAAAAAAAAAAACTATGCGAAAATTTTGAAACAAGAAAAGCTTTAAAATTAACCTAAAAGCTACTCTACCCTAAAAATTACATTACTTACCCTACTCCTACTCCTACTTCCTACTCTACTCTAGCTCATTTTTTTCAATTGCCATCATGTTCTATTTATACACACACTTAAGGGTACAATGGTAATTTTTCCATCCTAGATAAGTTGGCATTTTTTGGCCACTTGTCTTTCATTGATTTGCTGCAGAGTAGATATTTCCACGTCATCAGTCTTTTTGTCTAATTGGTTGTGCGATGTGGCCCGACGTGTGTCTTCCAGAGGGTTGGCATGGTGTCCTTCGATCTTATCGTTTCGGAGCAAATAAAATACGGACACCTGGCATCACGCGTGTCCAGATGACTGGTGACTCGGTCTGCAAATTGGAAGTGGTCCAGTCTCCTTTAGCCCATTTTCAGCCCAATTTCGATTTAAATGACTGAGTTTCATCCGGATTTAATTTATCTGCACATTAAATAATTTTAATTAAATAAGGGGATAATTGATAAAATAATATGGGGATTTAAAAAAATAATTAAGAAATTAAGCACAAATAATTCTATTAAAAATAGAATTATCATATGTCGATCGAGAAAGTGACTTTTGATGTGTTTATGTTTGAGGACGAGGCGGAGCATGGGTGGAAGTCCGCTCGACCAATCTTAAGAGTTAGACATCCAGAGCTGACATGAAAGATAATTTTAGATGCATTTCAAAGACAGTATATTTCTAACACTGTTCAGAGGAATTTACAGATATAGTTCCTTACTCTAACCTAGAGGAACAGATCGATTGAGGAGGATGAATCTCATTTTATATCCCTAGGTAGGTGTGACCCCGACACTATGAACAGTGAGAGTTGAAAGGTCCGTAAGTTCATGGAAGGGCTCAGACCGTCTATCAGAGTCCGATTGGCCCCGTTAGATATCATTACCTACGATGTGGCAGTGCGCAGATCACATGGTGTGAATAAGTTACGAGTTGCGTGACTCTGATATTTGAGAAAGGTAACAAGAGCTGAAAGAGAGACAGAAAGAGAACAATGGATGACAAAAGGTGTCAAAGCGGGAAGACGGCCATTTTGTAAGAGATTTAGAGTTGATAAGTCATGGGGTAAGATGATTGGTAAGTGCCAATGTATCCAATTTCAGCGCCTATGAGGGGGTAGTATGATTAGAGGACCCCAACCTACTACTGAGTAGTGTAGGATGTGTGGTAGGTACCACAGAAGTAGGCCTCGAATCTTATTGACTAAAACATGTGTTTAGCAAGGAAAGACGGGCCATCTATTTAATGATTACTCAGAGCAGGGTGAGACTGCCCCACGGAAGGGAAAAAAGCCAGAGACAGCCCCTATTGATACCTCAGCACAGGAAAAGAAGGCCACAACCGAAGAGAAGGGGAAATAGGCTATTGGTCGAGAGCGAGTGTATGCCTTAGATCAGGACACTACTAATGCTTTATCTGATATACTGGAAAGTACCACCCTAATTATTAATATTAAAGCAGTTGTTTTAATTGATCCTGGTGCCATGCACTTATTCTGTCACGACCCTCAACTTACCAAAATACGTACAAATTTTTTCGCATTTTCATGCGTCAATCTTTAATCATCCTTCCTCGATCGTGAACAACCACACTCATAACAGTTGGGCTGTGTGTCGACATCTAACTCACTCCACCATACCAATTCAATTTGAAATATTATTTATGAGTAAACACTTGTATAAATGTATATATATATCAGAGTTGTTACATGTGTTTACATTGTTTTACATCCCCAGTAGTTACATACAAAATGCTACTGTGCTATGTCTAGTTTAGATACAAAATAATCCAAGTGTGTATACCTTTAGCGATGGGATGCAGCGGATTACCAAAAAGGGAACGCCTCCAGTCACACTCAATCTATACTCAAATCTCTGTAGAGAGGGGAAAATAAGGGGGGTGAGCAAACCACACGCTCAGTAAGGCAATCATGCGAACAGGTAGATACTGCACTATCTACGTGATCGTGATGCCATGCTCAAAAGCATTTCATTCATTATTTATCTCAAAACATGAGTGTATGATTGTGTTAATGGTATGTAAAGTATTCATGCTATTAAAATCAAGTGCACATTTCAACTCAAAGCATGGTATAAATCATCATGCATAATTCACAATAAAAGCATGGCATTACCCATCATGCATTTTCACAATAAAGCATGGCATTAAACATCATGCATCCGTGCACTTTAAAAACCATTAACAAATCAATTTCAACATTGGTCAGGTCTCGGCCCATCCCTCGGGCTTTCCTGACCCACAAATCATTTCAAACATGGATTTATTCTCAAATAGCATTAGACATGTGAGATAGGCAGTTCAACAACAGGTAATAACCTCAAGGCCTATGTACATAACCTGTGATACCGGCTACACGGATCAGGTGTGCGGGATATCACCACTATCTGCTTCCACACGGGAGGTGGGTCAAATCCTACCCGCCGGTCCATAGCAGATCTCGTCCGAAGACGGCACATCACAACTCAACACGGTACAATGTACTCCATGCTACATGCACGGTACAACGTACTCCGTGGACCCAATCAACACATCATATCACGCCACATCTCAAATGCGCGTGTGAGCCTATTTAATCGGTATGACCTCTTGTCTACCCGAAGCTCCTAACACGGCTAATTAATCATGTCAAAATAATGCACGTGTGAGCCTATTTAATCGATGTGACACCCAGTCTACTCGAAGCTCCAAACACGGCAACATGCAAGGTGGGCAACCAGTGTGAGACAAACTCGAAGTACAATGCCAAAACAATTATGAAATCCATGTGAAAACTAGTGCCTCTTGCACTCATGTGTATAAAACACGTCAAATCTCATGCTAGTCATACTCTAGCATGCTTTCATACTCACGAAATCATGTAGGTGGCTCAAAACTTTGCAAAGTATCGTTAACAAAACCAAAACACACTCATTTCTTTTGCAAATCATTTCAATGTTAGCCAACCTACCAATCATTTGCTAAAAAGCAATAAAACATGATTTTCAAAGCAATATGCTTTTGTTTTCATGTACATTACTCAAACTCCCAACTTTTACCCTTTAATCACCCAACATCATTTCCTAATCTCATGCATTCTAGCAAAACATTTAAGCACCCAAATTGCGTACAAATATCTCTAAGAGTCCACATAATTCCCTTACCTCGATTTACTTGGTGTGACTCCTTCCCTTTTAGCTTCTCACGCTCTTGGCTCAACTCACCTCGGCGTATCCTCGGAAGCTACGATTTATTCATTAAATCAATTGAGTTAATGTATTTAACCCATAATTGACCTCACTAGTCAATATTATTCACTTATGCATTTTACAAATGCCTTAATCCACATTTTACCTCTTTTAGGTAAATCTCACAATTTATCCACTAACCACACCTTAAAATCATACCATAACACTATTAATAACTTCTACATATCCCATTCATCATTAATCTCCATACATCCCACTTTCTCACTCTAGACCATTTCTAGGTCATAATCATTCCAATGCATTTTAGATAGTTTCTAACCATCCATACTCATGCCAAACAACTCCAAAATCAATTATATAAACAATGTACCATAGTTGGAGTGTTAAAATCTTACCCAATTTGATTTCTCTTCTTGCTCCAAGTGGCAATGCCCTTAACTCTTTCAATACCAACAATGGGAAAATGCCTTCCAACTATGTTGTTCTTCTCTTTGATAGGAACAACTTTCCCTCTAATGGTCTCTCTTCAAACCTCACTGAAAATGGCTGATTTTAGAGAGAGAAAGTTAGGTTTTTGGGTTGAAAGTGGAAGGTTAGTGTTTTTCCCAAAATTTTCTGATTTTCAACACTCCTTATATAGAAATAGCTTGAGGAGATCGATCTGGTCCAAGAGGAGATCGATCTGGTCCCCTTAAATCCCTCTTTTTTCACGGCATTTTAAGCATGAGATTGATCTGTCGAAGCATGAGATCAATCTGCTCCCAAACAGAGAGCTAATGAGATCGATCTGGGTGCTTGGGGATCGATCTTTTCACTACAGAATGCTTAGGAGATCGATCTGGCTCCATTGGAGATCGATCTGCTCTATTCCTTTGCCCAAATAAGAGCATTCTGGCTCTTTCAAATCGATCTCTCATCCCATGAGATCGATCTGCCCTTCACAATTTTCAGATTTTCTGCAGTTCTTCTGCAGCAACACTTACCAAACATCCTTAATTTGCTACCATTAATCTTTGAGACTTGAAAATGGCATCCATCCTCACTTCATACACATTAAAACTTGTGTAGAATCTTTGTATGACCAATGGTACTTAGTATAAACAAATGGAAGTGCATAATCATGCAAATCTTCATTCCATTTACCACATTACTCATAATCCATTCTATTCATATTCTCCACATGTTTAAGTCCATTTCCTTACATTCATACATAATGTAACTTGTATGTACAATCACAACTCTTATTACAAGTGTGTACATTAACTTATGGACTTACATTACATATACTTCACTTATGACTTCATAGTACAACTCTATTTACATTTCTATGTACATATATACCATTATACATATACGGGGTCTCACATATTCAAATCGCCTTCATTAGCATGTAAGTTAGTGAAAATGGTGAAGCCTATACCTTTAGGCAAAATGTTGATAGTTAGCACCCCAATGAAGAAGAGTTAGCTAACTGAATATGTATGTAGAGATTTGTGAGTTGAAAGTGGGGAAAAAGGATACGTCAGCCGATCTCATTCAATTAAATGCGAATGATTATGATGTAATATGGGGAATGGACTGTTTAGCCGTAAACTATGCGGTTGATATTGCTATTCTAAGATAGTGATGTTTCTACCCCTAAAAAGTGTACTGTAAGTTTTGACAAGAAATGAAAGGTGTAATGGTTGTAAATAAAAAAGTGAATGATTGTACAAATGGAATGAGTAATGGTATGAAGGTTTCATCGGTTATATGGGTGGTATGGATAAGGCACATCCAAAGTTGACAGATATCCTAATGGTCAAAGAGTTTTTCATGTCTTCTCGGATAATCCACCCGGGTTGCCATGAGACAAAAAATGGTTGTATTTGAGAGGGATGATAAACGTGAAAGGAGTTTTGGTGTGTTGAAACATAAACTGACCACCACACTTATTCTCACCATACCTAACAACTCATGAGCTTTTTCAGTGTAAATGGATGCCTCCAAACAAGGATTGGGCTTTGTAAGGATGCAAAATGGGAAGATAGTCGCTCATGGATCCAGACAGTTTAAAGACCATGAAAGGAACTATCCGACCCATGGTTTAGAGTTGGTAGTCGTAGTGGTTGCATTGAGGGTATGGTGCCACTACTTATAAGATGAGAAATTTCAGGTATGCACTAATCATAAAAGCCTCAGTATCTGTTTTCATCGAAAAAGTTGAATATGAGATAACAAAGAGGGTTAGAGCTTCTGAAGGATTGAAATTGTGAGATATTGTACCACCCAAGAAAGGCTAATGTATTGACTGATGCCTTAAGCAAAAAAAGCCTCAGGATGGTATCACATATGATGGTCAGGGAGCGTGAGCCGTTAGAGTAGTTTGTGAGTCTCAGTATTGATGTGATCCCTTATGATGGTGACAGTGATTATGTGATAGCTAGCCTGAGATTAGAACCGGATTTGGTTGACCGGATTCAACATGCTTAGAGTGATGATCGGTAGGGTGTCGATAGTGTGATTCAGATTCAGATGGGTACAGTGACAGAGTTCACAATGAGTGATGATGGCTTACTGAGGTTTAAAGGTAAAATAATTGTTCTCGAGGACCCATAGTTGTTGAGATTGTTATAGACAAAAGCTCACTAGTCGAGGCATATAGTGCATCAAGGGAGTAATAAAATGTATCAGAATCTCAGAAAAAGGTATTGATGGTCAGGCATGAAAAGAGACATCGTAGAGTTGTAGCAAAGTATCTCGTATGTCAGCAGAGTAAGGTAGAGTACCAGAAGTCTGTAGGGTTATTGCAGCCTCTACCTATATCGACACAGAGATGAGAGCATGTTACGATAAATTTTGTGATGGGTTATAGAGGACCTGCAGGAATCACGAGGCTATTTGGGTGATAGTCAAAAGATTGTGATAGTCAAAATATTGACTAAGTCTGCCCAGTTCCTAGCTATGAAAGCTACTGATACTCTGAGTGTGTGGGCGGATTTATGTGTAAGGGAGATTGTGGAACACCATGTAACTTTCTAGTGAGCATTGTATCAGATAAGGATTCTCGCTTCATTTCCCACTTCTAGGAACATTTGTTTTCAGGAAGCCATAGGAACCCAGTTGATTGTTAACACAGCCTTCTATCCTCAGACAGATGGTCAGTCAGAGGGGATTGTACAGGTTCTCGAGGATATGAAGAGAGTGTGTGCAATTGATTTTAGAGACTCCTGGAATGATCAATAGCCACTAACCGAATTCGCCAAGAATAGCCACTAATCGGATCAATAGCCTTAATTCTCTCATTCATTCATACATTTCACCAATGCCCTATATGTACATTTTACCATTTGGTCAATCTCACAATTCATTTCACACCACCATTATCACCTTAAGATATCCCATTCATCATTAACTCCACCATACTTCATTTCTCACACCATACTATTTCTAGGTCATTGCTGATTCATTATATCCTAGGTAGTTTCAACAATTGAAATGTACACCAATTTACCCATAACATCATTTAGGTAAACACATTTGGAGTTGTTACATTGGAAATTTACCCAGCTTGATTTTCTTCTCTTCCAAGTTTGGAAGACTCCTTAGATCCTTCAATCTAATAAGTTGGATGCTGACTTCAAGATATGTTGTTCTCCTCCCCAAGGTGAACAACTTTGCTCAAATGTCTTTTCCTCAAATCTTTATGGAAAATGTGGGTATCCTAGAGAGAGAAAGCTTAGTATTTAGGTGAAAATGGAGAGAGATCAAGTTTCCTGCAGATTGGAGCTTTTTACCATCGGCTTTATACAGAAAAAGGGTGAGGAGATCGATCTGGTTAGGTAAGGGATCGATCTGCTTTTGGTTTTTGCTCTTGAAATGTTCAGGCATTATAGGGTGAGATCGATTTGTTCAATGGGGAAGAGATAGATCTCTCTTTGGCAGTAGCTTAAGGAGATCGATCTGCACTTAAGGGAAGATCGATCTGGGCTTGGAAGAGGCAAATGCTGATCGATTTGGTTATTAGAGAGATCGATCTTACCTTGGCTATTTCACGCAAAACTGCCCTGTTTTTCACAAGGGATCGATCTGCACTAAATAGGAGATCGATCTAACTCCCATCCATAGCCCTTTTGCTGCACTTTTGCAGATTTTCCAAGGGTGAATTTCCCATTCCATTGCTCCAATACTCATTTTACATTTTAATCCCACTTGGAGCATGGAAAGACTTATTTCCTATGATTTTCATGTTATGGAACTTGTGCGTATTGCTTGGGAACCAGAATGGATACCCAGTTTCACAATCCATGCGTTATCATTCCGTGTTTTAAGTCTTTATCTCCAGTCTGGATGCTTTAAGTTCTATTCGTTTAGTTTATGGCCACTTCAGCCCTTATTCAACCTTTACATACATCCATGATACTCATTCATTCTCATTTGAAATTCATTCACATTTGCATGATTTAAAATCATTTGTCTTACAATTCCACTTACACATGTTACAAAGTCATACAGATATGAGGTCTCACATTCTCCCCCACTTAGAAAATTTGGTCCTCCAAATTGGAACCAAATCAATCCGTGAATAACTCATGATACTTTTCTCATAGTAAACTCTCCAACTCCCATATAGCCTCATCTGCAGTGTTATGCTGCCAAAAAACTTTCACTAAGGGGATCGTCTTGAATCTCAATACCTTCTCCTTCCTATCCAATATCCGAATCGGCGTCTTAACATATGTCATGTTCTCATGGAGCTCCAATGGCTCATATCTTATTACATGCACCGGATCCGAGTGGTACTTCCTTAACATAGAGATGTGGAAGACATTATGAACACCTGCTAGCTCAGGTGGCAGCACTAGCCTATAGGCCTTATCTCCCACTCTATCCAATATCTCAAAGGGTCTAATGTAACGAGGACTTAACTTTTCCTTTCTTTTCGAACCTCGTTATGCCCTTGGAAGGAGAAACTCGCAAAAACACTGATTCACCCAATGTGAATTCCAATGGTCTCCATCTTTTGTCAGCATAACTCTTTTGTCTGCTCTGAGCTGTCCGTAACCTTTCACAAATCAATTGGACGTCCTCAGAGGCTTGTCTCACTAAATCATGAGTAAATATTATTCGGTCACCAACCTCTTCTCATCCAATAGGGGAACAACATCTACGACCATATAAAGCCTCATATGGTGCCATCCCGATACTCGAATGAAAACTGTTATTATAGGCAAACTCTGCGAGTGGCAAATGGTCATCCCAGGATCCTCTAAAATCCAATGTACATGCTCTCAACATATCCTCCAGGGTGTATAGTCCTCTCTGACTGACCATCTGTCTGAGGATGAAATGCGATGCTAAAACTCAACTGGGTCCCCATCGCTTCCTGAAAGTGTTCCCAGAAATGGGAAGTGAAGCGGGCATCCCTATTAGAAACAACGCTCACTGGAACACCATGCAATCTCACTATCTCGTGCACATATAGTTCTACCAATGTACTCAGAGTATCGGTGACTCTCATAGCTAGGAAGTGTGCCGACTTCGTCAATCTATCCACTATCACCCAAATCGCATCATGATTCCTACGGGTCCTAGGTAAACCCATCACGAAATCCATAATGACATGCTCTCATTTCGAAGTCGGTATAGGTAGAGGTTGCAATAGCCCTACAGGCTACTAATACTCTACTTTCACTTGCTGACAGACGAGACACCTTGCCACAAATTTAGCTACCTCTCTTTTTAACCCAGACCACCAATATACTCTCCGGAGATTCTGGTATATCTTGTTACTTCCCAGATGTAGTGTATACTTCATCGAGTAAGCTTCTGTCAAGATCAACCTCCTGATCTCTGGATCATCGGGAATATATATCCTACCCTTGAAGCTCAGCAAACAATCTGAACTCAACTCAAAATCAGTATCCGTACCCCTTTGTATTTGCCCGACAATATCACTGTACTACTGATCAATCTGCTGAGGCTGTCGGATACGATCTATCATATCGGGTTCCAATCGCATGCTAGCTACGGTTAAGCCACTATCAGCATCAGGCGGGGTCACATCCAGACTGAGGTTCATGAACTATTCCAATAGCTTGTGTTCCCTGATCATCATATACAATACTATCCTGAGGTGTTTTCTACTCAATGCATCAGGTACCACATTTGCTTTACCCGGGTGGTATAAGATCTCGCAATCATAGTCCTCTAGAAGCTCGAGCCACCTCCTCTATCTCATGTTCAACTCTTTCTGCAAGAACAAATACTTAAGGCTCTTGGGGTCTGTAAACACTAGGAACTTCTCACAATAAAGATAATGGCGTTATATTTTTAAAGCAAATACCACGATCAAAAACTCTAGATTGTGGGTCGGGTAGTTCCTCTCATGATCCTTCAACTTTCTCAATCCATATGGTACTACCTTCCCATCTTGCATCAGTACACAGCCCAATCCTAGGTATGAAATATTTGTATATATAGAAAAACCTCTTGAGCTGGTAGGAATGGTAAGAATCGGAGCTGTGGTCAATCTCCTCTTCAACTCTTGAAAGATCTTCTCAGATTTATCGTCCCACACAAATTCAACATACTTTCTCGTGAGGCACATCAATGAAGTAGCTAATATCGAGAATCCCTCCACAAACCATCAATAATATCCTGGTAAACCCAATAAACTTTTGATCTCTGTAACTATTTGGGATCTTTGCCACTGAACCACTGCTTCAATCTTGGATGGGTCTAAAGACACACCATCCTTCGATACTATATAACCCAGAAAAGAGATCTGTTTTAACCAAAAGTCACACTTACTAAGTTTAGCGTACAACTTCTTGTCTCATAGGGTCTGTAGCACTATCTTTAGGTACTGCTCTGCTCCTTTCTAGATCCCGATTACACCAGAATATCGTCGATGAATACGATAACAAATCTATCCAGGTATTGGTCAAACACCTCATTCATCAGTGACATAAAAGCTGCAGGGGCATTCGTCAACCCGAATGGCATAACCATAAACTCAAAGTGACCATACCGGGTGCGAAAAGCTGTCTTGGGTACATCTTCATCTCGAATTCTTAATTGATGTTACCCTAATCTCAAATCTATCTTAGAAAAGACTTGCGCTCCCCGAAGCTGATCTAACAAGTCATTGATTCATGTAAGGGGGTACTTATTCTTGATGGTCGCCTTATTCAACAGCCTGTAGTCAATACACAGTCAGAGGCTTCCATCCTTCTTCTTTACAAACAAAATCGGTGCTCCCCAGGGTGATACACTCGGTCTGATGAACCCCTTATCCAACAACTCCTGTAACTGCTCCTTCAGTTCCTTCAACTTAATCAGAGCCATCCTGTATGGTGGCTTGGATATTGACTCTGTACCAAGTGCCAAATCTATACAAAACTCTATCTCTCTATCAGGTGGTAACCCTGGTGAATCATCCGAAAAAACATCTGGAAATTCCCTGACCACTAGGATGTCTCGCAATTCTGGGCATGCCTTATCCGCCTCAACCACGTACGCAATATAACCTTTCAAAATATCTATCATTAAATCAGTACAAAGATTCATATATCTCACTCACAACCACAACTGCTTTCATTACTTTTCAAGGGGATTTACATTACATTTTGGGGAAGCTTACGGTAACACTATCTACCCCTGAAAATGTTACCGTCTTAAAAAACAATCTACTATAGCTCAATTGGCAGCCAACCAATCCATTCCTAAGATTACATCAAAGTCTCTCATATACATTAAAATGAGGTCGGCTGACATTTCCTTTTCCCCTACTTTCAACTTACATTCTCTAAGTACATACTCTACTCACTGACTATTATTCATGGGGGTGCGTATCAACATCCTCCTACTCAACGGGGCAAGCTTCACATACTTAAACAATTTACATGCAAATGCTAGTGATACAAATGAATGTGTGGCACCAGGATCTATCAAAACATAAGCTTCAAGATCAAAGATTATGATAGTACCTTTCACCACATCTGTCGACTGATCCGCAGTATCTTGGTCCAAGGCATGTACTCGCCTTCTACTAACCACCTACTTTCCTTTCTATTCGGTTGTCGCCCTTCGTCTTGAAGTGGGAGTGTCAACAGAAGCTCTCTCCGGCTCCTTGCCCTTCTGTGGGGTACCCTCAGTTATCTCCAGGCAATTTCTGATCACATGCCATGGTTTCTCATTTTGAAAACATATTGTAGGAGATCCATAACATGGCCGAGTCCCATGGTACCTATCACACCTATTGTACTATCTCGTAGTAGGTCGTGGCTCTCCAATCACTATTCCCTTTGCTGAAGCTATGGTCGGATACACGGAAGGCTTAATTGTCCTCTCTCATATTTCTTCAATCCTTGGCCTCTTCCCAGAAAATCTCCTGCTTACCTTACAACTGAAGCCTTTATCCACTGTGAGCCTCTTTCTGTCTCTGTTCCTCACTTTACTAACTTTTCCATACTCTAAAGCAACCCGCTCAATATTTGTTCACACAACTAAGCCCTTGCACTGCCTCCTCGTATGTCGGTATGTCAAACGGGACAAATCGAGATTTGATGACGGGTCTCAATCCATCCACAAACTTTCAGACCTTCTTGACCTCACTGTCTATCGTGTCAGGATCATACCTGCCAAGGGAGATAAATTTAGTCTCATACTGATCCATCGATCTGTTCCCCTGTGTCAAATCCAGAAACTCTATTTGTAATCTCTTCTGTGCAGTATCCAAAACATATTACCTCTGAAAAACCTCCAAAAATACATCCCAGCTAATCTCTGTATGTTGGACCCTCAAAATGGGTCGGGTGGACTTCCACCAGTGCTCTGCTGATCCCTTCAGCATGAATGCAGCAAACGCTACCATCTCAATAGTAGTGTACTCAAAGAACCCATATAGTTTTTCAATCTCATTTACCCAGTCCTCTGCAGCTACTGGGTCCTTAACTCTACTGAAAGGATGGTAGGTTAAACTTTTGAAACTACCGTAGTCTATCCAAATCACATCCATAACCCAATCTCTACTCCTTTGCGATGGAGCAACAATATATGGTGTTTCCTGTACTGGTGAGGTATGGGAATATATGTAGTTTGAGGTTCGTGGTCTAGCTGTACAGGCATCTCAAGAGCAACAGTCGGTTCATCATTATCACCCTGTGAAGCTGGCTCTTGTCACCCCCAACTCCAGGCAACGTCTGAGCAATCAATCCCAATATCATCTCTAAGCTCCGTTCAAACCTCACGAAGCTGCCTCAGTAGTCTCCGATCTCTCTGTCGGACCCTGTGGAGCATGCTCAACATCAACCTCCACCTCAACCTCATCATGAGCCTCATGTGGTAACGACTCAACACGACCCCCAGACCTACCCCTCTGGCCTCTAGCTCACGCTGTCGCCCCTATACCATAACTGTTATTAGGCATTTTGCCAAGATTCCTACATTCACACTCAATTCTTAGTCAAACCCATCTTGATATACACAATTGTATCTAGGCAAGCATAGTAACAAGGGAATTTAATTTTTCTAAATTTTGACACCAACACATATCAGACCAACCTAGCTCTGATACCAATCTCTGTCATGACCCTCAAACCACCGAAATCCATTACAAATTTTGGCCATTTTTAAATTTAATATTTGACCCGTTATTTATTGATTAATCTTTTACCTTTACTTTACCTAATCGTGAATAGCTACACCATTAACAGTTGGGCTATGTATCGATGTCAATCTTATCGAACCAAATCATTTAAAATTTCAATTCATTTAAACGTAAACACTCATATTTCTTAATCAGAGTTGTCATTTACAGGTGTTTACAAACTCTCTACATCCCCAAAAATTACATTTAAAGTATCATTGTGCTTGTACATATCTAGATACAAAAACTACACAAATGTGTATACGTCGTGTGATGGGATGCAGCGGACACCAAAAACCAATCCTCAGTCACCCACTATCTGCTGTAAGTGCTCTGTAGAGGGAAGAAAATAAGGGGGTGAGCAAATGTCAGACCCAAATTTTTTGTAGCTTGTACCTTATGATTCCTATGTGTATGAACACTCTGTTATTATAGTTGAATCATAAGAAGAGTATTTACTAGACTTAAAGTGTTAGTGAAATGATTTAACACGCAAAAGCTACATAAAAAGCCTAATGTGAAATATAAGCGTCACAGGCTAAACCGAGTGAATCTAAATCATCCTGACTGAAAATAAGAACTTAAAATGAGAGAACATAGAGAGCTCATGAAGGAAAGTCAGCTTGATTTAGTCACGAACATAGAACACAAGAGTAAAAGCTAAAAAGGGTAAAATGGACCTTTTTGACGAGAAAAGGTGTTTCGGGTGAAATTATCCACCGGGAATGGTTGAAACATAAAGACGAGAGTGTAATACATAAGATATGACACTTTCAAAATTTTGAGAAAAAGTCAACTAGGTCAATGGTTAAGGAAAAAGTCAACTATAGTTAAGAAAGTGGACTTTTACCATAGTTGACAAATCATGGTTAAAAATTAACCCAAGTGTGGAGAAAAATTTGCGAAAAAATATTCTTGGCTAGAATACAAGATAATCATCCCCAGAAGTAAGGAAAATTTATTCGGAAGGATTCCGGAATAAATTTAATGGTTAATAATGTAATGGGCCTAAGGTGAAAATTTTAAAGCCCATTAAGGTATACTAAACGTATATCGAAATTCTTAGGTCCTTTAGACCGAATTGTTGGACCAATTGATTGACCAAATTTTGAGACAATTAAAGGCCCAAGACAGAGTAAAAATATTAGCCTGAAATCCCATTAAAAAAGCCCAAACCGAGAAGCCCAAATGGAAAAGCCCATGAGATAAATATCTAACCATAGTTAAAGCTAACCATGACTCATAAGGTGACTCATTAGGTGACTCATGGCTAAGGCTTGGAAATTCAAGCTTAATGGCTGGAAAGTAAAGCTTAATGGCTAAGTATGTGGCTTATAAAATCAGCCACAACATTGTCATCTTCATCACACCAAATTCGGCTAGAAGAAGAAACCATTGAAACATATTATCCAAGCTTTCTCTCACTAGAAATCACTAGGAATTAGGCATAATTGGAACTTGCATCCCTCATGGAAGTTGTTCCAAATTGAAAAGAGAGTGACATATGTTGGAATTGGCTATCAAGGAGCCATAGAGTGCAAACCAAGAGCCTTCAAAGATTCGGCCAAAGGGTGAACACAACAATTGGTATATTGTCTAATTTTTAATTTCATATATGTTAATGTATGAATGATTTTAAGTATGTTGATATATGTTTTAAGCATTGAAACATATTAAATCACCATAAAGTTGGTTAGGCCGAGAGTGAGTAATGGGATATTGATTTATGTCCATATGATTTTAAGGCATAAATGGATTAATGTACATATGTTAATGATTATGGTGTAATTAGAATTAATCAAATTGATTAATTAATACATGTAATTAGTTGGCAATCAAGGTGTTTGATAAAATGCCTAAATGAACTATATGATGGTTAGGAATGTTGCCAACAAGTGTTTGTGAAAATGCCTAAGTGAATTGGCTAAGAAATAGGCATGGATGGCATGCCATGGCATAACCAATGGCATGGGTAGCTCTCGGCCATGGCATGTGGCCGAGAGGCCCAATGGGCCAAGCCCAAATATTTTAGGCCCAATATGATGTAATGGGCCTAGGACAAGCCCAATAAGAGTTGGTGAGCCCCACAAGCCCAATAGGCCCAACGAAAATGAATAGTAAAATGAAAATGGGCTTAAAGCATAGATAGGCCCATTAAGGATTATTAAGGCCCATTAAGGGAAATAGACTGTATTTAATGTGAAATACAGTAGGAAAAGTGTAATTAACCTGATAAATGGTTATATGCAACTTCAGAGAGAATTGGAGGAGCAAATCGGACTGCTGAAACGAGCAGCGTAGAGAAAGTGAAATTTCTCGAGTGATTGCAGGTAAGGGACTTTTGTGAGTAGTTAGAGATACCTGCACGTATTTTCGTCTGCTTTTACATTCACTTAAGAACTCTGAGGGTCAGAGAAAGTGAATGTAAATTACGATTTTACCCCTAGTTAGTCAAAAAGTCAACTTTTGTGAAAAGTTTCAAAAAGTATGGAAACTACTATTGTGAGTGTTTAACTACTGTTTAGCATGAAAATAAATAGATGGGCTAATGATTTTAAGGTTGATGTGACTTAAGCACATTTTATAGTGCTGATTTTAACATTTTGTAAACCATCCCTTTTTAAAGAGCCATCTATCATATTATGTGACAATGAATCGTGCTAGAGCACAGCTCGCACGGGATTTCATATGTTTTCCACATACATTAGTGCTGGATATTGATTCGCACTAGAATACCATGACATGCATGATAAAGTACTGGAGTTCTTACTTGTACTCAGTTTTATATGATATATGCATGAGAGAGTGCTGGAGCGATTAGCTCGTACTCGAGTTTTACATGAGATACATGACAGAGTATTGGAGCGTTGCTCACACTTGATTCTTCATGGTTTATACATGACATAGTACTGGAGCTATTGCTCGTACTTGATTTGATGATATTATGCATAGCATGGTACTGGAGCTATTGCTCGTACTTGATTTAATACATGAACTATGCATTGACCTAGTTGCTGGAGGTTTACTCGCACTAGAGTTGAGTTTGTGATGTGAAACAGTGTTTGAGAGGAGTGTCGACTGTGAGTCGCACTCAAGGCGCGCACTGTATGTGATATATAATACATGTTAAAACCCATGCCAGAGTCCTTGTGTGACTGTGTGTCACATCTTGTGAGAGGATATCCGCATGAGGGTAATATAGACATGGTGTGATATTCCATGGTTTGAGGGCTAAGACCTATGGCAGGCACCCCGACTGTGATGTAGGGTCCACGGGTGTACTTTGTACCGTACTCGGGGTATGAGAGTACACTGTACCGTATGCTATTATATAGCTGACGATTGTAATGGACTGACCACCCTCCTGTTGCAGCAGTGATGCCCCGTACACCGAGTACTATGTTGCTTGGGATCACATGTCGAATATGATCATAGTCCAGGATACTATTTGCATTTCACCACAGAGTCTCACATGATATATCACATTGATTGACTGATTTAAATTTATGGACAGACTTGAGGGATGGGTCGGACTCCGATTTTATGATGTGAATGATTTAAATGCCATATTTATTGTAATTTAAATATACATGGCATGATTTATCTAAAGGCGTGATTTATATAAAGATGCATTGTTTTGTACTACATGCCTACATTTGAGAAAGAAAGCATGATTTTTGTACATGGGATTTAATCTGTACAAGTATACATATATATATTTAAAGACATGCTTTTAAAGTGAGTTAAGGAAATAATGTTTTCAAGGCATAGCATTATTTTGAATAGATAGTGTAGATATCTACTTACTTGCATGATTTCCTTACTGAGCGCGCTGTATGCTCACCCCCTTTCTTTACATCTCTCTACAGAGCATCAGTAGAGCGAGAGCTATCGAGGGATAATATTCCTGAGTCCACTGCTAGTTGCTATCGATCGCCAGGTATATAGACTTTGTACGGTTATATATATCTAAACATAAAAACAGCACAGCGATGTATACGATATATATTATGGGGAATGTATTTGTATTAGATTTTATATAATCTCACATGTATAATAAAAGCAGTTACAGTCAGTAATAATATATTGACATGTATGTATGATAATGGAAAATGTGGTAAGCGAGGACTCTGACATCGAATCACAGCCCAACCATTTAAGAGAGGAAAGGTAAGTTAAAAATGTGAAAAATTTGTAGTGGTTTTTTGTTAAGTCATGGTTTGAGAACGGGTCCTGACAGAATGGTATCAGAGCGGAGGTTGGTCTGATGTGAGTTGGTGTTAGAAAATAGGAAAGTGTACATCCCCATAGTACTGTGCTGTGTTTAGATATAACTGTGTATACCAGATAGGAAACGGATTAATTCATTATTATGAATGCAGGAACTTTGCCTATATGGCAAATATGCGTAGTGGTAGAGTTACGAGAGGTAGGGCTCGAGGCCGGAGAGATAGACCCGAGGGACGAGCTGTTGCCAAACCATTACCTACGCATGAGACTCCAGGTGCTACTGAGGCACCCGAGTGTGCTGAGATGCGCTTTACGAGATTAGAGTGTAGTCTTGAGATGATTGTCGAGATATTGGCACAGATGATGCCATGTAGGCAAGGACAGGAGGCAGGAGCTGCGACAGGAGAGGTAATTGCCCCTGATACTCCTACACAGATGACTCATGCACTGAGGACAGTAGATACTCCAACACCCCCACCAGTTTTGGGTGGAAGTGGACTAGGGTACGAATGTGATCTACATCAGTTGCGAGAATTCCAGAAGTTTAGACCTCCATCCTTTAGTGGAGTCAAGGACCCTATAGCTGCTGAGGAGTGGTTGGCGGAGATGAAGAAACTTTATGGATTCTTCAAGTGTACGACCTCGGAGATGGTCGCATTTGCTGCGTTCCTACTAAAGGGAGTTGTAGAGCATTGGTGGAAGTCCACCCGACCTATATTGAGAGCCTGACACACAGACATTAGTTGGGAGATATTTCAGGAGGCCTTTAGGAGGCAATTTATACCCGACACCGCACAGCGGAAGCTACAGGTAGAGTTGTTGAGACTAAACCAGGGGAGTTTATCTGTGGACAAGTATGAGACTCGATTCCTATCCCTAGGGAGATATGACCCCGATACCATGTATAGTGAGGCCCGGAAGGTCCACAGGTTTATCGACAGGTTGAGACCGGTTCTGCGGTCTAGGTTGGTTCCATTAGACATAGCCACCTATGAGGAAGCAGTGCGCAGGGCGCAACTGTGTGAGCAAGATTACGAGAGGAATGCTTTCGAGTTCAGGAAGTTTAGCCGTAGCCGAGATATACAGAAGAATAAGCCGGCTAGAATTTTGGTTATCGAGGAGGGAAGAAATTCTTCAGTAAGAGATCACGAGTGGAGGAGGCACGAAAGAGATATGCTAGACCTCCTGCTTATCCGACTGTAGCCCCAGCAAAGGGCATTGTCATAGGAGGACAGAGACCTGTTGTTGATCAGTGCAGAAGATGCGATAAATAACAGGGAAGTAGACTGTGTCCGCTGACTCCTATTGTATGTTTTCGATGTGGGGAACAAGGGCATATGGCTAGAGATTGCCCAAAGACATTTGTGACTGCACCACTGAGAGGCAAAGAGCCTAAAAGAACTCCAGCTGGTACGTCTGCTCAGAGAGGTAGAGCGATGGCAGAGGAGAAGGGGAAATAGGTGATGGGTCGAGGGCGAGTACATGCTTTGGAGTAGGGGATAGCTGATGCTTCATCGGATGTGATTCGAGGTAACATCCTGATTTATGATATTGAAGCATATGTTTTAATTGATCCTGGTGCCACACATTCTTTTGTATCACCTTCATTTGCATGTAAATTAGCAAGACATGTAGAGCGTACACCATTATGTATGATGATGTTGATTAGTACGCTTATGAATAGTAGTCAAGTTGTAGAATATGTATTTAATGACTGCAAGTTGAGAGTAGGGGATAAGGAGATGACAGCCAATCTAATATTACTAAGTATGAGTGACTTTGATATAATATTAGGAATGGATTGGCTATCTGCAAACCATGCTATTTTAGATTGTTATGCTAAGACAGTTATGTTTCCTAACCCTACTAGATATGTTGTAAAGTTTAATAAGAATAAATGAAAGGAGTAGTTATGATTATTACATGATTACTGATTTAGAAAACCTTCAACATATCAAGGTTTCATTGCGTACGTGGTAGATATGGATAAGACACATCCGGAGTTGTCAGATATTACTGTAGTCAGTGAGTACCCAGATGTTTTTCCAGATAAATTGCCAGGGTTACCCCCAGACAAAGAGATGGAGTTTTGTATAGATTTGGTGCCTGGTACGGAGCCTATTTCGAGACCACCATATCGCATGGCCTTAGTTGAGCTGAAGGAGCTCAAGAGACAGTTATAGGAGCTATTGGATAGGGTTTTGTTTGACCGAGTGTTTCACCTTGGGGAGCATCGGTTCTATTTATGAGGAAGAAGGATGGGAGCCTCCGATTGTGTATAGATTACCGATTATTGAATAAGGCCACCATCAAGAATAGATACCCCCTTCCACGGATTGACGACTTGTTAGATCAGTTTCAGGGAGCACAGGTCTTTTCCAAGATTGACCTAAGGTCTGGGTATCATCAGCTGAAGGTTCGGAGTGGAGATGTACCCAAGACAGCATTTCGTACCTGATATGGCCATTATGAGTTCTTAGTCATGCCATTCGGACTGACGAATGCTCCAACTGCTTTCATGGCTTTGATGAACGATGTGTTCAAGCCATATTTGGACCAGTTTGTTATCGTCTTTATCGATGACATATTGATATACTCGAGATCCAAGGAGGAGCATGAGGAGCATCTCAGGATCGTGTTACAGACTCTACGAGAGCATGAGTTATATGCTAAGCTTAGTAAGTGTGATTTTTGATTGTCACAGATCTCATTTTTGGGACATGTTGTATCGAGAGATGGTGTATCAGTTGATCCATCTAAGATAGAGGCTGTAGTTCAGTGGGAACAACCGAGGGCAGTCACCGAGATCAGGAGTTTTTTGGGTTTAGCTAGATACTATCAGAGATTCATTGAGGGATTTTCGAAGTTGGCTGCTCCGTTGACACGTCTTACTCGAAAGAGTGCACCATTCGTATGGAACGAGGATTGTGAGAAGAGTTTTGAGGAGTTGAAGCGTCGATTGACCACCACTCCGATTCTCACTATCCCTACCAGCTCAGGAGCATTTGCAGTGTACACCGATACTTCACATCAGGGACTGGGCTATGTATTGATGCAGGATGGGAAGGTAGTTGCTTATGATCATGAGAAGAACTATCCGACCCACGACTTGGAGCTGGCAGCAGTAGTGTTTCCATTGAAGGTATGGCGCCACTACTTATATGGCGAGAAGTTCCAGATATTTAGCAACCACAAGAGCCTCAAGTATCTATTCTCACAAAAAGAGCTGAACATATGACAAAGAAGATGGCTAGAGCTTCTGAAGGACTACGATTGTGAGATACGTTATCATCCGGGTAAGGCTAACATTGTAGCCGATGCCTTGAGTAGGAAGAGCCTGGGGATGGTATCGTATATGATAGTTAGGGAACATGATTTGCTAGAGCAGTTTGCTAGCCTCAGTTTGGGAGTCGTGCCTTCTGACATGGATACAGGCTATGTGATAGCTAGTCTACACTTGGAGCTGGACCTGTTGGACAGGATCAGAGTGGCTCAACAAACTGATCCATTTTGTATGGATGTGAGTAGTCAGATGCAGAAGGGCACAGTGACTGATTTTGAGTTGAGTTCGGACAGACTACTGAGGTTTAGAGTTCAAAGGTAGATTGTGTGTTCCCAAGGATCCAGGACTCAGGAGATTGATATTGGCGGAAGCTCATTTGTTGAGGTATACGTTACATCCGGGGAGTAACAAGATGTATCAGAACCTCCGGAAGGTATATTGGTGGTCAGGTATAAAGAGAGATGTAGCAGACTTTGTGGCAAAGTGTCTCGTATGTCAGCAAGTGAAGGTAGAGCATCAGAAACCTGCAGGGTTATTATAGCCTCTACCTATACCGACATGGAAATCGGAGCATATTACCGTGGATTTCGTGATGGGTTTACCAAGGACCCGAAGGAATCACGATGCTATATGGGTGATCATCGACAGACTGGCGAAGTCAACCCACTTCCTAGCTATGAGAGTGACCGATACTCTGAGTTCATTAGCAGAACTGTATATACACGTGGTAGTGAGGTTACATGGTGTACCAGTGAGTATAGTCTCTGATAGGGATTCCCACTTCACTTCCCACTTTTTGGGACATTTTCAGGAAGCCATGGGAACCCTGTTGAGTTTGAGCACCGCTTTCCATCCTCAGACAGATGGTCAGTCAGAGAGGACTATATAGATTCTGAAGGATATGTTGAGAGCATGTGTGCTAGATTTTAGAGGCTCCTGGGATGACCACCTGCCACTAGCCGAGTTCGCCCACAACAATAGTTATCATTCGAGTATCGAGATGGCACCGTATGAGGCTTTATATGGCTGTAGATGTAGGATGGGAAGAAATGGGTGACCGTAAGATTTTCGCTCATGACATGGTTACACAGGCATCTGAGGATGTCCACTTAATAGTATTGAGACTGAGGACGGCTCAGAGTAGATAGAAGAGTTACGCTGACAGGAGACGTAGGCCACTAGAGTTTACAGTTGGTGAATCCATGTTTTTGAGAGTTTCTCCTTCCAAGGGCATAGCAAGATTTGGGAAGAGAGGAAAGCTAAATCCTCACTATATTGGACCCTTTGAGATACTTAATCGAGTGGGAGATAAGGCTTATAGGTTGGCATTGCCACCGAACTTATCAGGTGTCCATAACGTCTTCCACATATCGATGCTTCGAAAGTATCATCCGGATCTGGCACATGTGATTAGTTATGAGCCTTTGGAGCTCCGAGAGGACTTGTCATATGTTGACCGATCGATTCGGATATTAGATAGGAAGGCGAAGGTTTTGAGATCAAAGACCATTGGGTTAGTGAAGATTCTCTGGTAGCATCATACTTCAAAGGAAGCTACTTAGGAGCTAGAGAGTCTGATGCGAGAGAAGTACCCTCACCTATTTGATGACTGACTTGGTTCTAATTTGGAGGACCAAATTTTCTGAGTAGGGGAGGATTGTCAGACCTAGATTTTTTGTAGCTTGTACCTTATGATTCCTATATGTATGAACACTCTGTTATTATAGTTAAATCATAAGAAGAGTATTTACTAGACTTAAAGTGTTAGTGAAATGATTTAACACTCAAAAGCTACATAAAAAGCCTAATGTGAACTATAAGCGTCACAGGCTAAACCGAGTGAATCTAAATCATCCTGACTAAAAATAAGAACTTAAAATGAGAGAGCATAGAGAGCTCATGAAGGAAAGTCAGCTTGATTTAGTCTCGAACATAGAAAACAAGAGTAAAAGCTAAAAAGAGTAAAATGGACCTTTTTGGCGAGAAAAGGTGTTTCGGGTGAAATTATCCACTGGGAATGATTGAAACATAAAGACGAGAGTGTAATACATAAGATATGACACTTTCAAAATTTTGAGAAAAAGTCAACTAGGTCAATGGTTAAGGAAAAGTCAACTATAGTTAAGAAAGTGGACTTTTACCATAGTTGACTAATCATGATTAAAAATTAACCTAAGTGTGGAGAAAAATTTGGGAAAAAATATTCTAGGCTAGAATACAAGATAATCATCCTCGGAAGTAAGGAAAATTTATTCGGAAGGATTCGAGAATAAATTTAATGGTTAAAAACGTAATGGGCCTAAGGTGAAAATTTTAAAGCCCATTAAGGTATACAAAACGTATATCGAAATTCTTAGGTCCTTTAGACCGAATTGTTGGAGATTGGCCAAATTTTGAGACAATTAAAGGCCCGAGAAATAGTAAAAATTTCAGCCCGAAAACCTATTAAGAAAGCCCAAACCAAGAAGCCCAAATGGAAAAGCCCATGAGATAAATATCTAACCATAGTTAAAGCTAGCCATGACTCATACGGTGACTCATTAGGTGACTCATGGCTAAGGCTTAGAAAGTCAAGCTTAATGGCTGGAAAGTAAAGCTTAATGGCTAAGTATATGGCTTATAAAATCAGCCACACCATTGTCATCTTCATCACACCAAATTCGGCTAGAAGAAGAAACCATTGAAACATATTATCCAAGCTTTCTCTCACTAGAAATCACTAGGAATTAGGCATAATTGGAACTTGCATCCTTCATGGAAGTTGTTCCAAATTGAAAGGAGAGTGACATATGTTGGAATTGGCTATCAAGGAGCCATAGAGTGCAAATCAAGAGCTTCAAAGATTCGGCCAAAGGGTGAACACAACAATTGGTATATTTTCTAATTGCAATTTCATATATGTTAATGTGTGAATGATTTTAAGTATGTTGATATATGTTTTAAGCATTGAAACATATTAAATCACCATGAAGTTGGTTAGGCTGAGAGTGAGTAATGGGATATTGATTTATGTCCATATGATTTTAAGGCATAAATGGATTAATGTACATATGTTAATGATTATGGTGTAATTAGAATTAATCAAATTGATTAATTAATACATGTAATTAGTTGGCAATCAAGGTGTTTGATAAAATGCCTAAATGAACTATATGATGGTTAGGAATGTTGCCAACCAAGTGTTTGTGAAAATGCCTAAGTGAATTGGCTAAGAAATAGGCATGGATGGCATGCCATGGCATAACCGATGGCATGGGTAGCTCTCGGCCATGGCATGTGGCTAAGAGGCCCAATGGGCCAAGCCCAAATATTTTAGGCCTAATATGATGTAATGGGCCTAGGACAAGCCCAATAAGAGTTGGTGGGCCCCACAAGCCCAATAGGCCCAACGAAAATGAATAGTAAAATGAAAATAGGCTTAAGGCATAGTTAGGCCCATTAAGGATTATTAAGGCCTATTAAGGGAAATAGACTGTATTTAATGTGAAATACAATAGGAAAAGTGTAATTAACCTGATAAATGGTTATATGCAACTCCAGAGAGTATTGGAGGAGCAAATCGAACTGCTAAAACGAGCAGCGCAGAGAAAGTGAAATTTCTCGAGTGATTGCAAGTAAGGGACTTTTGTGAGTAGTTAGAGATACCTGCACGTATTTTCATCTGCTTTTACATTCACTTAAAAACTCTGAGGGTCAGAGAAAGTGTATAATAATTATTGTGACTCGATAGTGGCAAATTACGATTTACCCCTAGTTAGTCAAAAAGTCAACTTTTGTGAAAAGTTGCAAAAAGCATGGAAACTACTATTGTGAGTGTTTAAAAACTGTTTAGCATGAAAATAAATAGATGGGCTAATGATTTTGAGGTTGATGTGACTTAAGCACACTTTATAGTGCTGATTTTAACATTTTGTAAACCATCCCTTTTTAAAGAGCCATCTATCATATTATGTGAGAATGAATCGTGCTAGAGCACAGCTCACACGAGATTTCATATATTTTTCACATACATTAGTGCTGGATTTTGATTCGCACTAGATTTCCATGACATGCATGATAGAGTACTGGAGTTCTTACTCGTACTCAGTTTTATATGATATATGCATGATAGAGTACTGGAGTTCTTACTTGTACTCAGTTTTATATGATATATGCATGAGAGAGTACTGGAGCGATTAGCTCGTACTCGAGTTTTACATGAGATACATGACAGAGTACTGGAGCGTTGCTCGTACTCGATTCTTCATGGTTTATACATGACATAGTATTGGAGCTATTGCTCGTACTTGATTTGATGATATTATGCATAGCATGGTACTGGAGCTATTGCTCGTACTTGATTTAATACATGAACTATGCATTGACCTAGTTGCTGAAGGTTTACTCGCACTAGAGTTAAGTTTGTGATGTGAAACAGTGTTTGAGCGGAGTGTCAACTATGAGTCGCACTCAAGGCGCGCACTATATGTGATATATAATACATGTTAAAACCCATGCCAGAGTCCTTGTGTGACTGTGTGTCACATCTTGTGAGAGGATATCCGCATGAGGGTAATATAGACATGGTATGATATTCCATGGTTTGAGGGCTAAGACCTATGGCAGGCACCCCGACTGTGATGTAGGGTCCACGGGTGTACTTTGTACCGTGCCCAGGGCATGGGAGTACGCTGTACCATGTGTTGTTGTATAGCTGACGGTTGTAATGGACTGACCACCCTCCTGTTTCAACAGTGATGCCCCGCACACCGAGTACTGTGTTGCTTAGGATCACATGTCGGATATGATCATAGTCCAGGATACTATTTGCATTTCACCACAGAGTCTCACATGATATATCACATTGATTGACTGATTTAAATTTACGGACAGACCTGAGGGATGGGTCAGACTCCGATATTGTGATGTGAATGATTTAAATGTCATATTTATTGTGATTTAAAATACATGGCATGATTTATCTAAAGGCATGATTTATATAAATATGCATTGTTTTGCACTACATGCCTACATTTGAGAAAGAAAGCATGATTTCTGTACATGGGATTTAATCTGTACAAGTATACATATATATATTTAAAGACGCATTTAAAGTGAGTTAAGGAAATAATGTTTTCAAGGCATAGCATTATTTTGAGTAGATAGTGTAGATATCTACTTGCTTGCCTGATTTCCTTACTGAGTGCGTTGTATGCTCACCCCCTTTCTTTACATCTCTCTACAGAGCATCAGTAGAGTGAGAGTTATCGAGGGATAGTATTCCTGAGTCCACTGCTAGTTCCTATCGATCGCCAGGTATACAGACTTTGTACGGTTATATATCTAAACATAGAAACAGCACAGTGATGTATACGATATATATTATGGGGAATGTATTTGTATTAGATTTTATATAATCTTACATGTATAATAAAAGTAGTTACAGTCAGTAATAGTATATTGACATGTATATATGATAATGGAAAATATGGTAAGCGAGGACTCTAACATCGAATCACAGCCCAACCATTTAAGAGAGGAAAGGTAAGTTAAAAATGCGAAAAATTTATAGTGGTTTTTGGTTAAGTCATGGTTTGAGAACGGGTCCTGATAGCAAACCACGCGTTCAGTAAGGCTATCATGCGAACAAGTAGATAATTGTACTATCTACGTGATCGTGATGCCATGCTTAAACCACATATTTATTGTCATACTTCAAAACGTGTGCTCATGCTTGTGTTTATGCCATGTAAAGCAAATCATGTTGTATAAATAAGTGCACAGTTATTAAAGCATAGCATGGAAAAATCATCATGCATAATCTAGGTCAAAGCATGGTAAATCATCAAGCAACGTGCACTTAAAAAACATTTCCAATTCATAACACAAGCCAATACTAAACCATTCATTAGTCAGGACTTGGCCCCTCCCATAGACTATCCTGACCCATAAAACACATTTCAAAAAATGGATTTATCATTCATCAATAGACATGTGAGATAGGCGTATAATATAATAAGGGAAATATCCTCTAGAACTATGGCCATATCCTCTGTGATCCCAGGCTACATGGATCCTAGTGTGCGGGGTATCACCTCTTTCTACTTCTGCACGGGAGGTGGGTCACGTCCAGCCCACCGGTCCATAGCAAAATCCATCGTCCAAAGATGACATATATATCATGTATGGTACAGCGTACTCCATACTACTTGCACGGTACAACGAACTCCATGGACCCATATCATCACATCATACACTGCCATATCTCAATATCCACGTGCGTCACAAAATCACGTACGAGAAGTCTCAAGCACGAAAACAAGTATGATAGACATCTAGTGCGAGCTACGCTCCAACACCGTGTCAAAACTTGTGTAAAAACGAATACAAGCTAGGCTCCAACAGAATGTCATAAAATCCATGTAAAACTCTAGTGCGAGTATTACTCCAACACTAATGCATGTGTAAACATGTCAAATCTTGTGCGAGCAACGCTCTAGCACTTTTTATTTCCACAAGCTCACGAAGGTGGCTCATTCTTTGCAAAACATGGTTATAAAACCAAATCAATGTTATTTCTCGTGCAATTTATTTCAAATGCTAGCCAACCTACCTATCACATGCTAAAAATCAATAAACGGTTTTCAAAGCATCATGCTCTTATTTTTCATGCAGAATTCTCAAATTCCATTTCCTTGCCTTTTAAACACCCATTTCATTCCTATTTCCATAATTATTCTATAAAACCATAAAGTGCCCAAAATGCGCATAGATATCTCTAAGAGTCCACACAATTCCCTTACCTCGATTTACTTGGAAGCGACTCTCTTCCTTTCCCGTCTCTCGCGATTGGGCTCAACTTGCTCCGGACATGTCTTCGGGAGCTGCATTCATTTACCAATCACTCGAGTTAATGTTGCTCACTCATTTTCTGACTTCAACTAATAGCATATCTCATTGAGTCTGTTTCGTTAAGGTTGGCCCATTATCACATTTGGCTATTTTTATGCTATTTCTAGCCAATTTATCTAGTAACTCCCTTAGTTACTTATTAGGCACTTGGGAGTGCATAATCTACCCTTAATTCTCTCATTCATTCATACATTTCACCAATGTAATATATGTACATTTTACCATTTAGTCAATCTCACAATTCATTTCACACCACCATTATCACCTTAAGATATCCCATTCATCATTAACTCCACCATACTTCATTTCTCACACCATACTATTTCTAGGTCATTGCTGATTCATTATATCCTAGGTAGTTTTAACCATTGAAATGTACACCAATTTACCCATAACATCATTTAGGTAAACACATTTAGATTTGTTGCATTGGAAACTTACCCAACTTCATTTTCTTGTCCTCCAAGTTTGGAAGACACCTTAGATCCTTCAATCCAATGAGTTGGATACTGACCTCAAGATATATTGTTCTCCTCCCCAAGGTGAACAGCTTTGCTTAAATGTCTTTTCCTCAAATCTTTATGGAAAATGTGGGTATCCTAAAGAGAGAAAGCTTAGTATTTAGGTGAAAATGGAGAGAGATCAAGTTTCTTGTAGATTGGAGCTTTTTGTCGTCGGGTTTATATGGAAAAAGGGTGTGGAGATCGATCGGTTAGGTAGGGGATCGATCTACTTTTTCTTTTTGCTCTTGAAATGTTTAGGCAATACAAGGTGAGATTTATCTATTCAATGGGGAAGAAATCGATCTCTCTTTGGCAGTAGCTTAAGGAGATCAATCTGCACTTAAGGGAGGATTGATCTGGGCTTGGCAGAGGCAAATGCATATCGATTTGGTTATTGGGGAGATCGATCTGCTTGACAGGGAGATTGATCTTACCTTGGCTATTTCATGTGAAACTGCCCTGTTTTGCACAAGGGATCGATCTGCACTTAAATGGGAGATCGATCTGGCTCCCATCTGTAGCCCTTTTGTTGCACATTTGTAGATTTTCCAAGGGTGAATTTCCCATTCCATTGCTCTAATACTCATTTTGCATTTTAATCCTACTTGGAGCATGGAAAGACTTATTTCCTATGATTTTCGTGTTATGGAACTTGTGCGTATTGCTTGGGAACCAGAATGGATACCCAATTTCACAATCCATGCATTATCATTCTATGTTTTTAAGTCCTTATCTCCAGTCCGGATGCTTTAAGCTCTATTCATTTAGTTTATGTCCACTTCGGCCCTTATTCAACCTTTAGATGCGTCTATGATACTCATTCATTCTCATTTGAAATTCATTCACATTTGCATTATTTAAAATAATTTGTCTTACAATTCCATTTACGCATGTTACAAAGTCATACACATATGGGGTCTCAAAAAATCGAAAGAGGGAAAAGATGATCTGTCGACACCGAAACCGATTTGGCCAGAACCACCACCAGTCGAATGTTCCCGAGGTGAAGACGGATCGATTGGTGGTTGAATCAGCCAGTGAAACGGTCGACAGTGTCGGCAACGGTGAAAAGAGAAAAACGGCAGCGACGCTGAAGAAAGAAACGGTCGAACCGGTCACTTTTCGGCCAGCTTAGACTTGGCCAGCACCAAATTCATGCTTCATGAGGTCCCGTCGATCTGCTAGAAGTGGATGTCGGTGAAGGACCGAATGTTGTAACTCCGAAAGGCAACGAGGGTGATTGAACCAGACTGAACAGGTCCGAACCCGTTCAGCCAAAAAGAAAAGAAAAAAAAAGACAGAAAAAAGAAAAAGAGGAAAAATTGGGAGAAAATTTTGGTAATACAATCGAGCTACGGGTAAGCCGGTAAGCGGTCGAAATTGATCGATTTAATATTTGAAATATTTAATTGAAATTATATTTGATCAAAATTGACCCGATTTAATTATACAAATGTGTAGCGCGACAATTGGCGACAAACGAGAGTTCGGGTCAGCCTCAATTTGCCTGCTATAACAGAATCTCGAGTAAGTAAATCTCATTAACGACAATTTGCATAGTTATGCGCGTTAGAAATTCATCGCATAAGTTACGGATTTATTTCCGTATAAAATGAGTTATGTTTTGGAATTGGAAATAAATTGTCTTAAATAATTGTATGAGATGTCCAAAGAGCCTAAACCAAGGCCCAATAAGTGTTGATGGGCCCAATGAGCCCAATAGGCCTTGATGAAGGGAATAATAAGTGGAAAATGGGCTTCAGACTGATTAAGGCCCATTAAGGTGCAATCGGGCCCAATAAGAGTAAACAGGCTCAATGATGTAAATTAAGCCCAGTAAAAGTGAAATACGAGTAAAATGTACTGTATTTAACCTGATAAATGATTATCTACAGTTTCAGAGAACATATTGGGAGCTAAACGGATCGAGTGATTGGTAGCGATGGAAAAGGTAGAGTGATTAGAATGATTTGAGGTAAGGAAATTTTGTGAGTAGCTAGAGGTAGCTATACGTATTTTGGGTAGATTTTCTAGTATTTAAATTTTATATGGATTTTCAAATATGGAAAGATTTCGGTAGGAATCCGACATGAAAAAATTACGATTTTGCCCCTACTAAGAGTAAAAAGTCAAAGTTTAGGAAAAGTCCTAAAAAGCATGGAAAACATATTTTTGAATGTTTTTACTGCTATTTAGCAAAAGAATAGATAGATTGGCCAATGATTTTGTGAAATACACAAAATAACTCAATTATGGTGCTGATTTTTATGTTTTTAAATCATCCCTTTTTAGAAAAACCATCTATCAAATTATGTGAGAACAAATGCTAGAGCACTACTCGCACTTGATTTTATATGTTTTCCACATAAATTAGTGCTGGAGTATAACTCGCACTAGATTTTCATGAGATGCATATTTTAGTACTGGAGCATTGCTCATACTACGTTTTATGTGATTTATGCATGATAGAGTGCTAGAGCATTGCTCGTACTCAGTTTTACATGATTTATGCATGGCATAGTACCGGAGTATTGCTCATACTTGATTTTAATGAGTTTTATACATAACATAGTATTGGAGCGATTGCTCGTACTTGTTTTAAAATGTGAACTATGCATGACCTAGTGCTGGAGTGTTACTCACACTAGCAGTTGATTTTGTGATTTGCATAAGACAGTGTTTGAATAGGGTGCTGACTGTGTACCACACTCAAGACGCGCACTGTAGTTTTAATGTGATATACATGACATGATTTAAGACCATGCTGATTGCCTCGTGTAGACTGAGTGTCACACAGATAAGATGCTCATACGTGGATTTTGAGACATGGGTTGGTTACCAGCATGGTATAGGGTGGCTAAGAACTATGGCAGGCACCCCCGAACCATGATGTGGGCTAAGTCTTATGGCAGGCACCCCAGACAGTTATGTGGGCTAAGTCCAATGGTAGACACCCCAGACATAGGATGGATAAGACCTATGACAGGTACCCCCAGACCGTGTTGTGGGATAAGACCTATGGTAGGCACCCCAGACCATGTGGGTCCATGGAGTTGTGATTCCTCGCACTTTAGGTACTGTGTAGCCTGGGGTCACAGTATAGGATATGGCCATAGTCCAGGTTATTATTGCGTTTAGCCACCGAGTCTTACATGATTATATCACATGTTTTTAAGATTTCAGGTAGACCTGAGGGATGGGTCGGAACCTAATTGACATGTTTTAATTGTTGAATGCCATATATTACATGTTTGAATTTAAATGGCATGATTTACCTTAAAGGCATTATGAGTTTATAAAGATGCAGTGTTTTGCTTGAAATGCATGTATTTACTAACTCAGCATGATTTCAGTACACGTGATTAAATATGTACGTATTATATCAGTTTTCCAATTCATACTTTTAATGTGAAATTAAGGAAATAATATTTTAAGGCATGGCATTATGTTCAGGTAGATAGTATAGTTATCTACTTGCTTGCATAATTGTCTTATTGAGTGTGTGGTTGCTCACCATTTCATTCCCCCCCCCCTTCTACAGAGTACTTTCAGTAGAACAAGAGCGGCAGTGGTTTTGCATTCCCGCTGTCCACTGTTTCCCATTGAGGAAAAGGTATACACGCTTCTATAGTTTTTGTATCTGAATATGTAAATGCACAGTACTGTACATGGGTATGATATTGGGGATGTAAAGTTATGTAAATACATTTATGAATGTATTTAGTTAAAGTCAAAGAATAGTAAATCCCGACATGTAAATGTGAATGAAATGGTAAATAGTGAAGGGGACTAACACCGAATCATAGCCCAACTGTTGGTAGGATGATCACGAGGAAGGGAAAGTAAGAATTAAATAATAAACGAAAAAAGAAAAATTTGTAGTGGTTTTTAGTGAAAAGTGGGTCATGATAGCAGATGCCTTCTTTACCCCCACCTTTATTCTTCTTCTTTTTCGTTTTCCTTTCTGTTATTTTGATTTTTTTTTCATTTGCTTTTGTTTTCATATTGAATTATTTTTTCATTTGGTATTTAGATTTTTTTTATTAGTTTAATTTTTTTAACAACACAAAGTATGATTTAATTATTAATACAAATTCAAAGTAAATTGTTATTTATATTTATTATATTTTTATTACTTAAAATTCCAAATATATTATTTTAATAAAATCATGTGTTAATTTATTAAATAAAATAAAATGTTAATTTTAGATGACATTAAAAAATATACATAAAAATAATATTAAAAACAAAAATTATTTAATATAAATTTTTTAAAATTTATTAACAAAAAAAATTATTTTATATAGAAATGATTTCAATAATTTTTAATTGCTTGTTAATTTCAGAAAAATAAATTATTTTACAATAAATTTTATTTATACAAAGATTTAATATGATGCATTTAATAGTCATTTTCCCTTCTTACTACACTTCACTTCTATCCCTGGTTTTGCATCCAAACACTTGCCTCACCATTGATTTCAATCTCAGTGCTACAATACCCAGTCTCATTGCTACAGTAACTAATCTCAGCTATACAACTTTTTTAATCTCATCGAAGCTAATCTCATTATCCATCTAAACGAGCTCTTGGTTAATCTATATAATCCCTTTTAATTATAATTTGACCTAAGAACCTATTTAAACCTTTTTTTAATTAAGTTTACTTACTCAAACACATTTACTTCAACCCAATTAAAGTTTTATCCAAAAAGTCCATATGGAAAATTCCTGATTTTTTTAGACAATTCCATTTTCATCCATTGACTACTCTTTTGTGTGTGACCCATTATATTCCAAACAACACGACAATGAACTTGATTTGTAATTTAAATTCATAGATCAAGTTGGACATCTAGCTATGCCGCATGACAATGATAACTGAGAATTCCCTAAGGAATTTAATTACATGTGTATAACAAATTTTGTGATTAAAATTTATATTGGATGAGGAAGAATGAAGAAAATGTCCAATTCATTGGATTTTTTACTCAACCGCTTTGTAGGAAGCAAATGACATCTTTCTTGATTCAACCATAACTTTTGGTAGAAGAATCCAATCTACATGCTGTAAAATTTGCTAGAAAGACAATTTAGAGATTTTTTTAACCATATGTTGGATATTTTCTAGTTTATCCTAAATTAATATAAGCAAATTTTTAAAGTTGGACTATGTGCAAGAAATCTGCCAGCCTACCTATTTGTAAAGATTTACACTTAACTTTTGGTTTGGAAACTCTAAATGATGTGATTTAAATTTTGTTGGAAAGTTAACTTGGAGATTTTTCCAACCATGTATGGCACACCCCTTGATTCATCGTGGATTAATACAATTAAATATTTAAATTTATCTCATTAGATTGGAGAAATTTGATTTCTTTAGACTGGGACTAAATTGAATAATGTTTGAATGGATTGGACCATGGTGTGATTAAAAGAAATTTGAAAGGGTTTAAATCCTCTACTATAATCATGCTAAAGGTGTAATAATGAAAACTAAGCATCAGAAGGCCCCACAATTATCACGATCTTGTTAAGCCCTCAATTGCAAATTTTCCCTTGGAAAAAATGCTAAGCTTCTAAGGAAGCTAGCCTAAATATTTTCTTATTTAGAGACTAAGTGGCTAGCTAAAAGAAAAAGAAAGGGGAGAAGGCCATTTGGCCAAGAAAAGAAAGGAAAAACCTTTTGACCAAAGAAGAAAAAGAAAGGGGAGAAGGCCATTCGCCCACGAAAAGGAAGTAGAAATGTAACGACCCCAATTTCACACATTTTGGTTAGGCTATGAGTCAAAAACAGATCAAACAATAAATCCGACTAGTAAATTAATTTCTTGGTCATAAATTTTAACTAAAATCCAATAGAGATACCTTTCGATTAATAATTGTAATTGTTCTTTCATGTTTACATTCCCCAAACACATTTCTCTATACATTACTGTACTTACAAAATTTAGATTCAAAAACAGATGTTTATACTAGGTTTACCTTCAGCGCAGTTGAATACTTTGCTGACGTATAGCTGTACAAAATAATTTAACTTCCAAAAGTGAGCTCAACTACTGGTGAAGTTCTGTGGAGGAAAGTAAGGGGGTAAGCTCAACATGCTCAGTAAGAAAAACACTTGGCAGGTAGATAAATACACTACCTAAATATATATTAGCAAAATGGGCTTATCAGGAAAAATATACAGAACCACTGTTAAATAAAAAAATCAGAGTCGAAAAATCGGAAACAGAATCAATTTCGATAGAGTAATCAGTTTACTATAATAAATACCAATAAGCTAGAACTTTAATAAGCAGAATAAACAGTTTCCAAAAAATTACAATACACCATACAGTTAGACTCAGAATATCAAATAGACGATATTGTTCAAACGGTCAGTTTTTGAAAATCAAATAGATGATATCGTTCAAACAGTCAATTCAGAAAATCAAATAGACAAGACAAGACAGAACATACTATATCAGATATCAGAATGACTATTGGTCAATGTCGGTGACTCTGAGCAATCATGGGCCAGGTATGCCGGGATGTTAATGTCATGGGAGTGGTCAGCTACCCAATACGGCTCACACATCAGAATTTTCGAAGACTAAAATTAGAAACATTGTATATCGTACTCGCATGCGTGCTGCATGGTACATATTACTTCGTGGACCACTGAAACAGAACAGATAATAGTGCATCATGATCTCACAATCGCCTTTGTCTCAAAATTAGTGCGAGTCAGACCATACGACATAGAGTTAGTACGTGTTCAAGTACACATCATCAGAATAACTTTATAAGCAAATCATTTCCTTTAAATCTTTTATAAATTCAGTTCGTTTCATAAAACAATTCAAAAGAGGCTGACTAGCCCTTTTTTCGATTAAAAATGCCAATAAATAGACTATGGTGAGTAAACCAGGAATTTTGATTAAAATCAATAATCAAAACTATATCGATAATTACTTAAATAAATTATATTAAATTTATCTTAGTGAAGATAGACCAAGTAATCGATACTAAAGTTTTTCTATAATTTTTGGTACTATAAAATCGATCTAATGCCTTCTAAAATTTCGATGCTTGTATATTCGGCCTAGGATGCAATATCTACAAATCCACAGAAAATTACGTGAATTTATCTCTAGTAGTAAACATAATTTTTCTTACCTCGGTATCTACTCATAGTCTTCAATGCCTTAGAAACTGGAGTCAATGAATCCAGTCTACTCGATTATTTTTCCCCTAGAGCTTAATTTAATATTCGTATATCAAATCTCGAGTCGTTCTCTCCTCGAGTATTTCCTGAATTTTTGTGCACCTGTCTTTGTCTTCGATAATATACTCATATATCTGTACTTTTTTTTCTTCGAATTTCCTTCCTTCCCGCCTTTCTTTCTTTTCTCCGTTTTTCTTTTCTTCTTCCTCTTCACCGTCGCTAGTCACCCCTGTTCATGGTCTCTTTGCTTCTCCTCGACGCTGTCCATCGTCATCACCTTTCTCGGTGATGCAACCTCCTTCATCACCATCATCACGTCTCGGCCATCCCCCCCTTGCTGCCAACTCCGGTGTCCTTCCCTTCCCCTATTTCTAGGTGCTGCGCACCCGTCTCCCCTGTTTCGTCTACTGCTTCAGCCTTCTGCACAGTTCTTCTTTGTTCCCAATCCATTGTTCCTTCCCTTCAGCGGATCACGTTTTCTTCTTCAAGCCTTCGGTTCAGCAATCTCCTCCACGTTTTACTTCAGCCACCAGAACATTATTCTCATTCCTTCAACAATTTTATGCTTCGATTTTCCTAGCTCTCTTCCGGTTTTCGTTTCTGTCTTTTTTTCACCATTCACAATTCACCTCTCTTCCTCTTTCTCCCAACTCTACCATCGCCCTCATCACCCTCGTTCTGCCACCACCATCGTCAATCTACCTTCCAGCTTTCACTGTCTGCAATGCTCCTGTCCAAGGTCCACGTTCTCTAATCCTTTTTTTTTTTTTTGTCTTTCTCTCCTCTGTGTAATGTTTCTTCCATTTCCAACCTATTCTCTAAAATGTCCCTTCCTTAACTCCCCACGTTTTCTGCCCTATTTTTGTTGCTACGAATTCCAATATATATATATATATATATATTCATCTTTACATCTCTTTGGCGTTCTTATCTACTGACCTTCCCTTTGTTGTAGATCGAATACTTCTTTAACAAAAACACACCCCTCACTGCAGTAGCCATCATGTTCTGGTTCCCATTAAATTTTATTCAGGTTTTTCCCTTAATCTTAGGCTGATGGGATGCCACTTATTCTAGATTTTTAACAATTTTTTTTATATGGTTGCTATACACGGCAGACACTCTAGCCCTCACCTGCTTCGGTTTCATCTCTTTTCTTTTCTTTTGTTATTCCAACCTTTCCGCCACTCACAATCCTGCCTATCATTACTACATTTGCTTCAATATTTCTGTTCACCTTTCGTTTTGTTTTGGTCTGCCCCATGCTGTCCTCCACTAGCCTTCATCTTTTCAGTTCAGTTCCACTACATCTTCCCTCATACATATATAAATTTTTATCATTTCATTTGTTGGTTTGTGCAGTACAGCAGACCAATTCTCCTTTTGTCCTAACGTTTCTCTTCTCCATATAGTTTTGCTGCAGTATTACTGTAGCAACATAAGTCCTCGGATTGGCTTTAATTGAAGCCAATCCATTGGCTTGTAAGTTTCCTTCTTCTTCCTACCAAGCCACTCGTGTTACTGCCTTCACAACTCTACTTCCTCTGTCTTTTCTTGTTGCACATCAAGTCTTCGTCTGTTTCACCAAATCACAGGTTAAAGAGTACACTCTTATATATTTGATGTCTTCTACTAATGGACAAAGCCTCCTAAGTAACTTTGAGACTTTCGGTCACCTCCCCTTAACGCATACAACACATATTTTCCTTTTATTCCCTCCTTATACCTTGAAAAAGGCTATCCTCGGGTGGCCACCATTCTCTTTTAAAGCATTCTCGTGAATCTATAAAACTTATATAGATATACCCTATATATATATTACTCAATGGCTCTCGGCCATGTAATCTATTCGTGAAATCATATATATATATATATATGTATATGTATATGTATATTCATTGATACGCTAATATACATGCATATGTATACATATATAAATATGTGTGCATATACCTTATTTATTTATTCTAGGCTAATGTATTTTATTAAATTTACTCATCCAAGTCCCACAATGAAACAATAAAATTTTAAATTTAAATCTTTATCTTAAGGAAATCGCAGCTTAAATTCTAATGGCTACACCGTTAGTCGCGGTTAAGGCCAAGTACTAAAAAATTTTGTGGGGTTTACATTCTCTCCACCTTAGGAAATTTGGTCCTCAAATTTAAAAGTATATCAGTTCTCAAATAATTGTAGGTACTTCTCTCGCATTAAACTTTCTAATTCCCACATGGCCTCCTCTAAAGTATGATACTGCCATTGAACCTTAACCAGATGGATTGTCGTAGATCCCAATGTTTTCTCTTTCCTGTCTAGTATCCGAATCGGCTTTTCCACCTAGGCCATATTCCTCAGAAGCTCGCTTAACCAGATCGAGAGCAAATATCTTTCTCACGCTTCTTCCAATCCGATTAGTGAACGACACTTTTGACCATACAGTGCTTCATACAGTGCCATTCCGATACTTGAGTGGTAGCTGTCATTATTTACAAATTCTGCTAGTGGGAAATGGTCCTTCCAGGAGCCTTTAAAATCCTTGGCACATGCTTTCAATTCCATATTGGCATAGGTAAAGGTTGTAATAATTTCATAGGCTTTTGGTACCCTACCTTAACCTGCTGACATATGAGACATTTAGTCACAAATTTAGTTATATCTCTTATCGTACCTGATTACCAATATTCCTTCAGGAGATTTTTGATACATCGTAGTACTCTCCGGATACGACGTATGTCTCTATGGATGAGCCTCTGATGACATCAATTCCTTTAACTATAGATCTTTGGGTACACAATTCTACTTCTAAATCTCAATAATTCATCACTGCTGATACCAAATATGTTATAGTACCCTTTGGTATCAAACTAACCATATCGATATAGTATTTATCATTACGTTGAGCCTGTAAGATTTGATAAATCAAGTCTAATGTTCAAATCTTAGGTTAGCTACCATACGGTAAACATCGGTATTAGAAGAACCACATCCAATTTGAGGTTTGCAGAACGTTCCAACAGTTCGCATTTCTTGATCATTACATAAATATAACGCTGTCTCGAGGTTACTTCTGCTCGAGGCACTAACTCTAGCTATTTCTTTTTCTTATGTTTAATTCCTTGTGTGAAATTTAATATCTAAAACTTTCATGATCAGTAAAATTCTATAATTCCTCACCACACAAGTAGTCGTGCCCTAACTTCAATGCAAATATTACAGTGGTCAATTCCAATTCATGAGTTAAGTAATTCTTCTCATGATCTTTTAATTACCAAGATCCATAAGTGGTCACCTTTCTATTCTGCATCAATACGCAGCCCAATTCTTGTCTCGAGGTATCTGTATACACTTTTCTCTTGGATTATGGGTTAGGATGTTTCTAGACACTATCAAGTTTTTTAGGCAGAGAGGTATTTTGAAATACCTTTATTAGTCATCAAACCTGGCCACATAACAAATTATAGCCATAGGAGTCCAAGATTTAGTCCTAATTAAAAGTAAGATGTCTAAGTTTATTGCAATCCTCATTTATCCTTTGGACACAATTCATTCTCAATTCATATCACTAAATCCGAATCATTTCACATACCAGAATTATTCATACATCGTATACATCTCTTATCCAAAATATAATCTGTATTCAAACACTTCAAAACTTGTCTCATTTCGTACATCAATTATAACGAAACTTTTTCCTTATTCGAATAAAGTCTTGCATTCAGAACATAAGCACATTCAAATTACAATCCTTAGATTCGAACTGTATTTCATATTCTAAAGTCTCTTTATACCCCAAAGCTCTGAATTTTCTTAATAGTTTTAGGTTTTTTTCCATTGATCTATAATCTCTGTTTTGGGAGAATCCAATTGACACCCGTTCTTGATTCAACGTGACCCAAAAGACTCTGGATCTTCGTAATAAGTAACCTCAGTACATTCCAAAGTGAATCACTCGGTCTGATAATCCCCTTATCATATAATCCCTCTAATTGCTCTTTAGCTCTTCTAATTTAATCAAAACCATTCAGTATAGTGGTTGGAATATCAATTCGGTACTAAATAGTAATTCAATTCAAAACTTCATCTTTCTATCTAAAGGTAACTTTACTATTTCACTATCACTCTTTGTTCAATAGATATCTTTCTGTCTGGCTCTTTACCTTTCCCTTTTTCTTAGTAATTTCAGAGACACACAGTTGCGTCTTGTACGCTGCCTCCTTATGAGTAGTAACATTTAATGGAGCTAACCTAGCTTGGATTAAAGGTCTCAGTCCCTCCATAATCTTTCTGACTTGCTTCATTTTGTAACTTAACATATTAGATTATAGCTCTCCAAAGTTGTAAATTTAATTTTATATTCGTTCCTAGACTTGCTACCTTGTGTCTGATTCAATCATCTCATCCGTAATTTTTGTTGTGCCGTGTCTGGGATGTATTGTCGTCCAAAGGCCTCTAGAAACATATCACATATAATTCTCTAATGTCGGCTCTCAGATTAGATCGAGGGGAACTTCCCTTAAAGTTTGACTTCCCATTTCAATATCAATGTTGCAAAACTCACATTCTTTATAGTTGTTTACCTTAAGGGTTCGCATAACATTTCCAATTCATTTATCCAGTTTCCATTATAACTGAATTCTTAATTCAAGTAAAAATAGTGGACTAACTTTTGAAATTATCTCAGTTTTTCTCTAAGTTACAGTCATACCTTAATCATCATCATTATTATTGTGCTGTAATCACTTGACCAAACAATGTCATAATTGTTTCCATGTCCCGTTCAAATCTTACGTAGCGGACTTTAGAATTTTTTTTTAAACTATGAGGTGCACATTCAAATGAGGATTCGCTCTATCTCTCGGGCCTATTTCTACGGCCTCGAGAAATGATCCCCTCTCGTTTACTTGCATGGTTGTAATACCTATCAGCCATATCTATTAATTTTCCTTCATTCAATGACATAATATCTCATTAAAACACAGCTAGATATACCTGTTTGTATCTAAACAATGTATAGTAATGTTGAGGATGTGAACATTCCAAATTTTCTCTTACTTCTAATATCGACTCGTATCAAGCCAACCTGACTCTGATACCAACTTCTGTAATGATCCGAATTTCACACATTGGTTAGGCTACAAGTCAATAACAAATCAAACAATAAATCTGACTAGTAAATTAATTTCTTGGTCATAAATTTTAACTAAAATCCAATAGAGACGCCTTTCGATTAATCATCATAATTGTTCTTTCATGTTCACAATACCCAAACATATTTCTCTATACATTATTATACTTACAAAATTTAGATACAAAAACAGATGTCTATACTAGGTATACCTTTAGCACAGCTGAATACTTTGCTGACGTATAGCTATATAAAATAATCTAACTTCCAAAAGCAAGCTCAATTACTGGTGAAACTCTGTGGAGGAAAGTAAGGAGGTGAGCTCAACGTGCTCAGTAAGAAAAATACGTGGCAGGTAGATAAATACACTACCTAAATATATATCAGCAAAATAGGCTTATCAGGAAAAATATATAAAACCACTGTCAAATCAAAAAAATCAGAGTCGAAAAATCGAAAACATAATCAATTTCGATAGAGTAATCAGTTTATTGTAGTAAATACCAATAACCCAGAACTTTAATCGGCAGAATAAATAGTTTCCAAAAAATCACAGTACACCATACAGTCAGATTCAGAATATCAAATAGACGATATTGTTCAAACGGTCAGTTTCAGAAAATCAAATAGACAATATCGTTCAAACGGTCAGTTTAAAAAATCAAATAGATGACACAAGGCAGAACATATTATATTAGATATCAGAATGACTATTGGCCAATGTCGGTGATTTCGGATAATTATAGGCCAGGTGTGTCGGGATGTCAATGGCCGTGGGAGTGGTCGGCTACCCAATACGACTCACACATCAGAATGTCCGAATACTAGAATCAGAAACACGGTACATCATACTCGCGTGCGTGCTGCAGGGTACATCGTACTCCGTGGATCACAGAAACAGAAACAGAATCGATAGTAGTGCAGCATGATCTCACTAATGTCTTTGTCTCAAAATCAGTGCAAGTCAGACCGTACGATACGCAGTCAGTACGTGCTCAAGTACATATCATCAGAATAACTTTATAAGCAAATCATTTCCCTTAAATCGCTTATAAATTTAGTTCGTTTCATAAAAAAATTCAAAAGAAGTTGACTATCCCTTTTTTTTTCGATTAAAAATGCCAATAAATAGCCTATGGTGAGTAAACCGGGAATTTTAATTAAAATCAATAATCAAAATTGTATCGATATTTATTTAAATAAATTATATTAAATCTATCTTGGTGAAGATAGGCCAAGTAATCGATACTAATTTTTTTCTATAATTTTCGATACTATAAAATCAATCTAATGCCTTCTAAAATTTTGATACTTGTATATTCGACCTAGGATGCAATATCTACAAATCCACAAAAAATTATGTGAATTTATCTCTAACAACACACAAAATTTTCCTTACCTTGGTGTCTGCCCGTAGTCCTCAATGCCTTAGTGACTGGAGTTAATGAATTCGGTCCATTCGATTTAGTTTTCCCCCGAAGCTTAATTTAATATTCGTATATCAATTCCCGAGTCATTCTTTCATCGAGTATTTCTCAAATTTTGTGCACTTGTTTCTGTCTTCGATATCTCTATTCTTCGATATTCATATATATATATATATGTATGTGTGCGTGTGTGTGCGCACGTGTGCCCGTATACATATAATTATATACTCATAATATCTATACTTTTTTTTCTTTCGAATTTCCTTCCTTCCCGCCTTTTTTTTTTCTTTTCTCCTTTCTTCTCTTCTTCCTCTCTTCACCGTTGCTGGTTACCCCTGTTCACGGTCTCCTTCCTTCTCCTCGACGCTGTCCATCATCATCACCTTTCTCAACGATGCAACTTCCTTCATCACCATCATCACATCTCGGCCATCCCCCTCTTGCTGCCAACTCCAGTGCCCTTCCCCCGCCCCTGTTTCCAGGCGCTGCGCATCCGTCTCCCTTATTTCGTCTACTGCTTCATTCTTTGTTCCCAGTCCCTTATTCCTTCCCTTCAGCAGATCACGTTTTCTTCTTCAAGCCTTCGGTTCAGCAGTCTCCTTCACGTTTTACTTCAGCCACCTGAACCTTATTCTCATTCCTTCAACAGTTTTCTGCTTCGATTTTGCTAGCTCTCTTCCAGTTTTCTTTTCTGTCTTCTCTTCAACATTCATTGTTCACCTCTCTTCCTCTTTCTCCTAACTCTGCCATTGCCCTTATCAACCTCATTCTGCCACCACCATCGTCAATCTTCCTTCTAGCTTCCACTATCCGCCATGCTCCTGCCCAAGGTCCACGTTCTCTGCTCCTTTTTTTTTTGTCTTCCTCTTCTCTGTGTAATGTTTCTTCCTAATGGTGATCGTGTCACCAGATCCACGTGTGCAACTATCCGCCTGCCACGTGTCGAACCAAGAACAGGCCACGAGGCAAATTGGCGACAGAACCGCCATGCGACACCGTTCCTAGAGGTGCGACAGAGTGTCTGATGCGAGAGGAGTCTGCCGCCTCACAGTCTGCCGCGCATCGTGAGCGGCAGACCTCCATCGCCCATGCACATCACAGGACTCCGCATTGCCCCCGACACAGGTCTCTCGCGTGCCTTAGGTAGAGGACTCCCGCACAGACCGCGGTAGAGGTCTCCCTCACAGCATGCGGCGTAGTCTCCCGCGTAGACCGCGGTAGAGGTCTCCGGCACAGCATGCGGCGTAGTCTCCCGCGCAGACCGCGGTAGAGGTCTCCCGCACAGCATGCGGCGTAGTCTCCCACGCAGACCGCGGTAGAGGTCTCCCGCATAGCATGCGGCGTAGTCTCCCGCGCAGACCGCTGTAGAGGTCTCCCGCACAGTATGCGACGTAGTTTCCCGCACAGACCGCGGTAGAAGTCTCCCGCACAGCATGCGGCATAGTCTCCCACCCAGCATGCGGCATAGTCTCCCGCACAGATAGCGGCAGAGGTCTCCCGCACAGCAGCGGTAGAGGTTCCATGCATACTCTGCCACCAGAGTACTCCCCCGTAGGTTGTATGGCCCGAGGCGGGACAGAGTGCTCTATAACTCTGTCGCGGCCCAGACATGCGCTTGGGTCTCAGCCCGAATCGCCTCAGGAACCTATAAATACCAGGTGAGCTCTCTGAAAAAAGGGGATCCGATCCAAAAAAGAAAAAAAAGGGAGAAACACTTAAACCCTTTGATTTAAGCAATACTTTCTCCTTTTCTTATATACACCAACTCCCGATCACTGACTTGATCGTCGGAGTGCGCTTGCAGGGACAAATCCCTGCCCCCTCTGATTCCTGTTGTTTTTGCAGGATATACGAAGAACACGTGGAGTAAATTGTATCGATTAATTTAATCATCAACAGTACAATCAGACCACGTGGAAGGTAAAGCACTGTTGCTGTCAGGTGGGCAACATCAATTGGCGCCGTCTGTGGGAATCTCGACAAAAAGTCAGGTTTTCTATCGAAATGGTGAGGACACGCTCAACTGCAGAATTGACAGGAGGGCAGAACTCTGTAAGTCCCCCTGTCAGATCAGAACAGCGAAGAAGACACACTGAAAGGGGTCAGAGAGAAGCGGTGGTTTCTCTAGAGGAATTTGAGACCCTGAAGCGCAAAAATGAGGAGACTACAGCTGCATTGAAAGCTATGGTGAGCTTCTTCAGAGATGCTCTCCCCCAATTGAGCTTACCCCATGAAGTGCAGCAGTTAGTGGGGGAAAGCACACCGAGGCAGACCTACGAGAGAGGCCAGCCCTCCACTTTGGCGAGTGCCGGACAAGGTACAGGAACGTAAGATAATGCTACTGCCTACCCAGCAAGACAGAACTCACCCGCAGCTCACCAACGACAGAGGTCGCCTCTGGCCCCGAGGCGGCAGAGCTCACCCGCATCCCCGCCACAGAGATTACCCGCGGCTCAACTGCGGCGTAGCTCACCTCTGCCCGATAGGCGACGGAGTTCGCCAAACGAGCAGCAGAGCTCTCCCCCGGCTCAAAGGCGACAGAGCTCCCCCGCCGACCACATGCGGTAGAGATATCCCAGGTCAAATAGGCGACAGCACTCTCCCGCCGCCGCTAGGAGGCAGAGTTCACCTTTGCCAGATGCGCGGCAGACTTCACCTCTGTCGGCCAGGCGACAGAGTTCCCCTGCAGCCCCTGTGCGGCAGAGTTTCTCTACACTCTGCAGCTCTTCTCCTTTGGAGTTTGCACAGGAGTTAGGAGAATATAGGACTGGGGAGCAGTGAAGATAAAGGGGTTCTGACCCACAAGCAGGCCTCGAAATGTCAAGTCCCGGATTGGGAGGTGCTGGAAAGGGAGTCTATCGATCAGACTCTTCTAGACCCAAAGGGACGAGGCCATGCTCAGCTCGAGGGTCGGAGGACGTGGAGAAGGTCGTCCAAAGGATCCTCGAGAAGAGAAAACTGGTGTCTCCGGATGATGGTCAAAGGAGGAGGATCCCATTTAGTCCGGACATCATGAACAAACCTTTGCCAAAGAAGTTCAAAATGCCTTCTATGGCTACTTACACCGACAAAGCGAACCCCTACAATCATATACAGAGTTATGAATCCCTCATGCTGTTGCATGGATGGGAGGATGAAATTATGTGTAGAGCTTTCTCTCTCACATTGTCTGGACATGCTCTGAAGTGGTTTAATGGGCTGAGCGAAGGTTCAATCTCCTCTTTCGACGAGTTGAGAAATGAGTTCCTCAAAGTGTTAATGATTCACAGCCAGAGGAAGAAAGACGCTACCTACCTACTCACGCTTAAACAAGGAAATAAAGAATCCTTGAAGAGCTATGTGGACCGCTTCCGAGATGCAACCTTGGAAGTGGAAGATCTACAGGTGGGGGTAGCCTTGGCCGCAATGCTACAAGGGACGAGCTCCGAGAAGCTACAAGAATCCCTCTCTCTCGATCAACCGATGACGATTTCCGACCTCTTTGCCAAGGCTAACAAGTATGTAGCTCAAGAAGAAGTGATGAGAATGATACAGCCCAGGGAGGCGAAGGAAGGAAAGAAAAGAGAGAGAGATGCACCCGAGAGAAGCTTCCCAAAACCCGTGAGAGGAGACAAAGCCCCCAAGCTCAGGTATGAAGGTTATACCAGACTGAGCGAGCCTCGTACGGCGATACTGGCAGCAATTGAGGGGGCGAGACTACTGGAATTCCCCCAGAAGAAAATTGGAGACGTAGGCCAAAACACTGAAGCCTACTGTGAATTCCATTGTGCTCACGGACACCCAACAGAGAGGTGTAGAGACTTAATGGACCAGTTAGAAAGACTGGCCAGAGAGGGGAAGATCAACCGCTTCCTGTGGCAAAGCGAGAGACCCCGATATCCTCCGCGTGACCAAAGGAATAATCGTCCGTGGACGGGGGCAAATAATGATATCAGAAGGGATAGGCCTAGAAACGAAGTAGTCAGGCCCATCCCCCGTGCTAATCCGCCAAACAACGAACCTACAGCCCCCGCGATAAATGTCATCGCAGGCGGGGACTCAAGTGCAGGAAGCTCCTCTACTTCCCGCAAGAGTTACGCTCGGCAAGCGTATCAGGTTAACGTGGTGATGGAGGAGCAGGCGGATGAAGAGCCCATCATGTTCACTCCGGCTGACAAAGGTGATATTGTCATGCCCCATGACGACCCCATGGTGATATCTACGGTAGTGGCCAAACACCCGGTGAGCAGGGTCCTAGTCGATAACGGGAGCTCAGTGAACCTGATCTATTGGAACTGCTTCGAAAAAATGAGCATATCCGAAGATAGGTTAAAGCCCGTTATGGCGCCACTATATGGATTCACGGGGGAGCGAGTGAAAGTTGCTGGGTCCATAGAGTTGCCTGTGACTCTCGGAGAGCACCCGAAGAATGTGACCCGACAAGTATTATTCATGGTGGTCAGGTCAACCTCTGCTGCCTATAACATGATTTTGGGCAGACCTGTGCTGAATGACATGAGGGTGGTAATATCCTCTTGCTATCTGTTGATGAAGTTTCCCACTCCCAACGGAGTCGGGCAAGTACGAGGAAACCAAAAGAGCGCCTGTACTTGTTATCTCGCTTCCACTGCCAACAAGGTAGCACAGAGGAAAGAAACCTTATGCATCGACGATCCGCCTAAACCCCAACCTGTAGAGGAAACAGAAGCCATTGCGCTAACTGAAGGAGATAGCGAAAAAAGGGCATTCCTTGGACTCAGTTGGGCGAACAACAGAGAAAGGAGGTAGTCGAGTGTCTGAGGAGAAACTCGGATATCTTCGCTTGGAGCTCGGCGGACATGCCCGGGATCAATCCCGAAGTCATATGCCATGAACTTAATATCATACCCGGACACAGACCAGTCAAACAGAAGAAGAGGAGTTTCGCCCCAGAACGACAAAAAGCAATCACTGAAGAAGTGAGTAAGCTCCTGGGCGCCGAATTCATTCGAGAGGTCTATTACCCTGAGTGGTTAGCCAATGTAGTGATGGTAAAGAAATCTAGTGGGAAGTGGCGAATGTGTGTTGATTTCACCGACCTGAACAAAGCCTGCCCCAAAGATTCACACCCCCTACCACGGATAGACTGACTAGTAGACGAAACATCCGGTTACGAATTCCTCAGTTTCTTGGATGCATTCTCCGGGTTTCACCAAATCATGCTTCACCCAGAAGACGAAGAAAAAACTTCCTTTATAACCGACGACGGAACCTATTGCTATCGGGTAATGCCGTTCGGTCTAAAGAACGCGGGAGCCACCTATCAACGAATGGTGAGCAAAGTGTTCAGAGATCTTCTGGGAAATACCATGGAAGCCTACGTGGACGACATGATAATCAAGAGCTGCGTAGGAGAGTCTCATACTGATCAAATGTCCAAGGTATTTGAAGTATTAAGGAGATTCAACATGAAGCTAAACCCTGAAAAATGCTCATTCGGGGTAAGATCAGGGAAGTTCTTAGGCTTCATGATCACTAACAGGGGCATTGAGGCAAATCCTGAGAAGGTACAGGCTGTCATTGACATGGAACCCCCAACCACCGTAAGAGAGGTCCAGAGATTGACAGGCCGGATAGCAGCTCTGAATCGCTTCTTGTCAAAATCAGCAGAAAAGAACCTGCCGTTCTTCAAAACTCTACGGGGGGGAAGAACTTCGAATGGACGGAAGATTGTCAAAAAGCCTTCGAAGACCTCAAAGAGTACTTGAAACAGCTGCCTTTGTTAACAAGGCCCCTGGAAAGAGAACAACTCTATATGTATTTGGTAGTCGGCGATTTCGCCGTCAGTGCGGTGCTACTGAAGAAAGATTAAAAGGTGCACCGTCCCATCTACTACGTGAGTAAAGTGTTATTGGATCCAGAGACCCGCTATCCGCTGGCCGAAAAGCTAGCATTAGCCCTTTTGATGGCCTCCCGAAAGTTGCGCCCGTATTTCCAAGCACACCCTATCACCGTCTTGACAGATCAACCGTTAAGACAGATCCTTCAGAAACCTGAACACTCAGGAAGGTTAGTGAAATGGGCAGTGGAGCTTGGGGGATACGAAATCACGTTCCAACCACGGCAGGCTATCAAAGGTCAAGCTTTGGCCAACTTTATCGTAGAATGCACTATCCCAAGCAACAGCAGTGAAGGGGAGGCTCACCCCTGGTTGCTGCATGTCGACGGGGCATCAAGTGCTAACGGAAGCGGAGCGGGTATAGTCCTGGTTTCACCTGAAGGAAAATCCCTTGAATACTCCCTACGGTTCGGATTCTCCAGTTCGAACAATATAGCGGAGTATGAAGCTCTGATAGCAGGGATGATGTTAGCGAAGAAGCTACAGGTTCACCACTTGATAGCACACAGTGATTCTCAATTGGTGGTGAACCAATTCAGCGGAGAGTACGAGGTACAGGAACCGATGCTGGTCCCTTACTTGAAGAAAGTCCAACTTTTGGCACAGACTTTCAAAAACTTTCAGCTGATACAGATCAACCGCTCCGAAAACACACATGCTGATGCATTATCTAAGTTAGCCTCTTCCGCCGAAACACGAGGAAGGACGGTGAAGGTGGAGAGGCTCGAACGACCTAGTATTGAAGAGGTCGAAGTGTGTGACATTCAGGTGGGAGACGATTGGAAGTCCCCATTTAAACAGTATCTCACTGAGGGTACACTCCCCCAAGATAAAGACGAGGCTCGTCGCTTGAAAATACAAGGGGCGAAGTTCACACTCATCAACGGAGAACTGTACAAAAGGGGATACTCATCGCCACTGCTAAAATGTCTGGGACCGGAACAAGCAAGATATGCCCTAGCGGAAGTGCATGAAGGAATCTGCGGCGAACACTTAGGAGTAAGAGCCCTCGCTACTAAAGTACTACGATCGGGATTCTACTGGCCAACGCTGAAAAAGGATGCAATAGACCAAACCCGCAGGTGTGACAAATGCCAGAGGTTTGCGCCTATCACCATAGCCCCAGTAACTCCCTCTCAAGGCACAGTACAACCAATTCCTTTTGCACAATGGGGGTTGGACATCCTTGGACCTTTCCCATTAGCCACGGGTCAAAGAAAGTTCCTGTTAGTGGCTACCGATTATTTTACAAAGTGGATTGAAGCAGAGCCTTTAGCCACAATCACGGAGAAGAAAGTGGAGGCAATGGTGTGGAAAGACATTATCTGTCGATTTGGAATTCCTCGCATCTTGAATGCCGACCATAGAAAGCAATTTGATTGCAACGCCTTCCGTGACTTTTGTAAGGACCTCAACATTCAGCTACGGATCTCTTCAGTGTCATATCCTCAAGCTAATGGACAAGCCGAGGTCAATAATCGGACCATCCTCCATGGGCTGAAGACCAGGCTAGACAAAGCAAAAGGGGCCTGGGTGGACGAATTGCCTAGTGTTTTATGGGCATATCGTACCACCAGTCGTGTGTCGACTAAAGAAACGCCGTTCAACCTTGTATACGGCGCAGAAGCATTGATCCCCGTGGAACTTGGAGCATTATCGCCAAGAGTGGTACCCTTAGTAGAGGAAGAAAACTCACAAGCTCTAAGGGAAGGCTTGGACCTACTTGATGAACACAGAGAAACCGCGGCTATTCGATTGGCATCCTATCATCAGAGGGTGGCCAACTACTATAATAGCCGGGTAAGAGACAGGCCAATGTCTGGGGGAGATCTAGTGCTCAGAAAGTCACAGATCACAAATGCCCTGAAGGAGGATGGGAAGTTCAGAGCCAACTGGGAAGGTCCCTACAGAATCAGATGCAAGATCAGACCCAATACTTGCACTCTGGAAACTCTACAAGGGAAGAAGATAGGGAAAACGTGGAATTCAAATCACTTAAAGCTATATTTGAATTAACCACTACATCTTTCTTCCCAAGCACTATTGTTTCACTGTCACCAGATGTCATTACCTAACCGATATATGCATTATCTTTTTGTTGTAAGTCAAAATCTCGTGACAAGATTCAAAATCGTGAGGGCTGCCCTTAGTTTGGGCCCTGCGAACGCAGGCTACCAACGGGCCAAACCCAAAGCGGACAATATGGGTTGAGTGGGCCGAGTGGGCCAGACCCAAAGTAGACCGTCCAATCGAGCCGTAAGAGCCTAAGGCGCTATGCGTCACTGTGGCCAGGCGTAGTTCAACCGAGCCGTAAGAGCCTGAGGCGCTATGCGTCACTGTGGCCAGGCGTAGTTCAACCGAGCCGTAAGAGCCTGAGGCACTATGCGTCACTGTGGCCAGGCGTAGTTCAACCGAGCCGTAAGAGCCTAAGGCGCTATGCGTCACTGTGGCCAGGCGTAGTTCAACCGAGCCGTAAGAGCCTGAGGCGCTATGCGTCACTGTGGCCAGGCATAGTTCAACTGAGCCGTAAGAGCCTGAGGCGCTATGCGTCACTGTGGCGAGGCGTAGTTCAGATGAGCCATAAGAGCCTGAGGCGCTTTGCGTCACTGTGGCCCGGCATATACGCATCACTGTAAAATAGGTATATATACATCCACACAAGAGCCGTAAGAGCCTGAGACGCAGCGCGTCACTGTGGCCAGGCGTATACTCAAAAGAGCCGTGAGAGCCTGAGACGCAATGCGTCACTAAGGCCAGGCATAAAACATTCAATTAACCATAAAGGCCTAAGACGCTACGCGTCACTGTGGCCAGGTAATCAAAATACTAAGGCTATAAAAACTAAAGACGCTTTCACGTCACAGTACTCAAGCCTTAAACAACTACGCGTTTGCACAAAAAATTCTTCCTGAAAGTATACCTTTCTATCAAGAATTGGGGAGCATACATGAATATAAATACAAAGCTATGTACAAGCAAAGTATATATAAGCAAAGCAAAAGAAACAATCAGACAAAGAATGATAAATGACAATTAGAGAAGTAGTGCCAGACAAAGCATGAACAAAAATCTCAATTTCATTTCATTCAAGTGTCGGTACAAGTAGATCTTTAACAGATCTTTACAATCACATTTCGACAAAAGTACTTGAAATGAAATACAGAAAAACAAAAAAGCAAAAATCCCTATCTACTATCCAGGAGGAAGCTGGGGATCAGCTGCAAAACCTTCACTTCCAAGGGACTGCTCGCCCTCCTCGCCGTCTAAATCGATGAGGGCTTCTATAGGCTCAGGAACACCGTCCAAATCTGCGGGCTCCCAAGGACCAGCAAGGTTAGCGAGATCGTCCTGAGCAGTCCTCTTGAACAGCTCGTCTGCAGGCTCAGCCTCGGGCTCGTACTTGGTCCAATCAGGGGCCTCAAAGAGCATCGCCTCATGGGTGTATTGGAGCTCAGGAAATTCCTCTCCTTCCCTGTGTGCTTCTAGCCAAGATCGGGCCAGGTAGAACCCGTACTTAACGTAAGGGTTGGAGAAGTCTTCCTTCCGCCTCAAGCAGTCTTTGGAGAGACGATACTCCTTTACGGCCTCGGCCCGTATGCTGTCAATCTCGGCCTGGGACAGTACAGGAGCAGCTTGGCCTTCCAACTCAGCAACACGCTGCTCGAGCTCTTGATTCCGAGTAAGCATAGACCTGTAGTTGGATTGCATACGATCTAACTCAGAATGAGCCTCCTGCAGGTCCTCTTGGAGTTTACAAGACCGAGCTGTCTCCACTGTGAGATCCCCCTTTGCAAGACCGAGGTCTTGATGAGCCTTAGTAAGCTGCTCCTCCAGGCTTCGAACTAAATTCGGAAGAGGGGACAAGTTGTTGACCGTGTTCTGTAACTCCATGACTTTGTCCCTCAACTCCCGGATCTCTCTGTCGACTCGCTCCCAGTAAGCCCGATGTTGGGCATTATTTGCCACGGTTCGTTGAGCCAGCTGCAAAAAATGCAAAAATGTTAGATTCAAAGCATGCTGCAAAAAGCAATCAAAAAGAAGAGAAATCAGAAACTTACCCTCAACGCCTCGATATCGGCTAAGTCTTCACCCTCGGGGTAGTTTCTGAATATCCTTGCCTCATCTCGAGGAAGGATAGTGGACCAACTCAATCGGGAGGCCACCCTGGGAGTGTCCAAAATGTCGTTGTCACGAACCTCGGGGTAGACTCGGAACTCGTGGCCCCTCATAATATTCCCCCCATCCACGGAATAGGGCCTCTCATCGGCAGGACCTATCCTCGGTAATATCGGTCTGCTTCCCATCGAACCCTCGATGTACAGGCGCTTTCTATTCTTCCGCTGAGACGGAATGATATTGCATTCTGCGCGCTCCTCGGAGCGTGATCGCCCGGATGACCCGGAAGCCCCCCGTGAAGACGAGGCAACTTTCCCCCTATCCCGAGAGAGATCTCTCTACTCTGAAGGAGGGGGAGGCATCGCCTGCCTAGAAACAGGAGGGGTCCGAGCACGAGGTGGATGAGAGGGGACCGGTGCCTTACTTGGGACATCGTGAGCCAAACGATGCCTCTTCCTAGCAGGAGCGCTGGAAGGACCAGCCTCAGAAACCTGGCGACCTAATGATTGCCGAAAATGACTCATATCTGCAAAAAAGAAAAAGAAGATCAGTGGTTAATAAATTGATCAAAAATGATAAGCAGCGGAAAAAAATAAAAGTTACCGTCAGGAGAGTCTAAGTGCTCCTGAAGGGACTCGATATTTATCCCCTCGTCGTCCGGGAGCACCATGAAAGTGGAGCCGAACCCTTCCCAACCAGTGAGATCGGCTAAGGGTTCGCTACCAGAGCTGGATTCCAGATTGGTGCCCCCTATATCCTCTTGCGGCCTAGGGGCTTCAGGATTCAACTCGGGAGAAGTCGAAGGCAGAGGATCAGACGACGGAACAGAGGGTCCGGCAACAGGGACCGGACCCACACCCCAGCCTGCTAATATCAAATTTTCATTTGATACAAGGGTGTCGAGGCTAAGGGGATGAGGGACTAGCAGTTTGTCGATGTCAGAAGACAACTGCTCCCTAAGTGTGGCGACCCGGGGACCCTTGGGGATTTTGTGCCTATTCTCCCAACGAGTGGGGATATCCAGGCCCTCGGGCACTTCCACAACCAGCCATTCTGTCTCGAAACCATGAAGCTTGTTAGCAGGTTTCTTGAATAATCGGTTCTCAAAACCAGGCTGGTACACCCGCTGAAGCGAGTAAGGCACTAAGCCGGGACTCCCTCGAAGCCTAAAGAATACTTCTAAAAGAGGAAGAGACGGAGGGACGCCCCTTAAATGGCAGTGCACAGTGAATGCTACCAATTGCATCCATGCATGAGGATGCAGTTGCCCCGGGGATACCCTGTGCGTCCTGAGGAAGGAAGCCCCAAAGTCGGACAATGGGAAGCGGAGTCCTAACTCCAAAGCTGCCCTAAAAACGACAGCCCCATTAGACACACGACGTATGTCGTTCTCCTGAGGGGTTGGGAGTCTATAAGTGTATCCCTCGGATAAAGGAAATCGAGATTCTAGGTCTTGGACGTCGGCTTCCTTTAAAGTCGACTTAACGCCTAGATCGATTTGCTTTCCTATGCCATGTCCAGCCATCTTAGAAGTTCGTAGATCAAAGAAGTGGGACTACGGGCTACGAAAAATTACCTAAGGTAATGGAAACAGAACTCACGGCAGAGTGTGGAAATTTGCGACAGACTTGCGACACAGTGAGATATATGCGACACAGTTGCGGTAGAGTGGCGACAGAGTGTCCTGAGAGTCGCGACAGAGTGTCTTTGCAAGAGAATTCAGTAGCGACAAGGACGTCAGGGGCCCAGTATTTATAGCGGCTCGCTTGGGTACAGACACACGCGGAGGTCCGACCCGACCCGAGAAACGCCAAACCTAGATCCTCTTTCGCGGGAAAAATTCCTTCCAAAGAGTGGGGACCAATTGATGGTGGTCGTGTCACCAGATCCACGTGTGCAACTATCCGCCTGCCACGTGTCGAACCAAGAACAGGCCACGTGGCAGATTGGCGACAGAACCGCCATGCGACACCGTTCCTAGAGGTGCGACAGAGTGTCTGATGCGAGAGGAGTCTGCCGCCTCACAGTCTGTCGCGCATCGTGAGCGACAGACCTCCATCGCCCATGCATATCACAGGACTCCGCATTGCCCCCGACACAGGTCTCCCGCGTGCCTGAGGTAGAGGACTCCCGCACAGACCGCGGTAGAGGTCTCCCGCACAGCATGCGGCGTAGTCTCCTGAGCAGACCGCGGTAGAGGTCTCCCGCACAGCATGCGGCGTAGTCTCCCGCGCAGACCGCGGTAGAGGTCTCCCGCACAGCATGCGGCGTAGTCTCCCGCGCAGACCGTGGTAGAGGTCTCCCACATAGCATGCGGCGTAGTCTCCCACGCAGACCGCGGTAGAGGTCTCCCGCACAGCATGCGGCGTAATCTCCCGCGCAGACCGCGGTAGAGGTCTCCCGCACAGTATGCGGCGTAGTTTCCCGCACAGACCGCGGTAGAAGTCTCCCGCACAGCATGCGGCATAGTCTCCCACCCAGCATGAGACATAGTCTCCCGCACAGATAGCGGCAGAGGTCTCCTGCACAGCAGCGGTAGAGGTTCCATGCATACTCTGCCACCAGAGTACTCCCCCGTAGGTTGCATGGCCCGAGGCGCGACAGAGTGCTCTATAACTCTGTCGCGGCCCAGACACGTGCCTGGGTCTCAGCCCGAACCGCCTCAGGAACCTATAAATACCAGGTGAGCTCTCTGAAAAAAGGGGATCCGATCCAAAAAAGAAAAAAAAAGGGAGAAACACTTAAACCCTTTGATTTAAGCAATACTTTCTCCTTTTCTTATATACATCAACTCCCGATCACTGACTTGATCGTCGGAGTGCGTGTGCAGGGACAAATCCCTGCCCCCTCTGATTCCTGTTGTTTTTGCAGGATATACGAAGAACACGTGGAGTAAATTGTATCGATTAATTTAATCATCAACAGTACAATCAGACCACGTGGAAGGTAAAGCACTGTTGCTATGAGGTGGGCAACATCACTTCCCTTTCCAACTTATTCTCTAAATTGTCCCTTCCTTAATTCCCCACATTTTCTGCCCTATGTTTGCTACTGCCAATTCTAGTATTTATCTATAAATATTCATCTTTACATATCCTTGGCGTTCCACTTACCGAGGCCTCACAACTGCCTCTATTCACTCTGCGTTTGTCACTGTCTCACCGGCTATTTCGGTCTAGTCCAGATGTTCCTATCTACTGACCTTCTCTTTGTTGCAGATCGAATACTTCTTCAGCAAAAACTCACACCTCACTGCAGCAGTCATTATGTTCTGGTTCCCATTAAATTTTGTTCAGGTTTTTCCTTTAATCTTAGGCTGATGAGACACCACTTATTCTTGAGTCCTAACTTTTTTTTGTTATGGTTGTTGTACACGGCAGACACTCCAGCCCTCACCTGCTTCGGTTTCATCTCTTTTCTTTTCTTTTGTTATTCCAGTCTTTCCCCCACTTACAATCCGGCCTATCATTTCTACCTTTGCTTCAGTATTTCTGTTCACCTTTCATTTTGTTTTGGTCTGCCCCATGCTGTCCTCCACTAGCCTTCATCTTTTTAGTTCAGTTCCACTACATCTTCCCTCATACATATATATTTTTATCATTTCTTTTGTTGGTTTGTGCAGTACAGTAGACCAACTCTCATTCAGTCCTACCATTTCTCTTCTCCGTATAGTTTTGTTGCAGTTTTACTGCAGCAACATAAGTCCTCGGGATTGGCTTTAATTGAAGCTAATTCATTGGCTTGCAAGTTTCCTTCTTCCTACCAAGCCACTCGTGTTATTGCCTTCACAACTAAGCTTCCTCTGTCTTTGCTTATTGCACATCAAGCCTCAGTCTGTTTCACCAAATCACAGGTTAAAGAGTACACTTATATATTTGATGACTCAATAAAAAAAATGAAAAAACAAAAGCCACCGAAATAGTTGCTGCCATTAATGCCAAATGAAGTAAAATCTTTCTTAAGAATCATGTAACTTCCACCAAATGCTACCTAAGCTTACTAATATTTATATTCATCTTGACACCTTAATCTTGACACCTTAAATCAACAAGAATTTAAAGCAAACTCAGCAGACCACACGTAAACATAAGGACAAGACGCATGATAATTTTCCTGAACTAAATCAAAGCAAAACCGTTAACTATTAATATAAGATTACTAATTAAATTAAATTCAATTAAGTCTGAAGTAATGTTTTTTTTTTTTTTTTTTACTTAACTAAACTCTAATGAAATGCTCCTAAATTCTAAAATGTAATCTTAAAATAGTAAATAATCAACCAAATATAACAAGATAAACCCAACAATGAAGGAAAAAAATTGCAAGAAAAGTGATATGGATCGAGCTTAACCACAAAGACTATAGAGGTGTTTTTCTGTAAGACCCGCAAATTTTGTATACTATTGTAAATACCGTAAAATTTTTATGTATTTGACTTGTCAATGAGAAATGATTTAACCACTGGTAATATGAAGAACCGAGAAGGATATAATTAATTAGATATTTCAAGTAAAGAATGTAGGCATGCACATGTAAATATATGTAGGAGAGCAATATATATATAATTATAGATATATATTTATAATCATATGTACAAGTATACGTATAAGCATGTACGAATAAATATAAATACAAAAAGATATAAATAAGGGTGTATAAATACATAAGTACATGAATAAGGACATATATGTATGTATATATACAAGAAAAGATAAGTATATATATATGTATATTATGGCTATAGCTAAGGAAGTAAAATATATATGTGCATACATATGGAAATATACTTAATAGGAGCATGGATGGATGCTCTCTGTTGAGTAAAGGAGAAGCCAACTATCAGTATGAGGTTTGGTTATTGATGAAACCAAACCATTTGTACTGCAAAGACGTGTGAAGAAAGGTGGATGCGAGAGTGGATCTTGGTGCAGACAAGGGAAAGAAAGAAAAACCTGCATGTCACAACCCCTTTTTATGCATTTTATCTAAAAATCACCATAAATTTTTCGTTTTATTCATTAACTTACCCGGACGTGAACAACCCTCACAAACACAGTTGGGCTGTGAGTCAGTATTAATCATCATTTACCATACCTCTTTCAATAAATCAAAAAGCAACACATACACTTGCAAGTTTAAGTCATATACTTATACATGACATGTTTGCTAACATTTACATCTCCCATATTACAATTCAAAATGATTAATGTGCTATTACGTGTTTAGATACAAAAAGAATTCATGTGTGTATATGTTTAGGCGATGGAGAGAAACGGTGTGAGACCCCGTATATGTATAGCTATGTATATAGGAACATGGGAATGTAAATAAAATCATAAGTAAGATGATGTATTGTAATGTGAAGTATATGCAATGTAAGTTCATAAGATTATGTACGCACTTGTAGTAAGAATTGTGATTATACGTACAAGTTGCATTACGAATGAGTAGGAAGAAATGAACTTGAACACGAGAAGAATGTGATCGAAATGGAATATGAGTAGTATAGTAAAATGGAAGGAAAGATTTACATAAGTGTATATTTCCATTTGAGTAATATCGTATATATTTGGTCATACAAAGATTCTACACAAGTTTTAATGTGTATGTAGTGAGGATGGATCCCATTTTCAAGTCTCAAAGATGAATGAATGAGGAAATGATCATGGTAGCAAATTAAGGGTGTTTAGTAAGAGTTGTTGCAAAAAAACTGCAAGAAATCTAGAATTTGTGAAGGCCAGATCGATCTCATAGGATGAGAGATCGATCTGGGAGAGCCAGAATGCTCTTATGTGAGAAATGGAAGGGAACAGATCGATCTCCAAAGGAAGCAGATCGATCTCCTTAGCTCTCGGGTTGGAAGCAGATCGATCTCCCCTAAGACCAGATCGATCTCCTTAAGCTTCTGTTTGGCAGCAGATCGATCTCCAGTCTCGACAGATCGATCTCCTACCTTTAAAACGTCTTAGAAAAGAGGGATTTTAGAGGAACAGATCGATCTCCACCCAAGGAAGATCGATCTCCTCAAGTCAAAACTATAAATGGGAGCAGTTGGATCATCAGAATTTCGGGACAAACATTTCCTTTTCACTTCAACTCAAAGAAATCTAGTTTCTCACTCCTAAATCCAGCCATTTTCAGTGAGATTTAAGGAGAGTCTATTAGAGACAAAGTTGTTCACAACAAAAAGAAGAACAACATAGTCTAGAGGCATTTCCCCATTTGATGGATTGAAGAAATAAAGGGCAATCCTAATTAGAGCAAGAGGAAATCCAATGAGGTAAGTTTCTAATGCAAATACCCAAGTACATTTGTTTGGATATTGATATGGGAAATGGTTAGTATGCATAGACATGATAGGACTACCTAGAATGGTATGAAATGAATATAACTTAGAAATAGTCAAGTGTGAGAAAGTGGAGAGTGGAAGTGTTTATGATGAATGAAATATCTTGAGGGGAGGAACATGTTGTGAGAATGATTTGGACATGTTGATATTGGGATAAAATTGTGAGATTTACCACAAAGGGTAAAAATGTGTATTTAAGGCATTGGATAAATGCTTAGTTGAATAAGAGTTAGAAACATTAACTCAAATGTTGATGGATGAATTTCAGTTTCGGATGATACGCCGGAGCAAGTTGAGATGAGAACGTAAGAAGCATAAAGGCGGATAGTTGCACACAAGTAAAATGAGGTAAGGGACTGTGTGTTAGCTATAGAGATGTTCGTACGTAATTACAGCAATTTCGTAGATATATTGCTAGGACTAGTACGATATTATAAGTTTATGAAATGATGTGGAAGTATGAAAAGTACTATGATGTATATATATGTATTGAGAAATGGGATAGGGTAAGGAAATAGCATGATATGCATGTTTTCAATGATGTTCTCAATTTTATATTGTTATTGATGATTGAGAAATGTTGATGATAGGTTGGCTAATTTTACATGTTTTAGCATGAAGAGGCATGCTGTATGAATAAACGTGTTTTGAGTTTTAAAAGAGAAAATAGCCATCTATCAGTTTTGAGATGAGATATGGTGTTGAAGCGCTAGCTCACACCCGTTTTAATGCCTTGATGTACCGTGCGGGAGTTTTAACTCGCACGAGGGTTTTGAGAAAGTGCGGGAACTTTGCTCGCACCTGTTTTGTTGAGTTAAGGCAAACCTGGGGGTCTGGGACCCAAGGGGATACCAGCCGACGGCCATTTGAACGGGCTGGGCCTTAACGATAGATCGTACCGTGCTGGAGCTTTGCGTTGACTGTGTGTCACGCTGCTTGCTCGCCTGGTATATGAGACATGGTTTAAGGATAAAAAGTCCATCGGAGTTGGAGTATGGACTTGGGTCCACGGTTGTACGTAGAATAGTGTAGTCACCCGTTGGTATACTATGTACCGTGCTGGGTGCACGTGAGTACGAGTATCGCGTAGATGACACACGACGTATCTTCACCGTGAGTATACGAGGAGATGAGGTGGATTGAGATGAGCCGGAGGGTAGGACTGACCCATCCCCCTTCAGGCGAAGTGATACCCTATGCACACCTGATCAGTGAGGCCTGGGATCACTGACTATGGCCATAAGTCGTGGATATTTGATTGCCTAAAATTCCATGCCTGTCTCAGAGAATCGAGAAACAGAGACAATCTCAGAAAAGGAAGAGACTTGCGAGAAAGAATGATTTGAGAAGTGAAAGAGATTTCGTGTTTTAATAAATCTCTGATTTCACATTCGTGCCATGAGGGCACTATTTATGAGCATGTTTTAAATGGAAGTTTGACATTTGATTTACACGAAAATGCTATTGAGAAATATATGTTTAGATGCATTGTTCGTATGATATTTCCATTTATAACGAAAACATGGTTTTGGTTTATGCATGCATGGGCTATGTAGGTAGTACGATATCTACCTGCTAGCATACATTTCCTTACTGAGCCGTGGTTTGCTCATCCCACTATTTTCCCCCTCCAGGTACTGAGAAGTAAGAGAGCGGTGATCTCTAGATCTTTTGTGTTTAACAGCTCCCACAATCCGCAAAGGTATAAGATTCGTATACACGAGTATTTTCTATCAATATATCGTATCGCACAGTTATATCTTGGAATTGTAAACAGTATTATGGGGATGATATGTAAGCACATGGTATTTATACAATTAATTTTGTGTATTTACACACACACCTGGGAGTATGAATTAAAGTTTTAAATATTCCACTGTAAATGAATAAATTTTTAGTAATTGCATCTTCTCACAGCCCAACCGTAGTAGAGAATGTATGGATAGAAGGGTTCCCGAAAGCGGGGCATGACAAACGGTTATCCAAAATATAACGCCTCTGTCCTTCACTAGGCTACTGTGCGCTCTCTGTAGAGGGGGAAAATAAAGGGATGAGCAACCACACGCTCAGTAAGTCAATAATGCAAGCATGGTAGATAACTACACTATCTACATGCTTATAATGTTATGACATAAATCGTATATATTCAGAGCATGAAAAGATAATAAAAGTATGCCATATGGATATACATATATCACGAACTGAAAACATGGAAATAGGCATGTAAACATGGAAAATCATCATGTGTAAACCTCTCATGCTCAATATAATAAATATTTATTGATTTCATCTCAAATCACAAGGTTCATCATAAATTCCCTCCAAGCGTAACACCTTGTCAAAAACATTTACAAAACCCATCAAAACAATGCATCATTCCTTTAAAACATACCACAAGGTTCGACCCCTCCCTCGGGTCTACCTTGGACAACATAAATCATCATCGGTATCTAAAACCATGTGATATCATGTGAGACAGGCGGTCAAGGTATACCAAGGACTATGTTGGCCAACTATATCATAATCATCCCAGACCACACGGATCCCGGTGTGCGGGGCATCATGCTTGAACGAAGGTGGGTTAGTCCTACGCCAGACTTTTAAATCAACATCACAACCACGTGATACAATGTACTTCATGTGATCTACACAGTACAACGTACTCCGTGGACCCATATCATGGTTGGGGGTGCCTGCCATAGGTCTTATCTATCCCATGTCATGCATAACCTACTCAGTCTCATGTGCACGTGCGAGCATCTCATATGTATGACTAGTAGTCTACATGAGGCATCCAGTATGGCTCGTGCGAGCATCTCATCCGTGTGACACAAAGTATACATGAAGCATCCAACACGACTCATTACATATCACAGTGTGAAAACTTAGTGTAAGCAAAGCTCTAGCACGGTTTCATGCATCATCAGCAAATACCCTCGTACAAACAACGCTCTAGTACAACTTTATGTATAACAAATAATGAAGAAATCACGTACGAGCATAGCTCCAGTATGGTTATAGTAAGTCAAGGAAAACCCACGTACGAGTTATCGGCTCCAGTACAGCTTATAAAACATCATTGACTCAAAATATGGTGCGGGCTAAGCTCCAGCACATTTCATATATATTGAAAACATCAAAATCCAGTGCGAGCAAGGCTCCACACGATTTAACTCATATAAGTACGATATACAGCTCTATTTCAACAAAACACTCTCAAAACCAAAGTTAGCACCTCACTTATGCTATTCCACAAGATCATGAAATCACTAGCTATCTTATCCATCAATTTTGCTTAAACCAAAGCAATGTATTTCGTAAAAATATCAAAACATGTGATTTATGCAATTATTAGCCTTACTATCCCCTTTTTGTAAGATTCGTTTCCAAGCTAAAATCATTTATATCCGAAGTTTGTCATGGAATTGTCATTTCTTTTCTAGATAATCAAACATTCACAAAGCCCTATAAACACCCTCAAAATACGTGCAGCTATCTCTATATACTCACAAAATTCCCTTAGCTGAAAATCGCGTCGAATGATTCCACTTCCTTAGAGTTGCTCATTTGTGCAGTTCGATTCGCCTCCAAAGAAATCTTTGAGACTACACAAAATCATATATCACATCAATTTGGTCCAATATAACACAATTCTTATGTTTACTATAGTCGATTCGACTTATAGTTTTCATTAACACTTACAAGGCCTCACTTCCTCTTAAATCCATTTTGATCGCTTTATTAATTTCTCGAGAGTCTATTGAACTCTTTTAGCCCTATTTGATTCACACTAAATCGATATTAAGCTCATAGTGCCTCTAGTCCATCATTTACTTCACTATGGTAATTTATCAAACACCTCATATGCTTATTTTCATAACTTGACTAATCTCATAATGTAGCTTAATTAAATCATCTCAAAATCATGCCTATCATCTCCCTAACACTTCAATACATGCCATTCATCATCAACTCAACCACATCACATTTTCTCGCACTAGACTTATTCTAGGTTATACTTATCCCATTACATTCTAGGTAATTTCAATCATCAATACACACACCAATCAACTCACAACAACAACTAGATAAATATACTTTAAGTTGGTGTATTAGAAACTTACCTAGCTTGATTTTCTTCTTACTCCAAATAAGAACACTCCTTTACTCCTTCAATCCAACCAATGAAGTGTTGATTCCAAGCTATGTTGTTGTTCTCTTTACAATGAACAACTTTGCTCTAATAGCTTTTTCTCAAATCTTTACGGAAAGGGGGTGAAATCTAGAGTGAGAAAGCTAGGTTAATGTTGGAAATGGAAGATTGATTTGTTCCCATGAAATGCAGATCCAACTGTCCCATTTTTATAGAAATGACATTAGGAGATCGATCTGCATAGGGTGGAGATCGATTTAGCCTTGCTTGAATCCTCAGAATTTTGACCATTTTGCAGGCAGAGGATCGACCTGTTGAAGTGTATGAGATCGATCTGCTCAAGGTGATGAGATCGATCTGTTTCATACAAAAAGCTTAGGAGATTGATTTGACCTTAAGAGGAGATCGATCTGGTTCAACCCAAGACAACTTGAGATCGATCTGCTTGAGTGAGGGATCGATCTCCCTTTTATAGGATGCTTGGCATTGTGTTCTTCAGGCCATGAGATCTATCTCTCCTTGCATGGGATTGATCTGGCCTTTATCCTGCATCATTTTTTCTGTAATTTTCCCAGTTAAACTCATATTCAATAACTTCAACACTCATTTATCAATCCATTCACACTTAGAACTTAAAAAAATGTTCATTTCTTATAATTCATATGTAATGTAGCTTGTCTGTACACCAAATAATCGTATACATTACATAGAAATTTACGGGTCTTACATTGCAAAATATATATATAATACTATAGCAGCAGCCTAGGAAACGGCAATGATAGAAAGTTTCTATCCAAATCTGCACCAGCATTGAAAGCACGAAAGAGTATATATAAATATATATGGGATGATGGGATGGCTCGGTAGGGTGATCAAGCCAAATACCGAGAGAGTTTCTGCTACAGTAAACTTGCAACAGAAAACGTGACAAGCGATGGGAATGTGCAATGGAAGAGAGACACAGCAGAAGGAAAGGGGTAAGATTGTGGCTTGCGTGAAGGTATGCAGATGAAGAGAGACTGATCGAACACAGTATGAGCAGAAAACAAAATGATAAAAGAGCAGGACACCTACTGAAACTGTACTGATTTGGTGAAACAAAAAAAATATAACTAGAGTGGTTCGATGGAGGAAATAGTGTGAGAAGAAAATCAGACGAAGTGAATGAGAGAGCAGTTGTAGATAATTGAGGTTAATTAAGTTAGCTGCTGGAAACGGGGTATTACTGAAAGCAAGAGATGAGCACTGAAACTTGAGTCTTGAACTGAATAAGGATAGCTACAGCAAACGGTATGGCAGTTGAAAGGATGAACTCAGAATATAAACTGAAGATGACAGATGGTTATTGCTGAAAATAAAACCTAACCAAGAGAATGTCACGACCCCTTTTATCCTTTTTAACCGAAATTCACTATATATTTTTCGCATTTTCCTTTCCTTACCCGGTCGTGAACAAACTCATCGCTACACGGTTGGGCTGTGAGGCAGTAATAATCATTCTTTACCATTCATTTTCCAAATAAATCAGAAATATTGTCATACATCCAAATGTTAAGTGGTATGTTCATACATACTATGTGTTATAACATTTACATCCCCCATATTACAATTTCAAATGATCACTGTGCTTTTACATTGTTTAGATACAAAAGGAATCTCTGTGTATATACCTCTGGGTGATGGAGATGCAGCGGATGTCTCAACAAAATGCCTCAGTCCTCACTAGGCCACTATGTATGCTCTATAGAGAGGGATGAGTAACCACATGCTTAGTAAGGCAATAATGCAAGCATGGTAGATAACTACCATATCTACATGCTAATAGTGTTATGCATAAATTGTTTATAATCAGAGCACGAGGAAATAAAACTATGCCACATGTATATACATATATCATGTATCAAAAATCATGTAAATAGGTATAAAACATGGAAATATCAACATATAAAATCATCTCATGCTCATTCTCATTAAATCTCATCTCAAAAAGGGAAATTCATTTAAGAAACATCCTTTTTCAAATCACATACATCTCATCACAAATCAAATTATCATTTCTTTAAATCACAATTCCCACAAGGCTCGACCCCTCCCTCGGGTCTACCCTGGACAACTCACAATCATACTCATGTATAAAAACTATGTGGTATTATGCAATATCAAGTGAGACAGGTCACTATATCTCAAGGACTATGTTGGCCAACTATGTCATAAATCATCCCAGACCACACAGATCCCGGTGTGCGGGGTACCATGCTGGAACGAAGGTGGGTTAGTTCTTCACCGGACTTTTCTCATCAGTATCTCAACCACATGGTACAACGTACTCCGCGGACCCATATCATGGTTGGGGGATGCCAGCCATAGGTCTTATCTACCCCAATTCCATGTGTAACCGATATAGTATCAAGTGCGCGTTGGGAGTATTCATTAATATCAGGTCCTAGCCCCGCATAGCCTTACTCGCCCCTTTTGGGTTCCCTGAATGGATTAATGTTAGGTCCTAGCCTCTCATGGCCTTGCTCGCCCCTTTTAGGTTCCTTGAACACAAATTCGAATTAATGTCAGGTCCTAGCCCCTCATGGCCTTACTCGCCCTTTTTGGGTTCCGTGAACACCAATCCATGTTATCTTCACCATGGAATCATACATACCACAGTGTGAAAACCTGTACGAGCTAAGCTCTAGTACGATTCATGTATCCTTAAGAAATATCCTCGTACGAGCAACGATCTAGTACAACATTTATATATAAAAATATGAAGAAAACCACGTACGAGCATAGCTCCAGTACAATTTTATGCATAAGCAACCACTCAAAATCTACGTAAGAGCTAAAGCTCCAGTACGGTTATATAAACATCATCATAATCAAATCAAGGTATAAGCTAGGCTCCAACACATTTTATACAAGTGAAAATACCAAAATCCCGTGCGAGCGAGACTCCAACATGATTTAATTCACACAAACACAATAGGCAGCTCATAATGAACCAAAACAACTCAAAATCATGATTGGTACCTCTCATGTGCTATTTCACAAAGTAATTTAAACACTAGTCAGCTCATACATTAATTCACTTAAAACAAAGCAATGTGTTTCGTGAAACCATTGAAAACATATGATTTATGCAATTATTAGCCTTACTATCCCCTTTTCATGAAATTCACTTCAAAAACTAAATCATATATGCATACTCGTAGTTATTCACGCATATCATCAATCACTTTTCTAAAAAATTATGCATTTCATAAACGCCCTATATTCACCCACAAATTCAAAGTACGAGCAGCTAACCCTATATACTTATAGAATTCCTTTACCTGGAATCACGTCGCGTGATTCCACTTCCTTAGAGCTGCTTACTTGTGCGGTTCAATTCGTCTCCAACGAATTCTTCGGAACTGCACAAAGTCATATATCGCATCAATTTAGTCCATATAACACAACTCTATGTTTGCTATAGTCGATTCAACCTATAGCCTCCCTTAACACTCATAAGGCCTAGTTTTATTGTTCTACTCATTTCTCAAGTCTATTGATTCTTTTAGGCCTATTGATTCGTGCCAAATCAATATCAAATCGATATCAAGCTCATAGTGTTCATATTTCATCGATTTCTTCACTGTGGCATTTTATCAAACGTCTTATACATTCATTTTCATAATTCTCTAAACCCACAATATAACTTCATTTAACCATCTCAAATCATGTACATTATCTCATAAACACTTTGATAATTCTATATTTTTAGAATTATTTGTGCTTAATTTTCTAATTAATTATTTAAATCCCCAATTTATTTTGTTAATTATCCCCTTTATTTAATTAAAATTCTCATGTTTGCAGATAAATTAAATCCGGATGAATTTTGAATATTTCGGTAGAAAATGGATCGAAATTGGGCTAAAATCGAGATTGAGCCACGCGGACAACACGAGCCATGCCACCTAGCACATCCAATTGGACAAGAAGATCGATGACATGGAAATATCTTTTCAATGAGCCAATGGTGTGAAGACAAGTGGCCAAAAAAATGCCAACTCATCTAAGATGTGAAAATTACAATTATACCCCTTTTGTGTGTATAAATAGGAAAGGATGACAATTGAAAAAACTATGTAATTTAGGAGTAGAAGTAGTGTAGAGTAATTTAGGAGTAGTTTTTTTAGAATAGTTTAAAGTTTTATTTTAAAAGCTTTATTGTTAGATTTTATTTTTTTTCATTTTTTTCAAGCATTTCTCGTTAGTTCTTAGTTAGCCACCATTGTTACAATTTACAAGCTTTATTTTTATTTCTTTAAATGAAACAGTTTAATCCTAGTTTCTAATATTATCTCTTACTGCATTTGTTCTCATTTCCTTGTCTTTGTGTTCTCGGTTTCATTCTACTCAAATGTCCTGTTCATGTGGCTATCATAGCATTCATTGGTTGCAATTTTTTTTTATTGTTGTTAATGTTTATATTTTTCCTTGTATCCAGTAGTCACCTATTTTGCTATGTTTTGTAGGCCTTGTACTGTTTATGTATGCAGAATTATTATTGAGTATTTGGTAGCTGTGGAGTCCATTTGTTTGCCAACTAAACAGTAAATGTAGTATTGAAGTGTTAATGCCGAGAGCAGGAAGCTGGGGTGTGGGTTGCTCAATAGCTCCTAGCTACTATAGTTACAGCACGATTAACGTGAAAGAAGAAGTCAAATCAGCTATGGCAGTATATGATGTTGAGCAAGCAGTTCAGGAAAGCTGGGTAGATCATTGGCAACCACATCTATCCTCATTTAGTCTCTCTTTGTTTCACTTAGTCCTCTCCTTAATGTTGTTAATATTCAGCTCTATCATTTCTTCAAGCACTGTTTATCCTCCTTTGTTATGCTATATTTTTGTGACATTTTATTGTTAAAATTTATTAAGACCTGAAAGTTTCAGAAACTGTGGTCGTGGCTACTGAGTGCTGGACTGAAGTAGGAGGAGGCTTGGAGTTCGCTGAAGTAGAAGCTGTGTTGTTCCCATTTGGTTGTAACAGCTCATAAATCGTGTTGCAGGAATTGTACTGTGGATATAGTCTGCTGGCAGGGCTGTGTTGCAAAGCATGGAGCTAAACCCGTGAGCACCTGGAATTGAGAATGCCTGGAGCAGCAGCAGATTGAAGAATCGAGAAGCAGAGTGCAGCATAACGCCTGGAACCGAGAATGCCTGGAGCAGTAGTCGGACAGAAACAACACATGCAGCAGATTTATACACAACACAACAAGAATCGAGAGCTAGCAGGGTGCGGTTTGCACCAGGTGAACATGCAGAATGCAGCAGGGACAGTAGCCGAACATGTGAAAGCCTAGAAATAAGCATGGAATTGGAAAGACAATGAACAGTGCAATATCGGGACTACTCTTGGTTTCCAAATTGGTTAGGGCCTTGTTTGGCCAATTAATGTGTTATATCATGCTTTTACCTTAATGAATTAAATTGATTAATACTTGTTAGTTGTTATTTAGGTAATTTAATTAAGTAATAGTAGGTTAGCTTTATTGTTTTGCATGTTAATTTAATTTGTAGTGTTAAGTTTTAGTTAGTAGTTAGTTTTATATTATATGTTTTAGGATTTTATTTTAGTTTAGTTTAATTTGCAATTTTTAGTTTAATTACATACATTTTTATTTTAAGTTTGTTTAAATTTTAGTTTAATTTTAGTTCTTTATTTTCATATTTACATTTTATTTTAATTGCATTAATTAATTTTAACTATTTTAATTATTTTCGTAGGTATTGGTTTTTTATTTGCGTGAAGTTCGGTAAGTAAATTTCAGATCGGTTTTATTTTTTTATTTCATGGTTTTATTATTTTCAGTATTTTTAATTTCAAACTTAGTAGACCACCGATAATCAAAACTTCATAATTTGCTAGGATATACTTAGGGTAAGATTAACCGGTAGTTAATTAGGCTAATCAACTTCTCTGTGGGACGATAACTCGGGACTTAAATCCCATTATTACTTGTACGATCCGTGCACTTGCGGACAATACCTTTTGGGCGTGTCACACTTCAGTATACGCATAAATCATCAACTCATTCAATCCCACATTTTCTCACACTAGACTTATTTTAGGTTTTACTTGCTCCATCACATCCTAGGTAGTTTTAGCCATAAAAACACATACAAATCAACTCTAAAATCAATAAATAGACAAATGTACTTGGGCTGAAGTGTTAGAAACTTACCAATCTAGTTTCCCTTCTTGCTCCAAACGAAAATACACCTTGCTCCTTCAATACCACAAATGAAGATTTGATTCCAAAGTATGTTGTTCTTTTCTTGAATATGAACAACTTTCTATCTAATGGTCTTTCCTCAAATCTTACTGAAAATGGATGGATTTAGAGAGAGAAAACTAGGTTTTTGATTGAAAAATGAAGGACTGAGATTATTTTTGAAATTTACAGATTTCACTACTCCTATTTATAGACATTGCTTGATGAGATCGATCTGTCGAGGGTCTGAGATCGATCTAGTCCTCTTAAACTCCTTATTTTCACGACATTTAAAGGCATGAGATTGATTTGTCGAAGGCTTGAGATCGATCTGCTTCAGGCAGAGAGTTAAGGAGATCGATCTGGCTAGGGAGGAGATTAATCTTCTCCAACTCGAGAGCTAAGGAAATCGATCTGTTTGCATTAAGGATCGATCTCTTCATTTTCAGAATGTTTAGTAAATCGATCTGGCTCCATTGAAGATCGATCTGGTCTGTTCCATTTCTCGAATAAGAGCATTTTTGGCCCTTCTAGATCGATCTCTCGTCCTATGAGATCGATCTGGCATTCATATTTTCCAGATTTTGTTGCAGTTTTCTGCAGTAACTTACACCAAACATTCTTAATTTTGCTACCATAGTCATTTTCTCATTCAACCACCTTTAAGACTTGAAAATGACATCCATTCATACTTTATACACATTAAAACTTGTGTGCATTCATTGTATAACCAAAGGTATACAACACAAACCAAATAGAAGCATAAATATTTACACCACTTATGCAACTTCATTCGATTTTACTTCACTAATCATTTTACATTCCACTCACATTTATCACATACAGAAGTCCATTTCCTCATATTCATACATAATAAAACTTGTGTATACATTTTTAACTGATATTACAAGGGGGTACATCAATCTTATGGACTTTACATCACTTATGACTCACTTTACATGAACATTACCACACTTATGAATTCATAAGGTTTACATATGAAAATACAGGTCTTACAGAGAAGGTAAGGAAGGATGATGAGCTGAAATCGAAGAAGGGAGTCAGACTAGAAAATGAGAGGAAAAGAAAAACAAAAGAGAAAATAAGGAGAGAAGGCAGTAGCTGAGAGCAAGAGGAGATAGCAAGGGAAGAAACAGACGGTAGAAACGTCGATGGTAGCAGGAGAAGAAAGAAGGTGAAAGCAGCGACATGATCAAGGAAGCGATAGTGAAAAACATCAAGAAACAAAAATAGAGGGCGAAACCTTGGAACCGAGAAGGAGGAAATGTAACAGGGGCTAAAAACAGAACTAAAGAAGGATGATGGGTGCTGATCGACAGAGAGTGAGAGATGTAGAGAAAATGATGGAACCGGAGGGAAATACCGACAATGTAGTCAAAAAAGAAGGGAGGACAAAACAAAACTGGAAACAAGGGACACAAGGTTGGCAAGAATCGAGAGGATGATGGTCGAGACATGAGAGTGATGATGGTGGCAAGAAGTGGATGATGAAGGGCAGTGAAATCAGGGACGATGAAGAAGGAGATGGCAGCATCGGTGATGCTGAAGAACGAAGCTGGAGATTCAGGAACAACGAAGAAAAGGAAATGAACAGTAGATGAGAAAGAAAGAAGAGAAGGAAGAAGAGAAAAAGAAAGAAAATGAGGCGAGAAGTTAAAAACAAATGGGTGAACAGTAATAAAAAAAGAAAGAAAGAAAGAAGAAAGAGGAAATTTATGTATTTATATATATATATATATAAATATATATATATATATACAAAAAAATAGATATATATATATATAAAGATTTGGGAATAAAAAAAAAGGCTTAAGGAAATTAGGAGAAAACTCGGGAAGGACAATCGAAAATATCGGATCGAAATTTCAGAAATACTAGTACAAAATTTCAGGGAAATAAATCGAGTGGACCGAACCTGTCGACTCACAATGTTGAGGCATTGAGGACTACAGACAGACATCGAGGTAAGGAAAATTCTCGTTGCTACTAGAGATAAATATGCGTAATTTTCGTATATTTGTAGATATAAAATTTTAAGCTGAATTTCGCAGTATCGAAATTACAGAAAATCCAGACCGAATTTTATGACTCTGAAAATTATAAAATTTAGCCTAGTTGAACAGTCTAACTTTACCGTTTAAATTTAAATGGTTTGCATAGATACTGATAAGACTTGAATTATTGTTTAAAATCGAAAATCTCGAATTTTAAATTCCATATACTGTTTACTGGGATTTTAACCGAAAAAGGGCTAGCCAGCCTCTTCTGAATTGTTTTATAAAACAAACTGAATTCATATGCGATTTAAGGAGAATGATTTGTTTATAAAGAAGTACTGATGAAATGTACTTAAGTGCATGCTAACTATGTGTCACACGGTTCGACTCGCACTGATTTTAAGACAAAGTCGATAATTAGTCATGCTACACTGTTACTGTTACTGAACTATCACTGTTATTGAACTGTACTGTTACTGAACTATTACTGAACTGTTACTGTGGTCCACAAAGTACAATGTACCATGTAACATGCATGTGAGTACGATGTACCGTGTTACTGGTCTTTGGACATATTGTACTGTGAGCCGCTTGGGTAGCTGACCACTTCCATGGCAATCGACATCCCGACACACTTGGCCTGTGATTGTCTGGAGTCACCGACACTGGCCAATTGTCATTTCTAATATCTGATATAGCATGTCTGCCTTGAATCATCTATTTGAATTTCTGAATTGACTGTGTGATCATAATTTCGAAAAGAACTGTATATTTTACTACATAAAAGACCGTGGGGGCCACCACTTGAATCATGCCGGACCAAAGTGCCACACTGTCGTTGCTTTTAAAAGTTGTTTTAAATTTTAGAAACAGTAATGATTTCAGTTCCATTTTCATACTGAATTTGCCATGGACTTTTCGACTTTGATTTTTTGAAACTAGTAGCGCCTCTATTGATATTTGAAAATTTTTTTGAACTGTCTGTATAGATTCAAATATTTTGGAAATCTTTTTATTTTGCTACTGGAAGCTTTGAAATTTTTTGTATTTGCCACGATAGCAAATTTTACTATTGATATATGTTCTAGTTTCTGAAATATGTTTTTGGTATCTTTGAATTTGCCGAACTATTTATGTACTCTGTGAAAATATTTCAGATTTTGGCAAGTACATATATATATCTTTGGTAGTATATTTATCTGCCTGTTATGGGGTTTTTCTTACTGAGTATGTTGAGCTCACCTCTTACTTTCCTCTACAGAGCATATCAGTAGCATGGTTCGCTTCCGTTAGTAAGGCATTCTGCACAGTTATGATTCTGCGGAGCATATTTCTGCATCGAAGGTATACCCAAGTTTAAACAATTATTTTGTATCTCAAATTTTTGTAAGTACAGTAATGCATACAAGATGTGTCTAGGAAATGTGAATATATTTTGTTTAAATTAGTTACTAAGAAAGAAAAATTAATCAGACTGAGTATTGTTTTGACATAATATCGACTTGTAGCCCAACCAAAATGTGTGTAATACGGGTCGTTACAGAAGTGGTATTAGAGCAAGATTGGCCTGATACGAGTCGATTTAAAAGTGAAAAAGACTTAGAAAGTTCACATACCCAGCGTTGTTGTACATTATTTTGATACAAACGGGTATACTTGACTGTGTTTTCATGAGAAATTGTGTCATTAAATGATGAAAAACTGATAAACATGGTTGGTAGGTATTACAACTATACTAATGGACGAAAATGAACCGTTCCTCGAGGCCGTAGAAATAGGCTCGAGAGGTGTAGTGAACCCTCGTCTGAGTGTACACCTTATAGTTTCACTGGAAATTTTTGAAGTCCTCCTAGTATGATTTGAGCAAGATGTGGAAACAATGATGGCATTGTTTGGTTGAGTGATGGTGGCACAATGATAATGATAATGATTGAAGTATGACTGTGACTCAGAGAAAGAGTGAGGCAACTTAAAAAAATAGTACACTATTATATACTGGAGTCAAGAATCCAAATGTGATCGAAAACTAGAATAATTGAATTGGAAGAATTTATATGGATTCGTAGGGCACGAATGTAAACCTAATAGAGGCAACTTTAGAAGTTTGAGCCTTCGTTTTTTGATGAGGTTAAGAATACAGTGACTTCGGAAGACTAGATAAATGAGATGAAAAAACCCTATGGAATTTTGTAGTAACTCTATCGAGAAAGTTACTTTTGCAACTTTTGTGTTAAAGAATTGGAGAAGCTACACAGATTTTTAAAGTGCACTACTATAGAGAAAGTAGCCTTGTAGCATCAGTATCAAAATGAAAAGTTGTGCTCGGAGGGAAAACCCCCGATTTAATCCAAAAGTCAACATTAGAGAAATACATGAGATATGTTCTGAATGCCTTTAGACGACAACACATTTTGGATGAAGCATATTGGATATTATAGCTGAAATGATTGAATCGAACATAGGGAAACAAGTCTGAGAATGAATATGAAACTAATTTATAGTTTAGGAAGAAGTATAATTCGGATACGTTGAGATGTGAAATAAAGGAGGTCTAGAAACTCAAAAGAGACACTAGGATCCTCAATCAAGCTAGGATAGCTCCATTTGATTTTATTTTGAGGAAGTAATGCACAAGACGCAACTGTGATGATATGAAATGTATATCTTCGAGGTCACACTGCTTACATGATTGATAAAGATAGGGCGTGTTCGGAGTAAAGAGACACCCCCAGCAGACAGAGGGATTTTTGACACATATTCGGATGGTCTATCAGAGTTACCACTAAATTGAAAAATAAAGTTTTGAATTGATTTAGTACTTAGTACCGAACTAATAATCGAAACACTACACTGAATGGCTTCAATTTAATTAGAAGAGTTGAAGAAGCAATTACAGGAATTACATGGTAAGGAAATTACCAGACTGAGTTATCCACTTTTGAGTGTACTGGTATTACTTAAGATCTAGAGTCTTCTGGGTCATGTTGGATCAAGAATGGGTGTCAATTGGATTCTCCCAAAACAGAGGTTATAGATCAGTGGGAAAGACCCGAAACTGATAAGAAGATTTTAAGTTTTGGAGTATAAAGAGACTTTGGAATATGAATTACATTTTGAATCTAAGGATTGTAATTTAAATGTGCTTATGTTTTGAATACGAAACTTAATTCAAATAGGGGAAAAGGGTTCCGTTATAATTGATATACGAAACGAAACAATGTTGAAATGGGATAAATCATGAATACAAGTTATATAGGAATAATTGATGTATGCAAGGTAAGAATATCTTTGGTATGTGAAGTGATTCGAATCTAGTGATGTGAATTGAGAATGAGTTCTGAGTAAAAGATAAACGCGAAATTACGATAAGTCTTGGTATCCTACTTCTTGTTGAGACTGAACCTTGAACCCTTATATCCATAACCAGTCATGTGGTCACGTCTAATGGCTAATAAAGGTGTTTCAAAATACCTCATTGCCTGAGAGACTTGACAGCGTCCAGAAACATCTTAGTCTATAATCCAAGAGAAAAGTATATACAGGTACCTTGAGACAGGGATTGATTTGCGAGTTGATATGGAATAGAAATGTGACTATTTATGGATCTGAGCAATTAAAGATCAGGAAAAGAATTACTTAACCCATGATTTGGAATTGGAAACTGTAATATTTGCATTGGAATTAGGGCACCACTACTCGTGTGGTGAGGAATTATAGACTTTTACTGATCATGGGAGTATTAGATTTTAAAGTTTCACGGAAGGAATCGAACATAATGGTCAGGAAGTGCGAACTGTTGAAACATCCTATGAACATCAATTAGATGTGGTTCATCTGATATTGATATTTACTATATGATAGCTAACCTGAGAATTGTACACTAGACTTGATTGATCGAATCCAATAGGTTCAGCGTAGTAATATGTACCGTACTGATGAAGCTAGTAAGATCCAGATGGGTACTACAACAGATTTTGGTATTGGTACTGATGGTTTGAGAGATTCAAAAATAGAATATGTGTACCCAATGATTCACAATTAAAGAAGAAGATTCTATGAGGAACTCATTCCTCGAGGGATACTTTAGATCTGAAGAATAGTAGGATTTATCAAAATCTCCTTAAAGGTATAGTGGTAATCAGGGGTGATAAGAGATGTAACTGAGAGTGTGACTAAATGTCGTTCACTGATTGGATAGAAGAAGTGGGTGAAAGGAAGATAATTGTTCTTGATTTGGTTAAACAAGCTTCTGTGGAAGTGCAATTAGGTTGTGGGAAACCGAGAACAGATTAAAGCAGGCAAAAGAGAGTTATACTGACTAAAGATGAAGACCTTTGGAAGTTTCAGTAGGAGATACGATGTCTCTGGAAGTTTCTCCTTCCAATGGTATAAGGAGGTTTATGAAGATAGGAAAGTTAAGTCCAAGATATATTGGACCTTTCGAGAGACCAAGTAGGAGACAAAGTGCACAGGTTGGCGTTATCGACGGAGTTATCGAGTATTCATAATGTCTTTTATGTTTCAATGCTATGCAAGTATCATCCGGATCCTACGCATGTGAACCACTAGAGTTGAAGGAAGATATGACCTATGTGGAGAAACTGATTAGGATACTGGACAGGAAAAAGAAAGCTCTACGGTCTAAGACAATTCCTCTGATAAAGGATTCTGTGGCAATACCATAGATATCGAAAGAGGCCACGTGGGAATTGAAGAGCTTGATGCGAGAGAAATACCGCATATGTGTAAGGACTAAGGTACTCCTAAATTTGGGGACCAAATTTCTCAAGGTGGGGAGAATGTAAATACCGTAAAATTTTCATGTATTTTACTTGTCAATGAGAAACGATTTAACCACTGGTAATATGAAGAACCAATGAGGATATAATTAATTAGATATTTCAAGTAAAGAATGTAGGCATACACATGTAAATATATGTATGAGTGCAAATATATATATATAATTATAGGTATATATTTATAATCATACATATAAGTATATGTATAAGCATGTACGAATAAATATAAATACAAAAAGATATAAATAAGGGTGTATAAATACATAAATATGTATATGAGTAAGGACATATATGTATATATATATATACAAGAAAAGATAAGTGTGTATATATATATTATGGCTATAGCTAAGGAAGTAAAATATATATGTGCATACGCATGGAAATATACTTAATAGGAGCATGGTGGATGCTCTCGGTTTGAGCAAAGGAGAAGCCAGCTATCAGCATGAGGTTTGGTTACTGATGAAACCAAACCATTTGTACTGTCGAAACGTGTGAAGAAAGGTGGATGTGAGAGTGGATCTTGGTGCAGACAAGGGAAAGAAATGAAAACCTGCAAATATATATATATATATATATATATATTGTCACGACCTATTTTTTTACCTAAAATTACTACAAATTTTTCACTTTTTTCTTTTCCTTTCCTGGTCGTGAACATTCTCACCACCAAACAGTTGGGCTATGAGTCAACATTAGTCACTCTTTACCATCTACTATGTCATATATCTTATAATTTATTCCAAAGCAAAACATGTATACTTTATACCTGAAATTCAATGTGAGACCCCGTATATGTATAATTGTAATATATACATAGAAATGTAAATGGAGTTATACTATGATTTCGTAAGTGAAGTGTATGTAATGTAAGTCCATAAGTTTAAGGTACACACTTGCAATAAGAGTTGTGATTGTACATACAAGTTACATTACATATGAATATGAAGATATGAACTTAAACATGTGAAGAGTGGGAGTAAAATGGAAAATGGGTAATGTGGTAAAAGAGAAGGAAAATGTGCATGAGTTGTGCACTTTCATTTGGTGTATACCATATACTTTGGTTATACAAAGATTCCACACAAGTTTCAATAGGTATAAGGTATGAATGGATTCCATATTCAAGTCTCAAAGATGATTGGATGACAAAATGACTATGGCAGCAAATTTAAGTTGTTTTGGTGTGAGTTGTTACAGAAAAACTGCAGAAAATCTAGAAATAGGAAGGCCTAATCGATACCATAGGATGAGAGATCGATCTGGAAGAGCCAAAATGCTCTTATTTTGAGCTATGGAACAGGATAGATTGATCTCCAAGGGAGCCAGATCGATCACCTAACACATTTCGTAAAATGCAGATCGATCCTTAATGGAACAGATCGATCTCCTTAGCTCTCTGTTTGGAGCAGATCGATCTCAAGCTTCAACAGATCAATCTCATGCTTAAAATGTCATGGAAAAGTGGAATTTAAGGGGACCAGATCGATCTCTTCCTTGTGCAGATCGATCTCATCAAGCTATTTCTATAAAAAAAGGGCGTTGAAAATCTGTAGATTTCGGGACAAAACCATTTCCTTCCCTTTCCAACCCAAAACCTAGTTTTCTCTCTCAATCCAACCATTTTCAAGGAGATTTGAGGGAAGACTATTAGAGGCAAAGTTGTTCACATTAAAGAGAAGAACAACATAGTTTGGAGGTATTTACCCATTTGTTGGATTGAAGGAACAAGGGGCATTTCTATTTGGAGCAAAGAGGAAATCCAAAGAGGTGAGTTTCTAAAGCACCAACTTAAGTAGATTGTTAAGCTATTGATGTTTGGGGTTGATTGGGGTGCTTAGTATTGTTAGAAACTATCTAAAATGCATTGGAATGATTATGATCTCGAAATGGTCTAGTGTGAGAAAGTGGAATGTATGGAGATTAATGAGAAATGGGATATCTAGAGGTGATAATAGTGTTATGGGTATGATTTTAACATGTTGTTAGTGAATAAATTGTAAGATTTACCTAAAAGGGGTAAAATGTGGATTAAGGTATTGGTAAAATGCATAAATGAATTATATTGACCAGTGAGGTCAAATATGAGTTAACAACATTAACTCAATTAATTTGGATGAATGAATCGTAGCTCTCGAGGATAAACTGGAGTAAAGCGAGCCAAGAGCACAAGAAGCTAAGAGGAAGAGAGTCACACTCAAGTAAATTGAGGTAAGGGAATTGTGTGGACTCTTAGAGATATCTGTGCGCAATTTGGGCGCTTAATTGCTTTGCTAGAATGCATGAGATGTTAGGAAATGAAATTGGGTGATTGAAGGGCAAAAGTTGGGTGTTTGAGAAATGTGCATGAAAACAAAAGCATAATGCTTTGAAAATCATGTTTTATTATTTTTTTAGCAAATGATTGGTAGGTTGGCTGACAGTTGAAATGATTTGCAAAAGAAATGAGTCGTTTTGGTTTGTTAACCATACTTTGCAAAGATTTGAGCCACCTACATGGTTTTCGTGAGAATGAAAGCGTGCTAGAGCATGACTCGCATGAGATTTTATGTGTTTTATACACATGAGTGCTGGAGCTTAGCTCGTACTGGTTTTCACATGGATTTCATATTGGTTTTGGCATGGTGCTTGGAGCTTAGCTCGCACTAGATGCCCACCTCACTTGTTGCTGTGCTTGGAGCTTCAGGTAGACTGGGTGTCACACTGATTAAATAGGCTCGCACGTGCATTGTTTTGACATGATTGATTAGCCGTGTTAGGAGCTTTGGGTAGACAAGAGGTCATACCGATTAAATAGGCTCACACATGTGTTTTGAGATGTGGCGTGATATGATGTGTTGATATGGGTCCACTGAGTACACTGTACCATACAGGTAGCATGGAGTACATTGTACCGTGTTGAGATGTGTTATGCCATCTTCGGAAGAGATCTGCTATGGACCAGCGGGCAGGATTTTGCCTACCTCCCGTGTGGAAGCAGATAGTGGTGATATCCCGCACACCTGATCCGTGTAGTCAGTATCACAGGATATGGCCATAGTCCTTGAGGATATTTCCCTTGTTGTATTGCCTATCTCACATGTCTATTGCTTTGAGAATAAATCAATGTTTGAAATATTTTGTTGTCAGGATAGTCCGAGGGAGGGACCGAATCCATACTAAAGTTGAATTGTTTTGAGATGAAAGTATGTTAATGGTTTTTAAAGTGCACTAATGCATGATGTTTAATGCCATGCTTTGCTTGAGAAATATGCATGATGATTAATGCCATGCTTTAAGTATAAATTATGCATGATGGTTAATGCCATGCTTGAATGGGTTTTGTGCACTAAACTTAATAGCATAAATTGCTTTACATACCATTAACACAATCATACACTCATGTTTTGAGATAAAATGATGAACTAAATGCTTTTGAGCATGACATGACGATCACGTAGATAATGCAGTATCTACCTGTTTGCATGATTGCCTTACTGAGCATGTGGTTTGCTCACCCCCTTATTTCCCCTATCTACAGAGCCTTGAGTATAGATTGTGGGCAACTGGAGGCTTATCCCTTTTGGTATCTGCAGCATCCCATCGCGTAAGGTATACACATTGTTGTAATTTTGTATCTAAACTTATGATAGCACAGTAGCATTTTGTATGAAACTATTGGGGATGTAAAACAATGTAAACACATGTAACAAGTCTGATATATACATTTATACAAGTGTTTACTCATAAATAATATACAAATTGAATTGGTATGGTGGAGTGAGTTAGACGTCGACACACAGCCCAACTATTGAGGAGAGTTGTTATTCACGATTGAGGTAAGGACGAATAATAAATGATGCATGAAAATGCGAAAACTTTGTACGTATTTTGGTAAGTTGAGGGTCGTGACAGAAGTTGGTATTAGAGCTTCAGTTGGTCTGATGTGTGTCATGTCTAAAATACTTAATAAGTTGAAAAACTTCATCCCCATGCTATACTGTGCTTGTTTAGATACAAATTATGTGTGTATCAATGGGTTGACTAAGAATTTGATGTGAATGTAGGGAATTGAGCAATTATGCCTAATACCAGTCGTGGTAGAGGGGCGAGGGAGCAAGTTAGAGGCCGTAGAGGTAGGCCGGGGGGTCGTGTTGAGCTGAAAACACACGAGGCTCAGGATGATGTTGAGGTGGAGGCTAAGGTTGAGCATGCTCCACAGGGTCCAGAGGAGAGACCCGAGATTACTGAGGCTCACGTCGTGAGGATTGAGCAGAGCATTGAGATGATCTTAGAGTTGGTCACTCAATCATTGCCTGGAGTTGGGGGCAGACAGAGTCCCATTACACAGGGTGATGCCGAGCAGGCGGCAGTTCCTGAGACACGGGCGCGGCAGTTCTTGAGACCTCAGACGACAGATACCCCACCCACACAGGATGTGCCTACACCGGTTACTACTCAGGCAGTAGAGGCTGGGGTTATGGTTGTGATTTAGATACACTGCGGCAGTTCCAAAAGTTTAGACTACCGTCTTTCAGTGGAGTAAAGGACCCAGTAGATGCTGAGGATTGGATAAATGAGATCGAGAAGCTGTGTGGGTTCTTTGAATGCACTACTACCGAAATGGTAGCGTTTGTCATTTTTATACTGAAGGGATTAGCAGAACATGGGTGGAAGTCCACCAAGCCTATTTTGAGAGCCCAGTATATTAAGATCAGCTGAGATGTATTTTTGGAAGCTTTCTGGAGACAGTACGTTTCGAATACCGCACAACGAAAGATGAAAATGGCATTTTTGGGATTGACCCAAGTGAGTAGGACTGTGGATGAGTATGAGACGACCTTTATTTCCCTAGGCATGTATGATCCTAATACTATGAGTAATAAGGTTGAGAAGATCCAGAAGTTTATGGATGGATTGAGACCGACCTATACAGAGGTAGTGCGCAGGGCACAATTATGTGAACAAGATGTTGATAGAATTGCCTCAGAGTTTGGAAAGGTTGGTAAGATAAGGGATAGAGATAAGAAGAGACCAATGATGGATAGAGGCTTCAGCTATAAGGGAAGTAAGAGGTTTTTTGGAAAGAGGTCGGGGATCAAAGAGATCCGGGAGAGGACAGTTAATACTCCCATGTATCCAGCCATTGCTCCAGCTAAGGGAATTATGATTGGAGGGCCATGGCCTACTACGAAATAGTGTGGCAAGTGTGGTAGGTACCATGGAACTCGACCATGCTATGGACCTCAGGTTGTGTGCTTTAGATGTGGGAAACCAGGGCACATAATCAGAGATTGTCAAGAGATGACAGAGAGAGCCCCACAGAAGGGCAATGAGCCAAAAAGAGCTCCAGTTGGGACAGCTACTCCAAGTAGGAGGGCTACAGCTAAGGAAAAAGGGAAGCAAGCACTGGGTATGAGCAGAGGATGAGTGCACGCACTGGACCAGGACACTGCGGATCAATCTTCTAATGTGGTTAAAGGTACCATCCAAATCTTTAATTTAGAAGCATTTGTATTGTTTGATCCTGGTGCCACGTATTCCTTTGTATCACCATCCTTTGCATGTAAATTGTTGAAGCATGTAAAACCCGCACTGCTAGATAAGATGTTAATGATATCTACCCCTATGAATGATAGTCAATTGACTGAGCATGTATATAGGAATTGTAAATAGAGGATTGGAGGTAAAGAAATGGCAGCCGATTTGATCTTATTAAACATGAGTGATTTTGATGTAATCCTAGGTATGGATTGGCTGGCTGCAAATCATGTTATTATGGATTGTCGTGCTAGAACCTTGACGTTTTCAGGATTAGACAATCTTATTGTAAATTTTGATAAGAAGAAATGAAATGACATTATCTTTATAAATGAGAAAAGCATGATTTTAATGCATAATATTTGAGAGATTGATCTTGTTTATAAATTATATATGAGTATGTGATGATTTATGTTACTAACAATGGAAAGGATAATGTGAAGGGTTCATCACTTATGTGATTGAGACGGATAAGGCATGTCTGAAATTGAGAGGCATACCAGTGGTTAAGGAATTTCCAGATGTCTTTCCAGATGAGTTACCAGGGTTACCTCCAGATAGGGAGATGGAGTTTGGTATAGATTTGGCACCTGGTACAGAGCCGATATCCAAGCCACTGTACATAATGGCTCAAGTTGAGTTGGAAGAACTAAGGAAACAACTGCAAGAGTTACTAGAGAAGGGGTTCATTAGGCCGAGTGTCTCACCTTGAGGAGCACCGGTTTTATTTGTAAGGAAAAAGGATGGAAGCCTCTGACTGTGTATAGATTATCGATTGTTGAATAAGGTCGCCATCAAGAATAAGTATTCCCTTCCACGCATCAATGACTTATTGGATCAGCTTAAGGGAGCATAGGTCTTTTCCAAGATAGATCTGAGATCAGGGTACCATCAGTTGAAGATACGAGGTGAAGATATACCCAAGACCACTTTTCGCACCCGGTATGAACATTATGAGTTTATGGTTATGCCATTTGGGTTGACGAATGCTCCCGCAGCTTTTATGTCATTGATGAACGAGGTATTCCACTAGTATTTGGATCGGTTTGTTATTGTATTCATTGATGATATACTGGTGTACTCAAGGTCTAGAGAGGAGCATGAAAGGCATTTAAGGATAGTGCTACAGACCCTCCGAGAGAAGAAGTTGTATGCTAAACTCAGTAAGTGTGACTTTTTGGTTAGAACAAATATCTTTTTGGGGTCACATAGTATCGAAGGATAGAGTGTCAGTGGATCCATCGAAGATTGAGGCAGTGATACAGTGGCAAAGACCTCAGACAATGACAAAGATCAGAAGTTTCCTTAGTTTAGCTGGGTATTATCGAAGATTTGTGGAGGGATTCTCAAGGTTAGCTGCTGTTTTGACACGTCTCACGAGAAAGAATGTTGAATTTGCGTGGGATAATAAATGTGAGGAAAGCTTTGAGGAGTTGAAAAGGAGATTAACTACAACTCCGATACTCACCATTCCTACCGGCTCAAGAGGTTTCTCGGTGTATGCAGATGCTTCACACTTAGGACTGGGCTGTGTATTGATGCAAGATGGGAAGGTAGTTGCATATGGGTTTAGACAGTTGAAGGATCATAAGAGGAACTGCCCGACCCATGACTTGGAGTTGGCATCGGTGGTGTTTGCGCTGAAGATATGACGCCACTACCTTTATGGAGAGAAATTCCAAGTGTTTACAGACCACAAGAGCCTTAAATACCTGTTCTCATAGAAAGAGTTAAACATGAGACAGAGGATATGGCTCGAGCTCTTAAAGGATTATGATTCTGAGATCCTGTACCACCTGGGTAAAGTGAATGTAGTTGCTGATGCATTGAGTAGGAAGCATCTCAGAATGGTATCATTTATGATGATCAGGGAACACAAGTTGTTGGACTAGTTCACGAACCTCAGTTTGGATGTGACCCCACCCAGTGCTAATGGTGGTAGTATGGTAGCTAGCCTCTAGTTGGAACTGGATCTGGTAGATCGAATTCGACAGGCTCAACGGATTGATCAGCAGTGCAGTGATATTGTTGGGCAGATACAGAGGGGCACAAAGACTGATTTTGAGTTGAGTTCAAATGGATTGTTAAGGTTCAGAGGTAGGATATGTGTTCCTGATGATGCAGAGATCATAAGGTTGATCTTGACAAAGGCTCACTCATCGAGGTATACGATACATCCAGGAAGTACCAAGATGTATCAAAACCTTCGAAAGGTTTATTGGTGGTCTGGGATGAAAAAGCACATTGCTGAATATGTTGCGAAGTGCCTCATTTGTCAGTAGGTGAAGGTAAAGCATCAGAAGCCTATAGGGTTATTGCAGCCTCTACCGATACCAACTTAGAAGTGGGAGCACGTCACTATGGATTTTGTGATGGGATTACCGAGGACTTATAAAGGTTATGATGCCATATGGGTGATTGTGGATCGGTTGATGAAATTAGCCCATTTTCTAGCTATGAGAGCTACCGATACTCTGATCCAATTAGCAAACTTGTATGTGTGTGAGATAGTGAGGCTATATGGAATTCTAGTGAGCATTGTTTCTTATAGGGATGCCCGCTTCACTTCCCACTTTTGAGAACGCTTTCAGGAAGCGATGGGGACTCGGTTGAGTTTTAGCACCGCGTTTCATTCTTAGACGGATGGTCAGTCAGAGAGGACTATACAGACCCTGGAGGATATGTTGAGAGCGTGTGCATTGGATTTTGGAGGCTCCTGGGATGACCATTTGCCACTCGCAGAGTTCGCCTATAATAACAGTTTTCATGCGAGTATTGGGATGGCACCATATGAGGCACTGTATGGGAGCAGATATTGTTCCCCTATTGGATGGGAAGAGGTTAGTGACAGACAGATCTTTGCTCCCGACTTGGTTAGACAAGCCTCTGAGGACGTCCAATTGATATGTGAGAGGTTAGAGACGGCTCAGAGCAGGAAAAAGAGTTATGCTGACAAGAGATGGAGACCACTAGAGTTTGAGATGGGTGAGTCAGTGTTCTTGAAAGTTTCTCCTTAGAAGGGTATTATGAGGTTTGGTAAGAAGGGCCAGCTGAGCCCTAGATATATCGGACCCTTCGAGATTTTGGAGAGAGTGGGAGATAAGGCGTATAGATTAGAATTGCCACCAAAGTTGGCAAATGTGCATAACGTCTTCCACGTATCCATGTTGAGGAAGTATCACCCGAATCCGGCACATGTAATAAGGTATAAGCCATTGGAGCTCAATGAGGGTATGACATACGTTGAGAAGCCAGTTTGGATACTGGATAAAAAAGATAAAGTATTGAGGATAAAGACAATTCCCTTGGAGAAAGTCCTCTGGCAACATCATACTGTGGAAGAAGCCACCTGGGAATTGGAGAGTTTGATGCGGGAGAAGTATCCCGAGTCATTTGCAGATTGAATTGGTTCTAATTTGGAGGACCAAATTTTCTAAGTGGGGGAGAATGTGAGACCCCGTATATGTATAATTGTAATATATACATAGAAATGTAAATGAAGTTATACTATGATTTCATAAGTGAAGTGTATGTAATGTAAGTTCATAAGTTTAAGGTACACACTTGCAATAAGAGTTGTGATTGTACATACAAGTTACATTACATATGAATATGAAGATATGAACTTAAACATGTGAAGAGTGGGAGTAAAATGGAAAATAGGTAGTGTGGTAAAAGAGAAGGAAAATATGCATGAGTTGTGCACTTTCATTTGGTGTATACCATATTCTTTGGTTATACAAATATTCCACATAAGTTTCAATAGGTGTAAGGTATGAATGGATGCCATATTTAAGTCTCAAAGATGATTGGATGAGAAAATGACTATGGCAGCAAATTTAAGTTATTTTGGTGTGAGTTGTTGCAAAAAAACTGCAGAAAATCTAAGAATAGGAAGGCCAGAATGATCCCATAGGATGAGAGATCGATCAGGAAGAGCCAAAATGCTTTTATTTTGAGCTATGGAACAGGATAAATTGATCTCCAAGGGAGCCAGATCGATCTTCTAACACATTCTATAAAATACAGATAGATCCTTAATGGAATAGATCGATCTCCTTAGCTCTCTGTTTAGAGCAGATCGATCTCAAGCTTCAACAGATCGATCTCATGCTTAAAATGCCATGGAAGAGAGAAATTTAAGGGGACTAGATCGATCTCCTCCTTGTGCAGATCGATCTCATCAAGCTATTTCTATAAAAAGGGCGTTGAAAATCAGTAGATTTCGGGACAAAACCATTTCCTTCCCTTTTCAACCCAAAACCTAGTTTTGTCTCTCTAAACCCAACCATTTTCAATGAGATTTGAGGGAAGAGTATTAGAGGCAAAGTTGTTCACATCAAAGAGAAGAACAACATAGTTTGGAGGCATTTACCCATTTGTTGGATTGAAGGAACAAGGGGCATTTCTATTTAAAGCAAAGAGGAAATCCAAATAGGTGAGTTTCTAAAGCTCCAACTTAGGTACATTGTTAAGCTATTGATGTTTGAGGTTGATTGGGGTGCTTAGTATTGTTAGAAACTATCTAAAATGCATTGGCATGATTATGACGTATAAATGGAAGAGTGTGAGAAAGTGGAATGTATGGAGATTAATGAGAAATGGGATATCTAGAGGTGATAATAGTGTTATGGGTATGATTTTAAGATGTTGTTAGTGAATAAATTGTAAGATTTACCTAAAAGGGGTAAAATGTGGATGAAGGCATTGGTAAAATGCATAAATGAATTATATTGACTAGTGAGGTCAAATATTAGTTAACAACATTAACTCAATTCATTTGGATGAATGAATCGCAGTTCCCGAGGATACACTGGAGCAAAGCGAGCCAATAGCACAACAAGCTAAGAGGAAGAGAGTTACACTCAAGTAAATTGAGGTAAGGGAATTGTGTGGACTCTTAGAGATATCTGTGCGCAATTTAGGTGCTTAATTGCTTTACTAGAATGCATGAGATGTTAGGAAATGAAATTGGGTGATTGAAGGGCAAAAGTTGGGTGTTTGAGAAATGTGCATGCAAACAAAAGCATAATGCTTTGAAAATCATGTTTTATTGCTTTTTAGCAAATGATTGGTAGGTTGGGTGACATTTGAAATGATTTGCAAAAGAAATGAGTCATTTTGGTTTGTTAACCATACTTTGCAAAGATTTGAGCCACCTATATGGTTTTCATGAGAATGAAAGCGTGCTAGAGCATGACTCGCACGAGATTTGACGTGTTTTATACACATGAGTGCTAGAGCTTAGCTCGCACTGGTTTTCACATGGATTTCATACTGGTTTTGGCATGGTGATTAGAGCTTAGCTCGCACTAGATGCCCACCTCACTTGTTGCCATGCTTGGAGCTTCGGGTAGACTGGGTGTCACACTGATTAAATAGGCTTCGACGTGCATTGTTTCGAATGATTGATTAGCCGTGTTAGCAGCTTCGAGTAGACAAGAGGTCGTACCGATTAATTAGCTCACACGTGCGTTTTGAGATGTGGAATGATATGATGTATTGATGTGGGTCCATGTTGTACACTGTACCGTGCAGGTAGCATGGAGTACGTTGTACCGTGTTGAGATGTGATATGCCATCTTCAGACGAGATCTGCTATGGACCAACGGGCAGGATTTGACCCACCTCCCATGTGGAAGCAGATAGTGGTGATATCCTGCACACCTGATCTGTGCAGCCGGTATCACAGGATATAGCCATAGCCCTTGAGGATATTTCCCTTGTTGTATTACCTATCTCACATGTCTATTGCTTTGAGAATAAATCCATGTTTGAAATGTTTTGTGGGTCAGGATAGTCTGAGGGAGGGACCGAATCCTAACTAAAGTTGAATTGTTTTGAGATGAAAGTATGTTAATGGTTTTTAAAGTGCACTGATGCATGATGTTTAATGCCATGCTTTGCTTGAGAAATATGCATGATGATTAATGCCATGCTTTACGTATAAAATATGCATGATGGTTAATGCCATGCTCGAATGGGTTTTGTGCACTAAATTTAATAACATGAATTACTTTACATACCATTAACACAATCATACACTCATGTTTTGAGATAAAATGATAAACTAAATGCTTTTGAGCATGGCATCACGATCACGTAGATAGTGCAGTATCTACCTGTTCGCATGATTGCCTTACTGAGCATGTGGTTTGCTCACCCCCTTATTTCCTTCTCTCTACAGAGCCTTGAGTACAGATTGTGGGTGACTGGAGGCGTATCCCTTTTGGTATCTGCTGCATCCCATCGCTTAAGGTATACACACTGTTGTAATTTTGTATCTAAACTTATGATAGCACAGTAGCATTTTGTATGAAACTATTGGGGATGTAAAACAATATAAACACATGTAACAACTCTGATATATACATTTATACAAGTGTTTACTCATAAATAATATACAAATTGAATTGGTATGGTGGAGTGAGTTAGACGTCGACACACAGCCCAACTATTGAGGAGAGTTACTGTTCACGATTGAGGTAAGGACGAATAATAAATGATGCATGAAAATGCAAAACATTTGTACGTATTTTGGTAAGTTAAGGGTCGTGACATTTAATACTTGTACTTGTTTATTAATATTTACATCCCCCATATTACATTCCAAAATGATTACTGTGCTATTACTTGTTTAGATACAAAATGAAAAGCAATGTGTATACCTCTCGGTGATGGGAAGCAACTCCTCAGTTCCTCACTAGACTACTGTGTGCGCTCTATAGAGGGGGGAAATGAAGGAGATGAGCAACCACAGACTCAGTAAGGCAATAATACAAGTAGGTAGATAACTACACTATCTACATGCTTATAATATCATGACATAGAAATAATTTATATCAAGAGCATGAGGTACTATTCAAACTATGCCACATGTATATGATAATTCTATATTTTTAGAATTATATGTGCTTAATTTCCTAATTAATTATTTAAATCTCCAATTTATTTTGTTAATTATCCCCTTTATTTAATTAAAATTCTCATGTTTGCAGATAAATTAAATCCGAATGAATTTTGAATATTTCGATAGAAAATGGACCGAAATTGAGCTAAAATCGAGATTGGACCACGCAAACAACACGAGCCTAGCACATCCAATTGGACAAAAAGACAGATGACATGGAAATATTATTTTTCAAGGAGCCAATGGTGTGAAGACAAGTGGCCAAACAATGCCAACTCATCTAGGATGAAAAAAATTACAATTGTACCCCTAAGTTTGTGTATAAATAGAATATGAGGGCAATTGAAAAAGGGGTAGCCTAGGTTAGGAGTAGGGTAGGGAAATTTAGGAGTAGTTTTAATTTAGGGTAGAATAGTTTTAGGTTAATTTTAAAGCTTTCCTTGTTTTAAATTTCCGAATGTTTTCTTTTTCCAACAAATAATTTGTTTTTACTGTTCATGGCAATCAATTTAATTTTTTTTTCTCTCGGTTTGTTCATCCATTTTGTTCTTCAATGTTCATTTGAGCTAATCAATTTCATCCATCACTGCCTTTGATTCTGATGTTTTGATGCGGGTTGGGTGCTGGGTATTATTTTCACATCAATGGTAAGGTGGGATCACAGCAATAGGAGGTGGAATCGAAACAACCCGAGATCATTGGAGTTTCTTATTTTTCTGTTCTTGATTTCTTTTGTTTCGGTTTTAGCTTTAAAAGGATTCCAATCTTCCTCTCGGTTGCACTTTAAGTTGCCTTTCACATTTTGTTTGCAGCTCTAAGCTTTTATTAGATGTATGTTTTATGGATATAGCATAGGTAGCATGATATTGCAAGGAACCGAGAGCCACAAATCCCACTCTGCTCTCCTTTGTTTTTGAATGTTTGTACTGTTCATCATCTCTTATGTTTTTCTGTTTTAATTCATTTAAATCTCCACTTAAAAGTAAGGTTTAGGATAAATGATTACTACATTTTAGTAAGTTTCTCCTCTGTCGACATTTAAACTTGTCTCGGTTTGTTTGGTTTCATTTCATACTTACTGATTAGCAGGTTGTTAAATTATTTTTGCTCTAAAATCTGCTGCTGCTTGCTGATCATCATACGCTTATTCATGATTGGATTATAAAAGGTGCTTTAGTGTGTAGCAAAACTGTCCGGGACATGCTTGCAGGATTATGTTTTGTTGCTATGCCGAGAATGAAGCTGGTACAGATATTGCCTTGGGTACAAGCTGTAGGACAAACCGAGATCAGTGCATCACCTGCAGCACCTGGAAATAGAGAGCAAGGCTGGCATGCAAGATGACAAGCGGTAATAGCAGCTGAAGCAGGGCAGAACCGAGCACAGTGGACAAACCTGCAGTAGACAACAGTTGGACAGAAGCTCACGGACAGCACCTGGAAAAAGAAGCAGTACAACAGCTGGATAAACCGTGAGCAAAAAAATGGAGAAGACGTGAACAGTACCAGCAATCGGGACCACTTTGTTTTGCAATTTGTTAAGGCCATGTTTGGCCATGTCATTTTAATCATGTTGCTATAGTTTAATGCATTTTTAGTATTTCCATGCTTTGTTAGTTGTTAGTTAGTTAGTTAAGTCAATTAAAATGGTAAGTTAGTTTTAATATTTTTTTCATGTTAATTTAATTTTTAGTTAGTAGTTAATTTTATGTTATATGTTTTAGGACTTAATTTTAGTTTAGTATTTTAAGAGTTGCATTCAGAGTTAATTTAGATTAAATGTGTTTCATGCATTTTTAATTTAGTTTTCAATTTTATTAGATTTTAGGTTAGTTTAATTTGCAATTTTTTATTAGTTTAATTACATGCATTTTTATTTTGAGTTTGTTTAAATTTTAAATTAATTTTATTTCTTTATTTCCATATTTGCAGTTTATTTTAATTGCGTTATCTTTTGTAGGTATTTTCTTTTATTGCTTGGAGCACTGTAAGTATTTTTAGCTTGGTTTTATTTTCTTTATTTTTTAATGTTTATTGTTTTCAGTTCTTTTAATTTTAGCCATGTAGGCCACCCATCATCAATTCATAATTTGTTAGAATATACTTAGGGTAAGATTAACCGGTAGTTAATTTTGCTAGTCAACTTCTCTGTGGGACGATAATTCAGGACTCAAATCCCATTATTACTTGTACGACCCGTACACTTGCAGACAATACCTTCAGGGCGTGTCAGTATATACATATATCACGTACTGAAAACATGAAAATAGGCATTATAATACATGAAAAATCATCATGTAAAACATTTCATGCTCATCATAATAAAACTCATCAGTTTCATCTCAAATCGTAGATTTCATTATAAATCATTCTCTTAAGGTTTAACACCTTGTCAAAATTTAGTAAAACTCATCACAAAACAGTATATCATCCTTTAAAAGAAACACCTCACAAGGTTCGACCCATCCCTCGGATCTACCTTAGATAACACAAAGTATGATTAGCGTATATAAAACCATGTGATATCATGTGAGACTGGTGGTAACTGTATATAATCGAGGACTCTGTTGGCCAACTATGTCACTATCATCCCAGACCACACGGATCCTGGTGTGCGGGGCATCGTGCTGTAACGAGAGGTGGATTAATCCTACCCGTCAGACTTTAAATCAACATCATCACTCCACGGTACAGCGTACTCCATGTGATATACATGGTACAACATACTTCATGGACCCATATCATGATCATGGGTACCTACCGTAGGTCTTATCTACCTCATACCATGTATAACTGACTCAGTCTCAAGTGCACGTACAAGCATCTCATCTGTGTGACTAATAGTCTACACAAGGGATCCAGCACGGCTTGTGCGAGCATCTTATCCATGTAACACACAATCTACATAAGGCATTCAGCACGACTCATTACATATCACAATGTGAAAAGCCCAGTGCGAACAAAGCTCTAGCACGATTTCATGCATAATCGCTAAAAATCCTCGTACGATCAACGCTCCAATATGTCTTTATGCAAAATAAATAATGGTAAAATCATGTACGAGCAAAGCTCCAGTACCGTTATATGCATAAGAAATAAATGAAAACCCACGTACGAGCGAAAGCTCCAGTACGGTTTGCCTGCATTTCATCTCAAAATATGGTGCGAGCTATGCTCCAACACATTTCATACAAATTAAAATATCAAAAACCCAGTGCGAGCAAAGCTCCAGCACGATTAAACTCATATAAATCTAATAGGCAGCTCTATTTCAACAAACACTCTTGAAATCAAAGTTAGCACCTGACTCGTGCTATTTCATGAAATTATGAAGTCAAATAGCCAGCCTATCCGTCAATTTTGCTTAAATCGAAGCAATGTATTTCATAAAAATATCAAAACATGCTCTTCATGCAATTATTAGCCTTACTACCCTTTTGTAAAATTTAACTCCCAAGAGAAAAATCACCTTTTTCATCTATATCCGAAATCTTTCGCACAAATCATTATTTCTTTTCTAGATAACCAAGCAATTATAAAGCCCTATAAATACCCTCAAAATACGTGCAGCTACCTCTAGATATTCATAAAATTCCTATACCTAGAATTGCGTCGAGTAATTTCAATTCCTTAGAGCTGCTCGATCGTGCAGTCCAATTTGCTCCCAATGAAATCTCTAGAGCTGCATGAAATTACTTATCACATCAATTTAACCCAATATAATACAATTCTTGCATTTACTATAGTCGATTCAACTTATTGGTTTCATTAACACTTATTGGGTCTTACTTTCTCTTAAGTCCATTTCGATTGTACTATTCATTTCTCGAAAATCTATGGGACTCATTAAGTCTAATAATTTATATTAGGCCGACATTAAGCTCACAATGCCTTAAGTTCATCATTTTCCTTCACTAAGGTATTTCATCATACACCTCTTATGCACATTTCATAACTCCATCAAATCCTATTAATTGTTCCCTAAGATCATCCTCAAAACCATGCATTTAACATCACTATCACCATAGTATAACCATTTCATCAATAAATCCACTATAGTTCACTTTCTCACACTAACCCATTTTTAGGTCATAGAGGATTCATCATACTCTAGGTAGTTTCAACCAACAATACATATACCAAATAACCCATAACAATGCATAGATAAACATACTTGAAATTAGTGTATTGAAAACTTACTTAGCTTATACTTCCTCACTTGGCCAAATCTTAAGGGAAGACTTTGACCTTCAATCTAACAACTTGAATGTTGATTCCAAACTATGTTGTTTTCATCATAATGAACAACTTTGCCTCATACAACTTCTCTCAAATCTGGTAGGAAGGTGATGATATTCTAGAGTGAGAAAACTAGGTTACTTGTGAAAATGGAAGGGTGTTTGATGTTTAAGGGAAAAAGACTTGATTGTCTGGTCCTTTTTATAGAATTAGCCTCATGAGATCAATCTCCAAGGGTGAGAGATCGATCTCCCTTTGTTTGAACTCTCTCGATATTCAGTTTGTAGGCTGTAGGATAGATTTGCTCATGGGTTGGGATCGAGTTGCTCAAGGAAGGGATCGATCGATCCTTGCCTGGCAGAAGGCTTTAGAGATAGATCTGGCTTTAGGAAGAGATCGAACTTTGGTAGCCAGAATCCTTTAGAGATCGATCTATCTTTAGGGATGAGATCGATCCTTGCTAGGCAGAAGCATACCGAGATCGATCTGCTTAAATGAGGGATCGATCTCTCTTGTTTCTTTATTTTGAGCACAATGAGATCGATCTCCCCTTACACTAAGATCGATCTCCCCTTGCTCTGCAGCATTCCAATTGTAATTTTCCTAGATTTTCAAGGGTAACTCTGCGTTCACTTCTTCACTACTCATTTTGTATTTCATCCATACTTAGTGCTTAAAAATATTCAATTCTTATGATTCATATATAATGTAACTTGTTTGTACATCACGGAATCATAAAAAATACATAGAAGTTTATGGCCATTATATTATCCATTTGTGTTTGAGTCTTTTTATTAGTCTGAAGGGTTTAAATTCCATTCATTTACTCTGTGGCCACTTCAGCCCATATTTAGCCATTACATGTATTCACGGATATTCATGCATTCTCTTTGCAATCTCATTCACATTTATATGATCAAAATCATTCATCTTATGATTCCATTAATATGTAATAAAGTCATACATATATGGGGTCTCACAAATCTCCCCCTTTAAAGAAATTTGGTCCTCCAAATTAGAACCAAATCAGTCTGAGAACAACTTCGGGTACTTCTCTTGCATCATACTCTCCAACTCCTAAGTAGCTTCTTCCGGAGTGTGATATTGCCAAAGAACTTTCACTAGGGGAATTGTCTTCGACCTCAGCACCTTCTATTTCCTATCCAATATCTGAACTGGCTTCTCGACATATGACATGCTCTCATTGAGCTCCAATAGCTCATATCTAATCACATGCGTCAGATCCGGGTGGTACTTCAAAAGCATAGAGACTTGAAAGATGTTATGAACGCCTACTAACTCGGGTGGTAATGCTAGCATGTAGGCCTTATCTCTCACTCTATCAAGTATCTCAAATGGCCTGATATACCGAGGGCTCAACTTACCCTTCTTACTGAACCTCATAATCCCTTTCGAGTGAGAAACTCGCAAAAATAGAGACTCACCCACAGTAAACTCCAGTGGTCTCTATCTCCTGTTAACATAACTCTTTTGTCTGCTCTGAGCTGTTTGTAACCTTTTACAAATCAACTGGACGTCTTCAGAGGCTTGCTGCACTAAGTCAGGAGTAAAAATCTATCTATCACCAACCTCTTCCCATCCAATAGGGGAATGACATCTATGGCCATATAATGCCTTATATGATGTCATCCCGATACTCGCATGATAACTGTTATTATAGACGAACTCAGCTAGTGGTAGGTGATCATCCTAGGAGCCTCTAAAATCTAGTACACACGCTCTCAACATATCCTCCAGGGTCTGTATAGTCCTCTGTAATTGATTATCTGTCTGAGGGTGAAAAATGGTGCTAAAACTCAACCGGGTCCCAATCGCTTCCTAAAAACGTTCCCATAAGTGGGAAGTGAAGCGGACATCCCAATAAAAAACAATGCTCACTGGAACACCATGTAACCAAACTATCTCTCAAACATACAAGTTCGCCAACTAACTCAAAGTATCGGCAACTCTCATGGCTAAGAAGTGGGCTAACTTCGTCAATCGATCAATAATTACCCAAATGGCATTATGACCTATACGAGTCATCGATAAACCCATCACAAAATCCATGGTGACATGCTCCCACTTCCATGTCAGTATCGGTAGAACCTACAATAACCTTACAGGCTTCTGATGCTCTACCTTCACCTGTTGACAGATGAGACATCTAACGACATACTCAGCAATATCTCTCTTCATTTTAGACCACTAATAAATCTTCTGAAGGTTTTGATACATCTTGGTACTCCCTAGATGTATCGTATACCTCGATGAGTGAGCCTCAGATAAAATCACTCTCTTGATCTCTTGATCATCGGGAACACATATCCGACCTCTGAACCTTAGCAATCCATCTAAACTCAAATCAAAATCAATCTCTATACCCTTTTGTAACTGCCCGATAACATCACTGAACTACTGATCAATTCGCTGAGCCTGTCGGATACGATCCACTACATCTGGTTTCAACCGCAAGCTAGCTACCATACAACCACTATCAGTATCAAGCGAGGTCATATCTAAACTGAGGCTCGTGAACTTTTCCAACAGCTCGTGTTTCCTAATCATCATATAAGACGCCAACCCGAGGTTCTTCCTGCTCAAGGCATCGGTAACTACATTTGCCTTACCCGGGTGGTACAGGATTTCACAATCGTAATCCTTCAGGAGCTCAAGCCATCTTCTCTGTCTAATGTTCAGCTTCTTCTATGAGAATAGATACTTAAGGCTCTTGTGGTCCGTAAATACCTAAACTTTCTCACCATAAAGGTAGTGGCGCCATATCTTGAACGCAGACACTACGGCTGCTAACTCTAAATCATGAGTTAGATAGTTCCTTTCATGATCCTTCAACTGCCTGGATCCATAGGCAACTATCCTCTCATCCTGTATAAGTATACAGCCCAGTCCCTAGTGTGATGCATCCGTATACACATAGAAACCTCCTGAGCTGGTAGGAATGGTGAGAATCTAAACAGTGGTCATCCGACGCTTAAGCTCTTGAAAACTCTTCTCACATGCCTCATCCAACATAAACTCAACATCCTTCTGCGTGAGACGTGTCAACGGAGCAGCTAGTCTGGAGAAACCCTCTACAAATCTCCGATAATAACCTGCCAATCCTAGAAAACTTCTAATCTCAATGACTATCCCCATTGTTCCCACTGAATAACTGCCTCAATCTTGGATGGATCTACTGATACCCCATCCCTCGATACAATATGGCCCAAAAATGAGATATGCTCCAACCAAAAGTTACACTTATTGAGTTTGGCATATAACTCCTTCTCTCGGAGGGTATGCAGAACTATTCTCAAGTGTTGCTCATGATATTCCCTGGAATTGGAATAAACTAATATATCATCAATAAACACAATTACAAACTGATCCAGGTATGGCTTAAACACATTATTCATCAAAGTTATAAATGCTGCGGGGGCATTCGTCAATTTGAATGGCATAACTAAAAACTCGTAGTGGCCATAACGGGTACAAAATGTTGTCTTGGGTACATCTCCGCTCTGTATCCTCAACTGATGGTAACCAAATTGCAGATCTATCTTAGAAAAGACTTGTGCTCCCCGAAGCTAATCCACCAGATCATCAATGTGTGGAAGGGGGTTCTTATTCTTGACGGTAACCTTATTCAACAACCGGTAATCTATGCACAGTCGGAGGCACCCATTGATAAGTTGCATATTATACATATTAATTGTCATATTTTCCCATGAATTAAATTATTTTATATACTTAATTTTTGGATTTGACTTATATTTTCTATTTTGTATTGTGAATGAAGGAAAATGGACAAAATGGATTAAAAGCTGCAAATTCTGCTCAAGTCACAAAATCAGAAGAAATCTTGAAATTCAAGTCAAGATCTATCACTTGTAGATGAAGTTGACTAAAACAGTATAAAGATGACAAGTGGAAGATTTTAATTATTAAGGAAAAGATATGCAATTTCTGTCTTTGGCAAATGGTGGAAAAAGGAAAGAAGTTTAATTGTAATCAAACTCAATCAGAGAACTTTCCTTTGGAGACAGATTCTGGAGTTAGGATATTTAGTATTTATAGACTAAGAGTGGAAGAGGCTGGGCATCTCATTCTGAAATCTTGAATTATCATAGACATATATTTTTCTTTAGTGTTTTTCTCTGAATTTATGGCTTGCTAAACTTTTAGTCTAGCCAAAGGATAATTAAAGTTTGGGTTCTTTAAGAATTGTGAGATCTAATTAGTTTTTATCTTGTTCTTTTATATCTTTATTATTTATATGTCCTCTGTTCTTATTTAAATTATTGTTTTGATTGATTGTGCAAAAAGGGCCCTTTGTTCAATTGTCAGGATAATATATCACCAATTAGAAACCTGAATCCGTAATTGTTTAGGCATTCTAATATAAGTGGTAAATAACATAATTGATTTCAGACAGGATTTCGATTCTCTGTTAAGAAGATATATAATCTAGCTTAAATGAACCTACATGTGTGTTTGTTGGTTAGAATTGGTAGTCTCTCTAGTTTTCAATGCTGTTAGTAAATTAAATCTTAAGATCGTATCTAAGGTTGTTTAACTGACAAGAGAAATAATTAGAGATCGTATCCTGATTATCGAAGAAGTAAGGAGGGATAGGTTGTTAGGTCGTACCAATAACCATAACTAATTTGGTAAAGATTAAAAGAATTTATTTTTGCATCAATGATCAATTCCCTGAACCCATTCTAAAATTATTCCTTTGGTTGGATGTTTTCATTATATTGATTTTCTCTCAATTTTTATATAGCGATTTCTTTACCTATATTTTAATTTAATTTTCATTTTCACAAATCCCCCAATTATATTTTCTTTTTAAATCTTTTGCAGAAAAATAAATCTAACCAATCTCTTGGGAAATGATCTTACTCATTTATACTGCAGTTTAAATTTATTTTGAGTAGGAATTATTATTGTTAGTTTCGACAGCCACCACCCATCCTTCTTCCTCACAAACAGGATCGGAGCTCCCCAAGGTGAGATGCTCGGTCTAATAAACCCTTTCTCTAGCAACTCCTACAACTGCTTCTTTAGCTCCTCCAACTTAATTGGAGTCATTCCATATGGTGGTTTAGATATCGACTCTGTACCAGGTACCAATTCTATACAAAACTCCATCTCTCTATCGGGTGGTAACCTTGGTAAATCATTCGAGAAGACATCAGAAAACTCTGCCACCACTGGAATGTCTCTCAATTCTGAACGTGCCTTATCTATGTCAACTACGTATGTGATAAACCCTTCAAATTATCCTTTTCCACTGTTAGTAACATAGGTCGTCATATTAACATTTATGATTAACAAGCAAATTCATCTCTTAAATATGATGAACTAAAATTATACTCTTCCCATTACAATAATCATATTTCTTCATTTCCTTTTAGTAAAACTTATAGTAAAGCTATCTATCCCTGAAAACATTATTGTTTTAGCATAACAATCTAAAATAGCATGGTTCACAGACAACCAATCCATTCCTAAAATTACATCAAAATCACTCATATTCAATAGAATAAGATTGGCTGTCATATCTTTTCCCTCTATTTTCAACCTACAATCCCTATATACTCAGTCAACTGACTATCATTCATAGGTGTAGAAATCAGCAACATTCTATCTAATGATGTAGGCGTTACATGCTTTTGCAACTTACATGCAAATGAAGGCGATATAAAGGAATGCGTGGCACCAGGATCAAATAACACAAATGCTTCTAAATAAAAAATTAGGATGGTACCTTTAATCACATCCACTGAAGCGTCTGCGGTGTCCTAGTCCAATGCATGTACTCGCCCTTTGCCAACCACATGTTTCCCTTTTTCCTCAGCTGTAGCTTTTCTCCTCGGAGCAGAAGTCTCAACAAGAGCTCTCTCTGGCTCTTTGCCTTTCTGTGGGGCAGTCTCAATCATCTCTAGGAAATACCTCATGATATGCCCTGGCTTTCCACATCTGTAACACACTTCAGGGGTCATTGGACAATGCTTAGTACTATGAAATCTACTAGATCTCCTACACTGCTCAGTAGTAGGTCGTGGTCCTCTAATGACTATAGCCTTCGGTGGAGCTAAAATAGGGTACACAAGAGCTCTAGCAGCTCTCTCTTATATCTCTTTAATCCGAGGTCATTTCCCAAACAGTCTCCGACCTCCTCTCCTGAAGTCTCTATCACCTCCGAATCTCTTTTGATCTCTATCTTTCCTGCTACTAACCTTCCCAAATTCAGAGGCATTCTGCTCAAAGTTATGTTCACATAACTACGCCCTGCACACTGCCTCCTCATAAGTGGGGATGTTAAACGGAGCCAATCTAGATCTGATGGCTAGTCTCAGTCCATCCATGAACTTCTGGACCTTCCTAGTCTCACTGCTTAACGTATCCGGGTCATACCTCCTCAAGGATATGAACCTTGACTCATACTCATCAACGAAGAGGTTCCCCTGAACCAAATTCATAAACTCCATTCGTAGCTTCCGTTACGGAGTGGCCAGAATATACTGTCTCTTAAATGTCCCCAAAAATATCTCTCATGTGATCTCTGGGTATCGGGCTCTTCAGATAGATACTGTGGATCTCCAGCAGTGCTCTATCTTGCTCTTCAACATAAATACGGCAAAGGCAACCCTCTCAATCGATGTACACCTAAGGAACCCATATAATTTCTCCATCTCATATACCCAATCCTCGGTAACAACCAGGTCCTTCACTCCTTTAAAGACTAGAGGTTTTAACTTCTGGAACAGTGGTAACCTATCCAACTCACAGTCATAACCCAGATCACTACCACTCGGCTGTGGAGTGACAGAAGAAGCGGTATCCTGAACTGATGGTGGTGTAACAGTCTCTGTAGTCTAAGGTCTCTCTGCAGCTGTCTGTCTAGTAATAGTAGGCTACCCGACTGGACCTCGTCTATCACCAGCCCCCAACGCCTGCGTGACTTTCTCGACAAGGATCTAAATACTCCACTCTAGCGAAGCGTGCCTCAATATCTCCTGGTCTCTTAACAGGGTCCTATGGAGCCTGATCAGTCTATGGCTCTGCACGGCTCTTAGGCCTACCCCTACGGCCTTTAGCATATGAAATCGCCCCTCTACCACAACAGGTGACTAGCATAATGCCTAATTTCCTGTATTCATACCATTTATTAGTATTATTCCATCTCAATATACACAGTTATATCTAAACAAAACACGGTGATACGGGGATGTAACTTTCCTACTTACTAATACCGACTCATATCACGCCAACTTAGCTCTGATAACAATCTCTATCACGACCCATTGTTTTACCTGAAATCACTACAAATATTTTATTTTTTTCCTTTCCTTTCCTGATCGTGAACATTCTCACCACCAAACAGTTAGGCTATGAGTTAGCATTAGTCACTCTTCACCATCTACTATGTCATCTATCTTATAATTTATTCCAAAGTAAAAAACGTATACTTTATAACTAAAATTCAATACTTGTACGTGTTTATTAATATTTACATCCCCCATATTACATTCCAAAATGATTACTGTTCTATTACGTGTTTAGATACAAAATGAAAAATAATGTGTATACCTCTCGATGATGGGAAGCAGCAGATACCCGAATGCAACTCCTCAATCCCTCACTAGACTACTATGTGTGCTTTGTAGATGGGGGGAAATGAAAAGGATGAGTAACCACACGCTCAGTAAGGCAATAATGCAAGCAGGTAGATAACTACATTATCTACATGCTTATAATATCATGACATAGAAATCATTTATATCCAGAGCATGAGGTAATATTAAAACTATGCCACATGTAGATACATATATCACGTACTGAAAACATGAAAATAGGCATTATAATACATGAAAAATCATCATGTAAAACATTTCATGCTCATCATAATAAAACTCATCAGTTTCATCTCAAATCGTAGATTGCATCATAAATCATTCTCTCAAGGTTTGACGCCGTGTCAAAATTTAGTAAAACTCATCACAAAACAATATATCATCCTTTAAAAGAAACACCCTACAAGGTTCGAGCCCTCCCTCAGGTCTACCCTGGATAACACAAAGCATAATTAGCGTATATAAAGCCAGGTGATATTATGTGAGACAGGTGGTGACTGTATATAATCGAGGACTCTGTTGGTCAACTGTGTCACTATCATCCCAGACTATAAGGATCCCGGTGTACGGAGTATCATGCTGTAATAGGAAGTGGTTAATCCTACCGGCCAGACTTTAAATCAACATCATCACCACACGCTACAACATACTCTATGGACCCATATCATGATTCGGGGTACCTGTCGTAGGTCTTATCTACCCCATTCGATGTGTAATCAACTCAGTCTCAAGTGCACGTACGAGCATCTCATCCGTGTGACTAATAGTCTACATGAGGCATCCAGCACGGCTCGTGTGAGCATCTCATCTGTGTGGCACACAGTCTACACGAGGCATCTATCACGACTCATTACATATCACAGTGTGAAAAGCCCAATGCAAGCAAAGCTCTAGCACGATTTCATGCATAATCGATAAAAATCCTCATACGATCAATGCTCCAGTACGGCTTTATGCAAAATAAATAATGGTAAAATCATGTACGAGCAAAGCTCCAGTACCGTTATATGCATAAGAATTAAATGAAAACCCACGTACGAGTGAAAGCTCCAGTACGGCTTGCATACATCTCATCTCAAAATATGGTGCGAGCTAGGCTCCAACACATTTCATGCATGTTAAAATATCAAAAACCCAGTGCGAGCAAAGCTCCAGTATAATTAAACTCATATAAATCTGATAGGTGGCCCTATTTCAACAAACACTCTTGAAAGCAAAGTTAGCACCTGACTCGTGTTATTTCATGAAATTATGAACTCAAATAGCCAGCCTATCCATCAATTTTTCTTAAATTGAAGCAATGTATTTCATAAAAATATCAAAACATGCTCTTCTTGCAATTATTAGCCTTACTACCCTTTTGTAAAATTTAACTCCAAGGGGCAAAATCACATTTTTCATTTATATCGAAAATCTTTCGCACAAATCATTATTTCTTTTCTAGGTAACTAAGCAATTATAAAGCCCTGTAAATATCCTCAAAATAAGTGCAACTACCTCTAGATACTCATAAAATTCTTTGACCTAGAATTACGTCGAGTAATTCCACTTCCTTAGAGCTGCTCGATCGGGCAGTCCAATTCGCTCCCAATGAAATCTTCGAAGCTGCACGAAATTACTTATCACATAAATTTAACCAAATATAATACAATTCTTACGTTTACTATAGTCAATTTGACTTATTGGTTTCATTAACACTTATTGGGCCTTACTTTCTCTTAAGTCCATTTCGATTGTACTATTTATTTCTCAAATATCTATTGGACTCCTCAAGTCTAATGATTTATATTAGGCTGGCATTAAGCTCACAATGCCTTAAGTTCATCATTTTCCTTCACTAAGGTATTTCATCATACACCTCTTATGCACATTTCATAACTCCATCAAGTCATATTAATTGATTCCCCAAGATCATCCTCAAAATCATGCATTTAACATCACTATCACCATAGTATAATCATTTCATCAATAAATCCACTATGGTTCACTTTCTCACACTAACCCATTTTTAGGTCATAGAGGATTCATCATACTCTAGGTAGTTTCAACCAACAATACATACACCAAATAACCCATAACAATGCATAGATAAACATACTTGAAGTTGGTGTATTGAAAACTTACTTAGCTTATACTTCCTCACTTGGCCAAATCTTAAGGGAAGACTTTGCTCCTTCAATCCAAGAACTTGAATGTTGATTCCAAAATATGTTGTTCTCCTCATCATAATGAACAATGTTTCCTCATATAACTTCTCTCAAATCTGGTAGGAAGGTGATGATATTCTAGAGTGAGAAAACTAGGTTACTTATGAAAATGGGATGTTTGATGTTTCAGGGAAAAAGATTTGATTGTTGGGTCCTTTTTATAGAATTTACCTCATGAGATCGATCTCCAAGGGTGACAAATCGATCTCCCCTTGTTTGAACTCTTTCGATATTCGGTTTACAGGTTACAGGATCGATCTACTCATGGGTTGGGATCAATCTGCTCATAGAAGGGATCGATCCTTACCTGGCAGAAGGCTTTAGAGATCGATCTGGCTTTAGGAAGGGATTGATCTTTTCTAGCCAGAATCTTTTAGCGATCGATCTGTCTTTAGGGATGAGATCGATCCTTGCTAGGTAGAAGCATACCGAGATCGATCTGCTTAAACGAGGGATCGATCTCCTTTTTACAAAATGCTTTGTTTCTGCATTTTAAGCACAGAGAGATCAATCTCCCCTTGTACTAAGATCGATCTCCCCTTGCTCTACAATATTCCAACTGTAATTTTCCTAGATTTTCAAGGGTAACTTTGCATTCACTTGTTTCACTACTCATTTTACATTTCATCCATACTTAGAGCTTAAAAATATCCAATTCTTATGATTCATATATAGTGTAACTTTTCTATACATCACGGAATCATAAAGAATACATAAAAATTCATGGGCCTTATATTATCAATTCGTGTTTGAATCCTTATATTAGTCTGAAGGGTTTAAATTTCATTCATTTACTCTATGGCCACTTCAGCCCTTATTTAGCCATTACATGTAATCACGAGTATTCATGTACTCTCTTTGCAATCTCATTCACATTTATATGATCAAAATCATTAATCTTATGATTCTATTAACATGTAATAAAGTCATATATATGGGGTCTCACATATATAATACTATTGCAGCAGCCTAGGAAACGGGAATGATAGAAAGTTTCTGTCTAAATCTGCACCAGCATTGAAAGCACGAAAGAGTATATATAAGTATATATAGGATGATGGGATGGCTTGGTAGGGTGATCAAGCTAAATACCGAGAGAGTTGCTGCTTCAGTAAACTTGCAGCAGAAAACATGACAAGCGATGGGAATGTGCAGTGGAAGAGAGACACGGCAGAAGGAAAGGGGTAAGATTGTGGCTTATGTGAAGGTATATGGATGAAAAGAGACTAGCCAAACACAATATGAGGTAGAAAATAAAATGATAAAAGGGCAGAACACCTACTGAAACTGTACTGATTTGGTGAAACAAAAAAAAATATAAGTGGAGTGGTTTTGTGGAGGCAATAGCGTGAGAAGAAAATCAGAGGAAGTGATTGAGAGAGGAGCTGTAGATGATTGAGGTTAATTAAGTTAGCTACTAGAAATAGGGCATTAAAAGTAAGAGATGAGCACTGTAACTTGAGTCTTGAACCGAATAAGGATGGTTGTAGTAAACAGTATGGCAGGTGAAAGGATGAAGTCAGACTATAAACTATAGATGACTGATGGTTACTACTGAAAATAAAATATGACCAAGTGAAGGCAAGGAAAGATGATAAGCTGAAATCGAAGAAGGGAGTTAGAGTATAAAACAAGATGAATAAAAAAAACAAGAGAGAAAACAGAGAGGGGAGGTAGTAGCTGAGAGCAAGAGGAGATAGCAAGGGAGGAAACCGACGGTAGGTACGTGGATGGTAGTAGAAGAAGAAAGAAGGTGGAAGTAGCGGCATGATCAGGGAAGCGATAGTGGAAAACATCAGGAAACAAAAACAGAGGACGAAACCTTGGAATCGATAAGGAGGAAGTGTAACAGGGGCTAAAAACAGAACTAAAGAAGGACTATGGGTGCTGACCGAGAGAGAAAGAGACGCAGAGAAAGTGTTGGTAATTGCTGGCAAAGAAAACCAACGCAGAAGTGATGAAACCAGAGGGAAATACCGACAATTCAGTCAAAAGAGAAGGGAGGATAAAACAAAAATTGAAAATAGGGGACATGGGACTAGTAAGAATCAGGAGGATGATGGTGATAGGAAGTGGACGATGAAGGGCAGCGAAATCGGGGACGATGAAGGAGGAGATGGCAGTATTGGTGATGCTGAGGAATAGAGCTGGAGATTCGAGAACAGTGAAGAACAGGAAATGAACAATAGGTAAGAACGAAAGAAGATGAGGAAGAAGAGAAAAAGAAAGAAAATGAGGTGGAAAGTTTTAAAAAAATAGGTGAACTATAATAAAAAAAAAAGAAAGAAAGAAAGAAGAAAGAGTAAATATATGTATTTATATATATAAATACAAATATATATATATATATATATATATTTGGGAATAGAAAAAAGAAGGCCCAAGGAAACTGGGAGAAAACCAGAAATGGCAATCGAAAATATCGGTTCGAAATTTCAAAAACTCTGGTACAAAATTTTGGGGAGATAAACCGAGTGGACCAGACCTGTCGACTCACAACGTTGAGGCATTAAGGACTATAGACAGACACCAAGATAAGGAAAATTATCGTTGCTGCTAGAGATAAATATGTGTAATTTTTGTATATTTGTAGATATAAAATTATAGGCTGAATTTCACAGTACCGAAGTTACAGAAAAATCTAGACTGAATTTTATGACTCTGAAAATTATAGAATTTAGCCTAGTTGAACAGCCTAACTTTACCGTTTAAATTTAAATGGTTTGCGTAGATACTAATATGACTTGAATTATTGTTTAAAATCAAAAATCCCGAATTTTAAATTTCATAGACTATTTACTGGGATTTTAACCAAAAAAGGGCTAGTCAGCCTTTTCTGAATTATTTTATAAAACGAACTGAATATATATGCAATTTGAGGAAAATGATTTGTTTATAAAGAAGTACTAATGAAATGTGCTTGAGCGCGTGCTGACTGTATGTCGCACGGTTCGAATCGCACTGATTTGGAGACAAATATGATAATTAGTCATGCTACACTGTTACTATTATTGAATTGTCACTGTTACTGAACTGTACTATTACTGAACTGTTACTGTGGTCCACGGAGTACGATGTACCGTGCAACATGCATGTGAGTAAGATGTACCGTGTTACTAGTCTTCGGACACATTGTACTGTGAGCCGTTTGAGTAGCTGACTACTCCCACGACGATTGACATCTCGGCACACCTGGCCTGTGATTACCCGGAGTCTTCGACATTGGCCAATTGTCATTTCTGATATCTGATATAGCATGTCTGCCTTGTCTCATCTATTTGAATTTTTGAATTTACTATGTGATCATAATTTCGAAAGGAACTGTATATTTTACTGCATAAAAGAGCGTAGGGGCCCCTCTTGAATCCTGCGAGACCAAAATGCCACATCGTCATCCTTTTTAAAAGTTGTTTAAAGCTTTAGAAACGGTATTGATTTCAGTTCCATTTTCATACTGAATTTGCCATGGACTTTTCGACTTTGACTTTTTGGAACTGGTTGTGCCTCTGTGGATAATTGAAATATTTTCTGAACTATCTGCGAGGATTGAGATATTCTGGAAATCTGTTTATTTTGCTACTATAAGCTCTAAAATTTTTTGTATTTGCCACAGTAGGAAATTTTACTATCGATATATGTTCTGGTTTCTGAAATATCTTTTTGGTATCTGTGAATTTGTCAAACTATTTATGTACTCTGTGAAAATATTTTGGATTTTAGCAAGTACATATATATATATATATATATATATATATCTTAGGTAGTATATTTATCTACCTTCTATGGGTTTTTCTTACTGAGCATGTTGAGCTCACCCCTTACTTTCCTCCACAAAGCCCATCAGTAGCCTAGTTCGCTTTCGTTAGTAAGGCATTCCGCACAGTTATGATTCTGCGGAGTATATTTATGCATCGAAGGTATACCCAGGTTTAAACAATTCTTTTGTATCTAAAATTTTTGTAAGTGCAGTAATGTATACAAGATGTGTCTGGGGAATGTGAATAAATTTTGTTTACTAAAATGAAAAATTAATCAGACTAATTATTGTTTTGAACTAATATCGACTTGTAGCCCAACCAAAATGTGTGTAATACGGGTCGTTACAACTATTACTTTTGATTCAACATTGTAAACATTTGTATATGTTATAAGAATCATAAGAAAGAGTGTATCACAATCCAAAGTATATGTAAAGGTAGAAAAAGCCTTAAAAGCATACAAGTGCCGATTGTGAGCTAAAGCGGGCTCAGACTAAACTGAAGGGATGCCAACAATTTTGACTTAAGATAAGAACTTAAAACATCTAAAAAAGGATAGTTCAAGAAGGAAAGTTTGAAAGACCCGTATTTTGGATGTAAACTTTATGAAATCATGAGTATGGTGATGTATTTACAATGTAAGCATAACTGATGTAAGACTGTGGATTCGATGTACATACTTGAAAATATGAGTTTGTAATGTACGCACAAGTTTCATGTTATACGAATATGAAGAAATGGACTTTCGTATGTGATGAATGTGAGTGGAACTTAAAATGAGTAGTGTGGTAAAATGGAATGAAGTTGTACTTCCATTTAGTTTGGTGTGGTATACCTTTGGTTATTCAATGAATGCACGTAAGTTTTAATGTGTATAAGATATGGATGGATGCCATTTTCAAGACTTAAAGGTGGTAGGATGAGAAAATGACTATGGCAGCAAAATGTATGGAGTTGGGAATGAGTTGCTGTAGAAAACTGCAAAAAAATCTAGAAATATGAAGGCCAGATCGATCTCATGGCATGAGTGATCGATTAGAAGAGCCAAAAATGCTCTTTTTCAAGCAATGGAATACGCCAGATCGATCTCCAATGGAGCCAGATCGATCTGCTAAACATTTTGTAAAAGGAAGATCGATTTTGAGGCAAACAGATCGATCTCCTTAGCTCTCGGCTTGGAGCAGATCGATCTCCCTTGGAAGCAGATCAATCTCCTTAAGCTACTGCCTGAGACAGATCAACCTCAAGCCCTCGACAGATCGATCTCATGCATTCAAATTGGTGAGAAAATGAAGGATGTAAGAGGACCAGATTGATCTCATGATCGATCTCATTGAGCAATTTCTATAAATAAGAGCAGTGAAATTTGTAAATCACGAGAACAAACCATTATGTCCATTTTAACCTTCAAAACCTAGTTTTATCCCCCTAAAATCAGCCCATTTCCAGTAAGATTTGAGGGGAAGCTATTAGATACAAAGTTGTTCATCTTAAAAAAGAGAACAACATAGTTTGAAATCAAAATCTCATTTGTTGGATTGAAGGAGCAAGGTGTATTTCTCTTTGGAGTAAGAAGAGAAGCTAGATTTGGTAAGTTTTTAATACTCCAGCCCAAGTACATTGGTCTATTTGTTGATTTTGGAGTTGATTTGTATGTGTAGTGATGATTGAAATCATCTAGAAAGTATTAGAACTAATGTGACCTAGAAAATAGAATGAGTCTAGTGTGAGAAAGTGTAATTTGGATGAGTTGGTGATTTGTGGGATTTGCTAAGTTGTCATTTGAGTAATGTGGATGATTAGAAAAAGGTAAATGAAGCTACATTGTGGGTTGAGGGAAGTTATGAGAAATGAGCACATGTAGTGTTTGATGATATGTCATAGTGAAGAAATTTATGAAATATGAACACTATGGGCTTAATATAGATTTGATATCGGTTTAGTATGAACTCATGGGCCTAAAGGGAACCATAAACTTGATATATGAATAGAGAATCGAAATGAGATCTTATAAGTATTAATGGAGGCTGTAGGTTGAATCGACTATAGCAAACACTAAGTTGAGTTATATGAACTAAATCGATGTGATTTACGATTATGTGCAGCTCCGAAGAGTTCGTTGGAGACAAATCGGGCCGCACAAGTAAGTAGCTCTAAGGAAGTGGAATCACCCGACTCGATTCCAGGTAAGGTAATTATATAAGGATATAGAGGTAGCTGCTCGTATTTTATGGGTGGATATGGGGCGTTTGTGAAATGCATGACTGTTTGAGAAAGTGATTGATGATGTATGCGAATAGCTACAAGTATATATGAGATTTGGTTTTGAAACGATTATTATAAAAGGGATAGTAAGGCTAATAAATGCATAAATCATGTGTTTGAAATGTTTTCACATAACACAATGCTTGGTTTTGAACAGACTAGTGGATAGGTTGGCTAGTGTTTTGATGATGTTGTGGAAAAGCATTTGTAAGGACCCAGTTTTGGGATTGTTTTGATTGTATATGAGCCGCCTATTGTATTTGTGTGATGTAAATCGTGCTGGAGCCTAGCTCGTGCTAGATTTTGATGCCTTCTTTTATATGAAAAGTACTGGAGCTTAGCTCGCACCTTGATTTGATTGGTGAAGATGTTTTATAAACCGTACTGGAGCTTCTGCTCGTACGTGAATTTTAAATGATTTTCCTATGCCTATAACCGTACTGGAGCTGTGCTTATACGGGTTTTTTCTCATGTTTTATGCATAAATGTCGTACTAGAGCATTGGTCGTACGAGGTGGTTTAGTTATGATGCATGAACCGTGCTAGAGCTTTTCTCGCACAAGTTTTTCACACTGTGGTACGTATGAGGTCGTGAAAGTTCGTAAGATCCTCTAGCCTTACATCGTTAAGCCGAGGAGGTGGAGAAGCTCTGTTCAATGGGGAGGCTCTCTTACAGTAAGATCCTCAAGCCCAACATCCTTAAGCCAAGGAGGCGGGGAGGCTCTGTTCGGTGGGGAGGCTCTCTTACGGAAGGATCCTTAAGCCCTAAAGGGGTAGGGAGGCTCTGTTCGGCAGGGAGGCTTTCCTACATGGGTACGAAAAACTCTTAGTATGGGGTAGATAAGACCTACAGTTGGCACCCTCATCCACGATATGGGCCCGCGGAGTACGTTGTACCATGTATATCACATGGCGTACGCTGTATCTCGCAATTGAGATATTGATGAGAAAGTCTGGCGGAAAACTAACCCACCTTCGTTCCAGTAGGATACCCCTCACACCGAAATTCGTGTGATCTGGGATGATTTGAGAATAGTTGGCCAACATAGTCTTTGAGATATAGTGACCTGTCTCACTCGGTTTACATAGTACCACATGGTTTCAATATATAAGTGTGATTTTGACTGTCCAAAGTAGACTTGAGGGGGGAGTTGAGCCTTGTGTGATTTTAATTGAGAAATGATAATGATGTTTGTGATTGTGATGGGATTTTGATGTAATTAAGAACGAGATTTGACAATGATGAGCATAAGATGATTTGTACATGATTATAATTCCATGTTTTATATGCCTATTTTCCATGTTTTCTGTACATGATATATGTATATTCATACGACATAGATTTATTCCTCATGCTCTGTCTATAAATGTTTTATGCATCACATTATTAGCATGTAGATAGAGTAATTATCTACCATACTTGCATTATTGCCTTATTGAGCGTGTGGTTGCTCATCCCTCTCTACTTTTCCCCTCTACAGAGCGTACATAGCAGCCCAGTGAGGTCTGAGGCATTATTTTTGGACATCCGTTGCCATCCATTGCTAAGAGGTATACACATGATGATTCTTTTTGTATCTAAACAATTGTAAAAGCACAATAGTCATTTGGAGTTGTAATTATGGGGGATGTAAGTGTCAGTGAACATATCTTGTATAAAGAAATGATTTGACCTTCAAGTGTATGATATCGTTTTTATTAACTGAGAATGAATGATAAGTGGTGATTATTATTGACTCACAAGCCTACTGTGCAGTGGTAAGGTTGTTCACGATCGAGAAATGGAAATGGAAAAATGAAAAATATTTATAGTGATTTTTGGATAAAAAGGATAAAATGGGTCATGACAGAGATTGGTATCAGAGCCAGGTTGGCCTGATGTGAGTCAGTAATAAAACGTAGGAAAAGTACATCCCCATATTACTATACTTTTGTTTTGATATAACTGTGAATACTATGATGTATTGAGTTTAATAAATGATTTTAATACAGGAAGTTAGGCATTATACCTGTTACGCGTAAAGGTAGGCTTGAGAGCTGTGTAGAGCCACAGACTGATCAGGCTCCATAGGACCCTATTGAGAGATTAGGGGATACAGAGGCTCACTTCACTAGGATAAAGCGGAGTATAGAGAGCCTAGTTGAGATAATCACGCAGGCTTTGGGTGTAGGCGATAGACGAGATCTTGCTGCACAGCCTGTTACTGGACAGGCAGCTACAGAGGTGGAGAGACCTCAGACTACAAAGACTGCTACTGTTACACCACCTCCAATCCGGGATACAGCTTCTCCTATCACTTCACAGTAGAGTGGTAGTGATTTGGGTTATGGCTGCGAGTTGAGCAGATTGTGAGAGTTTCAAGGGTTGAAACCTCACGTGTTCAGAGGGGTGAAGGACCCAGTTATTACGGAGGATTGGGTGTATGAGATGGAGAAGTTGTATAGATTCTTTAGATGTACATCAGTTGAAAAGGTAGCATTTGTCGTGTTTATGTTGAAAGGCGAGGCAAAGCACTGGTGGAGTCCACCGAAGCTATCTTGAGGGCCTGACACTCCGAGGTCACATGGGAGATATTTTTGGAGGCCTTCAGGAGGCAGTACATTCCAGCTACCACATAGAGGAAGTTGCGGATGGAATTTATGAATTTGGTTCAGGGGAACTGTATTATGGATGAGTATGAGTCTAGATTCATGTCTTTGGGGAGATATGACCTGGACACTATGGGTAGTGAGACTCGAAAGATTCAGAAGTTGGTGATGGATTGAGCTTGGCCATCTGAACTAAGCTAGCTCCCTTTGACATTCAGACTTATGAGGAGGTGGTACACAAGACTCAGTTATGCGAGCAAGACTTTGAGAAGAATGCCTCCGAGCTTGGGAAGATTAGTGTCAGAAGAGACAGAGACCGGAAGAGATCCGGGATGGATAAAGTGGCCAGAAGAGGAGGAGATATTTTGAGAAGAGACCTAAGATTGGGGATGTGCAAGAGAGAGCTGCTAGACCTCCCGCATATCCAGCTTTGACTACACCGAGGGGTATGGTTATTGAGGACCACGGCCTACTACTAAGAGGTGCAGGAGATGTGATAGATTTTATGGGACTAGGCCTTCTCCGATGACCTCTGCAGTGTGTTACTGATATGAGAGACCAGGACACATAGCAAAGTATTATCCTAAGAGGATGGAGACTGCCCTACAGAATGGCAAGGAGCTAGAGAGAACTCCAGTTGAGCCAGCTGCCCTGAGGAGGAGGGTCACAGCTGAAGAAAAAGTGAAACAGACAGTGGGTGTGAGCAGAGGAAGAGTGCACGCACTAGACCAGGACACTGCGGACGCATCAACGGATGTGATTAAAGGTACCATCCAATCTTTGATTTAGAAGCATTGGTATTATTTGATCACGGTGCCACGCATTCCTTCATATCACCTTCCTTTGCACATAAGTTGTTTCGGCATGTGAAACCTACATTGTTGGATAAATTATTGATGATTTCCACACCCATGAATGTTAGTCAATTGACTGAACATTTATGTAGGGATTGTAAAATGAAGATATAGGGAAAGGAAATGACAGCTGATTTAATCTTATTGAATATGAATGATTTTGATGTAATATTGGGAATGGATTGATTGGCTACCAATCGTGTTGTTATGGACTATCATGCTAAGACTTTGATGTTTCCAGAGATAGAAAATCATGTTGTAAGATTTGTGAAATGAAATGAAAGAATATAACCATGATAAATGAAAAGAGTATGATTTTCTTTACTCTACTTGAGAGATGAATTTATATGCTTATATTGAATATTGATGTGATGACTTGTGACACTAACGATGGAAAGAATAATGTGAAAGGTTCATTACCTACGTGGTCGATATAGATAAGGTACACCCGGAATTGAGGGACATACCCGTAATTATGGATTACCCTGATGTCTTTTCGGACGAATTACCAGGACTACCACCTGAAAGGGAAATGGAATTTTACATAGAGTTAGTGCCTGGTACAGAGCCGTTATCGAAACCACCATATAGAATGACTCCGATAAAGTTGGAAGAGCTAAAGAAGAAGTTGCAAGAGTTGTTGACGAAGGCGTTTATTAGACCGAGTGTCTCACCTTGGGGAACATCGGTTCTGCTTGTGAGGAAGAAGGATGGAAGCCTCCGACTGTGTATAAATTACCAGTTGTTGAATAAGGCCACCATTAAGAACAAGTACCCCCTTCCAAGCATAGATGATTTGTTGGATCAGCTCTGAGGAGCCCAAGTATTTTCAAAGATAGATTTGTGGTCAGGATACCATCAATTGAGGATCAGGAGTGGAGATGTACCCAAGACAGCATTTTGTACCCATTATGGCCACTACGAGTTCTTGGTGATGCCATTTGGATTGACGAATGCCCCTGCAGCATTTATGGCACTGATGAATGATATGTTTAAGCCATACCTGGACAAGTTTGTGATTGTGTTCATTAATGACATATTAGTTTATTCCAAGTCCAAGGAAGAACATGAGGAGCACTTAAGGATAGTTCTGCAGACCCTCCGAGAGAAAGATTTATATACCAAACTCAGCAAGTGTAACTTTTGGTTAGAACAGATCTCATTTCTAGGTCATATTGTGTCGAAGGATGGGGTATCAGTGGATCTATCCAAAATAGAAGCAGTTGTACAGTGGGAACAGTCCAAGACTGTTACTGAGATCCGAAGTTTTTTGGGATTGGCAGGATATTATCAAAGATTTGTAGAGAGTTTCTCCAGACTAGCTGCTCCATTGACACACCTCACACGGAAGGATGTTAAGTTTGTATGGGATGAGGCATGTGAGAGGAGTTTTGAGGAGCTTAAGCATCGATTGACCACTACTCTAGTTCTCACCATTCCTACCAGCTCAGGAGGTTTCTCGGTGTATACGAATGCATCACACCAGGGACTGGGTTGTGTGCTTATGCAAGATGGGAAGGTAGTTGCCTATGGATCTAGACAGTTGAAAGATCACAAGAGGAACTACCCTACACATGATTTGGAGTTGGCGCTCGTTGTGTTTGCTTTGAAAATATGGCGTCACTACCTCTATGGTGAGAAATTCCAGGTTTTCACAGATCATAAGAGCCTTAGGTACCCGTTCTCACAGAAAGTTGAATATGAGACAGAGGAGATGGCTCGAACTCTTAAAAGATTATGATTATGAGATCTGTACCACCCGGATAAGGCAAATGTGGTTGTCGATGCTTTGAGCAAGAAGAACCTCGGGTTGATGTCTTATATGATGGTACGAAAACATGAGTTGTTGGAACAATTTGTGAACCTCAGTTTGGATGTGTCCCCACCTGGATCAGAGAGAGTTGAGATCATGGCTAGTTTGAGACTGGAGCCAAAGTTGATTGGTCGTATTCGGCAGGCTCAGCAGAGCAATCGACGGTATATCGATTGGTTGAGTCAGATACAGGCAAGTATGAGTATTGATTTTGAGCTGAGTACAGATGGCTTATTGAGGTTCAGAGGCAGAGTATGTGTTCCCGAGGATCCTGAGATCAGGAGAATGATTTTATGTCAGACCCATATATTTATGTAGCTTGTTCCTTATGATTTATATATGTACAGACATGTATTAAGTTATTTAAATCATAAGAAGAGTATTTACTAGATTTAAGTGTTAGTGAAATGCTTTAACACTTAAAAGCTACATAAAAGCCTAATGTGGGCTATAAGAGCCACAGGCTAAACCGAGAGGATCTGAAACATTGTAACTGAAGAGAAGAACTTATGATGTGAAAATATAGAAAACTCAAGAAGGAAAGTCAGTTTGATTTGGTCCTGAACACATAGAGGTAGAGTAAATTTCAAAAAGGGTAAAACGGACCTTTTTTAACGATATAAGGTATTTCGGGTGTATTCACCTACCAGAAACGGCCAAAACGTAAAGAACTGAGTGTAAGATATAAGATATGACACTTTTGAAATTTTGAGAAAAAGTCAACTTGGTTAATGATTAGGGAAAAAGTCAACTATAGTTAAGAAAAGTGGACTTTTACCATAGTTGACTAACCATGGTTAAAAAATAACCCAAGTATGGAGAAAAATTTGGGGAAAAATATTTTTGGTCAAAATACAAGATAATCATCCCCAGAAGTAAGAAAAAATTATTCGAATGGATTCCGAATTAAATTTAATGGGTAAAAACGTAATGGGCCAAAGTGAAGATTTTAAAGCCCATTAAGGTGTACTAAGTGTAGATAGAATTTCTTAGGTCCCTTAAACATAATTGTTGGACCGATTGATAGGTCAAATATTTAGACAATTAAAGGTCCGAGGTATAGTAAAAATTTCAACCCGAAAGCCCATTAAGAAAGCCCAAACCGAGAAGCCCAATTAAAAGCCTATTAGTAAAGTTAAAAGCCATTAATGAAAGGTAATAAAGTCCAAAATGATAACCATTACCTAAAATTTTTGGAAACTCAATTAAGATGGCTAGAAAGTAAGGCTTATAAAATCAGCCACCACATGATCTTCTTCAACATATCATTTTTGGCTAGAAGAGAAACCATTGAAACACATTTATCCAAGCTTTCTCTCACTAGAAATCATTAGGATTTAAGCATATTTGGAACTAGTAATCTTCATGGAAGTTGTTCCAAATTGAGAGGAGAGTGACATATGTTAGAATTGCCTATCAAGGAGCCATATGTGCAAACCGTGAGGCTTCAAAGTTTCGGCCAAGTGTGAACACAAATACTAGGTATAATTTCAAGCTTTCAAATTCATATATGTCAATGTATGAATGATTTTAAGTTTATTAGTATATGTTTTAAGCATTGAAACACATGAAATCACTATGCATATGGTTTGATCGAGAGTGAGTAGTGATAAATTGATGAATGCCCATATGATTTTAAGGCATAAATGAGTTGATGTACATGTGTTCATGATTATGGTATAGTTAGAATTAATCAATTTGAATAATTGATACATGAATTTAGTTGGCAATCAAGGTGTTGACACGCCTTAAGGGTATTGTCCGCAAGTGCATGGGTCGTACAAGTAATAATGGGATTTGAGTCCTCAGTTATCGTCCCACAAAGAAGTTGACTAGCCTAATTAACTACCGGTTAATCTTACCCTAAGTATATCCTAGCAAAGTATGAATTCTTAATGGGTGGTCTACAAGGCTAAAATTAAAAGTACTGAAAACAATAATCATTAAAAAATAAAGAAAATCAAACTGAGCTAAGATCTACTTACCGAGCTCCACGCAAGTAAAAGCAAATACCTACGAAAATAATTAAAACAGTTAAAATTAATTAACGCAATTAAAATAAAATGCAAATATGAAAATGAAGAAATAAAATTAATTAAACTAAAACTTAAAATAAAAATGCATGTAATTAAACTAATGAAAATTGCGAATTAAAATAACCTAAAATCTAATAAAAATGATAGCTAAATTAAAAATGCATGAAACATAATTAATCTAAATTAATTCTAAATGGAAAACCTTAATTCCTATTGTAAAAATAAAATTAACTATTAATGAAATTAAACTAAACGTTAAACTAATAAACTAAGAAAATATAACTAATAAGCAAATTGATAAATAACTAAGCTACAAGTAAGAAAAGACATAATAACACTTAAACAAAATAAAAATAATTGCATGAGACTATCATTAAGGACTAGCCAAACGTGGCCTTAGACAACATCAAAACCAGGTGGTCCCGATTGTACATGTGTACACTGTACACGTTCTTCTCCAGCAGAATTTGTTTTCTCTCGGTTTTGTCCTGCTCTTCAGGTGCTGCAACCAGTTCTGCCCAGCTTCATTCCAGCTGCCATCTGCTGCAGCACATCCCCCGTTTCTGCCCAGCTCTCCAGGGTCCCGTGCACCGTACTGTGCACATTGCATCATTTTCAGGCTTGCTCAGTTTGCTGTCCGACAATCTGCTACACGGGTGCTGCTCCAGGAGATGTCCTGTTTCTGCTGTTTGCTACTCCAGCTCCTGGTTCTGTCCATTCCCTGCACTAGCACACAGCCACTATTTCCAGTCCTAGCTGATCCTTGCTGTTTCCAGTCCTTGCTCAATACCTTGGCTTGCACAATAGCTACTGATTCTAAAACAAGGGAGAACAGAGGTATGGATTGTTGGTTCGGTCCACTGCTATGGTGCAATCCATCGTGCGTTCAGTGCAGTTCATCACCGACCAGCAACCTCCTCCCGTCACTCAGCCTCTGCAAAATGAAAGAGAACAAAAAAAATCAATGCACAAACGGTCTTAAACTAGCTGCTTAATCTTAAACAAACTTATAATGAAAAGGGCAGTAAACAAGCAAAGGAAAATTCCAGTGGCCACTATCAAGCATTCTTCTCGGTTCAGCCTTAATCCATATCGTTGCTTCATGCCAATCATCATGTAATACACCACTTAAAGAGTAACAAGAAAAATCGAATGTAAGAAAGCAAAAGAATTAGAAAGTAATAATGAAATGATGATTCTTGTAAAAAAATATATATCTCGGTTCTGCATATAACATGCAAACCCGAGAGCATAAGAAGGAAAAATGGAACGTAACCTAATTGTAAAGATGAACTTTGCAAAAAAAAAATGAAATATTAAATCCAAAACTTGGACGAAGATAAATTTGTGAAACCGAAAGTTGGAACCATGAAACTATTCATAAAATAAAGCAATTGAAAAAAATGAACAGTAGCTAACAAGAATAAAATAACAATTGGTGGGAAAGAAAGTGATCGGAAAAGCTTAGAAAAATTAAAACTAAAACTACTCCTAAATTACTCTACACTACTCCTACCCTAAACTACTCCTACTCTAGCCTACCCTACTCCTACTTGATTTTTCAATTGCCATCATGTTCTATTTATACACAAACATAGGGGCACAATGGTAAATTTTCATCCTAGATGAGTTGCATTGTTTGGCCACTTGTCTTCATTTGATTTGCTGCAGAGTAGATATTTCCACGTCATTAGTCTTTTTATCCAGTTAGTTGTGCGATGTGGCTCGACATGTGTCTTCCAGAGGGTTGGCATGGTGTCCTTCAATCTTATCATTTCGGAGCAAATAAAATACGGACACCTGGAATCACACGTGTCCAGACGACTGATGACTCGGTCTACAAATTGGAAGTGGTCCAGTCTCCTTTAGCTCGTTTTTAGCCTAATTTCATCTGAAACGACTGAGTTTCATCTGGATTTAATTTATCTGCACATTAAAGAATTTTAATTAAATAAAGGGGATTATTAATAAAATAATATGGGGATTAAATAAATAATTAGGAATTTAAGCACAAATAATTCTATAAAAAATAGAATTATCATGTGTTTGATAAAATGCCTAAATGAACTAAGTAAAGCTTAAGAACATTGCCAACCAAGTGTTTGTGAAAATTCCTAAGTGAATTGGCTAAATAAATGGACATGGACGACATGCCATAGTGTGACCAACGGCATGGGATGCTCTCGGCCATGGCATGTGGCCGAGAGGTCCAATGGGCCAAGCCCAATTGGTTTCGACCTAATGTGATGTAATGGGTCTCGGATAAGTCCAACAAGAGTTGGTGGGCCCCACAAGCCCAATAGGCCCAGCGAAAATGAATAGAAAAATGGAAATCGGCTTAAGGCATAGTTAGGCCCCATTAAGGTTATTACAACCCATTAAGTGAAATAGACTGTATTTAATATGAAATATAGTAGGAAAAGTGTAATTAACCTGATAAATGGTTAGATGCAGCTCCAGAGATTAGTGGAGGAGAGAATTGGACTGCTGAATCGAGCAGCATTGAGAAAGTAGAATTTCTCGAGTGATTGCAGGTAAGGGACTTTTGTGAGTAGTTAGAGATACCTGCACGTATTTTTATCTGCTTTTACATTCACTTAAAAACTTTTAGGGGAAGAGAAAGTGAATAATAATTATTGTGACCCGATAGTGGTAAATTACGATTTTGCCCCTAGTTAGGAAAAAAGTCAACTTTTGGAAAAAGTTGTAAAAAGCATGAAAACCACCATTTTGAGTGTTTTTACTGCTGTTTAGCAGGAGAGTAGGTAGATGGGCTAATGATTTCTTGGTTGATGAGAAATAGCACAATTTATAGTGCTGATTTTGATATTTTGAAAATCATCCCTTTTTAAAGAGTCATCTATCGAATTATGTGAGAATAAATTTTGCTAGAGCACAGCTCACACTTGATTTCATATATTTTCCACATATATTAGTGTTGTTGTATGATTCGCACTAGATTTCCATGACATGCATGATAGAGTGCTGGAGTTATTACTCGTACTCAGTTTTATATGATTTATGCATGAGAGAGTGTTGGAGCAATTAGCTCGTACTTGAATTTTGCATGGGATGCATGATAGAGTGCTAGAGCATTGCTCGTACTTGATTCTTCATGATTTATACATGACATAGTACTTGAGCGATTGCTCGTACTTGATTTAATAAGTTTTATGCATAGCATGGTAGTGGAGCTATTGCTCGCACTTAATTTGATACATGAACTATGCATGACCTAATGTTGGAGGTTTACTCACATTAGAGTTTGAGTTTGTGATGTGAAACAGTGTTTGAGCGGAGTGTCGACTGAGAGTCGCTCTTAAAGGCACGCACTGTATTTTATGTGATATATAAGACATGTTAAAAAACCATGCTTGATTTCCTCGTGAAGACTGAGTGTCACACTATGAGATGTTCGAATGTGAATTTAGAGACGAGGGCTAAGACCTATGGCAGGCACCCCGACTGTGATCTAGGGTCCACGGAGTACGTTGTACCGTGTGAGTGGCATGGAGTACACTGTACCGTGTGGTGTTGTGGAGTTGAAGAGTTTATAGCTGGCGGTTGTGATGGACTGACCCCCCCTCCCGTTGTAGCAGTGATTGCCCCGCACACCGAGTACAGTGTAGCCTGGGATCACCATTATAGGATATGGTCATAGTCCAGGATGTTATTGCATTTAACCACAGAGTCTCACATGATATATCACCTGACTGATTGACTTATTTATGATACAGATAGACCTAAGGGATGGGTCAGAATCTGATTCTTGTGTTGTGAATGATTAAATGTCATATTTACTATGATTTAAATATAAATGGCATGATTTATCTAAAGGCATTGTGATATTATAAAGATGCATTTTTTTGCACTACATGCCTACATTTGAGAACGAAAGCATGATTTCTGTACATAGGATTTAATATGTACAAGTATATATATATATATATATTTTAAAGACATGTTTTTAAAGTGAGTTAAGGAAATAATATTTCAAGGTATAGCATTATTTTGAGTAGATAGTGTAGATGTCTACTTGCTTGCCTGATTTCCTTACTGAGCTGTGAGTTCACCCCTTTTTTTACACCTCTCTATAGAGCATCCACAGTAGAGCTATTACGAGAGAGGGATAGTGTTTCCTATTGTCCGTTGCCTTTTCCTATCAATCGACAGGTATACATATTTTGTACAATTCTATATCTAAACATATAAACAGCACAGTGATGTATACGATATATATTATGGGGAATGTATTTGTAGTAGATTTTATATGAGCTCACATATATTATAAAAGAAGTTACAGTCAGTATTAGTATATTGACATGTATGTATGATAATGGATGATCTGGTAAGCAATGATGCTGACATCGAATCACAGCCCAACCGTTGATAAGGAGAAAGGTAAGTTAAAATGCAAAAAATTTATAGTGGTTTGGTTAAGTCATGGAGGGTCGTGACATTTTATCAGAGGCTCACTTATCAAAGTACACGATACATCCAGGGAGTATCAAGATGTATCAAAACCTTCGGAAGGTTTATTGGTGGTCTGGAATGAAAAGAGACATTGCTGAATATGTCGCTAAGTGTCTCATTTGTCAGTAAGTGAAGGTAGAGAATCATAAGCCTACAGGGTTATTGGAGCCTCTACGATATCGACATGGAAGTGGGAGCATGTCACCATGGATTTCGTGATGGGATTGTCGAGGACCCGCAGAGGTCATGATGCCATATGGGTTATTATGGATCGATTGACGAAATCAGTCCATTTCTTAGCTATGAGAGCTACCAATACTCTGAGTCAGTTGGCGAACCTATATGTTCAAGAGATAGTACGGCTACATGGTATACCAGTGAGCGTTGTTTCTGATAGGGATGCCCCCTTCACTTCCCATTTTTGGGAACATTTTTAAGAAGCGATGGGGACCCACTTGAGTTTTAGCACCGCTTTTCATCCTCAGACAGATGAGCAGTAAGAGAGGACTATACAGACCCTGGAGGATATGTTGAGAGCATGTGTGCTGGATTTTAGAGGCTCCTGGGATGATCACCTGTAGCTAGTCGAGTTTGCCTATAATCATAATTATCATGCGAGTATCAAGATGGCACCCTATGAGGCAATGTATGGGCGTAGATGTCGTTCCCCTATTGGATGGGAAGAGGTTAGTGACAGACAGATTTTTGCTCCGGACTTAGTGCAGCAAGCATCTGAGGACGTCTAATTGATATGTGAGAGATTAAGTATAGCTCAGAGCCGGTAAAAGAGTTATGCTGACAAGAGACGGAGGCCACTAGAGTTTGATGTGGGTGAGCCGGTATATCTGAGAGTTTCACCTTCGAAGGGTATTATGAGATTTGGTAAGAAAGGTAAGTTGAGCCCTAGATATATCGGACCCTTCAAGATTTTGGAGAGAGTGGAGGATAGGTTAGCGTTGCCACCAGACTTGGCAAATGTTCACAACATCTTCCACGTCTCTATGCTTCGGAAGTATCACCCGGACCCGGCCCATGTGATAAGATATGAGTCGTTAGAGCTCAATGAGAGTATGACGTATGTTAAGAAGCCGATTCGGATATTGGACAGAAAAGAGAATGTGTTACGGAATAAGACAATTCCCTTGGTGAAAGTTCTTTGGCAACATCACACGGTGGAAGAGGCCACATGGGAATTGGAGAATTTGATACTGGAGAAATACCCCCAACTTTTTGAAGAGTAACTTGGTTCTAATTTGGAGGACCAAATTCTTTGAAGGGGGAGGAATGAAAGACCCGTATTTTTTATGTAAACTTTATGAAATCATGAGTATGGTGATGTATTTGCAATGTAAACATAAATGATGTAAGTCCGTGGATTCGATGTACATACTTGAAAATATGAGTTTGTAATGTACACACAAGTTTCATGTTATACGAATATGAAGAAATGGACTTTCATATGTGATGAATGTGAGTGGAACTTAAAATGAGTAGTGTGGTAAAATGGAATGAAGTTGTACTTCCATTTAGTTTGGTGTGGTATACCTTTGGTTATACAATGAATACACGTAAGTTTTAATGTGTATAAGGTATGGATGGAGGCCATTTTCAAGTCTTAAAGGTGGTAGGATGAGAAAATGACTATGGCAGCAAAATATATGAAGTTGGGAATGAGTTGTTGCAAAAAACTTAGAAAAATCTGGAAATATGAAGGCCAGATCGATCTCATAAGATGAGATATCGATCTGGAAGAGCCAAAAATGCTCTTCTTCGAGCAATGGAACAGGCCAGATCGATCTCCAATGGAGCCAAATCGATTTGCTAAACATTCTATAAAAAGAATATCGATTTTGAGGTAAACATATCGATTTTCTTAGCTCTTGAGTTGGAGCAGATCGATCTCCCCTGGAAGCAAATCGATCTCCTTAAGCTACTGCCTGAGACAGATCGATCTCAAGCCCTCGACAGATCAATCTCATGCATTCAAATTGGTGAGAAAATGAATGATGTAAGAGAACCAGATTGATCTCATTGAACAATTTCTATAAATAGAAGTAGTGAAATCTGCAAATCATGGGAACAAACCATTCTTTCCATTTCAACCTTCAAAACCTAGTTTTATCCCTCTAAAATCAGCCCATTTCCAGTAAGATTTGAGGGGAAGCTATTATATACAAAGTTGTTCATCTTAAAGAAGATAACAACATAGTTTGAAATCAAAACCTCATTTGTTGGATTGAAGGAGCAAGGTGTATTTCTCTTTGGAGCAAGAAGAGAAGCTAGATTTGGTAAGTTTCAAATACTCCAACCCAAGTATATCGGTCTATTCGTTCATTTTGGAGTTAATTTGTATGTCTAGTGATGATTGAAATCATCTAGAAAGTATTAGAACTAATGTGACCTAGAAAATGGAATGAGTCTACTGTGAGAAAGTGTAATTTTGATGAGTTGGTGATTTATGGGATTTGCTAAGTTGTCATTTGAGTAATGTGGATGATTAGAAAAGGGTAAATGAAGCTATATTGTGGGTTGAGGGAAGTTATGAGAAATGAGCACATGTAGTGTTTGATGATATGCCATAGTGAAGAAATTTATGAAATATGAACACTATGGGCTTAATATCGATTTGATATCGGTTTAGTATGAACCCATGGGCCTAAAGGGAACAATAAACTCGATATATGAATAGAGAATCGAAATGAGATCTTATAAGTATTAATGGAGGCTATAGGTTGAATCGACTATAGTAAACACCAAGTTGGGTTATATGAACTAAATCGATGTGATTTACGATTATTTACAACTCTGAAGAGTTTGTTGGAGGCGAATCGGGCCGCACAAGTAAGCAGCTCTAAGGAAGTGGAATCACCCGACTCGATTCCAGGTAAGGGAATTCTGTAAGTATATAGAGGTAGCTGCTCGTATTTTGTAGGTGGATATGGGGCATTTGTGAAATGCATGACTGTTTGAGAAAGTGATTGATGATGTATGCGAATAGCTACAAGTATGTATGAGATTTGGTTTTGAAACGATTATTATAAAAGGGATAGTAAGGCTAATAAATGCATAAATCATGTGTTTGAAATGTTTTCACATAACACAATGCTTGGTTTTGAACAGACTAGTGGATAAGCTAGCTAGAGTTTTGATGATATTGTGGAAAAGCATTTGTGAGGTGCTAAACCCGATTTTGGGATTGTTTTGATTGTATATGAGTTCCTTATCGTATTTGTGTGATGTAAATCGCGCTGGAGCCTAGCTCGCACTAGATTTTGATGCCTTCTTTTATATGAAACGTGCTGAAGCTTAGCTCGCACCTTGATTTGATTGGTGAAGATGTTTTATAAACCGTACTGGAGCTTCTGCTCGTACGTGGATTTTGAGTGATTTTCCTATGCCTATAACCGTACTGGAGCTATACTCGTACGGGGTTTTTCTTATGTTTTATGCATAAATGCCGTACTAGAGTGTTGCTCATATGAGGTGGTTTAGTTATGATGCATGAACCGTGTTAGAGCTTTGCTCGCACAAGTTTTTCACATTGTGGTACATATGAGGTCATGGAAGTTGGTAAGATCCTCAAGCCTTACATCCTTAAGCCGAGGAGGCAGAGAGGCTCTGTTCAGTGGGGAGGCTCTCTTATGGTAAGATCCTCAAGCCCAACATCCTTAAGCCGAGGAGGCAGAGAGGCTCTGTTTGGTGGGGAGGCTCCCTTACAGAAGGATCCTTATGCCAACATCCTTAAGCCTTAAAGGGGTGGGGAGGCTTTGTTCGGCAGGGAGGCTCTCCTACATGGGTACGAAAACTCTTGGTATGAGGTAGATAAGTCCTACAGTTGGCACCCTTATCCACGATATGGGTCCGCAGAGTACGTTATATCATGTATATCACATGGAGTACACTGTACCGCGTGATTGAGATATTGATGAGAAAGTCTGGCGAAGAACTAACCCACTTTCGTTCCAGCAGGATACCCCACACACCGAAATTTGTGTGGTCTGGGATGATTTGAGACATTGTTGGCCAACATAGTCTTTGAGATATAGTGACCTATCTCACTCGGTTTACATAGTACCACATGGTTTCAATATATAAGTGTGATTTTGACTGTCCAAGGTACACCCGAGGGAGGGGTTGAGCCTTGTGGGATTTTAATTGAGAAACGATAATGATGTTTGTGATTGTGGTGGGATTTTGATGTAATTGAGAACGAGATAAATTTAAAAGGATGTTTCAAGTTGAATTTCCCTTTTATTATGAGATTTGACAATAATGAGCATGGGATGATTTGTACATGATGATAATTCCATGTTTTATATGCATGTTTTCCATGTTTTCTGTACATGATATATGTATATTCATACGGCATAGATTTATTCCTTATGCTCTGTCTATAAATGTTTTGTGCATCACATTATCAGCATGTAGATAGAGTAGTTATCTACCAAGCTTGCATTATTGCCTTACTGAGCGTGTAGTTGCTCATCCCTCTCTACTTTCCCCCTCTACAAAGAGTACATAGCAGCCCAGTGAGAACTGAGGCATTATATTTTAGACATTCGCTGCCATCCATTGCTAAGAGGTATACACATGAAGATTCTTTTTGTATCTAAACAATTGTAAAAGCACAGTAGTCATTTGGAGTTGTAATTATGGGGGATATAGGTGTCAGTGAACATATCTTGTATAACTGAACGATTTAACCTTCAAGTGTATGACATCACATGTAGATAGAGTAGTTATCTACCAAGCTTGCATTATTGCCTTACTGAGCGTGTGGTTGCTCATCCCTCTCTACTTTCCCCCTCTACAAAGAGTACATAGCAGCCAAGTGAGGACTGAGGCATTATATTTTAGACATTCGCTGCCATCCATTGCTAAGAGGTATACACATGAAGATTCCTTTTGTATCTAAACAATTGTAAAAGCACAGTAGTCATTTGGAGTTGTAATTATGGGGGATGTAGGTGTCAGTGAACATATCTTGTATAACTGAACGATTTAACCTTCAAGTGTATGACATCATTTTTATTAACTGAAAATGAATGATGAGTAGTGATTATTATTGACTCACAGCCCAACTGTGTAGTGGTAAGGTTGTTCACGACTGGGGAAATGGAAATGGAAAAATGCGAAAAAGTTATAGTGATTTTCGGATAAAATGGATAAAATGGGTCGTGACAAAGTTAGTTTGGTTTGGTCCTGATAAGGTCGAAGAGATGAAAACGCCAAAAAGGGGCTAAACGAACTCAAAATGGACCGTTCGAGGTGTTTTTAGCTATTTCACTTCTCGAAAATGACCGAAACGAAGAGATGAGCGTGTTATCCATGAGAATTGACACTTTTGGATATTTGAGAAAGAATCAAATGTGGTCAACGGTCAAGAAAAGTCAATGTTAGTTAGGAAGGTTGACTTTGACCTCAAAGAACTAATCATGGTTAAAATTTAACCCAACCAAGGTTTAAAAGTGAGGAAGAAATGTTTTTAGCTAAAACACTCGATCTTCAACTCCTTAAATATGGAAAATTAATATAATCGAAATCCGGATTAAATTAATTAAGTAGAAATCGATAAGCCAACTAAAGGAAATTTTAAAGCCTATTATGGTGGACTAAGAATGGTCCAAATTTTGTTAGCCCAATGGGCTTAATTGTTGGGCCATTTGATGGGCCCAATATTAAGCCAATTGAAGGCCTAAAATGTAAAAAACAAATTAGCCCAAATCGAAGCCCAAAATGGAAAGCCCAAAATCAAGCCCATTAGTTAAATGTCCAAGCCCAAAACCATTACCAAGCCCAAAGGGTGGGCTGAAATTTAACATTTAAAGAATGAATTATCTAAGGGAAAACCAGCCAAGCAAGTCATCTTCTCCCTTAAGCTCTCGGTAACACAAGGAAACACCATGGAAACATAATTAGTTAAGTTTTCTCTCTCTAGAATTCATCCTTCTACAAAGCCAAATTGGAAAAAGTTATCTTCATGGAAGTTGTTACCCATGATGAGTAGAATAACATAGTCTAAAGCCAACACCTAAAGAGTTGATTTCAACCACCCAAGGAATCCCACAAGTCTCGGTCAAGTGATGAACACCAAGCTAGGTAAGTTTTCAAGCTTCTAACTTCTAGAATGTTAATCTAGGAATTATTCTAAGATGATTGGTATATGTTTTATGGATCAAAACACATAAAATCATCATGAAAACATGTTGGCCGAAAATGGGTATTTAGGTTTTCATGAACAAGCATGTGGTTTTAAGGCATGGATAGGTTGGTAAACATGTATACATGATGATGGCATGCTTAGTTTCATTCAATTTGTTCAATTGGTTGATAAATTAATGATGGCATTTAAGGTGTTTGATAAAATTCTTAAATGAACAAAAAATAAAGGCTTAAAGCATGCATAGTAAGAGTTTGATGAAATGCCTAAGAGAATGGCTAGCATGATGGCAAGGTTGGCGTGATAGATGGTGTGACCATCGACCAAGGGTGGCGTGCATGGCTCTCGACCACCATGCCATGGTCGAGAGGCATAATGGGCCTAGTCGAATTGGTCTCGGCCCAATAAGAGATAATGGGCCTCAGATCAAGGCCAATAAATGTTAATAGGCCCAAAAATCCCAATAGGCCCAGGTGAACTAAATAGTGAAGTGAGAATGGGCTTAATACAGAGTTAGGCCCATTAAGGTGTAATAAGGCCCAATTAGAGTATTCGAGCCCAGTACTTTAAATTAACCATACTGAGAGTGGAATACGGGTTAATAAAGTTATTTGATGTGATTGGTAATTATCTATAGCTCCCAGAGATATAGTTGGAGCCAGATAAACGGATATTCAGAAAGTTAGAAAAAAGTGAAAAGCGCAGTCATCATGATTCCAAGTAAGGGATCTTTACAAGCTCTTAAAGATAGTTGTGCATAGATTTTTTACAGTTTTCAATTCTTTAAATTTTGTAGGGATTACAGATATACAATAATATTTATGACGTCCAAAAATGGTAAAATGACGAAAATACACTTAGACCCGGGAAATTTTGGAAATGCATAAACTACATGAAATCTATGTTTTCTTTGTGAAAAAGAGATTGTATAAAGCTGGAATGATAGATTGGCTCACAATTTGACTGTATCCATTAAAATGCACGTTTTCCTAAAGTTTGATTTGATTTATGGGTGATTTGATAGGAAGCTACCCTCTCACTTTGTGTTGCACCGTGTTGCGTATTTCACTCAATCTTTGTATACCATTTTCATGGGAAATCGAGCCATCTATCTATTTGTTGTGTGAAACAATGCTAGAGCTGTAAGGTTTACTGTTAGTTACATAGACCTGCTCGCACTGGATTTTGATAAATTATGCTTGAGCTCTCATGTTGACTGTGTGTCACACCGACTTTGCTTGCACTAGAATTGAGACAAGCTATGGTTGATAACTTTCGATTGAGGTGATGAGCTTTTGACTCAAGCAACCTACAACTATGTGATAATGATTTTGGTTGGGGTGAGGAGTCTCTGACTCATGGGCCACCTACATTGTGGTTCAGGGAGTAAGTTGTACCGTGTAGCTAACATGGGGTACATTGTACCATGCCACTATGTGATGTGATGTGATAGTCTTTGGACTCGGGCATGAAGTGTCATGGTCTTATTGTGATAGTCCTCAGACTGGATAGCCGATGGATAGATTGATCCCCTCCTCGTGCTTGTAGACACCCTTGCACACCTAGCTACTAATAGCTTGGGGTCTCTGACTTTAGCTAAATGTCACTTGGATTATGTGTAGATCCCTATCTAGTCTCATATGTTTTATTGGTTTCTGTGATGAAACTATGTGTGATGTGAATGCGGTTTAAAAGTGAAGTTTTCACAAATAACAATGAATTATTTTACTCCGAATGAGTTTTGATCTTCGATTTTATGGCAATAAATTATTATGTGTTTTACTATAATAGTTTTGTGAATGACATTAGTTTTCGATATAAACCATGCATTATAAGCATAGTAGATAGTATGGTTATCTACCTGCTTTTCACATACTCCTTACTGAGTGTGTGTCACGCCCCGAAAATTTACGAAAAATAGGGCCAATTTAAAACTTTTTCTCGTTAATTCACAATTAAAGGTGCATTCCTGTGCAGTGTCATACATCATCATAATTATCATGCCTCAGGATCTCATCACAACATAGTGTATATTGAATCATATACATTACTCAATTCCAAGTTAATTAATCCTAATACATCCCATACAATGACATACATCGAGTGTCTGTAATCACATTAATAGTCTGGGTACATGAAAAGATAAAATATACCTCAAATACAATATATAGGGCCTGGAGCTCAAGTCCTCCACTAGCCACTACTCCGTACGCCGCAGGGAGATCCTTTTTCACTTGAAGAACTCTGGGGAGAAAGGAAAACAGGGTCAGCTTCTAAATCGCTCAGTAAGGGGGTAAAGGAACTCAGTTATATAAACCATTTCGCACATCACAAATATGTATTTGTTTATAAAGCTCATTTGAAATCGTAGCATGAAAGTTCTCAAAACATCATCTCATAACTCGTTAAATCATGTGAAAACATGAAGATAAACGGCTCAACACCGAGCACTCACAAGCATGTGTAAATATATGCAATAATGGCTGTTCTCAAATACGTGATAAAAATCACCTCAGTAAATCACACGTGATAAGGTCACAAAACACAACTCATGTGTAAAACGAGACTAGGCAATAAAACTCAATTAAAATTCGTCATGGCACATCAAATATATATAAGCTCCTCTGGGTGCGCATCCCAGGCATCCTCGTATAGAGGGAACGTCGACAATATGGTCGTGTGCAAAGTATATTGGACTTATATGTTACCAGAACAAGGCCCGGCCTTACTTGCTACCAGAGCAATGCCTCGCCTAATGCACACTGACACGTGGTCCCTGGGTCGGTTCCCAGGCGGCCCACTCTCTCGGTCTTACATGCTACCAGAGCAATGCCTCCCAACGCTACCAGAGCGGAGGAATAATCGGACTTACATGTTACTAGAACAAGGCCTGTGGTCCCTGGGTCGGTTCCCAGGCGGCCCACTCTCTCGGTCTTACATGCTACCAGAGCAATGCCTCCCAACGCTACCAGAGCGGAGGAATAATCGGACTTATATGTTACCAGAACAATGCCTGTGGTCCCTGGGTCGGTTCCCAGGCGTCCCACTATATCGGTCTTATATGCTACCAGAGCAATGCCCGATGTGTGTTCAACATGACACGCCTAAGTCTCAATCATTAGCCATTATCTTATAAAACGTTATGCCTTCACGTAGAACTCATAATGGTTTTCTCTTAAAAACTCATTTAAAACATTTGTGTACTCAACATAAAACATATTAAAACCGAGTTCCAACCGGCAAAACACGCACACATTTTCTCAAATCTCAATATCGCCTTAACGTAGAGCCCAATTTACTTTTCACGCAACTCAAAGGTTTATAAAGCAATTTCACACTCAGCTTATAAACTCATAAAATAATGGGCTCCAACCGGCTAGAAAAACCGTGTGCAATTATATCACTACACAACACCGACATGCTTGTATTCTCAAATCATGGTTCATGCTAACAATTCATCAAAATACATACACAAAATGGTTTAGTTTTCACTTACCTCTTTGCACCTCGTATAGTGCAATCGTTTCCCCCGTATCACGGACTAGCCTCGCATTCCACTCTAGAACTTCCGAGCTGTCCAAACGATGTTAAAACATCAATACTCTATATCACATAACTCTCAATTCTCAAAATCGAGCATAATTGCTCATAACACCTCTAATCTCTTGATTTCTAGTAACTCAACCCTAAACTACAACCTCATTCCCAATATCTCGAAGTTCTACATCTCTAATACCAATTATCTATGCTAATTCACCACATTGTCCATATTTCCATTTATAGCACAATTTCTCAAAATCACCAAAATCACCAAATATCATTATCACTCTATCCACATTGAAATTCATCAATCCCTAATCATTTCTCAACTATTTCAACACAATTACAACCACCAATAACATCAAAATCAGCTCAAATATCAAGATCGAGGTTTAGAAGTTACCCAAAGCTTGTGAGACGCACAACTCACGCCTCGATCCGATTCGTCCTTCGATTTCCAAGTATGTTGTTCTCCCTTTGATGAGGAACAACTTTCCTTCTTACCACAATAGCTGATTAGACCGGAAATGGGGGATTTGGGGGAGTGAGAAACTAGGTTTTCAGAAAAATGGAGGTTTGGAAGAGAGAGAAAGTGAAATTACAGAGAAAACACGGGTTCCTTATATAGACTGGAGGTAGGAGATCGATCTGCCTCTTGATGAGATCGATCTGTGTTTGAAATTTGGGGATGATCTGGGCAATTTTATGCCTAGGAGATCGATCTGTCGAGGGGTGAGATCGATCTCTTTATGGCTTTATGAGATCGATCTGCTCCTAAGGAGATCGATCTTCTCCCCAAACAGAAGCATTTGGAGATCGATCTCCTCCTCATGAGATCGATCTTCTCTCAAACAGATTAATTTGGAGATCGATCTCTTCCTCATGAGATCGATCCCTTCTCAAACAGATTCATAAGGAGATCGATCTCTTCCATTGGAGATCGATCTGCTCCTCAAATTTCCCTTCCCTCGTCATTTTTAACTCACCAGATCGATCTCTCCTTCTCCCAGATCGATCTGTCCTCATGCTTCATGCTCATTTTACACACTTAACATATAAATCTCCAATTATAATTCCCACAATTCACTTAGCTCAATAAATTATACTCAAATTATTATTACATCAATAAAATATGTCTGAAATTCTCAGATCTCACATCCTCCCCACCTTAAAAGAATTTGGTCCTCCAAATTCAACTCAACTAGTCAAAATAGATGGGGGTATTTCTCCTTCATAAGGCTCTCTAGTTCCCACGTTGCCTCTTCCATTGAGTGATGTTTCCACAAAACTTTCACTAATGGGATGCTCTTGGTTCTCAGTACCTTCTCCTTTCTATCGAGAATCCGGACGGGTTCCTCAGTGTAGCTCATGTCCTCCTGTATGTCCATCTCATCATACTCTATAACATGAGAAGGGTCCGGGTGGTACTTCCTCAACATAGACACATGAAAAACATTGTGTATTCCGGACATCTGTGGGGGTAATGCCAATCTGTAGGCTACCTCTCCCACTCTCTCAAGAATCTCAAATGGTCCTATGTATCGAGGACTCAATTTCCCTTTCTTCCCAAATCGCGTGATACCCTTGCTCGGTGATACTCTCAGAAATACTGCATCACCAACCTCAAACTCGAGTAGCCGTCTACGCACATCCGCGTAGCTTTTCTGTCTACTCTGTGCAGCCCGTAACCTCTCACATATGAGTTTCACACTCTGTATGGCTTGCTCAACAAGCTCGGGAGCATTTATCTTTCTGTCACCGACTTCTTCCCAAGCTACAGGGGATCTACACCTCCTACCATATAGAGCCTCAAAAGGTGCCATTCCAATACTCGCATGATAGCTGTTATTGTATGCAAACTCTGCTAGGGGCAGGTGATCATCCTATGATCCCTTAAAATCCATCGTACACGCCCTCAACATATCCTCCAGGGTCTGAATAGTCCTCTCTGACTGACCATCTGTCTGAGGATGATAGGCGGTACTAAAACTCAATCGAGATCCCATGGACTCCTGAAACTGGGTCCAGAATCTGGAAGTAAATCGGGAATCTCTATCAGAAGTAATACTCACTGGAGCCCCATGTAATCTAGCTATCTCGCTGACATATAGCTCAGCTAAGGCATCCACAGTATCTGTGCTCTTGATGGCAAGGAAGTGGGCACTCTTGGTCAATCTATCCACAATGACCTATATCGCGTCACGACCTCTTCGGGTCCTCGGTAAACCCATAATAAAGTCCATAGTGACATGCTCCCATTTCCATGTAGGTACAGGTAAGGGCTGTAGTAGTCCTCCGGGCTTCCGATGCTCAGCTTTCACTTGCTGGCATACTAAACACCTGGCCACATACTCTGCCACGTCTCGCTTCATACCACTCCACCAATACACCTTCCTCAAGTCTCGGTATATCTTAGTACTCCCTGGGTGCATGGTGTATCGCGAGCAGTGGGATTCTCTCAGTATCTGTCTCTTTAGGGTATCATCGTCTGGTACACAAATCCGTCCTCTGAATCTCAACAATCCATCCTCACTGATGGTGAGATCCGACTGCGAACTCTGCTCAGCTTGGCTAACCATATCTATCAATCTCTGATCACTGCGCTGCCCAGTTCTAATCTGATCCATGATCCTGGGCTCTATCCGCAGGCTAGCCAAAAATCCAGTCTCTACCTCTTTAACTCTGATCCGAAGTTCGGTGAACTGCTCTAACAAATCCCATTCCCTGATCATCATAGCAGATATCATACTCTTCCTGCTCAGGGCATCAGCAACCACATTCGCCTTACCCGGATGATAAAGAATCTCGCAGTCATAATCCTTAAGGAGTTCCATCCATCTCCTTTGTCTCATGTTTAACTCTTTCTGATCAAAGAGATATCTCAAACTCTTGTGATCAGTGAAGATCTGGAATCCTTCCCCATATAAGTAATGTCGCCAGATCTTCAAAGCAAATACCACAGCGGCTAACTCCAAATCATGCGTGGGATAATTCCGCTCATGGTCTTTCAGCTGTCGCGATCCATATGCGACCACTCTTCCGTGCTGCATCAGTACACACCCCAATCCTTGGTGAGATGCATCGTTATACACCGAGAATCCTCCTGATCCCTCAGGGATAGTTAACACAGGTGCCGCTGTTAATCTCCTCTTTATATGAACGGAGTCTCCTTACGCGTGAGCTTAGTCAAAGGAGCGGCAATCCTTGAAAATCCTTCCACAAATCTCCTGTAATACCCTGCCAAACCAAGGAAGCTTCGTATCTCAGTCACTGTCCTTGGTCTTTCCCAATTAAGCACAGCTGCTATTTTACTCGGATCCACTGATACTCCTTCCTCTGAGACTACATGCCAAAGGAAAGCTATCCGGTTCAGCCAAAACTCACACTTACTAAGCTTTCCGTATAATTGCTTATCTCGAAGTATCTGAAGTACTAACCACAAATGCTGTGCATGCTCCTCATACGACCGAGAGTACACCAGGATATCATCGATAAAGACTATCACAAACTTATCCAGATAGTCTCTGAACACCTTGTTCATCAATCTCATAAATGCTGCAGGGGCGTTCGTCAATCCAAAGGACATCACCAGAAATTCGTAATGGCCATACCTTGTCCTAAAGGCCGTCTTTGGAATATCTTCCTCCTTGATCCTCAATTGGTGATAGCCCGATCTCAAATCAATCTTAGAAAAGACTGATGCCCCTCTTAGCTGATCAAGTAGATCGTCAATCCTGGGCAGCGGATATTTATTCTTCACCGTGGCTTTATTCAATAGCCGGTAGTCCACACACAATCTGAGACTACCATCCTTCTTCTTAACAAACAGTACTGGCGCTCCCCACGGCGAAACACTGGGTCTAATAAACCCTTGATCCAATAACTCCTGTAGTTGTTTCTTCAATTCCTCAAGTTCCACTAATGCCATCCTGTAGGGAGGTTTAGAGATCGGCTGAGTATCCGGTACCAAATCAATGGTAAACTCCAGCTCTCTGTCTGGTGGTAAACCTGGCAATTCATCTGGGAAAACATCCAGAAATTCGCAAACCACAGGTATATCCTCAATCCTCGGATGTTCCCGCTCATCGTCTGAGATGAGTGTCTCATAACCTTCACATAAATAATCATATTTAATATTCTCCAAAATAATGTTAAAATTCTCAAATGACTTACTAGAATTCCACATAATCATTTCCTCAATATCTCAACCGTACACTGTAAGGTTCAGGTAGGGAGAAAGTTACAATCTTAGTGTAGCAGTCTAAACTCACTCGATTGGTCGCCAACCAATCCATTCCCAGAATTACATCAAACCCATGTATACTCAACATGATTAGATCTGCTAACATCACTCTATCTCCCACCTTAATTTCACATCCTCTACAGATTAACTCAGTTCTCTGGGATTCACGCATAGGGGTATTTACATGTAGTATACATTCTAGAGGTTCAAACTTCAAGTTTAATCTACAAGCAAAATGCTCAGAAATAAACGAATGCGTGGATCCTGAATCAATCAACACATGAGCCTCATAATTACAGACAGAGAGTGTACCTCTTATAGTTTCCGCTGACGCGTCTGCGGTCTCCTTATCCAGGGCAAACACACGTCCCTGTGCCACAGGTTTCTTCCCTTTCTCTGCCGCAGTGGCCCGTCTTCGGGGATCCACTCTCTGAGGCTGTTGTCTAGCGGGCTCTGGAGCATGTGGTATCTGAGGTTGGGGACAGTCTTTCACTCTGTGACCCATGTCACCACATCTAAAACATCCATGAATCGACCTAGTACAACTTCCCTCATGCGATCGGCCACAGTCTCTACAAAACCTTGTCTCCGACCTGACATATCGAGGGGTCTCCTTGATAATAGGATAGGCTCTGGGTCTCTCCAATCTGTCCTTCTGTACCTCAATCCTCCCTCTCCTGAAGGAACCTCTCCGAGCCTCTGTTTGGAAAATCGCTGGCCTCTTGCCCTTATCTTTATGCACTGCTCTGAGCTCATGCTGGGATTGTACCATTTCGATTCCTCTTTCAACCTCTTGTGCTCGTCTCAGAGCATCTCTAAACTCAGTAATACATAGCCCCATCAATCTATCTCCAATGACGGGCTTCAACCTATACACAAACTTCTCTGTGCGGAGCTCTTCACTCTTGAAGGTCTCTGGGTCATATCTCAGTAGTGCGGTGAACTGGCTCTCATAGTCATCCACCGACATGTCACCCTGTACCAAACTCAAAAACTCGGCCTGTTTCCTTCTCTGGGCGGCTCGTGGTACATATTGGGTTCTAAAAGCTGTCTGGAACTCTTCCCAACCAATCACATCCTGGCGGGACATCAAGATACCCTGGGTAGTACTCCACCAATCTCGAGCTCTCCCCTTCAGCATATAGGCACTCATACTGACTCTCTCAGCATCGGTGCACCCCAGTAAATCAAATATAACTCTCAACTCCGTCAACCACTCCTCAGCCTCTGTAGGATCCTTCTTTCCCCTAAATGCGGGTGGATTCATCTTCAGAAATTCCTTTAGTCGGACCTTACTTCTGTCCTCAGGCTGAGTGACGGGAGGCACTGGGGGTATGGGAGGTCCTAGTGGTGGTGTAGGGGTAGTATCCGAGGCATTAACTCCAAAGTGTTGCGCGAATAGCGCCGCCATCTGCTCAAAACCTTGCCTCATATCGGTCTCAATCCGATTAAATCGAGAGTTAGGACTCTCTGGTTGTGGGACAGGTGGTGGAGGGGACTCTGCCTGCCTCCTCGAACGACCTCGTCGTTTACTCATTCTCAATCTTAACTCGTCTCCTGCGCGTACATATCACAATCGATTGAAATCTCAATCCTCAATTTCAGTTCATGACCAGACTATCACAGACACTTGGGATGTATTCTATTTCACTTAACCGACACTGATAGTACTAGACACCCTGAGCTCTAATACCAAGAAAACTCTGTCACGCCCCGAAAATTTGCGGAAAATAGGGCCAATTTAAAACTTTTTCTCGTTAATTCACAATTAAAGGTGCATTCCTGTGCAGTGTCATACATCATCATAATTATCATGCCCCAGGATCTCATCACAACATAGTGTATATTGAATCATATACATTACTCAATTCCAAGTTAATTAATCCTAATACATCCTATACAATGACATACATCGAGTGTCTGTAATCACATTAATAGTCTGGGTACATGAAAAGATAAAATATACCTCAAATACAATATATAGGGCCTGGAGCTCAAGTCCTCCACTAGCCACTACTCCGTACGCCGCAGGGAGATCCTTTTTCACTTGAAGAACTCTGGGGAGAAAGGAAAACAGGGTGAGCTTCTAAATCGCTCAGTAAGGGGGGTAAAGGAACTCAGTTATATAAACCATTTCGCACATCACAAATATGTATTTGTTTATAAAGCTCATTTGAAATCGTAGCATGAAAGTTCTCAAAACATCATCTCATAACTCGTTAAATCATGTGAAAACATGAAGATAAACGACTCAACACCGAGCACTCACAAGCATGTGTAAATATATGCAATAATGGCTGTTCTCAAATACGTGATAAAAATCACCTCAGTAAATCACACGTGACAAGGTCACAAAACACAACTCATGTGTAAAACGAGACTAGGCAATAAAACTCAATTAAAATTCGTCATGGCACATCAAATATATATAAGCTCCTCTGGGTGCGCATCCCAGGCATCCTCGTATAGAGGGAACGTCGACAATATGGTCGTGTGCAAAGTATATTGGACTTATATGTTACCAGAACAAGGCCCGGCCTTACTTGCTACCAGAGCAATGCCTCGCCTAATGCACACTGACACGTGGTCCCTGGGTCGGTTCCCAGGCGGCCCACTCTCTCGGTCTTACATGCTACCAGAGCAATGCCTCCCAACGCTACCAGAGCGGAGGAATAATCGGACTTACATGTTACCAGAACAAGGCCTGTGGTCCCTGGGTCGGTTCCCAGGCGGCCCACTCTCTCGGTCTTACATGCTACCAGAGCAATGCCTCCCAACGCTACCAGAGCGGAGGAATAATCGGACTTATATGTTACCAAAACAATACCTGTGGTCCCTGGGTCGGTTCCCAGGCATCCCACTATATCGGTCTTATATGCTACCAGAGCAATGCCCGATGTGTGTTCAACATGACACGCCTAAGTCTCAATCATTAGCCATTATCTTATAAAACGTTATGCCTTCACGTAGAACTCATAATGGTTTTCTCTTAAAAACTCATTTAAAACATTTGTGTACTCAACACAAAACATATTAAAACCGAGTTCCAACCGGCAAAACACGCACACATTTTCTCAAATCTCAATATCGCCTTAACGTAGAGCCCAATTTACTTTTCACGCAACTCAAAGGTTTATAAAGCAATTTCACACTCAGCTTATAAACTCATAAAATAATGGGCTCCAACCGGCTAGAAAAACCGTGTGCAATTATATCACTACACAACACCGACATGCTTGTATTCTCAAATCATGGTTTATGCTAACAATTCATCAAAATACATACACAAAATGGTTTAGTTTTCCCTTACCTCTTTGCACCTCGTATAGTGCAATCGTTTCCCCCGTATCACGGACTAGCCTCGCATTCCACTCTGGAACTCCCGAGCTGTCCAAACGATGTTAAAACATCAATACTCTATATCACATAACTCTCAATTCTCAAAATCGAGCATAATTGCTCATAACACCTCTAATCTCTTGATTTCTCGTAACTCAACCCTAAACTACAACCTCATTCCCAATATCTCGAAGTTCTACATCTCTAATACCAATTATCTATGCTAATTCACCACATTGTCCATATTTCCATTTATAGCACAATTTCTCAAAATCACCAAAATCACCAAATATCATTATCACTCTATCCACATTGAAATTCATCAATCCCTAATCATTTCTCAACTATTTCAACACAATTATAACCACCAATAGCATCAAAATCAGCTCAAATATCAAGATCGAGGTTTAGAAGTTACCCAAAGCTTGTGAGACGCACAACTCACGCCTCGATCCGATTCGTCCTTCGATTTCCAAGTATGTTGTTCTCCCTTTGATGAGGAACAACTTTCCTTCTTACCACAATAGCTGATTCGGCCGGAAATGGGGGATTTGGAGGAGTGAGAAACTAGGTTTTCGGAAAAATGGAGGTTTGGAAGAGAGAGAAAGTGAAATTGCAGAGAAAACACGGGTTCCTTATATAGACTGGAGGTAGGAGATCGATCTGCCTCTTGATGAGATCGATCTGTGTTTGAAATTTGGGGACGATCTGGGCAATTTTATGCCTAGGAGATCGATCTGTCGAGGGGTGAGATCGATCTCTTTATGGCTTTATGAGATCGATCTGCTCCTAAGGAGATCGATCTTCTCCCCAAACAGAAGCATTTGGAGATCGATCTCCTCCTCATGAGATCGATCTTCTCTCAAACAGATTCATTTGGAGATCGATCTCTTCCTCATGAGATCGATCCCTTCTCAAACAGATTCATAAGGAGATCGATCTCTTCCATTGGAGATCGATCTGCTCCTCAAATTTCCCTTCCCTCGTCATTTTTAACTCACCAGATCGATCTCTCCTTCTCCCAGATCGATCTGTCCTCATGCTTCATGCTCATTTTACACACTTAACATATAAATCTCCAATTATAATTCCCACAATTCACTTAGCTCAATAAATTATACTCAAATTATTATTACATCAATAAAATATGTTTGAAATTCTTAGATCTCACAGTGTGCTAGCTCACCCTTTTTCTCTTCTCTCTCCATAGGTTAGTTCCAGTAGTTGAGAGCTCTGTGGTAGATTTCTGTGCTTTCCCTTCGCTAGCAGCTGTTATCACTTGTAAAAGGTATACACACTTTTGAAATCTTTTGTATCTAAATATGACAGAGCACAGTGATGTATTTATATTACTACTGGGATGTAAACCAATGTAAAAGTTCTGTAAATTATTACAAGTACAACTTCTTATTATGGATGCATGACAAGTGAATGAATTAAAGTATATGAGAGTGGTCGACTGATATCAACTCATAGCCCAACTATCAGTATGTGTGGTCGTGATGTGTGGAAATAAATGATATGAATGTAGGGAATTTGGGTTGCAACATTTTCAACCTCCTAAGTCACCATGACGATAGAACTTAATCAAGAACAATAATAAAAAATAGAAATATAGTAGAAAAAAGAGAAAATTTTAAACCATAAATAAAAATGCAAGATTAAAATAAAGCTTGAACTAAAAATGTAAAGGAAGCAAGTAACTTAACAAAGGAAAATATAAGCTCTTAAAATTAGCAAATTGGTGGCTTCTACAACTAAAGAACATGAAAAGGCATTAAAGAAATGGAAGAAAAACCTAAGGTAGCCGACCACCCATTTCCTATCTTCGATTTGGTATATGTACATTGGTAAATTAGGAGTGAAAACACATGGTAAATGAGTTGGAAATTAATTTCCATGTGTCGTAATCTAATTGGGTCTTCAAAGAAGATATTTCCACATCATCAAAGCTCTATTGCCACCTTGTTTTCTTATACAAGTGTCATCCTAGGTGGCCAACCCATATGAAGTCCATGTGAAAATTTGTCATCACCTTCCAAGAGTGAATAAAATCAAGTCATGTGGCATGCAAGGTGGCATGAGTGAGTTGTACTAAAAGGCAAATACGATTGTTATGGAAGATGACTTCTAGTACACTCAATCTCATTCCACATGGGTAAGCTCAAATGCCATCAAATTTACCCAATTTCTTCTAAAATTTATTTATCTGTGTCACATCCCTTTTTACCTAAAATCACTATAATTTTTTTTATCTTTCCCTGTCGTGAACAGTCTCACCACCAACAGTTGGGCTGTGATTCGGTATTAGCCATACCTTACCGTCTACCATGTCATTCATTTCTTATTCTATTCAAAAGTAAACACTCACATTCCATAACTGTGATACTACAACTTCGTACGTGTTTTCCAATATTTACATTCCAAAACCATTACTGTACTGTTACATGTTTAGATACTGTTGGCTCTACCGAGAGGGGGGGTGAATCGGTTTTCTAACAATTATGGGAAATTAAAAATTAATCACAATTTAATCACAAATGATAATGAGCAATATAGTGCAATATAACAATTTAATGCAAAGTAGGGAAGAGAGAAACAAACACAATCGTTTATAGAGGTTCAGCCAAACTCTTGCCTACGTCCTCTCTCCTTGACCTTCTTGTCAAGTGTTTTCTTTCTCTCTTTCAATAGAGCTTACACAGTTCCTTTTGCAGGTTAAGGAATAACCTCTCTACCCTTAGCAATACAGAAATGTATTCACCCTTTTACAATGTCTCTCACTGAGGAACAATCCTCTTTTCTTTTTGGGTATGGATGAATACAAAATAAGGCTTTACAATGGGTAGTGCTAACAAAGCTTGTTGCACTTAAGCTTGTACAATAAATTTCAATTGATGAGCAATAGGGACACAAAGAATGAATGAAATAAAGCTTGAGAATGTTTGGAATGTTCAGCAATAGTGTCTCTATTCTCTTTGTCTTCAATGCTTGGTTAAAGACTGAAGGATTGGTAGTTGGAGCATTAAATGCTATTCTTCCCGTTGTGATTTGCAGAAACTAGCCGTTGGGTACCTCCAGTAGAGTGCCAGATCGATCTGCCATCTTGGCCAGATCGATCTCTTAATTATAAATCCTGCAAGATTGAAGCACAAATACACAAGGAGATCGATCTCATAGGTTAGAAGATCGATCTGTTAGTTTAAAAATAATGAGGCAGATCGATCTGTCGAATAGGCAGATCGATCTCCTAATCTCTCTATTTGAGGCAAGATCGATTTCCAGATCGATCTGCCATGCAATCTCGTAGAGAGGAGATCGATCTCTTAACAACACAGATCGATCTCTTTAGCTCTCTGACTTTGAGGAGATCGATCTCTTCCTTACCAAATCGATCTCATAAGTTCTCTGTTTGAGTGTGGATCGATTTCTCAGATCGATCTATAGTCTTAAGCTCTTAAGGGAGATCGATCTCTTGATAGACCAGATCGATCTCTCAACTCTAGCTTGAACCAGATCGATCTCTTAACCCTTGCAGATCGATCTCATTCTACCTAAGTCCCTTTGTAAAGGTTTAAGGCTTGCCAGATCGATCTCTTCCATCATGAGATCGATCTCTCATCAAGTAAAAACCCAGGAGATCGATCTCTCATCAGCCATATCGATCTCTCATCAACAGAACTCTAAGTTCTGGTACTAATAACCTCTAAACATGTTTCTATATCAACTTAATATTATAGAATTAACTTGTTTTGTCATTTCAAAATACATTAACTCAACAATCTCCCCCTTTTTGATATGACAAAACATAAAACAAACATGTTTAGTGAATTTTTGCAAAAGCTCCCCCTTTTTGTGAGCTCCCCCTTTCTTTTAGCTTTTTGGTTTTGTTACTTGCTTAACTCCCCCTCAATTTAATCATTCTTAGACACCTTTATGTATCTTAACACAATCACATGTGTCTTCTCCCCCTTTTTGTCATATCAAGAACACAAGAATAGAATACTCTTCATTTCAAAATGAACTTTTTCATTAACACAACCAATGACATTTCATTAACACAAGTCAATCAACATTTCATTCAAGCAAATTCCTCACAGATAACATCAAGTAGCTTAAAATGTTGTAACTACACTAAATCAAAACACCTAAGGCCTATTGTGAGGGAGGAGCACGATCCAAAAGATTCTCAACATGCGTGCGTGTTACTTGGAGCTCATCGAACATCGCCTCTTGAGTCTCTTGAATCCTATCCACTCTGTGGTTTAAAGATGCAAATCCTTCATCGATTTTTTGAGTGAGGTCACTCAGCATCTTCATAATGATCTCCATTTCTCCCGGCGGAGCCGTTGAGGACGATGGTTCCGGAGCTGGTGCAGCAGATGGGGCCACTGGCTCATGGGAGGGGTCTTCCTCCATGGCTTCAGCTGGCTGCTGGTCCCTCTTTTTCTTCCAATCTCCCCGGAAGTCTTTGTAATATCCCATATGATGAAGGGACCCAATGTTAAGCACGCTCTTAGGAGAGGGGAGTTCGCCAGTCTCGCTGCTGCAGTCGATACCAAGGCAATGGAGAAGATAAGCTACCGGTTGTGGAAAAACGATCGTGGTAGCTTGTCCACGCACAATCTTCAGCCAATCTTCGTATTTAAAGTGAGGAAGGTTAGGTTTTTGGCTTGTGGTGTGAATGTGATGGAGCCAAAAGCGATCTAAGCGCCTAACGGTAGAATGACGAGTACCGAAAGGGCGGAGGTTCCACGAAATTATGAGGTGGAGTAACCGAAGGTGCATCGGTAGGTCACTCGCCTTGTCTCCAGGGAGATTAAACTCTAAGGAGACTTCCTCATCCTCATTCATCAAACCTTCATTTTTCATGTGCAAGGTTTGAGCTAAGATATCAGTATCGACAGGAATGGTTTTACCCATGACATATGTTTTGAAACCGACAATTTTACAAGTGTCATTTGGGTCAAAAATGAGTTCGGCATTGGAAAAGAATGCACGAACTAGATTTGGAGGGACGGGAGTGTTGATTTTTAAAAAATTCATCCAACCAAATTCCTCAAACTTTGAGACGTATGGAAAATCAATGCGATTGAGAAAGGGGAAATCTATAGTTCGCCAATGCTTAATTGGCATGGTTGAGAAAAATTCCTCATATCGCTTTCTTTTTGCTGGTGTTTTAAAACACCGATTGAAGGAAGCGATAGGAGGTGGAGGAATGGGTAGTGATGAGGAACCGGCCTCTACAGTGGTTCTAGGGGGTTTGTGTCCTACTGTCTTATGCCTAGGTATGATTCTAGACTCGAGAGATGTGCTAACTAGATTCACAATTAAAAAAATCAATGAAACAGTAACTAGTTTTGCCCTAGAAAGATAATGAACACAAATCTAAGAAAATTTTTGAGAAAAAAAAGTAAGAGATGTTGGTTACAATACCGAAAAATGACACGGAGATGCAAGGAGGACCGTACGGAGATCGATCTGAGGAGGAATCGAATGAGGAAATGCGAGGGAATTTCGAAATTTGAAGATTGGGGTTTTTGAAATTTGGGGATTTTTCGCGTGAATTTATAGTCCAGGGCACAGGAGATCGATCTGTCGAGGCGACAGATCGATCTGTCATTTCCAGAAGCCAAGGGAGATCGATCTGTTCGCAAACAGAGGCTTAAGGAGATCGATCTGTTACATGCACAGATCGATCTGCAGTTTAACCGAGGCTTAGAGAGATCGATCTGCCAAATGCATGGATCGATCTTCAGAATGCGAAAGCTTTGAAGAGATCGATCTGTCGTGGGGACAGATCGATCTTCCTTTTAACAGAGACATAAGGAGATCGATCTTATGGTTGGAAGATCGATCTACTTAGCTTAACCTTGATAATTTAGGCTTGTTGGAAGTATGGAGATCGATCTATATTGCAAGGAGATCGATCTCTCATCCTCATTGCCAGAAAATCTTTTGCAAAAACTCTTTTAAAATCAATTTGAAACCAAGATTTTTGAAACACAAAAGTCTTAAGAGATATTCATGAGTCCTAATTCACCTCTAAGGATACAAAACCTATCTCTATCAAGTGGTTTGGTGAATATATCTGCTATTTGATGTAAAGTATCAATGTACTCTAAGATTATATCCCCTTTTTGTACATGATCTCTAAGGAAGTGATGTCTAATTTCTATGTGCTTGGTTCTGGAGTGTTGAATAGGATTCTTAGACAGATTAATGGCACTGGTATTATCACATTTAATAGAGACTTGCTTCATGTCAATACCATAATCTCTCATTTGTTGTTTAATCCACAACACTTGAGCACTACAACTACCAACTGCTATATATTCAGCTTCAGTTGTGGACTGAGCCACACTGTTTTGTTTCTTGGAGAACCAAGAAATTAACCTATTTCCTAAGAATTGGCAAGTACCTGAAGTACTTTTCCTATCTATTTTGCATCCTCCAAAATCAGCATCTGAAAATGCATGAAGGGCAAAAGTAGAGTCCTTGGGGTACCAAAGTCCTAGTGAGGGAGTGTCTTTGAGGTATCTAAAGATTCTCTTAGTTGCCAATAGATGTGATTCCTTAGGAGAGGATTGAAATCTAGCACAAAGGCATACACTAAACAAAATATCTGGTCTACTTGCAGTTAAATAAAGCAATGAGCCTATCATAGACCTATAGAGTTTAGTGTCTACACACTTACCACTTTCATCTTTATCAAGCTTGATGTTGGTGCCCATTGGAGTGGCTTGAGGTTTGCAATTGTCCATTCCAAATCACTTGAGCAAGTCCTTTGTATACTTTGCTTGATTGATGAAAGTTCCATCCTTTGTTTGCTTCACTTGAAATCCCAAGAAGAATGTGAGTTCTCCCATCATGCTCATCTCAAATTCTCCTTGCATGATCTTAGCAAACTCTTGGCATAAAGACTCATTAGTTGAACCAAAAATAATATCATCTACATACACTTGTACAACTAATAAATCCTTATTTTTATTCTTGATGAATAAGGTGGTATCCACTTTTCCTCTTGAAAATCCCTTTTCTATTAAGAATTTTGACAACCTTTCATACCAAGCTCTAGGAGCTTGTTTTAACCCATAAAGTGCCTTAGATAATTTAAAAACATGTTCAGAAAATTCATGATTTTCAAATCCGGGAGGTTGCTCAACATATACTTCTTCATTAATAAACCATTTAAGAATGCACTCTTTACATCCATTTGATATAACTTGAAGTTTTTATAACATGCAAAGGCAAGTAACATTCTTATTGCCTCTAATCTAGCTACCGGTGCATATGTTTCATCATAGTCTATGCCTTCCTCTTGTCTATAGCCTTGAGCAACTAGCCTAGCCTTATTCCTTGTGATCACACTATTTTCATCCATTTTGTTATTGAATATCCATTTAGTTCCAATTATTGAGTGATCACTAGGCCTAGGAACTAGTTTCCATACTTTGCTTCACTCAAATTGATTTAATTCTTCTTGCATTGCTAGGAACCAATTATTGTCTTCTAAGGCTTCATTGACATTCCTAGGCTCAATTTGAGATACAAAGGCTATATATTGGCACATATTCCTTAGGGATGATCTAGTTCTAACTCCAAGAGTTGGATCTCCTACTATTTCACAATCTTTTACATATCCTAACTCTCTTGGTGCTCTAGGTTCTCTTTCTAAAACCTCTATTTCTTCTTCATCTTCTTTATTCAAGTCAAGCTTTTCTAGAAAGTCATCTTCTAAGCCTTCATCAAATATTCCAACATTTTCATCATTGGTTGAATCTTTCGATATATTATTTGATTCATCAAATATAACATGAATAGACTCTTCAACCATTAATGTTCTTTTGTTATATATTCTATAAGCCTTTGAATTCAATGAGTATCCTAGGAATATTCCCTCATCACTCTTGGCATCAAATTTTCCCAAATTATCTTTCCCATTATTTAGAACAAAACATTTGCAGCCAAAAGGATGGAAATAGCTAATGTTAGGCTTTTTACCTTTGTAGAGCTCATAAGGAGTTTTCTTTAGCATGGGTCTAATCATAGCTCTATTAATTATATAATATGATGTGTTTATAGCTTCAGCCCAAAAATACTTTGGTAAGTTATTCTCACATAACATAGTTCTAGCCATCTCTTCCAAAGTTCTATTTCTTCTCTCAACTACACCATTTTGTTGTGGTGTCCTAGGGGCTGAAAAATTATGGTTAATTCCTTGATCATTGCAATACTCATCAAATCCTATATTTTCAAATTCTTTGCCATGATCACTTCTAATGCTTGTTATTGTATATCCTTTTTCATTTTGGGTCACCTTTGAGTAAGTTATGAATTTCTCTAAGGCTTCATTTTTTACTTTCAAAAAGAACACCCAAGTGAACCTAGTGTAATCATCAACTATTACAAATCCATAGTGTTTCCCACCTAGGCTAGTGGTTCTAGTTGGTCCAAATAAGTCTAAATGCAGTAATTGAAGAGGTCTAGTGGTGGATACACTATTCTTAGGCTTAAAAGTTGTCCTCTTGTGTTTTCCTTTAACACAAGCTTCACATATTTCTTCATGATCAAAAGGTATTTTGGGTAAGCCTATTACTAGATCCTTTCTAGCTAACTTGGATAGCACACTCATGCTAGCATGGCCTAGTCTTCTATGCCATAACCAAGATTCCTTTTTGTTGTCTACCATTAAGCATATGTTTTCATTTTTGAGTTCATTAAGATAGACAATATATATGTTACCTTGCCTATGACCTAGAAAAAGAATTTTATTTGACTTAGGATCTATAACATTACACTTCATGCAATCAAAAATTACTTTGTAACCTTTGTCACAAAGTTGACTAATGCTTAGCAAGTTATGCTTAAGACCCCTAACAAGTAATACTTTTTCTAAAGAGAAATGATCATTACCTATTGAGCCACTTCCTTCCACTTGGCCTTTGGAGTTGTCCCCAAAAGTGACTTCTCCACCAATTTTTGATTTGAAAGAATTGAAATGGCTTTTATCACTCGTCATGTGCCTTGAGCATCCACTATCTAAGTACCAAGCATCTTTTGTTTTAGCTTTGTGGCTATGCTCAATCACCTACAAAAAATCAAACTCAAGTCTTAGGTACCCAAATTTTCTTGGGTCCTTGGAGGTTAGTAAATGCAATTCTTGATCCCATTGGGATCCATTTTGCTAATGCATTACAGTCCTTGGAAAGAATTACCTCTTTTGGAATCCATATCCTTTTTACTCTTTTTCCTTTAAGATTCATCATCTTTATATTGCAATAATGTGACTTATGTCCCTTTCTATTACAATATGAACAAGTAATTGCAGGTTTATTCATGCTCTTCCTAGCAATAAAACTCTTAAGATGGGTCTCCCTACTTTGTGCATTATATCCTAAGCCATTTTTGTCAAAAAATGCCCTTTGGGTTTCTAGCATGCTATCTAGCTTTTGTTGCCCCATGTGAAATCTATTAAAGGAGTTATGTAGATTGTTATTTTTCTCCTTAAGGTCACAAATTTCTAGATTTGAAATCTCTAGTTTCTTTTCACATACTAATTTATCTTTTAACATTATCTCATTTTCCTTTTTTAATTTAGATATTAATTTTTTATACTTCATGCTCATACATTCATACTCTAATGCTAGATCATCAAAGGCATCTTGCAATTCATCAAATGAGTATTCATTGAGATTAGAGGTTACCTTTTCATCATCATCAATAGCCATGAAGCATAATTTGGCAATGTCCTCATTTGATTCATCATCGGAGCAGTCACTGTCGCTCCATGTTGCCACCATTGCCTTCTTTTTATGGAACCTATCATTGGATCTTTTAAGAAGAGGGCAGTTAAATTTTATGTGTCCAGGTTTTTTACATTCATAACACACAATAGAGTCTTTTCTACCTACTTCCTCTTGTTCTCTCCTATTGTTTCTCCTATTACTACTACTAGCTCTCATCCTCATGAACTTATTAAATCTTTTGGCAAACATTGCCATCTCAATATCCTCCTCACTGCCACTCTCATTTTTAATCTCCTCTTAAGCAGTGGATTTTAGAGCAACTCCCACTTTCTTGGGTGGCTCTTCATTTCTTTTAAGTTTCATCTCATAAGTGAGCAAAGATCCTATCAATTCATCTAGGCACAATGTGTGAGGATCCTTAGATTCCTCAATTACCGTCACTTTAGCTTCCCATGATTTAGGTAAGCTATTTAAAATTTTCTTTACCATTTCAATATTAGAATAAATTTTTCCTAGGGACTTTAAGCCATTAATTACATCAGTGAATCTTGTGAACATATCACTAATTGATTCTCCTTCCTTCATCCTAAAAAGCTCATAGTCATGTGTGAGCATACCTACTTTTGTCTCCTTCACTTGGGTTGTACCCTCATGAGTTATTGCCAATTTATCCCATATTTGCTTGGCATTATCACACCCGGAGACTCTATTGTATTCATTAGGACCTAAAGCACAAAATAATGTGTGCATAGCTTTAGCATTTAGCTGTGCACATTTAATGTCATTAGAATCCCATTCATCTTCTTCTTTGGGGATATCTCTTCCCTCTATTCTCTTTGTAGGGATTTGAGGTCCCTTAACTATAATTCTCCACACTTCATAATCATTTGCTTGAATGAATAACATCATCCTAGTCCTCCAATACGAATAATGTTCACCATTGAACATGGGAGGTCTAACCATAGAGTGCCCCTCTCCTACCAAACTAGTTGCTACATTGTTAAGAGCCATTTGATCGTTTCTAACTCTTAGGAAGTTGTTCCTATGTGATTAAAGAGTCCTAGCTCTGATACCAATTGTTGGCTCTACCGAGAGGGGGGGTGAATCGGTTTTCTAACAATTATGGGAAATTAAAAATTAATCACAATTTAATCACAAATGATAATGAGCAATATAGTGCAATATAACAATTTAATGCAAAGTAGGGAAGAGAGAAACAAACACAATCGTTTATAGAGGTTCGGCCAAACTCTTGCCTACGTCCTCTCTCCTTGACCTTCTTGTCAAGTGTTTTCTTTCTCTCTTTCAATAGAGCTTACACAGTTCCTTTTGCAGGTTAAGGAATAACCTCTCTACCCTTAGCAATACAGAAATGTATTCACCCTTTTACAATGTCTCTCACTGAGGAACAATCCTCTTTTCTTTTTGGGTATGGATGAATACAAAATAAGGCTTTACAATGGGTAGTGCTAACAAAGCTTGTTGCACTTAAGCTTGTACAATAAATTTCAATTGATGAGCAATAGGGACACAAAGAATGAATGAAATAAAGCTTGAGAATGTTTGGAATGTTCAGCAATAGTGTCTCTATTCTCTTTGTCTTCAATGCTTGGTTAAATACTGAAGGATTGGTAGTTGGAGCATTAAATGCTATTCTTCCCGTTGTGATTTACAGAAACTAGCCGTTGGGTACCTCCAGTAGAGTGCCAGATCGATCTGCCATCTTGGCCAGATCGATCTCTTAGTTATAAATCCTGCAAGATTGAAGCACAAATACACAAGGAGATCGATCTCATAGGTTAGAAGATCGATCTGTTAGTTTAAAAATAATGAGGCAGATCGATCTGTCGAATAGGCAGATCGATCTCCTAATCTCTCTATTTGAGGCAAGATCGATTTCCAGATCGATCTGCCATGCAATCTCGTAGAGAGGAGATCGATCTCTCAACAACACAGATCGATCTCTTTAGCTCTCTGACTTTGAGGAGATCGATCTCTTCCTTACCAAATCGATCTCATAAGTTCTCTGTTTGAGTGTGGATCGATCTCTCAGATCGATCTATAGTCTTAAGCTCTTAAGGGAGATCGATCTCTTGATAGACCAGATCGATCTCTCAACTCTAGCTTGAACCAGATCGATCTCTTAACCCTTGCAGATCGATCTCATTCTACCTAAGTCCCTTTGTAAAGGTTTAAGGCTTGCCAGATCGATCTCTTCCATCATGAGATCGATCTCTCATCAAGTAAAAACCAAGGAGATCGATCTCTCATCAGCCAGATCGATCTCTCATCAACAGAACTCTAAGTTCTGGTACTAATAACCTCTAAACATGTTTCTATATCAACTTAATATTATAGAATTAACTTGTTTTGTCATTTCAAAATACATTAACTCAACAGATACAAAATGATACCAAGGAGTATACCTTTCGATGATAGGTAGCAGCTGATACCAGGAATGCAAGTCCTCAGCCGCTCACTAACTACTACGAGTGCTTTGTAGAGGGGGGAAATGAAAGGGTGAGCAACCACACGCTCAGTAAGGCAATCATGCGAGCAAGTAGATAACCACAATATCTACATGATCATGATACCATGCATTAAATCATTCTCTTTCGAAATCATACTTAAATACGAGTTTCATGCATACTTTATGATAAATAAAATCATTCGTATAAAACAATTCATTTCATGAAATGGAAGATAAAGCATGGAATTATACTTCATGCTATTTAAATAATTCACATTATGTCAAAACATGTCATTTATTTCAAATCGACATCCACCCAAAAATCATCAGGACTCAACCCCAAAACCATAAAATCATGCAATCACAAAATCAAGAAATAAGTAACACGTGATTTTGCAAAGTAAGTAACATGCGAGATTAGGCAAGAATCATGGTAATAACTCTAGAACTATGGCCATATCCATGTGATCCTATGCTACACGGATCCTAGTGTGTGGGGTATCACATCACATCTGAGGCTACCCCAAGAGGTGGGTACCAAACCTACCCGCTAGCCTATCAGATCATAACTTCGAAGACTACACATCATATATCATGACACGATACAACGTACTCCATGCTGTAAGCACGATACAACATACACCTCGTGCCAATGTCATCTCAATATTCAACGCCATGTCTAGAAATGCATGTGCGAGCATATTAAATTAGAGTGAAATAGTCTACACAATGCTCTCAGCACGACCTTATGCATGTCATATAAAAATCTAATGCGAGCAAAGCTCTCAACACTATGTCATGTATAAAATCATGTAAATATCAAGTGCAAGCCAAGCTTCTAGCACTCTGTCACATGCACAAATCATGTCAAATCTCGTGTGAGCAATACTCCCAGCACGTTTTGTTTTCATATATACCATGTAGGCGGCTCAATTTCAAAGAATGGTTTCAAAACCAAAATCAGCAGCTACCACGTGTTATTTTATGTAAATTGATAAAACTTTAGCCAGCCTACCCATATCTTTGGTGAAAAGCATTAAAATCCATCAAGAATACTCAGGTCTTGCTTTTCATGACTTTTTCTAAAATCGAAAATTTTACCCTTCACAAGGGCAAAATCATCATTTACCCTTCCGGGTCACAGTAAATATTATTAAATTTGCTAAAAAGTAGTATTTCATAGTGAAAACACTCAAAACATGCTATTTATGTCTATTTCAATCCCATTCTAACTTTTTCAAAATCTCTCTTAGTAGGGGTAACACAGTAATTTTTCAAGTCGGGTCCCTATCAAAATTTTTCCATATTTGGAAATCCATATACAATTTAAATACTCAAAACTTTACCTAAAAATACATATAGCTACCTCTAGCTACTCACAAAATTCCCTTACCTCGTAGATCTTGGGGCAACGCAAAAATATCGGGTTTCGAAATTTCCTCAATTTGCTTGCCAAATTCCCGAGCTGCCCAAAATGATACCAAATCATCAAATATCACTCAATTTTTCATTTTAACATACTCAATTTTGGATTTAATTTCACAAAGGTTGATCAATTTTGACTTTTCGGTCAACTTTCCTATTTTCTCAATTTTACCGATTTAAGTTCGGTTTAAGCCATTTTGGCCAATTTCATTATTCTAATTTCTCATTTCATTACTTCATTAACCTTATAACTCATTCAAGTTCATAAACCATGCTGGTCACTTTGCCAAATTTTCAATTCTTTCACTTTTCGATTTTACACCGAGTTAAGCTATAAACCGAACTTTCTCGGTATAAATTTAACCGTTAACAATCTTAGATCCATCCAAATTTCACCAAAAACACATCAACACTATGTTGTGCAGACCTCAAATCATTCATAGAAATTAAATCATCCAATTTCACTTAACCAAAAACCTTCCAAAAACACCAAACAACAACATATATGAACTTCATCATCATCCATCAACCTTACCTCAGGTTTGACCAAGGTTGACCACGTTTTGCTTCCTCCAAATTGTTCCTCAACTGAAATTCAACATGTATATAGCTTAAAACCATGAAAAACTAGCTCAAAACCAATCAAAGGATAAAAAACCTCAAAATTTCTTCTTACCCGAAACAGGGCTACCTTTGTTTTTCTTTCAAGTTTTTCACCTAGAAAATGGATGTCTTTGTAGCTGTATTTTTCATATGTTATAGATGACTTGAAGGGGAAGATTTTATCCTTCTTAATCATTGCCTGAAACTGGCCGAAAGGCCACCGAAAAAATCGTACAAGGAAGGCCTAGGATTACCGTCTGCGGCAACTTTGGGGAATTATTTCTCCCAGCTAGAAAGTCATATGGAGTTTATTTGTGAGGCTCCTGAAAGCCTATTAAGTCTAATTTCAGACTGGAAAATTTGGAGTCAAGTGGATTCCCTAAAGTCTCCAAATTTGACAAATTTAAAGGGTTGGTCGAAAATCTGAAGTAGGACAGATTTTTGTTCTGCTTTGGAAAATTCAAAACAAAATAATTCTAGTCCAAATTTCTTCAAATTTCCACTTCTCAAGTGTTGTAATATGTCCCTAGTATATTTCATAAAAAATTAGGGGTCACTTGTTTAAGAAACATTTCTCGATTAAGCTCAATTTGCACGATTTGGTCAATACCGAGCAAAATGGCTTAAAGTTTTTTATTTATCCTAAAAATTAATTTGATCCCTGAAACCTCAATATTTCCACTTGATTATGATTTCTCAAGTCAATTTCACCTTATATTAATTTTCTATGGCCTCAAAATATTTTTTGTGAATTTATTTGAATTTAATCCAAATTTATTTCTATTTTCAAGTCCATTTGCTCGGTTTTGTGCAAACCCGAGCCTTACTAACTTTTTCACTTCTAATACCTCAGTTTTCACTTCTAATCATCACGTCATGCTTAAACATGTAATTCTAAAGAAATTCTCAGGCTTAGAGCCTTACTCAGTTTGCATGCCACCAGGCCTCACGCCACTAACCCAAGTATTTCGGTGGTATTCGGGCCTGCACAACATTATTCTGAGTTCTCAATTACTTCTTATTTCTACAAATAAGAAATAAAGTGAGAAAAAACTGGGTTTCACATTTCTCCCCACCTTTTAAGAATTCGATCCTCCGAATTCAAGCTGGTCCATCAAATAACTACGGGTACCTCTCTCTCATATGGCTCTCTAGCTCCCACGTAGCTTCTTCTGTCAAGTGGTGTCGCCAGAGAACTTTTACCAATGGAATCATCTTAGATCGAAGTACCTTATCTTTTTTGTCGAGGATCCGAATTGGTTATTCAATATAACTCATGTCTTCCTGAATGTCCAATGGTTCGTACTCAATAACATGAGAAGGGTCTGGATAATACTTCCTCAACATGGAAATGTGGAAGACATTATGTATTCTCGACAACTGTGGTGCAAGTCGATAGGCAACATTTCCCACTTTCTCCAATATTTCAAATGGACTAATGAAGCGAGGATTGAGCTTCCCTTTTTTCTCGAAACATGTGACACCTTTCATCAGAGACACCTTTACAAATACAGAGTCCCCAACTTAAAATTCCAAAGGACGCCTTCATACATCTGCATAACTCTTTTGTCTACTCTGTGATGTCCTCAATTTATCACAGATTAGCTGAACACCTTTAACTGTCTGTTCGACCAGTTCGGGAGTAAGTATTTTTCTATCACCCACTTCTTCTCAGGCAATTGGGGATCTACATCTCTTGCCATATAGAGCTTTATAAGGAGTCATGCCAATACTAACATGATAACTGTTATTATAGGAAAATTCAACGAGAGGCAAATGATCATCCTATAAGCCCTTAAAGTCAAAGGCACACGCCCTTAACATATCCTCTAAAGTCTGAATGGTCCGCTCGGACTGACTGTCTGTCTGAAGATGATAGGCGGTACTCAAATTTAGTTGAGATCCCATGGCTTCCTAAAAACGAGTCTAAAATCTCAAAGTAAATCAGGAATCTCTATCAGAAATAATGCTCACAAGAGCCCCATGTAATCCTATCACCTCTCTGACATATAAATCTGCTAGCTTATCTAGTGAATCAGTGCTCTTGATGGCAAGGAAGTGGGCACTCTTAGTCAGTCTGTCCATAATTACCCAGACTGCGACATGACCACTCTGGGTCCTTGGTAACCCTATAATAAAATCCATAATAATGTCTTCCCATTTCTAAGTAGGCACCGGTAGTGACTTAAGTAATCCTGCTGATTTCTAATGCTCAGCCTTAATCTGTTAGCAGACTAAACATCTAGTCACAAAATCTACCACATCTTTCTTCATCGCTGTCCACCAATACACCTTTCAGCGATCATGGTACATCTTAGTACTACCTGGGTTCATGGTGAATCGAGAACAGTGGGACACTTTCAAAATGCTCTGTCTCACAATGTCATCATGGGGTACACAAAAATGGCCCCGAAATCTCAACAACCCATCATTACTGACCAAGAAGTCTGACTGCGATCTCTCCTCGGCCTAGCCAACCATATCCAATAACTTCTGATCATTTCTCTATCTTGCCCGGATCTGATCCAAAATACTGGCCTCCATCTGTAGGCTAGCCATAAACCCATCCTCAACCTCATTAACACTAATTTTGAACTCGATGAACTGTTTTAACAAGTCCCATTCTCTAATCATCATATAGGACATCATGCCCTTTCTATTGAGGGCATTTGCTACCACATTCGTCTTGCCCAGATGGTACAAAATCTCACAATCATAGTCCTTCAGAAGCTCTAGCCATCTTTTTTGTCTCATATTCAGCTCCTTCTGTGAGAACAGATACTTGAGGCTCTTATGATCAGTGCAAATATGAAATTTCTCACTATAGAGATAGTGGCGCCATATGTTCAGTGCAAACACTACAGCTGCAAATTCTAAGTCTGGGTCAGATAGTTCCTCTCATGGTCCTTTAAGTGTCGAGATCCATAAGCGACTACCTTCTCATCCTACATCAATACACAGCCCAGTCCTTGATGTGAAGCATTTATATATACAGAAAAACCTCCTAAGCTGGTAGGAATGGTGAGAGTCGGAGCGGTGGTCAATCAGCGCTTTAGTTCTACAAAACTCATCTCACAATTATCGTCCCACACAAATGCAGCATTCTTCCTAATGAGATGTGTCAATGGAGCAGCCAACTTAGAAAATCCCTCAACAAATCGCCTGTAATATCCAGCTAAACCCAAAAAACTCCTGATCTTTGTGACAGTCTCAAGCCTCTCCCACTGAACTATTGTCTCGATCTTGGATGGATCCACTAACACACCATCCCTCGATACCACATGACCCATAAATGAAATTTACTCTAACCAGAAGTCAGACTTACTAAGTCTAGCATATAACTCCTTCTCACGGAGGGCCTGTAATACAATCCTCATATGTTGCTCATGCTCTTCCATGGATTTCGAGTAAACCAAAATGTCATCGATAAAGATGATAACAAACCGATCCAAGTATGGTTTAAATACATCATTCATCAACGTCATAAAAGCTGCAGGAGCATTCGTCAATCCGAATGGCATAACCATAAACTCATAGTGGCCATAACGGGTCTGAAATGTTATCTTGGGTACATCCTCATCTCAAATCCTCAACTAATGATACCTAGACCTCAGATCTATCTTAGAAAAGACTTGCGCTCCCCGAAGTTGATCTAGTAAATCATCGATGCATGGAAGGGGGTACTTATTCTTGATGGTAGCCTTATTCAACAACCTATAATCAATACACAGTCGGAGGCTTCCATCATTCTTCTTAACGAACAAGACCGGAGCTCCCTAGGGTGAGACACTCGGTCTAATAAACCCCTTATCTAGCAACTCCTGTAGCTGCTTCCTTAGCTCCTCCAACTCAATCGGAGCCATTCTATACGGTGGCTTAGATATCGGCTATGTACCAGGTGTCAAACCTATATAAAACTTCATCTTTTTCTCTGGCGGTAACCTTGATAAATCATTCAAAAAGACATCTACAAATTCCTTAACCACAAGAATGTCTCCCAACTCCGAATGTACCTTATCCATATCAACCACATATGCCAAGAAACCTTCAAAATATTAATCATCCGGTCAGCATAACTTTTCATCATTTAATTACAATAACTATTGCTTTCATTTCTTTTCAAAACGTGTTACAATACATTTCTCAGAGGTAGAAAACATTACTGTCTTAGAATAGCAATCAAAAACAGTGTCCTCAGTGTGCACATAATATAAGAATTGAAGTTCAAGAATAGAATATTCCCCTATATGATGATGATGAAGAACAATAAAAGCTTAATTAAAAAGTGATACTGGAAAAGCAATCTATAAAAGAAACAAAGAAAGAAACAGCAAAAAAAAGAATTGTACAAAAAGTAAAAAGAAAAATAAGGCACATCAAATGCAGCTGAAGAAAACAACACTTAGCAGCAGGGTGAGAAGTAGGAGGGTCAGCCAAAGTGGTGATAAAATTTTGACAGTTAAATCCTCCTTAGCTCTATCTACTTCCATCCTTCTAGTAGATTTCTCATGTTAAGCATTATATCTTCCTTAACCTCCATCCTAAAACAATCTTGAGAGTCATCAGGGAACGTCAAAGGTTTGAATACATTAAATGTCACCTCCTGATTTAGGACTCTCATGGTCAATTCTCCCTTCTATACATCAATTAATGTCCTACCAATAGCTAGGAAAGGTCTACCTAGAATGATAGGGACTTCCCTGTCTTCTTCCATATCCAACACAATAAAGTCTACAGGGAAAATGAACTTGTCCACCTTTACTAGCATATCATCAATGATCCCCTTTCGAATATTTAATGGATCTATCAGCTAACTGAAAGGTCACGGTGGTCGGCTTTGCATCTCCTACTCCTAGCTTTTGGTTTATGGACCACGGCATAAGGTTAATACTGGCTCCTAGATCACATAGAGCTTTACCAAAGAACTGATCTCCTAAGGTGCAAGGTATGGTAAAACTACCTGGATCTTTGAGCTTGTGGGGTAATTTCCTTTGAATAATTGCACTACACTCCTCTGTCAATGCCACTGTCTCATAATCCTCTAATCTTTTTTTTTTCTCGAGAGGATGTCCTTCATGAACTTCACATAACTAGGCATTTGCTCTAAAGCAATTGCGAAAGGAATGTTAATGTGAAGTTTCTTAAAACCTCAAGAAATTTAGCAAATTGTTGATTAAGCTTCTGGTTTTGGAATCTCTGAGGAAAAGGTAATGGTGGTCTAATTGGAGGAAGTGTAGTGGTAACAGGTGTAGTATCAGATGAAGAGGAAGGTTGTGAAGAAGAAGATAAAGATGAAGAAGCGCCTGACTTAGTTTCCTTTACAGCTTGATTAATCATGTTCCTGCTCTTTCTGAACTGCCTCTTTAGAATCTATGGGCTCTACAACTATGGGCTTAACAAGACTGGACTTAACATGTGGTTCATCTAGCTCTCTACCGCTCCTAAGGGTTATGGCCTTAACATGCTCCTTACCCTCCCTTTGCCTAACAGGGTTAACTTCAGTATTACTAGGAAGGGTCCCTTGCGGGCGTTGGCTAAGAGCACTAGCTATTTGTCCAACCTGAACTTCTAAATTCTTAATTGAAGCAGTTTGATTTTGTAGGATAGTTGTGAACATCTCCTCTAGTGAAGGCTTCTTCTCAACTGCAGCTACTGGTGCAAGTAAGTGCTGGGGCTGCATAGGTGGTGGTGGTGGTGGTGGATGATGTTGAAACTGAGGTAGGGATGGGTGGTAGGAATAATTAGGCGAATGATATGGAAGTTATTGAGGTGGTGGTACATGAACAGGTGGAGCCTAAAAACTCAGGGGTCCCACAGGTCTAGAATTAGAAGATTGCCCCTGATTTTGGCTCCAAGAAAAATTAGGATGATTCCTCCACCCTGGATTGTAGGTGTTCGAAAATGGGTTGTTCTGTTGCCTTTGAGGTGGGGCAACGTACTGAACAGACTCTAAGTTTAGTGGACACCTATCTACAGAGTGTGTACCACCACACAGATTGCATGAAATAAAAGGACTTTAGACAGTTAAAACTATGAGAACTGTAAATTTTAGGTACCTTAACTATGAGATTTCTCACTTTAATTAGTGAATGTAATTATGATATGTTGATGTACATGCAAGTTTTAAATCTAATGAAGTATAAGGAGATGAAGCTCTTAAGTCTTAAATGTGTATAGATTGAAATATGACCTGTGGGGTAGATTAAGATGAGTTTTACATTGAGTTTCCTACAAATTTGTGTAGCAACAACAGGATCTGTGAAGGCCAAATCAATCTCCAAGGGAAGAGAGATCGATCTCAAAGCTTCAAAATGCAAAAAATAAGCAAAAGAAAGCAAGAAGATCGATCTCACAAGGGAGAAGATCGATCTCATGCTGCCTCTACCTAGCAAGAATAGATCCTGTCACAATGGTAGATCGATCTCCTTAAGTCTCAGCCTGAAAGAGATCGATCTCTACCCTCAACCAGATCGATCTTGTAGTTGTTAATGGAGTAATTGGAGCAGCTGAAATCAAGCAGAGATCGATCTCCTTCAATGCTAGATCGATCTCATACACCCTGTCTATATAAGAATCACGGGGTTTTACCTGGAAACCAAGCCTCTCTCACCTACAAACCCTAATACTCACCATTTTCACCCAAACTAAGCTTTCTCTCTCTAAGATTCACCCTATTCTGGACAGAATTAGACAAAGGGGTAAGAGACAAAGTTATTCCCCTTGGTAAAGAGAACAACATACTAAAAAATCAAGGATTGGGTTGAACAAATGCAAGGACAAGCACTCTACAAGTTTGGTCAAGAGGAGACAAGCTAGGTGAGCTCACAAGATCCTTATTTTTCTTAAGCATTATCATTTTACATATTAGAGAATGGATGTATGTGTGTATGTATATATCTATATTTGGTTACAAATGTCTAAGTTATGAGGGAAACAACCAATGAGTATAATAGGGAAATGAAATGCGAATATCTTGTGATGATTATAAGCTACCTAAAGTGATGATAAAGATGTAGGAGAATTTTTAAGACAATGTGGGTATTTAGAAGTGGTAATTCTGATATAGTATAAGTATGGGTATAAAGGAGGTAAAGAGACAAATGAGAGTGATGAATATTGACAAATTAATGATGTTTAGACAGCTTGAGAATCCAACACGGGAAATGAGGCTGATCCGAGAACCGGAGGATATTGTGCCACTTAAGGTACAAGAGGTAAGGGAAATAAATCGTTTGTGCTTGTGAGTTTTTGAATGATTGAAAATGTTTTGATAGTATGAAAATGGTTTAATGAAATGAGCATGTTTATGAGAATGAGATAATTTGATGTTTTGATGAACGAGTGAGTGTTTTGCCGGTTTGAGCTCGATTTGATGAGTTTTGTGTAATTGTGAAAATAATGTTTTATAACTGAAATGAGTTTTGTAATAACCACTTTAAGCTCTATGTGAAGGTAAAACGATTTTAATACAACAATGACATATTTTACTGAGATTATGGTTTGTCATGAGATGTACATCGATACTCCGCTTGATAGCGTTGAGTGGCCTTACTCTCGTAGCATGTAAGACCGGGCTTTGCTCTAGTAGCATGTAAGACTGATACCTCCATTTTGGTAACAAGAGATGACCCCGCTCCGGTAGCGATGGGTGACCTTGCTTTAATAGCATGTAAGATCGGGCCTTGCTTTGAGTAGCATGTAAGATCGGGCCTTGCTTTGAGTAGCATGTAAAACCGCAACTGTACGACTCTGATCAAGTCTATACCGAATCATGGCCATGTATTTATGTCGACGTTTTCCTCTCTTGAGGATGTCCGCCTAGGGGACGATGTGACTTGATTTGATGTGATGTGCCTATGATGATGATTTTATCTGAGTTTTATTAAATGCCTAGTCTCGATTTCTTTGATGAATGATGTGTTTACAACTGTGATGTCTATCACAAAATGAGATTTGATGTTATGATGATTTGTGACCTTATCACGTGAATTATGTCAATACCATTATTTTCTACCGTTATTTCTATAATGTTTTACATGCTCGAATATTTCTATCATATTGTGTTGTGATGATGATTTTGTAACTTTCCCTTATCCTCCTTACTGAGTGTTTTGAGAGCTCACCAATTTTCCTCCGCCCTCCAGATTTCTTGCAGTGAGCGTGATAGTGCCTACTGCGTACATGATATAGGCTGATGGACAAGTTCTCTCCAGGCTATCGTTTGTACACGCACAAGGTATAATTCAGTTCATTTTGTACCCAGACAATGATGTAATACAGACATTTGTATTAAGTATTTTGGGATGCAATTAGGATGATATGAGGAAAATGAATCATGTTTTGTGGACTGATTTCCTTTGGATATTTTGTAATTGGGTTTATGAAATAGAAATCGTGTGATCTTGGGGTTATGATTTATTATAAACATAAGTGATTAAATGACATTGTACAGGAATGCAACCCAAGTAAGAGGTTTAATATAAGAAAATTTTTAAATTAGCCCTAATTTTTGCATTTTTTGGGCTGTCACAAAAATAGGGCTGGAAATGGTGACAGGATTATGCTGGGTACTGAGAGACTCTACCTTCTTTGTAAGATTGGCAATTTGAGAAGTTAAGGTAGACAGTGTGTCTAACTCATAAATACCTGCAGCTTTCTTAGGTAACTACCTCTCTGAAGATCATTGATAGTTGTTAACTGCCATCTTATCTAAGAAACTATAAGCTTCCTCCTCTGTCTTACACATTAGAGCTCCTCCCACAACAACATCAACTATGATCCTATTTTAGCTAGTGAGTCCGTTATAGAAGGTCTGGACTTGCAGCCATAAGGGTAGGCCATGATGAGGACACTTCCTAATAAGGTATTTATATCGTTCCCATGCTTCATAAAGGGATTCAGAATCGAATTGAGCAAAGGAAGATATATCACTATGGAGTTTAGCCATTTTGGAGGGAGGAAAGAACTTAGCTAAAAATTGATGGGCTAATTCGTCCCAAGTGGAGATGGATCCTGGAGCTAAGGAGGTCAACCGATGTCATGCTCTATCCCTAAGAGAGAAAAGAAATAGCCTAAGCACATCATCCGAGAGTCCATTATGCTTAGAAGTGTTGCACAGATTCAAAAAGTGCCCTAAGTGAGCATATGAGTCATCATGGGGAAGCCCACTGAACTGCAATGAAGTTTGGATCATCTGGAGGATCGAAGGCTTAATTTCAAAATTGTTTGCTGGGACAGCTGGTGGCCTAATGCCAATATAATAACCTCTAATAGTCGGGACAACATAATCTCCTACGGTCCTAATTTCCCTGTTTTCAGCCATTGTGTTTTGCAACGGAGCTACTATTTTCCTAGAGTCCTTCCTGATTTTTCTAAGTGTTCGTTCTATCTTAGGATCTAAAGGAAAGTAGTCAAAGCTCTTGTCTCTACGCATGCAAAAATTGAAAAGTCCTCAGAATTTTTTTAATTTTTTTATTATTTTATAGACAGAGAAAATTAACTAATCTAAATTAAGACTCTAAATATTTACAACCTAAGTATGTACAAAACTAGAATTATACCTAAGCATAATTTCACCGATATTAATTAATGGCTAATTGTCTTCCCCGGCAACGACGTCAAAAACTTGACACGCCCGCTCTAAGCTACCTAGACGTGTAAACCGCAAGTGCATGGGTCGTACAAGTAATAATAGAATTTGAGTCTCGGATTATCGTCCTACAGAGAATCTAATTAGCCTAATTAAATATCGGTTAATTTTACCCTAAGTATATCCTAGCAAATTATGAATTTTCAGAGGGTGATCTACAAGTTTTGAATTAAAAATATTGTAAAGCAATAAAATAATGAAAATTAAATAAAACATAGCAAAACTAAAATTACTTACCGAACTCCTAACAAATAAAAGCAATAATCTGCAAAAGAGAAAAATATTGAAACTAAAATTAATTAGTGCAAATAACCTAGAATGCAAATAAGAAAATAAAGAAATAAAATTAACTAGAATAAAACTAGACAATCCTAAAAAAAATGTGCATGTAATTAATCTAGTTAATTTAAAAATAAAAATGCAAATTAATCTAACCTAAGACCTACTGAAGTAAACTTGTATAAATTTAAGGAAATTGCTAAATATAACTAAGAAACTAAATACCTATAAGATGGCCCTAAATTAAATATAACTCTAACTAATTACTAACTTAATAAAATGTCTAAATAAAAAAAAATCTAAATAATGCATGAGAAATAAATATTTTTGGACTTTTAAAGTTTAAAATGAAAATTAACTAAAAATTGCATGAAATAAATCTACCCTTTATCTAATTCTAAATGCAAGATATGAACACTCTACTTAAAATGAAATTTTCACCCTAATGTAATAAAAAATTTACTATTAACATAATTAAAACTAAATTCTAACTAACAAGCAAAGAAAATTTAGCTATCTTGCAAATTACTTCAAACATCTATTTTTACCTAAGTTAACAAATAATAATATGAGGCATAAAAATATTTATGCAAACAATATAAAACATGAAAAATAAATTGTAAAGTTCCAGTGCTGCCAAACATAGCCTTATACTATTCACCATTATACAACTTGTCCCGAGCCCTGCCATACTATGCTCTGCTCATCCACTCTGCTTCATTCCATGCACAGCAGCACCCATCCCCGCCTTCAGCTGGTACCTGCTGCACAAATCAGTTTCATTCCATGCAACAACAGCACGCATCATTCCAAGTCATATCTCTGCATCAGCTAGGCACTGGTTACTGGAGCAAGACACACACACAGCAGCTGCTTCATTCCCTGCACAGTAGCACACGTCCGATGCAGCTTCTGTCACCATGTCCTGCAGCTGCTCAGCACTACTTCACCTTGTACGCCCTGCCGAGCAGCACGTCCAATCTTTAGAGTAAGAATCCTGCTACTGTCGTCTCCAAGCCTAAACCATTGATACTCCCTCCAGCAACTTCTTTCAATTGACGTTCAAGTGCAATTGTAGCAGCCTTTAATGCCAGCTTCAGCAGCCCCCGAACAGCAAGGACCTGCACTGAAAATTGATAGCAGAAGCAGAAACAACCGAAAGTTCTCAGTTGCTGAAAATGGTAAACTATGAACCCAAAAAATCAATCCTGTTTGTGTAGAAAACCAAAGAAAACAGTGCAGGGAGATTAATTGTAATACTAAAAATAAATCCTAAATTAGAATATAAATGGTTGAAAAAAGAAATATTGATTAGAGGGAACAAAACTTGAAGATTCTAAAAGGAGTCTCGGTTAATACAGAGAGCCGGCTATGCCTTTAAGTCTTGGGTCTCTGCTATCATGGAGCATTCACACCTCAAACCAGTGGATGAGGGCCATCGATAGTGAGCACAAGTAATAGCCTTGTATCCTCATTCAACCGGCTTCATGAAGGGCTGAGTAAAAAATTATGGTAAATAATAGTAGCCACTTTAGTTAACCCAGTCATGAACAGTAGAAAAACAAAATGGCAGTCGCAAGAAAATGAAAACCGAAAAGAAATCAGCAGTAAAACTAACATAAACTCTTTTCATTCACCGATTTTTTGTTTGCAAATTTCGAAAATAAAATAACAAGAAAACTTGGAAAACCTATTTCAATGGTGTTTTGAAAAGAAAAGAGAAACTAACGTGAAAGGTAAAAACAAAAACCTAGAAAATAAAAACTTTAACCTAGCACTATTTTTCCCTAAAATTCCACTTCCTCTGCAATTGCCCCATCATATTCTATTTATACACAAAATTGAGGGTACAAATGTAATTTTTAATCCTAAATGAGTTGGCATTGTTTGGTCACTTGTCTTCATTCCATTCGCTGTAGAGAATATATTTTCACGTCATTTGTCTTCTAGTTCACTTGGCTGTGCGATGTGGCCCGACGTGTGTCTTCCAGAATGTGGGGATGATATCCGTCGATCTTATCTTTTCGAGGCGAATAAAACACGAACACCTGGCATCACACGTGTCCAGACGAATGGTGACTCAGACTGCGAAATGGTAGTGGTCAGTCTCCTTTTAGCCCGTTTCCAACCCATTTCGACTGAAATTCATTCGGATTTAATTTACCTGCACATAAGAGAATTTTAATTAAATTAAGGGGACAATTAATAATATAATATGGGGATTAAAATAATTAATTAAGAAATTAAGCACAAATAATTCTATTTTAATAGAATTATCACATAATTCTTAGCCAACCAATCCAATCCTAGTATTACATCAAAATCCATCATATCAAACATAATGAGATCGACTGACATATCCATTTCTCCCACCTTCAACTTACAATCTCTACACACATAATCTACTAACTGATTCTCAGTCATTAGAGTACTGGTCAGTAACTTTCTACTTAATGGGGAAAGCTTTACATGTTTCAACAATCTAAAAGCAAATGAAGGCAATACAAATGAATGTGTGGAATCAGAATAAATCAAAACATATGCTTCAAAATCAAAGATCAGGATGGTACCTTTAATCACATCCGATGAAGCATCCGCAGTACCCTGGTCCAAGGCATGTACTCGTCATCTGCCAACAACCTGTTTCCCCTTCTCCTCAGTTGTAGCTCTTCTTCTCGGAGTAGAAATATCAGTAGGGGTTCTCTACGGCTCTTTACCCTTTCTGTGGGGCAGTCTCAGTCAACTCCGGGCAATTTCTTATCACATACCCTGTCTTACCACATCGGTAACATGCTACAATAATCCCGTAATAAGGCCTATTACCATGGTACCTCCCACATTGTTTGCACTGTTCAGTAGTAGGCTGTGATCCTCCAATTACTATCCCCTTCGCTAGAGCTATGGCTAGATACACAGGAGGCTTAACAGTTCTCTCTTGTACCTCCTCAATTCGAGGTCTTTTACCAAACAATCTCCAACCTCCTCGAAATCTAAAACCTCTATCCACCACCAGTGTTTTCCTATCTTTGTCTCTACCTCTACTGACCTTCCCAAACTCAGAGGCATTTTCACTCTAAATCCTACTCGCATAACTGCGCTCTGTGCACTGCTTCATCATAAGTCAGGATATCAAAATGAACCAATCTTGACTTGATAATCGGTCTCAATCCATCAATGAACTTCATAACCTTCTTCGTATCACTGCTCATCGTGTCTGGGTCGTATCTCCTCAGGGTATAAACCTTGTTTCATACTCATTTACAGATCTGTTCCCCTAGGCCAACCCCATAAATTCCATCTACAATTTCCTCTGAGCAATTTTCGAAACATACTACCTCCGGAAAGCCTCTAAAAATATCTCTCAACTGATCTCAGTGTGTCGGGCTCTCAGAATCGGTTTGGTGGACCTCCACTAATGTTCTGCCGCTCCCTTTAGCATGAACGTGGTAAAAGCGACCATCTCCATAGTCGTACATTCAAAGAACTCATACAACTTCTCTATCTCATTCACCTAATCCTCTACAACCACTGGGTCATTTACCCTATTGAATGACAACGGTCTGAATTTTTGAAACTGTCGTAGTCTATCCAAATCACAACCATATCCCCATCCTCTGCTACCCTACTATGGAGCAATAGGAGAAGGCGTGTTCTGATCTGGTGGGGGTGTGAGAATATTTGTAGCCTGAGGTCTCTGTGCTGGCTGTTCATGCATATTAGGAGCAGCTGTCTGTCCAGCATTAGTAGCCTATGTAGTTGAGCCCTATCCGCCCCCAGCTCCATGTATAGACTGAGTGACTAACTCCAAAATCGCCTCTACACTCCGCTCTATTCTCGCGAAGTGTGTCTCAGTAGTCTTTGTCCCCTCAGTGGAACCCTATAGGGCATGATCAGATGAGGACTCATCTCGGCCCTCGGGCCTACCTCTACGGCCTCTGCCCTAGGCTCTCGCCTCTCTACCACTGCTAGTATTAGGCAGTGCCTAGATTCCTTCATTCAAAACAATTTTTTATTCAATTCTCATCTCGATATACACAATTGCATCTAAACAAAGCACCATAACTTGGGGATGTAAACTTTCTACTTCCTAATATCGACTCACATCAAACCAACTTGGTTTCGATACCACATCTGTCACATCCCTTTTTACCTAAAATCATTATAATTTTTTTTATCTTTCCATGTCGTGAACAGTCTCACCACCAACAGTTGAGCTGTGATTCGGTATTAGCCATACCTTACTGTCTACCATGTCATTTATTTCTTATTCTATTCAAAAGTAAACACTCACATTTCATAACCGTGACACTACAACTTCGTATGTGTTTTCCAATATTTACATGCCCCATATTACATTCCAAAACCATTACTGTGCTGTTATATGTTTAGATACAAAATGATACCAAGGTGTATACCTTTCGATGATGGGCAGCAACAGATACCAGGAATGCAAGTCCTCAGCCGCTCACTAACTACTGCGAGTGCTCTGTAGAAGGGGAAATGAAAGGGTGAGCAACCACACGCTCAGTAAGGTAATCATGCGAGCAAGTAGATAATCACACTATCTACATGATCATGATCCCATGTATTAAATCATTCTCTTTCGAAATCATACTTAAATATGAGTTTCATCGATACTTTTATGCCAGATAAAAAATTTCGTATAGAACAATTCATTTCGTGAAATGACAGATAAAGCATGGAATTATACGTCCTGCTATTTAAATAATTCACATTATGTCAAAACATGTCATTTATTTTAAATCGACATCCGCCCCAAAATTATCAGGACTCAACCCCAAAACCATAAAATCATGCAATCACAAAATCAAGAAATAAGTAATATGTGATTTCACAAAGCAAGTAACATGCGAGATTAGGCAAGAATCATGGTAATAACTCAAGGAATATGGCCATATCCATGTGATCCCAAGATACACGGATCTAAGGCTGCCCCAAGAGGTGGGTACCAAACCTACCTGCCAGCCTATCAGATCACAAGTCCGAAGACTACACGTCATATATCACGGCATGGTACAACGTAATCCATGCTGTAAGCATGGTATAGCGTACACCCCGTGCCAATGTCATCTCAATATTCGACGTCATGTCTCAAAATGCACGTGCAAGCATATTAAATTAGTGTGACACACAGTCTACACAATGCTCCCAGCACGGCCTTATGCATGTCATATAAAAATCTAGTGCGAGCAAAGCTCCTAACACTATGTCATGTATAAAATCATGTAAAAAACGAGTGCAAGCCAAGCTTCCAGCACTCTGTCACATGCACAAATCATGTCAAATCTCGTGCAAGGAATGCTCCCAGTACGTTTTGTTTTCACATATACCATGTAGGTGGCTCAATTTCAAAGAATGGTTTTAAAATGAAAATCAACACCCGTCATGTGCAATTTTATGTAAATTGATAAAACTTCAACCAGCCTACCCATATCTTTGTTGAAAAGCATTAAAATCCATCAAGAACACTCAGGTCTTGCTTTTCATGACTTTTTCTAAAATCGAAAATTTTACCCTTCATAGGGGCAAAATCGTCATTTACTCTTTCGGGTCACAATAAATATTATTAAATTTGTTAAAAAGCAGTATTTCATAGTGAAAACACTCAAAACATGCTATTTATGCCTATTCCAATTACATCCTAACTTTTTCAAAATTTCCCTTAGTAGTGGCAAAACGATAATTTTTCTAAGTCGGGTCCCTACCGAAATTTTTTTCATAATCAAAAATCCATATATAATTTAATTACTCAAAAATCTACCCAAAAATACGTGTAGCTACCTCTAGCTACTCACAAAATTCTCTTACTTCGTAAATCTTGGGGCAGCGCAAAAATGACGGGTTTCGAAATTTCCTCGATTTGCATGCCAAATTCCCGAGCCGCATAAAATGATACCAAATCATCAAATATCACTCAATTTCATTTTTTAACATACTGAGTTTTGGATTTAATTTCACAAAGGTTGACCAATTTAGACTTTTCGATCAACTTTTCTATTTTCTTGATTTTACCGATTTAAGTGTCGGTTTAAGCCGTTTTGGCCAATTTCATTATTCTAATTTCTCATTTAATTACTTCATTAACCTTATAACTCATTCAAGTTCATAAAACATGCTAGTCACTTTGCCAAATTTTCAATTCTTTCACTTTTCGGTTTTACACTAAGTTAAGCTATAAACCGGACTTTCTCGGTATCAATTTAACCATTAACAACCTTAGATCCATCCAAATTTTACCACAAACACATCAACACTATGCTTTCCAGACCTCAAATCATTTATAGAAATTAAATCATCCAATTCCACTTAACCAAAAACCTTCCAAAAACACCAAACAACAACATATATGAACTTTATCATCATCCATCAACCTTACCTCAGATTTGACCAAGGTTGAACACATTTTTATTCCTCCAAATTGATCCTCAACTGAAATTCAACATGTATATAGCTTAAAACCATGAAAAACTAGCTCAAAAATTGATCAAAGAATCAAAAATCTCAAAATTTCTTCTTACCCGAAACACGGTAGATTCTGCCTCTGTTTTTCTTTTGACTTTTTCACCTAGAAAATGGATGTCTTTGTGACTGTATTTTTTATATATTATAGAAGACTTGAAGGGGAAGATTTTTTCCTTCTTGACCGTCGCCTGAAACTGGCCGGAAGGCCGTCGAAAAAATCGTACAAGGAAGGCCTGGGATTACCACCTGCGGCAAGTTTGGGGAATTATTTCTCCTAGCTGGAAAGTCATATGGAGTTGATTTTTGAGGCTCCTGAAAGATTATTAAGTCTACTTTCAGACTGAAAAATTTGGGGTCAATTGGCTTCCCCTAAAGTCTCCAAATTTGACAAATTTGGAGGGTTGGTTGAAAATCTTAAACAGGACAGATTTCTGTTCTGCTCCACTTTTCAAGTGTTGTAATATGTCCCTAGTATGTTTCATAAAAATTTGGGGGTCACTTGTGTAAGAAACATTTCCCGATTAAGCTCAATTTGCACGATTTGGTCAATGCCGAGCAAAATGGCTTAAAGTTTTTTATTTATCCTAAAAATTAATTTGATCCCTGAAACCTCCATATTTCCACTTTATTTTGATTTCTCAAGTCAACTTCACCTTATATTAATTTCCTATGGCCTCATAATAATTTTCGTGAATTTTTTTAATTTAATCCAAATTTATTTCTATTTTCGAGCCCATTTACTCGATTTAGTGCAAAGCTGAGCCTTACTAACTTTTCCACTTCCAATACCTCAGTTTTTACTTCTAATTATCATTTCATGCTCAAACATGTAATTTTTAAGAAATTCTTGAGCTTAGAGCCTTATCTTGATTTGCGTGCCACCAGGCCCCACATCGCTAACCCAAGTGCTTCGGTGGTATATGGGCCTGCATAATATTATTCCGAGTTCTCAATTACTTCTTCGTTCTGCAAATAAGAAATAAAGTGGGAAAAATTTTGGTTTCACAATCTGCACAATTAAAGAAAATTAATCAAATTAAGAGAAAATTTAACATTTTTACAAGAAAATTAAGCAATAATTATGGAAAATAAGCACATAAATAACTCTATAAAATAGAGTTGTCAACATAAACTTGATTATTTGAAAACTATACATTGGTTTAAAAATGCATACATTAGAACCTATGAATCTATTTGATAAGTTTTAAAGTGAAATGGTATATGGCATAATGCATGTGCATAAGTTGGATATTTTTAAAAGAAAGCATAATATAGCTTTCATGATTTTTAGAACAAAGGAAAACTGATTTGGGGCATCGAAGCAATCCACCAACTGAAATGTGGGTACTAAGTGCTATGTCTTGGGAGTCACTTCTATAATCCTGCGAGAGTTATATGCTACACATTGGAAGCCACCTCTAGAATCTCAACGCCTAGTGTAAGCTTTAAGCTTTTGGAATAATTCGGCTTTGGAAATAATGTGCAACTTTGAAAATTTTGAATTTATCAAACTTTCAAAACTTTTGAAATATTAGAACTTCTGACTTTCAAACTTTCAGAACTTTAGTTTTGGAGACAATGACATAAATGATACTTTCAATAAAGCACTATTTGGAGCTCACCTAATTGGATTTTCAATCATTAGGCACTTAGGCTTGTCTGAAAAATGTTAGACAAGTCCCAGTTTCACTTGCTCAATGCGACTTGGAAGTTTGGAAATATGGCTAGGGGTGTAAAACGGGTCGAAAATCAGTGGGCTACCAGTTAAATCCGCATGCTTTTAAAGGGTCAATTTTATATTTTTAGGCCCATTTAAAAATGGGCCTAAACAGGTTCGGCTTGGCGAGTCTCGCATGGGTACAAGCCGACCCGCAGGCTTTCAAAGGACCGGTTTTATATTTTTAGGCCCGTTTAAAAATAGGTCTATCCATGCAGATCCGTGGGTCAGTTAATTTAAATATCAAAATTGGGCATTTTTCCTGGCCCAGTCCAATTGGCCTGTTTTCTGCTTGGGCCTGTTTTCTTTCTGCTGCATTGGGCCCAGGCAACACTGGCCTGCGGTGGAGCCTGCTCCTAGGCCTGACCTCTGCCTGGCCTGTGAAGCGTTAACTTACCTTTCCTTTTCATTTGGCAGAACCGCAACAGATGAGAAGAAGAGCAACTCGTCGTGGTGGTGGTGTACTGTCCCTAACCCTAAACATTTTCTCATCTCAGTCTCAACTCTCACCTAGCCTTCGGCTTCTCATCGCCGCCGCCGGTCCTCAACAACATTTGAAAGAATCGACCCGCCTGCTCTCTCTCATCTCAGTATCTCACCAGTCACCGCCACCATTTTCGCCTTTCTCAAATCTCACTCACCAACAGAATTGGCCTCCTTACTCAACTCACCGTCAACCGCCCGACCCTATTTCTCAGTCACCTACTGACTCACCCTAAGCCAAGCCGCCAGCCCCCCGTCGAGCGCCGATTGGGAATCGGGATCCACACGCAGACCTCACTTCAGTTAAGGAAGTTTTATGTGTATTTTGCTGTGTATTATTTGATACATTGATAATTGAATATGAAATTCTATTGTTTTGTTTGGTCTCTTGTTGAGTTAATGATGATATAAATATTTGCTGGTGGTAGACTGGTAGTAAGGTTTTGTTTGGCTTGGGAGGTTGTGATTTTTTGCTCAATTTTGATGATTTCCTCAATTCTGTATAGCTTAATCAAATATGCCATCAATTTCCTCATTTAGGTTTACAGCATACAGTGATATATTTTGAAATGAATGTAACACAACAAAAACTGAAAAGCATTAAATGTTTCTCAGCTCAGCATTCTGTATCAGTTCTATCTCTTCTTTTCTCCCCTATTTGTATATTTATTTTAGCGAAACACCAGGAAAATTGCCAACAATTATGAGGATATCAAGAATTCATTTTCTATTCTCTTGTTTATATTTCTTGCATCCATTAGATATACAGGGGATGTATGACTAATCTTCTGGTTGCATAAAGTTAGATATTTATTAATTAATGTAACTTGACTGAACTTACTTTTCACATAAACTATTTAAATTCACATTGAAGAAATTTGTTTTATAATTTTTTTATTGGAACCTTGAGCATTTCATAGAGAGAAGTGAATTGAGCCAACTCAAACAAATGCTAGTTCTTATATTAATTAATGAAACCTTATGTAAACCATGGTTAATTTTTTTTTTTTGTTCACGTAAAGTATGGTTAATTTATATTGTAAAAAGGCCCAACTCAATTAATGAGGTATGGGACCTTAATTTGTAAGCCCAATTCATTTTTTTAGGCCTTGGTAGCTTGATTTTCTTTTTTTTTTTCTTAAAAAAAAAACTACTTAGCACGCAGGCTGGTTCGACCCACATTGGGGCTGAACCAGTCTCAATTTATTTGGCCTGTTTAAATGCTGGCCTAAATGGGTTGGCCCGTACCCGCATTGATCCTCATCGGCCTGCCCGTTTTACTCCCCTATCTATGGCCGTAGGTAGGGTCTTGATTGGGAGTTTGGACCATTGATAGCTACAATAAGAAAGTTTGGACTATGGCCATAGGTGGTGTCCTTTTTAGGGACGAGTGGCTCACTTATAACTATTGTGGGATTAGTAAGTCTATAGTGATAAGTTTGGGAACTAATGCCTAATCTCAATTAGAACATTGTTTTGAGAACATTAGAACATTGCTTTAGAACATCCATTTTTTTGGATTTTAAACTCTAAACATTGTTCAGAGCATCGTTTCAAAACTTAGATCTTTGAATATCTGAACTTTGAATTTCGAAAAGCATACATGTTTTGTATATAAGAACTTTCAACATTTGATTATTGTATATGTTTTTGGATATTTGAACTTTAGAAACATCCATATGTTTTTCATATCAGAATCATGACATGATTTATGCATTCTTGCAATTAGAGCATGCCATGTTGTGATGTAAGAAAATTTGGACTTGGATCATGATATGCATCATTTTCAAACCATGTCTCTTCAGTAAATATTTTCGAATGATGCATCATTTTTAAAGCATGTCCTTATGCTTCATACTTTGACTCTTCTAATTGTACTTTGAAACTTGAATTCAGAACTATGACTTTGGGCATTCAGTTTTGTGCATGACGTATGCGTTCAAACATTTATATCTTTTGTACAGGTTTGAACTACCTTGCTTAGGTGTTAGGGCTTGGGGAAATGAGGTGTTTTTAAGCATACTTCCATTTGATACCCCTGAAAGCTCTAACTTATGGTGAATACTTTTCGAATAAGTTAGAATTCCTTTGAATATGTGATATGGTAAGTTTGTGCATAACATATGAATATGGAAACTTATTCAGACACACATTTAGAACAATATGAGCCTAACACTGTACTTATATAAGTTACTGAGTTTTAGCTCATTAAACTTTGTTTACTCTATTTCAAATTTAGCTTTAAGTTAACAGTACTTACTTTAGGAGACTTTAGGAGTGGTTCAATGAGACCATTGGAATCTCAACCTAAGTTTGTGAATGCTAATCTCTAGAGATCATGAGGCATAACCTCATAATTTAGGGTGAGTTTATATTTTGACAATTTGTAGAAAGTAAAAACCTTTTGAGATGTAAGCTATGTCTAGGTATTAGAGTGCAAAATTAAATATCCTGAGATGTATTTAAATTCAGTTACATGTGTACATGCTGCATTAATGTGAATTGTAGGTTTGGATACCTTAATGATTTGGTAGAGAGCCGTGATCTTAATGAAGGTAGCTTACATGTCCTATATAGTTTGATCTGAGGTATATGGAACAATAAAGGGATCTGATTTCATACCTGATATTGAGGACTTAGATGAGGACCTACTGTTAATAATCCGATTTAGATCAAGCATGTTAAGCCACTTCATTAATTAGAACTTACACTACCAATGACAAACCATTGGTATAAGAAAAAAAACTGGTCCAAGATTTTTGTTTCTACATTAGGAAAAGGGTCGTTAGAGTGACCACCCAAATGTTAGAGAGGTTAAGAGTGATTCTCAACTTGTAGCCTTTCAATGATAAGTCTCTTAATGTATTTAATATCCTTCTATCAATTATGTCTCAATGAATTAATAAGCATGCCATAATGTCTGCTAATCAATTCATCATATTAGTTTGTGCAACTTTAGGGTTGACTCCAATGAGTACTATGAAACTGAGTTCATCAAGTTCTCATTATTCCATGGCCGTGAACTTGTAAAGGTCAATCTCATGTCAAGAATGAACAAGATATGTCCCTTAAATTCAATTGGGGGTGATGATTCTCTCTTGACCACTCACTCATCTTCATATGCTTCGGGCCACACACAAAAGCATCCTAATTAGTCATTTGGCCAATCCAAATGAGTAAGGGTGAAATCAAAGTGTGATGGTCACATATAAGTTTTGCTGATATCTCATGTCAAATGATCACTTACTCGACTATCATATGGGAATGCTTTCATTAACACTTGAGTGAAATTACCAAATGGAATTATCATGTTGGGTCATGTTCAATGAACTTGTTTGCTAACAAGCACCAATATCTTAACCTCAAGTGTCACATATTTCAATTTACTAGATCAATAGCTTACTTTAGAAGTAATAAGTTCAACATTTGCTAGTCTCCAAAGCATTGTCGATGCCTATTCTTGACAATACATTCATTACGAACCTTTTTTGGAACAAGGTTTTGATGCATAATTATATGATAATTATAACTTCATAATTCCTTTGCAATGTCTATTGTGTCCCTTGGGCTTCACTGTATTTAGTGACAAAATCACTATTATTGTCTATATAAATAATGAAGGAAAACCTTTATATCCCTACCATAAGTGATTGTTATGGTATCATGCCTCACATCAAATGAGTTAGCTTAGGTCATATTCTAACAAAATCTCCATCCTTTCCTCCTTTTTTTTTTTTTTTTTTTTTTTTTGTAGATCGTTTAATAGCCTATAATCAAAATTTATCCTTATTTTTCGATTTCCATGTAAAACTATATATTTTAATGTAATACAATAATACCATTTAGGTACAACCACATTTAAAAAAAAATGGCAAATAATTAAAGTAATAATTATACAACTATCCTAAAAAGGGCTAGATGCGAGAGCAAGAAGAAACAAGGGACAATTCCACAACTGACCACAATCTTATTATTAGAGAAAAAAGAGGGGATATGAGCGAGCACATAGAATAAAATTTAAGGTATAGATCAGTTTTAAGAAAGTGCGTTGAAAAAAACGAGAGAAAATAAATAAATCTAAACAAAGATTACATTCTTAAGAAATTCAAGTCTTTTGATCCAAAGCTTGTGGATTTATACGGTGTAAATTACAATTCAACCCTAATAGTAGTTTTTGTTTTTGTTTTTTTTTTAAATGTCTATTTTTTAAAAAATAAGATTGTTTTTAAGAAAATCGTAGTTTTTTTTATCAAAAACAAAAATAGTATGGACTGTGATTTAATATTAACCTTAGTTTTCGATATAAGAAATGTCTATTTTTTAAAAAATAGATAAAGGTTGAAGACATAAATGTAGTTTATATAAAATTGTTTAGGTTTCAAAAAGCAAGATGAAAAACAAGGATTTAAAAAAAAAATTGAAATCTTTTAATCGAAAGCTTATATTGGATTTATATAGTATATACTATGATTTAACATAATCTGTAGTTTTTATTTTTTTTAAAAAAATACTTTTAGAGACATAAACATAGTCGATTTTCAATAAATTTTTTATTAAAGTGTAAATTTATAAAAGTTTAAGTCGTGATTTTTATTGCTAAAAATTACGATTTTTTTTATGAACCATATTATTAATATTATTAATTCTATTTTCTATGATATTTAAAATTTTAAAATTATTACAAATTAAAAAAATTGTAATTAATGATATTATACTACATGTACTTTCAATAACGATAATTAATATTTTAACATAACCATAATTTATAAGATTTACCTAATACTGTTAGGACAATTTTATTTCAGTTGTTGTCAAATAGAATAATGATGTGTTGCTGACGTTCTCGTTTCGATCTTCGTGCCACGTGTTACCAGAGGCTCTATAAGAAAGAGAATGCTTAGATGGATGCAGGGGTTGTTCTCTGCGTAAGCACTCCGATGCTTAAGTCAGAAGGGAATTTAACAGAATTTCTGTAAAGAAAATAGATACTTAAGTTTTTGAGTAATACCTAACCCCTATTTATAGGAATTTATTCTGCCTGTAATTACGCATATATCCTTGGATCAAATGTCATTTTTGTCTTATTTAATACTTGTGTAATTTAAAATATATGACGAACGAATAGAATATGTGACATTTCTCATGCCACGTGGTAATTCTTGATTAGATCAAGTGATTTCGAGGGTGAGCAGCCTTACTAGCAATCTCAGTCTCTGTCAGACGATCAAAAGCCTTTCCTAGTGGACCAGTTCCTGAGAGAAAAACAAATGAAAAATAGTTAGAGAAACCATTTGAAATAGATAATTATTCGCAGATTAAAATGCAATATAAAATCACCCGAATTAAGATAATCATCAAGAGAACGGATGTTAGCTAAACTCTCGTCTGAAAGGAAGTCTCAAAAGGGGCTCCCAAAAGCCTCGCCCTGACCCCAACCCAAGTCCTCATCAAAAGGAACGTTGGAATGTCCCACACCTTGACCTCCTTCGAAGGAATGAGAAGGGAAAACATGCTCCGATGAGGAAACTGGAGTGACGGGAACGCTCCCCCAACCGGCGACGGCTATATTTTTCGGAGTTAAAAGAGACAATAAAGTACTATCATCATTTGTTTGCAACTGAGAGATAAAATGACTATATACGTCACTTAAGTCAGAAAGCGGACTAAGGTTAGAAGGCTCATAGAGACACCACTGAGTGGGGATGTGTAAAGTCGAAGGGATCTCGACAATAAGCCAATCAGAGGCATAATTATGTAATTTAGACGGAGGCTTCCCAAAAAGTTTGCTACTCTGCCCCTTCCCGAAAACCTTTTGAATACCAAAACGAGTCGAGTTTCGAACACTACGAACTCTGAAGAATGAGTTAAACATGGGAATAGTGGGCGTAACATTAAATCTATGGCATACAATCGTAAACTCAATCACTTGCATCCATCCATTAGGGTGAAGTTGAGCAGGGACTATGTCGTAATGTTGAAGAAAAGCAACTTCGAAGTCAAATAAGGAAAAACGAAACCCAAATTCTAATGAAGCTTGGTGGACGGGAACACCACTACTAACAGCTTGAGGGGTGCATTCCGTATCGGTTGGGAGCTTATAATAATAGCCCTCAGGAAGAGGAAAAGCACTACGAATAAATTCAAGATCATACTCCCTAAACCTGAAATAAGATTCTAAGTGCATTTGTTTCCCAGTACATTGTCTAGCCATTAGAAGTAAATTTAGCAATGTATGACGGATTATGCTGTGAGGGTGTGATTGCCGCAAGGGGTACATTGCTGCGAGGGGTACACTGCCGCGAGGGTTTGTTTGCTGCTAGGCTATGTTGCCGCAAGAGTCTGTCGCGGGAGGTATGATGCCACGAGAGGTATATTGCTGCGAGGGTATGTTTGCCGTGAGACTTATGTTGCTACAAGAGTCTGCCGCGAGTGGTATATTGTCGCGAGGTATATTGTCGTAAGAGTTTGTCGTGAGAGTCTACCATGAGAGTTTTGTCTGAGAGAATATGCGAGTAAAGTGACGCCGACGACTCACGGCACTTATATATATGCCGCGAGCTGCGTAGACTCCTGCGAATAGATGACTATAACGGCAAATACTGTTAAAATAATAATAATAATAATAACAATTACTCCCCACTCTTTCGCAAGTTGTAACTTTATGGAAAAGTACACTTTGTTGTTATTATTATTTTTTAACAGTATTTGCTGTTAGAGTCATCTATTCGCGGGGGTCTACGCAGCTCGCGGCATATATATAAGTGTCGTGAGTCGTCGATGTCACTTTACTCACATATTCTCTTGGACAAAACTCTCACGGTAGACTCTCGCAGTAGACTCTTACGACAGTATACCTCGCGACAATATACCTCTTGCAGTAGACTCTTGCGGCAACATAAGTCTCGCGACAAACATACCCGGCAATATACCTCTCGTGGCAGCATACCTCTCGCGGTAGACTCTTGCGGCAACATAGCCTCGCGGCAAACAGATCCTCGCGGCAGTGTGCCCCTTGCGACAAGCACAGCCTCGCAGCAGTGTACCCCTTGTAGCAAGCACACCCTCGCAGTATAATCCGTCATACATTGCTCAATTTACTTTTAATGGCTAGATAAGGTACTGGGAAACAAATATACTTAGAATCTTATTCCAGGCTTAGGGAGTCCGATCTTGAATTTATTCGTAGTGCTTTTCCTCTTCCCGAGAGCTATTATTATAGTCTCCCAATCGATGCGGAATGCACCCCTCAAGCTGTTAGTAGTGGTGTTCTCGTCCACCAAGCTTTATTAGAATTTGGGTTTCGTTTTCCCTTACCTGACTCCAGAGTTGCTTTTCTTCAACATTATGACATAGTCTCTGCTCAACTTCACCCTAATGGATGGGCGCAAGTGATCGGGTTTACGATTGTATGCCACAGACATAATGTTTAACTCTTTCAGAGTTCGTAATGCTCAGAATTCGACTCGTTTTTGTATTCAGAAGGTTTTAAGGAAGGGGAAGAGTAGCAAACTTTTCGAGCAGCCTCCGTCTAAATTACATAATTATGCCTCTGATTGGCTTATTGTCGAGATCACTTTGACTTTACATATCCCCACTCAGTGGTGTCTCCACGGGCCTTCTAACCTTAGTTAGCTTTCTGACTTAAGCGACGTATATGGTCCTTTTATCTCTCAGTTGCAAACAAATGATGAGAGTGCTTTATTGTCTCTCTTAACTCTAAAAAATATAACCGCCGTCGGTTGGGGGTGCGTTCCCGTCGCTCAAGTTTCCTCATCAGATCCTGTTTTGCCTTCTTATTCCCTCGAAGGAGGTCAAGGTGTGGGACATTCCAACGATCCTTCTGATGAGGACTTAGATTGGGGTCGGGGTGAGGATTTTGGGAGCCCTTTTTTAGACTTCCATTTAGACGAGAGTTTAGCTAACATCCGTTCTCTTGATGATTGTCTTAATTTGGGTGATTTTATATTACATTTTAATCTGCGAATAATTATCTATTTCAAATGGTTTCTCTAGCTCTTTTTCATTTGTTTTTCTCACAGGAATGAGTCCACTCAGAAGGGCTTTTGATCGTCTGGTAGAGACTGAGAGTGCTACTATGGCTGCTCGCCCACATAAAATTAGACGCCCTACGAGCTCCGGTCAAGATCAGGCTAGGGGGACTTCTTCTCGGGAGTGACATCGAGGTGAAAGGATGAGATCTTCCCCTGTTTCTTCGTCTCGTCTCGAGGGGTCAACTTCTCAAAATCGGGACAGGGGAAAACAACCGACAGTGGAGGCTTCACTTCCTGACCCTGATTTAGAGGAGTATCATAGGAGCAACTGGGCGCTCGCCCTTCTCGTATTGAGAGGCGGACCTTACACATTAATTCGGCTATGCGGGATACGCCAACACTTCCGTCAATCGTCGAGCTTAATACTTCTCGGTTCCAAATGGATGGTGGCACGACTGTTTGTGGTCAGAATTTCGTCGTCTATCCCGGTGTTAATGATAACAACTTGATCCATGATCCTGGAGTCGCATCTCGTCTGGGATGGTTGACTATCCTTCCTCGAGATGAAGCAGAGCTATTCAAGGGTTTTCCTGTTCCTGAAGATCGATTTGATTATTTAATAATGCAAGTACAGTTTTATCTGTCTTATTTCTCCCTTCTCTGTCTTGTTAATTTTATCTTACTTTATCATCCTTTGTCTATTTTCAGCCAGCTCAGTAGGTGATCGCTTGTAACGCACGACACAGAACATACAGAGCACAGGTTGATGCTGAGCTTGACCAGCTAAAGGCTGGAAGATCCGAGTGGCAAAATGAGAGACCTCAATATCTGAGATTTTCCAAGCAAATTGATCGATTAAAAAAGGAGAAGGAAGACCTTCATCTTGAAAACCTTAACCTTCAAGAGAATTTCGCCAAGGAGCGTGAGGTGCATTCTGCCACTTATGAGGAGCTGAAGTCTGATTACGAAATTATCTTATCTAAACTCCAAGACCTCCAAACTAGCAATGAAGAGTTAAAGTCTGATTGTAGAAGGTTGGAAGAAGAGCTTTCTAAGCTACGTGAAGAATCTCAACCTTCCACCATTGATCCAGACGCGTGCAACCAGATTCGTTCTGAAGCTGTTAGAGAATATCGCCTATGGTAAGAAGCTTATGTTCTCTACAGGATTTGTCAAATATGGTTTTTATATGGCGCGTTCTTGGTTAGAGAAAAAGAGATCAGACAAGACTTTTCCTGAACTACAATGGTCAAGACAGTTGGAGCATTATACCGATGAATTTCGTGATTGGACAAGTTATGAGCCCAACGGTGAGAATTTTATGGATTATATGGAGAGGGGGGCTCATGACGATCTTTCTAATCTTTCAGGTCCATGGGAGCCTCGTCCCCAACAAGTAGTGATTGACGCCATGGGCAACTTAGATGGTAACGAGTCAGATTCTTCTGATAGGGGCGTCTCTCCACCGATCGAGGAGTAGTTTTAGTTTTTTGTTTTCTTGTTAATACTTTGAGTTTTTCTGTAATAAAAAATCAGATTTATGATTCATATATATGGAGTTTTACTTAGTACTGATGATTTCATGTACTTTTCTTATATCATTATGACAACGTATTTTGCATATTCTCGTCTTAAGTCTCTTTTATGGTTTGTCTCACACATTTTTTGCTTTAAGTCTTTCATTATTATTTTATTTGAGGCTTATTTCGCGGACTTTTTGCTTCAAGTCTTTTAATTGTTTGAGTGCATGATTTACTTTGTGCATTTTTCGCTTCAAACCCTTGCACATTTCTTTATGGCTTACCTTGCGTATTTTTTGCTTCAAGCCGTTTATTTGCTTGGGTGCGTGGCTTACCTTGCACATTTTTTACTTTAAGCACTTGCACATTTTCTTCGTGGCTTACCTCGCGCATTTTTCGCTTCAAGCTCTTGTTTTGGGTGCGTGACTTACCTCACGCATTTTTCTCTTCAACCCCTTGCACATTTTCTTTGTGGCTTACCTCGCGTATTTTTCTCTTCAAGCCCTTACACATTTTCTTCGTGGCTTACCTCGCGCATTTTTCGCTTCAAGCTCTTGTTTTGGGTGCGTGACTTACCTCACGCATTTTTCTCTTCAACCCCTTGCACATTTTCTTTGTGGCTTACCTCGCGTATTTTTCTCTTCAAGCCCTTACACATTTTCTTTGTGGCTTACCTCGTACATTTTTCGTTTCAAGCCTTTGTTTGAGTGCTTAGCTTACCTCGCGCACTTTTCGCTTCAAGCTCTTGCACTTTTTCTTCGTGGCTTACCTTGCGCATTTTTCGCTTCAACCCTTTGCACATGTTCTTTGTGGCTTACCTTGCGCATTTTTCGCTTCAAACCTTTGTTTGAGTGCTTAACTTACCTTGCGTACTTCTCGCTTCAAGCTCTTGCACTTTTTCTTTGTGGCTTACCTCGCTCATTTTTCCCACAGACGACGCTAATTGTTGTTGCCAAACAGAATGATGATGTGTTACTGACGTTCTTGCTTCTATTTTCGTGTCACGTGTTACTAAAGGCTCTGCAAAAAAAAAGAATGATCAAAGGGACGCAGGGGTTGTTCCCTGTGTAAGTATTCTGATGCTTAAGTCAGAAGGGAATTTGATAGAGTTTCTGTAAAGAAAATAGAGACTTAAGTTTTTGAGTAATACCTGATCCCTATTTATAGAGATTTATTCTGTCTGTAATTGCGCATGTATCATTAAATCAAATGTCTTTCTTTATCTTATTTAAAACTTGTGTAATTTAAAATATACGACGAACGAATAAAATATGTGATATTTTTCATACCATGTAATAATTTTTTATTGAATCAAATATTTTAAATATTTTTATTCTCAACAATTTCAAATTAATTTGATTTCAAGATACAGCTATCAATGTTGTTTACTTTTTCTCGTTAATTAGAATTGATGGTTTGAGTCAACTTTTACTACTTTTACATGTTGCGGTCAGGTGTGCAGCATGTCAATGCCATGCATGCTCCACATAGCTGCCTTCTGTATAAATCATCAATTATTTTTGTTAGCATAATAATGCGTTTACATTCATAAAATACCACATGTCAGCATCAGATTGGTTAGCTATTGTATCATCGCCTTTGGCTAATGATATTACTGAAGTACCACGTCGAAGAACAAATTGGTAATGTACATAACACATGGGATATTTTTTAAGTAAATATATCTCATTAAAAGATTGCAGAGTACAAAATGAAACATGACATTAACAATTGATATTATAAAAATAAGTAGAAGAATAATTAAATCTTCTAAAAACCTGGGTCTACTGCATTACTAAAAATTAAATTTGGATTCTCTTTTTTTCAAAAAAAAAACAAAATCACAAGTAGATAAGCCATTAACAAATAAATTTAAAAGTTAAAGATGAAATAAATTCAGTATAATGTTATTTCTTTTGTCTTTGACACTTAATTTGATTAAAATTAATTCAAGAGATAATACAAATATAAATCCCTCTCACATATATCTTTTAAATATTAATTTAATTAAAAGTAATAAGTATAACATATTAATCTTAGAGTAACTTAAAAAGATATTAAAAATGTAAAATCACTTTCCATACTTGATAGAGGTCAGATTCTACAAGTCCACATAAGCCAACATTGACCAATAAAGGACAGCCATGCGTCAGGTTGTAGGTCACGTGGCAATCAATGAAGAGTTATAATCCACGTGGCACATAGACTGACGACAGATGAAATATCTCGCGACAAAGTAAGCCTGTGGCAGAGTGTCTTGCGGCGGAGTATGTCACACGATAGACCTCAGTGCTTTAAGCCTAACGACAGAGAGCGGTAAACTTCTGCGGTAGAGTGTATCTGCGACAGACTCTACATTCTTAGTGTAACGATAGAGTGATATGCGACAAAGTGAACCGCGGAAGAACTCTGCGCCCAAGTCTGCTGTAGAGGTCATCGAACCTCTTTCGCAGACTTGTATTCATCCGCACTGTGGCAGACTCTGAGTTCTGCGACAGAGTGTCTAGACACTCTGTCGCCTGCCCAGATGCGCGCTTGGACCTCAGATCCGTACCGCCCAAAACCACATAGTTTTGGGCCTAGGATATTCATAAGCCCTGAACAAATATAAAGCTCGACATAACTCCAAAAATATTTATAAATACCCCAGGTATGATAAAAAAACCCTAAACTCTATTTTGTTTACTAAAACTCTGCTTAAACACTTTTTTTGACTTAAGCATCGGAGTACGCGCGCAGGGACAAATCCCTGCGCCTCTCTGACGTTCACTATTTTTACAGACTCTTTAAGACACGTGGAGAAGACCACATCAGTATCATTCAATCATTGTTGTTCAGTACAACAACAATACTATTGTACTTTTTTTAAAAAAAATGCATCTTATTGTATTTTTAACTTCTATATATATTGATTTATTTCAATAACTTTGCTGTCATTAAAAAAAAAAAATCTCTTATTATAATTAATACAATTATATTTTTAATCATCATTAAATATTTCTGTTTTTATTTTCCCCAATTTTATCATAAACTAATTAATATTATTAAATTTTACACTATTACTTGTTAACAAATCAAACAAGTTTAATTATTTGAATTGCGACCTAATAATTTTTATTGGAAAAAATTTAATGAGTCTAAAAGTTATTTTAAAAAAAAAATAACGAGTGAAAGATACAAATGAATTGATTTGCAAAAGAAGGCGTTTGGAAGGCACAAAATTTTGACCTGTTTCCTGTTCAATAATTTGCTAGATGGGACAGTCAAATATAAACAGAATAATATAATTGAATTTCTTTCATTGTACATGTTCAATACTCTGTTTGATAAAAAAAATGAAAATGAAAAAATTTTAATCCAAAAGTTTGAAATACAAACTAGCAAGTTAACGCGGTTATAAATTCCAACCATAAGATTAAAACAAAATTCTTTCTTCTTTCCACCCTCCTTGCCTTACAGAACGTAAATCTAATAACACAAAATTAGACTTCAAATGAATCAAGCATTTCTCTTAGTGTTTTTTGGGATGTTGACCACTGTTTATCATTGGCACTAGCCACAAACAATACAACAGTGCTTCCTTTTGCCGTTGCTTTTGCAAGATTGTGGGAACCCGTCAGAGCAAATGGTGTCTCAAGAACATATTTGTAGTACTGCCAAAACCAAGCTTAAAATTAGAAGACAATAAGTTTAAAGAAAAACAAAGTACAACATAAGAGATATATTAAATAGTACTCTAATCCTATCTCCATAAAGCATCCGAGTGAAGGAATTGAGATTACAATTGCAACAACCACAGTTAATTCGAATAAGGGTTCAAAACATGCATAGACATCAAGCAAAGCTGGATATACTTTAGCTCAGGTGATCAAGCTATGCTGTTTTCATTTTTTGTTTACACTATCCCTCAAAAAGTTCATTGAAGGTGGATTCAAATGATCTTTCAACATCAAAGTAAGGTGGACGATGTTTTCATCCCTCAAAAGAGAAGTGTTCGGGGTAGGAAGTTTGGATTTGTTCGTTTTGCTGATATTGGTGGTGCAAACAGAGCTACCTTGGTTATTGGATTAGAAAATAAGTGCTAATAATGCCAGATTCAAAACTAGATCAAATTATTGGAAAATAGTCCCTCCAAATGGAGAGTTTACTCAAGAGCAGACGTTTCCAAAAATGGACAAAGAGAAAGGTGACAATGTAAAACAAATCAAATCAGGTGATGATTCTCGCAATACCAATATGAACAATGGAATATCATATTCTAAAAGATTATACAAGGAGGCCTTAATCAATGAGAAGTCTAAAGTTGTCATCATCATTATCAGAGCATTTATCCCACTGTTGGGGTAAGTTACATGAACCAATATATAAAAGCATGCGAAGTCGTCAAAATTAATTCTCCTCCTCCACTTATTCTTATCTAAGATAATCTGTTCTTTCAACTCTCGTTGCACCATATATTTCCAAATAACTTTTTTCCAAGTCTTTTCGACCTTTCCCTAGTCTTGAACCTTTTTTTCATCATTCATGGCCTCCACTCTCTTAAATGAAGTGTCCACAGGTCTACATCGTATGTGTCCAAACCAACATAGATGACTTTCACTCATTTTGTTTTCAATAGATGTCACTCTATCCTTCTTGCGAATGTTTTCGTTCCTAATTCTATCTTTTATCGTATATTTGCACATTCATTGCAGCATTCGCATCTCTACTACACTCATCTTCTGTGTATGCAGTCTTCTTGTCGCCCAACATTCACTATAATAGAGTATTTTTGGTGTAACAACCATCTTGTAAAACTTGCCTCGTAGCCATATAGGAATTCATTTATAACAAAACACACTTGTAACGCTTCTCCAATTGCTCCATCCAGCCTAAATCCTATGAGTCATATTGCCATAAATCTCTCCATCCATCTGTAGCCCAAATATATAAAATGATCACACTTAGGGATTGCCTCCCCACCTAGCATCACTATGTTTCGATTTTTCTTTTCGTTTGAATTGAATTTACATTCCATACATTTAGTCTTTACTCAACTTAATCTGAACCCTTTTGATTCTAGCATCTGGTTCCATAGTTTTAAATTTTCATTAACCTTTGCTCTAATCTTAGTACACAAGATAATATCATCTGTAAACACCATACACCAAGACACACTATCTTAAATAGATTTTGTTAGCTTGTCCATTACTTAGAGAACACAAATGGACTTAACATTAATCCTTGATGTCATCCTACTGTGATAGAAAATTCGCTTGTGCAATTCGATATGTTCTCACATATCATTGCATCTCTATACATGTCTTTAATTATTTGAATATGCTTCAAGGGAACTCTTTTCAATACACTTCACATGTATCCTTGCATCTCCATACTTGATTTACTAATGGTGACAAGGTTGCTTTGTTGCAAACCTGCAAATACTCCAATGGATAGCAACTACAAACAAAGTATAATTGAAGAAAGTACTCCATAAATAAAAGAAGGTACCAACATCTTGTGGGTAAGCTTGTCTATCTCTCCCACACAAGATCAGACATCAGTTTTTCAGTTAGTGTTGGAAGTCAATTTATGAACAACCCAACTAAGAAACACATGGTGGTCTACCATATTCTCAAGTATCTAAAGATAACCCCAGATGTTGGATTGTTCTTCAAAAGAACTCAAAATCGAGATGTTCAAATTTATTCAGATGTAGATTGGACTAGTTCCATCATAGATCGTAGGTTTGATTCAGGTTATTGCACTTATATATGGAGAAACTTGGTTACATGGAGAGGTAAGAAGCAATATGTTGTTGCTAAGAGTAGTGTAAAGGCAGAATTCAAAGCAATGGCTCATGGAATTTGTGAGGGAATGTAGCTTAAAAGGCTTCTTGATGAACTAATAATTCCTTCAAGAGAACCCATGAAGATGTACTATGATAATCAAGCGACAATAAGTATTCCCAAGAATCATGTTCATCATGATAAAACGAAACATGTGGAGATAGCTCACCATTTCAGAAAAGAAAAAATTGAGGGGAAAATTATTTCTTTTATCTTTATCTACACGCCTTTTTCCCTTCAAACTGCTAATGTCTTCACCAAAGCCTTGCCACGAACCAACTTTGAAGATCTTAAATCCAAGTTGGGAATAATTAACATCTACAATCCAACTTGAGGTGGAAAATCAGAAGTTGTGTTGTTAGAGATTGTGATGTTATGATTGTATTTACTCTCTTTAGAGTGGACTGGGTAGTTTGTTACCTTATTAGCATTAGCTGTTTATTAATCCTTGATTTGTTAAGATTTTCTCTCCGTAAAATTAGGGATTAGTTTCCTGATTCTAATTCTGATCCAGCCTATATATTTCCCTTAGTCTTGTACAAAAAATATGAATAAAAACTCTGAGATTATTTCAAATTCATATATATATATATATATATATATATATATTCCATTAAAATTAACTTGATTTTTCCTTTTGCTCTCAAATAATTATTGTTGTAGTCTTGATACTATTTTACAACTAGTCCCCATCTTGCTTGACTCGTGTTTGAAGTTAGTCAACAAAGAGTGGTATTGATGTGATTTTGCTTCAGTTTGAAATTGAGCTTCGAGTGTTAAAGTTGAGGCTGTAGCACCAACTATTCACTGAAGAATCTCTTGAAAAGAAAAATCAAATTGAGGTCTGATAACTTCTTAATTAGCTTTGATTGTGTTTCTCCCTATATTTTTTTATGAGCTACTTTGTTTTTTTTTTTTTTTTATTATTTAATTACAATAAAAAGCTATTGATATTATTTTGTTTTTACAATTAATGATGAATATGTGATTTTTGTCACCTTATAATAAAGAAGATTTTATTCAAATCCATAATTTCTTTGAGCTTGGAAAATTCATTAAAACTTGAGCTTAGTAGATGCATGATGTAGCTGCTGAAGTTTGGTTTTTCATTGAGCTTTATGATTTTCGATTGCTTTGGTTTTGCTTTGCAGGCCTCTAGGTTAGCATTTAGTGTTTGCTACTTGTAAAGGCATTTAAGTTTGAGTTAAATGGTAATGTCATAACAATTCTAGGCAAAATACACTTGTAAGATTAGCTAGAATGCAATTCAGCGATTTAAGGCTTTATGAAGTCCCATTTTAGTTGATCCTAAGAATTAGTGAGCTATGAAAAGGCTTAGGAGGTTAAATAGAGTTAGGTTGAATAGGATGAGACAAAAAAGGAATTCTATAAGTTGTCATGTGGCTGACACTGTGTTAAGGTAATGTAATGACATCTAGTCAAAGACTATGAGTGATGTTAGTAGTCAAATAAATTGCAGTAATGGTCTGAATGATTCGGTTGCAGCTGAATCTCTGGATTTTACACATAGTATCTTTGTCATAAAGTACTTAATTTCTTAAACTATTTTGGTTTAATTTTGTTTTAGCATTTGATAGCATCATGATTTGAAGGTCAAATTTCTCCAAGTTATATATATATATATATATATATATATATATATATATATATATATATATATATAATCAGATAACAATTTATTTTCTATGCAGAGGGAAAGAGAAGATGAAAAGCAAAACATAACAAGTTGCTGATTTTTGCATATACTTCTAAAGAAATAGTAAACACCAATGGCAATGGCAATGGCAATGGCAACTGGTGTTGTAGACTACGTTTATTTTTCCGTGCTCAGTTGTTAATGGTTTCATCTACCTTTCGTTTCATTCATTATTAGAATTGCTTTTTGCAGCAACTAATATTTTAAGTTAGTAGATTTTTTGTTTTTGATAGTGTAATAGAATGAAGTCATAACTACATTTTGTAATCCAATCAAGATATGAAGCAAACTACGTGTGGTTTCTTCTTTTGAAGCAAATCACATATTTATGATGTTTCAGATTGGACATTTATGTAATAAGTAAAAAGAATGAGCAGGGTTAGAGAAAAGGATACCGTCTGCTCTCCACGCTTTTCGACAGATATTTCAAGGAGTTCATCGGGATCATAAGAATTTCCAGTGACAAAAGGGCCAAGAGAGGCAATCACTTTCTCGGGGCTCCCAATTTCTTCAATTGTTGCATTTGGCTTGTTGGTTAGCCGTACCAGAGGAGATGCCACCACTTGGACTTTCCCCTGCTTTTCATCTTCAAACTTCACTTCAACCCAAGGCTCCGCACACTTTGGCTGGCAGTAATTGCCTGAAAGTATGTTGGCCACACGACTTTGTTTCCAAGTTGGTGGAATAAGGAACTGGTAGGGCTGCACATTTCCTGCGAAAATACTAAATTTCAAGCGTTATTAGCAAGTACATACAAAATCTAATTACAAATACCTGACTCTCTTCATTAATTTGAAAATATACATACATGACGGAGTGATGATGAAAATATACCTGCGCGTAGAGCTGGGGTATCTTTGGGGGAGGCCTTGAAGACAACGAAAGAAGGTTGGGTGGGAGAGGGAGGAAGATAAGAACCCACCTCCACCTCTCGTGCTTCTGAAATGGGAGCTCCTCCCAATACCTCGAGCGGCAACATTGCCAGTCCTTTAATGAATATTTCTCTACTCAGACCGATTCCTTTATTATTACTGATATTGATCCGCAGGTTCAGTTTTTCTTGCACTGATGTATGATTTTGATTTGTATTTGAGATTCCATGTTTGAGTGAAGATATGGGAGAATTTGGGAAGAGTGGAGAGAGGAGAGCTAGTGAAGCAGAGGCCATGATGACATTGGTATCTTTTTTGGAGGGAGGAAACAGGAACTTATCTGCTTGGATTGGCCTTTTTCGATAAGGAAAAGCCTCTGCCCGATCTTTTTAAGAAATTTCTCCATCCATCAATTTTTTTTTTTTAAGTTAACTGTCTAATAAATAGTAAAAAATTTCACACAAACACCACCTATCATTACCAATCCACGTACCTTGACAAAAAACATTTCGGTGGACTAACAAAAGCCACCTGTTTCAGTATTTTCTATTTTTATTAGATAGTGGAGTAAAATCTATATAACCTTAATATTAAATGTAACATTTAGAAAATAAAGAAAAAATATTAGTTATGTATAATTACCACGTCATCAAATTTGGGTTGGTTAGATTGAAATTTTCAATTTAATTTTATTTAATTTCGAAAGTAATTTTTTAAATTGAAAGTAAATTTGGAAAAAATATAGGTGAAGGAAATATCCTAATTGCAGATGATATGATGCAAATCGTGACCATCCCGTTAACATCATCAATAACCAACTAGTAAAGCTCAATTCTGTCAATGTACCTATACTTTTTGAAGCTTCCTTCTTTTTCTTCTCTTTCCTTCCATTTTCAACCAACCGGCACGTTTTCTCGCTTGGAAAACAGGTGTCAGCTAAATCATCGCATGCCTCATGCGTGTCGAGGCAAGCCATAAGCCTGGTGGCTATCAGTTTGGCTCATGCACTCCTTTCCTCCATTTCCTTTGTCATTGTCAGATCCGACTGCCAATTCTTTGCCGAGGAGAAGCTCTCAATGTCATCTTCATCAATTGATCATCCTGAGAAGCTTTAGGTTTCCATATAAATTTCGCATTAGTTCTAAAAGCAAAAGCAGAAGAAGGTAAGCCATCTTTCTCTCTCTCTCTGATTTAGTATTTTTGAATTGATTTTTTTTTTTAAATTTAAATTTAGAAGTTGGCGGTAGGTGATGGCCCGAACCGTGGCTAGGTTAACAGTGAAAGGAGCGACCCTCGTTAACTTAGGTTAAAGGAGGGGCTGGGCATTCATGTCTGGTGCGAGAGGAAGTATGCTTCATGGATTCTTTTCGTTTATGCTAACAAGTGCCGCGTGATCAATTCTCACTTTGATGTAGGAGTCAAAGAGATAGAGGTTAGCTTAGAAACTTCTGGATTTAAATATTTGTATAATGTTTTCATAAAATATGTTTTTTAATGGAAAGGTTTTCATAAGAAGGATCAAAGGAGAGATACAAACATGCATAGCCAAATACATACTCTACTATTTAAATATTTTATTTCTGGTGAATAATTAGTACTTACTGTTTTCATCTCAAACCAACAAGCATATGAAATTGACTCACTCCATCATACGTGACGATTTTGATTTTAGGGTGGTGAATTAGGTGACTCCATTGTACGTGACTATTTTGATTTTAGGTTGGAATGGGGTTTAAAATGAGCCAAGACCCGTAGTCCCCAATTCAGGAACTACCGTAACATTTTGTAATTTATAATGGCTTTACAGTAAATGCTATCTACCATGTTGTGTCATCTATATTTTGTGTTTCTCCTTGGTTAAGTCGTTGTCCAGCACAGTCTATTGCCATGAACATTTTGATTTCATTTTCCATCCACATAAATGATTGCTTTGTTCCTTATGCACATGCATTTGAATGAATGATATACTAGCAGATGCATGAAGTTCATCTGCCTTGGATTTATTAAGAATCTGCTACAAGACTTCTACTGAGTGGCTGCAGCATGTTTGAATTTAAAATTTTCTATTGCATCATTCCACAAAGGGTGACTTCTAAATGCTACAAGGTTGAATCACCATTGTGTTACTCATGTTATTAAAGTCTGAATGGATATTGGATAATTGATTCTATAGTCTCATAGCAATAGGTAAAAACAAATCAAGTGTCATAGTGTTTTGCCATCTATATCAAAACATTGTCACATGTTTGGCTTATGTGCCTTTTTATTGGTTGTTTCTTTGAAAATAGTACTTTGGCTTACGTTAATGTTTCTATTTGAATAAGATATTCAAGAAGGTTCTGACACAATGTTTTGAGAAAAAGCAATCATTTGTAGATCTATATAAGCTACTATTGGCTTCCTTGAGAAGTTTTTTGTGCCAACTACTAGTTACCAACTTATAATATTATAATGAACTTTTACTATATATTTTGCGTGAAGTGACTACATTTCATATCCACACATCTAATTTTTTTTATGTTATGTAGGTAACAAAACTTCCAAAATTTGTTCCGGAATTCTCATAGAATTGTGCAGCTGATGATGAATTGGCTCCATGATATTTTTGGTTTGGCTTTAGTTGATGAATTTTATTTCTTTTTGAAGTAAAGCAGCCTCTTACATTTGGTTGTTCATCGTTCGAATCAGTTTTACAAAAACTATCACTACGTTTCAGGAAATGGAAGTATCTGAAATTGATAGTCTTCGGTGACCATTTCAGTCTTAGTCTTCTTCACTCAGTTTGTTTCTTCATGTGTGATGGCTAATTTATCTTAAATTTCTTTTACATTTTTACACAATGAGACCCTATTATGTTTACTAGGTCCTAAGCCACAATATAGTATTCATGGCTTTTGCATTTATTTGTGTCATGCTAATGGGATTAGCATTTCATTTTTCTTTATTTTTAACAAATTCTTATCTCCTATCATTTTCTTAGAGACCATAGGACCTTTACTATTATTCTCCAGAAATCATAGTCATTTGCTTAGGTGAATAACATAATCCCAATCTTGCAATACAAATAATTGTCACCCTTAAATAAAGGGAGTTTAATGATTGACCTTCTAAACTTGAGAAGGTTCCTACATTCGTTTGAGTCATTCTAAAGATCGTTTATGCTGTACATGAAACCTTATGATCAAGACCCCAAGCTCTTATGCTAATTGTTAACTCAAAATAAACTGAGAAAGAGGTGAATCGGTTTGTGTAATTATTTTCGATTGATTCTAAATTCCTATCTCTAATTAAAATTAGATACAATCAAATAATTATATACTTCAAATTAAATAAAGACTAGATAAAGAGATACACACAAAGCAATTTTATAGAAGTTTAGCTTTCCTTGTGTCTATATCCTCTGTCTTGAGCTTCCCCTTAAGGAGTTGCCAAATTCATGATGAATTTATTTTTACTCTCTTTTTCTTAAGCTCAAGATAATCTTTACAACCCTCTTTTTATGACTGAGAAGTAACCTTACTCTCCTTTTACCTAGGCTTCAAAGGAACCTTGTCAACTACCTAAATCTCACTAAAATAAGCACTTAAAGGTAACTTTCCCCTTTTATAAATGATATGATTGTTTGTACAAGTTTTGTGCAATCTTAAGACCTCTAGAAAGGTAGGATGGATGATTATAAATTTGGAACAAAGTAATTACAAGATGAGACTAATAGAATATACAAGAAGATTTTAGCTCAACAATGAACGAAGACTTGATTCTTAAGTAATAGATGATGTTAATGTTAGCTCTTAGTCATAAAGAATTTGGCTATTCCTTTTATATTCCCTCTATGAATTATGGTCATTGGTATGCTTAATTTTGAATTTTTTTCGGTGCAAAATAGACAAAACTATCGATGCTTTATGAAGAATTCTTGTAAAACAGAACAAGGAGAATCGATACCTTGAACATGCAAATTATATTTTTGACAATTTAAAGCACAGAATCATTCCACCAAGGATCATTATAAAACATCAAACATGCGTTTATCATTTCATTCATTTTAACTTGTACACATTTGAGTCTTAATTAATTTCGAACTTATTTAGCAATATTTCTACAATTAATTTGTCAATTAAGTGTAAGATAGATATACACTTAAGTCTCATAAAATCTAATCGACTGAAATTTTTTAGGTCATATCAAAGTCCTAAATATTTAGAAACTAATATTTTTTAAATATTATTATTATTATAGTTATTTGTCTCTTATAAATCATTCACCAATTTTTTGTTTTATTTTCTACTTGGATCACAAATAAAGGTATTCATCGGAGTGGAGTTCGGGTTGAACATAGGTAAGGTAATGAGGGATTAAGATTGAGCCTGAAGTTGGCCTAACCTAACTTTTTAACTTAATTTTTTGTTCAAACTTATTTTTACATAAAATAAATAAGGTCAAACCTATTTAAATAAAACCACCCAAACATTGTTATTTTTTAAAATAAAATAATAAAATAAAATAAAATCTAATAAAAAAACTTAGTAATTAATAAATATAACACAATAAGTTCAAAATTTTTTTTTCAAAAATATTAAAAAAATTAAAATCTAAAAATCCAAGATAAGCTAAAATTAAATTGTAAAAAAATTTACAAGTAATTAAAAATGTGTTAATATATATTATCAACAATTTTCTTACTTGATATATTTTTAAAAATCATTCTAAAATTTACAATGGATTAATATCATGTTTTAATTAAATATCCAATTAACTAAATTATTAAAACTAATAAAAAGTTATATTAGACTTTAAATGATAAGCTCAAAATCAATCATTTTTATTGGGTTTCAATTTTCAAATCTAAACTTTGGTTTAAAAATTTTGTTCAAATTTATAAAAAAAAAAAAATCAAATTAAGCTTTGGGATTAAACAGACAGAGTAACCTATAAAAAAGTCTAATCACGAATATGATTTTTGATGGTGGTCGTGTCACCAGAATCCACGTGTGCAACTACCCGCCTGCCACGTGTCAAACCAAGAACGAGCCACGTGGCAGATTTGGCGACAGAGCGGCGCGGCAGACCTCCATCGCCCATATCGCGACATTGGTCTCCCGCATTACACCCCGTCATAGGTCTCCCGCACAGCCCGCGGTAGAGGTCTTCCGCACAGCCTGCGGCCTAGGTCTCCCGCACAGTCTGCGGTAGAGGACTCCCGCACAGTCTGCGGTAGAGGTCCCCCGCACAGCCTGCAGCATAGTCTCCCGCACAGACTGCGGTAGAGGTCTCCCGCACAGCCTGCGGCATAGTTCTCCTGCACAGACTGCGGTAGAGGTTCCCCGCTAGCTGCTTGAACTCGAGGCGCGACAGAGTGCTCTATGACTGTCGCGGCCCAGACACGCGCTTGGGCCTCAGTTCGAACCAACTTGTAGAAACCTATAAATACCAGGTGAGCTCTCTGAAAAGAAGAGGCCAGATCGAAGAAAAAAGAACCAAAAAGAAGGGAAAAGCCTTAAACTCTCTGATTTAAGCATTACATTCTCTTCTTCATACATTCACAACTCCGATTACTTACTTAGTCATCGTAGTGCGCGTGCAGGGACAAATCCCTGCCCCCTCTGATTCCTGTTGTTTTTGCAGGATATACGAAGAACATGTGGAACAAATTGCATCGACGTCACCCTTTTGTCGTTAGTGCAATCAGACAACGTGAAAGGTATATTCTTGTTGCTGTCAGGTAGGCAACATCAATTGGCGCCATCTGTGGGAAGTCTGACAAAAAGTCAGGTTCTCTATCAAAATGGTGAGAACACGCTCTACAGCAGAGTTGACAGGAGGGCAGAATTCTGTGAGTCCCCCTGTCAGGCCAGAGCAGAGACGCAGACGTAGTGAAAGGGGTGACAGAGAAGCCTTGGTTTCTCTAGAAGAATTTGAGACCCTGAAGTGCAAAAATGAAGAGACCACGACTGCGTTGAAAGCTATGGTGAGTTTCTTCAGAGACGCTCTCCCCCAATTCAGCTTGCCCCATGAAGTGCAGCAGTTAGTGGGGGAGAGCACGCCTAGGTAGACCTACGAGAGAGGTCAGCCCTCCACCCTGGTAAACGCTGGACAAGAGGCAGGAACACGAAATAATGCCACTGCAAATCCAGCAAGGCAGAGGTCTCCCCCAGCAGATAGGCGGCAGAGCTCAACCGCGGACCTTCGGCGACAGAATTCGCCCACAGCACCTATGCGGCAGGGCTCACCCGCAGACCTCGTGCGGCAGAGGTCTCCCCCAGCAGATAGACCACGGAGCTCGCCCGCAGCTCAACGGCGGCAGTGTTCACCACTAGCCGATAGGCGACAGAGCCCACCAAATGTGCGACAGAGCTCGCCCACGGCTCAAATGCGGCAGAGCTCACCCGCAGACTTCAGGCGACAGTGTTCTCTTGCGGAACCAGTGCGGCAGAGCTCTCCCGGGGACTACATGCGGCAGAGCTATCCCGCAGCATATATGCGACGGTGCTCTCCCGCCGCTGATAGGCGGCAGAGTTCTCCTCTGCCCGGCAGGCGGCAGACTTCTCTAGCCGATAGGCGGCAGAGTTTCCCCACATGCCGCAGCTCATCTCCCGTGGAGTTGAAACATGGTTTAAGAGAATGTAGGGCTGGGGAGCGACGGAGACAGAGAGGCCAAGATCCACGAGAAGGTCTCGAAATTACAAGTCCCGGAATGGGAGGTGTTGGAAGAGGTGCTTATCAGTCGGACTCTTCTAGACCCGAAGGGACAAGGCCATGCTCAGCTCGAGGGTCGGAGGACGTGGAGAAGGTCGTCCAAAGGATCCTCGAGAAGAAAAAACTGGTGTAAGGACGAGGATCACATTCAGCCTGGAGATCATGAACAAACCTTTGCCAAAGAAGTTCAAAATGCCTTCCATGACCACTTATACCGGCAAAGCGGACCCCTATGACCACATACAGAGTTACGAGTCCCTCATGCTGTTGCATGGGTGGGAGGACGAAATTATGTGCAAGGCTTTTTCCCTCACATTGTCCGGGCACGCTCTAAAGTGGTTCAACGGGTTGAGCGAAGGTTCAATCTCCTCTTTTGACGAGTTGAGAAATGAATTCCTCAAAGTCTTCATGATCCACAGCCAGAGGAAGAAAGATGCTACCTACCTACTCACGCTTAAACAAGGGAATAAAGAACCCTTGAAAAGCTTTGTAGACCGCTTCCGAGATGCAACCTTGGAAGTGGAAGATCTACCGGTAGGCGTAGCCTTGGCTGCAATGCTGTAAGGGATGAACTCCGAAAAGCTACAAGAATCCCTCTCTCTCGATCAACCAATGACAATTTCCGACCTCTTTGCCAGGGCTAACAAGTATGTAGCTCAAGAAGAAGTGATGAAAATGATACAGCCTAGGGAGGCAAAGGAAGGAAAGAAGAGAGAGAGAGATGCACCCGAAAGAAGCTCCACAAGACCTGTGAGAGTAGACAAAGCCCCTAGGCTCAGGTATGAAGGCTATACCAGGTTGAACGAGCCTCGTACTGCGATATTGGCAGCTATCGAAGGGGCAGGATTATTAGAATTCCCCAAGAAGAAAATTGGAGATGTAGGACGAAACCCCGAAGCCTACTGTGAATTCCATTGTGCTCACGGTCACCCAACAGAGAGGTGCAGAGATTTAATGGACCAGTTGGAAAGACTGGCCAGAGAGGGGAAGATCAACCGCTTCCTATGGAGAAGCGAGAGACCCTGTTATACTCCGCGTGACCAAAGGAATGATCGTCCGCGGACTGGGGCAAATAATGATAACAGAAGGGATAGGCCTAGAAACGAAGCAGTCAGGCCAATCCCCCGTGCTAATCCGCCAAACAACGAACCTACAGCCCCCGTAATAAATGTCATCGCAGGGGGGGACTCAAGTGCAGGAAGCTCCTCTACTTCCCGCAAAAGCTACGCAAGGCAAGCGTATCAGGTTAACGTTGTGATGGAGGAACAGGCGGATGAAGAGCCCATCATGTTCACTCCGGCTGACAAAGGTGATATTGTCATGCCCCATGACGACCCCATGGTGATATCCACGGTAGTGGCCAAACACCCGATGAGCAGGGTTCTGGTTGATAACGGGAGCTCAGTAAACCTAATCTATTGGAACTGCTTCGAAAAAATGAGCATATCCGAAGATAGGCTAAAGCCCGTTATGACGCCACTATACGGATTCACGGGGGAACGAGTGAAGGTTGCCGGGTCCATAGAGTTGCTGTGACTCTCGGAGAGCACCCGAAGAACGTGACCCGGCAAGTGTTGTTCATGGTGGTCAGGTCAACCTCCGCTGCCTACAACATGATTTTGGGCAGACTTGTGCTGAATGACATGAGGGCGGTGATATCCTCTTGCTATCTATTGATGAAGTTTCCCACTCCCAACGGAGTCGGGCAAGTACGAGAAAACTAAAGGAGTGCCCGTACTTGTTATCTCGCTTCCACTGCCAACAAGGTAGCACAGAGGAAAGAAACCTTATGTATCGATGATCCGCCTAAGCCTCAGCTTGTAGAGGAAACCGAGGCTATTGAGCTAACAGAAGGGGATGGAGGAAAAAAGGCATTCATAGGTACTCAACTGGGCGAACGACTCAAGAATGAGATAGTCGAGTGTCTGAGAAGAAACTCGGATGTCTTCGCCTGGAGTCCGGCGGATATGCCCAGAATCAGTCCCGAAGTGATATGCCATGAGCTTAATGTCATACCCGGGCACAGACCCGTCAAACAGAAGAAGAGGAGTTTTGCCCCGGAACGACAAAAAGCAATCACTGAAGAAGTGAATAAACTCCTGGGTGCCGGATTCATCCGAGAGGTCTACTACCCTGAGTGGTTAGCCAACGTAGTGATGGTAAAGAAATCTAGTGGGAAGTGGCGAATGTGTGTGGATTTCACCGACCTGAACAAAGCCTGCCCTAAAGATTCATACCCCCTACCTCGGATAGACAGACTAGTAGACGAAACATCCAGCTACGAATTCCTCAGTTTCTTGGATGCATTCTCCGGGTATCACCAAATCATGCTTCACCCAGAAGACGAAGAAAAGACTTCCTTTATAACCGACAACGGAACCTATTGCTATCGGGTAATGCCGTTCGGTCTAAAGAACGCGGGAGCCAGCTATCAACGAATGGTGAGCAAAGTGTTCAAAGATCTTCTGGAAAATACCATGGAAACCTACGTGGACGATATGATAATCAAGAGCCGCGTAGGAGAGTCTCATACTGATTAAATGTCCAAGGTATTCGAAGTATTGAGGAGATTCAACATGAAGCTAAACCCTGAAAAGTGCTCATTCGGGGTAAGATCAGGGAAGTTCTTAGGCTTCATGATCACTAACAGGGGCATTGAGGCAAATCCTGAGAAGGTACAGGCGGTCATTGACATGAAACCCCTAACCACCGTAAGAGAGGTCCAGAGATTGACAGGCAGAATAGCAGCTCTGAATCGCTTCTTGTCAAAATCAGCCGAAAGGAGCCTGCCGTTCTTTAAAACTCTACGGGGGGGGGGGGGGGAAGAACTTCGAATGGACGGAAGATTGTCAAAAAGCCTTTGAAGACCTCAAGGAATACTTGAAACAGTTGCCTTTATTAACAAGGCCCCTGGAAGGAGAACAACTCTATATGTATTTGGGAGTCGGTGATTTCGCCGTCAGTGCGGTGCTACTGAAGAAAGATGAAATGGTGCACCGTCCCATCTACTACGTGAGTAAAGTGTTATTAGATCCAGAGACCCGCTATCCGCTGGCCGAAAAGCTAGCATTAGCCCTTTTGATGGCCTCGCGAAAGTTGCGCCCGTATTTCCAAGCACACCCTATCACCGTCTTGACAGATCAACCGTTAAGACAGATCCTTCAGAAACCTGAACACTCAGGAAGGTTAGTGAAATGGGCAGTGGAGCTTGGGGGATACGAAATTACATTCCAACCACGGCAGGCTATCAAAGTTCAAGCTCTGGCCGACTTCATCGTAGAATGCACTATCCCAAGCGACAGCAGTGAAGGGGAGGCTCACCCATGGTTGCTGCATGTCGACGGGGCATCAAGTGCCAACGGAAGCGGAGCGGGTATAGTCCTAGTATCACCCGAAGGAAAATCCCTTGAATACTCCCTACGGTTCGGATTCCCCAGTTCGAACAACATAGCGGAGTATGAAGCTCTGATAGTAGGGATGATGTTAGCGAAGAAGCTACAGGTTCACCACTTGATAGCACACAGTGATTCTCAATTGGTGGTGAACCAATTCAGCGGAGAGTACGAGGTACGGGAACCGATGCTGGTCCCTTACTTGAAGAAAGTCCAACTTCTGGCCCAGACTTTCAAAAGCTTTCAGCTGATACAAATCAACCGGTCCGAAAACACACATGCTGATGCATTGTCTAAGTTAACCTCTTCCACCGAAACACGAGGAAAGACAGTGAAGGTGGAGAGGCTCGAACGACCTAGTATTGAAGAGGTCGAAGTGTGTGACATTCAAGTGGGAGACGATTGGAGATCCCCATACAAATAGTATCTCACCGAAGGAACACTCCCCCAAGATAAGGACGAGGCTCGTCACTTAAAAATACAAGGGGCGAAGTTCACACTCATCAATGGAGAACTGTACAAAAGGGGATATTCGTCACCCTTATTGAAATGTCTGGGACCGGAATAAGCAAGCTACGCTTTAGCCGAAGTGCATGAAGGAATTTACGGCGAACACTTAGGAGCGAGAGCTCTTGCTGCTAAAGTACTGCGATCGGGATTCTACTGGCCAACGTTGAAGAAAGATGCGATGGACCAAACCCGCAGATGTGACAAATGTCAGAGGTTTGTGCCTATCACAACAGCCCCAGTGACTCCCTCTCAAGGCACAGTACAGCCAATTCTTTTTGCACAATGGGGATTGGACATTCTTGGACCTTTCCCATTGGCCACGGGTCAAAGAAAGTTCCTATTAGTGGCTACCGATTACTTTACAAAGTGGATTGAAGCAGAGCCTTTAGCCATAATCACTGAAAAGAAAGTGGAGGCAATGGTGTGGAAAGACATTATCTGTCGATTCGAAATTCCCCACATCTTAAATGCCGACCATGGAAAGCAATTTGATTGCAATGCCTTCCGTGAATTTTGTAAGAGCCTCAACATTCAGCTAAGGATCTCCTCAGTGTCATATCCTCAAGCTAATGGACAGGCCGAAGTCAGTAATCGAACCATCCTTCATGGGCTGAAGACCAGGCTAGACAAAGCAAAAGGGGCATGGGTGGACGAATTGCCTAGTGTTTTATGGGCATATCGTATCACCAGTCGTGTGTCGACTAAAGAAACGCCATTCAGCCTTGTATACGGCGCAGAAGCACTGATCCCCGTGGAAATTGGAGCGTTATCACCAAGAGTGATACCCTTAGTAGAGGAAGAAAATTCACAAGCTCTAAGGGAAGGCTTGGACCTACTCGATGAACATAGAGAAACCGCGGCTATTCGATTGGCATCCTATCATCAGAGGGTGGCCAACTACTACAATAGCCGGGTGAGAGATAGGCCAATGTCTGAGGGAGATCTAGTGCTTAGAAAGTCGCAGATCACGAATGCCCTGAAGGAGGATGGGAAGTTCAGAGCCAACTGGGAAGGTCCATACAGAATCAGATACAAGATTGGACCTAAGACCTGTGTTCTGGAAACTCTACAAGGGAAGAAGATAGGGAAAACATGGAATTCAAATCACCTAAAGCTGTATTTGAATTAAGCACCATATTTTCTTTCCCAAACATTATTATCATTTGTTTATACCATCACAAGATATTGTCATCAAATCATCACGCAGAATGTCATTTCATTATACATCTGCAACTTCTATGCATCTAAATCTTGTGACAGGTATTCAGAAGAGCCGTAAGAGCCTGAGGCGCTATGCGTCACTGTGGCCAGGCGTAGTTCAACCGAGCCGTAAGAGCCTGAGGTGCTATGCGTCACTGTGGCCAGGCGTAGTTCAACCGAGCCGTAAGAGCCTGAGGCGCTATGCGTCACTGAGGCCAGGCGTAGTTCAACCGAGCCGTAAGAGCTTGAGGCGCTATGCGTCACTGTGGCCAGGCGTAGTTCAGACGAGCCGTAAGAGCCTGAGGCGCTATGCGTCACTGTGGCCAGGCGTAGTTCAGACGAGCCGTAAGAGCCTGAGGCGCTATGCGCCACTGTGGCCAGGCGTAGTTCAGACGAGCCGTAAGAGCCTGAGGCGCTATGCGTCACTGTGGCCAGGCGTAGTTAAGACGAGCCGTAAGAGCCTGAGGCGCTATGCGTCACTGTGGCCAGGCGTAGTTCAGACGAGCCGTAAGAGCCTGAGGCGCTATGCGTCACTGTGGCCAGGCGTAGTTCAGACGAGCCGTAAGAGCCTGAGGCGCTATGCGTCACTGTGGCCAGGCGTGTACAATTAATCAAGCTGTAAGAGCCTGAGGCGCTATGCGTCACTGTGGCCAGGCGATAAAAATATCAAGGCTATAAAAACTAAAGATGCATACACGTCACAGTAATCAAGCCTTAAATAATTATACGTTCGCTCAAAAAATTCTTTCTGAAAGTTTACCTTTCTATCAAGAATTGGGGAGCATGCACGAATACATTCAAACGAATACATTCAAGCAAAATAAACAAACAGACAAAGAATGATAAATGATAAATAGAGAAGTAGTGCAATACAAAGCATGAACAAAAATCTCAATTTCATTTCATTCAAAAGTCGTTACAAACAGATCTTCAACAGATCTTTCCAATTACATTCAACAAAAGTACAAAGTTAAAATAAAAAACAATAAAGTACTTGAAAAGAAATACAAAAAATAAAAATAGCTATCTACTCTTCGGGAGGAAGCTGGGGATCAGCTGCAGACGGACCATCACTTCCCAAGGACTGCTGACCCTCCTCGTCGTCTAAATCAATAAGAGCCTCGATAGGCTCGGGAGCACCATCCAAATCCATGGGCTCCCAAGGACCAGTGAGGTTGACGAGGTCAACTTGGGTGGTCCTCTTAAATAACTCGTCTGCAGGTTCGGCTTCAAGCTCATATTTAGTCCAGTCGGGGGCCTCAAATAGCATCGCCTCGTTGGTATACTGGAGCTCAGGGAATTCCTCTCCTTCCCTATGTGCTTCTAACCATGATCGGGCAAGATAGAACCCGTACTTTACATAGGGATTCGAGAAATCCTCCTTCCGTCTCAAGCAATCCTTGGAGAGACGGTACTCCTTCACGGCCTCGGCCCGTATGCTATTGATCTCCACTTGGGTCAGCGTAGGAGCAGCCTGACTTTCCAACTCGGCAACGCGTTGCTCGAGCTCCTGATTCCGAGCAAGTAAAGACCCGTAGTTGGATTGCATACAGTCTAGCTCAGAGTGGGCATCCCGAAGATCCTCTTGAAATCTGCTAGACCGAGCCGTCTCAACAGTGAGATCCCCCTTGGCCTGGCTCAGGTCCTGGTGAACCTTAGCGAGCTGCTCCTCCAAGCTGCGAACTAAATCCGGAAGTTTGGACAAGTTGTTGACGGTGTTCTGTAACTCCATAACTTGGTCCTTTAACTCCCGGATTTCCCTATCGGCACACTCCCGATAAGCCTGGTGCTGGGCATTGTTGGCCACAGTTCGTTGAGCCAGCTGCAAAGAAATGCAAAAAGTTAGATTCAAAGAATGCGGCAAAAAGGAGTCAAACGAAGAGGAGTATAAAACTTACCCTCAATGCCTCTACATCGGCTAAATCCTCCCCCTCCGGGTAGTTTCTGAATATCCTTGCCTCGTCCCGAGGAAGGATAGTGGACCAGCTTAACCGGGAGGCCACCCCGGGAATGTCCAAAATGTCGTTGTCACGAACCCCGGGTAGACTCGGAACTCGTGGCCCCTCATAATGTTTCCCCCGTCCACGGGTAGGACCTCTCGTCAACAGGCCCTATCCTCGGAAGAATTGGCCTACTTCCCATCGAACCTTCGATGTATAAGTGCCTTCGATTCTTTCGCTGCGACGGAATGATATTACATTCCGCACGCTCCTCGGAGCGGGATCGCCCGAAGGACTTAGAAGCCCCCCGTGAAGATGAGCCAACTCTCCCCTATCTCGAGAGAGATCTTTTTGCTCTGAAGGAGGGGGAGGCATCGCCTGCCTAGAAACAGGAGGGGTCCGAGCACGAGGTGGCTGAGAGGGGACCGGTGCCTCACTTAGGACATCGTCGGCCAAACGATGCCTCTTCCTGGTAGGAGCGCTGGAAGGACCAGCCTCAGAAACCTGGTGACCTAACGATTGCCGAAAATGACTCATATCAGCAAAAAAGGAAAAGAAGACAAATCAGTGGTCAAAAACTGATCAAAAACAGCAAGCCGTAAAAAGAATTAAAAGTTACCGTCAGGAGAATCGAGATGCTCCTGAAGGGACTTTATATTTATGGCGTCGTCATCAGGGAGCACCATGAAAGTAGAGCCGAACCCTTCCCAGCCAGTCAGGTCGGCTAAGGGTCGCTGCCAGAACTAGACTCCACGTTGGTACTCCCTATATCCTCTTGTGGCCTAGGTGCTTCAGGATTTAACTCGGGGGAAACCGAAGGCAGAGGATCTGACGAAGGAACAGAGGGTCCGGCAACAGGGACCAGACCCATACCCCAGCCTGCTAATATCAAATTTTCATTTGATATAAGGGTGTCGAGGCTAAGGGGATGAGGGACTAGCAGTTTGTTGACGTCAGAAGACAACTGCTCCCTAAGTGTGGCAACCTGGGGACCCTTGGGGATTTCACGCCTATTCTCCCAACGAGTGGGGAAATCCAGGCCCTCGGGCACTTCCACGACCAGCCATTCCGTTTCGAAACCATGAAACTTGTTAGCCGGTTTCTCGAATAATCGGTTCTCAAAACCGGGCTGGTACACCCGCTGAAGTGAGTAAGGCACTAAGCCGGGGCTCCCTCGAAGCCTAAAGAATACTTCTAAAAGAGGAAGGGACGGAGGGACTCCCCTTAAATGGCAGTGCACGGTGAATGCTACCAATTGCATCCATGCATGAGGATGCAGTTGTCCCGGGGATACCCTGTACGTCCTAAGGAAGGAAGCCCCGAAGTCGGACAATGGGAAGCGGAGTCCTAACTCCAAAGCTGCCCTAAAAACGACAGCCCCGTCGGACACACGACGTATGTCGCTCTCCTGAGGCGTTGGGAGCCTATAAGAGTATCCCTCGGGTAAAGGAAATCGGGATTCTAGGTCTTGGACGTCGGCTTCCTTTAAAGTCGACTTAACGCCTAGATCAATTTGTTTTCCTATACCATGGCCAGCCATTTTAGGAGTCCGTAAATCAAAAGTGGGGCTACAGACTAGGAAATTACCTAAAGTGAAGAAAAGGAGGGACTGGCGACAGAGTATGAAGAAGCTGCGGCAGTGTTGCGACACAATGATGTGTACGCGACAGAGTTGCGGCAGAGTACGGTGGATTTGCGGTAGAGTTGTGAGAGAGTGTCCAGAGAAAATCGCGACTGAGTGTCTTTTTGCGGGAGAACTCAATAGCGACAAGGACAGCAGGGGCCCAGTATATATAGCGGCTCGCCTGCGTCGACACACTCGCGGAGATCCGACCCGACCCGAGAAAAGTCCAGACCCAGATACTCTTTCGCAGGAAAGATTCCTACCAAAGAGTGGGGAGCAATTGATGGTGGTCGTGTCACCAGATCCACGTGTGCAACTACCCGCCTGCCACGTGTCAAACCAAGAACGAGCCACGTGGCAGATTTGGCGACAGAGCGGCGCGGCAGACCTCCATCGCCCATATCGCGACATTGGTCTCCCGTATTACACCCCGTCATAGGTCTCCCGCACAGCCCGCTGTAGAGGTCTCCCGCACAACCTGCGACCTAGGTCTCCCGCACAGTCTGCGGTAGAGGACTCCCGCACAGTCTGCGGTAGAGGTCTCCCGCACAGCCCGCGATAGAAGTCCCCCGCACAGCCTGCGGCATAGTCTCCCGCACAGACTGCGGTAAAGGTCTCCCGCACAGCCTGCGGCATAGACTCCCGCACAGACTGCGGTGGAGATATCCCGCACAGCCCGCGATAGAAGTCCCCCGCACAGCCTGCGGCATAGTCTCCCGCACAGACTGCGGTAGAGGTCTCCCGCACAGCCTGCGGCATAGTTCTCCTGCACAGCCTGCGGTAGAGGTTCCCCGCTAGCTACTTGAACTCGAGGCGCGACAGAGTGCTCTATGACTCTGTCGCGGCCCAGACACGCGCCTGGGTCTCAGCTCGAACCGACTTGCAGAAACCTATAAATACCAGGTGAGCTCTCTGAAAAGAAGAGGCCAGATCGGAGAAAAAAGAACCAAAAAGAAGGGAAAAGCCTTAAACTCTCTGATTTAAGCATTACATTCTCTTCTTCATACATTCACAACTCCGATTACTTACTTAGTCATCGGAGTGCGCGTGCAGGGACAAATCCCTGCCCCCTCTGATTTCTGTTGTTTTTGCAGGATATACGAAGAACACGTGGAACAAATTGCATCGACGTCACCCTTTTGTCGTTAGTGCAATCAGACAACGTGAAAGGTATATTCTTGTTGCTGTCAGGTAGGCAACATCAATTTTTTTTTCATATTATTATTTTACAAATATGTTTTTTTTATTATTTTCGAATAGCATTAGTATTTTGTAAGTACGTTGAATACGATGTAGCAATTATCACTTATTTGTCACTTATTTATCATTTCTTTAATCAATCCATTATTTTGTTTGTCTTTTCTTTATTAATTTCGTAATTCTATACATACATCATTTCTTTTATAACTCTCTTTACTTTTTTTTTTCCCTTTAGTCGTAAATGTCAAAACGGAGCGCTAGTAAACTTTGCAGTAAGCTTGAAAACTTTGCAGTAAGCTTGATCGTTTTTTGGCCTGCTGCAGCTGAGATAAATCACCGGATATTAATTTCGTACATAAATGTGACATCGCAGCACCAAATAATTAAAAAATAAATAAATACATAAATAAGCGCTAGCTATCCGTCACGACTAGAAAAGTCTATTCCACATCGATTTATCAATGCCTGTATATGTATTTCTTCGTGCAGAAAAAAGATTTCTTATTGATGGTGGTCGTGTCACCAGATCCACGTGTGCCGACTATCCGCCTGCCACGTGTCGAACCAACAACAGGCCACGTGGCAGATTGGCGACAGAACCGCTATGCGACACCGTTCCTGGAGGTGCGACAGAGTGTTTGATGCGAGAGGAGTCTACCGCCTCACAGTCTGCCGCGCATCGTGAGCGACAGACCTCCATCGCCCATGCACATCACAGGACTCCGCATTGCCCCCGACACAGGTCTCCCGCATTGCATGCGGCATAGTCTCCCGCACAGACCGCCGGTAGAAGTCTCCCGCACAGCGTGCGACATAGTCTCCCGCATAGTCCGCGGTTGAGGTCCCCCACTCAGCCTGCGGTAGAAGTCTCCTGCTCAGCATGCGGCATAGTCTCCCGCACAGACCGCGGTAGAAGTCCCCCGCTCAGCATGCGGCATACTCTCCCGCACCGATCGCGGTAGAAGTCTCCCGCACAGATCGCGGTAGTGGTCTCCTGCACGAAGAGCGGTAGATATCCCTCGCCCAGCGTAGCGGTAGAGCAGCTCCCGCTTAGACAGCGGTAGAGGTCCCTCGCCCAGCGTAGCGGTAGAGGTCCCTCGCCCAGCATAGAGGCAGAGGTCTCCCGCACCAACAGCGGTAGAGGTTCCATGCATACTCTGCCGCCAGACTACTTCCCCGCAAGTTGCATGGCCCAAGGCGCGACAGAGTGCCCTATAACTCTGTCGCGGCCCAGACACGCGCCTGGGCCTCAGCTCGAACCGACTCAGAAGCCTATAAATATGAGGTGAGCCCTCTGAGGTAGAAGAGATCCAGAGATCGATCCAAAATCCAAGAAAAACAGGGAGAACACTTAAACACTCTGATTTAAGCCATAAACTCTCCTTTTCTTACATACATACACCAACTCCCGATCACTGACTTGATCGTCGGAGTGCGCGTGCAGGGAATTATCCCTGCCCCCTCTGATTCCTGTTGTTTTTGCAGGATATACGAAGAATACGTGGAGCAAACTGTGACGATTGAATTAACCGTCAACAGTACAATCCGATCACGTGGAAAGCAAAGCACTGTTGCTGTCAGGTAGGCAACATCAATTGGCGCCGTCTGTGGGAATCCTGACAAAAAGCCAGATTCTCTATCAAAATGGTGAGAACACGCTCTACGGCGGAGGTGACAGGAGGGCAGAATTCTGTAAGTCCCCCTGCCAGATCGAAACGAAGGAAGAGACACAGTGAAAGGGCTCAAGAGGAACCCTTAGTCTCCCTGGAAGAATTCGACGCCCTGAAGCGCAAAAATGAAGAGGCTACGACAGCCCTAAGAGCCATGGTGAGCTTCTTCAGAGAGGCTCTCCCCCAATTCAGCTTACCCCATGAAGTACAGCTATTAGTGGGGGAAAGCACACCGAGGCAGACCTACGAGAGAGGTCAGCCCTCCACTTTGGCGAGTGCTGAACAAGGTGCAGGAACGCAAGATAATGCTACTGCCTACCCAGCAAGACAGAGCTCACCCGCAGCTCAACCACGACAAAGGTCACCTCTGGTCCCGAGGCGGCAGAGCTCGCCCGCATCCCCGCGACAGAGATCACCTGCGGCTCAACTGCGACGTAGCTCACCTCTGCCCGATAGGCGGTGGAGTTCGCCGAATAGGAGGCAGAGTTCTCCCCCGGCTCAAAGGCGGCAGAGCTCACCCGTCGACCACATGCGGCAGAGATATCCCAGGTCAGATGGGCGACAGCACTCTCCCGCCGTCGCTAGGAGGCAGAGTTCACCTTTGCCCGATGCGCGGCAGACTTCACCTCTGTCGGCCAGGCGACAGAGTTCCCCTGCAGCCCCTATGCGGCAGACATTCTCTACACTCCGCAGCTCTTCTCCTTTGGAGTTTGTACAGGAGTTAGGAGAATATAGGACTGGGGAGCAGCGAAGACAAAGAGATTTTAACCCACAAGAAGGTCCCGAGATATCAAGTCCCGTAGTCAGAGGTACTGGAAAAGGTATTTACCAATCGGACTCTTCTAGACCGGAAGGGACAGGACCTTACTTAGCTCGAGGGCCGGAGGACGTGGAGAAGGTCGTCCAAAGGATCCTCGAGAAGAAAAGGCTAGTGTCTCCGGATGACGGACAAAGGAGGAGGATCCCATTCAGTCCGGAGATCATGAACAAACCCTTGCCGAAGAAGTTCAAAATGCCTTCTATGGCTACTTATACCGGCAAAGCGGATCCCTACGACCATATTCAGAGTTATGAATCCCTCATGCTGCTTCATGGATGGGAAGACGAAATCATGTGCAGAGCTTTTTCTCTCACATTGTCCGGGCACGCTCTGAAATGGTTTAACGGACTGAGCGAAGGTTCAATCTCCTCTTTTGATGAGTTGAGAAATGAATTCCTCAAAGTGTTCATGATTCACAGCCAGAGGAAGAAAGACGCTACCTACCTACTCACGCTTAAACAAGAAAATAAAGAATCCTTGAAAAGCTATGTGGACCGCTTCCGAGATGCAACCTTGGAAGTGGAAGATCTACCGGTAGGAGTAGCTTTGGCTGCAATGCTGCAAGGGACGAGCTCCGAGAAGCTACAAGAATCCCTCTCTCTCGATCAACCGATGATGATTTCTGACCTCTTCGCCAGGGCTAACAAGTATGTAGCTCAAGAAGAAGTGATGAGAATGATACAGCCCAGAGAGGTGAAAGAAGGAAAGAAAAGAGAGAGAGATGCACCCGAGAGAAACTTCCCAAGACCCGTGAGAGGAGACAAAGCCCCCAAGCTCAGGTATGAAGGTTATACCAAACTGAGCGAGCCTCGTACGGCGATACTGGCGGCAATTGAGGGGTCGGGACTACTGGAATTCCCCAAGAAGAAAATTGGAGACGTAGGCCGAAACACTGAAGCCTACTGTGAATTCCATTGTGCTCACGGACACCCAACAGAGAGGTGTAGAGACTTGATGGACCAGTTAGAAAGACTGGCCAGAGAGGGGAAGATCAACCGCTTCCTGTGGCGAAGCGAGAGACCCCGATATCCTCCGCGTGACCAAAGGAATAATCGTCCGCGGACGGGGACAAATAATGATGTCAGAAGGGATAGGCCTAGAAACGAAGCAGTCAGGCCCATCCCCCGTGCTAATCCGCCAAACAACGAACCTACAGCCCCCGCGATAAATGTCATTGCAGGCAGGGACTCAAGTGCAGGAAGCTCCTCTACTTCCCGCAAAAGTTACGCTAGGCAAGCGTATCCGGTTAACGTGGTAATGGAGGAGCGGGCGGATGAAGAGCCCATCATGTTCACTCCGGCTGACAGAGGCGATGTCGCCATGCCCCATGACGACCCCATGGTGATATCCACGGTGGTGGCCAAACACCCGGTGAGTAGGGTCCTGGTCGATAACGGGAGCTCAATGAACCTGATCTATTGGAACTGCTTCGAAAAAATGAGCATATCCGAAGATAGGTTAAAGCCCGTTATGGCGCCACTATATGGATTCACGGGGGAGCGAGTGAAAGTTGCCGGGTCCATAGAGTTGCCTGTGACTCTCGGAGAGCACCCGAAGAATGTGACCCGGCAAGTATTGTTCATGGTGGTCAGGTCAACCTCTGCTGCCTATAACATGATTTTGGGCAGACCTGTGCTGAATGACATGAGGGTGGTAATATCCTCTTGCTATCTGTTAATGAAGTTTCCCACTCCCAACGGAGTCGGGCAAGTACGAGGAAACCAAAAAAGCGCCCGTACTTGTTATCTCGCTTCCACTGCCAACAAGGTAGCACAGAGGAAAGAAACCTTATGCATCGACGATCCGCCTAAACCCCAACCTGTAGAGGAAACCGAAGCCATTGCGCTAACTGAAGGGGATAGCGGAAAAAGGGCATTCATCGGACTCAGTTGGGCGAACAACAGAGAAAGGAGGTAGTCGAGTGTCTGAGGAAAAACTCGGATATCTTTGCCTGGAGCCCGGCGGACATGCCCGGGATCAGTCCCGAAGTCATATGCCATGAACTTAACATCATACCTGGACATAGGCCGGTCAAACAGAAGAAGAGGAGTTTCGCTCGGGAGCGACAAAAAGCAATCACTGAAGAAGTGATTAAACTCCTAGGCGCCGGATTCATCCGAGAAGTCTATTACCCTGAGTGGTTAGCCAATGTAGTGATGGTAAAAAAATCTAGCGGGAAATGGCGAATGTGTGTTGATTTCACAGACCTGAACAAAGCCTGCCCCAAAGATTCATACCCCCTACCTCGGATAGACAGACTCGTAGATGATACATTCGGCTACGAACTCCTCAGTTTCTTGGATGCATTCTCTGGATATCACCAAATCATGCTTCACCCAGAAGACGAAGAAAAGACCTCCTTTATAACCGATGACGGAACCTATTGCTATCGGGTAATGCCGTTCGGTTTAAAGAACGCGGGTGCCACCTACCAACGAATGGTGAGCAAAGTGTTCAAGGATCTTCTGGGAAATACCATGGAAGCCTACGTGGACGACATGATAGTCAAGAGCCGCGTAGGAGAATCTCATGCTGATCAAATGTCCAGGGTATTTGAAGTATTGAGGAGATTCAACATGAAGCTAAACCCCAAAAAGTGCTCTTTCGGGGTAAGATCAGGAAAATTCCTAGGCTTCATGATCACTAACAGGGGTATCGAGGAAAATCCTGAGAAGATACAGGCTGTCATTGACATGAAACCCCCAGCCACCGTAAGAGAGGTCCAAAGATTGACAGGCAGAATAGCGGCTCTGAATCGCTTCTTGTCGAAATCAGCCGAAAAAAGCTTGCCTTTCTTCAAAACTCTACCGGGGGGGGGGAAGAACTTCGAGTGGACGGAAGATTGTCAGAAAGCCTTTGAAGACCTCAAGGAATACTTGAAGCGGTTGCCTCTATTAACAAGGCCCCTGGAAGCAGAACAGCTCTATGTGTATTTGGGAGTCGGTGATTTCGCCGTCAGCGCGGTGCTACTGAAGAAAGATGAAATGGTACACCGTCCCATCTACTATGTGAGCAAAGTGTTATTAGATCCAGAGACCCGCTATCCACTGGCCGAAAAGCTAGCATTGGCCCTCTTGATGGCCTCGCGAAAGTTACGTCCGTATTTCCAAGCACATCCCATCACTGTCTTAACAGACCAACCGTTAAGACAGATCCTCCAGAAACCTGAACATTTAGGGAGGTTAGTGAAATGGGCGGTGGAGCTTGGGGGATACGAAATCACATTCCAAGCGAGACAGGCTATCAAAGGTCAAGCTCTGGCTGACTTCATCGTGGAATGCACTATCCCGAACGACAGCAGTGAAGGGGAGGCTCACCTATGGTTACTGCATGTCGATGGGTCATCAAGTGCCAACGGAAGTGGAGCAGGTATAGTCCTGGTGTCGCCAGAAGGAAAATCCCTGGAATACTCCCTACGCTTCGGATTCCCTAGTTCGAACAACATAGCGGAGTATGAAGCTTTGATAGCAGGGATGGCACTAGCGGAAAAACTGCAGGTTCACCACTTGGTAGCACACAGTGATTCTCAATTGGTGGTGAACCAATTCAGCGAAAAGTACGAGGTACGAGAACCGATGCTGGTTCCTTACTTAAAGAAAGTCCAACTCTTGGCCAAGACTTTCAAAAGCTTTCAGCTGATGCAAATCAACCGGTCCGAAAACACACACGCTGATTCACTGTCCAAGCTAGCCTCCTCCACCGAAACACAAGGAAGGACAGTAAAGGTGGAGAGGCTCGAACGACCAAGTATTGAAGAAATCGAAGTGTGTGACATTGAAGTTGGAGACGATTGGAGATCCCCATTTAAACAGTATCTCACTGAGGGTACACTCCCCCAAAATAAAGACGAGGCTCGTCGCTTGAAAATACAAGGGGCGAAGTTCACACTCATCAATGGAGAACTGTACAAAAGGGGATACTCATCGCCACTGCTAAAATGTCTGGGACCGGAACAAGCTAGATATGCCCTAGCGGAGGTGCATGAAGGAATCTGCGGCGAACACTTAGGAACAAGAGCCCTCGCTGCTAAAGTACTGCGATCGGGATTTTACTGGCCAACGCTGACAAAGGATGCAATGGACCAAACCCGCAGGTGTGACAAATGCCAAAGGTTTGCGCCTATCACCACAGCCCCAGTAACTCCCTCTCAAGGCACAGTACAACCAATTCCTTTTGCACAATGGGGGTTGGACATCCTTGGACCTTTCCCATTAGCCACGGGTCAAAGAAAGTTCCTGTTAGTGGCTACCGATTACTTCACAAAGTGGATCGAAGCAGAGCCTTTGGCCACAATCACGGAAAAGAAAGTGGAGGCAATGGTGTGGAAAGACATTATTTGTCGATTTGGAATTCCCCGCATCTTGAATGCCGACCATGGAAAGCAATTTGATTGCAACGCCTTCCGTGACTTTTGTAAGGACCTCAACATTCAGCTACGGATCTCTTCAGTATCATATCCTCAAGCTAATGGACAAGCCGAGGTCAGTAATCGGACCATCCTCCATGGGCTGAAAACCAGGCTCGACAAAGCAAAAGGAGCCTGGGTAGACGAATTGCCTAGTGTTTTATGGGCGTATCGTACCACCAGTCGTGTGTCGACTAAAGAAACGCCGTTCAGTCTTGTATACGGCGCAAAAGCATTGATCCCCGTGGAACTTGGAGCATTATCGCCAAGAGTGATACCCTTAGTAGAGGAAGAAAACTCACAAGCTCTAAGGGAAGGCTTGGACCTACTCGATGAACATAGAGAAACCGCGGCTATTCGATTGGCATCCTATCATCAGAGGGTGGCCAACTACTATAATAGTCGGGTGAGAGATAGGCCAATGTCTGAGGGAGATCTAGTGCTCAGAAAGTCGCAGATCACGAATGCCCTGAAGGAGGATGGGAAGTTCAGAGCCAACTGGGAAGGTCCCTACAGAATCAGATGCAAGATCGGACCTAACACTTGCGCTCTGGAAACTCTACAAGGGAAGAAGATAGGGAAAACGTGGAATTCAAATCACTTAAAGCTGTATTTGAATTAACCACTACCTCTTCCTCCCCAAGCACTATTGTTTTACTTACACTGTCACCAGATGTCATTATCTAACCGATATATGAATTATCTTTTTGTTGTAAATCAAAATCTCGTGACAGGATTCAAAACCGTGAGGGGAGCCCTTGGTTCGGGCCCTGCGAACGCAGGCTGCCAACGGGCCAAACCCAAAGCGGACAACCGAGCCGTAAGAGCCTGAGGCGCTTTGCGTCACTGTGGCCAGGCGTGGTTCCACCAAGCCGTAAGAGCCTGAGGCGCTTTGCGTCACTGTGGCCAGGCGTGGTTCCACCAAGCCGTAAGAGCCTGAGGCGCTTTGCGTCACTGTGGCCAGGCGTGGTTCCACCGAGCCGTAAGAGCCTGAGGCGCTTTGCGTCACTGTGGCCAGGCGTAGTTCCACCAAGCCATAAGAGCCTGAGGCGCTTTGCGTCACTGTGGCCAGGCGTAGTTCCACCGAGCTATAAGAGCCTGAGGCGCTTTGCGTCACTGTGGCCAGGCATAGTTCCACCGAGCCGTAAGAGCCTGAGGCGCTATGCGCCACTGTGGCCAGGCGTAGTTCCACCGAGCCGTAAGAGCCTGAGGCGCTTTGCGTCACTGTGGCCAGGCGTAGTTCCACCGAGCCGTAAGAACCTGAGGCTCTATGCGTCACTGTGGCCAGGCGTAGTTCAACCGAGCTGTAAGAGCCTGAGGCGCTATGCGTCACTGTGGCCAGGCGTAGTTCAACCGAGCCGTAAGAGCCTGAGGCGCTATGCGTCACTGTGGCCAGGCGTATACTCAAAAGAGCCATAAGATCCTGAGACGCAATGCGTCACTAAGGCCAGGCATAAAGCATTCAATTAACCATAAAGGCCTAAGACGCTACGCGTCACCGTGGCCAGGTAATCAAAATACTAAGGCTATAAAAACTAAAGACGCCTTCACGTAACAGTACTCAAGCCTTAAACAACTGCGCGTTTGCACAAAAAATTCTTCCTGAAAGTATACCTTTCTATCAAGAATTGGGGAGCATACACGAATATAAATACAAAGCTATATACAAGCAAAGTATATACAAGCAAAGCAAAAGAAACAATCAGACAAAGAATGACAAATGACAATTAGAGAAGTAGTGCAAGACAAAGCATGAACAAAAATCTCAATTTCATTTCATTCAAGTGTCGGTACAAACAGATCTTTAACAGATCTTTACAATTGCATTTCGACAAAAGTACAAAGTTAAAACAAAAAACAAAGTACTTGAAATGAAATACAAAAAACAAAAAAGCAAAAATCCCTATCTACTCTCCGGGAGGAAGCTGGGGATCAGCTGCAAAACCTTCACTTCCAAGGGACTGCTCGCCCTCCTCACCGTCTAAATCGATGAGGGCTTCTATAGGCTCAGGAGCACCGTCTATATACAAGCAAAGTATATACAAGCAAAGCAAAAGAAACAATCAGACAAAGAATGACAAATGACAATTAGAGAAGTAGTGCAAGACAAAGCAAGAACAAAAATCTCAATTTCATTTCATTCAAGTGTCGGTACAAACAGATCTTTAACAGATCTTTACAATTGCATTTCGACAAAAGTACAAAGTTAAAACAAAAAACAAAGTACTTGAAATGAAATACAAAAAACAAAAAAGCAAAAATCCCTATCTACTCTCCGGGAGGAAGCTGGGGATCAGCTGCAAAACCTTCACTTCCAAGGGACTGCTCGCCCTCCTCGCCGTCTAAATCGATGAGGGCTTCTATAGGCTCAGGAGCACCGTCCAGATCCGCGGGCTCCCAAGGACCAGCAAGGTTGACGAGATCGTCTTGAGCAGTCCTCTTGAACAGCTCGTCCACAGGCTCAGCCTCGGGCTCGTACTTGGTCCAATCAGGGGCCTCAAAGAGCATCGCATCAGGGGTATATTGGAGCTCAGGAAATTCCTCTCCCTCCCTGTGTGCTTCTAGCCAAGATCGGGCCAGGTAGAACCCGTACTTAACATAAGGGTTGGAGAAGTCTTCCTTTCGCCTCAAGCAGTCTTTGGAGAGACGATACTCCTTTACGGCCTCGGCCCGTATACTGTCAATTTCGGCCTGGGATAGTACAGGAGCAGTTTGGCCTTCCAACTCACCAACACGCTGCTCGAGCTCTTGATTCCGAGTAAGCGTAGACATATAGTTGGATTGCATACGGTCTAACTCAGAATGAGCCTCCTGCAGGTCCTCTTGGAGTTTACAAGACCGGGTCGTCTCCACTGTGAGATCCCCCTTTGCAAGACCGAGGTCTTGATGAGCCTTAGCAAGCTGCTCCTCCAGGCTTCAAACTAAATCCGGAAGAGGGGACAAGTTGTTGACCGTGTTCTGTAGCTCCATGACTTTGTCCCTCAACTCCCGGATCTCTCTGTCGGCTCGCTCACGATAAGCCCGATGTTGGGCATTATTTGCCGCGGTTCGTTGAGCCAGCTGCGAAAAAATGCAAAAATGTTAGACTCAAAGCATGCTGCAAAAAGCAATCAAAAAGAGAAGAAATTAGAAACTTACCCTCAACGCCTCGATATCGGCTAAGTCTTCCCCCTCGGGGTAGTTTCTGAATATCCTTGCCTCATCTCGAGGAAGGATAGTGGACCAACTCAACCGGGAGGCCACCCCGGGAGTGTCCAAAATGTCGTTGTCACGAACCCCGGGGTAGACTCGAAATTCGTGGCCCCTCATGATATTCCCCCCATCCACGGAATAGGGCCTCTCGTCGGCAGGACCTATCCTCGACAATATCGGCCTACTTCTCATCGAACTCTCGATGTACAGGCGCTTTCTATTCTTCCCTCTGAGACGGAATGATATTGCATTTCGCGCCCTCCTCAGAACGTGATCGCCCGGATGACCCGAAAGCCCCCCGTGAAGACGAGGCAACTCTCCCCCCATCCCGAGAGAAATCTCTCTGCTCTGAAGTAGGGGGAGGCATCGCTTGCCTAGAAACTGGAGGGGTCCGAGCACGAGATGGATGAGCGGGGACCGGTGCCTCACTTAGGACATCGTCAGCCAAACGATGCCTCTTCCTGGCAGGAGCGCTGGAAGGACCAGTCTCAGAAGCCTGGCGACCTAATGATTGCCGAAAATGACTCATATCTGCAAATAAGAAAAAGAAGATCAATGGTTAATAAATTGATCAAAAATGATAAATAGAGGGAAAAAATAAAAGTTACCGTCAGGAGAGTCTAAGTGCTCCTGAAGGGACTCGATATTTATCCCCTCGTCGTCCGGAAGCACCATGAAAGTGGAGCCGAACCCTTCCCAACCAGTGAGATCGGCTAAGGGTTCGCTACCAGAGCTGGAATCCAGATTGGTGCCCCCTATATCCTCTTGTGGCCTAGGGGCTTCAGGATTCAACTCGGGAGAAGCCGAAGGCAGAGGATCTGACGACGGAACAGAAGGTCCGGCAACAGGGACCGGACCCACACCCCAGCCTGCTAATATCAAATTTTCATTTGATACAAGGGTGTCCAGGCTAAGGGGATGAGGGATAGCAGTTTTTCGATGTTAGAAGACAACTGCTCCCTAAGTGTGGCGACCCGGGGACCCTTGGGGATTTCGTGCCTATTCTCCCAACGAGTGGGGATATCCAGGCCCTCGGGCACTTCCACAACCAGCCATTCTGTCTCGAAACCATGAAGCTTGTTAGCAGGTTTCTCAAATAATCGGTTCTCAAAACCGGGCTGGTACACCCGCTGAAGCGAGTAAGGCACTAAGCCGGGACTCCCTCGAAGCCTAAAAAATACTTCAAAAAGAGGAAGAGACGGAGGGACGCCCCTTAAATGGCAGTGCACAGTGAATGCAACCAATTGCATCCATGCATGAGGATGCAGTTGCCCCGGGGATACCCTGTGCGTCCTAAGAAAGGAAGCCCCAAAGTCGGACAATGGGAAGCGGAGTCCTAACTCCAAAGCTGCCCTAAAAACGACAACCCCGTTAGACACACGACGTATGTCGCTCTCCTGAGGGGTTGGGAGTCTGTAAGTGTATCCCTCGGATAAAGGAAATCGAGATTCTAGGTCTTGGACGTCGGCTTCCTTTAAAGTCGATTTAACGCCTAGATCGATTTGCTTTCCTATACCATGTCCAGCCATCTTAGAAGCTCGTAGATCAAAGAAGTGGGATTACGGGCTACGAAAAATTACCTAAGGTAATGAAAACAGAACTCGCGGCAGAGTATGAAAATCCGCGGCAGACTAGCGACACAGTGAGCAGTCTCGCGGCAGAGTTGCGACAGTATGGCGAAGGACTTGCGACAGAGCGCCTGAGAGTCGCGACAGAGTGTCCTTGCGAGAGAATTCAGTAGCGACAAGGACGTCAGGGGCCCAGTATTTATAGCGGCTCACCTGCGTACACACACACGCGGAGGTCCGACCCGGCCCGAGAAATGCCGGACCCAGATACTCTTTCGCGGGAAAAATTCCCGCCAAAGAGTGGGGAGCCATTGATGGTGGTCGTGTCACCAGATCCACGTGTGCCGACTATCCGCCTGCCACGTGTCGAACCAACAACAGGCCACGTGGCAGATTGGCGACAGAACCGCTATGCGACACCGTTCCTGGAGGTGCGACAGAGTGTTTGATGCGAGAGGAGTCTACCGCCTCACAGTCTGCCGCGCATCGTGAGCGGCAGACCTCCATCGCCCATGCACATCACAGGACTCCGCATTGCCCCAGACACAGGTCTCCCGCACTGCATGCGGCATAGTCTCCCGCACAGACCGCGGTAGAAGTCTCCCACACAGCATGCGGCATAGTCTCCCGCATAGTCCGCGGTTGAGGTCCCCCACTCAGCCTGCGGTAGAAGTCTCCTGCTCAGCATGCGGCATAGTCTCCCGCACAGACCGCGGTAGAAGTCTCCCGCTCAGCATGCGGCATACTCTCCCGCACCGATCGCGGTAGAAGTCTCCCGCACAGATCGCGGTAGTGGTCTCCCGCACGAACAGCGGTAGATATCCCTCGCCCAGCGTAGCGGTAGAGCAGCTCCCGCTTAGACAGCGGTAGAGGTCCCTCGCCCAGCGTAGCGGTAGAGGTCCCTCGCCCAGCGTAGCGGCAGAGGTCTCCCGCACCAACAGCGGTAGAGGTTCCATGCATACTCTGCCGCCAGACTACTTCCCCGCAAGTTGCATGGCCCAAGGCGCGACAGAGTGCCCTATAACTCTGTCGCGGCCCAGACACGCGCCTGGACCTCAGCTCGAACCGACTCAGAAGCCTATAAATATGAGGTGAGCCCTCTGAGGTAGAAGAGATCCAGAGATCGATCCAAAATCCAAGAAAAACAGGGAGAACACTTAAACACTCTGATTTAAGCCATAAACTCTCCTTTTCTTACATACATACACCAACTCCCGATCACTGACTTGATCGTCGGAGTGCGCGTGCAGGGAATTATCCCTGCCCCCTCTGATTCCTGTTGTTTTTGCAGGATATACGAAGAATACGTGGAGCAAACTGTGACGATTGAATTAACCGTCAACAGTACAATCCGATCACGTGGAAAGCAAAGCACTGTTGCTGTCCGGTAGGCAACATCACTTATAATTTTTATTTTCAATTCTCATATTGAAAAAAATTTCTGCAATAGAATTTCGTACTCTATAATTTTTATGAAATTATTTTTACAAATTAAATTAGTATATATATAATAAATATAGAAAGCTATATTATAGTTCATACAAATTATATTACAATTTTACTGTAAAAATCTCCACCTTTTTTCACTCTATTTTTATATCTCATACCAAAAAAAAAAAAAAGGCCCTATTCTTAATTTCTTCTTTCTTCACATTTTTTTTGTTCCTTTCTACTTTCCAAACAACGTATAACATAATGCAAAAGTATTGATTGAAAGTTTTCCATGCAAATTTGCATACGGCATAATGGAATGGCCCTAAATCTGAGCAAGTATTACCATATTAGTAGCGCAGTTTGTCAGGGTGCAGCAAAAGGTTAAGGCTATGGAAGGCAATCCCAAATACAAAGGTTAAAATGTTATAATACTTGTTCCTAGCCACTATAGCTAAAAACTTTGTCTATCATTCCATAAACTAGAAGCCGAAGAAGTAAGCTTTTTTCTTACTACAACGACCAGTTTTTAAACCTGAGCAGCCACCATATGCGGAGCAGATCGCGGAAGCACGCATGAGTATGTAACATATTAGACACTATCTAAAAGCACGACCACAAAGATCCGAGGAAGCGACTTCGATACAATCATGTCATCTACGTCCCCATCACCAGTCTCTCTGGGATCAATAAGCACAGAAACTACCATAGAAGAAGCAGTTTTATTACCTTGAAAATTCTCCTTTCGAGAATTTTTTCCAACGTGCTGTTGGGTTATGATCAGGTCAGGCCCAGAGAGAGGAACAGTATGAGCATGGAGAATTCTTCTGTTTCTTGTTAAGATAAGTAGCATTCCGACAATGTTCTGCAGAAACATTGGTGTTGTAGATAATAATTTCGATACTATTTCGACCAATCATAATGTGCCACGTGGTATATCTGCGAATGAGCTTATACGCGAAATAATTAAACAGATAAGAGCCACATTAAATGTATTGAGATATTTTCATCCAGGAACAGAATATTAAAGTAAAACGACAAAAGCGTAAAAGGAACAAAGAAACTCCCTATAAATAGGGGTCAGGTACGACTCATTAACCTAAGTCTCTATTTCCCCTACAGAAACTTTGTCAAATTTTGGGTCTGACTTAAGCATCGGAGTGCAAATGCAGGGAAAAGCCCTGCGTCCCTCTGATCTTTCTTTTTCTTGCAGAGATTTCGGCAGCACGTGGTACGAAGGACGTTAGTAATTCATCATTATTGTTTCAGGCAATAACAATTGGCACCGTTTGTGAGAAACGAAAGAAAAGCTTTCTGCTTTACAACAATGGGGTAGACAGAATTAGCAGTGCGACGAAGGTGTGAAGTCACGAGATAAGAAGCCTACCGCGAGAGGTGCCCACTGCCGCGAAAGTGTACACTTGCCGCGAGAGATGCATGCCGCGAAAGTGTATAGCTTGCCGCGAAGGAGAATGCTTTGTCGCGAGTATAGCTTGGCGCCAACGTGAATGTCTTACCGCGAAAGAGAACACTTTCCCGAAAATGTTCAAGGCTTGCCGTGAAAAGAATGCCTTGCCGCAAGTATAGCTTGCCTCCAAGGTGAATGTCTCGCCGCGAGAGAGAACACTTTGTCGTGAAGGATAATGCCTTGCCGCGAAAGAGAACACTTTCCCGCGAATGTTCAAGGCTTGCCGCGAAGAGAATGCCTTGCCGCAAGTATAGCTTGCCTCCAACGTGAATGTCTCATTGCGAGAGAGAACACTTTGTCGCGAAGGATAATGCCTTGCCGCGAAGGAGAATAGCTTGCCGTGATGGATGCATGCCGTGAGAGTGTACAGCTTGCCACGAATGATGCTTGTTGCGAGAGTGTATAGCTTGCCGCGAAGGCGGCTTGCCGTGAAAGTGTATAGCTTGTCGCGAAGGCTGCTTGCCGTGGAGTGTACAGCTTACCGCGAAGGATGCCGCGAGAGTGGAAAGTGGAAGATGCCGCGAGAATGCAGTCTTGCTACGAGCGCCGCGAAGGTGAAGTGATACCGCGAATGCCGCGAGGGTGGAAGTATCGCTAGAGTGAATGATACCGCGAGCCGCAAGGGTAGCAGCGAGACCCTCACAGCAGGGGAGCACGAGACTCTCCTGGTAGGGGTGCACAAAACTCTCACGGCATGGATGCGCAAGACCCCTCGTTTGCTTCGTGCGCCACATGGCGCATTCTTTGTGCGTCACGTGGCGCACTCATAGCGTGGAGATGCCAGCTCACGCGAGACCCTTCTACATGAGACCCACACGACAGGGGTACACGAGATCCTCTCGGCATGGCGGCACGAGACCCTATGTGTGAGACTGAGGAAGACATGAGGCGTCAAGGTATAAGAGACCCTGTGTGTGAGGCCTCAGAAGGCCTGCTGTACCAAGTTACGGAAGACCCCATGCGCGAGACTCCAATGAACTGGAGACAACAGGGTGTCAAAAAACTACGGCGTCATGGTACAAGGAATTCAACACGGGAGATTGTTGGTGACTGGAGACGCCAAAGTACTAGAAACCTTGAGGGTCCTGCTCTAGTAGATTTTGGATATTTAGGTGCGGAAGATCCTTGACCCCATAACACAAATGGCTCACCAAACAATGAAATTAAATGTGTGGGAATGACAAGGTCTCATGTTGGGAGAGACTCGAAAATAGATCCAACACGAAACCTTGAAACTGGAATGGCAAACTTTCAATCTCAAACTCGTCAAAACCGAACTTAGGGTAACGGGAGAGAAGCTATAGACTGCGACCAAGCAGATTCATATGATGCTAAGAAAGTGCAAAACATACCTGCATCCAAGGCACAAGTTGCCACAGACATGAAAAGAATGGTAGAACGAATCTTAGAAGAGAAAAGGTTGGTTCCAGCTGAAGAAAATCAGAGGAGGAGAATCCCATTCAGTACAACGATCATGGGAAAACCACTACCCCCAAAATTTAAAATGCCGTAGATGACGGCGTATACGGGAAAAACTGACCCTTATGACCATATTCAGAACAATGAGTCATTGATGCTATTACATGGTTGGGAGGATGAGATCATGAGTAGAGCATTCCCCTTAACTTTAACTAACCATGCACTAAAATGGTTTAATAGTTTGTCGGAGGAGTCTATTTCGTCTTTCAATCAATTAAGAAGCGAATTCTTGAAGGCCTTTGTGATAAAAAGCCAGAAAAGGAAGGATGCTACCTATCTGCTTACATTGAAACAAGAAAATAGAGAATCACTCAAGAGTTAAATAGACCGATTCCGTAATACCACACTGGAGATTCAGGATTTACAAGTTGGGGTAGCAGTGACAGCCAGGCTGCAGGAGACGAGGTCTGAGAGGCTGCAGAAGTCATTATCTCTAGATCAACCAACAACGGTATCAGACTTGTTCTCTAGAGCAAATAAATACATTGCTCAGGAAGAAGTGAGGAGGATAATCTCCACAAGAGATGGCTGATAAAGTTTCCCACTCCTGAAGGAATATGACAAATAATGGGAGATCAAAGGAGGGTGAGAACATGCAATGTTGCATCCACCACATGTAAGAGTATGCAAAGAAAGGAAACCCTTACCATTACTGAATCGCCCAAGCCTAAGCCCGTGGAGGAATTGAAGGAGTATTTAAGGGAACTCCTGTTGCAATCGAGACCTTTGACCGGGGATCACTTGTTTGTGTATCTGGGTATAGGAGACAAGGAAGTGAGTGCGGTGCTGTTGAGGAAGACTACTGACAGACATAGACCAATCTATTATGTGAGCAAAGTACTCTTAGATGCGGAAACACAGTACCCGCAAGTTGAGAAAGTAGCTTTAGCACTGGTCATGGCTACAAGAAAGCTGTGTCCCTATTTCCAAGCACATTTAATAGTGATATTGACAGATCAACCTCTGAAACAAACACAAATAAGCCTAAACATTCAGGGCGATTGGTGAAATGGGCTGTCGAGCTCAGTGAGTATGACATCAACTTTCAGCCTCGTCAAGCCATCAAAACACAAGCATTGACAGATTTCATAGTCGAGTGTACTTGTCAGGAAGATCCAAAAGAACAGGAAATAGAATGGTGGAAGCTGGTTGTAGATGAAGCATCCAACCATCAAGGAAGTGAAGTTGGTATTGTGCTAGAATCGCTAGAAAGAGAAATGTTTGAGTATTCCCTACGCTTCAATTTCCCCTGTTCTAATAATGTGGCCGAAAATGAAACTCTGATTGGGGGTATGAAGTTGGCGAATGAGCTCTAGGTTAAAAACTTGTTAGCTCATAGTGATTCTCAGCTGGTGGTCAATCAGTTTAAATGGCAATTTGAAACCCGGGAATCCTCCCTTGTTCCATATTTGCAGAGGGTCCAGACTTTAGCCCAATCATTTGATAAATTTCAACTTACCCAAATTAATCGGTCAGAAAATAATCAAGCTAATGCTCTGTCTAAGTTGGCGTCTTCTAAAGAAGTAACTGGAAGATTAGTAAAAATAGAGAGGCTAGAGAGGCCTAGTATGGAGGAGGATGATGTGTTGGAGATTGAAGTTGCCGAAGATTAGAGGACCTCGATCAGATGATATCTGGTGGAAGAGACTCTTCCAGATGATAAAGAAGCTGCTCGAAAGATCAGAATCCAGAGTGTAAGGTTTACTTTAGTGAATGTGGAGCTTTATAAGAAGGGGTTCACCATGCCACTATTGAAATGCCTAAGTCCAGAGCAAGCGAATTATGCCTTAGCTAAGGTTCATGAAGGGATGTGCAGAGAACACTTGGGGGCCAGAGCCCTGATTGCAAAAATACTCGGAGCAGGGTTTTACTGGCCAACGCTAAAGTAAGATGCGGCTTACAAAGTACAAAAGTGCGACAAATGTCAAAGGTTCACTCCCTTGACAGCTGCACCAGTAACAGCACTCCAAAGTATCTTTCAACCAATACCATTCGCTCGATGGGGACTGAATATATTGGGACCTTTCCTGATGGCCACAAGGCAGAGGAAGTACTTGTTAGTGCAGCTTTGGAGTTTCAAGGATTTTGAATGCTGATCATGGAAAGCAGTTCGACTGTGATGCTTTTCGAAATTTTTGTGAAGGACTTGGTATTCAGCTTAAGATATCATCAGTGTCATATTCACAAGCCAATGGTCAAGCTGAGGTTAGCAACAGAACCATACTTTATGGTCTTAAGACTCGCCTTGACAAGGCAAAGGGAGCTTGGGTGGATGAACTTCCCTGCATCTTGTGGGCGTACAGGACTACTAGTCGAGTACTGACGGGGGAGATGCTATTCAACTTGGTATATGGGATGGAGGCCCTAATTCTAGCAGAGATTGGGCTACTTCTCTAAGGATGGTTCTTTATGAACATGAAGAGAACTCTCAAGACCTAGGGTAAATTTGGACCTACTCGATGAACAACGGGATTTAGCAGCCATATGGCTTGTCGCTTACCAATAAATGGTTGCTAGTTATTACAACTTATGTGTAAATGACAGACTTTTTCAGGAAAGAAATTTAGTGCTGCGAAAATCAGCCATCACCAATACCCACAGAGAGAACGACAAGTTCAGAGCAAATTAGGAAGGGCCATACAGGGTTAAAAGGATGATTGGACCCAGCAAGTGCATTCTGGAGAGTTCATAGGGCAAGGAGATGTCAAAGACATGAAACACTAACCACTTGAAGCCTTATTTACAATAATAGTCTTTTATTTGTTACGTTATTAATTTTCTTTATTATTTGTTACTCGTAGGAAGACAAAGTGCAATGGCTTGAAGCGAAAAATGCTTGAGGTAAGCCACGCACTCAACAAATAAAAGGCTTGAAGCGAAAAGTGCGCGATGTAAGCCATGAAGAAAATGTGCAAGGGCTTGAAGCGAAAAATGCGCGAAGTAAGCTACGCACTCAACAAATAAAGGGCTTGAAGCGAAAAATGCGCGAGGTAAACCACACACCCAAATAAAAGGCTTGAAGCGAAAAGTGCGCGATGTAAGCCATGAAGAAAATGTGCAAGGGCTTGAAGCGAAAAATGCGCAAGGTAAGCCACGCACTCAACAAATAAAGGGCTTGAAGCGAAAAATGCGCGAGGTAAGCCACACACCCAAATAAAAGGCTTGAAGCGAAAATTGCGCGATATAAGCTACGAAGATAATGTGCAAGAGCTTGAAGCGAAAAGTGCGCGAGGTAAGCTAAACACCCAAAACAAAGGGCTTGAAGCGAAAAATGCGCGAGGTAAGCCACGTCCTCCAATAAAAGCTTAAGAATTAGATGGCCAGAGAATTTGATTTCAGAATCTAATGTAAGGACTTGACCTAAGGCTACAGTAAGAACATATGTACTCTTCCACAAGGTTATACCTAGCGAAAGAGTGGGGAGCAATTGTTGTAGATAATAATTCCGATGCTATTTCGACCAATCATAATGTGCCACGTGGCATATCTGCGCATGAGCTTATGCGCGAGATAATTAAACAGATAAGAGCCACATTAAATGTATTGAGATATTTTCATTCAGGAACATAATATTAAAGTAAAAGGACAAAAGCGTAAAAGGAATTAAAAAACTCCCTATAAATAGGGGTCATGTATGATTCATTAACCTAAGTCTCTATTTCCCCTACAGAAATTTTGCCAAATTCTGAGTCTGACTTAAGCATCGGAGTGCAAATGCAGGGAAAAACCCTGCGTCCCTCTGATCTTTTTTTTTCTTGTAGAGATTTCGGTAGCACGTGGTACAAAGAACATCAACAATTCATCATTATTGTTTCAGACATCAACAATTGGTAACTGGGGAAGCAGGAACAATGGCTCCTGGAGCAGAGACATCAAACTGGAACACTTCAGTGCACAAGCCAGAACTCAGCATTGGTCCAGAGGACAACAGAAACACAATCAATTAGGTGCATGAAGCATACACCGAGAGCAGCGCTCATCTCAGTGCAATAGATTTTACTTTAATTTGAAGACCAAAAAAAAAAAAAAAAGGCAAAAATATAATGACAGGCTTTAAAAAATCAGCAATACAACCGAGACGTGATAAACTAATTTTTATATCCATGCTGCCAGAACCGAGCCAAGAGTTATTTTTGAATCTAGTGAAACAACATTAATTTGTTCTTCACGTTTAAATCCAAATTGTCGACTAGCTTATAGCTATCATTAATTTCTTTTACTTCCTTTTCTTTCCCTTCTTTATTTTTTCTGTGTTGGGAAGCCGGGTGGGAGAGGTTGCCACCATCTATCGACCAAGATAAAACCAAGGCTGTTTGAACAGGAAAAAAAAATAAAATTTCCTCCTCATCTATCTACTCAATACGCTAAACTGTCAATTTCACAGCAAATGGCCAAGCGAAGCATAAAGGATAACATTGACCATGTTTGTCCCACAATTATATAATGATTACCAAACCATACTGATTGAAGTAAAGCTACCTAAACCCCCCAAATAGAGACAGTGGCTTCCAGCGATTACCAATATCTAAGTTAAAATTACATGAAATTTAACAGAAAATTCAAATCCAGAAAAGCACCCTATGCACATAATTAAAAAATATAATAGCAAAATAATACCTGCTACTCCTTCCCGGAACCACTGCTGCATCTTACCATCAGCAGCAGTTGACTTGAAATGGTCCTTCAAAGCGTTAGCAGAACCTGAAGAAAGAGGTATACGTCTTTCTGCAGGATTTCTGTATTCACGAGAATGCTTTCCGCCATTCTCTCTGGCATCAGGAATTGCAAGTGCTGGAGAGAAATTCTTAGGGATCGCCAAACCTGTCTCATTATTATTTATTTGAGAAGCCACGTTTTTCTCACTGACCAGAACAGAATGAATTATCAGGTTGCCATCAATTTTCACAAGCTTGTCATTTCTCGGTACAAACAAGGAAGCAGTAAGAGGCTCACTTCCATTGCCCATAAAACCAGGTACACTGCTCTTTCTTCTCAACGCCGGACTCTGATCCTCTACCGTGAACTCTATTACTGATGTCAATTTTCCCATAAGAAAATGCTGCATCTCTCCCATCACTAGAACCATTTAAATGACAAATAACTCTTAAAACCCTCCCACGATGCACTTCATAAAACCCATCGCCAACAAAACCAGACTCAACAGGCGTATTATCATATCTGACATTCATAACTGGGACCAAACCACCAAACAATAATGCTAGCAACCGTCTTAATTTTTCTCTCATTCTTTTTAGCCTTGGAAACTTGTTTCGGCTGCTGCTGTGGTTTCAACCTAGGAATAGGTACCAATGGCACCTGAGACCTAGGCGGTTTCATCACATAGGATGGAGCACAGGGCATCCAAGGGTATGCAATTGGTGGATACATTGGCATAGGCAATGACTGTGTAGGGCACATTCCAGCAGCTCCACCGCCGCTACCACCAGTACTTAATTGCTGTCTCAAGGTAGAATTTTCAGCCATAAAATAAGCTATCTTATTATTCAAATCAGCTATAGCAGAATGCACTGCCCTAACCTTATCCTCTGGCTCTTCCACGTAATGCTTCTTCCGCTGCCTTGAAAGCTGGGCACTCTCTCTGTTCCTCATGAGCCTCGCCCTCCTTTTCCCCTCCTCTTCGCTCAATGCATTCGAATTATTATTAGAATTTGAGTTAGAGTTGTACACTCTGGGCAGCGATGATCTTCTACACTTACTGGAATCTGTTTCTTCATTGCCTTTCTTTCTTTTAGATAATCGCCTTTTCTCCATTTCTTGAACATTAATCTTTTGATCGACGATGTTCCAGCAAGAATCCAGAGAGGTGACATTCGTGGCTTTAGAAACGGCTGAAGCACAATTTTCGGAGCCTAAAGATGAGATAGGATGATATGCGCTTACAAGAGTATGATTTAGGACGATCAAGGAAACGTGTGGATTGAGAATTGAAACAGCTAAAAAACGCAAGTTGAGCGGAAATAATCATAGTAGACTTTGAATGAAAAATAGAATAACAACCTAGACCTGAAGTCTAAAGAGACTCTAACTAAAGGTATTGGATCTCGACCTTACGAATATAAAATTCGAGAACCTAAGGTATAATAATGGTGGTTGGTGAAGAGGGAGGCGCCACAAGGACGAAAACCTTAATAAACATAGTTGAGAGGGAATCCTAGAAAAAGGCACACTTAAATTTTTGAAAATTTAATCTGATATGTTCTGTTTTATTCAAGAGCGTTTACAAAGTATTTATAATAATATCTAGCACTTAAGCCTTTAAACAAGTGGGCTGGAATTAACACCAAACAGAAAATAAGACTAAAACTTAAATTCACGCCTAAGCCTAGTTACATAGGATAATTTGTCTAAAACACAATAAGGCTCAAATGTGGGCTACTTAAACACTTAACCCAACTTATTACTAAACCAAGACTCATGTCATTTGGGCTTTCAAACAAATATAGAGGGCTCGTGTAATTGGACCTCCTTGGATGACCCATGGATCCTTGGCATCTCAAAAGGATTTGTCCTCAAATCGCATGTACCTTGTTTGTACTTGATCACGTACGGGAACGCCTCAATGAACTCCATCCACTTGGCATGACGCTTGTTCAGCTTACTCTGTCCTTTCAGATGCTTCAAGGACCTGTGATCGGTGTGGATGACAAATTCTTTGGGCCACAGGTAATGTTACCATGTCTCCAAGGCCCTCACTAATGCGTACATCTCCTTGTCATATGTGGGATAGTTAAGTGTTGTCCCACTTAACTTCTCATTGAAGAAGGCAATTATGCGTTTTTCCTGCATAAGCATAGCTCCAATTCCTACACCTGAGGCATCACACTCAATCTCAAAAGTTTTAGTAAAGTCAGGCAGAGTTAACAAAGGAGCAGAACAAAGTTTATCCTTGAGCAAATTAAAAGCATGCTCTTGTGCAGGACCCCAATGAAATGCAACATTCTTTTTGACCACTTCGGTCAAAGGTGCGGCTATAGTGCTAAAGTCTCTAATGAATCGACGATAGAAACTAGCTAAGCCATGGAAACTACGCACCTCAGAAACATACTTAGGTACAGGCCAATCTCTAATTGTCTTTACCTTCTCATCATCAGCAAAAATGCCATGTGAAGAAACTACATACCCAAGAAAAACAACCTTATCAGTGCAGAATGTACATTTCTTAGAATTGGCATACAAACTTTCATTCCTCAAAACAATAAGAACATTCTTAAGATGCTCAACATGCTCATGCAGACTCTTACTATAAATCAGAATTTTATCAAAATAGACAACCACATACTTACCAATGAAAGCATGTACAACATGGTTCATTAAACGCATGAAAGTACTGGGTGCGTTAGTCAAGCCAAAATGCATAACTAACCACTCATAAAGACCATGTTTAGTCTTAAATGCTGTTTTCCATTCATCACATTCTTTCATACGAATTTGGTGATATCCACTCTTTAAATCAATTTTAAAAAATATGCATGCACCATGCAACTCATCGAGCATGTCATCTAGCCTAGGAATAGGATAGCGATACTTTACAGTGATTTTGTTGATGGCTCGACAATCAACGCACATCCTCCACGTCCCATCCTTTTTAGGCACAAGCAATATGGGCACGGCGTATGGACTCATGCTCTCTCTCACGTAACCTTTCCTCATGAGCTCCTCAACTTGCCTTTGAAGTTCCTTCGTCTCCTTTGGATTATTTCTGTAGGCTGGACGGTTAGGTATGGCAGCTCTGGGGATAAGGTAAATCTGATGCTCGATCCCAAAAATCGATGGTAGTCCATTTGGGATCTTCTCAGGGAATACATCTTCGAACTTCTGCAATAATGAGACAACATCAGTAGGTAAAGTATCATGGAGTTCAGTATCAATAAGACAAGAATCTTTAAATAAGAGCAAAAGGATAGGAGACATAGCAATAAATGCAGTCTTCACATCTCGGGGGTTGGCATGGTAGCTCACTGCTTTGCTTTCCTTGTTTCCCTTCTTTTCTTTAGCTAGCTTCCTTTGCTCGTCATGTTGCTCTTTTAGCCTTAATTGATCATCGTAAATCTCCTTGGGGCTAAGGGGAGTAAGAGTGATCTTCTTGCCATCCATAAAAAAAGAGTAACGGTTAGTGTAACCGTTATGGATGATTCTCCGATCATACTGCCACGGTCTACTTAGCAACATGTGGCTAGCTTGCATGGGTACCACATCACACAACACTTTATCCTGATGCCTTCCAATTCGAAAAGGAATCAAGACTTACTTCACCACGTTCACTTCACCACAGTCATTAATCCACTGTAACTTATATGGGCGGTGATGCTTGGTAGTGGGCAACTTTAGCTTATCAACAAGGTATGTGCTAGTAACATTAGTACAGCTTTCACCATCAATGATCATAGAGTATGCCTTGTCACTAATGTGGCATCTTGTATGGAAGATGTTTTCACGATATACCTCATCCTTAACCTTCACATGAGTATTAAGAGCATGTCTGGCAACAAGTGCTTCACCATAAGCAGTAAACTCAACAACTTCTTCTTCTTCAGCATCTTCTAACGCAGGCATCTCATCCACAATACCAACATCAGAACCTTCACTCTCAACATCTCCATTCTCAAGCATGAGCATCACTCTACAGTTAGGACACTGAGAGGCAACATGTCCACAACCCAAACACTTAAAACAATTTATGTCACGTGTTCTACTCTGGGATGCTTGAGCAGGCTCAATCTTGGGCTTTGGAGGGTCCTCAGACTTTGGCTTAACAAAACTTTCTGACTTAGGCTTAAACACAGGCTTATCATCCCTATGAAAGGTGTAGGTTTCCAAACAGGAACTGAACTAGGAGTGAAACGAGATGTACCTTTCCTTTTGAGTTGCCTTTCCACTTTGATGGCCACATGCAGCATCTCCTCTAAATCCATGTAATGCTGCAACTCTACAACATTGGCAATCTCACGGTTCAAGCCTTGGAGAAAACGAGCCATAGTAGCTTCTGCATCCTCTTGGATATTGGCTCAGATCATGATTATCTCCACCTCCTTGTAATAATCATCAACACTTTTTGAACCTTGGGTGAGACCTTGGAGCTTCTGGTTCAACTCTCTGTAATAATGGTTAGGCACAAATCTTTTCCTCATGATATGCTTCATCTCATCCCATGTAGACACTGGAGGATCACCACATCTTATTCTATTGGAGACCAGCTGATCCCACCATACCATAGCATATTCTGTGAACTCTACTGCAATAAGTTTAACTTTCTTTACCTTGGAGTAGTGATGGCAGTCAAATACCATGTCAATCTTTCTTTCCTACTCCAAATATGCCTCGGGATCATTCTTGCCTTGGAAAGGAGGAATCCATCAACTCGATCTCTATCTCTATACTCATGATGCCTTCTATGATGTCTATCTACCTCAGACTCTTCTTCCAAATCATACCCAACATTATCATCATACTCTTCATTGGTGACAATCTTACTTTTCAGGCGGGAAGAATCACCTTGTTGGATCCTTGCAAACCGAGTTTCATGTCCGTCTAACTTATCATGAATGTCATTGAATTTCATGTCCATTCGTTGGAACTGCTGTTGCACTGCCTGGAGCATGAACTCAATTTTTTTAAAGTCTGACTTATCACCTTCAGAAGACATCTTTAACTGGTAAGAAACGTTAGTGATAACAAAAAACAAAGAACCTCACAAGTGATAAACTCACGTGTTTACACTCAATTCACTCAAGTTGGGGCACTCATACTCGTGTTTCACTCAAGTAATTCGGCTTTTCTCTACTAATGTTTCTCACATGCTCATGCCTTTTTCCCTCACTCTATCTCAACTCTATAGGTTCACAATCATACTAGAGACTCAGTCAAAGATTCAACCTCGAAGGATCAACCAATTCACCAAGTATTTTTTTCTTCTTTTTTTGCTTCTTTTTTTCTCTTTTTTTTTTGCTTTTTTTTAAACAAAGACTAATCTGATTTGCGACTAGGGTGGTGAGGATGAGTTTTAGTATGGCTAAGAGACTGACTTGAAATAAAAATTCAGAAGTTCAACTCAAACACAACAATTAAGTGTAGAGTCTAACTCAAACACAACGACTAAGTGTAGAGTCCAACTCAAACACAACGACTAAGTGTAGAATCCAACTCAAACACCACAACTAAGTGTAAGATTTTTTTTTGCTTTTTTTTTTTTCGCTTTTTTTTTTAACAAAGACTAATCTGATTTGAGGCTAGGGTGGTGAGGAAGAGTTTTAGTATGGCTAAAAAACTGACTTGAAACAAAAATTCAGAAGTTCAACTCAAATACAACAAGAATCTCAAAGAAATAATCATTAGAAAAATAAAAAAAAAAAACTAAAACTATAGGAAAATGATGTAATTTGGCCAAGAGAGGGTGGGGCCCTGTCACGCCCCGAAAATGCGGAAAATAGGGCTAATTTAAAACTTTTTACTCGTTAATTCACAGTTAAAGGTGCATTCCTGTGCAGTGTCATACATCATCATAATTATCATGCCTCAGGATCTCATCACAACATAGTGTATATTGAATCATATACATTACTCAATTCCAAGTTAATTAATCCTAATACATCCCATATAATGATATACATCAAATGTCTGCAAATACATTAATAGTCTGGGTACATGAAAAGATAATATACCTCAAAGTACAAATTATATAGCCTGGAGCTCGAATCCTCCACTAGCCACTACTCCGTACGTCGCAGGGAAGTCCTTATTCACTTGAAGAACTCTGGGGGGGAAAGAAAAACAGGGTGAGCTTCTAAATCGCTCAGTAAGGGGGGTAGGGGACTCATTTCATAAACCAAAATGCACATCACAAAGCATTTATTTGTATGTGAAACTCATTTGAAAACCATAGCATGAAAATACTCAAAACGACACTCTCATGTGTCAAATCATGTGAAAACATGAAGTAAAAAGGCTCACTCTAGAGCAAAACAAAGCATGTGAAAACAACGCGTTAAACGCTTTCTCAAATAACGTGGCATAGCCACTGATTTAAAATCACACGTGGCATAGCCACAATACACACGTGGCAAAGCCACCGAATTATTTTCTCACGTGGCATAGCCACAAAACACACGTGGCAAAGCCACTGAATTATTTTCTCACGTGGCATAGACACTGAATAGGGTTTCTCAACGTGGCACTGCCACCAACGGGGTTTCTCAACGTGGCACAGCCACCAATGGGGTATACGTGGCACAGCCACCGATGGGGTATACGTGGCACAGCCACCAATGGGTTTCTCAACGTGGCACTGCCACCAACGGGGTTTCTCAACGTGGCACAGCCACCAATGGGGTATACGTGGCACAGCCACCGATGGGGTATACGTGGCACAGCCACCAATGGGTTTCTCAACGTGGCACAGCCACCAATGGGGTATACGTGGCACAGCCACCGATTGGGTATACGTGGCACAGCCACCAATGGGTTTCTCAACGTGGCACAGCCACCGATGGGGTATACGTGGCACAGCCACCGATTGGGTATATGTGGCACAGCCACCAAATGGTTTCTCAACGTTACCAGAACGGAGAAGAATTGGGCTTACATGCTACCAGAGTAATGCCCGGTGTGTACTCACAATTACACACCTAAGTCTTATCACATAAGACTGGTTTGCCTTCACGTAGAACTCATAATGGTTTTCTCTCATAAAACTCATTTGAAATCGTTTTGTACTCAACACAAAACGTAGTAAAACCGAGTTCCAACCGGCAAAGCACACGCACACATTTCTCAAATCACAATATTGCCTTAACGTAGAGCCCAGTTATAAACTCATAAAACATTGGGCTCCAACCGGCTATAAAATCGTGTGCAGTTTAATCTCAACACAAAACACTCAACATGCTTGTTGATAAATCGTAAATCATGCTAAAACAGTTTGCAATTCACATACACAAATGGTTTAGATTTCCCTTACCTCTTTGCACCTCGTATAGTGCAATCGTTCCCCCGTATCACGGACTAGCCTCGCATTCCACTCTGGAACTCCCGAGCTGTCCAAACGATGTTAAAAACATCAATACTCAACATCACATAAATCTCAATTCTGAAAATCGAGCATAATTGCTCATAACACCTCAAATCCCTTGATTCTCGTAACTCAACCCTAAACTACAACCTCATTCTCAATATCTCAACGTTCGATATCTCTAATACCAATTATCTACGCTAATTTACCACCTTGTCTATATTTCCGTTTATAGCACAATCCTCAAAATTGCCACAATTTCCAAATATCGACATTAATCCAACTACATTACAATCTCATCAATCCCTAATCATTCCTCAACTATTTCAACACAATTACAACCACCAATAACATCAAAATCAGCTCAAATATCAAGATCGAGGTTTAGAAATTACCCAAAGCTTGTGAGACGCACAACTCACGCCTCGATCCGATTCGTCCTTCGATTTCCAAGTATGTTGTTCTCCCTTTGATGAGGAACAACTTTCCTTCTTACCACAATAGCTGATTCGGCTGAAAATGGGGGATTTGGAGGAGTGAGAAACTAGGTTTTCGGAAAAATGGAGGTTTGGAAGAGAGAGAAAGTGAAATTTCAGGAGAAAACACAGGTTCCTTATATAGGCTGGAGGTAGGAGATCGATCTGCCTCTTGATGAGATCGATCTGTGTTTGAAATTTGGGGACGATCTGGGCAATTTTATGCCTAGGAGATCGATCTGTCGAAGGGTGAGATCGATCTCTTTATGGCTTTATGAGATCGATCTGCTCCTAAGGAGATCGATCTTCTCCCCAAACAGAAACATTTGGAGATCGATCTCCTCCTCATGAGATCGATCTTCTCTCAAACAGATTCATTTGGAGATCGATCTCTTCCTCATGAGATCGATCCCTTCTCAAACAGATTCATAAGGAGATCGATCTCTTCCATTGGAGATCGATCTGCTCTTCAAATTTCCCCTTCCTCGTCATTTTTAACTCACCAGATCGATCTCTCCTTCTCCCAGATCGATCTGTCCTCATGGATCATGCCTATTTTACACACTTAACACATAATTCTCCAATTATAATTCCCACAATTCACTTAGCTCAATAAATTATACTCAAATTATTATTACATCAATAAAATATGTCTGAAATTCTCAGATCTCACATCCTCCCCACCTTAAAAAGAATTTGGTCCTCCAAATTCAACTCAACTAATCAAAATAGATGGGGGTATTTCTCCTTCATGAGACTCTCTAGTTCCCACGTCGCTTCTTCCCTTGAGTGATGCTTCCACAAGACTTTCACTAATGGGATGCTCTTGGTTCTCAGTACCTTCTCCTTTCTATCGAGAATCCGGACGGGTTCCTCAGTGTAGCTCATGTCCTCTTGTATGACCATCTCATTATACTCTATAACATGAGAAGGGTCCGGGTGGTACTTCCTCAACATAGATACATGAAAAACGTTGTGTATTCCGGACATCTGTGGGGGTAATGCTAATCTGTAAGCTACCTCACCCACTTTCTCAAGAATCTCAAATGGTCCTATGTATCGAGGACTCAATTTCCCTTTCTTCCCAAATCGCATGATACCCTTGCTCGGTGATACTCTCAGAAATACTGCATCACCAACATCAAACTCAAGTGGCCGTCTACGCACATCCGTGTAGCTTTTCTGTCTACTTTGTGCAGCACGTAACCTCTCACATATGAGTTTCACACTCTGTACGGCTTGCTCAACAAGCTCGGGAGCATTTATCTTTCTGTCATCGACTTCTTCCCAAGCTACAGGGGATCTACACCTCCTACCATATAGAGCCTCAAAAGGTGCCATTCCAATACTCGCATGATAGCTGTTATTGTACGCAAACTCTGCTAGGGGCAGGTGATCATCCCATGATCCCTTAAAATCCATCGTACACGCCCTCAACATATCCTCCAGGGTCTGAATAGTCCTCTCTGACTGACCATCTGTATGAGGATGATAGGCGGTACTAAAACTCAATCGAGATCCCATGGACTCCTGAAACTGGGTCCAAAATCTGGAAGTAAACCGGGAATCTCTATCAGAAGTAATACTCACTGGAGCCCCATGTAATCTAGCTATCTCGCTGACATATAGTTCAGCTAAGGCATCCACAGTATCTGTGCTCTTGATGGCAAGGAAGTGGGCACTCTTGGTCAATCTATCCACAATGACCCATATCGCGTCACAACCTCTTCGGGTCCTCGGTAAACCCATAATAAAGTCTATAGTGACATGCTCCCATTTCCATGTAGGTACAGGTAAGGGCTGTAGTAGTCCTCCGGGCTTTCGATGCTCAGCTTTCACTTGCTGGCATACTAAACACCTGGCCACGTACTCTGCCACATCTCGCTTCATACCACTCCACCAATACACCTTTCTCAAGTCTCGGTACATCTTAGTACTTCCTGGGTGCATGGTGTATCGCGAGCAGTGGGATTCTCTCAATATCTGTCTCTTTAGGGTATCATCGTCCGGTACACAAATCTGTCCTCTGAACCTCAACAATCCATCCTCACTGATGGTGAGATCCGACTGCGAACTCTGCTCAGCCTGGCTAACCATGTCTATCAATCTCTGATCACTGCGCTGCTCAGTTCTAATCTGATCCATGATCCTGGGCTCTATCCGCAGGCTAGCCAAAAATCCAGTCTCTACCTCTTTAAGTCTGATCCGAAGTTCGACGAACTGCTCTAACAAATCCCATTCCCTGATCATCATAGCAGATATCATGCTCTTCATGCTCAGGGCATCAGCAACCACATTCGCCTTACCCGGATGATAAAGAATCTCGCAGTCATAATCCTTAAGGAGTTCCATCCATCTCCTTTGTCTCATGTTTAACTCTTTCTGATCAAAGAGATATCTCAAACTCTTGTGATCAGTGAAGATCTGGAATCTTTCCCCATATAAGTAGTGTCGCCAGATCTTCAAAGCAAATACCACAGCGGCTAACTCCAAATCATGCGTGGGGTAATTCCGCTCATGGTCTTTCAGCTGTCGCGATCCATATGCGACCACTCTTCCGTGCTGCATAAGCACACACCCCAATCCTTGGTGAGATGCATCACTATACACCGAAAATCCTCCTGATCCCTCAGGGATAGTTAACACAGGTGCCGCCGTCAATCTCCTCTTTAACTCTTGAAAACTGAGCTCACATTGATCAGTCCATATGAACGGAGTCTCCTTACGCGTGAGCTTAGTCAAAAGAGCGGCAATCCTCGAGAATCCTTCCACAAATCTCCTGTAATACCCTGCCAAACCAAGGAAGCTTCGTATCTCAGTCACTGTCCTCGGTTTTTCCCAATTAAGCACAGCTGCTATTTTACTCGGATCCACTGATACTCCTTCCTCTGAGACTACATGCCCAAGGAAAGCTATCCGGTTCAGCCAAAACTCACACTTACTAAGCTTTCCGTATAATTGCTTATCTCGGAGTATCTGAAGTACTAACCACAAATGCTGTGCATGCTCCTCATACGACCGAGAGTACACCAGGATATCATCGATAAAGACTATCACAAACTTATCCAGATAGTCTCTGAACACCTCGTTCATCGATCTCATAAATGCTGCAGGGGCGTTCGTCAATCCAAAGGACATCACCAGAAATTCGTAATGGCCATACCTTGTCCTAAAGGCCGTCTTTGGAATATCTTCCTCCTTGATCCTCAATTGGTGATAGCCCGATCTCAAATCAATCTTAGAAAAGACTGATGCCCCTCTTAGCTGATCAAGTAGATCGTCAATCCTGGGCAGTGGGTATTTATTCTTCACCGTGGCTTTATTCAACAGCCGGTAGTCTACACATAATCTGAGACTACCATCCTTCTTCTTAACAAATAGTACTGGTGCTCCCCACGGCGAAACACTGGGTCTAATAAACCCTTGATCCAATAACTCCTGTAGTTGTTTCTTCAATTCCTCAAGTTCCACTAATGCCATCCTGTAGGGAGGTTTAGAGATCGGCTGAGTATCCGGTACCAAATCAATGGTAAACTCCAGCTCTCTCTCTGGTGGTAAACCTGGCAATTCATCTGGGAAAACATCCAAAAATTCGCAAACCACAGGTATATCCTCAATCCTCGGATGTTCCCGCTCATTGTCTGAGATGAGTGTCTCATAACCTTCACATAAATAATCACATTTAATAATCTCCAAAATAATGTTAAAATTCTCAAATTACTCACTAGAAATCCACATAATTATTCCCTCAATATCTCAATCGTACACTGTAAGGTTTAGGTAGGGAGAAAGTTACAATCTTAGTGTAGCAGTCTAAACTCACTCGATTGGTCGCCAACCAACCCATTCCCAGAATTACATCAAACCCATGTATACTCAACATGATTAGATCTGCTAACATCACTCTATCTCCCACCTTAATTTCACATCCTCTACAGATTAACTCAGTTCTCTGGGATTCACGCATAGGGGTATTTACATGTAGTATATATTCTAGAGGTTCAAACTTCAAGTTTAATCTACATGCAAAATGCTCAGAAATAAACGAATGCGTGGATCCTGAATCAATCAACACATGAGCCTCATAATTACAGACAGAGAGTGTACCTCTTATAGTTTCTGCCGAAGCGTCTGCGGTCTCCTTATCCAGGGCAAACACACGTCCCTGTGCCACAGGTTTCTTCCCTTTCTCTGCCGCAGTGGCCCGTCTCCGGGGATCCACTCTCTGAGGCTGTTGTCTAGTGGGCTCCGGAGCATGTGGTATCTGAGGTTGGGGACAGTCTTTCACTCTGTGACCCATGTCACCACATCTGAAACATCCATGGATCGACCCAGTACAACTTCCCTCATGCGATCGGCCACAATCTCTACAAATCCTCATCCCCGGCCTGACATATCGGGGGGCCTCCTTGATAATAGGATAGGCTCTGGGTCTCTCCAATCTGTCCTTCTGCACCTCAATCCTTCCTCTTCTGAAGGAACCTCTCCGAGCCTCTGACTGGAAAAGTGCTGGCCTCTTGCCCTTATCTCTATTCACCGCTCTGAGCTCATTCTGGGATTGTACCATCTCAATCCCTCTTTCAACCTCTTGTGCTCGTCTCAGAGCATCTCCAAACTCGGTAATACATAGCCCCATCAGTCTATCTCTAATAACGGGCTTCAACCCATACACGAACTTCTCTGTGCGGAGCTCTTCACTCTTGAAGGTCTCTGGGTCATATCTCAGTAGTGCGGTGAACTGGCTCTCATAGTCATCCACCGACATGTCACCCTGTACCAAACTCAAAAACTCGGCCTGTTTCCTCCTCTGGGCGGCTCGTGGTACATATTGGGTTCTAAAAGTTGTCTGGAACTCTTTCCAACCAATCACATCCTGGTGGGACATCAAGATACCCTGGGTAGTACTCCACCAATCTCGAGCTCTCCCCTTCAGCATATAGGCACTCATACTGACTCTCTCAGCATCGGTGCACCCCAGTAAATCAAATATAACTCTCAACTCCGTCAACCACTCCTCAGCCTCTGTAGGATCCTTCTTTCCCTTAAATGCGGGTGGATTCATCTTCAGAAATTCCTTTAGTCGGACCTTACTTCTGTCCTCAGGCTGAGTGACGGGAGGCACTGGGGGTATGGGAGGTCCTGGTGGTGGTGTAGGGGTAGTATCCGAGGCATTAACTCCAAAGTGTTGAGCGAATAGCGCTGCCATCTGCTCAAAACCTTGCCTCACATCGGTCTCAATCCGATTAAATCGAGAGTTAGGACTCTCTGGTTGTGGGACAGGTGGTGGAGGGGACTCTGCCTGCCTCCTCGAACGACCTCGTCGTTTACTCATTCTCTATCTCAACTCGTCTCCTGCGCGTACATATCAAAATTGATTGAAATCTCAACCCTCAATTTCAGTTCATGACCAGACTATTACAGACACTTGGGATGTATTCTATTTCACTTAATCGACACTGACAGTACTAGACACCCTAAGCTCTGATACCAAGAAAACTCTGTCACGCCCCGAAAATGCGGAAAATAGGGCTAATTTAAAACTTTTTACTCGTTAATTCACAGTCAAAGGTGCATTCCTGTGCAGTGTCATACATCATCATAATTATCATGCCTCAGGATCTCATCACAACATAGTGTATATTGAATCATATACATTACTCAATTCCAAGTTAATTAATCCTAATACATCCCATATAATGATATACATCAAATGTCTGCAAATACATTAATAGTCTGGGTACATGAAAAGATAATATACCTCAAAGTACAAATTATATAGCCTGAAGCTCGAATCCTCCACTAGCCACTACTCCGTACGTCGCAGGGAAGTCCTTATTCACTTGAAGAACTCTGGGGGGAAAGAAAAACAGGGTGAGCTTCTAAATCGCTCAGTAAGGGGGGTAGGGGACTCATTTCATAAACCAAAATGCACATCACAAAGCATTTATTTGTATGTGAAACTCATTTGAAAACCATAGCATGAAAATACTCAAAACGACACTCTCATGTGTCAAATCATGTGAAAACATGAAGTAAAAAGGCTCACTCTAGAGCAAAACAAAGCATGTGAAAACAACGCGTTAAACGCTTTCTCAAATAACGTGGCATAGCCACTGATTTAAAATCACACGTGGCATAGCCACAATACACACGTGGCAAAGCCACCGAATTATTTTCTCACGTGGCATAGCCACAAAACACACGTGGCAAAGCCACTGAATTATTTTCTCACGTGGCATAGCCACTGAATAGGGTTTCTCAACGTGGCACTGCCACCAACGGGGTTTCTCAATGTGGCACAGCCACCAATGGGGTATACGTGGCACAGCCACCGATGGGGTATACGTGGCACAGCCACCAATGGGTTTCTTAACGTGGCACTGCCACCAACGGGGTTTCTCAACGTGGCACAGCCACCAATGGGGTATACGTGGCACAGCCACCGATGGGGTATACGTGGCACAGCCACCAATGGGTTTCTCAACGTGGCACAGCTACCAATGGGGTATACGTGGCACAGCCACCGATTGGGTATACGTGGCACAGCCACCAATGGGTTTCTCAACGTGGCACAGCCACCGATGGGGTATACGTGGCACAGCCACCGATTGGGTATACGTGGCACAGCCACCAAATGGTTTCTCAACGTTACCAGAACGGAGAAGAATTGAGCTTACATGCTACCAGAGTAATGCCCGGTGTGTACTCACGATTACACACCTAAGTCTTATCACATAAGACTGGTTTGCCTTCACGTAGAACTCGTAATGGTTTTCTCTCATAAAACTCATTTGAAATCGTTTTGTACTCAACACAAAACGTAGTAAAACCGAGTTTCAACCGGCAAAGCACACGCACACATTTCTCAAATCACAATATTGCCTTAACGTAGAGCCCAGTTATAAACTCATAAAACATTGGGCTCCAACCGGCTATAAAATCGTGTGCAGTTTAATCTCAACACAAAACACTCAACATGCTTGTTTATAAATCGTAAATCATGCTAAAACAGTTTGCAATTCACATACACAAATGGTTTAGATTTCCCTTACCTCTTTACACCTCGTATAGTGTAATCGTTCCCCCGTATCACGGACTAGCCTCGCATTCCACTCTGGAACTCTCGAGCTGTCCAAACGATGTTAAAAACATCAATACTCAACATCACATAAATCTCAATTCTGAAAATCGAGCATAATTGCTCATAACACCTCAAATCCCTTGATTCTCGTAACTCAACCCTAAACTACAACGTCATACTTAATATCTCAACGTTCGATATCTCTAATACCAATTATCTACGCTAATTTACCACCTTGTCTATATTTCCGTTTATAGCACAATCCTCAAAATTGCCACAATTTCCAAATATCGACATTAATCCAACTACATTACAATCTCATCAATCCCTAATCATTCCTCAACTATTTCAACACAATTACAACCACCAATAACATCAAAATCAGCTCAAATATCAAGATCGAGGTTTAGAAATTACCCAAAGCTTGTGAGACGCACAACTCACGCCTCGATCCGATTCGTCCTTCGATTTCCAAGTATGTTGTTCTCCCTTTGATGAGGAACAACTTTCCTTCTTACCACAATAGCTGATTCGGCTGAAAATGGGGGATTTGGAGGAGTGAGAAACTAGGTTTTCGGAAAAATGGAGGTTTGGAAGAGAGAGAAAGTGAAATTTCAGGAGAAAACACAGGTTCCTTATATAGGCTGGAGGTAGGAGATCGATCTGCCTCTTGATGAGATCGATCTGTGTTTGAAATTTAGGGACGATCTGGGCAATTTTATGCCTAGGAGATCGATCTGTCGAAGGGTGAGATCGATCTCTTTATGGCTTTATGAGATCGATCTGCTCCTAAGGAGATCGATCTTCTTCCCAAACAGAAACATTTGGAGATCGATCTCCTCCTCATGAGATCGATCTTCTCTCAAACAGATTCATTTGGAGATCGATCTCTTCCTCATGAGATCGATCCCTTCTCAAACAGATTCATAAGGAGATCGATCTCTTCCATTGGAGATCGATCTGCTCTTCAAATTTCCCCTTCCTCGTCATTTTTAACTCACCAGATCGATCTCTCCTTCTCCCAGATCGATCTGTCCTCATGGATCATGCCTATTTTACACACTTAACACATAATTCTCCAATTATAATTCCCACAATTCACTTAGCTCAATAAATTATACTCAAATTATTATTACATCAATAAAATATGTCTGAAATTCTCAGATCTCACAGGCCCGTGAATAAAATTCACGGATTCGTTGTATTTCGTCGTTTTCTTTAAAACGGGTACTTGTGCGTCTAGTACTTCAACAAATTTTTTTTATAAATAGTGTTTGAACAGTACACGATTTTCTTTTCCTTTTTTTTCTTCTTCTTCTTTTCTTCTTTCTTTTCTTTTTTCTTTTTATATTTTTTTTATCTCTTCTTCTTCTTTTTTTTTTTTTTACATTGACTTAGTGTTAGAGATGAAGGGCAAGACGCACAACCAGAAAATCGAAACCTTGCTCTGATACAAAACTGATATGCGCTTACAAGAGGATGATTTAAGACGATAAAGAAACGTGTGGATTGAGAATTTAAACAGTTAAAAAATGCAAGTTGGGCGGAAATAATGATAGTAGACTTTGAATGGAAAATAGAATAACAACCTAGACCCGAAGTCTAAAGAGACTCGAACCAAAGGTATTGGACCTCGACCCTACGAATATAAAATTGGAGAACCTAAGGTATAACAATAGTGGTTGGTGAAGAGGGAGGCGCCACAAGGAAGAAGACCTTGATAAGCCTAGTTGAGAGGGAACCCTAGAAAGAGGCACACTCAAATTTCTAAAAATTCAATCTGATATGCTCTGTTTTGAAGAGCGTTTACAAAGTATTTATAATAATATCTAGCACTTAAGTCCTTAAACAAGTGGGCTAGAATTAACACCAAATAGAAAATAAGACTAAAACTTAAATTCACGCCTAAGCCTAGTTACATAGGATAATTGGTGTAAAACACAATAAGACTCAAATGTGGGCTACTTAAACAGTTAACCCAACTTATTACTAAACCAAGACTCATGTTATTTGGGCTTCCAAATAAATATAGAGGGCTCGGGTAATTGGACCTCCTTGGATGACCTATGGATCCTTGGCATCACGATCATCATGAGCGTCAAGAGCAAGTGGACCTCCATCACAGAAGAGTGGGTATTACCTGAAAAATTGAGGCCGTTGACACTGTTAAGTTCTAGGGATGAAGAATTGAGGTACCTTTCGACGTCTGGTTCGGGTGAGGCTGAAGAATCAGAGATGAACAAGTGCCCGGAATCGGAGGGAAAGTAGAATTGATCGAGGTCGTTGGAAGTGAATTGGAAATCATCATTGTAGTCGAGAGCAAACCCTAGATCTGAGGAGAGATACAATGTATCCACTGTTGGTATGGCCAACGATTCCAGTTCGGAGCCCAGATGAAGTTCCGACGGCGCGTCCGCCATTTTTTTTCAACGGGGTGTTATGCAAAGCAAATTCAGAGGGTTTGGAACTCAAAGGGATGAAATACCCAGATTTCTATTGGTCTTAGAGTTTCCAAAATGGGATCCTTTTCAAATGGTCGCTTTCTTCTGGAGGCTCCGAAGAGTTTCCTTCCATGTTTGGGCTTCGCCGCGTAGGTATTGGCATTGCTTTGTTGGTAAACCTATTTTATTTTTACAACATTTTCTTTTTCATTTGGTTTTATCCAAGATTTGTTAATCCAATGTCTCTGTAGTATAATATATCCAATAAATTATACCCGCGACCCTTAAATTTTGGTAACCATATCATTTTGGTTTTCAAGCTTTAAAATGTAATATATATATATATATATTGATTTGTAAAATCATATTATCTTAGCAAATTTGATTTTGCGTCATTGAAATTGTCATTTCATACATTAAATTCCAATTTTATTATATATTTCTATTTTGCATTATATTATTCCAATCAAATCCATTGTAAAGAATTGTAAAGATTAGAAATCAACAAAAGAAAAAGTAAGTGGATCTAACCCATTGAATCGTGACTATATCCACTATTCTGATATTAAAATTCGATAGAGATGAAATTGGAACAGTAGATTTCTTTTTATTTCATATTTATTTGGACTCCACAAGAATAAGAATCTGTCGATATTTCCGATTCAATCTTCTTGTTCCTAGGAATAAATTACCTTTATAGAGAAAGAGAAACGTTTATTTCAAGTTACAACCTAAGAGCTTTTTTCAACATCTTATCTTTCTTTGATTCCAGAACACAATAAGATCCATTTCTATCTATATAGAATATATAGAATTTATTAGATAGAAACCTAAATCAAATCATGTCTTCACATATAAAATATTTCCATATCGATACATATGACACTTTTGTTCTGACAATGTGATGGAGAGTGAGTGCGAAAAAGAAACTTTCATTTTGAGTCTCCTATTATTTAATTTGATATTGTATTAGATTGAAAAATAGGATACTTGGATGACATGTGTTACCCCTCAATTGATGACACGTCTAATTTACTATCTCAGCCTAAATTGAAAATAAATTGAAGATTAAAAAAATAAAAGGAAAAAAATGGTCTACAGTAAGCAAAGGAGGAGGAGAATTCGGGCAAGAATAGAGGAAGAAATAACGTAACAAAAATTCTTTAAGCAAAGAGGGTGATAAGTTGTATATTAAACATATTAATTATCATATTTTCTCATGATTTTAATTCTTTTATATGTTTAATTTTTGGATTTGACTTATATTTTGTATTTTGTATTGTGGATGAAGAAAAAGGGACAAAATGGACTAAAGTTGCAATTTTTTATCAAGTCACAAAATCAGAAGAAATATTGATGTAAGACGTAGGCACGCCTAAGGCATTGACAAGGATTGCAAGTCAAATATGTGAATTCAAGTCAAGATTCATCCCTGTAACTGAAGTTGACTTAAACAGTCTAAAGATGGAAAGGGGAAGATTTTTATTATTAAGGAAGAGATATGCAATGACTGTTTTTGGCAAGTGTTGAAAAAGGAAAGAAGTTTAATTGTAATAAAACTCAATAAGAGAAATTTCCTTTGGAAATAGATTCTAGGGGTTAGGAGATTTAGTATTTATAGACTAAGAGTAGAAAGAGAGATCGTCTTCATCATCAAGAAAACACAATTTTTATATTCTAGTATTTTTATTTTTCTTAGGAAATTGAATTCTTTGGTGTTTTTCTCTAAACTTATGGTTTGTTAAATTATTTAGTCCAGCCAAAGGATAATTAAAGTTTTGAGTTCTTCAAGAATTGTGAGATCTAATTAGTTTTATCTTGTTCTTTTATATCTTTACTATTTATATATCTTCTATGCTTGTTTAAATTATTATTTTGATTGATTATGCAAAAATGATCCTTTGTTCAATTGTTAGGATAATATATCACCAGTTAGAAATCTGAATTCGTAATTGTTTAGGAATTCTAATATAAGTGGTAAATAACATAATTGATTATAGATAGGTTTTCAATTCTATGTTAAGAAGATATATAATCTAGCTTAAATGAGCCTACATGTGTGTTTGTTGGTTAGAATTGGTAGTCTCTCTAGTTTTTAATGCTGTTGAAAAATTAAATCTTAAGATCGTATCTAAGGTTGGTTAAATGGCAAGAGAAATAATTAGAGATCTTATCCTGATTATTGAAGAAGTAAGGAGGGATAGGTTGTTAGGTCGTATTAATAACCATTACAAATTTGGTAAAGATTAAAAGAACTCAATATTGCATCAATGATCAATTCCATGAACCTATTCTAAAATTATTCCTTTGGTTGGATGTTTTCATCATATTGATTTTCTGCCAACATTTTACATAGTGATTTCTCTTTTATATATTAATTTTTCTTTTTATTTTCATTACAACAAATCCCCATAAATATTTTCCTTTTAAATATTTTGCAGAAAAATAAATCTAACCAATCTCTTGGGAAACGACCTTACTAAACCATACTGCAGTTTTAATTTATTTTTGAGTAGGAATTATTATTGTTGGTCTCGACAACCACCAGAAGGAAAATTTTAAGCAACTCTCATACAATTCGAAAAGAAAGTAATTGAGCAGAGCAGAGGGAAAAAGGGGGAAAAATGAAAAAAGACTTATAAATTGCTAATGCTTTCTGTTCACCATTGTGGTTAACAAATTCTGTTAAGGACATCATGGATGGATGATAAACCAAGTCAAAGGTTTTTATTACAACAACTAAGGGATATAATATATTATGTGAATGGGTTTTGTATTAAATTTTGATTTCAACATGTCAAATTATATAAATAATCTTTGTATTATCTCAAAATTTGAAATTTAAACCTTCTAATATAATTTAAGGGGATTGAATCACGTTACTTTTTAATTTAATAATCTCAATCCTAGGAATAGTTCTTTAGGTTTTCTTAATTCCGTACACAGGGGTTGACCGTGCTGAAGTGGCAATGATCGTGTTGATGTGGCACTAATTGTACTGACGTGATGTTGACCATGTTGAAGTGGCATTTTTGTTGGACTCATAATATCAAATTAAAATAGTAAGAGTACTCAACTCTTTTAATTTATATTATAGAAACTAAATTTCAAAATTTAACACATAGGACTATCCATCTAATTTGACATATTTTGTCACGACCCAAACTACCCAAAAATCAGAGTTAATTTTTCGCGTTTTGTTTATTTACTTAAATTCTTACCTGTCCTCGAATCGTGACCACACTCCATTAACAAATTGGGCTGTGCGTCAATGCCAGTCCCACCATACATATACCATAGTACTTATTTCTTCTCCAGTCATTTATAATTGTTTACATTATTTATACATCCCCTAAAGTTGCTTACAAACATATTACTGTGTTATGCTTATGTAGATACAATATGTAAAAGTGTATATACCTTATGTTGATGGGCAGCAGCGGATATCTGGAATGCAGTACTGAGTCGCCTCAACTTCAACTGGAGATTATCTGTGGGAGAAAATGAAAGGGGTGAGCACATCAAGCTCAGTAAGGCAATCCTACGAACAAGTAGGTAACCATACTACCTACATGAATGTGGTGCCATGCATAAACCACCCTTTCTCCACACCTTTAAAACAGATGATATGAAAGTTATGATGTTATGTAAATCGAGTTTGCACAGAAAATTCAACATGCAATTATTTCAAATCATTTCTTTCTCAATTAAAATTTTCACAATAAAGTCAGGACTCGACCCCTCCTTCGGGTGATCCTGACTCACACAAAATCATGAAAATCCGTTTACATCACATATGGGTTTAAAAAGCATGAAAATACCCATCATGCACATTTAATTAAAAACCAAGTTTAAATCATCGAAATCGTCGACATGCGAGACGAGGCAATATCTGTATAACGGCAATAACCAGGACTGGCCATATGTGTCCTCGTGAGTCCCTCTAGCTTCACGGATCCCAGTGTGCGAGGTCTCACCCTGATCGGGAACCGCCCGAGAGGTGGGTCAATCTAACCCATCAGTCTTATCCGATCTCACGCATCCGAAGATGCCGTATCCGAAGATACCCCGTATCACAAAGATACCGTATCCAAAGATACCCCGTATCACAAAGATACCGTATCCGAAGATACCCCACGGTACATCGTACTCCATGCTACTTGCACGGTACATCGTACTCCATGGACCCATATCACTCTAGGTACTCCAGCCCAAATGGCCTGCTTCCCACAGAGAGGTTTTGTTTCTCAATACTCATGCCACGTCTCAAAATGTACGTGCGAGCCTATTTAATCGGTGACACACAGTCTACCCGATGCTCCAAGCACGGCTCATCACATGTTCTCATAAAATCAGTGCGAGCGATGCTCAGCACTCTCATCAAATCAAATAAAACTGGCAGAGCCCACTTTACATCCCCACAAGGCCGCCAACCTCATCCCTCACTCTCACCCCACCTAAGAGGTCTTTTGAGCCTGTTGGGCCTTTTGGCTGACTCCAAGGGCAGACAGCGCTACTCCACAAATCCAGTAAATCTAGTGCGAGCTAAGCTCGGCACTTTGTATATAAATCACATGAAAATCTTATAAAATCTGGTGCGAGTTAAACTCCAGCACCCTGTCTCGAAAATCATGTAAAAATATGGTGCGAGTTAGACTCTAGCACCCTGTCACGAAAATCATGTAAAATCTGGTGCGAGTTAGACTCTAGCACCCATGCATGTAAAACTCTAGTGCGAGCTCTCGCTCCGGCACTAATGCATGCATAACACAAATCAAACATCGTGCGAGCTGAGCTCTAGCACGTCACATGTAAATAAAAACACGTAGGCGGCTCGGTTATCTCCAAATAGTTTTCACAGAAATTACATCGTTTAAGGTATGCAATGCTATGCATTTTTCTTTAAAAGTGAGCCAGCCTACTCATGCATGTGTTAAAATACCTCCAGAACGAGCAGGAACCTCTTGTCCTTGCTCCTCCCAATTTTTTCTAAATTTGTAAGTTCTACCCTTAACAAGGGTATTTTAGTAATTTACCCATTCCGGGCACTAAAATTATTAATTGACCTTTAGACCCTTCAGGTAATTTTTAAAGACTGCAGATGAACTTAAAATTGCGTAAAGTTACCTCTAGCAGTCCGTAGAATTCCCTTACCTTATTTTCCTGTCGAGTCTGACCTTTTCTTTTCCATTGTTATCTCGTCGCGCAGTCCGTTATGCTCCCAATCAAATGCCCGGAACTGCGTATCAATATTCCTCAGGTCAGATAACATATAATTTAATTGTATTTAATCTTTTCTGGGCTTAATTTAAATCGTTGGGCCCATTTACCCCTATAGGCCCGATTGCACCTCAATGGGCCTTAATCGGCCTTAAGCCCGTTTTCCACTTAATTTTCACTTTATCGAGGCCTATTGGGCTCATTGGGCCCTCCAACAATTTATTGGGCCTCGTTTTAGCTCTCGAATAGCTAAATTTAATATTTACGACAATTTATCTAAATTTTCATAATTTAATTCAATTTATGTGGAATTTAAATTCATATCACGCATAACGATGTAAATTGTCGTAAATAAGGGTCACTTACCCGAGATTCCATGCTAGTACGAAATTTGAGGCTGTCTCGAGCTCTCTTTGGATGCTAATCGTCGAGCTACACAATTTCATAATTTTTCGGGTAAATTTCCAGTCGAAAATTAATTAAATAGAATATTCTAAAATTTAAATCGGTCAATTTGACCGCTTATCGACTTACCCGAAGCTCGATTGCATCACTGGAATTTTCCCCAATTTTTCCTCTTTTTCTTTTTCCCTTTTTCTCCCTTTTTCCTCCTCTTTTTGGCTGAACCGGTTCAGTCCGGTTTGGACCGGTTCAGACCGTCAGTTCACTCCGGTTCGGCCGGTTCACCACCGATTCACCGCCTTGCCGGCCGATTCTCCGTCGGCTTCCACCGCCAGTGGCTCCGCAAGGTTGTCCGCATCACGAATCTACCCTCAGTTTCGGTCGGGCTCGCCGGAACGCCGCCGAAACGCCGCCGGTTCGGCTCTTCTCCCTCGGCCGTCGGACCCATTTTCCTCCTCTTGGCCGTCGCCGGTGATTCTCGCCGTCTCGTCGGCTGCTACTGGTGCAGAAAGAACCGCCATCGCCTGGGCTTTCAGAATCGGGCCTTAGTTCCGCCCGAATCGCCGCCGTTCGGGCCGGTGACCCTTTCTTTCCCGCGGCCTTCTCCTCCGTTTTTCGTCGGATTCTGGCGTCCTTGGCGCGCGTCACCGGTGGCAGCAAGATCGCCTGGCATCGGGCTTCCTTCGCCGGCCCTCGCCTGGGTCCCTGGCCGCCGGACGGCTCGCCGGTCTCCCTCGGGTTCGGCTGTCGGTTTTCGGGTTCCGTTTTTCGTTTCTTCGCGTTTTTCGTTTCTGACTTTTGTTTTTCAATTCTTTAATTTATTTTTATATATATTTATTTATTTTTATTAATATTATTTAATTGATTAAATTAGTCTAAAATATTCAAAATATCTTAAAAAATTATATTTTATTCATTTAGTCTATAAATTAATTTCTCGGTATTATTTCGGCTTCCCGGTATAATTTTTGATTATTTTCGGGACTATTTTTCCGTACTAAAAATCTCGATTAATTTCGATTAATTCCCATAAATTAATATCTTGATCAATTTAACCCAAAATAAATTTATTTCATCCTTATTGACCAAAATTTCTCAATCCATTATTTTTAATTAAATTTTTTTTATCGCCTTAATACCGGGTTTTTGGTATTTTTTACCATTTTACCCCTGCTCTTGTTTCGAAAATCAATTTTACCTGACCTTCCTTCATACATCCCCCATCTTTTCTTATTTAATTTTCGTATTTTAATTAAATTCGGGTCTTACAACTCTCCCCCACTTAAGGAATTTGGTCCTCCAAATTAGAACCAATTCATATGAGTCCATAAACTACTCTGGGTACATCAATCGTATCATACTTCATTAATTCTTATGTGACCTTCTCCGGAGTGTATTACTACCAAAGGACTTTAATTAGGGAGATCATCTTAAACCTCAATACTTTCTCTTTCCTGTTTAATGCCCGAATCAACTTATCAATATACTTATATTTTCATTAAACTGAACTTTTGGAGTTCATAATCGATCACCTATGCTGGATCTGGATAGTATTGTCGAAGCATCAAAAGCTGAGACATTGTGGGTGCCTATTAATTCAAGTGATAACACCAACCTACAGGTCTTATCTCCCACTTGTCCAATCTCTCAAAATATTCCATCCAGCGAAACTCAACTTACCTTCTTCCAAAAGCTCGCTATGTCCTTATTCCCTTAGGACGGGTAACTTTCAACCATACTAATTCACCAAAGGTGAATTCCAATACTTGTCTATCTGCTCTGAGGTGTTCTTAATCTCTCATCCTTAACTAAACATCCTCAGAGACTTATCATCCAAAGTCGAAAATAATTTCTATCTGTCACCCACTTTTTCTTATCCAATTTGGGGAACAACCCCTACAGCCATACACTGCCTCATATCTTGTTATCCCAATACTCGAATGACAACTGTCGCTATTGGCGAATTGAATTAGAAATCAACTGATCATTTCAGGAGCTTATAAAATCAATGGCACACGCTTTCATCGGATCCTCCAGAACTTGTACAGTCCTCTCTGACTGACCATCTGTCTGAGGACAAAAAGCTGTGCTAATACTCAGTCGGGTTCCCATAGCTTCCTAAAAATATCCTCAGAGGTGGGAAGTGAAGCGGGAATCCCTATATGATACCATGCTCACTGGAACGTTACTTAGTGTTCCACAATCTTCCTTATACATAAATCCTCATACACACTCTGAGTATCTGGGGATTTCATAACCAGAAGGTGGGTAGACTTAGTCACTTTATCGACTATCATCCGAATAGGCTCGTAATTCACCTGGGTCCTCTGTAACCCATCACGACATTCATGGAGACTTGCTCTCATTTTTCGTGCCGTGTCGATATAGGTAGGTTGTCACGACCCGAATTACCTAAAAATCAGAGTAAATTTTTCGCTTTTTTATTTATTATTTAATTCTTACTTTTCTCTCGTCGTGACCATCCTACAACACAGTTGGGCTATGATTCGGTGTTAGTCACCTCACACTATTTAACATTTCATTCCCATAATCATATATCAGAGTCTACTATCCTTTTGACTTTAAATAAACACATACCCAATGATATTTACATGACTCTACATCCCCGACATCATATCCATTTACAGTACTGTGCATTACATATTTAGATACAAAACCATACAAATGTGTATACCTGTCTCTCGATGGGAAGCAGCAAGCAGCGGATATTAAGCATGCAAGTCCTCAGCCGCTCAATAATTATTACAAGTGCTCTGAAAAGATGGGAAAATAAGGGGGGGTGAGCAAACCACACGCTCAGTAAGGCAATTATGCAAGTAAGTAGATAACTCCACTATCTACATGCTCATAATGCCATGCCCTTAAATCCATTTCTTTTCATTTAAAATTACACGCACAAAGTCATGCATATTCAATGCCATAGTTTATCCAAAACTATTTGTGCATATATAAATCATGTAACTCATGCATTCAAAGCATTTTATGTGACATCATTAAATCATATTAAGCATGAATTAGATCAAGATCATGCAGTCTTTTATGCCATGTAAGACAAAACATGGATTTCAAATGAAAGCATGGAAAACTTCACATGCTACTGCATTTAAATCAAAACATTAAAACTGCAGTTAAAACCCCTTTCCGGGTCCATCTCATAAAACAATTCAATAAAATTCATTATAAAACTTCGGTTATAAAACCACCCTTCTTTCAGGGTCACATATCATAAAATCATATGAAATCATAAATTCATCAAATCGGGGGCCTGACCCCTCCTTCGGGTCTACCCTGGTCTAACAGACCACAAGTTATATCATGTGAGACAAGGTAATTATCAGTAACATCGAGGACTATGGCCATATCCTAGTGATCCCTGGCAACACGGTACCTAGTGTGCGGGGTATCACACCTGAAACGGGAGGTGGGTCGTCCTACCCGCCAGAACAGCATAACACCAGGATTGCGAGGGCAAGGCTTGCTGCCTCGTGGCTCATGCCACTCCACTCCAACAATCCCCACGGTACAGCGTACTCCGCGTGACATACACGGTACAACGTACTCCGTGGACCCAAGCTCAATCAGGGGTGCCTGTAATAGGTCTTATCCACCCATATCATCTCTGTCTCAGAATGCACGTGTGAGCATATCATCTCACTGTGACACACAGTCTACAGGAGGCTCCAACACGGCTATATGCATGTAATATAAATCCCTGTGCGAGCGAAGCTCAAGCACGGCTCCATGCATATTCATGATATCTGAAAATCTCGTGCGAGGGAAGCTCTAGCACGGTTTCATAAAAATCAGTGAAATCTGCGTACGAGCAGCGCTCCAGTACGACTTAAACTGATTATAATTTCATGTAAATTCCACGTACGAGCAACGCTCTAGTACGGATATGTATATAAATTCAGTGAAAACCTCGTACGAGAAAAACTCCAGTACGACATTCAAATGAATTATGAAAACCATGTAAAACTTTGTGCGAGCAATGCTCCAGCACAAATGAATGCTCAAGTAAATCAAATCTCGTGCGATTACACTCCAGCACGGCTTTATGCATAATTAAATCAAATCTCGTGCGAGATTCACTCCAGCACGGCTTTATGCAATATCAAATCAAAACAGGATGCGAGCTAAGCTCCAGCATCTCTCATGCATGTCAAATCATTAAAACTAGTGCGAGCAATCGCTCCAGCACTATTTTATGCATACCACGTTAAAACAAATCAAAACATGTCAAAACATGTCAAAACAGAGTGCGAGCTAGGCTCCAGCAGCTCTCATTTCACAATATTAAAAATCAGTGCGAGCACCATGCTCTAGCACATTTCATGCATATGATGTCACAAGTCGGTGCGAGCAACTGCTCAAGCACATTTATGCACATTCACAAACGCAGATATAGTGCGAACTACGTGTCGGCACTATCTGTTTCCATATAAACTGATAGTTGGCCGTTTTCCAAAGAAATTTCTATTTAAATATTAATAACACCTACGTAGTGTTATTTTGTGAAATTCATCCATTTACTGGCCAATCTATCGCTTTACTTTGATTAAAATCAAGAAAATTCCTTAATCATAAAAATCCTTAAATCATGCATTCCATGCATGTCATGCTTTCACCATCCTTAGGTGAACTTCCCTCAATAGGGGTAAAATAGACATTTCACCTATTTCGATCCTTAAAAATTATTTAAACCACTTTTAGGATCATTTTACAATAATCGTGTATACATACATAATCAGTGTATACAAAATCTATTAAAATATGCGTAGCTACCTCTAGCTACTCACACAATTCCCTTACCTCATTTTTCTGTACAGTCTGACCTTTCCCACTGATGTCTTGTCACGCAGTCCGATTTGCTCCGAATCCAAATCAAATCTTCGGAACTGCGGATACACATTCATCAGGTCAAATACAATACAATTTAATGTATTTCATAATTTTCTGGGCTTAATTTTAAATCATTGGGCCCGTTTCTCATATTGGGCCCGATTGCACCTTAATGGGCCTTAATCGACCTTAAGCCCGTTTACCACACTTTATCGAGGCCTATTGGGCTCTCTGGGCCCATCAGTAATTTATTTAGCCTCGTTCTAAATTCTCTGATATCTCAATTTAATATTTACGACAATTTATCTAATTTTCCAGAATTTAATTCATTTATGCGGAAATTAAATCCGTAATTTATGCGTTAAATATCAATCACGCATAACGATATAAAATTGTCGTAAATAAGGGTCACTTACCCGTTATTCCATGATAATACAAAAATTGAGGCTATCTCGAGCTCTCAGTGGATGCCAATTGTCGAGCTACACAATTAAATATATTTTCGGGTAAACTTTCAGTCGATTATTTATCAAATTAAATATTCTAAAAATTATATCGGTCAATTTGACCGCTTACCGACTTACCCGAAGCTCGATTGCATCACAGGAATTTTCCCCAATTTTTTTCTCTTTTTCTTTTTCCCTTTTTCTTCCTTTTTTCCCTCTCTTTTTGGCTGAACCGGTCCGGTCCGGTTCAACCCGGTTCGGACCGCCGGTCCGGTCTGGTCCGGTTCGGCCGGTTCTGTCCGGTTCGGCCGGTCCAGGCTCCCTTTGGTCGTGCCGGCGCCGTCCGGCCGGTTCCCGGCATGATTTCGGTGCCAATCGGCGCGCAATCGTCTGGGCTCCCTAAATCGGGCCTCGGCTGGGGTCGAATCGCAGCCATCGCCGGCGAATCGGGGTTCTCTCCCCCGCGGTCTTCTCCTCCGTTTCCGACGTTTTCCGGCCACCTCGCCGCGCGTCTGGGCTGCTGGAGGTTCGCCCGATGCTGGGCTACGTTCGCCGGTCCTCGCTGGCCTCTCAGCGTCGCCGGTGGTTCGCCGGTGACGAACCTCCCCCTCGGGTTCGGCCTTCGCGTCTTTTGCTTCGTTTCGCCTCTGTTTCTTTTCTCTTCTGTTTCAGACTTTTCATTTTTCTTTTTTTTTTTTTTTTTTTTTTTTATAATTAAATTTTATTATTATTTTATTCAATAAAATAATAATAAAATTCCCAAAAATATCTAAAATAATCTTAGTTTATTCATTTAATCTGTAAATAATTTTCTCAGTCCGGTTTTGCCTTTTCGATATATTTTTCGATTATTTTCGAGATTATTTTTCGATGCGAAAATCCCGGTTTATCCCAAGAAATTCATATCTTGATCAATTTAACTCGAAATTTAATTATTTCTTCATCATTGATCAAGATTTCTCATTCTCATATTTTTAATTAAATTTTCTTGTCCCGATTAATACCGAATTTTGGTCTTTTGACCATTTTGCCCTTGCACGTATTCGGGAATACCATTTAAGTCCTTTTGCATTTTTTTAAATGCACTCGAAAATATCGGGTCTTACAATCTCCCCCACTTAAAAAAATTTGGTCCTCCAAATTAGAACCAAGTAATATGAGTCCAGAAATAACTCCGGTTACATCTATCATATCATATACAGTCATCCTCAAGTGACTTTCTCCGGAGTGTAATATTACCATCATACTTAACTAGGGAGATCATCTTAACCCTCAACACTTTCTCTTTCCATTTAGTGCCCGAATCGATTTCTCCAATCATACGTTATATTTTCATTGAGCTAAACCGTTGAAGCTCATATCCGATTACATATATCGGGTTCGGATAATATTTTCGAAACATCATAAGATAGGACACATAGTGGATGCCTGTTTACCCAAGTGGTAACGCCAATCTACAGGTCTTATCTCCCACTTGTCCAATATCTCTATCCGAATGTCGTTACGTCCTTATGCTCTTAGGACAAGTAACTATCAACAATAATGATTCACCCTCGGTGAATTCCAATGATTTTCTGTCTCTTGTCAGCATGAATTTTCTGTCTGCTCTGAGGTGTTCTTAATCTCTCACAAATCAACTGAACATCCTCAGAGGTTTGTCTTACCAATTCGGGAACAATTTTCTATCTGTCACCCACTTCCCTTATCCAAGTCAGGGAAACAATCCCTATGGCCATAAAATGCCTCATATAATCTCATCCTGATACTCAAGTGACAACTGTCATCACTGGCGAATTTGATTAGTAGCAACTGATCATCCCAGGAGCTCATAAAATCAATGGCACACGCTCTCATCACATCGTCCAGAACCTGTACAGTCCTCTCTGACTGACTATCTGTCTGAGGGTGGAAGCTGTGCTAACACACAATCAGGGTCCCATAGCTTCCAAAAACATATTCCCAGAAGTGGGAAGTGAAGCGGGAATCCCTATCTGATATCATGCTCCCTGGAACGCTACATATTATTTCACAATTTTTCATTCACATAAATCCGCCTACACACTCAGAGTATCTGGGGATTTCATAACCAGAAGGTGGGTAACTGAATCAATCTATCAACTATCACCTAGATAGCCTCGAGATTCATTCGGGTCCTCTGTAACCCATACGAAATCCATGGTAACTTGTTCCCATTTCCGTGTCAATATAGGTAGAGGCTGCAATAACCCTGCAACTTCTTTTACTCTACCTTACTCTGCTGACATACGAGACACTTTTCCGCAATTCTCTACAATATCTCTTTTCATATCTGACCACCAATACCCTTTTCAGAGATTCAAATATATTTATTATTTCTCGGATGCACTGTATATCCCGAAGAGTGAGCTTCTGACAATACTACTATCTCATCTACTGTGGTCATGGGGAGCACTTATACTTTCTCTGAACCTCTGTAAGTCATCATCATACACTGTGAACTCTGTCACTACACCCTTCTGAATCTAACTCACACTATCGACACCATGCCGATTATCACGCTAAGCCTGGCAAATCCGGTCACACAAATCCGGTTCTATCCTCAGGCTAGCTGTCATAAAATCACCGTCATCATCAGAAGGGATCACATCACTACTGAGGTTCACAACTGCTCTAGCAGCTCACGCTCCCTGACCATCACATGTAATACCATCCCGAGGCTCTTTCTGCTCAAAGCATCAGCCATTACATTAGCCTTTCCTGGGTGGTACAATGTTCACACTCATAATCCTTAGAAGCTCTAACCCTCATGGTTATCTCATTTTCTACTCTTTCTGTGAAAACAGATACTTGGGGCTTTTACAATCAGTGCATACCCGAAATTTCTTACCATTTAAGTGGCGACGCCATACTTTTAATGTAAACGCTACGGCTGCCAACTCTAAATCATGGGTCGGATAGTTTCTCTTATGGTCCTTGAATTATTTGGATCCATAAACGACTATCTTCCCATTTTACATCAATACACAGCCCAATCCTTATTTTGGTATCCATTCACACTGAAACCTCTTGAGCTGTTAGTCATGGTGAGAATACTTACGGTGGTCAGTTCATTACTCCAATATACCAAAACTCACCGAAGCTATTTTCATATATATCATAACACTCGTATGAAATCTTTTTCCAAACGAGACGTGTCAACTGAGCAGCCCATTTCAAGAAACTCATAACACCTTGTTTGTAAGACAGTTTCCTGTTGCTACTCATACTCTTCCCTGGACTTCGAATACATCATAATATCATCACTAAAGATGACAACCAATCGGTCCAGGTAAGGTTTAAATACCTTAACGTAGTTGAGTTCCACTCAATATTTCAATTTTCCATATACTTGACCTATGTACGCATAAACGTACAATGTCATTTCGAAATAGCTTTCGTTCAAGATACTAGCTCACGTCATTTCTTTCCTCTTATATTGACGGCTTTTTTTTTTATAAAATTTTAATTTTTAAACTTTCATGATTAATCAAGTTCTATATTTCTTTATCGTACCAGCAAAGGTACCCAAATTTTAATGTATATATTATGACCGTCGAATTCAATCTATAGATTATGCGTGCGTTTCTAGACGCTGTCAAATCTTCAGGCAGGGAAGTATTTTGAAATACCTTTATTAACCCTCAGATTTGACCACATCGACTGGGTGTAGATATATCTACCCTTTATCTTGGTCGCAATCCATATACACTACATATTGCTTAATCCAAATTACTTTGCATATCAATGATATCCTTACCTTGCATATGCCTTTTATTCCAATTTATCTCGTATGCAGGATCTATCACATCTCCAATCTTATCTCCTTTCATATATCACTTATGGCAAACTCTTTCCTTACTTGTCAAGTTACAATACACTTTTCAGTGATATTTTCACTCCTATTTTCAACTTACAATCCCTATACTCATATTCAGTTAGTGAAAATCAACTAACTATCATCCTCTTGCCTAAGGGTACAGGCTTCACATTTTTCACTAACTTATAAGCAACTGAAGGCGGTATGAATAAATGCGTGGCACCAGGATCAATTAAAATAATTATTTCATTATTCACAACCAGTGTGGTATCTTCCACCACATCCAATGAAATATCAGTAGTGTCCTGGTCCAAGGCATACACTCGCCCTCGTCCAACATCTTATTTTCGTGATAACTACCACACATCTTACACTGTTCACACTGCTACTCTGTTATACTGTTTACAATGCTCCGTAGCAGGTTGCGGTCCTCAAATCATAATACCCCTCAATAGTGTTAAAATTAGATATACTGGGGTTTATCAATCAACTTACCCCGTGATTTATCAGCTCTAAGCTTTTTACCAATTACCTTTTCTTGTTCTGACATCTTTGTCATTCTCTATTCTCTTTTTGTCTAAATTTCGACCCTCACTACCTTTCTCAATCTCAGAGGCATGCAACTCGTGATCTTATTCATACAACTATAGTCTGCGCACTGCCTCGGCATAGGTAGTGATATCAAACGGGCTAATCGGACTCTAATTGACAATCTGAGCCCTTCCATGAACTTTCAGCTATCTCGACTCTCACAGTTCAGTGTCCGAGTCATATCTGCCCAGGAATATAATCTGAGTTTCATACTCATTAATTAACCAATTCCTCTGGGTCAGAGTAAATAATATCATCTGTAATTTTCTTTAAAACAATATCCGGGATATTCTGTCATCGGAATACATATATAATTTTTTTCCATGTCCATTCTGGACGTCTAACTCTTCAAATGGGTCGAGCGAACTTCAATTAATGCTCCAACTCGCCCTCAAATATCATACATATTCTGAGTAATTAGCTCTCAAAATATTCTCCCCCTTCGCTCCAACCTTGCGAAGCGTATCTCAATACTGTCCGATCTCTCTGTCAGACTCTATCCGATCTCTCTATCGGACTCTGTGGGGCATGATCAACCAGCCTCCACGTCAATCTCATCTCAAGTCTCATGTGGCGACTCAGTACAACTCATGGGCCTACCTCAACGGCCTTGAGCTCGTGTACTCGCCTCTCAACCATAGCGGCTATCAGTCAATGAGTCTATTCTTGCATTTAAAACCAAATTCTTAGCTGCACTTCCATCTCGATATACACAATTGTATCTAAATAATGCACAGTACATGGGGATGTAAACTTTCTTAACCACTAACACCGACTCATATCAGGCCAACTCAAGCTCTGATACCATTAAACCTGTCACGACCCGAATTACCTAAAAATCAGAGTAAATTTTTCGCTTTTTTATTTATTATTTAATTCTTACTTTTCTCTCGTCGTGACCATCCTACAACACAGTTGGGCTATGATTCGGTGTTAGTCACCTCACACTATTTAACATTTCATTCCCATAATCATATATCAGAGTCTACTATCCTTTTGACTTTAAATAAACACATACCCAATGATATTTACATGACTCTACATCCCCGACATCATATCCATTTACAGTACTGTGCATTACATATTTAGATACAAAACCATACAAATGTGTATACCTGTCTCTCGATGGGAAGCAGCAAGCAGCGGATATTAAGCATGCAAGTCCTCAGCCGCTCAATAATTATTACAAGTGCTCTGAAAAGATGGGAAAATAAGGGGGGGTGAGCAAACCACACGCTCAGTAAGGCAATTATGCAAGTAAGTAGATAACTCCACTATCTACATGCTCATAATGCCATGCCCTTAAATCCATTTCTTTTCATTTAAAATTACACGCACAAAGTCATGCATATTCAATGCCATAGTTTATCCAAAACTATTTGTGCATATATAAATCATGTAACTCATGCATTCAAAGCATTTTATGTGACATCATTAAATCATATTAAGCATGAATTAGATCAAGATCATGCAGTCTTTTATGCCATGTAAGACAAAACATGGATTTCAAATGAAAGCATGGAAAACTTCACATGCTACTGCATTTAAATCAAAACATTAAAACTGCAGTTAAAACCCCTTTCCGGGTCCATCTCATAAAACAATTCAATAAAATTCATTATAAAACTTCGGTTATAAAACCACCCTTCTTTCAGGGTCACATATCATAAAATCATATGAAATCATAAATTCATCAAATCGGGGGCCTGACCCCTCCTTCGGGTCTACCCTGGTCTAACAGACCACAAGTTATATCATGTGAGACAAGGTAATTATCAGTAACATCGAGGACTATGGCCATATCCTAGTGATCCCTGGCAACACGGTACCTAGTGTGCGGGGTATCACACCTGAAACGGGAGGTGGGTCGTCCTACCCGCCAGAACAGCATAACACCAGGATTGCGAGGGCAAGGCTTGCTGCCTCGTGGCTCATGCCACTCCACTCCAACAATCCCCACGGTACAGCGTACTCCGCGTGACATACACGGTACAACGTACTCCGTGGACCCAAGCTCAATCAGGGGTGCCTGTAATAGGTCTTATCCACCCATATCATCTCTGTCTCAGAATGCACGTGTGAGCATATCATCTCACTGTGACACACAGTCTACAGGAGGCTCCAACACGGCTATATGCATGTAATATAAATCCCTGTGCGAGCGAAGCTCAAGCACGGCTCCATGCATATTCATGATATCTAAAAATCTCGTGCGAGGGAAGCTCTAGCACGGTTTCATAAAAATCAGTGAAATCTGCGTACGAGCAGCGCTCCAGTACGACTTAAACTGATTATAATTTCATGTAAATTCCACGTACGAGCAACGCTCTAGTACGGATATGTATATAAATTCAGTGAAAACCTCGTACGAGAAAAACTCCAGTACGACATTCAAATGAATTATGAAAACCATGTAAAACTTTGTGCGAGCAATGCTCCAGCACAAATGAATGCTCAAGTAAATCAAATCTCGTGCGAGTTACACTCCAGCACGGCTTTATGCATAATTAAATCAAATCTTGTGCGAGATTCACTCCAGCACGGCTTTATGCAATATCAAATCAAAACAGGATGCGAGCTAAGCTCCAGCATCTCTCATGCATGTCAAATCATTAAAACTAGTGCGAGCAATCGCTCCAGCACTATTTTATGCATACCACGTTAAAACAAATCAAAACATGTCAAAACATGTCAAAACAGAGTGCGAGCTAGGCTCCAGCAGCTCTCATTTCACAATATTAAAAATCAGTGCGAGCACCATGCTCTAGCACATTTCATGCATATGATGTCACAAGTCGGTGCGAGCAACTGCTCAAGCACATTTATGCACATTCACAAACGCAGATATAGTGCGAACTACGTGTCGGCACTATCTGTTTCCATATAAACTGATAGTTGGCCGTTTTCCAAAGAAATTTCTATTTAAATATTAATAACACCTACGTAGTGTTATTTTGTGAAATTCATCCATTTACTGGCCAATCTATCGCTTTACTTTGATTAAAATCAAGAAAATTCCTTAATCATAAAAATCCTTAAATCATGCATTCCATGCATGTCATGCTTTCACCATCCTTAGGTGAACTTCCCTCAATAGGGGTAAAATAGACATTTCACCTATTTCGATCCTTAAAAATTATTTAAACCACTTTTAGGATCATTTTACAATAATCGTGTATACATACATAATCAGTGTATACAAAATCTATTAAAATATGCGTAGCTACCTCTAGCTACTCACACAATTCCCTTACCTCATTTTTCTGTACAGTCTGACCTTTCCCACTGATGTCTTGTCACGCAGTCCGATTTGCTCCGAATCCAAATCAAATCTCCGGAACTGCGGATACACATTCATCAGGTCAAATACAATACAATTTAATGTATTTCATAATTTTCTGGGCTTAATTTTAAATCATTGGGCCCGTTTCTCATATTGGGCCCGATTGCACCTTAATGGGCCTTAATCGACCTTAAGCCCGTTTACCACACTTTATCGAGGCCTATTGGGCTCTCTGGGCCCATCAGTAATTTATTTAGCCTCGTTCTAAATTCTCTGATATCTCAATTTAATATTTACGACAATTTATCTAATTTTCCAGAATTTAATTCATTTATGCGGAAATTAAATCCGTAATTTATGCGTTAAATATCAATCACGCATAACGATATAAAATTGTCGTAAATAAGGGTCACTTACCCGTTATTCCATGATAATACAAAAATTGAGGCTATCTCGAGCTCTCAGTGGATGCCAATTGTCGAGCTACACAATTAAATATATTTTCGGGTAAACTTTCAGTCGATTATTTATCAAATTAAATATTCTAAAAATTATATCGGTCAATTTGACCGCTTACCGACTTACCCGAAGCTCGATTGCATCACAGGAATTTTCCCCAATTTTTTTCTCTTTTTCTTTTTCCCTTTTTCTTCCTTTTTTCCCTCTCTTTTTGGCTGAACCGGTCCGGTCCGGTTCAACCCGGTTCGGACCGCCGGTCCGGTCTGGTCCGGTTCGGCCGGTTCTGTCCGGTTCGACCGGTCCAGGCTCCCTTTGGTCGTGCCGGCGCCGTCCGGCCGGTTCCCGGCATGATTTCGGTGCCAATCGGCGCGCAATCGTCTGGGCTCCCTAAATCGGGCCTCGGCTGGGGTCGAATCGCAGCCATCGCCGGCGAATCGGGGTTCTCTCCCCCGCGGTCTTCTCCTCCGTTTCCGACGTTTTCCGGCCACCTCGCCGCGCGTCTGGGCTGCTGGAGGTTCGCCCGATGCTGGGCTACGTTCGCCGGTCCTCGCTGGCCTCTCAGCGTCGCCGGTGGTTCGCCGGTGACGAACCTCCCCCTCGGGTTCGGCCTTCGCGTCTTTTGCTTCGTTTCGCCTCTGTTTCTTTTCTCTTCTGTTTCAGACTTTTCATTTTTCTTTTTTTTTTTTTTTTTTTTTTTTTTATAATTAAATTTTATTATTATTTTATTCAATAAAATAATAATAAAATTCCCAAAAATATCTAAAATAATCTTAGTTTATTCATTTAATCTGTAAATAATTTTCTCAGTCCGGTTTTGCCTTTTCGATATATTTTTCGATTATTTTCGAGATTATTTTTCGATGCGAAAATCTCGGTTTATCCCAAGAAATTCATATCTTGATCAATTTAACTCGAAATTTAATTATTTCTTCATCATTGATCAAGATTTCTCATTCTCATATTTTTAATTAAATTTTCTTGTCCCGATTAATACCGAATTTTGGTCTTTTGACCATTTTGCCCTTGCACGTATTCGGGAATACCATTTAAGTCCTTTTGCATTTTTTTAAATGCACTCGAAAATATCGGGTCTTACATAGGTGCTGCAATAACTCTGCAGACTTTTAATACTCTACCTTATTCTGTTGACATACTAGGCACTTTTTCACAATCTCTATCACGTCTCTTTTAACATCTGACCACCAATACCCTTTTTGAGATTTTAATATATTCTTATTACCTTCCGTATGCACTGTATATCCTGAAGAGTGAGATTCTGACAAAATTACTATCTCATCAACTGTGGTCCTGGGGAGCACTCATACTGTCTCTGAACCTCTCTGTAAATCATTATCATACTCTGTGAACTCTGTCACTGTACCCTTCTGAATCTGACCCACACTATCGACATCATGCCGATCATCATGCTAAGCTTGTCAAATCCGGGCACTCTCATCCGATTCTAGTCTCAAGCTAGCTGTCACACAATCACTGTCATCATCAGAAGGGACCACATCAATATTGAGGCTCATAACTGCTCTAGCAGCTCACGCTCCCTGACCATCATTTGTAATACCATCCCGAGGCTCTTTCTACTCAAGGCATCAGTCATCACATTAGCTTTTCCTGGGTGGTACAATTTTCACAATCAAAATCTCTCAGAAGCTCTCACCCACTATGTATTTTCATATTCGCCTCTTTCTGTGAAAACAGATACTCGGGCTTTATGATCAGTGCGTATCCACAATTCCTCATCGTGTACCTAATAGTACCATATCCTCGGTACAAATACTGTTGCCAACTTTAAATCATGGGTCAGATAGTTTATTTCATGATCAAGGAGTTGTCTGACTCCATAATTGACTATCTTCCCATTATACATCAATACACAGCTCCTTCATTATTTTGAGGTATCCATACTTACTGAGAACCTCTTGAGCTGTTGGGTATGGTGAAATTAATCACGGTGGTCAGTTCATACTTCACTACACCGAAACTCCTGTCACATCTATCATCTTATTTATCATCTCATTCAAAAATCACGTTTTCTTAGTTAAACGTGCCAACCAAGTAGACCATATTGAGAACTCGCAACAACCCATTTGTAAAAGCCATTTTCCAATTATTGCTTACAATTTTACCCTAGGCTTTAACTACACCCATCATATCATCAATAATGATGATTACAAATCGGTCTAATCCTTGACTTATCCACGCATAAGCGTATAAGATCCTTCAAAATCGCTTACGTTTTCAGGTACTAACCTGCGTCATTTCCTTTTCTTATCTTAACGACTCTTATTAAATTTTACTATGTTAAACTTTATGATTTGTCGAATTCTAATATTCTTATTGTCTTGGTAAAGGTATCCTAACGCTAAAGTTATCTGTTACGACGATCGATTTCACGTTATAGGTTATACATATATACTTTTAGACGCTGTCAAGTCTTCAGGTGGGGAGGTATTTTGAAATACCTTTATTAACCTTCAGACTTAACCACAATTACTTTATATACCAGTCCATGTGGTCACAATTTATATTCGCTACTAATTGCTTTTGATGGTGGTCGTATCACCAGATCAACGTGTGCAACTTTTCGCCTGCCACGTGTCGAACCAAGAACAGGCCACGTGGCAGATTGGCGACAGAACCGCCATACGACACCGTTCCTAGAGGTGCGACAGAGTGTCTGATGCGAGAGGAGTCTGCCGCCTCAACTTTCCGCCTGCCACGTGTCGAACCAAGAACGGGCCACGTGGCAGATTGGCGACAGAACCGCCATACGACACCGTTCCTAGAGGTGCGACAGAGTGTCTGATGCGAGAGGAGTCTGCCGCCTCACAGTCTGCCGCACATCTTGAGCGGCAGACCTCCATCGCCCATGCCCATCACAGGACTCCGCTTTACCCCCGACACAGGTCTCCCGCGTGCCTGAGGTAGAGGTCTCCCGCACCTCACGCGGTAGAAGTCTCCCGCTCAGCATGCGGCATAGTTTCCCGCACAGACTGCGGTAGAGGCCCCCCGCTCAGCATGCTGCATAGTCTCTCGCACAGACCGCGGTAGAAGACTCCCGCACAGCATGCGGCATAGTCTCCCGCACAGACCACGGTAGAACTCTCCCGCTCAGCATGCGGCATTGTCTCCCGCACCGATCGCGGTAGAAGTCTCCCGCACAGATTGCGGTAGAGGTCTCCCGCACGAACAAAGGTAGAGGTCCCTCGCCCAATGTAGCGGCAGAGGTCTCCCGCACCAATAGCGGTAGAGGTTCCATGCATACTCTGCCGCCTGACTACTTCCCCGCAAGTTGCATGGCCCGAGGCACGACAGAGTGCTTTATAACTCTGTCGCGGCCCAGACACGCTCCTGGATCTCAGCCCGAACCGCCTCAGGAACCTATAAATACTAGGTGAGCTCTCTGAAAATGGGGAGATGAGATCCGATCCAAAAAAGAGAAAAACAGGGAGAAACACTTAAACCCTTTGATTTAAGCAATACTTTCTCCTTTTCTTACATACACCAACTCCCGATCACTGACTTGATCGTCGGAGTGCGCGTGCAGGGACAAATCCCTGCCCCCTCTGATTCCTGTTGTTTTTGCAGGATATACGAAGAACACGTGGAGCAAACTGTGACGATTGACTTAACCGTCAACAGTACAATCTGATCACGTGGAAAGCAAAGCACTGTTGCTGTCAGGTAGGCAACATCAATTGGCGCCGTCTGTGGGAATCTCGATAAAAAGTCAGGTTCTCTATCGAAATGGTGAGGACACGCTCAACTGCAGAATTGACAGGAGGGCAGAACTCTGTAAGTCCCCCTGTCAGATCAGAACAGCGAAGAAGACACAGTGAAAGGACCCAAGGAGAACCCTTAGTCTCCTTGGAGGAATTTGATGCCCTGAAGCGCAAAAATGAGGAGACTACAGCTGCATTGAAAGCCATGGTGAGCTTCTTCAGAGATGCTCTCCCCCAATTGAGCTTACCCCATGAAGTGTAGTAGTTAGTGGGGGAAAGCACACCGAGGCAGACCTACGAGAGAGGTCAGCCCTCCACTTTGGTGAGTGCCGGACAAGGTGCAGGAACGCAAGACAATGCTACTGCCTACCCAGCAAGACAGAACTCACCCGCAGCTCGACAACGACAGAGGTCGCCTCTGGCCCCGAGGCGGTAGAGCTCGCCCGTATCCCCGCGACAGAGATCACCCGCGGCTCAACTGCGACGTAGCTCACCTCTGCCCGATAGGCGGTGGAGTTCGCCAAATGAGGGGCAGAGCTCTCCCCCGGCTCAAAGGCGACAGAGCTCCCCCGCCGACCACATGCGACAGAGATATCCCAGGTCAGATAGGCGACAGCACTCTCCCGCCGTCGCTAGGAGGCAGAGTTCACCTTTGCCCGATGTGCGTCAGACTTCACCTCTGTCGGCCAGGCGACAGAGCTCCCCTGCAGCCCCTGTGCGGTAGAGTTTCTCTACACTCCGCAGCTCTTCTCATTTGGAGTTTGTACAGGAGTTAGGAGAATATAGGACTGGGGAGCAGCGAAGACAAAGAGAGTTTAACCCACAAGAAGGTCCCGAGATATCAAGTCCCGTAGTCAGAGGTACTGGAAGAGGTATTTACCAATCAGATTCTTCTAGACCGGAAGGGACAGGACCTTACTCAGCTCGAGGGTCGGAGGACGTGGAGAAGGTCATCCAAAGATCCTCGAGAAGAAAAGGCTAGTGTCTCCGGATGACGGACAAAGGAGGAGGATCCCATTCAGTCAGGAGATCATGAACAAACCCTTGCCGAAGAAGTTCAAAATGCCTTCTATGGCTACTTATACCAGCAAAGCGGATCCCTACGACCATATTCAGAGTTATGAATCCCTCATGCTGCTTCATGGATGGGAGGACGAAATCATGTGCAGAGCTTTTTCTCTCACATTGTCCGGGCACGCTCTGAAATGGTTTAACGGGCTGAGTGAAGGTTCAATCTCCTCTTTCGACGAGTTGAGAAATGAGTTCCTCAAAGTGTTCATGATTCACAGCCAGAGGAAGAAAGACGCTACCTACCTACTCACGCTTAAACAAGGAAATAGAGAATCCTTGAAAAGCTATGTAGATCGCTTCCGAGATGCAACCTTGGAGGTGGAAGATCTACCAGTAGGGGTAGCCTTGGTCGCAATGCTACAAGGAACGAGCTCCGAGAAGCTACAAGAATCCATCTCTCTCGATCAACCGATGACGATTTCTGACCTCTTTGCCAGGGCTAACAAATATGTAGCTCAAGAAGAAGTGACTAAACTCCTAGGCGCCGGATTCATCCGAGAGGTCTATTACCCTGAGTGGTTAGCCAATGTAGTGATGGTAAAGAAATCTAGCGGGAAGTGGCGAATGTGTGTTGATTTCACAGACCTGAACAAAGCCTGCCCCAAAGATTCATACCCCCTACCTCGGATAGACAGACTCGTAGATGATACATCCGGCTACGAATTCCTCAGTTTCTTGGATGCATTCTCCGGGTATCACCAAATCATGCTTCACCCAGAAGACGAAGAAAAGACTTCCTTTATAACCGATGACAGAACCTATTGCTACCGGGTAATGTCGTTCGGTTTAAAGAACGCGGGTGCCACCTACCAACGAATGGTGAGCAAAGTGTTCAAGGATCTTCTGGGAAATACCATGGAAGCCTACGTGGACGACATGATAATCAAGAGCCGCGTAGGAGAATCTCATACTGATCAAATGTCCAAGGTATTCGAAGTATTGAGGAGATTTAACATGAAGCTAAACCCCGAAAAGTGCTCATTCGGGGTAAAATCAGGAAAATTCCTAGGCTTCATGATCACTAACAGGGGCATCGAGGCAAATCCTGAGAAGATACAGGCTATCATTGACATGAAACCCCCAACCACCGTAAGAGAGGTCCAAAGATTGACAGGCAGAATAGCGGCTCTGAATCGCTTCTTGTCAAAATTAGCGGAAAGGAGCTTGCCTTTCTTCAAAACTCTAGGGGGGGGAAGAATTTCGAATGGACAAAAGATTGTCAAAAAGCCTTTGAAGATCTCAAGGATTACTTGAAACAGCTGCCTTTGTTAACAAGGCCCCTGGAAGCAGAACAGCTCTATATGTATTTGGGAGTCGGTGATTTCGCCGTCAGCGCGGTGCTACTGAAGAAAGATAAAATGGTACACCGTCCCATATACTACGTGAGCAAAGTGTTATCGGATCCAGAGACCCGCTATCCACTGGCCGAGAAGCTAGCATTAGCCCTCTTGATGGCCTCGCAAAAGTTGCGTCCGTATTTCCAAGCACATCCCATCACTGTCTTAACAGATCAACCATTAAGACAGATCCTCCAGAAACCTGAACATTCAGGAAGGTTAGTGAAATGGGCGGTAGAGCTTGGGGGATACGACATCACATTCCAACCGAGGCAGGCTATCAAAGGTCAAGCTCTGGCTGACTTCATCGTGGAATGCACTATCCCGAACGACTGCAGTGAAGGGGAGGCTCACCCATGGTTACTGCATGTCGATGGGTCATCAAGTGCCAATGGAAGTGGAGCGGGTATAGTCTTGGTGTCGCCAGAAGGAAAATCCCTGGAATACTCCCTACGATTCGGATTCCCTAGTTCGAACAACATAGCGGAGTATGAAGCTCTGATAGCAGGGATGACACTAGCGGAGAAACTACAGGTTCACCACCTGGTAGCACACAGTGATTCTCAACTGGTGGTGAACCAATTCAGTGGAAAGTACGAGGTACGAGAACCGATGCTGGTTCCTTACTTAAAGAAAGTCCAATTCTTGGCCAAGACTTTCAAAAGCTTTCAGCTGATGCAAATCAACTGGTCCGAAAACACACATGCTGATTCACTGTCTAAGCTAGCCTCCTCCACAGAAACACAAGGAAGGACCGTAAAGGTGGAGAGGCTCGAACGACCAAGTATTGAAGGAGTCGAAGTGTGTGACATTCAAGTTGGAGACGATTGGAGATCCCCATTTAAACAGTATCTCACTGAGGGTACACTCCCCCAAGATAAAGACGAGGCTCGTCGCTTGAAAATACAAGGGGCGAAGTTCACACTCATCAACGGAGAACTGTACAAAAGGGGATACTCATCGCCACTGCTAAAATGTCTGGGACCGGAACAAGCAAGATATGTCCTAACGGAAGTGCATGAAGGAATCTGCGACAAACACTTAGGAGCAAAAGCCCTCGCTGCTAAAGTACTGCGATCGAGATTCTACTGGCCAACGCTGAAAAAGGATGCAATGGACCAAACCCGCAGGTGTGACAAATGCCAGAGGTTTGCGCCTATCACCACAGCCCCAGTAACTCCCTCTCAAGGCACAGTACAACCAATTCCTTTTGCACAATGGGGGTTGGACATCCTTGGACCTTTCCCATTAGCCACGGGTCAAAGAAAGTTCCTGTTAGTGGCTACCGATTACTTTACAAAGTGGATCGAAGCAGAGCCTTTGGCCACAATCACGGAAAAGAAAGTGGAGGCAATGGTGTGGAAAGACATTATTTGTCGATTTGGAATTCCCCGCACCTTGAATGCCGACCATGGAAAGCAATTTGATTGCAACGCCTTCCGTGACTTTTGTAAGGACCTCAACATTCAGCTACGGATCTCTTCAGTGTCATATCCTCAAGCTAATGGACAAGCCGAGGTCAGTAATCGGACCATCCTCCATGGGCTGAAGACCAGGCTCGACAAAGCAAAAGGGGCCTGGGTGGACGAATTGCCTAGTGTTTTATGGGCATATCGTACCACCAGTCGTGTGTCGACTAAAGAAACGCCGTTCAGTCTTGTATACGGCGTAGAAGCATTGATTCCCGTGGAACTTGGAGCATTATCGCCAAGAGTAATACCCTTAGTAGAGGAAGAAAACTCACAAGCTCTAAGGCAAGGCTTGGACCTACTCGATGAACATAGAGAAACCGCGGCTATTCGATTGGCATCCTATCATCAGAGGGTGGCCAACTACTATAATAGCTGGGTGAGAGATAGGCCAATGTCTGAGGGAGATCTAGTGCTCAGAAAGTCGCAGATCACGAATGCCCTGAAGGAGGATGGGAAGTTCAGAGCCAACTGGGAAGGTCCCTACAGAATCAGATGCAAGATTGGACCCAACACCTGCACTCTGGAAACTCTACAAGGGAAGAAGATAGAGAAAACGTGGAATTCAAATCACTTAAAGCTGTATTTGAATTAACCACTACATCTTCCTTCCCAAGCACTATTGTTTTACTTACACTGTCACCAGATGTCATTACCTAACCGATATATGAATTATCTTTTTGTTGTAAGTCAAAATCTCGTGACAGGATTCAAAACCGTAAGGGCTGCCCTTGGTTCGGGCCCTGCGAATGCAGGCTACCAACGGGCCAAACCCAAAGTGGACAACCGAGCCGTAAGAGCCTGAGGCGCTATGCGTCACTGTGGCCAGGCGTAGTTCCACCGAGCCGTAAGAGCCTGAGGCGCTATGCGTCACTGTGGCCAGGCGTAGTTCCACCGAGCCGTAAGAGCCTGAGGCGCTATGCGTCACTGTGGCCAGGCGTAGTTCAACCGAGCCGTAAGAGCCTGAGGCGCTATGCGTCACTGTGGCCAGGCGTAGTTCCACCGAGCCGTAAGAGCCTGAGGCTTTATGCGTCACTGTGGCCAGGCGTAGTTCAACCGAGCCGTAAGAGCCTGAGGCGCTATGCGTCACTGTGGCCAGGCGTAGTTCCACCGAGCCGTAAGAGCCTGAGGCGCTATGCGTCACTGTGGCCAGGCGTAGTTCAACCGAGCCGTAAGAGCCTGAGGCGCTATGCGTCACTGTGGCCAGGCGTAGTTCCACCGAGCCGTAAGAGCCTGAGGCGCAATGCGTCACTGTGGCCAGGCGTAGTTCAGACAAGCCATAAGAGCCTGAGGAGCTTTGCGTCACTGTGGCCCGGCATATACGCGTCACTGTAAAACAGGTATATAAACATCCACATAAAAGCCGTAAGAGCCTGAGACGCAACGCGTCACTGTGGCCAGGCGTATACTCAAAAGAGCCGTGAGAGCCTGAGACGCAATGCGTCACTAAGGCCAGGCATAAAACATTCAATTAACCATAAAGGCCTGAGACGCTACTCGTCACCGTGGTCAGGTAATCAAAATACTAAGGCTATAAAAACTAAAGACGCCTTCACGTCACAGTACTCAAGCCTTAAACAACTGCGCGTTTGCACAAAAAATTCTTCTTGAAAGTATACCTTTCTATCAAGAATTAGGGAGCATACATGAATATAAATGCAAAGCTATATACAAGCAAAGCAAAAGAAACAATCAGACAAAGAATGATAAAAGAAAATTAGAGAAGTAGTGCGAGACAAAGCATGAACAAAAATCTCAATTTCATTTCATTCAAGTGTCGGTACAAGCAGATCTTTGACAGATCTTTACAATTACATTTCGACAAAAGTACAAAGTTAAAACAAAAAACAAAGTACTTGAAATGAAATACAAAAAACAAAAAAGCAAAAATCCCTATCTACTCTCCGGGAGGAAGCTGGGGATCAGCTGCAAAAACTTCACTTCCAAGGGACTGCTCGCCTTCCTCACCGTCTAAATCGATGAGGGCTTCTATAGGCTCAGGAGCACCGTCCAGATCCGCGGGCTCCCAAGGACCAGTAAGGTTGGCAAGATCGTCCTGAGCAGTCCTCTTGAATAGCTCGTCCGCAGGCTCAGCCTCGGGCTCGTACTTGGTCTAATCAGGGGCCTCAAAGAGCATCGCCTCATGGGTGTATTGGAGCTCAAGAAATTCCTCTCCTTCCCTGTGTGCTTCTAGCCAAGATCGGGCCAGGTAGAACCCGTACTTAACATAAGGGTTGGAGAAGTCTTCCTCTCGCCTCAAGCAGTCTTTGGAGAGACGATACTCCTTTACGGCCTCGGCCCGTATGCTGTCAATCTTGGCCTGGGACAGTACCGGAGCAGCTTGGCCTTCCAACTCAGCAACACGCTGCTCGAGCTCTTGATTCTGAGTGAGCATAGACCCGTAGTTGGATTGCATACGGTCTAACTCAGAATGAGCCTCTTGCAGGTCCTCTTGGAGTTTACAAGACCGGGCCGTCTCCACTGTGAGATCCCTCTTGGCAAGACCAAGGTCTTGATGAGCCTTAGCAAGCTGCTCCTCCAGGCTTCTAACTAAACTCGGAAGAGGGGACAAGTTGTTGACCGTGTTCTGTAACTCCATGACTTTGTCCCTCAACTCCTGGATTTCTCTGTTGGCTCGCTCCCGGTAAGCCCGATGTTGGGCATTATTTGCCACGGTTCGTTGAGCCAACTGCGAAAAAATGCAAAAATGTTAGATTCAAAGCATGCTGCAAAAAGCAATCAAAAAGAAAAGAAATCAGAAACTTACCCTCAACGCCTCGATATCGGCTAAGTCTTCCCCCTCAGGGTAGTTTCTGAATATCCTTGCCTCATCTTGAGGAAGGATAGTGGACCAGCTCAACCGGGAGGCCACCCCGGGAGTGTTCAGAACATCGTTATCACGAACCCCGGGGTAGACCCGAAACTCGTGGCCCCTCATAATATTCCCCCCATCCACGGAATAGGGCCTCTCATCGGCAGGACCAATCCTCGGCAATATCGGTCTGCTTCCCATCGAACCCTCGATGTACAGGCGCTTTCTATTCTTCCGCTGGGAAGGAATGATATTGCATTCCGCGCGCTCCTCGGAGCGTGATCGCCCGTATGACCCGGAAGCCCCCCGTGAAGATGAGGCAACTCTCCCCCTATCCCGAGAGAGATCTCTCTGCTCTGAAGGAGGGGGAGGCATAGCCTGCCTAGAAACAGGAGGGGTCCGAGCACGAGGTGGATGAGAGGGGACTGGTGCCTCACTTGGGACATCGTCAGCCAAACGATGTCTCTTCCTAGCAGGAACGCTGGAAGGACCAGCCTCAGAAACCTGGCGACCTAATGATTGCCGAAAATGACTCATATCTGTAAAAAAGAAAAAGAAGACAAATCAGTGGTCAAAAACTGATCAAAAATAGCAAGCCATAAAGAGAATTAAAAGTTACCGTCAGGAGAATCGAGATGCTCCTGAAGGGACTCTATATTTATGGTGTCGTCATCAGGGAGCACCATAAAAGTGGAGCCGAACCCTTCCCAACCAGTGAGATCGGCTAAGGGTTCGCTACCAGAGCTAGATTCCAGATTGGTGCCCCCTATATCCTCTTGTGGCCTAGGAGCTTCAGGATTCAACTCGGGAGAAGCCGAAGGCAGAGGATCTGACGAAGAAACAGAGGGTCAGGCAACAGGGACCGGGCCCACACCCCAGCCTGCTAATATCAAATTTTCATTTGATACAAGGGTGTTGAGGCTAAGGGGATGAGGGACTAGCAGTTTGTCGATGTCAGAAGACAACTGCTCCCTAAGTGTGGCGATCCGAGGACCCTTGGGGATTTCGCGCCTATTCTCCCAACGAGTGGGGATATCCAGGCCCTCGGGCACTTCCACAACCAACCATTCTGTCTCGAAACCATAAAGCTTGTTAGCAGGTTTCTCGAATAATCGATTCTCAAAACCAGGCTGGTACACCCGCTGAAGCGAGTAAGGCACTAAGCCGGGACTCCCTCGAAGCCTAAAGAATACTTCTAAAAGAGGAAGAGACGGAGGGACGCCCCTTAAATGGCAGTGCATAGTAAATGCTACCAATTGCATCCATGCATGAGGATGCAGTTGCCCCGGGGATACCCCGTGCGTCCTGAGGAAGGAAGCCCCAAAGTCGGACAATGGGAAGCGGAGTCCTAACTCCAAAGCTGCCCTAAAAACGACAGCCCCGTTAGACACACGACGTATGTCGCTCTCCTGAGGGGTTGGGAGTCTATAAGAGTATCCCTCGGATAAAGGAAATCGGGATTCTAGGTCTTGGACGTCGGCTTCCTTTAAAGTCGACTTAACGCCTAGATCAATTTGCTTTCCTATGCCATGCCTAGCCATCTTAGAAGCTCGTAGATCGAAGAAATAGGACTACGGGCTACGAAAAATTACCTACGGTAATGGAAACAGAACTTGAGGCAGAGTGTGAAAATCCGCGGCAGACTAGCGACACAGTGAGCAGTCCCGCGGCAGAGTTGCGACAGTGTGGCGAAGGAGTTGCGACAGAGTATCCTGAGAGTCGCGACAGAGTGTCCTTGCGAGAGAGAATTCAGTAGCGACAAGGACGTCAGGGGCCCAGTATTTATAGCGGCTCACCTGAGTACACACACGCGCGGAGGTCCGACCCGACCCGAGAAGCGCCAGACCCAGATCCTCTTTCGCGGGAAAAATTCCCGCCAAAGAGTGGGGAGCAATTGATGGTGGTCGTATCACCAGATCCACGTGTGCAACTTTTCGCCTGCCACGTGTCGAACCAATAACAGGCCACGTGGCAGATTGGCGACAGAACCGCCATACGACACCGTACCTAGAGGTGCGACAGAGTGTCTGATGCGAGAGGAGTCTGCCGCCTCAACTTTTCGCCTGCCATGTGTCGAACCAAGAATGGGCCACGTGGCAGATTGGCGACAGAACCTCCATACGACACCGTTCCTAGAGGTGCGACAGAGTGTCTGATGCGAGAGGAGTCTGCCGCCTCACAGTCTGCCGCACATCTTGAGCGGCAGACCTCCATCGCCCATGCCCATCACAGGACTCCGCTTTACCCCCGACACAGGTCTCCCGCGTGCCTGAGGTAGAGGTCTCCCGCACCTCACGCGGTAGAAGTCTCCCGCTCAGCATGCGGCATAGTCTCCCACACAGACTGCGGTAGAGGCCCCCCGCTCAGCATGCGGCATAGTCTCTTGCACAGATCGCGGTAGAAGACTCCCGCACAGCATGCGGCATAGTCTCCCGCACAGACCGCGGTAGAACTCTCCCGCTCAGCATGCGGCATTGTCTCCCGCACCGATCGAGGTAGAAGTCTCCCGCACAGATTGCGGTAGAGGTCTCCCTCACGAACAAAGGTAGAGGTCCCTCGCCCAATGTAGCGGCAGAGGTCTCCCGCACCAATAGCGGTAGAGGTTCCATGCATACTCTACCGCCAGACTACTTCCCCGCAAGTTGCATGGCCCGAGGCGCGACAGAGTGCTCTATAACTCTGTCGCGGCCCAGACACGCGCCTGGGTCTCAGCCCGAACCGCCTCAGGAACCTATAAATACTAGGTGAGCTCTCTGAAAATGGGGAGATGAGATCCGATCCAAAAAAGAGAAAAATAGGGAGAAACACTTAAACCCTTTGATTTAAGCAATACTTTCTCCTTTTCTTACATACACCAACTCCCGATCACTGACTTGATCGTCGGAGTGCGCGTGCAGGGACAAATCCCTGCCCCCTCTGATTCCTGTTATTTTTGCAGGATATACGAAGAACACGTGGAGCAAACTGTGACGATTGACTTAACCGTCAACAGTACAATCCGATCACATGGAAAGCAAAGCACTGTTGCTGTCAGGTAGGCAACATCAGCTTTAATCCTAATGACTTCATATCGTAAGGATGTTCTCACCTTGCATACGCCTCTTACTCCAATACATCTTGTATTCAGAATTAAGCATATCTCATCTTAAAGATTATCTCCTTAGTGTATCTATTATAATGAAACTCTTGTTCATTATTCATTTCGTGAGTACAATCCTTTACTCCTTTAATTTCAACTGTTACACCCCTTTTTATCACTTGTCAACACTTACAGTATACTTTTCAGTACTGTTTTCACCCATGTTTTCAACTTAAAATCTCTATATCCATATTCCGTTAATTAATCCTCCTCTATTGGGGTACTCATTTATCAGAATTGTCCCCAATGATGTAGGCATTCATGCCTTTTTACTCACTTATATGCGAATGAAGGCGGTATGAATAAATGTGTGGCACCAGGATCAATGAACATATGTACTTCATTATTCATAACAAGTGTGGTATCTTACACCACATCCATGAAATATCAATAGTGTCCTGGTCCAAGACATCCACTCGCCTTCGTCCAACAACCTACTTTCCTTTTTCTTTTCGGCTATTGCCTCCCTTTACGTTACAGCTATACCAACGAAGTTTTCTCTGTCTCTCTACTTTTCTGTGGGGCGATCTCGCCCAACTCTGTGCAATCAAAAATCAATGGTCCATCATACCACACTTAACGGCCATTTTCATTAATACAATGTAGGTATAGACCCTCCTTCCGTGGTATCCACCACACATTCACACTGCTTACAGTGCTTACACTGCTACCCTACTTTGTAGCAGGTCGGGGTCCTCAAGTCACAATGCCCCCCAAGAGTGTCAAAATTGGATGCACTGGAGCCTTACCAATTATCTTACTCCATGACTCGTCAAATTAAATCTTTTACTAATTGCCATTTTCCCATTTTAACATCTTTGTCATTTCTCGATTCTCTTTTCTGTCTCTATTTCAGCCCTCACTACCTTTTCCAATCTCAGAGGCGTGCAATTCGTGTTCTTATTTACCCAACTGTAAATCTGCGCACTGCCTCGGTATAGGTAATATCTCACGGGGTCAATTGGACTCTGATTGACAATCTGAGCCCTTCCATAAACTTTTAGACATCTCGACTGTCACTGTTCATATGTCGAGGTAATATCTACCAAAGAATATAACTGAGTTTCATACTCATAATCAATTTAGTATTCCTGGGCAGTGTAAGAAATTTTTCCTTTAAATCATGTCCGGGATATCCTGTCCCCGGAATACATCCAATAAGATTTCTCATCTTAGCTATGGATGTTTAACACTTAAGCTGGGTCGAGCGGGTTTCCACCAATGTTCCGCTGCGCCCTCTGATCTCATTCATAATCTGAGCAATTAGCTCCTCAAAATAATTCCCATGCTCCGCTTCAATCTCGCGAAGCGTCTCTCAATACTGTACAATCTCTCTGTCGGACTCTGTGAGGCATTCTCAACATTCGCCTCTATTCCAATTTCATTCTGATTCTCATAGGTCAACTCAGCACGACTAGCAGGCTCAGGTCTACCTCTACGACCTCTGCCTCGTGCACTATCTCATCTAACGCGACTCATATTAGGCATTCCTGCATTCTCGACCATTTCTTAGTCAAAACCCATCTCGATATACACTATTGTATCTAACCAAGCACAGTAACACGGGGATGTAATTTTATAATTATTGACACTGACACACATCAGACCAATTTCTGCTCTGATACCACCTTTATATGTCACGACCCAAACTACCCAAAAATCAGAGTTAATTTTTCGCGTTTTGTTTATTTACTTAAATTCTTACCTGTCCTCGAATCGTGACCACACTCCACTAACAAATTGGGCTGTGCGTCAATGCCAGTCCCACCATACATATACCATAGTACTTATTTCTTCTCCAGTCATTTATAATTGTTTACATTATTTATACATCCCCTAAAGTTGCTTACAAACATGTTACTGTGCTATGCTTATGTAGATACAATATGTACAAGTGTATATACCTTATGTTGATGGGCAGCAGCGGATATCTGGAATGCAGTACTGAGTCGCCTCAACTTCAACTGGAGATTATCTGTGGGAGAAAATGAAAGGGGTGAGCACATCAAGCTCAGTAAGGTAATCCTACGAACAAGTAGGTAACCATACTACCTACATGAACGTGGTGCCATGCATAAACCACCCTTTCTCCACACCTTTAAAACAGATGATATGAAAGTTATGATGTTATGTAAATCGAGTTTGCACAAAAAATTCAACATGCAATTATTTCAAATCATTTCTTTCTCAATTAAAATTTTCACAATAAAGTCAGGACTCGACCCCTCCTTCGGGTGATCCTGACTCACACAAAATCATGAAAATCCGTTTACATCACATATGGGTTTAAAAAGCATGAAAATACCCATCATGCACATTTAATTAAAAACCCAGTTTAAATCATCGAAATCGTCGACATGCGAGACGAGGAAATATCTGTATAACGGCAATAACCAAGACTGGCCATATGTGTCCTCGTGAGTCCCTATAGCTTCACGGATCCCAGTGTGCGAGGTCTCACCCTGATCGGGAACCGCCCGGAAGGTGGGTCAATCCAACCCGTCAGTCTTATCCGATCTCATGCATCCAAAGATGTCGTATCCGAAGATACCCCGTATCACAAAGATACCGTATCCGAAGATACCCCATGGTACATCGTACTCCATGCTACTTGCACGGTACATCGTACTCCATGGACCCATATCACTCTAGGTACTCCAGCCCAAATGGCCTGCTTCCCACAGAGAGGTTTTGTTTCTCAATACTCATGCCACGTCTCAAAACGCACGTGCGAGCCTATTTAATCGGTGACACATAGTCTACCAGATGCACCAAGCACGGCTCATCACATGTTCTCATAAAATCAGTGCGAGCGATGCTCAGCACTCTCATCAAATCAAATAAAACTGGCAGAGCCCGCTTTACATCCCCACAACGCCGCCAACCTCATCCCTCACTCTCACCCCACCTAAGAGGTCTTTTGAGCCTGTTGGGCCTTTTGGCTGACTCCAAGGGCAGACAGCGCTACTCCACAAATCCAGTAAATCTAGTGCGAGCGAAGCTCGGCACTCTGTATATAAATCACATGAAAATCTTATAAAATCTGATGCGAGTTAAACTCCAGCACCCTGTCTCGAAAATCATGTAAAAATATGGTGCGAGTTAGACTCTAGCACCCTGTCACGAAAATCATGTAAAATCTGGTGCGAGTTAGACTCTAGCACCCATGCATGTAAAACTCTAGTGCGAGCTCTCGCTTCGGCACTAATGCATGCATAACACAAATCAAACATCGTGCGAGCTGAGCTCTAGCACGTCACATGTAAATAAAAACACGTAGGCGGCTCGGTTATCTCCAAATAGTTTTCACAGAAATTAAATCGTTTAAGGTATGTAATGCTATGCATTTTTCTTTAAAAGTGAGCCAGCCTACTCATGCATGTGTTAAAATACCTCCAGAACGAGCAGGAACCTCTTGTCCTTGCTCCTTCTAATTTTTCCTAAATTTGTAAGTTCTACCCTTAACAAGGGTATTTTAGTAATTTACCCATTCGGGGCACTAAAATTATTAATTGACCTTTAGACCCTTCAGGTAATTTTTAAAGACTGCAGATGAACTTAAAATTGCGTAAAGTTACCTCTAGCAGTCCGTAGAATTCCCTTACCTTATTTTCCTGTCGAGTCTGACCTTTTCTTTTCCATTGTTATCTCGTCGCGCAGTCCGTTATGCTCCCAATCAAATGTCCGGAACTACGTATCAATATTCTTCAGGTCAGATAACATATAATTTAATTGTATTTAATCTTTTCTGGGCTTAATTTAAATCGTTGGGCCCATTTACCCCTATGGGCCCGATTGCACCTCAATGGGCCTTAATCGGCCTTAAGCCCGTTTTCCACTTAATTTTCACTTTATCGAGGCCTATTGGGCTCATTGGGCCCTCCAACAATTTATTGGGCCTCGTTCTAGCTCTCGAATAGCTAAATTTAATATTTACGATAATTTATCTAAATTTTCATAATTTAATTCAATTTATGTGGAATTTAAATTCATATCACGCATAACGATGTAAATTATCGTAAATAAGGGTCACTTACCCGAGATTCCATGCTAGTACAAAATTTGAGGCTGTCTCGAGCTCTCTTTGGATGCCAATCGTCGAGCTACACAATTTCATAATTTTTCGGGTAAATTTCTAGTCGAAAATTAATTAAATAAAATATTTTAAAATTTAAATCGGTCAATTTGACCGCTTATCGACTTACCCGAAGCTCGATTGCATCACTGGAATTTTCCCCAATTTTTTCTCTTTTTCTTTTTCCCTTTTTCTCCCTTTTTCCTCCTCTTTTTGGCTGAACCAGTTCAGTCCGGTTCGGACCGGTTCGGACCGTCGGTTCACTCCGGTTCGACCGGTTCACAGTCGGTTCACCGCCTTGACGGTCGGTTCTCCGCTGGCTTCCACCGCCAGTGGCTCCGCAAGGTTGTCCGCATCACGAATCTACCCTCGGTTTCGGTCGGGCTCGCCGGAACGCCGCCGGTTTGACTCTTCTCCCTCGGCCGTCGGACCCATTTTCCTCCTCTTGGCCGTCGTCGGCGATTCCCGCCGTCTCGTCGGCTGCTACTGGTGCAAAAAGAACCGCCGTCGCTTGGGCTTTCAGAATCGGGCCTTAGTTCCGCCCGAATCGCCGCCATTTGCTGCCGGTGACCCTTTCTTTCCCGCGGCCTTCTCCTCCGTTTTCCATCGGATTTCGGAGTCCTTGGCGCACGTCACCGGTGGCAGCAAGATCGCCTGGCATCGAGCTTCCTTCGTCGGCCCTCGCCTGGGTCCCTGGCTGCCGGACAGCTCGCCGGTCTCCCTCGGGTTCGGATGTCGATTTTCAGGTTCCGTTTTTCGTTTCTTCGCGTTTATCGTTTCTGACTTTTTTTTTTCAATTCTTTAATTTATTTTTATATATATTTATTTATTTTTATTAATATTATTAAATTGATTAAATTAGTCTAAAATATTCAAAATATCTTAAAAAATTATATTTTATTCATTTAGTCTATAAATTAATTTCTCGGTATTATTTCGGCTTCCCGGTATAATTTTCGATTATTTTTGGGACTATTTTTTCGTACTAAAAATCCCGATTAATTTCGATTAATTCTCATAAATTAATATCTTGATCAATTTAACCCAAAATAAATTTATTTCATCCTTATTGACCAAAATTTCTCAATCCATTATTTTTAATTAAATTTTTTTTATCGCCTTAATACCGGGTTTTTGGTAGTTTTTACCATTTTACCCCTGCTCTTGTTTCGGAAATCAATTTTACCTGACCTTCCTTCATACATCCCCCATCTTTTCTTATTTAATTTTCGTATTTTAATTAAATTCGGGTCTTACATATTTAAACCCGAAAATTATTTTTTCATCTCCTTTTTCTCTTTATCTAAGCCCCTTCTCTCTCTAACTCTAACTTACCAACCGATTACCACTCTTTTTTCCAAATTTTGGCTACCAACAATAGTTTCGACCAATCATCATCCATCATCATGACGGTTGTCCATGTGCGTGCATGTTTACATCATTTCTCTCTCCTATTTTTTAGAAGAACTAAAAAGAGTTACTCTAAATGTCCATATGCTTGTAATTATTATTTTTCAATAGTCGTAGGTAATTTGTCATATTTTTCTTCTCCTGTTGGCCTTTTTTTTAGTTTATGCCAGTTTAATAACCAAACTTTCCCTAACAAGGTGATACAATTTTATAAGCTAAGTTAGAATTTTTTCTAGTATTGATTTGCTCAAATTTTTGTTACTAAAATATTGATAATACTTCTTATGTATTGAAGATTTTCTAGTATTAACTACCACTACCTCATCATAACTTATCTGAATATATATATATATATATATATATATATATATATAGATATATATAAATTTTGAGATGTTAAGCTTATATCTTGGTTTAAAAGCTTTTAAGGCTATTCTAGTTATCATCTTCTTCCTTATGCTATAAAAGAAAGACCAAAATACTTTAGATTTTAAACCCTACTTAAATTAAGAGCTTTTCCCATTAATTAAATTCCAATTGCATATGACCTTTTTTCACTTTAGAAACCTCGATGCTTAAACAAATTTAAGGTATTCTGATATTATTTCATGCCTCTTATTGTTGTGCAAATATTATTACTAACAAGATATTTATTTTGTACCAAAAATATTGGTTGTGATTTGGCTAATTTTGACAAAGCAAAATGATACGTGTCGAAGATACCAAAAATGAAAGTATTCTTAATTCCACTAATTTGTAATTAGAGAAGCAAAGGTCAATCCCCAAGGGATTAAAGACAATTGAATTAATATAAAAATTATAGTATAAAGAAACATTAAAGGGGTTTTATAAAAAAAGAATTAGTTTTAAAAGAAAACTAATGAAACTAAGTAAACAAATATAAAAGACTCGAATTTAACAAATTAAAGAAAGCTCTTTTTAGTATGCATTTTAATTATCATGGATTTATTTTGTTGATCATTGAATTTTAAATATGTCATTAAATTAAGGATTCAACCTTAGTGCAATAACAAGCTCTGTTACACCATCTCCTCTTACTTCTTAATTAATTACAATAAGCTCTGTAATAAATCTCTAATCACTTAAACTACCTAGAAAGAACTCCCTAGATATATTAATGTAGTAGTATTAGAATTTTTGAAAGATATGAGTTGAAATTAAGCAACAAACACATAGACTCGATTTATCTAGCCTAAACTTAAATTTTCCTCTATGTCTAAGTAAATAAAAATCAAAAGCAATTACAAACCTTAGATTTTTAATCAAGCTGTAGATTATTAAATTTAATTAAATAATATGCATCCTATTAAATTAAACTAACAATTATAAAAACATGTTATAAGAAATTTTAGATACTTAATCAATAATATATTATTAGTTCATGCTTCTCACAACAAATAATAACTAACAATCATAAAAACATGTTATGAGAAATCTTAGATACTTAATCAATAATATATTATTAGTTCATGCTTCTCATAACAAATAATCATCCAAAATTAATCAAATATACATACTAACCAAATTGAAAAACTACTCACTCAACATGAAATATTATATAAATTGAAAATAACATGAAATATTAAAAGAAATTGTTACCTACTAGTAAATATAAAGAAATTAGCAATAGTTTAAAAAATTATTTTGGCAATATATTAAAAAGAGAAAAAATAATTTGGCAAAATTTACAAAATAAAACAAACAAATTGGTAAACTATTAAAAATAAAGAAAAGTAATTGGCCCAAAAATTTCATAATATAAAAAGAAACTTTATAAAATACAAAAGAGTTTTACAACTTTATAAAACAAAAACTAGGCCAATTGATGATTTAATTAACCTCCTAAGGTCCCTTTATGTAGTAATGAAATGATATAAATCCTAGTTATAGTTAAACTCTAATTACAATTTCTAATAATTATCTAAGGAATAATCTTCAATTTATCTTGTAGTGTTAGATAGCTTTGCCAACTCTTTAAAGCTCTTCTCTTTCCTTGTAATTTTCTCTTTCAAAAAGGCTTTAATCTAATTAGTCAAATATCCTTGTAGCAATCCAACTTTGATTAGAATTTGACCTCTTAATTTTTAGTACTGACTTTGAATAAACTTTTGACCTATCAAACGAACTCCAATTTGGATAATCTTAACATTCTGGAAAGTTTAGAAGCCCTCTACAACTTTCATGAAGATTATTTTTTTCTTAAATACTCAAACAAAGGCGAAATCTCCAAAATACTCCTGCTGGTCAAAAATTGTAAAAAGTGTCATTTTAGCTCAATTTTCTTCCTTAAGCTTATTTTTATCACCTAAAACATTAAATGAACATTAACAAGCACTTTTAAGCACAAAATATAGCTAGAAGAATATCCTTAAGTAATATAAATATAACAAATTAAGCACTTATCACAAAAGAGGAAGCCAACTTTAATTTAACCATTTTGTTGTTGATTTGGTTGAAATTCTAAAAAAAATGTGGAAAACCATCCTAAGTGGTAGAAAAATTATTGAGGTTTTGTTAGTTTTGACTTGAAGTTGTGTTATGACACCACTTGAAAAGTTTTCGCTTAAGGAATATCAGAAAAACAGCGTTAGCGGCCGATGGTCGGTAGCTACAATATGGAAAAGAAACAATATTCTATTGGTAAGATGATGTTAAAAAGTAAAGCGATAGAGTGAGAGACAGTAACGCTTCGGAAATGTGGAAGTTAGAGCTAACTTAAACTCTTACTTAAGGTTCATTCTTGTTCAATATCAATTTATAACTTATCTTGTCCTTGTTAAACTTTCTTTCATTCGACAATTTCTATTTACTATTAAAGAAATTCCGGCAACATAACCCTTATACATAACCCTATCCACCTACAAGTTTCTAATCAACAATATATAACCACAAACATTTGATTTTACTTATTCTTTCCAAAATTCTATTCTCGAGAATCCATAAAATGCCCATAATTTTCAATCATCTCTTAATCTCATTACACACCGTAGCACCGTGGATTACATACATTTTTCATTTCCATACGTATACAAAAACTGATTACATCCCAAAATGTTTACTTACATATAAGTATTTATACTGTACAAGATGTCTAGGTACAAAGTGAAGTATACCTGAAGCGTGTACAGAAGGTAGCCTGGGGAGAGTCCCATCCACCAGCCTACGTCATGTACGCGGTATGCAAAGAAACCTTCACTGTAAGTAATCTGGCAAGATGAAAAAGGGGAATGAGCTTTCGGATAACCAAGTAAGGAGTGCATTTAAGATAGTAATAGCATCCAAAGCATTTACTAAAATGATGTTACTAAATAACAAAGTACATTTTTCGCTCAAACTGTTAAAAAACATAAAAATTTCACACTTAGAACATATGCCTTTTATATACCAAAATATACTTCATATATTATTAATTCAAACAAAACTTCGAAACCTAATAATTGCATAACCATGCATAAATTAAAATCAAGTCGTACCAAATTCGAAACATCACTTTATAACTATACATGCATTAACATCATATCTGTCACGACCCAATACTACCTAAAATCAGTACAAATTTTTCGCTTTTGAAAAATCTTTCTTACCTCCTCGTGACATATTCTTCTTAACTGGTTGGGCTGTGAATCAATATCGATATACCATTCAAACCATTAAGAAATATTTCACGTAACCACACATACTGATATCATTATCATATACTAGAGAGGTCGGTATGTTTATACATCACGTGATTCTTTATTTACATCCCCAAATATTCATTTATATACAATACTGTGCTGTAAGCATACTAATACAAAATTCTGTACGTGGTGTATACCTGACAGTCGATGGGAAACGAAGATATCAGCTATGCCGTCTACTCTCTACACCCGCTATCTCTACGGTGAAAATACTGAAAGTGGGTGGAAAATAAAAGGGTGAGCTCCACATGCTCAGTAAGGCAATAATACAAACGGGTAGATAGCTATACTATCTACATGCTGATAAGAAAATCAGGATATATGTGAGCATGAGGTAAAAAAACAATGATATGCCATTTATATAATATCTTCTGTTCTAAAACAGGAAATCGGCATATTAAAACATGGAATAATCCTCATGTGAAAACATCTCATGCTCAATGAAACAACACATTTTAAAATACCCCATCTGGGTCAAAATACGATACACTTACAAATCAAAACCAATTTCAACAAAATTCTGTATTTTCAAATCTCCGTTATAAAACACCCTTCTCACAGGGTTACAAATCAATAAAAGTCTCATAAAATCCCTCCATGGGAATAACCAAATCTCATTGAAATCATAAGAAAATCGGGGCCTGACCCCTCCCTCGGGTCTACCCTGGTCTATCAAGACCAATAGTTATATCATGTGAGACATGTCAACGATTATATGTGTAATATCCAGGACTATGGCCATAACCTCGTGATCCCTGGCACACGGATCCTAGTGTACGGGGTATCACACCTGAAACGGGAGGTGGGTCATCCTACCCGCCAGAACAGCATAATATCAGGATTGCGAGGGCAAGACTTGCTGTCTCGTGGCTAATGCCACTCCACTCCAACAATCCCCACGGTACAGCGTACTCCGCGTGATATACACGGTACATCGTACTCCGTGAACCCAAGCTCAATCAGGGGTGCCTGTAATAGGTCTTATCCACCCATGTCAGGTATGTCTCAGTATGCACGTGTGAGCATATCTCACTGTGACACACAGTCAACAGGAGGCTCCAACACGGCTATATGCATGTCATATAAATTCCTGTGCGAGCGAAGCTCCAGCACGGCTCCATGCATATTCATGATATCTGAAAACCTCGTGCGAGTGAAACTCTAGCACGGTTTCATAGAAATCAATTAAAATCTGCGTACGAGCAGTGCTCCAGTACGACTTAAACTGATTATACATTCAATTCAAATCCACGTACGAGCATTGCTCCAGTACGGATAAGTATTAAAACTCAGTGAAAACCTCGTACGAGAAAAACTCCAGTACGGTAGTCATATAAAACAAATCTGTAAAATAGTGCGAGTAATGCTCCAGCACTCTGAGTATGAGTTAAAATATAATATCCAGTGCGAGCAGTGCTCAAGCACGGTTACACTCATATAACACTGATAGGTGGCTCAATATTATCAAAACATGTTAAATAAAAATCATCTGGCACCTAGCCTGTGCCTTTTCACATAAAACATGTAAATAATAGCCAACCTATCCATAAATTGCTTGAATTACAGCAATATCATCAGGAAAACATTAAAATCATGAAATTCATGCAATTTCATAGCCTTACTACCCTTTTTGAAATTTTCCTAACTGGGGGCAAAATAGTCATTTTCCACTATTTCCATATTTTTCCGTAAAAATTATTATTCTGTTTTTCAGGTAGCCTATTGAATTTAACGTAATGTAAATCCCCTCAGAATTACGTACAGCTACCTCTAAGTGTTCATAAAATTCCCTTACCTGGAATCACGCGCGAGGTTATCCCGACTCGGTCGTACCAGGTCTCTCAGTCCAATTTGCTCGTCTACAGAGCTGCATATAACCACATATGGGTTCAGTTCAATATACAGATCAGTATTTCACTCTTACTGATCGAATCTAAAGCTCTGGGCTTGTTTTACTCTATTGGGCCCGATTGCACTTTAATGGGCCTCAAACCCCTTTTTCAGCCCGTTTCCACTTTTTAAATCTCTTCTTCGAGTTTACTGGGCTCATTTGATTTATCAATAATCATCGGGCTTCGTTCCAAACTCAGTGGATAGCCCAGATACTGTTTACGATAATTACTTTGAAATTTCAAATAAAATTCCTTTTATGCAGAATTAATCCGTAAATCTGTAAAATAATCGAAACTCTGCATTAAAGGACTCATATTATCGTAATTAGAATATGCTTACCCAATATGGTGCGGGGTACGAAAATCGGAGCTAAATCGGCTCTCGTTCGGGCTCTGTAGTGACACTGCACAATTATTTAAATTCGGGTCATTTTTCATCAATAAAATATTAAATTGAATTCCCGAGATTTATCCGCAGGTCAATCCCGACCCTCGGTCACTTACCCGAATTTTCGAGTCGTCCCCGGGTACACTTTCTTCCTTTTTTTCCCTTTTTTTTTTTTTCTTTTCTTTTTCTTTTTCTTTTTCTTTTTCTTTTCTCCCTTCTCGGCTACGGTGCCGTTTTGGCCCGTTTGCCGTCGCCGGAGATTCCGGCCATCTCGTCGGCAGCTACTGGGTTCAACAGAACCGTCTCAGTCAGGGGAAGGCTCGGCTGGGCTGAATCGACACTGGAATGCCGCCGTTCGCCAGGACCGAGGCGATTTCTCCGCTGGACTTTCGGCCTTCGATTCGCCGGAAATAGGGGTCGTCGGCGTGCGTTTCCGGTACCACTGGAATCGCCGGACGACGCTCTTCCTTTTCCGACCGGTATCTGGGTTCAACGGTCGTCGGTGGCTCGTCGGGGGTGTCGGGTTGCGGACGGGTTGGCTGGGTTCCGTTTTTCGGGTTTCTTCTCTCTCCCCGATTCAGATTTCCCTTTTTTTTTTTTTTTTTTTTAACTGATTTATTGTTATTTTAATACATTAAAATATATTAAAATAGTCTAAATATCTCAAAAAAATCTTTAAAAAAATATTATTAAATTCATTTAATCAATAAATGAATTTATCAGTGTATTTTCGTCTTTCTCGGTATATTTTTCGATTCTTTTCGGGATAATTTTTCAAATTAAAAATCCCGATTAATTCCAAATTAATTCCCGTAAATTTCAATAAATTTATATCTAGATCAATCGACCTCGAATTTAATTATTTTCCTTGGTATTGATCCAGATTTCACAAATTCCATATTTTAACGAAAATTACTTATCGAATTTATACCGAATTTTGGTCTTTTGACCATTTTACCCTTGTACGTGTTCGGGACCAAATTGAATCGATTTTCTTTCATCAATCCACAATCTTTTCCCTATTTTCAATTCTTCATTTTCAGTCAACTCGATTAAATTCCTTAAAAACTTGTTGCTTCTTTATTTTCCCGATTTATCCGTACTCGATTTTACGTAATTTATTTCGTTTCATCCGCATTTTATCAAATCCGAATCAACCATCTTATGAATCCATTAACATATACTAATGTCATACAATATGGAAATCATAAGGAATATTATACAAAAATTGCGGATCTCACAATCTCCCCCACTAAAAGAATTTGGTCCTCCAAATTAGAACCAAATCAATCGGTAAACAACTCCGGGTACTTCTCCTGTATCATGCTCTCTAGCTCCCAAGTAGCTTCCTCCGGAGTGTGATACTGCCACTGAACCTTCACCAGAGAGATCGTCTTGGATCGCAATACCTTCTCCTTCCTATCCAAAATTCGAACTGGTCTCTCAACATATGTCATACTGTCACTGAGCTCTAACGGCTCGTAGTGAATCACGTGTGACGGATCCGGATGATACTTCCGAAGCATAGAAACGTGGAAGACACTGTGTACACCTGCCAACTCTGGTGGCAATGCCAATCTATAGGCCTTATCTCCCACTCGCTCCAGAATTTCAAAGGGTCCAATAAAACGAGGGCTCAGTTTACCTTTCTTACCGAACCTCATGATACCCTTGGAAGGAGAAACTCTCAAAAACACTGACTCACCCTCTGCAAACTCTAGTGGTCTGCGTCTCCTGTCAGCATAACTCTTCTGTCGGCTCTGAGCTGTCCGCAATCTATCGCATATCAACCTGACATCCTCAGTAGCCTGCTGTACCAAGTCAGGAGCAAATAACAGTCTGTCACCAATCTCTTCCCATCCAATAGGGGAACGGCATCTGCGACCATACAGTGCCTCATATGGTGCCATCCCAATACTCGAGTGATAACTGTTATTGTAGGCGAACTCGGCTAATGGCAAATGATCATCCCAGGAGCCTCCAAAATCCAGCACACACGCTCTCAACATATCCTCCAGAGTCTGTATAGTCCTCTCTGACTGACCATCTGTCTGAGGATGGAAAGCGGTGCTAAATCTCAACTGGGTCCCCAACGCTTCCTGAAAATGTTCCCAAAAATGGGAAGTGAAGCGGGCATCCCTATCAGAAACAATGCTCACTGGCACGCCATGTAGCCTGACAATCTCTCGAACATATAAGTTCGCCAACGTACTCAAAGCATCTGTAGCTCTCATAGCTAAGAAATGGGCGGACTTCGTCAGTCTATCCACAATCACCCAGATGGCATCATGTCCTCTGCGGGTCCTCGGTAATCCCATCACAAAATCCATGGTGACATGCTCCCACTTCCATGTCGGTATCGGTAGAGGCTGCAATAATCCTGCAGGCTTCTGATGCTCTACCTTTACCTGCTGACAGACGAGACATCTCGCAACATACTCTGCTATGTCTCTCTTCATCCCAGACCACCAATAAACTCTCCGGAGATTCTGATACATCTTCGTATTCCCCGGATGTACTGTATACCTCGTTGAGTGAGCCTCTGATAAAATCATTCTCCTGATCTCAGGATCCTCGGGAACACATATCCTACCGCGGAACCTCAGTAAACCATCAGTACTCAATACAAAATCTGTATCTGCACCTGCCTGTACCTGCCTCATCAGCTGAATACATCCCTGATCACTCTGCTGAGCCTGCCGGATACGGTCAATCAACTCCGGCTCCAATCTCAGGCTCGCAATGATCTCAACTCTATCAATCTCAGGGGGTGCTATGTCCAAACTAAGGCTCGCGAACTGCACTAACAAGTCATGTTCCCGAACCATCATAAATGATACCAACCCTAGGCTCTTCCTGCTCAAAGCATCAGCAACTACATTAGCCTTACCCGGGTGGTATAATATCTCGCAATCATAATCCTTCAGGAGCTCGAGCCATCTCCTCTGTCTCATGTTCAGCTCCTTCTGCGAGAATAAATACTTCAGACTCTTATGGTCTGTAAAAATCTGAAACTGCTCACCATATAAGTAATGGCGCCATATCTTCAGTGCAAACACTATGGCCGCCAACTCCAAATCGTGGGTCGGATAGTTCCTCTCGTGATCTTTCAGCTGTCTAGATCCATAGGCAACTACCCTCCCATCCTGCATCAGTACACAGCCTAGTCCCTGATGCGATGCATCTGTATATACCAAGAAACCTCCTGAGCTGGTAGGTATGGTGAGAACTGGAGCAGTGGTCAATCGACACTTCAGCTCCTGAAAACTCCTCTCACAGGCATCATCCCACACATACTCAACATCCTTTCGTGTGAGACGTGTCAACGGAGCAGCTAATCTGGAGAAACCCTCTACAAATCTCCTGTAATATCCCGCCAAACCCAAAAAACTCCGAATCTCTGTAACTGTCCTGGGTCGCTCCCACTGAACAACTGCCTCTATCTTGGATGGGTCCACAGACACTCCATCCTTCGATACTACATGGCCCAGAAAAGAAATCTGCTCCAACCAGAAGTCACACTTACTGAGTTTGGCATACAACTGTCTCTCTCTGAGGGTCTGTAACACTATCCTCAAGTGCTGCTCGTGGTCCTCCCTGGATCTAGAGTATACCAAAATATCATCGATAAATACAATTACAAACCGATCCAGGTATGGCTTGAACACATCGTTCATCAAAGCCATGAATGCTGCGGGAGCATTAGTCAACCCGAATGGCATAACCAAAAACTCATAATGACCATAACGGGTCCTAAATGCTGTCTTGGGCACATCCTCTCTCCGTATCCTCAGCTGATGATACCCAGACCTCAGATCAATCTTAGAAAAGACCTGTGCTCCCTGAAGCTGATCCAATAGATCATCAATGCGTGGAAGGGGATACTTATTCTTAATGGTAGCCTTATTCAACAATCTGTAATCCATACACAATCGGAGGCTGCCATCCTTCTTCCTCACAAACAAGACCGGAGCTCCCCAAGGTGATACGCTCGGTCTCACAAACCCCTTCTCAAGCAAATCCTGTAACTGCTTCCTCAGCTCCTCCAACTCAATCGGAGCCATCCTATACGGTGGTCTCGAAATCGGTTCTGTACCAGGTATTAAATCTATCCCAAACTCCATCTCTCTGGCTGGAGGTAATCCTGGTAAATCGTCTGGAAAGACGTCAGGAAACTCCATAACCACTGGAATATCTCTCAAATTCAATTGTACATGATCCGTATCAACCACATATGCGATAAATCCTTCAAAACATAAATCATAAAATCAGCAAAATTTATTGCTCCATTTAGAACAACACTGATTTCATTACTTTCAGAGAAATTTTACAACATATTTTTCGGGGGTATTAAACGTTAACGTCTTAGAAAAACAATCTAACACCACACGATTGGCAGCCAACCAATCCATTCCTAATATGATATCGAAATCCCTCATATACAACACAATAAGGTCGGCTGACATTTCTTTTTCCCCGACTTTTAACTTACAGTCCCTGACTACATACTCTACTAGTTGACTAGTGTTTATGGGGGTAAGTATTAACAATTTACTACTCAGAGGAATAGACTCTACATACTTAGATAATTTACAAGCAAATGAAGGCGATACGAATGAATGCGTGGCACCAGGATCAATCAAAACATATGCTTCTAAATCAAAGATCAGGATGGTACCTTTCACCACATCAGACGACTGATCTGCCGTATCCTGGTCCAAAGCATGAACTCGCCCTGTACCCATCACTTGCTTCCCTTTCTCTTCAGCAGTAGCTCTCCTCCTCTGAGCAGAAATCTGAACTGGAGCTCTCTCCGGCTCCTTGCCCTTCTGTGGGGCAGTGTCCTGTCTCTCTGGGCAATCTCTCATCACATGCCCTGGCCTCCCACATCGATAACATACTACAGTAGTAGCTATAGGCACTGGACAAGGTCTGGTACCATGATATCTGCCACATCGCCTACATCGATCAGTAGTAGGGCGTGATCCTCCAATGACAATGCCTCTAGCTGGTGGTAAAGCCGGATGAACAGGGGGTCTATCTGTCCTCTCCTGAACCTCCTCAATCTTCGGCCTCTTATCAGAGAGCCGTACACCTCTCCTGAAAAATCTATCTCTCCCGGGTCTCTTTCGATCTCTGTCTCGACTCCTACTGAACTTTCCTGTCTCGGAGACGTTCCGCTCATAATCCTGCTCACACAGCTGAGCTCTATGTACTGCCTCCTCATAAGTCGAAACATCAAAGGGAGCTAACCGATATCTGATGGCTGGTCTCAGTCCATCTATAAACTTCTGGACCTTCCGATCCTCACTGCCCATCGTCTCCAAATCATATCTCCCCAAAGAGATGAATCGAGTCTCATACTCGTCAATAGACTGGTTCCCCTGAACCAAACTCATAAACTCCATCCTCAACTTCCGCTGTGCAGTAGCGGGAACATACTGCCTTCTAAAGGCATCCAAAAATATCTCCCATGTGACCTCAGCATGTCGAGCTCTCAATATCGGCTCGGTAGATCTCCACCAATGCTCTGCCGCTCCCTGAAACACAAATACGGCAAAAGCAACTCTCTCAGTAGTAGTGCACCTGAAAAGCCTATATAGCTTCTCCATCTGATACACCCAATCCTCAGCTACTACTGGGTCCTTCCTCCCATGGAAGATTGGAGGTCTAAACTTCTGAAAATGTCTAAATCGATCCAGGTCACACTCATATCCAACATCCTGAGCTGGCTGGGGTCTCACTGCCTCTGCAGCCTGAGCCTGAATCTCGGGTAACTCTGCGGCCTGTGCCGGCATCTCGGGATCAGCTGCTGCCTGTCCCGCCGGATCTCGCCTATCTCTAGCCCCGAGCGCTGCCTGCTGCGCTACAATCTCAGCCAGGCTCTCAATACTCCGCTCAAGTCTAGCAAAGCGTGCCTCAGTCTCATCTGGTCTCACAGCAGTACCCTCAGGTACCTGACCAGTCTGTATACTATCACCACGGCCTCTAGGCCTGCCCCTACGGCCTCTAGCACGTGTACTAGCCCCTCTACCACTGCGGGTGACCGGCATAATGTAAATCCTGTATTCCAAATTCATTTGTTAATTTAATTCCCATCTAGTGTACACTTTGATATCTCATACGGCACAGTACTAAGGGGGATGTAATTTTCCTTAACAACCATTATCGACTCTTATCCGACCAACTCTAACTCATAATTGCTTACGTATCGATACTGATTCACGTCTGACCAACCTCTGCTCTGATACCACTTATTCTGTCACGACCCAATACTACCTAAAATCAGTACAAATTTTTCGCTTTTGAAAAATCTTTCTTACCTCCTCGTGACATATTCTTCTTAACTGGTTGGGCTGTGAATCAATATCGATATACCATTCAAACCATTAAGAAATATTTCACGTAACCACACATACTGATATCATTATCATATACTAGAGAGGTCGGTATGTTTATACATCACGTGATTCTTTATTTACATCCCCAAATATTCATTTATATACAATACTGTGCTGTAAGCATACTAATACAAAATTCTGTACGTGGTGTATACCTGACAGTCGATGGGAAACGAAGATATCAGCTATGCCGTCTACTCTCTACACCCGCTATCTCTACGGTGAAAATACTGAAAGTGGGTGGAAAATAAAAGGGTGAGCTCCACATGCTCAGTAAGGCAATAATACAAACGGGTAGATAGCTATACTATCTACATGCTGATAAGAAAATCAGGATATATGTGAGCATGAGGTAAAAAAACAATGATATGCCATTTATATAATATCTTCTGTTCTAAAACAGGAAATCGGCATATTAAAACATGGAATAATCCTCATGTGAAAACATCTCATGCTCAATGAAACAACACATTTTAAAATACCCCATCTGGGTCAAAATACGATACACTTACAAATCAAAACCAATTTCAACAAAATTCTGTATTTTCAAATCTCCGTTATAAAACACCCTTCTCACAGGGTTACAAATCAATAAAAGTCTCATAAAATCCCTCCATGGGAATAACCAAATCTCATTGAAATCATAAGAAAATCGGGGCCTGACCCCTCCCTCGGGTCTACCCTGGTCTATCAAGACCAATAGTTATATCATGTGAGACATGTCAACGATTATATGTGTAATATCCAGGACTATGGCCATAACCTCGTGATCCCTGGCACACGGATCCTAGTGTACGGGGTATCACACCTGAAACGGGAGGTGGGTCATCCTACCCGCCAGAACAGCATAATATCAGGATTGCGAGGGCAAGACTTGCTGTCTCGTGGCTAATGCCACTCCACTCCAACAATCCCCACGGTACAGCGTACTCCGCGTGATATACACGGTACATCGTACTCCGTGAACCCAAGCTCAATCAGGGGTGCCTGTAATAGGTCTTATCCACCCATGTCAGGTATGTCTCAGTATGCACGTGTGAGCATATCTCACTGTGACACACAGTCAACAGGAGGCTCCAACACGGCTATATGCATGTCATATAAATTCCTGTGCGAGCGAAGCTCCAGCACGGCTCCATGCATATTCATGATATCTGAAAACCTCGTGCGAGTGAAACTCTAGCACGGTTTCATAGAAATCAATTAAAATCTGCGTACGAGCAGTGCTCCAGTACGACTTAAACTGATTATACATTCAATTCAAATCCACGTACGAGCATTGCTCCAGTACGGATAAGTATTAAAACTCAGTGAAAACCTCGTACGAGAAAAACTCCAGTACGGTAGTCATATAAAACAAATCTGTAAAATAGTGCGAGTAATGCTCCAGCACTCTGAGTATGAGTTAAAATATAATATCCAGTGCGAGCAGTGCTCAAGCACGGTTACACTCATATAACACTGATAGGTGGCTCAATATTATCAAAACATGTTAAATAAAAATCATCTGGCACCTAGCCTGTGCCTTTTCACATAAAACATGTAAATAATAGCCAACCTATCCATAAATTGCTTGAATTACAGCAATATCATCAGGAAAACATTAAAATCATGAAATTCATGCAATTTCATAGCCTTACTACCCTTTTTGAAATTTTCCTAACTGGGGGCAAAATAGTCATTTTCCACTATTTCCATATTTTTCCGTAAAAATTATTATTCTGTTTTTCAGGTAGCCTATTGAATTTAACGTAATGTAAATCCCCTCAGAATTACGTACAGCTACCTCTAAGTGTTCATAAAATTCCCTTACCTGGAATCACGCGCGAGGTTATCCCGACTCGGTCGTACCAGGTCTCTCAGTCCAATTTGCTCGTCTACAGAGCTGCATATAACCACATATGGGTTCAGTTCAATATACAGATCAGTATTTCACTCTTACTGATCGAATCTAAAGCTCTGGGCTTGTTTTACTCTATTGGGCCCGATTGCACTTTAATGGGCCTCAAACCCCTTTTTCAGCCCGTTTCCACTTTTTAAATCTCTTCTTCGAGTTTACTGGGCTCATTTGATTTATCAATAATCATCGGGCTTCGTTCCAAACTCAGTGGATAGCCCAGATACTGTTTACGATAATTACTTTGAAATTTCAAATAAAATTCCTTTTATGCAGAATTAATCCGTAAATCTGTAAAATAATCGAAACTCTGCATTAAAGGACTCATATTATCGTAATTAGAATATGCTTACCCAATATGGTGCGGGGTACGAAAATCGGAGCTAAATCGGCTCTCGTTCGGGCTCTGTAGTGACACTGCACAATTATTTAAATTCGGGTCATTTTTCATCAATAAAATATTAAATTGAATTCCCGAGATTTATCCGCAGGTCAATCCCGACCCTCGGTCACTTACCCGAATTTTCGAGTCGTCCCCGGGTACACTTTCTTCCTTTTTTTCCCTTTTTTTTTTTTCTTTTCTTTTTCTTTTTCTTTTTCTTTTTCTTTTCTCCCTTCTCGGCTACGGTGCCGTTTTGGCCCGTTTGCCGTCGCCGGAGATTCCGGCCATCTCGTCGGCAGCTACTGGGTTCAACAGAACCGTCTCAGTCAGGGGAAGGCTCGGCTGGGCTGAATCGACACTGGAATGCCGCCGTTCGCCAGGACCGAGGCGATTTCTCCGCTGGACTTTCGGCCTTCGATTCGCCGGAAATAGGGGTCGTCGGCGTGCGTTTCCGGTACCACTGGAATCGCCGGACGACGCTCTTCCTTTTCCGACCGGTATCTGGGTTCAACGGTCGTCGGTGGCTCGTCGGGGGTGTCGGGTTGCGGACGGGTTGGCTGGGTTCCGTTTTTCGGGTTTCTTCTCTCTCCCCGATTCAGATTTCCCTTTTTTTTTTTTTTTTTTTTAACTGATTTATTGTTATTTTAATACATTAAAATATATTAAAATAGTCTAAATATCTCAAAAAAATCTTTAAAAAAATATTATTAAATTCATTTAATCAATAAATGAATTTATCAGTGTATTTTCGTCTTTCTCGGTATATTTTTCGATTCTTTTCGGGATAATTTTTCAAATTAAAAATCCCGATTAATTCCAAATTAATTCCCGTAAATTTCAATAAATTTATATCTAGATCAATCGACCTCGAATTTAATTATTTTCCTTGGTATTGATCCAGATTTCACAAATTCCATATTTTAACGAAAATTACTTATCGAATTTATACCGAATTTTGGTCTTTTGACCATTTTACCCTTGTACGTGTTCGGGACCAAATTGAATCGATTTTCTTTCATCAATCCACAATCTTTTCCCTATTTTCAATTCTTCATTTTCAGTCAACTCGATTAAATTCCTTAAAAACTTGTTGCTTCTTTATTTTCCCGATTTATCCGTACTCGATTTTACGTAATTTATTTCGTTTCATCCGCATTTTATCAAATCCGAATCAACCATCTTATGAATCCATTAACATATACTAATGTCATACAATATGGAAATCATAAGGAATATTATACAAAAATTGCGGATCTCACAATATCGTACTGAAAGCATATGCAATATCGAAACATGGAGACTAGGCAATCAACATAACTGTCTTGTGGGTAAGAACTATTTCATCTTCAAAAGAGGACATCCTTCGAAGAGGGAACAAAATACCTATGGCTATGGTAGGGCTGTGACTAGGCCAGAGTACTACAACATAACGGAACGCCACACATGCGAAAACGAAAATGCCACGAAGGTGACATGACAAACACATAAAATTATGCATGTTATTATCAAGGCTCAGCCCGTTCATAGGCCGTCAGCTAGCATTCCCTTGGCACCTGTAAGTCGACCCCCAGGTTTACCTTGACTCGCATGCTATAGAGAGCCTTTAGTCTCAAAACATCTTATCATACTAAATCACTTTCAAAATTTATTTGCACAAAAGTTTATGAAAATTATGCCTCGAAAAACCACAAATATACATGTTTGATACATAAATAATCAAAGTTATAAAACTGTACACAAACCATGCACTCGTAGGTAAATAAACATGGGTTACAGATCGTTTCAAAATTCGTGCTTACTTTACCAAAGGGTTTCATTACATAAATACTTGTTTGTAAGTAAGGAAACACCATTACTAAAATAAATTACATCCTTTTCCTATCAAATTCTCAGGGCAGCACAGAATCGTCCGGTATCGAGCTTGCCTTGTTTTATGTGTCCACACCACGAGCTGCCATAAATAGTCTAATTAGTATTCAATTTATCTTTAATTACGTTCATATACATGTTATAAATTAAAGGTTGTTAACTAGAGCCTTTTTCGTCGACTTTTCCTACTTTCTCGATTTTAGTGATAAACGTGCTGGTTTAAACTATTTCGATAATTTCTTTTCTTTTAACTTCATGCTTATCAACTTAATAACTTAAACACTTATTCAAGTCTCAAATCAACACATCGCAACTTATCAAAGTGCCAATTTCCACACTTTTTCAATTTTACACTAAACCGAGCTATAAATCAAACTTTTTAGTATTAAACTAACATTCTTCAACACATTATTCAACCAAATTTCACCATTTCCCTAACAAACCAAGGCTGGCCGAAATTCCATCTTACTCTAGAAATTATTTCTTCAATTTCTACTTCAGTAAAAATCATCCAAAATCATCAAACATCGACATACAACAAGATCATCATCTTCCATCAACTTTCTCACCTTTTGACTAACTTTGACCACTCTTTCCTTCTCCAAAAATGGTCCTCAACTGTAAATATACATGTATACAACTTAGAATCATTCAAAAAAAAGCTTAAAAACCAGTAAAGGAATCATAAATCCAAAGTTTCTCTTACCTTTGAAATAGGGCAGTTTCAGACCTTGTTCTACTCTCTAACTTTTCACCTAGCAAATCAACTTGTTTGTGACTAAATTTTTTATATGTGATAGAGGACTTAAGAAGGAAGATTTTATTCTTTTGGCTAAAAAAATTGCACAAGTTGGAACAGGGGAGAACGTCTGTGACAGCTTGAGGGAAGAAGATCTCTCTGGTTTTTGGTCGGTTCGATGTGTTCTTTGGCTTTCTAGAAAGGGCTTTAAGTTTTCTTTAATTCTGGAAAAAAAATTAGGCTCAAAAGCCTTTTGGAAGCACTTCAAAATGGGCTTTCTTGTTGGGTCAGTAGGGTGTTGGGCCTGGGCTGCCAGCAGCCCTGTTTTCAGAAAATTCCAAAAAATATTTCTAGCCCATTTTCTTCTAGTTTTCCACTTCTCATGTGTTGTACTAAGTCACTAGTATGTTCCATAAAATGTTTGGACCCAATTGTTTAAGAAAAGGTTCCCGTTTGAGCCCATTTTACCCGATTTAGTCATTACCGATAAAAATTTCTTAAAGTTTTCGGTTTACTTTAGAAATTAATTTGACCACCGAAACCTCAAGATTTTCACTCAATTATATTTCTCCAAGTCAAATATACCTTATATTAATTTCCTATGGCCTCAAAATAATTTTTATGAATTTATGGAATTCATTCTGAATTTGTTTCAATTACTAAGCCCAATTTCTCGGCTTAGTGCTAATTCGAGTTTTTACTTGTTTTTTCGATTTCGATGCCCTAGTTTTACCTTGTAACCACCAAAGCATACTCATAAATATAATCTCTTGAAAAATACTTCAATTTAACATCTTACATCGAATTTCGTTCCCCAAGCTTTGTGCCACTAATCCGGGTGCTTCAGTTATTCCGTGCCTTGCATAATACTTAGGTAAGTCTTAAACTTCTTATCTTAGCTTTTAAATAAATAATAGTACGAAAAGTTGGGTTTCATATTTCTCCCCACCTTTTAGGAATTTGGTCCTCTAAATTTAGCTAGGTCCATCAAATAAATAGGGATACTTCTCTCTCATAAGGCTCTCTAGCTCCCAAGTTGCTTCTTCTGTCAAGTGGTGTTGCCAAAGAACCTTTACTAATGGAATTTTTTTCGTGTGAAGTACATTTTATTTCTTATCAAGGATTCAGATAGGTTCTTCTACATAACTCATATCTCCTTGAATGTCTAAGGATTCATACTCGATGACATGAGAGGGATTTGGATTATATTTCCTCAACATGGAGACGTGAAAGACATTATGCATCCCAGAAAGCTATGAGGGTAAAGTTAATCAGTAGGGAACATCTTTCACTCTCTCTAATATCTCAAACGGACTAATGAAATGAGGACTCAACTTTCCTTTCTTCCTGAAGTGCACGATACCCTTGCTCTGAGATAACTTGAGGAATACGTAGTCCCTAACTTGAAATTTGAGTGGCCGTCTACGCACATCGGCGTAACTCTTCTGTCAACTTTGAGCAGCCCAAAGTCTACTATAAATAATCTAAACACCCTTAGCTACTTGTTTAACAAGATCAGGAGCAAATATTTTCTTGTCACCCACTTCTTCCCAAGCTACAGGAGATTTACATCTTCTGCCATATAGAGCCTTATAAGGTGCCATACCGATGCTGGCATGATAACTATTATTATAGGCAAACTCTGCAGGGGGCAAATGATCATCCCATGAACCCTTAAAATCTAATGTACACGCTCTTAACATATCCTCAAAGGTCTGAATGGTTCGCTTAGACTGACCGTCATTTTGAAGATGATAGGCGGTGCTCAAATTCATTTTAAATCTCATGGCTTCCTGAAAATGAGTCCAGAATCTAGAGGTGAACCTGGAATCCCTATTAGATGTAATACTCACGAGAGCCCCATGCAATCGAGCTGCCTCTTTAACATATAACTCTGCCAATGCACTCAAAGAATCTATACTCTTAATGGCAAGGAAGTGGGCACTGTTAGTCAATCTGTCTACTATCACCCAAATTACGTCATGACCTCTCCGGGTCCTCGGTGAGCCAATAATAAAGTTCATTGTTATATGCTCTCATTTCCACATGGGCACGGGCAAAGACTTAAGCAGTCTTGTGGGCTTTTGATGCTCAACTTTAACTTGCTGACACACCAAATATCTGGCCACAAATTCTACCACATCCTGTTTCATACCAATCCACCAATACACCTTACCCAGATCTTGGTACATCTTGGTACTGCCTGGGTGCATGGTGTAATGAGAACAATGAGACTCTCTCAAAATCTGCTGCTTTAGGGTATCATCACTCAGGACACAAATACGACCTCTAAACCTTAACAACCAATCATCACTGATAAAAAAATCTAACTGCAAGGTTTGTTTGGCTTGGCTAACCATGTCCAATAATCTTTGATCATTTTTTGGCTTGCTCTGATTTGATCTAAAATACTTGGCTCTATTTGTAAGCTAGCCATAAATCCAACATCTGTTTCCTCAATGCTGATCTTGAGCCTGATGAATGGTTCCAATAAATCCCATTCCCTCACCATCATGATAGCAACCATGCTCTTCCTACTCAAGGCATCAACAACTATGTTCATTTTACCCAGATGATACAGGATCTCACAGTCGTAATCCTTAAGGAGCTTCATCCATCGTTTCTGCCTCATTTAAGCTCATTTTGATAAAAAATGTACTTTAAACTCTTGCGGTCAATGAAGATTTGAAATCTTTCTCCATATAAATAATGCTGTCATATCTTCAAAGCAAATACCACAACGACTAATTCCAAATCATGCGTGGGGTAATTTCGCTCAAGGTCCTTAAGTTGGTGTGAACCATAAGCGACTACTCTCCTATGCTGCATGAGTACGCGCCCTAAACCTTGATGGGAAGCATCACTATCGAAGCCTTCGAATCCACTCAGAATGGTCAGAACGGGTGCTGTAGTCAATTTTCGCTTAAGCTCTTGGAAACTCTGCTCATATCGATCAGAACCATACAAACGAAACATCCTTACGTGTAAGTTTAGTTAAAAGAGCTGCAATACAGGAGAATCCCTCAGCAAATCTCCTGTAATACCCTACCAATCCCAGAAAACTTTGAATCTCTGTAACTTTCCTTGGTCTCTCCCACTTAAGTACAACCTTTACCTTAGATGGATCAACTGACACCTCATCCTTAGACACAATATGACCAAGGAAAACTATTTGATCCATCCAGAATTCACATTTACTAAACTTTCAATACAACTGCTTATCTTAGAGGGTCTAGAGCACTGTACTCAAATGCTGCGTGTGTTCCTCTCAAGACTTAGAATATATAAGAATGTCATCAATGAAAACTATCACAAACTGGTCCAGGTAGTCTCGAAATACATCATTCATTAGATTCATGAAAGCAGCAAGGGCATTAGTCAGACCAAAAGACATTACTAAAAACTTGTAATGCCATATCGGGTTCTAAAGGCTGTTTTTGGAACATCCTCCTTCCAGATCCTTAACTGGTGATAGCTCGATCTCAAATTAATCTTAGAGAATACTGAAGCCCCTCTCAACTGATCAACTAAATCATCTATTATGGGCAGGGGGTATTTATTCTTCATTGTAGCCTTGTTCAATAATCCGTAATCTATAGATAATCTAAGGCTACCATCCTTCTTCCTGACAAATAGAACTGGAGCTCCCCATTGTGACATATTGGGCCTAATAAAACCCTTATCAAGCAACTCCTACAATTGCTTCTTCAATTCTTCTAATTCAACTAGTGCCATCCTATAGGGAGGTTTAGAGATTGGCTAGGTATCTGGCACTAAATCGATAGTGAACTTCAGCTCTCTCTCCAGTGGTAAGCCCGACAACTCATCTGGGAATAAATTCGAAAACTCACATACTACCGATATATCCTCTATACTCGGATGCTCCCAACTGACATCGGAGATGAGTGCGATATAACCTTCATATCAGTAAATTCTTCAGTGATTTTAGAAAATTATAAATGTATCATAAGATTTCATACACTGAACATCATCACACGTTTTATTTCTTAATAGCCAAACATACATTGAATTTATCAGGTAGGGAGAAGGTTACAATTTTAGTATAACAATATAGACTTACGCGATTGGTAGCTAACCAATCCATTCTTAAAATCACATCAAAGCCATACATATTTAACAAAACTAGATCTGCTAACATTACCATTTCTCCCACCTTAATTTCATAATTTTTACATACTTTATCAGTCATTTGAGAATCATACCTAGGTGTACTTATATGCAGCATGTGACTTAGGGGTTCAAGCTTTTAATGCAATTTATACATAAATTGTGGTGAAATAAAAGAGTGTGTAATCCAAGGTCAAATAAAACATGTACTACATAATTACAGACAAGAAGTGTACCTCGAATAGTCTTAGACGAAGTGTCTGTAGTTTCCTTATCCAAAGCGAACATATGCCTTTGAGTGACAGGCTTCTTATCCTTCTCGACTGCGGTAGCCCGTCTTTGGGGGGTCTATCATTAGGACTATTGTCGGGGAGGCTTATAGGGTTGTGGAGTCTTGAGTTGTGGGCAATTCTTGATCCTATGACCCGTATCTCCACACCCGTATCGACCACAATCTTTACAAATCTTGATACCTTGTCAGGTGCCTTGTGTAGTCTCCATAGGGCCAAAAGGAGTCTTAGGCTTATCAGCCCTCGTCTGAGACTCATCAATCCTCAGTCTCTTAGGCGGTCCCCTCCTATACTTTGCCCAAGATGCCTCTGGCCTCTTACCCTTATCCTTAACCTTTCCTCGGGTCCCATATTATGCCTGTGTCAGATCAAGACCCCTCTCAATTTCTTGAGCTCGTCCAAGAGCATCCTTAAGCTCGATAATACGTAACCCCAATAATCTGTCTTTGATTACTGGCGACGCTCCTTATCCCTAACAATCTTCGGGTCATATCTCATTAGGGTGGTGAATCCGTTCTCGTACTCGTTGACTGTTATACTGCCCTAAACTAAATTTAAAAAATCTGTTTGCATCTTCTTTTGAGCAGTTCAGGGAACATATTGGGTCTTGAAAGCTGACAAGAAGGCATCCTAACTGATTATCGAGTGACTAGCAGTCAATAATCTTTGGATGGCTCTCCACTAGTGTCTGGCCAGACCTTTAAGCATGTAAGCACCCATGCTGACCTTCTCGGCATTAGTACACCCCAGGTACTCGAAGGCCATCTCTATTTCTATTACTCCTCTGCCTCGATAGGGTCCTTAACCCCTTTAAATGATGAAGGTTCATCTTGAGAAAATCCCTTAAATGACCCATATCCCTATCATTTAGCTTGGTCTGTACTAGAAGCTGAGTGGTTGGAGTTACCAGAAAAGTCTATGGAGGAGATAGGTGTAGATCCTGTGGAGGTGTGGGTGTAGGAGCCGGGGTAGGTGCGGTACTTGAAGTATTAACCCAAAAATACTAGGCAAGTATAGCCGCGATGTGGTCGAATCCTTGTCTCATATCCTACTCCATCTGAATCATTCGAGAGTTAAGACTCTTTAGCTGTGGGGCAGGTGATGGAGGTGGCTGTGCCTGCCTTCGAGGATGACTTCATCTCCCGTTCATGATATATAATTAATTTACCTGAGCGTACACAATAAACTTGATCATAATTTTAGCAGATGTTTTCAATTTATAACTAGACAAGTACAGACACTTGGGATGTAATCTATCTTCAGCTGACCGATATTGACAGTATTAGACACCTTTAGCTTTAATACTAATAGAGACTGTAACGCCCCAAAACTTGCAAATTAGTGTTAATTTAAAAGTTTCTTTAATAAGTTAAACTCTTACTTAAGGTACATTCCTATTCAGTGTTAGTTTATAACTTATCTTTTCGTTGTTAAACTTTCTTTCATTCGATAATTTCTATTTACTATTAACGAAATTCTGACAGTATAACCTTTATACATAACCCTATCCACCTGCAAGTTTCCAATCAACAATATATAACCACAAGCAGTTGATTTTACTTATTCTTTCAAAAATTCTATTCTCTAGAATCCATAAAATGCCCATAATTTTCAATCATCTCTTAATCGCATTACAAACTGTAGCACTATGGATTACATACATTTTCATTTCCATACGTATACAAAAAGTGATTACATCCCAAAATGTTACTTACATATAAGTATCTATATTATACAGGATGTCTGGGTACAAAGTGAAATATACCTGAAGTGTGTATAGAAGGTAGCCTAGGGAGAGTCTCGTCCACCAACTTGCGCCGTGTACGCGATAGGCAAAGAAACGTTCACTGTAAGTAATCTAGCAGGATGAAAAATGGCAGTGAGCTTTCGGATAGCCTAGTAAGGAGTGCATTTAAGATAGCGATAACATCCAAAGCATTTACTAAAATGATGATACTAAATAACAAAATACATTTTTCACTCAAACTGTTAGAAAACATAAAAATTTCATACTTAGAACATATGCCTTTTATATACGAAAATATACTTCATATATTATTAATTCAAACAAAACTTCGAAACCCAATAATTGCATAACCATGCATAAATTAAAATCAAGTCGTAACAAAATCGAAACTTGACTTTATAACTATACATGCATTAACATCATATTATACTGAAAACATACTCAATATCGAAATGTGGAGACTAGGCAATCAACATCACTGTCATGTTGGTAATAACTATTTCATCCTCAAAAGATGAAATTCTCCGAAGAGGGAACATAATACCTATGGCCATGGTAGGGCTGTAGACTAAGCCAGAGTACTACAACATAATGGAATGCCATATAGGCGAAAATGAAAATGCCACAAAGGTGACATGACAGACACATAGAATTATGCATGTTATTGTCAAGGCCTAGCCCGTTCATAGGCCGTCAAGGGTCCTGTAAGTCGACCCCCAGGTTTATCTTCACTCACATGCTATAGAGAGCTTTTTGTCTCAAAACATACTTCTTATCATACTCAACCACTTTCATAATTTATTTGCACAAAAGCTTACAAAAATTAAGCCTTGGAAAACCACACATATATATGCTTGATACATAAATAATCAGAGTTATGAAATTGTACACAAACCATGCACTCGTAGGTAAAAACACATGTGAAACTTGAAATTTTTCATTTCACTATTTGTTTGGAAACTAGAAAGCAATTAAGATACTTAGAATAATATCATGCAGGCCTGAAACAACTGAAGCACTCAGATTATTGGCACAGAGCTCGAGGCACGAAAACTAAGGTAAGGTTTTAAGTTTAAATATTTTTCAAGATTGAATGTATAAGTATGTTTTAGTGGTTAGGAGTTGAAATTAAGGTATTAAAAGTGAAAAAGTTAGTGAGAACTTAAGTTAGCCCTAAATCAAGCAATTGGGCCTAGTAAGTGAAATAAATTCGAAAGAAATTCTAGAAATTCATGAAAATGATTCCGAGGCCATAGGAAATTAAAGTATGGTATATTTGACTTGGGGAATGAAGATTTAGTGGAAATAAGGAGCTTTCGATGATCAAATGAATTTTTAAAGTAAACTGGAAACTTTAAGCCAATTCAATCGGTAATGACCGAATCACACAAAATGGACTCAATAGGGGAACTTTTGTTAAACAAGTGGGCCCCAAATGTTTATGGGACATACTAGAGACTTATTATAAAACTTGAGAAGTGAAAATTTGGATGAAAATGGGCTGGAAATAATTTTTATGGATTTTACAAAAACAGGGCTGCTGGCAGGCCTAAGCCCTACATCTACTGGCCCAACATAAAAGCCAAATTTTAAGCCCATACAGAAGGTTTTTGAGCCCAATATTCTCTAGTATAAAAGATAACTTCATGCTCTTTCTGGAATTGTCGAGAACTTCCCGAAATAAGCTAAAACTAGAGAGAACTTCGCCTCTATTTCTACCGCTGACGTCATCCCTAGGTCAGACTTGTACAATTTTTCCAGCCATATTCTGACCACTTTTAGAATTTAGGAAAAATGATCCAATCTTCCTCCTTAAGTCCTCTATAACATGTAAAAAATCCAGCCATAAATAAGCTCGTTTGCTAGGTGAAAAGCTAGAGAGAAGAACGAGGGTAGAATCTGCCCTGTTTCTAGGTAAGAGGAAAACTTGAATTTATGAGTTTTTGATTGGTTTTTGAGCTTATTTTTGATGATTCTAAGTAGTAGACATGTGTATATACAACTGAGAATCATTTTTGGAAGAAGAATTGCATGTCAAACATTGGTCAAACCCGAGGTAAAGTTGATGGAAGATGATGAATGTTAGATATGTTAATGTTTGATGAATTTAAATGATTTTTTCTAAAGTAGAAATTGATGAAATAATTGTTAGGGATAAGCATAGGTTCAGCCAGCCATGGAAGGTTAAGAAAATGCTGAAATTTGGTTGTGTTTGATGTTGTAGAATGATTGTTTAATTCCGAAAAGTTCGATTTATAGCTCAATTTAGTAAAGACTGTAAAAGTGTGAATGTTTGATAGTTTGACAAGTTGTAGTGTGTTGAATTTAGATTTGGATAAGTTTTTTGGTTGTCAAGTTTATAAGTTTGAAGTTAAGAGAAAAGAAACTATTGAAATTGCCTAAATCGACCCTTTAATCGGTAAAACCGAGAAAGTAGGAAAAATGGACAAAACAGTCAAATTTAGTGAAGTTTATGGAAGTGGATATATGTTTAAGCATACTAAGATGAGATTAAGTATCATTTGATGATTTTGGAACTATTTTGGACAGCTCGAGGTACCGACACACAAACGAGGTAAACCCGGCACCCGACGATTTTGTGTTGTTCCAAGATTCGTTAGGTAAGGGATGCAATTTAAAGTGGTATTAGTATTCCCATTACCTCGTTTTTCATATACAAACATGTTTGAAATGTGTTCGAACTTATGAAATGTATTTTCGATATTTGAAAAAGCACTATTCATATTTAAATCGAAAAATCAAAGGAAAAGCTACCTTCCGAGCTCTCTAAGCGTATTTTTTTGACATATGTGAAATGTTTTGGAAAATGTGAATTGTAATATGCAATTGGATTTTATGAATTAATTTTATGTATACGAAATTTGATTATAAGCTCGGTATTGTTACAATGCGGGTTAATAAGCTTGAAAAAAGAATTCATAAGTATCATTTTGAGACTAAGGCAACATATAGACCATGATATCTGTCATGCATGGCCCGTGTGAGTTTGGACCTTCGTGGTGCATGCCTTATGCCATATTACACACATTTAGTCCTTTGTGGTGCATGTTTAATCGCGTAGGGTATGTGTAGCCACTTGGTGCCTTATCCTCCGCAACTTCGTGCATTGTTTGTTTGATCCTTAGTGGCATAGGGCGCTGTACGACCCTGATCCAATCTACAGTCCCCTTACCATGGCCATCGGTACTCTTTTTATTTGTCTCCCTCTTTAGAGGTCAAGTTTATATGATCATGACTTATGTTTGCTATGTAGAATTTCCTAGTCTCTAGTGTATGTTCTGTATGACTTCGAAAGAAAAGTAAAGAAACTTTGTGACACGTAAATTATGTCATCCGAAATGTGTTCGATTTACTTGTTTTAAGATAAGTCTGTTTTCGATAAATATATATATGTTTACCAGCGTTCGCATAAAAGCATCTTGTTTTCGTACACTTAATATTAAGATTGCCTTAAACGCATGTCTTACTAGGCTTGAAGAGCTCACCCATTTCTCTACTCTTACAGACTATTTGAGGTGATCACTATCTACGTCTGCCGTGTAATTGTAGTAGGCTGGTGGACTCGGTACTCCCCTCAGGCTACCTCTCATACACGATAATGTATACTTTTGCTTTTATTGCCAAACATCCTGTATAGCATAGACAATTGATATAAAGAATATTTTGGGATGTCATCTAGGCAAGTATGTATGTAAAGTTGTAAACGTACAGTTTATAGAATAAATGTACTTTCGGTGGTATTACAGAAGTCACTATAAAATATGAAATAAGATTAAAAGCAACTGCTGTGGGATATAAACTGTATTTTAAACTTTGCAGGGAGGTAAGTTTATACATACGTCGTTATGCTGGCGAAATTTCGTAAAATGAAAAGGTTAAGAATCGGCACTGATGGGAATGTAAGTTAATTAAGAAAGTAAGAAAATGAAAAATTAGCCCATATTTCCACGTTTTTGGGGCGTGATAGTTTACGTGGTATCAGACTAAAAGTTGTCTAGTATTGTCAGTGTCGACTAGTTAAAGTTAGATTACATCCTAATTGTCTATGCTTGTCTGGTTATAAAGTGAGTATACCTGTTAAAGTTATGTCTAAAACTTTGGTTTATACGTAAGTAACTGATCACTAATCAAAGTTATGAAATTGTACACAAACCATGCACTCGTAGGTAAATAAACATAGGCTACAGTCGTTTTGAAATTCGTGTTTATTTTAGCAAAGGGTTTCATGACATAAATACTTGTTTGCAGGTAAGAAATCACCATTACTAAAATAAATTACACCCATTACCTATCAAATTCTCAGGGCGACACAAAATTGTCGGGTATCGGGCTTGCCTCGTTTTGCATGCCCACACTACGAGCTGCCATAAACAGTCTAATTAGTATCCAATTTATTTTTATTTACGTTCATATAAATCTTACAACTGTTAACTAGACCCTTTTTTACTGACTTTTCCTACTTTCTCAATTTTACTAATAAACGTTTCAGTTTAAGCTATTTCGATAATTTCTTTTCTTTTAACTTCAAACTTATCAACTTAACGACTTAAACACTTATTCAAGTCTCAAATCAAAGCATCACAACTTATCAAAGTTCCAAATTTCCACACTTTTTCAGTTTTGCACTAAACCGAGCTATAAAAAGAATTTTTCGGTATTAAACTAACATTCTTCAACACATTAATCATCCAAATTTCACCATTTCCCTAACAAACCAAGGCTGGCTAAAATTCCATCTTACTCTAGAAATTATTTTTTCAATTTCTACTTTAGTAAAAATCATCCAAAATAATCAAACATTAACATACAACTCGATCATCATCTTCCATCAACTTTCTCACATTGTTGACTAGCTTTGACCACCCTTTTCTGTCACAACCCCCTTTCATCCAAAAATCACTACAAATTTTCGCTTATACATTATCTTTCTCTGTCAAGACAATTTTAACACCAACTAGTTAAGCTATGACCCGGAGTTAGTTACCTCTTACCATATACCATATCATTTATCATTTATATAAACTAATTGTAAACACTTAAACTATTTACACTGTAACTTTATTATTTCGTACCTATCTACAAGTATTAACATCCCCTAGGTTTACATTCTAAAAGTATTACTGTGCTGTACTTGTTTAGATACAAAACAATATTAACGTGTATACCTCTCAGTGATGGGCAGCAACGGACACTGGGAGTGCAAGTCTCTACTCGCTCTCAACCACTATGGATGCTCTGTAGAGATAGAAAGTGAAAGGGTGAGCACAACTCGCTCAGTAAGGAAATAATATAAGCAGGTAGACAGCTACTCTATCTACATGCTTATAATATCATGATATAAAAATCATTTACATCCGGAGCATGAGGTAAAATAAAACCATGCCACATGAATATGTATCAAATATATGAAAACTCATAAAATCAGACATGATAACTGTCACACCCCGACTCCGGGTGTCCTTCATCCATACATATACCATTCACAGTTGGGATGTGAGCCGATGTAACTACTAGTTCCATGCTTTTATAGTGGAAATATTTGAAATTTTAAAACACACACTCCCAAGCATGTGTGTAAATATACAAAATCATTTATATAGATGAAATATCTTTACTTAACATCCCCATACACATTTTTCTCATTTTTAATGTATGACTGTGTGATACAATATGATAGATAAAAAATGCTTATGTGTATACATTTCTTATACCTTAGCAACTGGTAGGAGTTGACCAACACAAAAGATCTGGAGACCACCACAAAGTTCTACTGCTCAGTATCTGGAGGGAGAAAAATAGTGGGATGAGCAACCACAGCTTAGTAAGGAAAAGAATGCTAACAGGTAGATATGTACTATCTACATAGCCCATGCATGATCAATAAAATCATCTTTCATTTATAAATAAAGATATCAATGGAAAATGTATTAAAACATTTTTCGCTTATAGACATTTTCATAAGATCAATGCTCATTATTTTCATTTGGAAAAACATGCCATAAAATAGTGCTATCACAACACAAGTAATCAAATCAAGATATTTATCAAATCACAATATCTTTTTTCTTTTCAAAAATCATTTCTTTTCATCAAATTTCTTTCTTTTCTAGAGTTTTCTCAAATTTCTCATATCTCTGAGACAGGTAGGAAATTTAAGCAAACAAATATCCACGACATATGGCCATAGTTAGTGACCTCAGGCCTCATTGATCAGGTGTGCATAGGGCATCACTTGCCTAAAGGGGGATGGGTCAGTCCTACCCTTCGATTCATCTCAATCATCATCATCATCTTCCTCCTCATATCACTTATACTCATGGTACAACATACTCCATGTGTCATCTACACGATACTCGTACTCCCGTGCACATAGCACGACACATAGTATTCCCCGGACAACTACACGGTATAACGTACGCCTATGGACCCAGTCCATCCACCCTACATCGAGGGACTTCTCGTCCTAAACCATGTCTCATATACCAGGCGAGCAAAATCAGCATGACACACAGTCTCCGCAAGGCTCTAGCGTGGTATCTCTCAGTGCGAGCAATCGCTTCTAGACGACATATAGCCATAGTCAGTGATCCCAAGCCTCATTGATCAAGTGTGCATAGGGCATCACTTGCCTAAAGGGGGATGGGTCAGTCCTACCCTTCGACTCATCTCAATCATCATCATCATCTTCCTCCTCATATCATATATACTTACGGTACAACGTACTCCATGTGTCATCTACGCGATACTCATACTCCCATGCACATAGCACAACACATAGTATTCCTCGGACAACTACATGGTACAACGTATGCCCATGGACCCAGTCCATCCACCCTACATCGAGGGACTTCTCGTCCTAAACCCTGTCTCATATACTAGGAGAGCAAAATCAGCGTGACACACAGTCTCTGCAAGGCTACAGCGTGGTATCTCTCAGTGCGAGCAACCGCTTCTAGCACTGTATCATTTCAAAAATCATTGTGCGAGCTAAGCTCCAGCACATTGTGATCATCATAAAATCACGTGCGAGCGATGCTCCAGCACGGTTTATCAAATCATGAAAACATATGCGAGTAAAATCTCCAGCATAATCAAAATCATTAAAACAGGTGTGAGCTAAGGCTCCAACACCAATTCACATCTTAAATCTGATTGGTGGCTATTTTTCTCTTTAAAAGACTTAAATCATGTTTATTAACGTAGCATGCCGTTCCATGCTAAACATGTAAAATGAAACAACCTATCCATCATCATTTCTCGATCACAAAACCAACACATAGGTGTGAAAACATCAAAAACATGCATGTCATGCTATTTCCTTACCGCATCCCAGTTTCACAATTTATACCCTAATACATTTCATATCACTTATGGCTCAATAGCTAAGTGTAATATCCCTAGCTTCATAACTATTAAAATTGCTGTAAAATATGTACGAATATCTGTATCGCTAACATACAATCCCTTACCTCGAATTGCGTTCATAACTCCTTCGTCTCGTTTGCTCTGTCCGTGATCCGGGTTAATCGAGTCTCAACGTATTCCAATCTACATGCGTAAATCATTAAGTTATTTTCCTCTTCTTCTTCTAAACATCTACATTGTCATTTACTTACTTACTCATGCTTTCACAAACCTTTTATCATATTTCGCCTTAATGTTTCTTTGTAAATCCATCTAAAACCATTCACTCAATACCTCTAATGTCATAATGTTTTAAGATCATCACAATAGCAAACTCAATCTATTTCTCTTCTAGGCATATTTGGTCAAGTGAGTTCTAAGCATTCTAGCCATATCCTACTAATACAATATACATCCATCAACTCCTAAAATCACTTAAAACGTCATGCTTGGAGTTGAGAGTTTTGAAAACTTACCCAACTTAGCTCTTTCCTTGGTCAAATTTGTGGTAGTCTATTCTCTTCCTCTTGATCAAACCATTATGCGATTTTCGGATATGTTGTTCTCCTTAATTCAAGAAACAACTTTCCTTTCTTAAGCTTCTTCCAAATCTGGCTGGAATGTAGTGATATTTAGAGTGAGAAAGCTTGATTCTTTGAGGGAAATGGATAAGTGTGGGTTTGGTAGGAAAAACGTATGATTTTCAATCCAATCCCGTGCTCTTTTTATAGATGCAGAGGTATGGGATCAATCTGGTCCCTTGTAGAGATCAATCTCTGCATGGTTTGGTAGTCATTTTTCATGATAAAACTACTAGCAGATCGATCTGCTCTTTATGATGAGATAAATATGTTGCAAGCAGAATTATTCTTGGAGATCGATCTGCCTCTTGTAAGAGATCGATCTTCTCCTCACAATTCTTAATGAGATCGATCTGTTTGTAGATGGGAGATTGATCTATCAATAAGAGGAGATCGATCTATTTTAAATTGAGGCATTTGGAGATCGATCTGTGCCTTGTAAGAGATCGATTCCTTCTAGGCAGAGACTTAAGGAGATCTATCTGCCTTCCCATGAGATCGATCTACCTTGTTCAATTGAACCGATACTTGACATTTTTTGAGAGGGGATCTATCTCTCCTTTATGGGATATCGATCTGCTCTTCCCTTACATCCCAATTTTTGTAGTTTTTTACAGATTTCCACTTTGTAATTCATCCTTATTTTCCTAATACCTCATTTTACATTTCGTTCACAACCAACGTATAATAGTATCCATTCCATATAATTCATAGGCAATAAAACTTGTGCACATAACTTAAAATTTTGAACTGTACATTAGATTTCATAACTCCTACATCTTTTATTATTTGTACACATGTAGTAATGTGCATATACATCATAGCTTCATAAGGAAATACTTGTAAAACTACAGGCATTACATTTCTCCCCTCCTTAAAAAAAAGTTGGTCCTTTAAATTGAATCAAGTTCATTCCTCAAAAAGTTGGGGATATTTCTCATTCATCAGGTCCTCTAACTCCCAAGTGGCTTCCTCTGATGTATGATGTTGCCACAGGACCTTAACCAATGAAATTGACTTGTTTCGCAACACTTTCTCTTTTCTATCTAATATCCGGATTGGTTTCTTTACATATGACATATTCTCTTTGAGCTCCAATGGTTCATAGCTAATGACATGTGCCAGATTTGGATGGTACTTCCGGAGCATAGAAACATGGATGACATTGTGGACTTTTGCTAGCTTAGGTGGTAAGGCTAGTCTGTAAGCCCTATCTCCCACTCTATCCAAGATCTCGAAGGGACCGATGTAACGAGGACTTAGCATTCCTTTCTTTTCAAAGCTTGTTATTCCCTTAGAAGGAGATACTTTCAAAAATACAGACTCACCCACAACGAACTTATGTGGTCTCCATCTCTTGTTAGCATAGCTCTTTTGTTTACTCTGAGCTGTCCGCAGCCTCTCATATATTATTTGAACATCCTCTCAGGCTTGTCTAACCAAATCGGGAGTGAGCAACCGTCTGTCACAACCTCTTCCCAACCAATAGGCGATCGGCATCTTTGACCATATAATGCCTCATAAGGGGCCATGCTAATACTTGAGTGATAACTATTGTTATAGGTGAACTCAATCAGTGGCAAGTGATCGTCCCATGAGCCTCTAAAATTCAGCACACATGCTCTCAACATATCCTCCAAGGTCTGTATAGTCCTCTCTGACTGACCATTTATCTAAGGATAGGAAGCGGTGCTAAAGCTTAATTGGGTCCCCATCGTATCCTGAAAATGTCCCCAAAAGTAGGAAGTGAAGCGGGTATCCTTATCAAAAATAACACTAACTGGGACTCCATGCAGTCTCACTATTTCCTGTACATACAAGTTCACCAACACACTCAAAGTATCTGTAGATCTCATGGCTAAAAAATGTGTCGATTTCGTTAACCGATCTACTATAACCCAAATAGCATCATGGTTCTTACAAGTTCTCGATAATCTCATAACAAAATCCATGGTGACGTGCTCCCATTTTAATGTTAGTATCGGTAGAGGTCACAATAATCCTCCAGGTTTCTGATGCTCTACCTTAACTTGCTGACAGATGAGACATCTAGTAACATACTCAGCTATATCCCTTTTCATTGTAGACTACCGATATACTTTTTAGAGATTATGATACATCTTACTACTCCTTAGATGTACTGTGTATCTCGATGAGTGAGCCTCTGATAAAATCAACTTCCTAAGCTCTGGATCCTTAGGGACACATATTCTATCTCTGAACCTTAGTATTCCATCTGGACTTAATACGAAATCAATACCCTCACTTTTTTGAATTTGACCAATCACATCAATACACCATTGGTCATTCTGCTGAGCTTGCTGAATTCTCTCAATCAACTCCGATTCTAATCTCAAGCTGGCTATAATCCCATGATTACCAAAATTAGGTGGGGTTATATCCAAACTAAGGTTTGTGAATTGTTCCAACAACTCGTGCTCCCTAACCATCATATATGATACAAATCTGAGACTCTTTCTACTCAATGCATCGGTAACCACATTCGTCTTCCCCGGATGGTACAAAATCTCATAATCATAGTACTTGAGGAGTTCTAACCACCTTCTCTGTCTCATATTTAACTTATTCTATGAGAACAAATACTTAAGACTCTTGTGATCCGTAAAGGTCTGAAATCTCTCACCGTATAAATAGTGGCGCCATATCTTCAATGCAAATACTATGGTCGCCAACTCTAAATCGTGAGCGGGGTAGTTCTTCTCTTGATCTTTCAGCTGTCTGGATTCATAAGTAATTACCCTTTCATTCTGCATCAAGACACAACCCAGTCCTTGGTGTGAAGCATCTGTGTAAACAGAATAGTTCCCTGAGTTGTTAGGAATGGTGATAACTAGCGCGGTGGTTAATTTGTGCTTAAGTTCCTGGAAACTCCTCTCACATGCTTCATCCCACATAAACTCCACATTGTTAGGAATGGTGATAACTAGCGCGGTGGTTAATTTGTGCTTAAGTTCCTGGAAACTCCTCTCACATGCTTCATCCCACATAAACTCCACATTCTTCCTCGTAAGACATGTTAACGAGGCAGCCATGTAAGACTCGTATTTCATGTCTAACTTTATGGATTCATAAGTATGGTAATGTACTTTAATGTGAAGTATAATTGATGTAAAGTCCATAAATTCAATGTACACACTTGTAGTAAGAGTTTATGATGTACATACAAGTTTCATTGTGTATGAATATGAAGAAATGAGCTTTTATAAGTGATGAATATGATTGGAACTCAAAATGAGTAGTGTGGTGAAATGGAATGAAGTTATACTTCCATTTAGTTTAGTATGGGATGCCTTTGGTTGTACAATAAATGCAAGCAAGTTCTAATGTGTATAAGGTATGAATGGATGCTATTTTCAAGTCTTAAAGGTGGTTGGATGAGAAAATGACTATGGCAGCAAATTGAGGATGTTTTGTGTGAAGTTACTACAGAAAATTGTAGCAAAATCTAGAAACTATGAAGGCCAGATTGATCCCATAGGATGGGAGATCGATCTGAAAAGGTAAAAGATGCTCTTATTTGAGTAATGGAACAAGACAGATCGATCTCCAATGGAGCCAGATCGATCTTCTAAACATTTTGTAATGATAAGATCAATTTTGATGTAAACAGATCAATTTCCTTAGCTCTCGGGTTGGAACAGATCGATCTCCCCGGGAAGCAAATCGATCTCCTTAAGCTACTGCCTGAGACAGATCGATCTCAAGCCTTCGATAGTTTGATCTCATGTATTCAAATGGCGTGAAAATTAAGGATTTAAGAGGACCAGATCGATCTCATGCTTCGATAGATCGATGTCATTGAGCAATTTCTATAAATAGGAGTAGTGAAATCTGTAAATCATGGAAACAAACCCCTATTTCTTCCATTTCAACCCAAAACCTAGATTTATCTCTCTAAAATCAGCCCAATTCCAGAGGAGAACAACATAGTTTGAGATCAAAACCTCATTTGTTGGATTAAAGGAGTAAGGGGCATTTTCATTGGAGCAAGAGGAGAAACTAGATTTGGTAAGTTCTTAACACTTTAGCCCAAGTACATTGTCTATTTATTGATTTTGGAGTAGATTGGTGTGAATATTTAGGATAGAAACCATCTAGAAAACAATGGAACACTTATAACCTAGATTATGTCTAGTGTGAGAAAATGTGGTTTGGAGGAGTTGATGAATTATGAGTTATACTAAGTTGTTGTTGAAGTAATGCGAATGATTTAAGATGATTAAATGAAGCCACATTGTAAGTTTAGAGAAATTATGAAAATGGGCATGTAAGATGTTGATAAGAGACCATAGTGAAGAATTGATGAAATAGGAACACTATGAGCTTAATATCGACTTGATATCGATTGAGTATGAATCAATAGGCCTAAAAGAGTCATTGGACTCGAGATATGAATAGAACAATAAACTGAGGCCTTATGGGTGTTAATGGAGACTATAGGTTGAATTAACTATAGTAAACACAATAGTGCTGTTATGTGAATTAAATTGATGCGATATACGACCTTGTGCAGTTCCGGAGAGTTCACGGGAGCCAAAGCGGACCGCACGAGTAAGCAACTCTATGGAAGTGGAATCACATGGCACGATTCCAGGTAAGGGAATTCTGTAAGTGTATAGAGGTAGCTGCTTGTATTTTGTGGGTGAATATAGGGTGTTTACAAAATGCATGAATGTTTGAGAAAATGGTTGTTGGTATACGCGAATAGCTATGAGTATGTATACGATTTAGTTTTTGACATGGTTCTTGAAAAAGGGATAGTAAGGCTAATAATTGCATAAATCACGTGTTTTGAATGTTTTCCTAAAACACAATGCTTTGTTTTAAGCAAAGTAATGGATAGGCCGGCTAGTATTTGTATTATGTTGTGAAATAGCCCATGTGAGGTGCTAACATGTTTTGAGATTGTTTTGAATGTATATGAGCCGCCTATCGTATTCATGTTATTTAAATCGCGCTGGAGCCTCGCTCGTGCTAGATTTTGATGTCTTCATTTGTATGAAATGTGCTGGAGCTTAGCTAGCACCTTGATTTGATTTGTGATGATGTTCTATAAACTGTACTGGAGCTATGCTCGTACGTGGTTTTTCTTATGTTTTATGCATAAAATGCCGTACTAGAGCATTGCTCATACGAGGTGGTTTAGTTATGATGCACAAACCGTGCTAGAGCTTAGCTCGCACAAGTTTTCACACTGTGGTACGTATAATGCCGTGGAAGTTGGTAAGATCCTCAAGCCCTATATCCTCAAGCCAGAGTGGGCGGGGAAGCTCTGTTCGGTGGGGAGGCTCTCTTACGGTAAGACCCTCAAGCCCAACATCCTCAAGCCCGATGAGGTGATGAGGCTCTGTTCTGTGGGGAGGCTCTCTTACGAAAGGATCCTTAAGCCAACATCCCTAAGCCCTAGAGGGGTGGGAGGCTCTGTTCGGTAGGGAGGCTCTCCTACATTGGTACGAAAAGCTCTTGGTATGGGGTAGATAAGACCTAAGGCTGGCACCCCCAACCACGATATGTTTTCACAGAGTACGATGTACTGTGTATAACACATGGAGTACAATGTACCGCATGGTAATTTTGTGATGAAAGAGTCTGGCGAAGGACCAACCCCCTTCGTACCAGCACGATACCCCGCACACCTGGATGCGCGTGGTCTGGGATGACTTATAACATAGTTGGCTAACATAGTTTGTTAAGATATAGGAACTTGTCTCATTTGATATTACATAGTACCACATGATTTTAGTACATAAGTGTAAATGTGATTGTCCAGGGTAGACCGGATGGAGGGGTCGAGCCTTGTGGAATTTGTGATTTAAGGAAATGATAAATTGATTTATGATGAGATTTAATGAGTTGAGCATGAGATGATTTAACATGTTGATATTTCCATGTTTTATGCCTATTTACATGATTTTCAATACACGATATATGTATATACATGTGGCATCGTTTTATTTCCTCATGCTCCGTTTATAAACGATTTATGCATAACATTATCAGCATGTAGATAGGGTAGTTATCTACCATGCTTGCATTATTACCTTACTGAGCATGTGGTTGCTCATCCCTCTCTATTTCCCCATCTATAGAGCGTGCATAGTGGCCTAGTGAGGACTGACGCATTTTGTTGAGTCATCCGCTGCATCTCCATCCCCCAAAGGTATATACACAGAGATCGTTTTTGTATCTAAACAATGTAAAAGCACAGTGATCATTGAAATTGTAATATGGGGGATGTAAATGTTAGAAAGTGTGTCGTGTATGAACATGTGCCATAACTCTTAAATGTATGACATTTCTTTTAATTTATTGGAAAATGGATGGTTAAGAATGATTATTACTGCCTGTTGTTTAGTTTTTCGTTGACACTGTTCCCCAATAGCCTTTACTTTAATTTAGATTTTTATTTTTAATTTTGTTTTAATTTATTATCTACCAATATTTTTTTTAGGTGAATGGTAAAAACTCGCAGAAGTGAAAATACAGATATAAAAGAAGAGTCAGATTAAGAGCTAAAGAGAACCATCAGACAAATTCAATAGAACAGATTTAAAGAGAAAGACCAAAATTTAATCATGGCAGATGAAAATCAGCAGTGAGCTATACGCGATTATTTCACCCTAGTTGTGAATCAGAATTTCGCTGCTATAAGAGAGATTCCTGTGAACTGTAACAACTTTGAATTAAAGCCAGCATTGATCAACATGGTTATGTAAAACCAATTTGGAGGTTCAGCCTTGGAGGATCCTAATACACATTTGACAAGTTTTCTGCAGATTTGTAGCACCATTAAGATTAGTGGAGACTCTGACGACGCTATTCGGCTAAGATTATTTCCTTTTTCTCTTCGGGATAAAGCATTGAGTTGGTATCAAAATGTACCAGCAGGAAGCATTTTGACATGGGCAGTGATGGCACAGAAATTCCTGGCAAAGTATTTCCCACCAGGAAAGACTATGCAGATGAGATTGGAGATTGCCCAGTTCACACAGTTAGACTAAGAGACATTACATGAGGCATGAGAGAGATTTAAAGAGTTATTGCGTAGATGCCCTCAGCATGGATACGATCAAGGAAACCAGATACAGGTTTTCTACAGAGGCATGACTCCGCAGACACGAGCTATTGTGGATGCCTCAGCAGGAGGTTTACTATGGTCTAAGACACCTGATCAAGCTATGCAGTTAATTGAGGAGATGGCTATAAACAGCAGCCAATGGCCAGGTGAAAGAGCTAATGTCAGAAGAGTAGCAGGTATGCATGAGTTAGATATGCAGATAGCCATTCTAGCAAGACTGGAGCAGATTTCAACATAAATTTCTTCAATGGGTATACAAGGGCCGCAAGCTATTATTTATCCTGACAACGTAAATCCTAACGTGATGGGGATGGATTTGGAGCAGGTGAATTATGTTAATAATCGTAACTTTAGTTTTCAGGGAAATCAGGTTCCAAACTATTACCAGCCAGGATTCAGAAACCATGAGAATCTATCTTATGGTAATTCTAAGAATGTTCTAAACCCACCAGTAGCAAGTAACAACAATACAAGATTCAATAACTAAGGGAATTCCCAAGGTTATGATGGAGTTAGAAGGAACGAATTTGAGGAGTTCATGGTTGAAACTAGAACACGATTTAGCAAAACTGATGCGCGGTTAGACAATATGGAAGCTCAAATGTTAGAGATAAATACTAGTCTTGGTGCGCAGATGAAGTCTGTTGAGACTACTTTGGGATAGTTAGTTGCAGCAGTCAGTTCTTTGAATGAAAGAGGTAAGTTCCCTAGTGATATAGTGCTAAATTCGAAAAAAAACTGCAATGCTATATCTTTGAGAAGTGGGAACACCTATGAGCCACCAAAGGTAGTAGAGAAAGAAGAAACTGCGCCAATCACTAAGGTACAGAAGAAGCAAGCCGAACCTATTATGTCAAAAGATGCAGAATCAGAAACAGTTAAATAGGGAGTTGATTCTAAACCTTTTAGTAAATTTTTTCCTGATAACCCTCCTTTGTTAAAACCATCTATTCCTTATCCTCAAGCCTTGTATAAAAGGAAGATTGAATCTGAGTTTAAAAAATTTCTAGATATATTTAAGAAATTACATATTAACATTCTGTTTGTTGATGCCTTGCAGTAGATGCCGCATTATGCAAAATTCATGAAAGAGGTGCTATCAAAGAAACAGAGACTTGAGGATTATGAAACTATCAACTTGACAGAGGAATGCAGTGCGATTTTGCAGCATAAGTTACCGTAAAAATTGAAAGACCTTGGAAGCTTTACTATTCCATGTGAGATTAGAGGATCGAAAGTGGGTAAAACATTGTGTGATTTAGGTGCTAGCATAAATTTAATGCCTTTATCTATTTTTAGGAGCCTAGGTCTTGGAGATGTGAAGCTGACCACCATAACACTACAACTAGTGGATAGATCAATTACTTATCCTAGATGTATAGTAGAAGATGTACTTGTTAAAGTTGATAAGCTAATTTTTCCTGCCGATTTTGTAGTCTTAGATTATGAAGAGGATAGAGAAATTTTGCTTATACTTGGGAGACCATTCCTTGCCACTGGGAGAGCATTAATCGATGTTCAGAAAGGGCAATTAACCTTGAGGATGAATGATGAATCAATTATGTTCAACATCTATAAAGCGATGAAATTCACTGATGAACCAGAGACCTGTAAATTGATTGAAGTGGTGCAGAGTTGTGTATAAAAAGTTGAAACAAAGGAAGCACCAACTGATCCTATGGCTTAGTGTCTGGTAAATTCAGTTTCTAATTTAGATGATGAATTATTAACTGATGAAATTAAAAGTTGCGTTGTTACTTTGGAAGCCAACCCATTAGAAAGTACGACTACAACAACTAAGGAAAAGATTGACAAGTCGCAGGTAAGTGAGAAAAAAGAAGGCAAAATTGAATTGAAAGAATTACCAAGCCATTTAAGGTATGCTTTCTTTGGTGATGATAGTTTTTTTCCTGTGATTATTTCATCATCTTTATTTGCTGCAGAGGAAGACAAGTTGCTTAGAATTTTAAGAGAGCACAAATCAGCAATTGGATGGTCCATTGCCGACATCAAAGGAATTAATCCCTCCGTTGTAATGCACAAAATTTGGTTAGAGGAAAATCATAAACCCTCTATTGAACCACAAAGAAGATTAAATCCAGCAATGAAAGAAGTTGTTAGAGCTGAGATTTTAAAATTATTAAATGTTGGTATTATATATGCTATATCTGATAGTTTTTGGGTGAGTCCTGTGCAGGTTGTGCCAAAAAAGGGTGGAATGACAGTAGTTTGTGACACCAACGATGAAATCATATCCACCAGAACGGTAACAGGTTGGAGAGTCTGCATCGATTATAGGAAGCTGAATAAAGCTACTAGGAAAGACCACTTCTCGCTTCCGTTCATTGACCAAATATTAGACAGACTAGCTGAGCATAGTTATTATTGCTTTTTAGATGGCTACTCGGGATATAACCAGATTGCGATAGCCCTAGAAGATCAAGAGAAAACAACCTTCACTTGTCCATATGGAACTTTCGCATATAGGAGGATGCCTTTCGGTTTGTGAAATGCCCCAGTAACCTTCCAGAGATGCATGATGTCGATTTTCGCTGACATGGTTGAAGAGATAATGGAAGTCTTCATGGATGACTTCTCGGTATGTGGTAAGACTTTTGACCAATGTTTATCTAATCTGGCACTTGTTTTGCAGAGATGTGAAGAGACGAATCTTGTTTTAAATTGAGAGAAGTTTTATTTCATAGTGCAAGAAGGAATTGTCCTTGGACATAAAATTTTAGCTCATGACATTGAGGTGGATAGAGCTAAAGTCGTTGCTATTGAAAAGCTTCCCCCTCCAAAATCAGTTAAAACCGTGAGGAGTTTTTTAGGACATGCAGGATTCTATCATAGATTTATCACGGACTTTTTAAAAATCTCAAAACCTTTATGTAATTTATTAGAAAAAGATGCTGATTTGGTCTTTGATGATCTTTGCTTGCAGGCATTCAAAAAGATCAAGAAGGAGCTTATTTCTGCACCTATTATGGTCACACCTGATTGGATAGAACCGTTTGAACTAATGTGCGACACAAGTGATTTTGCAATTGGAGCAATCCTTGGGCAGAAAAGAGACAATATTTTTTGGACTATCTATTACTCAAGCAGGACTTTAGATGATACTCAAAAAAATTACACAACAACGGAGAAGGAGATGCTTGCAGTTGTACATGCATTTGACAAGTTCAGACCATACTTAATTGGGGAAAAAGTCGTTGTCTATACAGACCATGCAACTATTCGGTATCTATTTGCGAAGAAGGATGCCAAACCCAAACTTATTAGATGGATCTTGCTTTTGCAAGAATTTGATTTTGAGATCAGGGACAAAAAGGAATCCGAAAATGTTGTAGCTGATCATTTGTCTAGGTTGGAGCAATCTGAAATTCAGCAAGAACGGCCTATTCAAGAGGAGTTTCCAGATGAAACAATAATGAAGATTGATGTAAATCTACCTTGGTTCCCAGATATAGTGAATTACTTAGCAGGAGGATTAATGTTAAGTGGTTTAACTTATCAACACAAGAAGAAATTCTTTCATGATGTCAACTCGTATTTTTGGGATGACCCTCTGCTGTTTAAGAAGTGTCCAGACTAAATTATAAGAAGATGCGTACCGAAAGATGATGTTCAGGAAATTCTGCACCACTGTCATGCTGCAACATATGGGGGCCATTTTGGTGCAGAACGTATAGCAGCAAAGGTACTGCAATTAGGTTTTTATTGGCCTAGTGTGTTTAAAGATAGTTACATGTTTGTAAAAATATGTGACAAATGTCAAAGGGTTGGAAACATTTCAAGAAGGCATGAATTACCTTTGAGAAATATTCAAGAAGTAGAAATCTTTGATGTATGAGCTATCGATTTTTTGAGACTGTTTCCTCCATCTTTTGGGAAGCTATGCATTCTCCTTGCTGTTGATTATGTCTCTAAGTGGGTGGAGGCAATAGCAACACCAACAAATGATGCAAAAGTGGTGATTCGGTTTCTACACAAAAATATTTTGATAAGGTTCGGTACTCCAAGGGCCATCTTGAGTGATGAAGGCACTCATTTCTGTAACAACGTCTTCAATGGTTTGATGTCAAAGTATGGAATTCGACATAAAGTAGCTCTCGATTATCATCCGTAAACAAATGGCCAAGCTGAAATTTCAAACCGAGAGGTGAAGTTGATATTGGAGAAGACTGTCAATCTGAATAGAAAATATTGGGCTAACAAGTTAGATGACACACTTTGGGCATACAGAACAGCCTATAAGACTCTAATTGGAATGTTTCCCTATAGGTTGGTATTCGGTAAGGCATGTCATCTACCTGTAGAGCTTGAGCATCGAGCTTACTGGGCTATTAAGAAGCTCAATTTTAACTATAATAAGGCTGGAGCAAATCGGTTACTCCAATTGAATGAGCTTGATGAACTGAGGAATGAGTCCTATAACAATGCAAGGATTTATAAGGATAAGACCAAGAGATGGCACGACAAGATGATAATGAGATAAGAATTCGTTCCTGGACAGCAAGTTCTCTTGTATAATTCATGGCTCAAATTATTTCCTGGCAAGTTAAAGTCAAGGTGGTCAGGATCGTTTGTGAAACATCAAGTTTTCCCATATGGAGCAATTGAGTTGAAGAAATCAGATGGGAGCTTGTTCAAGGTCAATGGGCAGCATTTAAAGCACTATTATGGAGAGGGGGTGCATAAGTTAGAAAGCATTCCCCTTGGTGAACCGAATTGAAGAAATTGAAAGAAGTCTGGCTGAAGACTTAAAATTTAGCGCTTTTGGGAGGCAACCCAATTTATATTTTAATTTCTTTTTATTTGATTTCAGTAGTGTGTTTATTTTTATTTTTCATTTATTTGATCGAGTTGTGTTTCTATATTACAGGCACATGCATAAGAAGAGCACTGTTTGGAAGTTTAATTGTCATGATTTTTCAAGAAAGCATGCATGGGTGCGTGAATGGTGAAAGGAAAAGAAAAATTTTGTAAGGGCTTTAGTAGCTTCAGAAAGGACGATTAGACAAGAAAAGAAAAGAAAATGGTTTTTTAAGAAAGAAAGTGAGGAGATACGTGAATAATAACTATGCTGGAAGACTAAAAATTTTTTCTTTCAATTGCCGAAGTGAGGGTCGAATAATGTCTATAATGGTAAAAGAAAGAAAGTCAGGAGTAAGAAAAAGTATGAGAAGAAATTCTGTCAAAGAAGGAAACAAATGTTTACAATATTCAAAGATGGGGTGAATACACGTGTCAATGCTTTATTGGAAGATGGATTCCCTTATTTTTTTCAACCCCACTTACTATTCGGCTAAGGAAATAACCCTACCAAACTAATTAGAAAGAGGCAGCCGAACCTTTCACACACTAAGACTCTCTCTTTTTCTGGTTATTGCATCTTCCTTTGTTCTCTTGAAAGTACACCGACAAACCCCACTACCATTATTTTTCTATCTTTCGATCTTGTTGTTTTCTGCTGTTTTGGTAGTTTCACCAATAAATTTTCGTGGATTAGATCTCGTGGTGGTCCCAACACCTTTGGGGGAAGGAAAAAGTGTTTTCTTGTCAGATTGTTTCTGTGATAAAGACGTAAAGTGGTCTAACTCAATTCTACGTGATTTCAGTTTTGGGTATTTTCCTTCTTTCTTCAATAGTTTTTGATCCTTGAGCGGTTATCCTTTTGGCTTTTACAACTTGGATTTTTGATGCCCTTCTCAGTTTGATAAATCTTTGTTGGAGTAATTCTGGTTGTGAAGAGATTTTTGGGTCAGTTTTGTGTGATTGTTCGATTGGGTTTAGCTGAAAATTGTTCTTGATAATTTGTGAATAAGTGGGTGGATAATGGCACCTAAAGCCTGAGCCAGACGAAACCTGGAAAGTTCGAGTCAAGCTACTGATAGTTCAACTCCATCTCCACAGAGGGAAGGGTTGTTGAAATTAGCAGGGCAACCTGAAGATGCTATCCTTGATGTGGTCCGAGAATTTTATGCCAATGTCATGGAGAGCACTCATTCGACTTCAGAAGTTAGGGGTGTTCTTGTTCCCTACAATGCCAATGCCATTAATCTGTATTTGGACCTTCCGCAAGGGGTGCAAGATGAGTATACCAGCTATGTCACAACCTTACACACTGATTTTGATGAGCTGGTCAGGGTCATTAACGAACTAATAGTCCCATACACCCATTGGCAGAAGCGGCCAAAAGCTGAATCCATGGCATTCCCTTCCAATCGACTTCAACATGGTCTTTATGAATGATATGATTTTATTTGTTCTAGAATCATGCCTACCACCCATAAAAATAGTGTAGATGTGGACAGAGCTGCTCTCCTTTACTGTATTTTGATCGGAAAGATTATTGATTTTGGAGCCATTATTTTTCGGTCCATGCAAGAGTTCATACGAAGAGAGAATAGAAAGGGTTTACCTCACCCTTCCTTGGTTTGTGGACTCTGTAAGAAATATGGAGTATATTGGACTGAGTTTGAACCAAGATTGGCAAGGAAATCAGCAATCACTTTAAAAAATCCTCGAATACCTCTGATTCAGAGAGAAGTTGCTACTCCTGCTGCACCACCACCACCCTCTGTTGGCACTTCAGCTGGCCCATCAGCTGCACCTTCCACCACTTCAAGCTCCATCGAGACTGTGCTCAATGAGATTAAAGAGTTGCGGATGGAGGTATGTAAAAATGACCGAGATTATCGAACATTCTTTGCGTATGTTGCCAATTACAATCGGTCATTGGTGCAATACCTAAATCTGAGGGGTCATGAAAGAGAGGTGGAATTTCCCTTACCACCACAATGGTGTATGCCACAACAGGGAAATGCAGCTGATGATGATGATGATGACATGGAAGAAGAGGCACCAGAGGATGCTGATGCTGAGGTTGGCTCAGAGGAGGATTAGGACAGCTAAACTATCCCAGGGAAGTACTCTTTAACACTTTTTCCTATCTTTTCATTGAGGATAATGAAGGTTCTAAGTTTAGGGGGAGTTATGGTTATGCTGGCAGTGCTTTGTGCCTTATGCTTTGTGTGCCTTATGCTTTTGGTGTCTGTTTCAATATTTTTAGCAATTTTTATTTGTTTCAAATTTTTATGTTTGTGTGACAATTATACTCAGTTTTAAAGGTTAGTTTTTCTAGATTGTTGCCGAAGATGGATATTGCAAGGAAGTATTAACTTTTTCTTAAATGGATGATTTTATTATTTGAGTATTGATATGTGGATAGAAAGCTTCACTTGAATCTTTTCACTTAAACTTATGCACCAATCATATTCAGTTTATGTAATTATAATGTTGAATTATGAAACCAAAAAGACTCTAGAACTTGATTAGTTATTACTTGAGGTGAAATTGATAGACCATGCATGATTAGGAAAATGATTTAGGCCATTTTTGTTCTGAGATTGAGCCTTTCAAGCCTACCCAATTATATTAATCCTTTAAGCCTAATTTTTCAATTTTATTGTTATCTAACCATATTACAAGCCATGGCCTAATTGTTTGATTATCTTTTTCTTTTGGTCCCTTACTTGAAGTACTATTAATCAAAATTTTGGATTAGGGGATGAGCTCAAAAGAAAACAAGGGTGGTTTGCAAATTGTTGGTTTGTGAACTTGATTATTACAAGATGGGTTTGTTCTTGGGTCTTGATGTAAATTGAGTATCATATGCAGTTACAAGTAGTGAAAAATATTTAAGTTCAGGGGTATGACACCATTCATATTGGTAGATAAAAAAAAGAGAGAAATCAACAAGATTAAACTCAAGAAGGAATAAAGTTGGGTAGTGATTCATTAGCTCAAAACAAATTAAATCCAAAGGTAATTATAATGCTTTAGGTGGATTGAACTTCATATTATATCCTTTATCTCACCTAAACCAGAGCCTTACGTTACAACCCTTGAAAAGTCCTTTTGATTCCTGGTTATGCATGAGCCTCTATTAGTAGAGAGTAGTAGTTAAATCAAGCATATGAAGTCTTGTATTCAATTCTTATTTAGGTTTTGCATTAACACTTGAGTGCATGAATTTGAGTAAATGATTATACACACACACAAGTGTTAAGTGAAGAGTGAAGGGGGATTGGTTTGCTTTGATTGGCTTGAACAATATAAATTTGAAATTTGTCTTAAGTTGAGAACCTTGAGAATTCTTGAGGAAAATCCCAATTTAGTATGACAAGCATGTGAGTTGAATATGGTTGAGAGTCTTTAATTGTTCTATTTCTAGTATGTCTTTGCTTGAGGACAAGCAAATTTCTAAGTTTGGGGGTGTTTGTTAGCACTGAATTTTATATATGTTTAGGACCCTTTTTATTTAGTTATTTGATCTGTTCTTTACAATATTAGGTATGTTTTATGTGTTTTGTGCACTTGTACAGGAAACAGAGCAATTTGGAGAAGTTAAGGTTTTTTGGAGTTGGTTCTAATGATTTCATGAAGAATTGAAGTTACAGGGTGCTGATCGTGACTTATGCTGCAGCAATAGAAGAAACTGGACAGTGCATAGTAGATTTGAGGAATTAATACCATTGTCGTAACATAGTAGTCTGATTAGGGCAATAATGTTTTGCCACGTGGCCTTCCGCGTTTTAGTACTTGGAAGCCTTATAAATAGTTGTTTTTATCAGAATTACAAAGAAGGCTGTGGCAGAAGACTTCAAGAATTATTCTAGCTCCATTAAAACTCCATTAAAACTTGTTGTCCTTAAATGGAACACAACTGCAAGTGTATAGGTCAGTTTTCGAGTATAGAGTAAATATTAGTATTGTCCCACAGGGAACTGTGTCTACCGCTAATCACTGTAATCAACAACCTTAAGCTTTATTTAGAAAATTAATGAATATTGGTTAAAATCCTATTTATTACTTTAACGATTAACTACGGAACAATTTAATTAAAACAAATCACAATAATTACGAATGAAAATATCAATAGCAAAATATTCCTAGAAATCGATTTCACCTAACTAGGGTTCATGCAATTCCTTCGAACAATTGTTTTTTGATTTCAATTTGTTTATAGCCGAAAGTATTTCATGTTTATCTCTCTCGAGTTTTAAACAGTCATACCCAATTTACCTAATCCTAACCTCCCGATTCAGAATTAAATAATAGAGTTCATTAAGCAATAATAATCCGTTTCTCTATGACTCATAAGAATTGTCAACCTCCCGATTCAACAATGTCCTACGTTAATCTACCCTTGTGCATATAAATAATCCCCTCTCCCGAGTGCCGGATTCTTATCTAATTCATCTAATTGGTGGCCAATCAACTAGAGCATTAAGAACAAGTAGATTAAATAAACATAATAGAAATCATCCAAACAACATCACAAAGTAATTGCAATCTGCCCAAAGTTGGTTACATCGATTCTAGGAAAATAGAGTTTAGTTTCTAGACATCATAATAAACATCTAAGAATTCTAATTTAACATCACAAGAACAAAATTAGTGGAAAAAAATGTAAAAGATGGATTTTTAATGGAGCTAAAATAATTCTTGAAGTCTTCTGCCGCAGCCTCCCTCGAAATTCTAATAAAAAGACTATTTATAAGGTTTCCAAGCACTAAAATGCGGAAGGCCACGTGGAAAAATAGTGTTGCCCTAATCAGACTGCTATGCTGTGTTAATGGTATTAATTCCTCAGATCTGCTTTACACTGTCCAGTTTCTTCTATTGCTGTAGCATAAGTTACGATCATCATCCTGTAACTTCAATTCTTCACGGAATCATCAGAACCAACTCCAAAAGCTTTAATTTCTCCAAATTGTTCTTTTTCCTGCACAAGTGCACAAAACACATAAAACATAACTAATATTGCAAAGAAGAAATCAAATAACTAAGTATAAAGGGTCCTAAACATATATAAAATTCGGTGCTAACAAATACCCCCAAACTTAGAAATTTGCTTGTCCTCAAGCAAAGACATACTAGAAATAGAACCATTAAAGACTCTCAACCATACTCAGCTCACATGCTTGTTAGACTAAATTGGGATTTTCCTCAAGAATTCACAAGGTTCTCAACTTAAGACAAATTTCAGATTTATATTGTTCAAGCCAATCAAAACAAACCAATCCCCCTCACTCTTCACTTTCCACTTGTGCGTTTGTGTACAATCATTTACTCAAATTCATGCACTCAAGTGTTAATGCAAAACCTAAATAAGAATTAAACATAAGACTTCATATGTTTAAATTAACTACTACTCTCTACTAATAAAGACTCATGCCTAACTAAGAATCAAAAGGACTTTTCAACGGTTGTAACGTAAGGCTTGGGTTTAGGTGAGATAAAGGATATAATATGAAGTTTAATCCACCTAAAGCACTATAATCGCCTTTGGATTTAATTTGGCTTGACCTCATGAATCACTACCCAACTTTATTCATTCTCGAGTTTGATTTCTCTTTTTTTTTTTTAAAAAAAAATTTAAGTATCATACTCCTGAACTGAAGATTTGTTTTTCACTACTTGTAACTGCATATGACACTAAATTTTCATCAAGACCCGAGAACAAACCCATGTTTGTCATAATCAAGTTCTCGAACCAACAATTTACAAACCACCCTTATTTTCTTTTGAGCTCATCCCCCAATCCAAAAGTTTTGATTAATAGTAATTCAAGTAAGGGAGCAAAAGAAAAATACAATCAAACAATTAGGCCATGACTTGTAATATGGTTAGATAACAAAAAAAATACGGAAAAATTAGGCTCAAAGGATTTTTCAAAGGATTAATATAATTGGGTAAGCTTGAAATGCTCAATCTCAAAACAAAAATGGCCTAGATCATTTTCCTAATTATGCATCGTTTATCAATTTCGCCTCAAGTAATAACTAATCAAGTTCTAGAGTCTTTTTGGTTTCACAAATCAACACAGTAAGTACATAAACTGAATATGATTAGTGCATAAGTCTAATTGAAAAGATTTAAGTGAAGCTTTCTATCCACATGCCAATACTCAAACAATAAAATCATCAATTTAAGCAAAAGTGGATACTTCCTTGCAATATCCATCTTCGGCCACAATCTAGAAAACTAATCTTTAAAATCTAGAAAACTAATCTTTAAAACTGAGTATAATTGTCACACAAACATATGAATTCAAAATAAATAAAAACTACTAAAAATATTGAAATAGGCATACAAAGCATAAGGCAGATAAAACACAATTACAGCCAATAACTACCCCAAACTTAATATTTTCATTGTCCTCAATGAATAGGAAAAAGTATTAAAAAGGACCAAAATCAACAATCTTTCCAGTCAAAATACAGTAAATGAGAGTAGCTTTGTGTCACGCCCCGGAAGTGCGGAAAATAGGGCTAATTTAAAACTTTTTACTCATTAATTCTCAATTAAGAGTGCATTCCTGTGCAGTGTCACACATTATCATATTTATCGTACCTCAGGATCTCATCACTAGAAATTATATATCATATCAAATACATTAATCCATCTAAAGTTAATTAATCCTAATACATCCCATACAATGTTATACATCAAGTGTCTGCAGTTACAGTAATTGTCTGGATACATAAAAAGATAAAAAATACCTCAAAATACAATATATGGCCTGGAGCTCAAGTCCTCCACTAGCCACTACTTCGTACGTCGCAGGGAGATCCTTTTTCACTTGAAGAACTCTGGGGGGAAAGAAAACAGGGTGAGCTTCTAAATCGCTCAGTAAGGGGGGTAAGGAACTCATTTCATAAACCAAAATGCACATCACAAAATATTTATTTGTATGTGAAACTCATTTGAAAACCATAGCATGAAAGTACTCAAAACGACATTCTCATGTCTCAAATCATGTGAAAACATGAAGTAAAAAGGCTCAGTCTAGAGCAATAACAAAGCATGTGAAAATAATGCGATAAACGCTTTCTCAAATACGTGATAAAATCACTATAATAATAATGCACGTGACGCAGCCACTAAACACACGTGGCATAGCCACTGATTTAAATTCACACGTGGCATAGCCACTAAACACACGTGGCATAGCCACTGAGTTAAATTCACACGTGGCCTAGCCACTGGATAGGGTTTCACGTGGCAACGGCCACTAATTAGGGGTTCTCACGTGGCAACGGCCACCAATAGGGTTTCTCACGTGGCAACGGCCACCAAATGGGGTTTCTCACGTGGCAACGGCCACCAAATGGGGTATCACGTGGCAACGGCCACCAATAGGGTTTCTCACGTGGCAACGGCCACCAAATGGGGTTTCTCACGTGGCAACGGCCACCAAATATACGTGGCATAGCCACAGAATGGGTTATTCTCACGTTACCAGAACGGAGAAGAAATCAGGCTTACATGCTACCAGAGCAATGCCCGGTGTGTACTCAAGATTACACACCTAAGTCTTATCACACAAGACTGGTTTGCCTTCACGTAGAACTCATAGTGGTTTTTCTCTCATAAAACTCATTTGAAAACCGTTTTGTACTCAACACAGAACATAATAAAATCGAGTTCCAACCGGCAAAGCACGCACACATTTCTCAAATCTCAATATTGCCTTAACGTAGAGCCCAATTCATTACTCACACAAATTAGACGGTTTATAAAGCAATTTCACACTCAGCTTATAAACGCATAAAATAATGGGCTCCAACCGGCTATAAAAATCGTGTACAATTATATCTCAACACAACACTCAACATGCTTGTTTTATAAACCACAAATCATGCTATAATAATTTACAAATCACATACACAAATGGTTTAGATTTCCCTTACCTCTTTGCACCTCGTATAGTGCAATCGTTTCCCCCGTATCATGGACTAGCCTCGCATTCCACTCTGGAACTCCCGAGCTATCCAAACGATGTTAAAACATCAATACTCAATTATCTCATAAACCTCAATTCTCAAAATCGAGCATAATTGCTCATAACACCTCAAATCTCTTGATTCTCGTAACTCTACCCCAAACTACACTCTCATTCACAACATCTCAACGTTCTACATTTCTCATGCCAATTACCTATGCTAATTCACCACATTATCTAAATTTCCATTTATAGCTCAAAATTCCTAAATTGCTAAATATCGTTATCACTCCAACCACATTGCAATTTCATCAATCCCTAATCATTTCTCAGCTATTTCAACACAATGATAACCACCATTATCATCAAAATCATCTCAAATGTCAAGATCGAGGTTTAGAAATTACCCAAAGCTTGTGAGACGCACAACCCACGCCTCAATTCGATTCGTCCTTCGATTTCCAAGTATGTTGTTCTCCCTTTGATGAGGAACAACTTTCCTTCTTGCCACAACTTCTGATTCGGCCGGAATTGGGTGCTTTGGATGAGTGAGAAAGCTAGGTTTCGATGAAAATGGGGGTTGGAAGAGAGAGAAAGTGAGATTGCAGGAGAAAAACAGGGGTTTCTTATACAGGCTGAGGGTAGGAGATCGATCTGCCTCTTGATGAGATCGATCTGCATTTGAATTTTGGGGACAATTTGGGCAATTTTATGCCTAGGAGATCGATCTGTCGAGGGGTGAGATCGATCTCTTTATGGCTTTATGAGATCGATCTGCTCCTTGAGGAGATCGATCTTCTCCCAAACAGAATCATTTGGAGATCGATCTCTTCCTCATGAGATCGATCTTCTCTCAAACAGAATCATAAGGAGATCGATCCTCTTCCATTGGAGATCGATCTGCTCCTCAAATTCCTCCTTCCTCGTCATTTTCAACTCACCAGATCGATCTCTCCTTCTCCTAGATCGATCTGTCCTCATAACTTCACACTTATTTTAAACACTTAACATATAAATCTCCAATTATCATTCCCCAATTCACTTAGCTCAATAAATTACACTTCAAATTCTTATTGCATCATTAAAATATATCTAAAATTCTCAGATCTCACATCCTCCCCACGTTAAATAGAATTTGGTCCTCCAAATTCAACTCAACTAGTCGAATAGATGGGGGTATTTCTCCTTCATGAGACTCTCTAGTTCCCACGTTGCCTCTTCCATCGAGTGATGTTTCCACAAAACTTTCACTAATGGGATGCTCTTAGTTCTCAGTACCTTCTCTCTTCTATCGAGAACCTGGACGGGTTCCTCAGTGTAGCTCATATCCTCTTGAATGTCCATCTCATCATACTCTATGACATGAGAAAGGTCCGGGTGGTACTTTCTCAACATAGACACATGAAAAACATTGTGCATTTCGGACATCTGTGGGGGTAATGCTAATCTGTAAGCTACCTCTCCCACTCTTTCAAGAATCTCGAATGGTCCTACGTATCGAGGACTCAATTTCCATTTCTTCCCAAATCGCATGATACCCTTACTCGGTGATATTTTTAGAAATACTGCATCACCAACCTCAAACTCGAGTGGCCATCTACGCACATCCGTGTAGCTTTTCTGTCTACTTTGTGCAGCCCGTAACCTCTCACATATGAGTTTCACACTCTGTACGGCTTGCTCAACAAGCTCGGGAGCATTTATCTTTCTGTCACCGACTTTTTCCCAAGCTACAGGGGATCTACACCTCCTACCATATAGAGCCTCAAAAGGTGCCATTCCAATACTCGCATGATAGCTGTTATTGTATGCAAACTCTGCTAGGGGCAGGTGATCATCCCATGATCCCTTAAAATCCATCGTACACGCCCTCAACATATCCTCCAGGGTCTGAATAGTCCTCTCTGACTGACCATCTGTCTGAGGATGATAGGCGGTACTGAAACTCAATCGAGATCCCATGGACTCCAGAAACTGGGTCCAAAATCTGGAAGTAAATTGGGAATCTCTATCAGAAGTAATACTCACTGGAGCCCCATGTAATCTAGCTATCTCGCTGACATAAAGCTCAGCTAAGGCATCCACAGTATCTGTGCTCTTGATGGCAAGGAAGTGGGCACTCTTGGTCAGTCTATCCACTATAACCCATATAGCGTCACGACCTCTTCGGGTCCTCGGTAAACCCATAATAAAGTCCATAGTGACATGCTCCCATTTCCATGTAGGTACAGGTAAAGGCTGTAGTAGACCTCCGGGCTTCCGATGCTCAGCTTTCACTTGCTGGCATACTAAACACCTGGCCACATACTCTGCCACGTCTCGCTTCATACCACTCCACCAATACATCTTTCTCAAGTCTTGGTACATCTTAGTACTCCCTGGGTGCATGGTGTATCGCGAGCAGTGGGATTCTCTCAGTATCTGTCTCTTTAGGGTATCATCGTCCGGTACACAAATCCGTCCTCTGAATCTCAACAATCCATCCTCACTGATGGTGAGATCCGACTGCGAACTTTGTTCAGCTTGGCTAACCATACCTATCAATCTCTGATCACTGCACTGCCCAGTTCTAATCTGATCCATGATCTTGGGCTCTATCCACAGGCTAGCCAAAAATCCAGTCTCTACCTCTTTAACTCTGATCCGAAGTTCGGCAAACTGCTCCAGTAAATCCCATTCCCTGATCATCATAGCAGATATCATACTCTTCCTGCTCAGGGCATCAGCAACCACATTCGCTTTACCCAGATGATATAGAATCTCGCAGTCATAATCCTTAAGGAGTTCCATCCATCTCCTTTGTCTCATGTTTAACTCTTTCTGATCAAAGAGATATCTCAAACTCTTGTGATCAGTGAAGATCTGAAATCTTTCCCCATATAAGTAGTGTCGCCAGATCTTCAAAGCAAATACCACAGCTGCTAACTCCAAATCATGCGTGGGGTAATTCTGCTCATGGTCTTTCAGTTGTCGCGATCCATATGCGACCACTCTTCCGTGCTGCATAAGCACACACCCTAATCCTTGATGAGATACATCACTATACATGGAGAATCCTCCTGATCCCTTAGGAATAGTTAACACAGGTGTCGCTGTTAACCTCCTCTTTAATTCTTGAAAACTGAGCTCACATTAATCAGTCCATATAAATGGAGTCTCTTTGCGCGTGAACTTAGTCAAAGGGGCGACAATCCGGAAAAATCCTTCCACAAATCTTCTGTAATACCCTGCCAAACCAAGGAAGCTTAGTACCTCAGTAACTGTCCTCAGTCTCTCCCAATTAAGCACAGCCTTCACCTTGCTTGGGTCCACTGATACTCCTTCCTCTGAGACTATATGACCAAGGAAAGCTATCCGGTTCAGCCAAAACTCACACTTACTAAGCTTTCCATATAATTGCTTATCTCGGAGTATCTGAAGTACTAACCACAAATGTTGTGCATACTCCTCATACGACCGAGAGTATACCAGGATATCATCAATAAAGACTATCATAAATTTATCCAGATAGTCTCTGAACACCTCGTTCATCAATCTCATAAATGCTGTAGGGGCGTTCGTCAATCCAAAGGACATCACCAGAAATTCGTAATGGCCATACCTTGTCCTGAAGGTCGTATTGGGAATATCTTCTTCCTTGATCCTCAATTGGTGATAGCCCGATCTCAAATCAATCTTAGAAAAGACTGATACCCCTCTCAGCTGATCAAGTAGATCATCAATCCTGGGCAATGGGTATTTATTCTTCACCGTGGCTTTATTCAGCAACCGATAGTCTACACATAATCTGAGACTACCATCCTTCTTCTTAACAAATAAAACCAGTGCTCCCCACGGTGAAACACTGGGCCTAATGAACCCTTGATCCAATAACTCCTGTAGTTGTTTCTTCAATTCCTCAAGTTCCACTAATGCCATCCTGTAGGGAGGTTTAGAGATCGGTTGAGTATCTGGTACCAAATCAATGGTAAACTCTAGCTCTCTCTCTGGTGGTAAACCTGGCAATTCATTTAGGAAAACATCCAAAAATTCACACACCACAGGTATATCCTCAATCCTCGGATGTTCTCGCTCATCGTCTGAGATGAGTGTCTCATAACCTTCACATGAACAATCATATTTAATATTCTCCAAAATAATATCAAAATTCTCAAATCACTTACTAGAATTCCACATATTCATTTCCTCAATATCTCAATCGTACACTGTAAGGTTCAGGTAGGGAGAAAGTTACAATCTTAGTGTTGCAATCTAAGCTCACTCAATTAGTTGCCAACCAATCCATTCCCAAAATTACATCAAACCCATGTATATTCAACATGATTAGATCTGCTAACATCACTCTATCTCCCACCTTTATCTCACATCCTCTACAGATTAACTCAGTTCTCTGGGATTCACGCATAGGGGTATTTACATGTAGTATATATTCTAGAGGTTCAAACTTCAAGTTTAATCTACATGCAAAATGCTCAGAAATAAACGAATGTGTGGATCTTGAATCAATCAACACATGAGCCTTATGATTACAGACATAGAGTGTACCTCTTATAGTTTCTGCAGAAGTGTCAGCAGTCTCCTTATCTAGGGCAAACACACGTCCCTGGGCAACAGGTCTCTTTCCTTTCTATGCAGCAGTGGCCCGTCTCGAGGGATTCACTCTCTGAGGCTGTTGTCTAGTGGGCTCCAAGACATGTGGTTTCTGAGGTTGAGGGCAATCCTTTACCATGTGACCCATGTCTCCACATCTAAAACATCCATGGATCGACCCAGTACAACTTCCCTCATGCATTCGACCATAATTTCTGCAAAACCTTGTCTCAGGCCTGACATCTCGAGGGGTCTCTCTAATGTTAGGGTAACCTTTGGGTCTCTCTAATCTACCCTTCTATACCTCAATCCTTCCTCTTCTGAAGGAACCTCTCCGAGCCTCTGTTTGGAAAATCGCTGGCCTCTTGCCCTTATCTCTATTCACCGCTCTGAGCTCATTCTGGGATTGTACCATTTCAATTCCTCTTTCAATCTCTTGTGCTCGTCTCAGAGCATCTCCAAACTCAGTAATACATAGCCCTATCAATCTAACCCTGATGATGGGCTTCAATCCATACACAAATTTCTCTGTGCGGAGCTCTTCACTCTTGAAGGTCTCTGGGTCATATCTCAATAGCGCTGTGAATTGGCTCTCATAGTCATCCACAGACATGTCACCCTGTACCAAACTCAAAAACTCGACCTGTTTCTTTCTCTGGGCAGCTCGTGGTACATATTGGGTCCTAAAGGCTGTCTGGAACTCTTCCCAACCAATCACATCCTGGCGGGACATCAGAATACCCTGGGTAGTACCCCACCAATCTCAAGCTCTCCCTTTCAACATATAGATACTCATACTGACCCTCTCAGCATCTGTCAGACTCAGATTTTTTGTAGCTTGTACCTTATGATTCCTATGTGTATGAACACTATGTAATTATGGTTGAATCATAAGAAGAGTATTTACTAGATTTAAAGTGTTAATGAAATGAATTAACACGCAAAAGCTACATAAAATGCCTAATGTGGATGATGAGTATCACAGACTAAACCGAGTCATTCTAAATCATTCTGACTGAAAATAAGAACTTAAAATAAGAAGCGTAGAGAGCTCATGAAGGAAAGTCAGCTTGATTTAGACCCGAACATACAAAACGAGAATAAAAGCTAAAAAGGGTAAAATGGACCTTTTCGGCGAGAAAAGGAGTTTCGGGTGAAATTATCCACCGGGAGCGGTTGGAATATAAAGACGAGAGTGTAAGACATAATATATGACACTTTCGAAAATTTAAGAAAAAGTCAACATGGTCAATGGTTAAGGAAAAAGTCAACTATAATTAAAAAAAGTGGACTTTTACCATAGTTGACTAATCAAGGTTAGAAATTAACCTAAGTGTGGAGAAAAATTTGGGGAAAAATATTCTTGGCCAGAATAGAAGATAATCATCCCCGGAAGTAAGGAAAATTTATTCGGAAGGATTCCAGAATAAATTTAATGGTTAAAAACGTAATGGGCCTAAGGTGAAATTTTAAAGCCCATTAAGGTATACTAAAAGTATATCGAAATTCTTAGGTCCTTTAGACCGAATTGTTGGACCAATTGATTGGCCAAATTTTGAGACAATAAAAGGCCCGAGGTATAGTAAAAATTTCAGCCCGAAAGCCCATTAGAAAAGCCCAAACCGAGAAGCCCAATTGGAAAAGCCCATGAGATAAATATCTAACCATAGTTAAAGTTAACTATGACTCATAAGGTGACTCATAAGGTGACTCATGGTTCAGATTTGGAAAGTCAAGCATAGTGGCTGAAAAGTAAGGCTTAATGGCTAAGTAAGTGGCTTATAAATGCAGCCACACCTTGGTCATCTTCATCACACAATTCCGGCTAGAGAAGAACACCATTGAAACATAACCATCCAAGCTTTCTCTCACTAGAAATCACTAGGAATTAGACATATTTGGAACTTGCATTCTTCATGGAAGTTGTTCCAAATTGAAAGGAGATTAACATATGTTGGAATTGGCTATCAAGGAGCCATAGAGTGCAAACCGAGAGCCTCCAAAGTTTCGGCCAAAGGGTGAACACAACAATTAGTATATTTTCTAATTTCCAATTTCATATATGTTAATGTATGAATGATTTTAAGTATGTTGATATATGTTTTAAGCATTGAAACATATTAAATCACCATGAAGAGGGTTAGGCCGAGAGTGATCAATGGGATATTGAAATATGTCAATTTGATTTTAAGACATAAATGGATTAGTACACATGTATTAATGTTAATGGTATAATTAGAATTAATCAAATTGATTAATTAATACATGTAAATTGTTGGCAACCAAGGAGTTTGATAAAATGCCTAAATGAATAATATGATGATTGGTAATGTTGCCTACCAAGTGTTTGTGAAAATGCCTAAGTGAAAATGGCTAGGAAATAGGCATGTAAGGCATACCATGGTGGAAAACCGAGAATGGCTAGCTCTCAGCCATGGCATGTGGCCGAGAGGCCCAATGGGCCAAGCCCAATATTTTTAGGCCCAATAAGGTGTAATGGGCCTAAGACAAGCCCAATAAGAGTTGGTGGGCCCCACAAGCCCAATAGGCCCAACAAAAGTGAATAGTAAAATAAAAATGGACTTAAGGCCTAGTTAGGCCCATTAAGGATTTTTAAGGCCCATTAAGGGAAATTAAATTGTATTAATGTGTAATACAGTAGGAAAATGATAATTAACCTGAGGAATGGTTATTTACAGCTCCGGAGTTTACATCGAGAGCTGATTGGACTGCGGGATTTAGCAGCACCGAGGAAGTGAGGTCACTTGACGTGATCCGAGGTAAAGGACTTTTGCGAGTAGTTAGAGATACCTGCACGTATTTTCAATTGCTTCTGCACTCACTTAAAAACTCTGAGGGTCAGAGAAAGTGAATAATAATTATTGCGACCCGATAGTGGCAAATTACGATTTTGCCCCTAGTTAGTCAAAAAGTCAGCTTTTGTGAGAAGTTGCAAAAAGCATGGAAAATACTATTGTGAGTGTTTAAATGCTATTAGCATGAAAATAAATAGATGGGCTAATGATTTTAAGGTTGATATGACTTAAGCACACTTTTAGTGCTGATTTTAATGTTTTGTAAACAATCCCTTTTAAATAGCCATCTATCATATTATGTGAGAATGAATCGTGCTAGAGCACAGCTCGCACTGGGATTCATATGTTTTCCACATACATAGTGCTAGATTTTGATACGCACTAGATTTTTATGACATGCATGATAGAGTACTGGAGTTTTACTCGTACTCAGCTTTGAATGATATATGCATGACAGAGTGCTGGAGCGATTGGCTCGTACTCGATTCTTCATGGTTTATACATGACATAGTACTGGGAGCTATTGCTCGTACTTGATTTGATATTGTGCATAGCATAGTACTGGGAGCTATTGCTCGTACTTGATTTAATGCATAAACTATGCATTGACCTAGTTGCTAGAGATTGCTCGCACTAGAGTTGAATTTTATGATGTGAAACAGTGTTTAAGCGGAGTAACGACTGTGAGTCGCACTCAAGACGCACACTGTATGTGATATGTAATACATGTTGAAACCCATGCCTGAGTCCTTGTGTGACTGTGTGTCATAGCTAGAGAGGATATCCGCATGAGGTTGATATAGACGTGGTATACTTATTTCCATGGTTTCGAGGGCTAAAGACCCTGGCTATGAGGGTTTCCATGGTTTCGAGGGCTAAAGACCCTGCCTGTGAGGGTCCACGGGTGTACTTTGTACCGTGTCTGAGTGGCACGAGGTGTACGCTGTACCGTGTGTTACGTAGCTGGCGGTTGACATTGGACTGACCATCCTCCCGTTACAGCAGTGATGCCCCGCACACCGAGATCTGTGTTGCTTGGGATCACTTTTCGGATATGATCATAATCCAGGATACTATTTGCATTTACCACAGAGTCTCACATGATATATCACATTGATTGACTGATTTAAACTGCGGACAGACCTGAGGGATGGGTCGGACTCCGATTTGTGTTGTGAATCATTTGATGCCATATTTATTGTGATTTAAATATACATGGCATGATTTACATAAAGGCATGATTTATATGCAATGCATTGTTTTGCACTACATGCCTATATTTGAGAAATAAAGCATGATTTCTGTACATGGGATTTATTCTGTACAAGTATATATATTATATTTCAAGACATGCTTTTAAAGTGAGTTAAGGGAATAATGTTTTCAAGGCATAGCACTATTTTGAGTAGATAGTGTGGATATCTACTTGCTTGCCTGATTTCCTTACTGAGCGCGTTATGCTCACCCCTTTTCTTTACATCTCTCTACAGAACGTCAGTAGAGCGAGAGTTATCGTGGGAGAGTGTCCCAGAGTCCACTGCTAGTTCCTATCGTTTTGTCAGGTATACTTATTATGTACAGTTGTGTATCTAAACATAGAAACAGCACAGTAATGTATACGTTATATATTATGGGGAATGTAATCGTATTAGATTTTATAAAACTTACATGTATAATAAAAGCAACTACAGTCAGAATTAATATATTGACATGTATGTATGAGAATGGATAATATGGTAAGTGAAGACTCTGACATCGAATCACAGCCCAACCATTGAAGAGGAGAAAGGTATGTTAAAATGCAAAAAATTTATTATGGTTTTTGGTTAAAGTCAAGGATTGAAACTGGGGTCCTGAAAGGATGGTATCAGAGCCAAAGTTAGTCTGATGTGAGTCGGTGTTAGAAAAATAGGAAAGTGTACATCCCCATAGTACTGTGCTGTGTTTAGATATAACTGTGTATACCGGATAGGAGATGGACTAATTCATTATTATGAATGCAGGAACTTTGCCTAAATGGCAAATACGCGTAGTGGTAGAGGTATGAGAGGTAGGGCTCGAGGCCGGGGAGATAGACCCGAGGGACGAGCCGCTGTCGGACCATTACCTACGCATGAGACTCCAGGTGCTACTGAGGCACCCGAGTGTGCCGAGATGCGCTTCACGAGATTAGAGCGTGGTCTCGAGACTATTATTGAGATACTGGCACAGACGATGACAGGTAGGCAGAGACAGGAGGCAGGAGCTGCTACAGGAGAGGCAGTTACCCCTGATACACCTACGCAGACAGCTGATGCACAGAGTACAGTAGATACTCGTACACCCCCACCGGTTTCGGGTGGCAGTGGATTAGGATATGGATGTGACTTGCATCGGTTGAGGGAGTTCCAGAAGTTTAGACCTCCATCATTTAGTGGGGTCAAGAACCCCGTAGCTGCGGAGGAGTGGTTGGCAGAGCTGGAGAAGCTCTATGGATTCTTCGAGTGCACGACCTCGGAGATGATCGCATTTGCTGCGTTCCTACTGAAGGGAGCTGCAGAGCATTGGTGGAAGTCCACCCGACCTATATTGAGATCCCGACACACGGATATCAGTTGGGATATATTTCGGGAGGCCTTCAGGAGGCAGTTTATTCCCGACACCGCACAGCGAAAACTACAGGCAAAATTTTTGGGACTACACCAGGGGAGTTTATCTGTGGACGAGTATGAGACTCGATTCCTATCCCTAGGAAGATATGACCCGGATACCATGTACAGTGAGACCAGGAAGGTCTACAGATTTATCGACGGGTTGAGACCAGTGCTGCGGTCCAAGTTGGTTCCGCTGGACATAGTGACTTATGAGGAGGCAGTGCGCAGGGCGCAACTATGTGAGCAGTACTACGAGAGGAATGCTTCCGAGTTTGGGAAGTTTAGCCGTAGCCTCGACTTGCAGAAGAAGAGACCCGCTAGAGATTTTAGTTATCGAGGGGGAAAGAGATCCTTCGGTAAGAGATCACGGATAGAGGGGGCAGGGAGTTTGATAGAGCTCCAGCTGGTACGTCTGCTCAGAGAGGTAGAGCGACGGCAGAGGAGAAAGGGAAACAAGTGATGGGTCAAGGGCGAGTACATGCTTTGGACCAGGGAACAGCTGATGCTTCATCGGATGTGATTCGAGGTAACATCCTGATTTATGATATTGAAGCATATGTTTTAATTGATCCTGGTGCCACGCATTCTTTTGTATCGCCATCATTTGCATGTAAGTTAGCAAGACATGTAGAGCGTACACCATTATGTATGTTGATGTTGATAAGTACGCCTATGAATAGTAGTCAAGTGGTTGAATATGTATATAATGACTGTAAGATGAGTGTAGGGGATAAGGAGATGACAGCCAATCTAATATTACTAAGTATGAGCGACTTTGATATAATATTAGGAATGGATTGGCTATCTGAAAACCATACTGTTTTAGATTGTTACGCTAAGACAGTTATGTTTCCTAACCCTACAAGATATGTTGTAAAGTTTAATAAAAATAAATGAAAGGAGTGGTTATGATTATTACATGATTTTTGATTTAGAAAACCTTCAACATATCAAGGTTTCATTGCGTACGTGGTAGATATGGATAAGGCACATCCGGAGTTGGCAGATATCACTGTGGTCAGTGAGTACCCAGATGTTTTTCCGGATGAATTGCCAGGGTTACCACCAGACAGAGAGATGGAGTTCTGTATAGATCTGGTACCTGGTACGGAGCCTATTTCGAGACCACCATATCGCATGGCCTTAGTTGAGCTGGAGGAGCTCAAGAGACAGTTACAAGAGCTGTTGGATAGGGGCTTTGTACGACCGAGTGTTTCACCTTGGAGAGCACCGGTTCTGTTTGTGATGAAGAAGGATGGGAGCCTCCGATTGTGTATAGACTACCGATTGTTGAATAAGGCCACCATCAAGAATAGATACCCCCTTCCACGCATTAACGACTTGCTAGATCAGCTACAGGGAGTACAGTTCTTTTCCAAGATTGACCTAAGGTCTGGGTATCATCAGCTGAAGGTTCGGAGTGGAGATGTACCCAAGACAGCATTTCGTACCCGATATGGCCACTATGAGTTCTTGGTCATGCCATTCGGATTGACGAATGCTCCAGCTGCTTTCATGGCTTTGATAAACGATGTGTTTAAGCCATACTTGGACCAGTTTGTTATCGTCTTCATCGATGACATATTGGTGTATTCGAGATCCAAGGAGGAGCATGAGGAGCACCTCAGGATCGTGTTGCAGACGTTACGGGAGCATGAGTTATATACTAAGCTCAGCAAGTGTGACTTTTGGTTGTCACAGATCTCATTTTTGGGACATGTTATATCGAGAGATGGTGTATCAGTTGATCCATCTAAGATAGAGGCTGTAGTTCAGTGGGAACAACCAAGGACAGTCACCGAGATCAGGAGTTTTCTGGGTTTAGTTGGATACTATCGGAGATTCGTTGAGGGATTGTTGAAGTTGGCTGCTCCGTTAACACGTCTTACTCGAAAGAGTGCACCGTTCATATGGAACGAGGATTGTGAGAAGAGCTTTGAGGAGTTGAAGCGTCGATTGACCACCGCTCCGATTCTCACTATCCCTACCAGCTCAGGAGGATTTGCAGTATATACCGATGCTTCGCATCAGGGACTGGGCTGCGTATTGATGCAGGACGGGAAGGTAGTTGCTTACGGATCTAGACAACTGAAGGATCATGAGAAGAACTATCCGACCCATGATTTGGAACTAGCAGCAGTAGTGTTTGCGTTGAAGGTATGGCGCCACTACTTATACGGCGAGAAGTTCCAGATATTTACCGACCACAAGAGCCTCAAGTATCTGTTCTCGCAGAAGGAGCTGAACATGAGACAGAGAAGATGGCTAGAGCTTCTGAAGGACTACGATTGTGAGATACTTTATCATCCGGGTAAGGCTAACGTTGTAGCCGATGCCTTGAGCAGGAAGAGCCTGGGGATGGTATCGTATATGATGGTTAGGGAACATGATTTGCTAGAGCAGTTTGCTAGCCTCAGTTTGGGAGTTATGCCTTCTGACATGGATACAGGCTATGTGATAGCTAGTCTACGCTTGGAGCCGGACCTGTTGGACAGGATCAGAGTGGCTCAGCAGACAGATCCATTTTGTATGGATGTGAGTAGTCAGATGCAGAAGGGCACCGTTACTGATTTTGAGTTGAGTTCTGATGGACTACTGAGGTTCAGAGGCAGATGGTGTGTTCCCGAGGATCCAGGACTCAGGAGATTGATATTGGCGGAAGCTCATTCGTTGAGGTATACGTTGCATCCGGGGAGTAACAAGATGTATCAGAACCTCCGGAAGGTATACTGGTGGTCAGGTATGAAGAGAGATGTAGCAGACTTCGTGGCAAAGTGTCTCGTATGTCAGCAGGTGAAGGTAGAGCATCAGAAACCTGCAGGATTGTTGCAGCCTCTACCTATACCGACATGGAAATGGGAGCATATCACCATGGATTTCATGATGGGTTTACCGAGGACCCGCAGGAATCACGATGCTAAATGGGTGATCGTTGATAGACTGACGAAGTCAGCCCACTTCCTAGCTATGAGAGCTACCGATACTCTGAGTTCATTAGCAGAACTGTATGTACGCGAGGTAGTGAGGTTACACGGTGTACCAGTGAGCATAGTCTATGATAGGGATTCCCGCTTCACATCCCACTTTTGGGGACATTTTCAGGAAGCTATGGGAACCCAGTTGAGTTTGAGCACCGCTTTCCATCCTCAGACAGATGGTCAGTCAGAGAGGACTATACAGACTCTGGAGGACATGTTGAGAGCATGTGTGCTAGACTATCGAGGCTCCTGGGATGACCACCTGCCACTAGCCGAGTTCGCCTACAACAACAGTCATCATTCGAGTATCGGGAATGCACCGTATGAGGCTTTGTATGGCCGTAGATGTCGTTCCCCTATTGGATAGGAAGAAGTGGGTGACCGTAAGATTTTTGCTCCTGACTTGGTTGCGCAAGCATCTGAGGATGTCCGCTTGATAGTAGAGAGACTGAGGACAGCTCAGAGCAGACAGAAGAGTTACGCTGACAGGAGACGTAGGCCACTAGAGTTTGCAGTTTGTGAATCCGTGTTTTTGAGAGTTTCTCCTTCCAAGGGAATAGCGAGATTTGGGAAGAGAGGGAAACTAAATCCTCGCTATATTGGACCCTTTGAGATACTTGATCGAGTGGGAGATAAGGCGTATAGGTTGGCATTGCCACCGGACTTATCAGGTGTCCACAACGTCTTCCACATATCGATGCTTCGGAAGTATCACCCGGATCCGTCACATGTGATTAGTTACGAGCCTTTGGAGCTCCGAGAGGACTTGTCATATGTAGAGAGACCGATTCGGATTTTGGATAGGAAGGAGAAGGTATTGAGATCGAAGACCATCGTATTAGTGAAGATTCTCTGGTAGCATCATACTTCAGAGGAAGCTACTTGGGAGCTAGAGAGTCTGATGCGAGAGAAGTACCCTCACCTATTTGAGGACTGACTTGGTTCTAATTTGGAGGACCAAATTTTCTGAATGGGGGAGGATTGTCAGACCTAGATTTTTTGTAGCTTGTACCTTATGATTCCTATGTGTATGAACACTATGTAATTATGGTTGAATCATAAGAAGAGTATTTACTAGATTTAAAGTGTTAATGAAATGAATTAACACGCAAAAGCTACATAAAATGCCTAATGTGGATGATAAGTATCACAGGCTAAACCGAGTCATTCTAAATTATTCTGACTGAAAATAAGAACTTAAAATAAGAAGAGTAGAGAGCTCATGAAGGAAAGTCAGCTTGATTTAGACCCGAACATACAAAACGAGAATAAAAGCTAAAAAGGGTAAAATGGACCTTTCCGACGAGAATAGGAGTTTCGGGTGAAATTATCCACCGGGAGCGGTTGGAATATTAAGACGAGAGTGTAAGACATAATATATGACACTTTCGAAAATTTAAGAAAAAGTCAACATGGTCAATGGTTAAGGAAAAAGTCAACTATAATTAAAAAAGTAGACTTTTACCATAGTTGACTAATCAAGGTTAGAAATTAACCTAAGTGTGGAGAAAAATTTGGGGAAAAATATTCTTGGCCAGAATACAAGATAATCATCCCCGAAAGTAAGGAAAATTTATTCGGAAGGATTTCGGAATAAATTTAATGGTTAAAAACGTAATGGGCCTAAGGTGAAATTTTAAAGCCCATTAAGGTATACTAAAAGTATATCGAAATTCTTAGGTCCTTTAGACCGAATTGTTGGACCAATTGATTGGCCAAATTTTGAGACAATAAGAGGCCCGAGGTATAGTAAAAATTTCAGCCCGAAAGCCCATTAGGAAAGCCCAAACCGAGAAGCCCAATTGGAAAAGCCCATGAGATAAATATCTAACCATAGTTAAAGTTAACTATGACTCATAAGGTGACTCATAAGGTGAGTCATGGTTCAGATTTGGAAAGTCAAGCATAGTGGCTGAAAAGTAAGGCTTAATGGCTAAGTAAGTGGCTTATAAATGCAGCCACACCTTGGTCACCTTCATCACACAATTCCGGCTAGAGAAGAACACCATTGAAACATAACCATCCAAGCTTTCTCTCACTAGAAATCACTAGGAATTAGACATATTTGGAACTTGCATTCTTCATGGAAGTTGTTCCAAATTGAAAGGAGATTAACATATGTTGGAATTGGCTATCAAGGAGCCATAGAGTGCAAACCGAGAGCCTCCAAAGTTTCGGCCAAAGGGTGAACACAACAATTGGTATATTTTCTAATTTCCAATTTCATATATGTTAATGTATGAATGATTTTAGGTATGCTGATATATGTTTTAAGCATTGAAACATGTTAAATCACCATGAAGAGGGTTAGGTCGAGAGTGATCAATGGGATATTGAAATATGTCAATTTGATTTTAAGACATAAATGGATTAGTACACATGTATTAATGTTAATGGTATAATTAGAATTAATCAAATTGATTAATTAATACATGTAAATTGTTTGCAACCAAGGTGTTTGATAAAATGCCTAAATGAACAATATGATGATTGGTAATGTTGCCTACCAAGTGTTTGTGAAAATGCCTAAGTGAAAATGGCTAGGAAATAGGCATGTAAGGCATGCCATGGTGGAAAACCGAGAATGGCTAGCTTTCGGCCATGGCATGTGGCCGAGAGGCCCAATGGGTCAAGCCCAATATTTTTAGGCCCAATAGGGTGTAATGAGCCTAAGACAAGCCCAATAAGAGTTGGTGGGCCCCACAAGCCCAATAGGCCCAACAAAAGTGAATAGTAAAATGAAAATGGACTTAAGGCCTAGTTAGGCCCATTAAGGATTTTTAAGGCCCATTAAGGGAAATTAAACTGTATTAATGTGTAATACAGTAGGAAAATGATAATTAACCTGAGGAATGGTTATTTACAGCTCTGGAGTTTACATCGAGAGCTGATCGGACTGCAAGATTTAGCAGCACCGAGTAAGTGAGGTCACTTGACGTGATCCGAGGTAAGGGACTTTTGCGAGTAGTTAGAGATACCTGCACGTATTTTCAACTGCTTCTGCATTCACTTAAAAACTCTGAGGGTCAGAGAAAGTGAATAATAATTATTGCGACCCGATAGTGGCAAATTACGATTTTGCCCCTAGTTAGTCAAAAAGTCAGCTTTTGTGAGAAGTTGCAAAAAGCATGGAAAATACTATTGTGAGTGTTTAAATGCTATTAGCATGAAAATAAATAGATGGGCTAATGATTTTAAGGTTGATATGACTTAAGCACACTTTTAGTGCTGATTTTAATGTTTTGTAAACAATCCCTTTTAAATAGCCATCTATCATATTATGTAAGAATGAATCGTGCTAGAGCACAGCTCGCACTGGGATTCATATGTTTTCCATATACATAGTGCTGGATTTTGATACGCACTAGATTTTCATGACATGCATGATAGAGTACTGGAGTTTTACTCGTACTCAGCTTTGAATGATATATGCATGACAGAGTGCTGGAGCGATTGGCTCGTACTCGATTCTTCATGGTTTATACATGACATAGTACTGGAAGCTATTACTCGTACTTGATTTGATATTGTGCATAGCATAGTACTGTGAGCTATTGCTCGTACTTGATTTACTACATAAACTATGCATTGACCTAGTTACTAGAGATTGCTCGCACTAGAGTTGAATTTTATGATGTGAAACAGTGTTTAAGCGGAGTAACGACTGTGAGTCGCACTCAAGACGCACACTGTATGTGATATGTAATACATGTTGAAACCCATGCCTGAGTCCTTGTGTGACTGTGTGTCATAGCTAGAGAGGATATCCGCATGAGGTTGATATAGACGTGGTATACTTATTTCCATGGTTTCGAGGGCTAAAGACCCTGGCTATGAGGGTTTCCATGGTTTCGAGGGCTAAAGACCCTGCCTGTAAGGGTCCACGGGTGTACTTTGTACCGTGTCTGAGTGGCACGAGGTGTACGCTGTACCGTGTGTTACGTGGACTGACCATCCTCCCGTTACAGTAGTGATGCCCCGCACACCGAGATCTGTGTTGCTTGGGATCACTTTTCGGATATGATCATAATCCAGGATACTATTTGCATTTACCACAGAGTCTCACATGATATATCACATTGATTGACTGATTTAAACTGCGGACAGACCTGAGGGATGGGTCGGACTCCGATTTGTGTTGTGAATCATTTGATGCCATATTTATTGTGATTTAAATATACATGGCATGATTTACATAAAGGCATGATTTATATGCAATGCATTGTTTTGCACTACATGCCTATATTTAAGAAATAAAGCATGATTTCTGTACATGGGATTTATTCTGTACAAGTATATATATTATATTTCAAGACATGCTTTTAAAGTGAGTTAAGGAAATAATGTTTTCAAGGCATAGCACTATTTTGAGTAGATAGTGTGGATATCTACTTGCTTGCTTGATTTCCTTACTGAGCGCGTTATGCTCACCCCTTTTCTTTACATCTCTCCACAGAGCGTCAGTAGAGCGAGAGTTATCGTGGGAGAGTGTCCCAGAGTCCACTGCTAGTTCCTATCGTTTTGTCAGGTATACTTATTATGTACAGTTGTGTATCTAAACATAGAAACAGCACAGTGATGTATACGTTATATATTATGGGGAATGTAATCGTATTAGATTTTATAAAATCTTACATGTATAATAAAAGCAACTACAGTCAGAATTAATATATTGACATGTATGTATGAGAATGGATATTATGGTAAGTGAAGACTCTGACATCGAATCACAGCCCAACCATTGAAGAGGAGAAAGGTATGTTAAAATGCGAAAAATTTATTGGGGTTTTTGGTTAAAGTCAAGGATTGAAACTGGGGTCCTGACAGCATCGGTGCACCCCAGATAATCAAATATAATTCTCAACTCCGTCAGCCACTCCTCAGCATCTGTAGGATCCTTCTTTCCCCTAAACGCGGGTGGATTCATCTTCAAAAAATCCTTCAGTCGGACCATACTTCTATCATCAGGTTGAGTGACGGGAGGTATTGGGGGTATGGGAGGTCCTTGTGGTGGTGTAGGAGTAGTACCCGAGGCATTAACTCCAAAGTGTTGCTCGAATAACGCTGCCATCTGCTCAAAACCTTGCCTCACATCGGTCTCAATCCGATTAAATCGAGAGTTAGGACTCTCTGGTTGTGGGACAGGTGGCGGAGGGGACTCTGCCTGCCTCCTCGAACGACCTCGTCGTCCACTCATTCTCTATCTTAACTCGTCTCCTGCGCGTACATATTAGAATCGATTGAAATCTCAATCCTCAATTTAAGTTCATGACCAGACTATTACAGACACTTGGGATGTATTCTATTTCACTTAACCGACACTGACAGTACTAGACACCCTCAGCTCTGATACCAAGAAAACTCTGTCACGCCCCGGAAGTGCGGAAAATAGGGCTAATTTAAAACTTTTTACTCATTAATTCTCAATTAAGAGTGCATTCCTGTGCAGTGTCACACATTATCATATTTATCGTACCTCAGGATCTCATCACTAGAAATTATATATCATATCAAATACATTAATCCATCTCAAGTTAATTAATCCTAATACATCCCATACAATGTTATACATCAAGTGTCTGCAATTACAGTAATTGTCTGGATACATGAAAAGATAAAAAATACCTCAAAATACAATATATGGCCTGGAGCTCAAGTCCTCCACTAGCCACTACTCCGTACGTCGCAGGGAGATCCTTTTTCACTTGAAGAACTCTGGGGGGAAAGAAAACAGGGTGAGCTTCTAAATCGCTCAGTAAGGGGGGTAAGGAACTCATTTCATAAACCAAAATGCACATCACAAAATATTTATTTGTATGTGAAACTCATTTGAAAACCATAGCATGAAAGTACTCAAAACGACATTCCCATGTCTCAAATCATGTGAAAACATGAAGTAAAAAGGCTCAGTCTAGAGCAATAACAAAGCATGTGAAAATAACGCGATAAACGCTTTCTTAAATACGTGATAAAATCACTATAATAATAATGCACGTGACACAGCCACTAAACACACGTGGCATAGCCACTGATTTAAATTCACACGTGGCATAGCCACTAAACACACGTGGCATAGCCACTGATTTAAATTCACACGTGGCATAGCCACTAAACACACGTGGCATAGCCACTGAGTTAAATTCACATGTGGCATAGCCACTGGATAGGGTTTCACGTGGCAACGGCCACTAATTAGGGGTTCTCACGTGGCAACGGCCACCAATAGGGTTTCTCACGTGGCAACGGCCACCAAATGGGGTTTCTCATGTGGCAACGGCCACCAAATGGGGTATCACGTGGCAACGACCACCAATAGGGTTTCTCACGTGGCAACGGCCACCAAATGTGGTTTCTCACGTGGCAACGACCACCAAATATACGTGGCATAGCCACAGAATGGGTTATTCTCACGTTACCAGAACGGAGAAGAAATCGGGCTTACATGCTACCAGAGCAATGCCCGGTGTGTACTCAAAATTACACACCTAAGTCTTATCACACAAGACTGGTTTGCCTTCATGTAGAACTCATAGTGGTTTTTCTCTCATAAAACTCATTTGAAAACCATTTTGTACTCAACACAAAACATAATAAAACCGAGTTCCAACCGGCAAAGCACGCACACATTTCTCAAATCTCAATATTGCCTTAACGTAGAGCCCAATTCATTACTCACACAAATTAGACGGTTTATAAAGCAATTTCACACTCAGCTTATAAACGCATAAAATAATGGGCTCCAACCGGCTATAAAAATCGTGTGCAATTATATCTCAACACAACAGTCAACATGCTTGTTTTATAAACCACAAATCATGCTATAATAGTTTACAAATCACATACACAAATGGTTTAGATTTCCCTTACCTCTTTGCACCTCTTATAGTGCAATCGTTTCCCCCGTATCACGAACTAGCTTCGCATTCCACTCTGGAACTCCCGAGCTGTCCAAACGATGTTAAAACATCAATACTCAATTATCTCATAAACCTCAATTCTCAAAATCGAGCATAATTGCTCGTAACACCTCAAATCTCTTGATTCTCTTAACTCTACCCAAACTACACTCTCATTCACAACATCTCAACGTTCTACATTTCTCATGCCAATTACCTATGCTAATTCACCACATTGTCTAAATTTCCATTTATAGCTTAAAATTCCTAAATTGCTAAATATCGTTATCACTCCAACCACATTGCAATTTAATCAATCCCTAATCATTTCTCAGCTATTTCAACACAATGACAACCACCAATATCATCAAAATCATCTCAAATGTCAAGATCGAGGTTTAGAAATTACCCAAAGCTTGTGAGACGCACAACCCACGCCTCGATTCGATTCGTCCTTCGATTTCCAAGTATGTTGTTCTCCCTTTGATGAGGAACAACTTTCCTTCTTACCACAACTTCTGATTCGGCCGAAATTGGGTGCTTTGGATGAGTGAGAAAGCTAGGTTTCGGTGAAAATGGGGGTTGGAAGAGAGAGAAAGTGAGATTGCAGGAGAAAAATAGGGGTTCCTTATATAGGCTGAGGGTAGGAGATCGATCTGCCTCTTGATGAGATCGATCTGCATTTGAATTTTGGGGACGATTTGGGTAATTTTATGCCTAGGAGATCGATCTGTCGAGGGGTGAGATCGATCTCTTTATGGCTTTATGAGATCGATCTGCTCCTTGAGGAGATCGATCTTCTCCCAAACAGAATCATTTGGAGATCGATTTCTTCCTCATGAGATCGATATTCTCTCAAACAGAATCATAAGGAGATCGATCCTCTTCCATTGGAGATCGATCTGCTCCTCAAATTCCTCCTTCCTCGTCATTTTCAACTCACCAGATCGATCTCTCCTTCTCCCAGATCAATCTGTCCTCATAACTTCACACTTATTTTAAACCCTTAACATATAAATCTCCAATTATCATTCCCCAATTCACTTAGCTCAATAAATTACACTTCAAATTCTTATTACATCATTAAAATATATCTAAAATTCTCAGATCTCTCACTTTGTCCACATTGGCACTACTTTTATGGGTGATAGGCATGATTCGAGAACAAATAAAATCATACCATTCATGAAGACCATATTGAAGTCGATTGGAAGGGAATGCCATAGATTTAGCTTTTGGCCTCTTCTGCCAATGGGTGTATGGGACTGTTAGTTCGTTAATGACCCGGACCAGCTCATCATAATCAGTGTGTAGAGCTACGACATAGCTGGTATACTCATCTTGCACCCCTTGTGGAAGGTCCAGATACAGATTAATGGCATTGGCATTGTAAGGAACAAGAACACCCCTAACTTCTGAAGTCGAATGAGTGCTCTCCTTGGCATTGGCATAAAATTCTCGGACCACATCAAGGATGGCATCTTCAGGTTGCCCTGCTAATTTCAACAACCCGAAGTCCCTCAAAAACTCAGAATACATATCCCAGCCACTAATTTCAGGCCAAAAGCTCCTCTCGACAATCATGTTTTTACCTATGATTTTCTAGAAATTTTCTGCTGCTTGGCTGTTCACAAATCTAGAGGGATCATAATCGGTGATGATTGGCTCTTCCCTCTGTGGAGATGGGGCTGAGCTATCAGTGGCTTGACTCGAACTTTCCAGGTTTCGTATGGCTCGGGCTTTGGGTGCCATTATCCACCAATGGAATCACAAATTAACAAGAACAATTTTTAGCTTAACCCAATCAGACGAGCACACAAAATAGACCAAACAATCGCTTCACAACCAGAATTACTCCAACAAAAATTTATCAAACCGAGAAGGGTTTCAAAAATCCAAGTTATAACAAAAACCAAAAGGATAGCCGCTGGAAGATTGAAAACGATTGAAGAAAGAAGGAAAATACCCTGAACTGAAATCACGTAAGATTTAGTTCGACCACTTTACGTCTTTATCACAGAAATAATCCGACAAGAAAGCACTTTCTTCTTCCCCCAAAGGTTTCAGGACCACCAAGAGATCTAACCCATAAAAATTTGTTGGCGAAACTACCAAATCAGCAGAAAAAAACAAGATCAAAAGAGAGAAAAATAATGGTAGTGGGGTTTGTCGGGGTACTTCCAAGAGACTAAAGAAAGATGCAATAACTAGAAAAAGAGAGAGTCTGAGTAGGTAAAAGGTTCGGCTGCCTCTTTCTAATTAGTTTGGTAGGGTTATTTCCTTAACCAAATAGTAAGTGGGGTTGACTAGATAAGGGACTCCGTCTTCCAATAAAGCATTAACATGTGTGTTCCATTCACCTCATCTTTGAATATTGTAGACGTTTGTTTCCTGTTTTGACAGAATTTCGTCTCAGGCTTTTCTTACTCTTGACTTTCTCTCTTACCATTGCTGACATTATTCGGCCCTCACTTCTTTTATTGAAAAATTTTAGTCTTCCAGCTTAATTACTATTCAAGTATCTCTTCATTTTCTTTCTTGAAAAACCATTTTCTTTTCTTTTCTTGTCCAATCGTCCATTCTAAAGCTACTAAAGCCCTTGCAAAATTTTTCTTTTCCTTTCACCATTCACACACCCATGCATGCTTTCTTGAAAAAAAACATGACAATTAGACTTCCAAACAGTGCTCTTTTTATGCATATGCCGGAAAAATAAAACACAAACTAATCAAATAGATTAAAAATAAAAATAAAAACAGACTTCTAAAATCAAATAATAATAGAATGACATTAAGAACTAAAAGTCTTAGAAAATTAAATTGGGTTGCCTCCCAAAAGCGCTAAATTTCAAGTTTTCAGCCAGACTGCTTTTAGTCTCCTTAATTCAGTTCACCAAGGGGAATGCTGTCTATTTTTTGTACCCCTTCTCCATAATAATGCTTTAGACGCTGCCCATTGACCTTGAACAAGCTCCCATCCGATTTCTTCAACTCAATTGCTCTATATGGGAAAACTTGGTGTATCACAAACGGTCCTGACCACATTGACTTCAATTTGCCAAGAAATAATTTGAGTCGTGAATTATACAATAGAACTTGCTGTCCAGGACTGAATTCTCATCTCATTATCATTTTGTCATGCCATCTCTTAGTCCTATCCTTATAAATCCTTGTATTTTTATAAGACTCATTTCTCAGTTCATCAAGCTCATTTAATTGGAGTAACCGATTTGCGCCAGCCTTGTTATAGTCAAAATTAAGCTTCTTAATGGCCCAGTAAGCTCGATGTTCAAGCTCTACAGGTAGATGACATGCCTTACCAAATACCAACCTATAGGGAGACATCCTAATTGGAGTTTTATAGGCTATTTTGTATGCCTAAAGCGTATCATCTAACTTGTTAGCCCAATCTTTTCTGTTCAGATTCACAGTTTTCTCTAATATCAACTTGACTTTTCGGTTTGAAATTTCAGCTTGGCTATTTGTCTGCAGATGATAACTGAGAGCTACTTTATGTCAAATTCCATATTTTGACATCAAACCATTGAAGACTTTGTTATAGAAATGAGTGCCTTCATCACTCAAGATGGCTTTTGGAGTACCGAATCTTGGTAATATATTCTTGTGTAAAAACTGAATCACCATTTTTGCATCATTTGTTGGTGTTGCTATTGCCTCTAACCACTTATAGACATAATCAACATCAAGGAGAATATATAACTTCCCAAAAGATGGAGGAAACAGTCCCATAAAATCGATACCCCATACATCAAAGATTTCCACTTCTAGAATATTTGTCAAAGGTAATTCATGCCTTCTTGAAATGTTTTCAATCCTTTGACATCTGTCACATATTTTTACAAACATGTAGCTATCTTTAAACACACTAGGCCAATAAAATTCTGATTGCAGCACTTTTGCTGCTGTACGTTCTGCACCAAAATGGCCTCCATATGCTGCAGCATGACACTGGCGCAGAATTTCTTGAACTTCATCTTTCGGCACACATCATCTTATAATCTGCTCTGGACACTTCTTAAACAGCAGAGGGTCATCCCAAAAATACGAGTTGACATCGTGGAAGAATTTCTTCTGTTGTTGATAAGTTGAACCACTTGGCATTAATCCTTCTGCTAAGTAATTCACTATGTCTGCGAACCAGGGTAGATTTGCATCAATCTTCATTATTGTCTCATTTGGAAACTCCTCTTGAATAGGCTGCTCTTGCTGAATTTCAGATTGCTCCAACCTTGAAAAATGATGAGCTATAACATTATCAGATCCCTTTTTGTCCCTGATCCCAAAATCAAATTCTTGCAAAAGCAAGATCTATCTAATAAGTCTGGGTTTGGTGTCCTTCGTAAATAGATATCGAATGGCTGCATTGTCAGACCCAAATTTTTTGTAGCTTGTACCTTATGATTCATATGTGTATGAACACTCTGTTATTATAGTTGAATCATAAGACGAGTATTTACTAGACTTAAAGTGTTAGTGAAATGATTTAACACGCAAACGCTACATAAAAAGCCTAATGTGAACTATAAGCGTCACAGGCTAAACCGAGTGAATCTAAATAATCCTGACTGAAAATAAGAACTTGAAATGAGAAAGCATAGAGAGCTCATGAAGGAAAGTCAGCTTGATTTAGTCCCGAACATAAAAAACAAGAGTAAAAGCTAAAAAGGGTAAAATGGACCTTTTTGGTGAGAACAGGTGATTCGGGTATAATTATCCACCGAAAACGGTTGAAACATAAAGACGAGAGTGTAAGACATAAGATATGAAACTTTCAAAATTTTGAGAAAAAGTCAACTAGGTCAATGGTTAAGGAAAAAAGTCAACTATAGTTAAGAAAGTGGACTTTTACCATAGTTGACTAATCATGGTTAAAAATTAACCTAAGTGTGGAGAAAAATTTAAGAAAAAATATTCTTGGCTAGAATACAAGATAATCATCCCCGAAAGTAAGGAAAATTTATTCGAAAGTGTAAGACCCGAATTTAATTAAAATACGAAAATTAAATAAGAAAAGATGGGGGATGTATGAAGGAAGGTCGGGTTAAATTAATCCCGAACACGTGCAAGGGTAAAATGGTCAAAAGACCAAAGGTCGGTATAATTTCGATAAGGAAATTTAATTAAAAATATGGATTTGAGAAATCTTGGTCAATAAAGATGAAATAAAATTATTTTGGGTTAAATTGATCAAGATATTAATTTATTGGAATTAATCGGGATTAATTGAAATTTTTAGTTCGAAAAAAATAATCCCGAAAATAATCGAAAAATATACCGAAAAGTCACCTGGGACAATATCCCAAAAATACGGAGAAATTATACCCGAAAAAGAGGTTAAAATTTAATAAATAAATTAAATAAAAATTAAATTAATTAAATTAGAATAAAATAATAATTTTAAGGGATATTTGGGTATTTTTAGTGTATTTTAATGAATAAAATAAATTGTTAAATAATAATGATAAAAAAAAAGAGAGAGAGAATAGTCGGGGAGAGAGAAAGAAACGGAAGAAAAACGGAGGCAATTGACCGATGAAGCCCGACGAGCTGTCCGACGGCCAACGGCCCGGCCAAGGGCGGAAAAAGAAAGAGGGGAGGCCGGTGATCTCAATGGTACCGACGGTGCAGCCTACCGACGCCGGAGGAAGCCGAACGGAGGAGGAGAAGACCGCGGGAAAAACGGAGTCGGTACCGACGATCCACGGCAGCTGGGGGCGAACGGCGGGTACCGACGTGATCAGGAGGAGGAGCCGGTCCTTTTGAGACCGGTATTGGCCGACGAAACCGCCAGAATCCGTCGGATCGAGAGGTGGCAGCCGCGGGAAGAATGCTTCGATCGGCGGCGAACGGCGGCGATTCGACCCCAGTCGAGGCCCGATTCAGAAAGCCCAGGTGACGGCGATCATTTTTGCACCGGTCTCAGCCGACAAAACGGCGGGAAACGCCGGCGACGACGAAGAGAAAGAAAATGGGTTCCGACGCCGAGGGAGAAGAGCCGGACCGACGGCGTTCCGGCGAGCTTGACCCAAACCGAGGCCAGATTCGTGATGCGGACGACCCAGCGGAGCGATTGGCGATGGAAGCCAGTGAAGAACCGACCGGCAAGGTGGTGAACCGACGGTGAATCGGTCGAACCGGAGAAAACCGGTGGTCTGAACCGGTCCGAACCGGACTGAACCGGCTCAGCCAAAAAGAGGGGAAAAAAGGGAGAAAAAGGGAAAAGGAAAAAGAGAAAAAAATTGGGGAAAATTCCGGTGATGCAATCGAGCTTCGGGTAAGTCGATAAGCGGTCAAATTGACCCGATTTAAATTTGGAATATTTTATTTAATTAATTATCGACTGAAAGTTTACCCGGAAAATATATTTAATTGTGTAGCTCGACGATTGGCATCCACCGAGGGCTCGAGACAGCCTCGAGTTACGGACTAGCATGGAATCTCGGGTAAGTGACCCCTATTTACGACAATTACCTCGTTATGCGTGATATTGATTTAATTTCCGCATAAATTGAATTGAATTATGGAAATTTAGATAAATTGTCGTAAATAATCGATTTAGCTATTCAAGAATTAGAACGAGGCCCGATAAATTATTGGTGGGCCCAATGAGCCCAATAGGCCTCGATAAAGTGAAAATTAAGTGGTAAACGGGCTTAAGGCCGATTAAGGCCCATGAAGGTGCAATCGGGCCCAATAGGGGTAAATGGGCCCAATGATTTAAATTAAGCCCAGAAAAGATTAAGTACAATTAAATTATATGTTATCTGACCTGAGGAATGTTAATACGCAGTTCCGGGCATTTGATTGGGAGCATAACGGACTGCGCGACGAGACAACATTGGGAAAGAAAAGGTCAGACTCGACAGGAAAATAAGGTAAGGGAATTCTGCGGACTGCTAGAGGTAACTTTACGTAATTTTAAATTCATACGCAGTCCTTTAAAATTAACTGAAGGGTCTAGAGGGCGAAGAACAATTTTAGTGCCCCGAATGGGTAAAATTACTAAAATACCCTTGTTAAGGGTAGAATCTAAAAATTTAGGAAAAATTGGGAGGAGCAAGGACAAGAGGTTCCTGCTCGTTCTGGAGGTATTTCAACGCATGCATGAGTAGGCTGGCTCACTTTTAAAGAAAAATGCATAGCATTGCATATCTTAATTGTTGTGATTTCTGTGAAAACTATTTGGAAATAACCGAGCCGCCTACATGTTTTTATTTACATGTGACGTGCTAGAGCTCAGCTCGCACGATGTTTGATTTGTGTGATGCATGCATTAGTGCTAGAGCGAGAGCTCGCACTAGAGTTTTACATGCATAGGTGCTAGAGTATAACTCGCACCAGATTTCACATGCTTTTGCGTGACACGGTGCTAGAGTCTAACTCGCACCAGATTTTATAAGATTCTCATACAATTTATATACAGAGTGCTGAGCATAGCTCGCACTAGTTTTACTGGATTTGTGGAGTAGCGCTGTCTGCCCTTGGAGTCAGCCAAAAGGCCCAACAGGCTCAAAAGACCTCTTAAGTAGGGTGAGAGTGAGGGATGAGGTTGGCGGCCTTGTGGAGATGTAAAGCGGGCTTTGCCAAGTTTACTTGATTGATGAGAGTGCTGAGCATCGCTCGCACTGATTTTTATGAGAACATACGATGAGTCGTGCTTGGAGCATCGGGTACACTGTGTGTCACCGATTTAATAGGCTCGCACGTGCGTTTTGAGACATGGCAACGAGTATTGAGTTATGAAAACCTCTGTGGGAAGCAGGCCATTTGGGCTGGAGTACCTAGAGTGATATGGGTCCATGGAGTACGATGTACCGTGCAAGTAGCATGGAGTACGATGTACCGTGGGGTATCTTCGGATACGGTATCTTTGTGATACAGGGTATCTTAGGATACGGTATCTTTGTGATACGGGGTATCTTTGTGATACGGTATCTTTGTGATACGGGGTATCTTCGGATACGGCATCTTCGGATGCGTGAGATCGGATAAGACTGACGGGTTGGATTGACCCACCTCCCGGGCAGTTCCCGATCAGGGTGAGACCTCGCACACTGGGATCCGTGAAGCTAGAGGGACTTACGAGGACATATTGACCAGTCCTGGTTATTATCGATATACAGTATTGCCTAGTCTCGTATCTTGTATATATATACGTATGTTTTCGATATCGATGCTTTTGAGAAACTCCATTTCCATGGTTTTATGTGAGTCAGGATCACCCGAAGGAGGGGTCGAGTCCTGACTTCATTGTGAAATTTTAAATGGGAAAGAAATGATTTAAAATGAATTGCATGTTGAATTTTCCGTGCAACTTGATTTACATAACATCATGACGCATATCATTTGTTTTAAAATGTGTGAAGAAAGGGTGGTTTATGCATGGCACTACGTTCATGTAGGTAGTATGGTTACCTACTTGTTCGTAGGATTGCCTTACTGAGCTTGATGTGCTCACCCCTTTCATTTTCTCCCACAGATAATCTCCAATTGAAGTCGCGACGACTCAGTACTGCATTCCGGATATCCGCTGCTACCCATCGACATAAGGTATATATACACTTGTACATATTGTATCTACATAAGCATAGCACAGTAACATGTTTGTAAGTAACTTTAGGGGATGTATAAATAATATGAACAATTATAAATGACTGGAGAATAAATAAGTTAGATGGTAATTGAATGGTGGGACTGGCATTGACGCACAGCCCAATTATTAGTGGAGTGTTGGTCATGATTCGAGGACAAGTAAGAATTTAAGTAAGAAAATAATAAAAAGCGAAAAATTAACTTTGATTTTTGGGTAGTTTGGGTCGTGACATATAAAGGTGGTATCAGAGCACAATTGGTTTGATGTGTGTCAGTGTCAGTAATTAGGAAATTACATCCCTGTGTTACTGTGCTTAGTTAGATACAATAGTGTATATTGAGATGGGCTTGACTAAGAAATGGTTGAGAATGTAGGAATGCTTAATATGAGTCGCGTTAGATGAGATAGTGCACGAGGCAGAGGTCGTAGAGGTAGACCTGAATCTGCTAAGTCGTGCTGAGTTTGACTATGAGAATCATGATGAAATTGAAATGGAGGCTAATGTTGAGTATGCCCCACAGAGTCCGACAGAGTGATCGGACAGTATTGAGAGACGCTTCACGAAGTTGGAGCGGAGTGTGGAGATTATTGTGAGGAGCTAATTGCTCAGATTATGTATGAGATCAGAGGGCGCAGCGGAGCATTGGTGGAAACCCGCTCGACCCATCTTAAGAGCTGATATGAGAAATATCTTGGATATATTCCGGTGACAGGATATCCCGGACATGATTTAAAGGAAATTTCGAATTAAAGTCCTTACTCTGACCCAGAGGATTTAATTTATTGACGAGTATGGAGACTCGGTTATATTCTGGGCAGATATTACCTCGACACTATGAACAAGTGACAATCAAGATGTTTAAAGGTTCATGAAATGACTCAACTTTTCGATTAGAGTCCAATTGACCGTGAGATATTGCCTATACCGAGGCAGTGCACAGATTTACAGTTGGGTAAATAAGAACACGAATTGCACGCCTTTGTGATTGAGAAAGGTAATGAGGGCCGAAATAGAGACAGAAAGAGAATCGAGAAATGACAAAGATGTTGAATGAGAAAATGGTAATTGGTTAAAGATTAGATTTGATGAGTTATGGGCTGAGATAATTGGTAAGGCCCTAGTGCATCCAATTTTGGCACTGTTGAGGGGCATTGTGATTGGCGGACCCCGACCTGCTACGAAGCAGTGTAGCAGTGTGAGCACTGTAAGCAGTGTGAGATGTGTGGTAGATACCACGGAAGGAAGGTTTATACCTATACTGTATTGATGAAAATGGCCGTTAAGTGTGGTAAGACGGACCATTGATTTTGATTACACAGAATTGGGCGAGATCGTCCCACAGAAAAGTAAAGAGACAGAACAACTTCGTTGGTATAGCCGCAACGAAAAGAGAGGCCCTAGCCGAAAAGAAAAAGGAAAGTAGGTTGTTGGACGAAGGTGAGAGGATGTCTTGGATCAGGACACTATTGATGTTTCATGGATGTGGTGTGAGATACCACACTTGTTATGAATAATGAAGTACATATGTTCATTGATCCTGGTGCCACACATTTATTCATACCGCCTTCATTCGCATATAAGTGAGTAGAAGGCATGAATGCCTACATCATTGGGCAAATACAGATAAATGAGTACCCCAATAAAGGAAGGGATTGTACTCACAGAATGAATAAAGACAAGAGTTTTATTATAATTGATACGCAAAGGAGAAAATCTTTGAGATAAGATAGATCCTAAATACAAGATGTATTGGAGTAAGAGGCGTATGCTAGGTAATAACATCCTTAAAATATGAAGTCATTAGGATTAAAGCAAGTGGTAGCGGATATAAATTGTGACCACATAGACTGAGATATGACGTAGTTGTGGTTAAGTCTGAAGGTTAATAAAGGTATTTCAAAATACCTCCCCGCCTGAAGACTTGACAGCGTCTAAGAGTATATATATATATCCTATAACGTGAAATCGATCGGTGTAAGAAATACCGGTAGCATTAGGATACCCTTACTAAGACGATAAAGAATTATAAAATTCGACAAATCATAAAGATTACCATAGTAAAAATTTAATAAGAACCGTTGAGATAAGAAAAGGAAATGACGCAGGTTAATACCTGAAAACGTAAGCGGTTGAGAAGGATCTTATACGCTTATGCGTAAATAAGTTAAGGATTAGATCGAGTTGTAATCATCATTATCGATGATGTATTGGGTGTAGTTAAAGTCTAGGGCGATTTATAAGCAACAATTGGGAAATTTCTTTTGCAACGGGTTGCTGCGAGTTTAAAAAGGATATACCTGGTTGACACGTTTAACTAAGAAAACGTGGTCTTGAATAAGACGATAAATAAGATGATGGATGTGATATAAATTTCGGTGTAGTAAAGTATGAACTGACCACCGTGATTAATTTCACCATACCCAACAGCTCAAGAGGATCTCAGTGAGTATGGATACCTCAAAATTATGATGGAGCTGTGTATTGATGTATAATGGGAAGATAGTCAAGTATGGAGTCAGACAACTCCTTGATCATGAAATAAACTATCTGACCCATGACTTAAGTTGGCAACAGTAATTATACCAAGAATATGGTACTAGTATGTACATGGTGAGAAATTGTGGATATGCACTGATCATAAAGCCCGAGTATCTGTTTTCACAGAAAGAGACGAATATGAGAATAAATATTGGGTTAGAGCTTCTGAGAGATTTGATTTATGAAAATTGTACCACCCAGGAAAGGCTAATGTGATGACTAATGCCTTGAGCAGAAATAGCCTCGGGATGGTATTACATATGATGGTCAGGGGGCGTGAGCTGCTAGAGCAGTTGTGAACCTCAGTATTGATGTGATCCCTTCTGATGATGACAGTGATTAGTATGATAATATGACAGCTAGCCTGATGATTAGAACCGGATGAGAGTGCCCGGATTTGCCAGGCTTAGCGTGATGATCGACCGGATGTCGATAGTTTGGGTCTGATTCAGAAGGGTACAGTGATAGAGTTCACAGTGGGTGATGATGAGTTACTGAGGATTCAGAGACAGTATAAGTGCTCCCCAGGACTAGATGATGAGATAGTAATGTTGTCAGAAGCTCACTCTTCGGGATATACAGTGCATACGGAAAGTAATGATTATATATCGAAATCTCGATAAGGGTATTGGTGGTCAGATGTGGAAAGACACATGGTAGAGGTTGTGAAAAGTGCCTAGTATGTCAGCAGAATAAGGTAGAGTATTAAAAGTCTGCAGAGTTATTGCAGCACCTACCTTTATCGACACGGCACGAAAAATGAGAGCAAGTCTCCATGAAGGTCGTGATGGGTTACAGAGAACCCAGGTGAATTACGAGGCTATTTGGATGATAGCCGACAGAATGACTACGCCCACCCACCTTCTGGTTATGAAATCTCCAAATACTCAAAGTGTGTATGAGGATTCAGGTATAAGAAAGATTGTGGAACATTAAGTAGTGTTCCAGTGAGCCTGGTATCATATAGGGATTCCCGCTTCACTTCCTACCTCTGAGGATAGTTTCAGGAAGCTATGGGAAACCCGACTGAGTATTAGCACAGCTTTTCATCCTCAGACAGATGGTCAGTCAGAGAAGACTGTACAAGTTCTGGAGGATCCGATGAAAGCGTGTGCCATTGATTTTATAAGCTCCTGGAATGATCAGTTGATTTCTAATTGAAGTTGTCAATAACGACAGTTGGCAGTTGAGTATCGGGATAACGAGATATGAGGCAGTGTATAGCTGTAGGGGCTGTTCCCCAAATTGGATAAGAAAAAGTGGGTGACAGATATAATTATTTTTGACCTTGGATAATAGGCCTCTGAGGATGTTTAGTTAAGGATGAGAGATTAAGAACACCTCAGAGCAGATAGACAAGTATTGGAATTCACCTTTGGTGAATTAATATGGTTGAAAGTTACTTGTCCTAAGAGAATAAGGACATAGCGAGCTTTTGGAAGAAGGTAAATTGAGTTGTGCTGGATGGAATATTTTGAGAGATTAGACAAGTGGGAGATAAGACCTGTAGGTTGGTGTTATCACTTGAATTAACAGGCACCCACAGTGTGTCTCAGCTTTTGATGCTTTGGGAATACTATCCAGATCCAGCATAGGTGATCGATATGAACTCCAAAAATTCAATTTAATGGAAATACAAGTATATTGAAGAAGTTGATTCGGGCATTAAACAGGAAAGAGAAATTATTGAGGTTTAAGATAATCTCCCTAATTAGAGTCCTTTGATAGTAATACACTCCGGAGAAGGTCACATAAGAATTTAAGAGTATGATACGATCGATGTACCCGGAGTTGTATATGGACTCATATGACTTGGTTCTAATTTGGAGGACCAAATTCTTTAAGTGGGGGAGAGTTGTAAGACCCGAATTTAATTAAAATACGAAAATTAAATAAGAAAAGATGGGGGATGTATGAAGGAAGGTCGGGTTAAATTAATCCCGAACACGTGCAAGGGTAAAATGGTCAAAAGACCAAAGGTCGGTATAATTTCGATAAGGAAATTTAATTAAAAATATGGATTTGAGAAATCTTGGTCAATAAAGATGAAATAAAATTATTTTGGGTTAAATTGATCAAGATATTAATTTATTGGAATTAATCGGGATTAATTGGAATTTTTAGTTCGAAAAAAATAATCTCGAAAATAATCGATAAATATACCGAAAAGTCATCCGGGACAATATCCAAAAAATACGGAGAAATTATACCCGAAAAAGAGGTTAAAATTTAATAAATAAATTAAATAAAAATTAAATTAATTAAATTAGAATAAAATAATAATTTTAAGGGATATTTGGGTATTTTTAGTGTATTTTAATGAATAAAATAAATTGTTAAATAATAATGATAAAAAAAAAGAGAGAGAGAATAGTCGGGGAGAGAGAAAGAAACGGAAGAAAAACGGAGGCAATTGACCGAAGAAGCCCGACGAGCTGTCCGGTGGCCAACGGCCCGGCCAAGGGCCGGAAAAGAAAGAGGGGAGGTCGGTGATCTCAATGGTACCGGCGGTGCAGCCTACCGACGCCGGAGGAAGCCGAACGGAGGAGGAGAAGACCGCGGAAAAAACGGAGTCGGTACCGGCGATCCACGGCAGCTGGGGGCGAACGGCGGGTACCGGCGTGATCAGGAGGAGGAGCCGGTCCTTTTGAGACCGGTATTGGCCGACGAAACCGCCGGAATCCGCCGGATCGAGAGGTGGCAGCCGCGGGAAGAATGCTTCGATCGGCGGTGAACGGCGGCGATTCGACCCCAGTCGAGGCCCGATTCAGAAAGCCCAGGTGACGGCGATCATTTCTGCACCGGTCTCAGCCGACAAAACGGCGGGAAACGCCGGCGACGACGAAGAGAAAGAAAATGGGTTCCGACGCCGAGGGAGAAGAGCCGGACCGGCGGCGTTCCGGCGATCTTGACCCAAACCGAGGCCAGATTCGTGATGCGGACGACCCAGCGGAGCGATTGGCGGTGGAAGCCGGCGAAGAACCGGCCGGCAAGGTGGTGAACCGGCGGTGAACCGACCGAACCACAGAAAATTGGAGGTCTGAACCGGTCCGAACCGGACTGAACCGATTCAGCCAAAAAGAGCCGAAAAAAGGGAGAAAAAGGGAAAAGGAAAAAGAGAAAAAAATTGGGGAAAATTTCGGTGATGCAATCGAGCTTCGGGTAAGTCGTTAAGCGGTCAAATTGACCCGATTTAAATTTGGAATATTTTATTTAATTAATTATCGACTGAAAGTTTACCCGAAAAATATATTTAATTATGTAGCTCGACGATTGGCATCCACCGAGGGCTCGAGACAGCCTCGAGTTACGGACTAGCATGGAATCTCGGGTAAGTGACCCCTATTTATGATAATTACCTCGTTATGCGTGATATTGATTTAATTTCCGCATAAATTGAATTGAATTATGAAAATTTAGATAAATTGTCGTAAATAATCGATTTAGCTATTCAAGAATTAGAACGAGGCCCGATAAATTATTGGTAGGCCCAATGAGCCCAATAGCCCTCGATAAAGTGAAAATTAAGTGGTAAACGGGCTTAAGGTCGATTAAGGCCCATGAAGGTGCAATCGGGCCCAATAGGGGTAAATGGGCCCAATGATTTAAATTAAGCCCAGAAAAGATTAAGTACAATTAAATTATATGTTATCTGACCTGAGGAATGTTAATACGCAGTTCCGGGCATTTGATTGGGAGCATAACGGACTGCGCGACGAGACAACATTGGGAAAGAAAAGGTCAGACTCGACAGGAAAATAAGGTAAGGGAATTCTGCGGACTGCTAGAGGTAACTTTACGCAATTTTAAATTCATACGCAGTCCTTTAAAATTAACTGAAGGGTCTAGAGGGCGAAGAACAATTTTAGTGCCCCGAATGGGCAAAATTACTAAAATACCCTTGTTAAGGGTAGAATCTAAAAATTTAGGAAAAATTGGGAGGAGCAAGGACAAGAGGTTCCTGCTCGTTCTGGAGGTATTTCAACGCATGCATGAGTAGGCTGGCTCACTTTTAAAGAAAAATGCATAGCATTGCATATCTTAATTGTTGTGATTTCTGTGAAAACTATTTGGAAATAACCGAGCCGCCTACATGTTTTTATTTACATGTGACGTGCTAGAGCTCAGCTCGCACGATGTTTGATTTGTGTGATGCATGCATTAGTGCTAGAGCGAGAGCTCGCACTAGAGTTTTACATGCATAGGTGCTAGAGTATAACTCGCACCAGATTTCACATGCTTTTGCGTGACACGGTGCTAGAGTCTAACTCGCACCAGATTTTATAAGATTCTCATACAATTTATATACAGAGTGCTGAGCATAGCTCGCACTAGTTTTACTGGATTTGTGGAGTAGCGCTGTCTGCCCTTGGAGTCAGCCAAAAGGCCCAACAGGCTCAAAAGACCTCTTAAGTAGGGTGAGAGTGAGGGATGAGGTTGGCGGCCTTGTGGAGATGTAAAGCGGGCTCTGCCAAGTTTACTTGATTTGATGAGAGTGCTGAGCATCGCTCGCACTGATTTTTATGAGAACATACGATGAGCCGTGCTTGGAGCATCGGGTAGACTGTGTGTCACCGATTTAATAGGCTCGCAACGAGTATTGAGTTATGAAAACCTCTGTGGGAAGCAGGCCATTTGGGCTGGAGTACCTAGAGTGATATGGGTCCATGGAGTACGATGTACCGTGCAAGTAGCATGGAGTACGATGTACCGTGGGGTATCTTCGGATACGGTATCTTTGTGATACAGGGTATCTTAGGATACGGTATCTTTGTGATACGAGGTATCTTTGTGATACGGTATCTTTGTGATACGGGGTATCTTCGGATACGGCATCTTCGGATGCGTGAGATCGGATAAAACTGACGGGTTGTATTAACCCACCTCCCGGGCAGTTCCCGATCAGGGTGAGACCTCGCACACTGGGATCCGTGAAGCTAGAGGGACTCACGAGGACATATTGGCCAGTCCTGGTTATTACCGATATACAGTATTGCCTAGTCTCGTATCTTGTATATATATACGTATGTTTTCGATATCGATGCTTTTGAGAAACTCCATTTCCATGGTTTTATGTGAGTCAGGATCACCCGAAGGAGGGGTCGAGTCCTGACTTCATTGTGAAATTTTAAATGGGAAAGAAATGATTTAAAATGAATTGCATGTTGAATTTTCCGTGCAACTTGATTTACATAACATCATGACGCATATCATTTGTTTTAAAATGTGTGGAGAAAGGGTGGTTTATGCATGGCACCACGTTCATGTAGGTAGTATGGTTACCTACTTGTTCGTAGGATTGCCTTACTGAGCTTGATGTGCTCACCCCTTTCATTTTCTCCCACAGATAATCTCCAGTTGAAGTCGTGACGACTCAGTACTGCATTCCGGATATCCGCTGCTACCCATCGACATAAGGTACATATACACTTGTACATATTGTATCTACATAAGCATAGCACAGTAACATGTTTGTAAGTAACTTTAGGGGATGTATAAATAATATGAACAATTATAAATGACTGGAGAATAAATAAGTTAGATGGTAATTGAATGGTGGGACTGGCATTGACGCACAGCCCAATTATTAGTGGAGTGTTGGTCACGATTCGAGGACAGGTAAGAATTTAAGTAAGAAAATAATAAAAAGCGAAAAATTAACTCTAATTTTTGGGTAGTTTGGGTCGTGACAGGAAGGATTCCAGAATAAATTTAATGGTTAAAAACGTAATGGGCCTAAGGTGAAAATTTTAAAGCCCATTAAGGTATACTAAACGTACATCGAAATTCTTAGTTCCTTTAGACCAAATTGTTAGACGAATTGATTGGCCAAATTTTAAGATAATTAAATGCCCAAGACATAGTAAAAATTTCAGCCTGAAAGCCGATTAAGAAAGCCCAAACCGAGAGGCCCAAATGGAAAGCCCATGAGATAAATATCTAACCATAGTTAAAGCTAACCATGACTCATAAGGTGAGTCATTAGGTGACTCATGGCTAGGGCTTGGAAAGTCAAGCTTAATGGCTGGAAAGTAAAGCTTAATGACTAAGTATGTGGCTTATAAAATCAGCCACACCATTGTCATCTTCATCACACCAAATTCGGCTAGAAGAAGAAACCATTGAAACATATTATCCAAGCTTTCTCTCACTAGAAATCACTAGGAATTAGGCATAATTGGAACTTGCATCCTTCATGGAAGTTGTTCCAAATTGAAAGGAGAGTGACATATGTTGGAATTGGCTATCAAGGAGCCATAGAGTGCAAACCGAGAGCCTTCAAAGATTCGGCCAAAGGGTGAACGCAACAATTGGTATATTTTCTAATTTTCAATTTCATATATGTTAATGTATGAATGATTTTAAGTATGTTGATACATGTTTTAAGCATTGAAACATATTAATTCACCATGAAGTTGGTTAGGCCGAGAGTGAGTAATGGGATATTGTTTTATGTCCATATGATTTTAAGGCATAAATGGATTAATGTACATATGTTAATGATTATGGTGTAATTAGAATTAATCAAATTGATTAATTAATACATGTAATTAGTTGGCAATCAAGGTGTTTGATAAAATGCCTAAATGAACTATATGATGGTTAGGAATGTTGCCAACCAAGTGTTTGTGAAAATGTCTAAGTGAATTAGCTAAGAAATAGGTATGGATGGCATGCCATGGCATAACCGATGGCATGGGTAGCTCTTGGCCATGGCATGTGGCCGAGAGGCCCAATGGGCCAAGCCCAAATATTTTAGGTCCAATATGATGTAATGGGCCTAGGACAAGCCCAATAAGAGTTGGTGGGCCCCACAAGCCCAATAGGCCCAATAAAAATGAATAGTAAAATGAAAATGGGCTTACGGCATAGTTAAGCCCATTAAGGATTATTAAGGCCCGTTAAGGAAATAGACAGTATTTAATATGAAATACAGTAGAAAAAGTGTAATTAACCTGATAAATGGTTATATGCAGCTCCAGAGAGTATTAGAGGAGCAAATCGGACTGCTGAATCGAGTAGCGCAGAGAAACTGAAATTTCTCGAGTGATTGCAGGTAAGGGACTTTTGTGAGTAGTTAGAGATACCTGCACGTATTTTCATCTGCTTTTACATTCACTTAAAAACTCTGAGGGTCAGAGAAAGTGAATAATAATTATTGCGAGTCGATAGTGGCAAATTACGATTTTGCCCCTAATTAGTCAAAAAGTCAATTTTTGTGAAAAGTTGCAAAAAGCATGGAAACTACTATTGTGAGTGTTTAACTGCTGTTTAGCATGAAAATAAATAGATGGGCTAATGATTTTAAGGTTGATGTGACTTAAGCACACTTTATAGTGCTGATTTTAACATTTTGTAAACCATCCCTTTTTAAAGAGTCATCTATCATATTATGTGAGAATGAATCATGCTAGAGCACAGCTCGCACGGGATTTCATATATTTACCACATACATTAGTGCTGGATTTTGATTCGCACTAGATTTCCATGATATGCATGATAGAGTACTGGAGTTCTTACTCGTACTCAGTTTTATATGATATATGCATGAGAGAGTGCTGGAGCGATTAGCTCATACTCGAGTTTTACATAAGATACATGACAGAGTACTGGAGAGTTGCGCGTACTCAATTCTTCATGGTTTATACATGACATAGGACTGGAGCTATTGCTCGTACTTGATTTGATGATATTATGCATAGCATGGTACTGGAGCTATTGCTCGTACTTGATTTAATACATGAACTATGCATTGACCTAGTTGCTGGAGGTTTACTCGCACTAGAGTTGAGTTTGTGATGTGAAACAGTGTTTGATTGGAGTGTCGACTATGAGTCGCACTCAAGGCGCGCACTGTATGTGATATATAATACATGTTAAAACCCATGCCAGAGTCCTTGTGTGACTGTATGTCACATCTTGTGAGAGGATATCCGCATGAGGGTAATATAGACGTGGTATGATATTCCATGGTTTGAGGGCTAAGACCTATGACAGGCACCCCGACTGTGATGTAGGGTCCACGGGTTTACTTTGTACTGTCCTCGGGGCATGGGAGTACGATGTACTGTGTGTTCTTGTATAGCTGACGGTTGTAATGGACTGACCACCCTCCCGTTGCAGTAGTGATCCCCCACACACCGAGTACTGTGTTGCTTGGGATCACATGTCGGATATGATCATAGTCTAGGATACTATTTGCATTTCACCACAGAGTCTCACATGATATATCACATTGATTGACTGATTTAAATTACGGACAAACCTGAGGGATGGGTCGAACTCCGATTTTGTGATGTGAATGATTTAAATGCCATATTTATTGTGATTTAAATATACATGGCATGATTTATCTAAAGGCATGATTTATATAAAGATGCATTGTTTTGCACTACATGCCTACATTTGAGAAAGAAAACATGATTTCTGTACATGGGATTTAATCTGTACAAGCATATATATATATATTTAAAGGCATGCTTTTAAAGTGAGTTAAGGAAATAATGTTTTCAAGGCATAGCATTATTTTGAGTAGATAGTGTAGATAACTACTTGCTTGCCTGATTTCCTTACTGAGCGCGTTGTATGCTCACCCCCTTTCTTTACATCTCTCTACATAGCATCAGTAGAGCGAGAGCTATCGAGGGATAGTATTCCTGAGTCCACTGCTAGTTCCTATCGACCGCCAGGTATACAGATTTTGTACGGTTATGTATCTAAATATAAAAACAGCACAGTGATGTATACGATATATATAATGGGGAATGTATTTGTGTTAGATTTTGTATAATCTCACATGTATAATAAAAGCAATTACAGTCAGTAACAATATATTGACATGTATGTATGATAATGGATAATGTGGTAAGCAAGGATTCTAACATCGAATCACAGCCTAACCATTAAAGAGAGGAAAGGTAAGTTAAAAATGCGAAAAATTTGTAGTGATTTTGGTTAAAGTCATGGATTGAGAACGGGTCCTGACAGAATGGTATCAGAGCGGAGGTTGGTCTGATGTGAGTCGGTGTTAGAAAATAGGAAAGTGTACATCCCCATAGTATTGTGCTGTGTTTAGATATAACTGTGTATACCAGATAGGAAACGGACTAATTCATTATTATGAATGCAGGAACTTTGCCTATATAGCAAATACGCGTAGTGGTAGAGTTACGAGAGGTAGGGCTCAAGGCCGGGGAGATAGACCCGAGGGACGAGCTGCTGCCGAACCATTACCTACGCATGAGACTCTAGGTGCTACTGAGGCGCCCTATTGTGCTGAGACACGCTTTACGAGATTAGAGCGTAGTCTTGAGATGATTGTCGAGATATTGGCACAGACGATGCCAGGTAGGCAAGGACAGGGGGCAGGAGCTGCGACAGGAGAGGCAGTTGCCCCTGATACTCCTACACAGATGACTCATGCAGCAAGGACTGTAGATACTCCTACACCCCGACCAATTTCGGGTGGTAGTGGATTAGGGTACGGATGTGATCTACATCGGTTGCGAGAATTCCAAAAGTTTAGACCTCCATCTTTTAGTAGGGTTAAGGACCCTGTAGCTGCCGATGAGCGGAGATGGAGAAGCTCTATGGATTCTTCGAGTGCACGACCTCAGAGATGGTTGTATTTGCTGCGTTCCTACTGAAGGGAGCTGCAGAGCATTGTTGGAGCTGCATTCCCGATATCGGACAGCGAAAACTACAGGCAGAGTTTTTGGGACTAAACCAGGGGAGTTTATCTGTGGACGAGTATGAGACTCGATTCCTATCCCTAGGGAGATATGACCCTGATACCATGTATAGTGAGGCCAGGAAGGTCCACAGGTTTATTGATGGGTTGAGACCGATTTTGCGGTCCAGGTTGGTTCCATTAGACATAGTTACCTATGAGGAAGAAGTGCGCAGGGTGCAACTGTGTGAGCAAGATTACAGGAGGAATCCTTCTGAGTTCGGGAAGTTTAGCCGTAGCCAAGACATACAGAAGAAGATGTCGGCTATAGATTTTGGTTATCGAGGAGGGAAGAAATTCTTCGGTAAGAGATCACGGGTAGAGGAGGCAGAAGAGAGATATGCTAGACCTCCTGCTTATCTGACTGTAGCCCCAGCCAAGGGTATTATCATCGGAGGACAAAGACCTACTATTGATCAGTGCAGAAGATGTGGTAAACAACATGGAAGTAGACCGTGTCCGCTGACTCCTATTGTATGTTTTCGATGTGGGAAACAAGGGCATATGGCTAGAGATTGCCAGAGACATTTGTGACTGCACCACTGAGAGGCAGGGAGCATGATAGAACTCCAGTTGGTACGTCTGCTCAGAGAGGTAGAGCAACGGCAGAGGAGAAGGGGAAACAGGTGATGGGTCGAGGGCGAGTACATGCTTTGGACCAGGGGACAGCTGATGCTTTATCAGATGTGATTCGAGGTAACATCCTGATTTATGATATTGAAGCATATGTTTTAATTGATCCTGGTGCCACTCATTCTTTTGTATCGCCTTCATTTGCATGTAAATTAGCAAGACATGTAAAGCGTACACCATTATGTATGATGATGTTGATTAGTACGCCTATAAATAGTAGTCAAGTTGTAGAATATATATTTAATGACTGCAAGTTGACAGTAGGGAATAAGGAGATGACAGCCAATCTAATATTACTAAGTATGAGTGACTTTCATATAATATTAGGAATGGATTGGTTATCTGCAAACCATGCTGTTTTAGATTGTTATGCTAAGACAGTTATGTTTCCTAACCCTACTAGATATGTTGTAAAGTTTAATAAGAATAAATGAAAGGAGTAGTTATGGTTATTACATGATTACTGATTTAGAAAACCTTCAACATATCAAGGTTTCATTGCGTACATGGTAGATATGGATAAGGCACATCCGGAGTTGTCAGACATTACTGTGGTCAGTGAGTACCCAGATGTTTTTTCGGATGAATTGCCAGGGTTACCACCAGACAGAGAGATGGAGTTCTGTATAGATTTGGTACCTGGTACGGAGCCTATTTCGAGACCACCATATCGCATGGCCTTGGTTGAGCTGAAGGAGCTCAAGAGATAGTTACAAGAGCTGTTGGATAGGGGTTTTGTACGACCGAGTGTTTCACCTTGGGGAGCACCAGTTTTGTTTGTGAGGAAGAAGGATGGGAGCCTCCGATTGTGTATAGACTATCGATTGTTGAATAAGGCCACCATTAAGAATAGATACCCCCTTCCACTCATTGACGACTTGTTAGATCAGTTTCAGGGAGCACAGGTCTTTTTCAAGATTGACCTAAGGTCTGGGTATCATCAGCTGAAAGTTTGGAGTGGAGATGTACCCAAGACAGCATTTCGTACCCGATATGGCCATTATGAGTTCTTGGTCATGCCATTCGGATTGACGAATGCTCTAGCTGCTTTCATGGCTTTGATAAATGATTTGTTCAAGCCATACTTGGACCAGTTTGTTATCATCTTTATCGATGACATATTGATATACTCGAGATCCAAGGAGGAGCATGAGGTGCATCTCAAGATCGTGTTGTAGACTTTACGAGAGCAGGAGTTATATGCTAAGCTTAGTAAGTGTGATTTTTGGTTGTCACAGATCTCATTTTTGGGACATGTTGTATCGAGAGATGGTATATCAGTTGATCCATCTAAGATAGAGGCTGTAGTTCAGTGGGAACAACCGAGGACAGTCACCGAGATCAGGAGTTTTATAGGTTTAACTGGATACTATTGAAGATTCATTGAGGGATTTTTGAAGTTGGCTGCTCCGTTGACACGTCTTACTCAAAAGAGTGCACCATTTGTATGGAATGAGGATTGTGAGAAGAGTTTTGAGGAGTTGAAGCGTCGACTGACCATCGCTCCAATTCTCACTATCCCTACCAGCTCAAGAGGATTTGTAGTGTATACCGATGCTTCGCATCTGGGACTGGGCTGTGTATTGATGTAGGATGGGAAAGCAGTTGCTTATGGATCCAGACAGCTGAAGGATCATGAGAAGAACTATTCGACCCACGATTTTGAGCTAGCAGCAGTAGTGTTTGCATTGAAGGTATGACCCCACTACTTATATGGCGAGAAGTTCCAGATATTTACCGACCACAAAAGCCTCAAGTATCTGTTCTCACAGAAAGAGCTGAACATGAGACAGAAAAGATGGCTAGAGCTTCTGAAGGACTACGATTGTGAGATACGTTATCATCCGGGTAAGGCTAACGTTGTAGCCGATGCCTTGAGCAGGAAGAGCCTGGGGATGGTATCATATATGATGGTTAGGGAACATGATTTGCTAGAGCAGTTTGCTAACCTCAGTTTGGGAGTCGTGCCTTCTGACATGGATACATGCTATGTGATAGCTAGTCTACACTTGGAATCGGACTTGTTGGATAAGATCAGAGTGGCTCAGCAGACTGATCCATTTTGTATGGGTGTGAGTAGTCAGATGCAGAAGGGCACAGTGACTGATTTTGAGTTGAGTTCGGACGGACTATTGAGGTTCAGAGGTAGATTGTGTGTTCCCGTGGATCCAGGACTCAGGAGATTGATATTGGTGGAAGCTCATTCGTCGAGGTATACGTTACATCCGGGGAGTAATAAGATGTATCAGAACCTCTGAAAGGTATATTGGTGGTCAGGTATGAAGAGAGATGTAGCAGACTTTGTGGCAAACTGTCTCGTATGTCAACAAGTGAAGGTAGAGCATCAGAAACCTGCAGGGTTATTGTAGCCTCTACCTATACCGACATGAAAATGAGAGCATATTACCATGGATTTCATGATGGGTTTACCATGGACCCACAGGAATCACAATGCTATATGGGTGATCGTCGATAGACTGACGAAGTCAGCCCACTTCCTAGCTATGAGAGCGACCGATACTCTGAGTTCATTAGCAGAACTGTATGTACGCGAGGTAGTGAGGTTACACGGTGTACCAGTGAGCATAGTCTTTGATAGGGATTCTCGCTTCAATTCCCACTTTTGGGGACATTTTCAGGAAGCCATAGGAATCCAGTTGAGTTTGAGCACCGCTTTCCATCCTCAGACAGATGGTCAGTCAAAGAGGACTATACAGACTCTGAAGGATATGTTGAGAGCATGTGTGCTAGATTTTAGAGGCTCCTGGGATGACCACCTGCCACTAGCCGAGTTCGCCTACAACAACAGTTATCATTCGAGTATCAGGATGGCACCGTATGAGGCTTTGTATGGCCGTAGATGTCGTTCCCCTATTGGATGGGAAGAAGTGGGTGACCGTAAGATTTTCGCTCCTGACATGGTTACACTGGCATCTGAGGATGTCCACTTGATAGTAGAGAGATTGAGGACGGCTCAGAGTAGACCGAAGAGTTACGCTGACAGGAGACGTAGGCTACTAGAGTTTGCAGTTGGTGAATCCGTGTTTTTGAGAGTTTCTCCTTCCAAGGGCATAGCGAGATTTGGGAAGAGAGGGAAACTAAATCCTCGCTATATTGGACCTTTTGAGATACTTGATCAAGTGGGAGATAAGGTTTATAGGTTGGCATTGCCACCAAACTTATCAGGCGTCCATAACATCTTCCACATATCGATGCTTCGGAAGTATCATCCGGATCCGGCACATGTGATTAGTTATGAGCCTTTGGAGCTCCGAGAGGACTTGTCATATGTTGAGTGACCGATTCGGATATTGGATAGGAAGGAGAAGGTTTTGAGATCAAAGACCATTGGGTTAGTGAAGATTCTTTGGCAGCATCATACTTTAGAGGAAGCTACTTGGGAGTTAGAGAGTCTGATGCGAGAGAAGTACCCTCACCTATTTGATGACTAACTTGGTTCTAATTTGGAGGACCAAATTTTTTGAGTAGGGGAGGATTGTCAGACCCGAATTTTTTGTAACTTGTACCTTATGATTCCTATGTGTATGGACACTCTGTTATTATAGTTGAATCATAAGAAGAGTATTTACTAGACTTAAAGTGTTAGTGAAATGATTTAACACGCAAAAGCTACATAAAAAGCCTAATGTGAACTATAAGCGTCACAGGCTAAACTGAGTGGATCTAAATCATCCTGACTGAAAATAAGAACTTAAAATGAGAAAGCATAGAGTGCTCTTGAAGGAAAGTCAGCTTGATTTAGTCCCTAACATAGAAAACAAGAGTAAAAGCTAAAAAGGGTAAAATTGACCTTTTTAGCGAGAAAAGCTGTTTCGGGTATAATTATCCACCGAGAACGGCTGAAACATAAAGACGAGAGTGTAAGACATAAGATATGACACTTTCAAAATTTTGAAAAAAAGTCAACTAGGTCAATGGTTAAGGAAAAAGTCAACTATAGTTAAGAAAGTGAACTTTTACCATAGTTGATTAATCATGGTTAAAAATTAACCTAAGTGTGGAGAAAAATTTGAAAAAAATATTCTTGGTTAGAATACAAGATAATCATCCCTGGAAGTAAGAAAAATTTATTCGGAAGGATTCCAGAATAAATTTAATGGTTAAAAACGTAATGGGCCTAAGGTGAAAATTTTAAAGCCCATTAAGGTATACTAAACGTATATCGAAATTCTTAGGTCCTTTAGACCGAATTGTTGGACCAATTGATTGGTCAAATTTTGAGACAATTAAAGGCCCGAGACATAGTAAAAATTTCAGCCCGAAAGCCCATTAAAAAAGCCCAAACCGAGAAGCCCAAATGGAAAGCCCATGAGATAAATATCTAACCATAGTTAAAGCTAACCAGACTCATAAGGTGACTCATTAGGTGACTCATGGCTAAGGCTTGGAAAGTTAAGCTTAATGGCTGGAAAGTAACGCTTAATGACTAAGTATGTGGCTTATAAAATAAGCCACACCATTGTCATCTTCATCACACCAAATTCAGCTAGAAGAAGAAACCATTGAAACATATTATCCAAGCTTTCTCTCACTAGAAATCACTAGGAATTAGGCATAATTGGAACTTGTATCCTTCATGGAAGTTGTTCCAAATTGAAAAGAGAGTGACATATGTTGGAATTGGCTATCAAGGAGCCATAGAGTGCAAACTGAGAGCCTTCAAAGATTCGGCCAAAGGGTGAACACAACAATTGGTATATTTCTAATTTTCAATTTCATATATGTTAATGTATGAATGATTTTAAGTATGTTGATATATGTTTTAAGCATTAAAACATATTAAATCACCATGAATTTGGTTAGGCCGAGAGTGAGTAATGGGATATTGATTTATGTCCATATGATTTTAAGGCATAAATGGATTAATGTACATATGTTAATGATTATGGTGTAATTAGAATTAATCAAATTGATTAATTAATGCATGTAATTAGTTGGCAATCAAGGTGTTTGATAAAATGCCTAAATGAACTATATGATGGTTAGGAATGTTACCAACCAAGTGTTTGTGAAAATGCCTAAGTGAATTGGCTAAGAAATAGGCATGGATGGCATGCCATGGCATAACCGATGGCATGGGTAGCTCTCGGCCATGGCATGTGGCCGAGAGGCCCAATGGGCCAAGCCCAAATATTTTAGGCCCAATATGATGTAATGGGCCTAGAACAAGCCCAATAGGCCCAACGAAAATGAATAGTAAAATGAAAATGGGCTTAAGGCATAGTTAAGCCCATTGAGGATTATTAAGGCCCATTAAGGGAAATAGACTGTATTTAATGTGAAATACAGTAGGAAAAGTGTAATTAACTTGATAAATGGTTATATGTAGCTCCAAAGAGTATTGGAGGATTGTATTTAATATGAAATACAGTAGGAAAAGTGTAATTAACCTGATAACTGCTGTTTAGCATGAAAATAAATAGATGGGCTAATGATTTTAAGGTTGATGTGACTTAAGCACACTTTATAGTGCTGATTTTAACATTTTGTAAACCATCCCTTTTTAAAGAGCCATCTATCATATTATGTGAGAATGAATCGTGCTAGAGCATAGCTCGCACGGGATTTCATATATTTTCCACATACATTAGTGCTGGATTTTGATTCGCACTAGATTTCTATGACATGCATGATAGAGTACTGGAGTTCTTACCCGTACTCAGTTTTATATGATATATGCATGAGAGAGTGCTGGAGCGATTAGCTCGTACTCGAGTTTTACATGAGATACATGACAGAGTACTGGAGCATTGCTCGTACTCAATTCTTCACGGTTTATACATGACATAGTACTAGAGCTATTGCTCGTACTTGATTTAATACATGAACTATGCATTGACCTAGTTGCTGGAGGTTTACTCGCACTAGAGCTGAGTTTGTGATGTGAAACAGTGTTTGAACGGAGTGTCGACTGTGAGTCGCACTCAAGGCGCGCACTGTATGTGATATATAATACATGTTAAAACCCATGCCAGAGTCCTTGTGTGATTGTGTGTCACATCTTGTGAGAGGATATCCGCATGTGGGTAATATAGACGTTGTATGATATTCCATGGTTTGAGGGCTAAAACCTATGGCAGGTACCCCGACTGTGATATAGGGTCCACGAGTGTACTTTGTACCATGCTCGGGGCATGGGAGTACGCGAAACCTGTTTTGTTGTATAGCTGACGGTTGTAATGGACTGACCACCCTCCCATTGCAGCAGTGATGCCCCGCACATCGAGTACTGTGTTGCTTGGGATCACATGTCAGATATTATGCATAGCATGGTACTGGAGCTATTGCTCATACTTGATTTAATACATGAACTATGCATTGACCTAGTTGCTGGAGGTTTACTCGCACTAGAGTTGAGTTTGTGATGTGAAACAGTGTTTGAACGGAGTGTCGACTGTGAGTCGCACTCAAGGCGCGCACTGTATGTGATATATAATACATGTTAAAACCCATGCCAGAGTCCTTGTGTGACTGTGTGTCACATCTTGTGAAAGGATATCCGCATGAGGGTAATATAGACGTGGTATGATATTCCATGGTTTGAGGGCTAAGACCTATGGCAGGCACCCCGACTGTGATGTAGGGTCCACGAGTGTACTTTGTACCGTGCCCGGGGCATGGGAGTACGCGGAACCTGTTTTGTTGTATAGCTGACGGTTGTAATGGACTGACCACCCTCCCGTTGCAGCAGTGATGCCCCGCACACCGAGTACTGTGTTGCTTGGGATCACATGTCAGATATGATCATAGTCCAGGATACTATTTGCATTTCACCTCACATGATATATCACATTGATTGACTGATTTAAATTACGGACAGACCTGAGGGATGGGTCGAACTTCGATTTTGTGATGTGAATGATTTAAATGCCATATTTATTGTGATTTAAATATACATGGCATGATTTATCTAAAGGCATGATTTATATAAAGATGCATTGTTTTGCACTACATGCTTACATTTGAGAAAGAAAGCATGATTTCTGTACATGGGATTTAATCTGTACAAGTATACAAATATATATTTAAAGACATGCTTTTAAAGTGAGTTAAGGAAATAATGTTTTCAAGGCATAGTATTATTTTGAGTAGATAGTGTAGATATCTACTTGCTTGCCTAATTTCCTTACTGAGCGCGTTGTATGCTCACCCCCCTTTCTTTACATCTCTCTACAGAGCATCAGTAGAGCGAGAGCTATCGAGAGATAGTATTCCTGAGTCCACTGCTAGTTCCTATCGACCGCCAGGTATACAGATTTTGTACGGTTATGTGTCTAAACATAGAAACAGTACAGTGATGTATACGATATATATTATGGGGAATGTATTTGTGTTAGATTTTGTATAATCTCACATGTATAATAAAAGCAGTTACAGTCAGTAACAGTATATTGACATGTATGTATGATAATGGATAATGTGGTAAGCAAGGATTCTGACATCGAATCACAGCCCAACCATTGAAGAGAGGAAAGGTAAGTTAAAAATGCGAAAAATTTGTAGTGATTTTGGTTAAAGTCATGGATTGAGAACGGGTCCTGACATGCATGGTCTGTATAGACAATGACCTTGCCCTCAATTAAGTATGGTCTGAACTTGTCAAATGCATGTACAACTGCAAGCATCTCCTTCTTCATTGTTGTGTAATTTTTTCGAGCTTCTTCTAAAGTCCTTCTTGAGTAATAGATAGCCTAAAAAATCTTGTCTCTTTTCTACCCAAGGATTGCTCCAATTGTAAAGTCGCACATCAGTTTAAACGGTTCTGTCCAATCAAGTGCCATTATAATAGGTGCAAAAATAAGCTCCTTCTTGATCTTTTCGAACGCCTGCAAGTAAAAATCATCAAAGACAAAATCAGCATCTTTTTCCAATAAGTTACATAAAGGTTTTGAGATTTTTGAAAAATCCCTGATAAATCTGCGATAGAAGCCTGCATGTCCCAAAAAGCTCCTCACGGCTTTAACTGATTTTAGAGGGGGAAGCTTTTCAATAGCAGCGACTTTAGCTCTATCCACCTCAATGCCGTGAGCTGAAATTTTATGTCCAAGGATGATTCCTTCTTGCACCATAAAATGACACTACTCGCAATTTAAGACGAGATTCGTCTCTTCACATCTCTGCAAAACAAGTGCCAAATTAGATAAGCATTGGTCAAAAGTGTTTCCAAATGCCGAGAAGTCATCCATGAAGACTTCCATTATCTCTTCAACCATGTCAGCGAAGATCGACATCATGTATCTCTGGAAGGTTTCTGGGGCATTACACAAACCGAAAGGCATCCTCCTATATGCAAAGGTTCCATATGGGCAAGTGAAGGTTGTTTTCTCTTGATCTTCTAGGGTTATTGCAATCTAGTTATAGCCCGAGTAGCCATCTAAAAAATAATAATAACTATTCTCGGCTAGTCTGTCTAACATTTGGTCAATGAATGGAAGTGGAAAGTGGTCTTTCCTAGTAGCTTTATTCAGCTTCCTATAATCGATGCAGACTCTCTAACCTGTTACTGTTCTGGTGGATATGATTGCATCGTTGGTGTCACGAACTACTGTCATTCCACCCTTTTTAGGCATAACCTGCACAAGACTCACCCAAGAACTATCAGATATAGCATATATAATACCAACATTTAATAATTTTAAAATCTTAGCTCTAACAACTTCTTTCATTGCTTGATTTAGTCTTCTCTGTGGTTCAATAGAGGGTTTATGATTTTCCTCTAACCGAATTTTATGCATTACAACAGAGGGACTAATTCCTTTGATGTCGGTAATGGACCATCCAATTACCGATTTGTGCTCCCTTAAAATTCTAAGTAACTTGTCTTCCTTTGCAGCAGATAAAGATGATGAAATAATCACAGGAAAAGTACTATTATCACCTAAGAAAGCATACCTCAAATGACTTGGTAATTCTTTCAATTCAGTTTTACCTTCTTTTTTCTCGCTTACCTGTGACTTGTCAATCTTTTCCTTAGTTGTTGTAGTCGCACTTTCTAATGGGTTGGCTTCCAAAGTAACAAGACAACTTTTAATTTCACCAGTTAATATTTCATCATCTAAATTAGAAATTGAATTTACCAGACATTGAGCCATAGGATCGGTTGGTGTTTCCTTTGTTTCAATTTCCCATACACAACTCTGCACCACTTCAATCAACTTACAGGTCTCTGGCTCATTAGTGAATTTCCCAGTGAATTTCCATTGTTTCATTCATCCTCAAGGTTAATTACCCTCTCTGAACATCGATTAGTGCTCTCCCAGTGGCAAGGAATGATCTCCCAAGTATAAGCGAAATTTCTGTCCTCTTCATAATCTAAAACTACAAATTCGACAGGAAAAATTAGCTTATCAACTTTAACAAGTACATCTTCTATTATACCTTTGGGATAAGTAATCGATCTATCTGCTAGTTGCAGTGTTATGGTGGTCGGCTTTACTTCTCCAAGACCTAGGCTCCTGAAAATAGATAAAGGCATTAAATTTATGCTAGCACCTAAATCACACAATGCCTTACCCACTTTCGATCCTCTAATCTCGCATGGAATAGTAAAGCTTCCAGGGTCTTTCAATTTTTGCAGTAACTTCTGCTGCAGAATCGCACTGCATTCCTCTGTCAAATTTACAGTTTCATAATCCTCAAGTTTCCGTTTCTTTGACAGCACCTCTTTCATGAATTTTACAAAATATGGCATCTGCTGCAGGGCATCAACAAATGGAATGTTAATGTGTAATTTCTTAAATATATCTTGAAATTTCTTAAACTCAGATTCAATCTTCCTTTTATACAAAGCTTGAGGATAAGGAATAGATGGTTTTAGCAAAGGAGGATTATCAGGAAAAAGTTTACTAAAAGGTTTATAATCAACTCTCTGTTTAACTATTTTTGATTCCGCATCCTTTGACATAACAGGTTCGGCTTGCTTCTTCTGTACCTCAGTGATTGGTGCAGTTTCTTCTTTCTCTGCTACCTTTGGTGGCTCATAGGTGTTCCCACTTCTCAAAGATATAGCATTGCAGTGTTCTTTCAGATTTAGTACTGTATCACTAGGAAACTTACCTCTTTCATTCAAAGAACTGGCAGCTGCAGCTAACTGTCCCAAAGTAGTCTCAACATACTTCATCTGCGCACTAAGACTGGTATTCATCTCTGACATTTTAGCTTCCACATTGTCTAACCACGCATCAGTTTTGCTAAATTGTGTTCTAGTTTCAACCATGAACTCCTCAAATTCATTCCTTCTAACTCCACCATAACCTTGGGAATTCCCTTGGTTATTGAATCCTGTATTGCTGTTACTTGCTGCTAGTGGGTTTAAAACATTCTTAGAATTACCATAAGATAGATTCTCATGGTTTCTGAATCCTAGCTGGTAATAGTTAGGAACCCGATTTCCCTGAAAACCAAAGTTACGATTATTAATGTAATTCACCTGCTCCAAATTCGTCCCCATCAAGTTAGGATTTGTGTTGTCAGGATGAATCATAGCTTGCGACCCTTGTATACCGATTGAAGAAATTTGTGTTGAAATCTGCTTAAGTCTTGCTAGAATACTGTCTGCGTATCTAACTCATGCATACCTGCTACTCTTCTGACATTAGCTCTTTCACTTAGCCATTGGCTGCTGTTTATAGCTATCTCCTCAAGTAACTACATAGCCTGATCAGGTGTCTTAGACCATAGTGAACCTTCTGCTGAGGCGTCTACAGTAGCTCTTGTTTGCGAAGTCATGCCGTTGTAGAAAACCTGTATCTAGTTTTCTTTATCATATCCATGCTGAGGGCATCTACGCAATAACTTTTTAAATCGCTCACATGCCTCAGGTAATGGCTCTTGGTCTAACTGTGTGAACTGGGCAATCTCTAATCTCATCTGCATTGTCTTTCCTGGTGGAAAATACTTTGTCAAGAATTTCTGTGCCATCACTGCCAATGTCGAAATGCTTCCTGCTGGTAGGTTTTGATACCAACTCAATGCTTTATCCCGAAGAGAAAAAGGAAATAATCTTGGCCGAATAGCGTCGTCAGAGGCTCTATTAATCTTAATGGTGCTACAAATCTGCAGAAAACTAGTCAAATGTGTATTAGGATCCTCCAAAGCTGAACCTCTAAATTGGTTTTGTATAACCATGTTGATCAATGCCGGTTTCAATTCAAAATTGTTACAATTCACAGGAATCTCTCTTATAGCAGCGAAATTCTGATTCACAACTGGGGTGAAATAATCGCGTATAGCTCGCTGCTGATTTTCATCTACCATGATTAAATTTCGATCTTTCTCTTCAAATCTGTTCTGTTGATTTTGTCTAATGGTTCTCTCTAGCTCTTGATCTGACTCTTCTTTTATATTTGTATATCTACTTCTGCGAGTTTTTACCATTCACCTAAAAAAAATATACGTAGATAATAAATTAAAAAATAAAAATCTAAATTAAAGTAAAGGCTATTAGGGAACAGTGTCAACGAAAAACTAAACAACAGTTCCCTGGCAACGGCGCTAGAAAACTTGTTATCCTTAAATGGAACACTACTGCAAGTGCACATGTCAATTTTCGAGTATAGAGTAAATATTAATATCGTCCCACAAAAAACTGTGTCTACCGTTAATCATTGTAATCAACAACCTTGAGCTTTATTTAGAAAATTATTAAATGTTGGTTAAAATCCTATTTATTACTTTAACGATTAACTACAGACCAATTTAATTAAAACAAATCACAATAATTACGAATGAAAATATCAATAGCAAAATATTCCTAGAAACCGATTTCACCTAACTAGGGTTCATGCAATTCCTTTGATCAATTGTTCTTTTGATTTCAATCTGTTCATAGCCGAAACTATTTCCTGTTTATCTCTCCCGAGTTTTAAACAGTCATACCCAATTTACCTAATCCTAACCTCCCGATTCAGAATTAAATAATAGAGTTCATTAAGCAATAATAATCCGTTTCTCTATGACTCATAAGAATTGTCAACCTCCCGATTCAACAATGTCCTACGTTAATCTATCTTTGTGCTTATAAATAATCCCCTCTCCCGAGTGCCGGATTCTTATACTAATTCATCTAATTGGTGGCCAATCAACTAGAGCATTAAGAACAAGTAGATTAAATAAACATAATAGAAATCATCCAAACAACATCACAAAGAAATTGCAATCTGCCCAAAGTTGGTTACATCGATTCTAGGAAAATGGAGTTTAGTTCCTAGACATCATAATAAACATCCAAGAATTCCAATTTAACATCCCAAGAACAAAATTGGTGGAAAAAATGTAAAAGATGGAGTTTTAATGGATCTAAAATAATTCTTGAAGTCTTCTGCCGCAGCCTCCCTCGAAATTCTGATAAAAAGACTATTTATAAGGTTTCCAAGCACTAAAACGCGGAAGGCCACGTGAAAAAATAATGTTGCCCTAATCAGATTGCTATGCTGCGGCCATGGTATTAATTCCTCAGATCTGCTCTGCACTGTCCAGTTTCTTCTATTGCTGCAACATAAGTCACGATCAGTATCCAGTAACTTCAATTCTTCATGGAATCATCAGAACCAGCTCCAAAAGCTTTAACTTCTCTAAATTGTTCTTTTTCCTGCACAAGTGCACCAAACACATAAAACATACCTAATATTGGAAAGAAGAAATCAAATAACTAAGTATAAAGGGTCTTAAACATATATAAAATTCGGTGCTAACTGTGAGGATGTTCATGATCGGGTAAGGAAAAAGGAAAACACAAAAAAAATTGGTCGTGATTTTTAGATGAATTGGACAAATAGGGTCGTGACAAGCCAATTTAGAGAAACCCTCTACAAATCTCTTGTAGTAACCTGCCAAACCCAAAATGCTTCTGATCTTTGTGACTGTCCTTGGCGGTTCTCACAGAACAATAGCCTCAATCTTGGATGGATCTACTGACACCCCATCCTTCGATACAACATGGCCCAAAAAGTAAATCTGCTCTAACCAAAAGTCACATTTACTAAGTTTGGCATACAACTTCCTCTCTCGAAGGGTTTGCAAAACAATCCTCAAGTGCTGCTTGTGATCTTTCCTGGATCTGGAATAAACCAATATATCATCATGAATACTATCAAAAATTGATCCAGGTATGGCTTGAATACCTCATTCATCAGGGCCATAAAAGCTGCTGGCGCATTTGTCAACCTGAAAGGTATCACCAAGAATTCATAACGACCATAGCGAGTGCGAAAAATTGTATTGGGCACATCTTCCTTCCGAATCATCAATTGATAGTACCCAGACCTCAGATCTATCTTGGAACAGATCTGTGCTCCTCGAAGCTGATCTAATAAATCATCGATGCACGATAAGGGGTACTTATTTGTTGAGTTAATATATTTTGAAATGACAAAACAAGTAAATTCAATAAATAAAAATGATATAAAAACATGTTTAGAGGTTATCAGTACCAGAACTTAAAGTTCTGTAGATGAGAGATCGATCTGGGTTATGAGAGATCGATCTCCTGGGTTTTTCTTGGATGAGAGATCGATCTCAGGAAGACATGAGATCGATCTACTAAGCCTTGAACTTGTTCAAAGGTATTAAGGAAGAATGAGATCGATCTATATGGGTTATAAGATCGATCTGACCAATATAGGATGCTGGTGAGATCGATCTGGTATAGCAAGAGATCGATCTCCCCTAAAACAAAAGGTAAAGGCAGTAGATCGATCTGTAAGATCGATCTGTATGCAAACAGAGAGTTTGAGAGATCAATCTGGTATAGGAAGAGCTCGATCTCCTCAAAGTCAGAGAGCTAAGGAGATCGATCTTGGTTGATAAGAGATCGATCTCCTCACCAAGACAATACCTGGAAGATCGATCTATAGATCGATCATGCTTCAAACAGAGAGGATGGAAGATCGATCTGCCTGTTTGAGAGATCGATCCCTTCTAACATTTTCAAATTGGAAGATCGATCTGCCAGTTTGACAGATCGATCTCCTTGCTTCATTTTGCCTTGATCTTGTAGGAACTATAACTAAGAGATCGATCTGGTCAAGAAGGCAGATCGATCTGGCATTCCACTGGAGGTACCCAACGGCTATTTCTGCAAAATCTCAACGGGAAAAACAGCATTAAATGCTCCAACTACCAATCCTTCAGTATTTAACCAAGCATTGAAGACAATGAGAAGAGAGACACTATTGCTGCACATTTCTTACATTCTCAAGAGTTTAATTCTTTCATTCTTTGTGTCTTCATTCCTCATTTATTGAGTTTGTTGTATAAGCTTAAGTACAAAAGCTGTAATTGTCCTACCCATATTAAAAGCTTGATATTGTATTCATCCTTACCCTAAGAGAGAAGAGGATTGTTCCTCAGTGAGATAAATATTGTAAAAGGGTGAATACTTCTTTGTATTTGAAAGGGTAGAGAGGTTATTCCTTAACCTGAAAAAGGAACATTGTAACTTCTGTTGAAAGTGAGAAAGAAAGCACTTGACAAGAAGGTCAAGGAGAGAGGACGTAGGTAAGAGATTGGCCGAACCTCTATAAACGATCGTGTTTGTTACTCTCTTCCCTATCTTGCTTTAATTTGATTCATTTCATTATATTGTTCATTTATCATTTGTTGATTAAATTTGAATTAAGTTAAAATTTGCCATTAACATTAGAAAATCGATTCACCCCCCTCTCGGTAGAGCCAGCAATTGGTATCAGAGCTAGGACTCTTTAATCACATAGGAACAACTTCCTAAGAGTTAGAAACGATCAAATGGCTCACAACAATGTAGCAACTAGTTTGGTAGGAGAGGGGCATTCTACGGTTAGGCCTCCTATGTTCAATGGGGAACATTATGCCTATTGGAAGACTAGGATGATGTTATTCATTCAAGCAAATGATTATGAGGTGTGGAGGATTATAACTAAAGGACCTCAAATCCCCACAAAAAGAATAGAGGGAAGAGATATCCCTTAGGAAGAAGAAGAATGAGACTCAAATGATGTTAAATGTGCCCAACTAAATGCTAAGGCCATGCACACTCTCTTTTGTGCTTTAGGGCCAAATGAATACAATAGAGTCTCCGGATGTGACAATGCCAAACAAATTTGGGACAAATTGGCAATAACTCATGAGGGTACAACCCAAGTAAAGGAGACTAAGGTAGGAATGCTCACACATGACTATGAGCTTTTTAGGATGAAGGAAGGAGAATCAATTAGTGATATGTTCACTAGATTCACTGATGTAATTAATGGATTAAAGTCCTTTGGAAAAATATACTCGAATATTGAAATGGTCAAGAAAATACTAATTAGCTTACCTAAATCATGGGAAGCTAAAGTGACTGCAATTGAGGAATCTAAGGATCCTCACACATTGTCTTTGGATGAATTAATAGGATCACTACTCACTTATGAGATGAAGTTGAGAAGAAATGAAGAGCCACCCAAGAAAGTGGGAGTTGCTCTAAAATCTACTGCTCAAGAGGAGATTAAGAATGAAAGTGGTAGTGAAGAGGATCTTGAGATGGCAATGTTTGCCAAAAGATTTAACAAATTCATGAGAATGAGAGCTAGTGGTAGTAATAGGAGAAACCACAAGAGAGATCAAGAAGAGGTAGGTAGAAAAGATACAATTGTGTGTTATGAATGTAAAAAACCAGGACACATAAAATTTAACTGCCCTCTTCTTAAAAGGTCCAATGATAGGTTCCTCAAAAAAAGGCAATGGTGGCAACATAGAGCGATAGTGACCACTCCGATGATGACTCAAATGAGGACATTGCCAACTTGTGCTTCATAGCTATTGAGGATGAAAAGGTAACTTCAAACCTCAATGAATATTCTTTTGATAAATTGCAAGATGCATTTGATGATCTTGCATTGGAATATGAATGCATGAGTATGAAATATAAGAAGATAATATCTAAATTGAAGAAAGAAAATGAGTTAATTCTAGAGGATAAATTAGAATGTGAAAAGAAACTAGAAATTACTAACCTTGAAATTTGTGATCTAAAAGAGAAGAATAGTAATTTACATAATTCATTTAATAGATTTTATATGGGACAACAAAAGCTAGATAACATGTTAGAAACTCAAAGAGCATTCTTTGATAAAAATGGGTTAGGATATAATAGAGAAAGTAGAGAAACTCATCTCAAAAGCTTCATTGCTAGAAAGAGCTTGCATAAACCTTCAACGATTTGTTCATATTGTGATAGAAAGGGAGATACATCACATAATTGCAATAAGAAGTTGACCACTCTTAAAGGAAAAACAGTAAAAAGGATATGGGTTCCAAAAGAATTAATTAACTCAAAGGATGTTAATGCATTAGCAAAATGGATCCCAAAGGGATCAAGAATTGCATTCACTAACCTCAAAGGACCCAAGAGAATTTGGGTACCTAAGACTTGAGCTTGAATCTTTTTGTAGGTGATTGAGCAGTGCCACAAAGCTAAGATAAAGGAAGCTTGGTACTTAGATAGTGGATGCTTAATGCACATGACGGGTGATAGAAGCCACTTCAATTCATTTAAATCAAAGGTTGGTGGAGAAGTCACATTTGGGGATAACTCCAAAGGCCAAGTTGAAGGGAGTGGCTCAATAGGTAATGACTACTTTTCTTTAGAAAAAGTATTGTTAGTTAGGGGCCTAAAGCATAACTTACTAAGCATAAGTCAACTTTGTGACAAAAGTTACAAAGTAATTTTGGATTGTATGAAATGTCATGTTATAGATCCTAAGTCAAATAAAGTTCTTTTCTTAGGCCATAGACAATGTAATATATACATTGTCTATCTTAATGAACTTAAGAATGAAAACATATGCCGAATGGTAGACAAAGAAAAAGAATCTTGGTTATGGCATAGAAGACTAGGTCATGCTAGCATGCATGTACTTTCTAAGTTAGCTAGAAAGGATCTAGTTATAGGATTGCCTAAGATGTCCTTTGATAATGAAAAAATATGTGAGGCTTGTGTTAAAGGAAAACATAAAAGGACAACATTTAAGCCTAAGAATAGTGTATCCACCTCTAGGCCTCTTCAATTACTCCACCTAGATTTATTTGGACCAACTAGAACAACAAGCCTTGGTGGGAAACACTATGGATTTGTAATAGTTGATGATTACACTAGATTCACTTGGGTGTTCTTTTTGAGAGTAAAAAATGAAGCCTTAGAAAAATTCATAGCCTATACAAAAGTGACTCAAAATGAAAAGGGATACACAATAACTAGTATTAGAAGTGATCATGGCAAGGAATTTGAAAATATAGGATTTGATGAGTATTGCAATGATCAAGGAATTAGCCATAATTTTTCAGCCCCTAGGACACCATAACAAAATGGTGTAGTTGAGAGAAGAAATAGAACATTGGAAGAAATGGCTAGAACCATGTTGTGTGAGAATAATTTACCAAAGTATTTTTGGGCTTAAGCTATAAACACATCTTGCTATATAATTAATAGAGCTATGATTAGACCCAGGCTAAAGAAAACTCCTTATGAGCTTTACAAAGGTAAGAAGCCTAAGATTAGTTACTTCCATCCTTTTGGCTGCAAATGTTTTGTCTTAAATAATGGGAAAGATAACTTAGGAAAATTTGATGCCAAGAGTGATGAGGGAATATTTCTAGGGTACTCCTTGAATTCAAAGGCTTATAGAGTATATAACAAAAGAACATTGATGGTTGAAGAATCTATTCATGTTATATTTGATGAGTCAAATGATGTAGTTAATGATTCAACCAATGATGAGGATGTTGGAATATTTGAGGAAACTCCAAATTTGGAAGATGATATTTATTAGAAAAACTTGAGTTAAATAAAGAAGATGAAGAATAAATAGAGATATTAGAGAGAGAGTATAGAGCACCAAGAGAGTTAGGATATGTAAAAGATTGTGAAATAGTAGGAGATCCAACTCTTGGAGTTAGAACTAGATCATCTCTAAGGAATATGTGTCAATATATAGCCTTTGTATCTCAAATAAAACCTAGAAATATCAATGAAGCCTTAGATGACAATAATTGGTTGCTAGCAATGCAAGAAGAATTAAATCAATTTGAGAGAAGCAAAGTATGGAAACTAGTTCCTAGGCCTAGTGATCACTCTATAATTGGAACTAAATGGATATTCAAGAACAAGATAGATGAAAATAGTGTGATCATAAGAAACAAGGCTAGGTTAGTTGCATAAGGCTATAGACAAGAAGAAGGTATAGATTATGATGAAACCTATGCACCGGTAGCTAGACTAGAGGCAATAAGAATGTTACTTGCCTTTGCATGTTATAAAAACTTCAAATTATATCAAATAGATGTAAAGAGTGCATTCTTAAATGGTTTCATTCATGAATTTCCTGAACATGTTTTCAAACTATCTAAGGCACTCTATGGTTTGAAACAAGCTCCTAAAGCATGGTATGAAAGGTTGTCAAAATTCTTAATAGAAAAGGGATTTTCAAGAGGAAAAGTGGATACCACTTTATTCATCAAAAATAAAAATAAGGATTTACTAGTTGTACAAGTGTATGTAGATGATATTATTTTTGGATCAACTAATGAATCTTTATGCCAAGAATTTGTTAAGATCATGCAAGGTGAATTTGAAATGAGCATGATGGGAGAACTGACTTTCTTCTTGGGACTTCAAGTGAAGCAAACAAAAGATGGAACCTTCATCAATCAAGTAAAGTATACTAAGTATTTGCTCAAGCGATTTGGAATGGACAATTGCAAACCTCAAGCAACTCCAATGGGCACCAACATCAAGCTTGATAAAGATGAAAGTTGTAAGTGTGTAGACACTAAACTCTATAGGTCTATGATTGGCTCATTGCTCTATTTAACTGCAAGTAGACCAGATATTTTGTTTAGTGTATGCCTTTGTGCTAGATTTCAATCCTCTCCTAGGGAATCACACTTATTAGCAACTAAAAGGATCTTTAGATACCTTAAGGACACTCCCTCTCTAGGACTTTGGTACCCCAAGGACTCCACCTTTACACTTCATGCATATTCAGATGCAGATTTTGGGGGATGCAAAATAGATAGGAAAAGAACTTCAGGTACTTGCCAATTCTTAGGGAATAGATTAATCTCTTGGTTCTCTAAGAAACAAAATAGTGTGGCTGAAGCTGAATAAATAGCAGCAGGTAGTTGTAGTGCTCAAGTGTTGTGGATTAAACAACAAATGAAAGATTATGGTATTGACATGAAACAAGTCTCTATTAAATGTGATAATACCAATGCTATCAATCTATCTATCTAAAAATCCCATCTAACACTCTAGAACCAAACACATTGAGATTAGGCATCATTTCCTTAGAGACCATGTGTAAAAGGGGGATATAATTCTAGAGTATATTGACACTTTACATCAAATCTGATATATTCACCAAACCTCTTGATAGAGATAGGTTTTGTATCCTTAGAGGTGAATTAGGACTCATGAATATCCCTTAAGATGTATATGCTTCAAAATCTTGGTTTTAAGTTGGTTTTAAAAGAGTTTTTCAAAGATTTTTTTGGGCAACAAGTATGAGAGATCGATCTCCTATCAATATAGATCAATCTCCATACTCCAAATAAGCCTAAAGCATTAAGGTTAAGCTAGGCAGATCGATCTTCTATTCATAATATCGATCTCCTTAAGCCTCTGTTAAACAGCAGATCGATCTGTGCATACGACAGATCGATCTCCTTAAGCCTCTGTATTTTGAAGATCGATCTATGCATTTGGCAGATCGATCTCCCTAAGCCTCTGTCAAACAGAAGATCGATCTGTGCATACGACAGATCGATCTCCTTAAGCTTCTGTATTTTGAAGATCGATCTTATGGAACCACAGATCGATCTCTTCGGGCTTCTGGAAATGACAGATCGATCTGTCGTCTCGACAGATCGATCTCTTGTGCCCTGGACTATAAAATCTGGCAAAAAATACCCAAATTTCAAAACTCCAAAATCTCAAATCCCTAACCTCCTGTCACACCTCCTCTCTCAATTCTCATCCCAGATCGATCTTCGGTAAGAATTCTGTCGTATTTTCTCTTCGATTCTTGTTCTAGTAACCTACATTACAAATTTGTTTTACAAAATTCTTAGATAAGTGCTCAATTTCTCTCTAGGGCATATCTAGCTACTGTTCCATTGATTTTGTTTTGTGAACTAGTTTTAGAGTAATTCCCGTGTCTAGAACAATGCCTCGACTTAAGAGAGCAGGCCAAAAACCTCATCTATCTAGTATAGAACCAGGGTCCTCGTCTCAATCCATTCCTCCCTCTTCTGTCTCTACCTTCAACAGGTGTTTTAAAACACCTGCCAAAAGGAAGAGATATGAAGAATATTTTTCTACCATGCCAATTAAACATTGGCGAACTCTCGATTTTTCCTTCTTAAATCGAATTGACTTTCCCTATCTAACCAAATTTGAAGAATTTGGTTGGATTCCATTTCTTAAAATAAACACTCCCGTACCCCCAAACATCGTCCGAGCCTTCTTTTCAAATGCCGAACTCACCTATGATCCTAACGATCCTTGTCAAATTCTAGGGTTTACAACATATGTCATGGGTAAATCGATTGCAATAGACCCTGAAGTCTTAGCCCAAGCTTTCCACATAAGCAATGAAGGCTTAACCAATGAAGATGAGGAAGTCCCCTTGGAGTTTGACCTTCCCGAGGATAAGGCGAGTGACCTCCCAATGCACCCACAGTTACTCCACCTCATTATTTCATGGAATCTTCGTCCTTTCGGTACCTGTCATTCCACCGTTAGGAGGCTAGATCGCTTTTGGATACACCACATACACTCCACCGTCAAAAACCCAACCTTATCCACTTTATCTATCAAGACTGGTTGAAGATTGTCTGCGGCCAAGCCACAACAATAGTGTTTCCGCAACCATTGGCGTATTTTCTCCAATGACTTGGAGTGGACAGCAGTTGCGAAACGTGTAAAGTGCCCTCTCCAAAGAGCGTCCTCAACATCGGGACACTCCACCACATGGGCTACTACAAGGACTTCCGGGGCGACTAGAAGAAGAAGCGGGAACAGCAATCTGCAACAGCTATGGAGGAAGATCCCTCCGATGAGCCGATGGATCCACCTGCTGCACCGACTGCGGGTCCATCGTCCTCGACTCCTCAGCCCACTGCACCTGCTCCCTCACTAGCTGGCATGGAGCTCATTGTGACGATGATGAGTGAGCTGAATCGAAAGATAGATGAAGGTTTTGCAAACCTTCATGCCACCCAGCAGCGGATGATCGAGGAGCTGAACCGCAAAGTAGATGAAGGCTTTGCAAACCTTCATGATACTCAGTAGGCGATGTATGATGAACTTCAAGTCACTCGCACTCACGTTGAGGATCTCATGGATCGATTTCCTCCTCCACCATAGGACTTATTTGATAGCTCTAGTTTTGTTATATGTTCTACTTACTCGTTGTTGTTTGAACTGAATTTGCTTGAATGAGTTACCATCTGTGTTCTTGTTGAATGAGTTTTAATGAAATGCTATTTTGAAATGACAGGAGTATTGTTTAGATTTTTCTTTCTTGCCATTGATATGACAAAAAGGGGGAGAAGAAATTATGTTAAGAACACATGCGTTGGTTAAAACATGTTGAAATGACTTTAAGAAACATATCTAATGGTTTGAAGGAATGATTAAAATGAGGGGGAGTTAAGAAAGTTTAGAGATCAAAAGCCAAAAGTAAGGGGGAGTTTACAAAAAGGGGGAGTTTGTGCAAAATGCAAATAGGTAACTAAACATGTTGATTGATTAGGTTTTGTCATATCAAAAAGGGGGAGATTGTTGAGTTAATATATTTTGAAATGACAAAACAAGTAAATTCAATAAATAAAAATGATATAAAAACATGTTTAGAGGTTATCAGTACCAGAACTTAAAGTTCTGTAGATGAGAGATCGATCTGGGTTATGAGAGATCGATCTCCTGGGTTTTTCTTGGATGAGAGATCGATCTCAGGAAGACATGAGATCGATCTGCTAAGCCTTGAACTTGTTCAAAGGTATTAAGGAAGAATGAGATCGATCTATATGGGTTATAAGATCGATCTGACCAATACAGGATGCTGGTGAGATCGATCTGGTATAGCAAGAGATCGATCTCCCCTAAAATAAAAGGTAAAGGCAGTAGATCGATTTGTAAGATCGATCTGTATGCAAACAGAGAGTTTGAGAGATCGATCTGGTATAGGAAGAGATCGATCTCCTCAAAGTCAGAGAGCTAAGGAGATCGATCTTGGTTGATAAGAGATCGATCTCCTCACCAAGACAATACCTGGAAGATCGATCTATAGATCGATCATGCTTCAAACAGAGAGGATGGAAGATCGATCTGCCAGTTCGACAGATCGATCTCCTTGCTTCATTTTGCCTTGATCTTGCAGGAACTATAACTAAGAGATCGATCTGGTCAAGAAGGCAGATCGATCTGGCATTCCACTGGAGGTACCCAACGGCTATTTCTGTAAAATCTCAACGGGAAAAACAGCATTAAATGCTCCAACTACCAATCCTTCAGTATTTAACCAAGCATTGAAGACAATGAGAAGAGAGACACTATTGCTGCACATTTCTTACATTCTCAAGAGTTTAATTCTTTCATTCCTTGTGTCTTCATTCCTCATTTATTGAGTTTGTTGTATAAGCTTAAGTGCAAAAGCTGTAATTGTCCTACCCACATTAAAAGCTTGATATTGTATTCATCCTTACCCTAAGAGAGAAGAGGATTGTTCCTCAGTGAGAGAAATATTGTAAAAGGGTGAATACTTCTTTGTATTTGAAAGGGCAGAGACGTTATTCCTTAACCTGAAAAAGGAACGTTGTAACTTCTGTTGAAAGTGAGAAAGAAAGCACTTGACAAGAAGGTCAAGGAGAGAGGACGTAGGCAAGAGATTGGCCAAACCTCTATAAATGATCATGTTTGTTACTCTCTTCCCTATCTTGCTTTAATTTGATTCATTTCATTATATTGTTCATTTATCATTTGTTGATTAAATTTGAATTAAGTTAAAATTTGCCATTAACATTAGAAAACCGATTCACCCCCCCTCTCGGTAGAGCCAACATTATTCTTGACGGTAGCCTTGTTTAACATCCGATAATCAATACACAACCTAAGGCTCCCATCTCTTTTCTTCACAAACAATATCGGGGCTCCCAATAGAGAGACGCTCGGTCTTATAAACCCTTTATCTAGCATATCTTGCATCTGCTTCCTTAATTCCTCTAGCTCGATCGGAGCCATCCTATATGGTGGTTTGGATATTGGCTCTGTTCCAGGTGTCAAGTCTATACCAAATTCCATTTCGCTATCCAGTGGCAATCTTGGTAGGTCATCTGGAAAGACATCAGGAAATTTTTTAACCACAAGAATGTCATCCATATCCGGATGTGTTTTGTTCAAGTCCACCACATAAGCAAGAAAACCTTCAAAACAACATTTATATCATTTATATACCTATGCACTTTACTTGCTACAAAATCAAGATTTCATTACTTCTCACAAAATTTTACAACAAGTTTCTCAGGTAAGGAAAATGTAACAGTCTTAGAGTGACAATCTAAGATAGCATGATTGGTAGCTAACCAATCCATTCCCAAGATTACATCAAGGTCATACATATTTAGTAAAATCAGATTAGCTATCATGCACTTATCTCCTACTCTCACTTTACAATCTTTGTATACTTGTGCAACTAATTGACTGACTCTTATTGGAGTACTTATTAATAAAGTCCTATTCAAGTGTGTGGGTCTTACAAAACTTGTTAACTTTGATGCACATGCAAGCGATATAAAGGAATGCGTGGCACCAGAATCAAATAAGGCTATAGCTTCCAAATCAAAAATCAGAATTGTACCTTTTATCACCTCAGAAGAGGTATCTACTGATGCCTGGTCTATCGCATATACCCTACCTTGACCCACAAATTGCTTTCATTTTTCTTCAGCCATCGCTCTCTTCCTTGCAGGAGGTGCAACTGTAGGAACTTTCTCTGGCTCCTACCTCAACTGCTTCTGGATAGTCCCTTGCATAGTGTCCAAACCTACCACATCTTAAGCATCGTGTACCCTGAAAATGACAGGGCCTATTACCATGATATCAGCCACAAACTCTGCGTTGATTTGTAGTCGGTCGGGGTCCACCAATCACTATACCCCTGGCTAGAGTTAGATGCATAATAGGTCTAACAGCCTTCTTCTGTGACTCATCTGTCTCTCTCCGACGTTTACCAAGATATCTCCCACCAAATCTGGCACACTTGCCATCTCCCAGTTTCCTCGGACCCTGGTCCTTATCCCAACCGAACTCTAAAATTTGCAGGTCATAGTCCTGCTCACACAACTGGGCCCGTCATACAACTTCTCTATATGTAGCAACATCAAACGGGGCCAATTTAGCTCTAATCGAAGGCCTTAATCCATCAACAAATCTGCGGACCCTAATAGCTTCACTCCTGATAGAGTCTGGATCATACCGATCTAATGATGTGAATCGTGACTTGTACTCATCTACTGTTCGGTTACCTTGAGTCAGATTGAAGAATTCCATTTGTAGTCTACGTTGAGCAGTATCTGGGATATATTACTCTCTAAAAGCACCCAAAAACATATCCCATGTGATCTTTGTACCCTGAATTCTCAACATAGGTTGGGTGGACTTCCACCAGTGCTCTCCTTCGCCTCTCAATACAAAAGCCGCAAGTGCTACTCCTTCCATAGCCGAACATCTACATAAGTAAAAAAAACTTCTCCATTTAACTTATCCAATCCTAAGTCACTGCTGGATCCTTTACCCCACAACAAGAAAGAGGCTTAAAGTCCATAAAATGCCTTAATCACTCCATATCACAGTCATAACCATGCCCCAAATCATCATCATCATCATACTCCTATGGGGCCACTGGAGGGGGAACTGGCCGAATAGGGGGACCTCGTGGTCTATCTGGTTCAGATTGTACCGGTACAGCATTCTCGGGTTCAGGTGCAGCTGCTGGGGATTCGGTGCAGCCTGTCCTGCTGTACCGGGTGTACCGGGTATACCCTCCAATCTAGACATGATCTGACCCATCATGATCATCATCGCATGCATGTCTTCCTCTAATCTAGCTACCCGAGGATCGAGAGTCTCTATCTGATCATGGGGTTCATGACTAGAGGACGATCTACTATGCCTCTCAGTCCTATCATTCCGCCCTTGAGCTCGTGAATTCTCTCCCCTCTTGCGGTGTCTCTGGTATGAACTAAACATATTTTCACAAGTGCACGGGTCGTACAAGTAATAATGAGATTAGAGTCCCAGATTATCGTCCCACAGAGAAGTTGAATTGCCTAATTAAGTACAAGTTAATCTTACCCTAAGTATATTCTAGCAAATTATGAATTTTCAATGGGTGATCTACTAAGGCTAATTAAAATTACTGGAAAACAATAAAACAATAAAAACCAAAACTAAATAAAACGGAGCGTGAAATTACTTACAGAGCTCCAAGGAATTAAAAAAACAACCTACAAAAGAAAAGTAAAACAATTAAAATTAATTAACTAAAATGCAATTAAACTAGAATGCATATATGAAAATAAAGAAACAAATTAATTAAACTAAAATTAAACAAACTTAAAATAAAAATATGCATGTAATTAAACTACTTAATAAAAATGCAAACTAAACTAACTTAAAATTTAATGAAATAAATCCTAGAAAAATTAAGAAAATAACTACAAGTCTAAATGTCTAAACTATTAATTCTAAATTAATCCTAATTATATCTAATTACTAACTTAACAATAAAATCTAACTAGTGCATTCTAAATGTCACTCATAAAGACTAAACTAAAATTAAATCCTATTTTATATAAAATTAACAATTAACTAAAAGTAAAACTAAAAAATTAACTTAACAAATTAAAGTACTAATTTTAACCTACAGTTATCAATGAACAGCTAACCTAAATTGTCAACTTCTTAAAGCAATAAAAATAATATAAAAGCACTAATTATTAAATTCTAAAAGAAAGGAATGTGGCCAAACATGACCTTAGGCTTAAATCTAACTGAGTGGTCCCATGCATGTGTACTGTTCTGCATCTTCTCTTGGTTCTGTGTTGCTGCTCCAGGCTCCAGCTTATTCTCAGTCTTGTCCAGGTGCTACCATTATGCTTTGTCCAGGTTTGGTTTCTGTAACTTCCACCGACTCTGTTATTGGTTTTTGTACAGCTTCCTTCCCTGCAACCAGCACAACACGTCTCCAACCGTTTGTTCTGCTCCAGATTTCTACCCATGCCGCTGCAGCACTAACTGCTCCTGCTGCTACTTCAGGTCACGACTTCTGCTCCTGCTCCCTATATTGTCCATCATCACACCATGCTCCTGCATTTGCTTCCAACTCTAGCAATAACAGCTCCCCATACTGCTCCAGCTTATTCTACACATCTCCCTACAGCTAAGCACGTCCTTGCCCAGTTGCTTCCTATCCAAACAATGCACGGTTTCTCTAAATTAAGTCCTGCCCAGCTCAGGCTGTCCTGGCTTTGCTTCCAATCTGTCTGCTCCTAGTATTGTCTTACACCCTGCTTTACTTCAGGACAATGCATGGCTTCGTTCTTCTTTCTCGACTCTACAAAAACTGTTGGGTGCTCAACTACAAATCATCACGCCAGCTACACTCATGACCCGTACTATCCCAGCTCCTATCTTGCTCCCCACAACAGCATGCTCCAAGTCATTTCCTCATACAATAGTTACGTACTGGTACTCGGCAGCAATTCCTGGAAACTGTGTTTATACATAAGAACGGGGAGTACCGGGTTTTGTTTATCAGCTTGACGCAACACTAGGCCATAGCTTATGCCATGTGACTATCTTCAACACAGCTCACGAATGAAGAAACAGAAGCGGGACCTGTAGCAACGCAAACTTAAAGGTAAATATGGCTTAAGAAAAAGCTGCTAATATGTAAAGAAACAATAATAGATGAGGCACCAAGAGGACAGAATGTCTAAATCTAAGAAATAAGAGTATGAAGAAGATGAACAGTAGAAAACAATGAGGAATAGAGGAGAACAAAGCATAATTTTGGTTTGTTGGTCTGCTTCCTTGTTGCCGTCCAACTGCCACCCGAACAACACTTCAGTATCATAGCAACAAGCTTCTTTTCAGGTCTGGAAATAAATTGAAGCAGTTAAAGAAACCCAAGAATTAAAAGAAACCAGTGTACTTTGGACAGTAGCTGGTATCGAAAAACAGAGATGGAAAAATGTCCAAATGAAAACCGATTAATGCAGGAAAATGAAACATTCAAACTGAAAAGAAAAATGCAGAAAATGGATAGTTTCTATTTATTAAAATAAAAGAGAATCAACGTGCACAGATAAATGCATAAACAATGGATAAAATAACAGCTAACATCAAACCAACAGTAGTAATGGATGCAACCGAGCCAGAAGAGGATGCTTAGCCACTGTCACCAGTTGTGCATCACCTCTCACATTACTCGGCTGTCCCATGAATCCTTGAACCCAAATGGACAGTAGAAAACAAAGAAATCAAACCAACCTAGTGAGCAAAACCAAGAGCAACAAAAAAAATAAAATAAAAAAATTTCCTTAAGTAATGACGCTTGAACAAACCGAGAAGAAGAAGAAGAAGATGGAAAAATAGTTGCTATCAACATTAATGTGAAAATATCAAAGAACTAGAAATGAACAAAAGCTTTTCATCAACATAGAAATTGTATGAATAGTAACTATGGAAAATAGAATAAAATGATGGCTAAAAAAAAATCTAATCGAGAAAGCTTCTAAAAAAGAAAAAAAAAATCTAAGACTATTCTACCTATGCTACCTTAACTAGTTTTACACTAAAACTACCTAGTTTTTTTTTTCAATTGCTATCATGTCTTATTTATACACACACTTAGGGGTATAATGGTAATTTTTCATCCTAGATGAGTTGACATTGTTTTGCTCTTCATTTTATTTGCTGTAGAGTAGATATTTCCACGTCACTCGTTTTCTAGTACACTTGATTGTGCGATGTGGTTCGACGTGTGTCTTCCAGAAGGTTGGCATGGTGTCCGTCGATCTTATCGTTTCGAAGCGGATAAAATACTAACACCCGGCATCCCACGTGTCCAGATGGCTGGTGACTCAGTCTGCAAATTGGAAGTGGTCCAGTCTCATTTAGCTCATTTTCAGCCCATTTTTGATTGAAACGACTGAGTTTCATCTGGATTTAATTTACCTGCACATTAAAGAATTTTAATTAAATAAAGGGGATAATTAACAAAAGAAATTGGGGATTTAATTAATTAATTAGGAAATTAAGCACAAATAATTCTATTTTCATAGAATTACATACCCTCAAACTTGATTTTATGCTTGTCCTCAAGCAAAACAAAATAATTTTAGGAATGACAAGTACTAAACATAATAATTTTTCCAATATCATCCTCAAAGAAAAAGTACAAAGTATGATCTCAAATACTCACAATTACAAGTCCAACATTCAAAATCATTCAATCATAAGTCCTAACCCAAATTGGACTCCTCGTGAGTGTGTGAAAAATGTCAAAGTCACTTCACAGTATATTATCTGGATCAGATTATGCAAATACAGTGAATGCCAAGTCAATGACATGTGATCATTCCCCTAAGTTTGCTTTTCACTTCTCTCTCCACTAATGTAGTCACACTTAATCAAAGATCAATAGGACTTCATTAAGCTTGTAATGTAAGGTTGGGGCTAAGGTATGATAAAGTTCGATTTAGGTTTAATTACCCCCTAACATGCATTACTTTTAGGATCTTCAATGTAAGAGCTTAAATTTATTTCCCCCAAACTTATTTATTTCACTAAATTTTTTATTCTATTTTTGTATTTTTCTTCTTTCTTCTTTTCTTTTTCTTTCATTTTTTTTTTCAATACATACTCCTTCACTATCACTTAATACCTATATAGGTCACAATATATCCCAATGACTTTTCATGCTTTTGGGGTAAGGGATAGGAATAGAGTGTTTAAGCTACGAAAAAATGTTGCCGGAATATTTATAGAGAAAAGATTATTTGGCCCAGATGGGTGACTAGGGGTAGAATATGTACAAGGATGGCTAGAAAGGCTCAAACGATCTAAAGATGACCTAAATCATCTCCCTAATTAAGTGTGATCTAATATTTCGCCTCGAGATCAAATCAAACAAATTCTAAAATATGATGCACAAAATCAACTGAACAAATGCAATCCTATGTCCACATAAGCTTTCTCTAAATAAATATATAGATTCATGACATGACATATGCATAAGATGAGGCAATCATAATCAGCATTAAGACAAATTCAAGAATTCAGCTTCATGCTTTTCCTAAAATCATGCTTCTCATTTAATCAAAGCCAGACTAAATCATGGGGTCATATCATCGAAATATGGGAAAACTACATGCTAAGTACTAAATCATCCTAAAATCAAACAATTTAAGCTCGTATTATCGAAAAAATTTTGAAAATTCTTTCTCAGATTTTCGAAAAATTTTGAAATTTTTTCCATTTTTTTACAAAATTGCTCAAGTGATATCCCTTCCCCCAAACTTAAAGTGCACAGTGTCCTCAGTGTGCATATAATATAAGGATTTAAGCTTAAGAACAGAGTACTCCCCTTTCTGATGATGATGAACAACTGAAGCTTGATTGAAAGCGTAATACTAGAAAAGAAATATGCAACATAAACAAAGAAAGAAGCAACAAAAAAGAAAAAGAAAAAGAACTATATACAAAGTGAAAAGAAAAATACAGCCACTTCAAATGCAGCTGAAGAAAACAACACTCAGCAGCAGGGCGAAGAGGAGGGGGGTCAGCCAAAGTGGTGACAGGGTGCTGACAGTCAAACCATCCTGAGCCCTATCTACTTCCCTCATTCTTTCAAATTTCTTATGCTTGAGCCTTATATCCTCCTTAACCTCTATCTTAAAACACTATTGAGAGTCATCAGGGAGCTTCAAAGGTTTGAAAACATTAAACTTTACTTTCTGATCTTGGACTCTCATCGTTAACTCCCCCTTCTGTACATCAATTAAGGTTCTACCAGTCACTAGGAAAGGTTTACCTAGTATAATGGGGACTTCCCTATCTTCTTCCATGTCCAACATGATAAAATTCGCAGGGAAAATAAATTTGTCCACCTTTACTAGTACATCCTCAATGACCCCCATTAGATATTTAATGGATCGATCAGCTAGCTGAAGGGTCAGTGTGGTGGGCTTGGCATCCCCTAATCCTAACTTCTGATAAATAGACAAAGGCATCAGATTGATACCTGCTCCCAAATCACATAGGGCTCTACCAAAGAACAGATTTCCTATAGTGCATGGTATGGTAAAACTCCCGAGATCTTTGAGCTTGGGGGTAATTTCCTCTGGATAATTGCACTACATTCCTCAGTTACGGTCACCATCTCATAATCTTCCAATCTTTTTTTTCTAGAGAGGATGTCATTCAAAACTTCACATAACTAGGCATTTGCTCTAAAGCATCTGCAAAAGGAATGTTGATGTGAAGTTTCTTAAAAACCTCAAGAAATTTGGCTAATTGTTGATCCAGCTTTTGATTTTGGAACCTTTGAGGAAAAGGTACTGGTGGTCTAACTAGAAGGGGTGTAGTGGTAACATTTGTAGCATTAGAGGACGAGGAAGACTGTGAAGAAGAAAAAGTTATAGATGAAGAAGCACCTAACTTTGATTCCTTTGTAGCATGATCTTTAAGTTCCTGCTCTTTTTGAGCTTCTTCTTTAGAACTTATGAGTTCTTCAACTATGGGTTGTTCAAGTCTGGACTTAACTTGTGGTTCATAATCTAGCTCTCTGTCGCTCCTAAGGTTGATGGATTTCACATGTTCTTTACCCTCCCTTTGCCTAATAGGATTAGCTTCAGTGTTACTAGGAAGGGTCTTTGAGGACGTTGGCTAAGAGCATTCGCTATTTGTCCAACCTGAACTTCTAAGTTCTTAATTGAAGCAGCTTGGTTTTGCAGGATAGTCGTGAGCATTTCCTTAAGCGAGAGCTTCTTCTCAGCTGCTCGTAAGTGCTAAGGTTGTGGTGGTGGTGGTGGTTGATGGAAGTGAGGTGGATGATGCTGAAATTAAGGTGGGGTTGGTTGATGAGGCGGATGATATGGAAATTACAGCTGTGGTGGTACATGAACCGGTGGAGCTTGAAAACCAGGGGGTTCTATAGGTCTAGAATTAGAAGATTGCCCTTGGTTTTAGCTCCAGGAAAAGTTAGGATGGTTCCTCCACCCTGGGTTGTAGGTGTTTGACAATGGGTTGTTCTGTTGCTTCTGAAGTAGAGCAACATACTGAACCGATTCTAAGTTAAATGGAAACCTATCTAAAGAGTGTGTACCACTACACAGCTCGCAGGAAAGAAAAGGACTTTGGACAGAATACATAGGGTTAGGACTGGTGGAAGGATTATGTTGGGTACTGAGCGACTCTACCTTCTTCGTAAGGTTAGCAATCTGAGAGATTAAGGTAGATAACATGTCGAGCTCATAGATACCCGTCGACTTCTTAGGCAATTGCCTCTCCGAGGACCATAGATAATTGTTAGCTACCATCTTGTCTAACAACTCGTAAGCTTCCTCCTCTGTTTTGTACATTAGAGCTCCACCCGCAGCAACGTCAATGATGATCCTATTTTGGCTCGTAAGTCCATTGTAGAAGGTCTGGACTTGCAACCACAAAGGTAGGCCATGATGAGGGCACTTCCTAAGAAGCTCCTTATATCGTTCCTAAGCTTCGTAAAGAGATTCAGAATCGAATTGGGTAAAGGAAGATATATCGCTACGGAGTTTGGCCATTTTAGAGGGAGGGAAAAACTTAGCTAGAAATTGATGGGCTAACTCATCCCATGTAGAAATGGATCTTGGAGGCAAGGAGGTTAACCAGTGTCACTCCCTATCCCTAAGCGAGAAGGGGAATAATCTAAGCGTAAGCGCATCATCAGATATTCCATTATGTTTGAATGTATTACACAGGTCCAAGAATTGACTTAGGTGAGCATGTAGGTCGTCATGTGAAAGCCCACTAAACTGAAGCAAGGTTTGGATCATTTGAAGGATTGCAGGCTTAATTTCAAAATTGTTCGTAGGGACAGCTGGTGGCCTAATGCCGGTATAATTCCTCCAATCGTCGGCACTCCATAATCTCCAACGGTCCTAATTTCTCTATTTTCTACCATGATGTTTTGTAGCAGAGCTATTAATTTCCTAGAATCCTTTCAAATTTTCCAAAGAGTTCTTTCAATTTCAGGATCTAGAGGAAAGCAATCATAACTCCTAGCTCTACGCATGCAAACATCTAAAAGTCCTTAGAAAAATTTTTTAAGTTTTTTTTTAATTTTTCAATTTTTTTAATTAGATAGAAAATTTAACTAACCTAAACTAAGGCTCTAAATATTTACAACCCAAATATTTACAAGCTAGAATTACACCTAAGCATAATTTCACCAATATTAATTAATGGCAAATTAAGACTTCCCCGACAACGGCGCCAAAAACTTAGTATGAACTAAACATATTTCCACAAGTGCACGGGTCGTAAAGTAATAATGGGATTTGAGTCCCAGATTATCGTCTCACAGAGAAGTTGAATTGCCTAATTAAGTACAAGTTAATCTTACCCTAAGTATATTCTAGCAAATTATGAATTTTCAATGGGTGATATACTAAGGCTAATTAAAATTACTGGAAAACAATAAAACAATAAAAACTAAAAATAAATAAAATGGAGCGTGAAATTACTTACAAAGCTCCAAGGAATTAAAAAACAATAACCTACAAAAGAAAATTAAAACAGTTAAAATTGATTAACTAAAATGCAATTAAACTAGAATGCAAATATGAAAATAAAGAAACAAATTAATTAAACTAAAATTAAACAAACTTAAAATAAAATATGCATGTAATTAAACTACTTAATAAAAATGCAAACTAAACTAACTTAAAATTTAATGAAATAAAATCCTAGAAAAATTAAGAAAATAACTACAAGTCTAAATATCTAAAATATTAATTCTAAATTAATCCTAATTATATCCAATTACTAACTTAACAATAAAATCTAACTAGTGCATTCTAAATGTCACTCATAAAGACTAAACTAAAATTAAATCCTATTTTATATAAAATTAACTATTAACTAAAAGTAAAACTAAAAATTAACTTAACAAATTAAAGTACTAATTTTAACCTACAATTATCAATGAACAACTAACCTAAATTGTCAACTTCTTAAAGCAATAAAAATAATATAAATACACTAAGTATTAAATTCTAAAAGAAAGGAATGTGGCCAAACATGGCCTTAGGCTTAAATCCAACTGAGTGGTCTCGTGCATGTGTACTGTTCTGCTTCTTCTCTTGGTTCCGTGCTGCTGCTCCAAGCTCCAGCTTATTCTCAGTCCTGTCCAGGCGCTACCTTCATGCTTTGTCCAGGTTTGGTTGCTGCAACTTCCATCGACTCTACTCTTGGTTTCGTGTACAGCTTCCTTCCCTGCAACCAGCACAGCACGTCTCTAACCACTTGTTCTACTCCAGATTTCTGCCCATACCGTTGCAACACTAACTGCTCTTACTCCTATTTCAAGTCACGACTTCTGCTCCTGCTCCCTGTACTATCCATCATCACACCATGCTCCTGCATTTGCTTCCAACTCCAGTAATAACAGCTCCCCATACTGCTCCAGCTTATTCTGCACATCTCACTGTAGCTAAGCACGTCCTTGCCCAGCTGCTTCCTGTCCAGACAATGCACGGTTTCTCCAAATGAAGTCCTGCCCAACTCAGGCGTCCTGGCTTTACTTTCGGTCTGTCCGCTCCTGGTATTGTCCTACACCCTGCTTTGCTTCAGGACAGTGCACGACTTCGTTCCTCTTTCTTGGCTCTGCAAAAATTGCTGGGTGCTCGACTACAAATCATCACGCCAGCTACACTCACAACTGATAATTCTATATTTTTATAATTATTTGTGCTTAATTTCCTAATTAATTATTTAAATCCCCAATTTATTTTGTTAATTATCCCCTTTATTTAATTAAAATTCTCATGTTTGCAGATAAATTAAATCCAGATAAATTTTAAATATTTCGGTAGAAAATGGATCAGAATTGGGCTAAAATCAAGATTGAGCCACGCAGACAATGCGAGTCATGCCACCTAGCACATCCAATTGGACAAAAAGACTGATGATATGGAAATATCTTTTCAAGGAGCCAATGGTGTGAAGACAAGTGGCCAAAAAATGTGTAAGACCCGAATTTAATTAAAATACGAAATGAATGAGTGTTCGTGAAAGGAAGTCGGGTTAAATTAATCCCGAACATGTGTAAGGGTAAAATGGTCAAAAGATCGAAGGTCGGTATAATTTCGATAAGGAAATTTAATTTAAAAATAATGGATTGAGAAATCTTGGTCAATAAAGGTGAAATAAATTTATTCTGGATTAAATTGATCAAGATATCAATTTATTGGAATTAATCGGGATTAATCGAAATTTTTAAATCAAAAAATAATCCTGAAAATAATCGAAAAATATACCGAAAAGTCATTCGGGACAATATCGAAAAAATACGAAGAAATTATACCCGAAAAAGGGTTAAAATATAATAAATAAATTAAATAAAATTAAATTAATTAATTTAGAATTAAATAATAATTTTTAAGGATATTTTAAGGGATATTTTGGAATTTTATAGAGTATTTTAATGAATAGTGTAATAATTAAAATAAATAATAATAATAAAAGTAATTAATAAAATAAATGAAAAAAAAAGGAAATCAGAAAACGAAATCGAGAGAAAGCAGAAGACGAAAACGGAAGCCGAGAGCCGACGAACCACAATCCACCACCGACGATCATCAAGCCCGACGAAGCGCCAAGGAGGAAGAGGGGAGGCCGGCAAGCAAGATGGCACCGGAGACGTACCGTGTAGTGGGCTGAGGACGTCGAACGGAGGAAGAGAAAGCCGGGAGGGAAATCGAGTCGGTCCCGACGATCCACAGCGACTGGACGTGAACGGAGGCCACCGGCGTGACCTTGAGGAGGAGGCGGTCCTTTTGAGACCAGTAGCTGCCGACGAAACGGCCGAAATCGCCGGCGATGACCAAAACTGAAAATGGGTTTCGACGGCAGAAAAGAGAACGGCCGGACCGGCGACCTTCCGGCGACCTCGACCGAAACAGAGGGTGGATTCGTGATGCGGACAACCTCGCGGAGCGACTGGTGGCGAGAACCGGCGGAGAACCGGCCGGCAAGGAGGTGAACCTGCGGTGAACCGGTCGAACCGGAGAGAACGGTCCGAACCGGACTGAACCGGTTCAGCCAAAAAGAGAGGAAAAAAGGAAGAAAAAGGGAAAAAGAAAAAGAGGAAAAATTGGGGAAAATTCTAGCGATGCAATCGAGCTTCGGGTAAGTCGATAAGCTGTCAAATTGACCGATTTAAATTTTAAAATATTTATTTAATTAATTTTTGACTGGAAATTTACCCGAAAAATTGTGAAATTATGTAGCTCGACAATTGGCATCCAACGAGAGCTCGAGATAGCCTCAATTTACGGACTAGCATGGAATCTCGGGTAAGTAACCCTTATTTACGACAATTACCTCGTTATGCGTGATATTGATTTGATTTTCGCATAAATTGAATTAAATTATGAAAATTTAGATAAATTGTCGTAAATAATCGATTTAGCTATTCAAGAATTAGAACGAGTCCCAATAAATTATTAGTGGGCCCAATGAGCCCAATAGGCCTCGATAACGTGAAAATTAAGTGAAAAACGGGCTTAAGATCGATTAAGGCCCATTAAGGTGCAATCGGGCCCAATAGGGGTAAATGAGCCCAATGATTTAAATTAAGCCCAGAAAATAGGAAATACAATTAAATTATATAATATCTGACCTGAGAAATATTGATACGTAGTTCCGAGCATTTGATTGGGAGCATATCGGACTGCGCGACGAGACATCAGTGGAAAGGTCAGACTCGACAGGAAAATAAGGTAAGGGAATTCTGCGGACTGCTAGAGGTAAACTATACGAAATTTCAAGTTCATTTGCAGTCTTTAAAAATTACCTGAAGGGTCTAGAGGTCAATTAATAAATTTAGGGCCCCGGATGGGCAAATTACCAAAATACCCTTGTTAAGGGTAAAATTTACAAAGTTAGGAAAAATTGGGAGGAGCAAGAACAAGAGGTTCTTGCTCATTCTGGAGGTGTTTTGATGCATGCATTAGTAGGCTGGCTAACCTTGAAAGAAAATGCACAACATTGCATACTTTCAACGTGAAATTGTTTTGAAAACTGTTTTGAGGAAACAGAGCCGCCTACGTGTTTTATTGACATGTGACGTGCTAGAGCTCAGCTCGCACGATATTTTCAATTTGTGTGATGCACGCATTAGTGCTGGAGCGAGAGCTCGCACTAGAGTTTTACATGCATAGGTGCTGGAGTCCAACTCGCACCAAATTCTTATATATATATGATTTTCGTGATAGGCTGCTAGAGTCTAACTCGCACCATATTTTTATATGATTTTGAGACAGGGTGTTAGAGCTTCGCTCGCACCAGATTTTTATACGGTTTGCATACAGAGTGCTAGAGCTTAGCTCGCACTAGATTTACTTGATTTGATGAGAGTACTGAGCATCGCTCGCACTGATTTTATGAGAACATGTGATGAGCCGTGCTTGGAGCATCAGGTAGACTGTGTGTCACCGATTAAATAGGCCCGCACGTGCGTTTTGAGACATGGCATGTTAAAATAACCTGATGAGCCCAAACAAGGGATAAGGGTTAGAGAAATAACCTGATGAGCCCGAACGAGGGATAAGGGTTAGAGAAACAACCTGATGAGCCCGAACGAGGGATAAGGGTTGGAGATCCACCTGATGAGCCCGAACGAGAGATAAGGGTTGGAGGACCAGTTGATGAGCCCAAACGAGGGATAAGGCTGGGGGTCCACAGAGTACGATGTACCGTGCAAGTAGCATGGAGTACGATGTACCGTGTGTTATCTTTGCATACGTTGGTATCTTTGTGATACTTGGTATCTTTGTGATACGTTAGCATCTTCGGATGCATGGGATCGGATAAGACTGACGGGTTGGATTGACCCACCTCCTGGGCGGTTCCCGATCAGGGTGAGACCTCGCACACTAGGATCCGTGTAGCTAGAGGGACTCACGAGGACACATATGGCCATAGTCCTAGTTATTTGCCGATATATAAACATTGTCTAGTCTCGCATGTTGATGATCTTGACGATGATTTAAACTGAGTTTTTAATTAAATGTGCATGATGGTTATTTCCATGCTTTTTAAACCCATATGTGATGTGAATGGATTTTATGGATTTTGTGTGAGTCAGGGCTACCCGAGGGAAGGGTTGAGTCCTGACCTTATATGAAATTTTAGCGAGAAATAAATGATTTAAAAGATATGCATGTTAAGTTTTCATGCTTTTGAGATTTCATATGAGTTATTTTACATGACATCATACCATATCATTGGTTTTAAATGTGTGGAGAAAGGGTGGTTTATGCATGGCACTACGTTCATGTAGGTAGTATGGTTACCTACTTGTTCGTAGGATTGCCTTACTGAGCTTGATGTGCTCACCCCTTTCATTTTCTCCCACAGATAATCTCCAGTTGAAGTTGAGGCGACTCAGTACTGCATTCTGGATATCCGCTGCTGCCCATCAACATAAGGTATATACACTTGTACATATTGTATCTACATAAGTATAGCACAGTAACATGTTTGTAAGTAACTTTAGGGGATGTATAAATAATGTAAACAATTATAAATGACTGGAGAATAAATAAGTTAGATGGTAATGGTATGGTGGGACTGGCATTGACGCACAGCCCAATTTGTTGGTTAAGTGTGGTCACGATTCGAGGTCAGGTAAGAATTCAAGTAAATAAACAAAACGCGAAAAAAATAACTCTGATTTTTGGGTAATTTGGGTCGTGACATATAAAGGTGGTATCAGAGCAGCAATTGGTCTAATGTATGTCAGTGTCAGTAATTAGGAAATTACATCCCCGTGTTACTGTGCTTGGTTAGATACAATAGTGTATATCGAGATGGGTTTTGACTAAGAAATGGTCGAGAATGCAGGAATGCCTAATATGAGTCGTGTTAGATGAGAAAGTGCACGAGGCAGAGGTCGTAGAGGTAGACCTGAGTCTGCTAAGTCGTGCTGAGTTTGACTATGAGAATTAGTATGAAATTGAAATAGAGGCTAATGTTAAGCATGCCCCATGGAGTTTGACAGAGAGATCGGACAGTATTGAGACACGCTTCGCGAGATTGGAGCGAAGTGTGGAGATTATTGTGAGGAGCTAATTGCTCTGATTATGTATGAGATATGAGGGCGCAGCGGAGTATTGGTGGAAACCCGCTCGACCCATCTTAAGTGTTAAACATCCATAGCTAAGATGAGAAATCTTATTGGATGTATTCCGGTGACAGGATATCCCGGACATGATTTAAAGGAAAAATTTCTTACAGTGCCCAGGAATACTAAATTGATTATGAGTATGAAAACTCAGTTATATTCTTGGACAGATATTACCTCAACAATATGAACAAGTGACAGTCGAGATGTCTAAAAGTTCATGAAATGGCTCAACTTTTCAATTAGAGCCCGATTGGCCCGTGAGATATTACCTATACCGAGGCAGTGCGCAGATTTACAGTTGGGTAAATAGGAACATGAATTGCACGCCTCTGAGATCGGGAAAGGTAGTGAGGGCCGAAATAGAGACAGAAAAGAGAATCGAGAAATGACAAAGATGTTAAAATGGAAAAATGGCAATTGGTAAAAGATTTAATTTGACGAGTCATGGAGTAAGATAATTGGTAAGGCCCCAGTGCATCCAATTTTGACACTCTTGGGGGGGCATTGTGATTGGAGGACCCCAACCTGCTACGAAGCAGTGTAGCAGTGTAAGCACTGTAAGCAGTGTGGAATGTGTGGTGGATACCACGGAAGGAGGGTCTATACCTACACTGTATTGATGAAAATGGCTATTAAGTGTGGTAAGACGGATCATTGATTTTGATTACACAGAGTTGGGCGAGATCGCCCCATAGAAAAGTAAAGAGACAGAGAAAAACTTCGTTGGTATAGCTGCAACGAGAAAGGAGGCAATAGCTAAAAAGAAAAAGGAAAGTAAGTTGTTGGACGAAGGCGAGAGGATGTCTTGGACCAGGACACTATTGATGTTTCATGGATGTGGTGTAAGATACCACACTTGTTATGAATAATGAAGTACATATGTTCATTAATCCTGGTGCCACCCATTTATTCATACCGCCTTCATTCGCATATAAGTGAGTAAAAGGCATGAATGCCTACATCATTGGGCACAATATTGATAATGAGTACCCCAATAGAGGAGGATTAATTAACGGAATATGGATATAGAGATTTTAAGTTAATAAAAAGGGGTGTAACAGTTGAAATTAAAGGAGTAAAGGATTGTACTCACGAAACGAATAATGACAAGAGTTTCGTTATAATAGATACACTAAGGAGATAATCTTTAAGATGAGATATACTTAATTCTGAATACAAGATGTATTGGAGTAAGAGATATATGCTAGGTAAGAACATCCTTACGATATGGAGTCATTAGGATTAAAGCAATTAGTAACGAATATAAATTGTGACCACAGAGACTGAGATATAACGTAGTTATGGTTAAGTCTAATGGTTAATAAAGGTATTTCAAAATACCTCCCCGCCTGAAGACTTGACAGCGTCTAAAAGTATATATATATAACCTATAACGTGAAATCGATCGTTGTAATAAATACCTTTAGCGTTAGGATACCTTTACTAAGACGATAAGAATATTAAAATTCGACAAATCATTAAGGTTAACATAGTAAAATTTAATAAGAGTCGTTAAGATAAGAAAAGGAAGTGACGCAGGTTAGTACCTGAAAACGTAAGCGATTTTGAAGGATCTTATGCGCTTATGCGTGGATAAGTCAAGGATTGGACCGATTTGTAATCATCATTATCGATGATATGTTGGGTGTAGTTAAAGCCCAGGGCAAAATTGTAAGCAACAATTGGAAAATGGCTTTTACAAATGGGTTGTTGCGAGTTCTCAATATGGTCTATTTGGTTGACACGTTTAACTAAGAAAACGTGATCTTTGAATGAGATGATAAATAAGATGATGGATGTGACATGAATTTCGGTGTAGTGAAGTATGAACTGACCACTGTGATTAATTTCACCATACCCAATAGCTCAAGAGGTTCTCAGTGAGTATGGATACCTTGAAATTATGAAGGAGCTGTGTATTAATGTATAATGGGAAGATACCCATGATTTAAGGTTGGCAATAGTATTTGTACCGAGGATATGGTACTATTATGTACACGGTGAGAAATTTTGGGTATGCACTGATCATAAAGCCTAAGTATCTGTTTTCACATAAAGAGGCGAATATGAGAATACCTAGTGGGTTAGAGCTTCTGAGAGATTTTGATTGTGAAAATTGTACCACCCAGGAAAGGCTAATGTGATGACTGATGCTTTGAGTAGAAAGAGCCTCGGGATGGTACCACATATGATGGTCAGGGAGCGTGAGCTGCTAGAGCAGTTATGAGCCTCAGTATTGATGTGATCCCTTCTGATGATGACAGTGATTGTGTGACAACTAGCCTGAGACTAGAACCGGATGAGAGTGCCCAGATTTGACTGGCTTAGCGTGATGATCGGCAGGGTGTCGATAGTGTGGGTCAGATTCAGAAGGGTATAGTGATAGAGTTCACAGAGTATGATAATGATTTACAGAGGTTCAGAGACAATATAAGTACTCCCCAGGACCACAGTTGATGAGATAATAATATTGTCAGAAGCTCACTCTTCGGGATATACAGTGCATACGGAAAGTAATGAATATATATATGAAATCTCTGTAAAGGGTATTGGTGGTCAGATGTTAAAAGAGACATGATAGAGATTGTGAAAAAGTGCCTAGTATGTCAACAGAATAAGGTAGAGTATTAAAAGTCTACAGAGTTATTGTAGCACCTACCTATATCGACACGGCACGAAAAATGAGAGCAAGTCTCCATGAATGTCGTGATGGGTTACAGAGAACCCAGGTGAATTACGAGACTATTTGGATGATAGTCGATAGAGTGACCAAGTCTACCCACCTTATGGTTATAAAATCCCCAGATACTCAAAGTGTATATGAGGATTCAGGTATAAGGAAGATTGTGAAACATTAAGTAGCGTTCCAGTGAGCATGGTATCATATAGGGATTCTCGCTTTACTTCCGATTTCAGAGGATATTTTTAGGAAGCTATGGGAACCCGACTGAATATTTGCACAGCTTTCCATCCTCAGACAGATGGTCAGTCAGAGAGGACTGTACAAGTTCTGGAGGATCCGATGAAAGCGTGTGCCCTTGATTTTTATAAGCTCCTGGAATGATCAGTTGATTTCTAATTGAATTCGCCAATAGCGACAGTTGCCACTTGAGTATCGGGATAACAAGATATGAGGCAGTGTATGACTGTAGGGGTTGTTCCCCAAATTGGATAAGAAAAGTGGGTGACAGAACAGAATTAATTTCGACTTTGGATAATAAGTCTCTGAGGATGTTTAGTTAAGGATGGGAGATTAAGAACACCTCAGAGCAGATAGAAAAGTATTGAAATTCACCCTTGGTGAATTAGTATGGTTGAAATATTTCTTGTCCTAAGAGAATAAGGACATAGCGAACTTTTGGAAGAAGGTAAATTGAGTTGCGCTGGATGGAATATTTTGAGAGATTGGACAAGTGGGAGATAAGACCTGTAGGTTGATGTTATCACTTGAATTAACAGGCACCCACAATGTGTCTCAGCTTTTGATACTTCGAAAATACTATCCAGATCCAGCAGAGGTGATAGGATATGAACTCCAAAAGTTCAGTTTAATGAAAATATAAGTATATTGATAAGTTGATTCGGGCATTAAACAGGAAAGAGGAAGTATTGAGGTTTAAGATGATCTCCTTAATTAAAGTCCTTTGGTAGTAATACACTCTGGAGAAGGTCACATGAGAATTTAAGGGTATGATACGATCGATGTACCCGGAGTAGTTTATGGACTCATATGAATTGGTTCTAATTTGGAGGACCAAATTCCTTAAGTGGGGGAGATTTGTAAGACCCGAATTTAATTAAAATACGAAATGAATGAGTGTTCGTGAAAGGAAGTCGGGTTAAATTAATCCCGAACACGTGTAAGGGTAAAATGGTTAAAAGATCGAAGGTCGGTATAATTTCGATAAGGAAATTTAATTTAAAAATAATGGATTGAGAAATCTTGGTCAATAAAGGTGAAATAAATTTATTCTGGATTAAATTGATCAAGATATCAATTTATTGGAATTAATCGGGATTAATCGGAATTTTTAAATCAAAAATAATCCTGAAAATAATCGAAAAATATACCGAAAAGTCATTCGGGACAATATCAAAAAAATACGGAGAAATTATACCCGAAAAAAGGTTAAAATATAATAAATAAATTAAATAAAATTAAATTAATTAATTTAGAATTAAATAATAATTTTTAAGGATATTTTAAGGGATATTTTGGATTTTTAAAGAGTATTTTAATGAATAATGTAATAATTAAAATAAATAATAATAATAAAAATAATTAATAAAATAAATGGAAAAAAAAGGAAATCAGAAAACGAAATCGCGAGAAAGCAGAAGACGAAAACGAAAGCCGAGAGTCGACGACCCACAATCCACCACCGGCGATCATCAAGCCCGACGAAGCGCCGAGGAGGAAGAGGGGAGGCCGACGACCAAGATGGCACCGAAGACGTACCGTGTAGTGGCCTGAGGACGTCGAACGGAGGAAGAGAAAGCCGGGAGGGAAACCGAGTCGATCCCGACGATCCACGGCGACTGGACGTAAACGGAGGCCACCGGCGTGACCGTGAGGAGGAGGCGGTCCTTTTGAGACCGGTAGCTGCCGGCGAAACGGCCGGAAACGCCGGCGATGACCAAAACTGAAAATGGGTTTCGACGGCAGAAAAGAGAACGGCCGGACCGGCGACCTTCAGGCGACCTCGACCGAAACCGAGGGTGGATTCGTGATGCGGACAACCTCGCGGAGTGACTGGTGGCGAGAACTGGCGGAGAACCGGCCGGCAAGGAGGTGAACCGGCGGTGAACCGGTTGAACCGGAGAGAACCGGTCCGAACCGGACTGAACCGGTTCAGCCAAAAAGAGATGAAAAAAGGAAGAAAAAGGGAAAAAGAAAAAGAGGAAAAATTGGGGAAAATTCTAGCGATGCAATCGAGCTTCGGGTAAGTCGATAAGCGGTCAAATTGACCGATTTAAATTTTGGAATATTTATTTAATTAATTTTTGACTGGAAATTACCCGAAAAATTGTGAAATTATGTAGCTCGACAATTGGCATCCAACGAGAGCTCGAGATAGCCTCGATTTACGGACTAGCATGGAATCCCGGGTAAGTAACCCTTATTTACCACAATTACCTCGTTATGCGTGATATTGATTTGATTTTCGCATAAATTGAATTAAATTATGAAAATTTAGATAAATTGTCGTAAATAATCGATTTATCTATTCAAGAATTAGAACGAGGCCCAATAAATTATTAGTAGGCCCAATGAGCCCAATAGGCCTCGATAACGTGAAAATTAAGTGGAAAACGGGCTTAAGGCCGATTAAGGCCCATTAAGGTGCAATCGGGCCCAATAGGGGTAAATGGGCCCAATGATTTAAATTAAGCCCAGAAAATAGGAAATACAATTAAATTGTATAATATCTAACCTGAGGAATATTGATACGCAGTTCCGAGCATTTGATTGGGAGCATATCGGACTGCGCGACGAGACATCAGTGGAAAGGTCAGACTCGACAGGAAAATAAGGTAAGGGAATTCTGCGGACTGCTAGAGGTAAACTATACGAAATTTCAAGTTCATTTGCAGTCTTTAAAAATTACCTGAAGGGTCTAGAGGTCAATTAATAATTTTAGGGCCCCGGATGAGCAAATTACCAAAATACCCTTGTTAAGGGTAAAATTTACAAAGTTAGGAAAAATTGGGAGGAGCAAGAACAAGAGGTTCTTGCTCATTCTGGAAGTGTTTTGATGCATGCATTAGTAGGCTGGCTAACCTTGAAAGAAAATGCACAGCATTGCATACTTTCAACGTGAAATTGTTTTGAAAACTGTTTTGAGGAAATAGAGCCGCCTACGTGTATTATTGACATGTGACGTGCTAGAGCTCAGCTCGCATGATATTTTCGATTTGTGTGATGCACGCATTAGTGCTGGAGCGAGAGCTCGCACTAGAGTTTTACATGCATAGGTGCTGGAGTCCAACTCGCACCAGATTCTTATATATATATGATTTTCGTGATAGGGTGCTAGAGTCTAACTCGCACCATATTTTTATATGATTTTGAGACAGGGTGTTAGAGCTTCGCTCGCACCAGATTTTTATACGGTTTGCATACAGAGTGCTAGAGCTTAGCTCGCACTAGATTTACTTGATTTGATGAGAGTGCTGAGCATCGCTCGCACTGATTTTATGAGAACATGTGATGAGCCGTGCTTGGAGCATCGGGTAGACTGTGTGTCACCGATTAAATAGGCCCGCACATGCGTTTTGAGACATGGCATGTTAAAATAACCTGATGAGCCCGAACGAGGGATAAGGGTTAGAGAAATAACCTGATGAGCCCGAACGAGGGATAAGGGTTAGAGAAATAACCTGATGAGCCCGAACGAGGGATAAGGGTTGGAGATCCACCTGATGAGCCCGAACGAGGGATAAGGGTTGGAGGACCAGCTGATGAGCCCGAATGAGGGATAAGGCTGGGGGTCCATGGAGTACGATGTACCGTGCAAGTAGCATGGAGTACGATGTACCGTGTGTTATCTTTGCATACGTTGGTGTCTTTGTGATACTTGGTATCTTTGTGATACGTTAGCATCTTTGGATGCATGGGATCGGATAAGACTGACGGGTTGGATTGACCCACCTCCCGGACGGTTCCCGATCAGGGTGAGACCTCGTACACTAGGATCCGTGTAGCTAGAGGGACTCACGAGGACACATATGGCCATAGTCCTGGTTATTTGCCGATATATAGACATTGCCTAGTCTCGCATGTTGATGATCTTGACGATGATTTAAACTGAGTTTTTAATTAAATGTGCATGATGGTTATTTCCATACTTTTTAAACCCATATGTGATGTGAATGGATTTTATGGATTTTGTGTGAGTCAGGGCTACCCGAGGGAAGGGTTGAGTCCTGACCTTATATGAAATTTTAACGAGAAATAAATGATTTAAAAGATATGCATGTTAAGTTTTCATGCTTTTGAGATTTCATATGAGTTATTTTACATGACATCATACCATATCATTGGTTTTAAAATGTGTGGAGAAAGGGTGGTTTATGCATGGCACTACGTTCATGTAGGTAGTATGGTTACCTACTTGTTCGTAAGATTGCTTTACTGAGCTTGATGTGCTTACCCCTTTCATTTTCTCCCACAGATAATCTCCAGTTGAAGTTGAGGTGACTCAGTACTGCATTCTAGATATCCGCTGCTGCCCATCAACATAAGGTATATACACTTGTACATATTGTATCTACATAAGTATAGCACAGTAACATGTTTGTAAGTAACTTTAGGGGATGTATAAATAATATAAACAATTATAAATGACTGGAGAATAAATAAGTTAGATGGTAATGGTATGGTGGGACTGGCATTGACGCACAACCCAATTTGTTGGTTGAGTGTGGTCACGATTCGAGGACAGGTAAGAATTCATGTAAATAAACAAAACGCGAAAAAATTAACTCTGATTTTTGGGTAATTTGGGTCGTGACAAAATGCCAACTCATCAAGGATGTGAAAATTACCATTTTACCCCTAGTGTGTTTATAAATAGGAATGGATGACAATTGAAAAATGTATGTAATTTTAGGAGTAGAAGTAAATGTAATTTAGGAGTAGGAGTAGTGTAGGTAGAGTAGTTTTTAAAGTTATTTTCCTTTCTAGTATTTTTTTTCCCTTTTTTTTTTTACTTTGCAATTTCTGTTAGCTTCCACTTCATTCCATGTTTATGCTCTTCATCTACTTGGATATTTTCTATTCATAGTAAACAATGCATCATTTTGATTTTCTCTTCTCGGTTTGGTTATAATGAGTTTTTTTTTAATTCTTCAAATTTTATTATTTTTTTACATAGCATGATGTTCCTAGTGTAACTCTCGGTTGTGCAAATGAATAACTTAAGTTTTAGTTGATAAATTTCTATTTCTCCTAATGTAGCTCTCGGTTTCCTTTGCATGTCAATTTTTTTGTATTTGCTCATTTTATTTGCTAGTAGTTTCACAATTCTGCATTTAAGTTAAATCTTATTTAGTGTCTTAGCTAGTCACGCCTTGTTCATCCAACTCGATAGAGAAGCAGACAGTGGCACGGGTTGGTGTTGCTCACGGTAGTGGCCAATCCTGATGAAAGCTGGTGGGTGCAGAAGTTCTTCACGATGCAATGTAGTAGCTGTACCAAATGAGGATGCTGACTTGCTAGACTCAGTAGCAACAATAGCTAGGAATCACACGCATCCACCTTGTTCTCCTCTGTTTGGCTCTGTTTCCATTTAAGTGTACTGTTCATTGTCTTCATGTGCTGTTATTCAATTATAATCTCGGTGTGGCCCTCTGTTTCAAGTTGTAAATGCTGAACTCCATTACCACTACTGATCAGTTGTGTAGATATTGATAGTTTGCAGCTGAAGGGTGCAGAGTCTATGGAAAGCACGATCGGTTCCAGCCCTTGTTTATTGTTCTATCTCGTGTCAAGTTCTTGCTTAAGGTGGTGTGCCCAACCTGCTGTGTGCTGTTGCATATTCGGGGCATGCTTGAAGCTTGCAGAGGTCGTGTAACCAACACTTGAAGTGGTAAATGAAGCAGCAACAAAATGGCAGGAAACGTGATAGCTTCATGGACAAGACCGAGAGTTAGCACAGAGCAGTAGCTGGACATGATTACGGAGAGCATGAAGCTTGGAGTAGGTCTGGGTAGGCAGGAACATGGGGCTGGCGTGCTATTCTAGGTTGTTGCAGGAAAGGAAGAAGCACAGGAAACCGAGTAGAGTTGGTGAGAGGACAACCCGAGAGGCATGGTGCAGAAGCAACCCGTTAACGCCTGGACAGACCATACCTAGAAACCATAAAATGAAATGAAGCATGAACAATATTTGGAGGGACATGGGGTTGATTTAAATATAAGGCTTTGTTTGGCATTCAACTCTATCAATTAATTCATTTTCATGCATTGTTAGTTTAGTTTAATTTCAATTTAATTTGTTAAGCTTAGTTTAGAGTCTTTAATTAAATTACATGCTAGTATTCTTGCATAGTAGTATAAAACTTAGTTTTAATTAGGATGATAGTTAATTAAGTGTTCATTTAGAATTAGATTAGGGGTAAATTTATTTCATTAAATCTTAGGTTAGTTTAAATTACATTTTGATTAAGTAGTTTAATTGCATTTTAGGTTTGTTAAATTTAGTTAAATTTATCTTGCTTTGTTATTTTCATAATTGCATTTTATTTTAATTGCGTTAATTAGTTTTAACTGTTTTAATTTCTTTTGTAGGTTTTTGATTTTAATTGCGTTGAGCACTGTAAGTAATTTTGCTCAGTTTTATTTTCTTTATTTTATAGTTTTATTATTTTATTGCTTTCGGTATTTTCAATTCTAGATTAGTAGATCACCCACCTTAATTTCATAATTTGCTAGTTAATTAGGCTAGTCAACTTATCTGTGGGACGCTAATTCTGAGACTCAAATCTCATTATTACTTGTACGACTCGTGCACTTGCCGACATTACCTTTAGGGCGTGTCAAAGACCCGTACTATCCCATCTCCTATCTTGCTCCCCCCAACAACATGCTCCAAGTCATTTCCTCATACAATAGTTACGTACCAGTACTCGGCAGCAATTCCTGGAAACTGTGTTTATACATCAAAACGGGGAGTACCGGGTTTTGCTTATCAGCTGGACGCAACACTAGGCCATAGTTTATGCCATGTGACTATCTTTAACACAGCTCATGGATGAAGAAACAAAAGCGAGACCTGCAACAATGCAAACTTAAAGGTGAAAATGACTTAAGAAAAAGATGCTAATATGTAAAGAAACAATAATAGATGAGGCACCAAGAGGACAGAATGTCTAAATCTAAGAAATAAGAGTATGAAGATGAACAGTAGAAGATGATGAGGAACAGAGGAAAACATAGCATAGTTTTGGTCTGCTGGTCTGCTTCCTCATTGCCGTCCAATTGCCACCCGAATAACACTCTCAGTATCACAACATCAAGCTTCTCTTCAGGTCTGGAAATAAATTGAAGCAGTTAAAGAAACCCGAGAATTAAAAGAAACCAGTTTACTTTGGACAGTAGCTATTCCCGAAAAACAGAGATTGAAAAATGTCCAAATGAAAATCGATTAATGCAGGAAAATGAAACATTCAAACCGAAAAGAAAAATGCAGAAAATGGATAGTTTCTATTTATCAAAATAAAAGAAAATGAACGTGCACAGATAAATGCATAAGAAACGGATAAATTAGCAGCTAACATCAAACCAATAGTAGCAATGGATGTAACCGATCCAGGAGAGGATGCTTAGCCACTGTCACCAACTGTGCATCACCTCTCACATTACTCGGCTGTCCCATGAATCCTTAAACCCGAATGGATAGTAGAAAACAAAGAAATCAAACCAACCTAGTGAGCAAAACCAAGAGCAAAAAAAAAAAAAAAAAAACACTTCCTTAAGTAATGAAGCTTGAACAAACTGAGAAGAAGAAGAAGAAGATGGAAAAATTGTTGCTATCAACATTAATGTGAAAATATCAAAGAACTAGAAATGAACAAAAGCTTTTCATCAACATAGAAATTGTATGAACAATAACTATGGAAAATAGAATAAAATGATGGCTAAAAAAAATCTAATCGGGAAAGCGTCTAAAAAAGAAAAAAAATCTAAGACTATTCTACCTATGCTACCTTAACTAGTTTTACACTAAAACTACCTAGTTTTTTTTTTCAATTGCTATCATGTCTTATTTATACACACACTTAGCGGTACAATGGTAATTTTCCATCTTAGATGAGTTGGCATTGTTTGGCCACTTGTCTTCATTTTATTTGCTGCAGAGTAGATATTTCCAAGTCACTCGTTTTCTAGTACACTTGACTGTGCAATGTGGCCCGGCGTGTGTCTTCTAGAAGGTTGGCACGGTGTCCGTCAATCTTATCTTTTTGAAGCAGATAAAATACTAACACTCGACATCCTACGTGTCCAGACGACTGGTGACTCGGTCTGCAAATTGGAAGTGGTCCAGTCTCCTTTAGCTCGTTTTCAGCCCATTTTTGACTGAAACGACTGAGTTTCATCTGGATTTAATTTACCTACACATTAAAGAATTTCAATTAAATAAAGGAGATAATTAACAAAATAAATTGGGGATTTAATTAATTAATTAGGAAATTAAACACAAATAATTCTATTTTCATAGAATTATCAGTCTCTCAGGCATATCTCACAAGCCTGCTGACTTCCTGCATTTATAACAAACTCTTAGATCTCTACCAGCTCCATATACACATTTGTACCTAAATATTGCATAGTAACTTGGGGATGTACATTTTCTTAGTCCTAAACATCGACTCATATCAGACCAACCGTGCTCTGATACCAAATTCTGTCACACCCCGACTCTGAGTGTCCTTCATCCATACATATACCATTCACGGTTGGGCTGTGAGCTGATGTAACTACTAGTTCCATACATTTATAGTGGAAATATTTGAAATCTTAAAATACACACTCCTAGGCATGTGTGTAAATATACAAAATCATTTATATAGATGAAATATCTTTACATAACATCCCCATACACATTTTTCTTATTTTCAATGTATAACTGTGCGATACAATATGATAGATACAAAATGCTTATGTGTATACATTTCTTATACCTTAGCAACTTGTAGGAGTTGACAAACACAAAAGATCTGGAGACCACCATAAAGTTCTACTGCTCAGTATCTGGAGGGGGAAACATAGTGGGATGAGCAAACCATAGCTCAGCAAGGAAAAAAATGCTAACAGATAGATATTGTACTATCTACATAGCCTATGCATGATCAATAAAATCATCTTTCATTTATAAATGAAGATATCAATGGAAAATGTATTACAACATTTTTCTCTCATAGGCATTTTCATAATATCAATGCTCATTATTTTCATTTGGAAAAACATGCCATAAAATAGTGCTATCACAACACAAGTAATCAAATCAAGATATGTATCAAATCACAATATCTCTTTTCTTTTCACAAATCATTTCTTTTCATCGAATTTCTTTCTTTTTTGAGTTTTCTCAAATTTATCTTATCTTTGAGACAGGTAGGGAATTTAGGCAAACAAATATCGACGACATATGGCCATAGTCAGTGATCTCAAGTCTCACTGATCAGGTGTGCACATGGCATCACTTGCCTGAAGGGGGATGGGTCAGTCCTACCTTTCGACTCATCATCATCATCTTCCTCATCATATCACATATACTCACAGTACAACGTACTCCATGTGTCATCTACACGATAGTCGTACTCGCGTGTACATAGCACGGTACATAGTATTCCCCAAACAACTACACGGTAGAACGTACGCCCATGGACCCAGTCCATCCACCCTACACCGATGGACTTCTCATCCTAAACCATGTCTCATATACCAGACGAGCAAAATCAGCGTGACACACAGTCTCCGCAAGGCTCCATCGTGGTATCTCTCAGTGCGAGTAACCGCTTCCAGCACTGTATCATCTAAAAAATCATTGTATGAGCTAAGCTCTAGCACATTGTGATTATCATAAAACCACGTACGAGCTACCCTCCAGTACAGTTTATCAAATCATGAAAACATATGCGAGTGAAATCTCCAACATAGTCAAAATCATTAAAATAGGTGTGAGCTAAGGCTTCAACACCAATTCACATCTCAAGTCTGATAGGTGGCTATTTTTCTCTTTAAAAGACTTAAATCATGTTTATTAACGTAGCATGCCATTTCATGCTAAGCATGTAAAACGAGCCAACCTATCCATCATCATTTCTCGGTCCCAAAACCAACACATAGGTGTGAAAACATAAAAAAACATACATGTCATGCTATTTCCTTACCGCATCCCATTTTCACAATTTATGCCCTAATTCATTTCATATCACTTATGGCTCAATAGCTAAGTGTAATATCCCTAGCGTCATAACTATTAAAATTGCTGTAAAATACGTACGAATATTTGTATCGCTAACATACAATCCCTTACCTCGAATTATGCTCGTAACTCTTTCGTCTCGTTTGCTCCGTTCGCGATCCGGGTTAATCGAGTCTCAACGTATTCCAATCTACATGCATAAATCATTAAGTCATTTTTCTCTTCTTCTTCTAAACATCCACATTGTCATTTACTTACTTACTCATGCTTTCACAAACCTTTTATCATATTTCACCTTAATGTTTCTTTGTAAATCCATCTAAAACCATTCATTCAATGCCACTAATGTCATAATGTTCCAAGATCATCACAATAGCAAACTTAATCTATTTCTCTTCTAGGCATATTTGGTCAAGTGAGTTCTAAGCATTCTAGCCATATCCTACTAACACAATATACATCCATCAACTCTTAAAATCACTTAAAACGTCATGCTTGGAGTTGAGAGTTTTGAAGACTTACCCAACTTAGCTCTTTCCTTGGTCAAACTTGTGGTAGTCAATTCTCCTCCTCTTGATCAAACCAATGTGTGATTTTTAGATATTTTGTTCTCCTTACTTCAAGGAACAACTTTCCCTTCTTAAGCTTCTTCCAAATCTGGTTGGAATGTAGTGATATTTAGAGTGAGAAAGCTTGATTCTTTGAGGGAAATGGATAGGTGCGGGTTTGGTAGGAAGAAAGTCTGATTTTCAATCCAATTCCGTTCTCTTTTTATAGATGCAGAGGTATGAGATCGATCTGGTCCCTTGTAGAGATCGATCTCTGCATGGTTTGGTAGTCCTTTTTCCAGACAAAACTACTACCAGATTGATCTGCTCTTTATGATGAGATCGATCTATTGCAAGCAGAATTCTTTGTGGAGATCGATCTGCCTCTTGTAGGAGATCATTCTTCTCCTCATAATTCTCAACAAGATCGATCTGTTTGTAAATGGGAGATCAATCTATCAATAAGAGGAGATCGATCTATTTTAACCCGAGGCATTTGGAGATCGATTCCTTCTAGGCAGAGACTTAAGGAGATCGATCTACCTTCCCATGAGATCGATCTGCCTTGTTCAATTGAACTGATACTTGACATTTTATGAGAGGGGATCGATCTCTCCTTCATGGGAGATCGATCTGCTCTTCCCTTGCATCCCAATTTCTACAGTTTTTTGTAGATTTTCACTTTGTAATTAGTCCTTATTTGCCTAATACCTCATTTTACATTCCGAACACAACCAATGTATAATAGTATTCATTTCATATAATTCATAGGAAATAAAACTTGTGCACACAACTTAAAATCATGAATTGTACATTAGATTTCATAACTCCTACATTCCTTATTATTTGTACACATGTAGTAATATGCATATACGTCATAGCTTCATAAGGAAATACTTGTAAAACTACAGGCATTACAATAACACATGAAAAATCATTATGTAAAAACATCTCATGCTCATCACAACAAAACTCATCAGTTTCATCTCAAATCATAGATTTCATTACAAGTCATTTAAATCAAAGCTAATCCCCTCTTCAGGAATATCTAGTGCAAAGACCACATTTCTTTTAAAACATAATCACGGGTGTCATGCCTCTTTCGGGTCTACCCGGGTCTATCAACATAATACGATATCACATGAGGCATGTAGGTTACATTACGAAAACAAATTGGGCACAATGACCATATATATAAATCCCTGTGATCCTAGGCTATACAGATCCCAGCGTGCATGGCATCAGAATTGCAACGAGAGGTGAGGTCAACCCTACTCATACAATAGCTCAACCAACTAGTCATCAAGACTACACGGTACAACGTACTCCATGTGACATACACGGTACAACGTACTCCATAGACCCACATAGTCTAGGGTGCTTGCCATAGGTCTTAGCCCACATCATTGTCTGGGGTGCCTGCCATAGGACTTAGCCCACATAACTATCTGGGATGCCTGCCATAGGACTCAGCCCATATCATGGTTTGGGGGTGCCTGTCATAGGTCTTAGCCGCCCTATACCATGCCGATAACCATCTACTGTCTCAAAATATGCGTGAGATATATCATCTGACTGTGACACACGATCGATAAGAGGATTCAGTACGGTTTATGCATGTCATAATATCTAACATCTCATGTGAGTAAAGCATTAGCACTATTTTCTGTAAAGCATATAAAATCCTTGTACGAGCAACGCTCCAGTACGGCTTTCATGCACAGTAAATCAATATCAAATCACATACGAGCAAGGCTCCAGTACTACTTTCATGCATGTTATCAATAAAAACTAGTGTGAGCAGGGCTCCAACACTATCAACATGAGTCAAAACATCGAAATCTAGTACGAGCTAGGCTCCAGCACTATTTGTAATCACATAAATACGATAGGTGGCTCCAGTTTAAATAAAGTGTTTTCAAAAAATACAACTTAGTACATAATCCGTGTTATTTCATGTAACCACAGAAAGCAATAACCAGCCTATCCTCATTTCATTCATACCAAAGCATTTTATCATGATGAAAACATCAAAATCATGAAAATCCATGCATTTTAGGATCCTTACTACCCTTTTCATAAAATCCCTCTACCAGGGGTAAAATCATCATCTTTCCTTATTTTCAGAATTTTTCTCAAAAATTCTTATTCTATTATTAGATAGCATAGAGAAATTCACGCCCTATAAATCCCCTCAAAATACGTATAGCTACCTCTAGGCACTTACAAAATCCACTTACCTCGAATCACGTCGAGCGTAGTGCAAGTTCCACCGTTAGAAGCTCGTCCAGTCCAATTTTTCCTTAATCCAGTCTCTGGAGTTGCAAACATTCATCAATCACTTCAGTCAACACTAATAACTCGTTTTACGACTTCATTATAATCGATATATTTTATTGGACCTTATTGCATCAAGCTTGGCCCATGATTACATTCGGCCATGGCATGGTGGCCGAACAACCATCATGCCAGTCCTAGCCAATTTGGCTAGCAAGTAACTTAGTTATTTGTCAAGCACTTGACATGCATGCTTAAACCTTAGTTTTCCATTCATTCATGCATTTTCACAAACACCTTATATGCATATTTCATAACTTCATCCAATTTCCATTTACTAAGATCATCTCAAAATCATACATATAACATTACCAACTATAGTATAATCACCTCATCATTAAATCAACCATAGTTCACTTCCTCATACTAAACCCATTTTTAGGCCATGGTTGATTTATCATGCTCTAGGTAGTTTCATCCAACAATACACACACCAAATAACCCATAACAATGTCTAGATAAACATACTTGAAGTTGGTGTATTGATAACTTACCTAGCTTTTACTTTCTCATTTGGCCAAATCTTAAGGGAAGACTTTGCTTCTTCAATTCAGCAACTTGAATATTGATTCCAAACTATGTTGTTCTCCTCATCATAAAGAACAACTTTGCTCAAAGAACTTTTCTCAAATCTGGTAGTAAGGTGATGATATTCTAGAGTGAGAAAGCTAGGTTACTTGTGAAAATGGAGAGGGGTTTGATGTTTAAGAGAAGGAGACTCGATTGTCAGGCCTTTTTATAGAATTGGCATTGTGAGATTGATCTTCATGGTGAGAGAGTAATTCAACCCAAGGAAGATCGATCTTCATGGTGAGAGATCGATCTTCCTTTGGTTGAATTACACGATTTCTCTAGTAAGTAATCTATGAGATCGATCTGTTCTAGTGAAAGGATCGATCTACTCTTGGCAGAATCAAATGGAGATCGATCTGCACTAGGGAAGGGAAGGGAAGGGATTAATCTGTTCTTGGCAGAATCGAATGGGGATCGATCTACACTAGGGAAGGAATCGATCCTTTCTAGGCAGAACTGCATTGAGATCGTTCTTCTTGAATATAGGATCGAACTGCTTTGAATAAGGGATCGATCTGGCCTTCATCTGCAGGTTCCCAATTGTAGTTTTCCCTAAAATTTCAAAGAACAACTTGCATTCAATTGCTTCACTATCCATTTTGCATTCTATTCGCACTTAAAGTATGAAAAGATCCATTTCTTATGATTCATGTATTATGTAACTTGTGTGTACATGATGAAATCAAAAAAAGGTATATAGAATTCACGTGCCTTACACATCTTTGCGTTTCAGTCGTTTCCGAAGGTGAATTTGCTAAAGTAGCTCAAACATTCCATGTTGAGCTCGTTCATCCTCTTTTTAGCATTTTCGTAATTTCACTATGTTCGGGATCAAGCCAAACCAACTTCTTTTCATGAACCCTTTCTAATTTTAAGTTTTTAAGTCCTTATCTAGCCATTACATGGATTCATGAGTATTCATTCATTCTCTTTGCAATTTCATTCAAGCAAAAACTCTTCTTATGATTAAATTAACATAAAATAATGTCATATATGAGCAAATCATAAGGAATATCATGCATACATGGGGTCTCACAAATCTCCCCCTCTAAAGAAATTAGGTCATCTAAATTAGAACCAAATTAGTATGAGAACAACTCCGGGTACTTCTCTTGTATCATACTCTCCAACTCCTAGGTAGCTTCCTCCAGAGTGTGATACTGCCCAAGAACTTTTACGAGAGAGATCGTCTTGGACCGTAATACCTTCTCTTTCCTATCCAATATTAGAATCGATCTCTCGACATATGACATGCTCTCACTAAGCTCCAACGGGTTATGTCTAATAACATGTGTCAGATCCGGATGGTACTTTCGGAGCATAGAGACGTGGAAGAAGTTATGAACACCTGCTAACTCTGGCGACAATGCCAACCTATAAGCTTTATCTCCCGCTTGCTCCGGAATCTTAAAGGGTCCAATGTAATAATGACTCAACTTACCTTTCTTCCCGAACCTCGTAATACCCTTGGAAGGAGAAACCTTCAAAAATACTGACTCATCTACAGTAAACACTAGTAGTCTCCGTCACTTGTCAGCATAACTCCTATGTCGGTCTGAGCTGTCCGTAACCTCTCACATATCACCCAAACATCCTCAGATGCCCGCCTCACCAAATTAGGAGCAAAAATCAATCTTTCACCAACCTCCCTCCATCCAATGGGGATCAGCATCTGCATCTATACAATGCCTCACATGGTGCCATCCCGATACTTGTATGATAACTGTTATTATAGGCGAACTCGGCTAGTGGTAAGTGGTCATCCTAAGAGCCTCTAAAATCCAGCACACACGCTCTCAACATATCCTCTAGAGTCTGTATAGTCCTCTCTGATTGACTATCTGCCTGAGGATGGAAAGCGGTGCTAAAACTAAACTGGGTCCCCATCGCTTCCTGAAAATGTTCCTAGAAGTGGGAAGTGAAGCGGGCATCCCGATAAAAAACAATGCTCACTGGAACACCATGCAACCGAACTATCTCTCGAACATATAAGTTCGCCAATTGACTCAGAGTATCGGTAGCTCTCATAGCTAAGAAATGGGCTAACTTCATCAACCGATCCATAATCACCTAGTTGGCATCATGACCTCTACGAATTCTCCGTAAACCCATCACAAAATCCATAGTGACATACTCCCACTTCCATGTCGGTATTGATAGAGGTTGCAATAACCCTACAGGCTTTTGATGCTCTACCTTTACCTGCTAACAGACGAGGCATCTATCGACATACTCAGTAATGTCTCTCTTCCTCCCAGACCACCAACAAACCTTCCAAAGATTCTGATACATCTTATTACTCCCCGTATGTATCGTATACTTCGATGAGAGAGCCTCTATGAAGATCAACCTTCGAATCTCTGGATCATCGAAAACACATATCCTACCCCTTCTGTATCTGCCCGATAACATCACTATACTACTGATTAATCCGTTGAGCCTGCTGGATGCCATCCACCTCATCCAGTTCCAACCGTAGGCTTGCTACCATATAACCACTATCAGTATCAGGCTGGGTCACATCTAAACTGAGGCTCGTGAACTTTTTCAATAGCTTGTGTTCCCTGATCATCATGTACGATACCAACCCGAGTTACTTCTTGCTCAAGGCATCGACAACTACATTCGCCCTACCCAAGTGGTACAGGATTTCACAATCGTAATCCTTCAGGAGCTCGAGCCATCTTCTCTGTCTCATATTCAGCTCTTTTTGCTAGAACAGATACTTAAGGTTCTTGTGATCCGTAAATACCTAAAACTTCTCACCATAGAGATAGTGGCGTCATATCTTCAATGCAAACACTATAGCCGCCAACTCTAAGTCATGAGTCGGATAGTTCCTCTCGTGATCCTTCAACTGTTTGGATCCATAGGTAACTACTCTCCTATCTTGCATAAGTACATAGCCCAATCCCTGGTACGATGCATCCGTATACACAGAGAAACCTCATGAGCTGGTAGGAATGATGAGAATTGGAGCAGTGGTCAACCAACACTTATGCTTTTGAAAACTCCTCTCACATGCCTCGTCCCACACAAACTCAACATCCTTCTGCGTGAGAGGTTTCAATGGAGCAGCTAGTTTGGAGAAACCCTCTACAAATCTTCGATAATAACTTGCCAACCCTAGAAAACTTTTGATCTCAGTGACTGTCCTGGGCTGTTCCCACTGAACAACTACCTCAATCTTAGATGGATCTACTGATACCTCATCCCTCGATATAACATAGCCCAGAAATGAGATCTGCTCCAACTAAAAGTTACACTTACTGAGTTTGGTATATAACTCATTCTCTCGGAGGGTCTGCAGAACTATCCTTAAGTGCTGCTCATGATCTTCCCTGGACTTGGAATAAACCAATATATCATCGATAAACATAATCACAAATTGGTCCAAGTATGGCTTAAACACATCATTCGTCAAAGCCATAAATGCTGCGGGGGCCTTCATCAATTTGAATGGCATAACCAAGAACTCATAGTGGCCATAATGGGTACGAAATGCTGTCTTGGGTACATCTCCTCTTCGTATCCTTAATTGATGGTACCCAGACCGCAGATCTATCTTAGAAAAGACCTGTGCTCCTTGGCTCTGATCCAACAGATAATCAATGCGTGGAAGGGGATACTTGTTCTTAATGGTCACCTTATTTAACAACTTGCAGTCAATACACAGTCAGAGGTTCTCATCCTTCTTCTTCACAAACAGAACCGAAGCTCCTGAGGGAGAGACGCTCGGTCTAATAAACCTCTTCTCTAGCAACTCTTGTAACTAGTTCTTTAGCTCTTCCAACTCAATCAAAGCCATCCTATATGGTGATCGAGATATCGGTTCTGTTCCAAGTACTAACTCTATACAAAACTTCATCTCTCGGTTTAGTGCTAATCCTAGTAGATCATCCGAAAAGACATCAAGAAACTTTGCAACCACTGAAATGTCTTTCAATTCCAGACGGACCTTATCTGTGTCAACCACGTATGCAATAAACCCTTCATATTATTATTTCCATCGTTAGTAACATAATTCATCCTTATAATAAGACTCATCAATTCCAGCATAGAAATTTATCCATTTCACTTACAACAACTACTACTTTCATTACTTTTTAAGGGAATTTTACAATACATTTTTTCGGGGAAACGTATGATAACACTATCTAGCTCTGAAAACGTTACTGTCTTAGCATAACAATCTAAAACAACATGATTCACAGCCAACCAATCCATTCCTAAGATTACATCAAAATCACTCATATTCAATAAAATAAGATTGGCTGCAATGTCTTTCCCCCTATCTTTAGCCTACAATCCCTATACACATATTCGATCAACTGATTGTCATTTATGGACGTCGAAATTAATAACATTTTATTTAATGACGTAGGCTCAACATATTTTGATAACTTACATGTAAATGAAGGCGATATGAAGGAATGCATGGCACCAGGATCAAATAACACAAATGCTTCTAAATAAAAAATTAAGATGGTACCTTTAGTCACATCCGCTGATGTGTCTGCGGTGTCCTGGTCCAGTGCATGTACTCACCCTCTGCCAACAACCTGCTTCCCCTTCTCCATAGCTATGGCTCTCCTCTTTAGAGTAGAAGTCTTGATAGGAGCTCTCTCCTACTCTGTGCCCTTCTGTGGGACAGTCTCAATCATCTCAGGGCAATCCCGTATGATATGCCCTGCTTCCCACAACGAAAACACACTACCGTAGACATCGGACAAGGTCTGTTACCATGATATCTGCCACATCTCCTACACTGCTCGGTAGTCGATCGTATCCCTCCAATAACTATACCCCTTGATGGTGTTAAGGTCGGATACACCAGAGGTTTTACCATCCTCTCCTGTACCTCCTCAATCTGAGGTCTCTTATCAAACAATCTCTGACCTCCTCTCCTGACCACTCTATTAATCTTGGATCTCTTTTGGTCTCTGTCTTTACCTCTACTGATCTTCCCAAACTCAGAGGCATTCCGTTCAATGTCCTGCTCACATAACTACGCCCTGCGCACGGCCTCATCATATGTCAGGATATCAAATGGAACCAATCTGGATCTGATGACTAGTCTCAGTCCATCAATGAACTTCCTAACCTTCCTCGTGTCACTGCTTATCGTATCTGGGTCGTACCTCCCCAGGGATATAAACCTAGTCTCATACTCGTCTACAAATTGATTCCCTTGAACCAACCCTATAAACTCCATCTGTAACTTCCTATGAGTAGTGTCTGAAACATATTGCCTCTGAAAAGCCTCCAAAAATATCTCTTAGCTGATCTCAGTGTGTCGAGCTCTCAAAATCGGTCTGGTGGACTTCCACCAATACTCTGCCGCTCCCTTTAGCATGAACGCAGCAAAAGGACCATCTATATAGTCATACACTTGAAAAACCCATACAATTTCTCTATCTTACTCACCCAGTCCTCAGTAACTACTGGGTTCTTCACCCTATTGAATGACGACGGTCTAAACTTTTGAAACTACCGTAATCTGTCCAAATCACAACCATAACCCCAAACTCTGCTACCCTATTGTGGAGCAACAAGTGACGCTGTATCCTGAACTAGTGAGGGTGTAGGTGTATCTACCGCCTGAGGCATCTGTGCTGGCTGCGTAGGCATATCCGAAGCAACTGCCTGTCTAGCATCAGTAGCCTGGGTAGTTGGTCCCTGTCTCTCCCCAACTCCCTGCATAGACCGAGCGACTAGCTTCATAATAGTCTCCATACTCCACTCCAAATTAGCAAAGTGTGCCTCAATATCCCTTGGCTTCTCAGTAGGCTCTTACGGGATCTAACCAGTCTGTGACTCGGTACGGCTCTCAGGTCTCCCTCTACGACTCCTAGCACGTGCACTCACCCCTCTACCACTGTGTGTGACAGGCATAATGCCTAAATTCCTGTATCCATAATTATTCAGTAGTCTAACCCATTTGATATACACATTTATATCTAAACAAAGCACAACAATATGGGGATGTAAATTCACTTACTACTAACTTCGACTCATATCAGGTCAACTCTGCTCTAATACCACCTTTGTCACGACCCCCTTTCATTCAAAAATCACTACAAATTTTTGCTCATACATTATCTTTCCCTGTTGTGACAATTAACACCAACTAGTTGAGCTATGACCTAGAGTTAGTTACCTCTTACCATATACCATATCATTTATCATTTATATAAAGTAATTGTAAACACTTAAACTATTTACACTGTAGCTTTATTATTTGGTACGTGTCTACAAATATTAACATCCCCTAGGTTTACATTCCAAAAGTATTACTGTACTGTACTTGTTTAGATACAAAACAATATTAATGTGTATACTTCTCAGTGATGGGTAGCGACGAACACTAGGAGTGCGAGTCTCTGCTTGCTCTCAACCACTATGGATGCTCTGTAGAGATAGAAAGTGAAAGGGTGAGCACAACTCGTTCAGTAAGGAAATAATGTAAGCATGTAGATAGCTACACTATCTACATACTTATAATGTCATGATATAAAAATCATTTACATCTGGAGCATGAGGTAAAATAAAACCATGCCACATGAATATGTATCAAATATATGAAAACTCATAAAATCAGACATGATAACACATGAAAAATCATCATGTCAAAACATCTCATGCTCATCACAACAAAACTCATCAGTTTCATCTCAAATCATAGATTTCAACATAAGTCATTTAAATTAAAGTTAATCCCGCTCTTCAGGAATATCTAGTGCAAAAACCACATTTCTCTTAAAACATAATCATAGGTGTCACACCTCCTTCGGGTCTACCCGAGTCTATCAACATAATACGATATCACGTAAGGCATGTAGGTTACATTACGGAAACAAATTGGGAACAATGGCCATATATATAAATCCCTGTGATCCTAGGCTACGTGGATCTCGACGTGCGGGGCATCACAATTGCAACGAGAGGTGAGGTCAACCCTACTCGTACAATAACTCAACCAACTAGTCATCAAGACTACACGATACAACGTACTTTGTGTGACATACACGGTACAACATACTCCTTGGATCCACATCGTCTGGGGTGCCTTCCATAGGTCTTAGCCCACATCATTGTCTGGGGTGCCTGCCATAGGACTTAGCGCACATAACTGTCTGGGATGCCTGCCATAAGACTTAGCCCACATCATGGTTCGAGGGTGCCTGCCAAAGGTCTTAGCCGCCTTATACCATGCCAATAACCATTCTCTGTCTCAAAATACGTGTGCGATATATCATCTCACTGTGACACATTATCTACAGGAGGCTTTAGCACGGTTTATGCATGTCATGATATGTAACATCTTGTGTAAGTAAAGCATTAGCACGATTTTTTGTAAAGAATATAAAATCCTCGTACGAGCAACGCTCCAGTACGGCTTTCATGCATAGTAAATCAATATCAAATCACGTACGAGCAAGGCTCCAGTACTACTTTCATGCATGTTATCAGTAAAAACTAGTGCGAGCAAGGCTCCAACACTATCATCATGAGCCAAAACATCGAAATCTAGTGCGAGCTAGGCTCCAGCACTATTTGTACTCACATAAATATGATAGGTGGCTCCAGTTTAAATAAAGTGTTTTCAAAAATACAACTTAGCACATAATCCGTGCTATTTCATGCAACCACAGAAAGCAATAACCAGCCTATCCTCATTTCATTCATACCAAAGCATTTTATCATGATAAAAACATCAAAATCATGAAAATCCATGCAGTTTAGGATCCTTGCTACCCTTTTCATAAAATCCCTCTACCATTGGTAAAATCATCAATTTTCCTTATTTTCAAATTTTTTCTAAAAAATTCTTATTCTATTATTAGATAGCTTAGAGAAATTCATGCCCTATAAATCCCATCAAAATACGTATAGCTACCTCTAGGAACTTACAAAATCCCTTTACCTCGAATCACGTCGAGCGTAGTGCAAGTTCCACTGCTGGAAGCTCGTCCAGTCCAATTTATCCTTAATCCAGTCTCTGGAGCTACAAACATTCATCAATCACTTTAGTCAACACTAATCGGTTAATTTTGACCGCTTATCGACTTACCCGTTGCTCGACTGCATCATCGAAATTTTTCCCTAATTTCCTTTCCTTTTCTTTTCTTTTCTTTTCTTTTCTCTTTTTCTTCTTTTTCTTTTTCTTTTTTTTCTTTTCTGGCTGAACCGGTTCGGTCTAATTCAGCCCGGTTCAGATCGGTTCGGTTTAGCCCGATTCAGTTTTCTCTTTCGTCGTTCGGAGCTTTGCCGATCGGTTCTTCACTAGCTTCGGTCTCCAACAAGTTTGCAGGGTTGTCTGGTGCATAAATCTTGTGTGGGTTTCACTAGGACTAGTCGAAAAGTGGCCGGTCCGACCTCTTCTCTCTTCAGCGTCGGTGGTGCCTCTCCTTTTCGTCATTTTTGGCCCTTTTTGTCACCGACGATAGCGAATCAACCCTCCTCCTGGCCAGTGACGAGGCCCTCTCCCTTCCTCCGACCTCCGTCCACCTCTGTTCCTTCTCTTTCTCTCTCAATCTCTATTCCTCTCTCATTCTTGCGCGGTCGCCATTTCCCCTCAGCTATCGGTGTCGACGAGCTCGGGTGGCTCGGCTGTCTCGCCTAGTCAGTTCTCCGGTGGCCTCCGTTGGGTGAGGCAAGGGGAATGCTCGGCTCCCTCGCGCATCTTTCGTTTCCTTCTCCTTTGCAGAATCGTGATTTCGCAATTCTGTCATTGTTTTTTTTATAATTATATTATATTTTATTTTAATCAAATAATATATAATAAAATACCCAAAATATCTAAAAAATCATATTTTATTCCTTAAATCAATTTAATGAATTTATCAGTCTTATTTTATTTTTTCGGTATAATTTTTCCATAGTTTCGATATAATGTCTCGGGAAAAAATTACGATTTATTGTAATATTTTCGTATCCTGACCAATTGGACTCGGAATTCAAGAGTTTCTCCTTTATTGATCAAGATTTCCTAAATCCATATTTATAATGAAATTTTCTCGTTGAATTTATATCAGATTTTAGGTCTTTTAACCTTTTTACCCTTGCACGTATTCGGGACCAAATCAAACCGACTTCCCTTCTTGGATCCACTATCTTTACTCATTTTAAACTCGTATCTTTTGTCCAACGATTTAAATCCATTTAATTTAAATTACTGCTCCTCATTTATCCTGTTCCGTATTTTCATACCTCCGCTACATCATTCACATTCATATGCTTAATTCATCCGTCTTATGATTCCAAATGATGAACATAGTGGGAAAAATTTGGGTTTCACATTTCTCCCCACCTTTTAAGAATTCAGTCCTCTGAATTCAAGCTGGTCCATCAGCCAGGTGAGGGTACTTCTCCCTCATTTGGCTCTCTAGCTCCTAAGTAGCTTCCTCTGTCTTGTGATGTCGCCAGAGAACCTTCACTAGTGGGATAGTCTTAGACCTTAACACTTTCTCCTTCTTGTCGAGAATCTAGATCGGTTACTCAACATAACTCATGTCCTCCTGTATCTCTAGTGGCTCATACTCGATGAAATGAGAAGGGTTCGAATGATACTTTCTTAACATCGACACGTGGAAGACATCATGTATACTCGACAACTGAGAAGGTCGTGTAAGCCGATATGCTACATCTCCCACTTTACCCAAAATTTTGAATGGACCAATGAAGCGAGGACTCAGCTTTTCCTCTTTTCCCGAAATGTATAATACCCTTCATCGATGACACCTTAACAAATACGGAGTCCTTAACCTGAAATTCAAGAGGACGTCTGCGTACATCGGCATAACTTTTCTATGCAGTCCTCAATCTGTCACATATGAGCTGAATACCCTTAGCTGCCTGTTCCACTAAATCGGGAGCAAGGTGAATCTAGGACAATGGGTCTCCTTCAGAATGCTCTGTCTCAAGGTGTCATCATGTGACACACAGATATGGCCTTGGTACCTCAGTAATCCATCATCACGGACCATAAATTCAGACTGTAATCTCTCCTTTGCCTGGCTAACCATATCCAATAACCTTTGATTGTTTCGCTATCCACCTCTAATCTGGTATAGTATACTTGGTTCAATCTGTAGGCTAGCCATATATCCATGCTCAATCTCATCCATACTGATCCTGAGTTCGACGAATTATCCCAATAAGTCCCATTCTCTAATCATCATGTATGACACCATACCTTTTCAACTCAGGGCATCGGCTAGCATGTTCGCCTTACCAGGATGGTATAAAATCTTACAGTCATAAACCTTGAGGAGCTCTATCCATCTCCGCTGTCTCATATTTAGCTCCTTCTCGCTGTCTCATATTCTCTCTCTTTCTCGCTCCGTCTCTCTCGGTCTCCATTCCTCTCTCTCTCTCTCTCTCTCTCTCTCGCGGTCGTCGTTTCTCCTCAACTATCGATGCCGACGAGCTTAGGTGGCTCCGCTATCTCGCCTGGTTAGTTCTCTGGTGGCCTCCGTTGGGTGAGGCAAGGGGAAGGCTCAACTTCCTCGTGCGTCTTCTTCTGATTCATTCTCTTTTTCAGAATCGTGATTTCGCGATTCTATTTTTTTTTTATAATTATATTATATTTTATTTTAACCAAATAAAATATATAAAATACCCAAAATATCTGAAAAATCATATTTTATTTCTTAAATCAATTTAATGAATTTATCAGTCTTATTTTATTTTTTTGGTATAATTTTTCCATATTTTCGATATAATGTCTCGGGCAAAAATTACGATTTATCGTAATATTTTCATATTTTGACCAATTGGACTCAGAATTCAATAGTTTCTCCTTTATTGATCAAGATTTCCTATATCTATATTTATAACGAAATTTTCTCGTTGAATTTATACCGGATTTCAGGTCTTTTAACCTTTTTACCCTTGTACGTATTCGGGACCAAATCAAACCTACTTCCCTTCTTGGATCCACTATCTTTGCTCATTTTAAACTCGTATCTTTCGTCCACCGATTTAAATCCCTTTAATTTAAATTATTGCTCCTGATTTATCTTGTTCCGTATTTTCATACCTCCACTACATCATTCACATTCATATGCTCAATTCATCCGTCTTATGATTCCAAATGATGAACATAGTGGGAAAAATTTGGGTTTCACACGAAACCTCAAGATTTCCACTCAATTCTAATTCTCCAAGTCAAATATACCTTATATTAATTTCCCATGGCCTTGGAATAATTTTTATGAATTGATGAAATTTATTTTAAATTTATTTCAATTATTATACCCAATTTCTCGGTTTAGTGCTAATCGGGATTTTACTTGTTTTTTCGATTTCGATGCCTTAGTTTTACCTTCTAACCACCAAAGCATACTCATAAATGTAATCTCCTAAAAAGTACTTCAATTTAAAATCTTACCTCGAATTTTGTGCCCCGAGCTTCATGCCACTAATCCGAGTGCTTTGATTATTTTGGGCCATGTATAATACTTAGGTAAGTCTTGAACTTCTTATCTTAGTTTTTAAATAAATAATAATACGAAAAGTTAAGTTTCATAGAGAGAGAAAAATAGATGAAAGTGAATTTTTTTCGAGTTCTTATAGGTCAAATTATGTTAAATTTTGAAATGTAGTCCTTGTACTTTGTCTTCTTCTAGCCATCTCAACAAGAAAACCACAATTAATACTCAAATTTTAGTCTGATGGGGATTTGATGTTAAATATGACTCAACCCAGAATACCACACACTTGGCCTGGCCTAATAGGCCCAGCCCAGATTCTACGTAATCTCTTGGTCTCTTCAGTTTCATGACTTAAAGACAGATCGATACTACTTAGACAACCAAACTCCAATTGATGATGACACATGACGTAATCATGTGCCCTTCACTTGACTATAAATAGGCCCTCATTTCCCTTGGAAAGGGAGGTGGCTCTCTCATTTTGCTATCCAAACCCTGTTGTATTTACTTTACGCCTTATTACTTTTCTTACATACTTGTATCATAGTCGTGCTTAGATACCCAAACAATTTTTTCAAGAGCATTGTACTTGGTGAATAGTCCGTTTCACACATTACACTTAGTAACAACCTCATAGCTACCCTATGGACGTAGTCATATTGCCAAACCACATAAACCTTAGTGTCCATTTCTTTACTTACTATGTTCGCCACTCCGAAACAAAAACCAAATCTAAAATTAAAAGAACTAATATGGAGAATTAATAAGTTGATATTACACCATACTTATTAATTCATTAAGCTACATTATTATGGAAAGGTTTAATTATAATGAGAGATTTTATCATTGAAAGGCTTGGTTGAGATTCACAATTTTAACTCTCTAATAATTAAGTGGTTATGATGGCTTGCTAGATCTTACTCATGATCTATGAATATGAACTAGAAGCATAATATAAATTATGGATTTAATTTATAATCATTACTAATATGTTAGGAGCCTAATGATCACAAACATAAGATAAGATACCAAAGTTAAAATTAGGATTATCAGATTAAGTAGGACTTAGATGAAATTGGCTAAAAAGCTTTATGGTTTGAATTATAAGTCCTAGAAACATAATTGTAAGTGGAAAAGTTGCTTGTCTTAATTCCAAAACAATAAAAATAAATCCTAGCTTATTGGGATAATGTTGAAAGAGAAAACATAATAATCTTTCACAATATCAATAGAGAAATTGGCAAACTCAAAGTTTGGAGAAAATACTTCTCCCTTACTACCTCTATCACCAAATTATCTTCCATTCTCTTCAGTTTTTACAAATAGAACTGCAATAACCATAAACCTCTTCTTACCGCCACCTATAGAGCATTAAGAAGTGTTCTTTTTTTTTTTTCTTATCAAATTAAAGAGTGTTCTTGAACCTTGAAGGAAAGAAAGTTAGCCCAAGATTGCTTTTGAAGTAAAACTTGCTAGCACAAGTTTCATCCCAAGTTAAAAAATATTTCATGATTGTTGTTGTAACACCCCAAAAACATGGAATTTATGGCTAATTTAAAATTTTATCTTTTAATTCACTTATTACTTAAGGTGTATTCTTGCTCAGTGTTAGTTCACATTTTATCTTTTCATTATTAAACTCTTCATACTCGATTATACTTATATCATTTTCAACGAAAATCCAACATCATAACCTCTTATATATATCCCTATCCTCTTGCAAATTTTTCAAAGCAAACACAAATATCCACAACCAGTTTATTTTACTACCATTTTATTACCAAGACATTCATGAGACTCCAAAACATCAGCATCCAAATTTATTATGTCACATAGTATCGAAACGACTCACTTTTCCCAAGTTACATATATATACAGCCCTGATTACATCCCAAATGTTTACTTATATACAAGCACCTATACTGCATAAGTTGTTTGAATACAAAATGAATTATACCTTACACGTGTACAAGAAATAGCCTGGGAAGAGTTTCGTCCACCAGCCTATGTCATGTACGCAGCAGGCACTGACAATTACTGTAAATAATCTAATAGGAAGGGAAAAAGGGGAGTGAGCTTCAACTAGTCTAGTAAGGAGTGCATTTAAAAAAAAGAAACGATAAATCAAGTCATTAGTAGAATAATGGTACAATTCACATCTCAGACTACATGATAAAAATCATCCGAGTATATATACTCAAAACATCAACTCATTATCATATTAAATCATATCTCATAATAATATGGAGACTAGACATTTACTATTCCTGTCATGAAAGAAATCACCACTCTATCCTCAAAAGAGGGAATCAAGTCATCCTCAAAAGAGGGCATCCTCCGAAGAGGGAATCAAGCACCTATGGCCATGTTAAGGCTGTAGACTGGATCAGGGTCATACAACATCATCTCAATGCCACCCATGCGATATCTCATATAAATAAAGGAAAACATCATGACAGACACATAGAATATGCGTAACATGGTCAAGATCTAGCCCGATCCCAGGCCGTCGGCTAGAATTCCCTTGGGTCTCACTCAATCGACCCCCAGGTTTCCCTGACTCGCAAGCTATTGAGCTACAGTCTCAAAACATACCATTATATTGAAAATAATTTTGCGTTTATCATAGAGCTCATAATAGTTTTGCTTCACAAATCTCATATATATATATATATATATTGTCTGCAAAGCTTTAAAATCACGCAATCATGCTCAAATACAATAAAACATGCACGCGAGTAAGAAAACTCAGGCTATATGTCTTTCTCGGGGTTTATGCTTATTTCATAAAACATTTACATGCCACTAATTATTTATTTGTAAATAAGGAACTCAGGTATTGAAATCGGTTGCATCCCTTACCTAATTGAGGTTGAGGTAACCTTGAATCGTCGGGTGCCGGGTTCACCTCGTTTTACGTGCCAACGTCTCGAGCTATCCAAAACAATTTCAAAACCAATTAATTCTCAATTTCATCTTTAATTCATGTCTATATTCATTTGAAACTCAAACGGGGTCAATTGGACCCTTTTTCAGCCAGTTTCCCTATTTTCTCGATTTTACTGATAAAGTCTCGGTTTAAGCTATTTCATTAGTTTCTTTCCATCACATTTATAGCTTATCAACCTAATATCTTAAACATTTATTTCAAACTCCTTTTAATCATTCACAACACCCCAATTGTCAATTTTTCACACTTTTACGATTTTTCACTTAACTGAGCTATAAATTGAGTTTTTCGATTTAAATTTAACTGTCTGCAACATTCAACACAGTCAAAATTCATCACTTTCTTACTCCACATATGTTGGCTGAAACTACAACCCTCTCTAGAAATCATTTCAACAATTCTTGCTTAACTAAAAATCATCCTACAACATCAAACAGTCACATATCATGAGTTTATCATCTTCCAACAATTTCTTGGTAACTCTGACCAACTTTTACAAGCCATTTTTGCATCGGTAAGAATTCTAAGCTATCAATAAATATGTAAACATCTTAAAATCATCCAAAACAACAAGAAAAAGCAATAAAAAACTTTCAAAATTAAAGCTTTCTCTCACCATGGAACAGGTTAGTTTCTGCCCCCGTTATTCTCACTAGATTTTCACCTAGAAAATAACCTCCTTTGGGGCTAAATTTTTTATATGTTATATAGGGGTTAAGGATGAAGATTTGATTCATCTTGACCAATGACTAAAAATGGCTGGAAGATGGCCGAAAAATTCATGCAAATCTGACTAGTCAAGAACATAAATGACAACTTAGGGAGAATGGTTCTCTCTCGTTTCATAAGCTTTTAGGTTGGTCTATACCTCCAGAAAGCTCATGGGATCTTCTTTAAATCTGGAAAATATCAAAAAAAAAATTCCTTCTAGATGGTCTCCAAATTTAGAAATTTCTGATGGGTCAGTAGTTTCCTAGGCTAGGGCAGTCTACTGCCCTATTTTAGAAAATCCACCAAAAATATTGTCCAGCCCATTTCTTCCAATTTTCCACTCCTCAAGTGTTTTACTATGTTCCTAGTATCTGTCATAAAAATTTGGGGCCCACTTGTTTAAAAAAATTTCACCGATTGAGCCCGTTTTGCTCAATTTGGTCATTACCGATTAAAATGGCTTAAGGTTTTCGATTTACTTTAACAATTAATTCTAACACCGAAACCTCATTATTTCCACTCCATATTCATTCCCCATGTCAATTATGCATTAAGTGAATTTTCTATGGTCTCAAAATAATTTTCATGAATTTCTAGAATTTATTCCGAATTACTAGGCCCATTTGCTCGATTTAGTGTAAACTCGAGTTTCACTAATTTTATCACTTCTAACACCTTAGTTTCACTTTCTAATCATTAAAACATGCTTTAAATCACACTTTTGAAAAATACTTAAAATTGCATCCTTACCTCAAAATATGTGCCTCAAGCTTCGTGCTACTATCCTGAACGTCTCGATCATTCTGGGCCCTACATGAACATTTAGATGAGTCTTAGACTTCTCAGTTTAACTTAGAATGAATAGTATGGGAAAATTCGAGTTTCACATTCCTCCCCACCTTTTAAGAATTTTGTCCTCCAAATTCAATCAGGTCCATCGAATAAACGTGGGTACTTCTCTTTCATCAGGCTCTCTAGTTCCCAAGTTGCTTCTTCTATTGAGTGGTGCTTCTAGAGAACCTTTACCAATGGAATTCTCTTCATCTGAAGTACCTTTTCTTTCTTGTCGAGGATCTGGATAGGTTCTTTTACATAGTTCCTATCTCTCTAAATGTCTAAAGCTTCATACTCGATGATGTAGGGGGGATCCACATTATACTTCCTCAACATGGAGACGTGGAAGACATTATGAATCCTAGAAAGCTGTGGGGGCAAAGCTAATTGGTAGGCGACATCTCCCACTCTCTAAAATACCTCAAACGGACCAATAAAATGAGGACTCAACTTCCCTTTTTTTTCTCGAAGTGCAAATACCTTTACTTGGAGACACCCTAAGAAATACAGAATCCCTAGCCTGAAACTCAAGTGGCCGTCTACACACATCGACGTAACTTTTTTTCGACTCTGAGCAACCCGTAATCTGTCACAAATAATTTGTACGCCTTTAACTGCCTGCTCAACAAGATAGGGAGCAAATACTTTCCTGTCACCCACTTCTTCCTAAGCTATCGAGGATCTACACCTTCTGCCATATAGAGCCTCATAAGGTGCCATACTGATACTAACATGATAACTATTGTTATAGGCAAACTCGGTAAAGGGCAGGTGATCATCTCGTGAACCCTTAAAGTCTAATGTACATGCCCTTAACATATCCTCTAAGGTTTGAATAGTCTGCTCTGACTGACCGTTAGTCTGAGGATGATAGGCGGTACTGAAATTCAATTGAGATCCCATGGCTTCCTAAAAATGGGTCCAAAATCTAGAGGTGAACTTGGAATCTCTATCAGACATTTTACTCACGGGAGCCCCATGCAACCGAGCTACCTCTTTGACATATAATTCTACCAAGGCACTCAAGGAATCCGTGTTCTTGATTTCAAAGAAGTGGGCACTCTTAGTCAATCTGTCCACTACCACCCAGATTGCATCGTGATCCCTCCAAGTCCTCGGTAATCCCATGATAAAGTCCATAGTGATATGCTCTCATTTCCATGTAGGCACGGGCAAGGGCTTAACTAATCCTTTGGGCTTTTTATGCTCAACTTTCACCTGCTGACACACCAAACATTTGGCCACAAATTCTACCACATCCAGTTTCATACCACTCGACCAATACACCTTACCTAGATCCTGGTACATCTTGGTACTGCCTGGGTGCATGGTGTAATGGGAACAGTGAGACTCTCTCAAAATCTACTACTTCAAGGTATCATCGCTTGGAACATAAATACAACCCTTAAACCTCAGTAACCCATCATCACTGACCATAAAATTTGACTACGAGGTCTGATCAGCTTGGCTAACCTTGTACAGTAACTTCTGATAATTTCTGTGTCCTGTTCAGACCTGATCTACGACACTAGGCTCTATCTGTAGGCTAGCCATAAATTCAACTTTCGCTTCCTCAACCATGATCCTGAGTCCAGCGAACTGTTCCAATAAATCACATTCCCTGATCATCATAGCAGAAACTAATCTCTTCCTACTTAGGGCATCAACATGTGACAGCCTAGAAGCGTGGAAAATAAGGCTGATTTAAAATTTTTCTTATATTAAACTTCTTACTCAAGGTGCATTCCTGTGCAGTGTCAGTTAACTTCTTTCATTCTCATCAATCAATATCACAAGGATCTCTCAACATCCACATTTACTTAGTTAAATATCATGACAACAAAAGTAATCTACTTCTCTATTCATTTACTAATGTCAATCTGATTACATCCCAATATCACTCAAATACAAGTGTCTGCATTACACAACTGTCTGGACACAAAATGAATTGAATTATACCTCTCGTGTGTACAAGCAATAGCCTGGGGAGAGTCTCATCCCCCAGCCTATGACACGTACATCGTAGGTACCAGCGTTCACTGTAAATAATCTATGGGGGGAGGAAAATGAGGGGGTGAGCTTTCAACTTCGCTCAGTAAAGAGTGCATATGAGCTTTAAAATCATCATTAAAGCATAAGTGTAATAATGACATAATTCACATGATTATAAATACGTGATTAAAATCACAGTTCATCAAACATCTTTATCTCATTTCACAAACACGTAAAATCTAAAAATTATTCTGGAGACTAGGCATAGTATAAACATCATGAAAGAAATCATCACATCACATCATATAATGTCATCCTCAACAAGGGCATCCTCAAACGAGGGAATCATCTGCCTGTGGTAAGATCTGGGCCTAGCAAAGCCTCAGCGTCAACCAAAGCGAAATTATCTCAACGTTACCAGGGCAGGCATCTCACGTTACCAAAACGGAGGCATCTCTCTATACCAAAACGGAGACATCTCTCGTTACCAAAAACGGAGGCATCTCACATTACCAAAATAGAAGCATCTCTCATTACCAAAACGAAGGCATCTCTTGTTACCAAAACAGAGGCATCTCACGCTACCAAAATGGAGGCATGGTAAGACACGAGCCTAGCAAAGCCTTGGCATCAACCGAAGTAGAAGTATCTACCGATCTGTAAGTTCCATGACATGCCTTTTAGTCTAAAAAATCACATGCCATTATTATGTAGAAAATAGTTTCGCCTTCACATAGAGCTAATGATAGTTTTGCTTATAAATCCCTTTTAAATAAAAAGATATATTTGCTCGTAAATAACTCAAATCACCAAAATCGAGCTCAAACCGACAAAATATGCACTCAAGTGATAAATCTCAAATCAAACACTTTTCTTAGTAAGTATGCTCATTTGTAAACTCATTTTATGCTACCAAAGCATTTTCATTAGTAAGGAAATACATATGCACAAAAGGTTGCATCCCTTACCTCTTGCACCTTGGGTGGAGCAGTATTCCTAATTTTTGAACTAGCTCCGACTCACGAGTCAATTTCTCGATTTGTCCAAATAACGTCAAAACACCAATAATTGCTCATTATACCACTACTTGACACTTCTATTCATCCAAATCTAAATTGGGGTCTTTCGGACCCTTATTGATTACTTCCTTTATTCTCTCAGTTTTTCACTTATCTCGGTTAAAAATCCAGTTCCTACGGTATTAAATAAACACCTAATAGCCTTAGTTTAATCCATTTATTCATGCGTTTTCTTAAACACCCTGGATGCACATTTTCTCAACTCCATCAAATTCCATTAGTTAATCACACCAAACCATCTCACAATCATGCATATAACATCTTCATCACGATAGTACATTCATTGCATCATTAATTCAATCCATAGTTCACTTTCTCACACTAAACCCACTTTTGACTATGGTTAGTTCATCATATTCTAGGTAGTTCCAACCAACAATACATACACCAATCAACCCATAATAATATCTAGATAAACATACTTGAAGTTGGTGTATTGAAATCTTACCTAGCTTGACTTTTCTCCTTTTTTTGCCATATGTGGGGAGAGATTCTTTTTCTCCTTCAATCCTTTGATCCAACCTCTAGTTTTCAACTATATTGTTCTCCTCCTCTTAAGTAACAACTTTGCTCAAATACATTTTTCTCAAATCTCTTTGAAAGGTGTTAAAAATCTAGAGAGAGAAAGTTAGGTTTTTGCTCAAACATGGAAGGTTTTCAATGTTCAGAGAAGAAGGCTCGAATGGTCAAGCTTTATATAGAATTGGCCTTATGAGATCGATCTCCTAGGGTGGGAGATCAATTTTTCCTTACTCCATCTACACAATTCATAACCTTCAAGATCGATTTGGCCTAAAGGAAGGATCGATCTTTTTTTGGCAATAGCTAATGGAGATCGATCTACCATAGGGATGAGATCGATCTGCTCCTGGCCAAGACAAATTGAGATCGATCTGCTTGAGTGAGGGATCGATCTCCCTCTTACAGAATATCCTAGCATTGCAATTCAAGACAATGAGATCGATCTCCCCTTACAATGAGATCGATCAGCCATGTATTCTGCAACATTCCAACTGCAGTTTTCCTAGATTTCCAAAGTTAAACTCCCATTCATTTGCTTCTATACTCATTTTACATTTCATTCACATTTAGAGCTTAAAATCATCCATTACTTGTGATTCATATGTAATGCAACTTATCTGTACATTTTGAAATCATACACATTACATAGAAATTTACAGGTCTTACATTCCTCCCTTAAAAGAATTTGGTCCTCCAAATTTGAACCAAGTCATTCTTCAAAAAGTCGGGGGTACTTCTCCTGCATTAGGTTCTCCAGTTCCCAAGTCGCCTCTTTTGTTGAGTGGTGCTTCCAGAGGACCTTTACCAATGGAATTCTCGTTGTCCAAAGTCTCTTGTCGAGGATTCGGACAGGTTTTTCTACATAGCTCATGTCTCCTTGGATGTCTAATGCTTCATACTCGATGACATGGAAGGGATCTGGATTATACTTCCTTAACATCGAGACGTGAAAGACATTATGAATCGCGAAATGCTATAAAGGCAAAGCTAACGGGTAGGCGACATCTCCCACTCTCTCCAATACCTCAAACAGACCAATAAAATGGGGACTCAGCTTCCCCTTCTTCCTAAAGTGCATGATACCTTTACTTGGTGACACTTTAAGAAACACAAAATCTCTAGTTTGAAACTCAAGTGGCCGTCTACGCAGATCAGCGTAACTCTTCTGTCGACTCTGAGTAGCCCATACTCTATCACAAATAATCTTTACATTCTGTACTGTCTACTCAATGAGGTTGGGAGCAGTTACCTTTTTGTCACCCACTTCTTCCCAAGCTATGGGGGATCTATACCTCCTACCATACAAAGCCTCATAAGGTGCCATACCAATACTCGCATGATAGCTATTGTTGTACGCAAACTCAGTAAGGGGCAGGTGATCAACCCATCATCCCTTAAGGTCTATCGTACATGCTCGTAACATATCCTCTAAGGTCTGTGTAGTCCACTCGGACTAACCGTCAGTCTGAGGATGATAGGCGATAGTAAAATTCAACTAAGAGCTCATGACTTCCTGCAAATGAGTCTAAAATTTGGAAGTAAACCTGGAATCTTTATCAGATATAATACTCACTGAGGCCACATGCAGTCAAGCTATCTCTCTTACATGTAGATAGCTAAAGCACTCAAGGTATCTGTACTCTTAATGGCAAGGAAGTGGGCACTCTTAGTTAACCTGTCTACTATTACCCATATTGCATCATGACCTCTCCGAGTCCTTAGTAATCCTATGATAAAGTCCATGGTGATATGCTCCCATTTCCACTTAGGTAATGGCAAGGACTTAAGTAATCATCCGGGCTTTTGATGCTCAACTTTTACCTATTGACATACCAAACACTTGGCCACAAATTCTGCCACTTCCCGTTTCATACCACTCCACCAATACACCTTACGTAGGTCTTGATACATCTTAGTACTACTTAGGTGTATGGTGTAACGGGAACAGTGAGACTCCCTCAAAATTTGTTGCTTCAAGGTATTATTGTTCGGGACACAAATACGGCCCTTAAACCTCAACAATCCATCATCACTGGCCATAAAATCTGACTATGGGGTCTTCTCAGCTTGGCTAACCAAATCCAGAAGCTTCTGATCACTTCTTTGTCCAGTTCTAATATGATCCAAAATACTGGGCTCTATCTGTAGGCTAGCCATAAATTCGACCTAAGCTTCCTCAACTCTTATCTTGAGTTTGATGAACTGTTCCAATCGATCCCATTCTTTGATCATCATAACAGAAACCATGCTCTTTCTGCTCAAGGCATCAGCAACTACGTTCGCCTTCCTTGGATGATATAAAATCTCATCATAGTCTTTAAGGAGCTCTATGCATCATCTTTGTCTCATATTAAGCTGCTTTTGGTCGAAGATATACTTCAGACTCTTATGATCAATGAAAATCTGAAACCTTTCCCCATACAAGTAATGCCGCCTTATCTTCGATGCAAACACCACTGCGGCTTACTCCATATCATGCTTGGGGTAGTTTTGCTCATGGTCCTTTAGTTAGCACAATCCATAAGCAACTACTCTTTTGTGCTACATGAGTACGCACCCCAAACCCAGATGGAAAGCATCACTATACACTGCGAAGCCTCCAGATCCATTCAGAATCGTTAAAATGGGTGATGTAGTTAATTACCGTTTAAGCTCTTGGAAAATTTGCTTACACTGATCCAACCATATAAACAGAATGTTCTTGCATGTAAGCTTAGTCAGAGGAGCTACAATCTTGGAGAATACCTCAACAAACCTCCTGTAATATCCTGTAAGTCCCAAAAAACTCTGAATTTATTTAACTATCCTTGGTCTCTCCCAATTAAGTACAACCTCTACCTTGGATAGATCAACTAACACTCTGTCCCTAGATACAATGTGACCAAGGAAAGCTATCTGATCCAGCCAAATCTCACTTTTACTGAGTTTTCCATACAACTACTTGTCTCAGAGTATCTAAAGCACAATCCTTAAATGTTGTGCGTGTTCCTCTTGGGACCGAGAATATATAAGGATATCATAAATGAAGACTATTACAAACTGATCTTGATAGTCTCGAAATACCTCATTCATCAAACTCTTGAAAGCAGTAGGGGCATTCGTCAAACCAAAAGGCATCACTAAGAATTCGTAGTGGCCATACCTAGTTCTGAAGGCCATTTTCAGAATATCTTCTTTCCTGATTCTTAACTAGTGATAGATCGATCTTAAGTCAATCTTAGAAAATACAGAAGCCCCTCTTAACTGATCAAACAAGTGATTTATCCTTGGTAGAGGGTATTTGCTCTTCACCGTAACCTTGTTCAATAGTCTGTAGTCTATGCACAATCTGAGGCTACCATCCTATTTCCTCACAAACAAAATCGGAGCTCCACATGGTGACACACTGGGTCTAATAAAACCCTAAGTAAGCAGCTCTTACAACATTTCTTTAACTCTTCCAATTCGACCAATGCCATCCTATAGGGAGGTTTAGAGATTGGCTGGGTATTTGGCACTAAATCTGTAAGACCTGTATTTTTCATATGAAATCCTTATGATTTCCTAAGTGTACACATGTAATGTAATATAAATCATAAGTGATGAAAGGTTTGTAAATTTGATGTACACACTTGTTATGTGGATTCGTGATGTACATATAAGCTTCATTGAGTATGACTTATAAGAAATGGACCTTTTGAAGTGATAAATGTGTATTGAATGCAAATTGAGTAGTGAGGTAAATTGAAATGAAGTTAGCTTTGAGAATTTGGGATGAAATTGGCTAAGTATTGCTGCAGAGCAAGGGGAGATCGATCTCGAAAGATAGATCTCTGATGCAAAGGAGATCAATCTTAGAGGCATTTTGAAGAAGAAAATTGATCCTCAGTTCAAGCCAGATTGAACTCATTAAGCCTCTGCCAAGCCAAGATCGATCTCATCCTCAAAGCAGATCGATCTCATTATATCTCGACAAGGAGCGGATCGATCTCATTACCTTGCTAGATCGATCTGTGAAGCTATCGGCCAGGCTCAGATCGATCTCATGCTCTTCGACAAATCGATCTCCTAGGCTTGAAAACTGAATACATGAAGGTTAAAAAGCAGCAGCAGATCGATCCCTCACTAATGGAGATCGATCTCATCAAGAAATTTTCTATAAAACAGGGCTGTTGACTGCATTTCATGGGAATAACCTCAAAAACCTTTCATTCTAAGTAAAGTAACCTAGCTTTTCACCATAGGAAACCATCACCTTTCATATAAAATTGAGAGAAGTTGGTTTAGCAAAATTGTTCATAGTGGAAAGGAGAACAACTTAGTCCAAAAAGCAGTAGTGAAACTATTTGATTGAAAGAAACAAGGTGATTTCTCCAAATTCAGCCAAAAGGAGAAAAGCTGAGATTGGTAAGATTTCAATGCATCAATCTCATATATGTTAATCTATACACTTGTATGAGTTGATTGGTGCATATATTGTTGGTTGAAACATCTTAGAACATGCTTAATCTCCATGACCTATACATGGTGAAATGTAAGAAAAAAATGAGAAAGTTGAGTAGGCATGGATTTAATGATGATTTAAGCATAAATAGATGTTATTAAGCATATATACATGATTGTATAATAGTTTGATGAAGTTCATGTGCTAGAAACAAAAATGGTTGAAAGTGAGTATATGAGGTATTCGATGAAATGCCACAATGAAATGAAATAATGAACCTGATGACATTATAAGCTTAATACCAGTTTAATACAAATCGATAGACTCAAGGAGTCTGAGAGATTCTAAAAAATGAGTTATATACTCGAAATGGACTTATCAAAGAATAAAGTCCCATAATGGTATAACGAGGCCAAATGAGATATAAATGGCCAAATACATTGATTTGAATGTCGTGCAAGTGAAATGAAGTATATGATAATATACTGATGTGTGAATATCGTTGGAATCGATAGGACGGATCACGAGAAGTGAATATCGAAGGAAAACGATTCAAGCGTGATTCAAGGTAAGGGACTTATGCGAGCTATTAGAGATAGCTATATGTATGTTTTCTTACCTGCTGTGTGTAAATTTATGGATAAGTACATAGATATTGATATATCTAGGTGAGAACTATGTATAAGAATAAGCCTACCCGTATGAGTTGCATAACTTCTATGATTATTGTGAAAAGAGATTTTTTTTGTAAACATTTTGAGAAAGAATAACAATAGAGAGGCTCTCGGTTTAACCAATTATATGAAATGTTTCCAACGAGTGATTGAAGGGAGATTTGCCCTCTCACTTATAACATTACATGGAGCCCTTTCTATTTCTTTTCTATGTGAAATCGTGTTAAAGCCAGAGTGGCAATGGTAGATTGACCAGCCCTGCTCGTATGTTATTTTTAGAGGGATTTTTTAGAAAATAAAAGAGTGCTCGATGCCTCGGGTGATGCTGTGTGTTCCACTCCAAATGGTCACACTAGATTTTTGAAATCATACTAGAGCCTTCGAGTATTGCTGTGTGTCTTGCTCTAACTATGCTCTCATGTAATTTCCTAGTAATGCAATGCTTGATAACTCAGGTATGTTGTGTGTCTTACGCTGAGTTGCTCGCATGAGGTTTTCATGATTATGCTGTATGTTGAGTAAAACTGTGTTAGAGCCGTCATGTATTGCTGTGTGTTTTGCATACACCTGCTCACATGTGGTTTTGTGAATGTGATGTAATGAGTACAAAATAGTGCTAGAGTCATCGTGTACTACTGTGTGTCTTATACTGACATGCTCACACGAGATTTTGAGACAATGGAAATGGGTGATAAGGATCCATGGGAGCACGATGTACCGTGAGTGCTAACCATGAGGTACGATATGCCGTAACTTGAGTATGAGCTGAAGGGATGGTTGATCTGCCTCCCCAAGCATAGGGTTCCCGCACACTTGATCAGTGTAGCCTGGAATTAGACTATGGCCATAAGTCCTTTATGTATCTGTATGATACGACATTGTCACTACTGTGTGAGGTGACATATGTTTTTCCTTGTTGTGTGTTTGGGGATGTGATAACCCATGATTATGTCTCATGTATATTAAATTGTTTTGTGCAAAGTGATTTCTAAATAGGTACTCAATGTTTTTTTAAAGACGAGCTGTGTGAATTGGATTATGCTGTGTGCTTCTGTGTGAATATGCATATGCCCATCTAGCGAATTAACGGTTTCGCATTGATGGAAGTCGTTTTAAAGAACATGCATATTGCTTTATAAGGAAACTGAACATATATGTATTTCAAGCATGTAGATAGTGTAGTTATCTACCTGCTTTCATATTATCCTTTCTAAGCGTGTTAGCTCACCCCCTTACTTCCTCCTCCACAGATACTACGCAGTAGTGAGTATACTGCAGTCGTCCTTGCTGTTGTGTGCACTTGTCATCCAGCAGTATAGAGAGGTATACACTCGAGATGAAAAATTTTGTATCATGTAAATTAATGCACAGTAAAGTTTATATTTTGTATTATGGGGGATATATATAATAGAAACTGATGTAAACGCTTCCGCACTTATATATAAAAGTCCAGTTTCTATTCTACTTCATTTGTATAACTATATTTAACTAAAATGGATGAGATATGAATTGGATATTGAATCACAGCCCAACTGTAAATGGTAAGGTAAAGGTCATGGACTGGTATAGAGGGTTGGGACAGAAATTAATGGTATCAGAGTTGAGTTGGTCTGATGTGAGTTAGTATCCATATTTAGGAAATTATACATCCCCAAAGTATTGTGCATTATTAGGATATAAATGTGCATACCAAGCTGGAAAATTTGACTGAGGCATTTATTTTGAGTATGCAGTATGTCTGATAGACGACGTACTCGTAGAGGAGAGAGTTCACGCTCTCAAGGGTGTAGAGATGAGCCCAAGAGACGCAGTGGGTCTAGTTCTAGTAGAGATCCACTCGATCTTAGTGAGGCCACTGAGGAGCGTATAGCGCAGTTATAGCGTAGTGTAGACACGATTATAGAGATGTTTACACAGGCTATGGACAGACTTGAGGGTAGATAGGAGAACCCAGCTGGTCAGGCTGTTGCACCTGAGAGGCAAGAGTCATCACAGCCTGCATCGAGACTTCGAGATGCAGAGGCAGAGATACTTGTAACCCCTCCAATTTAGGACATTTCTCCACCAGTTCAAGATCTTGTAGCTCCACAACAGGCTTATGGTGAAGGAGTATACGATTGTGATTTGGGTAGACCGAGAGAGTTTCAAAAGTTCAGACCACCTTCATTTAATGAGGTGAAGAACCCAGTGTCAATTGAGCATTGGATACGTAGTATGGAAATGCTTTACCGATTCTTCCATTGCTTCGACACCGAGAAGGTCACCTTTGCAACTTTTGTATCAGAGGATGAGGTTGAGCATTGGTAGATGACCAGACAGTCGATGTTGAGTGCACAACACCCGGTTGTGACATGGGATATATTCTTGGATGCCTTCAGGATCCAATACATTCCGGCTACTGCTCAGAGAAAGATGCCGATGAAATTTATGACATTGACTTAGGGTAATTAGAGAGTGCTGGATTCACATCCTTGGACAGATACAATACAGTCACTATGAGCCTTGAGGACAGAAAGGTTTAGAAATTCCTTGAGGGATTGAGACTTTCTATTAGAGCTCGACTAGCTCCACTGGACATTTCCATTTACGATGAGGCAGTACGTAGAGCTCAGCTATGTGAGCAAGATTATAAGTTGCATGCGTCAGAGTTGAATAGGAGTGGTAAAGGCAAAGACAGAGACTGAAAGAGGTCAGCTGATGATAGAGGGTTCCGAAAGGGCCGAAGCTTGTTCGGTAAGAGGCCTAAGATTGAGGAGATGCGAGAGAGGCTGCGAAGCCTCCAATTCATCCACCTTCGAGGGGCATAGTTATTGGTGGAGCTTGACCTACCACATAGCAATGTAGGTTATATGGTAGATATCATGGGGGTAGACCATGCTCATTATCGATGGGATCTTATTATAGGTGTGGTAAACCAGGGCACATAGCTCATGAATGCTCGAAGTTGATCGATATAGCCCCACAGAAGGGTAAAGAGCCAGAGAAGGCTACAGTTGAGACACCTACACCTAAGAGGAAGGCAACAGCTGAAGAGAAAGGGAAACAAGCTGGTGGTCGAGGGTGAGTTTTTGCATTGGACCAGGCTTCTGCAGAGACTTCCTCGGATGTGATTAAAGGTACCATCCTTATCTTTGATTTTAAAGCATTAGCATTGATTGATCCTGGTGCCACGTATTCATTCATATCGCCTTCATTTGCATGTAAACTGTATGAACATGTGAAACTTATACCCTTAGGTTGAATCTTACTTATAAGTACTCCAGTGAGAGATAATGTAATGACGGAGTATGTATGTAAGAGTTGTAAGCTAAAAGTAGGGGAAAAAGACATGTCGACCGATCACATTCTATTAGCTATGAATGATTTCGATGTAACACTAGGAATGGATTGGTTAGCTGCAAACCATGTTGTTTTTGACTGTTATGCTAAGACAAAAATGTTTCCCATCCCTGAAAAGTACATTGTAAGATTTGAAAAGTAATTAAAGAAGTAGTAAGTTATTTTTAAAGATGGATGATGTTGCTAACGAATGTAATGATAATGTGTTGAAGGTTTTATCGCCTATGTGGTTGACTTAGATAAGGTGTACCTGGATATGGTTGACATCCCAGCGGTTAGAGAATTTCTCGATGTCTTTTCATAAGAATTACCAGGGTTGGTGCCTGGAAGTGAATCGATATCCAAGCCTCTATATAGAATGGCTCCAATTGAATTGGAGGAGCTAAAGAAGCAATTGCAATAGTTGCTGGACAAGGGGTTTATCAGTGTCAGACCCAGATTTTTGTAGCTTATTTCCTTATGATTCATATGTCTATGAACACTCTGTAATTATAGTTGAATCGTAAGAAGAGTATTTACAAGACTTAAAGTGTTATTGAAATGAATTAACACGCAAAAGCTACATAAAATGCCTAATGTGAGGGATGGGTATCACAGGCTAAACCGAGTTATTCTAAATCATTCTGACTGAAAATAAGAACTTAAAATAAGAGAGCGTAGAGGGCTCATGAAGAAAAGTCAGCTTGATTTAGACCCAAACATATAAAACGAGAGTAAAAGCTAAAAAGGGTAAAATGGACCTTTTTGGCAAAATAAGGTGTTTCGGGTGAAATTATCCACCGGGAGCAGTTGGAATATAAAGACGAGAGTGTAAGACATAAGATATGACACTCTCAAAATTTTAAGAAAAAGTCAACATGGTCAATGGTTAAGGAAAAAGTCAACTATAGTTAAGAAAGTGGACTTTTACCGTAGTTGACTAATCATGGTTAAAAATTAACCTAAGTATGGAGAAAAAAATTTGGGGAAAAATATTATTGGCCAGAATACAAGATAATCATCCCCAAAAGTAAGGAAACTTTATTCGAAAGGATTCCGGAATAAATTTAATGGTTAAAAACGGGATGGGCCTAAGGTAAAAATTTTAAAGCCCATTAAGGTATACTAAACGTATATCGAAATTCTTAGGTCCTTTAGACCGAATTGTTGGACCAATTGATTGGCCAAATTTTGAGACAATTAAAGGCTCGAGGTATAGGAAAAATTTCAACCCGAAAGCCCATTAGGAAAAGCCCATGAGATAAATATCTAACCATAGTTAAAGTTAACTATGACTCATAAGGTGACTCATAAGGTGACTCATGGCTAAGGTTTGGAAAGTCAAGCATAATGGCTGAAAAGTAAAGCTTAATGGCTAAGTATATGGCTTATAAATTCAGCCACACCATTGTCATCTTCATCACACCAAATCCGGCTAGAAGAAGAAACCATTGAAATATATTTTCCAAGCTTTCTCTCACTAGAAATCACTAGGAATTAGGCATATTTGGAACTTGCATTCTTCATGGAAGTTGTTCCAAATTGAAAGGAGATTGACATATGTTGGAATTGGCTATCAAGGAGCCATAGAGTGCAAACCGAGAGCCTCCAAAGTTTCCGCTAAAGGGTGAACACAACAATTGGTATATTTTCTAATTTCCAATTTCATATATGTTAATGTATGAATGATTTCAAGTATGTTGATATATGTTTTAAGCATTGAAACATATTTAATCACCATGAAGTGGGTTAGGCCGAGAGTGAGTAATGGGATGTTAAATTATGTCAATATGATTTTAAGACATAAATGGATTAGTGTACATGTATTAATGTTAATGGTGTAATTAGAATTAATCAATTTGATTAATTAATACATGTAATTTGTTGGCAATCAAGGTGTTTGATAAAATGCCTAAATGAACTATGTGATGATTGGTAATGTTGCCTACCAAGTGTTTGTGAAAATGCCTAAGTGAAAATGGCTAAATAATAGGCATGGAAGGCATGCCATGGTAAAACTGAGACATGAGTAGCTCTCGGCATGGCATGTGGCCGAGAGGCCCAATGGGCCAAGCCCAATTATTTTAGGCCTAATAGGGTGTAATGGGCCAAGGACAAGCCCAATAAGAGTTGGTGGGCCAAGCCCAATAGGGCCAACAAAAGTGAATAGTAAAATGAAAATGGGCTTAAGGTATAGTTAGGCCCATTAAGGATTATTAAGGCCCATTAAGGGAAAATAGACTGTATTAATGTGTAATAAAGTAGGAAAATTATAATTAACCTGAGGAATGGTTATTTACAGCTCCGGAGTTTACATTGAGAGATGATCGGATTGCGGGATTTAGCAGCACCGAGGAAGTGAGGTCACGTGACGTGATCCGAGGTAAGGGACTTTTGCGAGTAGTTAGAGACACCTGCGCATATTTTCATCTGCTTTTACATTCACTTAAAAACTCTGAGGGTCAGAGAAAGTGAATAATAATTATTGCGACCCGATAGTGGCAAATTACGATTTTGCCCCTAGTTAGTCAAAAAGTCAACTTTTGTGAAAAGTTGCAAAAAGCATGGAAACAATTATTGTGAGTGTTTAATTGCTGTTTAGCATGAAAATAAATAGATGGGCTAATGATTTTAAGGTTGATGTAACTTAAGCACACTTTATAGTGCTGATTTTGATGTTTTATAAATAATCCCTTTTAAAGAGCCATCTATCATATTATGTGAGAATGAATCGTGCTAGAGCATAGCTTGCACTGGATTTCATATGTTTTCCACATACAGTAGTGCTGGATTTTTATACGCACTAGATTTCCATGACATGCATGATAGAGTACTGGAGTTTTACTCGTACTCAACTTTTAATGATATATGCATGACACAGAGTGCTGGAGCGATTAGCTTGTACTCGAGTTTTACATGAGATACATGACAGAGTACTGGAGCGTTGCCCGTACTCGATTCTTCATGGTTTATACATGACATAGTACTGGAGCTATGGCTCGTACTTGATTTGATGATATTATGCATAGCATAGTACTGGAGCTATTGCTCGTACTTGATTTAATACATGAACTATGCATTGACCTAGTTGCTGGAGATTGCTCGCACTAGAATTGAGTTTGTGATGTGAAACAGTGTTCGAGCGTAGTGTCGATTGTGTGTCACACTCGAGGGCGCACACTGTATGTGATATTATATACATGGTACCTATTCATCCCGCATTCTTGTGTGACTGAGTGTCACATTTTGAGAGGATGGGCAGCATGAGGGTATTTGAGATGTGGTATGATATTTCCACAGGTGCAAGGGCTAAGACCTATAGTAGGCACCCTGACTGTGATGTTGATATTCCACGGGTGTGAGAGCTAAGACCTATGGTAGGCACTCTGGCCATGAGGACGGGTCCACGGGTGTACCGTGTACCGTGCCTGAGTGGCGCGAAGTGTACGCTGTACCGTGTGTTGTTGTGGAGTTGAGGAGGATATAGCTGACAGTTGTGATGGACTGACCCCCCTCCCGTTGCAGCAGTGATGCCCTGCACACCGAGATCTGTGTTGCTTGGGATCACATGTCGGATATGATCATAGTCCAGGATATTATTTGCACTTAACCACAGAGTCTTACATGATATATCACATTGATTGAATGATTTAAATTGCGGACAGACCTGAGGGATGGGTCAGACTCCGATTTTGTGTTGTGAATCATTTGATGCCATATTTATTGTGATTTAAATATACATGGCATGATTTACATAAAGGCATGATTTATATACGATGCATTGTTTTGCACTACATGCCTACCTTTGAGAAAGAAAGCATGATTTTCTGTACATGGGATTTATTATGTACAAGTATATATATTATATTTCAAGACACTTTTAAAGCGAGTAAAGGAAATAATGTTTTCAAGGCATAGCATTATTTTGAGTAGATAGAGTTGATATCTACTTGCTTGCCTGATTTCCTTCTTGAGCGCGTTGTATGCTCACCCCCTTTTTTTACATCTCTCTACAGAGCGTCAGTAGAGCGAGAGCTATCGAGGGATAGTGTCCCAGAGTCCACTGCTAGTTCCTATCGATCGCTAGGTATACCTTTATGTACAGTTGTATATCTAAACATAGAAACAGCACAGTGATGTATACGATATATATTATGGGGAATGTATTTGTATTAGATTTTATATAATCTTACATGTATAATAAAAGCAGTTACAGTCAGTAATAATATATTGACATGTATGTATGAAATGGATGATGTGGTAAGTGAGGACTCTGGCATCGAATCACAGCCCAACCATTGAAAAGCGGAAAGGTAAGTTAAGAATGCAAAAAATTTATAGTGATTTTTGGATAAAGTCATGGATTGAGAATGGGTCCTGACAGAATGATATCAGAGCAGAGGTTGGTCTGATATGAGTCGGTGTTAGAGAGATGTAAAGAAACAATTTTGCCCCATGTTAGTGGTAAATTACGATTTTGCCCCAAGTTAGTCAAAAAGTCAACTTTTGTGAAAAGTTGCAAAAAGCATGGAAACAATTATTGTGAGTGTTTAATTGCTGTTTAGCATGAAAATAAATAGATGGGCTAATGATTTCAAGGTTGATGTAACTTAAGCACACTTTATAGTGCTGATTTTGATGTTTTATAAACAATCCCTTTTAAAGAGCCATCTATCATATTATGTGAGAATGAATCGTGCTAGAGCATAGCTCGCACTGGATTTCATATGTTTTCCACATACAGTAGTGCTGGATTTTTATACGCACTAGATTTCCATGACATGCATGATAGAGTACTGGAGTTTTACTCGTACTCAGCTTTTAATGATATATGCATGACACAGAGTGCTGGAGCGATTAGCTCGTACTCGAGTTTTACATGAGATACATGATAGAGTACTGGAGTGTTGCTCGTACTCGATTCTTCATGGTTTATACATGACATAGTACTGGAGCTATGGCTTGTACTTGATTTGATGATATTATGCATAGCATAGTACTGGAGCTATTGCTCGTACTTGATTTAATACATGAACTATGCATTGACCTAGTTGCTGGAGATTGCTCGCACTAGAGTTGAGTTTGTGATGTGAAACAGTGTTCGAGCGTAGTGTCGACTGTGTGTCGCACCTCGAGGGCACACACTGTATGTGATATTATATACATGGTACCTATTCATGCCGCATTCTTGTGTGACTGAGTGTCACATTTTAAGAGGATGGCCAGCATGAGGGTATTTGAGATGTGGTATGATATTTCCACAGGCGAGAGGGCTAAGACCTATAGTAGACACCCTGACTGTGATGTTGATATTCCACGGGTGCGATAGCTAAGACCTATGGTAGGCACTCTGGCCGTGAGGACGGGTCCATGGGTGTACCTTGTACCGTGCCTGAGTGGCGCGAGGTGTACACTGTACCGTGTGTTGTTGTGGAGTTGAGGAGGATATAGCTGACAGTTGTGATGGACTGACCCCCCTCCGGTTGCAGTAGTGATGCCCCGCACACCGAGATCTGTGTTGCTTGGGATCACATGTCCAGGATACTATTTGCACTTAACCACAGAGTCTTACATGATATATCACATTGATTGAATGATTTAAATTGCGGACAGACCTGAGGGATGGGTCGAACTCCGATTTTGTGTTGTGAATCATTTGATGCCATATTTATTGTGATTTAAATATACATGGCATGATTTACATAAAGGCATGATTTATATATGATGCATTGTTTTGCACTACATGCCTACCTTTGAGAAAGAAAGCATGATTTTCTGTACATGGGATTTATTCTGTACAAGTATATATATTATATTTCAAGACATGCTTTTAAAGCGAGTAAAGGAAATAATGTTTTCAAGGCATAGCATTATTTTGAGTAGATAGAGTTGATATCTACTTGCTTGCCTGATTTCCTTACTGAGCGCGTTGTATGCTCACCCCCTTTCTTTACATCTCTCTACAGAGCGTCAGTAGAGCGAGAGCTATCGAGGGATAGTGTCCCAGAGTCCACTGCTAGTTCCTATCGATCGCCAGGTATACCTTTATGTACAGTTGTGTATCTAAACATAGAAACAGCACAGTGATGTATACGATATATATTATGGGGAATGTATTTGTATTAGATTTTATATAATCTTACATGTATAATAAAAGTAGTTACAGTCAGTAATAATATATTGACATGTATGTATGAAATGGATGATGTGGTAAGTGAGGACTCTGACATCGAATCACAGCCCAACCATTGAAGAGCGAAAAGGTAAGTTAAGAATGCGAAAAATTTATAATGATTTTTGGGTAAAGTCATGGATTGAGAACGGGTCCTGACAATCAGACCGAGTGTATCACTATAGGGAGCATCGATTATGTTTGTAAAGAAAAAATATGGAAGTCTCTGACTATGTGTAGATTATCGGTTGTTGAATAAGGCTACCATCAAGAATAAGTATCCCCTTCCAAGGATTGTTGATCTATTAGATTAGTTGGAGGGAGCACAGGTCTTTTTGAAGATTAATCTGAGGTCTGGGTATCATCAACTAAGGATTCGGAGTGGAGATGTGCCCAAGATAGCATTTCGAATCCGTTATGACCATTATCAGTTTTTAGTTATGCCATTTGGGTTGACGAATGCTCCTATAGCGTTTATGGCTTTAATAAATGATGTGTTTAAGCCATACATGGACAAATTCGTAATTGTCTTCATAGATGACATTTTGGTGTACTCGAAGTCTGGGGAAGAGCATGAGTAGCACTTGAGAAGAGTGTTACAGACCCTCCGAGATCAGGAGTTGTATGCTAAACTCAACAAGTGTGATTTCTAGCTGAGTGAGATATCATTTTTGGGTCACGTAGTCTTGAGAGACAGTGTATCAGTGGATCCGTCTAAGATAGAGGCTGTGATACAGTGGGAAAAACCCAAGACAGTTACAGAGATCCGCAGTTTCCTGGTTTAGTAGGTTATTACCGATGATTTTTTGAGGGATTCTCTAAGTTGGCTGCTCCGTTGACACGTCTCACTCAAAAGAATGTGGCATTCGAGTGGGATGATAAGTGTGAGAGTAGTTTCTGTGAGCTAAAGCATAGACTAACCACTACACCTATTCTCACCATACCCACCAGCTCAGGAGGTTATACAGTGTATACAGATGCCTCAGGATAGGGACTGGGCTGTGTGTTGATGCAGGACAGGAAGGTAGTAGCCTATGGATCCAGACAGCTTAAGGACCATGAGAGGAACTACCCGACCCATGATTTAGAGTTGGCAGCTATTTGCATTGAAAATATGGCGCCACTACTTATGCGGTAAGAAATTTTAGGTGTATACAGATCATAAGAGCCTCAGATATCTGTTTTCACAGAAAGAGTTAACTATGAGGCAGAGACGATGGATAGAGCTTCTAAAAGATTATGAGTACGAGATATTATACCATCCAGGAAAGGCTAATGTTGTGGCAGATGCCCTGAGTATAAAGAGCCTCAGAATGGTATCGCACATGATGGTTAGGGAATATGAGCTAGTCGAGCAGTTTACTCACCTTAGATTGGATATAGACCTTCTTGATATTGACAAAGACTTTGTGATAGCTAGCCTACGAGTGGGATCGGATTTGATTAACTAGATATGCCAGGCTTAGCATGCCGATCTATTATGTGAGGATCGTACGAGTCAGATTCAGAGGGGTGATGCGGCTAATTTCTTAGTGAGTGATGATGGCTTACTGAGGTTCAGAGGCAAGATTTGTGTTCCCAATGACCTAGAGTTAAAGTGATTGATTTTGATAGAAGCTCATTCATCGAGATATACATTGCATTCGAGAGGTAACAAAATGTACCAGAATCTCTGAAAAGTGTATTGGTGGTCAAGGATGAAAAGAGATATCGCAGAGTTTGTGGCAAGATGTCTAATATGTTAGCAAGTGAAGGTAGAGCATCAGAAGCCTGTAAGGTTATTGCAGCCTCTACCAGGACCAACTTGGAAATGGGAGCATGTAACCATGGATTTCATCATGGGATTACCGAGAACTAAGAGGAACCATGATGCTATCTGGGTAGTGGTTGACAGACTGACGACATCCGCCTACTTTCTAGCTATGAAATCTACAGATACTTTGAGTAGCTTGGTAGAGTTGTATGTACGGGAGATAGTGAGGCTACATGGTGTTTCAGTGAGCATCGTATCGAATAGGGATGCTCACTTCACTTCTCGCTTTTGGGAACATTTTCAGGAAGCTATGGGAACCCAATTGAGTTTTAGTACTGCTTTCCATCCTCAAACCGATGGTTAATCAAAGAGAACCATCTAGACATTAGAGGACATGCTGAGAGCAAGTGTTATGGATTTTATTGGTTCCTGGGATGATCACCTACCGTTAGCTGAATTTGCATACAACAATAGTTATCACTCAAGTATCGGGATGGCACCATATGAGGCCTTATATGGTAGAAGGTGTCGTTCCCCAATTGGTTGGGAAGAAGTGGGTGAAAGGAAAATTTTTGCTCCTCATTTGGTACAACAAGCCTCTGAAGTTGTTCAGTTGATATGTGAGAGATTGAGAACAGCTCAGAGTAGGCAGAAAAGTTACGCTGACATGAGACGGAGGCCGCTAGAGTTCACTATGGGTGACTTAGTTTTCTTGAAAGTCTCTCCCTCGAAAGGGATTATGAGGTTCAGTAAGAAGGGTAAGTTGAGGCCTCGGTATATCGAACCATTTAAGATACTGGAGCGTGTGAGAGATAAGGCCTACAGGCTAGCATTACCACCAGAGCTAGCAGGCATTCATAATGCCTTCCATGTATCGATGCTTCAGAAGTACCATCCAGATCCAACTCATGTTATTCGGTATGAGCCATTGGAGCTCAAGAATGATTTGTCATATGTAGAGAAACCGATCTGGATACTAGATAAGAAGGAAAAAGGTGCTATGAAACAAGACGATTCTGCTTATTAAGGTTATCTAGCTGCACCATAATTCAGAAGAAGCTACTTAGGAGTTGAAAAACTCTATACGGGAAAAGTACCCCCGACTTTTTGAGGAGTAACTTGGTTCTAATTTGGAAGACCAAATTTCTTAAAGAAGGGGATGAATGTAAGACCCGTATTTTTCATATGAAATCCTTATTATTTCCTAAGTGTACACTTGTAATGTAATATGAATCATAAGTGACGTAAGGTTTGTAAATTTGATGTACACACTTGTTATGTGGATTCGTGATGTACACGCAAGCTTCATTGAGTATGAATTATAAGAAATGAACCTTTGAAGTGATAAATGTGTATTGAATGTAAATTGAGTAGTGAGGTAAATTGAAATGAAGTTAGCTTTGGGAATTTGGGATGAAATTGGCTAAGTATGGCTGCAAAGCAAGGGAAGATTGATCTTCAATGCAAGGGAGATCGATCTTAGAGGCATTTTGAAGAAGAAAATAGATCCTCGGTTCAAGCCAGATCAATCTCATTAAGCCTCTGCTAAGCCAAGATCGATCTTATCCTCAAAGCAGATCGATCTCATTGTGTCTCGACAAAGAGCAGATCGATCTCATTACCTACCAGATCGATCTGTGAAACTCTCGGCTTGGCTCAAATTGATCTCATGCTCTTCAACAAATCAATCTCCTATAGGAAGGCTAAAAAGTAGCAGCAGCTCGATCCTTTACTAATGGAGATCAATCTCATCAAGCAATTTTCTATAAAACAGGGCTACTGACTACATGTCACAGGAACAACCTCAAAAACCTTCCATTCTAAGCAAAGTAACCTAGCCTTTCACCATAGGAAACCATCACTTTTCGTACAAAATTAAGAGAATTTGGGTTAGCAAAATTGTTCATAGTGGAGAGGAGAACAACTTAGTCCAAAAACCAGTGGTGAAACTGTTTGATTGAAGGAAAGAAGGTGATTTCTCCAAATTCAACCAAAAGGAGAAAAGCTGAGATTGGTAAGATTTCAATGCATCAATCTCATATATGTTAATCTATACACTTGTATGAGTTGATTGTTGTATATATTGTTGGTTGAAACATCTTAGAACATGATTAATCTCCATGACCTATACATGGTGAAATGTAAGAAAAAGATGAGAAAGTTGAGTAGGCATGGATTTAATGATGATTTAAGCATGAATAGATGTTATTAAGCATATATACATGATTGTATAATAGTTTGGTAAAGTTTATGTGCTAGAAGTAAAAATGGCTGAAAGTGAGTATATAAGGTATTCGATGAAATGCCATAATGAAATGAAATAATGAACCTGATGGTATTATAAGCTTAATACTGGTTTAATATGAATTGATAGACTCGTGGAGTCTGAGAGATTCTCGAAAACGAGCCATACACTCGAAATGGACTTATGAAAGAATAAAGTCTCATAATGGTATAACAAAGCCAAATGAGATATAAACGGCCAAATGCATTGATTTGAATGTCGTGCAAGTGAAATGAAGTATATGACAATATACTGATGTGTGAAATACACAATTTCAGCTCCAGAGGATATCGTTGGAATCAATAGGATGGATCACGAGAAATGGAAATCGAAGGAAAACAATTCAAGCGTGATTCGAGGTAAGGGACTTATGCGAGCTATTAGAGATAGCTATACGTATGTTTTCTTACCTGATATGTGTAAATGTATGCGATAAGTACATAGATATTGATATATCTAGGTGAGAACTACGTATAAGAATAAGCCTACCCGTATGAGTTGCATGACTTCTATGATTATTATGAAAAGAGGTTTTTTTGCAAACATTTTGAGAAAGAATAACAATAGACATGCTCCCGGTTTAACCAATTGTATGAAATGTTTCCAACGCGTGATTGAAGGGAGATTTGCCATCTCACTCATAACAGTACATGGAGCCCCTTTTATTTAATTTCTGTGTGAAATCATGTTAAAGCCAGAGTGGCAACTGTAGATTGACCAGCCTTGCTCGCACGCTATTTTTAAAGGGATTTTTGAGAAAACAAAAGAGTGCTTGATGCCTCGGGTGATGCTGTGTGTTCCACTATAAATGCTCGCACTAGATTTTGGGAATCAAGCTAGAGCCTTCGAGTATTGTTGTGTGTCTTGTTCTGACTATGCTCGTATGTAATTTCCTAGTAATGTCGTGCTTGATGACTCAGGTATGCTCTGTGTCTTACGTTGAGTTGCTCTCACGAGGTTTTCATGATTATGTTGTGTGTTGAGTAAAATCGTGTTAGAGTCGTCATGTATTGCTGTGTGTCTTGTATAGACCTACTCACATGTGGTTTTGTGAATGTGATGTAATGAGTACAAAACCATGCTAGAGCCATCATGTACTACTATGTGTCTTTCACTGACTACTCGTACGAGATTTTAAGACAATGGAAATGGGTGATAAGGATCCACGGGAGTACGATGTACCGTGAGCGCTAGCTATAGGGTAGGATGTGTCGTGACTTGAGTATGGGCTGAAGGGATGGTTGATCCGCCTCCCCAAGCATGGGGTTCTAGCACACCTGATTAGTGTAGCCTAGAATATGACTATGGCCATAAGTCCTTTATGTATCTGTGTGATATGACATTGTCGCTACTGTGTGAGGTGACATATGTTTTCCCTTGCTGTGTGTCTGGGGATGTGATAACCCATGATTATGTCTCATGTATATTAAATTGTTATGTGCAAACTGATTTCTAAATAGGTACTCAATGTTTTTTAAAGACGAGCTGTGTGAATTAGATTATGCTATGTGCTTCTATGTGAATATGCATATGCCCATCTAGCGAATTAACGGTTTGGCATTGATGGAAGTCGTTTTAAAGAACATGAATATTGCTTTATAAGGAAAATGAACATATATGTATTTTAAGCATGTAGATAGTGTAGTTATCTACCTGCTTTCATATTTTCCTTAATGAGTGTGTTAGCTCACCCCCTTATTTCCTCTTCCACAGATACTACACAGTAGTGAGTATACTGCAGTCGTCCCTGTTATTATGTGCACCAGTCATCCAGCAGTATAGAGCGGTATACACTCGAGCTGAAAAATTTTGTATCCTGTAAATTAATGCACAGTAAAGTTTGTATTTTGTATTTTGGGGGATGTATATAGTAGAAACTGATGTAAATGCTTCCACAGTTACATATAAAAGTCTAGTTTATATTCTACTTCATTTGTATAACTATATTTAACTAAAATGGATGAGATATGAATTGAATATTAAATCACAGCCCAACTGTAAGTGGTAAGGTAAAGGTCACAGACTGGTATAGAGGGTCATGACGAAATCGATAGTGAACTCCAGCTCTCTCTCTCCAGTGGTAAACCTAGTAACTCATCTGGGAACACATCCAACTCATATACTACTAGTATGTCCTCTATCCTCGGAGGTTCCCGACTAATATCAGAGATCAGTGTGATATAACCTTCACATCAATAATCAAATCAGCATTTTTCAGTAAATCATAATTATATCAATAAGATTTCTCACAAAAATCTTCACACATTTTCATTCCTTAACATTCAAATGTACACTAAATTTTTGAGGAAGGGAGAAAGTTATTGTCTTAGTGTAGCAGTCTAGACTCACGCGATTGGCCGCTAACCAATCTATCCCTAGAATCAAATCAAAACCACACATATTTACTAATACTAAATCGCTAAGATCATTTTATCTCCCGCCTTAAGCTCACATTTTCTACATACTATATCAGTCCTCTGCGACTCACGCATAGGTGTACTTACATGTAAAATATGAGCTAGGGGTTCAGGCTCTAAATTCAACTTACATGCAAAGTGTACTGAAATAAAGGAATGTGTGGACCTTGGGTCAAACAATACATGAGCCTCATGATTATAGACAAGAAGTGTACCTCGTATAGCTTCGGACGAAGTGTCCGCAGTCTCCTTATCCAAGGTAAATACATGCCCTTCAGTGACAGGTTTCGTTCCCTTATTAGCAGTCGTAACTCGTCTCTGGGGGATCGCTCTCTGAGGCTGTTGTCGATGAGGCTCTTGAGGATATGGTCTCTGTGGCTACGAGCAATCCTTCACCCTATGGCCCATGTCCCCGCACCGAAAACATCCTTGTAGTATCCGAAAATAAGTACGATCATACGGTCGACCATAGTCTCTGCAGATCTTAGTGTCTGATCTGGCACCTCGAGGTGTCTCCATAGTAATGGGAGGAACTCTGGGTCTATCAACTCTCTCCTTAGGTCCTTCGACCACTTGTCTCTTAAAAGAACCCCTCCTGAAGTCGGTGTGGGCAGCTACAGGTCTCTTACACTTATCCCTGGTTATCACTCGAGACTCAGACTGGGACTGTATTAACTCTAGTCCCCTCTCAACTTCTTGTGCCCGTCTCCAAGCATCATTAAACTCAGTAATGCAGAGCCCCTTCAATCTATCTCGAATGGCTGGTCTTAACCCATAAAGAAACTGTTCTGTTCGTCGCTCCTCGTCCTTGATAGTCTTCGAATCATATCTCAACAAGGCAATAAACTGGTTCTTATATTCGTCGACTATCATACTGCTTTGTACTAGATTCAAAAAATCTTCTTGTATCTTCCTCTAGGCAGCGTGAGGGATATACTGGGTCCTGAAGGCCGACTGAAAAGTCTCCTAGCTAATCACTAGATGGATGTCAGTCAATATACTCTGGGTGGTATTATACTAACATCGAGCCTATTCCTTAAGCATGTAGGTACCCATACTAACCCTCACTACATCAGTGCATCCCAAAAAGTCAAAGATTATCCTCATCTCTATTAGCCACTCCTCTGACTCTGCTGGGCCCTTCGCCCCTTTAAATGTTGGTGGATTCATCTTAAGAAAGTCTTTCAACCGGTCCATATTTCTATCATCGGGCCTAACCTGTGCTGGAGGCTGAACGACTGGTGGAACTGGGTGAGTCTGTAAAGGAGGTGTGGGTGGATCCTGCGGTGGTGTAGGAGCAGGGGTAGGTGTGGTACCTGAGGAATTAGCCATGAAATGCTGCGCAAATAGCGTAGCCATCTCTTCAAACCCCTGTTGCACATCCTATTCCAGCCGATTAATTTGAGAGTTAGGACTCTCAAGTTGTGGTTCACGTGGTGGAGGTGGCTGTGCCCACCTCCAAGGACGACCTCGTTTTCCCCTCATATCTTATCTCTTATGTACCTGGGCGTACACATTAAACATCGATTATAACTTTAATCGTTAAATTCAATTCATAACCAGACAGTTATAGACACTTGGGATGTAATCTATTTCGAACTACTCGACACTGACAGTACTAGGCAACCTTTGCTCTGATACCACAAAATCTGTGACAGCTCGAAAGCGCAGAAAATAGGGCTGATTTAAAATTTTTCTTAGATTAAACTTCCTACTCAAGGTGTATTCCTGTGCAGTGTCAGTTAACTTCTTTAATTCTCATCAATCAATATCCCAAGGATCTCTCAACATTCACATTTACTTAGTTAAATATTATGACATCAAAAGTAGTTTACTTCTCTATTCATTTACTAATGCCAATTCGATTACATCCTAATATCACTCAAATACAAGTGTCTGCATTACACAACTGTCTGGATACAAAATGAATTGAATTATACCTCTCGTGTGTACAAGCAATAGCCTGGGGAGGGTCTCTACCACCAACCTATGTCACATACGCCGCAGGTACCAGCGCTCACTGTAAATAATCTGTGGGGGGAGGAAAATGAGGAGGTGAGCTTTCAACCTCGCTTAGTAAGGAGTGCATATGAGCTTTAAAATCATCATTAAAGCATAAGTATAATAATGGCATAATTCACATGATTATAAATATGTGATTAAAATCATAGTTGATCAAACATCTTTTATCTCATTTCATAAACACGTTATATCTCAAAATTATTCTGGAGACTAGGCATAATATAAGCGTCATGAAAGAAATCATCACATCACATCATATCATGTCATCCTCAACGAGGGCATCCTCAAGCGAGGGAATCATCTGCTTTTGGTAAGACCTGAGCCTAGCAAAGCCTCGACATCAACCAAAGCAGAATTATCTCAACGCTACCAGGGCAAGCATCTCACGTTACCAAAACAGAGGCATCTCTTGTTACCAAAAACGGAGGCATTTCACGTTACCAAAACGGAGGCATCTCACGTTACCAAAATGGAGGCATGGTAAGACCTGGGCCTAGCAAAGCCTCGGTGTCAACCGAAGTAGAAGTATCCATCGATGTGTGATACGGCAACTACACCCACTCTAAGTGACCTAGACGTGTATCCGCAAGTGCACGGGTCGTACAAGCAATAATGGGATTTAAGTCCTGGATTATCATCCCACAGAGAAGCTGAATTGCCTAATTAAGTACTAGTTAATCTTACCCTAAGTATATCCTAGCAAATTATGAATTACTGATGGGTGATCTACATGGCTAGCAATACTGAAAATAATAAAAACTATAAAATAAAGAAAATTAAACTGAGCTAAAATTACTTATAGAGCTCCAAGCAATTAAAAGCAATAGCCTACAGAAGATAATTAAAACAATTAACATTAATCAATGCAATTAAAAATGAAAATATGAAAATATGGAACAAAATTAACTAGATTAAAATTAAACAAGCTTAAAATAAAAATAAAATATGCATGTAATTAAACTACTTAATAAAAGAGCAAATTAAACTAACCTAAAGTCTAATAAAATAAAACTTCTATTAACCTAACGAAATGCTTGAATCTAACTAAGAAATTAATTACCTACAAAATGATCCTAAATTAAATCTAACTCTAACTAATTACTAACAATAAAACAAAATCTAAATAATGCATGAGAACTATTTTTGGATATTTTAATTTTTCAATTAACAACTAAATTATGAACTAATTCTATCTCTAAATTAATTCTAAATGCAATACATGAGTTTCTTAAGAAAACTAAAATTACCACCCTAATAAAAAAATTAACTATTATCCTAATTAACACTAATTACTAATTTAACAAACAATGAAAATCTATTTTTCCTAACTTAACAAATTATGTAAACGGCATAAAAAGATCTAAAACATGCTAAACTACTTATAACAGTAAAATGAAATGGCCAAATGTGGCCTTAACAATATTGCCAGTCGAGTGGTCCCGTAACTGGCACTGCTCATGGTTCTGCTCCAAATTTTGCTCTCGATCTTGTTCGCTCCTGGTGTCTGTTTCTACTGTCTTCTGCACGGGACCTGCTCCATTACCTGCAACACAGCACACACGCCAGCCCAGCCAACCTCGCATGCCACGTCTTGCTCCAGCCATGCACCGCTTGCTCTTGCACATATCATATCTACCAACATGTCCTTGCTGCTCTACTTCAGATTTTTGCACTGCACTATACCGCCATCATGCACTACCTGCCCCTGCCACCTTTCCACTAGTACACGCCAATACTGACCCCGCTTCCAGCATCATCCTCAGCCTCCTCGAGCCTAGCTAGCGTACATCTTCCTCTGCTCCTCGAGTGGCTGCAGCAGAGTGCGCATGCAACAGCAGCTCGTCTATCTAGTACCCAGCTGAAGCAGACAATGAAGCTCAGCAGCACACATCCTTCCCCTGTCCGACTAGCGTCTGCATCAGCTGCTTCCTATTTGCTATGCATCCAATACACCAAACAGCAACACTAATCAGCAACTTAAAAACTTTAACAGAAAACATAACTGAGACCCAAGCTACCATGGAATAAAACTATCTAACTTGTAAATGAAAATGAACAGTACTAAGGAATGAAAAGAGAGCATAACAGAGACATAAATTTAAGTTGAAGAAATATAGTGGTGACTAAGGATAACTATGAAATGCTAAAAGAATAAATGCAAAAACACAAGTAGTATAAAACAAGGTATGGTCCCTTGCCACCAACGTCGTTCCTAGCAATGGAACCCGACAACAGCACGTCCAGCAGTAGATACCCAACTTCAGCAACCACAAATTCCAGGCAATACCCTCCTTAAGGTGCTTTCCAACCCCAACTATGCACAATTAGCACTAGTTAAGGACCGAAGCAACCAACGACAATGCATGGACTAAAATGTAGAAAACATACAAGCTATGAAGAAAATATAAGCACTATTTAACTGCAGTAACGTGACATTCAACAAAATAAAATCAGAGTGCAAAAATTTATATAAGTAAAATGCGGAAGGAAATGAAGATAAAAATAAAAACAAAAGTAAAATGAAATCGTGAAACAGGAGGTAAATATCCGAAGAGCAATGAAATGTGCAATAGATTGCTGTCACCAATCTCCACACAATGCTGCATAGCAGTAAACCATCCATGGTGGCGTGCAAAAAATCATCGGTACAAAACCAATAAAAAGAAATGAAACAGAACTTGTGATATTGTAGATGGAAACTGATGTAAAGAGCATAACAGTGAATCAAAGTGAGAAAAGAGTCATAAATTTAAACTTAGCAAATTAAAATAGAAGTTTGTATTGAAACCAAGAAGGAAGAAAACATGGTGGCTGTTAAAATAAAAGTAACTTGAAACCAATGAGAAAGCTTTTCATAAAATATCACAAATGAAAATTAACATGAACCGTAGCTTAGGAAATGGTAGCTAAAAAAAATATTCGGAAATCTTAAAAGAAAAAAATAAAGCTACCTTAAATTCTACCCTAAATTCTACACTAAAACTACCTTTTTTTTTCAATTGCTATCATGCTCTATTTATACACACAATTAGGGGTCCAATGGTAATTTTTTATCCTAGATGAGTTGCCATTGTTTGGCCACTTGTCTTCATTTTATTTGCTGCAGAGTAGATCTTTCCACGTCATCCGTCTTCTAGTACACTTAGTTATGCTATGTGGCTCGGCGGGTGTCTTTCAAAGGGTTGGCACGGTGTCCGTCGATTTTATCATTTCGGAGCGAATAAACTACTAACACCCGGCATCCCACATGTCCAGATGACTGGTGACTCGGTCTGTAAATTAGAAGTGGTCCAATTTCCTTTAGCCCATTTCCAGCCCATTTTTTGACTGAAACGACTGAGTTTCATCTGGATTTAATTTACCTACACATTAAAGAATTTTAATTAAATAAAGGACATAATTAATAGAATAAATTGGGGATTTAAATAATTAATTAAGAAATTAAGCACAAATAATTCTATTAAAAATAGAATTATCAATGTGTAAGTTCCATGACAAGCCTTTTAGTCTGAAAAATCACATGCCATTATTACGTAGAAAATAGTTTCGCCTTTACGTAGAGCTCATGATGGTTTTGCTTATAAACCCTTTTAAATAAAAAGATATATTTGCTCGCAAATAACTCAAATCACCAAAATCGAGCCCAAACCGGCAAAACATGCACTCAAGTGATAAATCTCAAATCAAACACTTTTCTTAGTAAGTATGCTCATTTGTAAACTCATTTTATGCTACCAAAGCATTTTCATCAGTAAGGAAATACATATGCACAAAAGGTTGCATCCATTACCTCTTGCACCTTGGGTGGCGCAGTATTCTCGATTTTCAAACTAGCTCTGACTCACGAGTCAATTTCTCGAGCTGTCCAAATAACGTCAAAACATCAATAATTGCTCATTATACCACTACTTCACACTTCTATTCATCCAAATCTAAATTGGGGTCTTTTGGACCCTTATTGATTACTTCCTATATTCTCTCGGTTTTTCACTTATCCGGGTTAAAAATTGAGTTCCTATGGTATTAAATAAACACACAATAGCCTTAGTTTAATCCATTTATTCATACATTTTCTTACACACCCTAGATTTACATTTTATCAGCTCCATCAAATTCCATTAGTTAATCACACCAAAGTATCTCACAATCATGCATATAACATCACCATCACCATAGTATATTCATTCCATCATTAATTCAATCCATAGTACACTTTCTCACACTTATGGTTAGTTCATCATATTCTAGGTAGTTCCAACCAACAATACATACACCAATCAACCCATAATAATATCTAGATAAACATACTTGAGGTTGGTGTATTGAAATCTTACCTAACTTGACTTTTGTCCTTTTTTGCCTAATGTGGGGAGAGATTCTTTTTCTCCTTCAATCCTTCGATCCAACCTCTAGTTTTCAACTATATTGTTCTCCTCCTTTTAAGTAACAACTTTGCTCAAATACATTTTTCTCTAATCTCTTTGGAAGGTATTGAAAATTTAGAGAGAAAAAGCTAGGTTTTTGCTCAAACATGGAGGGTTTTCAATGTTCAGGGGAAGAAGGCTTGAATGGTCATGCTTTATATAGAATTGGCCTTATGAGATCGATCTCCTAGGGTGGGAGATCGATCTGCCCTTACTCCATCTACACAATTCATAGCCTTCAAGATGGATCTGGCCTAAAGGAAGGATTAATCTTTGCTTGGCAGTAGCTAATGAAGATCGATCTGTCATAAGGATGAGATCGCTTTGCTCCTGGCTGAGACAAATTGAGATCGATTTGCTTGAGTGAGGGATCGATCTCGCTCTTATAGAATTTCCTGGCATTGCAATTCAAGACAATGAAATTGATGTCCCCTTGCAATGAGATCGATCTGCCTTACATTCTGCAGCATTCTAGCTGCAGTTTTCCCAGATTTCCAAAGTTAAACTGTAAGGCCCATGTTTTCATATGTAATCCTTATGATTCTCTAAGTATACATTTGTTAATGTAATATGAATCATAAGAGTTGTAAGGTCTGTAAATTTGATGAACACACTTGTTATGTGAGTTTGTGATGTACACATAAGTTTCATTATGTATGAATTATAAGAAATAGACCTTTTCAAGTGAGAAATGTGGATTGAATGCAAAATGAGTAGTGAAGTAAATCGATATGAAGTTAACTTTGAAATTTGAGATGAAATTCGCTTAAGTATGCTGCAGAACAAGGGGAAATCGATCCATCCTTCAAACCAGATCGATCTCAGTAAGGCTCTGCCAAGCAAGGATCGATCTCATCCTCAAACAGATCGATCTCATTATGTCTCGATCAGAAGCAGATCAATCTCATCCCTTGGGTAGATCGATCTCTGAAGCTCTCTACCTGGCCAAGATCGATCTTACCCTTCAGAACAGATCGATCCTCCACACTTGGAAACTGAATGTTAAGAGACTTAAAGCAGGAGAAGATCGATCCCTCACTTATGGAGATTGATCTCATCAAGTCATTTCTATAAAAATTGGGCAGCTGAACTGCATTTCATGAAAGCAACTCAAAACCTACCATTTTTGAAGCAAAGTAACCTAGTTTTTCTCTCTAAACTCAACATTTTCCTTCGAGATTTGAAAGAAGTTCATTTAAGAAAAGTTATTCCTAGAGAGGAGGAGAACAACATAGCTGAAAACGGGAGGTCAAATAGTTGGATTAGAAGAGAAAAAAAGCTTTCCCCCAATTTTGGTGAAAAATAAGAAAAGCTGAGATTGCTCCAGAGGATATCATTAGAGTCGATAAGATCAGGTCACGAGCGTTGGGAATCGAAGGAAAGTGATTTGAGCGTTATTCAAGGTAAAGGACTTATGCGAGCTATTAGAGATAGCTATACGTATGTTTTCTTACCTGCTGTGTGCAAATGTATATGATAAGTATATAGATATTGGTATATCTAAGTAGAAAAACTACGTATGAGAATAAGCCTACTAGTATGAATTACATGTCTTCTATGCTTTATTGTGAAAAGAGATTTTTTACAAGTGTTTTGAGAAAGAGAAATAATAGATTGGCTCTCGGTTTAGTAGAGTTGCATGAAAAGCTTTTAACAAGTGATTGAAAGAGATTTCCCTCTCACTCATACTCAGTGAATGGAGCCTTCTATCTCATTTCTGTATGAAATTATGCTGAGCCTAAGTGGTAATGGTAAACTGACCAGCCTTACTTGCACATTATTTTAAAAGGATTTATGAGTAAAGCAAAAGAGTGCTCGATGCCTCAGGTGATTCTATGTGTTCCACTCTAGATGCTCGTACGAGATTTTTGGGAATCATGATGGAGCCTTCGAGTATTGCTGTGTGTCTTGCTCTGTCTATGCTCGTATGTAATTTCCTAGTAATACTGTGCTCGATGCCTCAGGTATGTTGTGTGTCTTACGCTGAGTTGCTCGCACAAGGTTTTTATGATTATGTTATGTGTTGAGTAAAATCATGTTAGCATCGTCATGTATTGCTATGTGTCTTACATTGACCTGCTTACATGTGGTTTATGGATGTGATGTAATGAGTACAAAACCATGCTTGAGCCATCGTGTATTGCTGTGTGTCTTGCACAGACCTGCTCGCACGAGATTTTGAGACAATGGAAATGGGTGATAAGGATCCACGAGAGTACGATATACCGTGAACGTTAGCCATAGAGTATGATGTGCCATGATTTCAGTATGAGCTGAAGGGATGGTTGATTCACCTCCCCAAGTGTAGGGTTCCCTCACACCTGATCAGTGTTGCTTGAAATTCGGACTATGGCCATAAGTCTTCTTATATCTATGTGATATGACATTGTCACTACTGTGTGAGGTGACATATGTCCCCCTGTTGTGTGTCTGGGGATATGGTAACCCATAATTTATGTATCATGTATATTGATTTGCTAAATGTAAAGCATTTTCTAAATATGAACTGCGTGAATCGAAATATGCTATGTGAAGTTGTGTGATTCTGTGTGAATATGCATGTACCCATCCAACGAATTAATGATTTCACGTTGATGGAAGTTGTTTCAAAAAGAATGCATATGTTTTATAAGGAAAATGAATGGATATGTATTTTAAGCATGTAGATAGTGTAGTTATCTACCTGCTTTCATATTTTCCTTACTAAGCATGTTAACTCACCCCCTTATTTCTCCTCCATAGATTCTACACAGTAGTGAGTATACTGTAGTCGTCCCTACTATCGTGTTGCTTCGGTTATCCAGCAGTATAGAGAGGCATACACTTGAGATGAAAATTTTGTATCCTGTAAATTAATGCACAGTAAAGTTTATATTTTGTATTTTATGGGATGTATATAATAGAAACTGATGTAAACGCTTCTGCATATTTATAAAAGTCCAGCTTCTATTCTATTTCATTTAATATAAATTTATTTAACTATAATGGATGAGATATGGATTGGATGTTGACTTACAACCCAACTGTAAGTGATAAGGTAAAGGTCACGGACAGAGAAAGAGAGGGTCGTGACATAAACTCCCATTCATTTGCTTCTATACTCATTTTACATTTCATTCACACTTAGAGCTTAAAATCATCCATTACTTATGATTCTTATATAATGCAACTTGTCTACATTCTAAAATCATACACATTACATAGAAATTTACAGGTTTTACATTCCTCCCCTCCTTAAAAGAATTTGGTCCTCCAAATTTGAACCAAGTCATTCTTAAAAAAGTTAGGGGTACTTCTCCCGCATCAGGTTCTCCAGTTCCCAAGTTGCCTCTTCTGTTGAGTGGTACGTCCAGAGGACCTTTACCAATGGAATTCTCTTTGTCTGAAGTATCTTTTCTCTCTTGTCGAGGATCCGGATAGGTTCTTCTACATAGCTCATGTCTCCCTAGATGTCCAAGACGTGGAAGACATTATGAATCATGGAAAGCTGTGAAGGTAAAGCTAATCGGTAGGCGACATCTCCCACTCTCTCCAATACCTTAAATAGACCAATAAAATGGGGACTCAGCTTTCTTTTCTTCTCGAAGCGCATGATACCTAAGTTTCCTCAACTCTTATCCTGAGCCCGGTGAGCTGTTCCAATAGATCTCATTCTCTGATCATCATAACAGAAACCATGCTTTTTCTGCTTAGGGTATCAATAACTACGTTCGCCTTCCCTGGATGATATAAAACCTCATAGTCATAGTCCTTAAGGAGCTTCGTCCATCGTCTTTGTCTCATATTAAGCTCCTTTTGGTCGAAGATATACTTCAGACTCTTATGGTCAGTGAAGATCTGAAACCTTTCTCCTTAAGCATGTAGGTACCCATACTAACCCTCTCTGCATCAGTGCATCCCGGATAGTCGAAGATTATCCTTATCTCTGTTAGGCACTCCTCCGCCTCTGCTGGACCCTTCACCCCTTTAAATCATGACTGATTCATCTTACAAAAGTCCTTCAGCCAGCCCATATTTCTATCATCAGGCCTGGCCTGTGTCGAAGGCTGAACTATGGGTGGAACTGGGTCAGTCTGTATAGGAGGTGGGGGCGGATCCTGTGGTGGTGTAGGAGCAGGGGTAGGTGTGGTACCTGAGGCATTAGCCTCGAAATATTGCACAAATAGCACTGCCATCTATTCAAACCCCTGTCGCACATCCTGTTCTAGCTGATTAATTCGAGAGTTAGGACTCTCAGGCTATGGTTCAGGTGGTGGAGGTGGTTGTGCCGGCCTCCGGGGACGACCTCGTTTTCCCCTCATATCTTACCTCTTACGTACCTACGCGTACACATTAAACATCGATTATAACTTTAACTGTTAACTTCAATTCATAACCAGACAATTACAAACACTTGGAATGTAATCTGTTTCCAACTACTCGACACTAATAGTACTAGGCAACCTTTACTCTCATACCACCAAATCTGTGACCACCCGGAAGCGCAAAAAATAGGACTGATTTAAAATTTTTCTTAGATTAAACTTCCTACTCAAGGTGCATTCCTGTGCAGTGTCAGTTAACTTCTTTCATTCTCATCAATCAATATCCCAAGGATCTCTCAACATCCACATTTACTTAGTTAAATATTATGACATCAAAAGTAGTCTACTTCTATATTCATTTACTAATGTCAATCTGATTACATCCCAATATCACTCAAATACAATTGTCTGCATTATACAATTGTCTGGATACAAAATGAATTGAATTATACCTCTCGTGTGTACAAGCAATAGCCTAAGGAGAGTCTCGTCCACCAACCTATGTCACGTACGCCGCAGGTACCAGCACTCACTATAAATAATCTGTAGAGGGAGGAAAATGAGGGTGTGAGCTTTCAACTTCGCTCAGTAAGGAGTGCATATGAGCTTCAAAATCATCATTAAAGCTTAAGTATAATAATGGCATAATTCACATGATTATAAATATATGATTAAAATCACAGTTCATCAAACATCTTTATCTCATTTCACAAACACGTCAAATCTTAAAATTATTCTGGAGACTAGGCATAGTATAAGCGTCATGAAAGAAATCACCACATCACATCATATCATGTCATCCTCAACGAGGGCATCCTCAAATGAAGGAATCATCTGCCTGTGGTAAGACCCAGGCCTAGCAAAGTCTCGATGTCAACCAAAGCAGAATTATCTCAACGCTACCAGGGCAGGCATCTCACGTTACCAAAATAGAGACATTTCTCGTTACCAAAATAGAGGCATCTCTCGTTACCAAAAATGGAGGCATCTCTCATTACCAAAACTGAGGCATCTCTCGTTACCAAAACAGAGACATCTCACGTTACCAAAACGAAGGCATCTCTCGTTACATTTCTCGTTACCAAAATGGAGGCATCTCTCGTTACCAAAAATGGAGGCATCTCTCGTTACCAAAACGGAGGCATCTCTCGTAACAAAAATAGAGGCATCTCTCGTTACCAAAACGGAGGCATCTCTCGTTACCAAAACGGAGGCATCTCACGTTACCAAAATAGAGGCATGGTAAGACCCGAGCCTAGCAAAGCCTCTGCGTCAACCGAAGTAGAAGTATCCACCGATGTGTAAGTTCCATGACAAGCCTTTTAGTCTCAAAAATCACATACCATTATTATGTAGAAAATAGTTTCTCCTTCATGTAGAGCTCATTATAGTTTTGCTTATAAATTCCTTTTAAATAAAAAGATATATTTGCTCACAAATAACTCAAATCACCAAAACTGAGCTCAAATCGGCAAAACATGCACTCAAGTGATAAATCTCAAATCAAACACTTTTCTTAGTAAGTATGCTCATTTGTAAACTCATTTTATGCTACCAAAGCATTTTCATCAGTAAGGAAATACATATGCACAAAAGGTTGCATCCCTTACCTCTTGCAGCTTGGGTGGCATAGTATTCCCAATTTTTAGACTTGCTCCAACTCACGAGTCAATTTCCTGAGCTGTGCAAATAACGTCAACACATCAATAAATGCTCATTAAACCACTGCTTCACACTTCTTGTCACGCCCCGAAAATGCGGAAAATAGGGCAAATTTAAAACTTTTTACTCATTAATTCACAATTAAGGGTGCATTCCTGTGCAGTGTCATACATCATCATAATTATCATGCCTCAGGATCTCATCATAATATAGTGTATATTGAATCATATACATTACTCAATTCCAAGTTAATTAATCCTAATACATCCCATACAATGTTATACATCAAGTGTTTGCAATTATGATAATTGTCTGGGTACATGAAAAGATAAAAGATACCTCAAAATACAATATATATGGCCTGGAGCTCAAGTCCTCCACTAGCCACTACTCCGTACGTCGCAGGAAAACCCTTTTCACTTGAAGAAATTTGGGGGGGAAAGAAAACAGGGTGAGCTTCTAAATCGCTCAGTAAAGGGGGTAAGGGACTCATTTCATAAACCAAAATGCACATCACAAAATATTTATTTGTATGTGAAACTCATTAATCTCATTTGAAAACCATAGCATGAAAGTACTCAAAACGACATTCTCATGTCTCAAATCATGTGAAAACATGAAATAAAATGCTCAGTATAGAGCAATAACAAAGCATGTGAAAATAATGCGATAAACATTTTCTCAATTAACGTGATAAAATCACTGTAATAATAATGCACGTGGCACAGCCACTAAACACACGTGGCATAGCCACTGATTTAAATTCACACGTGGCACAGCCACTAAGCACACGTGGCATAGCCACTGAGTTAAATTTTCACGTGGCACAGCCACTAAACACACATGGTATAGCCATATGATAGGGTTTCACGTGGCAACGGCCACTAATTAGGGGTTCTCACGTGGCAACGGCCACCAAATAGGGTTTCTCACGTGGCAACGGCCACCAAATGGGGTATCACATGGCAACGGCCACCAATAGGGTTTCTCACGTGGCAACGGCCACCAAATGGGGTTTCTCACGTGGCAACGGCCACCAAATGGGGTATCACGTGGCAACGGCCACCAATAGGGTTTCTCACGTGGCAACGGCCACCAAATGGGGTTTCACACGTGGCAACGACCACCAAATGGGGTATCACGTGGCAACGGCCACCAATAGGGTTTCTCAAGTGGCAACGGCCACCAAATAGGGTTTCACACATGGCAACAGCCACCAAGTATACGTGGCATAGCCACAGAATGGGTTATTCTCACGTTACCAGAACGGAGAAGAAATCAGGCTTACATGCTACCAGAGCAATGTCCGGTGTGTACTCAAAATTACACACCTAAGTCTTATCACACAAGACTGGTTTGCCTTCACATAGAACTCATAGTGGTTTTTCTCTCATAAACTCATTTGAAAACCATTTTGTACTCAACACAAAACATAATAAAACCGAGTTCCAATCGGCAAAGTACGTACACATTTCTCAAATCTCGATATTGCCTTAACGTAGAGCCCAATTCATTACTCACACAAATTCGACGATTTATAAAGCAATTTCACACTCAGCTTATAAACGCATAAAACAATGGGCTCCAACCGGCTATAAAAACCGTGTGCAATTATAACTCAACACAACACTCAACATGCTTGTTTTATAAACCACAAATCATGCTATAATAGTTTACAAATCACATACACAAATGGTTTAGATTTCCCTTACCTCTTTCCACCTCGTATAGTGCAATCGTTTCCCCCGTATCACGGACTAGCCTCGCATTCCACTATGGAACTCCCGAGCTGTCCAAACGATGTTAAAACATCAATACTCAGTTATCTCATCAATCTCAATTCTCAAAATCGAGCATAATTACTCATAACACTTCAAATCTCTTGATTCTCGTAACTCTACCCCAAACTACACTCTCATTCACAACATCTCAACGTTCTACATTTCTCATGCCAATTATCTATGCTAATTCACCACATTGTCTAAATTTCTATTTATAGCTCAAATTCCCAAAATTGCTAAATATCATTATCACTCCAACCACATTGCAATTTCATCAATCCCTAATCATTTCTCAGCTATTTCAACACAATGACAACCACCATTATCATCAAAATCATCTCAAATATCAAGATCGAGGTTTAGAAATTACCCAAAGCTTGTGAGATGCACAACCCACTCCTCGATTCGATTTGTCCTTCGATTTACAAGTATGTTGTTCTCCCTTTGATGAGAAACAACTTTCCTTCTTGCCACAACTTCTGATTTGGCCGAAAATGGTTGCTTTGGATGAGTGAGAAAGCTAGGTTTCGGTAAAAATGGGGGTTGGAAGAGAGAGAAAGTGAGATTGCAGGAGAAAAATAGGGGTTCCTTATATAGGCTAAGGGTAGGAGATCGATCTGCCTCTTGATGAGATCGATCTGCATTGAATTTTGGGGACGATTTGGGCAATTTTATGCTTAGGAGATCGATCTGTCGAGGGGTGAGATCGATCTCTTTATGAGATCGATCTGCTCCTTGAGGAGATCGATCTTCTCCCAAACAGAATCATTTGGAGATCGATCTCTTCCTCATGAGATCGATCTTCTCTCAAACAGAATCATAAGGAGATCGATCCTCTTCCATTGGAGATCGATCTACTCCTTAAATTCCTCCTTCCTTGTCATTTTTAACTCACCAGATCGATCTCTCCTTCTCCCAGATCGATCTGTCCTCATAGCTTCACACTTATTTTAAACACTTAACATATAATTCTCCAATTATCATTCCCACAATTCACTTAGCTCAATAAATTACACTTCAAATTCTTATTACATCATTAAAATATATCTAAAATTCTCAGATCTCACACTTCTATTCATCCAAATCTAAATTGGGGTCTTCCAATCCTTATTGATTACTTCCTCTATTCTCTCAATTTTTCACTTATCTGGGTTAAAAACCGAGTTCCTACGATAGTAGATAAACACCCAATAGTCTTAGTTTAATCCATTTATTCATGTATTTTCTTAAACGCCCTAGATGCACATTTTTTCAACTCTATCAAATTCCCTTAGTTAATCACACCAAACCATCTCAAAATCATGCATATAACATCACCATCATGATAGTACATTCATTCCATCATTAGTTCAATCCATAGTTCACTTTCTCACACCAAACCCATTTTTTACTATGATTAGTTCATCATATTCTAGGTAGTTCCAACCAACAATATATACACCAATCAACCCATAATAATACCTAGATAAACATACTTGTAGTTGGTGTATTGAAATCTTACCTAACTTGACTTTTCTCCTTTTTTTTGCCAAATGTGGGGAGAGATTCTTTTTATTCTTCAATCCTTTGATCCAACCTCTAGTTTTCAACTATATTGCTCTCCTCCTCTTAAGTTACAACTTTGCTCAAATACATTTTTCTCAAATCTCTTTGGAAGGTGTTGAAAATCTAGAGAGAGAAAGCTAGGTTTTTGCTCAAACATGGAAGGTTCCTTACACTGAACTTTATACATTTCATTCCTTAACGTTCAGATGTACACTGAATTTTTTAGGTAGGGAGAAAGTTATAGTCTTAGTATAGCAGTCTAGACTCATGTGATTGGCAGCTAGCCAATCTATGCCTAGTATCACATCAAAGCCACTTATATTTAGCAAAACTAAATATTCTAACATTACATTATCTCCCACCTTAATTTCACACTTTCTACATACCATATCAGTCTTTTGAGACTCGTGCATAGGTGTACGTACATGTAAGATATGATCTAGAGGTTCAAGCTCTAAGTGCAGTTTACAAGCAAAGTGTGGCGAAATAAAAGAATGTGTAGATCCTGGGTCAAATAATTTATGAGCCTCATAATTACAGATAAAAAATGTACCTCGAATAGCCTCAGACGAAGTATCTGTAATCTCCTTATCAATAGCAAATACACGTCCCTCTGTGACAGGCTTCTTACCGTTATCAGCGACGGTGACTCGTCTTTGGGGAATCGCTCTCTGAGGCTGTTGTCGAGGAGGCTCCTAGGGGTATGGCCTCTAAGGCTGTGGGCAATCCTTAACTCTGTGGCCCATGTCTCTACATCTGAAACATCCCTATGGTATATGGTAATAAGTACCCTCATGCACTCGACCTCAGTCTCTACAGATCTTAGAATCTCGTCTAATGCCTCGAGGGGTCTCCGTAGCATTGAGAGGAATCCTGAGCCTATCATTCCTCGCCTTAAACTCATCAATCCTCCGCCTCTTGAATGGACCCCTCTTGAAATCTGATTGGGATGCTTCAAGCCTTTTGCCCTTATCTATGGCCCTCACTCAGAACCCATACTCAGACTGTGTCAAATCTAGTCCCCTCTCTGTCTCCTACGTATGATGCAGAGCATCCTTAAATTTAGTAATACAAAACCCCAACAATTTGTCTTGGATGGCTGGTTTCAGTCCGTATATGAATCGCTTTGTATGACACTTTTCTTCCATGACAGTCTTTGGATCATATCTCAGTAAAGTGGTGAACCAATTCTCGTACTCGTCGACTATCATACCGCCATGGACTAAATTCAAAAAAAATCTGCTTGCATCTATTTTTGGGCAGTACGTGGGATATACTGGTCTGAAAAGTGGACTAACAAGTATCCCAGTTGATCACCTGGTGGTTGGCAATTAGTAGGCTCTGAGTGGCACTCCACCAGTATCGGGCTTGTCCCTTAAGCATATACACACTAATACTGACCCTCTCTGCATCAGTGAACCTCAAAAAATCAAAGATTATCTCCAACTCTACTAACCACTCCTTTGCCTCTACAAGGTCCTTCACCCCTTTAAATGACAGTGGATTCTTCTTAAGAAAATCTCGAAACCGACCCATATCCCTATCATCGGGCAAGGTCTACGCCGAAAGCTGAGTGGCTGGTGGCACTTGGTCAGTCTATGGAGGAGATGGTGGTATGGGTGTAGGGGTCGAGGTAGATGTGGTGCCTGAGGCATTAGCCCCGAAGTGCTGAGTGAACAATGTTACCATCTGCTCAAACCCCTGTCTCACATCCTACTCCAATCGGTTTATCCGAGAGTTAGGACTCTTTGGCCGTCGACAGGTGGTGGAGAGGGCTGTGCCCACCTCCGGGGACGACCTCGTATCCTACTCATAACGTAAATCTAATGTACCTGCACGTATACATCAAAATTGTCATAATTTTAACCGATATATTCAATTCATAACTAGATAAATACAGACACTTGGGATATAATCTATTTTCAACTAACCGATACTGATCGTACTAGATATCATTCACTCTGATACCACTAAAGCTATAACGCATCAGAAACGTGGAATTTATGGCTAATTTAAAATTTTATCTTATAATTCACTTCTTACTTAAGGTGTATTCCTGCTCAGTATCTGTTCAAATCTTATCTTTTCATTATTAAACTCTTCATATTCGAGTATACTTATATCATTTTCAACGAAAATCCAGCAGCATAACCTCTTATATTTGTCCATATCCTCCTACAAATTTGGCAAAACAAACACAAATATCCACAACCAGTTGATTTTACTTCCATTTTATTACCGAGACATTCAAGAGACTCCCAAACATTAGCATCCAAATTAATTATATCACATAGTATCGAAACGACTCACTTTTCCCAAGTTACATAAATATATATACAATCCTAATTACATCCCAAACGTTTACTTATATACAAGCATTTGTACTACATAAGTTATCTGGATACAAAAATGAATTATGCCTTACACGTGTACAAGAAATAGCCTGGGTAGAGTCTCGTCCACTAGCCTATGTCACGTACGCAACAAGCACTGGCAATTACTGTAAATAATCTAAGAGGAAGGGGAAAAAAGGGGTGAGCTTCAACTAGCCCAGTAAGGAGTACATTTAAAATAAGAAATGATAAATCAAGTCATTAGTAGAATAATGGTACAATTCACATCTCAGACTACGTGATAAAAATCATTCGATTATATATACTCAAAATATCAACTTATTATCATATTAAATCATATCTCATAATAATATGGAGACTAGGCATTTACAATTCCTATCATGAAAGAAATCACCACTCCATCCTCAAAAAAAGGTATCCTCCGAAGAGGGAATCAAGTCATCCTCAAAAGAGGGCATCCTCGAAAGAGGGAATCAAGTACCTATAGCCATGATAAGGTTGTAGACTGGATCAGGGTTATACAGCATCATCTCAATGCCACCTAGGCGGTATCTCATATAAATAAGGGAAAACATCATGACAGACACATAGAATATGCATAACATGGTCAAGGTTTAGCCCGATCCCAGGCCGTCAGCTAGAATTCCTTTGGGTCTCACTCAATCAACCCCCAAGTTTCCTTGACTCGCAAGTCATTGAGCCTACAGTCTCAAAACGTACCATTATTATATTGAAAATAGTTTTGCTTTCATCGTAGAGATCATAATAGTTTCACTTCATAAATCTCATACACACGCACACACACACACACACACACATATATATTGTCTACAACGCTTTAAAATCATGCAATCGAGCTCAAATACAGCAAAACATGCACTCGGGTAAGAAAACTCGGGCTATAGGTCTTTCTCGAGGTTTATGCTTATTCCATAAAACATTTATATGCCACAAATTGTTTATTTCTAAATAAGGAACTCAGGTACTGAAATCGGTTGCATCCCTTACCTAATTGAGGCTGGGTCAGCGTTGAATCGTTGGGTGTCGGGTTCACCTCGTTTAACATGCCAAAGTCTCGAGTTGTCCAAAACAATTTCAAAACCATTAATTGATGCTCAATTTCATCTTTGCTTTATATTTATATTCATTTGAAACTCAAACGGGGTCAATCAGACCCTTTTTCGACCATTTTTCCTATATTCTCGGTTTTACCGATAAAGTCTCTGTTTAAGCTATTTCATTAGTTTCTTTCCATCACATTTATAACTTATCAACTTAATAGCTTAAAAATATATTTCAAACTCCATTTAATCATTCGCAACACCTCAATTGTCAAATTTTCACACTTTTTATGGTTTTTCACTTAACTGAGCTATAAATCGAGTTTTTCGGTATAAATTTAACTGTCTACAACATTCAACACAGTCAAAATTCATCACTTCCTTACTCCACATATGTTGGCCGAAACTACGCCCCTCTCTAGAAATCATTTCAACAATTCTTGCTTAACTAAAATTTATCCTATAACATCAAACAATCACATATCATGAGTTCATCATCTTCCAACAATTTCTTGGCAACTTTGACCAACTTTGACCAGCCATTTTTACACCGGAAAGAATTTTAAGCTATCAATCAACATGTAAACATCTTAAAATCATCGAAAACAACAAGAAAAACCAATCAAAAACTTTCAAAATTAAAGCTTTCTCTCACCTCAAAACAAGGCAGTTTCTGCCCTTATTTTCTCACTAGATTTTCACCTAGCAAATGACCTCCTTTGGGGCTGAATTGTTTATATGTTATATACGGGTTAAGGAGGAATATTTGATCCTTTGACAAATGCCTAAAATTGATCGAAAGATGGCCAAAAAATTCACGCAAGGCTAACTAGTCAGGAACGTGAACGACAACTTAGGGAGAATGGTTCTCTATCATTTCAGAAGCTTTTGGGTTGGTCTATACCTTTCCAGAAAGCTCATGGGGTCTACCTTAAATATAGAAAATATCCAATTTTTTTTTCTTTTAGAAGGTCTCCAAATTTAGCATTTCTTATGGGTCTGTAGTTTCATAGGCAAGGGCAGCCCACTGCCCTATTTTAGAAATAAGCCACAAATATTTTCTAGACCATTTCTTCCAATTTTCCACTTCTCAAGTGTTCTAATATGTCTCTAGTATCTTTCATAAAAATTTAGGACCCACTTGTTTAATAAAATTTCCCCGATTGAGCCTATTTTGCGCGATTTGGTCATTACCAATTAAAATGGCTTAAGGTTTTCGGTTTACTTTAAAAATTAATTCTAACACCGAAACCTCATTATTTCCACTCTATCTTCATTCCCCATGTCAATTATGCCTTAAGTGAATTTCCAATGGTCTCAAAATAATTTTTGTGAATTTTTAGAATTTATTCCGAATTTATTCCTCTTAGTAGGCCTATTTGCTCGGTTTAGTGTAAACCCAAGTTTCACTAATTTTTTCACTTCTAACATCTTAGTTTCACTTTCTAATCATCAAAACATGCTTTAAATCACACTTTTGAAAAATACTTAAAATTGTATCCTTACCTCGAAATGCGTGTCTCAGGCTTCGTGCCACTATCCTCGGCGTCTCAATCATTCTGGGCCCTACATGAAGATTTATATGAGTCTTAGACTTCTCAGTTTAATTTAAAATGAATAGTAATATGAAAAAATTCGGGTTTCATAGTTGTTGTATGGATCACTATTAAAAACCATTATATTTGAGGTGGCTCATTAATCTTGAGGAGTAGAAGCATCAACAAGAGGAGTAAACACTAGATTACAATATTTAAATGCTAGGTACGTGGTTTAAACCTCTTTTATATGATTCTTACATGTTCTAGTTGGTTGTTCAACAAATCTCATATAAAAAGATCATTGTAATTAGTTTCTTAGTTTTCTTATTTTAAATTCAACTGTAAATCTTTAAAAATCAAATGTTAATCCTCTATTGCATGAACCTAAAAACCTAGAATATAAATCTCAATATAACCCAAACCAAAATTATTAAAATTCTTCAATTCCTTTGATTTTTCCATCAAGTTTGGGATTTCAATATTCAAAACTTTAAAATTTAAGCTCGAATCTCTTAGTTTTTGGGTAATCTCCTTCTATTCAAAAGGCATAGAAAACTAAGACTTGATCTTAGAAAACATTAATTACCTAGAAATAATGTTTGAAGATTAGGGGAAATCAAAATTAACAAAGAAGTTGCTTAAGACCTTTGGTTTTAAACATTAATTTTTGATTTTGTGTTTTAATTTGTTTTTTTTTAATTTATTACCATATCAACTTAGCATTAAATTGGTTAGTCCAAAACGTTTTTAGCCAGATGATTAGGGGTGTTCATATTTCGGTTTTAATTGAACTTGTTTAATTTAATTGATCAATCATTCACTGAATTAATTTCGGTTGACTAACAAAAATGATTTTGAATAAAATTTCAATTTTTGGTTAATTCAGTTCGAAAATCTAATTAACCAAAATTTTAACCAAAATATATAAACTCTTATATGTTTAGTATTTAGAGTTTAGGTGACTTTTATGTTTAATGTTGCTAAAATTTTTAAATTAATATTTTTGGTATTTGAATTTAGTTTGTTTCAAATATCAAAATTTAGAAGTTTAAAATAAAATTTAACTTAAATATATTTATTATTCGATTAATTCGAAAATTAACCGAATTAAATTTGCTTGATTAAATTTTTTGAAATTCATAAAATCGGTTTGGTTAATAAAATTGAAATAACATAATTTGGTTAATTTGATTTTGATAAATTCAATTACATAGATTAACTGAATGTATACCGTTACAGATAACAATAATAATTTCTCATCATTGTTACATAAATAACATGAATACATCAAACCCAATCAAATATCACATTAATAAAGTCAACATTGTCAAAATATTAACATAAAACAATTGATGTGGTTAGATTAAAATTATTAAATTATTATTAAAAAAACTATGCTAAATGAAAATGTACTATTAAAAAAGATACTTTAAGCTTAAGATCAAAGCGATACACCTTTTACCGTAAGCTCTGTACTACTTCTTTTGAACATAATAATTTTACCATTAAATATCTAAATATGTGATAATTACGAATTTCGGTATCATGAGTAAATTTAATTATTGAGAATTGGACCTATTCGAGGTAAACTAATTGATATATTGATGAATTTTGCATATTTGCAATAATATGAAGTCTTGCACGAGTTTAGTCCAATTCCAAGTCAGAGGGTAAAATGGTAATTTTGTAACAAAAAATTTTAATTTAGAAGAGTAAATGCATCCTGGAAATAAGAAAGTTTGAAATTAAATACGCAAACTCAAAATATATTATTTTGGAAAAGTATTTAAGGAATTTGGAATAAAGTCGAAAGGAATTAAGGCTCACAATAATTGTATGTTGGTAGTTGAGACTTAAGCAATTCAATACCATTAAGGCACGAACCTAGTGTGAAGACAAACTAAGGTGGTTGAAAATAATCCTAAATCGAGAAGCCTTTTTGTATTGGAAAGGTTAGAATTAATTCCTTAATTCATTTTCCAAAAAAAAAATATTTTCCTCATTTTCCAGTGTTTGGTTCATTGAAAATCTTAAAGTCAACTAAAGCAAATTATGAGTCGATGGAAAATGGGGTGTAATATTTGAAAATTGTCTTCCCTTTTTGAAAAGGGAAAAACATTTTACAAGTCTAAAACTAGTAGGCACCCCTACCCCAAAACCCTCCCAAAGTAAAACTCAGGTCGATCTTCACAACACCTTTGACTGCCTTTACCACCTCTCTTCTTCCCGACTTCGTCGATCATCTTTCTAGATTTATCCTTCAACGTCTATGCACTGTTAGAAAATTTCATATGGTATATGGTAACATGGCTTTGAAACATGTAGTATTACACTTTCTTAAGTGTAATATTGCTTCAGACAAAAGCAAGTAACCCCCGGATACAATAAAGCCTTCAGAGCTTTCTTTATGGATTGTGAAAGATCAAGAGTGAGTATTTCTGGAAATTAATCTAGAGGTTATAGGTTCTGAATAGTTGCAAATCAATGGTTGTAATTGTCTGTTAATTAACAACCACTGATTTTCAGATACAACTGCTCCAGATATAACTGAAAATATGTCTGTTGGAACAGTTAAACGTTTTTCAAAATTCAAATTTTTTTAGAATTCAAAAAAATAAATAAATAAAAATAAAAATAAATATTTCTACAAAAAATAGAATATTCAGAACCAAGAGCCTAAGTGCCCCAAGTGCCCATCTTTTGACTTTTAAAATTAGTCAAAGTCCCAAGCAAGCCCACAAGCCTTTAGTAATTCAATATACACTCTAAGTTTAATTTCCTCTTATAAATCTAATCATTGCATTATCTACAAATAATGTGGAATTGAGTTCTATTACAAGCTATCCAACGATCCCCCACTAGCTTGTAATATAAATATCTTTCACAACAAATATGACGCATACATGAAGGTATCATTTCGATTTAAACCTTTAATTAGTGTAGGTACTTTAGGATGCTAACGAAGTACATGGTGTCCTAAGATTAAACCATGACTCTTTATGATTAGGATCGAAAATACCACACACATCATATTTGTCTCTTTCACAAAGGTCTCTTATTCGCTCCTAGCATTATTTTAATGGCCATATGCTAGCTATCCTATTTCTGTGAATATTTCAAGAGTAAAACCCCAAAACTCTTGTTGAAGCGACACTACTTCATATTCACATAGGTGGAGATCCTTTTATTGTCTCTCTTACTTTAAGCAATTTATATGAAAGATCTCCATTAAGAGATTAATCCCAACCTCTTAATTGTAACAGTAGCACTTTCTTCAATTTATGTATGAGACTCCTAATATAAGTGTTAAATAGACACTAACCAATAACTTGTTATTACCCATTAAACTGTAGTAATTATCGGTTTGGTAATTTAAAGTTAGGTTACCATTACTGGTGTCTTGGGGGTTATACTTTAGTCTCATACTACATGGAGTCCTCCACACTTTATCTCTTGGCAAAGCTTTAGTAAGAGGATTAGCCAAATTTTTTGTAGACTTTACATATATAATTGTAATGGTACCACTTGAAATCAACTCTCTAATGTAATCATGCCTTAGGCTTATATGTCTGGACCTACCATTATAAATATTATTGAAAGCACTAGACATAGTAGCCTCACTATCACAATGTAAGGAAAGTGGTGGCATCGGTTGTGGCCACAACTCAATTTCAAACATCATATTTCTTAGCCACTCAGCTTCCTTACCAGCAGCAACCAAAGCTATAAACTCAGCTTCAATAGTTGAGTGTACATGACACGTTTGTTTCTTAGATGCCCAACTTATAACACCACTAGCTAGTTTAAATATCCAACCTGTAGTTGAAATATTATCACTAGCTTTTGTTATCCAACTTGCATCTGAATAACCTTCTAAAATAGCAGGAAATCCTGTATAACACAACTTTAATTTAGCAATTCGTTTTAGGTAGCCAAGTACCCTTTCAACTGCCCTCCAATGAGCTATAATACTAGGATTACTTGTAAATCTTGACAACTTACAAACAGTAAAAGCAATATCTGGTCTTGTACAATGCATAGCATACATGAAACTTCCTATAACACTAGCATACTTTAATTGCTCTATTGGTCTAGCATCATTCTTAACAAGTTTTACACTAGAATCATATAAAGTACTATATTCTTTTATCTTAAGATATTGATATTTATGTAACAACTTTTCTATATAATGAGTTTGGTTTAATGCAAATCCACTATCATGCTTTGTAATCTTTATTCCTAATATTGTGTCTACTTCATTAAGATCTTTCATCTTAAATTTAGAAGTAAGAAAATTCTTAGTTTCATTTATACCGAGTATTTTAGTACCAAATATAAGCATATCATCAACATACAAACAAACAATCACTCCATAGTCACTAATAAACTTAGAATAAATACATTTATCAGAAGTATTGTACCTAAAACCAAAACATAAAATAGCAGAATCAAATTTCTCATGCCATTGTTTTGGAGCTTGCTTAAGACCATATAAAGATTTAATAATCTTACAAACTTTATGTTCATTACCAGGAAGAATAAATCCTTCCAGGTGTTCCATATAGACTTCTTTTTTTAAAGCACCATTTAAAAATGTTGTTTTAACATCCATTTAGTGAATATGCAACTTATATATAGAAGCTAGAGCAAAAAGTATTCTAATGGATATTATTCTAGCTACTGGAGCATAAGTATCAAAGTAATCTAAGCCTTTCTTTTGAGTGAAACCTTTAGCAACTAATCTTGCTTTAAAGGTTTGTATAGAACCATCAGAATTATACTTTCTCCTAAAAACCCATTTATTCTTTATAGGTTTTGATCCTGGAGGCAAATCCACCAAGATCCAAGTATTATTAGACATTATAGAGTCCATTTCATCATTTACAGCTTCTTTCCAGAAAGCTGAATCTCTTGAAGCTAAGGCTTCACTCAAAGTTTTAGGCTCAGTTTCAATGTTTAATAGTAACTTCGTTTTTCTTAAAAGTCTGTCTCTACTACCTTCAACAAAAAAGGTAATTTAAAGAAAGCTGAATCTCTTGAAGCCAAGGCTTCACTCAAAGTTTTGGGCTCAGTTTCAATGTTTAATAGTAACTTCGTTTTTCTTAAAAGTCTGTCTCTACTACCTTCAACAAAAAAGGTAATTTGATCAGGAGACACAAAATCAAAATCAAGATGTTTTTCTTTTCTTGTTCTCTGACTTTTTCTTGGTTCAGATGGTTCACTTATTTCTTTCCTTTTAGAAAGAGATTCATAGGCAGTAGATGTATTTTGATCCTTTTCTGGTTCATGCACAACTTAATTTTTAATAAAATTATTTTCAAAAAATTCAACATGTATAGATTCTACAATGACATTAGATTGTGAATCTAATAGTCTATATGCCTTTGAATTTTGAGTATAACCTACAAAAATAGATTTAATACCTCTTAAACCTAATTTTGTTCTTTGAGAATCAGGAAGTCTATAATATGCTATACACCTCCACACTTTAAAATAACTTAGATTTGGTTTCCTTCCATTTCATACTTCATATGGTGAGATATGATCCTTCTTTGAAGGAACCCTATTATGTGTGTAACAAGCAGTAAGCAAAGCTTCACCCCACAAGTTGAATGGTAATCTAACATTTAAAATCATTGCATTTACCATATCAACTAGGGCCCTATTTTTCTTTTCTGCAAAACCATTTTGTTTGGGTGTAAAAGGAGCTGATTTTTGGTGAATTATTCCATGATCTTTACAGAACTTATCAAATTCTGTTGAGAAGTATTCACCTCCTCTATCACTCCTTATTATCTTTATTTTCTTTTCCTTTTGATTTTTAACTTTAGATTTAAATTCCTTAAATTTATTAAAAGCCTCATCTTTGTTTCTTAGTAAGTAAACACTAGTATAACGTGAACAATTATCTATAAATGTTATAAAATATCTATTTCCTCCTCTTGTTGATTTACCATTCAATTCACAAATATCAGAATGAATTAAATCTAATAACTTTGTTTCAAGTTCTACTTTAGGAAATGGTTTTCTAGTTATCTTAGCTTCTACACATATTTCACATTTATCTTGCTTATCATGCTTACAAGATATATAATTGTGTTTTGACATATATTTAAGCATAGCATAATTTAAATGTCCTAATCTAGCATGCCATAAATTAGAAGACTCAACCATATAAGCAGAAGCAACATTATTTATTTTATTAATACTTAGTTTGAACATGCCATCAAGGGAATAACCCTTTCCTACAAACACATCATTTTTAGTTATTACAAACTTATCAGATTCTAATATAATCTTAAAGCCTCTCTTGCACAACAGATTTGCAGAAACCAAGTTCCTCTTAACATCAGTGTCACAACCTCAATCCGTAACTTACCAAAAACCACTACAAATTTGTTCACTTTTTACTTACCTTTCTCTTCACCAACAGTTGGGCTGTGATTCGGCATTAGTCATCTCAATCATACTCTTCTTATCACATCATATATACATGTCATCATAATTATTTGATTGACTATGTGTACATATTCTCATAAGTAGACTTATTTATATTAACATAATTACATCCCCAAATATTACAAATGTGTACATCACTGTGATTATACATTGTTCAGATACAAAATTTGATGCGATGTGTATACCTTTAGCTCTATGGGTGTCAGACCCGTGTTTTTTATTTACGTATGTAGCTTGTACCTTATGATTCCTATGTGTACGAACACTTTATTTCATAGTTGAATCATAAGAAGAGTATTTACTATCATGCAATCGATAATTTAAGAAATTAAAAATGCATGTAAGCTACATAACAGCGAGATTAGGGTTAAATTGATTTCCGAATAAGTGCAGGGGTAAAACGATCAAATGATCGAAATTCGATATAAATTCAGTGAGATAATTTCAATAAAAATATGAAATTGAGGAATCTTGATCAAAATTGAGGAAAATATTGAATTTCGAGTCCAATTGATCAAGATATGAATTTATTTAATATTTTTAGAATATTTACCCCGGAAAACAAGCCCGAAAATAGTAAAAAAATATACCGAAAATGTAAAATCAAACTAATAAATTTATTTACGGATTAAATGAATTTAACATGATTTTTTTAGATATTTTGAGAATTTTTAATATTATTTTAAGGAGTAAAATAATATTAAAATCATTTATAAATACTAAAAGAAAAAATAATAAAAAAATAAAGAAAAAAATCAAAAATTGGAAAGAAAACTCGAGGAGAGAGAAACTGAAGTGGACCAAAATCGAAGGATGCGAGACTGAGGAACTCACCACCGGACGGCCACCATCCGTCGACCAGTAGCCAGGAAAGTGATCGAAAAAGGACGAGGGACTTCGTGCAACCTCCCAGCCACTGGCAATGCGCTCCACCGGAGCCAAAAAAAGGCAGATCAGCGAGGTTGAAGTCGCGGAGAAGAGAAGGAAAATCCGACGACCACCGATGGTGATTGGTCTCGATCGAGGCCAGCCGAGAGGTCCCCAAGCTGAGGCGCGCCGAATTGCTGCAGCAGCACTCCGGGAACCAGTCGGACGACACCGGCACGACAAAAGAAGCCTTGAACCGATCAACGGTTCAGTGAAGAAGCTTCTGCGCTGAACCGGACCAGACCGGTTCGACCAAGGAGAAAAGGGGAAAAAGAAGAAAAAAGAAAGAAAAAGGAAAATTTTCGAGATTTCACCATACAAAATTGTGCAATTCGACAATAAATTTCAAACGAAAGCCTAATCGAACTTCGATTTGCGTACCATCACATAATCTTGGGCAAGTAAAGCTCATTTACGACAATTTATGTGATTATTGTGTATTTAAGATTTATTTTATGCATTTCGGATTAAATTTCGCAATTAGTGAATTATATTTGAAATTTTGAATTAACTGTCGTAAATGATATACGGGTTATCCAAAGAGCTTGGAATAAAGCCCAATGGGTATTGATAGGCCCAATGAGTCGATAAACCCAGATGAAAGGAAATAATACGTGGAAAATGGGCTTAATACGGATTAAGGCCCAATTAAAGTATTTAGGCCCATTTAGAGTAAATGGGCACAATTAAGTGAAATGAATTGTATTAAATGTGTAATACAGTAGGAAACATGAAATTAATCCAGTGAATGGTTAAATGCAGCTCCAGAGTCATATTGAGAGTGACTGGACTGCGAGGTTTGGACAGCACAGAGGAAGAGAGGTCACACTACGTGATCCGAGGTAAGGGAGTTTTGCAAGTAGTTAGAGATATTTGTGCGTATTTTCGTTTGCTTTTGCATTCATTGAAATTGTTTGAGGGTTAGAGAAAATCAGTAATATTATATGGGCCCAATATGGGTAAATTATGATTTTGCCCCTAAATAGGCAAAAAGTTAAATTTTGGGAAAAGTTTCAAAATTATGGAAATAATGTTTTGAGTGGTTTTTACTATTGTATAGGTGAAGAGTAGGTGGATGGGCTAATGTTTGAGGTCGATGTAAACTAAGCACACTTTATAGTGCTTATTTTAATGATTTTAAACATCCCTATTTTAAAGAGCCATCTACCGAATTATGTGGAAACAATTGTGCTGGAGCACAGCTCGCACTTGATTTTAGATGTTTTTCACATACATTAGTGCTGGAGGTTTACTCGCACTACATTTATTTGACAGGCATGATAGAGTACTGGAGCATTGCTTGAACTCAATTTTATGTGATTGTGCATGAGAGAGTACTAGAGGGATTAGCTCGTACTCGAGTTTTACATGAGATGCATGACAGAGTGCTGGAGCGTTGCTTGTACTCGATTCTTCATGAATTGTACATCACATAGTACTTGAGCGATTTGCTCGTACTTGATTTGTAATGAGAACTATGCATGACCTAGTGCTGGAGGTTTACTCGCACTAGTGTTTGATATTTTGACATGCATATACAGTGCTTTGAGGCGGAGCATTGACTGTGAGTCACACTCCAGACGCGCACTGTAGTTTTACGTGATATACAAACATGTTAGAAAAATCGTGACAATTTCCTCGTGTAAACTGAGTGTCACACTGGATATGTTCGCACGTGGATTTAGAGACGTGGCATTTATTTCATAGTATGAGGGCTAAGATCTATGGCAGGCACCCCAACTATGATGTATTTCCATGGTATGAAAGGCAAAGACCTATGGCAGGCACCCCGACCATGATGTAGGGTCCACGGGTGTATGTTGTACCGTGTGTGTGGCATGGAGTACACTGTACCATGTTTTGTTATGGAGTTGCGGAGGAGAGTTGTTGATAGTTGGCGATTGTGATGGACTGACCCCCCTCCCGTTACAAAAGTGATAACCCGCACACCGAGTACTGTGTTGCCTGAGATTTCACCACATGTTAGGATATGGCCATAATCCAGAGTTATTGTATTTAGCCACTGAGTCTCGCATGATATATCTCATGTGTTTTATGATACGGGAAGACCTGAGGGATGGGTCGGAACCCGATTTGTTTATGTTATAATGAGAAATGCCATATTTACTGTGTTTTGAATGTAAATGGCATATTTTATGTAAAGGCATTCCTAAATGATTAAACATGCACTGTTTTGCATGAATATCTCTGATTGATAAACTAGCATGTGTTTAGTATATGGGATTTTAAATCTGTACTATATTATATATATTTTAAACATGCTTTTGAATTGAGAGAAGGAAAGGTAAAACACTATTTTCAGTAGATAGTATGGATGTCCATTTGCTTGCCTGATTTCCTTACTGAACGCGTTGATAGCTCATCCCTTTCACTTTCCCCCCTCTCTACAGATCATCATCAGTAGATTGAGTTAGCTAGGGTATTGCATTCCTTTTGACTGCTGCTAGTCCCCATCTAGCGAAAGGTATACACATGCGTACTCTATTGTATCTGAACAATGTATACACACAGTGATGTACATGTTTTTAATATGGGGGATGTAATGATGTAATTATATTTAAGTATATGAATTTACTTATGATATAAATGTCATGTATGTATGATATATGAAAGAATGGTAAGATATGTATGGATAAAAGACTAATGCCTAATCACAGCCCAACTGTTGAGGAGAGAAAGGTAAGTAAAAAGTGAAAAATTTATTGTGGTTTTTGGTAATGTCATGTGTGGGAGAAGGGCGTGACATAATGGTATCAGAGCGTAAGTTGGTATGATGTGACTAGGTATTAGTAATTAGGAAAATGCACATCCTCATATCATTGTGTTTTGTTTAATTACAATTGTTTATACAAGATGGGAGTTGGACAAATTAATGTTTGTGAATGCAGGAATTGAGCCATTATGGCTAATACCAGCCGTGATAGAGGGGCAAGAGGTAGGGCTAGAGGCCCTAGAGGTAGGCTTGAGAGCCGAGATGAGTCCTCATTTGACCTGGTGACATAGAGGTACTACAAAGGTACCAGAGACTATTGAGGTACGCTTTTCGAGGATAGAGCATAGCCTAGAGGCGATAGTAGAGTTGTTGGCACAGACTCTGCCAGGTAGACAGAGACAGGATGCAGAGATTGCGACTGGGGAGGCAGTTGCACCTGATACACCTGCACAGAGGCCACATACTATTGATACTCCTACACCCCCACCAGTTTAGGTTAGTAGTGGATTGGGATATGGGTGTGAATCGGATAGATTGCAACAATTCCAAAAGCTTGGACCTCTATCTTTTCGAGGGGTCAAGGACCTAGCCAGTGATGAGGAGTGGATTGGCGAGATGGAGAAGTTGTACGACTTCTTTGACTGTACGACTTCAGAGAGAGTCGCATTTGCTGCGTTCCTACTGAAGGGAACGACAAAGCATTGGTGGAAGTCCACTGGGCCCATATTGAGAGCCCGACATGCTGAGATCAATTAGGAGATGTTTCTGGATGCCTTCAGGAGGTAGTTTGTTCTTGATATGGCATAGCGCAGACTACAAGCCAAGTTTTTGGGATTGAGCCAGGAGAGTCTCTTAGTGGATGAGTACGAGACTAGATTTTTGGCCTTAGGGAGGTATCATCTCGATACCATGTACAGCAAGACCAAAAAGGTCAATAGGTTTGTCGATGGATTGAAACCAGTGTTGCAGTCTAGATTGGTACCACTAGATATTGGTACATATGATGAGGCAGTGCTCAGAGCGCAGCTTTATGAGTAGGACTACGAGAGGAATACCTCTGAGTTCGGGAAGTTTAGTCGGAGCTGAGATAGAGAAAGGAAGATGTCGACTAGAGATAGAGGTTTCAGTTATCGAGGAGGGAGGAGACTCTTCGGTAAGGGACCGCGGATAGAGGAGGTACGAGAGCCACCAGTGAGACCTCTTACATACCCGGCCATAACTCTGGCGAAGAGCATTGTGATTGGAGGACCGAGGCCTACTACAAATCAGTGTAGTAGATGTGGTAGACATCATAGCGATAGACCTTATCTGTTGAGCCCTGTTGTGTGTTTTCGATGTGAAAAATAGGGGCACATTGCTAGAGCTTACCCAGAGACATTTGAGACTACCCCACAGAAGGGCAGGGAGCCTAATAGAGCTCTAACTGGTACGTTTACTCAGAGGGGGAGAACGACAACAGAGGAGAAGGGGAATCATGTGATGGCTCGAGGGCAAGTACATGCCTTAGACCAGGACAGAACTTATGCTTCTACAGATGTGATTAGAGGTTTCATTGGCATACGGATGGATACAAATAAGGTACATCCGGAGTTGGTAGATATTCCTGTGGTCAGTGAGTACCCAGATGTTTTCCCGGATGAGTTGCCAGGGTTACCACCAAACAGAGAGATGGAGTTCTGTATAGATTTGATGCCTGGTATTGAGCCTATTTCGAGACCACCGTATCGCATGGCCTTAGTTGAGCTGGAAGAGCTCAAGAGATAGTTGCATGAGTTGTTGGATAGGGGTTTCATCAGACCGAGTGTTTCACCGTGGGGAGCACCAGTTTTTTTTGTGAGGAAGAAGGATGGGAGCCTTCGATTGTGTATAGATTATAGATTGTTGAATAAGGCTACCATCAAGAATAGATATCCCCTTCCATGCATTGATGACTTACTGGATCAGTTTCGGGGAGCTCAAGTCTTTTTTACGATTGATTTGAGGTCTGGGTATCATCAGTTGAGAGTCCGGAGTGGAGATGTACCCAAGACGGCATTTAAGACCCGATATGGCCACTATGAGTTCCTAGTTATGCCATTTGGACTGACTAATGCTCCCGCAACTTTCATGGCTTTGATGAACGATGTGTTTAAGCCATATTTGGATTAGTTTGTTATCGTCTTCATCGATGACATATTGGTGTATTCGAGATCCGAGGAGGAGCATGAGCAGCACCTCAGGATAGTATTGCAGACTCTACGAGGGTAGCAGTTGTATACTAAACTCATCAAGTGTATTTTTGGTTGACAAAGATCTCGTTTTTAGGACATGTAGTGTCAATGGATGGTGTATCAGTAAAGCCATCCAAGATTAAGGCTGTAGTTCAATGGGAACAATCGAGGATAATTATCAAGATCAGGAGTTTTCTGGGTTTAGCAGGGTACTATCGAAGATTCGTTGAGGGATTTTTTAAGTTGGCTGCTCTGTTGACACGTCTCACTCGGTAGAGTGTTGCATTTGTGTGGGACGAGGATTGTGAGAGGAGTTTTCAGGAGCTGAAGAGTCGATTGACCACCGCTCCGATTCTCACTATTCCTACCAGCTCAGGAGGATTTTCAGTATATACCGATGCTTCGCATCAGGGACTAGACTGTGTGTTGATGCAGGATGGGATGGTAGTTGCTAATGGATCCAGACAGCTAAAGGACCATGAGAAGAACTATCCGACCCACGATTTAGAGTTGGCAGCAGTAGTGCTTGCATTGAAGGTATGGCGCTACTACTTATATGGCGAGAAGTTTCAGATTTTTACCAACCACAAGAGCCTCAAGTACCTGTTCTCACAAAAGAAGCTGAACATAAGACAGAGAAGATGGCTAGCGCTTCTGAAGGATTATGATTGTGAGATACTTTATCATCCGGGTAAGGCTAAAGTTGTAATAGATGCTTTGAGTAGGAAGAGCCTTGGGATGGTATCGTATATGATGTTCAGGGAGCACAAGTTGCTAGAGCAGTTTGCTAGCCTCAGTTTGGGAGTTGTGCCTTCGGACATGAATACAAATTGTATGATTGCGAGTCTATGCTTAGAGCCAGATCTGATGGATAGGATCAGACAGGCTTAGCAAACTGATTCGTATTGCATCGATGTGATTGGTCAGTTGCAGAGGGGCACAGTGATTGATTTTGAGTTGAGTTCTGATGGACTACTGAGGTTCAGAGGTAGATTGTGTGTTCCCAAGGACCCAGAGCCCAAGAGATTGATATTGTCAGAAGCTCATTCATCGAGGTACACGTTGCATTCGAGGAATGGCAAAATGTATCAAAACCTCCGAAAGTTGTACTGGTGGTCGAGTATGAAGAAAGATGTGGCAGATTTTGTGGTGAGATGTCTTGTATGTCAGCAGGTGAAGGTAGAGCATCAGAGACCTGCAGGGTTATTGCAGCCTCTACCTATATAGACATGGAAATTGGAGCACATCACCGTGGATTTCGTGATAGGTTTACTGAGGACCCGGAGAAATCACGATGCTATATGGGTGATCGTTGATAGACTAACGAAGTTAGCCCACTTCCTAGCTATGAGAGCTACCGATACTCTAAGTACGTTGGCAGGGTTGTATGTACGCGAGGTAGTGAGGTTACACGGTGTACCAGTGAGCATAGTTTCAGATAGGGATTCCCGCTTCACTTCCCACTTTTGGGAACATTTTTAGGAAGCCTGGGAACCCAATTGAGTTTGAGCATAGCTTTCCATCCTCAGACAGATGGTTAGTTAGAGGGGATGATACAAACTCTGGAGGACATGTTGAGAGCATGTGTGCTAGACTTTAAAGGCTCCTGGGATGATCATTTACCACTAGTCGAGTTTGCCTACAACAACAGTTATCATTTGAGTATCGAGATGGCACCGTATGAGGCCTTGTATGGTCGTAGATGTCGTTCCCCTATTAGATGGGAAGAAGTGGGTGACCGAAAGCTTTTTGTTCTTAATATGGTTACACAGGCTTCTGAGGATGTCCGGTTGATAGTTGAGAGATTGAGGACAGCTCAGAGTCGACAAAAGAGTTATGATGACAGGAGACGTAGGCCACATGAGTTCGCAGTTGGTGAGTCAGTGTTTCTGAAGGTTTGTCCTTCCAAGGGTATAGCGAGGTTTAGGAAGAGGGGTAAGCTGAGTCCTCGTTACATTGGACCCTTTGAAATACTTGATCGAGTGGGAGATAATTCCTATAGGTTAGCATTGCCACCAAATTTGTCAGGCGTGCATAACGTCTTCCACAATTCGATGCTTCGAAAGTATCACCCGGATTCGACACAGTGATTAGTTATGAGCCATTGGAGCTCAGTGAGGACATGTCATATTTGAGAGGCCGATTCAGATACTGGATAGAAAGGAGAAGGTTTTGAGATCGAAGACTATCGGGTTAGTGAAGGTATTATGGCAGCATCACACTTCCGAGGAGGCTACTTGGGAGTTAGAGAGCTTGATGCAAGAGAAGCACCCGCAGTTGTTTGATGAGTGATTTAGTTCTAATTTGGAGGACCAAATTGTTTTAGTTGGGGAGGATTATCAGACTTGTGTTTTTTATTTACGTATGTAGCTTGTACTTTATGATTCCTATGTGTACGAACACTTTATTTCATAGTTGAATCATAAGAAGAGTATTTACTGTCATGCAATCGACAATTTAAGAAATTAAAAATGCATATAAGCTACATAACAGCGAGATAAGGGTTAAATTAATTTTCAAATAAGTACAGGGGTAAAACGATCAAATGACCGAAATCCGATATAAATTCGGTGAGATAATTTCATTAAAAATATGAAATTGAGGAATCTTGATCAAAATCGAGTCCAATTGATCAAGATATGAATTTATTTAATATTTTTAAACTTTTCATCTTGAAAAACGAGCCCGAAAATAGTGAAAAAATATATCAAAAAGGTAAAATTGGACTGCTAAATTCATTTACGGATTAAATGAATTTAATGCGATTTTTTTATATATTTTGGAAAATTTTAATATTATTTTAAGGAGTAAAATAATATTAAAATCATTTATAAATATTAAAAGAAAAAAATAATAAAAAAGAAAAAAAATCACAAATTGGAAAGAAAACACAGGGAGACAGAAACTGAAGCGGACCAAAACCAAAGGACGCAAGACCGAGGAACTCACCACCGGACGGCCACCATCCGGCGACTAGCGGCCAGGAAAGTGACCGAAAAAGGAAGAGGGACTCCGTGCGACCTCCCAGCCACTGGCAATGCGCTCCACCGGTGACAAAAAAAGGCATATCGACGAGGTTGAAGCCACGGAGAAGAGAAGTGAAATCCAGCGGCCATCGGCGGTGATTGGTCCCGATTGAGGCCAGCCGAGAGGTCCTCAGGCTGAGGCACGCCGAACAGCGGCAGTGACACTTCGAGAACCGATCAGACGACGTCGACAGGACCAAAGAAGCCCTGAACCGGTTGGCGGTTCAGTGAAGAAGCTTCTGCGCTGAACCGAACCGGACCAGTTCAGCCAAGGAGAAAAGGGGAAAAAGAAGAAAAAAGAAAGAAAAAGAAAAAGGAAAATTTTAAGGATTTCACCGGACTTCGGGTAAGTCGATACGAGGTCAAAAGTGATCGATTTGATTTTCGCTAAATTTATTTAAATTACATTTAATCGAAAATTGACCCGGAGTTAAATATACAAAATTGTGCAGTTCGACGATAAATTCCAAACGGAAGCCCGATCGAACTTCGATTTGCGTACCATTACATAATCTCGGGTAAGTAAAGCTCATTTACGACAATTTATGATATTATTGCGTATTTAAGATTTATTTTACGCATTTCAGATTAAATTCTGCATTTAGTGAATTATATTCAAAATTTCGAATTAACTGTCGTAAATGATATACGGGCTATCCAAAGAGCTTGGAATAAAGCCCAATGGGTATTGATAGGCCCAATGAGTCGATAAACCTTGATGAAGGGAAATAATAAGTGGAAAATGTGTTTAATACGGATTAAGGCCCAATTAAAGTATTTAGGCCCATTTAGAGTAAATAGGCACAATTAAGTGAAATTAACTGTATTAAATGTGTAATACAATAGAAAACGTGAAATTAATCCAGTGAATGGTTAAATACAGCTCCAGAGTCATATTGAGAGTGACCGGTCTGCGAGGTTTGGACAACACAGAGGAAGAGAGGTCAAACTACGTGATCCGAGGTAAGAATGTTTTGCAAGTAGTTAGAGATATCTGTGCGTATTTTTGTCTGTTTTTGCATTCACTGAAATTGTTTAAGGGTCAGAGAAAATCAGTAATATTATAGGGACCCGATATGGGTAAATTACGATTTTACCCCTAAATAGGCAAAAAGTTAAATTTTGAAAAAAGTTTCAAAAAGCATGGAAATATTATTTTGAGTGGTTTTTACTGTTGTGTAGCAGAAGAGTAGGTGGATGGGCTAATGTTTGAGGTCAATGTAAACTAAGCACACTTTATAGTGCTGATTTTAATGATTTTAAACATCCCTATTTTAAAGAGCCATCTACCGAATTATGTGGAAACAATCATGCTGGAGCACAGCTCGCACTTGATTTCAGATGTTTTTCACATACATTAGTGCTGGCGGTTTACTCGCACTACATTTATTTGACATGCATGATAGAGTACTGGAGCATTGCTCGTACTCAATTTTATGTGATTGTGCATGAGAGAGTACTGGAGCAATTAGCTCATACTCGAGTTTTACATGAGATGCATGATAGAGTGCTGGAGCGTTACTCGTACTCGATTCTTCATGATTTGTACATGACATAGTAGTTGAGCGATTTTCTCGTACTTGATTTGTAATGAGAACTATGCATGACCTAGTGCTGGAGATTTACTCGCACTAGTATTTGATATTTTGACATGCATATACAGTGTTTTGAGGCGGGGCGTTGACTGTGAGTCACACTCAAGATGCGCACTGTAGTTTTACGTGATATATAAACATGTTAGAAAAACCGTGATGATTTCCTCATGTAGACTGAGTGTCACACTGGAGATGTTCGCACGTGGATTTAGAGTCGTGGCATTTATTCCATAATATGAGGGCTAAGACCTATGGCAGGCACCCCAACTATGATGTATTTCCATGATATGAGAGGCTAAGACCTATGACAGGCACCCCGACCATGATGTACGGTCCACAGGTGTATGTTGTACCGTACGTGTGGCATGGAGTACACTGTACCGTGTTTTGTTGTGGAGTTGTGGAGGAGAGTTGTTGATAGCTGGCGATTGTGATGGACTGACCCCCCTCCCGTTACAGCAGTGATAACCCGCACACCGAGTACTATGTTGCCTGGGATTTCACCATATATTAGGATATGGCCATAGTCTGTAGTTACTGCATTTAGCCACTGAGTCTCGCATGATATATCACATGTGTTTTATGATACGGGTAGACCTGAGGGATGGGTCGAAACCCGATTTGTTTGTGTTATGATGAGAAATGCCATATTTACTGTGTTTTGAATGTAAATGGCATATTTTATGTAAAGGCATTCCTAAATGATTAAAGATGCACTATTTTGCATGAATGCCTCTGATTGATAAACCAGCATGTGTTTAGTACATGGGATTTTAAATCTATACTATATTACATATATTTTAAACATGCTTTTGAATTGAGAGAAGGAAAGGCAAAGCACTATTTTCAGTAGATAGTATGGATGTCTACTTGCTTGCCTGATTTCCCTACTAAGCGCATTGATAGCTCATCCATTTCACTTTCCCCCCTCTCTACAGATCATCGTCAGTAGATCGAGTTAGCTAGGGTATTGCATTCCTTTTGACTGCTGCCAGTCCCCATCTAGCGAAAGGTATACACATGCGTACTCTCTTGTATCTGAGCAATGTATACACACAGTGATGTACATGTTTTTAATATGGGGGATGTAATGATGTAATTATATTTAAGTATATGAATTTACTTATGATATGAATGTCATGTATGTATGATACGTGAAAGAATGGTAAGATATGTATGGATGAGGAGACTAATACCTAATCACAGCCCAACTGTTGAGGAGAGAAAGGTAAGTAAAAAGTGAAAAATTTATTATGGTTTTTGGTAAGGTCATGTGTGGGAGAAGGGCATGACAATGGGAAATAGCAGCGGACAAAAGGAATGTTATACCTCAGCCGAACTCACTCTACTGCGTATGATCTGTAGAGAAGGGAAAATAAAGGGGGGATGAGTAAACAACGCGTTCAGTAAGGAAATCAGGCAAGCAAGTAAACGTCCACACTATCTATAGAAAATATTGCTTTGCCTTTCCTTCTCTCATCTCAAAAGCATGAATCAAAACTAATATAATAGTAGTACAGAATAAATCCCAAGTACTTAAAATCATGTTGAGTTATCAAATGTAGGCATTCATGTAAAATAGTGCATCTTTATTAAATTTGGAATGCTTTTATATCAATCATGTCATTTACATAAAAATCACAGTAAATATGGTAGTTCACAACACACACAATCATCGGTTTCTTACCCATCTCTCTCAAGTCTAACCGTATCATGAAAACAAGTGATATATCATGCGACACTCAGTGGCTAAATGCAATACTCTCCTCGGCAACACTGATCTCGGTGTGTAGGTTATCACTTCTGTAACGGGAGGGGGGTCAGTCCATCACAACCGCCAGCTACTCCACCGCACGGTACAGTGTACTCCATGCCACTCGCATGGTACAACGTACACCTATGAATCCTCTCCTCATGGTCGGGATGCCTGCCATAGGTCTTAGTCCTCACACCATAGAAATACATCATAGTAGGGGTGCTTGCCATAAGTCTTAGCCTTATACTATGGAAATCAATTGCCACGTCTCTAAATTTACGTGCGAACATCTCAACAGTGTGACACTCAGTCTACACGGAAGAAATCATCACGATTTTTCTCTAACATGTCTTATATATCACGTAAAAACTACAGTGCGCATCTTGAGTGTGACTCACAATCAACACTCCGCCTCTTAGACACTGTGTATGCATCTCAAAATATCAAACACTAGTGCGAGTAACCTCTAGCACCAGATCAATGCATAATTCTCTTTTCAAATCAAGTACGATCTATCGCTCCAGTACTATATCATGTAAAATCATGAAAAGTCAAGTACGAGCAATGCTCCCAATACTCTATATGCATCAATCACAAACTGAGTACGAGCTATGCTCCCAGTACTCTAACATGCATAAATCGCATTAAAATATAGTACGAGTATACCCTCTAATACTATGTGATGCAATCTCAAAATATAGTGCAAGTATTCTCTAACACTTATGGTTTTCACACAAAACCAGATAGATGGCTTATTCAAATCACAACTCTCTCAATTCAAATCAAATTAGCACTTAAATGTACTGTTTTCGCATATACATGAAAACATTAGCCATTCTATCATGCAGCTCATGCATTTTGGATCATAACATGCTTCTAAGGTATTTGCACCCTATTTTTGAATAAGATCACACTTTATCTTATTGGTTCCTATCACAACAACATGTCTATTCAGGGAATTCATATAGAGTATAATATCAAAACTCTAATTCAAATATACGTGTAGCCATCTTTATCTACTCACGCAATTCCCTTACCTCGAATCACATCAAGTGACCTCACTTCCTCGATTCTGCTCACTTTTGCAGTTCGATTAGCTTCCATGATGATTTTCGAAGCTGTTACAATTATTGGCGTTAGTATATCGTTATATACTTATTTCATTTGCCAAATCTCAATAAAACTCATCAATCTCACTATTTTCTCCTAATATGGCATTATACCATATTTTCATGTATCTATATTCATTTCTCTCCATTTCCAATTTATGCATTTCATAAGATTACCTTAAAATCCATACATGCATATTCCATCATTAAATCAACGTTAACACCATTTCCTCATCATTTTCTCAAATTCTCACCAATATCTAGGTCATGGTGATTTTTCATTATCCTTTCATTTCCGATAAGTCATATATATACTAATACATTTATCAATACACCTAGTTTAACATATATCAACTTGGTGCATTAAATCTTACCTAGTTGAGATTTCCTTCCTTTGTCACCAAAATGGTAAAATCCTCCTTTCTCAAATCTTGTTTCCAAGTATGTTGTTCTCCTCTTTGCCAAGAACAACTTTGCTCACTTATACCTCACTCAAAACTGAATATAAACTGAAATTTTCTAGTATTTCTTGGCTAGGTTTAGGTTTAGCTCTCGAATGGAATAGTAACTCTCTGGAAAATGAAGTGCAGAAGCCCAGTATTTATAGAATTGTCTCAATGAGATCGATCTGCTACCATAGGAGATCAATCTGCTCTGCATTTTTCCTCTTGAAATCGACCTTCCAAGCTTAATGAGATTGATCTTCTCCTAGCATGAGATCGATCTGCATAACACAGAACCTTAAGGAGATCGATCTACTCTTGCATGAGATCGATCTGTTACAAGTCAGTAGCTTAAGGAGATCGATCTGCCCTGTTTCATTGCTCTTGTTCAGGCACTTTTGGCTCTTCCAGATCGATCTCTCATCCCATGAGATCGATCTCTCATTCATATTTTCCATATTTTACTGCAATTTTCTACAGTAACTCACACCAAACTTCCTCAATTTTGCTACCATAGTCATTTTCTCATCCAACCACCTTTAAGGCTTGAAAATGACATCCATTCATACCTTATACACTTTAAAACTTGTGTGTATTCTTTGTATAACCAATGGTATACAATATATCCCAAATGAAAGTATAAAACTCATTCCATTTTACTTAACCACTCAAACTCAAGATATTCCTATTTCACTAATGGAATTATCCCTCTTACACTTGTTCTATACTATAAACTTGCATATATTCATTCCATACACATTTACAAACTTCACATATATATTCCTTCCCACCTTTAAGAATTTGGTCCTCCAAATTCAGCTAGGTCCGCCAAACAATCGTGGGTACTTCTCCCTCATAAGGCTCTTTAGCTTCCAAGTTGCTTCTTCTGCTGAGAGGTGTTGCCAAAAAACCTTTACTTGTGGAATTTTCTTCATTCGAAGTACCTTTTTCCTTCTTGTCGAGGATTCAGACTGGTTCTTCCATATAGCTCATATCTCCTTGTGTCATAACCCTCAACTTACTAAAATACGTACAAATTTTTCACATTTTCCATGCATTATTTATTATTCATCATTTCTTGATCCTGAACAGTTACTCTCCTCATCAGTTGGGCTGTGTGTCAATGTCTATCTCATCCCACCACACCAATTTAATTGCATTTTTTAAAATAACATAAACACTTCTATAATTAAATCAGAGTGTTGTTTACATGTGTTTACATTGCTTTACATCCCCAATAGTTACATACAAAATGCTACTGTGCTATAAAATGTTTAGATACAAAATTACATCAGTGTGTATACCTTATGCGATGGGATGCAGCGGATACCAAAAGGGAATGCCTCCAGTTGCTCTCAATCAATACTCAAATCTCTGTAGAGAGGGGGAAATAAGGGGGTGAGCAAACCACACGCTCAGTAAGGCAATCATGCGAACAGGTAAATACTGCACTATCTACATGATCGTGATGCCATGCTCAAAACCATACATTTCATCATTTCATCTCAAATTATGAGTTCATGCTAGTGTTAATGGCATGTAAAGCAAATCATGTTATTTATTAGTGCACAAATCAAATTCAAAGCATGGCATAAATCATCATGCTTATTTCACAATTAAAGCATGGCATAAATCATCATGCACCAATGCATTTTAAAACCATTAACATGTTTTCTAATCTCATTAAACAGACAACTGTTAGGACTCATCCCCTTCCCTCGGACTATCCTGACCCCCAAATCATTTTTAAAACATAATCATCACTCGTCAGGACTCATCCCCTTCCCTCGGACTATCTTGACCAACAAAACATTTTAACCATGGATTTATACTTAAAAGAAGACATGTGAGATAGGTAATATAATAAAGGAAATTTCCTCAAGGACTATGGCCATATCCTGTGATACCGGCTACAAGGATTAGGTGTGCGGGGTATCACCATTATCTGCTTCCACACGTGAGGTGGGTCAAGTCCAACCCATCGGTCCATAGCAGATCTCGTCCGAAGATGGCATAACACAACCTCAACACGGTACAATGTACTCCATGCAACATGCACTGTACAAAGTACTCCGTGGAGCCATATCAACACCTCATATCACGCCACATCTCAAAGACGCACGTGTGAGCCTATTTAATCGGTACGACGTCTTGTCTAACCGAAGCTCCTAACACAGCTATCAACATGTCAAATTCTTAAAATACACGTGTGAGCCTATTTAATCGGTGTGACACCCAGTCTACCTGAAGCTCCTAGCACGGTATCAAGTATGATGGGCATTTAATGCAAGCTATGTTTTGACACCATGCCAAAACCAGTATAAAGGCTGTGCAAGCTCCACTCAAGCACAACATTATAAAAATCCATGTAAAACTAGTGCGAGCTAAGCTCTAGCACTCATGCGTATAAAACAGATCAAATTCCGTGCGAGTCATACTCTAACACGTTTTTATTCTCACAAAAATCACGTAGGTGGCTCAATCTTTGCAAAACACGGTTATCAACCAAATCACATTATTTCTTTTGCAAATCATTTCAAATATTAGCCAACCTACCCATCACTTGCTAAAAAGCATCAAAACAAGGTTTTCAAAGCTTCATGCTTTTGTTTTCATGCACATTTCTCAAAACCTAACTTCCTCAATTTTGCTACCATAGTCATTTTCTCATCCAACCACCATTAAGGCTTGAAAATGACATCAATTTTGCTACCATAGTCATTTTCTCATCCAATCCATCCCTAGGATTACATCAAAATCACTCATGTTTAATAAAATTAAATTGGCTGGCATTTCTTTACCTCTTATCCTCATCTTACAACTTCTATATACATGCTCAGTCAATTGACTATCATTCATAGGGGTAGATATCATCAACATCTTATCTAGCAGTGTGGGTTCTACATACTTCAAAATTTACATGCAAAGGATGCTGATACAAAGGAATGCGTGGCACCAGGATCAAATAATACAAATGCTTCTAAATCAAAGATTTGGATGGTACCTTTAACCACATCTGAAGACTGATCCGCAGTGTCTTGGTCCAATGCATGCACTCGCCCTCTACTCACTCCCACTGCTTGCTTCACCTTTTACTCAGCTGTAGCCCTCCTTCTTAGAGTAGCTGTCCCAACTGGAGGTCTCTCTGGCTCCTTGTCCTTCTGTGGGGCTCTCTCGGTCATCTCTGGGTAATCCCTGATTATATGCCCCTGTGTCCCACATCTAAAGCATACTGTAGGAGCTCCATAGCATGGTCGAGTACCATGGTACCGGCCACACTTGCTGCATTGCTTTGTAATAGGTCACGGCCCTCTAATCATAATTCCTTTCGCTGGGCCTAAAGCCGGATACATGGAAGGATTAGCTGTCATCTCCCAGATCTCTTCAATCCTTGACCTTTTTCTAGAAAACCTCTTACTTCCCTTAAAACTGAAGCTTCTATCTATCACTGGTCTCTTCTTATCTCTATCCCTCACTTTATCGACTTTCCCAAACTCTGAGGTGATTCTATCAACATCTTGTTCACATAATTACGTCCTGTGCACTGCCTCATCTCAGGTTGATATATCCAAAGGAACCAATCTGGACCTGATGGTCCGTCTCAATCCATCCATAAACTTCTAGATCTTCTCGACATCATTACTCATTGTGTTGGGATCATATCTGCCCAGGGAGATAAAGGTCGTCTCATACTCATCCACAGTTCTGCTCCCTTAGGTTAGCCCAAAAAATGTCATCTTCATCTTCCACTGAGCGGTATCTGGTACATAGTGTCTCCGAAAAGCCTCCAGCTAATCTCCATATGTCGAGCTCTCAAAATAAGTCTGGTGGATTTCTACTAATGTTCTACTGATCCCTTCAGCATGAAAGCGGCAAATGCTACCATCTCAGTAGTAATGCACTCGAAGAACCCATACAGCTTCTCGATCTCATTTATTCAATCCTCTGCAGCCACTGGGTCCTTAACTCCACTGAAAGACGACAGTCCAAACTTTTGGAATTGCCACAGCCTATCCAAATCATAACCATAACCCCAGCCTCTATTGGCCTGTGGTGTAGCAACAGAAGTAGGCATGTCCTGTGCAGGTGGGGGTGTAGGTGTATCTGTCGTCTGAGGTCTCTGGGCTGGCCGGGCTCCTGCCTTAGGAACTGCCGCCTGCTCGGCATCACCTTGTGTAGCGGGACTCTGTCTGCCCCCAACTCCAGGCAATGATTAAGTGACCAACTCCATGATCATCTCAATGCTCAGCTCAATCCTCGCGAAGAGTGCCTCAGTACTCTCGGGTCTCTCCTCTGTACCCCGTGGAGCATGCTCAACCTCAGCCTCCACCTCAATCTCTTCCTGAGCCTCGTGTGTTTCTGGCTCAATATGACCCCCAAGCCTACCTCAACGGCCTCTAACTTGCACCCTCACCCCTCTACCCGGACTGGTATTAGGCATAATTGCTCAATTCCCTACATTCACATCAAATTCTTAGTCAACCCATCAACACACACACAATTTGTATCTAAACAAGCACAGTAACACGGGAATGTAATTTTCCAACTTATAAGTATTTTAGACACGACACGCTTCAGCCCTTAACTTACCAAAATACGTATAAATTTTTCACATTTCCCGTGCATTATTTATTATTCGTCCTTCCTCGATCGTGAACAGTTACTCTCCTCATCAGTTGGGTTGTGTGTCAATGTCTATCTCATCCCACCGTACCAATTTAATTGCATTTTTTAAAATAAGGTAAGCACTTGTATAATTAAATCAGAGTGTTGTTTACATGTGTTTACATTGCTTTACATCCCAATATTTACATACAAAATGCTACTGTGCTATAGAAAGTTTAGATACAAAATTACATCAGTGTATATACCTTACACGATGGGATGCAGCAGATACCAAAAGAGAACGCCTCCAGTCGCTCTCAATCTATACTCAAATCTCTATAGAAAGGAGAAAATAAGGGGGTGAGCAAACCACACGCTCAGTAAGGCAATCATGCAAACAGGTAGATACTACACGATCTACGTTATCGTGATGCCATGCTCAAAACCATACATTTTATCATTTCATCTCAAATCATGAGTTCATGCTAGTGTTAAAGGCATGTAAAGTAAATCATGCTATTTATTAGTGCACAAATCAAATTTAAAGTATGACAACAATCATCATGCGTATTTCACAATTAAAGCATGGCATAAATCATCATGCATCAGTGCACTTTAAAACTATTAACATGCTTTCTCATCTCATAAAACAGACAACTGTCAGGACTCATCCCCTTCCCTCAGACTATCCTGACACCCAAAGCATTTTCAAAACATAATCATCACTCGTCAGGACTAATCCCCTTCCCTCGGACTTTCCTGACCAACAAAACATTTTAAACATGGATTTATACTTAAAATAAGACATGTGAGATAGGTAATATAATAAGGGAAATCTCCTCACGGACTATGGTCATATCCTATGATACCGACTACATGGATCAGGTGTGCGAGGTATCGCCACTATCTGCTTCCACACGGGAGGTGGGTCAAGTCCAACCCGTCGGTCCATAGCAGATCTCGTCCGAAGACGACATAACACAACCTTAACATGGTACAACGTACTCCATGCTACATGCACTGTACAACGTACTCCGTGGACCCATATCAACACATCATATCACGCCACATCTCAAAAGCGCACGTGTGAGCCTATTTAATCGGTACAATGTCTTATCTACTCGAAGCTCCTAACACGGCTATCAACATGTCAAATTCTCAAAATGTACGTGTGAGCCTATTTAATCGGTGCGAGACCCAGTCTGCCTAAAGCTCCTAGCACGGCATCAAGTATGATGGGCATCTAATGCAAGCTATGCTCTAACACCATGCCAAAACCAGTATAAAGGCTGTGCAAGCTCCACTCAAGGACAACATTATAAAAATCCATGTAAAACTAGTACAAGCTAAGCTCTATCACTCATGCATATAAAACACATCAAATCTCATGCAAGTCATACTCTAGCACGCTTTTATTCTCACAAAAATCACGTAGGTGGCTCAATCTTTGCAATACACGGTTATCAACCAAATCACATTATTTCTTTTACACATCATTTCAAATATTAGCCAACCTACCCATCACCTGCTAAAAAGCATCAAAACAAGGTTTTCAAAGCTTCATGCTTTTGTTTTCATGCACATTTCTCAAAACCCAAATTTTTTCCCTTCAATCACCCAATTTCATTTCCTAGTGTCACATGCATTCTAGTAAAACATTTAAGCACCTAAATTGTGCACAGATATCTCTAAGAGTCCACACAATTCCCTTACCTCAATTTACTTGAGTGCGACTCTCTCTTTCTCTTAGCCTCTTGCACTCTTGGCTCGCTTTGCTCTAATGTATCCTCGAGAGTTGCGATTTATTCATCCAAAACACTTGAGCTAAATGTTGTTAACTCACATTTTGACTTCACTAGTCAATATACTTCATTTATGCATTTTACTAATGTCTTATTCCACATTTTACCCCTTTTAGGTAAATCTCACAATTTATTCACTAACCACAACTTAAAATCATACCCATAACACTATTATCACCTCCAGATATCCCATTCATCATTAATCTCAATACATTTCACTTTCTCACACTAGACCATTTCTAGGTCATGGTGGATTCATTCTACTCTAGGTTGTTTCTACCATTTCTATGCATACCAATTATTTCCCACATCAATATCCAAACAAATATACTTAAGTATTTGCATTAGAAACTCACCTAGCTTGATTTCCTTTTTGCTCCAATGGAAATGCACTTTGTTCCTGAAATCCAACAAATGAGAAAAATGCCTCCAAGCTAAGTTGTACTTCTCTTCGATGTGAACAACTTTATGTTTGATAGCCTTCCCTTAAATCTTCTTGAAAATTACCGGATTTAGAGAGTAAAAATCTAGGTTTTTGGTTGAAAAATGGAAAGGGAAAGGTTGTTCTCATGAAATTCAGAGTTTAGCTGCTCCTATTTATAGATATAGCTTGATGAGATCGATCTGCCAAAACATGAGATTGATCTATCTCAGATAGTAGCTTAAGAAGATCAATCTGGTCTTAGGGGAGATCGATCTACTCCAATCCAAAAGCTAAGAAAATCGATATGTTCCATTAAGGATCAATCTGTATTTTACAAAATGTTTAGGAGATCGATCTGGCTCCATTGGAGATTGATTTGTCCCGTTCCATAGCTCAAAATAAGAGCATTTTGGCTCTTTCAGATCGATCTCTCATCTTATGAGATCGATCTGGCCTTCATATTTATAGATTTTTTACAGTTTTCTGTAGGTACTTACACCAAAACAACTTTAATTTGCTGTCATAGTCATTTTTTCATCCAATCATCTTTAAGACTTGAAAATGGCATCTATTCATACTTTATACCTATTAAACCTTGTGTGAATTCTTTGTATAACCAAAGGTACTTACTATAGACCAAATGAAAGTGCATAACTTATAAAATCTCCCTTCCATTTTACCACACAACTCATTTCCCATTCTACTCTCATTCTTCACATATTTAAGTCTGTTTCTTCATATTTATATAAAATGTAACTTGTACGTACAATCACAACTTCTTATTACACGTGTCTACATTAAACTTATGGACTTACATTACATATACTTCACATTACAAGTATATCACCATACTTATGAATTCATTTACATATATATACAAGGTTTAACCTATACAGGGTCTCACACCTTGAATGTCTAAAGCTTCATATTCAATGACATAGGAGAGATCTGGATTATATCTCCTCAACATGGAGACCTGGAAGACATTATGTACCCCAAAAAGCTATGGAGGTAAAGCTAATTGGTAAGCAACATCTCCCACTCTCTCTAATATCTTGAACGAACAAATGAAGTGAGGACCCAACTTTCCCTTCTTTCTAAAATGCATGATATCCTTGCTTGGAGATACCTTCAAAAACACGGAGTCCCCAACCTAAAATTTAAGTGTCTGACTACGAAAATCGACGTAACTCTTCTGTCTACTCTGAGTAACCCTTAGTCTGTCACAAATAACTTGAACGCCATTAGCTGCCTGTTCCACAAGATCGAGAGCCATAATCTTTTGGTCACCCACTTCTTCTCAAGTAACTGGGGACCTACATCTCCTGCCATACAAAGCCTCATTAGGTGCCATCCTAATACTAGCATAGTAGCTATTATTATAGGCAAACTCTATAAGGGGCAAATGGTCATCCCATGATCCTTTAAAATTCAGCACACATACCCTTAACATATCCCCTAACGTCTGAATAGTCCACTTGAACTGATGGTCAATCTGAGGATGAAAGGTGGTGCTAAAATTCAACTGAGATTCCATGGCTTCCTAAAACTGCGTCCAAAATCTTGAGGTAAACTCGAAATCCTTATCAGAGGCAATACTCATAAAAGCCCCATGCAATTGAGCTATCTCTCTAACATATAATTCTGCCAAGGCACTTAAAGAATCTATACTCTTAATGGCAAGGAAGTGGGCACTCTTAGTCAATCTGTCTATGATTACCCAGATTATGTCATGACCTCTTCAGGTCCATGGTAATCCCATAATAAAATCCATTATTGTGTGCTCTTATTTCCATGTAGGCATGGGCAACATCTTAAGTAGTCCTGCGAGTTTCTGGTTCTCAATCTTAACCTACTGACATACCAGACATCTGGCCACAGATTTTGCTACATCCTGTTTCATACCAGTCCACCAATAAACCTTACACAGATCCTGGTACATCTGGGTACTACTTGGGTGCATGGTGTAACGGGAACAATGAGACTCTCTCAGAATCTGCTGTCTTAGGGCATCATTACTTAGGATACAAATGCAAACCCTAAACCTCAACAATCCATCATCATTGACCATAACATTCAACTACAAAGCTTGCTCTGCCTGGCAAACCATGTCCAACAATCTCTGATCATTTCTTTGTCATGCTCTGATTTGATCTAGAATGTTGGGCTCAATCCGTAGGCTAGCCATGAATCCAACATCTACCTCCTTAACACTAATCCTGAGTCTGACGAACTATTCCAATAACTTTCATTCTTTGATCATCATATATGACACCATACAATTTCTGTTGAAAGCATCTGCAACCACATTCGCCTTACTCGAATGATACAAAATCTCACAGTCATAATCCTTAAGGAGCTCTAACCACCATCTCTGCCTCATATTAAGCTCCTTCTGATCAAAAATATACTTCAAACTCTTATGGGCAGTGAAGATCTGAAATCTCTCACCCTATAAATAGTGCCACCAAATCTTCAAAGCAAATACCACGGCGGATAACTCCAAATCATGGATGGGATAATTTTGCTCATAGTCCTTCAATTGCCTGGAACCATAAGCTATCACTCGACCGTTCTGCATGAGTACACATCTCAGAGCTTATGGAAGGCATCATAGTATATCGCAAATCCCCCCGATCCACTCGAAATATTCAAGATGGGTGCAGTAGTCAACCTCTATTTGAGCTCCTAAAAACTCTGATCATAGGCTTCTGACTATACAAAAGGAACTTCTTTACATGTGAGCTTGGTCAGGAAAGCTGCTATCTTAGATAAACCCTCTACAAACCTCCAATAGTACCCTGCCAATCCCAAGAAACTCTGAATCTCTGTCACAGTCCTTGACCTCTTCCACTTGAGTACTGTCTCAATCTTGGACGGATCAACTGACATCCTGTCCTTGGATATAATATGACCGAGGAAAGCTATCTGTTCCAACCAGAATTCACACTTACTCAATTTTTCATACATTTATTTCTCTCAAAGAGTTTGGAGCACGGTTCTCAAATGCTGCTCATGCTCCTCCCAAGGCTTAGAGTAAACCAAGATGTCATCAATAAAGATAATTATAAACTGATCCAGATAATCCTGGAATATTTCATTCATCAGACTCATTAAAGCAGCAGGGGCATTATTCAGGCCAAAAGGCATCACCAAGAATTCATAATGGCCTTATCTAGTCTTGAATGTTATATTAGGTACATCTTCCTTTCTAATCTTTAACTGGTGATAGTTGGACCTCAGATTAATTTTAGAAAATACTGATGCCCCTCTCAATTGGTCAAATAAATCATCTATTATGGGCAGGGGTAATTGTTCTTTGTGGTGGCCTTGTTCAATAATCTATAATCTATGCATAACCAGAGGCTACCATCTTTCTTCCTGACAAACTCAACCAGAACTCCCCAAGGTGACACATTGGATCTAATAAAACCCTTGTTGAGCAACTCTTGAAATTGCTTCTTCAGCTCTTCTAATTCAAACAGTGCCATCCTATAGGGAGTTTTAGAGATTGGCTGAGTATCTGACACTAAATCGATAGTAAACTCAAGTTTTCTCTCTGATGGTAACCCTGGTACTTCATCAGGAAACACATCTAGGAATTCACATACAATAGGTATATCCTGAATACTCAGATGTTCTAGGCTCATGTCAGTAACAGAAGCTATATAACCTTCATGGAACAAAACATCAAGAGTTACACAAATTTCACGCTTTAAAACATTGATATTTCAATTCTTAACTACAAAACATACTTCAAATTTATCTAGTAAGGAGAAGATTACATTCTTGGTATGGCAGTATAAACTTACTCTATTGGCAGCTAACCAATCCATACCCAAAATTACACCAAAGTCGTACATGTTTATTAAGATTAGATCTGCTATCATTACCCTATCTCCTACCTTAATTTCACAGTTCCTACACACTCTATCAGTTATTTGTGTCTCATGCATGGGAGTACTAATATGACATACATAATTTAGGAATTCAGATTCTAAATGTAGACACTTTGTGAACTGAGGTGAAATGAACGAGTGTGTGGACCCGGGGTCAAATAAAACATTAGTTTTATGATTACAAACAAGAAAATTACCTCTGATGACATCGATTGAGGCATCTGTTGTGTCCTGATCAATGGTAAAGACACGCCCTCGAGTAACATATTTTTTACCTTTTTCCTCTGCTGTAGCCCGTCTCTCGAGGGTCTACTTCTACGAAATCTGTGTCTATCTTTCAAGAGGTGGCTGTGGTCGATCCCGGGGCTATGGAGTCTGCAGTAGCGGACAATTCTTCATTAGGTGTCCCCTCTCTTTACATCTAAAACAAACACTCGATCGCCATAAGAAAGGACCACTATGCATATTGCCACACTTCTGGCAACTCTTCCAAGTCGTCTGGTGGCTCTAGGTGATCATAGGGGTGGTAGCAGGAGTCTTGGGCTTGTCAACCATCGCTAGAGACTTACTAAGCCTCAGTCTCTTTGGTTGACTCCTTTTGGTTTTGTCCTAGAGGACTCCATTTTTTTACCCTTAAACTTCCCATGAGATCCATACTAGGTCCGTGTAATGTCGAGACCCCTCTATACATCTTATGTGCGCTCCAATGCTTCACCAAACTTTGTAATATGGAGTCTGAGTAGTCTATCCCGAATGGTGGGTCTCAACCCGGACAGAAACCTCTATATGCGGGGCTACTCAACTCTAACTGTTTTTGGGTCATACCGCACAAGGGTAAATATTCTATTCTCATACTCATCTTCAGTCATACTACCCTGTGTCAAGTCCAAAAACTTTATCTGCATCTTTCTCTGAGCAACAAGCGGTACATTCTGACCCCTAAAAGCATATAGAAATTTCCCAAGTAATCTTTGGATGTCAGGAAATCAGATAAGTTTTGGTAGCTCTCCACCATACATCGGCTTGTCCGGTAAGCATATATGTAGCCATTCTGACTCTCTCTGTATCGGTGCATCTAAAATATTCAAAGATTCTTTCTAAATCATTCAGCCACTCCTCAGCCTGTATTGGGTCCTTCACCCCCTTGAACTATAGAGGGTGCATCTTAAGAAAGTCCTTCATTTTGCTCTTATCTTTATCATCTGCCCCAGTCTGTACCTACGACTGAGCGACAGAAGGTGCCGAAGGGACCTGTGAAAGAAGAGGTGGAGGAGGATGTGCGGGCGCAGTAACACCAGTATCTGAAGCATTTGCCCCGAACCGTTGGGTAAACATAGTTGTGAGCACATTGAGCCCCTCTCTCATGCTTTGCATAACCTGCTCAAGCCTCCTCATCCAATTATCAAGGCTCTTTGGTTGAGGGGGAGGTGGTGGAGGGGGCTTATTTTGCCTCCATGGGCGGCCTCGCCTACCACTCATGGTAACTTATATATATTACCTGCGCCAATACCAAGAGATTTCAATTACAGCTATGACAAGTATATTCAATTTATAACCAGACAAGTACAAATACTTAGGATGTAATCACACTTTAACTATCTGACACTGACAGTACTAGACAACCTTTGCTCTGATACCACGTTAACTGTGACACCCTGAAAGTGTGGAAATAGATGCTAATTTTTTCTTTAAATTCTTATTTTCTTACTTAGATTGCATTCTTGTACAGTATAGGTTACTTAATTTCTTCCATTACTTAATCCTTTAACCGTATAAGATCTGCTAAAAACTTCGGCAGCACAACCTCTTATATTTTTAATCTACCTCCCTGCAAGAAACAACAATTTCTAATCGCAATGCAGTTGCTTTTATTTTCTTAAACTTTACCATCTCCTAATTCAAAATACATTACCACTACAACAAGTATATTCATGCTTAACATCATCAACATTTCATTTGTTTTGCAAGCCATTTATCTACAACTCCATAAAGTTAGTTTACATCCCAAAAGTATTCATATACAATCCAGTATCTGTACATTACCACTGTCTGGAAATAAAAATCACAGAATATACCTGAGCGTGTACTAAAGTTAGTCTGGGAGGCTCAAAATTCACCAGGCTACTCGAGTACTTCGCAATAGCTGAGCAGATTATATCGCAGGTAATCTGAAATGGAGGGAAAAAATGGGATAAGCTACTGATAAAGCTTAGTAAGGAAGGCATTTAATGAAATCCTGACAATCCCAAAAATATGTGGAAAATCAGGGTTAACATGCTTTCGTACTTACTTAAATCCATTTGAATAAACTTACTTGCTTACTTTGAAATAAAACATTCATACATACATACTTATGAAATTCGAGTTACATACATACTTATTTACTTTGAAATGAAACATACTTACATACATGTTTACTTAATTAAAATTCACATACGTCTTACTTACTTTAGCTTACTTTCTTTCATTCTCAAAACGTTCATACATTAAAACATGGAGACTAGGCTATGTCCGAATAGCTATCATGTAAACATACGTCATCCTCTGTAGAAGGAATAAGGTACCGATAGCCATGGTAGGAGTTGTAGATGGGATCAGGGTCGTACAGCAAATAAGCGTAGTATCTGAATAAACTTTAACTAGCACATAGCTAGGGCACAAGCACTAACAGCACTCACCATGCAGGTAACATACAAGCGTGTTGCACGTGCACGAGATACTATGAAACATGTTCCACGTGTAGCGAAGACAAACACCACAAAGGTGAAGGCAAGCACTACATGGGCAAAACGTAACAAGCACTACAACTGGTGGAGTCGGAACATCACAAGTAGTGGGCATGATGTACACACAGCATAAGCTAATGGGGTAGCCCTCTAGTCTCAGAAAAGCCTTACTTCTTTACTTGCTTTCATACATACTTAAAATCATTTGAAGTTGAAATCTTAAAATCATAAAGTGTCTAATATAAAATATTAGTGTATTAAAACTCATACTTAATATACCAAAAACGGTTGGGTTCAGGAATTAAATCGGATTTCTATTCCTTTCGGAAATTCCTAACGAAAATGCTCGATTTTCCTCAAAAACTCTTCATATATCTATTAAATCATTTCATGCGATATAAATAGGTACAAGATGTAATTACTACTTTAAATTACATCCATTAGCTCAATAGGGCTAGGGTAGCGTTAAATCGTCGGGCCTCGAGTTTACCTCGTTTTACGTACTAGTACCTCGAGCTACTACAAACAGCCTAATTAGTACTCAAATTATCCTTATTTCATATTCTTATTATTTATAACTTAAACGGGGCCAATCAAACCTTTTTTTGACCATTTTTCCTATTTTCTCGGTTTTATCGATCGAAGTGCCAGTTTAAGCTAATTTCGATAAGTTTTTGTTCTTTCAACTTCAATTTCATAATGTAACAGCCTAATTACTTATTCAAGTCTCCAATTCACACTTGTCAACATACCAATTTACTGATTCTTGTACTTTTCAATTTTTCACTGAATTGGGCTATAAACCAGACTTTTTCGGTATTAATTTAACCATCTACAACATCAAACTCTACCAAATTTCACCATTTCCTTATTAACCCTAGGCAGGTCAAACCTGCATAAGTCCCTAGAAAATTTTTCATCAAGTTCTACTTAACCAAAAATCATCCAAAATTATCAAATATCAACATGCATCAAGTTCATTATCTTCCACCAACTTCTTACCTTAGTTGACCAACTTTGACAATCCTTTTTCCTCCAACAAAGATTCGCAGTTGTTAATCAACATGTATACAACTTAGAATTATAAAAAAAAAATTAAAACCAACCAAAAACTTTTAACTTTAGGTTTTTCTCTTACCTCATAATAGGGCAGATTCTACCCCTATTCTTCTCTCTAGTTTTTCACCTAGCAAACGAGCTTTTTTTTTTTGCCTAGATTTTTATATGCTATATAAGGCTTATGATGGAAGATTTTATCCTTCTTGACCGAAGTCTGAAAGTAGCCAGAAAAAAAATCACATAATCTGGACTAGCACAGGATACCTACGTCAATTTTAGAGGGGCGATTCTCTCTCGTTTTAGCACTGTTCGTATTATTCTTTACCTTTTTAGAAATCCCTTTAAATGATCTTTATCCTGGAAAAAACCCAGCTCAAAAATCTTTCTGGAAGGTCATTAAAATGTTTTTTTTTCTTTCTGGGCCTGCAGGTGCTGGGCTAAGGCCTACCAACAGCCCTGTTTTAAACAAATCAATGAAAAATAATTCCAACCCAATTTCTTTTGAATTCCCACTTCTCATGTGTTCTACTATGTCTCTAGTATATCCCATAAAAATTTGGAGCCCACTTGTTTAAGAAAAATTCCCTGATTGAGCCTATTTTGCACGATTTGGTTATTATTGATTGAAATGGCTTAAGGTTTTCGATTTACTTTAAAAATTCATTTGATCACCAAAACCTCCTTATTTTCACTAAATATTCATTCCTCATGTCAATTACACCTTATACTAATTTTCTACGATCTCAGAATAATTTTTATGAATTTCTAAAATTTATTCCAAATTTATTTGGGTCACTGGGCCTATTTGCTTAGTTTAGTGTAAATCCGAGTTTTACTAGCTTTTTCATTTCCAATACCATATTTTGAATTTATAACCATCAAAACTTACTTATAAAAATACTTTCTTAGAGGATACATAAGCTTGGGTGCTTACCTCGAAGTTCATGCATCAGGCCTCATGCCACTATTCCGGATGTCTCGGCTATCTTGGGCCCAACATGAACATTTAGGTAAGTCTTAAACTTCTTGGCTTAGCTTTTAAATAAACATTAGTATAAAAATTTGGGTTTCACAGGATGGTCCTTAGATAAGAACCTTCGAGCCTCAAGAACAGTCGAAACAACCCGAAAAGTAGGCTCCCTAGAAACAGGCCCCATAGAGACAGGTCACAGCCATAGAGAAAGGCAAGAAGCCTGTTACTCAGGGATGCGTGTTTGTCTTAGACAGGGAGACCGCTAACACCTCCTTCGAAACCATTAGAGGTATACTTATTATTTGTAATCATGAGGCACATGTTTTGTTTGACTCAGGTTCCACATACTCTTTTATTTCCCTACAGTTGCATCTAGAACTTGAGCCTCTACATCACATGCTACACATAAGCACACCTATGCATGAATCATAGATGACTGATATGGTGTGTAAGAATTGTGAAATCAAGGTAGGAGATAGGATAATGTTAGCAGATTTAGTTTTGCTAAATATGTTTGGCTTCGATGTAATCTTGGGCATGGATTGGCTAGCTGTCAATCGTGTAAGTCTAGCTGCTATACTAAAATTGTGACCTTCTCTTTACTTTGTAAATTTGATGTATGTTTTGTTAATAAGAAATGAAGTGTATGGTATTATGTTCAGTGAAGCTATATGGTTTTTATATGTTTGAAATTTCTAATGACCTCGATTTTTGTATAGGTTATATTGCTTTTGTCTTTGATAATAGTCAAGAACCACCGAGTATACAGGATGTTCTAGTAGTTTATGAGTTTTTCAAAGTTTTTTCAAATGAATTACCGGGGTTACAACCTGAAAGGGAAATTGAGTATACTATTCATTTGATGCCCGACACTCAGCCTATCTCTAAACCTCTTTATACTAGTTGAATTGGAAGAACTGAAGAAATAATTGCAAAAGTTGCTTGATGAGGGATTTATTAGACCGAGTGTATCTCCATGGGGTGCTCTGGTATTATTTATCAGAAAGAAAGATGGGAGTCTCTGTTTGTGTGTTGATTATTAGCCTTTGAAGAAGGCTGTGGTAAAGAATAAATATCCCCTGCCAAGGATAGATAATTTATCTGATCAGTTGAGAGAGACTTCAGTGTTTTCTAAGATAGATTTAAGATCGAGTTATCACCAGTTAAGGATTAAAAAGGTGAATGTATCGAAGACAGCCTTTAGGACCACATATGGTCATTTTGAGTTTTTGGTGATGCCATTTGGCCTAACTAATGCCTCTACTGCTTTCATGAGTTTAATGAATGATGTCTTCCGAAAGTATCTAGACATATTTGTTATTGTACTTATCGGTGATATTTTAATCTATTCTAAGTCCTGGGAGGAGCATGAGTAGTATTTGAGGACTGTGCTCCTGATTCTTCGTAAGAAGAAATTATATGGGATGTTTGGTAAGTGTAAATTCTGGTTGGATCAGATTTCTTTCCTCAGGTATATTGTATCTAAAGAAAGGGTGTTTGTTAATCCGTCCAAGGTTGACACAGTTCTGAAGTGGGAGAGACCGAGGACAGTGACAGAGGTTTGAAGTTTCCTAGGATTGGTAGGGTATTATAGGAGATTTATTGAGGGGTTCTCTTAGATTGTAGCTCCATTAACCAGATTAACATGTAAGGATGTTTCGTTTGAGTGGTCTGATCAGTGAGAGCAGAGTTTTCAAGAACTCAATCATTGGTGGATTATCGTATCAATATTGACCATCCCGAGTGGATTGGAAGGGTTTGTAGTGTACAGTAATGCCTCCCACTAGGGTTTGGACTGTGTGTTGATACACAATGGTAGAGTGGTCACTTATGGTTCCTACCAGCTTAAGGAGCATGAGCGGAACTACCCCACTCATGAATTGGAATTAGCCACAATGGTTTTTGCTCTGAAGATATGACGACATTATTTATCTGGCTAGAAGTTCCAGACTTTCACTTGCAACAAGAGCCTTAAGTATATTTTTTTTATCTGAAAGAGCTTACTATGAGACAGAGGAGATGGATAGAGCTCTTAAAGGATTATGACTGTGAAATCTTGTACCATATGGGCAAGGCGAATGTGGTTGCGAATGCCCTTAGTAGAAAGGGTATGGTGTCCTATATGATGATCAGAGAGTGAGATTTGTTGGGACAGTTCGCCGAGCTCAGTATCAGTGTTGATAGAGTTGACAATGGTTTTATGGCTAGCCTACAGATTGAGCCTTGTATTTTTTATCAGATTAGGTCAAGGCAGAGAAATGATTAGAAGTTAGTGGATATGGTTAGCCAGGCTGAAGAGAGGTTGCAGTCAGGCTTTTCTATCAGTGATAATGGATTGCTAAGGTTTCAAGATTGTATTTGTGTGTCGAATGATGACACCTTGAAATAAGGGATTTTAAGAGAGTCTCACTGTTATTGATTCACCATGCACCAGGAAGTACCAAGATGTACCATGATTTACGTAAGGTGTACTAGTGGATTGGAATGAAGAAAGACGTGGTTGATTTTGTGGCTAGATGTTGAGTCTGCCAATAGATTAAGGTTGAGCATCAGAAGCTAGCAGGGCTGCTTAAGTCACTATCGGTTCCTACTTGGAAATAGGAGTACATCACTATGGATTTCATTATTGGATTATCGAGGACCCAGAAGGGTCATGACACAGCCTGGGTGATTATGGACAGACTGACTAAGAGTGCCCATTTCCTTGCCATCAAGAGTACAAATTCACTTAATGTCTTGGCAAACTTGCATGTTAGAGAGATTGTACGGTTGCATGGGGCTCCAGTGAGTATTACTTTTGATAGAGACCCTCGATTTACTACTTGATTTTGGGGACATTTTTAAGAAGTTATGGGGTCTAAGTTACATTTGAGCACTGCTTACCATCCTCAGACAGACTATTCAGACCCTAGAGGACATGTTGAGGGCATGTGCATTAAATTTTAAAGGCTCATGGGATAATCATTTACTCTTTGCAGAGTTTACCTATAATAAATAGCTATCATGTCAATATTGGAATGGCACCATACGAGGCTCTGTATGGCAAAAGATATAAATCCCTTGTAGCTTGGGAAGAAGTGGGTGACAAGAAAATATTTGCTCCGGATCTTGTTGAGCAAGCAGCTAAAGGTGTTCAACTTATTTGTGATAGATTGATGATGGCACAGAGTAGACAAAAAAGTTACGTTGATGTGCGTAGACAGTCTCTAGAATTTCAAGTTGGGGACTCTATATTTGTGAAGGTATCTCTAATGAAAGGTGTCATGAGCTTCAGAAAGAAAGGAAAGCTGAGTCCTCGCTTCATTGGTCCATTTGAGATAGTAGAGAGAGTGGGGAATGTTACCTACCGACTTGCCTTACCTCCACAGTTGTCTGGGTACACGATGTCTTCCATGTCTCTATGTTAAGGAAATATCATCCAGACCCCTCTCATGTTATTGATTAATGTTTGTTGGACATAGAAGGGGATATGAGTTATGTCGAGCAACAGGTCCAGATTCTCGACAAAAGAGAGAAAATACTTCGATCGAAGACAATCCCATTAGTAAAGGTTCTTTAGCAACACCACTCGATAGAAGAAGCTATATGGGAGCTAGAGAGCCACGTGAGAGAGAAGTACCTCCGTTTGTTTGACAGACCAACCTGAATTTGGATGACCAAATTCCTAAAAGGTGGGGAGAATGTGAAACCTAAAATTTTCATTTTATTGGTTATTTGGAAACTAGAAAGCAATTAAGAGACTCAAAATAATATTATGCAAGGCTCGGAATAATCGAAGCACCCGAATTAGTGGCACGAAACCGATGTAAGATTTTGAATTAAAGTATTTCTCAAGAAATTACATTTATAAGTATGCTTTGGTGATTAGTAGGTAAAACTAAAGCATCAGAAGTGAAAAAGCTAATAAAACTCGAATGGGCACTAAACCGAGAATTAGGCATAGTAATTGAAATAAATTCGGAATAAATTTCATAAATTTGTAAAAATTATTCTGATGCCATAGAAAATTAATATAAGATATATTTGACTTGGAGAATTAGAATTGAGTGGAAATATTTAGGTTTCGGTGGTTAAATTAATTTTTAAAGTAAATCGAAAACTTTAAAGAATTTATACTAGTAATGACTATATCGGGTAAAACGGGCCTAAACGGGAAACTTTTCTTAAACAAGTGGGCATAAATTTTTTATGAAGCATACTAGGGACTTAGACACATGAGTGGTGGAAATTTAGAAGAAAAACGGTTGGAAACAACTTTTAGAGATTTTATGAAAATAGGGTTATTGTCAGCCCAAGCCTAGCACACTTTAGGCCCAACAAGAAAGCTCAATTTGACATGGTTCCAGAAGGCTTTTGAGCCTAATTTTTTTCCATGTTTAAGTGCACTTAAAACCCTTTCTAGAAAGCTAAAAGCCATCTCAAATCGACTTAAAACCAAAAAGTTCTCTCATTTTCTTCTTGTCGTAAGTGTCTTTCACAAATTCTGTTTGTGGAAATTTTTTGGCTACCTTCTAGCCATTTTTAGAAGTTGAAAAAAGAACAAAATCTTCCTTATTAAGTCCTATAACACATATAAAAAAAATCAGCGACAAATAAGTTGATTTGATGGGTGAAAAAGCTAGAGAGAATAATAGGGGTAGAATCTACCCTATTTCAGAGGTAAGACAAACCTTAAGTTTTTTATTTCTTGGCTTGTTTTTAAGCTTGTTTAAGATGATTCTAAGTTGTATACATGTTTATATACAGTTAAGGAACACTTTTGGAGAAAGAAAGAGTGTCAAAGTTGGTTAACAAGGTGAGAAAGTTGATGGAAGATGATGATTGTGATATATGTTGTTGTTTATTGGTTTTAGAAGATTTTTACTCAAGTAGAAATTGAAGAAATAATTCCTAAGATATGTTTAGAATTTGCCCAGCCCTTGGTTTTTATGGAGAAGATGAAATTTGATTGTGTTATGTGTTGTGAAATGTTAGTTTAATACCGAAAAGTTTGGTTTAGTGGAAAATTGTAAAAGTGTGGAAATTGACAATTTGATAAGTTGTAATGTGATGACTAGAGACTTAAATAAGTGCTTAAGCCATTACATTGATAAGTTTGAAGTTAAAAGAAAAGAAATTATCGAAATAGCTTAAACTGACACGTTTATCGGTAAAATCGAGTAAATAACAAAGTTGGCAAAAAATGGCCAAGTTTAATGAAGTTCACGTAATTTGGTGTATGTTTAAGTATACTAAGATGAATTTAAACATTTTTTAATGGTTTTGAAATTATCTTGGGCAGCGCGAGGTGATGGCATGCAAATCGAGGCAAGCCCGATACTAGATGATTATGTGCTGCCCTGAGATTCGATAGGTAAGAGATGTAATTTAAAACTGTAATGGTATCCCGTTACCTTACTTTTAAAAATATAAAAATGCTTGAAGTATTATTGAGATTATGTAAAGTGTTTAATCTCTAAAAAAATACTATTTACGTATAAAACAAAACCCAGAGAAAAACCAATGTTTCAAAAACCTCCAAGTGTACTTTCTTTCCATCTGTAAGATGTTTTGGAAATGTAAGTTTTGATTTGAAAATGTATTTTATAAATATGCTTTAGAAATATGAAAATTTGACATAAGCTCGATTATATTAGTATGTGGGTTAATAAGCCCAAAAAGGAATTTGTAAGCTTCGATTTGAGACAAAAGGCATATAGTAATTTATTATATTTGTCATGCATGGCCCGTGTGGAGCTTGGTCTTTCATGGTGCATGCCTTACACCACATCGTGCATGTCTGGTCCTTGTGGTGCATGTCTAACCATGTCATGCATATTATGCCCACTCGGTGCCTAATTTCTGCCACTTCGTACATTGTTCATTTTAGTCTTTAGTGGTGCAGGGCGTTGTACGACCCTGATCCAATCTATAGTCCCTTACCATAGTCATCGATAATCTGTTTATTCGTTTGCTTCCCTCTTTAGAGGTTGAGTTCGTATGATCATGACCTATGTTAGCTATATGGATTATGCCTAGTCTCCATGATATTCTTTATTATTTTCGAAAGTAATATGATAAGTTTTATGATGTATGATATATGTAATCGGAATGTGTTTGATTTTGCTTTTTGAAGCTATGCATGTTTCGATATATGTTTGCTCTGCCGAAACTTTGTACAAAAGTATCTGAAAGTGATTTAAAGTATGAAATGCATTTTAAAAGCATCCTGTTTTTTGTATGTTTAATACCAAGATTGTTTTAAATACATTTATTACTGGGCTTTTCAAAAGCTCACCCCATTCTCTACTCTTATAGATTATTTACAGTGATCTTTCTACGTCTACTGTGTAATTGACATAGGTTGGTGGATACAACACTCTCCTCATGCTACCTTTGGTACCCGTTAAGATATAATCCTAATATTACTACCAGACATCTTGTATAGCATAGACACTTTTATGTAAAAGATATTTTGGGATGTAATCTAGATCTATGTGTACGTAAAATTTTTCAACTTACAATTTATATAGTAAAATGTCTTTCTGAGGTATTAGGAGAATGGAATAAAATTTAATGTTATGGAAATCACTAGTGATTATGAAAAGTGATTAAAAGCAACTATTGTGGGATTATAAACTAAGTTAAAATTTGCCCAAATTCCCATATTTTCGAGGCATCACAGTTTCACTTGGTGAATTGGATGATCTGCAAGGTAATTATGTTGGGATTTAAGGCTGTTAATGTCACGCTTCAATTCTCATACCTTTGCGGAAGCTATAAAATTTTGGGCCAAATTTTTTTCACCTTTTAATTCTCATTTTTTTTGTCTATGTGTAGACCACTTATAAGGTTAGTCTCCTTTGACTAACTCAGCCTTAATTATTTACGTTTTGATCCCATAATATTGTGTATGCTTGATTCTCGTAGTAATTAAATCAAGTTATAACAATCATGTGATTACATGAAATTGAATCATGAATCAATCTAAAGGTGTCAAACCATGATGACATCACAATTCCTATAAAACGTTTCAATTTCCATCAATCTAGTCAACCAATCAATACATTTCACAAAATTTCTAGGAACGAATTGAAAATATCCTCCCTTATGATGAGAGGTTTCCTCGGATAAAACACCTGCAAAAGATCAACATTCACTATATCCCAACCACAACAATTAATTCCCATACTTTCAAGCATACAGAACTAAATGGTCATTCATTACCTCTAAATATATATAATTCAAGCCATATAAAAGTATATACAGCAATATCAATATCAAAAGACCAAGTCTTAAAAATCAGTTTACATCCCAGACTATGTACTAGTGTACACTGCGTAAAATATACCAAAATTGTGTCTATATACATTGTCGTATTGAAAGTACATCAAGGTATTGCAAACGGAGACCTCAAAGGCTTCATAGAGACTTGTAACTCGCAACAGGGTCTTCGAGGCTCAATCTGTGGGCCTTTGAGGAAAGCCTAATAAGCATTTATACACAAGCTTAAAACAATGCTAAAAATAGTTAGCAAACCTGCACGTTGGGTGAAAAGCTTTCGCATGAGTAGTATAGTAAATCATACTATAAAATCAGTAATACCAACAAAAACATGCATAAACCGAGGGGACCGTTAAACAATCACATTAAGTAAATAACATCATGAGAGAGCAACACATTAAAATCAACGAAAGCATCCATGATGATAGATACATCCATTTGCACTATAGCTATGAGTGTCGAACTTCCTAGGGTCCTGCCTAAGATCATAGACGACTAACTGGTTCACGGGCAAAGTGCACCAGTACTTATGACTTAGGCTAGGTGTAAAGGTTCCGACTATGTCTGGATCAACCATGGTGTACCATGAACGGCCTTGCCACCTCGAGCACTCACATCTTAATTAAGTTTAACGCCCCAAATCAATTTTCAGCAAGTAAGGGACTAATTTAATAAATAGGCATGGTCTACGTACTTTTAGGTTTAAACAAAAGAATTTGTTGATATTTCAAAATCATTATAAAGGATTTAATTATACCAATCAAATTTAGAAAGCAAGTATGCAATTTACACAAATCAAATAAATACCGAGACCACACCAATAAAGCAAGTGATAAAATCGAAAGTCTCAATTACCCAAATCTTGATTTTTCAAAAGCTTAATATGCTAGGTTAGCTAGTGTATAACTACTTACCCTGTCCACGCACTTGGTCGAATGCCTTGGGTAATACAAATCCACGAGGTAAAAACTGAATATCTGAAAGCTAGTGTAGCTTTCCACCAGCAATACACTTATATTGAAAGTTTAAAGCTCAATATACACCCAACAATATCTTTCAAACATCTTTCAAGCTAAATGGTTACATTTACTTACCAACTCAAAACGGTTGAGAGCTATAACGATTTGATAATGTCCCAAAAATGGCTAAATGATACTAGCCATGAACTAATGAACCATTTCAGCAATTGCGCACATATTGGTCACGAAGCCAAGATTTTTGCCTAACTTGCCAAAGTTGACTTGAGCCTAATGACAAGAACTTGAATTAATACATCGTTGTTATATGGCATCAATAATTAATTACACCAAGTTAAATCATTGCCACAAGGTAAGATCTCATAGTTTTATTTTTTAGCCTTTGTAAATTTTGACCTTATGGTAGTAAGCTGGCCTTGATTAAAGATTTTGGGATTCGATTGTTAAACCGTAAATTTTATATGAAACCTAACTTAATTCCCTATTTAGAATTATAAGGTTCATGATCTATCTCTTCCTAGATTATTACCAGTGAATTCTCAAAGTTACACTATGTTTCAACACTTCCAGGCAGAATAGCTTCCTAACCTTTGTCCACTAAAATGAACTTATCTAATTGTAGACATATCCAATTGATTTAATTCAGAAACTAGGTGAAAGATAGCTTATTTCCCTACCTAGAAATGTAACGATCACAACCTAGCTCAATTTGTGCTATTTCTTGCAAATTTTCGAAGTCAGAGCTGGGGAATCCACTTTTTGGGTAGAGTACCCTATACTATTTTGCCTATTTCTCCAGCTACTTAACTCCAAATCTGGTGATTTCAAAAGTGAATTAAAGTAACTTACAAGGCTATCTACCCTAAGAAGTTTAGAATCTATCTCCTTATATATTAATTATACCAAATTTTCAAAGTTAGGTCATTAGCAAAACACCCATGCAGAATTTTCACCAAGAAATTTTCATGTCACATTCTTAAGTCCCACAACACCAACATAATCGCATTTGATTAACAAACTATATTACCTTCTAGATTTAAACTCAAAAGCGAAAAAATTTTACAAGAAACCCACCCCAAACAACCATGAGACAACAAACAAGAGGGGTATCTGTAAACTCCACAAGTTTTCTTATACCCGATTTTAAGCATGAATAGTAAATTAATTAATTGGAATTTATCAAGTACAAGGATGTATAAATATATATATATATATATATATATGTTTACATGTGGGTGTAATAATTTCTTCAAATTAAGCATATGGGTATGTGGACATATACATATAGGTATATATATATTTATATCTCTACATATATATATATATATACATATATACATGGACCGAGAGTTTTTATTGGTAGAACACACATATAAGATATATATGTATATATATATATTTATATATATATATATATATATATATTTATATATATATATATATTTATATATATATATATTTATATATATATATATAAAGGATTCATGAAGTTGGTTTAAGAAGCAGAAAATGTCAAAATAGGAAGCATGAAACTTGAGAAACCGAAAAGAATGGAAAATAGGGTAATGGAGGCCTGACTGAAGTAGAGAAGGAAGTATAAAAGTCTACAGTATGGAGCAGAACCAAGAACTGCAGCAGAAGGAACAAAGATGTCACGACCCTCTATATCAGTCTGTGACCTTTACCTTACCACTTACAACTTATAGTTGGGTTGTGAGGGAACATCCAATCCACATCTCATATAAATTCATTTAATTGTAATATAATAGAAACTGGACTTTTATAAATATGCGGAGATGTTTACATCAGTTCCTATTAACTATACATCCCTTTTGTACAAAATATCACTAGACTGTGCATTAATTTACAGGATACAAAATTCTTCTTTTCATCATAAGTGTATACCTCTCTATATTGTTGGAGAACAGGAGAACACCTTAGTAAGGACGACTGCAGTACTCACTATTACGTGGTATCTGTGGAGGAGAAAATAAGGGGGTGAGCATAACACGTTCAGTAAGGAAAATATAAAAGCATGTAGATAACTACACTATCTACATGCTAAAATACATATATACTCATTTTCCTTATAACACAATATGCATGTTCTTTAAAAATAGCTTCCATCAATGTGAAATCGTTAATTCGCTAGATGGGCTTATGCATATTCACACAGCATCACACAGTTTCACATAGCATAATCTATTCACATAGTTCATATATAGAAAATGATTTATACTTTGTAAATCAATACATGTTGAGACATAAATCATGGGTTATCACATCCCCAGACACACAGCAAGGGAAACATCTGTCACCACACATGGTAGTGACAATGTCGTATCACTCGGATATATAAAAGACTTATGGCCATAGTTGGATTCCAGGCAACACTGATAAGGTGTACGAGAACCCTACGCTTGGAAAGGTGGATCAACCATCCCTTCAACTCATACTCAAATCACGACACATCGTACCCCATGGCTAATGTGAGACCCCGCATATGTATAATGGTGTATATGTACATAGAAATGTAAATGGAGTTGTACTATGAATTCATGAGGGAAGTATATGTGATGTAAGTCCATAAGTAATGTACACATTTGTAATGAGAGTGGTAATCGTACATACAAGTTTCATTATGTATGGATGAGTTGAAATGGACTTAAACATGTAGAGAATGTGTGTAGAATGGATTATGAATAGTTTGGTGAAATGGAAGTAGAATTGCATATGATGTGCACTTCCATTTTTGTTTATACTAAGTACCATTGGTCATACAAAGATCCTACACAAGTTTTAATGTGTATGAAGTGAGGATGGATGCCATTTTCAAGTCTCAAAGAAGAATGAATGAGGAAATGATCATGGTAGCAAATTAAGGATGTTTGGTAAGTGTTGTTGCAGAGGAAATCTAGAAATTTTGAAGGGCAGATCGATCTCATGGGATGAGAGATCGATCTGGAAGAGCCAGAATGCGCTTATTTGGGCGAGAGAATAGAACAGATCGATCTCCAATGGACCAGATCGATCTCCTTAGCTCTCTGTTTGGGAGCAGATCGATCTCATGTTTCGACAGATCGATCTCATGCCTCGACAGATCGATCTCATGCTTCAACAGATCGATCTCAGGCTTAAAAATGTCGTGAAAAAGAGGGATTTTAAGGGACCAGATCGATCTCCTCTTGGACCAGATCGATCTCCTCAAGCTATTTCTATATAAGGAGTGCTGGAAATCAGAAAATTTCGGGAAAAACACAAACTTTCCACTTTCAACCCAAAAACCTAACATTCTCTCTCAAAAATCAGCCATTTTCAGTGAGGTTTGAAGAGAGACCATTAGAGACAAAGTTGTTCCTATCAAAGAGAAGAACAACATAGTTGGAAAGCATTTTCCCATTGTTGGTATTGGAGGAGTTAAGGGCATTGCCATTGGAGCAAGAAGAGAAATCAAATTGGGTAAGATTCTAACACTCCAACTATAGTACATTGTTTATTTAATTGATTTTGGAGTTGTTTGGCATGAGTATGGATGGTTAGAAACTATCTAAATACATTGGAATGATTTTGACCTAGAAATGGTTTAGTGTGAGAAAGTGGAATTGTATGGAGATTAATGATGAATGAGATATGTAGAAATCATTGATAGTGTTGTGGTATGATTTTAAGATGTGGTTAGTGGATAAATTGTGAGGTTTACCTAAAAGAGGTAAAATGAGGGTTAAGGCATTTGTAAAATGCATAAGTAAATAATGTTGACTAGTGAGGTCAATTATGGGTTAAATACGTTAACTCAATCGATTTAATGAATGAATCGCAGCTTCCGAGGATACGCCGAGGCGAGTTGAGCCAAGAGCGTGAGAAGCTAAAAGGAAAGGAGTCACACCAAGTAAATCGAGGTAAGGGAATTGTGTGGACTCTTAGAGATATTGTGCGCAATTTGGGCGCATAAATGTTTTGCTAGAATGCATGAGAATAGGAAATGATGTTGGGTGATTGAAGGGTAAAAGTTGGGAGTTTGAGAAATATGCATGAAAACAAAAGCATATTGCTTTGAAAATCATGTTTTATTGCTTTTTAGCAAATGATTGATAGGTTGGCTAACATTGAAATGATTTGCAAAAGAAATGAGTATGTTTTGGTTTTGTTAACCATATTTTGCAAGTTTTGAGCCACCTACATGATTTCGTGAGTAGGAAAGAGTGCAAGAGGCACTAGTTTTCACATGGATTTCATATTGTTTTGGCATTGTGCTTTGAGTTTGTCTCGCACTGGATGCCCACCTTGCATGTTGCCGTGTTTGGAGCTTCGAGTAGACTTGGTGTCATATCTATTAAATAGGCTCACACGTGCATTATTTTGAGACATGGCATGTTAAAACAACCTGATGAGCCCGAACGAGGGATAAGGTTTAGAGATCCACCTGATGAGCCCGAACGAGGGATAAGGGTTGGAGGAACAGCTGATGAGCCCGAACGAGGGATAAGGCTGGGGGTCTACGGAGTACGTTGTACCGTGCATGTAGCATGGAGCACATTGTACCGTGTTGTGATGTGATGTGCCGTCTTCGGACGAGATCTGCTATGGACCGGCGGGTAGGATTTGACCCACCTCCCGTGTGGAAGCAGATGGTGGTGATATCCCACACACCTGATCCGTGTAGCCGGTATCATAGGTTATGTATATAGGCCTTAAGGTTATTACCTATTGTTGAACTGCCTATCTCACATGTCTAATGCTATTTGAGAATAAATCCATGTTTGAAGTGATTGTGGTTAGGAAAGCCCGAGGGATGGGCTGGGACCTGACGTTGAATTGATTTGTTAATGGTTTTTAAAGTGCACGGATGCATGATGTTTAATGCCATGCTTTATTGTGAAAATGCATGATGTTTAATGCCATGCTTTTATTGTGAATTATGCATGATGATTTATACCATGCTTTGAGTTGAAATGTGCACTGAATTTTAAATAGCATGAATGCTTTACATACCATTAACACAATCATACACTCATGTTTTGAGATAAATAATGAATTAAATGCTTTTGACCAGGGCATCACGATCACGTAGATAGTGCAGTATCTACCTGTTCGCATGATTGCCTTACTGAGCGTGTGGTTTGCTCACCCCCCTTATTTTCCCCTCTCTACAGAGATTTGAGTATAGATTGAGCGTGACTGGAGGCGTTCCCTTTTTGGTAATCCGCTGCATCCCATCGCTAAAGGTATACACACTTGGATTATTTTGTATCTAAACTAGACATAGCACAGTAGCATTTTGTATGTAACTACTGGGGATGTAAAACAATGTAAACACATGTAACAACTCTGATATATATACATTTATACAAGTGTTTACTCATAAATAATGTTTCAAATTGAATTGGTATGGTGGAGTGAGTTAGACGTCGACACACAGCCCAACTGTTAAGCGTGTGGTTGTTCACGATAGAGGAAGGATGATTAAGGATTGATGCATGAAAATGCGAAAAATTTATACGTATTTTGGTAAGTTGAGGGTCGTGACAGAAGTTGGTATCAGAGCTCGAGTTGGTCTGACGTGTGTCGTGTCTAAAATACTTAATAAGTGAAAAATTACATCCCCAAGTTACTGTGCTTGTTTAGATACAAATAGTGTATGTCGATGGGTTGACTAAGTAATTGGTTGTGAATGTAGGGAACTGAGTAAGTATGCCTAATACCAGTCGCGGTAGAGGGATGAGAGCACAGGCTCGAGGCCGTAGAGGTAGGCCTGGGGGTTGTGTTGAGCCAGAAACACACGAGGCTCAGGAAAATGTTGAGGTGGAGGCTGATGTTGAGCACGCTCCACAGGGTCCAGAGGAGAGGCCCGAGAGTACTGAGGCTCGCTTCGCGAGGATTGAGCGGAGCATTGAGATGATTGTGGAGTTGGTCACCCAATCTTTATCTGGAGTTGGCGGTAGACAGAGTCCCGCTACACAGGGTGATGCCGAGCAGGCAGCAGCTTCCGAGGCACGGGCGAGGCAAGCCCAAGGACCTCAGACGACAGATACCCCACCCACACAGGATGTGTCTACGCCGGTTGCTATGCCAGGCAGTAGAGGTTGGGGATATGGATGTGATTTGGATAGACTGCGGCAGTTCCAAAAGTTTGGACCGCCGTCTTTCAGTGGAGTAAAGGACCCAGTAGCGGCTGAGGATTGGATCAATGAGATCGAGAAATTATATGGGTTCTTTGAGTGCACTACTACCGAGATGGTAGCATTTGCCGCTTTTATGCTGAAGGGATCAGCAGAACATTGGTGGAAATCCACCAGGCCTATTTTGAGAGCCCGGCATACTGAGATCAGCTGGGATGTGTTTCTAGAGGCCTTCCGGAGACAGTATGTCCCGGATACCGCACAGCAGAAGCTAAAGATGGCATTTTTGGGACTGACCCAAGGGAGCAGGACTGTGGATGAGTATGAGACTGCTTTTATATCCCTGGGCAGATATGATCCCAACACGATGGGCAATGAGGTCGAGAAGATCCAAAAGTTTGTGGATGGATTGAGACCAACGGTCAAGTCTAGATTGGTTCCCCTGGATATACCGACCTATGAGGAGGCAGTGCGCAGGGCGCAACTATGTGAACAAGATGTTGATAGAATCGCCTCGGAGTTTGGAAAGGTTGGTAAGATGAGGGACAGAGATAAGAAGAGACCTATGATGGAAAGAGGCTTCAGCTATAAAGGAAGCAAGAGATTCTCAGGAAAGAGGCCGAGAATTGATGAGATTCGGGAGAGGACAGTTGATACTCCCATGTATCCGGCCATTGCTCCAACTAAGGGAATCGTGATTGGAGGACCACGGCCTACTACAGAACAGTGTGGCAAGTGTGGTAGGTACCATGGTACTCGACCATGTTATGGACCTCAGGTTGTATGCTTCAGATGTGGGAAGCCAGGGCACATAATCAGAGATTGCCCAGAGATGATAGAGAGAGCCCCACAGAAGGGAAAGGAGCCAGAGAGAGCTCCAGTTGGTACAGCTGCTCCGAGGAGGAGGGTTACAGCTGAGGAAAAGGGGAAGCAAGCAGTGGGTGTAAGCATAGGACGAGTGCACGCATTGGATCAGGATACTGCAGATCAGTCATCAGATGTGGTAAAAGGTACCATCCAAATCTTTGATTTAGAAGCTTATGTACTGTTTGATCCTGGTGCCACGCATTCCTTTATTTCGCCATCCTTTGCATGTAAATTGTTGAAGCATGTAAAACCCACGCTGCTTGATAAGATGCTGTTGATATCTACCCCTATGAATGATAGTCAGTTGACTGAGCATATATATAGGGATTGTAAAATGAAGATAGGAGGTAAAGAGATGGCAGCCGATTTAATTTTATTAAACATGAGTGATTTTGATGTGATCCTAGGAATGGATTGGTTGGCTGCCAATCATGTTGTTATGGATTGTCATGCTAAAACCTTGATGTTTCCAAAGATAGACAATCTTGTAGTTAATTTTGTGAAATGAAATTAAAGAACATGATTTTTATAAGTGTGATGAGTATAATCTTGATACATGATGTGATGATTTATGATACTAATAGTGGAAAGAACAATGTGAAGGATTCATCGCTTTTGTGATTGAGATGGATAAGGCACGTCCGGAATTGGAAGACATACCAGTGGTTAGGGAATTTCCAGATGACTTTCCGGATGAGTTACCAGGGTTACCTCCAGATAGGGAGATGGAGTTTGGTATAGATTTGGCACCTGGTACAGAGCCGATGTCCAAGCCACCATATAGAATGGCTTAAGTTGAGTTAGAGGAGTTAAGGAAACAATTACAAGAGTTGCTGGAGAAGGGGTTCATCAGGCCGAGCGTCTCACCTTGGGGAGCACCGGTTCTGTTTGTAAGGAAGAAGGATGGAAGCCTCCGACTGTGTATAGACTACCGGTTGTTGAATAAGGCCACCATCAAGAATAAGTATCCCCTCCCACGCATCGATGATTTGTTGGATCAGCTTAAGGGAGCGCAGGTCTTTTCCAAGATAGATCTGAGATCAGGGTACCATCAGTTGAAGATACGAGATAGAGATGTACCCAAGACAGCTTTTCGCACCCGGTATGGACATTATGAGTTTATGGTTATGCCATTCGGGTTGACGAATGCTCCCGTAGCTTTTATGTCTTTGATGAATGAGGTATTCCACCAGTACTTGGATCGATTTGTTATTGTGTTTATTGATGATATACTGGTGTATTCAAGGTCTAGAGAGGAGCATGAAAGGCATTTAAGGATAGTGCTACAAACCCTCCGAGAGAAGAAGTTGTATGCTAAACTCAGTAAGTGCGACTTTTGGTTGGAACAGATCTCTTTTCTGGGTCACATAGTATCAAAGGATGGAGTATCAGTGGATCCATCTAAGATTGAGGCCGTAGTTCAATGGCAGAGACCCCAAACAGTGACAGAGATCAGAAGTTTTCTGGGTTTAGCTGGATATTATCGAAGGTTTGTAGAGGGATTTTCGAGGTTAGCGGCTCCTTTGACACGCCTCACAAGAAAGAATGTGGAGTTTGTGTGGGACGAGAAGTGTGAAGAAAGTTTTGAGGAGCTGAAAAGGAGATTAACTACAGCTCTAATACTCACCATTCCTACCAGCTCAGGAGGTTTCTCGGTGTATGCAGATGCTTCACACCTAGGACTGGGCTGTGTATTGATGCAGGATGGGAAGGTAGTAGCCTATGGATCAAGACAGTTAAAGGATCATGAGAGGAACTACCCGACCCATGACTTGGAGTTGGTAGCGGTGGTGTTTGCGCTGAAGATATGGCGCCACTACCTCTATGGTGAGAGATTTCAGATTTATACAGATCATAAGAGCCTTAAGTACCTGTTCTCACAGAAAGAGTTGAACATGAGACAGAGGAGATGGCTCGAGCTGTTAAAGGATTATGATTGTGAAATCCTATACCACCCGGGTAAAGCAAATGTGGTTGCAGATGCATTGAGTAGGAAGCATCTCGGGATGGTATCATTCATGATGATCAGGGAACACGAGCTGTTGGAACAGTTCATGAACCTCAGTTTGGATATGACCCCGCCTGACGCTGATAGTGGATTTATGATAGCTAGCCTGCAGTTGGAACCGGATCTGGTAGATCGAATCCGACAGGCTCAGCGAGTTGATCAGCAGTGTAGTGATATTGTCGGGCAGATACAGAGGGGTATAGAGATGGACTTTGGGTTGAGTTCGGATGGATTGTTGAGGTTCAGAGGCAGGATATGTGTTCCTGATGACGCAGAGATCAGAAGGTTGATCCTGACAGAGGCTCACTCATCGAAGTATACGATACATCCAGGGGGTACCAAAATGTATCAAAACCTTCGAAAGGTTTATTGGTGGTCGGGAATGAAAAAGCACATTGATGAATATGTTGCTAAGTGTCTCGTTTGTCAGCAGGTGAAGGTAGAGCATCAGAAGCCTGCAGGGTTATTGCAGCCTCTACCGATACCGACATGGAAGTGGGAGCATGTCACCATGGATTTTGTGATGGGATTGCCAAGGACCCGGAGAGGTCATGATGCCATATGGGTGATTGTGGATCGGTTGACGAAATCAGCCCATTTTCTAGCTATGAGAGCTACCGATACTCTGAGCCAGTTAGCGAACCTATATGTGCGCGAGATAGTGAGGCTACATGGAATTCCAGTGAGCGTTGTTTCTGATAGGGATGCCCGCTTCACTTCCCACTTTTGGGAACATTTTCAGGAAGCGATGGGGACCCAGTTGAATTTTAGCACCGCGTTTCATCCTCAGACAGATGGTCAGTCAGAGAGGACTATACAGACCCTGGAGGACATGTTGAGAGCGTGTGCATTGGATTTTGGAGGCTCCTGGGATGACCATTTACCACTCGTAGAGTTCATGTATAATAACAGTTTTCATGCGAGTATCGGGATGGCACCATATGAGGCATTGTATGGGCGTAGATGCCGTTCCCCTATTGGATGGGAAGAGGTTGGTGACAGACAGATCTTTGCTCCCGACTTGGTTAGACAAGCCTCTGAGGACGTCCAATTGATATGTGAGAGGTTACGGACAGCTCAGAGCAGGCAAAAGAGTTATGCTGACAAGAGACGGAGACCACTAGAGTTTGAGGTGGGTGAGTCAGTGTTTCTAAAAGTTTCCCCTTCGAAGGGAATTATGAGATTTGGGAAGAAGGGAAAGTTGAGCCCTCGATATATAGGACCATTTGAGATACTTGATAAGGTGGGAGACAAGGCGTATAGGTTGGCATTGCCACCAGAGTTGGCAAGTGTGCATAACGTCTTCCACGTATCCATGTTGAGGAAGTATCACCTGGACCCGACACATGTGATAAGATATGAGCCTTTGGAGCTCAATGAGGGTATGACATATGTTGAGAAGCCAGTTCGGGTATTGGACAGAAAAGAGAAAGTGTTGAGGACAAAGACAATTCCCTTGGTGAAAATACTTTGGCAACATCACACTGTGGAAGAAGCCACATGGGAATTGGAGAGTTTGATGCGGGAGAGGTATCCCGAGTTGTTCACAAAATAATTGGTTCCAATTTGGAGGACCAAATTTTCCAAGTGGGGGAGAATGTGAGACCCCGCATATGTATAATGGTGTATATGTACATAGAAATGTAAATAGAGTTGTACTATGAATTCATGAGGGAAGTATATATGATGTAAGTCCATAAGTAATGTACACATTTGTAATGAGAGTGGTAATCTTACATACAAGTTTCATTATGTATGGATGAGTTGAAATGGACTTAAACATGTGGAGAATGTGTGTAGAATGGATTATGAATAGTTTGGTGAAATGGAAGTAGAATTGCATAAGATGTGCACTTCCATTTTTGTTTATACTAAGTACCATTGGTCATACAAAGATCCTACACAAGTTTTAATGTGTATGAAGTGAGGTTGGATGCCATTTTCAAGTCTCAAAGAAGAATGAATGAGGAAATGATCATGGTAGCAAATTAAGGATGTTTGGTAAGTGTTGTTGCAGAGGAAATCTGGAAATTTTGAAGGGCAGATCGATCTCATGGGATGAGAGATCGATCTGGAAGAGCCAGAATGCTCTTATTTGGGCGAGAGAATAGAACAGATCGATCTCCAATGGACCAGATCGATCTCCTTAGCTCTCTGTTTGGGAGCAGATCGATCTCATGCTTCGACAGATCGATCTCATGCCTCGACAGATCGATCTCATGCTTCAACAGATCGATCTCAGGCTTAAAAATGCCGTGAAAAAGAGGGATTTTAAGGGACCAGATCGATCTCCTCTTGGACCAGATCGATCTCCTCAAGCTATTTCTATATAAGGAGTGCTGGAAATCAAAAAATTTCGGGAAAAACACAAACTTTCCACTTTCAACCCAAAAACCTAACATTCTCTCTCAAAAATCAGTCATTTTCAGTGAGGTTTGAAGAGAGACCATTAGAGACAAAGTTGTTCCTATCAAAGAGAAGAACAACATAGTTGGAAAGCATTTTCCCATTGTTGGTATTGGAGGAGTTAAGGGCATTGCCATTGGAGCAAGAAGAGAAATCAAATTGGGTAAGATTCTAACACTCCAACTATAGTACATTGTTTATTTAATTGATTTTGGAGTTGTTTGGCATGAGTATGGATGGTTAGAAACTATCTAAATACATTGGAATGATTTTGACCTAGAAATGGTTTAGTGTGAGAAAGTGGAATTGTATGGAGATTAATGATGAATGAGATATGTAGAAATCATTGATAGTGTTGTGGTATGATTTTAAGATGTGGTTAGTGGATAAATTGTGAGGTCTACCTAAAAGAGGTAAAATGAGGGTTAAGGCATTTGTAAAATGCATAAGTAAATAATGTTGACTAGTGAGGTCAATTATGGGTTAAATACGTTAACTCAATCGATTTAATGAATGAATCGCAGCTTCTGAGGATACGTCGAGGCGAGTTGAGCCAAGAGCGTGAGAAGCTAAAAGGAAAGGAGTCACACCAAGTAAATCGAGGTAAGGGAATTGTGTGGACTCTTAGAGATATTATGCGCAATTTGGGCGCATAAATGTTTTGCTAGAATGCATGAGAATAGGAAATGATGTTGGGTGATTGAAGGGTAAAAGTTGGGAGTTTGAGAAATATGCATGAAAACAAAAGCATATTGCTTTGAAAATCATGTTTTATTGCTTTTTACCAAATGATTGGTAGGTTGGCTAACATTGAAATGATTTGCAAAAGAAATGAGTATGTTTTGGTTTTGTTAACCATATTTTGCAAGTTTTGAGCCACCTACATGATTTCGTGAGTAGGAAAGAGTGCAAGAGGCACTAGTTTTCACATGGATTTCATATTGTTTTGGCATTGTGCTTTGAGTTTGTCTCGCACTGGATGCCCACCTTGCATGTTGCCGTGTTTGGAGCTTCGAGTAGACTTGGTGTCATATCGATTAAATAGGCTCACACGTGCATTGTTTTGAGACATGGCATGTTAAAACAACCTGATGAGCCCGAACGAGGGATAAGGTTTGGAGATCCACCTGATGAGCCTGAACGAGGGATAAGGGTTGGAGGAACAGCTGATGAGCCCGAATGAGGGATAAGGCTGGGGGTCCACGTAGTACGTTGTACCGTGCATGTAGCATGGAGCACATTGTACCGTGTTGTGATGTGATGTGCCGTCTTCGGACGAGATCTGCTATGGACCGGCGGGTAGGATTTGACCCACCTCCCGTGTGGAAGCAGATGGTGGTGATATCCCGCACACCTGATCCGTGTAGCCGGTATCATAGGTTATGTACATAGGCCTTGAGGTTATTACCTATTATTGAACTGCCTATCTCACATGTCTAATGCTATTTGAGAATAAATCCATGTTTGAAGTGATTGTGGTCAGGAAAGCCCGAGGGATGGGCTGGGACCTGACGTTGAATTGATTTGTTAATGGTTTTTAAAGTGCACGGATGCATGATGTTTAATGCCATGCTTTATTGTGAAAATGCATGATGTTTAATGCCATGCTTTTATTGTGAATTATGCATGATGATTTATACCATGCTTTGAGTTGAAATGTGCACTGAATTTTAAATAGCATGAATGCTTTACATACCATTAACACAATCATACACTCATGTTTTGAGATAAACAATGAATTAAATGCTTTTGAGCAGGGCATCACGATCACGTAGATAGTGCAGTATCTACCTGTTCGCATGATTGCCTTACTGAGCGTGTGGTTTGCTCACCCCCTTATTTTCCCCTCTCTACAGAGATTTGAGTATAGATTGAGCGTGACTGGAGGCGTTCCCTTTTTGGTAATCCGCTGCATCCAATCGCTAAAGGTATACACACTTGGATTATTTTGTATCTAAACTAGACATAGCACAGTAGCATTTTGTATGTAACTACTGGGGATGTAAAACAATGTAAACACATGTAACAACTCTGATATATATACATTTATACAAGTGTTTACTCATAAATAATGTTTCAAATTGAATTGGTATGGTGGAGTGAGTTAGACGTCGACACACAGCCCAACTGTTAAGCGTGTGGTTGTTCACGATCGAGGAAGGATGATTAAGGATTGATGCATGAAAATGCGAAAAATTTGTACGTATTTTGGTAAGTTGAGGGTCGTGACAGCTAACGCTCATGGTATATCGTGCTCTCGTGGATCCATATCACCCATTTTCATTGTCTCAAAATCTCGTACGAGCTGGTCAATGTTAGACACACAGCAGTACACGACGGCTTTAGCACGGCTTATACTCATTTCACTACATTCACAAACCATGTGTGAGCAGGTCAATGCAAGACAAAACAATACATGACGACTCTAACACGATTTTACTTACACACAACATAATCATGAAATCCTCGTGCGAGCAACTCAGCATAAGACACACAGCATAGTTGAGGCATCGAGCACGGTATAATAGGAATTCACATGCGAGCATAGTCAAAGTAAGACACACAACAATACTCAAAGGCTCTAGCATGATTCCCAAAATCTAGTGCGAGCATCTCGAGTGGAACACACAGCATCACTTGAGGCATTGAGCACTCTATTGCTTTCTAAAAATCACTTTAAAATAACATGCGAGCAGGGTTGGTCTGTCTACCATTGCCCCTTAGGCTCTAACACAATTTCACATGGAAAAGAAATAGAGGGGCTCTAAGTATAGACATGAGTGAAAGGGAAAATCTCCCTTCAATCACTCTCTAAAAGTATTTCATGCAAATTATCAAAACCGAGAGCCCGTCTATTGTTATCCTTTCTCAACACATTTGCAAAACCTCTTTTCACAACAATAACATAGAAGAAATGCAAATCATATTATTGACTTATTCTCATACGTAGTTTTCTATTTAGCCATATCAATATATATGTATTTATCGCATGCATGTACATTCAGCAGGCAAGAAAACATACATATAGCCATCTCTATAGCTCACATAAGTCCCTTACTTCGAATCACGCTTAAATCGCTTTCCTTGATTCCATTAGCTTGTGATCCGATCTTGTCAACTATGACTTTATCTCCAGGAGCTACAAGTGTTCACAATTCTCATCAGTATATTCTCATATACTTCATTCCACTTGCATGATATTTAGATCAATGCATTTTGGCCATTTCTATCTCGTTTGGCCTCTTTATACCATTATTGGACTTTATTCTTCCTTAAGTCCATTTCACTCATTTTATTTGTTTCTCGGGAATCCATTAGACTCCTCGAGTCCATTAATTCCATATTGAATCGGCATTTAGCTCCCCATGCCATTAGTTCATCATTTCATTTCATTGAGGCGTTTCATCAAACACCTCTTATACTCCAATTTCAACCTTTATCCATTCTAACTTATGGATTTCACCAAATCATTTTACAAGCATCAATAAATGCTTAATAACATCTATGTATGCTCAAATCATCCTCAAATCCATGCCTACTCAACAAATCCTCATTTTGGCACATTTAACCATTTTATAGGTCATGGAGAGTTTAGCATGTTCTAAGATGTTTCAATCATAAATCTATTTACCAATCTACTCACACAAGTATATAGATTAACATATATGAGAATGGAGTATTGAAATCTTTCCAATCTCAACTTTTCTCCTTTTTGCACAATTTGGGGGAAAACTCCTTTTCTCCTCCAATGGATCAACTCAACTTCTAGCTTCCAACTATTTTGTTCTTCTCTACTCTATTAACAACTTTGATGTAATAAACTTTCCTCCAATCTTTATGGAAAGTATAGATAGTCTAGAGAGGGAATTTAGGTCACTTGATTTCAAAAATGGAAAGGTTTTGATGTTTTCTCGAAATCTGCAGTTCAGCAGGTCTGTTTTATAGAAATTGCCTTCATGAGATCGATCTCCCTAGGTTAAGGATCGATCTTCCCCTGTCTTAAGCCTTTCAGAATGCCATTTTTAAGCCTATGAGATCGATCTATTGAGGCATGAGATCGATCTACTCATTGCTATGAGATCGATCTGCTCTAAGTGATGAGATCAATCTTCTCCAGGCAGTAGCTTAAGGAGATCGATCCGCTGCAAGGGTGAGATCGATCTTTCCAAGTCAGTAGCATTTGGAGATCGATCTGGCCCTTCAGGGGATTGATTCCTTCTACACAGAATGCTTAACAGATCGATCTGGCCCCATTGGAGATCGATCTGCCTTGTTCCATTGCTCAAATAAGAGTATTTTTTACTCTTCCAGATCGATCTTTCCTTCTATGAGATCTATCTGGCATTCATATTTTCTAGATTTTGCTGCAGTTTTCTGCAGTAACTCACACAAAATATCCTTAAATTTTGCTGCCATAGTCATTTTCTCATCCAACAACCTTTAAGACTTGAAAATGACATCTATTCATACTTTATACACATTAAAACTTTTGTGCATTCATTGTATAACCAAAAGTATATAATACAAAACTAAATTGAAGTACAAAGATTTACGCAACTCATGCAACTTCATTCCATTTTACCACACCACTCAAAACTCAATATATTCGCATTCCACTCATGGAAATATCCTTCTTACACTCGCTATACACTTTAAAATTTGTGTGTATTCATTTCACAATCCAATATACACCTTACATAATTAAATGGGAGTTTATAAAAATTAAAGGTATTACATTCTTCCCTCTTTAAGAAATTTGGTCCTCCAAATTAGAACCAAGTTACTCTTCAAAAAGTTGGGGGTACTTTTCCCGTATCAAGTTCTCTAACTCCCAAGTCGTTTCTTCCAAATTATGGTGCTGCCAGAAAACCTTAAAAAGCGAAATCGTCTTATTTCGTAACACTTTCTCTTTCCTATCCAATATCCGAATCGATTTCTCTACATATGTCAAATCATCTTTGAGCTCTAATGGCTCATACCAAATCACATGGGTCAGATCTGGATGGTACCTTCGAAGTATCGATACGTGAAAGACGTTATGAATGCTTGCCAACTCCAGTGGCAACGCAATTCTGTAAGCCTTATCTTCCACTCGCTTCAATATCTCAAATGGTCTAATATACTGAGGGCTCAACTTACCCTTCATACCGAACCTTATAATCCCTTTCGAGAGAGAAACTTTCAAGAAAACTAAGTCACCCTAGTGAACTCAATGGCCTTCGTCTAATGTTAGCGTAACTTTTCTACCTGCTCTGAGCTGTTTTCAATCTCTCACATATCAGCTGAACAACCTCAGAGGCTTACTGTACCAAATCAAGAGCAAACATTTTCCTTTCACCCACTTCTTCCCAACCAATTGGGGATCGACACCTTCTACAGTACAAGGCTAGATATGGTGCTATCCTGATACTCGAGTGGTAACTATTGTTGTATGCAAATTCGGCTAACGGTAGGTGATCATCCCAAGAGCCTTTAAAATCCATAACACTTGCTCTCAACATATCCTCTAACGTAGATGGTTCTCTCTGATTGACCATCGATCTGAGGATGGAAAGCAGTATTGAAATTCAATCGGGTTCCCTTAGCTTCCTGAAATTGTTCCCAAAAGCAAGAAGTGAAGCGGGAGTCCCTATCCAATACGATGCTGACTGGAACACCATGTAGCCTCACTATCTCCCGTACATACAACTTTTCCAAACTAATCAAGGTGTCTGTAGCTTTCATGGCTAGAAAGTGGGCGAATTTCGTCAGTTTGTTAACCACTACCCATATAGCATCATGGTTCCTCTTAGTCCTCGGTAATCCCATGATGAAATCCATGGTGACAAGCTCCAAATTCCAAGTCGGTACTGGTAGAGGCTGCAATAACTCTGCAGGCTTCTGATGCTCTACCTTTACTTGCTGACATATTAGACATATTGCCACAAACTCTGCGATATCTTTTTTTATCCTTGACCACTAATACATTTTTCAGAGGTTTTGGTACATCTTTTACCTCCCAGATGCAATGTGTTTCTCGATGAATGAGCTTTTTTCAAAATCAATCTCTTTAATTCTAGGTCATCGAGAACACAACTACTGTCTCTAAACCTCAGTAGGCCATCATCACTCACAAAGAAATCGATCACATCACCCCTCTAAATTTGACTCACACGATCCTCACACAGTAGATCGGCATGCTGAGCCTGGCATATCCGATCAATCAAATCTGGTTCCACTCGCAGGCTAGCTATCACACAGTCTCTGTCAATATCAAAAGGGTTTATATTCAACCTGAGGTGAACAAACTACTCGAGAAGCTCATATTCCCTGACCATCATGTGCGATACCATTCTAAGGCTCTTCTACTCAGGGTCTTTCTTGGATGGTACAATATCTCGCACTCATAATCTTTTAGAAGCTCTATCTATCGTCTCTGCTTCATATTCAACTCTTTCTGTGAAAATAGATACCTGAGGCTCTTATGATCGGTATACACCTAAAATTTCTCACCGTATAAGTAGTGGCGCCATATTTTCAAAGCAAATACTACGGCTGCTAACTCTAAATCATGGGTCGGATAGTTCCTCTCATAATACTTAAGCTGTCTGGATCCATAGGCTACTACCTTTCCATCCTGCATTAACACACAGCCCAGTCCCTGTCCCAAGGCATCTATATACACTGTATAACCTCCTAAGCTGGTGGGTATGGTGAGAATAGGTGCGATGGTCAGTCTATGCTTTAACTCGTAGAAATTTTTCTCACATTTATCATTCCACTTGAAAGCCACATTCTTTCGGGTGAGATGAGTTAACGAAGCAGCCAGCTTAGAAAACCCCTCGACAAATCATCGGTAATAACCTGCTAAACCCAAGAAACTTCAGATCTTTGTAACCGTCTTGGGTCTTTCCTACTGTATTACTACCTCTATCTTAGACGGATCCATTGATACACCGTCTCTCGAGACTACATGACCTAAAATGATATCTCACTCAGTCAAAAATCACATTTATCAAGTTTAGCATACAATTCCTGATCTCGGAGGGTCTGCAACACTGTTTTCAAATGTTGTTCATGCTCTTCCCTGGACTTCGAGTAAACCAATATGTCATCTATAAAGACGATCACGAATCTGTCCAGATATGGCTTAAATACATCATTCATTAAACCCATAAACGTGGTAGGAGCATTCGTCAACCCAAATGGCATAACCAGAAACTCATAATGGCCATAACAAGTTCGAAACGCTGTCTTAGGTACATCTTCGCTCCGAATTCTCAATTGATGATACCCAAACCTCAGATCAATCTGCAAAAAGATCTGTGTTCCCTGTAACTGATTCAATAGATCATCAATCCGTAGAAGGGGATACTTATTCTTGATGGTAGCCTTGTTCAACAACTGATAGTCTATACACAATCGAAGACTCCATCTTTCTTCTTTACAAACAAAATCGATGCTCCCCACGGTGATACACTCGGTCTGATGAATCCCTTATCCAACAACTCTTCCAATTGTTTCTTTAGTTCCTCCAATTCAATTGGAGCCATTCTATATGGTGGTTTGGATATTGGTTCTGTTCCAGGCTCCAAATCAATACAGAATTTCATATCTCTGTCGGGTGGTAACCCTGGTAATTCTTCCGAAAAGACATCAAGAAATTCTCTAATCACTGGGATGTCAATCATATCTAGGTACACCTTATCCAAGTTAACCACATAGGTGATAAAACCTTCAACACATTATCATTGCATTCGTTAGCAATATCATCTATCTTTGGAAATTAACTTACTACTTCTTTCATTACTTTGCAAAGCTTACAACATGCTTTTCAGGGGTAGGAAACATTACTATCTTAGCATAATAGTCTAAGATGGCTAGGTTTGCAGCTAACCAATCCATCCCTAATATTACATCAAAGTCTTTCATGTTTAACAGAATGAGATTGGCTAACATCTCCTTTTCCCCTACTTTTAGCTTAAAACCATTACAGACATACTCTGTCATTACATTCTCTCTAAGTTAAGTGCTTATAAGTAAAGTCCTACCTAGATGTACAGGTGTTACATGTTCAATCAATTTACATGCAAAAGTAGGCGATATGAATGAATGCATGGCACCAGGATCAATCAATGCTAATGCTTCAAAATCAAAGACAAGGATAGTACCTTTAATCACATCCGAGGAAGTCTCTACAGATGCCTGGTCCAGTGCAAACACTCGCTCACGACCTACAGCTTATTTCCCTTTCTCTTCAGCTGTGGCCTTCTTCTTAGGTGTAGGTGTTTCAACCGTAGCCTTCTCTGGCTCTTTACCCTTCTATGGGGTTGTATCAATCAACTTTAGGCATTCATGAGCTATGTGCCCTGGTTTACCACACCTGTAACATGATCTCACCGATAATGGGCATGGTCTACCCCCATGGTATCTACCACACGTCCTCCACTGCTTTGTGGTAGGTTAAGGTCTACCAATCACTATGCCCCTTAATGCTAGATGAGCTGGAGGCTTCGCAGGCCTCTCTCATGTCTCCTCAATCTTAGGCCCCTTACCGAATAACCTTCATCCCTTTTGGAACCCTCTATCATCAACTGACCTCTTTCGATCTCTATCTCTAACTTTACCACTCCTGTTTAACTCTGAGGCATGCAACTCATAATCTTGCTCACACAGCTGAGCTCTACGTACTGCCTCATCATAAGTGGTAATATCCAATGGAGCTAGTCGAGCTTTAATGGAAGGTCTCAGTTCATCAAGGAATTTCTGAACCTTTCTGTCCTAAAGGCTCATCGTGACTGTATCATATCTGCCCAAGGATGTGAACCTAGACTCATACTCATCCACTATCCAGTTCCCCTGAGTCAATGTTATAAATTCCAACTGCATCTTTCTCTAAGCAGTAGCTGAAATGTATTGCCTCCTAAAGGCATCTAGGAATATATACCATGTCACAACCGGGTGTCGTGCACTCAACATCGGTTGTATGGCCATCCACCAATGCTCGGCTTCATCCTCTAACACAAAAGCCGCAAAGGTGACCTTCTCGGTGTCGCAGCAATGGAAAAATTGGTAGAGCTTCTCCATACTGCGTAACCAATACTCAGCTGACACTGGGTTCTTCACCCCATTAAACGAAGGTGGTCCGAACTTTCAAAATTCTCTCATACTACCCATATCACAATCATAAACTCCCTCTCCACCAACCTGTTGTGGAACTACAGGATCCTGTACTGGTGGGGGAAGGTTCTGAACTGGGGGAAGTGCATATATCTCTGCCTCTGCAGCTTGAGGTCTCAGTGTAGACTGTGCTGGCTCATCTTTCTCAGGTGCAGCAGCTTGACCAATAGGGTTTTCCTGTCAACCCTCCATTCTGGGCATTGCCTGTGTAAACATCTCCATAACTGTCTCTACACTGTGCTGTAATTGCGCTATACGGGCCTCAGTGGCCCCACTAAGCTCTGGTGGATCTCTACGAGAACTAGACCCACTGCGTCTCTCGGGCTCATCTCTATGCCCCTAAGAGCATGAACTTGCTCCTCTACGAGTACGTCATCTATCAGACATCTTGCATACTCAATAACAGTGTCTCATTACAATTTCCAGCTTTGTATACATATTTGAATCCTAATAAAGCACAATAATTTAGGGATGTATAATTTCATAATTATGGATATAACTCACATTAGACCAACTCTGCTCTGATACCATTAATTTTGTCACGACCCTCTATATTAGTCTGTGACCTTTACCTTATCACTTACCACTTACAGTTGGGCTGTGAGTCAACATCCAATCCCCATCTCATATAAATTCATTTAATTATGATATAATAGAAACTGGACTTTTATAAATATGCGGAAGCGTTTGCATCAGTTTCTATTAACTATACATTCCTTTTGTACAAAATATCACTAGATTGTGCATTAATTTACAGGATACAATATTTTTCTTTTAATCATAAGTGTATACCTCTCTATACTGTTGGAGAATTGGATAACACCTTAGCAGGGACGACTGCAGAACTCACTATTACGTGCTATCTGTGAAGGAGGAAATAAAGGGGTGACCATAATACATTCGGTAATGAAAATATGAAAGCAGGTATATAACTACACTATCTACATGCTAAAATACATATATACTCATTTTCCTTATAACACAATATGCATGTACTTTAAAAATAGATTCCATAAATGCGAAACCGTTAATTCGCTAGATGGGCTTATGCATATTCACACAGCATCACACGGTTTCACACAGCATAATCTATTCACATAGTTCATATATAGAAAATGATTTATACTTTGTAAATCAATACATGTTGAGACATAAATCATGGGTTATCACATCCCCAGACACACAGCAAGGGAAACATCTGTCACCTCACATAGGAGTGACAATGGCGTATCACTCAGATACATAAAAGACTTATAGCCATAGTCGGATTCCAAGCAACACTGATCAGGTGTGTGGGAACCCTACGCTTGGGGAGGCGAATCAACCATCCCTTCAGCTGATACTCAAATCACGACACATCGTACCCTATGGCTAACGCTCACGGTACATTATGCTCCCTTGGATCCTTATCACCCATTTCTGTTGTCTCAAAATCTCATAACAGCTGGTCAGTGTTAGACACATAACAGTACACGATGGCTCTAACACGGCTTATACTCATTTCACCACATTCACAAACCTTGTGTGACCAAGTCACTTTAAGACACACAAAAATACATGACGGCTCAAACACGATTTTACTTACACACAACATAATCATGAAATCCTCGTGCGAGCAACTCAGCGTAAGACACACAGCATACCTGAGGCATCGAGCATGGTATAATATGGATTCACATGCGAGCATAGTCAGAGCAAGACACACAGCAATACTTGAAGGCTTTAGCATGATTCCCAAAATCTAGTGCGAGCATCTCGAGTGAAACACACAGCATCACCCGAGGCATCGAGCACTCTTTTGCTTTCTAAAGATAACTTTAAAATAACGTGCGAGCAGGGTTGGCTTGTCTACCATTGCCCTTTAGGTTCTAACACAATTTCACATAGAAAAGAAATAGAGGGGCTCCATGTATAGACATGAGTGAGAGGGCAAATCTCCCTTCAATCACTCTCTAAAAGCATTTCATGCAAATTATCAAAATCGAGAGTCCGTCTATTGTTATCCTTTCTCAACACGTTTGTAAAACCTCTTTTCACAACAATAACATAGAAGAAATACAAATCATATTATTGACTTATTCTCATACGTAGTTTTCTATCTAGCCATATCAATATATATGTATTTATCGCATACATGTGCATTCAGCAGGTAAGAAAACATACGTATAGCTATCTCTATAGCTTACATAAGTCCCTTACCTCGAATCACACTTGAATCGCTTTTCTTGATTCTAATAGCTTGTGATCCGGTCTTGTTAACTACGACTTTATAGGAGCTGCAAGTGTTCACAATTCTCATTAGTATACTCACATATACTTCATTCCACTTGCAAGATATTTAAATCAATGCATTTTGGCCATTTCTATCTCGTTTGGCCTCTTTATACTATTATTGGACTTTATTCTTTCATAAGTCTATTTCACTTATTTTATTTGTTTCTCAGGAATCCATTAGACTCCTCGAGTCCATTGATTCCATATTGAATCGACATTTAGCTCCTCATGCCATTAGTTCATCATTTCATTTTATTGAGGCGTTTCATCAAACACCTCTTATACTCCAATTTCAACCTTTATCCATTATAACTTATGGATTTCACCAAACCATTTTATAAGCATCAATACATGCTTAATAACATCTATTTATGCTCAAATCATCCTCAAATCCATGCCTACTCAACAAATCCTCATTTTGGGATATTTAACCATTTTATAGGTCATGGAGAGTTTAGCACGTTCTAAGATGTTTCAATCATAAATCTATATACCAATATACTCACACAAGTATATAGATTAACATATATAAGATTGGAGTATTGAAATCTAACCAATCTCAACTTTTCTCTTTTTTGCACAATTTGGGGGAAAACTCCTTTTCTCCTCCAATGGATGAACTCAACTTCTAGCTTTCAACTGTGTTGTTCTTCTCCACTCTATAAACAACTTTGATGTAATAAACTTTCCTCCAATCTCTATGGAAAGCGTTGATAGTCTAGAGAGTGAATTTAGGTCACTTGGTTTCAAAAATGGAAAGGTTTTGATGTTTTCCCGAAATCTGCAATTCAGCAGGTCTATTTTATAGAAATTACCTTGATAAGATTGATCTCCCTAGGTTAAAGATCGATCTTCCCTTGTCTTAAGCCTTTCAGAATGCCATTTTTAAGCCTATGAGATCGATCCATCAAGGCATAAGATCGATCTACTCATTGCTATGAGATCATCTACTCTAAGTGATGAGATCGATCTTCTCCAGGCAGTAGCTTAAGAAGATTGATCTGCTGCAAGGGTGAGATCGATCTCTCCAAGTCAGTAGCATTATCTGGCCCTTAAGGGGATCGATTCCTTCCACACAGAATGCTTAATAGATCGATCTGGCCCCATTGGAGATTGATCTGCCATGTTTCATTGCTCAAATAAGAGCATTTTTTTCTCTTCCAAATCGATCTTTCCTTCTATGAGATCGATCTGGCATTCATATTTTCTAGATTTTGCTGCAGTTTTCTGCAGTAACTCACACAAAACATCCTTAAATTTTGCTGTCATAGTCATTTTCTCATCCAACCACCTTTAAGACTTGAAAATGACATCTATTCATACTTTATACACATTAAAACTTTTGTGCATTCATTGTATAACCAAAGGTATACAATACAAAACTAAATAGAAGTACAAAGATTTACGCAACTCATGTAACTTCATTCCATTTTACCACACCACTCAAAACTTAATATATTCACATTCCACTCATGGAAATATCCTTTTTACACTCGCTATACACTTTAAAATTTACGTGTATTCATTTCACAATCTAATATACACCTTACATAATTAAATGGGAGTTTACAAAAATTAAGGGTATTACAAAAGAAAAGAGAGTCGATGATGCCTGTTGGGAGAAGGAATGTTAGGTGAAACAATGGGTAGGACATGGTGCATAGAAGACTAGCGCTGGTAGGAAACAATGTAAGGAAACTGTGGTGGAACAAGATTTATTAGATTAACTATTGGAAACAAGGCCTAATAAAAAAAAAGAATAAAAGATTAGTTTGATCTGCTGCCTTAAGGAAATGATTGTTGGATAAAATGTACACACACAAAAAATACAATGCAAGCCAAAATGACAACAGAGAGTGACACGAGGAAGCAAATAGAAGATGGGAGACCTGAGGCTTGTTGGAAACAAGCAGATGTGATGCACGATGGGAGCAGTTTATAAGAGGCTGGAAGCACGAAAGGAAGGCATGGTAGTGAGGCTGACAGACTGGATATTTACGTGTAACTAATATAGGAGGAAGAATGAAAGCATGAAAGGGTAGTGATGATGTCAGAATTAATCAGAGAGGAGGGATTTCGGTATGAGCAGGAAAGAAGCAGAGGACCCCGTAGTTTGCTACTTAAAACATAGGAGATTAATGAAGATATATATTTATGGATAGGAAAAACAAGAGAAAGAAAAACAAGTATAAAGCTAGAAATTTTGGAAAAAGAAAAAAGTCGAGAGTGAGAAGAGGGCCAATGTTAAGGCTATTCGGTACTGTTAGGCACCTAAAAACAGAGACAAAGATGAGATACTGAAGCAGCTAGAAACAAAAAAGAGTTTGCTAAGGGAGGCTGTGATAGGTGGCTAAAAACGGTGGTGAAGCCAAAAAAGGTGTTGAGGTAGAAAACTGAAACTATAGACGTAGAGGATGTTGTGCGTGATAACAGAAAATGTGGTTGATAGAGGGGAGGAAGGCAGAAACAGAGGTCGTATGTGGAAGCTGTAAACAGGGGTCGCAAGGCTGTGAAAAAGGGGGGCTTCCACCTTTTTGGAGGTGACTGGAGACCGAGAGGGGAAGGTGACAAAGCAGCCCAACCGAGAGTGAAGGAAAAAGATAAGAGAAATGAGGCATAAGGCCTCTCAGTGAAGGAGAAAGAAGAATGATAAACAGTGTCATCGGGTAATAGTGAAGAAGAAAGGAAGAAGGAAAAGAAAAAAAAGGTGCGATACCCCTAGTTTTAATTGCCACATATTGTATACTAAGATTTTAAATCGAAGAAGGACAAGCTAGCCTCTTTTTGAAATGTTATATTTTTACCGAACTGAATTTACAGTTAATTTTAATGAAAATGATTTGTTTATAAAGTAATATTGAGGATATGTGCTTGAGCGTGTGCTGATTGTGTGTCACACAGTCTGACTCGCACTGATTTTGAGACAAAGGCGATGGTTAAATCATGCTACACTACTGTCTGTTGTATTGTTTCTATTTCAGTGATCCACGGAGTATGATGTACCATGCAACACGAACGTAAGTATGATGTACCGTGTTTTTTGGTCTTAGACATTCTGTACTGTGAGCTGTTAGGGTAGCTGACCACTCCCACGATGATTAACATCCCGACATACTTGATCAGTGATGCCCGGAGTCATCGACATTGGCCAATTGTTATTTTGATTTCTGATATAACATGTTCTACCTTTTCTCATCTATTTGGTTTACTGGATTGACCTATGAATTGTATTATTGTGTGGACATCATTTATTCTATTGCTTAAAGTTTTAGAATCCTGTATTTACTACAGTAAACTATTAATATTATCGATCGATATTGATACTGTTATCGATTTTCGACTTTAGTATTATTGAATTTGCTAAATTATTTGTATATTTTCATGAGAATTCCTATTTTGGCATATATATATATAGGTAGTGTATTTATCTACCTGCCACATAATGTTTCTTATTGAGCACATTGAGCTCACCCATTACTTTCCTCCACAAAGCCTCATCAGTAATTAAGACCACTTTTGTAAGTAGGGTTCTTTTGCACAACCATAATTTCGCAGAGTATTCTTTTACGTCGAAGGTATACCCAAGTTTAAATATTCTTTTGTATCTAAAATTTTTGTAAATACAATAATGTTTAGGAAGATATATTTGGGGAGTGTGAACAATGATTTTTTGTAAGGAACTATTACGGTGACTAATTGGAAAGTACCTCTATTGGATGTTGTTTAAATTTGCTATCAAGAAAAGTAACTAAACTGTCATATTTCACTGTTTTGATCCAGCATCGACTCGTAACCTAACCATATTGTACCGTAAAAAAGGTCGTTATAGTATCTAACTTCCTCTTTCCAAAATACTTGTGTTTCTTAAAGGAAACATCAAACCTCCTTAAATCTTCTTACTCTTGTGGCTGCCTTCTTCAAGAACTAGGTTTTCTTTTTCAATTTCTTTTGCTTGTCGAGAATGAAAGGAAACTAATGAAGTGAGTGTTTTAGTTTTAAGAGGTAATATATTATAGTTTTTTTTTTCATTTAACGAGCTTGCCTAGTACTCTTCCTTTCTCTCTTTTTTTTCCTTTTTAAAACAATTGAATCTCTACTTTAGGGACCCATAGCAACTTACTCCATTTGAACCTTCATCAACTAATTTAATCATATAACAACTAATAAAATGAAGTGGCAATTAATTAGTGAAATTAAACATGTCCATGAAAAACCATTATACATAATAATTTCATGCGGAAATATGTCTCCCGCCAAATGTCTACTTGACCATTTTATATCAATTTAATCCTTTTATTCTTTAAATCATAAATTTACTTATTTCCAACAAATATAATCACCAAAACTCGTGGTCCACATTTAAATTTAAATATCGAGTTATTAAAATTACCTTTTTGCCCTTAGTACTGAAATTCCACCAAAATTGACATCGAGCCTCGGCCATCCTAAACCCATCAAATCTATCCAAAATCCATCAAAATAAACTTGATTTAGCGTAAATTCACTTAAGTACATTTACACGTAGTTGAGTATTTTCTTGGTGTAACAATTAATGTTTCTGAAGTTTGTTTGTTTAATCATGTACTATTTTGTTTTTTTTTTCTTATCTAAAGTTTAATTGTTCTTAACAAATTAGCGGTACTTGGCTTCTTTTTATTTTTATTTTTTGGATTTTTTTTTGTAGAAGTCTGTTTGAACATGATTAAGGGAACTAAAACAATTTAACATTATCTTCAAAAAAACATTTTGGATTTTAAGCAACTTTTGTTTATCAGTTTTATGAGACCCCGTATATGTATAATGGTATATATGTACAAAGAAATGTAAATGAAGTTGTATTATGAAGTCATAAGTTTAATGATAGAATTGTAATGTGAAGTATATGTGATGTAAGTCCATAAATTAAATGTACACACATGTAATAAGAGTTGTGATTGTACATACAAGTTACATTATGTGTGAATGTAAAGAAATGGACTTAAACATGTGGAGAATGTGAGTAGAATGGATTATGAGTAGTGTGGTAAAATGGAAGTAGAATTGCATAAGTTGTGCACTTCCATTTAGTTTATATCATGTAATTTTGGATATACAAAGATTCTACACAAGTTTTAATAGGTATGAAGTATTATGGGATATCATATCCAAGTCTCCAAGATGATTGGATGAGAAAATGATCATGGCAACAAAATGTATGAAGTTTGGTAAGTGTTGCTGCAGAAAAACTGCAGAAAATCTGGAAATTGTGAAGGGCAGATCTCATAGGATGAGAGATCGATCTAGAAGAGCCAGAATGCTCTTATTTGGGCAATGGAATAGAGCAGATCGATCTCGAATGGAGCTAGATCGATCTCCTAAGCATTCTGTAATGAAAAGATCGATCCTCAAGCACCCAGATCGATCTCCTTAGCTCTCTGTTTGGGAGCAGATCGATCTCATGCTTTGACAGATCGATCTCATGCTTAAAATGCCGTAAAAATGAGGGATTTAAGGGGACCAGATCGATCTCCTCTTGGTGCAGATCGATCTTCTCAAGCTATTTCTATAAAAGGAGTGTTGAAAATCAAAAAAAAATTGGGAAAAAACACCATTCTTCCATTTTCAACCCAAAAACCTAACTTTCTCTCTCTAAAATCAGCCATTTTCAGTAAGATTTGAAGAGAGACCATTAGAGGCAAAGTTGTTCCTATCAAAGAGAAGAATAACATAGTTGGAAGGCATTATCCCATTGTTGGTATTGAAAGAGCTAAAGGCATTATCACTTGGAGTAAGAAGGGAAATCAGATTTGGTAATATTCTAACACTCCGACTATGGTACATTGTCTATTTAATTGATTTTGGAGTTGTTTGACATGAGTATGGATGGTTAGAAACTATCTAAAATGCATTGGAATGATTATGACCTAGAAATGGTCTAGTGTGAGAAAGTGGAATGTATGGTGATTAATGAGGAATGAGATGTTTAGCGGTGACAATAGTGTTATGGGTATGATTTTAAGATGTTGTTGGTGAATAAATTGTAAGATTTACCTAAAAGGAGTAAAATGTGGATTAAGGCATTGGTAAAATGCATAAATGAATTATATTGAATAGTGAGGTCAAATATGGGTTAAAAACATTAACTCAATTGATTTGGATGAATGAATCGCAGGTTCCGAGGATACGCCGGAGCGAGTTGAGCCAAGAGCGTGAGAAGCTAAGAGGAGAAGAGTCACACCAAGTAAATCGAGGTAAGGGAATTGTTTGGACTCTTAGAGATATCTGTGTGCAATTTGTGCGCATTAAATGCTTTGCTAGAATGCATGTGATATAGGAAATGATGTTGGGTGATTGAAGGGGAAAAGTTGGGTGTTTAAGAAATGTGCATGAAAATAAAAGCATATTGCTTTGAAAATCATGTTTTATTGCTTTTTAGAAAATGATTTGGTAGGTTGGCTAAGATTTGAAATGATTTGCAAAAGAGTTGAATACATTTTGGTTTGTTAACCACACTTTGCAAAGAAATGAGCCACCTACATCATTTTCGTGAGTATGAGAGCGTGTTAGAGTACTACTCGCACGAGATTTGACGTGTTTTATACATATGAGTGCTAGAGGCACTAGTTTTCACATGGATTTCATATTTGTTTTGGCATTGTGCTTGGAGTTTGTCTCGCACTAGATGCCCACCTTGCATGTTGCCGTGTTTGGAGCTTCGAGTAAACTAGGTGTCACATCGATTAAATAGGCTCACACGTGCATTCTTTTGACATGATTAATTAGTCGTGTTAGGAGTTTCGGGTAGACAAGAGGTCGTACTGATTAAATAGGCTCACACGTGCGAGATGTGGCATGATATGATGTATTGATTGGGTCCACGAAGTACGTTGTGCCGTGCATGTAGCATAGAGTACGTTGTACCATGTTGAGTTGTGATGTGCCATCTTCGGACGAGATCTGCTTGGATCGACGGGTAGGATTTGACCCACCTCCCGTGTGGAAGCAGATAGTGGTGATATCCCGCACACCTGATCTGTGTAGCCGGTATCATAGGTTATGTACATAACCTTGAGGTTATTACCTGTTGTTGAACTGCCTATCTCACATATCTATTGCTTTGAGAATAAATCCATGTTTGAAATGATTTGTGGGTCACCATTGTTCGAGGGATGGGCTGAGACCTGACCAGTGTTAGATTGATTTGTTAATGGTTTTTAAAGTGCACGGATGCATGATGTTTAATGCCATGCTTTATTGTGAAAATGCATGATGTTTAATGTCATGCTTTATTGTGAAAATGCATGACGGTTAATGCCATGCTATTTGAGAAAATGCATGATGGGTAATGCCATGCTTTTATTGTGAATTATGCATAATGATTTATACCATGCTTGAGTTGAAATGTGCACTAGATTTTAATAGCATGAATGCTTTACATACCATTAACACAATCATACACTCATGTTTTAGATAAATGATGAATTAAATGCTTTTGAGCATGGCATCACGATCACGTAGATAGTGCAGTATCTACCTGTTCGCATGATTGCCTTACTGAGCATGTGGTTTGCTCACCCCCTTATTTTCCCCCCCTCTACAAAGATTTGAGTATAGAGTGATCGTGACTGGAGGCGTTCCCTTTTGGTAATCCGCTGCACCCATCGCTAAAGGTATACATACTATTGAAATTTTGTATCTAAACTTACGATAGCACAGTAGCATTTTGTAAGTAACTATTGGGGATGTAAAACAATGTAAACACATGTAACAACTCTGATATACATACATTTATACAAGTGTTTACTTATGAATAATATGCAAATTGAATTGGTATGGTGGAGTGAGTTAGACGTCGACACACAGCCCAACTATTGAGGAGAGTTGCTATTCACGATTGAGGTAAGGACAAATGATAAATGATGCATGAAAATGTGAAAAATTTGTACGTATTTTGGTAAGTTGAGGGTCGTGACAGAAGTTGGTATCAGAGCTCGAGTTGGTCTGACGTGTGTCGTATCTAAAATACTTAAAAAGTTAGAAAATTACATCCCCATGTTACTGTGCTTGTTTAGATACGATTGTGTGTGTGTGTGTCGATGGGTTGACTAAGTAATTGGTTGTGAATGTAGGGAATTGAGTAAATATGCCTAATACCAGTCGCGGTAGAGGGATGAGAGCACAGGCTCAAGGTCGTAGAGGTAGGCCTGGGGGTCGTGTTGAGTCGGTAACACACGAGACTCAAGATGATGTTGAGGTGGAGGCTGATGTTGAGCACGCTCCACAGGGTCCAGAGGAGAGACCCGAGAGTACTGAGGCTCGCTTCGCGAGGATTGAGCAGAGCATTGAGATGATTGTGAAGTTGGTCACCCAATCTTTATCTCGAGTTGGCGGTAGATAGAGTCCCGCTGCACAGGGTGATGTCGAGCAGGTAGCAACTCTCGAGGCACGGGCAAGGCAAGCCCAAAGACCTCAGACGACAGGTACCCCACCCACACAGGATGTGCCTACGCCGGTTGCTACGCTAGGCAGTAGAGGTTGGGGATATGGATGTGATTTGGATAGACTGCGGCAGTTTCAGAAGTTTGGACCGTCATCTTTCAGTGGAGTAAAGGACCCAGTAGCGGCTAAGGATTGGATCAATGAGATTGAGAAATTATATGGGTTCTTTGAGTGCACTACTACTGAGATGGTAGCATTTGCGACTTTTATGCTAAAGGGATCAGTAAAACATTGGTGGAAGTCCACCAAGCCTATTTTGAGAGCCCGACATACTGAGATCAGTTGGGATTTATTTTTAGAGGCCTTTCGGAGACAATATGTCTCGGATACCGCACAGCGGAAGCTAAAGATGGCATTTTTGGGACTAACCTAAGGGAGCAGGACTGTGGATGAGTATGAGACTGCTTTTATATCCCTGGGCAAATATGATCCCAACACGATGAGTAATGAGGTCGAGAAGATCCAAAAATTTATGGATGGATTGAGACCGACCATCAGGTCCAGACAGGTTCCTCTGGATATACCGACATACGAGGAGGCAGTGCGCAGGGCGCAATTGTGTGAACAAGATGTTGATAGAATCGCCTCAAAGTTTAGAAAGGTTAGTAAGATGAGGGATAGAGATAAGAAAAGACCAATGATGGATAGAGGCTTTAGTTATAAAGGAAGCAAGAGATTCTCTGGAAAGAGGTTGAGGATTGATGAGATTAGGGAGAGGACAGTTAATACTCCCATGTATCCGACTATTGCTCCAGCTAAGGGAATTGTGATTGGAGGACCACGGCCTACTACGGAACAGTGTGGTAAGTGTGGCAGGTACCATGGTACTCGACCATGCTATGGATCTCCTGTAGTATGCTACAGATGTGGGAAGCCAAGGCACATAATCAGAGATTGCCCAGAGATGACAGAGAGAGCCCCACAGAAAGGCAAGGAGCCAGAGAGAGCTCCGGTGGGTACAGCTACTCCGAGAAGGAGGCTACAGCTGAGGAAAAGGGGAAGCAAGCAGTGGGTGTGAGCAGAGGACGAGTGCACGCACTGGACCAGGACACTATGGATCAGTCATTGGATGTGGTAAAAGGTACCATCCAAATCTTTGATTTAGAAGCTTATGTACTATTTGATCCTAGTGTCATGCATTCTTTTGTATCACCATCCTTTGCATGTAAATTGTTGAAGCATGTAAAACTCACACTGCTTGATAAGATGTTGTTGATATCTACCCCTATGAATGATAGTCAGTTGACTGAGCATGTATATAGGGATTGTAAGATGAAGATAGGAGGTAAAGAGATGGCAGCTGATTTAATTTTATTAAATATGAGTGCTTTTGATGTGGTCCTAGGAATGGATTGGTTAGCTGCCAATCATGTTATTATGGATTGTCATGCAAAAAATTTGATGTTTCCAAAGATAGACAACCTTGTAGTAAATTTTGTAAAATGAAGTTAAAGAACATGATTATTATAAACAATCTCGATACATGATGTATGAAAGATAAATTTGTTTATCAATTTTGTGTGTAAATATGATGATTTATGATTACTAATGGTGGAAAGAATAATGTGAAGGGTTTATCGCTTATGTGAAGGGTTTATCGCTTATGTGATTGAGACGGATAAGGCACGTCCGAAATTGGGAGACATACCAGTGGTTAAGGAATTTCCAGATGTCTTTTCGAATGAGTTACCAAGGTTACCTCCAGATAGGGAGATGGAGTTTGGTATAGACTTGGCACCTGGTACAGAGCCGATGTCCAAGCCACAGTACAGGATGGCTCAAGTTGAGTTGGAAGAGTTAAGGAAACAATTACAAGAGTTGCTGGAGAAGGGATTCATCAGACCGAGCGTCTCACCTTGGGGAGTACCGGTTCTATTTGTAAGGAAGAAGGATGGAAGCCTCCGACTGTGTATAGATTACCGGTTGTTGAATAAGGCCACCATCAAGAATAAATATCCCCTTCCACGCATCGATGACTTGTTGGATCAGCTTAAGGGAGCGCAGGTCTTTTCCAAGATAGATCTGAGATCAGGGTACCATCAGTTGAAGATACGAGGTGGAGATGTACCCAAGACAGCTTTTTGCACTCGGTATGGACATTATGAGTTTATGGTTATGCCATTCGAGTTAACAAATGCTCCCGCAGCTTTTATGTCTTTGATGAATGAGGTATTCCACCAGTACTTGGATCAATTTGCTATTGTGTTTATTGATGATATACTGGTGTACTCAAGGTCTAGAGAGGAGCATGAAAGGCATCTAAGGATAGTGCTATAGACCCTTCGAGAGAAGAAGTTGTACGCTAAACTCAGTAAGTGCGACTTTTGGTTGGAACAGATCTCTTTCCTGGGTCATATAGTATCAAAAGATGGAGTGTCAGTGGATCCATCTAAGATTGAGACCGTAGTTCAGTGGCAGAGACCCCAGACAGTGACAGAGATCAAAAGTTTCCTAGGTTTAGCTGGGTATTACCAAAGGTTTATAGAGGGATTCTCAAGATTAGCTGCTCCTTTGACACGTCTCACGAGGAAAAATGTAGAGTTTGTGTGGGATGATAAGTGTGAGGAAAGCTTTGAGGAGTTGAAAAGGAGATTAACTACAGCTCCAATACTCACCATTCCTACCAGCTCAGTAGGTTTCTCGGTGTATACCGATGCTTCACATCTGGGACTAGGTTGTGTATTGATGCAAGATGGGAAGGTAGTAGCTTATGGATCAAGACAGTTAAAGGATCATGAGAGGAACTACCCAACCCATGACTTGGAGTTGGCAACGGTGGTGTTTACGTTGAAGATATGGCGCCACTACCTTTATTGTGAGAGATTTTAGGTTTATACAGATCATAAGAGCCTTATGTACTTGTTCTCACAGAAAGAGTTGAACATGAGACAGAGGAGATGGCTCGAGCTATTAAAGGATTATGATTGTGAAATCCTATACCACCCGGGTAAAGCAAATGTGGTTGCTAATGCATTGAGTAGGAAGCATCTCGAGATGGTATCATTCATGATGGTCAGGGAACACGAGCTATTAGAACAGTTCACGAACCTTAGTTTGGATATAACCCCACTTGACGCTGATAGTAGATTTATATAGCTAGCCTGCAGTTGGAACTGGATCTGGTAGATCGAATCCGACAGGCTCAGCGAGTTGATCAGTAGTGCAGTGATATTGTCGGGCAGATACAGAGGGGTATAGACACGGACTATGGATTGAGTCCGGATAGATTGTTGAGGTTCAGAGGTAGGATATGTGTTCCTGATGATGCAGAGATCAGAAGGTTGATCTTGACAGAGGCTCACTCATCAAAGTATACGATACATCCATGGAGTACCAAGATGTATCAAAACCTTCGAAAGGTTTATTGGTGGTCTGGAATGAAAAAGCACATTGCTGAATATGTTGCTAAGTGTCTCATTTGTCAGCAGGTGAAGGTAGAGTATCAGAAGCCTGCAAGGTTATTGCAGCCTCTACCGATACCGACATGGAAGTGGGAGCATGTCACCATGGATTTTGTGATGGGATTGTCGAGGACCCGTAGAGGTCATGATGCCATATGGGTGATTGTGGATCGGTTGACGAAATCAGCCCATTTTCTAGCTATGAGAGCTACCGATACTCTGAGCCAGTTAGCGAACCTATATGTGCACGAGATAGTGAGGCTACATGGAATTCTATTGAGCGTTGTTTCTGATAGGGATGCCTACTTCACTTCTCACTTTTGGGAACGTTTTCAGGAAGCGATGGGGACCCAGTTGAGTTTTAGCACCGCGTTTCATCCTCAGACAGATGGTCAATCAGAGAGGACTATACAGACCCTGGAGGATATGTTGAGAGTGTGTGCATTGGATTTTGGAGGCTCCTGGGATGACCATTTGCCACTCGCAAAGTTCGCCTATAATAACAGTTTTCATGCGAGTATCGGGATGGCACCATATGAGGCATTGTATGGGCGTAGATGCCGTTCCCCTATTGGATGGGAAGAGGTTGGTGACAGACAGATCTTTGCTCCCGACTTGGTTAGACAAGCCTCAGAGGACGTTCAATTGATATATGAGAGGTTACGGACAGCTCAGAGCAGGCAAAAGAGTTATGCTGACAGGAGACGGAGACCACTAGAGTTTGATGTGGGTGAGTTAGTGTTTTTGAAAGTTTCCCCTTCGAAGGGAATTATGAGATTTGGGAAGAAGGGAAAGTTGAGCCCTCGATATATAGGGCCATTTGAGATACTTGATAAGGTGGGAGATAAGGCTTATAGATTGGCATTGCCACCAGAGTTAGTAAGTGTGCATAACGTCTTCCATGTATCCATGTTGAGGAAGTATCACCCGGATCCGACGCATGTAATAAGGTATGAGCCATTGGAGCTCAATGAGGGTATGACATACATTGAGAAGCTAGTTCGGGTATTGGACAGAAAAGAGAAAGTTTTTAGGACAAAGACAATTCCCTTAGTGAAAGTGCTTTGGCAACATCACACTGTGGAAAAAGCCACATGGGAATTGGAGAGTTTGATGCGGGAGAAGTATCCCGAGTTGTTCATAGAATGATTGGTTCCAATTTGAAGGATCAAATTTTCTAAGTGGGGGAGAATGTGAGACCCCGTATATGTATAACGGTATATATGTAGAAAGAAATGTAAATGAAGTTGTATTATGAAGTCATAAGTTTGATGATACAATTGTAATGTGAAGTATATGTGATGTAAGTCCATAAATTAAATGTACACACATGTAATAAGAGTTGTGATTATACATACATGTTACATTATGTGTGAATGTAAAGAAATTGACTTAAACATGTGGAGAATGTGAGTTGAATGGATTATGAGTAGTGTGGTAAAATGGAAGTAGAATTGCATAAGTTGTGCACTTCCATTTGGTTTATATCATGTAATTTTGGATATACAAAGATTCTACACAAGTTTTAATAGGTATGAAGTATTATGGGATATCATATCCAAGTCTCCAAGATGATTGGATGAGAAAATGATCATGGCAACAAAATGTATAAAGTTTGGTAAGTGTTGCTGCAGAAAAACTGCAGAAAATCTGGAAATTGTGAAGGGTAGATCGATCTCATAGGATGAGAGATCGATCTGGAAGAGCCAGAATGCTCTTATTTGGGCAATGGAATAGAGCAGATCGATCTCGAATGGAGCCAGATCGATCTCCTAAGCATTCGGGAATGAAAAGATCGATCCTCAAGCACCTAGATCGATCTCCTTAGCTCTCTATTTGGGAGCAGATCGATCTCATGCTTCGACAGATCGATCTCATGCTTAAAATGTCGTGAAAATGAGGGATTTAAGGGGACCAGATCGATCTCCTCTTGGTGTAGATCGATCTCCTCAAGCTATTTCTATGAAAGGAGTGTTGAAAATCTGAAAATTTTGGGAAAAACACCATTCTTCCATTTTCAACCTAAAAACCTAACTTTTTCTCTCTAAAATCAGCCATTTTCAGTAAGATCTGAAAAGAGACCATTAGAGGCAAAGTTGTTTCTATCAAAGAGAAGAACAACATAGTTGGAAGGTGCTATCCTATTATTAGTATTGAAGGAGCTAAGGGCATTGTGACTTGGAGGAAGAAGAAAAATCAGATTTGGTAATATTCTAACACTCCGATTATGGTACATTGTCTATTTAATTGATTTTGGAGTTGTTTAACATGAGTATGGATGGTTAGAAACTATCTAAAATGCATTGGAATGATTATGACCTAGAAATGGTCTAGTGTGAGAAAGTGGAATGTATAGTGATTAATGAGGAATGAGATGTCTAGAGCTGACAATAGTGTTATGGGTATGATTTTAAGATGTTGTTGGTGAATAAATTGTAAGATTTACCTAAAAGGGGTAAAATGTGGATTAAGTATTGGTAAAATGCATAAATGAATTATATTGAATAGTGAGGTCAAATATAGGTTAAAAACATTAAATCAATTGATTTGGATGATTGAATCGCAGCTTTCGAGGATACACCAGAGCGAGTTGAGCCAAAAGCGTGAGAAGCTAAGAGGAGAAGAGTCACACCAAGTAAATCGAGGTAAGGGAATTATGTGGACTCTTAGAGATATTTATGCACAATTTGGGTGCATTAAATGCTTTGCTAGAATGCATGTGATATAGGAAATGATGTTGGGTGATTGAAGGGTAAAAGTTGGGTGTTTGAGAAATGTGCATGAAAATAAAAGCATATTGCTTTGAAAATCATGTTTTATTGCTTTTTAGCAAATGATTTGGTAGGTTGGCTAATATTTGAAATGATTTGCAAAAGAGTTGAATTTTTTTGGTTTGTTAACCACAATTTGCAAAGAAATGAGCCACCTACATCATTTTCGTGAGTATGAAAGTGTGCTAGAGTACTACTCGCATGGGATTTGACGTGTTTTATACACATGACTGCTAGAGGCACTAGTTTTCACATGAATTTCATATTTGTTTTGGCATTATGCTTGGAGTTTGTCTCGCACTAGATGCCCACCTTGCATTTTGCCGTGTTTGGAGCTTCGAGTAGACTGGGTGTCACATCGATTAAATAGGCTAACACGTGCATTATTTTGACATGATTAATTACCCGTGTTAGGAGCTTCGGGTAGACAAGAGGTCGTATCGATTAAATAGGCTCACACGTGCGTTTAAGATGTGGCATGATATGATGTGTTGATTGGGTCCATGGAGTACGTTGTACCGTGCATGTAGCATAGAGTACGTTGTACCGTGTTGAGTTGTGATGTGTCGTCTTCGGACGAGATCTGCTATGGACCGGCGGGTAGAATTTGACCCACCTCCCATATGGAAGCAGATAGTGGTGATATCCTGCACACCTGATCCGTGTAGCCGGTATCACAGGTTATGTACATAGGCCTTGAGGTTATTACCTGTTGTTGAATTGCCTATCTCACATGTCTATTGCTTTGAGAATAAATCCATGTTTGAAATGATTTGTGGGTCATTATAGTCTGAGGGATGGGCTGAGACCTGACCAGTGTTAGATTGATTTGTTGATGGTTTTTAAAGTGCACGGATGCATGATGTTTAATGCCATGCTTTATTGTGAAAATGCATGATGTTTAATGCCATGCTTTATTGTGAAAATGCATGATGGTAATGCCATGCTATTTGAGAAAATGCATGATGGGTAATGCCATGCTTTTATTGTGAATTATGCATGATGATTTATAACATGCTTGAGTTGAAATGTGCACTGGATTTTAATAGCATGAATGCTTTACATACCATTAACACAATCATACACTCATGTTTTTAGATAAATGATGAATTAAATGCTTTTGAGCATGGCATCACGATCACGTAAATAGTGCAGTATCTACCTGTTCGCATGATTGCCTTACTGAGCGTGTGGTTTGCTCACCCCCTTATTTTCCCCCTCTCTACAGAGATTTGAGTATAGAGTGAGCGTGACAGGAGGCGTTCCTTTTTGGTAATCCGCTGCATCCCATCGCTAAAGGTATACACACTGTTGAAATTTTGTATCTAAACTTACGATAGCACAGTAGCATTTTGTATGTAACTATTGGGGATGTAAAACAATGTAAACACATGTAACAACTCTGATATACATACATTTATACAAGTGTTTACTTATGAATAATATGCAAATTGAATTGGTATGGTGGAGTGAGTTAGACGTCGACACACAGCCCAACTATTAAGGAGAGTTGCTATTCACGATTGAGGTAAGGACAAATGATAAATGATGCATGAAAATGCAAAAAATTTGTACGTATTTTGGTAAGTTGAGGGTCGTGACAAGTTTTGAGAAGGAGAATACCACTCAGTCAGCAAGAACTCTAGTAAGTTTCTATTTTGTACAATATGTTTTGTACAAGGACAATGTATTGGGTAGAAGAGATTCATGAGATGCTACAAATTATTATAGAATCAAAAATGTGTAAACTGTATCAATTCTATTAATATATGATAAAGATTATTTTTTAAAAAAATTATTCCTTTTATCTTTATTATTATCATCATTATTTGTCACGACCCTCCCTCTCTCTCTTTGTCTGTGACTTTTACCTTACTTCCAACAGTTGCGCTATGAGTCAACATCCAATCTATATCTCATCCATTTTATAATTTAATAAATGCATTTAAATGAAATGGAATAGAAATTGGACTTTTATATATATGTGCGGAAGCGTTTACACAGTTTCTATTATATACATCCCCCAAAATACAAAATACAAACTTTATTGTGCATTAATTTACAGGATACAAAATTTTCCATCTCAAGTGTATACCTCTATACTGCTGGATGATTGAAGCAACACGATAGCCGGAACGATTGCAGTGTACTCACTACTGCGTAGAATCTGTGAAGGAGAAATAAGGGGGTGAGCTAACACGCTCAGTAAGGAAAATATGAAAGTAGATAGATAACTACACTATCTACATGCTAAAAATATATATTCATTTTCCATATAAAACATATGCATTCTTTAGAATAGCTTCCATCGATGTGAAATCATTAATTCGCTAGATAGGTATATGCGTATTCACACAACATACTCTTTTCACACAACTCATCTTTAAAATCACAGAGTTCACATTTAGAAATCACTTTGCACTCAACAAATCAATATGCTTAAGACATAATTATGGGTTATCATATCCCCAGACACATAGCAAGGGAAACATATGTCACCACACACAGTAGTGACAATGTTACATCACTCAGATAAATATAGGACTTATGGCCATAGTCGGATTCCAGGCATGCACTGATCAGGTGTGCGGGAACACAATGCTTGGGGAGGCGGATCAACCATTCATTCAGCTCATGCTAAAATTACGGTACATCGTACTCCATGGCTAACTCTCACGGTACATCGTACTCCCATGGATCCTTATCACCCATTTCCATTGTCTCAAAATCTCATGCGAGCAAGTCTGTAAAAGACACACAGCAATACACGACAGCTCAAGCACGGTTTTATACTCATTACACCACAGCATAATCATAAAAACCTCGTGCGAGCAACTCAGTATAAGAGCACACAGCATACCTGAGGTATCGAGCACAGTTTTATTAGGAAATTACATGTGAGCATAGTCAGAGCAAGACACATAGCAATACTCAAAGGCTCCAGCACGATTCCCCAAAAATCTAGTGCGAGCTCTCGAGTGGAACATGCAGCATCACTCGAGGCATCGAGCACCCTTTTGCTTTTTCTCAAAAATCCTTTTAGAATGATATGCGAGCATGACTGGTCTATCTACCATTGTCACATTGGCTCTAGCACAAGTCACACATAAAAATTGCTAGCTGGCTCTACACATAAGCATGAGTAAAAGGGCAATCTCCCTTCAATCACTTGTGAATACTTTTCACTCAAAAATACATGCATTCTATATGCAATAGTCAAACCGAGAGCCAGTTTATGATTATACACACTCAAAACATTTACAAACTTCTTTTCACACCAAGACATTGTAAGCATGTAATTCATACATATGGGATTATACATATGCTTGGTTTTCACATAGATAATTCAATATCTATCTACTTATTGATATTATGCATTCACATACAGGGATTTATCAAAATACGTCTAGCTATCTCTATAGCTTTGCATAAATCCCTTACCTCGAATCACTTTCCTTCGATTTCCACTGCTCGTGATCCGGTCTTATCGACTCCAATTTCATCTCCAAGAGCTGAAATTGTGTACTACACACATCAATATAGTTTCATATACTTCATTTCACTTGCATGATATTCATATCAATGCATTGGCCATTTACATCTTATTGTACATGATTCTCTCTTACATCCATTTCGATTATACGATTCATTTCTCGAGAATCTCTACTAATTCACATTAAATTGGCATAAGTCTTACAAAGCCTTAAGTTCATTATATACCTCATATGCTTATTTTCATCCATCATTGTTTCTAGCATATAGATTTTACCAACTATCTTACAATCATATAAACATACTCACTATCATCAATTCATGCCTAATTTATCATCAATTTCATGCTAATTTCTCACACTAAGCCATTTGTAGGTCATGGAGGATAAGCATGTTCATGGATGTTTCAACCATTAAAACATACACCAATCAACTCATACAATTGTATAGATCAACATACATGAGATCGGTGTATTGAAATCTTATCGGTGTATTGAAATCTTACCTATCTCAATTTTTCTCCTATTTGGCAACTTTGGGGGAAAACTCCTTTTCCCTTCAATTCAACGATTCACCCTCTCGTTTTCAACTATGTTGTTCTCCTCCTATTTAGGAACAACTTTGCTGAATTGAACTTCTCTCAACACTGATTGGAAGGTAATGAGAATTTAGAGAGAGAAACTAAGTTATTTTGCTTCAAAAATGAAAGGTTTTGATATTTTCTGGGGAATAAGTTAAATGTTGAGCTCTTTTATATAGAATTTACCTTGTGACATCGATCTCCTAGGGTAGAGATCGATCTCCTCTTGCTCCAGTTACACGATTTACAACCTTGGAGATCGATCTGCTTTAGGGGATAGGATCGATCTTAGCCAGGCAGAGAGCTTCAGAGATCGATCTGCCAAGGGGATGAGATCGATTTGCTTCTGGCCGAGACACAATGAGACCGATCTAGTTAAGGATGAGATCGATCCTTGCTTGGCAAAAGCATACCGAGATCGATCTGGCTTGAAGAAGGGATCGATCTCCCATAGCTCTGCAGCATACTTAACTGAAATTTTTCCCAGATTCCCAAGGCTAACTTCATACCAATTTACTTCACCACTTATTTTGCATTCATTCCACATTTATCACTTAAGAAGGTCAATTTCTTATAATTCATACATAACGAAACTTGTGTGTACATCTTGAACTCATATAACAAGTGTGCACATCAAGTTTACGGACTTTACATCTCTTATGATTCATATTACATGAACAAGTGTATACTTAGAGAATCATAAGGATTACATATGAAAATACGGGACTTACATTCCTCCCCTCCTTCAAGAAATTTGGTCCTCCAAATTAGAACCAAGTTACTCCTAAAAAAGTTGGGGGTACTTTTCCTGTATGAGGTTCTCCAACTCCCAAGTAGCTTCCTCTAAAGTATGATGCTGCCAGAGAACCTTAATAAGCGGAATCGTCTTGTTCTGTAGCACATTTTCCTTCCTATCCAGTCTCCGGATCGGTTTCTCTACATACGACAAATTATTCTTGAGCTCCAACGGCTCATGCTGAATCACATGAGTTGGATCTAGATGGTACTTCTAAAGCATCGATAGGTGGCAGACATTATGTATGCCTGCTAGCTCTGGTGGCAACGCTAGCCTGTAGGCCTTATCTCCCACTCGCTCCAATATCTCAAATCGTTTGATATACCAAGGGCTCAACTTACCCTTCCTACCGAACTTCATAATCCTTTTCGAATGAGAAACCTTTAAAAATATCGAGTCACCCACGGTGAACTCTAGTGACCTTCGTCTTATGTTAGCATAACTTTTCTACCTGCTCTGAGCTGTTATCAATCTCTCACATATCAGCTGACAACCTTAGAGGCTTGTTGCACTAAATCAGGAGGAAAACTTTTCCTTTCACCCACTTTTTCCCAACCAATAGGGGAACGACACCTTCTACCATACAAGGCTTCATATGGTGCCATCCCGATACTCAAGTGGTAACTATTGTTGTATGCAAATTCGGCTAACGGTAGGTGATCATCCCAGAAGCCCTTAAAATCCATAACACTTGCTCTCAACATGTCCTCTAACATTTGGATGGTTCTCTCTGACTGACCATCAATTTGAGGATGGAAAGCAGTACTGAAACTCAATCAGGTTCCCATAACTTCCTGAAATTATTCCCAAAAGCGAGAAGTGAAGTGGGAATCCTTATCTAATACGATGCTTACTAGTACACCATGTAGCCTTACTATCTCTCGTACGTATAACTCTACCAAACTACTCAAAGTATTTGTAGATTTCATAGCTAGAAAGTGGGCAAATTTCGTCAATCTTCAACCACTACCCAGATAACATCATGGTTCCTCTTAGTCCTCGACAATCCCATGATGAAATCCATGGTGACATGCTCTTATTTCCAAGTTGGTATAGGTAGAGGCTGCAACAATCCTGCAGGCTTCTAATGCTCTACCTTTACTTGCTGACATATTAGACATCTTGTCACAGATTCTGCGATATCCTTTTTCATCTATGACCACCAATACACTCTTCAGAGATTCTGATACATCTTGTTACTCCTGGGATGCAATGTGTATCTCGATGAATGAGCTTCTGTCAAAATCAACCTCTTTAGCTCTAGGTCATTGGGAACGCAAATTCTACCTCTAAACCTTAGTAGGCCATCATCACTCACTAAGAAATCGGCCACATCACCCCTCTGAATCTGACTCGTACGATCCTCACACAGTAGATCGACAAGTTGATCCTATCGTATCCAGTCAATCAAATCTGGTTCCACTCGTAGGCTAGCTATCACACAATCTCTATCAATATTAAGAGGGTCTATATCCAACTTAGGTGAGCAAACTGCTCGAGCAGCTCATATTCCCTGACCATCATGTTCGATACTATTTCGAGACTCTTTCTACTCAGGGCATCCGCCACAACATTAGCCTTCCCTGGATGGTACAATATCTCACACTCATAATCCTTTAGAAGCTCAATCCATCGTCTCTGCCTCATATTCAACTCTTTCTGTAAAAACAAATATCTGAGGCTCTTATGATCGGTATACACCTAAAATTTTTGCGCCATATTTTCAATGCAAATATCACGGTTGCCAACTCTAAATCATGGATTAGGTAGTTCCTCTCATGATCCTTAAGCTGTCTAGAACCATAGGCTACTACCTTCCCATCTTGCATCAACACACAGCACAGTCCCTGTCCTTAGGCATCTGTATACACTGTATAACCTCCTGAGCTGGTGGGTTTGGTGAGAATAGGTGCAGTGGTCAGTCTGTGCTTTAGTTCACAGAAACTTCTTTCGCATTATTATCCCACTCGAACGTCACATTCTTTCGAGTGAGACATGTCAACGGAATAACCAACTTAGAGAATCCATCGACAAACCATCGATAATAACCTACTAAACCCAGGAAACTACGGATCTCTGTAACCATCTTTGGTCTTTCCCACTGTATCACAACCTCTATCTTATACGAATCCACTGATACACTGTATCTTGAGACTACATGACCCAAAAACGATATCTCACTCAGCTAGAAATCACACTTGTTGAGTTTAGCATACATCTCCTAATCTCGGAGGGTCTGTAACACTGTCTTCAAGTGCTACTCATGCTCTTCCCTGGACTTCGAATATACCAGTATGTCATCTATAAATAAAATCACGAAACTGTCCAGGTATGGCTTAAATACATCATTCATTAGAGCCATAATCGTTACAGGAGCGTTTGTCAACCCAAATGACATAACCAAAAACTCATAATGGCTATAACAGGTCTGAAATGTTGTCTTGGGTACATCTTCACTTTGAATCCTCAACTAATGATACCTAGACCTCAGATCAATCTTCGAAAAGATCTGTGCTTCTTACAACCGATCTAATAGATTATCTATTCATGGAAGGGGATACTTATTTTTTATGGTAGCCTTGTTCAACAATCGATAATCTACACAAAGTCGGAGACTCTCATCTTTCTTCTTTACAAACAGAACCAGTGCTCCATAAGGTGATACACTCGGTCTGATAAACCCTTGTCTAACAGCTCTTGTAATTGTTTCTTTAGCTCCTTCAACTCAATCGGAGCCATTCTATACGGTAGCTTAGATATCGGTTCAATTTCAGGCACCAAATCAATACAGAATTCAATTTCTCTGTCTGGTGGTAATCCTGAAAATTATTTCGAAAAGACATCAGAGAATTCTCTAACCACTACGATGTCAGCTATATCCGGGTACACCTTATCCATGTCAACCACATAGGCGATAAAACTTTCAATACATTATTATTACATTCATTAGCAAAATCATCCATCCTCAAAAATAATTTACTACATCTTTCATTACTTTTCAAATCTTACAATGTACTTTTTAGGTATGGAAAACATTACTGTCTTAACATAACAGTCTAAAACAGCATGGTTTGTAGCCAACCAATCCATTCTTAGTATTACATCGAAGTCCTTCATAGTTAATAGGATAAGATCGGCCGACATGTCCTTTTCCCCTACTTTTAACTTACAACTCTTACATACATACTCTGTCATTACATTGTCCCTCACTGGAGTGCTTATAAGTAAAACTCTACCTAATGGTACAGGTTTCACATGTTCACACAGTTTACATGCAAATAAAGGTGATATGAATGAATGCATGGAACCAGGATCAATTAATGCTAATGCTTCAAAATCAAAGACTAGGATGGTACCTTTAATCACATCCAAAGAATCCTCTGCACATGCCTGGTCCAATGCAAACACTCGCCCTCGACCAACAGCTTCCTTCCCTTTTTTTTTCAACTGTGGCCTTCCTCTTAGGTGTAGGTGTCTCAACTGTAGCCTTCTCTGGCTCTTTGCCCTTCTGTGGGGCTGTATCAACCATGCACGAGCTATGTGCCCTAGTTTGCCACCCCTATAACATGATCTCATCAATAACGGGCATGGTTTACCCCCATGATATCTACCATATAACTTGCATTGCTCTGTAGTAGGTTGAGGTCTGCCAATATCTATGCCCCTCAAAGTTGGAGGTAAAGCTGGATGCACTGGAGGCTTCGAAGGCCTCTCTCATACCTCCTCAATCTTAGGCCCCTTACCAAATAACTCCGGCCCTTTCTGAACCCTCTATCATCGATTGACCTCTTTCGATCTCTATCTCTGCCTTTACCACTCCTGCTCAATTTCGAGGCATGAAACTCATAATCCTGCTCACATAGCTGAGCTCTACGTACTGCCTCGTCATAGGTGGTAATGTCCAATGGAGCTAGTCGAGCTCTGATGAAAGGTCTCAGCCCCTTAAGAAATTTTTGAACCTTTCTGTCCTTAAGGCTCACAGTGATTGTATCATATCTACCCAGGGATGTGAATCCAGACTTATACACATTCACTGTCCGGTTCCCCTTAGTCAATGTCATAAATTCCATCTACATCTTCCTCTGAGCAGTGGTTGGAATGTACTACCTCCTAAAGGTATCCAAAAATATATCCCATGTCACAACCGGGTGCCGTGCACTCAATATCGGCTGTGTGGCCATCCACCAATGCTTGGCCTCATCCTCTAATACAAAAGTTGTAAAGGTGACCTTCTCTGCGGTGGAGCAATGAAAAAATCGATAGAGTTTTTCCATACTACGTATCCAATGCTCAGCTAACACTGGGTTCTTCACCCCATTAAATGAAGGTGGTTCAAACTTTCGAAACTCTCTCAGTCTACCCAGATCACAATCATACACTCCTTCACCACCAACCTATTGTGGAGCTACAGTATCCTGAACTGGTTGGGGAATGTCCTAAATTGGAGGGGGTGCTGGAATCTCCACCTTTGCAGCTCGAGGTTTTGGTGCAGACTGTGCTGGCTCTTGTCTCTCCGGTGCCGCAACCTGACCAACAGGGTTCTCATGTCTACCCTTAAGTCTGGCCATTGCTTGTGTATACATCTCCATGATCGTGTCTACACTGAGTTGTAATTGCGCTATACGTGCCTCAGCGGCATCACTAAGCTCAGGCCGATCTCTACTAGAACTAGACCCACTGCGTCTCTCGGGCTTATCTCTACGCCCTTGAGAGAGCGAACTCTTTCCTCTACAAGTACGTCGTCTATCCGACATCCTGCATACTCAAATTGAGTGTCTAAGTCACAATTTCCAGCTTGGTATACACAATTGTATCCTAATAATGCACAGTACTTTGGGGATGTATAATTTCCTAATTATGGATATTGACTCACGTCAGACCAACTTCGTTCTGAAACAAATCTCTGTCCGACCCTGTCTCTCTCTCTTTGTCCATGACTTTTACCTTACTTCCAACAGTTGGGTTGTGAGTCAACATTCAATCCATATCTCATCCATTTATAATTTAATAAATGCATTTAAATAAAATATAATAGAAACTGGACTATTATATATATGTGCGGAAGCGTTTACATCAGTTTCTATTATATACATCCGCCAAAATACAAAAGATAAACTTTACTGTGCATTAATTTACAGGATACAAAATTTTTCATCTCAAGTGTATACCTCTATACTGCTGGATGACTGAAGCAACACGATAGCTGGAACGATTGTAGTGTACTCACTACTGCTTAGAATCTGTGAAGGAGAAATAAGGGGTTGAGCTAACACGCTCAGTAAGGAAAATATGAAAGTAGATAGATAACTTCACTATCTACATGCTAAAAATATATATTCATTTTCCTTATAAAACAAATGCATTCTTCAGAATAGCTACTATCGATGCAAAATCATTAATTCGCTAGATGGGTATATGCATATTCACACAGTATACTCTTTTCACACAACTCATCTTTAAAATCACAGAGTTCACATTTAGAAATCACTTTGCACTAAAAAAAAATTATACTTGAGACATAATTATGGGTTATCATATCCCCAGACACACAGCAAGGGAAACATATGTCACCACACATAGTAGTGACAATGTTACATCACTCAGATAAATATAGGACTTATGACCATAGTCGGATTCCAGGCAAGCACAGATCAAGTGTGCAGGAACCCTATGCTTGGAAAGGCAGATCAACCATCCCTTTAGCTCATACTGAAATCACGGTACATCGTAATTCATGGCTAACGCTTATGGTACATCGTGCTCTCGTGGATCCTTATCACCTATTTCCATTGTCTCAAAATCTCGTGCGAGCAGGTTTGTGCAAGACACACAGTAATACACGAGGGCTTCAGCACAGTTTTGTACTCATTACATCACATATATAAACCACGTGCGAGCAGGTCAATACAAGACACACAGCAATACACGATGGCTCAAGCACGATTTTGTACTCATTACATCACAGCATAATCATAAAAACCTCGTGCAAGCAATTCAGCATAAGAGCACACAGCATACTTGAGGCATCGAGTATAGTTTTATTAAGAAATTGCATGCGAGTATAGTCAGAGCAAGACACACAGCAATACTCGAAGGCTCCAGGACAATTCCCCAAAAATCTAGTGCGAGCTCTCGAGTGGAACACATAACATCACCCAAGGCATCGAGCACCCTTTTCCTTTTTTTTCTCAAAAATCCTTTTAAAACGATGTGCGAGCATGACTGGTATATCTACCATTGTCACATTGGCTCTAGCACAAGTCACACAAAAATCGCTAGCGGGCTCTACACACAAGTATGAGTGAGAGGGCAATCTCCCTTCAATCACTTGTGAATACTTTTCACTCAGAAATACATGCATTCTATATGCAATAGTCAAACCGAGAGCCAGTTTATGACTATACACACTCAAAACATTTACAAACTTCTTTTTACACCAAGACATTGTAGGCATATAATTCATGCATATGGGCTTATACTTATGCTCAATTTTCACATAGATAATTCAATATCTATCTACTTATTGATATTATCCATTCACATACAGGGATTTATCAAAATACGTCTAGCTATCTCTATAGCTTTGCATAAATCCCTTACCTCAAATCACTTTCCTTCGATTTTCACTACTCGTGATCCGATCTTATCGACTCCAATTTTATCTTCAAGAGCTGAAATTGTGTACTACACACATCAGTATAGTTTTATATACTTCATTTCAATTGCATGATATTCAAATCAATGTATTGGCCATTTACATCTTATTGTACATGATTCTCTCTAACGTTTATTTCGATTATACGATTCATTTCTCGAGAATCTCTACTAATTCATATTAAATCAGCATAAGTCTTACAATGCCTTAAGTTTATTATGTACCTCATATGTTTATTTTCATCCATCATTGTTTCTAGCATATGGATTTCACCAACTCACTATCATCAATTCATGCCTAATTCATCATCAATTCCATGCCTAAGCTAATTTCTCACACTAAGCCATTTGTAGGTCATGGAAGATTAAGCATGTTCATGGATGTTTCAACCATTAAAACATACACTAATGAACTCATACAATTGTATAGATCAACATACATGAGATCGGTGTATTGAAATCTTACCTATCTCAATTTTTCTCTTTTTTGGCAACTTTGGGGGAAAACTCCTTTTCCCTTGAATCCAACGATTCACCCTCTCGTTTTCAACTATGTTGTTCTCCTCCTATTTAGGAACAACTTTGCTGAATTGAACTTCTCTCAACACTAATTAGAAGGTAATGAGAATTTAGAGAGAGAAACTACGTTACTTTACTTCAAAAATGGAAGGTTTTGATCTTTTCTGGGAAAGAAGTTAAATGTCGGGCTCTTTTATATAGAATTTACCTTGTGAGAGCGATCTCCTAGGGGAGAGATCGATCTCCTCTTGCTCCAGTTACATGATTTACAGCCTTGGAGATCGATCTGCTCTAGGGGATAGGATCGATCTTGGCTAGGTAGAGAGCTTCAGAGATCGATCTACTAGAGGGATGAGATCGATTTGCTTTTGGCTGAGACACAATGAGACCGATCTGCTTAAGGATGAGATCGATCCTTGCTTGACAAAAGCATACCGAGATCGATTTGGCTTGAATGAGGGATCGATCTCCCCTTGCTCTACAGCATACTTAGCTGAAATGTTTTCTAGATTCCCAAGGCTAGCTTCATACCAACTTACTTCACTACTCATTTTGCATTCATTCCACATTTATCACTTATAAAGGTCCGTTTCTTATAATTCATATATAACGAAACTTGTGTGTACATCCTGAACTCATATAACAAGTGTGTACATCAAGTTTACGGACTTTACATCTCTTATGATTCATATTACATGAACAAGTATATACTTAGAGAATCATAAGAATTACATATGAAAATACAGGCCTTGCATTATTATTATTATTATTATTATTATTATTATTATTATTATTATTATTATTATTATTATTATTATTGATTTAGAAAACTTATTAGCAGCTAATTATCTAAATAACACTATCTTAACAGAAATATAGATATTCTAGAAAATGACCAAATAATAGAAAATATTTTTCGACATATCAGCCAAACAACAGAAAAAATCAATTTTTCCAAAAAATCAATTTTTCAGGAATCATTTTCTGGAAATTTTTTTCTTGAAGTCATTTTCAGTGAATCAAACGAGCCTAGTACAAAATTTGAATTGGAAAATTTATCTATATATATTAATTTGGAAACAAAACTGTGAGAACAATTTTCTAAGTAAAGAATTTAACAAGCTTGTTAAGTAAATTGAATTTTTGTTATCTTTTAATTAAGCTTTAGTCAACCAAAAGCCCTTGTTCATTCTCTTCATCTCATACCATTCGACCATCGAAGGGTTTTGAAGATAATCATCATTTTCAGCTACAATGAAAGGAAAATTCAAGGGGGTTTTGCAAGTTTTTAAGGAAAAGCTTAAGGATATGTCTTAGGGTCGTCGAATCAAGTATTGCATGTATAATCTCTAGGCTGTTAGTGGAAACCAAGAGGGATAGGGAAACCAAGAAGCTTCGACAATGGTATATTAAAGTAAGGCTTAAGTTTTCCCGTTGGTTCCATTTTCTTTATTCTATGAATTTGGTTGTTCTTAATGCTAGTATGACTATCTTAAAGGAAGCTTATGAGCCGAGATAAAAAAAAAAAAAAAGTAGTTAGCGGTATTTCTTGGATAGAGGGAGAAGAGTTTGATACTTGAGGATGTTGGTGATGAAAATGGTTAGAGCCGATAGTGAAGAAGAGTGAAAAAGCATTCGATTGAAGGCACCTAAGTAAAGTAAACCGATAGAGTATTGTGAGTAGGAAATCCTAGAAAATATCTCGGATTGACTACTTTGAAAGGGTAAGGAATTTGCTTCTTTTAGTTTTTAGTTATGAAAATTCTGAGACGTGCTAATTAGCTTGTATACTGATTATTGGTTACGAATATTTATGATAGAAATTGGTGAATTGAATGGTGTTAGATGCTTATATGTTTTCGGCATTAAGCAATTAAGGTAAGAATTGAACACTTTTCAATTTCTTAAGTATAGAACACATGAGATTAAGATTAATTTATTTTCGTATGATTGGAATTGGTATAGGGCACACCAAATTTAGAAGTAAAATAAAACTTGAGTTTTCAACCATTTAGGGAAATGATAAGGATTAATCTTATTGTACAAACTTAGGTGATATTATTGAAATTGAAAAATATTCAATGTGTGGAATTGGTATTAAGGCATGAATCGAGAAGAGAGGTTCCTCAACTCTCAGCCTTGCATTAAATTGATGAGGAATTGATAAGTTAGATTAATACAATGTTAAAATGCTTATTGATACTAAGAAACTTACTTGGAATTTTGATATTTAGGGGGTTTATTGATTGGCTTTGAGTTATAGTAGCTCTTAGCAAGTGCTTTTGAGCACGCTTTAGTGTTGGCTAGGTTGGGAGCTCTTGGCATTGTGATAAATGGTAAGGAATTCAATGACTAGCTTCGTTGATTATTGGCAACTTGGGATCACGAGAGTTGACTTTTTTTATTTGGATTAAACTAGGTGCACTCTAGGGGAGCAATAAACTAAGACAACTCTTAGCATTTTACTACTTTGGAAAGGATTTACTCTTGGTTGGTTCATTTGATTTGAGTAGATCTTGGATGCGGCCAAAGAAGTAACTAGCTAGTTAATTGGAAGTCGGCAAGTGAATTATGAGAATGCTACACTTTGTAACTATTTGATTTTGTGTGAATTTGTTATATTTGGAAATCTTAAAATTTATGCATGTGTTTAAACTTGGTATAGCTCTCAACCAATAAGGTTCTCATTACCCTATGACCTTTGTTTTGTGCATGCATGATTTTAGGAATACTTTATTGCTACACTAGAGCTTATATTATTTGTTTCATGTAACTAACTTATGCTTTTCATAAAAAGTATATGACTTTAAAGTTTAATAAAGGTTTAAAAATTTATATTTGGAAAATTGTCAAACAATTGCATGATTTGGATTTAAGTGGCTATATGACATTGAAATTTCACCTCTTATTTGATTAAATAAATTTTTTATGGTGTATGATGCCATTTAGATGGTTTTGTGAAAATGTGAGTTATGAGATAGACACGATCTCAATTAGTTTCACCTTGCTATACTTTATATACTGTAGAAACATTTTGGCCTATCCCGAAGAGATTGGATAGATACTGGTCTCATTTGGCCAATGGGATCGATTGTGAGCCTCTGATAATTAATAGTGCTCTAGCTAAGGAATGTGATGCACTGATAGCTACAGTGGCTTACGGTGAAACCTCAGTTCCACATAAGGGGCTGTTCGAAATGGCTCACTTTGTGATTGAATTTGATATGCTTTACTTATGAATATTGTACTTGCATGCTTTTGATAATTATTTTGAATTCTATTTTATTAGCTTTGCTTCATATACTTTATAAGTTTGGTTTTCGATAATTATTTCTACTTAGCATACAAGTCTTTGAATTTGAGTTTTCTATAATTGTTTTTACATTCTTATGATTCCTTAGTGGGTCATGCTCACCCCTTCTTTCCCACCTTGCAGATTAGTCCACTGAGTGACCGTCAGGTTGTTGCAAGCCTTTGCTTGACTCCTCCGGCATTTTGAGTATACGTAAAAGGTATACCTGGTATGTGATGATATATTGATATACTTGTTGGGATGACACAATGTTGGTTGTTGGGATGTATTACGGAGTTTTGTAATGTGGTTGATGATGATGATGATGATGATGATATGCCTTTGATGTTAACTCTGTAGTGATGGTCATGGAGACCATATAATGTTTTATGAGATATACTGGTATTGCTGGTAATGTAATTTGATGATGATTTGAGGTTGTAATAGAGGTATGTGGTTGCTTAAGATGATTTTTGTATTGAGGTCTTAAAAACCTTATGAAGGATTTCTTTTTTGTATATTTTGAGTGTTCTTGGAGTTGATATTATAAGTATGTGGCCGAAAGGTCTTGATGTGAACTAAATTAAGGTTCATAATTATATTCATGGTGTTAAAGGGTTATTTTGACTTGGGACCTATCATAAATTAATTTTATTCAGCAAGGTTGGCTTAATTAAGGGCTAACTATGAATTGTATTTACACTACATATACAAATTGTTTTGAAAGAAAAAATGAAAAATCGACCCGTACTTTCCTAAGTTCCGTAAATAGTAGAAAATTTGGGGCACGTACTTTCCTAAGTTTCGTAAATAGTAGAAAATTTTGGGGCACGTACTTTCCTAAGTTCCGTAAATAGTAGAAAATTTGGGGCATGTCGAAATATCTTAAGATCTTTAAATATCTATTGATTTTTACAATCTCTATTTTTCTAAACCATATTTTTAAAAGTACCATTCAATTAACTTGAATATTGAATAATATTAAAATGATTTTTAACTCAATACCTTTAAAAAAAATTCATAAGTTTGTCAACATTTATTAACTAATTCTTAACTTGTACTTTTTAAAGTATAGAACATTAGTTTTCCAGCATGATGAAATGTCTCAACATTTAACTTTTACATTTGAGGTATACAAAATTCTGAAAAAAAAAATTATATTTTAACATTATAACATGTTGTTATCATCATGGAAAAATAAGTTTATAATGCATCGAATATTAAAAAATATATAATTACTATTTATCTTGAAGTTAGATTATGAACATCAAAATTTCATAAATAACATTAACATTTTCCATCAAGTACAAAACTATAATAAAATTTCTAATAATAAAATAAGTATAGAAAGGGTAACCTTTGAACATCGCTTGCTCAAAAATAATGTAAAATGGAAATTAAAATGAAAATTGAAGATATTTGATTGTCTTAATAGATTGTTTATTAGTTTTTTTTTTTCGGTTACAGTTTTCTTTTAGTAGTTTGTTTATTGTGAGAAGTGAGAGATGTTTGATTTTTAAAAGTGAGAAAAAAACAGTTGGAAAAAAGATATTTGATTTTGTCTTTAATTTTAATATAAATTAGTAAGTTTAAAGATTTTAAAATGTTAACATGAAGTCTCAATTAAAAGAGAGAATATGTAAATCAATTATCTTTTTACTAAAAAAAATGTTAACACGTAATTTTTTTTTTCAAAATTGAGTTCTATATATTTATATAATATACAAGATAAATTACTAAAAATATAAAAATTGAAATTTTACATAAATACATGAATTAATGACATAATTTGACTCTTTTATCGAAAAAAAAAAGAAAAAAAAAACTGCTTGTCAATTTGCAATTTCACGCGTTTGGGATTTAGGTCGAGTAGCTATAAAATCTGAAAAATTTGCAGGTGTCTCTTCCTTTCTTCTTCGGAGAGAGATACGACCGAAGCTCTCTCTTTTCCCAGATGCTTACTGGAAGGAATTCTCATCTTCTTGATTGATCGATTCATTGATCATCAAGAAGAAGAAGAAGAAGAAGAAGAAAAAGATCAATTAAAGAAAAGGAGAAGAGAGAAAAAATAATTTTCTTCTGCCCAGGGGTAGAAAACGGAAAAATATCTTACCATGGACTTGACATCGACTACGACGACGACAACAGCCGCCGCCGCAGCAGCTGTCAACGACAAAGAGTCAGCCGTTGACCCTTTCCTGGTTGAGGCTCTTCAAAATCCTCGTCATCGTCTCACCAGTAATTTTTCTTTTGCTTTGAATCTTAATTTTTTGTTTTTATTCAATCTCCTTATAAGTAGGTTTTTGGAAATTTTTTGCGCGTTTAGGGTTTAACATGTGTATGAGTTTTATGGATTTAGTTTGGTTGGAGTTAATTAGGGGTGGGTTTTTTTTCAACAGAAGAAGTCATTATCAGATCTGGGTTTTGTTTTCCATTGATTCTTAATTGGGTGCTGAGAAATTGAGGGGGAGGAAAAGCAAGATAGATTTGTTGCTTTTTTTTTGTTGTGCAATGCATAGCTGAGCTTATCTAAATCAAAGTTGGGTGAATGTTTTGTTGTTAATTGTTTTTCACGGGTAATTTTATTTTGACTAACCAAAATTTTTGAAGTTTTACTCTTATTATTTTGAAGATTTATGTTGTCTTCTAGTTTGGAATAGACCATAATTCTTTGTTCTGATATTGTTCATGCTGAAGGGTTATGTTGTTTCTGGTTGGTTATTTATGATATAGCATATTAAATGAACAATATGTTTAGAGAAACATGTACAGGGCTCTGAGAAACTGGAGAAACTTTTGGTTCTTTTTATTACTCTTAAATCTTTATTAGGATATAAATTTTAGTTGTTTTGTGCTCTTTTAAAGATGAAAAGTTATAGGTTTTCATGTAAATTTTAGTTTGATTACTGGTCCATTATTTGTTTATGTAGCTGAAAATACAATTGCCTTATGGAGCTTTTTACTGTTTTGATTTCTTTAGTTTCCATAGTGTAGGTTCTAATGAGAAAAAAAAAAAAAAACAAGGAATAGTTTAATTGCAGTAGGGAAAACAGGTTGAAAAAAGAGAGTGGTTTAGATTTATTAATGAATTCTTATTATGTACCTAGTGGATGCTTGATAAAGTACTGCAGTTGTATGCTTGTCTCACTTATTCTCTTTTCATTTTTTTTTTTAATCTCAAATGTATGCATATCAGTGGATAATATTGATATATACTGTCTTTTCTTAGTGTAAAATCTACTTGATTCAAATTGCTAAGACGAGGGAAATTTTCAATTTTCAAAATTCAATTTTAGAGTTTTATGTTTAATTTCGTCATATTTATATATTGCCACTGGCGTCTTCATTTTTTTTCCAAGTTAACTATATACGTAAGGAATATAAAAAGGAAGCAAAGAGGAAAAAGACCAAAAAGGGCCATATTTTTGTTTACTTCTATGGTCTGTTTAAAGTATTATGCCATATACTTCTTTTCTAGTGGTGCTTGCGATCATATTTATTGCTTTTTTTTTTTCTCATAGTAGATTTACTGTGTTTCTCTCTTTTTTGTTTTTCTGGGAATTAGTCCTGCGGATGGAACTTGATATTCAGAGGTTTTTGCAAAATTTTGACCAACAGCAATTTGAGTTCCAACATTTTCCCACTTCCTACCTTCGGCTTGCTGCACATCGTGTCGCTCAACACTATGGGCTGGTAACTATGGTTCATGATAATGGTTTGGATGGCCTGGGAAGCAGAATTTTGGTGAAGAGAGCAGGGGAAATCAGCTGGCCTGCTATTCATTTGTCTGAAATTCCAGCCAAACACTCAGAAAATGATAAACCTGAGCAGATTAAAATTGCTATTAGGCCCAGGCCAAATAATGGATCTGTAAATGAAGCTAATCAAATTGGTATCAAAAGAGGTCCTTTGAGAACTGTGGAAGAGAGGAAGGAAGAGTATGACAGGGCACGGGCACGTATTTTCAGTAGCCCTAGTAGTCCTGATTCTGATGATTCTTCACCTCAGATTTCTATTGATGGGAAAAACGAATCTCTTATCAGAGATGAGTTTGAAAATTACAGAAGCTCCATGGTTGATCCAGAGAAAAATATTACTTTCCGTGATGGTACATCTCGAGTAGCAATTTTCAGAGACAGAGAGAAGGATCGAACTGACCCAGATTATGACCGGAGTTATCGAAGGTGGGATTACTGTTCTTAGTAACTTAGGAATTTTTAGCTATCCATGTGGTTGATTGCTCTGTACCGTGTAATGTTTGTTTCTGCACATTCTTTAATTAAGCAAAAAAGTTTGTGATGTCTCCTATCCCCATTATCTCATGAAAATAGAATGTAGTTAAGGTGCAAATGTAAAAATACTAATGATTATCATAATAATAAAGTACTAACGATGATCATAATAATAAGAATGACAATTGGTGGCATGGATGCATAGTATAATTTGGTCCTTGTGGAGGGAGTTTATTCTTAATTCTAAACGAAATTACACTGAACTGATGCAGGTATGTTAGAAGCATTCCAAGTAACCAGAGCTTGGGCTTGACTCCTTACAATAGGCATGAGATTCAGCTTCCATTCATGCGGTATGACTCTGCTTTTCCTCAGTTAGGTCAGGTTGCAAGTACACAAATTTCCTTTGGTTACGGCGTTCCTGCAAGGCCAGCTGTGAGCCCTATTTGTGAAATGGGAATGAATCCAACTTCTAGAGATGGTGCTTATATGCAGTGGCCAAGTGCTACAATGATGTATTCGCAATCATACGATCAGTTCATACATGCTGTATTTCAGGTAGGCTGCAATTCCTTATATATTATGCCAGAATTAAGCGAATGGCTTATGTTTAGTGTAATACTCTAGTAAGAGTTAAATTGTCTTGTACCCTGCGCTCCTATGGTTCTTTTTTTTGCTTCTCTTTGCTAATTAGTTGGTAGAAGAAGGTCATGAGAAATTTCACTGGTACATTGGTTTTGTATCTCATTTTTTTTTTTTAATAAATAAAAATCTATGGACTTGTTTTTTTTTGCTTTCATTTGTAGCAAGCATTACAAATCCCCTTTTCTTTTTTGGTTAGAAAAGAATCCCTTTTCTTTGTAAATATGGATTTTCCCCTGAAGTTTTTTTGGTGAGTTGTCAAGTTGTTAAGCTTTGGTTTCTGAATGAATTATCAGTATTATCTTCAATTTTGCATGATTTCCATTTTTTGCTTGTTCCTGTGCATTTATCCTGTGTCACAGTAATATTGTTTTTACTCTTTGAGACTCGGCAGTAACTCTGTATTTTAAACATTTCATCTGAATTGCTTTCTTTGTGTTGGTTGCAGGCTCCATTTTGTCACCAACCTCTGAGCTTTGATTACTTGCAGCATGGTTAAATGGTACTAGCGCTTAAACGAGTTGTATTATGCAAATCTCTCCATGTCTTAGGATTTAGTGTTGCTGAAGTTCTAGTGTCATTACTTAAAGACGGTCTTAGACCTTTTATTCATGTTCATTTAGGGTTTTTTTATTATTATTTTAATTTTTTGATGGATTATAATCGTAGTTAATGAGGTGTAACAACGATGCTTTTATGCTGATTGATAACTTAGTTATTTTGTTTAAGCAACTGGTATGTCATGTTGTGGAGGAAACATTCTCCGGCCCTTTTTTACTGTAGACCTAGACAAGGCTTGGATTCTTTTTTCTTTGTCTTCCATTGTTTAAAACAGAGAATGTCCAGTGTTAAGCTTAGTTGTAGAAACATGGAAAAAAATGTTAATCTAATGTAGACAGATTTTATAATATATATATATATATATATTTAAAAAATTTGATTAACAAAATTTTTATGAGAACGTTAAAGTTTCAGTTTAAATATAGGATATATTCAACTTGGAATGGTTATGGTGCGGAGAAATTTTATACGCATTTTTTTAACAATCAATTATTAAAAATAATTTAATCAGAAATTAAAATTTCATTTTTCAATCATTACAATTCAAATCAATTTACCATTTAATTTTTTTTTTTCAAACTTTTCAAACTGTAACAACTTAAAACACCACAATCTGTATATAGCGGCACTCAAATAATCATAGTAGGAATCCTTGTATGTAAAAATTCACACGTGGTTGATTTCAGCCTTAACGTAGAAATTCCCTTGATTTCAACAAACGATATTTTACCTCCTGAGACCGTCAGGAGATGTCGGCAAGGATATTTTAGTGCCACGGCTGAATAGTTTAATGTCCCCACGATTGCCGCGTGAAAAAAAAAAGCTATTTGCTAACATTAGAAATCGAAATGGTTTTTTTTTTTTTTTTTTTTACAATAACTCATTAGACTCGAGATTCTGGAGAATTGGGCAATTTTTTCCTCAAAGATAAATTTGAGACTTTTTATGTCTAAAGTGCTTTTCGATAATAAAGTATTAAATTTTTAATTTTAAAGAACTTAAGTATAGAATTTACATTTTAAATATTATTTGATTTATTATTGAAAATTCAATGTTTGGTAATTTTCTTATCTTTTATAGAAAAAAGTTTAATAAATACTTTTTATTGCTAAACTTAAAAAATTGTTTTGATCTTGTACTTTTTTTCTTGTTGAAAATTTTTAAATAGAGAAAGAATAACTTATTGAAAAAAAATATTTAATCAATGAAATAAAAAATTAAATACAATTATTTAATGAATAGTTTTCTTTTCAAGGAATTATATATTTTTGAAATTGTGTTCTTTCACTTGTGAATAGTTAAAGCCATAACTATTGGTTTTCAAAAATTATTATTATATTCAATAATTGTGTTTGTTGGACCAAACAATACAATTTAAAGACTACAATATTTGGTTGTGAAGAGATAACTCTTGAACTGGTTGTTTACAAATAGATATGGAAATGTTCATTTTGATATGCACTTGATACACAAGAAAAACACAAAAATGAATATCAAATTTATGATATTGTTCTCTTCCACCTTATTCTTAAAGGTAAGACAAGTTTTTTAGACATTGTTTACTGTAGAAAATAATGGTTAAGACAATATATTTTTATATTTCTCAAAAGTGTTTAGTAGTTTGATTTTAAAAGTGCAATGTGATTTCAAACGGTGACTTCATTATACCTTAGGGCTATTCAATAAACCATTTTTGAATACTGTAATTGGTGAGGGCAAAACAAGCCTAAGGAAAGTGGTAATAGAAACAGCCTTAAAGTCAATTTTACATTTGTTCATGTTTTATTAAAGTTCAACAAGGAGTTCAAGAAGGAACAAGTTCATCTTCATCCACCATTAAAGAGGCTTGATCAAGTGTAACTAGCTTAAGCTTATTTCTGACCGGTTTTGTAGATGGATACTTTGAAAGAGATAACTACTAGTTTCCAAAAATGAAAGCAATTTGATGAAGTAACTTTAAGATGGAAAAATTGGAAATGCCAAATAAGTTTCATTAACTTCTTGAATTTTATGCATGATAGCTTCAGTTTTTAGTTATTGCATATAAATTTTAGATAATGTGGTAACAAACTGTTAGGCCCGTACCTTCCTATGTATCCCTTAGGATTCCATAAAGTATACACTTGTTACATGTAATACGAATCATAAGAGATGTAAAGTCCGTGAATTCAATGTACACACTTGTTATATGATTTTGTGATGTACATGCAAATTACATTATATATGAATCATAAGAAATGGACATTTTTAAGAGCTAAGTGTGAATAGAATGCAAAATGGGTGGTGAAGCAAATGAATGCAAGTTATCCTTTGGAATCTGGGAAAAATTGCAGCTGGAATGCTGCAGATGAAGGGCAGATCGATCTCATTGCAAGGAGAGATCGATCTCATTGCCTTGAAATGCAATGCTAAAGCATTCTGCAAAGGAAGATTGATCCCTCATTCAAAGCAGATCGATCTCAAGTTGCTTCTGCTAAGACAAGATCGATCTCTTCCCATGAGGCAGATCGATCTCGGATGGATTCTGGCTAGCAAAGATCGATCTCTTCACCAAGCCAGATCGATCTCTAAAGCTTTCTGCTAAGCTAAGATCGATCATATCCCTTGAGCAGATCGATCCCATCCAAAGGGGCAGATCGATCCCCTAGCCTGCATATCGAATTCTGAAGGAGTTCAAACAACGGGAGATCGATCTATACCCTTAGAGATCAATCTCATAATGTGAATTCTATAAAAAGCCTGACAATTCGTGCCTTCTTCCTCAGACATTCAAACCTTTCCATTTTAAGTAAAGAAAACCTAGTTTCTTACTCTAGAATACCACCTTTTCCAAAAAAATTTGAGGAAAAGCTATTTGAGCAAAGTTGCTGCTTAAGAGGAGGATAACAACATAATCGAAAACTAGAAGTTGATTTGATCGATTGAAGGAGAAAAAGGATTTTTCCCAAATTTGGTAAAAGGGAGAAAAGTCAAGCTAGGTAAGATTTCAATATGCCAACTTCAAGTATGTTAATCTAGGCATTCCTATGAGTTGATTGATGTATGAAATGTTGGCTAAAATTATACTTGAGCATGTTTAATCTTCCATGACCTAGAATGGGCTTAGTGTGAGAAAGTGAAAGAAAGTTGCTTAGGCATGGAGTTGATAATGATTTAAGCATGAATTGATGTTATTAAGTATGAATAAATGATTATGAGATGGTTTTGTGAAATTAGTTAATGGAAATGGATGAAGTTATGAAATGTACACCTAAGGTGTTTGAGAAAATGCATGAATGAATGGATTAAACTAAGGTTATTAGATGTTTATTTAATACCGAAGAAACTCGGTTTATAGCTAGGATAAGTGAAAAATCGAGTGAATAGAGGAAGTAATCAAATAAGGGTTCTAATGACCTCATTTTAGTTTTGAATGAATAAAATTATGAAGTAGAGGTATAATGTGTATTTATTGATGGTTTGACGTATAATTGGGTAGCTCAGAAATTTGACACGTGAATTGAAAGCTAGTCCAGAACCTGAGAATATTGCACTGCCCAAGGTGCAAGAAGTAAGGGATGCAATCCATTTTATGCATATGTATTCTTTGCCGATTGAAAATGCTTTGGTAGCATGAAAACATTTTATTAATGAGTATATCTTTTGAGAAAAGCGTTTAGCTTGAGATTTCTTACCTTAGTGCATGTTTTGCCGGTTTGAGCTCGATTTCGTGATTTGAGTGTTTTGCAAACAAATATACTTTATGATTGAATGAGATTTATAAAGCAAAACTACTATGAGCTCTATGTGAAGGCAAAACTATTTTTAGCATGATAATGGCATGTTTTTGAGACTAAGGGCTCGTAATGATATTTGCATATCGATGCCTCCGCTTTGGTAGCATGAGACGCCTCCGTTTTGGTAGCGTGAGATGCCTCCATTTTGGTAATGAAAGATGCCTCTGTTTTGGTAATGAGAGATGCTTCCGTTTTGGTAATGAGAAATGCCTCCGTTTTGGTAACGAGAGATGCCTCCGCTTTAGTAGCGTGAGATGCCTCCGTTTTGGTAACGTGAGATGCCTCCGTTTTGGTAGCGATGAGATGACTCCGCTTTGGTAGCGATGAGATACTTCCGCTCTGGTTATCACCGAGGCTTTGCTAGGCCTGGGTCTTACTACAAGCAGATGATTCCCTCGTTTAAGGAAGCTCTCGTTGGGGATGATGTGATGTGATGATTGCTTTCATGACACTTATATTATGCCTAGTCTCCATAATTGTTTTGAGAAATGACGTATTGTGAAATTGCTCCATTATTACACTTATGCTTTGATGATGATTTTCGAAATCACATATGCACTTCTTACTGAGCTAGTTGAAGCTCACCCCCCTTTTTCCTCGCCCCACAAATTATTTACAATGAGCGCTAGTACCTGCTGCGCACATGACATAGGCTGGTGGACGAGACTCTCTCCAAGCTATTGCTTGTACACGCGAGAGCTATAATTTAATTCATTTTGTATCCAGATAATGATGTAATGCAAACACTTAAATTTGAGTAACGCTGGGATGTAATTAGGTTGATATATGTATATAAATTAGAAAATGGGTTTCTTTTGATATCATGATATTTGGTTAAGAAAATGTTGATGTTGAGAGATCCTTGGGATAGTGGTTGATGGATTAGAATTAAGATCTACTGAATTGTAAATATCGTGGATGAGCAATTTGATAACGTATAGATATGAGAATAACTGACACTGTACAGGAATACACCATAAGTAGGAAGTTTAACATAAGAAGAAAATTTAAATTAGCGATATTTTTCACGTTTTCGGACTATCACAGATTTGGTGGTATCAGAGCGAATGGTAACTAGCACTGTTAGTGTCGATCAATTGGAAATAGATTACATCCCAAGTGTTTGTACTTATCTGGTTATGAATTGAATTTAACGGTTACAATTATAACTGATGTTTAATGTATACGCGGAGGTACGTAAGAATTAAGATATGAGGGAGAAACGAGGTCATCCCCAGAGGCAGGCACAGTCACTTACACCACCTGACCCACAGCCTGAGAGTCCTAACTCTCGAATTAATCAGTTAGAGTAGGATGTACGATAGGGGTTTGAGCAGATAGCAGCGCTATTTGCGGAGCATTTCAGGGCTAATGCCTCAGGCACCACACCTACCCCGGCTCCTACACCTACACCACCACAAGATCTGCCCCTCTCCTATACAAACTGACCCAATGCCACCCATCGCTTAGCCTCTGGCATAGACCAGTCCTGATGATAGACATATGGGTCGATTGAAAAACTTTCTTAAGATGAATCCGTCGACATTTAAAGGGGTGAAGGGTCCAGTAGAGGCGGAGGAGTGGTTAACAGAGATGAGAATAATCTTTGATATTTTAGGGTGCACTGATGCGGAGAGGGTTAGTATGAGCACCTACATGCTTAAGGAACAAGCACGATGTTGGTGGAATACCACCCAAGTATAATGACTGCCAACCATCCAGTGATCAGCTGGGAAACTTTTCAATCAGCCTTCAGGACCTAGTATATCCCTCACGCTGCCTAGAGGAAAATGCAAACATATTTTTTGAATTTAGTACAGGGTAGTATGACAGTCGACGAATATGAGAACCGGTTCACCGCTTTGTTGAGATATGATCAGGAGACTGTCAAGGACGAGGAGTGCCGTACAGAGCGGTTTGTATGGGCTAAGACCAGCCATTCGAGATAGATTGATAAGGCTCTGCATTACTGAGTTTAATGATACTCTGAGACGGGCACAGGAAGTTGAGAGGGGACTAGAGTTGATACAGTCCCAGTCTGAGTCCCGGGTGATAATCAGGGATAAGGGTAAGAGACCTGCAGCTTCCCACACCGACTTCAGGAGGGGTTCTTTTAAGAGACAAATGATCAAGGGACCTAAAGGGAGAGTTAATAGACCTAGGGTTCCTCCCATTACTATGGAGAACCCTCGAGGTGCCAGACCTGACACTAAGATCTACAGAGACTGTGGTCGACCACATGAGGGTACTTATTTTCGGATAATACAGGGATGTTTCAGATGCGAGGACATGGGTCACAGGGTGAAGGATTGCCCACAATCACAGAGACCACATCCCCAAGAGCCTCATCGACAGCAGCCTCAGAGAGTGATCCCCCAAAGACAGGCCACAACTGTTGATAAGGGAAAAAAGCCTGTCACAGAGGGGCATGTGTTTTCTTTGGATAAGAAGACTGCAGACACTTCGTCCGAGGCTATATGAGGTACACTTCTTGTCTGTAATCATGAGGCTCATGTGTTGTTTAACCCAGGGTCCACGCATTCTTTTATTTTAGTACACTTTGCATGTAAATTGAATTTAGAGACTGAACCCCTAGCTCATGTTTTACATGTTAGTACACCCATGCATGAGTCGCAGAGGACGATATGGTATGTAGAAAGTGTGAGATTAAGGTAGGAGATAAGGTAATGTTAGCAGACCTAGCTTTATTAAATATGTGCGATTTTGATGTGATTCTAGGGATGGATTGGTTAGCGGTCAACCGCGTGAGTTTAGACTGCTACACTAAAACTGTAAATTTCTCCCTACCTAAAATTTAGTGTACATTTGAATGTTAAGAAATGAAAATGTGTGAAGATTATTATGAGAAATCTTATGATATAATTATGATTTCCTAAAAACGCTGATTAGATTATTGATGTGAAGGTTACATCTGTCACGACCCAAAAATTAGAGTAAATTTTTCATTTTTCTTTCATATTTAATTCTTACCTTTCTCTCATCGTGACCATCCTACCAACAGTTGGACTATGATTCGGTGTTAGTCCCCTCACACTACTTACCATTCAATTTCCATGTTACATTTACACATTAGGATTTTTCTATCCTTTGACTTTAACTAAAACGTTCACAATTGCATTTACATAACCTTACATCCCCGACATCATATACGTTTACAGTACTGTACATTTACATAGTTAGATACAAAACTATACGAATGTGTTTACCCGACTCTCGATGGGACGCAGCGGATACCAAGAATGCAAGTCCTCAGCCGCTCACAAATTATTGCGAGTGCTCTGAAAAAGAGGGATAATAAGAGGGGTGAGCAAACCACGCACTCAGTAAAGCAATCATGCAAGTAAGTAGATAGCTCCACTATCTACATGCTCATAATGCCATGCCCTTAAATCCATTTCTTTTCGTTTAAAGCTCAAGCACGAAATCATGCACACATCAATGCCATACTTTATAAAAGTTGTTCGTGCTTATGGAAATCATGCAACTCATGCCTTAATGGCATCTAATGTAAAATCATACAACACATAAATTAAATCAAAATCATGCATTTTCAATCAAAGCATGGATAACCTCCTCATGCTAAAACATTTCATTTCATGAATTATAAACAAGCATGAAAAATACATCATGCTGAGTTTCTACAAAACCGTAGAAAACATTTTAATTCATTTCATAAATCCACATCCATCACACTCATCAGGACTCAACCCCTCCCTCGGGTGATCCTGATCCATATAAAATCAACTATTTCCAAGCATTTTCAAAAACATTGAAAATTCCATTTATTCACAACAAAACCAATATCATCAGTCAGTATCCGACCCCTCCCTCGGGTGGTCCAAACTCACACAAAATCCACGTATTCTCAAGCTTTCAAAACATCATATAGTAACATGCGAGACTAGGCAATATTGATAATTTTATATTTTTAGAATTATTTATGCTTAATTTCCTAATTAATTATTTAAATTCCCAATTTATTTTGTTAATTATCCCCTTTATTTAATTAAAATTCTCATGTTTGCAGATAAATTAAATTCGGATGAATTTTGAATATTTCGGTAGAAAATGGATCGAAATTGGGCTAAAATCGAGATTGAGCCACGCGGACAACACGAGTCATGCCACCTAGCACATCCAATTGGACAAGAAGACTGATGACATGGAAATATCTTTTCAAGGAGCCAATGGTGTGAAGACAAGTGGCCAAAAAAATGCAAACTCATCAAGGATGTAGAAATTACAATTTTACCCCTAGTGTGTTTATAAATAGGAAAAGATGACAATTGAAAGAGGTGTAAGGTAGAAGTAGGAGTAGTGTAATGTAATTTAGGAGTATTTTTAGTTTTTTTAGAATAGTTTAAAGTTTTATTTTAAAAGTTTTGTTGTTAGATTTTATTTTGTTTTTCATTTGCAAGGATTTCCCGTTAGTTCTTAGTTAACCACCATTGTTACAATTTACAAGCTTTATTTTATTTCTTTAAAATGAAACAGTTTAATCCTAGTTGCTAACTTGATCTCTTACTGCATTTTTCTCATTTCCTTGTCTTTGTGTTCTCGGTTTCATTCTACTTAAATTTCCTGTTCATGTGGCTATCATAGCATTCATTAGTGGCATTTCTTTTTTGTTGTTAATGTTTATATTTTTCTTAGCATCCAGTAGTCACATATTTTTCTCTGTTATGTAGCCTTTGTACTGTTTATGTATGCAGAATTATTACCGAGTATTTGTTAGCTATGGAGTTTATTTGTTTGCCAGCAGTTCAGGAAAGTCGGGTGGATCATTGACAGCCACACCTATCCTCATTTAGTCTCTCTTAGTTTCACTTAGTCTTCTCCTTAATGTTGTTGATGTTCAGCTTTGTCATTTCTTCACGCACTGTTATTCTCCTTTGTTATGCTCTGTTTTTGTGACATTTTATTGTTAAAATTTATTAAAACCCAGAAGTTGCAGAAAGTATGGTCGTGGCTGCTGTAGGAGTGAGGCTCGGGTTAATGTCAAGCTGCTGAGCGCTGGACTGAAACAGGAGGAGGCTTGGAGTGCGCTGAAGTAGCTGCTGTGTTGTCCCCATTTGGTGTCGGACAGAAGCATCGCAGAGGTCACAGACATCCAGCAGCAGGCTGGAATAGCAGAAGTAGACCGAGGATGAACAACAGTTGAAGTAGACCAAGGACAAATAGTTGGACAGAAGCTCGTAGACAGACCTGGGAAAAGAAACGTGCAGCAGGCTTAAGCAGTAGCACAGAACAGCAGAAGCAGAATGCTAGCTGGTTGTCGCCTAGAGCAGCAGTGGGACAGTATCGTTGGCAGCCAAGCAAACCTAGAGTAGCTTGGAGCAAGTTGTAGTCTCAGTATTACATGACAAACCGAGAATGGAGGCCGAACAGCAGGCAAAAACATGGACTAGAGGATAAGCCGAGCACAGCCTGGAAATGAAAAATAAACAAAGAAAGACACGTGAACAGTGAATGGAGGGATTTGGTTGATTTAAATTGGTTAAGGCTAGTTTGGCTAGTGCATTGTAGCAATTAATCCATTTTCATGCATTTGTTAGTTGTTAGTTAGTTAGTTTAGTCAATTATAATGGTAGGTTAGTTTTATTATTTTTGCATGTTAATTTGTAGTGTTAATTTTTAGTTAGTAGTTAGTTTTATATTAAATGTTTTAGTATTTTATTTTAGTTTAGATGCATTTAGAGTTAATTTAGATTAAATGTGTTTCAAGCATTTTTAATTTAGTCTTGATTTTCATTAAGTTTTAGTTTAGTTTAAATTGCATTTTGATTAAGTAGTTTAAAATTGCATTTTAGGTTAGTTTAATGTAGCTTAATTTTATTGCTTTTATTTTCATAATTGCATTTTATTTTAATTGTGTTAATTAGTTTTAACTGTTTTAATTTCTTTTGTAGGTTTTTGATTTTAATTGCATGGAGCACTGTAAGTAATTTTGCTCAGTTTTAATTTCTTTATTTTATAGCTTTTATTATTTTATTGCTTTCAGCATTTTTAATTCTAGCTATGTAGATCACCCACCTTAATTTTATAATTTGCTAGAATATACTTAGGGTAAGATTAATCGGTAGTTAATTAGGCTAGTCAACTTCTCTGTGGGACGATAACTCGGGACTCAAATCCCATTATTACTTGTACGACCCGTGCACTTGCGGACAATACCTTTCGGGCGTGTCAAATATATATATCAATATCTCAGGCAAATAACTAGGGGTATGGCCATATACTCGTGATCTCACTGCTACACGGATCCTGTGTGCGGGGTCTCACCACTATCGGGAATCGGCCCGGGAGGTGGGTCAGTCCATCTCGTTGGTCTCGCATGGTATCTCACATCCAAAGATGCCACACGCATCGAAGATGCCACTCGCATCCAAGGATGCCACATAATCCATCCCAGCATGGTACAGCGTACTCCATGCTACTTGCACGATACAACGTACTCCGTAGATCCACATCTCATATCAATAATCCTGCCTGTCTCAAAACGCACGTCGAGCATATTTAATCGGCGTGACATACAGTCTACTCGACGCTCCAAGCACGGCTCATCGTATGTCTCATAAAATCAATGTAAACGATGCTTCAGCACTCTCATAAAATCAAGGAAAATCTCGTGCGAGCAAAGCTCCAACACGCGTTTCATAAAATCTCATAAGATTTAGTGCGAGTTAAGCTCCAGCACTCTGTCAAAATCATGTAAAATTAGTGCGAGGTAGGCTCCAGTACCGTGTCATAAAAATCAAGTGAAAATCTGGTGCGAGTTAGATTCCAGCAACCTGTCCCGAAAATGATATGAAAATCTGGTGTGAGTTAGACTCCAACACCTATGCATGTAAAACTCTAGTGTGAGCTCTTGCTCCAGCAGTAATGCATGCATCACACAAATCAAAACTCGTGTAAGATAAGCTCTAGCACCTCTCATACATGTCAAATCATTAAAACTAGTGCGAGCTATCGCTCCAGCACTTTTTTATGCATATCAAGTCAAAACAGGGTGCGAGCTATGCTCCAGCACCTCTCATGCATTTCACAATAATAAAAATTAGTGCGAGCAACCGCTCTAGCACATTTCATGCATATGATGTCACACAAATTGGTGCGAGCAATCGCTCCAGCACCATTATGCACACTCACAAACTCAGATATGGTGCGAGGAAATGCTTCAGCACCATCTGTTTCCATATAAACTTGATAGTTGGCCCATTTCCAAATAATTTCATTTAAATTATAAATAACACTTACGTAGTGTTATCTTGTGAAATTTATGCAATTACTGGCTAATCTACCAATTTGCTTTGCTAAAATTTCACGAAAATCTTTCAAATCATGCATTTCATGCATGTCATGCTTTCACCATCCTTAGGTGAATTTTCCCTCAGTAGGGGTAAAATAGTCTTTTACCCATCCCGGGTCCTTAAAATTTTTAATCCATTTCTAGGATCTTTATACAGTTTCAGTGTATGTAAAAGCTGTTAAAATACGTGTAGCTACCTCTAGCTACTCGTAAAATTCCCTTACCTCATTTTTTGTACAGTCTGACCTTTTCACTGATGTCTCGTCACACAGTCCGATTTGCTCCCAATCCAATCTCCGGAGCTGCGTATAATTATTTATCGTGTCAAAAATCATTCAATTAACTTTATTTCATCATTTTTGAGCTTAATTCAAAGTATTGGGCCCGTTTACAATCTTGGGCCCGATTGCACCTTAATGGGCCTTAATTGACCTTAAGTCAATTTTTCACTTACTATTCACATTATCGAGGCCTATTGGGCTCATTGGGCCCATCAGTATTTATTGTGCCTCGTTCTAAACTCTCGGATAGCTCAATTAATTATTTACGACAATTTATCTCAAATTTCAGAATTTAATTCATTTTATACGGAATTAATCCGTAATTTATGCGGTAAATTTCTAACATGCATAACTATGCAAATTGTCGTAAATAAGAGTTACTTGCTCGAGATTCCATGATAGTACACAAATCGAGGCTGACTCGAGCTCTCGTTTGACATCAATTGTCGAGCTACACAATTACATATTTTTTTCGGGTCAATTTTCAGTCGAATATTAATCATATTAAATATTTCAAAATTTAAATCGGTCAATTTCGATCGCTTACCAGTTTACCCTTAGCTCGATTGTATCACTGGAATTTTTCCAAATTTTTCCTTTTTTTTCTTTTCCATTTTCTCTTTCTTTTTCTTCTTTTCTGGCTGAACCGGTTCGGTCTAGTTTAGTCTAGTTCAGATCGATCCGGTTCAGCCCGATTCGATCCTATCCGATTTTCTCCTTCGCCGTTCGAACCTTCGCCTGTCGGTTCTTCATCGGCTTCCATCTCCAGCAGGTCCGCGGGACTGTCCGATGCACGGATTTGGCCTTGATTTCGCCAGGACTAGCCAAAAAGTGGCTGGTCCGAGCTCTTCTCTCCTCGGCGTCAGTGCCTCTTTCTTCCAGCGCCGTTCGGCGCCGTTCCTCACCGATCTGTGCCTAGATCGGCGCCGCTGTTGTCCCCTATGGCCGATGGCGAGGCGTTCCCCCTTCCTCCGGTCGCCATTCGACTCTCTCTCCTCCATTTCTCTTCTCTCCTCTCGATATTCTCTCTCTCTTCCTCTTTCTCTCTCACCGGTCGTGCCTCCTCATCGGATTTCGCCTGGGGTTGACGTCATCTACCTCGTCCTCTCGCCTGGTGCGTCCGTCGGTAACCTCCATTGGGTGAGGGAAGTCGGGGAAGGCTTGGCTTGTTTCCTTCTGTTTCCCTTACCTTTGCAGAATCGTGATTTCGCGATTCTGCTCTTTTTTATTATTATTATTATTATTATTATTATTTATGATTTATAATTTATTTTATTATTAGTTTATTCATTAAAATATTATAAAAAATCCCAAAATATCATTAAAAATTATATTTTATTTAGATTAATTAGTTTAATTAATTTATTTATTTTAACCCTTTTTGGTGTATTTTCTCTGTATTTTCAGGATATTGTCCCGAGTGAAAATTCTGATTAATTTCAATAAATTCATATCTTGATCAATTGGACTCAAAATTCAACATTTTCCTCGTTATTGATTAACATTTCTCAATTCCATATTTTTAATGAAATTTTTCTTATCGAATTTATACCAAATTTCGGTCTTTTAACCGTTTTACCCTTCAGCGTGTTCAGGACCAAACTAATCCAACTTCCCTTCACGAACACTCACTCATTTCATGTTTTAAATCTTTATCCCCAATTCGAATGGTCTGAATCCCATTCGTTTAATCTGTGGCCAGTTTAAACCTTCATTTGATCTTTAAATGCATTCGGGAATTTTTATTCATTCCATTTGCATTTTTCATTCACATACAACTCTTCTTATGATTCAATTTACATATAACCATGTTTACATCATATGAATCATAAGGAATTTCGATAAAAATTGGGTCTTGCATAATCTCCCCCACTTAAGAAATTTGGTCCTCCAAATTAGAACCAAGTTAAATAGGTCCATAAATAACTCCGGGTACGTCTATCGCATCATACTCATTAATTCTCATGTGACTTTTTTCGAAGTGTAATACTACCAAAGGACTTAGACTAGGGAGATCGTTTTAAACCTCCACACTTTCTCCTCCCTATTTAATGCCCGAATCAATTTTTCAACATATGACCTACTCTCTTTGAGCTTCAACTGACTCCGTCTCTTGTCAGCATAGCTTTTCTGTCTGCTCTGAGGTATTCTCCATCACTCACAATCAACTGAACACCTACAGAGACTTATTATACCAATTCGGGATCAATTCTCTATCTGTCACCCATTTCTTCCTATCCATGTAGGGGAAACAACTCCTACGTCTATACAATACCTCATATAATGTTATCATGATACTCAAGTGATAACTGTTGCTATTGGCAAATTCAATTAGTAGCAACTGATCATCCCAGGAGCTTATAAAATCATGGGCACACGCTTTCATCATATCCTCCAAAACCTGTACAGTCCTCTTTGACTGACCATCTGTCTGAGGATGGAAAGCTGTGCTAACACTCAATTGGGTTCCCATAGCTTCCTGAAAAATATTCCCAAAACTGGAAAATGAAGCGAAAATCACTATTTGATATCATGCTCCCTGGGATGCTACATAATGTTTCACAATTTTCCATACACATAAATCCGCCTATACACTCAGAGTATTTGGGGATTTCATAACCAGAAGGTGGGTAGACTTAGTCAATCTATCGACTATCACCCAGATAGCCTCGTGATTCCTGTGGTCCTCTATAACCCATCACGATATCCATAGTAACTTTCTCCCATTTCTGTGTCGATATAGGTAGAGGCTGCAATAACCCTGTAAACTTCTATTACTCTACCTTAATCTGCTGACATACGAGACATTTCTCCATAATCTCTACAATGTCTCTTTTCATATCTGACCACCAATACCATTTTCAGAGATTTCGATATATTTATTACTTCTCGGATGCACTATATATCCCGAAGAGTGAGCTTCTGATAATAACACTATCTCATCAACTGTGGTCATAGGAGCACTTATACTGTCTCTAAACCTCAGTAAGCCATCATCATTCACTGTGAACTCTGTCACTGTACCCTTCTGAATCTGACCCACACTATCGACACCCTGTCGATCATCACGCTAAGCCTATCAAATTCGATCACTCAAATCCGGTTCTAATCTCAGGCTAGCTGTCACACAATCACCGTTATTATTAGAAGGGATCACATCACTACTAAGGCTCACAACTGCTCTAGCAACTCACGCTCTTTGACCCTTATCTGTGATACCATCCCAAGGCTCTTTCTGCTCAAGGCATCAGCCATTACATTCGCATTTCTTGGGTGGTATAATTTCCACAATCATAATCCTTCAGAAGCTGTAACCCTCTATGTTATCTCATATTCTACTCTTTCTGTGTAAACAGATACTCGGGGCTTTTATGATCAGTGTATACCTGAAATTTCTCACTATGTACATAGTAGTGCCATATACTCATTATAAACACTACCGTTGCCAACTTTAAATCATGGGTCAAATAGTTTCTTTCATGATCCTTGAGTTATCTGGATCCATAATCAACTATCTTCCCATTTTGCATCAATACATAACCCACTCATTATTTTGAGGTATCCATTTACATTGAGAAACCTCTTGAGCTATTGTGTATAGTGAAAATAATTATGGTGGTCAGTTCATACTTCAATACACCAAAACTCACTGAAGCTACTTCCATACTTATCATCCCACTCGTATACAATCTTTTTTCGAACGAGATGTGTCAACTGAGCAGCCCATTGCGAGAAACTCTCAACAATTCATCTGTAAAATAGTTTCAGTTGCTGCTCATGCTCTTCCCTGGACTTCGAACACATCAAAATATCATCGCTAAGGATAACCACAAATTAGTCTAGGTAAAGTTTAAATACCTTATTCATCAATGCCCTAACGGTTACGAAAATCATTTTGGGCACATTCACATTTCAAATTCTTAACAGGTGTTACCCAGACTTTAAATCGATCTCTAAAAAGATCTGATGAACTTTTATCCAATCACTCCTATAATTGCTTCTTTAGTCATTCCAGTTCCATTAATACCTTTTTATACCGTGGTTAGGATATCGGCTCCGTACCAGGTACCATATCAATATAAAACTCCATTCCTTTAATGGGTGGCAACCCTGGTAGATTATCAGGGAAGATATCAGGAAACTCCCTGACCATAAGGATATCTGCTAACTCCGGATGTGCCTTATCCATACCAACCACACAAGCGAAAAAAAACATTTCCATCATTACTCATTCCGTGAGTACAATCATTTACTCATTTAATTTCAATTGCTACACCCCTTTCATTATTTGTCAAAACTTACAGTATACTTTTCAGGGGTAACCATGTCACTATCTTAGGATAGAAATATGAACAGCATAGTTTGCAGCCAACCAATTTATTCTCAAATATTACTTTAAAATTATTCATATTCCACTGAATAAAATCGGCTGACATATCCTTTTTCCCCCGTTTTCAAATTACAATCCCTATATCCATATTCACTTAGTGATAATCAGCTAACTTGCATCATTTTGCCTAAGGGTACATGCTTCATATCTTTCACTAGCTTATAAGCAACTGAAGGCGATATGCATAAATGTGTGGCACCAGAATCAATAATTACTTCATTACTCACAATCAAGGTGGTACCCTCCACCACATCAAATGAAACATTAGTAGTGTCCTGGTCCAAGGCTTACACTCGCCTCATCCAACATCTTATTTTCGTGGTAACTACCACATATCCAACCTTGCTCAGTAGCAGGTCGGGCTTCTCCAATCACAATACCCCTCAAAAGTGCTGCAATTGGATACACTGGGTCTTACCAATCATCTTACCCTGTGACTCATCAACTCTAATCTCTTATTAAACTACATTTTTCTCATTTTGACATCTCTGTCATCCTCTATTCTCTTTCTGTCTCTATTTTAGCCCTTACTACCTTTCTCAATTTCAGAGGCATGCAACTCATGATCTATTCACCCAACTGTAGTCTGCGCACTGCCTCGGCATAGGTAGTGATATCTAATGAGGTCAATTGGACTCTAATTGACAATTTGAGCCCTTCCATGAATTTTCAAACATCCCGACTATCACTATTCATAATGTCGGGGTCCTACCTGCTCAGGAATATAAACTGAGTTCCATACTCGTCAATCAACTAGTTCCTCTGGGTCAGAGTAAGGAACTTTATCTGTAATTTCTTTTAAACAATGTTTGAGATATTCTGTCACCGAAATACATCCAGAATTATCTCACATGTCAGCTCTAGATGTCTAACTCTTAAAATGGGTCAAGCAAACTTCCCCTAATGCTCCGACTCGCCCTCAAATCCCATGCACACTCTTAGCAAATAGCTCCCAAAATATTCTCCACACTTCGCTCCAACCTCGCGAAACGTGTCTCAATACTGTCTGATCTCTCTGTCAGACTCTGTCTGATCTCTCTGTCGGACTCTGTGGGGCATACTCAATACCAGCCTCCACTTCAATCTCATCCTGAGTCTCGAGCACATGTACTCTCACCCCTCTACCATAGCAACTATCAGTTATAATAATTAGTTTCTTGCATTCAAAACTAAATTCTTAGCTGTAATTCCATCTCGATATACATAATTGTATCTAAGCAAAGCACAATACATGGGGATGTAAACTTCATTAACCGCTAACACTGACTTATATTAGAAAAACTTAGCTCTGATACCACCAGTTGTCACGACCCAAAAATCAGAGTAAATTTTTCATTTTTCTTTCATATTTAATTCTTACCTTCCTCTCATCGTGACCATCCTACTAACAGTTGGGCTATGATTCGGTGTTAGTCCCTTCACATGTGACGCCCTAGAAACGCGAGAAATAGGGCAAATTTAAAACTTTTTACTCATCAAATCACGATTAAGGCCGCATTCCTGTACAGTGTCATACATCATCATACTTATCATGCCTCAGGATCTCATCATAAATTAGTATATATCATATCATATACATTACTCAATTCTAAATTAATTAATCCTAATACATCCCATACATAATTATACAACAAGTGTCTGTAAATATAACTCTAGTCTAGATACATGAATATTAAATATATAACTCAATATAGAAAATACGGCCTGGAGCTCAAGTCCTCCACTAGCCTCTAATCCGTACGTCGCAGGGAACTCACTTCACTTAAAGAAATATAAGGGGGGAAGAGAAAAAAGGGTGAGCTTCTAAATTGCTCAGTAAGGGGGGTAAGGAAACTCAGTTATATAAACCATATCACACATTACAAATATGTATTTGTATATGAAACTCAGTATGCTCATTTGAAATCGTAGCATGAAAGTTCTCAAAACATCATCATCTCATAGCTCATAAATCATGTGAAAACATGAAGGTAAAAAGGCTCAATATGGAGCCTTCACAAGAACGTGTAAATATATGCGATAATGGCTTTTCTCAAAATATGTGATAAAAATCACCTCAGCAAATAGTACGTGACAAAGTCACAAAACACAACTCATGTGCATAAAAAGGAGACTAGGCAATAAAACTCATATGAAACTCGTCATGGCACATAAAATATATAATTTCCTCTGGGTGCGCATCCTAGGCATCCTCGTATGAGGGAACGTCGACAATATGGTCGTATGTATGGTATATTGGAGTTATATGTTACCAGAACAAGGCCCAGCCTTACATGCTACCAGAGCAATGCCTCGCCTCATGCACACTATCACGTGGTCCCTGGGTCAGTTCCCAGGTGGCCCACTATCTCACGTGGTCCTTGGGTCCATTTCCAAGTGGCCCACTCTATCACGTGGTCCTTGGGTTGGTTCCCAGGTGGCCCACTATGTCGGTCTTACATGCTACCAAAGCAAAGGCCTCCCAACGCTACCAAAGCGGAGGAATAATCAGAATTACATGTTACCAGAACAAGGCCTGATGTGTATTCAACATGACACGCCTAAGTCTCAATCATTAGCCATTATCATAAAAGAAATCGTTATGCCTTCACGTAGAACTCATAATGGTTTTCTCTCATAAAACTCATTTAAAACATTCGTGTACTCAACACAAAACATATTAAAATCGAGTTCCAACTCGCAAACACACACACATTTTTCTCAAATCTCAATATTGCCTTAACGTAGAGCCCAATTTACTTTTCAAGCAAACTCAACGGTTTTATAAAGCGATTTTACACTTAGCTTATAAACTCATAAAACAATGGGCTCCAACCGACTATAAAATCGTGTGAAATCTTATCACGACACAACACTAAACATGTTTTTATTCTCAAATCATGGTTCATGCTACAACAGTTCATCAAAACACATACACAAATGGTTTAGTTTTCTCTTAACTCTTTGCACCTCGTATAGTGCAATCATTTCCCCCGTATCACGGACTAACCTCGCATTCCACTCTGGAACTCCCGAGTTGTCCAAACGATGTTAAAAACATCAATAATCAAACTCAATCGCATTATTGAGTACACATTTGCTCATATTCTCATTAATAACTCAATCAACTCAATTCTCACAATTCTATCACTATTCATAATCTCATCCACTACATCTTAACCTTCTACATTTCTCATGCATAATACCCATGCCAAAATCACCTCATTGCCTAAATTTCTAATTTATAGCCATAATTCCTAAAATTACCACAATTGCATAATAACATCTCTACTCCAACAAAATCATAGTTTCATCAATCCCTAATCATTTCCCAACTATTTCATCACAATGCCCACGCTCACAATCACCAAAGATTACTTAAAAAATCAAGGATTGAAGTTTAGAGATTACCCAAACTTGTGGAATGCTCAACTCACACCTCGATTCAATTCATCTTTCAATTTCAAAGTATGTTGTTCTCCTTTGGGTGAGTAACAACTTCCTTTCTTGCCGCAACTCTTGATTTGGAAAAAAATTGGTGATTTGGAAGAGAGAGAAAGCTAGGGTTCGGCTGAAATAGAGGTTTGAAAGAGAGAGAAAAGATGAAGTGCAGGAAAACACAGTGGTCCTTTTATAGACGAAGGGTAGGAGATCGATCTAGTTCTTGATGAGATCGATCTGCATTTAAATTTAGGGACGATTTGGGGTAATTTTATGCCTAGGAGATCGATCTGTCGTGGGGTAAGATCGATCTCTTAATGGCTTTATGAGATTAATCTGTTCCAATTATGAGATTGATCTCTAGTTTACAGAATGCTTCATGAGATCGATCTGCTCCTTAAGGAGATCGATCTTCTCCCTAATAGAAACATTTTGAGTTCGATTCCTTCCTCATGAGATCGATCTTTTCATTACAGAATCATAAAGAGATCGATCCTCTTCCATTGGAGATCGATCTGTTCGCTTAAATTCCTCTTTCCTTGTCATTTTTAGCCCACCAGATTGATCTTTTCTTCTCCAAGATCTATCTGACCTCATAGTTTCACACTTTGATTAACCACTTAACATATAAATCTCCAAATACAATTTCCTCAATTCACTATTTTGATTATTTCTCATTCATTACTTATACATTTCACTCAACTCAATAAATTACACTTCAAGTTCATATTACATAATTAAAAACATGTCTAAAATTCTCAGATCTCACATCCTCCCCACCTTCAAAAGAATTTGGTCCTCCAAATTCAACTCAACTCATCAAATAGATGGGGGTATTTCTCCTTCATGAGACTTTCCAATTCCCACGTTGCCTCTTCCATTGAGTGATGTTTCCATAAAACTTTCATAAATGGGATACTCTTGGTTCTAAGTACCTTCTCCTTTCTATCGAGAATCCGGACGGGTTCCCCAGTGTAGCTCATGTCCTCTTGTATGTCCATCTCTTCATACTCTATAACATGAGAAGGGTCCGAGTGGTATGTCCTCAACATAGACACATGAAAGACGTTGTGTATTTCGGACATCTGTGGGGGTAATGCCAATCTGTAGGCTACCTCTCCAACTCTTTCAAGAATCTCGAATGGTCCTATGTATCGAGGACTCAATTTTCCTTTCTTCCTAAATCGCATGATACCCTTACTCAGTGATATCTCCAGAAATACTGCATCACCAACATCAAACTCGAGTGGTCGTCTACGCATATCCGTGTAGCTTTTCTGTCTACTCTGTGCAGCTAGTAGCCTCTCACATATGAGTTCCACACTCTGTACTCAACAAGCTCGGGAGCATTTATCTTTCTGTCACTGACTTCTTCCCAAGCTACAAGGGATCTACACCTCCTACCATATAGAGCCTCAAAAGGTGGCATTCTAATACTCGCATGATAGTTGTTATTGTACACAAACTCTGCTAAGGGCAAGTGATCATCCCATGATCCATTAAAATCCATCGTACACGCCCTTAACATATCCTCCAGGGTCTGAATAGTCCTCTCTAACTGACCATCTATCTGAGGATGATAGGTGGTACTAAAACTCAATCGAGATCCCATGGACTCCTGAAACTAGGTCCAAAATCTTGAAGTAAATCGGGAATCTTTTTCAGAAGTAATACTCACTGGAGCCCCATGTCATCTAGCTATTTCGCTGACATACAACTCTGCTAAGGCATCCACAGTATCTGTGCTCTTGATGGCAAAGAAGTGGGCACTCTTGGTCAGTCTATCCACTATGACCCATATCGCATCACGACCTTTCCGAGTCCTTGGTAAACCCATAATAAAATCCATGGTGACATGCTCCCATTTCCATGTAGGTACAAGTAAAGGCTGTAGTAGTCCTCCGAGCTTTTGATGTTCAGCCTTCACTTACTGGCATACTAAACATCTGGCCACATACTCTGCCACGTCTCGATTCATACCACTCCACCAATATACCTTTCTCAAATCGCGGTACATCTTAGTACCCCTTGGGTGCATGGTGTATCACGAGCAGTGAGATTCTCTCAGTATCTATCTTTTCAGGGTATCATCCTCTGGTACACAAATTCGTCCTCTGAATCTCAACAATCCATCCTTACTGATTGTGAGATCCGATTGCGAAGTTTGCTCAGCTTGGCTGACCATATCTATCAACCTTTGATCACTGTGCTGCCCAGTTTTAATCTGATCCAAGATCCTGGGCTCTATTCGTAGGCTAGCCAAAAATCCAATCTCTACCTCTTTAACTCTGATCCGAAGTTCGGTGAACTGCTCCAGTAATTCCCATTCCCTGATCATCATAGCAGATATCATACTCTTCCTGCTCAGGGTATCAGCAACTACATTCGCCTTACCGGGATGATACAAAATCTCGCAGTCATAATCCTTAAGGAGTTCCATCCATCTCCTTTGTCTCATGTTTAACTCCTTTTGATCAAACAAATATCTCAAACTCTTGTGGTTAGTGAAGATCTGGAATCTTTCCCTGTATAAGTAGTGCCGCCAGATCTTTAAGGCAAATACCACCGCGGCTAACTCCAAATCATGCGTGGGGTAATTCTGCTCATGATCTTTCAATTGTCGCGATCCATAAGCGACCACTCTTCCATGCTGCATAAGTACACACCCCAATCCTTGATGAGAAGCATCACTATACACCGAAAATCCTCTTAATCCCTCAAAGATAGTTAACACAGGTGCTGTTGTCAATCTCCTCTTTAACTCCTCAAAATTGAGCTCACATTGATCAGTCCATATAAATGGAGTCTCCTTGCGCGTGAGCTTAGTCAAATGAGCGGCAATCTTGGAAAATCCTTCCATAAATCTTTTGTAATACCCTGCCAAACCAAGGAAGCTTCGTACTTCTGTAACTGTCCATGTTCTTTCCCAATTAAGCACAACCTCTACTTTACTTGGATCCACTGATACTCCTTCCTCTGAGACTATATGACCAAGGAAAGCTATCCGATCCAACCAAAACTCACATTTACTAAGCTTTCAATATAATTGTTTATCTCGGAGTATCTGAAGTACTAACCATAAATGTTGCTCCTCATATGACCGAGAGTATACCAGGATATCATCAATAAAGACTATCACAAATTTATCTAGATAGTCTCTGAACACTTTATTCATTAATCTCATAAAGGCCGCAGGGGCGTTCGTCAATCCAAAGGACATCACTAGAAATTCATAATGGCCATACCTTGTCCTGAAGGCCGTCTTCAGAATATCTTATTCTTTAATCCTCAATTGGTGATAGCCCGACCTCAAATCAATCTTAGAAAAGACTGAGACCCCTCTCAGCTGATCAAGTAGATCATCAATCCTGGGCAACGAGTATTTATTCTTCACCGTGGCTTTATTCAACAGTCAGTAGTCTACGCATAATCTGAGACTACCATCCTTCTTTCTCACGAATAACACTGGTGCTCCTCATGGTGAGACACTGGGTCTAATAAACCCTTGATCCAATAACTCTTGTAGTTGTTTCTTCAGTTCCTTAAGTTCCTTAAGTTCCACTAATGTCATCCTATATGGAGATCTAGAGATAGGCTGAGTATCCGGTACCAAATCAATGGTAAACTCCAGCTCTCTCTCTGGTGGCAAACCTAGCAACTCATCTGGGAAGACATTCGAAAATTCACACACCACAGGTATATCCTTAATCCTCGAATGTTCCTGCTCATCATCTGAGATGAGTGTTTCATAACCTTCACATGAACAATCATATTTAGTACTCTTAAAAGTAACATCATAATTTCCTATTACTTACAAAGTTCCATATGTTTATTTACTGAAGATTTCAAACGTACACTGTAAGGTTAAGGTAGGGAGAAAGTTACAATCTTAGTGTAGCAGTCTAAACTCACTCGATTGGTCGCCAGCCAATCTATTCTCAAAATCACATCAAATCTATGCATATTTAACATTATTAGATTTGCTAACGTTACTCTATCTCCCACCTTTATTTCACATCTTCTACAGATCAAATTAGTTCTCTGGGATTCACACATAGAGGCATTTACATGTAGTGTACACTTTAGAGGTTCAAACTTCAAATTTAATCTAAATGCAAAATATTCAGAAATAAACGAATGCGTGGACCCTGTATCAATCAACACATGAGCCTTATAATCAGACAGAGAGTGTACCTCTCATAGTTTCTGCAGAAGTGTCCGCAGTTTCCTTATCCAAGGCAAACACACGTCCTTGTGTAACAGGCTTTTTCCCTTTCTCTGCAGAAGTGGCCCATCTCTGGGGATTCACTCTCTAAAGCTGCTGTCTAGTAGGCTTCGGGGCATGCGGTATTTGAGGTTGAGGACAGTCCTTCACTCTGTGACCCATGTCACCACATCTAAAACATCCACGGATCGACCCAGTACAACTCCCCTTATGCAGTCGGCCACAATCTCTATAAACCATCGTCTCAAGCCTAATATATCGAGGGGTCTCTTTATAATAGGATAAGCTCTGGGTCTCTCCAATCTACCCTTCTGTACCTCAATCCTTCCTCTCCTGAAGGAACCTCTCCGAACATCTGCCTGAGACATTGCTGGCCTCTTGCCCTTATCCCTAGCCACTGCTCCGAACTCATTTTGGGATTGTACAATTTCAATTCCCCTCTCAATCTCTTGTGCTCGTCTCAGAGCATCTCCAAACTCAGTAATACACAACCCAATCAATCGATCTCTGATGACGGGCTTCAACCCATACATAAATGTCTCTGTGCGGAGCTCTTCATTCTTGAAGGTTTCTGGATCATATCTCAGCAGAGTAGTAAATCGGCTCTCATAATCATCCACAGACATGTCACCCTGTACCAAACTCAAAAACTCTTCTTACCTCCTTCTCTGGACAGCTCGTGGTACGTATTGGGCTCTGAAGGTTATCTGAAACTCTTCCCAACCAATCACATCTTAGTGGAACATCAGAATACTTTGGGTAGTACGCTACCAATCTCAAGCTCTCCCTTGCAACATATAGGCACTCAAACTGACTCTCTCAACATCGGTGCACCCCAGATAGTCAAATATAACTCTCAACTTCGTCAGCCACTCCTTAGCCTCTATAGGATCCTTCTTTCCCCTAAATGCGGGTGGATTCATTTTCAAAAAGTCCTTCAGTCGGACCATACTTCTGTCATTAGGCTGAGTGACGGGAGGTACTAGGTCTATCTGTACTGGGGGTACGAGAGGTCCTTGTGGTAGTGTAGGAGTAGTACCCGAGGCATTAACTCTAAAATGTTACGCGAATAACACTTCTATTTGCTCAAATCCTTGCCTCACATCGATCTCAATCCGGTTAAATTGAGAGTTAGGACTCTCTGGTTGTGGGGTAGGTGGCAGAGGGGACTCTGCCTGCCTCCTCGAACGCCCTCGTCGTTTGCTCATTTTCTATCTCAACTCGTCTCCTGCGCATACATACCAAAATCGATTGAAATCTCAACCCTCAATTTAAATTTATGACCAGACAATTATAGACACTTGGGATGTATTCTAATTCACTTAACTGACAATGACAATACTGAACACCCTAGGCTCTGATACTAAAAAAACTTTGTGACGCCCTAGAAACACGAGAAATAGGGTAAATTTAAAACTTTTTACACATCAAATCACGATTAAGGCCGCATTCCTGTGCAGTGTCATACATCATCATACTTATCATGCCTCAGGATGTCATCATAAATTAGTATATATCATATCATATGCATTACTTAATTTCGAGTTAATTAATCCTAATACATCCCATATATCATTGTACAAAAAGTGTCTATAAATATAACTCTAGTCTGGATACATGAATATTAAATATATACCTCAATATAGAAAATACGACCCGGAGCTCAAGTCCTCCACTAGCCTCTAATCCGTACGTCGCAGGGAACTCACTTCACTTGAAGAAATTTAGGGGGGGGAAGAGAAAATAAGGTGAGTTTCTAAATCGCTCAGTAAGGGGGGTAACGGAACTCAGTTATATAAACCATATCACACATCAAAAATATGTATTAGTATATGAAACTCAGTATGCTCATTTGAAATTATAGGATGAAAGTTCTCAAAACATCATCATCTCATAGCTCATAAATCATGTGAAAACATGAAGGTAAAAAGGCTCAATATGGAGCATTCACAAGCATGTGTAAATATATGCGATAATGGCTTTTCTCAAAATATGTGATAAAAATCACCTCACTAAATAGTACGTGACAAAGTCACAAAACACAACTCATGTGTATAAAAAGGAGACTAGGCAATAAAACTCATATGAAACTTGTCATGGCATATCAAATATATAATCTCCTCTAGGTACGCATCCCAGGCATTCTCGTAAGAGGGAACGTCGATAATATGGTCGTATGCATGGTACATTGGAGTTATATGTTATGAGAACAAGGCCCGGCCTTACATGCTACCAGATCAATGCCTCGCCTCATGTACGCTATGACGTGGTCCCTGGGTCGGTTCCCAGGTGGCCCACTATCTCACGTGGTCCCTGGGTCGGTTCCTAGGCAGCCCACTCCATCACGTGGTCCCTGGGTCGGTTCCTAGGTGGCCCACTATGTCGGTCTTAAATGCTACCAAAGCAAGGCCTCCCAACGCTACCAAAGCAGAGGAATAATCGGACTTACATGTTACCAGAACAAGGCCTGATGTGTATTCAACATGACACGCCTGTCTCAATCATTAGCCATTATCATAAAAGAAATCGTTATTCCTTCACGTAGAACTCATAATGGGTTTCTCTCATAAAACTCATTTAAAACATTTGTGTACTCAACACAAAACATATTAAAATTGAGTTCCAACCGGCAAACACGTACACATTTTTCTCAAATCTTAATATTGCCTTAACGTAGAGCCCAATTTACTTTTCACGCAAACTCAACGATTTTATAAAGCGATTTTACACTTAGCTTATAAACTCATAAAACAATGGGCTCCAACAGGCTATAAAATCGTGTGAAATCTTATCACGACACAACACTAAACATGCTTGTATTCTCCAATCATGGTTCATGCTACAACAGTTCATCAAAACACATACACAAATGATTTAGTTTTTCCTTACCTCTTTGCACCTCGTATAGTGCAATCGTTTCCCTCGTATCACGGATTAGCCTCATATTCCACTCTAGAACTCCCGAGCTATCCAAACGATGTTAAAAACATCAATAACCCAACTCAATCGCATTATTGAGTACACATTTGCTCATATTCTCATTAATAACTCAGCCAACTCAATTCTCACAATTCTATCACTATTCATAATCTCATCCACTACATCTCAACCTTCTAGATTTCTCATGCATAATACCCATGCAAAATCACCTCATTGCCTAAATTTCCAATTTATAGTCATAATTCCTAAAATTACCACAATTGCATAATAACATCTCTACTCCAACAAAATCATAGTTTCATCAATCCCTAATAATTTTCCAACTATTTCATCACAATGCCCACGCTCACAATGACCAAAGATTACTTCAAAATCAAGGATTGAAGTTTAGAGATTACCCAAACTTGTGGAGTGCTCAACTCACACCTCGATTCGATTCGTCTTTCAATTTCCAAGTATGTTGTTCTCCTTTAGGGGAGCAACAGCTTCCCTTCTTGTCGTAACTCTTGATTTAGACGAAAATTGGCGATTTGGAAGAGAGAGAAAGCTAGGGTTTGGTTAAAATGGAGGTTTGAAAGAGAGAGAAAAGATGAAGTGCAGGAAAACACAGGGGTCCTTTTATAGACGGAGGGTAAGAGATCGATCTGGCTCTTGATGAGATTGATCTACATTTGAATTTGGGGACGATTTGGGGCAATTTTATGCTTAGGAGATCGATCTATCGTGCGGTAAGATCGATCTCTTAATGGCATTATGAGATCGATCTGTTCCAATTATGAGATCGATCTCTAGTTTATAGAATGCTTCATGAGATCAATCTGCTCCTTGAGGAGATCGATCTTCTCCCTAGCAGAAACATTTTGAGATCGATTCCTTCCTCATGAGATCAATCTTTTCATTACAAAATTATAAGGAGATCGATCCTCTTCCATTGGAGATCGATCTGTTCGCTTAAATTCCTCATTCCTTGTCATTTTTAGCCAACCAGATTGATCTTTTCTTCTCCAAGATCGATCTGACCTCATAGTTTCACACTTTGATTAACCACTTAACATATAAATCTCCAAAAATAATTTCCACAATTCACTACTTTGATTATTTCTCATTCATTACTTATACATTTCACTCAGCTCAATAAATTACACTTCAAGTTCATATTACATGATTAAAAATATGTCTAAAATTCTCAGATCTCACATCCTCCCCACCTTAAAAAGAATTTGGTCCTCCAAATTCAATTCAGCTCATCAAATAGATGGGGGTATTTCTCCTTCATGAGACTTTCCAATTCCCACGTTGCCTCTTCCATTGAGTGATGTTTCCATAAAACTTTCACAAATGGGATACTCTTGGTTCTAAGTACCTTCTCCTTTCTATCGAGAATCCGGACGAGTTCCTTAGTGTAGCTCATGTCCTCTTGTATGTCCATCTCTTCATACTCTATGACATGGGAAGGGTTCGAGTGGTACTTCCTCAACATAGACACATAAAAGATGGTGTGTATTTTGAACATCTGTGGGGGTAATGCCAATCTGTAGGCTACCTCTCCCACTCTCTCAAGAATCTCGAATGGTCCTAGGTATCGATGACTCAATTTCCCTTTCTTCCCAAATCGCATGATACCCTTACTCGGTGATATCTTCAGAAATACTGTATCACCAACATCAAACTCGAGTGGCCATCTACGCACATCCTCGTAGCTTTTCTGTCTACTCAGTACAGCTCTTAGCCTCTCACATATGAGTTTCACACTCTGTACAGCTTGCTCAACAAGCTCGGGAGCATTTATCTTTCTATCACCAACTTCTTCCCAAGCTACAGGGGATCTACACCTCTTACCATATAGAGCCTCAAAAGGTGCCATTCCAATACTTGCATGATAGCTGTTATTATATGTAAACTCTGCTAGGGGTAGGTGATCATCCCATGATCCTTTAAAATCCATCATACACGCCCTCAACATATCCTCCAGGGTCTGAATAGTCCTCTTTGACTGACCATCTGTCTGAGGATGATATGTGGTACTGAAACTCAATCGAGATCCCATGTACTCCTGAAACTGGGTCCAAAATCTGGAAGTAAATTGGGAATCTCTGTCAGAAGTAATACTCACTGGAGACCCATGTAATCTAGCTATTTCGCTGACATACAACTCAGCTAAGGCATCAACAGTATCTGTGCTCTTGATGGCAAGGAAGTGGGCACTCTTGGTTAGTCTATCCACTAGGACCCATATTGCATCACGACCTCTCCGGGTCCTCGGTAAACCCATAATAAAATCCATGGTGACATGCTCCCATTTCCATGTAGGTACAGGTAAAGGCTGTAGTAGTCCTCCGGGCTTCCGATGTTCAGCCTTCACTTGCTGGCATACTAAACATCTGGCCACATACTCTGCCACATCTCGCTTTATACCACTCCACCAGTACACCTTTCTCAAATCGCGGTACATCTTAGTAACCTCTGGGTGTATGGTGTATCGCGAGTAGTGAGATTCTGTCAGTATCTGTCTTTTCAGGGTATCATCGTCCGGTACACAAATCTGTCCTCTGAATCTCAACAATCCATCCTCACTGATTGTGAGATCTGATTGCGAAGTCTACTCAGCTTGGCTGACCATATCTATAAACCTCTAATCACTGCGCTGCCCAGTTCTAATCTGATCCATGATCCTGGGCTCTATTCATAGGCTAGCCAAAAATCCAATCTCTACCTCTTTAACTCTAATTCGAAGTTTGGTGAACTGCTCCAGTAATTCCCATTCCCTGATCATCATAGCAGATATCATACTCTTCCTGCTCAGGGCATCAGCAACTACGTTCGCCTTACCCGAATGATACAAAATCTCGCAGTCATAATCCTTAAGGAGTTCCATCCATCTCCTTTGTCTCATGTTTAACTCCTTCTGATCAAACAAATATCTAAAACTCTTGTGGTCAATGAAGATCTGGAATCTTTCCCCGTATAAGTAGTGCCGCCAAATCTTCAAGATAAATACCACCGCGGCTAACTCCAAATCGTGCATGGGGTAATTCAGCTCATGATCTTTTAGTTGTCACGATCCATGAGCGACCACTCTTCCATGCTACATAAGCACACACCCCAATCCTTGATGCGAAGCATCACTATACACCGAAAATCCTCCTGATCCCTCAGGGATAGTAAACATAGGTGCCGTTGTCAATCTCCTTTTTAAATCCTAAAAATTGAGTTCACATTGATCAGTCCATATAAATGGAGTCTCCTTGCGCGTGAGCTTAATCAAAGGAGCTACAATCCTAGAAAATCCTTCCACAAATCTTCTGTAATACCCTGCCAAACCAAGGAAGCTTTGTACTTCTGTAACTGTCCTCGATCTTTCCCAATTAAGCACAACCTCTACTTTACTTGGATCCACTGATACTCCTTCCTCTGAGACTATATGACCAAGGAAAGCTATCCGATCCAACCAAAACTCACATTTACTAAGCTTTCCATATAATTGTTTCTCGCGGAGTATCTGAAGTACTAACCACAAATGATATGCATGCTCCTCATATGACCAAGAGTATACCAGGATATCATCAATAAAGACTATCATAAATTTATCTAGATAGTCTCTGAACACTTCGTTCATTAATCTCATAAGGGCGGCAGGGGCGTTCGTCAATCCAAAGGACATCACTAGAAATTCATAATGGCCATACCTTGTCCAGAAGGCTGTCTTTGGAATATCTTCTTCTTTAATCCTCAATTGGTGATAGCCCAACCTCAAATCATTCTTAGAAAAGACTGAGGCCCCTCTCAGCTAATCAAGTAGATCATCAATCCTGGGCAACGGGTATTTATTCTTCACCGTGGCTTTATTCAACAGTCGGTAGTCTACGCATAATCTGAGACTACCATCCTTCTTTCTCACGAATAACACTAGTGCTCCCCATGGTGAGACACTGGGTCTAATAAACCCTTAATCCAATAACTCCTATTGTTGTTTCTTTAGTTCCTCAAGTTCCACTAATGCCATCCTATATAGAGGTCTAGAGATAGGCTGAGTATCCGGTACCAAATCAATAGTAAACTCCAGCTCTCTCTCTAGTGGCAAACCTGGCAACTCATCTGGGAAGACATCCGAAAATTCACACACTACAGGTATATCCTCAATCCTCGGATGTTCCCGCTCATCATCTGAGATGAGTGTTTCATAACCTTCGTATGAACAATCATATTTAGTACTCTCAAAAGTAATATCATAATTTCCAATTACTTACAAAGTTCCATATGTTTATTTACTGAAGATTTCAAACGTACATTGTAGGGTTTAGGTAGGGAGAAAGTTACAATCTTAGTGTAGCAGTCTAAACGCACTCGATTGGTCGCCAGCCAATCCATTCCCAAAATCACATCAAATCCATGCATATTTAACATTATTAGATCTGCTAACGTTACTCTATCTCCCACCTTTATTTCACATCTTCTACTGATCAAATCAGTTCTCTGGCCAATCTACCAATTTGCTTTGCTAAAATTTCATGAAAATCTTTCAAATCATGCATTTCATGCATGTCATTCTTTCACCATACTTGGGTGAATTTTCCCTCAGTAGGGGTAAAATAGTCTTTTACCTATCCTAGGTCCTTAAAATTTTTAATCCATTTCTAGGATCTTTATATAGTTTCAGTGTATGTAAAAGCTGTTAAAATATGCGTAGCTACCTCTAGCTACTCGCAAAATTCCCTTACCTCATTTTTCTGTACAGTCTGACCTTTTCACTAATGTCTCGTCATGCAGTCTGATTTGCTCTCAATCCAATCTCCGGAGCTGCGTATAATTATTTATCGTGTCAGAAATCATTCAACTAACTTTATTTCATCATTTTTGAGCTCAATTCAAAGTATTGGGCTCGTTTACAATCTTGGGCCCGATTGCACCTTAGTGGGCCTTAATTGGCCTTAAGCCTATTTTCCACTTATTATTCACATTATCGAGGCCTATTGGGCTCATTGGGTCCTTCAGTATTTATTGTGCTTCGTTCTAAACTCTCGAATAGCTCAATTAATTATTTACGACAATTTATCTCAAATTTCAGAATATAATTCATTTTATACGAAATTAATCCATAATTTATGCGGTAAATTTCTAACACGCATGACTATGCAAATTGTCATAAATAAGGGTTACTTACCCGAAATTCCATGATAGGGCACAAATTGAGGCTGCCTCGAGCTCTCGTTTGACGTCAATTGTCGAGCTACACAATTACATATTTTTTCAGGTCAATTTTCAATCGAATATTAATCATATTAAATATTCTAAAATTTAAATCGATCAATTTCGACCGCTTATCGGCTTACCCGTAGCTCGATTGCATCATTAGAATTTTCTCCAATTTTTCCTCTTTTTCTTTTTCCTTTTTCTCTGTCTTTTTCTTCTTTTTTGGCTGAACCGATTCGGTTCGGTTCAGCCCAGTTTAGACCGATTTGGTTTAGCCCGTTTCAGTCCAGTCGATTTTCTCCTTCTCTGTTTGGAGCTTCGCCGATCGGTTCTTCCTTGACTTTCATCTCTAGCAGGTCTGCGGGACTATTCGATGCATGGATCTGGCCTCGATTTCCCAGGACTGGCCAAAAGTGGCCGGTCCAACCTTTTCTCTCCTCTGCGTCGGTGCCTCTTTCTTCCCACGTCGTTTGGCACCGTTCCTCGTCGATCTGCTCCTGGATCGGCGCCGCTGTCGCCCCTGTAGCCGGTGGCGAGGCGTTCCCCCTTCCTTTGGTCGACGTTCGACTCTCTCTCCTCCATTTCTCTCATTTCCTCTCGATTTTCTCTCTCTCTTCCTCTTTCTCTCTCGCTGGCCATGTCTCCTCGTCGGATTTCGCCTGGGGTCGACGTTGGCTACCTCATCTTCTCGCCTGGTGTGTCCGCCGATAACCTCTATTGAGTGAGGGAAGTCGAGGAAGGCTTGGCTTGTTTCCTTCTGTTTCCCTTACCTTTGCAGAATCGCGATTTCACGATTTTGCTCTTTTTATTATTATTATTATTTATTATATGTTATTTATTTTATTATTATTTTATTCATTAAAATATTATAAAAAATCCCAAAATATCATTAAAAATTATATTTTATTTAGATTAATTAATTAATTAATTAATTAATTTTATTTTAACCCTTTTTCCGTGTTTTTTTTTGGTTTTTTGGGATATTATCTTGAGTGAAAATTTTGATTAATTCCAATAAATTCATATCTTGATTAATTGGACTTGAAATTCAATATTTTCCTCGTTATTAATCAACATTTCTCAATTCCATATTTTTAATGAAATTTTTCTTATCGAATTTATACCAAATTTCGATCTTTTGACCGTTTTACCCTTCAGCGTGTTCGGGACCAAACCAATCCAACTTCCCTTCACGAATACTCACTCATTTCATGTTTTAAATCCTTATCTCCAATCTGAATGGTCCGAATCCCATTCGTTTAATCTGTGGCCATTTCAAATCTTCATTTGATCATTAAATGCATTCGGGAATTTTATTCATTCCATTTGCATTTTTCATTCACGTACAACTCTTCTTATGATTCAATTTACATATAACCATGTTTACATCATATGAATCATAAGGAATTTTGATAAAAATTAGGTCTTACAACATCGCACTCATCTCTGATATCAGTTGGGAACATCCGAAGATAGAGGACATATCGGTAGTATGTGAGTTTCTGGATGTGTTCCCAGATGAGTTACCAAGCTTACCACCGGAGAGAGAGCTGGAGTTCACTATCGATTTAGTGCCAGATACCCAGTCAATCTCTAAACCTCCTTATAGGATGGCATTAGTTGAATTGGAAGAGTAAAAGAAACAGTTGCAAGAGCTTCTTGACTAAAGTTTTATTAGACCTAGTGTATCATCGTGGGGAGCTCCAGTTTTGTTAAGAAAAAAGGATGACAATCTCAGATTGTGCATAGATTACAGACTACTGAACAAGGATACGGTGAAGAACAAATACCTCATATCAAGGATAGACGACTTGTTTCATCAGCTGAGAGCGGCTTTTGTCTTTTCTAAGATTGACTTAAGATTGGGCTATCACCAGTTAAGAATCAAGAAAAAAGGATATATAAAAAATGGCCTTCAAAACTAGATATGGCCACTACGAATTCTTAGTGATGCCCTTTGGTTTGACGAATGCCCCTGCTGCTTTCATGAGTTTAATGAATAAGGTATTTTGAGACTATCTAGATCAATTTGTGATAGTCTTCATTGATGATATTCTCATATATTCTCGATCCTGAGAAGAGCATGCACAACATTTGAGGATTGTGCTTTAGATACTCCAAGAAAAGTAGTTGTATGGAAAGCTCAGTAAAAGTGAGTTTTGACTAGATCAGATAGCTTTCCTTCGTCACATTGTATCTAAGGATGGGGTGTCAGTTGATCCGTCCAAAGTAGAGGTTGTACTTAATTAGGAGAAACCGAGGATAGTTACAGAGATTCAGAGTTTTTTGGGACTTGCAAGGTATTCTAGGAGGTTTGTTGAGGCATTCTCCAAGATTGCGACTCCTTTGACTAAGCTTACACGCAAAGACGTTCCATTTATATGGTCAGATCAGTGTGAGCAAAGTTTTTAAGAGCTTAAAAGGAGATTGACTACAATACCCATTGTAGTGATTCCGAGTGGATCTGGAGGCTTCGTAGTGTATAGTGATGCTTCCCATCAAGGTTTGGGGTGCGTACTTATGCAACACGGAAGAGTAGTCGCTTATGGATCACGCTAGCTGAAGGACCATGAGTAGAACTACCCTACGCATGATTTGGAGTTAGCCGCAGTGGTGTTTGCATTGAAGATATGTCGGTATTACCTGTATGAGGAAAGGTTCCAGATCTTCATTGACCATAAGATTCTAAAGTATATCTTTGACCAAAAGGTGCTTAATATGAGACAAAGATGATGGATGAAGCTCTTTAAGGACTATGACTGCGAGATTTTATATCATCCGGGGAAGGCAAACATAGTTGCTGATGCCCTGAGCAGAAAGAGCATGGATCTGTTATGATGATTTGGGAATGGCATTTATTGAAATAGTTCGTCGGACTCAGGATCAAAGTTGAGAAAGCAAATTTCAGATTTATAGCTAGCCTATGGATAGAGCCCGGTATTATAAATCAGATTAGAACTGAACAGAGAAGTGATCAGAAGCTGCTAGATTGGTTAGCCAAGCTGAAAGACCTTGTAGTCAGATTTTACGGCCAGTGATGATGGATTGTTGAGGTTTAAGGGCAGTATTTGTGTTCCAAGCAATGATACCTTGAAGCAACAAATTTTAAGGGAGTCTCACTGTTCCCGTTACACCATGCACCTAGGTAGTACTAAGATGAACCAAGACCTACGTAAGGTGTATTAGTGGAGTGGTATGAAATGAAAAGTGGCAGAATTTTTGGCCATGTGTTTAGTGTGTCAACAGGTAAAAGCTGAGCATCAAAAGCCCCAAGGATTACTTAAGTCCTTGCTAGTGCCTAAGTGAAAATGGGAGCATATCACCATGAACTTTATCATGGGATTATCGAGGACCCGGAAAGCTCATGATGCAATCTGGGTGATAGTAGACAGATTAACTAAGAGTGCCCACTTCCTTGCCATCAAGAGCACAGATACTTTGAGTGCCTTAGCAGAGTTACATGTCAGAGAGATAACTCGACTGCATGGGGCCTCAGTAAGTATTATATCTGATAGAGATTCCAGATTTACCTCCAGATTTTAGATTCATTTTTAAGAAGCCATGGGATCTCAGTTGAATTTCAGTACTGCCTATCATCCTCAGACTAATAGTCAGTCCGAGTGGACTATACAGACCTTGGAGGATATGTTGCGAGCGTTTACGATTGACCTTAAGGGATCATGGGATGATCACTTGCCCTTTGCTGAGTTTGCTTATAACAGTAGCTATCACGTACGAGTATAGCTCCGGTATAGTTATATGCATAAGTAAGTCAAGGAAAACCCACGTACGAGCTATCGGCTCCAATACGACTTATAAAACATCATTGACTCAAAATATGGTGCGAGCTAGGCTCTGGCACATTTCATATATATTGAAAATATCAAAATCTAGTGCGAGCAAGGCTCTAGCACGATTTAACTCATATAAGTACGATAGATGGCTCTATTTCAACAAAACACTCTCAAAACCAAAGTTAGCACCTCGCTTGTGCTTTTCACAAATCATGAAATCACTAGCCAGCCTATCCGTCAATTTTGCCTAAACCAAAGAAATGTATTTTGTAAAAACATCAAAACATGTGATTTATGCAATTATTAGCCTTACTATCCCCTTTTTGTAAGATTCACTTCCAAGCCAAGATCATTTATATCCGAAGTTTGTCATGAAATCAGCATTTCTTTTCTAGAAAATCAAGCATTCACAAGCCCTATAAACACCCTCAAAATACATGCAGCTATCTCTATATACTCATAAAATTCCCTTACTTGGAAACGCGTCGAGTGATTCTAATTCCTTAGAGCTGCTCGTTTGTGCAGTTCAATTCGCCTCCAACGAAATCTTTGGGACTGCACAAAATTACGTATCACATTAGTTTAGTCCAATGAAATGAAATTCTTACGTTCACTGTAGTCGATTCAACTTATAGCTTTCATTAATACTTATGAGGCCTCATTTTGGTTGCTCTATTAACTTCTCGATAGTCTATTGATTCACACTAATCTGGTATTAAGCTCATAATGCCTCTAATCCATCATTTACTTCACTAGGGAAATTTATCAAACACCTCATATACTTATTTTCATGACTTAGCTAATCTCACAATGTAGCTTCATTCAATCATCTCAAAATCATGCATATTACCTCACTAACACCTTAGTATAATCCATTTATCATCAACTTAACCTTATCATATTTTCTCACACTAGACTCATTCTAGGTTATACTTGTTCCATTACATTCTAGGTAGTTTCTATCATCAATACATACACTCATATACTCACAACAATAACTAGATAAGTATACCTTGAGTTAGGGTATTAGAAACTCACCTAGCTTGACTTTCTTCTTGCTCCAAATAGGAACACTCCTTTGCTCCTTCAATCCAACCAATGAAGTATTGTTTCCAAGCTATGTTGTTCTTCTCTTTATAATGAACAACTTTGCTCTAATAGCTTTTTCTCAAATCTTTATGGAAAAGGAATGGTTTTAGAGTGAGAAAGCTAGGTTAATGTTGGAAATGGAAGAAATGGATTTTCCCCATGAAATGCAGATCTAACTGCTCCATTTTTATAGAAAATGCCTTAGGAGATCGATCTGCATAGGGTGGAGATCGATCTGGCCTTGCTTGAATCCTTTAAAATTTTGACAATTTGCAGGCAGGGGATCGATCCGTTTCAGGCAGAAGGCTTTGGAGATCAATCTTGCCTTAAAAGGAGATCGATCTGGTCCAACCTGAGATAACATGAGATTGATCTTCTTAAGTGAGGGATCGATCTCCCTCTTGCAGAATGCTTGGTATTGTGTTTTCCAGGCCATGAGATCGATCTCTCCTTACATGGGATCGAGCTGACCTTAATCCTGCAGCATTTCAACTACAATTTTCAAAGTTAAACTCTCATTTAATCCATTCAATATCCATTTTACGATTTATTCACACTTAGAACTTACAAACATCAATTTATTGTAATTCATATGTAATGTAACTTGTCCATACATTCAATAATCATAAACATTACATTGGAATTTATAGGTCTTACACATCGTACTCATGTGTGTGTCACACGGTACATCGTACTCTATGGACTACATAAACAGAAGCAGATAGAAATGCATCATAATTTAAATATCACCTTTGTCTCAAAATCAGTTCGAGTCGGACCATACGACACACAGTTAGTATGCGCTCAAGCACATATCATCAGAATAATTTTATAAGTAAATCAGTTCCTTTAAATTGCTTATAAATTCAGTTCATTTCACAAAATAATTCAAAAGAGGTTGACTAGCCATTTTTTTATTACAAATCTTAGTAAATTAAATTTATGTCGGTATAGATAGGCCATATAATGGAGACTAAAGTTTTCTACAATTTTTGGTACTATAAAATCACCCTAATGCCTTCTACAATTTTGATATTTGTATATTCGGCCTAGGATGCAATATCTACAAATCCACAGAAAAATACGTGAATCTATCTCTAGCAGCACACATAATTTTCCTTACCTCGGTGTCTATCAGTAGTCCTTGATTGCTTAGTGGTGCGGGTCAACGGGTCAGTGGTTAGTACTTCAGATACTCCGAGGTAAACAATTATATGTAAAGCTTAGTAAGTGTGAGTTTTGGCTGGATCAGATAACTTTCCTTATCGTGATGCGATATGGGTCATAGTGGATAGACTGACGAAGAGTGCCTACTTCCTTTCGTCAAGAGCACAGATATTGTGGATGCCTTAACTGAGTTGTATGCCAGCGAGATAGCTAGATTACATTGGGCTCTAGTGAGTATTACTTCTGACAGAGATTTTCGATTTACTTCCAGATTTTGAACCTAATTTCATGAGTCCAAGGGATCTCGATTGAGTTTTAGTACTGCCTATCATCCTCAGACAGATGGTCAGTCAGAGAGGACTATTCAGACCCTGGAGGATATGTTGAGGGCATGTACGATGGATTGTAAAGGATCATAGGATGATCACCTACCCCTAGCAGAGTTTACGTACAATAATAGCTATCATGCGAGTATTAGAATGGCACCTTTTGAGGCTCTATATAGTATGAGGTATAGATCCCCTGTAGCTTGGGAAGAAGTAGGTGATAGAAAGATAAATGCTCCTAAACTTGTTGAACAAGTTGTACAGAGTGTGAAACTCATATATGAGAGATTACGGGCTGCACAGAGTAGACAGAAAAGCTACGTGAATGTGCGTAGATGGCTACTCGAGTTTGATGTTGGTGATGTAGTATTTTTGAAGATATCACCGAGTAAGGGTATCATGAGATTTGGAAAGAAATGGAAATTGAGTCCTCGATACATCGGACCATTCGAGATTCTCGAGAGAGTGGGAGAGGCAGCCTACAGGTTTGCATTACCCCCATAGATGTCTGAAATACACAACATCTTTCATGTATCTATGTTGAGGAAGTACCACCCGGACCCTTCTCATGTCATAGAGTATGAAGAGATGGACATACAAGAGGACATGAGCTGCACTGAAAAACCTATCTAGATTCTCGATAGAAAAGAGAAGGTGCTTCGGACTAAGAGCATCTTATTAGTGAAAATTTTATGGAAACATCACTCAATGGAGGAGGCGACTTGGGAATTGGAGAGTCTCATGAAGGAGAAGTATCCCCATCTGTTTGACTAGTTGAGTTGAATTTGGAGGATCAAATTTTTTTTAAAGTGGGGAGGATGTGAGATTTGAGAATTTTACACATATCCAATTATGTAATGTGAACTTGAAGTGTAATTTATTGAGCTGAATGTAATGTACTCATACATTGAGGTGGTATGGAATGAATTTCTAAATGATGAATGAGTCATGAATGAGATTTTATATTAACTGTTTAACCAAGGTGTGAAACTATGAGGCCAGATCGATCTTAGAAAAGAGAGGATCGATCTGATAAGCCAAAATGACAAGGAAGGAGGAAATTAAGTGAGCAGATCGATCTCCAATGGAAGAAGATCGATCTCCTTATGATTCTGTAATGAAGAGATCAATCTCATGAGGAAGAAATCGATCTCATGAAGCATTCTATAAAGAGAAGATCGATCTCCTCAAGGAGCAGATCGATCTCATGAAGCGTTCTGTAAGGAGCAGATCTATCTCCTCAAGGAACAGATCGATCTTCTCAAGGAGCAGATCGATCTCATAAAGCCATTAAGAGATCGATCTCACCCTATGACAGATCGATCTCCTAGGTATAAAATTACCCCAAAACGTTCCCAAATTCAAATGCAGATTGATCTCATCAAGGACCAGATCGATCTCCTACCCTCCGTCTATAAAAGGTCCCCTGTGTTTTCCTGCATTTCATCTTTTCTCTCTCTTCCAAACCTCCATTTCAACCGAACCCTAGCTTTCTCTCTCTTCCAAAACACCCATTTTCATCCAAATCAAAGGTTGTGGCAAGAAGGAAAGTTGTTCCTCATCAAAAGGAGAACAACATACTTGCAAATCGAAGGATGAATTGAATTGAGGGAAGAGTTGAGCACTCCACAAGTTTGGGTAAATTCTAAACTTTGATCTTGATATTTGAAGTGATTTTTGGTGATTATGGTTGCTGACATTGTGATGATATAGTTAGGAAATGATTAAGGATTGATGAAATTATGATTTTTGTTGGAGTAAAGATAACATTATACAATTTGTGGTGATTTGGGATTTTTGACTATAAATTTGGAATTGAGGCAATGAGGTAAATCTAGCATGGGATATGGTATGGGAAATGTAGGATTTGAAATAATGTGGATGAGAATGTGAATTGAAATGGAATTGTGAGAATTGAGTTGTTTGAGTATTTAACGAGAATATGAGCAAATATGTGCTCGATGATGCGATTGAGATAGCTTATAAATGTTTTAACATCGTTCGGACAGCCTAAGAGTTCCAGAGAGGAATGTGAGGCTAGTCTGTGATACAGGGGAAATGATTGAACTATACGAGGTGCAACGAGGTAAGGGAAAACTCAAACTCGTTTGTGTGTGTTTTCTGACAATATTGTAGCATGAATTGTGATTTGAGGAAACAAGCATGTTTTATGAGTTGTGAATGAGTATTGCACACGATTTTATAGCTGGATGGAGCCGAACATTTATGAGTTGTAAACTAAGCGTAAAAATGTTTTACAACCGTTTTGTGTTTAAAACGTGAAAAGAGATTTGGGCTCTACGTTAAGGCATACTGAGATTGAGAAATGTGTGCGTGGTTTTTCCGATTGGAACTCGGTTTTAACATGTTTTGTGTTGAGTACACAATTATTTTAAATGAGATTTATGAGAGAAAACCATTATGAGTTCTACGTGAAGGCAAAATGTCTTATATGATAACGGCTAATGATTGAGACTTAGGCGTGCCATGTCGAATACACATCAGGCATTGCTTTGGTAGCATGTAAGGCAGATATTATTCCCCGCTTTGGTAGCGCTGGGAGGCATTGCTTTGGTAGCAAGTAAGATCGATATTATTCCCCACTTTGGTAGCGCTGGGAGGCATTACTTTGGTAGCATGTAAGACCGATATTATCCCCTGCTTTGGTAGCGCTGGGAAGCATTGCTTTGGTAGCATGTAAGATTGATACTTTCCCCGCTTTGGTAGTGTTGGGAGGCCTTGCTTTGGTAGCATGTAAGTCTAGGCCTTACTTTGGTAGTATGTAAGACCGATAGTGTACATGAGGAGAGGAATTGCTTTGGTAGCATGTAAGGTCGAGCCTTGTTTTGGTAACGCGTAAGTCCAATATACCATGTACATGACCATATTGTCAACATTCCCTCTTTTGAGGATGCCTGGGATGCGCACCCAGAGGAGATTTATTATGATGTGCCATGACGAATATTTATATGAGTTTTATTTGCCTCGTCTTGTTTTACACATGAGTTTGTGTTTTGTGGCTGTGCCACGTGCATTAATATTGAGGTGATTTTTATCACGTTTTATGAGAAAAGCCATTATCATATACTTATTTCCACATACTTGTAATTATACTTTGTACTGAGTTATGTACTCTCATGTTTTACATTATTTTAGAGAATGAGACGAGAATGATGTTTTATTGAATCATGCTACATTTTTATCGAGTTTTAACTATAAAACAAATGATTGTGCTGTGTAAATCATTAATTGTAATGAGTCCCTTACCCCTTTACTGAGCGATTTAGAAGCTCACCCTGTTTTATCTCCCCCCCAAATTTCTTCAAGTGAAGAGAGTTCCCTGTGACGTATGGATTAGTGGCTAGTGGAGGATTTGAGCTCCAGGCTACATATTGTACTTGAGGTACATTTTAATATTTCATGTATCCATACTAGAGTTGTATTTACAGACACTTGATGTGCTTTGATGTATGGGATGTATTAGGATAATTAATTCGAAATTGAGGAATGTTAATGGTATAATATTTATTCATGGGATGATAAGATCCTGAGGTGAAAGTTATAAATTATGTATGATGATGAATGACACTGCACAAGAATGCACCCTTAATTGTGAATTAATGAGTGGAAAAGTTTTAAATTTGCCATGTTTTTCGCGTTTTCGGGGCGTTACACGATTCGAACTGGTTCAAAAAAAAAAAGAGAAAATCTTGTGATGCATCGGTTTAAGGATAAACCAAAAAACGATCGGATTTGACCATTTTAATTTTTAAAAATTTATTTGAATTTATTTTTGACCGAAACTGACTCAGTTTAAATATATATAGTCGTGTAGCACAACAATAGGTGACGAACGCGAGTTCGATTAAGCCTCGATTTACATACCATCATGGAATCTTGAGTAAGTGAACCTCACTTGCTACAATCTATATGATTATACGAGTTAAAAAAATTTAAGTACATACGTTGCGAGTTAAACCCGTATAATTTTCTTTATGTTTTGGAATTGAACATTGGCTATTGTAAATGATCGTTTGAACTTTTTGAAGACGTATGTGAATTTTATGATCGATTTGAAATAGGAAAAGTAAGGAAACAATTGGATGGAGAATATAAATTGTTCTCTGCATTGTAGGCTGGGTATTGAGCAATTGTTACCCGGTCTTATTGCAAAAATTTTGTAAATTGTCGGTATTTAGAATTAAGACCTTTGTGCTATCGAAAATGTGATTTCGACTCGTTTTGACACGTTTCGAACCTCGCGATGATTGTTTTTACACATTAAAATCATTGCGTGACATTTTATGGGAGATTTAAAAGCTTGTACAAATTTTATCTGTATAATCTTATTCGAATTAGTTTTGGACTAACTGAAGCATATAGCTTATTTGGCTTATGCTTAGCGTTTCGGATTTAAGCATAAACTGCTTTTTGTCTCGATTAAGATATGACTTTTGGATATGCAATTTTTGAATGTGTATTGTTTATGAGCGTCTTAGTTGGGTTATTACTCGATAGAGTATATGTAAACTTTTGGATTTGTGAATATAAGTAACACCCTAGTCTCCGATGTATTTCGGCTCATTAATAGCTACATTGGGAAAGTCCTCATCGGAATATAATTGTGGACGTTGCTTATATTTATATAATCCAATTATCAAACTTCATGAATAAGATATCAAACTATATGGTTTCAGAATCGTTTTCAGACATATGAACATGATACAAATTAATTGTTTTGATGTGAAATAGCATCGAACGGATTAAATTGAGTTCTAAAGTAAGAAATAAATGATGTTCAAGGATCCTAAGTGATATAAGTATGTGAAAATATTGGCGGTAAGATTATCGGGAAGGATATGTTCTTGTACGAACCTTATTTTTAATTAAAAATTTCATCCCAAAGCATGTTATGATTTTATGAAATTTAGAAAGCTTGCCTGGTTTTTTTTATAATTTTATAACTTTAACTTAATTGTTGACCAAGCATGCAAAGTGTGATTTTATGAAAAATAATTTTCGTAAGTTTGTATGAATAAATTTGAAAATGATTTCAATATGATAAGAAGTATGTTTTGAGACTAAGGATACTAAAGCGTACGAGTCAGGGAAAACCTGAGGGTCGATTTAAAGGGACCCAAGGGAATACTAGCTGACGGCCTATGAACGGGCTAGGCCTTGACTTTACCATGCATACTTTTATGTATCTGTCATGTCGCCTTCGTGGCAGTATGTGTTTTCGCCTGTGTGGCGTTTATGTGATGTTGTACGACTCGGGCCCAATCTACAGCCCCCATGGTCAGGGGTATTCTGTTCCCTATTCAGAGGATGCCCTTTTTTGAGGATGATATGATATTCTATTCCCTCTTTGGAGGATGCCCTCTTTTGGAGATGATATGGTTATTACCCATATGATAGTGATATTGATTGCCTAGTCTCCACATTTCGATATTATGTATCTTTTTCAGTACGATATGATTTTTATTTATGTGTAGTTATGTTTCGATTTTGTTACAATCTGATTTTAACTTATACATAGTTGGCAATTTCAAGCCCAACTAACGAGTTATAATAGTTAGTAATGATCATGTATTGCGAAATTTTGATATTTCCCCGATCACGGGTTACAACAGTAATTATATGAAATGTGTTTCAAATTTCAGAATATGCTTTGAAAAGTGTTTTGAAATGTGAAATGTATTTTGAGACATAAAAAATGTTTTGAAGTATGAAATATGTTTTCGAAAATGTTTTTGAAACATGAGTGTGGTTCACAGAACATATCCTAATGATATGAAATAAATATGTTGTTGCCCCTGCTAATGGGGATGATAATAGTTAGTAATGGAGTCATAACTGATGGGTTAAAATAGTTAGTAGTGTCCTTGCTAATGGAATAAAATAGTTAGTAAAGATAAAATGAAATACATTTCGAAATTGTAAAGTATAGTATGGAATAAGAACTACGTTTTGAACTATGAAGAGGGCTTTGGAATATGGAATATGTTTCAAATATGAAATGTGTTCTGGATAAGGAATATATTTCGGATATGAATATGTTTCAGATGCGAGACCTATTCTGAATAATAAAGATGTTTCTCTATAGATTATGTATCGAAATAAGTTCGATGTATGATAAGTTTCGAATACAAGTTATGATTTGAATAAGAGATGTTTTTGATATGCGAACGTGTTTCGATATGTGATATGTTTTCAGATTTTAAGATGCAATCTCAGAAAATTGTTGTGGTTAAGAACGAATGTGGACGTAAGCAATTCGAGAGAGAAAACTTACATACTTTGATTTCTTTAAACTCTGGTTTTCTGCACTCCACTATGTTTTAGATTTTGAACCTTTGCGAGTATACTCAGTTCGGGTGGTCAGGTTTAATGTTTAATTAAGGAAATTCAAAATACCTTTCTGCCTGAAAAACTTGACAGCATCTAAAACATATCCTAGTCCATAAACTGAAGAAAAGTGTGACTTCCGATAAGTTTTGATTGTAAAGTATGTTTTGGAACAAGATATGTTTCAGAATGTGACAAGTTTCATATAAGTGATAAGAAAGAATGATCGAATGGAAATGTGTTAGACATGTATTAGAAATTTAGTATCGTGTAAGTTATTACCTCTAAGTTTGTGTGGTTTACTTACTGAGCTTTCCCCAAAGCTCACCCACATCTACTTTCCATCATAGGTTCAGAGCAGAGATGCACTGGAATTGATATCAGTATCAGCTTCGAAGTAAATGCTTCAAGATCTCGCAGCTCATATCGGTATAATATTTTCACTGTTTAATTGTACTTTTTCAGACAGTTACCTTTCATGACTGTGTCGGGATGTGTATTAAATTAAGAAATGATTACAATAAGCTAATAAGAAGTTAGATTGGGACCTAGGGTTCATAACCTTAAACCAAGTTAGGTAGTTGAGACCTAGAAATATTTAGGACTATACTCACATGACAAACAAGTATATAAAGAAAAATGAAAATTTTAGCCAAAATTTTATACTTCCATTAGAAATTACTGAAAATTTACAGTTTTTGGGTCAGTACATGATCAATGGCCTAACAAGTTTGTGTGCACTTAAATAAGTTCCTACAGAAGAACAGTTCCTAGAAAGGGATGAGTAGGTTCACTATGAGTGCTATAGCGTTTTGATGTTGATACAAGCTCTAGATGATATATAGTGCAAAATCACACTATTTTACTGATATGCTGGATGATATTGATTTGATGTATTATCATGCTTTTACAAAGCTATTGTTTATTGTTTAAAAGCGCATAAACGACTATGCAATAAGTGGTATTAGCATAGCGACTTTAAAAGATGTGATTAAGACCATGATTATTTTTCATGTATGCCTGTTGATTTAAATGCAATCATTCACTATGTGGTTTGTAAAGTATTTGCATATGGACTTTATAATGTGATTTCAACATGCAGGGTTTTAAAGGTATCACGAAAACTATTTTGGTATTTATTGCTTATAGTTTCTCTTATTGAGCCTCTCAAGCTCACCCCCTTACTCTCTTCACATATTAGCTTCATAACTGGTCCTCCAGTGGATTGCAGTTCTTTTGAGTAGCTCCGAGTTGCGTTGTTGCCATTATGAAGTACAAGTTGTGGCATTACTTTTATTACATACATATGTATGTGTGTGTATATATATATATACGCACAGTGTAGTTATTGTATTTGTTCAGGTTGTTTTAGGATGAATAATGATGTGTTGATTATCTTGATGATAAGACTATTAGCATGCTTGACAAAAATTATGAATTTCATATACCGAAATTGTGTTGGCATGTAATAATATATGGTATGTAAGACTAAGCTATTCAGCCACTTGAGATAAAAGCATAACTGAATTGATTGGGTTGTGATTGATTTAGATTGAGCTAGAAACTAGAAACATAAATTGTATTGAGTTTACCTTGCAGAGAGGTTAGGCAAAATATAAGTTGTTATTGTCAGATTTTATAAAAGAATTGATGAGTTAGGAGATAAGTAAAGTGAATGACATATTATGAATGTTATAGATTTGGTATGAATTAAATAGTTAATGATCAAATAGGTAAAGTAACCATCTGAGCAATAGTGATGTTAGATAATTTAGATACACAGTGCAAAAGGCAACTAGAGAAATGGCGAAATATGCAATTGGCATATGGAGAATGATAATTGAGATATATAAGGTTTTATGAAATCACACGCTATCAATAAGGTAAAAGTATTAGCATGCTATATACGGGGCCACATTAAATGAATCTGAGTTATATTATTATGCAATGATATATGGTATAAATTGAGCCTGCACTGCACACACTTAAATGGACTAATAGTGAATTCAAATTAAAAAGAAAAATTTCCAGGCCTTAAATTTCGTTCCGTAAGTTAATGCAATAAATTGGGTCATTATAGTTTTTGGTATCAAAGCTTGAGTTTGACGGTGTTTATGTAAGTAGTACACTGCGCATATGTTTATATATTGTGTAATTGCCGCTTACCTCACTGAGGAGATTATTTCTGTTTAAAAACTAAGTAAGTTAAGATATGAGGCATGCAAACAGTTTTTGACTCTGCTGCCCAAAAGCCCTAATATAAGAATAGGGCAAATGCAACATAGTATCGAGTAGATGGGGTAGACTATGTAGCAATTATAGTAGACAGTGCAGAATTTGATTGCTCTACTAGCAAAACGATGTGGGGTGCTTGGACACATGCACCATCGTAGGCCCGTAACCCTAATCTATAACCACCATAACCATAGGCTCCAGCTGCTTTGTCGTAATAGTAGGCTACACTTGTACAATAGCCAGTTAATGCACCACCGCAACAAGTACCTCTACTACCCGGAGACACAATTTACCAAATTATTAATCGACTGCATCAGTTCCAAAAAATAGATCTGTCGATATTTAAAGGGGTAACAGATGAAGATAAGGTAGAGGCTCCGATGAAATAATTAGAGAAGTTGTTTCGATATATGGGTTATAGCTCTAAAGGGAGAAAGTTACCATGGTCTCATAGATGTTCAAAGTGAATGTAGAGATATGGTGGGAATCAACTGAAAAGCTTTTGAGGGACAAAAGTCTCGAGACAACTTGAAAGGCATTTTTTTAAAGTACTTATTCAAGTTGTATGTCCTAAAGCTTGTGAAACGGAAGAGGAAGGTAAAGTTTTTGATGTTAACATAAGGTGTCAGGACTCGTTCTCAATCCTTGACTTTAACCAAAAACCACTATAAATTTTTTGTATTTTTAACTTACCTTTCCTCTCTTCAATGGTTGGGCTGTGATTCGATGTCAGAGTCTTCACTTACCACATCATCCATTATCATACATGTCAATATATTATTACTAACTATAACTGCTTTTATTATACATGTAAGATTATATAAAATCTAATACAAATACATTCCCCATAATATATATCGTATACATCACTATGCTGTTTCTATGTTTAGATACACAACTGTACAATATAAGTATACTTGGCAATTGATAGGAACTAGCAGTGGACTCTGGAACACTATCCCTCGATAGCTCTCGCTCTACTGATGCTCTGTAGAGAGATGTAAAGAAAGGGGGTGAGCATATCAGTAAGAAAATCAGGCAAGCAAGTAGATATCAACACTATATACTAAAAATAATGCTATGCCTTGAAAACATTATTTCCTTTACTCGCATTAAAAAGCATGTCTTGAAATATAATATATATACTTGTACAGAATAAATCCCATGTACAGAAAATCATGCTTTCTTTCTCAAATGTAGGCATGTAGTGCAAAACAATGCATTGTATATAAATCATGCCTTTATGTAAATCATGCCATGTATATTTAAATCACAATAAATATGGCATCAAATGATTCACAACACAAAATCGGAGTCCGACCCATCCCTCAGGTCTGTCCGCAGTTTAAATCAGTCAATCAATGTGATATATCATGTAAGACTCTGTGGTTTATGCAAATAGTATCCTGGACTATGATCATATCCGAAAAGTGATCCCAAGCAACACAGTACTCGCTGTGCGGGGCATCACTGCTGCAACGGGAGGATGGTCAGTCCACTACACCGTCAGCTATACGTAACACACGGTACAACGTACACCTCGTGCCACTCAGACACTGTACAAAGTACACCCGTGGACCCTCACAGCCAGGGTGCCTCCCATAGGACTTAGCCCTCGTAATTATGGAAATATTTATACCACATTCACAAATACCCTCATGCTGGCCATCCTCTCAAAATGTGACACTCAGTCACACAAGAACGCGACATGAATAGGTACCATGTATATAATATCACATACAGTGTGCGTCCTCGAGTGCGACACACAGTCGACACTACGCTCGAACACTGTTTCACATCACAAACTCAACTCTAGTGCGAGCAATCTCCAGCAACTAAGTCAATGCATAGTTTATGTATTAAATCAAGTACGAGCAATAGCTCCCAGTACTATGCTATGCACATATCAAATCAAGTACGAGCAATAGCTCCCAGTACTATGTCATGTATAAACCATGAAGAATCGAGTACGAGCAACGCTCCAGTACTCTGTCATGTATCTCATGTAAAACTTGAGTACGAGCTAATCGCTCCAGCACTCTGTGTCATGCATATATCATTAAAAACTGAGTACGAGTAAAACTCCAGTACTCTATCATGCATGTCATGGAAATCTAGTGCGTATAAAAATCCAGCACTAATGTATGTGAAAAACATATGAATCCCAGTGCGAGCTGTGCTCTAGCACGATTCATTCTCACATAATATGATAGATGGCTATTTAAAAGGGATTGTTTATAAAACATTAAAATCAGCACTATAAAGTGTGCTTAAGTCACATCAACCTTAAAATCATTAGCTCATCTATTTATTTTCATGCTAATAGCAATTAAACACTCACAATAGTATTTTCCATGCTTTTTGCAACTTCTCACAAAAGTTGACTTTTTTACTAACTAGGGGCAAAATCGTAATTTACCACTATCGGGTCGCAATAATTATTATTCACTTTCTCTGACCCTCAGAGTTTTTAAGTGAATTTAAAAGCAGACGAAAATACGTGCAGGTATCTCTAACTACTCGCAAAAGTCCCTTACCTCGGATCACGTCACGTGACCTCACTTCCTCGGTGCTACTCAATCTCGCAGTCCGATCAGCTCTCAATGTAAACTCCGGAGCTGTAAACAACCATTCCTCAGGTTAATCATAATTTTCCTACTATATTACACATTAATACAGTCTATTTTCCCTTAATGGGCCTTAAAAATCCTTAATGGGCCTAATTAGGCCTTAAGTCCATTTTCATTTTACTATTCATTTTCGTTGGGCCTATTGGGCTTGTGGGGCCCACCAACTCTTATTGGGCTTGTCCTAGGCCCATTACACCTTATTGGGCCTAAAATAATTGGGCTTGGCCCATTGGGCCTCTCGGCCACATGCCATGGCCGAGAGCTACCCATGTCTCGGTTTCACCATGGCATGCCATTCATGCCTATTATCTAGCCATTTTCACTTAGGCATTTTCACAAACACTTGGTAGGCAACATTACCAATCATCACATAGTTCATTTAGGCATTTTATCAAACACCTTGATTGCCAACAATTTACATGTATTAATTAATCAATTTGATTAATTCTAATGACACCATTAACATTAATACATGTACATTAATCCATTTATGTCTTAAAATCATATTGACATAATTTTATATCCCGTTGATCACTCTCGGCCTAACCCATTTAATGGTGATTTAATATGTTTCAATGCTTAAAACATATATCAACATACTTGAAATCATACATACATTAACATATATGAAATTGGAATTTAGAAAATATACCAATTGTTGTGTTCACGCTTTGGCCGAAACTTTGGAGGCTCTCGGTTTGCACTTTATGGCTCCTTGATAGCCAATTCCAACATATGTCAATATCCTTTCAATTTGGAACAACTTTCATGAAGAATGCAAGTTCAAAATATGCCTAATTCCTAGTGATTTCTAGTGAGAGAAAGCTTGGATAATATGTTTCAATGGTGTTTTCTTCTAGCCGGAATTGGTGTGATGAAGATGACAATGGTGTGGCTGAATTTATAAGCCATATACTTAGCCATTAAGCCTTACTTTCCAGCCATTATACTTGACTTTCCAAGCCTTAGCCATGAGTCACCTTATGAGTCACCTTATGAGTCATAGTTAACTTTAACTATGGTTAGATATTTATCTCATGGGCTTTTCCAATTGGGCTTCTCGATTTGGGCTTTCCTAATGGGCTTTCGGGCTGAAATTTTTACTATGTCTCGGGCCTTTTATTGTCTCAAAATTTGGCTGATCAATTGGTCCAACAATTCGGTCTAAAGGACCTAAGAAATTCGATATACGTTTAGTATACCTTAATGGGCTTTAAAATTTTCACCTTAGGCCCATTACGTTTTTAACCATTAAATTTAATCCGAAATCCTTCCGAATAAATTTTCCTTACTTCCGGGGATGATTATCTTGTATTCTGGCTAAGAATATTTTTCCCCAAATTTTCCTCCACACTTAGGTTAATTTTTAACCATGATTATTCAATTATGGTAAAAGTCCACTTTCTTAACTACAGTTGACTTTTTCCTTAACCATTGACTATGTTGACTTTTTCTCAAAATTTCGAGAGCGTCATATCTTATGTCTTACACTCTCGTCTTTATATTCCAACCGCTCCCGGTGGGTAATTTCACCCGAAACTCCTTTTCTCGCCAAAAAGGTCCATTTTACCCTTTTTTAGCTTTTACTTTCATTTTATATGTTCGGGACAAAATCAAGCTGACTTTCCTTCATGAGCTCTCTACGCTCTCTTATTTTAAGTTCTTATTTTCAGTCAGAATGATTTAGAATAACTCAGTTTAGCCTGTGATACCCATCGCTCACATTAGGCATTTTATGTAGCTTTTGCGTGTTAATTCATTCCAAGAACACTTTAAGTCTAGTAAATACTCTTCTTATGATTCAACTATTATTACATAGTGTTCATACACATAGGAATCATAAGGTACAAGCTACAAAAATCTGGGTCTGACAATCCTCCCCCACTCAGAAAATTTGGTCCTCCAAATTAGAACCAAGTTAGTTATCAAATAGGTGAGGGTACTTCTCTCGCATCAGACTCTCTAGCTCCCAAGTAGCTTCCTCTGAAGTTTGATGTTGCCGGAGAATCTTCACTAATCTGATGGTCTTCGATCTCAATACCTTCTCCTTCCTATCCAATATCTGAATCGGTCTCTCAACATATGACATGTCCTCTCGGAGCTCCAAAGGCTCGTAACTAATCACATGTGATAGATCCGGGTGATACTTCCGAAGCATCGATATGTGGAAGACGTTGTGGACACCTGATAAGTCCGGTGGCAATGCCAACCTATACGCCTTATCTCCCACTCGATCAAGTATCTCAAAGGGTCCAATATAGCGAGGATTTAGTTTCCCTCTCTTCCCAAATCTCGCTATACCCTTAGAAGGAGAAACTCTCAAAAACACGGATTCACCAACTGCAAACTCTAGTGGCCTACGTCTCCTATCAGCGTAACTTTTCTGTCTGCTCTGAGCTGTCCTCAGTCTCTCTACTATCAAGCGGACGTCCTCAGATGCTTGCGTAACCATGTCAGGAGCGAAAATCTTATGGTCACCCACTTCTTCCCATCCAATAGGGGAACGACATCTACGGCCATACAAAGCCTCATACGGTGCCATCCCGATACTCGAATGATAACTGTTGTTGTAGGCGAACTCGGCTAGTGGCAGGTGGTCATCCCAGGAGCCTCGATAGTCTAGCACACATGCTCTCAACATGTCCTCCAGAGTCTGTATGGTCCTCTTTGACTGACTATCTGTCTGAGGATGGAAAGCGGTGTTCAAACTCAACTGGGTTCCCATGGCTTCCTGAAAATGTCCCGAAAAGTGGGATGTGAAGCGGGAATCCCTATCAGAGACTATGCTCACTGGTACACCGTGTAACCTCACTACCTCGCGTACATACAGTTCTGCTAATGAACTCAGAGTATCGGTAGCTCTCATAGCTAGGAAGTGGGCTGACTTCGTCAGTCTGTCAACGATCACCCATATAGCATCGTGATTCCTGCGGGTCCTCGGTAAACCCATCACGAAATCCATGGTGATATGCTCCCATTTCCATGTCGGTATAGGTAGAGGCTGCAATAATCCTGTAGGTTTCTGATACTCTACCTTCACCTACTGACATATGAGACACTTTGCCACGAAGTCTGCTACATCTCTCTTCATACCCGACCACCAGTATACCTTCCGGAGGTTCTGATACATCTTGTTACTCCCTGGATGTAACGTATACCTTGACGAATGAGCTTCCACCAATATCAATCTCCTGAGTCCTGGATCCTCGGGAACACACAATCTGCCTCTGAACCTCAGTAGTCCATCAGAACTCAACTCAAAATCAGTCACGGTGCCCTTCTGCATCTGACTACTCACATCCATATAAAATGGATTAGTCTGCTGAGCAACTATGATCCTGTCCAACAGATCCGGCTCCAAGCATAGACTAGCTATCACATAGCCTGTATCCATGTCAGAAGGCACGACTCCCAAACTGAGGCTAGCAAACTGCTCTAGCAAATCATGTTCCCTAACCATCATGTACGATACCATCCCCAGGCTCTTCCTGCTCAAGGCATCAGCTACAACGTTAGCCTTACTCAGATGATAAAGTATCTCACAATCGTAGTCCTTCAGAAGCTCTAGCCATCTTCTCTGTCTCATGTTCAGCTCCTTCTGTGAGAACAGATACTTGAGGCTCTTGTGGTCGGTAAATATCTAGAACTTCTCACCATATAAGTAGTGGCGCCATACCTTCAATGCAAACACTACTGCAGCTAGCTCCAAATCATGGGTCGGATAGTTCTTCTCATGATCCTTCAACTGTCTGGATCCATAAGCAACTACCTACCCATCCTGCATCAAAACGCAGCCCAGTCCCTGATGCGAAGCATCAGTATACACTGTAAATCCTCCTGAGCTGGTAGGGATAGTGAGAATCGGAGCGGTGGTCAATCGACGCTTCAACTCCTCAAAACTCTTCTCACAATCCTTGTTCCATATGAACGGTGCACTCTTTCAAGTAAGACGTGTCAACGGAGCAGCCAACTTCGAAAATCCCTCAACGAATCTCCGATAGTATCTAGCTAAACCCAAAAAACTCCTGATCTCGGTGACTGTCCTCGACTGTTCCCACTGAACTACAGCCTCTATCTTAGATGGATCAACTGATACACCATCTCTCGATACAATATGTCCCAAAAACGAGATCTGTGACAACCAAAAGTCACACTTACTGAGCTTAGCATATAACTCATGCTCCCGTAACGTCTGTAGCACGATCCTGAGGTGCTCCTCATGCTCCTCCTTGGATCTGGAATACACCAATATGTCATCGATAAAGACGATAACAAACTGGTCCAAATATGGCTTGAACACATCGTTCATCAAAGCCATGAAAGCAGCTGGAGCATTCGTCAATCCGAATGGCATGACCAAGAACTCATAATGGTAATATCGGGTACGAAATGCTGTCTTGGGTACATCTCCACTCCGAACCTTCAGCTGATGATACGCAGACCTCAGGTCAATCTTGGAAAAGACCTGTGCTCCCTGAAGCTGATCTAACAAGTCGTCAATGCGTGGAAGGGGGTATCTATTCTTGATGGTGGCCTTATTCAACAATTGGTAGTCTATACACAATCGGAGGCTCCCATCCTTCTTCTTCACAAACAGAACCGGTGCTCCCCAAGGTGAAACACTCAGTCGAACAAAACCCCTATCTAACAGCTCCTGCAACTGTCTCTTGAGCTCCTCCAGCTCAACTAAGGCCATGCGATATGGTGGTCTCGAAATAGGCTCCGTACCAGGTACCAGATCTATACAGAACTCCATCTCTCTGTCTGGTGGTAACCCTGGCAATTCATCCGGGAAAATGTCTGGGTACTCACTGACCACAGTGATATCTGACAACTCCGGATGTGCCTTATCCATATCTACCACGTACGCAATGAAACCTTGATATGTTGAAGGTTTTCTAAATCAGTAACCACGTAATAAATCATAACTACTCCTTTCATTTATTCTTATTAAACTTTACAACATATCTAGTAGGGTGAGGAAACATAACTGTCTTAGTATAACAATCTAAAACAGCATGGTTTGCAGATAGCCAATCCATTCCTAATATTATATCAAAGTCACTCATACTTAGTAATATTAGATTGGCTGTCATCTCTTTATCCCATACTCTCAACTTGCAGTCATTAAATACATATTCTACCACTTGACTACTATTCATAGGCATACTAATCAACATCATCATACATAATGGTGTACGCTCTACATGTCTTGCTAATTTACATGCAAATGATGGCGATACAAAAGAATGCGTGGCACCAGGATCAATTAAAACATATGCTTCAATATCATAAATCAGGATGTTACCTCGAATCACATCCGATGGAGCATCAGCTGTTCCCTGGTCCAAAGCATGTACTCGCCCTTGACCCATCACTTGTTTCCCTTTCTCCTCTGTCGTCGCTCTACCTCTCTGAGCAGACGTACCAGCTGGAGTTCTATCAAACTCCCTGCCCCTCTGTGGTGCAGTCACAAATGGCGCTGGGCACTCTCTAGCCATGTGCCCCTGTTTCCCACATCGGAAACATACCATAGCACCCTGTAAACACGGTCTATCTCCATGTGATCTACCGTATCTTCTGCACTGATCTGCAGCAGGTCTCTGTCCTCCTATGACAATGCCCTTTGCTGGGGCTACAGTCGTATAAGCAGGAGGTCTAGCATATCTCTCTCGTGCCTCCTCTACCCGTGATCTCTTACCGAAGAGTCTCTTCCCTCCTCGATAACTGACATCTCTAGCCGGCCTCTTCTTCTGTATATCTCGGCTACGGCTAAACTTCCCAAACTCGAAAGCATTCCTCTCGTAATCCTGCTCACATAATTGCGCCTTGCGCACTGCTTCCTCATAGGTCACTATGTCTAATGGGACCAACTTGGACCGTAGCACCGGTCTCAACCCGTCAATAAACCTGTGGACCTTCCTGGTCTCACTGTACATGGTATCCGGGTCATATCTTCCTAGGGATAGGAATCGAGTCTCATACTCGTCCACAGATAGACTCCCCTGGCGTAGTCCCAAAAATTCTGCCTGTGGTTTCCGCTGTGCGGTGTCGGGAATAAACTGCCTCCTGAAGGCCTCCCGAAATCTGTCCCAACTGATATCCGTGTGTCAGGATCTCAATATAGGTCGGGTGGACTTCCACCAATGCTCTGCGGCTCCCTTCAGTAGGAACGCAGCAAATGCGACCATCTCCAAGGTCGTACACTCGAAGAATCCATAAAGCTTCTCTAGCTCTGCTAACCACTCCTCAGCAGCCACTGGATCCTTAACCCCACTAAATGATGGAGGTCTAAACTTCTGAAATTCTCGCAACCGATGCAGATCACATCCATATCCTAATCCACTACCACCCGAAACCGGTAGGGGTGTAGGAGTATCTACAGTCCTCTGTGCATCAGCTGTCTGCGTAGGTGTATCAGGGGCAACTGCCTCTCCTGTAGCAGCTCCTGCCTCCTGTCTCTTCCTACCTGGCATCGTCTGTGCCAGTATCTCAATAATAGTCTCGAGACCATGCTCTAATCTCATGAAGCGCGTCTCGGCACACTCGGGTGCCTCAGTAGCACCTGGAGTCTCATGCGTAGGTAATGGTCTGGCAGTGGCTCGTCTCTCGGGTCTATCTTCCCGGCCTCAAGCCCTACCTCGCATACCTCTACCACTTCGCGTATTTTCTATATAGGCAAAGTTCCTGCATTCATAATAATGAATTAGTCCATGTCCTATCCGATATACACAGTTATATCTAAACACAGCACAGTACTATGGGGATGTATACTTTCCTATTTTCTAACACCGACTCAGATCAGACCAACCTCTGCTCTGATACCATTCTGTCGGGACCCATTCTCAATCCTTGACTTTAACCAAAAACCACTATAAATTTTTCGTATTTTTAACTTACCTTTCCTCTCTTCAATGGTTGGGCTGTGATTCGATGTCAGAGTCTTCACTTACCACATCATCCATTATCATACATGTCAATATATTATTACTGACTGTAACTGCTTTTATTATACATGTAAGATTATATAAAATCTAATACAAATACATTCCCCATAATATATATCGTATACATCACTGTGCTGTTTCTATGTTTAGATACACAACTGTACAATATAAGTATACCTGGCGATCGATAGGAACTAGCAGTGGACTCTGGAACACTATCCCTCGATAGCTCTTGCTCTACTGACACTCTGTAGAGAGATGTAAAGAAAGGGGGTGAGCATACAATGCGCTCAGTAAGGAAATCAGGTAAGCAAGTAGATATCAACACTATCTACTCAAAATAATGCTATGCCTTGAAAACATTATTTCCTTTACTCGCTTTAAAAAGCATGTCTTGAAATATAATATATATACTTGTACAGAATAAATCCCATGTACAGAAAATCATGCTTTCTTTCTCAAATGTAGGCATGTAGTGCAAAACAATGCATCGTATATAAATCATGCCTTTATGTAAATCATGCCATGTATATTTAAATCACAATAAATATGGCATCAAATGATTTACAACACAAAATCGGAGTCCGACCCATCCCTCAGGTCTGTCCGCAGTTTAAATTAGTCAATCAATGTGATATATCATGTAAGACTCTATGTTTTATGCAAATAGTATCCTGGACTATGATCATAGCCGAAAAGTGATCCCAAGCAACACAGTACTCGATGTGCGGGGCATCACTGCTGCAACGGGAGGATGGTCAGTCCACTACAGCCGTCAGCTATACGTAACACACGGTACAGTGTACACCTCGTGCCACTTAGACACGGTACAAAGTACATCCGTGGACCCTCACAGCCAGGGTGCCTCCTATAGGACTTAGCCCTCGTAACTATGGAAATATTTATACCACATTCACAAATACCCTCATGCTGGCCATCCTCTCAAAATGTGACACTCAGTCACACAAGAATGCGACATGAATAGGTACCATGTATATAATATCACATACAGTGTGCGTCCTCGAGTTCGACACACAGTTGACACTACGCTCGAACACTGTTTCACATCACAAACTCAACTCTAGTGCGAGCAATCTCCAGCAACTAGGTTAATGCATAGTTTATGTATTAAATCAAGTACGAGCAATAGCTCCCAGTACTATGCTATGCACATATGAAATCAAGTACGAGCAATAGCTCCCAGTACTATGTCTTGTATAAACGATGAAGAATCGAGTACGAGCAACGCTCCAGTACTCTATCATGAATCTCATGTAAAACTCGAATACGAGCTAATCACTCCAGCACTCTGTGTCATGCATATATCATTAAAAGCTGAGTACGAGTAAAACTCCAGTACTCTATCATGCATGTCATGGAAATCTAGTGCGTATAAAAATCCAACACTAATGTATGTGGAAAACATATGAATCCCAGTGCGAGCTGTGCTCTAGCACGATTCATTCTCACATAATATTATAGATGGCTATTTAAAAGTGATTGTTTATAAAACATTAAAATCAGCACTATAAGGTGTGCTTAAGTCACATCAACCTTAAAATCATTAGCCCATCTATTTATTTTCATACTAATAGCAATTAAACACTCACAATAGTATTTTCCATACTTTTTGCAACTTCTCATAAAAGTTGACTTTTTTACTAACTAGGGGCAAAATTGTAATTTGCCACTATCGGGTTGCAATAATTATTATTCACTTTCTCTGACCCTCAGAGTTTTTAAGTGAATGTAAAAGCAGACGAAAATACGTGCAGGTATCTCTAACTACTCGCAAAAGTCCCTTACCTTGGATCACGTCACGTGACCTCACTTCCTCGGTACTGCTCAATCTCACAGTCCGATCAGCTCTCAATGTAAACTCCGGAGCTGTAAACAACCATTCCTCAGGTTAATCATAATTTTCCTACTGTATTACACATTAATACAGTCTATTTTCCCTTAATGGGCCTTAAAAATCCTTAATGGGCCTAACTAGGCCTTAAGTCCATTTTCATTTTACTATTCATTTTCGTTGGGCCTATTGGGCTTGTGGGGCCCATCAACTCTTATTGGGCTTGTCCTAGGCCCATTACACCTTATTGGGCCTAAAATAATTGGGCTTGGCCCATTGGGCCTCTCGGCCACATGCCATGGCCGAGAGCTACCCATGTCTCGGTTTCACCATGGCATGCCATTCATGCCTATTATCTAGCCATTTTCACTTAGGCATTTTCACAAACACTTGGTAGGCAACATTACCAATCATCACATAGTTCATTTAGGCATTTTATCAAACACCTTGATTGCCAACAATTTACATGTATTAATTAATCAATTTGATTAATTCTAATGACACCATTAACATTAATACATGTACACTAATCCATTTATATCTTAAAATAATATTGACATAATTTTATATCCCATTGATCACTCTCGGCCTAACCCATTTAATGGTGATTTAATATGTTTCAATGCTTAAAACATATATCAACATACTTGAAATCATTCATACATTAACATATATGAAATTTGAATTAAGAAAATATACCAATTGTTGTGTTCACCCTTTGGCCGAAACTTTAGAGGCTCTCGGTTTGCACTCTATGGCTCCTTGATAGCCAATTCCAACATATGTCAATCTCCTTTCAATTTGGAACAACTTCCATGAAGAATGCAAGTTCCAAATATGCCTAATTCCTAGTGATTTCTAGTGAGAGAAAGCTTGGATAATATGTTTCAATGGTGTTTTCTTCTAGCCGGAATTGGTGTGATGAAGATGACAATGGTGTGGCTGAATTTATAAGCCATATACTTAGCCATTAAGCCTTACTTTCCAGCCATTATACTTGACTTTCCAAGCCTTAGCCATGAGTCACCTTATGAGTCACCTTATGAGTCATAGTTAACTTTAACTATGGTTAGATATTTATCTCATGGGCTTTTCCAATTGGGCTTCTCGGTTTGGGCTTTTCTAATGGGCTTTCGGGCTGAAATTTTTACTATGTCTCGGGCCTTTTATTGTCTCAAAATTTGGCCGATCAATTGGTCTAACAATTCGGTCTAAAGGACCTAAGAAATTCGATATACGTTTAGTATACCTTAATGGCTTTAAAATTTTCACCTTAGGCCCATTACGTTTTTAACCATTAAATTTAATCCGGAATCCTTCCGAATAAATTTTTCTTACTTCCGGGGATGATTATCTTGTATTCTGGCCAAGAATATTTTTCCCCAAATTTTCCTCCACACTTGGGTTAATTTTTAACCATGATTAGTCAACTATGGTAAAAGTCCACTTTCTTAACTATAGTTAACTTTTTCCTTATCCATTGACTATGTTAACTTTTTCTCAAAATTTCGAGAGCGTCATATCTTATGTCTTACACTCTCGTCTTTATATTCCAACCGCTCCCGGTGGGTAATTTCACCCGAAACTCCTTTTATCGCCAAAAAGGTCCATTTTACCCTTTTTTAGCTTTTACTTTCGTTTTATATGTTCGGGACTAAATCAAGCTGACTTTCCTTCATGAGCTCTCTACTCTCTCTTATTTTAAGTTCTTATTTTCAGTCAGAATGATTTAGAATAACTCGGTTTAGCCTGTGATACCCATCGCTCACATTAGGCATTTTATGTAGCTTTTGCGTGTTAATTCATTCCAAGAACACTTTAAGTCTAGTAAATACTCTTCTTATGATTCAACTATTATTACATAGTGTTCATACACATAGGAATCATAAGGTACAAGCTACAAAAATCTGGGTCTGACATAAGGTTCCATGTCAGTGGTTGAGTACGAGCCCTAATTTACAACCCTTTGTCAATATGATCAACTGATTTTTGAGATGAGTCAGCCAAGACAGTGAAGTACATTACCAGTCAAAGACATGGGATTCGAGGTAAACTGGCAGCCTTTGATATCGATAATTATGCTGAGACATTCCGTCGAGCATAGATGATAGAGTTAAAGATGAAGGTGACTTAGTAGGAGTTAGGCCAATAGGTAAGAATAAGGGCAAGGACAGGAGATATAGTGATAGGAGGCTTGACAAAGGCCGACAATAGTCTGGTAAGAGACAAAGGATATCTGGTTATCATTCTCTAACCGAGGGGTCTAGGTTTGATTAGTCTAGCCATAACTGTCACAAATTTCATGGCTCAAAGCCTTGCTACAAAGATACAGGTGCTTCTTATGAGTGTGGTAATTAGGGACACATAGCCATAGATTACCCGATGTCACGCCCCGGAAACGCGGAAAATAGGGCAATTTTAAAACTTTTTACTCATCAATTCTCAATTAAGAGTGCATTCCTGTGCAGTGTCATACATTATCATATTTATCGTACCTCAGGATCTCATCACTAGAAATTATATATCATATCAAATACATTAATCAATCTCAAATTAATTAATCCTAATACATCCCATACAATGTTATACATCAAGTGTCTGCAATTATGATAATTGTCTGGGTACATGAAAAGATAAAAGATCCCCCAAAATACAATATATGGCCTGGAGCTCAAGTCCTCCACTAGCCACTACTCCGTACGTCACTGGAAAACCCTTTTCACTTGAAGAAATCTGGGGGGAAAAGAAAACAGGGTGAGCTTCTAAATCGCTCAGTAAAGGGGGTAAGGGACTCATTTCATAAACCAAAATGCACATCACAAAATATTTATTTGTATGTGAAACTCATTAATCTCATTGGAAAACCATAGCATGAAAGTACTCAAAATGACATTCTCATGTCTCAAATCATGTGAAAACATGAAGTAAAAAGGCTCAGTCTAGAGCAATAACAAAGCATGTGAAAATAATGAGATAAACGCTTTCTCAATTAACGTGATGAAATCACTGTAATAATAATGCACGTGGCACAGCCACTAAACACACGTGGCATAGCCACTGATTTAAATTCACACGTGGCACAGCCACTAAGCACACGTGGCATAGCCACTGATTTAAATTCACGTGTGGCACAGCCACAGAATAAGGTTTCTCGCGTGGCAACGGCCACTAATTAGGGTTTCTCACGTGGCAACGGCCACCAAATAGGGTTCTCACGTGGCAACGGCCACCAAATGGGGTTCTCACATGGCAACGGCCACCAAATAGGGTTTCTCACGTGGCAACGGCCACCAAATAAGGTTTCTCATGTGGCAACGGCCACCAAGTATACGTGGCATAGCCACAGAATGGGTTTGCCCGGTGTGTACTCAAAATTACACACCTAAGTCTTATCACATAAGACTGGTTTGCCTTCACGTAGAACTCATAGTGATTTTTCTCTCATAAAACTCATTTAAAAACCTTTTTGTACTCAACGCAAAACATAATAAAATCGAGTTCCAACCGGCAAAGCATGCACACATTTCTCAAATCTCGATATTGCCTTAACGTAGAGCCCAATTCATTACTCACACAAAATTCAACGATTTATAAAGCAATTTCACACTCAGCTTATAAACTCATAAAATAATGGGCTCTAACCGGCTATAAAAACTGTGTGCAATTATGTCACAACACACACTCAACATGCTTGTTTTATAAATCACAAATCATGCTATAATAGTTCAAAATCACATACACAATTGGTTTAATTTCCCTTACCTCTTTGCACCTAGTATAGTGCAATCGTTTCCCCCTTGACACGGACTAGTCTCGCATTCCACTCTGGAACTCCCGAGCTGTCCAAACGATGTTAAAACATCAATATTCATCATCACAGTAACCTCAATTCTCAAAAATCGAGCATAATTGCTCATAACACCTCAAATCTCTTGATTCTCGTAACTCTACCCCAAACTACACTCTCATTCACAACATCTCAACGTTCTACATTTCTCATGCCAATTATCTATGCTAATTCACCACATTATCTAAATTTCTATTTATAGCTCAAAATTCCCAAAATTGCTAAATATCATTATCACTCCAACTACATTGTAATTTCATCAATCCCTAATCGTTTTCCATCTACTTCAACACAATGCCAACAACCATTATCACCAAAATCATCTCAAATATCAAGATCGAGGTTTAGAAATTACCCAAAGCTTGTGAGGTGCACAACCCACGCCTCGATTCGATTCATCCTTCGATTTCTTAGTATGTTGTTCTCCCTTTGACGAGGAACAACTTTCCTTCTTGCCACAACTTCTGATTTGGACGAAAATGGGTGCTTTGGATGAGTGAGAAAGCTAGGTTTTGGGGAAAATGGGGGTTGGAAGAGAGAAAGTGAGATTGCAGGAGAAAAACAGGAGTTCCTTATATAGGCTGAGGGTAGGAGATCGATCTGGCTCTTGATGAGATCGATCTACATTTGAATTTTGGGGACGATTTGGGGTAATTTATGCCTAGGAGATCGATCTGTCGAGGGGTGAGATCGATCTCTTTATGGCTTTATGAGATCGATCTGCTCCTTGAGGAGATCGATCTTCTCCCAAACAGAATCATTTGGAGATCGATCTCTTCCTCATGAGATCGATCTTCTCTCAAACAGAATCATAAGGAGATCGATCCTCTTCCATTGGAGATCGATCTGCTCCTTAAATTCCTCATTCCTTGTCATTTTTAACTCACCAGATCGATCTCTCCTTCTCCCAGATCGATCTGTCCTCATAGCTTCACACTTATTTTAAACACTTAACATATAAATCTCCAATTATCATTCCCACAATTCACTTAGCTCAATAAATTACACTTCAAATTCTTATTACATATTTAAAATATGTCCGAAATTCTCAGATCTCACATCCTCCCCACCTTAAAAGAATTTGGTCCTCCAAATTCAACTCAACTAGTTAAATAGATGGGGGTATTTCTCATTCATGAGATTCTCTAGTTCCCACATTGCCTCTTCCATTGAGTGATGTTTCCACAAAACTTTTACTAATGGGATGCTCTTAGTTCCCAGTACCTTCTTCTTTCTATCGAGAATCCGGACGGGTTCCTCAGTGTAGCTCATGTCCTCTTGTATGTCCATCTCATCATACTCTATAACATGAGAAGGGTCCGAGTGGTACTTTCTCAACATAGACACATGAAAAACATTGTGTATTCTGGATATCTGTGGGGGTAATGCTAATCTGTAAGCTACCTCTCCCACTCTCTCAAGAATCTTGAATGGTCCTATGTATCGAGGACTCAATTTCCCTTTCTTCCCAAATCGCATGATACCCTTACTCGGTGATATTTTCAGAAATACTGCATCACCAACGTCAAACTCGAGTGGCCGTCTACGTACATCCGCATAGCTTTTCTGCCTACTTTGTGCAGCCCGTAACCTCTCACATATGAGTTTCACACTCTGTACGGCTTGCTCAACAAGGTCGGGAGCATTTATCTTTTTGTCACCGACTTCTTCCCAAGCTACAGGGGATCTACACCTCCTACCATATAGAGCCTCAAATGGTGCCATTCCAATACTTGCATGATAGCTGTTATTGTATGCAAACTCTGCTAGGGGCAGGTGATCATCCCATGATCCCTTAAAATCCATCGTACACGCCCTCAACATATCCTCCAGGGTCTGAATAATCCTCTTTGACTGACCATCTATCTGAGGATGATAGGCGGTACTAAAACTCAATCGAGATCACATGGACTCCTGAAACTGGGTTCAAAATCTAGAAGTAAACTGGGAATCTCTATCAGAAGTAATACTCACTGGAGCCCCATGTAATCTAGCTATCTCGCTAACATATAGTTCAGCTAAGGCATCCACAGTATCTGTGCTCTTGATGGTAAGGAAGTGGGCACTCTTGGTCAATCTATCCACTATAACCCATATAGCGTCACGACCTCTTCGGGTCCTCGGTAAACCCATAATAAAATCCCTGGTGACATGCTCCCATTTCCATGTAGGTATAGGTAAGGGCTGTAGTAGTCCTCCGGGCTTCCAATGCTCAGCTTTCACTTGCTGGCGTACTAAACACCTAGCCACATACTCTGCCACGTCTCGCTTCATACCACTCCACCAATACACCTTTCTCAAGTCTCGGTACATCTTAGTACTCCCTGGGTGCATGGTGTATCACGAGCAGTGGGATTCTCTCAGTATCTGTCTCTTCAGGGTATCATCGTTCGGTACACAAATCCGTCCTCTGAATCTCAACAATCCATCCTCACTGACTGTGAGATCCGAATGCGAACTCTGTTCAGCTTGGCTAATCATATCTATCAATCTCTGATCACTGCGCTGCCCAGTTCTAATCTGATCCATGATCCTGGGCTCTATTCGCAAGCTAGCCACAAATCCAGTCTCTATCTCTTTAACTCTGATCCAAAGTTCGACAAACTGCTCCAGTAAATCCCATTCCCTGACCATCATAGTAGATATCATACTCTTCCTGCTCAGGGCATCAGCAACTACATTCGCCTTACCCGGATGATATAGAATCTCGCAGTCATAATCCTTAAGGAGTTCCATCCATCTCCTTTGTCTCATGTTTAACTCTTTCTGATCAAAGAGATATCTCAAACTCTTGTGATCAGTGAAGATCTGGAATCTTTCCCCATATAAGTAGTGTCGCCAGATCTTCAAAACAAATACCACATCGGCTAACTCTAAATCATGCGTGGGGTAATTCTGCTCATGGTCTTTCAGCTGTCGCAATCCATATGCGACCACTCTTCCTTGCTGCATAAGTACACACCCCAATCCTTGATGAGATGCATCACTATACACCGAGAATCCTCTTGATCCCTCAGGAATAGTTAACAAGGTGCTGCTGTCAACCTCCTCTATAATTCTGAAAAACTGAGCTCACATTGATCAGTCCATATAAATGGAGTCTCTTTGCGCGTGAGCTTAGTCAAAGGGGCGGCAATCCGGGAAAATCCTTCCACAAATCTTCTGTAATACCCTGCCAAACCAAGGAAGCTTCGTACCTCAGTAACTGTCCTCGGTCTCTCCCAATTAAGCACAGCCTCCACCTTGCTTGGGTCCACTGATACTCCTTCCTCTGAGACTATATGACCAAGGAAAGCTATCCGATGCAGCCAAAACTCACACTTACTAAGCTTTCCATATAATTGCTTATCTCGGAGTATCTATAGTACTAACCACAAATGCTGTGCATGCTCCTCATACGACCGAGAGTATACCAGGATATCATCAATAAAGACTATCACAAATTTATCTAGATAGTCTCTGAACACTTCGTTCATCAACCTCATAAATGCTGCAGGGGCGTTCGTCAATCCAAAGGACATCACCAGAAATTCGTAATGGCCATACCTCGTCCTGAAGGCCGTCTTTGGAATATCTTCTTCCTTGATCCTCAATTGGTGATAGCCCGATCTCAAATCAATCTTAGAAAAGACTGATGCCCCTCTCAGCTGATCAAGTAGATCATCAATCCTGGGCAATGGGTATTTATTCTTCACCGTGGCTTTATTCAACAGCCGGTAGTCTACGCATAATCTGAGACTACCATCCTTCTTCTTGACAAATAAAACCGGTGCTCCCCACGGTGAAACACTGGGCCTAATAAACCCTTGATCCAATAACTCCTGTAGTTGTTTCTTCAATTCCTCAAGTTTCACTAATGCCATCCTGTAGAGAGGTTTAGAGATCGGCTGAGTATCTGGTACCAAATCAATGGTAAACTCTAGCTCTCTCTTTGGTGGTAAACCTAGCAATTCATCTGGGAAAACATCTAGAAATTCACACACCACAGGTATATCCTCAATCCTCGGATGTTTCCAATCATCATCCGATATGAGTGTTTCATAACCTTCACATGAACAATCATATTTATTACTCTCCAAAATAATATCAAAATTCTCAAATTGTTTACAAAATTCCATACTTCTATTGACTTAATATTTCAAACGTACACTGTAGGGTTCAGGTAGGGAGAAAGTTACAATCTTAGTGTAGCAATCTAAACTCACTCGATTGGTTGCCAACCAATCTATCCCCAAAATCACATCAAATCCATGTATATTCAACATGATTAGATCTGCTAACATCCCTCTATCTCCCACCTTTATCTCACATCCTCTACAGATTAACTCAGTTCTCTGGGATTCACGCATAGGGGTATTTACATGTAGTATGTATTCTAGAGGTTCAAACTTCAAGTTTAATCTACATGCAAAATGCTTAAAAATAAATGAATGTGTGGATCCTGAATCAATCAACACATGAGCCTTATTATTACAGACAGAGAGTGTACCTCTTATAGTTTCTGCAGAAGTGTCCGCGGTTTCCTTATCTAGGGCAAACACACGCCCCTGGGTAACAGGTCTCTTTCCTTTCTCTGCAGTAGTGGCCCATCCCTGGGGATTCACTCTCTGAGGGTGTTGTCTAGTGGGCTCCAAGACATGTGGTTTCTGAGGTTGAGGGCAATCCTTCACCATGTGACCCATGTCTCCACATCTAAAACATCCATGGATCGACCCAGTACAACTTCCCTCATGCATTCGGCCACAATTTTTGCAAAACCTTGTCTCAGGCCTGACATCTCGAGGGGTCTCCCTAATGTTAGGGTAACCTCTAGGTCTCTCTAATCTGCCCTTTTGTACCTTAATCCTTCCTCTTCTGAAGGAACCTCTCCGAGCCTCTGTTTGGAAAATCGCTGGCCTCTTACCCTTATCTCGATTCACTGCTCTGAGCTCATTCTGGGATTGTACCATTTCAATTCCCCTCTCAATCTCTTGTGCTCGTCTCAGAGCATCTCCAAACTCAGTAATACATAGCCTTATCAATCTATCTCTGATGACAGGCTTCAATCCATACACAAACTTCTCTGTACGGAGCTCTTCATTCTTGAAGGTCTCTGGGTCATATCTCAATAGCGCAGTGAATTGGCTCTCATAGTCATCCACAGACATGTCACCCTATACCAAACTCAAAAACTCGGCCTGTTTCTTTCTCTGGGCAGCTCGTGGTACATATTGGGTCCTAAAGGCTGTCTGAAACTCTTCCCAACCAATCACATCCTGGCGGGACATCAGAATACCCTGGGTAGTACCCCACCAATCTCGAGCTCTCCCTTTCAACATATAGATACTCATACTGACCCTCTCAGCATCGGTGCACCCCAGATAATCAAATATAATTCTCAACTCCGTCAGCCACTCCTCAGCCTCTGTAGGATCCTTCTTTCCCTTAAATGCAGGCGAATTCATCGTCAGAAAATCCTTCAGCCGGACCATACTTCTATCATCAGGCTGAGTGACGGGAGGTATTGGGGGTATGGGAGGTCCTTGTGGTGATGTAGGAGTAGTACCCGAGGCATTAACTCCAAAGTGTTGCACGAATAACGCTGCCATCTGCTCAAAACCTTGCCTTACATCGGTCTCAATTCGATTAAATCGAGAGTTAGGACTCTCTGGTTGTGGGACAAGTGGCGGAGGGGACTCTGCCTGCCTCCTCGAACGACCTCGTCGTCTACTCATTCTCTATCTTAACTCGTCTCCTGCGCGTACATATCAAAATCGATTGAAATCTCAATCCTCAAATTCAGTTCATGACCAGACTATTACAGACACTTGGGATGTATTCTATTTCACTTAACCGACACTGACAGTACTAGACACCCTAAGCTTTGATACCAAGAAAACTCTGTCACGCCCCAAAAACGCGGAAAATAGGGCAATTTTAAAACTTTTTACTCATCAATTCTCAATTAAGAGTGCATTCCTGTGTAGTGTCATACATTATCATATTTATTGTACCTCAAGATCTCATCACTAGAAATTATATATCATATCAAATACATTAATCAATCTCAAGTTAATTAATCCTAATACATCCCACACAATGTTATACATCAAGTGTCTGCAATTATGATAATTGTCTGGGTACATGAAAGATAAAAGATACCCCAAAATACAATATATGGCCTGGAGCTCAAGTCCTCCACTAGCCACTACTCCGTACGTCGCAGGAAAACCCTTTTCACTTGAAGAAATCTGGGGGGAAAAGAAAACAGGGTGAGCTTCCAAATCGCTCAGTAAAGGGGGTAAGGGACTCATTTCATAAATCAAAATGCACATCACAAAATATTTATTTGTATGTGAAACTCATTAATCTCATTGGAAAACCATAGCATGAAAGTACTGAAAACGACATTCTCATGTCTCAAATCATGTGAAAACATGAAGTAGAAAGGCTCAGTCTAGCAATAACAAAGCATGTGAAAATAATGCGATAAACGCTTTCTCAATTAACGTGATGAAATCACTGTAATAATAATGCACGTGGCATAGCCACTAAACACACGTGGCATAGCCACTGATTTAAATTCACACGTGGCACAGCCACTAAGCACACGTGGCATAGCCACTGATTTAAATTCACGTGTGGCACAGCCACAGAATAGGGTTTCTCGCGTGGCAAAGGCCACCAATTAGGGTTTCTCACGTGGCAACGGCCACCAAATAGGGTTCTCACGTGGCAACGACCACCAAATGGGGTTCTCAAGTGGCAACGGCCACCAAATAGGGTTTCTCACGTGGCAACGGCCACCAAATAGGGTTTCTCACGTGGCAACGGCCACCAAGTATACGTGGCATAGCCACAGAATGGGTTATTCTCACGTTACCAGAACGGAGAAGAATCGGGCTTACATGCTACCAGAGCAATGCCCGGTGTGTACTCAAAATTACACACCTATGTCTTATCACATAAGACTGGTTTGCCTTCACGTAGAACTCATAGGGGTTTTTCTCTCATAAAACTCATTTGAAAACCGTTTTGTACTCAACACAAAACATAATAAAACCGAGTTCCAACCGGCAAAGCACGCACACATTTCTCAAATCTCGATATTACCTTAACGTAGAGCCCAATTCATTACTCACACAAAATTCAACGGTTTATAAAGCAATTTCACACTCAGCTTATAAACTCATAAAATAATGGGCTCCAACCGGCTATAAAAACCGTGTGCAATTATGTCACAACACACACTCAACATGCTTGTTTTATAAATCACAAATCATGCTATAATAGTTTAAAATCACATACACAATTGGTTTAATTTTCCTTACCTCTTTGCACCTCGTATAGTGCAATCGTTTCCCCCTTGACACGGACTAGTCTCGCATTCCACTCTGGAACTCCCGAGCTATCCAAACGATGTTAAAACATCAATATTCATCATCACAGTAACCTCAATTCTCAAAAATCAAGCATAATTGCTCATAACACCTCAAATCTCTTGATTCTCGTAACTCTACCCCAAACTACACTCTCATTCACAACATCTCAACGTTCTACATTTCTCATGCCAATTATCTATGCTAATTCACCACATTGTCTAAATTTCTATTTATAGCTCAAAATTCCCAAAATTGCTAAATATCATTATCACTCCAACTACATTGTAATTTCATCAACCCCTAATCATTTTCCATCTACTTCAACACAATGCCAACAACCATTATCACTAAAATCATCTCAAATATCAAGATCGAGGTTTAGAAATTACCCAAAGCTTGTGAGGTGCACAACCCACGCCTCGATTCGATTCGTCCTTCGATTTCTTAGTATGTTGTTCTCCCTTTGACGAGGAACAACTTTCCTTCTTGCCACAACTTCTAATTTGGATGAAAATGGGTGCTTTGGATGAGTGAGAAAGCTAGGTTTTGGTGAAAATGGGGGTTCGAAGAGAGAGAAAGTGAGATTGCAGGAGAAAAACTGGAGTTCCTTATATAGGCTGAGGGTAGGAGATCGATCTGGCTCTTGATGAGATCGATCTGCATTTGAATTTTGGGGACGATTTGGGGTAATTTATGCAGAGGAGATCGATCTGTCGAGGGGTGAGATCGATCTGCTCCTTGAGGAGATCGATCTTCTCCCAAACAGAATCATTTGGAGATCGATCTCTTCCTCATGAGATCGATCTTCTCTCAAACAGAATCATAAGGAGATCGATCCTCTTCCATTGGAGATCGATCTGCTCCTTAAATTCCTCCTTCCTTGTCATTTTTAACTCACCAGATCGATCTCTCCTTCTCCCAGATCGATCTGTCCTCATAGCTTCACACTTATTTTAAACACTTAACATATAAATCTCCAATTATCATTCCCACAATTCACTTAGCTCAATAAATTACACTTCAAATTCTTATTACATATTTAAAATATGTCCGAAATTCTCAGATCTCACACCCGAGTCGCAAGATAATCTAGAAGGCTCTAGAGTAGTCGTCACGGATACAGATAATAGTAAGCGATCGATGGCTCAAGGTTATGTATTCACTCTAGACAAAGCAGCTGATTCGAGCATGACATTAATCGTTAGGTGTAAGTTATTAATTCTAGTATTAAAGGTGATTTATGTAACTGTGTTGTTTATTGCGACGTTGCTATAAGTTGATACAACTGATTTTGATATGTTAATATTGCTATGGATTATACTGAAATGTTTGATTTGGTTGTTACCATAAGAAGAATTACTCGATGCATGATCTTGAGATGACAACAGTAATCTTTGCTCTGATGATCTGGAGACATTACCTTCACGGGGAGACGTTTCAGAACTACGCTGACCATAAGAGTCTGAAATATCTATTTTCCCAGAAGGAGTTGAATATGCATCAACGTAAGTGGATAGAGTTATTGAAAAACTAGGACTATGAAATCCTTTACCACCCAAAGAAAGCCAATGTGGTGGCAAATGCTTTGAGCCATAAGAGCTCCTCAGTTGTATCAGCTGTTATGGTTAAAGAGTGGGATTGGATTTGATAATTTGTAAATTTGAGGATCTCTGTAGATTGAGATCAATCTGTAGAGGGTTGTATGATTGTCAGTATGTGTATAAAGCCAAAGTCGATGGATCAAATTAGGCAACAAAAAGAGTGGACCCAAGATTGGTAGAGATTGTCGATGAAATTGGGAAAGACAGTAATTTTTCATCGTTCATACAATTGGTAGTGATAGTATTCTCAGGTTCAGGGCATCTATATTTCGAAACCATGATAGGTTGAAGAGAGTGATTCTTGAGGAGCACAACTCGAGGTACACCATGCATCTAGATAGTATAAAGATGTATCAAGATATGTGTGGTGTGTATTATTGGGCTGGTAAGAAGAAAGACATTTTTGAGTTAGTTGCTAGATGTTTGACTAGTTTATAGTTGAAGGGTAGAGTATTGGAAGCCTACAATGTTGCTCCAGTCTTTACCCACTTTCGACTTGGAAGTGAAAGCATGTGGCAGTGGATTTTATTATGGACTTTTGAAGGCCCGAAAGAAGCACGATGTTATCTGGGTTATTGTCGACCAACTTACGAAGTCGGCTCACTTCTTATCCATCAGGGCTATTGATTCTCTCAGTTCACTAGCAAGGTTGTTTATTTAGGAGATTGTTAAACTTCATGTTACACTATTAAGTATGGTGATGGATAAAAATTCCCACTTCACATCGAGATGTTGGAAGTAGTTTCAGGAGGTGATGGGATCTCGTTTGAGTTTCAACACCGCGTACCACCCTCAGTTTGATGGACAGTCTAAGCGTACCATCTAAACTCTCGAGGATAGGTTAAAGGCATGTGTGTTTGACTCCAGAGGCTCTTAGAATGACCACTAGCCACTAGCTAAGTTTTCTTATAATATAAGTTACCATGCGAGAATCAATAAGGCATTGTACGAAGCTTTGTATGTGAGGAAGTGTATGTCCGCCATTGATTGGGAAAAGGTGCGATAGGATGATTTATGCTTTGAAACTTGTTAAGAAAGTTTTTGAGGATGTTAAGAAGATATGTGATGGACTGAGGACAGCCAAATATGGATAGAAGTCATATATTGGTCATTAGAAGGGATCGTTGGAGTTTGAGATTGGTGTTTTTTTTTTTTGTGTTTTTAAAGGTTTCTCCTTCAAAAAGTATTACAAGATTTGGTCAGAAAGGGAAGCTGAGCCTGAGATTTATTAGACCTTTAGAGATATTAAAGAGAGATGATGAAGTTGAATACCCGTTAACTATACCTCCTCAACTGGCCAATGTGCATAATGTATTTCATGTATCCATGTTATGGAAACACCACCCTACTCCCGCACATATTATCGACTATGAGACTATTGAGATTTGAGATGATTTGACATATAAGGAGAAGCCTGTTAAGATCTTGGATTGAAAAGAGGAAGTATTGAGGTCCAAAGTTATTTCCTTAGTGAAAGTTCAGTGGCATCCACATTCAGAGGAAGAAGCCATGTGAGAATTGTAAAGTAAGATGCGATAAAAGCATCCTTACCTTTTCTGACATAACCACCTGTAAATTTGGAAAACCAAATTTCTTAAGGTAGAGAGGATGTAACATTTACAATTTTGCTATCATATGTAAATTTAATTATTAAATTAAAGCTTATTTGAATTAAATTGGACTAACTTTGGACAAATTTGGGAGATTTGTAGCATTTCAAGGCTTGATGTAATGTTTAGTAAAATTCTGAGTTCAATGGCAAAATGGTAAATGGAAAATTCTACATCCCTGTATTAAATAAGAAATTATAAGGAAGAGTTTAATTTTTGAATTTACAAAAGAGATTAATCTACAAGAATTGGAGAAATTAAAATTTAACTAAGGACAAATTGGATTTTAAATTAATGATTATGTATCCATAAAGCTAGTTGCACGGTTTAAGTAAAATTTCATTAAACCTTACGCCTTATTATTTTATGGTGAATAACTAAGCTTAATGGTTAAATTAAAATAAGAATTTACCTATTAAGAAGACTAAACTCGTGGGCCTCACCATTTATTATTATGGGTAAGTGTAACTAGAAAGCCAACATTTGTTTAACTTAAACAAAAGAAAAGGCTAGACGAAAAAAATACTATTCACATCTTCTTCCTTCTCATGCGAGAGAAGAAGTTCAAGAAAAAAACCATTAAGCCAGCCACGACTAGCAAAAATCAAAAGACAAAACTCATGGATTTTTAAGAAAACCTAAAGCAAAAGTTGTGAAGAAGCTAAATGTGACCTTGCATGGTGAATTGGTTGCCATTTGTGAGAAACCAAGGGGGTTAGAGAAGGAAAGCTCTTTGCTGATTACAAAAAAAAAAAAAAAGGTAAGAAACTTCATATTTGCAATGTGAATTACTAAGAACTGATGAAGTTATGAGGGAATGACCATGGCATGGCTATTTATAGGGAACCGAAAGGTGTAAGTGTGAGACCCCATATATGTTTAACCTTGTATATATGTAAATGGAATTATAATATGGATGATTTTGGACCAAGTAATTATGAATTCATAGGTATGGTGATGTACTTGTAATGTGAAGCATAAGTGATGTAAAGTCCATAAATTCAATGTACACACTTGTAATAAGAGTTTGTGATGTACGTACAAGTTTCATTTTATATGAATATGAGGAATTGGACTTTTGTATGTTATGAATGTGATTGGAATGAAAAATGAGTAGTGTGGTAAAATGGAATGTAGTTGCATAAGTGATGTAAATCTTTGTACTTCCATTTAGTTTATATTGTATACCTTTGGTTATACAATGAATGCACACAAGTTTTAATGTGTATAAAGTATGAATGGATGTCATTTTCAAGTCTAAAAGGTGGTTGGATAGGAAAATGACTATGAAAGCAAATTAAGGATTATTTTGTGTGAATTACTGCAGAAAAAAATACTCTTATTTGAGCAATAGGAATAGGGCAAATCGATCTCCAATGGGGCTAGATTGATCTGTTAAACATTCTGTAATGAGAAGATCGATTCTTAAGGCAAGCAAATGGATTTCCTTAGCTCTCGGGTTGGAGCAGATCGATCTCCTCCCTAGCCAAATCAATCTCCTTAACTCTCTGCCTGAGATAGATCGATCTCAAGCCCTCAACAGATCGATCTCATGCCTTCAAAATGTCATGAAAATGAGAGATTTAAGAGGACCAGATCGATCTCCACCCAATATAGATCGATCTCATCAAGCAATTCTATAAAAATGAGCAGTTAAAATCTACATTTCACGGGAACAACCATTTCCTTTCCACTTTCAATCCAAAAACCTAGCTTTCTCACTCCTAAATCCGCCCATTTTCATGAAGATTTGAGGGGAGGCTATTAGATACAAAGTTGTTCACATCAAAGAGAATAACAACATAGCTTGGGGGGCATTACCCCATTTGTTGTCTTGAAGGAATTAGGAGCATTTTCATTTGGAGCAAGAAGGAAATCCAAAGAGGTGAGTTTCTAAAGCACTAACTCAAGTACATTTGTTTAGGTATTGATTTTGGAGTGGATTGGTATGTATATTAATGGTAGAAACTACCTAGAAAGCAAAGGAAAAATTATAACCTAGAAATAGGTTAGTGTTAGAAAGTGAAATGTATTGGAATTAATGATGAATGGGATATCTTAAGGTGATAATGGTGTAATGGGTATGATTGTAAGATGGTGTTATGGAATAAATTGTGAGACTTACCCAAAAAGGGTAAAATGTGTATTTAAGGCATTTGGGTAAAATGCATAAATGAATGAGAGAGTAAGGGTAGAGTATTTCACATCAAGTCCTAAACAAGTAACTAAGTGAGTTACTAGATAAATTGGTTGGAAATGGCTTGATGATGGCCAAATGCAAACATGGGCCAAACTTAACGAAATAGGCTCAATGAAATATATTGACTAGTTGAAGTCAAATGTGAGTTAGCCACATTAACTCAAGTGATTGGTGAATGATTTGCAGCTTCTGAGGATACACCCGGAGTAAGTTGAACCAAAGCGCGAGAAGCTAAGAGGAAGAGAGTCGCACCCAAGTAAATCGAGGTAAGGGAATTGTGTGGACTCTTAGAGATATCTGTGGGCAATTTGGGCACATAATGCTTTTCTAGAATGCATGTGGATAGGAAATGAAATGGGTGATTGAAGGGCAAGAGTTGGGTTTTTATGAGAAATGTGCATGAAAACAAAAGCATAATGCTTTGAAAAACCTTGTTTTATTGCTTTTAGGCAAGTGATTGGTAGGTTGGCTAACATTTGAAATGATTTGCAAAAGAAATGACTTGATTTGGTTTATAACCATGCTTTACAAAGAATTAAGCCACCTATAAGGATTTCATAAGAATGAAAGCGTGCTAGAGTAGGACTCGCACGATTTGATGTGTTTTTATACGCATGAGTGTTGGAGCTTAGCTCACACCAGTTTTCACATGGATTTCTATGATGTTGTGCTAGAGCTTAGCTCGTACATATTTTATACTGGTTTTGACATGGTGTTGGAGCCTAGCTCACATTAGATGTCCACCATACTTGTTATCGTGCTTGAGATTGCTCACACGTGATTTTGTGACATGATTGATAGCCGTGCTAGAAGCTTCGGGTAAACTGGGTGTCGTACCGATTAAATAGGCTCGCATGTGCATTTTGAGATGTGGCATGATATGATGTGTTGATATGGGTCAACGGAGTATGTTGTACCGTACAGGTAGCATGGAGTACATTGTACCGTGTCGAGACTGTGATATCCCACCTTCGGACAATGTTTAGATCTGCTATGGACAGGCAGGTTGGACGTGACCTACCTCCCGTGTGAAAGCAGATAGAGGTGATACCCCGTACACCTGATCAGTATAGCCTGGGATCACAGGATATGACCATAGTCTTAGAGGATATTTCCCTATTATATTGCCTATCTCACATGTCTATTGTTTTATGATTAAATCCATGTTTGAAATGCTGTATGGGTCAGGACAGTCTGAGAGAGGGGCTGAGTCCTGACAAGTGTTGATTTTATGAGATAAGAAAGCATGATAATGGCTTTAAAGTGCACTTATGCATGATGATTTTCCATGCCTTAGTTGTGAAATATGCATAATGGTTTTCCATGCTTTGAATTTGATTTGTGCACCGAACTAAATAGCATGATTTGCTTTACATGCCATTAACACAAGCATGAACTAATGCTTTTAAGGTGTGAATGAGAAATTGTATGGTTTTGACCATGGCATCACGATCACCTAGATAGTGCAATATCTACATGTTTGCAGGATTGCCTTACTGAGCGTGTTGTTTGCTCACCTCCCTTATTTTCCCTTCTCTACAGAGCATTGAGTATAGACTGAGGACGACTGGAGGTTTCCTTTTTAGTTTTCGCTGTATCCCATCATGAAAGGTAAACACACTTGTATAATATCTAAACTTTCCATAGCACAGTAGGATTTTGAATGTAATAATTGGGGATGTAAAGCAATGTAAACACATGTAAACAACAACTCTGATTTATTTATACAAGTGTTTACTTCTAAATTATAATGCAAATTAAATTGTTATAGTTGGATGAGGTAGACATTGACACACAGCCCAACTGTTGAGAGTGTAGCTGATCACGATCGAGGTAAGGTAAGGACGAATAATAAATAATGTAAAAAAAAAACTAAAAAATTTGTGACGATTTTTGGTAAGTTGAGGGTCGTGACAGTAAGGCTTTGAGAATTTCTTGGGCAGCCATCGTTCTATGGAAATTTGAGAAGAAATTGAAGACTTTTCCATGGAGTGATAGTTAGTGACGTGAGAAACTGGAAGTGCTAATTGCATGGTGGTTTTAAAGTAAGGAATTCATAGAAGTTTTCCTAGTCTGAGTTTGTCACAACCCTCTTTCTATAAAAAATCACTACAAAGTTTTCACTTTATTCCTTAACTTTCCCTGTCGTGAACAGTTTCCAACACCAACTAGTTGAGCTATGACCCGATTTTAGTTACCTCTTTCCATATACCACATCATTCAATTTTTATATAAAACAATTGTAAACATATAAATTATTTAAACTGTAATTTTATTATTTCGTACATGTCTACGAATATTCACATCCCCCAAATTACATTTTAAAAAGTATTACTGTACTATACTTGTTTAGATACAAAACGCTACTAATGTGTATACCTCTCAGTGATAGGTAGCAGCGGACACTAGGAGTGCAAGTCTCCACTCACTCTCAGCCGCTATGGATGCTCTGTAGAGATGGAAAGTGACAGGGTGACCACCAGTTGCTCAGTAAGGAAAGAATGTAAGAAGGTAGATAGCTACACTATCTACATCCTGATAGTGCCATGATATAAAAATCATTTACATCGGGAACATGAGGTAAAATAAAACCATAGCACATGAATATGTATAGAGTCTACGAAAACTCATAAAATCAGGCATGAAAACACATGGAAAACCATCATGTAAAACATCTCATGCTCATTATATCAAAACGCATAATTTCATCACAAATCAAACTAAATTAAGGCTAAACCCGCCCTTCAGGAATACCTTGATGTATAAAACCATATTTCTTTAAAATATAAATACGGGTATAACCCCTCATTCTGGTCTACCCTTATCTATCAATATAGTGTGATATCACGTGAGGCATGTAAGTTACTTTATGGAAACAAATTGGGAACTATGGCCATATGTAAATCCCTGTGATCCCAGGCTACGCAGATCCTGACGTGCGGGGCATCGCAACTGCTATGGGAGGCGAGGTCAATCTTGTCCGTGCGAATAATAACTTAACCAACTAGTCATCAAGACTACATGGTACAATGTACTCCGTGTGATGTACACGGTACAATGTACTCCATGGACCCACCTGATCTGGGGTGCCTGTCATAGGTCTTATCCCACATCACGGTTCGGGGGTGCCTGCCATAGGTCTTAGCCACCCTATATCATGTCAGTAACTAACCTATGTCTCAAAATACACGTGCTGGTATATCATCTCACTATGACACAGTCTATAGGAGGCTACAACACGACTTATGCATGTCATGATATCTAACATCGCGTGCGAGCAAAGCTTCAACATGTTTTTTTGCAAAACATATAAAATCCTCGTACGAGTAACGCTCCAATACGACTTTCATGAATAGTAAATCAATGTAAAATAACTTACGAACAAAGCTCTAGTACGACTTTCATGCATACCATCAGAAAGATTTAGTGTGAGCAGGGCTCCAAGACTATCTATATGAGTCAAAACATCAAATTTCAATGCGAGCGAGGCTCTAGCACTATTTGTATTTATACAAATACGATAGGTGGCTCCATTTTAAATAAATTATCTTAAAAATAATTCTTAGCACCTAATCTGTGTTGTTTCATGCAATAATTAAAAGTAAAAGCTAGCTTATCCTCATTTCATTCACCTCAAGGCATTAAATCATGATAAATACATCAAAATCATGAAATTCATGCATTTTAGGATCCTTACTACCCTTTTCATAAATTTCTCAACTAGGGGTAAAATCATCATTTTTCCTTATTTTCATAATGTTTCTCAAAGAAATATTATTTTATTTCTAGATAGCTTAGAGAATTTATGTCCTTGTAAATCCCCTTGAAAATATGTATAGCTACCTCTAAGCACTTACAAAATCCCTTTACCGCTAATCACACCGTGCATAGTACTAGTTCCACCGCTGGAAGCTCGACCAATCCTAATTCCTTCTAATCCAGCCTTTGGAGCTGCATTTAACCATTATCAGGTTAATAATTGTATTTCTATCTCAATGAACTTAAATAAAAATACGAGGCCCATTTATATTATAACAATCTTCATAAAGTTCCCGAGCCACTGTTCATTCAAATTTTTCTTCCTCGGAGTCTATCGGGCTTATCGGGTCCATTAACTTTTATTAGGCCTCGTACTGAGTTCTTAAACTCGTTAATGGGCTTTCTACATTTAGGCTAAGCCTATTGAACTATTCGGCCATGGCATGGTGGCTGAATGCCATCCAAGCCAACCATGGTCGAATGCCATGGCAAGTTCACACCACTTGCCTAGTTTTCTAGCCAACCTCTTTCATGCATTTTATCAAACACTTGGCATACTCAATTTAGCTTAGTTTTATCTTTTACTCACACATTTCATCAAACACCTTACTTCCCTAACTCAATTCGTCCACCAATTCATCAATTTGATTGAAATAAACCATGTTAACATCATGTACACATGTTACCTAACCTATCCATGCATCTAATTTAACCATACATGCATGAATCATCAAATACCCATTTTTGGTCATGATCAATTCATCATGCAATCAGCTGTTTAAGCCCTTAATTAATATACCAATAAGCTTAGAAAAATCCCTAGATACATATACTAGAAGTTGGAAGCTTGTAAACATGTCTAGCTTGCTTACCTTACCAAAATCGTGACTTTACCCTAATTTTTGGAGGTCCAAATCAGTTCATTAGGTGCTGAATTTTGGATATGTTGTTCCTAATTCAATTTGGATCAACTTTTATGAAGATTACTTGTTCCAATTTTGCCTCTAGGGTAGCGATTTTTCTAGAGAGAGAAAGTTTGTACAATTTTGTCTTTAATGGAGTCACTCTTGGTTTGGTGAAGATGAGTGTGTCCAGACGGATTTTACTTAATCCCTAAGGCTTATTATTGACTAACTACACATTAAATGTTCATCCAATAAAATGGGTTAATGGGTTTAGGTCATGATCCATGGGTTTTGGGCTTGGTTTACCTTAATGGGCTTGTCTTGTGGGCTCTCAGTTTGGGCCTTCCCTTGGGCTTCTTGGGCTATAAAGTTTAGCATGTTTAGGCCCTTAAGTCTACTTCATATTGGAATCATAAAATGTCCCACTCATTTGGCCAAATGGGCCTGCACAATTCAGCCCAATTCAACTTAACCGAAATGGGCTTTAAAATTCATCTCTTATCCCATTATGGTTTTCTCCTTGATTTTAGCCTTTTAAATCCTACCAAATAATTTGTATTAGTCCCTTAGAAATATATTGACCTAAAACCCAAACATCAATGTCCCAATTGGTCATTTTCCAAGCTCAATCCATCAATTACTCACTTTACCTGATTTAATGCTTAACTTTTAAGGTAATTTTTCCTATCTTTATTCTTCCTTGAACTTGCCTTCTTATTTTTGTCCATTTTTCATATCTTACTCATTTATATGAGTTCTAATCATTGAGTCACTTATCTCTAGGGTTTTGTTACACTTGCTAACCCCAAAAGTACTACATTCACTTAACCACTAAAATAGGGTTCGTTTGGGCCTTTTAGGCACTTTACACTATGCCAACGAGTTTGGAACCAAATCAATCTGACTTCCCTTCTTGAACCCTCTATCTTTTCTCATTTCAAGTTATTCTCTTCAATCAAAATGACTTAATCTCCTTTAGTTCAACATCTGGTCCCTCTAGCCCCTATTTACCCTTTACGTGATTTTACGTGCGTATATTTATTTCGTTCTCATTTTCATGATAAAAAATCGTTCGTCTTATGATTCCATTAACATATAATAATGTCATACAACGAGTGAACCATAAGGAATGTCATATATACATGGGGTCTCACAATCTCCCCCTCTAAAAAAATTTGCTCCTCTAAATTAGAACCAAATCAGTTTGTGAACAACTCCGGGTACTTCTTCCTTATTGCACTCTCCAACTACCATGTAGCTTCCTCCGAAGTGTGGTACTGCCAAAGAACTTTCACGAGAGAGATCGTCTTAGACTGCAATACCTTCTCCTTCCTATCCAATATCCAAATCAGTCTCTCGACATACGACATGCTCTCACTAAGCTCCAACGACTAATAGCTAATAACATGTGGCAGATCTGGATGGTACTTCCGAAGCATAGAGACGTGGAAAACATTGTGGACACCTGCTAGCTTTGGTGGCAATGCCAACCTATAGGCCTTATATCTCACTCGCTCTAGAATCTCAAAGGGTCCAATGTAACGAGGATTCAGCTTACCTTTCTCCCCGAGCCTTGTAATACCCTTGGAAGGAGAAACCTTCAAATATACTGACTCACCCTCGGTGAACTCTGCCGGCTCTGAGCTATTCGTAACCTCTCACATATCACCCGAGCATCCTCAGAGGCCTGTCTCACTAAATCAGGAGCAAAAGTTCATCTGTCACCAACCTCTTCCCATCCAATATGGGAACGACATCTACGACCATACAATGCCTCATATGGTGGCATCTCAATACTTGCATGATAGCTGTTATTATAGGCGAACTCGGCTAATGGTAAATGATCATCCCATGAGCCTTTAAAATCTAGCACATATGCTCTCAACATATCCTCCAGAGTCTGTATAGTACTCTTTGACTGACCATCTGTTTGAGGATGGAAGGTAGTGTTAAAACTCTACTGGGTCCCCATCGCTTCCTAAAAGTGTCCCCAAAAGTGGGAAGTGAAGTGTGAATCCCTATCTGAAACAATGCTCACTGGAACACCATGTAACTGAACTATCTCTCGAACATACAAGTTCACCAATTGACTCAGAGTATCAGTAGCACTCATAGTTAAAAAGTGGACTGACTTTGTCAACCTATCCACAATCAACCAGATGACATCATGACCTCTGCAGGTCCTTGGTAAACCCAGCATAAAATCCATGGTAATGTGCTCCCATTTCCATCTTGGTATCGGTAGAGGCTGCAATAACCCTGCAAGCTTCTGATGCTCTACCTTCACCTACTGACAGACGAGACATCTAGCGACATACTCTGCAATGTCTATCTTCATCCCAGACCACCAATAAACCTTCTGAAGGTTCTGATACATCTTGGTACTCTCTGGATGTATCGTATATCTCGCTGAGTAAGCCTCTGATAAAATCGATCTCCTGATCTCTGAATCCTCAGGAACACATATCTTGTCCCAAAACCTCAGTAATCCATCTGTACTCATCTTAAAATCAGTACCTACACCTGTCTGCATCTGATTCCTCTAGTTAATGCACTGTTGATCATTCTGCTGAGCCTTTCAGATTCGGTCAATCAACTTCGGCTCCAATCTCAGGCTAGCTATAATCTCAAATCTATCTGAATCAGGTGAGCCTATGTCCAAACTGAGGTTCGCGAACTGCTCTAACAACTCATGTTCTTGAACCATCATAAACAACACCAACCTGATATTCTTCCTGCTCAAGGCATCGACAACTACATTCACCTTGCCTGGGTGGTACAGGATCTCACAGTAGTAATCTTTTAGAAGCTCGAGCCATCTTCTCTATCTCATATTCAGCTCCTTCTACGAGAATAAATACTTAAGGCCCTTGTGGTCTATAAATACCTAAAATTTCTCACTATAAAGATAGTGGCGCCATATCTTCAACGCAAACACTACAGCTACTAACTCTAAATCATGAGTCGGATAGTTCCTCTCATGATCCTTCAGCTGTCTAGATCTATAGGCAACTACCTCCCATCCTGCATAAGTACACAACCTAGTCCCTGGTGTGATGCATCCGTACGCACAGAGAAACCTCCTAAGCTGGTAGGAATAGTGAGAATCGGAGCAGTTGTCAACCGACGTTTAAGCTCCGGAAAACTCTTCTCACATGCCTCGTCTCACACAAACTCAACAACGAGAGATGTGTCAATGGAGCAGCTAGTCTGGAGAAACCCTCTACAAATCTTCGATAGTAACTTGCCAATCCTAAAAACTTCTGATCTTGGTGACAGTCCTAGGTTGTTCCCACTGAACAACTGCCTCTATCTTGGATGGATCTACTGCTACCCTATCTCTCGATACAACAAGGTCCATAATTGAAATTTGCTCTAACCAAAAGTCACAATTACTAAGATTGGCATATAACTCCTTCTCTCGAAGGGTCTACAGAACTATCTTCAAGTGCCACTCATGATTCTCCCTGGACTTGGAATAAACCAATATATCATCGATAAACATAATCACAAACTGGTCTAGGTATGGTTTGAACACATTGTTCATCAGAGCCATAAATGCTGCGGGGGCATTCGTCAATCTAAATGGCATAACCAAAAACTCGTTATGACCATATCGAGTGCAAAATGCTATCAAGTGAAAAGGGTTTCCCTGCGACGTACAGAGTAGTGGCTAGTGGAGAACTTGAGCTCCAGGCAATATATTGTATTTTAAGGTATCTTTTATCTTTTCATGTACCCAGACAATTACTATAATTGTAGACACTTGATGTATAACATTATATGGGATGTATTAGGATTAATTAACTTGAGATGGATTAATGTATTTGGTATGATATATAAATTCTATTGATGAGATCCTGAGGAATGATGATTATGATGATGTATGACACTGCACAGGAATACACCTTTAATTGTGAATTAACGAGTAAAAAGTTTTAAATTAGCCCTATTTTCCACATTTTCGGGGCGTGACAGAGTTTTCTTGGTATCAGAGCTTAGGGTGTCTAGTACTGTCAGTGTCGGTTAAGTGAAATAGAATACATCCCAAGTGTCTGTAATAGTCTGGTCATGAACTGAAATTGAGGATTGAGATTTCAATCGATTGTGATATGTACGCGCAGGAGACGAGTTGAGATAGAGAATGAGTAAACGATGAGGTCGTTCGAGGAGGCAGGCAGAGTCCCCTCCGCCGCCTGTCCCACAACCAGAGAGTCCTAACTCTCGATTTAATCGGATTGAGACCGATGTGAGGCAAGGTTTTGAGTAGATGGCAGCGTTATTCGCGCAACACTTTGGAGTTAATGCCTCAGATACTACCCCTACACCACCACAAGGACCTCCCATACCCCCAGTGCCTCCCGTCACTCAGCCTGAGGATAGAAGTATGGTTCGACTAAGGGATTTTTTGAAGATGAATCCACCCGCATTTAAGGGAAAGAAGGATCCTACAGAGGCTGAGGAGTGGTTGATGGAATTGAGAATTATATTTGATTTTCTGGGGTGCACCGATGCTGAGAGGGTCTGTATGAGTGCCTATATGCTGAAGGGGAGAGCTCGAGATTGGTGGGGTACTACCCAGGGTATTCTGATGTCCCGCCAGGATGTGATTGGTTGGGAAGAGTTCCAGACAGCCTTTATGACCCAATATGTACCACGAGCCGCCCAGAGAAAGAAACAGGCCGAGTTTTTGAGTTTGGTACAGGGTGACATGTCTGTGGATGACTATGAGAGCCAATTCACAGTGCTATTGAGATACGACCCAGAGACCTTCAAGAGTGAAGAGCTCCGCACAGAGAAGTTTGTGTATGGGTTGAAGCCTGTCATCAGAGATAGATTGATAGGGCTATGTATTACTGAGTTTGGAGATGCTCTGAGATGAGCACAATAGATTGAAAGAGGAATTGAGATGGTACAATCCCAGAATGAGCTCAGAGCGGTGAATAGAGATAAGGGCAAGAGGCCAGCACTTTACCAAATAGAGGCTCGGAGAGGTTCCTTCAGAAGAGGAAGGATTGAGGTACAGAAGGGCAGATTAGAGAGACCCAGAGGTTACCCTAACATTAGAGAGACCCCTCGAGATGTCAGGCCTGAGATAAGGTTTTGCAGAGATTGTGGCCGAATGCATGAGGGAAGTTGTACTGGGTCGATCCATGGATGTTTTAGATGTGGAGACATGGGTCACATGGTGAAGGATTGCCCTCAACCTCAGAAACCACATGGATTGGAGCCTACTAGACAACAGCCTCAGAGAGTGGATCCCCGGAGACGGGCCACTGCGGCAGAGAAAGGGAAGAAACCTGTGGCACAGGGGCGTGTGTTCGCCCTGGATAAGGAGACCGCAGACACTTTGGCAGAAACTATAAGAGGTACACTCTCTGTCTGTAATCATAAGGCTCATGTGTTGATTGATCCAGGATCCACGCACTCCTTTATTCCTGAGCATTTTGCATGTAGATTAAACTTGAAGTTTGAACCTCTAGAATATATACTACATGTAAATACCCCTATGCGTGAATCCCAGAGAACTGAGTTAATTTGTAAGGGATGCGAGATAAAGGTGGGAGATAGAGTGATGTTAGCAGATCTAATCCTGTTGAATATTCATGGGTTTGATGTAATTCTGGGAATGGATTGGTTGGCGACCAATCGAGTGAGTTTAGACTGCTACACTAAGATTGTAACTTTCTCCCTACCTGAACCTTACAGTGTACGATTGAGATATTGAGGGAATGATTATGTGGATTTCTAGTAAGTAATTTGAGAATTTTAATATTATTTTGGAGAATATTAAATATGATTATTCATGTGAAGGTTATGAGACACTCATCTCAGACGATGAGCGGGAACATCCGAGGATTGAGGATATACCGGTGGTTTGTGAATTTCTGGATGTTTTCCCAGATGAATTGCCAAGTTTACCACCAGAGAGAGAGCTGGAGTTTACCATTGATTTGGTACCAGATACTCAGCCGATCTCTAAACCGCCTTACAGGATGGCATTAGTGGAACTTGAGGAATTGAAGAAACAACTACAGGAGTTATTGGATCAAGGGTTTATTAGACCCAGTGTTTCGTCATGGGGAGCGCCAGTACTATTTGTTAAGAAGAAGGATGGTAGTCTCAGATTATGTGTAGACTACCGGTTGTTGAATAAAGCCACGGTGAAGAATAAATACCCATTGCCCAGGATTGATGATCTACTTGATCAGCTGAGAGGGGCATCAATCTTTTCTAAGATTGATTTGAGATCGGGCTATCACCAATTGAGGATCAAGGAAGAAGATATTCCAAAGATGGCCTTCAGGACGAGGTATGGCCATTACGAATTTCTGGTGATGTCCTTTGGATTGACAAACGCCCCTGCAGCATTTATGAGACAGATGAACGAGGTGTTCAGAGACTATCTAGATAAATTTGTGATAGTCTTTATTGATGATATCCTGGTGTACTCTCGGTCGTATGAGGAGCATGCACAGCATTTATGGTTAGTACTTCAGATACTCCGAGATAAGCAATTATACGGAAAGCTTAGTAAGTGTGAGTTTTGGCTGAACCGGATAGCTTTCCTTGGTCATATAGTCTCAGAGGAAGGAGTATCAGTGGACCCAAGCAAGGTGGAGGCTGTGCTTAATTGGGAAAGGCCGAGGACAGTTACTGAGGTTCGAAGCTTCCTTGGTTTGGCAGGGTATTACAGAAGATTTGTGGAAGGATTTTCCAGGATTGCCACCCCTTTGACTAAGCTCACGCGCAAAGAGACTCCATTTATATGGACTGATCAATGTGAGCTCAGTTTTCAGGAATTAAAAAGGAGATTGACAGCGGCACCTGTGTTAACCATTCCTGAGGGATCAGGAGGATTTTCGGTGTATAGCGATGCATCTCACCAAGGATTAGGGTGTGTGCTTATGCAGTACAGAAGAGTGGTCGCATATGGATCACGACAGCTGAAGGACCATGAGCGGAATTACCCCAAGCATGATTTGGAGTTAGCCGCTGTGGTATTTGCTTTGAAGATCTGGCGACACTACTTATATGGGGAAAAATTCCAGATCTTCACTGATCACAAGAGTTTGAGATATCTCTTTGATCAAAAAGAGTTAAACATGAGACAAAGGAGATGGATGGAACTCCTTAAGGATTATGACTGCGAGATTCTTTATCATCCGGGTAAGGCGAATGTGGTTGCTGATGCCCTGAGCAGGAAGAGTATGATATCTGCTATGATGATCAGGGAATAGGATTTGTTAGAGCAGTTCGCCGAACTTCGGATCAGAGTTAAAGAGGTAGAGACTGGATTTTTGGCTAGCCTGCGAATAGAGCCCAGGATCATGGATCAGATTAGAACTGGGCAGCGCAGTGATCAGAGATTGATAGATATGGTTAGCCAAGCTGAGCAGAGTTCGCAGTCGAATCTCACCATCAGTGAGGATGGATTGTTGAGATACAGAGGACGGATCTGTGTACCGGACGATGATACCCTGAAGAGACAGATACTGAGAGAATCCCACTGCTCGCGATACACCATGCACCCAGGAAGTACTAAGATGTACCGAGACTTAAGAAAGGTGTATTGGTGGAGTGGTATGAAGCGAGACGTGGCAGAGTATGTGGGCAGGTGTTTCGTATGCCAGCAAGTGAAAGCTGAGCATCGAAAGCCCGGAGGACTACTACAGCCCTTACCTGTACCTACATGGAAATGGGAGCATGTCACTATGGACTTTATTATGGGTTTACCGAGGACCCAAAGAGGTCATGACGCTATATGGGTTATAGTGGATAGATTGACCAAGACTGCCCACTTCCTTACCATCAAGAGAACAGATACTGTGGATGCCTTAGCTGAGCTGTATGTCAGCGAGATAGCTAGATTACATGGGGCTCCAGTGAGTATTACTTCTGATAGAGATTCTCGATTTACTTCTAGATTTTAGACCCAGTTTCAGGAGTCCATGGGATCTCGATTGAGTGTTAGTACCGCCTATCATCCTCAGACAGATGGTCAGTCAGAGAGGACTATTCAGACCCTGGAGGATATGTTGAGGGCGTGTACGATGGATTTTAAGGGATCATGGGATGATCACCTGCCCCTAGCAGAGTTTGCATACAATAACAGCTATCATGCGAGTATTGGAATGGCACCCTTTGAGGCTCTATATGGTAGGAGGTGTAGATCCCCTGTAGCTTGGGAAGAAGTCGGTGACAGAAAGATAAATGCCCCCGAGCTTGTTGAGCAAGCTGTACAAAGTGTAAAACTCATATGTGAGAGATTACGGGGCTGCACAAAGTAGACAGAAAAGCTAAGCGGATGTACGTAGACGGCCACTCGAGTTTGACTTTGGTGATGCAGTATTTCTGAGAGTATCACCGAGCAAGGGTATCATGCGATTTGGGAAGAAAGGAAAGTTGAGTCCTCGATACGTAGGACCATTCGAGATTCTTGAGAGAGTGGGAGAGGTAGCTTACAGATTAGCATTACCCCTACAGATGTCCGGAATACACAATGTTTTTCATGTGTCTATGTTGAGAAAGTACCACCCGGACCCTTCTCATGTTATAGAGTATGATGAGATTGACATACAGGAGGACATGAGCTATACTGAGGAACCCGTCCGGATTCTCGATAGAAAGGAGAAGGTACTGAGAACCAAGAGCATCCCATTAGTTAAAGTTTTCTGGAAACATCACTCAATGGAAGAGGCAACGTGGGAACTAGAAAATCTCATGAAGGAGAAATACCCCCATCTATTTGACTAGTTGAGTTGAATTTGGAGGACCAAATTCTTTTTAAGGTGGGGAGGATGTGAGATCTGAGAATTTCAGACATATTTATTGATGTAATAATAATTTGAAGTGTAATTTATTGAGCTAAGTGAATTGTGGGAATGATAATTGGAGATTTATATGTTAAGTGTCAAAATAAATGTGAAACTATGAGGACAGATCGATCTGGGAGAAGGAGAGATCGATCTGGTGAGTTGAAAATGACAAGGAAGGAGGAATTTGAGGAGCAGATCGATCTCCAATGGAAGAGGATCGATCTCCTTATGAATCTATTTGAGAGAAGATCGATCTCATGAGGAAGAGATCGATCTCCAAATGATTCTGTTTGGGAGAAGATCGATCTCCTTAGGAGCAGATTGATCTCATAAAGCCATAAAGAGATCGATCTCACCCCTCGACAGATCGATCTCCTAGGCATAAAATTGCCCAGATCGTCCCCAAAATTCAAACGCAGATCGATCTCACCCCTCGACAGATCGATCTCCTACCTCCAGTCTATATAAGGAACCCCTGTTTTTCTCCTGCAAACTCACTTTCTCTCTCTTCCAAACCCATTTCCACCGAAAACCTAACTTTCTCACTCATCCAAATCACCCATTTCTGGCCGAATCAGAGGTTGTGGCAAGAAGGAAAGTTGTTCCTCATCAAAGGGAGAACAACATACTTGGAAATCGAAGGACGAATCGGATTGAGGCGTGGGTTGTGCTTCTCACAAGCTTTGGGTAATTTCTAAACGTCGATCTTGATATTTGAGATGATTTTGATGATATTGGTGGTTGTCATTGCGTTGAAATAGTTGAGAGATGATTAGGGATTGATGAAATTACAATGTAGTTGGAGTAATGTTGATATTTGGAAATTTTGGCAATTTTGAGAATTTGTGCTATAAATGGAAATTTAGACAATGTGATGAATTAGCATAGATAATTGGCATGAGAAATGTAGGACGTTGAGATATTGTGAATGAGGTTGTAGTTTAGGGTACAGTTACGAGAATCAAGAGATTTGAGGAGTTATGAGCAATTATGCTCGATTTTGAGAATTGAGGTTTATGAGATAATTGAGTATTGATGTTTTAACATCGTTTGGACAGCTCGGGAGTTCCAGAGTGGAATGCGAGACTAGTCCGTGATACGGGGGAAACGATTGCACTATACGAGGTGCAAAGAGGTAAGGGAAATCTAAACCATTTGTGTATGTGATTTGTAAACTATTTTAGCATGAATTGTGGTTTATAAAACAAGCATGTTGGGTTTTGTGTTGAGATTTAATTGCACACGATTTTTATAGCCGGTTGGAGCCCAATGTTTTTATGAGTTTATAACTGGGCTCTACGTTAAGGCAATATCGAGATTTGAGAAATGTGTGCTTGTGCTTTGCCGGTTGGGACTCGGTTTTTATTATGTTTTGTGTTGAGTACAAAACGATTTTCAAATGAGATTTATGAGAGAAAAACCATTATGAGTTCTATGTGAAGGCAAACCAGTCTTGTGTGATAAGACTTAGGTGTGTAATTTTGAGTACACATCGGGCATTGCTCTGGTAGCATGTAAGCCCGATTCTTCTCCGTTCTGGTAACGTGAGAATAACCCATTCTGTGGCTGTGCCACGTATACTTAGTGGCCGTTGCCACGTGTGAAACCCTATTTGGTGGCCGTTGCCACGTGAGAAACCCCATTGGTGGCCGTTGCCACGTTATACCCCATTGGTGGCCGTTGCCACGTTGAGAAACCCCATTGGTGGCCGTTGCCATGTTATACCCCATTGGTGGCCGTTGCCACGTTGAGAAACCCCATTAGTGGCCGTTGCCACGTTATACCCCATTGGTGGCCGTTGCTACTTGAGAAACCCCATTGGTGGCCGTTGCCACGTGAGAAACCCTATTCTGTGGCTGTGCCACGTGTGAAATTAAATCAGTGGCTATGCCACGTGTGTTTAGTGGCTATGCCACGTGAGAAATTAAATCAGTGGCTATGCCACGTGTGTTTAGTGGCTGTGCCACGTGAGAATTTAAATCAGTGGCTATGCCACGTGTGTTTAGTGGCTGCGCCACTTGCAATACTATTCCAGTGATTTTATCACGTATTTGAGAAAAGCGTTTATCGCATTGTTTTCACATGCTTTGTTATTGCTCTAGAGTGAGCCTTTTTACTTCATGTTTACACATGACTTGAGACATGAGAATGTCGTTTTGAGTACTTTCATGCTATGGTTTTCAAATGAGTTTCACATACAAATAAGCATTTTGTGGCGTGCATTTTGGTTTATGAAATGAATTCCTTACCCCCTTTACTGAGCGATTTAGAAGCTCACCCTGTTTTCTTTTCCCCCCAGATTTCTTCAAGTGAAAAGGGTTTCCCTGCGACGTACAGAGTAGTGGCTAGTGGAGAACTTGAGCTCCAGGCCATATATTGTATTTTAAGGTATCTTTTATCTTTTCATGTACCCAGACAATTACTATAATTGCAGACACTTGATGTATAACATTATATGGGATGTATTAGGATTAATTAACTTGAGATGGATTAATGTATTTGGTATGATATATAAATTCTATTGATGAGATCCTGAGGAATGATGATTATGATGATGTATGACACTGCACAGGAATGCACCTTTAATTGTGAATTAACGAGTAAAAAGTTTTAAATTAGCCTATTTTCTGCATTTTCGGGGCGTGACAATCTGTAGCAACTGTTTGTCCAGCATCAGCAGCTTGGGCAGCTGGGCCCTGTCTCTCCCTAACTCTCTGCATAGACTGAACGACTAACTCCATAATAGTCTCTATACTCTGCTCTAACCTAGCGAAGCGTGCCTCAATATCCTTTGACCTCTCAATAGGCTCATGCGGGATCTGATCAGTCTGCGGCTTCGCACGGCTCTTAGGCCTCCCCTACGGCCCCTAGCACGTGCACTCGCCACTTTACCACTGTATGTGATAGGTATAATGCCTAAATTCCTGCATCCATAACTATTCATTAGTCTAACCCATATGATATACACATTTACATCTGAACAAAGCACAGTAATATGGGGATCTAATTTCTCTTATTACTAACACCGACTCATATCAGGTCAACTCGGCTCTAAAATCACCTCTGTCACGACCCCTTCTCTATCGAAAATCACTAAAAATTTTTCGCTTTATTCCTTAACTTTCCCTGTCATGAATAGTTTCCAACACCAACTAGTTGAGCTATGACTCAATGTTAGTTACCTCTTTCCATATACAACATCATTCAATATTTATATAAAACAGTTGTAAACATATAAATTACTTAAACTATAATTTTATTATTTCGTACTGTCTACATATAAATTACTTAAACTATAATTTTATTATTTCGTACTGTCTACGAATATTCACATCCCCCAAATTACATTCCAAAAAGTATTACTATGCTATACTTGTTTAGATACAAAACGCTACTAATGTGTATACCTCTCAACGATGGGTAGCAGCGGACACCGAAGGTGCAAGTCTCAACTCGCTCTCAACTGCTATAGATGCTCTATAGAGATGGAAAGTGAAAGGGTGAGTACCACATGCTCAGTAAGGAAAGAATGTAAGGAGGTAGATAACTACACTATCTACATGCTGATAATCCCATGATATAAAAATCATTTACATCGGGAACATGAGGTAAAATAAAACCATGCCACATGAATATGTATAGAGTATAGGGAACTAATAATATTGGGCATGATAACATACAGAAAACCATCATGTAAAACATCTCATGCTCATTATATCAAAACTCATAATTTCATCACAAATCAAACTAAATTAAGGCTAAACCCGCCTTTTGGGAATACCCTGATGTATAAAACCACATTTCATTAAAATATAAATACGGGTATAACCTCTCCTTCGGGTCTACCCTTATCTATCAATATAGTGTGATATCACATGAGGTATGTGTGAGATCTGAGAATTTCAGACATATTTTAATTATGTAATATGAACTTGAAGTATAATTTATTGAGCTAAGTGAATTGTGGGAATGATAATTGAAGATTTATATGTTAAGTGTTTAAAATAAGTATGAAGCTATGAGGACAGATCGATCTGGGAGAAGGAGAGATCGATCTGGTGAGTTAAAAATGATAAGGAAGGAGGAATTTAAGGAGCAGATCGATCTCAAATGGAAGAGGATCGGTCTCCTTATGATTCTATTTGAGAGAAGATCGATCTCATGAAGAAGGGATCGATCTCCAAATGTTTCTGTTTGAGAGAAGATCGATCTACTCAAGGAGCAGATCGATCTCATAAAGCCATAAAGAGATCGATCTCACCCCTCAACAGATCGATCTCCTAGGCATAAATTACCCTAAATCGTCCCCAAATTCAAATGCAGATCAATCTCATCAAGAGCCAGATCGATCTCCTACCCTCAGTCTATATAAGGAATCCCTGCTTTCTCCTGTAATTTCACTTTCTCTCTCTTCCAACCCCCATTTTCCCTGAGCCCTAGCTTTCTCACTCATCCAAAGCACCCATTTCCGTCCAAATCAGAGGTTGTGGTAAGAAGGAAAGTTGTTCTTCATCAAAGGGAGAACAACATACTTGGAAATCGTAAGACGGATTAAATCGAGGCAAGAGATAAGCTCTCCACAAGTTTTTGATAATTTCTAAACCTCGATCTTGATATTTGAGATGATTTTGGTAATGATAGTTGTTGGCATTGTGTTGAAATAGCTGAAAAATGATTAGGGATTGATGAAATTACAATGTAGTTGGAGTGATGATGATATTTAGCAACTTTGGTAAATTTAAGAATTTTTGAGCTATAAATGGAGATTTAGACAATGTGGTGTATTAGCATAGATATTGTGGCATAGGAAATATAGAATGTTAAGGTGTTGTGAACGAGATTGTGGTTTGTGATGGAGTTATGAGAATTGAGAAATTTGAGGAGTTATGAGCAATTATGCTCGATTTTGAGAATTGAGGTTAATGTGATAATGAGTATTGATGTTTTAACATCGTTTGGACAGCTCGGGAGTTCCAGAGTGGAATGCGAGGCTAGTCCGTGATACGGGGGAAACGATTGCACTATACGAGATGCAAAGAGATAAGGGAAAACTAAACCATTTGTATATGTGTTTTGATGAATTGTTTGTAGCATGAACCACGATTTGAGAATACAAGCATGTTTGGTGTTGTGTTGTGATATAATTGCACACGATTTTTATAGCCGGTTGGAGCCCATTATTTTATGAGTTTATAAGCTGAGTGTGAAATTGTTTTATAAACCTTTGAGTTTACGTGAAAAGTAAATTAGGCTCTACGTTAAGGCGATATTGAGATTTGAGAAAATGTGTTCGTGTTTTACCGGTTGGAACTCGATTTTAATATGTTTTGTGTTGAGTACACAAAAGTTTTAAATGAGTTTTTTTGAGGGAAAACCATTATGAGTTCTATGTGAAGGCATAACGTTTTATAAGATAATGGCTAATGATTGAGACTTAGGCGTGTCATGTTGAATACACATCGGGCCTTGCTCTGGTAGCATGTAAGACCGATATAGTGGGACGTCTGGGAACCGACCCAGGGACCACAGGCCTTGTTCTGGTAACATGTAAGTCTGATTATTCCTCCGTTTTAGTAGCGTTGGGAGGCCTTGCTCTGGTAGCAGGTAAATCCGATATTCTTCCGTTTTGGTAACGAGAGATGCCTCCGTTTTGGTAACGTGAGATAACCCCCGTTCTGGTAACGCTGGGTGGCCTTGCTTTGGTTGCTTAGGAACCGCTTAGGAACCGACCCAGGGACCACGTGATAGTGTACATGAAGCGAGGCATTGCTCTGGTAGCATGTAAGGTCGAGCCTTGTTCTGGTAACATATAAGTCCAATATACCATGCATACGACCATATTGTCGACGTTCCCTCTATACGAGGATGCCTGGGATGCGCACCCAGAGGAGATTACATATTTAATGTGCCATGACGAGTTTTAATTGAGTTTTATTGCCTAGTCTCGTTTTACACATGAGTTGTGTTTTGTGACCTTCTTACGTGCTATTTACTGAGGTGATTTTTATCACGTATTTTGAGAACAACCATTATCGCATATATTTACACATGCTTGTGAGTGCTTGATATTGAGCCTTTTTACCTTCATGTTTTCACATGATTTATGTGTTATGAGATGATGATGTTTTGAGAATCTTTCATGCTACGATTTCAAATGAGCTTCATAAACAAATACATATTTGTGATGTGTGATATGGTTTATATAACTGAGTTCCCTTACCCCCCTTACTGAGCGATTTGGAAGCTCACCCTGTTTTCTCTTCTCCCCCCAGATCGCTTCAAGTGAAGTGAGTTCCCTGCGACGTACGGGTTAGAGGCTAGTCGAGGACTTGAGGTCCAGGCCGTATTTTGTGTATTGAGGTAGATATTTAATATTCATGTACCCAGACTAGAGTATATTTACAGACATTCATTGTATAATGATGTACGGGATGTATTAGGATTAATTAACTTGGAATTGAGTAATATATAGGATACTATATTATGATGAGATCCTGAGGCATGATAATTATGATGATGTATGACACTGCACAGGAATGCACCCTTAATTGTGAATTGATGAGTAAAAAGTTTTAAATTAGCCCTATTTTTTGCGCTTCCGAGGCGTCACAGTATGTAGGTTACTATATGAAAATAAATTTGGAACTATCGCCATGTATAAATCCCTGTGATCCCAGGCTACGCGGATCCTGGTGTGCGGGGCATCACAACTGCTACGGGAGGTGAGGTCAATCCTGCCCGTGCAAATAATAACTCAACCAGCTAGTCATCAAGACTACACGGTACACTGTACTCCGTGTGATGTACACGGTACAACGTACTCCGTGGACCCACCTGCTTTGGGGTGTCTATCATAGGTCTTATCCCACATCACGGTTCGGGGGTATCTGCCATAGGTCTGAGCCACCCTATATCATGTTGGTAACCAACCCATGTCTTAAAATACGTGTGCTGGTATATCATCTCACTGTGACACACATTCTACAGAAGGCTACGCACGACTTATTTATGTCATGATATCTAACATCTCGTGCGAGCAAAGCTTCAGCACTTTTTTCTGTAAAACATATAAAATCCTTGTACGAGCAACGCTCCAGTATGACTTCCATGCATAGTAAATCAATGTAAAATAACGTACGAGCAAAGCTCTAGTACAACTTTCATGCATACCATCAGAAAGATTTAGTGCAAACAGGGCTCCAGCACTATCTATATGAGTCAAAACATCAAACTTTAGTGCGACCGAGGCTCCAGTACTATTTGTATTTATACAAATATGATAGGTGGCTCCATTTTAAATAAATTATCTTAAAAGTAATTCTTAGCACCTAATCTGTGCCGTTTCATGTAATAATTAAAAGCAAAAGCCAGCCTATCCTTATTTCATTCAGCTCAAGACATTAAATCATGATAAAAACATCAAAATCATGAAATTCATGCATTTTAGGATTCTTACTACCCTTTCCATAAATTACCCTACCAGGGGTAAAATCGTCATTTTACATTATTTTTGAAATTTTTCTCAAAGAATTATTATTTTATTTCTAGATAGCTTAAAGAATTTAAGTACCTGTAAATCCCCTCGAAAATACGTATAGCTACCTCTAAGCACTTACAAAATCCCCTTACCTTAAATCACGTCGAGCGTAGTACTAGTTTCACCACTGGAAGCTCATCTAGTCCTAATTACTTCTAATCTAGTCTCTTGAGTTACATTTAACCACTATCAGGTTAATTACTGTATTTCTATCTCAATGAACTTAAATAAAAAAATTTGGCCAATTTATATTATAACAATCTTCACAAAGTTCCCGAGCCCCTGTTCATTCGAATGCTTCTTCATTGGAGTCTACGGGCTTATCGGGTCCATTAACTTTTATTGGGTCTCGTACTGAGTTCTTAAACTCCTTAATGGGCTTTCTACATTTAGGTTAAGCCTATTGAACTATTTGGCCATGGCATGGTGGTCGAATGCCATCCAAGCCAACCATGGCCGAATACCATGGCAAGTTCATGCCACTTACCTAGTTTTCTAGCCAACCTCATTCATGCATTTTATCAAACACTTGGCATACTCAATTTAGCTTAGTTTTATTCTTCTCTCACACATTCCATCTAACACCTTGTGTGAGATCCGTAATTTTTGTATGATATTCCTTATGATTTTCATATTGTATGACATTATTATATGTTAATGGATTCATAAGATGGTTAATTCAGATTTAATAAATGTAGATGAAACGAAATAATGTACGTAAAATCGAATAAGGATAAATCGAGAAAATAAAGAAGCAACAAGTTGTCTAAGAAATTAAATCGAGTTGACTGAAAATGAAAAATTGAAAATAGGGAAAAGATTGTGGATTGATGAAAGAAAGTCGATTCAATATGGTCCCGGACACGTACAAGGGTAAAATGGTCAAAAGATCAAAATTCGGTATGAAATCGATAAGTAATTTTTGTTAAAATGTGGAATTTGTGAAATCTGGATCAATACCGAGAAAAATATTTAAATTCGAGGCCGATTGATCTAGATATTAATTTATTAAAATTTACGGGGATTAATTTGGAATTAATCGGGATTTTTAATTCGAAAAATTATCCCGAAAAGAATTGAAAAATATACTGAGAAAGACGAAAATACACTGATAAATTCATTTATTGATTAAATAAATTTAAAAATATTTTTTTTAGATTTTTTAAGAGATATTTAGATTATTTAATATATTTTATTGATTAAAATAATAATAAATAAATTAATAAATAATAAATGAATTAAAAAAAAAGAAGGGAAATTGGAAATCTGATTTCGGGGAAAGAGAAACCTGAAATACTCAGAGTATGACCGAGTGCAATTGGGCCCAGAGCTTTAGATTCGATCAGTAAGAGTGAAATACTGATCTGTATATTGAACTGAACCCATATGTGGTTATATGCAGCTCCGTAGACGAGCGAATTGGACTGAGAGACCTAGTACAATCGAGTCGGGATAAGCTCGCGCGTGATTCCAGGTAAGGGAATTTTATGAACACTTAGAGGTAGCTGTACGTAATTTTGAGGGGATTTACATTACGTTAAATTCAATAGGCTTCCCGAAAACAGAATAATAATTTTTACGAAAAAATATGGAAATAGTGAAAAATGACTATTTTGCCCCCAGTTAGGAAAATTTCAAAAAGGGTAGTAAGGCTATGAAATTGCATGAATTTCATGATTTTAATGTTTTCATGATGATATTGCTTTAATTCAAGCAATTTATGGATAGGTTGGCTATTATTTACATGTTTTAAGTGAAAAGGCACACGTTAGGTGCCATTTGATATTTACTTAACATGTTTTGATAAAATTGAGCCACCTATCAGTGTTATATGAGTTGTGTTGAGTTAATGTATTTTGAAATGACAAAACAAGTTAATACAATAATGTTAAGATGGTATACAAACATGTTTAGAAGATATCAGGATCAGAACTTAGAGTTCTGCTGATGAGAGATCGATCTGGGGTATGAGAGATCGATCTCCTGGGTTTATACTTGATGAGAGATCGATCTCATGATGGAAGAGATCGATCTGGCAAGCCTTAAAACGGTGTAAAGGGTTTAAGGTAAAAAGAGATCGATCTGCCAGGGTTAAGAGATCGATCTCCTCTAAGTCAGAGAACTTAGGAGATCGATCTGGTAAGGAAGAGATCGATCTGCTCAAAGTCAGTGAGCTTAAGAGATCGATCTGGTGTATTGAGAGATCGATCTTGCCTCAAACAGAGAGGATAGGAGATCGATCTGCCTATTCGACAGATCGATCTGCCTCTGCCTATTCAAACTAACAGATCGATCTGGTAATGTATGAGATCGATCTCCCTGTGTATTTGTGCTTTGTCATTGCAGGATTTAAAACTAGGAGATCGATCTGGCCAAGATAGGAGATCGATCTATCTGACCACTGGAGGTTCCCAACGGCTATTTTCTTCAAATCTCAACGGGAAAAACTGCATTTAAAGCTCCAACTACCCAACCTTCAGTATATAACCAAGCATTGAAGACAAAGAGAATGAAGAGACGATCACTGAACATTCCAAACATTCTCAAGCTTTAATTCTTTCATTCCTTGTATCCCTATTGCTCATTAATTGAGATTTATTGTACAAGCTTAAGTACTACAAGCTTTGTTAGTCCTAACCACTGAAAAGCCTTATTCTGTATTCATCCACACCTTAAAAGAAAAGAGGATTGTTCCTCAGTGAGTGTTATTGTAAAAGGGTGAATACATTTTCTGTATTGCTAAGGGTAGAGAGGTTATTCCTTAACCTGTAAAAGGAACTTTGTAAACTCTATTGAAAGAGAGAAAGAAACCACTTGACAAGAAGGTCAAGGAGAGAGGACGTAGGCAAGAGTTGGCCGAACCTCTATAAGTCGCTGTGTTTGTTTCTCTTTCCCTCTCTTTGCATTAAATTGTTATATTGCACTGTTTTATTCATTATCATTTGTGTTTAAATTGCGATTAATTTAAAATCTGCCATAATTGTTAGAAAACCGATTCACCCCCCCTCTCGGTAGAGCTAACAAGTTGTAACCGTGCTTAAGTACTGCTCGCACTGGATTTTATATTTTAACTCATACTCAGAGTGCTGGAGCCTTGCTCGCACTATTTTACAAATTTGTTTTATATGACTACCGTATTGGAGTTTTTCTCGTACGAGGTTTTCATTGAGTTTTAATACTTATCCGTACTGGAGCAATGCTCGTACGTGGATTTGAATTGAATTTATAATCAATTTAAGTCATACTGGAGCGCTGCTCGTACACAGATTTTAATTGATTTCTATGAAACCGTGCTAGAGTTTCGCTCGCACGAGGTTTTCAGATATCATGAATATGCATGGAGCCGTGCTGGAGCTTCGCTCGCACAAGAATTTATATGACATGCGTATAACCGTGTTGGAGCCTCATGTTGACTGTGTGTCACAGTGAGATGATATGCTCACACGTGCATACTGAGACATACTTAACATTGGTGGATAAGACCTATTACAGGCACCCCTGATTGAGCTTGGGTTCACGGAGTATGATGTACAGTGTATGTCACGCGGAGTACGTTGTACCGTGGGGATTGTTGGAGTGGAGTGGCGTTAGCCACGAGACAGCAAGTCTTGCCCTCGTAATCCTGATATTATGTTGTTCTGGCGGGTAGGATGACCCACCTCCCGTTTCAGGTGTGATACCCCGCACACTAGGATCTGTGTGCCAAGGATCATGAGGTTATGGCCATAGTCCTGAATATTACCGATATAGTCGCTTACATGTCTCACATGATATAACTATTGGTCTTGATAGACCAGGGTAGACCCGAGGGAGGGGTCAGGCCCCGATTTTCTTATGATTTTAATTGAGATTTGATTATTCCCATGGAGGGATTTTATGAAACTTTCATTGATTTGTAACCCTATGAGAAGGGTGATTTTATAACGAAAATTTAAAAATAAAGAATTTTGTTGAAACGGATTTTGATTTGTAAGTGTATCATATTTTGACCCAGATGGGGTATTTTATAATGTGTTGATTCATTGAGCATGAGATGTTTTCACATGAGAATTATTTCATGTTTTTAATATGTCGATTTCCTGTTTTATAACAGATAATATTATATATATATGGCATATCATTGTTTTTACCTCATGCTCACATATATCTTGATTTCTTATCAGCATGTAGATAGTATAGCTATCTACCCATTTGTATTATTACCTTACTGAGCATGTGGAGCTCACCCTTTCATTTTCCACCCACTTTCAGTGTTTCCACCCTAAAGATTGCGGGTGTAGAGAGTAGACGGCATAGCTGATATCTGTGTTTCCCATCGACTATCAGGCATACACCACATATGAAATTTTGTATCAGTATGCTTACAGCACAATATTGAATATGAAAGAATATTTGGGGATGTACATATAGAATCATATGATGTATAAAACATACCGACCACTCTATTATAATATGATTGATGTAATTATATATATTACGTGTGATATTTTAATGGTTAAAAAGGGTATATCGATATTGATTCACAGCCCGACTTGTTTAGAGGAATATGTCACGAGGAGGTAAGAAAGATTTTTCAAAAGCGAAAAAATTTGTACTGATTTTTGTAAGTATTACGTGACAGTAAAAGTGGTATCAGAGAAGAGGTTGGCCAGATGTGAATCAGTATCGATAAGTAAAAAAATAAGAGTTAGAGTTGGTCGGATAAGAGTTTATAGAGGTTGTTAAGGAAAATTACATCCCCTTAGTACTGTGCTGTATGAGATGTCAAAGTGTATACTAGATAGGAATTAAATTAATAAATGAATTTGGAATACAGGATTTTCATTATGCCGGTCACCCGCAGTGGTAGAGGGGCTAGTACACGTGCTAGAGGCCATAGGGGCAGGCCTAGAGGCTGTGGTGATGGTATACAGACTGGTCAGGTACCCGAGGGTACTTCTGTGAGACCAGATGAGACTGAGGCACGCTTTACTAGACTTGAGAGGAGTATTGAGAGCCTGGCTGAGATTATAGCGCAGCAGGCAGCGCTCGGGGCTAGAGATAGGCGAGATCCGGCGGGACAGACAGCACCTGATCCCGAGATGCCGGCACAGGCCGCAGAGTTACCCGAGGTTCAGGCTCAGGCTGCAGAGGCAGTGAGACCCCAGCCAACTCAGGTTGTTGGATATGAGTGTGACCTTGATCGATTTAGACATTTTCAGAAGTTTAGACCTCTAGTCTTCCATAGGAGGAAGGATCCAGTAGTAGCTGAGGATTGGGTGTATCAGATGGAGAAGCTATATAGGCTTTTCAGGTGCACTACTACTGAGAGGGTTGCTTTTGTCGTATTTGTATTTCAGGGAGCGGCAGAGCATTGGTGGAGATCTACCGAGCTGATATTGAGAGCTCGACATGCTGAGGTCACATGGGAGATATTTTTGGATGCCTTTAGGAGGCACAGCGAAAGTTGAGGATGGAGTTTTTGAGTTTGGTTCAGGGGAACCAGTCTATTGATGAGTATGAGACTCGATTCATCTCTTTGGGGAGATATGATTTGGAGACGATGGGCAGTGAGGATCGGAAGGTCCAGAAGTTTATAGATGGACTGAGACCAGCCATCAGATCTCGGTTAGCTCCCTTTGATGTTTCAACTTATGAGGAGGCAGTACATAGAGCTCAGCTATGTGAGCAGGATTATGAGCGAAACGTCTCCGAGACAGGAAAGTTCAATAGGAGTCGAGATAGAGACCGAAAGAGACCCGGGAGAGATAGATTTTTTAAGAGAGGTGTATGGCTCTTTGATAAGAGGCCGAAGATTGAGAAGGTTCAGGAGAGGATAGATGGACCCCTTGTTCATCCAGCTTTACCACCAGCTAGAGGCATTGTCATTAGAGGACCACACCCTACTACTGATCGATGTAGGCGATGTGGCAGATATCATGGTACCAGACCTTATCCAGTGCCTATAGCTACTACTGTTGTATGTTATCGATGTGGGAGGCCATGGCATGTGATGAGAGATTGCCCAGAAAGACAGGACACTACCCCACAAAAGGGCAAAGAGCCGGAGAGAGCTCCAGTTTAGGTTCATGCTCAGAGGAGGAGAGCTACTGCCGAAGAGAAAGGGAAACAAGTGATGGGTACAGGGCGAGTTCATGCTTTGGACCAGGATACGGCAGATCAATCATCTGATGTGGTGAAAGGTACCATCCTAATCTTTGATTTAGAAGCATATGTTTTGATTGATCCTGGTGCCACGCATTCATTCGTATCGCCTTCATTTGCATGTAAATTGTCTAAGTATGTAAAGTCTATTCCTCTGAGTAGTAAATTGTTAATACTTACCCCCATAAACACAAGTCAGTTAGTAGAGTATGTAGTCAAGGACTGTAAGTTGAAAGTCGGGGAGAAAGAAATATCAGCCGACCTTATTGTGATGTATATGAGAGACTTCGATGTCATACTAGGAATGGATTGGTTGGCTGCTAATCGAGTTGTGTTAGATTGTTTTTCTAAGACATTAACGTTCAATACCCCCAAAAGATGTGTTGTAAAATTTTCCTGAAAAGTAATGAAATCAGTGTTATTCTAAATGGAGTAATAAATTTTGCTAATTTTATGATTTATGTTTTGAAGGATTCATCGCATATGTGGTTGATACGGACCAGGTACGATCGAATTTAAGAGATATTCCAGTGGTTAGGGAGTTTCCTGACATCTTTCCAAACGATTTACCAGGATTACCACCAGCCAGAGAGATGGAGTTTGGGATAGAATTAGTACCTGGTACAGAATCAATTTCGAGACCACCGTATAGGATGGCTCCGATTGAGTTGGAGGAGCTGAGAAAGCAGTTACAGGATTTGCTTGAGAAGGGGTTTGTGAGACTGAGTGTATCACCTTGGGGAGCTCCGATGTTGTTTGTGAGGAAGAAGGATGGCAGCCTCCGATTGTGTATGAATTACAGATTGTTGAATAAGGCTACCATTAAGAACAAGTATCCCCTTCCACGCATTGATGATCTGTTGGATTAGCTTCGGGGAGCACAGGTCTTTTCTAAGATTGATCTGAGGTCTGGGTATCATCAGCTGAGGATACGGAGAGAGGATGTGCCCAATACAGCATTTAGGACCCGTTATGCTCATTATGAGTTTTTGGTTATGCCATTCGGGTTGACTAATGCCCCCACAGCATTCATGGTTTTGATGAATGATATGTTCAAGCCATACCTGGATCGATTTGTGATTGTGTTTATCGATGATATTTTGGTATACTCTAGATCCAGGGAGGACCACGAGCAGTACTTGAGGATAGTGTTACTGACCCTCAGAGAGAGAGAGAGTTGTATGCCAAACTTAGTAAGTGTGACTTCTGGTTGGAGCAGATTTCTTTTTTGGGCCATGAAGTATCGAGGGATGGAGTTTCAGTGGACCTATCCAAGATAGAGACAGTTGTTCAGTGGGAGTGGCCCAAGACAGTCACAGAGATTCAAAGTTTTCTAGGTTTGGCAGGATACTACAGGAGATTTGTAGAGGGTTCTCCTGATTAGCTGCTCCGTTGACACGTCTCACACGGAAGGATGTTGAGTTTGTGTGGGATGATGCCTGTGAGAGGAGTTTTCAGGAGCTGAAACGTCGATTGACCACTGCTCCAGTTCTCACCATACCTACCAGCTCAGGAGGTTTCTTAGTATATACAGATGCATCGCATCGGGGACTGGGCTGTGTATTGATGCAGGATGGGAGGGTAGTTACCTATGGATCTAGACAGTTGAAAGATCACGAGAGGAACTATCTAACCCACGATTTGGAGTTGGCGGCCATAGTGTTTGCACTGAAGATATGGCGCCATTACTTATATGGTGAGCAGCTTCAGATTTTTACAGACCATAAGAGTCTGAAGTATTTATTCTCGCAGAAGGAGCTGAACATAAGATAGAGGAGATGGCTCGAGCTCCTGAAGTATTATGATTGTGAAATATTATACCACCCGAAAAAGGCTAATGTAGTTGCTGATGCTTTGAGTAGGAAGAGCCTAGGGTTGGTATCATTTATGATGGTTCGGGAATATGATTTGTTAGAGCAGTTCGCGAGCCTCAGTTTGGACATAGCACCCCCTGAGATTGACAGAGTTGAGATCATTGCGAGCCTGAGATTGGAGCGTGAGTTGATTGATCGTATCCGGCAGGCTCAGCAGAGTGATCAGGGATGTATTCAGTTGATGAGGCAGGTACAGGTAGGTGCAGATATCGATTTTGCATTGAGTACGGATGGTTTACTGAGGTTCCGCGGTAGGATATGTGTTCCCGAGGATCCTGAGATCAAGAGGATGATTTTATCAGAGGCTCACCCAGCGAGGTATACACTACATCCGGGGAGTACGAAGATGTATCAGAATCTCCGGAGAGTTTATTGGTGGTCTAGGATGAAGAGAGACATAGCAGAGTATGTTCTGAGATGTCTCGTTTGTCAGCAGGTAAAGGTAGAGCATCAGAAGCTTGTAGGATTATTGCAGCCTTTACCGATACCGACATGGAAGTGGGAGCATGTCACCATGGATTTTGTGATGGGATTACCAAGGACCCGCAGAGGTCATGATGCCATCTGGGTGATTGTGGATAGACTGACGAAGTCCGCCCATTTCTTAGCTATGAGAGCTACAAATGCTCTGAGTACGTTGGCGAACTTATATGTTCGAGAGATTATCAGGCTACATGGCGTTCCAGTGAGCGTTGTTTTTGATAGGGATGCCCGCTTCACTTCCCATTTTTTGGGAACATTTTCAGGAAACGTTGGGGACCCAGTTGAGATTTAGCACCGCTTTTCATCCTCAGACAGATGGTCAGTCAGAGAGGACTATACAGACTTTGGAAGATATGTTGAGAGCGTGTGTGCTGGATTTTGGAGGCTCCTGGGATGATCATTTGCCATTAGCCGAGTTCGACTACAATAACAATTATCACTCGAGTATCGGGATGGCACCGTATGAGGCACTGTATGGTCGCAGATGCCGTTCCCCTATTGGATGGGAAGAGATTGGTGACAGACTGTTATTTGCTCCTGACTTGGTACAACAGGCTACTGAGGATGTTAGATTGATAAGTGATAGATTGCAGACAGCTCAGAGCCGACAGAAGAGTTATGCTGATAGGAGACGCGGACCACTAGAGTTTGCAGAGGGTGAGTCGGTGTTTTTGAGAGTTTCTCCTTCCAAGGGTATCATGAGGTTCGGTAAGAAAGATAAACTGAGCCCTCGTTTTATTGGACTCTTTGAGATTCTGGAGCGAGTGGGAGATAAGACCTATAGATTGGCATTACCACCAGAGTTGGCAAGTGTACATAGTGTCTTCCACGTTTCTATGCTTCGGAAGTACCATCCAGATCCATCACACGTGATTCACTACGAGCCGTTAGAGCTCAATGACAGTATGACATATGTTGAGAGACCAGTTCGGATTTTGGATAGGAAGGAGAAGGTATTGCGATCCAATACGATCTCCCTGGTGAAGGTTCAATGGCAGTATCACACTCTGGAGGAAGCTACCTGGGAGCTAGAGAGCATGATACAGGAGAAGTACCCGGAGCTGTTTACCGATTGATTTGGTTCTAATTTGGATGACCAAATTTTTTTAGTGGGGGAGATTATGAGATCCGCAATTTTTGTATGATATTCCTTATGATTTCCATATTGTATGACATTATTATATGTTAATGGATTCATAAGATGGTTAATTCAGATTTGATAAATGTAGATGAAACGAAATAATGTACGTAAAATCGAATAAGGATAAATCGAGAAAATAAAGAAGCAACAAGTTGTCTAAGAAATTAAATCGAGTTGACTGAAAATGAAAAATTGAAAATAGGGAAAAGATTATGGATTGATGAAAGAAAGTCGATTCAATTTGGTCCCGGACACGTACAAGGGTAAAATGGTCAAAAGATCAAAATTCGGTATGAAATGATAAGTAATTTTCGTTAAAATATGGAATTTGTGAAATCTGGATCAATACCGAGGAAAATATTTAAATTTGAGGCCGATTGATCCAGATATTAATTTATTGAAATTTACAGGGATTAATTTGAAATTAATCGGGATTTTTAATTCGAAAAATTATCCCGAAAAGAATTGAAAAATATACCGAGAAAGACGAAAATACACAGATAAATTCATTTATTGATTAAATGAATTTAAAATTTTTTTTTTAGATTTTTTAAGAGATATTTGGATTATTTAATATATTTTATTGAGTAAAATAATAATAAATAAATTAATAAATAATAAATGAATTAAAAAAAGAAGGGAAATTGGAAATCTGATTTCGGGGAGAGAGAAACCCGAAAAACACACCCAGAGAACTCGTCTGCAACCCGACACCCCCGACCAGCCACCGGCGTCCGACGAGCCAAGCCAATGGTCGGAGAAGATAGAGCAACGCCCGACGATTCCAACAGTACCAGCAACGCGCGTCGACGGTAGCTATTTCTGGCGAATCGACCGATGAAAGTTTCGAGGAGAAATCGCCTCTGTCCGGGTGAACGGCGGCGTCTTAGCTCCGATTCGACCCCGCAAAACGATCCCCTGGCCGAGACGGTTATGTTGAACCCACTGGCTGCCGACGAGATGGCCAGAATCTCCGGCGACGGCAAATGGGCCAAAACGACACCGTAGCCGAGAAGGGAGAAAAAAAAGAAAAGAAAAAAAAAAGAAAAAAAGGAAGAAAGTGTACTCGGGGATGACTCAAAAATTCGGGTAAGTGACCGAGGGTTGGGATTGACCTACGGATGAATCTCGAGAATTCAATTAAATATTATTTTATTAGAAAATGACTCGGATTTAAATAATTGCGCAGTGTCACTACAGAACCCGAACGAGAGTCGATTTAGCTTCGATTTTCGTACCCCGCACCATATTGGGTAAGTATATTTTAATTACGATAATATGAGTCCTTTAATGCAGAGTTTCAATTATTTTACGGAAATTACGAATTAATTTTGCATAAAAGGAATTTTATTCGAAATTTCAAAGTAATTATCGTAAACAGTATCCGGGCTATCCACTGAGTTTGGAACGAAGCCCGATGATTATTGATAAATCAAATGAGCCCAGTGAACTCGAAGAAGGGATTTAAAAATGGAAACGGGCTGAAAAAAGGGTTCGAGGCCCATTAAAGTGCAATTGGGCCCAATAGAGTAAAACGGGCCCAGAGCTTTAGATTCGATCAGTAAGAGTGAAATACTGATCTGTATATTGAACTGAACCCATATGTGGTTATATGCAGCTCCGTAGACGAGTGAATTGGACTGAGAGACCTGGTACGGTCGAGTCGGGATAAGCTCGCACGTGATTCCAGGTAAGGGAATTTTATGAACACTTAGAGGTAGTTGTATGTAATTTTGAGGGGATTTACATTACGTTAAATTCAATAAGCTACCCAAAAACAAAATAATAATTTTTACGGAAAAATATGGAAATAGTGGAAAATAACTATTTTGCCCCCAGTTAGGAAAATTTCAAAAAGGGTAGTAAGGCTATGAAATTGCATGAATTTCATTATTTTAATGTTTTCATGATGATATTGCTTTAATTCAAGCAATTTATGGATAGGTTGGCTATTATTTACATGTTTTAAGTGAAAAGGCACAGGTTAGGTGCCATTTGATATTTACTTAACATGTTTTGATAAAATTGAGCCACCTATCAGTGTTATATGAGTTGTAATCGTGCTTGAGTACTGCTCGCACTGGATTTTATATTTTAACTCATACTAAGAGTGCTGGAGCCTTGCTCGCACTATTTTACAGATTTGTTTTATATGACTACCATACTGGAGTTTTTCTCGTACGAGGTTTTCATTGAGTTTTAATACTTATCCGTACTGAAGCAATACTCGTACGTGGATTTGAATTGAATTTATAATCAGTTTAAGTCATACTGGAGCGCTGCTCCTACGCAGATTTTAATTGATTTCTATGAAACCGTGCTAAAGTTTCGCTCACACGAGGTTTTCAGATATCATGAATATGCATGGAGCCGTACTGGAGCTTCGCTCGCACAGGAATTTATATGACATGCATATAGCTGTGTTGGAGCCTCCTGTTGATTGTGTGTCACAGTGAGATGATATGCTCACACGTGCATACTGAGACATACTTGACGTGGGTGGATAAGACCTATTACAGGCACCCCTGATTGAGCTTGGGTTCACGGAGTACGATGTACCATGTATGTCACGCGGAGTACGCTGTACCGTGGGGATTTTTGGAGTGGAATGGCATTAGCCACGAGACAGCAAGTCTTGCCCTCACAATCCTGATATTATGCTGTTCTGGCGGGTAGGATGACCCACCTCCCATTTCAGGTGTGATACCCCGCACACTAGGATCGGTATGCCAGGGATCACGAGGTTATGGCCATAGTCTTGGATATTACCAATATAGTCGCTTACATGTCTCACATGATATAACTATTGGTCTTGATAGACCAGGGTAGACCCGAGGGAGGGGTTAGGCCCCGATTTTCTTATGATTTCAATTGAGATTTGATTATTCCCATGGAGGGATTTTTTGAAACTTTCATTGATTTGTAACCCTGTGAGAAGGGTGATTTTATAACGGAGATTTGAAAATAAAGAATTTTGTTGAAACGGATTTTGATTTGTGAGTGTATCATATTTTGACCCAGATGGGGTATTTTATAATATGTTGATTCATTGAGCATGAGATGTTTTCACATGAGAATTATTCCATGTTTTTAATATGTCGATTTCCTGTTTTAGAACAGATAATATTATATATATGGCATATCATTGTTTTTACCTCATGCTCACATATATCCTGATTTCTTATCAGCATGTAGATAATATAGCTATCTACCCGTTTGTATTATTGCCTTACTGAGCATGTGGAGCTCACCCTTTCATTTTCCACCCACTTTCAGTGTTTCCACCCTAGAGATAGCGCGTGTAGAGAGTAGACGACATAGCTGATATCTGTGTTTCCCATCGACTGTTAGGTATACACCACATATGAAATTTTGTATCAGTATGCTTACAGCACAATATTGTATATGAAAGAATATTTGGGGATGTACATATAGAATCATATGATGTATAAAACATACCGACCACTCTTTTATAATATGATTGATGTAATTATATATATATTACGTGTGATATTTTAATGGTTAAAAAGGGTATATCGATATTGATTTACAGCCCGACCTGTTTAGAGGAATATGTTACGAGGAGGTAAGAAAGATTTTTCAAAAGTGAAAAAATTTATACTGATTTTTGTAAGTATTGGGTCGTGACACCTTGCTGCTCTAACTCAATTCATCCACCAATTCATCAATTTGATTGAAATAAACCATGTTAACATCATATACACATGTTACCTAACATATGAAAAGTGGAAATTTGGAGGAAAATGGGCCAAAAATAATTTTTATGGATTTTGCAAAAATAGGGCAGTTGGCAGGCCATGCTCAACAATCTGTAGGCCCAACAAAAAGGCCCAATTTGAAGCCCTTCTAGAAGGCCTTTGAACTCGAGCTTCTCCAGAATAAAAGTAGACTTCATGCTCTTTCTAGAAAGCTAAAGAATGCCTCAGACCGGCCTAAAACCTGAGACTTCTCCCTTCTCCATTGTGTCATAGACTCCTCCCCTAGCCAAACTTGTGCAATTTTTACGGCCAGTTGTAGAGTTCGATCAAGAAAGATAAAATCTTTCTTCCTAAGTCCTCTACAACATATAAAAAATCCAACCTTAAACAAGCTCATTTGCTAGGTGAAAAGCTAGAGAGAAGAATAGGGGCAGAATCTGCCCTGTTTCTAGGGTAAGAGAAACTTTGAATTTTATGTTTCTTGGTTGGTTTTTAAGCTTGTTTTTATTGATTCTAAGTTGTATACATGTGTATCTACAACTAATAATCATTGCTGGAACAAGAAGAAGTGGTCAAAGTTGGTCAAACTAGGTGAGAAGTTGTTGGAAGATGATGATGATGATGATATATGTTGCTATTTGATGAATTTGGATGATATTCGTTAAAGTAGAAATTGAAGAAATAATTTCTAGGGACATATGTAGGTTCGGGTAGCCTTGAATTGACATGGTAGAGATGTGATTTGGTTGAATTGAATGTTGTAGAATGCTTGTTTAATACGAAAAAACTCGGTTTAGAGCTCGGTTTAGTGGAAGTTTGAAAAGTGTGATAACTAAGGATTTGAATAAGTGTGTAAGCTTTTAGGTTTGTATGATTAAAGTTAGATGAAGAGAAACTATCGAAATAGCTTAAACTGACATTTTTATCGGTAAAACCAAGAAAGTAAGAAAAGTTGGCAAAATGGCCAAATTTAATGAAGTTTAAGTAAGATGATGCATATTTAAGTATGTTAAGAGTTTTGAGTATCATTTGATGGTTTTGAAATTGTTTTTGGGTAGCTCGAGGTATTGGCACACAAAACGAGGTAAACTCGATACCCGACGATTTAGTGCTGCCCCAGCCTCGTTTAGGTAAGGGATACAATTTAAACTAGTAATGGCTTCCTTTACCTATTTGTATTGCTTAAAAGGATTTGATGTATGCATGTAGACCTTACATGGAAAACTCGAAGCTTTCGATATAAGTTTCCAAAAGGAATAACGCCCGGTTTAATCTTGAAGCCAAATGTTTTTACTTATTATATATAACTCTTTGATTCATTAATATTTTATAATGGAAATTATATGATTTAATGATCTTAAGTCTCCCATGTGATTTAGAATAAGTATGAAAATAAGTAAGAAAGTAAATTTTATATACTAGAGGCTACCTGATAGTGTATGCTATGCATGTCATGCCCGCTACTTGTGGTGCCCGACTTCACCACTTGTAGTGTCTGTTTTGTTTCGCCCATGTAGTGTTCATCTTTGTCTTTGTGGTATTTGTTTTCAGTACAAATGGTGCCTGTTTCGTAGTATCTCATACCCGCACGACGAGTGCCACTGGTGCCCGTGCCCTAGCTATGTGCCAGTTTATTCAGATACTATGTCTGTTTGTTCTACGACCTTGATCCGGTCTATAGCCCCTACCATGGCCATAGGTATTTTATTCCCTCTACGGAGGATGATATTTTTGTCTACATGATAGCTATACAGATTTAGCCTAGTCTTTATATTTTAGTATATGAAAGTTTTGAATTATGAAAGTAAGAAAGTAAGCTTCATTAAAGTAAGCAAGTATGTGAATTTGACTAAATAAATATGTATGTATGTTTTCTTTCAAAGTAATTTTACGTAATTTGATTAAAGTAAGTACAAAAGCTTTTAGAAAACATGTAAACCCTGAATTTCTATATACCTTTGGGGTTGTCAGGATTATTTTAAATGTTTTCCTTACTGAGCTTTTCAGAAGCTCATTCCCCTTTTTACTCATTTCAGATTAACTGCAGTGAGATTGCTCAGCTATTTACGAAGTACTTTAGTAGATTGATGGATTTTGAGCCTCCTAAACTCTCTTTAGTATACGCTCAGGTATACCATCTGATGTTTATTTCCATACAGTTATATTGTACAGATACTAGTTTGTAAATACTTTTGAGGATGTAATCTAAGTTTGTAGAGTTGTGAAGAAGTGGGTTTGGAAACAAATGAAATGTATTGAGTTTGTTAAGTATGGATATTATTGAATTCGTTGTGGAGTATGTTGAATGGGAAAATGATAAGTTTAAGAAAATAAAAACAACTGCTTGCGATTATAAATTGTGATCGAATTGATTGCAGGAAGGTAGGTTAAAATATAAGCAGTTATGCTCCCGAAATTTTTAGCAAACCTTAAACGATTAAAAGAATAAGCAAATAAAGAAACTAAGTAACCAACACTATACAGAAATACAACCTAAGTAAGAAATTAAGATAAGAAAAAGGTTAGCCCCAATTTTCATGCTTCCAGGGCGTTATAGTTTATGTGGTATCAGAGCAAAGGTTATCTAGTACTGTGAGTGTCGGGTAGTTAAAGTTTGATTACATCCCTAGTAACTGTACTTGTCTAATTATAAATTGTATGTACCCATTATAGCTCCAACTGAAATCTCTGGTATTGCTACAAGTAATATATCATTTACCATGAGTGGTAGACGGGGCCGCCTCAAAAGATAAAATCAGCCACCACCACCTCCTCCCTCAAAACCAGAGAGTCCTAACTCTCGAATCTGTCGCATTGAGCAGAACATGAGGAAGGGATTTGAGAACATAGCAGTGTTATTTACCCAAAATTTTGGGGCTAATGCATCGGGTACCACACCGATACCGACACCACCTCTACCTCCTCCATAAGTTCCTCTGACAACTCTTATCACTCAGATTTCGGTACAGACTGGGATAGATGATAGAAATACAAGTAGAATGAAGGATTTTCTTAAGATGCACCTTCTTAAGTTCAATGGGGTGAAGGACCCAATAAAAACTGAGGAGTGGCTAATTGATTTAGAGAGGATCTTTGAATATCTGGAGTGCCTTGATTCTGAACGGGTCTTTATGGCTATATATATGCTAACTAGACAAGCTGAGATGTGGTGGAGAGCCACCAAAACATATTTGATTTCTCGGCAACTGAAAATTAATTGGGGAATTTTCTTATCTACTTTCAGGAGTCAGTATGTCCTACCAGTTGCTCAGAAGAAATTGCTGGCTGAATTTTGGATTTGGTACAGGGAAACAAGACGGTAGATGAATATGAGAATAGGTTTTCCACCCTGATAAGGTTTGACCTTGAGACCGTTAGGTGAGCAGCGCCGTATAGAGAGGTTTCTATCCAGGTTGAGACCCATCATAAAAAAAATTACTCGATTTTCGCATTTCAGAGTTTGGTGATGCTCTCGGTTGTGCATAAGAATAGATAGGGGCCTTGATATAATACAGGCTAAATATGGATTCTGAGGGAAGCCGAAGTATCAGGGTAAGAGGGTGGAGACCTCTAGAGTAGAGCTGAGGAGGAGTCAACCAAAGAGATTGAGGATTGGTGAGTCTCCAACGAGGGTTGATAGGCCCATGACTCTTGTTACCACACCTATGATCACCTGCGCCACCAGATGACTAGAAGAAGTTGCAAGGACTATGGCAAGATACACAATAGACCTTGTCATTGGCGAACGAGTGCCTATTTTAGATGTGGTGAGAGGGGACATTTGACAAAAGATTGTCCGAAACTTCAAACCCCACAGCTCCAGGATCAACCACAGTCACAGTCTGAAAGATAGACACAAACTGCTCAAAGGGAGACCCCTAGAGACGGGCTACATCAGTGAAAAAAGGTAAAAAAACATGTCACTCGAAGGCGCGTTTTATTACCTCGATGCCTCTTCAGATGTCATTAGAGGTAATCTTCTTGTCTGTAATCATAGAGCTCATGTTTTATTTGACCCCGAGTCCACACACTCATTCGTTTCACCCGACTTTGTAAAGTGTCTGCAGTTAGAATTTGAGCCCCTAAATCATGTATTACATATTAGTACTCACATGCATGAGACATAAATAACTGATAGAGTGTGTAAAACTGTGAAATTAAGGTAGGAGATAGAGTAATGATAGTAGATCCAATCTTATTAAACATGTACGACTTTGATGTAATTTTGGATATGGATTAGTTAGCCGTCAATCGGGTAAGTTTAGACTGCTGTACCAAGACTATAATCTTCTCCTTACCTGATAAATTTGAAATATGTTTTGCAGTTAAGAAATAAAATATATGATGTTTTAAAGTGTGAAACTTGCGTAACCCTCCTGATGTTTGATTTTCATGAAGGTTATATAGTTTTTGTTTTTGATACGATCTAAAAACATCGAAGCATTTGGGATATACCGGTTGTTTGTGAATTCCCGGATATGTTTCCTAATGAATTACTGGGGTTACCACCAGAGAGAGAGCTGGAGTTTACTATCGATTTAGTGCCAGATACCCAGCCAATCTTTAAATCTCCCTATAGAATGGCACAAATTGAATTAAAAGAATTGAAGAAGCAGTTGTAGGAATTGCTTGATAAGGGTTTTGTTAGGCCCAGTGTATCACCTTGGGGAACTCTGATTTTGTTTGTCAAAAAGAAGAATGGTAGCCTCCGGTATGTATAGACTATAGATGTAACGCCCCGAAAATGTAAAATTTAGGACTAATTTAAAATTTTATCTTATAATTCACTTCTACACAAGGTGTATTCCTGCTGAGTGTCAATTCACATCTTATCTTTTTATTATTAAACTCTTCATATTCGATTATACTTATATCATTTTCAATGAAAATTCGGCACCATAACCTCTTATATATATCCCTATCCTCCTATAAATTTTTCAAAGCAACCACAAATATCCATAACCAGTTGATTTTATTTCCATTTTATTACCAAGACATTTAAGAGACTCCCAAACATCAGCATCCAAATTTATTATATCACACAGTATCGAAACGACTCACTTTTCCCAAGTTACATATGTATACAACCCTGATTACATCCTAAATATTTACTTATATACAAGCATCTGTACGGCATAAGTTGTTTGGATACAAAATGAATTATACCTTACACATGTACAAGAAATAGCCTGGGGAGAGCCTCGTCCACAAGCCTATGTCACGTACGCAGTAGGTACTAGCAACTACTATAAGTAATCTGAAAGGAAGGGAAAAAAGGGTGAGCTTCAACTAGCCCAATAAGGAGTGCATTTAAAACAAAAAGTAGTAAATCAATTCATTTGTAAAAGAATGCTACAATTCATATCTCAAACTATGTGATAAAAATCATCCGTGTATATAAACTCAAAACATCAACTCATTATCATATTAAATCATATCTCATAATAATATTGAGACTAGGAATTTACTATTCATGTCATGAAAGAAATCACCACTCCATCCTCAAAAAGAGGGCATCCTCCGAAGAGCAAATCAAGTCATCCTCGAAAGAGGGTATCCTCCGAAGAGGGAATCAAGTACCTATGGTCATGGTAAGGTTGTAGACTGGATCAGGGTCATACAACATCATCTCAATGCCACTCAGGTGGTATCTCATATAAATAAGGGAAAATATCATGACAGACACATAGAATATGCATAACATGGTCAAGGTCTAGCCCGATCTCAGGCCATCGGCTAGAATTCCCTTGGGTCTCACTCAATCGACCCCTAGGTTTTCCTGACTCGCATGCTATTGAGCTACAGTCTCAAAACATACTATTATTATACTAAAAATAGTTTTGCAACCATCATAGAACTCATAATAGTTTTTCTTCATAAATCTCATACATATATTTATATATATATATATATTTGTCCGCAAAACTTTAAAATCACTCAATGAGCTCAAATAAAGCAAAACATGCACTCGGGTAAGAAAACTCGGGCTATAGGTCTTTCTCGGGGTTTATGCTTATTTCATAAAGCACTTACATGCCACCAATTGTTTATTTGTAAATAAAAAACTCAAGTATTGAAAATCGGTTGCATCCCTTGCCTAAATGAGGTCAAGCCAGCCCTGACTCACTATGTGTCGGGTTTACGTCATTTTGCGTGCTAACTTCTCCAGCTGTCTAAAAAAATTTCAAAACCATCAATTAATGCTCAATTTCATCTTTATTTCATATTTATATTCGTTTGAAACTCAAACAAGGTCAATCGGACCCTTTTTCAGTCATTTTTCCTATTTTCTTGTTTTTACCGATAAAGTCTTGGTTTAAGCTATTTCATTAGTTTCTTCCCATCAAATTTATAACTTATCAACCCAATAGTGTAAACATTTATTCCAAACTCCATTTAATCATTCACAACACCCTAATTGTCAAATTTTCACACTTTTACGGTTTTTCACTTAACTGAGCTATAAACCGAGTTTTTTTGTATAAATTTAACTGTCTGCAACATTCAACATAGTTAAAATTCACCATTTCTCTATCAACCCTAGGCTGTCCAAAACTACATGTGTCCTGAGAAATTATTTCAACAATTCTTGCTTAACTAAAAATCATCCTACAACATTAAACAATCACATATATGAACGTCATCATCTTCCTCCAACTTATTGCCAACTTTGACCAACTGACTCAATATTTTTCCTCCAGAAAGAACCCTAAGCTATTAATCAACATATAGACATCTTAAAATCATTCAAAACAACAAGAAAAACTAACTGAAAATTTCCACAATCAAAGTTTTCTCTCACCTAGGAATAGGGTAATTTCTAGCCCTGTTCTTCTTAGTCGATTTTCACCTAGAAAATGACCTCCTTTGGGGCTAAATTTTTTATTTGTTATATAGGGGTTCAAGAGGAAGATTTGATCCTCATTGACCATTGCTTGTAAATGGCTGGAAGATGGTCGGAAAATTCACATACTCTTGCTTCTTTAATGATGCTTGCGGCAGAATGGTAGGATTGGTTCTCTCAAGTCTAATGTGGTTTCCAGGTGATTCTAGAGGCCTTAGAAAGCTTAGTGAGTCTAGTGTTAATTTAGATATTTTCACATTCAAAGGAGTTTTCTTTGGGCTTCAAATTAGGCCAACTCTGATGGTTATATAGGTTACTGGGCTAGGGTAGGCCACTGCCCTATTTTGGAAAAATTCATAAAAATTAGGTTCAACCCATTTTCTTCAAACTTTCCATTTTTCAGGTGTTATAATATGTCTATAGTGTCTCCTATGAAACTTTTGGGCCCACTTGTTTAAGAAAGTTTCTCCAATTGAGCCCATTTTGCGCGATTAGGTCATTATCGATCAAAATCGCTTAATGTTTTCAGTTTACTTTAAAAATTCATTCGAACACCGAAACCTCATTATTTCTGATCCATCTTCATTCCTCATGTCAATTATGAATTATGTTAATTTCCTATGGCTCGAAATAAGTTTTTTGAATTTCTAGAATTTATTTTGAATTTATTCCTCTTACTAGGCTCATTTGCTCAATTTAGTGTAAACTTGAGTTTCACTAACTTTTTCACTTCTAGCACCTTAGTTGCACTTTCTAATCATCAAAATATACTTTAAATAATAGTTTTTGAGAAATACTTAAACTTGGGTTCTTACCTCGAAGTGCATGCCTCGAGCTTCGTGCCACTGTCTCGGGCTTCTCAAGCATTCTTAGCCTTACGTGGACATTGACATGAGTCTTAGACTTCTCGTCTTATCTTAACATACATAGTAGTATGAAAAAAATTTGGATGTCACATTCCTCTCCACCTTTTAGGAATTTGGTCCTCCAAATTCAATTTAGTTCGTCAAATAAATGAGGGTACTTCTTTTTCATCAGGCTCTCTAGTTCCCAAGTTGCTCCTTCTGTTGAGTGATGCTTCTAGAGAAACTTTACTAGCGAAATTCTCTTCATCTGAAGTAGTTCTCTTCCTTATAGAGGATCCAAATTGATTCTTCTAAATAGCTCATGTCTCCCTGAATTTCTAAAGCTTCGTACTCGATAACGTAGGATGGATCCAGATTATACTTCCTCAACATAGAGACGTGGAAGACATTGTGAATCCCAAAAAGCTGTGGGGACAAAGCTAATTGGTAGGCGACCTCTCCCACTCTCTCTAATACCTTAAACGGACCTATAAAATGAGGACTTAACTTTCTCTTTTTTTTGAAGCGCATAATACCCTTACTTAGAGACACCTTAAGAAATACAGAATCCCCAGCCTAAAACTCAAGTGGTCGTCTATGCACATCGGTGTAACTCTTCTGTTAATTCTGATCAGCCCGTAATCTGTCACAAATAATTTGTACGGCATTAACTGTCTGCTCAACAAGATCGGGATTAAATACTTTCCTATCACCCACTTCTTCCCAAGCTATCAGGGATCTATACTTTCTGCCATACCGAGCCTCATAAGGTGTCATACTGATATAGGCATGATAACTATTGTTATAGGCAAACTCAACAAGGGGTAGGTGATCATCCCATGAACCCTGAAAGTCCAATGTATACACGCTTAACATATCCTCCAAGGTCTGAATAGTCCACTCGAATTGACCATTAGTCTGAGGATGATAGGCGGTACAAAAATTCAACTGGGATCCTATGGCTTCCTGAAAATAGGTCTAAAATCTTGAGGTGAACCTAGAATCTCTATCAGACGTAATACTCATGGGGGCCCCATGCAACTGAGCTACCTCTTTGACATATAACTCTGCCAAGGGACTCAAGGAATTCGTGCTCTTCATGGCAAGGAAGTGGGCACTCTTCGTCAGTCTGTCCATTATCACCCAGATTACATCATGACCTCTCAGTAATTCCATTATAAAGTCCATGGTGATATGTTCCTATTTCCATGTAGGCACGAGCAAGGACTTAAGTAATCCTCCGGGCTTTTGATGCTCAGCTTTTGTAAGACCCTTAAATTTATGAGTACATACATGTATATGTTATGTGAAGCATAAATGATGTAAAGTCCATAGATTCAATGTACACACTTGTAATATGAGTTTCTGATGTACGTACAAGTTTCATTATATAGGAATAAGAAGAAATGGACTTTTGTATGTGATGAATGTGGATATATGGAATTTTGGGTAGTGTGGTAAAATGAAAGGAAGTTTACATGAGTTGTATAAATCTATATACTTCTATTTGGTGTTGTATTGTATACCTTTGGTTATACAATGAATGCACACAATTTTCAATGTATATAAAGTATGAATGGATGTCATTTTCAAGCTTTAAAGAGGATTGGATGAGAAAATGACTATGGCAGCAAAATTTAGGAAGTTTGATGTAAGTTACTGCAAAACATTGAAGTAAAATCTGGAAAATATGAATGAGAGATTGATCTCATAGGATGAGAGATCGATCTAGAAGAGCTAAAAATGCTCTTGTTCGAGCAATAGTACTGGGGCAGATCGATCTCCAATGCGATCAGATCGATCTTCTAAGCATTCTGTGAAGAAGGAATCGATCCTTAGAGGGCCAGATCGATTTCCTTAACTGACTTAGAGAAAATCAATCTCATTTGGAGAGCAGATCGATCTCCTTAAGGTTCTGTGTTGTTCATATCGATCTCATGCTTGGGAGCAGATCGATCTCATTAAGTTTGGAAGGTCGATTTCGAGAGGAAAAAAGTGCAGGGCAGATCGATCTCATTAGAGAGTAGATCGATCTCATAGAGACAATTTTATAAATACTGGATTCTATAATTCAGTTTGCATGAGAAAAACTATTTCATTCAAGAGCAAAAGTGTAACCTAACCCATAAACACTATGAAACTTCAGTTTGTGATCCGTTTTGAGTGAGATATAGTTAAGCAAAGTTGTTCTTGGCAAAGAGGAGAATAACATACTTGGAAATAAGAGATTGAAATCAAGGATTTCAAGAGTAAGGAGGATTTGCACAAATTTGGTGAAAAGGAAAGAAATATCATCTAGGTAAGATTTAATGCACCAAGTTGATATAGGTTAAACTAGGTGTATTAATGAGTTTGTTGGTGTATATATGAATAATTGGAAATGAAAGAATCATGAAACATGAGCATGACCTAGTTTTGGCATGAAAGTGAGAAAATGATGAGGAAATGGTGTTAACATGAATGTAATGATGGAATATGCATGTATGGAAGATTATAAAGTAATCTTATGAAATGCATATATTGGAAATAAGGAGAAATAAATATAGCTATATGGAAAATGTGGTATAATACCATATTGGGAGAAAATAATGAGATTGATTCATGGAATTGAGATTTGGAAAATGCAATGAGTATAATATGGTATACTAACGTAAATACGTATAACAGCTTCGGAGAATCACATTGAAAGCTAATCGGACTACGATAGTGAGCAGAATCGAGGAAGTGAGGTCACTTGACGTGATCCGAGGTAAGAGAATTTCGTAAGCAACTAGAGATGGCTCCACGTATTTTGAATAGCATTTTGATTTTATATGCTATATGAAATTCCATGAATAGGCATGATGTTGTTATAGAAACCAAAGAGGATAAGTGTGTTTTATCCAAAACTAGGGTGAAAATACATGAGAAGCATGTTGTGACCAAAATTCATGAGTTGCATGATAGAATGGCAATTGCTTTCAATTATATGTGAAAACATGCACATTTGAGTGCTTATTTGATTTGAATAGCCATTATTAGGTTTTGTGTGAAAACCTAAGTGCTAGAGATTACTCGCACTGTATTTTAAGATATGCATCATATAGCACTTGAGTAATACTCGTACTAGATTTTAAATGCGATTTATGCATGTTAGAGTACTGGGAGCATTGCTCATACTCAGATTGTGATTTATGCATTGTAGAGTATTGGGAGCTATGCTCATACTCAGTTTTACATGATAGAGTACTGGGAGCTTTGCTTGTACTCAGTTTTCATATATTACATATTATAGAGTATTGGGAGCTTTGCTCATACTCATGTTTTTATATAACCTAGTGTTGAGAGCATTGCTCACACTAGAGATTGTGATATTGTGATATGGTCATGTTGGGAGTTTTACTCGCACATACCAGTTTTGAAAAGAGCATGAAACAGCCGTGTTGGGAGCCTGTACTGATTGTATCACACTGATATATATATATATATATGCTCACACGTGCATTATTTTGAGATATGGTAGAGGGGCGAGCATCCTAACTATGAGGTAGACCCATAGTGTGAGGACTAAGACTCATGGCGAGCATCCTGACTACGAGGCATATCCAAGGTGTGAGGACTAAGACTCATGGCGAGCATCCTACCTTGAGATAGGGTCCATGGAGTACTATGTACCTTGTATGTCATATGGAGTACGTTGTACCGTGAGTACATGATGAGAATAAATTGTGAGCTGACGGCTAGAATTTGACCCACCTCTCGTTACAGCAATTGTGAGACCCCGCACACTGAGTACTGTGTAGCCTGGGATCATGAAAAATGAGTTATGATCATACACTCGGAACATGTAGTCACCTATCTCCTTTGGCGCTAATTGAATTTCTTGAATGAATAACCACATGGTTTTATGATATAAACATGTGAGTTTTGTGAGTTGTGAAAAGGGTAACCCGAGGGATAGGTGAGGCCCAGTTTTCCATGTTTTTAAACATGATGAATGCCATATGATTTGATTTAAATGCATTGCATGATAAATGAGATTTATGAAATTACATGAGAAATGCAGTGTTATGCATATAATGCTAAGGTTGTTAAACCAGCATGTTACCAGTTTTGTAATTGACGTTTTGTATCTATAAATATATATTGCATAATGATTTAAGAGAGATGCATGCTATAGATACAGATAGGGTAAGGAAATGATTTCGAGGCATAAGCATCGTATTTTTTAGATAGTGCGGTTATCTACTTGCTTGCCTGATTTCCTTACTGAGCTGTGAGCTCACCCCCTTATTATTTCCCAGTTTTCAGAGCATCCATAGTAGGTGGACACAACTGAGGACTGATATTCCCTGATATCCACTGCAATCCATCTTGTTAGAGGTATACACACTTGATATTTTGTATTGAACAATGTATAAACACAGCTATGTAAATGAACGTACGGTTGGGATGTATATGTACAAATAATTGTATTATAGAAAAGAATATTAAATTCTATATATGTTATGAATGAGTATGAATGGGTGACTAATATCAAATCACAGCCCAACGTTTGATGTGAGAGATGACAGAAGAAGAGGTAAGTGAAATGTGAAAAAACAAATTGTGGTGAATAAGGTAGGTCGCGTGTGTAGGAAGGGCGTGACAGCTTTCACCTGCTGAGGCACCAAACATTTGGCCATAAATTCTACCACATCCCATTTCATACAACTCCACCAATACACCTTGTGTAGATCTTGGTACATCTTGGTACTGCCTAGGTGCATGGTGTAATGGGAACAGTGGGACTCCCTCATAACCTGCTGCTTCAAGGTATCATCGCTCGGAACACAAATACGGACTCCTTAAACCTCAGTAACCTATCATCACTGACCATAAAATCTAACTGCGAGGTCTACTCATCTTGGCTAACCATGTCTACTAACTTCTGATCATTTCTCTGTATTGCTCTGACCTGATCCAAAACAATGAGCTCTATCTGTAGGCTAGCCATAAATCCAACCTCGGCTTCCTCAACTTTGATCCTGAGTTCGAGGAATTGTTCCAATAAATCCCATTCCCTGATCATCATAGTAGAAACCATGCTCTTCCTACTCAGGGCATCAGCAACTATGTTTGTCTTCACCAGATGATACAGAATCTCACAGTTGTAGTCTTTGAGGAGCTTCATTCATCGTCTCTATCTCATATTAAGCTCCTTCTGGTCGAAGATGTACTTCAGACTCTTATGATCAGTGAAGATCTAAAACTTTTCCCCATACAGATAATGTTGCCAAATCTTTAAAGAAAATACCACAACGGCTAATTCTAAATCATGCGTGGGGTAGTTCCGCTCATGGTCCTTAAGCTGGCGTGAACCATAAGCGACTACTCTCTCATGTTGCATGAGTACGCACCCCAGACCTTGATGGGAAGAATCATTATACACTGCAAAGCCTCCAGATCCACTTGGGATAGTCAAAATGGGTGTTGTCGTCAATCTCCTTTTAAACTCTTGAAAACTCTGCTCACACTACTCAGACCATACAAATGGGATGTCCTTACATGTAAGCTTAGTCAAAGGAGCTGAAATTCTGGAGAATCCCTCAACAAACCTCCTGTAATAACCTGCCAGTCCCAGAAAACTTTGAATCTCTGTAACTGTCCTTAGTCTATCCTACTGAAGTACAGCCTCTACCTTGGACGGATCAACTGACACCTCGTCCTTAGATACAATGTGACTAAGGAAAGTTATCTGATCTAACCAAAACTCACATTTATTGAACTTTCCATACAATTGCTTATCTCAGAGTATCTAGAGCACAATCCTCAAATGCTGCGCTTGCTCCTCTTGAGACTTAGAATAAATGAGAATGTCATCGATGAAGACTATCACAAACTGATCTAGATAGTCACAGAATACCTCATTCATCAGATTCATGAAAGCAGCAAGGGCACTCGTCAAACCAAAAGGCATCACTAAGAATTCATAGTGGCCATATCAAGTTCTGAAGGCAATTTTTGAAACATCCTCACTCCTGATTCTCAACTAGTGATAGCCCGACCACATGTCAATCTTAGAAAAGATAGAAGCCTCTTTCAGCTGATCAAACAAATCATCTATTCTTGGTAAGGGGTATTTGTTCTTCATGGTAGCCTTGTTCAGTAGTCTATAATCTACATACAATATGAGACTACCATCTTTCTTCTTAACAAATAAAACCGGAGCTCCCCATGGTAACACACTAGGTTTGATGAAACCCTGTTCGAGTAACTCCTTCTACTGTTTCTTTAGCTCTTCCAGTTCAACCAATGCCATCCTATAGGGAGGTTTAGAGATCAGCTAGGTATCTGGCACTAAATCGATAGTGAACTTCAGCTCTCTCTCTCTGGTGGTAAGCCTGGTAACTCATCTTGGAACACATCCGAAAACTCACATACCACTGGTATATCTTCTATTCTCGGATGTTCCCGACTGATATCAGAGATGAGTGCGATATAACCTTCACATCAATAATTTAATCAGTAATTTTAGGAAATCATAATTATATCATAAAATTCCTACACTGAACTTCATACATTTCATTCCTTAACGGTCATACGTACACTGAATTTTTCAGGTAGGGAGAAAGTTACAGTCTTAGTATAGCAGTCTAAACTCATGCGATTGGTAGTTAGCCAATCCATGCCTAATATCACATCAAAGCCACTCATATTTAGCAAAGCTAGATCTATTAACATTACTCTATCTCCTACCTTAATTTCACACTTTCTACATACCATATCAGTCTTTTGAGACTCACGCATAGGTGTACGCACATGTAAGATATGATCTAAAGGTTCAGGCTCTAAGTGCCGTTTACACGCGAAGTGTGGCGAAATAAAAGAATGTGTAGATCTTGGGTCAAATAATACATGAGCCTCACAATTACAGACAAGAAGTGTACCTCGAATAGCCTTAGACAAAGTTTTTACAGTCTCCTCATTAATAGTAAATACACGTCCCTCTATGACAAGCTTCTTACCCTTATCAGGCAGTGGCCCGTCTCTGGGGAATCGCTCTCTAAGGCTGTTGTCGATGAGGCTCCTAGGGGTATGACATCTGAGGCTGTGGGCAATCTCTAACCCTGTGACCCATGTCGCCACATCTGACACATCCCTATGGCAAACGGTAACAAGTACCCTCATGCATTTGACCACAGTCTCTATAGATCTTATAATCTGGTCTAACGCCTTGAACAGTCTATCAGTCCTCGCCCTAAACTCATCAATCCTCTACCTCTTGAATGGACCCCTCCTGTAATCTAATTGGGATGCTTTAGGCCTCTTGCCCTTATCTTTGGCCCTCACTCGAAACCTATACTAGGACTGTCAAATCTAGTACCCTTTCTATCTCCTGCGTACGATGCAGAGCATCCTTAAATTTACTGATACAAAACCCCAATAATCTATCTCAGATGGTTGGTTTCAGTCCGTATCTGAATCGCTCTGTTCGACGGTCTCCGTCCTTGACAGACTCCGGATCATATCTTAGTAAGTGGTGAACCAATTCTCCTACTCGTCGACTATCATACTGCTCTAGACTAAATTCAAAAAATCTGCTTGCATCTTCCTTTAGGCAGCACGATGGACATACTAGTTTTGAAAAGCATATTGAAAAGTATCTGAGCTGATCACCAGGTTGCTGGTAGTCAGTAGGCTCTGAGTAGCACTCCATCAGTATCAGACTTGTCTCTTAAGCATATACACACTCATACCGACCCTCTCTACATCAGTGCACCCCAAAAAATCAAAGATTATCCCCATCTCTGCTAACCACTCCTTTGCCTTTACAAGGTCCTTCATCCCCTTAAATGACGACGAATTCATCTTAAAAAAAATCTCCCAACTGGCCTATGTCCCTATCATCGGGTCTGGTTTGTGCCGAAGACTGAGTGGTGGGTGGCACTAGGTCAGTCTGTGGAGGAGGTGGAGGCTGATCCTCTGGTGGTATGGGTGTAGAGGTCGGGGTAGGTGTGGTGCCTGAGGCATTATCCCTGAAGTGCTAAGTGAACAATGCTACCATTTGCTTAAACCCCTGTCTGACATCCTGCTCCAATCGATTTATCCGAGAGTTAGGACTCTCTGGCTGTGGGGCAAGTGGTGGTAGTGGTTGTGCACGCCTTCTGGGATGACCTCATCTCCCACTTATAACGTAAGTCTAATGTACCTGCACATACACATCAAACTTGGTCATAATTTTAACTGATATATTGAATTCATAACCAAAAAAGTACAGACACTTGGGATGTAATCTACTTCCAACTGACCAACACTGACAGTACTAGACACCATTTGTTCTGATACCACTAAAGATGTAATGCCTCGAAAATGTGGAATTTAGGGCTAATTTAAAATTTTATCTTATAATTCACTTCTACGCAAGATGTATTCCTACTCAGTGTCAGTTCACATCTTATCTTTTCATTTTTAAACTCTTCAGATTATACTTATATCATTTTTAACAAAAATCCAGCAGCATAACCTCTTATATATATATCCATATCCTCCTGCAAATTTTTCAAAGCAACCACAAATATCCACGACCAGTTGATTTTACTTCCATTGTATTACCAAGACATTTAAGAAACTCCCAAACATCAGCATCCAAATTTATTATATCACATAGTATCAAAATGACTCACTTTTCCCAAGTTACATATATATACAACCCTGATTACATCCCAAATGTTTACTTATATACAAGCATCTATACTACATAAGTTATCTGGATACAAAATGAATTATAACTTACACGTGTACAAGAAATAGCCTGGGGAGAGTCTCCTCCACCAGCCTATGTCACATACGCAGTAGGCACTGGCAACTACTATAAGTAATCTGAGAGGAGAAGAAAAGGGGGGTGAGCTTCAACTAGCCCAATAAGGAGTGCATTTAAAACAAAAAGCAGTAAATCAATTCATTCATAAAATAATGGTACAATTCACATCTCAAACTATGTGATAAAAATCATCTGAGTATATAAACTCAAAACATCAACTCATTATCATATTAAATCATATCTCATAATAATATGAAGACTAGGCATTTACTATTCTTATCATGAAAGAAATCACCACTCCATCCTCAAAAGAGGGCATCCTCCGAAGAGGGAATCAAGTCATCCTTGAAAGATGGTATCCTCCGAAGAGGGAATCAAGTATCTATGGTCATGGTAAGGCTGTAGACTGGATCTAAGTCATACAACATCATCTCAACGCCACCCAGGTGGTATCTCATATAAATAAGGGAAAGTATCATGACAGACATGTAGAATATGCATAACATGGTCAAGGTCTAGCCTGACCCCAGGCTGTAGGCTAGAATTCCCTTGGGTCTTACTCAATCGACCCTCAAGTTTTCCTGACTCGCATGCTATTGAGCCTACAGTCTCAAAATGTACCATTATTATATTGAAAATAGTTTTACAACCATCATAGAGCTCATAATAGTTTTGCTTCATAAATCTCATACACATATAGATATATATATATATTCATCCGCAAAACTTTAAAATCACTCAATTGAGCTCAAATAAAGCAAAACATGCACTCAGGGAAGAAAACTCGGGTTATAGGTCTTTCTCGGGGTTTATGCTTATTTCATAAAGCATTTACATGCCACCAATCGTTTATTTGTAAATAAGGAACTCAAGTATTGAAAATCGATTGCATCCTTTACCTAAATAAGGGCGAGGCAACTCTAACTCACTGGGTGTCAGGTTTACCTCGTTTTACGCGCTAACTTCTCGAGCTATCCAAAATAATTTCAAACAAAATGAATTATACCTTAACTAAAAATCATCCTACAACATCAAACAATCACATATATGAACATCATCATCTTCCTCCAACTTCTTCCCAACTTTGACCAACTTTGACTCAACAATTTTGCTCTATGAAGAACCCTAAGTTATTAATCAACATGTAGACATCTTAAAATCATCCAAACCAACAAGAAAAACCCAAGCAAAAATTTTAAAAACCAAAGCTTTCTCCCACCTCGAAACAAGGCTAAATGTTTTATATGTTATATAGAGGTTAAGGTGGAAGATTTGATACTTCTTAATCATCGCCTGAAAATGGCCAAAAGATGGCCAAAAAATTCATGCACTCTTACTTCAACAAGGATGCCTGAGACAGAATGGTGGGATTAGTTCTCTCAGGACTGATGTGGTTTTTAGGTGATTCTAGAGGCTTTAGAAAGCTTATTGAGTCTAGTTTTAACTTGGAGATTTTCAAGTTCAAAGGCTTTTTCTTTAGGCTTCAAATTGGGCCAACTCTGATGGGTATACAGGTTATTGGGCCAGGGCAGCCCACTGCCCTATTTTGGAAAATTCCATAAAAATTAGGTTCGGTCCATTTTCTTCAAATTTTCCATTTTCTAGGTGTTCTAATATGTCTCTAGTGTCTTCCATAAAAATTTGGAACCCACTTGTTTAAGAAAATTTTCCCGATTGAGCCCATTTTGAGCGATTAGGTGATTACCGATCAAAATCGCTTAATGTTTTTGGTTTACTTTAAAAATTCATTCGAACATCAAAACCTCATTATTTCCACTCTATCTTCATTCGCCATGTCAATTATGCCTTATCTTAATTTTCTATGGCCTCAAAATAATTTTCATGAATTTCTAGAATTTATTCTGAATTTATTCCTCTTACTAGGCCAATTTGCTTGGTTTGGTGTAAACCCGAGTTTCAATAACTTTTTCACTTCTAACATGCTTTAAATCACACTTTTTGAGAAATACTTAAACTTGGGTTCTTACCTCTAAGTGCGTGCCTCAAGTTTCGTGCTACTGTTGATAATTCTATTAAAATAGAATTATTTGTGCTTAATTTCTTAATTAATTATTTAAATCCCCATATTATTTTATTAATTATCCCCTTTATTTAATTAAAATTCTTTAATGTGCAGGTAAATTAAATCCAGATGAAACTCAATCATTTTAGTCAAAAATGGGCTGAAAATGGGCTAAAGGAGACTGGACCACTTCCAATTTGCAGACCGATGTCACCATTCGTTTGGACACGTGGGATGCCGAGTGTTAGTATTTTATTCGCTTCGAAAAGATAAGATTGACGAATACCATGCTTACCTTCTAGAAGACACACGTCGGTCCACATCGCACAGCCAAGTGGACTAGAAGATGAATGACGTGGAAATATCTACTCTGAAGCGAATGAAATGAAGAAAAGTAGCCAAATAATGCCAACTCATCTAAGATGAAAATTACCATTGTACCCCTAAGTTTGTGAATAAATAGAACATGATGAGCAATTGAAAAATTATGTAGCCTAGGGTAGAATAGAAGTAATTTAGGAGTAGTTTTTAGAAGTAATTTAGGAGTAGTTTTTAGAAGTAAATTTAGGGTAGAGTAACTTAGGGTAGGAGTAGTGTTAGAATAGTTTTAGAATTGTTTTTCTTATTTTTCTTTAAAAGCTTTCCCGATTAAGTTTTTATTTTTAACTACCATTTTTATTTTCCATAGTTACTGTTCATGTCAACTTTCAATTTGTTAGATTTTATGAAAAGCTTTATCATTTCTAGTTCTTTTGTAGTTCACGTTTATGATAGCCATCATCTTTCATGGTTCTTCTCGGTTTACACAAGTTTGTCACTCCTTTGTTGATTTAATATTTTTAATGTTATTTCTTCTTCATTAAATCCTTGTTACTATTCAGTGTTCTTTATGTTTGAATTTTTTATTGTCCACTGTTCATTTAACATTCATGCTTTCTCGATTTCTTGAAATATTTCATGACTGCCATTATAGTTTTGGTATTGAAAATCAGTTGTTAGGTGTGAGGCAGAAGTGAAAATTGCTCCTACGTAGTTGGTTCTGTGAAGCAACGTTGGCAGAACCGAGGAGGCTACATGACACAGGAAGCTTAATCACACTGCTACTGCATTCTTCTAGCTTCTGCGTTGTCTTACATTTTGTTTACTTGCTATTCTCTAGTAAAGATTAAGCACTGTTTAAATTATTCCTTCTCTCGACATTTAAGAGTTTCACCATTTTGCATGTTAAGTTTAATATGTATTTTGTGCTTTATATGGTCCTGCATGTTGTTCTTCTCGGTACGTCAATTTTGCCTGGTGTCGTAGCTGTGTAGTGTACTTCAGTGCTCAGGAATGAAGCAGACAAGCAATTTGGCAAAACTGAGCGTGCGGGTGTACTAGCTAAATCGGGCAGAGAGAGTGTACCTGGCTAGTTTTGGGAACTTGGTTGTGACAGTGGCAAAGCATACCTTGCTCTGTCCTCCCCTGTTTCATTATTCTCTTTACTGTTCATTTTCTTTCTTACCTCTAATTCTCGGTTTTAGTTAATTTACAGTTCCTGTTGTTTATTTACAGCTTTAACTTGCAAAGGCTAACTTCTGCTTATGTTTTCTTTGTGTGTTCTGCATTATTTCAGGTTAGTTGAAGGTGAACAGAGTCGAGACATGGCTGTTGTAGGATGTTCGTGTGTCACAGGGAAGCAGGGTGTGACCGCTGGGTAGTTGCTACTCTCGGTTGCTGGACGTTCTCTGGCGCACCCCAGTCTGCTGCACGAACACAGGTGATCTACAGGTGCCCTGCTGGTGTACGTGAAGTAATGTACAACACTGCAATGGTTAATAGGACAGAGGCAGGTCTGGCGTAGAATTTTGGGTGCAGCTGAAGCAGACGCTAGCTGGGCAAAGACGCGGACTGTGTTGTAAGGAATGAAGCTGAACAATGACAGAACCAGGATAGAACCGGGAGTAGAACCAAGACAGCACATGGAGCAGAAGGCTAGAACGTGCACTATACTGTGTGTTGAGTTAATATATTTTGAAATGACAAAACAAGTAAATTCAATAACATAAATATGATATAAAAACATGTTTAGAGGTTAACAGTATCAGAATTTAAGTTCCTGAAGATGAGAGATCGATCTGGTGATATGAGAGATCCATCTCATGAGGATATGAGATCGATCTGCTAAAGGATTAAACCTACATAAGGTAATTGAGGAAGCTGAGATCGATCTATAAGGGTTATAAGATCGATCTGCCTAATACAGGATGTTGATGAGATCGATCTGCTATAGGAAGAGATCGATCTCCCCTAAAACAAAAGGTAAAGGCAGTAGATCGATCTGTAAGATCGATCTGTACGCAAACAGAGAGTTCATGAGATCGATCTGGTATAAGAAGAGATCGATCTCCTCAAAGTCAGAGAGCTAAGGAGATCGATCTGGGTTGATAAGAGATCGATCTCCTCACTACGAGATTACTTGGCAGATCGATCTATAGATCGATCCTGCCTCAAACAGAGAGATTGGAAGATCGATCTGCCTATTCGACAGATCGATCTGCTCTAACATTTTCAAATTGTGAGATCGATCTGCTCATATATGAGATTGATCTCCTTGCTTCAATTTGCTTTGACTTTGCAGGAATTACAACTAAGAGATCGATCTGGTCAAAAAAACAGATCGATCTGGCATACTACTGGAGGTTCCCAACGGCTCTTTTTGTAAAAATCTCAACGGGAAAAACAGCATTAAATGCTCTAACTACCAATCTTTTAGTATATAATCAAGCATTGAAGACACTGAGAAGTGAGACACCATTACTGCACATTCTGTACATTCTCAAGAGTTTAATCCCTACATTCTATTTGTCTTCAATCCTCATTTATTGAGTTTGTTGTATAAGCCTGTGTGCAAAAGTTGTATTTATCCTACCCACATAAAAAGCTTGATCTTGTATTCATCCTTACTTTAAGAGAGAAGAGGATTGTTCCTCAGTGAGAGAAACTTTGTAAAAGGGTGAATACATCTTTGTGTAAAAAGGGTAGAGAGGTTATTCCTTAACCCGAAAAAGGAAGTGTGTAACTTTCATTGAAAGAGAGAAAGAAAGCTCTTGACAAGGAGGTCAAGAAGAGAGGACGTAGGCAAGAGATTGGCCTAACCTCTATAAACTACTGTGTTTGATATCTCTTCCTTATCTTCCTTCAATTTATTTCATTACATTATATTGTTTATTCATTATTTGTTAATTAGATTCATTTTAGTTTAAATTTGCCATTAACTTTAGTAAAACCGATTCACCCCCTTCTCGGTAAAGCCAACAATTGGTATCAGAGCTTGGACTCTTTGATCACATAGGAATAACTTCCTAAGAGTTAGAAACGATCTAATGGCTCACAACAATGTAGCAACCAATTTAGTAGGAGAGGGGCATTCTACAGTTAGGCTTCCAATGTTCAATGGTGAACATTATGCTTATCAGAAAACTCGGATGATGTTGTTCATTCAAGCAAATGATTATGAGGTATGGAGGATTATAACTAAAGGACCTCAAATCCCTACTAAAAGAGTAGAAGGAAGAGATATCCCTAAAGAAGAGGATAAGTGGGATTCAAATGATGTTACATGTGCTCAGTTGAATGCTAAGGCCATGCACACCCTATTTTGTGCTTTAGGGCCAAATGAATATAATAGAGTCTCCGGCTGTGACAATGCCAAGCAAATTTGGGATAAATTGGTAATAACTCATGAAGGTACAACCCAAGTAAATGAGACTAAGGTAGGAATGCTCACACATGACTATGAGCTATTTAGGATGAAAGAAGGAGAATCAATTAGTGATATGTTCACTAGATTCACTGATGTAATTAATGGATTAAAGTCTTTAGGAAAAATATACTCTAATATAGAAATGGTCAAGAAAATATTAAATAGTCTGCCTAAATCATGGGAAGCTAAAGTGACTGCAATTGAGGAATCCAAGAACCCTCACACATTGTCACTAGATGAATTAATAGGATCACTACTCACATATGAGATGAAGTTGAGAAGAAATGAAGAGCCACCCAAGAAAGTGGGAGTTGCTCTAAAATCTACTACTCAAGACGAAAATAAAAATGAGAGTGGTAGTGAAGAAGATCTTGAGATGGCAATGTTTACCAAAAGATTTAACAAATTCATGGGAATGAGAGCAAATGGTAGTAATAGGAGAAACCACAAGAAAGATCAAGAAGAGTTAGGTAGAAAAGATACAATTGTATGTTATGAATGTAAAAAACCAGGACACATTAAATTTAACTGTCCTCTTCTTAAAAGATCCAATGATAGGATCCACAAAAAGAAGGTAATAGTGGCAATATGGAGCGACAGTGACTGCTCCGATGATGATTCAAATGAGGATAATGCCAACTTGTGCTTCATGGCTATTGAGGATGAAAAGGTAACTTCAAACCTCAATGAATACTCTTTTGATGAATTGCAAGATGCCTTTGATGATCTTGCATTGGAATATGAATGCATGAGTATGAAATATAAAAAGATAATATCTAAATTGAAGAAAGAAAATGAGTTAATACTAGATGACAAATTAGAATGTGAAAAGAAACTAGAAATTACAAATCTTGAAATTTGTGACCTAAAAGAAAAAAATAGTAATTTACATAATTCCTTTAATAGATTTTATATAGGTCAACAAAAGTTAGATAACATGCTAGAAACTCAAAGGGCATTCTTTGATAAAAATGGGTTAGGATATAATGCAAAAAGTAGATAGACTCATCTCAAAAGCTTCATTGCTAGAAAGAGCATGAATAAACCTTCAACTACTTGTTGATATTGTAATAGGAAGGGACATGCATCACATAATTGCAATATGAAGATGACCACTCTTAAAGGAAAAATAGTAAAAAGAATTTAGGTTCCAAAAGAAGTAATTAACTCAAAAGATATTAATACTTTAGTAAAATGGATCCCAAAGGGATTAAGAATTGCATTCACTAACCTCAAAGGACCCAAGAGAATTTGGGTACCTAAGACATGAGTTTGAATGTTGATTGTAGGTGATTGAGCATTGCCACAAAGCTAAAACAAAGGAAGCTTGGTACTTGGACAGTGGATGCTCAAGGCACATGACCGGAGATAGAAGCCACTTCAACTCATTTAAATCAAAAGTTGGTGGAGAAGTCACATTTGGGGACAACTCCAAAAGCCAAGTTGAAGGAAATGGTTCAATAGGTAATGACTACTTTTCATTAGAAAATGTATTGCTTGTTAGGGGTCTAAAACATAACTTACTAAGCATTAGTCAACTTTGTGACAAAGGTTACAAAGTAATATTTGATTGTTTGAAATGTCATGTTATAGATCCTAGAACTAGTAAAGTTCTTTTCTTAGGTCATAGGCAAGGTAACATATACATTGTCTATCTAAATGAACTTAAAAATGAAAACGTATGCCTAATGGTAGACAAAGAAAAAGAACCTTGGTTGTGGCATAGAAGACTAGGTCATGCTAGCATGCATGTGTTATCTAAGTTAGCTAGAAAAAACCTAGTTATAGGATTACCTAAGTTGTCCTTTGACTATGATAAAATATGTGAAGCTTATGTTAACGGAAAACATAAAAGGACAACATTTAAACCTAATAATAGTGTATCAACCACTAGGCCTCTTCAATTACTCCACCTAGATCTATTTGGACCAACTAGAATAACAAGCCTAGGTAGGAAACATTATGGGTTTGTAATTGTTGATGATTACACTAGGTTCACTTGGGTGTTCTTTTTAAGAGTGAAAAATGAAGCTTTAGAAAAATTCATTGCTTATACAAAAGTGACTCAAAATGAAAAAGGATACACAATAACTAGTATTAGAAGTGATCATGGTAAGGAGTTTGAAAATATTGGATTTGATGAATATTGCAATGATCAAGGAATTAGTCATAATTTTTCAGCCCCTAGGACACTACAACAAAATGGAGTAGTTGAGAGAAGAAATAGAACATTGGAAGAAATGGCTAGAACCATGTTGTGTGAGAACAATTTACCTAAATACTTTTGGGCTGAAGCTATAAATACATCTTGCTATATCATTAATAGAGCTATGATTAGACCAATTTTAAAGAAAACTCCCTATGAGCTTTATAAGGGTAAGAAGCCTAATATTAGCTATTTTCACCCCTTTGGCTGCAAATGTTTTGTTTTAAATAATGGGAAAGACAATTTAGGTAAATTTGATGCCAAGAGTGATGAGGGAATTTTTCTAGGATATTCCTTGAATTCAAAGGCATATAGAGTATATAACAAAAGAACATTTATGGTTGAAGAATCAATTCATGTAATATTTGATGAGTCAAATGATTTATCTAAAGGTTCAACCAATGATGAGGAAATTGGAATATTTGATGAAAACTTGGAGAAAATTCCAAACTTAGAAAATGATCTATTAGAAAAACTTGACATAAATAAAGAAGATGAAGAAGAAATAGAAATACTAGAAAGAGAGTCTAGAGCACCAAGAGAATTATGATATGTAAAGGATTGTGAAATAGTAGGAGATCCAACTCTTGGAGTTAGAACTAGATCATCTCTAAGGAATGTATGTCAATATATAGCCTTTGTATCTCAAATAGAACCTAGAAATGTCAATGAAGCCTTAGATGACAATAATTGGTTCTTAGCAATGCAAGAAGAATTAAATCAATTTGATAGAAGCAAAGTGTGGAAACTAGTTCCTAGGCCTAGTGATCACTCTATAATTGAAACTAAATGGATATTCAAGAGCAAGATGGATGAAAATAGTGTGATCATAAGAAACAAGGCTAGGTTAGTTGCACAAGGCTATAGACAAGAAGAAGGTATAGACTATGATGAAACTTATGCACCGGTAGCTAGATTAGAAGCAATTAGAATGCTACTTGCCTTTGCATGTTATAAAAACTTCAAGTTATACCAAATGGATGTAAAGAGTGCATTCTTAAATGGTTTCATTAATGAAGAAGTGTATGTAGAGGAACCTCTCGGTTTTGAAAATCATGAATTTCCTAAACATGTTTTCAAACTATCTAAAGCACTCTATGGTTTGAAACAAGCTCCCAGAGCATGGTATGAAAGGCTGTCAAAATTCTTAATAGAAAAAGGATTTTCAAGAGGAAAAGTAGATACCACTTTATTTATCAAAAATAAAAATAAGGATTTATTAGTTGTTCAAGTGTATGTAGATGATATTATTTTTGGATCAACTAATGAATCTTTATGCCAAGAGTTTGCTAAGATCATGCAAGGTGAATTTGAAATGAGCATGATGGGAAAGCTCACTTTCTTCTTGGGACTTCAAGTGAAGCAAACAAAGGATGGAACCTTCATCAATCAGGTAAAGTATACTAAGGAATTGCTCAAACGATTTGGAATGGATAATTGCAAACCTCAAGCAACTCCAATGGGCACCAACGTCAAGCTTGATAAAGATGAAAGTGGTAAGTGTGTAGACACTAAACTCTATAGATCCATGATTGGTTCATTGCTTTATTTAACTACAAGTAGACCAGACATGTTGTTTAGTGTATGCCTTTGTGCTAGATTTCAATCCTCTCCTAGGGAATCACACTTGTTAGCAACTAAAAGGATCTTTAGATACCTTAAAGACACTCCCTCCCTAGGACTTTGGTACCCCAAGGACTCCACTTTTACACTTCATGCATTTTCTGATGCAGACTTTGGGGGCTGTAAAATAGATAGGAAAAGTACTTCAGGTACATGTCAATTCTTAGGGAATAGATTAATCTCATGGTTCTCTAAGAAACAAAATAGTGTGGCTCAGTCCACAACTAAAGCTGAATACGTAGCAGCAGGTAGTTGTAGTGCTCAAGTGTTGTGGATTAAACAACAAATGAAAGACTATGGTATTGACATGAAACAAGTCTTAATTAAATGTGATAATACCAATACCATCAATCAATCTAAAAATCCTATTCAACACTCTAGAACTAAGCACATTGAGATTAGGCATCATTTCCTTAGAGACCATGTTCAAAAGGGAGATATAACTCTAGAGTACATTGACACTTTACATTAAATAGCTGATATATTCTCCAAACCTCTTGATAGAGATAGGTTTTGTGTCCTTAGAGGTGAATTAGGACTAATGAATGTTCCTTAGGATTTATCTGTTTCAAAACCTTGATTTCAAGATATTTTTAAATGAGTTTTTCAATGATTTTTCTGGGCAAAAGGTATGAGAGATCGATCTTCAGTCTCTACAGATAGATCTACATACTTCAAATAGGCCTAAAGCAGAAAGGTTAAGCTAGGCAGATCGATCTTCTCCACTATAAGATCGATCTCCTTAAGCCTCTGTAAAACAGCAGATCGATCTATGCATTTGGCAGATCGATCTCCTTAAGCCTCTGTTAAACACCAGATCGATCTGTGCATTTGGTAGATCAATCTCCTTGAGCCTCTGTATTTTGGAGATCAATCTTTTGGTACAACAGATCGATCTCTTCAAGTTTCTGGAAATGACAGATCGATCTGTCGCCTCGACAGATCGATCTCCTGTGCCCTGGACTATAAAAACTGCTCAAAATCCCCAAAATTCAAAAAACCCAAATCTTCAAATCCCTAACCCCCTTGTCGCACCTCAGCCCTTGATTCTCCCTTCCAGATCGATCTTGGTAAGATCTTCGTCAAATTTCTTCTTCGTTTACTGTTATAGTAATCCACATTACTGATTTTTTTCTCAAAATTTCTTCGTTTTGTACTGAAATTTCTCACTAGGTTAATTCTAGCACTGTTCCATTGGTTAGGTTTTTAGAGAACTAGTTTTAAGATTGTCTAGAGAGTTTCCAGTGTCTAGAAAAATGCCAAGACTTAAGAGAGTAGGCCAAAAACCCCTAGACCAAGTGTTGATCAAGGGTCCTCTTCCCAATCAAACCCTCCCTCTTCAGTCACTACCTTTAACAGGTGTTTTAAAACATCTGCAAAAAGGAAGAGATATGAAGAGTATTTTTCAACCATGCTAATTAAGCATTGGCGAACCATTGATTTTCATTTTTAAACCGTATTGATTTTCCTTATCTATCCAAATTTGAAGAATTTGGGTGGCTTCCGTTTCTCAAAATCAATACCCCCGTGCCCCCAAACATCATCAGGGCATTCTTTTCTAATGCCGAACTCATCTATGATCTTGATGATGCTTACAAAACTCTAGGGTTTAAAACATATGTCATGGGTAAGTCAATTCCTATAGACACATCTATCTTAGCCCAAGTGTTCCACATGAGAGATGAGGGGTTGACTAATGAAGAGGAAGAAGTCCCCTTAGAATTTGACCTTCCCGAGGATAAGACGAGTGACCTACCGATGCACCAAAGGTTATTCCACCTTATCATCTCGTGGAATCTCCGCCCATTCGGTAACCGTCATTCCACAGTTAGGAGGTTAGATCGCTTCTGGCTCCACCACATCCACTCCACAAGTCAAAAACCCAATCTGATCCACTTCATCTATGAAGATTGGTTGAAGATCATACGCGGACAAGCCTTCATGATAGTTTTTCCGCAACCGTTGGCGTATCTTCTACAACGACTTGGAGTCGATTGCAGCTGTGAAACGGGTGAAGTACCCTCCCCAAAGAGCGTCTTAAACATTGGGACACTTCACCACATGGGGTATTACAAAGACTTCCGAGGGGATTGGAAGAAGAAATGAGAACAGCAGCCTGAGGCAGCCATGGAAGAAGACCCATCAGACGAGACCATGGATCTACCCACTGCACCTACTGAGGGTCCATCTTCTTCGACTGCTCAGCCCATTGCACCTGCCCCATCACCCGCTGGAATGGAGTCGATTGTGACGATGATCATGGAGCTTAATCGGAAGATGGATGAAGGTTTTGCAAACCTTCATACCACACAACAGGCGATGTTTGATGATCTGCAGGTCACTCATACTCACGTCGAGGGACTCCAGGAGCGATTTCCTCCTCCACCTTAGGACTTATTTGTTAGGACTATTTTCGCTGTGTTTTATAATTACTGGTTGTTGTTTGAAAACTGCATTTGCTTGAATGAATCTTTTATTGAATGACATTTTAGTTATTGTTGAAATATGCTATAATGAATTACTATTTTGAAATGCAATGTGTGTTGAAAGTTAAAATGTTTTGTTTAAACCTTTAGTGCCATTGATATGACAAAAAGGGGGAGAAGAAAACATGCTTTAAATGGTTTCAAGGAATGATTAAACTGAGGGGGAGTCAAGAGGAGTCAAGAGGCCAAAAGCCAAAAGTAAAGGGGAGCTTACAAAAAGGGGGAGTTTGTGCACAATGCAAATAGGTAACTAAACATGTTTATTGAATAGGTTTTGTCATATCGAAAAGGGGGAGATTGTTGAGTTAATATATTTTGAAATGATAAAACAAGTAAATTCAATAACATAAATATGATATAAAAACATGTTTAGAGGTTAACAGTATCAGAATTTAAGTTCCTGAAGATGAGAGATCGATCTGGTGATATGAGAGATCGATCTCTTGGGTTTTCTAGGATGAGAGATCGATCTGCTAAAGGATTGAACCTGTACAAGGTAATTGAGGAAGCTGAGATTGATCTATAAGGGTTATAAGATCGATCTGCCTAATATAGGATGTTGATGAGATCGATCTGCTATAGGAAGAGATCGATCTCCCCTAAAACAAAAGGTAAAAGCAGTAGATCGATCTGTAAGATCGATCTGTACACAAACAGAGAGTTCATGAGATCGATCTGGTATAGGAAGAGATCGATCTCCTCAAAGTCAGAGAGCTAAGGAGATCGATCTGGGTTGATAAGAGATCGATCTCCTCACTACGAGATTACCTGGCAGATCGATCTATAGATCGATCCTGCCTCAAACAGAGAGATTGGAAGATCGATCTATCTATTCAACAGATCGATCTGCTCTAACATTTTCAAATTGTGAGATCGATCTGCTCATATATGAGATCGATCTCCTTGCTTCAATTTGCTTTGATTTTGCAGGAATTACAACTAAGAGATCGATCTGGTCAAAATAGCAGATCGATCTGGCATTCTACTGGAGGTTCCCAACAGCTCTTTCTGCAAAAATCTCAATGGGAAAAACAGCATTAAATGCTCCAACTACCAATCCTTTAGTATATAATCAAGCATTGAAGACACTGAGAAGTGAGACACCATTACTGCACATTCTGTACATTCTCAAGAGTTTAATCCCTACATTCTATTTGTCTTCAATCCTCATTTATTAAGTTTGTTGTATAAGCCTGTGTGCAAAAGTTGTATTTATCCTACCCACATAAAAAGCTTGATCTTGTATTCATCCTTACTTTAAGAGATAAGAGGATTGTTCCTCAGTGAGAGAAACTTTGTAAAAGGGTGAATACATCTTTGTGTAAAAAGGGTAGAGAGGTTATTCCTTAACCTGAAAAAGGAAGTGTGTAACTTTCATTGAAAGAGAGAAAGAAAGCTCTTGACAAGGAGGTCAAGAAGAGAGGACGTAGGCAAGAGATTGGCCGAACCTCTATAAACTACTGTGTTTGATATCTCTTCCTTATCTTCCTTCAATTTATTTCATTACATTATATTGTTTATTCATTATTTGTTAATTAGATTCATTTTAGTTTAAATTTGCCATTAACTTTAGTAAAACCAATTCACCCCCCCTCTTGGTAGAGCCAACATTGTGCACGATCGGGTAGAGGACAACCTATAAATTTGATTAAGGCCATGTTTGGTAGTTTGGGATAATTAATAATTCATTTTTCATACATGTCTTTTATTTTATTTTTGTTGTCATTATTCCTTCTAATTTTAGTTGTTAGCTTAGTTAGATTTTTTTAATTAAGTTTGCATGTTAGTTATATTGTCTTTGTTAGTTAGTTTAAGCTTAGTTTTAATTTATGTTAATAGTTGATTTTATAGAATAGAATTTAGGACTTAATGTTAGTCTAAAATTTATGAGTTGCATTTATAATTAAATTATAGTAAAATTATTGCATGCATTTTAATTTAGTCTTCATTTTAAATTTAATACAAAAATATTTATTTCTTATGCATTATTAGGATAATTTTATAGGTAATTAGTTTCTTAGTTTTACTTAAGAATTTCTTTAAGTTAATATAAGTATATTTTGTTAGACTTTAGATTAGTTTAGTTCGTACTTTTATTAATTAGTTTAATTACATGCATATTTTATTCTAGGATTGTTTAATTTTAGTTTAATTAATTTGTTTATTTATTTTCCTATTTGCATTCTAGTTTAATTGCATTAATTAATTTTAACTGTTTTAATTATCTTTTGTAGGTTATTGCTTTTAATTGCGTGGAGCTCTGTAAGTAATTTTAGCACTGTTTGATTTTCTTTATTTTATAGTTTTTATTATTTTCAGTACTGTTAGCCTTGTAGATCACCCATTATAAATTCATAATTTGCTAGGATATACTTAGGGTGAGATTAACCGGTACTTAATTGGGCTAATTAGATTCTCTGTGGGACAATAATCTAGGACTCAAATCCCATTATTACTTGTATGACCTGTGCATTTGCGGATACACGTCTAGGTCACTTAGAGTGGGCGTAGTCGGACAATCAAGTTTTTGACGCTATTGTCGGGGAAGATAATTAGTCAGTAATTGATATCGGTGAAATTATGCTTAGGTGTAATTCTAGCTTGTAAATACTTAGGTTGTGAATATTTAGAGCTTTAATCTAGATTAGTTAATTTTTTCTTTCATAAAAAGTTAAAAAAAATTTTAAAAAATTGAAAAATTAAAAAACTTAAAAAAAATTTTAAGGACTTTTAGATGTTTGCATGTGTAGAGCCAAGAGCTTTGATTGCTTTCCTTTAGATCCTGAAATAGAATGAACACTTAGAAAAATCAAAAAGGATTCAAGGAAATTAATAACTCCACTGCAAAACACTATGGCAAAGAACTGAGAAATTAGGACCATAGGAGATTATGCAGTACCGACTATTAGAGGGTATTATACCGGCATTACGCCACCAGCTGTCCCTGCAAACAATTTCGAAATTAAGCCCATAATCCTCTAGATGATCCAAACTTTGCTACAGTTCAGTGGGCTTCCTCATGACGACCCACATGCTCACCTAAGGTAATTTCTAGACCTGTGCAACACTTTCAAGCACAATGGATTATATGGTGATGCGCTTAGACTTAGATTATTTCCTTTCTCGCTTAGGGATAAGGCGCGACACTGGTTAACCTCTTTACCTCTAAGATCTATTTCTACTTGGTACGAGTTAGCCCATCAATTTTTTGCTAAGTTTTTTCCTCATTCTAAAATGGCCAAACTCCATAGTGACATATCTTCCTTTGCCCAATTCGATTCTAAATCTCTTTACGAAGCATGGGAACAATATAAAGACCTTCTTAGGAAGTGTCCTATTCATGGCCTACCCTTGTGGCTGCAAGTCCAGACCTTCTATAATAGACTTACAAGCCCAAATAGAACCATCGTTGATGCTGCTACGGAAGGAGGGTTAATGTCTAAGACGGAGGAGGAAACTTACGGTTTGTTAGATTAGATGGCAGCTAACAACTATCAATGGTCTTCAGAGAGGCAGCTGTCTAAGAAGTCGACGGGTATCTATGAGTTAGACACACTGTCTACATTGACCTCTCAAATTGCTAATCTCACGAAAAAGTGTAAATACCCTAAAATTTCAAATGTACTTGATATTGTCTAAAAAATAATAATTTAGACAATTAAAAGTTAATTTGCGATTATGGTGGATTAATTTAAATATAAATATTTGATTAACCACATAGATGTATATATATATGTGTATATACGTATGCCATATTTTGTTTTCCCTTCAAGATTAATGTATAGATATATATATATATATGTATGTATAAAAGTATACGAATGTATACATATATATATATATATGGGAATAGATATACTTATGAGAATATAAGCATATATATATATATATATATATATATATATATATTCAGAAGCCAACTCAAGAACCCCATTCGATATATATGTAAATAAATAGGTGAGCTTACAAACAATATATATTGAAGGGGGTGTGGCAGTAAGCAAACGATGGTTGTGGCCCTCGGGTAAAATAAGAGAAGCTAATGTGTGAAAGGAGATGATGGGATGCTCGGTGGGTGAAGAAGAAAGAAAACGTGAAAGCATAATTTAGCATAGAAATGAGAGATGGCAGAATCGTTGTCCTACCCTCTGAAACATCAATAAATGAAGTATGGTAGCAAAGGAAAAACATAGCTACACTGAAAACTCTGACAGAAAAGGGAAAGGTGGAAACGTGAGGAATGAAGCAGAAAAGAGAATGGAAATTGACTGAAGTGAAAAGAAATATATACATATGTGTAAACTGAAGCATGACAGTAAGGAGGACGGAAACAAGGAAAGGAAAAACGTGTACCATGAACAAAAAAAATAAATGAAAATGATTATGGTGATGACATTCGATGAAATGAAAAGGATTACAGAGGATATAGGTAGATGTGGAAAAAGGGAAACTGCCAAATACTATTTGTAGAACATTTATATATATATATATATATATATATATAACACAAGTATATGAATGTAAACCTCTGACATGGAGCTACTTATAACCCGAAGATATAAAGGGAAACTCTTGCTGCAACAGCTGCAGTTAAATATGTATATATATATACATTTAAATATAACGAGAGCAGGTGGTGTGTGACTAAAACAAGAAAGAGGAATGAAAAAGAGGCAGTGATGGAACAAAACCGAGAAGAGGAAAGTAAGGACAGGCCGAACATGAGAAGGAGAAAGTGATGCAAAACCTGATGAGTATGACAGAAACAAATGAGGCATACCGAGCTGCAGCAGGAGTAGATACTATGGGGGTAGTTCGGTGGGAGTGATGGCCAGAGATTAGAAGCAAGGGGGGCTGGTACAGTTTGTGATTGAAAGAGGAGTGGGAGTGGTTCGGGTCTGGAAATAAGAGCTGGAAACAGAGTGCTTAGCCCTTGAAATCCTTGCAACCCGAGAGGAAGGGGAGAGCAGAGAGAGGCATGCACAAGAGGGGAGTGAGACGCTAGCTACAGCAGTTGGTAGAACAGAAAACACACACACACACACACACACACACACACATATATATATATATATATATATATATATATATATATATATATATATATATATATATATATATATGCTAACATAACTCATTGGGAACGAAAACAGGAGGGAGAGAAATTAAAGAAATTTGGAAACAAAGATGATGAAGATGGTGGCTGTGATGAGGATGATGAATTGATGGTGACCAAAACCCGGTCGGTGAAGGGTGGCAGAAAAATGGGAAGGAACAGCGGAGAGGCCAGTAAAACAGAGGACGTCGGGGCAGTGTTGGACCGTGGAACTTGGAGTCGACGATGATGAACGAAACAGTGGACGAAGATGCTGACAAAAGGAAAGTTGAAGGGAATAACGACAGGAGGAGGACGATGATGAATGAAGCAGAGGTCAGGTGAGTGACACGAGGAAGAAGAAGAAAAGAGAAATGGAGAAAAAAAGAAAGTGGCGGGAAAATTCAAAGGAAAAAAAAAGATGAATAGTAACCGGAAAAAAAGAGAGATAGTAATAGTTTTATTTATACATATATATATATATATATATATATAATTATATATATGTGTATAATTGGAGGAAGTAACGAAGACAACGGGAATTCGAGAAAATCCGAAGAAACAAAAAGGGGGCAATCGAAAATATTTATTTGAAATTTTCGGTGAAATAAGTCGTGAGGGTCGGGCTCGTCGACTCGCTAAGTCAAAGAAATCAAAGATTACAGACAGACACCGATGTAAGGAATTTATGCAAGTTTTAAAGATAATTGTACGTATTTTAGGATTTCAAGTGTACTTTCCCTAGGTAAGCAAGATTACGATTTTGACGCATTAAAGGTAATTCGAATAAATAGGATACTAAGAATACGAATTTCGGTGTAGGAGAATCATAGAAAGATTTAAGGGAGATACTTAGAGGCGTCACTACTTAAACATGGAATTTTCGATAAATCGAGGTAAGGGGTACAATTTAACTTAGTTTTGATAATGAATCCTTATTTCATTGATAGAAAGATTTTATGCAACAACATTATGTTTTGAAATTATTTATAACTGTTTTCATACTTATGGAACAGTTTACGAAACATGATTTTGTTTTAAGAAATATTCCCCGAGTACATCTATGTTTATGAAATGAATTTCCCTAAAATATGAAAATGCATGGAAGCTTTACAATGATTTATAATTCTATATTCATATTTTGAAAGAAACTTTTGACAATTTCAAAAGTATGAAAAAAAAAAAAAAGGGAAAGGGGAACAGAAGTTTTTGAGACTATAGGCTTCATGCATGGCTACTTCTTGTGGTGTTCCGGCTCCACCACTTGAGTGCCGGTACGTAAGGGCCCCTGTAGCACTTGACTCTACCTATGTGGAAGATGTCTTGCTACTTGTGGTTTATGATGATGATGTTTTGGTAGTATCTCGTGCCCACGCAGTACGCATGTATGTTTCCCGCACGGAGAGTGCCTTTGGTGCCCGTGCCCTAGCTATGTGCTAGTATATGATAAGAATGAGAAGATACTACCCATGTTTATGATTATGATTGTTGTACGACCCTGATCCAGTCTACAACCCCCTTACCATGGCCATAGGTATGATAACTCTCTACGAAGAATGACACGTATCGCATGACTTAGTTATAGCCTAGTCTTCACGATTATGATTATGAATGATGATTATGATTATGAATGACAATTATGATGATGATGTTGATGAATGATTATGTTTTTATGAGATTTTGACGAAATGTTTACGAACAATTATGATTTATGACGAAACGTTTACGAATGACAGTGATTTTATGAACTCATCCATGAATTATGAAAATTTTATGAAATAGTTAAGCATGTTATTTGATTTAAAGAAACTCATGCTTCATATTTTTTTATGATGACTATGCACGAAATGAAAGTTTACACATCTTTTAAAAGATTGGTTTATGAATGATGCTTCATATTTTTTTATGATGACTATGCACGAAATGAAAGTTTACACATCTTTTAAAAGATTGGTTTATGAATGATTTTACATGCTTTTGCATATCAGAACTACCTTAAACATATTTCTTACTGGGCTTTTTCTCGAAAGCTCACCCCTCCACCTCTCAGATTGGTTGCAGTGAACAAAAATTGATAATTGCCGCGTAAACGACGTAGGTTGGCGAATACAAGCTTCCCCAGACTACCTTTTGCACATGTGTGAGGTATACATTTCTATATCTTTACCATACCATTTGTATGTACAGACATCCATTGAAAGTAATGTATCAGGATGTAATGAAATGAAATAATTTTAAGGATCGCCATTGAACAGGAATACAACCTAAGTGAATAAAAGATTAAGTTGCAAACTGAAGTTTCAAAAAAAATTTTCCCTGAATTTTTATAGGTCACAGGTTGTTACAGTTTAAGGTGGTATCAGAACAAAGGCTGTGCAGTACTGTCAGTGTCAATAATAAGGATAAGATTACATCCCAAATGTTTGTGCTTGTCTGGTTATAGACTAAGTATACCTAATGAAGTTAAAACTTAATATTTAGTTTACGTGAGCAATTAGATCATGGGCTAGAGGCCACAGAGATAGGCCTGAGAATCATGCGGAGTTGTCATTTGAGACTCATAAATGATACTGAGATTGAAATTGATGTTGAGCGTGCTCCATCAAGTCCTATAGAAAGGACAGAAGGTACTGAGATATACTTTGCTAAGATTGAGCAAAGTATTGAACATACTATGGAAAAATTGAGACACATGCTATGTTAGGTGATGGGGTAGATGGAAGAATAGACATGCAAATTACTCCCGATACGTCCCACAGCCTGTAGAGATGTTTCAGAACTACAAATAGACCTGCTCTTGTAGCTCCACAGCAGAATGATGATGACTTGGGTTAGGAGTAGGAGCTACACGAGATGAGGCAATTTCAGAAGTTCAGACCGCCACTATTAAATGGGATAAAAGACCCAGTAGTTATAAAGAACTGAATGAATGAGATTAAGGAAACTACAAATGGAATTTATGGGTCTAGCACAAGGAAATTGATGTGTTAATGAGTATGAATTATGATTTATATCCCTAGAAAGGTATGACCCAACGTTACGAGCAGTGAAGTTAAGAAATATTTGTAAGTTCACTAACGGATAAAGACCGAGCTGATTTCAGAGGATAGTATGCTATTACATACTGGATTTAAGAATCCAATTCTAATGGAAAACTGAAAAATTAAATTGAAAAACTTGCATGGATTCTTAGGGCATGACTACGAGCTTAATAGATTGAGGGCAGTTTCAAGAGTTTAAACCTTCATTTTTCAACAAGGTTAAGAATTCAATGATTCAGAATGTTGGATGAATGCGATAGAAAATCTTGATGATTTTAGAAGTAACTCTACCGAGGAAGTTGCTTTTGCAACTTTTGTGTTAAAAAAATTGGAGAAGTTTCACGGATTTTCAGAGTGTGATACTATAAAGAAAGTAACCTTTGTAGCATCAGTATCGAAATGGAAAGTTGAACTCAGAAGGAAGTTCCCAATTTCATTCGAGAGTCGACATCAGGAAATTACATGGGATATATTTTGAAGGCCCTTAGGCGGCAGCACATTTCGAAGGGAATAAAATGGCAATTATGGATGAAATGACTGCAATCGGACATAAAGTAACAAGTCTGTGGATGAATATGAAATTCAATTTATGGTTTTGGAAGAAGTATAATCTAAATAAGTAGAGATGCGAAACGGAGGAAGTCCAAGAAACTCGTGGGAGGTACTAAGATCCTTAATCGAGCTAAATTACCCTCATTGGATGTTATTTTGGGGAAGCAGTGCACAAGACGCAAACGTGATGATATGAAATGTATATTTTGAGGTTACTAAGAAAATGAAAAAGGTAAACAGAGTGACAGAAAAGAGATGTACTAAGGAAACAGTGAGAGTGATAAAGTAAAGTCACTGTAACTGGAAAGATGAATTACAAAACTAAAAGTGTAAGTGAAGGCCACACTGTTTATATGATCCATAAAGATAGGGTGTGTTCGGAGTAAAGAGACACCCCTATATACATAGAATTTTTCGACACATATTCGGATGATTTATCAAAATTACCATTAAATTGAAAGATGAAGTTTGAAATTAATTTAACAGTGGTATCGAATTAATTATTTAGATCACTATATTGAATGTCTTTAATTAAATTAGAAATGCTGAAAAAAAAAACAATTACGAGGACTATATGAAAAAGGAATTATCAGACTGAGTGACCTACTTGGGAGTGTACTAGCGTTAATTTTTAAGGAGACCCGAAGTCTTCTGGGTCATGTTGTAAAAAAAAAAATTAATGTAAATTGGAATCCCCAAAGTAGAGGTTATAGACCAGCGGAAAAAACCCAAACTGTTAAGAGGATTCAGAAATTGTAAGAATATAAAGAGACTTGGAACATGAAATACGTTTTGAATGTAAAGAATTGAAATTTGTATATGTTTACGTTTCGAATGTGAGACTCAATTTGAGTAAGGAAATGATTTCGTTATAACTGATGTACGAAATGAGACAAGTTTAGAAGTGTGATAAATTTTAGATACAGGATTATAATTGGAATGAGAGATGTACACAACGTATAATATATTTTTGGATATGTGAAATGATTCAGATCGAGCAATGTGAAACGAAAAATTAGTGGATAAAGGATAAATGTGAAATTGTCATAAGTTTTGGTATCCTACTTCTTAATTGGGACTGAACCTTAAACCCTTATATCCATAACCTATAAATTGAAATTGACTGTAAGACCCGAAATTAAATCGTAAATTTTATGAGGTAGAAAAATGTTCACAAATTTAAAGGAATGGGATTCGGACTGAAAATAAGGATTCAAATCATAAAATGAATGAATATTCGTGAAGGGAAGTCGGGCTAAATAAATCCCGAACACGTGTAAGGGCAAAACGGTCAAAAGACCGAAAGCCGGGATAAATTCGATAAGAAAATTTAATTTAAAATAAGGATTTAGAATATCTTGATCAATAATGAGGAAATTATATAATTTTGAGTCAAATTGATCAAGATCTGGAATTTTTAGAAATACCGAAAAGTCACCCGGGACAATATCCCGAAAATACGGAGAAATTATACTGGAAAAATGGTTAAAAATATAATAAATAAAATAAATTAAATTAAGTTAAATTGTTTGGAATAAAATATTAATTTTGTAGATATTTTCAGATTTTTTTAGACTATTTTAATGAATATTTTAATAATAAAATAAATTGTTAAATAAAAATAATAATTGAAAAAAAAAAGAGAGAAATCTGAAATCTTATCAGGGAGAGAGAAGAAGAATGGGAAAACGGAGAAGGAGACCGCGCGTGGCCGTCCGACCCACGTCCACCGGCGATCGTCACCCTCCGACGAAGGGCCGAACAGCAAGAGGAGAGGCCGGCGAAGCCATTGGCACCGGTGACCCGCGCTAAGGAGGCCGAAAAATCGTCGAACGGAGGGAGAGAAGCCCGCGGGGAAAACGGAGTCGGTACCGGCGATCCATGGCAGCTGGGGGCGAACGGCGGGTACCGACGAGTTCAGGAGGAGGAGCCGGTTCTTTTGAGACCGGTATTGGCCGGCGAAACCATCGGAATCCGGCGGATCAAGAGGGAGAGTGCCGCGGAGGGAGAAGACGAATCCGGCGGCCACCGGCGTGATTCGGCCAACCCTGACCCCAGCCGAACACTCCCCCAGTGCAGACGAGTCGAATGGCGCGAGAACCGAGCCGAGAACCGATCGAAAACGCCGTGAACGGCGGTGGAATGGTTTGAACCGGTACGGACCGGTTCAGCAAAGGGGTGAACCGGGTTGAACCGGCTGAACCGGACCGGGCTGAACCGGGTGTGAACCGGACTGAACTGGTTCAGCCAAGAAAGAAGGGAAAAAAGGAGAAAAAGAGGAAAAGGAAAAAGGGAAAAGATTTTCGGGGATACACCGGACTTCGGGTAAGTCAATATGAGGTCAAAAGTGATCGAATTGATTTTCGAGAAATTTATTTAAATTATATTTAATCGAAAAGTAACCCGAGATTAAATATAATAATTGTGCAGTTCGACGATAAAGCCCGAACGAGAGCTGATTGAGCTCCGATTTTCGTATCCCGCATCATATTGGGTAAGTACATTTTAATTCCGACAATTAGAGTCCTTTAATACAGAGTTTCAATTATTTTGCAGAATTTACGGATTAATTCTGTATAAAAGGAATATTAATCGGAATTACAACGTAATTACCGTAAATGGTATACGGGCTATCCAATGAGTTTGGAATGAAGCCCGATAATTATTGGTAAGCTGAATGAGCCCAGTAAACCCGAAGAAGGGATTTAAACAGTATAAACGGGCTGAAAATGGGTCGAGGCCCATTAAAGTGCAATCGGGCCCAATAGGGATAAATGGGCCCAATGATTTAAATTAAGCCCAGAAAGTATTAAATACAATTAAGTTGTATGATATCTGACCTTAGGAATAATTATACGCAGTTCCGGAGGTTTGATTGGGAGCAGATCGGACTGCGCGACGTGACAACAGTGGAAAAGGAAAGGTCAGACTCGACGAGAATCGAGGTAAGGGAATTTTGTAAGTGCATAGAGATGCCTATACATATTTTGAGGGTATTTACAGGGCTTAGAATTTATCTAAGTATCTAGTAAACGAAATAATAATTTTTACGAAAATCGGGGCTTAGATAAATAAAGGAAAATGACTATTTTGCCCCTAGTTAGGAAAATTTCAAAAAGGGTAGTAAGGCAGGTAAATTGCATGATTCCATGTTTTTAATGCTTTATATGAATATATTGCTTTGATTTAAGCAAATATACACATAGGTGGGCTGTTGATTTCGTGAATTTTACGAAAGGGTACCGGTTTGTACCGGTTACTATTTTAAAAGATGTTTTATTAAAAGTGAGCCACCTATCGTATTTACGTGACTAAAAGAGTGCTAGAGTCTTTCTCGCACTCAAGTTTACTGAATTATTTCTCATGAAAAGCCGTACTGGAGCATTGCTCGTACGAGAAATTTGTATGTGCACAAAACCGTGCTGAAGCTTCGCTCGCACGAGATTTTAGATATCATATGCATAGCGTGGTGCTGAAGCTCCGTAAGCCTGTGACCTGGTGTGGGGCGGGCAGCAGGATGCTCACATAAACGCACTAGACGCGAGTTGACATGCATATAGTCGTGCGGAAGCCTCCTGTAGACTGTGTGTCACAGAGAGTTGAGATGCTCGCACATATACTTTGAGACATGGGTTGGTTATCGACATAGTATTGGGGTGGATAAGACCTACGGCAGGCACCCCCAGACTATAATATGGGTCCACGGAGTACGATGTACCGTGTATGTCACACGGAGTACGCTGTACCGTGCAGTCATGATGACTCTATGATGTTACTCGATATTCTGGCGGGTAGGACTTGACCCCACCTCCCGTTGCAGTTGTGATACCCCGCACACCGGGATCCGTGTAGCCTGGGATCACAGGGACATAGTATGGCCATAGTCCTCGATTTTTCATACAGTAACCTACATGCCTCACATGATATCATACGGTCTGGATAGACCAGGACAAACCCGATGGAGGGGTAGTCCCGATTTGTGTTTTTAAAAGAAATGTGATTTGATGAATCAAGGTATTCCCGAGAGATGGGTTTGACCTTGATGAAGTTTTTTTATAATGAAACAAATGAGTTTTAAATGTGATGAATTTATGATGAAACAAATAAGTTTCAAAGTGATGAGTTTTGTGATTAAACAAATGAGTTTTAAAGTGAAGAGTTTATGATGAAATAAATGAGTTTTAATGTGACGAGCTTGAGATGTCATACATGATGATTTTTCATGTGTGCTTGATATGTCGATTTCATGATTTCTTGTATATGATATATACATACATGTGGCATTGTTTTAATCTTACCTCATGCTCCGAAAGTAAACGATTTTTACATCATGACATTATCAGCACGTAGATAGTATAGTTATCTACTTGCTTACATTATTGCCTTACTGAGCACGTTTCGCTCACCCTTTCATTTTTCACCCCACAGGGTATATTCAGTAGAAGAGAGCGACAATAGTCTCGCATCTCGGTTATCCGCTGCTTCTTATTAAGATCAGGTATACACATTTATATAATTTTTGTATCTGAACAAATAGATGCACAGTACTGTATAAGGATTTAATATTGGGGATGTATTTTGTTTAAATAAATTGATATGTGAATGTGAATATGAAAATGGAATGGTAAATAGGTGAGAGGTTACTAACACCGAATCATAGCCCAACTGTTTAGAAGTGTAACTGTTCACGACGGGTGAGGAAATGAAAATGCGAAAAATTTGTAGGGATTTTTAGGTAATTTGGGTCGTGACATTGACAATCGTCATATACGTGTTCAAAGTCAGGATACCATTACTTGTGTGGTGAAAAATTATGAAATTCTACGAATCAAGAAGGTTTAGATATTAAATTTCACAAAGACCGTCTAATACAAGAAAAGGGAATGACTCGGGTTAGTGCTTTGAGCAAAAGTGATTTCAGGATGACGTTATGTATATTGGTCAGGGACATGAGTTATTGAATTCCTGATGGACCTCGACTTGAATATGATTCCTTTCTTATACTGACATTTATATAACGTAGTAGCGAGCCTGAGAGTTGAAAACTGGACTTGATTGAATGAATCAGATAGACTCAGTGCAATGATAAACACTGTATTAATGTAGCTAATCAGACCTATATGGGTGCTACGACAAGTATTGGTATTGGTGCTGATAATTAATTAAGATTTAAAAACAGAATGGTGTATCAAATGATCTATAGTCAAAGGAATTGATGTTGTCAAAGGCTCATTTATAGAGACATACTCTGCATCCAAAGAATGGTAAAAATTTATCAAGTCTCCTGAAGCTATATTTGCAACCAAGTACGATATGAAGTATAACTGGAAGTGTGACTAAGAGTCTCATAAGTCAACAGGTTAAGGTAGAGTACAGAAGCCTTTAGGGATTATCACCACCTTAACCATGCCAATATGGAATAGAGAGTATGTACCGGGAATTTTAAGGCTCCTGGAAGGATCAATTGCCGATTAATAAATTTCGCATATAATATCAATTATCACTTAAGTATTGGAGTGACATCGTATAAAGCGTAGTATGGCCAAAAATGTCGTTCACCTATTGGATGTAAGAGATAGGTGAAAGGAAGCTAATTGTTTCCGATTTGGTTAAGTAAGCTTCTAAGGAAGAACAATTAAGTTGTTGGAAACCAAGGAACAGAGTAAAGCAGGCAAAAGAGAGTTATATTGATTAAAGACATACCTTTGGAAGTTTCTCCACCCGATAGGGTATAATAAGGTTTGGAAAGAAAGAAAAACTGAGTCCCTGATACATTGGATCTTTCGAGATCTTAAATCGAGTGGGAGATGAGCTAATAGATTGGTGTTGCCGCCAGAATTATCGAGTACCCACAGCGTTTTCCATGCCTTGTGATTTCGCAAGTATCATCCAGATTCCAATGCATGTGGTAAGGCAGGAACCACTGGAGTTAAGGGCGACATGAACTATGTGGAAAAGTCGATTCAAATACTAGGTGGGAAGGAAAAGGCATTGCAGTTAAGACGATCCTTTGCTTAAGGTTTTGTGATAGTATCACGCCTCAAAGGAGGTCATGTAGAAATTAGAAAGCTTAATATAAGAGAAATATCCACAATTATTTAAGGATTGATATACTTTTAAATTTGGGGACCAAATTTTCCGAAGGGGAGAGAATGTAAATACCCAAAAATTTGAAATGAGCTCGATATTGTCTAAAAAAAAACTAATTTAGATAATTAAAAGTTAATTTGCGATTATGGTGGATTAATTTAAATATAAATATTAGATTAACCACATAAATGTATATACATATGTATATATGTAGGCCATATTTTATTTTATATATAGGTGAGCTTACAAACAATATATATTGAAGGGGATATGGCAGTAAGCAAACGATGGTTGTGGCCCTCGGGTAAAATAAGAGAAACTAATGTGTGAAAGGAGATGATGGGATGCTCGGTGGGTGAAGAAGAAAGAAAACGTGAAGGCATAATTTAGCATAGAAATGAGAGATGGCAGAATTGTTGTCCTACCCTCTGAAACACCAATAAATGAAGTATGGTAGCAAAGGAAAAACATAGCTACACTGAAAACTCTGACAGAAAAGGGAAAGGTGGAAACGTGAGGAATGAAGCATAAAAGAGAATGGAAACTGACTGAAGTGGAAAGAAATATATACATATGCGTAAACCGAAGCATGGCAGTATGGAGGACGGAAACAAGGAAACGAAAAACGTGTAGCATGAACAAAAAAAATGAATGAAAATGATTCTGGTGATGACATTCGGTGAAATGAAAAGGATTACAGAGGATATGGGTAGATGTGGAAAAAGGGAAACTGCCAAATACTATTTCCACAACATAAATATATATATATATATATATATATATATATATATATATATATATATATATATATAACATGTATATGAATGTAAACCTCTGACATGGAGCTACTCCTAACTCGAAGATATAAAGGGAAACTCTTGCTGCAACAACTGCAGTTAAATATGTATATATATATATATATATATATACATTTAAATATAACGGGAGCAGGTGGTGTGTGACTGAAACAAGAAAGAGGAATGAAAGAGTGCAGTGTTGGAACAAAACCGAGAAGAGGAAAACAAGGACAGGCCGAACATGAGAAGGAGAAAGTGAAGTAAAACCTGATGAGTCTGACAGAAACAAATGAGGCATACCGAACTGCAGCAGGAGTAGATACTATGGGGGTAGTTCAGTGGGAGTGATGGCTAGAAATCATAAGCAGGGGGACTGGTACAGTTTGCGACTGAAAGAGGAGAGGGAGTGGTTCGGGTCTGGAAATAGGAGCTCGAAACAGAGTGCTTAGCCCTTGAAATCCTTGTAACCCGAGAGGAAGGGGAGAGCAGATAGAGGCGTGCACAAGAGGGAAGTGAGACGCTAACTACAGCAGTTAGTAGAACAGAAAACACGCACACACACACATATATATATATATATATATATATATATATATATATATATATGCTAACATAACTCAGTGGGAAGAAAACAGGAGGGAGAGAAATTAAAGAAAGTTGGAAACAAAGATGATGAAGATGGTGGCTGTGATGAGGATAATAAATTGAGGGTGACCGAAACTCGGTCGGTGAAGGGTGGCAGAAAAACGGGAAGGAACCGCGGAGAGCCCAGCAAAATAGAGGACGTCGGGGCAGTAGTGGACCGCGGAACTTGGAGCCGACGATGATGAACGAAACAGTGGACGAAGATGCTGATAAAAGGAAAGTTGAAGGGAATAACGGCAGGAGGAGGATGATGATAAATGAAGTAGAGATCGGGTGAGTGACGCGAGGAAGAAGAAGAAAAGAGAAATAGAGAAAAAAAGAAAGTGGCGGGAAAATTCAAAGAAAAAAAAGAGGATGAATAGTAATCGAAAAAAAAGAGTAATAGTTTTATTATACATATATAAAAAAATTATATATATGTGTATAATTGGAGGAAGCAATGAAGACACCGAGAATTCGAAAAAATTCGAGGAGAAAAAAAGGGGCAATCGAAAATATTTATTTGAAATTTTTGGTGAAATAATCTGGGAGGGTCGGGCTCGCCGACTCGCTAAGTCGAAGCAATCAAGGATTACGGACAGACACCGAGGTAAGAAATTTATGCAAGGTTTAGAGATAACTTTACGTATTTTATGATTTCAAGTGTACTTTCCATAGGTAAGCAAGGTTACGATTTTGACGCATCGTATGTAATTCAAATAAATAGGATACTAAGAATACAAATTTTGGTGTAGGAGAATCGTAGAATGATTTAAGGGAGATACTTGGAGGCGTCACTACTCGAACATGGAATTTTCGATAAATCGAGGTAAGGGGTACAATTTAACTTAGTTCTGATAATGAATCCTTATTTCATTGATAGAAAGATTTTATGAAGCAACATTATGTTTTGAAATGATTTATAATTGTTTTCATACTTATGGAACGGTTTACGAAACATGATTTCGTTTTAAGAAATATTCCCTGAGTACATATATGTTTATGAAAAGAATTTCCCTAAAGTATGAAAATGCATGGAAGCTTTACAATGATTTATAATTCTATATTCAGATTTTGAAAGAAACTTTTGACAATTTCAAAAGTATGAAAAAAAAGGAAAGGGGAAAAGAAATTTTTGAGACTATAGACTTCATGCATGGCTACTTTTAGTGGTGTTCTGGCTCCACCACTTGAGTGTCAGTACGTAGAGCTCCTGTAGCACTTGACTCTACCTGTGTGGAAGATGTATTGCTACTTGTGGTTTATGATGATGATGTTTTGGTAGTATCTTATGCCCACGTAGCACGCATGTATGTTTCCCTCACGGAGAGTACCTTTGGTGCCCGTGCCCTAGCTATGTGCTAGTATATGATAAAAATGAGAAGACACTACCCATGTTTATGATTATGATTGTTGTATGACCCTGATCCAGTCTACAGCCCCCTTATCATGGCCATAGGTATGATGACTCTCTACGGAGAATGACACGTATCGCATGACTTAGTTATAGCCTAGTCTTCACAATTATGATTATGATGATGATGCTGATGAATGGTTATGCTTTTATGAGATTTTGACGAAATGTTTACGAAGAATTATGATTTATGACGAAACATTTACGAATGACGATGATTTTATGAACTCATCCATGAATTATGAAAATTTTATTAAATAGTTAAGCATGTTATTCGATTTAAAGAAACTCATGCTTCATATTTTCTTATGATAACTATGTACGAAATGAAAGTTTACACATCTTTTAAAAGATTGGTTTATGAATGATGTTACATGCTTTTGCATATCAAAACTACCTTAAACATATTTTTTACTGGGCTTTTTCCCGAAAGCTCACCCATCCACCGCTCAGATTGGTTGCAGTGAACTACAATTGATAATTGCCGCATAGAAGACGTAGGCTGGCGAATACGAGCTTCCCCAGACTACCTTTTGTACATGCATGAGGTATACATTTCTATCTCTTTACCAGACCATTTGTATGCACAAACATCCATTGAAAGTAATGTATCGGGATGTAATGAAATGAAATAATTTTAAGAATTGACACTGAATAAGAATACAACATAAGTGAATAAAAGATTAAGTTGCAAGCCGAAGTTTCAAAAAAAAAATTTACCCCTAATTTTTATAAGTCACGGGTCGTTACAAAAAGGTAGAGTCACTCAGTACCCAACATAATTCTGCTACAAGTCCTAACCCTGTGTATTCTGTACAAAGTCCTTTTCTTTCCTGTAATATGTGTGGTGGTACGCACTCTGTAGATAGGTGTCTGTTTAACTTAGAATTGGTTCAGTATGTTGCCCCATCTCATAAGCAACATAACAACCCCTTTTTAAATACCTACAATTCAGGGTGGAGGAACCATCCTAATTTTTGCTGGAGCCAAAATCAAGGGCAACCTTCTAATTCCAGACCTGTAGGACCCATTGGTTTTCAAGCTCCATCGGTTTATGTACCACCACAGCAGTAATTTGCACATCACCCATCTAATCATCCCCATCCACCTCAATTTCACCATCCACCACTACCACCACCACTTATGCAGCCCCAACATTACCTTGCACCAGCACCAGCAGCTGAGGAGAAGCCTACACTAGAGGAAATGTTCACAACTATCCTGTAAAATCAAGTAGCCTCAATTAAGAACTTAGAAGTTCAGGTTGGACAAATAACTAGAGCTCTTAGCCAGCGTCCACAAGGGACCCTCCCTAGTAACACTGAAGCTAACTCTATTAGGTAGAGGGAAGGTAAAGAACATGTGAAATCCTTCACCCTTAGGAGCGACAGAGAGCTAGATGATCCACAAGTCAAGTCCAATCCTGAAAAGCCCACAGTGGTAGAGCCCTTAGGGTCTAAAGAGGCAGCTCAGAAAAAGTAAGAACATCAGGATCAGGCTGCAAAGGAATCTAAGTTAGGCACTTCTTCATCTATACCTTCTTCTTCTTCATAGCCTTCCTCTTCATCCGATGCTACAAATGTTTCCACTACATCCCCTCCAGTTAGACCATAGTACCTTTTACTCAGAGGTTCCAAAATCAAAAACTGGATTAACAATTTGCTAAATTTCTTTAGGTTTTTAAGAAACTTCACATCAACATTCCTTTCGCAGATGCTTTAGAGTAAATGTCGAGTTATATGAAGTTTATGAAGGATATCCTCTTGAGGAAAAGAAGATTGGAAGAGTATGAGATGGTGTCCTTGACTGAGGAGTGTAGTGCAATTATTCAAAGGAAATTATCCCTCAAGCTCAAAGACCCAGGGAGTTTTACCATACCCTGCACGATAGGAAATCTGTTCTTTGGTAGAGCCCTGTGTGATTGAGGAGCTAGTATCAATCTGATGCCTTTATCTATTTATCAGAAGTTAGGAGTAGGGGATACCAAGCCTACCACAATGACCCTTCAGCTAGCTGATCGATCCATTAAATATCCGAAGGGGGTTATTGAAGACGCGCTAGTTAAAGTGGATAAATTTATTTTCCCTACGGACTTTATCATGTTGGACATGGAGAAAGATAGGAAAGTCCCCATTATTTTAGGTAGACCTTTCCTAGCTACTGGTAGAATTTTGATTGACATGTAAAAGGGGGAATTAACCATGAGAGTCCTAAATCAGGAGGTGACATTTAATGTTTTCAAACCTTTGAAGTTCCCTAATGACTCTCAAGAGTATTTTAGGATGGAGGATATAAGGCTTGAGCATAAGAAATCTGAGAGAGGGAAGGAAATAGATAGAGCTCAAGAGGATTGATTGTCAGCACTCTGTCACCACTTTGGCTGACCCTCCTACTTTTCGCCCTGCTGCTGAGTGTTGTTTTCTTTAGCTGCATTTGAAGTGGTTGTGTTTTTCGTTTCACTTTTTATAGAGTTCTTTTTCTTTTTCGTTGTTTCTTTCTTTGTTTATTTTACAGATTGCTTTTCTAGTATTATGTTTTCAATCAAGTTTCGGTTGTTTGTCATCATCATCAGATAGGGGAGTACTCTGTTCTTGAACTTCATTGTTTATATTATCTGTACACTGAGGACACTGTGCACTTTAAGTTTGGGGGAGGGGATATCACTTGAGCATTTTTTAAAATTTTGGGCAAAAATTGAAAAATGTTTCAAAATTTTTCGAAAATTTGAGTTTATATTGTTAGATTTTAGGGTGATTTAGTACTTAGCATGTAGTTTTCCCATATTCCGATGATATAACCCCATGATTTAGTCTGACTTTGATTGAATGAGAAGCATGATTATAGGAAAAACATGAAGTTGAATTCTTGAATTTGTCATGATTCTGATTGTGATTTCCTCATTTTGTGCACATGTCATGTCATGAATCTGTATATTTATTTAGAGAAAGCTTATGTGGACATAAGATTGCATTTGTTCAAGTGATTTTGTGCATTATATTCTAGAATTTGTTTAAACTGATCTCGAGGTAAAATATTAGATCACACTTAATTAAGGAAATGATTTAGGTCATCTTTGGATCGTTTGAGCCTTTCTAGCCGTCTTTGTACATATTTTACCCCTAGTAACCTATCTGGGCCAAATAAACTTTTCTCTATAAATACACCTGCATATTTTTCCTTAACTTAAACACTCTTTTCCTATCCCTTACCCCAAAAGTTGTAAATTCACTAGGATATATCTTGAGCTATGTACATATGGGTATAGGTGATAGTGAAATAGCAAAAAAAAAAGAGAGAAAGAAAAAAAAGAAAAAAAAGAAACAAAAATAGAATAAAAGGTTTAGCAAAATAAATAAGTTTGGGGGAAATAAATATGAGCTCTTATAGTAAAGATCCTAAAAGTAATGTGTCACGACCCAATACTACCAAAATCAATACAAATTTTTCGCTTTTGCAAAATCTTTCTTACCTCCTCGTGACATATCCCTCTAAACAGGTCGGGCTGTGAATCAATATCGATATACCCTTTTTAACCATTAAAATATCACATGTACATACATATATATATATATATATATATATATTGACATCAATCATAATAGATAGAGTGGTCGGTATGTTTATACATCACATGATTTTATATTTACATCCCCCAATATTCTTTCATATACAATACTGTGCTGTAAGAATACTAATACAAAATTTTGTACGTTGTGTATACCTGACAGTCGATGGGAATAACATATATCAGCTATGTCGTCTAATCTCTACACCCACTATCTCTATGGTGGAAACACTGAAAGTGGGTGGAAAATGAAAGGGTGAGCTCCACTTGCTCAGTGAGGCAATAATACAAACGGGTAGATAGCTATACTATCTACATGCTGATAAGAAATCAGGATATATGTGAGCATGAGGTAAAAACAATGATATGCCATATATATAATATCATCTGTTCTAATATAGGAAACCGACATATTAAAACATGAAATAATTCTCATGTGAAAACAGCTCATGCTCAAATGGATAGATACGTTTTAAAATACCCCATCTGGGTCAAAATATGATACACTCACAATCAAAATCCATTTCAACAAAATTCTTTATTTTCAAATCTCCGTTATAAAATTTCCCTTCTCACAGGGTTACAAATCAATGAAAGTTTGATAAAATCCTCAATGGGAACAATCAAATCTCAATTGAAATCATAAGAAAATCGGGGCCTGGCCCCTCCCTCGGGTCTACCCTGGTCTATCAAGACCAATAGTTATATCATGTTAGACATGTAAGCGACTATATCGGTAATATCCAGGACTATGGCCATAACCTCATGATCCCTGGCACACGGATCCTAGTGTGCGGGGTATCACACCTGAAAAGAGAGGTAGGTCGGTCCTCCCCACCAGAACAGCATAATATCAGGATTGCGAGGGCAAGAGTTGCTGTCTCGTGGCTAATGCCACTCCACTCCAATAATCCCCATGGTACAGCGTACTCTGCGTGACATACACGATACAACTTATTCCTTGAACCCAAGCTCAATCAGGGGTGCCTGTAATAGGTCTTATCCACCCATGTCAAGTATGTCTCAGTATGCACGTGTGAGCATATCATCTCACTGTAACACATAGTCTACAAGAGGCTCCAACATGGCTATATGCATGTCATATAAATCCCTGTGCGAGCGAAGCTGTAGCACGGCTCCATGCATATTCATGATATTTGAAAACCTCGTGCGAGCGAAGCTCTAGCACGGTTTCATAGAAATTAATGAAATCTGCGTACGAGCGGCGCTCCAGTATGACTTAAACTGATTATAAATTCAATTCAAATCCACGTACAAGCAATACTCTAGTACGGATAGGTATTAAAACTCAGTGAAAACCTCGTACGAGAAAAAACTCCAATACGGTAGTCACATGAAATAAATCTGTAAAATAGTGCGAGCAGGGCTCCGCACTCTGTGTATGAGTTAAAATATAAAATACAATGCGAGCAGTGTTCAAGCACGATTACAACTCATATAACACTGATAGGTGGCTCAATTTTATCAAAACATGTTAAATAAATATCAATTGGCTCTTATCCTGTGCCTTTTCACTTAAAACATGAAAATAATAGCCAACCTATCCATAAATTGCTTGAATTAAAGCAATATCATCATGAAAACATTAAAATCATGAATTTCATGCAATTTCATAGCCTTACTACCCTTTTTGAAATTTTTCTAACTAAGGGCAAAATAGTCATTTGTTACTATTTCCATATTTTTCCATAAAAATTATTATTCTGTTTTCGGGTAGCCTAATGAATTTAACGTAATGTAAATCCCTTCGAAACTACGTACAGCTACTTCTAAGTGCTCATAAAATTCCCTTACTTGGAATCACGCACGAGCTTATCCCGATTCGGCCGTACCAGGTCTCTCAGTCCAATTCGCTTGTCTACAGATCTGCATATAACCACATATGGGTTCAGTTCAAATATATTGATCGATATTTCATTCTTACTGATCGAATCTAAAGCTCTGAGCTTGTTTTACTCTATTGGGCTCGATTGCACTTTAATGGGCCTCGACCTATTTTTCATCCCGTTTCTATTTTTAAATCCCTTCTTCAGGTTTACTGAGCTCATTTGGCTTATCAATAATCATCGGGATTCGTTCCAAACTCATTGGATAGCTCGGATACTATTTACGATAATTACTTTGAAATTTCGAATAAAATTCCTTTTATGCAGAATTAATCCGTAAAATCCGTAAAATAATCTTAACTCTGCATTTAAGGACTCATATTATCGTAATTAAAATGTACTTACCCAATATGATTCGGGGTATGAAAATCAGAGCTAAATCGATTCTCGTTCGGGCTCTGTAGTAACACTGCACAATTATATAAATTTGGGTCATTTTTTATTAAAATAATATTAAATTGAATTCTCGGGATTTATCTGCAGGTCAATCTCGACCCTCGATCACTTACCCGAATTTTGAGTCGTCCCCGAGTACACTTTCTTTCCTTTTTTCCTTTTCTTTCTTTTCTTTTTCCTTTTCTTTTTCTTTTATTTTTTTTTCTTTTCTCCCTTTCCTGGCTACGGTGCTGTTTTGGCCCGTTTGCCGTCGCCGGTGATTCTGGCCATCTCGTCGACCGCCAGTAGGCTCAAAAGAACAGCTTCGGCCATGGGAGTGCTCGGCTGGGCTGAATCGACGCTGTGACACCGCCGTTCGTCGGAATTGACGCGATTTCTCTTCGGATCTTTCGATCGTCGATTCACCCTAGATAGGGACCGTCGGCGCGCGTCACCTGTACCAATGGAACCGCCGAGCTTCGCTCTTCCTTTTTTTGACCAGTAGCTGGGCTCGTCGGACGCTGGTGGCTCGTCGGGCTCCTCGGGTTCGACTATCGGGTTTCGCGGGTTCTTGCATTTCTCTCTCTCCGATAATTTTTCAGATTTCCCTTTTTTATTAATTTATTTATTATTATTATTTTAATCAATTAAATATATTAAAAACAACCAAATATCTCTTTAAAATATCCTAAAAAATATTATTTAATTCATTTATTCCATAAATGAATTTATTGATCTATTTTCGTCTTTCCTGGTATATTTTTCGATTCTTTTCGGGATAATTTTTTGAATTAAAAATGTTGATAATTTTTGAATTAATTCCCGTAAATTTCAATAAATTAATATCTAGATTAATCAGACTCGAATTTAACTATTTTCCTCGTTATTGATCCGGATTTCATAAATTCCATATTTTAACGAAAATTACTTATCGAATTTATACCGAATTTTGGTCTTTTGACCATTTTACCCTTGCACGTGTTCGGGACTAAATTGAATCGACTTTCTTTTATAAATCCACAATCTTTTCCCTATTTTCAATTTCTTATTTTCACTCAACTCAATTAAATTCCTTAAACGAACTTGTTGCTTCGTTGTTTTCCCAATTTATCCATATTCGATTTTACGTAAATTATTTCGTTTCGTCCACATTTATCATATCTGAATCAACCATCTTATGAATCTATTAAGATATAATAATGTCATACAATATGGAAATCATAAGGACTATCATACAAAAATTGCGGATCTCGCAATCTTCCTCACTAAAAGAATTTGGTTCTCCAAATTAGAACCAAATCAGTCGGTAAACAACTCTGGGTACTTCTCCTGTATCATGCTCTCTAGCTCCCAGGTAGCTTCCTCCGGAGTGTGATACTGCCACTGAACCTTCACCAAGGAGATCGTCTTGGATCGCAATACCTTCTCCTTCCTATCCAAAATCTGAACCGGTCTCTCAACATAGGTCATACTGTCACTGAGCTCTAACTGCTCATAGTGAATCACATGTGACAGATCCGGATGGTACTTCCGAAGCATAGAAACGTGGAAGACACTGTGTACACCTGCCAACTCTGGTGGCAATGCCAATCTATAGGCTTTATCTCCCACTCGCTCCAGAATCTCAAAGGGTCTAATAAAACGAGGGCTCAGTTTATCTTTCTTACCGAACCTCATGATACCCTTGGAAGGAGAAACTCTCAAAAACACTGACTCACCTTCTGCAAACTCTAGTGGTCAGTGTCTCCTATCAGCGTAACTCTTCTGTCAGCTCTGAGCTATCCGCAATCTATCGCATATCAATCTGACATCCTCAGAGGCCTGCTGAACCAAGCCAGGAGCAAATAACAGTCTGTCACTAATCTCTTCCCATCCAATAGGGGAACGGCATCTGCGACCATACATTGCCTCTTACGGTGCCATCCCGATACTCGAGTGATAACTGTTATTGTAGGCGAACTCGACTAATGGTAAATGATCATCCTAAGAGCCTCCAAAATTCAGCACACACGCTTTCAACATATCTTTCAGAGTCTATATAGTCCTCTCTGACTGACCATCTGTCTGAGGATGAAAAGTAGTGTTAAATCTCAACTGGGTCCCCAACGCTTCCTGAAAATGTTCCTAAAAATGGGAAGTAAAGCAGGCATCCCTATCAGAAACAATGCTTACAAGAACGCCATGTAGCCTGAGAATCTCTCGAACATATAAGTTCGCCAACGTACTCAGAGCATTTGTAGCTCTCATAGCTAAGAAATGGACGAATTTTGTTAGTCTATCCACAATCACCCAAATGGAATCGTGACCTTTGTGAGTCTTCGGTAATCCCATCATAAAATCCATGGTGACATGTTTCCACTTCCATGTTGGTATCGGTAGAGGCTGCAATAATCCTGCAGGCTTCTGATGCTCTACCTTTACCTGCTGACAGATGAGACATCTCGCGACATACTCTGCTATGTCTCTCTTCATCCCAAACCACCAATAAACTCTCTGGAGATTCTGATACATCTTCGTGCTCCTCGGATGTACTGTATACCTCGCTGAGTGAGCCTCTGATAAAATCATCCTCCTGATCTCATGATCCTCGGGAACACATATCCTACTGTGGAACCTCAGTAAACCATCAGTACTCAATGCAAAATCGGTATCTGCACCTGCCTGTACCTGACTCATCAACTGAATACATCCCTGATCACTCTGCTGAGCCTACCTGATACGATCAATCAACTCCGGCTCCAACCTCAAGCTCACAATGATCTCAACTCTGTCAATCTCAGGGGGTACTATGTCCAAACTGAGGCTCGCGAACTGCTCTAACAGGTCATATTCTCGAACCATCATAAATGATACCAACCCTAGGCTTTTCCTGCTCAAAGCATTAGCAACTACATTAGCCTTACCCGAGTGGTATAATATCTCGCAATCATAGTCCTTCAGGAGATCGAGTCATCTCCTCTGTCTCATGTTCAGTTCCTTTTGTGAGAATAAATACTTCAGACTCTTATGGTCTGTAAAAATATGAAACTGCTCACTATATAGGTAATGGCGCCATATCTTCAGTGCAAACACTATGGCTGCCAACTCCAAATCATAGGTCGGATAGTTCCTCTCATGATCTTTCAGCTGTCTAGATCCATAGGCAACTACCCTCCCATCCTGTAACAATACACAGCCCAGTCCCTGATGCGATGCATCTGTATATACCAAGAAACCTCCTGAGCTGGTAGGTATGGTGAGAACCGGAGCAGTGGTCAACCGACGCTTCAGCTCCTGAAAACTCCTCTCACAGGCATCATCCCACACAAACTCAACATCCTTCGGTGTGAGATGTGTCAACGGAGCAGTTTTAATTAGTCGTTAATTAATATCGGTGAAATTATACTTAGGTGTAATTCTAGCTTGTGAATATTTAGGGTGTAAATATTTAGAAGTTTAATCTAGATTAGTGAAAAAAAAATTTTTTAAAAAAAATTCTAAGGACTTTCTGATGTTCGCATGCGTAGAGCCAAGAGTTTTGATTGCTTTCCTCTAGATCTTGAAATTGAACACTTAGAAAAATTCGAAAGGACTCTAGGAAATTTATAGCTCCGCTGCAAAACATCATGGCAGAAAATAGGGAAATTAGAACTGTTGGAGATTATGCGATGCCGACAATTAAAGGATATTATTCTGGCATTAGGCCACCAATTGTCCCTGCAAATAACTTTGAAATTAAGCCTGCAATCATCCAGATGATCCAAACTTCTCTACAGTTCAGTGGGCTTCCACACGATGACCCACATGCTCATCTCGGGCAGTTCTTGGACTTATGCAACACTTTCAAACACAATGGATTATCAGACGATGCACTTAGGCTTAGACTATTCCCTTTCTCACTTAGGGATAGGGCGAGACACTGGTTGACCTCCCTGCCTCCAGGATCCATTTCTACATGGGACGAGTTAGCCCATCAATTTCTAGTTAAGTTTTTTCCTCCCTCTAAAATAGCCCAACTCCGTAGCAATATATCTTCCTTTGCCCAGTACGACTCTGAATCTCTTTATGAAGCATGGGAACGATATAAGGAGCTTCTTAGGAAGTGCCCTCACCATGGCCTACCTTTGTGGTTGCAAGTCCAAACCTTCTACAACGGACTTACAAGCCCAAATAGGACCATTGTTGACGCTGCGGCAGGCGGAGCGCTAATGTGTAAAACAGAGGAGGATGCTTACGAGCTGTTAGAAAGGATGGCGACTAACAACTATCTATGGTCCTCGGAGAGGCAAATACCAAAGAAGTCGACGGGTATTTATGAGCTAGACACACTGTCTACCTTGACCTCTCAAATCGCTAATCTTACGGAGAAGGTAGAGTTGCTCAGTACCCAACATAATCCTCCCACGAGTCCTAACCCTATGTATTCTGTCCAAAATCCTTTCCTTTCCTGCGAGCTGTGTAGTGGTACCCACTCTGTAGATAGGTGTCCGCTCAACTTAGAATCGGTTCAGTATGTTGCTCCCTCTACGCAACAGAACAACCATTTTTCAAACACCTATAATTCAGGGTGGAGGAACCATCCTAACTTCTCTTGGAGCCAAAACCCAAGGCAAACTTCTAATTCCATATTTGTAGGACCCCCTAGTTTTCAAGCTCCATCGGTTCAGGTACCACTACAGCCGCGATTTCCACACCATCCACATCATCCATCCCCACCTCAATATCATCCATCATCACCACCACCACCACCACCACCACCACCACCACCACCACCACTTATGCAGCCCCAACTCTACCATGCACCAGCAGCTGAGAAGAAGCCTACATTAGAGGAGATGTTCACGACTATCCTGCAAAATCAAGCTGCTTCAATTAAGAACTTAGAAGTTCAGGTGGAACAAATAGCTGGTACTCTTAGCCAACGTCCTCAAGGGACCCTCCCTAGTAATACTGAAGTTAATCCTGATAAGAAAAGAGAGGGTAAGGAACATGTTAGATCTATCACCCTTAGGAGTGGCAGAGAGCTAGAGGAGCCACAAGTTAAGTCCCAACCTGAACAACACATAGTTGAAGAACACATACGTTCTAATGAAGCAGCTCAGAAAGAGCAGAAACATCAGGATCGGGCTGCAAAACTAGGCACTTCTTCATCTTTACCTTCTTCTTATTCATTGCCTTCCTCTCCATCTGAATCTACAAAGTTGACTATGAGAGTGCAAGATCAGGAAGTGAAGTTTAATGTTTTCAAACCTTTGAAGCTCCCTGATGACTCTCAAGAATGTTTTAAGATAGAGATTGAGGAGAACATAAGGGTTGACCATATAAAATCTGAAAGAAGAAGGGAAGTAGATAGGGCTCAGGAGGAGTTAACTGTCAGTACCCTATCACCACTTTGGATGACTCTCCTACTCTTCGCACTGCTGCTGAGTGTTGTGTTCTTTAGCTGCATATGAAGTGGTTGTATTTTCCTTTTCACTTTTTGTATATAGTTCTTTTTCTTTTTCTTTTCTGTTTTTTCTTTCTTTGTTTATTTTGCAGGTTTATTTTCTAAGTTTTATGCTTTCAATAAAATGCTTCAGTTGTTCATCAACATCAGATAGGGGAGTACTCTGTTCTTGAGCTTAATTGTTTATATTATCTGCACACTGAGGACACTGTGCGCTTTAAGTTTGGGGGAGGGGATATCACTTGAGCATTTTTTGAAAATTTGAGCAAAATTGAAAATTTTTCAAAATTTTTTCGAAAATCTGAGCTTAAATTGTTTGATTTTAGGATGATTTAATACTTAGCATGTAGCTTTCCCATATTCCGATGATATGACCCCATGATTAAGTATGATTTTGATTGACTAAGAAGCATGATTATAGGAAAAGCATGAAGTTGAGTTCTTGAATGGGTCTTGATTCGGATTATGATTTCCTCATTTTATGCACATGTTATGTCATGAATCTGTATATTTATTTAGAGAAAGCTTATATGGACATAGGATTGCATTTGTTCAGTTGATTTTGTGTATTATATTCTAGAATTTGTTTGATCTAATCTTGAGGCGAAATATTAGATCACACTTAATTAAGGAGATGATTTAGGTCATCTTTGGATCGTTTGAGCCTTTCGAGCCATCCCTGTACATACTTTACCCCTAGTCACCCATCTGGGCCAAATAAGACTTTCTCTGTAAATACACCTGCTATTAATTTTCCTTAGCTTAAATACTTTGTTCCTATCCCCTACCCCGAAAGCATGAAAGTCATTGGGATATATTTTGAGCTTTGTACATATGGGTATCTGGTGATAGTGAAAATTCAAAAAAAAAAAAAAAGCAAAAAAAAAAAAATAGAAGAAAAGAAAATAGAAGAAAAATACAAAAAAAGAAAAAAAAGTTTAGTGAAATAAATAAGTTTGGGGGAATAAATTTGAGCTCTTACATTAAGATCCTAGAAGTAATGCATGTTAAGGGGTAATTGAACCTAAATCGACTTTATCATACCTTAGCCCCAGCCTTACATTACAAGCTTAATAAAGTCCTATTGATCTTTAGTTAAGTGTGACTACATTAGTGGAGAGAGAAGTGAAAAGCAAACTTATGGAAATGATCACATGTCATTAACTTTGCATTCACTGTGTTTGCATAATCTAATCTGAATAATGTATTGTGAAGTGACTTTGACATTTTTCACACACTCACGAGGAGTCTAATTTGGGTTAGGACTTATGATGAATGATTTTGAGTGCTGGACTTATAATTGTGACTCTTTGATTTCATAGTCTGTACTTTTTCTTTGAGGATAGTATTGGGGAAATTATTGTGTTTAGTACTTGTCATTCTTACAATTATTTTGTTTTGCTTGAGGACAAGCAAAAGCTCAAGTTTGGGGGATTTAAATAAAGGGGATAATTAACAAAATAAATTGGGGATTTAAATAATTAAATAGAAAATTAAGCACAAATAATTCTAAAAATATAGAATTATCACCCAGTCCCTGATGCGATGCATCTGTATATACCAAGAAACCTCCTGAGCTGGTAGGTATGGTGAGAACCGGAGCAGTGGTCAACCGACGCTTAAGCTCCTAAAAACTCCTCTCACAGGCATCATCCCACACAAACTCAACATCCTTCCTTGTGAGACGTGTCAACGGAGCAGCTAATCTGGAGAAACCCTCAACAAATCATCTGTAGTATCTTGTCAAACCCAGAAAACTCTGAATCTCTGTAACTGTCCTGGGCCGCTCCCACTAAACAACTGCCTCTATCTTGGATGGGTCCACTGACACCCCATCCCTCGATACTACATGGCCCAAAAAAGAAATTTGCTCCGACCAGAAGTCACACTTACTGAGTTTGGCATACAACGGTCTCTCTCTGAGGGTCTGTAGCACTATCCTCAAGTGCTGCTCGTGGTCCTCCCTGGATCTAGAGTATACCAAAATATCATCGATAAACACAATCACAAATCGATCCAGGTATGGCTTGAACACATCGTTCATCAAAGCCATGAATGCTGCGGGGGCATTAGTCAACCCGAATGGCATAACCAAAAACTCATACTAACCATAACAGGTCCTAAATTATGTCTTGGGCACATCCTCCCTCCGTATCCTCAGCTAATGATACTTAGACCTCAGATCAATCTTAGAAAAGACTTGTGCTCCCCGAAGCTGATCCAATAGATCGTCGATGCGTCGAAGAGGATTCTTATTCTTAATGGTAGCCTTTTTTAACAATCTGTAATCCGTACACAATCAGAGGCTGCCATCTTTCTTCCTCACAAATAAGATCGGAGCTCCCCAAGGTGATACGCTGGGTCTCACAAACTCCTTCTCAAGCAAATCCTGTAACTGCTTCCTCAGCTCCTCCAACTCAATTGGAGCCATCCTATATGGTGGTCTCAAAATTGGTTCGGTACCAGGTACCAACTCTATACAAAACTCCATCTCTCGATCTGGTGGTAACTTTGGTAGATCATCCAGAAAGACATCATGAAACTCCCTAACCACTGGAATATCTCTCAAATCTGATCGTACTTGGTCCGTATCAACCACATATGTGATGAATCCTTCAAAATATTAATCATTAAGTCAGCAAAAATTCATTACTCCATTTAGAACAACCATTGATTACATTACTTTTCAGGAAAATTTTACAACACATCTTTCGGGGATATTGAACGTTAACGTCTTAGAAAAACAATTTAACACAACACGATTGGCAGCCAACCAATCCATTCCTAGTATGACATTGAAGTCTCTCATATACATCAAAATAAGGTCAGTTCACATTTCTTTTTTCCCAACTTTCAACTTACAGTCTCTAACTACATACTCTACTAGCTGACTAGTGTTTATGGGGGTAAGTATTAACAATTTACTACTCAGAGGAATAAGCTTTACATACCTAGAGAATTTATATGTAAATGAAGGTGATACGAATGAATGCGTGGCACTAGGATCAATCAAAACATATGCTTCTAAATCAAAGATCAAGATGGTACCTTTCACCACATCAGATGACTGATCTGCCGTATCTTGGTCCAAAGCATGAACTCGCACTGTACCCATCACTTACTTCCCTTTCTCTTCGGCAGTAACTCTCCTCCTCTGAGCAGGAACCTGAACTGGAGCTCTCTCCGGCTCCTTGCCCTTCTGTGGGGTAGTGTCCTGTCTCTCTGGGCAATCTCTCACCATATGCACTGGCCTCCCACAACGATAACATACTACAGTAGTAGCTATAGGTACTGGACAAGGTTTAGTACCATGATATCTGCCACATCACCTACATCGATCAGTAGTAGGGCATGGTCCTCCAATAACAATGCCTCTAGTTGGTGGTAAAGGCGAATGAACAAGGGGTCTATCTGTCCTCTCCTGAACCTCCTCAATCTTCGACCTCTTATTAGAGAGTTGTACCCCTCTCCTGATAAATATGTCTCTCCCGGGTCTCTTTCGGTCTCTGTCTCGACTCCTACTAAACTTTCCTATCTCAAAAATGTTCCGCTCATAATCCTGCTCACACAGCTGAGCTCTATGTACTGCCTCCTCATAAGTCGAAACATCAAAGGGAGCCAACTGAGATCTGATGGCTGGTCTTAATCCATCTATAAACTTTTGGACCTTTCGATCCTCACTGCTCATGTCTCTAAATCATATCTCCCCAAAGAGATGAATCGAGTCTTATACTCATCAATAGACTGGTTCCCCTGCACCAAACTCATGAACTCCATCCTTAACTTTCGCTGTGCAGTAGCAGGTCCCATGTGACCTCAGCATGTCGAGCTCTCAAAATCAGCTCGGTAGATCTCCACCAATGCTCTGCCACTCCCTGAAATACAAATACGGTAAAAATAACTCTCTCAGTAGTAGTACACCTGAAAAGCCTATATAGCTTCTCCATCTGATACACCTAATCCTCAACTACTACTGGGTCCTTCCTCTCATGGAAGACTAGAGGTCTAAACTTTTGAAAATGTCTAAATCTATCAAAGCCACACTCATATCCAGCATCCTGAGCTGGCTGGGGTCTCACTGCCTCTGCTGCCTGAGCCTGAACCTCGGGTAACTCTGCAGCCTGTACCGGCATCTCGGGATCAACTGCTGCCTATCCCACTGGATCTCGCCTATCTCTAGCCCCGAGCACTACCTGTTGCGCTACAATCTCAGCCAAGCTCTCAATACTCCACTCAAGTCTAGTGAAGCGTGCCTCAGTCTCATCTGGTCTCACAACAGTACCCTTGGGTACCTGACCAGTCTGTATATCATCACCACGGCCTCTAGGCCTGCCTCTACGGCCTCTAGCACATGTACTAGCCACTCTACCACTACGGGTGACCAGCATAGTGTAAATCTCGTAATTAAATTTCATTTGTTAATTAAATTCCTATCTAGTATACACTTTGACATCTCATACAGCTTAGTACTAAGGGGATGTAATTTTCCTTAACGACCACTATCAATTCTTATCCGACCAACTCTAACTCTTAATTGCATACATATCGATACTAATTCATGTCTGGCCAACCTCTGCTCTGATACCACTTTTACTATCACGACCCAATACTACCAAAATCAGTACAAATTTTTCACTTTTGGAAAATCTTTCTTACCTCCTCGTGACACATCCCTCTAAATAGGTCGGGCTGTGAATCAATATCGATATACCCTTTTTAACTATTAAAATATCACACGTACATATATATATATATACTAACATCAATCATATTATAATAGAGTGGTCGATATGTTTATACATCACATGATTTTATATTTACATCCCCCAATATTCTTTCATATACAATACTGTGCTGTAAGAATACTAATACAAAATTCTGTATGTGGTGTATACCTGACAGTCGATGGGAATAACAGATATCAACTATGCCGTCTAATCTCTACACCCGCTATCTCTATGGTGGAAACATTGAAAGTGGGTGGAAAATGAAAGGGTGAGCTCCACATGCTCAGTAAAGCAATAATACAAACGGGTAGATAGCTATACTATCTACATGCTGATAAGAAATCAGGATATATGTGAGCATGAGGTAAAAACAATGATATGCCATATATATAATATCATCTGTTCTAAAATAGGAAATCGGCATATTAAAACATGGAATAATTCCCATGTGAAAACATCTCATTCTCAAATGGATAGATACATTTTAAAATACACCATCTGGGTCAAAATATGATACACTCACAATCAAAATCCATTTCAACAAAATTCTTTATTTTCAAATCTCCGTTACAAAATTTCCCTTCTCACAGGGTTACAAATCAACAAAAGTTTCATAAAATCCCCCAATGGGAACAATCAAATCTCAATTGAAATCATAAGAAAATCGGGGCCTGACCCCTCCCTCGGGTCTACCCTGGTCTATCAAGACCAATAGTTATATCATGTGAGACATGTAAGCGACTATATTGGTAATATCCAAGACTATGGCCATAACCTCGTTATCCCTGGCACACGGATCCTAGTGTGCGGGGTATCACAACTGAAACGGGAGGTAGGTCGGTCCTACCCGCCAGAACAGCACAATATCAGGATTGCGAGGGCAGGACTTGCTGTCTCGTGGCTAATGCCACTCCACTCCAACAATCCCCACGGTACAGCGTACTCCGCGTGACATACACGGTACAACGTACTCCGTGGACCCAAGCTCAATCAGGGGTGCCTGTAATAGGTCTTATCCACCCATGTCAAGTATGTCTCAGTATGCACGTGTGAGCATATCATCTCACTGTGACACACAGTCTACAGGAGGCTCCAACACGACTATATGCATGTCATATAAATCCCTGTGCGAGCGAAGCTCTAGCACGGCTCCATACATATTTATGATATTTGAAAACCTCATGCGAGCGAAGCTCTAGCACGGTTTCATAGAAATCAATGAAATCTGCGTACGAGCAGCGCTCCAGTACGATTTAAACTGATTATAAATTCAATTCAAATCCACGTATGAGCAATGCTCTAGTACAGATAGTTTTAAAACTCAGTGAAAACCTCGTATGAGAAAAACTCCAATACGATAGTCATGAAATAAATCTATAAAATAGTGCGAGCAGGGCTTTAGCACTCTATGTATGAGTTAAAATATAAAATCCAGTGCGAGCAGTGCTTAAGCACGATTACAACTCATAGAACACTAATAGGTGGCTCAATTTTATCAAAACATGTTAAATAAATATCAATTGGCACCTATCCTATGCCTTTTCACTTAAAACATGAAAATAATAGCCAACTTATCCATAAATTGCTTGAATGAAAGCAATATCATCATGCAAACATTAAAATCATGAATTTCATGCAATTTCATAGCCTTACTACCATTTTTGAAATTTTCCTAACTGGGGGTAAAATAGTCATTTGTTACTATTTCCATATTTTTCTGCAAAAATTATTATTTTATTTTCGGGTAGCCTAATGAATTTAAAATAATGTAAATCCCCTCGAAACTACGTACAACTACCTCTATATGCTCAAAAAATTCCCTTACCTGGAATCACGCATGAGCTTATCCCGACTCGACCGTACTAGGTCTCTCAGTTCAATTCACTCGTCTACAGAGCTGAATATAACCACATATGGGTTCAGTTCAAATATATTGATCAGTATCTCACTCTTACTGGTCGAATCTAAAGCTCTGAGCCTGTTTTACTCTATTGGGCCCGATTGCAATTTAATGGGCCTCGACCCATTTTTCAGCCCGTTTCCACTTTTAAATCCCTTCTTCGGGTTTACTAGGCTCATTTAGCTTATCAATAATCATCGGGCTTCGTTCTAAACTCATTGGATAGCCCGGATACTATTTACGATAATTATTTTGAAATTTTGAATAAAATTCCTTTTATGCAGAATTAATCCGTAAAATCTGTAAAATAATCTTAACTCTGCATTTAAGGACTCATATTATCGTAATTAAAATTTACTTACCCAATATGATTCGGGGTACAAAAATCAAAGCTAAATCGGCTCTCGTTCGGGCTCTGTAGTAACACTGCACAATTATATAAATCCGGGTCATTTTTCAATAAAATAATATTAAATTGAATTCTCGAGATTTATTTGCAGGTCAATCCCAACCCTCGGTCACTTACCCAAATTTTGAGTCGTCCTCGAGTACACTTTCTTTCTTTTTTTTTCCTTTTCTTTCTTTTCTTTTTCTTTTTCCTCTTCTTTTTCTTTTTCTTTTCTTTTTTTCTTTTTTTTTTTCTTTTCTCCCTTTCCTAGCTACGGTGCCGTTTTGGCCCGTTTGCCGTCACCGATGATTTTGGCCATCTCATCGGCTGCCAGTAGGCTCAAAAGAACTGCCTAGACCAGGGGAGTGCTCTGCTGGGCTAAATCGGTGCTGGGACACTGCTGTTCGTCGGAACCGACGCGATTTCTCCTCGAATCTTTTGGTCGTCGATTCACCGGAGATAGGGACTGTCGGCGCGCATCACCGATACCAATGGAACCGTCGGGCTTCACTCTTCTTTTTTCGACCGGTAGCTGGGCTCGTCGAACGCCGGTGGCTCGTTGGGCTCCTCGAGTTTGGCTATCGGGTTTCGTGGGTTCCTGTATTTCTCTCTCCCCGATAATTTTTCAGATTTCCTATTTTTTATTAATTTATTTATTATTATTTTAATCAATTAAATATATTAAAAGTACCCAAATATCTCTTAAAATATCCTAAAAAATATTATTTAATTCATTTATTCAATAAATGAATTTATCGATCTATTTTCGTCTTTCCCAGTATATTTTTCGATTATTTTTGGGATAATTTTTCGTATTAAAAATCTCGATAATTTCTGAATTAATTCCCATAAATTTCAATAAATTAATATCTAGATCAATCGAACTTGAATTTAACTATTTTCCTCGTTATTGATCCAGATTTCGTAAATTCCATATTTTAACAAAAATTACTTATCGAATTTATACCGAATTTCGATCTTTTGACCATTTTACCCTTGCACATGTTCGAGACTAAATTGAATCGACTTTCTTTAATAAATCCACAATCTTTTCCCTATTTCCAATTCCTTATTTTCAGTCAACTCAATTAAATTCCTTAAACGAACTTGTTGCTTCGTTGTTTTCTTGATTTATCCATATTCAATTTTACGTAAATTATTTCGTTTCGTCCATATTTATCATATTCGAATCAACCATCTTATGAATCCATTAAGATATAATAATGTCATACAGTATGGAAATCATAAGGAATATCATACAAAAATTACGGATCTCACATAATGCATTTTAAGGGGTAATTAAACCTAAATCGACTTTATCATATCTTAGCCCCAGCCTTATATTACAAGCTTAATGAAGTCCTATTGATCTTTGGTTAAGTGTGACTACATTAGTTGAGAGAGAAGTGAAAAGTAAACTTATGGGAATGATCACATGTCATTGACTTTGCTTTCACCGTGTTTGCATAATCTGATCCGGGTAATGTACTGCAAAGTGGCTTCGACATTTTTCACACACACATGAGGAGTCCAATTTGGGTTAGGACTTATGATTGAATGATTTTGAGCATTGGACTTATAATTGTGCATCTTTGAGATCATAGTTTGTGCTTTTTCTTTAAGGATAATATTGAAAAAATTATTATGTTGGGTACTTGTCATTCCTACATTTGTTTTGTTTTACTTGAGGACAAGCAAAAACTCAAGTTTGGGGGTGTGATAATTCTATTAAAATAGAATTATTTATGCTTAATTTCTTAATTAATTATTTAAATCCCTATATTATTTTATTAATTATCCCCTTTATTTAATTAAAATTTTTTAATGTGCAGGTAAATTAAATCCAGATGAAACTCAGTCATTTCAGTTGAAAATGGGCTAAAAACGGGCTAAAAAAGAGACTGGACCACTTCCAATTTACATACCGATGTCACCATTCATTTGGACACGTGGAATGTCGGGTGTTAGTATTTTATTCGCTTCGAAAAGATAAGATTGACGAATACCATACCTGCTTCTAGAAGACACACGCCGGCCCACATCGCACAGCCAAGTGGACTAGAAGATGAATGACGTGGAAATATCTACTCTACAGCGAAAGAAATGAAGACAAGTGGCCAAACAATGCCAACTCATCTAGGATGAAAAATTATTATTGTACCTCTAAGTTTGTGTATAAATAGAACATGATGAGCAATTGAAAAATTATGTAGCCTAGGGTAGAATAGAAGTAATTTAGGAGTACTTTTTAGAAGTAATTTATGAGTAGTTTTTAGAAGTAAATTTAAGGTAGAGTAACTTAAGGTAGGAGTAGGGTTAGAATAGTTTAAGAATAGTTTTTCTTGTTTTTCTTTAAAAGCTTTCCGACAGAATCGAGAAGGCTACATGACGCAGGAAGCTTAATCACACTGCTACTGCATTCTTCTAGCTTCTGTGTTGTCTTACATTTTGTTTACTTGCTATTCTCTAGTAAAGATTAAGCACTGTTTAAATTATTCCTTCTCTCGACATTTAAGAGTTTCACCATTTTGCATGTTTTTAATTTGTATTTTGTGCTTCATATGGTCCTGCATGTTGTTCTTCTCAGTACGTCAATTTTTCCTAGTGTCGTAGCTGTGTAGTGTACTCTAATGCTTGGGAATGAAGCAAACGAGTAATGCGGTAGAAATGAGCGTGCAGGTGTACTAGCTGAATCGGGCAGAGAGAGTGTACCTAGCTAGTTTTGGGAGCTTGGCTGTGACAGTGGGAACACATACCTTGCTCTGTCCTCCCCTGTTTCATTATTCTCTTTACTGTTCTTTTTCTTTCTTGTCTCTAATTCTCGGTTTTAGTTAATTTACAGTTCCTGTTGTTTATTTACTGCTTTAACTTGTAAAGGCTAACTTCTACTTATGTTTTCTTTATGTGTTCTGCATTATTTCAGATTGGTTGAAGGTGAATAGAGTCGAGACATGGCTGTAGCAAGATGTTCGTGTGTCGCAGGGAAGCAGGGTGTGACCGCTGGGTAGTTGCTAATTAGTTATCATATATAAGTATAACAAATTTTTAATTTTTAATAAATTAGTTACATAATTTAAATAAAAAAATCAACTTAAAATAATTATTTTTGCACAATCAAGTAATGATGCATGTTTATCTTGATCGCCACGTTGCATAATGCACAAGAAAAAATATCTACTGATATTATTTTAGTGGACTGATATAGATATGAACCGATAAGGTAGGCAAATAAATAAATAATCATATATGCTTAACACAATTATACCTAATTAATTGTTATCAATTCGTTTAAATTATACCTAATTAAAGTTCTATAATTGTAACTAAATTCTCAATTGATAGATGCAATTAGTTTAAATTTGGAAAAATTATTAAATATAATATCGAAGTTTAAATAAAATAGATAAACCAAAAAGCTGATATAATTTAATCATAATGATTATAAGACAAAATATAATTAAAATGATGAAATATGAATTAATGAGGAAAAAAATTATATAATTTAGTAATAAAATTTATACAAAAGACAAGACATTGCAAAAACTTAAATTTCCTAGCTAGAAATAAAATTTGAAACATATAAATATTTATTGTTAATTTGATAATATATTTATATAATTTTTTTGTTCAAAAGTTTAATATAAATTGCTTTAATAACTTATTAAATTATTATTTTTTTATATTAAGTAATTCTTTTTTGAGTTTTAATTTACATTTGTTATTATAATTTCATATATGAACTTATTTTGTTATTGTAGGGATTTAGAAACTTCAATTCTAGATATCTTTTATATAGATTAGAGTTAAATGTATATTTGAATAAACCAAGAGAAGATTATAAGATTCAAATTGATGTTCTTGATTTTTGGAAGAAAAATAAATTTCGACACCCTATACTTTCACTTATGGCTAAGGATATATTGAGTATTTCAATTACCACAGTTGCATCTGAATCAGCATTTAGTATGAGTGGTACAGTTATCAACAAATGGAGAAATTGTCTTATAACACATAATGCAGAAATTTTGATTACCACTCGTAATTAGCTGTATAGATATGATATAGATAAAGGTGGTAAGATTTTAGTGTCATTATTATTTTATTAATTTTTTATTATTTAAATTCTTATATGATTTTTTTATATATTTTATTAGATGAAGAAGATGAAACAATGAGATTTGGAAAGAAAGTTTGATTAAATTGAACTAGTTGGTTTATGGATGAGGATGAAGAGTTCTAATTGTAACGTATGTTGATATTTTATTTCTTACTATTTATATTGTTAAAAAATTAAAAATTTTTATTAAGAGTAATTATGATTGATCATTGCCTCATTAATCTTATTTGAAGACAAGTCGCTCTTGGAGAGTTTAGTTGCTTCCTGCATTTACAATCTTTTCGAGTATGTTATTCATCAAGCCGCTAGCGTTAAATGGAATGATCGTATTTTCCTGTTTTGTTCATCATGCAATGTATGACTAGGGATTGGTTTCTCCATGACTAGGTGGCTGTGTATGAGAATGATTGTATGTTTTCTATTTTGTTATTTTTGTAATGTTACATGTCATAACTTTAAGTGTTTGATGTTTTCTTTGCTGGTTTGTTTTTTACTATATTGGACTAATTTAGAACATAACAATCATTGACTTGTTAATGACATGAGAATTTGGATGCAAACATGTCATAGTTGAGTTTGAATCTTTTTTTGCAGTGAAAAAGTTATTACAACCTTTAAAAGGGTATGATCCCCTTTTTTAACTTTCAATTCTTATTTTTAGTATAATCACCATTTAAAAAACAAATTACTATTTTTCTATTTACGAGTTATAGGAATCAAAATTTAAATTCTAATTTTGTTAATAATGTATTCAATGTTTTATATAAAATATCAAATTTAAATAAATGTTTCAATTATATAATGATTTATATATATATTTGATTTAATATTGTATTACAATTAAAATTTTAATATGAAATAAATATAATAAAATAGTATAATAATTGTTTTTATAATAAAATCAAATGTTATATTTAATAATATATTTATTATTTATTATTACAAATATAATAAGCATAATATTGAAAATTATTTGATATTGAATATTATATTGTGTTTTAAAATAATTTTATTTAATAATTGAATGTAAATATTTAATATTTATTTTGTTGATAATAAATTATTGATATAATTATGTAATAAATAAATAATGATTGTTTTAAAATTTTATAAATTTTAATTAGAAAAAGTGTATTATTTTTTATTTATTTAATTATTTCTTAATATAATAATTATATAATTATAATTCGGGCTTTGTCGGGTTATAAATTCGGGCTTTTTCGGGTTTTGGATCTGGCCGGTTTCGGATTCGGGTCGTATCGGGCTCGGGCTTTTTCGGGCTCGGGCTTTTTCGGGTTCGGGTTTTTTCGGGCTCGAGCTTTTTCTGGCTCGGGCTTTATCGGGCTCGGGCTTTTTCGGGTCGGGCTTTTCTCGGGTTCGGGACTTTGACTTTTTGGTCAATTCGGTCCGGTCTCGGGTTCAGTCTCGGGCGGGTTAGGGCGGGTTTTCGGGCTCGGGCCAACTTTTGCCAGCTCTACTCTCGGTTGCTGGACGTTCTCTAGCGCACCCCGGTCTGCTGTATGAACGCAGGTGATCTACTGGTGCCCTACTGGTGTACGTGAAGTAATGTGCAGCACTACAATGGTTAACAGGACAAAGGCAGGTCTGGCGCAAAATTTTGGGTGCAACTGAAGCATATGCTAGCTGGGCAGAGACGCGGGCTGTGTTGCAGTGAATGGAGCTGAACAATGACAGAACTAGGACAGAACTAGGAGTAGAACCAGGACAGTGCATGGAGCAGAAGGTTGGAACGTGCACTGTATTGTGCACGGTCGAGCAGAGGGCAGCCTGTAAATTTGATTACGGCCATGTTTGGTAGTTTGGGATACTTAATAATCCATTTTTCATACATGTCTTTTATTTTATTTTTATTGTCATTATTCCTTCTAATTTTAGTTGTTAGCTTAGTTAGATTTTTTTAATTAAGTTTGCATGTTAGTTATATTGTCTTTGTTAGTTAGTTTAAGCTTAGTTTTAATTTATGTTAATAGATGATTTTATAGAATAGAATTTAGGACTTAATGTTAGTATAGAATTTATGAGTTGCATTTATAATTAAATTAGATTAAAATTATTGCATGCATTTTAATTTAGTCTTCATTTTAAATTTAATCCAAAAATATTTATTTCTCATGCATTATCAGGATAATTTTATAGGTAATTAGTTTCTTAGTTTTACTTAAGAATTTCTTTAAGTTAATAGAAGTATATTTTGTTAGACTTTAGGTTAGTTTAATTCATACTTTTATTAATTAGTTTAATTACATGCATATTTTATTTTAGGATTGTTTAATTTTAGTTTAATTAATTTGTTTCTTTATTTTCATATTTGCATTCTAGTTTAATTGCATTAATTAATTATAACTGTTTTAAATATCTTTTGTAGGTTATTGCTTTTAATTGCGTGGAGCTCTGTAAGTAATTTTAGTTCTGTTTGCTTTTCTTTATTTTATAGTTTTTATTATTTTCAGTATTGTTAGCCTTGTAGATCACCCATTATAAATTCATAATTTGCTAGGATATACTTAGGGTGAGATTGACCAGTACTTAATTAGGCTAATTAGATTCTCTGTGGGATGATAATCTAGGACTCAAATCCCATTATTACTTGTACGTCTCGTGCACTTGCAGATACACGTCTAGGTCACTTAGAGTGGGCGTAGTCGGACAATCAACTGTCCCAAGCTTCTCGAGCATTTCTGGGCCCTACATGAACATTGACATGAGTCTTAGACTTCTCATTTTATCTTAACATACATAATAGTATGAAAAAAATTTAGGATTCACATCAGATTATCGAACAAGGCCACATAAAAGAACAAATACCCCCTGCCCAGAATAGATGGCTTATTTGATTAGTTGAGACAGGCTTCAGTGTTTTCAAAAATTGGTCTGAGGTCTGGCTATCACCAGTTGAGGATTCGAAAGGAAGACGTGCCTAAAACGGCCTTCAAGACTAGATATGGCCTTTATGAATTCTTGGTGATGCCTTTTGGTCTAACCAATGCCCCTGTTGCTTTTATGGGTATGATGAACGAAGTATTCCAGGATTATCTGAATCGATTTGTGATAGTTTCTATTAATGACATCTTGGTTTACTCTAAGTCTCGAAAGGAGCACGAGCAGCATTTTAAGACCATGCTTCAGACTTTTTGAGAGAAACAATTGTATGAGAATTTGAGTAAGAGTGAATTCTGGCTGGAGTAGTGGTACGATCAAAACGTATTGTCCACAAGTGCACGGGTCATACGAGTAATAATGAGATTTGAGTCTCGAGTTATCGTTCCACAGAGAAGCTGATTAGCCTAATTAACTATCGGTTAATCTTACCCTAAGTATATCCTAGCAAATTATGAATTGATGATGGGTGATCTACTCAGTCTAAAATTAAACAAGTACTGAAAATAATAAAACTAAAAAATAAAGAAAATTAAACAGAGCTAAAATTACTTACAAAACTCCAAACAATTAAAAGCAAATAACCTACAAAAGGAAATTAAAATAGTTAAAATTAATTAATGCAATTAAAAATGCAAATATGAAAATAAAGAAACAAAATTAATTAAACTAAAATTAAACTATCCTAGAATAAAATATACATGTAATTAAACTAATTAATAAAAATGCAAATTAAAATAACCTAAAATTTAATAAAAATGAAGACTAAATTAAAAATTCATGAAACACATTTAATCTAAATTAATTCTAAATGCAACTCATAAAATACTAAACTAAAAATTAAATCCTAACACATATAATATAAAATTAAATACTAACTAAAAAAATTAAAACTAAAAATTAAATTAACAACTAAAACACTAGATTTAACCTACAATTATTAACTAACAACTAATCTAATTTAATAACTAATAAAAGCAATCAAAATAATAAAAATGCCATAAAAATTTAAATTATAAAAAGGGAAGGTGGCCAAACATGGCCTTAAACGAATTTAGCTAAGCTGGGTGGTCCCATGTCTTGTTACACGTTCTTCCCCAGTAAAATTTGTCTTCAGGTAATGCTGTCCGCTGCATCTGGTCTGTCCACACCTCTCGGTTTGCCTTCTGCTCCAGGTGCTAACCAGAAACTAATCCTGTTTTGTCCGACTACTTCTGCATCTTACTGCTGTACTGGAGCCTACGTTGCTCATACCGACTGTCCTTGCAATTCCAGCTCCCGCTCCTACACCTGGTTACTCTCTTGCTCTGCACTGCATTGCTTCATTTCATGTACAGCAATGCACAACAAAGAAAAGGATGCGCCAACTTTTTGCTCTTTCCTGTACATGCTTCAGCAACCTAGAGTGCACATCATCCTCTTCCATTGCTTTATCATGCAGCTCTGCACCATAAAAAGACTCCAGCAATATTCACAAGCCATCCGACCTTTAACCAGTCCAGTCTCCAGCAACAATGCAGCAGCAGAGAGAGAAGACAGAGAAACAAGCTTAAAAAACTACAAAGAAATGTAAATCATTCAGTACAATAAACTCGACGAATAACAAATTAGTGAATGGTACAGAAGAATGGAAATAGAGCAGAACAGAGAATTGTTCCCTATTGCTATCACCGTGCCGTCCAGCTGCTACCTCTACACCGATGCTAGCTGCTGCCTCTCCAGGTCTGCACCACAACCAACCAACTCCTCTCCACTAGTCACGATTTAAAAGAATCCAGCAACACATAACAGTGTGGTTTAATCGCATGAAGAGGTAAAGTTCAAAGAAAAGAAAAATATATCTTTGCATGTAAGCATGATGAACAACTGAGAACCAACAATAACATAAAAAAAAAACTAAAGCTTATCATTAAAAACTTAAATGCACTGAACAAAAAGGAGATGAAAGCTTGTAAAACCGAGAAGAAAATAAACATTCATAAAATCTAACAAGTTGAAAGTAGACATGAATAGTAGAAGAAAACTTAGAAACCGAAAGGAAATTGCTTCATTAAAATCCATTGAAAATGACAAAGTAAAAATGTTTAAATCTAGCTAAAACAAGTGCTTAAAATAAACTAACGGAAATTCTAAAAGGAAACGAGAAATTAAAACATAGTAATGAAAAATTTAATTTAGAATAAAACTAAATTAAAACTACTCCTAAATTACTCTACACTACTCCTACCCTAGGCTACCTACTCTACTTCCTACTTCCTACTTGATTTTTTTTTTCAATTGCCATCATGTTCTATTTATATACACACTTAGGGGTACAATGGTAATTTTTTCATCGTAGATGAGTTGGCATTGTTTGGCCACTTGTCTTCCTTTGATTTGCTGCAGAGTAGATATTTCTATGTCATCAATCTTTTTTTTCCAATTGGTTGTGCGATGTGGTGTAAGACCCGATTTTATCGTAATAGCAAAAGGAAATTAACAGAAATTTTCGAGTGCATTTAAAAATGCAAAATGATTGAAATGGTATTCCCGAACACGTGAAGGGTAAAACGGTCAAAAGATCAAAATTCGGTATTAATCGGGATAAGAAAATTTAATTAAAAATATGGGATTGAGAAATCTTGATCAATAACAAAGAAATAATTAAATTTCGGATTAAATTGATTAAGATATAAATTTATTGGAATAAACTGAAATTTTCGTATCGAAAAATGTCACGACCCAAAACTACCCAAAAATCAGAGTAAATTTTTCGCGTTTTGTTATTTTCTTTCATGCTTACCTGTTCTCTGATCGTGACCACACTTTACTAACAATTGGGCTATGCGTCAATGCCAGTCCCACCATTCATTTACCATATAACTTAATTCTTTCTCAGTCATTTATAAGTGTTTACAATATTTATACATCCCCTAAAGTCACTTACAAATATGTTACTGTGCTATACTTATTTAGATACAATATGTACAAGTGTATATACCTTAAATGATGGGCAGCAGCGGATATCCGGAATGCAGTACTCAGTCGCCTTAACATTTACTGGAGATTATCTGTGTGAGAAAATGAAAGGGGTGAGCACATCAAGCTCAGTAAGGCAATCCTACGAACAAGTAGGTAACCATACTACCTACATGAACGTGGTGCCATGCATAAACCACCCTTTCTCCACACATTTCAAAACTGATGCAATGATTCATGATGTCATGTAAAACACGTTCGCATGGAAAATTCAACATGCAACTCTTTTTAAATCATTTCTTTCTCATTTAAAAATTTCACAATAAAGTCAGGACTTAACCCCTCCTTCGGGTGGTCCTGACTCACACAAGACCATGAAAATCAGTTTACATCACACATGGGTTTAAAAAGCATGGAAATAATCGTCATGCACATTTGATTTAAAACCCAGTTTTGTTCTCATCAAAATCGTCAACATGAGAGACTAGGCAACATCTGTATATCGATAATAACCAGGACTATGGCCGTGTGTCCTCGTGAGCCCCTCTGCTACACGGATCCTAGTGTGTGGGGTCTCACCCTGATCGGGAACCGCCCGGGAGGTGGGTCAATCCAACCCGCCAGTCTTATCCGATCCCACGCATCCAAAGATGTCGTATCCGAAGATACCCCGTATCCGAAGATACCACGCATCCGAAGATGCCACACGGTACATCGTACTCCATGCTACTTGCACGGTACATCGTACTCCGTGGACCCATATATCATACTTTGTCTCAGAATGCACGTGCAAGCCTATTTAATCGGTGACACACAGTCTACCCGATGCTCCAAGCACGGCTCATCGCATGTTCTCATAAAAATCAGTGGGGGGTGCAAGCGATGCTCCAGCACTCTCGTCAATTCAAGTAAAACTAGTGCGAGCTAAGCTCTAGCACTCTCATCAAATTATGTGGAAAATCTGGTGCGAGTTAGACTTTAGCACCCTGTCACGAAAATCATATAAAACCTGGTGCGAGTTAGACTCTAGCACCGTATCACGAAAATCATGTAAAATCAGGTGCGAGTTAGACTCCAGCACCAATGCATGTAAAACTCTAGTGCGAGCTCTCGCTCCAGCACTAATGCATGCATCACACAAATCAAAACATCGTGCGAGCTGAGCTCTAGCACGTCATATGTCAATAAAACACGTAGGCGGCTCTGTTTCCTTAAAACAGTTTTCAAAACAATTTCATCATTGAAAATATGCAATGCTGTGCATTTTTCTTTCAAGGTTAGCCAGCCTACTCATGTCACGACCCTCAACTTACCAAAATAAGTACAAATTTTTCGCATTTTCATGCATCAATCCTTAATCATCCTTCCTCGATCGTGAACAACCACACGCTTAACAGTTGGGCTGTGTGTCGACGTCTAACTCACTCCACCATACCAATTCAATTTGAAACATTATTTATGAGTAAACACTTGTATAAAGGTATATATATCAGAGTTGTTACATGTGTTTACATTGTTTTACATCCCCAGTAGTTACATACAAAATGCTACTGTGCTATATCTAGTTTAGATACAAAATAATCCAAGTGTGTATACCTTTAGCGATGGGATGCAGCGGATTACCAAAAAGGGAATGCCTCCAGTCACGTCCAATCTATACTCAAATCTCTGTAGAGAGGGGAAAATAAGGGGGGTGAGCAAACCACACGCTCAGTAAGGCAATCATGCGAACAGGTAGATACTGTACTATCTACGTGATCGTGATGCCATGCTCAAAAGCATTTTATTCATTGTTTATCTCAAAACATGAGTGTATGATTGTGTTAATGGTATGTAAAGCATTCATGCTATTAAAATTCAGTGCACATTTCAACTCAAAGCATGGTATAAATCATCATGCATAATTCACAATAAAAGCATGGCATTAAACATCATGCATTTTCACAATAAGGCATGGCATTAAACATCATGCATTCGTGCACTTTAAAAACCATTAACAAATCAATTCAACGTCAAGTCCCAGCCCATCCCTCGGGCTTTCCTGACCACAAACACTTCAAACATGGATTTATTCTCAAATAGCATTATACATGTGAGATAGGCAGTTTCAACAATAGGTAATAACCTCAAGGTCTATGTACATAACCTGTGATACCGGCTACACGGATCAGGTGTGCGGGATATCACCACCATCTGCTTCCACACGGGAGGTGGGTCAAATCCTACCCGCCGGTCCATAGCAGATCTCGTTCGAAGACGGCACATCACATCACAACACGGTACAATGTACTCCATGCTACATGCACGGTACAACGTACTCCGTGGACCCCCAGCCTTATCCCTCGTTCGGGCTCATCAGCTGTTCCTCCAACCCTTATCCCTCGTTCGGGCTCATCAGGCGGATCTCCAACCCTTATCCCTCGTTCGGGCTCATTAGGTTGTTTTAACATGCCATGTCTCAAAACAATGCACGTGTGAGCCTATTTAATCGATGTGACACCAAGTCTACTCGAAGCTCCAAACACGGCAACATACAAGATGGGCATCCAGTGCGAGACAAACTCAAAGCACAATGCCAAAACAATATGAAATCCATGTGAAAACTAGTGCCTCTTGCACTCTTCCATACTCACGAAATCATGTAGGTGGCTCAAAACTTGCAAAATGTGGTTATCAAAACCAAAACATACTCATTTCTTTTGCAAATCATTTCAATGTTAGCTAACCTACCAATCATTTGCTAAAAAGCAATAAAACATGATTTTCAAAGCAATATGCTTTTGTTTTCATGCACATTTCTCAAACTCCCAACTTTTACCCTTCAATCACCCAACAACAACATTTCCTAATCTCATACATTCTAGCAAAACATTTATGCGCCCAAATTGCGCACAATATCTCTAAGAGTCCACACAATTCCCTTACCTCGATTTACTTGGTGTGACTCCTTTTCTCTTAGCTCCTCACGCTCTTGGGTCAACTCGCCTCGGCGTATCCTCGGAAGCTGCGATTCATTCATTAAATCGATTGAGTTAACGTATTTAACCCATAATTGACCTCACTAGTCAACATTATTTACTTATGCATTTTACAAATGCCTTAACCCTCATTTTACCTCTTTTAGGTAAATCTCCCAATTTATCCACTAACCACATCTTAAAATCATACCACAACACTATAAATAACTTTTACATATCTCATTCATCATTAATCTCCATACATTCCACTTTCTCACTCTAGACCATTTCTAGGTCAAAATCATTCCAATGTATTTAGATAGTTTCTAACCATCCATACTCATGCCAAACAACTCCAAAATCAATTAAATAAACAATGTACCATAGTTGGAGTGTTAGAATCTTACCAAATTTGATTTCTCTTCTTGCTCCAATGGCAATGCCCTTAAATCCTTCAATATCAACAATGAGAAATTGCTTTCAAACTATGTTGTTCTTCTCTTTGATAGGAACAACTTTGTCTCTAATGGTCTCTCTTCAAACCTCACTGAAAATGGCTGATTTTTGAGAGAGAATGTTAGGTTTTTGGGTTGAAAGTGAAAGGTTTGTGTTTTTCCCGAAATTTTCTGATTTCCAGCACTCCTTATATAGAAATAGCTTGAGGAGATCGATCTGATCCAATAGGAGATCGATCTTGTCGAAGCATGAGATCGATCTGTGGAGGCATGAGATCGATCTGTCGAGGCATGAGATCGATCTGCTCCCAAACAGAGAGCTAAGGAGATCGATCTGGTCCATTGGAGATCGATCTGTTCTATTCTTTCGCCCAAATAAGAGCATTCTGGCTCTTCCAGATCGATCTCTCATCCCATGAGATCGATCTGCCCTTCAAAATTTCCAGATTTTCTGCAGTTCCTCTGCAACAACACTTACCAAACATCCTTAATTTGCTACCATGATCATTTCCTCATTCATTCATCTTTGAGACTTGAAAATGGCATCCATCCTCACTTCATACACATTAAAACTTGTGTAGGATCTTTGTGTGACCAATGGTATTTAATATAAACAAAAAATGGAAGTGCACATCTTATGCAATTCTACTTCCATTTTATCAAACTATTCATAATCCACTCTACACACATTCTCCACATGTTTAAGTCCATTTCTACACATTCATACATAATGAAACTTGTATGTACGATTACCACTCTCATTACAAGTGTGTACATTACTTATGGACTTACATCACATATACTTCACTTATGAATTCATAGTACAACTCTATTTACACTTCTATGTACATATATACCCTTATACATATACGGGGTCTCACAACTCATGCATGCATTAAAACACCTCCAGAACGAGCAGGAACCTCTTGTTCTTGCTCCTACCAATTTTTCCTAAAATTGTAAATTTTACCCATAACAAGGGTATTTTGGTAATTTACCCATTCGGGGCACTAAAATTATTAACTTACTTCTAGACCCTTCAGATAATTTAAAAGACTGCATTTGACTTTGAAATTTCATAAAGTTTACCTCTAGCAGTCCGTAGAATTCCCTTACCTTATTTTTCTGTAGAGTTTGACCTTTCTTTTTCCATTGCTGTCTCGTCACGCAGTCCTATCTGCTCCCAATCCAATGTCCGAAACTGCGTATAAATATTTCTCAGGTCAGATATCATACAATTTAATTTTATTTCCTATTTTATGGGCTTAATTTAAATCATTGGGCCCATTTACCCCTATTGGGCCCGATTGCACCTTAATGGGCCTTAATCGGCCTTAAGCCAGTTTTCCACTTAATTTTCACATTATCGAGGCCTATTGGGCTCATTGGGCCCACCAACAATTTCTTGGGTCTCGTTTTAACTCTCGAATAGCTCAATTTATTATTTACGACAATTTATCTAAATTTCCAGAATTTAATTTATTTTATGCGGTAGTTAAATCTGAAGCACGCATAACGATGTAAATTGTCGTAAATAAGGGTTACTTATCCAAGATTCTATGCTAGTACGTAAATCGAGGCTGTCTCGAGCTCTCATTGGATGCCAATTGTCGAGCTACATAATTTCATAAATTTTTGGGTAAATTTTCAGTCGAATAATCATTAAATAAAATATTCCAAAATTCAAATCGGTCAATTTCGATCGCTATTGACTTACCCATAGCTCGATTACATAGCCGGGATTTTTCCCCAATTTTTCTTCTTTTTCTTTTTCCTTTTTTCTCCTTTTTCCTTTCTTTCTTGGCTGAACCGGTTCGATCCGGTTCAGACCCGGTTCGGACAGCCAGTTCACCCCGGTTCGGCCGGTTCAGGGCCTTGCCGACCGGTTCTCTATCGGCTTCCGCCGCCAGTGGCTCCGATGGGTCGTTTGCAGTACGAATCTGCCCTCTGTTTCGTCCAAGGCCGTCGGAAAGTCTCCGGTTCGGCCTGTTCTCTCCACCGTCGGTACCCATTTCCTCTTTCCGCCGTTTTCGACACCGTTCGTCGGTTTCAGTGGCTGTTTTCGGTACCAATCGGCTCACCGTCGCCTGGGCTTCCAAAATCGAGCCTCGGTGGGGCTCAAATCGACGTCGATGGCCGTCGATCGGAGCATTCCTTCCTGCGGCTTCTCTTTCCGTTTTCGGCCTCCTCCGACGTCGGTGGGGCGTGTCGCCAGTACCAGGGAGGTTGTCGGCCTCTCCTCTTCCTTTTTCGGCCCTTTGCCTGGCCGTTGGTCGCCGGTGGTCATCCGGTCTTCTTCCCTGATTTCGATTTCATTTTTTCTTTTCTTTTCTTTCTCTCTCCCCGATTTTCAATTCTCTCTTCTTCTTTTTTCTTTTATTAATGTATTTAATATTATTTTAATCAATAAAATACATTAAAAATACCCAAATATCTCTTAAAATATCCTAAAAATTATTATTTAATTCTTTTATTCAATAAATGAATTTATCAGTCTATTTTCGTCTTTTCGGTATATTTTTTGATTATTTTTGGGATAATTTTTCCGAGGTAAAAATTCCGATTAATCCCGATTAATTCCAATAATTGATATTTTGATCAATTCAACCCAGAATAAATTTATTTCACCTTTTTTTGACCAAGATTTCTCAATCCATTATTTTTAATAATTTTTTTTCTCATCGAATTTATACAGACTTTCGATCTTTTGACCATTTTACCCTTCAACGTGTTCGGGAATTTCATTTCAGTCCTTTTGCATTTTTAAATGCATTCGTAAATTTCTATTCATTCCCTTTTGCTCTTACAATAAAATCAGGTTTTACAAAAAATAATCTCGAAAATAATCGAAAAATATACCGAAAAGGTAAAATCGGACTGATAAATTTATTTACGGATGAAATGAATAAAATAGAATTTTTTTAGATATTTTTTGAAATTTTATTATTATTTTATTGAATAAAATAATAATAAAATTTAATTATAAATAAATAAATAAAGTAAAAAAAAAACAAAATTGAAAACGCGAATTAAGGAAACAGAGAAGAAACAAGCGAAACTGAAGGAGACGAAACCGAGGGAGTCGGTTCCCTCCGTCCGGCAAGCCACCGGCGAAGCAAAGGTGTGGATAATGACCGAGAGAGGAGCCCGACCACCACTCGACCCACCAGCGGCGGCGACGCGCCGTGGAGTCATCGGAATCGACAGATCAGAAGAGGAAATGCCGCGGGAGAGATACCTTGATTCGCCGGCGATGGCGTCGATTTGGTCCAACCTGAGGACCGATTTTGGAAGCCCAAGCCGTGCCACGTCGATTGGTGGCGGAATAGCACCGAGAATTGACCAGACGACACTGAAAGGACCAAACGTTGCCTGAACCGATCAAACCAGACTAAACAGCTGAACCGAACCGAGTTGAACCGACGGTTTGAACCGGACCGAACCGGTTCAGCCAAAAAGAGAAAGGAAAAAGAAAAAGAGAAAAATTGGAGAAAATTTCAGTGATGCAATCAAGCTTCGGGTAAGTCAGTAAGCGGTCGAATTGACCGATTTAAATTTTGAAATTTTTAATTTGATTAATATCCGACTGGAAATTTACCCGAAAAAATATTAAATTGTGTAGCTCGATGATTGGCATCAACCAAGAGCTTGAGATAGCCTTGATTTGCGTATTATCATGGAATCATGGGTAAGTAACCCTTAATTTACGAGAATTTTACATCGTTATGCGTGTTAGAATTTACCGCATGAATTACGGATTTAATTTCCGCATTAAATGAATTAAATTATGGAAATTGAGATAATTTGTCGTAAATAATTCAATAAGTAATTCGAGAATTTAGAACGAGGCTAAATAAATACTGATGGGCCTAATGAGCCCAATAGGCCTCGATAAAGTGTGGTAAACGGGCTTAAGGCCGATTAAGGCCCATTATGGTACAATCGGGCCCAATATGGGTAAACGAGCCCAATGATTTAAAATTAAGCCCAAAAAATATGAAATACAATTAAATTGTATTGTATTTGACATGATGAATGTGTATCCACAGTTTCGAAGATTTGATTTGGATTTGGAACAAATCAGACTGCGTGACAAGACATCAGTGAAAAAGGTCAAACTGTACAGAAAAATGAGATAAGGGAATTGTGTGAGTAGCTAGAGGTAGCTACGTGTATTTTAATAGCTTTTCTGTACACTGAATATGTATGTATACACTGATATTGTATAATGATCCTAAAAGTGGTTTAAATGATTTTAAGGATCGAAATAGGTGAAAAGACTATTTTACCCCTATTGAGGGAAGTTCACCTAAGGATGGTGAAAGCATGACATGCATGAAATGCATGATTTAAGGAAATTTATAGTTTAAGGATTTTATTGGTTTTAATCAAAGCAAATCGATAGATTGGCCAGTAATTGCATGAATTTCACATGATAACACTACGTAAGTGTTATTTATATTTAAATGAACATTTCTTTGGAAAATAGGTCAACTATCAAGTTTATATGGAAACAGATAGTGCTGACACGTAGTTCGCACTATATCTGCATTTGTGAATGTGCATAAATGTGCTTGAGCGGTTGCTCACACTGATTTATGTGACATCATATGCATGAAATGTGCTAGAGCGGTTGCTCGCACTGATTTTATTATTGTGAAATGCATGAGAAGTACTGGAGCCTAGCTTGCACTCTGTTTTGACATGTTTTGACAGGTTTTGACTGTTTTGACGTGGTATGCATAAAAAGGTGTTAGAGTGATTGCTCGCACTAGTTTTACTGATTTGATATGCATGAGCGATGTTGGAGCTTAGCTCGCATCCAGTTTTGATATGATAATTGCATAAAAGTCGTGCTGGAGTGTAACTCGCACGAGATTTGATGTATTTATTTATAAAGCCGTACTAAAGCGTTGCTCGTACAAAGTTTTGATTTACTTGAGCATTCATTCGTGCTGGAGCATTACTTACACGAAATTTTATATGGTTTTATAATTCATTTTAAAACCATACTAGAGTTTTTCTTGTACGAGGTTTTCACTGAGTTTTTATACATATCCGTACTAGAGCATTGCTCGTACGTGGATTTTACTTGAATTTATAATCAGTTTAAGTCGTACTGGAGTGCTGCTCGTATGCAGATTTCATTGATTTCTATGAAACCGTGCTACAGCTTCGCTCGTATGAGGTTTTCTGATATCATGAATATGCATGGAGCCGTGCTAGAGCTTCGCTCACACAGGGATTTATATTACATGCATATAGCTGTGTTGGAGCCTCCTATAGACTGTGTGTCACAGTGAGATGATATGCTCACCGTGCACACTGAGACAAAGATGATATGGGTGGATAAGACCTATTACAGGCACTCCTGACTGAGCTTGGGTTCATAGAGTATGTTGTACGTAGGGATTGTTGGAGTGGAGTGGCATTAGCCACGAGGCAGCAAGCCTTGCCATCGCAATCCTGGTGTTATGCTGTTCTGGCGGGTAGGATGACCCACCTCCCGTTTCAGGTGTGATGCCCCGCACACTAGGTACCGTGTTGCCAGGGATCACTAGGATATGGCCATAGTCCTCGATGTTACTGATATAATCAATTACATGTCTCACATGATATAATTATTGGTCGATAGACCAGGGTAGACCCGAGGGAGGGGTCAGGCCCCCGATTTTATGATTTTATGATATGTGACCCTGAAAGAAGGGAGGTTTTATAACCAAAGTTTTATAAAGAAGTTTAATGAATTGTTTTATGAAATTGAGATTTACTTATGAGATAATTGACCAGGATGGGTTATTTTATTTCGCGTTTTAATGAAATGATTTGAATGTAGTAGCATGACGTTATTTTCCATGCTTTCATTTCAAATTTATGATTTGTCTTACATGACATGAAAGAATGCATGATCTGGATTTACTTCATGCTCATTATGATTTAATGATGTCACATAAAATGCCTTTGATGCATGAATTACATGATTTCTATATGCACAAATAGTTTTGATAAACTAAGTCATTGATGTTTGCATGACTTTGTGCTTGATGATTTTAATGAAAAGAAATGGATTTTAAGGGCATGGCATTATGAGCATGTAGATAGTGGAGCTATCTACTTACTTGCATAATTTCCTTACTGAGCGTGTGGTTTGCTCACCCCCTTATTTTCCCATCTTTTCAGAGTACTCACAGAAATTAGTAAGCGGCTGAGGACTTACATGCTTGGTATCTGCTGCTTCCCATCGAGAGACATGTATACACATTTGTATGGTTTTGTATCTAAATATGCAATGCACAGTTCTATAAACGGATATGATGTCAGGGATGTAGAGTTATAAATACCATTCTGTATGTATTTATTTAAAGTCAAAAGATAGTAAACTCTGATATATGAATGTGATTATGGAAATGAAATGGTAAATAGTGTAAGGTGACTAACACCGAATCATAGCCCAACTGTGTTGTAGGATGGTCACGATGAGAGAAAGGTAAGAATTAAATACTAAATGAAAAAGTAAAAAATTTACTCTGATTTTTAGGGAATTTGGGTCGTGACAGTAAATGGTATCAGAGCTTGAGTTGGCCTGATATGAGTCGGTGTTAGTGGTTAAGGAAGTTTACATCCCTATGTACTGTGCATTGTTTAGATACAATTGTGTATATATAGTTGGAAGCGCAGCTAAGAATTTGGTTTTGAATGCAAGAATGGACTTGTTAACTGATAGCCGCTATGGTAGAGAGGTAAGTACACGAGCTCGAGGCTGAGAGGTAGGCCCGAGAGTCGTACTGAGTCATCACATGAGACTCGAGATGAGATTGATGTGGAGGCTGGTATTGAGTATGCCCCACAGAGTCTGACAGAGAGATCGAACAAAGTCCGACAGAGAGATCGGACAATATTGAGACACGCTTCGCGAGGTTGGAGCGGAGTGTAGAGAATATTTTGAGAGCTAATAGCTCAGAGTATGCATGAGATTTGAGGGCGAGTCGGAGCACTGGTGGAAGTCCGCTCGACCCATCTTAAGAGTTAGACATCCAGAATGGACATGAGAAATATTTCTAGATGTATTCCGGTGACAGAATATTTTGAACACTGTTTAAAAGAAATTACAGATAAAGTGTTTTACTCTGACCCAGAGGAACTGGTTGATTAATGAGTATGAAACTCAGTTTATATTCCTGGCCAGATATGACTCGGACACGATGAACAGTGAGAGTCAAAATGTCTGAAAGTTCATGGAAGGGCTCAGATTGTTAATTAGAGTCCGATTGGGCCGTTAGATATCACTACCTATGCCGAGGCAGTGCGCAGACTACCGTTGTGTAAATAATATCATGAGTTGCACGCCTCTGAGATTGGAAAAGGTAGTAAAGGCCGAAATAAAGAAAAAAAAGAGAATAGAGAATAACAGAGATGTCAGAATAGGAAAAAAGTAGTTTGGTAAAAGATTAGAGCTGATCATTGGTAAGACCCCAGTGTATCCAAATACAATATTTTTTAGGGGTATTGTGATTTGAGGACCCCGACCTGCTACGAAATAGTGTAACAGTGTGAACATTGTAAAATGTGTGGTAGATACCACGAAAAATAAGATGTTGGACGAGGGCAAGTGTATGACTTGGACCAGGACACTACTGATGTTTCATCTGATGTGGTGGAAGATACCACACTGGTTAAGAATAATGAAGTAATTATTTTAATTGATCCTGGTGTCACTTATATATTCATACCGCCTTCATTTGCTTATAAGCTAGTGAAAGATGTGAAGCCTGTACCCTTAGGCAAGAGGATGATGGTTAGCTGATTTTCACTAACTGAAAATGAGTATAGAGATTGTAAGTTGAAATTAGGGGTGAAAACATCCCTGAAAAGCATATTGTAAGTTGTAACAAGTAATGAAAGAGTTTGTTATAAGTGATTTATGAAAGGAAATAAGCTTAGAGATGTGATAGATCCTGCATACGAGATATATTGGAATAAGAGATGTATGCAAGGTAAGAGTATCTTTCATATGTAAAGTAATTTGGATTAAGCGATATGTAGTGACTATGGATTGCGACCAAGTATAAGGGGTGGATATATTCATACCCAGTCTATGTGGTCAAGTCTGAGGGTTAATAAAGGTATTTCAAATTACATCCCAGCCTGAAGACTTGACAATGTCAAGAAGCGTACACATAACCTATAAATTGAAATCAACAGTCGTAATATATATACATTTAAAATTTGGGTACCTTTGCTGGTACGATAAAGAGATACAAAATTTGATTAATCATGAAGGTTTAAAAATTAAAATTTTATAAAAGCCGTTAATATAAGAAAAAGGAAATGACGTGGGTTAGTATTTTGAACGGAAGTGATTTCGAAATGACATTGTACGTTTATGCGTACATAGGTCAAGAATATGGGTGATTGAAATATTGAGTGGAACTCAACTACGATGAGGTATTTAAACTTTACCTGGACTGATTGGTTGTCATCTTTAGCGATGATATTTTGATGTATTCGAAGTCCAGGGAAGAGCATGAGTAGCAACTGGAACTGTCTTACAGACGAGGTGTAAGAGTTTCTCGAAATTGGTTGCTCAGTTTACACATCTCATTCAGGAAAAGATTGTATGCCAGGTGGATTATAAGTATGAAAATGGCTTCGGTGAGTTTTGGTATATTGAGGTATGAACTGACCACCGTAAGTATTCTCACTATAACTAACAGCTTAAGAGGTTTCAGTGTGTATGGATACCTCAAAATAAGGATTGAGCTGTGTATTGATGTAAAATGAGAAGATAGTCGTTTATGGATCCAGATAGTTCAAGGACCATCAGAGAAACTATCCGACCCATGATTTAGAGTTGGAAGCCGTAGCGTTTACACTGAAAGTATGACGCCACCACTTATATGGTAAGAAATTTTGGGTATGCACTGATCGCAAAAGCCCCGAGTATATATTTTCACAGAAAGAGTCGGATATGAGATAACCAAGAGGGTTAGAGCTTCTAAGGATTATGATTGTGAACATTGTACCACCAAGGAAAGGCTAATGTGATGGCTGATGCCTTGAACAGAAAGAGCCTTGGGATGGTATCACATATGATGGTCAGGGAGCGTGAGCTGCTAGAGCAGTTGTGAGCCTCAGTAGTGATGTGATCCCTTCTGATGATGACGGTGATTTTGTGACAGCTAGCCTAAGGTTAGAACCGGATTTGTGTGACCGGATTTGCCAGGTTTAGCGTGATGATCGGCATGGTGTCGATAGTGTGGTCAGATTCAGAAGGGTATAGTGACAGAGTTCACAGTGAGTGATGATGACTTCTAGAGGTTCAGAGATAGTATAAGTGCTCTCTAGGACCACAGTTGATGAGATAGTGTTATTGACAGAAGCTCACTCTTCAGGATATACAGAGCATCCGAGAAACAATAAATATATCGAAATCCTTGAAAAGGGTATTGGTGGTCAGATATGAAAGGAGCTATTGTAGAGATTGTGGCAAAGTGTCTCGTATGTCAGCAGAATAAGGTAGAGCAAAAGAAGTGCAGGGTTATTGCAGCCTCTACCTATATTGATACGAAAATGGAAACAAGTTACCATGAATTTCGTGATGGGTTACAGAGGACCCGGATGGATCACGAGGCTATCTGAGTGATAGTCGATAGATTGATTAAGTCTACCCACCTTCTGATTATGGAAATCTCCAGATACTCTGAGAGTGTAGGCGGATTTATCTGTATGGAAAAATTGTGAAACATTATGTAGCGTTCCAGTGAGCATGGTATCAGATAGGGATTCCCGCTTCACTTCCCACTTCTGGGAATATTGTTTTTGAAAGCTATAGGAACCCGATTGTGTGTTAGGACAACTTCCATCCTCAGACAGATGGTCAGTCAGAGACGACTGTACAGGTTCTGGAGGATGTGATGAGAGTGTGTGCCATTGATTTTATGAGCTTCTGGGATGATCAGTTGCTACTAATCAAATTTGCCAATAATGACAGTTGTCACTTGAGTATCGGGATAACATTTTATATGAGGCATTGTATGGCCGTAGGGAGTTGTTCCCTGACTTAGATAAGAAGAAGTGGGTGACAGATAGAGAATTGTTCCCTAATTTGTAAGATAAACCTCTGAGGATGTTCAGTTGATTTGTGAGAGATTAAGAACACCTCAGAACAGATAGAAAAGCTATGCTGACAAGAAACAGAAAACCATTGGAATTCACTGAGGGTGAATTAGTATTCTTAGCAGTTATTTGTCCTAAGGACATAACGAGATTTGAAAAGAATGAAAATTGAGTTTCGTTAGATTGAATTCTTTATGAGATTGGACAAGTGGGAGATAAGGCCTGTAGGTTTGCGTTACCAGTTGAATAAGCAGGCATCCACAATGTGTCCCATCTTTTGATGCTTCAAAAATACTATCTGAATCCAGCATATGTGATTGGATATGAGCTCCAATAGCTTAGCTCAATGAAAGTATAACGTATGATTAGAGAATCGATTCAGATATTAAACAGGAAGGAGAAAGTGTCGAGGTTTAAAATGAACTCCCTAGTTAAGTATGATGGTAGTATTACACTCTACAAAAAGTCACTTGAGGATGACAGTATATGATACAATAGATGTACCCGGAGTTATTTATGGACTCATTTGCCTTGGTTCTAATTTGGAGGACCAAATTTCTTAAGTGGGGGAGATTGTAAGACCCAATTTTAGCATAATAGCAAAAGGGAATTAACAGAAATTTTCGAGTGCATTTAAAAATACAAAAGGATTGAAATGGTATTCCCGAACACGTGAAGGGTAAAACGGTCAAAAGATCGAAATTCGGTATTAATCGGGACAAAAAAATTTAATTAAAAATATGGGATTGAGAAATCTTGATCAATAACGAAGAAATAATTAAATTTCGGATTAAATTGATCAAGATATGAATTTATTAGAATAAACCGAAATTTTCGTATCGAAAAATAATCCCGAAAATAATCGAAAAATATACCGAGAAGGTAAAATCAAACAGATAAATTTATTTACGGATGAAATGAATAAAATAGAATTTTTTAGATATTTTTGAGAATTTTATTATTATTTTATTGAATAAAATAATAATAAAATTTAATTATAAATAAATAAATAAAGTAAAAAAAAAACGAAATTGAAAACACGAATTAAGGAAACAGAGAAGAAACAAGCGAAACTGAAGGAGACGAAACCGAGGGAGTCGGTTCCCTCCGTCCGGCAAGCCACCGACGAAGTAGAGGTGTGGGTAATGACCGAGAGAGGAGCCCGACCACCCCTCGACCCACCAGCGACGGCGACGCGCCGTGGAGTCGCCGGAATCGACAGATCGGAAGAGGAAATGCTGCGGGAGAGATACCTTGATTCACCGACGATGGCGTCGATTTGGTCCAACCCGAGGATCGATTTTGGAAGCCCAGGCCGTGGCGCACCGATTGGCGGCGGAATCGCACCGAGAATCGACCGGACGATGCCGGAAGGACCAAATGTTGCCTGAACTGGCCGAACCGAACTGAACCGCTGAACCGAATCGAGTTAAACCGACGATCTGAACCGGGTTGAACTGGACCGAACCGATTCAGCCAAAAAGAGAAAGAAAAAAAGGAAGAAAAAGGGAAAAAGAAAAAGCGGAAAAATTGGGAAAAATTTCAGTGATGCAATCGAGCTTCGGGTAAGTCGGTAAGCGATCGAATTGATCGATTTAAATTTCAAAATTTTTAATTTGATTAATATCCGATTGGAAATTTACCCGAAAAAATATTAAAATGTGTAGCTCGACGATTGGCATCAACCAAGAGCTCGAGATAGCCTCGATTTACGTACTATCATGGAATCATGGGTAAGTAACCCTTATTTACAATAATTTTACATCGTTATGCGTGTTAGAATTTACCGCATGAATTACGAATTTAATTTTCGCATTAAATGAATTAAATTATGGAAATTGAGATAATTTTTCATAAATAATTCAATAAGCTATTCGAGAATTTAGAACGAGGCTAAATAAATACTGATGAGCCCAATGAGCCTAATAGGCCTCGATCAAGTGTGGTAAACGAGCTTAAGGCCAATTAAGGCCCATTATGGTACAATCGGGCCCAATATGGGTAAAGAGGCCCAATGATTTAAAATTAAGCCAAAAAAATATGAAATACAATTAAATTGTATTGTATTTGACCAAATGAATGTGTATCCGCAGTTCCGGAGAGTTGATTTGGATTTGGAGCAAATTGGACTGCATAACAAGACATCAGTGGAAAAGGTCAGACTGTACAGAAAAATGAGGTAAGGGAATTGTGTGAGTAGCTAGAGGTAGCTATGCGTATTTTAATAGCTTTTCTGTACACTGAATATGTATGTATACACTGATATTGTATAATGATCCTAAAAGTGGTTTAAATGATTTTAAGGATCGAAATAGGTGAAAAGACTGTTTTACCCCTATTGAGGGAAGTTCACCTAAGGATGGTGAAAGCATGACATGCATGAAATGCATGATTTAAGGAAATTTATAGTTTAAGGATTTTATTGGTTTTAATCAAAGCAAATCGATAGATTGGCCAGTAATTGCATGAATTTCACATGATAACACTACGTAAGTGTTATTTATATTTAAATGAACATTTCTTTGGAAAATAGGTCAACTATCAAGTTTATATGGAAACAGATAGTGCCGACACGTAGTTCGCACTATATCTACGTTTGTGAATGTGCATAAATGTGCTTAAGTGGTTGCTCACATTGATTTATGTGACATCATATGCATGAAATGTGCTAGAGCGGTTGCTCGCACTGATTTTATTATTGTGAAATGCATGAGAAGTGTTGGAGCCTAGCTCGTACTCTGTTTTGATAGGTTTTGACTGTTTTGATGTGATATGCATAAAAAGGTGCTGGAGCGATTGCTCGCACTAGTTTTACTGATTTGATATGCATGAGCGATGCTGGAGCTTAGCTCGCATCCAGATTTGGTATGATAATTGCATAAAAGCCATGCTGGAGTGTAACTCGCACGAGATTTGATGTATTTATGCATAAAATCGTACTAGAGCGTTGCTCGTACGAAGTTTTGATTTACTTGAGCATTCATTCGTGCTGGAGAGTTACTCGCACGAAATTTTATATGGTTTTATAATTCATTTTAAAATCGTACTGGAGTTTTTCTCGTACGAGGTTTTCACTGAGTTTTTATACATATTCGTACTAGAGCATTGCTCGTACGTGGATTTTACTTGAATTTATAATTAGTTTAAGTCGTACTGGAGCGCTGCTCGTATGTAGATTTCATTGATTCCTATGAAACCGTGTTAGAGCTTCGCTCGCACGAGGTTTTCTCATATCATGAATATGCATGGAGTCGTGCTAGAGCTTCACTCGCACAGGGATTTATATTACATGCATATAGCCGTATTGAATCCTCCTGTAGACTGCGTGTCATAGTGAGATGATATGCTCACACGTGATACTAAGATAGAGATGATATGGGTGGATAAGACCTATTACAGGCACCCCTGACTTAGTTTGGGTTCACGGAGTACGTTGTACCGTGTATATCATGCGGAGTACGCTGTACCGTGGGGATTGTTGGAGTGGAGTGGCATTAGCCACAAGGCAGCAAGCCTTGCCCTCGCAATCCTGATGTTATGCTATTCTGGTGGGTAGGACAACCCACCTCCCGTTTTAGGTGTGATACCCTGCACACTAGGTACCGTGTTACCAGGGATCACTAGGATATTGCCATAGTCCTCGATGTTACTGATATAATCAATTACATGTCTCACATGATCTAACTATTGGTCGATAGACCAGGGTAGACCCGAGGGAGGGGTCAGGCCCCCGATTTTATGATTTTATGATATGTGACCCTGAAAGAAGGGTGGCTTTATAACCAAAGTTTTATAAAGAAGTTTAATGAATTGTTTTATGAAATTGAGATTTACTTATAAGATAATTAACCTGGATGAGGTTATTTTATTACGCGTTTTAATGAAATGATTTGAATGCAGTAGCATGACGATGTTTTCCATGCTTTCGTTTCAAATTTATGATTTGTCTTACATGACATGAAAGAATGCATGATCTGGATTTACTTCATGCTCATTATGATTTAATGATGTCACATAAAATGCCTTTGATGCATGAATTACATGATTTCTATATGCACAAATAGTTTTGATAAACTAAATCATTGATGTTTGCATGACTTTGTGCTTGATGATTTTAATGAAAAGAAATGGATTTTAAGGGCATGGCATTATGAGCATATAGATAGTGGAGCTATCTACTTACTTGCATAATTGCCTTACTGAGCGTGTGGTTTGCTCACCCCCTTATTTTCCCATCTTTTCAGAGCACTCACAGAAATTAGTAAGCGGCTGAGGACTTGCATGCTTGGTATCCGCTGCTTCCCATCGAGAGACAGGTATAAACATTTGTATGATTTTGTATCTAAATATGCAATGCACAGTACTGTAAACGGATATGATGTCGGGGATGTAGAGTTATAAATACCAATGTGTATGTATTTATTTAAAGTCAAAAGATAGTAAACTCTGATATATGAATGTGATTATGGAAATGAAATGGTAAATAGTGTAAGGTGACTAATATCGAATCATAGCCCAACTGTCTTGTAGGATGGTCACGATGAGAGAAAGGTAAGAATTAAATAATAAATGAAAAAGTGAAAAATTTACTCTGATTTTTAGGTAATTTGGGTCGTGACATGTGGCCCGGTGTGTGTCTTCCAGAAGGTTCGCACGGTGTCCATCGATCTTATCGTTTCGAAGCGAATAAAATACTGACACCTGGCATCACGTGTGTCCAGACGACTGGTGACTGGGTCTACAAATTGAAAGTGGTCTAGTCTCGTTTAGCTCGTTTTCAGCCCAATTTTAACTAAAACAACTGAGTTTCATCCGGATTTAATTTATCTTCACATAAGAGAATTTTAATTAAATAAAAGGAATTATTAATAAAATAATATGGGAATTAAATAAATAATTAGGAAATTAAGCACAAATAATTCTATTAAAAATAGAATTATCACACCCCCAAACTTGAGCTTTTGCTTGTCCTCAAGCAAAACAAAATTTCATACAGGATTGACAAGTATTAAACACAATAATTTTCCTAATATCATCTTTAAAGATAAAGTACAGACTATGATATCAAAGACTCACAATTACAAGTCCAACATTCAGAATCATTCAATCGTAAGTTATAACCCAAATTGGATTCCTCGTGAGTGTGTGAAAAATGTCAAAGTCACTTCACAGTATATTATCCGGATCAGATTATGCAAACATAATGAATGCAAAGTCAATGACATGTGATCATTCCCATAAGTTTGCTTTCACTTATCTCTCCACTAATGTAGTCACACTTAACCAAAGATCAGTAGGACTTTATTAAGCTTGTAATGTAAGGCTAGGGCTAAGATATGATAAAGTCGATTTAGGTTTAATTACCCCTTAACATGCATTACTTCTAGGATCTTAATGTAAGAGCTCTTATTTATTTCCCCCAAACTTATTTCTTTTACTAGACATTTTATTCTATTTTTTTGTATTTTTCATCTTTCTTCTTTTCTTTTTCTTTTTCTTTCATTTTTTTTTTCAAACTTTCACTATCACCAGATAACCATATGTACAAAGCTCACAATATATCCCAATGACTTTTCATGCTTTCGTGGTAAGGGATAGGAAAAGAGTGATAAAGCTAAGGAAAATTTATGCAGGTGTATTTACAGAGAGAAGCTTATTTGGCCCAGATGGGGGACTAGGGGTAAAATATGTATAGGGATGACTAGAAAGGCTCAAACGATCTAAAGATGGCCTAAATCATCTCCTTAATTAAGTGTGATCTAATATTTCACCTCGAGATCAGATCAAACAAATTCTAGAATATGATGCACAAAATCAACTGAACAGATGCAATCCTATGTCCACATAAGCTTTCTCTAAATAAATATACAAATTCATGACATGACATGTGCATAAAATGAGGAAATCACAATCAGAATCACGACAAATTCAAGAAATCAACTTCATGCTTTTCCTATAATCATGCTTCTCAGTCAATCAAAATCAGACTTAATCATGGTGTCATATCATCGGAATATGGGAAAACTACATGGTAAGCACTAAATCATACCAAAATCAAACAATTTAAGCTTATATTTTCGAAAAATTTTGAAATTTTTTTCAAATTTGCCTAAATTTTCAAAAAATGCTCAAGTGATATCCCATCCCCCAAACTTAAAGTGTACAGTGTCCTCAGTGTGCAGATAATATAACCAGTGAAGCTCAAGAACAGAGTACTCCCCTATCTGATGATGATGACGAACAATCGAAACTTGATTGAAAAGGTAATGCTGTAAAAGAGATCTGCAAAATAAAGAAAGAAACAACGAAAAAGAAAAAGAACTATATACAAAGTGGAAAGAAAAATTAAGCCACTTCAAATGCAGCTAAAGAAAACAACACTCAGCAGCAAGGCGAAGAGTAGGAGGATCAGCCAGAGTGGTGACAAAATGTTAACAGTTAAATCCTCCTGAGCTCTATCTACTTCCCTCATTCTTTCAGATTTCTTGTGCTTAGGCCTTATATCCTCATTAACCACCATCTTAAAACACTTTTGAGAGTTACCAGGGAGCTTCAAAGGTTTAAAAACATTAAACTTCACTTCCTGATCTTGCACTCTCATAGTTAACTCCTCATTTTGCACATCAATTAAAGTTCTACCAGTCGCTATGAAAGGTTTGCCTAGTATGATGGGGACTTCCCTGTCTTCCTCCATGTCTAATACAATAAAATATGCATGGAAAATAAACTTGTCCACCTTTACTAACACATCCTCAATGACCCCCTTTGGATATTTAATGGGTCGATCAGCTAGCTGCAAGGTCACTGTGGCGGGCTTGACATCCCCTATTCCTAACTTTCAGTAGATTAACCAAGGCATCAGATTTATACTAGCTCCTAGATCACACAGGGCTCTACCAAAGAACATATTTCCAATAGTGCAGGGTATGATAAAACTCCCGGGATCCTTGAGCTTGAGGGGTAATTTCCTCTGAATAATTGCACTACATTCCTCAGTTAAAGCCACCTTCTCATAATCTTCCAGTCTTCTCTTCCTCGAGAGGATATCCTTCAAGAACTTCACATAACTTGGCATTTGCTCTAAAGCATCTGTGAAAGGAATGTTGATGCGAAGTTTCTTAAAAACCTTAAGAAATTTGACGAATTGTTGATCCAGTTTTTTATTTTAGAACCTCTGAGGAAAAGGTACTGGTGGTCTATTTGGAAGGGATGTAGTGGAAACATGTGTAGCATCAGAGGATGAGGAAGGCTATGAAGTAGAAGAAGGTATAGATGAAGAAGCGCCTAGCTTTGTTGCCTTCACAGCCCGATCCTGATATTCCTGCTCTTTCTGAGCTGCATCGTAAGAACTTAAGGATTCTTCAACTATGTGCTGTTCAGGGCTGGACTTAACTTGTGGATCATCCAGCTCTCTGCCACTCCTAAGGGTGATGGATTTAACATGTTCCTTACCCTCCTTTTGCTTAACGAGATTAACTTCAGTGTTACTAGGAAAGGTCCCTTGTGGACGTTGGCTAAGAGCATTTGCTATTTGTCCCACCTGAACCTCTAAGTTCTTAATTGAAGCAGCTTGGTTTTGTAGGATAGTCATGAACATTTCCTCAAGCGAGGGCTTCTTCTCAGCTGCTGGTGCATGGTAAAGTTGGGGTTACATAAATAGTGGTGGTGGTGGTGATGGATGATGTTGGTGGAGCTTAAAAACTAAGGGTCCTACAGGTCTAGAATTAAAAGTTTGCCCTTTGTTTGGCTCTAGGAAAAGTTAGGATGGTTCCTCCACCCTGGATTATAGGTGTTTAAAAAAGGGTTGTTCTATTACTTAGGGGGGCAACATACTGAACCGATTCTAAGTTGAGTAGACACCTATCTGCAGAGTGGGTACCACTACACAGCTCGTAGGAAAAAAAAAGACTTTGGATAGAATAAACAAGATTAGGACTGGAGGAAGGATTATGCTGGGTACTGAGTGACTCTACCTTCTTTGTAAGATTAGCGATTTGAGAGGTCAAGGTAGACAGCATGTCAAGCTTATAAATACCCACCAACTTCTTTGGAAATTGCCTCTCCGAGGACCATAGATAGTTGTTAGCTGCCATCTTATCTAACAACTCATAAGCTTCCTCCTCTGTTTCACACATTAACGCTCCACCCACAACAGCGTCAACAATGGTCCTATTTTGGTTTGTAAGTCTGTTGTAGAAGGTCTGGACTTGCAGCCATAAAGGTAGGCCATAGTGAGGGCACTTCCTTAGAAGCTCCTTATATCGTTCCCATGCTTCGTAAAGAGATTCAGCATCGAATTGGGCAATGGAAGATATGTCACTACGGAGTTTGGCCATTTTAGAGAGAGGGAAAAACTTAGCTAGAAATTGATGGGCTAACTCGTCCCATGTAGAAATGGATCTTGGAGGCAAGCAGGTTAACCAGTTTCGCGCCCTATCCCTAAGCGAGAAGGGGAATAATCTAAGCCTAAGTGCATCATCAGATAATCCATTATGCTTGAATGTGTTGCACAAGTCCAGGAATTGCCCGAGGTGAGCATGTGGGTCATCGTTCGGAAGCCCACTGAACTGCAAAGAGGTCTGGATCATCTGGAGGATGGAAGGCTTGATTTTGAAATTGTTAGCACGGATATCTGGTGGCCTAATGCCGGTATAATACCCTCCAATCGTCGGCACTGCATAATCTTCAACGGTCCTAATTCCTCTATTTTCTGCAATCGTGTTTTATTGCAGAGCTAATAATTTCCTAGAATCCTTTTGAATTTTCCTAAGGGTTCTTTTAATTTCAGGATCTAAAGGAAAGCAATCATAACTCATGGCTCTATGCATGCAAAGATCACAAAGTCCTCAGAAATTTTTTTTTTAAGTTTTTCTTTTAAATTTTTCAATTTTTTTAATTAATTAGAGAATATTTAACTAACCTAAGTAAGGCTCTAAATATTTACAACCTAAATATTTACAAGCTAGAATTACACCTAAGCATAATTTCACCGATATTAATTAAGGACTAATTAAAACTTCCCTGACAACGGCGCCAAAAACTTGGTACGATCTAAACGTATTGTCCGTAAGTGCACGGGTCGCACAAGTATTAATGGAATTTGAGTCCCGAGTTATCGTCCCACAGAGAAGTTGATTAGCCTAATTAACTACTAGTTAATCTTACCCTAAGTATATCCTAGCAAATTATGAATTGATGATGAGCAATCTACTAAGTTTAAAATTAAACAAGTACTGAAAATAATAAAATTATAAAATAAAGAAAATTAAACAGAGCTAAAATTACTTACAAAGCTCCAAGCAATTAAAAGCAAATAACCTACAAAAGAAAATTAAAACAGTTAAAATTAATTAACGCAATTAAAAATGCAAATATGAAAATAAAGAAACTAAATTAATTAAACTAAAATTAAACTATCCTTGAATAAAATATGCATGTAATTAAACTAATTAATAAAAATGTAAATTAAACTAACCTAAAATTTAATAAAAATGAAGACTAAATTAAAAATGCATGAAACACATTTAATCTAAATTAATTTTAAATGCAACTCATAAAATACTAAACTAAAAATTAAATCCTAACACATATAATATAAAATTAACTACTAAGTAAAAAAATTAAAACTAAAAATTAAATTAACAACTAAAACACTAGATTTAACCTACGATTATCAACTAACAACTAATAAAAGCAATCAAAATAATAAAAATGCCATAAAAATTTAAATTATAAAAGGGAAGGTGGCCAAACATGGCCTTAAACGAATTTGGCTGAGCTGGGTGGTCCCGTGTACTGTTACACATTCTTCCCCAGTAAAATTTGTCTTCAGGCAATGCTGTCCGCTACATCCGGTCTGTCCACACCTCTCGGTTTGCCCTCTGCTCTAGGTGCTGACTAGAAACTGATACTGTTTTGTCTAACTACTTCTGCATCCTACTGCTGTACTGGTGCCTACTTTTCTCATGCCGACTATCCTTGTGTAAACCCCACAAATTTCCTATGTTTAATTAGATTATATTTTAATGGAAGTATGGATGTTCGTTGTAGGACTCGAGAATATAGGGGCCGAGAAACCCGTGAATGATTGGGAACCCGAGGATATAAAGAGTGAAAAGGCGAATGCAAGTACGGAGACATTAGAGAATTTTAAATTGTTAAATTGAAAATTGTTGATGTAAACACTTGTATCGAGAATTTATGAAGAATGATGGAATTCCGGTATTATTTTAATTTCAAAATAAGGAAAATCTCATGGAAGGCATGGTATTATGTCTTGGATAAATTATGTAAGAAAATGTATATATATGTAGATATGTACATAGGTGAATATGTATGTATATATACATATATATATATATGTATTAGATAAATTAAAATGGAAAGATGATGATATACATATATATATGACAAAATACATATATATATATGTGTATCGTAAAGTATAACGTATAAGACATTTAAAATAATAATAATAATAATAATAATAATAATAATAATAATAAATAAATAAATACCAATGACAATACATAAACAATATATTTATACTAATATAATGGATAAATATACATTGATACACTATATAGGAGTGGGTATAAAAATATAATAACCATACAAATACATAACAATTAATACCTACATACTAATATAATATATATATATATATAAATATATTAAACTAATATATATATAAATATATTATGGCATGTACGAAATTGGCTTAGAAAAGCCAATTCCGTCTGCCATTATTCTGATTTGGGGAAAGAAATCAAAAACAGGGGTGTTGGGCGGGAAATCGAAGGGGAGAAAAGAGAAGAGGAAGAAGAAGAGAAGGGAAGAAGGGTGGCTCGGCTGGGGAAAAGAAGAGAAAGGAAAGAAAGGAAAGGGAAGCAGTCTGCCGGGGAAGAAGAAAAAGGAAAGGAAAGAAAGGAAGAGAAGGGAGGAAGGGTGATCGGCTGGAGAAGAAGAGCTGGTCGGCGAGGAAGAAGAAAAGAGAAAGAAAAGAGAAAGAAAAAAGAAGCTGTCCAGCCGAGAAGAGGAAAGAAAAGAAGAGGAAGAAGAAGAGAAGAGGAAGATTGCTCGGCTGGAGAAGAAGGAAAGGAAAAGAGGAAGAAGAAGGCTGAAGGAGTTGCTACAGGACTGAACCAGGAGGATTGGAGCTGGAAAAATCGAGAACCGAAGAGGAGAGGGCTAGGAACCAGCAAGAATCGAGAAGCAGAGCAAGATTGAGGTTGAACAGGGGTAACCGAGAGGGGGAAATAGAAACTGGGAAAATGGAAATGAAGTAGACTGAAGCAGAAAATGAAGCTGGAAGGAGAAGAAGCATGAACCGAGGAAGAAGAAGGAAATAAGAGCAGCTGGAAAATTTGCAGCAAACCGAGATCGAGGAGTGAAGCAGAACCAGAAAAGAAAATCTAGAGCAGGAGAGCCGACCGGGGGGAAAAAAAAGAAAGAGAGAAAGGAAGGTGTAGACTGAGGAAGAGGGAGTTGCTGCTGGAGGTGGAACCGAGAGGCAGGGGATGACTGACTGGAGCAAACCGAGGCTTGATTGAATCGATGTAAAACCTGGAACGGAAACAAAGCAGGAACGTAGCGAGCTGAAGCAGGGAATCGTGAGGGAGCTGAGCTGAGGCAGACAGGGAGCTGAGGAAGAAAGGAAATCAAAGCTCCATTGAGGCAGACTGAGAGCTGCAGTAAAACGGTAGCATGGGGCTGTAGACCTTCACCCCTCAGCTGGAGTTGGACGAAACAGGGGAAGGGGTCGGCTGAAGACTTGGACCCCTGGAACAGTGGCAGCCTCTTGGTGGCAGAACGGTGGTTCCATCTTGCGGACTGCATTGGAACAGCAACAATTGCTGCCGGTTTCTTCATTTTTTTCATCCGATGAGATTGGAAGAAAAGCAAAAAAAAAAAAAGAGGAAGAGAAAAGAGGTAAGATACATACATGTATATATGTGTATTAATGTACATGAATATATATGTGTGATACATGTATAAGCATGCTAGTATAGTTTGAATTAGATTAAAAAAAAATGGAATGATGAGAAGTAGGCAAAAAATATATATATATATATATTTGTGATATTGAAATATGGAGACAAGTGATAATATATATATATGTAATTATGTGAATAAAAAAATATATATATACATATATATATTTGGGTATGTACATATAGGTATGTATAATGAAAGGGTATGTTAGTATATGTCCATATATTTGATAATGAATAAGGAAAGCCAATGATAAAATAAATATGAGTATATACTTAGGTGTATATACATACAGGAGTATATGAAAAATGTGTATATACTTGGGTGTATATACAAATGATTGTATAAAATAAATGTGTTTTTAGTATATGTACAAACAAGGACATATTTATATATATGTGATAAGAAAAAAAAATAGAAGACAATAATATATATATATAGGAGTGTATATATATATGTATATATATATTAGATACATATACATATGGGTGTATATAGGATGAATTTGTGCTAGTATATATATATACAAAGAATGTATATATGAGATAGGAAAAGAGTGAAAACAAATATATATATATATATATATATATATATATATATACATATGGGAGTGTATATATATGTATTTATGTGTACATACATGTAGAGGTATATAATAAGGTGTATGTCAATAATTGTACATACAAAATAATATGTGGTAGAGGAAAATATATAAACGTGCGTGTTGACTTAGGTACGTACAATAATACGTACACACGCAGTAGTAACGAATAGGTTACGATTTTAACGCAATTCGGGCAATTCGCACGAATAAGGTGCTAAGTGTACGATTTCGTTGTAGGTGATCGTAAAAGGAATTAAGAGAGGTACTAAGAGACGTCACCACTCGAGCACGGAGATTTCGATAGATCGAGGTAAGGGGATATAATTTAAAACGGTAATAGTTAATTACCGAAACTTGATAAAGAAACCTTGCAAAGACATGAAGTATGATTTTCATGCATGTTTCTAAATTATATTTCTGATCAAGACTATGCTCTCTGTGTTTATGTTTTTGAATAATTGTATATAACTGAATTTGATTTCGGAATATGAGCATGTCTTTTGAAATGATTTTCCGAATAAGATGAATTTATTTCGATATTTTCGTATATGAAAACTATAGTTGTTATGAGACTAAGGGCCATTTATGTTGCATGTTTACGTTTGTCAACTTCGCCTGTGTGGCGTCTGACTCGCCTATGTGGCGTTTGAACTCGCCTGTGTGGCGCTTGTATTTCGCCTGTGTGGCGTCTGACTCGCCTGTGTGGCGTTTAAACTCGCCTGTGTGGCGCTTGTATTTCGCCTGTGTGGCGCATGGAGTTGTAGGACTGGTTAGCAGTGGGAGCGGGGCCCAGAGGGGTCTGGCGTGCTCCGGGGCCAGGTCGCCTGTAATTCGCCTTCGTGGCGCTTGTATTTCGCCTGTGTGGTGCCTGGAGTTGTAGGACTGGTTAGCAGTGGGAGCGGGGCCCAGAGGGGTCTGGCGTGCTCCGAGGCCAGGTCGCCTGTATTTCGCCTTCGTGGCGCCTGTAATTCGCCTTCGTGGAGCCTGTATTTCACCTTCGTGGCGCCTGTAATTCGCCTTCGTGGCGCCTGTATTTCGCCTGTGTGGCGCCTGTATTTCGCCTTCGTGGCGCATAGACCCCGCCTTTGTGGCGTCTGAAATTACCCTTGGGTCCTGAATTCCCTCTACGGAGGATGATCGGGTTATTTTGCCGCGTGATAAATTGGTTATTGCCGCGTGATAAATTCGTTATTGTCACATGATAATTTTATGGCCGATGTAGTCTCAATTTGAAAATTTAAACTCTGTTTTCAGAACCGGATTTGTAGTATGTGATTTGATATGTATTCCTGTTTGGAATTCTGAATGTACGACTAGTTTTACATAATATCTGTTAAGTTCAAATACCTAAAGATTTACGTTTTGAATATCGATGTTTCTAATTTTCCTTAATCTTTGAATTTTATTATCAGTTTCAGAAAGTATCATCATACGCATTATTATGTTTTATACATATTTAAATTACTAGAATCGTTTTAAATACATCTTCTTACTGGGCTTTTTCCCGAAAGCTCACCCCTCTACCTCCCAGATTACTTGCAGTGATCCGTAGGCACTGTCTGCTGCGTACACGACGTAGGCTGGCGGGGAGAGCTCCTTAGGCTACTTTTTGTACACGCAGAAAGGTATACATTTATATTCCTGTACCAGACATAATTGTATGCACAGACACATTGGAAATATCAGTTGGGATGTAATTTTGTAAGGGACGATGTAAACATTACTACTTTGGTATAATGTTTTGAGATGACTAGTATTAAATTGAAATGGATGTGTTGAGTGGTAAAGATGAATTTGGAAAGTATGCTTGGTAGTGGTGGATATCTAGGATTGCAAAAAAAAACAACTGATTTGCAGGTGGGTAGGCTCATATATAAGTCGTTGTGCTGCCGAAATTTTTATCGGCCACATAAGTTAAAATATAGAAATTAATTATGATTACGAGTAAAGTATTAGGAAAAGTGTTTTGACACTGCACAGGAATACAACCTAAGTGAATAAGAAAATAAGTGGTTAAATTTAAAAAAAAAAATTTCCCCGATTTTCAAGGGTCAAGGGTCGTTACAGTTTAAGTGGTATCAGAGCGAAGGTTGTCTAGTACTGTCAGTGTCGAAAATAAGGATTAAATTACTTCCCAATGTCTGTGCTTGTCTGGTTGTAGGTAATGTATACCTAATAACTTTAAGATTCGATATTTGGAATTACACGCAAGTATTAGATCACTGCACGATGAGTGGGAGACGCGGACGTACTCGGAGGCAGGCTCAGCCACCCCCACCTCCTCCACCGAGCCAGAGAGTCCTCGTACTCGTATGGCTCAGTTTGAGCAGCGATTGGAGCAGCGCCTCGAGCGAGGTTTGGAGTCGATAGCTGCCATGGTTGCCCAACATCTAGGGGCAAATGTTTCTGATTCTGCTGGCACGGCACCAATTCCACCAGTACCTTTGGCGCCTCAACCTCCTGTACAAGCCCGAAGGGAGGAGAGAAATATTGGTAGGATGAGAGATTTTTTGAAGATGAGGCCTCGAGTATTTAAGGGGATTAAGAATCCGGTAGAGGCCGAAGAGTGGCTGGTGAGCCTTGGGAAGATCTTCGACTTTTTGGGGTGTTTTGATGTTGAGAAGGTCTCTATGGCCATTTACATGCTGTAGGGCCAAGCAGAGTATTGGTGGGGATCCACCAAGGTCCTTCTGACTGCTCAGCATCTGGTGATTAATTGGGATGTTTTCTCCACAGCCTTTAGGAAGCAGTATGTTCCACTAGCTGCCCAGCAGAAGTTGAGGATAGACTTTTTGAGTTTGGTACAGGGCAGTATGACCGTGGATGAGTACGAGAGTAAATTCACCATGCTGATGAGGTATGATCTAGAGACGTTCCAGAATGAAGAGCGTCAGACTGAGAGGTTCTTAGCAGGGTTAAGGCCAGCTATCAGAGATCGTATTTTGGGGCTATGGATTACGGAATTTCAGGATGCTCTGGGTAGAGCACAGATGGTCGTGAGGGGCCTCAATGTCACTCAGACGGAGTATGGTTTTAAGGGAAGCACCAGAGATGATCGTGTACAGATGGAGTTGGCGAGACGGGATTTTAGGAGGGGCCAGCCTAAGAGGCAGAGGACAGATGAGTCTCGGGCTAGGATTGATAGGCCCATGGCTCCTATAGCTACCCCACAGACTATCAGAGGCTTCTAGCAATACGAGAGATTGTGCCCTAGTTGTGGTAATTTCCATAGTGGTGTGTGCCACTGGTCCTCAGGGAGTTGTTTTAGGTATGGACAGAGGGGACACCGGATTAGAGATTGTCCATTAAATAAGTTTCCATAGCTTCCAGAACTACCACGACAACCTGAGAGGCAAGCTCCTCCGAGACAAGACCCACAGAGATGGGCTACCGCAGCAGAGGGGGGCAAGAAGCCTGTCACTCATGGGAGGGTCTTTGCTGTGGATACAGAGACTGTTGATGCCTCCGCTGAGACCATCCAGGGTAAGCTTTCAATTTGCAATCACGAGACACATGTATTATTGGGTTCAAGTTCTACGCATTTTCATTTATTTATTTATATATCACCCCATTTGGCATGTAAACTGCCTGTGAAACCTGAGCCTATAGATTTCATGTTACACGTTACCACACCCCTGTATAAATCCCGAAAGACTAATATGGTGTATAGGAATTGTGAAATTAAGATAGGGCGTGTTCGAAGTATGGAAACATCCTTGTAAACTGGGAAAGTTTTCTGACATATGATCAAATAATTTATCAAAGTTACCCCTAAACTAAAAGGGGAAGTTCTAGAATTGATCTAGTAGGTGATATCGAATTAAGTACACAAACCACTGTACTGAGTGACCTTGCTTGGATGTGAAATGCTAAGAGGGTAATTATAAAAGCTATAAGAAGGGGAGATTTTCGGATCGAGTGACCCACTTTGGAGTGTACTGGTGTTAAAATTTAAGGAGACTCGGAGCCTCTTGGGTCACTGTGTATTAAGAATGGTTGTAAGTAGGATTACCAAGAACCCGAAAGGGGCATGATACAATCTGGGTGATCGTAGACAGATTGACTAAGAGTACCCACATCTATTTTGATAGACCCGAATGAATTTAGAGGACCAAATTCTTTTAAGGTGGGGAGAATGTAAACCCCACAAATTTCCTATGTTTAATTAGATTATATTTTAATGGAAGTATGGATGTTCGTTGTAGGACTCGAGAATATAGGGGCCGAGAAACCCGTGAATGACTGGGAACCCTAGGATATAAAGAGTGAAAAGGCGAATGCAAGTACGGAGACATTAGAGAATTTTAAATTGTTAAATTGAAAATTGTTGATGTAAACACTTGTATCGAGAATTTATGAAGAATGATGGAATTCCGGTATTATTTTAATTTCAAAATAAGGAAAATCTCATGGAAGGCATGGTATTATGTCTTGGATAAATTATGTAAGAAAATGTATATATATGTAGATATGTACATAGGTGAATATGTATGTATATACATATATATATATATATATATATATATATGTATATGTATTAGACAAATTAAATTGGAAAGATGATGATATACATATATATATGACAAAATACATATATATATATATATATGTGTATCGTAAAGTATAACGTATAAGACATTTAAAATAATAATAATAATAATAATAATAATAATAAATAAATAAATACCAATGACAATACATAAACAATATATTTATACTAATATAATGTATAAATATACATTGATGCACTATATAGGAGTGGGTATAAAAATATAATAACCATACAAATACATAACAATTAATACCTACATACTAATATAATATATATATATAAATATATTAAACTAATATATATATAAATATATTATGGCATGTACGGAATTGGCTTAGAAAAGCCAATTTCGTCTGCCATTATTCTGATTTGGGGAAAGAAATCAAAAACAGGGGTGTTGGGTGGGAAATCGAAGGGGAGAAAAGAGAAGAGGAAGAAGAAGAGAAGGGAAGAAGGGTGGCTCGGCTGGGGAAAAGAAGAGAAAGGAAAGAAAGGAAAGGGAAGCAGTCTGCCGGGGAAGAAGAAAAAGGAAAGGAAAGAAAGGAAGAGAAGGGAGGAAGGGTGATCGGCTGGAGAAGAAGAGCTGGTCGGCGAGGAAGAAGAAAAGAGAAAGAAAAGAGAAAGAAAAAAGAAGCTGTCCAGCCGAGAAGAGGAAAGAAAAGAAGAGGAAGAAGAAGAGAAGAGAAAGATTGCTCGGCTGGAGAAGAAAGAAAGGAAAAGAGGAAGAAGAAGGTTGAAGGAGTTGCTACAGGACTGAACCAGGAGGATTGGAGCTGGAAAAATCGAGAACCGAAGAGGAGAGGGCTAGGAACCAGCAAGAATCGAGAAGCAGAGCAAGATTGAGGTTGAACAGGGGTAACCGAGAGGGGGAAATAGAAACTGGGAAAATGGAAATGAAGTAGACTGAAGCAGAAAATGAAGCTGGAAGGAGAAGAAGCATGAACCGAGGAAGAAGAAGGAAATAAGAGCAGCTGGAAAATTTGCAGCAAACCGAGATCGAGGAGTGAAGCAGAACCAGAAAAGAAAATCTAAAGCAGGAGAGCCGACCGGGGGGAAAAAAAAAAGAAAGAGAGAAAGGAAGGTGTAGACTGAGGAAGAGGGAGTTGCTGCTGGAGGTGGAACCGAGAGGCAGGGGATGACTGATTGGAGCAAACCGAGGCTTGATTGAATCGATGTAAAACCTGGAACGGAAACAAAGCAGGAACGTAGCGAGCTGAAGCAGGGAATCGTGAGGGAGCTGAGTTGAGGCAGACCGGGAGCTGAGGAAGAAAGGAAATCAAAGCTCCATTGAGGCAGACTGAGAGCTGCAGTAAAACGGTAGCATGGGGCTGCAGACCTTCACCCCTCAGCTGGAGTTGGACAAAACAGGGGAAGGGGTCGGCTGAAGACTTGGACCCCTGGAACAGTGGCAGCCTCTTGGTGGCAGAACGGTGGTTGCACCTTGCGGACTGCATTGGAACAGCAACAATTGCTGCCGGTTTCTTCATTTTTTTCATCCGATGAGATTGGAAGAAAAGCAAAAAAAAAGAGGAAGAGAAAAGAGGTAAGATACATACATGTATATATGTGTATTAATGTACATGAATATATATGTGTGATACATGTATAAGCATGCTAGTATAGTTTGAATTAGATTAAAAAAAATGGAATGATGAGAAGTAGGCAAAAAAAAAATATATATATATATATATATTTGTGATATTGAAATATGGAGACAAGTGATAATATATATATATGTAATTATGTGAATAAAAAAATATATATATACATATATATATTTGGGTATGTACATATAGGTATGTATAATGAAAGGGTATGTTAGTATATGTACATATATTTGATAATGAATAAGGAAAGCCAATGATAAAATAAATATGAGTATATACTTAGGTGTATATACATACAGGAGTATATGAAAAATGTGTATATACTTGGGTGTATATACAAATGATTGTATAAAATAAATGTGTTTTTAGTATATGTACAAACAAGCACATATTTATATATATATGTGATAAGAAAAAAAAAAATAGAAGACAATAATATATATATATATATAGGAGTGTATATATATATGTATATATATATTAGATACATATACATATGGGTGTATATAGGATGAATTTGTGCTAGTATATATATATACAAAGAATGTATATATGAGATAGGAAAAGAGTGAAAACAAATAAATAAATATATATATATATACATATCGGAGTGTATATATATGTATTTATGTGTACATACATGTAGAGGTATATAATATGGTGTATGTCAATAATTGTACATACAAAATAATATGTGGTAGAGGAAAATATATAAACGTACGTGTTGACTTAGGTACGTACAATAATACGTACACACGCAGTAGTAACGAATAGGTTACGATTTTAACGCAATTCAGGCAATTCGCACGAATAAGGTGCTAAGTGTACGATTTCGTTGTAGGTGATCGTAAAAGGAATTAAGAGAGGTACTAAGAGACGTCACCACTCGAGCACGGAGATTTCGATAGATCGAGGTAAGGGGATATAATTTAAAACGGTAATAGTTAATTACTGAAACTTGATAAAGAAACCTTGCAAAGACATGAAGTATGATTTTCACGCATGTTTCTAAATTATATTTTTGATCAAGACTATGCTCTCTGTGTTTATGTTTTTGAATAATTGTATATAACTGAATTTGATTTCGGAATATGAGCATGTCTTTTGAAATGATTTTCCGAATAAGATGAATTTATTTCGATATTTTCGTATATGAAAACTATAGTTGTTATGAGACTAAGGGCCATTTATGTTGCATGTTTACGTTTGTCAACTTCGCCTGTGTGGCGTCTGACTCGCCTATGTGGCGTTTGAACTCGCCTGTGTGGCGCTTGTATTTCGCCTGTGTGGCGTCTGACTCGCCTGTGTGGCGTTTAAACTCGCCTGTGTGGCGCTTGTATTTCGCCTGTGTGGCGCATGGAGTTGTAGGACTGGTTAGCAGTGGGAGCGGGGCCCAGAGGGGTCTGGCGTGCTCCGGGGCCAGGTCGCCTGTAATTCGCCTTCGTGGCGCTTGTATTTCGCCTGTGTGGCGCCTGGAGTTGTAGGACTGGTTAGCAGTGGGAGCGGGCCCAGAGGGGTCTGGCGTGCTCCGTTGCCAGGTCGCCTGTATTTCGCCTTCGTGGCGCCTGTAATTCGCCTTCGTGGAGCCTGTATTTCGCCTTCGTGGCGCCTGTAATTCGCCTTCGTGGCGCCTGTATTTCGCCTGTGTGGCGCCTGTATTTCGCCTTCGTGGCGCCTAGACCCCGCCTTTGTGGCGTCTGAAATTACCCTTGGGTCCTGAATTCCCTCTACGGAGGATGATCGGGTTATTTTGCCGCGTGATAAATTGGTTATTGCCGCGTGATAAATTCGTTATTGTCACATGATAATTTTATGGCCGATGTAGTCTCAATTTGAAAATTTAAACTCTGTTTTCAGAACCGGATTTGTAGTATGTGATTTGATATGTATTCCTGTTTGGAATTCTGAATGTACGACTAGTTTTACATAATATCTGTTAAGTTCAAATACCTAAAGATTTACGTTTTGAATATCGATGTTTCTAATTTTCCTTAATCTTTGAATTTTATTATCAGTTTCAGAAAGTATCATCATACGCATTATTATGTTTTATACATATTTAAATTGCTAAAATCGTTTTAAATACATCTTCTTACTGGGCTTTTTCCAGAAAGCTCACCCCTCTACCTCCCAGATTACTTGCAGTGATCCGTAGGCACTGTCTGCTGCGTACACGACGTAGGCTGGCGGGGAGAGCTCCTTAGGCTACTTTTTGTACACGCAGAAAGGTATACATTTATATTCCTGTACCAGACATAATTGTATGCACAGACACATTGGAAATATCAGTTGGGATGTAATTTTGTAAGGGACGATGTAAACATTACTACTTTGGTATAATGTTTTGAGATGACTAGTATTAAATTGAAATGGATGTGTTGAGTGGTAAAGATGAATTTGAAAAGTATGCTTGGTAGTGGTGGATATCTAGGATTGCAAAAAAAAACAACTGATTTGCAGGTGGGTAGGCTCATATATAAGTCGTTGTGCTGCCGAAATTTTTATCGGCCACATAAGTTAAAATATAGAAATTAATTATGATTACGAGTAAAGTATTAGGAAAAGTGTTTTGACACTGCACAGGAATACAACCTAAGTGAATAAGAAAATAAGTGGTTAAATTTAAAAAAAAATTTCCCCGATTTTCAAGGGTCAAGGGTCGTTACACCTTGCAATTTCCAGCTCCCGCTCCTACACCTAGTTGCTGTCCAGCTCTGCACTGCACTGCTTCATTTCATGCATAGCAACGTACAACAAAGAAAAGGATGCGCCAACTTTTTGCTCTTTCCTACACATGCTTGAGCAACCTAGAGTGCACATCATCCTCTTCCATTGCTTTGTCATGCAGCTCTGCACCATAAAAGACTCCAGCAATATTCACAAGTCGTCCGACCTTTAACTAGTCCAGTCTCCGACAACAATGCGACAGCAGAGAGAGAAGACAGAGAAACAAGCTTAAAAAACTACAAAGAAATGTAAATCATTCAGTACAATAAACTCGATGAATAACAAATTAGTGAATAGTAAATGGAAACAAAGCAGAACAGAGAATTGTTCCCTATTGCTGTCACAGTGTCGTCCAGCTGCTGCCTCTACACCGATGCTAGCTGCTGCCTCTCCAGGTCTGCACCACAACCAGCTAACTCCTCTCCACTAGTCACGGGTTAAAAGAATTCAGCAACACAGAACAGTATGGTTTAATCGCATGAAGAGGTAAAGTTTAAAGAAAAGAAAAATATATCCTTGCATGTAAGCATGATGAACAACCGAGAACCAGCAATAACATAAAAAAAACTAAAGCTTATCATTAAAAACCTAAAATGCACTGAACAAAAAGGAGATGAAAGCTTGTAAAATCGAGAAGAAAATAAACATTCATAAAATCTAACAAGTTGAAAGTGGACATGAATAGTAGAAGAAAACTTAGAAACCAAAAGGAAATTGCTTTATTAAAATCCATTAAAAATGATAAAGTAAAAATGTTTAAATCTAGCTTAAACAAGTGCTTAAAATAAACTAACGAAAATTCTTAAATGAAACAAGAAATTAAAACGTGGTAATGAAAATTTTAATCAAGAATAAAACTAAATTAAAACTACTCCTAAATTACTCTATACTACTCCTACTTGATTTTTTTTTTTCAATTGCCATCATGTTCTATTTATACACACACTTAGGGCTACAATGGTAATTTTTCCATCCTCGATGAGTTGGCATTGTTTGGCCACTTGTCTTCCTTTGATTTGTTGTAGAGTTGATATTTCCATGTCATCAGTTTTTTTTGTCTAATTGGTTGTGCGATGTGGCCCCGCGTGTGTCTTCTAGAAGGTTCGCACGGTGTCCGTCGATCTTATCGTTTCAGAGCGAATAAAATACTGACACCTGGCATCACGCGTGTCTAGACGACTGGTGACTCAGTCTGCAAACTGGAAGTGGTCTAGTCTCCTTTAGCTCGTTTTCAGCCCAATTTTGACTGAAACGATTGCGTTTCATCTGGATTTAATTTATCTGCACATAAGAGAATTTTAATTAAATAAAAGGGGATTATTAATAAAATAATATGGGGTTAAATAAATAATTAGGAAATTAAGCACAAATAATTCTATTAAAAATAAAATTATCAAGTAGATAGCCTTCCTTAGTCATATTATATCCAAGGATGGGGTGTCAATTGATCCGTCCATGGTTGAGGCAGTACTCAAGTGGGAGAGGTCGAGGACTGTAATAGAGATTCAAAATTTCTTGGGATTGGCAGGGTACTATTGGAGATTTGTAGAAGGTTTCTCTAAAATAGCAGATCCCCTGACTAAGCTTACACGTAAAGGAGTCCCGTTTGTATGGTCAGAAGTCTAGATACTAGTGTGTAAATACTGTTGGGGATGTAATCTAAGTTTACAGAGTTGTAAAAAAGTGGGTTTTGAAACAAATGAAATGTATTGAGTTTGTTAAGTACGGATATTACTGAATTCGTTGTGGAGTATATTGAATCAAAAAATGATAAGTTTAAGAAAATAAAAACAACTGCTTGCGATTATAAATTGTGATCGTATTGATTGCAGGAAGGTAGGTTAAAATATAAGAAGTTATACTGTCGAAATTTTTAGCAAACCTTAAAGGATAAAAAGAATAAGTTATGCTGCCGAAATTTTTAGCAAACCTTAAACGATTAAAAGAATAAGCAAAGGAAGAAACTAAGTAACTAACACTGTATAGGAATACAACCTAAGTAAGAAATTAAGTTAAAAAAAAGGTTAGCCCCAATTTCCACCCTTCGGGGCGTTACATTTGTTTTTCGGATACTTTCAGTGTATGAACTTTTTTAATATAAGTGGAATTTTGTATTTAAACAAGTATTTGAAGTTTTGTATTTGAACAAGTATTTGAAATTTCCTCTTTGAATAAGTTTTTGATAGTGCATTGTTTTAGACTCTTATTAATACGAAATGTTTTGATTTGCATGCATTAAAGTATATCCATATATTTTGGAATATCCTCAATTAGAGCATTGGACTCGTCTATAGGAAGGCGCCTTATTTGATTTGAATAATATTTTGATTTTAAAAGTACGACTTGGAAATAAGAATTTGCTTATTTTGAATTTAAATCAGTATGAACGAATTAACTAATATATAAGCATGATTTTAAGTTTGAATTTAAATATTTTGATGCCTACCCCTTTAGTATGTACCTTTACTGGGCGTATGTGAAACCTGATATTTTTCCATATTATGATGCTTATGAGAAGTAAATTATAGTTCAATGTGACGTTTTGTAGGCCCGTAGACTACTAAAGCACTCGGTTGTAGCGTGGAGCCAGATGGCATGCAAACTGAGGTAAGGTCCTAGACCCGAGAATTACTTAGAAATGCTATGTTCATGCATGAAATGATGTGTTGAAGGAAAAACTATGTGATTGGAGATGAAAAAGTGAGTTAAACTCGAGTTTTAAATTAAATTAAGAAAATAGACATAATAAGGGAAATAAATCCGAATAAAATTCTAAAAATTTGTGAAAATTATTTCGAGGTAAAGGAAAATTATTATAAGGTGAAATTGACATGGAAAATAAAAATCATGAAGAAATATGGAGATTTAGGGGTTTAAATGAATTTTTGAAGCTAACCGAAAGCTTATTTCCATTTTGCTTGGTATTGCCCAAATCGCGCAAAATGAGCTCGTTCATGAAAGTTTTCTTAAACAAGTGGCCCCCAAATTTTTATGGGACATACTATAGACATATTATAACAATTTAGAAGTGGAATTTTGAAGAAATCTGATCAGGATTAATTTTGGTAAATTTTATAAAACAGAACAGTCATTTCCCCTACTTAGAGTAAACTGTCAGCCAATGAAAACAATCCCATTTGATGACCTTCTAGATTTGATTTGCCTCTTAAAACTCAACCAGAAAGGAGCTGAAACCCGAGAGATATCCCTTACCCATCCTTGCTGCAGGTGTTACCTCTACTCCTAACTGGCTTGAATTTTCCAGCCATCCTCTGAAAAATTTCAGGCAACAGTCCCTTCATATGAAATCTTCCTCTTCATCCCCTATACCACATATAAAAAATTCAGACCTAATTGAAGTCGTTTACCCCTTGAAACGTTAGAAAGAAGAATAGGACAGAAAACTACCGTGTTCTGAGGTAAGTAAAAATGGAGTTTTTGGATGAATTTGATGAGTTCTTTGGATGATCTGGACACTTATAAGCTCTATACATGTTGTATTACAGTTTAGTGGCAATTTGGAAGCTTGAAATCGAAGTCAAAGTTGGTCAACGGAGTGAAGAAGTTGAGGTATGGTGATGATGATAAGATAGGTTGTTAATTTGTGATTTTTAATGGATTTTTTGTTGAAGGAAAGTGATTAATTAATTTAGATGATTGAATTCAGTTGCTGCCAGCGTGATTTAGCTACTGGAATGATGAAGTTAGATGTAATTAAAACGAATTTACAATTAAAATTATACTGCAAAGGTTCGGTTTAGTGTTTAACTAGGCGAATTATCGAAATAAATCAAGAATCGATAATTTAAGGTTTTGTATGAAGTGAAACTAGTTGCTGGAAATGTTAAGCATGTTGTGGAGGCATTAAAAGTGAATTTAAAAGTGTCAAACAAGTTAAATACGATTAAAACGAGGTTTACATCGATAAAACTGAGCAAAAAGAGTAAAATCGATTAAAAGTCAACTTTTGGTCAAAGTTTCGATATAATCACATATTTGGATATGTTGAAATGAATTTAAGCCATATGTAATAAGTTGAAATTGTTTTACAGCAGCTCAATTTATCGAGACGTTTTACGAGGTAAACCCAAGCATCGAGGAAAGTGCTCTACATCAGTCACTAAGATGTAAGGGATATAATTTAGAGTAGCATTAGTACTCCTCAACCTTACCAAATGTTTATGTGGATAGTTAGTTGAGTTTCCATGAAAAACGGCTTTCTCGAAAGTTGAAAAGACCGTTATTCACTCAAAATCGAAAGAAACTTATCCAAGCTTTTTAAAATGACTTTTATTGCATGAGATACATTTTAGTATATATGTTTATGTATATAAAAGTGATTTTCACTTATGAAATGAAAGCATAGTATGTTTTCCATGAGTTTACTGGTTAAAGTCCTCGAAATGTTTTATGAAACTATGTTTTCATTATATGGGGTACATATATACCCAAGAAATAACTATGATAACTATGTTTTTCATGTTTACACGGGCTAGAGTCCCGTAATGATTTATGAAAATCATGTTTTCTATGAGAAATAGGTTAGAGTCCCGTAACGATTTTGAGAATCGGGTTAGAGTCCCATAATGGTTTTCGGTACACGGGTATAAGGCCCAGAATGACTTTGATGAAATGGGTAAGACACCCGAAATAATTTGATAAAATGGGTGAGAGGTCCAAAATGATTTTTGTGGGGTAAAAAGGCATGATTTGATGATAGTCAGAGGATCTGGGGTCGATCTCGCATACATAGGGTAGCGTATAGAGACGATCAAGGATCTACCTAGCCGACGGCCAGGGAACGAGCAGGATCTAACTTGTATGAGAAATGCGTGTATACATAGTCCACACTTGGTGATGCATGTGAGTTCGTGCGTATAGTCCCCATTTGGTGGTGCACGCGAGATAGGACAGCGTACAACCCTTATCAAGTCCTACGGCTCCCTTGTACAATGGCCATATGTACCTATGATGAACGTCCTACGGGACCTGATGTATGATGTCCTTCGAGACTAATATATGATTATACGTGGCTCCACGATGAATTGACAGAATGGTGTATATATGTTTTCACACATTTCATGCTACCTGTTTTATGATTTGCTTTGAGTACAGATTTTCTATGATGAAATTTTAAAGGTAGCCATGAATATGTTTTACGAAATGTGCCTGTGATAGCATGATTTCACTTTTTAAAGTGATAGTGTGATATGATTCACGTATTTTGAGCTTTTGAGATGCTTATGTATGTTTACACTATATGCTATGATTTCAGCATGATACGTTTTACGAAAACGATGTATAGGTGTAAACCGATGATTTTTAAGCATGTTTTTACTGCTTTTATGAAATGTAAGCATCTCTACTCCACTGCATAAGTATGCTGATTTGTAAAACCATGAGTTTTACCATGTTTTGAGTATGCAAAGCTATTTTAAATGTATCTCTTACTTAGTCTGAAAAACTCACCCCCTCCTCTCTATCTCCCAGAATATTTACAGTGATACTACTACATGCGAGCTACTGAGGTCGTAGACAGAGAAGTCTGACCCTTCCACAGTACATTTTGTAGCTAAGAGGTATTGACTTACTTTGTATTCTAGACATGATGTAATGCATGGACACTATTGTATATAACTTTTGGGATGTAATAGATATAAAAGATTATATACAGAGTCTTAGTTACGCTGTATAAATGAATGAATATATTCAGTTGTTATATGATTCTGAGATATGAATGCAAAGTATTGAGGATGTGGGTTGAATAATATAAATTGCGTTTCAAACTTTGCAGGTTGGGTTAAGTCATAATGCAGCCATTATGCTGTCGAAATTTCTAAAATAAAGGAGGTTTTAAATCTAGACATGGGACAGGAAACACAACTTAATTAAGGGATAAAAAAGGTTTAAATTAGCCCCATTTTTTAACGCTTCTAGGGCGTTACAGCTTTGCTTGGTATCAGAGCAAATGTTGTGTTATACTGTCGTCTTTAGTAATAAGAGTGTATTACATCCCAATATGTCTATGCATGTTTGGTAATAAAGTAAGCTTACTTGTCAAAGTATGACTTAATTTATGGATTATGTGCAAATAGTAGATCATTGATCATGAGTGGCAGACGGGGCCATTCACAGAGACGAGCTCAACCCGCTCCACCATCTTCCCCTTAACCGAGAGCCCTACTGATAGAATAAGGAGGTTCGAGGAGACAGTACGGGGTATAAGGGAAGGGCTTACAGCCTTTACCACTATGCTTACCCAGCAGTTTGGGGTACGTACACCTGGTATAGAGACAGCTACTCCTACGCCTAATCCTCCTCCCCCATCTGTTCCTCCAGTAGCCCCAGTCCCTCAACCAGTAGTTTCCCAGCATAGGGATGATAGAGAGACTCAGAGGGTGCTAGATTTCCTGGGCATGCATCCTCCGGAGTTCACAGGGGTTAAGAACCCTGTTAAGGCTAAGGAGTGGATAGTGGATATTGAGACGATCTTTCAGTTGTTAGGGTGTACTGATAGGGAGAGAGTGATCGTGGCTGGTTTTATGATGAAGGGCCAGGCTAAGTTTTGGTGGAGATTCATACAAATGATAGTAGCTGAGGATCCCTCAGAAATCACATGGGATGCTTTCTTAGTCGCATTCTGAGATCAGTATATGCCATATGTAGCTCGAAAGAGGATGTAGACAAAGTTTTTGGAATTGAGACAGGGAAGTTCTACAGTAGATGAGTATGAGAACAAATTTACGACCCTGATGAAATACGATCTAGAGACAATTAAGGATCCCAAGGGTCGGACAGAGAGATTTCTGGCAGGATTGAGATCCAGGATCAGAGATAGGCTGTTGGGTCATAACATTGTGGATTTCAGAGATGCTATGAGGTGTGCCCAAGAGCTGGAGAGGGGCTTGGATATTACTCAAACAGAGCATGGTTTCAGGAGATCAGTCAGAGATAAGGGGAAGAGAGTAGTTACTTCTCGACATGATTTGAGAGGGGGTCAGCCCAAGAGATAGAGGGTGGAAGAACCTCAGATAGGGGCTGGTAAACCCAAGACTACAATGGGTACTACAAATGTTATCAAAGGTTCTGAGGCGAGAGTGCTACAATGCAGGACATGTGGCAAGATGCACCCTGGACCTTGCCGAACAGGTACATTTACTTGCTATAGATGTGGTGAAGCAAGGCACATAATGAGAGACTGTCCACTTATGTGGTCTCAGGAACCTCGAGAGGCACCTAGACCAATTGAGAGACCAACTCAACCTCCACAGAGGCAAGCACCACCAAAGAGAGCCAAAGTCGCAGACAAGGGCAAGAAGCCTATCTCACAAGGTCGAGTCTATACCATTGATAAGGAGACAACCGATACATCCTTCGACACCATAAAAGGTACTCTCATTGTCTGTAACCATAAAGCACATGTATTGTTTGACCCAGGTTCCACACACTATTTTGTGTCACCACAATTTGAATGTAAGTTGAATAGGAAACCTGAGTCACTATATTACATGTTACATATAAGTGCACCCATGCACGTAGTGCAAAAGACTGATATGATATGGAAGGATTTTGAAATCATGGTAGGAGATAAGAAATTTCTAGTAGATCTAGTTTTATTAAACATGAAGGATTTTGATGTAATATTAGGCATGGATTGGTTAGCTACCAATCGCGTGAATTTAGACTGCTACACTAAGACTTTGACTTTCTCCTTACCAGAAAAGTTCAATGTATGTTTTGCGAGAAAGAAATAAAAGTGCATGGTGATGAAAGTTTTTGTGTTATGTGTTATGTGAAGATATGATATATATATATATGTATGTGTAAGATTAATGTATAATATTTTTTATTATGTGAAGGATACATTGCCTTTGTTTTTGATGAGAGTCAGGAACCACCAAGTATACAGGATGTTCCAATGGTATGTGAGTTTCTCGATGTATTCCCAAAGGACTTACCGGGGTTATCACCTGAGAGAGAAGTTAAGTTTACCATTGAGCTAGCACCTGATACTCAACCCATATCCAAGTCACCTTATCGAATGGCACTAGTAGAATTGGAGGAACTAAAGAAGCAGTTGCAAGAACTACTCAATAAGGGGTTTATAAGACCTAGTGTGTCACCATGGGGTGCTCCAGTACTGTTCGTCAGAAAGAAGGATGGTAGTCTCCATCTTTGCATAGACTACAGGCTTTTAAATAAAACAACAGTTAAGAATAAGTATCCTCTACCGAGAATATATGACCTGTTTGATCAGCTGAGTGGGGCTTTAGTGTTTTCAAAGATAGACTTAAGATCGGGTTACCATCAACTAAGGATTAAGGAGGCTGATATACCGAAGATAGCTTTTAGGACCCGATATGGGCACTACGAGTTTTTAGTGATGCCTTTTGGACTGACTAATGCCCCAGCTGCATTTATGAGTCTTATGAATGATGTCTTTCGAGAATACCTAGATAGATTTTTTATAGTATTCATTGATGACATCTTGATTTATTTTAGATCTCGAGAAGAGCACGAGCAGCATTTGAGGATTGTGCTCCAGACTCTCCGTAAGAAGAAACTATATGGTAAATTCAGTAAGTGTGCATTCTGGCTAGAGCAGATTTCCTTTCTCGGACATGTAGTATCTAAGGATGGGGTGTTTGTAGATCTGTCCAACGTAGATGCAGTATTGAGATAGGAAAGACCGAAGACAGTCACAGAGGTTAGAAGCTTCTTGGGATTGGCAGGGTACTATCGACGGTTTATCGAGGGGTTTTCATGGATAGCAGCTCTATTGACCAAACTGACCCATAAGGAGGTACAGTTTGCATGGTCTGAGCAGTGTGAGCAAAGCTTCCAATAACTCAAACGTCGGTTGACTACGGCACCAGTCTTGACCATTTCGATTGGTTCTGGGGGATATGTGGTGTATAGTGATGCTTCCCACTAGGGTCTCGGCTGTGTACTGATGCAGCATGGTAGAGTGGTAGCTTATGGATTCTGTTAGCTAAAGGATCATGAGCGAAATTACCCCATTCATGATTTAGAGTTAGCTGCAGTAGTTTTTGCACTTATGATGTGGTGGCATTACATGTATGGAGAGAGATTCCAGATCTTCGCTAACCACAAAGTCTTAAGTACATGTTTGATTAGAAGGAGCTCAATATGAGACAGTGGAGATGGATAAAGCTCCTGAAAGACTATGACTACGAGATTTTATACCATCTTGGTAAGGCGAACGTGGTAGCCGACGCCTTGAGTTGAAAGCGTATGATGTCCTACATGATTATTAGAGAGTGGGACTTATTGGGACAATTCGTCAAACTCAGGATCAGTATGGAGGAGATTGAGCATGGATACATGGCTAGCCTATGGATTGAACCCAGTATACTAGACCAGATTACAGCTGGATAGCGAAACGATCAGAGGTTATTGGATATTGTTAGTCAGGCAGAGGAGAGATCGTAGACTGAGTTTACGGTCAATAATGATAGATTACTGAGGTACCAAGGTCGTATCTGTGTGCCACATGATGACAACTTGAGACAGAGCATTTCGAAGGAGTCCCATTGTTCTAGATTCACCTTGCTCCTGATTTAGTGGAATAGACAACTAAAGGTGTTTAGCTCATATGTGACAGATTGAGGACCGCACAGAAAAGTTATGCAGATGTGCGCAGACGTCCTCTTGAATTTTAGATTGGAGACTCCGTAGTTGTTAAGGTGTCATCGATGAAGGGTATTGTACATTTCAGGAAAAGAGGAAAAGCTAATGCCTCGCTTCATTGGTCCATTCAAAATTTTAGTAAAGTGGGAGATGTAGCATATAGGCTTGCACTACGTTCTCAGTTGTCAGGTATACATGATGTCTTCCATGTTTCGATGTTAAGGAAGTATCATCCGGACCCTTCTCATGTCATCGAGTATGAGCTACTAGAGATTCAGGAGGACATGAGTTATGTTGAGCAGCCGATCTAGATTCTTGACAGGAAGGAGAAAGTGCTAAGATCTAAGACTATCCCACTAGTGAAGGTTCTCTGGCGACATCATGAGACAGAAGAAGCTACCTGAGAGCTAGAGAGTCAAATGAAGGAGGAGTATCCTTATCTATTCGATGGACCAGCTTGAATTCAGAGGACTGAATTCTTAAAAGGTAGGGATAAATGTGAAACCTGATATTTTTCCATATTATGATGCTTATGAGAAGTAAATTATAGCTCAATGTGACGTTTTACAAGCCCGTAGACAACTAAAGCACTCGATTGTAGCTTGGGGTCCGATGGCATGCAAACCGAGCTAAGGTCCTAGACCTGAGAATTACTTAGAAATGCTATGTTCATGCATGAAATGATGTGTTGAAGGAAAAACTATGTGATTGGAGATGAAAAAGTGAGTTAAACTCGGGTTTTAAATTAAATCGAGAAAATGGACCTAATAAGGAAAATAAATCCGAATAAAATTCTAGAAATTCGTGAAAATTATTTCGAGGCGATGGAAAATTAGAATAAGGTGAAATTGACATGGAAAATAAAAATCATGAAGAAATATGGAGATTTATAGGTTCAAATGAATTTTTAAAGTTAACCGAAAGTTCATTTCCATTTTGCTCGGTATTGGCCAAATCGCGCAAAATGAACTCGTTCGTGAAATTGTTCTTAAACAAGTGGCCCCCAAATTTTTATGGGACATAATATAGACATATTATAACAATTTAGAAGTGGAATTTTGAAGAAATCGGATCAGGATTAATTTTGGTAAATTTTATAAAACATAATAGTCATTTCCCCTGCTTAGAGTAAACTGTCAGCCAATAAAACAATCCAATTTGATGACCTTCTAGATTTTCTTTGCCTCTGATATTTTCTAGATTGAAATTCAACTAGATAAGCTTTATATAAAGGTAAAATTCATCCATCCTTGCCGCAGGCGTTACCTCTACTTCTGACTGGCGTGAATTGTTCAGCCATCCTCCGGCCAGTTTCAGGCGACGATCCCTTCACATGAAATCTTCCTCTTCATCCCCTCTACCACATATAAAAAATTCAGACCTAATTCAAGTCGTTTACCCCCTGAAACGTTAGAAAGAAGAACAGGACAGAAAACTACCTTGTTCCGAGGTAAGTAAAACTAGAGTTTTTGGATGAATTTGATGAGTTCTTTGGATGATTCTGAACACTTCTAAGCTCTATACAAGTTGTATTACAGTTTAGTGGCAATTTGGAAGCTTGAAATCGAAGTCAAAGTTGGTGAAAGGAGTGAAGAAGTTGAGGCATGGTGATGATGATGAGATAGGCTATTAATTTGTGATTTTTAATGGAATTTTTGTTGAAGAAAAGTGATGAATTAATTTAGATGATTGAATTCAGTTACTGCCAGCATGATTTAGTTGCTGGAATGATGAAGTTAGATGTAATTAAAATGAATTTATAGTTAAAATTATACTGCAAAGGTTCAGTTTAGTGTTTAACTAGGCGAATTATCAAAATAACTCAAGAATCGATAATTTAAGGTTTTGTATGAAGTGAAACTAGTTGCTAGAAATGTTAAGCATGTTGTGGAGGCATTGAAAGTGAATTTAAAAGTGCCAAACAAGTTAAATATGATTAAAACGAGGTTTATACCGATAAAACTGAGCAAAAAGAGTAAAATCGATTAAAAGTCAACTTTTGGTCAAAGCCTCGATATAATCACATATTTGGATATGTTGAAATGAATTTAAGCCATATGTGATAAGTTGAACTTGTTTTGCAGCAGCTCGATCTACCGACATGTTTTACGAAGTAAACCCAAGCATCGAGGAAAGTGCTCTACATTAGTCGCTAAGATGTAAGGGATATAATTTAGAGTAGCATTAGTACTCCTTAACCTTACCAAATGTTTATGTGGATAGTTAGTTGAGTTTCCATGAAAAACGGCTTTCTCTTAAGTTGAAAAGAGTGCTATTCACTCAAAATCGAAAGAAACTGATCCAAGCTTTTCAAAATGACTTTTATTGCATGAGATACATTTTAGTATATATGTTTATGTATATAAAAGTGATTTTCAATTATGAAATGAAAGCATAGTATGTTTTGTGACGCCCCGGAAGCGCAGAAAATAGGGCTAATTTAAAACTTTTTACTCATTAATTCACAATTAAGGGTGCATTCCTGTGCAGTGTCATACATCATCATAATTATCATGCCTCAAGATCTCATCATAATATAGTATATATTGTATTATATACATTACTCAATTCCAAGTTAATTAATCATAATACATCCCGTACATCATTGTACAATAAGTGTCTGTAAATATAACTATAGTCTGGGTACATGAATATTAAATATCTACCTCAATACACAAAATACGACCTGGAGCTCAAGTCCTCCACTAGCCTCTAACCCATACGTCGCTGGGAACTCACTTCACTTGAAGCGATTTGGGGGGGAAGAGAAAACAGGGTGAGCTTCCAAATCGCTCAGTAAGGGGGGTAAGGGAACTCAGTTATATAAACCATATCACACATCACAAATATGTATTTGTTTATGAAGCTCATTTGAAATCGTAGCATGAAAGTTCTCAAAACATCATCATCTCATAACTCATAAATCATGTGAAAACATGAAGGTAAAAAGGCTCAATATCGAGCACTCACAAGCATGTGTAAATATATGAGATAATGGCTGTTCCCAAAATACGTGATAAAAATCACCTCGGTAAATAGCACGTGACAAGGTCACAAAACACAACTCATGTGTAGAACGAGACTAGGCAATAAAACTCAATTACAACTCGTCATGGCACATCAAATATGTAATCTCCTCTGGGTGCGCATCCCAGGCATCCTCGTATAGAGGGAACGTCGATAATATGGTCGTATGCATGGTATATTGGACTTATATGTTACCAGAACAAGGCCGGCCTTACATGCTACCAGAGCAATGCCTCGCCTCATGCACACTATCACGTGGTCCCTGGGTCAGTTCCCAGGCGACCCACTCTCTCGGTCTTACATGCTACCAAAGCAAGGCCACCCAGCGTTACCAGAACGGGGGTTATCTCACGTTACCAAAACGGAGGCATCTCTCGTTACCAAAATGGAGGAATATCGGACTTACATGTTACCAGAGCAAGGCCTCCCAACGCTACCAAAGTGGAGGAATAATCGGACTTACATGTTACCAGAACAAGGCCTGTGGTCCCTGGGTCATTCCCAGGCGTCCCACTATATCGGTCTTACATGCTACCAGAGCAAGGCCCGATGTGTATTCAACATGACACGCCTAAGTCTCAATCATTAGCCATTATCTTATAAAACGTTATGCCTTCACGTAGAACTCATAATGGTTTTCTTTCATAAAACTCATTTAAAACATTTGTGTACTCAACACAAAACATATTAAAACCGAGTTCCAACCGGCAAAACACGCGCACATTTTCTCAAATCTCAATATCGCCTTAACGTAGAGCCCAATTTACTTTTCACGCAAACTCAAAGGTTTATAAAGCAATTTTACACTCAGCTTATAAACTCATAAAATAATGGGCTCCAACCGGCTATAAAAACCGTGTGCAATTATATCACAACACAACACCAAACATGCTTGTATTCTCAAATCATGGTTCATGCTACAACAATTCATCAAAACACATACACAAATGGTTTAGTTTTCCCTTACCTCTTTGCACCTCGTATAGTGCAATCGTTTCCTCCGTATCACGGACTAGCCTCGCATTCCACTCTGGAACTCCCGAGCTGTCCAATCGATGTTAAAACATCAATACTCATTATCACATCAACCTCAATTCTCAAAATCGAGCATAATTGCTCATAACTCCCCAAATTTCTCAATTCTCATAACTCCATCACAAACCACAATCTCGCTCACAACACCTCAACATTCTATATTTCCTATGCCACAATATCTATGCTAATACACCACATTGTCTAAATCTCCATTTATAGCTCAAAATTCCTAAATTTACCAAAGTTGCCAAATATCATCATCACTCCAACTACATTGTAATTTCATCAATCCCTAATCATTTTTCAGCTATTTCAACACAATGCCAACAACCATTATCACCAAAATCATCTCAAATATAAGGATCGAAGTTGAGAAATTACCCAAAACTTGTGGAGAACTTATCTCTAGCCTCGATTCGATCCGTCTTTCGATTTCCAAGTATGTTGTTCTCCCTTGGGTGAGGAATAACTTTCCTTCTTGCCACAACTTCTGATTTGGACGAAAATGGGTGCTTTGGATGAGTGAGAAAGCTAGGGCTCGGTGAAAATGGGGGTTGGAAGAGAGAGAAAGTGAAATTGCAGGAGAAAGCAGGGATTCCTTATATTGACTGAGGGTAGGAGATCGATCTGGCTCTTGATGAGATCGATCTGCATTTGAATTTGGGGACGATTTGGGGTAATTTATGCCTAGGAGATCGATTTGTCGAGGGGTGAGATCGATCTCTTTATGGCTTTATGAGATCGATCTGCGCCTTGGGGAGATCGATCTTCTCCCAAACAGAAACCTTTGGAGATCGATCTCTTCCTCATGAGATCGATCTTCTCTCAAACAGAATCATAAGGAGATCGATCCTCTTCCATTGGAGATCGATCTGCTCCTTAAAGTCTTCCTTCCTTGTCATTTTTAACTCACTAGATCGATCTCTCCTTCTCCCAGATCGATCTGTCCTCATAGCTTCATACTTATTTTAAACACTTAACATATAAATCTCCAATTATCACTCCCCAATTCACTTAGCTCAATAAATTATACTTCAAGTTCATATTACATAATTAAAATCTGTCTGAAATCCTCAGATCTCACATCCTCCCCACCTTAAAAGAATTTGGTCCTCCAAATTCAACTCAACTAGTCAAAAAGATGGGGGTATTTCTCCTTCATGAGGTTCTCTAGTTCCCACGTTGCCTCTTCCCTTGAGTGATGTTTCCACAAAACTTTCACTAATGGGATGCTCTTGGTTCTCAGTACCTTCTCCTTTCTATCGAGAATCCGGACGGGTTCCTCAGTATAGCTAATGTCCTCCTGTATGTCCATCTCGTCATACTCTATAACATGAGAAGGGTCCGGGTGGTACTTCCTCAACATAGACACATGAAAGACGTTGTGTATTCCGGATATCTGTGGGGGTAATGCCAATCTGTAGGCTACCTCTCCCACTCTCTCAAGAATCCCGAATGGTCCTATGTATCGAGGACTCAATTTTCCTTTCTTCCTAAATCGCACGATACCCTTACTCGGAGATACTTTCAGAAATACTGCATCACCAACATCAAACTCGAGTGGCCGTCTACGCATATCCGCATAGCTTTTTTGTCTACCCTGTGCAGCCCGTAGCCTCTCACATATGAGTTTCACACTCTGTACAGCTTACTCAACAAGCTCGGGAGCATTTATCTTTCTATCACCGACTTCTTCCCAAGCTACAGGGGATCTACACCTCCTACCATATAGAGCCTCAAAGGGTGCCATTCCAATACTTGCATGACAGCTGTTATTATACGCAAACTCTGCTAGGGGCAGGTGATCATCCCATGATCCCTTAAAATCCATCGTACACGCCCTCAACATATCCTCCAGGGTCTGAATAGTCCTCTCTGACTGACCATCTGTCTGAGGATGATAGGCGGTACTAAAACTCAATCGAGATCCCATAGACTCCTGAAACTGGGTCCAAAATCTGGAAGTAAACCGAGAATCTCTATCAGAAGTAATACTCACTGGAGCCCCATGTAATCTAGCTATCTCGCTGACATACAACTCAACTAAGGCATCCACAGTATCTGTGCTCTTGATGGTAAGGAAGTGGGCACTCTTGGTCAATCTATCCACAATGACCCATATCGCATCACAACCTCTTCGGGTCCTCGGTAAACCCATAATAAAATCCATGGTGACATGCTCCCATTTCCATGTAGGTACAGGTAAGGGCTGTAGTAGTCCTCCTCCGATGCTCAACTTTCACTTGCTGGCATACTAAACACCTGGCCACATACTCTGCCACGTCTCACTTCATACCACTCCACTAATACACCTTTCTCAAGTCTCGGTACATCTTAGTATTCCCTGGGTGCATGGTGTATCGCAAGCAGTGAGATTCCCTCAGTATCAGTCTCTTTAGGGTATCATCATCCGGTACACAAATCCATCCTCTGAATCTCAACAATCCATCCTCACTGACTGTGAGATCCGACTGCGAACTCTGTTCAGCTTGGCTAACCATATCTATCAACCTCTGATCACTACGCTGCCCAGTTCTAATCTGATCTATGATCCTGGGCTCTATCCACAAGCTAGCCAAAAATCCAGTCTCTACCTCTTTAACTCTGATCCGAAGTTCGGCGAACTGCTCTAACAAATCCCATTCCCTGATCATCATAGCAGATATCATACTCTTCCTGCTCAGGGCATCAGCAACTACATTCGCTTTACCCGGATGATATAGAATCTCGCAGTCATAATCCTTAATGAGTTCCATCCATCTCCTTTGTCTCATGTTTAACTCTTTCTGATCAAAGAGATATCTTAAACTCTTGTGATCAGTGAAGATCTGGAATCTTTCCCCATATAAGTAGTGTCGCCAGATCTTCAAAGCAAATACCACAGCGGCTAACTCCAAATCATACGTGGGGTAATTCCACTCATGGTCTTTCAACTGTTGCGATCCATATGCGACCACTCTTCCTACTGCATAAGCACACACCCCAATCCTTGATGAGATGCATAACTATACATCGAAAATCCTCCTGATCCCTCAGGAATAGTTAACACAGGTACCGCTGTTAATCTCCTTTTTAACTCCTGAAAACTGAGCTCACATTGATCAGTCCATATGAACGGAGTCTCCTTACGCATGAGTTTAGTCAAAGGAGCGGCAATCCTTAAAAATCCTTTCACAAATCTTCTGTAATACCCTGCCAAACCAAGGAAGCTTCGCACCTCAGTAACTGTCATCGGTCTCTCCCAACTAAGCACAGCTGCTACTTTACTTGGATCCACTGATACTCCTTCCTCTGAGACTATATGACCAAGGAAAGCTATCCTGTTCAGCCAAAACTCACACTTACTAAGCTTTCCATATAATTGCTTATCTCGAAGTATCTGAAGTACTAACCACAAATGCTATGCATGCTCCTCATACGATCGAGAGTATACCAGGATATCATCAATAAAGACTATCACAAATTTATCTAGATAGTCTCTGAACACTTCGTTCATCAACCTCATAAATGCAGCATGGGCGTTCATCAATCCAAAGGACATCACCAGAAACTCATAATGGCCATTCCTTGTCCTGAAGGCCGTCTTGGAAATATCTTCTTCCTTGATCCTCAATTGGTGATAGCCCGATCTCAAATCAATCTTAGAAAAGACTGAGGCCCCTCTTAGTTGATCAAGTAGATCATCAATCCTGGGTAGTGGGTATTTATTCTCCACCGTGGCATTATTCAACAGCCAGTAGTCTACGCATAATTTGAGACTACCATCCTTCTTCTTGACAAATAAAATCGGTGCTCCCCACAGTGAAACACTGGGCCTAATGAACCCTTGATCCAATAACTCCTGTAGTTGTTTCTTCAATTCCTCAAGTTCCACTAATGCCATCCTGTAGGGAGGTTTAGAGATCGACTGAGTATCTGGTACTAAATCAATGGTAAACTCCAGCTCTCTCTCTGGTGGCAAACCTGGCAGCTCATCTGGGAAAACATCCAGGAATTCACACACCACAGGTATATCCTCAATCTTCGGATGTTCCCGCTTATCGTCTGATATGAGTGTTTTGTAACCTTCACATGAACAATCATATTTAATACTCTCAAGAATAATATTAAAATTCTCAAATTACTTACTAGAATTCCACATATTCATTTCCTCAATATCTCAACCGTACACTGTAAGGTTCAGGTAGGGAGAAAGTTACAATCTTAGTGTAGTAGTCTAAACTCACTCGATTGGTTGCCAACCAATCCATCCCCAAAATTACATCAAACCCATGTATATTCAACATGATTAGATCTGCTAACATCACTCTATCTCCCACCTTTATTTCACATCCTCTACAGATTAACTCAGTTCTCTGGGATTCACGCATAGGGGTATTTACATGTAGTACATACTCTAGAGGTTCAAACTTCAAATTTAAACTACATGCAAAACGCTCTGAAATAAACGAATGCGTGGATCCTGGGTCTATCAATACATGAGCCTTATGATTACAGATAGAAAGTGTACCTCTTATAGTTTCTGTTGAAGTGTCCGCAGTTTCCTTATCCAGGGCAAGCTTATGTCCCTGTGTCATAGGTTTCTTCCCTTTCTCAACAGCAGTGGCCCGTCTCTGGGGATTTACTCTCTGAGGCTGCTGTCTAGTAGGCTCCGGAGCATATGGTATCTGAGGTTAAGGACAGTCTTTCACTCTATGACCCATGTCACCACATCTAAAACATCCACAAATCGACCCAGTACAACTTCCCTCATGCGATCGGCCACAGTCTCTACAAACCCTTATCTCCGACCTGCCATATCGAGGGGTCTCCTTGATAATAGGATAAGCTCTGGGTCTCTCCAATCTGCCCTTCTGTACCTCAATCCTTCCTCTCCTGAAGGAACCTCTTCGAACATCTGGTTGAGATATCGCTGGCCTCTTACCTTTGTCCCTAATCACTGCTCCAAACTTATTCTGGGACTGTACAATTTCAATTCCCCTCTCAATCTCTTGTGCTCATCTCAGAGCATCTCCAAACTCAGTAATACATAACCCAATCAATCGATCTCTGATGATGGGCTTCAATCCATACACAAATCTCTCTGTGCGGAGCTCTTCATTCTTGAAAGTCTCTGGATCATATCTCAGCAGAGTGGTAAATTGGCTCTCGTAATCATCTACAGACATGTCACTCTGTACCAAACTCAAAAACTCTGCTTGCCTCCTTCTCTGGCAGCTCGTGGTACATATTGGGCTCTAAAGGCTGTCTGGAACTCTTCCCAACCAATCACATCCTGGTGGGACATCAAAATACCTTGGGCAGTACCCTACCAATCTCGAGCTCTCCCTTTCAACATATAGGCACTCATACTGACCCTCTCAGCATCGGTGCACCCCAAATAATCGAATTTAACTCTCAACTCCGTCAACCACTCCTCAGCCTCTGTAGGATCCTTCTTTCCCCTAAATGCAGGTGGATTCATTTTCAAAAAGTTCTTCAGTTGGACCATACTTCTGTCATCAGGCTGAGTGACGGGAGGCATTGGGGGTATGGGAGGTCCTTGTGGTGGTGTAGGAGTAGTACCTGAGGCATTAACTCCAAAGTGTTACGCGAATAACGCTGCCATCTGCTCAAAACCTTGCCTCACATCGGTCTCAATCCGATTAAATCGAGAGTTAGGACTCTCTGGTTGTGGGACAGGTGGCGGAGGGGACTCTGCCTGCCTCCTCGAACGACCTCGTCGTTTACTCATTCTCTATCTCAACTCGTCTCCTGCGCGTACATATCAAAATCGATTGAAATCTCAATCCTCAGATTCAGTTCATGACCAGACTATTACAGACACTTGGGATGTATTCTATTTCACTTAACCGACACTGACAGTACTAAACACCCTAAGCTCTGATACTAAGAAAACTCTGTGACGCCCCGGAAGCGCGGAAAATAGGGCTAATTTAAAACTTTTTACTCATTAATTCACAATTAAGGGTGCATTCCTGTGCAGTGTCATACATCATCATAATTATCATGCCTCAGGATCTCATCATAATATAGTATATATTGTATTATATACATTACTCAATTCCAAGTTAATTAATCCTAATACATCTCGTACATCATTGTACAATAAGTGTCTGTAAATATAACTCTAGTTTGGGTACATAAATATTAAATATCTACCTCAAAACACAAAATACGGCCTGGAGCTCAAGTCCTCTACTAGCCTCTAACCCGTACGCCGCAGGGAACTCACTTCACTTGAAGCGATCTGGGGGGGAAGAGAAAACAGGGTGAGCTTCCAAATCGCTCAGTAAGGGGGGTAAGGGAACTCAGTTATATAAACCATATCACACATCACAAATATGTATTTGTTTATGAAGCTCATTTGAAATCGTAGCATGAAAGTTCTCAAAACATCATCATCTCATAACTCATAAATCATGTGAAAACATGAAGGTAAAAAGGCTCAATATCGAGCACTCACAAGCATGTGTAAATATATGTGATAATGGCTGTTCTCAAAATACGTGATAAAAATCACCTCGGTAAATAGCACGTGACAAGGTCATAAAACAAAACTCATGTGTAGACCGAGACTAGGCAATAAAACTCAATTAAAACTCGTCATGGCATATCAAATATGTAATCTTCTCTAGGTGCGCATCCCAGGCATCCTCGTATAGAGGGAACGTCGACAATATGGTCGTATACATGGTATATTGGACTTATATGTTACCAGACAAGGCCCGGCCTTACATGCTACCAGAGCAATGCCTCGCCTCATGCACACTATCACGTGGTCCTTGGGTCGATTCCCAGGCGGCCCACTCTCTCAGTCTTACATGCTACTAAAGCAAGGCCACCCAGCGTTACCAGAACGGGGGTCATCTCACGTTATCAAAAAGGAGGCATCCCTCGTTTCCAAAACGGAGGAATATCGGACTTACATGCTACCAGAGTAAGGCCTCCCAACGCTACCAAAGTGGAGGAATAATCGGACTTACATGTTACCAGAACAAGGCCTGTGGTCCCTAGGTCGGTTCCAAGGCGTCCCACTATATCGGTCTTACATGCTACCAGAGCAAGGCCCGATGTGTATTCAACATGACACGCCTAAGTCTCAATCATTAGCCATTATCTTATAAAACGTTATGCCTTCACGTAGAACTCCTAATGGTTTTCTCTCATAAAACTCATTTAAAACATTTGTGTACTTAACACAAAACATATTAAAATCGAGTTCCAACCGACAAAACATGCACACATTTTCTCAAATCTCAATATCGCCTTAACGTAGAGCCCAATTTATTTTTCACGCAAACTCAAAGGTTTATAAAGCAATTTTACACTCAGCTTATAAACTCATACAATAATGGGCTCCAACCGGCTATAAAAACCGTGTGCAATTATATCACAAAACAACACCAAACATGCTTGTATTCTCAAATCATGGTTCATGCTACAACAATTCATCAAAACACATACACAAATGGTTTAGTTTTCCCTTACCTCTTCGCACCTCGTATAGTGCAATCGTTTCCCCCGTATCACGGACTAGCCTCGCATTCCACTCTGGAACTCCCGAGCTGTCCAAACGATGTTAAAACATCAATACTCATTATCACATCAACCTCAATTTTCAAAATCAAGCATAATTGCTCATAACTACTCAAATTTCTCAATTCTCATAACTCCATCACAAACCACAATCTCGCTCATAACACCTCAACATTCTATATTTCCTATGCCATAATATCTATGCTAATACACCACATTGTCTAAATCTCCATTTATAGCTCAAAATTCCTAAATTTACCAAAGTTGCTAAATATCATCATCACTCCAACTACATTGTAATTTCATCAATCCCTAATCATTTTTCAGCTATTTCAACACAATGCCAACAACCATTATCACAAAAATCATCTCAAATATAAGGATCGAAGTTTAGAAATTACCCAAAACTTGTGGAGAGCTTATCTCTTGCCTCGATTCGATCCGTCTTTCGATTTCCAAGTATGTTGTTCTCCCTTGGGTGAGGAACAACTTTCCTTCTTGCCACAACTTTTGATTTGGACGAAAATGGGTGCTTTGGATGAGTGAGAAAGCTAGGGCTCGGTGAAAATGGGGGTTGGAAGAGAGAGAAAGTGAAATTGTGGGAGAAAGCAGGGATTCCTTATATAGACTGAGGGTAGGAGATCGATCTGGCTCTTGATGAGATCGATCTGCATTTGAATTTGGGGACGATTTGGGGTAATTTATGCCTAGGAGATCGATCTGTCGAGGGGTGGGATCGATCTCTTTATGGCTTTATGAGATCGATTTGCGTCTTGGGGAGATCGATCTTCTCCCAAACAGAAACATTTGGAGATCGATCTCTTCCTCATGAGATCGATCTTCTCTCAAACAGAATCATAAGGAGATCGATCCTCTTCCATTGGAGATCGATCTGCTCCTTAAAGTCCTCCTTCCTTGTCATTTTTAACTCACCAGATCGATCTGTCCTCATAGCTTCATACTTATTTTAAACACTTAACATATAAATCTCCAATTATCACTCCCCAATTCACTTAGCTCAATAAATTATACTTCAAGTTCATATTACATAATTAAAATATGTTTGAAATCCTCAGATCTCACATGTTTTCCATGAGTTTACGAGTTAAAGTCCCCGAAATTTTTTATGAAACTATGTTTTCATTATATGGGGTACATATATATCCAAGAAATGACTATGATAAATATGTTTTTTCATGTTTACACGAGCTAGAGTCCCGTAATGATTTATGAAAATCATGTTTTCTATGAGAAACGGGTTAGAGTCCCATAACGATTTTGAGAATTGAGTTAGAGTCCCATAATGGTTTTCAGTACACAGATATGAGGCCCGAAATAATTTTGATAAAACGGGTAAGAGACCCGAAATGATTTGATAAAATGGGTGAGAGGCCCAAAATGATTTTTGTAGGGTAAAAAGGTATGATTTGACAATAGTCAGAGGATCTGGGGTCGATCTCGCATACATAGGGTAGCGTATGGAGACGACCGAGGATCTACCTAACCGACGGTCAGGGAATGAGCAGGATCTAACTTGTATGAGAAATACGTGTATACATAGTCCACACTTGGTGATGCATGTGAGTTCGTGCGTATAGTCCCCATTTGGTGGTGCACGCGAGATAGGATAGCGTACGACCCTGATCCAGTCCTACGGCTCCCCTGTACAATGGCCATATGTTCTTATGATAAATGTCCTACGGGACCTGATGTATGATGTACAGATTTTTTATGATGAGATTTTAAAGGTAGCCATGAATATGTTTTATGAAATGTGCCTGTGATAGCATTATTTCACTTTTTAAAGTGATAGTGTGATATGATTCAAGTATTTTGAGCTTTTGAGATGGTTTATGTATGTTTACACTATATGTTATGATTTCAGCATGATACCAGGAAACATACATAAAGCATACACTACCAGGAAACAACAAAGTAACACCTACTCTCCTTACAACATACACTACCAGGAAACAACAAAGTAATAGAAACATAAGTGCGAAAATAATTAAACAAAACTAGCATAGTAAAATGACTAAGAAACAGAGCAAAGCAGAGTATGATTTTTAGCTACTGTTGCTGCCGAGTCTAACAAGTTTGCCTCCTCTTTTTGTGCTGCTACTACATTGCATCATGAAGAAATCCTGTACCACACCAAAGGGATGCAGCCCACCAGCTTTCTTCAGGATAGGACGCTACCGTGAGCAACACCAGCAATGAGCACTCCGGCTCCAATCCTGGGCTTCTCAAACCAACTTGTGCCACTGTCTGCTTCTCTCTCGGGTAGGATGAACAAGGTGTGATAGCAAAGACACTAGATAAGGTTTAACTTAAATGCAAAATGGTGAAACTACTAGAAAATAAAATGAGCAAGTAAAAAAAATTCTGATGCAAAGGAAGCCGAGAGCTATATTAGGAGAAAATGGCCAAGTAAAAAAAAACTAAAAAAAAAAAACAAAGAGCTGATTTAACAGAACCAAGAAGAGCAAATGAAAATGATGCATTGTTTGCCATCATTAGAAAATATCCAAGTAGATGAAGAGCATAAACACGGAATGAAATGGAAGCTAACGGAAATTGCAAAGTAAAACAAATGGGAAAATAAAAAAAATACGAGAAAGGAAATAACTCTAAAAACTACTCTAACTACACTACTCCTACTCCTAAAATTACACTTACTTCTACTCCTAAAATTACATACTCTTTCAATTGTCATCCTTTCCTATTTATAAACACACTAGGGGTAAAATTGTAATTTCCACATCCTTGATGAGTTGGCTTTTTTTTGGCCACTTGTCTTCACACCATTGGCTCCTTGCAAAGATATTTCCATATCATCGGTCTTCTTGTCCAATTAGATGTGCTAGGTGGCATGACTCGTGTTGTCCGCGTGGCTCAATCTCGATTTTAGCCTAATTCCGATCCATTTTCTATCGAAATATTGAAAATTCATCCGGATTTAATTTATCTACAAACATGAGAATTTTAATTAAATAAAGGGGATAATTAACAAAATAAATTGGAGATTTAAATAATTAATTAGGAAATTAAGCATAAATAATTCTAAAAATATAGAATTATCACACCCCCAAACTTGAGCTTTTGCTTGTCTTCAAGCAAAACAAAATGATTGTAGGAATGACAAGTACAAAACACAATAATTTTTCCAATATCATCCTCAAAGAAAAAGTACAGACTATGAAATCAAAGACTCACAATTACAAGTCCAGCACTTAGAATTATTCAATCATAAGTCCTAACCCAAATTGGACTCCTCGTGAGTGTGTGAAAAATGTCAAAGTCACTTCACAGTACATTATCCAGATTAGATTATGCAAACATAGTGAATGCAAAAGTCAATGACATGTGATCATTCCCATAAGTTTGCTTTTCACTTCTCTCTCCACTAATGCAGTCACACTTAACTAAAGATCAATAGGACTTCATTAAGCTTGTAATGTAAGGCTGGGGCTAAGGTATGATAAAGTTGATTTAGGTTTAATTACCCCTTAACATGCATTACTTCTAGGATCTATAATGTAAGAGCTCTAATTATTTCCCCCAAACTTATTTATTTCACTAAACTTTTTATTCTATTTTTGTATTTTTCTTCTTTCTTCTTTTTTTTCTTTTTCTTTCTTTTTCATCATTTTTTTATACATACTCTTTCACTATCACTTAATACCCATATAGCTCACAATATATCCCAATGACTTTTCATGCTTTTGGGGTAAGGGATAGGAACAAAGTATTTAAGCTAAGAAAACTAACGCAGATATATTTACAGAGAAATGCTTATTTGGCCCAGATGGGTGACTAGGGGTAGAATATGTACAAGGAAGGCTAGAAAGGCTCAAACGATCCAAAGATGGCCTAAATCATCTCCTTAATCAAGTGTGATCTAATATTTCATCTTGAGATTAGATCAAACAAATTCTAGAATATGATACACAAAATCAACTGAACAAATGCAATCCTATATACATATAAGCTTTCTCTAAATAAATATACCGATTCATGACATGACATGTGCATAAGATGAGGAAATCACAATCAGAATCAAGATAAATTCAAGAACTCAACTTCATGCTTTTCCTATAATCATGCATCTCAGTCAATCAAAGTCAGACTAAATCATGGGGTCATATCATCGAAATATAGGAAAACTACATGTTAAGCACTAGATCATCCCAAAATCAAACAATTTAAGTTCATATTATCGAAAAAATTTTAAAAATTCCTTCTCAGATTTTCAAAAAAGTTTTGAAATTTTTTCCAATTTTCATAAAATTGCTCAAGTGAATCCCCTCCCCCAAACTTAAAGTGCACAATGTCCTAAGTGTGCAAATAATATAAGAATTGAAGTTCAGGAACAAAGTACTCCCCTTTCTGATGATAATGAACAACTGAAGTTTTGATTGAAAGCGTAAAACTAGAAATTAAACCTGCAAAATAAACAAAGAAAGAAATAACAGAAAAGAAAAAGAAAAAGAACTATATACAATGTGAAAAGGAAAACACAACCACTTCAAATGCAGCTGAAGAAAACAACACTCAGCAGCAGGGCGAAGAGTAGGAGGATTAGCCAAAATGGTGACAGAATGTTAACAATTAAATCCTCTGAGCCCTATCTACTTCCTTCTTTCTCTCAGATATTATATGCTTAAGCCTTATATTCTCCTCAATCTCCATCTTAAAACATTCTTAAGAGTCATCAGGGAGCTTCAAAGGTTTGAAACATTAAACTTCACTTCCTGGTCTAGGACTCTCATAGTTAAGTCCCCCTTTTGTACATCAATTACTATTCTACTAGTAGCTAGGAAAGGTCTACCTAGTATAATGGGGACTTCCCTGTCTGCCTCCATGTCCAAAACAATAAAATCTGCAGGGAAAATAAACTTGTCCACTTTTACTAAGACATCCTCAATGACCCCCTTCGGATATTTAATTGATCGATCAACTAACTGGAGGGTCACTGTGGTGGGCTTGGCATCCCCTATTCCTAACTTATGATAGATAGATGATGGCATCAAATTTATACTAGCTCCTAAATCGCACCGGGCTCTACCAAAGAATAAATTTCTAATAGTGCATGGTATGGTAAAACTCCCAGGATCCTTAAGCTTGGGGGGTAATTTTCTCTGGATAATAGCACTACATTCCTCAGTTAAGGCCACCATTTCATAGTCTTCCAGTCTTCTCTTCCTCAAGAGGATACCCTTTAAAAACTTCACATAACTTGGCATTTGCTCTAAAGCATCTGCGAAAGGAATATTGATGTGAAACTTCTTAAAAACCTCAAGGAATTTAGCAAATTGTCATTCCAGCTTTTGATCTTGGAACCTCTGGGGAAAAGGTACTGGTGGTCTAACTAGAGGCAATGTAGTGGGAACTTGTGTAGCATTAGAGAATGAGGAAGGCAATGAAGAAGAAGAAGGTATAGATGAAGAAGTGCCTAGCTTGGATTCTTTTGCAGCTTGATCCTGATGTTCCTGTTCTTTCTAAGCTGCTTCGTTATAACTTAAGGATTCTTCAACTATGTGCTCAACATGATTAGACTTAACTTGTGGCTCCTCTAGCTCTTTGCCGCTCCTAAGGATGATGGATTTTACATGTTCTTTACCCTCCCTTTGCCTAACATGATTAGCTTCAGTGTTACTAGGAAGGGTCCCTTGAGGACGTTGGCTAAGAGCATTTGTGTCAGACCCAGATTTTTGTAGCTTATTCTTTATGATTCCTATATGTATGAACCCTATGTAATTATAGTTGAATCATAAGAAGAGCATTTACTAGACATAAAGTGTTAGTAAAATAGTTTAACACGCAAAAGCTACATAAAGAGCCTAATATGAACTATAAGTGTCACAGGCTAAACCGAGAAAATCTAAATCATTCTGACTGAAAATAAGAACTTAAAATGAGAGAGCATAGAGAGCTCATGAAGGAAAGTCAGCTTGATTTAGTCCCGAACATAGAAAACGGGAGTAAAAGCTAAAAAGGGTAAAATGGACCTTTTTGGCGAGAAAAGGTATTTCGGGTGAAATTATCCACCAGGAACGGTTGAAACATAAAGACGAGAGTGTAAGAAATAAGATATGACACTTTCAAAATTTTGAGAAAAAGTCAACTTGGTCAATGGTTAAGGAAAAGTCAACTATAGTTAAGAAAGTGGACTTTTACCATAATTGACTAATCATGGTTAAAAATTAACCTAAGTGTGGAGAAAAAAATTGGGAAAAAATATTCTTGGCTAAAATACAAGATAATCATCCCCAGAAGTAAGGAAAATTTATTCGGAAGGATTCCGAAATAAATTTAATGGTTAAAAATGTAATGGCCTAAGGTGAAAATTTTAAAGCCCATTAAGGTATACTAAACGTATATCGAAATTCTTAGGTCCTTTAGACCGAATTGTTGGACCAATTGATTAGCCAAATTTTGAGACAATTAAAGGCCCGAGACATAGTAAAAATTTCAGCCCAAAAGCCCATTAAGAAAGCCCAAACTGAGAAACCCAAATGGAAAGCCCATGAGATAAATATCTAACCATAGTTAAAGCTAACCATGACTCATAAGGTGACTCATTAGGTGACTCATGGCTAAGGCTTGGAAAGTCAAGCTTAATGGCTGAAAAGTAAAGCTTAATGGCTAAGTATGTGGCTTATAAATTCAGCCACACTTGTAAGACCCAAATTTAATTAAAAACACAAAATGAATGAGCATTTGTGAAGGGAAGTCGGGTTAAATTTATCCCGAACACATGTAAGGGCAAAACGGTCAAAAGACCGAAAGCTGGAATAAATTCGATAAGAAAATTTAATTAAAAATAATGGATTTGAGAATCTTGATCAATAACGAAGAAATAATTAAATTTCGAGTCCAATTGATCAAGATCCGAAATTTTTAGAAATACCGAAAAGTCACTCGGGACAATATCTCGAAAATACGAAGAAATTATACACGAAAAAGGATTAAAAATATAATAAATAAATTAAATATAATTAAATAAATGAATTTAGAATAAAATATTAATATTTTTAGATATTTATACCTAATAATAATATTTAATTGAATATAATAATAATAAACTAAATTATAAATAATAATAAATAAAAATAATAATAATGGAAAAAAAAACCTGAAAATGGAAATTGGGAAGGAACCCGAAAGCTAAAATCGACTGCACCCGCGAGAACCCGAGACCCACGATCCAGCCACCGGTGATCATCAACCTCCGACGAAGGGCCGAGGAGGAAGAGGAGAGGCCGGTGAAGCTTTGGGCACCGGTGACGGGCCGTCAGGAGGCCAGAAATTGTCGAACGGAGGAAGAGAAAGCTGCGAGGAAAACGGGGTTGATCCCGGTGATCCACGGCAGCTGGGCGTGAACGGTGGGTACCAACGAGTTCAGGAGGAGGAGCCGGTTCTTTTAACACCGGTATTGGTCGGTGAAACAACCGAAATTCGGCGGATCAAGAGGGAGAGTGCCGCGGAGGGAGAAGACGAATCCGGTGGCCACCGACGAGATTCGGCCAACCCCGACCCCAGTCGAACACTCCCCCAGTACAGACGCACCGTTTGGCGCCAGAAACGAGCCGAGAATCGGTCGAAAATGCCATGAACGGTGGTGGGAACATCTGAACCGGTACGGACCGGTTCAGCAAAGAGGTGAACCGGATTGAACCGACTGAACCGGACCGGTCTGAACCGGGTTGAACTGAACTGAACCGGTTCAGCCAAGAAAGAAGGGAAAAAGGGAGAAAAAGAGAAAAAAAGAAAAAGGGAAAGAATTTTTGGGGATACACCGGACTTCGGGTAAGTCGATAAGAGGTCAAAAGTGACCAATTTGACTTTCGAGAAATTTATTTAATTTATATTTAATCGAAAAGTAACTCGGGATTAAATATATAATTGTGCAGTTATACGACAAAGCCCGAACGAGAGCCGATTGAGCTCCGATTTTCGTATCCCGCATCATATTGGGTAAGTATATTTTAATCCTGACAATTAAAGTCATTTAATACAGAGTTTCAATTATTTTACGAAATTTACGGAATAATTCTGTATAAAAAAGAATATTATTCAGAATTTTACAGTAATTATCGTAAATAGTGTATGGGCTATCCAATGAGTTTGGAACAAAGTTCGATGATTATTGGTAACCTGAATGAGCCCAGTAAACCCGAAGAAGGAATTTAATTAGTAGAAACGGGCTGAAAATGGGTCGAGGCCCATTAAGGTGCGATTGGGCCCAATAAGAGTAAATTGGCCCAATTAATTAAATCAACTATAGTAAACAGGAGAATTATATTTATTGGGTTAAATTGACGTGATAAATAATTATTTGCAGCCCCAGAGACTGGATTAGCAGCAAATCGGATCGGACGAGCCTCCGATAGTGAAATTTAGATACGCGCTCGACGAGAATCGAGGTAAGGGAATTTTGTAAGTGCATAGAGATACCTACACGTAATTTTGAGGGGAATTACAGGGTCTAGAATTACTTAAAGTATTTAGAAAATGAAATGATAATTTTACGAAAACCGGGGAATAGGTGAATAAAGAAAAAGATGATTTTGCCCTTGATAGTAAAATTTACAAAAAGGGTAGTAAGGCAGATAAATTGCATGATTTTCATGTTTTGATGCTTTATATGAATGTATTGCTTTGGTTTAAGTAAATTTACACATAGGTTGGCTGTTGATTTCTTGAATTATACGAAAGGATACCGGTTTGTACTGGTTACTATTTTAAAAGATATTTTATCAAGATTGAGCCACCTATCGTATTTACATGAATAAAAAGAGTGCTAGAGTCTTTATCGCACTCAAGTTTACTGATTTATTTCTCATGAAAAGCCGTACTGGAGCATTGTTCGTACGAGAAATTTGTGTGTGCACAAAATCGTGCTGGAGCTTCGCTTGCACGAGATTTTAGACATCATGATATGCATAGCGTGGTGCTGGAGCTTCGCTCGCACTAGACGTGAGTTGGCATGCATATAGTCGTGCAGAAGCCTCCTGTAGACTGTGTGTCACAGAGAGTTGAGATGCTTGCACGTATACTTTGAGACATGGGTTGGTTATCGACATAGTATTGGGGTGGGTAAGACCTACGGCAGGCACCCCCAGACTATGATATGGGTCCACGGAGTATGATGTACCGTATAAGTCATACGGAGTATGCTGTACCGTGCTGTCATGATGACTTTATGATGTTACTTGCTATTCTGGCAGGTAGGAATTGACCCCACCTCCCGTTGCAGTTGTGATACCCTGCACATCGGGATCCGTGTAGCCTGGGATCACAGGGACAAAGTATGGCCATAGTCCTCGATTTTTCATACAGTAACCTACATGCCTCACATGATATCAAAATGGTCTGAATAGACCAGGACGAACCCGAGGGAAGGGTAATGTCCCGATTTATGTTTTTAAAAGAGATGTGATTTAATGAATCAAGCTATTCCCGAGAGATGGGTTTGACCTTGATGAAGCTATTTTATGATGAAACAAATGAGTTTTAACGTGATGAGTTTTTAATTAAACAAATAAGTTTTAAAGTGATGAGTTTATGATAAAACAAAATAAGTTTTAATGTGACGAGCATGAGATGTCATACATGAGGATTTTTCCATGTTTGTTTTATATATGGATTTCATGATTTCTCTTATATGATATATACATACATGTGGCATCGTTTTAGTCATACCTCATGCTCCAAATGTAAACCATTTTATATCATGACATTATCAGCACGTAGATAGTATAGTTATCTACCTGCTTACATTATTGCCTTACTGAGCTGTTTATGCTCACCCTTTCATTTTCCACCCCACAGGTACATTCAGTAGAAGAGAACGACAGTAGTCTGCTTCTTATCAAAACCAGGTATACACATTTGTATAATTTTTGTATCTGAACATATAGAGGCACAGTACTATACATGGATGTAATATTGGGGATGTATTTAGTTTAAATAAATTGATATGTAAATGAAATATGAAAATGGAAAGGTAAATAGGTGAGAGGTGACTAACACCGAATCATAGCCCAACTGTTTAGTAGTGTAACTGTTCACGACGGGTAAGGAAATGAAAAAGTGAAAAATTTACTCTGATTTTTAAGTAATTTGGGTCGTGACAGAAAAGATGGTATCAAAGTTGAGTTGGCCTGATATGAGTCGGTGTTAGTGGTTAAGTAAATTTACATCCCCATGTACTGTGCATTGTTTAGATACAATTGTGTATATCAAGGTAGAAGTGTAGCTAAGAATTTAGTTTCGAATGCAAGAATATAATTTTTATAAATGATAGCCGCTATGGTAAAAGGGCGAGTACACATGCTCGAGGCCATAGAGATTGGCCTGAGAATCGAATGAGTCGTAACATGAGACTCAAGATTAGAGTGAGGTGGATGCTGATGTTGAGCATACTCCATAGCGTCTTATAAAGAGACCAAACAGTATTGAGACACGCTCCGAGAGGATGGAGTGAAGTGTAGAAAATATTTTGGAGTTATTTACTCAGTCTATGCATGTAGTTGAGGATAGGCAAGGTAAAGCTTAAACAGATGCCTCAGACTATAGAGATTTTTATACTCATCCGGTAGATAGCGAAGTAAAGAAGCCAATAGTTACTGAGGACTTGGTGTATGAGATAGCGAAGTTGTATGGATTCTTTCAGTGTATGTCGATCGAGAAAGTTATTTTTAACTGCGTTTATGTTGGAGTCCAGGCGAAACATTGGTGGAAGTCCGCTCGACCAATCTGAAGAGTTAGACGTCCAAAGTCGACATAAGAAATATTTCTGGATGTATTTCGGTGACAGAATATTTCAGACACTACTTAAGGGAAATTATAGGTAAATTTCTTACACTGACCTAGAGACACTAGTTGATTGATGAGTATGAAACTCAATTTATATCTCTGGACAGGTGTGAACCTGATACCATGGGCAGTGAGAGTCGGAAAGCCTAAAAGTTCATGGAAGGACTCAAATTATCGATTAGAGTCCGATTAGGTCATTACCTATGTCGAGGCAGTGCGTAGATTACAGTTGCATGAAGAAGATCATGTATTGCACGCCTATGAGATTGGGAAAGGTAGTAAGGGTCGAAATAGAGACAAAAGAGAATAGAAAATGACAGAGATGTCAGAGCGGGAAAGAGACCAGTTGGTAAGACATTAGAGCTGATGAGTCACATGGTAAGATTATTGGTAAGGCCCCAGTGTATCTAATTTAACACTTATGAGGGGTATTGTGATTGGAGAACCCCGACCTGTTACGAAGCAGTGTAGCAGTGTAAGCAGAGTAGCAGTGTAAGCAGTGTAGGATGTGTGGTAGATACCATGGAAGTAAAGGCCTACACCTACACCTTATTAACTAAAATAGGCGTTAAGTGTGGTAAGACGGGCCACTTAATTAATGATTGCTCAGAGTTGGGTGAGACTACCCTACAGAAGAGCAAAGAGACAGAGAAAACCCTGTTGATATCTTTGCACCAAAAAGGGAGGCCACAGCCAAAGAGAAAGGGAAAGTAGGATGTTGGATGAGGGCGAGTGTATGCCTTGGACCAGGACACTATTGATGTTTCATATGATGTGGTGAAAGATACCACACTAGTTATGAATAAAGAAGTAATTATTTTAATTGATCCTGGTGCCACGTATATATTTATACCGCCTTCATTTGTATATAAGTTAGTAAACGACGTGAATGCCTACACCCATGAGCACAATGCTGATAGTTAGTACCCCAACGAAGGAGGGTTAACTAATGAAATAATTATGAAGAAATTGTAAGTTGAAAATAGGGGTGAAAACATCACTGGAAAGTATACAGTAAGTTTTGACAAGTAATAAAAGGGGTGTAGCGATTGAAATTAAAGAAGTAAATGATGGTACTCACGAAATGAATAATGACAGAGTTTTGTTATAAGTGATATACGAAAAGAGATAAGTTTTGTGATAAATCCTAAATACGAGATAGACTGGAATAAGAGACGTATGTAAGGTAAGAATATCTGTGATACGTGAAGTAAATTGGGATTAAAGCAATTAGTAGCGAATATGAATTATGACCACATGGACCGATACGTAAAGTAATTGTGGTCAAGTCTGAGGGTTAATAAAGGTATTTCAAAATACCTCCCCGCCTGAAGACTTGACAGCGTCTAAAAGTATACGTAATCTATAAATTAAAATCGACAGTCGTAATATATAAATTTAAAATTAAGGTACTTTTACTGGTACGATAAGAAATATAGAATTCGATTAATCAAGAAGGTTTAAAAATTAATTAAAATTTTATAAAAGCCGTTAAAAAGGAAATGACATAGGTTAGTAGCTTGAACGAAAGCGATTTTGAAAGACATTTTACGTTTATGCGTACATAGGTCAAGGAAATAATGAAATATTCAATAGGACTCAATTACGACAAGTTATTTAAACTTTACCTGGACCGATTTGTTATCATCCTTATTAATGATATTTTGGGTGTATTTAAAGTCCAGGGAAATTATAAGCAACAATTGAAAATTGTTTTTACTAATGATTTGTGGAGAGTTCTCGAAATGGACTACTTTATTGACACGTTTAACTTAGAAAAAGTTGTATTTGAATGAGATGATAGACGTGACAGGAGTTTTGGTGTACTGAAGTAATAAACTGACCACCGCATTTATTCTCACCATACCCAACAGATTAAGAGGTTTCTCATGAGTCTATGGATACCTCAAAATAATGAATGGGCTGTGTATTGATGCAAAAGGGAAGATAGTTGATTTTGGATCCAGACAACTCAAGGATCATGAAAGGACTATCTGACCCATGATTTAAAAGTTGGCAGCGGTAGTACTTGTACTGAGAATATGGTACTATTATGTACATGGTGAGAAATTTTGGGTATGCACTGATCATAAAGCCCCAAGTATTTATTTTCACAGAAAGAGGCGAATATGAGAATACATAGTGGGTTAGAGCTTCTGAGAGATTTTGATTATGGAAATTGTACCACCCAGGAAAGGCTAATGTAATGGCTAATGCTTTGAGTAGAAAGAGCCTCGGGATGGTATTACATATGATGGTCAGGGAGGTTGAGCTGCTAGAGTAGTTGTGAGCCTCAGTAGTGATGTGATCCCTTGTGATGATGACAGTGATTGTGTGACAGCTAGCCTAAGACTAGAACCGGATGAGAGTGCCCGGATTTGACAGGCTTAGCATGATGATCGGCATGGTGTCGATAATTTGGGTTAGATTTAGAAGGGTACAGTGACAGAGTTCACAGGGAGTGATGATGACTTACTCAGGTTCAGAGACAGTATAAGTACTCCTCAAGACCACAGTGATGAGATAGTTATTGTCAGAAGCTCACTGTTCGAAATATACAGTGCATCCGAGAAGTAACAAATATATCGAATTCTGTAAAAAGGGTATTAGTGGTCAAATATGAAAAGAGACATGGTATAGATTGTGGAAAAGGCGTCTCGTATGTCAGCAGAGTAAGGTAGAGTAAAAGAAGTTTGCAAGGGTATTGCAGTCTCTACCTATATTGAAACGAAAATGGGAACAAGTTATCATGAATTTTGTGATGGGTTACAGAGGACCCCGATGAATCATAAGGCTATCTGGGTGATAGTCGATAGATTGACTAAGTCTACCCACCTTCTGGCTACGGAAATCCCTAGATACTCTGAGTGTGTAGGTGGATTTATGTGTATGGAAAATTGTGGAACACCAAGTATTTTTCCAGTGAACATTATATCATATAGGGATTCCCGCTTCACTTCTCATTTCTAGGAACGTTTTCAGGAAGCTATGGGAACCCGACCGAGAGTTAGCACAGCTTTCAATCCTCAGACAGATGGTCAGTCAAAGAGGACTATACAGGTTATGGAGGATATGATGAGAGCGTGTGCCATTTATCTTATAAGCTCCTGGGATGATCAGTCGTAACTAATCAAATTCGCCAATAATATCAGTTGTCAATTGAGTATCGGGATGACTTCAGATGAGGCATTGTATGGCCATAAGGGTTGTTTCCCCGATTTGGATAAGAAGAAGTGGGTGACAAATAGAAAATTGTTCTCGAATTGGTAAAACAAACCTCTGAGGATGTTCAGTTAATTATGGAGGATTAAGAACACCTCAGAGCAGATAGACAAACTATGCTGATAAGAGACAGAAACCATTGGAATTCACCGATGGTGAATTAGTATTGTTGGAAGTTATTGGTCCTAAGGACGTAACAAGATTCGGAAAGAGATTGGACAAAGTGGGAGACAAGGCCTGGAGGCTGGTGTTACCACCTGAATTAGCAGACATCCACAATGTGTCCTATCTTATGATGCTTCGAAAATACTGCCCGGATCCAACGTATGTGATCAGGTACGAGCCTCAACAATTTAGCTCAATGAAAGTATAACATATGATTGGAAAATTGATTCGGGTATTAGATGGAAGAAGAAAGTGTTGAAGTTTAAGATGATCTCCCTAATTAAAGTCCTTTGGTAGTAGTAAAGTGTTGAAGTTTAAGATGATCTCCCTAATTAAAGTCCTTTGGTAGTAGTATACTCCGAAAAAGTCACAAGGGAATTATAGAGTATGATATGTGTGAAATATCCAGAGTGATTTACAGACTAACTTGGTTCTAATTTGGAGGACCAAATTTCTTAAGTGGGGGAGATTTTGTAAGACCCGAATTTAATTAAAAACACAAAATGAATGAGCATTTGTGAAGGGAAGTCGAGTTAAATTTATCCCGAACACATGTAAGGGCAAAACGGTCAAAAGATCGAAAGCCGAAATAAATTCGATAAGAAAATTTAATTAAAAATAATGGATTTGAGAATCTTGATTAATAAAGAAGAAATAATTAAATTTCGAGTCCAATTGATCAAGATCCAAAATTTTTAGAAATACCGAAAAGTCACTCGGGACAATATCCCAAAAATACGAAGAAATTATACCCGAAAAAGGATTAAAATATAATAAATTAATTAAATATAATTAAATAAATGAATTTAGAATAAAATATTAATATTTTTAGATATTTATACCAAATAATAATATTTAATTGAATATAATAATAAACTAAATTATAAATAATAATAAATAAAAATAATAATAATGGTAAAAAAAAACCTTAAAATGGAAATCGGGAAGGAACCCGAAAGCTGAAACTGACTGCACCTGCGAGAACTCGAGACCCACGATCCAGCCACCGGTGATCATCAACCTCCGATGAAGGGCCGAGGAGGAAGAGGAGAGGCCGGCGAAGCTTTGGGCACCAGTGACGCGCCGTCAGGAGGCCGAAAATCGTCGAACGGAGGAAGAGAATGTGAGACCCCGTATATGTAAAGTTGTAATGTGTAATGAATGTGAATGGACTTGTAATGTAAAGTATGATTGATGTAAGTCCATGGATTCAATGTACGTATGTGTAATATGATTTGTAACGTACATACAAGTTTCATTAAGTATGAATATGAAGAAATGAGTTCTTGTAAGTGATGAATGTGATTGGAACTCAAAATGAGTAATGTGGGTGATTTGGAATGGTTATGTGGAGTTATAATCTGGGTTTAAGTGAAATTATGAAAATGGGCATGTAAATGCTTGACAAATGCCATAGTGAGGAAATCAATGAAATATGAACACTATGAGCTTGATATCGATTTAATATCGATTTGGAATGAGTTAATAGGCCTAAAAGAATCCATAGACTCGAGTTTTGGATAAAGTAATGAAACGAGGCCTTATAAGCGTTAATAGAAAACTATAGGTCGAATTGACTATAGTGAACGCACGATGTCATATTATATGGATCGAATATAATGCGGGATACGATTTTGTGCAGTCACGAAGAGTTCGTTGAAGACGAATCGAACCATACGAGTAAGCAGCTTAAGGAAGTGGAATCACGCATCGCGATTCCAGGTAAGGGAATTCTGTAAGTATATAGAGGTAGCTGCTCGTATTTTGTGGGTGTATAGGGCTTTGGAAATGTGCATGGATTTATAGAAATGTGTTTTGAAGATGTATGGATGTGACTATGAACAATTGTATGAGATTTGGTGGTTGAAATGGTATTGTAAAGAAATGGGATAGTAAGGCTAATAATTGCATAAATCTAATGTTTTGATGTTTTTCAAAATGGAATTGCTTGGTTTTAAGCAAGCTTGTAGATGGGCCGGCTAGTGTTTTATTGATGTTGTGGAAAAGCATTTGTGAAGTGCTAAACCCGATTGCCAGGATTGTTTGATTGTGTATGAGCCGCCTATCGTATTTGCATGACATAAATCGCGCTAGAGCCTCGCTCGCGTTGGATTTCTATGTTTTCACTTGTGTGATACGTGCTTGAGCTTAGCTCGCACTTTGATTTGAATTGTGATGATGTTTTATAAACCGTACTGGAGCTTACGCTCGTACTTGGATTTGAGTGGTTTTTCTTATGCATATAACCGTACTGGAGCTATGCTCGTACGTGGTTTCTTCATATTTTATGCATAAATGCCATACTAGAGCGTTGCTCGTACGAAGTGATTGGTTTCGATGCATGAATTACGCTAGAGCATAGCTCGCGCCGGTTTTCACACTGTGGTATGTATGAGGCCGTGGTGAGAGATACGGGTTAACTCAGGGAACCCAATAGGCCTGACAGACCTCTTGAGTGGGGTGAGGGTGAGGGGTTAGGACCTAACATAATCCATTCAAGGAACCCAACAAGCCTAACAGACCTCTTGAGTGGGGTGAGGGTGAGGGGCTAGGACCTGAATCAGGGAACCCAACAGGGGCGAGCAAGGCCATGAGGGGCTAGGACCTGGTATTGAGGTTACTCCCACGCGCTCTTGAGACTATAAAGGTTACACTTGGTATGGGGTAGATAAGACCTACGGCAGGTACCCCCAACCATGTTATGGGTCCGCGGAGTACGATGTACCGTGTATATCACATGGAGTATGATGTACCGCGTGGTGGTTACTTGATTTGAGAAAGTTTGGCGGAGAACTAACCCACCTTCGTACCAGCATGATACCCCGCACACCTGGATCCGTGTGGTCTGGGATGATATGTGACAATTGGCCAACGTAGTCACTTGAGATATAGTAACCTGTCTCCTTGCTTGATTTACTTACTACCACATGATTTTAAATCTCTAAGTGTGATCTGTGATTGTTTAAGGTAGACCCGAAGGAGGGGTCGAGCCTCGTGGATTTGATTTGTGAAATGAAAATGAGGGTGTGATTGTGAATTGATGTGATGAGATTGTATGTGTTGAGAAAGAGTTTTATGACGTGGGTTTAAAAAGGAGGTTTCTTAATGAATTGCCCTTTTCATAAATTTAAATGAGATCGAGCATGAGATGATTTATACATGATGTTTTTACCATGTTTTATATGCCAATGTACATGATTTTGATACATGAAATATATGTATACTCATATGGCATAGTTTTACTTCCTCATGCTCCTACTACAAACGATTTATGCATAACACTATCAGCATGTAGATAGAGTAGTTATCTACCATGCTTGCATTATTGCCTTACTGAGCGTGTGGTTGCTCATCCCTCTCTATTTTCCCCCTACAGAGCGTGCATAGTAGCCCAGTGAGGACTGAGGCGTGGTATTTTGGACTCCGCTGCATCTCCATTGCTTAGAGGTATATACACAGTGATTCTTTTTGTATCTAAACAATGTAAAAGCACAGTATTCTTTTGAGTTGTAATTATGGGGGATGTAGATGTCAGTAAAACATGCTTTTGTATAAGTACAAGATTAAATGCAAATGTATGACATCGTTTTATTTAACTGAGAATGAATGAGATGTGGAGTTTATTATTGACTCACAGCCCAACAGTGTGTGGTGAGTTAGTTCACGATTGGGTAAGGTAACAGTAAAACGCAGAAATTTTTTAGTGATTTTCGATTAAAGAGAATGTAATTGGGTCGTGACAGAGAAAGCCGCAAGGAAAACGGGGTTGATCCCGGCGATCCACGGCAGCTGGGCCCGAACGGTGGGTACCGACGAGTTTAAGAGGAGGAGCCGGTTCTTTTGAGACCGGTATTGGCTGACGAAACCATCAGAATCTGGCGGATCGAGAGGGAGAGTGCCGCGGAGGGAGAAGACGAATCCGGCGGCCACCGGTGAGATTCGACCAACCCCGACCCCAGCCGAACACTCCCCCAGTACAGGAGCACTGTTTGGCGCCAAAAACGAGCCGAGAATCGACCGAAAATGCCATGAACGGCAGCGGGAACATCTGAACCGGTACGAACCGGTTCAGCAAAGAGGTGAACCAGATTGAACCGGCTGAACCAGACCAGTCTGAACCGGGTTGAACCGGACTGAACCGGTTCAACTAAGAAAGAAGGGAAAAAGGGAGAAAAAGAGAAAAAAGGAAAAAGGGAAAGAATTTTTGGGGATACACTGGACTTCAGGTAAGTTGGTAAGAGGTCAAAAGTGACCAATTTGACTTTCGAGAAATTTATTTAAATATAATCGAAAAGTAACCCAGGATTAAATATATAATTGTGCAGTTGTACGACAAAGCCCGAATGAAAGCCGATTGAGCTCCGATTTTCGTATCCCGCATCATATTGGGTAAGTATATTTTAATCCCGACAATTAAAGTCATTTAATACAGAGTTTCGATTATTTTACGGAATTTACGGAATAATTTTGTATAAAAAGGAATATTATTCGAAATTTTACAGTAATTATCGTAAATAGTGTATGGGCTATCCAATGAGTTTGGAACGAAGCCCGATGATTATTGGTAACCTGAATGAGCCCAGTAAACCCGAATAAGGAATTTAATTAGTAGAAACGGGCTAAAAATGGGTCGAGGCCCATTAAGGTGCGATTGGGCCCAATAAGAGTAAATTGACCCAATTAATTAAATCGACTATAGTAAACAGGAGAATTATATTTATTGGGTTAAATTGACGTGATAAATAATTATCTGCAGCCCTAGAGACTGGATTAGCAGCAAATCGGATCGGACGAGCCTCCGACAGTGGAATTTAGATACGCGCTCGACGAGAATCGAGGTAAGGGAATTTTGTAAGTGCATAGAGATACCTATACGTAATTTTGAGGGGAATTACAGGGTCTAGAATTACTTAAAGTATTTAGAAAACGAAATGATAATTTTACGAAAATCGGGGCTTAGGTGAATAAAGAAAAAGATGATTTTGCCCCTGATAGTAAAATTTACAAAAAGGGTAGTAAGGCAGATAAATTGCATGATTTTCATGTTTTGATGCTTTATATGAATGTATTGCTTTGGTTTAAGTAAATTTACACATAGGTTGGCTGTTGATTTCTTGAATTATACGAAAGGATACCGGTTTGTACCGGTTACTATTTTAAAAGATATTTTATCAAGATTGAGCCACCTATCGTATTTACATGAATAAAAAGAGTGCTAGAGTCTTTATCGCACTCAAGTTTACTAATTTATTTCTCATGAAAAGCCGTACTGGAGCATTGCTCGTACGAGAAATTTGTGTGTGCACAAAACCGTGCTGGAGCTTCACTCACACAAGATTTTAGATATCATGATATGCATAGCGTGGTGCTGGAGCTTCGCTCGCACTAGACGTGAGTTGACATGGATATAGTCATGCGGAAGCCTCCTGTAGACTGTGTGTCATAGAGAGTTGAGATGCTCACACGTATACTTTGAGACATGGGTTGGTTATCGACATAGTATTGGGGTGGGTAAGACCTACGGCAGGCACCCCTAGACTATGATATGGGTCCACGGAGTACGATGTACCGTGTATGTCACACGGAGTACGCTGTACCGTGCAGTCATGATGACTCTATGATGTTACTTGCTATTCTGATGGGTAGGAATTAACCCCACCTCCCGTTGCAGTTGTGATACCCCGCACACCGGGATCCGTGTAGCCTGGGATCACAGGGACAAAGTATGGCTATAGTCCTCGATTTTTCATACAGTAACCTACATGCCTCACATGATATCATACGGTCTGAATAGACCAGGACGAACCCGAGGGAAGGGTAATGTCCCGATTTATGTTTTTAAAAGAGATGTGATTTAATGAATTAAGGTATTCTCGAGAGATGGGTTTGACCTTGATGAAGCTGTTTTATGATGAAATAATTGAGTTTTAATGTGATGAGTTTTTGATTAAACAAATAAGTTTTAAAGTGATGAGTTTATGATAAAACAAAATAAGTTTTAATGTGACGAGCATGAGATGTCATACATGAGGATTTTTCCATTATTGTTTTATATATGGATTTCATCATTTCTCTTATATGATATATACATACATGTGGCATCGTTTTAGTCATACCTCATGCTCCAAATGTAAACCATTTTATATCATGACATTATCAGCACGTAGATAGTATAGTTATCTACCTGCTTACATTATTGCCTTACTGAGCTGTTTATGCTCATCCTTTCATTTTCCACCCCACAGGGTACATTCAGTAGAAAGGAATGACAGTAGTCATATCCGCTGCTTCTTATCAAAACCAGGTATACACATTTGTATAATTTTTGTATCTGAACATATAAAGGCACAGTACTGTACATGGATGTAATATTGGGGATGTATTTAGTTTAAATAAATTGATATGTAAATGAAATATGAAAATGGAAAGGTAAATAGGTGAGAGGTGACTAACACCAAATCATAGCCCAACTGTTTAGTAGTGTAACTGTTCACGACGGGTAAGGAAATGAAAAAGTGAAAAATTTACTCTGATTTTTAGGTAATTTGGGTCGTGACAACACCATTGTCATCTTCATCACACCAAATTCGGCTAGAAGAAGAAACCATTGAAACATATTTTCCAAGCTTTCTCTCACTAGAAATCACTAGGAATTAGGCATAATTGAAACTTGCATCCTTTATGGAAGTTGTTCCAAATTGAAAGGAGAGTGACATATGTTGGAATTGGCTATCAAGGAGCCATAGAGTGCAAACCGAGAGCCTTCAAAGATTCGACCAAAGGGTGAACACAACAATTGGTATATTTACTAATTTTGAATTTCATATATGTTAATGTATGAATGATTTAAGTATGTTGGTATATGTTTTAAGCATTGAAACATATTACATCACCATGAAGTTGGTTAGGCCAAGAGTGAGTAATGGGATAATGATTTATGTCCATATGATTTTAAGGAATAAATGGATTAATGTACATGTGTTAATAATTATGGTGTAATTAGAATTAATCAATTTGATTAATTAATACATGTAATTAGTTGGCAATCAAGGTGTTTGATAAAATTCCTAAATGAACTATATGATAGTTAGTAATGTTGCCTACCAAGTGTTTGTGAAAATGTCTAAGTGAATTGGCTAGACAAATAGGCATGGATGGCATGCCATGGTGAAACCGAGGTATGGATAGCTCTCGACCATGGCATGTGGTCGAGAGGCCCAATAGGCCAAGTCCAAATATTTTAGACCCAATATGGCGTAATGGGGCAAGAACAAGCACAATAAGAGTTGGTGGGCCCCACAAGCCTAATAGACCCAACAAAAATAAATAGTAAAATGAAAATGGGCTTAAGGTATAGTTAGGCCCATTAAGGATTATTAAGGCCTATTTAGGGAAATGGACTGTATTTAATGTGAAATACAGTAGGAAAAGTGTAATTAACCTGATAAATGGTTATATGCAGCTCCATAGAGTATTGGAGGAGCAAATCAGACTGCTGAAATGAGCAGCGTAGAGAAAGTGAAATTTCTCAAGTGATTGCAGGTAAGGGACTTTTGTGAGTAGTTAGAGATACCTGCACGTATTTTCTTCTGCTTTTACATTCACTTAAAAACTCTGAGGGTCAGAGAAAGTGAATAATAATTATTGCAACCCGATAGTGGCAAATTATGATTTTGCCCCTAGTTAGTCAAAAAGTCAACTTTCGTGAAAAGTTGCAAAAAGCATGGACACTACTATTGTGAGTGTTTAACTGCTGTTTAGCATGAAAATAAATAGATGGGCTAATGAATTTAAGGTTGATGCGAAATAAGCACACTTAATAGTGCTGATTTTGATGTTTTGTAAATCATCCCTTTTTAAAGAGCCATCTATCATATTATGTGAGGATGAATCGTGTTGGAGCACAGCTCGCACGGGATTTCATATATTGTCCATATACATTAGTGATGGATTTTGATTCGTACTAGATTTCCATGACATGCATGATAGAGTACTGGAGTTCTTACTCGTACTCAGTTTTATATGATATATGCATGACAGAGTACTGGAGCGATTAGCTCGTACTCGAGTTTTACATGAGATACATGACAGAGTACTGGAGCATTGCTCGTACTCGATTCTTCATGATTTATACATGACATAGTACTGGAGCTATTGCTCGTACTTTATTTGATGATATTATGCATAGTATGGTACTGGAGTTATTGCTCGTACTTGGTTTAATACATGAACTATGCATTGACCTAGTTGCTGGAGGTTTACTAGAGTTGAGTTTGTGATGTGAAATAGTGTTCGAGCGTAGTGTCGACTGTGTGTCGCACTCAAAGGCGCGCACTGTATGTGATATAAATTATATGTTATAATCCCACGCCACATCCTCGTGTGACTGAGTGTCACATTTGTGAGAGGATGGCCCGCATGGGGATATTAGAGATGTGGTATGATATTCCATGGTTTGAGGGCTAAGACCTATGGCAGGCACCCTGACTGTGATGTAGGGTCCACGGGTGTACTTTGTACCGTGCCCGAGGCATGGGAGTACGCTGTACCGTGTGTTGTGTATAGCTGACGGTTGTAATGGACTGACCATCCTCCCATTGCAACAGTGATACCCCGTGCATCGAGATCTGTGTGGCTTGGGTTCATATGTCGGATATGATCATAGTCCAAGATACTATTTGCATTTCACCACAGAGTCTCACATGATATATCACATTGATTGACTGATTTAAATTGTGGACAGACCTGAGGGATAGGTCGGACTCCGATTTTGTGTTGTGAATTATTTAATGCCATATTTATTGTGATTTAAATATACATGGCATGATTTACATAAAGGCATGATTTATATACGATGCATTGTTTTGCACTACATGCCTACATTTGAGAAAGAAAGCATGATTTCTGTACATGGGATTTAATCTGTACAAGTATATATATTATATTTAAAGACATGCTTTTAAAGTGAGTAAAGGAAATAATGTTTTCAAGGCATAGCATTATTTTGAGTAAATAGTGTAGATATCTACTTGCTTGCCTGATTTCCTTATTGAGCGCGTTGTATGATCACCCCCTTTCTTTACATCTCTCTACAGAGCATCAGCAGTACAGCGAGAGCTATTGAGGGATAGTATTCCTGAGTCCACAGCTAGTTCCTATCAACCGCCAGGTATACAGATTTTGTACGGTTATGTATCTAAACATAGAAACAGCACAGTGATGTATACGATATATATTATGAGGAATGTATTTGTATTAGATTTTATATAATCTTACATATATAATAAAAGCAGTTACAGTCAGTAATAGTATATTGACATGTATGTATGATAATGGAAAATGTGGTAAAAGAGGACTCTGACATCAAATCACAGCCCAACCATTGAAGAGAGAAAAGGTAAGTTAAAATGCGAAAAATTTGTAGTGGTTTTTGGTTAAAGTCATGGATTGAGAATGGGGTCCTGACAATTTGCTATCTGTCCAACCTGAACTTTTAAGTTCTTAATTGAAGCAGCTTGATTTTACAGGATAGTCGTGAATATTTCCTTAAGCGAGGGCTTCTTCTCAGCTGCTAGTGCATGGTGTAGTTGTGGATGCGTAAGTGGTGGTGGTGGTGGTGGTGGTGGTGATTGATGGAAGTGAGATGGATGATGCTGAAATTGTGGTGGGGATGGTTGATGAGGCGGGTGATATGGAAATTGTGACTGTGGTGGTACATGAACAGGTGGAGCTTGAAAACTAGGGGGTTTTACAGGTCTAGAGCTAGAAGTTTGCCCTTGGTTTTGGCTCCAGGAGAAGTTAGGATGGTTCTTCCACCTTGGATTATAGGAGTTTGAAAAAGGGTTGTTCTGTTGCTTCTGAAGTGGAGCAAGATACTGAATCGATTCTAGGTTGAGCTGACACTTATCTACAGAATGGGTACCACTACACAGCTCGCAGGAAAGAAAATGACTTTGGATAGAAAACAATGGGTTAGGATTAGTGGAAGGATTATGTTGGGAACTGAGCGACTCTACCTTCTTTGTAAGATTAGCAATTCAAGAGGTCAAGGTAGACAGTGTGTCAAGCTCATAAATACCCGCTGACTTTTTTGGCAATTGCCTCTCCGAGGACCATAGATAGTTGTTAGCCGCCATCTTTTCTAACAACTCATAAGCTTCCTCCTCTGTTTTACACATTAGCGCTCTTCCCACCGCAGCGTCAACAATGGTCCTATTTGGGTTTGTAAGTCCGTTGTAGAAGGTCTGGACTTGCAGCCACAAAGGTAGACCATGATGAGGGCACTTCCTAAGAAGCTCCTTATATCGTTCCCATGCTTCGTAAAGAGATTCAGAGTCGTACTGGGTAAAGGAAGATATATTACTACGGAGTTAGGCTATTTTAGAGGGAGGGAAAAACTTAGCTAGAAATTGATGGGCTAACTCGTCCCATGTAGAAATGGATCCTGGGGGCAAGGAGGTTAACCAGTGTCGTGCCCTATCTCTAAGGAGAAGGGGAATAATCTAAGCCTAAGCGTATCATCAGATAATCCATTATGTTTAAACGTGTTGCACAAATCCAAGAATTGCCCAAGGTGAGCATGTGGGTCATCGTGTGGAAGCCCACTGAACTGTAGAGAAGTTTGGATCATCTGGAGGATTGCGGGCTTAATTTCAAAGTTATTTATAGGGACAGCTGGTGGCCTAATGCCGGAATAATATCCTCCAATTGTCGGCATCGCATAATCTCCAACAGTTCTAATTTTTCTATTTTCTGCCATGGTGAATTGTAGCGGAGCTAATAATTTCCTAGAGTCCTTTCGAATTTTTCTAAAAGTGTGTTCGATTTCAGGATCTAGAGGAAAGCAATCAAAACTTCTGGCTCTATGCATGTAATCATCGAAAAGTCCTTAGAAATTTTTTTAAATTTTTAAATTTTTAATTTTTTTTTATTTTTTCAATTAACTAATCTAGATTAAACATTTACAACCTAAATATTTACAAGCTAGAATTACACCTAAGCATAATTTCACCGATATTAATTAACGACTAATTAAAACTTCCCCGGCAACGGTATTATCCGCAAGTGCACGGGTCGTACAAGTAATAATGGGATTTGAGTCTCGAGTTATCGTCCCACAGAGAAGTTGATCAACCTAATTAACTACCGGTTAATCTTATCCTAAGTATATCCTAGCAAATTATGAAATTAAGGAGGGTGATCTACGTAGCTAGAATTAAAAATACTGAAAGCAATAAAATAATAAAAGCTATAAAATAAAGAAATTAAAATCGAGCAAAATTACTTACAGTGCTCCACGCAATTAAAATAAAAAAAAACTTACAAAAGAAATTAAAACAGTTAAAACTAATTAACGCAATAAAATGCAATTATGAAAATAAACCAATAAAATTAAACTAACCTAAAAATGCATGTAATTAAACTAATAAAAATTGCAAATTTAACTATCCTAAAATCTAATAAAAATAGAAACCAAAGTAACAATGCATGAAAAACATTTAATCTAGATTAATTCTAAATGCCACTTATAAAACACTAAACTAAAATAAAATCCTAAAACATTTAATATAAAATTAACTACTAAAAAAAATTAAGACTAAAAATTAAATTAACAAATTTAAACACTATAACTAATCTAAATTGACAACTAACAACTATCCTAAACTAACAACTAATTATCATAATCAAAAATAATACAAATACATTAAACATTAAGCTTAACAAATGAGAGATGGCCAAACAAGGCCTTAAACAATTTTGGCAATTAAATGGGACCTAAGCATTTGGTACTGTTCACTGTCTTTCTAATTTCATGTTCAGTTCCAGGTTATGTTCACGGTTTTAGCTATTGGCTCTCTGCTGCATTCTGCATGTTCGCCTGGTACAGACTGCACCCTGCTAGCTCTCGGTTCCTGTTGCTTGGTCTGTTCTCTGTTCAGGGCTACTCTCGGTCTGCTACTCCAGGCTCCGTTCCAGCTTGCTTCAGCAACTCTCACTAACTCTACTGCATCCAGTCTGTCTATGGCTCTCGGTTTCATGCATTTCTTCTCTGCCCATGCTTCAATCACCAGTCTTCTACACCATGCTCTTGATTCCCTACCTAACTCAATTCCAGCAATGTTATACAGCAGCGATGACACAGTCTTGTAATGCCATCATCCTCATCGCGTGCCCAAAAAATAAATGAACCGAGATAAGAAACAGAGTGAACGAGAGTTGATAGCTGTAAAGAAAGTGTTAAAAGCTTGAAGACTGAACAATATTAACACCTACTCTCCTTACAACATACACTACCAGGAAACAACAAAGTAATAGAAACAGAAGTGCGAAAATAATTAAACAAAACTAGCATAGTAAAATGACTAAGAAACAGAGCAAAGCAGAGTATGATTTTTAGCTACTGTTGCTGCCGAGTCTAACAAGTTTGCCTCCTCTTTTTGTGCTGCTACTACATTGCATCATGAAGAAATCCTGCACCACACCAAAGGGATGCAGCCCACCAGCTTTCTTCAGGACAGGACGCTACCGTGAGCAACACCAGCAATGAGCACTCCGGCTCCAATCCTGGACTTCTCAAACCAACTTGTGCCACTGTCTGCTTCTCTCTCGGGTAGGATGAACAAGGTGTGATAGCAAAGACACTAGATAAGGTTTAACTTAAATGCAAAATGGTGAAACTACTAGAAAATAAAATGAGCAAGTAAAAAAAATTCTGATGCAAAGGAAGCCGAGAGCTACATTAGGAGAAAATGGCCAAGTAAAATAAAACTAAAAAAAAAAAACAAAGAGCTGATTTAACAGAACCAAGAAGACCAAATGAAAATGATGCATTGTTTGCCATCACTAGAAAATATCCAAGTAGATGAAGAGCATAAACATGGAATGAAATGGAAGCTAACGGAAATTGCAAAGTAAAACAAATGGGAAAATAAAAAAAATACTAGAAAGGAAATAACTCTAAAAACTACTCTAACTACACTACTCCTACTCCTAAAATTACACTTACTTCTACTCCTAAAATTACATACTCTTTCAATTGTCATCCTTTCCTATTTATAAATACACTAGGGGTAAAATTGTAATTTCCACATCCTTGATGAGTTGGCATTTTTTTTTTGGCCACTTGTCTTCACACCATTGGCTCCTTGCAAAGATATTTTCATGTCATCGGTCTTCTTGTCCAATTGGATGTGCTAGGTGGCATGACTCGTGTTGTCCGCGTGGCTCAATCTCGATTTTAGCCCAATTTCGGTCCATTTTCTACCGAAATATTCAAAATTCATCCGGATTTAATTTATCTGCAAACATGAGAATTTTAATTAAATAAAGAGGATAATTAACAAAATAAATTGGGGATTTGAATAATTAATTAGGAAATTAAGCATAAATTATTCTAAAAATATAGAATTATCAAGTGCCGACCGGCTGGGGTGGCTCGGCTTGCTCGCCTGGTCATCTCTCTGGTGGCATCCGGTAGGTGAGGCCGACGGGGCTGGGTTTCTCGGGTTGTTCCCTTTCCGTTTACAGAATCGCGACTCGCGATTCTGTTTCATTTTTCTTTCATTATTATTATTATTATTATTATTATTATTATTATTATTATTATTATTATTATTATTATTATTATTATTATTATTATTTATAATTTATTTTATTATTATTATATTCCATAAAATAATATAAAATTACAAAATATCCACCCAAAAATTATATTTTATTTAAATTAATTTATTTAATTAATTTATTATATTTTAACCCTTTTTCGGTATATTTTCTCTGTATTTTAGAGATATTATCCCGAGTGAATTTTTGGTAAATCTTAATAATTCTGGATCTTGATCAATTAGACTCAGAATTCGATAATTTCTCCTTCATTGATCAAGATGTCCTAAAACCCTATTTTTAATTAAAAGTTTCTTACAGAATTTACACCGAAATTCGATCTTTTGATCGTTTTACCCTTGCACATGTTCGGGATCAATCCAATCCAACCTCCCTTCACGAACACTCACTCATTTCGTGTTTTAAATCCTTATCTCCAGTCTGAATCCCATTCGTTTAAATTTGTGACCATTTTCAATCCTTTATAAGAAATTACGATATAATTTCGGGTCTTACAGTATTAGTATTCTCGCTACCATGTTTTAATATATGAAAATTTTTGAAGTATCTACGAATTCATAAAATGTACTTTTGATACTCGAAAAGCACTATTCACCTTTAAACCGAAAAATCAAAAGAAAAGCCATATTTTCGAGCTCTTCGAGTATACTTTTGGTATATGTAACATGTTTTGGAAAATGTAGTTTGTAATAAGGAAATGGGATTTTATGAATTAAGGTTTATGTGTACAAAATGACATGAAAGTTTAATTTTACGAGCTTACAGGCAAATAAGTCTGAAAAAGAGTTTAAAAGTTCTGTTTTAAGACTAAGGCCACATGTAGTCTATGATATCTGTCATGTATGGCCTGTGTGGAGTTTGGACCTTCATGGTGCATGCCTTATACCACATTGTGCACACTCAGTCCCTTGTGGTGCATGTTTAACGGCGTCAGGTATTTGTGCCACTAGGTGCCTTATCTCCGCCACTCTTTGTACTGTTCATTTAAGTTTTAATGGCGTAGGGCACTGTACAACCCTGATCCAGTCTACAGTCCCCTTACCATGGCCATAGGTACTATGCCTATATGAACATGACCTCTATTACTATATGTTTCTGCCTAGTCTCTATGAATTATTTTCGTATGACATTCTGAAGAAAAGTGATAATATAAGACCCGAAATTAAATCGTAAATTTTATGAGATAGAAAAATGTTCACAAATTTAAAGGAATGAGATTCGGACTGAAAATAAGGATTCAAATCATAAAATGAATGAATATTCGTGAAGGGAAGTCGGGCTAAATAAATCCCGAACACGTGTAAGGGCAAAACGGTCAAAAGATCGAAAGCCGGGATAAATTCGATAAGAAAATTTAATTTAAAATAAGGATTTAGAATATCTTGATCAATAATGAGGAAACTATATAATTTTGAGTCAAACTGATCAAGATCCGAAATTTTTAGAAATACCGAAAAGTCACCCGGGACAATGTCCCGAAAATACGGAGAAATTATATTGGAAAAATGATTAAAAATATAATAAATAAAATAAAATTAAATTAAATTAATTTATTTAGAATAAATTAATAGATTTTTGTAGATATTTTACAATATATTTGAATATTTTAATGAATATTTTAATAATAAAACAAATTGTTAAAAAAAAAAGAAAAAAAAAAGAAAGAATCAGAATCAGAAAATGAAAACTATCGGGGAGAGAGAAGAACCAAGGAAAACGGAGAGGGAGACCCGCGCGTGGCCGACCGACGAGCCACCACCGGCGACCTTTGACCTCCGACGAAGGGCCGAGCAGCAAGAGGAGAGGCCGGCGAAGCTATTGGCGCCGGCGACGCGCGCTAAGGAGGCCGAAAATCGCCGAACGGAGGGAGAGAAGCCCGCGGGGAAAACGGAGTCTGTACCGGCGATCCACGGTAGCTGGGGGCGAACGGCGGGTACCAGCGTGATCAGGAGGAGGAGCCGGTCCTCTTGAGACCAGTACTGGCCGGCGAAACCCCCGAAATCTGGCGGATCGGGAGCAGACAACCGCGGGGGAGAAGAGGTGATTCGCCGGCGATGGCTGCGTTTCGACCCCAACCGAGGCCCGATTCTGAATGCCCAGGTGTAGCCGAGCCGAACGGCACCGAAATTGCACCGGGAACCGGCCGGACGGCGCCGGAATGAGCAAATGGGGATTGAACCGGTCGAACCGGCCTGAACCGGCCAAAACTGAACCGAACCGGACCGAGCTGAACCGGCAGTCTGAACCGGTCTGAACCGGACTGAACCGGTTCAGCCAAAAAGAGAGGAAAAAAGGAGAAAAAGAGGAAAAGGAAAAAGGGAAAGGATTTTCGGGGATACACCGGACTTCGGGTAAGTCAATATGAGGTCAAAAGTGACCGAATTGATTTTTGAGAAATTTATTTAAATTATATTTAATCGAAAAGTAACCCGATATTAAATATAATAATTGTGCAGTTCGACGATAAAGCCCGAACGAGAGCCGATTGAGCTCCAATTTTCGTATCCCGCATCGTATCGGGTAAGTACAGTTTAATTCCGACAATTAGAGTCCTTTAATACAGAGTTTCGATTATTTTACGGAATTTACGAATTAATGTTGTATAAAGAGGGATATTAATCGGATTTACAACGTAATTACCGTAAATGGTTTACGGGCTATCCAATGAGTTTGGAATGAAGCCCAATAATTATTGGTAAGCTGTATGAGCCCAGTAAACCCGAGGAAGGTATTTAAACAGTATAAACGGGCTGAAAATGGGTCGAGGCCCATTAAAGTGCAATCGGGCCCAATAGGGATAAATGGGCCCAATGATTTAAATTAAGCCCAGAAAGTATTAAATACGATTAAATTGCATAATATCTGACCTGAGGAATATTAATACGCAGTTCCGGACATTTGATTGGAAGCAGATCGGACTGCGCGACGTGACAACAGTGGAAAAGGAAAGGTCAGACTCGACGAGAATCGAGGTAAGGGAATTTTGTAGGTGCATAGAGATAATTATGCGTATTTTGAGAGGGGATTTACAGGGCTTAGAAATTTATTAAAACATCTATAAATAAAGTAATAATTTTTACGAAAATCGGGGCTTAGATAAATAAAGGAAAATGACTATTTTGCCCCTAGTTAGGAAATTTTCAAAAAGGGTAGTAAGGCTATGAAATTGCATGAATTTCATGATTTTAATGTTTTATATGATTATATTGCTTTGATTTAAGCAAATATACACATAGGTGGGCTGTTGATTTCGTGAATTTTACGAAAGGGTACCGGTTTGTACCGGTTACTATTTTAAAAGATGTTTTATTAAAAGTGAGCCACCTATCGTATTTACGTGACTAAAAGAGTGCTAGAGTCTTTCTCGTACTCAAGTTTACTGAATTATTTCTCATGAAAAGCCGTACTGGAGCATTGCTCGTACGAGAAATTTGTGTGTGCACAAAACCGTGCTAAAGCTTCGCTCGCACGAGATTTTAAATATCATGATATGCATAGCGTGGTGCTGGAGCTCCGTAAGCCTGTGACCTGGTGTGGGGCGGGCAGCAGGATGCTCACATAAACGCACTAGACGCGAGTTGACATGCATATAGTCGTGCGGAAGCCTCCTGTAGACTGTGTGTCACAGAAAGTTGAGATGCTCGCACATATACTTTGAGACATGGGTTGGTTATCGACATAGTATTGGGTTGGATAAGACCAACGGCAGGCACCCCCAGACTATGATATGGGTCCACGGAGTACGATGTACCGTGTATGTCACACGGAGTACGCTGTACCGTGCAGTCATGATGACTCTACGATGTTACTCGATATTCTGGTGGGTAGGACTTGACCCCACCTCCCGTTGCAGTTGTGATACCCCGCACACCGGGATCCGTGTGCCTGGGATCACAGGGACATAGTATGGCCATAGTCCTCAATTTTTCATACAGTAACCTACATGCCTCACATGATATCATACGGTCTGGATAGACCAGGACAAACCCGATGGAGGGGTAGTCCCGATTTGTGTTTTTTAAAAGAGATGTGATTTGATGAATCAAGGTATTCCCGAGAGATGGGTTTGACCTTGATGAAGTTGATTTATAATGAAACAAATGAGTTTTAAATGTGATGAATTTATGATGAAACAAATAAGTTTCAAAGTGATGAGTTTTGTGATTAAACAAATGAGTTTTAAAGTGAAGAGTTTATGATGAAATAAATGAGTTTTAATGTGACGAGCATGAGATGTCATACATGATGATTTTCCATGTGTGCTTGATATGTCGATTTCATGATTTCTTGTATATGATATATACATACATGTGGCATTGTTTTAATCTTACCTCATGCTCCGAAAGTAAACGATTTTTACATCATGACATTATCAGCACGTAGATAGTATAGTTATCTACCTGCTTACATTATTGCCTTACTGAGCACGTTTCGCTCACCCTTTCATTTTCCACCCCACAGGGTATATTCAGTAGAAGAGAGCGACAATAGTCTCGCATCTCGGTTATCCGCTGCTTCTTAGCAAGACCAGGTATACACATTTATATAATTTTTGTATCTGAACATATAGATGCACAGTACTGTATATGGATTTAATATTGGGGATGTATTTAGTTCAAATAAATTGATATGTAAATGAAATATGAAAATGGAATGGTAAATAGGTGAGAGGTGGCTAACACCGAATCATAGCCCAACTGTTTAGTAGTGTAACTGTTCACGACGGGTAAGGAAATGAAAAAAGTGAAAAATTTGTAGGGATTTTTAGGTAATTTGGGTCGTGACAAATTAAATGGTTTCAGAGCAGAGTTGGCCTGATATGAGTCGGTGTTAGTGGTTAAGTAAATTACATCCCCATGTACTGTGCATTGTTTAGATACAATTGTGTATATCAAGATGGAATTGCAGCTAAGAATGTTGTTTCGAATGCAAGAATATAGTTTTTACAACTAATAGCTGCTATGGTAGAGTGGCGAATGCACATGCTCGAGACCGTAGAGATCGGTCTGAGAATCAAATGAGTCATGATATGAGACTCAAGATGAGATAGTGCACGAGGCAGAGGTCGTAGAGGTAGACCTGAGTCTGCTAAGTCGTGCTGAGTTGACCCATGAGAATCGAGATGAGATTTAAATAGAGGTTAATGTTGAGCATACCTCTCAGAGTCCGATAGAGTGATCGGATAGTATTGAAACACGCTTCGTGAGGTTGGAGCGGAGTGTGGAGATTATTTTGAGGAGCAAATTGCTCAGAGTAGACATAAGATCAGAGGGCGCAGCAGAGCTTTGATTGAAACCCGCTCGACCCATCTTAAGTGTTAAACATCCAGAGCTAAGATGAGAAATATTTTGGATGTATTCCGGTGATAGGATATCCTGGACATGATTTAAAGAAAATTATGGATAAAAGTCCGTACTCTGACCCAGAGGATTTGATTTATTGATGAGTATGAATCTTAGATTATATCACTAGGCAAGTATGAACTCGATGTTGTGGGCAGTGAGAGTTGGGAAGCCCAAAAGTTCATGAAATGACTCAAATTGTCGATTAGAGTCCGATTGGCTCATTACCTATGTAGAGGCAGTGCGTAGATTACAGTTGCGTGAATAATACCATGTGTTGCACGTCTCTGAGATTGGGAAAGGTAGTGAGGGCTGAAATAGAGACAGAAAAGAGAATCGAGAAATGACAAAGATGTTAAAATGGAAAAATGGTAATTGGTAAAAGATTTAATTTGATGAGTCATAGAGTAAGATAATTGGTAAGGCCTCAGTGCATCCAATTTTGGCACTCTTGAGGGGCATTGTGATTGGAGGACCCCGACCTGCTACGAAGCAGTGTAGCAGTGTAAGCAGAGTAGCAGTGTGATCACTGTAGAATGTGTGGTAGATACCACGGAAGGAGGGTCTATACCTACACAGTATCGATGAAAATGGTCGTTAAGTACGGTAAGATGGACCATTGATTTTGGTTGCACAGAGTTGGGCGAGATTGCCCCACAGAAAGGTAAAGAGACAGAGAAAAACTTCGTTGGTATAGCTGCAACAAAAAGGGAGGCCATAGCCGAAAGGAAAAAGGAAAGTAAGCTGTTGGACGAAGGCGAGAGGATGTCTTGGACCAGGACACTATTGATGTTTCATGGATGTGGTGTAAGATACCACACTTGTTATGAATAATGAAGTACATATGTTCATTGATCCTGGTGCCACACATTTATTCATACCGCCTTCATTCGCATATAAGTGAGTAAAAGGTATGAATGCCTACATCATTGGGCACAATACTGATAAATGAGTACCCCAATAGAGGAGGATTAATTAACCGAATATAGATATAGAGATTTTAAGTTGAAAACAAGGGTGAAAACATCATTGAAAAGCATACTGTAAGTGTTGACAAGTGATAAAAAGGGGTGCAACATTTGAAATTACAGGAGTAAAGGATTGTACTCACGGAATGAATAATAGCAAGAGTTTTGTCATGAGTGATACACTAAGGAGATAATCTTTGAGATAAGATAGATCCTAAATACAAGATGTATTGGAATAAGAGACATATGCTAGGTAAGGAACATCCTTAATATATGGAGTCATTAGGATTAAAGCAAGTAGTAGCGAATATAAATTGTGACCACAGAGACTGAGATATAACGTAGTTGTGGTTAAGTCTGAAGGTTAATAAAGGTATTTCAAAATACCTCCCTGCCTGAAGACTTGACAGCGTCTAAAAGTATATATATAACCTATAACGTGAAATCAATCATTGTAATAACTACCTTTAGCATTAGGATACTTTTACTAAGACGATAAGAATATTAAAATTCGGCAAATCATAAAGGTTAACATAGTAAAATTTAATAAGAGCCGTTAAGATAAGAAAAGGAAGTGACACAGGTTAGTACCTGAAAACGTAAGCGGTTGAGAAGGATTTTATACGCTCATGCGTAAATGAGTCAGGGATTATATCGATTTGTAACCATCCCTATCGATGATATATTGGGTGTAGTTAAAGTCTAGAGCAAATTATAAGCAACAATTGAGAAATGGCTTTTACAAATGGGTTGCTGCGAGTTCAAAAAAAAAAGGATATACTTGGTTGACACGTTTAATTAAGAAAACGTGGTCTTTAAATGAGATGATAAATAAGATGATAGATGTGACGGGAATTTGGTGTAATGAAGCATGAACTGACCACCGTGATTAAGTTCACCATACCCAACAGCTCAAGAGGTTCTCAGTGAATATGGATACCTCAAAATAATGAAGGAGCTGTGTATTGATGTATAATAGGAAGATAGTTAATTATGGAGTCAGACAACTCCTTGATCACGAAATCAACTATCTGACTCATGATTTTAAGTTGGCAACGGTAGTGTTTGTACCGAGGATATGGTACTATTATGTACAGGGTGAGAAATTTTGGATATGCACTGATCATAAAGCCCTAAGTATCTGTTTTCACAGAAAGAGGCAAACATGAGAATACATAGTGGGTGAGAGCTTCTGAGAGATTTTGATTGTGGAAAAAAATTGTACCACCCAGGAAAGGCTAATGTGATGACTGATGCTTTGAGTAGAAAGAGCCTCGGGATGGTACCACATATGATGGTCAGGGAGCGTGAGCTGCTTGAGCAGTTATGGACCTCAGTATTGATGTGATCCCTTCTGATGATGACAGTGATTGTATGACAGCTAGCCTGAGACTAAAACCGGATGGAGTGCCCGGATTTGACAGGCTTAGCGTGATGACCGACATGGTGTCGATGGTGTGGGTCAGATTCAGAAGGAGACAGTGACAGAGTTCACAGTGAGTGATGATGAGTTACTGAGGATTCCGAGACAGTATGAGTACTCCCCAGGACCACAGTTGATGAGATAATAATATTGTCAGAAGCTCACTCTTCGGGATATACAGTGCATACGGAAAGTAATGATTATATATATCGAAATCTCGAAAAGGGTATGGGTGGTCAGATGTGAAAAGAGATATTGTGAAGATTATGGAAAAGTGCCTAGTATGTCAGCAAAATAAGGTAGAGTATTAAAAGTCTGCAGAGTTATTGCAGCATCTACTTATATCGACACGGCACGAAAAATGAGAGCAAGTCTCCATGAATGTTATGATGGGTTATAGAGGACTCAGACGAATTACGAGGCTATTTGGATGATAGTCGATAGAGTGACTAAGTCTACGCACCTTCTGGTTATGAACTCCCCAGATACTCGGAGTGTATATGAGGATTTATGTATAAGGAAGATTGTGGAACATTATGTAGCGTTCCAATGAGCATTGTATTATATAGGGATTCCCGCTTCACTTTTTACTTCAGGGAATATTTTTCAGGAAGCTATGGGAACCCGACTGAGTATTAGCACAGCTTTTCATCCTCAGACAGATGGTCAGTCAGAGAGGACTGTACAAGTTCTGGAGGATCCGATGAAAGCATGTGCCCTTAATTTTTATGCTCTTGGGATGATCAGTTATTACAAATCGAATTCGCCAATAGTGACAGTTGCCACTTGAGTATCGGGATAACAAGATATGAGGCAGTATATGGCTGTAGGGGTTGTTCCCCAAATTGGATAAGAAAAAGTGGGTGACAGATAGAATTATATTCAACCTTGGATAATAAGTCTTTGAGGATGTTTAGTTAAGGATGAGAGATTAAGAACACCTCAGAGCAGATAGACAAGTATTGGAATTCACCATTGGTGAATTAGTATAGTTGAAATGTTTCTTGTCCTAAGAGAATAAGGACATAGCGAACTTTTGGAAGAAGGTAAATTGAGTTTCGCTGGATAGAATCTTTTGAGAGATTGGACAAGTGGGAGATAAGACATGTAGGTTGGTGTTATCACCTGAATTACCAGGCACCCACAATGTGTCTCAGCTTTTGATGCTTCGGCAATACTATCCAGATCCAGCATAGGTGATCGAATATGAACTCCAAAAGTTCAGTTTAATGAAAATATAAGTATATTGATAAGTTGATTCGGGCATTAAGCAGGAAAGAGAAAGTATTGAGGTCTAAGAGGATCTCCCTAATTAAAGCCTTTGGTAGTAATACACTCCGGAGAAGTCACTTGAGAATGACAGTATATTATACGATAGATGTACCCGGAGTTGTATATGGACTCATATGACTTGGTTCTAATTTGGAGGACCAAATTCCTTAAGTGGGGGAGAGTTATAAGACCCGAAATTAAATCGTAAATTTTATGAGATAGAAAAATGTTCACAAATTTAAAGGAATGAGACTCGGACTGAAAATAAGGATTCAAATCATAAAATAAATGAATATTCGTGAAGGGAAGTCGGGCTAAATAAATCCCGAACACGTGTAAGGGCAAAACGGTCAAAAGATCGAAAGCCGGGATAAATTCGATAAGAAAATTTAATTTAAAATAAGGATTTAGAATATCTTGATCAATAATGAGGAAACTATATAATTTTGAGTCAAACTGATCAAGATCCGAAATTTTTAGAAATACCGAAAAGTCACCCGGGACAATGTCCCGAAAATACTGAGAAATTATACTGGAAAAATGATTAAAAATATAATAAATAAATTAAATTAAATTAAATTAATTTATTTAGAATAAATTAATAGATTTTTGTAGATATTTTACAATATATTTGAATATTTTAATGAATATTTTAATAATAAAACAAATTGTTAAAAAAAAAAAGAAAAAAAAAAGAAAGAATCAGAATTAGAAAATGAAAACTATCGGGGAGAGAGAAGAACCAAGGAAAACGGAGAGGGAGACCCGCGCGTGGCCGACCGACGAGCCACCACCGGCGACTTTTGACCTCCGACGAAAGGCCGAGCAGCAAGAGGAGAGGCCGGCGAAGCTATTGGCGCCGGCGACGAGCGCTAAGGAGGCCGAAAATCGCCGAACGGAGGGAGAGAAGCCCGCGGGGAAAACAGAGTCGGTACCGGCGATCCACGGCAGCTGGGGGCGAACGGCGGGTACCAGCATGATCAGGAGGAGGAGCCGGTCCTCTTGAGACCAGTACCGACCGGCGAAACCGTCGGAATCTGCCGGATCGGGAGGAGACAGCCGCGGGGGAGAAGAGGTGATTCGTCGGCGATGGCTGCGTTTCGACCCCAACCGAGGCCCGATTCTGAATGCCCAGGTGTAGCCGAGCCGAACGGCATCGAAATTGCACCGGGAACCGGCCGGACGGCGCCGGAATGAGCAAATGGGGATTGAACCTGTCGAACTGGCCTGAACCGGCCAAAACTGAACCGAACCGGACCGAGCTGAACCGGCGGTCTGAACCGGTCTGAACCGGACTGAACCGGTTCAGCCAAAAAGAGAGGAAAAAAGGAGAAAAAGAGGAAAAGGAAAAAGGGAAAGGATTTTCGGGGATACACCGGACTTTGGGTAAGTCAATACGAGGTCAAAAGTGACCGAATTGATTTTCGAGAAATTTATTTAAATTATATTTAATCGAAAAGTAACCTGAGATTAAATATAATAATTGTGCAGTTCGACGATAAAGCCCGAACGAGAGCCGATTAAGCTCCAATTTTTGTATCCCGCATCGTATCGGGTAAGTACAGTTTAATTCCGGCAATTAGAGTCCTTTAATACAGAGTTTCGATTATTTTACGGAATTTACGAATTAATGTTGTATAAAGAGGGATATTAATCGGATTTACAACGTAATTACCATAAATGGTTTACGGGCTATCCAATGAGTTTGGAACGAAGCCCGATAATTATTGGTAAGCTGTATGAGCCCAGTAAACCCGAGTAAGGTATTTAAACAGTATAAACGGGCTGAAAATGGGTCGAGGCCCATTAAAGTGCAATCGGGCCCAATAGGGATAAATGGGCCCAATGATTTAAATTAAGCCCAGAAAGTATTAAATACGATTAAATTGCATAATATCTGACCTGAGGAATATTAATATGCAGTTCCAGACATTTGATTGGGAGCAGATCGGACTGCGCAACGTGACAACAGTGGAAAAGGAAAGGTCAGACTCGACGAGAATCGAGGTAAGGGAATTTTGTAGGTGCATAGAGATAATTATGCGTATTTTGAGAGGGGATTTACAGGGCTTAGAAATTTATTAAAACATCTAGAAATAAAGTTATAATTTTTACGAAAATCGGGACTTAGATAAATAAAGGAAAATGACTATTTTGCCCCCAGTTAGGAAAATCTCAAAAAGGGTAGTAAGGCTATAAAATTGCATGAATTTCATGATTTTAATGTTTTATATGATTATATTGCTTTGATTTAAGCAAATATACACATAGGTGGGCTGTTGATTTTGTAAATTTTACGAAAGGGTACCGGTTTGTACCGGTTACTATTTTAAAAGATGTTTTATTAAAAGTGAGCCACCTATCGTATTTACGTGACTAAAAGAGTGCTAGAGTCTTTCTCGCACTCAAGTTTACTGAATTATTTCTCATGAAAAGCCGTACTGGAGCATTGCTCGTACGAGAAATTTGTGTGTGCACAAAACCGTGCTGAAGCTTCGCTCGCACGAGATTTTAGATATCATAATATGCATAGCGTTGTGCTGGAGCTCCGTAAGCCTGTGACCTGGTGTGGGGCGGGCGGCAGGATGCTCACATAAACGCACTAGACGAGAGTTGACATGCATATAGTCGTGCGGAAGCCTCCTGTAGACTGTGTGTCATAGAGAGTTGAGATGCTCGCACATATACTTTGAGACATGGGTTGGTTATCGACATAGTATTGGGCTGGATAAGACCAACGGCAGGCACCCCCAGACTATGATATGGGTCCACGGAGTACGATGTACCGTGTATGTCACACGGAGTACGCTGTACCGTGCAGTCATGATGACTCTACGATGTTACTCGATATTCTGGCGAGTAGGACTTGACCCCACCTCCCGTTGCAGTTGTGATACCCCGCACACCGGGATCCGTGTGCCTGGGATCACAGGGACATAGTATGGCCATAGTCCTCGATTTTTCATACAGTAACCTACATGCCTCACATGATATCATACGGTCTGGATAGACCAGGACAAACCCGATGGAGGGGTAGTCCCGATTTGTGTTTTTTAAAAGAGATGTGATTTGATGAATCAAGGTATTCCCGAGAGATGGGTTTGACCTTGATGAAGTTGATTTATAATGAAACAAATGAGTTTTAAATGTGATGAATTTATGATGAAACAAATAAGTTTCAAAGTGATGAGTTTTGTGATTAAACAAATGAGTTTTAAAGTGAAGAGTTTATGATGAAATAAATGAGTTTTAATGTGACGAGCAAGAGATGTCATACATGATGATTTTCCATGTGTGCTTGATATGTCGATTTCATGATTTCTTGTATATGATATATACATACATGTGGCATTGTTTTAATCTTACCTCATGCTCCGAAAGTAAACGATTTTTACATCATGACATTATCAGCACGTAGATAGTATAGTTATCTACCTGCTTACATTATTGCCTTACTGAGCACGTTTCGGTCACCCTTTCATTTTCCACCCCACAGGGTATATTCAGTAGAAGAGAGCGACAATAGTCTCGCATCTCGGTTATCCGCTGCTTCTTAGCAAGACCAGGTATACACATTTATATAATTTTTGTATCTAAACATATAGATGCACAGTACTGTATATGGATTTAATATTGGGGATGTATTTAGTTCAAATAAATTGATATGTAAATGAAATATGAAAATGGAATGGTAAATAGGTGAGAGGTGACTAACACCGAATCATAGCCCAACTGTTTAGTAGTGTAACTGTTCACGACGGCTAAGGAAATGAAAAAAGTGAAAAATTTGTAAGGATTTTTAGGTAATTTGGGTCGTGACAGATAAGCTTTGTGATATGTAAGTTATACGATACCAGTTATGACACTCGAATGTGCTTTGATTTGATTTTTGAAATTAAGTTTGTTTCGACATATATATATATATATGTATGTGTTTATTTTATTAAGCTTTGAATTTAAATATCCTGTTTTTTATAATTTTTGCCACTAAGATTGCTCTAAACTTATTACTTATTGGGCTTGAAAAGCTCATCCCTTTCCTTTACTTTTACAGATTACCTTCAGTGATCAGTAGCCTATACCTACTATATAGTGGTCATGGGCTGGTAGACTCGACCCCTCCCCAGGCTACCTTTAGTACAAATAAGGTATACTCTTTTATTATTGCCAGACATCCTGTAAAATATAGACAATGGTTGTAAAGAACATTTTAGGATGTAATCTAGGTAAGGATAAATATATGTAAAGTTGTAAATTTATAGCTTTTATAATAAAATGCATTTCAAAAATAGTAAGGTAATGTAATGAGTATGAACTCATTGTTGAGTAGGAAAGGAAATTAAAATCAACTCGTTGAGGATACAAACTGTATTTTGATCCTTGTAGGGAGGTAAGGGTATGAATAACCTGTTATACTGGTGAAATTTCGTAAAATAAAATGGTTAAGAAATCGGCACTGATAGGAATGCAACTTAAATAAAAAATTAAGAAAAAGAAAAATTAGCTCATATTTCCACGTTTTCGGGGCGTGATAGATATTGGCTTAATTTAATGGCATTTGAGCTCACTTATGAAGAATGTGATTGAGTGTACTAGAAGATATTTTCTATAATAACCAAATTTGTCTTTTAGTACAACTCACTCATTGCCACCTAGCATGCCACATGGCTTCACTTGATTCACTCTTGGAAGATGATGACAAGTTTTCACATGGAATTCTAATGGGTTGGCCACCTAGGACGACACTTAGACAAGAAGACCTTAAAGACCCAACTAGGTTAGAACATATGACAATTAATTACCAACACACCTAAATTGTCATTTTACCTCTTTACCCCCAATTTACCTATATATATATATATAAAGAAAATGATGGGGTTGGAAGAGAAGCTCGCCTACCTTAGGAATTTCTTTCATTTCTGTTAAGTTTTTTAATGTTCTTTAGTTGTAGAAAGTAGCCACCAATTTACTTGTTTTAAATCTTCTATTCTTCTTTGTTAATTCACTTACTTTCTTTATAATTTAAGCTCAAGTTTTACCTTAATCTTACTACTTTAATTATGTTCTTTAATTTCCACTTCTTCTACTCTATTTCTTTTTTAATTTGTTGTCCTTGATTGATTCTATGAGAATGGGAACTTGAAAGGTTACAAAATCACCTCCATAAACTATTGTTCTTGAGCTTAGTCCACATTACATTTTATTGATTTTATTTTTCTATTTTCTATTTTCCAACTTAGTTATTATTGTTTATAAGCTTTTATCTACTGCTTTATAAGCATATATTAGTATTATATATTTGCTTTAATGTTTAAAAAAACAAAAATAAAAATTCATCATTTTCCATTATAATATGATGTCTCACCTTGTGAATGACATTTTTACTTTGCTGATAGTTTAGAAAATTAAAGTCTATCTTTTGTAGTATTTCACTTCTATTCAATAGCATTTTTTTAATAACTTTTATTAATCTTAGGTAGTTGATGTGCAAGTTTCGGTTGCATCGATTTCACGATTTTTCATTCTAAATCAGTCTAGTGGAATTCAGTGCTATACACGTTACTCTTTGTTTCATTTTGATTTCTTTTATTTGTTTCTTAGGCATTGTGAGTATTTCTTATTTTCATTTTTCTTCTTATTTTCATTGAATTTCATTTTCTTATTTTCTTTTATTATTTTATTTTATGTAATTAGCCTTAGTAATCATACACATTTTTCCATAAATTGCTAGAATATACTTTAAGATGTAATTATTTGGTAATCAATTAAGCTATAAAAATTTCTATGGGAAGATATTTTGAACTCACATCCCCATTACTTGTGTGACTGTGTATACTTGCACGTAGATACCGTTTAGGGTCAACATGCTAGAATACAAATTTCATGCCACTAAAAGACAAAATAATTTCTCTTGTAGTACAACTCATCCATTTTGCCAACCAACTTACCACATGTTCTCATTTTATTCACTCTTGGAATATGATGACAAGGAATCACATGGACTTTACATGGCTTGGCTACCTTGGATGATACTTAGACAAGAAGACAAAAGATGGTTGTTGTCAAGGCCCAACTCTTTCATAAGCTGTTGTTTAACATCCCCTTAGAGCTTAGATCCCCCCTAGGTTTACCTTGACTCATACATACTGTACACTGAACTGCAAGGTTTTATCAAAGAAAATACCATAATTGGCGCCCCCACAGGGTTCGAACCATGGACCCTTATGTGACGCCCCGGAAGCGTGGAAATAGGGGCTAACGTTTTCCTTTAATCTTATTTTCTTACTTAGCTTACATTCCTGTACAGTATAGGTTACTTAATTCTTCTGTACTTAATCCTTTAATCATTTAAGATTTGCTAGAAATTTCGGCAGCATAACCTCTTATATTTGACCTATCTTCATGCAATGAAATACAATTTATAAGTGTAATGCAATTGCTTTTACTTCTTAAACCTTACCATCTTTCAATTCAAAATATATTACCACTACATCAACTATATTCGTAATTAACATCATCAACATTTCATTTGTTTCCCAAGACATTTATCTACAACTTTGTAACATTAGATTGCATTCCAAAAGTATACATATACAATCTAGTATTTATACAATACCACTATCTGAGAATAAACATCAAAGAATATACATGAGCATGTACTAAAGTTAGTCTAGGAGGCTCAACATTCACCAGGCTACTCGAGTACTTAGCAATAACTGAGCAGATTCTATTGCAGATAATCTGAAATGGAGTAAAAAAGGGATGAGCTTCTGATAAAGCTCAATAAGGAAAACATTTAAAAAAATCCTGACAAATCCCAAAAACATGTGAAAATCAAGGTTAACATGTTTTCGTACTTACTTAAATCCATTTGCATAAACTTACTTGCTTACTTTGAAATAAAACATTCATACATATATACTTATGAAATTCGATTTGCATGCATGCCTACTTTCTTTGAAATAAAGTATACTTACTTTGAAATAAGTATACTTACATACATGCTTACTTTGGCAAACTTATGCACTTACTTGCTTTGAAATATAGTAATCATACATACATACTTACTTGCTTAAAATTCACATACTTCTTACTTACTTTCTTTCATACTTAAAATGTTCATACATTAAAACATCGAGATTGGCTATGTCCGAATAGCTATCATGTAAACATACGTCTTCTTTCGTAGGGGGAATTCTGTATCGATGGCCATGGTAGGGGTTGTAGACGGGATCAGGATGGTACAACAAATAAACGTAGTATCTGAATAAACATTCTACTAGCACATAGCTAGGGCACGGGCACCAGTGGCACTCATCGTACAGGAGACATACATGTGTACTGCGCGAGCACGAGATACTATGAAACATGTGCCACGCGTAGCAAACTCAAACACCACAAAGGTATAAAGAAGCACTACACAGGCGAAATGTAACAAGGCCATAAGTGGCGGAGCCAAAGCACCACAAGTAGTGGGCATGATATGCACACAACATATGCTATAGGGTAGCCCTCTAGTCTCAGGAAAACCATGCTTCTATACATACTTTCAGACGTACGTAAAATTTATTTGAAGTTGAAATCTTAAGACCATAAAGTTTCTAATATAAAATATTAGTATATTTAAACTCATGCTTGGTATACCAAAAATGGCTGAGTTCAGGAATTAAACCAGGTTTCTATTCCTTTCGGGAATTCCTAACGGAAAGGCTTGGTTTTCCCTCGAAAATTCTTTATACATCCATTAAATCATTTCATACAATATAAACAGGTATAGGATGCCATTACAACTTTAAATTACATCCCTTACCTTAACGGGGCTAGAGCAGCGCTAAATCGTTTGGTCTCCGATTTGCCTCGTTTTGCTTGTCGATACCTCGAGTTACCACAAACAACACAATTAGTATTCAAATCATCATTATTTCATATTTTTATTCATTTATAACTTAAACAGGGTCAATCGAACCCTTTTTTAGCCATTGTTCTTACTTTTTCGATTTTACCGATTAAAGTGCTGATTTAAGCTAATTTTGACAATTTTGTTTTTCTAACTTAAAATTCATCAACTTATCAACCTAAGTAATTATTCAAGTCTCTAATTCATACTTTTCAACATGTCAAATTGCTCATTCTTATACTTAATTTTTCACTGAGCTGGGCTAGAAACAGGACTTTTTCGGTATAAATTTAACTGTCGATAACCTCAAACTTGTAAACCCCACAAATTTCCTACAATTAGTTAGACTATATATAAAAATGGGAATAATAAATGTTAATGGAAGTGTGAATATTCGTTGAAGGGCTCGAGGACTATAGGAACCGAGAAGCCCGTGTATGACAGGGAATTCGAAAATATGGGAAGTGATAAAGCAAATGCAAGCATGGAGGGATCGAAAATAATTTTGATGAGAAAACTTATATCGGGATATATAAGGAGTGATGATATCCAAAGAATATTTTGTTTTCGAAATAATAAAAATTTCATGGAAGGCATGAATATTGTCATTGGAAAATTTTATAAAAAAGGAAATGTATATATATATATATATGAATATATAACATATATATATATATATATACTAGGAAAAATTTAAAATGGATAAATAATGATATATATATATATATATATATATGACAAATATATATATATATATATTGTAATGTGTAGTATGTATCATATAGGTAGTAATAAATAAATAAAATAGGATTAAATGAAATAAAAAGAAAAATGGAATGAAAATGAACACAAAACAATAAAACAAAAAAAAAATACTAACACTAAATAAAAACAAACAAATAATATCTATCTATATATTAATATAACATATATATACATATATATTAATATAATATATATTAATAATATATATATATATATATATATTGTATTGTACGGAATTGACTTTCGAAGAAAGCCAATTTCGTTTGCTTCCTTTCGAAAGAGGCAGACCATCTCTGCTTGGGCGGGAAACAAAGAGAAGAGAAAGAAGAGAAGGAAGGGTGGCCAGCTGAGGGGGAAAGCCGACCGAGGTTGAAGCAGTTGGGAATTGAAGCAAAGAGAAGCAGAACTGAGGGCCACAAAGCTGGAGATAGATCGAAGGGAGAGCTGAACCGAGAGGCAGGGGAGAAGGAGAGGGAGACCGAAGGGGGTGAAAGCAGGACAAAACTGAGGAATAGGGAGGAGAGGCTGGAACCGAGGCTTCATTTGAAGTAGGACCTGGAAAACAGAGAGCAAAACAAGGGCTGGAAATGGAAGAAAACCGAGGGAGCTGAAAACTAGAAGAAGAACGAGGCTGAAGTTAAAAGCTAACCGAGAGGGAAGAAAGGAAAAGGAGAAAAGAAAAGAAAAAAAAAAGAGAAGAGAGAAAGAAAAGAAAAGGTAAAATATATATATATATATGTATATATGTATATTTAATGTACATGTATATATATGTGATTGTGTTTATAAGCATGTTAGTGTGAATTAAGGTGTATGTGAAATAAAAATTGGGAGAGATGAAAAATAGACAAAAATATATATGTATATATATATATATATATATTTATGTGATGATGAATAAGGAAATTAAATGATAAAATGAATGTGTGTATATACTTAGGTGTATATACAAATAGGTGTATATGATAAGGGTGTATATTAGTTTGTGTACATACAAGAATATATACATGTGATAAGGAAAAATGAAAACAAATAATAATATAAATATAGGAGTATATATATATATATATTTATGTGTATATACATGTAGATGTATATAATAAATGTGTATGTTAAGATTTGTATGTACAAAATATATAAATAGCAAAGAAAAGATATAAACGTGCGTGTTGGCCTAGGTATGTGCAATAATACGTACACACGAAGTAGTAACGAATAGATTACGATTTTAACGCAATTCGAACAATTCACATGAATAGGGTGCTAAGTATACAATTTCGGTGTAGGTGATCGTAGAAGGAATTAAAGGAGGTACTAGGAGGCGTCACCACTCGAATTCAAAAATTTCGATAAATCGAGGTAAGGGGTGTAATTTAAGATGGTAATGGTATCCCTACCTTTAGACTCCAATTTCTCTATGTGTTTTCGAGCCTTCTCGTGCAACCCTTGATTGTAAAACAAAACCCGACACCTATTAAGCCCAAGTTTTATTTGATCATGTTTTCGAGATAAAGAAATGCCATATGAAATTAAATGCATAGTTTCAAGCATGATTTTTGAATAAAGAGTACGGTTTTGACTTATGTATGAATTGATTTCATGTTTGGTATGTGAACTTATGCTTGAGAAATGAAATTTATTTTCGAAAGGCGATTGTGGGAGCCACCTCTTGAGTCCTACGAGAACAAAGTACCACACAGTCTTTTTGTTTTATGAAAGAGTTTCCAGATTTCAATAAATTCAATTTTATTACTCGGTATGAGTTTATGAGCTATAAAAACCCAAGTAAGATTTTGAAAACTATGTTTTGAGATAAAAAAGGCCATGTATAGTGGAATTGTGTGGGCCACCTCTTGAGTCCGACGAGAGCAAAGTGCCACGCAATTTTCACAATGACATGTGAATGTGGGGGCCACCTCTTGAGTTCGACGGGAGCAAAGTGCCACGCGGTTCACAAAGACATGCGAACGTGGGGCCCACCTTTTGAGTCCAACGGGAGCAAAGTGCCATGCGATTCACAAAGACATGCGAACGTAGGGGCCACCTATTGAGTCCGACGGGAGCAAAGTGCCATGCTGTTCACAAAGACATGCGAAAGTGGGGACTACCTCTTGAGTCCGACGGGAGCAAAGTGCCAAGCGGTTCACAAAGACATGCGAATGTGGGGGCCACCTCTTGAGTCCAACGGGAGCAAAGTGCCATGCGGTTCACAAAGACATGTGAACATGGAGGCCACCTCTTGAGTCCGACGGGAGCAAAGTTCCATGCGGTTCACAAAGAAATACGAACGTGGGGGCCACCTCTTGAGTCCGATGAGAGTAAAGTGCCACGCGGTTCACAAAGACATGCGAACATGGGGGCCACCTCTTGAGTCCGACGGGAGCAAAGTACCACGTGATTCACAAAGACATGCGATTGTGAGGGCCACCTCTTGAGTTTTGTGGGAGCAAAGTGCCACACCGTCTGTGTGACTGTGGGGGGCCACCTCTTGGGTCCTACAGATGCAAAGTGCTATACAGTCAATGCATTTTTGTCATGTGCACCTTTGTTTCATATATGAATTCTGCCTTTGGGCATGTTTATGATTTCCCTCTACGGAGGATGATTTTGTTATTGCCGCATGACAATTCTATAAGTTAACCAAGTCTCCATTCGATATGAACTATACTATAAGATTTTGATTTTTCGATATATGTTTCTGCATCAGTTATGCTTTTGAAGCTCTATCGGTTTTGAAATATTCTGGAGTTCTGCATGTTTCGATAGATTGTGATGTATCTGAATAGATTTGTTACTTCGAAATTATATTTCTATCAATTATGTTTTATATATATGCTTTTTGAAAGCTATGTGATATTTGTAAAGATCCGTTATCTCTTAGTTTTATCCTGCATTCGATGTGATTTAGCCACCATGATCATTTTAAATGCGTTTCTTACTGGGTTTTTTCCCGAAAGCTCACCTCTTGTGAGATTTGAGAATTTCAGACATATTTCAATTATGTAATATGAACTTGAAGTATAATTTATTGAGCTAAGTGAATTGGGGAATGATAATTGGAGATTTATATGTTAAGTGTTTAAAATAAGTATGAAGCTATGAGGACAGATCGATCTAGGAGAAGGAGAGATCGATCTGGTGAGTTAAAAATGACAAGGAAAGAGGACTTTAAGGAGCAGATCGATCTCTAATGGAAGAGGATCGATCTCCTTATGATTATGTTTGAGAGAAGATCGATCTCATAAGGAAGAGATCGATTTCCAAATGTTTCTGTTTGGGAGAAGATCGATCTACCCAAGGCGCATATCGATCTCATAAAGCCATAACGAGATCGATCTCACCCCTTGATAGATCGATCTCCTAGGCATAAATTACCCCAAATCGTCCCCAAATTCAAATGCAGATCGATCTCATCAAGAGCCAGATCGATCTCCTACCCTCAGTCTATATAAGGAATCCCTGCTTTCTCCTATAATTTCACTTTCTCTCTCTTTCAACCCCCATTTTCACCGAACCCTAACTTTCTCACTCATCCAAAGCACCCATTTTCGTCCAAATCAGAAGTTGTGGCAAGAAGGAAAGTTGTTCCTCACCTAAGGGAGAACAACATACTTGGAAATCAAAAGACGGATCGAATCGAGGCAAGAGATAAGCTCTCCACAAGTTTTGGGTAATTTCTAAACTTCGATCCTTATATTTGAGATGATTTTGGTGATGATAGTTGTTGGCATTGTGTTGAAATAGCTGAAAGATGATTAGGGATTGATGAAATTACAAGGTAGTTGGAGTGATGATGATATTTAGCAACTTTGGTAAATTTAGGAATTTTGAGCTATAAATGGAGATTTAGACAATGTGGTGTATTAGTATAGATATTGTGGCATAGGAAATATAGAATGTTGAGGTGTTGGGAGCGAGATTGTGGTTTGTGATGGAGTTATGAGAATTGAGAAATTTGAGGTGTTGTGGGCAACTATGCTCGATTTTGAGAATTGAGGTTAATGTGATAATGAGTATTGATGTTTTAACATCGTTGGATAGCTCGGGAGTTCCAGAGTGGAATGCGAGACTAGTCTGTGATACGGGGGAAACGATTGCACTATATGAGGTGCAAAGAGGTAAGGAAAAATTAAACCATTTGTGTATGTGTTTTGATGAATTGTTGTAGCATGAACCATGATTTGAGAATACAAGCATGTTTGGTGTTGTGTTGTGATATAATTGCACACGGTTTTTATAGCCGGTTGGAGCCCATTACTTTATGAGTTTATAAGCTGAGTGTGAAATTGCTTTATAAACCTTTGAGCTTGCGTGAAAAGTAAATTGGGCTCTACGTTAAGGCGATATTGAGATTTGAGAAAATGTGTACGTGTTTTGCCGGTTGGAACTTGGTTTTAATATGTTTTGTGTTGAGTACACAAATGTTTTAAATGAGTTTTATGAGAGAAAATCATTATGAGTTCTACGTGAAGGCATAATGTTTTATAAGATAATGGCTAATGATTGAGACTTAGGTGTGTCATGTTGAATACACATCGGGCCTTGCTCTAGTAGTATGTAAGACTGATATAGTGGGACGCCTGGGAACCGACCCAGGGACCACAGGCCTTATTCTGGTAACATGTAAGTCCGATTATTCCTCCGCTTTGGTAGCGTTGGGAGGCCTTGCTCTGGTAGCATGTAAGTCCGATATTCCTCTATTTTGGTAACAAGAGATGCCTCCGTTTTGGTAACGTGAGATGACCCCCGTTCTGGTAACGCTGGGTGGCCTTGCTTTGGTAGCATGTAAGACCGAGAGAGTAGGCCGCCTGGGAACCGACCCAGGGACCACGTGATAGTGTGCATGAGGCGAGGCATTGCTCTGGTAGCATGTAAGGTCGGGCCTTGTTCTGGTAACATATAAGTCCAATATACCATGCATACGACCATATTGTAGACATTCCCTCTATACGAGGATGCCTGGGATGCGCACCCAGAGGAGATTACACATTTGATGTGCCATGACGAGTTTTAATTGAGTTTTATTGTCTAGTCTCGTTTTACACATGAGTTGTGTTTTGTGACCTTGTCACGTGCTATTTACTGAGGTGATTTTTATCACGTATTTTGAGAACAGCCATTATCGCATATATTTACACATGCTTATGAGTGCTCAATATTGAGCCTTTTTACCTTCATGTTTTCACATGATTTATGAGTTATGAAATGATGATGTTTTGAGAATCTTTCATGCTATGATTTCAAATGAGCTTCATAAACAAATACATATTTGTGATGTGTGATATGGTTTATTTAACTGAGTTCCCTTACCCCCCTTACTGAGCGATTTGGAAGCTCACCCTGTTTTCTCTTCCCCCCAGATCACTTCAAGTGAAGTGAGTTCCCTGCGACGTACGGTTAGAGGCTAGTGAAGGACTTGAGCTCCAGGCCGTATTTTGTGTATTGAGGTAGATATTTAATATTCATGTACCCAGACTAGAGTTATATTTACAGACATTCATTGTATAATGATGTATGGGATGTATTAGGATTAATTAACTTGGAATCAAGTAATATATAGGATACTATATTATGATGAGATCCTGAGGCATGATAATTATGATGATGTATGACACTGCATAGGAATGTACCCTTAATTGTGAATTGATGAGTAAAAAGTTATAAATTAGCCCTATTTTCCACGTTTTCGGGGTGTGACACCCCTCTACCTTTCAGATTATTTACAGTGATCTACAGACGTTACCTGTTGCGTACACGACGTAGGTTAGTGGGAAAGAGCTATCCTAGGCTACTTTTTGTACACGTAGAATGGTATACAATTACATTCCTGTACCAGACATATTTGCATGCACAGACATATATTGGGAATATTTTGTTGGGATGTAATTTGTAAGGAATACAATGTAAAGGATTCTACTTTTGGGATTATATTTTGAGATGATTTGTAGTAAATCGAAATGGATGTATTGGGTTGTAAATGTGGATTTGAAAAGCATGCTTGGTAGTTGTGGATATCTAGGAGTCTTAAAACAATTGAATTATAGGTGGGTAGGCTCATATATAAGCCGTTAGTCTACCAAAATTTCTATCGGTCATATAAGTCAAAATATGGAATTTAAATATAAATTCGGATATGGAATTAGGAAAAGTGATTTGACACTGAACAGGAATACAACCTAAGTGAACAAGGGAATAAGTGGGTAAATTAAGTTTTTTTTTAAAAATTTCTCGAATTTCAAGGGTCAAGGGTCGTTACAGTTTAAATGGTATCAGAGCGAAGATTGTCTAGTACTGTCAGTGTCAAAATAAGGTAAAAATTGCATCCCAATGTCTGTGCTTGTCTGGTTGTAGGTAATGTATACCTAATGGAATTAAGACTTGATCTTTGGAATTACGCGCAAGTATTAGATCACTTGTATGATGAGTGGAAGACGTGGACGTCTTTGGAGGCAGGCTCAGCCACCTCCACCTCCTCCACCGCAGCCAGAGAGCCCCAATACTTGTATGGCTCAGTTTGAATAGCGGTTAGAGCAGCGTCTCGAGTGAGGACTGGAATCGGTAGTTACCATGGTTGCCCAACACTTAAGGGCAAATGCTTCTGATTCAACTGGCACAGCACTGATCCCTACTCCGGTGCCAACTTCGCCACAAGCACCACCTCTTCATCCACCAGTTTCGCCAATACCTATGGCGCTTCAGCCTCATATACAGGCCCGGAGCGAGGAGAGGGATATCGGCAGGATGAGAGATTTCCTAAAGATGAAGCCTCAAGCATTTAAGGGAATTAAGAATCCATAAGAGGCTGAAGAGTGGCTGGTGAGCCTTAGGAAGATCTTTAATTTTTTGGGGTGTTCTGATGCTGAGAAGGTTTCCATGGCCACCTACATGCTGCAGGGCTAAGCAGAGTATTGGTGGGGATCCACCAAGGTCCTTCTGACTGCTCAGCATCCGGTGATTAGTTGGGATGCATTCTCCACTGCCTTTAGGAAGCAGTATGTTCCACTAGCTGCCCAGCAGAAGTTGAGGATGGAGTTTCTGAATTTGGTACAGGGCAGTATGACCGTGGATGAGTACGAAAGTAAGTTCACTATGCTGATGAGGTATGATCCGGAGACATTCCAAAATGAAGAGCGTCGGATTGAGAGGTTTCAGTAGGGTTAAGGCCAGCTATTCGAGACCGTCTTTTGGGGTTATGGTTTACTAAATTTCAAGATGCCCTGAGAAGAGCACAGATGGTTGAGAGGAGCCTGAATGTTACACAGACGGAGTATGGCCTTAAAGGAAAGAACAAAGATTAGAGTAAGCGGACGGAGTTGGTGAGACGGGATTTTCGGAGGGACCAGCCTAAAAGGCAGAGGACAGATAAGTCTAAGACCAGGGTTGATTGGCCCACCGTTCCTGTACCTGCTCCACAGACTACCAGAGGTCCGCAGCAATATGGGACGTTATGTAGGGAGTGCGGTAAACCCCATGAAGGTATTTGTTACTGGGCCACAGGGAGCTATTTTAGGTGTGGACAAAGGGGACACCTGATTAAAGATTACCCACTGAATAAGGCTCCACAGCCCCTAGAGCTACCACGACAACCTGTAAGGCAAGCTCTCTAGAGACAAGTCCCATAGAGACGGGTTATCGCAGCAGAGAAAGGTAAAGAGCATGTCACTCATGGGAGAGTCTTTGCCTTGGACTAAGAGACTGCTGATGCTTCCACTGAGACCATTCAGGGTAAGCTTTTAATTTGTAATCACGAGGCACATGTATTATTGGATTCAGGCTCTACGACCTTTTTTTATCACCCCATTTTGCATGTAAATTGCCAATGAAACTTGAGCCTCTAGATTTCATGTTACACGTTACCGCACCCCTGTATAAATCTCAAAGGACTAATATGGTGTGTAGGAATTGTGAAATTAAGATAGGAGATATTATGATGTTTAGTCAAGCTAAGATGACTACATTTGAAATTATTTTGAGGAAGTAGTGCCCAAGGCGCAATTATGATGATATGAATTGTAATTTCAATATTCTTATGTTTTGAATGTGAGACTTAATTGGAATAAGGAAGGAATTTTACTATAGTAGATGTACGAAATGAGACGAGCTTTGAAATGAGATAAATCTTGAATATATGAGTCATATTGGAACAAGAGATGTATGTAAGGTATGAATATCTCGGGTATGTGAAGTGATTTGGATCAAGGGATATAATTAAGAATAAGTTCTCATTCAGGATAAATGGCAAATTGTGATAAGTTTGGTGTCTCAAACGATGATGCCCTACGACAAAGGATCTTAAAGGAGTCCCATTGTTCTCGGTACATCATGCACTCGGGAAGCACTAAGATGTACAATGATTTACGGAAGGTGTATTGGTGGGTCGGTATGAAAAGAGATGTAGCTAAGCTTATGGCCAAGTGTTTGATTTACCAATAGATTAAGATCGAACACCAAATACCAGCGGGGTTACTTAAGTTTCTTCCAGTGCCTACTTGGAAATGAGAGCGCATTACTATGGATTTCATAATGGGATTACCAAGGACCCGAAAGGGGCATGATACAATTTGGGTGATCGTAGATAGATAGACCCGAATGAATTTGGAGGACTAAATTCTTTTAAGGTGGGGAGAATGTAAACCCCACAAATTTCCTACAATTAGTTAGACTATATATAAAAATGGGAATAATAAATTTTAATGGAAGTGTGCATATTCGTTGAAGGGCCCAAGGACTATAGGAACCGAGAAACCCGTGAATGACAGGGAACCCAAAAATACGGGAAGCGATAAAGCAAATGCAAGCATGGAGGGATCGAAAATAATTTTGATGAGAAAACTTATATCGGGATTTATAAGGAGTGATGAGATCCCAAGAATATTTCGTTTTCGAAATAATAAAAATTTCATGGAAGGCATGAATATTGTCTTTGGAAAATTTTATAAAAAAGGAAATGTATATATATATATATATATATATATATGAATATATAACATATATATATATATACTAGGAAAAATTTTAAATTGATAAATAATGATATATATATATATATGACAAATATATATATATATATATTGTAAAGTGTAGTATGTATCATTTAGGTAGTAATAAATAAATAAAATAGGATGAAATGAAATAAAATGAAAAATGGAATGAAAATGAACACAAAACAATAAAACAAAAAAAAAATACTAACACTAAACAAAAACAAACAATTAATATCTATCTATATATTAATATAATATATATATATATTGTATTGTACGGAATTGGCTTTCAAAGAAAGCCAATTCCGTTTGCTTCATTTCGAAAGAGGCAGACCATCTCTGCTTGGGCAGGAAACAAAAAGAAGAGAATGAAGGGTGGCCAGCCGAGGGGGAAAGGGAGGAGAAGGAAAGAAGGAAAGGGAAGAAAAAAAAAAGAAAGAAGGAAGAGTAGGCTATCCAGCGAGGGAGAAAGAGAGGAAAGAAAAGAAAAAGGAGAAGAGGAAGAAGAAGGAGAGGGGGAAGGAAAGCTGGGTTTGCAAGGAAGAGACCAAAAGGGTGAGAGTGAAGGCCGAAGGAAAGGTTGGAGTGCAGGGGAGCTTGGCTAGTGTAGTGGCTAGAATCGGCAATTTTAGGATATGAAGTCGGCCAGAACAGAACTGGAAATTTGATTGTTGTACAGGGGAGACGGAGCCAGATTGAGGTGGCTATTAGATGTTGTCTTCAAGGGTGAAATAGAAGAGCAGAACAAAGAGAAGCAGACCGAAGCTCCTCTATGTTTCCATTCCTTTTCAAGCTGTCGAAGAGGATAGAAAGCTGAGGAAAATGAGCGAGGGAGGTAGGAACTGAAAACTGGAAAAAGAAATTGAAGCGGACCGAGGTTGAACCAGCTGGGAATTGAAACAAAGAGAAGCAAAACCGAGGGCCATAAAGTTGGAGACAGACCGAAGGGAGAGCTGAACCTAGAGGCAAGGGAGAAGGAGAGGGAGACCGAAGGGGGTGAAAGTAGGACAAAATCGAGGACGAGGGAGGAGAGGCTGGAACCAAGGCTTCATTTGAAGCAAGACCTGGAAAATAGAGAGCAAAACAGGGGCTGGAAATGGCAGAAAATCGAGGGAACTAAAAATTGGAAGAAGACCGAGGCTGAAGTTAGAAGCTGACCGAGAGGGAAGAAAGGAAAAGGAGAAAAGAAAAGAAAAAAAAAAGAGAAGAGAGAAAGAAAAGAAAATGTAATATATATATATATATATAAATATGTATATATGTATATTTAATGTACATGTATATATATGTGATTGTGTTTATAAGCATGTTAGTGTGAATTAAGGTGTATGTGAAATAAAAATTGGGAGAGATGAAAAATAGACAAAAATATATATGTATATATATATATATATATTTATGTGATGATGAATAAGGAAATTAAATGATAAAATGAATGTGTGTATATACTTAGGTGTATATACAAATAGGTGTATATGATAAGGGTGTATATTAGTTTGTGTACATACAAGAATATATACATGTGATGAGGAAAAATGAAAACAAATAATAATATATATTTAGGAGTATATATATATATATATATGTGTATATACATGCAGATGTATATAATAAATGTGTATGTTAAGATTTGTATGTACAAAATATATAAATAGCAAAGAAAAGATATAAACGTGCGTGTTGGCCTAGGTATTTGCAATAATACGTACACACGAAGTAGTAACAAATAGGTTACGATTTTAATGCAATTCGGACAATTCACATGAATAGGGTGCTAAGTATACAATTTCAGTGTAGGTGATCGTAGAAGGAATTAAAGGAGGTACTTGGAAGCGTTGTCACGACCCAAACTACCCAAAAATCAGAGTTAATTTTTCGCGTTTTATTATTTTCTTACTTAAATTCTTACCTGTCCTCGAATCGTGACCACACTCCACTAACAAATTGGACTGTGCGTCAATGCCAGTCCCACCATTCAATTACCATCTAACTTATTTCTTATCCAGTCATTTATAATTGTTTACAATATTTATACATCCCCCTAAAGTTACTTACAAGCATGTTACTGTGCTATGCTTATGTAGATACAATATGTACAAGTGTATATACCTTAAATGATGGGCAGCAGCGGATATCCGGAATGCAGTACTGAGTCGCCTCAACTTCAACTGGAGATTATCTGTAGGAGAAAATGAAAGGGGTGAGCACATCAAGCTCAGTAAGGCAATCCTACGAACAAGTAGGTAACCATACTACCTACATGAACGTGGTGCCATGCATAAACCACCCTTTCTCCACACATTTTAAAACAGATGATATGAATTATGATGTTATGTAAAACGCATTTGCACGAAAAATTCAACATGCAATTATATTCAAAATCATATCTTTCTCATTTAAAAATTTCACAATAAAGTCAGGACTCGACCCCTCCTTCGGGTGATCCTGACTCACACAAAATCATGAAAATCGATTTACATTCACACATGGGTTCGAAAAGCATGGAAATACCATCATGCAAATTTAATTTAAAAACCCAGTTTAAATCATCGTCAAAATCATCAATATGCGAGACGAGGCAACGTCTATATATCGGTAATAACCAGGACTATGGCTATATGTGTCCTCGTGAGTCCCTCCAGCTACATGGATCCTAGTGTGCGAGGTCTCACCCTGATCGAGAACCGCCCGGGAGGTGGGTCAATCCATCCCATCAGTCTTATCCGATCCCAGGCATCCGAAGATGCTGCATCCGAAGATGCTGCATCCGAAGATGCCGTATCCGAAGATACCACACGGTACATCGTACTCCATGCTACTTGCACGGTACATCGTACTCCGTGGACCCCCAGCCTTATCCCTCGTTCGGGCTCATCAGCTGGTCCTCCAACCCTTATCCCTCGTTCGGGCTCATCAGGTGGATCTCCAACCCTTATCCCTCGTTCGGGCTCATCAGGTTGTTTCTCTAACCCTTATCCCTCGTTCGGACTCATCAGGTTATTTCTCTAACCCTTATCCCTCGTTCGGGCTCATCAGGTTATTTTAACATGCCATGTCTCAAAACGCACGTGCGGGCCTATTTAATCGGTGACACACAGTCTACCCGATGCTCCAAGCACGGCTCATCACATGTTCTCATAAAATCAGTGCGAGCGATGCTCAGCACTCTCATCAAATCAAGTAAATCTAGTGCGAGCTAAGCTCTAGCACTCTGTATGCAAACCGTATAAAAATCTGGTGCGAGCGAAGCTCTAACACCCTGTCTCAAAATCATATAAAAATATGGTGCGAGTTAGACTCTAGCACCCTGTCACCAAAATCATATATATATATATATAAGAATCTGGTGCGAGTTGGACTCCAGCACCTATGCATGTAAAACTCTAGTGCGAGCTCTCGCTCCAGCACTAATGCGTGCATCACACAAATCGAAAATATCGTGCGAGCTGAGCTCTAGCACGTTACATGTCAATAAAACACGTAGGCGGCTCTGTTTCCTCAAAACAGTGTTCAAAACAATTTCACGTTGAAAGTATGCAATGCTGTGCATCTTCTTTCAAGGTTAGCCAGCCTACTAATGCATGCATCAAAATACCTCCAGAATGAGCAAGAACCTCTTGTTCTTGCTCCTCCCAATTTTTCCTAAAGTTGGAAACATTTACCCTTAACAAGGGTATTTCGGTAATTTTGCCCATACGGGGCATTAAAATTATTCTTCGACCTCTAGACCCTCCAGAACATTTTTAAGGACTGCATATGTATTTAAAATTGAGTAAAGTTTACCTCTAGCAGTCCGTAGAATTTCCTTACCTTATTTTCCTGTCGAGTCTGACCTTTTCTTTTCCACTGTTGTCACGTCGCGCAGTCCGTTATGCTCCCAATCAAATGCCCGGAACTGCGTATCAATATTCCTCAGGTCAGATAACATACAATTTAATTGTATTTCCTATTTTCTGGGCTTAATTTAAATCATTGGGCCCGTTTACCCTTATTGGGCCCGATTGCACCTTAATCGGCCTTAATCGGCCTTAAGCCCATTTTCCACTTAATTTTCACTTTATCGAGGCCTATTGGGCTCATTGGGCCCTCCAACAATTTATTGGGCCTCATTCTAACTCTCGAATAGCTAAATTTAATATTTACGACAGTTTATCTAAATTTCCATAATTTAATTCAATTTATGCGGAATTTAAATTCATATCACGCATAACGATGTAAATTATCATAAATAAGTGTCACTTACCCGAGATTTCATGCTAGTCCGCAAATCGAGGCTATCTCGAGCTCTCGTTGGATGCCAATTGTCGAGCTACACAATTTCATAATTTTCTGGGTAAATTTCCAGTCAAAAATTAATTAAATAAAATATTCCAAAATTTAAATCGGTCAATTTGACCGCTTATCGACTTACCCGAAGCTCGATTGCATCACTGAAATTTTTCCCAATTTTTCCTCTTTTTCTTTTTCCCTTTTTTCTTCCTTTTTTCTTCCTTTTTTCCTCTCTTTTTGGCTGAACCGGTTCAGTCCGATTCGGACCGGTTCAGATCGCCGATTCTCTCCGGTTCGACCGGTTCACCGCCTTGCCGGCTGGTTATCCACCGACTTCCACCGCCAGTAGCTCCGTGAGGTTATCCGCAGCACAAATCTACCCTCGGTTTCACCCAAGTCCTCCGAAACGCCGCCGGTTCGGCCTCTTCTCCCCGGCGTCGAAAACCCATTTCTTTCTCTTCGTCGTCGTCGGCGATTCCCGCAGTTTCGTCGGCTGATACCGGTGCAGAAAGGACCGTCGTCGCCTGGGCTTTCAGAATCGGGCCTCGGTCCCCCGGATCGCCGTCGTCCGTCGCCGGTGACCCTTTCTTTCCCGCGACCTTTCTCTCCCCGATTCGTCGGATTCCGACGTCGGTTGGCCGTGCTGCCGGTGCCAGGGAGATCGCCTGAAGCTCCTCTTCCTTTTTCGCCCCTTGGCTTGGCCGTTGGCAGCCGGACGGCTCGCCGGTCTCCCTCGGGTTCTCGGCTCTGTTTTCGGGTTTCCATTTCGCGATTCCAGATTCTTCTTCTCTCTTTTTTTTTCATTTATTTTATCAATTATTATTATTATTATAATTTATTTTAATTATTACACTATTCATTAAAATACTATAAATACCCAAAATATCTTCTAAAATTATTATTTAATTCTAAATTCTTTTATTTAATTTTTATTTAATTTATTTTATTATATTTTTCTCCAAATTTTCGATATTATTCCTTCGGGCTTTTCGAGATATCGTTTTGATAATTTTTTCGGTATTTTTAAAATTTTCGAATCTTGATCAATTGACCCAAATTGTATAATTTCCTCATTATCGATCAAGATATCTTACATCCTTATTTTTAATTAAAATTTCCTTATTGCCATAATACCGGATTTTGGTATTTTTACCATTTTACCCCTGCTCTTGTTTCGGAATCAATTTAACCTGGCCTTCCTTCATACATCCCCCATCTTTTCTTATTTAATTTTCGTATTTTAATTAAATTCGGGTCTTACAAGCGTCACCACTCGAATTCAGAAATTTCGATAAATCGAGGTAAGGGGTGTAATTTAAGATGGTAATGGTATCCACACCTTTAGACTCCGATTTATCTATGTGTTTTCGAGCCTTCTCGTGTAACCCTTGATTGTAAAACAAAACCCGACACCTATTAAGCCCAAGTTTTATTTGATCATGTTTTCGAGATAAAGAAATGCCATATGAAATTAAATGCATAGTTTCAAGCATGATTTTTAAATAAAGATTACTGTTTTGACTTATGTATGAATTGATTTCATGTTTTGAAAGAAATGAAATTTGTTTTCGAAAGGCGATTGTGGGGGCCACCTCTTGAGTCCAACGGGAACAAAGTACCACACAGTCTTTTTGTTTTATGAAAGAGTTTCTAGATTTCAATAAATTCGATTTTATTACTCGGTATGAGTTTATAAGCTATAAAAACCTAAGTAAGATTTTGAAAACTCTGTTTTGAGACAAAAAAATGCCTTATATAGTGGAATTGTGGGGGCCACCTCTTGAGTCCGACGGGAGCAAAGTGTCACGCAATTTCTACAATGACATGTGAATGTGGGGGCCACCTCTTGAGTTCGACGGGAGCAAAGTGCCACGCGGTTCACAAAGACATGCAAACGTGGGGGCCACCTCTTGAGTCTGACAGGAGCAAAGTGCCACACAGTTCACAAAGACAAGCAAACATGGGGGCCACCTCTTGAGTCCGACGGGAGTAACGTGTCACGCGGTTCACAAAGACATGCGAACGTGGGGGCCACCTTTTAAGTTCGACGGGAGTAAAGTGCCACGCGGTTCACAAAGACATGCGAACGTGGGGGCCACCTCTTGAGTTCAACGGGAGTAAAGTGCCACGCAGTTCACAAAGACATGCGAACGTGGGGGCCACCTCTTGAGTCCGACGGGAGCAAAGTGCCATGCAGTTCACAAAGACATGCGAACGTGGGGGCCACCTCTTGAGTCCGACGGTAGCAAAGTGCCACGCGGTTCACAAATACATGCGAACGTGGGGGCCACCTCTTGAGTCCGACGGGAGCAAAGTACCACACAGTTCACAAAGACATCTGATCGTAGGGGCCACCTCATGAGTTCTGTGGGAGCAAAGTTCCACACTATCTGTGTGACTGTGGGAGGCCACCTCTTGGGTCCTACAGATGCAAAGTGCCATACGGTCAATGCATTTTTGTCATGCGCGCCTTTGTGGCGAATATGAATTCTACCTTCAGGCATGTTTATGATTTCCCTCTACATAGGATGATTTTGTTATTACCGCATGACAATTCTATAAGTTAGCCAAGTCTCCATCCGATATGAACTATGCTATAAGATTTTGATTTTTTGATATATGTTTCTGCATCAGTTATGCTTTTGAAGTTCTATCGATTTTGAAATATTTTGGAGTTCTGTATGTTTCGATAGATTGTGATGTAACTGAATAGATTTGTTATTTTGAAATTATATTTCTATCGATTATGTTTTATATATACGCTTTTTGAAATCTATGTGATAATTGTAAAGAACCGTTATCTCTTAGTTTTATCATACATTCAATGTGATTTAGCCACCATGATCATTTTAAATGCGTTTCTTACTGGGCTTTTTCTCGAAAGCTCACCCCTCTACCTTTCAGATTATTTGCAGTGATCTACAGATGTTACCTGCCGCGTACACGACAAAGAGCTACCCTAGGCTACTTTTTGTACACGTAGAAAGGTATACAATTACATTCCTATACCAGACATATTTGCATGCACATACATATATTGGGAATATTTTGTTGGGATGTAATTTGTAAGGAATACAATGTAAAGGATTCTACTTTTGGGATTATATTTTGAGATGATTTGTAGTAAATCGAAATGGATGTATTGGGTTGTAAATGTCGATTTTGAAAGCATGCTTGGTAGTTGTAGATATCTAGGAGTGTTAAAAGAATTGAATTGCAGGTGGGTAGGCTCATAAATAAGTCGTTATGCTGCCGAAATTTCTATCGGCCATATAAGTCAAAATATAGAATTTAAATATAAATTCGGATATGGAATTGGGAAAAGTGATTTGACACTGAACAGGAATACAACCTAAGTGATTAAGGGAATAAGTGGGTAAATTAAGTTTAAAAAAAATTCCCGAATTTCAAGGGTCAAGGGTCATTACAAAACTCAATCAAATTTCATCTCTAACCTAACATCTTCATGCTGACTGAACCTACACAAGTCCATAGAAATTATTTCTCAATTTTCTACTTAACTAAAAATCATCCAACAACATCAAGCATTAACATATCTCAACATCATTATCTTCTATCAACTTTACCTCAAGTTTGACCAACTTTGACCAGTTCTTTTTAATCCAGCAAAGTTTCTAAGATGTAAATCAACATGTATGCATCTTTGAAACATTAAGAACAATATTAAAAACCAACCAAAAACTTTCAAATTTGAGTTCTTCTCTCACCACGAAAGAGAGCAGATTCTGCCTTTATTCTTCTTTCTAGTTTTTCACATAAAAAACGACCTTCTTTTTAGTTGGATATGTTATAGAGGGCTTAGGATGGCAAATTTTATCCTTCTTGGCCAAAGTCTGAAAATGGCCGAAAGAGGGTCAGAAAATTCACGGCATCTTGACTAGACAAGGACGCCTACGTCAACTTTACTAAAGTGGTTCTCTCTTGTTTTGAAAGCTTTCGGGTTGGTCTATATCTTTTCAAAAATCTCATGGGGTCTACTTTAAATCTAGAAAATATCAAAAAAATTTAGCCTTTAAGAAGGTATCCAAATATAGCAATTTCTGATGGGACAGCAGTTTCTTGGGTCAGGGTAGCCAACTGCCTTATTTTAGAAAATCCATGAAAAATATTTTTTAGCGCATTTCTTCTATATTTTCACATCTCAAGTGTTCTACTATGTCCCTAGTGTCTCTCATAGAAATTTGGGGCCCACTTGTTTAAGAAAAGTTCCTCGGTTGAGCCCTTTTTTGGTGATTTGGTCATTACAGATTGAAATCGTTTAAGGTTTTCAGTTTACATTAAAAATTAATTCGATCACCAAAACCTACGTATTACCACTAAATCTTCAGTCCCCATGTCAATTATACCTTTTACTAATTTCCTATGGCCTCAAAATAATTTTTGTGAATTTCTAAAATTTATTCTGTATTTATTTCGCTTACTAGACCTATTTGCTCGGTTTAGTGTAAACTTGAGTTTTACTAGCTTTTTCACTTCCAATACCTTAGTTTCACTTTCTAACCATCAAAATTTAAACATACTTTCTTAGAGAATAATTAAACTTGGATCCTTACCTCGAAGTTTGTGCCTCAAGCCTCGTGCCACTCTTCCAGGCATTTATGCTACTCGGGGCCCTACACGAACATTTAGATAAATCTTAAACTTCTCGACTTAGGTTTTAAATAAACACTAGTATGAAAATTGGGTTTCACAGTCCTCTCCACCTTTTAAGAATTTGGTCCCCCAAATTCAGCTAGGTCTGTCAAATAATCGTTGGTACTTCTCTTTCATAAGGCTCTCCAGCTCCCATGTTGCTTCTTCTGTCGAGTGATATTACTAGAAAACCTTTACTAGTAGAATTTTCTTTGTCCGAAGTACCTTTTCCTTCTTGTCGAGGATCTAGACCAGTTCTTCCATATAGCTCATATCTCCTTGAATGTCTAAAGTTTCATATTCAATGACATGGGAGGGATCCGGATTATATCTCCTCAACATGGAGACATGGAAGACATTATGTATCCTAGAAAGCTGTAGAGGTAAAGCTAACTGGTAAACAACATCTCTCACTCTCTCTAATATCTCGAACGGACCAATGAAGCGATGACTTAACTTTCCCTTCTTTCCAGAACACATAATACCCTTACTTTGAGATACCTTTAAAAACACGGAGTCTCTAACCTGAAATTCAAGTCGTCGTCTACACACATCGGCGTAACTCTTCTGTCTGCTTTGAGCAGCCCTGATTCTGTCATAATGATTTTTACGCCCTTAGCTACATGTTCCATAAGATTAAGAGCCATAATCTTTCGATCACCCACTTCTTCCCAAGCAACCGGGGGACCTACATCTCCTGCCATATAGAGCCTCACAAGGTGCCATCCCAATATTAGCATGGTAGCTGTTATTATAGGCAAACTCTACAAGGGACAAATGGTCATCCCATGATCCCTTAAAATCCAACACACACGCCCTTAACATATCCTCTAATGTCTAAATAGTCTGCTTGGACGACCGTCAATCTGAGGATGATAGGCGATGCTGAAATTCAACTGAGCTCCTATGGCTTGTTAAAAGTGTGTCAAAAATTTGGAGGTAAACTTGGAATCCCTATTAGAGGTAATACTCATGGAAGCCCCATGCAATCGAGCTACCTCTCTGACATATAATTCTGGAAAGGCACTTAAAGAATCTGTACTCTTAATGGCAAGGAAGTGGGCACTCTTAGTTAATCTGTCTAGATTACCCAAATTGCAACATGACCTTTTCGGGTCCACGATAATCCCATAATAAAATCCATCATTATGTGCTCGCATTTCCACGTAGGCACAGGAAACAGCTTAAGTAGTCATGTGAGCTTCTGATGCTCAATCTTAACTTGCCGACATACCAGACATCTAGCCATAAATTCTGCTACATCCCATTTAATACCACTCCACCAATATACCTTATGCAAATCCTGGTACATCGTGGTATTACCTGGGTGCATGGTGTAATGGAAACAGTGGGACTCTTTCACAATATGCTGTCTCATGGCATCATTACTTAGGACACAAATGCGGCCCCAGAACCTCAACAGTCCATCATCACTGACCGTAAAATTTGATTGCGAAGCTTGCTCTGTTTGGCTAACCATGTCTAATAATCTCTGATCATTTCTCTGCCCTGCTCTGATCTGATCTAAAATGTTGGACTCAATATGTAGGCTAGCCATGAATCCAACATCGGCCTCCTCAACACTAATCCTGAGTCTGTCAAACTGTTCCAATAACTCCTATTCTCTGATCATCATATACGACATCATACTCTTCCTGCTGAGAGTATTTGCAACCACGTTCGCCTTACCTGGATGATATAAAATCTTGTAGTCATAATCCATAAGGAGCTCTACCTACTGTCTCTGCCTCATATTAAGCTCTTTCTGATCAAATATATACTTCAAACTCTTATGGTCAGTGAAGATCTGAAATCTCTCATCGTATAAATAGTGCCTCTAAATCTTCAAAGTAAATACCACGACAGCAAACTCCAAATCATGGGTAGGATAATTTCGCTCATGGTCCTTCAATTGCCTAGAACCATAAGCTATCACTCGACCGTTCTGCATGGGTACACTTCCCAAACCCTGATAGGACTTATCATAGTATACCGTAAATCTTCCTGATCCACTCTTAATAGTCAGGACGGGTGTGGTAGTCAACCTCCGTTTGAGCTCTTGAAAACTCTACTCACATGCTTCTGACCATACAAAAAGAACCCCTTTACGTGTGAGCTTGGTCAACGAAGCTGCTATCTTAGAGAAACCCTCTACAAACCTAATACCCTACCAGTCCAGGAAAACTCTGAATCTCAGTTACAATCCTTGGCCTCTCTCACTTGAGTACTGCCTCAATCTTACACGGATCAACTGACACCCCGTCCTTAGATCTAATGTGATCGAGGAAGGATATTTGTTCCAGTCAAAATTCACATTTACTTAGTTTCCCATACAGTTGTTTCTCTCGAAGAGTCTAGAGCACAGTCCTCAACTGCTACTCGTGCTCCTCCCAAGACCTACAGTAAACTAGGATATCATTGATAAAAATAATTACAAACTGATCTAAATAATCCTGGAATACTTTGTTTATCAAACTCATGAAAGTAGCAGTGGTATTGGTCAGGCCAGAAGGCATCACCAAGAACTCATAGTGGCTATATCTCGTCCTGAATGTTGTCTTAGGCATATCTTCCTTTCTAACCTTTAACTGGTGATAGCTGGACCTCAAATCAATTTTAAAAAATACTGATGACCCTCCCAGCTAATCAAACGAGTCATCTATTCTGGGCAGAAGGTACTTGTTCTTTACAGTTGTCTTGTTCAGTAATCTATAGTCTATGCATAACTTGAGGCTATCGTCCTTCTTCTTGACAAACAAAACCGGAGCTCCCCAAGATGAAACACTAGGTCTAATAAAACCTTTGTCAAGCAACTCTCGCAACTGCTTCTTCAGCTTTTCTAATTCAACCAGTGCCATCATGTAGGGAGTTTTAGAGGTTGGCTAGGTATTTGGCACTAAATCGATAGTCAGTTCTATTTTCAATAGTAACCTCGATAATTAATCAAGAAACACATATGGGAATTCACATATAATAGGTATATCCTGAATACTCGGATGTTCCCGGCTCATATCTATAATAAAAGCTATATAACCTTTATGGAACAAACCATTAAGATTTATGTGAATTTCACACCTTAAAACATATTATATTTCATTTCTTAACTACAAAACATACTTCGAATTTATCAGGTAAGGAGAAGGTTACAATCTTGGTGTAGCAGTCTAAACTTACTCTATTGGCGACTAACCAATCCATACCTAAAATTACATCAAAGTCATATATGTCTAGGAAGATTAGATTTGTCATCATTACCTTATCTCCTACCTTAATTTCACGGTTCCTACACACTCTATCTGTTATTTGTGTCTCATGCATGAGCGTACTAATATGACACGCATAATTTAGGAATTCAGATTGTAAATGCAGACACTTTGCAAACTGAGGTGCAATGAACGAGTGTGTAGATGCTAGATAAAAAAAAACATTAGCTTTATAATTACAGACAAGAAGATTACCTCTGATGACATCGGATGAGGCATCTATTGTGTCCTGATCAATGGCAAAGACACGCCCTCATGTGACAGGCTTTATACCTTTTTCCTCTACTGTAGCCCGTCATTGGGGGGTCTGCCTCTGTGAAATCTGTCTCGGTCTATCAGACGGTGGTTGTGGAGTCTACCGTAGTAGACAATCCTTCATCAAGTGTCCCCTCTCTCCGTACCTATAACAAACACCCACTCGGCACAAGCAAGGACCACTGTCCATCTTGCCACACTCTGGGCAACCCATCCTAGTCGTCTGGTGGCTCCAGGTGATCATAGAGGTGGTAACAGGAGTCCTAGGCCTATCGACCCTCACTAAAGACTTATTGAGCCTCAATCTCTTTGGCTGATTCCTTCTTGGTTGTGTCCTATATGACTCCACTCTCTTGTCCTTACTCTTAAAGTTCTCACTGGATCCATATTGGGCCTGTGTAATGTTAAGACCACTCTCTACATCTTACGCATGCTCCAGAGTATCACTAAACTCTGTAATGCGGAGTCTGAGCAGTCTATCCCGGGTGACGGGTCTCAACCCAAACAGAAACCTTCGCACAATGTCGCTCATCTCTGACTATTTTGGGGTCATACTGCATAAGGGTAGAAAATCTATTCGTATACTCATCTACAAACTTACTATCCTGTGCCAAATCTAGAAACTCTGCCTGCATCTTCCTTTGAGAAGCTGGCGGTATATACTGACCCCTATAAGTAGATAGAAAAATTCTTCAAGCAATCTCTAGATGCTAAGAAATCATATGTGTTCTGGTGGCCTATCCAGTTAACATATATGTTGCCATTCTGACTCTCTCTGAATCTGAGCACCCTAAGTACTCAAAGATCCTCTCTAGATCTGTTAGCCACTCCTCTACCCTTATTGGGTCCTTCACCCCCTTGAACTCTAGAGGGTGCATCTTCAGAAAGTCCTTCATTTTTCTCTTATCTCTGTCATCTGTCCCAAACTATACCAGTGGCTGAGTGACAGGAGGTGTCGAAGGGACATGTAGAGGAGGAGGTGGAGGAGCATGTGCGGGTGCAATAGCACAGCTATCTGAAGCAGTTGCCCCGAACTGATTGGCAAACATAGCTGTGAGGACAGTTAGCCCCTCTCTTATGCTTTATATCCCCAGCTCAAGCCTCCTCATCCGAGTATCAGAGCTCTCTGGTTGAGGGATAGGTGGTGGAGGCGGCTGATCTTTCCTCTATGGGCAGCCTCGTTTGTCGCTAATGGTCAATGATAAATTACCCGCACTAATACCAAGAGATTTTAATTACAGCTATAGCAAGTATATATAATTTATAACCAGACAAGAACAGATACTTCGGATGTAATCACACTTTTACTACCCGACACTGACCGTACTAGACGATATTTACTCTGATAACATGTTAACTGTGACGCCCTAAAAGCGCGAAAATAGGGGCTAACTTTTTCCTGTAATCTTATTTTATTAGTTAGGCTTCATTCCTGTACAGTATAGGTTACTTAATTATTCTTTACTTAATCCTTTAATCATTTAAGATTTGCTAGAAATTTCGGTAGTATAACCTCTTATATTTTGACCTACCTTCCTGCAATGAAATATAATTTATAATCGCAATGCAGTTGTTTTTACTTGTTAAATTTTACCACCTCCCAATTCAAAATATATTACCACTACATCAACTATATTCATACTTAACATCATCAACATTTCATTTGTTTCCCTAAGACATTTATCTACAACTCCGTAACATTAGATTACATCCCAAAAGTATACATATACAATCCAATATCTGTATAATAATACTGTCTAGAAATAAACATTAGGGACTGTACCTGAGCGTGTACTAAAATTAGTATGAGAGGCTCAAACTTCACCAAGTTACTCGAGTACTTAGCAATAGCTGAGCAGATTCTATTGTAGGTAATCTGAAATGGAGTAAAAAAGGGATGAGCTTCTGATAAAGCTCAGTAAGGAAAGCATTTAAAGATATCTTGACAAATCTAAAAAACATGTGGAAATCAAGGTTAACATGCTTTCGTACTTACTTAAATTCATTTGCATAAACTTGCATGCTTACTTTGAAATAAAACATTCATACATATATATTTATGAAATTCGATTTACATGCATACTTACTTTCTTGGAAATAAAGTATACTTATTTACTTTGAAATATTTACATACATGCTTATTTTAGCAAACTTATGTACTTACTTGCTTTGAAATATAACAAGCATACATATATACTTAATTGCTTAAAATTCAAATACTTCTTACTTCCTTTCTTTCATACTTAAAATGTTTATACATTAAAACATGGAAACTGGCTATGTCCAAATAGGTATCATGCAAACATATGTCTTCCTCCGTAGAGGGAATTTTGTATCGATGACCATGGTAGAGGCTGTAGATGGGATTAGGGTTGTACATCAAATAAACGTAGTATCTGAATAAACATTCTACTAGCACATAGCTAGGGTACGAGCACCAGTGACACTCACGTGTGGGAGACATACATGCGTGCTATGCGGGTACGAGATACTACGAAACATGCACCACGCGTAGCAAACTCAAACACCACAAAGGTGAAGATAAGCACTACACGGGCAGAACGTAGCAAGCACCACAAGTGGCAGAGTCGGAGTACCACAAGTAGTGGGCATGATATGCACACAACATATGTTATGGGGTAGCCCTCTAGTCTCAGAAAAAACCATACTTCTATACTTGTTTTCATACGTACGTAAAATCATTTGAAATTCAAATCTTAAGACCATAAAGTTTCTAATATAAAATATTAGTATATTAAAACTCATGCGTGGTATGCCAAAAATGGCTAGGTTCAAGAATTAAATCAAGTTTCTATTCCTTTCGGGAATTCCTAACGGAAAGGCTCGATTTTCCCTCGAAAATTTTTTATACATCCATTAAATCATTTCATATGATATAAACAGGTACAGGATGCCGTTACAACTTTAAATTATATCCCTTACCTCAAGAGGGTCAATCGGACCCTTTTTCGGCCATTTTTCTTTTTCGTTTTTACCAATTAAAGTGCTTGTTTAAGCTAATTTCAAAAATTTTGTTCTTATAACTTCAAATTCATATACTTATCAATCTAATTACTTATTCAAGTCTCTAATTCATACTTATCAACATGTCAAATTGCCCATTCTCATACTTCTCAGTTTTTCACTGAGCTGGGCTATAAGCCGGACTCTTCGGTATAAATTTAACTATCGATAACCCCAAACTCAATCAAATTTCATCTCTACCCTAACATCTACATGCTTGTCGAACCTACACAAGTCCATAGAAATTATTTCTCAACTTTATACCGAACTACAAATCATCCAACAACATCAAGCATTAACATATCTCAACATCATCATCTTTATTCAAATTTACCTCAAGTTTAACCAACTTTGACCAATTCTTTTTGATCCATCAAAGCTTTTAAGCTGTAAATTTAGAAACATCAATAACAACATTAAAAACTAACCAAAAACTTTCAAATTTGAGTTCTTCTCTCACCACGTAACAGGGCAGATTCTACCCTCTTCTTCTTTCTAGTTTATCACCTAGAAAACAACCTTATTTTTGGCTGGATTTTTTATATGTTATAGATGGATTAGGTTGGAATATTTTATCCTTCTTGGTCGAGGTTTGAAAATGGATGAAAGGGGGTTGAAACATTCATGTAATCCTGACTGCATAGGGACGCCTGCGTCAACTTTGCTGAAGTGGATCTCTCTTATTTCAGAAGCTTTCAAGTTAGTCTAAACCTTTCCAAAAGGCTAATGGGGTCTACTTCAAATTTGAAAAATATAAAAAAATTTTACCTTCTGGAAAGTTTCCAAATTTAAGAATTTCTTATGGGTCAGTAGTTTCCTGGGCCAAGGCAACCTACTACTCTATTTTAGAAATTCCATGAAAACTATTTTCCAGTCCATTTCTTCAAATTTCCACTTCTAAAGTGTTCTACTATGTCCCTAGTGTCTCCCATAAAATTTTTGGGACCACCTATTTAAGAAACGTTCCCCGATTGAGCCCATTTTGCGTGATTTGGTCATTAAGAAATCGCTTAAGGTTTTAAGTTTACATTAAAAATTAATTTGATCACCGAAACCTCCATATTACCACTCAATCTTCATTCCCCATTTCAATTATACCTTATACTAATTTTCAATGGCCTCAAAATAATTTTTGTGAATTTCTAGAATTTATTCCGAATTTATTTTGCTTACTAGGTCCATTTGCTTGGTTTAGTGTAAACCCGAGTTTTACTAGCTTTTTCACTTCCAATACTGTAGTTTCACTTTCTAACCATCAAAAATTACTTATAAACATACTTTCTTAAAAATACTTAAACTTGGATCCTTGCCTCGAAGTTCATGCATCGGGCCTCGTGCCACTAGGCATCTCTGCTACTTGGGGCCCTACACGAACATTTATATAAGTCTTAAGCTTCTCGACTTAGCTTTTAAATGAACTTTAGTATGAAAAATTGGGTTTCACACCTTAAGTCCATTTATCTTATATACATAGTACCATTTGTTCCACTTAGATCAAATGGTACCATGTGTGTAAGAATAAGGGACTTAAGGGTCCCAGTTTCGAACCTGCAAGGACCCGAATTAGGATATTTACCTCGATAAAATTGTATGGGTTAGTGGACCTAAAGCGGACAGTACGTAGGAGTCAAGGTAAACTTGGGGGGATCTAAACCCCAAGAGGTTGCCAACCGACGGCCTATGAACAGGTTGGCCCTTGACAATAAAACGAGTAGAACAATGGTACCATGTGTGTAGGATTTTTATCGTCTAGGCCTAGCCCATTCATAGGTCATCGATTGGCATCCCCTTGAGGCTTAGATCTCCCTCAGGTTTACCTTGACTCAAACGTACTGTTCGCTTTGGGCCCACTGACCCACACGATTTTATCGAGGTAAATACCCAAATTTTCGTTCCCACAGATTTGAACCTGGGACCCTTAAGTCCCTTGTTCTTACACACATGGTACCATTTGATCCAAGTGGAACAAATGGTACCATGTGTGTAAGATAAATGGACTTAAGGGTCCATGGTTCGAACCCTGTGGAGACGCGAATTGGGGTATTTACCTCGATAATATCGAATAGGTTAGTAGACTTAAAGGGGATAGTACGTATGAGTCAAGGTAAACCTAGAGAGATCTAAGCCCCAAGGTGATGCCAGTCGACGGCCTATGAACGGGCTGAGCCTTGATAATAACAACCTTTCGTCTTCTTGTCTAAGTATCATCCCAAGTAGCCAAGCCATGTAAAGTCCATGTGATTCCTTGTCATCATATTCCAAGAGTGAATAAAATGAGAACATGTGATAAGTTAGTTGGCAAAATGGATGAGTTGTACTACAAGATAAATTATTTTGCCTTTTAGTGGCATGAAATTTATGTTCTGGCATGTTGACCCTAAACGGTATCTATGTGTAAGTATACACAGTCACACAAGTAATAAGGATGTGAGTTCGGAATATCTTCCCAGAGAGATTTTTGTAGCTAATTGATTACCAAATAATTACATTTTAAAGTATATTCTACCAATTTATGGAAAAGGTCCAGCCCGTTCATAGGTCGTCGGCTAGCATCCCCTTAGGGCTTAGATTACCCTAGGTTTACCTTTACTCATACGTACTGTCCGCTTTAGACCCACTGACCTGCACGATTTTATTGAGGTAAATACCCCAATTCGCGTCCCCACAAGTTCGAACTTGGGACCCTTAAGTCCTTTGTTCTTACACACATGGTACCATTTGATCCAAGTGTAAGAAAAAGGGACTTAAGGGTCATAGGTTCGAACTTGTGGGGACGCGAATGGGGGTATTAACCTCAATAAAATTGTGAAGGTCAGTGGGCCCAAAGCAGACAATACGTATGAGTCAAGGTAAACCTGGGGGATCTAAGCCCTAAGAGGATGCCAGCTGATGGCCTATGAACGGGCTAGGCCTTGGCAGTTATGCAGCTTTGATGATGTAGAATTATCTTCCTTGAAAAGCTAATTAAGTTAAGACAAGTGGCATTCTTTGCCAACTCATCTAATTAGTAAAATATCCCTTTTACCCCTAATTTTAATGAGTATATAAACAAAATGATAGGGTAAGAGATAGGGGTCAACTACCTTCGATTATATTTATTTTTCTTGCTCATTTTTATGTTTTCTTAGTGTAGAAGAGTAGCCACCATTTTATTGCTTTATTGTTCTTCACATTTCTTTTAAGTTTTCTTGTTAAATCCTTTACTTTAAGCACTTTCAAATCAAGTTGTAATTTCTTTTTTATCATGTTCTTGATAATTCTATTAAAATAGAATTATTTATACTTAATTTCTGAATTAATTATTTTAATCCTTATATTATTTTATTAATGATCCCCTCAATTTAATTAAAATTTTCATGTTTGCAGATAAATTAAATCTAGATGAATTTTAGTTATTTCAGTAGAAAATGGACTGAAAATGGGTTTAAAAGGACACATTGGCTATCACATGCTACATCGCACATCTAAGTAGACAAGAAGACAGATAACGTGAAAATATCTTCTCTAAAGCGAATCGAGTGAAGATAAGTGGCCAAACAATGCCAACTCATCTAAGATTGGAAATTACCTTTGTACCCCCAATTTTGTGTATAAATAGAAAATGATGAGGCAATTGAAAACCAAGTAGTTTTATTTTTTATTTTTTTAGGTTAAAGTTTTTTAGCTAGGTTTTAAGATTATTTTTTCCTTAGTTGTTTTCACGTTGGTAGCCACCACGGCCTTTTGTTTTTGAAGAATCTCACTTAGCTACTATTGATGGCATGTCTAAAATTTCTTCAATGAATCATTTTTTTTTATTTTGCCTTTCTTTAATCTCGGTCTTACCTATTCATTTTATGATAGCTTCCTACTTCGGCTTTTCATTATTGTGACAACAATTTTTTTTCTTTACCTTTCCATGCTTTAGTTTACATGCTTTCCATTGATTTCTATTTTAGTTTACTTACTGTTTGAACTTTTGCATAATCCGATTTTACTAGCTCCATTCACTATTTTGTTTATCATTGTTTTCATTTACTGTTCATTCGAGCTTATGCTTTACTGATTTCTCAAAGCACTTCATTACCGCCAGTATCTTGTTTTGGTGCTGTGGTGCGGGTTTGATGTTGGGCATTGTTCCCGCGTTGCTGGCACAGTAGAGCAATGATGGCTGAGCCGAGGAAGAAGCAATACATAGTCACAAGATTTTTGTATTTCATTGTTTTACTGCTGATGGTAACCTGGCTAAGCAGCAACAGGAATTTACCTTCCACGTATTCGGATTGCGTTGTCGAGAAGGAGATGACGTCGATGTAATTTGTTCCTCGTGTAATCTGCAAAAACAACAGGAGTCAGAGGGGGCAGGGATTTATCCCTGCACGCGCACTCCGATGATTAAGTCAGAAATCGAGAGTTGTGTATGAAGGAATGAAGAAGAGAATGTATTACTTAATTCAGAGAGTTTAAGTTTTTTTCCTTTCTTTAGGTTCTTCGTCCCCTTCTTCTGAGAGCTCACCTGGATATTTATAGGTTTCTTCAAGTCGGTTCGAGCTGAGGCCCAGGCGCGTGTCTGGGCCGCGACAGAGTCATAGAGCACTCTGTCGCGCTTCGGGTCAAGCAGCTTACGGGGGAGTCGGCAGCGACAGAGTACCCGTGGACCTCTGCCGCAGACTATGCGGGAGACCTCTGCTGCAAGCTATGCGGGAGACCTCTACCGCGGCTTGCGGGAGACCTATGTCGCAATAGAGGCGATGGAGGTATGTCGCCCCTACTGTACGGCGCACATACCAGGCGACAGAGTGCCTATTGCCTCGAACACGCTGTCGTTTAACAAAGTAAAGTGTCGCGTGGCAACTCTGTCGCCACATCAGCCACGTGGCTCATTCTTGTTCTGACACGTGGCAGTCAATGGTTGGCGGATGGTTGTACACGTGGATTCTGGTGACACAACCACCATCAATTGCTCCCCACTCTTTGGTAGGAATTTTTCCTGCGAAAGAGGAACTGGGTCTGGATTTTTCTCGGCTCGGGTCGGATCTCCGTGCGTGAGGCGATGCAGTCGGGCCACTATATATACTGGGTCCCTGCTGTCCTTGTCGCTACTCAGTTCTTTCGCAAAGACACTCTGCCAACTCTCAGTACACTCTCTCGCAACTCTGCCGTAACTCCATCGCTATTCTGCCGCAACTCTGCCGCGTACACATCACTGTGTCGCAAGTCTGTCGCAGCTTCTTGGGACTCTGTCGCCAGTTCTTCTCTTCTTCATTTTAGGTTATTTAATAATCTGTAGTCCCATTCATTGGTTTCTGGACTCCTAAAATGGCTGGCTATGGTGTAGGAAAACAAATAGACCTAGGTGTTAAGTCGACTTTAAAGGAAGCCGACGTCCAAGACCTAGTATCTAGGTTTCCTTTACCCGAGGGATATTCCTATAGACTCCCAACCCCTCAGGAGAGTGACATACGTCGTGTGTCCAACGGGGTAGTCGTTTTTAGGGTAGCCTTAGAATTAGGACTCCGCTTCCCGTTGTCCGACTTCAGGGTTTCTTTCCTTAGGACGCACAGGGTATCCCCGGGACAACTACATCCTCATGCATGGATGCAATTAGTAGGGTTCACCGTGCACTGCCATTTAAGGGGCGTCCCTCCGTCCCTTCCTCTCTTAGATGTATTTTTTAGGTTTCGAGGGAGCCTCGGCTTAGTGCCTTACTTGCTTCAGTGGGTGTATCAGCCCGGTTTTGGGAACAGGTTATTCGAGAAACCTGCTAACAAGCTTCATGGTTTCGAGACGGAGTGGCTTGTTGTGGAAGTGCCCGAGGGCCTGGATTTCCCCACTCGTTGGGAGACTAGGCGAGAAATCCCTAAGGGCCCCAGGCTTTCCACACTTAGGGAGCAGTTATCTTCAGACGTCAACAAACTGTTGGTCAATCATCCCATTAGCCTTGACAGCCTTATATCAAATGAAAATTTGATATCAGCTGGCTGGGGTGTGAGTCCGGTCCCTGTTGTCGGCCTTCTGTTCCCTCGTCTAATCCTCCGCCTTCGGCTTCCCCCGAGTTAAATCCTGAACCTGTAAGGCCACAAAAGGATATAGGGAGTACCAACGTGGAGTCTAGTTCTGGCAGCGAACCCTTAGCTGACCTGACTGGCTGGGAAGGGTTCGGCTCCACTTTCATGGTGCTCCCTGATGACGACGTAATAAATATAGAGTCCCTTCAGGAGCATCTTGATTCTCCTAACGGTAACTTTCCATTCTTTTTACTACTTGCTGTTTTTGATCAGTTTTTGACCGCTGACTTGTTTTCTTTTCCTTTTTTGCAGAAATGAGTCACTTCCGATAATCGTTGGCTCGTCAGGTCTCGAAGGCCGGTCCTTCCAGCGTTCCTACCAGGAAGAGGCGTCGTTTAGCCGACGATGTCCTAAGCGAGGCACCGGTTCCCTCTCCGTTACCTCGTGCTCGGACCCCACCCACTTTTAGGCAGGTGATGTCTCCCCCTCCGGAACAAAGGGATCCCTCTCGAGATAGGGGGAGAGTCCCTTCATCTTCGCGGGGGGCTTCCGGGTCATCCGGGCGATCTCGCTCCGAGGAGCGTACAGAGTGCAATATCATTCTGTCGCAGCGGAAGAATCGAAGGCGCTTATACATCGAGGGTTCGATGGGAAACAGGCCAATACTACCGAGGATAGGCCCTGCTGACGAGAGGTCCTACCCCGTGGATGGGGGGTTTATTATGAGAGGGGCCAAATTTCGAGTTTATCCCGGGGTCCGCAACAAGGATACTTTGGACACTCCCGGGGTGGCTTCTCGGATTAGTTGGTCTTCTATCCTTCCTCGGGACGAGGCGAGAATATTTCAGAATTACCCGGAGGGGGAGGACTTAGCCGACATGGAGGCATTGAGTGTAAGTTTCATACTCCTCTTCGTTTGACTCCTTTTTGCTACATTCTTTGAATCTAACTTTTTGCATTCCTTTGCAGCTGGCTCAGAGGACCGTGGCCAACAATGCCCAGTACCGGGCCTATCAGGAGTGAGCTGATAAAGAAATTTGGGATTTGAAGGACAAGGTTATGGAATTATCCAACACTGTCAATAACTTGTCCAAACTTCCGGATTTGGTGAGAAGCTTGGAGGAACAGCTCGCCAAGGTTCACCAGGACCTGAACCAGGCCAAGGGGGATCTCACCGTCGAGGCGACCCGATCTGGCAAATTTCAGGAGGATCTTCAGGAGGCCCACTCTGAACTAGACCGTATGCAGTCCAGCTACGGGTCTTTGCTTACTCGAAATCAGGAGCTCGAGCAACGCGTTGCCGAGTTAGAAGGTCAAGCTGCTCCTATTCTGACCCAAGTAGAGATCGATAGCATTCAGGCGGAAGCCGTAAGGGAGTATCGCCTTTCCAAAGACTGCTTGAGGCGGAAAGAGGATTTCTCAAACCCCTATGTGAAATACGGATTCTACCTTGCCCGGTCATGGTTAGAGGCGCGTAGGGAAGGAGAGGAATTCCCTGAGCTCCAGTACACGAATGAGGCAATGCTATTCGAGGCCCCCGACTGGACCAAGTATGAACCTGGGGCTGAACCCGCAGACGAACTATTCAAGAGGACCGCTCAAGATGACCTCGCCAACCTCACCGGTCCTTGGGAGCCCGCGGATTTGGGCGGTGCTCCCGAGCCTATTGACGCTCTTCTTGATTTGGATGACGAGGAGGGTCAGCAGTCCTTGGGTAGTAGAGGTCCGTCGGTAGCTAATCCCCAGCTTTCTCCCGAAGATTAGATAGCTATTTCTGTTTTTTGTTTTTCTTTTCAAGTACTTTGTTGTCTTTTTATTTTAATTTTGTACTTTTGTTGAATGTAATTGCAAAGATCTACTAAAGATCTATTTGTAATGACTTTTGAATGAAATGAAATCGAGATTTTTGTTCATGCTTCGTATCGCATTACTTTTCTATTTATCGTTTATCATTCTTTGTCTGTTCGTTTTGGATGTATTCGTGTATGCTCCCCAATTCTTGATAGAAAGGTATACTTTCAGAAAGAATTTTTTTTGCGTAAACGTATAACTGTTTAAGGCTTGATTACTATGACGTGAATGCGTCTTTAGTTTTTATAGCCTTGATATTTTTATTGCCTGGCCACAGTGACGCATAGCGCCTCAGGCTCTTACGGCTCTTCTGAATATACGCCTGGCCACAGTGACGCATAGCGCCTCAAGCTCTTACGGCTCTTCTGAATATACGCCTGGCCACAGTGACGCATAGCGCCTCAGGCTCTTACGGCTCTTCTGAATATATGCCTGGCCACAGTGACGCATAGCGCCTCAGGCTCTTACGGCTCTTCTGAATATACGTCTGGCCACAGTGACGCATAGCGCCTCAGGCTCTTACGGCTCTTCTGAATATACGCCTGGCCACAGTGATGCACAGCGCCTCAGGCTCTTATGGCTCAGCTGATATCCTGTCACAAGATTTAGATCCATAGAAGTTGCAGATGTATAATAAAATGACATTCTACGTGAGGATTTGATAACAATATCTTGTGATAGTATAAATAAATGATAATAATGTTTGGGAAAGAAAATATGGCGCTTAATTCAAATACAGTTTTAGGTGATTTGAATTCCATGTTTTCCCTATTTTCTTCCCTTGTAGAGTTTCCAGGACACAGGTGTTAGGCCCAATCTTGTGTCTGATTCTGTATGGACCTTCCCAATTAGCTCTGAATTTTCCATCTTCCTTTAGGGCATTCGTGATATGCGACTTTCTGAGCACTAGATCTCCCTCAGACATCGGCCTATCTCTCACCCGGCTATTATAATAGTTGGCCACCCTCTGATGATAGGATGCCAATCGAATAGCTGCGGCTTCTCTGTGTTCGTCGAGTAGGTCCAAGCCTTCCCTTAGAGCTTGTGAATTTTCTTCTTCTACTAAGGGCACCACTCTTGGTGATAACGCTCCAATTTCCATGGGGATCAATGCTTTTGTACCGTATACGAGGCTAAACGGTGTTTCTCTGGTTGACACACGACTGGTGGTACGATATGCCCATAAAACACTAGGCAATTCGTCCACCCATGCCCCTTTGGCTTTGTCTATCCTGGTCTTCAGCCCATGAAGGATAGTCCGATTACTGACCTCGGCCTGTCCATTAGCTTGAGGATATGACACTGAAGAGATCCTTAGCTGAATGTTGAGGCGCTTACAAAATTCATGGAAGACGTTGCAATCAAATTGCTTTCCATGGTCGGCATTTAAGATGCGGGGAATTCTGAATCAACAGATAATGTCTTTCCACACCATTGCCTCCAATTTCTTTTCCGTGATTGTGGCTAAAGGCTCCGCTTCAATCCACTTTGTAAAGTAATCGGTAACCACTAACAGGAACTTTCTTTGGCCCGTGGCTAATGGGAAAGGTCCAAGGATGTCTAATCCCCATTGTGCAAAATGAATTGGCTGTACTGTGCCTTGAGAGGGAGTCACTGGGGCTGTTGTGATAGGCGCAAACCTCTGGCATTTTCACACCTACGGGTTTGGTCCATCGCATCTTTCTTCAACGTTGGCCAGTAAAATCCCGATCGCAGTACTTTAGCAGCGAGGGCTCTTGCTCCTAAGTGTTCACCGCAAATTCCTTCGTGCACTTCGGCTAGGGCGTAACTTGCTTGTTTCGGTCCCAGACATTTTAATAAGGGTGATGAATATCCCCTTTTGTACAGTTCTCCGTTGATGAGTGTGAACTTCGCCCCTTGTACTTTCAAGCGACGAGCCTCGTCTTTATCTTGGGGGAGTGTTCCTTCGGTAAGATATTGTTTGTATGGGGATCTCCAATCGTCTCCCACTTGAATGTCACACACTTCGACCTCTTGAATACTAGGTCGTTCAAGCCTCTCCACCTTCACTATCCTTCCTCGTGTTTCGGTGGAAGAGGCTAACTTAGACAATGAATCAACATGTGTGTTTTCGGACCGGTTGATTTGTATCAATTGAAAGCTTTTGAAAGTCTGGGCCAAAAGTTGGACTTTCTTCAAGTAAGGGACCAGCATCGATTCTCGTACCTCATACTTTCCGCTGAATTGGTTCACCACCAATTGAGAATCACTGTGTGCTACCAAGTGGTGAACCTGCAGCTTTTCTGCCAATAGCATCCCTGCTATCAGAGCTTCATACTCCGCTATGTTGTTCGAACTGGGGAATCCGAATCGTAGGGAGTATTCCAGGGATTTCCCTTCTGGTGATACCAGGACTATACCCGCTCCACTTCCGTTGGCACTTGATGCCCCGTCGATATGCAGTAACCATAGGTGAGCCTCCCCCTCATTGCTGTCGCTCGGGATAGTGCATTCTACTATAAAGTCCGCCAGAGCTTGACCCTTGATAGCCTGTCGAGGTTGAAATGTGATATCGTATCCCCCAAGCTCTACTGTCCATTTCACTAACCTTCCTGAGTGTTCAGGTTTCTGAAGGATTTGTCTTAACGGTTGATCTGTCAAGACGGTGATAGGGTGTGCTTGGAAATAAGGGCGCAACTTTCGCGAGGCCATCACAAGGGATTATGCTAGCTTTTCGGCTAGCGGGTAGCGGGTCTCTGGATCTAATAACACTTTACTCACGTAGTAGATGGGACGGTGCACTATTTCATCTTTCTTCAGTAGCACCGCACTGAAGGCAAAATCACTGACTCCCAAGTACATGTAGAGTTGTTCTCCTTCCAGGGGCCTTGTTAATAACGGCAACTGTTTCAAGTATTCCTTGAGGTCCTCAAAGGCCTTTTGACAATCTTTCATCCATTCGAAGTTCTTTCCCCCCCGTAGAGTTTTGAAGAACGGCAAGCTCCTTTCTGATGACTTCGACAAGAAGCGATTCAGAGCTGCTATTCTGCTTGTCAATCTCTGGACCTCTCTTACGGTGGTTGGGGGTTTCATGTCAATGACCGCCTGTACCTTTTCAAGATTTGCCTCAATGCCCCTGTTAGTGATCATGAAGCCCAAGAACTTCCCTGATCTTACCCCGAATGAGCACTTTTCGAGGTTTAGCTTCATGTCGAATGTCCTCAATACTTCGAATACCCTGGACATTTGATCAGCGTGAGACTCTCCTACGCGGCTCTTGATGATCATATCGTCCACGTAGGCTTCCATGGTATTTCCCAGAAGATCTTTGAACACTTTGCTCACCATTCGTTGATAGGTGGCTCCCGCGTTCTTTAAACCGAACGGCATTACCCGATAGCAATAGGTTTCATTGTCGGTTATAAAGGAAGTCTTTTCTTTGTCTTCCGGGTGAAGCATGATTTGGTGATACCCGGAGAAAGCATCCAAGAAACTGAGGAATTCGTAGCCGGATGTTTCGTCTACCGGTCTGTCTATTCGGGGTAGGGGGTATGAATCTTTAGGGCAGGCTTTGTTCAGATCGGTGAAATCCACACACATTCGCCACTTCCCGCTAGATTTCTTTACCATCACTACATTGGCCAACCACTCAGGGTAGTAGACCTCTCGGATGAATCCGGCGCCCAGGAGTTTAATCACTTCTTCAGTGATTGCTTTTTGTCGTTCTGGGGTGAAACTCCTCTTCTTCTGTTTGACGGGTCTGTGCCCGGGTATGACGTTAAGCTCATGGCAGATCACTTCGAGACTAATCCCGGGCATATTGCCTGGGCTCCAGGCGAAGACATCTGAGTTTCTCCTCAGGCACTCGACTATCTCTTTTTTTAGTTGTTCGCCCAGTTGAGTCCCGATGAATGCCTTTTTTCCTCCATCTCCTTCTGTTAGCTCAATGGCTTCTGTTTCCTCTACAGACTGAGGCTTGGGCGGATCGTCTATACATAAGGTTTCTTTCCTCTGTGCTACCTTGTTGGCGGTGGAAGCGAGATAACAAGTACGGGCACTCCTTTGGTTTCCTCGTACTTGCCCGACTCCGTTGGGAGTGGGGAACTTCATTAATAGATAATAAGAGGATATCACCGCCCTCATATCGTTCAGCACAGGTCTACCCAAGATCATGTTGTAGGCAGCGGAGGTTGACCTGACTACCATGAACAATACTTGCCGGGTCACGTCCTTCGGGTGTTCTCCGAGAGTCACAGGCAACTCTATGGACCCGGCCACCTTCACTCGCTCGCCCGTGAATCCGTATAGTGGCGTCATAACAGGCTTTAATCTATCTTCAGATACGCTCATTTTCTCAAAGCAGTTCCAATAGATTAGGTTCACCGAGCTCCCGTTATCAACCAGGACTCTGCTCACCGGGTGTTTGGCCATTACCGTGGATATCACCATGGGGTCGTCATGGGGCATGACAATATCACCTTTGTCAGCCGGAGTGAACATGATGGGTTCTTCATCCGCTTGTTCTTCCATCACAACGTTAACCTGATACGCTTGCCTAGCGTAGCTTTTGAGGGAAGTAGAGGAGCTTCCTGCTATTGATTCCCCTCCTGCAATAACATTTATTGCGGGGGCTGTAGGTTCGTTGTTTGGCAGATTGGCACAGGGGATTGTAGGCCTGAATGCTTCGTTTCTTGGCCTATTCCTCCTGTTATCATCATTTGGCCCAGTCCGCGGACGATCATTCCTTTGGTCACACGGAGGATAACGGGGTCTCTCGCTCCTCCACAGGAAGCGGTTGATCTTCCCCTCTCTGGCCAGTCTTTCCAACTGATCCATTAAATCTCTGCATCTCTCTATTGGGTGGCCGTGAGCGCTATGGAATTCGCAGTAGGCTTCAGAGTTTCATCCTACGTCTCCAATTTTCTTCTTGGGGAATTCCAACAATCCCGCCCCTTCGATAGCTGCCAGTATTGCAGTGCGAGGCTCGTTTAACCTGGTATAACCTTCATACCTGAGCCTAGGGGCTTTGTCTACTCTCACGGGTCTTGGAGAGTTCCTCTCGAGTCCATCTCTCTCTCTCTTCCTTCCTTCCTTTGCCTCCTTGGGCTGTATCATCTTCATCACTTCTTCTTGAGCGACATACTTATTAGCCCTAGCAAAGAGATCAGAAATTGTCTTCGGCTGGTCAAGAGAGAGAGATTCTTGTAGCTTTTCGGAGCTCGTCCCTTGTAATATTGCAGCCATGGCTACCCCTACCGGTAGATCTTCCACTTCCAAGGTTGCATCTCGGAAGCGGTCTACAAAACTCTTCAAGGATTCTTTATGCCCTTTCTTAAGTGTGAGTAGGTAAGTAGCGTCTTTCTTCCTCTGGCTGTGGATCATGAAGACTTTCAGGAATTCATTTCTCAATTGGTCGAAAGAGGAGATTGAACCTTCGTTCAACCCGTTAAACCACTTCAGAGCGTGCCCGGACAATGTGAGAGAAAAAGCCCTGCACATGATTTTGTCCTCCCACCCATGCAGCAGCATGAGGGACTCATAACTCTGTATATGATCATAGGGGTCTGCTTTACCGGTGTAAGTGGCCATAGAAGGCATCTTGAACTTCTTCGGCAAAGGTTTGTTCATGATCTCCAGGCTGAATGGAATCCTCCTCCTTTGGCCATCATCAGGAGACACCAGTTTTTTCTTCTCCAAGATCCTTTGGACGACCTTCTCCATGTTTTCTGACCCTCGAATTGAGTATGCTCCCGTCCCTTCGAGTCTAGAAGAGTCTGACTGATAAGCACCCCTTCCAGCACCTTCCGTTCTGGGACTTGACATTTCGAGGCCTTCTTGTGGGCCAGAACCCCTCTGTCTTCGTTGCTCCCCAGCCCTATATTCTTCTAACTCCTGTACAAACTCCACGGGAGATGAGCTGCGGTACGTGGAGAAACTCTGCCGCCTACGGGCCGCGGGGGAACTCTGCCGCATATGAGCGGCGGGGGAACTCTGCCGCCTATCGGCGGCGGGAGAGCACCGTCGCGTACGTGTTATGGGAGACCTCTGCCCCATATCAGCTAGAGGGGAACACTGTCGCCGTTGAGCTGCGGGCGAGCTCTGCCGCACATTTAGTGAGCTCTGCCGCCTATCGGCCAGTGGGGAACACTGCCGCCGTTGAGCTGCGGGCGAGCTCTGCCGCCTATCAGCCAGTGGTGAACACTCCCGCCGTTGAGCCGCGGGTGAGCTCCGTGGTCTATCTGCTGGGTGAGGCCTCTGCCGCGCGAGGTCTGTGGGTGAGCCCTGCCACACAAGTGCTGTGGGTGAACTCTGTCTTGCTGGATCTGTAGTGGCATTATTTTGTGTTCCTGCCTCTTGTCCAGCGTTTACCAGGGTGGAGGGCTGACCTCTCTCGTAGGTCTGCCTAGGCGTGCTTTCCCCCACTAACAGCTGCACTTCATGAGGTAAGCTGAATTGGGGGAGAGCGTCTCTGAAGAAGCTCACCATAGCTTTCAATGCTGTCGTAGTCTCTTCATTTTTGCGTTTCAGGGTCTCAAATTCTTCTAGAGAAACCAAGGCTTCTCTGTCACCCCTTTCACTATGTCTTCGTCTTTGTTCTGATCTGACGGGGGGACTCACAGAATTCTACTCCCCTGTCAACTCTGCTGTAGAACGTGTCCTCACCATTTTGATAGGGAATCTGACTTTTTGTTCTGATTCCCACAGACGGCGCCAATTGATGGTAACCTGGCTAAGCAGCAACAGGAATTTACCTTCCACGTATTCGGATTGCGCTGTCGAGAAGGAGATAACGTCGATGTAATTTGTTCCTCGTATAATCTGCAAAAACAACAGGAGTCAGAGGGGGCAGGGATTTGTCCCTGCATGCGCACTCTGATGATTAAGTTAGAAATCGAGAGTTGTGTATGAAGGAATGAAGAAGAGAATGTATTACTTAATTTAGAGAGTTTAAGTTTTTTTCCTTTCTTTAGGTTCTTCGTCCCCTTCTTCTGAGAGCTCACCTGGATATTTATAGGTTTCTTCAAGTCGGTTTGAGCTGAGGCCCAGGCGCGTGTCTGGGCTGCGACAGAGTCATAGAGCACTCTGTCGCGCTACGGGTCAAGCAGCTTGCGGGGGAGTCGGCAGCGGCAGAGTACCTGTGGACCTCTGCCGCAGACTATACGGGAGACCTTTGCCACAAGCTGTGCGGGAGACCTCTACCGCGACTTGCGGGAGACCTATGTCTCAATAGAGGCGATGGAGGTCTGTCGCCCCTACTGTGCGGCGCACATACCAGGCGACAGAGTGCCTATTGCCTCGAACACGCTGTCGTTTAACAAAGCAACTGTGTCACGTGGCAACTCTGTCGCCACATCAGCCACGTGGCTCATTCTTGTTCTGACACGTGGCAGTCAATGGTTGGCGGATGGTTGTACACGTGGATTCTGGTGACACAACCACCATCAACTGCTATCTCTATTTTTGATTTAAATTTCAGTTACTATTTCTACTTCATTTCTTTTCCGCTTTAAGTTTCATACGTGATATTGCCCTGTTGTTTTTTTTTTATTATTTTTTTCATTGTCTATTTCTTTTACTTCACTACATTGATTTTTCTCTTTTCTGCATTTAGAGTTTTAGCTTTCTGCACTTATATTGCAACTTTTTTTTTGTGTTTCATCTTGTTCTGCGTTTCGTTCTTCTCGGTATTTTCTATATTTTTGGTTTCTACTTTGCTTCCTGGCGTGGCTGTGTGGTACCGAGAGGCTGATGCTTGTTGATATTGGTTGTTGCACGAGGAAATGAGGCTAAGTTGTGCTACTGTTTAGTGCAGAACATAAGCTGGATTGCACCGTGGCAGTGGAGAGGGCCAACTACCTTTCTCTATTCTACTCTGTTTGCAGTTTATGTTACTGTTCATTGTAGTTTCTCTTTTTATGTTGCATTATTCCATTTGTTGCTGATGTTTCAGCTTTATGCTAGTTTTCATTTCAGATGGTTAGCATTTGCTGGAATCGGGGCTTGAACATGGTATGGGAGAGCGTGGATGATTGAAAAGGGACTGTGACAGTGGCCAGCGTCTTCCCCTTGTTCTGTTGTGTTCATGCTTTATCGTGGTTTGGACTGGTGCAACGATGTTAAAGCAGTATCACGGGCGTCTGCTGCAGTAGCATGTGGAGTGTATTACCACTTGTTGCCATGTGTGTGCTGTCGAGAGCAAGGACTGAACCAGGTGTTGCTGGAGATACGGCTCGGGAATAAAAGTACTGGATTGTGCAGAGCATGAAGGTGCGGTAGCAGTTGGAGTTACGGATAGCTTGTCTTGAAGCAGCTGCAGTAGGATAGTACAGAGGACAGCATTTTAGTGCAGCAGTGTGTTGTGGCACTGTTAGCAGAGCAGTGCATGGCCGAAGATTGCTTTGTAGTTAGATTTAAAGTTTAAGCGTTTCTTATTACTAGTTTAGGTTATTTTAATTCAATGCCCTTTCAAGTAGTTTAATTAATATTTCCTTAGTTTAATTAAATTGCATATGTTTAGGATTGTTAGATTTAAGATCTTTAGATTTTGTTTAGATTAAATTTTAATGCAATTGAAATTTTAATTTAATTATTTTCTTGCATATATTTAGGAATTATTTATTTTTCATGCATCATTTATAGTTTAATTTTATTTATTTAGACATTTTATTAAGTTAGTAATTAGTTAGAATTATATTTAATTTAGGGTCATCATATAGGTATTTAATTTCATATTTATATTTAGGAATTTTCTTAAATTTTTAGAATTTTATTAGACCATAGGTCAGATTATTTTGCATTAGATTAATTTACATGCAATTTTATTTTCAAATTAGAATTTTCTAGTGTTTTTTATTTTATTTTACATTCTCTTATATTTGCATCTTTAATCCATTCACACTAATTAATTTTAGTTTCAGTATTTCTCTTTTGCAGGTTATCGCTTTTATTTGCTTGGAGCTCAGTAAGTCATTTTCGCGCTATTTTATTTATTTTTTAATTTTAATTATTTTTATTGTTTTTCAATATTTTTAATTTAAACATTGTATATCACCCTTTTAATATTCATAATTTGCTAGGATATACTTATGATAAAATTAACTGGTACTTAGTTAGGCTAATTGTATTCTCTGTGGGACGATAATCTAGAACTTAATTCCCGTTATTACTTGCACAACCTGTGCACTTACGATTTACACGTCTAGGTAATTAGGACGCGACGTGTCAGTTCTTAAATTCCATAAATTAATCACTTCTTCTGCTCATTTCTCATCTTTCATTTTTGTTTTAGATTGAGCTTTAAAGTTATAAAAGCTTAGAAGGTTGAAAAATTTCCTCCATAGCTTTTGTGACTAAACTTGATCCACTTTTGTTTGGAATTTTTTTAGCTTAATGTTTTAATTTCAATATTACTATTTTGAGGTTTTCCTTGTTGTTTTCAAGTTGATTTTTAGTTTATAAAATTGTTTTTAAGTTGTTAGAAGTTAGTTTTTAAAGTTAGGTACATTATATTATTAATTAGTCTTGATTTGTGATTTTTCTTCTCTTGTTTTCTTTCCTGGCAGCGTCTTTTTTGGAAACTTTTTCTAGTAATTTTAGTTTTTTTATGGTTATTTCCTATGCATTTAGCTAGTATTTTATCATTTTAGGATCATGTTTTTGTTTAGGTAATTTTTATGATAGCATTAGCATTGGTTTTATGGTATTACATATCTCATTTCATTGCATTTGTATGTTCTGTTTCCAACCGTTGTTGGCGTCACTTTAGGGTCCCTTTAGGTCATTGTCTTGTTCTGTTTTACGGTTTATTTAGATTTCATTTGAATATATTAAAGTCTTACAAATATTAGGTAATTTTTTAGGCATATTAGATTAGGATTTCATGGCATTACTTACATTATTTCCCATTTTATTTCCAATTTTGAGTTTTCTATCCAATTTTTGATTTGCTAATATTTTGCATTAGTTCATGTTTGCACCTTAGTTACTGTTAGGCATGTTTTAGGGTTGTTTTAGGTGCATTTAGGTTAGTGTTAAATCATTTTAGGGTTAAGTGATTAGTGGTTAGTAGTTAGGATGCATTTAGATTAATTTTCATGGCATTTAGGAATTAGTTTTGCATTGCTTTTCAATTTTGTATTTTAGGGAGTTTAGTGTTGTCTTAGGTTAGATTTAATTTAGGGATAAGATAGGGCTAAGTTAGATTAGGGTTTGATAGCATTTTTCTTAGCTTTTTCATGCATTCATTAGGTTTTAGTAACATTAGCATTTTTAAATAATTATCGGCTGTTTAGGATTAAATTAATTATTTTTTTAGCATTAAGTTTACATTAGTTTAAGGTTTAAGTCATTTATTTAGGGTTAGTTTAGGGTTAGGTTACATTTCATGCTTTTTTTAGTTTGTTTTCATTTCAAATTCTAAAACTCCAAAAACATTTATATTTTCATGCATTATTTAGATTAATTTTTAGTAGTTAATCATGTTTTACCTTAGTATTGATTTTTTAAGGTAAGGATTAGTTTTAGGGTTTTCATTTTAGGGCATTTTAAGGTTAGGGTTACCATTTAGGGATTTTTAGGATTTTTAATTAGGATTTTAGATTTACATGCATTAGATTTAGTTATTTTGCACATTCATATTGTTTTTTCATATTAGCATTTTTAGAATTATTTTATATTATTTACATTTTAGGCTCATATTTTTTATCATTAGCATTTTTGGCCCATTTACTTTATTGCTTTTAATTTTCATATTTTTACTTTGTAGTTGCTTTATTTTTGCTATTTAGGCTATTTCGTTTTATTATTTTATTTGTTTATTTTATTTTATTTTATTTTATTTTATGTAATTAGCCTTAGTAGATCACCATTTTCTATAATTTGCTATAATATATTTAGGATGTAATTATCTAATAATCAATTAAACTAACTAATCTCTATGGGACGATATTCTGAGTCTTCAGTTCTTATATTACTTATATGACCATTGTGCTTATAGAGCCCTTAAAGAGTCGCAACACCTTTTGAATTATAGAAAGTTTGGAAACCAAGTTTGTGACATATACGCGTTTGGGAATGCTTGTCGAAGGTAAGAGTTTATAATCTAGAAGAAGGGGAATTAAACCCAAGGGCTATAAGTGAGCATTTCATTAGATATGCTAAAAAGTCTAAAGGTTACAGATTTTATTGTCCATTACATAGCATTGGAATTGTGGAATCAAGAAATGCAAAGTTTTTTTGAAAATAACTTGATCAATAGGAGTGATCAAACTCAGAACTTAGTTTCTAAGAAGGATCATTCTGATATTTAAGCTTCAATTTCAATTGATAAATTGGTTGTTATTCATAACACCCTTCAAGTTCAAATGGATCTTGCATAATTAATTCGTAGATCCAATTATTCAATATTTGCCAGAGATTGTTGAGCAACGAATTGTGCAAAATACTCTAAAAAAGCTTGCTAATACAATATTAAGAAAATAAGCTAGAATGAAGAAATCAACAACCCCTAATGATTACATCACGTATCTATAAAAGACTAACTATAATTTTGGAGCCAAAGATAACCCTGAAACATTGTCACAAGTCATAAGTTGGAGTAAATTCGAAATATAGTATAATGTCATGAAAGATGAGTTGAATTCTACGTTATCTAATGGAGTTTGGAATCTTATTTGGTTGCCTAAAGGTGTAAAGGCCATTAGATGTAAATAGTCTTTAAAACATAGAAAGACTCATTAAGCAACATTTATAGATAAAAGGAAAGACTCGTAGCTAAAGGATTTACTTAAAAAGAAGGAATCGATTACATATAGACTTTTTCTCCTATATCAAAGAAAGATTCCTTTTGCGATATTTTGGTACTAGTTTCTCATTTTGACTTAAAACTACATCAATGGATGTGAAAACAGTGTTCCTCAATAGAGATATAGAGGAATAGGTTTATATGAAACTACTGGAAAGATTGTGTCACGACCCTCTTTCATCTAAAATCACTATAAATTTTTCGCTTTTTCATTTCCTTTCCCGATCTGAACAACTCTCACCAATAACAGTTAGGCTATGAGTCAGCATTAATCATCATTTACCATTCATTTTTCAATTAATCAAGAGCAAACACATACACCTGAAAATTTAAGTTCTATACTTATACATGTTTGCTAACACTTACATCCCTCATATTACATTTCAAAATGATTACTGTGCTATTCATGTTTAGATACAAAAAGATTTACTGTGAGTAAACCTCTTGGCGATGAGTGTTCCTCAATAGAGATATAGAGGAATAGGTTTATATGAAACTACTGGAAAGATTGTGTCACGACCCTCTTTCATCTAAAATCACTATAAATTTTTCGCTTTTTCATTTCCTTTCCCGATCGTGAACAACTCTCACCAATAACAATTAGGCTATGAGTCAGCATTAATCATCATTTACCATTCATTTTTCAATTAATCAAGAGCAAACACATACATCCGAAAATTTAAATTCTATACTTATACAAGTTTGCTAACATTTACACCCCTCATATTACATTTCAAAATGATTACTGTGCTATTCATGTTTAGATACAAAAAGATTTCTTGTGAGTAAACCTCTTGGCGATGGAGAGCAGTAGATATTCGAATACAACTCCTCAGTCCCTTACTAAACTACTGTGTGTGCTATTTAGAGGGGGAAAATGAATGGGATGAGCAACCACATGCTCAGTAGGGTAATAATGCAAGCATGGTAGATAACTACACTATCTACATGCTTATAATGTCATGCATAAAGATCATTAATATCCAGAGCATGAGGAAATATTAAAAGTATGCCACATGTATTTACATATATCATGTACTGAAAAACATGAAAAAAGGCATATAAACATTGAAAACCAACATGTAAAACTTCTCATGCTCATCATAATAAAACTCATTATAAGACCATTCCTCAGGGTTTAATATCAAATCAAAACTTAGTAAAACTCATCACAATCAGCATATCATCCTTAACAAAAAAACATCCCACAAGGTCAGACCCCTCCCTTGGGTCTACCCTGGACAACATAAATCATTTTCAATAAATAAAACCTTGTAATATCATGTGAGATAGGTGGTCACTATATATAATCGAGGACTTTATTGAACAACTATGTCATTATTATCTCGGTGTGTAGGGCATCATGCTGGAATGGAGGTGGGTTAATCCTACCGCCAGACTTTTAAATCAACATCGTAACCACACGGTACAGCGTACTCTATGTGATATACATGGTACAACGTACTCCGTAGACCCATATCATGGTTAGGGGTGTCTGTCGTAGGTCTTATCTACCCCATGCCAAGTATAACCTACTCAGCCTCAAGTGCACATGCGAGCATCTCATCTGTGTGTCTAGCAGTCTACACGAGGCATCCAGCACGGCTCGTACGAGCATCTCATCTGTGTGACACAAAGTCTACACAAGGCATCCAGCACGACTCATTACATATCACAGTGTGAAAAGTCCAGTGCGAGCAAAGCTCTAGCACGATTTCATGCATCATCAGTAAATACCCTCGTACGAGCAACGCTCTAGTACGACTTTATGCATAATAAATAATGAGAAAATCACGCACGAGCATAACTCCAGTACGATTATATGCATGAGAAAATCAATGGAAACCCACGTACGAGCAAAAACTCCAGTACAACTTGTAAAATATCACAACTCAAAATATACTGCGAGCTAGACTCCAGCACATTTCATGCATATTAAAAACATCAAAATCTAGTGCGAACAAAGTTCTAGCATGATTTAACTCATATAAATTTGATAGGCGGCTCTATTTCAACAAAATACATTAAAATCAAAGTTAGCACCTAACTCGTGCTATTTCGTGAAATTATGATATCAATAGCCAGCCTATCCATAAATTTGTTTAAACTGAAGCAATGTAATTCATAAAAATATCAAAACATGGCATTCATGCAATTTATTAGCCTTACTACCCTTTTTGTAAGATTCACTTCCAAAACCAAAATCATCTATATCCAAATCGTTCGCACAAATCATTAATTCTTTTCTAGATAACCAAACAATTACAAAGCCCTATAAATACCCTCGAAATACGTGCAGCTACCTCTAGATACTCACAAAATTTCCTTACTTGGAATTACATCGAGTAATTCCACTTCCTGAGAGCTACTCGATCGCGCAATCCTATGTGCTCCCAATAAAATTTTCGGAGCTGCACGAAATTACTTATTACATCAATTTAACCCAATATAACACAATTCTCGCGTTTATTATATTCAATTCGACTTATTGGGTTCATTAACACTTATTGGGCCTTACTTTCTTTTAAGTTTTTTTCGATTGTACTATTTATTTCTCGAGAATCTATTAGACTCATCACGTCTAATATCTCGTATTAGGCTGACCTTAAGCCTAAAATACCTTAAGTTCACCATTTCTTTCACTATGGCATTTCCTCATACACCTCTTAAGCCCATTTTCAATTATCATCCATTTCAACACATGTGTTACACAAAACTATCTCATAATCATTTCTACATGCTTAATAACATTAATTCATTCTCCAATCTTCATCTAATCCATACCTATCAACTTTCTCTCACTTTCTCACACTAAGTCCATTCTAGGTCATGGAAGATTCATCATGTTTTAGATAATTTCAACCAACAACACATACACCAAATAACCCATAACAATGCCTAGATAAACATACTTGAAGTTAGTGTATTGAAATCTTACCTAGCTTGACTTTTCTCCTTTTTGCCAAATTTGGGAGAAAACTCTTTTGCTCCTTCAATCCAAAGTTTCAGCTTCCAATCTTTGACTATGTTGTTCTCTTCCCCACTAGGAACAACTTTGCTCAAATAGCTTTTTCTTCAAATCTTTTTGAAATGTAAGGATATCCAAAGTGAGAAAACTAGGTTGTTTTAGCTAAAATGGAGGGTTTTGGGATTTCTGGATAAGAAGGCTCGACAGTCGGGTCTCTTTTATAGTAATCGCGTTATGAGATCGATCTCCAAGGGTAGAGATCGATCTTCCCTTGCTTAAACTCTTTTAGAATTTGACAATACAGGTTGGGGGATCGATCTGCCTTTTTAGATGAGATCGAGCTGCCTCTTGAAGAAGGGATCAATCTGCTCATTGGTAGAGGTCGATCTTGGGCAGGTAGAATCACTTAGAGATCGATCTGGCTTTGAGAAAGGATCGATCTTTGCTAGCCAAAAGAATCAAGAGATCGGTCTGCCTTGTGGGAGGAGATTGTGACGCCTTAGAAGTGCAAAAAACAGGGCAAATTTAAAACTTATTTGCATCCATACACAGTTTTAGGTGTATTCCTATATAGTATCATGCATCATCATATGTATATATATATATTATAAAATATTCACCTCAGGATCTCATCATCTAATATTTATACATCATACCATATACAATCCTCAATACAGATTAATTAATCCTAATACATCTCATGCATTATTGTTCATCAAGTGTCTATCAATACAATTTTAGTCTGGGTACATGAAATGTTAAAGTATACCTCAAAATGCAATATACTAGCCACTACTCTGTACGTCGTAGGAAACTCTCTTCACTTGAAGAAATTTGAGGGGATATAAAAATAGGGTGAGCTTCTAAATCGCTCAGTAAGGGGGTAAGGGACTCGTTAACAAAATGATTAATCACACAACACAATCATTTTGTCTCATATGTAAAACTCAATAAACTCAGTAGAAATCGTAGCATGAAATCATTAAAACATCATTCTCATCTCATTTCTCTAAGATCATGCAGAAACATGAGAGTACATGGCTCAATATAAAACCATAGTTATAAGCATATGGAAATCAGGATGCGATAATGGCTTTTCTCATAAAAACGTGATAGAAATCACCTCAGTAGTAATGCACGTGGCATAGGCACAAAACACAATCTCATGTGTAAAACGGAGACTAGGCAAGTAAAACCTCAGATAAACATATTCGTCATGGCACATCAAAATAATCTCCTTTGGGTGCGCATCCCAGGCATCCTTAAAGAGGAAACATCGATAATATGGTCTTGCACATGGTGTATTTGTGAGACCCCATATATGTATAAGCACGACTTTGTATATATATGTAAATAGTGATGTGCTTGTAATGTGAAGTATAAATGATGTAAAGTCCATAAATTAAATGTACACACATGTAATAAGAGTTGGGATTGTACATACAAGTTATAAGATGTATGAATGTGAAGAAATGGACTTAAACATGTGGAGAATGTGAGTAGAATGGATTATGAGTAGTGTGGTAAAATGGAAGGAGAATTACATAAGTTGTGCACTTTCATTTGGTTTATATTAAGTACCTTTGGATATGCAAAGATTTCACACAAGTTTGAATAGATATAAAGTATGAATTGATGCCATTTTCAAGTCTCAAAGATGATTGGATAAGAAAATGACCATGACAGCAAATTAAGGATGTTTTGGTATAAGTTTCTGCAAGAAACTGCAGCAAAATCTGGAAATTTTGCAGGCCAGATCGATCCCATAGGATGAGAGATCGATATGGAAGAGCCAGAAAGCTCTTATTTGAGCAATGGAATAGAAAAGATTGATCCTTAATGGAACAGATCGATCTCCTTAGCTCTCGGGTTGGAAGTAGTTCGATCTTCTCTAAGACCATATCAATCTCCTTAACCTTCTGTTTGAAGCAGATCGATCTCCCATTCGACAGATCGATCTCCTACTTCAAAATGTCTTAGAAAAGAGAGATTTTAAGAGGACCAGATCGATCTCCACCCAAGGCAGATCAATCTCATCAAGCTGAATCTATAAATAGGAGCAGTTGGATCTGCAGATTTTGGGACAAAACCATTTCCTTCCCTTTTCAACCCAAAACCTAGTTTTCTCTCTCTAACTCCAACCATTTTCAAGGAGATTTGAGGGAAGACTATAAGAGACAAAGTTGTTCACATCAAGGAGAAGAACAACATAGTTTGGAGGCATTTACCCATTTGTTAGATTGAAGGAACAAGGGGTATTTCTATTTGGAGCAAAGAGGAAAGCCAGTGAGGTAAGTTTCTAGTGCATAAATCCAAGTACATTTGTCTAGTTGATGATTATGAAGTTGATTTGGGTGTCCACATTGTGGGTAGAACTACCTAGAATGGCATAAAATGAATGTAACCTAGAAATGGGTTAGTGTGAGAAAGTGGAATGTAGAAGCATTAATGATGAATGAGTTATCTTAAGAGGATGATTGTGTTGTGGGTACGAGTTAGATGTGTTGATATTGGGATAAATTGTGAGATTTACCACAAGGGGTAAAATGTATATTTAAGGCATTGGATAAATGCTTAGTTGAACAAGAGTTAGAAACGTTAACTCAAGTACTTGATGGATGAATTACAGTTCCCGACGATACATCGGAGCAAGTCGAGATAAGAACGTGAGAAGCATAAAGGAGGAGAGTCACACTCAAGTAAATCGAGGTAAGGGACTGTGTGTTAGTTATAGAGATGTTCGTACGTATTTTACGACAATTTCATAGATATATTGCTAGAATTAGTACGATACTACGATTCTATGAAATAATATGAAGCATGAAATATACTATGATATATATGTATTGAGAAATGGAATAGTGTAAGGAAATAGCGTGATATGCATGTTTTCAATATTTTTCTCAATTTTGTATTGATATTGGTGATTGAGAAATGATGATGATAGGTTGGCTAATTTTACATGTTTTAGTATGAAGAGACATGCGGCATACATAAACATATTTTGAGTTTTAAAAAGAGAAAATAGCACCTATCAGATTTGAGATGAGATTTGGTGTTGAAGCTCTAGCTCACACCTGTTTTAATGACTTTGACTATGTGCTGGAGTGTTAGCTCGCACATGTTCCTATTATTTTGATGTGCTGTGCTGGAGTTTAACTCGCACGATAGTTTTAAGAAAGTGCTGGAGCTTTACTTGCACATGTTTTTACTGAGTTAAGGTAAACCTGGGGTTCTGGGACCCAAGGGGATGCCAACCAATGGCCTTTGAACGGGTTGAGCCTTAACTATAAATCGTACCGCGCTGGAGCCTTGTGATGACTATGTGTCACGCTACTTGCTCACCTGGTATATGAGACATGGTTTAGGGTGAAAAGTCCATCGGAGTTGGAGTATGGACTTGGGTCCACAGTCGTACGTAGTACTGTGTAGTTATCCATTGGTATACTATGTACCGTGTTGGGTGCACATGAGTATGAGTATCACGTAGATGACACATGGCGTACCTTACACCGTGAGTATATGAGGAGATGAGGTTGATTGAGATGAGCCGGAGGTAGGACTGACCCATCCCCCTTCAGGCGAAGTGATACCCTGTGCACACCTGATCAGTGAGGCTTGGGATCACTGACTATGGCCATATGTCATGGATATTTTATTGCCTAAAATTTTATACCTGTATCAGAGATTTGTGAAACAGAGATAACTCATAAAAGAAATAGATTTGAGGAAAAGAAATGATTGAGAAAGTAAAGAGACTTTGGTGTTTTGATAAATCTCTGATTTAAACACTTGTGCTGTGAGGGCATTGTTTTATGAATCATGTTTTAAAATGGAAGCATGACATATATGATTTACATGAGAAATGTGTGTTTAAATACATTTTCGTATTATATTTCCATTTATATCGAAAACATGATTTTGGGTTTATACATGCATGGGCTATGTAGGTAGTACGATATCTGTATGCTAGCATTCATTTCCTTACTGAGCTGTGGTTTGCTCATCCCACTATTTTCCCCCCTCCAGGTACTGAGAAGTAGGAGAGCGGTGGTCTCTAAATTTCTTCCTTTTGAGTTGGATAGCTCTCGCTAGCTATAAAGGTATAAGAATTGTATACACACGTGTATTTTGTATCTATCTTGATGTATCGCACAGTTATACCTAAGAAATGTAACAGTTTTATGGGTATGATATGTAAAGATATTATTATACAATTAATTTTGTATATTTACACATTTGGGAGTGTGAATTAAATTTTAAATATTTCGCTGTAAAACTTATGAAATATTAGTAATTGCACCGCCTCCAGCCCAACCGTAGTAGCGTAAGTATGGATAAAAGACACCAGGAAGTGGGGTGTGACAGTATTGGTCTTACGTGTTACCAGAACAAGGCCTGGACCTACATGCTAACAAAGCAAGGCCTCTCCTCATTCACAATATCGATCTTAAATACTACTAAAGTAAGGCCCGGACTTACATGCTACCAAAGCAAGGCCACCCAATGTTACCAGAGCGGGGGTCATCTCACGTTACCAGAACAGAGGCATCTCTCACTGCCAAAACGGAGGAATATTGGACTTGCATACTACCAAAGCAAGGCTCGGACTTACATGCTACCAGAGAAAGGCCCGATGTGTTATCACATGACACACCTAAGTCTCAATTACAGCCATTATCATATAAAACTGATTTGCCTTCACGTAAAGCTCATAATAGTTTCTCTCATAAAACTCATATGAAAACATTTTTGTACTCATTACAAAACATGTCAAAAACTGAGCTCAAACCAGTAAAACCACGCACACATTTCTCAAATCTCATTACGCCTTAATGTAGAGCCCAACTCTCGTTACACATTTTAAACTCAAATGGTTTGTAAAACAATTTCTCACTTTGTTTACAACTCATAAAAATTGGGCCCCAACCGGCTATAAAACTGTGTGCAGTAACTCAATCACAACCCATAAAAATATGCTTGTTTCTCAAAACATTTCATGCTACAAATATCATCGTAAATCGCACACACAAATGAGTTTAAGTTTTCCCTTACCTCCTTGCACCTTGTATAGTGCAATCGTTTCGCCCGAACGACAGACTAGCCTCGTATTCCTCTCTGAAACTCTTGGGCTGTCCAAACTATTGGCTCTACCGAGAGGGGGGTGAATCAGTTTTCTAGATGTAAATGTTAAATTTAAACTTAATTGAATTTAATTGTAAGTAATCAAAGAATAAGCAATAGATTATAGTACAGTAAATTAAAGGAGATAAGAGAGAGAAGCAGCAAACTCAGCAATTTATAGAGGTTCGGCCAATCGCTTACCTACGTCCTCTCTTCTTGACCTTCTTGTCAAGAGCTTTCTTTCTTTATCACAATAGTTGATACAGTCTCTTTTTTAAGGTTAAGAAATAACCTCTCTACCCGTTTTTACAAAGATAAGTATTCACCTTTTACAAAATTCTCTCACAGAGGAACTCTCCTCTTTTCTTTTAGATTAAGGATGAATACAAATAAGAACTCTCTTTTGTGGGTAGGAAGAATAACTTTAACTCAAGCTATTTGATGGCTCTACCGAAAGGGGGGTAAATAGGTTTTCTAAGGTTAATGGCAAATTTAAACTAAATTAAGTCTAATTCCAAATAATGAATAATCAATAAAATGTAATACAATGAATTGAAAGAAGATAAGGGAAGGAAATATCAAACTCAGTAGTTTATAGAGGTTCAGCCAATCTCTTGCCTATGTCCTCTCTTCTTGACCTCCTTGTCAAGAGCTTTCTTTCACTCTTTCAATGAATGTTACACACTCCCTTTTACAGGTTAAGGAATAACCTCTCTACCCTTTTTATAGAAAGATATATTCACCTTTTACAAAGTTGACACACAGAGGAAGTCTCCTCTTCTCTCTTAATTTAAGGATGAATATGAAGTGAAGCTTTGGTAGGATAAAAATAGCTTTTACACAAAGGCTTATACAACAATATCAATAAATGAAGATTGAAGACCAATGGAATGTTGGAATGAAATTCTTGAGAATATACAGAATTTACAGCAATAGTCTCTCACTTTTCAGTGTTTTCAATGCTTGATTTTATACTAGAGGATTCGTAGTTGGAGTATTTAATGTTGTTTTTCCCGTTGAAGGTTTTGCAGAAAGAGCCGTTGGGAACCTTCAGTAGAGTGCCAGATTGATCTCCCATTTTGACCAGATCGATCTCTTAGTTTGATTTCCTGCGAAAATAAAATAACTTGAAGCATGTAGATCGATCTCATACTTGTAGAGATCGATCTTGTAATTTAAAAATGTTAGTGAAGATCGATCTGTCGAATAAGCATATCGATCTTCTAATCTCTCTGTTTGAGGCAAGATCGATCTTCAGATCAATCTACCAAGTATTCTCGTAGAGAGGAGATCGATCTCTAAACACCCTAGATCAATCTCTTTAACTCTCTAACTTTGAGGAGATCAATCTCTTCCTATACCAGATCGACTCATAATCTCTCTGTTTGATCATAGATCGATCTACAGATCAATCTACTGCCTTTACCCATTGTTTTAGAGGAGATTGATCTCTTCCTAGACAAGATTGATCTCATAGACATTCTGTAGTTAAGCAGATCGATCTTATAACCTTTATCAATCGATCTCTGCTTCCTCAACACCTTGTACAGATCCTTTGAGTTTTCAATCTTTTAGAAGATCGATCTCATATTCTTATGAGATCGATCCCTCATACTAGAAAACCCAGGAGATCGATCTCTCATCTCACCAGATCGATCTCTCATCCTTATACACTTAGTTTCTGGTACTGATAACCTCTAAACATGTTTTAAATCATTTCTATATTATTGAATTTACTTGTTTTGTCATTTGAAAATATATTAACTCAACAATCTCCCCCTTTTTGATATGACAAAACTTTATTCAATAAACATGTTTTAGTTACCTATTTGCATTATGCATAAAATATGTTTTGCTTTCACAAACTCCCCCTTACTGGAAGCTCCTTAACTCCCCCTGAATTTAAGCTTTCCTTTAAAACATTAAACATGTTTTCTTAACAAATTCTTCTCCCCCTTTTTGTCATATCAATGGCAATAAAGGTATAAAAGCAATGTAACTTGCAAAAGATATGTCATTTCAAAATGGTATAAAGTCAATTTAAGCTTTCATTATAACACATTTTTAAAAGAATCTATCATGTCATTTCATAAAGTAAACATTCAAGCAAATAATGTTTCAAACAACAAACATTAAACATGAAAAACTATCTAAAACATTCTTAATAATCACGTCCTAAGGCTGAGGAGGAAATCGCTCCAGAAGTTCCTCGACTCGAGTGCGAGTAAACTACAGATTATCGAACGTAGCCTGCTGTGTAGCATGAAGGTTTGCGAATTCTTCATCGATCTTTCGGTTAAGTTCCATAATCATCATCACAATTGATTTCATCCCATCGGATGATGGTGCAGGTGCAATGGGCTAAGCAGTCGACGAAGATGGACCCTCAGTAGGTGCAGGAGGTGGATCAGTAGGCTTTGCTGATGGGTCTTCTTCCATGGCTGCCTCAGACTGCTGTTCTCGCTTCTTCCTCCATTCCCCTCAAAAGTCCTTATAGTACCCCATGTGGTGAAGTGTGCCAATGTTTAATACGCTCTTTGGGGAAGGCACTTCACCAGTCTCACAGGTACAATCTATCCTGAGTCGTTGTAGTAAGTACGCCAGTGGTTGTGGAAAAACTATCATGGAGGCTTGGCAGCGTACGATCTTCAGCCAGTCTTCATAAATGAAGTGGACCAGATTAGGTTTTTGACTTGAGGAGTGAAGGTGGTGGAGCCAGAATCGATCTAATCTCCTAACCGTGGAGTGATGGGTACCAAATGGTCTAAGATTCCACGAGATGATAAGGTGAAGTAACCTCGGGTGCATCGGTCGGTCACTCGCCTTATCCCTGGGAAGGTCAAATTCTAAAGGGACTTCTTCCTCTTCATCGGTAAACCCCTCATCTTGTATGTCAAATACTTGGGCTTGTATGGATGTGTCTATAGATAGTGTTTTAGACATGACAAACGTTTTAAACCTTAGTATTTTGCAGGTATCATTAGGGTCGTAAATGAGTTCAGCATTAGAAAAGAATGCCCTAACAATATTTGGAGGTACCGGGGTGTTAATTTTAAGAAATGGAAGCCAACCAAATGCTTCCATTTTTTACAGATATGGAAAATCAATACGATTTAAGAAAGAAAAGTCAATTTTCACTAATGTTTAATTGGCATAGTGGAGAAATACTCTTCATGTCTTTTCCTTTTTGCAGGTATTTGAAAACACCTGTTAAAGGTAATGACAGAAGAGGCAATGGGTTATTGTGAGGAAGATGGTCTAGATTCTCTGCTGGCTGCTCTCTTAATATGAGGCATGGTTGTATACTTAGAAGTAACCTAGACACACACAAGGATTGTTCTAAAGACATCTAAGCACTAGGTTGAGGAGTTCTCTAAACTTTAGCCAATGAAACAGTGCTAGAATTCCCCTAATGAAGATTTCAGCACAAAAATAAGAAATTTTTGAAGAAAATTCAGTAATGTAGGTTACTAGAACACTAAACGATGAAGAGATTTGACAAAAACCTTACCGAGATCGATCTGGGAGGAAGAATCGAAGGTTGAGGCACGACAGGGGGTTAGGGATTTGAAAATTTGAGTTTTTGAGATTTGGGGATTTTGAAGCAGTTTTTATAGTCCAAGGCTAAGGAGATCGATCTGTCACGGAACCAGATCGATCTGTTATTTTCAGAGACTTGAAGAGATCGATCTGTTGAATCAAAGGATCGATCTTCAAAATACAGAAGCTCAAGGAGATCGATCTGCCAAATGCATAGATCGATCTGCTGTTTTACAGAGGCTTAAGGAGATCGATCTTATAGTAAAGAAGATCGATCTGCCTAGCTTAACCTTTTTGCTTTAGGCTAATTTGGTGCATGAAGATCGATCTATTGTGATAGGAGATCAATCTCTCATACTTTTTGCCCAGAAAAATCATTGAAAAATTCGTTTAAAATCATTTTGAAATCAAGGTTTTGAAGCAGATAAATCTTAAGGAACATTCATGAGTCCTAATTCACCTCTAAGAACACAAAACCTATCTCTATCAAGAGGTTTGGTGAAGATATCAGCTATTTGATGTAAAGTATCAATATACTCTAGAATTATATCTCCTTTTTGTACATGGTCTCTAAGAAAATAGTGCCTAATCTCAATATGCTTAGTTCTAGAGTGTTGAATAGGATTCTTAAATAGATTAATGTCACTGGTATTATCACATTTGATTGAGACTTGCTTCATGTCAATACCATAGTCTTTCATTTGTTGTTTAATCCACAACACTTGAGCACTACAACTACCTGCTGCTATATATTCAGCCTCTGTTGTGGATTGTGCTATACTATTTTGTTTCTTAGAGAACCATGAGATTAATCTATTCCCTAAGAATTGACATGTACCTGAAGTGCTCTTTCTATCTATTTTACAGCCCCCAAAATCTGCATCAGAAAATGCATGAAGAGCAAAAGTGGAGTCCTTGGGGTACCAAAGTCCTAGAGAGGGAGTGTCCTTAAGATATCTAAATATTCTTTTAGTAGCTAATAAGTGTGATTCCCTAGGAGAGGATTGAAATCTAGCACAAAGGCATACACTAAACAGAATATCTGGTCTACTTGCAGTTAGATAAAGAAATGAACCAATCATAGACCTATATAGTTTAGTGTCTACACACTTACCACTTTCATCTTTATCAAGCTTGATATTGGTGCCCATTGGAGTTGCTTGAGGTTTGCAATTATCCATTCCAAATCTTTTGAGCAAATCCTTGGTATATTTTGCTTGATTGATGAAGGTTCCATCTTTAGTTTGCTTTACTTGAAGTCCCAAGAAGTAGGTGAGCTCTCCCATCATGCTCATTTCAAATTCACCTTGCATGATCTTAGAAAACTCTTGGCCTAAAGATTCATTAGTTGATCCAAAAATAATGTCATCTACATACACTTGAACAACTAGTAAATCTTTATTTTTATTTTTAATAAACAAGGTAGTGTCTACTTTTCCTCTTGAAAATCTTTTTTCTATTAAGAATTTTAACAGCCTTTCATACCATGGCCTAGGAGCTTGTTTCAAACCATAAAGTGTGAGATCTGAGGATTTCAGACATATTTTAATTATGTAATATGAACTTGAAGTATAATTTATTGAGCTAAGTGAATTAGGGAGTGATAATTGGAGATTTATATGTTAAGTGTTTAAAATAAGTATGAAGCTATGAGGACAGATCGATCTGGGAGAAGGAGAGATCGATCTGGTGAGTTAAAAATGACAATGAAGGAGGACTTTAAGGAGCAGATCGATCTCCAATGGAAGAGGATCGATCTCCTTATGATTCTGTTTGAGAGAAGATCGATCTCATGAGGAAGAGATCGATCTCCAAATGTTTTTGTTTGGGAGAAGATCGATCTCCCCAAGCCGCAGATCGATCTCATAAAGCCATAAAGAGATCGATCTTATCAAGAGCCAGATCGATCTCCTACCCTCAGTCTATATAAGGAATCCCTGCTTTCTCCTGTAATTTCATTTTCTCTCTCTTCCAACCCCCATTTTCACCGAGCCCTAGCTTTCTCACTCATCCAAAGCACCCATTTCTGTCCAAATCAGAAGTTGTGGCAAGAAGGAAAGTTGTTCCTCACCCAAGGGAGAACAACATACTTGGAAATCGAAAGACGGATCGAATCGAGGCAAGAGATAAGCTCTCCACAAGTTTTGGGTAATTTCTAAACTTCAATCCTTATATTTGAGATGATTTTGGTGATAATGGTTGTTGGCATTGTGTTGAAATAGCTGAAAAATGATTAGGGATTGATGAAATTACAATGTAGTTGGAGTGATGATGATATTTGGCAACTTTGGTAAATTTAGGAATTTTGAGCTATAAATGGAGATTTAGACAATGTGGTGTATTAGCATAGATATTGTGGCATAGGAAATATAGAATGTTAAGGTGTTGTGAGCGAGATTGTGGTTTGTGATGGAGTTATGAGAATTGAGAAATTTGAGGTGTTATGAGCAGCTATGCTCAATTTTGAGAATTGAGGTTAATGTGATAATGAGTATTGATGTTTTAACATCGTTAGACAGCTCGGGAGTTCCAGAGTGGAATGCGAGGCTAGTCCGTGATACGGGGGAAAAGATTGCACTATACGAGGTGTAAAGAGGTAAGGGAAAACTAAACCATTTGTGTATGTGTTTTGATGAATTGTTGTAGCATGAACCATGATTTGAGAATACAAGCATGTTTGGTGTTGTGTTGTGATATAATTGCACACGGTTTTTATAGCCGGTTGGAGCCCATTATTTTATGAGTTTATAAGCTGAGTGTGAAATTGCTTTATAAACCTTTGAGTTTGCGTGAAAAGTAAATTGGGCTCTACGTTAAGGCGATATTGAGATTTGAGAAAATGTGTGCGTGTTTTACCGGTTGGAACTCGGTTTTAATATGTTTTGTGTTGAATACACAAATGTTTTAAATGAGTTTTATGAGAGAAAACCATTATGAGTTCTACGTGAAGGCATAACGTTTTATAAGATAATGGCTAATGATTGAGACTTAGGCGTATCATGTTGAATACACATCGGGCCTTACTCTGGTAGCATGTAAGACCGATATAGTGGGACGCTTGGGAACCGACCCAAGGACCACAGGCCTTGTTCTGGTAACACGTAAGTCCGATTATTCCTCCGCTTTGGCAGCGTTGGGAGGCCTTGCTCTGGTAGCATGTAAGTCTGATATTCCTCCGTTTTGGTAATGAGAGATGCCTCTATTTTGGTAATGAGAGATGCCTCCGTTTTGGTAATGTGAGATGACCCCCGTTCTGGTAACGCTGGGTGGCCTTGCTTTGGTAGCATGTAAGACCGAGAGAGTGGGCCACCTAGGAACCGACCTAGGGACCACGTGATAGTGTGTATGAGGCGAGGCATTTCTCTGGTAGCATGTAAGGCCGGGCCTTGTTCTAGTAACATATAAGTCTAATATACCATGCATACGACCATATTGTCGATGTTCCCTCTATACGAGGATGCCTGGGATGCGCACCCAGAGGAGATTACATATTTGATGTGCCATGACGAGTTTTAATTGAGTTTTAATTCCTAGTCTCGTTTTACACATAAGTTGTGTTTTGTGACCCTGTCACGTGCTATTTACCGAGGTGATTTTTATCACGTATTTTGAGAACAGCCATTTTCACAGATATTTACACATGCTTGTGAGTGCTCGATTTTGAGCCTTTTTACCTTCATGTTTTCACATGATTTATGAGTTATGAGATGATGATGTTTTGAGAACTTTCATGCTATGATTTCAAATGAGCTTCATAAACAAATACATATTTGTGATGTGTGATATGGTTTATATAACTGAGTTCCCTTACCCCCCCTTACTGAGCGATTTGGAAGCTCACCCTGTTTTCTCTTTCCCCACAGATCGCTTCAAGTGAAGTGAGTTCCCTGCGACGTACGGGTTAACGGCTAGTGGAGGACTTGAGCTCCAGGCCGTATTTGGTGTATTGAGGTAAATATTTAATATTCATGTACCCAGACTAGAGTTATATTTACAGACACTTATTGTACAATGATGTACGAGATGTATTAGGATTAATTAACTTGGAATTGAGTAATGTATATAATACAATATATACTATATTATGATGAGATCCTGAGGCATGATAATTATGATGATGTATGACATTGCATAGGAATGCACCCTTAATTGTGAATTAATGAGTAAAAAGATTTAAATTAGCCCTATTTTTCGCGCTTCCGGGGCGTCACATAAAGTGCCTTAGAGAGTTTGAATACATGTTCAGGAAATTCATGACTTTCAAAACCGGGAGGTTGCTCAACATAAACTTCTTCATTAATGAAACCATTTAAGAATGCACTCTTCACATCCATTTGATATAATTTGAAGTTTTTATAACATGCAAAGGTAAGTAACATTCTTATTGCTTCTAGTCTAGCTACAGGTGCATAAGTTTCATCATAGTCTATTCCTTCTTCTTGCCTATATCCTTGTGCAACTAGTCTAGCTTTGTTTCTTATGATCACACTATTTTCATCCATCTTGTTCTTGAAGATCCATTTAGTTCCAATTATAGAGTGATCACTAGGTCTAGGAACTAGTTTCCATACTTTGCTTCTCTCAAATTGATTTAATTCTTCTTGCACGGCTAAAAATCAATTATTGTCATCTAAGGCTTCATTGACATTTCTAGGTTCAATTTGAGATACAAAGGCTATATATTGACACACATTCCTTAGGGATGATCTAGTTCTAACTCCAAGAGTTGGATCTCCTACTATTTCACAGTCTTTTACATATCCTAATTCTCTTGGTGCTCTAGACTCTCTTTCTAATATTTCTAATTCTTCTTCATCTTCTTTATTAATGTCAAGTTTCTCTAATAGATCATTTTCTAAGTTTGAGATTTCTTTCAAGTTTTCATCAAATATTTCAATATCCTCATCCTTGGTTGAATTTTTAGATAAATCATTTGACTCATCAAATATTACATGAATTGATTCTTCAACCATTAATGTTCTTTTGTTATATACTCTATATGCCTTTGAATTCAAAGAATACCCTAAAAAGATTCCCTCATCACTCTTGGCATCAAATTTTCCTAAATTGTCTTTTCCATTATTTAAGATAAAGCATTTACAACCAAAGGGGTGAAAATAACTAATATTAGGCTTCTTACCCTTGTAAAGCTCTTAAGGGGTTTTCTTTAAAATTGGTCTAATCATAGCTCTATTAATGATATAGCAAGATGTATTTATAGCTTCAGCCCAAAAATATTTAGGTAAATTATTTTCACACAACATGGTTCTAGCCATTTCTTCCAATGTTCTATTTCTTCTCTCAACTACTCCATTTTGTTGTGGTATCCTAGGGGCTGAAAAATTATGACTAATTCCTTGATCATTGCAATATTCATCAAATCTAATATTTTCAAACTCTTTGCCATGATCACTTCTAACACTAGTTATAGTGTAACTTTTTCATTTTGAGCCACTTTTGTATAGGCAATGAATTTTTCTAAGGCTTCATTTTTTACTCTCAAAAAGAACACCCAAGTGAACCTAGTGTAATCTTCTACAATTACAAACCCATAATGTTTCCCACCTAGGCTTGTTGTTCTAGTTTGTACAAATAGATCTATATGAAGTAATTGAAGAGGCTTAGTGGTTGATACACTATGTTTAGGTTTAAATGTTGTTCTTTTATGTTTTCCTTTAACACAAGCTTCACATATTTTATCATGGTCAAAGGACAACTTAGGTAATCCTATAACAAGATCTTTTCTAGCCAACTTAGATAACACATGCATGCTAGCATAACCTAGTCTTCTATGCCACAACCAAGGTTCTTTTTCCTTGTCTACCATTAGGCATATGTTTTCATTTTTAAGTTCATTTAGATAGACAATGTATATATTACCTTGCCTATGACCTAGGAAAAGAACTTTATTAGATTTAGGATCTATAACATGACATTTTGAGCAATAAAAAGTTACTTTGTAACCTTTGTCACAAAGTTGACTAATACTTAGTAAATTATGTTTTAGACCCCTAACAAGTAACACCTTTTCTAATGAAAAGTAGTCATTACCTATTGAGCGACTTCCTTCAACTTGGCCTTTGGAGTTGTCCCCAAATGTGACTTCTCCACCAACTTTTGATTTAAATGAGTTGATGTGGCTTCTATCACCGGTCATGTGTCTTGAGCATCCACTGTCCAAGACCAAGCTTCCGTTGTTTTAGCTTTGTGGCAATGCTCAATCACCTATAATCAAAATTCAAACTCATGTCTTAGGTACCCAAATTCTCTTGGGTCCTTTGGAGTTAGTGAATACAATTCTTGATCCCTTTGGGATCCATTTTACTATAGTATTAATATCTTTTGAATTGACTACCTCTTTTGGAACCTAAATTCTTTTTACTATTTTTCCACTAAATGTTGTCATCTTCATATTGCAATTATATGATGCATGCCCCTTCTTATTACAATGTGAACAAATAGATGAGGGTTTAGACATGTTCTTCCTAGCTATGAAACTTTTGAGATGGGTCTCTCTACTTTTTCCATCATATCCTAATCCATTCTTATCAAAGAAGGCCTTTTAAGTTTCTAGCATGTTATCTAACTTTTGTTGACCCATATAGAATCTAGTAAAAGAATTATGCAAGTTACTATTTTTTTCTTTTAGGTCACACATTTCAAGATTTGTAATTTCTAGTTTCTTTTCACATTCTATCTTATCCTTTAGTATTAACTCATTTTCTTTCTTCAATTTAGATATTAATTTTTTGTACTTCATACTCATGCATTCATATTCCAATGCAAGATCATCAAAAGCATCTTGCAATTCATCAAAAGAATATTCATTGAGGTCTGAAGTTACCTTTTCATCCTCAATAGCCATGAAGCATAGGTTAGCATTCTCATTCGAATCATCATTGGAGCTGTCACTGTCGCTTCATGTTGCCATCATTGCTTTCTTTTTGTGGAGCATATCATTGGATCTTTTAAGAAGAGGGCAGTTAAATTTAATATGTCCAGGTTTTTTACATTCATAGCACACAATGGTATCTTTTCTACCTAACTCTTCTTGATCTTTCTTATGGTTTCTCCTACCACTACCACTTGCTCTCATTCTCATGAATTTGTTAAATCTCTTGGCAAACATTGCCATCTCAAGATCTTCTTCACTACCACTCTCATTTTTACTCTCCTCTTGAGTAGTGGATTTCAGAGCTAATCCCACTTTCTTGGGTGGCTCTTCATTTCTTCTTAACTTCATTTCATACGTGAGTAGTGATCCTATTAGTTCATCTAGTGACAGTGTGTGGGGATCTTTAGACTCCTCTATTGCAGTTACTTTAGCTTCCCATGATTTTGGTAGGCTATTCAATATTTTCTTGACCATTTCTATATTTGAATAAATTTTTCCTAAGGAGTTTAACCCATTTATTACATCAGTGAATCTAGTGAACATGTCACTAATTGACTCTCCTTCTTTCATCCTAAACAGCTCATAATTATGTGTAAGCATTCCTACCTTAGTCTTCTTTACTTGAGTTGTCCCTTCAAGAGTTATTGCCAATTTGTCCCATATTTGTTTGGCATTGTCACAACCAGAGACTCTATTATATTCATTTGGCCCTAAAGCACAAAATAGGGTGTGCATGGCCTTAGCATTTAGCTGAGCACAATTTACATCATTTGAATCCCACTCATCTTCTTCTTTAGGGATGTCTCTTCCCTCTATTCTTTTAGTTGGGATTTGAGGTCCTTTAGTTATAATCTTCCATACCTCATAATCATTTGCTTGAATGAAAAGCATCATCCTAGTTTTCCAATAAGCATAATGTTCACCATTGAACATAGGAGGCCTAACTGTAGAATGCCCATCTCCTACTAGATTGGTTGCTACATTGTTGTGAGCCATTAGATCGTTTTTAACTCTTAGGAAGTTATTCCTATATGATCAAAGAGTCCTCCCTCTAATACCAATTGATGGCTCTACCGAGAGGGGGGTGAATCGGTTTTCTAAGGTTAATGGCAAATTTAAACTAAATTAAGTCTAATTCCAAATAATGAATAATCAATAAAATGTAATACAATGAATTGAAAGAAGATAAGGGAAGGAAATATCAAACTCAGTAGTTTATAAAGGTTCGACCAATCTCTTGCCTACATCCTCTCTTCTTGACCTCCTTATCAAGAGCTTTCTTTCACTCTTTCAATGAATGTTACACACTCCCTTTTATAGGTTAAGGAATAACCTCTCTACCCTTTTTACACAAAGATATATTCACCCTTTACAAAGTTGACACACAAGGGAAGTCTCCTCTTCTCTCTTAATTTAAGGATGAATATGAAGTGAAGCTTTGGTAGGATAAAAATAGCTTTTACACAAAGGCTTATACAACAATATCAATAAATGAAGATTGAAGACCAATGGAATGTTGGAATGAAATTTTTGAGAATATACAGAATTTACAGTAATAGTCTCTCACTTTCCAGTGTCTTCAATGCTTGATTTTATACTGGAGGATTGGTAGTTAGAGCATTTAATGCTGTTTTTCCCGTTGAAGGTTTTGCAGAAAGAGCCGTTCAGAACCTCCAGTAGAGTGCCAGATCGATCTCCCATTTTGACCAGATCGATCTCTTAGTTTGATTTCCTGCGAAAACAAAGCAACTTGAAGCATGGAGATCGATCTCATACTTGTAGAGATCGATCTTGTAATTTGAAAATGTTAGTGAAGATCAATCTGTCGAACAAACAGATCGATCTTCTAATCTCTCTGTTTGAGACAAGATCGATCTTCCAATCTCTCTGTTTGAGACAAGATCGATCTTCAGATCGATCTACCAAGTATTCTCGTAGAGAGGAGATCGATCTCTAAACACCCTAGATCGATCTCTTTAACTCTCTGACTTTGAGTAGATCGATCTCTTCCTATACCAGATCAATCTCATAATCTCTCTATTTTATCATAGATCGATCTACAGATCGATCTACTGCCTTTACCCATTGTTTTAGAGGAGATCGATCTCTTCCTAGACAAGATCGATCTCATAGACATTCTGTAGTTAAGCAGATCGATCTTACAACCTTTATCAATCGATCTCTACTTCCTCAACACCTTGTACAGATCCTTTGAGTTTTCAATCTTTTAGAAGATTGATCTCATATTCTTATGAGATCAATCCCTCATACTAGAAAATCTAGGAGATCGATCTCTTATCTCACCAGATCGATCTCTCATCATTATACACTTAGTTTCTGGTACTGATAACCTCTAAACATGTTTTAAATAATTTCTATATTATTGAATTTACTTGTTTTGTCATTTCAAAATATATTAACTCAACACTATTTAAGACAATACAATAAATATGATGATGAAGACAAAAGGAATGTTGAGGAATGAACTCTTGAGAGTATTCAGAATTTACAGCACTAGTCTGTTGTCTTCAGTGTCTTCAATGCTTGGTTTTTATACAGCAGGATTGTAGATGAAACATTTAATGCAGTTTTTCCTGTTGAAGATTTTGCAGAGAGAGCCATTGGGAACCCTAGTAGAGTACCAGATCGATCTTCCATCATGACCAGATCGATCTTCTCATTTACATTCCTGCAATTACAAAGCAACTTGAAGCAAGGAGATCGATCTCATATTTGTAGAGATCGATCTTATAATTTGTAAAATGATAGTAAAGATCGATCTGTCGAATCATCAAATCGATCTTCTAAACTCTTTGTTTGAAGCAAGATCGATCTCCAGATCGATCTAACAAGTATTCTCGTGGAGGGGAGATCGATCTCTAATCACTCTAGATCGATCTCCTAAACTCTCTGACTTTGAGGAGATCGATCTCTATCCTTATGAGATCGATCTCATGAACTCTCTGTTTGAACATAGATCGATCTACAGATCGATCTAAGACCTTTAACCTTTACCTTAGAAGAGATCGATCTCTTCCTAGACCAGATCGATCTCATAGACATTTTGTTAGTCAAAGATCGATCTCATAACCCTTAGAGATCGATCTCTTCTTCCTTATCATCCTATACATGTTCTTTAAGACTTTAATCCGTAATCAGATTGATCTCTCATACTTGAAAACCCAGGAGATCAATCTCTCATCTCATGAGATCGATCTCTCAACCTTTAATACCCAGTTTCTGGCAATGACTTGTATCTCAATATTTTCTATTTAACCTCTTAACATGTTTTAAACATTTCTAGATTTATAATATCCATTATTGAATTACTGTTTTGTCATTTCAAAATATATTAACTTAACACAAACGATGTAAAAACATCATCAACACGTCATCACATTGTCTCTAATCTCAAAATCGAGCATAATTGCTCACATTCTCATAATTTCTCAATACCTTCACTACACTATAAAAATCATAATAACTTCACCAGCCAAATCTCATAATATCTCAATACTTCAATAATTCTATCAACCCTAACCATTTTCAGCCTACTCATCACAACATCAATAGCCACAATCACAGAAATCTACTTCAAAATCAAGGATTAAAGCTTAAAAATTTATCCAAAACTTATGGAGTGCTTAATTCGCCCCTCAGCTCAAATCATCCTTCGATTTCCAAGTATGTTGTTCTCCTTTTGATGATGAATAATTTTCCCTCTTGTCACAACCTCTGATTCGAACGAAAATTAGTGTTTTGGAAGAGAGAGAAAGTTAGGGATTTTGATTTTTTGGAGAGAAAAGATGAGTTCCAACGAAAACACAGGGTCCTTATATAGGCGGAAGGCGGGAGATCGATATGCTCTTGGGTGGAGATCGATCTTTCTTTGAATTTGGGAACGTTTTGGGCACTTTTTATGCCTACCAGATCGATCTGTTGTGGGGCAAGATCGATCTCATAAACTTGAGGAGATCGATCTGCTCCATGTGAGGAGATCGATCTGCATTTTACAGAAACATTTGGAGATCGATCCCTTTAAGGCAAATCACAAGGAGATCGATCTGCTTCTATTGGAGATCGATTTGCTCATTTAAATTTTCCATTCCCTATCACTTTGGCCTACCAGATCGATCCCCTCTTCTCCAAGATCGATCTGGCCTCATATTTTCACACTATGATTATATACTTGGCATAAAATCTCTATATATAATTGTCATAATTTACTCTATAGATTATTTCTCATTCAATACTCATTCATCACTTCAATTTATGAGTACATCACATTTAGCTGAAGCAATTACACTTCATGTTTACATTACAAAATTAGATGAGTATAAAACTCTCAAGTTTCACATCCTCCCCACCTTAAAAGAATTTGGTCCTCTAAATTCAACTCGACTCGTCAAACAGATGGGGGTACTTCTCCTTCATGAGGCTTTTCAATTCCCAAGTTGCCTCTTCCATTAAGTGATGCTTCCATAGAACTTTCACTAATGGGATGTTTCTAGTCTGGAGCACCTTCTCTTTCCTATTCTTCAGTGTAGCTCATGTCCTCTTGTATGTTCATCTCTTCATACTCTATGACATGAGAAGGGTCCGGGTGGTACTTCCTCAACATAGATACATGGAAGACATTGTGTATTCTAAACATCTGTGGTGGTAATGCCAACTTGTAGGCTATGTCTCCCACTCTCTCAAGAATCTCAAATGGTCAAATGTATCGAGGACTCAATTTCCCTTTCTTTCCAAATCTCATGATACTCTTACTCGGTGATATCTTCAGAAATACTGCATCACCAACATTAAACTCGAGTGGCCATCTATGCACATTCGCGTAGCTTTTCTGCCTACTTTGTGCAGCCCGCAATCTCTCACATATAAGTTTCACACTCTGTACAGCCTGTTCAACTAGCTCAGGAGCATTTATCTTTCTGTCACCCACTTCTTCCCAAGCTACAGGAGATCTACACCTCCTACCATATAGAGCCTCAAAAGGTGTCATTCCAATACTCGCATGATAGCTATTATTGTACATAAACTCTGCTAGAGGCAGGTGATCATCCCATGATCCCTTAAAATCCATCGTACATGCCCTCAACATATCCTTCAGGATCTGAATACTCCTCTCTGACTGACCATCTGTCTAAGGATGATAGTCGGTACTAAAACTCAATCGAGATCCCATGGACTTCTGAAAATGGGTCCAAAATCTGGAGGCAAATCAAGAATTTTTGTCAGAAGAAATACTCACTGAAGCCCAATGTAATCTAGCTATCTCGCTGACATATAACTCAGCTAAGGCATCCACAGTATCTGTGCTCTTGATAGCAAGAAAGTGGGTACTTTTTGTCAGTATATTCACTATGACCCATATAGCTTCACGACCTTTTCAGGTCCTCGGTAAACCCATAATAAAGTCCATGGTGACATGCTCCCATTTCTATGTAGGCACAGGTAAAGGCTGTAATAATCCTCCGGGCTTCTGATGCTCAGCTTTTACTTGCTGGCACACTAAGCATCTGGCCACATAATCTGCCACATCTCGCTTCATGCCACTCCACCAATACACCTTTCTCAAATCTCGGTACATCTTAGTACTCCCTAGGTGCATGGTGTATCGCAAGCAGTAGGATTCTCTCAGTATCTGTTTCATCAAGGTATCATCATTCGGTAGACAAATCCGTCCTCTGAATCGCAACATTCCATCCTTACTGACTATGAGATCGGACTGCAATATTTGCTCAGCTTGGCTAACAATATCAATCAACCTCTTATCATCACGCTACCCAGTTCTAATCCGATCAATGATCCTGGGCTCTATTCATAGGCTAGCCAAAAATCCAATTTCTACCTCCTTAACTCTGATCCGGAGTTCAACGAACTGCTCCAATAAGTCCCATTCCCTGATCATCATAGCAGATATCATACTCTTCCTGCTTAGGGCATCAGCAACTACGTTCACCTTCCCCGGATGGTATAGAATCTCGCAGTCATAATCCTTAGGGAGTTCCATCCATCTCCTTTATCTCATATTTAACTCCTTCTGATCAAACAGATACCCCAAACTCTTGTGGTCAGTGAAGATCTTGAATCTTTCCCCATATAAGTAGTGTCGCCAGATCTTCAAGGCAAATACCACAGCAGCTAACTCTAAATCATGCGTGGGGTAATTCCGCTCGTGATCTTTCAACTGTCATGATCCATATTCGACCACTCTTCCATGTTGCATAAGCACACACCCAAATCCTTGATGGGAAGCATCACTATACACTGAAAATCCTCCTGATCCCTTAGGGATAGTCAACACAGGTGATGCTGTTAATCTCTTCTTTAATTCTTAAAAATTGAGCTCACATTGATCAGTCCATATGAACAGAGTCTCCTTACACGTGAGCTTGGTTAAAGGAGTGGTAATCCTGGAAAATCCCTCCACAAATCTTCTGTAATACCCTGTAAAACTAAGAAAACTTCGTACCTCTGTAATTGTCCTCAGTCTTTCCCAATTAAGCACAACCTCCACTTTAATTGGATCAATTGATACTCCTTCCTCTAAAACTATTTGACCAAGGAAAGCTATCTAATCTAGCCAAAACTCACACTTACTAAGCTTTCCATATAATTGCTTATCTCGGAGTATCTGAAATACTAACCACAAGTGTTGTACGTGCTCCTCATAAGACCGAGAGTACACCAAGATATCATCAATAAAGACTATCACAAACTTATCTAGATAGTCTCTGAACACCTCATTCATTAACCTCATAAAGGTTGCAGGGGCGTTCATCAATCCAAAAGGCATCACTAGAAATTCCCAATGGCCATACCTTGTCCTGAAGGCCATTTTTGAAATATCTTCCTCCTTAATCCTCAATTGGTGTTAAATTAATCTTAGAGAAGACTGAGGCCCCTCTCAGCTGATCAAGCATATCGTCAATCCTTGGCAAGGGGTATTCATTCTTCACCATGGCTTTATTCAGTAGTCAGTAGTCTATGCATAACTGAGACTACCATCCTTCTTCCTTACAAACAACACTAGTGCTTCCCACAGTGAGACACTAGGTCTAATAAATCCTTGATTCAATAATGTTTCTTCAAATCCTCTAGTTCCACTAATGCCATCCTATACGGAGGTCTAGAGATAGGCTGAGTATCTGGTACCAAGTTAATGGTAAACTCCAACTCTCTCTTTGGTGGTAAACCGAGAAACTCATCTAGGAAAACATCTAAAAATTCACACACCACGGGTATATCCTCAATCCTCGGATGTTCCTGGTTATCATCTAAAATGAGCGCTTCATAACCTTCACATTAAAAGCAAATTTAATACTCTCTAGAGGTAACATCATAAATTTCAAATTGCTTATACAAAAATTTCACACCTTTATTTCCTCAACATTTTAAACGTACACTGTAGGGTTCAGGTCGGGAGAAAGTTATTATCTTAGTGTAGCAATCTAAAATCACTCGATTGGTTACCAGCCAATCCATTCCTAAAATTAGATTAAACCCATGTATATTTAACATCATTAGATCTGTTAACATTACTCTCTCTCCCACCTTTATTTTACATCCTCTACATATCATATCCGTTCTCTGGGACTCATGCATAGGGGTATTTACATGTAGGATATACTCTAAGTTTCAAACTACAAATTTAAGCTACATGCAAAATGCTCAGAAATAAACGAATCCGTGGATCTCGGATCAATCAACACGTGAGCCTTATGATTACAGATAAAGAGTATACCTCTTATAGTTTCTGCAGAAACATCTACTATTCCCTTATTTAGAGCAAACACACATCCCACTGTGACAGGTTCTTTCCTTTCTATGCTGTAGTGGCCCATCTTGGGGGATTCACTTTCTAAGGCTGCTGTCTGGTAGGCTCCGGAGCATGTGATCTCTAAGGTTGAGGACAGTCTTTTACTCTGTGACCCATGTCTCCACATCTAAAACATCCACGAATTAACCTAGTATAATTTCCCTTATGCGGTCGACCACAATCTCTACAAACCCTTATCTCAGGCCTGACATCTCGAGGGGTCTCTCTAATGATGGGATAGGCTTTGGGTCTCTCCAATCTGCCCTTCGGAGCCTCAATCCTTCCTCTTCTGAAGGAACCTCTCCGAATATCTGTCTAGGAAATCGCTGGCCTCTTGCCCTTATCTCTAGTCATTACTCTGAACTCACTCTGGGATTGTACAATTTCGATTCCCCTCTCAATCTCTTGTGCTCGTCTCAGAGCATCTCTAAACTCAGTAATACACAGCCCTATCAATCGATCTCTGATGATGGGCTTTAGTCCATATACAAATCCCTCGGTACGGTGCTCTTCATCTTTGAAGGTCTCTAGATCATATTTCAATAAAGCAGTAAATCGACTCTCATAATCATCCACAGACATATCGCCCTGTACCAGACTCGAAAACTCAGCCCGCATCCTTCTCTGGGCAGCTCGTGGTACATATTGGGCTCTAAAGTCCTTCTGAAACTCTTCCCAGCTAATCACATCCAAGTGGGACATCAGAATACCCTGGGTAGTATCCCACCAATCTCGAGCTCTCCCTTTCAACATATAAGCGCCCATACTGACCCTCTTAACATCAGTGCATCCCAAATAGTCATATATGACTCTCAACTTAGTCAGCCACTCCTCAGCCTCTATAGGATCCTTTCTCCCTTGGAATGCGAGTGGATTCATTTTCAAAAAGTCCCTCAGTCGAATCATATTTCTGTTATCGGGCTGAGCGGCGAGAGGAGTCGAGTCCATCTGTACTGAGGGTGAGGGAGGTCCTTGTGGTGGTGTAGGAGTGGTACCCGAGGTATTAACTCCAAAATGTTACGCGTATAGCACTGCCATCTGCTCAAAACCTTACCGTATATCTTACTCAACCCGGTTAATTCAAGAGTTAGGACTCTCTGATTGTGGGGCAGGTGGCGGAGGTGGCTCTGCCTGCCTCCTCAAACGACCTCGTCGTCACTCACTTTCAATCTCAATACATTTCCTGCGCGTACACATCAAACTTGATTAAAATCTTAATCCTCAATTTCAGTTCATGACCAAACTAATACAGACACTTGGGATGTATTCTATTTCACTTAATCGACACTGACAGTATGAAATATCCTAAGCTCTGATACCAAATAAACTTTGTGACACCCCGAAAGTGCAAAAAACATGGCAAATTTAAAACTTATTTCCATCAATACACAGTTCTAGGTGCATTCTTGTATAGTATCATGCATCATCATATATATATTATAAAATATTCACCTCAGGATCTCATAATCTAATATTTATACATCATACCATATACAATCCTCAATACAGATTAATTAATCCTAATACATCCCATGCATCATTTTCATCAAGTGTCTGTCAATACAACTTTAGTCTGGGTACATGAAATGTTAAAGTATACCTCAAAATACAATATACGGCCTGGAGCTCAAGTCCTCCACTAGCCACTACTCCGTACGTCGCAGGAAACTCTCTTCACTTGAAGAAATCAGGGGGGATATAAAAATAGGGTGAGCTTCTAAATCGCTCAGTAAGGGGGTAAGAGACTAGTTAACAAAATGATTAATCACACAACACAATCATTTTTTCTCGTATGTAAAACTCAATAAACTCAGTAGAAACGTAGCATGAAATCATTAAAACATCATTCTCATCTCATTTTTCTAAGATCATGCAGAAACATGAGAGTACATGGCTCAGTATAAAACCATAGTTACAAGCATATGGAAATCAGGATACGATAATTGCTTCTCTCATAAAAATGTGATAGAAATCACCTCAGTAGTAATCCACGTGGCACAGCCACAAAACACAATCTCGTGTAAAACGGAGACTAGGCAAGTAAAAACTCAGATAAACATATCCGTAATGGCACATAAAAATAATCTCCTCTAGGTGCGCATCCCAGGCATCCTCAAAAAGGAACATCGACAATATGGTTGTGTACATGGTGTATTGGTCTTACGTGTTACCAGAACAAGGCCCGGACATACATGCTACCAGAGCAAAGCCTCTCTTCATGGACACTATCGGTCTTATATGCTACCAAAGCAAGGTCCAGATGTCACGACCCAAATTACCTAAAAATCAGAGTAAATTTTTTACTTTTTAATTTTCTTACCCGTCGTGAACAGTTACACTACTAAACAGTTGGGCTATGATTCGGTGTTAGTCACCTCTCACCTATTTACCATTCCATTTTCATATTTCATTTACATACCAATTTATTTTAAATAAATACATCCCCAATATTACATCCATGTATAGTACTGTGCCTCTATATGTTCAGATACAAAAATTATACAAATGTGTGTACCTGGTCTTGATAAGAAGCAGCGGATATGACTACTCTCGTTCTCTTCTACTGAATATACCCTGTGGGGTGGAAAATGAAAGGGTGAGCATAAACAGCTCAGTAAGGCAATAATGTAAGCAGGTAGATAACTATACTATCTACGTGCTGATAATGTCATGATATAAAATTGTTTATATTTGGAGCATGAGGTAAGACTAAAATGATGCTACATGTATGTATATATCATATAAGAGAAATCATGAAATTGACATATAAATCAAACATGGAAAATCATCATGTATGACATCTCATGCTCGTCAAATTAAAACTTATTTGTTTCATTACAAATTCATCACGTTAAAATTTATTTATTTTATCATAAAACAATCTCATCAAGATCAAACCCATCTCTCGAGAATACCTTGATTCATTAAATCGCATCTCATTTAAAAACATAAATCGAGACATTACCCCTCCCTCGGGTTCGTCCTAGTCTATTCAGACCGTATGATATCATGTGAGGCATGTAGGTTACTGTATGAAAATTGAGGACTATGTCCATACTTTGTCCCTGTGATCCCAGGCTACACGGATCCCGGTGTGTGGGGCATCACAACTGCAACGGGAGGTGGGGTCAAGTCCTACCCGCCAGAATATCAAGTAACATCATCGAGTCATCATGACTGCACGGTACAACATACTCCATGTGATATACACGGTACATCGTACTCCGTGGACCCATATCATAGTCTGGGGGTGCCTACCGTAGGTCTTATCCACCCCAATACTATGTCGATAACCAACCCATGTCTCAAAGTATACGTGCGAGCATCTCAACTCTCTGTGACACATAGTCTACAAGAGGCTTTTGCACGACTATATGCATGTCAACTCATGTCTAGTGCGAGAGAAGCTCCAGCACCATGCTATGCATATCATGATATCTAAAATCTCGTGCGAGCGAAGCTCCAGCACGGTTTTGTGCACACACAAATTTCTCGTACGAGCAATGCTCCAGTATGGCTTTTCATGAGTAATAAATCAGTTAAATTTAGTGCGAGTAAGACTCTATCACTCTTTTTATTCATGTAAATACGATAGGTGGCTCAATCTTTATAAAACATCTTTTAAAATAGTAACTAGTACAAACCGGTACCCTTTTGTATAATTCATGAAATCTATAGCCAACCTATGTGTATATTTGCTTAAATCAAAGCAATACATTCATATAAAACATTAAAACAAGATAATCATGCAATTTATCTGCCTTTCTACCCTTTTTGTAAATTTTATTCCCAGGGTCAATATCGTCTTTTTCCTTTATTCACCTATGCCCCGATTTTCGTCAAATTATCATTTCATTTTCTAGATACTTAAAAAAAATTCTAGGCCCTTTAAATCCCCTTAAAAATACATATAGAAATCTCTATGCACCTACAAAATTCCCTTACCTCGATTCAGGCGCAACCTTATCTCGTCTCAATAATACTCGATCTCTCGATCCAACTGCGCGTCAACCAAGTCTACGGAACTGCATATAACCACATAATTAGGGTCAATTCAATTATCTTTATCAGTATATCACATTTACTGATCGAATCTAACGTATTGAGCCCGTTTTACTTTATTGGGCCCAATTGCACTTTAATAGGCATCGGGCCCGTTTTTACTTATTAAATCCCTTATTCGGGTTTACTGGGCTTATTCAGCTTACCAATAATCATCGGGCTTCGTTCGAAACTTATTGGATAGCCCATATACTATTTACAGTAATTATGTTGTAAATCCGATTAATATCCCTTTTATACAGAATTAATCCGTAAATTTCGTAAAATAATCGAAACTCTGTATTAAAGGACTCATATTACCGTAATTAAAATATACTTACCCAATATGATGTGGGGTACGAGAATCGAAGCTCAATCGGCTCTCGTTCGGGCTTTATCGAAAAACTACACAATTAGGTAAATTCGGGTTACTTTCCATTAAATATAATATTAATTAAATTTTTAGAATTTACCCGTAGGTCAATCTCGACCCTCGGTCAACTTACCCGAATCTCGAGTCATCCCCGATAAATTTTATCTCCTTTTCCCTTTTTCCTTTCTTTTCTTTTCTTTTCTTTTCCTTTCCTCTTTCCTTCCTTTTCCCTCCTTTTCCTTCCCTTTCCTTTCGGCCAAACGGTGCCGTTTCTGTCACTTTGCCGTCGCCGACGTTTCCGACGGTCTTGCGGGTCGATACCAGTCTCAAAAGAACCGTCTCCTCCCTCTGAACGCGTCAGTGGCTTCCGTTCAAGCCCAATCACGGTGGTTCGTCGGGAATCGGCCCGTTTCTCCCTCGATTTTCCTTCGCTCCGATCGGCATCCTCCGGTCACCTGACGGCGCGTTTTCGGTGTCCACGTGATCGTCGGCCTCTCCTCTTTCACCTTGGCTACTCTTCGGCGGTCAAGTATCGCCGGTGCGTCCTCGGGCTCGTCGGGTTCCCTCGTGGTCTCCTTCGGGTTTCTGCTTTCGGGTTCCTTCCCGATTTCCATTTTTCTGATTCCTTTTTTTTAATTAATTTAATTTTATTTATTATTTAATTTTATTAATATTTTAATCAATAAAATATATTAAAGAATAAAAAATATCTACCAAAATTATTATTTTATTCAAATTAATTTATTTAATTTTATTTAATTTATTTTAATTTATTTATTATATTTTTAATCATTTTTTCGGTATAATTTCTCCGTATTTTCGAGATATTGTCCCTGGTGACTTTTCGGTATTCCTAAAAATTTTGGATCTTGATCAATTGGACTCGAAATTTAATTATTTCTTCGTTATTGATCAAGATTCTCGAATCCATTATTTTTAATTAAATTTTCTTATCGAATTTATTTCGGCTTTCGATCTTTTGACCGTTTTGCCCTTGCACATGTTCAGGATTAATTTAACCTGACTTCCCTTCACGAATACTCATTCATTTCGCATTTTCAATCCTTATTTTCAGTCCGAATCTCATTCGTTTAATTTGGGACCATTTCAATCCTTCCTTTCACGAACATACTCATTTCGTGTTTTTAACTAAATTCGGGTCGTACACCGGACTTAGATGCTACCAAAGTAAGGCCACCCAGCGCTACCAAAGCGGGGGTCATCTCACGTTACCAGAACGGAGGCATCTCTCGCTGCCAAAGCGGGGGAATATCGGACTTACATGCTACCAGAGCAAGGCCCGATGTGTTATCACATGACATGCCTAAGTCTCAATTACAGCCATTATCATATAAAACTGTTTTGCCTTCACGTAAAGCTCATAATGGTTTCTCTCATAAAACTCATCTGAAAACATTTTTGTACTCATTACAAAACATGTCAAAAATCGAGCTCAAATCGGCAAAACCACGCACACATTTCTCAAATCTCATTACGCCTTAACGTAGAGCCCAACTCCCAGTACACATTTTAAACTCAAATGGTTTGTAAAACAATTTCTCACTTTGTTTACAACTCATAAAAATTGGGCCCCAACCGGCTATAAAACCATATGCAATAACTCAATCACAGCTCATAACAACATGCTTGTTTCTCAAAACATTTCATGCTACAAATATCACGTAAATCGCACACACAAATGAGTTTAAGTTTTCCCTTACCTCGTTACATCTCGTATAGTGCAATCGTTTCCCCTGAATGACGAACTAGCCTCGCATTCCTCTCAGGAACTCCCAGGCTGTCCAAACGATGTAAAAACATCGTCAACACATGATCACATTGTCTCTAATCTCAACATCGAGCATAGTGCAATCGTTTCCCCCGAATGATGAACTAGCCTCGCATTCCTCTCTGAAACTCCCGGACTATCCAAACGATGTAAAAACATCATCAACACGTCATCACATTGTCTCTAATCTCAACATCGAGCATAATTGCTCACATTCTCATAATTTCTCAATAGCTTCACTACAGTCTAAAAATCATAATAACTTCACCAGCCAAATCTCATAATATCTCAATACTTCAATAATTCTATCAACCCTAACCATTTTCAGCCTACTCATCACAACATCTATAGCCACAATCACAGAAATCTACTTCAAAATCAAGGATTAAATCTTAGAAATTTACCCAAAACTTGTGGAGTGCTCAATTCACCCCTCAGCTCAAATCGTCCTTCGATTTCCAAGTATGTTGTTCTCCTTTTGATGAGGAACAACTTTCCCTCTTGTTACAACCTCTGATTCAAACAAAAATTGGTGTTTTGGAAGAGAGAGAAAGCTAGGGATTTTAATTTTTTGGAGAGAGAAGATGAGTTCCAACGAAAACACATGGTCCTTATATAGGCGGAAGGCGGGATATCGATATGCTCTTGGGTGGAGATCGATCTTTCTTTGAATTTGGGAACGTTTTGGGCACTTTTTATGCCTACCAGATCGATCTGTCGTGGGGCAAGATCGATCTCATAAACTTGAGGAGATCAATCTGCTCCATGAGAGGAGATCGATCTGCATTTTATAGAAACATTTGGAGATCGATTTGCTCTTGTAGGAGATCGATCCCTTTAAGGTAAATCACAAGGAGATCGATCTGTTTCTATTGGAGATCGATTTGCTCGTTTAAATTTTCCATTCCCTATCACTTTAGCCTACCAGATCGATCCCCTCTGCCCCAAGATCGATCTGGCCTTATATTTTCACACTATGATTATATACTTGGCATAAAATCTCTATATATAATTGTCATAATTTACTCTATAGATTATTTCTCATTCAATACTCATTCATCACTTAAATTTATGAGTACATCACATTTAGCTGAAGAAATTACACTTCATGTTTACATTACAAAATTAGATGAGTATAAAATTCTCAGGTCTCACAGAGATCGATATTGTCCAAGCAAAAGCAGCTTGAGATCGATATACTTTGAATGAGGGATCAATCTCCCTTTACAGAATGCTTTGGTATTCTATTTCTAGATAATGATATCGATCTTCCTTGCATGTAAGATCGATCTGGCATTCATCCTTGTCACGACCCAATTCCATTCTCTTTAACCGAAAATCACTAAAATTTTTTTACGTTTTACTGTTACCTTACCCGGTCGTGAACTAACTCACCACACACTGTTGGGCTGTGAGTCAATAATAAACACCACATCTCATTCATTCTCAGTTAAATAAAACGATGTAATACATTTGCATTTAATCTTGTACTTATACAAAAGCATGTTTTACTGACATCTACATCCCTCATAATTACAACTCAAAGAGTACTGTGCTTTTACATTGTTTAGATACAAAAAGAATCACTGTGTATATACCTCTAAGCAATGGAGATGCAGCGGAGTCCAAAATACCACGCCTCAGTTCTCACTGGGCTACTATACACGCTCTGTAGGGGGGGAAAATAGAGAGGGATGAGCAACCACACGCTCAGTAAGGCAATAATGCAAGCATGGTAGATAACTACTCTATCTACATGCTGATAGTGTTATGCATAAATCATTTATGGTAGGAGCATGAGGAATAAAACTATGCCATATGAGTATACATATATATCATGTGTCAAAATCATGTACATTGGCATATCAAACATGGTAAAAAGAACATCATGTATAAATCATCCATTCTCAATCTCATTTAAATTCATAAAAAGGGCAATTCATTAAGAAACCTCCTTTTTAAACCAACATCATAAACCTCTTTCTTAACACATAATTACCACCAAATCAACTCACAATCACAACCACATTTTCATTTCACAATTCACGCATGTGTATAAAAACTAGGTCACTATATCAAAAGTGCCTATGTGAACCACTACATCGTAAATCATCCCAGACCACACGCATCCAGGTGTGCAGGGTATCATGCTGGCACGAAGATGGATTATCCCTCGCCAGACTTTCTCATCACATAACCATCATGCGGTACATCGTACTCCATGTGATATACACGGTACAACGGACTCCGCAGACTCATATCGTGATTGGGGGTGCCATTCCTAGGTCTTACCTACCCCATACCAAGAGTTTTCCATATCCGTGAAGGAGAGCCTCCCTGCCGAACAGAGCCTCCCTGCCTAACAGAGCCTCCCTGCCTCCTTGGGCTTAAGGATGTTAGCTTAAGGATGTAGGGCTTAAGGATCTTCCCTAAGAGAGCCTCCCCACCGAATAGAGCCTCCCCGCCTAACAGAGCCTCCCCGCCTCTTTGGGCTGAAGGATGTTGGCTTAAGGATGTAGGGCTTAAGGATCTTACCGTACCCATGTAGGAGAGCCTCCCTGCCTAACAGAGCCTCCCCGCCCCTCCAGGGCTTAAGGATGTTGGCTTAAGGATCCCACCGTAAGAGAGCCTCCCCACCGAACAGAGCCTCCCCGCCTAATAGAGCCTCCCCGCCTCTTTGGGCTTAAGGATGTTGGCTTAAGGATGTAGGGCTTAAGGATCTTACCAACTTTCACAACCTTATATGTATCACAATGTGTAAACTTATGCGAGCAAAGCTCTAGCACGACTCATGCATCCTCTCATAAAGAGACGCATACAAGCATAGCTCTAGTACGGTTATACTCATAAGACAAACCACTCAAAAGCCACGTACGAGCAAAAGCTCCAGTACGGTTTATAAACATCATCATAGTTTCCAAATCAAGGTGCGAGCTAAGCTCAAGCACGTATCACACAAGTAAAAACATAGAAATCCAGCGTGAGTGAGGCTCTAGCGCGATTTATGTCATGCAAATACGATAGGCGGCTCATACACAATCAAACAATCCTGGCAACCGGGTTTAGCACTTCACAAATGCTTTTCCACAACATCAATAAAACACTAGCCAGCCCATCTACAAGCTTGCTTAAAACCAAGCAATTCCGTTTTGAAAAACATCAAAACATTAGATTTATGCAATTATTAGCCTTACTATCCCATTTCATAGAATCCACTTCCAAAACCAAAAATCACACATATACTCATTCTCATTCATGAATACCATCAATCATTTACTTTAGCAACCATGCACTTCGTAAAACACCCAATATTCACCCACAAATTTAAAGTACGAGCAGCTACCTCTATATACTCACAAAATTCCCTTACCTGGAATCTCGATGCGTGATTCCACTTCCTTAAGCTGCTTACTCGTACGGTTCAATTCTTCTTCAACGAACTCTTTGGGACTGCACAAAATCGTATCCCTCATTATATTCGATCCATATAATATGACATCGTACGTTCACTATAGTCAATTCGACCTATAGTTTTCTATTAATGCTTATGAGGCCTCGTTTCATTACTTTACCCAAAACTCGAGTCTATGGATTCTTCTTAGGCCTATTAACTTATTCAAAATCGATATTAAATCGACATTAAGCTCATAGTGTTCATATTTCATGAATTCCCTCACTATGGCATTTATCAAGCATATACATACCCATTTTCACAATTCCTCCAAACTCACAATGAAATTTCATTTAACCATCTAAAATCATAAACATTACCTCAATAACAACTTTAGCATGCCCATAAATCATAAACTCATTCAACCCATATATTCTCACATTATACCCATTCTAGGTTTTCTAGGTCACACCAATTCCACCACATCCCTAGATAATTTATCCATCAATACTCATGCCAAACAGCTCCAAAATCAATTAAATAGACAATGTATTTGGATTGGAGTGTTAGAATCTTACCAAATATGATTTTTCTTCTTGCTACGAATGGCAATGCCCTTAACTCCTTCAATACCAAAAATGGGAAAATGCCTACCCACTATGTTATTCTTCTCTTTGATAGGAACAACTTTGCCTCTAATGGTCTCTCTTCAAATCTCACTGAAAATGGCTGATTTTAGAGAGGGAAAGTTAGGTTTTTGGGTTAGAAATGGAAGATTTGTGTTTTTTCCCCAAATTTCCAGATTTTCAGCCCTCCTTATATAGAAATAGCTTGGGGAGATCGATCTGGTCCAAGAGGAGATCGATCTGGTCCCCTTAAATCTCTCATTTTCATGAAATTTTAAGCATGAGATCGATCTGTCGAAGCATGAGATCGATCTGGTCCCAAACAGAGAGCTAAGGAGATCGATCTGGGTGCTTGAGGATCGATCTTTTCATCACAGAATGCTTAGGAGATCGATTTGACCCCATTGGAGATCGATCTGCTCTATTCCATTGCCTAAATAAGAGCATTCTGGCTCTTCCAGATCGATCTCTCATAGGATGAGAGATCGATCTGGCCTTCATGTTTTCCAGATTTCCTGTAGTTTCCTTGCTGCAACTCATACCAACACATCCTTAATCTGTTGCCATGGCCATTTTCTCATCCATCCACCTTTATAACTTGAAAATGGCACCCATTCATACCTTATGCACATTGAAACTTGTGTGCATTCATTGTATGTCCAAAGGTATGCTATATAAAACCAAATGGAAGCATAACTTCATTCCATTTTACCACATTACTCATTTTGAGTTTCAATCACATTCATCTCTTACAAGAATTCATTTCTTCATATTCATACTTAATGAAACTTGTATGTACGTTACAAATCATATTACACATACGTACATTGAATCCATGGACTTACATCGATCATACTTTACATTACAAGTCCATTCACATTCATTACACATTACAACTTTACATATACGGGGTCTCACAATCCTGTTGCCTTTCAGTTGCAATGTTTTAGATTTTCAAAGGTAAACTCATATTCAATCACTTCAATACCCATTTTGCATTTCATTCACACTTAACACTAAAAAAATCCAATTCTTATGATTCATATATTGTGTAACTTGTTTGTACATCATGGAAATCATAAGATTATATAGAAATTCACGGGCCTTACATTCCTCCCCTCCTTCAAGAAATTTGGTCCTCCAAATTAGAATAAAGTTAACTTGAGAATAACTCCGGGTACTTCTCTTGCAACATACTCTCCAACTCCCTTGTAGCTTCCTCCGGAGTGTGATATTGCCAAAGAACTTTCACTAATGGAATTGTCTTCGACCTCAGCACCTTCTCTTTCCTATCCAATATCCGAACCGACTTCTTAACATATGATATGCTCTCATTGAGCTCCAATGGCTCATATCTTATCACATATACCATGTCTGAGTGGTACTTTTGAAGCATAGAGGCGTAGAAGACGTTATGAACACCTGCTAACTCTGGCGGTAATGCCAACTTATAAGCCTTATCTCCCACTCTCTCCAGAATCTCAAAGGACCCGATATACTGAGGGCTCAACTTACCCTTCTTACCTAACCTCATAATCCCTTTCGAGGGAGAAACTCGCAAAAATACTTACTCACCCACAACAACCTCCAGTGGTCTCTGTCTCCTATCAGCATAACTCTTTTATCAGCTCTGAGTTGTTCGTAACCTCTCACATATCACCCGAACATCCTCAGAGGCTTGTTGCATTAAGTTGGGAGCAAAAATCTGTCTGTCACCAACCTCTTCTCATCCAATAGGGGAACGGCATCTACGGCCATACAATACCTCATATGGTGTCATCCGAATACTCGCATGATAATTGTTATTAAAGGCGAACTCGGCTTGTGACGCCCCAGAAGAGCAAAAAATAGGGCAAATTTAAAATTATTTTCATCAATAAACAATTCTAGATGCATTCTTTTACAGTGTCATGCATCATCATACATAATTCATAAAACTTTCACCTCAAGATCTCATCATCTAATAATTATATATCACACCATATACATTCCTCAATTTAGAATTAATTAATCCTAATACATCTCATAAATCATTGTTCATCAAGTGTCTGTAAATACAACTTTAGTCTGGGTACATGAAATATTAAAGTATACCTCAAAATACAATATATAGCCTGGAGCTTAAGTCCTCCAGTAGCCACTACTCCGTACATCGCAAGAAACTCTCTTCACTTAAAGAAATCTGGGGGATATTAAAAATAGGGTGAGCTTTTAAATCGGTCAGTAAGGGGGGTAAGGGACTCATTAACAAAAATGAATAATTACACAGCACAATCATTTTATTTTGTACATGTAACTCAACAAACTCAGTAGAAAACGTAGCATGAAATCATCAAAAATCATTCTCATCTCATTTCTCTAAGATCATGCAGAAACATGAGAATAAATGCCTCAGTATAGAAACCATAGTTACAAGTATATGGAAATCAAGATGCGATAATGGCTTTTATCATAAAAATGTGATAGAAATCACCTCAGTAATAATGCACGTGGCACAGCCACAAAACACAATCTCATGTGTAAAACGGATGGAGACTAGGCAAATAAAAACTCAGATAAAAATATCCATCATGGCACATCAAAATAATCTCCTCTGGGTGCGCATCCCAAGCATCTTCAAAAGAGCGAACGTCGATAATATGGTCGTGTACATGGTGTATTGGTCTTACGTGTTACCAGAACAAGGCCCGGACTTACATGCTACTAGAGTAAGGCCTCTCCTCATACACACTATCGGTCTTACATGCTACCAAAGCAAGGCCACCCAGCACTACCAAAGCGAGGGTCATCTCATGATACCAGAACAGAGGCATCTCTCACTACCAAAGCGGAGGAATATCGAACTTACATGCTACCAGAGCAAGGCCCGATGTGTTATCTCATGACACGCCTAAGTCTCAGTAATAGCCATTATCATATAGAACCGTTTTGCCTTCACGTAGAGCTCATAATGGTTTTTTCTCATAAAACTCATCCAAAAACTCTTTTTGTAATCATCACAAAACATGTCAAAAACTGAGCTCAAACCGATAAAACCCGCACACATTTCTCAAATCTCAGTACGCCTTAACGTAGAGCCCAAATCCCTTTTTCACGTTTAAACTCAAATAGTTTGTAAAACAATTTCACCCCTTTGTTTACAACTCAAAAGAATTGGGCCCCAACCGACTATAAAATTATGCGCAATAATTCAATTGCAACTCATAAAAACATACTTGTTTCTCAAAAACATTTCATGCTACAATTATAATCACAAATCACATACAAAATAGGTTTAAGTTTTCCCTTACCTCGTTGCACCTCGTATAGTGTAATCATTCCCCCAAACGACGGACTAGCCTCGTATTCCTCTCTAGAACTCTCAGGTTATCCAAACGATGTAAAAACATCATCAACACGTCATCACATTGTCTCTAATCTCAACATTGAGCATATTTGCTTATATTGTCATAATTTCTTAATACCTCAATGATTCTAACAACCCTAACCATTTTCAGCCTACTCATCACAACATCTACAGCCACAATCACAGAAATCTACTTCCAAATCAAGGATTAAAGCTTAAAAATTTACCCAAAACTTGGGGAGTGCTCAATTCACGCCTCAGCTCAAATCGTCTTTCGATTTCCAAGTATGTTATTCTCCTTTTGATGAGGAACAACTTTCCTTCTTGCCATAACTTTTGATTCGAACGAAAATGGGCATTTTGAAGGAGAGAGAAAGTTAGAGATTTTAATTTTTTGGAGAGAGAAAATGAATTCCAGTAAAAATACAGGGGTCTTTATATAGGCAGAAGGCAGGAGATCGATTTGCTCCTATAAGAGATCGATCTCATAAACTTGAGGAGATCGATATGCTCCTTATGAGGAGATCGATCTGCATTTTACAGAAACTTTTGGAGATCGATTTGCTCTTGTAGGAGATCGATCCCTTTAAGGCAGAATCATAAGGAGATCGATCTGCCTATTTAAATTTTCCATTCCCTGTCACTTTAGCTTATCAGATCGATCCCCTCTTCTCCATGATCGATATGGCATCATAGTTTCACACTATGGTTGCATACTATGGTTGCACACTTGGCACAAAATATCCATCTATAATTGCTATAATTTACTCCATTGACTACTTCTCATTCAATACTCATTCATCACTTAGAAATTTTATTCCTTATCACCTCAATATGTGAGTACATCTCATTTAGCTAAATTAATTACACCTCATGTTCACATGACATAATTAGATGTACACAAAAATTCTCTGGTCTCACACAACTAGTGGTAAAAGATCATCCCATGAGCTTCTAAAATCTAGCACACATGCTCTCAACATATCCTCTAAGGTCTGTATAGTCCTCTTTGACTGACCATCTGTCTAAGGATGAAAAATGGTGTTAAAACTAAACTGGGTCCCCATCGCTTCTTAAAAATTTCCTAAAAGTGGGAAGTGAAGTAGGCATCCTGATCAGAAATAATGCTCAATGGAACACCATGTAGCCGAACTACCTCTTGAACATACAAGTTCGCCAACTGACTCAGAGTATCAGTAGTTCTCATAGCTAAGAAATGTTCTAACTTCGTCAACTGATCCACAATCACCTAAATGGCATCATGACCTCTGCGGGTCCTCGGTAAACCCATTACAAAATCCATGGTGACGTGCTCCACTTCCATGTCGATATCGGTAAAGGCTGCAATAACCCTACAGGCTTTCGATACTCTACCTTCAACTGCTGATAGACGAGACATCTAGCGACATATTCAGCAATGTCTCTTTTCATTCCAGACCACCAATAAACCTTCTGGAGGTTTTTATACATCTTGGTACTCCCCGGATGTATCGTATACCTCGATGAGTGAGCCTCTGATAAAATCAATCTCCTGATCTCTAGATCCTCGGGAACACATACTCTGCCCTTGAACCTCAGTAATCCATCTGTACTCAGCTTAAAGTCAGTGGCCACACCTGTCTATACCTAACTCAATCATTCGATACATCGTCGCTCATTCTGTTGAGCATGTCAAATACGACTGATCAAATCTGGCTCCAATCTCAAACTAACCACAACATTAAGTCTCTTTGAGTCAGGTGGGGCTACATCCAAACTAAGGTTCATGAATTGCTTCAACAACTCGTGTTCTCGAACCATCATATAAGACATTAACCTGAGGTTTTTCCTGCTCAAGGCATCGACAACTACATTCGTCTTACCTGGGTGGTACATGATTTCACAATCATAATCCTTCAGGAGTTCAAGCCATCTTCTCTATCTCATATTCAACTATTTCTGCGAGAAGATATACTTAAGGCTCTTGTGATCCGTATATACCTGAAATTTCTCACCATAGAGATAGTGGTGCCATATCTTCAACGCAAACACTACAACCGCCAACTCTAAATCGTGAGTCGGATAGTTCTTCTCGTGATCCTTTAACTATCTGGATCCATAAGCAACACACAACCCAATCCCTGATATGATGCATCTGTATACACAGAGAAACCTCCTGAGCTCATAAGAATGGTGAGAATCAGAGCAATGGTCAACCGACGCTTAAACTCTTGAAAACTCCTCTCACATGCCTTGTCCCGCACAAACTTAATATCCTTTCGCATGAGATGTGTCAATGGAGCAGCTAGTTTGGAGAAACCCTCTATAAATCTTCGATAATAACCTGCCAATCCCAAAAACTTCTAATCTCTATAATTATCCTGGGTTGTTCCCATTGTACGACTGCCTCAATCTTGGATGGATCCACTGATACCCCATCTTTCGATATAACATGGCCCAAAAATGAGATCTACTCCAACCAAAAATTACACTTACTGAGTTTGGTATATAACTTCTTCTCTCGAAGGGTCTGCATAACTATCCTCAAGTGCTGCTCATGATCTTCTCTGGACTTGGAATAAACCAATATATCATCGATGAACACTATCACAAACTGGTCCAGGTATGGCTTAAATACATCATTCATTAAAGCCATAAATGTTGCGGGGGCATTCGTCAATCCGAATGGCATAACCAAGAACTCGTAGTGGCCATAATGGGTATGAAATACTGTATTGGGTACATCTCCACTCTATATCCTCAACTGATGGTACCCAGATCACAGATCTATCTTAGAAAAGACTTATGCTCCCCGAAGCTGATCCCATAAATCATCAATGCGTGGAAGAAGATACTTGTTCTTAATGGTAGCCTTATTCAATAACCGATAATCTATGCATAGTCAAAGGCTCCCATCCTTCTTCCTCATAAATAGAATCGAAACTCCCCAGGGTGAGATGCTCAGTCTAATAAACCCTTTCTATTGCAACTCTTGCAACTGCTTCTTTAGCTTCTCCAACTCAATTGGAGCCATTCTATACGGTGGCTTAGTTATCGACTTTGTTCCAGGTACCAACTCTATACAAAACTCCATTTCCTTGTCGGGTGGTAGCCCTGGTATATCATCTGGAAAGATATCAGGAAACTCTACAACCACTAAAATGTCTCTCAATTTTGGGTGTGCCTTATCTGTGTCAACCACATATGCAATGAACCCTTCACATTATCCTTTTCCACCGTTAGTAACATAGGTCATCACATTAACATTCATGATTAACAAAAAAACTCATCTCTTTAATATGATGGATTAAATTATACTCTTCCCATTTATAATAATCATGTTCCTTCATTTCTTTTCAACAAAACTTATAATAAGGTTATCTATCTCTAAAAACATCACTGTCTTAGCATAACAGTACAAAACATCACGATTTGCAGCCAACCAATCTATTCCTAAAATTACATCAAAATCGCTCATACTCAAGAGAATTAAATCGGCTACCATATCTTTTCCCCTATCTTCAACTCACAATTCCTATATACATATTCAGTCAACTGAGTATCATTCATAGGTGTAGAAATCATCAACATTCTATCTAACAATGTGGGCTTTACATGCTTTAATAACTTATGGGCAAATGAAGGCGATATAAAGGAACGCGTGGCACCAAGATCAAATAATAAAAATGCTTCTAAATTAAAAATTAGGATAGTACCTTTAATCACATCCGTTGAAGCGTCCACGGTGTCCTAGTCCATGTAAGACCCCATATATGTATAACCTTGTATATATGTAAATGGAATTATAATATGGATGATTTTGGACAAGTAAATGTGAATGAAGTTCAAATGAGAATGAATAAGTATTGTGGATGCATGTCAAAGTTAAATAAGGGCTGAAGTAGCCACAAACTAAGTAAATCAAACTTTAAGCATCCGGAATGAGTATAAGGACGTGAAATGTATAAATGAGTGTAAAACGAGGAGTTATACAAATCTTTTTAATTTCCAAGTGATACGTACAAGTTTCGTAATATGGAAGTCATAAGAAATGAGCCTTACCATGCCCCAAGTATGAATGGATTTCAAAATAATTATGGCAGCAAATTAAGGATGTTTTATGTGAGTTACTGCAGAAAACTGCAACAAAATCTGGAAAATATGAATGCCAGATCGATCTCATAGGATGAGAGATCGATTTGGAAAAGCCAAAATGCTCTTATTCGAGCAATGGAACAAGGCAGATCGATCTCCAATGGGGCCAGATCGATCTGATAAACATTCTGTAATAAAGAGATCGATCCTTAATGCAAGCATAACGATTTCCTTAGCTCTCGAGTTGAAGCAGATCGATCTCCTCCCTAGCCAAATCGATCTCATTAACTCTCTGCCCTCGACAGATCAATCTCATGCCTTCAAATGTCGAGAAAAATGAGAGATTTAAGAGGACCATATCGATCTTCACCCCATGCAGATGGATCTCATCAAGCAATTCTATAAATAGGAGCAGTTAAAATCTTCATTTCACAAGAATAACCATTTCCTTTCCATTTTCAATCCAAAAATCTAGCTTTCTCACTCCTAAATTTGTCCATTCTCATAAAGATTTGAGGGAAGGCTATTAGATACAAAGTTGTTCATATCAAAGAGGAGAACAACATAGCTTGGAGGCATTACCCCATTTGTGGGATTGAAGGAGCAAATGTGCATTTCCATTTGGAGCAAGGTGAAAATAAAGCTAGGTGAGTTTTTAAAGCACCAAGCCAAGTACATTTGTTTAGTTATTGATTTTGGAGCTGATTTGGTGTGCCTATTAATGGTAGAACTACCTAGAATGTCATGGAATGATTATAACCTAGAAATAGGTTAGTGTGAGAAAGTGAAATGTAGACATATTAATGATGAATGGGATATCTTAAGGTGATAATGGTGTTGTGGGTACGATTTTAAGATGATGTTATGTAATGAATTTGTTAGACTTACCAAAAAAGGGTAAAATGTGTGTTTAAGGCATTTGGGTAAAATGCATAAATGAATGATAGAGTAAGGGTAGAGTATTTCACATCAAGACTTAAACAAGTAACTAAGTGAGTTACTAGATAAATTGGATGGAAATGGCTTAATGATAGCCAAATACAAAAATGGGCCAAACTTAATGAAATAGGCTCAATGAAATATACTGACTAGTTGAAGTCAAAATGTGAGTTAGCAACATTAACTCAAGTGATTGGTAAATGAATTGCAACTTTCAAGGATACACTCGGAGCAAGTTGAGCCAAAGAGCGAGAAGCTAAGAGGAAGAGAGTCGCACCCCGAGTAAATCGAGGTAAGGGAATTATGTGGACTCTTGAGATATCTGTGCACAATTTGGGCGCATAATGCTTTTCTAGAATGCATGAGAAAATAGGAAATGAAATGGGTGATTGAAAGGTAAGAATTGGGTTTTTGTGAGAAAATGTGCATGAAAACAAAAGCATGATGCTTTGAAAATCTTGTTTTATTGCTTTTTAGCAAGTGATTGGTAGGTTGGCTAACATTTGAAATTATTTGCAAAAGAAATGACTCGATTTGGTTTATAACCATCCTTTGCAAAGAATTGAGCCACCTACGTGGATTTCTGATAATTCTATATTTTTAGAATTATTTGTGCTTAATATCCTAATTAATTATTTAAATCCCAAAATTATTTTGTTAATTATCCCCTTTATTTAATTAAAATTTTCATGTTTGCAGATAAATTAAATCCAGATAATTTTGAATATTTCGATAGAAAATGGACCGAAATTGGGCTAAAATTGAGATTGAGCCATGTGGACAACACGAGTCATGCCACCTAGAACATCCAATTGGACAAGAAGATCGATGACATGGAAATATCTTTTCAAGAGCCAATGGTGTGAAGACAAGTGGCAAAAAAAAATGCCAACTCATCAAGGATGTAGAAATTACAATTTTACCCCTAGTGTGTTTATTAATAGGAAAGGATGACAATTGAAAGAGTATGTAATTTTAAGAGTAGAAGTAAATGTAATTTTTAAGAGTAAGAGTAGTGTAATGTAATGTAATTTAGGAGTAGTGTTAGAGTAACTTAGTTAGATTAATTTAGTTTTTATTATTGTCAGAAGCTTTTCCCGAAACTATGTTCTACGTTACTGTTCATCTTCACTTGCTTTCATTTATGAAAAACTTTTCATGTTGATTTGTAACCTCATTTGCTCATTAATGCTTCTCGATTTGGTGATATTCAACTCCCTTGTTTCAAGTTTTAATGTTCATAATTCTTCATTCTTAGTGATAGCTCTCGGTTTTCCTTATTTTTCAAGTTTTATTTTTGTTTTATATGTGTTCAATGTAAGCTCTCGGTTTGCTTTGATCCAAGGTTCCATGTCTCAAGGTTGTGGTGTGTGAGATCTGAGAATTTCAGACATATTTTAATGATGTAATAAGAATTTGAAGTGTAATTTATTGAGCTAAGTGAATTGTGGGAATGATAATTGGAGATTTATATGTTAAGTGTTAAAATAAATGTGAAACTATGAGGACAAATCGATCTGGGAGAAGGAGAGATCGATCTGGTGAGTTAAAAATGAGAAGGAAGGAAGAATTTGAGGAGCAGATCGATCTCCAATGGAAGAGGATCGATCTCCTTATGATTCTGTTTGAGAGAAGATCGATCTCATGAGGAAGAGATCGATCTCCAAATGATTCTGTTTGGGAGAAGATCGATCTCCTTAGGAGCAGATCGATCTCATAAAGCCATAAAGAGATCGATTATGAGATCGATCTCACCCCTCGACAGATCGATCTCCTAGGCATAAAATTACCCAGATCGTCCCCAAAATTCAAATGCAGATCGATCTCACCCCTCGACAGATCGATCTCCTACCTCCAGTCTATATAAGGAACCCCTATTTTTCTCCTGCAAACTCACTTTCTCTCTCTTCCAAACCCATTTCCACCGAAAACCTAACTTTCTCACTCATCCAAAACACCCATTTTCGGCCAAATCAAGAGTTGTGGCAAGAAGGAAAGTTGTTCCTCATCAAAGGGAGAACAACATACTTGGAAATCGAAGGACGAATCGGATCGAGGGGTGGGTTGTCCGTCTCACAAGCTTTGGGTAATTTCTAAACCTCGATCTTGATATTTGAGCTGATTTTGATGATATTGGTGGTTGTCATTGGGTTGAAATAGCTGAGAAATGATTAGGAATTGATGAAATTGCAATGTGGTTGGAGTGATAATGATATTTAGCAATTTTGACAATTTTGGTAATTTTAGGAATTTTGAGCTATAAATGGAAATTTAGACAATGTGATGAATTAGCATAGATAATTGGTATGAGAAACGTAGAACGTCGAGATGTTGTGAATGAGAGTGTAGTTTGGGGTAGAGCTATGAGAATCAAGGGATTTGAGGAGTTATGAGCAATTATGCTCGATTTTGAGAATTGAGGTTTATGAGATAATTGAGTATTGATGTTTTAACATCGTTTGGACAGCTCGGGAGTTCCAGAGTGGAATGCGAGGCTAGTCCGTGATACGGGGGAAACGATTGCACTATACGAGGTGCAAAGAGGTAAGGGAAATCTAAACCATTTGTGTATGTGATTTGTAAACCATTTTAGCATGATTTGTGGTTTATAAAACAAGCATGTTGAGTGTTGTGTTGAGATACAACTGCACACGATTTTTATAGCCGGTTGGAGCCCAATGTTTTTATGAGTTTATAACTGGGCTCTACGTTAAGGCAATATCGAGATTTGAGAAATGTGTGCGTGCTTTGCCGGTTGGAACTCAGTTTTATTATGTTTTGTGTTGAGTACAAAATGATTTTCAAATGAGTTTTATGAGAGAAAAACCACTATGAGTTCTACGTGAAGGCAAACCAATCTTGTGTGATAAGACTTAGGTGTGTAATTGTGAGTACACACCGGGCATTGCTCTGGTAGCATGTAAGCCCGATTTCTTCTCCGTTCTGGTAACGTGAGAATAACCCATTCTGTGGCTGTGCCACGTATACTTGGTGGCCGTTGCCACGTGAGAAACCCCATTGGTGGCCGTTGCCACGTGATACCCCATTTGGTGGCCGTTGCCACGTGAGAAACCCCATTGGTGGCCGTTGCCACGTGATACCCCATTGGTGGCCGTTGCCACGTGATACCCTATTTGGTGGCCGTTGCCACGTGAGAAACCCAATTTGGTGGCCGTTGCCACGTGAAACCCTATTCTGTGGCTGTGCCACGTGTGAATTTAAATCAGTGGCTTTGCCACGTGAGATAGTGGCTATGCCACGAGTGAATTTAAATCAGTGGCCATGCCACGTGTGTTTTGTGGCTATGCCACGTGTGAATTTAAATCAGTGGCCATGCCACGTGTGTTTTGTGGCTATGCCACGTGTGAATTTAAATTAGTGGCTATGCCACGTGTGTTTAGTGGCTGCGCCACGTGCATTACTATTTTAGTGATTTTATTCACGTGCATTGAGAAAGCGTTTATCGCATTATTTTCACATGCTTTGTTATTGCTCTAGAGTGAGCCTTTTTACTTCATGTTTTCACATGACTTGAGACATGAGAATGTCATTTTGAGTACTTTCATGCTATGGTTTTCAAATGAGTTTCACATACAAAAAAACATTTTGTGATGTGCATTTTGGTTTATGAAATGAGTTCCTTACCCCCTTTACTGAGCGATTTAGAAGCTCACCCTGTTTTCTTTTCCCCCCAGAGTTCTTCAAGTGAAAAAGGACTTCCCTGCGACGTACGGAGTAGTGGCTAGTGGAGGACTCGAGCTCCAGGCCATATATATTGTATCTTGAGGTATATTTTATCTTTTCATGTACCCAGACTATTATTGTAATTGCAGACACTTGATGTATATCATTGTATGGGATGTATTAGGATTAATTAACTTGGAATTGAGTAATGTATATGATTCAATATACACTATATTATGATGAGATCCTGAGGCATGATAATTATGATGATGTATGACACTGCACAGGAATGCACCCTTAATTGTGAATTAATGAGTAAAAAGTTTTAAATTAGCCCTATTTTCCGCACTTCCGGGGCGTGACATGGTGAGCTGAATTGCTCTCATGAACCACAAGAAGGAAACCCGAGAGGACAATGGCAGCAAGCAATCCGAGAGGACAGCAGCAGCAAGCTATTCGAGAGCTCTCCTCTGTTCTCCTCTGTGTTGTGAATTAATTACTGTTCATTCTCTTTTCATGACTGCCTCCTGCATTAATCCAGATGTGGTAGCTGAAGTTATGAAGGATTGAACTTGGTGTTTAAGCTTGGTTCCAGCTTTGTTTCAATTTCTGTTTTGTATGTATTTTATTTTCTGTGTTGTTGCTTTATACCTAGTTACTTAGACAGGTCCGGGTTCATGTTTTACTTCATAGTTGCATTAAATTTACTTAGCTTTTCCAGTTTTTTTTTGGCATTTTTTATTGTTAATTGTGATTCTATTCTTGGATGCAATCTGTCGAGTGCCATTTAAAAGAGGAAGTGTAGGACGACTGCTGGGCTGTGCAGAACGAAATTTCACCAGTGATAGGTTGCTGCTGCTATTGAAGCATCCCTTGGAGGCTCGGCTGTTGTACACGATTTGAGCAGATTGCAGAACCGAGAAGCAGATAGCAACAAGCTGGTAGCGGGAATCGAGAATGGCAGGATGCAAAGCAATAACAGATTGCAGAAACAGTAGAAGCAGAGTGCAGCATAGTACCTGGAACCAAGTATCCTGCAAACCGAGTAGCTTGGAGCACCTAGCAGTAGTTGGAGCAGTGTCTGGTCAGAACCGAGAGCAGCAGATCAAGCTTGGAGCAGCAGAGAACAGCTGGACATAGCACATGCACTGGACAGGACCGACATACCTGGAGCAGAGGGTAACCCGTGAGCACAGCTTGGAAATAAGCATGGAATTAAAAGGACACGTGAATAGTGTTTGGAGGGACAATTTGGTTAATTTAAATATAAGGCTTTGTTTGGCATTCAACTCTTGCATTAATCTATTTTTCTTACATTTTTAGTATAGTTTAATTAATTGTTCGTTTAGGATAGTTGTTAGTTGTCAATTTAGATTAGTTCTAGTGTTTAAATTTGTTAATTTAATTTTTAGTCTTAATTTTTAATTAATAGTTAATTTTATATTTTATGTTTTAGGATTTATACCTTTAGATTTAATCTATATTAAATGTGTTTCATGCATTTTTAATTTTAATTTAGTCTTTATTTTCATTAAGTTCTAGTTTAGTTTAAATTGCATTTTAATTAAGTAGTTCAATTGCATTTTAGGTTAGTTTAATTGTAGTTTAATTATTCTTGTTTTGTTATTTTCATTTTTGCTTTTTGTTTGCATTAATTAGTTTTAACTGTTTTAATTTTTTTTGTAGGTTTTTTATTTTAATTGCGTGGAGCACTATAAGTAATTTTGCTCGGTTTTATTTTGTTTTTATTATTTTATTGTTTTCCAGTAATTTTAATTGTAGACTTAGTAGATCACCCACCTTAAATTCATAATTCGCTAGGATATACTTAAGGTAAGATTAACCGGTAGTTAATTAGGCTAGTCAACTTCTCTGTGGGACGATAACTCGGGACTCAAATCTCATTATTATTTGTACGACCTGTGCACTTGCGGACATATACCTTTTGGCCGTGTCAAGTTTTTGGCGTCGTTGCTGGGGAAATCTTAATTAGTCGTTAATTAATATCGGTGAAATTATGCTTAGGTGTAATTCTAACTTGTAAATATTTAGGTTGTAAATATTTAATCTAGGTTAGTTAATTGAAAAATTAAAATAAAAAAAAATTGAAAAATTGAAAAACTTAAAAAAAAATTTCTAAGGACTTTTCGATGATTGCATGCGTAGAGCTAGAAGTTTTGATTGCTTTCCTCTAGATACTAAAATCGAATGCACTCTTAGAAAAATTCGAAAGGATTCTAGGAAATTTATAGCTCCGCTACAAAGCATCATGACAGAAAATAGGGAAATTAAGACCGTTGAAGATTATGCAATGCTGACTATTGGAGGTTATTATACCGGCATTAGGCCACCAGCTGTCCATGCAAATAATTTTGAAATTAAGTCTTCCATCCTCCAGATGATCCAGACTTCATTACAGTTCAGTGGGATTCCACACGATGACCCACATGCTCACCTTGGGCAATTCTTGGACTTGTGCAACACGTTTAAACACAATGGATTATCTGATGATGCGTTTAGGCTTAGATTATTCCCCTTCTCACTTAGAGATAGGGCGAGACACTGGTTAACCTCCCTGCCTCCAGGATCCATTTCTACATGGGACGAGTTAGCCCATCAATTTCTATCTAAGTTTTTCCCTCCCTCTAAAATGGCCCAACTCCGAACTAATATATCTTCCTTTGCTCAGTACGACTCTAAATCTCTTTACGAAGCATGGGAACGATATAAGGAGCTTCTTAGGAAGTGCCCTCACCATGGCCTACCTTTTTGGTTGCAAGTTCAAACCTTCTACAACGGACTTACAAGCCCAAATAGGACTATTGTTGACGCTGCGGCGGGTGGAGCGCTAATGTGTAAAACAGAGGAGGAAGCTTATGAGTTGTTAGAAAAGATGGCGGCTAACAACTATCTATGGTCCTCGGAGAGGCAATTGCCAAAGAAGTCGGTGGGTATTTATGAGCTCGACACACTGTCTACCTTGACCTCTCAAATCGCTAATCTTACGAAGAAGGTAGAGTCGCTCAGTACCGAACATAATCCTTCCACCAGTCCTAATCTGATTTATTCTGTCCAAAGTCCTTTTCTTTCCTGCGAGCTGTGTAGTGGTACCCACTCTGTAGATAGGTGTCCGCTCAACTTAGAATCGGTTCTGTATGTTGCCCCTTCTCAAACGCAACAGAACAACCCTTTTTCAAACACCTATAATCCAGGGTAGAGGAACCATCCTAACTTCTCCTGGAGCCAAAACCAAGGGCAAACTTCTAGCTCTAGACCTGTAGGACTCCCTGGTTTTTAAGCTCCACCGGTTCAGGTACCACCACAGCCGCAATTTCCATACCATCCACCACATCATCCATCCCTACCTCAATTTCAATATCATCCATCACCACCACCACCACCACCATAACCTACGCAGCCACAACTTTACCATGCACCAACAGTTAAGAAGAAGCCCTCGCTTGAGGAAATGTTCACGACTATCCTACAAAATCAAGCTGCTTCAATTAAGAACTTAGAGGTTCATGTAGGACAAATAGCAAATGCTCTTAGCCAACGTCCTCAAGGGACCCTTCCTAGTAACACTGAAGCTAATCTTGTTAAGTAAATGGAGGGTAAGGAATATGTCAAATCCATCACCTTTAGGAGCGGAAAAGAGCTAGATGAGCCACAAAGTAAGTCAAATCTTGTTGAGCCCATAGTTGAAAAACCCATAAGTTCTAACGAAGCAGTTCAGAAAGAGCAAGAACATCAGGATCAGGCTGCAAAAGAATCCAAGCTAGGCACTTCTTCATCTATACCTTCTTCTATTTCACAGCCTTTCTCACCCTCTGATGCTATACAAGTTTCCACTACATCCTCTCCGGTTAGACCACTAGTACCTTTTCCTCAGAGGTTCCAAAATAAAAAATTGGATCAACAATTTGCTAAATTTCTTGAGGTTTTTAAGAAACTTCACATCAACATTCCTTTCGCAGATGCTTTAGAGCAAATGCCAAGTTATGCGAAGTTTCTAATGGATATCCTCTTTAGGAAAAGGAGATTGGAAGACTATGAGACTGTGGTGTTAACTGAGGAATGTAGTGCCATTATCCAGAGAAAATTACCCCTCGAGCTCAAGGATCCTGGGAGTTTTACCATACCCTGCACTATTGGAAATTTATTCTTCGGTAGAGCCCTGTGTGATTTAGGAGCAAGTATAAACTTAATGCCATTGTCTATCAATTAGAAGTTAGGAATAAGGGATGTCAAGCCCACTACAGTGACCTTTCAGCTAGCAGATCGTTCCATTAAATATCCGAAGGGGGTCATTGAGGATGTGTTAGTAAAGGTGGAAAAATTTGTTTTTCCTGCGAATTTTATTGTTTTGACATGAAGGAAGACAGGGAAGTCCCCATTATACTAGGCAGACCTTTCCTAGCGACTGGTAGAACCTTAATTGATGTACAGAAAGGGGAGTTGACTATGAGAGTCCTAGATCAGGAAGTGAAATTTAATGTTTTCAAACCTTTAAAGTTCCCTGACGACTCTCAAAACTGTTTTAGGATGGAAGACATAAGGCTTGACCATATAATATCTGAGAGAAAGAAGGAAGTAGATAGGGCTCGGGAGGATTTAACTGTTAACATTTTGTCACCACTTTGGCTGATCCTCCTACTCTTCGCCCTGCTGCTGAGTGTTGTGTTCTTTAGCTGCATTTGAAGTGGTTGTATTCTTCTTCTCACTTTGTATATAGTTCTTTTTCTTTTTTTTCTTTTTTGTTATTTCTTTGTTTGTTTATTTTGCATGTTTAATTTCTAGTTTTATGCTTTCAATCAAGTTTCGATTGTTCATCATCATCAGAAAGGGGAGTACTCTGTTCTTGAGCTTAAATTCTTATATTATCTGCACATTGAGGACACTGTGCACTTTAAGTTTGGGGGAGGGGATATCACTTGAGCATTTTTCAAAAATTTGGGCAAAATTGAAAAAAAATTTGAAATTTTTTTCAAAAATATGAGCTTAAAATTGTTTGATTTTGGGATGATTTAGTGCTTAGCATGTAGTTTTCCCATATTCCGATGATATGACCCCATGATTAAGTCTACTTTTGATTGACTGAGAAGCATGATTATAGGAAAAGCATGAAGTTGAGTTCTTGAATTTGTCTTGATTCTGATTGTGATTTCCTCTTTTTATGCACATGTCATGTCATGAATCTGTATATTTATTTAGAGAAAGCTTATGTGGACATAGGATTGCATTTGTTCAATTGATTTTGTGCATCATATTCTAGAATTTGTTTGATCTAATCTCAAGGCGAAATATTAGATCACACTTAATTAGGGAGATGATTTAGGCCATCCTTAGATCGTTTGAGCCTTTCTAGCCTTCCTTGTACATATTTTACCCCTAGTCACCCATCTGGGCCAAATAAGCTTTTCTCTGTAAATATACCTACGTTATTTTCCTTAGCTTAAATACTTTTTTCCTATCCCCTACCCCTAAAGCATGAAAAGTCATTGGGATATATTGTGAGCTATATGGGTATTAAGTGATAGCGAAGGAGTATGTATGCAAAAAAAAAAAAACAAATGAAGAAAACGAAAAAGAAAAAAAAAAGAAAAATACAAAAATAGAATAAAATGTCTAGCAAAATAAATAAGTTTGGGGGAAATGATTTGAGCTCTTACATTAAGATCCTAGAAGTAATGCATGTTAAGAGGTAATTAAACCTAAATCGACTTTATCATATCTTAGCCCCAGCCTTACATTATAAGCTTAATGAAGTCCTATTGATCTTTGGTTAAGTGTGACTACATTAGTGGAGAGAGAAGTGAAAAGCAAACTTATGGGAATGATCACATGTCATTAACTTTGCATTCACTGTGTTGCATAATCTGATCTGAGTAATATACTGTGAAGTGACTTAGACATTTTTCACACACTCACGAGGAGTCCAATTTGGGTTAGGACTTATGATTGAATGATTCTAAGTGTTTGACTTGTAATTGTGATTCTTTGATTTCATAGTATGTACTTTTTCTTTGAGGAAAATATTGGGGAGATTATTATGTTTTGTACTTGTCATTCCTACAATTATGCTGTTTTGCTCGAGGACAAGCAAAAACTCAAGTTTGGGGTGTGATAATTCTATATTTTTAGAATTATTTGTGCTTAATTTCCTAATTAATTATTTAAATCCCCAATTTATTTTGTTAATTATCCCCTTTATTTAAGTAAAGTTTTCATGTTTGCAGATAAATTAAATCCGAATGAATTTTGAATATTTCGATAGAAAATGGATCAAAATTGGGCTAAAATCGAGATTGAGCCACGCGGACAACACGAGTCATGCCACCTAGCACATCCAATTGGACAAGAAGACCGATGACATGGAAATATCTTTTCAAGGAGCCAATGGTGTGAAGACAAATGGCCAAAAAAAAATGCCAACTGATCAAGGACGTAGAAAGTATAATTTTACCCCTAGTGTGTTTATAAATAGGAAAGGATGACAATTGAAAGAGTATGTAATTTTAGGAGTAGAAGTAAATGTAATTTTTAGGAGTAAGAGTAGTATAACGTAATGTAATTTAGGAGTAGTGTTAGAGTAGCTTAGTTAGATTAATTTAGTTTTTATTATTGTTAGAAGCTTTTCCCGAAACTATGTTCTACGTTACTGTTCATCTTCACTTGCTTTCATTTATGAAAAACCTTTCATGTTGATTTGCAACCTCATTTGCTCATTCATGCTTCTCGGTTTAGTGATATTCAACTCCCTTGTTTCAAGTTTTAATTTTCATAGTTCTTCATTCTTAGTGATAGCTCTCGATTTTCCTTATTTTTCAAGTTTCATTTTTGTTTTATATGTGTACAATGTAAGCTCTCGGTTTGCTTTGATCCAAGGTTCCATGTCTCAAGGTTGCGGTGAGCTGAATTGCTCTCATGAACCACAAGAAGGAAACCCGAGAGGACAATGGCAGCAAGCAATCTGAGAGGACAGCAGCAGCAAGCTATCCGAGAGCTCTCCTCTGTTCTCCTCTGTGTTATGAATTAATTACTGTTCATTCTCTTTTCATGACTGCCTCCTGCATTAATCCAGATGTGGTAGCTGAAGTTGTGAAGGATTGAACTTGGTGTTTAAGCTTCGTTCCAGCTTTGTTTCAATTTCTGTTTTGTGTGTATTTTATTTTATGTGTTGTTGTTTTATTCCTAGTTACTTAGACAGGTTCGAGTTCATGTTTTACTTCATAGTTGCATTAAATTTACTTAGCTTTTCCAGTTTTTTTTTTGGCATTTTTTATTGTTAATTGTGATTCTATTCTTGGATGCAATCTGTCGAGTGCCATTTACAAGAGGAAGTGTAGGACGACTGCTGGGCTGTGCAGAACAGAATTTCACCAGTGATAGGTTGCTGATGCTGTTGAAGCATCCCCTGGAAGCTCGGCTGTTGTACACAATTTGAGCAGATTGCAGAACCGAGAAGTAGATAGCAGCGAGCTGGTAGCGGGAATCGAGAATGGCGGGATGCAGAGCAATAGCAGATTGCAGAAACAACAGAAGTAGAGTGCAGCATAGCGCCTGGAACCAAGTATCCTGCAAACCGAGTAGCCTGGAGCACCTAACAGTAGTTGGAGTAGTGTCTGGTCAGAACCGAGAGCAACAGATCAAGCTTGGAGCAGCAAAGAACAGCTGGACATAGCACATGCACTAGACAGGATCGACATACCTGGAGCAAAGGGCAACCCGTGTGCACAGCCTGGAAATAAACATGGAATTAGAAGGACACATGAATAGTGTTTAGAGGGACAATTTGGTTGATTTAAATCTAAGGCTTTGTTTGGCATTCAACTCTTGCATTAATCCATTTTTCTTGCATTTTTAGTATAGTTTAATTAATTGTTAGTTTAGGATAGTTGTTAGTTGTCAATTTAGATTAGTTCTAGTGTTTTAATTTGTTAATTTAATTTTTAGTCTTAATTTTTAATTAATAGTTAATTTTATATTTTATGTTTTAGGATTTATACCTTTAGATTTAATCTAGATTAAATGTGTTTCGTGCATTTTTAATTTTAATTTAGTCTTTATTTTCATTAACTTCTAGTTTAGTTTAAATTGCATTTTAATTAAGTAGTTTAATTGCATTTTAGGTTAGTTTAATTGTAGTTTAATTAATCTTGTTTTGTTATTTTCATATTTGCATTTTATTTGCATTAATTAGTTTTAACTGTTTTAATTTTTTTTGTAGGATTTTTATTTTAATTGCGTGGAGCACTGTAAGTAATTTTGCTCGGTTTTATTTAGTTTTTATTATTATATTGTTTTTCAGTAATTTTAATTTTAGACTTAGTAGATCACCCACCTTAAATTCATAATTCGCTAGGATATACTAGGGTAAGATTAACCGATAGTTAATTAGGCTAGTCAACTTCTCTGTGGGACGATAACTCGAGACTCAAATCCCATTATTATTTGTACGACCCGTGCACTTTCGAACATATACCTTTTGGAGGTGTCAATTTCATGAGAATGATAGCGTGCTAGAGTATAACTTGCACAAGATTTGATGTGTTTTAATACGCATGAGTGCTGGAGCTTAGCTCGCACTAGTTTTCACATGGATTTCTATGATGTTGGGCTGGTGTGAGAATTGTGAATTTTATGTACCCCAGTTATGAGAATTGTAATTTGGTGTATGTAATTATGATATATTGATGTACATGCAAGTTTTAAATATGATGAAGTATAAGAAAATGAGGTCTTTAAGTTTTAAATGTGTACGGATTGAAATATGGACTATAGGGTAGATTATGGGAAGTTTTACATTGAGTTCTCTGTAAATTGATGCAGCAGCAGTGCAATCTGTGAAGGCCAGATCGATCTCCAAGGATGAGAGATCGATCTCATGGCTCCAGAATGCAGGAATTGTACAAGAACTGATAGGCTGATCGATCCTATAAGCAAGTAGATCGATCTCCAACTGTTTCTGTAAAGGGTAGATCGATCTCCTACAAGAGCAGATCGATCTAAAAATGTTTCTATAAAACGTAGATCGATCTCCTTAAGGAGCAGATCGATCTCCTCAAGATTATGAGATCGATCTTATCCCTGCACAGATCGATCTGGTAGGCATAAAAAGTGCCCTAAACGTTCCCAAAATTCAAAGGCAGATCGATCTGCTACAGGAGCAGATAGATCTCCTGCCCTCCGCCTATAAAAGGACCCCTGCATTTTTCTTGTATTTCATCTTTTCTCTCTCCAAAATACTAAAAAACCCTATTTTTAGCTGAACCCTAGCTTTCTCTCTCTTCCAAAACACCCATTTCCGTTCGAATCAGAGGTTGTGGCAAGAAGGAAAGTTGTTCCTCATCAAAATGAGAACAACATACTTGGAAATCGAAGGACGATTTAAGCTGAGGCGTGAGTTGAGCACTCCACAAGTTTTGGGTAAATCTCTAAGCTTTAATCTTTGATTTGGAAGTAAATGTTTGCGATTGTGGTTGAAGATGTTGTGATAAATAGGCTGAAAATGATTAAGGTTGATAGGAATATTGAGAAATTATGAAGAATTTGGTTAATGAGGATTTTGACATGTTAAATGAGAATGTGAGCAATTATGCTTGATATTGAGATTTGAGACAATATGATAACGTATTGATGATGTTTTTACATCGTTGGGACAGCCCGAGAGTTCCAAAGAGGAATGCGAGGCTAGTCCGTCGTTTGGGGGAACGATTGCACTATACGAGGTGCAACAAGGTAAGGGAAAACTTAAAACTCATTTTGTATGTGATTTTGTGATGATAATTGTAGCATGAAACATTTTGAGGAAACAAGTGGTATTTTGGTCATCTTACCCTTCACAGGGGTATTTTGGTCATTTATCCATCCAGGCACCAAAAATTTTTATATGAAATCTAGACCCTTCATACTGTTTAAGAGAATTTAAATACAGTCAAAATTGTGTAAAGCTACCTCTAAGAGTCCGTAAAATTCCCTTGCCTGGAATCTCTCCGCAAGCTTATCTTTTTCCACCAATATCGTATCGCTCGATCTGATACTCTGACAGTCAACTCTGCGGAGCTGCACATAACCAAATCTCGGGTTAATTACTGTGAGTTCAACTATATTTCAATCTTACTGGGCTTTATTTACATTATTGGGCCCATTCACACTCAATTGGGACCATTTAATTCTTAATGGGCCTTACTCCATTTTAAGCTCGTTTTCCACTTATTAATTCCCTTCCTCAGGGTCTATTGGCTCATTAAGCCTCTCAATACCCATTGGGCTTTGTTCCAAACTCTTTGGATAGCCCATATATCGTTTATGACAATTAATTCAAAAATCCAAATATAATTTCTTTTATGCAAAAATTAATCTGAAATTCATAAAATAAATTCCAATTGCGCAATAATCATACTATTGTCGTAAATGAGCTTTGCTTACCCAAAATTATGCAATGGTGCGTAAATCGAAGTTCGATCAGGGTCATGTACGCGATTTACCGTTAAACTGCATAATTTTATATTTAATTCCAAGTTAATTTTCGATCAAATATAATTTTAATTAATTTTATTGAAAATCAATTCAGTCAATTTTGACCACTTACCGACTTACACGTCATCTTAGGCATCCCCGGGAATTTTCCTCTCCTTTTTTCCCTTTTGCCTTTTTCTTTTTCTTTTTCCTTTTTCTTTTCTTTTTACTTTTTCTTTTCTTTTTTTTTTTTCCCTTTCCTTCCCTTTCCGGCTACGATGCCGTTTTGGCTCTCCTCAGCGTCCATGACGTTCTCGAGCATTTCCCCGGCCGCTACCAGTACCAAAAGAAGCGCCTCAGCTAGGGAGTCACTCGGCTGGGGTCAATCGAAGCTAAATCGTCGTGGATCGTCAGCAATCAACCCGGTTTCCTCTCGGTCTTCTCTCTCTCCATTTGTCAAAATTCTGCGCCCGTTCGCACGCATGGTCGGTACCAGTAGGCTCGCCCGGTGGTCCTCTCTATTCTTTGACCCTCGCCTGGCCTCGTCAATTGTCAGTGCTTCGTCGGGCTTCTCCCTCGACTTGTTCGTCTTCAGGCTTCTTCCCCCTTTCGCGATTTTCGCGATTTTTGCTTTTCTCTTTTTTTATTTTTTTATATTATTATTTTAATCAATAAAATATTATTTCATCCCCAAAATATCTAAAAAAAATCTTATTTAATTCATTTAATTAATAAATTAATTTATCTATCTTATTTTATCTTTTCGATATATTTTTTCAATATTTTCTAGATAATTTTTCGAGGTGAAAATTTCGATTAATTCCAATAAACTGATATCTTGATTAAATTGGACTCGAAATTCAATATTTTCTTCATTATTGATCAAGATTTCTCAATTCCATATTTTTTATTTTATTTTATTTTATTTAAAATTTTCTTATCGAATTTATACCGAATTTTGATCTTTTGACCGTTTTCCCCTTACACGTGTTCGAGACCAAATTGAATTGACTCTCCTTCTTGAACCCACTATCTTTCCTTATCTTAAATCCTTATCTTCAGTCAGCACACTTCCAATCCCTTTCTTTCGGCCTGTGGCCATCTCGGCCCTTATTTTTCTATTACATACATTTTCATGCATATTCATCTATTTTCTTTGCAATTTAAATCAGTAAAAACTCTTTTTTTGATTCATTAATATGTTGAAAAATGTATATCATATGAATCATAAGGAATATCATCCAAAACATCATCAAAAGTAGCACAAAAGTGGGGCTTACACAGACAAAATCCCGCTACACAGGGTGATGTCGAGTAGGCGGCAGCTCCTGAGGTACGGGCACGGCCAGCCCAGAGACCTCAGACAACCGATACACCTACACCCCCACCTGCACAGGATATGCCTACACCTGTTGCTACACCACAGGGCAGTAGAGGCTGGGGTTACAGTTGTGATTTGGATAGACTGCGGCAGTTTCAGAAGATTGGACCACAGTAGCTGTAAAGGATTGGATAAATGAAATTTAGAAGTTATATGGGTTCGTTGAGTGTACTACTACCGAGATGGTAGCTTTTTTGCATTTATGCTGAAGGGATCAGCAGAACATTGGTGTAAATCCACTAGGCCTATTTTGAGAGCCCAACATACAGAGATCAACTAGGATGTATTTTTGGAGGCTTTCCAGAGACAGTATGTTCCGAATATCGCACAGCGGAAGATGAAGATGGTATTTTTTGGACTGACCCAAGGGAGCAGGACTGTGGATAAGTATGAGACGACATTTATCTCTCTGGGCAGATATAATCCTAATACGATGGGTAATGAGGTCGAGAAGATCCAAAAGTTTATGGATGGACTCAGACCGACCATCAGGTCCAGATTTGTTCCCTTGGATATACCGACCTACGAGGAGGCTGTGCACAGGGCACAATTGTGTAAATAGGATATCGATTGGATTGCCTCAGAGTTCGAAAAGGTTGGTAAAGTGAGGGATAGAGATAAGAAGAGACAATTGATGGATAGAGCCTTCAGTTATAAGGGAAGCAAGAAGTTTTCTAGGAAGAGGTCGAGGATTGAGGAGATCCGGGAGAGGACAGTTAATCCTCGCATGTATTCGGCCATAGCTCCAGCTAAGGGAATTATGAGTGGAGGGCCACGACCTACTACAGAGCAGTGCAGCAAGTGTGGTAGGTACCAAGGTACTCGACCATGCTATGGACCTCCTGCAGTATGCTTCAGATGTGGAAAACCAGGGCACATAATCCAGGATTGCCCAGAGATGACAGAGGGAGCCCCATAGAAGGGCAAAGAGCTAGAGAGAGCTACAGTTGGGACAGATACTCCGAGGAGGAGAGCTACAGTTGAGGAAAATGGGAAGTAAACAGTGGGTGTGAGCAGAGGACGAGTGCACGCACTGGACCAGGACAGTATGGATCAATCTTCGGATGTGGATAAAGGTATCATCCAAATCTTTAATTTAGAAGCTTTTGTATTATTTGATCCTGGTGCCACGCATTCCTTTATATCGTCATCCTTTACACATAAATTGTTGAAGCATGTAAAACCCACAGTGCTAGATAAGATGTTGATGATATCTACCCCTATGAATGATTATCAATTGACTGAGCATGTATATAGGAATTGTAAGATGAGGATAGGAGGTAAAGAAATGGCAGTCGATTTAATTTTATTAAATATGAGTGATTTTGATGTAATCCTAGGGATGGATTGGCTGGCTGCAAACCATGTTATTTTGGATTGTTGTGCTAGAGCGCTGACCTTTCCAGAGATAGATAATCTTGTTATAAGTTTTGTGAAATGAAATGAAAGACATGTTTGATATAAATAAAAGAGTATGATCTTAATACATGATATTCAAGAGATGAATTTGTAAATCAATTGTATATGTTAATGTAATGATTTGTGTTACTAACGGTGGAAAGAATAATGTGAAGGGTTCATCGCTTATGTGATTGAGACGGATATGGCACGTCTGGAGTTGATAAACATCTCAGTGGTCAGGGAATTTTCAGATGTTTTTCTGCATGAATTACTAACCACCTCCAGATAGGGAGATGAAATTTTGTATAGATTTGGCACCTGGTACAAAGCTGATATCCAAGCCACCTTACAAAATGGCTCAAGTTGAGTTGGAAGAATTAAGGAAGCAGTTACAGGAGTTGCTAGAGAAGGGATTAATCAGGCCGAGCATCTCACCTTGGGGCGCACCAATTATGTTTGTAAGGAAGAAGGATAGAAGCCTCCGACTGTGTATAAATTACCAGTTGTTGAATAAGGCCACTGATAATTCTATATTTTTAGAATTATTTGTGCTTAATTTCCTAATTAATTATTTAAATCCCCAATTTATTTTGTTAATTATCCCCTTTATTTAATTAAAATTCTCATGTTTGTAGATAAATTAAATCCGGATGAATTTTTAATATTTCGGTAGAAAATGGACCAAAATTGGGCTAAAATCGAGATTGAGCCACGCGGACAACACGAGTCATGCCACCTAGCACATCCAATTAGACAAGAAGACCAATGACATGGAAATATCTTTTCAAGGAGCCAATGGTGTGAAGACAAGTGGCCAAAAAAAATGCCAACTCATCAAAGATGTAGAAATTACAATTTTACCCCTAGTGTGTTTATAAATAGGAAAGGATGACAATTGAAAGGGTATGTAATTTTCAAGAGTAGAATTTAGGGTTGTTTTAGGGTAGGAGTAGTGTAGAGTAATTTAGGAGTAATTTTAGTTCTTAAAGTTTTTATTCTTCCTTTCAAGCTTTTTCGAATAGTATTTTGTTTAGCAAGCATTTTCTTATTTCACTATTCATGTCAACTTTCAATTTACTTGATTTTATCAAAAGCTTTACTTCTTTTTTTCTTCTTCGTTATTTCAATTCATTGCTTTGCTTTTCTTTTTTTTTTATTGCTCATTGATCGGGTAGTGAGAATGGCTAGTGACAGTAGTCATTTTTCATCAACCCTTTGCATTATTCTCTTTGCTTATTGATGTTTTTACTAACTGTTCCATTTGCATTTTCTTCAGAAGAAAAAAAATCACTAGTTAAATGTTTATTTCCAAGCTTCTGGTTCAGCCTTTTTGATTCAATTTCTTCTTGCTCAGCTAGTGCGGCTGTTTGATTCCGAGGAGTGGATGTATGGTAGTGTAGGCTGATGAGGAAGATGCCTCGCGGTGTGGTGTGTTAACAGCCTCGGGTGACAAGGCTGGGCTACTGAGATCGGCAAAAAATCACAGCTCTGCTCTCCTCTGTTTTATAGCCTCTTCCACTGTTCATGCAATTTCTGTCCTTAGTTCTCGATTTTATTACAGCAGCTACCTTCAAGCTTCCTTTAGTTCCTCTGCACTAGCTTATTTTCTTTTGTAACTTGTTTATGTATGATTTTTTTTGTTCTATTTCAAGTGTTGTTCTAGGTTCCAGAGTGTTGTTGCTGTCTTCATTTTCATTGCTTTAGTGATCTCGGGTTATTTCCTAGCTACTGTAAGTCTATTTAATTTATTTTATTTCCCGATTTGCAATTGGTTAACCGGGAAGTGGAATGGTTGTTGCGTGAAGAGGCCTCAGTTGCTGCAGTTGCTGGTTTCAGCTGATGCTTGCACAAAAATAGCAGGAGTAAATGACCGGTACAAGAAGGAAGACAAAGGCAAGGTTGGGTGCTATCGGTAGTAAAGCAGCAGATAGCTACTATTAGGAGTTGGAAATTGCATGAGCAAGAGACATGCTTGACATACCGAGAAGTGCAGGACCATTTCGTGGAACACAGAACTGGGCAGAGGTTGCGCGAACCAGCAGCAGCTGAACCTGAAGCAGAAGTTTGCTGGACAGACCTGGACAACCCGAGAGCAGCACACCATCACCTGGAAATAGAGGACAAAATCGTAAGGAATACCGAGAGCAGAACTTTGCACAGGGCAAAAACGTACAGGGACAGCAGAGGGCAACCCATGAGCACAGCCTGGCAATAAGCATGGATTTGGAAAGACAATGTGTGAGACCCCGTATATGTATAAAGGTATATATGTACATAGAAATGTAAATAGAGTTGTACTATGAATTCATAAGTGAAGTATATGCGATTTAAGTCCATAAGTTAATGTACACACATGTAATAAGAGTTGTGATTGTACATACAAGTTACATTATGTGTGAATGTAAAGAAATGGACTTAAACATGTGGAAAGTGTGAATAGAATGGATTATGAGTAATGTGGTAAATGGAATGAAGATTTGCATGAGTATGCACTTCCATTTGGTTTATATTAAGTACCCTTGGTCATACAAAGGTTCTACATAAGTTTTAATGTGTATGAAGTGTGGATAGATGCCATTTTCAAGTCTCAAAGATGATTGGATGAGAAAATGATCATGGCAACAAAATGTATGAAGTTTGGTAAGTGTTGCTGCAGAAGAATTGCAGAAAATCTAGAAATTGTGAATGGCAGATCGATCTCATAGCCCGTATATGTATAATGGTATATATATACATAGAAATGTAAATAGAGTTGTACTATGAATTCATAAGTGAAGTATATGCGATTTAAGTCCATAAGTTAATGTACACATATGTAATAAGAGTTGTGATTGTACATACAAGTTACATTATGTGTGAATGTAAAGAAATGGACTTAAACATGTGGAGAGTGTGAATAGAATGGATTATGAGTAATGTGGTAAATGGAATGAAGATTTGCATGAGTATGCACTTCCATTTGGTTTATATTAAGTACCCTTGGTCATACAAAGGTTCTACATAAGTTTTAATGTGTATGAAGTGTGGATGGATGCCATTTTCAAGTCTCAAAGATGATTGGATGAGAAAATGATCATGGCAGCAAAATGTATAAAGTTTGGTAAGTGTTGTTGCAAAAGAACTGCAGAAAATCTGGAAATTGTGAAGGGCAGATCGATCTCATAGGATGAGAGATCAATCTGGAAGAGCCAGAATGCTCTTATTTGGGCAATGAAATAGAGTAGATCGATCTCCAATGGAGCCAGATCAATCTCCTAAGCATTCTGTAATGAAAAGATCGATCCTCAAGCACCCAAATCGATCTCCTTAGCTCTCTGTTTGGGAGCAGATCGATCTCATGCTTCAACAGATCGATCTCATGCTTAAAATGATGTGAAAAAGAGGGATTTAAGGGGACCAGATCGATCTCCTCTTGGACCAGATCGATCTCCTCAAGCTATTTCTATAAAAGGAGTGCTGAAAATCAAAAAATTTCAGGAAAAACACTAACCTTTCACTTTCAACCCAAAAACCTAACTTTCTCTCTCTAAAATCAGCCATTTTCAGTAAGATTTGAAGAGAGACCATTAGAGGCAAAGTTGTTCCTATCAAAGAGAATAACAACATAGTTGGAAGGCTTTTTCCCATTGTTGGTATTGAAGGAGCTAAGGGCATTGTTATTTGGAGCAAGAAGATAAATCAAATTGGGTAAGATTCTAACACTTCAACTATGGTACATTGTCTATATAATTGATTTTGGAGTTATTTGGCATGAGTATGGATGGTTAGAAACTATCTAAATGCATTGGAATGATTATGACCTAGAAATGGTCTAGAGTGAGAAAGTGGAATGTATGGAGATTAATGATGAATGAGATATGTAGAAGTTATTAATAGTGTTGTGGTATGATTTTAAGATGTGGTTAGTGGATAAATTATGAGATTTACCTAAAAGAGGTAAAATGTGGATTAAGGCATTGGTAAAATGCATAAGTGAATAATATTGACTAGTGAGGTCAATTATGGGTTAAAAACATTAACTCAATTGATTAAATGAATGAATCGCAGCTTCCGAGGATACGCCAAGGCGAGTTGAGCCAAGAGTGTGAGAAGCTAAAAGGAAAGGAGTCACACCAAGTAAATCGAGGTAAGGGAATTGTGTGGACTCTTAGAGATATCGGTGCGCAACTTAGGCGCATTAAATGCTTTTCTAGAATGCATGAGACATTAGGAAATGATGTTGGGTGATTGAAGGGAAAAAGTTGGGAGTTTGATAAAATGTGCATGAAAACAAAAGCATATTGCTTTGAAAATCATGTTTTATTACTTTTTAGCAAATGATTGGTAGGTTGGCTAACATTAAAATGATTTGTAAAAGAAATAAGTGTGTTTTGGTTTTGTTAACCATATTTTGCAAAGTTTTGAGCCACCTACATGATTTCGTGAGTATGAAAGCGTGCTAGAGTATGACTCGCACGAGATTTGACGTGTTTTATACACATAAGTACTAGAGGCACTAGTTTTCACATGGAATTCATAATTGTTTTGGCATTGTGCTTGGAGTTTGTCTCGCACTGGATGCCCACCTTGCATGTTGCCGTGTTTGGAGCTTCGAGTAGACTGGGTGTCACATCGATTAAATAGGCTCACACGTGCATTGTTTTGGCATGATTAATGAGCCGTGTTAGGAGCTTCGGGTAGACAAGAGGTCGTACTGATTAAATAGGCTCACACGTGCGTTTGAGATGTGGCGTGATATGATGTGTTGATTAGGTCCACGGAGTATGTGTACCGTGCATGTAGCATGGAGAACATTGTACCGTGTTGAGATGTGATGTGCCATCTTCGGACGAGATCTGCTATGGATCGGCGGGTAGGATTTGACCCACCTCCCGTGTGGAAGCAGATAGTGGTGATATCCCACACACCTGATCCGTGTAGCCGGTATCACAGGTTATGTACATAGGCCTTGAGGTTATTACTTGTTGTTTAACTGCCTATCTCACATGTCTACTGCTATTTTGAGAATAAATCCATGTTTGAAAATGATTTGTGGGTCAGGAAAGTCCGAGGGATGGGCTGAGACCTGACCAGTGTTGAATTGATTTGTTAATGGTCTTAAAGTGCACGGATGCATGATGTTTAATGTCATGCTTTATTGTGAAAATGCATGATGGTTAATGCCATGATATTTGAGAAAATGCATGATGGGTAATGCCATGCTTTTATTGTGAATTATGCATGATGATTTATACCATGCTTTGAGTTGAAATGTGGATTTTAATAGCATGAATGCTTTACATACCATTAACACAATCATACACTCATGTTTTGAGATAAACGATGAATTAAATGCTTTTGAGCATGGCATCACGATCACGTAGATAGTGCAGTATCTACCTGTTCGCATGATTGCCTTACTGAGCGTGTGGTTTGCTCACCCCCCTTATTTTCCCCCTCTCTACAGAGTGTTGAGTATAGATTGAGCGTGACTGGAGGCGTTCTCTTTTGGTGATCCGCTGCATCCCATCGCTAAAGGTATACACACCTGGATTATTTTGTATCTAAACTAGACATAGCACAGTAGCATTTTGTATGTAACTACTGGGGATGTAAAACAAGTAAACACATGTAACAACTCTGATATATATACATTTATACAAGTGTTTACTCATAAATAATGTTTCAAATTGAATTGGTATGGTGGAGTGAGTTAGACGTCGACACACAGCTCAACTGTTAAGAGTGTGGTTGTTCACGATCGAGGAATGATTATTAAAGATTGATGCATGAAAATGCGAAAAATTTGTACTTATTTTGGTAAGTTGAGGTCGTGACACAATGAACAGTGCAGTATCGGGACTACTCTTGGCTTCCAAATTGGTTAAGGCCTTGTTTGGCCAATTAATGTGTTATTTCATGTTTTTACTTTAATGAATTAAATTGATTAATACTTGTTAGTTGTTATTTAGGTAATTTAATTAAGTAATGGTAGGTTAGCTTTATTGTTTTGCATGTTAATTTAATTTGTAGTGTTAATTTTTAGTTTGTAGTTAATTTTATATTAAATGTTTTAGGATTTTATTTTAGTTTAGTGTTTTATAAGTGGCATTTAGAATTAATCTAGATTAAATTTTTCCATTCATCTTTTTAATTTGGTTTTTATGTTTATTAGATTTTAGGTTAGTTTAATTTGCAATTATTAGTTTAATTACATGCATTTTTATTTTAGGCTTGTTTAATTTTAGTTTAACTAATCTTGTTTCTTTATTTTCATTTTTTGTTTTTTATTTTAATTGTGTTAATTAATCTAAACTGTTTAATTATTTTCGTAGGTATTTGCTTTTAATTGCGTGGAGCTCGGTAAGTAAATCTTAGCTCGGTTTTATTTTCTTTATTTTATAGTTTTATTATTTTCAGTATTTTAATTTCAAACTTAGTAGACCACTGATAATCAAAAATTCATAATTTGCTAGGATATACTTAGGGTAAGATTAACCGATAGTTAATTAGGCTAGTCAACTTCTCTGTGGGACGATAACTCGGGACTCAAATCCCATTATTATTTGTACGACTCGTGCACTTGCGGATAATACCCTTAGGGCGTGTCAAGCTTTTGGCGCCGTTGCCGGGGAAGTCTTAGTTAGCCATTAGTTAATATCGGTGAAATTATGCTTAGGTGTAATTCTAGCTTGTAAATATTTAGGTTGTGAATATCTAGTTTAGTTTAGTTAATTTTCTCATAAAAAATTAAAAAAATTAAAAAATTAAAAAAATTTAAGGACTTTTTGATGATTGCATGCGCAGAGCCAGGAGTTATGATTGCTTTCCTTTAAATCCTGAAATTGAACACTTAGAAAAATTCGAAAGGATTCTAGGAAATTATTAGCTCCGCTGCAAAACATCATGGCAGAAAATAGGGAATTTAGAACCATTGGAGATTATGCAATGCTGACAATAAGAGGATATTATTCCGGCATTAGGCCACCAGCTGTCCATGCAAACAATTTTGAAATTTAGCCTTCCATCCTCCAGATAATCTAGACTTCATTGCAGTTCAGTGGGCTTCCGCACGATGACCCACATGCTCACCTTGGGCAATTCCTGGACTTGTGTAACACGTTCAAACATAATGGATTATCTGATGATGCGCTTAGGCTTAGATTATTCCCCTTCTCACTTAGGGATAGGGCGAGACATTGGTTAACCTCCTTGCCTCCAGGATCCATTTCTACATGGGACGAGTTAGCCCATCAATTTCTATCTAAGTTTTTCCCTCCCTCTAAAATGGCCCAACTCCGTAGTAATATATCTTCCTTTGCCCAGTACGACTCTGAATCTCTTTACGAAGCATGGGAACGATATAAGGAGCTTCTTAGGAAGTGCCCTCACCATGGCCTACCTTTGTGGTTGCAAGTCCAGACCTTCTACAACGGACTTACAAGCCCAAATAGGACTATTGTTGACGCTGCGACGGATGGAGCGCTAATGTGTAAAACAGAGGAGGAAGCTTACAATTTGTTAGAAAAGATGGCGGCTAACAACTATCTATGGTCCTCGAAGAGACAATTGCCAAAGAAGTCAGCGGGTATTTATGAGCTCGACACACCTTGGGATGAGGAAAGACATTGCTGAATATGTCGTTAAGTGTCTCGTTTGTTAGCAGGTAAAGGTAGAGTATCAGATGCCTGCAGGATTATTACAACCTCTGCCGATATCGACGTGGAAGTGGGAGCACGTCACCATGGGTTTATGTGATGGGATTACTGAGGACCCATAAAGGTCATAATGCCATATGGGTGATTGTGGATCGGTTGATGAAATCAACCCATTTCTTAGCTATGAGAGCTACCGATACTCTGAGCCAGTTAGCGAACTTGTATATGCGTAAGATAGTGAGGCTTCATGGAATTATAGTGAACGTTTTTTCTGATAGAGATGCCCGATTCACTTCCTATTTTTGGGAATGTTTCCATGAAGCGTTGGGGACCCAATTGAGTTTTAGCATCGCATTTCATCCTCAAACAGATGGTCAGTCAGAGAGGACTATACAGACCCTGGAGGATATGTTGAGAGCGTGTGCATTGGATTTTGGAGGCTCCTGGGATGACCACTTGCCACTCGCAGAGTTCGCCTATAATAACAGTTTTCACGCGAGTATCAGGATGGCACCATATGAGGCATTGTATGGGTGTAGATGTCGTTCCCCTATTGGATGGGAAGAGGTTGGTGACAGACAAATCTTTGCTCCTGACTTGGTTAGACAAGCCTCTAAGGATGTCCAGTTGATTTGTGAGAGGTTACGGATAACTCAGAGCAAACAAAAGAGTTATGCTGACAAGAGACGGAGACCAGTAGAGTTTAAGGTGGGTGAGTCAGTGTTTTTGAAGATTTCTCCCTCGAAGGGAATTATGAGATTCGGGAAGAAGAGGAACTTGAGCCCCCGATATATAGGGTCATTTGAGATACTGGATAAAGTGGGAGATAATGCATACAGACTAGCATTACCACCTTAGCTAACGAGCATACAAAACGTCTTCCACGTATCCATGTTACGGAAATACCACCCAGACCCAACGTATATGATAAGGTACGAGCTTTTAGAGCTCAACGAAGCCATGACGTACGTTGAGAAGTCGTTTGGATATTGGATAGAAAAAAGAAAGTTTTTTGGATAAAGACAATTCCCTAAGTGAAAGTTCTTTAGCAACATCACACGATGGAAGAGGCCACATGGGAATTGGAGAGTTTGATGCGGGAGAGGTATCCCGAGTTATTCATAAATTGATTGGTTCTAATTTGGAGGACTAAAGTTTCTAAGTGGGGGAGAATGTGAGACCCCATATATGTATAACCTTATATATATGTAAATGGAATTATAATATGGATGATTTTGGATCAAGTAAATGTGAATGAAGTTCAAATGAGAATGAATGAGTATTGTGGATGCACATGAAGGTTAAATAAGGGCTGAAGTAGCCACAAACTAAGTAAATGAAACTTCAAGCATCCGGAATGAGTATAAGGATGTGAAATGTATAAATAAGTGTAAAATGAGGAGTTATACGAATCTTTTTAAGTTCCAAGTGATACCTGCAAGTTTCATAATATGGAAGTCATAGGAAATGAGCCTTACCATACCCCAAGTATTAATGGATTTCAAAATGACTATGACTGCAAATTAAGGATGTTTTGTGTGAGTTACTGCTGAAAACTGCAGCAAAATCTGGAAAATATGAATGCTAGATCGATCTTATAGGATGAGAGATCGATCTAGAAGAGCAAAAAATGCTCTTATTCAAGCAATGGAACAGGGCAGATCGATCTCCAATGGGGCTAGATCGATCTGATAAACATTCTGTAATAAAGAGATTAATCCTTAATGCAAGCAGATCGATTTTCTTAGCCATCGGGACGGAGCAGATTGATCTCCTCCCTAGCCAAATTGATCACCTTAACTCTCTGCCTAAGACAGATTGATCTCAAGCCCTTGACAGATCGATCTCATGCCTTCAAATGTCGAGAAAAATGAGGGATTTAAGTGGAACAGATCGATCTGCATCAAGCAATTCTATAAATAGGAGCAGTTAAAATCTGCATTTCATATGAACAACCATTTCCTTTCCATTTTCAATTCAAAAACCTAGCTTTCTCACTCCTAAGTTCGCTCATTCTCATAAAGATTTGAGGGAAGTCTATTAGATACAAAGTTGTTCACATCAAAGAGGAGAACAATATAGCTTGGAGGCATTACCCCATTTGTGGGATTGAAGGAGCAAAGGTGCATTTCCATTTGGAGCAAGGTGGAAATCAAGCTAGGTGAGTTTCTAAAGCACCAACCCAAGTACATTTGTTTAGTTATTGATTTTGGAGTTGATTTGGTGTACCTATAAATGGTAGAACTACTTAGAATGCCATGGAATGATTATAACCTAGAAATAGGTTAGTGTGAGAAAGTGAAATGTAGAGGTATTAATGATGAATGAGATATCTTAAGGTGATAATGGTGTTGTGGGTATGATTTTAAGATGATGTTATGGAATGAATTTGTTAGACTTACCCAAAAAGGGTAAAATGAGTATTTAAGGCATTTGGGTAAAATGCATAAATGAATGATAGAGTAAAGGTAGAGTATTTCACATCAAGACTTAAATAAGTAACTAAGTGAGTTACTAGATAAATTGGTTGGAAATGGCTTAATGATAGCCAAATACAAAAATGGGCCAAACTTAATGAAATAGACTTAATGAAATATATTGACTAGTTGAAGTCAAAATGTGAGTTAGCAACATTAACTCAAATGATTGGTGAATGAATTGCAGCTTCTGAGGATACACCCGGAGCAAGTTGAGCCAAAGCGCGAGAAGCTAAGAGGAAGAGAGTCGCACCCCAAGTAAATCGAGGTAAGGAAATTGGTGGACTCTTAGAGATATCTGTGCGTAATTTGGGCGCATAATGCTTTTCTAGAATGTATGAGGAAATAGGAAATGAAATGGGTGATTGAAGGGCAAGAATTGGGTTTTTGTGAGAAAATGTGCATGAAAACAAAAGCATGATGCTTTAAAAATCTTGTTTTATTGCTTTTTAGCAAGTGATTGGTAGGTTGGCTAACATTTGAAATGATTTGCAAAAGAAATGACTTGATTTAGTTTATAACCATGCTTTGCAAAGAATTGAGCCACCTACATGGATTTCGTGAGAATGAAAGCGTGATAGAGTATAACTCGCATGAGATTTGATGTGTTTTAATACGCATGAGTGCTGGAGCTTAGCTCGCACTAGTTTTCACATGGATTTCTATGATGTTGTGTAGGAGCTTAGCTCGCACAGATTTTATACTGGTTTCTACATGGTGCTGGAGCATAACTTGCATTAGATGTCCACCATACTTGTTGTCATGCTTGAGATTACTCACACATGGTTTTATGACATGATTGATAGCCGTGCTAAGAGCTTCGGGTAGACTAGGTGTCGCACCGATTAAATAGGTTTGCACGTGCATTTTGAGAAGTGGCGTGATATGATGTGTTGATATGGGTCCACGGAGTACGCTGTACCATGCAGGTAGCATGAAGTATGTTGTACCGTGTTGAGATTGTGATATACCATCTTCGGACGATGTTTAGATTTGCTATGGATCGACAGGTTGGACATGACCCACCTCCCGTGTGGAAGCAGATAGAGGTGATACCCCACACACCTGATCAGTGTAGCCTGGGATCATAGGATATGGCCATAGTCCTAGAGGATATTTCCCTGTTATATTACCTATCTCACATGTCTTATGTTTTATGAATAAATCCATGTTTGAAATGCTTTGTGGCTCAGGACAGTCCGAGGGAGGGGCTGAGTCCTGGCAAGTGTTGATTTTGTTGAGATGAAATAGCATGATTTGCTTGAGAAAGTATGATAATGGCTTTAAAGTGCACTTACGTATAATGGTTTTCCATGCCTTATTTATGAAATAGGCATGATAGTTTTCCATGCTTTGAATTCAATTTGTGCACTGAATTGATTAGCATGATTTGCTTTACATGCCATTAACACATGCTTGAACTAAAGCTTTTGTGATGTGAATGAGAGAAATTATATAGTTTTGAGCATGGCATCACAATCAAGTAGATAGTGCAGTATTTACCTATTCGCACGATTGCCTTACTGAGCGTGTTGTTTGCTCACCCCCCCTTATTTTCTCCTGTCTACAGAGAATTGATATAGACTGAGGGCGACTGGAGGTTTCCTTTTTGGTATCCGCTGCATCCCATCACAAAAGATATACACACTTGTAGAATTTTGTATCTAAACTTTCTATAGTACAGTAGCATTTTGTATGTAACCATTGGGGATGTAAAGCAATGTAAACACATGTAAACAGCACTCTGATTTATTTGTACAAGTGTTTACTTCTAAATTATAATGCAAATTTAATTGTTATGGTTGGATGAGGTAGACATTGACACACAACCCAAATGTTTGAGAGGGTAGCTGATCACGATCAAGGCAAGGTAAGGACGAAAAATAAATAATGTATGAAAAGCGAAACATTTGTGACGATTTTGGGTAAGTTGAGGGTCGTGACAAGTGTATGTACTCGCCCTCTGCCAACCGCTTGTTTCCCTTTTTCCTCAGCTGTAGCTTTCCTCCTTTAAGCAAAAGTCTCAACAGGAGCTCTCTCCGACTCCTTTCTCTTCTGTCGAGTAGTCTCAATCATCTTTGGACAATACCTCGCGATATGCCCTAGTTTCCCACATCTGTAACACACAACAGGGGTCGTCAAAGAAGGCTTGGTACCATGAAATCTACCACATCTCTTACACTGCTCGGTAGTAGGCTGTGGTCGTCCAATGACTATACCCTTCGGTAGAGCTAAAGCTGGGTACACAGGAGGTTTAGCAGCTCTCTCCTACACCTCCTTAATCTTTGGCCTCTTCTCAAACAGTCGTTGCCCTCCTCTCCTGACCACTCTATCAACCCCGGTCTCTTCCGATCTTTATCTCTCCTACCACTAACCTTCCCAAACTCAGAGGCATTTCGCTCGAAGTCCTGCTCACACAATTGTGCCCTGTGAACAGCCTCCTCATAAGTGGAAACGTTAATCGGAGCCAATTTAGTCTGGATGGCTGGTCTTAATCCGTCCATGAACTTCTGAACCTTTCGAGCCTCACTGCTCAACGTATCAGGATCATACCTCCCCAAGAATATGAACCTGGACTCATATTCATCAACGGAGCGGTTCCCCTGAACCAAATTCATAAACTCCATTCGCAGCTTCCTCTGTGCAATGGCTAGAATATACTACCTCCTAAAGGCCTCCAAGAATATCTCCCATGTAATCTCGGGGTGTCGGGCCCTCAAAATAGATACGGTGGATCTCCACCAATACTCTACCTTACCCTTCAACATAAATACGGTACAGACAACTTTCTCAGTCGATGTACATCTGAAGAACCCATACAACTTCTCCATTTCATATACCCAAGCCTCATCAACAACCGGGTCCTTCACTCCTCTAAATACTAGAGGTTTTAACTCCTAAAATTGTCGTAACTTGCCCAACTCACAATCATAACCCAAGTCACTTCCACTCAGCTGTGGAGCGATAGGAGAAGCTGTATCCTAAACTAGGGGTGGTGTAACAGTCTCTGTAGTCTAGGGTCTCTCAGCCTCCGCAGCTGCCTGTCCATAGTAGTAGGCTGGACGGTTGGACCTCGTCTATCACCAGCCCCTAATGCCTACGTGACTATCTCAATGAGGCTCTCAATACTCCGCTCTATCCTAGCGAAGTGTGCCTTAGTATCCCCTGGTCTCTCAACAAGGTCTTCTGGAGCCTGATCAGTCTGTGGCTCTGCACGGCTCTCAGGCCTGCCCCTACAGCCTCTAGCACATGAACTTGCCCCTCTACCTCGGTGGGTGACAGACATAATGCCTAGTTTCCTGTATCCATACAATTTATTAGTCTTACTCCATCTTGGTATACACAGTTCTATATATAAACAAAAGCATAGTAATTTGGCGATGTAACTTTCCTACACATATCAGGTCAACTCAACTCCGATACTAATCTCTGTCATGACCCTCTTTCATATAAAATCACTAAAAATTTTTTGCTTTTTCATTTCCTTTCTTGGTCATGAACAACTCTCACCAATAACAGTTATGTTATGAGTCAGTATTAATCATCATTTACCATTCATCTTTCAATTAATCAAAAGCAAGCACATACATCTGAAAATTTAAGTTCTATACTTATATATGTTTGCTAACACTTACATCCCTCATATTACATTTCAAAATGATTACTGTGCTATTACATGTTTAGATACAAAGAGATTTCTTGTGTGTATACCTCTTCGCAATGAAGAGCAGCGGATATCCAGATACAACTCCTCAGTCCCTCACTAGACTATTGTGTATGCTCTGTAGAGGGGGGAAATGAATGGGATGAGCAACCACACGCTCAGTAAGGCAATAATGCAAGCATGGTAGATAACTACATTATCTACATGCTTATAATGTCATGCATAAAGATCATTAATATTCAATGCATGAGGAAATATTAAAACTATGCCACATGTATTTACATATATCATATACTGAAAAACATGAAAATAGACATGTAAACAAGGAAAACCAACATGTAAAACTTCTCATGCTCATTATAATAAAACTCATCATAAAACCATTCCTCAGGGTTTAATATCAAATCAAAAATTAGTAAAACTCATCACAATCAGCATATCATCCTTAAAAAAAAAACATCCCATAAGGTCAGACCCCTCCCTCAGGTCTACCGTGGACAACACAAATCATGTTCAATATATAAAACCATGTGAGACAAGTGGTCACTATATATATTTAAGGACTCTGTTGGCCAACTATGTCATTATCATCCCAGACTACACGGATCTCGGTATGCGGGGCATCATGCTGGAACGGAGGTGGGTTAATCCTAGCGCCAGACTTTTAAATCAACATCATAACCACATGGTATAGCCTACTCCATGTGAATACACGATAATATGTACTCCGTGAACCCATATCATGGTTGGGGGTGCTTGTCATAGGTTTTATCTACCCCATACCATGTATAACCTACTCACTCTCAAGTGCACGTGGAAGCATCTCATCTGTGTAACTAGCAGTCTACATGAGGCATCCAGCACAGCTCGTGCGAGCATCTCATCCGTGTGATAGAAAGTCTACACGAGGCATCCAGCACGACTCATTACATATCACAGTGTGAAAAGTCCAGTACGAGCAAAGCTCTAGCACAATTTCATGCATCATCAGTAAATACCCTTGTACGAGCAACGCTTTAGTACGACTTTATGCATAATAAATAATGAGGAAATCATGTATGAACATAACTCTAGTACGATTATATGCATAAGGAAATCAATGGAAACCCACGTATGAGCAAAAGCTCTAGTACGACTTATAAAACATCACAACTCAAAATATGGTGCGAGCTAGACTCCAGCACATTTCATGCATATTAAAAACATCAAAATCCAGTGCGACCAAAGCTCTAGTATGATTTAACTCATATAAATTTGATAGGCGACTCTATTTTAACAAAATACATTAAAATCAAAGTTAGCACCTGACTCGTGCTATTTTGTGAAACTATGATATCAATAGCCAACCTATCCATAAATTTGCTTAAACTGAAGTAATGTAATTCATAGAAATATCAAAACATGACATTCATGCAATTTATTAGCCTTACTACCCTTTTTGTAAGATTCACTTCCAAAACAAAAATCATCTATATCTGAAATCGTTCGAACAAATCATTAATTCTTTTCTAGATAACCAAGCAATTACAAAGCCCTAAAAACACCCTCAAAATATGTGCAGCTAGCTCTAGATACTCACAAAATTCCCTTACTTGGAATTACGTCGAGTAATTCCACTTCCTCAGAGCTACTCGATCGCGCAATCTTATTTGCTCCCAATAAAATCTTCGGAGCTGCACAAAATTACTTATTATATCAATTTAACCCAATATAACACAATTCTCACATTTATTATATTCGATTCGACTTATTGGGCCTTACTTCTTTTAAGTTCTTTTCGATTGTACTATTTATTTCTCGAGAATCTATTAGACTCATCACGTCTAATATCTCGTATTAGGCTGGCCTTAAGCCTTAAATGCCTTAAGTTCACCATTTCTTTCACTATGGCATTTCCTCATAGACCTCTTAAGCCCATTTTCAATTATCTTCCATTTCAACATATGTGTTACACAAGACTATCTCATAATCATTTCTACATGCTTAATAACATTAATTCATTCTCCAATCTTCATCTAATCCATGACGATCGACTTTCTCTCACTTTCTCACAATAAGTCCATTCTAGGTCATGGAAGATTCATCATGTTTTAGATAATTTCAACCAACAACACATACACCAAATAACCCATAACAATGTCTAGATAAACATACTTGAAGTTGGTGTATTGAAATCTTACCTAGCTTGACTTTTCTCCTTTTTGCCAAATTTAGGAGAAAACCCTTTTGCTCCTTTAATCCAAAGTTTCAGCTTCCAATCTTTGACCATGTTGTTCTCTTTCTACTAAGAACAACTTTTCTTAAATAGATTTTTCTTTTGGAAGGTAAGGATATCCTAGAGTGAGAAAACTAGGTTATTTTTGGCTAAAATGGAGGGTTTTGGGATTTCTGGGGAAGAAGGCTCGATAGTCGGTTTCTTTTATAGTAATCGCATTATGAGATCGATCTCCAGTGGTATAGATTAATCTTCCCTTGCTTAAACTCCATCACAATTCAACAATGCATGCTAGGTGATCGATTTGCCTTTTTGGATGAGATCAATCTGCCTCTTGAAGAAGGGATCGATCTGCTCATTGATAGAGATCGATCTTGGCCAGACAAAATCACTTAAAGATCGATCTGGCTTTAAGAAGGGATCAATCTTTGCTAGCTAGAAGCAACTGGAGATCGATCTGCCTTATGGGAGAAGATCGATCTTGTCTAAGCAGAAGCAACTTGAGATCAATATGCTTTGAATGAGGGATCAATCTCCCCATTACAGAATGCTTTAGTACTCTATTTCGAGATAATGAGACCAATCTTCCTTGCATGTAAGATCGATCAAGCATCCATCCTGCAGCATTTCAGCTATAATTTTTCAGATTTTCAAAGGTAAACTCATATTCAATCACTTCAATACCCATTTTACATTTCATTCACACTTAACACTCAAAAATATCCAATTCTTATGATTCATATATTGTGTAACTTGTCTGTACATCATGGATATCATATGATTACATAGAAATTCACGGGCCTTATAGATTGTCCTTAAGTGATGGTGGGAATTGGTTTGCAAGCTTATGAAATCCATCTATAGATTGAAGCAAGCCTACTGTCAACGGAATTTGAAATTCCATGATGTCATCTCTTCATTCAATTTTGTAGTGAACATCATGGATCAATGCATATATCAGAAGGTTAATGGGAGCAAACTTTTGTTTCCTTGTCCTATATGTGGATGATATTATACTTCCAATCAATGATAAAGGGTTGCTACATGAGATAAAGTAATTTCTCTCGAAGAAATTTGATATGAAAAATATTGGTGAGGCATCTTATGTCATCGGCATTAAAATCAATAGGGATAGATCTCAAGGTATCCTAGGACTGTCTCAAGAAACCTATATCAATAAGATTTTTGAGAGATTTCAAATGAAAGATTGCTCACCTAGTGTATTACCAATAGTAAAAGATGACAAGTTAAATTTGAAGCAGTGCCAGAAAAATGAACTTGAAGGGGAATAAATGTGAAACATTTCATACACTTAAGCTGTTGGAAGCTTAATGTATGTTCAAGTTTGCATAAAACCTATCCTTGCTTTTGATGTCGGAATGTTAGGAAGATATCAGAGTAATTTCAAGTATGGACCATTGGAAAGCTGCAAAAAAAGTAATGAGGTACCTTTAAAGGGACCAACAATTACATGTTTATGTATAGACGAACTGACAACCTAGAGGTAATTGGCTATTTGGATTCGGACTCACTAAATGTGTTGATTCACAAATATCAACATTTGGATATATTTTCATGTTTATTGTCAGAGTTGTGTCTTAAAAAAGTGAAAAGCAATCTTTAATTGCCACTTTTACCATGAAGGCTAAGTTTGTTTCTTGCTTTAAGGCAACCTCACATGGTGTATGGTTGAAGAGTTTCATGTTTGAGCTTAGAATTGTGGATTCAATTTCAAAGCCATTAAGAATGTATTGTGACAATTCAGCTGCGATTTTCTTGGCTAAAAACAACAAAAGTGGTAGTTTAAATAAACACGTTAACATTAAGTATTTAGCCATAAGGGAACATGTTAAAGAAAATAAAGTGGTCATTGCACGTTAGCATTGACTTTATGATTACAAATCCTTTAACAAAAGGCTTTCCATCAAAGAGTTTTAAGGATCCTGTAGTGCGAATAAGACTTCATTCCATCATGTAAATTTCGTTGTATGGAAAACTTTTATTTGTAATATAATTTTTAATTGTTTTCTATTTGTTGGTGCATATTGATTATTGAGAATAACAATAATTTTGGACCTAAAATAAACGTAAGGTTTATTCATTAAATCATGTTATCAAATATGTACTAATATTAAAGAGATGGAATACATTATAATACATGGAAGATTACTCATTCTTAGAGAAATTGCCATGATTCATGTATTTTGCTTCTTTATTTATTTTTTTAATTTATAAGAGGTACAAAGGGGAATGAGGGATTGAACCTTAGACCTAATCTCTCCTAAGAATGGGTAATAACTGCTAGGCCAAGCCTTGGTACTAATAAAATATTCATCATCACATCAGAGCCTTTATCCCAATACTAGGGTAGGATATATGAACAAATATATGACCTCACACTAAGTCGTCAGTATGAATTCTCCTCTTCCACTCATTCATATATAAAGCAATGTGTTTTTTCAACTCTCATTCCGCCATATCTTTCTGGATCACTTCTTTCCAAGTTTTTTTTGGTCTTCCCCTAACCTTGACCCTTTCTACCTTATTCATAGCTTCCACTATTCTAACTGAAGCGTCCACAAGTCTACATCATGTGTCCAAACCAACATAAACGACTTTCACTCATCTTATCTTTAATAGGTGCAACTGCAACATTTTTGCAAATGTCCCATTTCTCATTCCATCTTTTCTCATATATCTGCACATTAATCGTAGCATTCACATTTTACTACACTTATCTTTTGAGTATGCAACCTTTTAGTTATCCAACATTCACTACTATAGAGTAATGTTAGTATAATAACTATCTTGTAAAACTTACCTTTCAACCATATATGAATTTCTTTGTCACACAACATACCTATAGCGCTTCTCCGCTTACTACAACTAGCCTTATCTTATGGGTCACATCACTATTAATCTCTCCATCATTCTGTATTATCTACCCCAAATATCTAAAACGATCCCACTTAGGAATCGCCACCTCATCTAGCATCACTATGTTTCTATCTTCCTCTTTATTTAATCTGAATTTACATTTCATGTATTTATTCTTTACTCTACATAGTTTGAATTCTCTTGTCTCTAACATTTTTCTCCACACTTCTAACTTTGATTAACCTTCGATCTAGCATCAACATTTAAGACAATATCATCAGCAGATATCATAAACCAAGGTACATTATCCTTGATGGATTTTGTCAACTCGTCCATTACTGTAGCAATTAGGAATGGGCTTAACACCGACCCTTGATGTAATCCTACTGTAATACGAAATTCACTTGTTTGCTCTCCACATGTCCTCACGTGTCATTCCATCTCTATATATGTCCTTAATTAGTTCAATATATTTCAGTGGGCTCATTTCTTCATTAAAGACCACCATAACACCTCCCTAGGCACTTTATCATATGCTTTCTCTAAGTCAATAAAGACCATATGAACATCTTTACCTTGTACTTGGGAACACTCTACAAGTTATGTTACGACCCAAATTACCTAAAAATCAAAATAAATTTTTCGCTTTTTCATTTATTATTTAATTCTTACCTTTCTCTCATCGTGACCATCCTACAAACAGTTGGGCTATGATTCGGTGTTAGTCACCTCTCACCTATTTACCATTTCATTCCCATAATCACATTCACATATCAAAGTTTACTATCTTTTGACTTTAATTGAATACATACACAATGGTATTTATAACTCTACATCCCCGACATTATAATCGTTTACAGTACTGTGCATTACATATTTAGATACAAAACTATACAGATGTGTATACCTGTCTCTCGATGGGAAGTAGCGGATACCAAGCATGCAATCTTCAACCTCTTACTAATGGCTGTGAGTGCTCTGAAAAGATGGGAAAAAAGGGGGGTGAGCAAACTACACGCTCAGTAAGACAATTATGCAAGTAAGTAGATAGCTCCACTATCTACATGCTCATAATGTCATACCCTTAAAATCCATTTCTTTTCATTAAAATCTCAAGCACAAAATTATGCATATTTCCATGACATAGTTTATCAAAACTAGTTGTGCATATAGAAAACATGTAATTCATGCATCAATAGCATTTTATGTGACATCCTTAAATCATAATTAGCATGAAGTAAATCAAAATCATGCATTATTTCATGCGATATAAAACAAATCATGAGATACAATCATTTCATGAATTTATCATTAAAGCATGGAAAACTCATTATGCTACTGCATTTAAATCATTTCATTAAAACTGCAGTACAAAATAATCCAAAGAGGTTAGACATCTCATAATTCAATTCCAAACTCATAAAAAAATTCATTAAAATTCATTATAAAACTTCAGTTATAAAACCACCTTTCTTTCAAGGTCACATATCATAAAATCATAAAATCGGGGGCCTGACCCCTCCCTTGGGTCTACCCTGGTCTATCGACCAATAGTTATATCATGTGAGACATGTAGGTGATTATCAGTAACAACATAGGACTATGGCCATAACCTAGTGATCCCTGGCAACACGGTACCTAGTGTGCGGGGTATCACACCTGAAACGGGAGGTGGGTCGGTCCTACCTGCCAGAACAGCATAACATTAGGATTGCGAGGGCAAGGCTTGCTGCCTCGTGGCTAATGCCACTCCACTCCAACAATCCCTATGGTACAGCGTACGCCGCGTGACATACACGGCATAATGTACTCCGTGAACCCAAGCTCAGTCAGGGATTCCTGTAATAGGTCTTATCCACCCATATCATCTTTGTCTCAGTATACACATGTGAGCATATCATCTCACTATGACACACAGTCTACAGGAGGCTCCAACACAGCTATATGCATGTCATATAAATCCCTGTGCGAGCGAAGCTCTAGCATGGCTCCATGCATATTCATGATATCTAAAAATCTTGTGCAAGCGAAGCTCTAGCACGGTTTCATAGAAATCAATGAAATCTGCGTACGAGCAGCGCTCCAGTACGACTTAAAATAATTATAAAATCAAGTAAAATTCACGTACGAGTAATGCTCCAGTACGGATATGTATGAAAACTTGGTGAAAATCTCATATGAGAAAAACTCCAGTACGGCTTTAAAATGAGTTATAAAACCATATAAAACTTCGTGCAAGCAAGCTCCAACACGGTGCTATGCATCAATAAATCAAATCTCGTGCGAGTTACACTCCAGCACGGCTTTATGCATAAATAAATCAAATCTCGTGCGAGTTACGCTCCAGCACGGCTTTTATGCAATTATCATATCAAAACAGGATGCGAGCTAGGCTCCAGTACCTCTCATGCATGTCAAATCATTAAAACTAGTGCGAGCAATCACTCCAGCACCATTTTATGCATATCACGTCAAAACAGTCAAAACATGTCAAAACAGAGTGATAGCTAGGCTCCAGCACTTCTCATGCATTTCTCAAGAATAAAAATCAGTGCGAGCCATCGCTCTAGCACATTTCATGCATATGATATCACACAAGTTGGTGCGAGCAACCGCTCAAGCACATTTTATGCACACTCACAAATGCAGATATAGTGCAAACTATATGCCAGCACTATCTGTTTCCATATAAACGTGATAGTTGGCCTATTTTCCAAGAAATTTCATTTAAATATAAATAACATACGTAGTGTTATCTTGTGAAATTTAAGCAATTACTGGCCAATCTATCGATTTGTTTTGATTAAAACCTATAAAATTCCTTAATTTGAAAAATTCCTTAAATCATGCATTTCATGCATGTCATGCTTTCACCATCCTTATCTGAACTTCCCTCAATAGGGGTAAAATATTCTTTTACCTATTTCGTGTTCTTAAAATCTTTAAACCATTTTGAGGACTTTTATACATAATCAGGGTATACATACATATTCAGTGTATAGAAAAGCTATTAAAATACGTGTAGCTACCTCAAGCTACTCACACAATTCCCTTACCTCATTTTCTGTACAGTCTGACCTTTCCCACTGATGTCTCGTCACGCAGTCTGATTTGCTCCCAATCCAAATCAAATCTCCGGCACTGCGAATAAATATTCATTAGGTCAAATACAATATAATTAATTGTATTTCATATTTTCTGGGCTTAATTTAAATCATTGGGCCCATTTACCCATATTAAGCCCGATTATACCATAATGGGCCTTAATCAGCCTTAAGCTCGTTTTTCCACTTATTATTCATATTATCGAGGTCTATTGGGCTCATTGGGCCCATCAATAAATATTAAGTCTCGTTCTAAATTCTCGAATAGCTTATGAATTATTTACAACAATTTATCCCAATTTTCAGAATATAATTCATTTAATGCGAAAATTTAAATCCGTAATTGATGCGGTAAATTTTTAACACGTATAACGATGCAAATTGTTGTAAATAAGGGTTACTTACCTGAGATTCCATGATAATACGTAAATCGAAGCTGTCTCGAGCTCTCGTTTGACGCCAATTGTTGAGCTACACAATTTAATATTTTTTCAGGTAAACTTTCAGTCGAATATTAATCAAATTAAATATTCTAAAATTTAAATCGATCAATTTGACCGCTTACCGACTTTCCCGTAACTCGATTGTATCACTGAAATTTTTTTCAATTTTTTCTCTTTTCTTTTTCCCCTTTATCTCTTTCTTTTCTTTTCTTTTTGGCAGAACCGGTTCGGTCCGGTTCAACCCGGCTCAGACCGGTTTGATCCAGCGGTTCAGTCCGGTTTGGTCCAGCGGTTCAATCCGATTTGACTGGTTCAGGCATCATTTCGCCGTTCCGACGCCGTCCGGCCGGTTCTCGGGCAGTTTTTGCTGCAGTTCGGCACGCCATCGCCTGTGCTTCCATAATCGGGCCTCGATGTGGCTCGAATCGACGCTGATGGCCGCCGATCAAAGCTTCTCTCCCGCGGCAAGCTCCTCCGTCGATCTCCCGATTTCGACGTCTCCACAGCGCATTGCGGCTGATGGTGGTTTGCCCGATGTCGGCCTGCCTTCGCCGGCCCTCGTCGGCCCCTTAGCCTTTCCGTTGGTTGTCGGACGGAGGGAAACCGACTCCCTCGGTTTGCTGCTTTGTTTTCGCCTATTTTCGTTTCAGAAAATCGCATTTCGCGATTTTTCTTTTTTTATAATATATTTTTAATAATATTTTAATCAATTAAAATATTATTAAAATCCAAAAATATCTACAAATTTCTTATTTAATTATTAAAAATCTAAAAATATCTTAAAAATTATATTTTATTCATTTAACCAATTAAATGAATTTATCGTTATTATTTCATATTTTTGGTATATTTTTTCGATTATTTTCGGGATCATTTTTCGAGGCAAAAATTTCAATTTATTCTAATAAATTCATATCTTGATCAATTTAATCTGAAATTTAATTATTCTTCGTTATTGATCAAGATTTCTCATTCTTATATTTTTAATTAAATTTTCTTGTCACTATAAAAATCAAATTTTGATCTTTTGACCGTTTTACCCTTGCACGTGTTCAGGACTACCATTTCAATCCTTTATTTAATCTTTCCTTTTGCATTTTTCATTTCATGTTTTAAATAAAATCGGGTCTTACAATCTCCCCCACTTAAGAAATTCGGTCCTCCAAATTAGAACCAAGTCAAATGGGTCCACACACAAATCCAGGTACGTCTATCGCATCATACTCTTCAATTCTCATGTAACTTTTTTCGAAGTGTAATACTACCAACAGACTTGACTAGGGAGATCATCTTAAACCTCAGCACCTTCTCCTTCCGTCTAATACCCGAATCGATTTTTTTTTTGCAACATACATTATACTTTTATTGAGCTAAACTGTTGGAGCTCATATCCGATTACATATGCTAGGTCCGGATAGTATTTCCGAAGCATCAAAAGATAGGACACATTGTAGATGCCTACTAATTCAGGTGGTAACGCCAACCTATAAGCCTTATCTCCCACTTTGTCTAATCTCTCAAAGGATTCCATCTAACGAAACTCAATTTGCCTTTAGGACCAATAACTACCAACAATACTAATTCATCCTCGGTGAATTCCAATGGTTTTCTGTCTCTTGTATGCATAGCTTTTCTGTCTGCTCTGAGGTATTCTTAATCTCTCACACATCAACTGAACATCCTCAAAGGTTCATCTTACCAATTCTGAAACAATTCTCTATCTGTCACCCACTTCTTCTTATCCAAGTCGGGGAACAATCCCTACGGCCATACAATGCCTCATATAAAGTCATCCGATACTCAAGTGATAACTGTCATTATTGGCGAATTCGATTAGTAGCAATTGATCATCCCATGAGCTTATAAAATCCATGGAACACGTTCTCATCATATCCTCTAGAACCTGTACAATCCTCTCTGACTGACCATCTGTCTGAGGACGAAAAGTTATGCTAACACACAATCGGGTTCCCATAGCTTAAAAAAATATTCCCAGAAGTGGGAACTGAAGCGAAAATCCCTATCTGATATCATGCTCACTGGAACGCTACATAATATTCCACAATTTTCCTTACACATAATTCTGCCTACGCACTTAGAGTATCTGGGGATTTTCACAGCCAGAAGGTGGATAGACTAAATTAAACTATCGACTATCACCTAGATAGCCTCATGATTTGTCCTGGTCCTCTGTAACCCATCACTAAATTCATGTTTGTCATCAATTTAATCCGAAATTTAATTATTCTTCATTATTGATCAAGATTTCTCATTCTCATATTTTTAATTAAATTTTCTTGTCACGATAAATACCGAATTTCGGTCTTTTGACCGTTTTACCCTTGCACGTGTTCAAGACTACCATTTCAATCCTTTATTTGATCTTTCCTTTTGCATTTTTCATTTCATGTTTTAAATAAAATCGGGTTTTACAAGTTATATAAGCAAGTGTATTGCTTCCATAGTTAACCGGCCAAGCATAAAAGCAAATTGATTCTCTGATATCTTTACAGTCTTCTTTAATTTTTTTTATCACTCTTTCCCATTATTTCATCATGTGACTCATTAGTTTTATGCCTCAATAATTGAATCAACTTTAAAACATTTCCCTTATTCTTATAGAGAGATACCAATACACTCTGTCTCCATTCCTTAGATTTCTTATTAGCGTACCAAATCTGATTAAAAACAATTGTTCATCACTTAATTCCTACCTCTCTAAGGCATTTTCAAACTTCAATTGGAATATCATTAGGCCTAACAACTTTCTCTATTTTTATCATCTTTAGTGCCTCTTTTACCTATATCTTATTGATTTTATACAAAAGCATCGACTCAATTCCTTGGGAGGCATCAAGATATTGTCTAAAATTTAGTTTTATTTGTCGTTAAATAGTTTGTTAAAATAATCACATCACCTTTCTTTAATATCATTTTCTCAATTAGAGTTTTTTGGTACTCATCCTTAATACATTTCACGACCCCTAAGTTCGACTATTCTCTCACTTGCTCGCATCAATCTATATATCTCTTTCTCTTTTCTTCGTGTCTAACTTATTTTAAATCTCTTTCACAACCTTCACCTTAACTTCTACCACCACCCTCTTTGCCTCCTTAGCTGACTTGTATTTTGTGAAGCCCTCTTCGATCTTGTTTGTCTTCAAAGTCTCATAACAATCTTGCTTAGTTTTTATGGCTTCTCTAACTAATTCACTCCATCATATTGTATCTTTTTCAGTCGGTGCTCTTCCGTTTGATATTTTTAGTATCCCTTGCCCACCTCCCGTATGTGTTTTGCCTTCTTGTTCTACATTGTATTTGGATTTTTTTTGTTGTCCAATCTTCTTTCTAAATCAAACTACTTCTACACACTGCATGACATTCTTTTTTTAGCTTCCATCATCAAATACTTATAGCTCCTTCTTGTTAGTTCTTTCAATGTCGCTTATGAATTTTTATGTTTAAGACTAGTGGTCTATGTTGCGTGCACTTTCACCTGGGATAACTTTGTATCCAGATAACTGCATATATCCCTTCTCCTAATAAAAAAGAAATCTATCTTACTTGCGCTCGATTCACTATTTAAACTTATAAAGTGAGGTTCTCTCTTCCTAAGCAATGTATTTAATAGAGTGATGTCATTAGATAAAGCAAAGTCTAAGATAGCATCTCCACCCTTATTTCTTACACCATAACTAAAACTCATGTTTGCTCTCAAAACCGTCTCTATTAGCACCTACATGACTATTAAGGTCCCCACCAATACAAATGCTTCCTCTTATAGGCACTTCATGTATTATCTTATCTAAATTCTCCAAAAACTATTGTTTATTAGTATTATCAAGTCTTATATGTGTTGTATATGCGCCAATAACATTTAAAACGTCCCTCCTTAGAGCTAGTTTAACCAAAATAATTATATCCCTTTGTCTCCTAACTTGTACAATATCTTTTTGATACTCTTTATCTATGATAAAACTTACATTATTTCAGTATCTATCCTTCTCTGTATACTAAAGCTTATACTACCAATATACTATCTCCTTAGCCTTCTTCCCAACCCATTTTATCTCCTGAAGACACAAAATGTCAACTCTCCTTCTACACATAATCTCACAAATCTCCACTAACTTACATTAAGTGTACCTATATTCCAAAATCTTAATCTAAGCTTATGATTTTGAATTAACTTCTTTACCCACCCTTGTCCATTAAGGTGTGAGAATCTTTGCCTATTAGACACTGCATCTAAGCGTCGATGTGGCATATCACTTTCCAGCAACCACTTAGCAACCTTTACACATTTTTCATTGCACTCAAGCTCTGGTACAGTATGTGCTGAGTAGGGGATGCCCCAAGAGATTTCATGTATTGATTCGTCTCATAAAAATTGTATGAGTTTTAAGTGGCTGGTTATCCAAGCCTATCGCCAACCCATCCTCCTTTATCTGAGTTTAAGACCGACTGCGTTCAACACAAATGGAGTTGGTACTAATAAAATTGTAAATATAATAAAATACACAAACCAATTGGGTGAAAGGTAAGTTACTCTCGTACTTGGGAGTGTCTCATGGAAAATAACCAGTCCAATATTTTATTATCATCTGATAATTTTTAAAAATATTAAGTATTCATATTTACAAGTGATAATCACCTACTAATAGAGTTACTTCTTTAATGAGAACATGTTTATAAAGAAAAAAACAAAGTAATGAATCGTTCATTTGAATTTTTTGAAAAATAGAATATTTTAATAAAAATATTTAAAATTAAAAGATTAAATATTAATTTGAATTTTTTAAAAAACATAATATTTTAATAAAAATATTTAAAATTAAAAAATTAAATACGAAAAAAATTTAATTTCGACGTTGTTTGAAATTATCATATTCCAGACTTTAATTTAAAATGTATTATTTATGATATTAATGTATTAAATGGATCAATTAAAATGAGTGCAAGCAACGGCGTAAACGCCAAGGCCAAGGCCAAGAGCAAGACCACTCGATCAACGACAAGCAACCCCCGGATCAAAAGGTCTGGAGTATTTGTTGTACTGGACATCCCATCAAGAAAAGTGATTCAAGCTTTTTATGGTTAACCTGCCTGTCTGTCTGCCTGTCTGTCTTTGTGTCATCTAATGATTAGCTGCATATGTTCTCTCTAATCTAAGATTGGGCCAACATATCCCTGTAAAAAGAAAAGGAAAGAATCGAAACAAATCGAATAGAAGAAAGAATTTAAGAGAAGCATCAGAAACAGAAACAGAAACAGAAACAGAAACAGTAGCATAACAAAAGTTGAAAAGAGGAAAACAAGATCCACCTCGAACCTCCCTCCACACATTCTCTCTCTGATTCTGACCTCAAATCCAAACTCCGGAGCTCCAGAAATCCTCTTTGCTTTGAGTATTGCTTGCTTGCTTGCCTTGTTTTTCTTTATTTCTCTATTACGTGCTAATTCCATAAATAAACAAACCCTGAAATTGATAGTCTTTTGAAAGGGGCTATTGCTCCAATTTTAGGTTTAGTTATAATAATTATTATTTTGTCACCAATAATGAGGGAAGAAGACTCGAATAGGTTTTCGCGATGGGAGGAAGAGTTGCCATCCCCGGAAGAGCTGATGCCTCTTTCCCAAACCCTAATTACCCCTGATCTTGCTCTCGCCTTCGACATTCGAAATCCAAACCACCACCACAACCAACAACAGCAGCCTCCGCCACTGCCTCCTCCTCCTTCCTCTGCCCTGCAGCCTTCTTCTCAGCCCACTTCAGCCGAATTCGCCGCCGATTCCGGGGACTTAGGGTCTGGGGCAGCTGGAGATGAGCCTGCACGGACTCTCAAGCGGCCTCGTCTCGTGTGGACCCCACAGCTCCACAAGCGATTCGTTGACGCTGTGGCTCATTTGGGGATCAAGAACGCTGTCCCGAAGACCATAATGCAGTTGATGAGCGTTGATGGTTTGACCAGAGAAAACGTCGCTAGTCATTTGCAGAAATATCGCCTTTATTTGAAGAGAATGCAAGGCTTATCTGGTGGCGCAGGTGGTGGTGCCAACGGTGGAGCTGGCGCTGCCGGATTGGGAGCCACGGCTGATCCAGCAACTGAACATTTGTTTGCAAGCTCACCGGTTCCGCCAAACTTTCTTCATCCTGGCAGGAGTAATTCAGAGCATTTCTTGCCGTTTGTGCCAGTGCCGGCACTTCAGCATCACCATCATCAGCAGCAACAGCAGCAGCAGATAGTGGCAGCAGCAGTAGGACATCCGCATTTGCAGACTCAGTATCATAGGCAAATAGGGCATTTTGGGTCGTCACCGAATGGCCAATTCGAGCATCCCTTCTTAGGTAGGCAGACGCCGCATCCAATGCATAGGATGGGTGGGGCACCCGTGCATAATCAAGTTCCAAGTAGTTATGTGGAAGATTTGGAATCTGCAAATGGGAATGGTGGAAGAAAAGTTCTTACTTTATTTCCAACAGGGGATGATTGATTCAAAACTTGGGTAATTGTTGACATCCCATTTTCATCATTCGACTTTTCTTCTTTACTTGATAAGTCCTTTTGTTTGAGTTTCATCATGTGGAGTCTTGCTGGGTGGTTATCATCTTTTTGGGTTTTTTTAGTGATCTTGAGGAGGTGGTGGTAACTGGCAATGGACTTCAATTTTAATCCGAATTTTCATCTTTTTCATTGAGCTGGTGGGGATCGTACTTAATCTGTTTTTTCTTTTTTTCAACCCTCTGTGAGTCATTAGAGTCAGTTGCAGTGTCAGTTCTTTTATAATTTCAGTTCTGCAGACTTCTACGCCTGTAATTAAGTGTCAGTTGCAGTCTTTGTTCTCAGTGAGCTTCTGGTACAGATAATAATGGTGATATTACTCTAACCGACGGTAAGTTCCCAAGCTTATCAATGCTTGCAATTACTAAGTGCCAGAGTCTGCTTGCCTGGGAGGTCTCTAGGTGGTTTCGAGGCAAGATAGCTAAATTTTGAGTGTGCAGGTGGAAAATATATATAATTCTCACAATCCCTAGCTGTTGTCTTTGTTTGTTATAATTGGCATTGAGGATCTCGAGTTTCCAAAATTCTCTTCTGTGTTAATCATTTCCTCTTCTTAGGATAGTTCAGTGTTCTGTAGAGGTAAGTTGATATTGTTGTACATTGTGTGACTCAATAGAAGACTTTGGACCAGTGATATGAAGGGCATCTTTCAGAGATCTCTGACTTTAATTTTTCTTTTCTTATTTTTTAATGTTAACTTTTTCTAATCCCATGAACGATTAGCTGGATTTTCTGAAATTTCTCAGCATCTGTAACTCTCGTGGTGTTGTTGAATGACATAAATTCTGTACCGTGAAGTAGAACACTCAGCATTTCTGATTAAAGAATCATGTAGAATTCATTGGTGTACTGCTGAAACATATGATCTTTGTCTTCGTACGCGGTCATTTGTGGTTCAAATATTAAACAACTGAAACAAGAAGGCAGTTGATCAAATTCCAATCAAAATTCTCTTTTGTTGCAAAACAAAATAGAGTATCAATTTTTGTTACATTGAGAGTGAGGAACATCTTTGTGGTATAGTACAGGAGCCATTTCTATTGAGCTGTTTTATTACCTTTTCATTGCACTGTTTGATTGTTAAAACTTTTGGATCTTTTCATTTTTTTAGACCAAACTATGCAGTCTTTTCCTTAAAATTATTGGATCTTTATTAGTTGAGTGACATTTGAAATTGTAACTGTAGGCAGTCAGAGCATTAGAATACTCCCCTGTCGTAAATATATTTAAATTTCAAAACTGGAGACAGATTTCTAATAACGGATTCTGTCATATCAGCTTCCTAGATATCTTCTGATCAAGGTACCTACCTGTAATCTCTAAGTTATTTAAAGTAGTGTCCTAATCTATTGATCACATCAAAAATTTAACATTGCGATTGATCATGATTGTCTACTTTAGCCTCTGAGTGAGTGGCAGCAGTAATATAATTTGTGTGTACATTCTATTTGCTATTTATATGTGATCTTATTGTCTGCAATGTATGTTGTTCCCTTTAATTTTCCATAGTCATGATGTTCCTGCTTGTTCCTGTTGTTATTGTCGTTGTTCTTCTTCTTCTTCTTCTTCTTCTTGAGGACCTATGAGGTAAGCATGGCAGTTCATCTCTCTTACAACTTAATAAACTTGAGCTGGTTTGCTCAGGTAATACCTATGAGATTGGATCTGTGGTCATATTGTAGCTGTGATGAAGAATTGTTCTGCTTTTGTTCTGAATGGGGCGAGAAAGTAACTCTAACAATAGCTTTAGCAAATAACAAATTAGTGATGCTTTTGAACTTTCGACCGCTGAAAAGTCTAGTAAAACAGACTTCTTTGGAGTCAACTCTATCTATATTATAAATCAAGTGGCATTCTGGGAATTAGGGTTGATAGTATCTTGTTTTCTTATAATAAACCAGATAGTAAGTAAAGGATTTGCCATTGCAAAAGGATTAGATGTACCGTTTGCCTCTGGCATCCAAGGCATCATATATAACTTGGATAATTGGTGTATTTTTTCTCTTTGGTTTAGTTTAGTATATTATAACTGCTAAATGAAGCAATGAAGTATGCTAGTTGGAGCAGAGCAAGTTTCACTCCCTTATTCACAAAAAACTCACTTCGTTACTGCGAACTGTATAATGTATAGCAAATGGCTTACGATATTTGGCTAATGGCTATAAATCTTGCCACTCTGAAATGGTTGCTGTCCTATAATAGAAATACTTTTTTTTTCTTATATTTCACAAAGTTTAATAGGGAAGTTTCTATTTGTAAAGTTGAAGCATATTGCAAAATCATTATTGAAATGTATGAATATAATAGATTTTCGCATATCATCAATTAATAAAAGATTATAGAGATTCGAACTTTAATATTTTGCTAAAAGTATTCAAATTTAAATTACTTATACCAATTATGTTGACTATTTTAGAGATACCAACCTCTCATTTATCAATAATATGCTAATATACTAATGTAGGGTCCTTATGGTAATGTCGCCGTAACACTAAAGTAGCGTTTGATACTTTACACATAAAGTGACTGCAATGCAAAATGATTGATGAGAAAATTATTACTGAGAATTAAATTACAAGAAAAGTAAAATTGTAGTATTTGATATGCATTGTATAGTGTTGTTTAAATCGCAAGGAAAATAACATTGCAATGTTTGATAAACAAACACTTTGTGGATAATGTAGTAGCAAAATACCTAAAGGCGTTAAACGAGCCAGGTAGGATTGGCTCGATGCATTTAAATATTAATTTATGTGTTAATGGATCGTACTATCATGACATTATTTTTTAATGAGTTGTGCTGACACGATCCATAAAAATTATGGGCGTGACCTAGCACGTCATTTGACTTATAACAATAATAGGTCGTGCCAAGCCAAGCACGGCACTATTATTCGTATTGTGTCGTGCCTAGCATAGTCCATTAATAAATTTTTAGATTTTTTTATTAATTTAATGTTTTTTATTTATTAATTTAAATGATATACAAGATAAATAAAAATAAAATAAAAAGACACATGATTCTCTTTGGTAAAATGTCCTTATTCACGAAAAAATATAATAAAATATATTAAATAAAGATTGAAATTTACAATCCGAAAAGGCAAAATACCCATATCTATGAGAAATGTAATAAAATCTATTTAATAAACAAATTCGAATTTTGTAATCCTAAAAAAAGGAACCAATGAAAATAACCCTCACTTTGTGGGGTCTACGCAGAGCCATTATACACAGTCAAAAGACTCTCACTTTGTAGAGTCTGAGAAGGGTCATTGTATATAACTTTCTCTCTACATTAATAGAGTATTTTCACTTAAACTTGTGACCACCAAATTTAAAAAAAAAAACAATTTTTACTGCTTTACCAAAGTTTTTTTTTAAAATTTAGTATTCTAATATTTAAAAACACAAATACACACAAAAGATTATAAAACACAAAATATTATTATTTTATTTTGCATTCTATTCACTTAATTATTCACTTATATAATGTGACTTATCTACTACTCGAACTTTTACATCTATTCAATCTTTAAATAAAATAATCATTAATTTTTATTTTTTGATGAATTTTTATTAATAGTATATAAAAAATTGTGAAATATCATATATTTTGTATTCAAAATAAAAATATTATAAATTTATTGATGGAGGTCTACTTGCTCATGATTTTCATGATGACAATGCGAATGATGAAGGTCCACTTGCTCGTGATGCTCATGATAATCGTGATACCAATGATCCATGGGTCATCCAAGGAGGTCCAATTACCCGAGCTCGAGCTAAGAAAATGTAACAAGCCCTGGCCTCATTAGTTTGTCAAGGAAGCTTCCATGAAAAGTCCCCAGTCATCTATATTTGTTTGGAAGCCCAAACGACATGAGTTTTGGTTTAGTAATAAGTTGAGTTAAGTGTTTAAATAGCCCACATTTGAGTCTTATTGCGTTTTAGACCAATTATCCTATGTAACTAAGTTTAGGCGTGAATTTAGGTTTTAGTCTTATTTTCTGTTTGGTATTAATTTCAGTCCATTTGTTTAAGGGCTTAAGTACTAGATATTATTATAAATACCTTGTAACGCTCTTGAATAAAACAGAACATATTAGATTGAATTTTCAGAAATTTGAGTGTGCCTCTTTCTAGGGTTCCCTTTCAACTAGGCTTATCAAGGTATTTTTTCGTGTGGCGCCTTTCTCTTCACCAAGCACCATTGTTATACCTTAGGTTCTCGAATTTTATATTCGTAGGGTCGAGGTCCAATACCTTTGGTTCGAATCTCTTTAGACTTTGGGTCTAGGTTGTTATTCTGTTTTTCATTCAAAGTCTACCATCATTGTTTTCGCCCAGCTTGCATTTTAGCTTCTTCAATTCCCAATCCACACGTTCCCTTGATCGTCCTAAATCATCCTCTTGTACGCACATATCAGTTTGGTATCAGAGTAAGGTTTCAATTTTCTGGTTGTGCATCTTCCCCTTCATCTCTAACACTAAGTGGGTGTAAAAAAAATCCTAAACTTAGTTGTAGTGCTTGAGATGGACTCTACATTTAGTAGTTGTGCTTGAGATGGACTCTACACTTAGTTGTTTTGTTTGAGTTGGACTTCTGAATTTTTGTTTCAATTCAGTCTCTTAGCTACACTAAAAATCTTCCTCACCACCCTAGCCGCAAATCATATTAGTCTTTGTTAAAATAAAATACTAAAATCTTCCTCACCACCCTAGCCGCAAATCATATTAGTCTTTGTTAAAATAAAATACTTGGTAAATTGGTTGATCCTTCGAGGTTAAATCTTTGACTGAGTCTCTAGTACAATTGTGAACATATAGAGTTGAGGTAGAGTAAAGGAAAAAAGTGAGCGTGTGAGAAACATTAGTAAAGAAAAGTCGAATTACTTGAGTGAAACACGAGTGTGAGTGCCCCATCTTTAGTGAATTGAGTGTAAACACATTAGGTTATCACTTGTGAGGTTCTTTGTTATCACTAATGTTTCTTGCAGGTTAAAGATGTCTTCTGAAGGTGATAAGTCAGGCTTTAAAAAAATTGAGTTCATGCTCCAAGCAATGCAACAGCAGTTCCAACGGATGGACATGAAATTCAATGACATTCATAATAAGTTAGACCGACATGAAGCTCAGTTTGCAAGGATCCAACAAGGTGATTCTTCCTGTCTGAAAAGTAAGATTTTTACCAATGAAGAGTATGATGATAATGTTGGGTATGATTTGAAAGAAAAGTCTAAGGCAGATAGACATGATAGAAAGCATCATGAGTATAGAGATAGAGATCGAGTTGATAGAGCCTGTGATAGAGGTAAAGAGAAGATAGATGGAAACCTTGGTAGCATAAAATTGAAGATTCATCTTTTTCAAGGCAAGAATGATCCTAAGGCATGTTTAGAGTGGGAAAGGAAGATTGACATGATATTTGACTGCCACCACTACTTTGAGGTACAGAAAGTTAAACTTACTGCAGTAGAGTTTACAGAATATGCTATGGTATGGTAGGATCAGCTGGTCTCCAGTAGAAGAAGATGTGGTGATCCTCCAGTGTCTACATGGGATGAGATGAAGCGCATCATCAGGAAAAGATTTGTGTCTAACCATCACTACAGAGAGCTGTACCAGAAGCTCCAAGGTCTCACCCAGGGCTTAAAAAGTGTTGACGATTACTACAAGGAGATGGAGATAATCATGATCTGAGCCAATATCCAAGAGGATGCAGAAGCTACTATGGCTCGTTTTCTTTAAGGCTTGAACCCTAAGATTGCCAACGTTGTAGAGTTGCAGCATTACATGGATTTAGAGGATATGCTGCATGTAGCCATCAAAGTGGAAAGGCAACTCAAAAGGAAAGGAACATCCCGTTTCACTCCTAGTTCAGTTCCTGTTTAGAAATCTAACACCTTTCATAGGGATGATAAGTCTGTATTTAAGCCTAAGTCAGAAAGTTTTGTTAAGCCCAAGTTTGAGGACCCTCCAAAGCCCAAGACTGAGCCTGCCCAAGCATCCTAGAGCAGAACACGTGACATTAAGTGTTTGGGTCGTGGACATGTTACCTCTCAGTGTCCCAACTGTAGAGTGATGTTTATGTTTGAGAATGGAGATGTTGAGAGTGAAGGTTCTGATGTTGGTATTGAGGATGAGTTGCCTGTGTTAGAAGATGCTGAAGAAGAAGATGTTGAGTTTGCTGCTTATGGTGAAGCACTTGTTGCCAGACATACTCTTAATACTCATGTGAAGTTTGAAGATGAGGTACATCGTGAGAACATTTTCCATACGAGATGCAATATTAGTGATAAGTTATGCTCTGTGATCATTGATGGTGGAAGCTGTACTAATGTTGCTAGCACATATCTTATTGATAAGCAAAAGTTACCCACTACCAATCATCTCCGCCCATATAAGTTGCAGTGGACTAATGACTGTGGTGAAGTGAACGTGGTGAAGCAAGTCTTGGTTCCTTTTCGTATTGAAAGGTATCAGGATAAAGTGATGTGTGACGTGGTACCCATGTAAGCTAGCCACATGTTGCTGGGTAGACCGTAACAATATGATTGAAGAATCATCCATAACGGTTACACTAACCATTACTCCTTTTCTATGGATGGAAAGAAGATCACTCTTGCTCCCCTTAGCCCTAAGGAGATTTACAAGGATCAATTAAGGCTAAAGGAGCAACATGACGAGCAAATGAAGCTAGCTAAAGAAAAGAAGGGAAGCAAGGAAAGTAAAACAGTGATCTACCATGCCAACCCCCGAGATGTGAAGACTACATTTATTGCTAAGTCTCCTATCCTTTTGCTCTTATTTAAAGACTTGTTTTATTGATACTGAACTCCATGATACTTTGCCTACTGATATTGTCTCATTATTGCAGGAGTTCGAGGATGTATTCCCTGAGGAGATCCCAAATGGACTACTACCGATTCGTGGGATCGAGCACCAGATTGACCTTGTCCTCGAAGTTGCCATACCTAACCGCCCAACCTACAAAAGCAATCCAGAAGAGACAAAGGAGTTTCAAAGGCAAGTTGAGGAGCTCATGAGGAAAGGTTACGTAAGAGAGAGCATGAGTCTATGCAACGTGCCCGTATTATTTGTTCCTAAAAAGGATGGGATGTGGAGGATGTGCGTTGACTGTCGAGCCATCAACAAAATCACTGTAAAGTATCGTTATCCTATTCCTAGGCTAGATGACATGCTCGATGAGTTGCATGGTGCATTCATATTTTTTAAAATTGATTTAAAGAGTAGATATCACCAAATTCGTATGAAAGAAGGTGATGAATGAAAAATCGCATTTAAGACTAAATATGATCTTTATGAGTGATTAGTTATGCCTTTTGGCTTGACTAACGCACCCAGTACTTTCATGCGCTTAATGAACCATGTTTTACATGCTTTCATTGGTAAGTATGTTGTTGTCTATTTCGATGACATTCTGATTTACAGTAAGAGTTTGCATGAGCATGTTGAGCATTTTAGGAATGTTCTTACTATTTTGAGGAAAGAAAATTTGTATGCCAATTCTAAGAATGTACATTCTACACTTATAAGGTTGTTTTCCTTGGGTATGTAGTTTCTTCACATGGAATTTCTGTTGATAATGAGAATGTAAAGGCAATTAGAGATTGGCCTGTACCTAAGTCTGTTTCTGAGGTGCGTAGTTTCCATGGCTTAGCTAGTTTCTATCGTCGATTCGTTAGAGACTTTGGCACTATAGCCGCACCTTTGACCGAAGTGGTCAAAAAGAATGTTGCATTTCATTAGGGTCCTGCACAAGAGCATGCGTTTAATTTGCTGAAGGATAAACTTTGTTCTGCTCGTTTGTTAACTCTGTCTGACTTTACTAAAACTTTTGAGATTGAGTGTGATGCCTCAGGTGTAGGAATTGGAGCTGTGCTTATGCAGGAAAAACGCCCAATTGCTTTCTTCAGTGAGAAGTTAAGTGGGACATCACTTAACTATCCAACATATGACAAGGAGATGTACGCGTTAGTGAGGGCCTTGGAGACATAGCAGCATTACCTGTGGCCCAAAGAATTCGTCATCTACACCGATCACGAGTCCTTGAAGCATCTGAAAGGACAGAGTAAACTGAACAAGCATCATGCCAAGTGGATAGAGTTCATTGAGGCATTCACGTACGTGATCAAGTACAAACAAGGTAAAGAGAACGTCGTAGCTGATGCGTTGTCTCGTAGGTATACTCTTATCACTACTCTTGATGCTAAGCTTTTAGGATTTGAGTATATCAAAGACCAATATGCTGATGATGCTGATTTTGGTAATTTTTATGATGCATGTGCTACATTTGGTTTTAGCAAGTTCTATAGGCATGATGGGTTCTTATTTAGATAAGTTATGTGTGCCTAGGAGTTCTTTGCGTGAGCTGTTAGTTAGAGAAGCCCATAGTGGAAGGTTAATAGGTTACTTTGGAGTTAGGAAAACTCTAAATGTTTTGCATGAGTACTTCTTTTGGCCTAACATGAGGAGAGATGTAGAGAAGTTATGTGATAGATGCATTTCATGTAGGCAAGCTAAATTTAGAGTTCATAATCATGGCTTATATACTCCTTTACCCATTCCTACTACTCAGTGGACTGATATCTCTATGGATTTTGTTTTGGGCTTGCCTAGAACAAAACGTGGTAGAGATTCTATTTTTGTTATGGTTGACAAGTTCTCCAAGATGGCTCATTTCATTACTTGCCACAAAACGGATGACGCGAGCAACATTGCTGACCTTTTTTTCAAAGAGATAGTACGTCAACATGGTATGCCGAGGACTATTGTCTCCGATCTTGATGTTAAGTTCCTCAGTTACTTTTGGAAGACGTTATGGGGAAAATTGAGAACTAAATTGTTATTCTCCACCACTTGTCACCCCCAAACTGATAGACAGATTGAGGTGGTCAACCGAACCCTATCTACATTATTAAGGTCTGTCATACAGAAGAATTTGAAAAATTGGGAAGAATGCTTGCCACATGTTAAGTTTACCTATAACCGCAGTGTCCACTCCACTACGAGTTGCTCTCCATTCGAAGTTGTTTATGGCTTCAATCCTCTTACTCTTTTTGATTTGTTGCCATTACCTAGTGCCGAACAGAGTAACTTGGATGGAGAACAGAAGGCTAAGTTTGTGAAGCAACTCCATGAGAAAGTGTGTCAATCTATTGAAAGGAAGACTGAGCAGTATACCACCCAAGCCAAAAAGCACCGTAAGAAAGTAGTCTTTGAACCTGGTGATTGGGTTTGGGTATATATGAGAAAGGAGAGGTTCCCTACTCAGCGACAAACTAAGTTACATCCCTGAGGAGATGAACCATTCCAAGTCATTGAGAAGATCAACGATAATGCCTACCGATTGAATCTTCCTAGTAAGTATGGTATATCTGCTACTTTTAATGTTTTTGATCTTTCTCCCTTTTCTTTTGACGAAGGTACATGCAATTTGAGGACAAATCATTTTGAGGAGAGGGGGAATGATGGAGGTCTACTTGCTCATGATCTTTATGATGACATGGCGAATAATGGAGATCCACTTGCTCATGATGATTGTGATGCCAAGGATCCATGGGTCATCCAAGGAGGTCCAATTACCCAAGCTCGAGCTAAGAAGATGCAACAAGCCCTAGCCTCATTGGTTTGTCAAGGAAGCTTCCATGAAAAGTCTCCAACCATCTATATTTTTTTGAAAGCCCAAACGACATGAGTCTTGGTTTAGTAATAAGTTGAGTTAAGTGTTTAAATAGCCCATATTTGAGTCTTATTGGGTTGTTGACCAATTATCCTATGTAACTAGGCTTGGACGTGAATTTAGGTTTTAGTCTTATTTTCTGTTTGGTGTTAATTCCAGCCCACTTGTTTAAGGGCTTAAGTACTATATATTATTATAAATATATTATAAACGCTACTGAATAAAACAGAACAGATTAGATTGAATTTTCAAAAATTTGAGTGTGCCTCTTTTTAGGGTTCCCTCTCAACTAAGCTTATCAAGGTATTCTTCCTTATGACACTTCACCAACTACCATTGTTATACCTTAGGTTTTCAAATTTTATATTCGTAGGGTCGAGATCCAATACCTTTGGTTCGAGTCTCTTTAGACTTCGGCTTTAGGTTGTTATTCTGTTTTCCATTTAAAGTCTACCATCATTGTTTTCGCACAGCTTGCGTTTTAGCTGCTTCAATTCCCAATCCACACGTTCCCTTGATCATCCTAAATCATCATCTTATACGCGCATATCATTTATGTATCAATAATTTAAGTATTTTATAATTAAATTTATTAAATAAAATTTCATTTCTATAAATAGGCCAATATAGCATAATCTATGGACTTGTATGCTTTACCGTGCTCGCCCGCATACCTTATGCTAGCACTAATTCATCCCGCGTCAACCTTGTTCTAGCACTAATTCTTCCTGAATCGTATCGTGTTGATCCATGCACCTAAAAATCTCTAATCTGACATGATGCGCGCGCATACACACACACACACACACATATATATATATATATATATATATATATATATTGTAATTGGTCCAACCCGTTTATTTAAACACAGATTGTGCCAAGCACGGTCCACACCATGTCGAATAATGTCATGCAATGAGCCAGTCAATCCATTGCATCGAGATTTGTATTTCGTATTTTTTTTCTTACCGTGTATATTAAATTTAACTTCGTTTGTAAAGACCAAATATATTCCATTGATATGAGAAATGGCATGATAGCTCTGTATAACAAATCTGATAGATTCCACAACAATCACAACTAAAAAACAATCTAATAACGTAACGTTGCCTAAAATGGAAACAAAAATATAGCAGCTTAGATACTAAGAAATATTTACAAACATCTTATGGGCATGATATACATATAGGAAATCACTTTGTAAAAGATCTTGGACGGATACTAGCAATTTTGAGACATACATAGATGCTAAATAGAGTAAGTCAAAACGGTCTATGTTCCTATAAAACCACATTTGCAGAATAAATCAATATAAGGCATTAGCCTTGACAGACGATAAGTCGAAATAGCCACATTTCCAAGAAAAGACAGAATTATATGTACAATAACATAATCCCCTAGAAGTTTTTGAAAAAGATATAGACCAAAACAGATTTAACAAGGCAAAACTCGCGTATCGAAGATGTGCAGATACCTTCAGGCATATGAAAAAGTATATTACATAGGTACATGACTTGCAGGAACAATGCCTCACCTCAATAACACCATGCAATTTGTGGAAACCAAGATTTCTGTTGAATCCTTTCCTTTAAGCCCAGCATGGATTGCCATTCACTTGAATTAATCTACTTAGCACAAATACCCCGGGCTATACCACTGAATAGCCACATCAGACATTCCTGCAGATTTATCAGCTACCAACACAGACTGTTCAACTTCACCAAATGAAAGCTCTTCTAAGCAGTAGCGGAGTAACTATTAGTATCACCATCCCTTCCAAGTTGTATGCGTCGTTTATGAAACAACTTTTTTGATAAATAATTAAAATTATCAATAGCTTCCAAAATTCATTAATCCATCCGTTGACAAATGATAAAATATAATTAATAAACATTATATGTTCATAAAGAAAAGATGAATTTCAAAAACCACACATATATATAAGAACTTCGTCTTTCAAGAGCACAGATTTTGGGTAATTTAAAAAAATAAAAAATAAAAAGATAACATAATCAACCAAGATGGTGAATTGCTACTGTCCTTACCTCATTTGAGTAATTTAAACTCAATTTAGAAAAAAAAAAGACAAAAACCTAGCCATGGAAAATAGTTTAATAAATCCAATTCCCAGTAAACTTGGCTTTCTATTTAGTTTTTTTGTTATGAAATGAGTGATTTATGCCTCAATTTGGAACAAAAAAGGGACAAAAACCTAGCAATAGAAAATAACTTTAAGAAACCCAATTTCCAATAAACTTGGCTTTATATTTGGTTTTTAGTAAAGAAAATGATTAATGGAAACGAAAACCTTGTATTTAAAGAACAATTTTCAAAGTAATTATCATTCATTGAAAGGATTGAGAGTTTACCTGGAGAATCATTCTAATTTTATCACTCGGGATTAGTAACTGCACAAAAAAATTCAAACTAATAACAGCTTAAAATTTAAAATATATATATATATGTAACATAAAAAAAACTAACAAAAGACTCAAAATAAAATGTAGCACATGCTTATCAAAATAATAAAGTAGCCAACCACAATTTATCTTACAAAAACAGAAAAAGATAATAGACAAAACAACATATAAAAGTCATTATATAGATAGATAAAAAAACGAATTTAATTACATAAAGCATCTAACACTAACTTGATTAATTGAGAAGACATTAATGAATCCTGTAAAAAGCAACAAAGCAATCAAGAAAAATCTTCAATCGCAAAATCACATTCAAAGTAAAAATATCATAGAATGTAAATACAGAAAGGAACGTGCAACTTCTTAAGGTAGTGAAATACATTTTCTTTAATGCATTGTCCATCATAAAAAATAAAAAATAGGAGCTTCAACAATGTGATCATAGTTATAAGCAAGAAATAAACAACAAAATTAATCATCCTACCAAAGGAATTATAATATAGATGCATATGAAACAATTAAAATTTTAAGTAAAGAGCTTTTAATTAACCCATTCATTGATACGCACCACAACAGATCATAATGTCAATAAGTAGATCTAATTTTTTGTGTTTACTTCTTGAATGTCAATAGAAACAGCGAACAACCAGTCTACAAATAATTTACATCTAACAGTCAAAATAATTTATAAACCAAGCAGTCAAAGAAGCATGGTCAAAAGGGAATACAATGTACAATTTTCAGATAATGCACAACACTCACCAAACATCAAGAGAGAAAAAAGCGCAACCAAAAATAAAAAACAAAAAAAAAAAAAGATATTAAAAGCAAGACAAACATAAAGCCATGACAGCAGAGAAAATTAAAACAATCAATCAAAGAAATTATTTATTTTCAACTCCTTTGGAATATGCTCGTGAGGTAACTCCTCAATATTCATTTGAATAATCTGATAAAAGAAAACATGTCAGAATTGAAGATACTGTGAGAACTACATGATGATGAAAAACCGAAAAATGCATTTCTATTGCTAAAATGTTTAATTGACTAACTCAAATATTTAGAAAAGAAAAATGATCCCAGCCCAGGATTTGAAAGTAAAAAGTCAAGCGAAGCAGTTGTTCATTTTATTTTGGATGGCGAATTCAGAAACGCAATGAAGCTAGAGGTGAGGATGAGCAAAAATGGGCAATAGTCGAAAGAGGAAGAAATGGGAGATTTAGAGTACTGATAAGGATCTGGAAGGTGAAGACGATGTCAAAAGCACAACAAGATTTTGAACAGTCTTAATGCATGTCTTACATGTGTTCATCAAAAAAGAAAAACGTGGCATGAAGAATGAAAAACATATCCATCCATTTATTAAAACGTGGCATGAAGAATGAAAAACATTTATCTGTTTAATAATAAAACAAAACGAAAAGAATTGAAGCAAAAGTTTCGGTAGTTAAATAAAATTTTAAAGTAAATTCAAAACTTAAAAGAATTTTATCGGTAATGACTAAATCGGGTAAAACGAGCCAAAATAGAAAAAATTTCTTAAATAAGTGGGTCCAAATTTTTTATCGAACATACTAGAGACTTAATATAATACATGAGAAGTGAAAATTCAAAAGAAAATGAGCTGAAATAATTTTTGAAAATTTTCTAAGTGCAGGGCAGCTGGTAACCCAAACCCAATACACTGCAGGCCCAACAAAAAGGCCCAAATGGAAGAGGGTTTTAGAAGGTGTTTAAGTCTGATTTCTTTTCAGGTTATAGTATATAGAAAACAATCTCTAGAAAGGTATTATACAACCTAAACCGATCTAAACAAGAGAGTTATCCCCTTTCAAAGTTCCCGTAGGCGTCCTTGGCTGTTTCTATTTGTGGATTTTTTTTAGCCATCTTCCAACCATTTTTAGAAGTCGGTCAAGAAGAACAAAATCTTTCTCTTGAAGTCCTCTAACACATATAAAAAATTAAGCTTCACACCAATTGATTTGGTGGGTGAAAAATTAGAGAGAAGAACATGGACAGAATCTGTCTTATTTCAGAGGTAAGAGAAACTTGGAATATTTTATTTCTTAGCTAGTTTTTGAGCTTGTTTAAGAAGATTCTAAGTTGTATACATGTATATTTACAGCTTAGGAACATTTGTAGAGGAAGAAAGTGAGGTCAAAGCTAGTCAACAAGGTGAGGAAGTTGATGGAAGATGATGATTGAGATATATGTTGATGTTTAATAGTTTTAGGTGATTTTTACTAAAGTAGAATTTGAAAATATATTTCCTAAAGTGAACTTGAATTTCAGCCAGCCCTTGGATAATATAGAGAAGATGAAATTTGCTTGAATTAAGCGTTGTGGAATATTAGTTTAATACCACAAAATTCGGTTTATAACTCAGTTTAATCAAATACTGTAAAAGTGTGGAAATGTGGTAATTTGATAAGTTGTAAAGTGTTGACTAGAGACTTGAATAAGTGTTTAAACTATTAAGTTGATAAGTTTGAAATTAAAGGAAAATAATTTATCGCAATAGCTAACACTAGCGCGTTTATCGGTAAAACTGAAAAAGTAAAAAAATTGACGAAAATGGGTTAGTTAGCAATGTTTAAGTTGTAAAATGTATGTGAATGTAAATAAAGATGAATCGGGTACTAATTGGATATAATTGGACTGTTTGTGTGTAAACACCACAAAATTCCTATATTTAGTTAGATTAGATATAAAAATGGGAATAATAAATTTTAATGGAAGTGTGAATATTCGTTGTAGGGCTCGAGGACTATAGGAACCGAGAAGCTCGTGGGAACCCGAAATATAAGGAGTGACAAAGCAAATGCAAGCATGGAGGGATTGGAAAATTTTAATTTATTAGTTGAAAATTATTGATGTAAAAACTTGTATCGGGAAGTTATGAGGAATGAAGAAATCCCGATAATATTTCATTTTCAGAATAATGAAAATTTCATGGAAGGCATGAATATTATCATTAGGTGATTTTATAAAAAAAAGGGAACAAATGTGTATATATATATATATATACTAGACAAATTTAAATGGACAAATATGATATATACATATATATATATATATATATTGTAATGTATAACATACAATATATAAGAATTTGTTGAGTTAATATATTTTGAAATGACAAAACAAGTAAATTCAAAGATAATATAAAAACATGTTTAGAAGTTATCTGTACCAGAAATTAAGTTCCTGGAGATGAGAGATCGATCTGGTGATATGAGAGATCGATCTCTTGGGTTTTCTAGGATGAGAGATCGATCTCATGAGGATATGAGATCGATCTGCTAAGGTTTGAACCCGTACAAAGGTATTGAGGAAGCTGAGATCGATCTATAAGGGTTATAAGATCAATCTGTCTAAATACAGGATGTTGATGAGATCGATCTGTTATAGGAAGAGATCGATCTCCCCTAAAACAAAAGGTAAAGGCAGTAGATCGATCTGTAAGATCGATCTGTACGCAAACAGAGAGTTCATGAGATCTATCTGGTATAGGAAGAGATCGATCTCCTCAAAGTCAGAGAGCTAAGGAGATCGATTTGGGTTGATAAGAGATCGATCTCCTCACTACGAGAATACCTGGCAGATCGATCTATAGATCGATCATGCCTCAAATAGAGAGATTGGAAGATCGATCTTCCTATTCGACAGATCGATCTTCTCTAACATTTTCAAATTGTGAGATCGATCTCCTTGCTTCATTTTGCCTTGTTCTTGCAGGAACTATAACTAAGAGATCGATCTGGTCAAGATGGCAGATCGATCTGGCATTCTACTGGAGGTACCCAACGGCTATTTCTGCAAAAATCTCAACGGAAAAAACAACATTAAATGCTCCAACTACCAATCCTTCAGTATATAATCAAGCATTGAAGACACTGAGAAAAAAGACACCATTGCTGCACATTCTATATATTCTCAAGAGTTTAATTCTTTCATTCCATTAGTCTTCAATCCTCATTTATTGAGTTTGCTGTATAAGCTTGTGTGCAAAAGCTGTATTTGTCCTACCCACATTAAAAGCTTGATATTGTATTCATCCTATCTTTGAGAGAGAAGAGGATTGTTCCTCAGTGAGATAAACTTTGTAAAATGGTGAATACATCTTTGTTTAAGAAGGGTAGAGAGGTTATTCCTTAACCTGAAAAATGGAGTGTGTAACTTTCAGTGAAAGTGAGAAAGAAAGCTCTTGACAAGAAGGTCAAGGAGAGATGACGTAGACAAGAGAGTGGCCGAACCTCTATAAACCACTGTTTTTGATATTCTCTTCCTTATCTTGTTTTAATTTGTTTCATTACATTTTATTGCTTATTCATTATTTGTTAATTAAGTTCAAAAGAGTTTAAATTGCCATTAAGAGTTAGAAAACCGATTCACCCCCTCTCTTGGTAGAGCTAACAATTGGTATCAAAGCTAGGACTCTTTGATCACATAGGAATAACTTCCTAAGAGTTAGAAATGATCTAATGGCTCACAACAATGTAGCAACTATCTTAGTAGGAGAGGGGCATTCTACGGTTAGGCCTCCTATGTTCAATGGGGAACATTATGCTTATTGGAAGACTAGGATGATGTTATTCATTCAAGCAAACGATTATGAAGTATAGAGGATTATCACTAAAGGACCTCAAATTCCTACAAAAAGAATAGAGGGAAGAGATATCCCTAAAGAAGAAGATGAATGAGATTCAAATGATGTTAAATGTGCTCAGCTAAATGCTAAGGCCATGCACACACTTTTTTGTGCTTTAGGGCCAAATGAATACAATAGAGTCTCCGGTTGTGACAATGCCAAACAAATTTGGGATAAATTGGCAATAACTCATGAAGGTACAACCCAAGTAAAGGAGACTAAAATAGGAATGCTCACACATGACTATGAGCTATTTAGGATGAAAGATGGAGAGTCAATCAGTGATATGTTCACTAGATTCACTGATGTAATTAATGGATTAAAATCATTAGGAAAAACATACTCTAATATAGAAATGGTCAAGAAAATATTAAATATACCTAAATCATGGGAAGCTAAAGTGACTGCAATTGAGGAATCCAAGGACCCTCACACATTGTCACTAGATGAATTAATAGGATCGCTACTCACTTATGAGATGAAATTGAGAAGAAATGAAGAGCCACCCAAGAAAGTGGGAGTTGCTCTAAAATCTACTACTCAAGAGGAAAATAAAAATGAGAGTGGTAGTGAAGAAGATCTTGAGATGACAATGTTTGCCAAAAGATTTAACAAGTTCATGAGAATGAGAGCTAGTGGTAGTAATAGGAGAAACCACAAGAGAGATCAAGAAGAGGTAGGAAGAAAAGATACAATTGTGTGTTATGAATGTAAAAAACCAGGACACATTAAGTTTAACTGCCTTCTTCTTAAAAGGTCTAATGATAGGTTCCACAAAAAGAAGGCAAAGGTGGCTACATGGAGCGACAGTGACTGCTTCGATGATGATTCAAATGAGGACATTGCCAACTTGTGCTTCATGGCTATTGAGGATGAAAAGGTAACTTCAAACCTCAATGAATACTCTTTTGATGAATTACAAGATGCCTTTGATGATCTTGCATTGGAATATGAATGCATGAGTATGAAATATAAGAAGATAATCTGTAAATTGAAGAAAGAAAATGAGTTAATACTAGAGGACAAATTAGAATGTTAAAAGAAATTAGAAATTACAAATCTTGAAATTTGTGACCTAAAAGAAAAAAATAGCAACTTACATAAGTCTTTTAATAGGTTCTATATGGGTTAACAAAAGTTAGATAACATGCTAGAAACTCAAAGGGCATTCTTTGATAAAAATGGGTTAGGATATAATGCAAAAAGTAGAGAGACTCATCTCAAAAGCTTCATTGCTAGAAAGAGCATGAATAAACCTTCAACTACTTGTTCATATTTTAATAGAAATGGACATGCATCACATAATTGCAATATGAAGATGACCACTCTTAAAGGAAAAATAGTAAAAAGATTGTGGGTTCCAAAAGAAGTAATTAACTCAAAAGATCTTAATGCATTGGTAAAATGGATCCCAAAGGGATCAAGAATTGCATTCACTAACCTCAAAGGACCCAAGAGAACTTGGGTACCTAAGATATGAGTTTGAATTTTAATTGTAGGTGATTGAGCATTGCCACCAAGATAAAACAAAGGAAGCTTGGTACTTGGACAGTGGATGCTCAAGGCACATGATGGGTGAGAGAAGCCACTTCAACTCATTTAAATCAAAGGTTGGTGGAGAAGTCACATTTGGGGACAACTCCAAAGGCCAAGTTGAAGGAAGTGGCTCAATAGGTAATGACTATTTTTCATTAGAAAAAATATTGCTTGTTTGGGGTCTAAAGCATAATTTATTAAGCATAAGTCAACTTTGTGACAAAGGTTACGAAGTAATTTTTGATCGCATGAAATGTCATGTTCTAGATCCTAAGTCAAATAAAGTTCTTTTCCTAGGCCATAGGCAAGGTAATATATACATTGTCTATCTTAATGAACTCAAAAATGAAAACATATGCCTAATGGTAGACAATAAAAAAGAATCTTGGTTATGGCATAGAAGACTAGGTCATGCTAGCATGCATATGTTATCTAAGTTAGCTAGAAAGGATCTAGTTATAGGATTACCCAAGTTGTCCTTTGACTATGAAAAAATATGTGAAGCGTGTGTTGAAGGAAAACATAAAAGGATAACATTTAAGCCTAAGAATAGTGTATCCACCACTAGGCCTCTTCAATTACTCCACCTAGATTTATTTGGACCAACTAGAACAACAAGCCTTGGTGGGAAACACTATGGATTTGTAATAGTTGATGATTACACTAGGTTCACTTGGGTGTTCTTTTTGAGAGTGAAAAATGAAGCTTTAGAAAAGTTCATAGCTTATACAAAAGTGACTCAAAATGAAAAAGGATATACAATAACTAGTATTAGAAGTGATCATGGCAAGGAGTTTGAAAATATAGGATTTGATGAGTATTGTAATAATCAAGGAATTAGCCATAATTTTTCAGCCCCTAGGACACCACAACAAAATGAAGTAGTTGAGAGAAGAAATAGAACATTGGAAGAAATGGCTAGAACCATGTTGTGTGAGAATAATTTACCAAAATATTTTTAGGCTGAAGCTATAAACACATCTTGCTATATCATTAATAGAGCTATGATTAGACCCATGCTAAAGAAAACTCCTTATGAGCTTTACAAAGGTAAGAAGCCTAACATTAGCTACTTCCATCCTTTTGGCTGCAAATGTTTCATCTTAAATAATGGGAAAGATACTTTAGGAAAATTTGATGCCAAGAGTGATGAGGGAATCTTTCTAGGATATTCCTTAAATTTAAAGGCTTATAGGGTATATAACAAAAGAACATTGATGGTTGAAGAATCAATTCATGTAATATTTGATGAGTCAAATGATTTATCTAAAGATTCAACCAATTTTGAGGATGTTGGAATATTTGATGAAAACTTGGAGGAAATTCCAAACTTAGAAGAAGATTTATTAGAAAAACTTGACTTAAATAAAGAAGATGAAGAAGAAATAGAGATATTAGAAAGAAAGTCTAGAGCACCAAGAGAATTAGGATATGTAAAAGACTGTGAAATAGTAGGAGATCCAACCCTTGGAGTTAAAACTAGATCATCTCTAAGGAATATGTGTCAATATATAGCCTTTGTGTCTCAAATAGAACCTAGAAATGTCAATGAAACCTTAGATGACAATAATTGGTTCTTAGCAATGCAAGAAGAATTAAATCAATTTGAGAGAAGCAAAGTGTGGAAACTAGTTCCTAGGCCTAGTGATCACTCTATAATTGGAACTAAATGGATATTCAAAAACAAAATGGATGAAAATAGTGTGATCATAAGAAACAAGGCTAGGTTAGTTGCACAAGGTTATAGACAAGAAGAAGGAATAGACTATGATGAAACTTATACACCGGTAGCTAGATTAGAAGCTATTAGAATGTTACTTGCCTTTGCATGCTATAAAAACTTCAAGTTATATCAAATGGATGTAAAGAGTGCATTCTTGAACGATTTCATTAATGAAGAAGTGTATGTTGAACAACCTCCCGGCTTTGAAAATCATGAATTTCCTGAACATGTTTTCAAACTATTTAAGGCACTCTATGGTTTGAAACAAGCTCCTAGAGCATGGTATGAAAGGTTGTCAAAATTCTTACTAGAAAAATGATTTTCAAGAGGAAAAGTAGATACCACTTTATTTATCAAAAATAAAAATAAAGATTTACTAGTTGTTCAAGTGTATGTAGATTATATTATTTTTGGATCAACTAATGAATCTTTATGCCAAGAGTTTGCTAAGATCATGCAAGATGAATTTGAAATGAGCATGATGTGAGAGCTCACTTTCTTCTTGGGACTTCAAGTGAAGCAAACAAAGGAAGGAACCTTCATCAATCAAGCAAAGTATGCTAAGGATTTTCTCAAGCGATTTGGAATAGACAATTGCAAACCTCAAGCAACTCCAATGGGCACCAACATCAAGCTTGATAAAGATGAAAGTGGTAAGTGTGTAGACACTAAACTCTATAGGTCTATGATTGGTTCATTACTCTATTTAACTGCAAGTAGACCAGATATTTTATTTAGTGTATGCCTTTGTGCTAGATTTCAATCCTCTCCTAGGGAATCACACTTATTAGCAACTAAAATGATCTTTAGATACCTTAAGGACACTCCCTCTCTAGGACTTTGGTACCCTAAGGACTCCACTTTTACACTTCATGCATTTTCGGATGTAGACTTTGGGGGATGCAAAATAGATAGGAAAAGTACTTCAGGTACTTGTCAATTCTTAGGGAATAGATTAATCTCCTGGTTCTCTAAGAAACAAAATAGTGTGGCTCAGTCCACAACTGAAGCTGCATACATAGCAGTAGGTAGTTGTAGTGCTCAAGTGTTGTGGATTAAACAACAAATGAAAGACTATGGTATTGACATGAAACAAGTCTCTATTAAATGTGATAATGCCAGTGCCATCAATTTATCTAAAAATCCTATTCAACACTCTAGAACTAAGCACATTGAGATTAGGCACCATTTCCTTAAAGACCATGTTCAAAAGGGAGATATAATTCTAGAGTATATTGACACTTTACATCAAATAGCTGATATATTCACCAAACCTCTTGATAGAGATAGGTTTTGTGTCCTTAGAGGTGAATTAGGACTCATGAATGTTCCTTAAGATGTATATGCTTCAAAACCTTGATTTCAAGTTATTTTTAAAAGAGTTTATCAATGATTTTTTTTGGGCAAAAAGTATGAGAGATCGATCTCCTATCAATATAGATCGATCTCCTATCAATATAGATCGATCTCCATATTTCAAATAAGCCTAAAGCATAAAGGTTAAGTAAGGCAGATCGATCTTCTTACCTATAAGATCGATCTCCTTAAGCCTCGGTCAAACAGCAGATCGATCTATGCATTTGGCAGATCGATCTTCTTAAGCCTCTGTCAAACAATAGATCGATCTGGGCCCATGACAGATCGATCTCATTAAGCTTCTGTATTTTGAGGATCGATCTCTTGGTACAACAGATTGATCTTCAAGTTTCTGGAAATGACATCGCCTCGACAGATCGATCTCCTGTGTCCTGGACTATAAAAACTGTTCAAAATCCCCAAAATTTGAAAAATCCAAATCTTCAAATCCCTAACCCCTGTCGCACCTCAGCCCTCGATTCTCCCTCGCAGATCGATCTTCGGTAAGAAATTTGCCCAATATTTTCATCAGTCTTGGTCTAGTAACCTACATTGCTAAATTTTTCTTCACAAATTTATCTATTTTTTGTTGTAATCTCAATTAGGGCAATTTTTACATTGTTCCATTAGGTAGGTTTTTAGAGAACTAGTTTTAAGATTGTATCCAGTGTCTAGAAACATGCCAAGACTTAAGAGAGTAGGTCAAAAACCTCCTAGACCGAGTGTAGATCAAGGGTCCTCCTCTCAATCAAACCCTTCATCTTCAGTCATTACCTTTAATAGGTGTTTTCAAACACCTGCAAAAAGGAAGCGATATGAAGAGTATTTTTCAACAATGCCAATTAAACATTGGTGAGCCATTGATTTTTCATTCCTCAACTGTATTGATTTTCCTTATCTATCCAAATTCGAAGAATTTGGATGGATTCCTTTCCTCAAAATCAATACCCCTGTACCCCCAAACATTATCAGGGCATTCTTTTCTAATGCTGAACTCATCTACGATCCTGATGATACCTGCAAAATCCTTGGTTTTAAAACATTTGTCATGTCTAAAAGCTTGTCAATATATACAACCATTCTAGCCCGAGTATTTGAGATAAGGGATGAGGGATTGACTGAGGAAGAAAGTGAAGTCCCTTTAGAATTCGATCTTCCCGGGGATAAGGGGGTGACCTACCGATGCACGCAAGGTTACTCCACCTTATTATCTCGTGGAATCTCCGTCCATTCGGTACCCGTCATTCCACAGTTAGGAGGTTAGATTGCTTCTGGCTCTACCACATCCACTCCACAAGTCAAAAACCCAATCTTGTCCATTTCATCTATGAAGATTGGTTAAAGATCGTACGCGGCCAAGCCACCACGATAGTTTTTTCACAACCGTCGGTTTATCTTCTATAACAACTTGGAGTCGACTGTAGCTGTGAAACGGGTGAAGTGCCCTCCCCAAAGAGCATCTTAAACATTGGGACACTTCATCACATGGGGTATTACAAGGACTTTCGAGGAGATTGGAAGAAGAAACGAGGACAGCAGCTTGAGGCAGCCATGGAAGAAGACCCATCGGATGAGCCCATGGATCCACCTACTGCACCTACTGAGGGTCCATCTTCTTCAACTACTCAGCCCACTGCACCTACCCCATCACCCGTTGGCATGGAGTCGATTGTGACGATGATCATGGAGCTAAACCGAAAGATAGATGAAGGTTTTGCAAACCTTCATGCCACACAGCAGGCGATGTTTGATGATCTGCAGGTCACTCGTACTCACGTTGAGGAACTTTTGGATCGATTTCCTCCTCCGCCGTAGGACATGAATATTAAAAAAAGTTTAGTTAGTTTTCATGTTTACTCCTTATTTTTTATGAAATGACATTTGCTTGAATGAGTCTTTTTATGCAATGACAGTTGTTGGGATGTTAATTATAATGATTTATAATGTGTTATAAGTTTGAAATGCCATGACAAGTTGTTGAGAAAATTAATTGCCTTGATATCCTTCTTGCCATTGATATGACAAAAAGGGGGAGAAGACTGTTAAGAGAACATGGGTTGTTTAAAACATATTTAAATGGCTTCAAATACGTTAAAGAAACATGTCTAAAGGTTTAAAGGAATGGTTAAAATGAGGGGGAGCTAAGAAAGTTAAAAGGTCAAAAGCCAAAAGTAAGGGGGAGCTTACAAAAAGGGGGAGTTTGTGCACAATGCAAATAGGTAACTAAACATGTTTATTGAATAGGTTTTGTCATATCAAAAAGGGGGAGATTGTTGAGTTAATATATTTTGAAATGACAAAACAAGTAAATTCAAAGATGATATAAAAACATGTTTAGAAGTTATCAGTACCAGAAATTAAGTTCCTGGAGATGAGAGATCGATCTGGTGATATGAGAGATCGATCTTCTGGGTTTTCTAGGATGAGAGATCAATCTCATGAGCATATGAGATCGATCTACTAAGGTTTGAACCTGTACAAAGGTATTGAGGAAGCTGAGATCGATCTATAAGGGTTATAAGATCGATCTGTCTAAATACAGGATGTTGATGAGATCGATCTGTTATAGGAAGAGATCGATCTCCCCTAAAACAAAAGGTAAAAGCAGTAGATTGATCTGTAAGATCGATCTATACACAAATAGAGAGTTCATGAGATCGATCTGGTATAGGAAGAGATCGATCTCCTCAAAGTCAGAGAGCTAAGGAGATCGATCTGGGTTGATAAGAGATCGATCTCCTCGCTACGAGAATACCTGGCAGATCGATCTATAGATCGATCCTGCCTCAAACAGAGAGATTGGAAGATCGATCTTCCTATTCGACAGATCGATCTTCTCTAACATTTTCAAATTGTTAGATCGATCTGCTCATATATGAGATCGATCTCCTTGCTTCATTTTGCCTTGTTCTTACAGGAACTATAACTAAGAGATCGATCTGGTCAAGATGGCAGATCGATCTGGCATTCTACTGGAGGTACCTAACGGCTATTTCTGTAAAAATCTCAACGGGAAAAACAACATTAAATGCTCCAACTACCAATCCTTCAGTATATAATCAAGTATTGAAGACACTGAGAAAAAAGACACCATTGCTGCACATTCTGTATATTCTCAAGAGTTTAATTCTTTCATTCCATTTGTCTTCAATCCTCATTTATTGAGTTTGTTGTATAAGCTTGTGTGCAAAAGCTGTATTTGTCCTACCCACATTAAAAGCTTGATATTGTATTCATCCTATCTTTGAGAGAGAAGAGGATTGTTCCTCAGTGAGATAAACTTTGTAAAAGGGTGAATACATCTTTGTTTAAGAAGGGTAGAGAGGTTATTCCTTAACCTGAAAAAGGGAGTGTGTAACTTTCAATGAAAGTGAGAAAGAAAGCTCTTGACAAGAAGGTCAAGGAGAGAGGACATAGGCAAGAGATTGGCCGAACCTCTATAAACCACTGTGTTTGATATTCTCTTCCTTATTTTATTTTAATTTGTTTCATTACATTATATTGCTTATTCATTATTTGTTAATTAAGTTCAAAAGAGTTTAAATTGCCATTAAGAGTTAGAAAACCGATTCACCCCCCTCTCGGTAGAGCCAACAGAATTAATAAATGAACACAAAATAATAAAACAAAAAAATAATACAAACATTAAACAAAAACAAACAACTACATATCTATCTATATATTAATATAACATATATATATATATATATTAATATAATATATATTAGGTGGTATGGAATTAGCTTTCAAAGAAAGCCAATTCCGTATCCTATTTTTTTGAAATGTAGAGGCTGTAGCGGGGAGCGGGAAAGGGAAAAGAAAAGAAGAGAAGAGGAGAATGGAAGAAGGAGAGGGCTGGCCGGGAGGAAGAGAGGAGAAGAAAGAAGAAAGAGAAGAAGAGAAGAGAGGACAGGGAGAGGAGAGGGAAAGGAAAAGAAGAAGAAGAGAAGAAGAAGAAGGCTGGAACCGAGAGGCAGGAGAGAAGGAGAGGGAGACCAAAGGGAGAGCTGGAACCGAGAGGCAAGGAAGAAGAAGACAGAGGCTGAAGGTGAAGCAAGGGCCGAGAAAGAAGAAAGCAGACCAGAGACTGAAGGGAGGCCAAAATCGAGAGGCAGAGAAAGAAACTGCAGCAGAGCAAACCGAGGAAGAAGACCAGAACAGAAAAGGCTGAAACCGAGAGGCAGGAGAGATTGAGGGAGAGCAAACTGAGGCTGGAAAACAGGAGCAGGACTGAAGGAAGAAGAAGAGCAATCGGGGCTGGGCTGATCGAGAGGGAGGAATGGAAAATGAAAAAAAGAAAAGAAAAAAAAAAGAGGAAGCGAGAAAGAAAAGAAAAGGTAAAATATATATATATGTGTATATGTATATTTAATGTACATGTATATAAATGTGATTGTGTTTATAAGCATGATAATGTAAATTAGATTGGATATGGAAAATAAATGGGAAAGATGAGAAATAGACAATATATATATATATTTATGTGATGATGAATAAGGAAATTAAATGATAAAATGAATGGGTGTATATACTTAGGTGTATATACAAATAGGTGTATAAGATAAATATGTGTGCTAGTATATGTACATACAAAGAATATATACATGTGATAAGGAAAAATGAAAACAATAATAATATATATATAGGAGTATATATATATATATATATATATATATATATATATTTATGTGTATATACATGTAGATGTATATAATAAATGTGAATGTTAATATTTTTATGTACAAAATATATATATAGTAATGAAAATATATAAACGCGCGTGTTGGCCTAGGTATGTACAATTATACGTACACACGAAGTAGTAACGAATAAGTTACGATTTTAACGCAATTCGGATGATTCGCATGAGTAGGATGCTAAGTAAACAATTTCGGTGTAGGTGAATCGTAGAAGAAATTAAAGGAGGTACAAGGAGGCGTCACCACTTGAATTCGACATTTCGATAGATCGAGGTAAGGGGTACTATTTAACTTAGTTCTGATAATGCATTCTTGTTTCACCGATAAAAGATTTTATGAAGGTGCATATAATTTGAAATGATTTATCAATGCTTTCATACTTGTGAAACTGTTTGCGAAGCATGTTTTAATTTGTCGAAATATTGTCCGAGTACCTTCCATGATATGAAATGAATTTTCCTAAGGTATGAAACGTATGGATGTTTTACATTTATTTATGATTTTATATCCATATCGTTAAAGAAACTTTTGACAATTTCAAAAGCATAGAAAAAGGGAAAAGGGGGAAAAAGAAAAGATGTTTTGAGACTATAGGAGTCATGTATGGTTACTTCTTATGGTGTTCCGGCTCCACCACTTGGGTGCCGATATGTAGGGCCCCTTTAGCACTTGACTCAACCTGTGTGGAAGATGTCGTGCTACTGGTGGTTTGTGATGATGTTTTCGGTAGTATCTTGTGCCCGCGCAGCATGCAAATATGTTTCCTACACGGAAAGTGCCATTGGTGTCCGTGTCCTAGCTAAGTGCTAGTGAAAGCAAGTAAGATAGATACTACCCATATTTTACGAAAGGGCTGTACGACCCTGATCCAGTCTACAGCCCACTTACTATGACCATAGGTATGATGACTCTCTACGTAGACTGACACGTATCGCATGACTTAGTTATAGCCTTGTCTCCTCGATTTGATTATGAATATCGACTACGATGAATGAATATGTATTTTCTTGAGATATACGATAATTGGTTACGACCGATATTGTCACGACCCAATTCCATTCTCTTTAACCAAAAATCACTGAAAATTTTTCACGTTTTACTGTTACCTTACTCGGTCGTGAACTAAACTCACCACACACTATTGGGCTGTGAGTCAATAATAAACACCACATCTCATTCATTCTCAATTAAGTAAAACGATGTCATACATTTGCATTTAATCGTGTACTTATACGAATACATGTTTTACTGACATCTACATCCCTCGTAATTACAATTCAACGAATACTGTGCTTTTACATTGTTTAGATATAAAAAGAATCACTGTGTTGTACCTCTTTGCAATGGAGATGCAGCGGAGTCCAAAATACCACGCCTCAGTCCTTACTGGGCTACTATGCACGCTCTGTAGGGGGGAAAATAGAGTGGGATGAGCAACCACACGCTCAGTAAGGCAATAATGCAAGCATGGTAGATAACTACTCTATCTACATGCTGATAGTGTTATGCATAAATCATTTATGGTAGGAGCATGAGGAATAAAACTATGCCATGTGAATATACATATATATCATGTATCAAAATCATGTGCGTTGGCATATAAAACATGGTAGAAACATCATGTATAAATCATCTCATGCTCAATCTCATTTAAATTCGTAAAAAGGGCAATTCATTTAGAAACCTCCTTTTTAAACCAACACCATAAACCCCTTTCTCAACACATAATTACCACCTAATCAACTCACAAGCACAACCACATTTTCATTTCACAATTCACGCATGTGTATAAAACTAGGTCACTATATCGAAAGTGCCTATGTGGACCATTACATCATAAACCATCCCAGACCACACGCATCCAGGTGTGCGGGGTATCACGCTGGCACGAAGATGGATTATCCCTCGCCAGACTTTCTCTTCACATAACCATCATGCGGTACATCGTACTCCATGTGATATACACGGTACAGCGTACTCCGCAACTCATAACGTGATCGGGGGTGCCATTCCTAGGTTTTATCTACCCCATACCAAGAGTTTTCCATATTCCGTGAAGGAGAGCCTCCCTGCCGAACAGAGCCTCCCTGCTTAACAGAGCCTCCCTGCCTCCTCGGGCTTAAGGATGTTAGCTTAAGGATGTAGGGCTTAAGGATCCTTCCGTAAGAGAGCCTCCCCACCGAACAGAGCCTCCCCGCCTAACAGAGCCTCCCCGCCTCTTTGGGCTTAAGGATGTCGGTTTAAGGATGTAAGGCTTAAGGATCTTACTAACTTTCACAACCTTATACGTATCATAATGTGCAAACTTGTGCGAGCAAAACTCTAGCACGACTCATGCATCCTATCATAAGGAGACGCGTACGAGCATAGCTCTAGTACGGTTATACTCATAGAACAGACCACTCACAAGCCACGTACGAGCAAAAGCTCCAGTACGGTTTATAAACATCATCATAGTTTCCAAATCAAGGTGCGAGCTAAGCTCCAGCACGTTTCATACAAATGAAAACATAGAAATCCAGCGCGAGCGAGGCTCTAGCACGATTTATGTCATACAAATATGATAGGCGGCTCATACACAATCAAACAATCCCGAAAATTGGGTTTAGCACTCACAAATGCTTTTCCACAACAACCATACAATACTAGCCGACCCATCTACTAGCTTGCTTAAAACCAAGCAATTCGTTTTGGAAAAACATCAAAACATTAGATTTATGCAATTATTAGCCTTACTATCCCATTTCATAAAATCCACTTCAAATCCAAAACTACGCATATACTCCTCATCATTCACGAATACCATCAATCATTTATTTGAGCAACCATGCATTTCATACAACACCCAATATTCACCCACAAGTTCAAAGTACGAGCAGCTACCTCTATATACTCACAAAATTCCCTTACCTGGAATCACGATGCGTGATTCCACTTCCTTAAGCTGCTTACTCGTACGGTTCGATTTGTCTTCAACGAACTCTTCGAGACTGCACGAAATCGTATCCCGCATTATATTCGATCCATATATTGCAATCCCTTGTGCTTGCTATAGTCAATTTAATCTATAGCCTCTATTAAAGCTTATTTGGCCTCGTTTCATTACTTTACCCATAGCTCGAGTCTATGGATCTTCTTAGGCCTATTATCTTATTCAAAATCGATATCAAATCGACATAAAGCTCATAGTGTTCATATTTCATGAATCCCCTCACTATGGCATTTATCAATCATATACATACCCATTTTCACAATTCCTCAAACTCACCAAGTAATTCCATCTAACCATCTAAAATCATAAACATTACCCCAATAACAACTTTAGCATGCCATAAATCATAAGCTCATTCAATCCCATACATCCTCACATTATACCCATTTTAGATTTCTAGGTCACACCAATTCCACTACATTCCTAGGTAGTTTATCCATCAATACTCATATCAATCAACTCCAAAATCAATTAAATAGCTAATGCATTTGGATTGGAGTGTTAGACCCTTACCAATATGATTTCTCTTCTTGCTCCAAATGGTAATGCCCTTAACTCCTTCAATTCCAAAAATGGGAAGATGCCCTCTCACTATGTTGTTCTTCTCTTTGATAGGGACAACTTTGCCTCTAATGATCTCTCTTCAAATCTCACTGAAAATGACTGATTTTAGAGAGGGAAAGTTAGGTTTTTGGGGTTGAGATTGTAAAGTTAAGTGTTTTTTCGAGATTTCCAGATTTTCAGCTCTCCTTATATAGAAATGACTTGAGGAGATCGATCTGGTCCAAGAGGAGATCGATCTGGTCCCTTAAAATCCCTCTTTTTCACGGTATTTTTAAGCCTGAGATCGATCTGTCGAAGCATGAGATCGATCTGTTAAAGCATGAGATCGATCTGTCAAAGCATGAGATCGATCTGGTCCCAAACAGAGAGCTAAGGAGATCGATCTGGGTGCTTGGGGATCGATCTTTTCACTACAGAATGCTTGGGAGATCGATCTGGCCCCATTGGAGATCGGTCTGCTCTATTCTTTTGCCCAAATAAGAGCATTCTGGCTCTTCCAGATCGATCTCTCATCCTATGAGATCGATCTGGCCCTCATGTTTTCCAGATTTCCTGCAGTTTCCTTGCTGCAACTCATACCAACACATCCTTAATCTATTGCCATGGCCATTTTCTCATCCATCCACCTTTATAACTTGAAAATGGCATCCATTCATACCTTATGCACATTGAAACTTATGTGCATTCATTGTATGTCCAAAGGTATGCTACATGAAACTAAATGGAAGTATAGCTCCATTCCATTTTTACCACACTACTCATCTTGAGTTTCAATCACATCCATCTCTTGCCAGAACTCATTTCTTCATATTCATACTTAATGAAACTTGCATGTATGCTACAATTCATATTACACATACATACATTGAATCCATGGACTTACAGCAATCATACTTTACATTACAAGTCCATTCATATTATTTGATCCAATTACACCCATTACCATTATACATATACGGGGTCTTACAGATATGCTTCATGAAATGTTTATGAAATGATTATGAAATGTTCATGAAATGTTCATGAAATGATTATAAAATGTTTATGAAATGTTTTATGAAACATTTATGAACTCGATGGTTTTAAGAACTCATTCATGAACAATGAAAAGCTGTAAAATGGTTAAGCATGTTATTTGTTTTAAAGACATGCATGCTTTATGACCTTTTATGATGATTATGCATGAAATGACAATTTATGTATTTCATTAAAGTTTGGTTCTATGAACGATTTCACATGCTTTTATATATCAGAACTGCTTTAAGAGTATTATCTTACTGGGTTTTGTCCCAAAAGTTCACCCCTCTACCTCTCAGACCATTTACAGTGATCGTGGGCGATACCTGCCGCGTACACGACGTAGGCTATGGGAAAGAGCTACCCTAGGCTACTTTTTGTACACGCAGAAAGGTATACAATTATAGTCCTGTACCAGACATACTTGTATGCACAAACATATATTGGGAATATTTTGTTGGGATGTAATTTGTAAGGAAACGATGTAAAGAATATGATTATTGGGATTAGGTTTTAAGATGATCGGTATTAAATCAATATGGATTTATTGAGTTGTAAATGTGGATTTGGAAAGTATGCTTGCTAGTTGTGGATATCTAGGATTGTTGGAAAGCATGCTTGATAGTTGTGGATATCTAGGGTTGTCAAAACAACTGAATTGCAGGTGGGTAGGCTCATATATAAGTCGTTATGCTGTCGAAATTTCTATCGGCCATATATGTCAAAGTATGGAAATTAAACATAAATACAGATAAAGAATTAGGAAAAGTGTTTTGACATTGCATAGGAATACAACCTAAGTGAATAAGGGAATAAGTGGGTAAATTAAGTTAAAAAAATCCCCCTATTTTCAAGGGTCAAGGGTCGTTACAGTTTAAGTGGTATCAGAGCGAAGGTTGTCTAATACTGTCAGTGTCGAAATAAGGCTAAAATTACATCCCAATGTTTGTGATTGTCTGGTTGTAGGTAATGTATACCTAATGGAATTAAGACTTGATCTTTAGAATTACGCGCAGGTATTAGATCACTTGCATGATGAGTAGAAGACGTGGACGTCTTCGGAGGCAGGCCCAGCCACCTCCACCTCCTCCACTGCAGCCAGAGAGCCCCAATACTTGTATGACTCAGTTTGAACAGCGGCTGGAGCAACATCTCGAGCGAGGACTGGAATCGATAGCTGCCATGGTTGCCCAACACCTAGGGGCAAACATTTTCGATTCAGCTGGCACGATACCATTTCCTACTCCGATGCTGACTCCGCCATAAGCACCACCACTTCCTCCTCCACAAGTTCCTCCAGTACCTATGATGCCTCAGCCTCTTGTACAGGCCCAAAGCGAGGAGAGGGATATCAGTAGAATAAGGGATTTTCGAAAGATGAAGCCTCCAACATTTAAGAGAAAGACAGAGATAAGAGTAAGCGAACGAAGTTTGTGAGATAGGACTTTCGGAGGGGCCAACCTAAGAGACAAAGGGCAGATGAGTCTCAGGCTAGGATTGATAGGCCCACGGCTCCTATAGCTACCCCACAAACTACCAAAAGCTTCCAGCAGTATGAGAGATTGTGCACTAGTTGTGGTAATTTCCATAGAGTTGCGTGTCATTGGTCCACAGGGAGCTGTTTTAGGTGTGGACAGAGGGGACACCTGATTAAAGATTACCCACTGAATAAGGTTCCACAGTCCCCAGAGCTACCACGACAATTGGAAAGGCAAGCTCCTCAGAGACAAGTCCCATAGAGACGGGCTACTGCAGCAGAGAAAGGTAAGAAGCCTGTCACTCATGGAAGGGTCTTTGCCTTGGACTGATATGGTGTGTAGGACCTATGAAATCAAGGTAGGAGATAGGATCATATTAGCATATCTAATCTGGTTGAGCATGTATGGCTTTGATGTAATTTTGGGTATGGATTGGCTAGCCACCAACCGTGTAAGTTTAGACTGCTACTCTAAGACTGTAACCTTCTCCTTACCTAGTAAGTTTAATGTATGTTTTGCAGTTAAGGAATAAAGTTTATGATTTTGACTATTGATGAGAATTTTTTATGAATGTGTTGATGTGAAGGTTATATTGCATTCATCTCCGATACTAGTCGAGAATGTCCAAGTATTCAGGACATATCTGTGGTATGCAAGTTTCCAGATGTGTTTCCTGAGAAACTACTGGGACTACAACTGGAGAGAGAGTTGGAATTCACTATAGGTTTGGCACCAGAGACTTAGCCAATCTCGAAGCCTCCTTACTGGATGGACTTTGTGGATCTTGAGGAATTGAAAAAAAGAGTTGCAAGAACTGTTAGATAAAGGGAGTTCAGAAACTCATAGGATATATTGGGATATTTAGTCAAGCTAAGATGACTCCATTTGAAATTACTTTAAGGAAGCAGTGTGTAAGGCGCGATTATGATGATATGAAATGTATATTTCTAAAGTCACTAAGAAAGGGAAAGATAAAGAGAATGACGGAAAAGAAATCTACAAGGGAAATAGTGACAATGAAAGAACATAGTCACTATACTGGAAGAATGAATCAGGGAACTAACAGTATAAACAAGACTCTAAAGGTCGCACTGCTTACATGATTGATATAGATAGGGCATGTTCGGAGTATAGAAACATCCCTGTAAACAGAGAAAGTTTTCTGACACATGATCAAATTGTTGGCTCTACCGAGAGGGGGGTGAATCGATTTTCTAATGATAATGCTAAATTTAAACTTAATTGAATCTTGTTGCAAGCAATCAAAGAATAATCAATAAAGTACAGTGTAACAAATTAAAGGAGATAAGAGAAGGAAGTAGCAAACTCAGTAATTTATAGAGGTTCAGTCAATCTCTTGCCTACATCCTCTCTTCTTGAACTCCTTGTCAAGAGCTTTCTTTCACTATATCAATAGCTGATACAAACTCCCTTTTTCAAGTTAAGGAATAACCTCTCTACCCCTTTTTGTAAAGACAAATATTCACCCTTTACAAAATTATCTCACAGAGGACCTCTCATCTTCTCTTTTGAATTAAGGATGAATACAAAGTAAATCTTTCTTTTGAGGGTAGGAAAAATAACTTTTACACAAGGTTTCTTTCACACAATACAATTAATGTGATGTTGAAGATAAAGAGAATGTTAGAAAAGATCTCTTGAGAATATATAGAATTTGCAGCACAAGTCTCTTTATTTCCAGTGTCTTCAATGCTTAATTTTATATAGCAGGATTGGTAGTTGGAGCATTTAATGCTGTTCTTCCCGTTGAAGATTTTGCAGAAAGAGCCGTTGGGAACCTCCAGTAGAGTACCAGATCGATTTTCCATCATGACCAGATCGATCTCTTAGTTTAAATTCCTACAATTACAAAGCAACTTAAAACATGGAGATCGATCTCATATTTATTGAGATCGATATTATAATTTGAAAAATATTAGTGAAGATCGATCTGTCAAACTATCAGATCAATCTTCTAATCTTTCTGTTTGGAGCAAGATCGATCTCCAGGTCGATCTAGTAAGCATTCTCGTAGAGAGGAGATCGATCTCTAATCACCCTAGATCGATCTCCTAAACTCTCTGACTTTGAGGAGATTGATCTCTATCCTCAGGAGATCGATCTTATAAACTCTCTGTTTAAACATAGATCGATCTACAGATCGATCTAATACCTTTAGCCTTTGTCTTAGAGGAGATTGATCTCTTCCTAGACCAGATCGATCTCTTAGGCATTCTGTAATTTAAAGATTGATCTTATAACCCCTATAGATCAATCTCTGCTTTCTCAACATCTTATACAAGCTCTTTGAGTTCTTAATCCTTTAGCAGATCGATCTCATATTTTCATGAGATCGATCTCTCATACTTGAAAACCCAGGAGATCGATCTCTCATCTCATGAGATCGATCTCTCATCCTTAAATACTTTGTTTCTGGCAATGATATGTATTTAAATGAACTCTAAACATGTTTAACACATTTTTATATTTATAATATCCATTATTGAATTACTGTTTTGTCATTTCAAAATATATTAACTCAACAATCTCCCCATTTTTTATATGACAAAACTTATTCAATAAACTATTTTATAATCTCCCCCTTAACATTATGCATCTAGTTTTCTGGTTGCAAAAACTCCCTCTCTGCTCAGAAACTCCCCCTTACTTTAAGCTCCCTTTAACTCCCCCTTAATTTAAGCTCCCCTTAACATGTTTTCTTAACATATTCTTCTTCCCCTTTTTGTCATATCAATGGCAATAAAGGCATAAAATCATGTATCATATATCAAGAAATTACTAAGCATAACACATGTCTCAAAATGATCAAATATGTCATTTCAAAAGATAAACATTCAAGCAATTATGTCTCAAAATAACAACACATGTAGAACAATCGAATCAAGCATGCCCTAAGACGGAGGAGGAAATCGTTCCAAATATTCCTCGACTCGAGTGCAGGTGACCTGTAACTCATCGAACATGGCCTGCTGTGTGGCATGAAGTTTTCCAAAACCTTCATCCATCTTCCTGTTAAGCTCCATAACCATGGCCATAATCGATTCCATCCCGTCGGATGATGAGGCAGGTGCAGTAGGCTGAGCAGTAGACAAAGAAGGAACCTCAGTAGTCGGGGTGGTAGGCTCAGCTGGGAGATCCTCTTCCATGGCTGCCTCAGGATGGGTTTCTCGTTTCTTTCTCTACTGCCCTTGGAAATCCTTGTAGTATCCCATATGGTGAAGTGTGCCAATGTTCAAGACGCTATTTGCAAAAGGCACTTCACCGGTCTCACAGGAACAGTCGACCCCGAGTTGTTGGAGCAAGTATGCAAGCGGTTGCAGGAAGACTATTGTGAAGGCTTGTCCGCGCACGATTTTCAGCCAGTCTTCGTAGATGAAGTGGGCTAGATTTGGTTTTTAGTTTTGAGAAGTGTGAAGGTAGTGGAGCCAAAAACGGTCTAGTTTCCTGACTGTGGAATAGCGGGTTCCAAAAGGTTTGAGGTTCTACAAGATTATAAGGTGTAGTATTTCAGGACCCAATACTACCAAAATCAGTACAAATTTTTCGCTTTTGGAAAATCTTTCTTACCTTCTTGTGACATATTCCTCTTAATGGGTCGGGCTGTGCATCAATATCGATATACCCTTTTTAACCATATAAATATCACACGTAATATATATAATTACATCAATCATATTATAATAGAGTGGTCGGTATGTTTTATACATCACATGATTCTATATGTACATCCCCAAATATTCTTTCATATACAATATTGTGTTGTAAGCATACTAATACAAAATTCTGTACGTAGTGTATACCTGACAGTCGATGGGAAACAAAGATATCAACTATACCGTCTACTCTCTACACCCGCTATCTCTATGGTGCAAACACTGAAAGTGGGTGGAAAATGAAAGGGTGAGCTCCACATGATCAGTAAGGCAGTAATACAAACGGGTAGATAGCTATACTATCTACATGCTGATAAGAAATCAGGATATATGTGAGCATGAGGTAAAAACAATGATATGCCATATATATAATATCATCTGTTCTAAAATAAGAAATCGGCATATTAAAAACATGGAATAATTCTCATGTGAAAACATCTCATGCTCAATGAATCAACACATTATAAAATACCCCATATGGGTCAAAATATGATACACTCACAAATCAAAATCCATTTCAACAAAATTCTTTATTTTCAAATCTCCGTTATAAAATCACCCTTCTCATTGGGTTACAAATCAATGAAAGTTTCATAAAATCCCTCAATGGGAATAATCAAATCTCAATTGAAATCATAAGAAAATCGGGGCCTGGCCCCTCTCTCGGGTCTACCTTGGTCTATCAAGACCAATAGTTATATCATGTGAGACATGTAAGCGACTATATCGGTAATATCCAGGACTATGGCCATAACCTCGTGATCCCTGGCACACGGATCCTAGTGTGCGGGGTATCACACTTGAAACGGGAGGTGGGTCATCCTACCCGCCAGAACAGCATAATATCAGGATTGCGAGGGCAAGACTTGTTGTCTCGTGGCTAATGCCACTCCACTCCAACAATCCCTACGGTACAGCGTACTCCGCGTGACATACACGGTACAACATACTCCGTGAACCCAAGCTCAATCAGGGGTGCCTATAATAGGTCTTATCCACCCATGTCAAGTATGTCTCAGTATGCACGTGTGAGCATATCATCTCACTGTGACACATAGTCAACAAGAGGCTCCAACACGACTATATGCATGTCATATAAATTCCTGTGCGAGTGAAGCTCTAGCACGGCTCCATGCATATTCATGATATCTGAAAACCTCGTGTGAGCGAAACTCTAACACGGTTTCATAGAAATCAATAAAATCTACGCACGAGCAGCGCTCCAGTACGACTTAAACTGATTATAAATTCAATTCAAATCCACGTACGAGCAATGCTCTAGTACGGATAAGTATTAAAACTCAGTTAAAAGCTCGTACGAGAAAAACTCCAGTACGGTAGTCATATGGAATAAATCTGTAAAATAGTGCGAGTAAGGCTCCAGCACTTTGTGTATGAGTTAAAATATAAAATCCAGTGCGAGTAGTGCTCAAGCACGGTTACAACTCATATAACACTAATAGGTGGCTCAATTTTATCAAAACATGTTAAATAAATATCAATTGGCACCTAACCTGTGCCTTTTCACTTAAAACATGAAAATAATAGCCAACCTATCCATAAATTGATTGAATTAAATCTATATCATCATGAAACATTAAAATCATGAAATTCATGCAATTTCATAGCCTTACTACCCTTTTTGAAATTTTCCTAACTGGGGGCAAAATAATAATTTGGCACTATTTCCATATATTTTCGCAAAAATTATTATTCTGTTTTCGGGTAGCCTATTGAATTTAACGTAATGTAAATCCCCTCGAAACTACGTACAGCTACCTCTAAGTGCTTATAAAATTCTCTTACCTGGAATCGCGCGCGAGCTTATCCCGACTCGGCCATACCAGGTCTCTTAGTCCAATTCGCTCGTCTACGGAGCTGCATATAACCACATATGGGTTCAGTTCAAATATATTGATCAGTATTTCACTCTTACTGATCGACTTTAAAGCTCTGGGCCTGTTTTACTCTATTAGGCCTGATTGTACTTTAATGGGCCTTGAACCCCTTTTTCAGCCCGTTTCCACTTTTAAAATCCCTGTTTACTTGGCTCATTTAGCTTATCAATAATTATCGGGCTTCGTTCCAAACTCAGTGGATAGTCCAGATGCTGTTTACGATAATTACGTTGAAATTTCGAATAAAATTCTTTTTATGCAGAATTAATCCGTAAAATCCATAAAATAATCTTAACTCTGCATTTAAGGACTCATATTATTGTAATTAAAATTTACTTACCCAATATGGTGTGGGGTACAAAAATCGAAGCTAAATCGGCTCTTGTTCAAGCTCTGCAGTGACACTGCACAATTATGCAATTTCGGGTCATTTTCCATCAATAAAATATTAAATTAAATTTTCGGGATTTATCCGTAGGTCAATCCTGACTCTCGGTCACTTACTCGAATTTTGAGTTGTCCTCGGGTACACTTTCTTCCTTTCCCCCCCTTTTTTTTTCTTTTTTCTTTTTCTTTTCTTTTTTTCTCCCTTTCCTGGCTACGGTGCCATTTTGGCCCGTTTGCCATCGCCGGTGATTCCGGCCATCTCGTTGGTCGCCAGTGGGCTCAACAGAATCGTCTCGGCCTGGGGAGTGCTCGGCTGGGTCGAATTGGAGCTGGGAGGTCGCTGTTCGCCGGGATCGACGCGTTTCTTCCTCTGAACTTTCGACCGTGGATTCGTCAGAAATAGCTGCCGTCGGCGCACGTTGCTGGTACCGTGGGAACCGCCGAGCTTCGCTCTTCCTTTTTCGAGCGGTAGCTGGGCCCGTCAAACGCCGGCGGCTCGTCGGGGGGCTTACGTTTCAGGCGGGTTTCGCGGGTCTCGGTTTCAGGTTTTCTTCTCTATCCCCGATTCTGATTTCCAATTTCCATTTTTTATTTCATTTATTATTATTTTAAATACATTAAAATATATTATAATAATCAAATATCCTTAAAAATATCTTAAAAAAATATTAATTTATCCATTTAATCAATAAATGGATTTATCGGTCTATTTTCGTCTTTTCGGTATATTTTTCGATTCTTTTCGGGAAAATTTTTCGAATTAAAAATCTCGATAAATTCTGAATTAATTCTGATTAATTCTCATAATTTCCAATAAATTTATATCTAGATCAATCGGCCTCGAATTTAAATATTTTCCTCGGTATTGATCCAGATTTCGTAAATTTTATATTTTAAATAAAAATTTCTTATCAAATTTACACCGAATTTTGGTATTTTGACCATTTTACCCTTGTATGTGTTCGGGACTAAATTGAATCGACTTTCTTCATAATTCCACAATCTTTTTCCTATTTTAAATTCCTTATTTTTAGTTACCTCGATTTAATTCCTTAGACGAACTTGTTGTTTCCTTGTTTTCCCGATTTATCCATATTCGATTTTGCGTACTTTATTTCGTTTCGTCCACATTTATCAAATCCGAATCAACCATCTTATGAATCCATTAACATATAATAATGTCATACAATATGGAAATCATAAGGAATATCATACAAAAATTGTGGATCTGACAATCTCCCCCCACTAAAAGAATTTGGTCATCCAAATTAGAACCAAATCAGTCGGTAAACAACTCCAAGTACTTTTCCTGTATCATGCTCTCTAGCTCCCAGGTAGCTTCCTCCGGAGTGTGATACTGCCACTGAACCTTCACCAGGGAGATCATCTTGGATCGCAATACCTTCTCCTTCCTATCCAAAATCCGAACCGATCTCTCAACATATGTCATACTGTCACTGAGCTCTAACGGCTTGTAATAAATCACGTGTGACGGATCCGGATGGTACTTTCGAAGCATAGAAACGTGGAAGACACTATGTACACCTGACAACTCTGGTGGTAATGCCAATCTATAGGCCTTATCTCCCACTCACTCTAGAATCTCAAAGGGTCCAATAAAATGAGGGCTCGGTTTACCTTTCTTACCGAACCTCATGATACCCTTAGAAGGAGAAACTCTCAAAAACACCAACTCACCCTCTGCAAACTCTAGTGGTCTGCGTCTCCTGTCAGCATAACTCTTCTGTCGACTCTGAGCTATCTGCAATCTATCGCATATCAACCTGACATCCTCAGTAGCCTGCTGAACCAAGTTAGGAGCAAATAACAGTCTGTCACCAATCCCTTCCTATCCAATAGGGGAACGACATCTGCGACCATACAGTGCCTCATATGGAGTTATCCCGATACTCGAGTGATAACTGTTAATATAGGCGAACTCGGCTAATGGTAAATGATCATCCCAAGAGCCTCCGAAATCCAATACACACGCTCTCAACATATCCTCCAGAGTCTGTATAGTCCTCTCTGACTGACCATCTATCTGAGGATGGAAAGTGGTGCTAAATCTCAACTGGGTCCCCAACGCTTCCTGAAAGTGTTCCCAAAAATGGAAAGTGAAGCGGGCATCCCTATCAGAAATAACGCTCACTGGAACGCCATGTAGCCTGACAATCTCTCGAACATATAAGTTCGCCAATGTACTTAGAGCATCTGTAGCTCTCATAGCTAAGAAATGGGTGAACTTTGTCAGTCTATCCACAATCACCCATATGGCATCGTGACCTCTGCGGGTCCTTAGTAATCCCATCATAAAATCCATGGTGACATGCTCCCACTTCCATGTCGGTATCGATAGAGGCTGCAATAGTCCTGCAGCCTTCTGATGCTCTACCTTTACCTGCTGACAGACGAGATATCTCGCAACATACTCTGCTATGTCTCTCTTCATCCCAGACTACCAATAATCTCTCCGGAGACTCTGATACATCTTCGTACTCCCCGAATGTACTATATTCTGGCTGAGTGAGCCTATGATAAAATCATCCTCCTAATCTCAAGATCCTCGGGAACACATATCCTACCGCGAAACCTCAGTAATCCATCAGTACTCAATACAAAATCTGTATCTGCACCTGCCTGTACCTACCTTATCAACTGAATACATCCCTGATCACTCTGCTGAGCCTATCAGATACGATCAATCAACTCCGACTCCAACCTCAAGCTCGCAATGATCTCAACTCTGTCAATCTCAGGGGGTGCTATGTCCAAACTGAGGCTCGCGAACTGCACTAACAAGTCATGTGCCCGAACCATCATAAATGATACCAACCCTAGGCTCTTCCTGCTCAAAGCATCAGCAACTACATTAGCCTTTCTCGGGTGGTATAATATCTCGCAATCATAATCCTTCAGGAGCTCGAGCCATCTCCTCTGTCTCATGTTCAGCTCCTTCTGCGAGAATAAATACTTCAGACTCTTATGGTCTGTAAAGATCTAAAACTGCTCATAATATAAGTAATGGCGCCATATCTTCAGTGCAAACACTATGGCCGCCAACTCCAAATCGTGGGTTGGATAGTTCCTCTCGTGATCCTTCGGCTGTCTAGATCCATAGGCAACTACCCTCCCATCTTGCATCAGTATACAGTCCAGTCCTTGATGCGATGCATCAGTATATACCAAGAAACCTCCTGAGCTGGTAGGTATGGTGAGAACTGGAGCAGTGGTCAATCTACGCTTTAGCTCTTGAAAACTCCTCTCACAGGCATCATCCCACACAAACTCAACATCCTTCCGTGTGAGACATGTCAACGGAGCAGCTAATCTGGAGAAACCCTCTACAAATCTCCTGTAGTATCCTGCCAAACCCAGAAAACTTCGAATCTATGTGACTGTCCTGGGCCACTCCCACTGAATAACTGTCTCTATCTTGGATGGGTCCACTGACACTCCATCCCTTGATACTACATGGCTCAGAAAAGAAATATGCTCCAACCATAAGTCACACTTACTGAGTTTGGCATACAACTGTCTCTCTTTGAGGGTCTGTAGCACTATCCTCAAGTGTTGCTTGTGATCCTCCCTGGATCTGGAGTATACCAAAATATCATCGATAAAAGCAATCACAAACCGATCCAGGTATGGCTTGAACACATCGTTCATCAAAGCCATGAATGCTGCGGGGGCATTAGTCAACCCGAATGGCATAACCAAAAACTCATAATGACCATAAGGGGTCCTAAATGCTGTCTTGGGCATATCCTCCCTCTGTATCCTCAGCTGATGATACCCAGACCTCAGATCAATCTTAGAAAAGACCTGTGCTCCTCGAAGCTGATCTAACAGATCATCAATGCGTGGAAGGGGATACTTGTTCTTAATGGTAGCCTTATTCAACAATCTGTAATCCATACACAATCGGAGGCTGACATCATTCTTTCTCACAAATAAGACTGGAGCTCCCCAAGGTGATACGCTCGGTCTCATAAACCCCTTCTCAAGCAAATCTTGTAACTGCTTTCATAGCTCCTTCAACTCAATCGGAGCCATCCTATACGGTGGTCTCGAAATCCGTTTTGTACCAGGTACTAAATCTATCCCAAACTCTATCTCTCTGGCTGGAGGTAATCCTGGTAAATTGTCTGGAAAGATGTCAGGAAATTCCCTAACCACTAGAATGTCTCTCAAATTCGATCGTACCTGGTCCGTATCAACCACATATGCAATGAATCCTTCAAAATATAAATCATTAAGTCAGTAAAATTTCATTGTTCCGTTTAGAACAACCACTGATTTCATTACTTTTCAGGGAAATTTTACAACACATCTTTCGAGGGTATTAAACGTTAATGTCTTAGAAAAGCAATCTAACACAAGTCGATTGGCAGCCAACCAATCCATTCCTAATAGGACATCAAAGTCCCTCATATACATCATAATAAGGTCGGCTGACATTTCTTTTTCCCCGACTTTCAACTTACAGTCCCTGACTACATACTCTACTAGCTGACTAGTGTTTATGGGAGTAAGTATTAACAATTTACTGCTCAGAGGAATAGACTTTACATACTTAGACAATTTACATGCAAATGTAGGCGATACGAATGAATGCGTGGCACCAGGATCAGTCAAAACATATGTTTCTAAATCAAAGATCAGGATAGTACCTTTCACCATATCAGACGATTGATCTGTCGTATCCTGGTCCAAAGCATGAACTCGCCCTGTACCCATCTCTTACTTCCCTTTCTCTTCGGCAGTAGCTTTCGTCCTCTAAGTAGGAACCTGAACTGGAGCTCTCTCCGACTCCTTGTCCTTTTGTGGGGCAGTGTCCTGTCTCTCTGGGTAATCTCTCATCACATGCCCTGGCCTCCCACATCGATAACATACTACAGTAGTAGCTATAGGCACTGGACAAGGTCTGGTACCATGATATCTGCCACATCGCCTACATCGATCAGTAGTAGGCCGTGGTCCTCCAATGACAATGCCTCTAGTTGGTGGTAAAGCCGGATGAACAGGGGGTCTATCTGTCCTCTCTTGAACCTCCTCAATCTTCAACCTTTTATCAGAGAGCCGTACCCCTCTCTTGAAAAATCTGTCTCTCCCGGATCTCTTTCGGTCTCTGTCTCGACTCCTACTAAACTTTCTTATCTCGGAGACGTTCCGCTCATAATCTTACTCACACAGCTGAGCTCTATGTACTGCCTCCTCATAAGTTGAAACATCAAAAGGAGTCAACCGAGATCTGATGGCTGGTCTCAGTCCATCTATAAACTTCTGGACCTTTCGATCGTCACTGCCCATCGTCTTTAAATCATATCTCCCTAAAGAGATGAATCAAGTCTCATACTCATAATAGATTGGTTTCCATAAACCATACTCAAAAACTCCATCCTTAACTTCAGTTGTGCAGCAGCGGGAACATACTGCCTCTTAAAGGCATCCAAAAATATCTCCCATGTGACCTCAGCATGTCGAGCTCTCAAAATAGGCTCGGTAGATCTCCACTAATGCTCTATCGCTCCCTGAAATACAAATACAGCAAAAGTAACCCTCTCAATAGTAGTGCACCTGAAAAGCCTATATAGCTTCTCCATCTGATACACCCAATCCTTAGCTACTACTGGGTCCTTCCTCCCATGGAAGACTGAAGGTCTAAACTTCTGAAAATGTCTAAATCTATCCAGGTCACACTCATATCCAGCATCTTGAGCTGGCTGCGGTCTCACTGCCTTTGCAGCTTGAGCCTGAACCTCGGGTAACTTTGCGGCCTGTGCCAGCATCTCGGGATCAGCTACTGCCTGTCCCGTCGGATCTCGCCTATCTCTAGCCTCGAACGCTGCCTACTGCGCTATAATCTTAGCCAGGCTCTCAATACTCCACTCAAGTCTAGCGAAGCGAGCCTCAGTATCATCTGGTCTCACAATAGTACCCTCAGGTACCTGACCAGTCTGTATACCATCACCACGGCCTTTAGGCCTACCCCTACGACCTCTAGTACGTGTACTAGCCCCACTACCACTGTGGAAGATCGACATAATGTAAATCCTGTATTCCAAATTCATTTGTTAATTTAATTTCCATCTAGTATACACTTTACGTCTTACACAGCACAGTATTAAGGGGGATGTAATTTTCCTTAATGACCACTATCGACTCTTATCCGACCAACTCTAACTCTTAATTACTTACTTATTGATACTGATTCACATCTGGTCAACCTCTGCTCTGATACCACTTTTACTGTCAAGACCCCATACTACCAAAATCAGTAGAAATTTTTCACTTTTGGAAAATCTTTCTTACCTCCTCGTGACATATTCCTCTTAACAGGTTGGGCTGTGAATCAATATCGATATACCCTTTTTAACCATTAAAATATCACACGTAATATATATATAATTACATCAATCATATTATAATAGAGTGATCGGTATGTTTTATACATCACATGATTCTATATGTACATCCCCAAATATTCTTTCATATACAATACTGTGCTGTAAGCATACTAATACAAAATTCTGTACATGGTTTATACCTGACAGTCGATGGGAAATAAAGATATCAGCTATGCCGTCTACTCTCTACACCCGCTATCTCTATGGTGCAAACACTGAAAGTGGGTGGAAAATGAAAAGGTGAGCTCCACATGCTTAGTAAGGTAATAATACAAACGGGTAGATAGCTATGCTATCTACATGCTGATAAGAAATCAGGATATATGTGAGCATGAGGTAAAAACAATGATATGCCATATATATAATATCATATGTTCTAAAACAGGAAATCGACATATTAAAAACATGGAATAATTCTCATGTGAAAACATCTCATGCTCAATGAATCAACACGTTATAAAATACCCCATATGGGTCAAAATATGATACACTCACAAATCAAAATCCATTTCAACAAAATTCTTTATTTTCAAATCTCCGTTATAAAATCACCTTTCTCACAAGGTTACAAATCAATGAAAGTTTCATAAAATCCCTCAATGGGAATAATCAAATCTCAATTGAAATCATAAGAAAATCGGGGCCTGACCCCTCCCTCAGGTCTACCTTGATCTATCAAGACCAATAGTTATATCATGTGAGACATGTAAGCGACTATATCGGTAATATCCAGGACTATGGCCATAACCTCGTGATCCCTGGCACATGGATCCTAGTGTGGGGGTATCACACTTGAAACGGGAGGTGGGTCATCCTACCGCCAGAACAGCATAATATCAGGATTGCGAGGGCAAGACTTGTTGTCTCGTGGCTAATGCCACTCCACTCCAACAATCCCCATGGTACAGCGTACTCCGCGTGACATACACGGTACAACGTACTCTGTGAACCCAAGCTCAACAAGGGTGCCTGTAATAGGTCTTACCCACCCATGTCAAGTATGTCTCAGTATGCACGTGTGAGCATATCATCTCACTATGACACACAGTCAACAGGAGGCTCCAACATGGCTATATGCATGTCATTTAAATTCCTGTGCGAGCGAAGCTCTAGCACGGCTCCATGCATATTCATGATATCTGAAAACCTCGTGCGAGCGAAGCTCTAACACGGTTTCATAGAAATCAATAAAATCTACGTACGAGCAGCGCTCCAGTACGGTTTCATATAAGTATTAAAACTCAATGAAAAGCTCGTACGAGAAAAACTCCAGTACGGTAGTCATATGGAATAAATCTGTAAAATAGTGCGAGCAAGGCTCCAGCACTCTGTGTATGAGTTAAAATATAAAGTCCAGTGCGAGCTGTGCTCAAGCACGGTTACAACTCATATAACACTGATAAGTGGCTCAATTTTATCAAAACATGTTAAATAAATATCAATCGGCACCTAAACTGTGCCTTTTCACTTAACATGAAAATAATAGCCAACCTATCCATAAATTGCTTGAATTAAAGCAATATCATCATGAAAACATTAAAATCATGAAATTCATGCAATTTCATAGCCTTACTACCCTTTTTGAAATTTTCCTAATTGGGGGCAAAATAGTAATTTTACACTATTTCCATATATTTCCGTAAAAATTATTATTCTGTTTTCGGGTAGCCTATTGAATTTAATGTAATGTAAATCCCCTCGAAACTACGTATAGCTACCTCTAAGTGCTCATAAAATTCCCTTACCTGGAATCACGCGTGAGCTTATCCCGACTCGATCTACCAGGTCTTTCAGTCCAATTCGCTCGTCTACGGAGCTGCATATAACCACATATGGGTTCAGTTCAAATATATTGATTAGTATTTCACTCTTATTGATCGAATCTAAAGCTCTATGCCTGTTTTACTTTATTGAGCCCGATTGCACTTTAATGGGCCTCGAACCCCTGTTTCAGCCCGTTTCCACTTTTTAAAATCCCTTTTTCGGGTTTACTGGGATCATTTAGCTTATCAATAATTATCGGGCTTCATTCCAAACTCAGTGGATAGCCCGGATACTGTTTACGATAATTACGTTGAAATTTTGAATAAAATTCCTTTTATGTAGAATTAATCTGTAAAATCCGTAAAATAATCTTAACTCTGCATTTAAGACTCATATTATCGTAATTAAAATGTACTTACCCAATATGGTACGGGGTACAAAAATCAGAGCTAAATCGGCTCTCGTTCCGGCTCTGCAGTGAAACTACACAATTTTACAATTTCAGGTCATTTTCCATCAATAAAATATTAAATTAAATTTTTGGGATTTATCCGTAGGTCAATCCCGACTCTCGGTCACTTACCCAAATTTCGAGTCGTCCCCAGGTACACTTTCTTCCTTTTTTCCCTTTTTTTTCTTTTTCTTTTTCTTTTTCTTTTTCTTTTTCTTTTCTTTTTTTTTCTCCCTTTCCTAGCTACGGTGCCGTTTTGGCCCGTTTGCCGTCGTCGGTGATTTCGGCCATCTCGTCGATCGCCAGTGGACTTAACAGAACCGCATCACCCTGGGGAGTGCTCGGTTGGGTCGAATCGAAGCTGGGACACCGCCGTTTTTTCGGGACCGACGCTTTTCTTCCTCGAAACTTTTGACCGTTGATTCGCCGAAAATAGCTGTCGTCGGTGCGCGTTGCTGGTACTGTTAGAATCGTCGGGCTTCACTCTTCCTTTTTCGATCGGTAGCTAGGCTCGTAGGACGCCTGTGACTCGTCGTGGGTTTGGGTTTCAGGCGGGTTTCGCGGGTCTCGGTTTCGGGTTTTCTTCTCTCTCCTCGATTCTGATTTTCAATTTCCTTTTTTTATTTCATTTATTATTATTTTAAATACATTAAAATATATTATAATAATCAAATATCCTTAAAAATATCTTAAAAAAATATTAACTTATCCATTTAATCAATAAATGGATTTATCGGTCTATTTTCATCTTTTCGGTATATTTTTCGATTCTTTTTGGGAAAATTTTTCGAATTAAAAATCCTGATAAATTCTGAATTAATTTTGATTAATTCTCATAATTTCCAATAAATTTATATCTAGATCAATCGGCCTTGAATTTAAATATTTTCCTTGGTATTGATCCAGATTTCGCAAATTTCATATTTTAAATAAAAATTTCTTATCGAATTTATACCGAATTTTGGTCTTTTGACCATTTTACCCTTGTACGTGTTCGGGACTAAATTGAATCGACTTTCTTCATAATTCCACAATCTTTTCCCTATTTGAAATTCCTTATTTTCAATCACCTCGATTTAATTCCTTAGACGAACTTGTTGTTTCCTTGTTTTCCCGATTTATCCATATTCGATTTTATGTACATTATTTCGTTTCGTCCATATTTATCAAATCCGAATCAACCATCTTATGAATCCATTAACATATAATATTGTCATACAATATGGAAATCATAAGGAATATCATACAAAAATTACGGATCTCACATAGTAACCTAGGGTGCATCGGTAGGTCACTGGCCTTATCCCCGAGGAGGTTAAATTCGAGGGCTACCTCCTCCTCTTCATCAGTCAACCCATCATCTTCAATCCCAAACACTCGGTCTAATAGGGTTGTGGTTACAGAAATCGTTTTGGCCATGACGAATGTTTTGAATCCTAGAATCTTGCAGGTATCGTCAGGTTCATATATGAGCTCTGCGTTAGAGAAGAAGGCCCTAATGATGTTTGGAGGTGCCGAGGTGTTTATCTTAAGGAATGGAAGCCATCCAAACTCTTCCATTTTTGACAGATAGCGAAAATCTATACGATTAAGGAAAGAAAAATCAATTATTCGCCAGTGTTTTATTGGCATGGTTGAAAAATACTCTTCATATCGTTTCCTTTTTGTAGGTGTTTGAAAACACCTGCTAAAGGTGGTGACAGAAGAGGTAGTGGCTGGTTGTGAGGAAGAGGGTCTAGGCTCTCTTTTGGCAGTTCTCTTAAGACGAGGCATGATTGTATACTAAGGAATTAGCTAGACACACTCACAGATTGTTCCTAGGCAGTAGTTTGAAGAGTTCTCTAACAACCTAGGCAATGGAACAGTTCTAGAATTGCCCTAATGATGATTTTAGCAAAAAACAAAGGAATTTTTTAAGAAAACTTGACAATGTAGGTTGCTAGAATGAAGATTGATGAAAAGATTAGATGGGAACCTTACCGAGATCGATCTGGGAGTGAAAATCGAAGGAAGAGGCGCGACAAAGGGTTAGGGATTTGAAAATTTGAGATTTTAAAATTTGGGGATTTTGACGCAGTATTTATAGTCCAGGGCTAAGGAGATCGATCTGTCGAGGTACTAGATCTATTTGATGTTTCCAGAAACTTGAAGAGATCGATCTGATGTTTTAAAGGATCGATCTTTAAAATACAAAAGCTCAAGGAGATCGATCTGCCAAATGCAGAGATCGATCTGCTACTTACAGAGGCTGAAGGAGATTGATCTGCCAAATGCAGAGATCGATCTGTAAAATACAGAAGCTTAAGGAGATCGATCTTATGGGATAGAAGATCGATCTGCTTAGTCAAACCTTACTGCTTTAGGCCAATTTGAAGCATGAAGATCGATCTATAGTAATAGAAGATCGATCTCTCATACTTTTTGTCCAGAAAATAAGTTGAAAATTCAGTTAAAAATTAATTTGAAATCAAAGTTTAGAAAGCAATAAATCTTAAGGAGCATTCATAAGTCCTAATTCACCTCTAAGAACATAGAACCTATCTCTATCAAGAGGTTTGGTGAAGATATCAACTATTTGATGTAGAGTATCAATATATTCTAGGATTATATCTCCTTTTTGTACATGATCTCGAAGGAAATGATGCCTAATCTCAATATGTTTAGTTCTAGAGTGTTGAATTAGATTTTTAGAGAGATTAATGGCACTGGTATTATCACATTTGATTGAGACTTGCTTCATGTCTATACCATAGTCTTTCATTTGTTGTTTAATCCACAACACTTGAGCACTACAACTACCAGCTGCTATATATTTTGCTTCTGTTGTGGATTGTGCTATACTATTTTATTTCTTAGAGAACTATGAGATTAATCTATTTCCTAAGAATTGGAATGTTCCTAAAGTGCTTTTTCTATCTATTTTACAACCTCCAAAATCTGCATCAGAAAAAGCATGAAAAGCAAATGTGAAGTCCTTAGGGTACCAAAGTCCTAGAGAGGGAATGTCTTTATAATACATAAAGATCCTTTTTGTGGCTAGTAAGTGTGACTCCCTAGGAGAATATTGAAATCTAGCACATAGGCATACATTAAATAAAATATCTGGTCTACTTGCAGTAAGATAAAGCAATGAACCAATCATAGACCTATATAGTTTAGTGTTACACACTTACCACTTTCATCTTTATCAAGCTTGATGTTGGTGCCTATTGGAGTTGCTTGAGGTTTGCAGTTATCCATTCCAAATCGTTTGAGCAAATCCTTAGTATATTTAGCTTGATTGATGAAGGTTTCATCTTTAGTTTGCTACACTTGAAGTCCCAAGAAGTAGGTGAGCTCTCCCATCATGCTTATTTCAAACTCATCTTGCATGATCTTAGCAAACTTTTGGCATAAAGATTCATTAGTTGATCCAAAAATAATGTCATCTACATACACTTGAACAACTAGTAAATCTTTATTTTTATTTTTGATAAACAAAGTAGTATCTACTTTTCCTCTTGAAAATCCTTTTTCTATTAAGAACTTTGACAGTCTTTCATACCATGCTCTAGGAGCTTGTTTGAAACCGTAAAGTGCCTTAGAAAGTTTGAAAACATGTTCAGAAAATTCAGGACTTTCAAAACCGGGAGGTTCCTCAACATAGACTTCTTCATTGATGAAGCCATTTAAAAATGCACTCTTTACATCCATTTGATATAATTTGAAGTTTTTGTAGCATGCAAAGGCAAGTAGCATTCTTATTGCGTCTAATCTAGCTACCGGTGCATAAGTTTCATCATAGTTTATTCCTTATTCTTGCCTATAGCCTTGTGCAACTAGTCTAGCCTTGTTTCTTATGATCACACTATTTTCATCCATGTTGTTCTTGAAAATCCATTTAGTTCCAATTATAGAGTGATCACTAGGTCTAGGGACTAAATTCCATACTTTGCTTCTTTCAAATCGATTTAGTTCTTCTTGCATGGGTAAAAACCAATTATTGTCATCTAAAGCTTCATTGACATTCCTTGGTTCAATTTGAGATACAAAGGCTATATATTGATATACATTTCTTAGAGAGGATCTTGTTCTAACTCTAAGAGTTGGATCACCTACAATTTCACAATCTTTGACATGTCCTAATTCTCTTGGTACTCTAGACTCTCTTTCTAATATTTCTAGTTCTTCTTCATCCTTTTTATTAATGTCAAGTTTTTCTAATAGATCATTCTCTATGTTTGAGGTTTCTTTCAAGTTCTCATCAAATATTTCAGTATCCTCATCATTGGTTGAACCTTTAGATACATCATTTGACTTATCAAATATTACATGTATTTATTCTTCAACCATCAAGATTCTTTTGTTATATACTCTATATGCCTTTGAATTCAAGGAGTAGCCTAAAAAGATTCCCTCATCACTCTTGGCATCAATTTTTCCTAAGTTGTCTTTTTCTATTATTTAAGATAAAGCATCTACAACCAAAAGGGTGAAAATAGCTAATATTAGGCTTCTTTTCCTTGTAAAGCTCATAAGAGGTTTTCTTTAAGATAGGTCTAATCATGGCTCTATTAATAATATAGCAAGATGTATTTATATCTTCAGCCCAATAGGTAAGTTATTTTCACACAACATTGTTCTAGCCATTTCTTCTAATGTTCTATTTCTTCTCTCAACTACCCTATTTTGTTGTAGTGTCCTAGGGGCTGAAAAATTATGACTAATTCCTTGAGCGTTGCAATATTTATCAAATCAAATATTTTCAAATTCCTTGCCATGATCACTTCTAATGCTAGTTATAGTGTAACCTTTTTCATTTTGGGCTACTTTTGTATAGATAATGAATTTTTCTAAGGCTTTATTCTTTACTCTTAAGAAGAATACCCAAGTGAACCTAGTGTAATCATCTACAATCACAAACCCATAATGCTTACCACCTAGGCTTGTAGTTCTAGTTGGTCCAAATAGATCTAGGTGAAGTAATTGAAGAGGCCTAGTGGTTGATACACTATGTTTAGGTTTAAATGTTGTACTTTAATGTTTTACCTTGACACAAGCTTCACAAATTTTGTCCTAGTTAAAGGACAACTTAGGTAATCCTATAACAAGGTCTTTTCTAGCTAGCTTAGATAATACATGCATGATAGCATGACCTAGTCTTCTATGCCACAACCAAGGTTCTTTTTCTTTATCTACCATAAGGCATACATTTTCATTTTTAAGTTCATTTAGATAAATAATGTATATGTTACCTTGTCTATGACCTAGAAAAAGAACTTTATTTGATTTAGGATCTATAACATGACATTTCAAGCAATCAAAAATTACTTTGTAACCTTTGTCACAAAGTTGACTAATACTTATCAAATTATGTTTTAGACCCCTAACAAGTAAAACTTTTTCTAGTGAGAAATAGTTATTACCAATTGAACCACTTCTTTCAACTTGGCCTTTGGAGTTGTCCCCAAATGTGACTTCTCCACCAACTTTTGATTTGAATGAGTTAAAGTGGCTTCTATCACCGGTCATGTGTCTTAAGCATCCACTATCCAAGTACCAAGCTTCTTTTGTTTTTGCCTTGTAGCAATGCTCAATTACCTATAATCAACATTCAAACTTTTGTCTTAGGTACCCAACTTTTCTTGGGTCATTTGGAGTTAGTGAATAGAATTCTTGATCCCTTTGGGATCCATTTTACTATAACATTAATGTCTTTTGAATTAACTACCTCTTTTGGAACCCAAATTCTTTTCACTATTCTTCCTCTAAATGTGGTCATCTTCACATTGTAACTATATGATGCATGCCCTTTTTTATTACAATGTGAGCAAGTAGTTGAGGGTTTATGCATATTCTTTCTACCTAAGAAACATTTGAGGTGAGTTTCCCCACTTTTTCCATCATATCCTAACCCATTCTTATCAAAGAAAGCCCTTTGAGTTTCTAGCATGTTATCTAGTTTTTGTTGACCCATGTAAAATCTAGTAAAGGAATTATGTAAGTTACTATTTTTTTCTTTTAGGTCATGGATTTCAAGATTTGTATTTTCTAATCTCTTTTCACATTCTATCTTATCCTTTAGTATTAACTCATTTTCCTTCTTTAGTTTAGAGATTAATTTTTTGTACTTCAAACTCATGCATTCATATTCTAATGTAAGATCATCAAATGCATCTTGTAGTTCATCAAAAGAGTACTCATTGAGATCTGAAGTTACCTTTTCATCTTCAATTTCCATGAAGCATAGATTGGCAGTATCCTTATTTGAATCATCATCGGAGCTGTCACTGTCGCTCCATGTTGCCATCATTGCCTTCTTTTTGTGATACCTATCACTTGATCTTTTGAGGAGAGGGCAATTAAATTTAATATGAACAAGTTTGTTGCATACATAGCATACAATAGTATCTTTTCTACCTGGTTCTTCTTATTCTTTCTTGTAGTTTCTCCTACTACTACCATTTGCTCTCATTCTCATAAATTTGTTAAATCTCTTGGCAAAATTGCCATTTCGAGATCTTCTTCATTACCACTCTCATTTTTATTTTCTTTCAAATCTTATTGAGTAGTGGATTTCAGAGCTACTCCCACTTTCTTGGGTGGCTCTTCATTTCTCCTTAATTTCATTTCATATGTGAGTAGTGACCCTATCAATTCATCTAGTGATAGTGTGTGGGGGTCTTTGGACTCTTCAATTGCAGTTACTTTAGCTTCCCATGATTTCGGTAGGCTATTCAAGATTTTCTTAACCATTTCTATATTTGAATAGATTTTGCCTAAGGACTTTAGTCCATTTATTACATCAGTAAATCTAGTGAACATGTCACTAATTGACTCTCCTTCTTTCATCCTAAATAGCTTATAATCATGTGTGAGCAATTCTTACCTTAGTTTCCTTTACTTGAGTTGTGCCTTCATGAGTAATTACCAATTTGTCCCAAATTTGTTTGGCATTGTCACAACCAGAGACTCTATTATACTCATTGGGCCCTAAAGCACAAAATAAGGTGTGCATGGCCTTTGCATTTTGCTGAGCACATTTTACATCATTAGAATCCCACTCATCTTCTTCTTTAGGGATATCTCTTCCCTCTATTATTTTAGTTGGGATTTGAGGACCTTTAGTTATAACCCTCCATACCTCATAATCATTTGCTTGAATGAAAAGCATCATCCTAGTTTTTCAATAAGCATAATGTTCACCATTAAACATGGGAGGCCTAACTGTAGAGTGCCTCTCTCCTACTAGACTGGTTACTACGTCGTTATGAGCCATTAGATCGTTTTTAACTCTTAGGAAGTTATTCCTTTATGATCAAAGAGTCCGAGCTCTGATACCAATTGTTGGCTCTACCGAGAGGGGGTGAATCGATTTTCTAATGATAATGCTAAATTTAAACTTAATTGAATCTTATTGCAAGCAATCAAAGAATAATCAATAAAGTACAGTGCAATAAATTAAAGGAGATAAGGGAAGGAAGCAGCAAACTCAGTAATTTATAGAAGTTCAGCCAATCTCTTGCATACGTCCTCTCTTCTTGACCTCCTTGTCAAGAGCTTTCTTTCACTATATCAATAATTGATACAAACTCCCTTTTTCAGGTTAAGGAATAACCTCTCTACCCCTTTTTACAAAGACAAATATTCACCTTTTACAAAATTATCTCACAGAGGACCTCTCATCTTCTCTCTTGAATTAAGGATGAATACAAAGTAAAGCTTTCTTTTGAGGGTAGGAAAAATAACTTTTACACAAGGTTTCTTTCACACAATACAATTAATGTGATATTGAAGACAAAGAGAATGTTAGAAAAGATCTCTTGAGAATATACAGAATTTGCAGCACAAGTCTCTCTATTTCCAGTATCTTCAATGCTTGATTTTATATAGCAGGATTGGTAGTTGGAGCATTTAATGTTGTTCTTCTCGTTAAAGATTTTACAGAAAGAGCCGTTGGGAACCTCTAGTAGAGTACCAGATCGATCTTCCATCATGACCAGATCGATCTCTTAGTTTAAATTCCTGCAATTATAAAGCAACTTAAAGCATGGAGATCGGTCTCATATTTGTTAAGATCGATCTTATAATTTGAAAAATATTAGTGAAGATCGATCTGTCGAACTATCAAATGGATCTTCTAATCTCTCTGTTTGGAGTAAGATCGATCTCCAGATCGATCTAGCAAGCATTCTCATAGAGAGGAGATCGATCTCTAATCACCCTAGATCGATCTCCTAAACTCTCTGACTTTGAGGAGATCGACCTCTATCCTCAGGAGATCGATCTCATAAACTCTCTGTTTGAATATAGATCGATCTACAGATCGATCTAATACCTTTAGCCTTTATCTTAGAGGAGATCGATCTCTTCCTAGACCAGATCGATCTCTTAGGCATTCTGTAATTTAAAGATCGATCTTATAACCCCTATAGATCGATCTCTGCTTCCTCAACATATTATACAAGCTCTTTGAGTTTTTAATCCTTTAGTAGATCGATCTTATATTTTCATAAGATCGGTCTCTCATCTCATGAGATCGATCTCTCATCCTTAAATACTTAGTTTCTGGCAATGATATGTATTTAAATGAACTCTAAACATGTTTAACACATTTCTATATTTATAATATCCATTATTGGATTACTGTTTTGTCATTTCAAAATATATTAACTCAACACAAATGATTTATCAAGTTACCCCTAAACTAAAAGGAGAAGTTCTAGAATTGATTTAGCAGGTGGTATCGAATTAATTACTCAAACCACTGTACTGAGTGACTTTGCTTGGATTAGAAATGCTGAGAGAGCAATTATAAGAACTATATGAAGGAGAGATTTTTGGACTGAGTGACCCATTTTGGAGTGTACTGGTGTTAAATTTTAAGGAGACTTAGAGTCTCTTGGGCCACAGTGTATTAATAATGGGTGTAAGTAGGATTTCCCAAATAGAGGTTACATGTTAATGGGAAAGATTCAAACTATTATGAAGATTCAGAGTTTGAGATATAAGGAAACTTTAGAATATGGATTACGTATTGAATCTGAGGATTTTAATTTCTATATTCTTATGTTTTGAATGTGAGACTTAATTGAATAAGGAAAGAATTTTGCTATAGTTGATGTACAAAATGAGACAAGCTTTGAAATGAGATAAATCTTAAATATACGAGTCATATTAGAATAAGAGATGTATGCAAGGTACGAATATCTCTGGTATGTAAAGTGATTCGGATCAAGTGATATGAATTAAGAATAAGTTCTCATTAAGGATAAATGGAAAATTGTGATAAGTTTGGTGTCTCAAACGATGATGCCCTACGGTAAAGGATCTTAAAGGAGTCTCGTTGTTCTCGGTACACCATGCACCCGGGAAGCACTAAGATGTACCATGATTTACGAAGGGTGTATTGGTGGGTCGGTATGAAAAGAAATGTAGCTGAGTTGTAGCCAAGTGTCTGATTTGCCAACATATTAAGATTGAACACCAAAGACCAGCGAGGTTACTTTTGTCTCTTCCAGTGCCTACTTGGAAATGGGAGCACATTAATATGGATTTCATTATGGGTTTACCAAGGACCCGAAAGGGGCATGATGCAATCTAGGTGATTGTAGATAGATTGATTAAGAGTACCCATTTCCTAGCCATCAAAAGTACAGACTCCTTGAGAGCTTTCACAAAGTTGTATGTGAGAGAGATAGCTCGGTTACATGGGGCGCCCATGAGCATTACATCAGATAGAGATTCCCGATTCACTTTTAGATTTTTGGCTCATTTTCAAGAAGCCATGGGGTCTCAACTTAATTTGAGCACAGCCTATCATCCTCAGACAGACGATCAGTCCGAGAGGACCATTCAGACCTTAGAGGATATGCTGAGGGCATGCGTTTTGTAGTTTAAGGGCTCATGGGATGATCATCTACCTCTCGCAGAGTTTGCTTGCAACAACAGCTATTATGCTAGCATCGGGATGGCACCTTATGTGGTCTTGTATGGTAGAAGATGTAGGTCTCCAATGGCTTAGGAGGAAGTGGGTGACAGAAGGATCTTGGCTCCCGAGTTGGTAGAACAGGCAGCGAAAGGTGTTCGGATAATCTGTGATAGACTTAAGACCGCACAAAGTAGACAGAAGAGTTATACAGATAAGCATAGGCGGCCACTTGAGTTTCAGATTGGGGACTCCGTGTTTCTTAAGGTATCTCCGAGCAAAGGTATCATACGATTCGAGAAGAAAGAGAAGTTGAGTCCTCGCTTCATTGGTCCTTTTGAGATTCTAAAGAGAGCGGGAGATGTAGCCTACAGACTTGCCTTACCACCGTAGCTTTTTGGGGTACACAATGTCTTCCATGTCTCGATGTTAAGGAAGTATAATCCGGATCCCTCACACATCATTGAGTATGAACCCCTGAGCATTCAAGAGGATATGAGCTACGTTGAACGACCTATCCGAATATTGGACAGAAAGGAAAATGTACTTCGATCGAAGACGATACCTCTAGTAAAGGTTCTCTGGCAACACCATTCGATTGAAGAAGCTACATGGGAGCTAGAGAGCCTCATGAAGGAGAAGTACCCACATCTTTTCTGATGGACCTGAATGAATTTGAAGGACCAAATTCTCTTAGGGTGGGGAGAATGTAAACACCACAAAATTCCTATATTTAGTTAGACTATATATAAAAATGGGAATAATAAATTTTAATGGAAGTGTGAATATTCGTTGTAGGGCTTGAGGACTATAGGAACCGAGAAGCTTGTGAACGACAGGGAACCTGAAATACTGGGAGTGACAAAGCAAATGCAAGCACGAAGGGATTGAAAAATTTTAATTTATTAGTTGAAAATTATTGATGTAAAAACTTGTATCGGGAAGTTATGAGGAATGAAAAAATCCCAATAATATTTCATTTTCAGAATAATTAAAATTTCATGGAAGGCATGAATATTGTCATTAGGTGATTTTATTAAAAAAAAGGGGAAAGAAAATGTATATATATATATATATACATAGGTATAATATATATATATATATCTACTAGACAAATTTAAATGGACAAATAATGATATTTATATATATATATATATTGTAATGTATAACATACAATATATAAGAATTAATAAATGAACACAAAACAATAAAACAAAAAATAATACAAACATTAAACAAAAACAAACAACTAAATATCTATCTATATATTAATATAACATATATATATATTAATATAATATATATATTAGGGGGTACAGAATTGGTTTTCAAAGAAAGCTAATTCTGTTTCCTGCATTTTCGAAATGCAAAGGCTGTAGCGGGGAGCGGGAAAGGGAAAAGAAAAGAAGAGAAGAGGAGAAAGGAAGAAGGAGAGGGCTGGCCAGGAGGAAGAGAGGAGAAGAAAGAAGAAAGAGAAGAAGAGAAGAAAGGAAAGAGAGAGAAAAAAAAAAGGAAAAAAAGAAGAAGAGAAGAGGAAGAAGGTTGAAACCGAGAGAGAGAGGAGAAGGAGAGGGAGACCAAAGGGAGAGCTGGAACCGAGAGGCAAGGAAGAAGAAGATAGAGGCTGAAGGAGAAGCAAGGGTCGAGAAAGAAGAAAACAGACCCGAGATCGAAGGGAGGCTGAAATTGAGAGGCAAGGGAGAAGAAACTGCAGCAGAGTAAATCGAGGAAGAAGACCAGAACAAAAAAGGCTGAAACCGAGAGGCAGGGGAGATTGAGGGAGAGCAGACTGAGGCTGGAAAACAGGAGCAGGACCAAAGGAAGAAGAAGAGCAATCGGGGTTGGGCTGACCGAGAGGGAGGAAAGGAAAAGGAAAAAAAGAAAAGAAAAAAAGAGGAAGAGAGAAAGAAAAGAAAAGGTAATATATATATGTATATATGTATATTTAATTTACATGTATATTGATGGCTCTACCGAGAGGGGGGGTGAATCGGTTGTCTAACTCTTAATGGCAATTTAAGCTCTTTTGAACTTAATTAACAAATAATGAATAAACAATATAATGTAATGAAACAAATTAAAACAAGATAAGGAAGAGAATATCAAACACAGTGGTTTGTAGAGGTTTGACCAATCTCTTACCTACGTCCTCTCTCCTTGACCTTCTTGTCAAGAGCTTTCTTTCTCACTTTTAATGAAAGTTACACACTCCCTTTTTTAGGTTAAGGAATAACCTCTCTACCCTTCTTAAACAGAGATGTATTCACCCTTTTACAAAGTTTATCTCACTGAGGAACAATCCTCTTCTCTCTCAAAGATATGATGAATACAATATCAAGCTTTTAATGTGGGTAGGACAGATACAGCTTTTGCACACAAGCTTATACAACAAACTCAATAAATGAGAATTGAAGATAAAATGGAATGAAAAAATTAAACTCTTGAGAATATACAGAATGTGCAGCAATGGTGTCTCTTCTTCACTCAGTGTCTTCAATGCTTGTTTTTATACTGAAGGATTGGTAGTTGGAGCATTTAATGCTGTTTTTCCCGTTGAGATTTTTGCAGAAATAACCATTGGGTACCTCCAATAGAATGCCAGATCGATCTGCCATCTTGACCAGATCGATCTCTTAGTTATAATTCCTGCAAGATTAAGGTAAAATGAAGCAATGAGATCGATCTCATATATGAGAAGATCGATCTCATAATTTAAAAATGTTAGAGCAGATCGATCTGTCGAATGGGCAGATCGATCTTCCAATCTCACTGTTTGAGGCATGATCGATCTATAGATCGATCTGCTAAGTATTCTCGTAGTGATGAGATTGATCTCTTATCAACCCAGATCGATCTCCTTAGCTCTCTGACTTTGGGGAGATCGATCTCTTCCTATACCAGATCGATCTCACGAGCTCTCTGTTTGAGTATAGATCGATCTTATAGATCGATCTATTCCCTTTACCTTTGTTTTAGGGGAGATCGATCTCTTTCTTGACCAGATCGATCTCCTCAACATCCTGTATTAGGCAGATCAATCTCATAACCCTTATAGATCGATCTTAGCTTCCTCAATACCTTTGTACAGGTTCAAACCTTAGCAGATCGATCTCATATCCTCATGAGATCAATCTCTCATCCTAGAAAACCCAGGAGATCGATCTCTCATATCACCAGATCGATCTCTCATCTCCAGGAACTTAATTTCTGGTACTGATAGCTTCTAAACATGTTTTTATATCGTCTTTATATTATTGAATTTACTTGTTTTGTCATTTCAAAATATATTAACTCAACAATCTCCCTCTTTTTGATATGACAAAACCTATTTAATAAACATGTTTAGTTACCTATTTGCATTGTGCACAGACTCCCCCTATTTGTAAGCTCCCCATTTCTTTTAGCTTTTGATCTCGTAACTTTCTTAACTCCCCCTCATTTTAATCATTCCTTTAAACCTTCCACATGTTCTCTTTTCTTCTCCCCCTTTTTGTCATATCAATGACACTAAAGGTTAAAAGAACTATTTAACTTTCAACACATTGTTTATTTCAAAATAGTAATTCATTATAGCAGATGGCAACAATAACTAACATATCATTCAAGCAAATGCAGTTCTAAAACAACAACTAGTAATTTAAAAACAGTAGCAAAAATAGTCCTATCAACTAAGTCCTAAGGTGGAGGAGGGATTCGATCCATAAGGTCCTCAACGTGAGTGCGAGTGACTTGAAGCTCATCATACATCGCCTGCTGAGTAGCATGAAAATTTGTAAAACCTTCATCTAGCTTTCAGTTCAGCTCCATGATCATCGTCTGCTGGGTGGCATGAAGGTTTGAAAAACCTTTATCTATCTTCCGGTTCAGCTCCATGATCATCGTCACAATCGATTCCATGCCAGCGAGTGATGGGTCAGGTGCAAAGGGCTGAGCAGTCGAAGATGATGGACCCTCAGTCGGTGCAGCAGGTTGAGCAATGGGCTCATCTGAGGGATCTTCCTCCATGGCTACTGCAGGCTGTTGTTCCCGCTTCTTCTTCCAATCCCCTCGGAAGTCCTTGTAGTATCCCATGTGGTGAAGTGTTCTGATGTTTAAGACGCTCTTTGGGGAGGGCACTTCACTCGTTTCACAACTGCAGTCCACTCCAAGTCGTTGTAGAAGATACGCCAATGGTTACGGAAAAACTATCGTGGTGGCTTGGCCGCGTACGATCTTCAACCAATCTTCATAGAGAAAATGGACAAGGTTGGGTTTTTGACTTGTGGAGTGGATGTGGTGGATCCAAAAACGATCTAACCTCCTAACTATGGAATGACGTGTACCGAAAGGACGGAGATTCCATGAGATAATGAGGTGGAGTAACCTTGGGTGCATCGGTAGGTCACTCCCTTATCCTCAGGAAGGTCAAACTCTAAGGGGACTTCCTCATCTTCATTGGTCAAGCCTTCATTGCTTATGTGGAAAGCTTGGGCTAAGACATCAGTGTCTATAGCAATTGACTTACCCATGACATACGTTGTAAACCCAAGAATTTTGCAAGCATCATCAGGATCATATGTGAGTTCGGCATTAGAAAAGAATACCCTGATGATGTTTGGGGGTATGGGAGTATTGATTTTGAGAAATGAAATCCAACCAAATTCTTCAAATTTGGGTAGATAAGGAAAATAAATACGGTTTAAGAAAGAAAAATCGATGGTTCGCCAATGTTTAATTGGCATGGTGGAAAAATACTCTTCATATCTCTTCCTTTTTGCAGGTGTTTTAAAACACCTGTTAAAGGTAGTGACTGAAGGGGCAGAGGGTGGTTGTGAGGAGGTTGGTTTAGATTCTCTATTGGCTGATCTCTTAATACGAGGCATTTTTCTTAGACACAAGACACTCTCTAAACACACTTAAAACTAGTTCTCTAAAAATCCTAACCAATGGAACAGTGCTATAATTGACCTAGTGAAAAATTTAGCACAAAACTAAGTATTTTTAAAAAAAAATGTAGCAATGTGGGTTACTAGAGCAAGAATCAAAGAAAAGATTTGACGAATACCTTACAGAGATCGATCTGATGGGAAGAATCAACGGAAGAGGTGCGACAGAATTTAGGGATTTTGAGATTTTGAAATTTTGGGATTTTTCGGTAGTTTTTATAGTCCAGGACACAAGAGATCGATCTGTTGAGGCGACAGATCGATCTGTCATTTCCAGAAGCTCGAAGAGATCGATCTATTGTACCACAAGATCGATCCTCAGAATACAGAAGCTTAATGAGATTGATCTGTTAAGGGTCCAGATCGATCTTTTGTTTAACAGAGGCTTAAGGAGATCGATCTGCCAAATGCATAGATCGATCTGCTGTTTAACATAGGCTTAATGAGATCGATCTGCCAATTGCATAGATCGATCTGTTGTTTAACAGAGGCTTAAGGAGATCGATCTTATGGGTGAGAAGATCGATCTGCCTAGCTTAACCTTTATGCTTTAGGCTCATTTGAAGTATGGAGATCGATCTATATTGATAGAAGATCGATCTCTCATACTTTTTGCCCAGAAAAATCATTGAAAAATTCTTTTAAAAACAACTTGAAATCAAGGTTATGAAGCATATACATCTTAGGGAACATTCATGAGTCCTAATTCACCTCTAAGGACACAAAACCTATCTCTATCAAGAGGTTTGGTGAATATATCAGCTATTTGATGTAAAGTGTCAATATACTATAGAATTATATCTCCCTTTTGAACATGGTCTCTAAGGAAATGGTGCCTAATCTCAATGTGCTTAGTTCTAGAGTGTTGAATAGGATTTTTAGATAGATTGATGGCACTGGTATTATCACATTTAATAGAGACTTGTTTCATGTCAATACCATAGTCTTTTATTTGTTGTTTAATCCACAACACTTAAGCACTACAACTACCTGCTGCTATGTATTCAGCTTCAGTTGTGGATTGAGCCATACTATTTTATTTCTTAGAGAACCAGGAGATTAATCTATTCCCTAAGAATTGACAAGTACCTGAAGTACTTTTCCTATCTATTTTGCATCCCCCAAAGTCTGCATCTGAAAATGCATGAAGTGTAAAAGTGGAGTCCTTGGGGTACCAAAGTTCTAGAGAGGGAGTGTCCTTAAGGTATCTAAAGATCCTTTTGGTTGCTAATAAGTGTGATTCCCTAGGAGAGGATTGAAATCTAGCACAAAGACATACACTAAATAAAATGTCTGGTCTACTTGCAGTTAAATAGAGCAATGAACCAATCATAGACCTATAGAGTTTAGTGTCTACACACTTACCACTTTCATCTTTATCAAGCTTGATGTTGGTGCCCATTGGAGTTGCTTGAGGTTTGCAATTATCCATTCCAAATCGCTTGAACAAATCCTTAGTATACTTAGCTTGATTGATGAAGGTTCCTTCCTTTGTTTGCTTCACTTGAAGTCCCAAGAAGAAAGTGAGCTCTCCCATCATGCTCATTTCAAATTCACCTTGCATGATCTTAGCAAACTCTTGGCATAAAGATTCATTAGTTGATTCAAAAATAATATCATCTACATACACTTGAACAACTAGTAAATCTTTATTTTTATTTTTGATAAATAAAGTGGTATCTACTTTTCCTCTTGAAAATCCTTTTTCTACTAAGAATTTTGACAACCTTTCATACCATGCTCTAGGAGCTTGTTTCAAATCATAGAATGCCTTAGATAGTTTGAAAACATGTTCAGGAAATTCATGATTTTCAAAGCTGGGAGGTTGTTCAACATACACTTCTTCATTAATAAAACCATTCAAAAATGCACTCTTTACATCCATTTGATATAACTTGATGTTTTTATAACATCCAAAGGCAAGTACCATTCTAATTGCTTCTAATCTAGCTACCGATGCATAAGTTTCATCATAGTCTATTCCTTCCTCTTGTCTATAACCTTGTGCAACTAATCTAGCCTTGTTTCTTATGATCACACTATTTTCATCCATCTTGTTCTTGAATATCCATTTAGTTCCAATTATAGAGTGATCACTAGGCCTAGGGACTAGTTTCCACACTTTGCTTCTTTCAAATTGATTTAATTCTTCTTGCATTGCTAAGAACCAATTATTGTAATCTAAGGCTTCATTGACATTTTTAGGTTCTATTTGAGACACAAAGGCTATATATTGACACATATTCCTTAGTGAAGATCTAGTTCTAACTCCAAGAGTTGGATCTCCTACTATTTCACAATCTTTTACATATCCTAATTCTCTTGGTGCTCTAGACTCTCTCTCTAACATCTCTATTTCTTCTTCATCTTCTTTATTTATGTCAAGTTTTTCTAATAGATCTTCTTCTAAGTTTGGAATTTCCTCTAAGTTTTCATCAAATATTCCAACATCCTCATCATTGGTTGAATCTTTAGATAAATCATTTGACTCTTCAAATATTACATGAATTGATTCTTCAACCATCAATGTTCTTTTGTTATATACCCTATAAGCCTTTGAATTTAAGGAATATCCTAGAAAGATTCCCTCATCACTCTTGGCATCAAATTTTCCTAAATTATCTTTCCCATTATTTAAGACAAAACATTTGTAGCCAAAAGGATGAAAGTAGCTAATGTTAGGCTTCTTACCTTTGTAAAGCTCATAAGGAGTTTTCTTTAGCATGGGTCTAATTATAGCTCTATTAATGATATAGCAAGATGTGTTTATAGCTTCAGCCCAAAAATATTTTGGTAAATTATTCTCACACAACATGGTTCTAGCCATTTCTTCCAATGTTCTATTTCTTCTCTCAACTACTCCATTTTGTTGTGGTGTCCTAGGGGCAGAAAAATTATGGCTAATTCCTTGATCATTGCAATACTCATCAAATCCTATATTTTCAAACTCTTTGCCATGATCACTTCTAATACTAGGTATTGTATATCCTTTTTCATTTTGAGTCTCTTTTGTATAAGCTATGAACTTTTCTAAAGCTTCATTTTTCACTCTCAAAAAGAACACCCAAGTGAACCTAGTGTAATCATCAACTATTACAAATCCATAATGTTTCCCACCAAGGCTTGTTGTTCTGGTTGGTCCAAATAAATCTAGGTGGAGTAATTGAAGAGGACTAGTGGTGGATACACTATTCTTAGGCTTAAATGTTGTCCTTTTATGTTTTTCTTTAACACAAGCTTCACATATTTTTTCATAGTCAAAGGACAACTTGGGTAATCCTATAACTAGATCCTTTCTAGCTAACTTAGATAACACATGCATGCTAGCATGACCTAGTCTTCTATGCCATAACCAAGATTCTTTTTCTTTGTCTACCATTAGGCATATGTTTTCATTATTGAGTTTATTAAGATAGACAATGTATATATTACCTTGCCTATGACCTAGAAAAAAGAACTTTATTTGACTTAGGATCTATAACATGACATTGCATGTAATCAAAAATTACTTTGTAACCTTTGTCACAAAGTTGACTTATGCTTAGTAAGTTATGCTTTAGACCCCTAACAAGCAATACTTTTTCTAATGAAAAATAGTCATTACCTATTGAGCCATTTCCTTCAACTTGACCTTTGGAGTTGTCCCCAAACGTGACTTCTCCACCAACCTTTGATTTAAATGAGTTGAAGTGGTTCTTCTCACCCGTCATGTGCCTTGAGCATCCACTGTCCAAGTCCTAAGCTTCCTTTATTTTATCATTGTGGCAATGCTCAATCACCTACAATTAAAAATCAAACTCATATCTTAGGTACCGAAATTCTCTTGGGTCCTTTGAGGTTAGTGAATGCAATTCTTGATCCCTTTGGGATCCATTTTACCAATGCATTAAAATCTTTTGAGTTAATTACTTCTTTTGGAATCCACATTCTTTTTACTATTTTTCCTTTAAGAGTGGTCATCTTCATATTGCAATTATGTGATGCATGTCCCTTTCATTACAATATGAACAAGTAGTTGAAGGTTTATTCATGCTCTTTCTAGCAATGAATCTTTTGAGATGAGTCTCTCTACTTTTTGCATTATATCCTAACCCATTTTTATCAAAGAATGCCCTTTGAGTTTCCAACATGTTATCTAACTTTTGTTGACCCATATAAAATCTATTAAAGGAATTATGTAGATTACTATTTTTTTCTTTTAGGTCACAAATTTCAAGATTTGTAATTTCTAGTTTTTTTTCACATTCTAATTTGTCCTCTAGAATTAACTCATTTTCTTTCTTCAATTTAGATATTATCTTCTTATATTTTATACTTATGCATTCATATTCCAATGCAAGATCATCAAAGGCATCTTGCAATTCATCAAAAGAGTATTCATTGAGGTTTGAAGTTACCTTTTCATCCTCAATAGCCATGAAGCACAAGTTGGCAATGTCCTCATTTGAGTTATCATCGGAGCAGTCACTGTCGCTCCATGTAGCTACCATTGCCTTCTTTTTGTGGAACCTATCATTGGACCTTTTAAGAAAAGGGCAGTTAAACTTAACGTGTCCTGATTTTTTACATTCATAACACACAATTGTATCTTTTCTTCCTACCTCTTCTTGATCTCTCTTGTGGTTTCTCCTATTACTACCACTAGCTCTCATTCTCATGAACTTGTTAAATCTTTTGGCAAACATTGCCATCTCAAGATCTTCTTCACTACCACTCTCATTTTTATTTTCCTTTTGAGTAGTAGATTTTAGAGCAACTCCCACTTTCTTAGATGGCTCTTCATTTCTTCTTAATCTCATCTCATATGTGAGTAGTGAACCTATTAATTCATCTAGTGACAATGTGTGAGGGTCCTTGGATTCCTCAATTGTAGTCATTTTAGCTTCCCATGATTTAGGTAGACTATTTAATATTTTCTTGACCATTTCTATATTAGAGTATGTTTTTCCTAATGATTTTAATCCATTAATTACATCAGTGAATCTAGTGAACATATCACTGATTGACTCTCCATCTTTCATCCTAAATAGCTCATAGTCATGTGTGAGCATTCCTACCTTAGTCTCCTTTACTTGGGTTGTACCTTCATGAGTTATTGCCAATTTGTCCCAAATTTGTTTGGCATTGTCACAACCAGAAACTCTATTATATTCATTTAGCCCTAAAGCACAAAAAAGGGTGTGCATGGCCTTAGCATTTAGCTGAGCACATTTAACATCATTTAAATCCCATTCATCTTCTTCTTTAGGGATATCTCTTCCCTTTATTCTTTTTGTAGGGATTTGGGGTCCTTTAGTGATAATCCTCCATACTTCATAATCATTTGCTTAAATAAATAATATCATCCTAGTCTTCCAATAAGTATAATATTCCCCATTGAACATAGGAGGCCTAACCGTAGAGTGCCCCTCTCCTACTAAGCTAGTTGCTATACTGTTGTGAGCCATTAGATTATTTTTAACTCTTAGGAAGTTATTCCTATGTGATCAAAGAGTGCTTGCTCTGATACCAATTGATGGCTCTACCGAGAGGGGGGTGAATCGATTTTTTAACTCTTAATGGCAATTTAAGCTCTTTTGAACTTAATTAACAAATAATGAATAAACAATGTAATGTAATGAAACAAATTAAAACAAGATAAGGAAGAGAATATCAAACACAGTGGTTTATAGAGGTTCAGCTAATCTCTTACCTACGTCCTCTCTCCTTGACCTTCTTGTCAATAGCTTTCTTTCTCATTTTCAACGAAAGTTACACACTCCCTTTTTCAGGTTAAGGAATAACCTCTCTACCCTTCTTAAACAGAGATGTATTCACCCTTTTACAAAGTTTATCTCACTGAGGAACAATCCTCTTCTCTCTCAAAGATAGGATGAATACAATATCAAGCTCTTTATGTGGGTAGGACAGATACAGCTTTTGCACACAAGCTTATACAACAAACTCAATAAATGAGAATTGAAGATAAAATGGAATGAAAAAATTAAACTCTTGAGAATATACAAAATGTGCAGCAATGGTGTCTCTTTTTCACTCAGTGTCTTCAATGCTTGTTTTTATACTGAAGGATTGGTAGTTGGAGCATTTAATGCTATTTTTCCCGTTGAGATTTTTGCAGAAATAGCCGTTGGGTACCTCCAGTAGAATGCCAGATCGATTTGCCATCTTGACCAGATCGATCTCTTAGTTATAATTCCTGCAAGATTAAGGCAAAATGAAGCAAGGAGATCGATCTCATATATGGGAAGATCGATCTCATAATTTGAAAATGTTAGAGCAGATCGATCTGTCGAATGGGCAGATCGATCTTCCAATCTCACTGTTTGAGGCATGATCGATCTATAGATCGATCTGCCAATTATTCTCATAGTGATGAGATCGATCTCTTATCAACCCAGATCGATCTCCTTAGCTCTCTGACTTTGGGGAGATCGATCTCTTCCTATACCAGATCGATCTCATGAGCTCTCTGTTTGAGTATAGATCAATCTTATAGATCGATCTACTCCCTTTACCTTTGTTTTAGCGGAGATCGATCTCTTTCTAGACCAGATCGATCTCCTCAACATCCTGTATTAGGCAAATCGATCTCACAACCCTTATAGATCGATCTTAGCTTCCTCAATACCTTTGTACAGGTTCAAACCTTAGCAGATCGATCTCATATCCTCATGAGATCGATCTCTCATCCTAGAAAACCTAGGAGATTGATCTCTCATATCACCAGATCGATCTCTCATCTCCAGGAACTTAATTTCTGGTACTGATAGCTTCTAAACATGTTTTTATATCGTCTTTATATTATTGAATTTATTTGTTTTGTCATTTCAAAATATATTAACTCAACATATATAAATGTGATTGTGTTTATAAGCATGATAATGTAAATTAGATTAGATATGGAAAATAAATGGGAAAGATGAGAAATAGACAATATATATATATATTTATGTGATGATGAATAATGAAATTAAATGATAAAATGAATGGGTGTATATACTTAGGTGTATATACAAATAGGTGTATAAGATAAATGTGTGTGCTAGTATATGTACATACAAAAAATATATACATGTGATAAGGAAAAATGAAAACAATAATAATATATATATATATGTGTGTATATACATGTAGATGTATATAATAAATGTGAATGTTAATATTTGTATGTACAAAATATATATATAGTAATGAAAATATATAAACGCGTGTGTTGGCCTAGGTATGTACAATTATATGTACACATGAAGTAGTAACGAATAAGTTACGATTTTAACGCAATTCGGATGATTCGCATGAGTAGGATGCTAAGTAAACAATTTCGGTGTAGGTGAATCGTAGAAGGAATTAAAGGAGGTACAAGGAGGCGTCACCAGTCGAATTCGAGATTTCGATAGATCGAGGTAAGGGGTACTATTTAACTTAGTTCTGATAATGCATTTTTGTTTCACCGATAAAAGATTTTATGAAGGTGCATATAATTTGAAATGATTTATCAATGCTTTCATACTTGTGAAACTGTTTGCGAAGCATGTTTTAATTTGTCGAAATATTCCCCGAGTACCTTCCATGATATGAAATGAATTTTCCTAAGGTATGAAACATATGGATGTTTTACATTTATTTATGATTTTATATCCATATCGTTAAAGAAACTTTTGACAATTTTAAAAGCATAGAAAAAGGGAAAATGGGGAAAAAGAAAAGATGTTTTGAGACTATAGGCTTCATGCATGGTTACTTCTTATGGTGTTCCGGCTCCACCACTTAGGTGTCGGCACGTAAGGCCCCTTTAGCACTTGACTCAACTTGTGTGGAAGATGTCATGCTACTGGTGGTTTATGATGATGTTTTCGGTAGTATCTCGTGCCCGCGCAGCCGGCAAATATGTTTCCTACACGGAGAGTGCCATTGGTGCCCGTGTCCTAGCTAAGTGCTAGTGAAAGCAAGTAAGATAGATACTACCCATATTTTACGAAAGGGCTGTACGACCCTGATCCAGTCTACAGCCCACTTACCATGGCCATAGATATGATGACTCTCTACGGAGATTGACACGTATCGCATAACTTAGTTATAGCCTATTCTCCTCGATTTGATTATGAATATTGACTACAATGAATGAATATGTATTTTCTTGAGATATACGATAATTTGTTACGACCGTTATGCTTTATGAAATATTTATGAAATGATTATGAAATGTTCATGAAATGTTTATGAAATGATTATGAAATGTTCATGAAATGATTATGAAATGTTCATGAAATGTTCATGAAATGATTATAAAATGTTTATGAAATGATTATGAAATGTTCATGAAATGATTATAAAATGTTTATGAAATGTTTTATAAAACGTTTATGAACCCGATGGTTTTAAGAACTCATTCATGAACAATGAAAAGCTGTAAAATGGTTAAGCATGTTATTTGTTTTAAAGACATGCATGCTTTATGACTTTTTATGATGATTTTGCATGAAATGACAATTTATGTATTTCATTAAAGTTTGGTTCTATGAACGATTTCACATGCTTTTATATATCAGAACTGCTTTAAGAGTATTATCTTACTAGGCTTTCCCCCAAAAGCTCACCACTCTACCTCTTAGACCATTTGCAGTGATCTGTGGGCGCTACCTGCCGCGTACACGACGTTGGCTGTGGGAAAGAGCTACCCTAGGCTACTTTTTGTACACATAGAAAGGTATACAATTACATTCCTATACCAGACATACTTGTATGCACAGACATATATTGAGAATATTTTGTTGGGATGTAATTTGTAAGGAAACGATGTAAAGAATATGATTCTTGGGATTATGTTTTAAGATGATCAGTATTAAATCGATATGGATGCATTGAGTTGTAAATGTGGATATGAAAAGTATGCTTGGTAGTTGTGGATATCTAGGATTGTTGGAAAGCATGCTTGGTAGTTGTGGATATCTAGGGTTGTCAAAACAACTGAATTGCAGGTGGGTAGGCTGATATATAAGCCGTTATCCTGCCGAAATTTCTATCGGCCATATATGTCAAAGATGGAAATTAAACATAAATACAGATAAAGAATTAGGAAAAGTGTTTTGACACTGCACAGGAATACAACCTAAGTGAATAAGGGAATAAGTGGGTAAATTAAGTTAAAAAAAAAATCCCTCGATTTTCAAGGGTCAAGGGTCGTTACATTGTGGCAGCTAGAGGTGTAGGCATGCAAATCGAGGCGAGCCGATATCGAAAGATGCATGTTGCCCTAGTTTCGTATAGGTAAGGGATGTAATTTATTGTGATAATGGTGTTCCCTGCCTGTAATTAAATATTTATTTGATGTTTAAAAATACGTGAAAACCCCTAATTGACGAAAAAATTTCATGAAACCTTTTTTTTGTAAAATAAGCGCGAATTTCAAATGACCTTAAGCTCATATTTGCTTACATACGATTTTTATACAATTTTATAACTATGATTATTTGTGTAACAAGCATGTATATATGTGATTTTCGAGGTATGATTTCCATAAGCTGCTGTACAAATAAGTTTGAAAGTGATTTCAGTATGATAATAAGCATGATTTGAGACTAAAGGTTTTCTATAGCGTGAGTTAAAGTAAACTTGGGGGTCGACCTAAGGGCTCAAGAAAATGCTAGCCAATGGTCTATGAATGGGCTAGACTAATACAATAACATGCGTATTTCTATGTGTCTATCATGTCGGTTTCAAGGCGTTTCCATTTCCGCCTATGTGGTGTTTTCCGTTATGCTGTAGGACTTTGGCCCAGTCTACAACCCTACCATGGCCATAGGTATTACGTTCCCTCTTCGGATGATGCCCTCTTTTGAGGATGATATGGTTATTATCCACATGACAGTGATATTGATTGCCTAATCTCCACGTTTCGACATTATATATCATTTTTAAGTGCAATTTGATTATGATTTATGTATAGTTATGCAATTATGTTTCGATTATGTTTCATTTTGATATGTGACTTTGAAGTTTTGTTTTGAATTAAGATATATATGAAGTATATTTTTGGTATATAAAAATGATATGTACTAAGTATGTCATTTTATGTTTTCTAACGGTTTTGATCAGAAAATGTACTTCATTTTTAGCATCATCATTTTATTAAATGTTTTGGATGCTATTGCTATTTTAAATGCACTCCTTATTTGGTAATTCGGAAGCTCATCCCCTATTTTCCATCCTTCCAGACTATTTACAGTGATCACTCCCTTGCCTACCGCGTATACTACGTAGGCTAGTGGATACAACTCTCCCTAAGCTACTTTTTGTACACGCCTCAGGTATATTTCATTTTATATCTAGACATCTTATACAACACTTATACTTATATGTAAATAAACATTTTGGGATGTAATCACCTTTTGTATACATGTGGGAATGAAGATATATGTAACCCATGATGCTACAGTGCATACTGTGTAAGACCCGATTTTATTCAAAACACAAAATGAAAAATGAAAAAAGGATTGAAATGGTATTTCGAACACGTGAAGGGTAAAACGGTCAAAAGATCAAAATTCGGTATTAATCGTGACAAGGAAATTTAATTAAAAATAATGGATTTGGAAATCTTGATCAATAACGAAGAAATAATTAAATTTCGGGTTAAATTGATCAAGATATGAATTTATAGGAATAAATCAAAATTTTCACATCGAAAAATTATCCCGAAAATAGTGAAAAAATATACCAAAAAGGTAAAATCAAACTGATAAATTTAGTTACTGATTAAATGAATTTAATCTGAATTTTTGAGATATTTTTAAGATTTTATTATTATTTTAATGAATAAAATAATAATAAAAATCTATTATAAAAAAATAGAAAATTGGATTAAAAACACGAGGAGAGAAAAAAAATTGAAGAGGAACCCGCGAGCAAGCCGAGACGAGGGATTCACCACCGGACGGCGAGCAAGACGACCCCACGGCCAGGCAAGCGGCCGAAAAAGGAAGAGGGACTCTGTGCGACCTCCCAGGCACCGACAATGCCTTTCACCGGTGCAAGAAAAGGCAGATCGGCGAGGTTGAAGCCGCAAAAAAAAGGAGTGAAATTCGACGGCCACCAGCGGTGATTGGTCCCGATTGAGGCCAGTCGAGAGGTCTCTAGGCTGAGGCACGCCGAACAGCGACAGCGGCATGTCAAGAACCGGCCAGACGACATCGCCACGACCAAAAAAGCCCTGAACCGGTCGACGGTTCAGTGAAGAAGCTTTTGCGCTGAACCGGACCGAAGCGGATCAGCCAAAAAGAAAAGGAAAAAGAAAAAAAAGAAAAGAAAAAGTGGAAAAATTGGGAAAAATTCCAGTGATGCAATCGAGCTACGGGTAAGTCGATAAGCGATCGAAATTGACTGATTTAAATTTTAAAATATTTATTTTGATTATTATTCGACTGAAAGTTTACCCGAAAAAAATATTAAATTGTGTAGCTCGACAATTGGCGTCAAATAAGAGCTCGAGACAGCCTCGATTTGCATACTATCATGAAATCTCGAGTAGTAATCCTTATTTACGATAATTTGCATCGTTATGCGTGTTAGATAAATTACGAATTTAATTTCCGCATAAATTGAATTATATTATGGAATTAAAGATAAATTGTCGTAAATAATTAATTGAGCTATCCGGGAATTTAGAATGAGGCTCAATAAATACTGATGGGCCCAATGAGCCCAATAGGTCTCGATAATGTGAATAATAAGTGGAAAAAATGGGCTTAAGGTCGATTAAGGCCTATTATAGGACAATCGGGCACAATATGGGTAAACAGGCCCAATGATTTAAATTAAACCCAGAAAATATGAAATACAATTAATTGTATTGTATTTGACCTGATGTATATTTATACGCAGTTCCAGAGATTTGATTGAGAGCAAATCGGACTGCATAACGAGACATCAGTGGAAATGTCAGATTGTACAGAATAATAAGGTAAGGGAATTGTGTGAGTAGCTAGAGGTAGCTACGCATATTTTAGTAGCTTTTGTATACACTGAATATGTATGTATACACAGAATATGTATAAAGGTCCTAGAAATAAATTAATGATTTTAAGGACTCGAAATAGGAAAAGGCTATTTTATCCATATTGAGGGAAGTTTACTTGGTGAAAGCATGACATGCATGAAATGCATGATTTGAGAAATTTTCCGATTTAAGGGATTTTCGTGGTTTTAAGCAAAGGAAAACGGTAGTTTGGCTAGTAATTGCATAAATTTCACAAGATAACACTACGTAAGTGTTATTTATATTTAAATGAAATTTCTTTGGAAAATGGGCCAACTATCAAGTTTAAATGGAAACAGATAGTACTGGCGCATAGCTCGAACTATATCTGAGTTTGTGAGTGTGCATAAAACGTGCTTGAGCAGTTGCTCGCACCGACTTGTGTGACATCATATGCATGAAATATGCTAGAGCAGTTGCTCGCACTGATTTTTATTCTTGTGAAATGCATGAGAAGTGTTGGAGCCTAGCTTGCACTCTGTTTTGACATGTTTTGACTTGTTTTGACATGATATGCATAAAAAGGTGCTGGAGCAATTGCTCGCACTAGAATGATTTGACATGCATGAGAGGTGTTGGAGCTTAGCTCGCATCCTGTTTTGATATGATAATTGCATAAAAGCCGAGCTGGAGTGTAACTCTCACGAGATTTGATTTATTTATGCATAAAGCCGTGCTGGAGTGTTACTCGCACGAGATTTGATTTATTGATGCATAACACTGTGCTGGAGCTCACTCGCACGTGATTTTATATGAATTTATAACTCCTTCATTCTTAAGTCGTACTGGAGTGCTACTCGTACACAGATTTTACTGATTTTTATGACATCGTGCTAGAGCTTCGCTCGCACGAGATTTTTAGATATCATGACTATGCATGGAGCTGTGCTTGAGCTTCGCTCGCACAGGGATTTATATGACATGCATATAGCCGTGTTGGAGCCTCTTGTAGACTGTGTCACAGTGAGATGATATGCTCACACGTGCATACTGAGACAGAGATGGTATGGGTGGATAAGACCTATTGCAGGCACCCCTGACTGAGCTTGGGTTCATGGAGTACGTTGTACCGTGTATGTCACGTGGAGTACGCTGTACCGTGGGGATTGTTGGAGTGGAGTGGTATTAGCCACAAGGCAGCAAGCCTTGCCCTCGCAATCCTGATGTTATGCTGTTCTTGCGGGTAAGACCGACCCACCTCCCGTTTCAGGTGTGATACCCCGCATACTAGGTACCGTGTTGCCAGGGATCACTAGGTTATGGCCATAGTCCTCGTTGTTACTGATAGTCACCTACATGTCTCACATGGTATAACTATTGGTCGATAGACCAGGGTAGACCCGAGGGAGGGGTCAAGCCATTTTGTGATTTTTACTGAAATGTGCTTTACTACTATCATGCTAGATTTTTCAGAGAATTTTATAACGAATTGAATTAAGAGATGCTTAATCCCTCCGGGTTATTTTATACTGCAGCTTTAATGAAATGATTTAAATGCAGTAGCATGATGAGTTTTCCATGCGTTAATCATAAATTCATGAAAAGAATTGTTTCTCATAATTTGTTTTACATGGCATGATCTTGATTTACCTCATGCTAAATATGATTTAATGATGTCACATAAAAATTGTCAGACCCGAGTTTTTTATTTACGTATGTAGCTTGTACCTTATGATTCCTATGTGTACGAATATTTTATTTCATAGTTGAATCATAAGAAGAGTATTTACTATCATGCAATTGATTTATTGAGAATTAAAAATGCATGTAAGCTACATAACAGCGAGATGAGGGTTAAAGTAATTTTCGAGCAAGTACAGGGGTAAGACGATCAATTGACCAAAATTCGGTATAAATCCGATGAGGAAATTTCATTAAAAATATGAAATCGAGAAATCTTGATCAATAACGGGGTAAATATTTATTTTTGAGTCCAATTGATCAAGATATGAATTTAATTAATATTTTTAGAATTTTTGTCTCGAAAAATGAGCCTGAAAATAGTGGAAAAATATACCGAAAAGGCAAAATCGGACTGATAAATTCATTTACGGACAAAATGAATTTAATAAGAATTTTTGAGATATTTTAGGATTTTTAATATTATTTTAAGGATTAAAATAATATTAAAAATATATTATTAATAAAAACGAAATTGAAATCAGAAGAGAAATGAGGGGAGAGAGAAACGGAAGAGGAAAGGCGAGCCAACCGACGCAAGGGAGAGACCACCGGACGGCCAACATTCGGCCACCCCAGCGGCCAGCGAACGGTCGGAAAAGGAAGAGCGTAACCCTACGACCTCCCAGCCACCAGGACGCGTGCCACCGGCGCCGAAATCCGACGAATCGAAGGGAGAAAGCCGCGGAGGAAAAGAGGGCATTCGGCGGCCACCGGCGGGAGTTGGCTCCAATCGAGGCCAACCGAGAGGTCCTCTATCCAAGACGCGTCGAACGGCGGCAGCGGAACGTCGGGAACCGGTCGGACGACGTCGGCACGGCTAAATCACCCCTGAACCGGTCGGCGATTTAGGGCAGAACCTTCTAAACTGAACCGGACCGGACCGGTTCAGCCAAGGAGAAAAGGGGAAAAAGAGGAAAAAGAAAGAAAAAGGAAAAGAAAAGTTTTTGGGATTTCACCGGACTTCGGGTAAGTTGATACGAGGTCAAAAGTGACCAATTTAATTTCCGATAAATTTATTTAAATTATATTTAATCGAAAATTGACCCGGAGTTAAATATACGAAATTGGGCAGTTCGACGATTAATTTCGAACGGAAGCCCGATCGAACTCCGATTCGCACACCATCGCACAATCTCGGGTAAGTAAAGCTTATTTACGACAAGTTATGTGATTTATGCGTATTTAAGATTTAATTTACGCATTTCGGATTAAATTTCAGATTTAGTGAATAATATTCAGAAAATTGAATAAAATGTCGTAAATGATATACGGGTTATCCAAAGAGCTTGGAATAAAGCCCAATGGGTATTGATAAGCCCAATGAGTCGATAGACCCTGATGAACGGGCTTATACGGATTAACGCCCAATAAAAGTGTTTAAGGCCCATTAAGAGTAAACGGGCCCATTTAAGTGAAATGAACTGTATTAAATGTATAATACAGTAGGAAAAGTGTAATTAACTCAGTGAATGATTAAATGCAGCTCCAGAGTCATATTGAGAGTTGACCGGACAGCGAGATAGACAGCACAGAGGAAGAGAGGTCACACGACGTGATCCGAGGTAGGGGACTCTTGCAAGTAGCTATAGATATCTGTGCATATTTTCATTGGATTTTACATTCACTGAAATTGTTTGAGGGTCAGAGAAAATCTATAATAATTATAGGGACCCGATATGGGTAAATTATGATTTTACCCCTAGTTAGGCAAAAAGGGAAACTTTGGGAAAAGTTGTAAAAATCATGAAAATGATGTTTTGAATGATTTTTACTGCTGTGTAGCAGAAGAGTAGGTGGATGGGCTAATGTTTCGAGGTCGATGTAAACTAAGCACACTTTATAGTGCTGATTTTAATGATTTTAAACATCCCTATTTTTAAAGAGCCATCTACCGAATTATATGGAAACAATCATGCTAGAGCACAACTCGCATTTGATTTCAGATGTTTTTCACATACATTAGTGTTGGAGGTTTACTCGCACTACATTTATTTGACATGCATGATAGAGTACTAGAGCGTTGCTCGTACTCAGTTTTTATGTGATTTGTGCATGATAGAGTGCTGGAGCGATTAGCTCGTACTCGAGTTTTACATGAGATACATGACAGAGTGCTGGAGCGTTGCTCGTACTTGATTTTTCATGATTTGTACATGACATCGTACTTGAGCGATTTTCTCGTACTTGATTTGTAATGAGAACTATGCATGACCTGGTGCTAGAGGTTTACTCGCACTAGTGTTGATATTTTGACATGCATATACAGTGTTTTGAGGCGGAGTATTGACTGTGCATCACACTCAAGACGCGCACTGTAGTTTTTCGTGATATATACACATGTTAGAAAAATCGTGACGATTTCCTCCGTGTAGACTGAGTGTCACACTGATGAGATGTTCTCACGTGGATTTAGAGACGTGGCATTGATTCCATAGTATGAGGGCTAAGACCTATGGCAGGCACCCCACTATGATATATTTCCATGGTATGAGAGGCTAAGACCTATGGCAGGCACCCCGACCATGATGTATGGGTCCACGAGTGTACGTTGTACCGTGCATGTGGCATGGAGTACATTGTACCGTGTTTTTTGTTGTGGAGTTATGGAGGAGAGTGTTGATAGCTGGCGGTTGTGATGGACTGACCCCCCCTCCCGTTACAGCAGTGATAACCCGCACACTGAGTACTGTGTTGCCTGGGATTTCACCACATGTTAGGATATGTACATAGTCCGAAGATGTTCTCTTACGGTAAGATCCTTAAGCCCAACATCCTTAAGCCAGAGTGGGCGGGGAGGCTCTGTTCGTCGGGGAGGCTCTCTTACATAGTCTAGAGAGATTGCATTTAGCCACTGAGTCTCGCATGATATATCACATGTGTTTTATGATACGGATAGACCTAAGGGATGGGTCGAAACCCAGTTTATTTGTGTTGTGATGAGAAATGCCATATTTACTGTGTTTTGAATGTAAATGGCATATTTTATATAAAGGCATTCTTAAATGATTAAATATGCACTGTTTTGCATGAATGCCTCTGATTGATAAACCAGCATGTGTTTAGTACATGGGATTTTAAATCTGTACTATATTATATATATTTTAAACATGCTTTTAAATTGAGAGAAGGAAAGGCAAAGCACTATTTTCAGTAGATAGTATGGATGTCTACTTGCTTGCCTGATTTCCTTACTGAGCGCGTTGATAGCTCATCCCATTCATTTTCCCCCCATCTCTACAGATTCTCGTCAGTAGATTGAGTTGGCTAAGGTATTGCATTCCTTTGATCCGCTGCCACTCCCCATCTAGCGAAAGGTATACACATGCATACTCTTTTGTATCTGAACAATGGATAAACACAGTGATGTACACGATTTAATATGGGGGATGTAATGATGTAATTATATTTAAGTATATGAATTTACTTATGATATGAATGCCATGTATCTATGATACGAAAAAGAATGGTAAGGTATGTATGGATGAGGAGACTAATGCCTATTCACAGCCCAACTGTTGAGGAGATAAAGGTAAGTAAAACGTAAAAAATTTGTTGTGGTTTTTGGTAAAGTCGCGTGTGGGAGGAGGGCGTGAATTGTGAAATGAAAATGTGGTTGTGATTGTGAATTGATTTGGTGATATGTATGTGTTGAGAAAGAGGTTTATGATGTTGGTTTAAAAAAATGAGGTTTCTTAATGAATTGCCCTTTTTATAAATTTAAATGAGATTGAGCATGAGATGATTTATACATGATGTTTATACCATGTTTTAATATGCCAATGTACATGATTTTAATACATGATATATATGTATACTCACATGGCATAGTTTTACTTCCTCATGCTCCTACTATGAATGATTTATGCATAACACTATCAGCATGTAGATAGAGTAGTTATCTACCATGCTTGCATTATTACCTTACTGAGCGTGTGGTTGCTCATCCCTCTCTATTTTCCCCCCTACAGAGCGTGCATAGTAGCCCAGTGAGGACTGAGGCGTGGTATTTTGGACTCCGCTGCATCTCCATCGCTTAGAGGTATATACACAGTGATTCTTTTTGTATCTAAATAAGTAAAAGCACAGTATTCTTTGAGTGGTAATTATGGGGGATGTAGATGTCAGTAAAACATGCTTTTGTATAAGTACAAGATTTAAATGCAAATGTATGACATCGTTTTATTTCATTGAGAATGAATGAGATGTGGAGTTTATTATTGACTCACAGCCCAACAGTGTGTGGTGAGTTAGTTCACGATCGGGTAAGGTAACAGTAAAACGCGAAAATTTTTTAGTGATTTTCGGTTAAAGAGAATGGAATTGGGTCGTGACACTTGGGATGATCATTTGCCACTAGCCGAGTTCGCCTACAACAACAGTTATCATTCGAGTATCGGGATGGCACCGTATGAGGCCTTGTATGGCCGTAGATGTCGTTCTCCTATTGGGTGGGAAGAAGTGGGTGACCGTAAGATTTTTGCTCCTGATATGGTTACACAGGTTTCTGAGGATGTCCGGTTGATAGTTGAGAGATTGAGGACAACTCAGAGTCGACAAAAGAGTTATGTTGACAGGAGACGTAGGCCACTTGAGTTCACAGTTGGTGAGTCCGTGTTTCTGAAGGTTTCTCCTTCCAAGGGTATAGCGAGGTTTGGGAAGAGGGGTAAGCTGAGTCCTCGCTACATTGGACCCTTCGAAATACTTGATCGAGTGGGAGATAAGGCTTATAGGTTGGCATTGCCACCAGATTTGTCAGGCGTCCACAACGTCTTCCACATTTCAATGCTTAGGAAGTATCACCCGGATCCGGCACATGTGATTAGTTATGAGCCTTTGGAGCTCAGTGAGGACATGTCATATGTTGAGAGGCCGATTCGAATACGGGATAGGAAGGAGAAGGTTTTGAGATCGAAGAGTATCAGGTTAGTGAAGGTACTATGGCAGCATCACGCTTCCGAGGAGGCTATTGGGAGTTAGAGAGCTTGATGCGAGAGAAGCACCCCCAGTTGTTTGAGGATTGATTTGGTTCTAATTTGGAGGACCAAATTCTTTTAGTTAGGGAGGATTGTCAGACCCAAGTTTTCGATTTACGTATGTAGCTTGTACCTTATGATTCCTCTGTGTACGAACATTTTATTTCATAGTTGAATCATAAGAAGAGTATTTACTATCATGCAATTGATTTATTGAGAATTAAAAATGCATGTAAGCTACATAACAGCGAGATGAGGGTTAAAGTAATTTTCGAGCAAGTACAGGGGTAAGATGATCAATTGACCAAAATTCGGTATAAATCCGACAAGAAAATTTCATTAAAAATATGAAATCGAGAAATCTTGATCAATAACGGGGCAAATATTTATTTTTGAGTCCAATTGATCAAGATATGAATTTAATTAATATTTTTAAAATTTTTGTCTCGAAAAATGAGTCCAAAAATAGTGGAAAAATATACCGAAAAGGTAAAATCGGACTGATAAATTCATTTACGGACTAAATGAATTTAATAAGAATTTTTGAGATATTTTTGGGATATTTTAGAATTTTTAATATTATTTTAAGGATTAAAATAATATTAAAAATATATTATAAAAAAACGAAATTGAAATCAGAAGAGAAACGTGGGGAGAGAGAAACGGAAGAGGAAACGCGAGCCAACCAACGCAAGGGAGAGACCACCGGACGGCCACCATTCGGCGACCCCAGCGGCCAGCGAACAGCCGGAAAAGCAAGAGTGTAACCCTGCGACCTCCCAGCCACCAGGACGTGCGACACCGGCGCCGAAATCCGGCGAATCGAAGGGAGAAAGTCGCGGAGGAAAAGAGGGCATTCGGCGGCCACCGACGGGAGTTGGCTCCGATCGAGGCCAACCGAGAGGTCCCCTGTCCAAGACGCGTCGAACGGTGACAGCGGCATGCCGAGAACCGACCGAACGACGTCAGCACGGCTAAATCACCCCTGAACCGATCGGCGGTTCAGGGCAGAACCTTCTAAACTGAACCGGACCGGACCGGTTCAGCCAAGGAGAAAAGGGGAAAAAGAGGAAAAAGAAAGAAAAAGGAAAAGAAAAATTTTTGGGATTTCACCGGATTTCGGGTAAGTCGATACGAGGTCAAAAGTGATCAATTTAATTTTCGATAAATTTATTTAAATTATATTTAATCGAAAATTGACCCGGAGTTAAATATACGACATTGTGCAGTTCAACGATTAATTCCAAACGGAAGCCCAATCGAACTCCGATTCGCTTACCATCGCACAATCTCGGGTAAGTAAAGCTTATTTACGACAAGTTATGTGATTTATGCGTATTTAAGATTTAATTTACGCATTTCGGATTAAATTTAAGATTTAGTTAATAATATACGAAAAATTGAATAAAATGTCGTGAATGATATACGGGTTATCCAAAGAGCTTGGAATAAAGCCCAATGGGTATTGATAAGCCCAATGAGTCGATAGACCCTGATGAACGGGCTTAATACAGATTAAGGCCCAATAAAAGTGTTTAAGGCCCATTAAGAGTAAACGGACCCATTTAAGTGAAATGGACTGTATTAAATGTGTAATACAGTAGGAAAAGTGTAATTAACTCAGTGAATGATTAAATGCAGCTCCAGAGTCATATTGAGAGTTGACCGGACTGCGAGATAGACAACACAGAGGAAGAGAGGTCACACGACGTGATCCGAGGTAGGGGACTCTTGCAAGTAGCTAGAGATATCTGTGCATATTTTCGTTGGATTTTACATTCACTAAAATTGTTTGAGGGTCAGAGAAAATCTATAATAATTATAGGGACCCGATATGGGTAAATTATGATTTTACCCCTAGTTAGGCAAAAAGTGAAACTTTAGGAAAAGTTGTAAAAAGCATGAAAATGATGTTTTGAATGATTTTTACTGCTGTGTAGCAGAAGAGTAGGTGGATGGGCTAATGTTTCGAGGTCGATGTAAACTAAGCACACTTTATAGTGCTGATTTTAATGATTTTAAACATCCCTATTTTTAAAGAGCCATCTACCGAATTATGTGGAAACAATCGTGCTAGAGCACAACTCGCATTTGATTTCAGATGTTTTTCACATACATTAGTGCTAGAGGTTTACTCGCACTACATTTATTTGACATGCATGATAGAGTACTAGAGCGTTGCTCGTACTCAGTTTTTATGTGATTTGTGCATGATAGAGTGCTGGAGCGATTAGCTCGTACTCGAGTTTTACATGAGATGCATGACAAAGTGCTGGAGCGTTGCTCGTACTCGATTTTTCATGATTTGTACATGACATCGTACTTGAGCGATTTGCTCGTACTTGATTTGTAATGAGAACTATGCATGACCTGGTGCTAGAGGTTTACTCGCACTAGTGTTGATATTTTAACATGCATATACAGTGTTTTGAGGCGGAGTATTGACTGTGTGTCACACTCAAGACGTGCACTGTAGTTTTTCGTGATATATACACATGTTAGAAAAATCATGACGATTTCCTCCGTGTAGACTGTGTGTCACACTGTTGAGATTTTCTCACGTGGATTTAGAGACGTGGCATTGATTCCATAGTATGAGGGCTAAGACCTATGGCAGGCACCCCACTATGATGTATTTCCATGGTATGAGAGGCTAAGACCTATGACAGGCACTCCGACCATGATGTATGGGTCCACGAGTGTAAGTTGTACCCTGCATGTGGCATGGAGTACATTGTACCGTGTTTTGTGTTGTGGAGTTGTGAAGGAGAGTGTTGATAGCTGACGGTTGTGATGGACTGATCCCCCCTCCCGTTACAGCAGTGATAACCCGCACATTGAGTACTGTGTTGCCTAGGATTTCACCACATGTTAGGATATGTACATAGTCTGGAGATGTTCTCTTACGGTAAGATCCTTAAGCCCAACATCCTTAAGCCAGAGTGGGCGGGGAGGCTCTGTTCGGCGGGGAGGCTCTCTTACATAGTCTAGAGAGATTGCATTTAGCCACTGAGTCTCGCATGATATATCACATGTGTTTTATGATACGGGTAGACCTAAGGGATGGGTCGAAACCCAGTTTATTTGTGTTGTGATGAGAAATGCCATATTTACTATGTTTTGAATGTAAATGGCATATTTTATATAAAGGCATTCTTAAATGATTAAATATGCACTGTTTTACATGAATGCCTCTGATTGATAAACCAGCATGTGCTTAGTACATGGGATTTTAAATCTGTACTATATTATATATATTTTAAACATGCTTTTGAATTGAGAGAATGAAAGGCAAAGCACTATTTTTAGTAGATAGTATGGATGTCTACTTGCTTGCCTAATTTCCTTACTGAGCGCGTTGATAGCTTATCCCATTCATTTTCCCCCATCTCTACAGATTCTCGTCAGTAGATTGAGTCGGCTAAGGTATTGCATTCCTTTGATCCGCTGCCACTCCCCATCTAGCGAAAGGTATACACATGCGTACTCTTTTGTATCTGAACAATGCATAAACACAGTGATGTACACGATTTAATATGGGGGATGTAATGATGTAAGTATATTTAAGTATATGAATTTACTTATGATATGAATGTCATGTATGTATGATACGAAAAAAACGGTAAGGTATGTATGGATGAGGAGACTAATGCCTATTCACAGCCCAACTGTTGAGGAGATAAAGGTAAGTAAAAAGTGAAAAATTTGTTGTGGTTTTTGGTAAAGTCGCGTGTGGGAGGAGGGCGTGACAAAAATGCCATTGATGCATAAGTAGTATGATTTATATATGCACAAACAGTTTTATAAACTAAGTCATTGATGACATACATGATTTTGTGCTTGAGATTTTAATGAAAAGAAATGGATTTTAAGGGCATGGCATTATGAGCATGTAGATAGTGGAGCTATCTACGTACTTGCATAACTGCCTTACTGAGCGTGTGGTTTGCTCAGCCCCCTTATTTTTCCATCTTTTCAGAGTACTCACAATAGTAATTGAGCAGCTGAGGACTTGCATTCTTGGTATCCGCTGCTTCCTATCGAGAGACAGGTATACACATTTGTATAGTCTTGTATCTAAATATGTAATGCACAGTACTGAAAACGTATATGATGTCAGGGATGTAAGGTTATGTAAATACCATTGGATATATATTTAGTTAAAGTCAAAGGATTGTAAATCCTGATATATGAATGTGATAATGGAAATGGAATGGTAAATAGGTGAGAGGTGACTAACACCGAATCATAGCCCAACTATTAGTAGGATGGTCACGATGAGAGAAAGGTAAGAATTAAATAATAAATGAAAAAGCGAAAAAATTTACTCTGATTTTTAGGTAATTTGGGTCGTGACATACTGAGATTAAGAGATGAATTAATATTATAAGCATTTTATGGATGCTCGAGTATAAAATTTTAGAAAGAATAGGAAAAATCAATTGCTTGTGGTTATATATTGACGATTTGGAAACTTGCAGGTGGATAGGGTTATGTATAAAGGTTATGCTACCGAAAATTCATCAAAAGGTAAAATAAGCATTGTCGAATATAAGAAAGGTTAACAATTAAAAGATAAGTTATAAATTGACACTGAATAGGAATACACTTTAAGTAAGAAGTTAAGTTATAAAAGAAAATTTTAAATTAGCCTTAATTTTCGCATTTTCAGGGCGTTAATAAGAATATTAGATTGATTAAAAAATTTGTGTGCATAGTAAATATAAGTAGGCTGTTCAATCTAACGGTTGATATACAAAAAATATTAAGCCTACATAAAATATTAAAACGTGTGTAAACGAATTTGTTTTACACACTTTCATACCTTTATATGATTTATATTTTTTAATCCGACCATTGAATTTTATGTTCAATCCACATGTTAAATTTCAAATTAACCAAATATGTCTAACTATTTGTTTTAAAATAATAAAATTTCAATCGTTAGTATATATTGAAATAAAACTATTCTCGATTGAAATGATAGAAATATCAGATTGACTAAAAAATTTGCATGCATGATAAATACAAATAGGTTATTAAATCTAACAGTTGTTTACAAAAATACTAATCCTACATGAAGTTATAAAAATGTGTAAAATAATTTGTTTTTCACATGTGCAAATGAATCTTTTAGTGTCAAATGTTTAAAACAAATTGTTTTATACAGTTTCATATCTTTTTATATGATTTATAATTTTTAATTCGACCATTGCATCTTATGTTCTATTCACGTAGATTTTGGACACTAAATTTTGGGTTCATCAAAGATGCCTAACTATTTGTTTTATAATGATGATGATGATGGTGGTGATGATGATCAGCCGTTAATATATATTAAAAAATATTTTTCTTGATTGAAATGATAAAAGTATCGGGTTGACTAAAAAATTTGTGTATAATATATACGAGTAGGCTATTAAATATAGTGACTGATTTGCAAAAATATTAATCGTAAATGAAGTTATAAAAAAGGTTAATGTATCATTTGGCTCCTGAACTATAGCCTTTTTTTCACTTCGGTACAAGAAGAAAATTTTTTGTCACTATCATACATGGACTTCATTTCCATCAACCACTTTACCCCAAAAGTTAACATCGTTAGGAAAAAACTACCTGGCATTACATGCCCAATAAGATTTTGACATGTGGTGCACCACAACAACCTTATTTCCTTTTCTTTAAAAAATATTTCAAAAATATTATAAATTATTTCAAAATATTTCAAAAAATATTTCAAAATATTTAAAATATAAAAATACTTAAAAATTATTTTCAATATTTTTAAAAATATGATATATTTCAAAATATTTAAAAATATTTAAAAATATAGAAAATATTTAAAAAATTATTGACAATATAAAGTTGTATAAAAAAATGTAGAAATATTTAGAATAGGCGTATGCCTCTTCTTCTTCCTTGCTAGTTTTACCGATGCAAAGAAGTTATGAACCAAAAAAAAAAAAAAAAGAAAGAAATTTGGGTGATAAAAAAAAATAGCTCTTCTTTTTATCATGTCTTTATATCATCACTCAAGCTTCTCCTTTTTCCTCTTTCATCTTTTCCCTCTTTTTTCCTCTCATTCTCTCATTTTCTTCTTTTCTTCTGCTTTATTTTGAACCAAACCCTTCCTAGTTCCTGCCAACACCACATCGAATCCCTCATCCAACTATCACCAAATTTCTTAATGTCTGCATTTATACATCCCAAATCACCTTCTCTCCTATTTCGCCTGAACCTTTAAGAAACTACAAAAAAAGAAAGCCTATTTCAACTTTGCTCTCTTATTCGGATATGTTTGGTTATTTATTTATTTATTTACTTATTTCTTTTTGATCTTGTGTTGGCAAAATTACTTCTAGTGTTGTTGTTGATCATGCTTATGTCTTCTGCTGGGTTATTATATTTCTAAAGGTGTATTGGATTGTAGATTTGTCTTTAATTTTGTCTAAGAATCGAATAAATGTGGCTTTGGGATGAAAGATTATTGTCACAACAGCAAAGAAGTAGTATAAAGCAAAATAGCCTAAAGCACTATAATGACACCGGTAGTATAAAATATCGAGATGCATCAACTCTGAAAGGTTCCTTCTCAACAAATTAGTTGAGCTAGCTGAAGAATAGTTATTTATTAGTTGGTTTGTTATTATAACTAATTAGCTTTCTATTGTTAGTCAGTTTTAGTTAGTTACCAGGTTAGTTTGGTGCTCTAAAAGTTTTTGAGTATGTGTATATAAACACTAGATGTATTAGCTTATTCCATGATAAATGAATGATTCAGTTTACTCAAAAACAATCTCATAACATGGTATCAGATAGTTAATTACACTTACATCTTTCTTCTCGTTTTCTTGATATTTTTCATTTTTCTCTTTTTTTTTCTCCCTAAAAAATCAGTTTAATGGCTCAAGAAGTGTTGAAAGCAGAGGAGCATCCTACATGCTTGTAATATCTGCATTCAAGTGAGAATCCAACTTTGGTCTTGGTGTCTTCCCCACTCATTGGCTCTAATTACCATTCATGGCCTCGAGCCATGAAGATGGCATTATTATCCAAAAACAAGTTAAAAGTTTGTTAATGGATCCATACTAGTTCCAGCTCACGATAATCCATTTTATTCTACTTAGGAACGTTGTAACACCATAGTTTTATCATGGTTGATCCATTCTTTAAGCCCTTCAATTGCTTAAGGCTTTATTTAGTTTGATAATGCCATGGAAGTATGGCAAAATCTCAATAACAAATTTACTCAGAGAGATTCTTTTCGGATTACAAAGTTGCAAGAGGAAATGTATGCTTTTCATTAAAGGACACTATCAGTTACTGAGTATGTGAAACCCAAAATTTTTCATTTTATTTCTTATTTGGAAACTAAGAAGTAATTAAGACATTCGAAATAATGTTATGCAGGCCCAGAACAACCGAAGCACTAGGGTAAGTGGCACGGGGCCCGGGGGCATAAAAATCGAGGTACGATTCTAAATTAAAGAATCACTTAAGAATTACATGTATAGTATGTTTTGATCTTTATAAGTGAAAACTAAGGTGTTGGAAGTGAAAAAACTAGTAAAACTCGGGTTTACACTAAACCAAGAAATTAGGACTAGTAATAGAAATAAATTTGGAATAAATTTTAAAAATTCATGAAAATTATTCTGAGACCATATGAAATTAGTATAAGGTGAAATTGACTTGAGGTATAAAAATCAAGTGGAAATATGGAGGTTTAGGGGATCGAATTAATTTTTAAAGTAAATTGAAAACCTTAAGCCATTTTGCTCGGTAATGACCAAATTGCGTAAAATGAGCTCAATCGGGGAACTTTTCTTAAAAAAGTGACCCAAAATGTTTTATGATACATACTAGAGACTTAGTATAACACTTGATAAGTGAAAATTTGGAAGAAATTGGGCTGGAAATAATTTTTATGAATTTTCCAAAATAGAACACGAAATTACCCTACTTCAGAATTCTGACCAACCAGTAGAAATTGATCGATTTGAAGACATTCTGGAAACCTTTTGACCCCAAAATTTTCAAGATTAAAAAAAACTTTATAATATTTCTAGAACAGTAAAAACCATTCCCAACCGACTTCAACCCGAAACACACCATCCTCCCAAAGTTGCCATACACGTCATTCTCCAGTCAAGATTGTGCGATTTTTTCGATGATCTTCCGACCACTTTCAGGCATCGATCAAAAGGATAAAATCTTCTACCTTAATTCCTCTATAACATATAAACAATTCAGCCCCAAACAAGCTCATTTACTAGGTGAAATCTTAGAGCGAAGAACAGAGGCAGAATTTGCCCTGTTCTGAGGTGAGAGAAAGATAAATTTTTGAAAGTTTTTGGTTGATTTTTCTTGTTGTTTTTTATTTTTATAAGATGTATACATGTTGATTTACAGCCTAGAAACCTTGCTAGAGTAAAAAGGGTTGGTTAAAGTTGGTAAGAAATTGATGGAAAATGATGAACTTGAGATATGTTGTTCTTTGATGTTGTTGAATGATTTTTAGTTAAGTAGAATTGAAAGAAATAATTTCTAGAGTGAAGTATGAAATTGGCCACCATTCATAAGTTAGGAAAATGGTGAAATTTGATTGTGTTTGATGTTGTAGACAGTTAAATTTATACCGAAAAAGTTTGGTTTATAGCTTAGTTTAGTAGGAGACCGAAAAATGTAGGAATTGGTGACTTAAAACATTTACAAGCATGAATTATGGACTTTAATATCTAGGTTGTTGAGTTGTGAATTTGAAGTTAAAGGAAGAAAAATGAGCTTAAACCGACATTTAAATCGATAAAACCAAGAAAGTAGAAAAAGTTGACTAAAAGGTCAAATTTGGTGAAATTTATGAAGACAAATACGTGTTTGTGTATATTAAGATGAAATTGAATAATATTTGATGAATTGGAATTGTTTTGGGCAGTTCGGGAAATTGACACGTAAATCGAGGTAAACCCAAGACCGGACGATTTTGTGCTGCCCCAAGCTTTAAGAGGTAAGGGATGTGTTTTAAAGTAGTATTAGTGATTCAATGCCTTGTTTCGATATATGAATGCCAATGAGTATGCTCGTATTTACGAAAAGAATTCTCGAACCCAAAAAAGTACTATTCACTTTTAAACCTTAAATTTGAAAGAAAAGCTTAATTTTTCAAGCTCTTCAAGTATACTTTTTAGTACCTATGAAATGTTTTGAAATGTCATTTGCTACGTGAAAATGAAAATTTATGAAATGATGTTTATGAGTATGAAATAAAATAAAAGTATTGATTTTATGAGTTTGTGGGCTAATAGACCGAGAAAAGGATTTTAAAAATCTTGTTTTGAGATTAAGGCCACATATAGCCTACGTGATCTATCATGCATGGCCCGTGTGGATTTTGGACCTTCGTGGTGCATGCTATATGCCACCTTGTGTACGCTTAGTCCCTCGTGGTGTATGCTTAACCCCGTCCGGTATTTATACCACTCGGTGCTCTATTTTCATCTTTTGTTTAAGTGGCATATGGCGTTGTACGACCCTGATCCCATCCACAGTCCTCTTACCATGGCCGTAGGTACTCTGTCTACATGAACTATCTACGTGAATTGTATACGTGAAATGTCTACGCGAACATGACCTCTGTTACTATGTGTCTTTGCCTAGCCTCCATGAAATTATTCAGTATGACTTTTAAAAAAAAGTGTTAAGCTATGCGATATGTAAGTTTACATGATACTTTTAAAGAAAAGTAATGAGCTATGTGATTTATAAGTTACATGTTACTAGTTATGATGTCAAATATGTTCTGACCTAATTTTTGAAACTAAACATGTTTCGACTTATATACATGTATATGTTATTTTATTAAGCTTGAATTACAATGATTTGCTTTTACATGTTTTACTGCTAAGACTGCTTTAAGCGCATGTCTTACTGGGCTTGAAGAGCTCACCCCTTTCTTTTACTTTTACCGACTACCTTAAGTGATCTATTATCTATACCTGTCGTATAGTAATCGCGGACGGGTGGACTCGACCCTTCCCAGGCTATCTGTAAGACCGATTTTAATTAAAACACAAAATGAAAAATGCAAAAGGATTGAAATGGTATTCCCGAACACGTGCAAGGATAAAACGGTTAAAAGACTAAAATTTGGTATTAATCGTGACTAGAAAATTTCATTAAAATAATGGATTTGAGAATCTTGATCAATAACGAAGAAATAATTAAATTTCAGGTTAAATTGATCAAGATATGAATTTATTGGAATAAATCAAAATTTTTACCTCGAGAAATTATCCCGAAAATAATAAAAAAATATACCGAAAAGGTAAAATCGGACTGATAAATTCATTTACGGATTAAATAAATTTAATATGAATTTTTGGGATATTTTTAGGATTTTATTATTATTTTAATGAATAAAATAATAACAAAAAAATCTATTATAAATAATAAATAAAAAATTTGAATTCGCGAAAACGCGAACTGAAGAAGAAAATGAAGCAGAAGGCCAAGGCTCCCTCGTTGACCACTGTCGATCGGCCCAGGTGACGATTGAAGGAGGAACGGCTGGGGCCACCGCGGGCGTTGGTAGGCAGAAGAGAGGCAGAGAATGGCGGAGAGAAACGAGAAGAGAGCGAACCGAGAGAGGGAGAGGAGAAAGCTGGTGACCGACGTCGATTCAAGCCCGACCACCGACAGGCAAAGGTAGCCCACGCCAAGATCGATCGATGAACGGCTGAATCGGTAGGTGAGGCGACGACTAGCGCCGACAACGGCAAGAAACAAAAATGGTACCGACCGTGGAAAGGAGAAGAGCCGGACCGGCCACGTTTCAACGACCTTGGACAAAATCGACCCCAGATCTGAGTAGTGGACGACCTGGCGGAGCTGCTGGCGACGAAAGTCGACGGAGAACCTGTCGGTGAGGCACTGAACCGGCTGAACCAGACTGAACCGTTGGACCAAACCAGACTGAACCGACTAGACCGAATCGGTCTGAACCGGGTTGAACCAGATCGAACCGGTTTAGACAAAAAGAAAAGAAAAGAATGAGAAAAACGAAAAAGAAAAAAAGGAAAAATTGGAAAAAAAATTCCAGTGATGTAATCGAGTTACGAGTAAGTCGGTAAGAGGTCGAAATTGACCGATTTAAATTTTAGAATATTTAATTTGATTAATATTCAACTAAAAGTTTACCCGAAAAAATATTTAATTGTGTAGCTCGACAATTGACGCCAAACGAGAGCTCGAGACAACATCGATTTGTGTACTATCATGGAATCACGGGTAAGTAACCCTTATTTATGACAATATTGCATCGTTATGCGTGTTAAAAATTTACCGCATAAATTACGGATTTAATTTCCGCATTAAATGAATTAAATTTTGGAAATTGAGATAAATTGTCGTAAATAATATTCGAGAGTTTAGAACGAGACTAAATAATTACTGATGGGCCCAATGAGCCCAATTGGCCTCGATAATGTGAATAATAAGTGGAAAACAGGCTTAAGGCCGATTACGGCCCATTATGGTGCAATCGGGCCCAATATAGGTAAACGGTCCCAATGATTTAAATTAAGCCCAGAAAAATGAAATACAATTAATTGTATTGTTTTTGACCTGATGTATATTTATACACAATTTCAAAGATTTGATTAAGTGCAAATCGAACTGTGTGACGAGATATCAGTGGAAAATGTCAGACTGTACAGAAAAATGAGGTAAGGGAATTGTGTGAGTAGTTAGAGGTAGCTACGTGTATTTTAATAGCTTTTCTGTACATTAAATATGTGTGTATACCCTGATTATGTGTAAAGGTCCTAAAAATGGTTTAAAGATTTTAAGAACTCGAAATAAGTAAAGATTATTTTACCCCTATTGAGGGAAGTTCACCTAAGGATGGTGAAAGCATGACAAGCATGAAATGCATGATTTAATGAATTTTCTGAATTAAGGAATTTTATTGGTTTTAATCAAAGCAAATCGATAGATTGGCCAGTAATTACTTAAATTTAATAAGATAACACTACGTAGGTGTTATTTATATTTAAATGAAATTTTTTTGGAAAACGGGCCAATTATCAAGTTTAAATGGAAAACAGATAGTGCCGGCACATAGCTCGCACTATATCTGCGTTTGTGAGTGTGCATAAATGTGCTTGAGCGGTTGCTCGCACCGACTTGTGTGACATCATATGCATGAAATGTGCTAGAGAGGTTGTTCGCACTGATTTTTATTCTTGTGTAATGCATGAGAAGTGCTGGAGCCTAGCTCGCACTTTGTTTGACTATTTTGACGGTTTTGACTGAATATGCATAAAAAGGTGTTGTAGCAATTGCTCGCACTAGTTTTAATGATTTGACATGCATAAGAGGTGCTGAAGCTTAGCTCGCATCCTGTTTTGATACGAAATTGCATAAAGCCGTGCCAGAGTGTAACTCACACGAGATTTGATATAATTATGCATAAGCCGTACTAGAGCGTTGCTCGTACGAAGTTTTGATTTACTTGAGCATTCATTCGTGCTGGAGCATTTCTCGCACGTGATTTTATATGAATTTATAACTCATTTTAAAGTCGTACTGGAGTGCTACTTGTACGCTAGTTTTACTGATTTTTATGAAACTGTGATAGAGCTTCGCTCGCACGAGGTTTTTAGATATCATGAATATGCATGGAGCCATGCTAGAGTTTGCTCGCACAGGGATTTATATGACATGCATATAGCCATGTTGGAGCCTCTTATAGACTGTGTGTCACAGTGAGATGATATGCTCACACGTGCATACTAAGACAGAGATGATCTGGGTGGATAAGACCTATTGCAGGCACCCCTGATTGAGCTTGGGTTCACGGAGTACGTTGTACCGTGTATGTTACACGGAGTATGCTGTACCGTGGGGATTGTTGGAGTGGAGTGGCATTAGCCATGAGGCAGCAAGCCTTACCCTCGCAATCCTGATGTTATGTTGTTCTGGCGAGTAGGATCGACCCACCTTCCGTTTCAGGTGTGATACCTCGCACACTAGGTACCGTGTTGCCAAGGATCACTAGGTTATGGCCATAGTCCTTATTGTTATAGATATAGTCATATACATGTCTCACATGATATAACTATTGGTCGATAGACCAGGGTAGACTCGAGGGAGGGGTTAGGCCCCCGATTTTATGATTTTATGATATGTGACCCTAAAAGAAGGGTGGTTTTATAACCAAAGTTTTATAATGAATTTTAATGAATTGTTTATGATTGACCCGAAAGGGTTAGTTTATACTGCAGTTTTAATGAAATGATTTAAATGCAGTAGCATGATGAATTTTCCATGCTTTAATTATAAATTCATGAAAAGATTTGTCTCTCATGATTTGATTTATATGACATGAACTAAGTTATGATCCTGATTTAATTCATGCTAAGTATGATTTAATGATGTCACATAGAATGCCTTTGATGCATGAATTATATGATTTATATATGCACGAACAGTTTTATAAACTAAGTCATGATGAAATACATGATTTTGTGCTTGAGATTTTAATGAAAAGAAATGGATTTTAAGGGCATGGCATTTTGAGCATGTAGATAGTGGAGTTATCTACTTACTTGCATAATTGCCTTACTGAGCGTGTGGTTTGTTCACCCCCCTTATTTTTTCATATTTTCAGAGCACTCGCAGTAATTAGTAAATGGCTGAGGACTTACATCCTTGGTATCCGCTGCTTCCTATCGAGAGACAAGTATACACATTTGTATAGTTTTGTATCTAAATATGTAATGCACAGTACTGTAAACAGATATGATGTCGGGGATGTAGAGTTATAAATACCAGTGTGTATGTATTTAGTCAAAGTCAAAAGATAGTAAACTCTGATATGTGAATGTGATATGAAAATGGACTGGTAAATATGTGAGAGGTGACTAACACCGAATCATAGCCCAACTGTGTTGTAGGATGGTCACGATGAGAGAAAGGTAAGAATTAAATAATAAATGAAAAAGCAAAAAATTTACTCTAATTTTTAGGTAATTTGGGTCATGACAGTTTTAATTGTATCAGAGCTTGGATTTGTCTGATATGAGTCGTTGTTAGTGCTTAAGGAAGCTTACATCCCCATGTATTGTGCATTGTTTAAAGGAAAATTACAGATGAAATTCTTTACTCTGATCCAGAGGAACTGGTTGATTGACGAATAATGAATCTCAATTTATATTCCTGGGCAGATATGACTCCGACACTATGAACAGTGAGAGTCAAAATGTCTGAAAGTTCATGGATGGGCTCAGATTATCAATTATTGTCTGATTAGCCCGTTAGATATCACTACCTATGCCGAGGCAGTGCGTAAACTACAGTTGTGTGAACAAGATCATGAGTTGCACGCTTCTGAGATTAGAAAAGGTTGTAAAGGCTGTAATAGAGACAGAAGAGAATAGAGAATGACAGAGATATTAGAACGGGAAAAATAAAGGTAGTTTGGTAAAAGATTAGAGCTGATGAGTCACGGGGTAAGATGATTGGTAAGGCCCCAGTGTATCCAAATACAATACTTTTTAGGGGTATTGTGATTGGAGGACCCTGACCAACTATGGAGCAGGGTAGTAGTGTAAGCAGTGTAGAATGTGTGGTAAATACCACGAAAATAAGATGTTGGACGAGGGTGAGTGTATGCCTTGGACCAGGACACTATTGATGTTTCATCAGATGTGGTGGAAGATACCACACTGGTTGTAAATAATGAATTACCTATTTTAATTGCTCCGGTGCCATGCATTTATTCATATCGCCTTTAGTTGCTTATAAGCTAGTAAAAGGTGTGAAGCCTGTACCCTTAGGCAAGAGGATGATGGTTAGTTGATTTTTACTAACTGAATATGGGTATAGGGATTGTAAGTTGAAAATGGGGGAAAAAGGATACGTCAGCCGATTTTATTCAAGGGAATATGAATAATTTTGAAGTAATATTTGAGAATAGATTGATTCGGCTGCAATCTATGCGGTTTAGATTGCTATCCTAAGATAGTGATGTTTTCACCCCTGAAAAGTATACTATAAGTTTGACATGTAATGAAAGAGTTTGTTATAAATGATATATGAAAGGAGATAAGTTTTGAGATGTGATAGATCCTGAATACGAGATATATTGGAATAAGAGGCTTATGCAAGGTAAGAATATCTTTGATATGTAAAGTAATTTGGATTGAGCGATATGTAGTGAATATGGATTGCGACCAAGTATAAGCGGTGGATATATCTACACCCAGTCCATGTGGTCAAGTTTGAGGGTTAATAAAGGTATTTCAAAATATCTCCCTGCCTGAAGACTTAACAGCGTCTAGAAGCGCATACATAAACTATAAATTGAAATCGACAGTCGTATATATACATTTAAAATGTGGGTACCTTTACTGGTACGATAAAGAAATATAGAATTTGATTAATCATGAAGGTTTAAAAATTAAAATTTTACAAAAGTCGTTAATATAAGAAAAAGGAAATGACGTGAGTTAGTATCTTGAACGAAAGCGATTTCGAAATGACATTATACGTTTATGCATACATAGGTAAAGGATATGGGTGATTGAAATATTTAGTGGAACTCAACTATGCTGAGGTATTTAAACCTTACCTGGACCGATCGATTGTCATCTTTAGCGATGATATTATGATGTATTTGAAGTCCAGGGAAGAGCATGAGTAGCAATTGGAAACTGTCTTACAGATGTGGTGTTGAGAGTTTCTCGAAATGGGCTGCTCAGTTGATACGTCTCATTTGGAAAAAAGATTGCATACGAGTGGGATGATAAGTATGAAAATGGCTTCAGTGAGTTTTGGTATATTGAAGTAATAAACTAACCACCGTAATTATTCTCACCATAACCAACAACTCAAGAGGTTTCAGTGTGTATGGATACCTCAAAATAAGGATTGGGCTGTGTATTGATGTAAAATGGGAAGATAGTCGTTTATGGATCCAGATAGTTCAAGGACCATGAGAGAAACTATTCGACCCATGATTTAGAGTTGGCAGTCGTAGCGTTTACACTGAAAGTATGGCGCCACCACTTAAATGGGAAGAAATTTTAGATATGCACTGATTGTAAAAAAAAGCCTCGAATATCTGTTTTCATAGAAAGAGTAGAATATGAGATAACCAAGAGGGTTAGAGCTTCTAAGAGATTTGATTATGAAAATTGTACCACCCAGGAAAGGCTGATGCCTTGAGCAGAAAGAGCCTCAGGATGGTATCACATATGATGGTCAGGAAGCGTGAGCTACTAGAGCTGTTGTGAGCCTCAGTAGTGATGTGTTCCCTTCTGATGATAAAAGTGATTTTGTGACAGCTAGCCTGAGGTTAGAACCAGATTTGAGTGACCGGATTTGCCAAGCTTAGCATGATGATCGACATGGTGTCGATAGTGTGGGTCAGATTCAGAAGGGTAGAGTGACAAAGTTCACAATGAGTGATGATGAATTACAGAGGTTCAGAGACAATATAAGTGCTCCCTAGGACCACAACTAATGAGATAGTGTTATTGTCAGAAGCTCACTCTTCAGGATATACAGTGCATCCGAGAAGTAATAAATATATCGAAATCACTGAAAAGGGTATTGGTGGTCAGGTTTGAAAAGAAACATTGTCGAGATTGTGGAAAAGTGTCTCGTATGTCAACAGATTAAGGTAGAACAAAAGATGTCTGCAAAGTTATTGCAGTCTCTACCTATATTGACACAAAAATGGGAACAAGTTATCATGAATTTCGTGATAGGTTACAGAGGACCCGGATAAATCATGAGGCTATATGGGTGATAGTCGATAGATTGATTTAGTTTACCCACCTTCTGACTATAGAAATCCTCAGATACTCTAAGTGCGTAGGGAGAGTTATATGTAAGGAAAATTATGGAACATTATGTAGCGTTTCAGTGAGCATGGTATCAAACAGGGATTCCTGCTTCACTTCCCATTTTTGGGAATATTTTTTAGGAAGCTATGGGAACCTGATTGTGTGTTAGCATAGCTTCCATCCTCAGACAGATGGTCAGTCAGAGAGGACTGTACAGGTTCTAGAGGATATGATGAGAGCGTGTGCCAGGCATTGTATGGTCTTAGGGATTATTCCCCGACTTGGATAAGAAGAAGTGAGTGACAGATAGAGAATTGCTCCCGAATTGGTAAGATAAACCTTTGAGGATATTCAGTTGATTTGTGAGAGATTAAGAACACCTCAGAGCAGACAGAAAAGCCATATTGACAAGAGACAGAAAACCATTGGAATTCACCGAGGGTGAACTAGTATTGAGTTTCATTAGATGAATCCTTTGAGATATTGGACAAAGTGGGAGACAAGGCATATAGCTTAACGTTACCACCTGAATTAGCGTACACCCACAATGTGTCCCATCTATTGATACTTCGGACCCAGCATATGTGATCGGATATGAGCTCCAACAGCTTAGCTCAATGAAAGTATAACGTATGATTGAAAAAAATTGATTCGAGTATTAGACAGAAGGAGAAAGTGTTGAGGTTTAAGACGATCTCCCTAGTCAAAGTCCACTGGTAGTATTACACTCCGAAAAAAGTCACATGTGAATTAATGAGTATGATGCGATAGACATACCCAGAGTTGTGTATGGACCCATTTCACTTGGTTCTAATTTGGAGGACCAAATTTCTTAAGTGGGGGAGATTGTAAAACCCGATTTTAATTAAATCACAAAATGAAAAATGCAAAAGGATTGAAATGGTATTCTCGAACACGTGTAAGGCTAAAACCATCAAAAGATCGAAATTCGGTATTAATCGTGACAATAAAATTTCATTAAAAATAATGGATTTGAGAATCTTGATCAATAATGAAGAAATAATTAAATTTCGGGTATAATTAATCAAGATATGAATTTATTGGAATAAATCAAAATTTTTACCTCAAGAAATTATCCCGAAAATAATCGAAAAATATACCGAAAAGGTAGAATCAGATTGATAAATTCATTTACAGATTAAATGAATTTAATATGAATTTTTGGGATATTTTTAGGATTTTATTATTATTTTAATAAATAAAATAATAAAAAATCTACTATAAATAAATAAATAAAAAAATTTTGAATTCGCGAAAACACGAACTGAAGAAGAAAATGAAGCAGAAGGCCGAGGCTGCCTCATCGACCACAGGCGATCGGCCCAGGCGACGGCTGAAGGAGGGACGGCTGAGGCCACCGCTGGCGCAGGTAGGCGGAAGAGAGGCAGCGAATGGCAGAGAGAAATGAGAAGAGAGCGAATCGAGAGAGGGAGAGGGGAAAGCAGGTGATCGGCACCGATTCAGGCCCAGCCACCGACAGCCGAAGGTTGTCCAAGCCAAGATCGGTCGATGAGTGGTTAAATCTACCGGTGAGGCGGCGGCTAGTGCTGGCAACGGCAAGAAACATAAACAGTACCGACGGTGAAAAGGAGAAGAGCCGGACTGGCCACTTTTCGGTGACCTTGGACGAAACCGACCCCAGATCGGAGTTGCGGACGGCCCCGCGGAGCTTCTGGCGGCGAAAGCCGACAGAGAACCGACCGGTGTGGCACTGAATCGGTCGAACCAGACTGAACCGCTGGATCGAATTGGATTGAACCAGCTAGACCAAACTGGTCTGAACCGGGTTGAACCAGACCAAACTGGTTCAGCCAAAAAGAAAAGAAAAGAAAGAGAAAAAGGAAAAAGAAAACGAGGAAAATTTGAGAAAAAATTTCAGTGATGCAATCGAGCTACGGTAAGTTGGTAAGCGATCGAAATTGACTGATTTAAATTTCAGAATATTTAATTTGATTAATATTCGACTGAAAGTTTAGCCGAAAAAATATTTAATTGTGTAGCTCGACAATTGACGTCAAATGAGAGCTCGAGACAGCCTTGATTTGTGTACTATCATAGAATCACGGGTAAGTAACCCTTATTTACGATAACATTGCATCGTTATGCGTGTTAAAAATTTATCGCATAAATTACGGATTTAATTTTCGCATTAAATGAATTAAATTTTAGAAATTGAGAGAAATTGTCATAAATAATATTCGAGAGTTTAGAACGAGGCTCAATAATGCTGATGGGCCCAATTTGCCCAATAGGCCTCGATAATGTGAATAATAAGTGGAAAACGGGCTTAAGGTCGATTAAGGCCCATTATGATGCAATCGGGCCCAATATGGGTAAACGGGCCCAATGATTTAAATTAAGCCCAGAAAATATGAAATACAATTAATTGTATTGTATTTGATCCGATGTATATTTATACGCAGTTTCGAAGATTTAATTAAGAGCAAATTGGACTGTGTGACGAGATATCAGTGGAAAAGGTCAGACTATACAGAAAACTGAGGTAAGAGAATTGTGTGAGTAGCTAGAGGTAGCTACGCGTATTTTAATAGCTTTTCTGTACACTGAATATGTATATATACCCTGATTATGTGTAAAGGTCCTAAAAATGGTATAAAGATTTTAAGGACTCGAAATAGGTAAAGACTATTTTATCCTTATTGAGGGAAGTTCACCTAAGGATGGTGAAAGCATGACATGCATGAAATGCATGATTTAAGGAATTTTTTGAATTAAGGAATTTTATTGGTTTTAATCAAAGCAAATCGATAGATTGGCCAGTAATTGCTTAAATTTCACAAGATAACACTACGTAGGTGTTATTTATATTTCAATGAAATTTCTTTGGAAAACGGGCCAACTATCAAGTTTAAATGGAAAACAGATAGTGTCGGCACATAGCTCGCACTATATATGCGTTTGTGAGTGCGCATAAAAGTGCTTGAGCGGTTGCTCGCACTGATTTTTATTCTTGTGTAATGCATGAGAAATGCTGGAGCCTACCTCGCACTCTATTTTAACTGTTTTGACAGTTTTGACTGAATATGTGTAAAAAGGTGCTGGAGCGATTGCTCGCACTAGTTTTAATGATTTGACATGCATGAGAGGTGCTGGAGCTTAGCTCGCATCCTATTTTGATATGAAATTGCATAAATCCGTGCCGAAGTGTAACTCGCACGAGATTTGATGTAATTATGCATAAGCCGTACTAGACCGTTGCTCGTATGAAGTTTTGATTTACTTGAGCATTCATTCGTGCTGGAGCATTGCTCGCACGTGATTTTATATGAATTTATAACTCATTTTAAAGTCGTACTGGAGTGCTACTCGTATGCAGGTTTTACTGATTTTTATGAAACCGTGATAGAGCTTCACTCGCACGAGGTTTTTAGATATCATGAATATGCATGGAGCCGTGCTAGAGCTTCACTCGCACAAGGATTTATATGACATGCATATAGCCGTGTTGGAGCCTCCCATAGACTGTGTGTCACAGTGAGATGATATGCTCACACATGTATACTGAGACAGAGATGATATGGGTGGATAAGACCTATTGCAGGCACCCCTGACTGAGCTTGGGTTCACGGAGTACGTTGTACCATGTATGTCACGCGGAGTACGCTGTATTGTGGGGATTGTTGGAATGGAGTGGCATTAGCTATGAGGCAGCAAGCCTTGCCCTCGCAATCCTGATGTTATACTGTTCTGGCGGGTAGGACTGACCCACCTCCCATTTCAAGTGTAATACCGTGCACACTAGGTACCGTGTTGCTAGGGATCACGAGGTTATGGCCATAGTCCTTGTTGTTACTTATATAGTCATCTACATGTCTCACATGATATAACTATTGGTCGATTGACCAGGGTAGACCCGAGGGAGGGGTCAGGCCCCCGATTTTATGATTTTATGATATGTGACCCTAAAAGAAGGGTGGTTTTATAACCGAAGTTTTATAATGAATTTTAGTGAATTATTTTATGAGATGATTGACCCGGAAGGGTTAGTTTATACTGCAGTTTTAATGAAATGATTTAAATGCAGTAGCATGATGAATTTTCCATGCTTTAATTATAAATTCATGAAAAGATTTGTCTCTCATGATTTGATTTACATGGCATGAACTAATTTATGATCCTGATTTAATTCATGCTAAGTATGATTTAATGATGTCACATAGAATGCCTTTGATGTATGAATTATATGATTTATATATGCACAAATAGTTTTATAAACTAAGTCATGATGAAATACATGATTTTGTGCTTGAGATTTTAATGAAAAGAAATGGATTTTAAGGGCATGGCATTATGAGCATGTAGATAGTGGAGCTATCTACTTACTTGCATAATTGCCTTATTGAGCGTGTGTCTTACTCACCCCCTTATTTTCCCTTCTTTTCAGAGCACTCACAGTAATTAGTAAGCGGCTGAGGACTTGCATGCTTGGTATCCACTGCTTCTCATTGAGAGACAGGTATACACATTTGTATAGTTTTGTATCTAAATATGTAATGCACAGTACTATAAACAGATATAATGTCGAGGATGTAGAGTTATAAATACCAATGTGTATGTATTTAGTCAAAGTTAAAAGATAGTAAACTCTAATATGTGAATGTGATATGGAAATGGAATGGTAAATAGGTGAGAGGTGACTAACACCGAATCATAGCCCAACTGTGTTGTAGGATGGTCACGATGAGAGAAAGGTAAGAATTAAATAATAAATGAAAAAGCGAAAAATTTACTCTGATTTTTAGGTAATTTGGGTCGTGACACTATCTCCAGTACAAGTAAGGTATACTTTTACTTTATTTGCCAGACTTCCTGTAAAGCATAGACAATTGTTGTAAAGGATATATTGGGATGTAAATTAGGTCAGAATGAATGTAAATAAAGTGGTAAATGTACAGTTTGTATAATGAAGTATATTTCAAAAATACTAAGGTGATGTAATGAGAATGAATTTACTGCTGAGCAGATAAAGAAACTAAAATCAACTGGTTACGAATACAAACTGTAATTTGAACATTGCAGGAAGGTAGGGATAAAAATACATCGTTATGCTAGCGAAATTTTTATAAAATAAAATGGTTAAGTAATCGAATGCAACTTAAATAAAGGAGTTAAAATTTGTCCATATTTCCACGTTTCTGAGACGCCACAGAGTATTTCACCAGTCTCAAGATTTTGTGGGATGAACTAATGAATTTGAGACCAATTCCATCTTGTTTAGGTGTAACAAAATGTAGCTGTGAAGCTATACCTATTGTTCAAAGGTATCGCCAATCTGATTATGTTATCAGATTTCTCAGGGCACTAAATGAGAGCTTCGTAACTGTTAGATCTCAAATCACGCTTTTGGAGCCACTGTCATCCATTAATAAACTGTTTGCTCAGTTATCAAACATGAGAGGCAACTTGTTGGAGGAACCATGTTGTAGCAATCATCTAGATCAACTACTTTCTTTAGTCAAGGGAATTTTCTTACTGTAGGATGACTAGACATGTAAGACCCGATTTTATTTAAAACACGAAATGAGAAAAGATCAAATGAAGGATTGAAATGGTAGTCCCGAACATGTGCAAGGGTAAAACGGTCAAAAGATCGAAAGTCGGTATAAATTCGACAAGAAAATTTAATTAAAAATAATGGATTTGAGAATCTTGATCAATAACGAAGAAGTAATTAAATTTCGAATTAAATTGATTAAGATATGAATTTATTGGAATTAATCAGAATTTTTACATTGAAAAATAATCCCGAAAATAATCGAAAAATATACCGAAAAGACGAAATAAGACCGATAAATTCATTTATTGAATAGATGAATAAAATATAATTTTTTTAGATATTTTGGATTATTATTGAATATAATATTGATTAAAATAATATTAAAAATAAATTATAATTAAATTAATTAATTAATTAAAAAATAAAAATTAAAATCGTGAAAATCGAGATTTGGGAAAAACGAAGACAGCGAGGGACCAAGCCCCTTTTTGCCTCACTGATGGCCTCATCGCCTGACGACCACCGGGAAGAGGTGCCGAGTAAAGCCTGACGAGAGCTGAGCCACCACCAGCCTAACGGACCGACGAACGACGATGATCGACGAGAGACAGTGTAACCGAATAAAATCGCAAGGGAGAAAGAGAATTTCCTGGCGATCAGCGCCGATTCGGCCATGACCACAACCAGTCGAGTGTTCCCCAGGCACAGGCAACGCAATTGGTGGCAGCACCGACCAGTAGAACAGTCGGCAACGCCGTCAACGATGAAGAAAAAGAAAAGTCATCGACGGCGAGGAGAGAAGAGGCCGGACCGACCACTTTTCGGCCACCTCGGACGAAATTGACCCTAGATCTGAGCTACGGACGATCCCGCAGAGCTGCTGGCGGCAAAAACCGATGGAGAACCGGCTAGCGAAGCCCTGAACCAATCGAACCGGATTAACCGACTAGACTGAACCGGTCTGAATCGGATTGAACCAGTTCAGCCAAAAAAGAAAAGGAAAAAGAAGAAAAAAGGGAAAAAGATAAAAAGAGGAAAAAATAGGGAAACATTCAAGTGATGCAATCAGGCTACAGGTAAGTCGGTAAGCAGTTGAAATTGACCAATTTAAATTTTGAAATATTTAATTTGATTAATATTCAACTGAAAATTTACCCGAAAAAAATATTAAATTTTGTAGCTCGACGATTGACGTCAAATGAGAGCTCGAGACAGCTTCGATTTGCATACTATCATGGAATCTCGGGTAAGTAACCCTTATTTACGATAATTTTGCATCATTATGCGTGTTAGAATTTACCACATAAATTACAGATTTAATTTTCGTATTAAATGAATTATATTATGGAAATTAGAGATAATTGTCGTAAATAATTCATTAAGCTATCTGAGAGTTTAGAACGAGGCTCAATAAATGCTGGTGAGTCCAATGAGCCCAATAGGCCTCGATGATGTGAATAGTAAGTGAAAAATAGGCTTAAGGCCGATTAAGGCCCATTATGGTACAATTGGGCCCAATATGGATAAATAGGCCCAATGATTTAAATTAAGCCCAGAAAATATGAAATACAATTAATTGTATTGAATTTGACTTGATGTATATTTATAAGCAGTTCCAGAGATTTGATTGAGAGCAAATCGGACTGCATGACGAGACATTAGTGAAAGGTCAGATTGTACAAAAAAATGAGGTAAGGGAATTGTGTGAGTAGCTAGAGGTAGCTACGCGTATTTTAATAGCTTTTGTATACACTGAATATGTATGTATACACAGAATATGTATAAAGGTCCCAGAAATAAATTTAAAGATTTTAAGGACTCGAAATAGGAAAGACTATTTTACCCCTATTGAGGGAAGTTCACCTAAGGATGTTGAAAGCATGATATGCATGAAATGCATGATTTAAGGAATTTTCAGATTTAAGGAATTTTCTTGGTTTTTAAGCAAAACAAATTGATAGATTGGTCAGTAATTGCATAAATTTCACAATATAACACTACGTAAGTGTTATTAAGACTTAAATGAAAATTATTTGGAAAATGGGCCAACTATCAAGTTTATACGAAAACAGATAGTGCTGGCGCATAGCTCACACTATATCTGAGTTTATGAGTGTGCATAAAATGTGCTTGAGCGGTTGCTCGCACCGACTTGTGTGACATCATATGCATGAAATGTACTAGAGCGGTTGCTCACACTTATTTTTATTATTGTGAAATGCATGAGAGGTGCTGGAGCTTAGCTTGCACTCTGTTTTGACTTGTTTTGACTGGATATGCATAAAAAAAGTGCTGGAGCGCTTGGTCGCACTAGTTTTAATGATTTGACATGCATGAAAGGTGCTGGAGCTTAGCTCACATCTTGTTTTGATATGATAATTGCATAAAAGTCATGCTGGAGTGTAACTCGTACGAGATTTGATTTATTTTTGCATAAAGCCGTGCTGGAGTGTAACTCGCACAAGATTTCATTTATTGATGCATAACATCATGCTGGAGCTTGCTCGTACGAAGTTTTAAATGGATTTATAACTCATTTTAAAGTAGTATTGGAGTGCTACTCGTAAGCAGATTTTACTAATTTTTATGAAACCGTGCTAGAGCTTCGTTTACACGAGATTTTTTGATATCATGAATATGCATGGAGCCGTGCTTGAGGTTCGCTCGCACAGGGATTTATATGACATGCATATAGCTATGTTAGAGCCTCCTGTAGACTGTGTGTCACAGTGAGATGATATGCCCACACGTGCATACTAAGATAGAGATGATATGCGTGGATAAGACCTATTGCAGGCACCTCTGACTGAGCTTGGGTTCACTGAGTACATTATACCATGTATGTCACGCGGAGTACACTGTACTGTGGGGATTGTTGGAGTGGAGTGGCATTAGCCATAGTCAGTAAGCCTTGCCCTCGCAATCATGATGTTATGCTGTTTTGGCGGGTAGGATCGATCCATCTCCATTTCAGGTGTGATACCCCGCACACTAGGTACCGTGTAGCCATGGATCACTAGGTTATGGCCATAGTCCTCGTTGTTACCGATATAGTCACCTACATGTCTCACATGATATAACTTTTGGTCTCGATAGACCAGGGTAGACTAGAAGGAGGGGTCAGGCCCCCGATTTTGTGATTTTCACTTAAATGTGCTTTACTACTATCATGCTAAATTTTTCAAAGAATTTTATAACGAATTAATTTATGAGATGCTTAACCCCTTCAGGTTATTTTATATTGAGATTTAATGCAGTGATTTAAATGCAGTAGCATGATGAGTTTTCCATGTGTTAATGATAGATTCATGAAAAGAATTATTTCTCATGATTTGTTTTACATAACATGAAATGATGCATGATCTTGATTTACCTCATGCTAAATATGATTTAATGATGTCACATAAAATGCCTTTGATGCATGAATTACATGATTTCTATATGCACAAATAGTTTTGATAAATTATGTCATTGATGTATGCATGGTTTTATGCTTAGGATTTTAATGAAAAGAAATGGATTTTAAGGGCATGGCATTATGAACATGTAGATAGTGGAGCTATCTACTTACTTGCATAATTTCCTTACTGAGCGTGTGGTTTGCTCACCCCCTTATTTTCTCATCTTTTCAGAGCACTTGCAATAGTTAGTGAGCGGCTGAGGACTTGCATTCTTGGTATCCGCTGCTTCCCATCGAGAGACAGGTATACACATTTGTATAGTTTTGTATCTAAATATGTAATGCACAGTACTATAAATAGATATGATGTTGGGGATGTAGAGTTATAAATACCATTGCGTATGTATTTAGTTAAAGTCAAAGGATAATAAACTATGATATGTGAATATGATTATGGAAATGGAATGGTAAATAGGTGAGAGGTGACTAACACCGAATCATATCCCAACTATTAGTAGGATGGTGACGATGAGAGAAAGGTAAGAATTTACTCTGATTTTTAGGTAATTTAGGTCGTGACAAGACACACAGTGGATAAATGCTTCAAGAAGCATGACTATCTACATGGTTTTAAGCCAAAAAGAAAAGTACTTGTGATTAATCAACTTGAAGGTTTAGAAAAGTTAGAAATTGAGAAGGAAAATTCTAATGCATTTGGTTTTGCTACTTTGGATCACAAGCAAGGACATGACAATTTCATGTTTATCACTGACCAGTACACCAAAATTCTTAATATCGTCCATATTTCACCAATTGAGCATTCTTTTCTTATCATAAACACTGTGCCCACAAGTCTTACTTTAATCAATAATATGTTAAGTAGTTTACCTTCTTCTGAATATTTTCTCTCTTCTTGGATACTCGATATAAGGGCAACTAATCATGCTGCCTACTCATTCCATGTATTTTCTAGTTATAAAGCTGTTACTAATATGTTTGTCAAGCTTCCTAATAATCAAAAGGTTTGTGTCTCACATATAGGGATAATTAAACTTTCATCTGTGTTGATTCTAACCAATGTGTTCTTTATTCCATCCTTTTCAGTCAATAAAATTACTTCTTATAATACTTACTCTTTGATATTTCATTCTAATGTCTGTGTTATCTAGGACCTAGCCAACAAGAGGATGATTAGTTTTGCAAAGGAAATTCATAGATTGTATAAACTTTTATGTCCTCGATCTTTTCTTTACATAGGCTCTTACATTTTGTTTGTGTTTCACATGCTAATATTTAGTACTATAGGCTCGACCATGCTCACAATTCTCGTATCAAACTTCTTCATTCATTAGATAGTTCCATTTATGTCAATAATGATAACACCACCTGTGACATTTGCCATTATGCAAAGCAAAAGAAACTCCAATTCCTGTTAATGATTCTCTTACCAGTGCATGCTTTGAATTAATCCATATTTATATTTGGGAACCTAGTCCTTATCCTTCCTAATCAGGCTATTACTATTTCCTTACGATTGTGGACGATTATAGTAAAGGTACTTCAATGTTTTTTTATGAAAAATAAGTCTGAGGTCAGAGTCATTCTACAAAATTTTTATGATCTCACTGAAAGTCAGTTTAATTCAAAGATTAAGTGTATGCACAACGATCAATGGCAAGAATTTTAAGTGACTATTTTTTTAATTCCAAAGGCGTAGTTCATCTAACCTGTTGTGTATCAACTCCTCAACAAAACAGTATTGTTAGAAAGAAACATCAACATCTTCTTAACATTGCCCAAGCATTAAGATTCCAAACTAAACTTCCAATGGTTTTATGGGCATCTGTGCTCTTTCATGCTGCTTATTTGATTAATCAACTCTAACATATCTACACTTAAAGGTCTTTAGTTGCTTATGTTTTTCTTTTACACTTCCTATTGATTGGAATGAGCTTCAATCTAGAGCTAAGAAATGTGTATTTTTTTTGTTTTGTTAATGGCATTAAAGGTTACAAGTTGTATGATCCACATAGTCATGATGTTCTCTGTTCTCATAATGTTTTTTTTAATGAAATTTCCTTTTTATAATCCTCAATCTTACATATCAAATTTACTAACTCTTTCTATTGATTTTTTTTAGTCTTTACACCCTACTTTTGAATTTAATTCATCTTTCTTTTCTTCTACTATTCCACCTGATTCTACTTCATTTTCTTTTAATTCTCGTTCTTCTATTATTGATCCTCCCATTGTACTTATGAGGTTTTCAAGAGTCAGGCATCCTTCCTTTAATTTGAATGATTACAACTGTAAATACCGTAAAATTTTCATGTATTTAACTTATCAATGAGAAACGATTTAACCACTGGTAATATGAAGAACCGATGAGGATGTAATTAATTAGATATTTCCAGTGCATGTACTCTTCCTCTGCTCACACTCGCAGCCTGTTTCCCTTTTTCCTCAGCTGTAGCCCTCCTCCTCGGGGCTGCTGTCTCAACTGGAGCTCCCTCAGGCTCCTTGCCCTTCTGTGGGGCAACCTCCATCTTCTCAGGACAATACTTAGCCATATGTCCTGGTCTCTCACATCTAAAACACACCATAGGGGTCATCAAACAGGGCCTATTCCCATGAAATCTCCCGCATCTCCTACACTGATCAGTAGTAGGTCGTGGTCCTCCAATAGTCATACCCCTTGGCGCAGTCAAGGCTGGGTATACGGGAGGTCTAGCGGCTCTCTCCCGTACCTCCTCAATCTTTGGCCTCTTCTCGAAAAATCTTTGGCCATCTTTCTTGGCCACTCTTCCAAACCCGGATCTCTTCCGATCCTTGTCCTTTCTAACATGACTCTCCCAAGCTCGGAGGCATTTCGCTCAAAGTCTTGCTCACATAGCTGAGCCTTATGTACAGCCTCCTCATAAGTCAAGATATCAAAGGGAGCTAGCTTAGTCCGGATGGCCAATCTCAATCCATCCATGAACTTCTGAATCTTTCGGGTCTCACTACCCATCGTGTCCGGGTCATATCTCCCCAATGACATAAACTTGGACTCATACTCGTCCACAGTTCGGTTCCCCTGAACCAAGTTCATAAATTCCATCCGCAATTTCCTCTGTGCGGTAGCTAGAATATACTGCCTCCTGAAGGCCTCTAGAAATATCTCCCACGAGATCTCAAAGTGTCTGGCCCTCAAAATAACCTCGGTGGACCTCCACCAATGCTCGGCCTCGCCTTTCAACATAAACACGGCAAAGGCAACCTTCTCACTTGAAGTGCATCAGAAAAACCTATACAGTTTCTCTATCTCATACACCTAATCCTCCGTAATCACTGGGTCCTTCACCCCTCTAAACACTGGGGGTTTCAGCGCTTGAAACTCTCGCAACCTGCTCAAGTCGCAATCATAACCCACATCACTACCGCTCTGCTGTGGAGCGATAGGAGAATCTGTATCCTGTGCTGGAGGTGGTGTAACTGTAGTTGTCTCAGCAGTCTGAGGTCTCTCCGCCTCTGCAGCTGCCTGTTCAGTAGTAGGCTGTACTGCGGGACCTCGTCTATCACCGGCACCCAATGCCTGCGTAACTATCTCCACTAAACTCTCAATACTCCGCTCTAACCTAGCGAAGCGAGCCTCAGTATCACCTGCTCTCTCAGCAGGGTTCTGTGGAGCCTGCTCAGTCTGTGGCTCCGCACGGCTCTCAGGCCTACCTCTACGGCCTCTAGCACGTGCTCTCGCCCCTCTACCTTTGCGTGTAACTGGCATAGTGCCTAACTTCCTGTATTATAATAATTTATTAAGCTCAATCCATCACAGTATACACAGTTATATCTAAACAAAAGCACAGTACTATGGGGATGTACTTTCCTACATTTTATTAATGACTCACATCAAGCCAACACAGCTCTGATACCAATCTCTGTCACGACCCAATTCCATTCTCTTTAACCGAAAATCACTGAAAATTTTTCGCATTTTACTGTTACCTTACCCGGTCGTGAACTAACTCACCACACACTGTTGGGCTGTGAGTCAATAATAAACACCACATCTCATTCATTCTCAATTAATTAAAACGATGTCATACATGTGCATTTAATCGTGTATTTATACGAATACATGTTTTACTGACATCTACATCCCCCATAAGTACAACTCAAAAGAATACTGTGCTTTTACATTGTTTAGATACAAAAAGAATTACTGTGTATATACCTCTTAGCGATGGAGATGCAGCGTAGTCCAAAATAATACGCCTCAGTCCTCACTGGGCTACTATGCACGCTCTGTAGGGGGAAAAATAGAGTAGGATGAGCAACCACACGCTCAGTAAGACAATAATGCAAGCATGGTAGATAACTACTCTATCTACATGCTGATAGAGTTATGCATAAATCATTTATCGTAGGAGCATGAGGAATAAAACTATGCCGTGTGAATATACATATATATCATGTATCAAAATCATGTGCATTGGCATATAAAACATGATAGAAACATCATGTATAAATCATCTCATGCTCAATCTCATTTAAATTCATAAAAGGGCAATTCATTAAGAAACCTCCTTTTTAAACCAACACCATAAACACCACCAAATCAACTCACAATCACAACCACATTTTCGTTCCACAATTCACGCATGTGTATAAATCTAGGTCACTATATCAAAAGTGCCTATGTGAACCATTACATCATCAATCATCCCAGACCACACTCATCCAGGGGTGCGGGGTATCATGCTGGCACGAAGATGGATTATCCTTCGCCAGACTTTCTCATCACATAACCATCATGCGGTACATCGTACTCCATGTGATATACACGGTACATCGTACTCCGTAACTCATATCGTGATTGGGGGTGCCATTCCTAGGTCTTATCTACCCCATACCAAGAGTTTTCCATATTCCGTGAAGGAGATCCTCCCTACCGAACAGAGCCTCCCCGCCTAACAGAGCCTCCCTGCCTCCTCGGGCTTAAGGATGTTAGCTTAAGGATGTAGGGCTTAAGGATCCTTCCGTAAGAGAGCCTCCCCACCGAACAGAGTCTCCCCGCCTAACAGAGCCTCCCCGCCTCGTTGGGCTTAAGGATGTTGGCTTAAGGATGGGCTTAAGGATCTTACCGTACCCATGTAGGAGAGCCTCCCTGCCTAACAGAGCCTCCCTGCCCCTCCAGGGCTTAAGGATGTTGGCTTAAGGATCCCACCGTAAGAGAGCCTCCCCACCAAACAGAGCCTCCCCGCCTAACAGAGCCTCCCCGCCTCTTTGGGCTTAAGGATGTCGGCTTAAGGATGTAAGGCTTAAGGATCTTACCCACTTTCACAACCTTATACGTATCCCATTGTGTAAACTTGTGCGAGCAAAGCTCTAGCATGACTCAAGCATCTTCTCATAAAGAGGCGCGTACGAGCATAGCTCTAGTACGGTTATACTCATAAGACAACCACTCAAAATCCACGTACGAGCAGAAACTCCAGTACGGTTTATAAATATCATTATAGTTTCCAAATCAAGGTGCGAGCTAGGCTCCAGCACGTTTTATACAAATGAAAACATAGAAATCCAGCGCGAGCGAGGCTCTAGCGCGATTTACGTCATACAAATGTGATAGGCGGCTCATATACAATTTATCAATCCCGGCAATCGGGTTTAGCACTCACAAATGCTTTTCCACAACAACAATACAATACTAGCCGACCTATGTATAAACTTGCTTAAAACCAAGCAATTCATTTTGAAAAGCATCAAAACATTAGATTTATGCAATTATTAGCCTTACTATCCTATTTCATAAAATCCACTTCAAATCCAAAACCACGCATATACTCCTCATCATTCACGAATACCATCAATCATTTATTTGAGCAACCATGCATTTCATAAAACACCCAATATTCACCCACAAGTTCAAAGTACGAGCAGCTACCTCTATATACTCACAAAATTCCCTTACTTGGAATCGCGATGCGTGATTCCACTTCCTTAAGCTGCTTACTCGTACGGTTCGATTCGTCTTCAATGAACTCTTCGGGACTGCACAAAATCGTATCCCGCATTATATTCGATCCATACAATGCAACCCTTGTGCTCGCTATAGTCAATTTAACCTATAGCCTCTATTAACGCTTATATGGCCTCGTTTCATCACTTTACCCATAACTCGAGTCTATGGATCTTCTTAGGCCTACTAACTTATTTCGAATCGATGCTAAATCGCCATTAAGCTCATAGTGTTCATATTTCATGAATCCCCTCACTATGGCATTTATCAATCATATACGTACCCATTTCCACAATTCCTCCAACTCACCATGTAATTCCATCTAACCATCTAAAATCACAAACATTACCCCAATAATAACTTTAGCATGCCATAAACCATAAGCTCATTCAATCCCACATATCCTCACATTATACCCATTTTAGATTTCTAGGTCACACCATTTCCACTACATTCCTAGGTAGTTTATCCATCCATACTCATATCAATCAACTCCAAAAATCAATTAAATAGCTAATGCATTTGGATTTGAGGGTTAGAATCTTACCAATGTGATTTCTCTTCTTGCTCCAAATGGTAATGCCCTTAACTCCTTCGATTCCAAAAAATGAGACAATGCCCTCTCACTATGTTGTTCTTCTCTTTGATAGGAACAACTTTGCCTCTAATGATCTCTCTTCAAATCTCACTGAAAATGGTTGATTTTAGAGAGGGAAAGTTAGGTTTTTGGGTTGAAAATGGGAGGTTAATATGTTTTTTCGAGATTTCCTCCTTATATAGAAATAGCTTGAGGAGATCGATCTGGTCCAAGAGGAGATCGATCTGGTCCCTTAAAATCCCTCTTTTTCACGGTATTTTTAAGCCTGAGATCGATTTGTCGAAGCAATGAGATCGATCTGTCTAGGCATGAGATCGATCTGTCGAAGCATGAGATCGATCTAATCCCAAACAGAGAGCTAAGGAGATGGATTTGGGTGCTTGGGGATCGATCTTTCCACTACAGAATGCTTGGGAGATCGATCTGGCTCCATTGGAGATCGATCTGTTCTATTCTTTCGCCCACATAAGAGCATTCTGGCTCTTCCAGATCGATCTCTCATCCTATGAGATCGATCTGGACCTCATGTTTTCCAGATTTCCTGCAGTTTCTTTGCTGCAACTCATACCAACACATCCTTAATCTATTGCCATGGCCATTTTCTCATCCATCCACCTTTATAACTTGAAAATGGCATCCATTTATACCTTATGCACATTGAAACTTGTGTGCATTCATTGTATGTTCAAAGGTATGCTACATAAAACTAAATGGAGGCATAACTCCATTCCATTTTACCACACTACTCATCTTGAGTCTCAATCACATCCATCACTTGCTAGAACTCATTTCTTCGTATTCATACTCAATGAAACTTGTATGTACGTTACAATTTATATTACATATACATACATTGAATCCATGGACTTACATCAATCATACTTTACATTACAAGTCTAATCATATCATTTGATCTAATTACACACATTACCCTTATACATATACGGGGTCGTACACGATGGGTATCACAGGCTAAACCGAGTTATTCTAAATCATTCTGACTGAAAATAAGAGAGCGTAGAGAGCTCATGAAGGAAAGTCAGCTTGATTTAGTCCCGAACATATAAAACGAAAGTAAAAGCTAAAAAGGGTAAAATGGACCTTTTTGGCAAGACAAGGAGTTTCGGGTGAAATTACCCACCAGGAGCGGTTGGAATATAAAGACGAGAGTGTAAGACATAAGATATAACGCTCTTGAAAATTTGAGAAAAAGTCAACATAGTCAATGGTTAAGGAAAAAAGTCAACTATAGTTAAGAAAGTGGACTTTTACCATAGTTGACTAATCATGGTTAAAAATTAACATAAGTGTGGAGAAAAATTTGGGGAAAAATATTCTTGGCCAGAATACAAGATAATCATCCCCGGAAGTAAGGAAAATTTATTCGGAAGATTTCGAATTAAATTTAATGGTTAAAAACGTAATGGGCCTAAGGTGAAAATTTTAAAGCCCATTTAGGTATACTAAACGTATATCGAAATTCTTAGGTCCTTTAGACCAAATTGTTGGACCAATTGATCAGCCAAATTTTGAGACAATAAAAGGCCCGAGACATAGTAAAAATTTCAGCCCGAAAGCCCATTAGGAAAGCCCAAACCAAGAAGCCCAATTGGAAAAGCCCATGAGATAAATATCTAACCATAGTTAAAGTTAACTATGACTCATAAGGTGACTCATAAGGTGACTCATGGCTAAGACTTGGAAAGTCAAGTATAATGGCTGGAAAGTAAAGCTTAATGGCTAAGTATATGGCTTATAAATGCAGCCACACCATTGTCATCTTCATCACACCAATTTCGGCTAGAAGAAGAAACCATTGAAACATAAACATCCAAGCTTTCTCTCAATAGAAATCACTAGGAATTAGGCATATTGGAACTTGCATTCTTCATGGAAGTTGTTCCAAATTGAAAGGAGATTGACATATGTTGGAATTGGCTATCAAGGAGCCATAGAGTGCAAACCGAGAGCCTCCAAAGTTTCGACCAAAGGGTGAACACAACAATTGGTATATTTTCTAATTTCCAATTTCATATATGTTAATGTATGAATAATTTCAAGTATGTTGATATATGTTTTAAGCATTGAAACATATTAAATCACCATGAAATGGGTTAGGCCGAGAGTGATCAATGGGATATAAAATTATGTCAATATGATTTTAAGACATAAATGGATTATTGTACATGTATTAATGTTAATGGTGTAATTAGAATTAATCAAATTGATTAATTAATACATGTAAATTGTTGGCAATCAAGGTGTTTGATAAAATGCCTAAATGAACTATGTGATGATTGGTAATGTTGCCTACCAAGTGTTTGTGAAAATGCCTAAGTGAAAATGGCTAGATAATAGGCATGAATGGCATGCCATGGTGAAACCGAGACATGGGTAGCTCTCGGCCATGGCATGTGGCCGAGAGGCCCAATGGGCCAAGCCCAATTTTTTTAGGCCCAATAAGGTGTAATGGGCCTAGGACAAGCCCAATAAGAGTTGGTGGGCCCCACAAGCCCAATAGGCCCAACGAAAATGAGTAGTAAAATGAAAATGGACTTAAGGCCTAGTTAGGCCCATTAAGGATTATTAAGGCCCATTAAGGGAAAATAGACTGTATTAATGTGTAATACAGTAGGAAAATAATGATTAACTTGAGGAATGGTTATTTACAGCTCCGGAGTTTACATTGAGAGCTGATCGGACTGCCGGATTTAGCAGCACCGAGAAAGTGAGGTCACGTGACGTGATCCGAGGTAAGGGACTTTTGTGGGTAGTTAGAGATAACTGCATGTATTTTCATCTGCTTTTACATTCACTTAAAAACTCTGAGGGTCAGAGAAAGTGAATAATAATTATTGCGACCCGATAGTGGCAAATTACGATTTTTTCCCTAGTTAGTCGAAAAGTCAACTTTTGTGAGAAGTTGCAAAAAGCATGGAAAATACTATTGTGAGTGTTTAATTGCTATTAGCATGAAAATAAATAGATGGGCTAATGATTTTAAGGTTGATGTGACTTAAGCACACTTTATAGTGCTGATTTTGATGTTTTATAAACAATCCCTTTTAAATAGCCATATATCATATTATGTGAGAATGAATCGTGCTAGAGCATAGCTCGCACTGGGATTCATATGTTTTCCACATACATTAGTGCTGGATTTTTATACGCACTAGATTTCCATGACATGCATGATAGAGTACTGGAGTTTTACTCGTACTCAGTTTTATATGATATATGCATGACAGAGTGCTGGAGCGATTAGCTCGTACTCGAGTTTTACATGAGATGCATGACAGAGTACTGGAGCGTTGCTCGTACTCGATTCTTCATGGTTTATACATGACATAGTACTGAGAGCTATTGCTCGTACTTGATTTGATATATGCATAGCATAGTACTGGGAGCTATTGCTCGCACTTGATTTAATACATGAACTATGCATTGACCTAGTTGCTGGAGATTGCTCGCACTAGAGTTGAGTTTGTGATGTGAAACAGTGTTCGAGCGCAGTGTCGACTGTGTGTCGCTCTCGAGGACGCACACTGTATGTGATATTATATACATGGTACCTATTCATGCCGCATTCTTGTGTGACTGAGTGTCACATTTTGAGAGGATGGCCAGCATGAGGGTATTTGTGAATGTGGTATAAATATTTCCATAGTTACGAGGGCTAAGTCCTATGGGAGGCACCCTGGCTGTGAGGGTCCACGGGTGTACTTTGTATCGTGTCTGAGTGGCACGAGGTGTACACTGTACCGTGTGTTACGCATAGCTGACGGCTGTAGTGGACTGACCATCCTCCCGTTGCAACAGTGATGCCCCGCACACCTAGTACTGTGTTGCTTGGGATCACTTTTTCGGATATGATCATAATCCAGGATACTATTTGCATAAACCACAGAGTCTTACATGATATATCACATTGATTGACTGATTTAAACTGCGGACAGACCTGAGGGATGGGTCGGACTCCGATTTTGTGTTGTGAATCATTTGATGCCATATTTATTGTGATTTAAATATACATGGCATGATTTACATAAAGGCATGATTTATATACGATGCAGTGTTTTGCACTACATGCCTACATTTGAGAAAGAAAGCATGATTTTCTGTACATGGGATTTATTCTGTACAAGTATATATATTATATTTCAAGACATGCTTTTAAAGCGAGTAAAGGAAATAATGTTTTCAAGGCATAGCATTATTTTGAGTAGATAGTGTTGATATCTACTTGCTTGCCTGATTTCCTTACTAAGCGCGTTGTATGCTCACCCCCTTTTTTTACATCTCTCTACAGAGCGTCAGTAGAGCGAGAGCTATCGAGGGATAGTGTCCCAGAGTCCACTGCTAGTTCCTATCGATCGCCAGGTATACTTATATTGTACAGTTGTGTATCTAAACATAGAAACAGCACAGTGATGTATACGTTATATGGGGAATGTATTTATATGAGATTTTATATAATCTTACATGTATAATAAAAGCAGTTACAGTCAGTAATAATATATTGACATGTATGATAATGGATGATGTGGTAAGTGAAGACTCTGACATCGAATCACAGCCCAACCATTGAAGAGAGGAAAGGTAAGTTAAAAAATGCGAAAAATTTATAGTGGTTTTTGGTTTAAGTCAAGGATTGAGAACGGGTCCTGACAGAATGGTATCAGAGCAGGGGTTGGTCTGATGTGAGTCGGTGTTAGAAAATAGGAAAGTGTACATCCCCATAGTACTGTGCTGTGTTTAGATATAACTGTGTATACCAGATAGGAAATGGACTAATTCATTATTATGAATGCAGGAACTTTGCCTATATGGCAAATACGCGTAGTGGTAGGGGTATGAGAGGTAGGGCTCGAGGCCGGGGAGATAGACCCGAGGGACGAGCCGCTGCCGGACCATTACCTACGCATGAGACTCCAGGTGCTACTGAGGCACCCGAGTGTGTCGAGACGCGCTTCATGAGATTAGAGCGTGGTCTTGAGACTATTATTGAGATACTAGCACAGACAATGCCAGGTAGGCAGAGACAGGAGGCAGGAGCTGCTACAGGAGAGGCAGTTGCCCCTGATACACCTACGCAGACAGCTGATGCACAGAGGATTGTAGATACTCCTACACCCCCACCAGTTTCGGGTGGTAGTAGATTAGGATATGGATGTGATCTACATCGGTTGCGAGAATTCTAGAAGTTTAGCCCTCCATCATTTAGTGGGGTTAAGGATCTAGTGGCTGCTGAGGAGTGGTTAGCAGAGCTGGAGAAGCTTTATGGATTCTTCGAGTGTACGACATCGGAGATGGTCGCGTTTGCTGCGTTCCTACTGAAGGGAGCTGCAAAGCATTGGTGGAAGTCCACCCGACCTATATTGAGATCCTGACACGCAGATATCAGTTGGGATATATTTCGGGAGGCCTTCAGAAGGTAGTTTGTTCCCGACACCGCACAGCGAAAACTACAGGTAGAATTTTTGGGACTACGCCAGGGGAGTCTATCTGTGGACGAGTATGAGACTCGATTCCTATCCCCAGGAAGATATGACCCGGATACCATGTACAGTGAGACCAGGAAGGTCCACAGGTTTATTGACGGGTTGAGACCGGTGCTACGGTCCAAGTTGGTCCCATTAGACACAGTGACCTATGAGGAAGCAGTGCGCAGGGCGCAATTATGTGAGCAGGATTACGAGAGGAATGCTTCCGAGTTTGGGAAGTTTAGCCGTAGCCGAGATATACAGAAGAAGAGGCCGGCTAGAGATTTCAGTTATCGAGGAGGGAAGAAACTCTTCGGTAAGAGATCACGAGTAGAGGAGGCACGAGAGAGATATGCTAGACCTCCTGTTTATCCGACTGTAGCCCTAGCAAAGGGCATTGTCATAGGAGGACAGAGACCTACTGAAGATCAGTGCAGAAGATGCGGTAGATCACATGGAGATAGATCGTGTTCACAGGGTGCTATGGCATGTTTTCGATGTGGGAAACAGGGGCAAATGGCTAGAGAGTGCCCAGCGCCATTTGTGACTGCACCATAAAGGGGCAGGGAGTTTGATAGAACTCCAGCTGGTACGTCTGCTCAGAGAGGTAGAGCGACGGCAGAGGAGAAGGGGAAACAAGTGATGGGTCAAGGGCGAGTACATGCTTTGGACCAGGGAACAGCTGATGCTTCATCGGATGTGATTCGAGGTAACATCCTGATTTATGATATTGAAGCATATGTTTTAATTGATCCTGGTGCCACGCATTCTTTTGTATCGCCATCATTTGCATGTAAATTAGCAAGACATGTAGAGCGTACACATTTATGTATGATGATGTTGATTAGTACGCCAATGAATAGTAGTCAAGTGGTAGAATACGTATTTAATGACTGCAAGCTGAGAGTAGGGGATAAGGAGATGACAGCCAATCTAATATTACTAAGTATGAGTGACTTTGATATAATATTAGGAATGGATTGGCTATCTGCAAACCATGCTATTTTAGATTGTTATGCTAAGACAGTTATGTTTCCTCACCCTACTAGATATGTTGTAAAGTTTAATAAGAATAAATGAAAGGAGTAGTTATGATTATTACATGGTTACTGATTTAGAAAACCTTCAACATATCAAGGTTTCATTGCGTACGTGGTAGATATGGATAAGGCACATCCGGAGTTGTCAGATATCACTGTGGTCAGTGAGTACCCAGATGTTTTTTCGGATGAATTGACAGGGTTACCACCAGACAGAGAGATGGAGTTCTGTATAGATCTGGTACCTAGTACGGAGCCTATTTCGAGACCACCATATCGTATGGCCTTAGTTGAGCTAGAGGAGCTCAAGAGACAGTTGCAGGAGCTGTTGGAAAGGGGTTTTGTTCGACCAAGTGTTTCACCTTGGGGAGCACCGGTTCTGTTTGTGAAGAAGAAGGATGGGAGCCTCTGATTGTGTATAGACTATCGATTGTTGAATAAGGCCACCATCAAGAATAGATACCCCCTTCCACGCATTGACGACTTGTTAGAACAGCTTCAGGGAGCACAGGTATTTTCCAAGATTGACCTGAGGTCTGGGTATCATTAGCTGAAGGTTCGGAGTGGAGATGTACCCAAGACAGCATTTCGTACCCGATATGGCCATTATGAGTTCTTGGTCATGTCATTCAGATTGACGAATGCTCCAGCTGCTTTCACGACTTTGATGAACGATGTGTTCAAGCCATATTTGGACCAGTTTGTTATCGTCTTCATCAATGACATATTGGTGTATTCGAGATCCAAGGAGGAGCATGAGGAGCACCTCAGGATCGTGCTGCAGACGTTACGGGAGCATGAGTTATATGCTAAGCTCAGTAAGTGTGACTTTTGGTTGTCACAGATCTCGTTTTTGGGACATGTTGTATCGAGAGATGGTGTATCAGTTGATCCATCTAAGATAGAGGCTGTAGTTCAGTGGGAACAGCCGAGGATAGTCACCGAGATCAGGAGTTTTCTGGGTTTAGCTGGATACTATCGGAGATTCGTTGAGTGATTTTCGAAGTTGACTGCTCCGATGACACGTCTTACTCGAAAGAGTGCACCGTTCATATGGAACGAGGATTGTGAGAAGAGTTTTGAGGAGTTGAAGTGTCGATTGACCACCGCTCCGATTCTCACTATCCCTACCAGCTCAGGAGGATTTACAGTGTATACCGATGCTTCGCATCAGGGACTGGGCTGCGTTTTGATGCAGGATGGGAAGGTAGTTGCTTATGGAAAGGTAAATAGGTGAGAGGTGACTAACACCGAATCATAGCCCAACTGTTTAGTAGTGTAACTATTCACGACAGGTAAGAAAATGAAAAAGTGAAAAATTTACTCTGATTTTTAGGTAATTTGGGTCGTGACAGTTTGCTATCTACAAACTCAAGAGCTGGAGTAGTACCTAGAGCCAGCATTAACCAGCATGGGAGTACCTGAAAGAGGAACGTGTACAGTGCTCATTTCGGGTCCAAGACAGCCAGCTGGAAATTGTTGTTAAGGCCTTGTTTGGCCATTACATTTTAATTGTACAATTCATTTTCATGCATTTTAGAATAGCCTAATCTCAATTTAATTTGTTAGCTTAAGGAGTAAAATTGTAAACTTAGTTGCATGATTAGTTATGGTCAATTGCTTGATTAGTTCATGAATTAGATTTAATTATGTCCTTAGTTTATTTCTATTTTATCATGCATTAGTTAAGTTATCATGCATTAGGATTAATTTAGAATTTATCATGCATTAGGATTAATTTAGAATTTATCATGCAAGAGATGTGTATCATGCATTAGTTAAATTTTATTGTTAAATTAGTAATTAAATATAATTAGGAGTAATTTAGAATTAATATTTTAGACATTTAGGTTTGTAGTTATTTTCTTAATTTTTCTAGGATCTTATTTCTTAATATTTTAGACATTTAGGTTTGTAGTTAGTTTAATTTGTATTTTTATTAAGTAGTTTAATTACATGCATATTTTATTTTAGGTTTGTTTAATTTTAGTTTACTTAATTTTGCTTCTTTACTTTCATATTTGCATTTTTAATTGCGTTAATTAATTTTAACGGTTTTAATTTTCTTTTGTAGGTTATTTGTTTTTAATTACTTGGAGCTTTGTAAGTAATTTTTTGCTCTGCTTTATTTTAATTAGTTTATAATTTTTATTGTTTTTAGTATTTTTAATTCTAGATTTGTAGATCACCAATTAAAAATTCATAATTTGCTAGGATATCTTTAGGGTAAGATTAACCGATAGTTAATTAGGCTAATCAACTTCTCTGTGGGACGATAATCCGGGACTCAAATCTCATTATTACTTGTACGACCCGTGCACTTGCGGACAATACGTTTAGCTCGTATCAAGTTTTTGGCGTCGTTGCCGGCGAAGTCTTAATTAGCCATTAGTTAATATCGGTAAAATTATGCTTAGGTGTAATTCTAGGTAGTAATTACTTAGGTTGTAAATATTTAGGGCTTTAATCTAGATTATTTAATTTTCTCTCTCATCAAAAAATTTTGAAAAATTAAAAACTTATAAATTTTCTTAAGGACTTTTTGATGTTTGCATGCGTAGAGCCAGAAGTTATGATTGCTTTCCTTTAGATCCTGAAATTGAACGAACACTTAGAAAAATTCGAAAGGATTCTAGGAAATTATTAGCTCCGCTGCAAAACACTATGATAGAAAATAAGGAAATTAGGACCGTTGGAGATTATGCAATGCCGACTATTGGAGGATATTATACCGGCATTAGGCCACCAACTGTCCCTACTAACAATTTTGAAATTAAGCTTTCCATCCTCCAGATGATCCAGACCTCTTTACAGTTCAGTGGGCTTCCGCAGGATGACCCACATGCTTAGCTCGGCCAATTCCTAGACATGTGCAACATGTTCAAGCACAATAGATTATCTGATAATGCGCTTAGGCTTAGATTATTCCCCTTCTCACTTAGGGATAAGGTGCGACACTGGTTAACCTCCTTGCCTCCAGGATCCATTTCTACATCGGACGAGTTAGCCCACCAATTTCTAGCTAAGTTTTTCCCTCCCTCTAAAATGGCCAGACTCCGTAGTGATATATCTTCCTTTGCCCAATTCGACTCCGAATCTCTTTACGAAGCATGAGAATGATATAAGGAGCTTCTTAGGAAGTGCCCTCACCATGGCCAACCTTTATGGCTGCAGGTCCAAACTTTCTACAACAGAATTACAAGCCAAAATAGGACCATCGTGGATGTTGCTGCAGGTGGAGCCTTGATGTGCAAAACAGAGGAGGAAGCTTATGAGCTATTAGACAAGATGACTGCTAACAACTATCAATGGTCCTCGAAAAGGCAATTGCCAAAGAAGTCGACGGGTATTTATGAGCTCGACACACTGTCTACCTTGACCTCTGAAATAGCTAACCTTACAAAGAAGGTATAGTCGCTCAGTACCCAACATAATCCTTCCACCAATGCTAACCCTGTGTCTTCTGTCCAAAGTCCTTTTCTCTATGATCTGTGTAGTGGTACCCACTCTGTAGATAGGTGTCCACCTAACATAGAATCGGTTCAGTACGTTGCCCCCTTAAGTAATAGAACAACCCTTTTTCAAATACCTATAATCCAGGGTGGAGGAACCATCCTAACTTTTCTTGGAGCCAAAACCAAGGATAAACTTCTAATTCTAGACCAGTAAGACCCCCTAGTTTTCAAGCTCCATCGGTTCAGGTACCACCATAGCATCAATTCCCTCACCACCCACCACCTCGGTATCCACATCATCCACCTAATCAATCCCATACATCCCACTTCCATAAACCACCACCACCACCACAAGCCCAGCACTTATCAGTAGCTGAAAAGAAGCCCTCGCTTGAGGAAATGTTCACAACGATCCTGCAAAATCAAGCAGCTTCAATTAAGAACCTAGAGGTTCAGGTGGGACAAATAGCGAACGCTCTTAGTCAACATCCTCAAAGGACCCTTCCTAGTAACACTGAAGCCAATCTTGTTAGGCAAAGGGAGGGTAAGGAACATGTGAAAGCCATCACCCTTAGGAGTGGCAGAGAGTTAGTAGAACTACCAGTTAAGTCCAGACCTGATAAGCCCATAGTTGAAAAACCCATAGGTTATAATGAAGCAGCTCAGAAGGAGCAGGAATCAAAAGATCAAGCTGAAAAGGGAACAAAGCCATGCATTTCTTCATCTCTACCTATTTCTTTTTCACAACCTTCTTTGTCCTCCGATGCTACAAATGTTTCCACTACATCTCCTCCTGTTAGACCACCAGTTCCTTTTCCTCAGAGGTTTCAAAATAAAAAACTGGACCGACAATTTGCAAAATTTCTTGAGGTTTTTAAGAAACTTCACATTAACATTCCCTTCGCAGATGCCTTAAAGCAAATGCTAAGCTATGTGAAGTTTATGAAGGACATCCTCTCTAGGAAAAGAAGATTGGAAGATTATGAGACGGTGGCCTTAACTAAGGAATGTAGTGCCATTATCCAAAGGAGATTACCCCCCTCCCAAGCTCAAGGATCCCGAGAGTTTTACCATACCATGCACTATTGGAAATTTATTCTTTGGTAGAGCCCTGTGTGATTTAGGAGCTAGTATAAATTTGATGCCTTTGTCTATCTATCAGAAGTTAAGAATAGGGTATGCCAAGCTTGCCACAGTGACCCTCTAGTTGGCTGATCGATCAATTAAATATCCGAAGGGGGTCATTGAGGATGTCTTAGTAAAGGTGGATAAGTTTATTTTCCCTGTGGATTTTATTGTATTGGACATGGAGGAAGACAAGGAAGTCCCCATTATACTATGCAGACCATTCCTATCGACTAGTAGAACTTTAATTGATGTACAAAATGGGGAGTTAACAATGAGAGTTCAAGATCAGGGAGTCAAGTTTAATGTGTTCAAATCTCTAAGATTCCCTGATGACTCTCACGATTGTTTTAGAATGGATTTAGTGGATAAGGACATCACTGAGGAGTTTTCCAAGATACATCCTTTAAACCCTTTAGAAGCCTCCTTAGTGAAATTTGTTGATCCTAGAGAATACTGTGAAGATGATGATGAGGTCTACGAGACTTTACAATTAGTAGAGGTAACTCCTTTTGAGGAAATTGCCCAATTTGAGACACTAGACCCTTCAACTATTCCAGCATCAAATATCTTTCCATCCACCAGTGATCTTGCAGCATTAGAGCTCAAACCTTTACCCTCACACCTTAGGTATGCTCACTTGGGTGAATCCTCCACACGACCAGTAATAGTATCTGCTGCTCTCTCTCTAGTGATCAGGAAGTAAAATTACTACAAGTTTTAAGAGAGCATCAGAAGGCTATAGGTTGGTTTATCTCTAATCTTAAGGGTATTAGTCCCTCAATCTGTATGCATAAGATACTATTAGAGGAAGGGTATAGGTCATCCATAGAGCACCAGCGTCGATTGAACCCTGTAATGAAAGAAGTTGTCAAGAAGGAAATCATTAAATGGTTAGATGCAGGGATCATCTATCCCATTTCTGACAGTGCCTAGGTAAGCTCGGTACAATGTGTCCCTAAGAAGGGAGGGATGACAGTGATTGAGAATGAAAATAATGAGCTGATCCCTACTAAGACTGTCACTGGTTGGCGAGTATGTATGGATTATAGGAAACTGAACAAGGCCACTAGGAAAGACCACTTCCCTTTACCCTTCATTGATCAAATGTTAGATCGATTAGCTGGTCACGAATTCTACTACTTGCTGGACTGATACTTTAGGTACAATCAAATAGCTATAGCCCCGAAAGACCAAGAAAATACCACCTTCACCTGTCCCTATAGGACCTTTATTTTTAGAAGAATGCCTTTAGGCCTATGCAATGCACCTGCTACCTTCCAGCATTGCATGATGGCCATATTTCATGATATGGTGGAGGATTTTCTTGAGGTTTTCATGGATGGTTTTTTTATATTCGAGGATAGCTTTGATTTATGTTTGCACAATTTGGCATTAGTACTGAGCAGGTGTGAAGAAACAAACTTAGTGCTTAATTGGGAGAAATGCCATTTTATGGTAAAAGAAGGTATAGTGCTAGGGCACAAAATCTCTGCAAGGGGGATAGAAGTGGATAAGGCTAAGGTGGAAATTATTGAGAAGTTACCTCCCCCTACCACTATAAAAGGAATTTGAAGTTTCTTGAGCCATGCGGGATTTTACAGAAGGTTCATTAAGGATTTTTCTCAAATATATAAGCCTTTATGTAATCTCCTTGAGAAAGACACAATGTTTTTCTTTAATGAGAGATGCTTAGAAGCATTTAAGACTTTGAAGGAAAAATTAGTTACAGCCCTGTAATCATAGCTCCGGATTAGAGTTTACCATTTGAGCTTATGTGTGATGCAAGTGATTATGCTGTCGAGGCTGTACTAGGACAAAGAAAGGAAGAGTCTTTTATGCTATCTACTACGCAAGCAAAACTCTGAATGAGGCCTAGATGAACTATGCCACTACCGAGAAGGAGCTGTTAGTTGTAGTATTTACTTTTGATAAGTGGCTGATTAGATGGATTCTCCTACTACAAGAGTTTGACTTGGAGATTAGGGACAAGAAAGGTACAAAAAATCAGGTTGTTGACCATATATCTAGATTAGAAAGTGGACTTCAAGAAGATGGTACAACTATTAATGAGTCCTTTCCTGATGAGCAGTTATTTACTTTCGGGCACTCTAGTTTGCCCCGATACGCTGATTTTGTGAATTATCTGGTGAGTAACGTGATGCCACCTAATTTAACTACCCAGAAAAAGAAAAGTTTTTGAGTGATGTCAAGTATTATGTTTTGGATGAACCCTTCCTGTAAAAGCAATGTAAAGATCAGATTTTGAGAAGGTGTGTTCCCATGGAAGAAGTAGAGGATATACTTAGACATTGCCATTCTTCTGATTATGGAGGGCACTTTGGAGGAGAGAGGACAACGGCCAAGGTTTTGCAATCTGGATATTACTAGCCCATGTAATTTAAGGATGCCCACTACTTTGTGTTAAAGTGTGATAGATGTCAGAGGGTAGGTAATATTTCCAAAAGAAATGAGATGCCTTTGACTAATATTTTAGAAGTAGAACTCTTTGATGTTTGGGGTATTGATTTCATGGAACCATTTGTTCCTTCATATGGCAATCTCTATATTCTTGTAGCTGTAGATTATTTGTCGAAATGGGTTGAAGCGATGGCTTTACTGACTAATGATGCCAAGGTAGTGGTAAGGTTTTTAAAGAAGAATATTTTTACACGATTTGGCACACCTAGGGCTATCATTAATGATGGAGGATCCCACTTTTGCAATCAAAGTTTTGATGGGCTGTTAAAGAAATATGGGGTTAAACATAAGGTAGCCATTGCTTATCACCCACAGATGAGTGGCCAAGTAGAGTTATCCAATAGGGAAATTAAGGGGATATTGGAGAAGACAGTGAACCCAAGTAGGAAGGACTGGTTCATTAGGTTAGATGATGTACTTTGGGCCTATCGAAAAGCCTTCAAAACACCTTTAGGGATGTCCCCTTATCAGCTTATTTATGGTAAAGCCTGTCATCTACCAGTAGAGCTTGAGCATAAGGCCTATTGGGCCCTTAAGAACCTGAATTTCAACTTAGATGCAGCAGGGGAGAAGAGGCTGCTACAGCTCAATCAGTTAGATGAGTTCAGGTTGCAGGCATATAAGAATGCCAAGCTCTACAAGGAAAAGACTAAGTGATGGCATGATAAGAAAATTAAGGAGAGACACTTCGAGCCAGGCCAGCAAGTTCTGTTGTTTATTTCACGCTTGAAGTTGTTTCCAGGAAAGCTTAAGTCTAGGTGGTCAAGTCCCTTTACCATTATACAAGTATTCCCTCATGGAGCCTTTGAAATTATGGATGAGACCCTGAAGCAACCCTTTAAGGTTAATGGGGGCAGGCTGAAACATTATTTTGGGGGAGGGTTTAATCGTCAGCATTCTATGACTACTTTAGCTGACCCTCATACTTCTGATCCTGCTACTTAGCTTCATTTTTCCTTTTCACTTTTTGTACAGTTCTTTTCTTTTCTGCTGTTTCTTTCTTTGTTTATTTTGTAGATTTCTTTTCTAGAATTACCTTTTCAATCAAGCTTCGGTTGTTCATCATCATCATCAGATATGGGAGTACTCTGTTCTTAAAATTAAATGTTTATATTATCTGCACATTGAGGACACTGTGCACCTTAAGTTTGGGGGAGAAGATATCACTTGAGCAATTTTGGGCAAAATTGAAAATTTTTTCGAAAATATGAGCTTACATTGTTTGATTTTAGGATGATTTAGTGCTTAGCATGTAGTTTTCCCATATTCTGATGATATGACCCCATGATTAAATCTGACTTTGATTGAATGAGAAGCATGATTATAGGAAAAGCATGAAGTTGAGTTCTTGAATTTGTCTTGATTCTGATTGTGATTTCCTCATTTTATGCACATGTCATGTCATGAATCTGTATATTTATTTAGAGAAAGCTTATGTGGACATAGGATTGCATTTGTTTAGTTGATTTTGTGCATCTTATTCTAGAATTTGTTTGATCTTGTCTCGAGGCGAAATATTAGATCACACGTAATTAGGGAGATGATTTAGGCCATCTTTGGATCGTTTGAGCCTTTCTAGCCATCCATGTACATATTTTACCCCTAATCACCCATCTGGGCCAAATAAGCTTTTCTCTGTAAATACACCTACATAAATTTCTTTAGCTTAAATACTTTGTTCCTATCCCTTACCCCGAAAGCATGAAAGTCACTGGGATATATTGTGAGCTTTGTACATATGGGTACTTGGTGATAGTGAAAGTAAGAAAAAAAATGAAAGAAAAAGAAAAAGAAGAAGAAAAATACAAAAATAGAATAAAATGTCTAGTGAAATAAATAAGTTTGGGGGAAATAATTTGAGCTCTTACATTAAAGATCCTAGAAGTAATGCATGTTAAGGGGTAATTAAACCTAAATTGACTTTATCATACCTTAGCCCCAGCCTTACATTACAAGCTTAATGAAGTCCTATTGATCTTTGGTTAAGTGTGACTACATTAGTGGAGAGAGAAGTGAAAAGCAAACTTATGGGAATGATCACATGTCATTGACTTTGCATTCACTGTGTTTGCATAATCTGATCCGGATAATGTACTGTGAAGTGGTTTTGACATTTTCACACACACACGAGGAGTCCAATTTGGGTTATGACTTATGATTGGATGATTCTGAATGTTGGACTTGTAATTATGAGTCTTTGAGATCATAGTCTATACTTTTTCTTTAAGGATGATATTGGGAAAATTATTGTGTCTAGTACTTTTCATTCCTACATGAATTTTGTTTTGCTTGAGGACAACCAAAAACTCAAGTTTGGAGGTGTGATAATTTTATTTTCAATAGAATTATTTGTGTTTAATTTCCTAATTGTTTAATTTCCTAATTATTTATTTAATCCCCATATTATTTTATTAATTATCCCCTTATTTAATTAAAATTCTTTAATGAGCAGATAAAATAAATTCGGATGAAACTCAGTCATTTCAGTCAAAATTAGGTTGAAATCGGGCTAAAGGAGACTTGACCACTTCCAATTTGCAGACCGAGTCATCTTTTTTTCAGTCGTCTGGACACGCGTGATGCCAAGTGTCCGTATTTTATTTGCTCCAAAACGATAAGATCGACAGACACCGTGCCAACCTTCTAGAAGACACACGTCGGGCTACATCGCACAACCAAATGGACAAACCAACAAGTGACATGGAAATATCTGCTCTGCAGCAAATCAAATGAAGACAAGTGGTCAAACAATGCCAACTCATCTAGGATAAAAAATTACCATTGTACCCCTAAATGTGTATATAAATAGAAAATGATGGCAATTGTAAAAAAAAAGTGTGTAAGTTAGGGTAAAATAGCTTTTAGGGTAATTTTAAAGTTTTCCTTGTTTTAAATTTCTGAATAGTTTTCTTTCAACAAATAATTTTATTTTACTGTTCATGGCAACTTTCTTAGTTTATGAAGAGTTTCATTCCTTTGCTCTTTCATTTGTAGTTCACGTTTATTTCCTTTGAATTTGATTAAATGAAATTTAATGGAAAATTATTGTTTCTCTTTTACTAGCTCTCGGCTTTGCTAATTTTTGCTTATGTTTTTGTTTTGTTGAAGCAACTTTTATTTTTCCTAGCTTTCGGATTGCTCATTTTTGTCATTCGGGTGACAAAAATTCTTTCTCCATCTCTGCCTTTCGATTTTGGTCCTTTAATGTGGGCTGATGCTGGGCATTGCTCCTCATCAATGGCAATGTGGAACTATGGCAGTAGGAGCTGGAATGAGAGCAATCTGATGATGATGAATGTCCATATTATTGTATTCACGAGGGGTTGTTAAGTTACTTTTATTTTCAATTCTTGATGACTAGTTATTTCTCTTCGGTGTTACTCTTAAATAATGCATTAACTAGTTGTTTGTTTATAATTTCTAATGTTTATTTCATTTCTTTTAGTTTATGTTCCATGGATTCATCTATTTTCTGCATTTAGAGTTTAGTTTAATTTTATATTTCGGTATTCACAGCATGCTATCCCTTACCTTGTAATTTTGTATTCTCGACATTTTTAAGGTTTATGGATTGTTACTTGTTGCTGGCCGGTGATAAAGATTGATGAGCTAAGAACAATCGATACATTACAACTTCACGGGTGCAGTGGACAGGAACCATATTTTTTAACTCTGTTCTCCTCTATTTCTTTTTCTACCTACTGTTCACCTTTGATTGTCTGCATTTGGTTGTTTATTGGTTCATTGCTTCATGTTGTGATGCTCGGGTGATTGAAGAATGTATGTTAGACAGTGATCTAAGTAGAAGTTACTGCTTGATGCAACTAAGATCGGTTTCATTAGTTTATCTGCTTATTTGTTTATTGCATTTTATCATATTGGTTGTATAGTGTTTAGATTGCTGCATTCATGTATTTTGATCATTGAATCATGGCATAATTTTCTGTTTTGTTATATTCAGTAGGACTATCTCTTGAGTATATGGAATAGAAGAAGAGATGCTTGGCAGTAAGCAGAATTCAGGCATGATTGATAGAGTTTGCTGGCTGGAATGCCGATAACCACGTCAATGTGCAAAAAATAACTTGAGCAGGACACATGCGTACTGGTTAGCTGGACAAGCTGAAGACGCAAAGCAATACGAGCCGGAAGTTTGCTATCTACAAACTTGAGAGATGGAGTAGTACCTGGAGCCAGCATAAACCAGCATGGGAGTACCTGAAAGAGGAACGTGTACAATGCTCATTTCGGGACTAAGACAGCCAGCTGGAAATTGTTGTTAGGGCCTTGTTTGGCCATTGCATTTTAATTGTACAATTTATTTTCATGCATTTTAGAATAGCCTAATCTCAATTTAATTTGTTAGCTTAAGGAGTAAAATTCTAAACTTAGTTGCATGATTAGTTATACTCAATTGCTTGATTAGTTTATGAATTAGATTTAATTATGTCCTTAGTTCATTTCTATTTTATCATGCATTAGGATTAATTTAGAATTTATCATGCATTAGTTAAATTTTATTGTTAAATTAGTAATTAAATATAATTAGGAGTAATTTAGAATTAATATTTTAGACATTTAGGTTTGTAGTTATTTTCTTAATTTTTCTATGATCTTATTTCTTTAAAATTTTAAGTTAGTTTAATTTGCATTTTTATTAAGTAGTTTAATTACATGCATATTTTATTTTAGGTTTGTTTAATTTTAGTTTACTTAATTTTGTTTCTTTATTTTCATATTTGCATTTTTAATTGCGTTAATTAATTTTAACTGTTTCAATTTTCTTTTGTAGGTTATTTGCTTTTAATTGCTTGGAGCTTTGTAAGTAATTTTTTGCTCTGCTTTATTTTCATCAGTTTATAATTTTTATTGTTTTCAGTATTTTTAATTCTAGATTTGTAGATCACCAATTAAAAATTCATAATTTGCTAGGATATACTTAGGGTAAGATTAACTGGTAGTTAATTAAGCTAATCAACTTCTCTGTGGGACGATAATCCAGAACTCAAATCCCATTATTACTTGTACGACCCATGCACTTGTGGATAATACATTTAGCTCGTATAAAGTTTTTGGCGTCATTGCAACTCAATAGTTATCTCAGTTTCATGATAAACCTTCTAAGCATCATCTTGTTGTTGCTCATTGGGTGCTTCGATATCTTAAGGTTTTTCTTGGACGATGTTTGTTTTTTCTGCTTCCTCTGATTTCAAGTTCAAGGCTTTTTCTATTTCAAATTGGGCCTCTTGTTCTGAGTCTTACAAGTCTATCACTGGATATTGTACTGTTTTGCTCTTCTCTTATCACTGGGTGCTCTAAGAAACAAGTTACAGTCTCTTGCTCATCTTTTAGGGCTGAATATCATGCTCTGACAGCTGCTACTTACGAGATCCAATGGTTGCTTTACTTGTTATGTGATCTCCATGTCCTCATCTTTCTCTTGTTGCATTGTTTTATGTTAACTAATCTGCAGCCCATATTGTAAAAAATCCTATCTTTCATGAACGCACCAAACATATTGATATTGATTGTCACATCATGCATGAGAAGCTTAAATTTGGCATTTTGAATTTGCTTCCAGTTCAATCTGTGCACCAGTTTGCTGATATTCTTACTAAAGCATTTTGTTCTGCTCTTTCATGATTTTGTTTCCAAGCTAGAGAGTACAAAATCTTGTTAGGGGGAGTCACAATAGCCAAGTAGCAGTATGAAGCAAAGTAGTCTAAAGCACCATAGTGACACTAGTAGCATGGAGAATCAAGATGCATAAGTCCTAGAAGTTCCCAGCTCAACAGAATTGGTTGAGCCAGTTGAGAGGATAATTATTTATTTGTTAGTTTCTTATTGTAACTAATTAGCTTTATGTTATTAGTTAGTTTTAGTTCGTTACTGGGTTAGTTAGGTGCTTCCAGCAGTTTATGAGTTTGTGTATATAAACACCAGATGTATTAGCTTATTTCATGATGAATGAATGATTCAGTTTACTCAAAAACATTCTTGCAACAATTGTTACTAGGAACTAAATTTCTTTAATAGATTTTGATTAATTTTAAGTTTAATTGGGATTGTGGTTTATTGATGCTAGGATTTTGACGAAATCTGGGTTTAATTGGGATTCTAATAGGGGGTTTTATTAGCTAATTTTGGTTTCACCAAACACCTCGCGTTTTGCAGTCATCCTCTATTTTTTCTCTTTTATTTTATTTTATTATTTAAAAATAAAAGGTTATATTTTTTTTTTCTATTTTTATTTTTAATTAATGTTGTGGTGTGAACCCAGTAATGATGTGGCATGTTTGCCACATGTCATGATTTTATTAGGATTTCAAATCACGTCAACATAATCACTAATGGTGTTAGACTTAGAATCAAAGTGTCTGACGAAAGCAAAGTTCAGGTACCAAAAGTGATAACTCTTTTTTTCTTTAGGTACCAAAGTGATACAAGTGGTATAGTTCAGGGGCCAAATGATTCATTAACCATTCTAAGAAGTATGTATTTGTTTTAAACACTTACACGTTTATGAAATAAATTGTTTTAAACACTTTCATATTTTTTATACGTTTTGTTTTTTTTAATTTAAGCAATAAATTTTGTTTTATTCATGTAGATTATACATGTTAAATTTCTAATTAATCGAAGATGTCTAACTATTTGTTTTATAATAATAAAATTTTAGTCGTTCATATATATTGAAAAAGATACTATTCTCGATTAAAATCATAGGAATATCTTAATGACTAAAAAATTTACATGAAGGATTGTGAGAACCTGAATTTTCATACATTGGAAATGTATAAGACATGCATCTATAAGTGTTAAGTGTGAAATAAGATAAGTTTTGGATATGTGATAAGTCCCGAATATGGCTTGAGGAAGAGTTTTCGTGTAAATCGAGGTAAAGGCACCTATAGAGACTGATTCCCCTTTATTTGGTCTATGAATAAATAAAATCAATTTTGACCTTAAGAAGCCTAAGGATCGATCTTTTATGCATTGGGATCGATTCCCACGAGGCACAATCTCAATTTTGGCTTAACCAATTTAATGGATTGATCCCCTAATGATTGCATCCTTCCTAGACGTGTATACCGTAAGTGCATGGGTCGCACAAGTAATAAAGGGAACCGAGTCCCAAATTATCGTCCCATAGAGAAACACAGTCAGCCTAACTAAGTACCAATTAATTTTACCCTAAGCATATCCTAACAAATTATGAGTATTAAAAGGGTGATCTACAAAGTTTAATTTTTAAATACTGAAAAGCAAGGAAAATAATAAAAACACTAAAATAAAGCAAAATACAGCAAAAATTACTCATATAGCTCCTCGCAAAATAAAAGCGAGAATCACATCATCCAGTCAGGCCGGCAAGGTGCCCTACTTCAGGATCGAACAGTTGTAGTTCAATTCTCACAGCTTGCTTTAGCCACGTGCTTTAAATACGGCCCAATAGCAACACGTGAATCAGTAAAACAAGTCCCAATAGCAAACCACGCAATAGCCGTCCTACCTTGCAAAGCTTCAGTTGCGTTCTGCCCTCGCCTATGAACTGCCAGCTCCTGCTTCAATCCTTACAGCACACTGCATCAAGCGAGTACCCCAAGCAGAAGACTGATACTCAATAGTAGTAGAACAACAGAACCTTTCCTTAATACAGTGCAGTAAAGTGGGCGGAGAACCACATTAGAGCTACGATAGGCTTCAGTCCAGTATCTCTAGTCCTAACCTTCAAACCTCAATAGACAATCACTCATGAACTAAAACAACAAGACAAAAGCGTAACTAAGATGCAGGAAATGTAAAGTGTAGTGAAGAAAATGTAAATAATGCAACAAAGAAAAGAAAAATTAATTGCAGAAACTGAAATTCAACAAAACAAAATCTAAATACAGAAATTTATATAATTGAAACCAAGTGCAGAAAACTAAAACTGAAAACGTGAAACAGAGGGTGAAAAATCGAAAAGCAGGGGAATATGATACAAGCTGTTGTCACTAACCCTATCTCTCCCCTTTAAACCTAAGCTAGAGTTGCCAAAAATCAAACGTTCTACACAACTCCTAAACTAGGAATAACAGTGAAGATGAAAAATGCATAGAACAGTCAATGAAATCTTAAGTGCAGATTGATGAATAGTAAATTAAAAACAAGTGGAGTAGAGGAATTAAAAAAGGGGAAACTAAGCTTCATTAATGAAGGAAAACACAGCAAAGGATTGGAGCAACGTGGCTGCTGTCACCAGCCCTCCAACACTCGATTCAACAGTAAAGAAAAACAAATAAATATAAATATAAAACTAACCTAAAAGAAAACCTACCAACCAACCTAAAAAGAAAACTTTAACCTCCAAAACTCTTTCTAAAATTGTCTCATCTTTTTCTTTTTATACACATCAAAATGGGGGTACAAATGAGAATTTTAATCCTAGAAGAGTTGGCATTGTTTGGCCACTTGTCTTCACACCATTAGCTTCTAGAGAAGATATTTCCATGTCCTTTGTCTTCTTGTCCACTTGGATGTGCAAGGTGGCATGGCTTGTGTTTTCCATGAGGTGGCCATGGTGTCTTTTGATCTTATCCTTCAAAGATGAATAAAATATGGACACTTGGCATCACATGTGTCAAGAAGAATGGTGACTCATGCTACAAGATGAAATGGTAGTGGTCCAATTTCTTTTTTAGCTTATTTTCAGTCCATTTTCTACTGAAATGACTAAAATTCATCTGTATTTAATTTATCTGTAAACATGAGAATTTTAATTAAAATGACGGGATAATTAATAAATAATATAGGGATTAATATAGTTAATTAAGAAATTAAATATAAATAATTCTATTTTAATAGAATTATCACATCCCTAAACTTGAGTTTTTGCTTGTCCTTAAGCAAAACAAAACATATGTAGGAACTGACAAGTACCAAACATATTGATTTCCCTAATATTATCCTTAAAGAAAAAGTACAAACTCTGACATCAAAGATTCACAATTATAAGTCTAACACACAGACTCATTCAATCATAAGTCTTAACCCAAATTGGACTCCTCGTGTGTGTGGGAAAATGTCAAAGCCACTTCACCGTACATCACCCAGATCAGATTGTGCAAACACAATAAATGCAAAGTCAATGATAAGTGATCATTCCCATAAGTTTGCTTTTCACTTCTTGTCACGACCCAAACTACCCAAAAATCAGAGTTAATTTTTCGCGTTTTTATTATTTTCTTACTTTAATTCTTACCTGTCCTCGAATCGTGACCAACACTCCACTACTAATTGGGCTGTGCGTCAATGCCAGTCCCACCATACATCTACCCCAGTACTTATTTCTTCTCCAGTCATTTATAGTTGTTATATTATTTATACATCCCCTAAAGTTACTTACAAACATGTTACTGTGCTATGCTTATGTAGATACAATAAGTACAAGTGTATATACCTTATGTTGATGGGCAGCAGCGGATATCCGGAATGCAGTACTGAGTCGCCTCAACTTCAACTGGAGATCATCTGTGGGAGAAAATGAAAGGGGTGAGCACATCAAGCTCAGTAAGGCAATCCTACGAACAAGTAGGTAACCATACTACCTACATGAACGTGGTGCCATGCATAAACCACCCTTTCTCCACACATTTTAAAACATATGATATGATGTTGTGATGTTATGTAAATCCAGTTGCACGGAAAACTCAACATGCAATTATTTTAAATCATTTCTTTCTCTTTAAAAATTTCACAATGAAGTCAGGACTCGACCCCTCCTTCGGGTGATCCTGACTCACACAAAACCATGGAAATAGAATTTCTCAAAAGCATCGGTATCGAAAACATACGTATATATATACAAGATACGAGACTAGGCAATACTGTATATCGGTAATAACCAGGACTGGCCAATATGTCCTCGTGAGTCCTCTAGCTTCACGGATCCCAGTGTGCGAGGTCTCACCCTGATCGGGAACTGCCCGGGAGGTGGGTCAATCCAACCCGTCAGTCTTATCCGATCTCACGCATCCGTCGATGCCGTATCCGAAGATACCCCGTATCACGAAGATACCGTATCACAAAGATACCCCGTATCACAAAGATACCGTATCCGAAGATACTCTGTATCACAAAGATACCGTATCCGAAGATACCCCACGGTACATCGTACTCCATGCTACTTGCACGGTACATCGTACTCCATGGACCCATATCACTCTAGGTACTCCAGCCCAATTGGCCTGCTTCCCACAGAGGTTTTCATAACTCAATACTCGTTGCCATGTCTCAAAACGCACGTGCGAGCCTATTAAATCAGTGACACACAGTCTACCCGATGCTCCAAGCACGGCTTATCGTATGTTCTCTTAAAAATCAGTGTGAGCGATGCTCAGAACTCTCATCAAATCAAGTAAACTTGGCAGAGCCCGCTTTACATCTCCACAAGGCCGCCAACCTCATCCCTCACTCTCACCCTACTTAAGAGGTCTATTGAGCCTGTTGGGCCTTTTGGCTGACTCCAAGGGCAGACAGCGCTACTCCACAAGTCCAGTAAAACTAGTGCGAGCTATGCTCAGCACTCTGTACACAAATCATATGAAAATCTTATAAAGTCTGGTGCGAGTTAAACTTCCGCACCCTGTCATGAAGATCATGTGAAATCTGGTGCGAGTTATACTCTAGCACCTATGCATGTAAAACTCTAGTGCGAGCTCTCGCTCTAGCACTAATGCATGCATCACACAAGTCAAACATCGTGCGAGCTGAGCTCTAGCACGTCACATGTAAATAAAAACATGTAGGCGGCTCGGTTATTTCCAAATAGTTTTCACAGAAATCACATCAGTTAAGATATGCAATGCTATGCATTTTCTTTCAAGGTGAGCCAGCCTACTCATGCATGCGTTGAAATACCTCCAGAACGAGCAGGAACCTCTTGTCCTTGCTCCTCCCATCTTTTCCTAAATTTTTAGAATTTTACCCTTAGCAAGGGTATTTTAGTAATTTTGCCCATACGGGGCACTAAAATTGTTTTTCGACCTCTAGACCCTTCAATTAGTTTTAAAGGACTGCATATGAATGTAAAATTGCGTACTGTTACCTCTAGCAGTCCGCAGAATTCCCTTACCTCGATTCTCGTCGAGTCTGACCTTTTTCTTTTCCAATGTAGTCCCATCGCGCAGTCCGATATGCTTCCAATCCAATGCCCGGAACTGCGTATTAACATTCCTCAGGTCAGATATTATGCAATTTAATTGTATCTATTACTTTCTGGGCTTAATTTAAATCATTGGGCCCGTTTACCCTTATTGGGCCCGATTGCACCTTAATGGGCCTTAATCGGCCTTAAGCCCGCTTTTCACTAAATTCCCACTTATCGAGGCCTATTGGGCTCATTGGGCCCACCAATAATTTATCGGGCCTCGTTCTACTTCTCGAGTAGCTAAATTAAATATTTACGACAATTTATCTAAATTTCCATAATTTTATTCAATTTATGCGGAAATTAACTCAACATCTCGCATAACGAGAAAATTATCGTAAATAGGGATCACTTACCCGAGATTCCATGCTAGTCCGCAAATCGAGGCTGTCTCGAGCCCTCGGTGGATTCCAATCGTCGAGCTACACAATTCCACAATTTTTTCGGGTAAGTTTTCAGCCCAAAATTAATTAAATAAAATATTCCAAATTTAAATCGGGTCATTTTGACCGCTTATCGACTTACCCGAAGCTCGATTGCATCACCGGAATTTTCCCCAATTTTTTTTCTTTTTCCTTTTCCCTTTTTCTCCCCTTTTTCTCCTCTTTTTGGCTGAACCGGTTCAGTCCGGTTCGGACCGGTTCAGACCGCCGGTTCACTCCGGTTCGACCGGTTCACCGCCGGTTCGCCCCTTTTCCGACCAGTTCTCCGCCGGCTTCCACCGCCAAACGCTCCGCAAGGCTGTCCGCAGCTTGAATCTGGGCTCGGCTTTGCCTAAGGCCGCCGGAACGCCTCCGGTTCGGCCTCTTCTCCTCTTCGCCGTCGGACCCGTCTCCCTCTTTTGGTCGTCGCCGCCGATTTCGGCCGTCTCGTCGGCTGCCACCGGTGCCAAAAGCACCGCAGTCGACTGGGCTCTCCAAATCGGGCCTTGGTTCTGGTCGGATCGCCGCCGTTCGCCGCCGGTGGCCTTCTCTTTACCGCCGCCTTTCTCTCCTCCGATCGGCTTCCTCCGGCGTGGGTAGGCTGCACCGCCGGTGCCGTTGAGATCACCGGCCTCCCCTCTTTCTTTTTCGACCCTTAGCCCGGCCATCGGCCGCCGGACGGCTCGCCGGCCTTCTCCCCCTTTCCGGCTTCGTTTCTTTGCTTTTCTGTTTCTGTTTCTTTCTTTCTCTCTCCCCGACCCCCCTTTTTTTTTTTTGTTTCAATTACTTTTTTTTTTCTTTTTCTTATTTGATCAATTTTATTATTTTTATTTTTATTTATTTTAATTATTTTACTATTCATTAAAATATATTAAATACCCCAAAACATCTACAAAATTATTATTTTATTCTAATTTAACTAATTTAATTTTATTTAATTTATTTAATTTATTTTTAATCCTTTTTCGGGTATAATTTCTCCGTATTTTTGGGATATTGTCCCGGGTGACCTTTCGGCATATTTTTCGATTATTTTCGGGATTATTTTTCTGAACTAAAAATTCCAATTAATCCCGATTAATTCCAATAAATTAATATCTTGATCAATTTAATCCGAAATAATTTTATTTCACTTTTATTGACCAAGATTTCTTAAATCCATATTTTTAATTAAATTTCTTTATCGAAATTATACCGACCTTTGGTCTTTTGACCATTTTGCCCTTACACGTGTTCGGGATTTATTTAACCCGACTTCCTTCATACTTCCCCCATCTTTTCTTATTTAATTTCCATGTTTTTAATTAAATTCGGGTCTTACAACTCTCCCCCACTTAAGGAATTTGGTCCTCCAAATTAGAACCAATTCATATGAGTCCATATACAACTCCGGGTACACCGATCGTATCATACTCTTAAATTCTTATGTGACCTTCTCCGGAGTGTATTTCTACCAAAGGACTTTAATTAGGGAGATTATCTTAAACCCCAATACTGTCTCTTTCCTGTTTAATGCCCAAATCAACTTCTTCAATATACTTGTATTTTCCTCAAACTGACTTTTGAATCTCATATCCTATCACCTACGCTGGATCTGGATAGTATTGCCGAAGCATCAAAAGCTGAGACATTGTGGGTGCCTGTTAATTCAGGTGATAACACCAACCTACAGGTCTTATCTCCCACTTGTCTAATCTCTCAAAATATTCCATCCAGCACAATTCAATTTACTTTCTTCCAAAAGTCCGCTATGTCCTTATTCTCTTAGGACGTGTAACTTTCAACCATAATAATTCACCAAGGGTGAATTCCAATATTTTTCTATCTGTTCTGAGGTGTTCTTAATCTCTCATCCTTAACTAAACATCCTCAGAGACTTATTATCCCCAAAATCAGAATGATTCTATCTGTCACCCACTTTTTTTTATCCAACTCGGGGAATAACCCCTACAGCCGTACACTGTCTCATATATTGTTATCCCGATACTCAACTGCCAACTGTCGTTATTGGCAACTTTAATTAGAAATCAACTGATCATTCCAGGAGCTTATAAAATCAGTGGCACACGCTTTCATCGGATCCTCCAGAACTTGTACAGTTCTCTCTGACTGACCATCTGTCTGAGGATGAAAAGCTGTGCTAAATACTTAGTCGGGTTCCCATAGCTTCCTAAAAATATTCCAGAGGTAGGAAGTGGAGCGGGAATCCCTATATGATACCATGCTCACTGGAACGTTACATAATGTTCCACAAACTGCCTTACACATAAATCCTCATACACATTCTGAGTATCTGGGGAGTTCATAACTAGAAGGTGGGTAGACTTAATCAATTTGGCGACTATCATCCAAATAGTCTCCTGATTTATCCGGGTCCTCTATAACCCATCACGACATTCATGGAGACTTACTCCCATTTTCCGTGCCGTGTTAATATAGGTAGGTGCTGCAATAACTCTGCAGACTTTTAATACTCTACCTTACTCTGTTGACACACTAGGCACTCTTCACAACCTCTACCATGTGTCTTTCCACATCTGACCACCAATACCCTTATCGAGATTTCAATATATTTCTTTACTTTCCGTATGCACTGTATATCCCGAAGAGTGAGCTTCTGACAACATTACTATCTCATCAACTGTGGTCCTGGGGAGCACTCATACTGTCTCTGAGCCTCTCTATAAATCATTATCATACTCTCTGTGATCTCTGTCACTGTACCCTTCTGAATCAGACCCAAACTATCGACATCCGGTCGATCATCACGCTAAGCCTGGCAAATCCGGGCACTCTCATCCGGTACTAGTCATCAGGCTAGCTGTCACACAATCATACCAATCACTGTCATCATCAGAAGGGATCACATCTTTACTGAGGCTCACAACTGCATCTCGCAGCTCACGCTCCCTGACCATCATGTGTGGTACCATCCCGAGGCTCTTTCTACTCGAGGCATCAGCCATCACATTAGCCTTTCCTGGGTGGTACAATTTTCACAATCAAAATCTCTCAGAAGCTCTAACCCAATATGTATATTCTCATGTTCGCCTCTTTCTGTAAAAACAGATACTCGGGCTTTATGATCAGTGCATATCTACAATTTCTCACCGTGTACATAATAGTACCATATCCTCGGTACAAATACTGTTGTCAACTTTAAATCATGGGTATCTTCCCATTATACATCAATACACAGCTCCATCATAATTTTGAGGTATCCATACTCACTGAGAACCTCTTGAGCTGTTGGGTATGGTGAAATTAATCACGGTGGTCAGTTCATACTTCATCACCCCAAATTCACGTCACATCAATCATCTTATTTATCATCTTATTCCAAGATCACGTTTTCTTAATTAAACGTGTCAATAAGGTATATCCTCTTAGAACTCGCAGCAATCCATCTGTAAAAGTCATCTTCCAATTATTGCTTACAATCTGCCCTAGACTTTAACTACACCCAGCATATCACCGATTACTGCTGATTACAATTCGGTCCAATCCTTGACTTATTTACGCATAAGCGTATAAGATCCTTCTCAACCGCTTACGTTTTCAGGTGCTAACCTGCGTCATTTCCTTTTCCTTACCTTAACGGCACCTATTAAATTTACTATGTTAACCTTTAGGATTTGTCGAATTTTAATATTCTTATCGTCTTAGTAAATGTATCCTAATGCTAAAGGTATCTATTACGCCGATCGATTTCACGTTATAGGTTATATATATATATCTAGACGCTGTCAAGTCTTCAGGCGGGGAGGTATTTTGAAATACCTTTATTAGCCTTCAGACTTAACCACAACTACTGGTTATGGTTATACCCATATTTGTCCTTGGTTATAATTTATATTCCTTACTAATTGCTTAATCCCAATTACTTCATATCGTAAGGATGTTCTTACCTAGCATACATCTCTTACTCCAATACATCTTGTCTTTAGGATCTATCTTATCTCGAAGATTTTCTCCTTAGTGTATCAATTATAATGAAACTCTTGTCTTTATTCATTCTGTGAGTACAATCCCTTTACTCCTTAAATTTCAACTGTTGCATCCCTTTTTATCACCTGTCAACACTTACAATATACTTTTCAGGGATGTTTTCACCCCTGTTTTCAACTTAAAATCTCCATAGCCATATTTCGTTAATTAATCCTCCTCTATTGGGGTACTCATTTATCTGTATTTGCCCAATGATGTAGGCATTCGTGCCTTTTACTCACTTATATGTGAATGAAGGCGGTATGAATAAATGTGTGGCACCAGGATCAATGAACATATGTACTTCGTTATTCATAACAAGTGTGGTATCTTACACCACATCCATGAAACATCAATAGTGTCCTGGTCCAAGACATCCTCTCGCCTTCGTCCAACAGCCTACTTTCCTTTTTCTTTTCGGCTATGTCCTCCCTCTTCGTTACAGCTATATCAACGAAATTTTTCTCCCTGTCTCTTTACTTTCCTGTGGGAAAATCTCGCTCAACTCTGAGCAATCAAAATTAATGGTCCGTCTTACCACACTTAACGGCCATTTCATCAATACCATGTAGGTATAAACCTTCCTTCTGTGGTATCTACCACACATTCCACAGTAATGACACTGCTACTCTGCTTCGTAGCAGGTCAGGGTCCTCCAATCACAATACCCCTCAAGAGTGCCAAAATTAGATAAACTGGGGTCTTACCAATTATCTTACTCCATAACTCGTCAAATCTAATCTCTAACCAATTTCCATTTTCCCATTCTGACATTTCTGTCATTTCTCGATTCTCTTTTCTGTCTCCATTTCAGCCCTCATTACCTTTCCCAATCTCAAAGGCGTGCAATTCATGTTCTTATTTACCAACTGTAAATCTGCGCACTGTCTCGGTGTAGGTAATCTCACGGGCCAATCGGACTCTAACTGACAATCTAAGCCCTTCCATAAACTTTTAGACATCTCGACTGTCACTTTTCATAGTGTCGAGGTAATATCTGCCCAGAATATAATCGAGTCTCCATGCTCGTCAATAAATCAAATCCTCTGGGTCAAAGCAAGGACTTTAATCCGAACTTTCCTTTAAATCATGTCCGGGATATCCTGTCACCGGAATATATCCATAATCATTTCTCATCTCAACTCTTAAGATGGGTCGAGCGGGTTTCCACCAATGCTCCGCTGCGCCCTCTGATCTCATACATAATCTGAGCAATTAGCTCCTCAAAATAATCTTCACACTCCGCTCCAATCTCGCGAAGCGTGTCTCAATACTGTCCGATCACTCTGTCGGACTCTGTGAGGCATTCTCAACATTAGCCTCTATTTCAATTCCACCCTGTTTCTCACAGGTCAACACAGCACGACTTAGCAGACTCAGGTCTATCTCCACGACCTTTGCCTCGTGCACTATCTCATCTAACGCGACTCATATTAGGCATTCCTGCATTCTCAATCATTTCTTAGTCAAGCCCATCTCGATATACACTATTGTATCTAACTAAGCACAGTAACACGGGGATGTAATTTCCTAACTTCTGACACTGACACACATCAGACCAATTATGCTCTGATACCAAAATAATTGTCACGACCCAAACTACCCAAAAATCAAAGTTAATTTTTCGCGTTTTTATTATTTTCTTACTTTAATTCTTACCTGTCCTCGAATCGTGACCAACACTCCACTACTAATTGGGCTATGCGTCAATGCCAGTCCCACCATACATCTACCCCAGTACTTATTTCTTCTCCAGTCATTTATAGTTGTTATATTATTTATACATCCCCTAAAGTTACTTACAAACATGTTACTGTGCTATGCTTATGTAGATACAATAAGTACAAGTGTATATACCTTATGTTGATGGGCAGCAGCGGATATCCGGAATGCAGTACTGAGTCGCCTCAACTTCAACTGGAGATCATCTGTGGGAGAAAATGAAAGGGGTGAGCACATCAAGCTCAGTAAGGCAATCCTACGAACAAGTAGGTAACCATACTACCTACATGAACGTGGTGCCATGCATAAACCACCCTTTCTCCACACATTTTAAAACATATGATATGATGTTGTGATGTTATGTAAATCCAGTTGCACGGAAAACTCAACATGCAATTATTTTAAATCATTTCTTTCTCTTTAAAAATTTCACAATGAAGTCAGGACTCGACCCCTCCTTCGGGTGATCCTGACTCACACAAAACCATGGAAATAGAATTTCTCAAAAGCATCGGTATCGAAAACATACGTATATATATACAAGATACGAGACTAGGCAATACTGTATATCGGTAATAACCAGGACTGGCCAATATGTCCTCGTGAGTCCTCTAGCTTCACGGATCCCAGTGTGCGAGGTCTCACCCTGATCGGGAACTGCCCGGGAGGTGGGTCAATCCAACCCGTCAGTCTTATCCGATCTCACGCATCCGTCGATGCCGTATCCGAAGATACCCCGTATCACGAAGATACCGTATCACAAAGATACCCCGTATCACAAAGATACCGTATCCGAAGATACTCTGTATCACAAAGATACCGTATCCGAAGATACCCCACGGTACATCGTACTCCATGCTACTTGCACGGTACATCGTACTCCATGGACCCATATCACTCTAGGTACTCCAGCCCAATTGGCCTGCTTCCCACAGAGGTTTTCATAACTCAATACTCGTTGCCATGTCTCAAAACGCACGTGCGAGCCTATTAAATCAGTGACACACAGTCTACCCGATGCTCCAAGCACGGCTCATCGTATGTTCTCTTAAAAATCAGTGTGAGCGATGCTCAGCACTCTCATCAAATCAAGTAAACTTGGCAGAGCCCGCTTTACATCTCCACAAGGCCGCCAACCTCATCCCTCACTCTCACCCTACTTAAGAGGTCTATTGAGCCTGTTGGGCCTTTTGGCTGACTCCAAGGGCAGACAGCGCTACTCCACAAGTCCAGTAAAACTAGTGCGAGCTATGCTCAGCACTCTGTACACAAATCATATGAAAATCTTATAAAGTCTGGTGCGAGTTAAACTTCCGCACCCTGTCATGAAGATCATGTGAAATCTGGTGCGAGTTATACTCTAGCACCTATGCATGTAAAACTCTAGTGCGAGCTCTCGCTCTAGCACTAATGCATGCATCACACAAGTCAAACATCGTGCGAGCTGAGCTCTAGCACGTCACATGTAAATAAAAACATGTAGGCGGCTCGGTTATTTCCAAATAGTTTTCACAGAAATCACATCAGTTAAGATATGCAATGCTATGCATTTTCTTTCAAGGTGAGCCAGCCTACTCATGCATGCGTTGAAATACCTCCAGAACGAGCAGGAACCTCTTGTCCTTGCTCCTCCCATCTTTTCCTAAATTTTTAGAATTTTACCCTTAGCAAGGGTATTTTAGTAATTTTGCCCATACGGGGCACTAAAATTGTTTTTCGACCTCTAGACCCTTCAATTAGTTTTAAAGGACTGCATATGAATGTAAAATTGCGTACTGTTACCTCTAGCAGTCCGCAGAATTCCCTTACCTCGATTCTCGTCGAGTCTGACCTTTTTCTTTTCCAATGTAGTCCCATCGCGCAGTCCGATATGCTTCCAATCCAATGCCCGGAACTGCGTATTAACATTCCTCAGGTCAGATATTATGCAATTTAATTGTATCTATTACTTTCTGGGCTTAATTTAAATCATTGGGCCCGTTTACCCTTATTGGGCCCGATTGCACCTTAATGGGCCTTAATCGGCCTTAAGCCCGCTTTTCACTAAATTCCCACTTATCGAGGCCTATTGGGCTCATTGGGCCCACCAATAATTTATCGGGCCTCGTTCTACTTCTCGAGTAGCTAAATTAAATATTTACGACAATTTATCTAAATTTCCATAATTTTATTCAATTTATGCGGAAATTAACTCAACATCTCGCATAACGAGAAAATTGTCGTAAATAGGGATCACTTACCCGAGATTCCATGCTAGTCCGCAAATCGAGGCTGTCTCGAGCCCTCGGTGGATTCCAATCGTCGAGCTACACAATTTCACAATTTTTCCGGGTAAGTTTTCAGCCCAAAATTAATTAAATAAAATATTCCAAATTTAAATCGGGTCATTTTGACCGCTTATCGACTTACCCGAAGCTCGATTGCATCACCGAAATTTTCCCCAATTTTTTTTTCTTTTTCCTTTTCCCTTTTTCTCCCCTTTTTCTCCTCTTTTTGGCTGAACCGGTTCAGTCCGGTTCGGACCGGTTCAGACCGCCGGTTCACTCCGGTTCGACCGGTTCACCGCCGGTTCGCCCCTTTTCCGATCGGTTCTCCGCCGGCTTCCACCGCCAAACGCTCCGCAAGGCTGTCCGCAGCTTGAATCTGGGCTCGGCTTTGCCTAAGGCCGCCGGAACGCCTCCGGTTCGGCCTCTTCTCCTCTTCGCCGTCGGACCCGTCTCCCTCTTTTGGTCGTCGCCGCCGATTTCGGCCGTCTCGTCGGCTGCCACCGGTGCCAAAAGCACCGCAGTCGACTGGGCTCTCCAAATCGGGCCTTGGTTCTGGTCGGATCGCCGCCGTTCGCCGCCGGTGGCCTTCTCTTTACCGCCGCCTTTCTCTCCTCCGATCGGCTTCCTCCGGCGTGGGTAGGCTGCACCGCCGGTGCCGTTGAGATCACCGGCCTCCCCTCTTTCTTTTTCGACCCTTGGCCCGGCCATCGGCCGCCGGACGGCTCGCCGGCCTTCTCCCCCTTTCCGGCTTCGTTTCTTTGCTTTTCTGTTTCTGTTTCTTTCTTTCTCTCTCCCCGACCCCCTCTTTTTTTTTTTTGTTTCAATTACTTTTTTTTTTCTTTTTCTTATTTTATCAATTTTATTATTTTTATTTTTATTTATTTTAATTATTTTACTATTCATTAAAATATATTAAATACCCCAAAACATCTACAAAATTATTATTTTATTCTAATTTAACTAATTTAATTTTATTTAATTTATTTAATTTATTTTTAATCCTTTTTCGGGTATAATTTCTCCGTATTTTTGGGATATTGTCCCGGGTGACCTTTCGGCATATTTTTCGATTATTTTCGGGATTATTTTTCTGAACTAAAAATTCCAATTAATCCCGATTAATTCCAATAAATTAATATCTTGATCAATTTAATCCGAAATAATTTTATTTCACTTTTATTGACCAAGATTTCTTAAATCCATATTTTTAATTAAATTTCTTTATCGAAATTATACCGACCTTTGGTCTTTTGACCATTTTGCCCTTACACGTGTTCGGGATTTATTTAACCCGACTTCCTTCATACTTCCCCCATCTTTTCTTATTTAATTTCCATGTTTTTAATTAAATTCGGGTCTTACACTTCTCTCTCCACTAATGTAGTCACACTTAACCAAAGATCAATAGGACTTCATTCAGCTTGTAATGTAAGGCTAGAGCTAAGGTATGATAACGTCAATTTAGGTTAAATTACCCCTCAACATGCTTTACTTCTAGGATCTTTGATGTTAGAGCTCATGATTATTCCCCCAAACTTATTTATTTTGCTAAATATTTTTTGTCAGGACCCGTCATCCGTGACTTAACCAAAACCACTACAAATTTTTTGCATTTTTAACTTACCTTTCCTCTCTTCAATGGTTAGGCTGTGATTTGATGTTAGCTTCCTCGCATACCATATCATCCATACATGTCAATATACTCGGACTTTAACTTCTTTTATAATACATGTAAGATTATATAAAATCTAATACAAATACATTCCCCATAATATATATCGTATACATCACTGTGCTGTTTCTATGTTTAGATACATAACCATACAAAATATGTATACCTGTCGATCGATAGGAAATCGCAGCGGACACTGAAATACTATCCCTCAAAAGCTCTCACTCTACTGTTGATGCTCTGCAGAGAGATGTAAAGAAAGGGGGTGAGCATACAATGCGCTCAGTAAGGAAATCAGGCAAGCAAGTAGATATCTACAATATCTATTCAAAATAATGCTATGCCTCGAAAACATCATTTCATTAACTCACTTTAAAAGCATGTCTTTAAATATATATATATATACTTGTACAGATTAAAATCCCATGTACAGAAATCATGCTTTCTTTCTCAAATGTAGGCATCTAGTGCAAAACAATGCATCTTTATAATATCACAATGCCTTTAGATAAATCATGCCATGTATATTTAAATCACAGTAAATATGGCATTAAATCATTCACATCACAAAATCGGAGTACGACCCATCCCTCAGGTCTATCCGCAATTAAATCAGTCAATCATGTGATATACCATGTGAGACTCTGTGGTGAAAAATGTAAATAGTATCCTAGACTATGGTCATATCCGACAAGGTGATCCCAGGCAACAGATCTCGGTGTGTGGGGCATCACTGCTGCAACGGGAGGGGGTCAGTCCATCACAACCGCCAGCTATATCCTCCACAACTCCACAACACCACACGGTACAGTGTACTCCATGCCACATGCATGGTACAAAGTACTCCATGGACCCTACACCACAGTCGGGGTGCCTGTCATAGGTCTTAGCCCTCAAAACTATGGAATATCATACCACGTCTCTAAATCCTCATGTGAATCCTCTCACAGTGTGACACTCAGTCTATACAAGGAAATCAAGCGTGGCTTTCAACATCTATTATATATCACATACAGTGCGCGCCTTTGAGCTGACTCACAGTCGACACTTCGCTCAAACACTGTTTCACATCACAAACTCAGACTCTAGTGCGAGTAAACCTCCAACAATTAGGTCAATGCATAATTCATGTTTCAAATCAAGTACGAGCAATAGCTCCAATACTATGCTATGCACAATATCATCAAATCAAGTACGAGCAATAGCTCCAGTACTATGTCATGTATAAATCATGAAGAATCGAGTACGAGCAACGCTCCAGTACTCTGTCATGCATCTCATGTAAACTCAAGTACGAGCTAATCGCTCCAGCATTCTATCATGCATGTCATGGAAATATAGTGCGAATCACAATCCAGCACTAATATATGAGGAAAATATATGAAATTCAGTGCGAGCTGTGCTCCAGCATGATTTATTCTCACATAATATGATAGATGGCTCTTTAAAAAGGGATGGTTTACAAAATATCAAAATCAACACTATAAAGTGTGCTTAATTCACATCAACCTTAAAATCATTAGCCCATCTATTTATTCTTCTGCTAAACAGCAGTAAAACACTTGAATGGTGGTTTCCATGCTTTTTACAACTTTTCACAAAAGTTGACTTTTTAACTAACTAGGGGTAAAATCGTAATTTACCACTATCGGGTCACAATAATTATTATTCACTTTCTCTGACCCTCAGAGTTTTTAAGTGAATGTAAAAGCAGATGAAAACACGTGCAAGTATCTCTAACTACTCAGAAAAGTCCCTTACCTGTAATCACTCGAGAAATTTCACTTTCTCAATGCTGCTCGATCCAGCAGTCCGATTTACTTCTCCAATACTCTCTGGAGTTGCATATAACCATTTATCAACTTAATTACACTTTTCCTACTATGTTTCACCTTAAATACAGTCTATTTCCCTTAATGGGCTTTAATAAACCTTAATGGGCCTAACTATACCTTAAGCCAATTTCCTTTTTACTATTCATTTTCATCGGGCCTATTGGGCTTGTGGGGCCCACCAATTCTTATTGGGCTTGTCCTAGACTCATTACATCACATTGGGCCTAAAATATTTGGGCTTGGCGCATTGGGCCTCTCGACCACATGCCATGGTCGAGAGCACTTCATGCCGTCAGTCACAAAGTGAATTGGCTAAACAAATAGGCATGGATGGCATGCCATCCATGCCTATTTGTTTAGCCAATTCACTTAGGCATTTTCACAAACACTTGGTTGGCAATATTCTTAAATATCACGTAGTTCATTTAGGCATTTTATCAAACACCTTGATTGCCAACTTAATACATGTATTAATTAATCAAATTGATTAATTCTAATTATGTCATAATCATTAACACATGTACATTAATCCATTTATGTCTAAAGATCATATGGGCATTCATCAATATTTCACTACTCACTCTCGGCCTACCCAAGATCATAGTGATTTCATATGCTTCAATGCTTAAAACATATACCAATATACTTAAAATCAATCATACATTAACATATATGAAATTGAAAACTTGAAAATATACCAATAGTTGTGTTCACACTTGGCCGAAACTTTGGAGGCTCACGGTTTGCACTCTATGGCTCCTTGATAGACAATTCCAACATATGTCACTCTCCTTTCAATTTGGAACAACTTCCATGAAGAATACAAGTTTCAAATATGCCTAATTCCTAGTGATTTCTAGTGAGAGAAAGCTTGGATAATGTGTTTCAATGGTTTCTTCTTCTAGTCGAGAATGGTGTGGTGAAGATGACAATGGTGTGACTAATTTTATAAGCCACTAAGTTAGCCATTAAGCCTTACTTTCCAGCCATTAATATTGACTTTTTAAGGCTTACTCATGAGTCACCTAATGAGTCACCTTATGAGTCATGGTTAGCTTTAACTATGGTTAGATATTTATCTAATGGGCTTTCCATTTGGGCTTCTCGGTTTGGGCTTTCTTAATGGGCTTTTGGGCTAAAACTTTTACTATACCTCGGGCCTTTAATTGTCTAAATATTTGGCCGATCAATCGGTCCAACAATTCGGTCTAAGGGACCTAAGAATTTCGATCCACCGTTAGTATATCTTAATAGGCTTTAAATTTTCACTTTAGGCCCATTACGTTTATAACCATTAAATTAAATCTGGAATCCTTCCGAATAAATTTTCCTTACTTCCGGGGATGATTATATTGTATTCTGACCAAGAATATTTTTCCTCAATTTTTTCTCCATACTTAGGTTAATTTTTAACCATGGTTAGTCAACTATGGTAAAAGTCCACTTTTCTTAACTATAGTTGACTTTTTCCTTAACCATTGACCAAGTTGACTTTTTCTCAAAATTTTGAAAGTGTCATATCTTATGTCTTACACTCTCGTCTTTACATTTCAACCGTTCCCGATAGATAATTACACCCGAAACACCTTAACTAGCTAAAAAGGTTCATTTTACCATTTTTAGCTTTTTCTCCCGTTCCTTGTGTTCGGAATTAAATCAAGCTAACTTTCCTTCATAAGCTCTCTATATTTTCTCATTTTAAGTTCTTATTTTCAGTCAAAATGATTCAGATCCCCTTGGTTTAACTTGTGACTCTTATAGCTCACATTAGGCTTTTTATGTAGCTTTTGCGTGTTAAATCATTTTACTAACACATTAGATCTAGTAATTACTCTTCTTATGATTCAACTATAATAATAGAGTGTTTATATACATAGGAATCATAAGGTACAAGCTACATAAAATATGGGTCTGACAATCCTCCCCTACTCAGAAAATTTGATCCTCCAAATTAGAACCAAGTCAGTCATCAAATAGGTGAGGGTACTTCTCTTGCATCAAACTCTCCAACTCCCAAGTAGCCTTCTCTGAAGTATGATGCTGTCAGAGAATCTTCACTAACCCGATGGTCTTCGACCTCAACACCTTCTCCTTCCTATCCAATATCTGAATCGGTCACTCAACATATGACATGTCCTCTTGAAGTTCCAAAGGCTCATAACTAATCACATGTGCCGGATTCGGGTGATACTTTCGAAGCATCGATATGTGGAAGACGTTATGGACACCTGATAAGTCCGGTGGAAATGCCAACCTATAAGCTTTATATCCCACTTGATCAAGTATCTCAAAAGGTCAAATATAGCTAGGATTTAGTTTCCCTCTCTTCCCAAATCTCGCTATGCCCTTGGAAGGAGAAACTTTCAAGAACACGGATTCACCAACTGCAAACTCTAGTGGCGTACGTTTCCTGTCAGCGGAAACTCTTTTGTCTACTCTGAGCTGTCCTCAGTCTCTCTAATATCAAATGGACATCCTCAGATGCTTGTGTAACCAAGTCAGGAGCGAAAATCTTACGGTCACCCACTTCTTCCCATCCAATAGGGGAACTACATCTACGACCATACAAAACCTCATATGGTGCCATCCCGATACTCGAATGATAATTGTTGATGTAGGCGAACTCGGCTAGTGGCAAGTGGTCATCCCAGTAGCCTCTAAAATCTAGCACACATGCTCTCAACATATCCTCCAGGGTCTATATAGTCCTCTCTGACTGACCATCTGTCTGAGGATGGAAAGCGGTGTTCAAACTCAACTGGGTTCCCATGGCTTTCTGAAAATGGTCCCAAAAGTGGGAACTGAAGCGGGAATCCCTATCAGAGACTATGCTCACTGGTACACCATGTAACCTCACTACCTCGCGTACATACAGTTCTGCTAATGAACTCAGAGTATCAGTCGCTCTCATAGCTAGGAAGTGGGCTGACTTCGTCAGTCTGTCGACGATCACCCATATCGCATCGTGATCCCTATGGGTTCTCGGTAAACCCATCACGAAATCCATAGTGATATGCTCCCATTTCCATGTCGGTATAGGTAGAGACTGCAATAACCCTACAGGTTTCTGATGCTCTACCTTCACCTGTTGACATACGAGACACTTTGCCACAAAGTCTGCTACATCTCTCTGCATACCCGACCACCAGTATACCTTCCGGAGGTTCTAATACATTTTGTTACTCCCCGGCTGTAATGTATACCTCGATGAATGAGCTTTCGCCAATATCAATCTCCTTAGTCTTGGATCCTCGGGAACACATAATCTACCTCTGAACCTCAGTAATCCATCAGAACTCAACTCAAAGTCAGTCACTGTGCCCTTCTGCATCTGACCCCTCACATCCATACAAAACGGATCAGTTTGCTGAGCCACTATGATCTTGTCCAACAGATCCGGCTCTAAGCGTAAACTAGCTATCATATAGCTTGTATCCATGTCAAAAGGCACAACTCCCAAACTGAGGCTAGCAAACTGCTCTAGCAAATCATGTTCCCTAAGCATCATGTACGATACCATCCCTAGGCTCTTCCTACTCAAGGCTTCAACTACAACGTTAGCCTTCCCGGATGATAAAGTATCTCACAATTGTAGTCCTTCAGAAGCTCTAGCCATCTTTTCTGTCTCATGTTCAGCTCTTTCTATGAGAACAGATACTTGAGGCTCTTGTGATCGGTAAATATCTGGAACTTCTCGCCATATAAGTAGTGGCTCAATACCTTCAACGCAAACACTACTGCAGCTAGCTCCAAATCATGGGTCGGATAGTTCTTCTCATGATCCTTCAGCTGTCTGGATCCATAAGCAACTACCCTCCCCTCTTGTATCAATACACAACCCAGTCCTTGATGTGAAGCATCGGTATACACTGCAAATCCTCCTGAGCTGATAGGGATAGTGAGAATTGGAGCGGTGGTCAATCGACGCTTCAACTCCTAAAAACTCTTCTCACAATCCTCCTTCCATACGAACGGTGCACTCTTTCGAGTAAGACGTGTCAACGGAGCAGCTAACTTCGAAAATCTCTCAACAAATCTCTGATAATATCCAGCTAAACCTAGAAAACTCCTGATCTTGGTAACTGTCCTTGGCTGTTCCCACTAAACTACAACCTCTATCTTAGATGGATCCACTAATACACCATCTCTCAATACAACATGTCCCAAAAACAAGATCTATGATAACTAAAAGTCACACTTACTGAGCTTAACGTATAACTTTTGCTCTCGTAGAGTCTGCAATACGATCTTGAGGTGCTCCTCATGCTCCTCATCGGACCTCGAATACACTAATATGTCATCGATGAATACGATAAGAAACTGGTCCAAATATGGCTTGAACACATCGTTCATCAAAGCCATGAAAGTAGCTGGAGCATTCGTCAATCCGAATGGCATGACCAAGAACTCATAATGGCCATATCCGGTACGAAACGCTGTCTTGGGTACATCTTCACTCTGAACTTTCAGCTGATGATACCCAAACCTCAAGTCAATCTTGGAAAAGACTTGTGCTCCCTGAAGCTGATCTACTAAGTCATCAACGCGTGAAAGGGTATACCTATTCTTGATGGTGGCCTTATTCAACAATCGGTAATCTATACACAATCGGAGGCTCCCATCCTTCTTCCTCACAAACAAAATCGATGCACCCTAAGGTGAAACACTCAGTCAAACAAAACCCCTATCCAATAGCTCTTGTAACTGCCTCTTGAGCTCCTCTAGCTCAACTAAGGCCATGCGATATGGTGGTCTCGAAATAGGCTCCGTACCAGGCACCAAATATATACAGAACTCCATCTCTTTGTCTGGTGGTAACCCTGGCAACTCATCCAAAAAAACATTTGGGTACTCATTGACCATAGTAATATCTAATAACTCCGGATGTGCCTTATCCATATCTACCACGTACGCAATGAAACCTTGATATGTTGAAGGTTTCCTAAGTCAGTAGATAATAATCATAACTACTCTTTTTATTTATTCTTTATTAAACTTTTCAACATATCTAGTAGGGTTAGGAAACATAACTGTCTTAGCATAACAATCTAAAACAGCATGGTTTGCAGATAACTAATCCATTCCTAAGATTATATCAAAGTCACTCATACTTAGTAAAATTAGATTGGCTATCATCTCCTTGTCCCCTACTCTCAACTTATAGTCATTATATACATTTTCTACAACTTGACTACTATTCATAGGCATACTGATCAACATCATCATACATAATGGCGTACGTTCTACATGTCTTGCTAATTTACATGCAAATGAAGGCGATACAAAAGAATGTGTGGCACCAGGATCAATTAAAACATATGCTTCAATATCATAAATCAGGATGTTACCTCATATCACATCCGATGAAGCATCAACTGTTCCCTGGTCCAAAGCATGTACGCCCCCTCGACCCATCACTTGTTTTCCCTTTTCTTCTACCGTCGCTCTACCTCACTTAGCAGATGTACCAGCTGGAGCTTTGTCAGGCTCCCTGCCCTTCAGCGGTGCAGTATCAACCGTTTGTGGGCAAGCTCTAGCAATATACCCCTGTTTCTCGCAGCAAAAACACACTATAGGAGTCAGTGGGCACGGTCTACCTCCATGTTGTTTACCGTATCTTCTACACTGATCGGTAGTAGATCTCTGTCCTCCTATGACAATACCCTTTGCTGGAGCTATGGTAGGATAAGCAGGAGGTCTAGCAAGTCTCTCTCGTGCCTCCTCAACCCGTGATCTCGTACCGAATAGTTTCCTCCCTCGATAACTGAAATCCCTAGTCGGCCTCTTCTTCTGTATATCTCGACTCCGGTTAAACTTTCTAAACTCGAAAGCATTCCTCTCGTAATCTTGCTCGTACAGTTACGCCCTGCGCACTGCTTCCTCATAGGTGGTTATATCTAATGGAACCAACCTGGACCGCAGAACCGGTCTCAATCCATCGATGAACCTGTGGACCTTTATGGCCTCACTATACATGGTATCTGGGTCATATCTCCCCAGGGATAGGAATCGAGTCTCATACTCGTCCACTGACAAACTCCCCTGGTTCAGTCATAAAAACTCTGCCTGTAGTTTTCGTTGTGTGGTATCGGGAACAAACTGCCTCCTGCAGGCATCCCGAAATATCTCCCAATTGATATTTGTGTGTCGGGCTCTCAATATGGGTCTGGTGGACTTCCACCAATGCTCTGCAGCTCCCTTCAGTTGGAACACAGCAAATGCGACCATCTCCGATGTCGTACACTCAAAGAATCCATAAAGCTTCTCCATCTCAGTAACCCACTCCTCAGCAGCTACAGGGTACTTGACCCCCTAAAAGATGGAGGCATAAATTTTTGGAATTCTTGCAACCGAGTAGATCACATCCGTACCCTAATCCACTACCACCCGAAACTGGTGGGGGTGTAGGAGTATCTACAGACCTCGGTGCATGAGCTATCTGCATAGGCGTATCAGGCACAACTGCCTCTCCTGTCGTAACTCCTGCTTCCTGTCTTTGCCTACCTAGCATCGTCCGTGCTAATATCTCTACTATCGTCTCTAGACTACACTCTAATCTCTTAAAGCGCATCTCAGCACACTTGGACGCCTCAGTAGCACCTGGAATCTCATGCGTAGGTAACGGTTCGGCAGCAGCTAGTCTCTCAGGCCTATCTCCACAGCCTCAAGCCCTACCTCTCGTCCCTCTACCACTACGCGTATTTGCCATATAGGCAAAGTTCCTGCATTCATAATCATGAATTAGTCCGTCTCTTATCTGGTATACACAGTTATATCTAAACACAGCACAGTACTATGGGGATGTACATTTTCCTATATTTTAAAAAGTCGACTCATATCAGACCAACCTCGGCTCTGATACCATTCTGTCAAGACCCGTCATCCGTGACTTAACCAAAACCACTACAAAATTTTCACATTTTTAACTTACCTTTCCTCTCTTCAAAGGTTGGGCTGTGATTCGATGTTAGCTTCCTCGCTTACCATATCATCCATACATGTCAATATACTCGGACTTTAACTTCTTTTATAATATATGTAAGATTATATAAAATCTAATACAAATACATTCCCCATAATATATATCGTATACATCACTGTACTGTTTCTATGTTTAGATACATAACCGTACAAAATATGTATACCTATCGATCGATAGGAAATAGCAGCGGACACATGAATACTATCCCTCAAAAGCTCTCACTCTACTGTTGATGCTCTGTAGAGAGATGTAAAGAAAGGGGGTGAGCATACAACGCGCTCAGTAAGGAAATGAGGCAAGCAAGTCGATATCTACAATATCTACTCAAAATAATGCTATGCCTCAAAAACATCATTTCCTTAACTCACTTTAAAAGCATGTCTTTAAATATATATATACTTGTACATATTAAAATCCCATGTACAGAAATCATGCTTTCTTTCTCAAATGTAGGCATGTAGTGCAAAACAATACATCTTTATAATATCACAATGCCTTTAGATAAATCATGCCATGTATATTTAAATCACAGTAAATATGGCATTAAATCATTCACATCACAAAATCGAAGTCCGACCCATCCCTCAGGTCTATCCGATATTAAATCAGTCAATCAAGTGATATATCATGTGAGACTCTGTGGTGAAAAATGTAAATAGTATCTTGGACTATGATCATATCCGACAAGGTGATCCCAGGCAACACAGATCTCGGTGTGCGGGGCATCACTGCTACAACGGGAGGGGGTCAGTCCATCACACCGCTAGCTATATCCTCATCGACTCCACAACACCACATGGTATAGTGTACTCCATGCCATATGCACGGTACAAAGTACTCTGTGGACCTTACATTACAGTCGGGGTGCCTGCCATAGGTCTTAGACTTCAAAACTATGGAATATCATACCACGTCTCTAAATCCTCATGCGAATCCTCTTACAGTGTGACACACAGTCTTCACAAGGAAATCAAGCATGGTTTTCAACATGTATTATATATCACATACAGGACGCGCCTTTGAGCGCGACTCACAGTCGACACTCCGCTCAAACACTGTTTCACATCACAAACTCAGACTCTAGTGCGAGTAAACCTCCAGTAATTAGGTCAATGCATAATTCATGTTTCAAATCAAGTACTAGCAATAGCTCCAGTACTATGCTATGCACAATATCATCAAATCAAGTACGAGCAATAGCTCAAGTACTATGTTATGTATAAATCATGAAGAATCGAGTACGAGCAACGCTCCAGTACTCTGTCATGCATCTCATGTAAACTCGAGTACGAGCTAATCGCTCCAGCACTCTATCATGCATGTCATGGAAATCTAGTGCGAATCACAATCCAGAACTAATATATGTGGAAAATATATGAAATCCAGTGCGAGCTGTGCTCCAGCATGATTTATTCTCACATAATATGATAGATGGCTCTTTAAAAAGGGATGGTTTACAAAATATCAAAATCAGCACTATAAAGTGTGCTTAATTCACATCAACCTTAAAATCATTAGCCCATCTATTTATTCTTCTGCTAAACAGCAGTAAAACACTCAAAATGGTGGTTTCCATGCTTTTTACAACTTTTCACAAAAGTTAACTTTTTGACTAACTAGGGGTAAAATCGTAATTTGCCACTATCAGGTCACAATAATTATTATTCACTTTCTCTGACCCTCAGAGTTTTTAAGTGAATGTAAAAGCAGATGAAAATACGTGCAGGTATCTCTAACTACTCACAAAAGTCCCTTACCTACAATCACTCGAGAAATTTCACTTTCTCAACGCTGCTCGATCCAGCAGTCTGATTTGCTTCTCTAATACTCTCTGGAGCTGCATATAACCATTTATCAAGTTAATTACACTTTTCCTACTGTATTTCACCTTAAATACAGTCTATTTCCCTTAATGGGCTTTAATAAACCTTAATGGGCCTAACTATACCTTAAGCCCATTTTCATTTTACTATTCATTTTCGTTGGGCCTATTGGGCTTGTGGGGCCCACCAATTCTTATTGGGCTTGTCTTATACCCATTACATCACATTGGGCCTAAAATATTTGGGCCTGGCCCATTGGGCCTCTCGGCCACATGCCATGGCTGAGAGCACTCCATGCCGTCGGTCACACCATGGCATGCCATCCATGCCTATTTGTTTAGCCAATTCACTTAGGCATTTTCACAAACACTTGGTTGGCAATATTCTTAAATATCACGTAGTTCATTTAGACATTTTATCAAACACCTTGATTGCCAACTTAATACATGTATTAATTAATCAAATTGATTAATTCCAATTATGCCATAATCATTAACACATGTACATTAATCCATTTATGTCTTAAAATCATATGGGCATTCATCAATATTTCACTACTCACTCTCAGCCTAACCAAGATCATAGTGATTTCATATGTTTCAATGCTTAAAACATATACCAATATACTTAAAATCATTCATACATTAACATATATGAAATTGAAAACTTGAAAATATACCAATAGTTGTGTTCAAACTTGGCCGAAACTTTGGAGGCTCACGGTTTGCACTCTATGGCTCCTTGATAGCCAATTCCAACATATGTCACTCTCCTTACAATTTGGAACAACTTCCATGAAGAATGCAAGTTCCAAATATGCCTAATTCTTAGTGATTTCTAGTGAGAGAAAGCTTGGTTAATGTGTTTCAATGGTTTCTTCTTCTAACCGAGAATGGTGTGGTGAAGATGACAATGGTGTGGCTGATTTTATAAGCCACTAACTTAGCCATTAAACCTTACTTTCCAGACATTAAGATTGACTTTCTAAGGCTTAGTCATGAGTCACCTAATGAGTCACCTTATGAGTCATTGTTAGCTTTAACTATGGTTAGATATTTATCTAATGGGCTTTCCATTTGGGCTTCTCAGTTTGGGCTTTCTTAATGGGCTTTCAAGCTAAACATTTTACTATACCTCGGGCCTTTAATTGTCTAAATATTTGGCTGATCAATCGGTCTAACAATTCGGTCTAAGGGACCTAAGAATTTCGATCCACGTTTAGTATATTAATGGGCTTTAAATTTTCACTTTAGGCCCATTATGTTTTTAACCATTAAATTAAATTCGGAATCCTTCCGAATAAATTTTTCTTACTTTCGGAGATGATTATCTTGTATTCTGACCAAGAATATATTTCTCCAATTTTTTCTCCATACTTATGTTAATTTTTAACCATGGTTAGTCAACTATGGTAAAGTCCACTTTTCTTAACTATAGTTAACTTTTTCCTTAACCATTGACCAAGTTGTCTTTTTTTCAAAATTCTAAAAGTGTCATATCTTATGTTTTACAATCTCGTCTTTACATTTCAACCGTTCCCGGTAGATAATTACATCTGAAACACCTTAACTAGCTAAAAATGTCCATTTTACCCTTTTTAGCTTTTTCTCCCGTTCCTTATGTTCTGAACAAAATCAAGCTGACTTTCCTTCATGAGCTCTCTATATTTTCTCATTTTAAGTTCTTATTTTTAGTCAGAATGTTCAGATCCCCTTGGTTTAGCTTGTGACTCTTATAGCTCACATTAGGCTTTTTATGTAGCTTTTGCATGTTAAATCATTTTACTAACACTTTAGATCTAGTAATTACTCTTCTTATGATTCAACTATATTAATAGAGTGTTCATACACATAGGAATCATAAGGTACAAGCTACATAAAATACGGGTCTGACATTTTTATTCTATTTTTGTATTTTTCTTCTTTTTTATTTCCTCTTCTTTTTTTTCTTAAATTTCACTATCACCTATAACCCATATGTACATAGCTGAAAATATATCCTAGTGAAATTACACGCTTTCAGGGTAAGGGATAGGAAAAGAGTGTTTAAGCTAAGGAAACGTATCCAGGTGTATATACAGTGAAAAACTTATTTAGCCCAGATGGGTGACTAGAGGTAAAATATGTACAAGGATGGCTGTAAAGGCTTAAACGATCCAAAGATGGCCTAAATCATTTTCCTAATTAAGTGTGATCTAATATGTCACCTCAAGAGAAGATCAAACAAATTCTAGAATATGATGCACAAAATCAACTGAACAAATACAATCCTATGTCCACATAAGCTTTCTCTAAATAAGTATACAGATTCATGACATGACATGTCCATAAAATGAGGAAATCACAATCAGAATCAAGACAAATTCAAGAATTCAACTTCATGCTTTCCCTACAATCATGCTTCTTATTCAATCAAAGTCAGACTAAATCATGGGGGTTATATCACTAGAATATGGGAAAAACCACATGCTAAGTACTAAATCAAACAATGTAAGCTCATATTTTCTTAAAATTTTGCAATTCTGCCAAAAAATTTTTAAAAATGCTCGAGTGATTACCCTCCCCCAAACTTAAAGTGTAAAGTGTCTTCAGTGTGCAGATAATACAAGAATTGAAGCTCAAGAATAGAATACTCCCCTATCTGATGATAATGAACATGTGAGGGTTGATGAGAACGTGCTGCTACAAAGGCTATTTATATAAGAAACAAAGAAAGAAGTAACAGAAAAGAGAAAAAGAACTGTACAAAAAGTGACAAGAAAATAAAGCAATCTCAAATGAAGTGAAGCTAAGTAGCAGGATCAGAAGTAGGAGGATCAGTCAAAATGGTAACAGAATGCTGACGGTCAAATCCTTCCCTAAAATAGGGCATAATTCTACACCCATTAACTTTAACGGGTTGCTTCAGGGTCTCATCCATGATCTCAATGGCTCCATGAGGGAATACTTATGTAATGGTGAAGGGTCCTGTCCACCTAGACTTAAGCTTTCCTAGAAACAACTTCAAGCGAGAATTGAAAAGCAATACTTGCTGGCCTGGGTCGAAGTGTCTCTCTTTTATTTTCTTATCATACCATTGCTTAGTCTTTTCCTTGTAGAGCTTGGCCTTCTCATATGCTTGCAACCTAAACTCATCTAACTAATTAAGCTGTAGCAACCTCTTCTCCCCCGCTACATCTAAATTGAAATTCAGGTTCTTAAGGGCCTAGTAGGCCTTATGCTCAAGCTCCACTGGCAAATGACAGGCCTTACCATAAACAAGTTGATAAGTGGACATCCTTATAGGCCTAAAGTACATCATCTAACCTAATGGACCAATCCTTCCTACTTTGATTCACTGTCTTCTCTAATATCCCCTTAATCTCACTATTGGATAACTCTACCTGACCACTAGTTTGTGGATGATAAGCAGTGGCTACCTTATGCTTGACCCCATATTTCTTTAAAAGCCCATCAAAACTCTTGTTGCAAAAATGGGATCCCCCATCACTAATGATGGCTCTGGGTGTGCCAAATCTCGTAAAAATATAATTCTTTAAAACCCTTATCACCACCTTGGCATCATTAGTTGGTAAAGTCATTACTTCAACCCATTTTGACACATAATCTATGACCACCAAAATGTAGAGATTGCCATATGAAGGAACAAAAGGTTTCATGAAGTCTATACCCCAAACATCAAAAAGCTCTACTTCCAAAATATTAGTCAGAGGCATCTCATTTCTTTTAGAAATATTACCTACCCTTTGACATCTATCACATGACATCATAAAGTAGTAGGGATCCTTAAACAAGGTGGGCCAGTAATATCCAGATTGCAAAATCTTAGCAGTTGTCCTTTCTCCTCCAAAATGCCCTCCATAATCAGAAGAATGACAATGTCTAAGTATATCCCTTACTTCTTCCATGGGAACACATCTCTTTAAAACTTGATCTTTACATTGCTTGTACAAAAAGAGCTTATCCCGCACATAATACTTGACATCACTCAAAAACTTCTTCTTTTGTTGGGCATTCAAATCTGGTGGCATAACATTACTCACCAAATAGTTCACAAAATCAGCATACCAGGGCAAACTGGAGTGCCCAAAAGCAAATAACTGCTAATCAGGAAAAGACTCATTCAATATTGTACCATCTTCTTTAAATCCACTCTCCAATCTAGATAAATGGTTAGCAACCTGATTCTCTGTCCCTTTCCTATCCCTAATCTCCAAGTCAAACTCCTGCAGTAGGAGGATCCGTCTAATTAATCTAGGTTTGCATCCTTCTTAGAAACTAAGTACTTAATGGAAGCATACATAATAAATAACATAAAAGATTTTTCCTTTTCTTTATCCAAGTATAGCCCCAACTGCATAATCATTTGCATCGCACATCAGCTCAAAAGGTAAACTCCAATCCGGAGCTATGATTACCAGGGCTGTAACTAACTTCTCCTTCAAAGTCTTAAATACTTCGAAGCAACGCTCATCAAAATAGAATGCAATAGCTTTTTCCAGAAGATTACACAAAGGCTTTGAGATTTTGGAAAAGTCCTTTATGAATGTTTTGTAAAACTCTACATGGCCAAAAAAAACTCCTAATTCCCTTAATAGAGGTAGGGGAGGTAACTTCTCAATGATTTCCACCTTAGCTCTATCCACTCTATCCATTTTTATCTCTCTAGCAGATATCTTATGCCCAAGCACTATACCTTCCTTAACCATAAAGTGGCACTTTTCCCAATTCAACACCAAATTCGTTTCTTCACATCTCTTCAGAACAAGTGCTAAGTTGTGCAGACAAAGATCAAAGCTATCCCCAAATACAAAAAAAAATCATCCATGAAGGCCTCTAGAAAATCCTCCACCATATCATAAAATATGGCCATCATGCAACACTGAAAGGTAGCAGGTGCATTGCATATGCTAAAAGGCATCCCCCTAAAAGCAAATGTCACATAGGGACAGGTGAATATGGTCTTTTCTTGGTCCTTTGGGGCTGTAGCTATCTGATTATACCCAGAGCACCCATCTAGTAGGAAGTAGAACTCATGACCAACCAATCTATCTAGCATCTGGTCAATAAAGGGTAGAGGGAAGTGGTCTTTCCTGGTGTCCTTGTTAAGTTTCCTATAGTCCATACATACTCGCCAACTAGTGACAGTCCTAGTAGGTATGAGCTCATTATTCTTATTCTCAATCACAGTCATCCCTCCTTTCTTAAGGACACATTGAATTGGGCTCACCCAGGTGCTGTCAGAAATAGGATATATGATCCCAGCATCCAACCACTTAATTAGCTCATTTTTGACCACTTCGTTCATCACAGAATTTAACCTACGCTGGTGCTCTACTAACGACCTATACCCTTCCTCCAATAGTATCTTGTGCATACATATTGAGGGACTAATACCCTTGAGATCAAAAATAGACCAGCCTATAGCTTTCTGGTGCTCTCTCAGAACCTGTAATAATTTCTCCTCTTGATCAATGGAGAGAGTAGTAGACACTATCATTAGCCTAGTAGAGGACTCACCTAGATAAGCATATCTAAGGTGTGGGGGTAAGGGCTTAAGCTCTAAAGCTGAAAGATCACTGGTGGATGGAGAGACATCAAAGCTGGAGTAGATGAAGTGTCTAAAGTCTCAAACTAGGTAATCTCCACGAGAGAAGTAACCTCTAACAACTGTAAAGCCTCATAAACATCATCATCATCATCCTCATTATATTCCTTAAGATTAACTGATCTCACCTAGGAAGCTTCTAAAGGGATAAATGGGTGTGTCTTAAAAAACTCCTCGGTGATGTCTCTATCTATAATGTCCATCCTAAAACAATCTTGAGAGTTATTAGGGAACCTCAAAGATTTGAAAACATTAAATGTCACTTCCTGATCTTGAACTCTTATGGTCAATTCCTCTTTCTGCACATCAATCAATGTCCTACCAGTAGTTAAGAAGGGTCTGCCTAGAATGATGAGGACTTCACTGTCTTCCTCCATATCCAACACAATAAAGTCTGTAGGGAAAATGAACTTGTCCACCTTAACTAGAACATCCTCAATGATCCCCTTCGAATACTTGATGGATCTGTCAGCTAACTGAAGGATCACTGTGGTAGGCTTTGCATCTCCTATTCCTAACTTTTAGTATATGGACCAAGGCATCAGATTAATACTAGCTCCTATATCGCATAGGGCTCTACCAAAGAACTGATCTCCTATGGCACAAGGTATGGTAAAACTACCAGGATCTTTAAGCTTATGGGCTAATCTCATCTGAATGACGGTACTACACTCCTCAATAAGTGCCATGGTCTCATAATCCTCTAGTCTTCTCTTCCTCTAGAGGATATCCTTCATGAACTTCACATAACTGGGCATTTGCTCTAAAGCATCCGTGAAAGGAATGTTAATGTGAAGCTTCTTAATCACCTCAAGAAATTTAACAAATTGCTGATCAATCTTTTGGTTTTGGAACCTTTGAGGAAAAGGTAATGGGGGTCTAACTGGAGGAAGTGTAGTGGTAACAAGTGTAGTATCAGATGAAGAGGAAGGCTGTGAAGAAGAAGATGAAGATGAAGATGAAGAAGTGCCTGACTTAGTTTTCTTTTTAGCCTGACCATCATGTTTCTGTTTTTTTTTTAACAGCCTCTTTAGAACAGAGTGACTCTGCCACTATGGGCTTAATAGGACTGGACCTATCATGTGGATCATCTAACTCTCTACCGCTCTGAAGGGTTATGGCCTTACCATGCTCCTTACTTTCCCTATGTTTGACAGGGTTAGCTTCGGTATTACTAGGGAGGGTCCCTTGTGGATGTTGGCTAAGAGCACTAGCTATCTATCCAACCTGGACTTCCAGGTTCTTAATAGAGGTAGCTTGATTCTACAGGATAGCATTGAACATCTCCTCAAGTGAAGGCTTCTTCTCAGCTATAATTGCTGGTGCATATAAGTACTGGGGCTGCACAGGTGGCAGTGGTGGTGGATGATGTTAAAATTGAGGTGGGTGATGGGAATGATTAGACTGATGATGTGGAAGTTGTTGAGGTGGTGGTACATGAATAGGTGGAACCTAAAAACCAGGGGGTCCCATAGGTATGGGATTAGAAGACTGCCCCTGATTTTGGTTACAAGAAAAATTAGGGTGATTTCTCCACCGTGGATTGTAGGTGCTTGAAAATGGATTGTTTTGTTGCTTTTGAGGTGGGGTAATGTACTGAATAGACTCTAAGTTTAATGGGCACCTATCAATTGAGTTTATACCACCACACAAGCTACATGAGATGAAGGGGCTTTGGACAGCTAAAACAGGACTGGGACTATTGGTAGAACTATTCTGGGTACTAAGAGACTCTACCTTCTTTGTGAGATTGGCAATTTGAGAAGTTAAGGTAGAAAGTGTGTCCAACTCATAAATACCCGTAGCTTTCTTAGGTATCTGCCTCTCTGATGACCACTGATAATTGTTAGCGGCCATTTTATCCAACAGACTATAAGCTTCTTCCTCCTCTTACACATCAAAGCTCCTCTCATAACAGCATCGACTATGGTCCTATTCTGCCTAGTGAGTCTGCTATAAAAGGTTTGGACTTGAAGCCATAAGGGCAAGCCATTATGGGGACACTTCCTAAGAAGGTCTTTGTATCGTTCCCATGCCTCATAAAGGGACTCAGAGTCAAATTGAGCAAAGGAAGTTCTATCACTGTGTAGTTTAGCCATTTTGGAAGGAGGGAATAACGTGGCTAAAAACTGATGGGCTAACTCATCCCAGATGGAGATTGATCTAGGAGGTAAAGAGGTCAACCAGTGTTTGGCTCTATCTCTAAGAGAGAAAGGAAATAGTCTAAGCCTAAGTGCATCGTCCGAGAGTCCATTATGCTTGAAAGTGTTGCATAGATCTAGAAATTGCCCTAAGTGAGCATGTGGGTCATCATGGGGAAGCTCACTGAACTGAAGTGAAGTTTGGATCATTTGGAGGATCGAAAGCTTAATCTCAAAGTTGTTTGCTGGGACAGCTGATGGCCTAATGCCAGTGTAGTAACCTCCTATGGTCGGGATAACATAGTCTCCCACTGTCCCGATCTCTGTGTTTTCAGCCATCCTGTCTTGTAGCAGAGCTACTATTTTTCTAAAGTCCTTCCTGATTTTGTAAGACCCGATTTTAGTTAAAACACGAAATGAGTATGTTCGTGAAAGGAAGGATTGAAATGGTCCAAAATTAAACGAACGGGATTCAGACTTGAGATAAGGATTCAAAAGGCGAAATTAAAAATGCAAAAGGACTGAAAATGGAATTCTCAAACACGTGAAGCGCAAAACGATCAAAAGACCAAAAGTCAAATAAATTCGATAAGAAAATTTAATTAAAAATAATGGATTTGAGAATCTTGATCAATAACGAAGAAATAATTAAATTTCGAGTCCAATTGATCAAGATCCGAAATTTTTAGAAATACCGAATAGTCACTCGGGACAATATCCCGAAAATAGAGAGAAATTATACCCGAAAAAAGGGTTAAAAATATAATAAATAAATTAAATAAAATTAAATAAATCTATTTGGAATAAAAAAATTAATTTTGTAGATATTTTAGAATATTTTGACTAAAATAATGAATATAATAATAGTAAACTAATTTATAAATAATAATAAATAAAAATAAATTAATTAAGTAAAAAAAAGAAAGAATCAGAAAACTTTGTCGGGGAGAGAGAAAATAACAAAGGAAATCGAGGAGACCGCGCATGGCCCGACCGACCCACGGCCACCGACGACTGACGGCCCCGACGAACAGCCGAGGAGAAAGAGGGGAAGCCGACGAGCAAGTTGGCAACGGCGACGCGCGCCAAGGACCGTCGAATTCGTGAACGGAGGAGGAGAAACTGACGGGAGAAAGGAGCTTGATCCCGGCCATCCACTGCAGCTGGGCTCGAACGACGGGCACCGACGTGATCGGGAAGAGGATGCGGTTCTTTTGAGACCGGTATCGGTCGGTGAAATCGCTAGAATCCGATGGATCGAGGGAGAGAAGGCCGAGAGGGAGAAGAGAGGAATGGCGGCCACCGGCGGTGATTTGGTCCCGATCGAGGCCAGTCGAAGGTTGCCCGGCCAAAGACGAGCCGAATGGGGCCAAAAACGAGCCGAGAACCGGTCGAAAACGCCGTGAACGGCGGCGGGAAGGTCTAATCGGTACGGACCAGTTCAGTAAAGAGGTGAATCGGACTGAATCGGCTGAACCGGATCGGTTTGAACCGGGTTGAACCGGACTGAACCGGTTCAGCCAAGAAAGAAGGGAAAAAGGAGAAAAAGAGAAAAACTAAAAGGGGAAGAATTTCGGGGATACACCGGACTTCGGGTAAGTCGGTAAGAGGTCGAAAGTGACCGATTTGATTTTCGAGAAATTTATTTAAATTATATTTAATCGGAAAGTAACCCGAAATTAAATATATAATTGTACAGTTTTACGACAAAGCCCGAACGAGAGCCGATTGAGCTTCAATTTTCGTACCCCGCATCATATTGGGTAAGTATATTTTAATTACGATGATATGAGTCCTTTAATACAGAGTTTCAATTATTTTACGGAATTTACGGATTAATTCTGTATAAAAAGGAATATTAATCGAAATTGCAATGTAATTACCGTAAATAGTATACGGGCTATCCAATGAGTTTGGAACGAAGCCCGATGATTATTGGTAAGCTGTATGAGCCCAGTAAACCCGAAGAAGGGATTTAATAAGTATAAAGGGGCTGAAAATGGGTCGAGGCCCATTAAGGTGCAATTGGGCCCAATAAAGTAAAACGGGCCCAGTACGTTAGATTTGATCAGTAAAGGTGATATACTGATAAAGATAATTGAATTGACCCCAGTTATGTGGTTATATGCAGTTTCGTAGACTTGGTTGATGCGCAGTTGGACTGAGAGATCGGATATTATCGAGACGAGATAAGTTTATGCATAAATCGAGGTAAGGAAATTTTGTAGGTGCATAGAGATTTCTATACATATTTTTTAGGGGATTTACAGGACCTAGAATTTCTTAAAGTATCTAGAAACAAAATAATAATTTTTACGAAAACCCAGGGCATAGGTGAATAAAGGAAAAAGATGATATTCCCCTTGGGAATAAAATTTACAAAAAGGGTAGTAAGGCAGATAAATTGCATGATTTCATGTTTTAATGTTTTATATGAATGTATTGCTTTGGTTTAAGCAAATTTACACATAGGTTAGCTGTTGATTTCATGAATTATACGAAAGGGTACCGATTTGTACCGGTTACGATTTTAAAAGATGTTTTATCAAGATTGAGCTACCTATCGTATTTACATGAATAAAAAGAGTGCTAGAGTCTTACTCGCACTCAAGTTTACTGATTTATTACTCATGAAAAGCCGTACTGGAGCATTGCTCGTACGAGAAATTTGTGTGTGCACAAAACTGTGCTGGAGCTTCGCTCACACGAGATTTTAGATATCATGATATGCATAGCGTGGTGCTGGAGCTTCGCTCGCACTAGACGTGAGTTGACATGCATATAGTTGTGCGGAAGCCTCCTGTAGACTGTGTGTCACAGAGAGTTGAGATGCTCGCTACTATACTTTGAGACATGGGTTGGTTATCGACATAGTATTGGGGTGGGTAAGACCTACGGCAGGCACCCCCAGACTATGATATGGGTCCACGGAGTACGATGTACCGTGTATGTCACACGGAGTATGCTGTACCGTGCAGTCATGATGACTCGATGATGTTACTTGATATTCTGGTGGGTAGGATTTAACCCAACCTCCCATTACAGTTGTGATGCCCCGCACACCGGGATCCGTTTAGCCTGGGATCACAGGGACAAAGTATGGCCATAGTCCTCGATTTTCATACAGTAACCTACATGCCTCACATGATATCATACGGTCTTGATAGACCAGGACAAACCCGAAGGAGGGGTAATGTCCCGATTTATATTTTTAAACGAGATGCAATTTGATGAATCAAGGTATTCCTGAGTGATGGGTTTAGCCTTGATGTGATTGTTTTCTGATGAAACAAATAAATTTTAACGTGATGAGTTTATGATTAAACAAATAAGTTTTAAAGTGATGAGTTTATGATGAAACTAATAAGTTTTAATGTGACGAGCATGAGATGTCATACATGACGATTTTTCCATGTTTGATTTATATGTCGATTTCATGATTTCTCTTATATGATATATACATACATGTGGCATCGTTTTAGTCATACCTCATGCTCTAAATATAAACGATTTTATATCATGACATTATCAACACGTAGATAGTATAGTTATCTACCTGCTTACATTATTGCCTTACTGAGCAAGTTTCGCTCACCCTTTCATTTTCCACCCCACAGGGTACATTCAGTAGAAGAGAGCGACAGTAGTCTTGCATTTCGGTTATCCGCTGCTTCTTATCAAGACCAGGTATACACATTTGTATAATTTTTATATCTGAACATATAGAGGCATAGTACTGTATATGGATGTAATATTGGGGATGTATTTAGTTTAATAAATTGATATGTAAATGAAATATGAAAATGGAATGGTAAATAGGTGAGAAGTGACTAACACCGAATCATAGCCCAACTGTTTAGTAGTGTAACTGTTCACGACGGGTAAGGAAATGAAAAAGTAAGGAAAAATTTGTAAGGGTTTTTAGGTAATTTGGGTCGTGACAGATTTTTCTAAGTGTTCTTTCTATTTCAGGATCTAAAGGAATGCAGTCAAAGCTCTTGGCTCTACGCATGCAGAAATTCAGAAGTATTAAGGAATGAATTTTATTTTTATTTTTTTAGAGAGAAAATTAACTAGTCTAAATTAAGGCGCTAAATATTTACAACTTAAGTATGTACAAAACTAGAATTATACCTAAGCATAATTTCACCGATATTAGTCAATGGCTAAGCATGATTCCCCGGCAACGACGCCAAAAACTTGATTGCATCTTTCCTAGACGTGTATACCGCAAGTGCACGGGTCGCACAACTAATAAAGGGAACTGAGTCCCAGATTATCGTCCCATTGAGAAACACAGTCAGCCTAACTAAGTACCAGTTAATTTTACCCTAAGTATATCCTAGCAAATTATGAATATTAAAAGGGTGATCTACAAAATTTACTTTGCAAATACTGAAAAGCAAGGAAAATAATAAAAACACTAAAATAAAGCAAAATAGAGCAAAAATTACTCACATAGCTCCAAGCAAAATAAAAACGAGAATCTACAAAAGAAAAAAAAAATACTAAAACTCGAATTAATTAGTGTAAATTGACTAAAGATGCAAATATAAGAAAATATAGATTAAAAAATAAATAGATTAAAACTAGAAAATCCTAGTATGAAAATAAAATTTGCATGTGATTAATCTAATTGATGAAAATGCAAAATAATCTAACCTAAGGCCTAATGGAATAAAATTCTAATAAAAATTCTAAAAATCCCTAAGTATAACTTTAACCCTAAATGCCTACATTGGTAACCCTAAATTATATATAGCTCTAGATAATACTAAAATAATAAAATGCCTAAATAAATAATAAAATCTATTCTAAATGATGCATGAGAAATACAATATTTTTTAGGCTCTTTAAATTTAAAATGAAAACTCTCCTAAAGATGCATAAAATGATTCTTCCCTAATCTAACTCTAAATGCAATACATAAGCACTACACTAATATTTTGCTAACATTAAAATCATAGTAGTATGTACTCAAATCAATAAATAGTTTCCTAAAATGAAAATCAACTAAATCCTAAATATATGCATGAAAATAATGAAATTAAAATTTTAATTGTATAAAAACTAAAATTTAAGCTAAACTAAAATCTAAAGAAATTAAATCTAATAATCTTAAACATATGCAAATTAATTAAACTATTAAAATGCTATCTAACTAATTAAAAGTTATACTGGAATAAAATACCACTAAACTACCCATAAGAAATTATTGAACTCTTGTAACTAAAACTTTTAAAAACCAAAAAGTTATGAATCGATGTAAAACCCATTCCTACCACATCATCCAGTCAGGCCAGCAAGGTGCCCTACTTCAGGACCGAACAACTGTAGTTCAATTCTCACAGCTTGCTTTAGCCACGTCGTGTGACAGCTTGGAAGCACGAAAAATAGGGCTAATTTAAAACTTTTGTTAAAACAAAACTAACAACTCTGGGTGTATTCTTGTGCAGTGTCATGTGCTCACTTACATTTTAACACTAGTCATTATACCCAAGATCATACAACTCATACTAATGAAATCAATTACAAAATATCCCAAAAGAATCAACACATAAGTCTCAAATCATCTCTTTCATATCAACCTTCTTACATCCCAAAATACTCATTACAAATGTCTATATTACATCATTGTCTGGATACAAAATGAACTGAATTATACCTTAAGCGTGTAAAGCGATAGCCTGGGGAGATCTTGTCCACCAGCCTATATCACGTACGCGGTAAGGAGGATAAGAGAAGTTATGAAAATCATCATCACAATCACAATATGATCGAAAATAATGAGTATGCAATCGTTATAGAAATAACAATAGGAAAACAATGGCATCAGCATACTTCACGTGATAAATTCATAAATCGCATCACATCAAATGTCAATGTGTGATATAACTCGCAGTTGTAAAATCACATCATCATCACAGAAATCGAGACTAGGCATTTATAAAACTCATAAGAAATCAACGTCACGACACTCAAAATGATTGAACTCGTCCCCTAGGCGGACATCCCCAATCGAGGGATTTCCTCGACAATAATACACACATGGCCATGGTTCGCTGTAGACTTTATCAGAGTCGTACAGCCGTCGGTTTTACATGCTATCAAAGCATGGCCCGGCCTTACATGCTATCAAAGTAATCTCACCCATCGCTACAGTGGAGTAGGGTCATCTCACGTTACTAGAACGGAGGCGTCGATCTTACATGCTACTAGAGCATGGCCCGGCCTTACATGCTAGAAGAGTAATGCCCAATGTGCATCTCATGACAAGCCATAGTCTCAGTAAAAATCGTTTTACCTTCACGTAGAGCTCTTAGTGGTTATCACAAAACCTATTTCGATTATAACACATTGTGTTCACATTTACACAAAACTCATCAAATCGAGCTCAAACCGACAAAACACTCACACAGTAAAAACATGTCATTGTTATATAAAAACCGTTTTACCTTCACGTAGAGCTCATGGTGGTTATCACAAAAACCCATTTTGGTTATAAACCACATATGTTCACAATTTCACAAATCACATCAAAATCGAGCTCAAACCGGTAAAATACTCACTCATTTATCAACACATTGAATCATCTCATAAAACATGCTCATTCATCAAACTCTTTTTCATGCTCATTCATACAACTCTTTTTCATGCTCATAAAACGTTTCATTCATTAGAAAACTCACAAGCACAAATGGTTTATTTCTCTTACCTCTTGCACCTTGCGTGGTACAATATCCTCGGCTCTCGGACTAGCCTCGTTTCTCGTATTGGATTCTCGAGCTGTCCACATACATATTAACCCATCAATATACCTCATTTTCAATTTACATCTCTTACTCATTCTAACTCAACATTATCTCAAACTCTTTCTACATCTAAATCAATCACTTTGGGTAACTCATAACAATCACAAAACATCCACATTAAATTTCTCAACTATACCCATTGATTGTTTCCCTTATCATTTAGACATTTTCAATTAAATACACCTATATACACATATATGTCCATTTACCAACATATATGCTTATCCACCCATATATAAAATAAATGCTCAATAACAAAGGTCTTGTGAGCTTACCTAGCTTGTTTACTCTCTTGACCAAGCTTGTAGGATGCTTGTCTATTCCCTTTATTTAAGCCCACCTTTGATTTTCTAGTATGTTGTTCTCCTTGCCAAGAGGAACAACTTTGTCTCTTGCCCCTTTGTCTAATTTCGTCTAGAATAGGGTGAATCTTAGAGAGAGAAAGCTTGGTTTAGGTGAAAATGGTGAAGATTTAGGTTTGGAAATGAGAGGGCTCGATTTCCAGGTGAAAATCTCGTGGTCCTTATATAGACAGGGCTTATGAGATCGATCTGGTATTAAAGGAGATCAATCTCTGCTCGATTCAACTTCTCCAAACTGCTCTCTTAACAACTATAAGATCGATCTGGTTGAGGGTGGAAATCGATCTGCTCTTCATAAGAAAACTAAGTGGAGATCAATCTGGTATTGAATTAAGGATCGATCTCTTCTAGGCTGAGAGTTAAGGAGACCGATCTGCCCTTGTGACAGGATCGATCCTTGTTATACAGAGACCTTAGGAGATCGATCTTCTACCTTATGAGATCGATTTGCCTATCTGCATTTGCACGTTTTTCTGCATTCTGGAGCTATGAGATCGATCTCTCATCCTGGGAGATCGATCTGGCCTTCACAAATTCTGTTGTTGCTGCATCAATTACAGAAAACTCAATGCAAAACTCCCCTTAATCTACTCCATAGGTCGTATTTCAATCCACACATTTAAGACTTAAAAACTTCATCTCCTTATACTTCATTAAATTTAAAACTTGCATGTACATCAATATATCATAATTACATTCACTAAATTACAATTCTCACTTAGCAAAACTAATAAAATTTACAGTTCTCACACGTCGTGCTTTAAATACGGCCCAACAGCAACACGTGAATCACTAAAACATGTCCTAGTAGTAGACTATGCAGCAGTCGTCCTGCCTTGCAAAGCTTCAGTTGCATTCTGCCCATGCCTATGAACTGCCAGCTTCTACTTCAATCCTTATGGCACACTGCAGCAAGCGACATACCCCAAGTAGAAGACCAATACTCAATAGCAGCAGAACAATAGAACCTTTCTGTAATACAGTGCAGTAAAGCTGGGGGAGAACCACATCAGAGCTACGAAAGACTTCAATCCGGCATCTCTAGTCCCAACCTTCAAACCTCAATAGATAATCACGCAGGAACCAAAACAACAAGACAGAAGCGTAACTAAAATGCAGGAAACGTAAAGTGTAGTGAGGAAAATGTAAATAATGAAACAAAGAAAAGAAAAATTAACTGCAAAAACTGAAATTCAACAAAATAGAATCTAAATACAGAAATTTATATAGTTGAAACCAAGTGCAAAGAACTAAAACTGAAATCATGAAACAGAGGGTGAAAAACTGAAAAGCAGGGGAATATGATACAAGCTGCTGTCACCAACCCTATCTTTCCCCTTTAAACCTAAGCTAGTGTCACGACCCTCAACTCACCAAAAATACGTACAATTTTTTTTTTTTTGCATTTTCATGCATTGTTTATTATTCATCCCATGTTCTTACCTTGTCACAATCGTGATCAGCTACACACTCAATGGTTGGGCTGTGTGTCAATGTCTACCTCATCCATCCATAACAATTCAATTTGCAATATAATTTTAGAAGTAAACACTTTTATAAATACATCAGAGTTATTGTTTACAAGTGTTTACATTGCTTTACATCCCCAATGTTTACATACAAAATGCTACTATGCTATGTCTAGTTTTGATAAAAAATAATTCAAGTGTGTATACCTTACACGATGGGATGTAGCGGATACAAAAGGGAAAGCCTTCAGTTGCTCTCAATCTATACTCAAATGTCACGACCCTTTTCATTCCTTTTAACCGAAAATCTCAATAAATTTTTCGTATTTATTCCTTTCCTGACTCAGTCGTGAACAAACTTACCACTACACTATTGGGCTGTGAGTCAATAATAATCCACTCGTAATATCCATTCTCATTTAATAAAAGTGATGTCATACATTTGAATGTCAATCATTCATTTATACAAAATATGATTACTGACATCTACATACCCCATAATTACAACTCAAAAAGACGACTGTGCTTTTACAATTGTTTAGATACAAAAAGAATCTTCATGTGCATACCTCTTAGTGATGGATAGCAGTGGATATCCAAAATACAACGTCTCAGTCCTCACTGGGCTGCTATGTACGCTCTGTAGGGGGGAAATAGAGAGGGATGAGCAACCACACGCTCAGTAAGTGAATAATGTAAGCATGGTAGATAACTACTCTACCTACATGCTGATAGTGTTATGCGTAAATCATTTATAATAGGCGCATGACGAATAAAACTATGCCATATGAGTATATATATATCATGTATCAAAATCATGTACAATTGGCATATAAAACATGGAATATCAACATGTGAAAACATCGCATGCTCATTCTCATTAAACTCATAAAAAGGGCATATCATTTAAGAAACCTCATTTTTAAATTACATCTCTTTCTCAAATACGTAAAATCCCATCGAAATCAATTCTCAATCACAAACCTCATTATCATTTCACAAATCAAGTTCACAAGGCTCGACCCCTCCTTCGGGTCTACCTTGAACAATCATAATCACATATATGTATAAAAACCAGGTCACTATATCACAAGTGACTATGTGGGCCAACTATATCATAAATCATCCCAGACCACAAGCATCCAGGTGTGCGGGGTATCGTGCTAGCATGAAGGTGGATTATCCCTCGCCAGACTTTCTTATCACATAACCACCACGCGGTACATCGTACTCTATGTGATATACACGGTACAACGTACTCCACGGACTCATATCATGGTTAGGTGTGCCAGTTGTAGGTCTTATCTACCCATACCAAGAACTTGTCGTACTCATGTAAGAGAGCCTCCCTAACGAACAGAGCCTCCCCACCCCTCCAGGGCTTAAGGATGTTGACTTAAGGATCCTTCCGTAGGAGAGCCTCTCCATCGAACAGAGCCTCCCTGTCGAACAGCGCATCCTCACCTCTCTAGGGCTTAAGGATGTTGGCTTAAGGATGTAGGACTTAAGGATCTTACTGTAAGAGAGCCTCCCCACCGAACAGAGCCTCCCTGCCTAACAAAGCCTTCCCGCCTCCTCGGGCTTAAGGATGTTGGCTTAAGGATGTAAGGCTTGAGGATCTTACTAACTTCCACGGCCTCATACGTACTATAATGTGCAGACTTATGCGAGTAAAGCTCTAGCACGACTCATGCATCATATCATAAAGAAACCACGTACGAGCATAGCTCCAGTACGTTTATACACATAATAAAATCACTTGAAAGTCATGTACGAGCAGAAACTCCAATACAGTTTATAAAATATCATCACAAATCAGATCAAAGTGTGAGCTAAGCTTCAGTACTTTCATGCAAATCAAAGCATCAAAATCTAGCATGAACGAGGCTCTAGCGCGATTTAATTCACATAGCTCGATAGGCGGCTCATATGCATTCAAAACACATCACAAACATGTTTAACACCTCACATGTGCTATTCCATAACATCAATAAAACACTAGCCAACCTATCCTTTTTCTTGCTCAAATTAAAGCATTGTGTTTTGTGAAAACATTCAAAACACGTGATTTATGTGATTATTAGCCTTACTATCCCTTTTTATACATCCATATAAAACCAAATCATCCAACATTCACAACTATTTCCACATACCAAACAACTAATTTCTCAAACATTCATGCATTTCATAAACACCCTATATTCCTAAAAAATACAAGTAGCTACCTCTACATACTTACAGAATTCCCTTACCTAGAATCTCGATGCGTGATTTCGCTTCCTTAAAGCTGCTTACGTGTGCAGTTCGATTCGTCTCCAACAAACTCTTCAGAACTGCACATAATCGCATTTCACATTATTTTTGTCTATTATAACGCAACCTTTGGGTTCGCTATAGTCAATTCACTTTATAGCCTCTATCATCTCTCATAAGGCCCCGTTTCATTTCTCTATTCAAATCTCGAGTCTATGGATTCCTTTAGGCCTATTTATTCATAATGAATCAATATTAGGCTCATAGTGTTCATATTTCGTCAATTTCCTCACTATGGCATTTCCATCAACACTACATGTGCTCATTTTCCTAATTCCCCTCGACCCACAATGTAGTTTCATTTACCCAATTCAAATCATCCACATTACTCAAATGACAACTTAGCAATTCCCACAAATCACCAACTCATCCAAATTACACTTTCTCACACTAGACTCATTCCATTTTCTAGGTCACATTAGTTCCAATACTACCTAGATGGTTTCAACTAACAATTCTCATTTAAATCAACTCCAAGATCAATAAACAAACCAAGGTGCTTGAGTTGGAGCATTAGAAACTTACCAATCTAGTTTATTTTCTTGCTTCAAAGGGGAAATGCTCTTTGCTCCTTCAATGCCAATAATGAGGTTTTGGATTTCAACTATGTTGTTCTCTTCCTCAAGATGAACAACTTTGTGTCTAATGGCCTCCCTTCAAATCTTACTGGAATGGGTGGATTTTAGAGAGAAAAATCTAGGTTTTGGGTTGGAAATGGAAAGGTATTGTTGTTTCCTAAAAATTGTAGATTTCAGCGCCCTTTTTATATAAATCACTTGATGAGATCAATCTACACTAAGAGGAGATCGATCTAGCCCCCCTTAAATTCCACTTTTTCATGGTATTTTAAGCACAAGATTGATCTGTCAAACCTTGAGATCGATCTGCTCCAAACAGAGAGCTAAGGAGATCGATCTGTATGCTTGAGGATCGATCTTTTCATTACAGACTGTTAAGGAGATCGATCTGGCCCTATTGGAGATCGATCTGCTCTATTCCATTGCCCAAATAAGAGCATTCTGGCTCTTTCAGATCGATCTCTCATCCCATGAGATCGATCTGGCCTTCATAATTTTCAGTTTTTCTGCAGCAACACACACCCAAACATCCTTAATTTGCTGCAATAGTCATTTTCCCATCCAACCACCTTTAAGATTTGAAAATGGCATCCATTCATACCTTATACACATTAGAACTTGTGTGTATTCTTTGTATAGCCAAAAGTATACCATACCAAGCTAAATGGAAGTATTTAGATTCATGCAACTTCCTTCCATTTACCACACTACTCATTTTGAGCTCCAATCACATTCATCACTTATAAAAGCTCATTTCTTCATATTCATACACAATGAAACTTGTATGTACATTACAAACTTATATCACAAGTATGTACATCGAATCCATGAACTTACATCACTTATGCTTACATTACAAATACATCACCATACTCATGATTTCATCAAGTTTACATCTAAAAATACGGGTCTTACATTCCTCCCCTCCTTCAAGGAATTTGGTCCTCCGAATTTGAACTAAGTTACTCTTCAAAAAGTTAGGGGTACTTCTCTCGTAGCAAGTTCTCCAATTCCCATGTGGCCTCTTCAGTCGTGTGATGTTTCCAAAGAACTTTCACCAAGGGAATTGTCTTTGTCCTCAAAACCTTTTCCTTTTTATCCAATATCCAAACCAGCTTCTCAACATACATCATACTCTCATTGAGCTCCAACAGCTCATATCTTATCACATGTGTTAGGTCCGGGTGATACTTCCGAAGCATAAAGACGTGGAAGAAGTTAAAACATTTACCAAGTCTGGTGGCAACGACAACCTATACGCCTTGTCTCCCACTCTCTCCAAAATTTCGAAGGGTTCGATATATCAGGGCTCAGCTTGCCCTTCTTACCAAATCTCATAATACATTCGAAGGTGAAACTCTCTGAAATACCGACTCACCCACATCAAACTCTAGTGGTCTCCGTCTCTTGTCAGCATAACTCTTTTGTCGGCTCTGAGCTGTCCATAATCTCTCACATATCAATTGGACATCCTCAGAGGCCTACTGCATTAAGTCTAGAGTAAAAATCTGTCTATCACCAACCTCTTCCCAGGGGAACAACATCTGCGCCCAGACAATGCCTCATAGGGTGCCATCCCGATACTCGTATGATAGCTATTATTATAGGTAAACTCGACTAACTGCAGGTGATCATCCCAGGAGCCTCCAAAATCCAGCACACACACTCTCAACATATCCTCCAGGGTCTGTATAGTCCTCTCTGACTGCCATTTATCTAAGGATGAAAAGCGGTGCTAAAACTCAGCCGGGTTCCCAGGGCTTCCTGAAAATGTTCCCAGAAATGGGAAGTGAAGCGGACATCCCTATCAGAAGCAACGCCCATTGGAACATCATGTAACCATATTATCTCTTGAATATATAGGTTTACTAACTGACCCAGTGTATCGGTAGCTCTCATAGCCAAGAAATGAGCAGACTTAGTCAATCGGTCCATAATAACCCATATGGCATCATGACCTCTACGGGTCCTTGGCAATCCCATCACAAAATCCATGGTGACATGCTCCTACTTCCAAGTCGCTATCGGTAGAGGCCTGCAATAATTTTGCAGGGTTTTGATGCTCTACCTTTACCTATTGACGAATGAGACACTTAGCGACATATTCAGCAATGTCTCTTTTCATTCCCAACCAACTATAAACCTTCTGAAGGTTTTGATACATCTTGCTACTCCCCAGATGTATCTTACACTTCAATGAGTGAGCCTCTGATAAAATAAGCCTCCTGATCTCAGGATCCTCAAGAACACATACTCTGCCCCTGAACCTCAACAAGCCATCTGTACTCAGCTCAAAATCACTACCCACACCTATCTATATCTGCCTTAGCCAATCGATGCACCGTCGATCGCTCTACTGGGCCTACCGAATACGGCTAATCAACTCTGGCTCTAATCTCATACTAGCCATGATATCCAATTTCTCTGATCCAGGTGGGGTTACATCCAAACTGAGGTTCACAAAGTGTTTCAATAATTCATGCTCTCATATCATCATTTAAGACACCAACCCAAGGTTCTTTTTGCTCAAAGCATCGATAACTACATTTATCTTACCCGGGTGGTATATGATTTCACAATCGTAATCTTTCAGGAGTTCGAGCCATCTCCTCTTTCTCATATTCAGCTCTTTCAGCGAGAACATGTACTTAAGGCTCTTATGATCTATGAAAACTTGAAATTTCTCACCATAGAGATAGTGGCGCCATATTTTCAAGCCAAACACTACGGTCACCAACTCTAAATCATGTGTCGGGTAGTTTCTCTCATGATCTTTCAACTGTCTAGATTCATAGGTAACTACCTTCCCATCCTGCATAAGCACACAGCCCAGTCCCTGGTGTCGAGAATCCTCCTGAGCTGGTAGGAATGGTGAAAACTGGAGCAGTGGTCAATCGACGCTTAAGCTCCTTAAAATTCCTCTCACGTGCCTCATCCTATACAAACTTAACATCTTTCAGCATGAGGCATGTCAATGGAGCAGCTAGTCTGGAGAAACCCTCTAAAAATCTTCGATAATACCTTGCCAATCCCAGAAAACTTATGATCTCAGTAACTGTCTTGGGCTGTTCCCACTGTACAACTGCCTCTATCTTGGATGGATCCACTGATACCCTATCCTTCGACACAACATGGCCCAAAAATGAGATCTGCTCTAACCAAAAGTTATACTTGCTAAGTTTGGCATACAATTCTTTCTCTCGAAGGGTCTGTAGAACTACTCCCAAATGCTCCTCATGATCTTCCCTGAACTTGGAATAGACCAATATGTCATCAATAAACACAATCACGAACTTGTCTAGGTATGGCTTAAACATATCATTCATCAGTGCAATAAATGCTGCGGGGGCATTAGTCAATCCGAATGACATCACCAAGAACTCGTAGTGGCCATAATGGGTACGAAATGCTGTCTTGGGTACATCTCCACTTCTGATCCTCAACTGATGGTTCTTTGACTACAGATCTATCTTTTAAAACACTTAGTCTCCTTGAAGCTGATCCAACAAATCATTGATTCTTGGAAGGGGGTATTTGTTCTTAATGGTGGTGTTATTCAACAACCGGTAATCTATACACAGTCGGAGGCTTCCATCCTTCTTCCTTACAAACAGTACTGGTGCTCCCCAAGGTGAGACACTTGGCCTTATAAACCCCTTCTCCAGTAACTCTTGCAGTTGTCTCTTTAACTCTTCCAACTCAATTGGAGCCATCCTATACGGTGGTTTCGATATCAGCTCGGTACCAGGCACTAACTCTATGCAAAATTCCATTTCCCTTTCAGGTGGTAGTTCTGGTAATTCATCCGGAAAGACATCAGGGTAATCCACAATTACGGGTATGTCCCTCAATTCTGGGTGTGCCTCATCTATATCGACCACGTAGGCAATAAACCCTTCACACCATTCTTTCCACCATCAGTATCACAAGTAATCACATCCATATTCCAAATAAACAATACATTCATCTTTCAACCATTAAAAATTAAATCATACTCATTTCATTCATCATAATCATGTGATTTCATTTTATTTCATAAATCTTATAATATGGTTTCCTATCTCTGGAAACATCAAAGTCTTAGCATGACAGTCCATAACAACATGATTGTCGCCAACCAATCTATTCCCAAAATTACATCAAAATCATTCATATTTAATAAAATTAAATTGGTTGTCATTTCCTTTCCCTCTATCATCAATTTACAATCCCTACATACATGCTCAGTCAATTGGCTATCATTCATGGGTGTGGAAATCATCATCATTTTATCCAACAATGTAGGTTTCACATGTTCAATAGTTTACGTGTAAAGGAAGGTGATATGAAGGAATGCGTGGCACCAAGATCAAATAATACCAATTCTTCTAAACCAAAGATTAGGATAGTACCTTTAATCACATCCGTCGAAGCATCTGCGGGTCCTGATCCATTGAATGTACTCTTTCTCTGCTCACACCCGCTACTTGCTTCCCTTTTTCTTCAGCTGTGGCCCACTTCCTCGGGGCAGCAGTCTCAACTAGAGCTCTCTCCAACTCCTTGCCCTTATGTGGGGCAGTCTCCATCTTCTTGGGATAATACTTAGCTATATGTCCTGGTTTCTTGCATCTGTAACACATCAGAGGGGTCATTGGACAGGGCCTAGTCTCATGAAATCTATCACATCTCCTGCACCTCTCAGTGGTTGGCCATGGTCCCCCAATAACCATACCCCTCGATGCAGTCAAGGCAGGGTACACAGGAGGTCTAACAGCTCTCTCATGTAGCTCTTCGATCTTATGTCTCTTCTCAAAAAACCTTTGACCTCCTCTCTTAGCCACTCTATCAAACCCAGATCTCTTTCGGTCTTTGTCCTTCTTGACACTAATCCTCCTAAGCTTGGAGGCATTCTGCTCATAGTCTTGCTCGCATAACTGAGCCTTGTGTACTGCCTCATCAGAAGTCTGAAGGTCAAATGGGGCTAACTTAGTTCGGATGGCCAACCTCAACCCATCAACAAACTTTTGAATCTTTCGGGGCCTCATTACCTATCGTGTCTAGGTCATATCTCCACAATGACATAAAATTGGACTCATACTCATTCACAGTTAGGTTCCCCTGAACTAAATTCATGAATTCCATCCGCAATATCCTCTATGCGGTGGCTGGGATGTACTGTCTCCTGAAGGACTCTAAAAATATCTCCTATGTGACCTCAGAGTGTCGGACCCTTAGTATAGCTTCAGTGGATCTCCACTAGTGCTCTGCCTCGCCTTTCAGCATAAACACGGTAAAGGCTACCTACTCAACTGAAGTGTACCTGAAGAATCTGTACAGCTTCTCCATCTCATACACTCAATCCTCCGTAATTCTTGGGTCCTTTACCCCTTTAAACACTGGAGGTTTCAACCCTTGGAACTCTCGCAATCTGCTCAATTCGCAGTCGTAACCCAAATCACTACCGCTTTGCTACGGAGCAATAGGAGAAGTTATATCCTAGGCTAGAGGGGGTGTAACATTAGCAGTCTCTACAGTCTGAGGTCTCTCCGCCTCTGCAGCTGCCTATCTAGTCGTAGGCTGTGCTGCAGGATCTTGTCTATCACCGGCACCCAATGCCTGCGTGACTATCTCCACCAGGTTCTCAATACTTCGCTCTATCCTAGCGAAGCTTGCTTCTGTATCTCTTGCTCTCTTAGCAGGGTTCTATGGAGCCTGATCAGTCTGTGGCTCTGCACGGCTCTCAGGCCTACCTCTATGGCCTCTAGCACGTGCTCTCGACCCTCTACCTTAGCGCGTAATTGGCATAATGCCTAACTTCCTATATTAAAATCATTTATAAACTCAATCCATCACGGTATACACAGTTATATCTAAACAAAAGCAAAATAATATGGGGATGTACTTTTCCTACTTTTATTATTGACTCACATCAGGCCAACACAGCTCTGATACCAATCTCTGTCACGACCCTATTCATTCCTTTTAACCAAAAATCTCAATAAATTTTTTGCATTTATTCCTTTCCCTACTCAGTCGTAAATAAACTTACCACTACACTTTTGGGTTGTGAGTCAATAATAATCCACTCGCAATATCCATTCTCAGTTAATAAAAGTGATGTCATACATTTGAACGTCAATCATTCATTTATACAAAATATGATTACTGACATCTACATCACCCATAATTACAACTCAAAAAGACTATTGTACTTTTACAATTGTTTAGATACAAAATGAATCTTCATGTGTATACCTCTTAGCGATGGATGGCAGCGGATATCCAAAATACAACGTCTCAGTCCTCACTGGGCTGCTATGTACGCTCTGTAGGAGGGGGAAATAGAGAGGGATGAAGGAAATGAGAGGGATGAACAACCACACACTCAGTAAGGCAATAATGCAAGCATGGTAGATAACAACTCTATCTACATGCTGATAGTGTTATGCATAAATCATTTATAATAGAAGTATGAGGAATAAAACTATGCCATATGAGTATACATATATATCATGTATCAAAATCATGTAAAATTGGCATATAAAACATGGAATATCAACATGTGAAAACATCCCATGGTCATTCTCATTAAACTCATAAAAATGGCATATCATTTAAGAAACCTCCTTTTTAAATTACATCTCTTTCTCAAATATGTAAAATCCCATCGAAATCAATTCTCAATCACAAACCTCATTATCATTTCACAAATCAAGTTCACAAGGCTCGACCCCTCCTTTGGGTCTACCTTGAACAATCACAATCACACATATGTATAAAAACCATGTCATTATATCATAAGTGACTATGTAGGCCAACTACATCATAAATCATCCCAGACCACACGCATCTAGGTTTGTGGGATACCGGGCTGGCTCGAAGGTGGATTATCCCTCACCAGACTTTCTTATCAAATAATCACCACGCGGTACATCGTACTCCATGTGATATACACGGTACAGTGTACTCCATGGATTCATATCATGGTTGGGTGTGCCAGTCGTAGGTCTTATATACCCATACCAAGAACTTGTCGTACTCATGTAGGAGAGCCTCCCTGCCGAACAGAGCCTCCCCACCCCTCCATGGCATAAGGATGTTGACTTAAGGATCCTTCCGTAAGAGAGCCTCCCATCGAACAGAGCCTCCCTGCTGAACAAAGTCTCCCTGCCTCTCTAGGGCTTAAAGATCTTACCGTAAGAGAGCCTCCACACCGAACAGAGCCTCCCTGCCTAACAGAGCCTTCCCACCTCCTCAGGCTTAAGGATGTTGGCTTAAGGATGTAAGGCTTGAGGATCTTACCAACTTCCACAGCCTCATACATACAACAATGTGTAGACTTGTGCGACCAAAGCTCTAGCATGACTCATGCATCATATCATAAAGAAACCACGTACGAGCACAACTCCAGTACGTTTATACACATAAGAAAATCACTCGAAAGTCAAGTACGAGCAGAAGCTCCAGTACGGTTTATAAAATATCATCACAAATCACATCAAAGTGCGAGCTAAGCTCCAGCACTTTCATGCAAATCAAAGCATTAAAATCTAGCGCGAGCGAGGCTCTAGCGCGATTTAATTCACATAGCTCGATAGGCGGCTCATATGCATTCAAAACACATCACAAACATGTTTAACACCTCACATGTGCTATTCCATAACATCAATAAAACACTAGCCAACCTATCCTTTTTCTTGCTTAAATTAAAGCATTGTGTTTTGTGAAAACATTCAAAACAGGTGATTTATGCGATTATTAGCCTTACTAACCCTTTTTATACATCCATATAAAACCAAATCATCCAACATTCACAACCATTTCCGCATACCAAACAACCAATTTCTCAAACATTCATGTATTTCATAAACACCCCATATTCCCACAAAATACGAGCAGCTACCTCTACATACTTACAGAATTTCCTTACCTGGAATCTCGACTCGTGATTCCACTTCCTTAAAGTTGCTTACATGTGCGGTTTGATTCGTCTCCAACAAACTCTTCAGAACTGCACATAATCGCATTTCACATTATTTTTGTCTATTATAACGCAACCTTTAGGTTTGCTATAGTCAATTCACTCTATAGCCTCTATCATCTCTTATAAGGCCCAGTTTCATTTCTCTATTCAAATCTCGAGTCTATGGATTCCTTTAGGCCTATTTATTCATAATGAATCGATATTAGGCACATAGTGTTCATATTTCATCAATTTTCTCACTATGGCATTTCCATCAACACTACATGTGCTCATTTTCCTAATTTCACTCGACCCACAATGTAGTTTCATTTACCCAATTCAAATCATCCACATTACTCAAATGACAACTTAGCAATTCCCACAAATCACCAACTCATCCAAATTACACTTTCTCACACTAGACTCATTCCATTTTCTAGGTCACATTAGTTCCAATACTACCTAGATGGTTTCAACTTACAATACTCATGCAAATCAACTCCAAGATCAATAAACAAACCAATGTGCTTGAGTTGGAGAATTAGAAACTTACCAATCTAGTTTCTCTTCTTGCTTCAAAGGGGAAATGTTCCTTGATCCTTCCATGCCAACAATGAGGTTTTAGGTTTCAACTATGTTGTTCTCTTCCTCAAGATGAACAACTTTGTGTCTAATGGCCTCCCTTAAAATCTTACTGGAATGGGTGAATTTTAAAGAGAAAAATCTAGGTTTTGGATTGGAAATGGAAAGGTGTTGTTGTTTCTCGAAAATTACAGTTTTTAGTGCCCTTTTTTATAGAAATCACTTGATGAGATCGATCTACACTAAGAGGAGATCGATCTGGCCCCCTTTAAATTCTTCTTTTTCACGGCATTTTAAGCACGAGATCGATCTGTCAAACCTTGAGATCGATCTGCTCCAAACAAAGAGCTAAGGAGATCGATCTGTATGCTTGAGGATCGATCTTTTCATTACAGAATGTTTAGGAGATCGATCTGGCCCCATTGGAGATTGATCTGCTCTATTCCATTGCCCAAATAAGAGCATTCTGGCTCTTTCAGATAGATCTCTCATCCCATAAGATCGATCTGGCCTTCATATTTTTTAGATTTTCTATAGTTTTTCTACAGTAACAGACACCCAGACATCCTTAATTTGCTGCCATAGTTATTTTCTTATCCAAGCACCTTTAAGATTTGAAAATGGCATTCATTCATACCTTATACACATTAGAACTTGTGTGTATTCTTTGTATAGCCAAAAGTATACCATACCAAGCTAAATGGAAGTATTTAGATTCATGCAACTTCCTTCCATTTACCACACTACTTATTTTGAGCTCAATCACATTCATCACTTATAAAAGCTCATTTATTCATATTCATACACAATGAAACTTGTATGTACATTACAAACTTATATCACAAGTATGTGCATCGAATGCATGAACTTACATCATTTATGCTTACATTACAAATTCATCACCATACTCATGATTTCATCAAGTTTACATCCAAAAATATGGGTCTTACATCAAATCTCTATAGAGAGGGGAAAAATAAGGGGGTGAGTAAACCACACGCTCAGTAAGGCAATCATGTGAACAGGTAGATACTACACTATCTACGTGATCATGATGCCATGCTCAAAACCATACATTTCATCATTTCATCTCAAATCATGAGTTCATGTTTATGTTAATGGTATGTAAAGCATTCATGCTATTAAAATTTATTGCACAAACCAATTCAAAGCATGAAATTAACCATCATGCATATTTTATAAGTAAGGCATGGCATAAATCATCATGCGTATTTCATAAGTCATGGCATTAAACATCATGCATCAGTCACTTTAAAAACCATTAACATACTTTCATCTCAAAACAATTCAACTCTCATCAGGATTCGGTCCCTCCCTCGGACTATCCTGACCCACAAAATATTTCAAACATGGATTTATAAATAAAGCAATAGACATGTGAGATAGGCAATACAACAAGGGAAATATCCTCTAGGACTATGGCCATATCCTGTGATACTGGCTACACGGATCAGGTGTGCGAGATATCACCACTATCTGCTTCCACGCGGGATGTGGGTCACGTCCAACCCATTGATCCATAGCAGATCTCGTCCGAAGACAGCATATCTGATAATTTTATGAAAATAGAATTATTTGTGCTTAATTTCCTAATTAATTATTTAAATCCCTAATTTATTTTGTTAATTATCCCCTTTATTTAATTAAAATTCTGTAATGTGCAGGTAAATTAAATCCAGATGAAACTCAGTCGTTTCAGTCAAAAATGGGTTGAAAACGGGCTAAAGGAGATTTGACCACTTCCAATATACAGACCGAGTCACCAGTCATCTGGACACGTGGGATGTCGGGTGTTAGTATTTTATTCACTCCAAAATGATAAGATCGACGGACACCGTGCTAATCTTCTGGAAGACACACGTCGGGCCACATCGCACAATCAAGTGTACTAGAAGATGGATGACGTGGAAATATCTACTCTACAGCAAATAAAATGAAGACAAGTGGCCAAACAATGCCAACTCATCTAGGATGAAAAATTACCATTGTACCCCTAAGTGTGTGTATAAATAGGACATGATAGCAATTGAAGAAAAACTAAGTAGTTTTAGGGTAGAAGTAAGTTAGGAGTAGTATTAGAATAGTTTTAGAATAGTTATTCTTATGTCTTTAAAAAGCTTTCCTGTTAGCATTTTTCATGGTTATTTTAGTTACTGTTCATGTTAATTTCCATTTTCTTGAAAAGCTTAGATTTTTCTTTTGTTGCTCTCGGTTTGCTAAAGTTTCCATTTTACTAGCTTTTAATACATGCTATTTCTTTAATGTAAAGTTTTATTTCTTTTTATTAGTTATTCCCGATTCCTATTCATTTTTATTTTCTTTCACTGCTCATTCATCGAGAGTTGGAAGGTTGTTATGCTTCGTCTATGACTGCCATTTGATTGTTCTGTGCTGTGGTGTGGGTTTGATGTTGTCCATTGTTCCTGCACCATTTACAAAGTGGAACGATGATGGATGATCGACGGTTGAAGCAATATATAGTCAGGGGATCATTGTATTCCTTGTTTTGTTCATTTGCAGCTTAAGCTTTAATTAATTGTTTTTCTTTTACTGTTTATATTTCTATTAGGTGAGCTTGCTTTTCTATGTTTACTCTTTGTTTTGCAATATTGTGTACTGCTATATAGTTATCCATCGTTAATCGGGTACTGCTGGATTCCTGTAGAGCAGTTTTTATTTTTCTGTTTGCACTGTGTTTTGCATATTCTTACAATCAGCTTGCTGCATCCAGTCTCTATGGACGTGTAGTGCCAAGGAGCTTATGTTAGATGGTGTTGTCTGTTGCACGAACAGTAGCTAAATTGTGAGGGGGCCATGACTTTTGAAGCTGATGGGAGTGTTGTTGATCGGTGTAAATGGAACACAGCAAGGCGCAGTAGCTAGATAACCATCCTCTGTTCTGCTCTGTTTCGATACGTTGTTACTGTTCATTTGTTTTGTTTCATTTTCTTCTCTCCATATGTTGTTTTGGTTATCTTTGTGGAATCCATTCATAGCTGATGCATTGCGACTGGAGGTGAAACGTGCTGTGACTTGAACTGCTACTTGATCTATCTCAGATGCGGACATAAGCGTGGCGTTGCTAGAAAGCAGTAGGTGGTGCTGGATCCACCTGCACGACTTCTCTTGCTGGAAACAGCTGCTGTCCGAGACGTGCCTACAGGATCAAGTTCATTGAAGATAGACTTCAAGTAGGAGCCGGCATGAAAACAGATTCGGTATCGGCTCCTGGATAGAATGTTGTTGGCAGCACGACCGTAGCTGCAGAATTCTGTCCTGCGTTGATGTGCATGTAACGAAAGCAGTGCAAGGCAGCAGAATGGCAACCAGGAGCAGAAGCAAGTAAACGGTACTACACAGGTGCTGTTGGCAGCATGGTACCAAGAGCTGAGCCGGACATTGTGCTGAGCTTAATCGGAAGAAGACAGTGGATGAAAACTGCTGAGCAGTAAGGTGAAGCAAGGGTGTTGGCACAAGGATCGGGCAACTGAAGCAGGAGCTGCTACTGCATGCTTGCTGGATTCTTCTCTGCATTGAGAATAGCTTATGGGTGTGGGGCTAGAGTTGTGCAGGGAATGGAGCTGAGCAGGAACCGAGAGCAGGAATTGAACATGCAGACCTGAAAATGAAGGAAACATGCACACTACCATCGCACAGGAGGAACCAGTATCGGGGGCAGTTGGTAGATTGTGCAATTCGATTAAGGCCATGTTTGGTCGTTGGGAGTTATCAATAATCCATTTTTCCTGCATTTCTCATATTTGATATTATTTATTTTTAATATTAATTGTTAGTTTAAATAAAAGTTGATTCCTGAATTAATTTGCAAGTAGGTTTAATTTTCTTAGTTTATTAGTTTAATGTTTAGTTTAATTTTATAAATAGCTAATTTGTGACTATATTAGGATTTAGGAATTAGATGTTGCACTTAGGATTAAATTAGAGGACTATTATTTTATGCATTTTTAAGTTTTCATTTTAAATTGAAAAATCCAAAAATATTATTTCTCATGCATTAATTAGATTTTGTTTTGGTGTTAGTAATTAGTTAGAGTTAGATCTAATTAGGATTATTTTATAGGTAGTTAATTTCTTAGTTTGATTTAAGAATTTCTTTAGGATTAATAGAAGTTTTATTTTATTAGACTTTAGGTTAGTTTGCATTTTTATTTAGTTTAATTACATGCATATTTTATTTTAAGTTTGTTTAATTTTAGTTTAATTAATTTGTTTTTTTATTTTCATATTTGCATTCTAGTTTAATTGCATTTTAGTTAATTAATTTTAACTGTTTTAATTTTCTTTTGTAGGTTGTTGTTTTTTTAATTCTTTGGAGCTTTGTAAGTAATTTCACGCTCTGTTTTATTTATTTTTAGTTTTTATTGTTTATTGTTTTCCAGTAATTTTAATTAGCCTTAGTAGATCACCCATTGAAAATTCATAATTTTTAGAATATACTTTGGGTAAGATTAACCGGTACTTAATTAGGCAATTTAACTTCTCTGTAGGACGATAATCCGGGACTCAAATTCCATTATTACTTGTATGACCCGTGCACTTGCGGATAGAACGTCTATGTCTCTTTTAGTAGGCATAGTTCGTATCAAGTTTTTGGCGTCGTTGTTGGGGAAGATAATTAGCCATTAATTAATATCGGTGAAACTATACTTATGTGTAATTCTAGCTTGTAAATATTTAGGTTGTAAATAGTTAGAGCTTTAATATAGATTAGTTAATTTTCTCTCAAAAAAAATTGAAAAATTAAAAACTTAAAAAAAAAAAAATTAAGGACTTTTTGATGTTTGCATGCGTAGAGCCAAGAGTTTTGATTGCTTTCCTCTAGATCCTGAAATTGAACGAACTCTTAGGAAAATTTGAAAGGATTCTAGGAAATTAATAGCTCCGCTGCAAAATATCATAGCAGAAAATAAAAAAAATTAGGATCGTTGGAGATTAAGCAATACCGACAATTGGAGGTTATTATACCGACATTAGCCATTAATTAATATCGGTGAAACTATGCTTAGGTGTAATTCTAGCTTGTAAATATTTAGGTTGTAAATAGTTAGAGCTTTAATATAGATTAGTTAATTTTCTCTCAAAAAAAATTGAAAAATTAAAAACTTAAGAAAAAAATTTAAGGACTTTTTGATGTTTGCATGCGTAGAGCCAAGAGTCTTGATTGCTTTCCTCTAGATCCTGAAATTGAACGAACTCTTAGAAAAATTCGAAAGGATTCTAGAAAATTAATAGCTCCGCTGCAAAACATCATGGCAGAAAATAGAAAAATTAGGATCGTTGGAGATTACGCAATACCGACAATTGGAGGATATTATACCGACATTAGGCCACCAGCTGTCCCTACAAACAATTTCGAAATTAAGCCTGCAATCCTTCAGATGATCCAAACCTAGCTACAGTTCAGTGGGCTTTCGCATGACGACCCACATGCTCACCTACGGCAATTCTTGGACTTGTGCAACACCTTCAAGCACAATGGATTATCTGATAATGCGCTTAGGCTTAGATTATTCCCTTTCTCACTTAGGGATAGGGCGCGACACTGGTTAACCTCCTTATCTCCAGGATCCATTTCTACTTGAGACGAGTTAACCCATAAATTTCTAGCTAAGTTTTTCCCTCCCTCTAAAATGGCCAAACTTCATAGCGATATATCTTCCTTTGCCCAGTTCGATTTTGAATCTCTTTACGAAGCTTGGGAATGATATAAGGAGCTTCTTAGGAAGTGCCCTCATCATGGCCTACCTTTGTGGCTGCAAGTCCAGACCTTCTACAATGGACTTACGAGCCAAAATAGGACAATCGTTGACACTGCTGCGGGTGGAGCTCCAATGTGTAAAACAGAGGAGGAAGGTTACGAGTTGTTAGAAAAGATGGCAGCTTATGGTCCTTAGAGAGACAACTACCCAAGAAGTTGACGGGTATCTATGAGCTCGACACGCTGTCTACCTTAACCTCTCAAATAGCTAACCTTACAAAAAAGGTAGAGTCGCTCAGTACCTAGCATAATCCTTCCACTAGTCCTAACCCTGTTTATTCTGTACAAAGTCCTTTTCTTTCCTGTGATTTGTGTAGTGGTACACACCTTGTAGATAGGTGTACGCTTAACTTAGAATCGATTCAGTATGTTGTTCCACTTCAAAAGCAACAGAACAACCCCTTGTCAAATACCTACAACCCAGGGTGGAGGAACCATCCTAACTTTTCCTAGAGCCAAAACCAAGGACAATCTTCTAATTCTAGACCTGTAGAAAACCCTGGTTTTCAAGCTCCATCGATTCATGTACCACCACAGATGCAATTTCCATATCATCCGCCTCATCAACCATCCCTACCTCAATTTCAGCATCATCCACCTCACTTCTATCAACCACCACCACCACCATAACCTATGCAGCCACAACATTTACATGCACCAGCAGCTGAGAAGAAGCTCTCGCTTGAGGAAATGTTCACAATGATCCTGCAAAATCAAGCTGCCTCAATTAAGAACGTAGAAGTTCAGGTTGGACAAATAGCGAATGGTCTTAGCCAGCGTCCTCAACCCTTCCTAGTAACATCGAAGCCAATCCTATTAGACAGAGGGAGGGTAAAGAACATGTGAAAGCCAGCACCCTTAGGAGTGGTAGAGAGCTAGATGAACCACAAGTTAAGTCCAGACCTGAACAGTCCATAGTTGAAGAATCCTTAGGTTCTAAAGATGCAGCTCAGAATGAGTAAGAACATCAGGATCAGGCTGTAAAGGAATCCTAGTTAGGTGCTTCTTCATTTATACCTTCTTCTACTTCACAGCCTTTAAAGTCCTCTGATGTTATACATGTTACCATTACATCCCTTTCAGTTAGACCACCAGTACCTTTTCCTCAGAGGTTTCAAAACCAAAAGCTTGACCAATAATTCGCCAAATTTCTTGAGGTTTTTAAGAAACTTCACATCAACATTCCTTTTGTAGATTTTTTAGAGCAAATGCCAAGTAATGTGAAGTTTTTTAAGGACATCCTCTCTAGGAAAAAAAGATTGGAAGATTATGAGATGGTGGCCTTAACTGAGGAATGTAGTGCAATTATCCAAACAAAATTACCCCCCAAGCTCAAGGATCCCGGGAGTTTTACCATACCTTGCACTATTGGAAATTTAGTCTTTGGTAGAGCCCTATGTGATTTAAGAGCTAGTGTAAATCTAATGCCTCTGTTTATCTATCAGAAGTTAGGAATAGGGGATGCCAAACCCACTACAGTGACCCTTCAGCTGGCTGATCGATCCATTGAATATACGAAGGGGGTCATTGAAGACGTATTGGTAAAGGTGGACAAATTTCTTTTTCCTACGAATTTTATCATGTTGGAGATGGAAGAAGACAGGGAAGTCCCCATTATACTAGGCATACCTTTCCTAGCAACTGATAGAACTTTAATTGATGTACAAAATGGGGAGTTAATAATGAGAGTTTAGGATCAGGAAGTGAAGTTTAATGTTTTCAAACCTTTGAAGCTCCCTGATGACTCTCAAGAGTGCTTTAAAATGGAGATTAAGGAGGATATAAGGCTTGAGTACAAGAAATCTGAGAGAATGAGGGAAGTAGATAGAGCTAAGGAGGAGTTAACTATTAACATTCTGTCACCATTTTGGCCGACCCTCCTACTCTTCGCCCTGCTGCTGAGTGTTGTTTTCTTCAGCTGCATTTGAAGTTACTTACTTTTTCTTTTCACTTTGTATATAGTTCTTTTTCTTTTTCTTTTCTGTTGTTTCTTTCTTTGTTTATTCTGTAGATTTCTTTTCCAGCATTACGTTTTCAATTAAGCTTTAATTGTTCATCATAATCAGATAGGGGAGTACTCTATTCTTGAGCTTAAATTCTTATATTATCTGCACACTGAGGACATTGTGCACTTTAAGTTTGGGGAAGGGGATATCACTTGAGTAATTTTGGGAAAAATTGAAAAAAAATTCAAAAAAGTTTTAAAAATCTGAGAAAGAAATTTCAAAATTTTTTTGAAAATATGTGCTTAAATTGTTTAATTTTGGGCTGATTTAGTGCTTAGCATGTAGAATTCCCATATTCCGATGATATGACCCCATGATTTAGTTTGACTTTGATTGACTGAGAAACATGATTATAGGAAAAGTATGAAGTTGAATTTTTGAATTTGTCTTAATTCTGATTGTGATTGCCTCATCTTATGCACATGTCATGTCATGAATCTGTATATTTATTTAGAGAAAGCTTATGTGGACATAGGATTGCATTTGTCCAGTTGATTTTGTGCACATATTCTAGAATTTGTTTGATCTGATCTTGAGGCGAAATATTAGATCACACTTAATTAGGGAGATGATTTAGGCCATCTTTGGATCGTTTGAGCCTTTTAGCCATCCTTGTACATATTCTACCCCTAGTCACCCATTTGGGTCTAATAAGCTTTTCTCTGTAAATACACCTGCTTATTTTTCTTTAGCTTAAATACTCTCTTCCTATCCCTTACCCCGAAAACATGAAAAGTTATTGAGATATTTTGTGAGTTATGTACATATGGGTATTAAGTGATAGTGAAGGAATATATATTAAAAAAAATGATGAAAAAGAAAGAAAAATAAAAAAGAAAAGAAGAAAGAAGAAAAATACAAAAATACAAAAATAGAATAAAAAGTTTAGTGAAATAAATAAGTTTGGGGGAAATAAATTTGAGCTCTTACATTGAAGATCCTAGAAGTAATGCATGTTAAGGGGTAATTAAACCTAAATCGACTTTATCATACCTTAGTCCCAGCCTTACATTACAAGCTTAATGAAGTCCTATTGATCTTTGGTTAAGTGTTACTACATTAGTGGAGAGAGAAGTGAAAAGAAAACTTATGGGAATGATCACTTGTCACTGACTTTGCATTCACTATGTTTGCATAATCTAATCAGGGTAATGTACTGAGTAGTGGCTTTGACATTTTCACACACACACGAGGAGTCCAATTTATGTTAGGACTTATGATTGAATGATTCTAAATGTTGGACTTGTAATTGTGAATCTTTGAGATCATAGTCCCTATTTTTTCTTTGAGGATAATATTAGGGAAATTATTATGTTGGTACTTGTCATTCCTGCATGAATTTTGTTTTGCTTGAGGACAAGCAAAGCTCAAGTTTGGGGGTGTGATAATTCTATGAAAATAGAACTATTTGTACTTAATTTCCTAATTAATTATTTAAATCCCCAATTTATTTTTTTAATTATCCCCTTTATTTAATTAAAATTCTGTAATGTGAAGGTAAATTAAATCCATATGAAACTCAGTCGTTTCAGTCAAAAATGGGCTGAAAACGGGCTAAAGGAGACTGGACCACTTCCAATTTACAGATCGAGTCACCAGTCATCTGAACACGTGGGATGCCAGGTGTTAGTATTTTATTCGCTTCGAAACGATAAGATCGACAGACACCGTGCTAATCTTCGGGAAGACACGCGCTGGACCACATCACACAGTCAAGTGTACTAGAAGACGGATGACATGGAAATATGTACTCTGCAGCAAATAAAATGAAGACAAGTGGCCAAACAATGCCAACTCATCTAGGATGGAAAATTACCATTGTACCCCTAAGTGTCTGTATAAATAGGACATGATAGCAATTGAAGAAAAACTATGTAGTTTTAGGGTAAAAGTAAATTATGAGTAGTATTAGAATAGGTTTAGAATAGTTTTTCTTGTGTCTTTAAAAAGCTTTCCCATTAGCATTTTTCATGGTTGTTTTAGTTACTGTTCATGTTAATTTCCATTTTCTTGAAAAGCTTAGATTTTTCTTTAGTTGCTCTCGGTTTGCCAAAGTTTCCATTTTACTAGCTTTTAATACATGTTATTTCTTTAATGCAAAGTTTTGTTTCTTTTTATTAGTTATTCCCGATTCCTATTCATTTTTATTTTCTTTCACTGCTCATTCATCGAGAGGTGGAAGGTTGTTATGGTTCGTCTATGACTGTCATTTGATTGTTCTGTGCTGTGGTGCGGGTTTGATGTTATCCATTGTTCCTGCACCATTTGCAAAGTGGAACGATGATGGATGATTGACGATTGAAGCAATATGTAGTCAGGGGACCATTATATTCCTTGTTTTGTTCATTTGCAGCTTAAGCTTTAATCAATAGTTTTTTTTTTTACTGTTTATATTTCTATCGAGTGAGCTTGCTTTTCTACGTTTACTCTTTATTCTGCATTATTGTGTACTGCTATATAGTTGTCCATCGTTAATCGAGTACTGCTCATATGTATTGTTGGATTCCTGTAGAGCATTTTTTATTTTTCTATTTGCACCATGTTTTGCATATTCTTACAATCAGCTTGCTGCATCCAATCTCTATGGACATGTAGTGTCGAGGAGCTTATGTTAGGTGGTGTTGTATGTTGCACGAACAGCAGCTGAATCGTGAGGGGGCCATGACTTTTGAAGCTGATGGGAGTGTTGTCGATTGGTGTAAACGGAACACAATAAGGCGCAGTAGCTAGATAACCATCCTCTGTTCTGCTCTGTTTCGATACGTTGTTACTGTTCATTTGTTTTGTTTCGTTTTCTTCTCTTCATATGTTGTTTTGGTTGTCTTTGAGGAATCCATTCATAGCTGTTGCATGCTTGCTGGATTCTTCTCTGCATTGAGAATAGCTGATGCGTGTGGGGCTGGAGTTGTGCAGGGAATGGAGCTGAGTAAGAACTGAGAGCAGGAACTGAACATGCAGACCTGGAAATGAAGGAAACCTGCACACTACCATCGCACAGGAGGGACTAGTATCAAGGGCAGTTGGTAGATTGTGCAATTTGATTAAGGCCATGTTTGGTCGTTGGGAGTGATCAATAATCCATTTTTCCTGCATTTCTCATATTTGATATTATTTATTTTTAATATTAATTGTTAGTTTAAGTCAAACTTGATTCCTGAATTAATTTGCAAGTAAGTTTAATTTTCTTAGTTTCTTAGTTTATGGTTTAGTTTAATTTTATAAATAGCTAATGTGTGACTATATTAGGATTTAGGAATTAGATGTTGCACTTAGGATTAAATTAGAGGACTATTATTTTATGCATTTTTAAGTTTTCATTTTAAATTGAAAATTCCAAAAATATTATTTCTCATGCATTAATTAGATTTTGTTTTAGTGTTAGTAATTAGTTAGGATTAGATTTAATTAGGATTATTTTATAGGTAGTTAATTTCTTAGTTTGATTTAAGAATTTCTTTGAGATTAATAGAAGTTTTATTTTATTAGACTTTAGGTTAGTTTGCATTTTTATTAAGTAGTTTAGTTACATGCATATTTTATTTTAAGTTTGTTTAATTTTAGTTTAATTAATTTGTTTCTTTATTTTCATATTTGCATTCTAGTTTAATTGCATTTTAGTTAATTAATTTTAACTATTTTAATTTTCTATTTTAGGTTGTTGCTTTTTTAATTCCTTGGAGCTCTGTAAGTAATTTCACGCTCCGTTTTATTTATCTTTAGTTTTTATTGTTTTATTGTTTTCCATTAATTTTAATTAGCCTTAGTAGATCACCCATTGAAAATTCATAATTTGCTAGAATATACTTAGGGTAAGATTAACCGGTACTTAATTAGGCAATTCAACTTCTTTGTGGGACAATAATCCGGGACTCAAATCTCATTGTTACTTATACGACCCGTGCACTTGCGGATAGAACGTCAGGTTTCTTATAATGGGCGTAGTTCGTATCAATATCACAATCTCAAAACGTTACATCGTACTCCATGCTACCTGCAAGGTACAGCGTACTTCGTGGACCCATATCAACACATCATATCACACCACATCTAAAAAAAACGCACGTGTGAGCCTATTTAATCGGTACGACTTCTTGTCTACCCGAAGCTCCTAACACGACTATCAACATTTCAAAATATTAAAAATGCACGTGCGAGCCTATTGAATTGGTGCGACACCCAGTCTACCCGAAGCTCCTAGCACGGCATTGAATAAGATGGGCATCTAATGCGAGCTATGCTCCAGCACCATAACAAAACCAGTAAAAATCCATGTGAAAACTAGTATGGGCTAAGCTCCAGCACTCATGTGTATAAAACACGTCAAATCTCGTGCGAGTCATACTCTAGCACGCTTTCATTCTCACAAAAACCATGTAGGTGGCTCAAATCCTTGCAAAGTATGGTTAACAAACCAAAACAACTCATTTCTTTTGCAAATCATTTCAATGTCAGCCAACCTACCAATCATTTGCTAAAAGGCAATAAAACATGATTTTCAAAGCATTATGCTTTTGTTTTCATGCACATTTCTCAAACACCCAACTTTTGCCCTTCAATCACCCAATTTCATTTCCTAATATCTCATGCATTCTAGCAAAGCATTTAAGTGCCCTGCGCACAGATATCTCTAAGAGTCCATAGAATTCCCTTACCTCAATTCACTTGAGTGCGACTCTCTCTTCCTCTTAGCTTCTTGCGCTTTTGGCTCTCCTTTCTCCGATGTACCCTCGGGAACTACGATTCATTCATCCAAATCACTTAAGTTAATGTTGTTAACTCACATTTTGACCTCACTAGTCAATATAATTCATTTACGCATTTTACCAATGCCTTAATCTGCATTTTACCCCTTTTAGGTAAATCTCACAATTTATTCACTAACAACAACTTAAAATCATACCCTTAACATTATTATGACCTCAAGATATCTCATTCATCATTAATCTCAATACATTCCACTTTCTCACACTAGACCATTTCTAGGTCATGGTGGATTCATTTTACTCTAGGTAGTTCCTATCATTCATATGTACATTAAAGAACTCCAAAAATCAATATCCAAACCATGTACTTGAGTTGTTTCATTAGAAACTCACCTAGCTTGATTTCCTCTTTGCTCCAAATGGAAATGCACCTTTTTTCCTTCAATCTAACAAATGTGGAAATGCCTCCAAGCTATGTTGTTCTTCTCTTTGATGTGAACAACTTTGTCTCTAATAGCTTTCCCTCAAATCTTACTAAAAATGGCTGGATTTAGGAGTGAAAAAGCTAGGTTTTGGGTTTGGAATGGAAGGAAATGGCTTTGTCCTGAAATCTGCAGATCCAACTGCTCCTATTTATAGATTCAGCTTCATCAGATCGATCTGCCTTGGGTGGAGATCGATCTGGTCCTCATAAAATTCCTCTTTTTTCACGGCATTTGAAGGCAGGAGATCGATCTGTCTCAGGCAGTAGCTCTAGGAGATCAATCTGGTCTTAGGGGGATCGATCTTGCTTCAACCCAAGAGCTAAGGAAATCGATCTGTGCCATTTTGGATTGATCTGTATTTTACAGAATGTTTAGGAGATCGATCTGGCTCCATTGGAGATCGATCTGTCTATTCCATAGCTCAAAATAAGAGAATTTTGGCTCTTCCAGATCGATCTCTTATCATATGAGATCGATCTGTCATTCATATTTCTAGATTTTCTGCAGTTTTTCTGCAGCAACACATACCAAACTTCATACATAATGTAACTTGTACGTACAATCACAACTCTTATTACAAGTGTGTACATTCACTTATGGACTTACATCACATATACTTCACATTACAAGTATATCACCATACTTATGAATTCATTTACATATATTTACAAGGTTAGACCTGTACAGGGTCTCATAACTAGAGTTGCCAAAAATCAAATTTTCTACGCAACTCCTAAACTAGGAATTACAGTGAAGATGAAAAATGCATAAAACAGTGAATGAAATCTTAAGTGCAGATTGATGAATAGTAAATAAAAACAAGCCGAGCAGAGGAATTAAAAGAGGGAAAACTAAGCTTCATTAATAAAGGAAAACACAGCAAAGGATTAGAGCAATGTGGTTACTGTCACCAGCCCTCCAACACCCGATTCAACAAAAAAATAAAATAAATATAAAACTAACCTAAAAGAAAACCTGGCATCCAGCCTAAAAAAAATTGTAACCTCCAAAACTCTCTCTAAAATTGTCTCATCTTTTTCTTTTTATACACATCAAAATTGGGGTACAAATGGGAATTTTAATCCAAGATGAGTTGGCATTGTTTGGCCACTTATCTTCACACCATTAACTTCTAGAGAAGATATTTCCATGTCATTTGTCTTCCTGTCCACTTGGATGTGCAAGGTGGCATGGCTTGTGTCTTCCATGAGGTGGCCAAGGTGTCCTTTGATCTTATCCTTCAAAGGTGAATAAAATATGGACACTTGGCATCACATGTGTCAAAAAGAATGGTGACTCATGCTACAAGACGAAATGGTAGTGGTTTAATTTCCTTTTTAGCTCATTTTCAGTCCATTTTCTACTGAAATGACTGAAATTGAACTGGATTTAATTTATCTGCAAACATGAGAATTTTAATTAAAATGAGATTATAATTAATAAAATAATATGGGGATTAAAATAGTTAATTAAGAAATTAAATATAAATAATTCTATTTTAATAGAATTATCACCTAAGCGAAGGGATCGATCCTCTCTAAAAAGAATGCAATTTTAGGCCGAAATAAAGTAGAGAGATTGATCCCCTAGCGGAAAGTATCGATCCCCTCAAGTCATTTTCTATATAATGGCTTGAAAAAATTCAGGAAATGCGAGAGAAAAAGAAAAAATTGCCCCTTCTTTTTCATCTTTCGTTTTTGACATGTTTCCACTGTTTCTAGCCCTCTTTTGCTTCCGAGTCCACCTGCAAACTTGCTCTGCTCCACCTTCACTACAACATACTGAAAAATGGATGTCGAAATTAGAGAAACGAGTAAGAAAAGCCTTTAGGAGTGAAAAATGGGGTAAATTGTGATTTCCTCAGATTTGTGAAAATTTAATTTTTATCAATCATTGGTTCTTATATATGTTATATAAGGACTAACATGAAACATTTCTATGCTTTCAGATCGGAGCAAAACGACTTCCAAGATTATCTTCCACAATTGGCTAAATTGGGTCCAAAAAAAGGTAAACTTGGTTCTGTTTAGTTTTAATGCTCCAAATGGATATATGTGAATATATAGATTTAATAGTAAAGATATGTGGAAGAAAATCGGTCGTTAGAGTTTTATAAAGGATGTAGTAGAATTCTAAGGGATTATTATGCTATGGCCTAGTATACATGTATTTAGGCATGCAATAAGTGAAGTGAATCCTAATTGATTGGTATGAAATTGTAGGTTATGGAAACCAAGTATAACATGTAATAGCTTTCAGACTAGCCTCGAAGTAAGTGCCTATTCAGTTATAAAGGTAACTGACCTATACTCATTACAGTGTACTTAGCATACGTAGGAATTTCTTAAATGCATGTCACTGTAGCTATTGCATGTTAGGTAACCAAATTCCATAAGCTACTAAGATAAATTTATAAATAATGAATTTAAATATGAAAACGGATCGTACTGGTTTTAAACCGGTGATCCAAGATGTGAATTAGCATTATAAAGTGTATGTAAATGAATAAGAATTAAGAATGAGAAGTGAAAATGGATAAATCAACTACTTTGGGATTATAAACTATTTCTACTTTGCAAGTTGGGTTATAAGCAATTGCTACCTAGTCTTATTAAAGAAATTTTGTAAATCACCTATATTAGGTGAATTAAGAATGGGTGGTTGTGTAGGAATAAGCGATTGAAGATGCAAATTAGCATTTTATAAAATAAGCGAACGGTTATATGATGTGAAGTTTGCATCATACCGTATCGAATAAGTGTTAAATTGTAAGAGAATAACATATAGGATCATTAGAGTGAAAATGATCATTCGTGATACAAAGAAGCATCACCTTGTTATCACATTGGTGTAAGTATCAAATCGAACTTGAAGAATGAATGGAGTTATAAGATTATTGAAGGGAAAAGTGATCCTTAGGATGCAAGGTAGTATCTTAAGGTTTAAGTGTCACGACCCTCTATACCAGTCCATGACCTTCACCTTACCACTAACAGTTGGACTGTGAGTCAACATCCAATTCATATCTTATCCATTTTAGTTAAATAAGATTATACAATTGAAGTAGAATAGAAACTGGAACTTTTATATATATGTACGGAAGCGTTTACATTAGTTTCTATTATATACATCCCTCAAAATTCAAAATAAAAACTCTACTGTGCATTAATTTACAGGATACAAAATTTCTTTCATCACAATGTATACCTCTCTGTACTGCTGGATCACTAGAAAAAACACAATAGCAGGGACGACGGTAATGTACTCACTACGGTGTAGTATCTATGGAGGAGGAAATAATGGGGTGAGTATAACACGCTCAGTAAGAAAAATATGAAAGCAGGTAGATAACTACACTATCTACATGCTTCAAATACATATATGTTTATTTTCCTTATAAAACGATATGCATGTTCTTTAAAACAACTTTCATCAATGCCAAACCATTAATTCGCTAGATGGTATATGCATATTCACACAGTAGCACACAACTTCACATAGCATAATCTATTCACACAGTTCATATATAGAAAATGCTTTACACTTTGTAAATCGATACATATTGAGACGTAAATTATGGGTTATCATATCCTCAGACACATAGTAAGGGAAGACATCTGTCACCTCACACAGTAGTGACGATGTTGTCTCACACAGATATAACAAGACTTATAGCCATAGTCGAATTCCAGGCAATACCGATCAGGTGTACGGGAACCCTATGCTTGAGGAAGCGAATCAACCATCCCTTCAGCTCATACTCAGTCACGACATATCGTACCCCATGGATAACGCTCACGGTACATCGTGCTTTCGTGGATCCTTATCACCCATTTCCATTATCTTAAATCTCGTGCGAGCAGGTCAGTGTCAGACACATAGCAGTACACGACGGCTTAAGCATGATTTTGTACTCATCACATCACATACATAAACCACGTGTGAGCAAGTCAATGCAAGACACACAGTAATACATGACGGCTCTAACACAGTTTTACTCAACACGTAACACAATCACAAAAACATTATGTGAGCAACTCAACGTAAGACACACAGTATACCTGAGGCATTGAGCACGGTATTACTAGGAATTTACATGCGAGCATAGTCAGAGCAAGACACACAGCAATACTTGAAGGCTCTAGCATGATTTCCAAAATCTAGTGTGAGCATCTCGAGTCGAACACATAGCATCACCCGAGGCATCGAGTACTCTTTTGTTTTTCACAAAAATCCCTTTGAAAATAACGTACGAGCAGGGTTGGTCAATCTACCGATGCCTCTCATGCTCTAGCACGATTTTGTATAGAAAAGAAATAGAAGGGGCTCCATGTATAGTCATGAGTGAGAGGGCAAATCTCCCTTCAATCACTCTCTAAAAGCATTTCATGAAAATGATTTAAACTGAGAGCCCGTCTATTATCATTCTTTCTCAAAACGTTTGCAAAACCTCTTTTTACAACAATCATAGAAGTCATGCAACTCATACTATAGACTTATTCTCATGCATAGTTTTCTACCTAGATATATCAATATCTATGTATTTATCGCATACATTCGCACACAGTAGGTAAGAAAATATACTTATAGCTATCTCTATAGCTCGTATAAGTCCCTTACCTTGAATCACGTTTGTATCGCTTTCATTCAATTCTCGCTTCTCTTGATCCGCTCTATCGATTCCAACGATATCTTCTGAAACTGAAATCGTATACTACACTCATCAGTATACCTCATTTTACTTGCATGATATTCAAATCAATGCATTTGGCCATTTATATCTCATTTGACCTCATTACATCATTATTGGACTTTATCCTTTCATAAGTCTGTTTCGAGTATATACTCATTTTTTTAGAATCTTTTAGACTCCTCGAGTCTATCGATTCGTATTAAACCGACATTAAGCTTATAATGCCTCAAGTTCATGATTTCCATTTCATTGTGGCATTTCATCAAAGACCACATATACTCACTTTCAACCATTTTCATTTCTAATACATGAACTTAATCAAACTGTTATACAATCATGTACATATGCTTAATAACTTCTATTCATGCTTAAATTATCATTAAATCCATGCCTACTCGATTTTCTATTATTAAATCGATTCTAGGTCTTATCTTTGTTTAAGCATGTTTATCACATTTCAACCATTAATCTGTATACCAAATCAACTCATACAAGTATATAGATCAATATATTTGAGATTGATGCATTGAAATCTTACCAATCTCAGCTCTTCTTTTCTTTTTTCACAACTTTGAGGAAAAACTCCTTTTCTCCTTCGATTTAGTGATTCAGCCTCTCGTTTCCAACTATGTTGTTCTTCTCCCCTTTATGAACAACTTTGATGAAATGAACTCCTTTCAAATCTCTAAGGAAAGTATTGATGGTCTAGAGAGGAAGTTAGGTCACTTGGTTGAAAAATATGGAATGGTTTGATGTTCTCCCATGAATTGCAGTTCAGTAGGTCCTGTTTTATAGAAAATGGTTGATGAGATCGATCTCCATAAGTGAAGGATCAATCTACTACTGCATTTAGCCTTCCAGAATTTAGTTTTCAAGCTTAGGAGATCGATCTGTCGAAGAACATGATATCGATCACTTTCAAGCTGAGAGCTTAACAAATCGATTTAGTAGGGTAACCAGATCAATCTTTTTCAAGCAGAGGCTTAAGGGGATCGATCTACTTGGACTGAGGATCGATTTCCTTCTTCAAAATGCCACTAAAATCTATCTCCCTTGCATTGGAGATCGATCTCCCCTTGTCCTGCAGCCATACTTAGCCATTTTTTACTCAAATTCTCAAAGTTAACTTCATTTCCATTTACCACACTACTCATTTTGCATTCAATACACATCCATCACTTCAAAAGGTTCATTTCTTATATTTCATATATAATGAAACTTACGTGTACATCTCGAATTCACATGACAAGTGTGTACATCGGATTTACAGACCTTACATGACTTATGATTCATATACATTAACAAGTGTACACATAGAGAACCATAAGGGTTACATGTAAAAATACGGGTCTTACATTCCTCCCCTCCTTTAAGAAATTTGGTCCTCCAAATTAGAACCAAGTTACTCCTAAAAAAGTCGGGGGTACTTTTCCCGTATAAAGTTCTCCAACTCCTAAGTAGCTTCTTCTGAATTGTAGTGCTACCAAAGAACCTTAACAAGCGAAATCGTCTTGTTCCGTAGCACCTTTTCCTTCCTATCCAGTATCCGGGTCGGTTTCTCTACATATGACAAATCATTCTTGAGCTCCAATGGCTCATACCGAACACATGGGTTTGATCTAGATGGTACTTTCGAAGCATCGATACATGGAAGACATTATGTATGCCCGCTAGCTCGGATGGCAATGCTAGCCTGTAGGCCTTATCTCCCACACGCTCCAGTATCTCAAACGGTCTGATATACTGAGGGCTCAACTTTCCTTTCTTATCGAGCCTCATAATCCCTTTCGAGGGAGAAACTTTCAAGAAAACTGAGTCACCCACAATGAACTCTAGTGGCATGCGTCTTGTGTTAGCATAACTTTTCTGCCTGCTCTGAGCTATTTTCAATCTTTTACATACCAACTAAACAACCTCAGAGGCTTGCTGTACCAAATTAGGAGCAAAAATTTTCCTCTCACCCACTTCTTCCTAGCCAATTGGGGAACGACACCTTCTATCGTACAAGGCTTCATATGGTGTCATCTCGATACTTGAGTGATAACTATTGTTTTATGCAAATTCGGCTAATGGTAGGTTATCATCCTAAAAGCCTTTAAAATCCATAACACTTACTCTCAACATGTCCTCTAACATTTGAATGGTTCTCTCTGATTGACCATCGGTCTGAGGATAGAAAGCGGAACTGAAACTCAATCGGTTCCCATAGCTTCCTGAAATTATTCCTAAAAGCGAGAAGTGAAGTGGGAATCCCTATTCGATACGATGCTTACTCGTACAGCATGTAGCCTCACTATCTCCTGCATATACAACTCTGCTAAGCTACACAAGGTATCTGTAGTTTTCATAGCCAAAAAATAGGTGAATTTCATCAATCTGTCAACCACTACCCAGATAGCGTCATGGTTCCTCTTGGTCCTTGGCAATCCTATGATAAAATCCATGGTGACATGCTCCTATTTCCAAGTTGGTACAGGTAGAGGCTACAATAATCATGCAGGCTTCTGATGCTCTACCTTCAATTACTGACATATCAGACATCTTCCCATAAATTCTGTGATATTTCTTTTCTTCCCTGACCACCAATACACTTTTCGGAGGTTTTGGTACATTTTGTTACTCCCCGATGCAATGTGTATCTTGATGAATGAGCTTCTGTCAAAATCAATCTCTTTAACTCTAGGTCATTAGGAACGCACATCCTGCCTCTAAACCTTAGTAGTCCATCATCACTCACAAAGAAATCAGCTACATCACCCCTCTGAATCTGACTCGTATGATCCTTACACAGTAGATTGGCATGCTGAGACTGGCATATCCGATCAATCAAATCTGGTTCCACTCACAGCCTAGCTATCACACAGTCTCTGTCAACATCAAGAGGGTCTATATCTAACCTAAGGTGAGCCAACTGCTCGAGCAGCTCATATTCCCTGACCATCATGTGCGATACCATTCCGAGGCTCTTTCTACTCAGGGCATTTGCCACAACATTAGCCTTTCCTGGATGGTATATTATCTCGCACTCTAGTCCTTTAGAAGCTCTATCCATCGTCTTTGCCTTATATTTAACTCTTTCTATGAAAATAGATATCTGAGGCTCTTATGATCTGTATACACATGAAATTTCTCACTGTATAAGTAGTGGTGCCATATTTTCAATGCAAATACCACGGTTGACAACTCTAAATCATGGGTCGGGTAGTTCCTCTCATGGTCCTTAAGCTGTCTGGATCCATAGGCTACTACCTTCCCATCCTGCATCAACACACAGCCCAGTCCCTGTCTTGAGGCATCTGTATACACTGTATAACCTCATGAGCTGGTGGGTATGGTGAGAATAGGTTTGGTGGTCAGTCTGTGTTTTAGCTTATAGAAACTACTCTTACACTTATCATCCCACTCGAATGCCACATTCTTTTGGGTGAGACGTGTCAACGGAGCAGCTAGCTTAGAGAATCCCTCGATAAATTGTCGATAATAACTTGCTAAACCTAGGAAACTACGGATCTTTGTAACCGTCTTCGGTCTTTCCCACTGTATCACAGCCTCTATCTTGGACGGATCCACTGATACACCGTCTCTCGAGACTACATGGCCCAAAAATGATATCTCACTCAACCAAAAATCACACTTGTTGAGTTTAGCAAACAGCTCCTGATCTTGGAGGGTTTGCAACACTGTTCTCAAATGCTGCTCGTGCTCTTCCCTAGGCTTCGAGTACACCAATATGTCATCTATGAAGACAATCATGAATCGTCTAGGTATGGCTTAAACATATCATTCATTAGAGCCATAAACACTATAGAAGCATTCATCAACCCAAATGGCATAACCAAAAACTCGTAATGGCCATAACGGGTCTGAAATGCTGTCTTGGGTACATCTCTACTCCGAATCCTTAACTGATGATACCCAGACCTCAAATCAATCTTCAAAAAGACTTGTGCTCCTTGCAATTGATCAAGTAGATCATCAATCTGTGGAAGGGGATATTTATTCTTGATAGTAGCCTTATTCAACAACCAATCGTCTGTACACAGTCGAAGACTCCTATCTTTCTTCTTTACAAACAGAACTGGTGCTCCCTAAGGTGATACACTCGGTCTGATGAACCCCTTGTCCAATAACTCTTGCAATTACTTCTTTAGCTCCTCAAATTTAATTGGAGCCATTCTATACGGTGGCTTGGATATCGATTCTGTTTCAGGCACCAAATCAATACAAAATTCCATTTCTCTGTTTGGTGGCAACCCTGGTAATTATTCTGAAAAGACATCATGAAACTCTATAACCACTGGGATGTCAACCCTATCCGGGTACACCTTATCCAAGTTAACCACATGGGCAATAAAACCTTCAATATATGATTATTACATTCATTAACAACATTATCCATCTTTAAGATTAGTTCACTACTTCTTTCATTACTTTACAAGTCTTACAACATACTTTTCAGGGATGGAAAACATTACTGTCTTAGCATGACAGTCTAAAACAGCATGGTTTGCAGCCAACCAATCCATTCCTAGTATTACATAGAAATCCTTCATAGCTAATAGGATGAGATCGGCTGACATATCCTTTTCCCCTACTTTTAGCTTACAACTCTTACATACATACTCTGTCATTACATTATCTCTCACTGGAGTGTTTGTAAGTAAGATTCTACCAAAGGGTGCAGGTTTCACATGTTCACACAGTTTACATGCAAATGAAGGCGATATGAATGAATGCATGGCACCAGGATCAATCAATGATAATGCTTTCAAATCAAATACAAGGATGGTACCTTTAATCACATCCGAGGAAGTTTCTGCAGATGCCCGGTCCAATGCAAACACTCACCCTCGAAAACAGCTTGTTTCCCTTTTTCTCTTTAACTGTGGCCTTCCTCTTAGGTGTAGGTGTCTCAACTATAGCCTTCTCGGGCTCTTTGCCCTTCTGTAGGGTTGTATCAATCAACTATGGGCATTCACGAGCTGTGTGCCTTGGTTTACCACACCTATAATAGGATCTCATTGATAATAGGCATGGTCTACCCCCATGATATCTACCACATAACTTGCACTGCTTTGTGGTAGGTCGAAGTCCACCAATAACTATGCCCATCAATGCTGGAGATAAAGCTGGATGGACTAGAGGCTTCACTGGCCTTTCTCCTGTCTCCTCAATCTTAGGTCCCTTACCGAATAACCTTCGGCCCTTTCAAAACCCTCTGTCATTAACTGACCTCTTACGATCTCTATCTCTGCCTTTACCACTCATGCTCAACTCTGAGGCGTGCAACTCATAATCTTACTCACATAGCTGAGCTCTGCGTACTACCTTATCGTAAGTGATAATGTCCAATGGAGCTAGTCGAGCTCTGATGGTAGGTCTCAGTCCCTCAAGAAATTTCTAAACCTTTCTGTCCACAAGGCTCATAGTAACTGTATCATATCTGCCCAAGGATGTGAATCCAGACTCATACTCATCCACTGTCTGATTCCCCCGAGTCAACGTCATGAATTCTAACTGCATCTTTCTCTGAGCAGTAGCTGGAATGTATTGCCTCCTTAAGGCATCCAAGAATATATCCCATGTCACAATCGGGTACCTTACACTCAACATCGACTGTGTGGCCATCCACCAATGTTCGGCCTCATCTCCAATACAAAAGCTGTAAAGGTGACCTTCTCTACGTCGGAGCAATGGAAGAATATGTAGAGCTTCTCCATGCTACGTATCTAATGCTTAGCTGACACTGGGTTCTTCACCCCATTAAATGAAGGTGGTTTGAACTTCCAAAACTCTCTCAGTCTATAGAGATCACAATCATAAACTCCCTCACCACCAACCTATCTGGAGCTATAGGATTCTGAACTGGTGAAGGAATATCCTGACCTGGAGAGGGTACAGGTATCTCCGCCTCTACATCTCGAGGTCTCGGTGCAGGTTGTGCAGGCTCTTATCGCTCAGGTGCAGTAGCCTGACCAGCTGGCTTCTCCTGTCTACCCTCTAATCTGGTCATAGCCTGTGTAAACATCTCCATAACCGTGTCTACACTGCGTTGTAACTGTGCTATATGTTCCTTAGTGGTCTCACTAAAACCGGGTGGATCTCTACTAGAACTAGACCCACTGTGTCTCTCGAGCTCATCTCTACGCCCTTGAGAGCGCAAACTCTCTCCTTTATGAGAACGTCGCCTATCAGACATCCTGCATACTCAAAATAAGTGTCTCAGTCACATTTTCCAGCTTGGTATACACATTTGTATCCTAATAATGTACAGTACTTTAGGGATGTATAATTTCCTAGATATGGATACTGACTCACATCAGACCAACTCAGCTCTGATACCATTAATTCTTATCACGACCCTCTATACCAGTCTATGACCTTTACCTTACCACTTACAGTTGGGCTGTGAGTCAACATCCAATTCATATCTCATCCATTTTAGTTAAAGAAGATTATACAATTGAAAAAGAATAGAAATTGGAACTTTTATATATACGTACGGAAGCATTTTCATCAGTTTCTATTATATACATCCCCCAAAATTCAAAATACAAACTCTACTGTGCATTAATTTACAGGATACAAAATTTCTTTCATCACAATGTATACCTCTCTGTACTGCTGGATGACTAGAGAAAACACGATAGTAGGGACGACAGCAATGTACTCACTATTGTGTAGTATCTATAGAGGAGGAAATAAGGGGGTGAGCATAACACGCTCAGTAAGGAAAATATGAAAGCAAGTAGATAACTACACTATCTACATGCTTAAAATACATATATGTTTATTTTCCTTATAAAACAATATACATGTTCTTTAAAACAACTTCTATCAATGCGAAACCATTAATTCGTTAGATGGGTATATGCATATTCACATAGTAGCACACAGCTTCACACAGCATAATCTATTCACACAGTTCATATATAGAAAATGCTTTACACTTTGTACATCGATACATATTGAGAGATAAATTATGGGTTATCATATCTCTAGACACATAGCAAGGGAAGACATTTGTCACCTCACACAGCAGTGACAATGTCGTATCACATAGATATAACAAGACTTATGGCCATAGTCAGATTCCTGGCAACACTAATCAGGTGTGTGGGAACCCTACGCTTGGGGAGGCAGATCAACCATCCCTTCAGCTCATACTCATTCACGACACATTGTACCCTATGGATAATGCTCACGGTACATCGTGCTCTCGTGGATCCTTATCACCCATTTCCATTGTATCAAATCTCATGTGAGCAAGTCAGTGTCAGACACACAGTAATACACGATGGCTCAAGCACGATTTTGTACTCATCACATCACATACATAAATCACGTGTGAGTAGGTCAATGCAAGACACACAGCAATACATGACGGATCTACCACGGTTTTACTCAACACACAACACAATTAAAAAACCTCGTGCGAGCAACTCAGCGTAAGACACACAATATACTTGAGGCATCGAGCACGGCATTTCTAGGAATTTACATTCGAGCATAGTTAGAGCAAGACACACATCAATACTCAAAAGCACTAGCATGATTTCTAAAATCTAGTACGAGCATCTCGAGTGGAGCACACAGTATCACCCGAGGCATCGAGCACTCTTTTGTTTTTCTTAAAAGTCCCTTTGAAAATAACGTGCGAGCAGGGCTGGTCAATCTATCGATAGCTCTTATGCTCTAGCATGATTTCATACAGAAAAGAAATAGAAGGGGCTCCATGTATAGTCATGAGTGAGAGGGCAAATCTCCCTTCAATCACTCTCTAAAAGCATTTCATGAAAAAGATTTAAACCGAGAGCCCATCTATTATCATTCTTTCTCAAAACGTTTGCAAAACCTCTTTTTACAACAATCATAGAAGTCATGCAACTCATACTATGGACTTATTCTCATACATAGTTTTCTACCTAGATATATCAATATCTATGTATTTATTGCATACATTCGTATCAGAGCTGTGTTGGCCTGATGTGAGTCATTAATAAAACGTAGGAAAGTATATCCCCATAGTACTGTGCTTTTGTTTAGATATAACTGTGTATACCGTGATGGATTGAGCTTAATGAATTATTATAATACAGGAAGTTAGGCACTATGCCAGTTACACTCAAAGGTAGAGGGGCGAGAGCACGTGCTAGAGGCCGTAGAGGTAGGCCTGAGAGCCGTGCGGAGCCACAGACTGAGCAGGCTCCACAGAACCCTGCTGAGAGAGCAGAGGATACTGAGGCTCGCTTCTCTAGGTTAGAGCAGAGTATTGAGAATTTGGTGGAGATAGTCACGCAGGCCTTGGGCGTCGGTGATAGATGAGGTCCCGCAGCATAGCCTACTACTGAACAGGCAGCTGCAGAGGTGGAGAGACCTCATGCTGCTGAGACAGCTACAGTTACACCACCTCTAGCCCAGGATACAGATTCTCCTATCGTTCCACAGTAGAGCGGTAGTGATTTGGGTTATGACTGCGACTTGAGCAGTTGCGAGAGTTTCAAGCGCTGAAACCCCCAGTGTTTATAGGGGTGAAGGACCCAGTGGTTACGGAGGATTGGGTGTATGAGATGGAGAAACTATATAGGTTTTTCTGATGCACTTCAGCTGAGAAGGTTACCTTTGCCGTGTTTATGTTGAAAGGTGAGGCAGAGCACTGGTGGAGATCCACCGAAGCTATTTTGAGGGCTAGACACTCCGAGATTTCATGAGAGATATTCTTGGAGGCCTTCAGAAGACAGTATATTCCAGCTACCGCACAGAGGAAATTACGGATGGAATTTATGAATTTGGTTCAGGGGAACCATACTGTGGACGAGTATGAGTCCAAGTTTATGTCATTGGGGAGATATGACCTTGACACGATGGGTAGTGAGACCCGAAAGATACAAAAGTTCATGGATGGATTGAGATTGGCTATCCGGACTAAGCTAGCTCCCTTCAACATTTTGACTTACGAGGAGGCTGTACATAAGGCTCAGTTGTGTGAGCAAGACTTTGAGTGAAACGCCTCCAAGCTTGGGAGGATTAGTGTCAGGAAGGACAGAGACCGGAAGAGATTCGAGTTTGGAAGAGTGGCCAAGAGAGGTGGCCAAAGATTTTTCGAGAAGAGGCCTAAGATTGAGGAGGTGCAGGAGAGAGCTGCTAGACCTCCCATATACCCAGCCTTGACTGCGCTGAGGGGTATGACTATTGGAGGACCACGTCCTACTACTGATCAGTGTAGAAGATGTGGGAGATTTCAGGGGAATAGGCCCTGTCTGATGACCCCTATGGTGTGTTTTAGATGCGAGAGACCAAGACATATGGCTAAGCATTATCCCGAGAAGATGGAGATTGCCCCACAGAAGGGCAAGGAGCCTGAGGGAGCTCCAGTTGAGACAGCAGCCCCGAGGAGGAGGGCTACAGCTGAGGAAAAAAGGAAACAGGCTGTGGGTGTGAGCAGAGGAAGGGTGCACATGCTGGACCAGGACACTGCAGACGCATCGACGGATGTGATTAAAGGTACCATCCGAATCTTTGATTTAGAAGCTTTGGTATTATTTGATCCTGGTGCCACGCATTCTTTCATATCACCTTCCTTTGCACATAAATTATTGAAGCATGTGAAACCAACATTGTTGGGAAAAATGTTAATGATTTCCACACCCATGAATGATAGTTAATTGACTGAGCATGTATGTAGAGATTGTAAGTTAATGATAGAGGGGAAGGAAATGATAGCCAATCTGATTTTATTGAATATGAATGATTTTGATGTAATATTGGGAATGGATTGGTTGGCTACCAATCATGTTGTGATGGATTGTCATGCCAAAACATTGATGTTTTCAGGATTAGACAATCTTATTGTAAACTTTGATGAAAAGAAATGATATGAAAATAGTATCTTTGTTGTAAATAAAGGAGTATGATTTTAAATGCATATTGCTTAAGAGATAAATTATTGTTTATGATAAATGTTGAATGTGGAGTGATGGTTTATGTTACTAACGATGGAGAGGATAATGTGAAGGGTTCATTGCATACGTGGTTGATATAGATGAGGCACACCCGGAATTGAGGGACATAGCTGTAATTACGGATTACCCTGATGTCTTTCCGGATGAATTACCAGAACTACCACCTGAAAGGGAAATGGAATTTTGCATTGAGCTAGTGCCTGGTACAGAGCCGATATCGAAACCACCCTATAGAATGGCTCCGATAGAGTTAGAAGAGCTGAAGAAGCAGCTGCAAGAGTTGCTGGAGAAGGGGTTTATTAGACCGAGTGTCTCTCCTTGGGGAGCACCGGTTCTATTTGTAAGGAAGAAGGATGGAAGCCTCCGACTGTGTATAGATTATCGGTTGTTGAATAAGGCCACCATTAAGAACAAGTACCCCCTTCCAAGAATCGATGATTTGTTGGATTAGCTCCAGGGAGCCGAAGTATTTTCTAAGATAGATCTGCGGTCAAGGTACCATCAGTTGAGGAGCAGAAGTGGAGATATACCCAAGACAGCATTTCGTACCCGTTATGGCCACTACGAGTTTTTGGTGATGCCATTCGGATTAACGAATGCTCCCGCAGCATTTATGGCATTGATGAATGATATATTTAAGCCATACCTGGACAAGTTTGTAATAGTGTTCATTGATGACATTTTGGTGTATTCCAAGTCCAAGGAAGATCATGAGGAGCACTTGAGGATAGTTCTGCAGACCCTCTGAGAGAGAGAATTATATGCCAAACTCAGCAAGTGTAACTTTTGGTTGGAACAGATCTCATTTCTGGGGCATGTTGTGTCAAAGGATGGGGTATTGGTGGATCCATCCAAGATAGAGGCAGTTGTACAGTGGGAACAGCCCAAGACAGTAACTGAGATCAGGAGTTTTCTGGGATTGGCAGGATATTATCGGAGATTTGTAGAGGGTTTCTCCAGACTAGCTGCTCCATTGACACGCCTCACGCGAAAAGATGTTAAGTTTGTGTGGGATGAGGCATGTGAGAGGAGTTTTGAGGAGCTTAAGCGTCGATTGACGACTGCTCCAGTTCTTACCATTCCTACCAGCTCAGGAGGATTCTCGGTGTATACAGATGCATCACACCAGGGACTGGGCTGTGTGCTTATGCAAGATAGGAAGGTAGTTGCCTATGGATCTAGACAATTGAAAGATCATGAGAGGAACTACCCGACACATGATTTGGAGTTGGCGGCTGTAGTATTTGCTTTGAAAATATGGCGCCACTATCTCTATGGTGAGAAATTTCAGGTGTTCACAGATCATAAAATCCTTAAGTACCTGTTCTCACAGAAAGAGCTGGATATGAGACAGAGGAGATGGCTCGAACTCCTGAAGGACTATGATTGTGAAATCATGTACCACCCGGGTAAGGCAAATGTAGTTGCCGATGCTTTGAGTAGAAAGAACCTTGGGTTGGTATCTTATATGATGGTACGGGAACATGAATTGTTAGAACACTTTGCGAACCTCAGTTTGGATGTAACCCCACCTGGATCCGAGAGACTTGAGATCATGGCTAGTTTGAGACTAGAGCCAGAGTTGATTGGCCGTATTCGGTAAGCTCAGCAGAGCAATCGACGGTGCATTGATTGGCTGAGGCAGATACAGACATGTGTGGGTATCGATTTTGAGCAGAGTGCTGATGGCTTATTGAGGTTCAGAGGCAGAGTATGCGTTCCCAGGGATCCTGAGATCAGGAGAATGATTTTATCAGAGGCTCACTCATCGAAGTATACGATACATCCAGGAAGTACCAAGATGTATCAAAACCTTCGGAAGGTTTACTGGTGGTCTGGAATGAAGAGAGACATTGCTGAATATGTCGCTAAGTGTCTCGTTTGTCAGCAAGTGAAGGTAGAGCATCAGAAGCCTGCAGGATTATTGCAGCCTCTACCGATACCGACATGGAAGTGGGAGCATGTCACCATGGATTTTGTGATGGGGTTGCCGAGGACCCATAGAGGTCATGATGCCATATGGGTTATTGTGGACCGGTTAACTAAGTCCGCCCATTTCTTGGCTATGAGAGCTACCGATACACTAAGTCAGTTGGCGAACCTGTATATTCGAGAGATAGTACGGCTACATGGTGTACCAGTGAGCGTTGTTTCTGATAGGGATGCCCGCTTCACTTCCCATTTCTGGGAACATTTTCAGGAAGCGCTGGGGACCCGACTGAGTTTTAGCACCGCTTTTCATCCTCAGACAGATGGGTAGTCAGAGAGGACTATACAGACCCTCGAGGATATGTTGAGAGCGTGTGTGCTGGATTTTAGAGGCTCCTGGGATGACCACCTATAGTTAACCGAGTTCGCTTATAATAATAGCTATCATGCTAGTATCGGGATGGCACCCTATGAGGCATTATACGGACGTAGATGCTATTCCCCTATTGGATGGGAAGAGGTTGGTGACAGATAGATTTTTGCTCCGAACTTAGTGCAGCAGGCATCTGAGGACGTCCAGTTGATATGTGAGAGATTATGGACAGCTCAGAGCCGACAAAAGAGTTATGCTGACAAGAGACGAAGACCATTGGAGTTTGATGAGGGTGAGTCGGTGTTTCTGAGGGTATCACCATCGAAGGGTATTATGAGATTTGGTAAGAAGGGCAAGCTGAGCCCTAGATATATCGGACCCTTCGAGATTTTGGAGAGAGTGGGAGATAAGGCGCATAGGTTGGCATTGCCACCGAACTTGGCAAATGTCCACAACGTCTTCCACGTCTCAATGCTTCGGAAGTATCACCCGGACCCGGCACACGTGATAAGATATGAGCCATTAGAGCTCTATGAGAGTATGACGTATGTTGAGAAGTCAGTTCGGATATTGGACAGAAAAGAGAAAGTGTTGCGGAATAAGACAATTCCCTTGGTGAAAGTTCTTTGGCAATATCACACGGCGGAAGAGGCCACATGGGAATTGGAGAACTTGATACGGGAGAAGTACCCCCAACTTTTTGAAGAATGACTTGGTTCTAATTTGGAGGACCAAATTCATTGAAGGAGCGGAGAATGTGAGACCCCGTATATGTAAAGTTGTAATGTGTAATGAATGTGAATGGACTTGTAATGTAAAGTATGATCGATGTAAGTCCATGGATTCAATGTATGTATGTGTAATATGATTTGTAACGTACATACAAGTTCCATTGAGTATGAATATGAAGAAATGAGTTCCTATAAGTGATGGATGTGATTGAAACTCAAAATGGGTAGTGTGGTAAATGGATGGAAGCTGCATGAATATAAATGCTTCTATTTGGTTAGATATAGTATACCTTTGGACATACAATGAATGCACACAAGTTTCAATGTGCATAAGGTATGAATGGATGCCATTTTCAAGTTATAAAGGTGGATAGATGAGAAAATGGCCATGGCAGCAGATTAAGGATGTGTTGGTGTGAGTTGCAGCAAGAAAACTGCAGAAAATCTGGAAAGTATGAAGGCCAGATCGATCTCATAAGATGAGAGATCGATCTGGAAGAGCCAGAATGCTCTTATTTGGGCAATGGAATAGAGCAGATCGATCTCCAATGGGGCCAGATCGATCTCCTAAGCATTCTGTAATGAAAAGATCGATCCTCAAGCACCCAGATCGATCTCTTTAGCTCTCTGTTTGGGACCAGATCGATCTCATGCTTCGACAGATCGATCTCATGCTTAAAATTTCATGAAAATAAGAGATTTAAGGGGACCAGATCGATCTCCTCAAGCTATTTCTATATAAGGAGGGCTGAAAATCTAAAAATTTTAGGAAAAACACCAATCTTCCATTTCTAACCCAAAAACCTAACTTTCTCTCTCTAAAATCAGCCATTTTTAACAAGAATTGAGGGGAGACCATTAGACATTAAGTTGTTCATCTTGAGGAAGAGAACAACATAGTTGGAACCCAAAATCCCATTGTGAGTATTGAAGGATATAAGGGCATTGACATTTGGAGCAAGAAGAAAAATCATATTTGGTAAGATTCTAACACTCCAATCCAAGTACATTGTCTATTTAATTGATTTTGGAGTTGTTCGGCATGAGTATGTATGGATGAAAACACCTAGGTTGTGTTAGAAACTAATGTAACCTAGAAAATGGAATGCCTCTAGTGTGAGAAAGTATGATTTGGGGAGTTAGTGGTTTATAGGTTATGATAAGTTGTTAGATGAGTAATGTGGGTGATTTAGAATGGTTATGTGGAGTTATAATGTGGGTTTAAGTGAAATTATGAAAATGAGCATGTAAATGCTTGACAAATGCCATAGTGAGTAAATCAATGAAATATGAACACTATGAGCTTGATATCGATTTAATATCGATTTGGAATGAGTTAATAGGCCTAAAAGAATCCATAGATTCGAGTTTTGGATAAAGTAATGAAACGAGGCCTCATAAGCGTTAATAGAAAACTATAGGTCGAATTGACTATAGTGAACGCACGATGTCATATTATATGGATCGAATATAATACGGGATACGATTTTGTGCAGTCCCGAAGAGTTCGTTGAAGACGAATCAAACCGTACGAGTAAGTAGCTTAAGGAAGTGGAATCACGCATCGCGATTCCAGGTAAGGGAATTCTATAAGTATATAGAGGTAGCTGCTCGTAATTTGTGAGATTATAGGGTGTTTATGAAATGCATGAACGTTTGAGAAATTGGTTGTTTGGTATGCGAAAATAGTTGTGAATATTGGATGATTTGGTTTACATGGATGTATAAAAAGGGATAGTAAGGCTAATAATTGCATAAATCAAGTGTTTTGAACGCTTTCACAAAACATGTGTTTGGTTTCAAACGAACTGATAAATAGGTTGGCTATTGTGGTTTGATATTTGTAGCACATGTGAAGTGCCAAATATGTTTTGAGATAGTTTTAAAAGCTTATGAGCCGCCTATCATGTTTATGTGAATTAAACCGTGCTAGAGCCTAGCTCGCACCGGGTATTGATGTTTTCACTTGTATGAAACATGCTGGAGCTTAGCTCGCACCTTGATTTGGAAACTATGATGATGTTTATAAACCGTACTAGAGCTTCTGCTCATACGTGGCTTTTGAGTGGTTTGTCTTATGAGTATAACCGTACTAGAGCTATACTCGTACGCATCTCTTTATGAGAGGATGCATGAGTCGTGCTAGAGCTTTGCTCGCACAAGTTTGCACATTGTGATACGTATAAGGTTGTGAAAGTTGGTAAGATCCTTAAGCTCTACATCCTTAAGCTAACATCCTTAAGCCCAAAGAGGTGGGGAGGCTCTGTTAGGCAGGGAGGCTCTGTTCGGTGGGGAGGCTCTCTTATGGTGGGATCCTTAAGCCAACATCCTTAAGCCCTGGAGGGGCGGGGAGGCTCTGTTAGGCAGGGAGGCTCTCCTACATGGGTACGATAAGATCCTTAAAGCCTACATCCTTAAGCCAACATCCTTAAGCCCGAGGAGGCGGGGAGACTCTGTTAGGCGGGGAGGCTCTATTCGGTGGGGAGGCTTTCTTACAGAAGGATCCTTAAGCCCTACATCCTTAAGCTAACATCCTTAAGCCCGAGGAGGCAGGGAGGCTCTGTTAGGCGGGGAGGCTCTGTTCGGCAGGGAGGCTCTCCTTCACGGATATGGAAAACTCTTGGTATGGGGTAGGTAAGACATAGGAATGGCACCCCCAATCACGATATGAGTCTACGGAGTACGCTGTACCGTGTATATCACATGGAGTACGATGTACCGCGTGATGGTTAAGTGATGAGAAAGTCTGGCGAGGGATAATCCATCTTCGTGCCAGTATGATACCCCGCACACCTGGACGCGTGTGGTCTGGGATGATTTATGATGTAGTTGGTCCACATAGGCACTTTTGATATAGTGAGCTAGTTTTTATGCACATGTGTGAATTGTGAAATGAAAATGTGGTTGTGATTGTGAATTGATTTTGTGGTATTTATGTGTTGAGAAAGAGGTTTATGATGTTGGTTTAAAAAGGAGGTTTCTTAATGAATTGCCCTTTTTATCAATTTAAATGAGATTGAGCATGAGATGATTTATACATGATGTTCTTTTTACCATGTTTGATATGCCAATGTACATGATTTTGACACATGATATATATGTATACTCATATGGCATAGTTTTATTCCTCATGCTCCTACCATAAATGATTTATGCATAACACTATCAGCATGTAGATAGAGTAGTTATCTACCATGCTTGCATTATTGCCTTACTGAGCGTGTGGTTGCTCATCCCTCTCTATTTTCCCCCTACAGAGCGTGCATAGTAGCCCAGTGAGGACTGAGGCGTGGTATTTTGGACTCCGCTGCATCTCCATCGCTTAGAGGTATATACACAGTGATTCTTTTTGTATCTAAACAATGTAAAAGCACAGTATTCTTTGAGTTGTAACTATGGGGGATGTAGATGTCAGTAAAACATGCTTTTGTATAAGTACAAGATTAAATGCAAATGTATGACATCATTTTATTTAACTGAGAATGAATAAGATGTGGAGTTTATTGTTGACTCACAGCCCAACAATGTGTGGTGAGTTAGTTCGCGACCGGGTAAGGTAACAGTAAAACGCAAAAAAATTTTAGTGATTTTCGGTTAAAGAGAATGGAATTGGGTCGTGACAATTCGCACATAGCAGGTAAGAAAACATACGTATAGCTATCTCTATAACTTGTATAAGTCCCTTACCTCGAATCTCGTTTGTATCGCTTTCCTTCGATTCTCTCGTCTCGTGATCCACTCTATCGATTCCAACGATATCTTCTGGAACTGAAATCGTATACTACACTAATCAGTATACCTCATTTTACTTGCATGATATTCAAATCAATGCATTTGGCCATTTATATCTCATTCGACCTCATTACATCATTATTGGACTTTATCCTTTCATAAGTCCGTTTCAAGTATATACTCATTTTTTTTAGAATCTTTCAGACTCCTCGAGTCTATTGATTCGTATTAAACCAACATTAAGCTTATAATACCTCAAGTTCATAATTTCCATTTCATTGTGGCATTCATCAAACACCACATATACTCACTTTCAACCATTTTCATTTCTAATACATGAACTTCATCAAACTATTATACAATCATGTATATATGCTTAATAACATCCATTCATGCTTAAATTATCATTAAATCCATGCCTACTTGATTTTCTATCATTAAATCGATTCTAGGTCTTATCTTTATTTAAGCATGTTTAGCACATTTCAACCATTAATCTGTATACCAAATCAACTCATACAAGTATATAGATCAACATATTTGAGATTGATGCATTAAAATCTTACCAATCTCAACTTTTCTCCTTTTTCACAACTTTGAGGAAAAACTCATTTTCTCATTCGATTTAGTGATTCAGCCTCTCATTTCCAACTATGTTGTTCTTCTCCCCTCTATGAACAACTTTGATGGAATGAACTCCTTTCAAATCTCCAAGGAAAGTATTGATGATCTAGAGAGGAAGTTAGGTCACTTGGTTGAAAAATATGGAAAGGTTTGATGTTCTCCCGTGAATTGCAGTTCAGCAGGTCCTGTTTTATAGAAAATGCTTGATGAGATCGATCTCCATAAGTGAAGGATCGATCTATTGCTGCTTTTAGCCTTCCAAAATTTAATTTTTAAGCTTAGGAGATCGATTTGTCGAAGAACATGAGATCGATCTCTTCCAGGCCAGGAGCTTAATAGATCAATCTAGCAGGGTAACGAGATCGATCTTCTTCAGGCTGAGGCTTAAGGGGATCGATCTACTTGGACTAAGGATCGATTTCCTTCTTCAAAATGCCTCTAAGATCGATCTTCCTTGCATTGGAGATCTATCTTCCCTTGTCCTGCAGCCATACTTAGCCATCTTTTACTCAAATTCTCAAAGTTAACTTCATTTCCATTTACCACACTACTCATTTTGCATTCAAGACACATCCATCACTTCAAAATGTCCATTTCTTATATTTTATATATAATGAAACTTGCGTGTACATTTTGAATTCACATAACAAGTGTGTACATCGGATTTACGAACCTTACATTACTTATGATTCATATACATTAACAAGTGTATACATAGGGAAACATAAGGGTTACATGTGAAAATACGGGTCTTACATTAAGTGATTCCATAGATACAAGATAGCATCATATAAAAATGATTAGGTCCTAAAACAAAAATCGAATAACATTTAAGGACCATAAGTGTTATAAGTGAAAGATTGATTGATCGTATATTGAATTAAGAATTGGTCGTAGAATAGAAGTGAAGAGAACCAATCCTCTCTGTTACAGGGGATCAATCCTCTTATGGCAGTACGCCATAAGTGTTATGGAATTGATAGAGAGACTGATCCCCATAAGCATAGGATCGATCCCTATAGTGTCACTGGCATATCTTTACAGGTTTGGGAGAAAAGGAATTGATCTCCATGAAGAGTATGATTGATCCTTTAGTGTTTGGAGGCCTTTGAAGGCTATATAAATAGTTTAATGAACTAGATTGCAATGAATGCTTTTCTAACCTTCAAAGTGTGTAACTCCCATGTTGAAGACACTAAGGCCACCATATATTGATTGGGTATTTGAATAAAAGGAATGAATGGTATCATACCAGTTATGGTGCAAGGTCACATCATAAGATATAGTGAAATCCATGGAGATGAAGTAGTATCATATAGAGTAAATTGAGTCTTAAAACAAAAGATTATAAATGTTTAAGGATTAAAGTGCAAATGATTGATCAAAGGAAAAGTGTGTATAGTGATAAGGATAGGAAGCATATCATACATTTCTAATGTTTTCTATCCAACTCAAATGATTTATCGAACCATGCCTTATGCTTTATTGCCTTGTGCATGGCTGTAACGCCCCAAATTACGTACAATTTGGTTGGGTTACGAGTCAATGCTAGATCAATACAATAAATTTTTTTTCTTATCATATATATGCAATACATAAAATTAACATCCTCGATTAAAATCAAAAGGACATTTTTCAATTAATTAGAATTATCGTTCAATTATAATTAAACTATGTTTACATCCCCAAACACATTTCATAAACATTACTGTACTTACAAAAATTTAGATACAAAAGAATTCCTATTCTGGGTATACCTTTAACGCAGAAGAATACTCCGTGAAAATATGGTTGTGCAAAAAAAATCCTACTTGCAAAAGCAGTCCCCACTACTGTTGAGACCTGAGGAGGAAAGTAAGGGGTGAGCTAAACATGCTCAGTAATGAAAAGAATGTGGCAGGTAGATAAATATACTAATTATATGGGAAAAAAGGATAATCATGCAGAATATACAAAGTCTTTAGCATGTAGTAAAAATCAGAGTCAAAAAAATGATAAAAATAATAGTCTCAGTAGAACAAACATTACGCTGAAAATCATCAAGAGTTCTAAAAGCTTTACACAGTAGGATATAAAAATTTCCATGCGTTTATATAGTTCATTCAGTTAGTTCAGTAAATCAAATCGATTGAGACAAGGCAGAACATGCTTAAGCAGTATGACAATTGGCCAATGTCGGTGACTTCAAGCATCACTAATCAGGTGTGTTGGGATGTCCATCGTCATGGGAGTGGTCAGCTACCCAATCGGCTCACATTACGATATGTCTAAAGACAAAAACACGGTACAATGTACTCACGTGTGTGTCGCACGGTACATCGTACTCCATGGACTACAGAATAGTAAAAGCAACAATAATAGTGTAGCAGGTCTTAATTAAATCCATTGTCTCTAGTAAGTGCGAACCAGGCAGTGCAACACGTAGTCAGCACGCGGATCAAGCACCTTTATCTGACATAGATTGATAAGCAGCTCATTTTCATTAAAACAGTTCTAAACTCAATTCATTATATAAAACAATTTAAATAGGAGCTGACTCATCATTTTTCAATTAAAAATCCCCGTATGCAGTATGCGAAAGTTAAAGCTAGGGATTTTCAATTTAATACAATAATTTAGGTCGTATCGGTGTCTATGTAAATAAATTAATTTTATCGGTAAGATTAGGCAATTTAATTAAGGCTAAAATTCTATAATTTCCATAGCTATAAAATCGGCCTAAAATATATATCTACAGTTCAGCAGAAAGTACGTGTAAATATCTCTAGCAGCTCACAAATTTTTCCTTACCCCAGTGGCTGAAAGTAGTTCCTTTATGCCTGAGTATGTGGGTCAGTCAGTCTGTTGCTGTGAGTTCGCTTCGAGGCAATATTATTAAGATTGGGTACTTAAACGCCACAAATGCACTTCTTAGTTTAATGGTATTCTTTCCATTTCCTTGTGTTGTTTCCCCTGTCTTCGTCGAATTTTGCAAGGCTTAACTCTGACACGAACTCATGGTCAGTTCCACTTTTCTAATCGAGAAAATAAGGAAACAAATCAATAGATCCTCTCATTTGGTAGCTGTTTCTAGGCCAGGCAGTATACGTTCACAGGAGTTGGTTACGCCAACCTTGCTTCCACCGTGGTCTTCTTACTTTCTTTACCATTTAGCAACAAAGAGCCCTACTACCTTTCGCTTATGCCCTGTACTTCCATGTTGAAGGTTACTCAGCTCTGTACCAGGGAACGATGGCCTCGATTTTACTTCTTTTTGGTGACTGCTTCAGCTTAACTCTGCATCGTCTCTTCCCTTGTTCAATACTGCCAAGACATGATAGAAGACCATTGCTTCCACGGCTTGTTAAGAGACACTTCCTTTAAACAACATTTGGTGCCTTTGTTTTGGCTCTATCGTCGCTCATCCTTTCTCTCTTATTTCTCATTAACATGGAGTTCCATTTCTCTACTATAGCAAACTAAAAATTACCTTTCTTTTTGTTCATTTTCTACTATCTTGCACTACTTCCTCTCCTACTCTCTTTCTCTTTTCTAGCCTTCTTATCTTGTCTATTCTATCCTCGTCTACTTGCTTCTAAAATTGGTGCACATCACACCTCTCCTGCCAACAGCTTACATCTACTATCTTTCTCTCTCATTCTCTGTTCTAGTTTACAACAGCAGCCAAGCGAGTTATGCCTTTTCATTTGTTTCTCTTGCAACTTTAGGAAACAAAATGGAGAAGCAATGGCTTCACACACTTTCTTATCTCTCTTCCTCTCCTCCTCTGCTTCTCCCTCAATTTATTCTCCTCTGTTTCTATCAACTATCGCAGCTTTCGCTGCTCTCTTTTCTGTTCAATTCCAAGCCCTCACGTTTGTTGCTCTCCTTTCTTTTCACCTGCAAGTTATCATTCTCGGATAGCCATCAATGTCACACCCCACTTTCGGGTGTCCCTCATCCATACATGTACTACAATCGGTTAGGCTATGAGTCAATGTAATTACTAAATTCCATAAATTTACAGAGAAAATATTTATAACTTTAATTCACACTCCCAGGTGTGTGAGTAGATATACAAAATCAATTGTATAATATAATACCTTTACATAACATCCCCATACAACTGTTTACATTTTCGATTCATGACTGTGCGATACATTATAATAGATACAAAATACTCATGTGTATACAAATCTTTATTCCTTTGCAACTGGTGTGAGCTATCTAATACAAAAGGGATCTCGAGACCACCGCATTGTCCTACTTCTCAGTATCTGGAGGGGAAAAATAGTGGGATGAGCAAACCATAGCTCAGTAAGGAAAATGATGCTAATAGGTAGATATTGTACTATCTACATAGCCCATGCATGACTAAACCAAAACATGTTTTACTGTAAATGGAATTAATACTAGAAAATGCATTTAATTCGTTTTTCTCTCAAGCATTTTCCAAAAACAAGTATACAATACTTCCATTTAAAAGCATGCTCCTAAAACAGTGTTATCTTAGCACGAGCATTAAAATCAAGAGATTGATCGAATTACAATATCTCTTTGCCTTTCTCAAAACATTTCTTTTCATCAAATCTCTTTCTTTCTGAGTTTCTCAATTGCTTTTATCTCTGAGATAGGCATGGAATTCTCGATAATCAAATATCCACGACATATGGCCATAGTCAGTGATCACAGGCCTCACTGATCAGGTGTGCATAGGGCATCACTTTGCCTGAAAGGGGATGGGTCAGTCCTACCCTCCGGCTCATCTCAATCAACATCATCTCCCTCATCATATCACATATACTCATGGTACAAGGTACGCCATGTGTCATCTACACGATACTCATACTCACGTGCACCCAACATGGTACATAGTATACCAACGGACAACACACAGTTCAATGTACGACCGTGGACCCAGTCCATCTACCAACTCCAAAGGACTCATCATCCTGAATCATGTCTCATATACCAGGCGAGCAAATCTGCGTGACACACTCTCACGACCCAAACTACCCAAAAATCAGAGTTAATTTTTCACGTTTTATTATTTTCTTTCATTGCTTACCTATCCTCGAATCGTGACCACACTCCACTAATAATTGGGCTGTGCGTCAATGTCAGTCCCACCATACAATTACCATCTAACTTATTTCTTCTCCAGTCATTTATAATTGTTTACATTATTTATACATCCCCTAAAGTTACTTACAAACATGTTATTGTGCTATGCTTATGTAGATACAATATGTACAAGTGTATATACCTTATGTTGATGGGCAGCAGCGGATATCCGGAATGCAGTACTGAGTCGTCGCAACTTCAACTGGAGATTATCTGTGGGAGAAAATGAAAGGGGTGAGCACATCAAGCTCAGTAAGGCAATCCTACGAACAAGTAGGTAACCATACTACCTACATGAACGTGGTGCCATGCATAAACCACCCTTTCTCCACACATTTTAAAACAAATGATATGAATTATGATGTTATGTAAAACACATTTGCACGGAAAATTCAACATGCAATTATATTAAAAATCATATCTTTCTCATATAAAAATTTCACAATAGAGCCAGGACTCGACCCCTCCTTCGGGTGATCCTGACTCACACAAAATCATGAAAATCGATTTACATCACATATGGGTTTAAAAGCATGGAAATAATCATCATGCACATTTAGGTTAAAAACCCAGTTTAAATCATCGTCAAATCATCAATATGCGAGACTAGGCAATGTCTGTATATAGGCAATTAACCAGGACTATGGCCATATGTGTCCTCGTGAGTCCCTCCAGCTACACGGATCCTAGTGTGCGAGGTCTCACCCTGATCGGGAACCGCCCGGGAGGTGGGTCAATCCATCCCGTCAGTCTTATCCGATCCCAGACATCCGAAGATGCCGTATCCGAAGATACCACACGGTACATCGTACTTCAGGCTACTTGCACGGTACATCGTACTCCATGGACCCCCAGCCTTATCCCTCGTTCGGGCTCATCAGCTGGTCCTTCAACCCTTATCCCTCGTTCAGGCTCATCAGGTGGATCTCCAACCCTTATCCCTCGTTCGGGCTCATCAGGTTGTTTCTCTAACCCTTATCCCTCATTCGGGCTCATCAGATTATTTTAACATGCCATGTCTCAAAACGCACGTGCGAGCCTATTTAATCGGTGACACACAGTCAACCCGATGCTCCAAGCACGGCTTATCGTATGATCTCTGAAAAGTAGTGCGAGCGGTGCTCTAACACTGTCGGTAAATCAAGTAAAACTAGTGCGAGCTAAGCTCTAGCACTCTGTATGTAAATCATGTGAAAATCTGGTGCGAGTTAGACTCTAGCACCCTGTCACGAAAATCATGTAAAATCTGGTGCGAGTTAGACTCTAGCACCGTGTCACGAAAAGCAATGTGAAACCTGGTGCGAGTTATACTCTAGCACCTATGCATGTAAACTCTAGTGCGAGCTCTCGCTCCAGCACTAATGCGTGCATCACACAAATCGAAAATATCGTGCGAGCTGAGCTCTAGCACGTCATATGTCAATAAAACACGTAGGCGGCTCTGTTTCCTCAAAACAGTTTTCAAAACAATTTCACGTTGAAAGTATGCCATGCTGTGCATTTTTTTTCAAGGTTAGCCAGCCTACTAATGCATGCATCAAAACACCTCCAGAATGAGCAAGAACCTCTTGTTCTTGCTCCTCCCAATTTTTCCTAAAGTTGGAAACAATTACCCTTAACAAGGGTATTTTAGTAATTTTACCCATACGGGGCACTAAAATTATTCTTCGACCTCTAGACCCTCCAGAATATTTTTAAAAGCCTGTATATGAATTCAAATTGCGTAAAGCTACCTCTAGTAGCCCGTAAAATTCCCTTACCTGGAATCGCGCGCAGACTACACCTGTCTCGATGATACCGAACCTCTCGACCCAAGTGCGCGCCAACCAATGTACGTAACTGCATATAACCACATAATCGAGGTTAATTCAATTATCCCGATCAGTATATTGCATTTACTGATCAACTTTAAGGTATTGGGACTTATCTACCTTATTGGGCCTCGGCCCCCTTTTGGCCCTTTTTACATTTATTAATTCCCTTCTTCGGGTATACCGGGCTTATACAGCTTTCTAATAATTATCGGGCTTCATTCCAAATTCATTGGATAGCCCGTATACCATTTACGGCAATTATATTACGACTCAGAATAATATTCCTTCCCACGTGAAATTAATCCATAATTCCGTAAAATAATTAAAACTCGGTATTTAAAGAACTCTGATTGCCGGAATTAAATTGTACTTACCCGATCGACGCGGGGTACGAGAATCAGAGCTCGATCGGCTCTCGTTCGATCTCTGTCGTGAAGCTGCACAGTTAGGTAAATCCGGATTATTTTCCATTAAAATAATATTAAATTAAATTTCTGGAATTTACCCGTAGGTCAATTTTGACCTTCGGTCAATTTACCCGAACCTCGAGTCATCCCCGGTAAATTTCTTTCCTTTTCTCCCCCCTTTTTCCTTTCCTTTCTTTCCTTTTCCTTCCTTTTCCTTTCTTTTCTTTTCCCCTTTCCTTCCTTTTCCCTCCTTTTCCTTCCCATTCCTTTCGGCCAAACGGCACCGTTTACTGTCTATTGCCTTCGCCGGTGGTTCCGACGGTCTCACCGGCCGAGATCGGTCTCAAAAGAATCGGCTTCTTCCCCTAAGTGCGTCGGTGCCCTCCGTTTCAGCCCAGATGCTGCGGTTCGTCGGGAATCGGCTTGTTTCTCCGGTGATTTTCCTCAGCTCCGATCGGCCTGCTCCGGCCACCTGGCGGCGTGATACCGGTACCCACGTGCTCGCCGGACTCCCCTCTTCCTCCTGGTAGCTTCGTCGAAGCTCGTCGGTCGCCGGTGTGCGAGAATCGACGGTGAAGGTCACGGGTCACTGTTTCGATTTTGGTTTCTCGGGTTTTTCCCGAGTTTCTCTCTCCTCTCTTTTTTTGTTTCAGTTACCTTTTTTTTATTATTTTTATTATTATTATTATTTATTTTAATTATTTTACTATTTAATAAAATACTCCATAAAATCCCAAAATATCTACCTTATATTATTTTTATTCTACTTTAATTTATTTAATTTAAATTTAATTTATTAATTATATTTTTCTCTAAATTTTGATATTATTTCTTCCCGTTTTTCGAGATATCGTTCCGGTAATTTTTTCGGTATTTTTAAAATTTTCGAATCTTGATCAATTGACCCAAAATTTATAATTTCCTTATTATCGATCAAGATATCTTATATCCTTATATTTTTTTTAATTAAAATTTTCTTATCGCCCTAATACCGGGTTTTGGTATTTTTACCATTTTACCCCTGCTCTTGTTTCGGAATCAATTTAACCTGACCTTCCTTCATACATCCCTCATCTTTTCTTATTTAATTTTCGTATTTTAATTAAATTCGGGTCTTACACACACAGTCATTGCAAGGCTCCAGGGCGGTATCTCTCAGTGCGAGCAACAGCTTCTAGCACAATATCAACCCAACTCAGCAAAATTGGTACGAGCAATGCTCCAGCACCTTTCTCAAATCCATCGTGCGAGATGAACTCGAGCACGACATATCAAAACATAGAAACATATACGACCTAACACTCCAGCACATTTTCATTATAAAACCACGTGCGAGTTACACTCCAGCACGATTAATCAAAACATGTAGACGTATGCGAGTGAAACTCCAACATAGTCAAAATCATTAAAACAGGTGTGAGCTAGAGTTCCAACACCGATTCACAACTTAAATCTGATAGGTGGCTATTTTCTCTTTTAAAAACACAAAACATGTTTGTTTTGTAGCATGCTGTCCCATACTCAACATGTAAAACTAGCCAACCTATCTATCATCATTTCTCAATCTCAAAATTAATACATAGTTGGAAAAACATCGAAAACATGCATATCATGCAATTTCCTTACCACATCCCATTTTCACAAAACATACATATCATAACACAATTCATGATTTCATATCATTTCATAGTTTCATAGCTAAACGTAGTAATTCTAGCGTCATAACTATTGAAATCACTGTAAAAATACGTACGAATATCTCTATCTCTAACATATAGTCCCTTACCTCGAATCGCGTTCGTATTTTCCTTCGTCTCGTTTGCTTCGTTCGCCATCCGGGTTAACCGTGTTCCACGTATGTCAATCTACACGTGTAAATCATTAGGTTATTTTCTTTTCTTTCTCTTGGACATATACATTTCACTTATTTAGCTACTTATGCTTCCCTAGCTTCTTATCATATTTCATTTTTTTCCCACTAATCTACTTATACCTACTCTCAAGTTCTCCATCACATTCCCATAGATCTCCCTTCATAAACTCCTCTTAATATTACGCATCCATCGCTACAATCATCATTCCTATCCATATTTCACATATTATCCAACCCATTAAATACCTAGAAATCCATATTTAAAGCTTGAAGGTTGAAGAGCTTACCCTTTTACTTAGCCAAACTTGTGGTAGCCAAAACTCCTTCTCTTGGTCACACCAATGTGTGATTTTTTAGGTATGTTGTTCTCCTTACTTCAAGGAACAACTTTTCCTTCTTGAGCTTCTTCCAAATCTGGCTAGAATGTAGTGATTTTTAGAGTGAGAAAGCTTGGATCTTTGAGAGAAAATGGTAGGTGTGGGTTTAGTGGGATGGAAATTTGATTTTTAGTCCAAATCTCGTGCCCTTTTTATAGACGCAGAGACATGAGATCGATCTTGTCCTTATAGAGATCGATCTCTGCGAGGTTTGGTAGTCCTTTTTACCAAACACAACTACTACCAGATCGATCTTCTTCCATGATGAGATCGATCTGTTTGTAAGCAAATCTCTTCTTGGAGATCGATCTGCCTCTTGTAGGAGATTGATCTGCTTTTTATAGAACCTTAATGAGATCGATCTGTCGAGGGCTTGAGATCGATCTGTCTCAGGTAGAGAGTTAAGGAGATCGATCTGGCTAGGGAGGAGATCGATCTGCTCTTACCCGAGAGCTAAGGAAGCCAATCTTCTCATTACAGAATGTTTAGCAGATCGATCTGGCCCCATTGGAGATCGATCTGCCATGTTCCATTGCTCAAATAAGAGATTTTTTGCTCTTCCAGATTGATCTCTCATCCTATGAGATCGATCTGTCATTCATAATTTTCAGATTTTGCTGCAGTTTTCTGTAGAAACTCACACACATACATCCTTAATTTTTTACCATAGTCATTTTCTCATCCTACCACCTTTGAGACTTGAAAATGACTTTCATTCATACTTTATACACATTAAAACTTGTGAGTAATCCTTGTATACCCAAAGGTATACAATACATAACTAAATGGAAGTACCAAGATTTATAGCACTTATACAACTTCACATTACAAGTACATCACCATACCTATGAATTCTTCATTAATTGGTCCAAAATCATACATATTATAGTTTCATCTACATATATACAAGGTTAAACATATACGGGGTCTCACATTCTCCTCCACTTAGACAATTTGATCCTCCAAATTAAACCTAGTCTATTCCTAAAAAAGTTGGGGATATTTCTCCTTCATCAGGTCCTCTAACTCCTAAGTGGCTTCCTCCGATGTATGATTTTGCCATAGGACCTTAACCAATGAAATCGTTTTGTTCTGCAGCTCCTCTTTTCTGTCTAATATCCGGATCGATTTTTCCACATATGGCATATCCTCCTTGAGCTCCAATGGCTCATAGCTAATTACATGTGTTGGATCTGGGTAGTACTTCCGAAGCATAGAAACATGGAAGACATTATGGACCTCCGTTAGCTCAGATGGTAAGGCTAGCTTAGATGCTCTATCTCCCACTCTATCCAATATCTCGAAGGGACCAATGTAACGAGGACTTAGTTTTCCTTTCTTCCCGAACCTCATTATTCCCTTAGAAGGAGATACTCTCAAAAATACAGACTCGCCTACATCAAACTCAAGTGGTCTCCGTCTCCTATTAGCATAGCTCTTTTGTCGACTTTGAGCTGTTTGCAACCTCTCACATATTATCTGAACATCCTCGGAAGCTTGTCTAACCAAATCGAGAGCAAACAATTGTCTGTCACTAACTTCTTCTCAACCAATAGGTGATCGGCGTCTACGACCATATAGTGCCTCATAAGGGGTCATACCAATACTTGAGTGATACTGTTATTATAGGCGAACTCAATCAATGGCAAGTGATCATCCCATAAGCCTCTAAAATCTAGCAAACATGCTCTCAGCATATCCTCCAATGTTTGTATAGTCCTCTCAGATTGAACATTTGTCTGAGGATGAAAAGCGACGCTAAAGCTCAATTGGGTCCCCATTGCTTCCTGAAAATGTCCCCAAAAGTGGGAAGTGAAGTGGGCATCCCTATCAGAAACAACACTCACTGGGACTCCATGCAACCTCACTATCTCCCGTACATACAAGTCCGCCAGTGCACTCAAAGTATCTGTAGATCTCATGGCTAAAAAGTGTGACGATTTCGTTAAGTGATCTACTATCACCCAGATTGCGTCATGGTTCTTACGGGTTCTCGGTAACCCCATCACAAAATCCATGGTGACGTACTCCCACTTCCATGTTGGTATCAGTAAAGGTTGCAATAATCCTCCTGGTTTCTGATGCTCAACCTTTACCTGCTGACAGATGAGACATCTAGCAACATACTCAGCTATGTCTCTTTTCATTCTAGACCACCAATATACTTTTCGAACATTTTGATACATTTTACTACTCCCCGGATGTACTGTGTATCTCGATGAGTGAGCTTCTAACAAAATCAACTTTCGAAGCTTTGAATCCTTAAGGACGCATATTCTATTCCTGAACCTTAGTACTCCATCTGAACTCAATACAAAATATGTACCCTTCCTCTTCTAAATTTAGCTAATCACATCAATACACCATCGATCATTTTACTGATCTTGTCGGATTCTCTCAATCAGCTCCGGCTCTAATCTCTAGCTAGCAATTATCCCATAGTTTCCAATCTCAGGTGGCGTCATATCTAAACTAAGGCTCGTGAATTGTTCCAACAACTCGTGCTCTCTAACCATCATATATGATACCAACCCAAGACTTTTTCTGCTCAATGCATCTACAACCACATTTGCCTTCCCCTGGTGGTACAAAATCTCACAATCATAGTCTTTGAGGAGTTCTAACCACCTTATCTGTCTCATGTTTAACTCCCTCTGTGAGAATAGATACTTCAGACTCTTGTGATCCGTAAAGATCTGAAATCTCTCACCATACAAGTAGTGACATCATATCTTCAATGCAAATACTACGACCACCAACTCTAAATCGTGAGTGGGGTAGTTCTTCTCATGATCTTTAAGCTGTCTAGATCCATAAGCTACTACCCTTCCATTCTGCATCAAAACACAACCTAGTCCTTGATGTGAAGCGTCTGTATACACAGAGTAGTTCCCTGAGCTGTTAAGGATAATAAGAATTGGCGCAGTGGTTAATCTGCGCTTAAGTTTCTGAAAACTCTTCTCACAAGCTTCATCCCACGTAAACTCCATATTCTTCCTCATAAGTTGTGTCAACGAAGCAGGCAGTCTAGAAAAACCATCTACAAATCTCCTGTAGTAACCAACCAAACCCATAAAGCTTTTGATCTCTGTGATTGTCCTGGGCTATTCCTACTGAACAATAGCCTCAATCTTGGATGGATCCACTGACACCCCATCCTTCGATACAACATGGCCCAGAAAAGAAATTTTCTCTAGTCAAAAGTCACATTTACCAAGTTTGGCATATAACTTTCTCTCTCGGAGGGCTTGCAATACAATTCCTAAGTGCTGCTCATGATCTTCCTTGGACCTTGAATACACTAATATATCATCAATGAAAACGATCACGAACTAGTCCAGGTATGGCTTGAATATCTCATTCATTAGAGCCATAAAAGTTGCTGGCTCATTCGTCAACCCGAAAGGCATCACCAGGAACTCGTAATGACCACAGCGGGTGCAAAAAGCTGTCTTGGGCACATCCTCCTTTCGAATCTTCAATTGATGGTACCCAGACCTCAGATCTATCTTGGAAAAGATCTGTGCTCCCCGAAGTTGATCCATAAATCATCGATGTGCAGCAAGAGGTACTTATTCTTGATGGTAGCCTTATTCAACATCCGATAGTCAATGCACAACCTAAGGCTCCCATCTCTCTTCTTCACAAACAATATCGGAGCTCCCCATGGTGAGATGCTCGGTCTTATAAACCCCTTACCTAGCATATCTTGCAACTGCTTCCTTAATTCTTCTAGCTCAACTAGAGCCATCCTATATGGTGACTTGGAAATTGGCTCGGTTCTAGGTGTTAAATCTATACCGAATTCCATTTCTCTATCTGGTTACAATCCCAGTAGGTCGTCTGGAAAGATATCAGGGAATTCTCTAACCATTAGAATGTCATCCATATTCGGATGTGTTTTGTCCAAATCCACCACATAAGCAATAAAACCTTCAAAACAACATTTATGTCATGTATATACTAAGGCACTTTACTTGTCACAAAATTTAAGATTTCATTATTTCTTCTAAAATCTTACAACACATTCATCGGGTAGAGAAAATGTAATAGACTTAGTGTGGCAGTCTAAGACAGCATGATTGGTAGCTAACACATTCATCGGGTAGAGAAAATGTAATAGACTTAGTGTGGCAGTCTAAGACAGCATGATTGGCAGCTAACCAATCCATTCCCAAGATTACATTAATGTCATACATATTTAACAAGATCAAGTTGGTTGTCACACACTTATCTACTACCCTCACTTTACAATCTTTATACACTTGTTCAGCTAATTGGCTAACTCTCATCGGAGTGCTTATTAACAAAGTCCCATTTAAGTGTGTGGGTTCAACAAGACCTGTCAACCTTGATGCACATACAGGTGATATGAAAGAATGCGTAGCACCAGAATCAAACAAAGCTATAGCTTCCAAGTTAAAAATTACGATTGTACCTTTTATCACCTCGGAAGAGGTATCTGCTGATGCCTGGTCTATCGCATATACCCTGCCTTGACTGATAACTTGCTTCCCTTTTTCTTCAGCTGTGGCTCTCTTCTTTGCAGGAGGTGTAACTGTAGGAACTTTCTCTAGCTCCTTACCCCTCTGTGGGACTACCTCAACTGCTTCTGGATAATCTCTTGCATAGTGCCCAAACCTACCACATCTAAAGTATCGTGTACCCTGAAGATGACAAGGCCTACCACCATGATATCGGCCACACACTCGACACAGATCAGTAGTCGGTCGGGGTCCACCAATCACTATACACTTGGCTGGTGTCTGAGTCGGATGCACGAAAGGCCTAGCAGACTTCTTCTGTGACTCACATGCCTCTCTCTGACACTTACTTATAGTTTCTCATCCAAATCAGGTACTCTTGCCATCTCCCAATTTCCTCGGACCATTGTCCATACCCCAACTAAACTCTGAAATTTACAGGTTATAATCCTACTCACAAAACTGGGCCTGTCATACAGCCTCTCTATATGTAGCAACATCAAACGAGGCCAACTTAGCTTGAATCAAAGGCCTCAATCCATCCACAAATTGCAAACCCTAATAGCTTCACTCCTGATAAAGTTTGGATCATACCGGCCAATGAGGTGAATCGTGACTCGTACTCATCAACTGTTCAATTCCCTTGAGTCAAATTTAGGAATTCCATCTGTAACCTATGTCGAGTGGTATCTGGGATGTATTGCTCTCTGAAAGCACCCAAAAACATATCCCATGTGATTACCACACTCTGAGCTCTCAACATAGGCCTAGTGGACTTCCACAAGCGCTACTCTCTCTGTAGCCGAACATATACAAAAATCAAACAACTTCTCCATCTAACTGATTCAATCCTCAACCACTATCGAATCCTTTACCCCGCTAAAAGAATAAGGCTTAAAGTCCATAAAATGCCTCAACCTCTCCATATCACAATCATATCAATACCCCAGATCATCATCATCATACTTCTGCGGGGCTACTAGAGGAGGTATTGGTCAAATATGGGGATCTCATGGCCTAACCAGTTCAGGTTGTGCAGGTGCAACATCTTCAGGTTCAGGTGCAGCTGCTGGGGGATTCGGTGCAGTCTGTCCCACTGTACCAGGTACATCCTCAAACCTAGCCATAATCTGATCCATCATGGTCATCACCGTGCGCATGTCTTCCTCTAATCAGGCTATCCGAGGAACGGAAGCCTCTATCTGTTCCTGGGGCTCATGATTAGAGGACAATCTACTATGCCTCTCAGTCCTGTCATTTCGCCCTTGAGCTTTCGAGCTCTCTCCCCTCTTGTAGTGTCTCTCAGGCATATCTCACAAGCCTGATAACTTCCTGCATTTATAATAAACTTTTAATTTACTACCAGCTTCATATACACATTTGTATCTAAATATCGCACAGTAACTTGGAGATGTATGTTTTCTTAGTCCTAAACATCGACTCACATCAGACCAACCAAGCCCTGATACCAAATCTATCACACCCCATTTTCGGGTGTCCCTCATCCATACATGTACTACTATCGATTGGGCTGTGAGTCAATGTAATTACTAAATTCCATAAATTTACAGCAGAAATATTCAAAACTTTAATTCACACTCCCAAGTGTGTGAGTAGATATACAAAATCAATTGTATAATATAATACCTTTACATAACATCTCAATACAACTGTTTACATTTTCGATTCATGACTGTGCCATACATTATAATAGATACAAAATACTCATTTGTGTACAAATCTTTATACCATTGCAATTAGTGGGAGCTGTCCAATACAAAAAGGATCTCAAGACCACCGCACTGTCCTACTTCTCAGTATCTGGAGGGGAAAAATAGTGGGATGAGCAAATCACAGCTCAGTAAGGAAAAGGATGCTAACAGGTAGATATTGTACTATCAACATAGCTCATGCATGATTAAACCAATACATGTTTCACTGTAAATGGAATTAATACTAGAAAATACATTTAATTCATTTTTCTCTCAAGCATTTTCGTAAAACAAGTATACAATACTTCCATTTAAAAACATGCTCGTAAAACAGTGTTATCTTAGCACGAGCATTAAAATCAAGAGATTGATCGAATTACAATATCTATTTGCCTTTCTCAAAACATTTCTTTTCATCAAATCTCTTTCTTTCTGAGTTTCTCAATTGCTTTTATCTCTGAGATAAGCATGGAATTCTCGGCAATCAAATATCCACGACAAATGGCCATAGTCAGTGATCACAAACCTCACTGATCAGGTGTGCATAGGGCATCACTTTGCCTGAAGGGGGATGGGTCAGTCCTACCATCCGGCTCATCTCAATCATCATATCACATATACTCACGGTACAAGGTACGCCATGTGTCATCTACGCGATACTCATACTCACATGCACCCAACACGGTACATAGTATACCAACAGACAACACATAGTTCAACGTACGACTGTAGACCCAGTCCATCTACCAACTCCAATGGACTCATCATCCTAAATCATGTCTCATATACCAGGTGAGCAAATCAGTGTGACACACAGTCATCGCAAGGCTCCATAGCGGTATCTCTCAGTGCGAGCAACAGCTTCTAGCATAATATCAACCTAACTCAGCAAAATTGGTGCGAGCAATGCTCCAGCACCTTTCTCAAATCCATCGTGCGAGATGAACTCGAGCACGACATATCAAAACATAGAAACATATACGAGCTAACACTCCAGTACATTTTCATTATAAAACCACGTGCGAGTTACACTCCAGCACGATTAATCAAAACATGTAGACGTATGCGAGTGAAACTCCAGAATAGTCAAAATCATTAAAACAGGTGTGAGCTAGAGTTTCAACATCGATTCACATCTTAAATCCGATAGGTGGCTATTTTCTCTTTTAAAAACACAAAACATGTTTATTTTGTAGCATGCTGTCCCATACTCAACATGTAAAACTAGCCAACCTATCTATCATCATTTCTCAATCTCAAAATTAATACATAGTTGGAAAAACATCGAAAACATGCATATCATGCAATTTCCTTACCACATCCCATTTTCACAATACATACATATCATAACACATTTCATGATTTCATATCATTTTATAGTTTCATATCTAAACGTAGTAATTCTAGCATCATAACTACTGAAATCGCTGTAAAAATACGTAAGAATATCTCTATCGCTAACATACAGTCCCTTACCTCAAATCGCGTTCGTATTTTCCTTCGTCTCGTTTGCTTCGTTCGCCATCCTAGTTAACCGTGTTCCACATATGTCAATCTTCACGTGTAAATCATTAGGCTATTTTCTTTTCTTTCTCTTAGGCATATACATTTCACTTATTTAGCTAGTTATGCTTCCCTAGCTTCTTATCATATTTCATTTTTTTTTTTCACTAATCTCATTATGCCTTCTCTCAAGTTCTCCATCACATTCCCATAGATCTCCCTTCATAAAATCCTCTTAATATTACTCACCCATCGCTACAATCATCATTCCTATCCATATTTCACATATTATCCAACCCATTTTTGCCTAGAAATCCATATTTAAAGCTTGAAGGTTGAAGAGCTTACCCATTTACTTAGCCAAACTTGTGTTAGCCTAAACTCCTTATCTTGGTCACACCAATGTGTGATTTTTTGGGTATGTTGTTCACCTTACTTTAAGGAACAACTTTCCCTTCTTAAGTTTCTTCCAAAACTGGTTGGAATGTAGTGATTTTTAGAGTGAGAAAGCTTGGATCTTTGAGAGAAAATGTCAGGTGATTGTTTGGTGGGAGGAAATTTGATTTTTAGTCCAAATCTCGTGCCTTTTTTATAGACGTAGAGACATGAGATCGATCTGGTCCTTGTGGAGATTGATCTCTGCAAGGTTTGGTAGTCCTTTTTACCAAACGCAACTACTACCAGATCGATCTTCTTCCATGATGAGATCGATCTGTTTGCAAGCAAATCCCTTCTTGGAGATTGATCTACCTCTTGTAGGAGATCAATCTGCTTTTTATAAAACCTTAATGAGATCGATCTACTTTTTATAGAACCTTAATGAGATCGATCTGTCGAGGGCTTAAGATCGATCTGTCTCAGGCGAAGAGTTAAGGAGATTGATCTGCTCTAACCCGAGAGCTCAGGAAGCCCATCTTCTCATTACAAAATGTTTAACTGATCGATCTGGCCCCATTGGAGATCGATCTGCCCTATTCCATTGCTCAAATAAGAGCATTTTTTACTCTTCCAGATCGATCTCTCATCCTACGAGATCCATTTGTCATTCATATTTTCAGATTTTGCTGCAGTTTTTTGCAGAAACTCACACACATACATCTTTAATTTGCTGCCATAGTCATTTTCTCATCCAACCACCTTTGAGACTTGAAAATGACTTTCATTCATAATTTATACACATTAAAACTTGTGTGTAATCCTTGTATACCCAAAGGTATACAATACATAACTAAATGGAAGTACCAAGATTTATACCACTTATACAACTTCACATTATAAGTACATCACCATACCTATGAATTCTTCATTAATTGGTCCAAAATCATCCACATTATAGTTTCGTCTACATATATACAAGGTTAAACATATACAAGGTCTCACAGTCAACTTCTCCCATATCATATCTTTCTCACCAAACATTGCACATCGCCAGGTAGTCACCATGCTCTTTTTCTTTCTCGTTTCTTTTCTCTGCTAACGTCTGCCAGCCTCAGTCCAATTTTCTCGATTTTTACTGCCACCAACATGTCTTCTTTCTTTTCTGTCATTTCACCATTCAACATTTTTCTTCATTCTCTTACGTAGCCATCAAGTCCAGCACACATATATTGCTTATAAATTTCCCCAATACTTCTTTTCCACTAATAGCTATCTCTCTATCTCTATATTTGTCACGACGTAAAAATTAGAGTAAATTTTTCGTTTTTCTTTCATATTTAATTCTTACCTTCTTCTCATCTTGACCATCCTACCAACAGTTGGGCTATGATTCGGTGTTAGTCCCCTCACACTACTTACCATTCCATTTCCATGTTACATTCATAATTTCATTTACATAACCTTACATTCCCAACATCATATACGTTTACAGTACTGTGCATTTACATATTTAGATACAAAACTATACAAGTGTGTATACCTTTTCTCGATGATGGGAAGCAGCGGATACCAAGAATGCAAGTCATCAGCCGCTCACTATCTACTGCTAATGCTCTGAAAAAGAGGGATAATAAGGGGGTGAGCAAACCACGTGCTCAGTAAGGCAATCATGCAAGTAAGTAGATAGCTCCACTATCTCCATACTCATAATGCCATGCCCTTAAATCCATTTCTTTTCGTTTAAAGCTCATGCACGAAATCATGCACACATTAATGTCATAGTTTATACAAGTTGTTCGTGCTTATGGAGATCATGCAACTCATGCCTCAATGGCATCCCATGTAAAATCATACAACGCATGAATTAACTCAAAATCATGTATTTGCAATTAAAGCATGGATAACCTCCTCATGCTAAAACATTTCATTTCATGAATTATAAACAAGCATGGAAAATACATCATGTTGAGTTTCCACAAAACTGTAGAAAAAATTTTAATTCATTTCATGAATCCATATCCATCACACTCATAAGGACTCAACCCCTCCCTCAGGTGATCCTGATCCACATAAAATCATTTATTTCCAAGCATTTTCGAAAACATTGAAAATTCCATTTATTCACAATAAAACCAATATCATCAGTCAAGATCCAACTCCTCCTTCGGGTGGTCCAAACTCACACAAAATCCACGTATTCTCAAGCTTTCAAAACATCAGATAGTAACATGTGAGACTAGGCAATATATATATATCAATATATCAGGCAAATAATCGGGAGTATGGCCAGATACTCGTGATCCCACTGCTACATGGATCCTGTGTGCGGGGTCTCACCATTATCGGGAACCGCCCCGGGAGGTGGGTAATGTTTTCACATTTTGGGCAGCAAGTTTTCTGCCACCCCACTATCTAGGTATGCTGAACTATGCTTCACGTTTCCTTCTTCCTACGGAATCATCATCATCATTTTTATATATTTCTGTTTCTACCTAAACGGTATAGGCATGGCATACTTCTTCCAATCCTTCGATCTCTTACTTTGTTCCTCGATTTTCAGCCTTTCTCTCTTCATTCCTTCTCATTCTGACATTTCACTCCAGTTTCTAACGATTATCATTAGTATTATTTTCTTCTTTTTAGTTGCTGCTAGCTATAGCAAACTTACTGCCTTAGGATTGGCTTCATTTTGGAAAGCCAATCCACAGCTTCTTCCGTTCACGTCTCATGCTGAATAGAATCATCACCATTCCTTGCTATCTTTTCATACCATTCCCGTCAATGTATTCTATATACATATATATTTATCCCTATATTCATATACCATTAATGAGAGCTCTCGGGATTGGCTTCATTTGGAAGCCAATCCACGGGCTTCTGTATATATATATATATATATGTATATGCATGTATTTATATACGTATATATATATACCTAATTTGGAGAATAAATAAAATATTACACACGTGTATATATATATATATATATATTTATATATCTATGTACTTGATAAATTTTCTTGATAGTATGTATAAAAATGTCACGACCTCCCGTAACTTACCAAAAACCACCACAAGTTTTTCGCATTATACTTACCTTTCCTTCTGTCATAACTCAATACCAAACTGTTGGGCTGTGATTCGATATTAGTCACATTAGCCACATTCATTTCATAACATGCATACATGTCAATACAATTATCTATTGACTGTAAGTACTCTTTTCTTAAAAGTAAACTCATATACATTAATACAAATACTTGTACATATACATCCCCGACGGTACATTCATTTACATAACTGTGCTTTTACATTGTTCATTACAAAACGTTTCAAATGTGTATACCTTTTGTATGATAGGTATGCAATAGATAAAGGAATAATAGTCCTCAACCGTGCTCAACTACTGCAGACGCTCTGTAGAGAGGGGGAAATAAAAAAAGGGTGAGCTCACAGCTTAGTAAGGAAATAAGACAAGTAAGTAGATAACCACACTATCTGCAAAATATAATGCTCATGCCTTAAAATCATTTCCTTTTTGATTCACATATAAAGCAGGTATCTTTCTTGAAATTTTTATGCAATATATATAGATACAAATTGTCAGTATGAACTGAAAACATGCTGGTTTAATAATCTCAGCAATTTATGCAAAACATTGCATTTCTCATGTAATTAATATAAATCACATTTCATTATGCCATTTCAATTAAATCAAAACAATATGTTATTTCATCATGTAAAAACATGAAAATTCGGGCCTCACTCATCCCTCGGGTTACCCATATCAAACACAAGGTCACATGTCTAGGCTCAACTCATCTCTCGGGTCTACCCAATTTATAAAAATTCATGTGACAATTCAAACAAGAAATATTAGTAAGGTGAGATAGGCAACTACTTGTTCCGAGATTATGATCATATCCTATTTTTTATGATCCCAGGCTACACAGTACTCGGTGTACGGGGCCTCACATTTGTTGTAACGGGAGGTGGGTCAAATCCTCAACCGTCAGCCAACAAGTCTATATCATCGTGTACTCACGGTACATCGTACTCCATGTGACATACACGTTATAAAGTACTCCATGGACCCTATCCTCCTAGTCGAGGTGCCTGCTATAGGTCTTAACCCTCATACCATGGATAATAGTTTCGATAACCCTCAGTCATATCTCAAAAATTTGCACGTGTGAGCATATAATTGGTACAACACACAGTCTGCACAGGTTCCCAGCACGGCTATTTCATGTTGTCTCTTTCAAAACTGGTACATGCGAGTAAACTCCAGCACGACCTTATGCACAAGTCACATAAATCTAGTGCGAGCAATGCTCCCAACACTATGTCATGTAAAACTGAGTATGACCAATGCTCCAATACTCCATCATGCATCAATCAATAAAACTAAGTACGAGCAACGCTCCAGTACTCTATCATGCACAAATCGCATTAAAATCAAGTATGAGAAATACTCAAGTACTATGTGATGCATATCTTATAAAATCCAGTGCGAGTATCATTCTAGCACCAATGGTTTTCACACAAATCGATAGATGACTTATTTCAATTGAAATTCACTCAATTAAATCAAATCAGCACTATAACGTGTTGTTTTCACAAATAACATGAAAACATTAGCCAGTCTATCCATGCAACTGTCAAACAATATCAAAACTAGTCACAAATATGCATCCTAATCTTTTTACCCTAATTTGGGGTAAAATCACAAATTTACCTTATCGGTTCCTATCGAAATTTTCCATATTTGAAAATCCATATATGATTTAAATACTCAAAATCTATCCGAAATATGTATAGCTTTCTCTAGCTACTCACAAAATTCCCTTACCTCTGATCACGTCGCGTGACCTCACTTCCTTGGTGCTGCTAAATCTTGCAGTCCGATCAGCTTCCAATAGAAACTCTGAAGCTGTAGATAACCATTCACATCAGTATACCTTAATATACTTAATTTTCACTTGCATGAATTTTAATCAATGCATTTAGCCCTTTTTACACTCATTTGGCCTTATTACATCTCATTGGACTTTACTCGCTCTTAAGTCCATTTCGATTTTACCACTCATTTCTCGAGAACCTATTAAACTCATCAAGTCTACTGATTCGAATTGAACTGGCATAAATTTCTCAATGCCTCAAGTTCATTATTTTCTCCCACTATGGTATTTCACCATACATCTCATATACCTATTTTCATTCCCCATCTATTCCAATACATGTATTTCATAAAAACTATCTTACAATCATAAATACATGCTTAAATCATCATTGAATTCATTCCTAATCAACTTTCTCTCATTTTCTCACATCCAAGCCAAAATCTAGGTTATGGAGATTTAACAAGTTCAAGGTGTTTTCAGCCAACAAAACATACTTCAATCATCTCACTAAGATACCTATATTAGCATACTTGAAGTTGGTGTATTGCATCTTACCTAGCTTGATTTTTCCTCTTTTTGCCAAATTAGGGGAAATCCACTTTGCTCCTTCAATCCTTGATTTCAACTTCTAGTCCAACTATGTTGTTCTCCTCTTCACTAGGAATAATTTTGCTGAAACAAATCTCTCTCAAAACTGATTGAAAAGTGATGATTTTTGGAGTAGGAAAGTTAGGTTTCACTTTGTTTCAATGGAGGATTTGGTTGTTTCTCGGGGAAGGAAGGTGTAGCAGTCGGGTTTATATAGACTTGCCTCAGGGGATCGATCTCCTAACCATGAGAGATCGATCTCTTAATCATGAGAGATCGATCTGCCCTGTGTTTATCTCTTCAAAATTCGACTTTGAGAATGTAGGATCGATCTGCTCTTTAGTATGAGATTAATCTGGCCTTTGAGAAGAGATCGATCTGTGCTATCCAGAACCCTTTAGAGATCGATATGCCTCAACCAGAACTTATCCAAGATCGATCTGCTTTGAATGAGGGATCGATCTCTCTCTTGCAGAATGCTTTGGCATTGTATTTCAAGCCATGAGATCGATCTCCCCTTGCTAATGAGATCGATTTGCCTTTCATCTGCAGCATTCCTGCTGTAATTTTTCTAGAAAATCAAGGTTAACTTCATATTCATTTGCTTAACTACTCAATTTGCATTTCATTCACATTTGAGACTTAAAAGTTGTAAGACCCACTTTTTATTTCTTGTTGATGCATTCCTTGTGATTCATGTGATGTATACTTCTACATATTAATTGAATCATAAGAAGAGTTTTGACTAAATTAAATTTGCAAATAGAATAAAACGAAATATCGGTGAATATATGCAATAGCCAAATACAGGCCAAGATGGTCATAGGTCAAACGAAAGGGATCGAAATTAAGTTGACAAAAAATACAAATTTAAAATAAGAAAAGATAGTGAATGTATGAACGAAAATCGGGTTAAATTGGTTCTGAAACAAGTGTAGAGGTAAAACGGTCAAAAGATCAAAATTCGGTATAAATTCGATAAGAGAATTTTAATTAAAAATAACGATTTAGGATATCTTGATCAAAAATGAGAAAATTATACAATTTCGAGTCCAATTGATCAAGATCCAAAATTTTTAGAAATATCGAAAAGTCACTCGAGATAATATCCCGAAAATACGGAGAAATTATACCGAAAAAAAGGTTAAAAATATAATAAATTAATTAAATTAAATTAAATTAAATTAATTAATTTGGAATAAAATAATAGATTTTGTAGATATTTTTAGAATATGTTTGAATATTTTAATGATTAATATAATAATAAAATAATTTATTTATAATAATAACAATAATAATAAAAAAAAGAACTGAAATTGAAATCGGGAAGAACCCGAAACGGAAACCGAAAATGAAATCGAAAAGAAATCGAGGAGTGACCTACTATGAAACCCGACATTTTCTCATATTATGATGCTTATGAGAAGTAAATTATAGTTCAATGTAACGTTTTACAGGCCCGTAGACGATTAAAGCACTCGGTTGTATCGTGGGACCCAATGGCACGCAAATCGAGGTAAGATCCTAGACCCGAGAATTCCTTTAAAATGTCATGTTCATGGATGGAATGATGTGTAGACGGAAAAACTAAGTGATTGGAAATGCAAAAGTTAGTTAAACTCGGATTTTAAATTAAATCGAGAAAACAGACCTAATAAGGGAAATAAATACGAATAAAATTTTAAAAATTTGTGAAAATTATTCCGAGTCCATAGAAAATTATTATAAGGTGAAAGTGACATGGGAAATAAAAATCATGAAGAAATATAGAGATTTAGGGGTTCAAATAAATTTTTAAAGCTAACCGAAAGCTTATTTTCATTTTGCTCGGTATTGGCCAAATCGCGCAAAATGAGCTCGTTCGTGAAATTTTTCTTAAACAAGTGGCCCCTAAATTTTTATGAGACACACTATAAACATATTATAACAATGGAGAAGTGAAATTTTGAAGAAATCTGATCAGAATTTTAAGTGAGGAATTTTCTAAAATGAAGACTACAATCCCATGACTTTACACCACCAAACAACCCCTAACAAATAAATTATTTTAATTTCCTTCTAGAACCTTTTGCTACCCACTTTCAGCCGGCATTGAGCTAACACATTTAGCTTCCAAAAGAAGCCAAATTTACCTCTTCATTTAAGCCAATACCCGAAAGCTTCAGTCATGGTCCCTACGGCTTTGCAATCCCATGACTTTACACCACCAAACAACCCCTAACAAATAAATTATTTTAATTTCCTTCTAGAACCTTTTGCTACCCACTTTCAGCCGGCATTGAGCTAACACTTTTAGCTTCCAAAAGAAGCCAAATTTCCCTCTTCATTTAAGCCAATACCCGAAAGCTTTAGTCATGGTCCCTGCTGCAGGCGTTGCTTACCATGTTTTGAGTAATTAAAGCTATTTTAAATGTATCTCTTACTGAGTCTGAAAAACTCACCCCCTCCTCTCTATCTCCCAGATTATCTATAGCGAGTCTACTGCACATACGAGACTGTGGTCGTAGACAGAGAAGTCTGACCCTTCTACAGTACATTTTGTAGTTAAGAGGTATTGTCTTACTTTGTATTCCAGACATGATGCAATGCATGGACACTATTGTATATAACTTTTGGGATGTAATAGATGTAAATGATTGTATACAAAGTCTTAGTTACGCAGTACAAATGAATGAACATATTTAGTTGTTATATGATTCTAATATATGAATGAAAAGTATTGAGGATGTGGGTTGAATAATATAAATTGTGTTTCAAACTCTGCAGGTTGGGTTAAGTCATAACGCAGTCGTTATGCTGCCAAAATTTTTAAAATAAAAGAGATTTTAAATCTAGACATGGACAGGAAAACAACATAGTTAATGGATTAAAAAAAAGTTTAAATTAGCCTCATTTTTTCGCGCTTTCGAGGCGTGACAGTTTTCTTAGTATCAGAGCAAATATTGTGTAGTACTGTCGTGTCTAGTAATTAGAGTGTATTACATCCCAATGTGTCTATGCATGTCTGGTAATAAAGTAAGCTTACTTGTCAAAATATGACTTAATTTATGGATTATGTGCAAATAGTAGATCGCTAACATGTGTGGTAGACGGAGCCGTTCACAGAGACGAGTTCAACCCGCTCCACCATCTGCCCCTCAACCTGAGAACCCTACTGATAGAATAAGAAGGCTCGAGGAGATAGTACAGGGTATGAGGGAAGGACTTACAACCTTTACCACTATGTTTATCCAGCAATTTGGGGTACGTACACCTGATACGGAGATAGCTACTCTTACGCCTAATCCTCCTCCCCCACCAGTTCCTCCAGTAGCCCTAGCCCTCAGCTAGTAGTTCCCCGGCATAAGGATGATAGAGAGACTCAGAGGGTTCAAGATTTCTTGAGTATGCATCCTCTGGAGTTCACAGGGCTTAAGGACCCGATTAAGGCTGAGGAGTGAATCATTGATATTGAGACGATATTTCAGTTTTGGGGTGTACTAATAGGGAGAGAGTGACTATGACAGGTTAAATGATAAAGGGACAGGCTAAGTTCTGGAGTAGATCCACACAGACGATATTAGCCGAGGATCCCTCAGAGATCATATGGAATGCTTTCTTAGTCGCATTCCAAAAGTAGTATGTACCGCTTGCAGCTCAAAAGAAGATGCATGCAGAGTTTTTGGATCTGTAACAGGGAAGTTCTATACTAGACAAGTATGAGAATAGATTTACAACCCTGATGAGATACGATCCAGAGACAGTTAGAGATCCCGAGCGCCAGACAGAGAGATTTCTGGCAGGACTGAGATCTGGGATCGGAGATAAGCTGTTGGGTCAGAATATCGTAGATTTTAGAGATGCTTTGAGGCGAGCCCAGGAGATAGAGAGGGGCTTAGACGTTACTCAAGAAGAGCATGGTCTCAGGAGATGAGTCAGAGTTAAGGGGAAGAGAGCAGTTGCTTCTCGACATGAGTTGAAAGGGGGTTAACCCAAGAGATAGAGGGTGGAAAGACCTCAGATAGGGGCTGGTAAGCCCAAGACTCCTGTTGGTTCCGTAGGGATGATTAGAGGCCTTAAGATAAGAGTGCCACGGTGTAGGATATGTGGCAATATTCACATTGGACCTTATCGCGTAGTTACCTTTACTTACTACAGATGTGGTGAAACAGAACATCTGATGAGAGAGTGTCCACTTATGAGATCTCAGGAACCTCGTGAGGCACCTAGATAGATGGAGAGACCAACTCAGGCTCCATAGAGGAGAGCCACAGTCGCAGACAAGGAAAAAAAAAGCTTGTCTCCTAGGGTCGAGTGTTTGCTATTGATCAGGAGACAGCAGATACATCCTTCGATGTTATCCGAGGTACTCTCCTTGTCCGTAATCAAGAAGCACATGTACTATGTGACCCAAGTTCCACACACTCGTTTGTGTCACCACAATTTGCATGTAAGTTTCATAGGAAACCTGGAGTCATTAGATTACATGTTGCACATAAGTACACCTATGCACGAGATATAGAAAATAGATATGATATGTAAAGCTTGTGATATGATGGTAGGAGATAAGAAGTTGTTAGCAGATCTAGTATAGTTAAATATGCAAGACTTTGATGTAATATTTGGTGTGAATTGGTTAGCTACCAATTATGTAAGTCTAGACTGCTACACTAAGACCTTAACTTTCTCCTTATCAGAAAAGTTCAGTGTATGTTTATTAGAACGTAATAAAAGTGCATAGTGTTAAAGTTATGAAATGATATAATGTTTATGTAAGAGATTGACGTATGATGTTTGATAATGTGAAGGATATATTGCTTTCATTTCTGATAAGAGTCGGAACCACCTAGTATATAGGATGTTTCGGTGGTATATGAGTTTCCCGAAGTATTCCTAGAGGACTTAGTGGGATTACCACCCGAGAGAGAGGTTGAGTTTGCCATTGACCTAATACCAGATACTCAACCTATCTCCAAGTCACCTTATCGAATGGCATTGGTAGAGTTTGGAAGAATTAAAGAAATAGTTGTAAGGATTACTCGATAAGGGGTTTATAAGGCCTAGTGTGTCACCATGCGGTGCACCAGTACTATTTACCAGAAAGGAGGATGGTAGTTTCTGTCTATGTATAGACTATAGGCTTTTGAATAAAGCAACAGTTGAGAATAAGTATCCTCTGCCTAGGGATAGACGACTTATTTGATCAGCTGAGAGGGGCTTCAGTGTTTCAAGGATAGATTTGAGATCGGGTTATCATCAGCTAAGGATTAAGGAGGCTGATGTATTGAAGATAGCAATTCAGACCCGATATGGGCACTACGAATTCCTAGATATGCCCTGTTAGATTGACTAATACCCTAGCTACATTCATGAGTCTTATGAACGATGTCTTCTGAGAATACTTGGATAGATTGGTGATAGTATTCATCGATGATATCTTGATATATTCTAGATCTCGGGAAGAGCACGAATAACATTTTAGGACTGTGCTCCAAACTCTCCGTGAGAATAAGATATAAGGTAAATTTAGTAAGTGTGCTTTCTGGCTAGATCAGATTACATTCCTCAAACATGTGATATATAAGGACGGGGTGTCAGTAGATCCATCCAAGGTAGATGCAGTATTAAGAAGGGTAAGACCGAGGATAGTCACTGAGGTCAGAAGCTTATTAGGATCGGCATGATATTACCGACGAATTGTCGAAGGGTTTTCACAGATAGTAGCTCCATTAACCAGACTGACCCGTAAAGAGGTTCAGTTTATATGGTATGAGTAGTGTGAGCAGAGTTTTCAAGAGCTCAAACGTCGGTTGAATACGACACCAGTCTTGACCATTTAGAGTGGTTCTGGGGGGATATGTGGTATTCAGTGATGCTTCCCACTAGGGTCTCGACTATGTGCTTATGAGCATGGTAGAGTGGTAGCCTATGGATCCCGTCAACTAAAAGATCATGAGCAAAATTACCCCACTCATGATTTAGAATTAGCTGCAGTAGTTTTGCACTCAAGATATAGCGGCATTAATTGTAGGGAGAAAGATTTTAGATCTTTGCTGACCACAAGAGTCTTAAGTACTTGTTTAATCAAAAGGAGCTGAATATGAGACAGCGGGGATGGATAGAGCTCCTGAAAGACTATGACTGCGAGATTTTATATCATCCTGGTAAGGCGAACAGGGTAGCCAACGCCCTGAGTAGAAAGGGTAGGGTGTCCTACATGATTAAAGAGTGGGACTTATTGGAGCAATTCGCCGAACTCAGGATCAGAATGGATGAGGTTGAGCATGGATATATGGCTAGCCTAAGGATTGAACCAAGTATACTAGACCAAATTAGAGCTGGTTAGCGAAACGATCAGAGGTTACTGGATATGGTTAGCTAGGCAGAGGAGAGATCGCAGTCTGAGTTTACGGTCAGTGATTATGGATTACTGAGGTACCAAGGCCGTATCTGTGTGCCACATGATGACACCTTGAGACAGAGCATTCTGAAGGAGTCCCATTGTCCTAGATTCTCCTTGCTTTCGATTTAATGGAACAGGCAACTAAGGGTGTTCAGCTTATATGTGACAAATTGAGGATAGCATAGAAAAGTTATGTCGATGTGCGCAAACGCCCTCTTGAATTTCAAGTTGGGGACTCCGTATTTGTTCAGGTGCCACCGATGAAGGGTATAGTACGCTTCGAAAAAAAAAAGAGGAAGTGCTACGATTTAAGACTATTCCACTAGTAAAGGTTCTCTGGCAACATCATAAGACAGAAGAAGTCACTTGGGAACTAGAGAGCCAAATGTGGGAGAAGTACCCTCACCTGATTGATAGACCAGCTTGAATTTAGAGGATTGAATTCTTAAAAGGTGGGGAGAAATGTGAAACCCGACATTTTTCCATATTATGATGCTTATGAGAAGTAAATTATAGTTCAATGTAAGTTTTACAGGCCCGTAGACGATTAAAGCACTCGGTTGTAGCGTGGGACCCAATGACATGCAAATCGAGGTAAGGTCCTAGACCCGAGAATTCCTTTAAAATGTCATGTTCATGGATGGAATGATGTGTAGAAGGGAAAACTAAGTGATTGGAAATGCAAAAGTTAGTTAAACTCGGGTTTTAAATTAAATCGAGAAAACGGACCTAATAAGGGAAATAAATACGAATAAAATTTTAAAAATTCGTGAAAATCATTTTGAGGCCATAGAAAATTATTATAAGGTGAAAGTGACATGGGAAATAAAAATCATGAAGAAATATGGAGATTTAGGGGTTCAAATAAATTTTTAAAACTAACCGAAAGCTTATTTTCATTTTGCTCGATATTGGCCAAATCGCACAAAATGAGCTCGTTTGTGAAATTTTTCTTAAACAAGTGGCCCCTAAATTTTTATGAGACATACTATAAACATATTATAACAATGGAGAAGTGAAAGTTTGAAGAAATCTGATCAGAATTTTAAGTGGGGAATTTTCTAAAATGAAGACTACAATCCCATGACTTTACACCACCAAACAACCCCTAACAAATAAATTATTTTAATTTCCTTCTAGAACCTTTTGCTACCCACTTTCAGCCGGCATTGAGCTAACACTTTTAGCTTCCAAAAGAAGCCAAATTTCCCTCTTCATTTAACCCAATACCCGAAAGCTTCAATCATGGTCCCTGCTGCAGGCGTTGCTTACACATCTGTCTTGTGGAAATTTTTCAGCTGGCTTCCCATCATTTTTAGGCTTCTGTCCAGTTAGATAAAACACTCATATATCTCTCCTATAACACATATAAAAAGCCCAGAATTTTTAGAGACCATTTGATAGCTGAAAAACCCAAGTATTCTAGTCTTCTTCACTGTTGCAACGTGGCTGGGTCTGGTAACTTGCTGAATTTTTTCAGCTACCTTCCACTCATTTTCGGACCTTGATTTCTTCAGGTAAAACCTTCCTCTACCTCTCCTATAACATATATAAAATTTTCAGATTTAATGGAGGTCATTTGATAGCTGAATCGGTAGAGAAATGAAAATAGAGCATAACTGTGACGTGATTGGCTCTGCTGACTTTCAGGATTTTTTCAGCAACCTTCCACTCATTTTCAGACCTCAGTCCAGTTAGGAAAAATATTCATTTACCTCCCCTAACATATACAAAAATTTCAGATTTAATGGAGGTCATTTGTTGCCTGAAACGGTAGAGAGAAGATTGAGGACAAAAGCTGTCCTGTTTTAGAGGTAAGTGAAGAATGAAGTTTAAATTGATGGGATAAATTTTTGGATGATTTTCAATGATTCTAAGTTATAATTATATTGTGTTTCAGCTTAGGAACAATTCTGAAAGCTGAGATTGAAGTCAAGGTCAGTCAAAGGTGTGAGAAAGTGGAGGTAAAGTGATGAACATTGATGGATATGGTTGGTTTTGAATATATGTTAGTTGTTGGTGGATTTAGTGGATTTTTTTGTGAAAGGAAAATGGCTGGAATAAATTGTATGATTTAATTTAGTTGTTGTTAGCATGTTTAAGGTCTTTATAATGATGAAATGTGATGAAATGAGGTTGAAGTTACAGTTAAATTTAAACTATAAAAGCTCGATATAGTGTTGACTAGGCGAGATTATTGAAATATGCAAGAATCGATAATGTAAGTGAAGTGGACAAAGTGAAATTAATTTCTGGAAATGTTAAACATGTTGTGAAGGCTTTGAAAGTGAATCTAAAAGTGTCAAACAAGTTAAATACGATTAAAACGAGGTTTATACCGACAAAATCGAGCAAAAAGAGTAAAATCGATTAAAAGTCAACTTTTGGTCAAAGCTTCGATATAATCACATATTTGGATATGTTGAAATGAATTTAAGCCATATGTGATAAGTTGAACTCGTTTTGCAGCAGCTCGATCTATCAACACATTTTACGAGGTAAACTCAAGCATCGAGGAAAGTGCTCTACATCAGTCGCTAAGAGGTAAGAGATATGATTTAGAGTAGCGTTAGTACTCCTACGTCCTTACCAACTGTTTATGTATGAGAATTGAATGAGATTTTACGAAATGGATTTCCAACTGTATTCAAACCGAAGCTAAAAACCATTTCCCGAGTTTTCAGCATGTTTTATATATATGAGATACATTTTACAGCATACATGTTTATAAAAGTGTTTTTTTTCGCTTTTGAAACGAAAGTATAGTATTTTCATGTGAGATTACGGGTTAAAGTCCCGATATGTTTTACGAAACCATGTCTTCATGATCGGGTTAAAGTCCCGAGATAGCTTTTAAGCTATATTTTCACAGTACGGGTATGAGTCCCAAGAAATAGCTATTATAACTATGCTTTCCATATTTACAAGGGCTAGAGTCCCGCAATGATTTATGAAAATCATGTTTTCTATAAAAAAACGGGTTAGAGTCCCGTAACGATTTTAATACACAGGTATGAGGCCCGAAATGATTTTGATAAATTGGGTAAGAGGCTCAAAATGATTTTTGTGGGGTAAAAAGGCATAATATGACGATAGTCAGAGGATCTGGGGTCGATCTCGTATGGAGACGATCAAGGATCTACCTAGCCGACGGCCAGAGAACGGGCAAGCTCTGACTTGATATGAGAAACGTGCGCATAGTCCACACTTGGTGATGCACGTGAGTTCGTGCGTATAGTCCCCATTTAGTGGTGCACAAGAGATAGGGTAGCGTACAACCCTGATCCAGTCCTACAGCTCCCATGTACAATGGTCATATGTACCTATGATGAATGTCCTACGGGGCCAGATGTCTGATGTCATTCGGGACTAGTATATGAGACGATTGCCTGACCCTACACGATGAATTGACAAAATGATATTTATATATATATATATGTTTTCGCACATTTCATGCTACCTATTTTATGATTTTATTGAACACAAATTTTCTATGATGAGATTTTAAAGGTAGCCATGAGTATGTTTCACGAAATATGCATATGACAATACAATTTCATTTGAAAGTGATAAGCATGTTATGATATGCATGATTAAGTTTTGAGATGCTTTTTACTTGTTTACACGACATGACCTGCATACTATATATGAGTTTTACCAAAAAGATGCATGATGTGTAAACTTATGATTTAAGCATGCTTTTACTGCTTTTACGAAATGTAAGCATCTCTACTCCAGTACATGTTTATGTTGATTTGTAGAACCAAGAGTTTTACCATGTTTTGAGTAATTAAAGCTATTTTAAATGTATCTCTTACTGAGTCTGAAAAACTCACCCCCCTCCTCTCCATCTCCCAGATTATCTATAACGAGTCTACTGCACATACGAGACTGTGGTCGTAGACGGAGAAGTCTGACCCTTCCACAGTACATTTTGTAGTTAAGAGGTATTGTCTTACTTTGTATTCCAGACATGATGTAATGCATGGACACTATTGTATATAACTTTTGGGATGTAATAGATGTAAATGATTGTATACAGAGTCTTACTTACGCAGTATAAATGAATGAACATATTTAGTTGTTATATGATTCTAATATATGAATGAAAAGTATTGAGGATGTGGGTTGAATATTATAAACTGCGTTTCAAACTCTGCAGGTTGGGTTAAGTCATAACCAGCCGTTTTGCTGCCAAAATTTTTAAAATAAAAGAGGTTTTAAATCTAGACATGGACAGGAAAACAACATAGTTAATGGATAAAAAAAGGTTTAAATTAGCCCCATTTTTTCGTGCTTTCGGGTGTGACACCTACGCCACCGACGATCAACGACCTCCGACGAAGACTCGAGATGGAAGAGGATAGGCCGGCAAGCTTGTTGACATCGGAGACGCGCCGTTTGGAGGTCGAAAATCGCTGAACGGAGGAAAGGAAAAACCAAGGAGAAACGGCTCGATTCCGACGAACCACGGCAGCTGGGCGCGAACGAAGGCCACCGAAGAGTTCGGGAGGAAGAGACGGTCCTTTTGAGACCAGTAGCTGTCGGTGAAACCATCGAAAACATCGACGATGGCAAAGGGGCAGAAAATGACACCGTTTGGCTGAAAGGAAAAGGAAGGAAAAAGGGAAGAAAAGGAAAAGAAAAGAAAAGAAAGAATGTAAACCCCACAAATTTCCTACATTTAAATTAGATTATATAAAAATGGAAATATTATATTTTAATGGAAGTGGGAATATTCGTTGTAGGGCTCGAGGACTATAGGGACCGAGAAGCCCGTGAATGATCGAGAACTCGAAGATACAAGAAGTGATAAAGTGAATGCAAGTACGGAGGGATTGGAAAATTTTAATTTATTAGTTGCAAATTGTTGATGTAAACACTTGTATCGAGAATTTATGAAGAATGATGGAATCCCGATACTATTTCATTTAAGGAATAATGAAAATTCCATGGAAGGCATGGATATGATGTCATTTGATAATTTTACAAGAGAATGTGTATATACGGATATATACATAGGTGTCTATGTATACATAAATATACTAGACATTTAAATAGATGGATAATAATATATATATATATATACCAAATATATATATATATATATATACTATGAAATGTATAGTATATAATATATATGAGTATTAATAAATAAATAAAGCATGAGACAAATAAAAATGCAAATGATAAAAAAAGATTTGATAGATGAACACCAACAAATAAAATAACAATAACCTTAAAAACCATAAACAAATAATATATATATAATATAAAATATAAAATATATGTATATAGTATAATATTAATATGTATGTACATATTAGGTGTACGGAATTGACTTCAAAAAGAAGCCAATCCCGCACACCTGGAAAACTAAAGAAACAAGAAAAAAAAGCAATTCGAAACAGAGAAGGGCTCAGCTGGGCGGGAGAAAAAGCAAAAGAAAAGAAGAAAAAGAGGAGAAAGGAAGGAGAGGTGTTCGGCTGGGGAGAAGAGGAAAGGAAAGAAGGGAGGAGAAGAGAAGGAGGACTGCTCGGTTGGAGAAGAAGAGCTGGGTCGGCAAGGAAGATGAAAAGAGAAAGGAAAAGAAAGAAGGAAGGAAGTTGGTTCTGCCGAGGAAGAAAAGGAAAAAAAAAGAAGAGAATAGAAGAAGGAAAGAGGGAAAGGGGAAAGAAAGGGACTGCTGGCCGGGAGGAAGAGAGGAGAAGAAAAAAAAGAAGAAGAGAAGAGGGGAGACCGACAGGAAGCAAAAAACAGAACAGAATAGATCGAAGTAGAAGCAACAGGAGCAGGAAGGCAGAAACCGATGACCGAAGCTAGGAACAGGGGGGTCAAACCGAGGAAGAGGACCAGCAAAAAACTGAAGTTGGGAACCGAGAATTGAGGGAGACCGAAGGCAGCACCAAGAGAGGAAAATCTAAAACAAAACAGAGGCTGAAGGGATGGCAGAACAGTGGGAGTTTGGTGCTGGAATCGGCAGAAGAAGGAGGTAAGGCTGAGAGGAGACGAAATAGAGGATGAAGCATTAGAACCGAGAGGGGTGAAGAGAAACAGCAGCTAGAACCGAGAGGCAGGGGAGACCCCCAGGAAGAAGAAGGCTGGAAATTGAGACAAAGCCGAGAGAGGAGAAAAGAAAAGAAAAAAAAGAAAAGAAAAAAAAAAGAAAGAAAGAAGAAAAAGAAAATAGGAAAGGTAAATGGTATATTTATGTATATATGTATATTTAATATACATGTACATATAGATTGAGATACAAGCATGTTAGTGTAGATTTAATTTGGCAAAAATGGGAATGATGAGGAGTAGGCAAATATGTATGTATATGTGATAAAGAGAAAAAAATTGGGACAACAATAATAATATATATATATTTAGGTGTATATAATGAATGGATATGCTAGTATTTGTACAAAAAAAATATGTATGCATATGTGATAAGGAAAAATGGAAAACAATGATAAAATATATATAGGAGTGTATATATATATTTATTTAGGTGCATATACATGTGGGGGTATATAAGATGAATGTGTGCTAGTATATCTATATACAAAGAATCTATATATATGAGATAGGGAAATATGAAAACAAATAAAAGTATATATATGTATATACAAAGAATGTATATATATGAGATGGGGAAACTTGAAAACAAATAAAAGTATATATATATATATAGGAGTGTATATATATATATATATATATATATATATATATATATATATATATATGCGTATATACATGTGGATGTATATGATAAAGGTATATGTTAATACTTGTAGGTACAAAATATATAAATAGTAAATAAATATATAAACGTGCGTGTTGGCTTAAGTATATACAATAATATGTACACACGCAGTAGTAACGATAGGTTACGATTTTAACGCAATTTAGACAATTCGCATGAATAGGGTGCTAAGTATACAATTTCGGTGTAGGTGATCGTAGAATGAATTAAAGGAGTTACTAGAAAGCGTCACCACTCGAATTCAAAAATTTCAATAAATCGAGGTAAGGGGTGTAATTTAAGATGGTAATGGTATCCCTACCCTTAGACTCCGATTTAATTATGTGTTTTCGTGCTTTCTCGTGCAACCCTTGATTGTAAAACAAAACTCGACACCTAATAAGCCCAAGATTTATTTGATCATGTTTTCGAGATAAAGAAATGCTATATGAGATTAAATGCATAGTTTCAAACATGATTTCTGAATAAATGTCATGGTTTCTACTTATGTATGATTGCTTTCATGTTTCTGAATGAAATGAAATTTGGTATGTGAACTGATGCTTGAGAAATGAAATATGTTTTTGAAAGGCGATTGTGAGGGCCACCTCTTGAGTCCTACGGGAACAAAGTGCCACACAGTCTTTCTATTTTATGAAAGAGTTTTTAGATTTCAAGAAATCCGATTTTATTACTCGATATGAGTTAATGAGCTATAAAAAAACCCCAAGTAAGATTTTGAAAACTCTGTTTTGAGACAAAAAGCGCATTGTATAGTGGAATTGTGGGGGCTACCTCTTGAGTCCGATGGAAGTAAAGTGCCATGCAATTTCCACAATGACATATGAACGTGGGGTTACCTCTTGAGTCCGACGGGAGCAAAGTACCACACAGTCTATGTTACTGTGGGGGTTACCTCTTGAGTTTTGTGGGAGCAAAGTGCCACGCGGTTCACAAAGACATGCGAACGTGGAGGTCACCTCTTGAGTTCTATGGGAGCAAAGTGCCACACAGTCTATGTTACTGTTGGGGTTACCTCTTGGGTCCGACGGGAGCAAAGTGTCACGCCGTTCACAAAGACCTGCGATCGTAGGGGACCACTTCTTGAATTCTGTGGGGGCAAAGTACCACACAGTCTATGTTATTGTGGGGGCTACCTCTTGAGTCCTATATATTGCAAAGTGCCACACGGTCAATGCTTTTATGTCATGCGTGCCTTTATGGCGTATATAAATCCTGCCTTCGGGCATATTTATGATTTCTCTCTATAAGTTAGCCAAGTCTCCATCCGATCTGAACTATGCTATATGATTTTGATCCTCCAACATATGTTTTTGCATCAATTATGTTTTTGAAGTTCTATCGATTTTGAAATATTCTGGAGTTTTGTATGTTTCGATAGATTGTGATATAACTGAATAGATTTGTTCTTCGAAAATATATTTCTATCAATTATGTTTTATATATACGCTCTTTGAAAGCTATGTGAAATTTGTAAAGAAGCGTATCTCTTGGTTTTATCATGCATTCAATGTGATTTAGCCACCATGATCATTTTAAATGCGTTTCTTACTGGGCTTTTTCCCGAAAGCTCACCCCTCTACCTTTCAGATTATTTGCAGTGATCTATAGACGTTATTTGCAGCGTACACGACGTAGGCTGGTAGGAAAGAGCTACCCTAGGCTACTTTTTGTACACGCAGTCAAGGTATACAATTACATTCCTCTACCAAACATATTTGTACGCACAGACATATATTGGGAATATTTTTTTGGGATGTAATTTGTAAGGAAACGATGTAAAGAATATAATTCTTGGGATTAGGTTGTAAGATGATTGGTATTAATCGATATCGATATATTGAGTTGTAAAAGTGAATTGGGAAAGTATGCTTGGTAGTTGTAGATATCTAGGATTGTTGGAAAGTATGCTTGGTAGTTGTGGGTATCTAGGATTGCCGAAAACAAATGAATTGCAGGTGGGTAGGCTCATATATAAGCCGTTATGCTGCCGAAATTTCTATCGGCCATATAAGCTAAAGTATGGAAATTAATTATAATTATAAGTAAAGAATTAAGAAAAGTGTTTTGACACTGCACAGGAATACAACCTAAGTGAATAAAGGAATAAGTGGGTAAATTAAAAAAAAAAAGTTTTCCCGATTTTCAAGGGTCAAGGGTCGTTACAAAGAAAATGGGAAAAAAGAAAGAAAAAATTATCGAGGACGACTCGAGATTCGAGTAAGTTGACCAAAGGTCGAGATTGACCTGCGGGTATATTTCAAAAATTTAATTAATATTATATTTAATGGAAAATAACCCGAATTTACCGAATTGTGCAGTTTTACGACAGAGCCCGAACGAGAGCCGATTGAGCTCCGATTTTCGTACCCCGCATCATATTGGGTAAGTATATTTTAATTACGATAATATGAGTCCTTTGATACAGAGTTTCGATTATTTTACGAAATTTATGGATTAATTCTGTATAAAAAAGAATATTATTCGAAATTGTAACGTAATTACCGTAAATAGTATACGAGCTATCCAATGAGTTTGGAACGAAACCCGATTATTATTGGTAAGCCGAATGAGCCCAGTAAACCCGAATAAGGGATTTTATAAATAGAAACGAACTGAAAATGGGTCAAGGCCCATTAAGGTGCGATTTGGCCCAATAAGAGTAAATTGGCCCAATTAATTAAATCGACTGTAGTAAACGCGAGAATTATTTATTGGGTTAAATTGACATGATAAATAATTATCTGCAGCCCTGAGACTGGATTAGCAGCAAATCGAATTAGACGAGCCTCCGACAATGGAATTTAGATACGTGCTCGACGTGATTCGAGGTAAGGGAATTTTGTAGGTGCATAGAGATATCTATACGTATTTTTTAGGGAATTTACAGGGCCTAGAATTTCTTAAAGTATCTAGAAATGAAATAATAATTTTTACGAAAATCGAGACATGGATGAATAAATAAAAAGACAATATTGCTCTTGGGAGTAAAATTTACAAAAAGGGTAGTAAGGCAAATAAATTGCATGATTTTCATATTTTGATGTTTTATATGAATGTATTGCTTGATTTAAGCAAATTTGCGCATAGGTTGGTTGTTGATTTCATGAATTATACGAAAGGGTACAGGTTGGTACCGATTACGAATTTAAAGATGTTTTTATCAAGATTGAGCCACCTATCATATTTACACAAGTAAAAAGAGTGCTAGAGTCTTACTCGCACTAAATTTTACTAATTTATTACTCATAAAAAGCCGTACTAAAGCGTTTGCTCGTACAAAAATTTTTGTGTGTACAAAAATCGTGCTGGAGCTTCTCTCACACGAGATTTTAGATATCATGATATGCATAGCATCGTGTTGGAGCTTCGCTCGCACTAGACGTGATGTGACATGCATAGAGCCGTACGGAAGCCTCTTGTAGACTGTGTGTCGCAGAGAGTTGATATGCTCGCATGTATACTTTGAGACATGGGTTGGTTATCGACATAGTATGGGGTGGATAAAACCTACGGCAGGTACCCCCAGACTATGATATGGGTCCACGGAGTACATTATTCCGTGTATGTCACACGGAGTACGTTGTACCGTGCAATCATGACGACTCGATGATGTTACTTGATATTCGGCAGGTAGGATTTGACCCCATCTCCCGTTACAGTTGTGATGCCCCGTACATCGATATCCGTGTAGCCTAGGATCACAGGGACATAATATGGCCATAGTCCTCGATTTTTCATATAGTAACCTACATGCCTCACATGATATCATACGGTCTGAATAGACCAGGACAGACCTGAAGGAGGGGTAATGTCCCGATTTATGTTTTTAAATGAGATGCGATTTAATGAATCAAGGTATTCCCGAGGGATGGGTTTAGCCTTGATGTGGTTGTTTTCTGATGAAACAAATAAGTTTTAACGTGAAGAGTTTATGATGAAACAAATAAGTTTTAACATGATGAGCATGAGATGTCAAACATGATGATTTTTCCATGGTTGTTTTATATGTCGATTTCATGTTTTCTCTTATATGATATATATACATGTGGCATCGTTTTAGTCTTACCTCATGCTCTAAATATAAACGATTTTATATCATGACATTATCAGCACGTAGATAGTATAATTATCTATCTGCTTACATTATTGCCTTACTGAGCTAGTTATGCTCACTCTTTTATTTTCCACCCTCCACAGAGCATCTGCATTAGTTGAGAGCGGGTAGAGACTGCATTCCTGGTTGTCCGCTGCTCCCATTGCGAATCAGGTATACACATCATACAATTTTGTATCTAAACAAATAATAGCATAGTTTTGTAATGAATATAATTATGGGGGGATGTAAATATATAAAAACATATGTACATATAATTTTATAATATATGTACTTATTATTACACTATCTAAAATTCTAACATGATTACCATGGTAAGAATGATATGATCAAATGGGATAAGAGTTGGAATTATTACTGACTCATAACCCAACTCGTTCAAAATGAAAATTATCACGGGGAGGTGAGAAGTATAGAAAAAGCGAAAAATTTGTAGTTATTTTGGTAGAACGGGTCGTGACAAAAGGTGATATCAGAGCTAGAGTTGGTCGGATATGAGTCAGTAATAAAAGTTAAGAAATTAAATCCTCATAGTACTATACTTTGTTTAGATATAACTGTGTATACCAATATGGGATCAGACTAATAAATGGTCATGGATACAAGAACTTAGGCGTCATGCCTGTCACTCACCGTGGTAGAGGGGCAAGTTCACGTGCTAGAGGCCGTAGAGGTAGGCCCGAGAGCCGTGCAGAGCCACAGACTAGTCAAGCTCCGCAGGACCCCATTGAGAGATCATGGGATATTGAGGCACGCTTCGCTAGGATTGAGCGGAATATAGAAAGTCTTGTTGAGATAGTTGCACAGACGTTAGGGGCTGGTGATAGACGAGGTCCAGCTGGACAGCCTAATGCTACTGGATAGACTACAGAGACTGTTACACCACCACCAGTTCAGGATACAACTTCTCCTGTCGCTCCACAGTCGAGCGGAAGTGATCTGAGTTATGACTGTGAGCTAGACAGATTATGGCAATTCCAGGAATTTAGACCTCCAGTTTTCAGAAGGGTGAAGGACCCAGTTATTATAGAGGATTGGATATATGAGATGGAGAAATTGTATGTTTCTTTAGGTGTACATTGACTGAGAGGGTTGCTTTTGCCGTATTTAAGCTGAAGGGCGAGGCAGAGCATTGGTGGAGGTCCACTGTGTCTATCCAGAGAGCTCAACACCTAGAGATTACTTGGGAGATATTTTTGGAGGCTTTAGAAGGCAGTATATTTCAGCCACTGCACAACGGAGATTACAGATGAAGTTTATGAGTTTGGTTCAGGGGAACCACTCCGTTGATGAGCATGAGATGTCATACTTGATGATTTTTCCATGGTTGTTTTATATGTCAATTTCATGATTTCTCTTATATGATATATATACATGTGGCATCGTTTTAGTCTTACCTCATTCTCCAAATGTAAACGATTTTATATCATGACATTATCAGTATGTAGATAGTACAGTTATCTACCTGCTTACATTATTACATTACTGAGCTAGTTATGCTCACCCTTTCATTTTCCACCCTCCAAAGAGCATCTGCAGTAGTTGAGAGCGGGTAGAGACTGCATTCCTGGTTGTCCGCTGCTCCCATAGCGAATCAGGTATACACATTGTACAGTTTTGTATCTAAACAAATCATAACACAGTTTTGTAATGAATATAATTATGGGGAATGTAAATATATAAAAACATATGTACATACAGTTTTATAATATATGTACTTATTATTACAGTCTGAAATTCTAATATGATTACCATGGTAAGAATGATATGATCAAATGGGATAAGAGTTGGGATTATTACTGGCTCATAACATAACTCGCTAAAAATGGAATTTGTCACGAGGAGGCGAGAAGTATAGAAAAAGCGAAAAATTTGTAGTGATTTTGTTAGAACGGGTCGTGACAAAAGGTGGTATCAGAATCAAATAACACAAATGCTTCTAAATCAAAAATTAGGATGGTACCTTTAATCACATCCGCTGAAGCATCTGCGGTGTGCTGGTCCAATGCATGCACTCGCCCTCTGCCCATTACCTGCTTCCCCTTCTCCTCAGTAGTGACTCTTCTCCTAGGAGCAGGAGTTTCAACAGGAGCTCTCTCTGGCTCTTTGCCCTTCTGTGGGGCAGTCGCAATCATCTCGGGATAGTTTCTTATGATATGCCTCGACTTTCCACAACGAAAACATACTCCAGTAGTCATTGGACAAGGCCTAGTACCATGAGATCTACCACATCTCCTACACTGCTCGGTAGTCGGCCGTGTCCCTTCAATAACTATACCCCTCGGTGATGGTAAAGTTGGATATAAAGGAGGCTTATCCGTCCTCTCCTGTACCTCCTCAATCCGAGGTCTCTTATCAGCAAACCTCTGACGTCCTCTCCTGATCACACTATCCCCTCCGGATCTCTTCCAATCTCTATCTCTAGCTCTACTGACCTTCCCCAACTCTGAGGCACTCCTCTCAAAATCTTGCTCACACAACTGAGCCTTGTGCACTGTCTCCTCATAAGTAGAGACGTCAAACAGAGCTAATTTAGATCTGATGGCTGGTTTCAATCCATCTATGAACTTCTTAACCTTCTGACTCTCATTGCTCAATGTATCCGGGTCATACCTCCCCAAGGATATGAACCTCAACTCATAGGACCTTTTGAGATACTCGAGAGAGTGGGAGATCGAGCTTATAGGCTAGTGTTGCCACCAGAGCTAGCAAATGTCCATAACGTCTTCCACTTCTCCATGCTTCGAAAGTATCAACCGGATCTGTCGCATGTGATCAGATACGAGTCACTGGAGCTCAGTGAGAGTATGTCCTATGTTGAGAGACTGATCCAGATTGTGGATAGGAAAGAGAAGGTATTGAGGTCGAAGACGATTCCCCTGGCGAAAGTACTATGGCAGCATCACACTTCGGAGGAAGCGACTTGGGAGTTAGAGAGTTTGATGAAAGAGAAGTACCTAGAGTTATTCAGAGACTGATTTGGTTCCAATTTGGAGGACCAAATTCTTTTAGTGGGGGAGATTATGTAAGACCCACTTTTTATTTCTTGTTGATGCATTCCTTATGATTCATGTGATGTACACTTCCACATATTAATTGAACCATAAGAAGACCTTTGATTGAATTAAATTTGCAAATAGAATAAAACGAAATATCGGTGAATGTATACAGTAGCCAAACACGGGCCGAGATGGCCATAGGTCAAACGAAAACGATAGAAATTAAGTGGACGAAAAATACAAATTTAAAATAAGAAAAGATAGTGAATGTATGAAGGAAAATCGGGTTAAATTGGTTCCAAGACAAGTGTAGGGGTAAAACGGTCAAAAGATCGAAATTCGATATAAATTCGATAAGAGAATTTTAATTAAAAATAAGGACTTAGGATATCTTGATCAATAATGAGGAAATTATACAATTTCGAGTCTCATTGATCAAGATCCGAAATTTTTAGAAATATCGAAAAGTCACTCAGGACAATATCCCGAAAATACGGAGAAATTATACAGGAAAAAAGGTTAAAAATATAATAAATAAATTAAATAAAATTAAATAAATTAATTTGGAATAAAATAATAGATTTTGTAGATATTTTTAGAATATGTTTGAATATTTTAATGATTGTTATTGATGTTGCCTGAACGAACAGTAACAGGAATTTACCTTCCACGTATTCTGATTGCACTAACGACAAAAATGTGACGTCCGTGTGATTTGTTCCACGTGTTCTTCGTATAATCTGCAAAAACAACAGGAATCAGAGGGGGTAGGGATTTGTCCCTGCACGCGCACTCCGATGATTAAGTAAGTAATCGGGAGTTGTGTAAGTAAGAGGAAGAGAATGTGTTTCTTAATTCAAAGGGTTGAAGTATTTCTCCCTACTTTTTTGTTCTTTTGTTTCGTCCCCTTTTCTGAGAGCTCCTCGGCATATTTATAGGTTTCTTCTAAGTCGGTTCGAGCTGAGGCCCAGGCGCGTGTCTGGGTCGCGACAGAGTCATGGAGCACTCTGTCGCGCTTCGGGTTAAGTAGCTTGCGGGGGAGTCGGTAGGCAGCAGAGTGCCCATGGACCTCTGCCGCAGGCTGTGCAGGAGACCTATGCCGCAGGCTGTGTGGGAGACCTCTACCGCAGGCTGTGCAGGAGACCTTTGCCGCGAGGGCAATGCGGGAGACCTATGTCGCAATAGAGGCGATGAAGTCTGTCGCGCCTTCTGTGCGGCACACATCCCAGGCGACAGAGTGCCTATCGCCCCGAACACTCTGTCGTTCAACAAGCAACTGTGTCGCGTAGCAACTCTGTCGCGAAATCAACCACGTGGCTTATTCTTGTTCTGACACGTGGCAGTCAATGGTTGGCAGATAGTTGTACACGTGGATTCTGGTGACACGACCACCATCAATTGCTCCCCACTCTTTGGTAGGAATTTTTCCTACGAAAGAGTGTCTGGGTCCGGATTTTTCTCTGGTCGGGTCGAATCTCCTTGCGTGTGGAGACGCAGGCGAGCCGCTATATATACTGGGCCCCTGCTGTCCTCGTCGCTACTCAGTTCTCTCGCAAAAATACTCTACCGTATTTTCCTCTGCAGACTCTGTCGCTACTCTCTCGCCACTCTACCGCAACTCCATCGCAACTCTGCCGCGCACACAACACTGTGTCGCAGGTCTGTCGCGCCTTCTTGAGACTCTGTCGCGAGTTCTTCTCTCCTTTATTTTAGGTAATTTTATAGTACGTGGTTCCACTTTTTGGCTCCCGAACCCCTAAAAATGGCTGGTCATGGTGTAGGAAAACAAATAGACCTAGGAGTAAAGTCGACTTTGAAGGAAGCCGACATCCGAGATCTAGTATCTAGGTTTCCCTTACTCGAGGGATACGCCTATAGACTTCCAACCCCCCAGGAGAGTGACATACGTCGTGTGTCCAACGGGGTAGTCGTTTTTAGGGCAGCATTAGAGTTAGGACTCCGCTTCCTATTGTCCGACTTCGGGGCTTCCTTCCTTAGGACGCACGGAGTATCCCCGGGACAGTTGCATCCTCATGCATGGATGCAATTAGTAGCGTTCACCGTGCACTGCCATTCAAGGGGCGTCCCTCCATCCCTTCCTCTCTTAGATGTATTTTTCAGGTTTCGAGGGAGCCCCGGCTTAGTGCCTTACTCGCTTCAGCGGGTGTATCAGCCCGGTTTTGAGAACAGGTTGTTCGAGAAACCTGCTAACAAGCTTCATGGTTTTGAGATGGAGTGGCTTGTTGTAGAAGTGCCCGAGGGCCTGGATTTCCCCACCCGTTGGGAGAATAGGCGAGAAATCCCCAAGGGTCCCAGGATTTCCATGCTTAGGGAGCAGTTATCTTCGGATGTCAACAAACTGCTAGTCCGTCATTCCATTAGCCTTGACAGCCTTTTATCAAATGAAAATTTGATATCAGCTGGCTGGGGTGTGGGTCCGGTCCCTGTTGCCGGACCCTCTGTTCCTTCATCCGATCCTCCGCCTTTGACTTCCCCCGAGTTGAATCCTGAACCTGTAAGGCCACAGGAGGATATAGGGAGTACCAACGTGGAGTCTAGTTCTGGCAGCGAACCCTTAGCCGACCTGACTGGCTGGGAAGGGTTCGGCTCCACTTTCATGGTGCTCCCTGATGACGACGCAATAAATATAGAGTCCCTTCAGGAGCATCTCGATTCTCCTGACAGTAACTTTTAATTCTTTTTACTACTTGCTGTTTTTGATCAGTTTTTGACCACTGATTTATTTTCTTTTCCTTTTTTGCAGAAATGAGTCACTTTCGGCAATCGTTGGGTCGTCAGGTCTCGAAGGCTGGTCCTTCCAGTGCTCCTACCAGGAAGAGGCGTCGTTTAGCCGATGATGTCCCAAGCGAGGCACCGGTCCCCTCTCAGCTACCTCGTGCTCGGACCCCCCCTGTTTCTAGGCAAGCGATGCCTCCCCCTCCTTCGGAGCAGAGGGATCTCTCTCGGGATAGGGGGAGAGTTGCCTCATCTTCACGGGGGGCTTCCGGGTCATCCGAGCGATCCCGCTCCGAGGAGCGTGTGGAATGCAATATCATTCCGTCGCAGCGGAAGAATCGAAGGCGCTTATACATCGAGGGTTCGATGGGAAACAAACCAATACTTCTGAGGATAGGCCCTGCTGATGAGAGGTCCTACCCCGTGGATGGGGGTTTATTATGAGAGGGGCCGAATTTCGAGTTTACCCCGGGGTCCGAGACATTGATACTTTGGATACTCCTGGGGTGGCTTCCCGGATTAGTTGGTCTTCCATCCTTCCTCGGGATGAGGCAAGAATATTCTGAAATTATCTGGAGGGGGAGGACTTAGCCGACATGGAGGCATTGAGGGTAAGTTTCATACTCCTCTTCGTTTGACTCCTTTTTGCTACATTCTTTGAATCTAACTTTTTGCATTTCTTTGCAGCTGGCTCAGAGAACCGTGGCCAACAATGCCCAGCACCGGGCCTATTGGGAGCGGGCCGATAAAGAAATTCGGGAGCTGAAGGACAAGGTTATGGAGTTATCCAACACTGTCAATAACTTGTCCAAACTTCCGGATTTAGTGCGGATCCTGGAGGAACAGCTCGCCAAGGTTCACCAGGACCTGAACCAGGCCAAGGCGGATCTCTCCGTCGAGGCGGCCCGATCTGGCAAATTTCAAGAGGATATTCAGGAGGCCCACTTTGAACTGGACCGTATGCAGTCTACCTACGGGTCCTTACTCACTCGGAATCAGGAGCTTGAGCAACGCGTTGCCGATTTAGAAAGTCAAGCTGCTCCTACTTTGACCCGAGTAGAGATCGATAGCATCCGGGCGAAAGCAGTAAAGGAGTACCGCCTTTCCAAAGACTGCTTGAGGCGGAAGGAGGATTTCTCGAATCCCTATGTAAAGTATGGGTTCTATCTTGCCCGATCATGGTTAGAGAAGCATAGGGATGGCGAGGAATTCCCCGAGCTTCAATATACGAACGAGGCAATGCTATTCGAGGCCCCTGACTGGACCAAGTATGAACCTGGGGCTGAACCCGCGGACGAACTATTCGAGAGGACCGCTCAAGATGACCTCGCCAACCTCACCGGTCCTTGGGAGCCCGCGGATTTGGGCGGTGCTCCCGAGCCTATTAACGCTCTTCTTGATTTGGACTGCGAGGAGGGTCAGCAGCAGTCCTTGGGTAGTAAAGGTCCGTCTGTAGCTGATCCCCAGCTTTCTCCCGAAGATTAGATAGCTATTTCTGTTTTTTGTTTTTCCTTTCAAGTACTTTGTTGTCCTTTTTGTTTTAATTTTGTACTTTTGTTGAATGTAATTGTAAAGATCTACTAAAGATCTATTTGTAATAGCTTTTGAATGAAATGAAATCGAGATTTTTATTCATGCTTCGTATCGCATTACTTCTCTATTTATCATTTATCATTCTTTGTCTGTTTGTTTATTTTGCTTGTATATATTCGCTTTGAATGTATTCGTGTATGGTCCCCAATTCTTGATAGAAAGGTATACTTTCAGAAAGAATTTTTTGCGTAAACGAATAACTGTTTAAGGCTTGATTACTATGACGTGAATGCGTCTTTAGTTTTTATAGCCTTGATGTTTTTATTGCCTGGCCACAGTGACGCATAGCGCCTCAGGCTCTTATGGCTCGTCAGAGTATACGCCTGGCCACAGTGACGCATAGCGCCTCAGGCTCTTACGGCTTGGCTGAATATGCGCCTGACCACAGTGACGCATAGCGCCTCAGGCTCTTACGGCTCGGCTGAATATATGCCTGGCCACAGTGACGCATAGCGCCTCAAGCTCTTACGGCTCTTCTGAATATACGCCTGGCCACAGTGACGCATAGCGCCTCAGGCTCTTACAGCTCGGCTGAATGTACGCCTGGCCACAGTGACGCATAGCGCCTCAGGCTCTTACGACTCGTCTGAATGTACGCCTGGCCACAGTGACGCATAGCGCCTCAGGCTCTTACGGCTCGGCCGAATATATGCCTGGCTACAGTGACGCATAGCGCCTCAGGCTCTTACAGCTCTTCTGAATATACGCCTGGCCACAGTGACGCATAGCGCCTCAGGCTCTTACGGCTCGGCTGAATGTACGCCTAGCCACAGTGACGCATAGCGCCTCAGGCTCTTACGGCTCGTCTGAATGTACGCCTGGCCACAGTGACGCATAGCGCCTCAGGCTCTTACGGCTCGTCTGAATGTACGCCTGGCCACAATGACGCATAGCGCCTCAGGCTCTTACGGCTCATCTGAATGTACGCCTGGCCACAGTGACGCATAGCGCCTCAGGCTCTTACGGCTCTTCTGAATGCACACCTGGCCACAGTGACGCATAGCGCCTCAGGCTCTTACGGCTCGGCTGAATACACGCCTGGCCACAGTGACGCATAGCGCCTCAGGCTCTTACGGCTCTTCCAAATGCATGCCTGGCCACAGTGACGCATAGCGCCTCAGGCTCTATGGTACCAGGGGTGATTTCTCAAGGACCATGTCCTGAGTTCGATCCCCTGGGGACGCGAAAGAAAACCGTGAGGGCTGCCCTTGGTTCGGGCCCTGCGAACGCAGGCTGCCAACGGGCCAGACCCAAAGCGGACAATACGGTTGAGTGGCTCTACCAGCTGGGCTAGACGTCACAACAGTTATAATAATAAAATAATTTATTTATAATAATAACAATAATAATAAAAAAGAAATGAAATTAAAATCGGGAAGAACCCGAAACGAAAATCGAAAACAAAATCGAAAAGAAACCGAGGAGCGACCCACGCCACCGATGATCAACGACCTCCGATGAAGACCCGAGGAGGAAGAGGAGAGGCCGGCGAGCTTGTTGACACCGGAGACGCGCCGTTTGGAGGTCGAAAACTGCCGACTAGAGGGAAGGAAAAATCGAGGAGAAACAGCCCGATTCCCGATAAACCACGACAGCTGGGCGCAAACGGAGGCCACTAAAGAGTTCGGGAGGAAGAGACGATCCTTTTGAGACTGGTAGCTGCCGACGAAACCGTCGAAACTGTCGGCGAAACCATCGTAAATGTCGACGAAGGCAAAGGGGCAGAAAACGGCACCGTTTGGCTGAAAGGAAAAGAAAGGAAAAGGAAGGAAAAAGGGAAGGGAAGGAAAGGAAAAGAAAATAAAATAAAAGAAAGAAAAAGGGAAAAAGGAAAGAAAAAATTATCGGGGACGACTCAAGATTCGGGTAAGTTGACCGAGGGTCGAGTCGACCTATGGGTAAATTTCAAAAATTTAATTAATATTATATTTAATGGAAAATAACTCGGATTTATTGAATTGTGCAGTTTTATGATAGAGCCCGAACGAGAGCCGATTGATCTTCGATTTTCGTACCCCGCATCATATTGGGTAAGTATATTTTAATTACGATAATATGAGTCCTTTGATACAGAGTTTCGATTATTTTACGAAATTTACGGATTAATTCTGTATAAAAAGGAATATTATTCGGAATTGTAACGTAATTACCGTAAATAGTATATGGGCTATCCAATGAGTTTGGAACGAAGCCCGATGATTATTGGTAAGTTGAATGAGCCCAGTAAACCCGAATAAGGGATTTTATAAATAGAAACGGGTTGGAAATGGGTCGAGACCCATTAAGGTGTGATCGGGCCCAATAAGAGTAAATTGGCCCAATTAATTAAATCAACTGTAGTAAACACGAGAATTATTTATTGGGTTAAATCGACATGATAAATAATTATCTGCAGTCCTGAGACTGGATTAGCAGCAAATCAGATTGGACGAGCCTCCGACAGTGGAATTTAGATACACGCTCGATGTGATTCGAGGTAAGGGAATTTTGTAGGTGCATAGAGATATCTATACGTATTTTTGAGAGGATTTACAAGGCCAGAATTTCTTAAAGTATCTAGAAACGAAATAATAATTTTTGCGAAAATCGGGGCATGGATGAATAAATAAAAAGACGATATTGCCCTTGGGAGTAAAATTTACAAAAAAGATAGTAAGACAAATAAATTGTATGATTATCATATTTTGATGTTTTATATGAATGTATTGCTTTGATTTAAGTAAATTTGCACATAGGTTGGTTATTGATTTCATGAATTATACGAAAGGGTACAAGTTGGTACCGGTTACGAATTTAAATATGTTTTTATTAAGATTGAGCCACCTATCATATTTACTCGAGTAAAAAGAGTGCTAGAGTCTTACTCGCATTAAATTTTACTGATTTATTACTCATAAAAAGTCGTACTGGAGCGTTTGCTCGTACGAAAATTTGTGTGTACAAAAATCGTGCTGGAGTTTTGCTCGCACGAGATTTTAGATATCATGATATGCATAGCGTCATGCTGGAGCTTCCCTCGCACTAGACGTGATGTGACATGCATAGAGCTGTGCGGAAGCCTCCTGTAGACTGTATGTCGCAGAGAGTTGATATGCTTGCACGTATACTTTGAGACATGAGTTGGTTATCGACATAGTATGGGGTGGATAAGACCTACGGCAAGCACCCCCAGACTATGATATGGGTCCACGGAATACATTGTACCGTGTATGTCACACGGAGTACGTTGTACCGTGCAGTCATGACGACTCGATGATGTTACTTGATATTCTGGCAGGTAGGATTTGACCCCACCTCCTGTTACAGTTGTGATGCCCCGCACATGGGGATCCGTGTAGCCTAGGATCACAGGGACATAATATGACCATAGTTATCTATTTTTCATACAGTAGCCTACATGCCTCACATGATATCATACAGTCTGAATAGACCAGGACAGACCCAAAGGAGGGGTAATGTCCCGATTTATGTTTTTAAATGAGATGCGATTTAATGAATCAAAGTATTCCCGAGGGATGGATTTAGCGTTGATGTGGTTGTTTTATGATGAAACAAATAAGTTTTAACATGATGAGTTTATAATGAAACAAATAAGTTTTAACGTGATGAGCATGAGATGTCATACATGATGATTTTTCCATGATTGTTTTATATGTCGATTTCATGATTTCTCTTATATGATATATATATATATATATACATGTGGCATCGTTTTAGTCTTACCTCATGCTCCAAATATAAACGATTTTATATCATAACATTATCAGCACGTAGATAGTATAGTTATCTACCTGCTTACATTATTGTCTTACTGAGCTAGTTATGCTCACCCTTTCATTTTCCACCCTCCATAGAGCATTTGCAGTAGTTGAGAGCGGGTAGAGATTGCATTCCTGGTTGTCCGCTGCTCCCATCGCGAATCAGGTATACACATCGTACAGTTTTGTATCTATACAAATAATAGCACAGTTTTGCAACGAATATAATTATGGGGGATGTAAATATATAAAAACATATGTACATACAGTTTTATAATATATGTACTTATTATTACACTGCCTGAAATTCTAACATGATTACCATGGTAAGAATGATATGATGTCACGACCCAAATTACCTAAAAATCAGAGTAAATTTTTCGCTTTTTTATTTATTATTTAATTCTTGCCTTTCTCTCATCGTGACCGTCCTACAAACAGTTGGGCTATGATTCGGTGTTAGTCACCTCACACTATTACCAATTCCATTTCCATAATCACATTTATATATCAGAGTTTACCATCTTTGACTTTAATTAAATACATACTCAATGGTATTTATAACTCTATATCCCCGACATCATTTCCGTTTACAGTACTGTGCATTACATATTTAGATACAAAACTATACAAATGTGTATACCTGACTCTCGATGGGAAGCAGCGAATACCAAGCATGCAAGTCCTCAGCCGCTTACTAATTTCTGTGAGTGCTATAAAAAGATTGGAAAATAAGGGGGCTGAGCAAACCACACGCTCAGTAAGGCAATTATGCAAGTAAGTAGATAGCTCCACTATCTACATGCTCATAATGCCATGCCCTTAAATCCATTTCTTTTCATTTAAAATTCCACGCACAAAGTCATGCATATTCAATGCCATAGTTTATCCAAAACTATTTGTGCATATATAAATCATGTAATCCATGCATTCAAAGCATTTTATGTGACATCATTAAATCATAATAAGCATGAAGTAAAACAAGAACATGCATTCGTTCATGTCATGTAAGACAAATCATGAATTTGAAATAAAAGCATGGAAAACATCATCATGCTACTGCATTCAAATCATTTCTTTAAAACTGCAGTATAAACTAACCCTTCCGGGTCAATCATCTCATAAAACAATTCAGTAAAGTTCATTATAAAACTCCAGTTATAAACCCACCCTTCTTTCAGGGTCACAGATCATAAAATCATCTAAAACATGTTTGAGCATAGTAGAAAATCATAAAATCATGAAATCATAAAAATCGGGGGCCTGACCCCTCCTTCGGGTCTACTTTGGTCTATCAGACCACAAGTTATATCATGTGAGACAATCAGGTAATTATCAGTAACATCGAGGATTATGGCCATATCCTAGTGATCCCTGGCAACACGGTACCTAGTGTGCGGGGTATCACACCTGAAACGGGAGGTGGGTCGTCCTACCTGCCAGAACAGCATAACACCAGGATTGCGAGGGCAAGGCTTGCTGCCTCGTGGCTAATACCACTCCACTCCAACAATCCCCACGGTACAGCGTACTCTGCGTGACATACACGGTACAACGTACTCCGTGGATCCAAGCTCAATCAGGGGTGCCTGCAATAGGTCTTATCCACCCAAATCATCTCTGTCTCAGAATGCACATGTGAGCATATCATCTCACTGTGACACACAGTCTACAGGAGGCTCCAACACGGCTATATGCATGTCATATAAATTCCTGTGCGAGCGAAACTCAAGCACGGCTCCATGCATATTCATGATATCAGAAAACCTCGTGCGAGCGAAGCTCTAGCATGGTTTCATAAAAATCAATAAAATCTGCGTACGAGCAGCGCTCCACTACGACTTAAACTGATTATAATTTCAAGTAAAATCCACATACGAGCAATGCTCTAGTACGGATATGTATAGAAACTCAGTGAAAACCTCGTACGAGAAAAAACTCCAGTACGACATTCAATATGAATTATAAAAACTATATAAAACTTTGTGCGAGTAAGCTCCAGCACAAATGAATGCTCAAGTAAATCAAATCTCGTGCGAGTTACACTCCAGCACGACTTTATGCATAATTAAATCAAATCTCATGCGAGTTACACTCCAGCACGGCTTCATGCATAATTAAATCAAAACAGGATGCGACCTAAGCTCCAGCATCTCTCATGCATATTAAATTAGTAAAACTAGTGCAAGCAATCGCTCCAGGACCATTTTATGCATACCACGTCAAAACAAATCAAAACATGTCAAAACAGAGTGCGAGCTAAGCTCCAGCAGCTCTCATTTCACAATAATAAAAATCAGTGCGAGCAACCGCTCTAGCACATGTCATGCATATGATGTCACAAGTCGGTGCGAGCAACTGCTCAAGCACATTTATGCACATTCACAAACGCAGATATAGTGCGAACTACGTGTCGGCACTATCTGTTTCCATATAAACTTGATAGTTGGCCGTTTTCCAAAGAAATTTCCATTTAAATATTAATAACACTTACGTAGTGTTATCATGTGAAATTCATGCAATTACTGGCCAATCTATCGCTTTGCTTTGATTAAAACCAATAAAATTCCTTAATCATAAAATTCCTTAAATCATGCATGTCATGCTTTCACCATCCTTAGGTGAACTTCCCTCAATAGGGGTAAAATAGACATTTCACCTATTTCGATCCTTAAAAGTCATTTAAACCACATTTAGGATCATTATACATAATCAAGGTATACATACATATTCAGTGTACAGAAAAGCTATTAAAATACGCGTAGCTACCTCCAGCTACTCACACAATTCCCTTACCTCATTTTCTGTACAATCTGACCTTTCCACTGATGACTCGTCACACAGTCCGATTTGCTCCGAATCCAATCTCTGGAACTGCGGATACACATTCATCAGGTCAATTTCAATACAGTTTAATGTACTTCTTAATTTTCTGGGCTTAATTTAAATCATTGGGCCCGTTTACCCATATTGGGCCCGATTGCACCTTAATGGGCCTTAATCGACCTTAAGCCCGTTTACCACAATTTATCGAGAACTATTGGGCTCATTGGACCCATCAATAATTTATTTAGCCTCGTTCTAAATTTTTGGATATCTCAATTTAATATTTACGACAATTTATCCAATTTTTCAGAATTTAATTCATTTATACAGAAATTAAATCCATAATTTATGCGTTAAATATCAATCACGCATAACGATGTAAAATTATCATAAATAAGGGTTACTTACCCGAGATTCCATGATAGTATGTGAATCGAGGCTGTCTCGAGCTCTCGGTTGATGCCAATTGTCGAGCTACACAATTAAATATATTTTCGGGTAAACTTTCAGTCGATTATTTATCAAATTAAATATTCTAAAAAATAAATCGGTCAATTCGACTGCTTACCGACTTACCCGAAGCTCGATTGCATCACTGGAATTTTTTCCAATTTTTTCTCTTTTTCTTTTTCCCTTTTTCTTCCTTTTTTTCCCTTCTCTTTTTGGCTGAACCAGTCCGGTCCGGTTCAACCCGGTTCGGACCGCCGGTTCGGTCTAGTTCAGTTCGGCCGGTTTAGTCTGGTTCGGCCGGTTCAGGCAACATTTGGTCGTGTCGGCGCCGTCCGGCCAGTTCCCGGTGCGATTTCGCCACCAATCGGGGCGCCACGGCCTGGGCTTCCTAAATCGAGCCTCGGCTGGGGTCGAATCAGCGCCATCACCGACGAATCGAGGTTTCTTCCCCGCGGCTCCGTTTTCGGCGTTTTTCGGTGACATCAGGGCGCGTCCTGGCCGCTGGTGGTTCGCTTGGTGTGGGGCTACCTTCGCCGGTCCTCGTCGGCACCTCAGCCCCGCCGGTGGTGTCGGATCGGAGGGAAACCGACTCCTTCGGTTTCCTGCTTCGCGTTTCACCTTTTGCTTTCGTTTCTTCTCTGTTTCTTTCTCCAGATTTTGTTTCTGTTTCCTTTTTTTTCATTTCATTTTTTAATTTATTTTTAATAATATTTTATTCATTAAAATATTATTAAAAATCCAAAATATCCCAAAAATATTCTTAAAAAATTCTATTTAATTCATTAAATCAATTAATTAATTTCTCGGTATTATTTTGACTTTTCGGTATATTTTTCGATTACTTTCGGGATTATTTTTCGATACGAAAATTTTGATTTATTCCAATAAATTCATATCTTGATCAATTTAACCCGAAATTTAATTATTTCTTCGTTATTGATCAAGATTTCTCAATCTCATATTTTTAATTAAATTTTTTTGTCCCGATTACTATCGAATTTTGGTCTTTTAACCGTTTTGCCCTTGCACATGTTCGGGAATACCATTTAATCCTTTTGCATTTTTAAATGCACTCGAAAATATCAGGTCTTACAATCTCCCCCACTTAAGAAATTTGGTCCTCCAAATTAGAACCAAGTCAAATGAGTCCATACACAACTCCGGTACATCTATCATTACTGTCATTGTCAAGTGACTTTCTCCGGAGTGTAATACTATCATCATGCTTAACTATGGAGATCATCTTAAACCTCAACACTTTCTCCTTTCGTCTAATACCCGAATCGATTTTCCAATCATACATTACACTTTCATTGAGCTAAACTGTTGGAGCTCATATCCAATCACATATATCGGGTCCGGATAATATTTTCAAAACATCATAAGATGGGACACATTGTGGATGCCTGTTAATTCAAGTGATAATACCAACCTACAGGTCTTACCTTCCACTTTGTCCAATATCTCTTTTCGAATCTCGTTACGTCCTTATGCTCTTAGGACAAGTAACTATCAACAATACTGATTCACCCTTGGTGAATTTCCAATGATTTCTGTCTCTTGTCAGCATAGCTTTTCTATCTGCTCTGAGGTGTTCTTAATATCTCATAAATCAATTGAACATCCTCAGAGGTTTGTCTTACCAATTCGGGAACAATTTTCTATCTGTCACCCACTTCTTCTTATCAAAGTCAGGGAACAACTCCCTACAGCCTTACACTGCCTCATAAAATGTTATCCCGATACTCAACTGACAACTGTCATCATTGGCGAATTTGATTAGTAGCAACTGATCATCCCAGGAGCTCATAAAATCAATGGCACACACTCTCATCACATCCTCCAGAATCTGTACAGTCCTCTCTGACTGACTATCTGTCTGAGGGTGGAAGTTATGCTAACACTCAATCGGGTTCCCATAGCTTCCTGAAAAACATTCCCAGAAGTGGGAAGGGAAGCGAGAATCCCTATATGATATCATGCTACCTGAAACGCTACATATTATTCCATAATTTTCCATACATAAAAATCCGCCTACACACTCAGAGTATCTGGGGATTTTCATAACCAGAAGGTGGGTAACTAAATCAATCTATCGACTATCACCCAGATAGCCTCGTGATTCATTCGGGTCCTCTATAACCCATCACAATATTCATGGTAACTTGTTCCCATTTTCATGTTAATATAGGTAGAGGCTGCAATAATCCTGCAACTTCTTTTGCTCTACCTTAATCTGCTGACATACGAGACACTTCTCCATAACTCTATAATATCACTTTTCATACCTGACCACCAATACCCTTTTCAGAGATTCTAATATATTTATTATTTCTCGGATGCACTATATATCCCGAGGAGTGAGCTTCTGACAATAACACTATATCATCAACTGTGGTCCTGGGGAGCACTTATACTATCTCTGAACCTCTGTAAGTCATCATCACTTACTGTGAACTCTGTCACTATACCCTTCTGAATCTGACCCACACTATCGATACTATGCCGATTATCACGCTAAGCCTGGCAAATCCGGTCACACAAATCCGGTTCTAACCTCAGGCTAGCTGTCACAAAATCACCGTCATCATCAGAAGAGATCACATCACTATTGAGGTTCACAACTGCTCTAGCAGCTCTCGCTCCCTGACCATCATATGTGATACCATCCCGAGGCTCTTTCTGCTCAAGGTATCAGTCATTACATTAGCCTTTCCTGGGTGGTACAATGTTCACAATCATAATCCTTAGAAGCTCTAACCCTCTTGGTTATCTCATATTCTCCTCTTTTTGTGAAAATAGATACTCGGGGCTTTTACGATCAATGCATACCCGAAATGTCTCACCGTTTAAGTGTTGGTGCCATACCTTTAGTGTAAACACTACGGCTGCCAACTCTAAATCATGGGTCAGATAGTTTCCCTCATGATCCTTGAATTAACTGGATCCATAAACGACTATCTTCCCATTTTACATCAATACACAACCCAATCCTTATTTAGGTATCCATACACACACTGAAACCTCTTGAGCTGTTAGTCATTATGAGAATACTTACGGTGGTTAGTTTATTACTTTATATACCAAAACTCACCGAAGCCATTTACATACTTATCATAACACTCGTATGAAATCTTTTTCCAAACGAGACGTGTCAACTGAGCAGCCCATTTCAAGAAACTCATAACACCTTGTCTGTAAGACAATTTCCTGTTGCTACTCATGCTCTTCCCTGGATTTCGAATACATCATAATATCATCGCTAATGATGACAACCAATCGGTCCAGGTAAGGTTTAAATACCTTATCATAGTTGAGTTCCACTAAATATTTCAATCATTCATATTCTTGACCTACGTACGCATAAACATAAAACATCATTTCGAAATCGCTTTCGTTCAGGATACTAACTCGTGTCATCTCTTTCCTCTTATATTAACGGCTTTTATAAAATTTTAATTTTTAAACCTTCATGATTAATCGACTTCTATATTTCTTTATCGTACCAGTAAAGGTACCCAAATTTTAAATGCATATATTACGACTGTCGATTTCAATTTATAACTTATGCGTGCGCTTCTCAACGCTGTCAAGTCTTCAGGCAGGGAATATTTTAAAATACCTTTATTAACCCTCAGACTTGACTACATACCGCTTAATCCAAATTACTTTGCATATCAAAGACATCATTACCTTGCATACGTCTCTTATTCCAATATATCTCCTTTAATATATCACTTATAACAAACTCTTTCATTATTTGTCAAACTTACAATCCCTATACCCATATTCAGTTAGTGAAAATCAGTTAACCATCATCCTCATGCCTAAGGGTACAGGCTTCACATTTTTCACTAGCTTATAAGTAACTGAAGGCGGTATGAATAAATACGTGGCACCAGGCTCAATTAAAATAATTATTTCATTATTCACTACCAGTGTGGTATCTTCCACCACATCCTATGAAACATCAGTAGTGTCCTGGTCCAAGGCATACACTCGCCCTCGTCCAACATCTTATTTCTGTGGTAACTACCACATATCTTACACTGTTACACTTGCTACACTGCATTCACTGTTACACAGTTCCGTAGCAGGTCGGGGTCTTCAAATCATAATACCCCTTGTAAGTATTGAAATTAGATATACTGGGGTTTATCAATCAACTTACCCCGTGATTTATCAACTCAAATCTTTTACCAAACTACCTTTTTCCCATTCTGACATCTCTGTCATTCTTTATTCTCTTTTTGTCTCTATTTCGACTCTTACTACCTTTCTCAATCTCAGAGGCGTGCAACTTATGATCTTATTCACACAACTGTAGTCTGCGCACTGCCTCGACATAGGTGTGATATCTAACATAGCCAGTCGGACTCTAATTGACAATTTGAGTTCTTCATGAACTTTCAGACATTTCGACTCTCACTGTTCATCGTGTCCGAGTCACATCTGCGCAGGAATATAAACTGAGTATTATACTCGTCAATCAACTAGTTCTTCTGGGTCAGAGTAACGAATATCATCTGTTATTTTCTTAAAACAATATCTGAGATATTCTGTCACTGGAATACATCAAGAATTACTTTTCCATGTCCATTCTGGACGTCTACCTCTTACGATGGGTCGAGCGAACTTCAATTAATGCTCCAACTCGCCCTCAAATACCATGCATACTCTGAGCAATTAGCTCGCAAAATATTCCCCACACTCCGATCCAACCTTACGAAGCGTATCTCAATACTATCTGATCTCTCTGTCAGACTCTGTCCGATCTCTCTGTCGGACTCTGTGGGGCATGCTCAACATCAGCCTCCACGTCAATCTCATCTCGAGTCTCATGTTGCGACACAGTACAACTCCCGGGCCTACCTCAACGATCTCGAGTTCGTGTACTCGCACTTTTACCATAGCGACTAACAGTTAATGAGTCTATTCTTACATTTAAAACCAAATTCTTAGCTGCACTCCCATCTCGATATACACAATTGTATCTAAACAATGCACAATATGTTGGGGATGTAAACTTCCTTAACCAGTAACACTGACTCATATCAGGCCAACTCAGCTCTGATACCATTAAACTTGTCACGACCCAAATTACCTAAAAATCAGAGTAAATTTTTCGCTTTTTCATTTATTATTTAATTCTTGTCTTTCTCTCATCGTGACCATCCTACAAACAGTTGGGCTATGATTCGGTGTTAGTCACCTCACACTATTACCAATTCCATTTCCATAATCACATTTATATATCAGAGTTTACCATCTTTGACTTTAATTAAATACATACTCAATGGTATTTATAACTCTATATCCCCGACATCATTTTCGTTTACAGTACTGTGCATTACATATTTAGATACAAAACTATACAAATGTGTATACTTGACTCTCGATGGGAAGCAGCGAATACCAAGCATGCAAGTCCTCAGCCGCTTACTAATTTCTGTGAGTGCTCTGAAAAGATGGAAAAATAAGGGGGTGAGCAAACCACATGCTCAGTAAGGCAATTATGCAAATAAGTAGATAGCTCCACTATCTACATGCTCATAATGCCATGCGCTTAAATCTATTTCTTTTCATTTAAAATTTCACGAACAAAGTCATGCATATTCAATGCCATAGTATATCCAAAACTATTTGTGCATATATAAATCATGTAATCCATGCATTCAAAGCATTTTATGTGACATCATTAAATCATAATAAGCATGAAGTAAAACAAGATCATGTATTCGTTCATGTCATGTAAGACAAATCATGAATTTGAAATAAAAGAATGGAAAACATCATCATGCTACTGCATTCAAATCATTTCTTTAAAACTACAGTATAAACTAACCCTTCCGGGTCAATCATCTCATAAAACAATTCAGTAAAGTTCATTATAAAACTCTGGTTATAAACCCACCCTTCTTTCAGGGTCACAGATCATAAAATCATCTAAAACATATTTGAGCATAGTAGAAAATCATAAAATCATGAAATCATAAAAATCGGGGGCCTGACCCCTCCTTCGAGTCTACCCTGGTCTATCAGACCACAAGTTATATCATGTGAGACAATCAGGTAATTATCAGTAACATCGAGGATTATGGCCATATCCTAGTGATCCCTGGCAACACGGTACCTAGTGTGCGGGGTATCACACCTGAAAAGGGAGGTGGGTCGTCCTACCCGCCAGAACAGCATAACACCAGGATTGCGAGGGCAAGGCTTGTAGCCTCGTGGCTAATACCACTCCACTCCAACAATCCCCACGGTACAGTGTACTCCACGTGACATACACGGTACAACGTACTCCGTGGACCCAAGCTCAATCAGGGGTGCCTGCAATAGGTCTTATCCACCCAAATCATCTCTGTCTCAGAATGCACGTGTGAGCATATCATCTCACTGTGACACACAGTCTACAGGAGGCTCCAACACGGCTATATGCATGTCATATAAATTCCTGTGCGAGCGAAACTCAAGCACGGCTCCATGCATATTCATGATATCAGAAAACCTCGTGCGAGCGAAACTCTAGCACGGTTTCATAAAAATCAGTAAAATCTGCGTACGAGCAACGCTCCAGTATGACTTAAACTAATTATAATTTCAAGTAAAATCCATGTACGAGCAATGCTCTAGTACGGATATGTATAGAAACTCAGTGAAAACCTCGTACGAGAAAAAACTCCAGTATGACATTCAATATGAATTATAAAAACCATATAAAACTTTGTGCGAGCAAGCTCCAGCACAAATGAATGCTCAAGTAAATCAACTCTCGTCCGAGTTACACTCCAGCACGGCTTTATGCATAATTAAATCAAAATAGGATGCGAGCTAAGCTCCAGCATCTCTCATGCATATTAAATTAGTAAAACTAGTGCGAGCAATCGCTCCAGCACCATTTTATGCATACCACGTCAAAACAAATCAAAACATGTCAAAACAGAGTGCGAGCTAAGCTCTAGCAGCTCTCATTTCACAATAATAAAAATCAGTGCGAGCAACCGCTCTAGCATATGTCATGCATATGATGTCACAAGTCGGTGCAAGCAACTACTCAAGCACATTTATGCACATTCACAAACGCAGATATAGTGCGAACTACGTGTCGGCACTATCTGTTTCCATATAAACTGGATAGTTGGCCGTTTTCCAAAGAAATTTCCATTTAAATATTAATAACACTTACGTAGTGTTATTATGTGAAATTCATGCAATTACTGGCCAATCTATAGCTTTGCTTTGATTAAAACCAATAATATTCCTTAATCATAAAATTCCTTAAATCATGCATTTCATGCATGTTATGCTTTCACCATCCTTAGGTGAACTTCCCTCAATAGGGGTAAAATAGATATTTCACCTATTTCGATCCTTAAAAATCATTTAAACCACATTTAGGATCATTATACATAATCAAGGTATACATACATATTCAGTGTACAGAAAAGCTATTAAAATACGCGTAGCTACCTCTAGCTACTCACACAATTCCCTTACCTCATTTTCTGTACAGTCTGACCTTTCCACTGATGACTCGTCACGCAGTCCGATTTGCTCCGAATCCAATCTCCGAAACTTCGGATACACATTCATCAGGTCAATTTCAATACAGTTTAATGTACTTCTTAATTTTCTGGGCTTAATTTAAATCATTGGGCCCGTTTACCCATATTGGGCCCGATTACACCTTAATGGGCTTTAATCAGCCTTAAGCCCGTTTAGCACAATTTATCGAGGCCTATTGGGCTCATTGGGCCCATCAGTAATTTATTTAGCCTCGTTCTAAATTTTCGGATATCTCAATTTAATATTTACGACAATTTATCCAATTTTTCAAAATTTAATTCATTTATACGAAAAATAAATCCATAATTTATGCGTTAAATATCAATCACGCATAACGATGCAAAATTGTCGTAAATAAGGGTTAGTTACCCGAGATTCCATGATAGTATGTGAATCGAGGCTGTCTCGAGCTCTTGGTTGATGCCAATTGTCGAGCTACACAATTAAATATATTTTCGGGTAAACTTTCAGTCGATTATTTATCAAATTAAATATTCCAAAAATTAAATCGGTCAATTCGACCGCTTACCGACTTACCTAAAACTCGATTGCATCACTGGAATTTTCTTCAATTTTTTCTCTTTTTCTTTTTCCCTTTTTCTTCCTTTTTTTCCTTCTCTTTTTGGCTGAACCGGTCCGGTCCGGTTTAACCTGGTTCGAACCGTCGGTTCGGTCTGGTTCGGTTCGATCGGTTCAGTCTGGCCGGTTCAGGCAACATTTGATCGTGTCGGCGCCGTCCGGCCGGTTCCCGGCGCGATTTCGCCACCAATCCGCGCGCCACGGCCTGGGCTTCCTAAATCGGGCCTCGGCTGGGGTCGAATCGGCGCCATCACCGGCGAATCGAGGTTTCTTCCCCGCGGCTTCCTCCTCCGTTTTCGGCGTTTTTCGGTGACATCAGGGCGCGTCCTGGCCGCTGGTGGTTCGCCTGGTGTGGGGCTACCTTCGCCGGTCCTCGCCTGCGCCTCAGCCCCGCCGGTGGTGTCGGATCGGAGGGAAACCGACTCCCTCGGTTTCCTGCTTCGCGTTTCGCCTTTTGCTTTCGTTTCTTCTCTGTTTCTTTCTCCAGATTTCGTTTCTGTTTCCTTTTTTTTTCATTTCATTTTTTTAATTTATTTTTAATAATATTTTATTCATTAAAATATTATTAAAAATCCAAAATATCCCAAAAATATTTTTTAAAAATTCTATTTAATTCATTAAATCAATTAATTAATTTCTCGGTATTATTTCGACTTTTCGGTATATTTTTCGATTATTTTCGGGATTATTTTTCGATACGAAAATTTCGGTTTATTCTAATAAATTCACATCTTGATCAATTTAACCCGAAATTTAATTATTTCTTCGTTATTGGTCAAGATTTCTCAATCTCATATTTTTAATTAAATTTTCTTGTCCCGATTAATACCGAATTTTGATCTTTTGACCGTTTTGCCATTGCACGTGTTCGGGAATACCATTTAATCCTTTTGCATTTTTAAATGCACTTGAAAATATCAGGTCTTACATATGATCAAATGGGATAAGAGTCGGAATTATTACTGACTCATAGCCCAACTCGTTCAAAATAGAAACTGTCACGAAGAGGTGAGAAGTATAGAAAAAACGAAAAATTTGTAGTTATTTTGGTAGAACGGGTCGTGACAAAAACATTCATTCCTTATGATTCATATCAAATGTAATTTGTCTGTACATCACGAAATCATAAGAATACATATGAATTTATGAGCCCCTAAAAAAAATGAATTTAGTCTAGTATTTGTACTTATACTTCATATAGATATTTTCCTAACTTATATAAATATAATTTATTTCTATTCCCCCATAGTTATTTATTCTTAGAGCTAATATATTTTATTTAAATTAATTTTTCCAAGTCTCACAATAAAAAAATATAATTTAATTTAAATCATTAACTAAGGGAACACATTTTTAATCCGAATGGCTTAATTGTTATTCATTATTAAAACTAAATACATAAAAATTTATGGTGTTTACAATGGCATAATGCATGTGGGATTTTCTAAGTTGCTTTGATTTGTAAATACATAATCGAAAGCTTTGTAATGTCACTTATATCATGTTTTGGAGATGTATGAGACATACATCTCTATGTTGTTGGATTTAAGCTAATTATGCTTTCATCCTCATAGTGAAATGCTTCGAATTGATTTCATGATTTATATGAATATAGTACAAAACTCAAAGATTCGATTAAAAAGTATAAAATTAATATTTTTTTCAAATCAATAAATAAATTTAACGACCTACTCATATTTATTATGCACGTAAAATTTTGAGTTAATCCGATAATAATATCATTTCAATATTTTTCGATATATATTAATAGCTAAAATTTTATTATTATAAAATAATAGTTAGATATTTTCAATTAACTTGAAATTTTGCACCCATGATCTATATGAATAGAATACAAAATTCAACGATCTGATTAAAAAGTATAAATTATATAAAAATTATGAAAATATATAAAACTAAAATAATTATATATATAAATATAAGTAGACCCTTGCTTTTATTTATATTTATTGAAAATTATTTTTTAAAAAATTTAGATTCAATCCAATTATCTCCACGCGAGTAACCAAAACGGATCCTTAACAAATTTTGAAACGGGCTCCGAGGACTCCGATACCAGCCCCCTATGCTGGAGAAAAAGGGTTTGCATGAATTAAGAAACGGGGTGCCGACTGGGGAGTGTATAAAGTAGAGGATGGCAAACCCTAGGCGAAATTCGTACTCAAACAGTAACCAAATTTTGGAGAACCCATTTCAGTTTCAGACCCAAAGCTTGTCTTCACTCTCATCTGTGAAGCACTTGCTGAAAAAGCCCCAGGCATTACCTTTTCTACTATTGTTGCTCCTGTTGCTGACATGGGTCTCTCTAAGATTGCAGTATTCTTCTCCTTCTGAGCCTAAGCAATGGGGAAAAGGTGATGATGATGGCGACGACTCTAAGGCCAATCTTTTCCGATTGAAACCTGGGTTACCGTCAGCTATTGTCAAGGACAAACGTGGCTGGCTGCTCAACCCCGTCTCTATTGCGCTTCAGACTGGCGTCAAAGGTCCATAACCATTTACATATGTACTAAGGATCGGATGCTTAAGAATTAAAGCTATTTTCTAACCATTTTGCATCCTTTCATTTTGCTTTTCCTTTTCTTTTCCGTAATTACTGCATGCCTGTAGCAAAAATTTGTAAGAGCACGCACTTGGTCAGAATTCCTGCGCAAACCAAACTACAGTTTTAGGAAGCCAAATCAAGTGAAAATCGCGCTCGCTATTTTTTTTTTCTCATCTTGATCTTTGTTCTACTGAATTTGGGGCTTTGTTTGCTGGCTTCAAAAGTAATCTCGTTGGGCAAATGGCTTCTTTGTTTTTGCGTGCATGTTCTAAATAGACAGATTTTTTTATTACTACATGCCGCGCCCTTTTTATTCCTCCAGACAATGTGATGGTCTAACTGTATGAAATTGCTCTTTTGTGTGTGAGCACTGCCCATAACAAAACCACGTATATCATCCTTCTCTTGATTAATCTGGACGTGTACTCCAACACTAGTCTAAAATTTGGTTCTGTAGACATCTGTTAATAAAAGAAAAAAGGAAAGGAGACTTTTGGCTTCCTTAAATTTGATTCTATATTAGGCTAAGTTCCCTATCGTTGGAGTTCCATACTTATTTCTTAGAGATTCCACATTGTTTCAGAATTTTTTTTGCATGTGTATGTGTATATAACCTTCATTCTTGGTGATTTTCTTAGTAGCGTATTTTCTTGCAGGTGGTGCAGTGTCCTGTGCGCAGGTACACATCGGTGAAATTCGACCTGGTGGTGTGAGGGGAAATCACAGGCACTATACTTGTAATGAAACATTTGTCATTTGGGGAGCTAAGACAAAATTCAGGGTATGCACTTTTCTCATGATATAGTATATTGATCCTACTTCATGCATATGGATCGCAGTGTTATCAATAGTGAATAGCGGACAATAGCAGGGAGGCCAAAATCCGGTACAAAAGAATAGCGGATGGCATAGCGGCCGCTATTGACACAATAGCTGTCATAATTTTTTTTTATATATATAAAATATATATGTACTTTAATATAAGACAATAAAATGACCATAATAGCTCATAAAAATTACACAAAGAACTCAAATAATGTTCTCAAGCAAATAAAACCATTGCAAATAACAAGTTACCAAGTCACATTAGACAATAAAACTCTAAATGAAGTCACATAAGATAATAAAACACAATTATAAACACAATATTGAAAGTGTTGGATATATATATATATACAGATATTAACAACAAATTAGGTTTTGATCAGAATGATTTGATTTTATAGCCAATCTTATAACACAATATTCAAATGTTTGCATTAATAGTCTTGTTTCCATGAAGAAACTAATCATAATTCCCTTGGCTCAATGGGTTGAGACTTTTGCTGCTGTCTTAGTTCTAGAGAGTGGCTACTGCAATAGTTTGTTGCTTTGCTGATGGTTTTTTAATTTAATTTAACGTTTATTTAATTTTTAATAAAAAAGATTTTACTTATATAAATTTTAAAAAGCTTAAATAAATAGACTTTAATACCCTTAAATAAAATAAAATCATTGACTGTAATTAAATTAAGAAAAAAATTAGTTAAATGGACTTTTGATCAAATTTATTTAATAGCACCTCTACTGGCCACTATTGGCGGGTACCCAGTATTGCGCTTGCTATTGGCTGCTACTGGCTGCTATTGTAAAACCACTACGCTATGTATGTTATCATAGTGGTAGTTAATTTTCCGCTTCGTTATGCCGCTATAGCAGCCACTATTGCAGTCGCTATTGTTGCTATTGTCAACATTGATGGATCGTCATTGTTGGACTAATTAATCATTTTAGGAGTTTCATTTTCATTATCATTGTGCAAAACTATTACTAGGGGTATATCAAATAAGTGATGTTTTCTGGATGAACTACTTAATTTAGCCTCCCAAAAACAGAAAATATGTTTTATTTATTTTTTAATGAAAGACACTGAGTATATACTTTGAGAAACCCAGAATATATGACATGGAATTAATGTGTATAAAGTATTCAAAGCGGATGTGTTTGCACTTGTTCGTCATAAGGAATCCTGGATTGATTCATTGGATTAGAAAAGATTTGCTATACACATACTGATTATTAATTCTGTATCTCTAGTTCACTGTAGGTCTGGAAACAGTGATTCTTGGTTCAAATTCCAGCCTTTTTTGATTTAGCTCCTATTATTTTGTGAAGATTATGCTAGAGCAATTAGTATTGATGCAAAACTAATCTCATTTCCTGTTGAAAAAAACAATTGAAAGTATTATCTATAACAATGTATGTACTGATACATAAATTTTCTAATGATTTGATTAATTCAAGCTCCTTTTTTAGTGAAGGAAGAACTTGAAACTAGGTAGTGATGCAATGTACTTGTAATGGAAATGTGATCTTCTTGAAAACTGGAAAGTCAATCATATCTTCTTCTTGTGCACATATTCCCCAAATGGTGGAAGAAATGCAAGCTATAAAGAATAATCAAGCACAAAGGTAGAAACAAATAATAGATGAAAATAAAAAAAGAAGAGGTCATGTTGTGTCATTTCTTGGAGATAAATTCCATCCTCTTTTGAAGCAAAGGTTTAAAGAAAAAAAAAAAACTTTTGGTTCAAGTGAGAATGCCATCTTTGCTAATTAAAAATGAAAGTTTTGGTGTTTAGGGGGTGTTTTGGTAATTTTCTTTTGATTGTATTTCAGTTTAGTAGTCCAATGGGTCTTATTTTGGGTTTAGCATTTGTATTGCTAGAATTGGTACGGTTGAATATTAATAATGAATTAAGTTTATGATAGTTCTTGGAGGTTTGGTGATTGGGTGATTCGATTTTCTTCGTCTTGCTTCTTTTGGTGCCGCAAGATACTTTAACTTTGAGAGAATGGCCATGACCTGCCCTTTTATTTCTAACACTCCAGAAGATTCAAGCAACCTTTTATTGACATCCTGCCCTTGATGGAGGTCGAATCTCAATGGATTCAAGCCCTAATTAGTTCCCCACTTTTCAACATTTAGCCCACCATAAATCCTAAACATGCATATTTCCCAAATCTATCTATGATCAAAGAGTGGAGAAGTAGAGGAAATGTATGGAAGAGGTGGGTGGGGAGAGTCAAAGAGAAATGAATGGAAAGAACAAGTAGTGAAATATCCAATTTCAACAACTCAAATCTCAATAATTTATTTCCTAAAATTGCTCTGAAATTGAAAATAAAATTAGTATTTATTTATTTTTTGATCAGACATTAGTATTTATTTAACACCAGTGCTTTATGCTCTAAAGGCTGGCACAATGATGAGATTAGTAAGTCATGAGATTGAAAACAACAGTAGTTGTGAGATTGGCAATTGTGCAAGAGATAGGGAGTTGTAGTTGTCAGTTTGAAACTAGTAGTGAGTTAATGTTTGTTTGGTTAAAACATTGGTGGTGGTGTGATGAAAAGAGAAAATGACTGTTAAGGGCATTAAGTAAATATTGCAAGTATTTATGGTTTTACAAATAATGGTGGGGCCACCAATCCTTCTGGTTCTTGTCTCGCTTTAAGCTCGAACTGCTATTTTCCTCTTTGCTTTCTTTGTTATATTAAAATCAAGATTTAAGATAAAGAAATTGAAGGTCTGTTATTTTGGGTGATGATATGAAGTCTGGCATGGTTAAAAGTTAATTTTCAAGGTTTTTTTTTTTTTTTAAATTTTTTAAACCTTTTTTTTTAATAAAATTTCCACTTCATTCAATTGGATGGTTCAAATTCAGTATTTTATGATATTCGCTGTTTTCGTTAGGTTAAGAATTTACTAGACTTTGTTTTGTCCATGGACCACTTGAATCCAATTCTATTTGCCAAGTCACTTGCTAAACAATGGGTTTATACAGCAAGAGACCTGGCTGCTTGAATTTCTTAATTCACTCAATTTCCAGTCTCAAGATCTAATTTTCTAACTTCAGTGGTCTGTCCCTTTGTTTCAGTTTTCGCTCTCAGGTTTGTTTCATGCAATCATGCTCTCATTTTGCTTTCTGGTTGGTCAATGATCAATCATTCTTTAATTCGATGCTTTCTCAGGATTCCTACTGTCCTGTTTTTGTTGATCTTCATACTATGTTCTCTCTCTAATAATTTTTTGTTGATCTTCATACTATTTTCTCTCTCTAATAATTTTTCTTTTACTTCTCGAAGGAAAAAAAAAAAAGATGATCGTTGCATCGATCCAAGTATGTTAAACAGGTCTTAGATGTAGTAGTTATATTTGGATGTGTTCAACCAATTGCAGGTGGAAAATAATCAAATAGTTAATGGTGGTTATGCTGAAGTGACAATCGGGGAAGATGAAGTTGCTGTTGCAGCTAGCCCTAGTGGAACAGCCCATGCTCTAGTAAATGTCGATGCCTTGCGCAGCACATTCTTTATGGGCTGCCAAGACGGTACAGGGAATTCTAACAGCTCAAATACTAATTTTAATGTGTGGAAAGATCTTTTAAGTGTTACCGTCTGATTGATGCATCATATTTTCCATACGATTCTAGAAATTCTAAAATTGGATATACTTGTATATACTTGTTTAGTTCAATAGTGACTATTTGTTTATTCATTCTGTTTTTCATAATTTGAATTTGCTTCTGTAACTTTGGCCTGCGTGCACCGGATGATTATAGGTATTGGCTAGATGGTAATGACGCTCTCTTAACCAAAACTGTTATGGGGTGAATTATTCCAATATTTTGTTAAACTATGATTACAAAACCTCTGTGCCAGAATACTGTGTAGGGGTGCCTTACAATAAATTTGAAGATGACCCTGTCATGGCTGGGTTACTCTCATCTTTCATATTATCTATTTTGGTCGGTTTTCCATGAGCGAAATTATATTTGATGAGTAAAATTAATCTAAATAATAAATAGTTAATAAGTGAAACTGTCTTAAATTATAAATAGTTAAAATACATCTTCAAACTCTTGGAGTGCGTTTGGAGATGGTATTTAGAAATTGTGAAGCATTTAAAATGCATCAATATAAAATATTAACATTTATAAGTGTATTGTTTGGATATATATTTTATAAATTTTTTTATTACTAGAATTTGATAAAATCAAAAATAATAATAAAACTAAAATAATAAGGTAAGATAAGAAAAAGAAAAATATCAAATAAAATATACAATGAGTATTATAAGATTTGTAAAAGAATATTATTAATAATATAAAACGGAAATATATATTATATTTAAATAAAATAATATGTTTTTGTTTTTAATTATATATTAAATAGTGCGTTATGTCTAATAAAATAAGAAAATAATAGAGAAATTTTGAAAAACTACCTCTCTAGGTAGATTTTCAAGAGAAAATTTCAATATCTCAAATTCTTTCTTAAAATTCTTGATAAATATTTAAGTTCTTCAATTTTTTTTTGCAAGTAAGGAAATTGAATTTTAAACTTTTGTATATCTGGATTGAAATGAATGTCCCTCTTGAAAGCTGTCATCCAAACACACCTTTATGTTAAGTTTGATAACCAAGATTCTAAATAAGCCATATTTGAATACAAAATTAGTGTAAATTATGCACTAGTAAATATGATTTTCATGATTTTTTTTTTTTAAATTCATAAATTTGTTTTATGCCTATTCAGTCATATCAAAATATATATGTGAATTTGAAATTTATCTTGTTAACATCTTTCAAATGTAAGAGTGTATCAAATTTTAATTAGTTTGAGCATAATTTGCATGTTATTCTGACAATTTATTAGCTAGATTAAATCCAAATCTCTAGTTTATGATTTCTAACGTAGCATTAAAGCTATATTCAAAAGTATATTTATGTTTTTGTTGATTTGTCACGTACAAATTTAATTTGATGAATAAAATTATTTTAAATTATAAAAGTTAAATTATATTTCTATTATTTTATTAAATAATTATTGATCATATACCCAACTTGGGTTAAGAGAACAAAGTTAGTAGCCCAGGGCGCAAAACTAGCAAACTAAACCACAAGCCTAACAACTTAGGCCATTATCTCCACTTGACTTTGCATTTAGCTAACATATTCTCAATTGGCTAATTTTTCACTTGGCTTATTGATTCAAATTGTGATTCCCACCCTCAATAGCTTTCAGAGAATATATATATATATATATATATATATATATATATATATATATATATGTTACGGAATCATGAAAAGTTTAAGTAAAGAGATAAACACCAAGATTTATGCAGTTTGACAATGTTCCTATGTTCATTAAGTATAACACTCTTGACAAAGATTAATTAGGTGTCCAACTGCGATCAATGTAGAAAAGAGTAAGAAAGAAATAAGGCATAAACTAAATAACCCAAAGCTCGGGCAAGAATGAGAGTAAGAAGATCCCTACCTCTTGGAAAGAAGGCCTATTTATAGGTAAGTGTGATGCACTGAATTGTGCCATGTGTTAACATTTGGTAGAATCTGGCTATTTGAATAGAACCAATCTATTTTCATAACCATGAGATTGGAGAGACTAAGAGACTTAGTAGGATCTGGGCTAGGCCTATTAGGCCATGCTAGGCATGCAGTCTTTAAGTTGAGTCTATCCCTAACACTAAGTCCTTCCCTTAAACTAAGATTGAGTATCAATTGTGGTCTTATCTTGTCAAAATGGCTTGAGAGGAACTTTGTCCTATTGTCATGACCATCTTATCTTTAACACCTTACCTTATAGAGAAAGCTTCATGTTGTTTATGTTTGCTAAGTAGCTTTTCCATATTTAAGATTGTGACGCTTTCGAGCAAACTAGGATATTGCTTTTGGCGTGATAGCTTTTTTTTTTTTCTTACTTTTGATTGTTCACCCTTTGTTATGCTTTTAGCGTTGCTTGCTAACGTGGCTAACTTTTGATGTAGCTTTATTAAATGTCGTAGCTTGTATTCTTGCATGCTTTGAGTCTTAGCACAATAGTTATCGTTCTTGTGAATACTTGGTGTTACTTGTGCACCTCGAGCCCTAGCTGGATAGCTTCCGTTTTTTGAGGACTTAGTTTTTGTAGATGCTTATGCCTCGAGTTCTATTATAATTGCCTTTGCTCTTAAGAGGGCTTAGATGAATTCTTGTGCCTTAAGCTCTAGTCTAATTGCTTCTACTCTTTGATGACTTATATAGTTTTTGGTGCTTCGAGCTCCAGCGCAATCGCTTTTGCTCCATGAGGACTTAGGTAAATTCTTGATGTTTTGAGCTCTAGCATAATCGCTTATGCTCCTTAAAGACTTAGATAGATTTAGGTCAAGGGAATGCCATGTCCTTTCTTTTTCTCATACTTAAGCTTTGTCACGTCAAATCTTGGCGTGTTTTAGATAGACTGAGGGAATGCCCCATCCTCACCACTCATAGTCTTTAGCACTTGATGTTATTTGAATTTTGGCTAAGGGAATACTGCTTCCTTTCCTTTTTGTTAATTGGCGCTTATCATGCCTTGAAGATTGGCCAAGGGAATTATACTTCCTTGCCTTTTCAGGAATTGGCATTTATCATGCTTTGAAGACTGGTTGATGGAAAGTTATCTTTTCGCCTTCGATAGACTAACATGTAACGTGCTTTGAAGATTGGTCAAGGGAATATTACCTCATCGACTTTGATAGACTAACACTTAACGTGCTTTGAAGATTGACTGTGGAATGTTACCTCATCCATTTAGATAAACTAGCACCTAACATGCTTTGAAGATTGACTAAGAGAATGTTACCTCTCGCCTTAAGTATACTAGCATATAATGTGTTGTGAATCAGTTAAGGGAATGTTACATCCTTACTTTCTGCAACTTACATCACCCACACAGAAGAAATTGACTAAGACAATGTTACATTCTTACCTCTTGTGAACTTGCACTAAACATGCAGAAGAAATAAGCTAAGGGAATATTATATCTTTGCTTTTCGCAAACTTGATCTCATCACACTTACTCATGGCCAAGGAATATATTGTCCTGGCCATCACCAAACTTGAGCTCATCTCGCTTACTCATGGTTAAGTGGATACTTCATCCGTGCCATTCGCTAACATAAGCTCATCACGCTTACTGATGGCTAAAGGGATACTTCATCATTCTTATCTGCAAACTTGAGCTTTCCAAGCTTATTGACATCAAAAGGAATGTCCGTCTTTGGCCTCTGTGACTTAAAACCTTGGCCATCTGTCATTAGTTTTTCTTTTCTCTTTGCAATGCTAAGTTTCTCATGTTGGTTTATGGCCAATGATATGCTTATTCTAATCTTGTAACGACTTCGAGCGTTCATAAACTTTCTAGCTCATTCTTGTTTTTCGCAACCTTGATGCTTTACTTTTCAGTTAAGGAAGATGTTCATCCTTGCCTTGTATGATTTAAGCTTCTTACACTTGCTCATCTTTTACTCATTGAAATTCTCGCTTGTTTTCTTTTGCAAGTTTGAATTGTGATATATGGAATATCTCTTTCTTGCCATCTGAGGCCTTGATCTTTGTAAGCTTTATTTGCACATAGGAGGGCCTTTGTTTTGGCGTTCTTGTACTTATGGCTAAGGCTTTACTTCTTCCTTGCCTATCTTCTGAATGATGAGAACAACGAATGACTTTTACGATCATTTTGATACTTAGCTTACAGGCAAGACGCTCGTGCACCGGGTTGTGCTATTGTGCATGCTTCTTATTGGAATGTTGTGCTCGGATGAGTTTTATGTCCCAACATTATGTTCTTTTTCAAGTTATCTTTCCACGTTTCCATGTCTTTTTTACATATCAAGCACCTTATCACACATCTTTGTTGAACTATGATAAGTATTTATTTTGATATATTAATATTATCTAGTAATATTCTTTTAGCTTTATTATTGTATTTAAAAGTGCTAAGTAACATTCTTTTGATGTTATATGCATTGAAAATAGGCTTATGAGAGAAAATGAAGCTAAAAGGACACTTTTGCACTTTTTTGATTTTCAAACCAGTGGAGATATTTTGGTAATTTCACCTCTGTCCAAATATTTTAGAAAAAGTGACACCTTCAAAGTTGTATAGGATTTCTCAAGCTTTCCAGAATGTCCAAGATCATCTAAATTAGAGTTAGTTTAATGAGTCAAAAGTCCTTACAAAGTCAGCACTAAAATTAAGAAAGTCAACTCCTAATCAAAGTGGGATTACTACAAGGATAATTGAAGAAACTAATTGAAAACTTTTTTGAAAGATAATTGCTAGAAGGAGAAAGACCATGATGAGTTGGCAAGATGAGTTGACAACCAAGTCAACTACTCGAGATAAATAAGAAGTATTGTTAGATAAATATTAGTAATTAGGAATCCGAATCCCATTGTAACTAGACTTTTACTCCAAGTAGGATTAGGATTGTTCCTTCACTATATAAAGGGACCTTAGGATGGCCATTAAACACATCAATTGCCCTTAGTTTTATTAATTTTCTTACTTTATACTGTTGCAAAACCGATTTCTTTTAAGATTTATAAAGGTTGGCTGATTGATTTATATTGCATGATATTGTGTTCGATTGAATAAGTTGTTTCTTTTATATAGTTGTCGACCACATTGTCTTTAAGAATTAAAAAAAAAAGTTAATTTCTTATTCTTTTAAATATAAAGTTGTGTTAACTAAGAATTTGACATCTAGATTCAGTTTCTTTGATTATTACTTTGCATAATTGTTTTCTTTTGCATTCTTCCATTGTCAATTAGCATAGTTTTCATTAATATTGCATTCTTGCATCTTAGTTTATAATCTTGCATAACCGATTGCATTCTTTAATTATATAAAGTGTTTTTTTTTTTTTGTTGAGTCTTGCATGCTTAATTGATTCTTGCTTTCTTTAATTGCTTTATTTGATAGGATTCTAACTTTTTTGCATCTAGATTGTGTTTCTTGCATGTTAAATGACACGCCCTAAAGGTAATGTCCGTAAGTGCACGGGTTGTACAAGTAATAATGAGTTTTGAGTCCCGAGTTATCGTCCCACAGAGAAGTTGACTAGCCTAATTAACTACCGATTAATCTTACCCTAAGTATATTCTAGCAAATTATAAAATTAAGATGGGTGATCTACATAGCCAGAATTAAAAATAATAAAAGCAATAAAATAATAAAAGTTATAAAATAAAGAAATTAAAACCGAGCAAAAACTTACAGTGCTCCACGCAATTAAAATAAAAAACCTACAAAAGAAATTAAAACAATTAAAACTAATTAACGCAATTAAAATAAAATGCAATTATGAAAATAAAGCAATAAAATTAAACTACAATTAAACTAACCTAAAATGCAATTTTAAACTACTTAATCAAAATGCAATTTAAACTAAACTAAAACTTAATGAAAACAAAAACTAAATTAAAAGTGCATGAAACACATTTAATCTAAATTAACTATAAATGCATCTAAACTAAAATAAAATCTTAAAACATTTAATATAAAATTAACTACTAACTAAAAATTAACACTACAAATTAACATGCAAAAATAATAAAACTAACATATCATTATAATTGACTAAACTAACTAACTAACAACTAACAAATGCATGAAAATGGATTAATTGCTACAATGCACTAGCCAAACAAGCCTTAACCAATTTAAATCAACAAAGAAATCCCTCAATTCACTGTTCACGGCTTTCACATTTTCATTTTCAGGTGATGGTCTCGGGTTGGTAGCTTAAGCGTGTCCAGCTGCTGTCCATGCCTCTCGGCCTGACTCTCACCAACCCTGCGTCGGTTTCGTGCACTTCTTCATTTCCTGCACTCAACACATCACAACAAGTTTCCAACCACTTCAGCTGCTGTTTCTGACCAGACCAGCTTGCCCTCTGCTCCAGCATTGTTCGGCTCTTGATTCTGTCTAACTGCCGCTGCTCATGCTCACTGGACAGACAACCTAGCTGTGCCCACGGTACCAGCTTGCTTTCGATTTTCTGCTTCACTTCAGTTACTGTCCTCGGCATGCCCACCTCCGGCACGTACTCCTCGCTGCTCCAAGTGATGTCCCTGCCTTCCTCAGTTTGACAGCAGCCCGCACACGTCCTGCTCCTGGTTTGTCCGCTTTTGGTGCTATCTTACACCTTGCTTTGCTTCAGGACAATGCACGGTTTTGCTCTTCATTCTCGGCTCTGGTAAACTGTTGGGTGTTCAGCTGCAGATCATCACGCCAGCTGAGAAATAAAAATATGAGGAAGATGAACAGTAGAAGGCTCCTAAAACAGGGGAGAACAGAGAGTGATTGTGGCTCTCGGGTGCTTACTTTCGGGTTGCTGCTGTAGCCACCATTCACACCGAGTTCATCACTAGCACTGAGGCCTGTTATCCTTCTGCACTACCACATTATAAGCAAACCCGACAGCTATAAAACAAAGGATAAAAATTCTTCAAATAAACACACAAGCAGTAATTTATGGAAACCGAGATCTCACTAGGAGAAATGGCTATGTAAAATAAAACTTGAAAAAACAAGGAGTTGATTTAACAAAACCAAGAAGCTTGGAATGATAAATTGATTGACATGAAAATGAATTATCCAAGACTAGAAAAATCAAGAACATAAAAATGAAATGAACATTAAATGTAAATTGTAGCTAACGGAAAACTAGACTAAAAGAAACAAGAAAAAATAAATCCTAAGATTAATTCTAACACTATACTACTCCTAACTTACCTTACATTACATTACTCTTACTCCTAAAATTACATTTACTTCTACTCCTAAAATTACATGGTTTTTTAATTGTCATCCATGTCTTATTTATACACACAAAAGGGGTATAATTGTAATTTCTACATCCTAAATGAGTTGGCATTTTTTTGGCCACTTGTCTCCACACCATTGGCTCATTGAAAAGATATTTCCATGTCACTAGTCTTCTTGTCCAATTGGATGTGCTAGGTGGCATGGCTCGTGTTGTCCGCATGGCTTAATCTCGATTTTAGCCCAATTCCGGTCCATTTTCTACCGAAATATTCAAAATTCATCCGGATTTAATTTATCTGCAAACATGAGAATTTTAATTAAATAAAGGGGATAATTAACAAAATAAATTAAGAATTTAAATAATTAATTAGGAAATTAAGCACAAATAATTCTAAAAATATAGAATTATCATTAAATTAATCTCTTTCATAGCTAAAGTATGAAACCGATAGTCTTGGATGTTTAATTGAAATTTTTATTTTCTTGGATCTTGGTTAGTTTAATTACATAATTAGTTTGCATATTAGTATTGCGTAATTAATCTATAAACTTTTGTTCTTGTCCCATAAGGTAAGTATAACATAAAAGGTTGTCAACTTTTATAGGTCACAATTTTCTTTAAAAGTATTCTTTATTAATTCTTTCATTCTTTTCTTACTCTTTACATATGTTTAAAGTATGATGTCTAGTGAGTAGAGTCCTAGTTCAGTTGGTATGTTTTCTTGATTGAATTCTTGATTGATTAATGTTATGAGAAGCATGATCTTATTAACATATTATTGATTGAGTATCAAGATTTTTGTAGCATCTTTGTATATTGTTAATTTGGTTTGATAGAAAAAGGCCTACTATCTAATTAATATCAATAATCTACTGCTCGATCAAAAACTTAAGTCTATAATTGCTTTTGTTTGAAATCACCTAGAGTTAGAGGGAAATCTTATTTAGGCTAAATAAACTGAGTTTGTGTGTTTATTACTTAATTCAAGTCATATATTCCACAAATTATAATGCTGCTAAGAATTTTATCTAGAGAGCTTATTCTAGGTAATTGAATTAGTTTGGGATTAATTGTAGAGCTTATTGTGACTAACTAAAAAGTAAGGGAAAATGGTGTAATAGAGCTCTATGCTCAAATTAATAACTATCTTTTGAATTTCAATGATCACTTTTTTAAATCAATAAAATTAATAAACATACCACCCAAAGTCTGTCATAGTAAAAGTTAAAATTTATATAATTGTTTGCATTCTTTATTTTCTTTTTAAGTAATTGTGTTAGTCCATAATATTAAAACCCCCTTTTTAGTCATGTCTTGTCTTGTGTTCATAGAACTTTAATTTGCTTAATTCAATTACTACTGTCCTTGTGGAATCGACCTCTGCTTCCCTAGCTACTAGTTAGTGGTTGGAGAGTATTTTGTTTTTGGTAACCCGATGACTTTAAAAATTTTTGTGTCAATGCTAGGTACTACTTGTTTAATTATATTATTTGTCTTATTTTAGTTCTAATTTGCACTTTTAGTGTTTCTTTTGCAGAAGTTGCATGTCTGACGGATCCCCCACAAATCAACTTAGGAAGATAAGGGAATTTGTTCAAGTAACTAAAGAGGGTGATTCTAATCCTTTGCCACTTGATATCACTGTTACTCCAAATCTTGTCTTCTCAAGTGATTCTAAGGAAGAAGAAGTGTGTCACAACCCTCAATCTTACCAAAATACGTACAAATTTTTCGCATTTTCATGCATCATTTATTAATCGTCCTTCCTCGATCGTGAACAACCACATTCTCAATAGTTGGGCTGTGTGTCAATATCTACCTTATCCATCCACAACAATTTAATTTGCAATATATTTTTTTTTGAAGTAAACACTTTTATAAATACATCAGAGTTACAGTTTACAAGTGTTTACATTGCTTTACATCCCCAATGTCTACATACAAAATGCTACTGTGCTATGTCTAGTTTAGATACAAAATAATTCAAGTGTGTATACCTTTAGCGATGAGATGCAGCGGATACCAAAAGGGATAAGCCTCCAGTTGCCCATAATTTATACTCAAAGCTCTGTAGAGAGGGGGAAAAATGAGGGGGGTGAGCAAACCACACGCTCAGTAAGATAATCATACGAACAGGTAGTTACTGCACTATCTACGTGATCGTGATGCCATGCTCAAAAGCATTTAGTTCATCATTTTATCTTAAAACATGAGTGTATGATTGTGTTAATGGTATGTAAAGCATTCATGCTATTAAAATCCAGTGCACAGTTCAATTCAAAGTATGGAATTAACCATCATGCATATTTTATAAGTAAAGCATTGCATTAAACATCATGCATCAGTGCACTTTAAAAACCATTAACATACTTTCATCTCAAAACAATTCAACTCTAGTCAAGATTCGATCCCTCCCTCGGACTATCTTGACCCACAAAACATTTCAAACATGGATTTATTCTCAAAGGAATAGACATGTGAGATAGGCAATTTAGTAAGGGAAATAACCTCTAGCACTATGGCCATAACCTGTGATACCGGCTACACGGATCAAGTGTGCGAGATATCACCACTATCTGCTTCCACACAGGAGGTGGGTCAAATCCTGCCTGTCGATCCATAGCAAATCTTGTCTGAAGATGACATATCACATCTCAACATGGTACAAAGTACTCCATGCTACTTGCACAGTACAACGTATTCCGTGAACCCCAATCAACATATCACATCACGCCACATCTTAAATGCATGTGTGAGCCTATTTAATCGGTACGACCTCTTGTCTACCCGAAGCTCCTAACACGGCTATCAACATGTCAAAACATCACAAATGCACATATGAGCTTATTTAATCGGTGCGACACCTAGTCTACCCGAAACTCCAAGCACGACACAAATAAGGTGGGCATCTAATGCGAGCTATTTTCCAGCACCATACCAAAACCAATATAAAAATCCATGTGAAAACTAGTGTGAGCTAAGCTCCAGCACTCATGTGTATAAAACATGTCAAATCTCGTGCGAGTCATACTCTAGCACGCTTTCATTCTCACGAAAACCATGTAGGTGGCTCAAATCTTTGCAAAGTATGGTTAACAAACCAAAACAACTCATTTCTTTTTCAAATCAATTCAAATGTCAGCCAACCAACCAATCATTTGCTAAAAAGCAATAAAACATGATTTTCAAAACATTATGCTTTTGTTTTCGTGCACATTTCTCAAACACCCAACTTTTGCCCTTCAATCACCCAATATCATTTTCGAATATCTCATGCATTTTAGCAAAGCATTTAAGTGACCAAATTGCACACAGATATCTATAAGAGTCCACAGAATTCCCTTACCTCGATTTACTCGGGGTGCGACTCTCTTCCTCTTAGCTTCTTGCGCTTTTGGCTCGCCTTGCTCCGGTGTATCCTCGGGAGCTGCGATTTATTCATCTAAATCACTTGAGTTAATGTTGTTAACTCACTTTTGACCTCACTAGTCAATATAATTCATTTATGCATTTTTTTTTTCAAATGCCTTAATCCACATTTTACCCCTCGTGGTAAATCTCACAATTTATCCCAAAATCAACACCTCCAAATCATACCCACAACACAATCATCATCTTAAGGTAACTCATTCATCATTAATACCTCTACATTTCACTTTCTCACACTAGACCATTTTTAGGTTATGGTGGATTCTTTACTTTCTAGGTTGTTCCTATCATTCATATGTACATTAAACAACTCTAAAATCAATATCCAAACAATGTAATTGAGTTGTTTCATTAGAAAACTCACCTAGCTTGATTTCCTCTTTGCTCCAAATGGAAATGCACCTTTTGTCCTTCAATCCAACAATGGGGAAATGCCTCTAAGCTATGTTGTTCTTCTCTTCGATGAGAAAAACTTTGCGTCTAATAGCCTTTCTTCAAATCTTCTTGAGAATGGTCAGATTTAGAGAGTAAAATCTAGGTTTTTGGATTGGAAGATGAAAGAGTTGGTTTTGTCTCGGAAATTGCAGATCCAACTGCTCCATATTTATAGAATTTGCTTGATGAGATCGATCTCCATTAGGTAGAGATTGATCTGGTCCTCCTAAAGTACCTATTTTTTTAAGGCAATTTGAGGTAAGAGATCAATCTGTTTTCAAACAGAAGGTTAAGGAGATCGATCTGGTCTTAGGGGAGATCGATCTGCTTCCAACCCAAGAGCTAAGGAGATCGATCTGTTCCATTAAGGATCAAAATGCATTTTACAGAATGTTTAGGAGATCGATCTGGATCCATTGGAGATCGATCTGTCCTGTTCCATAGCTCAACATAAGAGCATTTTGGCTCTTCCAGATCGATCTCTCATCCTATGAGATCGATCTGTCATTCATATTTCTAATTTTTCTACAGTTTTTCTACAGCAACACATATCAAACTTCATACATTTTGTTGCCATAGTCATTTTCTCATCCAATCATCTTTGAGACTTGAAAATGGTATCCATTAATACTTCATACACATTAAAACTTGTGTAGAATCTTTGTATATCCAAAGGTACATGATATAAACCAAATGGAACTGCATAACTTATGAAATCTTTCTTTCACTTTATCACACTACTCATTTTCCATTCTATTCCCATTCTTCATATGTTTAAGTCCATTTCTTCATATTCATATTTGTATGTACGTCACAATCTCTTATTACAAGTGTGTACATTTAATTTATGGACTTTAGATCATTTATAAATCCATAGTAGAACTCCATTTACATTTCTATGTACATATATACGATTATACATATACGGGGTCTCACATTCTCCCCCACTTAGAAAATTTGGTCCTCTAAATTGGAGCCAATCATTCTGTGAATAACTCAGGATACTTCTTCCGCATCAAACTTTCCAATTCCCATGTGGCTTCTTCCACAATGTGATGTTACCAAAGGACTTTCACCAAGGGAATTGCCTTTGTCTTCAACACTTTATCTTTTCTATCCAGTATCCGAACCGACTTCTCAATGTATGTCATGCTTTCATTGAGCTCCAAAGGTTCATAGCTTATCACATGTGTCGGGTCCAGGTGATACTTCTGCAACATGGATACGTGGAAAACGTTATATACACTTGCCAACTCTGGTGGCAATGCCATCCTATAAGCCTTGTCTCCCATTCTCTCTAAAATCTCGAAGGGTCTGATGTATCTAGGGCTTAGCTTGCTCTTTTTACCAAATCTCATAATTCCCTTTGAAGGAGAAACTTTCGAAAAAACTGACTCACCCACATTAAACTCTAGTGGTCTCTATCTTCTGTCAGCATAACTCTTTTGTCTGCTCTGAGCTGTCTGTAACATCTCACAAATCAACTGGACATCCTCAGAGGCTTGTCTAACTAAGTCTGGAGCAAAGATCTGTCTGTCACCAACCTCTTCCCATCCAATAGGAGAACAACATCTACGTCTATACAATGCCTCATATGGTGCCATCCCGATGCTCGCATGAAAACTGTTATTATAGGCGAACTCTGTGAGTGGCAAATGGTCATCCCAGGATCCTCCAAAATCCAATGCACACGCTCTCAACATATGCTCCAGGGTCTGTATAGTCCTCTCTAACTGACCGTCTGTCTGAGGATGATACGCGGTGCTAAAACTCAACTGGGTCCCTATCGCTTCCTGAAAACGTTCCCAGAAGTGGGAAGTGAAGCGAGCATCCCTATCAAAAATAACACTCACTGGAATTCCATGTAGCCTCACTATCTCGTGCACATACAAGTTCGCTAACTGGCTTAGAGTATCGGTAGCTCTCATAGCTAGAAAATGGGCTTTTTTCGTCAACCGATCCACAATCACCCATATGGCATCATGACCTCTACGAGTCCTTGGCAATCCCATTACAAAATCCATGGTGACATGCTCCCACTTCCATGTCGGTAGCGGTAGAGACTGTAATAACCCTACAGGCTTCTGATGCTCTACCTTCACCTGCTGACAAACGAGACACTTAGTAACATATTTAGCAATGTGCTTTTTCATTCCAGACCATCAATAAACTTTTCGAAGGTTTTGATACATCTTAGTATTTCTTGGATGTATCGTATACCTCGTTGAATGAGCCCTGTCAAGATCAACCTTCTGATCTCTGCATCATCAGGAACACATATCCTACCTCTGAACCTCAACAATCCATCTAAACTCAACTCAAAGTCTGTGTCTGTACCCCTTTGTATCTGCCCGACAATATCACTACACTGCTGATCAACTCGCTGAGCCTTCGGATTCGATCTACCAGATCCGATTCCAACTGCAGGCTAGCTATCATAAATCCACTATCAGCGTTAGGCGGGGTCATATCCAAACTGAGGTTCGTGAACTGTTCCAATAGCTTGGGTTCCCTGACCATCATGAATGACACCAACCCGTGATGCTTTCTACTTAATGCATCAGTAACCACATTCGCTTTACCCAGATGGTACAAGATCTCATAATCATAATCCTTTAACAGCTCGAGCCATCTTCTTTGTCTCATGTTCAACTCTTTCTGTGAGAACAGGTATTTAAGGCTCTTGTGGTTCGTAAACACTTGAAATTTCTCTCCATAAAGGTAGTGACGCCATATCTTCAGTGTAAACACCACCGCTGCCAACTCTAAGTCATAGGTCGGGTAGTTCCTCTCTTGATCCTTCAGTTGTCTTGACCCATATACAACTACCCTCCCATCCTGCATAAGCACATAGCTCAGTCCTTGGTGTGAAGAATCCGCATACACCGAGAAACGTCCTGAGTTGGTAGGAATGGTGAGAATCAGAGCTGTGGTTAATCTCTTTTTTAACTCCTCAAAGCTTTCCTCACACTTATCATCCCACACGAATTCCACATTCTTTCTCATGAGACATGTCAAAAGAGCAGCTAATCTCGAGAATCCCTTCACAAACCTTCGATAATAATCAGCTAAACATATGAAACTTTTGATCTCTGTAACGACCCTTGACCCTTGAAAATCGGAGAAATTTTTTTTTTGAATTTACTTTACCCACTTATTCCCTTATTCACTTAGGTTGTATTCCTGTGCAGTGTCAAAACACTTTTCCTAATACGTTACTCGTGATTATAATTAATTTCTATATTTTAGCTTATGTGGCTGATAAAAATTTCGACAGCACAACGACTTATGTATGAGCCTACCCATCTACAAATCAGTTGTTTTTTTGGCAATCCTAGATATCCACCACTACCAAGCATACTTTCTAAGTTCATCTTTACCACTTAACACATCCATTTCAATTTAATACTAGTCATCTCAAAACATTATACCAAAGTAGTAATGTTTACATCGTTCCTTACAAAATTACATCCCAACTGATATTTCCAATATGTGTTTGTGCATACAATTATGTCTGGTATAAGAATGTAAATGTATACCTTTCTGCGTGTACAAAAAGTAGCCTAGGGAGCTTTCCCCACCAACCTACGTCGTGTACGCGGCAGGTAGCGCCTACGGATCACTGCAAGTAATCTGAGAGGTAGAGGGGTGAGCTTTCGGGAAAAAGCCCAGTAAGAAGATGTATTTAAAACGATTCTAGCAATTTAAATATGTATAAAACATGATAATGCGTATGATGATACTTTCTGAAACTAATAATAATATTCACAGATTAAGGAAAATTAGAAACATCGAGATTCAAAACGTAAATTTTTAGGTATTTGAACTTAACAGATATTACGTACAACTAGTCGTACAGAATTCCAAACAGGAATACATATCAAATCACATACTACAAATTCGGTTCTGAAAACAGAGTTTAAATTTTCAAATTGAGACTACATCGGCCATATAATTATCATATGACAATAACGAATTTATCACGCGACAAAATAACCCGATCATCCTCCGTAGAGGGAATTCAGGACCCAAGGGTAATTTCAGACGCCACAAAGGCGGGGTACAGACGCAACGAAGGTGAAATATAGGCGCCACACAGGCGAAATACAAGCGCCACGAAGGCAAAATACAGGCGCCATGAAGGCGAAATACAGGCGCCACGAAGGTGAATTACAGGCGCCACGAAGGCGAAATACAAGCACCACGAGGGCGAATTACAGGCGAAATACAGGCGCCACACAGGCGAAATACAGGCGCCACAAAGGTGAATTACAGGTGCCACACAGGCGAAATACAGGCGCCACGAAGGCGAAATACAGACGTCACATAGGCGAAATACAGGCGCCACGAAGGCGAGTTCAGACGCCACACAGGCGAAATTGACAAGCGTAAGCATACAACATACATGGCCCTTAGTCTCAAAACAACTATAGTTTTCATATACGAAAATATCGAAATAAATTCATCTTATTTGAAAGATCATTTTAAAAGACATGCTCATATTCCGAAATCAAATTCAGTTATATACAATTATTCAAAAACATAAACACAGAGAGCATAGTCTTGATCAGAAATATAATTTAGAAACATGCATGAAAATCATACTTTATGTCTTTGCAAGCTTTCTTTATCAAGTTTCGGTAAGTAACTATTACCATTTTAAATTATATCCCCTTACCTCGATCTATCGAAATCTCCGTGCTCGAGTGGTGACGTCTCTTAGTACCTCCCTTAATTCCTTCTACGATCACCTACAACAAAATCGTACACTTAGCACCCTATTCGTGCGAATTACCCGAATTGCGTTAAAATCGTAACCTATTCGTTACTACTGTGTGTGTACATATTATTGTACGTACCTAAGTCAACACGCACGTTTATATATTTTCCCTTACCACATATTATTTTGTATGTACAATTATTGACATACACCTTATTATATACCTCTACATGTATGTACACATAAATACATATATATACACTCCCATATGTATATATATATATTTATTTATTTGTTTTCACTCTTTTCCTATCTCATATATACATTCTTTGTATATATATATACTAGCACAAATTCATCCTATATACACCTATATGTATATGCATCTAATATATATATACATATACATATATATATATACACTCATATATATATATTATTGTCTTCTATTTTTTTCTTATCACATATATTATATATATAAATATGTCCTTGTTTGTACATATACTAAAACACATTTATTTTATACAATCATTTGTATATACACCCAAGTATATACACATTTTTCATATACTCCTATATGTATATACACCTAAGTATATACTCATATTTATTTTATCATCGGCTTTCCTTATTCATTATCAAATATATGTACATATAATAACATACCCTTTCATTATACATACCTATATATACATACCCAAATATATATATATTTTTATTCACATAATTACATATATATATATATATTATCACTTGTCTCCATTATTCAATATCACAAATATATATTTCTTTGCCTACTTCTCATCATTCCATTTTTAATCTAATTCAAACTATACTAGCATGCTTATACATGTATCACACATATATACATGTATGTATCTTACCTCTTTTCTCTTCCTCTTTTTTTTTTTTTCCAGCTTGCTTTTCTTCTCTCACAGTTTTCTCCTTTCTTCCTCAATTGTTTCAATTTCCAGCCCCTGCCTCCTTCCTATTTTCTCCCTTCTTCCTCACGGTTCTGCTTCTCTCCCCTCAATTCCCCTTCCTCGATTTCAATTTTCACTGTTCAGTCTTCTTCTTCCCTCAAGCCTCTCGGTTTCCCTCCATTTCCAGCCCCTGTTTCGGTTTTGTTCTTTGTTTCCCAAGTCCTGCTTTAATGGAGTCTCGGTTTCAGCCTCATCCCTTCTTCAGTCTCGATTTCCAGCCCTGACTCTCAGTTCCTCCTTCATTAATCTCGGTTTTCCAGCTTGCCTCTCGTTTGCTTCTTCTTCCTCGGGTCCTGCTCTTTTCACTCAGCCTCCCCTACTTCGGTCTGCTTCCTTCAGTCTCGGTTTGCTGCAACTCCAATCGGTCTCCCTCTTCTTTCTTTTCCTCTTTTCTTTCTTCCTTCCCCCTTCCCCGATCAGCTCTCCTGCTCCTGATTTGTTTTCCTGGTTCCCTTTTTCTCCTCTTCCCTCCTCTTCCTTTCTTTCTTTTCTTTTCTTCTCCCGCCCAGCCCTCTCCTTCTCCCTTCCTTTTCTTTTCTTCTCTTCTTTCCCCAGCCGAGCCACCTTTCTTCCCTTCTCTTCTTCTTCCTCTTCTCTTTTCTCCCATTCGGTTTCCCGCCCAACACCCCTGTAAATTTGATTTTCCTCTTCAATTGCAAATAGTGGCAGACGGAATTGACTTTTCTAAGCCAATTTCGTACATGTCATTTTATATATAATATTGTATTAATATATACATATATTATATTAATATCTAGATTATATTAATATATATATACCTTAATTGTTTGTTACATTTTTTTTATTATTTTGTTTTTTTTGTTTAATACTATATATTAAATTCTACACACTAAACAATATATATATGTTATATATATATTGTTATTCTTTTATTTAAATGTCTAGTATATATGTATATATATATATATATATATATATATATATATATATATATATATATATACACATATTAACCTATGTATATATCTACATATTTACATTTTCTTGTATAATTTATCCAAAAACATAATATCATGCCTTCCATGAAATTTTCCTTATTCTGAAAATAAAATAGTATTGGGATTCCATCATTCTTCGTAAATTCTCGATACAAGTGTTTACATCAACAATTTTCAATTTAACAATTTAAAATTCTCTAATCCCTCCGTACTTGCATTCGCCTTTTCACTCTTTATATCCTCGAGTTCCCGGTCATTCACGGGTTTCTCGGCCCCTATATTCTCGAGCCCTACAATGAACATCCACACTTCCATTAAAATATAATTTAATTAAACATAGGAAATTTGTGGGGTTTACAATCTCTGTCACTGTCTGGGGTCTCTGCCACTGTACGATTGCCTCAATCTTTGATGGATCCACTGACACTCCATCCTTTGATACTATATGCCCCAGAAAAGAGATCTGTTCCAACCAAAAGTTACACTTACTGAGTTTAGCGTACAACTTCTTCTTTCAGAAGGTCTGCAACACTATTCTTAGGTGCCGTTCATGCTCCTCTCTAGATCTTGAATATACCAGTATATCATCAATAAACACAATCACAGATCGATCCAAATACTGGTGGAACACCTCATTCATCAACGACATAAAAGCTACGGGAGCATTTGTCAACCCGAATGGCATAACCATAAATTTATAATGTCCATACTGGTGTGGAAAGCTGTCTTGGGTACATCTCCACTTCGTATCTTCAACTGATGGTACCCAGACCTCAGATCTATCTTGAAAAAGACCTGCGCTCCCTTAAGCTGATCCAACAAGTCATCGATGTGTGGAAGGGCATACTTATTCTTGATGGTGGCCTTATTCAACAACCGGTGATCTATATATAGTCGGAGGCTTCCATCCTTCTTCCTTACAAACAGAATCGGTGCTCCCCATGGTGAGACGCTCGGCCTGATGAACCTTTTCTCCAGCAACTCTTGCAGTTGTTTCCTTTGTTCTTCAAACTCAACTTGAGCCATTTTTTTCGGTGGCATGGATATCGGCTCTGTACCAGGTGTCAAATCTATACCAAACTCCATTTCTCTATCTGGAGGTAACCTTGGTAACTCATCCGAAAAGACATCTGAAAATTCCCTAACCACTGAAATGTCTCCCAATTTCGGACGTGCCTTATCCGTCTCGATCACATAAGCGATGAACCCTTCACATTATTCTTTCCACCATTAGTAATCATAAATCATCACATCAACGTATATAAATTGTAAATTAGATTCATCTCTAAATTATCATGTAACTAGATTATACTCTTCCCAATTGCAATAACATATTCTTTCATTTCATTTCACCAAATTTACAACAAAGTTGTCTATATTTGGAAACATTAAAGTTTTTGCATGACAATCCATAATAACATGATTGGCAGTCAACCAATCCATTCCTAGGATCACATCAAAATCACTCATATTTAATAAGATCAAATCACCTACCATTTCTTTACCTCATATCCTTATTTTACAACTTCTATATACATGCTTAGTCAATTGACTATCATTCATAGGGGTAGGTATCCTCAACATCTTATCTAGAAGTGTGGGTTGTACATGCTTCAACAATTTACATGCAAAGGGTGGCGAAATAAAGGAATGCGTGACACTAGGATCAAATAATACAAATTCTTCTAAATCAAAGATTTGGATGGACCTTTAACCGCATCCAAAGATTGATCCGCAGTGTCCTGATCGTGCACTCGTCCTCTACTCACACCCACTGCCTGCTTCCCCTTTTCCTCAGCTGTAGCCCTCCTCCTTGGAGCAGCTGTCTCAACTGGAGCTCTCTCTCTCTCTCTCCTGGCCCTTCTGTGGGGCTCTCTTTGTCATATCTGGGCAATCTCGGATTATGTGCCCTGGCTTCCCACATCTGAAACATACTACTTGAGGTCCATAGCATGGTCGAGTTCCATGGTACCTGCCACACTTGCCACACTGTTTCGTAGTAGGCCGTGGCCCTCCAATCACAACTCTTTTCGCTGGAATAAGAGCCGGATAAATGAAAGGATTAACTGTTCTCTCCCGGATTTCCTCAATCCTCGACCTCTTTCCAGAGAATCTCTTGCTTCCCTTATAGCTGAAGCCTCTATCCATCACTGATCTTGTCTTATCTTTGTCCCTCACTTTATCGACTTTCCCAAACTCTGAGGCGGTATATCCAAATGAACTAACCTGGACTTGATGGTCGGTCTCAATCCATCTACAAACTTCTGGATTTTCTCAGCCTCATTACTCATCGTATTGGGATCATACCTACCCAGAGAGATAAAAGTCATCTCACACTCATCCACCGTCCTGCTCCCTTGCGTCAGTCCTAAAAATGCCATCTTCATATTTCGCTGAGCTATATTCGAAACATACTATCTTCGAAAAGCCTCCAAAAATACATCCCATCTAATCTCTGTATGTCGAGCTCTCAGAATAGGCCTGGTGGACTTCCACCAATGTTCTACTGATCTCTTCAGCATAAACGCGACAAACGCTTCCATCTCGGTAGTAGTGCACTCAAAGAACCCGTATAGCTTCTCAATCTCATTGATCCAATCCTCTGCAGCTACTGGGTCCTTAACTCCACTAAAAGACAGCGGTCTAAACTTCTGAAACTGGCACAATCTGTCCAAATCGCATCCATATCCCCAACCTCTACTGCCTGGTGTAGTAACCGACGTAGGCACATCCTGTGTGGGTGAGGTATCTATCGTCTGAGGTCTCAGGGCTGGTCGTACCAGTGCCTCAGGAACTACTGACTGCTCGGCATCACCTTGTGTAGGGAGACTCTGTCTACCGCCAACTTCAGGTAAAGATTGGGTGACCAACTCTAAAATCATCTCTATGCTTCGTCAATTCTCGCGAAGCGAGCCTCAGTACTCTCGGGCCTCTCCTTTGGACCTTGTGGAGCATGCTCAACCTCAGTCTCCACCTCAATCTCTTCCTGAGCCTTGGGTATTTTTGGCTCAACACTACCCCCAGGCCTACCTCTACGGCCTCGAGCTTGTGCTCTCATCTCTCTACTGCGATTGGTATTAGGCATAATGTCTCACTTCCTTACATACACATCAATTTCTTAGTCAACCCATCGACGCACACAATTGTATCTAAACGAGCACAGTAATAGAAGGATGTAATTTTCTAACTTATTAAGTATTTTAGACATCGACACACGTCAGACCAACCTTGCTCTAATACAACTTCTGTCACGACCATTAATCTTACCAAAATACGTATAAATTTTTCGTATTTTCATGCATCATTTATTAATCGTCATTCCTCGATCGTGAACAACCACATTCTCAATAGTTGGGCTGTGTGTCAATGTCTACCTTATCCATCCACAACAATTTAATTTGCAATATAATTTTTTTTGAAGTAAATACTTTTATAAATACATCAAAGTTACAGTTTACAAGTGTTTACATTGCTTTACATCCCCAATGTTTACATACAAAATGCTACTGTGCTATGTCTAGTTTAGATACAAAATAATTCAAGTGTGTATACCTTTAGCGATGAGATGCAGCGGATACCAAAAGGGATAAGCCTCTAGTTGCCCACAATTTATACTCAAAGCTCTGTAGAGAGGGGGAAAAATGAGGGGGGTGAGCAAACCACACGCTCAGTAAGACAATCATGCGAACATGTAGATACTTCACTATCTACGTGATTGTGATGCCATGCTCAAACGCATTTAGTTCATCATTTTATCTCAAAATATGAGTGTATGATTGTGTTAATGGTATGTAAACCATTCATGCTATTAAAATCCAGTGCACACTTCAATTCAAAAAATGACATTAACCATCATACATATTTTATAAGTAAAGCATGGCATTAAACATCATGCATCAGTGCACTTTAAAAACCATTAACATACTTTCATCTCAAAACAATTTAACTCTAGTCAGGATTCGGTCCCTCCCTTGGACTATCCTGACCCACAAAACATTTCAAACATGGATTTATTCTCAAAGCAATATACATGTGAGATAGACAATTCAGTAAGGGAAATAACCTCCAGGACTATGGCCATAACCTGTGATATCAGCTACACGGATCAGGTGTGCGGGATATCACCACTATCTACTTCCACACGGGAGGTGGGTCAAATCCTACCCGTCGGTCCATAGCAGATCTTGTATGAAGATGACATATCACATCTTAACACGATACAAAGTACTCCATGCTACCTGTACGGTACAACGTACTTCGTGGACCCACATCAACATATCACATCACGCCACATCTCAAACGTGCGTGTGAGCCTATTTAATTGGTACGACCTCTTGCCTACCCGAAGCTCCTAACACGGCTATCAACATGTCAAAACATCACAAAGGCAGGTGCGAGCCTATTTAATCGGTGCGACACCCACTCTGCCCGAAGCTCTAAGCACGACACAAATGAGGTGGGTATCTAATGCGAGCTATGCTCCAGCACCATGCCAAAACCAATATAAAAATCCATGTGAAAACTAGTGCGAGCTAAGCTCCAGCACTCATGTGTATAAAACATGTCAAATCTCATGCGAGTCATACTCTAGCACGCTTTAATTCTCACGAAAACCATATAGGTGGCTCAAATCTTTGCAAAGTATGGTTAACAAACCAAAACAACTCATTTCTTTTGTAAATCATTTCAAATGTTAGCGAACCTACCATTCATTTGCTAAAAAGCAATAAAACATGATTTTCAAAGCATTATGCTTTTGTTTTCATGCACATTTCTCAAACACCCAACTTTTGCCCTTCAATCACCCAATATCATTTCCTAATATCTCATGCATTCTAGCAAAGCATTTAATCACCCAAATTGCGTACAGATATCTCTAAGAGTCCACAGAATTCCCTTACCTCGATTTACTTGGGGTGCGACTCTCTTTCTCTTAGCTTCTTGTGCTTTTGGCTCGCCTTGCTCTGATTTATCCTCGGGAGCTGCGATTCATTCATTCAAATCACTTGAGTTAATGTTGTTAACTCACATTTGACCTCACTAGTCAATATAATTCATTTATGCAATTTTTTTTTCAAATGCCTTAATCCACATTTTACCCCTTGTGGTAAATCTCACAATTTATCCCAAAATCAACACCTCCAAATCATACCCACAACACAATCATCATCTTAAGATAACTCATTCATCATTAATACCTCTACATTTCACTTTTTCACACTAGACCATTTCTAGGTTATGGTGGATTCTTTACTTTCTAGGTTGTTCTATCATTCATATTTACATTAAACAACTCTAAAATCAATATCCAAATAATGTACTTGAGTTATTTCATTAGAAAACTCACCTAGCTTGATTTCCTCTTTGCTCCAAATGGAAATGCACCTTTTGTCCTTTAATCCAACAAATGGGGAAATGCCTCCAAGCTCTGTTGTTCTTCTCTTCGATGAGAACAACTTTGCGTCTAATAGCCTTTCTTCAAATCTTCTTGAGAATGGTCAAATTTAGAGAGTAAAATCTAGGGTTTTGGATTGGAAGATGAAGGGGTTGGTTTTGTCTCAAAAATTGTAGATCCAACTGCTCCATATTTATAGAATTTGATTGATGAGATCGATCTGCATTGGGTAGAGATCGATCTGGTCCTTTTAAAATCCATATTTTTTACGGTATTTTGAGGTAGGAGATCGATCTGTTGAGTAAGAAAGATCGATCTGTTTTCAAATAGAAGGTTATAGAGATCGATATGGTCTTAGGGGAGATCGATCTGCTTCCAACCCAAGAGGTAAGGAGATCGATCTGTTCCATTAAGGATCGATCTGCATTTTACAGAATGTTTAGGAGATTGATCTGGCTCCATTGGAGATTGATCTGTCCTATTCCATAGCTCAAAATAAGAGCATTCTGGCTCTTCCAGATCGATCTCTCATCTTATGAGATCGATCTGTCTTTCATATTTCTAAATTTTTTACAGTTTTTCTGCAGCAACACATATCAAACTTCATACATTTTTGTTGCGATGGTCATTTTCTCATCCAATCATCTTTGAGACTTGAAAATGGCATCCATTAATACTTTATACACATTAAAACTTATGTAGAATCTTTGTATATCTAAAGGTACATGATATAAAACCAAATGGAAGTGCATAACTTATGAAATCTTTCTTCCACTTTATCACACTACTCAATTTGCATTCTATTCCCATTCTTCACATGTTTAAGTCCATTTCTTCATATTCATATATAATGAAACTTGTATGTACATCACAATCTCTTATTATAAGTGTGTACATTTAATTTATGGACTTTATATCATTTATAAATTCATAGTATAACTCCATTTACATTTCTATGTACATATATACAATTATACATATACGGGTCTCACAAAGTGATGGCATAAGAACCACTTGAAAGGACACTAAAGAAGTTGACGACTCTAACTTTAAATTAACAACCACTTTGCCTTGCCTTTCTTAATACTGATGTTTCTTTTGAGTTAAAACCTGGTCTAATTCAACTTTTGTAACTTTTCATGGTCATGCAGGTGAGGACCCATATAAACATCTTAAGGAGTTCCATGTAATGTTTTCTACCATGAAGCTTGTTGGAGTGACCAAAGTGCAAATCAAGCTAAGGGCCTTTCCTTTTTCTTTGGTCGATTCTACTAAGGATTGACTCTATTACTTACCAGTGGGACCATTAAAACATGAAAAGTGATGAAGAGGCTCTTTTTTATGGGTATTTCCTTGCCTTAAGAGCAGCTAATATAAGAAAAGAGATCTATGAGATTAGGCAATAGAATCGAGAATCTTTGTATGAGTATTAGGAGAGGTTTAAAAGGTTTTGTGCTTGTTGCCCAAACCATCAAATTCATGAGTAACTCGTCATCCAATACATCTATGAAGGCTTACTACCCTATGATAGAAGTATGACTGATGCCGCTAATGGAGGAGCTTTGGTGGATAAGACTCCTCAAGATGCAAGGAATTTGATAGTTAACATGGTTGCAATTCCCAACAATTCTACATTAGGTGTGAACTACCCCCAAAGCCTGTACTTGAGGTAAGTGTTGCTCCATTTCAACAACAACTTAAAGATTTAACTTCTCTTGTTCGTAAACTCATTATAGGGATAAAGAAACAAGCAAAGGTGTGTGGGATATGCTTAAGTATGGGACACCCTATTGACATGTGTTTAACTTTGTAAGAGGAGACCCATAAGCACGCTAATGCTATAGGTGGCTTTCCTAGACAGCCACAACCACCACAAAAGTTTGAGCATATGGGAAACACATATAATCAAGGATATAGGGATCATCTTAACTTGCAATATGGAAATAGGCCTACACTTTATGTTCCACCACAAAATAGGCTTAACTATAATCTTCAATAACTAAGGCCCTAATTCCAAGAGAGGCCCCAAGCCTAATCACATGGTATGTTTGTTAAGGATATGATTAAGTCTCTTGCTGACAATTCTCTTAAATTTTAACAAAAATCAAGATTAGATATGTAAGAGATAAGAGCTAGCATAAATAATTTGGAAACTTAATTAGGACAATTGGCTAGAAGAATGAGCAACGTGAAAGCTTAAAACTCTAATAAATTACCTTCCCAAGTTGTGGTCAACCCAAGAGAGAATGTTAGTGGAATAGTCTTGAGAAGTGGGAAGGAAGTTGAGTCAAGGCCACCTTCACAAGAAGAAAACAACAAGCATGGTGTTAAAGAAGAATAAGTCGTGCAACCTAAGCTTCCTTTTATGTTTCGCCCTTTGGTAGGTAAAGCTCCTATCAATACTATCTCTCACCTTCCTCCTTTTCCTAGTAGGTGGGTAAAATCCACAATGGAAGAAAAGGATAAGGAGATTTTGGAGACTTTTTGTAATGTGCAAGTAAACATCCCTTTACTTGATGCCATAAAGCAAGTACTCGTTACGCTAAGTTCTTCAAAGAATTCTGCACCAATAAGAGGAAATTGCAAGGTAATGAAAAGATAAGTTTGGGGAGAATATTTTCGTTGTCATTCAAAGAAAGCTTACAGAAAATGTAAAGATTTTTGAGCATTCGTTATACCTTGTAAAATTGATGATGTTAGCTTTGAAAAGTGCATGATAGATCTAGGTGCTTCTATAAATGTTAAGCCTCTCTCGATTTTTTTTGGGACCATTGAATGAGACTGGTGTAATTATTCAATTTGCTGATAGATCTAATGCTTAGCCAGAGGCTGTTATTGAAGATGCTTTAGTGCAAGTGAATGAATTGGTATTCCCTGCTAATTTTTATATATTGAATATAGAAGGTGATAGCTGACCTAATTCTACATCCATTCCTTTAGGGAGACCTTTCTTAAAAACATCCATGGCTAAAATTGATGTGCATAATAGAACTTTAACAATGGAATTTGATGCTGAAGTTGTTAGATTTAATATTTTTGATGCCATGAGATATCCAAGTGATGTGCATGTTGTTTTTAGAATTGATATACATGATGATCTAACAAGTCAATTTTTTTTTTTTTGAGTTTAATAGGAAGGATAAGCTTAAGGTGGCCTTAGTCTATGGTTTGAGAGATGAAACCGATTTGCCCTTTGAAGAATTAGAAGATTTTGACAAAGCCATCTATAAATGGCAAGATAAAATCGGCTTGGGCTATAAAAAGCAAGATATAATCGATTTTGGCTATAAATGACAAGTTAAAATCAATTTTAGCTATATAAGGCAACATGGCTTTGACTGTTTTGGGAAAGATAAAATCAAAATTGGCCTTAATAAACAAGAAGGAATTGGTTTGGACCAAAAAAGGGAAACATAAAAATGTAAATCTTGCTAAAAATAATAGAGAGATCGATTTTTCTTCTTTATGTTATACTAATTTTGATTTTCGTCCCTTGTTTTATGATAATGTTGACTTTAGTGGTGATTTAAAGGAAAAATTTGCTGCCTTGAACTCTTAGCATGAGGTAAGTGAATCTAGAAACATTTTCCAAAATCTAATAAAAATCTTCTTCCTTCTGTTTTGCAGGTTCTTGGAGTTAAATTAAAGCCTTTACCTGATCACCTTAAGTATGTTTTCTTAGGTGAAAAAGAGAATATGCCTATGATTGTGAGACCCAATGTATGTATAACTTTGTAATACATGTTAATGGAATTATAAGAAAAATGATTTCAGATCTTGTAAATGTGAATGAATTGCAATGGAATGAGTGAGTGTCAAGATACAAATAAAGGATAAATAAGGGTCTAAGTGGCCACAAATTAAATGTATGGAATTTTAAGAATTGAAATTGAAGATAAGGAATGAAGACACAAATTAATAATGCATGGACTGTGAATTCTATGTATTCTTTATGAATTCAAGCAATACACACAAGTCATAATGTATGTGAATCATAGGAAATGAGCCTTTCCATGCTCCAAGTGAGATTAAAATGCAAAATGAGTATTGGAGTAATGAAATAGGAATTTACCCTTGAAAAATCTAGAAAAATGCAGTAGGAAATGCCCCAGATGAAGGCCAGATCGATCTCCCCATCGAGTAGATCAATCTCCCCAATGAACAGATCGATCAGCATTGCCTTTGCTAAGCCCAGATCGATCCCCTCTTGAGTGTAGATCGATCTCCAGTTGATTTTTTCAAGAACAGATTGATCTCTCCCCCTGAGCAGATCGATCTCATCAAGCTTCTGCCAAGCCAAGATCGATCTCTCCCCAATGAGTAGATCGATCTCTCCCCAATGAGTAGATCGATCCCTCCCATTGAAACCTGAGAATTCGATGGCTAAAAACCAAAGGAAGATCAATCTCTTCACCCTAACAAATCGGTCTCATCACTCTTAATCTATAAAAACCCCACGACAAACCCTCTTTCTTCAACAAACCAACACACCTATTCCATTGTTACCCAAAATCCAAGCTTTCTCTCTCTAGAATGCACCCTCTTCCATAAAAGATTTGAGAAAAAGCTATTAGAGCAAAGTTGTTCATCTTGAGGAAAAGAACAACATAGCTTGGAGTTAACATTCCATTTGTTGGATTGAAGGAGCAAAGGAGTCTTCAAAACTTGGAAAAGAAGAAAGTTAAGATAGATGAGTTTCCAATACACCAACTCTAAGTATATTTATCTAGTTGTTGTTATGAGTAGATTGGTGTATGTATTGATGATTGAAACTACCTAGAATATAATGAAACAAGCATAACCTAGAATGAGTTTAGCGTGAGAAAGTAAAATGTGGTTGATTAGACGATAAAAAAGATTATATCAAGTTGTTAGTGAGGTGATATGCATGATTTTGAGATGATTGGATGAAGCCACATTGTGAGATTAGTCAAGTGATAAAAATGTGCATAAATGATGGAAGGTTATGGATAAACATTTATGCCAAGTATTTGATAAGTAACCAAGTGTGTTGCTAGTAAAATTGACTAGAAATGACATAATGATGACTAAATGTGATAATGGGTCAAACTTGATAAAATAGGCTTGATGAGATATATCGATTAATTGAAGTCTGAATATGAGTTATCGGTATTAACTCATATGATTTATGAATGTGTGCAGCTCTCGAGGATAAACCCGGAGTAAGTTAAGCTAAATCGTGAAAAGCGGGAAAGGAAGGAAGAGTTGCTTCCAAGAGAATTGAGGTAAGGGAATTGTGTTAGCCCTAGGAATATCTATACGCCTTTCGGGCGCATGGGCGATTTTTAACGTAGCTAAGGGCCTTAGGATGAAATGTTTGTTGGAAGGGCAAAGAATTGGGTTTTTGGGAAATATGCATTAAAAGAAAGAGCATGATGCTTTGAAATCTTTTTATTGTTTTTTAGCATGTGATTGGTAGGTTGACTAGCATTTGAAATTATTTGCACAAAAAGTATCTTGATTTGGTTTCATAACCATGCTTTGCCGTACATGAGTTTTGTGGAAATGAAACGAGCTAGAGCGCTGCTCGCATGAGATTTGACGTGTTTTATACGTGCATTAGTGCTGGAGCGATGCTCGTACTAGTTTTCACATGGATTTTATGACATTGTGCTAGAGCCTAGCTCGCACTAGTTTTCATACGAGTTTTGACATGGTGCTGGAGCATAGCTCGCACTAGATGTCTATTACACTTGTTGTCGTGCTAGAGATTACTCGCACGTGGTTTTATCACATGTTGGCAGTCGTGCTGGGAGTTTCGGGTAGGCTGTGTGCCATGCCGATTAAATAGGCTCGCGCGTGCGTATTGAGATGTGGCAGTGGTATGAACTAGACGTATTTCCGCAAGTGCACGGGTCGTACAAGTAATAATGGGATTTGAGTCCCGAATTATCGTCCCACAGAGAAGTTGACTAGCCTAATTAACTATCGGTTAATCTTACCCTAAATATATCCTAGCAAATTATGAAGTATTAATGGGTGATCTACGAGGCTGAAATTAAAAGTACGGAAAACAATAAAAACTATAAAATAAAAAAATAAAACTGAGCTAAAATTACTTACAGTGCTCCAAGAAATTAAAAGCAAATACCTACAAAAATAATTAAAACAGTTAAAATTAATTAACGCAATTAAACTAAAATGCAAATATGAAAGTAAAGAAACAAAATTTATTAAACTAAAACTAAACAAACCTAAAATAAAATATGCATGTAATTAAACTACTTAATAAAAATGCAAATTAAACTAACTTAAAACTTAATGGAATAAAATCCTAGAAAAATTTAGAAAATAACTATAAATATAAATATCTAAAATATTAATTCTAAATTATCCCTAACGATATCTAATTACTAACTTAACAATAAAATCTAACTAATGCATGAAAATATTTTTTAGGATTTATCAATTTAAAATGAAAACTTAAAACATGTATAAAATGATTTTGTTCTAATTTAATTCTAAATGTAACATCTAACACTAAAATAGAAATTAACTAATGACATAATTAAATCCAAATTTTAAACTTAATCAAGCAAAGGAATTATAACTAATCATGCAAATTAACTTTAAACTATAATCTAACAATAAGATTGAAATTAACAACTAATAATGAAAATAAAAAAAATATTAAATATCCAAAATGCATGAAAAATGGATTATTCATGATTCACAAACACTAAACGAAGCCTTAATCAAATTTCTGTATTGCTATCTGCCCGACCGTGCGCAGTACAGTGCACGTCCAGCCTTCTTCTCCAAGTACTGTCCTTGGCATGCCCAGCATCAGGTATGTCCTCCTCGCTGCTCCGGGCGATATCCTTGCTGCCTCAACTGCCCGATCGAGCACTGGACTGCTAACCTGACTGCTCAATGTTTCATTTCCAGGTGCAGTGAATGTTTACTACTGGATCGTGCTGTTTCCAGTCCTTGCTCAATGTCTCAGCTTGCACAGCTCACTACACGTACTCGGCCTACCCAATTGGCGTATGTCTTCGCACAACAACCAAATATGTAGCTAACGTAGAGCTGCCATCAACCTCCTGCCCAGGTGCTGTTTTCCAGCGTTAACCAGGACCCATCCTCGGCATGCTGCTGTACCATTCATTTTCCAGCCAAGGTTTGCACAATAGCTGCTGCTGCAAAATAGAAATTAAAACACAAAAAGCAACTTTTAACAATGAAGTCTAAAATAGTAAATGCAAACTAAAAAATGTTAAACTAGATTAAAACCAAGTTAAGGAAATAAAGATGATGATCAGTAAAAACATTCTAAAACAGGGGAGAACAGAGAAATGATTTTCTGGGTTGGCCCTCTGCCATGGTGCAGTTTGGTTTCAGTTTAGTGAGGTCCATTCGACTAGCAGCTTCCTTATACCAATCGGCCTTTTCTTCTTGGTTTAGCCTTCTCCAATCCTATTGCTTCATGCCCGATCAACCCTTAAGTTTGCCACACTCACTATGCTATCACACATACTCTGACGTGCCCAATTAAGTCAGTAGCAACCCAGCAATGAAATCAAAAATAACTTAAAATGCAAAATAATGAATCTGCTTTAACGATGAAGGAAAAATCAAATGCTACTATACTTCATTCTTGCTAGAAATTGACATGTAAATAAATGAAAATAACTTAGAATTAGGACAATGCAATGACTATGTGAGTAAACTTCCAACCGTGTAGCCTTCTTGGCTCTGCCAACATTGTTCCACGATTTCAGTATTGCATGACAATACACAGTATTAGTCCGACAATATTGAACCAGAACATGGTAATGGCAGTGTTGAACAAAGTATTCCAAATGCTTTAGGCTACAAACAAAAATGGAGTTAATAAAACTGATAACAAAACAAGCCAGTAACGGGTGATGTAAAAACAAAATACTAAAGAAACATTAAGAAGCAGCACAAATGATATTCTGGAAATAAAAACTTTTCATAACAAAATAAGCAGGATTGAACAGTAGCTATGGAAAAAATTGGAGGCAAAAAAAAAACTATTCGGGAGAAGTAAGAAAAAACAAGGAAAATAAATCCTAAAGTTACCCTAAAAACTATTCTACCCTAAATTACCTACTATTTCAATTGCCATCATTTTCTATTTATATACACATTTAGGGGTACAATGGTAATTTTCCATCCTAGATGAGTTGGCATTGTTTGGCCACTTATGTTCATTTTATTTGCTGCAGAGTAGATATTTTCACGTCATTTGTCGATTTGTCCAGTTGGTTGTGCGATGTGGCCCGACGTGTACCTTCCAGAAGGTTGGCACGGTGTCCTTCGATCTTATCGTTTCAGAGCAAATAAAATATAGACACCTGGCATCACGCGTATCCAGACGAATGATGACTCGGTCTACAAATTGGAAGTGGTCCAGCGTCCTTTAGTCCGTTTTCAACCCAATTTTGATTGAAACAACTGAATTTCATCTAGAATTAATTTATCTGCACATTAAAAAAATTTAATTAAATAAAGGGGATAATTAATAAAATAAATTGGGGATTTAAATAATCAAATAGGAAATTAAGCACAAATAATTCTATTAAAAATAGAATTATCACACTCCCAAACTTGAGCTTTTGCTTGTCCTCAAACGAAACAAAATAGATATAGGAATGACAAGTACCAACATAATAATTTTTCCAATATTATCCTCAAAGAAAAAGTACAGACTATGAAATCAAAGACTCACAATTACAAGTCCAACACTTAGAATTATTTCATCATAAGTCCTAACCTAAATTGGACTCCTTGTGTGTGTGTGTGGAAAATGTCAAAGCCACTTCAAAGTACATTATCCAGATCAGATTATGCAAACACAGTGAATGCAAAGTCAATGACATGTGATCATTCCCATAAGTTTGCTTTTCACTTCTCTCTCCACTAATGTAGTCACACTTAACCAAAGATCAATAGGACTTCATTAAGCTTGTAATGTAAGGTTGGAGCTAAGGTATGATAAAGTCGATTTAGGTTTAATTACCCCTTAACATGCATTACTTCTAGGATCTTTAATGTAAGAGCTCATATATATTTCCCCTAAACTTATTTATTTTGCTAAACATTTTATTCTGTTTTTGTATTTTTCTTCTTGTCTTTTTTTTTTTTTGAATTTTCACTATCACCAGATACCCATATGTACAAAGCTCACAATATATCCAAATGACTTTTCATGCTTTCGGGATAAGGGATAGGAACAAAGTATTAAAGCTAAGGAAAATTTATGCAGGTGTATTTACAGAGAAAAGCTTATTTGGCCCAGATGGGTGACTAGGGGTAAAATATGTATAGGGATGGCTAGAAAGGCTCAAACCATCCAAAGATGGCCTAAATCATCATCCTAATTAAGTGTGATCTAATATTTCACCTCGAGACAAGATCAAACAAATTCTAGAATATGGTGCACAAAATCAATTGAACAAATGCAATCCTATGTCCACATAAGCTTTCTCTAACTAAATATACAAATTCATGAAATGACATGTATGTAAGATGAGGAAATCATAATCAGAATCAAGACAAATTCAAGAACTCAACTTCATGCTTTTCCTATAATCATGCTTCTCAGTCAATTAAAATCAGACTTAATCATGGGGTCATATAATCGGAATATGGGAAAACTACATGCTAAGCACTAAATCACTCCAAAAATCAAACAGTTTAAGCTCATATTTTCGAAATTTTTTTCAATTTTGCCCAAAATTACTCAAGTGATATCCCCTCCCCCAAACTTAAAGTGCACAGTGTCCTCAGTGTGCAGATAATATAAACATTTAAGCTCAAGAACAGAGTACTCCCCTTTCTGATGATGATGATGAACAATCGAAGCTTGATTGAAAACATAAGACTGGAAAAGAAATCTGCAAAATAAGCAAAGAAAGAAACAACAGAAAAGAAAAGAATTATACAAAAAGTGAAAAAGAAAATAAAGCTAAGTAGCAGGATCAAAAGTAGGAGGGTCAGCTAAAGTGGTCACAAAATGCTGATGATCAAACTTTCCCCCAAAATAATGTTTCAGTCTGCCCCTATTAACCTTAAAGGGTTGCTTCAGGGTCTCATCCAAAATTTCAATGGCTCTATGAGGGAATACTTGTGTAATGGTAAAGGGACTTGACCACCTAGACTTAAGCTTTCTTGGAAACAACTTCAAGCGTGAATTAAACAACAGAACTGGCTGGCCTGGCTCGAAGTGTCTCTTCTTAATTTTCTTATCATGTCATCACTTAGTCTTTTCCTTGTAGAGTTTGGCATTCTTATATGCCTGCAACATGAACTCATCTAACTGATTGAGTTGTAGCAGCCTCTTCTCCCCTGCTGCATCTAAGTTGAAATTCAAGTTCTTAAGGGCCCAGTAGGCCTTGTGCTCAAGCTCTACCGGTAGATGACAAGCTTTACCATAAACAAGCTGATAAGAGGACATTCCTAAAGGTGTTTTGAAGGCTGTCCTATAGGCCCAAAGTGCATCATCTAACCTAATGGACCAGTCTTTCCTACTTGGGTTCACTATTTTCTCCAATATCCCTTTAATCTCCATATTGGACAACTTTACTTGGCCACTCGTCTGTGGGTGAAAGCAGTGGCTACCTTATGTTTGACCGCATATTTCTTTAAAAGCCCATTAAAACTTCGATTGCAAAAATGGGATCCTCCATCACTAATGATAACTCTAGGTGTGCCAAATCTTGTGAAAATATTCTTCTTCAAAAACCTTATCATCACCTTGGTATCATTAGTCGGTAAAGCTATCACTTCAACCTATTTCGACAAATAGTCTACAGCCACTAGAATATAGAGATTTCCATAGGAAGGAACAAATGGTCCCATGAAATCAATACCCTAGACATCAAAGAGTTCTACTTCTAAAATATTAGTCAGAGGCATCTCATTTCTTTTGGAAATATTACCTACCCTCTGACATCTATTACATTTCAACACAAAGTAGTGGGCATCCTTAAATAACATGGGCCAGTAATATCCAGATTACAAAACCTTGGTGCTGTCTTCTCTCCTCCAAAGTGCCATCCATAATCAGAAGAGTGGCAATGTCTAAGTATAACCTCTACTTCTTCAATGGGAACACACCTTCTCAAAATCTGATCTTTACATTGCTTGTACAAGAAGGGTTAATCCCAAACATAATACTTGACATCACTCAAAAACGTTTTCTTTTGTTGGGCAGTCAAATCAGGTGGCATCATGTTGCTCACCAGATAATTCACAAAATCAGCGTACCAGGGTAACCTGGAGTACCCGAAAGTAAATAGCTGCTCATTAGGAAATGACTCATTAATAGCTGTACCATCTTCTTTAAGTCCATTCTCTAATCTAGATAGATGGTTAACAACCTGATTCTTTGTACCTTTCCTGTCCCTAATCTCCAAGTCAAACTCCTATAATAGGAGGATCCATCGAATCAGCCTCGACTTTGCGTCCTTCTTGGAGACTAGGTACTTAATGGAAGCATGATCTGTATATACTACTACCTTAGTACCAATGAGATAGGAGCAAAACTTATCAAAGGCAAATACTACAGCTAACAGCTTCTTCTCAGTAGTAGCATAGTTCATCTGGGCCTCATTTAGAGTTTTACTTGCGTAGTAGATAGCATAAAAGACTCTTCCTTTTCTTTGTCCTAGTACAGCCCCGACAGTATAATCACTTGTATCACACATAAGCTCAAAAGGTAAACTCCAATCCGGAGCTATGATTACAAGGGTTGTAACTAATTTTTCCTTTAAAGTCTTAAATGCTTCTAAGCATCTCTCATCAAAGCAAAACACAGTGTCTTTCTCAAGGAGATTACATAAAGGCTTAGATATCTGAGAAAAATCCTTAATGAACCTTCTGTAAAATCTCGCATGGCCCAGGAAACTTCGAATTCCTTTTACAGTGGTAGGGGGAGGTTACTTACCAATAATTTTCACCTTAGCTTTATCCACTTCTATCCCCTTAGCAGAAATTTTGTGCCTAAGCACTAAACCTTCTTTCACCATAAAGTGGCATTTCTCCCAATTAAGCACTAAGTTTGTTTCTTCATACCTCCTCAGTACTAGTGCCAAGTTCTGCAAACATAAATCAAAGCTATCCCCAAATACTGAGAAATCGTCCATGAAAGCCATAAGAAAATCCTCTACCATATCATGAAATATGGCCATCATGCAAAGCTGGAAGATAGCAGGTGCATTGCATAGGCCAAAGGGCATTCTTCTAAAAGCAAAGGTCCCATTGGGACAGGTGAAGGTAGTCTTTTCTTGGTCTTCCGGGGCTATAACTATCTGATTGTACCCAGAATATCTGTCCAGCAAGCAATAAAATTTGTGACCAGCTAATCGATCTAACATTTGGTCAATGAAGGGCAAAGGGAAGTGGTCTTTCCTGGTGGCCTTGTTGAGTTTCCTATAATCCATACATACTCGCCAACCAGTGACAGTCCTAGTGGGGATCAGCTCATTATTTTCATTCTCGATCACTGTCATCCCTCCCTTTTTAGGGACACATTGTACTGGGCTCACCCAGGCACTATCAGATATGGGATAGATGATCCCTGCATCTAACCACTTAATGATCTCCTTCTTGACAACTTCTTTCATTACAGGGTTCAATCGACGCTGGTGCTCTATGGATGACCTATACCCCTCATCCAATAGTATCTTATGCATACAGATTGAGGGACTAATACCCTTAAGATCAGAGATGGACCAGCCTATAGCCTTCTGATGCTCTCTTAAATCTTGTAGTAATTTTACTTCTTGATCACTGGAGAGAGCAACAGATACTATTACCGATTATGTGGAGGATTCACCTAAGTAAGCATACCTAAGGTGTGAGGGTAAAGGTTTGAGCTCTAATGCTGGAGGATCACTGGTGGATGGAAAGATATTTAAAGCTGGAATAGATGAAGGGTCTAGCGTCTCAAATTGGGCAATTTCCTCAAAAGGAGTGAGCTCTAATAATTGTAAAGTCTCGTAGACCTCATCATCATCTTCACTGTATTCTCTAAGATCAATAGATTTTACTAAGGAGGCTTCTAAATGGTTTAAAGGATATGTCTTGGAAAACTCCTCAGTAATATCTTTATCCACTAAATCCATCCTCAAACAATCGTGAGAGTCATCAGGGAACCTTAAAGGTTTGAAAACATTAAACTTGACTTCCTGATCTTAAACTCTCATTGTTAACTCCCCCTTCTGCACATTAATTAAAGATCTACCAGTCACTAGGAAAGGTCTGCCTAGTATAATGGGAACTTCCTTGTCTTCCTCCATGTCTAACATGATAAAATCCGTAGGGAAAATAAACTTGTCCACCTTTACTAAGACATCCTCAATGACCCCCTTCAGATATTTAATTGATCGATTAGCCAACTGGAGGGTCATTGTAGTGGGCTTGGCATCCCTTATTCCTAACTTATGATAGATAGACAATGACATTAAATTTATACTAGCTCCTAAATCACACAGGGCTCTACCAAAGAATAAATTTTTAATAGTGCATGGTATGGTAAAACTCCCGTGATCCTTGGGCTTGTGGGGTAATCTCCTCTAGGTAATGGCACTACATTCCTCAGTTAAGGCCACCGTCTCATAATCTTTCAATCTTCTTTTCCTAGAGAGGATGTCCTTCATAAACTTAACATAGCTTGGCATTTGCTCTAAGGTATCTGCAAAGGGAATGTTGATGTGAAGTTTCTTAAAAACCTCAAGGAATTTTACAAATTGTTGGTCCAGTTTTTGATTTTGAAACCTCTGAGGAAAAGGAACTGGTGGTCTAACAGGAGGAGATGTAGTGGAAACATTTGTAGCATCGGAGGACAGAGAAGGTTGTGACAAAGAAACAGGTAGAGGTGAAGAAATGCCTGGCTTTATTTCCTTTGCAGCTTGATCTTTTGATTCCTGCTCCTTTTGAGCTGCTTCGATAGAACCTATGGGTTTTTCAACTATGGCTTTGTCAGGTTTCAACTTAACTGGTGGATCTACTAGCTTTTTGCCACTCTTAAGGGTGATGGCTTTCACATGTTCCTTACCCTCCCTTTGCCTAACAGGATTGGCTTCAGTGTTACTAGGAAGGGTCTCTTGAGGACGCTGACTAAGAGCATTTGCTATTTGTCCCACCTGAACCTCTAGTTTCTTAATTGAAGTTGCTTGATTTTGCAGGATCGTTGTGAACATTTCCTCAAGCGAGGGCTTCTTTTCAACTGCTGATAGGTGCTGGGGTTGTGGTGGTGGTGGTGGTTGATGGAAGTGGGGTGGATGCTGTGGATACTAAGGAGGTGGGTGGTGAAGAAATTGATGCTGTGGTGGTACCTGAACCGGTGGAGCTTGAAAATCAGGGGGTCCTACTGGTCTAGAATTAGAAGTTTGCCTTTGGTTTTGACTCCAAGAAAAGTTAGGATGGTTCCTCCACCCTGGATTATAGGTGTTTGAAAAAAAGGTTGTTCTGTTGCTTGGGGGGGCAATGTACTGAACCGATTCTAAGTTAAGTGGTCACCTATCTATAGAGTGGGTACCACTACATAAATCCCAAGAGAGAAAAGGACTTTGGACAAAAAACATAAGGTTAGCATTAGTGGAAGGATTATGTTGGGTACTGAGCGACTCTACCTTCTTCGTAGGGTTAGCGATTTGAGAGGTCAAGGTAGACAGTGTGTCGACCTCATAAATACCCCTCGACTTCTTTGGCAATTGTCTCTCCGAGGACCATTGATAGTTGTTAGCAGCCATCTTGTTTAACAACTCGTAAGCCTCCTTCTCTGTTTTGCACATCAAGACTCCACCCTCAGTAGCGTCCACGATGGTCCTATTTTGGCTTGTAAGTCCGTTGTAGAAAGTTTGCAATTGCAGCCATAAAGGTAGGCCATGGTGAGGGCACTACCTAAGAAGCTCCTTATATCATTTCCATGTTTCGTAAAGAGATTCAGAGTCGAACTGGGCAAAGGAAGATATATCACTGCGGAGTCTGACCATTTTAGAGGGAAGGAAAAACTTAGCTAGAAATTGATGGGCTAACTCGTCCCATGTAGAAATGGATCCTGAAGGCAAGAAGGTTAACCAGTGTCGCGCCCTATCCCTAAGTGAGAAGGGGAATAATCTAAGTCTAAGCTCATCATCAGATAATCTATTGTGCTTGAACGTGTTGCACAAGTCCAGGAATTACCCAATGTGAGCATGTGGGTCATCGTACGGAAGCCCACTGAACTGTAAAGAGGTCTGGATCATCTGGAGGATAGAAGGCTTAATTTCAAAATTGTTAGCAGGGATAGCTGGTGGCCTAATGCCGGTATAATATCCTCCAATCGTCGGCACCGCATAATCTCCAACGGTCCTGATTTCCCTATTTTCTGCTATCGTGTTTTGCTGCGGAGCTAATAATTTCCTAGAATCCTTTCGAATTTTCCTAAGGGTTTTTTCAATTTTAGGATCTAAAGGAAAGCAATCATAACTCCTGACTCTACGCATGCAAACATTACAAAGTCCTTAAATTTTTTTTTTAAGTTTTTTAATTTTTTAATTAATTATGAGAAAATTTAACTAACCTAAGTAAGGTTCTAAATATTTACAACCTAAATATTTAAAAGCTAGAATTACACCTAAGCATAATTTCATCGATATTAATTACTGACTAATTAAAACTTCACTGGCAACGGCGCCAAAAACTTGGTACGAACTAGATGTATTTCCGCAAGTGCACGGGTCGTACAAGTAATAATGGGATTTGAGTCCCGAATTATCGTCCCACAGAGAAGTTGACTAGCCTAATTAACTACCGGTTAATCTTACCCTAAATATATCCTAGTAAATTATGAAGTATTAATGGGTGATCTACGAGGCTGAAATTAAAAATACTGAAACAATAAAAACTATAAAATAAAGAAAATAAAACTGAGGTAAAATTACTTACAGTGCTCCAAGCAATTAAAAGCAAATACCTACAAAAATAATTAAAATAATTAAAATTAATTAACGCAATTAAACTAAAATGTAAATATGAAAGTAAAGAAACAAAATATATTAAACTAAAACTAAACAAACCTAAAATAAAATATGCATGTAATTAAACTACTTAATAAAAATGCAAATTAAACTAACTTAAAACTTAATGGAATAAAATCCTAGAAAAAAATTAGAAAATAACTATAAATCTAAATATCTAAAATATAAATTCTAAATTAATCCTAACTATATATAATTACTAACTTAACAATAAAATCTAACAAATGCATTTGAAATATTTTTTTGGATTTATGAATTTAAAATGAAAACTTAAAACATGCATAAAATGAATTTACTCTAATTTAATTCTAAATGTAACATCTAACACTAAAATAGAAATTAACTAATGACGTAATTAAATCCAAATTTTAAACTTAATCAAGCAAAGGAATTATAACTAATCTTGCAAATTAACTTTAAACTCTAATCTAACAAATGAGATTGAAATTAACAACTAATAATGAAAATAAAAAATATTAAATATCCAAAATGCATGAAAAATGGATTATTCATGATTCACAAACACCAAACAAAGCCTTAATCAAATTTCTATATTGCTATTTGCCCGACCGTGCACAGTACAGTGCACATCCTACCTTCTACTCCAGGTATTGTCCTCGGCTTGCCCAACATCAGGTATGTCTTCCTCACTGCTCCAGGCGATATCCTTGCTGCCTCAGCTGCCCGATCGAGTACTGGATTGCTAACCCGACTGCTCAGTGTTTCATTTCCAGGTGCAACGAATGTTTACTGCTGGATCGTGCTGTTTCCAGTCCTTGCTCAATGTCTTGGCTTGCACAGCTCACTGCACGTACTCAGCCTACCCAATTGGCGTATGTCATTGCACAACAACCAAATATGTAGCTAACGTAGAGCTGCCATCAACCTCCTGCCCAGGTGCTGTTTTCTAGTGTTAACCAGGACCCATCCTTGGCATGCTGCTGTACCATTCATTTTTCAGCCAAGGTTTGCACAATAGCTGCTGCAAAGTAGAAATTAAAACACAAAAATCAACTTTTAACAATAAAGTATAAAGTAGTAAAAGCAAACTAAAAATGTAAAACTAGATTAAAACCAAGTTACGGAAATAAAGATGATGATCAGTAAAAACATTCTAAAACAGGGGAGAATAAAGAAATGATTTTTTGGGTTGGTCCTCTGCCATGGTGCAGTTTGGTTTCGGTTTAGTGAGGTCCATTCGACTAGCAGCTTCCTTATACCAATCAGCCTTTTCTTCTCAGTTCAGCCTTCTCCAGTCCTATTGCTTCATGCACGATCAGCCCTTAAGTTTTCCACACTCACTATGCTATCACACTTAATCTGACGTGCCCGATTAAGTCACCAGCAACCTAGCAATGAAATCAAGAATAACTTAAAATGCAAAATAATGAATCTACTTTAACGATGAAGGAAAAATCAAATGCTACTATACTTCATCCTTGCTAGAAATTGACATGTAAATAAATGAAAATAACTTAGAATTAGGACATTGCAATGACTGTGTGAGTAAACTTCTAGCCGTGTATCCTTCTTGGCTCTGCCAACATTATTCCACGATTTCAGTATTGCAAGACAATACACAGTATTAGTCCGACAATATTGAACCAGAACATTGTAATGGCAGTGTTGAACAAAGTATTCCAAATGCTTTAGGCTACAAACGAAAATGGAGGAAATAAAACTGATAACAAAATAAGCTAGTAACAGGTGATGTAAAAACAAAATACTAAAGAAACATTAAGAAGCAGCACAAATGATATACTGGAAACAAAAACTTTTCATAACAAAATAAGTTGGATTGAACAGTAGCTATGGAAAAAATTGGAGGCAAAAAAAAAAAAAAAAAACTATTAGGGAGAAGTAAGAAAAAACAAGGAAAATAAATCCTAAAGTTACCCTAAAAGCTATTCTACCCTAAATTACTTACTATTTCAATTGCCATCATTTTCTATTTATATACACATTTAAGGGTACCATGGTAATTTTTCATCCTAGATGAGTTGGCCTCTTTTGGCCACTTGTCTTCATTTTATTTACTGTAGAGTAGATATTTCCACGTCATTTGTCGATTTTTCTAGTTGGTTGTGCGATGTGGCCCGGCGTGTTCCTTCCAGAAGGTTGGCACAGTGTCCTTCGATCTTATCGTTTCGAAGCAAATAAAATACGAACACCTAGCATCACGCGTGTCCAGACGACTAATGACTCGATCTGAAAAATTAAAGTGGTCCAACCTCCTTTAGTCCGTTTTCAGCCTAATTTTGACTGAAACGACTGAGTTTCATATGAAATTAACTTATCTACACATTAAAGAATTTTAATTAAATAAAGGGGATAATTAATAAAATAAATTGGGGATTTAAATAATTAATTAGGAAATTAAGCACAAATAATTCTTTTAAAAATAGAATTATCAGGCAATATATGATGTGATGACATGGGTCCACGGAGTACGTTGTAGCGTGCAAGTAGCATGAAGTACGCTGTACCGTGTGTGATATTATATATATATACCGTCTTCGGACGATGGATATTCTGCTATGGACCGATGGGCTGGACGTGACCCACCTCCCGTACGAAAGCAGATAGAAGTGATACCCCGCACACTAGGATCCGTGTAGTCTGGGATCATAGAGGATATGGTCATAGTCCTAGTTATTACCCTTATTGATATTGTATGCTTATCTCACATGTCTATTGTTGAATGTGAAATCCATGTTTTGAAATGTGTTTGTGGGTCAAGATAGTCCATAGGAGGGGCTGAGTCCTGACAAGTGATGATTTTGTATCGGGTTGTGTTGAGATTTGAATTGCTTGATAAGTGCAGTTTGCATGATGATTTTCCATGCCTTGATTTTGATTTATGCATGATGATTTTCCATGCTATGTTTTGAGAATTATGCACCGATTTAAATAGGATGAATTGCTTTACACGTCATGAACACAAGCATGAGCATACATTTTGGAGTATGACAAATAAATGTGTGATTTAAGCATGGCATCACAACCACGTAGATAGTACAGTTATCTACCTGCTCGCATGATTGCCTTACTGAGCACGTGGTTTACTCACCCCCTTTATTTTCCCCCTCTGCAGAGCATTTACAGTAGATAGTGGGCGACTGAGGATTGAATTTTTTGGTATCCGCTGCATCCCATCACACAAGGTATACACATTTGTATAGTTTTTGTATCTAGACATGTCAAGCACAATAATATCTTTAAATGTAATTTTGGGGATGTAAAAGATTATAAACACATGTAAACAATAACTCTGATTTAGAAATGCAAGTGTTTACATTTGAATGAATTAAAATCTGAAATGGTATGATTGGATGAGATTGACATCGATACGCAGCCCAACTGTTGGAGGTATAGCTGTTCACGATCAGGTCAGGTAAAGGTAAAGAACAAACCATAAGTATTGGATTAAATAATAATCGATAAATGAAAAATAAAAAATCTGTAGTGGATTTTTGGTGGATTGAAGGTCGTGACAGAGGTGGATCAAAGCTGAGTTGGTCTGATGTGTGTCAGTGTCAAAATTTAGGAAGATTACATATCCATGTTACTGTGCTTGTCTAGATACAACTGTGTATATTGAGATGGGTTTGACTAAGAAGTGATTCTGAATATAGGAATTTGGGTATAATGCCTAACACCAGTCGTGGTAGAGGGGTGAGAGCACGACCTAAAGGCCAGAGGGGTAGGCCTGGGGGCTGTGCTGAGTCATTGCCATATGACACTCACGAGGAGGTAGAGGTGGAGGTTGATGTTGAGCATGCTCCATAGGGTTCGACAGAGAGACCCGAGAGTTCTGAGGTACGCTTCGCGAGGATAGAGAGGAGCTTAGAGGTAATTTTAGAATTAATTGCCCAGTCGTTACTGGAGCTGGGGGTGGGTAAGAGCCAGCTACATAGGGTGATGATGATGAACCGGCTGTTGCTTTTAAGATGCCTACACAGCCAACCCAAGAACCTCAGACTACAGATACTCCCACACCCCTACCAGTATAGGAAACACCTTTTACTGTTGCTCCATCACAGAGAAGTAGAGATTAGGGTTATGAATGTGACTTGAATAAGTTACGACAGTTTTAGAAATTTAAGTCACCATCATTCAGTGGAGTTAAGGACCAGTAGCTGCAGAGGACTCGGTGAGCGAGATTGAAAAACCATATGGATTTTTCGAGTGCACTACTACCGAGATGTTAGCATTTACCGCATTCATGCTGAAGGGATCGGTAAAACATTGGTGGAAGTCCACTCGACCCATTTTGAGGGCCCGACATATAAAGATTAGCTGTGATGTATTTTTGGAGGCCTTCTGGAGGTAATATGTTTCGGATACTGCGCAATGGAGACTGCAAATGGAATTCTTGGATCTGACCCAAGGGAGCAGATCAGTAGATGAGTATGAGACTAAATTTATCTCTTTGGGAAGATACGATCTTGATACGATAGACAGTGAGGTCAATAAGGTCTGAAAGTTTATGGACAGACTGAGACCATCCATCAGATCTCGATTGGTCCCTTTTGACATACTGACCTACGAGGAGCCAGTGCATAGGGCACAGTTGTATGAACAAGACATTAAGCGAGTTGCCACAGAGTATGGGAAGGTTGGTAGAGTGAGGGATAGAGATAAGAAGTGACTGACAGTGGATAGAAGCTTCAGTTATAGAGGAAGCAAGAGATTTTTTGGGAAGAGGCTAAGGATAGAGGAGATCAGGGAGAGAATAGTTAAGCCTCTCATGTATCCGACCATAGCTCCAGCAAAGGGTATAGTGATTGGAGGGCCACAACATACTACAGAATAGTACAATAAGAGCGGTAGGTACCATGGGACTCGACCATGTTATGGATCTCCTACAATATGTTTTCAATGTAGGAAACCAGGGCATGTGATCCAGAACTGCCTAGAGATGACTGAGAGTGCTCCACAGAAGGGCAATAAGCTGGAGAGAGCTCCTATGGATACTCTTACTCCGAGATAGAGGGCAACAACTGAAGAGAAATGAAAGCAGGTGGTTGACAGAGGGTGGGTACACACCTTGGACTAGGATACTGTAGATCAGTCATCAGATGTGGTGAAAGGTACCATCTTAATCTATGATCTTGAAGCTTATGTTTTGATAGATCCTAGTGCCACACATTCATTTGTATCACCTGCATTTGCATGTAAATTGTTTAAGTATGTGAAGCTTACCCCGTTGAGTAGGAGGATGCTGATAAGCACTACCATGAACACTAGTCACTTAGTGGAATATGTATTTAGAGATTGTAAGTTGAAAGTAGGGGAAAAGGAAATGATAGCCGACCTCATTTTAATGTATATGAGAGACTTTAATGTAATCTTAGGAATGGATTGGTTGGCTGCAAACCATACTGTAGTGAATTATTTTTCTAAGACGGTAACATTTTCAGGGGTAGATAGCGTTACTGTAAGTTTCCCAAGAAATGTAATATAAAATCCCTTTAAAAAGTAATGAAAGCAGTTGTGGTTGTGAGTGGAACATATGAATTTCTATACTGATTAATCATTGATATTTTGAAAGGTTATATTGTGTACGTGGTTAAGGTAGATAAGGCATGCCCAGAATTATGAGACATCCCAGTGGTTAGGGAATCCATATGTCTTTTCGGATGATTTACTAGGGTTATCACTAGATAGAGAGATAAAATTTTATATAGATTTGGCACCTGGTACAAAGCCGATATCCAAGCCACCGTATATAATAGCTTCGATTGAGTTGGAGGAACTGAAGAAACAGTTACAGGAGTTGTTGGATAAGGGGTTCATCAGACCGAGTGTATCACCTTGGGGAGCACCGATACTGTTTGTAAAGAAGAAGGATGGGAGCCTTCGATTGTGTATTGACTACAAGTTGTTGAATAAGGCGACCATCAAGAATAAGTACCCCCTTCCACGCATCGATGACTTGTTGGATCAACTTCAGGGAGCGCAGGTCTTTTCTAAGCTAGATATGAGATCTGGGTACCATCAATTGAGAATTCAAGATGGAGATGTACCTAAGACAACTTTCTACACCGGGTATGGTCATTTTAAGTTTATGGTTATGCCATTCGGGTTGACGAATGCTCCCGTAGCTTTTATGTCGTTGATGAATGAGGTGTTTCACTAGTATTTAGATAGATTTGTTATCGTGTTTATCGATGATATCTTGGTGTATTCAAGGTCTAGAGAAGAGCATGAATAACACCTAAGGATAGTAATACAGACCCTCCGAGAGAACAAGTTATATGGTAAACTCAGTAAGTGTGACTTTTGGCTAGAGTAGATATCTTTTTTAGGTGATATTGTATCAAAAGATGGTGTGTCAGTGGACCCATCCAAGATTGAAGCAATGGTTCAATGGAAGAGACCCCAGACAGTCATAGAGATCAAAAGTTTCCTGGGTTTAGCTGGATATTATCGACGATTTATGGATGGATTCTCGAGATTAGCTGCTCCATTGATGCGTCTCATGAGGAAGAATGTTGGATTTATGTGGGATGATAAATGTGAGAAGAGTTTTCAGGAGTTGGAGAAAAGATTGACTATAGCTCCGATTCTCACCATTCCTAACAGGTCAGGAGGTTTCTCTGTATATACAGATGCTTCATACTAATGACTGGGGTGTGTACTAATGCAAGATGGGAAGGTAGTAGCATATGGGTCGAGACAGCTAAATGATCATGAAATGAACTGCCTGACCCACGATTTAAAGTTGGCGACCGTGGTATTTTCTTTGAAAATATGGCACCATTATCTATATGGTGAGAAATTCTAAGTATTTACAGACTACAAGAGCCTTAAGTATCTGTTCTCATAGAAGGAGTTAAACATGAGACAGAGAAGGCCAGTTGAGCTTGTAATCCCTGTAGTTTTACATGTACTTCTTATGAAGCTATGATGTATGAGCACATTGTTACATGTGCATAGACAAAAAAAGATGTAGGGATTATGAATTTTAATGTACAATCCATAATTTAAAGTTGTGTGCACAAGTTTTATTGCTTATGAACTATACGGAATGGATACTATTATACGTTGGTTGTGTACGAAATAAGGATGAATTACAAAGTGAAAATCTACAAAAAACTGCAGAAATTGGGATGCAAGGGAAGAGCAGAATGATCTCCCATGAAGGAGAGATCGAACCCCTCTCCCAAAATGTCAAGTATCAACTCATTTGAACAAGGCAAATTGATCTCATGGGAAGGTAGATCGATCTCCTTAAGTCTTTACCTGAAAGGAATCGATCTCTCATAAGGCACAGATCGATCTCCAAATGCCTCGGGTTGGAACAAATCGATCTCCCATTTACAAACAGATCGATCTTGTTAAGAATTATGAGGAGAAGATCGATCTCCTACAAGAGGCAGATCGATCTCCAAGAAGACTTTTGCTTGCAACAGATTGATCTCATCATGAAGAGTAGATCGATCTGGTAGTAGTTACGTTAGGTGAAAGGACTACCAAACCATGCAGAGATCGATCTCCAAAAGGAACCAAATCGATCTCATGTCTCTACATCTATAAAAAGAGCATAAGATTGGGTTGAAAAATCAGATTTTCTTCCTACAAAACCTGCACCTATCCTTTTCTCTCAAGAATCTAGCTTTCTCACTCTAAATTTCAATACATTCCAGCCAGATTTGGGAGAAGCTCAAGAAGGGAAAGTTGTTCCTTGAAGTAAGGAGAACAACATACTAAAAAAAAAAAAAAATACACATTGGTTTGATTAAGAGGAGTAGAATAAACTACCACAAGTTTGGCTAAGGAAAAAGCTAGGCTAGGTAAGTTCTTTAACTCTTAAGCTTTAAATGTGAGTTTCTAGACACTTTATGGATTCAATGGTATGCGAAATATAGATAGAAATGATGATTGTAGTGATGAGTGAGTAATATTAAGAGGGAATTTATGAAGAAATACTTATGGAGAAGTAATGGAAAACTTAAGAGAAGATATAGTGATACTAGTGGAAAATGGTGAAATATGATAAAAGGCTTGAGAAGTATGAATAGATAAATAAATGGCAATATGAATGTTTGGGAGAAGGAAAGGAAAATAAGTTAATGATTTACACATGTAGATTGGAATACGTTGAGATTCGATTAACTCGGATCGCAACGGAGTAAACAAGATGAAGGAAATGCAAGTGCGATTCGAGGTAAGGGATCGTATGTTAGTGATAGAGATATTTGTACGTATTTTACAGCGATTTTAGTAGTTATGACACTAGTAATATTATGTTTAGCTATTGAGCCATAAGTGAATTGAAAGGTATTATGGTATAAATTGTGAAAATGGGATGTGGGAAGGAAAACAGTTTGTCATTCATGTTTTTAATGTTTTTATAGCTATACGTTGTTTGTGACTGAAAAATGATGGTGGATAGGCTGGCTAGTTTTACATGTTTAGCATGGAACGACATGCTACGTTAATAAACCTGATTTGAGTCTTTAAAAGAGAAAATAGCCACCTATCAGATTTGAGATGTGAATTGGTGTTGGAGACTTAGCTCGCACCGATTTTGATGATTTTGATTGTGCTAAAGATTTTACTCGCATAAGTTTTCATGGTTTGATAAATAATGCTGGAGCGTAGCTTGCACGTGGTTTTATGATGATGATAATATGCTGGGGCCTAGCTCGCACAATGATTTTTGGAGATGATACAGTGCTAAAGAAATTGCTTGTACTGAGAGATACCACGCTAGATCCTTGCGGAGACTGTGTGTCACGTTTATTTTGCTCGCATGGTATATGAGACATGGTTTAAGACGAGAAGTCCATTGGTGTAGGGTGGATGGACTGGGTCCACGGGAGTATGCTGTACCGTGTAGTTGTCCGGGGAATACTATGTACCATGCTGTGTGCACGCGAGTACGAGTATTGCGTAGTTGACACATGGAGTACGTTATGCCGTGAGTATATGTGATATGATGAGGAAGATGATGATGATGATTGAGATGAGTCGAAAGGCAGGATTGACCCATCCCCCTTCAGACGAGTGATGCCATGTGCACACCTGATTAGTGAGGCCTGAGATCACTTACTATGGCCATATGTCTTGGATATTTGTTTGCCTAAAGTTCCCTACCTGTCTCAGAGATAAGAGAAATTGAGAAAAACCGAAAAGAGAGATATTTGATGAAAAGAAATGATTTGTGAAAAGAAAAGAGATATCTTGATTTGAAATACATGTGCTGCGATAGCACTGATTTATGATATGTTTTTAAATGGAAACATTGAGCATAGGTTTTTGTGAAAATGCCTAAGAGAGAAAATGTTTAAATGCCTTTTTCCATTTATACTTTCATTAATAATGAATGATGATTTTGTTAATCATGCATGGGCTACGTAGATAGTACAGTCTGTTAACATCCTTTTCCTTACTAAGCTGTGGTTTGCTCATCCCACTATTTTTCTCCTCCAGATGCTGGGAAGTAGAACAGTGTGGTGGTCTCCAGATCTTTTTATGTTGGTCAGCTCCTACCAGTTGCTAAGGTATAAGAATTGTATACACATAAACATTTTGTATGTATCATGTTGTATCGCACAATCATATATTACAAATGAGCCAAATGTATGAGGATGTTATGTAAAGATATTTCATTTATATAAAAGATTTTGTATATCTACACACGTGCCTGGGAGTGTGTGTTTTAAAGTTTTAAATATATCCACTATAAATGTATGAAATTAGTAGTTACATCGGCTCACAGCTCAACCGTATGTAGTATATGTATGGATGAAGAGCACTCGAAGTCGGGGTGTGACAAAATTTGGTATCAGAGCTTGGTTGGTCTGATGTGAGTTGATGTTTAGGACCGAGAAAATGTACATCCCAAAGTTACTGTGTGATATTTAGATACAAACGTGTATGCAGAACTGTTAGTGATCTAAGAGTTTAGTATGAATGCAAGAAAGTCAATAGGTTTATGAGCTATGCCTGAGAGACACCGCAAGAGGGGAGAGGGCTCACGAGCTCAGGGGCAGAATGATAAGACTAAGAGGCATAGTAGATCATCCTCTAGTCATGAACCCCATGATCAGGTAGAGGCTTTCGATCCTCGAGTAGCCAGATTAAAGGAAGACATGAGTACGATGATGACCATGATGGGTCAGATTATGTCTAGATTTGAGGGTATACCCGGTATAGCAGGACAGGATGCACCAAATCCCCTAGCAGCTGCACCTAAACCTAAGAATGCTGCACCTGCACAATCCAAACTCGATAGACCACGAGGTCCCCCTATTCGGCAAGTTCCTCCTCCAGTGGTTCCACATCAGTATGATGATGAGGATTTGAGGCATGGTTATAACTGTGATATGGAGAGATTGAGGCATTTTATGGACTTCAAGCCTCCTTCATTCAGTGGGGTAAAGGATCCAGCAGTGGCTAAGGATTGGATAAGTCAGATGGAGAAGTTGTTTGACTTCTATAGATGTTTGACTACGATAAGAGTAGCGCTTACGACCTTTGTATTAAGAGGCGAAACAAAGAACTGGTAGAAGTCCACCAGGCCTATGTTGAGAGCTCAGGGTACAACGATCACATGGGATATGTTTTTGGGTGCTTTTAGAGAACAATATATCCCAGATACTACTCGACGTCGACTACAAATGGAATTTTTGAATCTGACTCAATGGAACCGAATAGTGGATGAGTACGAGTCACGATTCACCTTATTGGATCGATATGATCCAGACTCTATCAGGAGTGAAGCTATTAGGGTCCGCAGATTTGTTGATAGACTAAGGCCTTCGATTAGGGGTAAACCAGCTTCGTTTGATGTTGCTACATATAGAGAAGTGGTACGGCGAGCCTAATTGTGTGAGTAGGACTATGACTTGTAAATTTTAAAATTTAGTTGGGGTAAGGACAAGGGTCCGAGGAAACTGGGAGATGGCAAAGGTGCCAGATTTAGTCAAAGATATCCTGGTAAGCGTCAGAGAGAGGCAGATGAGTCACAGAAGAAGGCTGTTAAACCTATTATACTTTCGACTCCAACATCAGCCAAGGGTATAGTGATTAGTGGACCCCGATCGACTATTGACCAGTGCAGAGTCTGTGGCTGATATCATAGTAGTAGACCCTATCATTTTTAGGGTACACGATGCTTCAGATGTGGTAAGCTTAGGCACTATGCAAGGGATTGTCCAGAAGCAGTTGAGGTAGTCCCGCAGAAGGGTAAGGAGCCAAAGAAAGTTCCTACAGTTACACCTTCTTCAAGGAAGAGAGCCACAGCTAAAGAAAAAGGAAAGCAAGTTATGGGTCAAGGTAGGGTATATGCAATAGACCAGGCATGAGCAGATACCTCTTTTGAGGTGATGAAAGGCATAATTCTGATTTTCAATTTGGAAGCTATAGCTTTATTGGATTCTAGTGCTACGTATTCCTTTATATTGCCTGCATATGCATCAAAGTTAATAGGTCTTATAAAACCCACATACTTGAACATGACTTTATTAATAAGTACTCCAATGAGAGTTAGTTAATTAGCTGAACAAGTATACAAAGATTGTAGAGTGAGAGTAAGAGATAAGTGCATGACAGCTAATCTAATTTGTTGAATATGTATGACCTTGATGTAATCTTAGGAATGAATTGGTTAGCTACCAATCATGTTGTCTTAGACTGTCACTCTAAGTCTGTTACATTTTCTTTACTTGAGAAATTTGTTGTAAAATTTTATGCAAAGTAATGAAATCCTGATTTTGTAGCAAGTAAAGTGCATTGGTACATAAATGACATAAATGTTGTTTTGAGGGTTTTATTGCGTATGTGGTGGACTTGAACAAAACATATCTGGATATAGATGACATTCCAGTGGTTAGAGAATTTCTCGATGTCTTTCCAGATGACCTACTAGGATTACCATCGGATAGTGAAATGATATTTGGTATAGATTTGACACCTGGAACAGAGCCAATATCCAAGTCACCATATAGGATGGCTCTAGTTGAACTAGAGGAATTAAGGAAGTAGTTACAAGATATTCTAGATAAGGGGTTTATAAGATCGAGCATCTCACATGGGGAGCCCCGATATTGTTTGTGAAGAAAAGAGATGAGAGTTTGAGGTTATGTATTGATTATCGGATGTTGAATAAGGCTACCTTTAAGAATAAGTACCCTTTTCCGCTCATTGATGATCTAGTGGATCAGATTCGGGGAGCACAAATCTTTTCCAAGATAAATCTGAGGTTTGGGTTCCATCAATTGAAGATTCAGAAGGAAGATGTGTCCAAGACAGCTTTCCTCACCCGCTATGGTCATTACGAATTCCTGGTGATGCCTTTCGAGTTTACAAATGCACCAGTAGCTTTTATGGATCTAATGAATGAGGTATTCAAGCCATACTTGGATCAATTTGTGATAGTATTCATCGATGATATATTGGTTTATTCCAGATCCAGGAAAGATCATGAGTAGCACTTGAGGATTGTTTTGCAAACCCTCCGAGAGAGAAAGTTGTATGCCAAACTTAGTAAATGTGAGTTTTGGCTAGAGCAGATTTCTTTTCTGGGCCATGTTGTATCGAAGGATGGGGTGTCAGTAGATCCATCCAAGATTGAGGCTGTTGTTCAGTGGGAACAGCCCAGGACAGTTATGGAGATCAAAAGCTTTTTGGGTTTGGTAGGATACTACAGGAGATTTGTAGAGGATTTCTCTAGATTGGCTACTCTGTTAACACGTCTTACGAGAAAGAATATGGAGTTTATATGGGATGACGCATGTGAGAGGAGTTTCCAGGAACTTAAGAATAGATTAACCATCGCGTCAGTTCTCACCATCCCTAATAGCTTAGAGAACTATTCTCTTTACACAGATGCCTCACACCAAGGACTGGGTTATGTCTTGATGCAAAATGGAAGGGTAGTTGCCAATGGATCCAGACGGCTGAAGGATCATGAGAAGAACTACCCCACTCACGATTTATAGTTGGCGACCGTAGTATTTGCATTGAATATATGGCGCCACTACTTGTGTGGTGAGAGATTTCAGATTTTTACGAACCATAAAAGTCTTAAGTATCTGTTCTCACAAAGGAGTTAAATATGAGACAGAGAAGGTGGTTAGAACTCCTCAAGGACTATGATTATGAGATTTTGTACCACCTGGGGAAGGTGAATGTGGTTGCTGATGCATTGAGTAAAAAGTGTCTCAGATTGGTATCATATATGATGGTTAGGGAGCATGAGTTGTTGGAGCAATTCACGAACCTTAGAGTAGATGTGACCCCTCCTGAGATTGGCAGTTATGAGATTATAGCCAGCTTGAGGTTAGAGCTAGAGTTGATTGAGAGAATCTAACAAGTTCAGCAGAATGATCAATGGTGTATTGATGTAATTAGCCAAATTAAGAAAGGTGAGGGCATTGATTTTGTATTGAGTTCAGATGGAATATTAAGGTTCGAAAATAGAATATATGTCCCTAATGATCCGGAGCTTAGGAAGTTGATTTTATCAGAGGTTCACTAATCGAAATACACAGTACACCCAGGGAGCAGTAAGATGTATCATAATCTCTGAAAAGTATATTGGTGGTCTGGAATGAAAAGAGATGCTAAGTATGTTGCTAGATGTCTCATCTGTCAGCAGGTTAAGGTAGAGCATTAAAAACCTGAAGGATTATTGCGACCTCTATCGATACCGACATGGAAGTGGGAGCACGTCACCATGGATTTTCTTATGAGATTATCGAGAACCCGTAAGAACCATGATGCTATTTGGGTTATAATAGATCGGTTAATGAAATTGGCACACTTTTTAGCCTTGAAATCTACAGACTGCATTGGCGAACTTGTATGTACAGGAAATAGTGAGACTGCATGGAGTCCCAGTGAGTGTTGTTTCTGATAGGGATGCCTGTTTCACTTCCCATTTTTGGGGACATTTTCAGGAAGCGATGGGGACCCAATTGAGCTTTAGCACGACTTTCAATCCTCAGATAGATGGTCAGTCCGAGAGGACTATACAGACCCTAGATGATATGTGGAAAGCGTGTGTGCTGGATTTTATAGGCTCATGGGACGATCACTTACCATTGATTGAGTTCGCCTACAATAATAGTTATCACTCAAGTATTGGTATGGCCTCTTATAAGGCACTAAATGGTCGTAGATGCCGAACACCTATTGGATGGGAAGAAGTTGGTGACAGACAGTTGCTCGCTCCCGATTTGGTTAGGCAAGCCTCAGAGGATGTTCAGGTAATATGTGAGAGGTTACGAATGGCTCAAAGTCGAAAAAAGAGCTATGCTGACAAGAGACAGAGGCCACTTGAGTTCGTTGTGGGAGAGTTTGTATTTTTGATAGTTTCTCCTTCTAAAGGAGTAACAAGGTACGCGAAGAAAGGAAAACTAAGTCCTCGTTACATCGGTCCCTTTGAGATTTTGGACAGAGTAGGAGATAGGGCATATAAAATAACTTTACCACTTGAGCTAGCAGAGCTCCACAATGTTTTCCTTGTTTCCATGCTCAAGAAGTACCATCCGAATCCAGCACATATAATTAGCTATGAGTCATTGGAGCTCAAGGAGAATATGACATATGTAGAGAAATCGATTCTGATACTAGATACAAAAGAGAAAGTGTTGCGAAACAAGTCGATATCATTGGTTAAGGTCCTGTGGCAACATCATACATCAGAAGAAGCCACCTGGGAGTTAGAGAACCTGATGAAGGAGAAGTATCCCCAACTTTTTGAGGAATGGACTTGATTCAATTTGGAGGACTAAATTTTTTAAGGAGGGGAGAAATGTAATGCTTGTAGTTTTACATGTACTTCTTATGAAACTATGATGTATGAGCACATTGTTACATGTGTATAAACAATAAAGGATGTAGGGATTATGAATTTTAATGTACAATCCATAATTTCAAGTTGTGTGCACAAGTTTTATTGCGTATGAACTATACGGAATGGATACTATTATACGTTGGTTGTGTACAGAATGTAAAATGAGGTATTAGGCAAATAAGGATGAATTACAAAGTGAAAATTTACAGAAAACTACAGAAATTGGGATGCAAGGGAAGAGCAGATCGATCTCCCATGAAGGAGAGATTGATCCCCTCTCTCAAAATGATAAGTATCAGCTCATTTGAACAAGGCAGATCGATCTCATGGGAAGGTAGATCGATCTCCTTAAGTCTCTGCTAGGAAGGAATAGATCTCTCATAAGGCATAGATCGATCTTTAAATGCCTTGGGTTGAAACAGATCGATCTCCCATTTGAAAACAGATCGTTCTCATTAAGAATTGTAAGGAGAAGATCGATCTCCTGCAAGAGGCAGATCGATCTCCAAGAAGACTTTTGCTTGCAATAGATCGATCTCATCATGAATAGCTGATCGATCTGGTAGTAGTTACGTTAGGTGAAAGGACTACAAAACCATGCAGAGATTAATCTCCACAAGGGACCAGATCGATCTCATGTCTCTACATCTATAAAAAGAGCACGAGGTTGGATTGAAAAATCATATTTTCTTCCTACCAAACCTATACCTATCCTTTTCTCCCAAGAATCAAGCTTTCTCACTCTAAATATCACTACATTCCACCCAGATTTGGGAGAAGCTCAAGAAGGGAAAGTTATTCCTTGAAGTAAGGAGAACAACATACTCAAAAAAATCGCACATTGGTTTGATCAAGAGGAGGAGAATAAACTACCACAAATTTGGCTAAGGAAAAAGCTAAGCTAGGTAAGTTCTTCAACCCTTAAGCTTTAAATGTGAGTTTCTAGACACTTAAATGACTGAATGGTATGTGAAATATAGATAGAAATGATGATTATAGTGATGAGTGAGTAATATTAAGAGGGAATTTATGAAGAAATACTTATGGAGAAGTAATGAAAACTTAAGAGAAGATATAGTGATACTAGTTGAAAATGGTGAAATATGATAAAAGGCTTGAGAAGTATGAATAGATAAATAAATGAAAATGTGAATGTTTAGGAGAAGGAAAGGAAAATAACTTAATGATTTACACGTGTAGATTGGAATATGTTGAGATTCGATTAACCCGGATTGCGAACGGAGCAAACGAGATGAAGGAAATACAAGTGCGATTCGAGGTAAGGGATGTATGTTAGCGATAGAGATATTCGTACGTATTTTACAACGATTTTAGTAGTTATGATGCTAATATGATGTTTAGAAATTGAGTCATAGGTGAATTGAAAGGTATTATGGTATAAATTGTGAAAATGGGATATGGGAAGGAAAACAACCTATCATGAATGTTTTTAATGTTTTTACAACTATACGTTGTTTGTGACTGAAAAATGTTGATGGATAGGCTGGCTAGTTTTTCATGTTTAGCATGGAACGATGTGCTACATTAACAAACCTGATTTAAGTCTTTAAAAAAGAAAAATGGCCACCTATCGGATTTGAGATGTGAATTGGTGATGGAGCCTTAGCTCGCATCGGTTTTGATGATTTTGACAATGCTCAAGATTTTACTCGCATATGTTTTCATGATTTGATAAACTGTGCTGGAATGTAGCTCACACATGGTTTTATGATGATGATAATGTGTTAGAGCCTAGCTCGCACAATGATTTTTGGAGATGATACAGTGCTAAAGAAATTGTTCGCACTGAGGGATACCACGCTGGAGCCTTGCGAAGACTGTGTGTCACGCTGATTCTGCTCGCTTGGTTTATGAGACATGGTTTAGGACGAGAAGTCCATCGGTGTAGGGTGGATGGACTAGGTCCACGGGAGTATGCTGTACCGTGTAGTTGTTCGGGGAATATTATCTATCGTGCTGTGTGCACGCGAGTACGAGTATCGCGTAGTTGACACATAGAGTATGTTGTACCGTGAGTATATGTGATATGATGAGGAAGATGATGATGATGTTTAAGATGAGTCAAAGGGTTGGACTAATCCATTCCTTTTCAGGTGAGTGATGCCTTGTGCACACCTGATCAGTGAGGCCTGGGATCACTAACTTTGGCCATATGTCATGGATATTTATTTGCCTAAAGTTCCCTACCGTTCTCAGAGATAAGAGAAATTGAGAAAAATTAAAAAGCAAGATATTTGATGAAAATAAATGATTTGAGAAAAGAAAAGAGATATGTTGATTTGAAATACATGTGTTGTGATAGCACTGATTTATGATATGTTTTTAAATAGAAACATTGAGCTTCAGAGGTACCATCCAGATCCGACTCGTGTGATTCGCTATGAGCCATTGTTCTCAAGGATGACCTTACATATATAGAGAGACCGATTCGGATGCTGGATAGAAGGAAAATGTGTTAAGGAATAAGACAATTCCATTTGTTAAGGTTCTCTGGCAGCACCACAATTCAGAGGAAACTACTTGGGAGTTGGAGAGCCTGATACGGGAAAAGTACCCCTGACTTTTTGACGAATGACTTTGTTCTAATTTGGAAAAATAAATTTCTTGAAGGAGGGGAGGAATGTAAGACTCGTAAATTTCTATGTAATGTTTATGATCCTGGAATGTATAGACAAGTTACACTGTATATAAATCATAAGAAATGAATATTTTTAAGTGCTAATTGTGAATGAATTGGAAAATGGGTATAGAATCAATTGAATGGAAGTGTAACTTAGAAAATATGGGAAAATTACAGCTAGAATGCTATAGGAAGCAAGGCAGATCGATCTCATGCAAGGAGAGATCGATCTCATGGCTTGGAAAACACAATGCCAAGCATTCAGCAAGAGGGAAATCGATCCCCTCACTCAAGCAGATCGATCTCATGTTGTCTCGGGTTGGACCAGATCGATCTCCTCCTACAGGTAGATCGATCTCCATTTGTCTCTGGATAGGCCAGATCGATCTTCTCTTAAGGCCAGATAGATCTCCAAAGCCTTCTGCCTGAAACAGATCAATCTCATTACCTTGAGCAGATCGATCTCATACATTTCAACATATCGATCCCTTGCCTGCAAATTGTAAAAAATCTGAAGGATTCAAGCAAGGGCAGATTGATCTACCCCTGTGGAGATCGATCTCTTGAGGCATTTCCTTTAAAAACTGGGCAGTTGGATCTGCATTTCACGGGTACAAACTCATTTCCTCCATTTTTAACAAGTGACCTAACTTCCTCACCCAAAAATCACCACTTTCCAATCAGTTTTGAGAAAAGTTCCTTTGAGCAAAGTTGTTCATAGTGAAGGAGTGAACAACATAGTCAAAGATTTGAAGCTCAAAACTTGGATTGAAGGAGAAAGGAGGATTTCTCCTAAATTGGCAAAAAGAGGAAAAAGGTCAACCTAGCTCCTGGAGAAAAAGTCAGAGCCGATAAGACTGGATCACGAGTGTTAGAAAATAAGGAAGCGATTCGAGCGTTATTCAAGGTAAGGGATTTATGCGAGCTATTAGAGATAGCTATACGTATGTTTTCTTACCTACTGTATGCGAATGAATATGATAAAGTATATAGATATTGATATATCTAGGTGAAAACTACGTATGAGAAGAAGATTATATGCATGAATTGTATGACTTCTATGACTTGTTGTGAAATGAGGTTTTTATAAGTGTTTTGAGAAAGAGTAATAATAGATTGGCTCCCAGTTTAGTAATTTGCATGAAAAGCTTTTAACAAGTGATTGAAGGGAGATTACCCTCTCACTCATACTCAGTGAATGGAGCCTTCTATTTCTTTTTTGTGTGAAATCGTGTTAGAGCCTAAGTGGTAACGGTAGATTTACCAGCCCTGCTCGTACATCATTTTCAAAAAGGGATTTTGAGAAAAGCTAAAGGGTGCTCGATGCCTCGGGTGATGCTTTGTGTTCCACTCGAGAGCTCGCACTAGATTTTGGGAATCATGCTGGAGCCAAAGAGTATTGCTTAGTGGTCTTGCTTTGATTATGCTTGCATGTGACCCTCTCGATTTAAAGTGATGGGACAAAATCGTGCTCGATGCCTCAGGTATGCTGTGTGGTCTTACGCTGAGTTTCTCACACGTGGTCTATTAAGCTTTACTATGTGATAAGAAAAACCATGCTCGATGCCTTAGGTATGCTATGTGATCTTACGCTGAGTTGCTCGCACGAGAGTTTATGAGTTTTTTATGTGATGAGTAAAATTGTGTTGGAGCCGTCATGATTTGCTTAGTGATCTTACACAGACTTGCTCGCATGTGATTTTGAGACAACGAAAATGGGTTATAAGGATCCACGGGAGCACGATGTACCGTAAGCGTTAACCATGGAGTACGATGTGCCGTGATATCTTAGTGATTCTGTGTGGGCTGAAGGGATGGTTGATCCGCCTCCCTAAGCATAGGGTTCCTGCACACCTGATTAGTGTTGCTTGGAATTTGGACTATTTTCGTAAGTCTTTTTATCTATGTGATACGACATTGTGTTGCTACTGTGTGAGGTGACAAATGCCCCCTGCTGTGTGATATAGGGTGATATAAAATCCCATTATATGTCTCATATTACTTGATTTACAAAGAGATTTGTAAGTGTGTTCTGTGTGAACAGATAAATGAGGCTGTGTGATTTTTAAAGATTGAATTGTGTGAATTGATGATGTATATGCACATACCCATCTAGCGAATTAATGATTTTGCAATTGATGGAAGCTAATTTCAAAGAATGCATATGTTTATTAAGGAAAATAAATGTTTATATTTTAAGCATGTAGATAGTGTAGTTATCTACCTGCTTTCATATTTTCCTTACTGAGCGTGTTAGCTCACCCCCTTATTTCCTCCTCCATAGATACTATGTAGTAGTGAGTTACTACAGTTGTCCCTGCTACGGTGTTCTCCAGTTCTCCAGCAGTATAGAGGTATACACTTTTGAGAGAAAAATTTTGTATCTTGTAATTTAAGGAACAATATAGTTATCTTTTGTACGAAAGGGATGTATATGATAGAAACTGATGTAAATGTTTTCGCATATTTATAAAAGAACGGTTTCTATTTCATTAAATGAATTATAAGTTATGAATGGATGAGATGTGGATATGGATGTTGACTCACAGCCCAACTATTAATAGTAAGTTAAGTCACGAAAATAGAGGCGTGACACAGCGTTCCATCCTTAGACAGATGGTCACTTAGAGAGGACAATACAGACCTTGGAGGATATGTTGAAAGCCTGTGCATTGGATTTTTGCGAGTCCTGGGATGACCATTTACCACTCGCAGAGTTCGCCCATAATAATAGTTATCATTCGAGTATCGGGATGGCACCGTATGAAGCCTTGTATGGCCGCAGATGTCATTCCCCTATTGGATGGGAAGAGGTTGGTGACCGACTGATATTTGCTCCTGACTTAGTAAGACAAGCCTTTGAGGATGTCCAAATGATTTGTGAGAGGTTACAGACAGCTCAAAGCAGATAAAAGAGCTATGCTGATAAGAGACAAAGACCATTGGAATTCATAGTAGGTGAATTAGTGTTTTTACAAGTTTCTCCTTCCAAGGGTATAACGAGGTTTGAAAAGAAAGGAAAGTTAAGTCCTCGTTACATTGGATCCTTTGAGATATTGGATAGAGTGGGAGAGAAGGCCTACAGGTTAGCATTGCCACCTGAGCTAGCGGGCATTCACAACGTCTTCCACATCTCTATGTTACGAAAGTACCACCCGAACTAGGCACATGTAATTAGATACGAGCCGCTGGAGCTCAACGAGAGTATATCATATGTTGAGAAGCCGATTCAGATATAAGATAGGAAGGAGAAGGTGCTAAGATCGAAGAAGATCCCCTTAGTGAAAGTCCTTTGGCAGCACCACGCTGTAGAAGAAGTTACATGGGAATTAGAGAATTTGATGCAGGAGAAGTATCCCGAGTTGTTCACGGACTGATATTGGTTCCAATTTGGAGGACCAAATTTTCTAAGTGGGGGAGATTATGAGACCCTATGTATGTATAACTTTGTAATACATGTTAATGGAATTATAAGACAAATGATTTCGGATCATGTAAATGTGAATGAATTGCAATGGGATGAATAAGTGTCAAGATACAAATAAAGGATAAATAAGGGTCTAAGTGGCCACAAATTAAACGAATGGAATTTTAAGAATTCGAATTGAAGATAAGGAATGAAGACACGAATTAATAATGCATGGACTGTGAATTCTATGTATTCTTTATGAATTCAAGTAATACACACAAGTCATATTGTATGTGGATCATAGGAAATGAGCCTTTCCATGCTCCAAGTGAGATTAAAATGCAAAATGAGTATTGGAGTAATGAAATAGGAATTTACCCTTGAAAAATCTGGAAAAATGCAGCAGGAAATGCCCCAGATAAAGGCCAGATCGATCTCCCCATCGAGCAAATCGATCTCCCCAATGAACTGATCGATCTGCATTGCCTTTGCCAAGTCCAGATCGATCCCCTCTTAAGTACAGATCGATCTCTAGTTGATTCTGTGAAGAGTAGATTAATCTCTCCCCATGAGTAGATCAATCTCCTCAAGCTTCTGCCAAGCCAAGATCGATCTCTCCCATTCAAACATGAGAATTCGATGGCTAAAAATCAAATGAAGATCGATCTCTTCACCCTAACAGATCGATCTCATCACTCTCAATCTATAAAAATCCCACGGCAAACCCTCTTTCTTCAACAAACCAACACACCTCTTCCATTGCTACCCAAAATACTAAGCTTTCTCTCTCTAGAATGCACCCTCTTTCATAAAAGATTTGAGAAAAAGCTATTAGAGCAAAGTTGTTCATCTTGAGGAAAAGAACAACATAGCTTGGAGTCAACATTCCATTTGTTGGTTGAAGGAACATAGGAGTCTTCAAAACTTGGAAAAGAAGAAAGTCAAGCTAGGTGAGTTTCCAATGCACCAACTCTAAGTATATTTATCTAGTTGTTGTTGTGAGTAGATTGGTGTATGTATTAATGATTGAAACTACCCATAATATAATGAAATAAGCATAACCTAGAATGAGTTTAGTGTGAGAAAGTAAAATGTGGTTGATTAGATGATAAAAGGGATTATATCAAGTTATTAGTGAGGTGATATGCATGATTTTGAGATGACTGGATGAAGCCACATTATGAGATTAGTCAAGTGATAAAAATGTGCATAAATGATGTTGTAGAGAATGCATAAATGATGAAAGGTTATGGATAAACATTTATGCCAAGTATTTGATAAGTAACCAAGTGTGTTGCTAGTAAAATTGAGTAGAAATGACATAATGATGGCAAAAATGTGATAATGGGTCAAACTTGATAAAATAGGCTCGATGAGATATATCGATTAGTTGAAGTCTGAATATGAGTTATCGGTATTGACTCATATGATTTATGAATGTGTGCAACTCCCGAGGATAAACCCGGAGCAAGTTAAGCCAAATCAAGAAAAGCGAGAAAGGAAGGAAGAGTTGCTACCAAGAGAATCAAGGTAAGAGAATTGTGTTAGCCCTAGGGATATCTGTATGCCTTTCGGGCACATGGGCGATTTTTAACGTAGTTAAGGGCCTTAGGATGAAATGTTTGTTGGAAGGGCAAAGAATTGAGTTTTTGGGAAATATGCATTAAAAGTAAGAGCATGATGTTTTGAAATCCTTTTATTGCTTTTTAGCATGTGATTGGTAGGTTGGCTAGCATTTGAAATGATTTGCATAAAAAGTAGCTTGATTTGGTTTCATAACCATGCTTTGCAAAGAATGATCCACCTACATGAGTTTTGTGGAAATTAAATGTGCTAAAGCGCTGCTCGCACGAGATTTGACGTGTTTTATACGTGCATTAGTGTTGGAGCGATGCCCGCACTAGAGTTTTACATGCATGAGTACTGGAGCTTAGCTCGAAATAGTTTTCACATTAATTTTATGACATTGTACTAGAGCCTAGCTTGTACTAGTTTTCATACGAGTTTTGACATGGTGCTAGAGCATAGCTCGCACTAGATGTCCATTACACTTGTTGTCGTGCTAGAGATTACTTGCCTGTGGTTTTATGACATGTTGGGAGCTGTACTGGGAGCTACGAGTAGGCTGTGTGCCACGCCGATTAAATAGGCTCGCACGTGCGTATTGAGATGTGGCAGTGTATGATGTGATGACATGGGTCCACGAAATACGTTGTATGGTGCAAGTAGCATGGAGTACGCTGTACCGTGTGTGATATTATATATATGTTGTCTTTAGATGATGGATATTTTGCTATGGATTAGTGGGTTGGAGTGACCCACCTCCCGTGCGGAAGCAGATAGAGGTGATACCCCACACACTAGGATCTGTGTAGCTTGGGATCACAGAGGATATGGCCATAGTCCTAGTTATTACCCTTATTGATATTGTATGCCTATCTCACATGTCTATTGTTGAATGAGAAATCCATGTTTTGAAATGTGTTTGTGGTTCAGGATAGTCCATAGAAGGGGCTGAGTCCTGACAAGTGATGATTTTGTATCGGGTTGTGTTGAGATTTGAAATGCTTGATAAGTGCACTTTGCATGATGATTTTCCATGCCTTGATTTTGATTTACGCATGATGATTTTCCATGCTATGTTTTGAGAATTGTGGACTAATTTAAATAGCATGAATGGCTTTACATCTTATGAACACAAGCATGAGCATACGTTTTGGAGTATGATAAATGAATGTGAGATTTAAGCTTGGCATCACGACCATGTAGATAGTATAGTTATCTACCTGCTCACATGATTGCCTTATTGAGCGTGTGGTTTGCTTACCCCCTTATTTTCCCCCTCTATAGAGAACTTACAGTAGATAGTGGGCGATTGAGGATTGGATTTTTTGGTGTACGCTACATCCCATCACATAAGGTATACACATTTGTATAGTTTTTGTATCTAGACATGTCAAGCATAATAATATCTTTAAATGTAGTTTTGGGGATATAAAAGATTGTAAACACATGTAAATAGTAACTCTGATTTAGAAATGCAAGTGTTTACTTTTAAATGAATTGAAATCTGAAATGGTATGTCACAACCCAAAACTACAAAAAATCAGAGTAAATTTTTCATTTTTCTTTCATACTTACCTGTCCTCTGATTGTGACCACACTCCACTAGCAATTGGGCTGTCCGTCAATGCCAGTCCCACCATTCATCCATTATATGCCTTAATTCCTTATTAAAGGAAAGGTAAACACATGAGTTTTTCATTAATTCTTTCCCATTCATTTACAAGTGTTTATAGTATCTATACATCCCCAAAAGTTACTTACAAACATGTTACTACGCTATTCTTATTTAGATACAATATGTACAAGTGTATATACCTCAAAATGATGGGCAACAACGGATATCAGGAATGCAGTACTCAGTCGCCGCAAAGTTTACTGGAGGAAATCTGTGTAGGAAAATGAAAGGGTGAGCACATCAAGCTCAGTAAGGAATCCTACGAACAAGTAGGTAATCATACTACCTACATGAACATAGTGCCGTGCATAAACCACCCTTTCTCCACACATTTTAAAATAGATGCTACAATTCATGATGTCCTGTAAAACAAGTTCACATATGGATTTCAAAGAGCATGGAAAAAGTTAACATGCAAATCCATTTAAATTATTTCATTCCCGTTAAAATTTCACAACATAGCCAGGACTCCACCCATCCCTTGGGTGTTCCTGGCTCACACAAAATCATGAAATCAGATGCTTTTAAAAGCAATAATAACATGCGACACAATGAATGTCATGTAAAACCAGTTTACATTATGTCTGGGTTTAAATAGCATGGAAATAACGTCATGCAAATTTCAGTTCAAATCCCAGTTTCATTCTTATCAAAATCACATCTCAGTCAGGATTCAACCCCTCCCTCGGATGATCCAGACTCACACAAAAGCTCACAAACATGATTTTCAAAACATCAAGCAATAACATGAGAGACTTGGCACTATATAGATATATCTCAGGCAAATAACGAGGAGTATTGGCCATATACTCGTGATCCCACTGCTACACGGATCCTCTGTGTGTGGTTTCACCACTATCGGGAACCGTCCCGAGAGGTGGGTTAGTCCATCCCGTCGATCCTGCCTGATTACTCGCATCGAAAGATGCCACTCGCATCTGAAGACGCCACATAATCAATCCCAGCACAGTACAACGTACTCCATGCTACTTGCACAGTACAACATACTCCGTGGACCTATATCTCATATCCACAATCGTGCTTGTCTCAAAATGCACGTGCGAGCATATTTAATCGACGAGACACACAGTCTACCAGACGCTCTAAGCACAGCTCATCGCATGTCTCATAAAATCAGTGCGAGCGATTCTCTAGCACTCTCATAAAATCAAGAAAAATCTCGTGCGAGCAAAAGTCCAGTACGTGTTTCATAAAATCTCATAAGATCTAGAGCGAGCTAAGCTCTAGCACTTTGTCAAAATCATGTAAAACTAGTGCGAGCTAAGCTCCAACACTGTCATAAAATCAAATGAAAATCTGGTGCGAGTTAAACTCCCGCACCCTGCCACGAAAATCATATGAAAATCTGGTGGGAGTTAGACTCCAGCACCAATGCATGTAAAAATCGAGTGCGAGCCATTACTCCAACACTAATGCATGCATCACACAAATCAAAACTCGTGCGAGCTGAGATCTAGCACGTCACAGATTCATACAATCACGTAGGCGGCTACATTGCTTAAATCAATTTCAAAGAAAATCAACATTTATTAAAGTTATGCAATGCTATGCATTTTATTTAAAAGTTAGCCAGCTTACCCATGCATGTGTCAAACCACCTCAAAAACAAGCAAGAACCTCTTGTTCTTGCTCCTCCCAACTTTTCCTAAGTTTTGAAATTTTACCCTCCAGCAAGGTATTTTGGTCTTTTTCTCATTCGAGGTACTAAAATTTTTATCTTAAATCTAGACCATTCAAACACTTTAAGAGACTGCAAATGAAGTTGAAATAGCGTAAAGCTACCTCTAGCAGTCAGTAAAATTCCTTTACCAGGAATCACGCGCGAGCTTATCCTGTCTCGACTGTACCAGGTCTCTCAATCCAATTCGCTCCAAACCAAGTCTATGAAGCTACTTATAACCACGTATTTAGGTTAGTTCTAATATACTTATCAGTATTTCACTTATAATGATCGAATCTAAAACACTGAGCTCGTTTTACTTTATTGGGCCCGATTGCATCTTAATAGGCCTCGACCCATTTCCAGCCCGTTTCCACTTATTAAATCCCTTCTTTGGGTCTATTAGGCTCATTTGGCTCACAACTACACATCGGGCTTCGTTCCAAACTCTTTGGATAGCCCGTATATCATTTACGGTAATTAATTCAAAAATCCCAATAGAATTCTCTAAATGCGGAATTTAATCCTTAATTCGTAAAATAAATCTTTAATACGCGAATAATTACATAAATTATCGTAAATGAGCATTACTTACCTGAGATTATGTGATGGTGCGTAAATCGAAGTTCGATCGGGCTCACGTACACGATTTATCGTCGAACTGCATAATTTTATATTTAATTCCGGGTTAATTTTTGATTAAGTATAATTTAAATAAATTTCTCGAAAATCAAATCGATCACTTTTGACCACTTACCTACTTACCCGAAGTCCGGTGTATCCTCAAAAATTCTTCCCCTTTTTCCTTTTTCTCTTTTTCTTCCTTTTTCCCCCTTTTTCCTCTCTTTTTTAGCTGAACTGGTTCGATCCGGTTTAACTCGATTTAGACCAGTCGGTTCAGCACGGTTCTCTTCTTGCTAAATCGGTCTGTACTGGTTCAGGCTTCCCCATCACCGTTCACAGCATTTTTGATCGGTTCCTGGCTCATTTCTAGTGTCAATCAGTGCGTCTGCACTGGGGAAATGTTCGGCTGGGGTCGGAGTTGGTCGAATCATGCCGGTGGCCGTCAGATTTCTCTTCTCTTCTCCGCAGCTATTCCTTCACCGATCTGCTCTTTTCGGCGTTGGTAGGGCACGTCTCAGTGGCTGGATGATCACACGATGGTCTGCGCTCTACGTTGGCCCTTCGCGTGGCCGTTGTGTCACCGGTGCTCATCTGGCGACGATTTCTTCCTCGGTCGCCTTCGTTTCCTTCTTCGCACGATTCTGCAATTTTGTTTCTTTTATTTATTTATTTATAATTTATTTTATTATTATTTTATTCATTATTATATTCTAAGAATCCCAAAAATATCTAAAGAAATTATATTTTATTCTTTTAATCAATAATTGAATTTATTTGTCTTATTTCATCTTTCTGGTATATTTTTCCAATACTTTCGGGATATTTTTTGAGGTGAAAATTTTGGTCTATTCCAATAAATTTTTATCCTGATCAATTTAACCTGAATTTAATTATTTCTTCATTATTGATCAAGATTTCTCAATCCCATATTTTTAATAAAATTTTCTTGTCACGATTAATACCGAATTTTTTCTTTTGATCGTTTTACCCTTCTACACGTTCGGGACCAATTTAGGTCGACTTTCCTTCTTGGACCCACTATAATTTCTCATTTACAATTCGTATCTCTGTCTAGACAATTGAAATATCATAAATTTAATTTGAAATTCCTTAATTGTCCTTTTTCGGATTTAACGTACGTTCGACTACTTCATTCATATTTATATGATCAAATCATCCGTCTTATGATTCCATTAACATATAACCATATCCATAAAACATGTGAATCATAAGGAAATACGATAACAATTGGGTCTTACATAATCTCCCCCACTTAAGAAATTTGGTTCTCCAAATTAGAACCAAGTTAGTTTGTAAATCACTCCAGATACTTCACACATATCATAATCTTACTCTCCAGCTCCTATTTAAATTCCTCCAAAGTGTAATACTATCGAAGGACTTTGACTAGGGAGATCGTCTTAAACCTCAACACTTTCTCCTTCCTTCTAATACCCGTATCAAGTTTTTAAACATACGTTATACTTTCATTGAGCTCCAACAGCTCATATCCGATCACATATGCTGGGTCCGGATAGTATTTTCAAAGCATCAAAAGATGGGACACATTGTGGGTGCCTGCTAATTCAGGTGGTAACGTCAACCTACAGGCCTTATCTCCCACTTTGTCCAATATCTCAAAGGATTCAATCTAACGAAACTCAATTTGCCTTCTTTTCAAATCTCGTTATGTCCTAAGCGCATGTAACTTCCAACAATATTGATTCACCCTCAGTGAATTCCAATGCTTTTCTGTCTCTTATCAACATAGCTTTTCTGTCTGCTCTAAGGTGTTCTTACTCTCTCACAATTCAACTGAACATCCTCAGAGGTTTTTCTTACCAATTCGGGAGCAATTCTCTATCTGTCACCCACTTCTTCTTATCCAAGTCAGGGAACAACTCCCTAAAGCCATACCATGTCTCATAAAGTGTTATCCCGATACTCAAGTGACAACTATCATTATTAGGGAATTCGATTAGTAACAACTGATCATCCTAGGAGCTTATAAAATCAATGGCACACACTCTCATCATATCCTCAAGAACTTGTACAGTCCCCTTTGACTGACCATCTGTCTGAGGATGAAAAGCTGTGCTAACACTCAGTTGGGTTCCCATAGCTTCCTAAAAAATATTCCCAGAAGTGGGAAGGGAAGCGGGAATCCCTATCTGATACCATGCTCACTGGAACGCTACATAATGTTCCACAATCTTCCTTACATATAACTTCGCCTACGCACTCAGAGTATCTAGGGATTTCATAACAAGAAGGTGGGTAGACTTAGTTAATTTAGTGACTATCACCTAGATAGCCTCATGATTCATCCGGGTCCTCTGTAACCCATAATGAAATTCATGGTAACTTGTTCTCATTTCCGTGTCGATATAGGTAGAGGTTGTAATAACCTTGCAAACTTCTATTGCTCTACCTTAATCTGTTGACATACGAGATACTTCTCCACAATCTCTACAATGTCTCTTTTCATATCTGACCACCAATACCCTTTTTTTTTTAGATTTCAATATATTTATTACTTCTGGATGCACTGTATATCCCGAAGAGTGAGCTTTTGACAATAACACTATCTCATCACTGTGGTCCTGGGGAGCACTTATACTGTCTTTGAACCTCAGTAAGCCATCATTGCTCTTTGTGAACTCCGTCACTGTACCCCTCTGAATCTGACCCACACTATTAACACCATGCTGATCATCACGCTAAGCCTGTCAAATCCTGTCACTCAAATTCGGTTCTAATCTCAGGCTAGCTATCACACAATCATTGTCATCATAAGAAGGGATCACATTACTACTGAGGCTCACAACTGCTCTAGCTGTCACGACCCAAACTACCCAAAAATCAGAGTTAATTTTTCGCGTTTTGTTTATTTACTTGAATTCTTTCCTGTCCTCGAATCATGACCACACTCAACCAACAAATTGGGCTGTGTGTCAATGTCAGTCCCACCATACAATTACCATCTAACTTATTTCTTCTCCAGTCATTTATAATTGTTTACATTATTTATACATCCCCTAAAGTTACTTACCAACATGTTACTGTGCTATGCTTATGTAGATACAATATGTACAAGTGTATATACCTTATGTTGATGGGCAGCAGCGGATATCCAGAATGCAGTACTGAGTCGCCTCAACATCTACTGGAGATTATCTATGGGAGAAAATGAAAGGGGTGAGCACATCAAGCTCAGTAAGGCAATCCTACGAACAAGTAGGTAACCATACTACCTACATGAACGTGGTGCCATGCATAAACCACCCTTTCTCCACACATTTTAAAACAAATGATATGAGTTATGATGTTATGTAAAACACATTTGCATGGAAAATTCAACATGCAATTATATTCAAAATCATATCTTTCTTATTTAAAATTTCACAATAAAGTCAGGACTCGACCCCTCCTTCGGGTGATCCTGACTCACACAAAACCATAAAAATCGATTTACATTCACACATGGGTTTGAAAAGCATGAAAATATCATCATGCAAATTTAATTTAAAACCCAGTTTAAATCACCGTCAAGATCATCAACATGCGAGACTAGGCAACGTCTGTATATCGGCAATAACCAGGACTTTGGCCATATGTGTCCTCGGGAGTTCCTCAGCTACACGGATCCTAGTGTGCTGGTTCTCACCATGATCGAGAACCACACAGGAGATGGGTCAATCCATCCCGTCAGTCTTATCCGATCCCAAGCATCCTAAGATGCTGCATCCGGAGATGCCGTATCCGAAGATACCAACGGTACATCGTACTCCATGAACCCATATAATATCTCTATACTCATGCCATGTCTCAAAATGCACGTGCAGGCCTATTTAATCGGTGACACACAGTCTACCCGATGCTCCAAGCACGGCTCATCACACGTTCTCATAAAATCAGTGCGAGCGATGCTCAGCACTCTCATCAATCAAGTAAAACTGGCAGAGCCCGCTTTACATCCCCACAAGGCCGCCAAACTCATCCCTCACTCTCACCCCACCTAAGAGGTCTTTTGAGCCTGTTGGGCCTTTTGGCTGACTCCAAGGGCAGACAGCGCTACTCCACAAATCCAGTAAATCTAGTGCGAGCTAAGCTCAACACTTTGTATATAAATCACATGAAAATCTTATAAAATCTGGTGCGAGTTAGACTCTAGCACCGTGTCACGAAAAAGCATGTGAAATCTGGTGCGAGTTATACTCTAGCACCTATGCATGTAAAACTCTAGTGCGAGCTCTCGCTCCAGCACCAATGCATGCATCACCCAAATCAAAACATCATGCGAGCTGAGCTCTAGCACGTCACATGTAAATAAAAATACGTAGGCGGCTCTGTTTTCTCAAAACAGTTTCCAAAACAGTTATATCGTTGAAAGTATGCAATGCAGTGCATTTTCTTTCAAGGTTAGCCAGCCTACTCATGCATGCATTAAAATGTCTCCAGAACGAGCAGAACCCTCTTGTTCTTGCTCCTCCCAATTTTTTTCTAAATTTGTAAATTTTACCCTTAACAAGGGTATTTTAGTAATTTGCCCATTCGAGGCACTAAAATTATTATTCGACCTCTAGACCCTTCAGATAAATTTTAAAGACTGCATATGAACTTGAAATTTCGTAAAGTTTACCTCTAGCAGTCCGTAGAATTCCCTTACCTTATTTTCCTGTCGAGTCTGACCTTTTCTTTTCCACTGTTGTCTCGTCGCGCAGTCCGATATGCTCCCAATCAAATGCCCGGAACTGCGTATTAATATTCCTCAGGTCAGATATTATACAATTTAATTGTATTTAATATTTTCTGGGCTTAATTTAAATCATTGGGCCCATTTACCCCTATTGGGCCCGATTGCACCTTAATAGGCCTTAATCGGCCTTAAGCCTGTTTTCTACTTAATTTTCACATTATCGAGGCCTATTGGGCTCATTGGGCCCACCAATAATTTATTGGGCCTTGTTCTAACTCTCGAATAGCTAAATTTAATATTTACGACAATTTATCTAAATTTTCCATAATTTAATTCAATTTATGCGGAATTTAAATCTGAAACACGCATAACGATGTAAATTGTCGTAAATAAGGGTCACTTACCCGAGATTCCATCCTAATACGTAAATCGAGGCTATCTCGAGCTCTCGGTGGATGCCAATCGTCGAGCTACATGATTTCATAATTTTCCGGGTAAATTTTCAGTCCAAAATTAATTATATAAAATATTCTAAAATTTAAATCGGTCAATTTGACCGCTTATCGACTTACCCGAAGCTCGATTGCATCGCTGAAACTTTCCCCAATTTTTTTCTCTTTTTCTTTTTCCCCTTTTCTTCCTTTTTTCCTCTCTTTTTGGCTGAACCGGTTCAGTCCGGTTCGGACCGGTTCAGACCGTCGGTTCACTCCGGTTCGACCGATTCACCATCGGTTCACCGCCTTACCGGTCGGTTCTCCGCCGGCTTCCACCGCCAGTGGCTCCGTGAGGTTGTCCGCATCTCGAATCTGCCTTCGATTTGGGTCGAGGTCGCCGGAACGCCGCCGATCCGGCTCTTCTCCCTTGGCCGTCGGACCCATTTTCTTCCTCTTGGCCGTCGCCGATGTTTCTCGCCGTTTCGTCGACTGATACCGGTGCAGAAAGGACCGCTGTTGCCTGGGCTTTCGGAATCGGGCCTCGGTTCCGCCCGAATCGCCGCCGTTCGCCGTCGGTGGCCATTTCTTTCCCGCGGCCTTTCTCTCCCCGATTCGTCGGATTCCAGCGTCTGTTGTTCGTGCTGCCGGTGCCATCTTGCTCGCTGGGCGTCGCTCTACGTTTTTCGACCTTCGCCTGGGCTCAACGGTCGCCGGTGGCTCGTCGGACTCCTCGGGTTCGGCTGTCGGTTTTTGGGTTCTCTCCTTTCGCGTTTTCGTTTTCAGATTCTCCCTTTTTTTTTCATTTCTTTTATTATTATTTATTTTTATTATTTATTTTTATTTATTTTATTTCATTATTACACTATTCATTAAAATACTCCATAAAATCCAAAATATCTACATTTATATTATTTTTATTTTAATTTAATTTATTTAATTTAAATTTAACTTATTAAATATATTTTTCTTCAAATTTTCGATATTATTCCTTCACGCTTTTTGAGATATCGTTTCGATAATTTTTCGATATTTTTAAAATTTTTGAATCTTGATCAATTGACCCAAATTGTATAATTTCCTCATTATCGATCAAGATATTTTACATCCTTATTTTAAATTAAAATTTTCTTATTGCCCTAATACCGGGTTTTGGTAATTTTACCATTTTACCCCTGCTCTTGTTTCAGAATCAATTTAACCTGACCTTCCTTCATACATACCCATCTTTTCTTATTTAATTTTTGTATTTTAATTAAATTCGGGTCTTACAACTCTCCCCCACTTAAGGAATTTGGTCCTCCAAATTAGAACCAAGTCAATGAGTCCATAGACTACTCCGGTACATCAATCGTATCATACTTCTTTAATTCTTACGTGACCTTCTCCGGAGTGTATTACTACCGAAGGACTTTAATTAGGGAGATCATCTTAAACCTCAATACTTTCTCTTTCCTGTTTAATGCCCGAATCAACTTATCAATATACTTATATTTGCATTAAGCTGAACTGTTAGAGTTCATATCCAATTACCTATGCTGGATCTGGATACTATTACCGAAACATCAAAAGCTGAGACACATTGTGGGTGCCTGTTAATTTAGGTGATAACACCAACCTACAGGTCTTATTTCCCGCTTGTCCAATCTCTCAAAATATTTCATCCAGCGTAACTCAATTTACCTTCTTCCAAAAGTTCGCTATGTCCTTATTCTCTTAGGACAAGAAACATTTCAACCATACTAATTCACCAAGGGTGAATTCCAATACTTGTCTATCTGCTCTGAGGTATTCTTAATCTCTCACTCTTAATTAAAACACCCTCAGAGACTTATTATCCAAGGTCAAAAGTAATTCTATCTGTCACCCACTTTTTCTTATCCAATTTGGGGAACAACCCCTACAGCCATACACTGCCTCGTATCTTGTTATCCCGATACTTAAGTGGCAACTGTCACTATTGGCGAATTCAATTTGTAATAACTGATCATCCTAGGAGCTTATAAAATCAATGGCACACGCTTTCATCGGATCCTCCAGAACTTGTACAGTCCTCTCTGACTGACCATCTGTCTGAGGATGAAAAGCTGTGCTAATACTCAGTCGGGTTCCCATAGCTTCCTAAAAAATATCCTCAAAGGTGGGAAGTGAAGCGGGAATCCCTATATGATACCATGCTCACTGGAACACTACTTAATGTTCCACAATCTTCCTTATACATAAATTCTCATACACACTCTGAGTATCTGGGGAGTTCATGACCGAAGGTGGGTAGACTTAGTCACTCTATCGACTATCATCCAAATAGCCTCGTAATTCACCTGGGTCCTCTGTAACTCATCATGAAATTTATGAAAACTTGTTCTCATTTTCCGTGCCGTGTCTATATAGGTAGGTGCTGCAATAACTCTGCAGACTTTTAATACTCTACCTTATTCTGCTGACATACTAGGCACTTTTCCACAATCTCTATCATTTCTCTTTTCACATCTGACCACCAATACCCTTTTCAAAGATTTCATATATATAATCGTTACTTTCCGTATGCACTGTATATCCCGAAGAGTGAGCTTCTGACAATATTACTATCTCATCAACTGTGGTCCTGGGGAGCACTTATACTGTCTCTAAACCTCTCTGTAAATCATCAACACTCGCTGTGAACTCTGTCACTGTCTCCTTCTGAATCTGACCCACACTATCGACATCCTGCCGATCATCACGCTAAGCCTGTCAAATCCAGGCACTCTCATCCGGTTCTAATCATCAGGCTAGCTATCACATAATCACTGTCATCATCAGAAGGGATCACATCAATACTGAGGCTCATAACTGCTCTAGCAGCTCACGCTCCCTGACCATCATATGCAATACCATCCCAAGGCTCTTTCTGCATCAAGGCATCAGCCATTACATTAACCTTTCCTGGGTGGTACAATTTTCACAATCAAAATCTCTCAGAAGCTCTATCCCACTATGTATTCTCATATTCGCCTCTTTCTGTGAAAACAGATACTGGGGATTTTTATGATCAGTGCATATTCAAAATTCCTCATCATGTACATAATAGTACCATATCCTCGGTACAAATACTGTTGCCAACTTTAAATCATGGGTCAAATAGTTTATTTCGTGATCAAGGAATTGTCTAACTCCATAATTGACTATCTTTCCATTATACATCAATACACAACTCCATAATTTTGAGGTATCCATACTCACTGAGAACCTCTTGAGCTGTTGGGTATGGTGAAATTAATCACGGTGGTCAGTTCATACTTCACTACACCGAGATTCATGTCACATCTCTCATCTTATTTATCATCTCATTCCAAGACCACGCTTTCTTAGTTAAACGTGCCAACCAAGTAGACCATATTAAGAACTCGCAACAACCTATTTTCAATTATTGCTTACAATTTGCCCTGGACGTTAACTACACCCAACATATCATCGATACTAATGATTACAATTCGGTCCAATCCTTGACTTATTTACGCATAAGCGTATAAGATCCTTCAAAATCGCTTACGTTTTCAGGTACTAACCTGCGTCATTTCCTTTTCTTATCTTAACGGCTCTTATTAAATTTTACTATGTTAACCTTTATGATTTTGTCGAATTTTAATATTCTTATCGTCTTAGTAAAGGTATCCTAATACTAAAGGTATTTATTACGACCATCGATTTCACGTTATAGGTTATATATATATACTTTTAGACGCTGTTAAGTCTTCAGGCGGGGAGGTATTTTGAAATACCTTTATTAACCTTCAGACTTAACCACAATTACTTTATATACCAGTCCATGTGGTTACAATGCTACTAATTGCTTTAATCCTAATGACTTCATATCGTAAGGATGTTCTCACCTTGCATACGCCTCTTACTCCAATACATCTTGTATTTAAAATCAAGCATATCTCAAAGATTATCTCCTTAGTGTATCTATTATAACGAAACTCTTGTCATTATTCATTTCGTGAGTACAATCCTTTACTCCTTTAATTTCAACTGTTGCACCCCTTTTTATCACTTAAAATCTCTATATCCATATTCCGTTGATTAATCCTCCTCTATTGAGGTACTCATTTATTAGTATTGTGCCCAATGATGTAGGCATTCATGCCTTTTACTCACTTATATGCGAATGAAGGCGGTATGAATAAATGTATGGCACCAGGATCAATGAACATATGTACTTCATTATTCATAACAAGTGTGGTATCTTACACCACATCCATGAAACATCAATAGTGTCCTGGTCCAAGACATCCTCTCGCCTTCATCCAACAGCCTACTTTCCTTTTTCTTTTCGGCTATTGCCTCCCTTTTCGTTGCAGCTATACCAACGAAGTTTTTCTCTGTCTCTTTACTTTTCTGTGGGGCGATCTCGCCCAACTCTGTGTAATCAAAATCAATGGTCCGTCTTACTACACTTAACGACCATTTTCATCAATACAATGTAGGTATAGACCCTCCTTCCGTGGTATCCACCACACATCTCACACTGCTTACACTGCTACACTGCTTCGTAGTAGGTCGGGGTCCTCCAATCACAATGCCCCTCAACAGTGCCAAAATTGGATGCACTGGGGCCTTACCAATTATCTTACTCCATGACTCGTCAAATTAAATCTTTTACCAATTACCATTTTCCCATTTTTAACATCTCTGTCATTTCTCGATTCTCTTTTCTGTCTCTATTTCAGCCCTCACTACCTTTCCTAACCTCAGAGGCGTGCAATTCATGTTCTTATTTACCCAACTGTAAATCTGCGCACTGTCTCGGTATAGGTAATATCTTACGGGCCAATCAGTCTCTAATTCAAAAGTTGAGCCATTTCATGAACTTTTAGTCGTCTCAACTGTCACTTGTTCATAGTGTCGAGGTAATATCTGTCCAAGAATATAACTGAGTTTCATACTCATAAATCATACCCATCAATAAATCAAATCCTCTGGGTCAGAGTAAGGACTTTTATCCATAATTTCCTTTAAACAGTGTCCGGCATATCCTGTCACCGGAATATATCCAAGATATTTCTCATATCAGCTTTGAATGTTTAATACTTAAGATGGGTCGAGCGGGTTTCCACCAATGCTCCGCTGTGCCCTCTGATCTTATTCATAATCTAAGCAATTAGCTCTTCAAAATAATTCTCATGCTCCGCTTCAATCTCGCGAAGCGTGTCTCAATACTATCCGATCTCTCTATCGGACTTAGTGGGGCATGCTTAACATTAGCCTCAATTTCAATCTCATCCTGGTTTTCATAGGTCAACTCAGCACGACTTAGCAGACTCAGGTCTACTTCTACGACCTCTGCCTCGTGCACTATCTCCTCTAACGCGACTCATATTAGGCATTCCTGCATTCTCGACCATTTCTTAGTCAAAACCCATCTCGATATACACTATTGTATCTAACCAAGCACAGTAACACGGGGATGTAATTTCCTAATTACTGACACTGACACACATAAGACCAATTGCTGCTCTGATACCACCTTTATATGTCACGACCCAAACTACCCAAAAATCAGAGTTAATTTTTCGCGTTTTGTTTATTTACTTGAATTCTTACCTGTCCTCGAATCGTGACCACACTCAACCAACAAATTGGGCTGTGCGTCAATGTCAGTCCCACCATACAATTACCATCTAACTTATTTCTTCTCCAGTCATTTATAATTGTTTACATTATTTATACATCCCCTAAAGTTACTTACCAACATGTTACTGTGCTATGCTTATGTAGATACAATATGTACAAGTGTATATACCTTATGTTGATGGGCAGCAGCGGATATCCAGAATGCAGTACTGAGTCACCTCAACATCTACTGGAGATTATCTGTGGGAGAAAATGAAAGGGGTGAGCACATCAAGCTCAGTAAGGCAATCCTACGAACAAGTAGGTAACCATACTACCTACATGAACGTGGTGCCATGCATAAACCACCCTTTCTCCACACATTTTAAAACAAATGATATGAGTTATGATGTTATGTAAAACACATTTGCATGGAAAATTCAACAAGCAATTATATTCAAAATCATATCTTTCTCATTTAAAATTTCACAATAAAGTCAGGACTCGACCCCTCCTTCGGGTGATCCTGACTCACACAAAACCATAAAAATTGATTTACATTCACACATGGGTTTTAAAAGCATGAAAATATCATCATGCAAATTTAATTTAAAACCCAGTTTAAATCATCGTCAAGATCATCAACATGCGAGACTAGGCAACGTCTGTATATCGGCAATAACCAGGACTATGGCCATATGTGTCCTCGGGAGTTCCTCAGCTACACGGATCCTAGTGTGCGGGTTCTCACCATGATCGGGAACCGCCCAGGAGGTGGGTCAATCCATCCCGTCAGTCTTATCCGATCCCAGGCATCCGAAGATGCTGCATCCGAAGATGTCGTATCCGAAGATACCACACGGTACATCGTACTCCATGCTACTTGCACGGTACATCGTACTCCGTGAACCCATATAATATCTCTATACTCATGCCATGTCTCAAAACGCACGTGCGGGCCTATTTAATCGGTGACACACAGTCTACCTGATGCTCCAAGCACGGCTCATCGCATGTTCTCATAAAATCAGTGCGAGCGATGCTCAGCACTCTCATCAATTAAGTAAAACTGGCAGAGCTCGCTTTACATCCCCACAAGGCCGCCAACCTCATCCCTCACTCTCACCCCACCTAAGAGGTCTTTTGAGCCTGTTGGGCCTTTTGGCTGACTCCAATGGCAGACAGCGTTACTCCACAAATCCAGTAAATCTAGTGCGAGTTAAGCTCAACACTTTGTATATAAATCACATGAAAATCTTATAAAATCTGGTGCGAGTTAGACTCTAGCACCGTGTCACGAAAAAGCATGTGAAATCTGGTGCGAGTTATACTCTAGCACCTATGCATGTAAAACTCTAGTGCGAGCTCTCGCTCCAGCACCAATGCATGCATCACCCAAATCAAAACATCATGCGAGCTGAGCTCTAGCACGTCACATGTAAATAAAAACACGTAGGCGGCTCTGTTTTCTCAAAACAGTTTCCAAAACAGTTATATCGTTGAAAGTATGCAATGCTGTGCATTTTCTTTCAAGGTTAGCCAGCCTACTCATGCATGCATTAAAATGTCTCCAGAACGAGCAGAACCCTCTTGTTCTTGCTCCTCCCAATTTTTTTCTAAATTTGTAAATTTTACCCTTAACAAGGGTATTTTAGTAATTTGCCCATTCGGGGCACTAAAATTATTATTCGACCTCTAGACCCTTCAGATAAATTTTAAAGACTGCATATGAACTTGAAATTTCATAAAGTTTACCTCTAGCAGTCCGTAGAATTCCCTTACCTTATTTTCCTGTCGAGTCTGACCTTTTCTTTTCCACTGTTGTCTCGTCGCGCAGTCTAATATGCTCCCAATCAAATGCCCGGAACTGCGTATTAATATTCCTCAGGTCAGATATTATACAATTTAATTGTATTTAATATTTTCTGGGCTTAATTTAAATCATTGGGCCCATTTACCCCTATTGGGCCCGATTGCACCTTAATAGGCCTTAATCGGCCTTAAGCCCGTTTTCCACTTAATTTTCACATTATCGAGACCTATTGGGCTCATTGGGCCCACCAATAATTTATTGGGCCTCGTTCTAACTCTCGAATAGCTAAATTTAATATTTACGACAATTTATCTAAATTTTCCATAATTTAATTCAATTTATGCAGAATTTAAATCTGAAACACGCATAACGATGTAAATTGTCGTAAATAAGGGTCACTTACCCGAGATTCCATGCTAATATGTAAATCGAGGCTATCTCGAGCTCTCGGTGGGTGCCAATCGTCGAGCTACATAATTTCATAATTTTTCGGGTAAATTTTCAGTCCAAAATTAATTAAATAAAATATTCTAAAATTTAAATCGATCAATTTGACCGCTTATCGACTTACCCGAAGCTCGATTGCATCGCTGAAACTTTCCCCAATTTTTTTCTCTTTTTCTTTTTCCCTTTTTCTTCCTTTTTCCTCTCTTTTTGGCTGAATCGGTTCAGTCCAGTTCGGACCGGTTCAGACCGTCGGTTCACTCCGGTTCGACCGGCTCATCGTCGGTTCACCGCCTTGTCGGTCGGTTCTCCGCCGGCTTCCACCGCCAGTGGCTCCGTGAGGTTGTCCGCATCTCGAATCTGCCTTCGGTTTGGGTCGAGGTCGCCGGAACGCCGCCGATCCGGCTCTTCTCCCTCGGCCGTCGGACCCATTTTCTTCCTCTTGGTCGTCGCCAGCGTTTCCCGCCATTTCGTCGGTTGATACCGGTGCAGAAAGGACCGCCGTTGCCTGAGCTTTCAAAATCGAGCCTCGGTTCCGCCCGAATCGCCGCCGTTCGCCGTCGGTGGCCATTTCTTTCCTGCGGCCTTTCTCTCCCCAATTCGCCGGATTTCGGCGTTGTTGGTCGTGCTGCCGGTGCCATTTTGCTCGCCGGGCGTCGCTCTACGTTTTTCGACCTTCGCCTGGGCTCAACGGTCTCCGGTGGCTCGTCGGACTCCTCGGGTTCGACTGTCGATTTTCGGGTTCTCTCCTTTCGCGTTTTCGTTTTCAGATTCTCCCTTTTTGTTTTTTTTCATTTCTTTTATTATTATTTATTTTTATTATTTATTTTTATTTATTTTATTTAGTTATTACACTATTCATTAAAATACTCCATAAAATCCAAAATATCTACATTTATATTATTTTTATTTTAATTTAATTTATTTAATTTAAATTTAACTTATTAAATATATTTTTCTTCAAATTTTCGATATTATTCCTTCACGCTTTTCGAGATATCGTTCCGATAATTTTTTCGGTATTTTTAAAATTTTTGAATCTTGATCAATTGACCCAAATTGTATAATTTCCTCATTATCGATCAAGATATTTTACATCCTTATTTTAAATTAAAATTTTCTTATTGCCCTAATACCGGGTTTTGGTATTTTTACCATTTTACCCCTGTTCTTGTTTCGAAATCAATTTAACCTGACCTTCCTTCATACATACCCCATCTTTTCTTATTTAATTTTTGTATTTTAATTAAATTCGGGTCTTACACTAGCAGCTCACGCTCCCTGACCATCATATGTAATACCATCCTGAGGCTCTTTCTGCTCAAGGCATCAGCCATTACATTAGCCTTTCCTAGGGGTGCAATTTTCACGATCATAATCCTTTAGAAGCTCTAACCCTCTATGTTATCTCATATTCTACTCTTTTTGTGAAAACAAATACTCGGGGTTGTTATGATCAGTGCATACCTGAAATTTCTCACCGTATAAGTGGTGGCGCCATACCTTCAAACTACAGTTGCCAGCTTCAAATCATGGGCCGGATAGTCCTTTCATGGTCTTTGAACTATCTGGATCGATACGTGACTATCATCTCATTTTGCATTAATACACAGCCCAATCCTGGTTTCAAGACATCCATATACCCTGAGAAACCTCTTAATCTGTTGGGTATGGTGAAAATAAATGTGGTGTCAATTCATACGTCAATACACCAAAACTGACCGACGCTCATACTTATCATGCCACTCGTATGAAATCTTTTTTCGAATGAAATGTGTCAACTGAGTAGCCCATTTCGAGAACTCTCAACCAACCATCTGTAAAAACAATTTCTAATTGTTGCTTATAATTTTCCCTAGACTTAAATACACCTAAAATATCATCAATAAGGATGATAACAAATCGGTCCAGGTAAAGTTTAAATACCTCATCGTAGTTGAGTTCCACTAAGTATTTTAATCACCCATATCCTTGGCCTATGTACGCATTAACGTATAATGTCATTTCAAAATTGCTTCCGTTGAAGATACTAACCCGCTTCATTTCCTTTTTCTTATATTAACGGCTTTTATAAAATTTTAATTTTTTAAACCTTCATGATAAATCAAATTTTATATTTATTTATCGTACCAGTAAAAGTACCATAATTTTAAATGTATATATATTACGACTATCGATTTCAATTTATAGGTTATGTGTACTTCTAGAGCTGTCAAGTCTTCAGGTTGGGAGGTATTTTGAAATACCTTTATTAACCCGCAGACTTGACCACATGAACTGGTTATGGATATATCCACCCCTTATCCTTGGTCCCAATTCATATCTACTACATATCGCTTAATCCAAATTACTTCACATATCAGAGATATTCTTACCTTGCATACGCCTCTTATTCCAATATATCTTGTATTCAGGATCTATCACATCTCAAAGCTTATCTTATTTTGTATATCAACTATAACAAAACTCTTTCATTACTTGTCAAAACTTACAGTATTCTTTTCAGGGGTAACCATATCATTATCTTAGGATAGAAATCTGAACAGTATAGATTGCAGCTGAATCAATCTATTCTCAAATATTACTTCAAAATTATTCATATTCCATTGAATAAAATCAGCTGACATATCATTTTCCCCTATTTTCGGTTTATAATCTCTTCATAATTATTTTGTTAGTTAACCCTCCTTCATTTGGATGCTAACTATTAGCATTGTGCCCAAGGGTGTAGGCATTCATGTCTTTCACTAACTTATATGAAAATGAAGGCAATATGAATAAATCGTGGCACCAGGCTCAAGTAACATAATTACTTCTTGATTCATAACTAGTGTGGTATCTTTCACCACATCATATGAAACATCAATAGTGTCTTGGTCCAAGGCATACACTCGCCCTCGTCTAACAGCCTACTTTCCCTTTTTCTTTGACCGTTGCCTCCCTTTTTGGTGCAGAGATATCAACAGGGTTTTCTCTGTCTCTTTGCCCTTCTGTTGAGCAGTCTCACCTAACTCTGACCAATCATTATATAAATGGCCCGTCTTACCACACTTAACGCCTATTTTAGTCAGTAAAGTGTAGGTGTAGGCCCTACTTCCATGGTATCTACCACACATTCTACACTGCTCCGTAGCACGTTGGGGTCCTCCAATCACAATACCCCTCAAAAGTGCTGAAATTGAATACACTGGGGCTTTACCAATCATCTTACCCTGTGACTCAACAGCTCTAATCTCTTACCAACTGGTCTCTTTCCCGCTCTGACATTTTTGTCATTCTCTATTCTCTTTTGTCTCTATTTTGGCCCTTACTACCTTTCCCAATCTCAGAGGCATGCAACACTTGATCTTATTCACACAACTGTGGTCTGCGCACTACCTCAGCATAGGTAGGAATATCTAACGGGGCCAATCGGACTCTGATCGACAGTTTGAGCCCTTCCATGAACTTTTGGGCTTTTCGACTCTCACTGCCCATAGTGTCGGGTAAGGAATTTTATCTGTAATTTCCTTTAAGAAGTGTCCGGGATATTCTGTCATCAGAATACATCCAGAAATATTTCTCATGTCAGCTCTGGATGTCTAACTCTTAAGATGGGTCGAGCGGACATCCACCAATGCTCTGACTCACCCTCAAATCCCATGCATACTCTGAGCAATTAGCTCCTAAAATATTCTCCACACTCCGCTCTAACCTCGTGAAGCGTGTCTCAATACTGTCCGATCTCTTTGACAGACTCTGTGGGGCATGCTCAACATCAGCCTCCATTTCAACCTTATCCTGGTTCTCATAGGTTGACTCAACACGACTAGCAGGCTCAGGCCTACCTCTACGACCTCTGCCTCGTGCTCTACCTCCTCTACCGCGACTAATATTAGGCAAAATGCCTATATTCCTGCATTCTCAACCATTTCTTAGTTAAACCCATCTCGATATACACTATTGTATCCAACCAAGCATAGTAACACGAGGATGTAATTTTATAATTACTGATACTGACACACATCAGACCAATTTCGCTCTGATACCACCATTTGTCACGACCCAAAACTATAAAAAATTAGAGTAAATTTTTTGTTTTTCTTTCATACTTACCTATCCTCTAATTGTGACCACACTCCACTAACAATTGGGTTGTGCATCAATGCCAGTCCCACCATTCATCCACTATATGCCTTAATTCCTTATTAAAGGAAAGGTAAACACATGAGTTTTTCATTAATTCTTTCCTATTCATTTACAAGTGTTTACAGTATCTATACATCCCTAAAAGTTACTTACAAACATGTTACTGCGCTATTCTTATTTAGATAAAATATGTACAAGTGTATATACCTCAAAATGATGGGCAGCAACGGATATCAAGAATGTAGTACTCAGTCGTCGCAAAGTCTACTGGAGGAAATCTGTGTAGGAAAATGAAAGGGGTGAGCACATCAAGCTCAACAAGGCAATCCTATGAACAAGTAGGTACCATACTGTCACGACCCAAACTACCCAAAAATCAGAGTAAATTTTTCGCGTTTTATTTATTTCATACTTACCTCGAATCGTGACCAACCATAACCAATAATTGGGCTGTATGTCAGTGCCCATGTCATCTCCATATGTTTAGAATTAGTGCACAATTTAATTTAAATACAAGTTCATATATTCTGCACTAAACTTCTTCCATTTCATTTCATATTTATACCCACTCTATACATCCCAGTGTCATACAAAATATAATACTGTGCTCAAGTTATTTAGATACAAGAAACATATATAACGTGTATATACCTCCAAAGATAGGCAGCAGCGGACAACTAGAATGCCGTACCCAGTCGCCTCCCAATCTACTGGAAGAAATCTGTGTGAGAAAATGAAAGGGGTGAGCACATCAAGCTCAGTAAGGCAATCCTACGAACAAGTAGATAACAATACAACCTACATGAACGTAGTGCCATGCATAAACCACCCCTTCTCCACACATTTTCAAAACATATGCTATGTTATGATGTCATGTAAAATAATTCACATGTAATCCCAAAAGCATGAAAACTTAACATGCATATCTTTTAAATCATTATTTCTCGTTTAAAATTCCATAATAAGATCAGGACTCAACCCTTCCTTCGGGTAGCCCTGATTTACACAAAATCCACAAAATTGTGTTTCTCGAAAACATTAATATCAGAAAACGTAAATATACGGGATGCGAGACTAGGCAATATCTGTATGTCGGTAATAACCAGGACTATGGCCATGTGTCCTCAGGAGTCCCTATGTTACACGAATTCTAGTGTGTGGGATCTCACTATGATCGGGAACCGCCCGAGAGGTGGGTCACTCCATCCCGTCGGTCTTATCCGACCCTACGCATCCGAAGATGCCACACGTATCTGAAGATACCACACGTATCTGAAGATACCACGCATCTGAAGATGCCACACGTATCCGAAGATACCACGCATCCGAAGATACCACACGTATCCGAAGATACCACGCATCCGAAGATGCCACACGTATCTGAAGATACCACGCATCCGAAGATGCCACGCGTATCCGAAGATACCACGCATCCGAAGATGCCACGCGTAGTCGAAGATACCACGCATCTGAAGATGCCACACGTATCCAAAGATACCACGCATCTGAAGATGCCACACGGTACAGCGTACTCCATGCTACTTGCACGGTACAACGTACTCCGTAGACCCATATCATATCAGCATACTCATGCCATGTCTATAAATGCACGTGCGAGCCTATTAAATTGGTGTGACACATAGTCACCCGCTGCTCCAAACACGGCTCATCGTATAATCTTAGAAAAATAGTGCAAGCGGTGCTCCAGCACTCTCATAAAATCAAGTAAAACTAGTGCGAGCTAAGCTCTAGCACTCTGCCACGAAAATCTTATATATATATATATATATATATAAATATGGTGCAAGCTAGCCTCCAGCACCGTGTCATGAAAATCATGTAAACCTTTAGTGCGAGCTCTCGCTCCAGCACTAATGAAAGCATTGCACAAATCAAAACTCGTGCGAGCTGAGCTCTAGCACGTCACATTTATGAAAGGTCACGTAGGCGGCTACTTTTCTCAAATCGATTTCAACGAAAATCAACGTTTGTTGAAAATATGAAATGTTGTGCAATTTCATTTAAAAGTTAGCCGACCTACCCATGCATGTACCAAAATACTTCAAAAATGAGTAGGAACCCTTTGTTCTTGCTCCTTACACTTTTTCCTAAAACTTGGAATTTTACCCTTGACAAGGGTATTTTGGTAATTTGTCCATCCGGGGCCCTAAAATTTTTATCTCAAATCTAGACCCTTCGGACAATTTAAATGACTGTAAATGGCGTCGAAAATTTGTAAAGCTATCTCTAGCAGTTCGTAAGATTCCCTTACCTGGAATCGTGCGCAGACTAAACCTGTCTCGATGATACCGAACCTCTCAGCCCAAATGCGCGCCAACCAAAGGTACGTAACTGCATATAATCACATAGTCGAGGTTAATTCAATTATCCTGATCAGCATATTGCATTTACTGACCAACTTTAAAGTATTGGGCCCTATCTATCTCATTGGGTCTCGGCTCATTTCAGCCCTTTTATATTTATTAATTCCCTTCTTCGGGTATACCGGGCTTATGCAGCTTACTAATAATTATCGGGCTTCATTCCAAATTCATTGGATAGCCCGTATACCATTTACGGCAATTATATTACAACTCCGAGAAATATTCCTTTCTATGCGAAATTAATCCATAATTTCGTAAAATAATTAAAACTCTGTATTTAAAGAACTCATATTGTCGAAATTAAACTGTACTTACCCGATACGATGCAGGGTACAAAAATCAGAGCTCAATCGGCTCTCGTTCGGTCTCTGTCGTAAAGCTGCACAATTAGGTAAATCCGAATTATTTTCCATTAAAATAATATTAATTAAATTCTCGAAATTTACTCGTAGGTCAATCTCGACCCTCGGTCAACTTACCTGAATCTCGAGTCGTCCTCGGTAAATTTTCTTTCCTTTTTCTCTTTTTCCTTTCTTTTCTTTCCTTTTCCTTTCTTTTCTTTTCCTCTTTCCTTCCTTTTCCCTCCTTTTCCTTCCTTTTCCTTTCAGCCAAACGGTGCCGTTTCCTGCCACTTGCTGTCGTCGGTGTTTCCTGCGGTCTTGCCGGCCAAGACTGGTCTCAAAAGAATCGGCTCCTCCCCCTGAATGCGTCGTTGGCCTCCATTCCAGCCCAGTCGCGGTGGTTCACCGGGAATCGGCCCATTTCTCCCTCGGTCTTCCTTCGCTCCGATCGGCTTCCTCCGGTCACCTGACGGTGCGTTTCCGGTGCCCACGTGATCGTCGGCCTCTCCTCTTCCTCCTCGTGGCTTCGTCGGAGGCTGTCGGTTGCCGGTGTGCTGGGATCGTCGGTGGGGGTCGCGGGTCACTTTTTTTCGGTTTCCTATTTCGGGTTTATCCCGATCCTTTTCTCTTTTTTTCTGATTATTATTATTATTATTATTATTATAATTTATTTAAGTATTACACTATTCATTAAAATAATCTACAATAATCTAAAATATCTACAACTTATATTATTTTATTTTAATTTAATTTTATTAATTTAATTTAATTTATTAAATACATTTTCCTTCAATTTTTGATATTATTCCTTCGTATTTTTTCGAGATATTATTCCGAGAAATTTTTCGGTATATTTTTAAAAATTTCGAATCTTGATCAATTGACTCAAAATTGTATAATTCCCTCATTATCGATCAAGATATCTTACATCCTTATTTTTAATTAAAATTTTCTTATCGCCCTAATACTGGATTTCGATATTTTGACCATTTTACCCCTGCTCTTGTTTCGAAATCAATTTAACCTGACTTTCCTTCATACATCCCCCATCTTTTCTTATTTTAATTTCGGATTTTCGGTTAACTTCATTTTGATCATTTTTGTTTGATCATTGGCAATTTCGGCTCGTATTTTATTACTTCCGACGTTCACCGATATTTCATTTTATTTTGCTTCACAAATTTAATTTTAGTCAATGCTCTTCTTATGATTCAATGAATATATGGAAGTGTACATCACATGAATCATAAGGAATATAGCAACAATTACATACAAAGTGGGTCTTACATAATCTCCCCCACTAAAAGAATTTGGTCCTCCAAATTGGAACCAAGTCAGTCTCTGAATAACTCCGAGTAATTCTCTTTCATCTGACTCTCTAACTCCCAAGTCGCTTCCTCCGGAGTGTGATGCTGCCACAGTACTTTCACCAAAGGAATCGTCTTCGATCTCAATACCTTCTCCTTCCTATCCACAATCCGAATCGGTCTCTCAACATAGGACACACTCTCACTGAGCTCCAGTGGCTCGTATCTGATCACATGCGACGGATCCGGCTGATACTTCCGAAGCATGGAGATGTGGAAGACATTATGAACATTTGCTAGCTCTGGTGGCAACGCTAGCCTGTAAGCTCGATCTCCCTCTCTCTCGAGTATCTCAAAAGGTCCTATGAAGCGAGGGCTCAGCTTCCCTCTCTTCCCGAATCTCGTAATACCCTTGGAAGGAGAAACTTTCAAAAATAATGACTCCCCTGCTGTAAACTCCAACGGTTTACGTCTCCTGTCAGCATAACTTTTCTGTCAACTCTGAGCTGTCCTCAACCTCTCACAAATCAACTGGACATCCACAGAGGCTTGACGTATCAAATCGGGAGTGAATATCTGTCTGTCACCAACCTCCTCCCATCCTACGGGAGATTGACATCTACGGCCATACAAGTGTAAGACCCCGTATATGTATAATGGTAATGTGTGTAATTGGATCAAATGATATGAATGGACTTGTAATGTAAAGTATGATTGATGTAAGTCCATGAATTCAATGTATGTATGTGTAATATAAATTGTAATGTACATACAAGTTTCATTGAGTATGAATACAAAGAAATGAGTTCTGGCAAGTGATGGATGTGATTGAAACTCAAAATGAGTAGTGTGGTAAAATGGAAGGGAGTTATGCTTCCATTCGGTCCTATGTAGCATACCTTGGGACATACAATGAATGCACACAAGTTTCAATGTGCATAAGGTATGAATGGATGCCATTTTCAAGTTATAAAGGTGGATGGATGAGGAAATGGCCATGGAAATAGATTAAGGATGTATTGGTATGAGTTACAGCAAGGAAACTGCAGGAAATTTGGAAAACATGAGGGCCAGATCGATCTCATAGGATGAGAGATCGATCTGGAAGAGCCAGAATGCTCTTATTTGGGCGAAAGAATAGAGCAGATCGATCTCCAATGGAGCCAGATCGATCTCTCAAGCATTCTGTAGTGAAAAGATCGATCCCCAAGCACCCAGATCGATCTTCTTAGCTCTCTGTTTGGGAGCAGATCGATCTCATGCTTCGACAGATCGATCTCATGCCTAGACAGATCGATCTCATGCTCCGACAGATCGATCTCAGGCTTAAAAATGTCGTGAAAAAAAGGGATTTTAAGGGACCAGATCGATCTCCTCTTGGACCAGATCGATCTCCTCAAGCTAATTCTATATAAGGAGGGCTGAAAATCAAGAAATCTCGGGAAAAACACTTATCTTCCAATTCTAACCCAAAAACCTAACTTTCCCTCTCTAAAATCAGCCATTTCCAGCAAGAATTGAAGAGAGGCCATTAGAGGCAAAGTTGTTCCTATCAAAGAGAAGAACAATATAGTGTGAAGGCAATTGCCCATTGGTGATATTGAAGGGGTTAAGGGCATTTCCATTTGGAGCAAGAAGAAAAATCATATTTGGTAAGATTCTAACACTCCAATCCAAATACATTGTCTATTTAATCGATTTTGGAGTTGTTTGGCATGACTATTGATGGATAAATTATCTAGGGATGTGGTGGAATTGGTGTAACCTAGAAAACCTAGAATGGGTTGAATGAGTTTATGATTTATGGGCATGCTAAAGTTGTTAGTGAGATGATGCTTATGATTTTAGACGGTTAAATGAGATTACATTGTGAGTTGGAGGAACTGTGAAAATGGGTATGTGTATGCTTGATAAATGCCATAGTGAGGGGATTTATGGAATATGAACACTATGAGCTTAATGTCGATTTAATATCGATTTTGAATAAGTTAATAGGCCTAAGAAGATCCATAGACTCGAGTTATGGGTAAAGTAATGAAACGAGGCCATATACGCGTTAATAGAGGCTATAGATTAAATTGACTATAGCAAGCACAAGGGTTGCATTGTATGGATCGAATATAATGCGGGATACAATTTTGTGCAGTCCCGAAGAGTTCGTTGAAGACGAATCGAATCGTACGAGTAAGCAGCTTAAGGAAGTGGAATCACGCATCGCGATTCCAGGTAAGGGAATTTTGTGAGTATATAGAGGTAGCTGCTCGTACTTTGAACTTGTGGGTGAATATTGGATGTTTTATGAAATGCATGGATGTTTAAATAAATGATTGATGGTATTCGTGAATGATGATGAGTATATGCGTGGTTTTGGATTTGAAGTGGATTCTATGAAATGGGATAGTAAGGCTAATAATTGCATAAATCTAATGTTTTGATGTTTTTCTAAAACGAATTGCTTGGTTTTAAGCAAGCTTGTAGATGGGTCGGCTAGTATTGTATTGTTGTTGTGGAAAAGCAATTGTGAGTGCTAAACCCGATCGTCAGGATTGTTTAATTGTATATGAGCCGCCTATCATATTTGTATGACATAAATCGCGTTAGAGCCTCGCTCGTGCTGGATTTCTATGTTTTCATTTGTATGAAATGTGCTGGAGCTTAGCTCGCACCTTGATTTGGAAACTATGATGATGTTTATATATCGTACTGGAGCTTCTGCTCGTACGTGGATTTTAAGGGTTGTCTTATGAGTATAACCGTACTAGAGCTATGCTCGTACGCGTCTCTTTATGAGAAGAAGCATGAGTCATGCTAGAGCTTTGCTCGCACAAGTTTGCACATTAGGATACGTATAAGGTTGTGAAAGTTGGTAAGATCCTTAAGCCTTACATCCTTAAGCCAACATCCTTAAGCCCAAAGAGGCGGGGAGGCTCTGTTAGGCGGGGAGGCTCTGTTCGGTGGGGAGGCTCTCTTACGGTGGGATCCTTAAGCCAACATCCTTAAGCCCAAAGAGGCGGGGAGGCTCTATTAGACGGGAAGGCTCTCCTACATGGTTATAGTACGATCCTTATGCCTTACATCCTTAAGCCAACATCCTTAAGCCCAAAGAGGTGGGGAGGCTCTGTTAGGCGGGGAGGCTCTGTTCGGTGGGGAGGCTCTCTTACGGTGGGATCCTTAAGCCAACATCCTTAAGCCCTGGCGGGGCGGGGAGGCTTTGTTAGGCAGGGAGGCTCTCCTACATGGGTACGGTAAGATCCTTAAGCCCTACATCCTTAAGCCGACATCCTTAAGCCCAAAGAGGCGGGGAGGCTCTATTAGGCGAGGAGGCTCTGTTCGGTGGGGAGGCTCTCTTACGGAAGGATCCTTAAGCCCTACATCCTTAAGCTAACATCCTTAAGCCCGAGGAGGCAGGGAGGCTCTGTTAAGCGGGGAGGCTCTGTTCGGCAGGGAGGCTCTCCTTCACGGATATGGAAAACGCTTGGTATGGGGTAGGTAAGACCTAGGAATGGCACCCCCAATCACGATATGAGTCTGCGGAGTATGCTGTACCATGTATATCACATGGAGTACGATGTACCGCATGATGGTTATGTGGTGAGAAAGTCTGGCGAGTGATAATCCATCTTCGTGCCAGCGTGATACCCCGCACACCTGGATGCGTGTGGTCTGGGATGATTTATGGTGTAGTTGGTCCATATAGGCACTTTTGATATAGTGACCTAGTTTTTATACACATGTGTGGATTGTGAATTGATTTGGTGGTAATTATGTGTTGAGAAAGAATTTAGGATGTTGGTTTAAAAAGGAGGTTTCTTAATGAATTACCCTTTTTATGAATTTAAATGAAATTGAGCATGAGATGATTTATACATGATGTTTCTACCATGTTTTATATGCCAATGCACATGATTTTGATACATGATATATATGTATATTCACATGGCATAGTTTTATTCCTCATGCTCCTACCATAAATGATTTATGCATAACACTATCAGCATGTAGATAGAGTAGTTATCTACCATGCTTGCATTATTGCCTTACTGAGCGTGTGGTTGCTCATCCCACTCTATTTTCTCCCTACAGAGCGTGCATAGTAGCGCAGTAAGGACTGAGGCGTGGTATTTTGGACTCTGCTGCATCTCCATCGCTAAGAGGTATATACACAGTGATTCTTTTTGTATCTAAACAATGTAAAAGCACAGTATTCTTTTGAGTTGTAATTATGGGGGATGTAGATGTCAGTAAAACATGTATTCGTATAAGTACACGATTAAATGCACATGTATGACATCGTTTTAATTAATTGAGAATGAATGAGATGTGGTGTTTATTATTGGCTCACAGCCCAACAGTGTGTGGTGAGTTTAGTTCACGACCGGGTAAGGTAACAGTAAAACGCAAAAAATTTTTAGTGATTTTCGGTTAAAGAGAATGGAATTGGGTCGTGACAGGGATTGGTATCAGAGCTGTGTTGGCCTGATGTGAGTCATTAATAAAACGTAGGAAAGTACATCCCCATAGTACTGTGCTTTTGTTTAGATATAACTGTGTATACCGTGATGGATTGAGCTTAATGAATTATTATAATACAGGAAGTTAGGCACTATGCCAGTTACACGCCAAGGTAGAGGGGCGAGAGCACGTGCTAGAGGCCGTAGAGGTAGGCCTGAGAGCCGTACGGAGCCACAGACTGAATAGGCTCCACAGAACCCTGCTGAGAGAGCAGGTGATACTGAGGCTCGCTTCGCTAGATTGGAGCGGAGTATTGAGAGTTTGGTGGAGATAGTCACGCAGGCCTTGGGCGTCGGTGACAGACGAGGTCCCGCGGCACAGCCAACTATGGAACAGGCAGTTGCAGAGGCGGAGAGACCTCAGACTGCTGAGACAGCTACAGTTGCACCACCTCCAGCCCAGGATATAGCTTCTCCTATCGCTCCACAGCAGAGCGGTAGCGATTTGGGTTATGACTGCAACTTGAGCAGGTTGCGCGAGTTTCAAGCACTGAAACCCCCAGTGTTTAGAGGGGTGAAGGACCCAGTGATTACAGAGGATTGGGTGTATGAGATGGAGAAACTATATAGGTTTTTCGATGCACTTCAGCTGAAAAGGTAGCCTTTGCCGTGTTTATGTTGAAAGGTGAGGCCGAGCATTGGTGGAGGTCCACCGAGGTTATTTTGAGGGCCAGACACTCTAAGATCTCGTGGGAGATATTTCTAGAGGCCTTCAGGAGACAGTATATTCCAGCTACCGCACAGAGGAAATTACGGATGGAATTTATGAATTTGGTTCAGGGGAACCGGACTGTGGACGAGTATGAGTCCAAGTTTATGTCGTTGGGGAGATATGACCCTGACACGATGGGTAGTGAGACCTGAAAGATACAGAAGTTCATGGATGGGTTGAGATTGGCCATCCGGACTAAGCTAGCTCCCTTTGACATCTTGACCTATGAGGAGGCTGTACATAAGGCTCAGTTATGTGAGCAAGACTTTGAGCGAAATGCCTCCGAGCTTGGGAGAGTCAGTGTTAGAAAGGACAAGGATCGGAAGAGATCCAGATTTGGAAGAGTGGCCAAGAGAGATGGCCAAAGATTTTTCGAGAAGAGGCCAAAGATTGAGGAGGTGTGGGAGAGAGCTGCTAGACCTCCCGTATACCCAGCCTTGACTGCGCCGAGGGGCATGACTATTAGAGGAGCACGGCCTACTACTGATCAGTGTAGGAGATGTGGAGATTTCATGGGAACAGGCCCTGTCTGATGGCCCCTATGGTGTGTTTTAGATGCGAGAGACCAGGACATATAGCTAAGTATTGTCCCGAGAAGATGGAGATTGCCCCACAGAAGGGCAAGGAGCCTGAGGGAGCTCCAGTTGAGACAGCAGCCCCGAGGAGGAGGTCTAAAACTGAGGAAAAAGGGAAACAGGTTGCGGGTGTGAGCAGAGGAAGAGTACATGCACTGGACCATGACACTACAGACGTATCGACGGATGTGATTAAAGGTACCATCCGAATCTTTGATTTAGAAGCATTGGTATTATTTGACCCTGGTGCCACACATTCTTTCATATCACCTTCCTTTGCACATAAATTGTTGAAATATGTGAAACCAACATTGTTGGATAAAATGTTGATGATTTCCACACCCATGAATGATAGTCAATTGACTGAGCATGTATGTAGGGATTGTAAGTTAAAGATAGAGGGGAAGGAAATGATAGCCAATCTGATTTTATTGAATATGAATGATTTTGATGTAATTTTGGGAATGGATTGGTTGGCTACCAATCGTGTTGTGATGGATTGTCATGCCAAAACATTGATGTTTTCAGGATTAGACAATCTTATTGTAAAATTTGGTGAAAAGAAATGATATGAAACTTGCATAATTGTGGCAAATAAAAGTCTATGATTTTTAAATGCATAATGCTTGAGAGATAAATTTATTGTTTATGATAAATGTTGAATGTGGAGTGATGGTTTATGTTACTAACGATGGAGAGGATAATGTGAAGGGTTCATTGCCTATGTGGTCGATATAGATGAGGCACACCCGGAATTGAAGGACATACCCGTAATTACGGATTACCCTGATGTCTTTCCGGATGAATTACCAGGACTACCACCTGAAAGGGAAATGGAATTTTGCATTGAGTTAGTGCCTGGTACAGAGCCGATATCGAAACCACCCTATAGAATGGCTCCGATAGAGTTAGAAGAGCTAAAGAAGCAGCTGCAAGAGTTGCTGGAGAAGGGGTTTATTAGACCGAGTGTCTCACCTTGGGGAGCACCAGTTCTATTTGTAAGGAAGAAGGATGGAAGCCTCCGACTGTGTATAGATTACCGGTTGTTGAATAAGGCCACCATTAAGAACAAGTACCCCCTTCCAAGAATCGATGATTTGTTGGATCAGCTCCAGGGAGCCGAAGTATTTTCTAAGATAGATCTGCGGTCAGGGTATCATCAGTTGAGGATCAGGAGTGGAGATGTACCTAAGATAGCATTTCGTACCCGTTATGGCCACTACGAGTTTTTGGTGATGCCATTCGGATTGACGAATGCTCCCGCAGCATTTACGGGATTGATGAATGATATATTCAAGCCATACCTGGACAAGTTTGTAATAGTGTTCATTGATGATATTTTGGTGTATTCCAAGTCCAGGGAAGATCATGAGGAGCACTTGAGGATAGTTTTGCAGACCCTCCGAGAGAGAGAATTGTATGCCAAACTTAGCAAGTGTAACTTTTGGTTGGAACATATCTCATTTCTGGGGCATGTCGTGTCAAAGGATGGGGTATCAGTGGATCCATCCAAGATAGAGGCAGTTGTGCAGTGGGAACAGCCCAAGATAGTAACTGAGATCAGGAGTTTTCTGGGATTGGCAGGATATTATCAGAGATTTGTAGAGGGTTTCTCCAGACTAGCTGCTCCGTTGACACGCCTCACGCGTAAGGATGTTAAGTTTATGTGGGATGAGGCATGTGAGAGGAGTTTTGAGGAGCTTAAGCGTCGAATGACGACTGCTCCAGTTCTCACCATTCCTACCAGCTCAGGAGGATTCTCGGTGTATACGGATGCATCACACCAGGGACTGGGCTGTGTGCTTATGCAGGATGGGAAGGTAGTTGCCTATGGATCTAGACAGTTGAAAGATCATGAGAGGAACTACCCGACACATGATTTGGAGTTGGCGGCTGTAGTATTTGCTTTGAAAATATGGCGCCACTATCTCTATGGTGAGAAATTTTAGGTGTTCACAGATCATAAGAGCCTTAAGTACCTGTTCTCGCAGAAAGAGCTGAATATGAGACAGAGGAGATGGCTCGAACTCCTGAAAGACTATGATTGTGAAATCATGTACCACCCGGGTAAGGCAAATGTAGTTACCGATGCTTTGAGTAGAAAGAACCTTGGGTTGGTGTCTTATATGATGATACGGGAACATGAATTGTTAGAACACTTTACGAACCTCAGTTTAGATGTAACCCCACCTGGATCTGAGAGACTTGAGATAATGGCTAGTTTGAGACTAGAGCCAGAGTTGATTGGCCGTATTCGGCAAGCCCAGCAGAGCGATCGACGGTGTATCGATTGGCTAAGGCAGATACAGACAGGTGTGGGTATTGATTTTGAGCAGAGTGCTGATGGCTTATTGAGGTTCAGAGGCAGAGTATGAGTTCCCAGGGATCCTGAGATCAGGAGAATGATTTTATCAGAGGCTCACTCATCGAAGTATACGATACATCCAGGAAGTACTAAGATGTATCAAAACCTTCAGAAGGTTTATTGGTGGTCTGGAATGAAAAGAGACATTGCGGAATATGTCGCTAAGTGTCTCGTTTGTCAGTAAGTGAAGGTAGAGCATCAGAAGCCTGCAGGATTATTGCAGCCTCTACCGATACCGACCTGGAAGTGGGAGCATGTCACCATGGATTTTGTGATGGGGTTGCCGAGGACCCGTAGAGGTCATGATGCCATATGGGTTATTGTGGACCGGTTGACTAAGTCCGCCCATTTCTTGGCTATGAGAGCTACCTATACACTGAGTCAGTTGGCGAACCTGTATATTCGAGAGATAGTACGGCTACATGGTGTACCAGTGAGCGTTGTTTCTGATAGGGATGCCCACTTCACTTCCCATTTTTGGGAACATTTTCAGGAAGCGCTGGGGACCCGATTGAGTTTTAGCACCGCTTTTCATCCTCAGATAGATGGGCAGTCAGAGAGGACTATACAGACCCTCGAGGATATGTTGAGAGCGTGTGTGCTGGATTTTAGAGGCTCCTGGGATGACCACCTGCAGTTAGCCGAGTTCACGTATAATAATAGCTATCATGCTAGTATCGGGATGGCACCCTATAAGGCATTATACGGGCGTAGATGCCGTTCCCCTATTGGATGAGAAGAGGTTGGTGACAGACAGATTTTTGCTTCGGACTTGGTGCAGCAGGCATCTGAGGACGTCCAGTTGATATGTGAGAGATTACGGACAGCTCAGAGCCGACAAAAGAGTTATGCTGACAAGAGACGAAGACCACTGGAGTTTGATGAGGGTGAGTCGGTGTTTCTGAGGGTATCACTATCGAAGGGTATTATGAGATTTGGTAAGAAGGGCAAGCTGAGCCCTAGATATATCGGACCCTTCGAGATTTTGGATAGAGTGGGAGATAAGGCGTATAGGTTGGCATTGCCACCGGACTTGGCAAATGTCCACAACGTCTTCCACGTCTCGATGCTTCGGAAGTATCACCCGGACCCGGCACACGTGATAAGATATGAGCCGTTGGAGCTCCATGAGAGTATGACATATGTTGAGAAGCCGGTTCGGATATTAGATAGAAAAGAGAAAGTGTTGCAGAATAAGATAATTCCTTTAGTGAAAGTTCTTTGGCAACACCACACGGCGGAAGAGGCCACGTGGGAATTGGAGAACTTGATACGGGAGAAGTACCCCCAACTTTTTGAAGAGTGACTTGGTTCTAATTTGGAGGACCAAATTCCTTGAAGGAGGGGAGAATGTAAGACCCCGTATATGTATAATCGTAATGTGTGTAGTTGGATCAAATAATATGAATGGACTTGTAATGTAAAGTATGATTGATGTAAGTCCATGGATTCAATGTATGTATGTGTAATATAAATTGTAACGTACATACAAGTTTCATTGAGAATGAATACGAAGAAATGAGTTCTGGCAAGTGATGGATGTGATTGAAACTCAAAATGAGTAGTGTGGTAAAATGGAAAGGAGTTATGCTTCCATTCGGTCCTATGTAGCATACCTTGGGACATACAATGAATGCACACAAGTTTCAATGTGCATAAGGTATGAATGGATGCCCTTTTCAAGTTATAAAGGTGGATGGATGAGGAAATGGCCATGGAAATAGATTAAGGATGTATTGGTATGAGTTGCAGCAAGGAAACTGCAGGAAATTTGGAAAACATGAGGGCTAGATCGATCTCATAGGATGAGAGATCGATCTGGAAGAGCCAGAATGCTCTTATTTGGGCGAAAGAATAGAGCAGATCGATCTCCAATGGAGCCAGATTGATCTCCCAAGCATTCTGTAGTGAAAAGATCGATCCCCAAGCACCCAGATCGATCTCCTTAGCTCTCTGTTTGGTAGCAGATCGATCTCATGCTTCGACAGATCGATCTCATGCCTAGACAGATCGATCTCATGCTCCGATAGATCGATCTCAGGCTTAAAAATGCCGTGAAAAAGAGGGATTTTAAAGGACCAGATTGATCTCCTCTTGGACCAGATCGATCTCCTCAAGCTAATTCTATATAAGGAGGGCTGAAAATCAAGAAATCTCGGGAAAAACACTTATCTTCCAATTCTAACCCAAAAACCTAACTTTCCCCCCTCTAAAATCAGCCATTTCCAGCAAGAATTGAAGAGAGAACATTAGAGGCAAAGTTGTTCCTATCAAAGAGAAGAACAACATAGTGTGAAGGTAATTGCCCATTGGTGATATTGAAGGGGTTAAGGGCATTTCCATTTGGAGCAAGAAGAAAAATCATATTTGGTAAGATTCTAACACTCCAATCCAAATACATTGTCTATTTAATCGATTTTGGAGTTGTTTGGCATGACTATTGGTGGATAAATTATCTAGGGATGTGGTGGAATTGGTGTAACCTAGAAAACCTAGAATGGGTTGAATGAGTTTATGATTTATGGGCATGCTAAAGTTGTTAGTGAGATGATGCTTATGATTTTAGATGGTTAAATGAGATTACATTGTGAGTTGGAGGAATTGTGAAAATGGGTATGTGTATGCTTGATAAATACCATAGTGAGGGGATTTATGGAATATGAACACTATGAGCTTAATGTCGATTTAATATCGATTTTGAATAAGTTAATAGGCCTAAGAAGATCCATAGACTCGAGTTATGGGTAAAGTAATGAAACGAGGCCATATAAGCGTTAATAGAGGCTATAGATTAAATTGACTATAGCAAGCACAAGGGTTGCATTGTATGGATCGAATATAATGCGGGATACGATTTTGTGCAGTCTCGAAGAGTTCGTTGAAGATGAATCGAACCGTACGAGTAAGCAGCTTAAGGAAGTGGAATCACGCATCGCGATTCCAGGTAAGGGAATTTTGTGAGTATATAGAGGTAGCTGCTCGTACTTTGAACTTGTGGGTGAATATTGGATGTTTTATGAAATGCATAGATGCTTAAATAAATGATTGATGGTATTCGTGAATGATGATGAGTATATGCGTGGTTTTGGATTTGAAGTGGATTCTATGAAATGGGATAGTAAGGCTAATAATTGCATAAATCTAATGTTTTGATGTTTTTCCAAAACGAAGTGCTTGGTTTTAAGCAAGCTTGTAGAGGGGTCGGCTAGTATTGTATTGTTGTTGTGGAAAAGCAATTGTGAGTGCTAAACCCGATCGTCGGGATTGTTTAATTGTATATGAGCCACCTATCATATTTGTATGACATAAATCGCGCTAGAGCCTCGCTCGTGCTGGATTTCTATGTTTTCATTTGTATGAAACGTGCTGGAGCTTAGCTCGTACCTTGATTTGGAAACTATGATGATGTTTATAAACCGTACTGGAGCTTCTACTCGTACGTGGATTTTGAGTGGTTGTCTTATGAGTATAACCGTACTAGAGCTATGCTCGTACGCGTCTCTTTATGAGAAGAAGCATGAGTCGTGCTAGAGCTTTGCTTGCACAAGTTTGTACATTGGGATACGTATAAGGTTGTGAAAGTTGGTAAGATCCTTAAGCCTTACATCCTTAAGCCAACATCCTTAAGCCCAAAGAGGCGGGGAGGCTCTGTTAGGCGGGGAGGCTCTGTTCGGTGGGGAGGCTCTCTTATGGTGGGATCCTTAAGCCAACATCTTTAAGCCCAAAGAGGCGGGGAGGCTCTCCTACATGGTTATAGTAAGATCCTTAAGCCTTACATCCTTAAGCCAACATCCTTAAGCCCAAAGAGGCGGGGAGGCTCTGTTAGGCGGGGAGGCTCTATTCGGTGGGGAGGCTCTCTTACGGTGGGATCCTTAAGCCAACATCCTTAAGCCCTGGAGGGGCGAGAAGGCTCTGTTAGGCAGGGAGGCTCTCCTACATGGGTACGGTAAGATCCTTAAGCCCTACATCCTTAAGCCGACCTCCTTAAGCCCAAAGAGGCGGGGAGGCTCTGTTAGGCAGGGAGGCTCTGTTCGGTGGGGAGGCTCTCTTACGGAAGGATCCTTAAGCCCTACATCTTTAAGCTAACATCCTTAAGCCCGAGGAGGTAGGGAGGCTCTGTTAAGCGGGGAGGCTCTGTTCGGCAGGGAGGCTCTCCTTCACAGATATGGAAAACGCTTGGTATGGGGTAGGTAAGACCTAGGAATGGCACCCCCAATCACGATATGAGTCTGCGGAGTACGCTGTACCCTGTATATCACATGGAGTACGATGTACCGCATGATGGTTATGTGGTGAGAAAGTCTGGCGAGGGATAATCCATCTTCGTGCCAGCGTGATACCCCGCACACCTGGATGCGTGTGGTCTGGGATGATTTATGGTGTAATTGGTCCACATAGGCACTTTTGATATAGTGACCTAGTTTTTATACACATGTGTGGATTGTGAATTGATTTGGTGGTAATTATATGTTGAGAAAGAGTTTAGGATGTTGGTTTAAAAAGGAGGTTTCTTAATGAATTGCCCTTTTTATGAATTTAAATGAAATTGAGCATGAGATGATTTATACATGATGTTTCTACCATGTTTTATATGCCAATGCACATGATTTTGATACATGATATATATGTATATTCACATGGCATAGTTTTATTCCTCATGCTCCTACCATAAATGATTTATGCATAACACTATCAGCATGTAGATAGAGTAGTTATCTACCATGCTTGCATTATTGCCTTACTGAGCATGTGGTTGCTGATCCCACTCTATTTTCCCCCTACAGAGCGTGCATAGTAGCCCAGTAAGGACTGAGGCGTGGTATTTTGGACTCCGCTGCATCTCCATCGCTAAGAGGTATATACACAGTGATTCTTTTTGTATCTAAACAATGTAAAAGCACAGTATTCTTTTGAGTTGTAATTATGGGGGATGTAGATGTCAGTAAAACATGTATTCGTATAAGTACACGATTAAATGCACATGTATGACATCGTTTTAATTAATTGAGAATGAATGAGATTTGGTGTTTATTATTGGCTCACAGCCCAACAGTGTGTGGTGAGTTTAGTTCACGACCGGGTAAGGTAACAGTAAAGAGCGAAAAATTTTCAGTGATTTCCAGTTAAAGAGAATGGAATTGGGTCGTGACAACAAGGCCTCATATGGTGCCATCCCGATACTCGAATGATAACTATTATTGTAGGCGAACTCCGCGAGTGGTAGGTGATCATCCCAGGAGCCTCTAAAATCGAGTACAGAAGCTCTCAACATATCCTCGAGGGTCTGTATAGTCCTCTCTGACTACCCATCTGTCTGAGAATGGAAAGCTGTACTGAATCTCAACTGGGTCCCCATAGCTTCCTGAAAGTGTTCCCAGAAACAGGAAGTGAAGCGGGAATCCCTATCCGAAACAATACTCACTAGGACACCATGTAGTCTCACAATCTCCCGCATATATAACTCCGCCAATCTACTCAGAGTATCGGTGACTCTCATCGCTAGGAAATGTGCCAACTTTGTCAATTTGTTGACTATCACCCATATAGCATCATTCCCTCTACGAGTCCTCGGTAAGTCCATCACAAAGTCCATGGTGACATGCTCCCATTTCCAAGTCGGTATCGGTAGAGGCTGCAATAACCCTGCGGGCTTCTGATGCTCTACCTTCACCTGCTGACAGACGAGACATCTCGTAACAAACTCTGCTTTATCTCTCTTCATCCCCGACCACCAATATACCTTCTGGAGATTCTGATACATCTTCGTACTACCCGGATGCAAGGTATACCTCGATGAATGAGCCTCTGTCAAGATCAACCTCCTGATCTCAGGATCCTAAGGAACACATATCCTGCCTCGGAACCTCAGTAATCCATTAGAACTCAACTCAAACTCAGTCTCAATACCCCTCTGCATTTGCCTGACTACCTCAATACACTGCTGATCATCACGCTGAACCTGTCAAATTCGATCCATCAAATCCGGCTCCAATCGCAGGCTAGCAATCATATAACCACTATCAGCATCAGGCGGGGTCACGTCCAAACTGAGGCTCGCAAACTACTCTAATAACTCGTGCTCCCGTACCACCATATAAGCAACCAACTCGAGATGCTTCCTACTCAACGCGTCAGCCACTACATTCGCCTTACTCGGGTGGTATAAGATCTCACAGTCGTAATCCTTCAGAAGCTCAAGCCACCTTCTCTGTCTCCCTCACTGGCGGTAACCCTGGAAACTCATCCGGAAAGACATCTGAAAATTCTCTGACTACTGGAATGTCTGTCAATTCCGGATGTGCCACAGCCGTATCTACCACGTACTCAATATAACCTTCATAAATTTAATTTTAGTCAATGCTCTTCTTATGATTCAATGAATATATGGAAGCGTAAGAACAAGGGTGTTGTCCAGAGTTCGAGCCTCTGAGGACGCGTTCTGAGGGGAAGCAGGCCATGTTGGCTGGAGTACCCAAATGAAACAAAGTTGTGAGGTCCAATGGGCCAAAGCGGACAATACGTGGATGTTGTGGAGTAGCGCTGTCTGCCCTTGGAGTTATCCAACAGGCCCAAAAGTCTACCAGTGAGGTAGTGAGGGTGAGGATAGCGGCCTTATGGGGATGTAAAGTGGGCTCTGACAAGATATCTTACATCCTTATTTTTAATTAAAATTTTCTTATCGCCCTAAAACCGGATTTCGATATTTTGACCATTTTACCCCTGCTCTTGTTTTGGAATCAATTTAACCTGACTTTCCTTCATACATCCCCCATCTTTTCTTATTTTAATTTCATATTTTTGGTTAACTTCATTTTGATCATTTTCATTTGATCATTGGCCATTTCGGCTCGTATTTTATTACTTTCGACGTTCACCGATATTTCATTTTATTTTGCTTCATAAATTTAATTTTAGTCAATGCTCTTCTTATGATTCAATGAATATATGGAAGTGTACATCACATGAATCATAAGGAATATAGCAACAATTACATACAAAGTGGGTCTTACACATACTACCTACCTGAACGTGGTGCCGTGCATAAACCACCCTTTCTCCACACATTTTAAAATAGATGCTACAATTCATGATGTCATGTAAAACAAGTTCACATATGGATTTCAAAGAGCATGGAAAAACTCAACATGCAAATCCATTTAAATCATTTCATTCTCATTAAAATTGCACAACACAACCAAGACTCCACCCATCCCTCGGGTGTTCCTGAATCACACAAAATCATGAAATCAGATGCTTTTCAAAGCAATAATAACATGCGACACAATAATGTAATGTAAAACCAGTTTACATTATGTCTCGGTTTAAATAGCATGGAAATAACGTCATGCAAATTTCAGTTTAAATCCTAGTTTCATTCTTATCAAAATCACATCTCAGTTAAGATTCAATCCCTCCCTCGGGTGATCCAAACTCACACAAAAGTTCACAAACATGATTTTCAAAACATCAAGTAATAATATGCGAGACTTGGCACTATATATATATATATATATATATAGCAAGCAAATAACCAGGAGTATTGGCCATATACTCATGATCCCACTGCTACACAGATCCTGTGTGCGGGGTCTCACCACTATTGGGAACCGTCCCGGGAGGTAGGTCAATCCATCCCGTCATTCCTGTCCGATCACTCGCATCCGAAGATGACACTCACATCTGAAGATGCCACGTATCCGAAGATGCCACATAATCAATCCCAGTACGGTACAGCGTACTCCATGCCATTTGCATGGTACAACGTACTTTGTGGACCCATATCTCTTATCCACAATCGTGCCTATCTCAAAACACACGTGCGAGCATATTTAATCAGCGTGACACACAATCTACCCGACACTCCAAGCACGGCTCATCGTATGTCTCATAAAATCAGTGCAAGCAATGCTCCAGCACTCTCATAAAATCAAGAAAAATCTCGTGCGAGCAAAGCTCCAGCACGCGTTTCATAAAATCTCATAAAATCTAGTGCGAGCTAAGCTCTAGTACTCTGTCAAAATCATGTAAAACTAGTGCGAGCTAGGCTCCAGCACTCTATCATAAAATCAAATGAAAATCTGGTGCGAGTTAAACTCCCGCACCTTGCCATGAAAATCATATGAAAATTTGGTGCGAGTTAGACTCCAGCACAAATACATGTAAAACTCTAGTGCGAGCCATTGCTCCAACACTAATGCATGTATCACACAAATCAAAACTTGTGCGAGCTTAGCTCTAGCACGTCACATATTCATAAAATCACATAGGCGACTACATTGCTCAAATAATTTCAAAGAAAATCAACATTTATTAAAGTTATGCAATGCTGTGCATTTTATTTAAAAGTTAGCTAGCCTACCCATGTATGTGTCAAACCACTTAAAAACAAGCGAGAACCTCTTGTTCTTGCTCCTCCCAACTTTTCCTAATTTTGAAAATTTTACCCTTCATAAGGGTATTTTGGTCATTTGCCCATCCGAGGCACTAAAATTTTTATCTTAAATCTAAACCCTTCAGACACTTTGAGAGACTGCAAATGAAGTTGAAATTACGTAAAGCTACCTCTAACAGTCTGTAAAATTCCCTTACCTTGAATCACGCGCGAGCTTATCTTGTCTCGATCGTACCAGGTCTCTCAGTCCAATTCGCTCCAAACCAAGTCTACGGAGTTGCATATAACCACGTTTTTGGGTCAGTTCTAATATACTTATCAGTATTTCACTTATACTGATCGAATCTAAAACACTGGGCTCATTTTACTTTATTGGGCTCGATTGCATCTTAATGGGCCTCGACCCATTTCCAGCCCGTTTCCACTTATTAAATCCCTTCTTCGAGTCTATTGGGCTCATTTGGCTCACCACTACTCATCGGGCTTCGCTCCAAACACTTTGGATAGCCCGTATATCATTTACGACAATTAATTAAAAAATCCCAATATAATTCCCTAAATGCGAAATTTAATCCGTAATTTATAAAATAAATCTTTAATACGCGAATAATTACATAAATTGTCGTAAATGAGATTTACTTATCGAGATTATACGATGGTGTGCAAATCGAAGTTCGATCGGGCTCATGTACACGATTTATTGTCGAACTGCCCAATTTTATATTTAATTTCGGGTTAATTTTTGATTAAATATAATTTAAATAAATTTCTCAAAAATCAAATCGGTCACTTTTGACCTCTTACCGACTTACCCGAAGTTCGGTGTATCTCTTAAAATTCTTCCCCTTTTCCCCCCTTTTTCCTCTCTTTCTTGGCTGAACCGGTTCAGTTTGGTTCAACCCGATTTAGACCGGTCGGTTCAGCCCGATTCTCTTCTTTCTGAACTGGTCCGTACTGGTTCAGGCTTCCCCGTCACCGTTCACGACGTTTTCGACCGATTCTTGACTCGTTTCTGGTTTCAATCGGTGCACTTGCACTGGGGAAGTGTTCGACTGGGGTAGGGGTTGGCCGAATCATGCCGGTGGCCGCCAGATTTCTCTTCTCTTCTCCTTGGCTATTCCTTCGCCGATCTGCTCTTTTCGGCGCCGGTGGGGAGAGTCCCGGTGGTTGGATGATCGCACGATAGTCTGCGCTCTTTGCCGGCCCTTCCCGTGGCAGCTGGGTCATCGGTGCTCGTCCGACGACGATTTCTTCCTCGGTCACCTTCGTTTCCTTCGTCGCACGATTATGCAATTTCGTTTCTTTTTTATTTATTTATTTATAATTTATTTTATTATTATTTTATTCATTATTATATTCTAAAAATCCCAAAAATATCTAAAAAATAATATTTTATTCTTTTAATCAATAATTGGATTATTTGTCTTATTTCATCTTTCCGGTATATTTTTCCAATATTTTCGGGATATTTTTCGAGGTGAAAATTTCGGTGTATTCCAATAAATTTCTATCTTGATCTATTTAACTTGAATTTAATTATTTCTTCGTTATTGATTAAGATTTCTCTATCCTATATTTTTAATAAAATTTTTTTGTCACGATTTATACCGAATTTATGTTTTTTGACTGTTTTACCCTTCTACACATTCGGGACCAATTTAGGTCGACTTTCCTTCTTAGAACCACTATAATTTCTCATTTACAATTCGTATCTCTGTTCGGATAATTGAAATCTCATAAATTTAATTTGAAATTCCTTAATTGTCCATTTTTGGATTTAATGTACGTTCGACTACTTCATTCATATTTATATGATAAAATCATCCGTCTTATAATTCCGTTAACATATAACCATATCCATAAAACGTGTGAATCATAAGGAAATAAAATAACAATCGGGTCTTACATGGTATAATTGGATGAGATTGACACCGATACACAACCCAACTGTTGGAGGTGTAGCTGTTTACGATCAGGTCAGGTAAAGGTAAAGAACATACCATAAGTATTGGATTAAATAATAATCGATAAATGAAAAATGAAAAATTTGTTGTGGATTTTTGGTGGATTGAGGGTTGTGACAATGATAATAGCTACTGACTTGACATCCTCAAAAGAAGAAAGATTGGTGTAAGTCTATCACTTTGCATGCATCGTATTTTACTTAAGGAAGGTTCAAAAATATCTAGAGAAGCTCAAAGAAGAATGAACCCTCTTATGATGGATGTTGTCAAGAAGGAAATTTTAAAACTATATGATGCTAGAATAATATACCCTATTTTTGATAGCAAATAGGTTATTCTAATTCAAGTTGTGTCTAAAAGTCTCGCATCACTGTCGTTAAGAATCAGAAGAACAAGTTGATCCTTACTAATGCTCAAAATGGATTTATAGTTTGTATAGTCTATAGGAAATTGAATTTAGTTACTAGAAAAGATCATTTTTCACTTCCATTCATTGATCAAATGTTTGAATGATTGGCTAATCGATCTCACTATTATTTTCTCGATGGTGATTTAGGTTACAATCAAATAGTGATAGCTATAGAGAACCAAGAAAATACTATCTTCAGGTGCCAAACAAAAGAATGCCTTTTGGTCTTTGCAATGCTCCTGCCACATTCCAAATGTGTATGGTAAACATATTTTCTAACTATGTTGAAAACATCATTGGAGTCTTTAAGGATGATTTTACCTTTTATAAGAACTCATTTGATTCATGTTTGCATAACCTTACACTTGTTCTTGAAAGATGCGTGGAAACTAACCTTATTTTAAATTTTGAAAAGTGTCACTTTATGGTAAAAGAAAGAATTGTTCTTTGACATGTGGTATCATACAGGGGTATAGAAGTAGATAAATCTAAGATAAATATTGTGCAATCTTTACCTTACCTCGTGAATATATCAGAAGTGCATTCTTAGACATGCAAGTTTTTATCGAAGATTTATCAAGGATTTTTCAAAGATTGCATTGCTCATAAGTACCTTGGTGCAAAAGGATGTGGAATTTAACTTTGATGACAAGTGCAAAAAAACTTTTGATTGTTTGAAAGTGTTCATAACTTCTGCCCCAATTATCCAACCTCCAAGATGGGACCACCCCTTTGAGATTATGTGTGATGCTAGTGGCTATACAGTAGATTTTGTTTTAGGACAAAGAATTGGTAAGGTTGCCCATGTCATCTACTATGCCTCAAAGATGTTGAATAATGCTCAGTAAAAGTACTTCATAATCGGAAAAGAGCTTTTTTCTATTGTCTTTTCTTTAGAAAAATTTAGATCTTATCTACTTGGAACTAAAATAATTATTTATTCTGACCACGCAGCCATTAGGTACTTGTTGAGAAAGAAGGAATCTAAGTCAAGGTTAATTTATTGGATCTTGTTACTTCAAGAATTTGACTTGGAAATTAAAGATAAAAGAGAGCTAAAAACTTGGTGGCTGACCATTAAGTAGGATAGTGAGAGACCAGAATGCCATACCCTTGCTTGAAAGCTTTCCCAATGAGCAACTTATGGCTTTAAAGATGATGCTTCCTTGGTATGTTGATTTGTTTAACTTTTTAGTTACTAACTTTATGCCTAATAAATTTTCTAGGGCCCAAAAAGATAAGCTAAGAATCAAGTATTATATTTGGTATGACCGTTATTTGTGGAAACATTGAGTTGATTAAGTCATAAGGAGGTGTATTCTCGAAAATGAGGCCCATTCCATTCTTACTTTTTGTTATACATATGAGAGTGGTGGCCAGTTTGGCCTAAAGAGGATAGCAAGGAAAGTTTTGGATTATGGATATTATTGGCCTACTTTGTCCAAGGATGTTTACTTATTCTACAAGACATGTGAGCGCTGCCAAAAGATAGGTCACATAACCCAAAAGAATCAAATGCCATAAACTCTATTATAGTTTAAGAAATCTTTGATGTTTGGTCAATTGATTTTATAGGTCCTTTTCTTACTTCTTTTAATAATGTTTACATACTATTAGCTATTGATTATGTTTCTAAATGGGTGGAAGCTAAAGCCACTAGAACTATTGTAAAATTTGTGAAGTCTAACATCTTTGCTAGGTATGGAACACCAAGACCATTGATAAGTGATAGGGGTACACACTTTTGCAAAAAGGTGATGAAGCTTTATTGAAGAACTACCATGTCATAAATAACATATCCACAACTTATCATCCCCAAAAAAATGGCAAAGTTGAGGTGTCCAATAGAGAGATTAAGTCCATCTTTAAAAAGACTATCAACCCCTAATGGACGGATTGAAGCTTAAGACTTAATGATACTTTATGGGCTTAAAGGACTACCTAGAACAGACCCATTGGGATGTTTCCCTATTATTGGTCAATGATAAGCCATGTCATCTTCCTGTTGAGTTAGAACATAAAGCATATTGGGCCATTAAAGACTGCAACTTGGAGATTGATGAAGTTGGAAAGCATAGGAAGTTGCAATTACAAGGGATTGAGGAGATACATAATGATGCCTATGAGAACGCAAAGATCTACTAGAAGAAGACTAAAGCCTTTCATGATAAAAAGATTTTGAGAAAGAACTTTGAGATTGGTTAACAAGTTCTTCTTTACCATTCGAGGCTAATGTTATTTGTTGGTAAGTTACGTTCTCGATGGGTAGGTCATTTTATTGTTACTAATGTTTAACCTCATTTTATTGTTACTATTAACCAGGGATTTAAGTTGTAGTCGCGATCATGGTTTCGGTAGCGTCTCGTTTATCACGACTACAGACAAAATGGAGATCATTGCGGTCATCGCGGTCATTGCAGTCATTATGGTCGTGAATTTTTTTTCAACTTAAAACAACTTATCATAAAATGTATTAATTATAATGATTAACAATTTTAAAGTAATTTATGACACTTTATGTAAGTTATAATTAATTTAACATTTTTATCATAAATTACTTTCAATTTGTTATATAATTAATGTTATTTTCAATTGTTATTTAATTACATAAAAAATAATAATACAAAAAAATTTAACAAGACAATTACAAAAAACTCGTTATCAAAATTCATATATAAAATCATATTTTATAATATGAATATATAATCATTTAACTTTAATTTTATTTTTATCTCTATTCATAATTATATTCTTATCTAAACTACACAAAAAAGTTACCCATTTTATTAAATCATTTATTTTAAAATCTCTCTATATATGTCATATTATCTTTTTACAATTTTCCCTTAAAATTTATCTTACTAAAATTTTTAAAATTTGTTCTTGTCTTAAATTTCCCATTAAATTTAATTAAGAAAATAGAATCCAATCTCAAACTATATCCCACTCCCCCACCAAATCCCACTCATCCCATTTAACTTAAATCCCACTAAAAACCCAATTCCCTAAACCCACTGGTGAAAGCCTCATAAGACATCTACATATTCCCTATTTTCTCTCCTCCCTCGTCGCCTATTTAAGCTCCTCATTCTTACTCTCCCCTCCGACCCTCATTTTCCATACTCTCTTATTTAGCTTATCCTTTTCAATAACACCTATCCATTGAGGTTGTGAGACCCCGTATATGTATAATAGTATATATGTACATAGAAATGTAAATTAAGTGAAGTATATGTGATGTAAGTCCATAAGTTAATGTACACACTTGTAATAAGAGTTGTGATTGTACATACAAGTTACATTATGTATGAATGTAAAGAAATGGACTTAAACATGTGGAGAATGTGAGTAAAATGGATTATGAGTAGTGTGGTAAAATGGCAGTAGAATTGCATAAGTTGTGCACTTCCATTTGGTTTATATCATGTAATTTTGGATATACAAAGATTCTACACAAGTTTTAATAGGTATAAAGTATTATGGGATATCATATCCAAGTCTCCAAGATGATTGGATGAGAAAATGATCATGGCAACAAAATGTCTGAAGTTTGGTAAGTGTTGCTGCAGAAGAACTGCAGAAAATTCAGAAATTGTGAAGGGCAAATCGATCTCATAGGATGAGAGATCGATTTGGAAGAGCCAGAATGCTCTTATTTGAGCAATGGAATAGAGTAGATCGATCTCCAATGGAGCCAGATCGATCTCCTAAGCATTCTGTAGTGAAAAGATCGATCCTCAAGTACCCAGATCGATCTCCTTAGCTCTCTGTTTGGGAGCAGATCGATCTCATGCTTCGACAGATCGATCTCATGCTTAAAATACTGTGAAAAAGAGGGATTTAAGGGGATCGGATCGATCTCCTCTTGGACCAGATCGATCTCCTCAAGCTATTTCTATAAAAAGAGTGCTGAAAATCAAAACATTTCAGGAAAAACACTAACCTTCCACTTTTAACCCAAAAACTTAACTTTCTCTCTCTAAAATCAGCCATTTTCAATAATATTTGAAGAGAGACCATTAGAGGCAAAGTTGTTCCTATCAAAGAGAAGAACAACATAGTTGGAAGGCATTTTCCTATTGTTGGTATTGAAGGAGTTAAGGGCATTGTCATTTGGAGCAAGAAGAGAAATCAAATTGGGTAATATTCTAATACTCCAACTATGGTACATTATCTATTTAAATGATTTTGGAGTTGTTTGGCATGAGTATGGATGGTTAGAAACTATCTAAAATACATTGGAATGATTATGACCTAGAAAAGGTCTAGTGTGAGAAAGTGGAATGTATGGAGATTAATGAGAAATGGGATGTCTAAAGGTGACAATAGTGTTATGGGTATGATTTTAAGATGTTGGTGAATAAATTATAAGATTTACCTAAAAGGGGTAAAATGTGGATTAAGGCATTTGTAAAATGCATAAGTGAATTATATTGAATAGTGAAGTCAAATATGAGTTAAAAACATTAACTCAATTGATTTGGATGAATGAATCGCAGCTTCCGAGGATACGCAGGAGCAAGTTGAGCCAAGAGCGTGAGAAGCTAAGAGGAAAGGAGTCACACCAAGTAAATTTAGGTAAGGGAATTGTGTGAACTCTTAGAGATATCTGTACACAACTTGGGTGCATTAAATGCTTTGCTAGAATGCATGAGACATTAGAAAATGATGTTGGGTGATTGAAGGGCAAAAGTTGGGTGTTTGACAAAATGTGCATGAAAACAAAAGCATATTGCTTTGAAAATCATGTTTTATTGCTTTTTAGCAAATGATTGGTAGGTTGGCTGACATTGAAATGATTTGCAAAAGAAATGAATGTGTTTTGGTTTTGTTAACCATACTTTGCAAAGTTTTGAGCCACCTACATGATTTCGTGAGTATGAAAGCATGCTAGAGTATGGCTCAAACGAGATTTGACGTGTTTTATACACATGAGTGCTAGAGGCACTAGTTTTCACATGGATTTCATAATTGTTTTGGCATTGTGCTTGGAGTTTGTCTCGCACTGGATGCCCACCTTGCATGTTGCCGTGTTTGAAGCTCCGAGTAGACTAGGTGTCACATCGATTAAATAGGCTCACACGTGCATTATTTTGACATGATTAATTAGCCGTGTTAGGAGCTTCGAGTAGACAAGAGGTCGTACCGATTAAATAGGCTTACACATGCGTTTGAGATGTGGCGTGATATGATGTGTTGATTGGGTCCATAGAGTACGTTGTACTATGTTGAGTTGTGATGTGCAGTCTTCAGACGAGATCTGCTATGGACCGGCGGGTAGCAGTTGACCCACCTCCCGTGTGGAAGCAGATAGTGGTGATATTCTGCACACCTGATCTATGTAGCCGGTATCACAGTTTATGTACATAGGCCTTAAGGTTATTACCCGTTGTTAAACTGCCTATCTCACATGTCTATTGCTTTGAGAATAAATCCATGTGTGAAATGATTTGTGGGTCAGGAAAGTCTGAGGATGGGCCGAGAACTGACCAGTGTTGGATTGGTTTGTTAATGGTTTTTAAAGTGCACGGATGCATGATGTTTAATGCCATGCCTTATTGTGAAAATGCATGATGGGTAATGCCATGCTTTTATTGTGAATTATGCATGATGATTTATACCATGCTTTGAGTTGAAATGTGCACTGGATTTTAATAGCATGAATGGTTTACATACCATTAACACAATCATACACTCATGTTTTGAGATAAATGATGAATTAAATGCTTTTGAGCATGGCATCACGATCACGTAGATAGTGCAGTATCTACCTATTCGCATGATTGCCTTACTGAGCGTGTGGTTTGCTCACCCCCCTTATTTTCCCCCTCTCTATAGAGTGTTGAGTATAGATTGAGCGTGACTGGAGGTGTTTCCCTTTTGGTAATCCGCTGCATCCCATCGCTAAAGGTATACACACTTGGATTATTTTGTATCTAAACTAGACATAGCACAGTAGCATTTTGTATGTAACTATTAGGGATGTAAAACAATGTAAACACATGTAACAACTCTGATATATATATATACATTTATACAAGTGTTTACTCATAAATAATGTTCAAATTGAATGGGTATGGTGGAATGAATTAGACGTCGACACACAGCCCAACTGTTAAGAGTGTGGTTATTCACGATCGAGGAAGGATGATTAATAATTGATGCATGAAAATGCGAAAAATTTGTACGTATTTTGGTAAGTTGAGGGTCATGACAGAAGTTGGTATCATAGCTCGAGTTGGTTTGACGTGTGTCGTTTCTAAAATACTTAATAAGTTGAAAAAAATTACATCCCCATGTTACTGTGCTTGTTTAGATACAATTGTGTGTGTGTTGATGGGTTGACTAAGTAATTGGTTGTGAATGTAGGGAATTGAGTAAATATGCCTAATACCAGTCACGGTAGAAGGATGAGAGCGCAGGCTCAAGGCCGTAGAGGTAGGCCTAGGGGTCATGTTGAGCCGAAAACACACGACGCTCGGGATGATGTCGAGGTGGAGGCTGATGTTAAGCACGCTCCACAGGGTCCAGAGGAGAGGCCCGTGAGGCTTGTTTTGTGAGGATTGAACGAAGTATTGAGATGATTGTGGAGTTGGTCACCCAATCTTTATCTGGAGTTGGTGGTAGACAGAGTCCCGCTACACAGGGTGATGCCGAGCAGGTGGCAGCTTCTGAGGCACGGGTAAGGCCAACCCAAAGGCCTCAAACGACAGATACCCTACCCACACAGGATGTGCCTATGCCGGTTGCTACACCAGGTAGTAGAGGTTGGGGATATGGATGTGATTTGGATAGACTGCGGTAGTTCTAGAAGTTTGAACCGCCGTCTTTCAGTGGAGTAAAGGACCCAGTAGCGGCTGAGGATTGGATCAATGAGATCGAGAAATTATATGGGTTCTTTGAGTGCACTACTACCGAGATGGTAGCGTTTGCCGCTTTTATGCTGAAGGGATCAGCAGAACGTTGGTGGAAGTCCACCAGGCCTATTTTGAGAGCCCGACATACTGAGATCAGCTGGGATGTATTTCTAAAGGCCTTCTGGAGATAGTATGTCCCAGATACCGCACAGTGGAAGCTAAAGATGGTATTTTTGGGACTGACCCATGGGAGCAGGACTGTGGATGAGTATGAGAATGCTTTTATATCCCTGGGCAGATATGATCCCAACACGATGAGTAATGAGGTCGAGAAGATCCAAAAATTTATGGATGGATTGAGACCGACCATCAGGTCCAGATTGGTTCCTCTGGATATATCGACCTATGAGGAGGCAGTGCGCAGGGCGCAATTGTGTGAACAAGATGTTGATAGAATCACCTCAGAGTTTAGAAAGGTTGGTAAGATGAGGGACAGAGATAAGAAGAGACCTATGATGGATAGAGGCTTCAGCTATAAAAGAAGCAAGAGGTTCGCTGGGAAGAGGCCGAGGATTGATGAGATCCAAGAGAGGACAGTTAATACTCCCATGTATCCGGCCATTGCTCCAGCTAAGGGAATCGTGATTGGAGGACCACGACCTACTACGGAATAGTGTGGCAGGTACCATGGTACTTGACCATGCTATGGATCTCCTGTAGTATGCTACAAATGTGGGAAGCCAGGGCACATAATCAGAGATTGCCCAAAGATGACAGAGAGAGCCCCACAGAAGGGCAAGGAGCCAAAGAGAGCTCCAGTTGGTACAGTTGCTCCGAGAAGGAGGGCTACAGCCGAGGAAAAAGGGGAAGAAAGCTATGGGTGTGAGCAGAGGATGAGTGCACGCACTGGATCAGGACACTGCAGAACAGTCATCGGATGTGGTAAAAGGTACTATCCAAATCTTTGATTTAGAAGCTTATGTACTGTTTGATCCTGGTGCCACGCATTCCTTTATTTCGCCATCCTTTGCATGTAAATTGATGAAGCATGTAAAACCCACACTGCTTGGTAAGATGTTGTTGATATCTACCCCGGTGAATGATAGTCAGTTGACTGAGCATGTATATAGGGATTGTAAGATGAAGATAGGAGGTAAAGAGATGGCAGCCAATTTAATTTTATTAAATATGAGTGATTTTGATGTGATCCTAGGAATGGATTGGTTGGTTGCCAATCATGTTATTATGGATTGTCATGCAAAAACTTTGATGTTTCCCAAGATAGACAATCTTGTAGCAAATTTTGTGAAATGAAGCTAAAGAACATGATTTTTATAAGTGTGATGAGTACAATCTTGATACATGATGTATGAAAGATAAATTTGATTTCATTTATTTATTTGATGTGATGATTTATGATTACTAATGGTGGAAAGAATAATGTGAAGGATTCATCGCTTTTGTGATTGAGACGAATAAGGCACATCCGGAATCGGAAGACATACCAATGGTTAGGGAATTTTCAGATGTCTTTTCGGATGAGTTACCAAGGTTACCTCTAGATAGGGAGATGGAGTTTGGTTTAGATTTGGTACCTGGTATAGAGCCGATGTCCAAGCCACCGTACAGGTGGCTCAAGTTGAGTTGGAAGAGTTAAGGAAACAGCTGCAAGAGTTGCTAGAGAAGGGGTTCATCAGACCGAGCGTCTCACCTTGGGGAGCACCGATTCTGTTTGTAAGGAAGAAGGATGGAAGCCTCCGACTGTGTATAGATTACCGATTGTTGAATAAGGCCACCATCAAGAATAAGTATCCCCTTCCACGCATCGATGACTTGTTGGATCAGCTTAAGGGAGCGCAGGTCTTTTCCACGATAGATCTGAGATCAGGGTACCATCAGTAGAAGATACGAGGTGGAGATGTACCCAAGACAATTTTCGCACCTGGTATGGACATTATGAGTTCATGGTTATGCCATTTGGGTTGACGAATACTCCCGCAGCTTTTATGTCTTTGATGAATGAGGCATTCCACCAGTACTTGGATCGATTTGTTATTATGTTTATTGATGATATACTGGTGTACTCAAGGCCTAGAGAGAGCATGAGAGGCATCTAAGGATAGTGCTACAGACCCTCCGAGAGAAGAAGTTGTACGCTAAACTCAGTAAGTGCAACTTTTGGTTGGAACAGATCTCTTTTCTAGGTTACATAGTATCGAAGGATGGAGTATCAGTGGATACATCTACGATTGAGGCCTTAATTCAGTGGCAGAGACCCCAGACAGTGACAGAGATCAGGAGTTTCCTGGGTTTAGCTGGATATTATCGAAGGTTTGTAGAGGGATTTTCGAGGTTAGGTTCTCCTTTGACATGCCTCACAAGAAAGAATGTGGAGTTTGTGTGGGACGATAAGTGTGAAAAAAGTTTTGAGGAGCTGAAAAGGAGATTAACCACAGCTCCAATCCTCACCATTCCTACCAGCTCAGGAGGTTTCTCGGTGTATGCAGATGCTTCACATCTGGGACTGGGCTGTGTATTGATGCAGGATGGTAAGGTAGTAGCTTATGGATCAAGACAGTTAAAGGATCATGAGAGGAACTACCTGACCCATGACTTGGAGTTGGCAGCGGTGGTGTTTGCGCTGAAGATATGGCGCCACTACCTTTATGGTGAGAGATTTTAGGTTTATACAGATCATAAGAGCCTTAAGTACCTGTTCTCACATAAAGAGTTGAACATGAGACAAAGGAGATGGCTCGAGCTGTTAAAGGATTATGATTGTGAAATCCTATACCACCCGGGTAAAGCAAATGTGGTTGTTAATGCATTGAGTAGGAAGCATATCAGGATGGTATCATTCATGATGGTCAGGGAACACGAGCTGTTGGAACAGTTCACGAACCTCAGTTTGGATATGACCCCACCTGACGCTGATAGTGGATTTATGATAGCTAGCCTGCAGTTGGAACCGGATCTGGTAGATCAAATCCGACAGGCTCAGCGAGTTGATCAGCAGTGCAGTGATATTGTAGGGCAGATACATAAGGGTACAGACACAGACTTTGGATTGAGTTCAGATGGATTGTTGAGGTTCAGAGGTAGGATATGTGTTCCTGATGATGCAGAGATCAGAAGGTTGATCTTAACAGAGGCTCACTCATCGAAGTATACGATACATCCAGGGGTACAAAGATGTATCAAAACCTTCAAAAGGTTTATTGGTGGTCTGGAATGAAAAAGCACATTGCTGAATATGTTGCTAAGTGTCTCATTTGTCAGTAGGTGACGGTAGAGCCTCAGAAGCCTGCAGGGTTATTGCAGCCTCTACTGATACCGACATGGAAGTGGGAGTATGTCACCATGGATTTTGTGATGGGATTGTCGAGGACCCGCAGTGGTCATGATGCCATATGGGTGATTGTGGATCGATTGATAAAATCAGCCCATTTTCTAGCTATGAGAGCTACCAATACTCTGAGCCAGTTAGCGAACCTATATGTGCGCGAGATAGTAAGGCTACATGGAATTCCAGTGAGCATTGTTTCTGATAGGGATGCCCACTTCACTTCCCACTTCTGGGAACGTTTTCAGGAAGCGATGGGGACCCAGTTGAGTTTTAGCACCGCGTTTAATCCTTAGACAGATGGTTAGTCAGAGAGGACTATACAGACCCTGAAGGATATGTTGAGAGTGTGTGCATTGGATTTTGGAGGCTCTTGGGATGACCATTTGCCACTCGCAGAGTTCACCTATAATAACAGTTTTCATGAGAGTATCAGGATGGCACCATATGAGGCATTGTATGGGCGTAGATGCCGTTCCCCTATGGGATGAGAAGAGGTTAGTGACAGATAGATCTTTGCTCCCGACTTGGTTAGACAAGCCTCTGAGGACGTCCAATTGATATGTGAGAGGTTACGGACAGCTCAGAGCAAGCAAAAGAGTTATGCTGACAGGAGACGGAGACCACTAGAGTTTGATGTGGGTGAGTCAGTGTTTTTGAAAGTTTCCCCTTCAAAGGGAATTATGAGATTCGGGAAGAAGGGAAAGTTAAGCCCTCGATATATAGGGCCATTTGAGATACTTGATAAGGTGGGAGATAAGGCTTATAGATTGGCATTGCCACCAGAATTGGCAAGTGTGCATAACGTCTTCCACGTATCCATGTTGAGGAAGTATCACCCGGACACGGCACATGTGATAAGATATGAGCCTTTGGAGCTCAATGAAGGTATGACATACATTGAAAAGCCAGTTCAGGTATTGGACAGAAAAGAGAAAGTGTTGAGGACAAAGACAATTCCCTTAGTGAAAGTGCTTTGACAACATCACACTGTGGAAGAAGCCACATGGGAATTGGAGAGTTTGATGCGGGAGAAGTATCCCGAGTTGTTCACAGAATAATTGGTTCTAATTTGGAGGACCAAATTTTCTAAGTGGGGGAGAATGTGAGACCCCGTATATGTATAATAGTATATATGTACATAGAAATGTAAATTAAGTGAAGTATATGTGATGTAAGTCCATAAGTTAATGTACACACTTGTAATAAGAGTTGTGATTGTACATACAAGTTACATTATGTATGAATGTAAAGAAATGGACTTAAACATGTGGAGAATGTGAGTAAAATGGATTATGAGTAGTGTGGTAAAATGGAAGTAGAATTGCATAAGTTGTGCACTTCCATTTGGTTTATATCATGTAATTTTGGATATACAAAGATTCTACACAAGTTTTAATAGGTATGAAATATTATGGGATATCATATCCAAGTCTCCAAGATGATTGGATGAGAAAATGATCATGGCAACAAAATGTCTGAAGTTTGGTAAGTGTTGCTGCAGAAGAACTGCAGAAAATTCAGAAATTGTGAAGGGCAGATCGATCTCATAGGATGCGAGATCGATCTGGAAGAGCCAGAATGCTCTTATTTGAGCAATGGAATAGAGCAGATCAATCTCCAATGGAGCCAGATCGATCTCCTAAGCATTCTATAGTGAAAAGATCGATCCTCAAGCACCCAGATTGATCTCCTTAGCTCTCTGTTTGGGAGTAAATCGATCTCATGCTTCGATAAATCGATCTCATGCTTAAAATGCTGTGAAAAAGAGGGATTTAAGGGGATCAGATCGATCTCCTCTTTGACCAGATCGATCTCCTCAAGCTATTTCTATAAAAGGAGTGCTGAAAATAAAAAAATTTTGGGAACAACACTAACCTTCCACTTTCAACCCAAAAACCTAACTTTCTCTCTCTCAAATCAGCCATTTTCAGTAAGATTTGAAGAGAGACCATTAGATGCAGAGTTGTTCCTATCAAAGAGAAGAACAACATAATTGGAAGGCATTTTTCCGTTGTTGGTATTGAAGGAGCTAAGGGCATTGTCATATGGAGCAAGAAGAGAAATCAAATTGGGTAAGATTCTAATACTCCAACTATGGTACATTGTCTATTTAAATGATTTTGGAGTTGTTTGGCATGAGTATGGATGGTTAGAAACTATCTAAAATATATTGGAATGATTATGACCTAGAAAAGGTCTAGTGTGAGAAAGTGGAATATATGGAGATTAATGAGAAATGGGATGTTTAGAGGTGACAATAGTGTTATGGGTATGATTTTAAGATGTTAGTGAATAAATTGTAAGATTTACCTAAAAGTGGTAAAATGTGGATTAAGGCATTAGTAAAATGCATAAGTGAATTATATTGAATAGTGAAGTCAAATATGGGTTAAAAACATTAACTCAATTGATTTGGATGAATGAATCGCAGCTTCCGAGGATACGCTGGAGCGAGTTGAGCCAAAAGCGTGAGAAGCTAAGAGGAAAGGTGTCACGACCCTCAACTTACCAAAATACGTGTAAATTTTTTTTGCATTTTCATACATCAATTATTAATCATCCTTCCTTGATCGTGAACAATCTCACTCTCAACAGTTGGGCTGTGTGTCGACGTCTAACTCACTCCACCATACCAATTCAATTTGAAACATTATTTATGTGTAAACACTTGTATAATTGTATATATATCAGAGTTGTTACATGTGTTTACATTGTTTTACATCCCCAGTAGTTACATATAAAATGCTACTATGCTATGTTTAATTTAGATACAAAATAATCCAGGTGTGTATACCTTTAGCGATGGGATGCAGCGGATTACCAAAAGGGAAACGCCTCCAGTCACGCTCACTTTATACTCAAATCTCTGTAGAGAGTGGGAAAATAAGGAGGGTGAGCAAACCACACGCTCAGTAAGGCAATCATGCGAACAGGTAGATACTGCACTATCTACGTGATCGTGATGCCATGCTCAAAAGCATTTAATTCATCATTTATCTCAAAACATGAGTGTATGATTGTGTTAATGGTATGTAAAGCATTCATGGTATTAAAATTCAGTGCACATTTCAACTCAAAGCGTGGTATAAATCATCATGCATAATTCACAATAAAAGCATGGCATTACCCATCATGCATTTTCTCAAATAGCATGGCATTAACCATCATGCATTTTCAAAATAAAGCATGGCATTAAACATCATGCATTTTCACAATAAAGCATGGCATTAAACATCATGCATCCGTGCACTTTAAAAACCATTAACAAATCAATTTCAACACTGGTCAGGTCTTGGCCCATCCCTCGGACCTTCCTGACCCACAAATCATTTTCAAACATGGATTTATTCTCAAATAGCAGTAGACATGTGAGATAGGCAGTTCAACAATAGGTAATAACCTCAAGGCCTATGTACATAACCTGTGATACTGGCTACACGGATCAGGTGAGTGGGATATCACCACTATCTGCTTCCACACGGGAGGTGGGTCAAATCCTACCCGCCGGTCCATAGCAGATCTCATCCGAAGATGGCACATCACATCTCAACACGGTACAATGTACTCCATGCTACATGCAAGGTATAACGTATTCTGTGGACCCAATCAACACATCATATCACGCCACATCTCAAACGCACGTGTGAGCCTATTTAATCGGTATGACCTCTTGTCCACCCGAAGCTCCTAACACGGCTAATTAATCATGTCAAAACAATGCACGTGTGAGCCTATTTAATCGATGTGACACCCAGTCTACTCGAAGCTCCAAACACGGTAACATGCAAGGTGGGCATCCAGTGCGAGACAAACTCCAAGCACAATGCCAAAACAATTATGAAATCCATGTGAAAACTAGTGCCTCTTGTACTCATGTGTGTAAAACACGTCAAATCTCGTGCTAGTCATACTCTAGCACGCTTTCATACTCACGAAATCATGTAGGTGGCTCAAAACTTTGCAAAGTATGGTTAACAAAACCAAAACACACTCATTTCTTTTGCAAATCATTTCAATGTCAGCCAACCTACCAATCATTTGCTAAAAAGCAATAAAACATGATTTTCAAAGCAATATGCTTTTGTTTTCATGCACATTTCTCAAACTCCCAACTTTTACCCTTCAATCACCCAACATCATTTCCTAATCTCATGCATTCTAGCAAAATATTTAAGCGCCCAAATTGCGCACAGATATCTCTAAGAGTCCACACAATTCCCTTACCTCGATTTACTTGGTGTGACTCCTTTCCTTTTAGCTTCTCACGCTCTTGGCTCAACTCGCCTCTGCGTATCCTCGGAAGCTGCGATTCATTCATTAAATCAATTGAGTTAATGTATTTAACCTATAATTGACCTCACTAGTCAATATTATTTACTTATGCATTTTACCAATGCCTTATTCCACATTTTACCTCTTTTAGGTAAATCTGACAATTTATCCACTAACCACATCTTAAAATCATACCACAACACTATTAATAACTTCTACATATCTCATTCATCATTAATCTCCATACATTCCACTTTCTCACTCTAGACCATTTCTAGGTCATAATCATTCTAATGCATTTTAGATAGTTTCTAACCATCCATATTCATACCAAACAACTCTAAAATCAATTATATAAACAATGTACCATGGTTGGAGTGTTAGAATCTTACCCAATTTGATTTCTCTTCTTGCTCCAAATGGTAATGCCCTTAACTCCTTCAATACTAACAATGGAAAAATGCCTTTCAACTATGTTGTTCTTCTCTTTGATAGGAACAACTTTGCCTCTAATGGTCTCTCTTCAAACCTCATTGAAAATGGCTGATTTTAGCGAGAGAAAGTTAGGTTTTTGGGTTGAAAGTGGAAGGTTAGTGTTTTTCCCAAAATTTTTTGATTTTCAGCACTCCTTATATAGAAATAGCTTGAGGAGATCGATCTGGTCCAAGAGGAGATCGATCTGGTCCCCTTAAATCCCTCTTTTTCACGACATTTTAAGCATGAGATCGATCTGTCGAAGCATGAGATCGATCTGCTCCCAAATAGAGAGCTAAGGAGATCGATCTGGTGCTTGAGGATCGATCTTTTTTTACTACAGAATGCTTAGGAGATCGATCTGGCTCCATTGGAGATCGATCTGCTCTATTTCATTGCCCAAATAAGAGCATTCTGGCTCTTCTAGATTGATCTCTCATCCTATGAGATCGATCTGCCCTTCACAAATTCTAGATTTTCTGCAGTTCTTCTGCAGCAACACTTACCAAACTTCATACATTTTGTTGCCATGATCATTTTCTCATCCAATCATCTTTGAGGCTTGCTAATGACATCCATCCACACTTCATACACATTAAAACTTGTGTAGAATCTTTGTATGACCAATGGTACTTAATATAAACAAAAATGGAAGTGGACAACTTATGCAATTCTACTTCCATTTTACCAAACTACTCATAATCCATTCTACACACATTCTCCACATGTTTAAGTCCATTTCTTCACATTCATACATAATGTAACTTGTATGTACAATTACCACTCTCATTACAAGTGCGTACATTACTTATGGACTTACATCACATATACTTCACTCATGAATTCATAGTACAACTCTATTTATATTTCTATGTACATATATACCTTTATACATATACGGGGTCTCACATTCTCCCCCACTTAGAAAATTTTGTCCTCCAAATTAGAACCAATTATTCGGTGAACAACTCGGGATACTTCTCCCGCATCAAACTCACCAATTCCCATGTGGCTTCTTCCACAGTGTGATGTTGCCAAAGTATTTTCACCAAGGGAATTGTCTTTGTCCTCAACACTTTCTCTTTTCTGTCCAATACCCGAACTGGCTTCTCAACATATGTCATACCATCGTTGAGCTCCAACGGCTCATACCTTATTACATGCGTAGGATTCGGGTGATACTTCCTCAACATGGATACGTGGAAGACGTTATGCACACTTGCCAACTCTGGTGGCAATGCCAACCTATACGCCTTATCTCCCACTCTATCAAGTATCTCAAATGGCCCTATATATCGAGGGCTCAACTTTCCTTTCTTCCCGAATCTCATAATTCCCTTCGAAGGGGAAACTTTCAAAAACATTGACTCACCCACCTCAAACTCTAGTGGTCTTCGTCTCCTGTCAGCATAACTGTTTTGCCTGCTCTGAGCTGTCCGTAACCTCTCACATATCAATTGGACGTCCTCAGAGGCTTGTCTAACCAAGTTGGGAGCAAAGATCTGTCTGTCACCAACCTCTTCCCATCCAATAGGGGAACGATATCTACGCCCATACAATGCCTCATATGGTGCCATCCCGATACACGCATGAAAACTGTTATTATACGCGAACTCTGCGAGTGGCAAATGGTCATCCCAGGAGCCTCCAAAATCCAATGCACACGCTCTCAACATATCCTCCAGGGTCTGTATAGTCCTCTCTGACTGACCATCTGTCTGAGGATGAAACGCGGTGCTAAAACTCAACTGGGTCCCCATCGCTTCCTGAAAACGTTCCCAGAAGTGAGAAGTGAAGCGGGCATCCCTATCAGAAACAACGCTCACTGGAATTCCATGTAGCCTCACTATCTCGCGCACATATAGGTTCGCTAACTGGCTCAGAGTATCGGTAGCTCTCATAGCTAGAAAATGGGTTGATTTTTTCAACCGATCCACAATCACCCATATGGCATCATGACCTCTCCGGGTCCTCGGTAATCCCATCACAAAATCCATGGTGACATGCTCCCACATCCATGTCAGTATCTGTAGAGACTGCAATAACCCTGTAGGCTTCTGATGCTCAACCTTCACCTGCTGACAAACGAGACACTTAGCAACATATTCAGCAATGTGCTTTTTCATTCCAGACCACCAATAAACTTTTCGAAGGTTTTGATACATCTTAGTACCCCCTGGATGTATCGTATACTTCGATGAGTGAGCCTCTGTCAGGATCAACCTTCTGATCTCTGCATCATCAAGAACACATATCCTACCTCTGAACCTTAACAATCCATCCGGACTAAATCCATAGTCTGTATCTGTACCCCTATGTATCTGCCTGACAATATCACTGCACTGCTGATCAACTCGCTGAGCCTGTCGGATTCGATTTACCAGATCCGGTACCAACTGCAGGCTAGCTATCATAAATCCACTATCAGCGTCAGGCGGGGTCATATCCAAATCGAGGTTCGTGAACCGTTCCAACAGCTCGTATTCCCTGACCATCATGAATGATGCCATCCCAAGATGCTTCCTTCTCAAAGCATTAGCAACCACATTTGCTTTACCTGGGTGGTATAGGATTTCACAATCATAATCCTTTAACAGCTCGAGCCATCTCCTCTGTCTCATGTTCAGCTTTTTTTGTGAGAACAGGTACTTAAGGCTCTTATGATCTGTATAAACTTGAAATCTCTCACCATAAAGGTAGTGGCGCCATATCTTCAGCGCAAACACCACCGCTGCCAACTCCAAGTCATGGATTGGATAGTTCCTCTCATGATCCTTTAACTGCCTTGATCCATAGGCTACTACCTTCCCATCCTGCATCAATACACAGCCCAGTCCTAGATGTGAAGCATTCGCATACACCGAGAAACCTCCTGAGCTGGTAGGAATGGTGAGGATTAGAGCTGTGGTTAATCTCCTTTTCAGCTCCTCAAAACTTTCTTCACACTTATCGTCCCACACAAACTCCACATTCTTTCTTGTGAGGCGTGTCAAAGGAGCAGCTAACCTCGAAAATCCCTCTACAAACCTTCGATAATACCCAGCTAAACCCAGGAAACTTCTGATCTCTGTCACTGTCTGGGGTCTCTGCCACTGAACTACGACCTCAATCTTAGATGGATCCACTGATACTCCATCCTTCGATACTAGTGACCCAGAAAAGAGATCTGTTCCAACCAAAAGTCGCACTTGCTGAGTTTAGCATACAACCTCTTCTCTCGGAGGGTTTGTAGCACTATCCTTAAATGCCTTTCATGCTCCTCTCTAAACCTTGAGTACACCAGTATATCATCAATAAACACAATAACAAACCGATCCAAATACTGGTGGAATACCTCATTCATCAAAGACATAAAAGCTGCGGAAGCATTCGTCAACCCGAATGGCATAACCATAAACTCATAATGTCCATACCGGGTGCGAAAAGCTATCTTGGGTACATCTCCACCTCGTATCTTCAACTGATAGTACCCTGATCTCAGATCTATCTTGGAAAAGACCTGCGGTCCCTTAAGCTGATCCAACAAATCATCGATGCGTGGGAGGGGATACTTATTCTTGATGGTGGCCTTATTCAACAACTGGTAATCTATACACAGTGGGAGGCTTCCATCCTTCTTCCTTACAAATAGAACCTGTGCTCCTTAAGGTGAGATGCTCGGTCTGATGAACCCTTCTCTAGCAACTCTTGCAGCTATTTCCTTAATTCTTCCAACTCGACTTGAGCCATTCTGTATGGTGGCTTGGACATCGGCTCTGTACCAGATGTCAAATCTATACCAAACTCCATCTCTCTATCTGGAGGTAACCCTGGTAACTCATCCGAAAAGACATCTGGAAATTCCCTAACCACTGGTATGTCTTCAAATTCCGGACGTGCCTTATCCATCTCAATCACAAAAGCGATGAATCCTTCACAATATTCTTTCCACCATTAGTATCATAAATCATCACATCACATACATAAATGAGATCAAATTTACCTTTCATACATCATGTATCAAGACTGTACTCATCACACTTATAATAATCATGTTCTTTAATTTAATTTCACAAATTTAACTACAAGTTTGTCTATCTTTGGAAACATCAAAGTTTTTGCATGACAATCCATAACGACATGATTTGCAGCCGGCCAATCCATCCCTAGGATTACATCAAAATCATTCATATTTAATAAAATTAAATCGGCTGCCATCTCTTTACCTCCTATCCTCATCTTACAATCCCTATATACATGCTCAGTCAACTGACTATCATTCATAGGGGTAGATATCAATAACATCTTATCGAGCAGTGTGGGTTTTACATGCTTCAACAATTTACATGCAAAGGATGGTGATATAAAAGAATGTGTGGCACCAGGATCAAACAGTACATAAGCTTCTAAATTAAAGATTTGGATGGTACCTTTTACCACATCCGATGACTGATCTGCAGTGTCCTGGTCCAGTGCGTGCACTCGTCCTCTGCTTACACCCACTGCTTGCTTCCCCTTTTCCTTGGCTGTAGCCCTCCTCCTCGGAGCAACTATATCAACTGGAGCTCTCTTTGGCTCCATGCCCTTCTGTGGGGCTCTCTCTATCATCTCTGGGCAATCTCTGATTATGTGCCCTGGCTTCCCACATCTGAAGCATACTACAAGAGATCCATAGCATGGTCGAGTACCATGGTACCTACCACACCTGCCACACTGTTCCGTAGTAGGTCGTGGTCCTCCAATCACGATTCCCTTAGCTGGAGCAATGGTCGGATACATGGGAGTATCAACTGTCCTTTCCCGAATCTCATCAATTCTCGGCCTCTTTCCAAAGAATCTCTTGCTTCCTTTATAACTGAAACCTCTATCCATCATTGGTCTTTTCTTATCTCTATCCCTCATCTTACCAACCTTTCCAAACTCTGAGGCAATCCTATCAACATCTTGTTCACATAATTGCGCCCTGCGCACTGCCTCCTCATAGGTCGGTATATCGAGAGGAACCAATCTAGACCTGATGGTCGGTCTCAATCCATCCATAAATTTTTGGATCTTCTCGACCTCATTACCCATCGTGTTGGGATCATATCTGCCCAGGGATATAAAAGCAGTCTCATACTCATCCACAATCTTGCTCCCTTGGGTCAGTCCCAAAAATGCCATCTTTAGCTTCCGCTGTGCGGTATCCGGAACGTACTGTCTCCGGAAGGCCTCTAGAAATACATCCCAACTAATCTCAGTATGTCGGGCTCTCAAAATAGGCCTGGTGGACTTCCACCAATGTTCTGCTAATCCCTTCAGAATAAAAGCGGCAAATGCTACCATCTCGGTAGTTGTGCACTCAAAGAACCCATATAATTTCTCGATCTCATTGATCCAATCCTCAGCTGCTACTGGGTCCTTTATTCCACTGAAAGACGGCGGTCCAAACTTCAGGAACTGCTGCAGTCTATCCAAATCACATCCATATCCCCCACCTCTACTGCCTGGCATAGCAACCGGTGTAGGCACATCCTGTGTGGGTGGGGTATCTGTCGTCTGTGGCCTCTGGGCTTCCCTTGCCCGTGCCTCGGGAGCTGCTGCCTGCTCGGCATCACCCTGTGTAGCGGGACTCTGTCTAACGTCAACTCCAGATAAAGATTGGGTGACCAACTCTACAATCATCTCAATGCTCCGCTCAATCCTTGCGAAGTGAGCCTCAGTATTCTCGGGTCTCTCCTCTGGACCCTGTGGAGCGTGCTCAATATCGGCCTCCACCTCAACATCCTCCTGAGCATCGTGTGTTTTCGGCTCAACACGACCCCCAAGCCTACCTCTACGGCCTCGAGCCTGCGCTCTCATCCCTCTACCGCAACTGGTATTAGGCATACTTACTCAATTCCCTACATTCACAACCAATTACTTAGTCAACCCATCGACACACACAATTTGTATCTAAACAAGCACAGTAACTTGGGGATGAAATTTTTCAAATTATTAAGTATTTTAGACACGACACACATCAAACCAACTCAAGCTCTGATAGCAACTTCTGTCACGACCCTCAACTTACCAAAATACATGTAAATTTTTTTCGCTTTTTCATACATCAATTATTAATCATCCTTCCTTGATCGTGAACAACCTCACTCTCAACAGTTGGGCTGTGTGTCGACGTCTAACTCACTCCACCATACCAATTCAATTTGAAACATTATTTATGAGTAAACACTTGTATAATTGTATATATATCAGAGTTGTTACATGTGTTTACATTATTTTACATCCCCAGTAGTTACATACAAAATGCTATTGTGCTATGTTTAATTTAGATACAAAATAAGCCAGGTGTGTATACCTTTAGCGATGGGATGCAGCGGATTACCAAAAGGGAAACGCCTCCAGTCACGCTCACTCTATACTCAAATCTCTGTAGAGAGGGGGAAAATAAGGGGGGTGAGCAAACCACACGCTCAGTAAGGCAATCATGCGAACAGGTAGATACTGCACTATATACGTGATCGTGATGTCATGCTCAAAAGCATTTAATTCATCATTTATCTCAAAACATGAGTGTATGATTGTGTTAATGGTATGTAAAGCATTCATGCTATTAAAATTCAGTGCACATTTCAACTCAAAGCATGGTATAAATCATCATGCATAATTCACAATAAAAGCATGGCATTACCCATCATGCATTTTCTCAAATAGCATGGCATTAACCATCATGCATTTTCACAATAAAGCATGGCATTAAACATCATGCATTTTCACAATAAAGCATGGCATTAAACATCATGCATCCGTGCACTTTAAAAACCATTAACAAATCAATTTCAACACTGGTCAGGTCTCGGCCCATCCCTCGGACCTTCCTGACCCACAAATCATTTTCAAACATGGATTTATTCTCAAATAGCAGTAGACATGTGAGATAGGCAATTCAACAATAGGTAATAACCTCAAGGCCTATGTACATAACCTGTGATACCGACTACACGGATCAGGTGTGCGGGATATCACCACTATTTGCTTTCCCACGGGAGGTGGGTCAAATCCTACCCGTCGATCCATAGCAGATCTCATCCGAAGACGGCACATCACATCTCAACACGGTACAATGTACTCCATGCTACATGCACGGTACAACGTATTTCGTGGACCCCATAAACACATCATATCACGCCACATCTCAAACGTACGTGTGAGCCTATTTAATCGGTACGACCTCTTGTCCACCCGAAGCTCCTAACACGGCTAATTAATCATGTCAAAACAATGCACGTGTGAGCCTATTTAATCGATGTGACACCCAGTCTACTCGAAGCTCCAAACACGGTAACATGCAAGGTGGGCATCCAGTGCGAGACAAACTCCAAGCACAATGCCAAAACAATTATGAAATCCATGTGAAAACTAGTGCCTCTTGCACTCATGTGTGTAAAACACGTCAAATCTCGTGCTAGTTATACTCTAGCACGCTTTCATACTCACGAAATCATGTAGGTGGCTCAAAACTTTGCAAAGTATGGTTAACAAAACCAAAACACACTCATTTCTTTTGCAAATCATTTTAATGTCAGCCAACCTACCAATCATTTGCTAAAAAGCAATAAAACATGATTTTCAAAGCAATATGCTTTTATTTTCATGCACATTTCTTAAACTCCCAACTTTTACCCTTCAATCACCTAACATCATTTCCTAATCTCATGCATTCTAGCAAAACATTTAAGCGCCCAAATTACGCACAGATATCTCTAAGAGTCCACACAATTCCCTTACCTTGATTTACTTGGTGTGACTCCTTTCCTTTTAGCTTCTCACGCTCTTGGCTCAACTCGCCTCGACGTATCGTCGAAAGCTGCGATTCATTCATTAAATCAATTGAGTTAATGTATTTAACCCATAATTGTCCTCACTAGTCAATATTATTCACTTATGCATTTTACCAATGCCTTATTCCACATTTTACCTCTTTTAGGTAAATCTCACAATTTATCCACTAACCACATCTTAAAATCAAACCATAACACTATTAATAACTTCTACATATCTCATTCATCATTAATCTCCATACATTCCACTTTCTCACTCTAGACCATTTCTAGGTCATAATCATTCCAATGCATTTTAGATAGTTTCTAACCATCCATACTCATACCAAACAACTCCAAAATCAATTATATAAACAGTGTACCATGGTTGGAGTGTTAGAATCTTACCCAATTTGATTTCTCTTCTTGCTCCAAATGGCAATGCCCTTAACTCCTTCAATACCAAGAATGGAAAAATGCCTTCCAACTATGTTGTTCTTCTCTTTGATAGGAATAACTTTGCCTCTAATGGTCTCTCTTCAAACCTCACTGAAAATGGCTGATTTTAGAGAGAGAAAGTTAGGTTTTTGGGTTGAAAGTGGAAGGTTAGTGTTTTTCCCAAAATTTTTTGATTTTCAGCACTCCTTATATAGAAATAGCTTGAGGAGATTGATCTGGTCCAAGAGGAGATCGATCTGGTCCCCTTAAATCCCTCCTTTTCATGGTATTTTAAGCATGAGATCGATCTGTCGAAGCATGAGATCGATCTGTTCCCAAACAAAGAGCTAAGGAGATCGATCTGGTGCTTGAGGATCGATCTTTTTTTACTACAGAATGCTTAGGAGATCTATCTGCTCTATTTTATTTCCCAAATAAGAGCATTTTGGCTCTTCCAGATCGATCTCTCATCCTATGAGATCGATCTGCCCTTCATAAATTCCAGATTTTCTGCAGTTCTTCTGCAACAACACTTACCAAACTTCATAGATTTTGTTGCCATGATCATTTTCTCATCCAATCATCTTTGAGGCTTGTCAATGACATCCATCCACACTTCATACACATTAAAACTTATGTAGAATCTTTGTATGACCAATGGTACTTAATATAAACAAAAATGGAAGTGCACAACTTATGCAATTCTACTTCCATTTTACCAAACTACTCATAATCCATTCTACACACATTCTCCACATGTTTAAGTCCATTTCTTCACATTCATACATAATGTAACTTGTATGTACAATTACCACTCTCATTACAAGTGCGTACATTACTTATGGACTTACATCACATATACTTCACTCATGAATTCATAGTACAACTCTATTTACATTTCTATGTACATATATACCCTTATACATATACGGGGTCTCACAAAAGGAGTCACACCAAGTAAATCAAGGTAAGAGAATTGTGTGAACTCTTAGAGATATCTGTGCGTAACTTGGGAGCATTAAATGCTTTGCTAGAATGCATGGGACATTAGGAAATGATGTTGGGTGATTAAAGGGCAAAAGTTGGGTGTTTGACGAAATGTGCATGAAAACAAAAGCATATTGCTTTGAAAATCATGTTTTATTGCTTTTTAGCAAATGATTGGTAGGTTGGCTGACATTGAAATGATTTGTAAAAGAAATTAATGTGTTTTGGTTTTGTTAACCATACTTTGCAAAGTTTTGAGCCACCTACATGATTTCGTGAGTATGAAAGCGTGCTAGAGTATGACTCGCATGAGATTTGACGTGTTTTATACACATGAGTCCTAGAGGCACTAGTTTTCACATGGATTCATAATTGTTTTGGCATTGTGCTTGGAGTTTGTCTCGCACTAGATGCCCACCTTGCATGTTACCATGTTTGGAGCTTCGTCTAGACTGGGTGTCACATCGATTAAATAGGCTCACACGTGCATTATTTTGACATGATTAATTAGCTGTGTTAGGAGCTTCGGGTAGATAAGAGGTCGTACCGATTAAATAGGCTCACACATGCATTTGAGATGTGGTGTGATATGATGTGTTGATTGGGTCCACGGAGTACGTTGTACCATGCATGTATCTTGGAGTACATTGTACCGTGTTGAGTTGTAATGTGCCATCTTCGGACGAGATCTGCTATGGACCGATGGGTAGGATTTGACCCACCTCCCATGTGGAAGCAGATAGTGGTGATATTCCGCACACCTGATCCGTGTAGCCGGTATCACAGGTTATGTACATAGGCCTTGAGGTTATTACCTGTTGTTGAACTACCTATCTCACATGTCTATTGCTTTGAGAATAAATCCATGTTTGCAATGATTTGTGGGTCAGAAAAGTCCGAGGATGGGCTGAGACCTGACTAGTGTTGGATTGATTTGTTAATGGTTTTTAAAGTGCACGGATGCATGATGTTTAATGCCATGCTTTATTGTGAAAATGCATGATGGGTAATGCCATGCTTTTATTGTGAATTATGCATGATGATTTATACCATGCTTTGAGTTAAAATGTGCACTGGATTTTAATAGCATGAATGCTTTACATACCATTAACACAATCATATACTCATGTTTTAAGAGAAATGATGAATTAAATGCTTTTGAGCCTGGCATCACGATCACGTAGATAGTGCAGTATCTACCTGTTCGCATGATTGCCTTACTGAGCGTGTGGTTTGCTCACCCCCTTATTTTCCCCCTCTCTATAGAGTGTTGAGTATAGATTGAGCGTGATTGGAGGCGTTTCCCTTTTGGTAATCCGCTGCATCCCATCGCTAAAGGTATACACAGTTGGATTATTTTGTATCTAAACTAGACTTAGCATAGTAGCATTTTGTATGTAACTATTGGGGATGTAAAACAATGTAAACACATGTAACGACTCTGATATATATACATTTATACAAGTGTTTACTCATAAATAATGTTCAAATTGAATGGGTATGGTGGAATGAATTAGGCGTCGACACACAGCCCAACTGTTAAGAGTGTGGTTGTTCACGATCGAGGAAGGATGATTAACAATTGATGCATTAAAATGCGAAAAATTTGTACGTATTTTGGTAAGTTGAGGGTCGTGACAAGGTGGTGCAAGCCCCTAGCAGCACTACAATAAGGATTGCTCTCATGTTCATAGAGTCAGAGGTTCACTCTCACATCTCACTAGCGACTGAATTTTATCAATAATTTTAGCAGAATTGTAATTTTAAGTTAATTATATAGAAATTCTTATAATCAAACTACTTGGTTATGCTTAATCTTTGATTGAATATTTAGGTTTGGCTGAGGTGAATTTAAGTGAATCTGTATTTATTGATCTAAGTGTTCTATTTTTTTCCTTTTCTTTTTATGAGATGAAATACAGAGAGTGAATTTTTTTCTCGAAGAATAGCAACAAAAACAGATAATAGCAACAATAATAGTCCTTTATTTGTCGCTATTCATTATTATGACCGATTTTAGTGGTCGTGACACGCTGTTACGATCACGATTGTTATTCTCACTCGTTTTTTCTTTGATAGAGATGACGGGTAATCACACTACTACTAAATAGAGGTCGCTACACCGCTATTATGCCGCTATTTATATCTCTGTTATTAACTTTTCTTTTTAATTTTGAGTCGCTTTTATTTCTTCTTCTTTTTTTTCTTTTAATTTCTTCTTTGCATTTTAGACTTACTTTGGAGACATGATAATTCTATATTTTTAGAATTATTTATGCTTAATTTCTTAATTATTTATTTAAATCCCCAATTTATTTTGTTAATTATCCCCTTTATTTAATTAAAATTCTCATATTTGTAGATAAATTAAATCCGGATGAATTTGAAATATTTCGGTAGAAAATGGATCGAAATTGGGCTAAAATTGAGATTGGACCATGCGGACAACACGAGCCTAGCACATCCAATTGGACAAAAAGATAGATGACATGGAAATATTATTTTTTAAGGAGCCAATGGTGTGAAGACAAGTGGCCAAAGAATGCCAACTCATCTAGGATGGAAAAATTACAATTGTACCCCTAAGTGAGTGTATAAATAGAAAAAGATGGCAATTGAAAATAAGGTAGCCTAAGTTAGAATAGAGGTGAATTAGGGTAGAATAGTTTTAGGTTATTTTTAAAGCTTTCTTTGTTTTTCCGAATAGTTTTTTTTTTTTCAATCAAGCAATTTTATTGTTCATGGCACTTTCTTAATGTTTTTATGAAGTTTTTCATTTTCTTTGCTCGGTTATTTGTAGTTCATATTATCAAAGTTATTTTCTTTGCAATTGATTCAATGAAAGTTAATGGAAATTGTTTGCCTCTCTTTGTCTCATTCTCGGTTTTCCTAAATTATTATTGTTTTTGTTAAAGCAATTTTTATTTTTATTTTTTTAGCTCTCGGGTTACTGTCATTATGCATTCGGTATCTTGGCTCTTTATTCATCTATGTTGTTTGATTTTGGTGCTTTGATGTGGGAAAATGCTAGGCATTGTTCCACATCAAAGGCAATGTGGAACTATGGCATTAAGAGCTGGATTTAGAGCAATCCGATGATGATGGTTTTTCACGTTTATGATACTATGGGTTTGAGTGTGTAATTTCAGCAGTTGTGTTCTTTTCTGTTTTACACACTTCCTCTCGGTTTTAATATCATGTTTTATTATGATTTCTTGTTCTTCCTTTTCTTTATTTGAATCTTACTTGTAGGCATTTTATGTCTTTTTTTTTTTACTGCATATAGATTAGTAGCTGCCAATGTGTGTTTACCGCATTTTCATTATATCTATTTCATTTACTGCATTTTAATTCTGCTTTATTGTTGTTCGTGGCTTGCTGGTGGCTAGTGAGAAGGATGCATCAAGCTATTCGGTGTAGAGTTTCATGTCACGGTTGGCTATAGCAGGAGACACGAGTTGATTTCCAGCAGCAGCATTAGCAAAGACTCTTCTCTGTTCTCCCCTATTTTAAGTTGTTTTCTACTGTTCATCTTCATTTACTATTGTAGTTGCTGGTTTTTAATACTTTATCATTTCATTCATTGTCTTTACTTCACCATTTAATGATTTTTGCATGTTTAAATCTCTTTATTTGATGATAGGTGCTGCTGAAGAATGCTGGAATGTTGCCACTCTAGTCCCGACTGTTTTGGATATGGTTAGCAAGACACCGAGGAACAGTAGTTGAAGCAGAGGTTGCAGGCCATCCGGAGCAGCAGCGAGCTAGACAAAATTGAGAATCTTACCTGGATCAATCCTGGAACAGCACCTGCAGCAAATGGCAGTACCTGGAATGGACAGTAGCCGAGAGTAGCAGCAGGAATTGAGGGAGCAGGACAGAACCGAGCACCAGTGGACAGACTGGATGTAGCAGACCAAGAGTACCTGGGCATACCGTGAGTACCTGGAGCAACCAAGATTGATTTGGAGCAGAAGATAAAACCGTGCAATGCCAGGACAACAAACCAAGCAAACTGTGGGCAGCAGCACCTGGAAATGGAGAACAAAGCAAATTTGTTGATGAAAGCATGAACATTACTATTAATCGAGACCACTTGCTGGGCAGAATCGGTTAAGGCCTTGTTTGGCCAATTAATTTGTTATTTCATGCTTTTAGTTATTTTAATCTTTATTTAGTTGTTAGTTTTTATTAATTGGTAGGTTAGTTTTTTATCTTTGCATGTTAGTTTGTCAATTTAATTTTTTTTAGTTAGTAGTTAATTTCATATTATATGCGTTAGGACTTTATTTGCAATTTAGATTAAATATGTTCCATGCATTTTTAATTTAGTTTTCATTTTTATTAGATTTTAGGTTAGTTTAATTTGCAATTTTTATTAGTTTAATTACATGCATTTTTATTTTAAGTTTGTTTAAATTTTAGTTTAATTAATTTTATTGCTATATTTTTATAATTACATTTTATTTTAATTGCGTTAATTAATTTTAATTGTTTTAATTTTCTTTTGTAGGTTATTTTCTTTTAATTGCTCAGAGTTCGGTACGCACTGTTAGCTTTGTAGATCACCCTTCAATTTTATAATTTGCTAGAATATACTTAGGGTAAGATTAACCGGTAGTTAATTAGGCTAACCAACTTCTCTGAGGGACGATAACTCGGGACTCAAATTATAAAATTGTACGACCCGTGCACTTGTGGACAATACCTTCAGGGCGTGTCAAGTTTTTGGCGCCGTTGCCGGGGATGTTTTAGTTAGTCATTAATTAATATCGGTGAAATTATGCTTAGGTGTAATTCTAGCTTGTAAATATTTAGGTTTTAAATATTTAGATCCTTAGTTTAGTTTAGTTAATTTTCTCCATTTAATTAAAAAAATTTTGAAAAATTAAAAAAACTTAAATTTTTTTAAGGACTTTCTGATATTTGCATACGTAGAGCCAGGAGTTTTGATTGCTTCCCTCTAGATCCTGAAATTGAATGAATACTTAGAAAAATTTGAAAGGATTCTAGGAAATTTATAGCTCCGCTGCAAAGCATCATGACAGAAAATAGGGAAATTAAGACCGTTGGAGATTATGCAATGCCGACTATTGGAGGTTATTAGACCGGTATTAGGCCACCAGCTATCCCTGCTACAACTTCAAAATTAAGCCTTCTATCCTTTAGATGATCCAGACCTCTTTACAGTTCAGTGGGCTTCCGCACGATGACCCACTTCCTGTACTTGTGCAACACGTTCAAACACAATGGATTATCTGATGATGTGCTTAGGCTTAGATTATTTTCCTTCTCGCTTAGGGATAGGGCACGACACTGGTTAACCTCCCTGCCTCCAGGATCCATTTCTACATGGGACGAGTTAGCCCACCAATTTCTAAGTTTTTCCCTCCCTCTAAAATGACCCAACTTCGTAGTAACATATCTTCCTTTGCCCAATTTGATTCGGAAACTCTTTATGAAGTATGGGAACGGTATAAGGAGCTTCTTAGGAAGTGCCCTCACCATGGCCTACCTTTGTGGTTGCAAGTCCAGACCTTCTACAATGGACTTACAAGCCAAAATAGGACCATTATTGACGCTGCTGCGGGTGGAGCCCTGATGTGTAAAACAGAGGAGGAAGCTTACCAGTTGTTAGAAAAGATGACGGCTAACAACTATCTATGGTCCTCAGAGAGGCAATTACCAAAGAAGTCGGTGGGTATTTATGAGCTCGACACACTGTCTACCTTGACCTCTCAAATCGCTAACCTTACGAAGAAGGTAGAGTCGCTCAGTACCCAACATAATCCTCCCACTAGTCCTAACCCTGTGTATTCTGTCCAAAGTCCTTTTCTTTTCTGCAAGCTGTGTAGTGGTACCCACTCTGTAGATAGGTGTCCGCTCAACTTAGAATCGGTTCAGTATGTTGCCCCTTCTCAAACGCAATTGAACAACCCTTTTTCAAACACCTATAATCCAGGGTGGAGGAACCATCCTAACTTCTCCTAGAGCTAAAACTAAGGGCAAACGTCTAGTTCTAGACCTGTAGGACTCCCTGGTTTTCAAGCTCCACCGGTTCAGGTACCACCATAGCCACAATTTCCATACCATCCACCACATCATCCATCCCCACCTCAATTTCAATATCATCCATCACCACCACCACCACCACCACAACCTATGCAGCCTCAACATTACCACACATCAGCAGTTGAGAAGAAGCCCTCGCTTGAGGAAATGTTCTCAACGATCCTGCAAAATCAAGCTGCTTCAATTAAGAACTTAGAGGTTCAGGTGGGATAAATAGCAAATGCTCTTAGCCAACGTCCGCAAGGGAACCTTCCTAGTAACACTGAAGTTAATCCTGTTAAGCAAAGGGAGGGTAAGGAACATGTTAGATCTATCACCCTTAGGTGTGGCAGAGAGCTAGATGAGCCATAAGTTAAGTCCAATCCTGTTGAGCCTATAGTTGAAAAACCCATAGGTTCTAATGAAGCAGCTCAGAAAGAGCAGGAACATCAAGATCAGGCTGCAATGGAAACAAAGCTAGGCGTTTCTTCATCTATGCCTTCTTCTTCTTCTTAGCCTTCCTCATCCTCTGATGCTACACATGTTTCCACTACATCCCCTTCAGTTAGACCACTAATACCTTTTCCTTAGAGGTTTCAAAACCAAAAGCTAGAACAATAATTTGCTAAATTTCTTGAGGTTTTTAAGAAACTTCACATCAACATTCCTTTCGTAGATGCTTTAGAGCAAATGCCAAGTTATGTGAAGTTTCTGAAGGATATCCTCTCTAGGAAAAGGAGATTGGAAGATTATGAGACGGTGGCCTTAACTGAGGAATGTAGTGCCATTATCCAGAGAAGATTACCCCCCAAGCTTAAGGATCCCGGGAGTTTTACCATACCATGCACTATTAGAAATTTATTCTTTGGTAGAGCCCTGTGTGATTTAGGAGCTAGTATAAATTTGATGCCATTATCTATCTATCAGAAGTTAGGAAAAGGGGATACCAAGCCTACCACAGTGACCCTCCAGTTGGCTGATCGATCAATTAAATATCCGAAGGGGGTCATTAAGGATGTGTTAGTAAAGGTGGACAAATTTGTTTTCCCTGCGGATTTTATTATTTTAGACACGGAGGAAGACAGGGAAGTCCCCATTATACTAGGCAGACCTTTCCTAGTGATTGGTAGAATCTTAATTGATGTACAAAAGGGGGAGTTGACTATTAGAGTCCTAGATCAGGAAGTAAAATTTAATGTTTTCAAACCTTTAAAGTTCCCTGATGACTCTCAAAACTATTTTAGGATGGAGGACATAAGGCTTGACCATATAATATCTGAGAGAAAGAAGGAAGTAGATAGGGTTCAGGAGGATTTAACTGTTAACATTTTGTCACCACTTTGGTTCATCCTCCTACTCTTCGCCCTGCTGATGAGTGTTGTGTTCTTTAGCTACATTTGAAGTGGCTATATTCTTCTTTTCACTTTGTATATAGTTCTTTTTCTTTTTTCTTTTCCGTTGTTTCTTTCTTTGTTTATTTTACAGGTTTCTTTACTAGTTTTATGTTTTCAATCAAGCTTCGATTGTTCATCATCATAAGAAAGGGGAGTACTATGTTCCTGAACTTCAATTCTTATATTATCTGCACACTGAGGACATTGTGCACTCTAAGTTTGGGGGAGGGGATATCCCTTGAGCAATTTTGGACAAAATTTAAAATGTTTTTCGGTAATATGAGCTTAAATTGTTTGATTTTGGGATGATTTAGTGCTTAGCATGTAGTTTTCCCATATTCTGATGATATGACCCCATGATTTAGTCTGACTTTGATTGAATGAGAAGCATGATTATAGGAAAAACATGAAGTTGAGTTCTTGAATTTATCTTGATTCTGATTGTGATTTCCTCATTTTATGCACATGTCATGTCATGAATCTGTATATTTATTTAGAGAAAGCTTATGTAGACCTAGGATTGCATTTGTTCAGTTGATTTTGTGCATCATATTCAAGAATTTGTTTGATCTAATCTCGAGGCGAAATATTAGATCACACTTAATTAGGGAGATGATTTAGGCCATCTTTGGATCGTTTGAGCCTTTTTAGCCATCCCTGTACATATTTTACCCCTAGTCACCCATCTGGGTCAAATAAGCTTTTCTCTGTTAATACACCTGCGTTATTTTCCTTAGCTTAAATACTCTTTTCCTATCCCTTACCCCGAAAACATGAAAATTTATTGGGATATATTGTGAGCTTTGTACATACGGGTATTAAGTGATAGTGAAGGAGTATTTATTCGAAAAAAAAAAGAAAAAGAAAAGAAAATGAAATGAAAAAAAAATACAAAAATAGAATAAAATGTTTAGTGAAATAAATAAGTTTGGGGGAATAAATTTGAGCTCTCACATTAAGATCCTGAAAGTAATGCATGCTAAGGGGTAATTAAACCTAAATCAACTTTATCATACCTTAACCCCAGCCTTACATTACAAGCTTAATGAAGTCCTATTAATCTTTGGTTAAGTGTGACTACATTAGTGGAGAGAGAAGTGAAAAGCAAACTTATGCGAATGATCACATGTCATTGACTTTGCATTCACTGTGTTTGCATAATCTAATCCAGATAATGTATTGTGAAGTGACTTGACATTTTTCACACACTCACGAGGAGTCCAATTTGGGTTATGATTTATGATTGAATAATTTTGAATGTTGGACTTGTAATTGTGAATCTTTAAAATTATAGTCTGTACTTTTTCTTTGAGGATAATATTGGGGAAATTATTGTGTTTAATACTTGTCATTCCTATAATTATGTTGTTTTGCTTGAGGACAAGCAAAAGCTCAAGTTTGGGGGTGTGATAATTCTATATTTTTAGAATTATTTGTGTTTAATTTCCTAATTAATTATTTAAATCCCCAATTTATTTTGTTAATTATCCCCTTTATTTAATTAAAATTCTCATGTTTGCAGATATATTAAATCCAGATGAATTTTGAATATTTCGATAGAAAATGGACCGAAATTGGGCTAAAATCGAGATTGGACCACGCGGACAACACGAGCCTAGCACATCCAATTGGACAAAAAGACAGATGACATGAAAATATTATTTTTCAAGGAGCCAATGGTGTGAAGACAAGTGGCCAAACAATGCCAACTCATCTAGGATGGAAAAATTACAATTGTACCCCTAAGTGTGTGTATAAATAGAAAAAAATGGCAATTGAAAATAAGGTAGCCTAGGTTAGAATAGAGGTAAATCAGGGTAGAATAGTTTTAGGTTAATTTAAAGATTTCTTTGTTTTTCCGAATAGTTTTTTTTCAATCAAGCAATTTTACTGTTCATGGCACTTTCTTAATGTTTTTATGAAGTTTTTCATTTTCTTTGCTCGGTTATTTGTAGTTCATATTATCAACGTTATTTTCTTTGCAATTGATTCAGTGAAAGTTAATGGAAATTGTTTGCCTCTCTTTGTCTCATTCTCGATTTTCCTAAATTGTTATTGTTTTTGTTAAAGCAATTTTTTTTTTTTTAGCTCTCAGGTTGGTGTCATTGTGCATTCGGTATCTTGGCTCTTTATTCATCTATGCTGTTTGGTTTTGCTGCTTTGATGTGGGTAAATACTAGGCATTGTTCCACATCAAAGGCAATGTGGAACTATGGCATTAAGAGCTGGATTTAGAGCAATCCGATGATGATGGTTTTTCACATTGATGATACTACGGGTTTGAGTGTGTAATTTAAGCAGTTGTGTTCTTTTCTGTTTTACACACTTCCTCTCGGTTTTAATATCATGTTTTATTATGCTTTCTTATTCTTCCTTTTCTTTATTTGAATCTTACTTGCATGCATTTTATGTCTCATTTTTTTTACTGCATTTAGAGTAGTAGCTGCCAATGTGTGTTTACTGCATTTTCATTATATCTATTTCATTTACTGCATTTTAGTTATGCTTTATTGTTGTTTGTGGCTTGCTAGTGGGTAGTAAGAAGGATGCATCAAGCTATTCGGTGTAGAGTTTCATGTCATGGTTGGCTGTAGCAGGAGACATGGGTTGATTTCCAGCAGCAGCATTAGCAAAGACTCTTCTCTGTTCTCCCCTGTTTTAAGTTGTTTTCTACGGTTCATCTTCATTTACTATTGTAGTTGCTAGTTTTTAATGCTTTATCATTTCATTCATTGTCTTTACTTCACCATTTAATGATTTTTGGATGTATAAAACTCTTTATTTGATGAAAGGTGCTGCTGAAGAATGTTGGATTGTTGCCACTGTAGTCTCGACTGTTTTGGATATGTTTAGCAAGACATCGAGGAACAGCAGCTGAAGCAGAGGTTGCAGGCTGTCCGGAGCAGCAGCAAGATAGCAGCGAGCTGGGTAAAACCGAGAACCTTACATGGATCAATCCTGGAACAGCACCTGCAGCAAATGGCAGTACCTGGAACGGACAGTAGCCGAGAGCAGCAACAAGAATTGAGGGAGCAGGACAGAACCGAGCACCAGTGGACAGACCGGATGCAGCAGACCAAGAGTACCTGGGCATACCGTGAGTAGCTGGAGCAACCAAGACTGATTTGGAGCAAAAGACAAAACCGTGCAATGCCAGGACAGCAAACCAAGCAAACCATGAGCAGCAGCACCTGGAAATAGAGAACAAAGCAAATTTGTTGATGAAAACATGAACAATACTATTAATCGGGACCACTTGCTGGGCAGAATCAGTTAAGGCCTTGTTTGGCCAATTAATTTGTTATTTCATGCTTTTAGTTGTTTTAATCGTTATTTAGTTGTTAGTTTTTATTAATTGGTAGGTTAGTTTTTTATCTTTGCATGTTAGTTTGTCAATTTAATTTTTAGTTTTAATTTTTTTATAGTTAGTAGTTAATTTCATATTATATATGTTAGGACTTTATTTGCAATTTAGATTAAATGTGTTTCATGCATTTTTAATTTAGTTTTCATTTTTATTAGATTTTAGGTTAGTTTAATTTGCAATTTTTATTAGTTTAATTACATGCATTTTTATTTTAAGTTTGTTCAAATTTTAGTTTAATTAATTTTATTGCTTTATTTTTATAATTGCATTTTATTTTAATTGCGTTAATTAATTTTAATTGTTTTAATTTTCTTTTGTAGGTTATTTGCTTTTAATTACTCGGAGTTTGGTAAGCATTGTTAGCTTTGTAGATCACCCTTCAATTTTATAATTTGCTAGAATATACTTAGGGTAAGATTAACCGGTAGTTAATTAAGCTAACCAACTTCTCTGAGGGACGATAACTCGGGACTCAAATCCCATTATTACTTGTGCGACCTATGCACTTGCGGACAATACCTTCAGGGCGTGTCAGGACAAAGTAAGATGTAAGTGTGGGGGAGAAGGGTTTAGTGTGTCTTACAAAAATTTGAGCCAAAAGTTTCAAAAATTTTATGTTTTAGTCGAATTTTGATAAAATAGGCTCAATTTTTTTATTGTTTGTCGACTTTTATAAGTTTGATTGCTGTATAATATATGTTTTTTCGATTTTTAGTTTAGGTTCGAATACTATGATATTAGTCAAATTTTATACTTTATATTTGGAATAATTTATTAGTCGACTTTTATAAAGTTGTTAGGGTTGTCAGTTTGTTAATAGTAAGGTAAATGTCGACTTTTATATATTGAAAAGTGATAGAGTTTAGGTTTGCTTTTGCTTATATATATAATCAGCCAAAGCTTAAATTCTTTATATAAATGCCAATTTGTAATATAAAGCTAATAAGGGTTCGGTTTTGGTATGTTGAATAAGGAAATTGTTAAAGTTGAGTAAAAACGATCATAATACTTTTCTCTTATGATACTTAATTCTAGCTTAAACAAAGTTTTGTAAAAGAGTTGAAAGTATTTTAATTGTTATGATTATTGGAGTGAATGCTTTCTAAAGAGTTTTAAGGTGATTGCATGATATAATATGATGTCATGACCCTTTTAATCAATTTCATCTAAAAATCACCATAAATTTTTTGTTTTTTTTTTCCTTTCCTTACCCGATCGTGAACAACCCTCACAAACACAGTTAGGCTGTGAGTCAGTACTAATCATCACTAACCATACCTCTTTCAATTAATCAAAAAGCAACACATACATTTGTAAGTTTAAGTCATGTACTTATACATGACATGTTTACTAACATTTACATATCCCATATTACATTTCAAAATGATTACTGTGTTATTACATGTGTAGATACAAAAAGAATCCTTGTGTGTATACCTCTGGGCGATAGATAGCAGTGGATATCCAAATATAACGCCCCAATCCTTCACTTGGCTACTGTGCGTGCTCTGTAGAGGAAGGAAAAATGATGAGATGAGCAACCACATGCTCAGTAAGGTAATAATGCAAGCATGGTAGATAACTACGCTATCTACATGCTTATAATGTCATGGAATAAATCATTTATATTCAGAGCATGAGGAAATAATAAAACTATGCCACATGTATATACATATATCATGTACTGAAAAACATGGAAATAGGCATGTAAACATGGAAAATCATCATGTGAAAACCTCTCATGCTCAATATAATAAATATTTATCGATTTCATCTCAAATCACAAGGTTCATCATAAATCATTCCCTTAAAGCGTAACATGTCACGACCCAATTCCATTCTCTTTAATCGAAAATCACTAAAAAAATTTTGCGTTTTACTGTTACCTTACCCGGTCGTGAACTAACTCACCACACGCTATTGGGCTGTGAGTCAATAATAAACACCACATCTCATTCATTCTCAGTTAAATAAAACGATGTCATACATTTGCATTTAATCTTGTACTTATACAAAAGCATGTTTTACTGACATCTACATCCCCCATAATTACAACTCAAAGAATACTGTGCTTTTACATTGTTTAGATACAAAAAGAATCACTGTGTATATACCTCTAAGCGATGGAGATGCAGTGGAGTCCAAAATACCACGCCTCAGTCCTCACTGGGCTACTATGCACGCTCTGTAGGGGGGAAAATAGAGAGGGATGAGCAACCACACGCTCAGTAAGGCAATAATGCAAGTATGGTAGATAACTACTCTATCTACATGCTGATAGTGTTATGCATAAATCATTTATGGTAGGAGCATGAGGAATAAAACTATGCCATATGAGTATACATATATATCATGTATCAAAATCATGTACATTGGCATATAAAACATGGTAAAAACATCATGTATAAATCATCTCATGCTCGATCTCATTTAAATTCATAAAAGGGCAACTCATTAAGAAACCTCCTTTTTAAACCCATGTCATAAAACTCTTTCTCAACACGTACAATCACATCACATCAATTCACAACCTCATTTTCATTTCACAAATCAAATCCACGAGGCTCGACCCCTCCTTCGGGTCTACCTTAAACAATCACAAATCACACTTAGAGATCTAAAAATCATGTGGTAGTAAGTAAATCAAGCAAGGAGACAGGTTACTATATCTCAAGTGACTACGTTGGCCAATCGTCACATATCATCCCAGACCACACGGATCCCGGTGTGCGGGGTATCATGCTGGCATGAAGGTGGGTTAGTTCTCCGCCAGACTTTCTCAAATCAAGTAACCACTACGCGGTACATCGTACTCCATGTGATATACACGGTACATCGTATTCTGTGGACCCATAACATGGTTGGGGGTGCCTGCCATAGGTCTTATCTACCCCATACCAAGTGTAACCTTTATAGTCTCAAGAGCGCGTGGGAGTAACCTCAATACCAGGTCCTAGCCCCTCATGGCCTTGCTCGCCCCTGTTGGGTTCCCTGATTCAGGTCCTAGCCCCTCACCCTCACCCCACTCAAGAGGTCTGTTAGGCCTGTTGGGTTCCCTGAATGGATTATGTCAGGTCCTAGCCCCTCACCCTCACCCCACTCAAGAGGTCTGTCAGGCCTATTGGGTTCCCTGAGTTAATCCGTATCTCTCACCACGGCCTCATACATACCACAGTGTGAAAACCAGCGCGAGCTACGCTCTAGCGCGAATTCATGCATCTAAACCAATCACTTCGTACGAGCAACGCTCTAGTACCGCATTTATGCATAAAAATATGAAGAAACCATGTACGAGCATAGCTCCAGTACGGTTATATGCATAAGAAAAACCACTCAAATCCAAGTACGAGCGTAAGCTCCAGTATGATTTATAAAACATCATCACAATTCAAATCAAAGTGCGAGGTAAGCTCAAGCACGTTTCACACAAGTGAAAACATAGAAATCCAGCACGAGCGAGGCTCTAGCGCGATTTATGTCATACAAATACGATAGGCGGCTCATACACAATCACACAATCCCGGCAATCGGGTTTAGCACTTCACTAATGCTTTTCCACAACAATAATAAAACACTAGCCGACCCATCTACAAACTTGCTTAAAACCAAGCAATTCCGTTTTGAAAAAACATCAAAACATTAGATTTATGCAATTATTAGCCTTACTATCCCATTTCCTTACAATACCATTTCAACCACCAAATCCTCATACAATTATTCATAGTCACATCCATACATCTTCAAAACACATTTCTATAAATCCATACACATTTCCAAAGCCCTATACACCCACAAAATATGAGCAGCTACCTCTATATACTTACAGAATTCCCTTACCTGGAATCGCGATGCGTGATTCCACTTCCTTAAGCTGCTTACTTGTACGGTTCGATTCGTCTTCAACGAACTCTTCGGGACTGCACAAAATTGTATTCCACATTATATTCGATCCATAAAATGCAACCCTTGTGCTTGCTATAGTCAATTTAATCTATAGCCTCCATTAATGCTTATATGGCCTCGCTTCATTACTTTACCCATAACTCGAGTCTATGGATCTTCTTAGTCCTATTAACTTATTTCGAATCGATATTAAATCGACATTAAGCTCATAGTGTTCATATTTCATGAATTCCCTCACTATGGCATTTTATCAAGCATATACATACTCATTTTCACAATTTCACTTAAACCCATATTATAACTCCACATAACCATTCCAAATCATCCACATTACTCATCTAACAACTTATCATAACCTATAAACCACCAACTCTCCAAATCATACTTTCTCACACTAGAGGCATTCCATTTTCTAGGTTACATTAGTTTCTAACACAACCTATGTGTTTCCATCCATACATACTCATGCCAAACAACTCCAAAATCAATTAAATAGACAATGTACTTGGATTGGAGTGTTAGAATCTTACCCAATATGATTTTTCTTCTTGCTCCAAATGTCAATGCCCTTATCTTCTTCAATACCCACAATGGGATTTTGGGTTTCAACTATGTTGTTCTCTTCCTCAAGATGAACAACTTAATGTCTAATGGTCTCCCCTTAATTCTTGCTAGAAATGGCTGATTTTAGAGAGAGAAAGTTAGGTTTTTGGGTTAGAAATGGAAGATTGGTGTTTTTCCCGAAATTTTTAGATTTTCAACCCTCCTTATATAGAAATAGCTTGGGGAGATCGATCTGGTCCAAGAGGAGATCGATCTGGTCCCCTTAAATCTCTCATTTTCACGAAATTTTAAGCATGAGATCGATCTGTCGAAGCATGAGATCGATCTGGTCCCAAACAGAGAGCTAAGGAGATCGATCTGGGTGCTTGAGGATCGATCTTTTCATCACCGAATGCTTAGGAGATCGATCTGGCCCCATTAGAGATCGATCTGCTCTATTCCATTGCCCAAGTAAGAGCATTCTGGCTCTTCCAGATCGATCTCTCATCCTATGAGATCGATCTGGCCTTCATGTTTTCCAGATTTCCTGCAGTTTTCTTGCTGCAACTCATACCAACACATCCTTAATCTGTTGCCATGGCCATTTTCTCATCCATCCACCTTTATAAATTGAAAATGGCATCCATTCATACCTTATGCACATTGAAACTTGTGTGCATTCATTGTATGTCTAAAAGTATGCTACATAAAACCAAATGGAAGTATAACTTCATTCCATTTTACCACACTACTCATTTTGAGTTTCAATCACATCCATCACTTGCCAAAACTCATTTCTTCATATTCATACTCAATGAAACTTGTGTGTACGTTACAAATCATATTACACATACGTACATTGGATCCATGGACTTACATCAATCATACTTTACATTACAAGTCCATTCACATTCATTACACATCACAACTTTACATATACGGGGTCTCACATTCTCCCCTCCTTCAAGGAATTTGGTCCCTCAAATTAGAACCAAGTCACTCTTCAAAAAGTTGGGGGTACTTCTCCCGTATCAAGTTCTCCAATTCCCACGTGGCCTCTTCCGCCGTGTGATGTTGCCAAAGAACTTTCACCTAGGGGATTGTCTTATTCCGCAACACTTTCTCTTTTCTGTCCAATATCCGAACCGGCTTCTCAACATACGTCATACTCTCATAGAGCTCCAATGGCTCATATCTTATCACGTGTGCCGGGTCCGGGTGGTACTTCCGAAGCATCGAGACGTGGAAGACGTTGTGGACATTTGCCAAGTCTGGTGGTAATGCCAACCTATACGCCTTATCTCCCACTCTCTCCAAAATCTCGAAGGGTCCGATATATCTAGGGCTCAGCTTGCCCTTCTTACCAAATCTCATAATACCCTTCGATGGTGATACCCTCAGAAACACCGACTCACCCTCATCAAACTCCAGTGGTCTTCGTCTCTTGTCAGCATAACTCTTTTGTCGGCTCTGAGCTGTCCGTAATCTCTCACATATCAACTGGACGTCCTCAGATGCCTGCTGCACTAAGTCCGGAGTAAAAATCTGTCTGTCACCAACCTCTTCCTATCCAATAGGGGAATGGCATCTACGCCCGTATAATGCCTCATAGGGTGCCATCCCGATACTCGCATGATAGCTATTATTATAAGCGAACTCGGCTAACTGCAGGTGGTCATCCCAGGAGCCTCTAAAATCCAGCACACACGCTCTCAACATATCCTCGAGGGTCTGTATAGTCCTCTCTGACTGCCCATCTGTCTGAGGATGAAAAGCGGTGCTAAAACTCAGTCGGGTCCCCAGCGCTTCCTGAAAATGTTCCCAAAAATGGGAAGTGAAGAGGGCATCCCTATCAGAAACAACGCTCATTGGAACACCATGTAGCCATACTATCTCTCGAATATACAGGTTCGCCAATTGACTCAGTGTATCGGTAGCTCTCATAGCCAAGAAATAGGCGGACTTAGTCAACCGGTCCACAATAACCCATATGGCATCATGGCCTCTACAGGTCCTCGGTAACCCCATCACAAAATTCATGGTGACATGCTCCCACTTCCATGTCGGTATCGGTAGAGGCTGCAATAATCCTGCAGGCTTCTGATGCTCTACCTTCACTTGCTGACAAACGAGACACTTAGCGACATATTCAGCAATGTCTCTCTTCATTCCAGACCACTAATAAACCTTCCGAAGGTTTTGATACATCTTGGTACTTCCCGGATGTATCGTATACTTCGATGAGTGATCCTCTGATAAAATCGTTCTCCTGATCTCAGGATCCCTGGGAAAGCATACTCTGCCTCTGAACCTCAATAAGCCATCAGTACTCTGCTCAAAATCAATACCCACACCTGTCTGTATCTGCCTCAGCCAATCGATGCACCGTCGATCGCTCTGTTGGGCTTGCCGAATACGGCCAATCAATTCTGGCTCTAGTGTTAAACTAGCCATGATCTCAAGTCTCTCAGATCCAGGTGGGGTTACATCCAAACTGAGGTTCGCAAAGTGTTCTAACAATTCATGTTCCCGTACCATCATATATGACACCAACCCAAGGTTCTTTCTACTCAAAGCATCGGCAACTACATTTGCCTTACCCGGGTGGTACATGATTTCACAATCATAGTCCTTCAGGAGTTCGAGCCATCTCCTCTGTCTCATATTCAGCTCTTTCTGCGAGAATAGGTACTTAAGGCTCTTATGATCTGTGAACACCTGAAATTTCTCACCATAGAGATAGTGGCACCATATTTTCAAAGCAAATACTACAGCCGCCAACTCCAAATCATGTGTCGGGTAGTTCCTCTCATGATCTTTCAACTGTCTAGATCCATAGGCAACTACCTTCCCTTCCTGCATAAGCACACAGCCCAGTCCCTGGTGCGATGCATCCGTATACACCGAGAATCCTCCTGGGCTGGTAGGAATGGTAAGAACTGGAGCAGTCGTCAATCGACGCTTAAGCTCCTCAAAGCTCCTCTCACATGCCTCATCCCATGTAAACTTAACATCCTTACGCGTGAGGCGTGCCAACGGAGCAGCTAGTCTGGAGAAACCCTCTACAAATCTTCGATAATATCCTGCCAATCCCAGGAAACTTTTGATCTCAGTTACTGTCTTGGGCTGTTCCCACTGTACAACTGCCTCTATCTGGATGGATCCACCGATACCCCATCCTTTGACACAACATGGCCCAGAAATGAGATCTGTTCCAACCAAAAATTACACTTGCTAAGTTTGGCATACAACTCTTTCTCTCGGAGGGTCTGCAGAACTATCCTCAAGTGCTCCTCATGATCTTCCCTGGACTTGGAATACACCAAAATGTCATCAATGAACACTATTACAAACTTGTCCAGGTATGGCTTGAATATATCATTCATCAATGCCATAAATGTTGCGGGAGCATTCGTCAATCCAAATGGCATCACCAAAAACTCGTAGTGGCCATAACGAGTACGAAATGCTGTCTTGGGTACATCTCCACTCCTGATCCTCAACTGATGATACCCTGACCGCAGATCTATCTTAGAAAATACTTCGGCTCCCTGGAGCTGATCCAACAAATCATCGATTCTTGGAAGAGGGTACTTGTTATTAATGGTGGCCTTATTCAACAACCAGTAATCTATACACAGTCGGAGGCTTCCATCCTTCTTCCTTACAAATAGAACCGGTGCTCCCCAAGGTGAGACACTCGATCTAATAAACCCCTTCTCCAGCAACTCTTGCAGCTGTTTCTTCAGCTCTACCAATTCTATCGGAGCCATTCTATAGGGTGGTTTCAATATTAGCTCTGTACCAGGCACTAGCTCAATACAAAATTCCATTTCTCTTTCAGGTGGTAGTCCTGGTAATTCATCCGGAAAGACATCAGGGTAATCCGTAATTATGGCTATGTCCCTCAATTCCGGGCGTGCCTCATCTATATCGACCACGTATGCAATGAATCCTTCACATTATCCTCTCCATCGTTAGTAACATAAACCATCACTCCACATTCAACATTTATCATAAACAATAATTTATCTCTCAAGCAATATGCATTTAAAATCATACTCCTTTATTTACAACAAACATGCTATTTTCATATCATTTCTTTTCATCAAAATTTACAATAAGATTGTCTAATCCTGAAAATATCAATGTCTTGGCATGACAATCCATAACAACCCGATTGGTAGCCAACCAATCCATTCCCAAAATTACATTAAAATCATTCATATTCAATAAAATCAGATTGGCTATCATTTCCTTCCCCTCTATCTTTAACTTACAATCTCTACATACATGCTCAGTCAATTGACTATCATTCATGGGTGTGGAAATCATTAACATTTTATCCAACAATGTTGGTTTCACATGCTTCAATAATTCATGTGCAAAGGAAGGTGATATGAAAGAATGCGTGGCACCAGGATCAAATAATACCAATGCTTCTAAATCAAAGATTCGGATGGTACCTTTAATCACATCCGTCGAAGCATCCGCGGTGTCCTGATCCAGTGCATGTACTCTTCCTCTGCTCACATCCGCAGCCTGTTTCCCTTTTTCCTCAGCTGTAGCCCTCCTCCTCGGGGCCGCTGTCTCAACTGGAGCTCCCTCAGGCTCCTTGCCCTTCTGTGGGGCAACCTCAATCATCTCAGTGCAGAACCTCGATATATGTCCTGGCCTCCCACACCTAAAACACGAAACAGGGGGCATCTGACATGGTCTAGTCCCATGATATCTCCCACATCTCCTACACTGATCCATGATAGGTCGTGGTCCTCCAATAGTTATACCCCTCGGTGCAGTCAAGACTGGGTATACGGGAGGTCTAGTAGCTCTCTCCTGCACCTCCTCGATCTTAAGTCTCTTCTCAAAATACCTTGGGCCTCCTTTCTTGGCCACTCTATCCCTCCCGGATCTCTTTCGGTCTCTGTCCTTTCTAACACTGATTCTCCCAAGCTCGGAGGCATTTCGCTCAAAGTCTTGCTCACACAACTGAGCCTTATGTACAGCCTCCTCATAAGTCACAATGTCGAAGGGAGCTAGCTTAGTCCGGATGGCCAATCTCAATCCATCCATGAACTTCTGTATCTTTCGGGTCTCACTACCCATCGTGTCCGGGTCATATCTCCCCAAGGACATAAACTTGGACTCATACTCGTCCACAGTATGGTTCCCCTGAACCAAATTCATAAATTCCATCCGTAATTTCCTCTGTGCGGTAGCTGGAATGTATTGTCTCCTGAAGGCCTCTAGTAATATCTCCCATGAGATCTCAGAGTGTCTGGCCCTCAAAATAGCCTCAGTGGATCTCCACCAATGCTCGGCCTCGCCTTTCAACATAAACACGGCAAAGGCTACCTTCTCAGCTGAAGTGCATCGGAAAAACCTATATAGTTTCTCCATCTCATACACCCAATCCTCCGTAACTACTGGGTCCTTCACCCCTCTAAACACTGGCGATTTCAGCGCTTGAAATTCTCGCAACCTACTCAAGTCGCAGTCATAACCCAAATCACTACCGCTCTGCTGTGGAGCAATAGGAGAATCTGTATCCTGGGCTGGAGGTGGTGTAACTGTAGCTGTCTCAGCAGTCTGAGGTCTCTCCGCCTCTGCAGCTGCCTGTTCAGTAGTAGGCTATGCCGCGGGACCTCGTCTATCACCGGCACCCAATGCCTGTGTGACTATATCCACCAAATTCTCAATACTCCGCTCTATCCTAGCGAAGCGAGCCTCAGTATCCTCTGCTCTCTCAGTAGGGTTCTGTGGAGCCTGCTCAGTCTGTGGCTCCGCATGGCTCTCAGGCCTACCTCTACGGCCTCTAGCACGTGCTCTCGCCCCTCTACCTTTGCGTGTAACTGGCATAGTGCCTAACTTCCTGTATTATAATAATTTATTAAGCTCAATCCATCACAGTATACACAGTTACATCTAAATAAAAGCACAGTACTATGGGGATGTACTTTCCTACATTTTATTAATGACTCACATCAGGCCAACACAGCTATGATACCAATCTCTGTCACGACCCAATTCCATTCTCTTTAATCGAAAATCACTAAAATTTTTTTACGTTTTACTGTTACCTTACCCGATCGTGAACTAACTCACCACACGCTGTTGGGCTGTGAGTCAATAATAAACACCACATCTCATTCATTCTCAGTTAAATAAAACGATGTCATACATTTGCATTTAATCTTGTACTTATACAAAAGCATGTTTTACTGACATCTACATCCCCCATAATTACAACTCAAAGAATACTGTGCTTTTACATTGTTTAGATACAAAAAGAATCACTGTGTATATACCTCTAAGCGATGGAGATGCTTGTTTAGATACAAAAAGAATCACTGTGTATATACCTCTAAGCGATGGAGATGCAGCGGAGTCCAAAATACCACGCCTCAGTCCTCACTGGGCTACTATGCACGCTCTGTAGGGGGAAAATAGAGAGGGATGAGCAACCACACGCTCAGTAAGGCAATAATGCAAGTATGGTAGATAACTACTCTATCTACATGCTGATAGTGTTATGCATAAATCATTTATGGTAGGAGCATGAGGAATAAAACTATGCCATATGAGTATACATATATATCATGTATCAAAATCATGTACATTGGCATATAAAACATGGTAAAAACATCATGTATAAATCATCTCATGCTCGATCTCATTTAAATTCATAAAAGGGCAATTCATTAAGAAACCTCCTTTTTAAACCCATGTCATAAAACTCTTTCTCAACACGTACAATCACATCACATCAATTCACAATCACAACCTCATTTTCATTTCACAAATCAAATCCACGAGGCTTGACCCCTCCTTCGGGTCTACCTTAAACAATCACAAATCACACTTAGAGATTTAAAAATCATGTGGTAGTAAGTAAATCAAGCAAGGAGACAGGTTACTATATCTCAAGTGACTACGTTGGCCAATCGTCACATATCATCCCAGACCGCACGGATCCCGGTGTGCGGGGTATCATGCTGGCACGAAGGTGGGTTAGTTCTCCGCCAGACTTTCTCAAATCAAGTAACCACCACGCGGTACATCGTACTCCATGTAATATACACGGTACATCGTACTCCGTGGACCCATAACATGGTTGAGGGTGCCTGCCATAGGTCTTATCTACCCCATACCAAGTGTAACCTTTATAGTCTCAAGAGCGCGTGGGAGTAACCTCAATACCAGGTCCTAGCCCCTCATGGCCTTGCTCGCCCCTGTTGGGTTCCCTGATTCAGGTCCTAGCCCCTCACCCTCACCCCACTCAAGAGGTCTGTTAGGCCTGTTGGGTTCCCTGAATGGATTATGTCAGGTCCTAGCCCCTCACCCTCACCCCACTCAAGAGGTCTGTCAGCCTATTGGGTTCCCTGAGTTAATCCATATCTCTCACCACGGCCTCATACATACCACAGTGTGAAAACCAGCGCGAGCTACGCTCTAGCGCGAATTCATGCATCTAAACCAATCACTTCGTACGAGCAACGCTCTAGTACGGCATTTATGCATAAAAATATGAAGAAACCATGTACGAGCATAGCTCCAGTACGGTTATATGCATAAGAAAAACCACTCAAATCCAAGTACGAGCGTAAGCTCAAGTATGATTTATAAAACATCATCACAATTCAAATCAAAGTGCGAGCTAAGCTTAAGCACGTTTCACACAAGTGAAAACATAGAAATCCAGCGTGAGCGAGGCTCTAGCGCGATTTATGTCATACAAATACGATAGGCGGCTCATACACAATCACACAATCCCGGCAATCGGGTTTAGCACTTCACTAATGCTTTTCCATAACAATAATAAAACACTAGCCGACCCATCTACAAACTTGCTTAAAACCAAGCAATTCCGTTTTGAAAAAACATCAAAACATTAGATTTATGCAATTATTAGCCTTACTATCCCATTTCCTTATAATACCATTTCAACCACCAAATCCTCATACAATTATTCGTAGTCACATCCATACATCTTCAAAACACATTTCTATAAATCCATACACATTTCCAAAGCCCTATACACCCACAAAATATGAGCAGCTACCTCTATATACTTACAGAATTCCCTTACCTGGAATCGCGATGCGTGATTCCACTTCCTTAAGCTGCTTACTCGTACAGTTCGATTCGTCTTCAACGAACTCTTCGGGACTGCACAAAATTGTATTCCACATTATATTCGATCCATATAATGCAACCCTTGTGCTTGCTATAGTCAATTTAATCTGTAGCCTCCATTAACACAACCTATGTGTTTCCATCCATACATACTCATGCCAAACAACTCCAAAATCAATTAAATAGACAATGTACTTGGATTGGAGTGTTAGAATCTTACCCAATATGATTTTTCTTCTTGCTCCAAATGTCAATGCTCTTATCTTCTTCAATACCCACAATGGGATTTTGGGTTTCAACTATGTTGTTCTCTTCCTCAAGATGAACAACTTAATGTCTAATGGTCTCCCCTCAATTCTTGCTGGAAATGGCTGATTTTAGAGAGAGAAAGTTAGGTTTTTGGGTTAGAAATGGAAGATTGGTGTTTTTCCCGAAATTTTTAGATTTTTCAACCCTCATTATATAGAAATAGCTTAGGGAGATCGATCTGGTCCAAGAGGAGATCGATCTGGTCCCCTTAAATCTCTCATTTTCATGAAATTTTAAGCATGAGATCGATCTGTCGAAGCATGAGATCGATCTGGTCCCAAACAGAGAGCTAAGGAGATCGATCTGGGTGCTTGAGGATCGATCTTTTCATCACCGAATGCTTAGGAGATCGATCTGGCCCCATTGGAGATCGATCTGCTCTATTCCATTGCCCAAGTAAGAGCATTCTGGCTCTTCCAGATCGATCTCTCATCCTATGAGATCGATCTGGCCTTCATGTTTTCCAGATTTCCTGCAGTTTTCTTGCTGCAACTCATACCAACACATCCTTAATCTGTTGCCATGGCCATTTTCTCATCCATCCACCTTTATAACTTGAAAATGGCATCCATTCATACCTTATGCACATTGAAACTTGTGTGCATTCATTGTATGTCCAAAGGTATGCTACATAAAACCAAATGGAAGTATAACTTCATTCCATTTTACCACACTACTCATTTTGAGTTTCAATCACATCCATCACTTGCCAGAACTCATTTCTTCATATTCATACTCAATGAAACTTGTGTGTACGTTACAAATCATATTACACATACGTACATTGGATCCATGGACTTACATCAATCATACTTTACATTACAAGTCCATTCACATTCATTACACATCACAACTTTACATATACGGGGTCTCACATAACACCTTGTCAAAACATTAGCAAAACCAATCAAAACAATGTATCATTCCTTTAAAACATATCATAAGGTTCGACCCCTCCCTCGGGTCTACCTTGGATAACATAAATCATCATCGGTATCTAAAACCATGTGATATCATGTGAGACAGCCGGTCATGGTAAACCAAGGACTCTGTGGGCCAACTATGTCATAATCATCCCAAAACACACGGATCCCGGTGTGCGCGGCATCATTCTGGAGCGAAGGTGGGTTAGTTCTACGCCAGACTTTTAAATCAACATCAACACCACATGGTATAGCATACTCCATGTGATCTAAACGGTACAACGTACTCTGCAGACCCATATCATGGTTGGGGGTGCCTGCTGTAGGTCTTATCTATCCTATGCCATGCATAACCTACTCAGTCTCAAGTGCACGTGGGAGCATCTCATCCATGTGACTAGCAGTCTACACGAGGCATCCAGCTTGGCTTGTGGGAGTATCTCATCCGTGTGACACAAAGTCTACACGAGGCATCTAGCACAACTCATTACATATCACAGTGTGAAAACTCAGTGCGAGCAAAGCTCTAGCATGATCTCATGTATCATCAACAAATACCCTCGTACGAGCAACGCTCTAGTATGACTTATGAATAACAAATAATGAAGAAATCACGTGCGAGCATAGCTCCAGTATGGTTATATGCATAAGTAAGTCAAGGAAAACCCATGTACGAGCTATCAGCTTTAGTACGGCTTATAAAATATCATTGACTCAAAATATGGTGCGAGCTAGGCTCCAGCACGTTTCATACATATTGAAAACATCAAAATCCAGTGCGAGCAAGGATCCAGCATAATTTAAACCACGTAAGTATGATAGGCAGCTCTATTTCCACAAAACATTCTCAAAAACCAAAGTTAGCACCTCACTTGGGATATTTCACAAAATCATGAAAGCACTAGCCAACCTATCTGTCAATTTTGCTTAAACCAAAGCAATGTGTTTCGTAAAAATATCAAAACATGTGATTTGTGCAATTATTAGCCTTACTATATCCCTTTTTTGTAAGATTCGCTTCCAAGCCAAAATCATTTATATCCAAATTTTGTCATGCAATCATCATTTCTTTTCTAGATAATCAAGTATTTACAAAGCCCTATAAACACCCTCAAAATATATGCAGCTATCTCTATATACTCACAAAATTTCCTTACCTAGAATCGCGTCTAGTGATTCCATTTCCTCAGAGCTGCTCATTTGTGCGATCCAATTCGCCTCCAACGAAATCTCTGAGACTGCACGAAATCATATATCACATCAATTCGGTCTAATATAACACAATTCTTGTGTTTACTAAAGTCGATTCGACCTATAGTTTTCATTAACACTTATAAGCCCTCACTTCCTCTTAACTCCATTTTGATCGCTTTATTAATTTCTCGAGAGTCTATTGAACTCTTTTAGGCTTATTGATTCGTACTAAATCGATATTAAGCTCATAGTGCCTTTAGTCCATCATTTACTTCACTATGGTAATTTATCAAACACCTCATATGCTTATTTTCTTAACTTGACTAATCTTACAATGTAGCTTCATTCAATCATCTCAAAATCATGCTTATTACCTCACTAACATCTTAATATAATCCATTTATCATCAACTCAGCCATATCACATTTTCTCACACTAACTCATTCTAGGTTATGCTTGTTACCTTACATTCTAGGTAGTTTTAATCATCAATACATACACCAATCTACTCACTACAACAACTAGATAAATATACTTTGAGTTGGTGTATTAGAAACTCACCTAGCTTGACTTTCTTCTTGCTCCAAATAAGAACACTCCTTTGCTCCTTCAATCCAACCTTTGCTCTAATAGCTTTTTCTCAAATCTTTGTGGAAATGTGATGGCTTTAAAGTGAGAAAGTTAGGTTAATATTGGAAACGGAAGAAATGGATTTGTTCTTGTGAAATGCATATCCAACTGCCCCATTTTTTTTTATAGAAAATGGCTTATGAGATCGTTTTGCATAGGGTGGAGATCGATCTGGCCTTGCTTGAATCCTCCAAAATTTTGAAAATTTTCAGGTAGGGGATCGATCTGTTGGATCCATGAGATCAATCTGCTCAAGGTAATGAAATCGATCTGTTTGAGGCAGAAGGCTTTGGAGATCGATCTGGTCTATCCAGAGACCAATGGAGATTGATCTGCCTAAGGGAGGATATTGATTTGGTCCTACCCGAGGTGGCATGAGATTGATCTCTCCTTGCATGGGATCGATCTGCCCTACTTCCTGCTGCATTCTAGCTGCAATTTTCCCAAATTTTTCTAAGTTGAACTTCCATCCAATTGATTTTATACTCATTTTGTGATTTATCCACACGTAGAACTTACAAACATCTATTTCTTATAATTCATATGTAATGTAACTTGTCCGTACATTTAATAATCATAAACATCACATAGGAATTTATGGGTTTTACAATCCTGCCCTCCTTCAAGAAATTTGATCCTCCAAATTAGAACTAATTCAACCTGAGAATAACTCCGGGTATTTCTCTTGTATCATGCTTTCCAATTCCCATGTAGCTTCCTCCGAAGCACAATATTACTAAAGAATTTTCACTAAGGGAATCGTCTTCGACCTCAACACCTTTTCCTTCTTATCCAATATTCGAACCGACTTCTCAACATATGACATATTCTCATTGAGCTCCAATGGCTCATATCTTATCACATGTGTCGGGTCCGGGTGGTACTTCCGAAGCATACAGACATGGAAGACGTTATGAACACTTGCTAAGTCTGGTGGCAATGCCAACCTATAAGCCTTATCTCTCACTCTCTCTATAATCTCGAAGGGTCCGATATACTGAGGGCTCAACTTTCCCTTCTTACGAACCTAATAATCCTTTTCAAGGGAAAAACTCGCAAAAATACTGACTCACCTATAGCAAACTCCAGTGGTCTCTGTCTCTTGTCAGCATAACTCTTTTGTCAGCTTTGAGCTATCCGTAACCTCTCACATATCAACTGGACATTCTCAGAGGTCTGCTGCACTAAATAGGGAGAAAAAATCTATCTGTCACCAACCTCTTCCCATCTAATAGGGGATCGACATATGCATCCATACAGTGCCTCATATGGTGCCATCCTGATACTTGCATGATAGTTGTTATTATAGGCGAACTCGACTAACGGTAGGTGATTATCCCAATAGCCTCCAAAATCCATTACGCTCTCAACATATCCTATAGGGTCTGTATAGTCCTCTTTGACTGACCATCTGTATGAGGATGAAAGGCGGTGCTAAAACTCAATTGGGTCCCCATCACTTCCTAAAAATGTTCCTATAAATGGGAAGTGAAGTGGGCATCCCGATCAGAAATAATGCTCACTAGAACACCATGCAATCGAACTATCTCTCGAACATACAAGTTCACCAACTGACTCAGAGTATCGGTAGCTCTCATAGCTAAGAAATGGGTTGACTTCGTCATCCGATCCACAATAACCCAAATGGCATCTTGACCTCTGCGGGTCCTCGGTAAACCTATCACAAAATTCATGGTGACGTGCTCCTATTTTCATGTCGGTATCGGTAGAGACTACAATAATCTTGCAGGCTTCTGATGCTTTACCTTCACCTGCTGATAGACGAGACATCTAGCGACATATTCAGCAATGTCTCTTTTCATTCTAGACCACCAATAAACCTATGAAGGTTTTGATACATCTTGGCACTCCTCGGATCTATCGTATACTTCGATGAGTGAGCCTTTGCTAAAATCAACCCCTTAATCTCTGGATTATCGGGAACACATACTCTGCCCCTGAACCTCAGTAATCCATCTGTACTCAGTTCAAAATCAGTACCCACACCTATCTGTACCTGACTCAACCAATCGATACACTGTTGATCACTCAGCTGAGCTTGTCGAATATGACTAATCAATTCTGGCTCCAATCTCAAACTGGCCACAATATCAGATCTTTCTGTACTAGGTGGGGCTACATCCAAACTAAGGTTCACAAATTGCTCTAATTACTCGTGTTCCCGAATCATCATATAAGACACCAACCTAAGGTTTTTCATGCTCAAGGCATCGATTACTACATCCGCCTTACCCGGGTGGTACATGATTTCACAATCATAATCTTTTAGGAGTTTGAGCCATCTTCTCTATCTCGTATTCAACTCTTTCTGCGAGCAATCGATACTTAAGACTCTTGTGATCAGTATATACCTGAAATTTCTCACCATAGAGATAGTGGATCCATATTTTCAACGCAAACACTACGGCTGCCAACTCTAAATCGTGAGTCAAATAGTTCCTCTCGTGATCCTTCAATTGTTTGGATCCATATGCAACTACCTTTCCATCCTGCATAAGTACATAGCCCAGTCCTTAGTGTGATGCATCCGTATACACAGAGAAACCTCCTGAGCTAGTAGGAATGGCAAGAATCGGAGCAGTGGTCAATCGACACTCAAGCTCCTGAAAACTCCTCTCACATGCCTCATCCTACAAAAAATTAACATCTTTCTGTGTGAGGCGCGTCAACGGAGCAACTAGTCTGGAGAAACCCTAAACAAATCTCTGATAATAACCTGCCAATTCCAAAAAACTTTTGATCTCAATGATTGTCTTGGGCTGTTCCCACGTACAACTGCCTCAATCTTGGATGGATCCACTGATACCCTATCCTTCGATAAAACATGGCCCATAAATGAGATCTGCTCTAACCAAAAGTTACACTTACTAAGTTTGGCATATATGTGAAACCCAGATTTTTTCCACTATGTTCATTAATTGGAATCATAAGACGAATGAATCGAGTATATGAATGTTGTAGTGATATATGAAATATGAAATTTAAATGAGAAAAGATAGTGAGTCCGAGAAGGAAAATCGGTCTAAATTAGTCCCAAACGTGTAGAAGGGTAAAATGGTCAAAAGATCCTAATTTCGGTGAAAATTCGATGAAAAAATTTCATTAAAATTATGGATTTAGGAAATCTTGATCGATAAAGGAGAAATAATGGAATTTCGAGTCCAATTGATCAAGATACGAAGATATTATGAATTTTTTGTAATTTTCGCCCGGGACATTATCCCGAAAATATGCGAAAAATACATTGAAAAAGTTAAAATAAATTAAATTAATTGAATTAATTAATTAATAAAATAAAATATGATTTTTTAGATATTTTGAGTATTTTATTATATTTTATTTGATTAAAATAAAATATAATATAATAAAATAATAGTAAAGTATATTATATATATAAAAAAACAAACTGAAAATTGAAAACGTTAAGTGTGAATTGAGAAAGGAAAACAGAAGAAACAAAAACGCAAGACAAACGAAACCGAGGGACCGACTGCCGGCGAGCCACCACCGGTGCTAGCCAAGGCCAGCTGACCACTGGAAACGAAGCCCGACAACTACTCGACCCTCTTGCCACCGGCGGCGTGCACCGAAATCACTGGAATCCAACGGATCGAGGGAGAGAAGGTCGAAAGAGGAGAAGACAATTCCGGTCGATCCACCGGCGATTGACCCCAACCGACCCCAGACGAACGTTGCCCTGCTCCAGGCCCATCGAACCACGCAAGAAACGGCCCGAGAACTGATCGAAAAAGTGGTGAACGATGACGGGAAAGCCTGTACCGGTACGGATCGGTTCAGCAATAAGAGAACCGGGCTGAACCGGATCAGTCTGAACCGGTCTGAATCGGACCGAACCGGTTCAGCTAAGAAAGAAGGGAAAAAAGGAGAAAAAGGAAAGAAAAAGAGAAAAAGGAAAAAGGAAAAATCTTCGGGGATACACCAGACTTCGGGTAAGTCGGTAAGAGGTCAAAAGTGACCGATTTAATTTTCGACAATAAATGGTATACGTGAGCCCCATCGAACTTCAATTTGCGCACTATCGTAAAATCTTGGGTAAGTAAAGCTCATTTACGATAATCTATGTAATTATCGCGCATTAAAAGTTTATTTTACGAGTTACGGATTAAATTACACAATTAGTGGATTAAATTGAGATTTTTAATTAAATTGTAGTAAATGATATACGGGCTATTCAAAGTCTAGAAAAAGGTCCAATAAGTACCAATGGGCCTAGTGAGCCTAATAGGCCTTGATGAAAGAATTAATAAGTGGAAACGAGCTTAAATCGAATTAAGGCCCATTAAGGTGCAATCGGGCCTAATAAGAAAGAAATTGGCCTAATTAGCTAAATCGACAGTAATAAATATGAGGAAAATATTTGAGTTAAATACGATTAAATCGAGGTTTATATCGATAAAACCGAGCAAAAAGAGTAAAATCGATAAAGGTCAACTTTTGGTCAAAGCTTCGATATAATCACATATTTGGATATGTTGAAATGAATTTAAGCCATATGTGATAAGTTGAACTTGTTTTGCAGCAGCTCGATCTATCGACACATTTTACGAGGTAAATTTAAGCATCAAGGAAAGTGCTCTACATCAGTCGCTAAGAGGTAAGGGATATGATTTAGAGTAGCGTTAGTACTCCTTCATCCTTACCAACTGTTTATGTATGATAATTGAATGAGATTTTACGAAATGGATTTCCAACTGTATTCAAACCGAAGCCAAAACCATTTCTCGAGTTTTCAGCATGTTTTATATATATATGAGATACATTTTTACAGCATACATGTTTATAAAAGTGATTTTTCTCCTCTAAAACGAAAGCATAGTATTTTGATGTGAGATTATGGGTTAAAGTCTCGATATGTTTTATGAAACCATGTTTTCATGATACGGGTTAAAGCCTCGAAACAACTTTTAAGCTATATTTTCACGGTACGGGTATGAGTCCCAAGAAATAGCTATTGTAACTATGCTTTCCATATTTACACGGGCTAGAGTCTCGCAATGATTTATGAAAACTATGTTTTCTATGAGAAACGGGCTAGAGTCCCGTAATGATTTATGAAAATCATGTTTTCTATGAGAAATAGGTTAGAGTCCCGTAACGATTTTAATACACGGGTATGAGGCCCGAAATGATTTTGATATAATGGGTAAGAGGCCCAAAATGATTTTTGTGGGGGTAAAAAGGCATGATATGATGATAGTCAGAGGATCTGGGGTCGATCTCGCATACATAGGGTAGCGCATGGAGACGATCGAGGATCTACTTAGCCGATGGCCAAAGAACGGGCAGGCTCTGACTTGATATGAGAAACGTGCGCATAGTCCACACTTGGTGATGCACGTGAGTTCGTGCGTATAGTCCCCATTTAGTGGTGCACGAGAGATAGTGCAGCGTACGACCCTGATCCAGTCCTACGACTCCCCTGTACAATAGCCATATGTACCTATGATGAATGTCCTACAGGACTAGATGTATGATGTCCTTCGGGACTAGTATATGAGATGATTGCCTGACCCTACACGATGAATTGACGGAATGATATATATATATATGTTTTCGCACATTTCATGCTACCTGTTTTATGATTTTATTGAGCACAGATTTTCTATGATGAGATTTTAAAGGTAGCCATGAATTATGTTTTATGAAATGTGCATATGATAGTACGACTTCACTTTTAAAGTGATAAGCATGTTATGATATGCATGATTAAGTTTTGAGATGCTTTTTACTTGTTTATACGACATGATCTGTATACTATATATGAGTTTTACCAAAAAAGATGCATGATGTATAAACTTATGATTTAAGCATTTTTTACTGCTTTTACGAAATGTAAGCATCTCTACTCTAGTACATGCTTATGTTGATTTGTAAACCCAAGAGTTTTACCATGTTTTGAGTATTTAAAGCTATTTTGAATGTATCTCTTACTGAGTCTGAAAAACTCACCCCCCTCCTCTCCATCTCCCAGATTATCTATAGCGAGTCTACTGCACATACGAGACTGTGGTCGTTGACAAGGTAGTCTGACCTTTCATCGGATACTTTCGTAACCTTGAGGTATAGTCTTACTTATATTCCAGACATGTGATACATAATAGACACTATTGTATATAATAGTTGGGATGTAATAGTTGTAAATGATTATAAATATATACAGAATGTATGTAATGTAATGAGATCCTGAAAAATGAAAAAGATTTAAATCTAGACATGGACATGAAAACAACATAGTTAATGGATAAAAAGTTTAAATTAGCCCCATTTTTCCGCGCTTTCGGGGCGTGACAATATAATTCCTTCTCTCAGAGGGTCTACAGAACTAACCTCAAATGCTGCTCATGCTCTTCCCTGGACTTGGAATAAACCAATATATCATCAATAAACACTATCACGAACTGGTCCAGGTATGACTTAAATACATCATTCATTAATGCCATAAATGCTGCAGGGGCATTTGTCAATTCGAATGGCATAACCAAAAACTCGTAGTGGCCATAACGTGTGCGAAATGCTATCTTGGGTACATCTCCACTCCGTATCCTCAACTGATGGTACCTAGATCACAGATCTATCTTAGAAATGACATGTGCTCCCTGAAGCTGATCCAACAAATCGTCAATGCGTGGAAGGGGGTACTTGTTCTTAATGGTGGCCTTATTTAACAACTAATAATCTATACACAGTCGAAGGCTCCCATCCTTTTTCCTTACAAATAGAATCGGAACTCCCCAATGTGAGATGCTCTGTCTAATAAACCCCTTCTCTAGCAACTCTTGTAACTGCTTCTTTAGCTCCTCCAACTCCATCGGAGCCATTCTATATGGTGACTTAGATATCAGCTCTGTACCAAGTACCAACTCTATACAAAACTCCATTTCCCTATTAGGTGGTAGCCCTGGTAAATCGTCCGAAAAGACATCAGGAAATTTTGCAACTACTGGATTGTCTATCAATTCTGGGTATGCCTTATCTGTGTCAACCATGTATGCAATGAACCCTTCACATTATCCTTTCCACTGTTAGTAACGTAGGTCATTATATTAATATACATAATTAGCAAGCAAATTCATCTCTCAAATATGATGGATTAAAATTATACTCTTTTCATTTACAATAATCATGTTCTTTCATTTCTTTTCAACAAAGCTTATAATAAGATTATCTATCTCTAGAAACATCAATATCTTAGCATGACAATCCATGACAACATGATTTGCAGCCAACCAATCCATTCCCAAAATTACATCAAAATCTTTCATACTAAATAAAATTTAAATCGACTACCCTATCTTCTCCCTTTATCCTCAACTTACAATTCCTATATACATACTTAGTTAACTGACTATCATTCATAGGTGTAGAAATCATTAACATTCTTTCTAACAGTGTAGGCTTTACATGATTCAATATCTTACGTGCAAAGGAAAGCGACATAAAAGAATGCGTGGCACCAGGATCAAATAACACAAATGCATCTAAATAAAAAATTAGGATGGTACCTTTAATCACATTCGTTGAAGTGTCTGCGATGTCCTGGTCCAATTCATGCACTCACCCTCTACCAACTGCCTGTTCCCTTTGTCCTCAGCTGTAGCTCTCCTCCTCGGAGCAGCTGCCTCAATTAAAGCTCTCTCTGGCTCTTGGCTTTTCTGTGGGTAGTCTCCATCATCTCAAGATAATGCCTCGCTATATGTCCGGGCTTCCCATATCTATAACACACAACAGGGGGCATCAGACAAGGCCTGATACCATGAAATTTGCCACATCTCCTACACTGATCGGTAGTAGGCCATGGTCGTCCAATGACTACACCCCTCAGTGGAGCTAAAGCTAGGTATACAGGAGGTTTAACAGCTCTCTCCTGCACCTCCTCAATCTTAGGCCTTTTCTCAAACAGTCTCTGCCCTCATCTCTTGATCCCTCTATCAATCTCGTATCTCTTTTGGTCTCTATTTCTCATAACACTAGCTTTCCCAAACTCGAAGGCATTCTGCTCAAAGTCCTGTTCACATAATTGTGCCATACACATTGCCTCTTCATAAGTGAGGATGTCGAACGGAGCCAATTTGGATCTAATGGCTAGCTTCAGTCCATCCATGAATTTATGGACCTTCAGAGCTTCACTGTTCAACATGTCAAGGTCATACCTCCCCAAAGATATGAACCAGGACTCTTATTTGTCAACAGAGCGGTTCCCTTTAACCAAGTTCATAAATTCCATCCGCAACTTCCTTCGTGCTGTGGATGGGATGTACTGCCTCCTAAAGGCCTCTAAGAATATCTCTCATGTAATCTCGGAGTGTTGGACCCTCATAATAGATATGGTGGATCTCCACCAGTGTTCTGCCTCGCCTTTCAATATAAATACGACAAAGGCCACTTTCTCAGTCGATGTGCATATGAAGAACCTATACAACTTTTTCATTTCATATACTCAGTCCTCAATAACAATTGGGTCCTTCACTCCTCTAAATACTGGAGGTTTTAACTCTTGGAACTGCCTTAACCTACTCAACTTGCAATCATAACCTAGGTCACTCTCGCTCGACTGTGGAGCAATAGGAGAAGCCATATCCTGAATTGGGGGTAGTGTGATAGTCTTCGTAGTCTGAGGCTTTTCTACCTCTGCAGTTGCCTGTCTAGTAGTAGTAGGCTGCACGGTTGGGCCTCATCTATCGCCAGCGCCCAACGCTTGTGAGGCTATCGCAACGAGGCTCTCAATACTCTACTTTATCCTTGCGCAGCGTGCCTTGGTATCTCTTGGTCTCTCAATAGGGTCTTATGGAGCCTGATCAGCCTGTGGCTCTGCATGGCTCTTAGGCCTACGTCTACGGCCTCTAGTACTTGCACCCGCCCCTCTACCTCAGCGTGTGACAGGCATAATGCCTAATTTCCTGTATTCATAACCATTTATTAGTCTTATTCCATCTCGTTATACATAGTTATATCTAAACAAAAGCACAGTAATATGGGGATGTAATGTTTCTACTTATTAGCACCGAATCACATCAAGCTAACTCAGCTCTGATACCAATCTCTGTCACGACCCTTTTCATCCATTTCATCTGAAAATCACCATAAATTTTTCATTTTTTTCTTTCATTTCCTTACACAATCATGAACAACCCTCATAAACACAGTTGGGCTGTGAGTCAATACTAATAATCACTTACCATACCTCTTTCAATTAATCAAAAAGCAACACATACATTTGCAAGTTTAAGTTATGTACTTATACATGACATGTTTGCTAACATTTACATCCCCCATATTACATTTCAAAATGATTACTGTGTTATTACATGTTTAGATACAAAAAGAATCCCTGTGTGTATACCTCTGGGCGATAGAGAGCAGTGGATATCCAAATATAATGCCTCAGTCCTTCACTAGGTTACTGTGTGCATTCTGTAGAGGGGAAAAAATGAAGGGATGAGCAACCACACACTCAGTAAGGTAATAATGCAAGCATTGTAGATAACTACACTATCTACATGCTTATAATGTCATGGCATAAATCATTTATATTCAGAGCATGAGGAAATAATAAAACTATGCCACATGTATATACATATATCATGTACTGAAAAACATGGAAATATGCATGTAAACATGAAAAATCATCATGTGAAAACCTCTCATGCTCAATATAATAAATATTTATCGATTTCATCTAAAATCACAAGGTTTATCATAAATCATTCCCTCAAAGCGTAACACCTTGTCAAAACATTAGCAAAACCCATCAAAACAATATATCATTCCTTTAAAACATACCACAAGGTTCGACCCCTCCCTCGGGTTTACCTTAGACAACACAAATCATCATCGGTATCTAAAACCATGTGATATCATGTGAGGCAGGAGGTCATGGTAAACTAAGCACTCTATTGGCCAACTATGTCATAATCATCCCATACCACATGGATCCCAGTGTCCAAGGCATCATGCTGGAATGAAGGTGGGTTAGTCCTACGCCAGACTTTTAAATAAACATCACAACCACGCGGTACAGCGTATTCCAAGTGATCTACATAGTACAACGTACTCCGTGTAACTATATCATGGTTGGGGGTGCCTTCCGTAGGTCTCATCTACACCATGCCATGCATAACCTACTCGTCTCAAGTGCACGTACGAGCATCTCATCCGTGTGACTAACAGTCTACACGAGGCATCCAATATGGCTTATGCAAGCATCTCATCTGTGTGGCTCAAAGTCTACATGAGGCATCCAGCACGACTCATTACATATCACAGTGTGGAAAGTGCGAGCAAAGTTTTAGCACGATCTCATGCATCATCAGCAAATACCCTCGTACGAGCAACGCTTTAGTACAACTTTATGCATAACAAATAATGAAGAAATCACGTACGAGCATAGCTCCAGTATGGTTATATGCATAAGTAAGTAAAGGAAAACCCACGTACGAGCTATCAGCTCTAGTACGACTTATAAAACATCATTGACTCAAAATATGGTGCGAGCTAGGCTCCAACACGTTTCATACATCTTGAAAACATCAAAATCCAATGCGAGCAAGGTTCCAGCATGATTTAACCCAAAAGCAAGTACGATGGACGGCTCTATTTCCACAAAACATTCTCAAAAACCAAAGTTAGCACCTCACTTAGGCTATTTCATAAAATCATGAAATCACTAGCTAGCCTATCCATCAATTTTGCTTAAACCAAAGTAATGTGTTTCGTAAAAATATCAAAACATGTGATTTGTGCAATTATTAGCCTTACTATCCTCTTTTTGTAAGATTCACTTCCAAGCCAAAATCATTTATATCTGAAGTTTGTCATGCAATCATCATTTCTTTTCTAGATAATCAAGCATTTACAAAGCCCTATAAACACCCTCAAAATACGTGCAGCTATCTCTATATACTCATAAAATTTCCTTACCTAAAATCGTGTCGAGTGATTCCACTTCCTTAGAGCTACTCGTTTGTGTGGTCTGATTTACCTCCAACGAAATCTCCGGGACTACACGAAATCATATATCACATCAATTCGGTCCAATATAACATAATTCTTGCAAGATGTTCGATCTGCCCTGCTTTTGCAGCATTCTAGCTGTAATTTTCCTAAATTTTTCTAAGTTAAACTTCCATCCAATTGATTCTATACTCATTTTACGATTTATCCACACTTAGAACTTACAAACATTTATTTCTTGTAATTCATATGTAATGTAACTTGTCCGTACATTCAATAATCATAAACATTACATAGGAATTTACGAGTCTTACATATGACTAAGCATTTTATTGGTTTTGTGATTTTGCCTATTGACATTACTCCTAAGCTAGGTTCAAGTAAACAAGAATGACTTTAAAAGAAAAAGAAGTGAAAAGAAAAGAATGATATGAAAGAAAAAGAAGTGAAAATAAAAGAATGATATGAGAGAAAAAGAAAGACGTTAAGTGAACAAAATTTGATATTAACTACTCCAATGTTTTGAGTCACACAAGTTTATAAGAAATAAATCTAATTAGTGACTTGAAATATGAGTATGCAAAGCACTTTAATATGAAAACTGACTTATTCTACAAGTGAGTACTTAGAAAAGCCATAATGTAACATCTAAAGCTTGAAATTATTAAGAATTCCTAATTTATTGCTAATGCTTGTAGTAATGGAAATTGGTAAGTTGCATGCTTATGTTATATGTTTCAATTAATGTTAATTATGTACTTTACATTGGCTTCTTTAAAAGTACGCATGAATATGAGAATAATGGTTGAGATATGATTGATTTGATTCTTTAATTTTACTGAGTTATGAAAGTTAAAATATTGAGAAGTATTCTTGATCTTTGTCAAACAAAATCTACTAACTTGTTAAGTTGAGTCAAAACTAAAGATTTTATGGGTATATCACTTGAAAGCCCTCAAGAGACATAAATTTCCATTAAAGGTGATCAAGGGGTTCAAAGGCTTGTTGTATGGACAAAATGCAATCATTACTACTATAAAAGTGTATTAGGAATTAAGATTTAGGAATTGAATTTAGGAATCTAGTTAGGATTTGCTACAAGACTAGCAAAGTTTAAGTGTGAAGGAATTTGATAAGTGTTTATTTTGTTGTATTTGTATTATCTAATACTATTATTTTACCTTTATTATTGTATTTAAAAGTGCTATGTAATATTCTTTTGGTATTATAGGCATTAAAAGTAGGCTTATGATAGAAAATGGAGTTAAAAAGAAACTCTTGGTACGTTTTGGATTTTCGGACCACCAAGGGTGGTAATTACGCCTCTATTCAAACTTTTCTGGAAAAATTGACCTCCTTATAAAGTTTTGGAGGACTTCTTAAGCTTTTCAGAATGTCCAAGATCATCCAAATCGGAGTTCGTTTGAAGGGTCAAAAGTCCTTGCAAAGTCAACACTAAAATTGAGAAAGTCAACTCCTAATCAGAGCAAGGTAATTGAAGAAATTAATTAAAAGCCATTTTGGAAGATAATTTCTAGATAGAGAAAGTCTATGATGAGTTGGCAAGATAAGTGGCAACCAATTCAACTACGCAAGATATGTGACGACTGTGTGGCACTTTGTTCCTACAGGATTCAAGAGGTGGCCCCCATAGTCTCACTCAACGTATTGTCCTCTTTGGCTATGCAGCAAAAGTCTCAAGGCTTTGTTCCCTCAAGACGCGTCCCTATGGGTTCAAACCTTGGAACCCTTAGGTATCTAAGCCTTACCACAATGTTACCAATTGTTCCAAGTGGATCAATTGGTACCATTGTGGTAAGGCTTGGATACCTAAGGGTTCTAAGGTTCGAACCCGTGGGGACGCATCCTGAGGGAACAAAGCCTTGAGGCTTCCGCTGTGCAGCTAAAGAGGACGATACGTTGAGTGAGACTGTGAGGGTCACCTCTTGAATCCTACGAGAACAAAGTGCCACACAATTTGTCACAATAAAATGTGCATTTTTGTGACGGACCAGCCCAACCGGCCATGACCGCCTCTTTTAGGCCCATAAACAGCGACTGCTATAACAACGTTATACGGTAACATCAACAGTGCAACAAGATCTCACCAACGCTTTTGTCTCAAAATCAATGTGAGTCGGATTATGCGACACACAGTCAGCACGCGCTCAAGCATATCACATCAGTATTTCTTTAAAATCATATCATTTTCCCTCAAATCACATATAAATTTAATTTGTTTCACAAAGCAATTCAAAACAGGTTGACTAGCCTCTTTTAGGATAAAATCCCAAAAAACAGTCTATGAAAATTTAAAATCCGGGACTTTCAATTTTAAACAGAAATCATGCCACATTAGAATCCATGCAAACCACTTAAAATCAATCAGTAAAATTAGGTTGTTCAACTAGGCTAAAATCTCTAATTTTTGGAGTCAATAATTCAACCTAAATTTTTTGATAATTTCGGTACTGCGAAATTTAGCCTAAAATTTTATATCTACAAATATACGAAAGTTACGCATATTTATCTCTAGTAGCAATGAAAATTTTCCTTACACACATGATACCATAGTTTTAATTAATATTGCATTCTTACATCTTAGTTTATAGTCTTGAATAACCGATTGCATTCTTTAATTATAAAAAGTGTTCTTTTGTTAAGTCTTACATGCTTAATTTATTCTTGCTTTCTTTGATAGAATTCTAATTTTTTTACATCTAGATTGTATTTATCGCACGATAAATTAATCATTTTCATAGTTAAAGTATAAAATCGATAGTCTTGGATGTTTAATTGAAATCTTTATTTTCTTGGATCTTGGTTAGTTTAATTGCATAATTAGCTTGCATATTAGTATTGTATTATTAATCTACAAACTTTTGTTCTTGTCGCATAAGTTTAGTACAACATAAAAGGTAGTCGACTTTGCACGTTCGCATAGGTCACAACTTTTTTTTTTAAAAGTGTTCTTTATTGATTCTTTTATTTATTTTTCTTAATCTTTACATGTATTTTAAGAATGATGTCTAGTGAGTAGAGTCTTAGTTTAGTTGGCATGTCTTTTTTATTGAATTCTTAATTAATTGATGTTGTGAGAAGCATGATCTTATTAATATATTATTGATTGAGCATTAAGATTTTCTATAGCATCTTTATATGATTGTTAATTTGGTTTGATAGAAAAAGATTGTTATCTAATTAATATGAATAATCTACTGCTTAATAAAAACTTAAGTCCATAAATGCTTTTGTTTGAAATCACCTACAGCTAGAGGGAAATCTTGTTTATGCTAAATAAATTGAGCTTGTATGTTTGTTGCTTAATTCAAATCATATCTTCCAAAAATTATAATCCTGCTAAGAATTTTATCTAGAGAGCTTGTTCTAGCTAATTGAATTAGTTAGAGATTAGTTGAATGTTATTGAGGCTATTGAGGCTAACTAAGAAGTAACTAAGAAGTAACTAGAGCTTATTGAGGCTAACTAAGAAGTAAGGGAAGACGGTGTAATAGAGCTTGTTATTACACTATGGTTGAATGCTTAAATTAATAACTATCTTTTGAATTTCAATGATCACATCTTTAAATTAAGAAACATGCCACCCAAAGTCTTCACCGTAGTAAAAGTCAAAATTTATATTATTGTTTGCATTCTTTGTTTTCTTTTTAAGTAATTGCGTTAGTCCTTAATATTAAGACCACCTTTTCGTCGTCTTTTATCTTGTGTCCATAGAGCTTTAATTTGCTCAATTCAATTACAGCAGTCTATGTGGGATTGACCTCTACTTCCCTAACTACTAGTTAGTGGTTGAAGAGTATTTTATTTTTGGTAACCTAATGACTTGCTAAACTAACCTTTGGAAGTGTACTCTTCATTTTTCTAATTGAGCTTTTCATTGTATACTCATGCATTTTCTTGTGCTTTTCTCAATTAACAATTGACACTTTTCCATCACATCTTCTTGGTCAAGTTTTTTGTTGAGTTTTTTTTTTTATGTTTGAGATGCACTTCTACGAGGAGTCAAGTTAAATTACATTTTTGCATATTTATGTACTTTGCTTTCTCTGGTGAAAGGATGCACACAATTGAGTGCTTCTTAGCTGGTTGTATTGTTTACAACAAGCTTTCTTGCTCTTGTTTTGTCAGGCTCCTAGATCTATGCTCATGCATTTAGCTTATTTCTGGTCGATTGTTCTAATATCTCAATCCGAGTCTTTTGTGTTTTCTTTCTCCATATGGGCCACAACACACATATGCGTGTCTTTTGCTTGGTGGTACTATGTACAACATGTTTCTAGATGCCAAGTTTTAGCAAGATTGTCGATGCATGCTCATGCGTTCTGTTTATTTTTGTTTAGCTGATGTTAGCATTCTAGCTTTTTTTTTTTTTGAAGAAGTGGTACCATTCACTCTTGGATGTTTCATTTTTTTTTTTTTGCTCATCTTTTTTTCTTATGACTCTTGGCTAGATGCTTAATGCTTGGACTTGAGCGCTTTATCCTTATGTCATTACACAAAAAAAGAAGAACATCAAAGACGGTAGGATGCCTTTTAGTCATTCTAGCATTTATTAAAGTTATTTTGGCTATCTTTGAGACAATAAGCATGAACTTGTTTGAACAAAACCATTTTTTAGGGAAACTTTGTAACTCAATATTTTTGGCTAGCCTTGAGCAATAGGTGAATCTCTGTATGGACAAATTCTTTTGTTCATGTAATTTTGTAAAACTTAACCATTTTGGCTAGTTTTGAGCAATAAGTGTGTCTTTGAGTAAGTAAAGCTCTCTATTCGGGTAACTCCTTTGACACTTAGCTATTTTTGCTAACTCTGAGTACTTCATGATGAAACCCCTTTATTCGAGTGATTCTTCCAATATTTAGCCATTTCGGCTGACTCTAAACACTATGAACGCAACTTTGAATTATTAAGCCTATTAGTTCGAGCAATTCTTATAATACTTAACCATTTTGGCTGAAGTTAACTAGTGATCATTGTTATGGCTAAGCAACTTAACCATTTACCCTAGTAAAAGTTCTTTCCTGGGTGACAACTGCATACTTAGCCATTTGCTCAAGTTGAATGGTCCATGTCTTCCTTTTTCTTGAACAAGCCCTCTTCTTCAAGTGGTACTTTATGTTTAGCATTCCATAACCATTTTCTAAGTTTGATAAATTCACATCCTCATTACTCTAACAAACCCCCTTGTTTGGGTGATGGGCTTCATACTTTACTATTTTTTCAAACTCTGATGATGAACATGTAAGACCCATTTTTGGTGATGTATTCCTTATGATTCATATGATGTAGCACATTTTCATATGTTAAATTGAACCATAATAAGGGATTTTGGCTTGAATGAAGTTGCAAAGAGAATGAATGAACATCCATGAATCCATGTAAAGGTTAAATAAGGGCTAAAGTGGCCACAAACTAAACGAATGGAACTCAAACATTTAAACGAAATATAAGGACTTAAAACACGAGATGGTAATGCGAGGACTGCAAATTATAAGTGCCTTTTTATGATTCCAAGCAGTACACACAAGTCACATTGTATGTGAATCATAAGAAATGAACCTTTCCATGCTTTAAGTTAGATTAGAATGAAAAATGAGTATTGAAGTAATGAAATATGAGTTTACCTTTGAAAATCTGAGAAAAATTGTAGCAGGAAGGCTCCAAATGAAGGCCAAATTGATCCCCTATTCAAAGCAGATTGATCTCTTGTTCAAGTGGACCAATCTCAATTGATTCTGTCTTGATAGGATCGATTCCATCCTAAGTGCAGATCGATCTCCATTTGATTCGGCCAGGAGCAGATCGATCTCTTCCAATAAGCAGATTTACTTCTGCCTAGTAAGGATGGATCCCTTCCTAAAGAGCAGATCGATCTTTCCCTACGAACAGATCAATCTCCACTAGACTTTATCAAGAAAAGATCGATCTCTTCCCAATGAGCAGATTGATCCCTCACCTTCATACCTGAATATTTCGATAGCTCAAAATAAGGGAAGATCGATCTCTTACCCTAGGAGATCGATCTCACCACACCTACCTTATAAAAACCCGATAGCCAAACCTTCTTCTTCTTCAGAAAATCAAAACATTTCTCCATTTTTACCTAAAAAGAGCAAGCTTTCTCACTCTAGAATACCACCCCTTCCAAAAAGATTTGAGAAAAAACTATTTGAGCAAAGTTGCTCATTATGAGGAGGAGAACCACATAGTTTGGAATCAACATTCAACTCTTTGAATTGAAGGAGAAAATGGGTCTTCCAATTTCGGACAAAAGAAAAATCAAGCTAGGTGAGTTTCCAATACACTAACTCTAAGTATGTTTATCTAGATGTTGTTAGGAGTTGATTGCTATATGTATTGTTGGTTGAAACTACCTAGAATATAATGAATTAACCATGCCCTAAAATGGGTTTAGTGTGAGAAAATGGGATATGGTGGATTTAATGATAAATGGATTATACCAAGGTGTTAATAATGGTATATGCATGATTTTGAGATGGTTATGTGAAATCAATTTATAGGATTGGTTAAAGAGATGAAATGTGCATATTTGGTGTTTGTAAAAAATGCATGAATGAATAGAAAAGCTAAAGTTAGAGCATGCAAGTCAAGTGCTTGATAAGAAACTAAGTGAGTTGTTAGCCAAATTGGCTAAGAATGGCATGATGGTGTTCGGCCACCATGCCATGGCCAAATGTGAAAATGGGCCAAGCGTGATGAAATAAATTTGATAAGGTCAATGGACCCAGAATTCGGTCCAACAAGTGATAATGAGCCTAAGGAGCCCAATGGGCCTTGGTGAAACAAATAAAATAGTCAAAATCGACTTAAGAGAAGATTAGGCTCAATAAGATATAGTCAGAATATGAGTTATTTGTAATTAACTCAAGTGATAAATGAATGTTTGTAGCTCCCGAGCATATATCCGGAGCAAATTAAGCCCAATCACGAAAAGCAAGAAAGGAAGGAGTTGCTTCACAGAGGATTGAGGTAAGGGAATTGTGTTGGCCCCTAGAGGAATCTGTACCTGTTTTTGAGTTCATCATGGTTTTCTAAAATATTTGTGGGTCATAGGAAAAGAAATAGATGTTTGAAGGGCAAAGAAAATTGGGATTTTAGAAAAGTTCATAAAAAGCAAGAACATGTTGTTCTTGCATCTTTTTACTGCTTTTTAGTATTTGAATTGGCAGGATGGCTAGCATTTAAATGTTTTACAAGAAAATATGTTGATTCGATTTTAATAACCTTTCTTTGCACACAAATGAGCCACCTACATGAGTTTTGTGGAAACAAAACGTGCTAGAGCATTGCTCGCATGAGATTTGATATGGGTTATACATGCATTAGTGTTGGAGTAATGCTCGCACTAGAGTTTTACATGCATGAGTGTCGAAGCCTAACTCGTACTAGTTTTCAAATGGATTTTACGATATAGTGCTGGAGAATAGCTCGCACTAAAGTTTTACATGCATGAGTGCTGGAGCCTAGCTTGCACTAGTTTTCACATGGATTTTACAATATAGTGCTGGAGCATAGCTCGCACTAAAGTTTTACATGCATGAGTGCTGGAGCCTAGCTTGCACTAGTTTTCACATGGATTTTATGGCATGGTGCTGGAGCGTTGCTTGCACTAGATGTCTACTTTATATTTGCATCCGAGCTAAAGAGTACTCGCACGTGGTTTTATGACATGTTAGGAGTCATGCTAGGAGCTTCGGGTAGACTGTGTGTTACACCAATTAAATAGACTCGCATGTGCGTATTGAGATGTGGCACGATATGATGTGATGATATGGTTATGGATCGATGAGTTAGACATGACCCACCTTCCGTGCGGAAGCAGATATAGGTGATACCCCGCACACTAGGATCCGTGTAGCATGGGATCACGGAGGGTATAACCATAGTCCTAGTCATTGCCCTTATTATTTAGTATTTGCCTATCTCACATGTCACATGATTTATGATGAATCTATCTTTTAAAATTGTTTTGTGGGTCAGGATAGTCCAAGGTAGGGGCAGAGTCTTGTCGAATGGTGATTTTGTATTGATTTGTGTTGAGTATAAAATGCTTTTAAATGCACCACGCATGATGATTTTCCATGCTTTGTGTAAGAATTGTGTACTGATTTGAATAATATGAATTGCTTTATATATCATGAACTCGTGCATGAACTGATGTTTTGGGGTATGACAAGTAAATGCTTGGTTTTATGCATGGCATCACAATCATGTAGATAGTACAATTATCTACTTGCTCGCATGATTACCTTATTGAGTGCGTGGTTTACTCACCCCCTTATTTTCCCCCTCTATAGAGCATTTTTAGTAGGATTGAGAGCGACTGAGGATTTGTTGTTTGGAGTCCGTTGCATCCTATCATACGAAGGTATACACATTTGTACGGTTTTGTATCTAGACCTACAATAGCACAGTAATATTTTGAATGTAACATTTGGGGATGTAAAGATTTGTTAACACATGTAATTAACAACTCTGATTAAAAAATACAAGTGTTTACCTCTAAATAAACTGTAAATTGAAATGGTATGGTTGGATGAGATTTACATCAACACACAACTCAACTGTTGGTGGTGAAACTATTCACAATCAGAGGAAGGTAAGAATAATGGATTTAATAATAAACGAAAAATGAAAAATTTGTAGTGGATTTTTGGTAGACTGAGGGTCGTGACAGATGTGGTATCAGAGCTGAGTTGGTCTGATGTGTGTCAGTTATAATAATTAGGAAAATTACATCCCTATGTTACTGTGCTTGTCTAGATTCAACTGTGTATATAGAGATGGGTTTGACTAAGAAATGGTTGTGAATATAGGAATCTTGGCATTATGCTTAACACCAATCACGGTAGAGGGGCGAGAGCACGAGCCGGAGGCCGTAGGGGTAGGCTTGGGAGCCCTGCTCAGTCGTTGCCACATGAGACTTAGGAGGAGATGGAGGTGGAGGCTGATGTTGAGCATGCCCCACAAAGTTTGGCTGAGAGATCAGAGAGTACTGAGGCACGCTTTACAAGGATAGAGCGAAGCTTAGAAACGATTTTAGAGTTGATTGCTCAATCGATACTTGAAGCTGGGGGCGGGTAAGGTCCAGTTGCATAGGGTGATGCTGAACAAGTAGTTGCTCTTGAGATGCCTGCACAGCCAACCCAAAGACCCCTGACTACAGATACTCCTACACCCCCACCGGTATAGGATACACCTTCTACTGTTACTCCACCACAGGGTAGCAGAGATTGGGATTATGGATGTGACTTGGATAGATTACGGCAGTTCCAAAAATTTAAACTGTCATCTTTCAGTGGGATTAAGGACCCAGTATCTACAGAGGACTAAGTGAATAAGATTAAGAAATTATATGGGTTCTTCGAGTGAGCTACTACAAAGATGGTTGCTTTTGCCGCATTCATGCTGAAGGGATTGACAAAGCATTGGTGGAAGTTCACCAGACCCGTTCTGAGAGCCCGACATAAAGAGATCACATGAGATGTATTTTTAGAGGCCTTCCGAAGGTAATATGTTCTGGATACTGCACAGTGAAAGCTACAGATGGAATTTTTGGGATTGATCCAGGGGAGCAGATTGGTGGATGAGTATGAAACAAAATTTATCTCCCTAGGCAAGTATGATCCTGACACGATGGATAGTGAAGTCAAGAAAGTCTGAAGTTTGTGGATGGACTTAGACCAACCATCAGATCCCGATTAGTTCCCTTTGACATACCGACCTATGATGAGGTAGTGTATAGGGCATAGTTGTGTGAATAGGATATTGAGCGAGTTACCTCAGAGTTTGGGAAGGTCGGTAGAGTGAAGGATAGAGATAGAAAGAGACAGGTAGTGGATAGAGGCTTCAGTCATAGAGGAAGCAAGATATTTTTTGGGAAGAGACCGAAGATTGAGGAGAATCAGGAGATGACAGTTAAGCCTCCCGTGTATCCGGCCATAGCTCCAGCAAAGGGTATAGTGATTGGAGGGCCACGACTTACTACAAAATAATGCAGTAAGTGTGGTAGGTACCATGGAACCCAACCACGTTATGGACCTCCTGCTGTATGTCTTCGATGTGGGAAGCTAGGGCATATGATCCAAAATTGCCCAGAGATGATTGAGAGTGCCCCACAGAAGGGCAAGGAGCCACAGAGAGCTCCTGTTGATACTCTTACTCTGAGACAAAGGGTGATAACTGAACAGAAGGGGAAGCAAGTAGTTGTCAAAGGGCGAGTACATGCTCTGGACCAGGATATTGCAGATCAGTCGTTATATGTGGTGAAAGGTACCATCTTAATCTTTGATCTTGAAGCTTATGTTTTGATAGATTTTGGTGCCACATATTCATTTGTATTGCCTTCATTTGTATATAAGTTGTTTAAACATGTGAAGCTTACCCCATTAAGTAGGAGGATGCTGATAAGCACTCCCATAAACAATAGTCAACTAGTCGAATATGTATTTAGGGATTGTAAGTTAAAAGTAGGGGAAAAGGAAATGTTAGCCAACCTCATTTTAATGTATATGAGAGACTTTGATGTAATCCCAGGAATGGATTGGTTGGCTACAAACCATGCTATGGTAGATTGTTTTTCCAAGAAGGTAACTTTTTCAGGGATAGACAGCTTTACTGTAAGTTTCCCCAAAAAATGTAATGTAAAGTTTCCTTAAAAAGTAATGAAAGCAGCAATTGTTGTAAGCGAAATAGATGCATTTCTATGCTGACTAAATGATTAATGTTTTGAAAGGTTATATTGCGTACGTGGTTAAGGCAGATAAGGCACACTCAGAAATGAGAGACATCTCAGTGGTCAGGGAATTTCCAAATGTCTTTTCGGATGATTTACCAGGGTTACCGCCAGATAGAGAGATAGAGTTTTGTAAGATTTTACACCTGGTACAGAGTGATATCCAAGCCAGCATACAAAATGGCTCCGATTGAGTTGGAGGAATTGAAAAAGCAGTTATAGGAGTTATTGGATAAGGGGTTCATCAGACCGAGTGTATCGCCTTAGGGAGCACTGATCTTATTTGTGAAGAAGAAGGATGGGAGCCTTTGACTGTGTATTGATTACAAGTTGTTGAATAACCTGACCATTAAGAATAAATATCCTCTTCCATGTATTAATGACTTGTTGGATCAGCTTTGGGAAATGTAAGTCTTTTCTAAGATAGATCTGAGATTTGAGTACCATCAGTTGAGAATTAGAAATGGAGATGTACCCAAGACAACTTTTCACGCCCAGTATAGTCATTTTGAGCTTATGGTTATGCCATTCAGGTAGACGAATACTCCCACAACTTTATGTCGTTTATGAATGAGGTGTTTCACCATTACTTGGATCGATTTGTTATCGTGTTTATCGATGACATTTTGGTATGTTCGAGATCTAGAGAGGAGTATGAGCAGCACCTAAGGATAGTGCTACAAACCTCTGAGAGAAGAAGTTATACGCTAAACTAAGTAAGTGTGATTTTTGGCTAGATCAGATCTCTTTTCTGGGTCATATTGTATCGAAGGATGGTGTGTTAGTGGAACCATCTAAGATTGAAGCAGTGGTTCAGTGGCAGAGACCCCCGATAATTACGGAGATTAGGAGTTTCCTAGGTTTAGCAGGGTATTATCAACGATTTATGGAGGGATTCTTGAGATTAGCTGCTCTGTTGACACGTCTCACGAGAAAGAATGTTGAATTTGTATGGGACGATAAATGTGAGAAGAGTTTTCAAGAGTTGAAAAGAAGATTAATCACAACTCTGATTCTTACCGTTCCTACCAGCTCAGGAAGTTTTTCTATACATATAGGTGCTTCGTACCAAAGACTGGGCTATGTACTGATATAGGATTGGAAGGTAGCCGCCTATGGATCTAAACAGCTGAAGAATCATGAGAGGAACTACCTGACCCACGATCTAGAGTTGGCAGCAGTGGTATCGCCTTAAAGATATGGTATCATTATCTATATGGTGAGAAATTTCAAGTATTTATAGACCATAAGAGTCTCAAGTATCTGTTCTCACAGAATGAGTTGAACATGAGACAAATAAGATGGCTTGATCTTCTGAAGGACTATGATTGCGAGATTTTGTACCATCCGAGCAGGGCGAATGTAGTAGCTGATGCACTGAGTAGGAAGCATCTCGGGTTGGTATCGTATCTGATGATCAGGGAACTCAAGCTGTTAGAACAGTTCGCGAGCCTCTGCTTGGATGTGACCTCGCCTGATAGTAATAGTGGCTTTATGGTAGCTAGCCTATGGTTAGAACTAGATGTGGTAGATTGTATCCGATAGGCTTAGTAGATTGATCAACAGTGCAGTGATATTATCGGGCAGATATAGAGGGGTATAAAGATTGATTTTGAGTTGAGTTCAGATGGATTGCTGAAGCTCAAAGGTCAAATATGTGTTCTCGATGATCCAGAGATCAGGAGGTTGATCTTGATCGAAGCTCACTCATTAAGGTATACGATACATTCGGGGAGTACCAAAATGTATCAAAATCTTCAGAATGTTTATTGGTGGTCTGGGATGAAGAGAGACATCGCTAAGTATGTCGCTAGGTGTCTCGTCTGTCAATAGATGACGGTAGAGCATCAGAAGCCTGCAGGGCTATTACAACCTCTACCTATAACGAATTGGAAATTGAAACATGTCACTAAGGACTTCCTGATGGGTTTAACCAAGACCCATAAGAATCACGATACGATTTGGGTAATAGTGGACAGATTGACGAAGTTGGCACACTTCCTAGCTGTGGGATCTACCGATACTCTGAGTACTTTGGCAGAATTGTATGTACGCGAGATAGTGAGATTGTATTGTATTTCGATGAGCATAGTGTCAGATAGGGATTCCTGCTTCACTTTCCACTTTTTGGGACACTTTCAGGAAGCGATGGGGATCCAATTAAGTTTTAGCACAGCTTTTCATCCTCAGATAGATAGTCATCAGAGATGACTATACAGACCCTGGAGGATATGTTAAGAGTGTGTGCATTGGATTTTGGAGGCTCCTGGGATGGCCATTTACCACTCATAGAGTTCGTCTATAATAATAGTTATCATTCGAGTATCGGGATGGCACCGTATTAGGCTTTGTATGGCCGTAGATGTTGTTCCCCTATTGGATGAGAAGATGTGGGTGATCAACAGATATTCACTCTCGATTTAGTGAGACAAGCCTCTGAGTACATCTAGTTGATTTGTGAGAGGTTACGGACAGCTCTGAGTAAATAAAATATGCTGGTAGGAGACAGAGACCATTGGAGTTTGCAGTGGGTGAGTCAATTTTTTTGTGAATTTCTCCTTCCAAGGGTATAACAAGGTTTAGAAAGAAAGGAAAGTTAAGTCCTCGTTACATTGGACCATTTGAGATACTTGATAGAGTAGGAGATAAGGCCTACAGGCTAGTGTTGCCACCTGAGCTAGCGGGCGTTCACAACGTCTTCCACATCTCTATGTTACGAAAGTACCACGAGGACTCGACGCATGTGAAAAGATATGAGCTATTGGAGCTCAACGAGAGAATCTCATACATTGAGAAGTTGGTTCGGATATTGGATAGGAAGGAGAAGGTTTTGAGATCGAAAACGATTCCCTTGGTGAAAGTTCTTTGGCAGCATCACACTGCAGATAAAGCTACATGGGAATTGGAGAGTTTAATGTGACGAAAGTACCCCGAGTTATTTATCGACTGATTGGTTCCAATTTGGTGGACCAAATTTCCTTAGTAGGGGAGATTATGTAAGACCCACTTTTGGTGATATATTCTTTATGATTCATATGATGTAACACATTTTCATATGTTAAATTGAATCATAAGAAGGGATTTTGGCTTGAATAAAGTTGCAAGAGAATGAACGAACATCCATGAATCCATGTAAAAGTTAAATAAGGGCTGAAATGGCCACAGATTAAACGATTGGAACTCAAACATTCAGACGGAATATAAAGACTTAAAACATGAAATGATAATGCGAGGATTGCGAATTCTAAGTGCCTTTTTATGATTCCAAGCAGTACACACAAGTCACATTGTATGTGAATCATAAGAAATGAACCTTTCCATGCTCTAAGTGGCATTAGAATGCAAAATGAGTATTGAAGTAATGAAATATGAGTTTACCTTTGAAAATCTGGGAATAATTGCAACAGGAATGCTCCAAATGAAGGCCATATCGATCCCATTTTTGAAGCAGATCGATCTCTTGTTCATGCAGACTAATCTCGATTGATTCTATCTGAAAAGGATCGATCATATCCTAAATGCAGATTAATCTCCATTTGATTCTGCTAGGAGCAGATCGATCTCTCCTAATGAGCAGATTGATTTCCATTTGCTTCTGCTTAGCAAGGATCAATCCCTTGCTAAAGAGCAGATCGATCTCTCCCCATGAGCAGATCGATATCTCCCCATCAGCATATCGATATCCACTAGACTCTGCCAGGAAAGGATTGATCTCTTCCCAATGAGCAGATCGATCCCTTAACTTCATACCTGAATATTTCGATAGCTTAAAACAAGGGAAGATCAATCTTTTACCCTAGGAGATCGATCTCACCACACCTACCCTATAAAAACTCGACGACTAAACCTTCTTCTTCAGAAAATCAAAACATTCCTCCATTTTTACCGAAAAAGAACAAACTTTCTCACTCTAGAATACCACCCCCTTCAAAAAATATTTGAGAAAAAGCTATTTGGCCAAAGTTATTCATTGCGAGGAGGAAAACCACATAGTTTGGGATCAACATTCAACTTGTTGAATTGAAGGAGAAAATAGGTCTTCCAATTTCGGACAAGAGAAAAGTCAAGCTAGGTGAGTTTCCAATACACCAACTCTAATCTAGATGTTGTTAGGAGTTGATTGGTGTATGTATTGTTGGTTGAAACTACCTAGAATATGATGAATCAACCATGACCTAAAATGAGTTTAGTGTGAGAAAATCGGATATGGTGGATTTAATGATAAATGGATTATACCAAGGTGTTAATAATGTTATATGCATGATTTTGAGATGGTTATGTGAAATCAATTTATGGGATTGGTCAAAGAGATGAAATGTGCATATTTGGTGTTTGTAAAAATGCATGAATGAATGCAAAAGTTAGGGTTAGAGCATGCAAGCCAAATGTTTGATAAGAAACTGAGTGAGTTGTTAGCCAAATTGGCTAAGAATGGCATGATAGTGTTCGGCCACCATGCCATAGCCACATGTAAAAATGGGCTAAGGGTGATGAAATCAATTCAATAAGGTCAATAGACCCAGAATTCGGTCCAACGAGTGATAATTAGCCTCAGGACCCCAATGGGCCTAGGTGAAATGAATAAAATAGTCGAAATTGACTTAAGAGAAGATTAAGCTCAATAAGATATATTGACTAGGATCAAGTTAGAATATAAGTTATTTGTAGTTAACTTATGTGATAAATGGATGTTTACAGCTCCCGAGGATATATCCAGAGCAAATTGAGCCCAATCACAAAAAACAGGAAAGGAAAAAGGAGTTGCTTCATAGAGGATTGAGGTAAGGGAATTGTGTTGGCCCTTTGAGGTATCTGTACACCTTTTCGAGCGCATTATAGTTTTCTAGAATGTTTGTGGGTCATAGGAAAAGAAATAGATGTTTGAAGGGCAAAGAAAGTTGAGATTTTAGAAAAGTTCATGAAAAGCAAGAACATGTTGTTCTTGGGTCTTTTTACTGGTTTTTAGCATGTGAATTGATAGGTTGGCTAACATTTAAATGTTTTATAAGAAAATATGTTGATTCAATTTTAATAACCTTTCTTTGCACACAAATGAGCCACCTACATGAGTTTTGTGGAAACAAAGCGTGCTAGAGCGTTGCTCACACGAGATTTGATGTGTTATACATGCATTAGTGCTGGAGCGATGCTCGCACTAGAGTTTTACATGGATGAGTGCTGGAGCCTAGCTCGCACTAGTTTTCACATGGATTTTACGATATAGTGCTGGAGCATAGCTTGCACAAGAGTTTTACATGCATAAGTGCTGGAGCCTAGCTCACACTAGTTTTCACATGGATTTTACGATATAGTGCTCGAGCATAGCTCGCACTAGAGTTTTACATGCATGAGTGCTGGAGCCGAGCTCACATTAGTTTTCCCATGGTTTTTATGATATGGTGCTGTAAGACCCGAATTTAATTAAAATACGAAAATTAAATAAGAAAAGATGGAGGAAGTATGAAGGAAGTCGGGTTAAATTTAATCCCGAACACAGGTAAGGGCAAAACGGTCAAAAGACCGAAAGTCGGAATAAATTCGATGAAAAAAATTAATTAAAAATAAGGGATTAAATAATTTTGATCAATAACGAAGAAATAACATGCTTCGGGTTAAAATTGATTAAAATATTAATTTTTAAAATTAACCGAAATTTTCGTTGCGAAAAACAATCCCGAAAAATAATCGAAAATTATACCGGGAAGCCGAAATAATACCGAGAAATTAATTTATAGACTAAATGAATAAAATATAATTTTTTTAGGATATTTTGAATATTCTAGACTAATTTAATCAATTAAATAATATTAAAATAAATTGTTAAATAAGATAATAATTGTAAAAAAAAAAAAAAGGGGTCGGGGAGAGAGAAAGGAAGAAACAGAAACAGAAGAATGGAAACGGAGAGGGGATACGCGCGTGGCCAACCGACCATCGGCCACTGGGCACCGACGGCCTCCGACGACGAGCCGAGGAGCAAGAGGAGAGGCCGGCGAAGCCATTGGCACCGGTGATGCGCCGTCAGGTGGCCGGAGGACGTCGGACGGAGGAAGAGAAAACCGTGAAGGAAACGGGGTCGGTGTCGGCGATCCACGGCAGCTGGAGGCGATCGGCGGGTACCGGTGTGACCAGGAGGAGGAGCCGGTCCTTTTGAGACCGGTATTGGTCGACGAAGCCGTCGGAATCCGCCGGATCGGGAGGAGACAGCCGCGGGGGGAGAAGAGGTGATTCGTCGGCGATGGCGGCGTTTCGGCACCAACCGAGGCCAGATTCTGAATGCCCATGTGAAGCCAAGCCAAACGGCACCGGAATCGCGTCGGTAACCGGCCGGACGGCGCCGGCACGACCAAAGGAGGATTGAACCGGCCGAACCGGCCTGAACCGGCCAAAACTGAACCGAACCGAACCGAGCTGAACCGGCGGTCTGAACCGGTCCGAACCGGACTGAACCGGTTCAGCCAAAAAGAGAGGAAAAAAGGAGAAAAAGGGGAAAAGAAAAAGAGGAAAAAATTGGGAAAAATTCCGGTGATGCAATCGAGCTTCGGGTAAGTCGATAAGCGGTCAAATTGACCCAATTTAAATTTGGAATATTTTATTTAATTAAATTTCGACCGAAAAGTTTACCCGAAAATGTAATTAATTGTGTAGCTCGACGATTGGCATCCACCGAGGGCTCGAGACAGCCTCGATTTACGGACTAGCATGGAATCTCGGGTAAGTGACCCCTATTTACTACAATTGCCTCGTTATGCGTGATATTGATTTAATTTACGCATAAATTGAATTAATTTATGGAGATTTAGATAAATTGTCGTAAATAGTGAATTTAGCTATTTGAGAGCTAGAACGAGGCCCAATAAATTATTGGTGGGCCCAGTGAGTCCAATAGGCCTCGATAAAGTGGGAATTTAGTGAAAAACGGGCTTAAGGCCGATTAAGGCCCATTAAGGTGCAATCGGGCCCAATAGGGGTGAATGGGCCCAATGATTTAAATTAAGCCCAGAAAATATTAAATACAATTAAATTGTATAATATCTGACCTGAGGAATATTAATACGCAGTTCCGGGCGTTTGATTGGGAGCATAACGGACTGCGTGACGAGACAACATTGGAAAAGAAAAGGTCAGACTCGACAAGAAAGTAAGGTAAGGGAATTCTGCAGACTGCTAGAGGTAACTTTACACAATTCAAGTTCATTTGCAGTCCTTAAAATTTATCTGAAGGGTCTAGAGGTCAATTAATAAATTTTAGTGCCCCGAATGGGCAAATTACTAAAATACCCTTGTTAAGGGTAAAATCTATAAATTTAGGAAAAATTGGGAGGAGCAAGGACAAGAGGTTCCTGCTCGTTCTGGAGGTATTTCAACACATGCATGAGTAGGCTGGCTCACTTTTAAAGAAAAATGCATAGCATTGCATATCTTAATTGATGTGATTTCTGTGAAAAATATTTGGAAATAACCGAGCCGCCTACATGTTTTTATTTACATGTGACGTGCTAGAGCTCAGCTCGCACGATGTTTGATTTGTGTGATGCATGCATTAGTGCTGGAGCGAGAGTTCGCACTAGAGTTTTACATGCATAGGTGCTAGAGTATAACTCGCACCAGATTTCACATGCTTTTGCGTGACACGGTGCTAGAGTCTAACTCGTACCAGATTTTACATGATTTTCATGACAGGGTGCGGGAGTTTAACTCGCACCAGATTTTATAAGATTTTCATACGATTTATATACAGAGTGCTGAGCCTAGCTCGCACTAGTTTTACTGGATTTGTTGACGTTGTTGCACCACCCGTTGTTGACCACCAACGTTGTCGATGGGCCCAAGAAGGGTTGCCATGGCCGTTGGCAGGGGTTGGCCGGGCAAGGGTTGGCCGGGCAGGGGTTGGCCGTCACAATAAAATCGCTCGCACTGATTTTTATGAGAACATGCGATGAGCCGTGCTTGGAGCATCGGGTAGACTGTGTGTCACCGATTAAATTGGCCCGCACGTGCGTTTTGAGACATGGCATGAGTATAGAGATATTATATGGGTCCACGGAGTACGATGTACCGTGCAAGTAGCATGGAGTACGATGTACCGTGTGGTATCTTCGTGATACGTTGGATTTGTTGACGTTGTTGCACCACCCGTTGTTAGACCACCAGCGTTGTCGATGGGCCCAAGAGGGGTTGCCATGGCCGTTGGCAGGGGTTGGCCGGGCAGGGGTTGGCCGTCACGATATTATACATTAGCATCTTCGGATGCATGAAATCGGATAAGATTGACGGGATGGATTGACCCACCACCCGGGCGGTTCCCGATCATGGTGAGAACCCGCACACTAGGATCCGTGTAGCTGTGGAACTCCCGAGGACAGATGTGGCCATAGTCCTAGTTATTTACCTATATACAGACGTTGCCTAGTCTCGCATGTTGATGACTTTTATGATGATTTAAACTGGGTTTTAAAACTAAATTGCATGATGGTATTTCCATGCTTTTCAAAACCCACGTGTGATGTAAACGTTTTCATGATTTTGTGTGAGTCAGGATCACCCGCAGGAGGGGTCGAGTCCTGACTTTATTGTGAAAATCTTAATTGAGAAAGAAATAATTTATAATAATTGCATGTTGATTTTCCGTGCAAATGTGTTTTACATTTCATCATAACGCATAGCATTGTTTTAAAATGTGTGGAGAAAGGGTGGTTTATGCATGGCACCACGTTCATGTAGGTAGTATGGTTACCTACTTGTTCGTAGGATTGCCTTACTGAGCTTGATGTGCTCACCCCTTTCATTTTCTCCCACAGATCTCCAGTTGAAGTTGCGACGACTCAGTGCTGCATTCCAGATACCCGCTGCTGCCCATCAACATAAGGTATATATACACTTGTACATATTGTATCTACATAAGCATAGCACAGTAACATGTTTGTAGGTAACTTTAGGGGATGTATAAATAGTATAAATAATTATAAATGATTGGAAAAGAAATAAGTATTAGGGTAGGTGTATGGTGGGACTGGCATTGACGCACAGCCCAATTTATTAGTGGAGTGTTGGTCACGATTCGAGGATAGGTAAGAATTTAAGTAAGAAAATAATAAAATGCGAAAAAATTCACTCTGATTTTTGGGTAGTTTGGGTCGTGACAGGTGCTGGAGCGTTGCTCGCACTAGATGTCTAATTTATATTTGTAGCCATGTTAGAGACTACTCACACGTGGTTTTATGACATGTTGGGAGCCGTGCTAGGAGTTTCGAGTAGACTATGTGTTACACCGATTAAACAGGCTCGCATGTGCGTATTGAGATGTGGTACAATATGATATGATGATATGGGTCCATAGAGTACGTTATGCCGTGCATATAACAGAGTATGCTGTACTGTGTATGGATATGATATATATACCGTCTTCGGATGATGGATATTCTGCTATGGATCGACAGGTTGGACGTGACCTACCTCCCGTGCGGAAGCAGATAGAGGTTATACCCTGCACACTAGGATCCTTGTAGCCTAGGATCACAGAGGATATGGCCATAGTCCTAGTTATTACCCTTATTATTATTATTTGCCTATCTCACATGTCACATGGCTTATGACAAATTCATGTTTTTAAATTGTTTTGTGGATCAGGACAGTCCGAGAGAGGGGTCGAGTCTCAACGAATGGTGATTTTGTATTGATTTGTGTTGAGTATGAAATGCTTTTAAGTGCACCTTGCATGATGATTTTCTAGACTTTAATTACAACATGCGCATGATGATTTTCCATGCTTTGTTTAAGAACTGTGCACTGATTTGAATAGCATGAATTGCTTTATATATTATGAACATGTGCATGAACTAATGTTTTGGGGTATGACAAGTAAAAGCTTGGTTTTATGCATGGCATCACGATCACGTAGATAGTACAGTTATCTACCTGCTCATATGATTGCCTTACTAAGCGCGTGGTTTGCTCACCCCCTTATTTTCCCCCTTTACAGAGCACTTTTAGCAGGATTGAGAGCGACTGAGGATTTGAGTTTTGGAGTCCCCTGCATCCCATCATACAAAGGTATACACATTTGTACGGTTTTGTATCTAGACCTGCAATAGCATAGTAATATTTTAAATGTAACATTTAGGGATGTAAAGATTTGTAAACACGTGTAAATAGCAACTCTGATTAAGAAATACAAGTGTTTACCTCTAAATAAACTATAAATTGAAATGGTATGGTTGGATGAGATTTACATCGACACAGCTCAACTGTTGGTGGTGAAAGTGTTCACGATCAGAGGAAGGTAAGTATAATGGATTAATAATAAACGAAAAATGAAAAATTTGTAGTTGATTTTTGGTAGACTGAAGGTCATGACAGAACGTCCCATTTTTCCCTAACAAAGCCTTTTGTTAAGGTAACCTTTAATACTTAGTCATATTTCCATGCTCGGATGATGGACGCTTCACATTTCGTCAACAAACCCTTTTATTAAGGTATTCTTCTATACTTAACAATTTTTTCAAGCTCAGATGATGGATACTTTACATTGCCCTAACAAACCCTCTTGTTAGGGTGATCTTTTATACTTAACCATTTTTTAAAGTTTGGATAATGAATGCTTCATGTTGCCCCGACAAATGTAAGACCCACTTTGTACGTACTTGTTGATGCATTTCCTTATGATTCATGTGATGTACACTTCCACATATTGATTGAATCATAAGAAGAGCTTTGACTGAATTAAATTTGTAAATAGAATAAAATAAAATATCGGTGAATGTATGAAGTAGCCAAATAATGTAAGACCCGAAATTAAATCGTAAATTTTATGAGGTAGAAAAATGCTCACAAATTTAAAGGAATGGGATTCGGACTGAAAATAAGGATTTAGAATATCTTGATCAATAATGAGGAAATTATATAATTTTGAGTCAAACTGATCAAGATCCGAAATTTTTAAAAATATCGAAAAGTCACCCGGGATAATATCCCGAAAATACGGAGAAATTATACCCGAAAAATGGTTAAAAATATAATAAATAAAATAAATTAAATTAAGTTAAATTGTTTGGAATAAAATATTAATTTTGTAGATATTTTCAGATTTTTTAGACTATTTTAATGAATATTTTAATAATAAAATAAATAGTTAAATAAAAAAAAGAGAAGAAATCTGTAAAAGTCGGGGAGAGAGAAAGAAAAGGGAAAACGGAGAGGGAGACTGCGCGTGGCCGACCGACGAGCCACCACCGGCGACCTTTGACCTCCGACGAAGGGCCGAGCAGCAAGAGGAGAGGCCGGCGAAGCTATTGGCGCCGCGACGCGCGCTAAGGAGGCCGAAAATCGCCGAACGGAGGGAGAGAAGCCCGCGGGGAAAACGCAGTCGGTACCGGCGATCCACGGCAGCTGGGGGCGAACGGCGGGTACCAGCATGATCAGGAGGAGGAGCCGGTCCTTTTGAGACCAGTACCGGCCGGCGAAACCGTCGAAATCCACCGGATCGGGAGGAGACAACCGCGGGGGAGAAGGAGGAATTCGCCGACGATGGTCGCGTTTCGACCCCAACCGAGGCCCGATTCTGAATGCCCAGGTGTAGCCGAGCCGAACGGCACCGAAATCGCACCGGAAACCGGCCGGATGGCGCCGAAATGAGCAAATGGGGATTGAACCAGTTGAACCGGCCTGAACCGACCAAAACTAAACCGAACCGGACCGAGCTGAACCGGCGGTCTGAACCGGTCTGAACCGAACTGAACCGGTTCAGCCAAAAAGAGAGGAAAAAAGGAGAAAAAGAGGAAAAGGAAAAAGGGAAAGGATTTTTGGGGATACACCGGACTTCGGGTAAGTCAATACGAGGTCAAAAGTGATCGAATTGATTTCCGAGAAATTTATTTAAATTATATTTAATCGAAAAGTAACCCGAGATTAAATATAATAATTGTGCAGTTCGACGATAAAGCCCGAACGAGAGCCGATTGAGCTCCAATTTTCGTATTCCGCATCGTATCGGGTAAGTATAGTTTAATTTCGACAATTAGAATCCTTTAATACAGAGTTTCGATTATTTTACAGAATTTACGGATTTATTCTGTATAAAAGAAATATTAATCGGAATTACAAAGTAATTACCGTAAATGGTATACGGGCTATCCAATGAGTTTGGAACGAAGCTCGATAATTATTGGTAAGCTGAATGAGCCCAGTAAACCCGAAGAAGGGATTTAAACAGTATAAACGGGCTGAAAATGGGTCGAGGCCTATTAAAATGCAATCGGGCCTAATAGGGATAAATGGGCCCAATGATTTAAATTAAGCCCAGAAAGTATTAAATACAATTAAGTTGTATAATATCTGACCTGGGGAATATTGATACGCAGTTTCGGGTATTTGATTGAGAGCAGATCGGACTGCGCGACGTGATATCAGTGGAAAGGTCAGACTCGACGAGAATCGAGGTAAGGGAATTTTGTAGGTGCATAGAGATAATTATGCGTATTTTGAGAGGGGATTTACAGGGCTTAGAAATTTCTTAAAGCATCTAGAAATAAAGTAATAATTTTTACGAAAACCGGGGCTTAGATAAATAGAGAAAAAGGACGATTTTGCCCCTGAGAGTAAAATTTGTAAAAAGGGTAGTAAGGCAGGTAAATTGCATGATTTTATATATTTACTGCTTTATATGGACATATTGCTTTGATTTAAGCAAATATGCACATAGGTGGGCTGTTGTTTTCGTGAATTTTACGAAAAGGTACCGGTTTGTACCGGTTACTATTTTAAAAAGATGTTTTATTAAGATTAAGCCACCTATGGTATTTACATGAATAAAAAGAGTGCTAGAGTCTTACTCGCACTCAAGTTTACTGATTTATTCTCATGAAAAGCCGTACTGGAGTATTGCTCGTACGAGAAATTTGTGTGTGCACAAAACCATGCTGAAGCTTCGCTCGCACGAGATTTTAGATATCATGATATGCATAGCGTGGTGCTGGAGCTCCGTAAGCCTGTGACCTGGTGTGGGGCGGGCAGCATGATGCTCACATAAACGCACTAGACGCGAGTTGACATGCATATAGTTGTGCGGAAGCCTCCTGTAGACTGTGTGTCACAGAGAGTTGAGATGCTCGCACATATACTTTGAGACATGGGTTGGTTATCGACATAGTATTGGGCTGGATAAGACCTACGGCAGGCACCCCCAGACTATGATATGGGTCCACGGAGTACGATGTACCGTGTATGTCACACGGAGTACGCTGTACCGTGCAGTCATGATGACTCTACGATGTTACTTGATATTCTGGCGGGTAGGACTTGACCCCACCTCCCGTTGCAGTTGTGATACCCCGCACACCGGGATCCGTGTGCCTGGGATCACAGGGACATAGTATGGCCATAGTCCTCGATTTTTCATACAGTAACCTACATGCCTCACATGATATCATACGGTCTGGATAGACCAGGACAAACCCGATGGAGGGGTAGTCCCGATTTATGTTTTTAAAAGATATTTGATTTGATTAATCAAGGTATTCCCGAGAGATGGGTTTGACCTTGATGAAGTTGTTTTATAATGAAACAAATGAGTTTTAAATGTGATGAATTTATGATGAAACAAATAAGTTTCAAAGTGATGAGTTTTGTTATTAAACAAATGAGTTTTAAAGGGAAGAGTTTATGATGAAATAAATGAGTTTTAATGTGACGAGCATGAGATGTCATACATGATGATTTTCCATGTGTGCTTGATATGTCGATTTCATGATTTCTTGTATATGATATATACATACATGTGGCATTGTTTTAATCTTACCTCATGCTCCGAAAGTAAACGATTTTTACATCATGACATTATCAGCACGTAGATAGTATAGTTATCTACCTGCTTACATTATTGCCTTACTGAGCACGTTTCGCTCACCCTTTCATTTTTCACCCCACAGGGTATATTCAGTAGAAGAGAGCGACAATAGTCTCGCATCTCGGTTATCCGCTGCTTCTTATTAAGATCAGGTATACACATTTATATAATTTTTGTATCTGAACAAATAGATGCACAGTACTGTATAAGGATTTAATATTGGGGATGTATTTTGTTTAAATAAATTGATATGTGAATGTGAATATGAAAATGGAATGGTAAATAGGTGAGAGGTTACTAACACCGAATCATAGCCCAACTGTTTAGAAGTGTAACTGTTCACGACGGGTGAGGAAATGAAAATGCGAAAAATTTGTAGGGATTTTTAGGTAATTTGGGTTGTGACAAATTTGGGCCGAGATGGGCCATAAGCCAAACGAAAGGGATCAAAATTTAGTTGACGAAAAATACGAATTTAAAATAAGAAAAGATAGTGGATGTATGAAGGAAAGTCGGGTTAAATTGGTTTCGAAACAAGTGCAGGGGTAAAACGGTCAAAAGATCGAAATTCGGTATAAATTCGATAAGAAAATTTTAATTAAAAATAAGGATTTAGGATATCTTGATCAATAATGAGAAAATTATCAAATTTCGAGTCCAATTGATCAAGATCCGAAATTATTTAGATTTACCGAAAAGTCACTTGGGACAATATCCCGAAAATACGGAGAAAATATATCGAAAAAAGGTTAAAATACAATAAATAAATTAAATAAATTAAATAAATTAATTATTAATAAAATATATAAATTATTAGATATTTTGGAATTTTTTTCCAGTATTTTAATGAATATAATATTAATAGAATAAATTATAAATAATAATAATAATAATAATAATAATAATAATAAAAGGAATCCGAAATCTGAAAATCGGGGAGAGAGAAAACAAAAAAAGAAAAACGGATCGAGGAGACCCGAACCACCCACGGCCACCGACGATCGACGACCCTAACGAAGACCGGAGGAGAAAGAGGAGAGGCCGACGAACACGTTGGCACCAGTGAAGCGCACCGACAACGACTGTGTCCGACGAACGGATGAGGAGAAAACTGCGAGAAAAAACGGCTCGATTCCGACAATCCATGGCAGCTGGGCGTGAACGGAGGGCACTGACGTGATCGGGAGGAAGAGGAAGTCCTTTTGAGACTGGTAGTGGTCGACGAATCGGCCGAAACCGTCGACTACGACAAAGACCAGAAAACGACACCGTTTGGCCGAAAGGAAAAGGAAGGAAAAGGAAGGAAAAAGAGAAGGGAAGGAAAAGAAAAGAAAAGAAAAGAAAAGGGAAAAAGGAAAGAAAAATTACCGTGGACGACTCGAGATTCAAGTAAGTTGATCGAGGGTCGAGATTGACCTACAAGTAAATTCTAGAAATTTATTTAATATTATATTTAATGGAAAATAACCCAGATTTACCTAATTGTGCAGTTTTACGATAGAGCCCGAACGAAAGCCGATTGAGCTCCAATTTTCGTACCCCACATAACATTGGGTAAGTACATTTTAATTACGACAATTAAAGTCCTTAATGCAAAGTTAAGATTATTTTATGGGTTTTACGAATTTATTCTGTATAAAAGGAATTCTATTCGAAATTTTAAAGTAATTATCGTAAATAATATACGGGCTATCCAATGAGTTCGGAATGAAGCCGATGAGTATTGGTAAGCCATATGAGCCTAGTAAAATCCGAAGAATGGATTTAATAAGTAGAAACGGGCTGAAAATGGGTCGAGACCCATTAAGGTGTAATCGGGCCCAATACTTTAGATTCGATCAGAAAGAGTGAAAAACTGATAAATATATTAGAATTGACCCAAATACATGGTTATATGCAGCTCCGTAGACTTGGCTGGAGTGAATTTGGATTGAGAGACCTGGTATCATTGAGACGGGACAAACTAGCGCGTGATTCCAGGTAAGGGAATTTTATGGGCTGCTAGAGGTAACCTGACGCAATTTTGACATCATTTACATTCCCTAAAATTGTCTGAAAGGTTTAGATTTAAGATAAAAATTTTAGTGCCCCAGATGGAAAATTACCAAAATACCCTTGTGAAGGGTAAAATTTCCAAATTTAAGAAAAATTGGGAGGGGCAATAACAAGAGGTTTCTACTTGTTCTTGAGGTGTTTTGACACGTGCATGAGTTGGCTCGCTAACTTTTAAATAAAAATGCACAGCATTGCATATTTTCAATAATGTGATTTCTATTGGAAATTGTTTTGAGATAACAGAGCCGCCTGCGTGATTTTATAGACATGTGACGTCCTAGAGCTCAGCTCGCATGAGTTTTGATTTGTGTGACGCATGCATTAGTGCTAGAGCGAGAGCTCGCACTAGAGTTTTACATGCATTGGTGCTGGAGTGTGACTCGCATCAGATTTTTACATGATTTTCGTGACATGGTGCTGGAGCCTAGCTCGCACCAGATTTTTCACATGATTTGTATACAGAGTGCTAGAGCTTAGCTTGCACTAGTTTTACTTGATTTTATGACAGTGCTGGCGCATCACTCGTACTAGTTTTCTGAGAACATGCAATGAGTCGTGCTTAGAGCATCGGGTAGACTGTGTGTCACACCAATTAAATAGGCTCGCACGTACGTTTTGAGACAGGGCATGAGTATGGATATGAGATATGGGTCCACGGAGTATGTTTTACCGTGCAAGTAGCATGGAGTACATTGTACCATGCTGGAATTGATTATGTGGCATCTTCGGATGCGAGTGGCATCTTCGAATGTGAGTGGCATCTTCAGATGCGAGTGATCGGGCAGGATCGACGGGATGGACTGACCCACCTCCCGGGGCGATTCTCGATAGTGGTGAGACCCCGCACACTAGGATCCATGTAGTAGTGGGATCACGAGGACATATGGCCATAGTCCTAGTTATTTACCTGAGATATACATATATTGCCTAGTCTCACATGTTGATGATTTTGAGAAACACATTTTGTGGATTTTTGTGTGAGTCAGGAACACCCGAGGGATGGATTAAGTTCTGACTTTGTTGTGAAATTTTAACGAGAATGAAATGATTTAAATGGATTTGCATGATAAATTTTTGTACTCTTTGAAATCCATATGAGAACTTGTTTTTACATGATATCATGAATCATAGCATCTATTTTGAAATGTGTGGAGAAGGGGTGGTTTATGCATGGCACTACATTCATGTAGGTTGTATGGTTATCTACTTGTTCGTAGGATTGCCTTACTGAGCTTGATGTGCTCACCCCTTCATTTTCTCACACAGATTTCTTTCAGTAGACCTTGAGGGGACTGAGTACTGCATTCCAGACATCCGCTGCTGCCCATCTTTTAAGGTATATACACGTTGTATAAATATTGTATCTAAATACCATAAGCACAATACTATATTTTGTATTGACACTGGGATGTATAGACTGAGTACATATGCTAAAGAACATATGAGTTTATATTTAACTTAAATTGTGCACTATCTGTAAAAAGTATGGTGATGATATGGGCACTGACATATAACCTAATTAGTGGTTGTGGTTGGTCACGATCAGAGGTCAGGTAAGTATGAAAGAAAAACGAAAAAATTTACTCTGATTTTTAGGTAGTTTTGGGTCGTGACAACAAACCCTCTTATTAGGGCAATATTCTATACTTAGTTATATTTTTAGGCTTGCTTGGATGATTGATGTTTGAACTTTCCCTAACAAGGCCTTTTGTTCAAAGGGCATTCCATACTTAGCCATTTTTTGAACCCAAAATATTCATGCCGCTTAGTACCCAAAAAAACCCTTTTGTTGGGGTAATGTTTAGCTCACCTGTTTAACTGCTAAGAAGAATAACTTTTCTCTTTCGACTGGGAATTGCTTACCTTTAGTGCTTTATATAAGTAGTAATTGATCCCGAAAAAGGGTTAAGGGATAGGCTTGATGCCAGATCCACTTTTAGGGTTGACTAAGCATAAGATTAAGTAGTTTGACTATCTAATCTCTCTTTTCGTAGTAGAAAGTGGGAATGAGAGTAGTAAAACGAATGGAGTCAGGCCCAACCACTTTACTAGTCCGAAGTAAAGCGACACTACCCTATCTGTCTGAAGCAGTACCATTAGCCTAATGCTATGAAGCCCTTCGGTTATTAGAAATCAACCTTTTGAAATACTAACTCTCTGGTATAGTCAAGGCCCCAACTTGCTACCATAGTATTCACCTAAATAGGTACTCTTTCTGAATCGCATTGTGCTTAGATATCATGGGAGCATATAAGCATTCATGTTGTTACTCTACTAAAGAAAGGAAAAAGACTAAAGACCTTGGAATTGATTTTTTTTTCCTAATGTTCCTGTAGCTCTTGAGTAAGAATAGATGTGAATACCATTCTCTTTTTAAGTCCTCCGGCAGGTGTTGCTGAGGATATTTGTTTTTATGTGCTGCTATGTGCTTTATCGCTTGCCTATCTCTTTACCTTTTGATTTATATCTTTCCTCAGTAAGCCAGCTTCGCTTCTCTAATGGCTAAGCCTTAGACAGTTTGAGTGGTGCCCATCCTTTATGGGGTTGTCGCCTCCTTTCCTTTTAGTAGGCTTACCTTCCTGCCTTGCCTTCAAGGAAGTTTTCTTATCATTGAGGAACTTTCGCTAGAATCAGGAGCAGGCTCAGTCGCTTCATTCTTTCTTTACCCTAAAGGTTTTCTTTCTATTCTATATAGACTTTATCGCAATGTTGTATGTCATGGTCAATCAAATAGCTCCTGATTTCATCTGCTGGAAGAAGATTTGTTAATAAGATTTTTAAGCAGAACTTGCACTAAAAAAGATAATAGTTGAAAGACTCATGTCTTAGCTTTCATGTCATGGGAAGGAAAGAATAATAGCTTAATTAGTTCCCATTCTCGAACATACTTTCTCGTTCAGATGATGCTTCACACTTAGCGATGCTTCAAACTCATTTTTAAGCTTTAGAAAACACATGCTCTTTTTACCCGAACAAACCCTCGTGTTAGAGTGGTGCTTAGCCATACTTAGTCATTTCTCCAAGGTTTGAAAGGTGTATGCCCCCTTGTGCTCAAGCAAAGCCTTTTGTTTAGGCAATGCTCACGCACTTAGCCAAATAGGAAACTCCTTTGGCCAAATCATGTCTTTATGGTCGAATCTTGCTTGGGTAATTAGTTGTTTTACAAACTTGGAGTAATAAATCCCCGTTTTGATTCAAACAAAACTTCTTGTTTGGGTAGTCTATTAGAATTAGTCATTTTCTTCTTCTCTTTGAATAATGGGCATTTTCTCGGTTTAACACTTCTTTTTGTTTGTGTAACCTCCTCTTAATTATTTTGGCCTCTTTTAGACAAAGAGCATGAAATTTGATGAACAAAGCCCTTTGATCGGGCTATCCCCTTAATATTTAATCATTTCTGCGATCTTTGGAACAATGAACATCATTGTGGTTGAACAAGGCTCTATAATCGGGCAACACTTTGACACTTAGCCATTTAGGCTATAAGTTGAGCAATGGGCGTGATCTCTACGAAACAATGCCCTTAGTTTGGGCAATCGTCAACACTTAGTTGTTTTGTGCTCTCACTTTGGCAATGGACGCATCTTTAGCAAGGCCAAGCCTTTTAATCGAGCAAACTCCATGGCACTTAAACATTTCTACCATGCTTGATCTTTGAACAATCTTTATGGTCGAACTAGGGTGCTTGTTAGGGTAGTGCCTCTATAGCCTCCACCAGGTATAAATTTGACACTTGTATAACATTGGGCATATGATACCTCAAGTTGAATGAAATTTGTTCTAATATTTATAGCATATTATAGGGACCAATGCCAACAAGGATAAAGACAAGTAATGTACGAAACTCTAGGATGGAGAAGCAATCATTTGACTTGAAGATTATAGATTGCCACATGGCTTTGTTTACCTTTAGGAAAATGTTTTATGGATTATTTATTATTTAAACATTGCATGTTTATGTCATATTTAGCCAAAGATGTTTTATTATAATTGACCATATGGTTGAACATTCATTTATGTTTTGGTACATCGTTTGATTTGCTAACATTTGATGCTTAACTTGATAAAACATATTATAAATCAATTATTGCATAAAACGATTTCATGCTTTAACTTTATAAATCTTGATATAATTGTAATTATAACAAGTAGATAATCATAAACAACTACTTATCAATCAAGATTACCTAGAGTTGGTATATAGATACTAAAGGTACTCTTGATTAAGTGATGCTATACATAATACGACTATGAAAGCATAAGTAGTTATGCATGTTAATTCATACTTAGATATAAAGTCTTCTTATCGTAGATATGAGATCTAAATTGAAGACTACTTAGTGTTAATGTTATTGATAATTATCTAAATGAATTCATAAAAGATGTATTACGTTAATGTATGCCCTAAAGCCAATTCACTTGGCATAAGAAATGATACCATGGCAACATATGTTCACTTAGGGTAAATGACATAATGGTTTCCCTTCACCATTTATTATTGACAATAATAGATTTATTAGTCATAAAATGGGTGAAGCCTATAGAACAAATTAACCTCACAAAGAAATTGTAAAGGGTTACAATCCTATGAAACAAAGTTATGTTCCTAAAGTAATCTTGGTTATAGCACTATCAAGATAGGGCATTAATAGTGCTCAAAGACTGACATGTGCTAAGCCTCATTACTTACGAAGTAAGTAACTGATCACATAGGTTGAAATATAAGGATATTTGAGAATAACATATGGGTGCTCATTAAAGAATAATCACTGAACATGACCTGCTATGAAAGATCTACTGGGTAGTGTCACTTAAGTGTCTATGGAAATGCTCTCACGTCTCAATAATGTAAATAGTCTTTTAACTTGAGATGCCAAGTCATCTTATAAGTGAAATGTCACACTTTGATCACCTCTATGGGTTTGGTTGCCAAATGTCTAAAAATGGTGATTTTAGGTATGCTATGAAGCGCTTGAAGATGGATCAGAAGTTAGGATAAGGATACATCTCCCCAAGTGATTTTATGGGATAAAATCTCATTCATCCTAGCTCATATTAACTCATAAGTCTCTTGCCAGAGTAATGGACATTATGGAGTTAATATTGTTAGCTTTTGGATAAAATTGAAAATGCTTATAAAGTAGACACAGCACCATGCTTTATGCATTTTTGAGATATTTCTTATGGAAGCACTAAATATATACTATGATATTAGACACTCAATAGGTTAGTCAAACTATTTTACTTTTTTTATATTTGGGTGGCTATGATGTATGGCTAAATACTTAGTTTGGTTTATGAATTTAAATAAATATTTAAATTTATTGCCAACATGTTGGAAACCTAAAGGGTCACACACCTAAAAGTTGTGAATGGATTAAATTGAATTGATTATGCTTGAAAATTTGGAATTTTTCATGAGACTTACTATTAGAACTATAATTGAGCTTAATTACATGTGTTTAATTAAGCATATTTAATTAAAAGTGTTTTAATTATGCTATGGGTCCAAATTATAATTAGTAGAGGATTATTGGAATTTAATTAAATTTTTTAATAAAATTATAGCTCTTTACATTAAGTAGATTAGGATAATTGCCTCATAATTAAATTGTTTAATTAAGAGGAATGGCCAATTATAATTAATAATAAAACAAAAACGGGCTTAAAGGTAATTATGACATTTAATGAAACACAATTGACCTAAAATATAAAAGTATCGTGATGGTCGACCACCTTAAGTTGTTTGGAAATTTCATTGTGCAAAAATCTCATAGCTTTTTTCCTTCTTGGAAGCTGTGGCAACATTGGTGATTTCTTTTTTGTAGAAATCGACAAGCTTATAGTTTCTTGCCTAAGGATTTTTATCAAACTTTGATTCCTTATGAGTGAGAATTGTGAAAACTTGCCAAAACTATTGGGATTTGTTGAATTAGAAGATAGATGTTGGAGTTCTTTTCGAGCTTGTAATCTCTGCTAGTAATCAAAATATTGTCTGTTAAGAGAACCTATCTTGCAATTTGGGCATTGAAGTTTGACTTGAAGTTGAAACCCTATGGAGTTTTTCCCAATAGAAATTAGTAAGCATAAGGTGTTGTACTCTTCCTATGCCAATTCCCCAATAGGTTTTCGAGATTGTTTACTTGCTTTGGAAGAAATAGTTTTTCCTCGATAATACATTTTTGAAGATTATGAATCTTGGGTGGTGAGTATATTGATACTCAAGCTGCTACCATGGTTGTGATTTTAATTCAACTAAACCTTTATGAAGGTGCCATACACAGCTTGTGTGGATATGATTAGAGGTAAGATAATTAGACGACTTTGGTTTGTGACAACCTAGCCTCGGTGTACAAGTTCAAGAAGGAATCAAAGTTTTGGGATTACGATATCTCTTGACAATGAACTCTATTATGTACTTGATACATAATTGATTTCTTGAATGCTTTATCAAACGTGATCATACTGATGGTTTCAGTTTTTCTATGTTTGATTTTGCCTTATTTTACTGCACTATTTTGATTATATGTTTGAGTATGAGCTGAAACCACCATTAAGATGGTCAAAGGAAGTTTTTCTTTTCACTTCCTTAAGTGAACATGTTTTGTTATGCCTCTTAACAAGTGAGTTGGCTCAAGGCATATGCTAACACATTAAACATCACCCGACATGAGAATTCTGTTTGGTAGTTTCACTCAAGTGTCTATGGAAACCTTCTCATGTGATAGTTGTGTAAGTGATCCCTTGACTTGAGACACCATGTCATCTTATTTGTGAAACATCACACTTTTATTTCATCCTTACGGTTTTGGATTGCCAAATGCCTAATCAGGGTGCTCTTACGGGTGGCCCAAATCAATGAAGATATATAAGTGGTCAATAGAGAGTCCATCACCCAAAGTGAGTTTAGCGGGCATATCTCAGTTATTCTTAGCTTGAGATTGACTTGTGAAAGTCCATGGCAAGGGCATGATGAGTCATTAATGAAATTGGTTTTATATGATTCATTGGAGTCAATCTTAAAGTTGTTATTGATGGCAGTGCACCATGCTTATTAATTCATTGACATATAATCAATGAGAGGATATTATATACACCGAAAGACTTATCATTGAAAGGCTTCTAGTTGAGAATTACTTTTACCTCCCTAACATTTGGGTGATCATGATGTATAGATAGATATTGCTCTTGGTCGAAAAACTGAATAAAGATTCAATTCATTGCCAACTTGTTAGGAATCTAATAGGCTACACACAGAAAGTAGCCAATGGATGAAAATAGATTGGTGTAGGGAAATTTGGAATTTCTCATTTAAACTTATTAGATGGAATTGTAATCCGAATTAATTAAATGTAATAATTAAGTAAACTTAATAAAAATAGTTTTAATTAAGTTATTGAGCCAAGTTATAATTAAAAGGAATTCTTAGGCTTAACTAAAAATATTTGGTTAAATGGACATAATTAAAAGAGTTTAATTAAGTTATGTTCTTTATTATAATGCGGGCTTTACCTCTGATTAAATGATTTATTAAGTGATTTATTAAGGTAAGTGGCGATAAGATTGGATAAGTTTTTGCTACCTACCCTTCCTTCCTCTTTCGTCTCTTGTTTGCTTTAAGAAAAAGGTGTTATTCATGGTAGTGAGCTTCAAGAGATTAAAAGGAAGTTGTGGTGTGTTTATGAAAACTCAAGCTACTAGCATGGTGACAGTTTTGATACAATCTAACCTCCTCGAAAGTTCCATTGCCCCTTGTCTGGATTACCCTTAGACGTTAGACACTTAAAGAAACCTATCTTAGTGATTCAAGATAAGAAGATTAAGAAGGAGTAAGCCTTACAATAAAATATCTAAAGCTTAGGTATGTTTCTAGAAAATCTTTATGATTCTTGATAAATATTTACATGATTTGTATGTTCTTGATCAAAGAGATATTTTAGGATTAGTTTCTTGAGGTAAAATTTTTAATTTTTGCTATGTTTAACTTTAATTGTTCATCTAGAGCCTACCTATGCATGATCCAAGAAAACTATATTAGTATCTGAGCCTCCTTTGATCAAGATTCATGCAAATATAATATTTGGTTGTTCTTGATTTCAAAACTATTTTGAATACAATTTGTCTATTGATTTGTGAAGGCTGAAAATAATGACCAACAAAATGTTTTTTATTGGATTCTTTTAATATATCAAATTATGATGTCTTAGGATGATTTGGTTAAATATTTATGATTTTCAGACCCTTATTGATATTTTATTGAATTTGTTTTCTAAAATATGTCTTGAAGCATGAAAATTCTGAGTAAGTAGTATTAAGATATGTATTTTTAATGGGATTTACAAGGTGTGAAATTCTTTAAGCTACTTAGAAATAAATAATAATTCTTTGAGAAAAACTTTGAAAATAAGGAAAAATGAGGATTTTGGCCCTGATAGGGAAATTTATGAAAAGGGTAGTAAGGATCCTAAAATGCATGAATTTCATGATTTTGGTGTTTTTATCCTAATGTAATGTCTTGATGTGAATAAAATGAGGATAGGCTAGCTATTGCTTTCAATTATTTCATGAAACGACACAGGTTAGGTGCTAAGATTGATTTTTAAAATAATTTATTTAAAATGGAGCCACCTATAGTATTTGGATGAGTACAAATAGAGCTGGAGCCTTACTCGTACTAGATTTTGATGTTTTGACTCATATAGATAATGCTAAAGCCTTGCTCGCACTAGATTTTTTTTATGATATGCATGAAAGTCGTACTAGAGTCTTGCTTGTATGTGAATTTTACATTGATTTACTATGCATGAAAGCCGTATTGGAGCGTTGTTCGTACGAGGATTTTATGTGTTTTACTGAAAACTGTGTTGAAGCCTTCCTCACACGAGATGTTAGATATAATGACATGCATAAGCCGTGTCGTAGCCTCCTATAAACTGTGTGTCACAATGAGATGATATACCAGCACGCGTATTTTGAGACATGGATGGGTTACCGATGTGGTATAGGGTGGATAAGACTTATGGTAGGCACCCCCGGACCGTGATGTGGGATAAGACCTATGGCAGGCACCCTAGACCATGTGGGTCCACGGAGTACGTTGTACCATGTACATCACACAGAGTACGTTTGTCAGGACCCGTTCTCAATCCATGACTTAACCAAAAACCAGTACAAATTTTTCGCATTTATTAACTTACCTTTTCTCTCCTCAATGGTGGGGCTGTGATTCGATGTCAGAATCCTCGCTTACCACATTATCCATTATCATACATATATGTCAATTATATTGTTACTGACTTGTATCTGCTTTTATAATACATGTGAGATTATATAAAAGCTAATACAAATATATTTCCCATAATATATATCGTATACATCATTGTGCTGTTTCTATGTTTAGATACATAACTGTACAAAATATGTATACCCGACGATCGATAGGAACTAGCAGTGGACTCAGGAATACTATCCCTCAATAGCTCTCACTCTATTGCTGATACTCTGTAGAGAGATGTAAATAAAGGGGGTGAGCATACAACGCGCTCAGTAAGGAAATCAGGCAAGCAAGTAGATATCTACACTATCTACTCAAAATAATGCTATGCCTTGAAAACATTATTTCCTTAACTCACTTTAAAAGCATGTCTTTAAATATATATATGTATACTTGTACATATTAAATCCCATGTACAGAAATCATGCTTTCTTTCTCAAATGTAGGCATGTAGTGCAAAACAATGCATCTTTATATAAATCATGCCTTTAGATAAATCATGCCATGTATATTTAAATCACAATAAATATGGCATTTAAATCATTCACAACACAAAATCGGAGTTCGAACCATCCCTCAGGTCTGTCCGCAATTAAATCAATCAATCGGGTGATATATCATGTGAGACTCTGTGGTGAAAATGTAAATAGTATCCTGGACTATGATCATATCCGACATGTGATTCCAAGTAACACAGTACTTGGTGTGAGGGGCATCATTGCTGCAATAAGAGGGGGGTCAGTCCATCACAACCGCCAGCTATATCCTCCTCAACTCCATAACAACACACAGTACAATGTACTCCCATGCCACATGCACGGTACAAAGTTATCATGACCCTTAACTTACTAAAATACATACAAATTTTTCGCATTTTCATGCATCAATCTTTAATCATCCTTCTTCGATCGTGAACAACCACACTCATAACAGTTGGGTGTGTGTCGACGTCTAACTCACTCCACCATACCAATTCAATTTGAAACTTTATTTATGAGTAAACACTTGTATAAATGTATATATATCAGAGTTGTTACATGTGTTTACATTGTTTTACATCCCCAGTAGTTACATACAAAATGCTACTGTGCTATGTCTAGTTTAGATACAAAATAATCCAAGTGTGTATACCTTTAGCGATGGGATGCAGCGGATTACCAAAAGGGAAACGCCTCCAGTCACGCTCAATCTATACTCAAATCTCTGTAGAGAGGGGGAAAATAAGGGGGGTGAGCAAACCACACGCTCAGTAAGGCAATCATACGAACAGGTAGATACTGCACTATCTACGTGATCGTGATGCCATGCTCAAAAGCATTTAATTCATCATTTATCCCAAAACATGAGTGTATGATTATGTTAATGGTATGTAAAGCATTCATGCTATTAAAATCCAGTGCACATTTCAACTCAAAGCATGGTATAAATCATCATGCATAATTCACAATAAAAGCATGGCATTACCCATCATGCATTTTCTCAAATAGCATGGCATTAACCATCATGCATTTTCTCAAATAGCATGGCATTAACCATCATGTATTTTCACAATAAAGCATGGCATTAAACATCATGCATTTTCACAATAAAGCATGGCATTAAACATCATGCATCCGTGCACTTTAAAAACCATTAACAAATCAATTTCAACACTGGTCAGGTCTCGGCCCATCCCTCGAGCTTTCCTGACCCACAAATCATTTCAAACATCGATTTATTCTCAAATAGTAGTAAACATGTGAGATAGGCAGTTCAACAATAGGTAATAACCTCAAGGCCTATGTACATAACCTGTGATACCGGCTACACAGATCAGGTGTGCGGGATATCACCACTATCTGCTTCCACACAGGAGGTGGGTCAAATCCTACCCGCTGGTCCATAGCAGATCTCGTCCGAAGACGGCACATCACATCTCAACACGGTACAATGTACTCCATGCTACATGCACGGTACAACATATTCCGTGGACCCAATCAACACATCATATCACGCCACATCTCAAACGCACGTGTGAGCCTATTTAATCGATACGACCTCTTGTCTACCCAAAGCTCCTAACACGGCTAATTAATCATGTCAAAACAATGCATGTGTGAGCCTATTTAATCGATGTGACACTCAATCTACCCGAAGCTCCAAACACGGCAACATGCAAGGTGGGCATCCAGTGCAAGACAAACTCGAAGCACAATGCCAAAACAATTATGAAATCCATGTGAAAACTAGTGCCTCTTGCACTCATGTGTATAAAACATGTCAAATCTCGTGCGAGTCATACTCTAGCACGCTTTCATACTCACGAAATCATGAAGGTGGCTCAAAACTTTGCAAAGTATGGTTAACAAAACCAAAACACACTTATTTCTTTTGCAAATCATTTCAATGTCAGCCAACCTACCAATTATTTGCTAAAAAGTAATAAAACATGATTTTCAAAGCAATATGCTTTTGTTTTCATGCACATTTCTCAAACTCCCAACTTTTACCCTTCAATCACCCAACATCATTTCCTAATCTCATGCATTCTAGCAAAACATTTAAGGGCCCAAATTGCGCACAGATATCTCTAAGAGTCCACACAAATCCCTTACCTCGATTTACTTGGTGTGACTCCTTTCCTTTTAGCTTCTCACGCTCTTGGCTCAACTCGCCTCGACGTATCCTCGGAAGCTGCGATTCATTCATTAAATCAATTGAGTTAATGTATTTAACCCATAATTGACATCACTAGTTAATATTATTCACTTTTGCATTTTACCAATGCCTTAATCCACATTTTACCTCTTTTAGGTAAATCTCATAATTTATCCACTAATCACATCTTAAAATCATACCACAACACTATTAATAACTTCTACATATCTCATTCATCATTAATCTCCATACAATTCCACTTTCTCACTCTAGACCATTTCTAGGTCATAATCATTCCAATGCATTTTAGATAGTTTCTAACCATCCATACTCATGCCAAACAACTCCAAAATCAATTATATAAACAATGTACCATAGTTGGAGTGTTAGAATCTTACCCAATTTGATTTCTCTTCTTGCTCCAAATGGCAATGCCCTTAACTCCTTCAATACCAACAATGGGAAAATGCCTTCCAACTATGTTGTTCTTCTCTTTGATAGGAACAACTTTGCCTCTAATGGTCTCTCTTCAAAACTCACTAAAAATGGCTGATTTTAGAGAGAGAAAGTTAGGTTTTTTGGTTGAAAGTGGAAGGTTAGTGTTTTTCCCAAAATTTTTTGATTTTCAGCACTCCTTATATAGAAATAGCATGAGGAGATCGATCTGGTCTAAGAGGAGATCGATCTGGTCCCCTTAAATCCCTCTTTTTCATGGCATTTTAAGCATGAGATCGATCTGTCGAAGCATGAGATCAATCTACTCCCAAACAGAGAGCTAAGGAGATCGATCTGGGTGCTTGAGGATCGATCTTTTTACTACAGAATGCTTAGGAGATCGATCTGGCTCCATTAGAGATCGATCTGCTCTATTCCATTGCCCAAATAAGAGCATTCTAGCTCTTCCAGATCGATCTCTCATCCCATGAGATCGATCTAGCCTTCATAGTTTCCAGATTTTTCTGCAGTTCTTCTGTAGCAACTCATACTCAAACCTCCTTAATTTGCTACTATGATCATTTTCTCATTCATTCATCTTTGAGGCTTAACAATGACATCCATACATACCTTATTCCTATTGAAACTTGTGTGGAATCCTTGTATAACAAAAAGTATACGATATAAACCAAATGGAAGTGCATAACTTATGCAATTCTACTTCCATTTTACCACACTATTAATAATCCATTCCACTCACATTCTCCACATGTTTAAGTCCATTTCTTTACATTCACACATAATGTAACTTGTATGTACAATCACAACTCTTATTACATGTGTGTACATTAACTTATGGACTTAAATCGCATATACTTCACTTATGAATTCATAGTACAACTCTATTTACATTTCTATGTACATATATACCATTATATATATACGGGGTCTCACATTCTCCCCCACTTAGAAAATTTGGTCCTCCAAATTAGAACCAATTATTCTGTGAACAACTCGGGATACTTCTCCCGCATCAAACTCTCCAATTCCCATGTGGCTTCTTCCACAGTGTGATGTTGCCAAAGTATTTTCACCAAGGGAATTGTCTTTGTCCTCAGCACTTTCTCTTTTCTATCCAATACCCGAACTGGCTTCTCATCATAGGTCATACCTTCATTGAGCTCCAAAGGCTCATATCTTATCACATGTGCCGGGTCCGGGTGATACTTCCTCAATATGGATACGTGGAAGACGTTATGCACACTTGCCAACTCTGGTGGCAATGCCAACCTATACGCCTTATCTCCCACTCTATCAAGTATCTCAAATGGCCCTATATATTGAGGGCTCAACTTTCCCTTCTTCCCGAATCTCATAATTCCCTTCGAAGGGAAAACTTTCAAAAACACTGACTCACCCACATCAAACTCTAGTAGTCTCCGTCTCTTGTCAGCATAACTCTTTTGCCTGCTCTGAGCTGTCCGTAACCTCTCACATATCAATTGGACATCCTCGGAGGCCTGTCTAACCAAGTCGGGAGCAAAGATCTGTCTGTCACCAACCTCTTCCCATCCAATAGGGGAACGACATCTACACCCATATAATGCCTCATATGGTGCCATCACGATACTCGTATGAAAACTGTTATTATAGGCGAACTCTGCGAGTGGCAAATGGTCAACCCAGGAGCCTCTAAAATCCAGTGCACACGCTCTCAACATATCCTCCAGGGTCTGTATAGTCCTCTCTGACTGACCATCTGTCTGAGGATGAAATGCGGTGCTAAAACTCAACTGGGTCCCCATCGCTTCCTGAAAACGTTCTCAAAAGTGAGAAGTGAAGCGGGCATCCCTATCAGAAACAACGCTCACTGGAATTCCATGTAGCCTCACTATCTCGCGCACATATAGGTTCGCTAACTGGCTCAGAGTATCGGTAGCTCTCATAGCTAGAAAATGGGCTGATTTCGTCAATCGATCCACAATCACCCATATGGCATCATGACCTCTCCGGGTCCTCGGTAATCCCATCACAAAATCCATGGTGACATGCTCCCACTTCCATGTCGGTATCGGTAGAGGCTGCAATAACCCTGTAGGCTTCTGATGCTCTACCTTCATCTGCTGACAAATGAGACACTTAGCAACATATTCAGCAATGTGCTTTTTCATTATAGACCACCAATAAACCTTTCGAAGGTTTTGATACATCTTAGTACTCCCTGGATGTATCGTATACTTTGATGAGTGAGCCTCTGTCAAGATCAACCTTCTGATCTCTGCATCATCAGGAACACATATCCTACCTCTGAACCTCAACAATCCATCCGGACTAAATCCATAGTCCGTGTCTGTACCCCTCTGTATCTGCCCAACAATATCACTACACTGCTGATCAACTAGCTGAGCCTGTCGGATTCAATCTACCAGATCCGGTTCCAACTGTAGGCTAGCTATCATAAATCCACTATCAGCGTCAGGCGGGGTCATATCCAAACTGAGTTTCGTGAACTGTTCCAACAGCTCGTGTTCCCTTACCATCATGAATGATACCATCCCGAGATGCTTCCTACTTAATGCATCAGCAACCACATTTGCTTTACTCGGGTGGTATAGGATTTCATAATCATAATCCTTTAACAGCTCGAGCCATCTCCTCTGTCTCATGTTCAACTCTTTCTGTGAGAACAGGTACTTAAGGCTCTTATGATATGTATAAACTTGAAATCTCTCACCATAGAGGTAGTGGCGCCATATCTTCAGCGCAAACACCACCGCTGCCAACTCCAAGTCATGGGTCGGGTAGTTCCTCTCATGATCCTTTAACTGCCTTAATCCATAAGCTACTACCTTCCCATCCTGCATCAATACACAGCCTAGTCCCAGATGTGAAGCATCCGCATACACCGAGAAACCTCCTGAACTTGTAGGAATGGTGAGGATTGGAGCTATGGTTAATCTCCTTTTCAACTCCTCAAAGCTTTCCTCACACTTATCGTCCCACACAAACTTTACATTTTTTCTCGTGAGACGTGTCAAAGGAGCAGCTAACCTCGAAAATCCCTCTATAAACCTTCGATAATATCCAGCTAAACCCAAGAAACTCCTGATCTCTGTCACTGTCTGGGGTCTCTGCCACTGAACTACGGCCTCAATCTTAGATGGATCCACTGATACTCCATCCTTCGATACTATGTGACCCAGAAAAGAGATCTGTTCCAACCAAAAGTCGCACTTACTAAGTTTAGCGTACAACTTCTTCTCTCGAAGGGTCTGTAGCACTATCCTTAGATGTCTCTCATGCTCCTCTCTAGACCTTGAATACACTAGTATATCATCAATAAACACAATCACAAATCGGTCCAAATACTGCTGGAATACCTCATTTATCAACGACATAAAAGCTGCGGGAGCATTCGTCAACCCGAATGGCATGACCATAAACTCATAATGTCCATACCGGGTGCGAAAAGCTGTCTTAGGTACATCTCCACCTCGTATCTTCAACTGATGGTACCCTGATCTCAGATCTATCTTGGAAAAGACCTGCGTTCCCTTAAGCTGATCCAATAAATCATCGATACGTGGGAGGGGATACTTATTCTTGATGGTAGCCTTATTCAACAACCGGTAGTCTATACATAGTCGGAGGCTTCCATCCTTCTTCCTTACAAACAGAATCGGTGCTCCCCAAGGTGAGACGCTCGGTCTGATGAACCCCTTCTCTAGCAACTCTTGCAGCTGTTTCCTTAATTCTTCCAACTCGACTTGAGCCATTCTGTATGGTGGCTTGGACATCGGCTCTGTACCAGGTGCCAAATCTATACCAAACTCCATCTCCTTATCTGGAGGTAACCCTGGTAACTCATTCGGAAAGACATTTGGAAATTCCCTAACCACTGGTATGTCTTCCAATTCCGGACGTGCCTTATCCATCTCAATCACAAAAGCGATGAATCCTTCACATTATTCTTTCCACCATTAGTACCATAAATCATCACATCACATACATAAATGAGATTAAATTTACCTTTCATACATCATGTATCAAGATTATACTCATCACACTTATAATAATCATGTTCTTTAATTTCATTTCACAAAATTAACTACAAGATTGTCTATCTTTGGAAACATCAAAGTTTTTGTATGACAATCCATAACAACATGATTTGCAGCCAGCCAATCCATCCTTAGGATTACATCAAAATCACTCATATTTAATAAAATCAAATCGACTGCCGTTTCTTTACCTTCTATCCTCATCTTACAATCTCTATATATATGCTCAGTCAACTGACTATCATTCATATGGGTAGATATCAACAACATCTTATCAAGCAGTGTGGGTTTTACATGCTTCAACAATTTACATGAAAAGGATGGTGATACAAAAGAATGCGTGGCACTAGGATCAAATAGTACATAAGCTTCTAAATCAAAGATTTGGATGGTACCTTTTACCACATCCGATGACTGATATGCAGTGTCCTAGTCCAGTGCGTACACTTATCCTCTGTTCATACCTACTGCTTGCTTTCCCTTTTCCTCAGCTGTAGCCCTCCTCCTCGGAGCAGCTGTACCAACTGGAGCTCTCTCTGGCTCCTTGCCCTTCTGTGGGGCTCTCTCTGTCATCTCTGGGTAATCTCTGATTATGTGCCCTGGCTTCCCACATCTGAAGCATACTACAGGAGATCCATAGCATGGTCGAGTACCATGGTACCTACCACACTTGCGACACTATTCCGTAGTAGGCCGTGATCCTCCAATCATGATTCCTTTAGCTGGAGCAATGGCCGGATACATGGGAGTATCAATCGTCCTCTCCCGGATCTCATCAATTCTTGGCCTCTTTCCAGAGAATCTCTTGCTTCCTTTATAACTGAAACCTCTATCCATCATTGGTCTTTTCTTATCTCTGTCCCTCATCTTACTAACCTTTCCAAACTCTAAGGTGATTCTATCAACATCTTGTTCACACAATTGCGCCCTACGCACTGCCTCTTTATAGGTCGGTATATCCAAAGGAACCAATCTCGACCTGATAGTCGGTCTCAATCCATCCACAAACTTCTAGATTTTCTCGACCTCATTACCCATCGTGTTGGGATCATATCTTTCCAGGGATATAAAAGCAGTCTCATACTCATCCACAGTCCTGCTCCTTTGGGTCAGTCCCAAAAATGCCATCTTTAGCTTCCGTTGTGCGGTATCCGGAATGTACTGTCTCCGGAAGTCCTCTAGAAATACATCCTAGCTAATCTCAGTATGCCGGGCTCTCAAAATAGGCCTGGTGGACTTCCACCAATGTTCTACTGATCCCTTCAGCATAAAAGCGACAAATGCTACCATCTCGGTAGCTGTGCACTCAAAGAACCCATATAATTTCTCAATCTCGTTGATCCAATCCTCAACCGCTACTGGGTCCTTTATTCCACTGAAAGATGGTGGTCCAAACTTCTGTAACTGTCGCTGTCTATCCAAATCACATCCATATCCCCAACCTCTACTGCCTGGTGTAACAACCGACGTAGGCACATTTTGTGTGGGTGGGGTATCTGTCGTTTGTGGCCTCTAGGCTTCCCTTGCCTGTGCCTCAGGAGCTACCGCCTGCTCGGCATCACCCTATGTAGCGGGACTCTGTCTACCGCCAACTCCAGATAAAGATTGGGTGACCAACTCCACAATCATCTCAATGCTCCGCTCAATCCTCGCAAAGCGAGCCTCAGTACTCTCGGGCCTCTCCTCTGGACCCTGTGGAGCGTGCTCAACATTAGCCTCCACCTCAACATCATCCTGAGCCTCGTGTGTTTCTGGCTCAACACGACCCCCAGGCCTACCTCTACGACCTCGAGCCTGTGCTCTCATCCCTCTACCGCGACTGGTATTAGGCATACTTACTCAATTCCCTACATTCACAACTAATTACTTAGTCAACCCATCGACACACACAATTTGTATCTAAACAAGCACAGTAACTTGGGTATGAAAATTTTCAACTTATTAAGTATTTTAGACACGACACACGTCAAACCAACTCGAGCTCTGATACCAACTTCTGTCATGACCCTCAACTTAGCAAAATACGTACAAATTTTTCGCATTTTCATGCATCAATCTTTAATCATCCTTCCTCGATCGTGAACAACCACACTCATAACAGTTGGGTTGTGTGTCGACGTCTAACTCACTCCACCATACCAATTCAATTTGAAACTTTATTTATGAGTAAACACTTGTATAAATGTATATATATCAGAGTTATTACATGTGTTTACATTGATTTACATCCCCAGTAGTTACATACAAAATGCTACTGTGCTATGTCTAGTTTAGATACAAAATAATCCAAGTGTGTATACTTTTAGCGATGGGATGTAGCGGATTACCAAAAGGGAAACGCCTCCAGTCACGCTCAATCTATACTCAAATCTCTGTAGAGAGGGGGAAAATAAGGGGGCTGAGCAAACCACACGCTCAGTAAGGCAATCATGCGAACAGGTAGATACTGCACTATCTACGTGATCGTGATGCCATGCTCAAAAGCATTTAATTCATCGTTTATCCCAAAACATTAGTGTATGATTGTGTTAATGGTATGTAAAGCATTCATGCTATTAAAATCCAGTGCACATTTCAAATCAAAGCATGGTATAAATCATCATACATAATTCCCAATAAAAGCATGGCATTACCCATCATGCATTTTCTCAAATAGCATAGCATTAACCATCATGCATTTTCACAATAAAGCATGGCATTAAACATCATGCATCCGTGCACTTTAAAAAGCATTAACAAATCAATTTCAACACTGGTCAGGTCTCGGCCCATCCCTCGGGCTTTCCTGACCCACAAATCATTTCAAACATGGATTTATTCTCAAATAGCAGTAGACATGTGAGATAGGCAGTTCAACAATATGTAATAACCTCAAGGCCTATGTACATAACTTGTGATACCGGCTACATGGATCAGGTGTGCGGGATATCACCACTATCTGCTTCCACACGGGAGGTGGGTCAAATCCTACCCGTCGGTCCATAGCAGATCTCGTCCGAAGACGGCACATCACATCTCAACACAGTACAATGTACTCCATGCTACATGCACGGTACAACGTATTCCGTGGACCCAATCAACACTTCATATCACACCACATCTCAAACGCACGTGTGAGCCTATTTAATCAGTCCGACCTCTTGTCTACCCGAAGCTCCTAACACGGCTAATTAATCATGTCAAAACAATGGATGTGTGAGCCTATTTAATCAATGTGACACCCAGTCTACTCGAAGCTCCAAACACGGCAACATGCAAGGTGGGCATCCAGTGCGAGACAAACTCGAAGCATAATGCCAAAACAATTATGAAATCCATGTGAAAACTAGTGCCTATTGCACTCATGTGTATAAAACACGTTAAAGCTCGTGCGAGTCAAACTCTAGCACGCTTTCATACTCACGAAATCATGTAGGTGGCTCAAAACTTTGCAAAGTATGGTTAACAAAACCAAAACACACTCATTTCTTTTGCAAATCATTTCAATGTCAGCCAACCTACCAATCATTTGCTAAAAAGCAATAAAACATGATTTTCAAAGCAATATGCTTTTGTTTTCATGCACATTTCTCAAACTCCCAACTTTTACCCTTCAATCACCCAACATCATTTCCTAATCTCATGCATTATAGCAAAACGTTTAAGCGCCCAAATTATGCACAGATATCTCTAAGAGTCCACATAAATCCCTTACCTCGATTTACTTGGTGTGACTCCTTTCCTTTTAGCTTCTCACGCTCTTGGCTCAACTCGCCTCGGCATATCCTCAAAAGCTGCGATTCATTCATTAAATCAATTGAGTTAATGTATTTAACCCATAATTGACCTCACTAGTCAATATTATTCACTTGTGCATTTTACCAATGCCTTAATCCACATTTTACCTCTTTTAGGTAAATCTCATAATTTATCCACTAACCACATCTTAAAATCATACCACAACACTATTAATAACTTCTACATATCTCATTCATCATTAATCTCCATACAATTTCACTTTCTCACTCTAGACCATTTCTAGGTCATAATCATTCTAATGTATTTTAGATAGTTTCTAACCATCCATACTCATGCCAAACAACTCCAAAATCAATTATATAAACAATGTACCATAGTTGGAGTGTTAGAATCTTACCCAATTTGATTTCTCTTCTTGCTCCAAATGGCAATGCCCTTAACTCCTTCAATACCAACAATGGCAAAATGCCTTCCAACTATGTTGTTCTTCTCTTTGATAGGAACAACTTTGCCTCTAATGGTCTCTCTTCAAACCTCACTAAAAATGGCTGATTTTAGAGAGAGAAAGTTAGGTTTTTGGGTTGAAAGTGGAAGGTTAGTGTTTTTCTTAAAATTTTTTGATTTTCAGCACTCCTTATATAGAAATAGCTTGAGGAGATCGATCTGGTCCAAGAGGAGATCGATCTGTCGAAGCATGAGATCAATCTGCTCCCAAACAGAGAGCTAAGGAGATCGATCTGGGTGCTTGAGGATCAATCCTTTTACTAGAGAATGCTTAGGAGATCGATCTGGCTCCATTGGAGATGGATCTGCTCTATTCCATTGCCCAAATAAGAGCATTCTAGCTCTTCCAGATCGATCTCTCATCCCATGAGATCGATCTGCCCTTCATAGTTTCCAGATTTTCTGCAGTTCTTCTGCAGCAACTCATACTCAAACCTCCTTAATTTGCTACTATGATCATTTTCTCATTCATTCATCTTTGAGGCTTGACAATGACATCCATACATACCTTATTCCTATTGAAACTTGTGTGGAATCCTTGTATAACCAAAAGTATACGATATAAACCAAATGGAAGTGCACAACTTATGCAATTCTACTTCCATTTTACCACACTATTCATAATCCATTCCACTCACATTCTCCACATGTTTAAGTCCATTTCTTTAAATTCACACATAATGTAACTTGTATGTACAATCACAACTCTTATTACATGTGTGTACATTAACTTATGGACTTAAATTGCATATACTTCACTTATGAATTCATAGTACAACTCTATTTACATTTTTATGTACATATATACCATTATACATATACGGGGTCTCACAAAAGTACACCCGTGGACCCTACATCAGATTCGGGGTGCCTGCCATAGGTCTTAGCCCTCAAAACCATGGAATATCATACCACATCTCTAAATCCTTATGCGGATATCCTCTCACATAGTGTGACACTCAGTCTACACAAGGAATTAAGCATGATTTTCAACATGTATTATATATCACATACAGTGCACGCCTTTGAGTGCGACTCACAGTCGACACTCCATTCAAACACTGTTTCACATCACAAACTCAACTCTAGTGCAAGTAAAACCTCCAGCAACTAGGTTGATGCATAGTTCATGTATTGATTCAAGTAAGAGCAATAGCTTCAGTATCATGCTATGCATAATATCATCAAATCAAGTACGAGCAATAGCTCCAGTACTATGTCATGTATAAATCATGAAGAATCGAATACGAGCAACACTCCAGCACTCTGTCATGCATCTCATGTAAAACTCGAGTACGTGTAAGAATTCCAGCACTCTCTCATGCATATATCATATAAAACTGAGTACGAGTAATAACTTCAGTACTCTATCATGCATGTCATGGAAATCTAGTGCGAATCAAAATCCAGCACTAATGTATGTGGAAAATATATGAAATCCAGTGCGAGCTGTGCTCCAACATGATTCATTCTCACATAATATGATAGAAGGCTCCTTAAAAAGGGATGATTTATAAAATATCAAAATCAGCACTATAAAGTGTGCTTATTTCACATCAACCTTAAAATCATTAGCCCATCTATTTATTCTCCTGCTAAACAGCAGTTAAACACTCAAAATAGTGGTGTTCATGCTTTTTACAACTTTTCACAAAAGTTGACTTTTTGACTAACTAGGGGCAAAATCATAATTTCCACTATTGGGTCACAATAATTATTATTCACTTTCCTGACCCTCAGAGTTTTTAAGTGAATGTAAAAGCAGAAGAAAATATGTGCAGGTATCTCTAACTACTCACAAAAGTCCCTTACCTACAATCACTCGAGAAATTTCACTTTCTCTGCGCTGCTCGTTTCAGCAATCCGATTTGCTCTTCCAATAATCTCTGGAGCTGCATATAACCATTTATCAGGTTAATTACACTTTTCCTACTATATTTCACATTAAATACAGTCTATTTCCCTTAATGGGCTTTAATAATCCTTAATGGGCCTAACTATGCCTTAAGCCCATTTCCATTTTACTATTCATTTTCCTTTGGGCTTATTGGGCTTGGGGGGCCCACCAACTTTTATTGGGCTTGTCCTAGACCCATTACATCACATTGGGCCTAAGACAAGCCCAATAAGAGTTGGTGGCCCCAAGAGCCCAATAAGCCCAACAAAAATGAATAGTAAAATGGAAATGGGCTTAAGGCATAGTTAGGCCCATTAAGGATTATTAAAGGCCATTAAGGGAAATAGACTGTATTTAATGTGAAATACAGTAGGAAAAGTATAATTAACCTGATAAATGGTTATATGCAGCTCCAAAGATTATTAGAGAAGCAAATCGGACTGCTGAAACGAACAGCGCAGAGAAAGTGAAATTTCTCGAGTGATTGCATGTAAGGGACTGTTGTGAGTAGTTAGAGATACCTGCACGTATTTTCATCTGCTTTTACATTCACTTAAAAACTCTGAGGGTCAGAGAAAGTGAATAATAATTATTGTGACCCGATAGTGGTAAATTATGATTTTGCCCCTAGTTAGTCAAAAAGTCAACTTTTGTGAAAAGTTGTAAAAAGCATGGAAACCACTATTTTGAGTGTTTAATTGTTGTTTAGCAGGAGAATAAATAGATGGGCTAATGATTTTAAGGTTGATGTGAAATAAGCACACTTTATAGTGCTGATTGTGATATTTTATAAATCATCCCTTTTTAAAGAGTCATCTATCATATTATGTGAGAATGAATCGTGCTGGAGCACAACTCGCACTAGATTTCATATATTTTCCACATACATTAGTGCTGGATTTTGATTTGCACTAGATTTCCATGACATGCATGATAGAGTATTGAAGTTATTATTCGTACTCAGTTTTATATGATATATGCATGCGAGAGTGTTGGAGTTCTTACTCGTACTCGAGTTTTACATGAGATGTATGAAAGAGTGCTGGAGCGTTGCTTGTACTCGATTCTTCATGATTTATACATGACATAGTACTTGAGCTATTGCTCGTACTTGATTTGATGATATTATGCATAGCATGGTACTGGAGCTATTGCTCGTACTTGATTTAATACATGAACTATGCATCGACCTAGTTGCTGGAGGTTTTACTCGCACTAGAGTTGAGTTTGTGATGTGAAACAGTGTTTGAGCGGAGTGTCGACTGTGAGTCACGCTCAAAGGCGCGCACTGTATGTGATATATAATACATGTTGAAAACCATGCTTGATTCCTTGTGTAGACTGAGTGTCACACTATATGAGAGGATATCCGCATGAGGATTTAGAGACGTGGTATGATATTCCATGGTTTTAAGGGCTAAGACCTATGGCAGGCACCCCGACTGTGATGTAGGGTCCACGGGTGTACATTATACCATGCATGTGGCATGGGAGTACACTGTACCATGTGTTGTTATGGAGTTGAGAAGGATATAGATGGCGGTTGTGATGGACTGACCCCCCTCCCGTTGCAGCAGTAATGCCCTGCACACCGAGTACTGTGTTGCTTGGGATCACATGTCGGATATGATCATAGTCCAGGATACTATTTACATTTTCACCACAGAGTCTCACATGATATATCACCTAATTAATTGATTTAATTGTGGACAGACCTGAGGGATAGGTCGGACTCTGATTTTGTGTTGTGAATGATTTAAATGCCATATTTATTGTAATTTAAATATACATGACATGATTTATCTAAAGGCATGATTTATATAAAGATGCATTGTTTTGTACTACATGCCTACATTTGAGAAAGAAAGCATGATTTCTGTACATGGGATATAATCTGTACAAGTATACATATATATATATATATATTTAAAGACATGCTTTTAAAGTGAGTTAAGGAAATAATGTTTTCAAGGCATAGCATTATTTTGAGTAGATAGTGTAGATATCTACTTGCTTGCCTGATTTCCTTACTGAGCGCGTTGTATGCTCACTCGCTTTTCTTTACATCTCTCTACAGAGCATCAGCAGTAGAGCGAGAGCTATTGAGGGATAGTATTCCTGAGTTCACTGCTAGTTCCTATCGATCGCCAGGTATACATATTTTATACAGTTATGCATCTAAACATAGAAACAACACAGTGATGTATACGATATATATTATGGGGAATGTATTTGTATTAGCTTTTATATAATCTCACATGTATTATAAAAGCAGATACAAGTCAGTAACAGTATAATTGACATATATGTATGATAATGGATAATGTGGTAAGCGAGGATTCTGACATCGAATCACAGCCCAACCATTGAGGAGAGGAAAGGTAAGTTAATAAATGCAAAAAATTTGTAGTGGTTTTTGGTTAAGTCATGGATTGAGAACGGGTCCTGACAGAATGGTATCAGAGCAGAGGTTGGTCTAATATGAGTCGGTGTTAGGAAATAGGAAAGTGTATATCCCTATAGTATTGTGTTGTGTTTAGATATAACTGTGTATACCAGATAGGAAACGGACTAATTCATGATTATGAATGCAGGAACTTTACCTATATGGCAAATACGCATAGTGGTTGAGGTACGAGAGGTAGGGCTCGAGGTCGTGGAGATAGGTTTGAGAGACGAGCTGTTGCCGAACCATTACCTACGCATGAGACTCCAGGTGCTACTGAGGCACCCGAGTGTGCTGATATGCGCTTTACAAGATTAGAGCATGGTCTTGAGACGATTGTAGAGATATTGGCACAGACGATGCCAGGTAGGCAGGGATAGGAGGCAGAAGCTGCGACAGGAGAGGCAGTTACCCTTGATACACCTACATTGACAGCTCATGTACCGAGGACTATAGATACTCCTACACCCCTGCCAGTTTTGGGTGGTAGTGGATTAGGGTACAGATGTGATCTACATAGGTTGCGAGAATTCCAGAAGTTTAAACCTCCATCTTTTAGTGGGGTCAAGGACCCTGTAGCTGCTGAGGAATGGGTGGCAGAGATAAAGAAGCTTTATGGATTCTTCCAGTGTACGACATCAGAGATGGTCGCATTTGCTGCGTTCCTACTAAAGGGAGTTGCAGAGCATTGGTGGAAGTCCACCCGACCCATATTGAGAGCCCGACACAGATATTAGTTGGGAGAAATTTCGGGAGGCCTTTAGAAGGCAGTTTGTTCTTGATACCACACAGCGAAAACTACAGACAGAGTTTTTGGGACTAAACCAGGGGAGTTTGTCCGTGGACGAGTATGAGACTCGATTCCTATCCAGAGGGAGATATGACCCAGATACCATGTACAGTGAGGCCAGGAAGGTCCATAGGTTTATCGATGGGTTGAGACTGGTTCTACGGTCCAGGTTGGTTCCATTAGACATAGCTACTTATGAGGAAGCAGTGCGCAAGGCGCAACTGTGCGAGTAAGATTACGAGAGGAATGCTTTCAAGTTTGGGAAGTTTAGCTGTAGCCGAGATATACAAAAGAAGAGGTCGATTAGAGATTTCAGTTATCGAGGAGGGAGGAAAGTCTTCGGTAAGATATCACGGGTTAAGGAGGCACCAGAGAGATTTTATAGACCTCCTGCTTATCTGACTGTAGCCCTAGCAAAGGGCATTGTCATAGGAGGACAGAGATCTACTACCAATCAGTGTAGAGGATGCGGTAAACAACATGGAGGTAGACCATGTCCGCTGACTCCTATCGTGTGTTTTCGATGAGGGAAACAGGGGCATATTGCTAGAGTTTGCCCAGAGATGGATAGTACTGCACCACTAAGGGGCAGGGACCCGGATTGAGCTCCGGCTGGTACTTCTACTCAGAGAGGTAAAGCGACGACAGAAGAAAAGGGGAAACAAGTGATGGGTCGAGGGCGAGTATATGCTTTAGACCAGGGGACAGCTGATGCTTTATCGGATGTGATACGGGTAACATCCTGATTTATGATATTGAAGCATATGTTTTAATTGATCCTGGTGCCACGCATTCTTTTGTATCGCCCTCATTTGCATGTAAAGTAGCAAGACATGTAAAGCGTACACCATTATGTATGATGATGTTGATCAGTACGCCTATGAATAGTAGTAAAGTTGTAGAGTATGTATTTAATGACGACAAGTTGAGAGTAGGGAAGAAGAAGATGACAGCTAATCTAGTATTACTAAGTATGAGTGACTTTGATATGATATTGGGAATGGATTGGCTATCGACAAACCATGCTATTTTAGATTGTTATGCTAAGACAGTTATGTTTCCTAACCCTACTAGATATGTTGTAAAGTTTAATAAAAATAAATGAAATGTGTAGCTATGATTGTTATATGATGATTGACTTAGAAAACCTTTAACATATTAAGGTTTCATTGCGAACGTGGTAGATATGGATAAGGCACATCCGGAGTTGTTAGATATCACTGTGGTCAGTGAGTACCCAGATGTTTTCCCGGATGAGTTGCCAGGGTTACCACCAGACAGGGAGATGGAGTTCTGTATAGATTTGGTACCTGAAACGGAGACTATTTCGAGACCACCATATCGCATGGCCTTAGTTGAGCTGGAGGAGCTCAAGAAATAGTTACAGGAGTTGTTAGACAGGGGTTTTGTTCGACCGAGTGTTTCACCTTGGGGAGCACCTGTTTTGTTTGTAAGGAAGAAGGATGGGAGCCTCCAATTGTGTATAGATTACCGATTGTTGAATAAGGCCACCATCAAGAATAGGTATCCCCTTTCACGCATTAATGACTTGTTAGATCAGCTTCAGGGAGCACAATTCTTTTCCAAGATTGACTTGAGGCTGGGTATCATCAGCTGAAAGTTCGAAGTGGAGATGTACCCAAGACAGCATTTCGTACCCGATATGGCCATTATGAGTTCTTAGTCATGCCATTCGGATTGAAGAATGCTCCAGCTGCTTTCATGGCTTTGATGAATGATGTGTTCAAGCCATATTTAAACTAGTTTGTTATCGTTTTTATCGATGACATATTAGTGTATTCGAGATCCGAGGAGAAGCATGAGGAGTACCTCAGGATCGTATTGCAGACTCTATAAGAGCATGAGTTATATGCCAAGCTCAATAAGTGTGACTTTTGGTTATCACAGATCTCATTTTTGGGACATGTTGTATTGAGGGATGGTGTATCAGTTGATCCATCTAAGATAGAGGCTGTAGTTTAGTGGGAACAGCCGAGGACAGTTACCAAGATTAGGAGTTTTTTGGGTTTAGATAGATACTATCGGAGATTCGTTAAGGGATTTTCGAAGTTGGCTGCTCCGTTGACACGTCTTACTCGAAAGAGTGTATCGATTGTATGGAACGAGGATTATGAGAAGAGTTTTCTGGAGTTGAAGTGTCGATTGACCACCGCTCCGATTCTCACTATCCCTACCAGCTCAGGAGAATTTATAGTGTATACCGATGCTTTGCATCAGGGACTAGGCTGTGTATTGATACAGGATGGGAGAGTAGTTACTTATGGATCCAGACAGCTGAAGGATCATGAGAAGAACTATCTGACCCATGATTTGGAGCTAGCAGCAGTAGTGTTTGCGCTGAAGGTATGGCGCCACTACTTGTATGGCGAGAAGTTCCAGATATTTACCGACCATAAGAGCCTCAAGTATGTGTTCTCACAGAAAGAGCTGAACATGAGACAGAGAAGATGGCTAGAGCTTCTAAAGGACTACGATTACGAGATACTTTATCATCCGGGTAAGGCTAATGTTGTAGCCGATGCCTTGAGTAGGAAGAGCCTAGGGATGGTATCGTATATGATGGTTAGGGAACATGATTTGCTAGAGCAATTTGCTAGCCTCAGTTTAGGAGTCGTGCCTTCTGACATGGATACAGACTATGTGATAGCTAGTCTACGCTTAGAGCCGGATCTGTTGGACAAGATCAGAGTGGCTCAGCAGACTGATCCATTTGGTATGGATGTGAGTAGTTAGATGCAGAAGGGCACAGTGACTGACTTTGAGTTGAGTTCTTATGGACTACTGAGGTTCAGAGGCAGATTATGTGTTCCCGAGGATCCAAGGCTCAGGAGTTTGATATTGGCGGAAGCTCATTCATCGAGGTATACATTACATATGGGGAGTAACAAAATGTATCAGAACCTCCAGAAGGTATATTGGTGGTCGGGTATGAAGAGAGATGTAGCAGACTTTGTGGCAAAGTGTATTGTATGTCAACAGGTGAAGGTAGAGCATCAGAAACCTGCAGGGTTATTACAGCCTCTGCCTATACCGACATGGAAATGAGAGCATATCACCATGGATTTCGTGATGGGTTTACCGAGAACCCGTAGGAATTACAATGCTATATAGGTGATCGTCAACAGACTGACAAAGTCAGCCCACTTTCTAGCTATGAGAGCGACCGATACTCTGAGTTCATTAGCAGAACTGTATGTACGCGAGGTAGTGAGGTTACACGGTGTACCAGTGAGCATAGTCTCTGATAGGGATTCCCGCTTCACATCCCACTTTTGGGGACATTTTCAGGAAGCCATGGGAACCCAGTTGAGTTTGAGCACCGCTTTCCATCCTCAGATAGATGGTCAGTCAAAGAGGACTATACCGACTCTGAGGATATGTTGAGAGCATGTGTGCTAGATTTTAGAGGCTCCTGGGATGACCACTTACCACTAGCCGAGTTCACCTACAACAACAGTTATCATTCGAGTATCGAGATGGCACCGTATGAGGCTTTGTATGGCCGTAGATGTCATTCCCCTATTGGATGGGAAGAAGTGGGTGACCGTACGATTTTCGCTCCTGACATGGTTACACAAGCTTCTGAGGATATCCACTTGATAGTAGAGAGACTGAGGACAGCTCAGACTAGACAGAAGAGTTACGCTGATAGGAGACGTAGGCCATTAGAGTTTACAGTTGGTGAATCTGTATTTTTGAGAGTTTCTCATTCCAAGGGCATAGCGAGATTTAGGAAGAGAGGAAAGCTAAATCCTCGCTATATTGGACCCTTTGAGATACTTGATCGAGTGGGAGATAAGGCTTATAGGTTGGCATTACCACCGGACTTATCAGGTGTCCATAATGTTTTCCACATATCGATGCTTCGGAAGTATCACACGGATCCGGCACATGTGATTAGTTATAAGCCTTTGGAGCTCCGAGAGGACATGTCATATTTTGAGAGACCGATTTGAATATTGGATAGGAAGGAGAAGGTATTGAGATCGAAGACCATCGGGTTGTGAAGATTCTCTGGCAGCATCATACTTCAGAGGAGGCTACTTGGGAGCTAGAGAGTCTGATGCGAGAGAAGTACCCTCACCTATTCGATGACTTACTTGGTTCTAATTTGGAGGACCAAATTTTTTGAGTAGGGAAGGATTGTCAGACCCGTATTTTTTGTTGCTTGTACCTTATGATTACTATGTGTATGAACACTCTATTATATTAGTTGAATCATAAGAAGAGTATTTACTAGAGTAGAAGTGTTAGTAAAATGATTAACACGTAAAAGCTACATAAAAAGCCTAATGTGAGCTATAAGAGTCACAGGCTAAACCGAGTAAGTCTGAATCATCTTGACTGAAAATAAGAACTGAAAATGAGAAAAGATAGAGAACTCATGAAGGAAAGTCAGCTTGATTTGGTTCCGAACTCAGAAAACAAGAGTAAAAGCTAAAATGGGTAAATTGGACCTTTTTAGCAAGTTAAGGTGTTTCGGGTATAATTATCCACTGAGAATGGTTGAAACATAAAGACGAGAGTGTAAGACATAAGATATGACACTTTCAAAATTTTGAGAAAAAGTCAACTTGGTCAATGGTTAAGGAAAAAGTCAACTATAGTTAAGAAAGTGGACTTTTACCATAGTTGACTAATCATGGTTAAAAATTAACCAAAGTATGGAGAAAAAATTGGAAAAAAATATTCTTGGTCAGAATACAATATAATCATCCCCGAAAGTAAGAAAAACTTATTCGGAAGGATTTTGGATTAAATTTAATGGTTAAAAACGTTATGGGCCTAAGGTGAAAATTTTAAAGCCCATTAAGGTATACTAAAAGTATATCGAAATTCTTAGGTCCCTTAGACCGAATTGTTGGACCAATTGACTGGCCAAATATTGAGACAATTAAAGGCTCGAGGTATAGTAAAAATTTCAGCCTGAAAGCCCATTAAGAAAGCCCAAACCGAGAAGCCCAAATGGAAAGCCCATGAGATAAATATCTAACCATAGTTAAAGCCAACCATGACTCATAAGGTGACTTATTAGGTGACTCATGGCTAAGCCTTAGAAAGTTAAGCTTAATGGCTGGAAAGTAAGCTTAATGGCTAAGTAAGTGGTTTATAAAATTAGCCACACCATTGTCATCTTCATCACACCAAATTCGGCTAGAAGAAGAAACCATTGAAACAAATTATCCAAGCCTTCTCCCACTAGAAATCACTAGGAATTAGGCATATTTGGAACTTGCATTCTTCATGGAAGTTGTTCCAAATTGAAAGGAGAGTGACATATGTTGGAATTGGCTATCAAGGAGCCATAGAGTGCAAACCGTGAGCCTCCAAAGTATTCGGCCAAGTGTGAACACAACAAGTGGTATATTTTCAAGTTTTCAATTTCATATATGTTAATGTATGAATGATTTTAAGTATATTGGTATATGTTTTAAACATTGAAACATATGAAATCACTATGATGTTGGTTAGGCTGAGAGTGAGTAGTGAGATATTAATTTATGTCCATATGATTTTAAGGCACAAATGGATTAATGTACATGTGTTAATGATTATGGTGTAATTAGAATTAATCAATTTGATTAATTAATACATGTAATTAGTTGGCAATCAAGGTGTTTGATAAAATGCCTAAATGAACTATATGATGTTTAAGAATGTTGCCAACCAAGTGTTTATGAAAATACCTAAGTGAATTGGCTAAGGAAAGGGACATGGCCGGCATGCCATGGTGTGACCGACGGCATGGATAGCTCTCGGCCATGGCATGTGGCCGAGAGTTCCAATGGGCCAAGCCCAAATATTTTAGGTCCAATGTGATTTAATAGGTCTAGGACAAGCCCAATAAGAGTTGGTGGGCCCCATAAGCCCAATAGAGCCAACGAAAATGAATAGTAAAATGGAAATGGGCTTAAGGCATAGTTAGGCCCATTAAGGATTATTAAAGCCCATTAAGGGAAATAAACTGTATTTAATGTGAAATACGGTAGGAAAAGTATAATTAACCTGATAAATGGTTATATGCAGCTCCAGAGATTATTAGAGGAGTAAATCGGACTGCTGAAACGAGCAGCGTAGAGAAAGTGAAATTTCTCGAGTGATTGCAGGTAAGGGACTTTTGTGAGTAGTTAGAGATACCTGCACATATTTTCGTATGCTTTTACATTCACTTAAAAACTCTGAGGGTTAGAGAAAGTGAATAATAATTATTGTGACTCGATAGTGGCAAATTATGATTTTTCTCCTAGTTAGTCAAAAAGTCAACTTTTGTGAAAAGTTGTAAAAAGCATGGAAACCACTATTTTGAGTGTTTAACTGTTGTTTGGCAGTAGAATAAATAGATGGGCTAATGATTTTAAGGTTGATGTGAAATAAGCACACTTTATAGTGCTGATTTTGATATTTTATAAATCATCCTTTTTAAAGAGCCATCTATCATATTATGTGAGAATGAATCGTGCTGGAGCACAGCTCGCACTGGATTTCATATATTTTCCACATATATTAGTGCTAGATTTTGATTCGCTCTAGATTTCCATGACATGCATGATAGAGTACTAGAGTTATTACTCGTACTCAGTTTTATATGATATATGCATGATAGAGTACTGGAGTTCTTACTCGTGCTCAAGTTTTACATGAGATGCATGAGAGGGTATTGGAGCTATTGCTCGTACTTGATTTAATACATGAACGATGCATTGACCTAGTTGCTGGAGGTTTACTTGCTTTAGAGTCGGAGTTTGTGATGTGAAACAGTGTTTGAGCGGAGTGTCGACTGTGAGTCGCGCTCAAAGGCGCACACTGTATGTGATATATAATACATGTTGAAAACCATGCTTGATTCCTTGTGTAGACTGAGTGTAACACTATGTTAGAGGATATCTGCATGAGGATTTAGAGACGTGGCATGATATTCCATGGTTTTGAGGGCTAAGACCTATGGCAGGCAACCCGACTGTTATGTAGGGTCTACGGGTGTACTTTGTACCGTGCATGTGGCATGGGATTACACTATACCGTGTGTTGTTGCAGAGTTGAGGAGGATATAGCTGGCGGTTGTGATGGATTGACCCCCCTTTCGTTGCAGCAGTGATGCCCCGCACACCAAGTACTGTGTTGCTTGGGATCACATGTCGGATATGATCATAGTCTGGGATTCTATTTACATTTTCACCATAGAGTCTCACATGATATATCACCTGATTGATTGATTTAATTACAGACAGACCTGAGGGATGGGTCAGACTCTGATTTTATGTTGTGAATGATTTAAATGCCATATTTATTGCGATTTAAATATACATGGCATGATTTATCTAAAGGCATGATTTATATAAAGATGCATTGTTTTGCACTACATGCCTCCATTTGAGAAAGAAAGCATGATTTCTGTACATGGGATATAATCTGCACAAGTATATATATATAATTAAAGACATGTTTTTAAAGTGAGTGAAGGAAATGATGTTTTCAAGGCATATCATTATTTTGAGTAGATAGTGTAGATATCTACTTGCTTGCCTGATTTCCTTACTGAGCGTGTTGTATGCTCACCCCTTTTCTTTACATCTCTCTACAGAGCATCAGCAATAGAGCGAGAGCTTTTGAGGGGTAGTATTCCTGAGTCCACGGCTAGTTCCTATCGATCGCCAAGTATACATATTTTGTACGGTTATGTATCTAAACATAGAAACAACACAGTGATGTATACGATATATATTATGGGGAATGTTTTTGTACTAGATTTTATATAATCTCATTGTATTGTAAAAGCACTACAGTCAGTAACAGTATATTGACATGTATGTATGATAATTGATAAATGTGGTAAGTGAGGATTCTGACATCGAATCACAGCCTAACCATTGAAGAGAGGAAAGGTAAGTTAAAAATGCAAAAAATTTGTAGTGGTTTTTGGTTAAGTCATGGATTGAGAATGGGTCCTGACAACGTTGTACTGTGTAGTTATGACGACTAGCTGGTTGAGTTATTATTTACACAAGTAGGATTGACCTCACCCCCCATTGCAATTGTGATGCCCCACACCATAAGGCCCGTGAATTTTTATGTAATCTTATGATTTCCATGATGTACAGACAAGTTACAAAATAAATGAATCATAAGAATTGGATATTTTTGAGTGTTAAGTGTGAATGAAATGTAAAATGGGTATTAAAGTGATTGAATATGAGTTTACCTTTGAAAATCTAGAAAATTACAGCTGAAATGCTGTAGGAAGAATGCCAGATCGATCTTACGTGCAAGGAAGATCGATCTCATTATCTCGAAATAGAGTACCCAGCATTCTGTAAAGAGGAGATTGATCCCTCATCCAAGAAGATCGATCTCTTATTCAATAGCAGATCGATCTCTCATTCAATCAGATCGATCCCCATGTGATTCTGTAAGGAACAGATCGATCTCTCCCCATTAGCCGATCGATCTCCAGTTGCTTCTGCCTAGCAAAGATCGATCTCTTTCCAAAGTCAGATCGATTTCTAAGTGATTCTGCCTGGCCAAGATCGGTCTCTACCATTGAGCAGATCGATCCCTTCTTCAAAGAGGCAGATCGATCTCATCCAAGAGGCAGATCAATCCCCTAGCCTGTATTGTCAAATTCTGAAGGAATTTAGCAAGGGGAGATCGATCTCCACCCTTGGAGATTGATCTCATAACGCGATTACTATAAAAAAGACCTGACTGTCGAGCCTTCTTCCCCAAAAATCCCCAAACCTTCCATTTTAACCAAAAACAACCTAGTTTTCTGACTCTAAGATATCCTTACCTTCCACAAAGATTTGAGGAAAAAGCTATTTGAGCAAAGTTGTTCCTAGTGAGGAAGAGAACAACATAGTCAAAGATTGGAAGCTGAAACTTTGGATTGAATGAGAAAAGAGGTTTTTCCCCAAATATGGCAAAAAGAGGAAAAAGTCAAGCTAGGTAAGATTTCAATACACCATGTTCTAGTATGTTAATATAGACATTTTGATGAGTTGATTGGTGTATATAATGTTAGCTAAAATGTTCATGTACATGCTTAAACAACCATGACCTAGAATGGGCTTAGTGAGAGAAAGTTGAAATGGCATGGAGTTGATGATGATTTGAAAATGTAGAGATGTTAGTAAGCATGTATAGATGATTTTAAGATAACTTTGTGAAATCCATATGTTGGAATGGAAGATGATTGGAAATGGGCATAAGAGGTGTTTGATAAATTACCTTAGTGAAAGAAATGATGAACTTAAGGCATTGTAAGACTAATGTCAACCCAATATAAATCAATAAGCTTGGTGGAACCAATAGATTCCTAAGAAATGAATAGTACAATCGAAAAAGGGCTTAAGAGAAAGTAAGGCCCAATAAGCATTAATGAACCCAATAAGTCGAATCGAATATAATAAATGCGAGAATTGTGTTATATTGGGTTAAATTGATGTGATAAGTAATTTCGTGCAGCTTCAGAGATTACATTGGAAGCGGATCGGACTCCACGATCGAGCAGCTCTAAGGAAGTGGAATCACTCGACGTAATTCTAGGTAAGGGAATTTTGTAAGTATCTAGAGGTAGCTGCACGTATTTTGAAGGTAATTATAAGGTATTGAATTTGTGTTGGTTACCTAGAAAAGAAATAATGGTTTGTGCGAACGATTTCAGATATAAATGATTTTGGTTTTGGAAGTGAATATTACAAAAAGGGTAGTAAGGCTAATAAACTGCATAAATCTCATGTTTTGATATTTTTATGAAATACATTGCTTTGGTTTAAGCAAATGTATGGATAGGTTGGCTATTGACTTCATAATTTCATAAAATAGCACGAGTCAGGTGCTAACTGTGGTTTTCAGCGTGTTTTATTGAAATAAAGCTGCTTATGAGAATTATATGAGTTAAATCGTGCTGGAGCTTCGCTCGTATTGGATTTTGATGTTTTAATATGCATGAAATGTACTGGAGCCTAGCTTGCACCATGTTTTGAGTTGTGATGTTTTACAAGTCGTACTGGAGCTTTTGCTCATACATGGGTTTCCATTGATTTTCTTATACATATAACCGTACTGGAGCTATGCTCGTATGTGATTTTCTCATTATTTACTCTGCATAAAGTTGTACTAGACTATTGCTTGTATGAAGGTATTTACTGATGATGCATGAAATCGTGCTAAAGCTTTGCTCGCACTGAACTTTTCACGCTGTGATATGTAATGAGTCGTGTTAGATGCCTCGTGTAGACTTTATGTCACATGAATGAGATGCTTGTACGAGTTGTGTTGGATGCCTCGTGTAGACTGCTAGTCGCACAAATGAGATGCTTGCACGTGCACTTGAGATTGAGTAGGTTATACATGGCATGGGGTAGATAAGACCTACGGTAGGTACCCCCAACCATGATATGGGTCCACGGAGTACGTTGTACCATGTATATCACTTAGAGTACGTTGTACCGTGTTGTTGTGATGTTGATTTAAAAGTATGGTGCAGGATTAACCCACCTCCATTCCAGCATGATGCCCCACACACCGAGATTTGTGTGGTCTGGGATGATAATTACATAGTTAGCCAACAGAGTTCTCCATTATATATAGTGACCACCTGTCTCACATGATATCACATGGTTTTATATACTGAACATGATTTGTATTATCCAGGGTAGACCCGAGGGAGGGTTGAACCTTGTGGGATGTTTTAAAAGGATGATAAGTTGTTTGTGATGAGTTTTACTAGTGTTTTAACAAGGTGTTAATCCCAAGGGAGGGGATAATTTATGATGAAATCCATGATTTGCGATGAAACTGGTGAGTTTTATTATGATGAGCATGAGGTGTTTTACATAATGATTTTCCATGTTTACATGGCTTTTTTCATGTTTTCAGTACATGATATATATATATACATGTGGCATAGTTTTAATATTTCCTCATGCTATGGATATAAATGATCTTATGCATGACATTATAAGCATGTAGATAGTGTAGTTATCTACCATGCTTGGATTATTGCTTTACTGAGTGTGTGGTTACTCATCCCTATCATTTTCCCCCTCTACAGAGCGCACACAGTAGTTTAGTGAAGGATTGAGGAGTTCTATCCAGATATCCACTGCTCTCCATCGCCAAGAGGTATACACACAGGAAATCTTTTTGTATCTAAACATGTAATAGCACAGTAATCATTTTGAATTGTAATATGAGGGGATGTAAGTTCTAGCAAAGCTGTATAAGTATAGAACTTAAATTTTCAAATGTATGTGTTTGCTCTTGATTAATTGAAAGAGGAATGGTAAATGATGATTAATACAGACTCATAGCTCAATTGTTATTGGTGAGAGCTGTTCATTACAGGGAAAGGAAGTGGAAAAACGAAAAAATTTATGGTGATTTTTAGGTGACAAGGATGAACTGTAATATGAGGGGATGAAAAGGGGTCGTGACACGCACGTCGGGATCCGCGTAGCCTGGGTTCACAGGGATTTACATATGGCCATAGTTCCCAATTTGTTTCCATACAATTACCTACATGCCTCATGTGATATCATACTATATTGATAGACCTGGGTAAACCCGAAAAAGGGGTTACACCCATATTTATGTTTTAAAAGAAATGTGGTTTTATACATCAGGGAATTCCTGAAGGGGGAGTTTAGCCTTACATCAGGGTATTCCTGAAGGGGGAGTTTAGCCTTGATTTAGTTCGACTTGTGATGAAATTTATGAGTTTTGATATGGTGAGCATGAGATGTATTATACGATGGTTTTCGATGTCTTATCATGCCTGATTTTATGAGTTTTCATATATTCTATACATATTCATGTGGCATGATTTTATTTTACCTCATACTCAAGATCTAAATGATTTTAAATCATGGCATTATAAGCACATAGATAGTGTAGCTATCTACCTCCTAAAATTATTTCCTTATTGAGCAAAGTTGTGCTCATCCTTTCACTTTTCATCTCTACATAACATCCATAGCGTGAAGAAAGAGTGGAGACTTGCACTCCCGGTGTCTGCTACTACCCATCACTGAGAGGTATAAACATTAGTATCATTTGTATCTAAACAAGTATAACACAATACTAATTTTGGAATGTAATTTGGGGGATGTGAATAGTTGTAGACACGTACAAAATAGTAGAATCTTAATTTAAATAGCTTAAGTGTTTACAACTGTTTTGAATAAATGTATAATGATATGGTATATGGTAAGAGGTAACTAACATCGGGTCATAGCTCAACTAGTTGGTGTTGAAACTGTTCACAACAGGGAAAATTAAATAATAAAGCAAAACTTTTGTAGTGATTTTCGTTAGAAATGAGGGTCGTGACAGAGGTGGTATCAGAGCTGAGTTAACCCGATATGAGTCGGTGTTAGTAATAAGAGAATTTACATTCCCATATTATCGTGCTTTGTTTAGATATAAATGTGTATATTTGATGGGTTAGACTAATGAATAGTTATGGATGCAGGAATTTAGGCATTATGCCTGTTACACGCAGTGGTAGAGGGGCAAGTGCACATGTTAGGGGCCGTAGAGTGAGGCTTGAGAGCCGTGCAAAGCCGCAGATTGGTCAAATTCTATAGGAGCCTATCGAGAAGCCAGAGGATACGGAGGCACGCTTCGCTAGGTTGGAGCCAAGTATAGAGACTATTATGGAGCTAGTTGCTTAGTCTATGCAGAGAGCTGGGGAGAGACAGGGCCTAGCTACCCAGGCTGCTAATGCTGGATAGACAATTACTTCTGATACGCCTACACTGCCAACACAGATGTCACAGGCTATAGATACACCTACACCCCCACCAATTCAAGATACAACATCACCTGTTGCTCCACAGCAAGGTAGCAGAGGTTGGGGATATGGTTATGATTTGGATAGTGATAATTCTATCAAAATAGAATTATTTGTGCTTAATTTCTTAATTAATTATTTTAATCCCCATATTATTTTATTAATTATCCCATTTATTTAATTAAAATTCTTTAATATGCAGATAAAATAAATTCAGATGAAACTCAATCATTTAAGTCGAAAATGGGTTGAAAACAAGCTAAAAGGAGACTGGACCACTCCCAATTCGTAGACCGAGTCACCAGTCATCTAGACACGTGTGATGCCAGTTGTTCGTATTTTATTCGCTTCGAATAGATAAGATCAACGGATACCATGCCCACCTCATGGAAGACACACGTCAGGCCACATCGCACAGCCAAGTGGACTAGAAGACGAATGATATGGAAATATCTTCTTTACAGCGAATGGAATGAAGATAAGTGGCCAAACAATGCCAACTCATCTAGGATTGAAATTACCATTGTACCCCAAGTTTGTGTATAAATAGAAAATGATGAGCAATTGAAAAATCAAGTAGTGTAGGTAGAGTAGTTTTTAGAGTAAAGTAGATTTAAGGTAGAATAATGTAGCCTTGGGTAAGAGTAGTGCTAGAGTAATTTTAGAATAGTTTTTTTTTCTTGTTTTCTTTAAAAGCAATTCCCGTTAGTTTAATTTGTAAGCCACCATTTTTATTCTATTCTACTTAGCTACTGTTCATAGCAAGTTTTATTTTATGAAAAGTTTCATTTCTTTTCTAGTTCTTTTGTAGTTCACAACCACCATTTTTATGTCTTCTCGGTCTGCCTACGTTTCCATTTCACTATATTTTAATACATTTTATTTCTTTTATGCAAATTTTTGTCTCTTTTTATTGGCTATTCCCGATTCTTGTTTACTTTTTATTGCATTATTTTACTGCTCATTCATTTAGAGCTTGAAAGGTTACTATGCTTCACTCATGACTGCCATTATACAGTTTTGTGCTGTGGTGCGGGTTTGATGTTGTCCATTATCCCTGCACCGTTGGCAAAGTGGAACGATGATGGATGATCGAAGGATGAAGCAATAAGCAGCCATAGGATCGTTGTGTTTCCTATTGTTCTCTTCATTTGCAGTTTAAGTTTTAATCAATGTTTTTAATTATTGTTTGTGTGTCTATCGGGTGATTTTGTTTTCTGTGTCTAATCTTTGTCCTGCATTTAGTTTATTGTTATATAGTTATTTCCTTTGCTAATAGGGTTTTGTCCATCTACCTTTCTGGACTCCTGTAGTTCATTTTATACTTATTTGTTTTGTGTTTGCATCGTGTTTCTGCATGTTCTCGCAATTAGCTTTGCTACATCCAGTTTCTATAGCTGTGTAGTGTCGAGGATCTGATGTTTGGTAGTGTTGTCTATTGCACGAACAGCAGCTGAATCGAGAGCTGGCCGTGACTTCTGAAGTTGATGGGAGTGTTGCCGGTCGGTGTAAACGAAACACAACAGTGTGCAGTAGCGAGATAGTCATCCTCTGTTTAGCTCTGTTTTCATTTACTTGCATTGTTCATGTTATTCTTATGCTTTTATTCTGCACTAACTTAATATTTGGTAGCTGTAGATTATGGTTGTTGTGGTTACTACTTAAAACTGAGCTGCTGTATTGAGGTATGTTTGCTGAGTGTGGCACCAATGACAGGAGCTCGTCCACTTCACCCGCACCTTGCATTTGCTGTTGTTCTGTTTTTGGTATAGCAGATGTAGACGACATTAGTCTAGACTAAAGCAGTAGTGCGTTGCTGAAGTGCATCGGTTCAGGTGGGCATGTGCAGGACTGGCGGGAACGTGGTAGCAGCTACCGAGTAGCAGGTGGTGGCAAGAAGTGAAACTGATTCCAGAGCAAGAGCTGGTTACCGTGGTAGTATAGTTTTGAGGACAGATGTAGAAACGTGGTGCAGGAAATCAGAAACTGGCATTGTTTCGTGCTTAATGCCACGGTGCTAGAAATCTGGCCTGGAATGGGATGTACTGCTGCGCAGAAAATGAAGGAAGGCTGTAGCTGGTGACGCAAATGGCCTCCCCTGAAACAAAGAACATGTGCTGCAGTGTGCAGGGAATGAAGTAGTGTACAATACAGTGCACGAGGAGCTTGATGATTGGAAATTAGTTTAAGGCCATGTTTGGCATTGCAATTCTGTCACAATTCCATTTTTTTATGCATGTCTATTATTTTATTTTATTTTTATTATTCCTTTAATTTTTTTTTTAGCTTCGGATAGTTTAGGTAAAAATAGTCTTAATTTAATTTGCATGTTAGTGTTCCTTGCTTATTAGTATAAAACTTAGCTTTAATTAGAAATTAAGAGTTAAATCTAGTGTTTAGGTAGTGCATAATTAAAATTAGTAGTAAAATTATTTTATGCAATATTAAGTTAGTTTGACTTTAAAATTAAAAATCCAAAAATAATTATTTTTCATGCATTATTTATATATTCTATTAAGTAGTAATTAGCTAAAGTTAGATTTAATCTAGGGTCATTTTTATAGGCAATTAGTTTCTTAGTTATATTTAGGAATTTCTTTAGGTTAATAGACTTTTATTTTATTAAACTTTAGGTTAGAGTAAATTGCAATTTTATTTTTAATTTAACTAGATTAACTACATGCATATTTTATTGTTTAATTTTAGTCTAATTAATTTTGCTTCTTTATTTTTATATTCGCATTCTAGTTTATTAGTATTAATTAATTTTAACTGTGTCAATTATCTTTTATAGGTTATTGCTTTTATTTGCTCGGAGCTTTGTAAGTAATTTTAGGTCTGTTTTATTTTCTTTATTTTGTAATTTTTATTGTTTTCGGTACTTTTTAATTTTAGCCTTGTAGATCACCCACTAAATATTCATAATTTGCTAGGATATACTTAAGGTAAGATTAACCGGTACTTAATTAGGCTAATTAGATTCTTTTTGGGACGATAATCCGGGACTCAAATCCCATTATTACTTGTACGACCCGTGCACTTGCGGATAACACGTCTAGGTCACTTAGAGTGGGCGTAGTTAGTCATCACCAGATAGATTACGACCGTTTCAAAAGTTTAAACTGTCGTCATTCAGCAGGAGAAAGGACCCAGTAGTTGCTGAGGACTGGTGAGTAAGATTGATAAGTTGTATGGGTTCTTTGAGTGTACGACAACAAAGATAGTCACTTTTGCCGCGTTCATGCTGAAAGGAGCGGCAGAGCATTGGTAGAAGTCCACTAGACAGATTTTGAGAGCCCGACACACTGAGATGAACTGGGAGGTAGTTTTGGAGGCTTTTCAGAGACAGTATGTTCTGGACACTGCTCAAAGGAAGTTGCAGATGGAGTTTTTGGGGTTGGCTTAGGGGAACAAATTTGTAGATGAGTATGAGACGAGGTTTATATCCCTGATGAGGTATGACCCGGATATGATGAGCAGTGATATGAAAAAGGTTAGGAAGTTCATTGATGGATTGAGACCAACCATCAAATCTAGGTTGGTTCCATTGGATATCTCGACATATGAGGAGGTTGTACGTAGGGCGCAGTTATGTGAGTAGGACATTAAGAGGAATGCATCTAAGTTTGGGAAGGTCAATGGTGGTAGAGACAGAGATCGAAAGAGATCCAGAGTTAATAGAATGGTCAGGAAGGGAGGTCAAAGACTGTTTGAGAAGAGACTTCAGATTTAGGAGGTACAAGAGAGGACGGTTAAACCTCCTTTATATCCGATTTTAGCACCATCGAGGGGTATAGTCATTAGAGGGCCACGGTTGACTACCAATCAATGTAGGAGATGTGGCAGATATCATGGTAACAGGCCTTGTCCGATGACTACGGTAGTGTGCTTTCATTGTGGGAAGCCAGGGCATATCACAAGGAAGTGCCCCGAGATGACTGAGACTGCCCTACAGAAGGGCAAGGAGTCGGAGAGAGCCCCTGTTCAGACTTTTGCTTCGAGGAGGAGAGCCACAACTGAGGAGAAGGGGAAACGGGTTGTTGGTAGAGGGCGAGTACATGCACTAGACAAGGACACTGCAGACGCATCAGCAGACGTGATCAAAGGTAGCATCCTAATTTTTTATTTAGAAGCACTTGTGCTATTTGATCCTGGTGCCACGCATTCCTTCATATCGCCTTCATTTTCATGTAAGTTGCCGAAATATGTCAAGCCTACATCATTAGATAGAATGTTGCTGATTTCTACACCCATGAATGACAGTCAGTTGACCGAATATGTATATAGGGATTGTAGACTGTAAATAGGGGAAAGGATATGGTAGCCGATCTTATTCTATTGAATATGAGTGATTTTAATGTAATTTTAGGAATGGATTGGTTAGCAGCGAATCATGTTGTTTTAGATTGTTATGCTAAGACAGTAATATTTTTAGGGATAGATAGCTTTACTATAAGTTTTTTCTGAAAATAAATGAAGCAATATGATTATTGCTAATGAGAAAAGTATAATTATAATTCATCCTATTTTTGAGATAAAATAAATTATTAATGATGAATATTTGCGTAATGAGTTATGTTACTAACGGTGGAAATAATAATGTGAAGGGTTCATTGCATACGTGGTTGACACAGATAAGGTCCATCCGAAATTCAAAGACATTCCAGTGGTTGCGGAGTTTCCTGATGTCTTTTCGGATGATCTACCAGGGTTACCACCAAATCAGGAGATGGAGTTTTGTATAGAGTTAGTGCCTGGTACTGAACTGATATCTAGACCATCGTATAAAATGGCTCCAGTCGAGTTGGAGGAGCTGAAAAACTAGTTACAAGAGTTGCTAGAGAAGGGGTTTATTAGACCGAACGTCTCACCCTGGGGAGCTCCGATCTTGTTTGTGAGGAAGAAGGATGAGAGCCTTTGACTGTGCATAGATTATTGGTTGTTGAATAGGGCCACCATTAAGAACAAGTATCCCCTTCCACACATTAACGATCTGTTGGATCAGCTCTAGGGAGCACAAGTCTTTTCTAAGATAGATCTTCGGTCTAGGTACCATCAGTTGAGGATACAGAGTGGAGATGTACCTAAGACAACATTTCGTACCCGATATGGTCACTATGAGTTCTTGGTTATGCCATTCAAATTAACGAATGCCCCCACAACATTTATGGCTTTAATGAATGATTTGTTCAAGCCATACCTGAACTAGTTTGTGATTATGTTTATAGATGATATATGGGTTTATTCTAAGTCCAGGAAAGATCATGAGCAACACTTGAGGATACTTTTGCAGACTCTCTGAGAGAAGGAGTTATATGCCAAACTTTGTAAGTGTGACTTTTGGTTGGAGCAGATTTCATTTATGGGCCATATTGTATAGAGGGATGGGGTTGCAGTAAATCCATCTAAGATTGAGGCAGTTGTTTAGTGGGAACAACCCAAGATAGTCATCGAGATTAGAAGTTTTCTGGGATTGGTCAGGTATAATCAAGGATTCGTAGAGGGTTTCTCTAGACTAGCTGCTTCGTTGACACGTCTCACGCAAAAGGATATTGAGTTTGTGTGGGATAAGGCATGTGAGAAGAGTTTTCAAGAGCTTAAACGTCGGTTCCGATTCTTACTATTCCTACCAGCTCAATAGGTTTCTTAGTGTATATGGATGCCTCGCATCAGGGACTAGGTTGTGTACTTATGTAGGATGGGAGGGTAGTTGCCTATGGATCCAAATAGTTGAAAGATCATGAGAGGAACTATCCAACTCACAATTTAGAGTTGGCGGCTGTAGTGTTTGCATTGAAGATATGGCGCCACTATCTCTATGGTGAGAAATTTCAAGTATTTACAGACCACAAGAGTCTTAAGTATCTATTCTCACAGAAGGAGATGAATATGAGACAAAGAAGATGGCTCGAGCTCTTAAGGCGAATGTAGTTACCAATGCCTTGAGCAAGAAGAATATCGGGTTGGTGTCGTATATGATAGTTTAAGAACACAAGTTGTTAGAGCAGTTCACGAACCTCAGTTTGGTCGTAGCCCCACCTGATACAGATAGATTTAAGGTTATAGCTAGCCTAAGATTGGAGCCGAAGTTGATTGGCCGAATCTGGCAAGCTCAGCAGAATGATCAGTAGTGCATTGACTAGAGGAGTCAGATGCAGACATGTGCAGATACTTATTTTGAGATGAGTAGAGATGGATTACTGAGGTTTAGGGGTAGGATATGTGTTCCCGATGATCCAGAGATCAGGAGATTGATCTTATTAGAGGCTCACTCATTGAGATATACGATACATCCGGGGAGTACCAAGATGTATTAGAACCTTCAAAAGGTTTATTGGTGGCCTGGGATGAAGAAAGACGTTGCTCAGTATGTCGCTAGATGTCTCGTCTGTCAATAAGTGAAGGTAGAGCATCAGAAGCCTATAGGGTTATTGCAACCTCTACCGATACCGACATGGAAGTGGGAGTACGTCGCCATGGACTTTACAATGGGTTTACTGTGGACCTACAGAGGTCATGATGCCATCTAGGTGATTGTGGATAGGTTGACGAAGTCAGTCCTCTAATTAGCTATGAGAGCTATCGATACTCTGAGTCAGTTGGGGAACTTGTATATTCGAGAGATAGTCCGATTACATGGTGTTCCAGTTAGCATTATTTCTGATCCGGATGCCCGCTTCACTTCCCACTTCTGGGTTGAGTTTTAGCACCACTTTCCATCCTCAGAAATATAGTCAGTCAAAGGGGACTATAGATACTTTAAAGGATATATTGATAGCATGTGTCCTGGATTTTAGAGGCTTCTGGGATAATCATTTACCACTAGCCGAGTTTGCCTATAATAATAGCTATCATACGAGTATCGGGATGGCATTATATGAGGCATTGTATGGCTGTAGATATCGTTCCCCTATTAGCTAGGAAGAGGTTTGTGACGGACAGATTTTTGCTCCTGATTTGGTAAGACACGCCTCTAACGATGTTCAGTTGATTTGCGAGAGATTGAGGATAGCTCAGAGTAGACAACAGAGCTATGCTAACAGGAGACGGAGACCACTAGAGTTCACCGAAGGTGAGTCTGTATTTTTGAAGGTTTCTCCTTCTAAGGGTATTACGAGGTTCAGGAAGAAAGGTAAGATGAGTCCTCGTTATATTGGACCTTTTGAGATTTTGGAGTGAGTGGAAGATAAGGCCTACAGGTTGGCGTTGCCACCAGAGTTGGCAGGTGTTCATAATGTTTTCCACGTCTCTATGCTTCAAAAGTACCATCTAGATCCGACACATGTTATTAGCTATGAGCCGTTGGAGCTCAGTGAGAGCATATCATATGTCGAGAGATCGATTCAAATATTGGATAGGAAGGAGAAGGTATTGTGGTCAAAGTCGATCTCCCTCGTGAAATTCCTTTGGCAGTATCACACTCCGGAGGAAGCTATATAGGAGTTGGAGAGTATGATGCGGGAGAAGTACCCGAAGTTGTTCTCAAACTGATTTGGTTCTAATTTGGAGGACCAAATTTCTTTAGAGGGGGAGATTTGTGAGACCCTATGTATGTATGACATTCCTTATGATTCACTCATTGTATGACATTATTATATGTTAATGAAATCATAAGATGGATGATTTTGGATCATGAAAATGAGAATGAGATAGTTACACGCACGTAAAATCGCGTAAAGGGTAAATAGGGGCTAAAGGGACCGGATGTTGAACTAAAAGTGATTAAATCATTTTGACTGAAGAGAAGAACTTAAAATAAGAAAAGATAGAGGGTTCAAGAAGGGAAGTCGGTTTGATTTGGTCTCGAACTCATTAATGTAGTGTAAAGTGCCAAAAAGGCCCAAACGAGTCTTATTTTGGTAGTTAAGCGATTTTAGTACTTTTAGGGTTAGAAAGTACACTAAAACCCTAGATATAAGTGGTTCAATGATGAGAACTCATATAAATGTGTAAGATATGAGAAATGGACAAAAATAAAGAAGGCAAGTTCAAGGAAAAGTAAAGATAGGAAAAATTACCTTGAAAGTTAAGGATTGAATCGGGTAAAGTGAATAATTGATGGATTGAGCCTAGAAAATGACCAAATGAGACATTGGTGTTTGGGGTTTTGGTCAAGATATGTCTAAGGGACTAATACAAATTATTCTTTAGGATTTAAAAGGCTGAAATCAAGGAGAAAACCATGATGGGCCAAGAGATGAATTATAAAGCCCATTTCGGGTAAGTTGAATTGGGCCGAATTGTGTAGGCCAATTTGGCCAAATGAGTGGGCCATTTTATGAGTCCAATCTGAAGTATACTTAATTCCCTAAGTGTGCTGAAAATTACAGCCGAAGAAGCCCAAAGGAAATACCAAATCGAGAGCCCATTTAAGTAAACCAAGCCCAAAACGCATGGATTATGACCCAAACCCATTAACCCATTTTATAAGCTGAACATTTAATGTGTAATTAGTCAACTATAAGCCTTAAAGACTAAGGAAAAATTGGCTGGACATTGTCATCTTCACCAAACCGAGAGTGACCCCATTAATGACCAACTTGAGAAAGATTTCTCTCTCTAGAAAAATCACTACCCTAGAGACATAATTAGAACAAGTGATCTTTAGAAAAGTTACTCCAAATTGAATGAGGAACAACATAGCAAAAATTCAGCACCTGATGAGCTGATTTGGTCCTCTTCAAATAAAGGCAAAGTCACGGTTTTGGCAAGGTGAGCAAGTTAGGCATGTTTACAAGATTCGAACTTCTACTATATTTATTTAGGGATTTTTATAAGATGATTGGTGTATTAATTAAGGTCTGAAACAACTGATTTTATGATGAATTGATCATGGTTGAAAATAGGTATTTGATGATTCATGCATGTATGGTTAAATTAGACGCATGGATAGGTTATGTAACATGTGTACATGATGTTGATAAGGTTTATTTCAATCAAATTGATGATTTGGTGGATGAATTAAGTTAGGGTAGCAAGGTGTTTGATGAAATACGTGAGTGAAGGATAAAATTAAGCTAAATTAGGCATGCCAAGTAGTTGATAAAATGCATGAAAGAAGATTGGCTATAAATTAGGCATATTGGCGTGAACTTGCCATGGCATTCGGCCATGGTTGGCTTGGATGGCATTCGGACACCATGCCATGGTCGAATAGTCTAATGGACCTAACCTAAATGTAGAAAGCCCATTAAGGAGTTTAAGGACTCAGTACAAGGCCTAATAAGGGTTAACGGACCCAATAAGCCCGATAGACTTCGAGGAAGAAAATTTCGAATAAAAAAGGGCTCAGGAACTTTATGAAGATTGTTATAATATAATTCAGCCCAATATTTTCATTTAAGTTTATTGAGATAAAAATATAGTAATTAACCTGATAATGGTTAAATGCAGCTTCAGAGACTGAATTAGGAGCAAATAGGACTGTACGAGCTTCCAGCGGTGGAACTTGTACTACAATCAACGTGATTTGAGGTAAGGGGATTTTGTAAGTGCTTAGAGGTAGCTATACGTATTTTCGAGGGGATTTACAGGGCATGAAATTCTTTAAGCTATCTAGATATAAAATAATAATTCTTTAGGAAAAAATATGAAAATAAGAAAGAATGATGATTTTGCCCCTAATAGGGAAATTTATGAAAAGGGTAGTACGATCCAAAAATGCATAAATTACATGATTTTGGTGTTTTTATCATGATGTAATGTCTTAATGTGAATAAAATGAGGATAGGCTTGCTATTGCTTTGAATTATTTCATGAAACGACACAGGTTAGGTGCTAAGATTGATTTTTGAAATAATTTATAGAAAATGGAGCCACCTATTGTATTTGGATTAGTACAAATAGTGCTGGATCTTCGCTCGCACTAGATTTTGATGTTTTGACTCATATAGATAATGCTGAGCCCTACTTGCACTAGATTTTTCTGATGATATACATGAAAGTCGTACTAGAGCTTTGCTTGTACGTGAATTTTACATTGATTTACTATGCATGATAGCCGTACTGGAGCATTGTTCGTGCGAGGATTTTATGTGTTTTACAGAAACTGTGTTGAAGCCTTGCTCGCACGAGATGTTAGATATCATGACATGCATAAGCTGTGCCATAGCCTCTTATAGACTGTGTGTCATAGTGAGATGATATACCAGCATGCGTATTTTGAGACTTGGATGGGTTACCGATGTAGTATAGGGTGGATAAGACCTATGGCAGGCACCTCCAAATCGTGATGTGGGATAAAACCTATGGTAGACACCTCAGACCATGTGGGTCCACAGAGTACATTGTACCATGTACATCACACGAAGTACGTTGTACCGTGTAGTCATGAAAACTAGCTGGTTGAGTTGTTATTTGCACGGGTAGGATTGACCTCACCTCCCGTTGTAATTTTGATGCCCCACACGTCGGGATCCACATAGCCTGGGATCACATGGATTTATATATGGCTATAGTTCCCAATTTGTTTTCATACCGTTACCTACATGCCTCACGTGATATCATACTATATTGATAGACCAGGGTATACCCGAAGGAGGGGTTACACCCATATTTATGTTTTAAAAGAAATGTGGTTTTATACATCAAGGTATTCCCGAAGGGTAAGTTTAGCCTTGATTTAGTTCTACTTGTGAAGAAATTTATGAGTTTTGGTATGATGAGCATGAGATTTTTTATACGATGGTTTTTTATGTGTTATCATACTTGATTTTAGGAGTTTTCATATATTCTATAAATATTCATGTGGCATGATTTTATTTTACCTCATACTCAAGATCTTAAAGATTTTAAATCATGGCATTATAAGCACGTAGATAGTGTAGCCATCCACCTGCTTACATTATTTTCATACTAAGCAAGTTGTGCTCACCCTTTCACTTGCCATCTCTACAGAGCAGCCATAATGATTGAGAGCGAGTGGAGACTTGCACTCTCGGTGTCCGCTACTACCCATCACTGAGAGGTATACACATTAGTATCGCTTGTATCTAAATAAGTACAGTACAATACTAATTTTGGAATGTAATTTGGGGGATGTGAATATTTGTAAACGCGTATGAAATAGTAGAATCACAGTTTATATAGCTTATGTGTTTACAACTGTTTTGAATAAATGTTGAATGATATGGAGTATGGTAAGAGGTAACTAACATCGGGTCACAGCTCAACTAGTTGGTGTTGAAACTATTCACGACAGGGAAAATTAATGAATAAAGCAAAAGATTTGTAGTGATTTTCGTTAGAAACGGGGGTCATGGCAGAGGTGGTATCAAAGCCGAGTTTACCTAATATGAGTCGGTGCTAGTAATAAGAGAATTTACATTCCCATACTGTTGTGCTTTGTTTAGATATAAATTTGTATATCTGATGGGTTAGACTAATGAATAGTTATGGATGCAGGAATTCAGGCATTATGCCTATTACACACAGTGGTAGAGGGGCGAGTGCACGTGTAAGGGGCCGTAGAGCGAGCCCTAAGAGCCGTGTAGAGCCAGAAATTGGTCAGATTTCGTAGAAACCTATCGAGATATGGAGCTAATCACTCAGTCTATACATGGAGCTAGGAGAGACAGGGCCCTGCTACCTAGGCTGCTAATGCTGGACAGGTAGTTACTTCTGATATGCCAACACGACCAACATAGATGCCACAGGCTACAGATACACCTACACCCCAGAAATTCAGGATACATCAATACAAATTGCTCCACAGCAGGGTAGCAAAGGTTAGGGATATGGTTGTGGTTTGGATAGATTACGATAGTTTCAGGAGTTTAGACAGCCGTCATTCAGTGGGAGAAAGGACCCAGTAGTTACTGAGGACTGGGTGAGTGAGATCGAAAAGTTGTACGGGTTCTTTGAGTGTACGACAACAAAGATGGTTGCTTTTACTGTGTTCTTGCTGAAGAGAGTGACAGAGTATTTGTGGAAGTCTACCAAACTAATTTTGAGAGCCCAACACACTGAAATCAATTGAGAGGTATTTTTGGAGGCTTTCCCGAGATAGTATGTTTCGGACATTGCTTAGAGGAAGTTACAAATGGAGTTTATGGGGTTGGCTCAGGGAAACATATCTATAGACGAGTATGAGACGAGGTTTATTTCCCTAGGGAGGTACGACTCGGATACGATGAGCAGTGATACGAAAAAGGTTAGGAAGTTCATTGATGGATTGAGACCAACCATTATATCTAGGTTGGTTCCATTAGATATCCTGACATATGAGAAGGTTGTACGTAGGGCGCAGTTATGTGAGCAGGACATTGAGACAAATGCCTCTGAGTTTGAAAAAGTCAGTAGCGGTAGAGATAAAGACCGAAAGAGATCCGAAGTTGATAGAATGGTTAGGAGGGGAAGTCCGAGGCTGTTTGAAAAGAGACCTCGGATTAAGGAGGTACTGTAGAGGACGGTAAAGCCTCTTGTATATCCGGCTTTAGCACCACCGATGGGTATAGTCATTGGAGGGCCACGGTCGATTACTGAGTAGTGTAAGAGATGTGGGAGATATCATGGTAACAGGCCTTGTACGATGACTACGGTAGTGTGCTTTCGTTATGGGAAGCTAGGGCATATCATAAGGAATTATCGTGAGATGACTCAGACTGCCCCACAAAAGGGCAAGGAGTCGAATACAGCCCCTGTTGAAACTTCTGCTTCGATGAGGAGAGCTACAACTGAGGAGAAGGGGAAGCAGGTTATTGGCAGAGGGTGAGTACATGCACTAGACAAGGACACCACAAACGCATCAGCAGATGTAATTAAAGGTACCATCCTAATTTTTTATTTAGAAGCATTTGTACTATTTGATCCTGGTGCCGCGCATTCCTTCATATCGCCTTCATTTGCATGTAAGTTGCTGAAATATGTCAAGCCTACATCATTAGATAGAATGTTGTTGATTTCTAGGCACACGAACGACAGTCAGTTGATCAAATATATGTATAAGGATTGTAGACTAAAAACAAGGGGAAAGGATATGGCTGCTGATTTTATTCTATTGAATATGAGTGATTTTGATGTAATTTTAGGATGGATTGGTTAGCTGCGAATCATGTTGTTTTAGATTGTTATGCTAAGACAATAATGTTTTCAAGGATAGATAGCTCTACTATAAGTTTTGTTGAAAAGAAATGAAGGAATATGATTATTGCTAATGAGAAAAGTATAACTATAATTCATCATATTTTTTAGATAAAATAAATTATTAATGATGAATATTTGCGTAATGAGTTATGTTACTAACGGTGGAAATAATAATGTGAAGGGTTCATTGCATACGTGGTTGACACAGATAAGGTCCGTGCGAAATTGAGAGACATTCTAGTGGTTGTGGAGTTTTCTGATGTCTTTCTAGATGATCTACCAGGGTTACCATCAGATCGAGAGATGGAGTTTTGTATAGAGTTGGAACCTGGTACTGAACCGATATCTAGACCACCGTATAGATTGCCTCCTATTGAGTTGGAGGAGCTAAAAAACTAGTTGCCAGAGTTGCTAGAGAAAGGGGTTTATTAGACCGAACGTCTCACCCTAGGAAGCTCTGATCTTATTTGTGAGGAAGAAGGATGGAAGCCTCTAACTGTGCATAGATTACCAATTCTTAAATAAGGCCACCATTAAGAACAAGTATCCCCTTCCATGCATTGACGATCTGTTGGATCAACTCTAAGGAGCACAGGTTTTTCTAAGATAGATCTTCGGTTTGGGTACCATCAGTTGAGGATACAGAGTGGAGATGTACCCAAGATAATATTTTGTACCCGATATGGTTACTACGAGTTCTTGGTTATTCCATTCGGATTGACGGATGCCCCCACAACATTAATGGCTTTGATGAATGATGTGTTCAAACCATACTTAGACCAGTTTGTGATTGTGTTTATAGATGATATATTGGTTTATTCCAAGTCCAGGGAAGATCTTTAGCAGCACTTGAGGATAGTTCTGCAGACTCTCTAAGAGAATGAGTTATATGCCAAACTCAATAAGTGTGACTTTTGGTTGGAGTAGATTTCATTTCTAGGCCATGTTGTATTGAGGGATGGGGTAGCAGTAGATCCATCCAAGATTGAGGCAGTTGTTCAGTGGGAATAGCCCAAGACAATCACCGAGATCTGAAGTTTTTTGGGATTGGCAGGGTATTATCTGAGATTCACAGAAGGTTTCTTCAGACTAGCTGCTCCATTGACACGTCTCACACAGAAAGATATTGAGTTTGTGTAGGACGAGGCATGTGAGAAGAGTTTTCAATAGCTTAAACGTTGGTTGACCACTGCTCTGATTCTTACTATTCCTACCAGCTCAAGAGGTTTCTCGATGTATATGGATGCCTCGCATCAGGGACTGGGCTGTGTACTTATGCAAGATGGGAGGGTAGTTGCCTATGGATCCAGGCAGTTGAAGTATCATGATAGGAACTATCCGACTCACGATTTAAAGTTAGCGACTGTATTGTTTGCATTGAAGATATGATGCCACTATCTCTATGGTGAGAAATTTCAGGTATTTACGGACCATAAGAGCCTTAAGTATTTGTTCTCGCAAAAAGAGCTGAATATGAGAAAGAGAAGATGGCTTGAGCTCCTGAAAGATTACGATTGTGAGATCTTATACCACTCGGGTAAGGCGAATGCAATTACCAATGCCTTAAGCAGGAAGAATATCGAGTTGGTGTCGTATATGATTGTTCGAGAACACAAGTTGTTGGAGCAGTTCGCGAACCTCAGTTTGGTCGTAGCCCCACCTGATACAGATAGATTTGAGGTTGTGCCTAGCCTGAGATTGGAGCCGGAGTCTATTGGTCGAATTCGACAAGCTCAACAGAATGATCAGTAGTGCATTGACAGGAGGAGTCAGATGTAGACAGGTGCAGATACTGATTTTGAGATTAGTACATATGGATTACTGTGGTTTAGGGGCAGGATATGTGTTCTCGATGATCCATAGATTAGGAGATCGATCTTATCAGAGGCTCACTTATCAAGATATACGATACATCCGAGGAGTACCAAGATGTATCAAAACCTTCGAAAGGTTTATTGGTGGTCTAGGATGAAGAAAGACATTGCTCAGTATTTCGCTAGATGTCTCATCTGTCAGCAGGTGAAGCTAGAGCATCAGAAGCTTTCAGGGTTATTCCATCGATACCGACATGAAAGTGGGAGCACGTCGCCATGGACTTTGTGATGGGTTTACAGAGGACCCGCAGAGGTCATGATGCCATATGGGTGATTGTGGATAGGTTGATGAAGTTAGCCCACTTCTTAGCTATGAGAGCTACCGATACTCTGAGTTAGTTTACGAACTTGTATGTTTGAGAGATAGTCTAGTTACATGGTGTTCCAGTAAGCATCGTTTCTGATCAGGATGCCCACTTCACTTCCTATTTTTGGGAACATTTTCAGGAAGAATAGGGACACAGTTGAGTTTTAGCACTGCTGTCCATCCTCAGGCAGATGGTCAGTTAGAGAGGACTATACAAACTTTGGAGGATATGTTGAGAGCGTATGTGTTGGATTTTAGAGGCTCCTAGGATGATCATTTACCACTAGCTGAGTTTGCCAATAATGATAGATATCATACTTGTAAGACCCGATTTTTATCGTATTTCCTTATCATTTACACATTGTATGGATATTGTTGTATGTTAATGGAATCATAAGACAGATGATTTTGATCATATAAATATGAATGATGTAGTCGAACGTATGTAAAATTCGAAAATGGGCAGTTAAGGAATTTCAAATTAAATTTATGAGATTTGGATGGTCCGGATAGAGATACAAATTTTAAATGAGAAATTATAGTGGGTCAAAAAAGGAAAGTCGGTCTAAATTTGTCCCGAACGTGTAGAACGGTAAAATGTCAAAATACCTAAAATTCGGTATAAATTCGATAAGAAATTATTATTAAAAATATGAATTTAGAAAATCTTGATCAATACTGGAGAAATTATTGAATTTCGAGTCCAACTGATAAAGATATGAATTTAGTACGATTAACCGAAATTTTGTTTTGGGAAACCATTTCGAAAACACTGGGAAAATTATATCGAAAAAAATTAAAGAAGATAAAAATATATTTAATTAATTAAATATATTAATTTTAGGAATAGTGTAGATATTTTGTCAAAAAAATCATTTTTTATTCAACAAAATAATAATAATAAAATAATATATATATAAAAAAAAGAAATTCGAAATTGAAAAAAAAATAGAGAGAGGAAAATTGGATCGCGCGACACAGTCGAGCGACCTAAATAGAAAAACAGAATCGATCTCTCGATTCCCGACGAACGGCTGCGACATGGGGGGAACAGAAAACGGCGAAGCAAGGTCGGCACTGAGTGAGTCTTCATCGGCCAGCACGCGCGCCCCCAGCCACCGAAAAACACGAAATCGTCGGCGAGAAATCGAAAGGGGGAAAGAGAAAATTCGTCTCATCTGGCGCCGATTCGGCCATTGCTACCGCCCACGTAAGGTCCGCCATGAGATGCTGAGTCGATTGGTGAAGGAAACGGCCTGGGAAACGATGGCCAGTGCCAGCAACAGCGATAAAGGAGAATCGGTAGCGAGACTGAGGAGAAAAGAGGCCGAACCGACCACTTTTCGGCCATCTTGGTGAAACCGTCACTCGATCCATGCACTGGACAATCTCCCAGACTTACTGGAGACGGAAGCCGGCGAAGAACCGGCCGGTAGAGCTCCGAACGGCGAAGGAGAAAAACCAAATCGGGCTAATTATTTAAATTATATTTGATCGAAATTGACCCGATAAATATGTAAATGTGTAGCTCGATAATTGACGACAAACAAGAGCTTGAGTCAGCCTCGATTTACGTATCAACACGGAATCTCGGGTAAGTGAAACTCGATTTCTATAAATTGGATAGTTATACGAGTTAGGAATTACTCGCATACGTTGCGATTTAATTTCCGTATAATTTCGTAATGTTTGGAATTAGAAATTAATTGTCGTAAATAACTGTATAAACTATCCAAAGAGCCTAGAACGAGGCCCAATAAGCGTTGAGGGCCCAATGAGCCCAATCGGCCTCGACGATGTGAATAGTAAGTGAAAATGGGCGTAAAATCGGAGTAAGACCTATTAAGGTGTAATCGGGCCCAATAAGAGTAAGCAGGCCTAGCATTTTAAATTTAAGCTCAATAAAGGTTAAATATGGATAAATGTATTGTATTTAACTCGATAAAGGTTATATACAGCTCCAGAGATTTAATTGGAAGCAAATCGGACTGAGCAGAATTCTCTGCATTGGAAAAGTCAGATTGTACAGAGAATCGAGGTAAGGGAATTTTGTAAGCACTTAGAGATATCTGAGCATATTTTTGGGGTTATTTACATTACGTAGAATTTCATAAGGTATCTAGAAATAGAATAATAATTTTTACGAAAATCGGGGTATATGTGAAAATTATAATTTTGCCCCTAGTTAGAAAAATTTCAAAAAGGGTAGTAAAGCTATGAAATTGCATGATTTTCATGTTTATGATATTCCTATGATTATGTTGCTTTAATTTAAGCAAATTATGGATATGTTGGTTGCTTATTTCATGTTTTTACATGAAAGGGCACGAGTTAGGTGCCAGTTGTGATTTTTGATTTATTTTAGTGAAATTGAGCAGCCTATCATGTTTGTATAAGTTTTAAACCGTGCTGGAGCACTGCTCGCACTAGATTTTATATTTTAACTCATATATAGAGTGCTGGAGCCTTGTTCGCACTGAGTTTTACAAACTTGCTTTACATAACTACCGTACTAGAGTTTTTGCTCGTACGAGGTCTATACCATTTTATATACATATTTGTATTGGAGTTGTGCTCGTACGTGGATTTTACTTGGTTTTATGCATCTGTACAAGAGCATTGCTAATACATGAATTTAAATTGGATTTATAATTATTTTAAGTCGTACTGGAGCACTGCTCGTCGCAGATTTCATTGATTTTATGAAACCGTACTGGAGCTTCGCTCGCACGAGGGTTTTTCTGATATCATGAATATGCATGGAGCCATATTGGAGCTTCGCTCGCACAGGAATTTTATGACATGCATATGACTATGCTAGAGCCTCCTGTAGACTTTGTGTCACAGTGAGAAGATATGCTCACATGTGTAGATTGAGAAATGGGTTAGTTATCGACATGGTTTGGAGTGGGATAAGACCTATGGCAGGCACCCCTAGACTGTGATATTGGGTTCATGGAGTACATTGTACCGTGTATGTCACACGGAGTATGCTGTACCATGTAGTCATGACTATTGTATTCACGTGATGTGATATTCTGGCGGGTAGGGTGACTCACCTCCCGTTACAGTTGTGATACCCCGCACACCGGGATCTATGTAGCCTGGGATCACAGGGACATAGTCCTCGATTATTTCCATACAGTAACCTGCATGTCTCACATGATATATATTTGATTTGTCTTGTTAGACCAGGGTAGACCCGAGGGAGGGGTTGAACCTCGATTTGTGATGATTTCATGAAATGTGGTATTAAATGAGAAATGGATGGGTTTTATGAGGATAATAATGATTTTAAAGATGTGTTGAATCCCTCTGCGATTGTTTTAATGAGTTTTATTGTACCAAGCATGAGAGGTTTTACATGAGATGTTTTTCATGTTTTACATGCCGATTCATGTTTTACGATATATGATATACTCATACATGGCATGGTTTAATTGCCTCATGATCGAGATATAAATGTTTTACATGTCATGCCTTTACCAGCATGTAGATAGTGTAGTTATGTACCTGTTTGCATTAATGCTGTCACACCCCACTTCCGGGTGTCTTTTATCCATACTTACTCTAGTACGGTTGGGCCATGAGGCAATGCAATTACTAGAGTTCCAAAAATTTATAGCGAAAATATTTTAGATTTAATCCACACTCCCAGGTGTGTGCGTAAATATACAAGACCAATTGAATATTAATATCTTTACATAACATCCCCATAAAACTGTTACATTTCCAAGGTACAACTGTGCGATACAAGATAATAGATACAAAATACTCTTATGTATACAAATCTTATACCTTTACGATTGGTGGGAGCTATCCAACACAAAAAGAGATCCAGAGACCACTACACCACCTTACTTCTTAGTATCTGGAGGGGGAAAATAGTGGGATTAGCAAACCACAGCTCAGTAAGGAAATGAATGCTAGCAAGTAGATATCGTACTACCTACATAGCACATGCATGTATAAACCAGAACCATGTTTTCAATATAAATGGAAATATTATACAAAAATGCATTTAAACATACATTTCTCATTTGCATTTTCATGTAAATCAAATATGTCATGCTTCCATTTAAAAACATGATTCATAAAACACTGCCCTCACGGCACAAGTGTTTAAATCAGAGATTTGTCCTAACACAAAATCCTTTTACTTTCTCAATCATTTCTTTTCCTCAAGTCTCTTTTTTTCTTTTATGAGTTTTCTCTGTTTCTCAAATCTTTGAGACAGACATGGAATTTTTGACAATCAAATATCCACGACATATGGCCATAATCAGTGATCTCAGGCCTCACTGATCAGGTGTGCACAGGGCATCACTTCGCCTGAAGGGGGATGGGTCAGTCCTACCCTCTGGCTCATCTCAATCAACCTTATCTCCTCATATACTCACGATATAAGGTACACCATTTGTCATCTACGCGATACTCATACTCACGTGCACCCAGCACGGTACATAGTATACCAACGGACAACTACACAGTACTACGTACGACCGTGGACCCAAGTCCATACTCCAACTCCAATGGACTTTTCATCCTGAACCATGTCTCATATACCAGGCGAGCAATCAGCGTGACACACAGTCATCACAAGGCTCCAACGCGGTATGATTTATTGTTAAGGCCCAGCCCATTCTAAGGCCGTCGGCTGGCATCCCCTTGGGTCCCAAATCCCTAGGTTTACCTCAACTTAGTAAAAACAGGTGCAAGCAAAGCTCCAGCACTTTCTCAAAACCATCGTGTGATTTAAACTCCAACACGGCACATCAGAAACATAGAAACATGTGCAAGCTAATACTCTAGCACATAGTCAAAGTCATTAAAAATGGTGTAAGCTAGAGCTCCAACACCAAAAATCAGCTCAAATCCTATAAATAGCTATTCTCTCTATTTAAAACTCAAAACATGTTTATTTATGCAGCATGCCTCTTCATGCTAAAACATGTAAAATTAGCCAACCTATCATCATCATTTCTCAATCACCAATATCAATACAAAATAGAGAAAAACATTGAAAACATGCATATCATGCTATTTCCTTACCCCATCCCATTTCTTAATACATATATATCATAGTACATTTCATGCTCCATATCATTTCATAGAATCGTAGTATCACACTAATTCTAGCAATATATCTATGAAATTGTGTAAAATATGTACGATCATCTCTATAGCTAACACACAGTCCCTTACCTCGAATCGTACGTGTATTTCCTTGTCACGTATGCTCCGTTCATGATCCGGGTTAGCCGTGTTCCACATTCTTCCAATCTACACACATAACCATTAAGTCATTTCTTTTCTTTCTCCCAAATATCCTCATTGTCACTTATTCTCCCATTTATACCTTTCAAGCCTTTAAATCATATATCACTTTTCCATTTATATCACTTATCTCATTAAACTATTTCTCAAGCTTTCCATAAATTTCCCTCTTCTTAAACTTCTCTTAACATTACTCACTCATCACTATAAATCACTCTTATCAACATTTTGCATACCATTCAGCCCGTATAATGTCTAGAATCTTTATTTAAAGCTTGAGGGTTGAAGAACTTACCCCTTTTTCTTAGCCAAACTTGTGGTAGCCACAACTTCTTCTCTTGATCACATCAATGGGTGATTTTTTTGGGTATGTTGTTCTCCTTGCTTCAATGAACAACTTTCCCTTCTTGAGCTCCTTTAGATTCTAGCTGCAATGTAGTGATTTTTAGAGTGAGAAAGCTTGGCTCTTGAGAGAAAATGGCAGGTGAAGTTTGGTAAGGAAGAGTTCGAAGTTTTCATATCAATCTCATGCTCTTTTTATAAATGCAGAGACATGAGATCGATCTGGCCCTTATGGAGATCAATCTCTGCAAGGTTTGGTAGTCCTTTTTACCAAACACAACCACAACAAGATCGGTTTTCTTCTATTATGAGATCGATTTGTCGAAGGCCAATTTTCCTCTTGGAGATTGATCTGCCTCTTGTAGGAAATCGATCTGCTCCTTACAGAACCCTTAAGGAGATCGATCTGTTGAGTCTTGAGATTGATCTGTCTCAAATAGAGAGCTAAGGAGATCGATCTGTTTACCTTAAAATCAATCCTCTCATTACAGAATGCTTAGCAGATCGATCTAACTTCATTGGAGATCGATCCGTCTTGCTCCATATCTCCAAATAAGTTCATTTTGGCTCTTCCAGATCGATCTCTCATCCCATGATATCGGTCTGTCATTCATATTTCCATATTTTACTACAGTTTTCTACAGCTACTTCATTCAAGACCTCCTCAACTTGCTGCCATAGTCATTTCCTCATTCATCCATCCTTGAGACTTGAAAATGACATCCAAGCACACTTTGTACACATTAAAACATGTGTGTATGATGGGCCCTAAAGGTAATGCCCGCAAGTGCATGGGTCGTACAAGTAATAATGGGATTTGAGTCCCGAGTTATCATCCCACAGAGAAGTTGACTAGCCTAATTAAGTACCGGTTAATCTTACCCTAAGTATATTCTAACAACTTATGAGATTAAGGTGGGTGATCTACTAATCTAGAATTGAAAATATCGAAAGCAATAAAATAATAAAACTATAAAATAAAGTAAATAAAACCGAGCAAAATTACCTACAGTGCTCAACGCAATTAAAATCAAAAACTTACAAAAGAAATTAAAACAGTTCAAACTAATTAACGTAATTAAAATAAAATGCAATTATGAAAATAACAAAGCAAGATAAATTAAACTAAATTTAACAAACCTAAAATGCAATTAAACTACTTAATCAAAATGCAATTTAAACTAACCTAAGATTTAATGAAATAAATTTACCCCTAATCTAAATCTAAACGAACACTTAATTAACTATCATCCTAATTAAAACTAAGTTTTATACTACTATGCAAGAATACTAACATGCAATTTAATTAAAGACTCTAAACTAAGCTTAACAAATTAAATTGAAATTAAACTAAATTAACAATGCATGAAAATGGATTAACTAAAATGAACTAGCCAAACAAGCCTTAACCAATTTAAATCAACAAAATCTTTCCCTTTACTGTTCACGTGTCATCTTTCTTTTTCATTTCCAGGTAATGGCTCGCTTGTCCTCTGGTCTGCTGCGTCCTGCTATTTCTGCTTTTGCAGCATTGTGATATCTGTGAGCTTCTGTCCAGCTGCACTCTGCTTTTGCTTTTGGTTTTGACTACACACTGCATCCAGGTTTTCACGGTTTTGGTAATCTACCACGCTTTCTCTCGGTTCCAGGTGCTGGTGTGTTGGTTTTGTCCAGCTGCTGTCCTGGCTTCAGCACATGATCTGCTTCTGCTATGTCCAAATGCTACCTGCTGCAGCTCTTGGTCACGGTCCAGACAGTGCTCCAACTACTGCTAGGTGCTCCAGGCTACTCGGTTTGCTGTGTCAAATCGGCATGCTGCACTCTGCTTGCTTTCGAGTCTGCTGTGTCCTGCTGTGTGGTTCTGCTTCTGCACCATTTCCTGCTTCAGACTTGCTTCTCAGTTTTGCTGCATTCTGTATGTTTGCCTGTTGCAGACTGCACGCTGCTATCTCTCTGTTTGTCAAGCATGTCTTCTTCTCATGCAATTTCCAACTCCCAACAGTAGCTATCTGCTGCTTTACTGCCGACAGCACCCAACCTCGCGTTAGTCTTCCTTCTTGTGCCGGTCTTTTACCCCTACTGTTTTTGTGCAAGCATCAGCTGAAACCAGCAACAGCAGCAACTAAGGCCTCTTCACACAACAGCCATTCCACTTCCCGGTTAACCAATTGCAAATCTGAACAGTGGAAGAGGCTATAAAACAGAGGAGAACAGAGCTGTGATTTTCTACCAAGCTCAGCAGCCTAGCCTTGTCACCCTAAGCTGTTATGTCACGACCCAACTATCCAAAAATCAGAGTGAATTTTTTCGCGTTTTTGTTTATTTTCTTACTTAATTCTTACCTGTCCTCGAATCGTGACCAACACTCCACTACTAATTGGGCTGTGCGTCAATGCCAGTCCCACTATACATCTACCCTAGTACTTATTTCTTCTCCAGTCATTTATAATTGTTATATTATTTATACATCCCCTAAAGTTACTTACAATCATGTTACTGTGCTATGCTTATGTAGATACAATAAGTACAAGTGTATATACCTTATGTTGATGGGCAGCAGCGGATATCCGGAATGCAGTACTGAGTCGCCTCAACTTCAACTGGAGATCATCTGTGGGAGAAAATGAAAGGGGTGAGCACATCAAGCTCAGTAAGGCAATCCTACGAACAAGTAGGTAACCATACTACCTACATGAACGTAGTGCCATGCATAAACCACCCTTTCTCCACACATTTTAAAACAATGCTATGCATTATGATGATATGTAAAATACATTTGCACGGAAAATCAACATGCAATTATCATAAATCATTTCTTTCTCAATTAAGATTTTGACAATAAAGTCAGGACTCGACCCCTCCTGCGGGTGATCCTGACTCACACAAAATCATGAAAACATTTACATCACACGTGGGTTTTGAAAAGCATGGAAATACCATCATGCAATTTAGTTTTAAAACCCAGTTTAAATCATCATAGAAATCATCAACATGCGAGACTAGGCAACGTCTGTATATAGGTAAATAACTAGGACTATGGCCACATCTGTCCTCGTGAGTTCCTCAGCTACACGGATCCTAGTGTGCGGGTTCTCACCATGATCGGGAACCGCCCGGGAGGTGGGTCAGTCCATCCCGTCAGTCTTATCCGATCCCCGGCATCCGAAGATGCTGCATCCGGAGATGCCGTATCCGAAGATACAACACGGTACATCGTACTCCATGCTACTTGCACGGTACATCGTACTCCATGAACCCATGTAATATCTCTAGGTACTCCGGCCCAATTGGCCTGCTTCCCACAGAGGTTTGTTTCTCAATACTCATGCCATGTCTCAAAACGCACGTGCGAGCCTATTAAATCGGTGACACACAGTCTACCCGATGCTCCAAGCACGGCTCATCGCATGTTCTCATAAAATCTGTGTGAGCGATGCTCAGCACTCTCATCAAAACACGTCAACTGGCAGAGCCCGCTTACATCCCCACAAGGCCGCCAACCTCATCCCTCACTCTCACCCCACCTAAGAGGTCTCTTGAGCCTGTTGGGCCTTTTGGCTGACTCCAAGGGCAGACAGCGGTACTCCACAAATCCGGTAAAACTAGTGCGAGCTAAGCTCAGCACTCTGTATATTATAAATCACATGAAAATTTTATAAATACTGGTGCGGGTTAAACTCCAGCACTCTGTCTCGAAAATCATGTAAAAATATGGTGCGAGTCAGACTCTAGCACCGTGTCACGAAAGAGCATGTGAAATCTGGTGCGAGTTATACTCTAGCACCTATGCATGTAAAACTCTAGTGCGAGCTCTCGCTCCAGCACTAATGCATGCATCACACAAATCGAAATTACCGTGCGAGCTGAGCTCTAGCACGTCATATGTCAATAAAACACGTAGGCGGCTCTATTTACTCAAAACAGTTTTCAAATCAATTTCACGTTGAAAGTATGCAATGCGGTGCACTTTCTTTCAAGGCGAGCCAGCCTACTCATGCATGCGTTGAAATATCTCCAGAACGAGCAGGAACCTCTTGTCCTTGCTCCTCCCAATTTTTCCTAGATTTTTAGAATTTTACCCTTAACAAGGGTATTTTAGTAATTTGCCCATTCGGGGCACTAAAATTATTATTTGACCTCTAGACCCTTCAGGATATTTTAAAGGACTGCATATGAATTTAAAATTGCGTACTGTTACCTCTAGCAGTCCGCAGAATTCCCTTACCTCGATTCTCGTCGAGTTTGACCTTTCTCTTTTCCAATGTAGTCCCATCGCGCAGTCCGATATGTTTCCAATCCAATGCCCGGAACTGCGTATTAATATTCCTCAGGTCAGATATTATGATTTAATTGTACTTAATCTTTTCTGGGCTTAATTTAAATCATTGGGCCCGTTTACCCCTATTGGGCCCGATTGCACCTTAATGGGCCTTAATCGGCCTTAAGCCCGTTTTTCACTTAATTTTCTCTTTATCGAGGCCTATTGGGCTCATTGGGCCCATCAATAATTTATTGAGCCTCGTTCTAATTCTCGAATAGCTAAATTTAATATTTACGACAATTAATCTAAATTTTCATAAATTAATTCAATTTATGCGTAAATTTAATCAATATCACGCATAACGAAGAAATTGTCGTAAATAGGGGTCACTTACCCGAGATTCCATGCTAGTCCGCAAATCGAGGCTGTCTCGAGCCCTCGGTGGATGCCAATCGTCGAGCTACACAATTCCATAATTTTTCCGGGTAAGTTCTCAGCCCAAAATTAATTAAATAAAATATTCCAAATTTAAATCGGTCAATTTGACCGCTTATCGACTTACCCGAAGCTCGATTGCATCACCGAAATTTTCCTCAATTTTTTCCTCTTTTTCCTTTTCCCTTTTTCTCCCTTTTTTCCCCTCTTTTTGGCTGAACCGGTTCAGTCCGGTTCGGACCGGTTCAGACCGCCGGTTCACCCCGGTTCGACCGGTTCACCGCCGGTTCGCCACCTTGCCGGCCGGTTCTCTGCCGGCTTCCACCGCCAAACGCTCCGCTGGGTCGTCCGCATCACGATTCTGGCCTCGGTTTGGGTCAAGCTCGCCGGAACGCCGCCGGTCCGGCACTTCTCCCTCTCGGCCGTCGGACCCGTTTTCCCCTCTTGGCCGTCGCCGCCGATTCCGGCCGTCTCGTCGGCTGCCACCGGTCTCAAAAGCACCGCCGTCGCCTGGGCTCTCAAAATCGGGCCTTGGTTCAGGCTGGGTCGCCGCCGTTCGCCGCCGGTGACCCTCTCTTTCCCACGGCTTTTCTCTCCTCCGATCGGCTTCCTCCGGCGTCGGTGGGCTGCACCGCCGGTGCCATTAAGATCACCGGCCTCCCCTCTTTCTTTTCCGGCCCTTGGCCGGGCCGTTGGCCGCCGGACGGTGGTCGGGCCTTCTGCCTCCGTTTGCTTCGTTTTCGGCTTCTCTGCTTCTTTCTCTCTCCCCGACATTCTCTCTCTCTCTTCTCTTTTTTTTTTTTTTTTCAATTCTTTTTTTTTTTTTTACAATTATTATCTTATTTAACAATTTATTTTTTATTTATTAAAATACACTAAAAATACCCAAATATCCCTTAAAATTATTATTTTATTCTTATTTAATTAATTTAATTTAATTTAATTTATTTTAATCCTTTTTCGGGTATGAGTTCTCCGTATTTTCGGGATATTGTCCCGAGTGACTTTTCAGTATATTTTTCGATTATTTTCGGGATTATTTTTCTGAACTAAAAATCCCGATTAATCCCGATTAATTCCAATAAATTAATATCTTGATCAATTTAATCCGAAATAATTTTATTTCATCTTTATTGACCAAGATTTCTTAAATCCTTATTTTTAATTAAATTTCCTTATCGAATTTACTCCGACTTTCGGTCCTTTGACCGTTTTGCCCTTACACGTGTTCGGGATTAATTTAACCCGACTTCCTTCATACTTCCTCTATCTTTTCTTATTTAGTTTTCGTATTTTTATTAAATTCGGGTCTTACAATTCTCCCCCACTTAAGGAATTTGGTCCTCCAAATTAGAACCAAGTCATATGAGTCCATATACAACTCCGGGTATATCGATCATATCATACTCTTAAAATTTATGCGACATTCTTCGAGTGTATTACTACCAAAGGACTTTAATTAGGGAGATTATCTTAAACCCCAATACTGTCTCTTTCCTGTTCAATGCCCGAATCAACTTCTTCAATATACTCATATTTTCATTAAACTGAACTTTTGGAGTTCATATCCTATCACCTCTGCTGGATCTGGATAGTAGTACCGAAGCATCAAAAGCTGAGACACATTGTGGGTGCCTGTTAATCCAAGTGATTAACAACAACCTACAGGTCTTATCTCCCACTTGTCCAATCTCTCAAGAATTCGATCCAGCTCAACTCAATTTACTTCTTCCAAAAGTTTCGCTATGTCCTTATTCTCTTAGGACGTGTAACTTTCAACCATAATAATTCACCAAGGGTGAATTCCAATATTTTTCTATCTGTTCTGAGGTGTTCTTAATCTCTCATCCTTAACTAAACATCCTCAGAGACTTATTATCCAAAGTCAGAAATAATTTCTACCTGTCACCCACTCTTTCTTATCCAATTTGGGGAACAGCCCCTACAGCTATACACTGCCTCATATCTCGTTATCCCGATACTCAATTGCCAATTGTCGTTATTGGCGACTTCAATTAGAAATCAACTGATCATTCCAGGAGCTTATAAAATCAATGGCACACGCTTTCATCGGATCCTCCAGAACTTGTACAGTCCTCCCTGACTGACCATCTGTCTGAGGATGTAAAGCTGTGCTAATACTCAGTCGGGTTCCCATAGCTTCCTAAAAATATTCCCTGAGGTAGGAAGTGGAGCGGGAATCCCTATATGATACCATGCTCACTGGAACGCTACTTAATGTTCCACTACTGCCTTACACATAAATCCTCATACACACTCCGAGTATCTGGGAAGTTCATAACCAGAAGGTGGGTGGACTTAGTCATTCTGTCGGCTATCATCCAAATAGCCTCGTAATATCACCTGGGTTCTCTGTAACCCATCACGACATTCACGGAGACTTGCTCTCGTTTTTCCGTGCCGTGTCAATATAGGTAGGTGCTGCAATAACTCTGCAGACTTTCAATACTCTACCTTATTCTGCTGACATACTAGGCACTTTTCACAACCTCTCCAATATCTTTTTTCACATCTGACCACCCATACCCTTTTTCGAGATTTCAATATATTCTTTACTTCCGTATGCACTGTATATCCCGAAGAGTGAGCTTCTGTCAATATTACTATCCCATCAACTGTGGCCCTGGGGAGCACTTATACTGTCTCGGAATCCTCAGTAACTCATTATCACACTCTTTGTGATCTCTGTCACTGTACCCTTCTGAATCTGACCCAAACCATCGACATCCTGCCGATCATCACGCTAAGCCTGGCAAGTCCGGGCACTCTCATCCGGTTCTAATCATCAGGCTAGCTGTCACACAATCACTGTCATCATCAGAAGGGATCACATCAATACTGAGGTCCACAACTGCATCTAGCAGCTCACGCTCCCTGACCATCATATGTGGTACCATCCCGAGGCTCTTTCTGCTCAAGGCATCAGTCATCACATTCGCCTTTCTTGGGTGGTACAATTCTCATAAATCAAAATCTCTCAGAAGCTCTAACCCAATATGTATTTTCATATTCGCCCCTTTCTGTGAAAACAGATACTCGGGCTCTATGATCAGTGCATATCCATAATTCCTCACCCTGTACATAATAGTACCATATCCTCGGTACAAATACTGTTGCCAACTTTAAATCATGGGTCAGATAGTTTATTTCGTAATCGAAGAGTTGTCTGACTCCAAAATTGACTATCTTCCCATTATACATCAATACACAGCTCCATCATAACTTTGAGGCATTCATACTCACTGAAAAACCTCTTGAGCTGTTGGGCATGGTGAAATTAATCATGGTGGTCAGTTCATACTTCATCACGCCAAATTCACGTCACATCTATCATCTTATTTATCATCTTATTCCAAGATCACGTTTTCTTAGTTAAACGTGTCAACAGGGTATACCATTTTAAATCTCGCAATAATCCATCTGTAAAAGCTATCTTCCAATTGTTGCTTATAATTCGCCCTAGGCTTTAACTACTCCCTGCATATCACCGTTAATGATGATTACACTCGATCTAATCCTTGACTTATTTACGCAAGGCGTACAAGATCCTTCTCAACCGCTTACGTTTTCCAGGTGCTAACCTGCGCTATTTCCTTTTCTTATCTTAACGGCTCTTATCAAATTTTACTACGTTAACCTTTATAATTTGTCGAATTTTAATGTTCTTATCGTCTTAGTAAGGTAACCTAATGCTAAAGGTATTTATTACGATGATCGATTTCCCGTTATAGATTATATATATATATATATATATATATATATCTAGATGCTGTCAAGTCTTCAGGCGGGGAGGTATTTTGAAATACCTTTATTAGCCTTCAGACTTAACCACAACTACCGGTTATGGTTATACCCATCTTTGTCCTTGGTTATAATTTGTATTCGCTACTAATTGTTTAACCTCAATTACTTCGCATATTAAAGGTATTCCTTATCTAGCATATATCTCTACTCCAATACATCTTGTACTTAGGATCTATCTTATCTCGAAGATTTTCTCCTTTGCGTATCAATTATAATGAAACTCTTGTCTTTATTCATTCTGTGAGTACATCCTTTACTCCTGTAATTTCAACCGTTACACCCCTGTTTATCAACTTAAAATCTCTATATCTATATTCCGTTAATTCATCCTCCTCTATTGGGGTACTCATTTACCCATATTGTAACCGATGACGTAGGCATTCATGCCTTTTACTCACTTATATGCGAATGAAGGCGGTATGAATAAATATGTGGCACCAGGATTAATGAACATATGTACTTCGTTATTCATAACAAGTGTGGTATCTTACACCACATCCATGAAACATCAATAGCATCCTGGTCCAAGACATTCACTCGCCTTCGTCCAATAGCCTACTTTCCTTTTTCTCTTCGGCTATGGCCTCCCTTTTCGTTTTCAGCTATAACAACGAAATTTTTCTCTGTCTCTTTACTTTTTTGTGGGGCGATTTCGCCCAACTCTGTGTAATCAAAATCAATGGTCCATCATACCACACTTAACGACCATTTTCATCAATACCGTGTAGGTATAGACGCTCCTTCTGTGGTATCCACCACACATTCCACAGTAATGACACTGCTACTCTGCTTCGTAGCAGGTCGGGGTCCTCCAATCACAATGCCCACACGAGTGCCCAAAATTAGATGCACTAGGGCCTTACCAATTATCTTAGCCCATAACTCGTTACATCAGATCTTTTACCAATTACCAATTTTCCCATTTTTGACATCCTTGTCATTTCTCGCTTTTCTTTCTGTCTCTATCTCGGCCCTCACTACCTTTCCAAGTCTCAGAGGCGTGCAATTCATGTTCTTATTTACCCAACTGTAAATCTGTGCACTGCCTCGGTATAGGTAATATCTCACGGGCCAATCGGACTCTAATTGAAAATCTGAGCCCTTCCATAAACTTTTAGACATCTCGACAGTCACTTGTTCATAGTGTCGAGGTAATATCTGCCCAAAATATAATCGAGTCTCCATGCTCGTCAATAAATCAAATCCTCTGGGTCAAAGTAAGGATTTTATCCATAATTCCCTTTAAATCATGTCCGGGATGTTCTGTCACCGGAATATATCCAAGATATTTCTCATATCAGCTCTTAAGATGGGTCGAGCGGGTTTCCACCAATGCTCCGCTGCGCCCTCTGATCTCATACATAATCTGAGCAATTAGCTCCTCAAAATAATCTCCACACTCCGCTCCAATCTCGCGAAGCGTGTCTCAATACTATCCGATCTCTTTGTCGGACTCTGTGAGGCATTTTCAACATTAGCCTCTATTTCAATCTCATACTGATTTTCATAGCCAAACTCAGCACGACATTAGCAGACTCAGGTCTATCTCTACGACCTCTGCCTCGTGCACTATCTCATCTAACGCGACTCATATTAGGCATTCCTGCATTCTCAACCATTTCTTAGTCAAGCCCATCTCGATATACACTATTGTATCTAACTAAGCACAGTAACACGGGGATGTAATTTCTTAACTTCTGACACTGACACACATCAGACCAACCTGGCTCTGATACCAAAATAATTGTCACGACCCAACTATCCAAAAATCAGAGTGAATTTTTTCGCGTTTTTGTTTATTTTCTTACTTAATTCTTACCTGTCCTCGAATCGTGACCAACACTCCACTACTAATTGGGCTGTGCGTCAATGCCAGTCCCACCATACATCTACCCTAGTACTTATTTCTTCTCCAGTCATTTATAATTGTTATATTATTTATACATCCCCTAAAGTTACTTACAATCATGTTACTGTGCTATGCTTATGTAGATACAATAAGTACAAGTGTATATACCTTATGTTGATGGGCAGCAGCGGATATCCGGAATGCAGTACTGAGTCGCCTCAACTTCAACTGGAGATCATCTGTGGGAGAAAATGAAAGGGGTGAGCACATCAAGCTCAGTAAGGCAATCCTACGAACAAGTAGGTAACCATACTACCTACATGAACGTAGTGCCATGCATAAACCACCCTTTCTCCACACATTTTAAAACAATGCTATGCATTATGATGATATGTAAAATACATTTGCACGGAAAATCAACATGCAATTATCATAAATCATTTCTTTCTCAATTAAGATTTTGACAATAAAGTCAGGACTCGACCCCTCCTGCGGGTGATCCTGACTCACACAAAATCATGAAAACATTTACATCACACGTGGGTTTTGAAAAGCATGGAAATACCATCATGCAATTTAGTTTTAAAACCCAGTTTAAATCATCATAGAAATCATCAACATGCGAGACTAGGCAACGTCTGTATATAGGTAAATAACTAGGACTATGGCCACATCTGTCCTCGTGAGTTCCTCAGCTACACGGATCCTAGTGTGCGGGTTCTCACCATGATCGGGAACCGCCCGGGAGGTGGGTCAGTCCATCCCGTCAGTCTTATCCGATCCCCGGCATCTGAAGATGCTGCATCCGGAGATGCCGTATCCGAAGATACAACACGGTACATCGTACTCCATGCTACTTGCACGGTACATCGTACTCCATGAACCCATGTAATATCTCTAGGTACTCCGGCCCAATTGGCCTGCTTCCCACAGAGGTTTGTTTCTCAATACTCATGCCATGTCTCAAAACGCACGTGCGAGCCTATTAAATCGGTGACACACAGTCTACCCGATGCTCCAAGCACGGCTCATCGCATGTTCTCATAAAATCTGTGTGAGCGATGCTCAGCACTCTCATCAAAACACGTCAACTGGCAGAGCCCGCTTACATCCCCACAAGGCCGCCAACCTCATCCCTCACTCTCACCCCACCTAAGAGGTCTCTTGAGCCTGTTGGGCCTTTTGGCTGACTCCAAGGGCAGACAGCGGTACTCCACAAATCCGGTAAAACTAGTGCGAGCTAAGCTCAGCACTCTGTATATTATAAATCACATGAAAATTTTATAAATACTGGTGCGGGTTAAACTCCAGCACTCTGTCTCGAAAATCATGTAAAAATATGGTGCGAGTCAGACTCTAGCACCGTGTCACGAAAGAGCATGTGAAATCTGGTGCGAGTTATACTCTAGCACCTATGCATGTAAAACTCTAGTGCGAGCTCTCGCTCCAGCACTAATGCATGCATCACACAAATCGAAATTACCGTGCGAGCTGAGCTCTAGCACGTCATATGTCAATAAAACACGTAGGCGGCTCTATTTACTCAAAACAGTTTTCAAATCAATTTCACGTTGAAAGTATGCAATGCGGTGCACTTTCTTTCAAGGCGAGCCAGCCTACTCATGCATGCGTTGAAATATCTCCAGAACGAGCAGGAACCTCTTGTCCTTGCTCCTCCCAATTTTTCCTAGATTTTTAGAATTTTACCCTTAACAAGGGTATTTTAGTAATTTGCCCATTCGGGGCACTAAAATTATTATTTGACCTCTAGACCCTTCAGGATATTTTAAAGGACTGCATATGAATTTAAAATTGCGTACTGTTACCTCTAGCAGTCCGCAGAATTCCCTTACCTCGATTCTCGTCGAGTCTGACCTTTCTCTTTTCCAATGTAGTCCCATCGCGCAGTCCGATATGTTTCCAATCCAATGCCCGAAACTGCGTATTAATATTCCTCAAGTCAGATATTATGATTTAATTGTACTTAATCTTTTCTGGGCTTAATTTAAATCATTGGGCCCGTTTACCCCTATTGGGCCCGATTGCACCTTAATGGGCCTTAATCGGCCTTAAGCCCGTTTTTCACTTAATTTTCTCTTTATCGAGGCCTATTGGGCTCATTGGGCCCATCAATAATTTATTGAGCCTCGTTCTAATTCTCGAATAGCTAAATTTAATATTTACGACAATTAATCTAAATTTTCATAAATTAATTCAATTTATGCGTAAATTTAATCAATATCACGCATAACGAAGAAATTGTCGTAAATAGGGGTCACTTACCCGAGATTCCATGCTAGTCCGCAAATCGAGGCTGTCTCGAGCCCTCGGTGGATGCCAATCGTCGAGCTACACAATTCCATAATTTTTCCGGGTAAGTTCTCAGCCCAAAATTAATTAAATAAAATATTCCAAATTTAAATCGGTCAATTTGACCGCTTATCGACTTACCCGAAGCTCGATTGCATCATCGGAATTTTCCCCAATTTTTTCCTCTTTTTCCTTTTCCCTTTTTCTCCCTTTTTTCCCCTCTTTTTGGCTGAACCGGTTCAGTCCGGTTCGGACCGGTTCAGACCGCCGGTTCACCCCGGTTCGACCGGTTCACCGCCGGTTCGCCACCTTGCCGGCCGGTTCTCTGCCGGCTTCCACCGCCAAACGCTCCGCTGGGTCGTCCGCATCACGATTCTGGCCTCGGTTTGGGTCAAGCTCGCCGGAACGCCGCCGGTCCGGCACTTCTCCCTCTCGGCCGTCGGACCCGTTTTCCCCTCTTGGCCGTCGCCGCCGATTCCGGCCGTCTCGTCGGCTGCCACCGGTCTCAAAAGCACCGCCGTCGCCTGGGCTCTCAAAATCGGGCCTTGGTTCAGGCTGGGTCGCCGCCGTTCGCCGCCGGTGACCCTCTCTTTCCCACGGCTTTTCTCTCCTCCGATCGGCTTCCTCCGGCGTCGGTGGGCTGCACCGCCGGTGCCATTAAGATCACCGGCCTCCCCTCTTTCTTTTCCGGCCCTTGGCCGGGCCGTTGGCCGCCGGACGGTGGTCGGGCCTTCTGCCTCCGTTTGCTTCGTTTTCGGCTTCTCTGCTTCTTTCTCTCTCCCCGACATTCTCTCTCTCTCTTCTCTTTTTTTTTTTTTTTACAATTATTATCTTATTTAACAATTTATTTTTTATTTATTAAAATACACTAAAAATACCCAAATATCCCTTAAAATTATTATTTTATTCTTATTTAATTAATTTAATTTAATTTAATTTATTTTAATCCTTTTTCGGGTATGAGTTCTCCGTATTTTCGGGATATTGTCCCGAGTGACTTTTCAGTATATTTTTCGATTATTTTCGGGATTATTTTTCTGAACTAAAAATCCCGATTAATCCCGATTAATTCCAATAAATTAATATCTTGATCAATTTAATCCGAAATAATTTTATTTCATCTTTATTGACCAAGATTTCTTAAATCCTTATTTTTAATTAAATTTCCTTATCGAATTTACTCCGACTTTCGGTCCTTTGACCGTTTTGCCCTTACACGTGTTCGGGATTAATTTAACCCGACTTCCTTCATACTTCCTCTATCTTTTCTTATTTAGTTTTCGTATTTTTATTAAATTCGGGTCTTACATGTTAACACACCACACCGTAAGGCATCTTCCTCATCAGCCTACACTGCCACACATCCACTCCTCGGAATCAAACAGCCGCACTAACCAAGCAAGAAGAAACCGAATCAAAAAGGCTGAACCAGAAGCTCGGAAATAAACATTTAACTAGTGAAATTTTTTTTCTTTTCTTCTAAAGAAAATGAAAATGGAACAGTTAGTAAAAGCATCAATAAGCAAAGAGAATAATGCAAAGGGTTGATGAAAAATGACTACTGTCACTAGCCATTCTCACTACCCGATCAATGAGCAATAAAAAAATGAAAAGCAAAGCAATGAATTGAAATAACGAAGAAGAAAAAAATAAGTAAAGCTTTTCATAAAATCAAGTAAATTGAAAGTTGACATGAATAGTGAAATAAGAAAATGCTTGCTAAACAAAATACCCTTCGGAAAAGCTTGAAAGGAAGAATAAAAACTTTAAAAACTAAAATTACTCCTAAATTACTCTACACTACTCCTACCCTAAAACTACCCTAACATTTTCAATTCATAACATTTTCAATTGTTATCCTTTCCTATTTATAAACACACTAGGGGTAAATGGTAATTTCCAGATCCTTTATGAGTTGGCATTTTTTGGCCACTTATCTTCACACCATTGGCTCCTTGAAAAGATATTTCCATGTCATCGGTCTTCTTATCCAATTGGATGTGCTAGGTGGCATGACTCGTGTTATCCGCGTGGCTCAATCTCGATTTTAGCCCAATTACAGTCCATTTTCTACTGAAATATTCAAAATTCATCCGGATTTAATTTATCTGCAAACATGAGAATTTTAATTAAATAAAGGGGATAATTAACAAAATAAATTAGGGATTTAAATAATTAATTAGAAAATTAAGCACAAATAATTCTAAAAATATAGAATTATCAGTGTAATCCTTGCATGACCAAATATATACAATATATAACTAAATGGAAGTGCATAACTTATGCAAATCTTCATTCCATTTACTACACTACTTATTTCCCATTCCACTCACATTTATCACATGTTTATGTCCATTTCTTCATATTCATTCATAATGTAACTTGTAAGTACAATCACCATCTCTCATTACAAGGGTGTACATTTAACTTATGGACTTTATATCACATATGCTTCACATTACTAGTACATCATCATACTTATGAATTTATTTACGTATGTTTAAGGTTAAACCTATACGGGGTCTCACATTCTCCCCTACTTAGAAAATTTGGTCCTCCAAATTAGAACCAATTATTTTGTGAATAACTCGGGATACTTCTCCCGCATCAAACTCTCCAATTCCCATGTGGCTTCTTTCGATATATGATGTTGCCACAAAACCTTAACCAATGAAATCTTTCTTGTTCCCCAACACCTTCTCTTTTCTATCCAATATCCAGATTGGTTCCTCCACATACGACATGTCCTCCTTGAGCTCTAATGGCTCATAGCTAATTACATGTGTCGGATCCGGATAGTACTTTCGAAGCATGGAAACATGAAAGACATTGTAGACTTCCGCTGGCTTAGGTGGCAAGGCTAGCCTATATGCTCCATCTCCCACTCTATCCAAGATCTCGAAGGGACCAATATAACGAGGACATAGTTTTCCTTTCTTTCTGAACCTCGTTATTCCCTTAGAAGGACATACTTTCAAAAATACAGACTCACCCACATCAAACTCAAGTGGTCTCCATCTCCTGTCAACATAGCTCTTTTGTTGAGTTTAAGCTGTTCATAGCCTCTCACATATTGTCTGAACATCTTCAGAGGCTTGTTTAACCAATTGAAGAGAGAGCAACTGTCTGTCACCAACTTCTTTCTAACCAATGGGTGATCGGCATCTACGACCACATAATGCCTCATAAAGGGCCACACCAATACTTGAGTGATAACTTTTATTATAGGCAAACTCAATCAATGACAAGTGATCATCCCATGAGCCTCTAAAATTCAGCACACACGCTCTCAACATATCCTTCAAGGTCTGTATAGTCCTCTTTAACTGACCATCTGTCTGAGGATGAAAAGCGGTGCTAAAGCTCAACTGGGTCCCCATCGCTTCCTGAAAATGTCCCTAAAATAGGGAAGTGAAGCGGGCATCCCGATCAGAAACAACACTCACTGGGATTCCATGCAAGCTCACTATCTCCCGTACATACAAGCTCACCAGTGCACTCAATGTATCTGTAGATCTCATGGCTAAAAAGTGTGTCGATTTCGTTAACCGATCTACTATCACCCATATAGCATCATGGTTCTTACGGGTTATCGGTAACCCCATCACAAAGTCTATGGTGACGTGCTCCCATTTCCATGTCGGTATCGATAAAGGTTGCAATAATCCTCCTAGTTTCTGATGCTTTACCTTTACTTGCTGACAGATGAGACATCTAGCAACATACTCAGCTATGTCTCTCTTCATTCCTGACCACCAATATACCTTCCGGAGATTCTGATACATCTTATTACTTCCCAGGTGTACTGTATATCTCGATGAGTGAGCCTCTGATAAGTTCATTTTTCTCAGCTCCGAATCCTTAGGAACACACATTCTATTTTTAAACCTTAGTATTCCATCTGAACTCATTTCAAATTGCATACCCTTACCTTTCTGGATTTGGCTGGTCACCTCAATACACCATTGATCAATTTGCTGAGCTTGCCAGATTCTCTTAATCAACTCCAGTTCTAATCTCAAGCTAGCAATGATCTCATAGCTGCCAATCTCAGGTAGGGTCATATCCTGACTAAGGTTTACGAATTGCTCCAACAACTCGTGTTCTCTAACCATCATATGTGATACCAACCCAAGACTCTTCCTACTCAATGCATCGACAACCACATTTACCTTCCCCGAGTGGTACAAGATCTCACAATCGTAGTCCTTGAGGAGTTCTTACCACCTTCTCTGTCTCATATTTAACTCTTTCTGTGAGAATAGATACTTCAAACTCTTGTGATCCGTAAAGATATGAAATCTCTCACCATACAAGTAGTGGCGCCATATCTTCAATGCAAATACTACGACCGCTAACTTTAAATTGTGAGTGGGGTAGTTCTTTGCATGATCTTTTAGTTGTCTAGATCCATAAGCTACTATCCTTCCATCATGCATCAAAACACAACCTAGTCCTTGATGTGAAGCATCTGTATAAACAGAATAGTTTCCTAACTGTTACGGATGATAAGAACTGCCGCAGTGGTTAATCTGCACTTGAATTCCTGAAAGCTCCTCTCACATGCTTCATCTCATATAAACTCCACATCTTTTCTCATAAGACGTGTCAACGGAGCAGTCAATTTAGAGAAACCCTCTACAAATCTCCTGTAGTAACCAGCCAAACCCAGAAAACTTCTAATCTCTATGACTATCCTGGGTTGTTCCCACTAAACAATAACCTCAATCTTGGATGGATCTACTAACACCCTATCCTTCGATACAACATGGCCTAGAAAAGAGATCTGCTCTAGCTAGAAGTCACATTTACTCAGTTTGGCATACATCCTTCTCTCTCGGAGGGTTTGCAAAATAATCCTTAAGTGCTACTTATGCTCTTCTCTGGACCTTGAATACACTAATATATCATCAATGAAAATGATCATGAACTGGTCCAGGTATAGCTTGAATATCTCATTCATTAGAGCCATAAAAGCTGCTGGCGCATTAGTCAACTCGAAAGGCATCACCAGGAATTCGTAGGCCATAGCTGGTGCGAAAATCTGTCTTGGGTACATCCTCCTTCTGAATCTTTAATTGATGATACCCAGACCTTAGATCTATCTTAGAAAAGATCTACGCTCCCCGAAGCTGATCCAATAGGTCATCGATGCGTGGCAAGGGATATTTATTTTTGATGGTAGCCTTGTTCACATCCTATAGTCAATACTCAACCTAAGGCTCCCATCTCTCTTCTTCACAAATAATATCGGAGCTCCCTATGGTGAGACGTTCGGTCTTATAAACCCCTTATCTAGCATATCTTGCAACTACTTCCTTAATTCCTCCAGCTCAACTGGAGCCATCCTATATGGTGACTTAGATATTGGCTCGATTTCAAGTGTTAGGTCGATACCAAATTCCATTTCTCTATCCAGTGGTAATCCTGGTAGGTCATCTGGAAAGACATTAGGGAATTCTCTAACCACTGGAATGTCCTCCATATCTGGATGTACTTTGTCCAAATCCACCACATAAGCAATAAAACCTTCAAAACAACATTCAAGTCATTTATACCAATGTACTTTACTTGTCACAAAATTCAAGATTTTATTTCTTCTCTAAAATCTTACAACACATTCCTCGGGTAGAGAAAATGTAATAGACTTAGTGTGGCAGTCTAAGACAACATGATTAGTAGCTAACCAATCCATTCCCAAAATTACATCAATATCATACATATTTAATAAGATCAAGTTGGCTGTCACAGACTTATCTCCGACCCTCACCTTACAATCCTTATACACTTGTTCAGCCAATTGGCTAACTCTCATTAGAGTACTTACTAACAAAGTCCTATTTAAGTGTGTGGGTTCTACAAGTCCTGTTAACTTTGATGCACATACAGGTGATATGAAAGAATGCGTAGCACCAGAATCAAACAAAGCCATAGCTTCCAAATTGAAGATCAAAATTATACCTTTTATCACCTTAGAAGCGGTATCAGCTGATGTCTGGTTTATCGCATACACCCTGCCTTGACCCACAACTTGCTTTCCTTTTTTGTTAGTCGTGGCTCTCTTCCTTACAAGAGGTGTAACTGTAGGAACTCTGGCTCCTTACCCCTCTGTGGAACTACCTCAACTGCCTCTGGACATTCATTTCATAATGTCTGAACTTGCCACATCTGAAGCATCGTGTACCTTGAAGATGATAGGGCCTACCACCATGATATCAGCCACATGCTCTACACTGATCCATAGTCGATTGGGGTCCACCAATCACTATACCCCTGGCTGGTGTCTGCGTCGAAGGCATAAAAGGTCTAGCAACTTTTTTTGTGACTCATCTGCCTCTCTCCGACGTTTACACATAAATCTCCGACCAAACTTGGCACCTCTGCCATCTCTCAATTTCCTTTGACCTTTGTCGTTACTCCAACTGAACTCAGATATCTTCAGGTCATAATCCTGCTCACACAATTGAGCCTGTCGCACAGCCTCTCTGTATGTAGCGACATCAAACGAGGCTAACTTTCCTCAAATTGAAGGCCTCAATCCATCCACAAATCTGCAGACTCTGATGGCTTCACTTCGATAGAGTCCGGATCATATCGACCTAATGAGGTGAATCGTGACTCGTACTCGTCAATTGTTCGATTCCCTTGAGTCATAATCAGAAATTCCATCTGCAACCTACATCGAGCGGTATCTGGGATGTATTGCTCTCTTAAAGTACCCAAAAACATATCCCACATGATAGTCGTACCCTGAGCTCTCAACATAGGCTTGGTGGACTTCCACCAGTACTCTGCTTCGCCTCTCAGTACAAAGGCCGCAAGCGCTACTCTCTCCATAGCCGAACATCTACAGAAGTTAAACAACTTCTCCATCTGACTGATCTAGTCCTCAGCCACTGCCGGATCTTTTACCCCGCTAAAAGAAGGAGGCTTAAAGTCCATAAAATACCTCAACCTCTCCATATCATAATCATATCCACACCGCAATTCATTATCATCATCATATTGTTGTGGGGCTACTGAAGGAGCTACTGGTCCAATATGGGGATGTCGTGGCCTAATCGATTCAGGTTGTGCAGATGCAACATTCTCAGGTTTAGGTGCAGCTGTTGGGGGATTCGGTGTAGCCTGTCCCGCTGTACCAGGTGTACCCTCAAACCTAGCTATGATCTGACCCATCATGGTCATCATCGTGTGCATATCTTCCTCTAATCGGGCTATCCGAGGATTGGAAGCCTCTATCCGTTCCTAGGGCTCATGACTAGAGGATGATCTACTGTGCCTCTCAGTTCTGTCATTTTACCCTTGAGCTCTCGAGCTCTCTCCCCTCTTATGGTGTCTCTCACGCGTAACTCACTGTCTTGATAACTTCTTGCATTTACAATAAACTTTTTATTTACCACCAGCTCCGTATACATATTTATATCTAAATATCGCACAGTAACTTGAGGATGTATGTTTTCTTAGTCCTAAACATTGACTCACATCAGACCAACCATGCTTTGATACCAAATCTGTCACACCCCACTTCCGGGTGTCCTTAATCCATACTTACTCTACTACGGTTAGGCTGTGAGGTGATGCAATTACTAGAGTTCTAAAAATTTATAGCGAAAATATTTTAGATTTAATCCACACTCTCAGGTGTGTGCGTAATGATCGAACCCTAGGTGTATCTATCCGCAAGTGCACGGGTCGTCCAAGTAATAATGGGATTTGAGTCCCGGAATTATCGTCCCACAGAGAAGTTGTTAGCCTAATTAACTACCGGTTACTTTTACCCTAAGTATATTCTAGCAATTTATGAAGTTCTGATGGGTGGTCTACATGGCTAAAATTAAAAGTACTGAAAAACAATAAAATAATAAAATAAAGAAATTAAAACCAAACTGAAAATTACTTACCGAGCTCCACGCAATTAAAAACAAATACCTACGAAAATAATTAAAACAGTTAAAACTCATTAATACAATAAAAATAAAACAATAAAATTAAACTACAATTAAACAAGCTTAAAATAAAATTAATCTAACAACTAATGGATTAAAATTTACTCCCAGATAAATCTAAATGCTAAATTAACACTAACTAATGCATGAACATATTTTTATCTAAGATTAAAAATGCATAAAATGAATTGTCTAAATTAAAATTAAGTAAATTCCTAATGCTAGATTAAAAATTAACTAGTAACCTAATTAAATCAACATTAACTAATTAAACAAAGTAAATAAATGCAATTGAAAGATTAACTACACTAACTAATAAACTAACTACTTAAAATACATCTATGTAAAAAATTGGGTTAACATTATGCAAGGTGAGCCAAACACAGCCTAACACTATTAAGCAGAAAGTGGTCCCAAAACATTGCAAGTGTACTGTGCACTGTGCACTGTACACATTCCTTCTCTACCGAGCCACCCGCATCCCCCTGCTACTGCGTTGTACTGCTGTCTACTGGTACTACGGGCTGTCCTCCAATGCTCAGGTGCTGCACCTGGCTTCCTGTACCGACCAGTTGAGGTCACAGCTGTGTGCCAGCCTCTGCTCCCGACGATGCACACTAGCAGTGTCTGAGCTTCAGTCCTTTCTGCTTCGGAATGCCATGCTGACTCTGCTCCAGGTATGTCCTCTGCAGGTTCATGCCATCTGCTCGGGTTGCACCTCCGCTCCTGCCTGGCACCAAATCGATATAAGCTCAAACACTGACTAAATGCAGCAATGGATAACACACTGTTAATACAGGAATCATAGCAGGAAATGCTGGGAAGATAGTAAACAGTAGAATATGTTTGAAACAGGGATAAACAGAGCAGACCAGAAATGCTTCTCAATGTACCGATTGGAATCCACTTTTATCTAATAAACTTTAGCTGACAAACTTAATGAGATTAATGAAAACTATCTAACATTAACTACAGCAACTACGTTCAATCATCAACCTCAGTAACATGTAAAAACCAGACAAGCAACGGTGAAATGCATTAACAAAACTACCCAATCTAATAAAGGAACATCAATACTACTGAAATAAGGAAAGGGAAGAAAAAGCTTAGCAAAATGCAAACTTAAAACTGCCATAAACAAATGCTAAAATCATAAATGAAATCATCACCCGTGAGCATTATTAATCATAAAAACAGGAACTTAAACATTCTCGGATGGCTTCATTCTTTTCACCAACCGTGACTCCACTTTGCTCATGATGTAGATAAATGCTCAGCATTAATCCACATCAAGGCAACAGAATCATAAGGTGAAAGGATGAATGAAAGTGTTATACCACCCGACTGCATCCTTTTAAATCTAACCGAAGCCACCAATGGTGATTTGGAAATTAAAGAAAACCAAACTTAAGTGAAAATAGAAGGGAACCGAGACATGAGATGGTGAATAATAGAAAGCTTGTGAACTAACAGATTAAAGAAAGCAAATCGGAACAATGGAAGATAACCGAGAAGATAAAACAAGAACATGAAAGAAAACCGAGAGCTTAAACTTCTATTGCAAAAATAAATTTAACACTTTTTTAAGGAAGACATGAACAGTAAAGTTTGTTGAATAAACTATGCTGAAAAATGAAAGAGAAAGCTTTGAAAATTATCTAAGGCTATTCTATTCTAACCTAAGCTACCGTAATTCCCTACCTACACTACTTCTACAACTACTCTAAAACTACTTGATTTTTCAATTGCCACCATGCTCTATTTATACACAAATCATAGGGGTACAATGGTAAATTGTCATCCTAGATGAGTTGGCATTGTTTGGCCACTTGTCTTCCTTTGATTTGCTGCAAAGTAGATATTTCCACGTCATCAGTTCTTTTGTCCAATTAGCTGTGCGATGTGGCCCGACGTGTGCTTTCCAAAATATTCGCTTGGTGTCTGTTGATCTTATCGTTTTAGAGCAAATAAAATATCGACACCTGGCATTACGCATGTCCAAACGACTGGTGACTCGGTCTGCAAATTGGAAGTGGTCCAGTCTCTTTTAGCCCGTTTTCAGCCCAATTTCATCTGAAATGACTGAATTTCATCTGGATTTAATTTATCTGCACAAATAGGAATTTTAATTAAATACAGGGGATTATTAAGGAATTAATATGGGGATTAAGTAAATAATTAGGAATTTAAGCACAAATAATTCTATAAAAAATAGAATTATCACACCCCCAAACTTGAGCTTTTGCTTGTCCTCAAGCAAAACAAAACAGTAGTAGGAATGATAAGTACACAACATAATAATTTTTCTAACATTATCCTCAAAGATAAAGTACAGACTATGATCTAAAAGAATCACAATTACAAGTCAAACACTTAGAATCATCCAATCATAAGTCCTAACCCAAATTGGACTCCTCGTGTGTGTGTGAAAATGTCAAAGTCACTTCAAAGTACATTATTCGGATCAGATTATGCAAGCATAGTGAATGCAAAGTCAATGACATGTGATCATTTCCATAAGTTTGCTTTTCACTAATCTCTCCACTAATGTAGTCACACTCAATCAAAGATCAATAGGACTTCATTAAGCTTGTAATGTCAGGCTGGGGTTAAGGTATGATAAAGTCAATTTAGGTTCAGTTACCCCTTAACATGCATTACCTTCTAGGATATTTAGTGTAAGAGCTCTAATTATTTCCCTCAAACTTATTTCTTTTGCTAAACTTCTTTTTTTTTTTTTTGTATTTTTGTATTTTCTTCTTTTCTTTTTCTTTTTCTTTCTTTTTCATCATTTTTCAAATTTTTTTTTTTTACATACTCTTTCACTATCACTTGATGTACAAAACTCAAAATATATCCAATAACTTTCCATGCTTTCGGGGTAAGGGATAGGAAAAGAGTACTTTAGGCTAAGGAAAGTAACGCAGGTGTATTTACAGAGAAAAGCTTATTTGGCCCAGATGGGTGACTAGGGATAAAATATATACAAGGATAGCTAGAAAGGCTCAAACGATCCAAAGATGGCCTAAATCATTTCCCTAATCAAGTGTGATCTAATATTTCGCCTCGAGATCAGATCAAACAAATTCTAGAATATGATGCACAAAATCAATTGAACAAATGCACCCCTATGTCCACATAAGCTTTCTCTAAATGAATATACAAATTCATGACATGACATGTGCATAAAATGAGGAAATCACAATTAGAATTAAGACAAATTCAAGAACTCAACTTCATGCTTTTCCTATAATCATGCTTCTAAGTCAACCAAAGTCAGACTAAATCATGGGGTCATATCATCGGAATATGGGAAAACCACATGCTAAGCACTAAATCATCCTAAAATCAAACAGTTTAAACTCAAATTTTTGAAAAAATTTTGAAAAATTTTTCAATTTGCTTCAAATTTTTGAAAATTGCTCAAGTAGTATCCCCTCCCCCAAACTTAAAGTGCACAATATCCTCAGTGTGCAGATAATAAAACAATTAAAGTTCAGGACAGAGTACTCCCCTTTTTAATGATGATGATGACAACCGAAGCTTGATTGAAAGCATAAAACTAGAAAATAAACCTGCAACACAAACAAAGAATGAAATAACAGAAAAGAAAAAGAAAAAGAACTATATACAAAGTGAAAGTGAAAACACAACCACTTCAAATGCAGCTGAAAAACACTACACTCAGCAGCAGGGCAAAGAGCAGGAGGATTAGCCAAAATGGTGACAGAATGTTAATAGTTAAATCCTCCTGAGCTCTCATTACTTCCCTCATTCTTTGAGAATTCTTGTGCTCAAGCCTTATATTCTCCTCAATCCCTATCTTAAAACACTCTTGAGAGTCATCAGGGAGCTTCAAAGTTTTGAAAACATTAAACTTCACTTCCTGATCTTGGACTCTCATCGTCAACTTTGTAGAATCAGAGGGCGAGGAAGGCAATGAATAAGAAAAAGGTAAAGATGAAGAAGCACTTAGCTTTGTTTCCTTGGCAGCCCGATCTTGATGTTCCTGCTCTTTCTGAGCTGCTTCGTTAGAACCTATGTGTTCTTCAACTCTGTACTGTTCAGGTTGGGACTTAACTTGTGGCTCCTCTAGCTCTCTGCCACTCCTAAGGGTGATAGATCTAACATGTTCCTTACCCTCCCCTTGCTTATCAGGATTAACTTCAGTATTACTAGGAAGGGTCCCTTGAGGATATTGGCTAAGAGCACTAGCTATTTGTCCCACTTGAACCTCTAAGTTCTTAAGTGAAGCAGCTTGATCTTGCAGGATAGTCGTGAACATCTCCTCTAATGTATGCTTCTTCTCAGCTGCTGGTGTGTGATAGAATTGGGGCTGCATGAGTGGTCGTGGTGGTGGTGGTGGTGATGGATGATATTGAAATTGAGGTGGGGATGGATGATGTGGATGGTGTGGAAATTGAAATTGCGGCTGTGGTGGTACCTGAACCGGTGGAGCTTGAAAACTAGGGGGTCCTATAGATATGGGATTAGAAGTTTGCCCTTGGTTTTGGCTCCAGGAGAAGTTAGGATGGTTCCTCCACTCTGAATTATAGGTGTTTGAAAAAGGGTTGTTTTGTTGCGTAGGGGGAGCAACATACTGAACCGATTCTAAGTTGAGCGGACACCTATCTACAGAGTGGGTACCACTACACAGCTCGCAGGAAGGAAAAGGACTTTGGACAGAATAAATCGGATTAGGACTGGTGGGAGGATTATGCTGGGTACTGAGCGACTCTACCTTCTTCGTAAGATTAACGATTTGAGAGGTCAAGGTAGACAGTCTGTCGAGCTCATAAATACCCGCAGGCTTCTTTAGCATTTGCCTCTCCAAGGACCACAAATAGTTGTTAGCCGCCATCTTGTCTAAAAGCTCGTAAGCTTCTTCCTCTGTTTTGCACATCAGGGCTCCACCTGCCGCAGTGTCAACAATGGTCCTATTTGGACTTGTAAGTCCGTGGTAGAAGGTTTGGACTTGCAACCACAAAGGTAGGCCATGGTGAGGGCACTTCCTAAGAAGCTCCTTATATCGTTCCCATGCTTCGTAAAGAGATTCAGAGTCGTACTGAGCAAAGGAAGATATATTACTACGAAGTTGGGCCATTCTAGAGGGAGGGAAAAACTTAGATAGAAATTGATGGGCTAACTCATCCCATGTAGAAATTGATCCTGGAGGCAGAGAGGTTAACCAGTGTCTCGCCCTATCCCTTAGTGAGAAGGGGAATAATCTAAGCCTAACAGCATCGTCAGATAATCCATTATATTTAAATGTGTTGCACAAGTCCAAGAATTACCCAAGGTGAGCATGTGGGTCATCGTGAGGAAGCCCACTGAACTGCAAAGATGTTTGGAGCATCTGGATGATTGCGGGCTTAATTTCAAAATTGTTTGCATGGACAGCTGGTGGCCTAATGCCGGAATGATACCCCCCCATCGTCGGCATTGCATAATCTCCGACTGTCCTAATTTTTCTATTTTTTGTCATGATGATTTGCAGCGGAGCTATAAATTTCCTAGAGTCCTTTTGAATTTTTCGTTCGATTTTAGGATCTAGAGGAAAGCAATCAAAATTTCTGGCTCTACGCTTGCAATCATCGAAAAGTCCTTAAATTTTTTTTTTTTGAATTTTTTTTTAATTTTAATTAAGAGAAAATTTAACTAACCTAAGCTAAGGCTCTAAATATTTACACCCTAAATATTTACAAGCTAGAATTACACCTAAGCATAATTTCACCGATATTAACTAAAGACTAATTAAACTTCCCCGGCAACGGCGCCAAAAACTTGATCGAACCCTAGGTGTATCTATCCGCAAGTGCATGGGTCGTCCAAGTAATAATGGGAGTTGAGTCCCGGAATTATCGTCCCACAGAGAAGTTGTTAGCCTAATTAACTACCGGTTACTTTTACCCTAAGTATATTCTAGCAATTTATGAAGTTCTGATGGGTGGTCTACATGGCTAAAATTAAAAGTACTGAAAAACAATAAAATAATAAAACTATAAAATAAAGAAATTAAAACCAAACTGAAAATTACTTACCGAGCTCCACGCAATTAAAAACAAATACCTACGAAAATAATTAAAACAGTTAAAACTCATTAATATAATAAAAATAAAACAATAAAATTAAACTACAATTAAACAAGCTTAAAATAAAATTAATCTAACAACTAATGGATTAAAATTTACTCCCAGATAAATCTAAATGCTAAATTAACACTAACTAATGCATGAACATATTTTTATCTAAGATTAAAAATGCATAAAATGAATTGTCTAAATTAATATTAAGTAAATTCCTAATGCTAGATTAAAAATTAACTAGTAACCTAATTAAATCAACATTAACTAATTAAACAAAGTAAATAAATGCAATTGAAAGATTAACTACACTAACTAATAAACTAACTACTTAAAATACATGTATGTAAAAAATTGGGTTAACATTATGCAAGGTGAGCCAAACACAGCCTAACACTAATAAGCAGAAAGTGGTCCCAAAACATTGCAAGTGTACTGTGCACTGTACACATTCCTTCTCTACCGAGCCACCCGCATCCCCCTGCTACTGCGTTGTACTGCTGTCTGCTGGTACTACGGGCTATCCTCCAATGCTCAGGTGCTGCACCTGGCTTCCTGTACCGACCAGTTGAGGTCACAGCTGTGTGCCAGCCTCTGCTCCCAACGATGCACACTAGCAGTGTCTGAGCTTTAGTCCTTTCTGCTCCAGAATGCCATGCTGACTCTGCTCCAGGTATGTCCTCTGCAGGTTCATGCCATCTGCTCGGGTTGCACCTCCGCTCCTGCCTGGCACCAAATCGATATAAGCTCAAACACTGACTAAATGCAGCAATGGATAACACACTGTTAATACAGGAATCATAGCAGGAACTGCTGGGAAGATAGTAAATAGTAGAATATGTTTGAAACAGGGATGAACAGAGCAGACCAGAAATGCTTCTCAATGCACCGATTGGAATCCACTTTTATCTAATAAACTTTAGCTGACAAACTTAATGAGATTAATGAAAACTATCTAACATTAACTACAGCAACTACGTTCAATCATCAACCTCAGTAACATGTAAAAACCAGACAAGCAACGGTGAAATGCATTAACAAAACTACCCAATCTAATAAAGGAACATCAATACTACTGAAATAAGGAAAGGGAAGAAAAAGCTTAGCAAAATGCAAACTTAAAACTGCCATAAACAAATGCTAAAATCATAAATGAAATCATCACCCGTGAGCATCATTAATCATAAAAACAGGAACTTAAACATTCTCGGATGGCTTCATTCTTTTCACCAACCGTGACTCCACTTTGCTCATGATGTAGATAAATGCTCAGCATTAATCCACATCAAGGCAACAGAATCATGAGGTGAAAGGATGAATGAAAGTGTTATACCACCCGACTGCATCCTTTTAAATCTAACCGAAGCCACCAATGGTGATTTGGAAATTAAAGAAAACCAAACTTAAGTGAAAATAGAAGGGAACCGAGACATGAGATGGTGAAGAATAGAAAGCTTGTGAACTAACAGATTAAAGAAAGCAAATCGGAACAATGGAAGATAACCGAGAAGATAAAACAAGAACATGAAAGAAAACCGAGAGCTTAAACTTCTATTGCAAAAATAAATTTAACACTTTTTTAAGGAAGACATGAACAGTAAAGTTTGTTGAATAAACTACGCTGAAAAATGAAAGAGAAAGCTTTGAAAATTATCTAAGGCTATTCTATTCTAACCTAAGCTACCGTAATTCCCTACCTACACTACTTCTACAACTACTCTAAAACTACTTGATTTTTCAATTGCCACCATGCTCTATTTATACACAAATCATAGGGGTACAATGGTAAATTGTCATCCTAGATGAGTTGGCATTGTTTGGCCACTTGTCTTCCTTTGATTTGCTGCAAAGTAGATATTTCCACGTCATCAGTTCTTTTGTCCAATTAGCTGTGCGATGTGGCCCGGCGTGTGCTTTCCAAAATATTCGCTTGGTGTCTGTTGATCTTATCGTTTTAGAGCAAATAAAATATCGACACCTGGCATTACGCATGTCCAAACGACTGGTGACTCGGTCTGCAAATTGGAAGTGGTCCAGTCTCTTTTAGCCCGTTTTCAGCCCAATTTCATCTGAAATGACTGAATTTCATCTGGATTTAATTTATCTGCACAAATAGGAATTTTAATTAAATACAGGGGATTATTAAGGAATTAATATGGGGATTAAGTAAATAATTAGGAATTTAAGCACAAATAATTCTATAAAAAATAGAATTATCACACCCCCAAACTTGAGCTTTTGCTTGTCCTCAAGCAAAACAAAACAGTAGTAGGAATGATAAGTACACAACATAATAATTTTTCCAACATTATCCTCAAAGATAAAGTACAGACTATGATCTAAAAGAATCACAATTACAAGTCAAACACTTAGAATCATCCAATCATAAGTCCTAACCCAAATTGGACTCCTCGTGTGTGTGTGAAAATGTCAAAGTCACTTCAAAGTACATTATTCGGATCAGATTATGCAAGCATAGTGAATGCAAAGTCAATGACATGTGATCATTTCCATAAGTTTGCTTTTCACTAATCTCTCCACTAATGTAGTCACACTCAATCAAAGATCAATAGGACTTCATTAAGCTTGTAATGTCAGGCTGGGGTTAAGGTATGATAAAGTCGATTTAGGTTCAGTTACCCCTTAACATGCATTACCTTCTAGGATATTTAGTGTAAGAGCTTTAATTATTTCCCTCAAACTTATTTCTTTTGCTAAACTTCTTTTTTTTTTGTATTTTTGTATTTTCTTCTTTTCTTTTTCTTTTTCTTTCTTTTTCATCATTTTTCAATTTTTTTTTTTTACATACTCTTTCACTATCACTTGATGTACAAAACTCAAAATATATCCAATAACTTTCCATGCTTTCGGGGTAAGGGATAGGAAAAGAGTACTTTAGGCTAAGGAAAGTAACGTAGGTGTATTTACAGAGAAAAGCTTATTTGGCCCAGATGGGTGACTAGGGATAAAATATATACAAAGATAGCTAGAAAGGCTCAAACGATCCAAAGATGGCCTAAATCATTTCCATAATCAAGTGTGATCTAATATTTCGCCTCGAGATCAGATCAAACAAATTCTAGAATATGATGCACAAAATCAATTGAACAAATGCACCCCTATGTCCACATAAGCTTTCTCTAAATGAATATACAAATTCATGACATGACATGTGCATAAAATGAGGAAATCACAATTAGAATTAAGACAAATTCAAGAACTCAACTTCATGCTTTTCCTATAATCATGCTTCTAAGTCAACCAAAGTCAGACTAAATCATGGGGTCATATCATCGGAATATGGGAAAACCACATGCTAAGCACTAAATCATCCTAAAATCAAACAGTTTGAACTCAAATTTTTGAAAAAATTTTGAAAAATTTTTCAATTTGCTTCAAATTTTTGAAAATTGCTCAGTAGTATCCCCTCCCCCAAACTTAAAGTGCACAATATCCTCAGTGTGCAGATAAAAAACAATTAAAGTTCAAGACAGAGTACTCCCCTTTTTAATGATGATGATGACAACCGAGGCTTGATTGAAAGCATAAAACTAGAAAATAAACCTGCAACACAAACAAAGAAAGAAATAACAGAAAAGAAAAAGAAAAAGAACTATATACAAAGTGAAAGTGAAAACACAACCACTTCAAATTCAGCTGAAAAACACTACACTCAGCAGCAGGGCAAAGAGCAGGAGGATTAGCCAAAATGGTGACAGAATGTTAATAGTTAAATCCTCCTGAGCTCTCATTACTTCCCTCATTCTTTGAGAATTCTTGTGCTCAAGCCTTATATTCTCCTCAATCCCTATCTTAAAACACTCTTGAGAGTCATCAGGGAGCTTCAAAGTTTTGAAAACATTAAACTTCACTTCCTGATCTTGGACTCTCATCGTCAACTTTGTAGAATCAGAGGGCGAGGAAGGCAATGAATAAGAAAAAGGTAAAGATGAAGAAGCACTTAGCTTTGTTTCCTTGGCAGCCCGATCTTGATGTTCCTGCTCTTTCTGAGCTGCTTCGTTAGAACTATGTGTTCTTCAACTCTGTACTGTTTAGGTTGGGACTTAACTTGTGGCTCCTCTAGCTCTCTGCCACTCCTAAGGGTGATAGATCTAACATGTTCCTTACCCTCCCCTTGCTTATCAGGATTAACTTCAGTATTACTAGGAAGGGTCCCTTGAGGATATTGGCTAAGAGCACTAGCTATTTGTCCCACTTGAACCTCTAAGTTCTTAAGTGAAGCAGCTTGATCTTGCAGGATAGTCGTGAACATCTCCTCTAATGTATGCTTCTTCTCAGTTGCTGGTGTGTGATAGAATTGGGGCTGCATGAGTGGTGGTGGTGGTGGTGGTGGTGATGGATGATATTGAAATTGAGGTGGGGATGGATGATGTGGATGGTGTGGAAATTGAAATTGCGGCTGTGGTGGTACCTGAATCGGTGGAGCTTGAAAACTAGGGGGTCCTATAGATATGGGATTAGAAGTTTGCCCTTGGTTTTGGCTCCAGGAGAAGTTAGGATGGTTCCTCCACTCTGAATTATAGGTGTTTGAAAAAGGGTTGTTTTGTTGCGTAGGGGGAGCAACATACTGAACCGATTCTAAGTTGAGCGGACACCTATCTACAGAGTGGGTACCACTACACAGCTCGCAGGAAGGAAAAGGACTTTGGACAGAATAAATCGGATTAGGACCGGTGGGAGGATTATGCTGGGTACTGAGCGACTCTACCTTCTTCGTAAGATTAACGATTTGAGAGGTCAAGGTAGACAGTCTGTCGAGCTCATAAATACCCGCAGGCTTCTTTAGCATTTGCCTCTCCGAGGACCACAAATAGTTGTTAGCCGCCATCTTGTCTAAAAGCTCGTAAGCTTCTTCCTCTGTTTTGTACATCAGGGCTCCACCTGCCGCAGTGTCAACAATGGTCCTATTTGGACTTGTAAGTCCGTGGTAGAAGGTTTGGACTTGCAACCACAAAGGTAGGCCATGGTGAGGGCACTTCCTAAGAAGCTTCTTATATCGTTCCCATGCTTCGTAAAGAGATTCAGAGTCGTACTGAGCAAAGGAAGATATATTACTACGAAGTTGGGCCATTCTAGAGGGAGGGAAAAACTTAGATAGAAATTGATGGGCTAACTCATCCCATGTAGAAATTGATCCTGGAGGCAGAGAGGTTAACCAGTGTCTCGCCCTATCCCTTAGTGAGAAGGGGAATAATCTAAGCCTAACAGCATCGTCAGATAATCCATTATATTTAAATGTGTTGCACAAGTCCAAGAATTGCCCAAGGTGAGCATGTGGGTCATCGTGAGGAAGCCCACTGAACTGCAAAGATGTTTGGAGCATCTGGATGATTGCGGGCTTAATTTCATAATTGTTTGCATGGACAGCTGGTGGCCTAATGCCGGAATGATACCCCCCCATCGTCGGCATTGCATAATCTCCGACTGTCCTAATTTTTCTATTTTTTGTCATGATGATTTGCAGCGGAGCTATAAATTTCCTAGAGTCCTTTTGAATTTTTCGTTCGATTTTAGGATCTAGAGGAAAGCAATCAAAATTTCTGGCTCTACGCTTGCAATCATCGAAAAGTCCTTAAATTTTTTTTTTGAATTTTTTTTTAATTCTAATTAAGAGAAAATTTAACTAACCTAAGCTAAGGCTCTAAATATTTACACCCTAAATATTTACAAGCTAGAATTACACCTAAGCATAATTTCACCGATATTAACTAAAGACTAATTAAACTTCCCCGGCAACGGCGCCAAAAACTTGATCGAACCCTAGGTGTATCTATCCGCAAGTGCATGGGTCGTCCAAGTAATAATGGGATTTGAGTCCCGGAATTATCGTCCCACAGAGAAGTTGTTAGCCTAATTAACTACCGGTTACTTTTACCCTAAGTATATTCTAGCAATTTATGAAGTTCTGATGGGTGGTCTACATGGCTAAAATTAAAAGTACTGAAAAACAATAAAATAATAAAACTATAAAATAAAGAAATTAAAACCAAACTGAAAATTACTTACCGAGCTCCACGCAATTAAAAACAAAAACCTACGAAAATAATTAAAACAGTTAAAACTCATTAATACAATAAAAATAAAACAATAAAATTAAACTACAATTAAACAAGCTTAAAATAAAATTAATCTAACAACTAATGGATTAAAATTTACTCCCAGATAAATCTAAATGCTAAATTAACACTAACTAATGCATGAACATATTTTTATCTAAGATTAAAAATGCATAAAATGAATTGTCTAAATTAATATTAAGTAAATTCCTAATGCTAGATTAAAAATTAACTAGTAACCTAATTAAATCAACATTAACTAATTAAACAAAGTAAATAAATGCAATTGAAAGATTAACTACACTAACTAATAAACTAACTACTTAAAATACATGCATGTAAAAAATTGGGTTAACATTATGCAAGGTGAGCCAAACACAGCCTAACACTATTAAGCAGAAAGTGGTCCCAAAACATTGCAAGTGTACTGTGCACTGTACACATTCCTTCTCTACCAAGCCACCCGCATCCCCCTGCTACTGCGTTGTACTGCTGTCTGCTGGTACTACGGGCTGTCCTCCAATGCTCAGGTGCTGCACCTGGCTTCCTGTACCGACCAGTTGAGGTCACAGCTGTGTGCCAGCCTCTGCTCCCGACGATGGACACTATCAGTGTCTGAGCTTCAGTCCTTTCTGCTCCGGAATGCCATGCTGACTCTGCTCCAGGTATGTCCTCTGCAGGTTCATGCCATCTGCTCGGGTTGCACCTCCGCTCCTGCCTGGCACCAAATCGATATAAGCTCAAACACTGACTAAATGCAGCAATGGATAACACACTGTTAATACAGGAATCATAGCAGGAAATGCTGGGAAGATAGTAAACAGTAGAATATGTTTGAAACAGGGATGAACAGAGCAGACCAGAAATGCTTCTCAATGCACCGATTGGAATCCACTTTTATCTAATAAACTTTAGCTGACAAACTTAATGAAAACTATCTAACATTAACTACAGCAACTACGTTCAATCATCAACCTCAGTAACATGTAAAAACCAGACAAGCAACGGTGAAATGCATTAACAAAACTACCCAATCTAATAAAGGAACATCAATACTACTGAAATAAGGAAAGGGAAGAAAAAACTTAGCAAAATGCAAAATTAAAACTGCCATAAACAAATGCTAAAATCATAAATGAAATCATCACCCGTGAGCATCATTAATCATAAAAACAGGAACTTAAACATTCTCGGATGGCTTCATTCTTTTCACCAACCGTGACTCCACTTTGCTCATGATGTAGATAAATGCTCAGCATTAATCCACATCAAGGCAACAGAATCATGAGGTGAAAGGATGAATGAAAGTGTTATACCACCCGACTGCATCCTTTTAAATCTAACCAAAGCCACCAATGGTGATTTGGAAATTAAAGAAAACCAAACTTAAGTGAAAATAGAAGGGAACCGAGACATGAGATGGTGAAGAATAGAAAGCTTGTGAACTAACAGATTAAAGAAAGCAAATCGGAACAATGGAAGATAACCGAGAAGATAAAACAAGAACATGAAAGAAAATCGAGAGCTTAAACTTCTATTGCAAAAATAAATTTAACACTTTTTTAAGGAAGACATGAACAGTAAAGTTTGTTGAATAAACTATGCTGAAAAATGAAAGAGAAAGCTTTGAAAATTATCTAAGGCTATTCTATTCTAACCTAAGCTACCGTAATTCCCTACCTACACTACTTCTACAACTACTCTAAAACTACTTGATTTTTCAATTGCCACCATGCTCTATTTATACACAAATCATAGGGGTACAATGGTAAATTGTCATTCTAGATGAGTTGGCATTGTTTGGCCACTTGTCTTCCTTTGATTTGCTGCAAAGTAGATATTTTCACGTCATCAGTTCTTTTGTCCAATTAGCTGTGCGATGTGGCCCGGCGTGTGCTTTCCAAAATATTCGCTTGGTGTCTGTTGATCTTATCGTTTTAGAGCAAATAAAATATCGACACCTGGCATTACGCATGTCCAAACGACTGGTGACTTGGTCTGCAAATTGGAAGTGGTCCAGTCTCTTTTAGCCCGTTTTCAGCCCAATTTCATCTGAAATGACTGAATTTCATCTGGATTTAATTTATCTGCACAAATAGGAATTTTAATTAAATACAGGGGATTATTAAGGAATTAATATGGGGATTAAGTAAATAATTAGGAATTTAAGCACAAATAATTCTATAAAAAATAGAATTATCACACCCCCAAACTTGAGCTTTTGCTTGTCCTCAAGCAAAACAAAACAGTAGTAGGAATGATAAGTACACAACATAATAATTTTTCCAACATTATCCTCAAAGATAAAGTACAGACTATGATCTAAAAGAATCACAATTACAAGTCAAACACTTAGAATCATCCAATCATAAGTCCTAACCCAAATTGGACTCCTCGTGTGTGTGTGAAAATGTCAAAGTCACTTCAAAGTACATTATTCGGATCAGATTATGCAAGCATAGTGAATGCAAAGTCAATGACATGTGATCATTTCCATAAGTTTGCTTTTCACTAATCTCTCCACTAATGTAGTCACACTCAATCAAAGATCAATAGGACTTCATTAAGCTTGTAATGTCAGGCTGGGGTTAAGGTATGATAAAGTCGATTTAGGTTCAGTTACCCCTTAACATGCATTACCTTCTAGGATATTTAGTGTAAGAGCTCTAATTATTTCCCTCAAACTTATTTCTTTTGCTAAACTTCTTTTTTTTTTGTATTTTTGTATTTTCTTCTTTTCTTTTTCTTTTTCTTTCTTTTTCATCATTTTTCAATTTTTTTTTTACATACTCTTTCACTATCACTTGATGTACAAAACTCAAAATATATCCAATAACTTTCCATGCTTTCGGGGTAAGGGATAGGAAAAGAGTACTTTAGGCTAAGGAAAGTAACGCAGGTGTATTTACAGAGAAAAGCTTATTTGGCCCAGATGGGTGACTAGGGATAAAATATATACAAGGATAGCTAGAAAGGCTCAAACGATCCAAAGATGGCCTAAATCATTTCCCTAATCAAGTGTGATCTAATATTTCGCCTCGAGATCAGATCAAACAAATTCTAGAATATGATGCACAAAATCAATTGAACAAATGCACCCCTATGTCCACATAAGCTTTCTCTAAATGAATATACAAATTCATGACATGACATGTGCATAAAATGAGGAAATCACAATTAGAATTAAGACAAATTCAAGAACTCAACTTCATGCTTTTCCTATAATCATGCTTCTAAGTCAACCAAAGTCAGACTAAATCATGGGGTCATATCATCGGAATATGGGAAAACCACATGCTAAGCACTAAATCATCCTAAAATCAAACAGTTTGAACTCAAATTTTTGAAAAAATTTTGAAAAATTTTTCAATTTGCTTCAAATTTTTGAAAATTGCTCAAGTAGTATCCCCTCCCCCAAACTTAAAGTGCACAATATCCTCAGTGTGCAGATAATAAAACAATTAAAGTTCAGGACAGAGTACTCCCCTTTTTAATGATGATGATGACAACCGAAGCTTGATTGAAAGCATAAAACTAGAAAATAAACCTGCAACGCAAACAAAGAAAGAAATAACAGAAAAGAAAAAGAAAAAGAACTATATACAAAGTGAAAGTGAAAACACAACCACTTCAAATGCAGCTGAAAAACACTACACTCAGCAGCAGGGCAAAGAGCAGGAGGATTAGCCAAAATGGTGACAGAATGTTAATAGTTAAATCCTCCTGAGCTCTCATTACTTCCCTCATTCTTTGAGAATTCTTGTGCTCAAGCCTTATATTCTCCTCAATCCCTATCTTAAAACACTCTTGAGAGTCATCAGGGAGCTTCAAAGTTTTGAAAACATTAAACTTCACTTCCTGATCTTGGACTCTCATCGTCAACTTTGTAGAATCAGAGGGCGAGGAAGGCAATGAATAAGAAAAAGGTACAGATGAAGAAGCACTTAGCTTTGTTTCCTTGGCAGCCCGATCTTGATGTTCTTGCTCTTTCTGAGCTGCTTCGTTAGAACCTATGTGTTCTTCAACTCTGTGCTGTTCAGGTTGGGACTTAACTTATGGCTCCTCTAGCTCTCTGCCACTCCTAAGGGTGATAGATCTAACATGTTCCTTACCCTCCCCTTGCTTATCAGGATTAACTTCAGTATTACTAGGAAGGGTCCCTTGAGGATATTGGCTAAGAGCACTAGCTATTTGTCCCACTTGAACCTCTAAGTTCTTAAGTGAAGCAGTTTGATCTTGCAGGATAGTCGTGAACATCTCCTCTAATGTATGCTTCTTCTCAGCTGCTGGTGTGTGATAGAATTAGGGCTGCATGAGTGGTGGTGGTGGTGGTGGTGGTGATGGATGATATTGAAATTGAGGTGGGGATGGATGATGTGGATGGTGTGGAAATTGAAATTGCGGCTGTGGTGGTACCTGAACCGGTGGAGCTTGAAAACTATGGGGTCCTATAGATATGGGATTAGAAGTTTGCCCTTGGTTTTGGCTCCAGGAGAAGTTAGGATGGTTCCTCCACTCTGAATTATAGGTGTTTGAAAAAGGGTTGTTTTGTTGCGTAGGGGGAGCAACATACTGAACCGATTCTAAGTTGAGCGGACACCTATCTACAGAGTGGGTACCACTACACAGCTCGCAGGAAGGAAAAGGACTTTGGACAGAATAAATCGAATTAGGACTGGTGGGAGGATTATGCTGGGTACTGAGCGACTCTACCTTCTTCGTAAGATTAACGATTTGAGAGGTCAAGGTAGACAGTCTGTCGAGCTCATAAATACCCGCTGGCTTCTTTAGCATTTGCCTCTCCGAGGACCACAAATAGTTATTAGCCGCCATCTTGTCTAAAAGCTCGTAAGCTTCTTCCTCTGTTTTGCACATCAGGGCTCCACCTGCCGCAGTGTCAACAATGGTCCTATTTGGACTTGTAAGTCCGTGGTAGAAGGTTTAGACTTGCAACCACAAAGGTAGGCCATGGTGAGGGCACTTCCTAAGAAGCTTCTTATATCGTTCCCATGCTTCGTAAAGAGATTCAGAGTCGTACTGAGCAAAGGAAGATATATTACTACGAAGTTGGGCCATTCTAGAGGGAGGTAAAAACTTAGATAGAAATTGATGGGCTAACTCATCCCATGTAGAAATTGATCCTGGAGGCAGAGAGGTTAACCAGTGTCTCGCCCTATCCTTTAGTGAGAAGGGGAATAATCTAAGCCTAACAGCATCGTCAGATAATCCATTATATTTAAATGTGTTGCACAAGTCCAAGAATTGCCCAAGGTGAGCATGTGGGTCATCGTGAGGAAGCCCACTGAACTGCAAAGATGTTTGGAGCATCTGGATGATTGTGGGCTTAATTTCAAAATTGTTTGCATGGACAGCTGGTGGCCTAATGCCGGAATGATACCCCCCCATCGTCGGCATTGCATAATCTCCGACTGTCCTAATTTTTCTATTTTTTGTCATGATGAGCTCGATGGTACTAGGGGTGTCGAATCAGGCATGATGTCCTGAGTTCGAACCCTTGGGGACGCGAAAGAAAACCTTGAGGGGCCTGTGGGCTGCCAAAGAGGACAGTACGGTTGAGTGAGGGGCGCCGATGTCACAGCAGTCGGACCAGGGGCCCATGAGGGTTTGCGCCTGTGTAGGCTGGGCTGGGCCGGGACCTCACAGTCTACCTACTTTCTAGTTATGAATGCCATAGATACTCTGAGTGCATGAGCGAATTTATATAAGTAAGAAGATTGTGGAACAATAGGTAACATTCCAGGGAGTATTGTATCAGATAGGGATTCCCGCTTCACTTCCCACTTTTGGGAACATGTTTCAGGAAGCCATGGGAACCCAGTTGAGTGTGAGCAAAGCGTTCCGTCCTTAGACAGATGGTCAGTCAGAGAGGACTATACGGGTTATGGAGGATATGATGAGAACTTGTAGAATTGATGTTAGAAGCTCCTGGAATGATCATTTGTTATTAGCTAAATTGCCCACAGCGATAGTTATCACTTAAGTATCAATGTGGCATTATGTGAAGCATTGTTTAGCCGTAAGGGTTGCTTTTACGAATGGATAGAAAGAAGTGGGTGACAAATAGAAAATTGCTCCCGATCTAGTATAATAAGCCTCTGAGGGTGTTCAGCTGATTGTGAGAGAATGAGAACTCCTCACAACATATAGAAAAGTTATCTTGACAAGAGATGGGGATCGTGAGGATTCATCGAGTGTGAATCAGTGTGTTTGGAAATTTCTTTTTCTAAAGGTATAATGAGATTCTGATATTAAATAGGAAGGAGAAGGTGTTGAGGTTTAAGATGATCTCCCTAATTAAAGTCTTTTGGCAGTATTAAACTTCGAAGGAATTTAAATAGGCGCTGGAGAGTAAGAGTATGATATGTGTGAAGTATCCGGAGTGGTTTACAGACTAAATTGGTTCTAATTTGGAGGACCAAATTTATTAAGAGGGGGAGATTATGTAAGACCCGATTTTTATCGTATTTCCTTATGATTCACACATTGTATGGATATTGTTATATGTTAATGGAATCATAAGACGGATGATTTTGATCATATAAATATTAATGAAGTAGTCGAACGTACTTAAAATCTGGAAACAGACAGTTAAGGAATTTCAAATTAAATTTATGAGATTTGAATGGTCCAGACAAAGATACAAATTTTAAATGAGAAATTATAGTGGGTCCAAGAAGGAAAGTCAGTCTAAATTGGTCCCGAACGTGTAGAAGGGTAAAATGGTCAAAAGACCTAAAATTCGGTATAAATTCGATAAGAAATTATTATTAAAAATATGAATTTAGGAAATTTTGATCAATACCGAAGAAATTATTGAATTTCGAGTCCAATTGATCAAGATACGAATTTAGTACGATTAACCAGAATTTTGTTTCGGGACACCATTTCGGAAACACCGGGAAAATTATATCGAAAAAATAATTAAAGAAGATAAAAATATATTTAATTAATTAAATATATTAATTTAAAGAATAGTGTAGATATTTTGTCAAAAAATCATTTTTTATTTAATAAAATAATAATAATAATAATAATAAAATAATATATAAAAAAGAAATTGGAAAATGAAAAAAAAAAGAGGAAAATTGGATCACGCGACAGAAACACAGAATCGATCTCCTGGTTCTCGGCAAACAGTGACGACACGGGGGGAAGAGAAGACCGACGAAGCAAGGCCGGCAAATGAGGGAGTCTTCACCGGCTAGCACGCGCGCCCCCAGCCACTGAAAAATAAGAAATCATCGGGGAGAAATCGAAATGGGGGAAGAGAAAATTCATCGCAGCTAGCGCTGATTCGGCCATTGCCACCGCCCACGGAAGGTCCTCGATGCGATGTCGAGCAGATTGGTGGCAAAAACAGCCCGAGAAATGGCGGCCAGCGCAGGCAACGACGATAAAGGAGAATCGGTAGCGAGACCAAGGAGAGAAGAGGTTGAACCGGCCACTTTTCTGCCAGTCCTGGTGAAACCGACACCAGATCTGTGCACCAGACAATCTCGCGAACATGTTAGAGACGGAAGCCGTCGAAGAACGGGCTGGCAGAGCTCCGAATGGCGAAGGAGAAAAATTGAATCGGGCTAATTATTTAAATTATATTTGATCAAAATTGACCCGATAAATATGTAAATTTGTAGCTCGATAATTGACGACAAACGAGAGCTCGAGTCAGCCTCGATTTACGTATCAACACGGAATCTCATGTAAGTGAAGCTCGATTTCTATAAATTGGATTGTTATACGAGTTAGGAATTAATCGCCTACGTTGCGATTTAATTTCCGTATAATTTCGTAATGTTTGGAATTAGAAATTAATTATCGTAAATAACTATATAAACTATCCAAAGAGCCTAGAACGAGGCCCAATAAGCGTTAAGGGCCCAATGAGCCTAATAGGACTCGATGATGTGAATAGTATGTGGAAATGGTCGTAAAACCAGAGTAAGGCCCATTAAGGTGTAATCGGGCCCAATAAAAGTAAACGAGCCCAACATTTTAAATTTAAGCTCAGTAAAGGTTAAATATGGATAAGTGTATTGTATTTAACCCGATAATGGTTATATACAACTCCAGAGATTTAATTGGTAGCAAATCGGATTGAGCAAAATTCTCTGCATTGGAAAAGTCAGACTGTACAGAGAATCGAGGTAAGGGAATTTTGTAATCGCTTAGAGATACCTGGGCATATTTTTGGGGTTATTTACATTACGTAGAATTTCATAAGGTATCTAGAAATAGAATAATAATTTTTACGAAAATCGAGGTATATGTGAAAATTATGATTTTACCCTAGTTAGGAAATTTTTAAAAAAGGTAGTAAGGCTATGAAATTGCATGATTTCCATCTTTTTGATATTCTTATGATTATGTTGCTTTAATTTAAGCTAATTATGGATAGGCTGTGTCACGCCCCGAAAATGCGGAAAATAGGGCAAATTTAAAACTTTTTACTCATTAATTCACAATTAAGGTGCATTCCTGTGCAGTGCCATACATCACCATAATTATTATGCCTCAGGATCTCATCATAATATAACGTATATTATACTGTATACAAATACTCAATTCCAAGTTAATAAATCCTAATACATCCCATATAATGTTATACATCAAGTATCTGTAATTACAATAATACTCTGGGTACATGAAAAGATAAAATATACCTCAAGATACAATATATATGGCCTGGAGCTCGAGTCCTCCACTAGCCACTACTCCGTACGTCGCAGGGAAATCCTTTTTCACTTGAAGAACTCTGGGGGAAAGAAAATAGGGTGAGCTTCTAAATCGCTCAGTAAGGGGGGTGAGGAAACTCAGTTATACAAACCATTTCACACATCACAAATATGTATTTGTTTATAAAGCTCATTTGAAATCGTAGCATGAAAGTTCTCAAAACATCATCATCTCATAACTCGTTAAATCATGTGAAAACATGAAGATAAAAGGCTCAACATCGAGCACTCACAAGCATGTGTAAATATATGCAATAATGGCTGTTCTCCAAATATGTGATAAAAATCACCTCAGTAAATCGCACGTGACAAGGTCACAAAACACAACTCATGTGTAAAACGAGACTAGGCAATAAAACTCAATTAAAACTCGTCATGGCACATCAAATAAGTAATCTCCTCTGGGTGCGCATCCCAGGCATCCTCGTATAGAGGGAACGTCGACAATATGGTCGTATGCATGGTATATTGGACTTATATATTACCAGAACAAGGCCCGGCCTTACATGCTACCAGAGCAATGCCTCGCCTCATGCACACTATCACGTGGTCCCTGTGTCGGTTCCCAGGCGGCCCACTCTCTCGGTCTTACATGCTACCAAAGCAAGGCCACCCAGCATTACCAGAACGAGGGTCATCCCACGTTACCAAAACGGAGGCATCTCTCGTTACCAGAACGGAGGAATATCGGACTTACATGCTACCAGAGCAAGGCCTCCCAACGCTACCAGAGCGAAGGAATAATCGGACTTACATGTTACCAGAACAAGGCCTATGGTCCCTGGGTCGGTTCCAAGGCGTCCCACTATATCGGTCTTACATGCTACCAGAGCAAGGCCAGATGTGTATTCAACATGACACGCCTAAGTCTCAATCATTAGCCATTATCTTATAAAACGTTATGCCTTCACGTAGAACTCATAATGGTTTTCTCTCATAAAACTCATTTAAAACATTTGTGTACTCAACACAAAACATATTAAAACCGAGTTCCAACCGGTAAAACATGTACACATTTTCTTAAATCTCAATATCGCCTTAATGTAGAGCCCAATTAACTTTTCACGCAAACTCAAAGGTTTATAAAGCAATTTCACACTCAGCTTATAAACTCATAAAATAATGGGCTCCAACCGGCTATAAAAACCGTGTGCAATTATATCACTACACAACACCAAACATGCTTGTATTCTCAAATCATGGTTCATGCTAACAATTCATCAAAATACATACACAAATGGTTTAGTTTTCCCTTACCTCTTTGCACCTCGTATAGTGCAATCGTTTCCCCCGTATCACGGACTAGCCTCGCATTCCACTCTAGAACTCCCGAGCTGTCCAAACGATGTTAAAACATCAATTCTCAACTATCACATAAACCTCAATTCTCAAAATCGAGCATAATTGCTTATAACACCTCAAATCTCTCGATTCTCGTAACTCTACCCTAAACTACAACCTCATTCACAATATCCCAACGTCCTACATTTCTCATGTCAAATCATCTACGCTAATTCACCACATTGTCTAAATTTCCATTTACAGCTCAAAATTCCCAAAATTACCAAAATCGCTAAATATCATTATCACTCCAACCACATTGCAAATCCATCAATCCCTAATCATTTCTCAGCTATTTCAACGCAATGACAACCACCAATATCATCAAAATCATCTCAAATATCAAGATCGAGGTTTAAAAATTACCCAAAGCTTGTGAGACGCACAACCCACGCCTCGATCCGATTCGTCCTTCGATTTCCAAGTATGTTGTTCTCCTTTTGATGAGGAACAACTTCCCTTCTTGCCACAACCTCTGATTCGGCCGAAAATGGGTGTTTTGGATGAGTGAGAAAGTTAAGCTTTTGGTGGAAATGGGGTTGGAAGAGAGAGAAAGTAAAATTGCAGGAGAAAAACAGGGGTTCTTTATATAGACTGGAGGTAGGAGATCGATCTGGCTCTTGAGGAGATCGATCTGCCTTTGAATTTTTGGGACGATTTGGGGCAATTTATGTCTAGGAGATCGATCTGTCGAGGGGTGAGATCGATCTCTTTATGGCTTTATGAGATCGATCTGCTCCTCAAATTCTTCCTTCCTTCTCATTTTTAACTCACCAGATCGATCTCTCCTTCTCCCAGATCGATCTGCTCCTTATAGTTTCACATTTATTTTAACACTTAATATATAAATCTCCAATTACCATTCCCCAATTCACTTAGCTCAATGAATTACACTTCAAATTATTATTACATCAATAAAATATGTCTGAAATTCTCAGATCTCACATCCTCCCCACCTTAAAAAGAATTTGGTCCTCTAAATTCAACTCAACTAGTCGAATAGATGGGGGTATTTCTCCTTCATGAGACTCTCTAGTTCCCACGTTGCCTCTTCCATTGAGTGATGTTTCCATAAAACTTTCACTAATGGGATGCTCTTGGTTCTCAGTACCTTCTCCTTTCTATCGAGAATCCAGACGGGTTCCTCAGTGTAGCTCATGTCCTCTTGAATGTCCATCTCGTCATACTCTATGACATGAGAAGGGTCCGGGTGGTACTTCCTCAACATAGACACATGAAAAACGTTGTGTATTCCGGACATCTGTGGGGGTAATGCCAATCTGTAGGCTACCTCTCCCACTCTCTCAAGAATCTCGAATGGTCCTATGTATCGAGGACTCAATTTTCCTTTCTTCCCAAATTGCACGATACCCTTACTCGGTGATACTCTCAGAAATACTGCATCACCAACATCAAACTCGAGTGACCGTCTACACACATCCGCGTAGCTTTTCTGTCTACTTTGTGCAGCCCGTAACCTCTCACATATGAGTTTTACACTCTATACGGCTTGCTCAACAAGCTCGGGAGCATTTATCTTTCTGTCACCGACTTCTTCCTAAGCTACAGGGGATCTACACCTCCTACCATATAGAGCCTCAAAAGGTGTCATTCCAATACTCGCATGATAGCTGTTATTATATGCAAACTCTGCTAGGGGCAGGTGATCATCCCATGATCCCTTAAAATCCATCGTACACGCCCTCAACATATCCTCCAGGGTCTGAATAGTCCTCTCTGACTGACCATCTGTCTGAGGATGATAGGCGGTACTAAAACTCAATCGAGATCCCATGGACTCCTGAAACTGGGTCCAGAATCTGGAAGTAAATCGGGAATCTCTATCAGAAGTAATACTCACTGGAGCCCCATGTAATCTAGCTATCTCACTGACATACAGCTCAGCTAAGGCATCCACAGTATCTGTGCTCTTGATGGCAAGGAAGTGGGCACTCTTGGTCAATCTATCCACTATAACCCATAGAGCGTCATGACCTCTTCGGGTCCTACGTAAACCCATAATAAAGTCTATAGTGACATGCTCCCATTTCCATGTAGGTACAGGTAAGGGCTGTAGTAGTCCTCCGGGCTTCCAATGCTCAGCTTTCACTTGCTAGCATACTAAACACCTGGCCACGTACTCTGCCACGTCTCGCTTCATACCACTCCACCAATACACCTTTCTCAAGTCTCGGTACATCTTAGTACTCCCTGGGTGCATGGTGTATCGCGAGCAGTGGGATTCTCTCAATATCTGTCTCTTTAGGGTATCATCGTCCGGTACACATATCCGTCCTCTGAATCTCAACAATCCATCCTCACTGATGGTGAGATCCGACTACGAACTCTGCTCAGCTTGGCTAACCATATCTATCAATCTCTGATCACTGCGCTGCCCAGTTCTAACCTGATCCATGATCCTGGGCTCTATCCGCAGGCTAGCCAAAAATCCAGTCTCTACCTCTTTAACTCTGATCCGAAGTTCGGCGAACTACTCTAACAAATCCCATTCCCTGATCATCATAGCAGATATCATACTCTTCCTGCTCAGGGCATCAGCAACTACATTCGCCTTACCCGGATGATAAAGAATCTCACAGTCATAATCCTTAAGGAGTTCCAAGCATCTCCTTTGTCTCATGTTTAACTCTTTCTGATCAAATAGATATCTCAAACTCTTGTGATCAGTGAAGATCTAGAATCTTTTCCCATATAAGTAGTGTCGCCAGATCTTCAAAGCAAATACCACAGCGGCTAACTCCCAATCATGCGTGGGGTAATTCCGCTCATGGTCTTTCAGCTGTCGCGATCCATATGCGGCCACTCTTCCGTGCTGCATAGGCACACACCCCAATCCTTGGTGAGATGCATCACTATACACCGAAAATCCTCCTGATCCCTCAGGAATGGTTAACACAGGTGCCGCTATCAATCTCCTTTTTAATTCCTGAAAACTGAGCTCACATTGATCAGTCCATATAAATGGAGTCTCTTTGCGCGTGAGCTTAGTCAAAGGGGCGGCAATCCTGGAAAATCCTTCCACAAATCTTCTGTAATACCCTGCCAAACCAAGGAAGCTTCGTACCTCAGTAACTATCCTAGGTCTCTCCCAATTAAGCACAGCCTCCACCTTGCTCGGGTCCACTGATACTCCTTCCTCTGAGACTATATGACCAAAGAAAGCTACCCGGTTCAGCCAAAACTCACACTTACTAAGCTTTCCATATAATTGCTTATCTCGAAGTATTTGAAGTACTAACCACAAATGCTGTGCATGCTCCTCATACGACCGAGAGTACACCAGGATATCATCAATAAAGACTATCACAAATTTATCCAGATAGTCTCTGAACACCTCGTTCATCAATCTCATAAATGCTGTAGGGGCGTTCGTCAATCCAAAGGACATCACCAGAAATTCGTAATGGCCATACCTTGTCCTGAAGGCCGTCTTTGGAATATCTTCTTCCTTGATCCTCAATTGGTGATAGCCCGATCTCAAATCAATCTTAGAAAAGACTGATGCCCCTTTCAGCTGATCAAGTAGATCATCAATCCTGGGCAATGGGTATTTGTTCTTCACTGTGGCTTTATTCAACAACCGATAGTCTACGCATAGTCTGAGACTACCATCCTTCTTCTTAACAAATAGCACTGGCGCACCCCACGGTGAAACACTGGGCCTAATGAACCCTTGATCCAATAACTCCTGTAGTTATCTCTTCAATTCCTCAAGTTCCACTAATGCCATCCTGTAAGGAGGTTTAGAGATCGACTGAGTATCTGGTACCAAATCAATGGTAAACTCCAGCTCTCTCTCTGGTGGTAAACCTGGCAATTCATCTGGAAAAACATCCAGAAATTCATAAACCACAGGTATATCCTCAATCCTCGGATGTTCCCGCTCATCGTCTGAGATGAGTGTCTCATAACCTTCACATGAATAATCATATTTAATATTCTCCAAAATAATATCAAAATTCTCAATTTACTTACTAGAATTCCACATATACATTTCCTCAACATCTCAACCGTAAGCTGTAAGGTTCAGGTAGGGAGAAAGTTACAATCTTAGTGTAGCAGTCTAAACTCACTAGATTGGTCGCCAACCAATCCATTCCCAGAATTACATCAAACCCATGTATATTCAACATGATTAGATCTGCTAACGTCACTCTATCTCCCACCTTTATCTCACATCCTCTACAGATTAACTCAGTTCTCTGGGATTCACGCATAGGGGTATTTACATGTAGTATATATTCTAGAGGTTCAAACTTCAAGTTTAATCTACATGCAAAATGCTCAGAAATAAACGAATGCGTGGATCCTGAATCAGTCAACACATGAGCCTTATGATTACAGACAGAGAGTGTACCTCTTATAGATTCTGTCGAAGTGTCTGCGGTCTCCTTATCCAGGGCAAACACACGTCCCTGTGCCACAGGTTTCTTCCCTTTCTCTGTCACAGTGGCCCGTCTTCGGGGATCCACTCTCTGAGGCTGTTGTCTAGTGGGCTCCGGAGCATGTGGTATCTGAGGTTGGAGACAGTCCTTCACACTGTGACCCAGGTCACCACATCTACACGGATCGACCCAGTACAACTTCCCTCATGCGATCGGCCACAGTCTCTACAAACCCTTATCTCCGACCTGACATATCGAGGGGTCCCTTGATAATAGGATAGGCTCTGGGTCTCTCCAATCTGTCCTTCTGTACCTCAATCCTTCCTCTTCTGAAGGAACCTCTCCGAGCCTCTGTTTGGAAAAGTGCTGGCCTCTTGCCCTTATCTCTATTCACTGCTCTGAGCTCATTCTGGGATTGTACCATCTCAATTCCTCTTTCAATCTCTTGTGCTCGTCTCAGAGCATCTCCAAACTCGGTAATACATAGCCCTATCAATCTATCTCTGATGACGGGCTTCAACCCATACACAAACTTCTCTGTGCGGAGCTCTTCACTCTTGAAGGTCTCTGGGTCATATCTCAGCAGAGCAGTAAATCGGCTCTGGTAATCATCTACAGACATGTCACCCTGTACCAAACTCAAAAACTCAGCTTGTTTCTTTCTCTGGGCGGCTCGTGGTACATATTGGGTCCTAAAGGCTGTCTGAAACTCTTCCTAACCAATCACATCATGGTGGGACATCAAAATACCCTGGGTAGTACCCCACCAATCTCGAGCTCTCCTCTTCAGCATATAGGCACTCATACTGACCCTCTCAGCATCGGTGCACCCCAAGAAATCAAATATAATTCTTAATTCCATCAACCACTCCTCAGCCTCTGTAGGATCCTTCTTTCCCCTAAATGCGGGTGGATTCATCTTCAGAAAATCCCTTAGTCGGGCCATACTTCTATCCTCAGGCTGAGTGACGAGAGGCACTGGGGGTATGGGGGGTCCTTGTGGTGGTGTAGGGGTAGTATCTGAGGCATTAACTCCAAAGTGTTGCGCGAATAACGCTGCCATCTGCTCAAAACCTTGCCTCACATCGGTCTCAATCCGATTAAATTGAGAGTTAGGACTCTCTGGTTGTGGGACAGGTGGCGGAGGGGACTCTGCCTGCCTCCTCGAACGACCTCGTCGTTTACTCATTCTCTATCTCAACTCGTCTCCTGCGCGTACATATCACAATCGATTGAAATCTCAATCCTCAATTTCAATTCATGACCAGACTATTACAGACACTTGGGATGTATTCTATTTCAATTAATCGACACTGACAGTACTAGACACCCTGGCTCTGATACCAAGAAAACTCTGTCACGCCCCGAAAATGCGGAAAATAGGGCAAATTTAAAACTTTTTACTCATTAATTCACAATTAAGGTGCATTCTTGTGCAGTGTCATACATCACCATAATTATTATGCCTCAGGATCTCATCATAATATAGCGTATATTGTACCGTATACAAATACTCAATTCCAAGTTAATAAATCCTAATACATCCCATATAATGTTATACATCAAGTATCTGTAATTACAATAATAGTCTGGGTACATGAAAAGATAAAATATACCTCAAGATACAATATATATGGCCTGGAGCTCTAGTCCTCCACTAGCCACTACTCTGTACATCGCAGGGAAATCCTTTTTCACTTGAAGAACTCTGGGGGAAAGAAAACAGGGTGAGCTTCTAAATCGCTCAGTAAGGGGGGTGAGGAAAATCAGTTATACAAACCATTTCATACATCACAAATATGTATTTGTTTATAAAGCTCATTTGAAATCGTAGCATGAAAGTTCTCAAAACATCATCATCTCATAACTCGTTAAATCATGTGAAAACATGAAGATAAAAGGCTCAACATCGAGCACTCACAAGCATGTGTAAATATATGCAATAATGGCTGTTCTCCAAATATGTGATAAAAATCACCTCAGTAAATCGCACGTGACAAGGTCACAAAACACAACTCATGTGTAAAACGAGACTAGGCAATAAAACTCAATTAAAACTCGTCATGGCACATCAAATAAGTAATCTCCTCTGGGTGCGCATCCCAGGCATCCTCGTATAGAGGGAACGTCGACAATATGGTCGTATGCATGGTATATTGGACTTATATGTTACCAGAACAAGGCCCGGCCTTACATGCTACCAGAGCAATGCCTCGCCTCATGCACACTATCACGTGGTCCCTGGGTCGGTTCCCAGGCGGCCCACTCTCTCGGTCTTACATGCTACCAAAGCAAGGCCACCCAGCATTACCAGAACGGGGGTCATCTCACGTTACCAAAATGGAGGCATCTCTCGTTACCAGAACGGAGGAATATCGGACTTACATGCTACCAGAGCAAGGCCTCCCAACGCTACCAGAGCGGAGGAATAATCGGACTTACATGTTACCACAACAAGGCCTGTGGTCCCTGGGTCGGTTCCCAAGCATCCCACTATATCGGTCTTACATGCTACCAGAGCAAGGCCAGATGTGTATTCAACATGACACGCCTAAGTCTCAATCATTAGCCATTATCTTATAAAACGTTATGCCTTCACGTAGAACTCATAATGGTTTTCTCTCATAAAACTCATTTAAAACATTTGTGTACTCAACACAAAACATATTAAAACCGAGTTCCAACCGGTAAAACACGCACACATTTTCTCAAATCTCAATATCGCCTTAACGTAGAGCCCAATTAACTTTTCACGCAAACTCAAAGGTTTATAAAGCAATTTCACACTCAGCTTATAAACTCATAAAATAATGGGCTCCAACCGGCTATAAAAACCGTGTGCAATTATATCACTACACAACACCAAACATGCTTGTATTCTCAAATCATGGTTCATGCTAACAATTCATCAAAATACATACACAAATGGTTTAGTTTTCCCTTACCTCTTTGCACCTCGTATAGTGCAATCGTTTCCCCCGTATCACGGACTAGCCTCACATTCCACTCTGGAACTCCCGAGCTGTCCAAACGATGTTAAAACATCAATTCTCAACTATCACATAAACCTCAATTCTCAAAATCGAGCATAATTGCTCATAACACCTCAAATCTCTCGATTCTCGTAACTCTACCCTAAACTACAACCTCATTCACAATATCCCAACGTCCTACATTTCTCATGTCAAATCATCTACGCTAATTCACCACATTGTCTAAATTTCCATTTATAGCTCAAAATTCCTAAAATTACTAAAATCGTTAAATATCATTATCACTCCAACCACATTGCAAATCCACCAATCCCTAATCATTTCTCAGCTATTTCAACGCAATGACAACCACCAATATCATCACAATCATCTCAAATATCAAGATCGAGGTTTAAAAATTACCCAAAGCTTGTGAGACGCACAACCCACGCCTCGATCAGATTCGTCCTTCGATTTTCAAGTATGTTGTTCTCCTTTTGATGAGGAACAACTTCCCTTCTTGCCACAACCTCTGATTCGGTCAGAAATGGGTGTTTTGGATGAGTGAGAAAGTTAGGTTTTCGATGGAAATGGGGTTGGAAGAGAGAGAAAGTGAAATTGCAGGAGAAAAATAGGGGTTCCTTATATAGACTGGAGGTAGGAGATTGATCTGGCTCTTGAGGAGATCGATCTGCCTTTGAATTTTTGGGACGCTTTGGGGTAATTTATGTCTAAGAGATTGATCTGTCGAAGGGTGAGATCGATCTCTTTATGGCTTTATGAGATCGATCTGCTCCTCAAATTCTTCCTTCCTTCTCATTTTTAACTCACCAGATCGATCTCTCCTTCTCCCAGATCGATCTGCTCCTTATAGTTTCACATTTATTTTAACACTTAACATATAAATCTCCAATTACCATTCCCCAATTCACTTAGCTCAATGAATTACACTTCAAATTATTATTACATCAATAAAATATGTCTGAAATTCTCAGATCTCACAGGCTGGCTGATTATTTCATGTTTTTACATGAAAGGGCACGAGTTAGGTGCCAGTTGTGATTTTTTATTTGTTTTAGTGAAATTGAGCAGCCTATCAAGTTTGTATGAGTTTTAAATCGTGCTGGAGCACTGATCGCACTGGATTTTATATTTTAACTCATATACAGAGTGCTGGAGCCTTGCTCATACTGAGTTTTACAAACTTGCTTTACATGACTACTGTACTGGAGCTTTTGCTCTTACGAGGTCTATACCATTTTATATACATATTCGCACTGGAGCTGTGCTTGTACATGGATTTTACTTGGTTTTTTGCATCTGTACTAGAGCATTGCTCATACATGAATTTAAATTAGATTTCTAATTATTTTAAATCGTACTGGAGCGCTGCTCGTATGTAGATTTCATTGATTTTTATGAAACCATGTTGGAGCTTCGCTGGCATGAGGGTTTTTCTGATATCATGAATTTACATAGAGCCGTGCTGGAGCTTCGCTCGTACAGGAATTTTATGACATGCATATGACCGTGCTAAAGCCTTTTGTAGACTGTGTGTCACAGTGAGAAGATATACTCGCACGTGTAGATTAAGAAATGGGTAGGTTATCGACATGGTTTGGAGTGGGATAAGACCTATGGTAGGCACCCCCAGACTGTGATATTGGGTTCATAGAGTACGTTGTACCGTGTATGTCACACGGAGTATGTTGTACCTTGTAGTCATGACTATTGTATTCACGTGATGTGATATTCTGGCGAGTAGGGTGACCCATCTCCCATTACAGTTGTGATACTCTGCACACCAGGATCTGTGTAACCTGGGATAACAAGGACATAGTCCTCGATTATTTCCATACAGTAACCTGCATGTATCACATGATATATATTTGATTGGTCTTATTAGACCAGGGTAGACCCGAGGGAGGGGTCGAGCCCCGATTTATGATGATTTCATGAAATGTGGTATTAAATGAGAAATTAATGGGTTTTATGAGGATAATAATGATTTTAAAGATCTATTGAATCCCTATGGGATTGTTTTAATGAGTTTTACTATACTGAGCATGAGAGGTTTTACATGAGATGTTTTTCATGTTTTACATGCCGATTCATGTTTTACGGTATATGATATACTCATACATGGCATGGTTTTAATTACCTCATGCTCGAGATATAAATGTTTTACATGTCATGCCATTACTAGCATGTAGATGGTATAGCTATCTACCTGCTTGCATTATTGCCTTACTAAGTAAGTTGCGCTCACCCTTTCATGTTCCACCCTACAGGGTACATTCAGTAGAAGAGAGTAACAATAGTCTTGCATTTCGGTTATCCGTTGCTTCCTATCAAGACCAGGTATACACATTTGTATAATTTTGTATCTGAACATAAAGAAGCATAGTACTATACACAGATGTAATATTGGGAATGTATTTAGTTAAAATAAAGTGATATGTAAATGAAATATGGAAAATAGATATTAAGGTAAGTAACATGACAAGAGGGATTAACATCAACTCATAGCCCAACTGTTAGTAGTGAAATTGTTCACGATGGGTAAGGAAATGAAAAAAATGAAAAATTTGTAGGGGTTTTTCGATAAAAGGAGGTCGTGACAATACTAGTATCGGGATGGCACCATATGAGGTATTGTATGGCTGGAGATGTCGTTTCCCTATTTGATGGGAAGAGGTTGGTGACAGATATAGTTTTACTCTTGATTTGGTAAAACACGCCTCTGAGGATGTTCAGTTGATTTGCAAGAGATTGAGGACAGCTCAGAGTATACAAAAGAGTCATGCTGACAGGAGATGGAAACTACTAGAGTTCACCGAGGGTGAGCCAATATTTTTGAAGGTTTCTCCTTCTAAGGGTATTACAAGGTTCGAGAAGAAAGGTAAGCTGAGTCCTCGTTACATTGGACCCTTTGAGATTTTGGAGTGAGTGGGAGATAAGGCCTACAGGTTGGCGTTGCCACCAGAGTTAGCAGGTGTCCATAATGTCTTCCACATCTCTACGTGTAAGACCTGTATTTTCAGATGTAAACCTTATGAATTCATAAGTATGGTGATGTACTTGTAAGGTGAAGCATAAGTGATGTAAAGTCCATAAATTCAATGTACACACTTGTAATAAGAGTTTGTGATGTACGTACAAGTTTTATTATCTATGAATATAAAGAAATGGACTTTTGTATCTGATGAATGTGAGTGGAATGAAAAATGAGTAGTGCAGCAAATGGAAGGAAATTGCATAAGTTGTATAAACCCTTATACTTCCATTTAGTTTTGTATGGTATACCTTTGGTTATACAATGAATGCACACAAGTTTGAATGTGTATAAAGCATGAATGGATGTCATTTTCAAGTTTTAAAGATGGTTGGATGAGAGAATGACTAAGGCAGCAAATTAAGGATGTTTGGTGTAAGTTACTGCAGAAAATGACAACAATAATCTGGAAAATATTAATGCCAGATCGATCTCATATGATGAGAGATCGATCTGGAAGAGCAAAAAATGCTCTTATTTGAGCAATGGAACAAGACAGATAGATCTCCAGTGGAGCTAGGTCGATCTGCTAAACATTCTGTAAATTAAGAGATCGATCCTTAATGCAAACAGATCAATTTCCTTAGCTCTCGGGTTAAAGAAGATCGATCTTCTCCCTTAGCCAGATCGATCTCCTCAACTCTCTACCTGAAACAGATCAATCTCAAGCCTTCGACAGATCGATCTCCTACCTTCAAATGTCATGAAAATGAGGGATTTAAGAGGATTAGATCAATCTCAGACTCTCGACAAATCGATCTTATCAAGCATTTTCTATAAATAGGAGCAGTGAAATCTATAAATTTTGAAAACAATCTCACTCCTCCATTTTTTAATCAAAAACCTAGTTTTCTCTCTTTAAATCATCCCATTTTCAGTAAGATTTGAGGAAAGACCATTAGATACAAATTTGTTCTTATCAAAGAGAAGAACAACATACTTTGGATTCACAGCCTCATTGGTGGTATTGAAGGAGCAAGGTGTATTTTCATTTGGAGCAAGAAGAGAAACTAGATTTGGTGAGTTACCAGAGCTACCACCTAAAAGGGAAATGGAATTTTGCATAGAGTTAGTGCCTGGTACCGAGTCGATATCTAAACATCTGTATAGAATGGCTCCGATTGAGTTGGAAGAGCTAAACAAACAGCTACAAGAGTTGTTGGAGAAAGGGTTTATTAGACCAAGTGTCTCACCTTGGGCAGCATCGATTCTATTGTAAGGAAGAATGATGGAAGCCTCCGACTGTGTATAGACTACCAGTTGTTGAATAAGGCCACCATTAAGAACAAGTACCCCCTTTCACATATAGATGATTTGTTGGATCAGCTTCAGGGAGCACAAGTCTTTTCTAAGATAAATCTGCGGTTAGGGTACCATCAGTTAAGGATACGGAGTGGAGATGTACCCAATATAACATTTCATACCCGTTATGGCCACTACGAGTTTTTGGTTATACCATTCGGATAGACGAATGCCCTCGCAGCATTTATGGTGTTGATGAATGATGTATTCAAGCCATACCTGGATAAGTTTGTGATTGTGTTTATCGATGATACATTGGTTTATTCCAAGTCCATGGAAGATCATGAGGAGTACTTGAGAGTAGTTCTACAGACCCTCTGAGAGAAAGAGTTATATGCCAAATTCAGCAAGTGTAACTTTTGGTTAGAGCAGATCTCATTTCTAGGCCATGTTGTGTCGAAGGATGGGGTATCAGTGGATCCATCCAAGATAGAGGCAGTTCTACAATGGGAACAGCCCAAGACATTTACTGAGATCAGAAGTTTTTTGGGAATGGCGGGTTATTATCGGAGATTTGTAAAGGGTTTCTCCAGACTAGCTGCTCCATTGACACACCTCAATTAGAAAGACGTTAAGTTCGTATGGAATGAGGCATGTGAGAGGAGTTTTGAGGAGCTTAAGCGTCGATTGACCACTGCTTCGGTTCTCACCATTTCGACCAGCTCACGAGGTTTCTCAGTGTATACGGATGCATCACACCAGGGACTAGGCTATGTGGTTATGCAGGATGGGAAGGTAGTTGCATATGGTTCTAGACAGTTAAAAATCACGAGAGGAACTACCTGACACATGATTTGGAGTTGGCGATCGTAGTGTTTGCTTTGAAAATATGGCGCCACTATCTTTATGGTGAGAAATTTTAAGTTTTTATAGATCATAAGAGCCTTAAGTACCTGTTCTCATAAAAAGAGTTAAATATGAGACAGAGGAGATGACTCAAACTTCTTAAGGATTATGATTGTGAGATCCTGTACCACTCGGGTAAAGCGAATGTAGTTTCTGATGCATTCAGTAGAAAGCATCTTGGGTTGGTGTCATTCATGATGATCAGGGAACACAAGCTGTTGGAACATTTTGTGAACTTCAGTTGGGATGTAACCCCACCTAAATAAGAGAAGTTGGATATCGTGGCTAGTATGAGACTAGATCCAGATTTGCTTGGCCGTATTCAGCAGGCTCAACAGAGCGATCGACAATGTATCGATTGGTTGAGTCAGATACAGGCAAGTGTGGGTATTGATTTTGAGCTGAGTACAGATGGCTTATTGAGGTTCAGATGTAGAATATGTGTTCCTGAGGATCCTAAGATCAGGAGACTGATTTTATCAGAGGCTCACTCATCAAACTACACGATACATCTGGGGAGTACCAAGATGTATCAGAACCTTCAAAAGGTTTATTGGTGGTCTGGAATGAAAAGAGACATTGTTGAATATGTCGCTAAGTGTCTCGTTTGTCAACAGGTGAAGGTAGAGCATCAGAAGCCTGCAGGATTATTTTAACCTCTATCGATACCGACATGGAAGTGGGAGTATGCCACCATGGATTTTGTGATGGGATTGTCGAGAACCCGCAGAGGTCATGATGCCATATGTGTTATTGTGGATCGGTTGACTAAGTCAGCCCATTTCCTAGCTATGAGAGCTACTGATACTCTGAGTCAGTTGGTGAACCTATATGTTCGAGAGATAATACGGCTACATGGTGTTCTAGTGAGCGTTGTTTCTGATAGGGATGCCCGCTTCACTTTCCATTTCTGGGAACATTTTCAGGAAGCGGTAGGGATCCACTTGAGTTTTAGCACCACTTTTCATCCTCAGACAGATGGGCAGTCAGAGAGGACTATAGAGACCCTGGAGGATATGTTGAGAGTGTGTGTGTTGGATTTTGGAGGCTCTTAGGATGTCACCTGCAGCTAGCCAAGTTTTCCTATAATAACAGTTATCATACGAGTATCAGGATGGCACCCTATGAGGCACTGTATGGACGCAAATGTCGATCCCCCATTGGATGGGAAGAGGTTAGTGACAGACAGATTTTTGCTCCTTTCTTAGTGCAGCAGGCATCTGAGGACGTCCAATTGATATGTGAGAGATTACGAACAGCTCAAAGCCGACAAAAGAGTTATGCTGACAAGAGACGGAGACCACTAGAGTTTGATGTGGGTGAGTCGGTATTTTTGAGAGTTTCACGTTCGAATGGTATTATGAGATTTGGTAAGAAGGGCAAGTTGAGCCCTAGATATATCGGACCCTTTGAGATTCTGGAGAGAGTGGGAGATAAGGCGTATAGGTTGGCGTTGCCACCAAACATGGCAAATGTTCATAACGTCTTCCATGTCTCTATGTTTCGGAAGTATCACCCATTCTCGGCATATATGATAAGATATGAGCCGTTGGAGCTCAATGAGAGTATGACGTATGTTTAGAAGTCGGTTCGGATATTGGACAAAAAAGAGAAAGTGTTACAAAATAAGACAATTCCCTTGATCAAAGTTCTTTGGCAGCATCACACGGTGGAAGAGGCCACATGGGAATTGGAGAACTTGATACGGGAGAAATACCCCCAACTTTTTAAGGAGTAACTTGGTTCTAATTTGGAAGACCAAATTCTTTTAAGGAAGGGAGGAATGTAAGACCCATATTTTTAGATGTAAACCTTATGAATTCATAAATATGGTGATGTACTTGTAATGTGAAGCATAAGTGATGTAAAGTCCATAAATTTAATGTACACACTTGTAATAAGAGTTTGTGATGTACGTACAAGTTTCATTATGTATGAATATGAAGAAATAGACTTTTGTATGTGATGAATGTGAGTGGAATGGAAAATGAGTAGTGCAGCAAATGGAAGGAAATTGCATAAGTTGCATAAACCTTTCCACTTCCATTTAGTTTTGTATTGTATACCTTTTGGTTATACAATGAATGCACACAAGTTTGAATCTGTATAAAGTATGAATGGATGTCATTTTCAAGTCTTAAAGGTGGTTGGATGAGAGAATGACTAAGGCAGTAAATTAAGGATGTTTGGTGTAAGTTACAGCAGAAAAATACCGTAAAAATTTGAAAAATATGAATGCCAGATCAATCTGAAAGAGTAAAAAATGCTCTTATTTAAGCAATGGAACAAGACAGATCGATCTCCAATGGAGCCAGATCGATCTGCTAAACATTCTGTAAATGAAGAGATCGATCCTTAATGCAAACAGATCGATTTCCTTAGCTCTCGGGTTGGAGAAGATCGATCTCCTCCCATAGCCAAATCGATCTCCTTAACTCTCTGCCTGAAACAGATCAATCTCAAACCTTCGATAGATCGATCTCCTGCCTTCAAATGTCGTGAAAATGAGGGATTTAAGAGGACCAGATCGATCTCAGACCCTCGACAGATCGATCTTATCAAGCAATTTCTATAAATAGGAGTAGTGAAATCTGTAAATTTTGAACACAATCTCACTCCTCCATTTTTCAATCAAAAACCTGGTCTTCTCTCTCTAAATCATCCCATTTTTTGTAAGATTTGAGGAAAGACCATTAGATACAAAGTTGTTCTCATCAAAGAGAAGAACAACATACTTTGGATTCAAAGCCTCATTGGTGGTATTGAATGAGCAAGGTGTATTTTCATTTGGAGCAAGAAGAAAAATGAGATTTGGTAAGTTTTAAATACTTCAGCCCAAATACATTGTCTATTTGTTTATTTTGGAGTTGAGTTGGATGTGTATTGATAGCTAAAACTACCTAGAATGTGATGAATTGGTGTGACTTAGAAACCTAGAATAACTCTAGTGTGAGAAATGTGGTTTGAATGAGTTGATGATTTATGGGTATGCTAGAGTGTTTATGAGATAATGTGGATGATTTAAGATGGGTAAATAAAGTTACATTGTGAGGATAGTCAATTTATGAAAATGAGTATATCTGATGTTTGATAAAATGTCATAGTGAAGAAATTGATCAAATATGAACACTATGGGCTCAATATCGATTTAATATTGATATATTATGAATCAATAGGCCTAAAGGAATCAATAGACTCGATATACGAGTAGAACAATAAAACATGGCCTTATAAGTATTAATGGAGGCTATAGGTTGAATTAACTATAGCAAGCACAAGAGTTGTGTTATATGGATTAAAATGATGTGATGAACAACTTTGAGCAGTTTCAGATAGTTCGTTGGAGACGAATCGAACCGCACAAGTAAGCAGCTCTAAGGAAGTGGAATCACGCGACGCAATTCTAGGTAAGGGAATTTTGTATGTATATAGAGATAGCTGCTCATACTTTGAACTTGTGAGTGAATATAGGGCGTTTATGAAATGCATGAATGTTTAAGAAAAGTTAATAATGATATGCGTAAATAATTACGAGTATGTATATATGATTTGGTTTTTGAAGTGGGTTTCATAATAAGGGGATAGTAAGGCTAATAATCGCATAAATCACGTGTTTGAATGTTTTCACGAAACACATTGCTTTATTTTAAGCAAATTAATGTATAGGCTAGCTAGTGTTTAAATGACTTTGCGAAATAGCATATGTGAAGTGTTATTCATGATTTTGAGATTGTTTTGGTTGATTATGAGCCGCCTATCATGTTTGTGTGTGAATTAAATCGTGCTGGAGTCTCGCTCGCAGGGGATTTTGGTATTTTCACATGTCTGAAACGTGCTGGAGCATAGCTCGCACTTTAATTTAAAATTGTGGTGATGTTTTGTAAACCGTACTGGAGCTTTTGCTCGTACGTGGATTTCGAGTGATTTTTCTTATGCATATAATCGTACTGGAGCTATGCTCGTACATGATTTTCTTCATGTTTTTATGCATAAATGTCATACTAGAGCATTGCTCATACGAGGAGATTTATCTATGATGCATGTATCGTGCTAGAGCTTAGCTCGCACAGGTTTTCACACTGCAGTATGTATGATGTCATGGTGAGGGTAATACGGATTAATTTAGGGAACCCAAAAGGGGCGAGTAAGGCCATGAGGGGTTAGGACCTGATATGGTGTGCAGGGAACCCAAAAGGGGCGAGAAAGGCCATAAGGGCTAGGACCTGACATCAAAAGAAAGTACTCCCACATGCACTTGAGACTGATTAGGTTACACGTGGTATGGGGTAGATAAGACCTACAGCTGGCACCTACAACCATGATATAGGTCAGTGGAGTATGTTGTACCGTGTATATCACATGGAGTACGTTGTACCGCGTGGTTGAGTTACTGATGAGAAAGTTTGGTGAAGAACTAACCCACCTTTGTTCCAACATGATACCACGCATACTGGGATCTGTGTGGTCTGGGATGATTTATGACATAGTTGGCCAACATAGTCTTTAAGATATAGTGACCTGTCTCACCTGATATTACATAGTACCACAAGAGTTTTATATAATTGTGATTGTGATTTGTCCAAGGTAGACCCGAGGGAGGGGTCGAGCTTTGTGGGATTTGTGATTTAAAGAGATGATGATTTGATTTATGTTGAGATGCGATGAAATTTGAAAAGAGAATTGTGATGAGATGTGATGTGATTTTGAAAAAGGATGTTTCTTAAATGAATTTCCCTTTTGTGAAAAGTTTTAATGAGACTGAGCATGCAATGATTTTACATGTTGAGATTTCCATGTTTTATGCCTATTTACATGATTTTCAGTACATGATATATGTATACACATGTGGTATAGTCTTATTTCCTCATGCTCCTATTATAAATGATTTATGCATAACATTATTAGCCTGTAGATAGGGTAGCTATCTACCATGCTTGCATTATTGCCTTACTGAGCGTGTGGTTGCTCATCCCTCTCTATTTTCCCCTCTACAGAGCGTACATAGCAGCCTTGTAAGGATTGAGGCGTTGTATTTTGGACATCCGCTGCTTCCATCGCCAAAAGGTATACACACAGGGATTCTTTTTTTATCTAAACATGTAAAGGCACAGTAGTCATTTTGTATTGTAATGTGGGGGATGTAAAAGTTAGAAAATGTGTCAAGTATAACTTAACTTTCAATGAATGACACTTCTTTTGATTTAATTGAGAATGAATGTGAGTGATGTTTATTATTGACTCACAGCCCAACTGTGTGGTGGTGAGTTTGTTCGCGACCAGGTAAGGAAAGAAAAATACAAAAAAATTGTAGTGATTTTCGGTTAAAAAGGGATAAAATGGGTCGTGACACTGTGCTTCAGAAGTTCCATCTGGATCCAACACATGTTACTAGTTATGAGCCGTTGGAGCTCAGTGAGAGCATGTTATATGTTGAGAGACCAAATCAGATATTGGATAGGAAGGAGAAGGTATTGCGGTCTAAGACGATCTCTCTGATAAAAGTGATTTGGCAGTATCACACTCCGGATGAAGCTACATGGGAGTTGGAGAGTATGATGCGAGAGAAGTACCCGGAGTTATTCTCAGACTGATTTGGTTCTAAGAGGGGGCTATTCGTATGTATGCATGTCATTCTTTATGATTCACTCATTATATGACATCATTAAATGTTAGTGAAATGAGAATAAGATAGTTACACGCACGTAAAATCGCGTATAGGGTAAATAGGGGCTAAAGGGACCAGATGTTAAACTAAAAGTGATTAAATCATTCTGTCTGAAGAGAAGACCTTAAAATAAGAAAAGATAGAGGGTTAAAGAAGGGAAGTCGATTTGATTTAGTCCCGAACTCATTGGTGTAGTGTAAAGTGCAAAAAAGGCCCAAACCAGTCCTATTTTTGGGGTTAAGTGATTTTAGTACTTTTGTGGTTAGAAAGTGCACTAAAACTCTAGAGATAAGTGGTTCAATGATGAGAACTCATATAAATGAGTAAGATATGAGAAATGGACAAAAATAAGAAGGCAAGTTCAAGGAAAAGTAAATATAGGAAAAATTACCTTGAAAGTTAAGGATTGAATCGAGTAAAGTGAATAATTGATGGATTGAGCCTGGAAAATGACCAAATGGGACACTGGTGTTTGGGGTTTTGTACAAGATATGTCTGAGGGACTAATAGAAATTATTTGTTAGGATTTAAAAGGTTGAAATCAAGGAGAAAACCATGATGGGCCAAGAGATGAATTTTAAAGCCCATTTCGGGTAAGTTAAATTGGGTCGAATTGTGTAGGCCCATTTGTGATAATTCTATTTTTAATAGAATTATTTGTGCTTAATTTCCTATTTATTTATTTAATCCCCGTATTATTTTATTAATAACCCCCTTTATTTAATTAAAATTCTTTAATGTGCAGATAAATTAAATCCGGATGAAACTTAGTCGTTTCAGTCAAAATTGGATTGAAAACAAGCTAAAGGAAACTGGACCACTTCCAATTTGCAGACCGAGTCATCAGTCATCTGGACACGCGTGATGATAGGTGTCTATAATTTATTTGCTCTGACATGATAAGATCGACAGACACTGCGCGAACATTCGGGAAGGCACACGTTAGGCCATATCGCACAGCCAATTGGACAAATCGACAAGTGACATGGAAATATCTGCTCTGCAGCAAATCAAATGAAGACAAGTGGCCAAACAATGCCAACTCATATAGGATGGAAAATTACCATTGTACCCCTAAACGTGTATATAAATAGAAAAAGACGACAAATGAAAAAGGATGTAGCCTAGGTTAGAATAGAAGTAATTTAGGAGTAGGAGTAGTGTTAGAATAGTTTTAGAATAGTTTTTCTTATTCCTTTAAAAAGCTTTCTTGTTTGTTTTTGTCATGCAACCATTGATTTTATTTTGACTTAACTACTGTTCATCTTTAAAGTTTGTTTTATGAAAAGTTCCTTGTTCCAGTTCATTTTCATTAATGTTGTTCAATCTCTCTTTACTATTGCATGTTTGCCCGTTTATTATTTTCCATTTGTTATCTTACTTTCACTGTTTGCATTTACTCTATTTCGGTTGAAGTTTAAGCATTTAGGAAGCTCCGATCACTACTGTCTCTACTTTGTTCTGGTGAAATATTGTAGGTGTAATACTGGGTATTGTTCCTACAATACTAGCACGGTGGAACCACAGTGGCAGGAGTTGAAAATGAAGCAAGGCTTGGTGGCTATATTAGTTGTTTTTACTTCTTTGTTTCACAATGGTTGTTGTTTTGGTCTTAGTTTTAGATTTTAGGCATGTTTCATGTTGCTTTAAGTAATCATATAGTAGTTCTTAGATTAACCGAAGCTTCTTTAGACTTTTCAATCTCTAGTTTTTGAGTGCTATTTCCTACACCCAAGTATTTGTGGCTGTTTCATTTTCCAGTACCATGTTGTTTTCCAGTTTCTGTTTTGAACTTGGCGAGGTTGATGAAGTGATGAGCATGGCTTTTTTGGGCTGCTACAACTTGTCTTAAAGGCTGTTGCATCAGCAACTTACTTGCAGACGGGAAGAACCTGTTGGATGATGGTGCTCGGGTTCATTCCTTGCAGCATAGTAGCATGATTTTTATTCCCTGTTCTACTTTGTTCTTCATATTTTTACTATTCATTAGTTGTTTTTCTTATTATGCATTAATCTCACTGTTATTTGATGTTTAGGTTGTTGTTAGATGTTTAGCTTATTTAACAGTGTGCATGATGTTAAATGGAATGAAGCTGACTTGCGCCGTAGAATGGAGCTGAGAGCAGGACAGGGAGCTCACTGATGCTACTGCAGAATAGAGCTGGTACATGCTGCAGATACAAAAGCTGTACAGAAGTGGAGAAAATCGAGAGCAGCAGCAGGCAGTCTGGTTGCAACACGGATAGTAGCTGGAGGGGCTGTGCAGAGGACTAGTCAGAACCGAGATCAGCATGGCACCTGGATGCAGTACAACAGATAGTTGCAGGGAACAAATAGCAAAAGTTGAGCAGAAACACTTGAGCAGCACCTGCAGCAGATGGTATTACTTGGAACAAACAGCAGCTGAGAGCAGTAGCAACGTCTGGATGCCTGGAGTACAGCAGGAGCAGAGGACTGGCCAGAACCGAGAGTGCAGGACACCAGTAGCAGAGGACAAACCGAGCATGCCTAGATAAACCAAAAATCGGAAAGATAATAAATAGTACCAGTACATAATCGAGACCACTTTGGTGTTTTGCAATTCGCTTAAGGCTATGTTTGGCACATTTGCATTGTAGCTTTAATCCATTTTCATGCATTTTTAGAATAGTTAATTCCAATTTAATTTGTTAGTTTAAGAAGTTAGAATATTAATTTTATATGCATGATTAGATATAGTTCAATTGATTGGTTAGTCTAGAATTTAGATTTAATTATGTTATTAGTTAATTTCTCATTTTATAGGTTTTCCAATTAGAATTAATTTAGATTAAACTCATTTTATGCATTTTTAATTTAGTTTTCATTTTCATTAGAATTTAGGTTAGTTTAATTTGCAATTTTTATTAGTTTAATTACATGCATTTTTATTTTAAGTTTATTTAAATTTTAGTTTAATTAATTTTATTTCTTTATTTTCATATTTACATTTTATTTTAATTGCGTTATCTTTTGCAGGTACTTTCCTTTATTGCTTGGAGCACTGTAAGTGCTTTTATCTGGATTTTATTTTCTTATTTTTTAATGTTTATTGTTTTCAGTACTTTTAATTTTAGCCATGTAGACCACCTATTGCAATTTCATAATTTGCTAGGATATACTTAGGGTAAGATTAACCGGTAGTTAATTAGGCTGATCAACTTCTCTGTAGGACGATAACTCGGGACTCAAATCCCATTATTACTTGTACGACCCGTGCACTTGCGGACAATACCTTCAGGGCGTACCAATTTGGCCAAATGAGTGGGCCATTTTATGAGTCCAATCTGAAGTAGACTTAAGTCCCTAAGTGTACTGAAAATTACAGCCCAAGAAGCCTAAAGCAAAGCCCAAATGAGAGCCCATAAGATAAGCATAAAGCAAAGCCCAAACGAGAGCCCATAAGATAAGCCTATTTCAAGTGATGTCTTAAGCTCGTTTAAGTAAACCAAGCCCAAAACCCGTGGATTATGACCCAAACCCATTAACCCATTTTATAAGCTGAACATTTAATGTGTAATTTGTCAACTATAAGCCTTAAAAACTAAGGAAAAATTGGTTGGACATTGTCATTTCACCAAACCAAGAGTGACCCCATTAAAGACCAACTTGAGCAAACTTTCTCTCTCTAGAAAAATCACTAGCCTAAAGACACAATTAGAACAAGTGATCTTCAGTAAAGTTACTCCAAATTAAATGAGGAAAAACATATAAAAAATTTAGCACCTGATGAGCTGATTTTTTCCTCCCGAAATTAAGGCAAAGTCACAATTTTAGCAAGGTAAGCAAGCTAGGCATGTTTACAAGATTCCAACTTCTAGTATATGTATTTAGGGATTTTTCTAAGATGATTGGTGTATTGATTAAGGTCTGAAACAGCTGATTTCATGATGAATTTATCATGGCCGAAAATGGGTATTTGATGATTCATGCATGTATGGTTAAATTAGATGCATGGATAGGTTATGTAACATGTGTACATGATGTTGATAAGGTTTATTTCAATCAAATTGATGAATTGGTGGATGAATTAAGTTAGGGAAGCAAGGTGTTTGATGAAATGTGTAAGTGAAGGATAAAACTAAGCTAAATTAGACATGCCAAGTATTTGATAAAATGCATGAAAGAAGATTGGTTAGAAACTAGGCATGTTGGCGTGAACTTGCCATAGCATTTGGCCATGGTTGGATTGGATAGCATTCGACCACCATGCCATGGTTGAATAGTCCAATGGGACTAATCTAAATGTAGAAATCCTATTAAGGAGTTTAAGGATTCAGTACGAGGCCCAATAAGGGTTAATGGACCCGATAAGCCTGATAGACTACAAGGAAGAAAATTTTGAATAAAAAGGGGCTCAGGAACTTTATGAAGATTGTTATAATATAATTGGGCCCAATATTTTTATTTAAGTTCATTAAGATAAAAATACAGTAATTAACCTAATAATGGTTAAATACAGCTCCAGAGATTAACTTCGGAGCAAATAAGACTGGACGAGCTTACAGTAGTGGAACTTGTACTACGCTTGACGTGATTCGAGGTAAGGGGATTTTGTAAGTGCTTAGAGGTAGCTATATGTATTTTCGAGAGGATTTACAGGACGTGAAATTCTTTAAGCTATCTAGAAATAAAATAATAATTCTTTGAGAAAAATTCCAAAAATATGATAAAATGACGATTTTGCCCCTGATAGGGAAATTTATGAAAAGGGTAGTAAGGATCCTAAAATGCATGAATTTCAAGATTTTGGTGTTTTTATCATGATGTAATGTCTTGATGTGAATAAAATAAGGATAGGCTGGCTATTGCTTTCAATTTTTTCATGAAACGACATAGGTAAGGTACTGAGATTGATTTTTAAAATAATTTATTTAAAATGGAGCCACCTATTGTATTTAGATGAGTATAAATAGTGCTGGAGCCTCGCTCGCGTTGGATTTTGATGTTTTGACTCATATAGATAATGTCGGAGCCCTGCTCACACTAGATTTTTTTGATGATATACATAAAAGTCGTACTAGAGTCTTGCTTGTAGGTGCATTTTACACTGATTTACTATGCATGAAAGTCGTACTGGAGCGTTGTTCATACGAGTATTTTAAGTTTTTTACAAAAAACTATGCTGAAGCCTTGCTCGCACGATATGTTAGATATCATGACATGCATAAGTCGTGTCGTAGCCTCTTGTAGACTATGTGTCACAGTGAGATGATATACCAGCACGTGCATTTTGAGACATGGATGAGTTACTGATGTGGTATAAGGTGGATAAGACCTATGTTAGGCACCCCCGGACCATGATGTGGATAAGACCTATGGCAGGCACCCCAGACCATGTGGGTCCACGGAGTACGTTGTACCATGTACATCACACAGAGTACGTTGTACTGTGTAATCATGACGACTAGCTGGTTGAGTTGTTATTTTCATGGGTAGGATTGACTTCACCCTCCGTTTCAATTGTGATGCCTCGCACGTTGGAATCCACGTAGCTTGGGATCACTGGGATTTATATATGGCCATAGTTCCCAATTTGTTTCCATATAGTTACCTACATACCTCACGTGATATCATAGTATTTTGATAGACCAGGGTATACCTGAAGGAGGGGTTACACTCATATTTATGTTTTAAAAGAAATGTGGTTTTATACATTAGGGTATTCCCGAAAGGCGAGTTTAGCCTTGATTTAGTTCGACTTGTGAAGAAATTTATGAGTTTTGATATGATGAGCATGAGATGTTTATACGTTGGTTTTCTATGTGTTATCATGTCTGATTTTATGAGTTTTCATATATTCTATACATATTCATATGGCATGATTTTATTTTACTTCATACTCAAGATCTAAAAGATTTTAAATCATGGCATTATAAGCATGTAGATAGTGTAGCTATCTACTTGCTTACATTATTTCCTTAATGAGCAAGTTGTGTTCACCCTTTCACTTTCCATCTCTACAGAGCATCCATAGCGGTTGAGAGCGAGTGGAGACTTGCACTCCCGGTGTCCACTACTACCCATCACTGAGAGGTATACACATTAGTATCGCTTGTATCTAAACAAGTACAACACAATACTAATTTTGGAATGTAATTTGGGGGATGTGAATATTTGTAGACAAGTACGAAATAGTAGAATCACAGTTTAAATAGCTTAAGTGTTTACAACTATTTTGAATAAATGTTGAATGATATGGTATATGGTAAGAGGTAACTAACATCGAGTCATAGCTCAACTAGTTAGTGTTGAAACTGTTCACGACAGGGAAAATTAATGAATAAAGCGAAAAATTTGTAGTGATTTTCATTAGAAAGGTATGAGACCTGAGAATTTTATGTACCTTAGTCATGAGATTTGTAATGTGAAGATTGTAATTGGTGAATGTAATTATGTTATATCGATGTAAACGTAAGTTTTAAATATAATGAAGTATATGGAGATGAAGTTTTTAAGTCTTAAATGTGTATGGATTGAAAAATGGACTATGGAGTAGATTTTAGTAAGTTTTCATTGAGTTTCCTACAAATTTGAGCAACAGTAGTAGGATCTATGAAGGCCAGATCGATCTCTAAGGGAAGAGAGATCGATCTCATGGCTCCAGAATGCAAAAAATGTGCGAAAGCAGGCAGGCAGATCGATCTCCTATTACCCTGCCCAGCAAGATCAATCTTGTCGCAAGAGCAGATCGATCTCCACCCTCGACCAGATCGATCTTATAGTTGTTAATGTAGCAGTTGGAACAGTTGAATCAATGCCAGATCGATCTCCATTAATTCCAGATCGATCTCCATCAATGCTAGATTGATCTCATACTCTCTACTTAATATAAGAATCACAGGATTTTGCCTGGAAACTGAGCCTCTCTCACCTACAAACCCCAACACTCACAATTTTCACCCAAACCAAGCTTTTTCTCTCTCAGATTTACCATATTCTAGACAGAATTAGGCAAAGGGGTAAGAGACAAAGTTGTTCCTCTTGGTGAGGAGAACAACATACTAGAAAATCAAGGATTGGATTTAACAAAGAAATAAAAAAGGTAAACATTCTACAAGTTTGTCAAGAGGAGACAAGCTAGGTGAGCTTACAAAACCCTTGTTTTTCTTAACATTATCATTGTATATATTGGTGAATGGAGATATATATATATATATATGTTTGCTTGGAAATGTCTAAGTCATGAGGGAAAACAACCAATAAGTATAGTTGGAAAGTGAAATGTGGACATCTTGTGATGGTTATGAGCTAGCTAAGGTAATGATAACGATGTAGGAGAAGTTTTGAGACAATGTATGTGTTTAAGAGTGGTAGCTTCGATATAGTATAGGTATAGGTATAAGTGAGGTGAAAAGAGAAATAAGAATGATGAATATTGACAATTTAATAATGTTTGGACAGCTCAAGAATCTGACACGGGAAACGAGGCTAGTCCGAGGATTGGAGGATATTGTACCACTCAAGGTGCAAGAGGTAAGGGAAATAAACTATTTGTGCTTGTGAGTTTTCGAATGATTGAAAACATTTTGATAGCATGAAAAAGGTTTAATGAAATGAACATGTTTATGAGAAATGAGATGAATTGCTGCTCTGATGAATGAGTGAGTGTTTTACCAGTTTGAGCTCGGTTTTAATGAGTTTTGTGTAACTGTAAATATAACGTGTTATAACTCAAAATGAGTTTTGAAATAACCACTATGGGCTCTACATGAAGGCAAAACAGTTTTAATACAACAATGGCATATTTTACTGAGACTACGGTGTGTCATGAGATGCACATCGATACTCCACTTGATAGCGTTGAGTGGCCTTACTCTAGTAGCATGTAAGACCAGGCCTTGCTCCAGTAGCATGTAAGACTGATACCTCTATTTTGGTAACGAGAGATGACCCTACTCTAGTAGCAATGGGTGGCTTTGCTTTAATAGCATATAAGACTAGGCCTTGTTTTGAATAGCATGTAAGACCGTAGTTGTACGACTCTGATCAAGTCTACAGCGAATCATGGCCATGTATTGATGTCGATGCTTCTCTCTTTTGAGGATGTCCGCCTAGGGGACGATGTGATTTGATTTGATGTGATGTGCCTATGACAATGATTTTATCTAAGTTTCATTAAGTGCCTAGTCTCGATTTCTTTGATGAATGATGTATTTTTCAACTGAGATTTCTATCACGTAATGAGATTTGATGTTATGATGATTTATGATCTTTATCATGTGAATTATGTCGATGCCATTATTTCCACCATTATTTCTATAACGTTTTACATGCTCGTATATTTCCATCATATTGTGCTGTGATGATGATTTTATAAATTTTCCCTTATCCTCCTTACTGAGCGTTTTGAGAGCTCACCCTTTCTTCCCCCCTCCTGATTACTTGAAGTAGCGAGTTAGAGCCTGCCGCATATGTGATATAGGCTAGTGGACAAGATCTCCCCAGGCTATCGGTTGTACACGCATAAGGTATAACTCAGTTCATTTTGTATCCAGACAATGATGTAATACAGATATTTGTGTTAAGTATTTTGGGATGTAACTAGGATAACATGAGGGAAATGAATTGCGTTTTGTGGATTAACCCCTTTCGGATATTATGTATTTGAATTTATGAATTAGAAATTGTGTGATCTTGGGGTTAATGATTTATTATAAATACAAGTAATTAAATGACACTGTACAGGAATGCAACCTGAGTGAGAGGTTTAATATAAGAAAATTTTAAAATTAGCCCTATTTTTCGCGCTTTCGGGCTGTCACAAAAGGGGGGTCGTGACAGAATATTTGTAGACACGTACGAAGTAGTAGAATCACAGTTTAAATAGCTTAAGTGTTTACAACTGTTTTGAATAATGTTGAATGATATGGTATACAGTAAGAGGTAACTAACATTGGGTCATAGCTCAACTAATTGGTGTTGAAACTATTCACGACAGGGAAAATTAATGACTAAAGGAAAAAATTTGTAGTGATTTTCGTTAGAAAGGAGGGTCGTGACAAAATATTTGTAGACACGTACGAAATAGTAGAATCACAGTTTAAATAGCTTAAGTGTTTACAACTGTTTTGAATAAATGTTGAATTATATGGTATATGGTAAGAGGTAACTAACATCATGTCTTAGCTCAACTAGTTGGTGTTGAAACTGTTCACGACAAGGAAAATTCATGAATGAAGCGAAAATTTTGTAGTGATTTTCGTTAGAAAGGGGGGTCGTGACATCTAATGTGCCTGAAATTTTTACCTGACATAATATACATTTTTATGAGTTTTATGTTAATTTTTCAGGATTTTTAGAGTCCATTTGGGTGTTCAAAAGTTGAGCACAAAATCGCGAAAAAAGTCTGCTAGAATCTAGAAAATCCTTTAAACGTGTCAAATTTGAGTTAATAATGCTTTTTGATTGTTTGGCTTAGAATATCTTCTTGGATCTGGTTTTATTCATGGTTAAGAAGATTAAGAACATTTCCAATTTATTTTTAAAGAAAAGTTTGATCTTTATGTTAAATCCTTGAGAAAGTTATTTCTTGTTGAGAGATTTGATTTCTTGATCATTTTGATTGTTTTGGTCACAACTTAATGAAATTATTTTCTGAAGGAATGCAACAAATTAAAGTCTTGAATAGGAGTTTTAACAACCTTAGGATACTAGAATTTAGGATTAAGGGCTGAACCTATTGGCCAATATTCCTCCAGTCATAAACCAATTCAAAGTTAATGTTAGTTATAGTTCTAGTTTAACTAGGATTCCTTGTCTTAATTGTAAAACCCCAATTTTTCATGTCATAAGCTCGATGTTATATTGAAATTATGTTCATCGATTTTATTCCTTGCCTTTGGGTGAATTATGTTCATTGATTTTATGTATATGTGTGAAGTATATAGTATAAGTTGAAATTTGAATCTTTTAAGATCCTGTGGATATTCTATTATCGGTCTGAATGTGTTTATGGACGTATTGTGGAATGATTTTTGAGGTGTTATGATGTTGATAGAAGTTAGGGGTTGAAAGTTAGGTGTTTTGGGGGTTTTAACATCAAAGGAATGATGTTTCAAGCAAAAATATTGATCCCCTACCTTAGAAGGATCGATCCTCAATTGGCAGAAGCCAAAATTGAACAATAAAAGAGGAAGGGATCGATCCCCTAAGCTAAAGGATCAATCCCCTAAGGGCAGAATGCTTAAAAGTTGCAAGAAAGCACAAAGGGATCAATCCACTCTTCAGAGAATAAGTTCTCAGGGTATTTTAAAGGATAAGGATCAATCCCCAAGTTAAAAAGATCAATCCCATAAGTACCCTAAGCCATAAATTGGGTTTTAAAAGACACGAGAGTTGGAAAATAACAAAGGAAACTAAAATGGAAAAGAAAGAAAAGGGAAAAATGAGAAAGAAAGAGAGATAACATCCAATACTTCAACCAAATCTTCCTCTCATCATCTTTTTCAACATATATCAATTTGGGGTTTAAAGGAAGCCATTGGAGGTTAGAGAAAAGTTCAGCCATTGAAGGTAAGCTAGAGAGAGTATGTTTGGGATCTTGATGAAATTCATATATGTTATTTTTTTAGGTTTTTAAGCTTGAGTTTATCTTGATTTTCAATAAAACAATGTGAAAGACCCATTTTTGGCCATCTTAGGGTTTTCCTCTCTACAAATTAGGTAAGGTTAAGATTTTCTAAAATTCTAAGATAAATATATGTTGTTGTTGGTATTGTGATTTATTGATTGGATAAAGTAGATCTTTGAAAGAAATGGAATGATGATTTAGGGATTTGCCTTTAGGGACTTTAGGGTTATGTGGATGAAATGTATATATATTGTTATAGATTGATTAATAAATAGATTGGTATTGATTGATTAGAAGAAAATGGTAAAAGCACCAAAAGGTGCCTTGGGCCACTATAACCAATTTGGGATTAAGGGCTTAAATGACTAACCTTAGATAAGGTGAATTAGGATATTAGATAATGGTAAATGAGTGTATTGATAATAATATGAAGTAAAGGAGGAATAAGGTAAACATTGAAAAGTGGAAGAAATTGAATGAAACATCTAAGAGTGCTTCTGATTTCTTGGGAAACTTTGAGAAACGATTATTATGATGAAGTTAGTAATTGTTTGTGTGGTATTGATGTCTAATTAAATAAGTTGGATAATGTGAGATCTGAGAATTTTAGATATATCTTAATAATGTAAGAAGAACTTAAAGTGTAATTTATTGAGCTAAGTGAATTGTGGAAATTATATTTGGAGATTTATGTGTAAGTGTTTAACATAAGTGTGAAACTAAGAGGTCAGATCGATCTTGGAGAAGGAGAGATCGATCTGGTGAGTTAAAAATGACAAGGAAGGAGGAATTTAAGGAGCAGATCGATCTCCAATGGAAGAGGATCGATCTTCTTATGATTCTGTTTGAGAGAAGATCGATCTCATGAGGAAGGGATCGATCTCTAAATGTTTCTGCTTGGGAGAAGATCGATCTCCTCAAGGAGCATATCGATCTCATAAAGCCATAAAGAGATCAATCTCACCCCTCGACAGATCGATCTCCTAGGCATAAAATTACCCCAAATCGTCCCCAAATTCAAATGCAGATCGATCTCATCAAGAGCCAGATCGATCTCTTACCCTCAGTCTATATAAGGAACCCCTGCTTTCTCCTGCAATTTCATTTTCTCTCTCTTTCAACCCCCATTTTTGTCGAAGCCCTAGCTTTCTCACTCATCCAAAGCACCCATTTCTGTCCAAATCAGAGGCTATGGCAAGAAGGAAAGTTGTTCCTCATCAAAGGGAGAACAACATACTTGGAAATCGTAAGACGGATTGAATCGAGACAAGAGATAAGCTCTCCACAAGTTTTGGGTAATTTCTAAACCTCGATCTTGATATTTGAGATGATTTTGGTAATGATAGTTGTGGGCATTGTGTTGAAGTAGTTGGAAAACGATTAGGGATTGATGAAATTACAATGTAGTTGGAGTGATGTTGATATTTAGCGATTTTGGTAATTTTGGGAATTTTGAGCTATAAATGGAAATTTAAACAATGTGGTGAATTAGCATAGATAATTTGGAGTGGAAATGTAGGACGTTGAGATGTTGTGAATGAGATTGTAGTTTGGGGCAGTGTTACGAGAATCAAGAGATTTGAGGTGTTATGAGCAATTATGCTCGATTTTGAGAATTGAGGTACTGTGATGATGAATATTGATATTTTAACATCGTTTGGACAGCTCGGGAGTTCCAGAGTGGAATGCGAGACTAGTCTGTGACAAGGGGGAAACAATTGCACTATACGAGGTGCAAAGAGGTAAGGGAAACTAAACCAATTATGTATGTGATTTTGAACTATTATAGCATGATTTGTGCTTTATAAAACAAGCATGTTTGATGTGTTGTGTTTTGATGAGAATACACACGATTTTTATAGCCGGTTAGAGCCCAATGTTGTTATGAGTTTACAATTGGGCTCTACATTAAGGCGATCTTGAGATTTGAGAAATGTGTGCGTGTTTTGTCGGTTGGGACTCGGTTTCAATATGTTTTGTGTTGAGTACAAAACGGTTTTAAATGAGTTTTATGAGAGAAAAACCACTATGAGTTCTACGTGAAGGCAAACCAGTCTTATGTGATCAGACTTAGGTGTGTGATTTTGAGTACACACCGGGCATTGCTATGGTAGCATGTAAGCCCGATTCTTCTCCGTTCTGGTAACGTGAGAATCCTATTTGGTGGCCGTTGCCACGTGAGAATCCTATTTGGTGGCCGTTGCCATGTGAGAACCCTATTTGGTGGCCGTTGCCACGTGAGAACCCTATTTGGTGGCCGTTGCCACGTGAGAACCCTATTTGGTGGCCGTTGCCACGTGAGAACCCTAATTGGTGGCTGTTGCCACGTGAGATCCCCCATTCAGTGGTTATACCACGTATATTTGGTGGCCGTTGCCACGTGAAACCCTATCCTGTGGCTGTGCCACATGTGAATTTAAATCAGTGGCTATGCCACGTGTGTTTAGTGGCTGTGCCACGTGTGAATTTAAATCAGTGGCTATGCCACGTGTGTTTAGTGGCTGCGCCACATGCATTATTATCACAGTGATTTTATCACGTTTACTGAGAAAGCGATTATCGCATTATTTTCACATACTTTATTATTGCTCTAGACTGAGCCTTTTTACTTCATGTTTTCACATGATTTGAGATATGAGAATGTCGTTTTGAGTACTTTCATGCTATGGTTTTCAAATAAGTATAATGAGTTTCACATACAAATAAATATTTTGTGATGTGCATTTTGGTTTATGAAATGAGTCCCTTACCCCCTTTACTGAGCGATTTAGAAGCTCACCCTGTTTTCTTTCCCCTCAGATTTCTTCAAGTGAAAAAGGGTTTCCCTACGACGTACGGAGTAGTGGCTAGTAGAGGACTTGAGCCCCAGGCCATATATTGTATTTTGAGGTATCTTTTATCTTTTCATGTACCCAAACAATTATTGTAATTGCAGACACTTAATGTATAACATTGTATGGGATGTATTAGGATAAATTAACTTAATATTGAGTAATGTATATGATACGATTCATGTTATCTAGTGATGAGATCCTGAGGTATGATAAATATGATGATGCATGACACTGCACAGGAATGCACCCTTAATTGTGAATTGATGAGTAAAAAGTTTTTAAATTTGCCCTATTTTTCGCGGTTTCGGGGCGTGACAGATAATAATTAGACTTAAATGTGATGGTATTGCAACTAAGAGATTTATTCAAAGAATGACGGCTCAGACGATATATATTCATTACCTAGTATAGTTTGGTGACAAAGACTAGAGGTCGCCACATCGTTACTGAAGTAAGAGATTGCATATAGGAGACATGGATATCTCGGCCCAAACATAATAATGGTTTGGTCAAAGATATTTTGATATAATTATGCATATCCATATAATTGGATTTATGTATTGCATTGATTAAAAACTATTGAGACAACCCCTAGTTTATAAAATTGTAAATAGTTTATAAAATCGTTTAAATAAACCTATTGTAGGGCTTTTAAATAAAAGTTTCTTAAATGTTTTCTTAAACGTAAATTGTCTTTGTTTTATAAAATCCTATTTAGAAAATGTTTTATAATGTTTTTAAAATAAGAAAAGCTTTACTTGATTTGATTTAAATAAAACAGAGTTGTATCCATTAAGGGTTGTCCAGCTATTTACTTTGAAACCATGATTCCATGGGATACTCATTCCCTTATTAAACGTATGATTATTGAAATTATTGATTACGATTTTGAATTGGGGATTGTGGATTGTATCATATTGTATTGAAGTTTTGAATTGTTTTAGAGACTTTAAGTCCCATGTACATGCTTTTTCCTCGCACTTATGCCTATTGTATTGTATTGTTAGTTGTTTGACTTAGACACGTCTGCAGCTTTCTAGTATTCATCGATCCAACGGGATTGAGGACTCTCTCCCTTATTGGGATGTTCCTTAGTGAAACGATTGTGTCTCTTCATGAGATGATTATGTTCCTTGTAGAATGATTGTATGTCATCGTGAGACGATTGTGTTCCTTCATAGAACTATTATGTCTCTTCGTGAGGCGATTGTATTCCTTCATGGAATGGTTGTGTCTCTTGGGGAGATGATTGTCTTCCTTTGTGGAACAGTTGTACTGTGCATGTTATCTTTGGGATGTTAGCCTAGTCTCTCACTATTGTTGGAAGAAATTGATAATTATTTTCATATCGATTTGATTGAAAGAGCATGATGCTCATTTTACAAAGATTGGTTTGAAAATATGCTTTGATTTGGCACCGATTGAATTGAACCACAAAATGAATATGAAAGTATGTTTTGATATGTATATCTATATTCCATTGATTGGTTTATGAATTGATTTTATTTGAAAGCTTGAGCTTACATTACAAGAAAGTATGTTTTGACATATATATATATATATATATATATTTATATATATCGATTAAATTTTTTATTTGAATTGTATTATTTTAGATACCTTCCCCTTCTTATGTAACCTTTATTGGGAATTAGTTTACCCCTTCTCTCTTCTCCATAGATTAATTAGAGTTGACACCGAGGGTGTCCCCTTAAGTAGGCTTGGAAAGTGCTTTCTATTGCCCGCTTAATCTATTCCAAAAGGTATATCTTTAGTTTATATTTCAAACAATTATTTCACAGTTTATGTATATGTACTTTGGAATATAACATCAGGCTTCAAGAGGTATCAATTGAAGTATATAGCTTAGATCAAAAGTGTGATGTATGAATCTATTTAAGAATAATAATGTTCTGATGCATTGTAATTAATAAATGACACAATTTGTATATTGAAATAGATGGATAACATACATGTGTGTTGGAGTTAACAAGGGAATCAAATCACAAACGTTTGAATGGGACCAGGACTAAAGGAAATTAATAACCAAGTTGATTGATTTAGATCAACAAAAGTAAGTGGACACTACACTGATCATAGACAAACATAAGCAAAGAAAAGAAAATTTTAGTACAATTTTTCGTTGATTTCAAGTCGTTACACCAATGAAAACATGTTTATTTTCTTGGAATTTGGATATCCTTATGAGTTTAGGTGTGAGACCCCATGTATGCATAACTTTGTCATATGTTAATTGAATTATAAGACAGATGATTTTAGATCATGTAAATGTGAATGAATTGCAAATGGGATGGATGAATGTTATGATGCATGTAAAGGATAAATAAGGGCTGAAGTGGCCGCAAACTAAATGAATAGAACTTTAAGCAAATCGAATTGAAGAAAAGGAATGAAAGCACGAATAATGCATGGACCGTGAATTCTAAGTATTCCTTATGAATGCAAGTAATACACACAATTCATTTTGTATGTGAATCATAGGAAATGAGTCTTTCCATGCTCTAAGTGGGATTACAATGAAAAATGAGTATTAGAGTAATGAAATAGGAACTTACTCTTGAAAAATCTGGAAAAATGTAGCAAGAAATGCCCCAGATGAAGGCCAGATCTATCTCCTATCCGAGGCAGATCAATCCTTTGTGCAAGCAGAACAATTCCAACTGAATCTGCCACGGCCAAATCAATCTCCGCAATGAGCAGATCGATCTGTATTTACCTTTGCCAAGCCCAGATAGATCCCCTCTTAAGTTCAGATCAATCTCCATTTGACTTTGTCAAGAGCAGATCGATCTCTCCCCATCAGCAAATCCATCTCCTCAAGCTTCTGCCAAGCTAAGATTAATCTCTCCCCAATGAGAAGATTGATCTCTCCCATTTCAAAACTAAGAATTTGATGGCTAAAACCAAAGGAAGATCGATCTCTTCACCCTAGCAAATTGATCTCATCACTCTCAAACTATAAATACCCCATGGTCAAACCTCTTTCTTCAACAAACCAACACACCTCTTCCATTTTTACCCAAAATATCAAGCTTTCTCTCTCTAGAATACACCCTCTTCCAAAAAGAATTAAGGAAAAGCTATTAGAGCAAAGTTGTTCATTGTGAGAAGAAGAATAACATAGCTTGGAGTCAACATTTCATTTGTTGGATTGAAGGAGCAAAGGAGTCTTCAAACTTGGAAAACAAGAAAGTCAAGCTAAGTGAGTTTCCAATACACCAACTCTAAATATATTTACCTAGTTGTTGTTGTGAGTAGATTGGTGTATGTATTGATGATTAAAACTACCTAGAATGTAATGGAACAAACCTAACCTAGAATGAGTTCAGTGTGAGAAAATGGATATATTTGAGTTGATGATAAATGGGTTATACCAAGGTGTTAATAATGTTGTATACATGGCATTAAGATGGTTATGTGGAATCAAATTTATGGGATTGGACAAAGTGATGAAAGGTGCATAAATGGTAATTGTTAAATATATGAATGAATGGAGGAACTAAGGTTTAAGCATGCAAATCAAGTGTTTGATTTGATAACTAGGTAAGTTACTAGCCAAATTTATTAGGAATGGCACAATGTTGGCCGAATGTGAAAGTGGACCAAGCTTAATACTATAAGGCCCGAAAAGATGTATCAATTGTGATGAAGTGATTGATGAATGTTTGCAGCTCCAGAGATCGGATTAGGAGCAAGTGAGATTGAACGAGCTTCTAGCGTGGAACTTGTACTACGCTTGACGTGATTCGAGGTAAGGGGGTTTTGTAAGTGCCTAGAGGTAGCTATACGTATTTTGAGGGGAATTATTGGGCGCGAATTTCTCTAGCTATCTAATAATGCATTAAGAATTTTTGTAAAATGTTCCAAAAATAAGGAAAGAAAATATAAGTATACCTTGGTAGGAATTTAATGAAAGGGGTAGTAAGGATCCAAAAATGCATGTATTTTCATGGCCTTAATGTTTTCATGATAAAATGTTTGGATATGAACGAAAGAGGATAGATTGGCTATTGCTTTGTGTGTTTGCATGAAAAAGCAAGGATCATGTGCTAAGTTTTATCCTTAAAAATACTTGATATTTTAACTGGAGCCACCTATCATATTTGTGTGAGTGCAAATAGTGCTGGGGCTTAGCTCGCACTAGATTTTTTATGCTTTGATTTATACTGACAGTGATGGAGCCCTGCTCGCACTAGTTTTATTGGTTTACTGTGCATAAAAGTCGTACTAGAGTGTTGTTCGTACGAAGATTTGACATGTTTTATAGAAACCTGTACTGATGTCGAGTCATGGTGAGATGATACATCGCATGTGTGTTTTGAGACATGAAATGGTTACCGGCATGGTATAGGGCGCCTAAGACCTAAGGAGGCAGCCCTAAACCATGATATAGGATAAGTCCTAGGGCAGGCACCTTCAGACCGTGTGGGTCCGTGGAGTACGTTGTACTGTGTATGTCACATGGAGTACGCTGTACAATGTAGTCTTGATGACTAGTTAGTTGAGTTATTGCATGAGTAGGGTTGACCTCACCACTCGTTGCAGTTGTGATGCCCCGCACGTCGGGATCTGCGTAGCCTGGGATCACAGGGATTTATATATATGGCCATTATTCCTAATTTATTTTTTGAAATGTAACCTACATGCCTTGCTTGATATTATGTTTTATTGATAGACTTGGGTAAACCCGAAGGAGAGGTGACACCCGTGATTTCGTTTTGTAAAACGGAAATGTGATTTTATGCATAGGGTATTCCTGAAAGGGGCGATTAGATTTGATTTAAATGAATTGTGATGAGTTTTGATATGATGAGCATGAGATGTTTTATATGTTTAATTTTCCATTTGATATCATGCTTATTTTTATGAGCTTTTCATATACTATGTACATATTCATGTGGCATGGTTTTGATCTACCTCAAGCTCAAGATATAAAAGATTTTGATATCATGTCATTATAAGCACGTAGATAGTGTAGTTATCTACCTGCTTACATTATTTCCTTACTGAGAGTGTGGTTGCTCTCCCTTCCACTTTTCATCCCTACGGAGCATCCATAGTGGTCGAGAGCGAACAGAGACTTGCACTCCCAGTATCCGCTACTGCCCATTGCTGAGAGGTATACACATTAATATTGTTTTGTATCTAGACAAGTACAACACAGCAACACTTTTAGAAATGTAAATTTGGGGATGTAAACATTTGTAGGCATGTATTAATTAATGAAGTTAATGTAAGCAATTTAAGTGTCTACAGTTATCGTTTATAAATATTAAGTGATATTGTGTATGGTAAGGGGTAACTTGCTTCGAATCATAGTTCAACTATTTGGTGTAGGAAACTGTTTACGACAGGGTAAGTTAATGTAAAAGAAGAAAATATTTATAGTGATTTTAGAATAAAAGAGGGTCGTGATAGAGATTGGTATCAAAGCGAAATTGATCTGATATGAGTCAGAGTTAGTAATAAGAAAATTCACATACCCATATTGTCTGTACTTTGTTTAGATATAAATGTGTATATCTGATGGGTTAGACTAATGAATAACTATGGATGTAGGAATTTAAGCATCATGCCTATCAAACGCAGTGGTAGAGGGGCGAAGGCATGTGCTAGGGGCCATAGAGGGAGGCCTGAAAACAGTGTAGAACCATAGACTGAGCAGATCTCGTAGGAGCCTACTGCGAAGCTAGGGGATATTGAGGCTAGCTTTGCTAGGTTGGAGCAGAGTTTGGAGACTATTATGAAGCTAGTCACTCTGTCTATGCAAGGAGTTGGGGAGAGATAAGGCCCAGCTACCCAAGCTGTTGATGTTGGACCGATAGTTGCTTCTGATATGCCTACACAGCCAGCACAGATGCCATAGGCTGCAGATACACCCCCACCAGTTTAGGATATAACATCACCTATTACTAAACAGCAGAGCAGCAGAGTGTAGGGTTCTGGTTGTGATTTGGAGAGATTATGACAATTTCATAAGCTTAAACCGCTATCATTCAGTGGGGTGAAGGACCCAGTGGTTGTTGAGGATTGGGTGAGCGAGATTGAGAAGTTATATGGGTTCTTTGAGTGTACCACTACAGAGATGGTCGCGTTAGCTGCATTCATGTTGAAAAGAGTGGTAAAGCATTATTGGAAGTCTACTAGGTCGATTTTGAGAGCTCGACAAACTGAGATTACATGGGAAGTATTTTTGGAGCCCTTCTGGAGGCAGTATGTTTCGGACACTACTCAGAGGAAGTTACAAATGGAGTTTATTAGGTTGACTCATGGGAACAGATCTGTAGATGAGTATGAGATGAGATTTATATCCCTGGGGAGGGATGACTCGGATACGATGAGCAGTGAGACGAGAAAGGTCAGGAAGTTCATTGATGGACTGAGGCCAGTCATCAGATCCAGATTGGTCCCATTTGATATCCCGACATATAAGGAGGCTGTGCACAGGGCGCAGCTATGTGAGCAAGACATTGAGCGTAATGCTTCCAATTTTGGAAGATCAATAAAGATAGAGTCAGAGACCAGAAGAGATCCAAAACTGATAGGCTGATCAGGAGAGGAGGTCAGAGACTTCAGATTGAGGAGGTACAGGAGAAGACGGTAAAGTCTCTAGTATATCCAGCTTTAGCACCACAGAAGGGTGTAGTTATTGGAGGGGCACGACCGACTACCGACCAGTGTAGGAGATACGGTAAATATCATGGTAACAGGCCTTGTCCGATGTCTTCGCTAGTGTGCTATCGTTGTAGGAAGTCAGGGCATATTGCACGGGATTGCCCAGAGATGATGGAGACTGCCCCACAGAAGGGCAAGGAGTCAGAGAGAGCTCCTGCTGAGACTTCTACTCTGAAGAGGAGAGCCACAGCTGCAGAGAAGGGGAAGTAGGTTGTCAGCGAGGGCGAGTGTATGCACTAGATCAGGACACAGCAAATGCATCAACGGATGTGATTAAAGGTACTATCCTAATTTTTTACTTAGAAGCATTTGTGTTATTTGATCCTGGTGCCACACATTCTTTCATTTCACCTTCATTCGCATGTAAGTTGTCAAAATATGTTGAGCCTACATCATTAGATAGAATATTATTGATCTTTATGCCCATGAATGACAGTAAGTTGATTGAGTATGTGTATAAGGATTGTAGGCTGAAGATAGGGGGAAAGAGATGGCAGCCGATCTTATTCTGTTGAATATGAATGATTTTGATGTAATTTTAGGAATGGATTGATTGGCTGCAAATCGAGTTGTTTTAGATTGTTTTGCTAAGACGGTAACATTTTTAGGGATAGATAATGTTACCGTAAGTTTCCCGAAAAAATGTATTGAAAAAATTCCCTTAAAAAGAAATGAAAGTAGTATTTTATTGTAAGCAAAATGGATAAATTTCTATGTTGGAATTAATAAGTCTAATTTTAAGGATGAGTTATGTTACTAACGGTGGAAATAATAATGTGAAAGGTTCATTGCATACATGGTTGATACAGATAAGATCCGTCCGGAATTGAGAGACATTCCAGTAGTCGCAGAATTTCTTGATGTCTCTCCGGATGATCTTCCAAGACTACCACCGAATCGTGAAATAGAGTTTTGTATAGAGTTGGTACCTGGTACTGAGCCGATATCTCGACCACCGTATAGGATAGCTCCAATTGAGTTGAAGGATCTGAAGAACCAGTTGCAGGAGTTGCTAGAGAAGGGGTTTATTAGACCGAACGTCTCACCCTGGGGAGCTCCGATTTGTTTATGAAGAAGAAGAAGGATGGAAGACTCCGAATGTGTATAGATTATCGGTTGTTTAATAAGGCTACCATTAAGAACAATTATCCCTTCCATGCATTGATGATCTGTTGGATCAACTCAGAGGAGCCCAAGTCTATTCTAAGATAGATCTGCGGTCAGCGTACTATCAGTTGAGGATACGGAGTGGAGATGTACCCAAGATGGCATTTCGTACCCGTTATGGCCACTACGAGTTCTTGGTTATGCCATTCGGACTAACGAATGCCCCCGCAGCATTTATGGCGTTGATGAACGAAGTGTTTAAGCCATACCTGGACTAATTTGTAATAGTGTTCATTGACGATATATTGGTTTATTCTAAGTCCAGGGAAGATCATGAGAAGCATTTGAGGATAGTTCTGCAGACCCTCCAAGAAAAGGAGTTATATGCCAAACTCAGCAAGTGTAACTTTTGGTTGGAGCATATCTCATTTTTGGGCCATGTTGTATCAAAGGATGGGGTATCAGTAGATCCATCCAAAATTGAGGAGCCCAGGACAGTTACTGAGATCAGAAGTTTTCTGGGATTGGCAGGTTATTATCGAAAATTCGTTGAGGGTTTCTCCAGATTAGCTGCTCCATTGACACGTCTCATGCAGAAGGATGTTGAGTTTATGTGGGACGAGGCATGTAAGAGGAGTTTTCAGGAGTTTAAGCATCGATTGACCACAACTTCGATTCTCACCATTCCTACCAGCTTAGGAGGGTTCTCTGTATATACGGATGCATCACACGAAGAAATGGCAGTGTACTGATGCAAGATGGAAAGGTAGTCACCTATGGATCTAGACAGTTGAAGGATCATGAGAGGAACTACACGACCAAAGATTTGGAGTTGGCAGGCGTGGTGTTCACTTTTAAAATATGGCGCCACTATCTCTATAGTGAGAAATTTCAGATATTTACGGACCACAAGAGCCTCAAGTATCTGTTTTCGTAGAAGAAGATAACTATGAGACAAAGAAGATGTCAAGACCCTTCCTGACTTAACCAAAACAACTACAAATTTTTCGTATTTTTAACTTACCTTTCCTCTCTTCAATGGTTAGGCTGTGATTCGATGTTAGCTTCCTTGCATACCATATCATCCATTATCATACATACATGTCAATATACTGTTACTGACTGTAACTTCTTTTATAATACGTGTGAGATCATATAAAAGCTAATACAAATACATTCCCCATAATATATATCGTATACATCAATGTGCTGTTTCTATGTTTAGATACATAACCGTACAAAATATGTATACCTATTGATCGATAGGAAATAGGAGTGGACAATAGGAATACTATCCCTCAAATGCTCTCACTCTACTGCTGATGCTCTGTAGAGAGATGTAAATGAAAGGGGGTGAGGAAATCAGGCAACCAAGTAGACATCTACACTATCTACTCAAAATAATGCTATGCCTTGAAAATATCATTTCCTTAATTCACTTTAAAAGCATGTCTTTAAATATATATATATATACTTGTACAGATTAAATCCCATGTACAGAAATCATGGTTGCTTTCTCAAATGTAGGCATGTAGTACAAAACAATGCATCTTTATAAATCATACCATGTATATTTAAATCACATTAAATATGGCATTTAAATTATTCACATCACAACAATAGGATTCCGACCCATCCCTCAGGTCTATCCTTAAATAAATCAGTCAATCATGTGATATATCATGTGAGACTCTGTGGTGAAATGCAATAATATCCTGGACTATGGCCATATCTTATAATGGTGATCCCGGGCAACATAGATATCAGTGTGCGGGGCATCACTGCTGCAATGGGAGGGGGGTCAGTCCATCACAACCGCCAGCTATATCCTCCTCAACTCCACAACACCACATGGTACAGTGTACTCCATGCCACTCACACGGTATAACGTACTCCGTGGACCCTACATCACAGTCGGGGTACCTGCCATAGGTCTTAGCACTCAAACCATGGAATATCATACCACGTCTCTAAATCCACATGCGAACCTCTCATAGTGTGACACAGTCTACACGAGGAAATCAAGCATGGTTTTCAACATGTATTATGTATCACATAAATTACAGTGCGCGCCTTTGAGCGTTACTCACAGTCGACACTCCGCTCAAACACTGTTTCACATCACAAACTCAACTCTAGTGCGAGTAAGCCTCCAGCAACTAGGTCAATGCATAGTTCATGTTTCAAATCAAGTACGAGCAATAGCTCAAGTACTAGGTCATGTATAAATCATGAAGAATCGAGTACGAGCAACGCTCCAGCACTCTGTCATGCATCTCATGTAAAACTCGAGTACGAGCTAATCGCTCCAGCACTCTCTCATGCATATATCATGTAAAACTGAGTACGAGTAATAACTCCAGCACTCTATCATGCATGTCATGGAAATCTAGTGTGAATCATAATCCAGCACTAATATATGTGGAAAATATATGAAATCAAGTGCGAGCTGTGCTCTAGCACGATTTATTCTCACATAATTCGATAGCTGGCTCTTTAAAAAGGGATGATTTTCAAAACATCAAAATCAACACTATAAAGTGTGCTTAATTCACATCAACCTTAAAATCATTAGCCCATCTATTTATTCTTCTACTAAACAGCAGTAAAACACTCAAAATGGTGGTTTCCATGCTTTTTACAACTTTTCACAAAATTTACTTTTTCCTAACTAAGGGTAAAATCGTAATTTACCACTATCGGGTCACAATAATTATTATTCACTTTCTCTAACCCTCAGAGTTTTTAAGTGAATGTAAAAGTAGATGAAAATACATGCAGGTATCTTTAACTACTCACAAAAGTCCCTTACCTGCAATCACTCGAAAATTTTTACTTTCTCAATGTTGCTCGATCTAGTAGTCCGATTTACTCCTCCAATAATCTTTGGACCTGCATATAACCATTTATCAGGTTAATTATATTTTTCCTACTGTATTTCACATTAAATATAGTCTATTTCCCTTAATGGGCTATAATAAACCTTATGGGCCTAACTATGCCTTAAGCCCATTTTCATTTTACTATTCATTTTCGTTGGGCCTATTGGGCTTGTAGGGCCCACTAACTCTTATTAGGCTTATCTGAGACCCATTACATCACATTGGGCCTAAAATAATTGGGCTTGGCCCATTGGACCTCTTGGCCACATGCCATGGCCAAGAGCACTCCATGTCGTCGGTCACACCATGGCATGCCATCCATGTCCATTTCCTTAGCCAATTTACTTAGGCATTTTCACAAACACTTGGTTGGCAATGTTCTTAAGCATCACATAGTTCATTTAGGAATTTTATCAAACACATTGATTGCCAACTTAATACATGTATTAATTAATCAAATTGATTAATTCTAACTATACCATAATCATTAACATATGTACATTAACTCATTTATGCCTTAATATAATATGGGCATTCATCAATATTTCACTACTCACTCTCAGCCTAACCATGATCATAGTGATTTCATATGTTTCAATGCTTAAAACATATACCAATATACTTAAAATCATTCATACATTAACATATATGAATTTGAAAGCTTGAAAATATACCTAGTATTTGTGTTCACACTTGGCCAAAACTTTGGAGTCTCACGCTTTGCACACTATGGCTTCTTGAAAGCCAATTTCAACCTATGTCACTATCATCTCAATTTGGAACAACTTTCATGAAGAATGCAAGTTCCTAATATGCCTAATTCCTAGTGATTTATAGTGAGAGAAAGCTTGGATAATGTATGTCAATGGTTTCCTTCTTCTAGCCGAGAATGGTATGGTGAAGATGACAATGGTGTGGCTGATTTTATAAGCCATTTACTTAGCCATTAAGCCTTACTTTTCAGCCATTAAAATTTGTTGTGATAATATATTTTGAAATGACAAAAACAAGTAAATTCAATAGTATAAAGATGATATAAAAACATGTTTAGAGGTTATTAGTACCAGAACTTGAGTTTCTGTAGATGAGAGATCGATCTGGGTTATGAGAGATCGATCTCCTGGGTTTTATTGGATGAGAGATCGATCTCATGAAGACATGAGAACGATCTGCTAAGCCTTGAACCTGTACAAAGGTATTAAGGAAGATTGAGATCGATCTATAAGGGTTATGAGATCGATCTGCCTAAAACTAGAGTTGAGGAGATCGATCTGATCTAGGATGAGATCGATCTCCCCTAAAGTAAAGACAGTAGATCGATCTATAAGATCGATCTATACTCAAACAGAGAACTCATGAGATCGATCTAGTATAGGAAGAGATCGATCTCCTCAAAGTCACAGAGCTAAGGAGATCGATCTGGGTTAATGAGAGATCGATCTCCCCACTACGAGAATACATGACAGATCGATCTTGCCTCAAACAGAGAGATTGGAAGATCGATTTGCCTATTCAACAGATCGATCTCCCCTAACATGTTCAAATTGTAAGATCGATCTGCTCATATATGAGATCGATCTCCTTGTGTTATTTTGCTTTGATCTTGCAGGATTTATAACTAAGAGATCGATCTGGCCAAGATGGCAGATCGATCTGGCATCCTACTGGAGGTACCCAACGGCTAGTTCTGCAAAAAATCTCAACGGGAAAAACAACATTTAATGCTCCAACTACCAATCCTTCAGTATTTAACCAAGCATTGAAGACAATGAGCAAAGAGACACCATTGCTGCACATTTCTTACATTCTTAAGAGTTTAATTCTTTCATTCCTTTTGTCTTCATTCCTCATTTATTGAGTGTGTGTATAAGCTTAAGTGCAAAAGCTGTAATTGTCCTACCCACATTAAAAGCTTGATTTTGTATTCATCCATACCTTAAGAGAGAAGAGGATTGTTCCTTAGTGAGATAAAAATTGTAAAAGGGTGAATACATCTTTGTATTGCAAAGGGTAGAGAGGTTATTCCTTAACCTGAAAAAGGAACATTGTAACTTCTGTTGAAAGTGAGAAAGAAAGCACTTGACAAGAAGGTCAAGGAGAGAGGACGTAGGCAAGAGATTAGCCGAACCTTTATAAACGATTGTGTTTGTTACTCTCTTCCCTATCTTGCTTTAATTTGTTTAATTTCATTATATTGCTCATTATCATTTGATGATTAAATTAGGATTAATTTAAAATTTGCCATTAGCATTAGAAAACCGATTCACCCCCCCTCTCGGTAGAGCCAACAATTGGTATCAGAGCTAGGACTCTTTAATCACATAGGAACAACTTCCTAAGAGTTAGAAACGATCAAATGGCTCACAACAATGTAGCAACTAGTTTGGTAGGAGAGGGGCATTCTACGGTTAGGCCTCCTATGTTCAATGGGGAACATTATACCTATTGGAAGATTAGGATGATGTTATTCATTCAAGCAAATGATTATGAGGTGTGGAGGATTATAACTAAATGACCTCAAATCCCCACAAAAAGAATAGAGGGAAGAGATATCCCTAAGGAAGAAGAAAAATGGGACTCAAATGATGTTAAATGTGCCCAACTAAATGCTAAGGCCATGCACACTCTCTTTTGTGCTTTAGGGCCAAATGAATACAATAGAGTCTCCGGATGTGACAATGCCAAACAAATTTGGGACAAATTGGCAATAACTCATGAGGGTACAACCCAAGTAAAGGAGACTAAGGTAGGAATGCTCACACATGACTATGAGCTTTTTAGGATGAAGGAAGGAGAATCAATTAGTGATATGTTCACTAGATTCACTGATGTAATTAATGGATTAAAGTCCTTAGGAAAAATATACTCTAATATTGAAATGGTCAAGAAAATATTAAATAACTTACCTGTCAGGACCCCAGTTTCAATCCTTGACTTTAACCAGAAACCACAATAAATTTTTCGCATTTTTAACTTACCTTTCCTCTCTTCACTGGTTGGGCTGTGATTCGATGTCAGAGTCTTCACTTACCATAATATCCATTCTCATACATACATGTCAAGATATTAATTCTGATTGTAGTTGCTCTTATTATACATGTAAGATTTTATAAAATCTAATACGATTACATTCCCCATAATATATAACGTATACATCACTGTGCTGTTTCTATGTTTAGATACACAACTGTACATAATAAGTATACCTGATGAATCGATAGGAACTAGCAGTGGACTCTGGGACACTCTCCCGCGATAGCTCTCGCTCTACTGACGCTCTGTAGAGAGATGTAAAGAAAAGGGGTGAGCATAACGCGCTCAGTAAGGAAATCAGGCAAGCAAGTAGATATCCACACTATCTACTCAAAATAGTGCTATGCCTTGAAAACATTATTTCCTTAACTCACTTTAAAAGCATGTCTTGAAATATAATATATATACTTGTACAGAATAAATCCCATGTACAGAAATCATGCTTTATTTCTCAAATATAGGCATGTAGTGCAAAACAATGCATTGCATATAAATCATGCCTTTATGTAAATCATGCCATGTATATTTAAATCACAATAAATATGGCATCAAATGATTCACAACACAAATCGGAGTCCGACCCATCCCTCAGGTCTGTCCGCAGTTTAAATCAGTCAATCAATGTGATATATCATGTGAGACTCTGTGGTAAATACAAATAGTATCCTGGATTATGATCATATCCTAAAATGTGATCCCAAGCAACACATATCTCGGTGTGCGGGGCATCACTGCTGTAACGAAAGGATGGTCAGTCCAATGTCAACCGCCAGCTACGTAACACACAGTACAGCGTACACCTCGTGCCCCGGGCACGGTACAAAGTACACCCGTGGACCCTCACAGCCAGGGTCTTTAGCCCTCGAAACCATGGAAATCCTCATAACCTGGGTCTTTAGCCCTCGAAACCATGGAATTTAGTATACCACGTCTATATCAACCTCATGCGGATATCCTCTCTAGCTATGACACAGTCACACAAGGACTCAGGCATGGGTTTCAACATGTATTACATATCACATACAGTGTGCGTCTTGAGTGCGACTCACAGTCGTCACTCTGCTCAAACACTGTTTCACATCATAAAACTCAACTCTAGTGCGAGCAATCTCTAGCAACTAGGTCAATGCATAGTTTATGTATTAAATCAAGTACGAGCAATAGCTCCCAGTACTATGCTATGCACAATATCAAAATCAAGTACGAGCAATCGCTCCCAGTACTATGTCATGTATAAACCATGAAGAATCGAGTACGAGCCAATCGCTCCAGCACTCTGTCATGCATATATCATTCAAAGCTGAGTACGAGTAAAACTCCAGTACTCTATCATGCATGTCATGAAAATCTAGTGCGTATCAAAATCCAGCACTATGTATGTGGAAAACATATGAATCCCAGTGCGAGCTGTGCTCTAGCACGATTCATTCTCACATAATATGATAGATGGCTATTTAAAAGGGATTGTTTACAAAATAGTAAAATCAGCACTAAAAGTGTGCTTAAGTCATATCAACCTTAAAATCATTAGCCTATCTATTTATTTTCATGCTAATAGCATTTAAACACTCACAATAGTATTTTCCATGCTTTTTGCAACTTCTCACAAAAGTTGACTTTTTGACTAACTAGGGGCAAAATCGTAATTTGCCACTATCGGGTCGCAATAATTATTATTCACTTTCTCTGACCCTCAGAGTTTTTAAGTGAATGCAGAAGCAGTTGAAAATACGTGCAGGTATCTCTAACTACTCGCAAAAGTCCCTTACCTCGGATCACGTCTTGTGACCTCACTTCCTCGGTGCTGCTAATTCCCGCAGTCCGATCAGCTCTCAATGTAAACTCCGAAGCTGTAAATAACCATTCCTTAGGTTAATTATCATTTTCCTACTGTATTACATATTAATACAGTTTAATTTCCCTTAATGGGCCTTAAAAATCCTTAATGGGCCTAACTAGGCCTTAAGTCCATTTTCATTTTACTATTCACTTTTGTTGGGCCTATTGGGCTTATGGGGCCCACCAACTCTTATTGGGCTTGTCTTAGGCCCATTACACCCTATTGGGTCTAAAAATATTGGGCTTGGCCCATTGGGCCTCTCATGCCTTGGCCGAGAGCTAGCCATTCTCGGTTTCCACCATGGCATGCCATACATGCCTATTTTCTAGCCATTTCCACTTAGGCATTTTCACAAACACTTGGTAGGCAACATTACCAATCATCCTATAGTTCATTTAGGCATTTTATCAAACACCTTTGGTTGCCAACAATTTACATGTATTAATTAATCAATTTGATTAATTCTAATTATACCATTAACATTAATACATGTGTACTAATCCATTTATGTCTTAAAATCCAATTGACATATTTCAATATCCCATTGATCACTCTCGGCCTAACCCTCTTCATGGTGATTTAATATGTTTCAATGCTTAAAACATATATCAACATACTTAAAATCATTCATACATTAACATATATGAAATTGGAAATTAGAAAATATACCAATTGTTGTGTTCACCCTTTGGCCGAAACTTTGGAGGCTCTCGGTTTGCACTCTATGGCTCCTTGATAGCCAATTCCAACATATGTTAATCTCCTTTCAATTTGGAACAAATTCCATGAAGAATGCAAGTTCCAAATATGTCTAATTCCTAGTGATTTCTAGTGAGAGAAAGCTTGAATGGTTATGTTTCAGTGGTGTTCTTCTCTAGCCGAAATTGTGTGATGAAGATGACCAAGGTGTGGCTGCATTTATAAGCCACTTACTTAGCCATTAAGCCTTACTTTTCAGCCACTATGCTTGACTGTCCAAATCTGAACCATGAGTCACCTTATGAGTCACCTTATGAGTCATAGTTAACTTTAACTATAGTTAGATATTTATCTCATGGGCTTTTCCAATTGGGCTTCTCGGTTTGGGCTTTCCTAATGGGCTTTCGGGCTGAAATTTTTACTATACCTCGGGCCTTTTATTGTCTCAAAATTTGGCTGATCAATTGGTCCAACAATTTGGTCTAAAGGACCTAAAAATTTCGATATACCTTTAGTATACCTTAATGGGCTTTAAAATTTTCACCTTAGGCCCATTACATTTTTAACCATTAAATTTATTCCGGAATCCTTCCGAATAAATTTTCCTTACTTCCGGGGATGATTATCTTGTATTCTGGCCAAGAATATTTTTCCCCAAATTTTTCTCCACACTTAGGTTAATTTCAAACCTTGATTAGTCAACTATGGTAAAAGTCCACTTTTTTAACTATAGTTGACTTTTTCTTTAACCATTGACTAAGTTGACTTTTTCTTAAATTTTTGAAAGTGTTATATATCATGTCTTACACTCTCGTCTTTATATTTCAACCGCTCCCGGTGGATAATTTCACCCGAAACTCCTTTTCTCGCCGAAAAGGTCCATTTTACCCTTTTTAGCTTTTACACTCGTTTTGTATGTTCGGGTCTAAATCAAGCTGACTTTCCTTCATGAGCTCTCTACTCTCTCTTATTTTAAGTTCTTATTTTCAGTCAGAATGATTTAGAATGACTCGGTTTAGCCTGTGATACTTATCATCCACATTAGGCATTTTATGTAGCTTTTGCGTGTTAATTCATTTCATTAACACTTTAAATCTAGTAAATACTCTTCTTATGATTCAACCATAATTACATAGTGTTCATACACATAGGAATCATAAGGAAATAAGCTACAAAAAATTTGGGTCTGACATTACCTAAATCATGGGAATCTAAAGTGACTGCAATTGAGGAATCTAAGGATCCTCACACATTGTCTTTGGATGAATTAATAGGATCACTACTCACTTATGAGATGAAGTTGAGAAGAAATGAAGAGCCACCCAAGAAAGTGGGAGTTGCTCTAAAATCTACTGCTCAAGAGGAGATTAAGAATGAAAGTGGTAGTGAAGAGGATCTTGAGATGGCAATGTTTGCCAAAAGATTTAACAAATTCATGAGAATGAGAGCTAGTGGTAGTAATAGGAGAAACCACAAGAGAGATCAAGAAGAGGTAGGTAGAAAAGATACAATTGTGTGTTATGAATGTAAAAAACCAGGACATATAAAATTTAACTGCCCTCTTCTTAAAAGGTCCAATGATAGGTTCCACAAAAAGAAGGTAATGGTGGCAACATGGAGCGACAGTGACTGCTCCGATGATGACTCAAAAGAGACATTGCCAACTTGTGCTTCATGGCTATTGAGGATGAAAAGGTAACTTCAAACCTCAATGAATATTCTTTTGATGAATTGCAAGATGCATTTGATGATCTTGCATTGGAATATGAATGCATGAGTATGAAATATAAGAAAATAATATCTAAATTGAAGAGAGAAAATGAGTTAATTCTAGAGGACAAATTAGAATGTGAAAAGAAACTAGAAATTACTAATCTTGAAATTTGTGATCTAAAAGAGAAGAATAATAATTTACATAATTCCTTTAATAGGTTTTATATGGGGCAACAAAAGCAAGATAACATGCTAGAAACCCAAAGGGCATTCTTTGATAAAAATGGGTTAGGATATAATGGAGAAAGTAGAGAGACTCATCTCAAGAGCTTCATTGCTAGAAAGAGTTTGCATAAACCTTCAATTATTTGCTCATATTGTGACAGAAAGGGACATGCATCACATAATTGCAATATGAAGATGACCACTCTTAAAGGAAAAATAGTAAAAAGGATATGGGTTCCAAAAGAAGTAATTAACTCAAAGGATGTTAATGCATTAGCAAAATGGATCCCAAACGGATCAAGAATTACATTCACTAACCTCAAAGGACCCAAGAGAATTTGGGTACCTAAGACTTGAGTTTGAATCTTTTTGTAGGTGATTGAGCAGTGCCACAAAGCTAAGATAAAGGAAGCTTGGTACTTAGATAGTGGATGCTCAAGGCACATGACGGGTGATAGAAGCCACTTCAATTCATTTAAATCAAAGGTTGGTGGAGAAGTCACATTTGGGGACAACTCCAAAGGCCAAGTTGAAGGGAGTGGCTCAATTGGTAATGACTACTTTTCTTTAGAAAAAGTATTGTTAGTTAGGGGCCTAAAGCATAACTTACTAAGCATAAGTCAACTTTGTGACAAAGGTTACAAAGTAACTTTTGATTGTATGAAATGTCATGTTATAGATCCTAAGTCAAATAGAGTTCTTTTCCTAGGGCATAGACAAGGTAATATATACATTGTCTATCTTAATGAACTTAAGAATGAAAACATATGCCTAATGGTAGACAAAGAAAAGGAATCTTGGTTATGGCATAGAAGACTAGGTCATGCTAGCATGCATGTACTTTCTAAGTTAGCTAGAAAGGATCTAGTTATAGGATTGCCTAAGATGTCCTTTGATTATGAAAAAATATATGAAGCATGTGTTAAAGGAAAACATAAAAGGAAAACATTTAAGCCTAAGAATAGTGTATCCACCTCTAGGCCTCTTCAATTACTCCACCTAGATTTATTTGGACCAACTAGAACAACAAGCCTTGGTGGGAAACACTATGGATTTGTAATAGTTGATGATTACACTAGGTTCACTTGGGTGTTCTTTTTTAGAGTAAAAAATGAAGCCTTAGAAAAATTCATAGCCTATACAAAAGTGACTCAAAATGAAAAGGGATATACAATAACTAGTATTAGAAGTGATCATGGCAAGGAATTTGAAAATATAGGATTTGATGAGTATTGCAATGATTAAGGAATTAGCCATAATTTTTTAGCCCCTAGGACACCACAACAAAATGGTGTAGTTGAGAGAAGAAATAGAACATTGGAAGAAATGGCTAGAACCATGTTGTGTGAGAATAATTTACCAAAGTATTTTTGGGCTGAAGCTATAAACACATCTTGCTATATAATTAATAGAGCTATGATTAGACCCATGCTAAAGAAAACTCCTTATGAGCTTTACAAAGGTAAGAAGCCTAACATTAGTTACTTCCATCCTTTTGGCTACAAATGTTTTATCTTAAATAATGGGAAAGAGAACCTAGGAAAATTTGATGCCAAGAGTGATGAGGGAATCTTTCTAGGGTACTCCTTGAATTCAAAGGCTTATAGAGTCTATAACAAAAGAACATTGATGGTTGAAGAATCAATTCATGTAATATTTGATGAGTCAAATGATGTATCTAAAGATTCAACCAATGATGAGGATGTTGGAATATTTGATGAAAACTTGGAGGAAATTCCAAACTTAGAAGATAATTTATTAGAAAAACTTGACTTGAATAAAGAAGATGAAGAAGAAATAGAGATATTAGAGAGAGTCTAGAGCACCAAGAGAGTTAGGATATGTAAAGGATTGTGAAATAGTAGGAGATCCAACTCTTGGAGTTACAACTAGATCATCTCTAAGGAATGTGTGTCAATATATAGCCTTTATATCTCAAATAGAACCTAGAAATGTCAATACAGCCTTAGATGATAATAATTGGTTCTTAGCAATGCAAGAAGAATTAAATCAATTTGAGAGAAGCAAAGTGTGGAAACTAGTTCCTAGGCCTAGTGATCACTCTATAATTGGAACTAAATGGATATTCAAGAACAAGATGGATGAAAATAGTGTGATCATAAGAAACAAGGCTAGATTAGTTGCACAAGGATATAGACAAGAGGAAGGTATAGATTATGATAAAACCTATGCACCGGTAGCTAGACTAGAGGCAATAAGAATGTTACTTGCCTTTGCATGTTATAAAAACTTCAAATTATATCAAATGGATGTAAAGAGTGCATTCTTGAATGGTTTCATTAATGAAGAAGTCTATGTTGAGCAACCTCCCGGCTTTGAAAATCATGAATTTCCTGAACATGTTTTCAAAATATCTAAGGCACTCTATGGTTTGAAACAAGCTCCTAGAGCATGGTATGAAAGATTGTCAAAATTCTTAATAGAAAAAGGATTTTCAAGAGGAAAAGTGGATACCATTTTATTCATCAAAAATAAAAATAAGGATTTACCAGTTGTACAAGTGTATGTAGATGTTATTATTTTTGGATCAACTAATGAATCTTTATGCCAGAATTTGCTAAGATCATGCAAGGTGAATTTGAAATGAGCATGATGGGAGAGCTCACTTTCTTCTTGGGACTTCAAGTGAAGCAAACAAAGGATGGAACCTTCATCAATCAAGCAAAATATACTAAGGACTTGCTCAAGCGATTTGGAATGGACAATTGCAAACCTCAAGCAACTCCAATGGGCACCAACATCAAGCTTGATAAAGATGAAAGTGGTAAGTGTGTAGACACTAAACTCTATAGGTCTATGATTGGCTCATTGCTCTATTTAACTGCAAGTAGACCAGATATATTGTTTAGTGTATGCCTTTGTGCTAGGTTTCAATCCTCTCCTAGGGAATCACACTTATTAGCAACTAAAAGGATCTTTAGATACCTTAAGGACACTCCCTCTCTAGGACTTTGGTACCCCAAGGACTCTACCTTTACACTTCATGCATTTTCAGATGCAGATTTTGGGGGATGCAAAATAGATAGGAAAAGTACTTCAGGTACTTGCCAATTCTTAGAGAATAGATTAATATCCTGGTTCTCTAAGAAACAAAATAATGTGGCTCAGTCCACAACTGAAGCTGAATACATAGCAGCAGGTAGTTATAGTGCTCAAGTGTTGTGGATTAAACAACAAATGAAAGACTATGGTATTGACATGAAACAAGTCTCTATTAAATGTGACAATACCAGTGCTATCAACCTTTCTAAAAATCCTATTCAACACTCTAGAACTAAGCACATTGAAATTAGGCACCATTTTCTTAGAGACCATGTTCAAAAGGGGGATATAATTCTAGAGTATATTGACACTTTACATCAAATAGCTGATATATTCACCAAACCCCTTGATAGAGATAGGTTTTGTGTTCTTAGAGGTGAATTAGGGCTCATGAATGTTCCCTAAGATGTTTGTGCTTCAAAATCTTAATTTCAAATTGGTCTTAAAAGTGTTTTTCAATGATTTTTCTAGGCAAAGAGTATGAGAGATCGATCTCCTATCCATATAGATCGATCTCCATACTCCAAATAAGCCTAAAGCATTAAGGTTAAGCTAGGCAGATCGATCTTCTATTCATAAGATCGATCTCCTTAAGCCTCTGTTAAACAACAGATCGATCTGTGCATACGACAGATCGATCTCCTCAAGCCTCTGTATTTTGAAGATCGATCTATGCATTTGGTAGATAGATCTCCCTAAGCCTCTGTCAGACAGCAGATCGATCTGTGCATACGACAGATCGATCTCCTTAAGCTTCTGTATTGTGGGGATCGATCTTGTGGTACCACAGATCGATCTCCTCAAGCTTCTGGAAATGACAGATCGATCTGTCGTCTCGACAGATCGATCTCCTGTGCCCTGGACTATAAAAACTAGCGAAAAATCCCCAAATTTCAAATTTCCAAAATCTAAAATCCCTAACTTCCCTCGCACCTCCTCTCTCAATTCCTCCTCAGATCAATCTCGGTACAGTCATCGTCACATCTCTCCTTCATTTACTGGTATAGTAACTTACATTCTTGATTTTTTCTCAAAAATTTCTTAAGTTTTGTGCTCAATTTCTCACTAGGTCAAATCTAGCTATTGTTCTATTGGTTAGGTTGTTAGTGAACTAGCTTTAAGATTATCTAGAGGTCTTCAAGTGTCTAGAATCATGCCCAGACTTAAGAGAGTAGGCCAAAAACCTCCTTGACCTAGTGTCGATCAAGGGTCTTCTTCCCAAACCAATCCACCCCCTTCAGTCACTACCTTTAACAGGTGTTTTAAAACACCTGCAAAAGGGAAGCGATATGAAGAATATTTCTCCACCATGCCAATTAAACATTGGCGAACAATCGATTTCTCTTTCTTAAACCGCATTGATTTTCCCTATCTAACCAAATTTGAAGAATTTGGTTGGATTCTGTTTCTTAAAATCAATACTTCGGTACCCCCAAACATCGTCAGGGCATTCTTTTCAAATGCCGAACTCACATATGATCCTAACGATACTTGTAAAATTCTCGAGTTTTCAACGTATGTCATGGGTAAGTCCATTGCAATAGACCCTGATGTCTTAGCCCAAGCTTTCCACATAAGCAATGAAGGCTTGACCAATGAAGATGAGGAAGTCCCCTTGGAGTTTGACCTTCCCGGGGATAAGGCGAGTGACCTCCCAATGCACCCACGGTTACTCCACCTCATTATCTCATGGAATCTTTGTCCTTTCGGTACCCGTCATTCCACCGTTAGGAGGTTAGATCATTTTTGGATCCACCACATCCACTCCACAAGTCAAAAACCCAACCTTGTCCATTTTATCTATGAAGATTGGTTGAAGATCGTACGCGGCCAAGCCACCATGATAGTTTTTTCGCAACCGTTGGCGTACTTTCTACAACGACTTGGAGTGGACTGTAGTTGTGAAACGGGTGAAGTGCCCTCCCCAAAGAGCATCCTAAACATCGAAACACTTCACCACATGGGATACTACAAAGACTTCCGAGGGGATTGAAAGAAGAAGCGGGAACAGCTGCCTACAGCAGCCATGGAGGAAGATCCCACAGACGAGCCCCTTGCTCCACCTGCTGCCCCGACTGAGGGTCCATCGTCCTCAACTCCTCTGCCCACTGCACCGGTTCCCTCACCTGCTGGCATGGAGTCCATAGTGACCATGATGAGTGAGCTCAACCGGAAGATCGAAGAGGGTTTTACAAACCTTCATGCAACCCAGCAGCGGCTGTTTGTGGAACTAAACCACAAAGTCGATGAAGGCTTTGCAAATCTTCATGCTACTCAGGAGGCGATGTATGATGAGCTTCAGGTCGCTCGCACTCACATTGAGGATCTTATGGATCGAGTTCCTCCACCGTAGCATATGAATATTAGGATAAGATTAGTTAGTTTTCATGTGTACTTCTTGTTGTTTTTGCAACTACATTTGCTTGAATGAAATATTAGTTATTGTTGCCATCTGCTCAAATGATTTACTATTTTGAAATGCACAATGTGTTTACAGTTAGACTGTTTCCTTAACCTTTAGCATCATTGATATGACAAAAAGGGGGAGAAGAAAAGAGAACATGTGGGTTAATTAAAAGATGTGAAAATGGCTTTAAGAAACATGTCTAAAGGTTTAAAGGAATGATTAAAATGAGGGGGAGTTAAGAAAGTCATGAGGTCAAAAGCTAAAAGAAAGGGGAAGCTTATAAAAAGGGGGAGCTTGTGCAAATTAACTAAACATGTTGATTGAATAGGTTTTGTCATATCAAAAAGGGGGAGATTGTTGTGATAATATATTTTGAAATGACAAAACAAGTAAATTCAATAGTATAAAGATGATATAAAAACATGTTTAGAGGTTATTAGTACCAGAACTTGAGTTTCTGTAGATGAGAGATCGATCTGGGTTATGAGAGATCGATCTCCTGGGTTTTATTGGATGAGAGATCGATCTCATGAAGACATGAGAACGATCTGCTAAGCCTTGAACCTGTACAAAGGTATTAAGGAAGATTGAGATCGATCTATAAGGGTTATGAGATCGATCTGCCTAAAACTAGAGTTGAGGAGATCGATCTGATCTAGGATGAGATTGATCTCCCCTAAAGTAAAGACAGTAGATCGATCTATAAGATCGATCTATACTCAAACAGAGAACTCATGAGATCGATCTAGTATAGGAAGAGATCGATCTCCTCAAAGTCACAGAGCTAAGGAGATCGATCTGGGTTAATGAGAGATCGATCTCCCCACTACGAGAATACATGACGGATCGATCTTGCCTCAAACAGAGAGATTGGAAGATCGATCTGCTTATTCGACAGATCGATCTCCCCTAACATGTTCAAATTGTAAGATCGATCTGCTCATATATGAGATCGATCTCCTTGTGTTATTTTGCTTTGATCTTGAAGGATTTATAACTAAGAGATCGATCTGGCCAAGATGGCAGATCGATCTGGCATCCTACTGGAGGTACCCAACGGCTAGTTCTGCAAAAAATCTCAATGGGAAAAACAGCATTTAATGCTCCAACTACCAATCCTTCAGTATTTAACCAAGCATTGAAGACAATGAGCAAAGAGACACCGTTGCTGTACATTTCTTACATTCTTAAGAGTTTAATTCTTTCATTCCTTTTGTCTTCATTCCTCATTTATTGAGTGTGTGTATAAGCTTAAGTGCAAAAGCTATAATTATCCTACCCACATTAAAAGCTTGATTTTGTATTCATCCATACCTTAAGAGAGAAGAGGATTGTTCCTCAGTGAGATAAAAATTGTAAAAGGGTGAATACATCTTTGTATTGCAAAGGGTAGAGAGGTTATTCCTTAACCTGAAAAAGGAACATTGTAACTTCTGTTGAAAGTGAGAAAGAAAGCACTTGACAAGAAGGTCAAGGAGAGAGGACGTAGGCAAGAGATTGGCTGAACCTCTATAAACGATTGTGTTTGTTACTCTCTTCCCTATCTTGCTTTAATTTGTTTAATTTCATTATATTGCTCATTATCATTTGCTGATTAAATTAGGATTAATTTAAAATTTGCCATTAGCATTAGAAAACCGATTCACCCCCCTCTCGGTAGAGCCAACAAAATTGACTTCCTAAGGTTTAGTTATGAGTCACCTAAAGAGTCATAGTTAGCTTTAACTATGGTTAGATATTTAATCCTCATGGGCCTTACAATTGGGCCTCTCAGTTTGGGCTTTCTTAATGGACTTTCGGGTTGAAAATTTTACTATACCTCGGGCCTTTTATTGTCTCAATATTTGACCTATCAATCGGTCCAACAATTCGATCTAAGGGACCTAAGAATTTCGATCTACATTTAGTATACCTTAAGGGTTTTAAAATCTTCACTTTATGCCCATTACGTTTTTAACCATTAAATTAAATCTGGAATCCTTCCGAATAAATTTTCTTACTTCCGTGGATGACTATCTTGTATTCTGATCAAGAATATTTTTTCCCAATTTTTTCTCCATACTTAAGTTAATTTTTAACCATGGTTAGTCAACTATGGTAAAAGTCCACTTTTCTTAACTATAGTTGACTTTTTCTCAAAATTTTGAAAGTGCCATATCCTATGTTTTACACTCTCGTCTTTATGTTTTGGCCGTTTTCGGGAAGTGAATATACCTAAAACACCTCGAACGGCTTAAAAGGTCTGTTTTGCCCCTTTTTGGCATTTACTCTACCTCTATGTGTTCGGGACCAAATCAAACTAACTTTCCTTCGTGAACTTTTTATATTTTCACATCATAAGTTCTTGTCTTCAGTCAAAATGATTTAGATCCATTCAGTTTAACCTGTAACCCTCATAGCTCACATTAGGCCTTTATGCAGCTTTTAAGTGTTAAAGCATTTCACTAACACTTAAATCTAGTAAATACTCTTCTTATGATTTAAATAACTCAATACATGTTTGTACATGTATAAATCATAAGGAACAAGCTACATAAAAATACAGGTCTGACAGAAGATAGCTCGAGCTTTTGAAGGATTATGATTGTTAAATCATGTACCAGCCGGGTAAGGCGAATGTAGTTGCTGATGCCTTGAGCAGGAAGAACCTTGGGTTAGTCATATATGATGGTCAGGGAACATAAGTTGTTGGAACAGTTTGTGAGCCTCAGTTTGGATGTGACCCCACTTGATGCTAATAGTAGTTGTATGATAGCTAGCTTGCAGTTGGAACCGGATATGATGGATCATATCCGGTAGGCTCAGCAGATCGATCAGCAACGCAGTGATATTATCGAATAGATGCAAAGGGGCACAGAGACTGATTTTGAGCTGAGTTCAGATGGTTTACTGAGGTTCAGGGGCAGGATATGTGCTCCCAATGATCCAGAGAGCAAAAGGTTAATTTTGTCAGAGGCTCATTCGATGAAGTATAGACTACATCCGGGTAGTAATAAGATGCATCAGAATCTCCAGAGAGTGTATTGGTGGTCAGGGATAAAGAGAGAGGTGGCTAAAATGTGGCTAAGTGTCTCGTCTGTCAGCAGGTGAAGGTAGAGCATCAAAAACCTGTAGGGTTATTGTGACCTCTACCTATACCGACTTAGAAATGGGAGCATGTCACTATAGACTTCGTGATGGGTTTACCTCGGACCCGTAGGAATCAAGATGCGATTTGGGTGATAGTGGACAGATTGACAAAGTCGACACACTTCCTAGCTATAAGAGCCACCGATACTCTGAGTACACTGGCAGAACTATATGTGCGCGAGATAGTGATGTTACATGGTGTTCCAGTGAGCATTGTTTCTAACTGGGATGTCCACTTTACTTCCTACTTTTGGGAACATTTTCAGGAAGTGATGGGGATTCAACTAAGTTTTAGCACAGCGTTCCATCCTCAAACAGATGGTCAGTCGAAAATGACTATACAGACCTTGGATGATATGTTGAAAGCGTGTACATTGGATTTTGGAGGCTCCTGGGATGACCATTTGCCACTCGCAGAGTTCGCCTATAATAACAATTAGCATTTGAGTATCAAGATGGCACCGTATGAAGCATTGTATGACCACAGATGTCGTTCTCCTATTGGATGGGAAGAGGTTGGTGACCGACTGATATTTACTCCCGACTTAGTGAGACAAGCCTTTAAGGACGTCTGATTGATTTGTGAAAGGTTACGGACAACTCAGAGTAGACAAAAGAGTTATACTGACAGGAGACGGAGACCATTAGAATTCACAGTGGGTGAATCGATGTTTTTGCGAGTTTCTCCTTCCAAGGGTATAAAGAGGTTCGAAAAGAAAGGAAAGTTAAGTCCTCGTTACATTGGACCCTTTGAAATACTTGATAGAGTGGGAGATAAAGCCTACAGGCTAGCGTTGCCACCTGAGCTAGTGGGCGTTCATAACGCCTTCCACATCTCTATGTTAAGGAAGTACCACCCGAATCTGATACATGTAATTAGATATGAGCCGTTGGAGCTCAACGAGAGCATGATGTATGTTGAGAAGCCGGTTCAGATATTATATATGAAGGGGAAGGTGTTGAGATCGAAGACGATCCCATTAGTGAAAGTCCTTTGGAAGCACCACACTGTAGAAGAAGCTACATGGGAGTTGGAGAGTTTGATGCGGGAGAAGTACCCCGAGATGTTCAGGGACTAAATTAGTTCCAAATTTGAAGGACCAAAGTTTCTTAGTGGGGGTGATTGTGAGACCCCATGTATGCATAACTTTGTCATATGTTAATGGAACTATAAGACAGACGATTTTAGATTATGTAAATGTGAATGAATTGCAAATGGGATGGATGAATGTTATGATGCACGTAAAGGATAAATAAAGGCTAAAGTGGCCACAAACTAAACAAATAGAACTTTAAGCAAATTGAATCAAAGATAAAGAATGAAAACATGAATTAATAATGCATGGACCATGAATTCTAAGTATTCTTTATGAATGCAAGGAATACACACAATTCATTTCTATGTGAATCATAGGAAATGAGTCTTTACATGCTCTAAGTGAGATTAAAATGAAAAATGAGTATCAGAGTAATGAAATAGGAACTTACCCTTGAAAATTCTAGAAAAATGCAGTAGGAAATGCCCTAGATGAAGGCTAGATCGATCTCCTATCCAAGGTAAATCGATCCCTTGTGCAAGCAGAACAATTCCAAGCGAATCTACCAAAGCCAGATCGATCTCCCCATTGAGCATATCGATCTCCCCAATGAGCATATCGATCTGTAATTGCCTCTGCCAAGCCCAGATCGATCCCCTCTTAAGAGAAGATTGATCTCCATTTGATTCTGTGAAGAGCAGATCGATCTCTCCCCATGAGCAGATCGATCTCCTCAAGCTTCTGCCAAGCTAAGATCAATCTCTCCCTAATAAGCAGATCGATCTCTCTCATTTCAAAACTAAGAATTCAATGGCTAAAACCAAAGGAAGATCAATCTCTTCACCCTAGCAGATCGATCTCATCACTCTCAATCTATAAATACCCTATGGTAAAACCTCTTTCTTCAACAAACCAACGCACCTCTTCCTTTTTTACCCAAAATACCAAGCTTTCTCTCTCTAGAATACACCCTCTTCCAAAACGAATTGAGGAAAAGCTATTAGAGCAAAGTTGTTCATTGTGAGAAGAAGAACAACATAGCTTAGAGTCAACATTTCATTTGTTGGATTGAAGAAGCAAAGGAGTCTTCAAACTTGGAAAAAAAGAAAGTCAAGCTAGGTGAGTTTCCAATACACCAACTCTAAGTATAATTATCTAGTTGTTGTTGTGAGTAGATTGGTGTATGTATTGATGATTGAAACTACCTAGAATGTAGTGGAACAAGCCTAACCTAGAATGAGTTTAGTATGAGAAAATGGATATAGTTGAGTTGATGATAAATGGGTTATACCAAGGTGTCAATAATGTTGTATACATGGTATTGAGATGGTTATGTGGAATCAAATTTATGGGATTGGACAAAGTGATGAAAGGTCCATAAATGGTCATTGTTAAATATATAAATGAATGAAGGAACTAAGGTTTAAGCATGCAAATCAAGTATTTGATTTGATAACTAGGTGAGTTACTAGCCAAATTTATTAAGAATGGCACAATATTGGTCGAATGTGAAAATGGACCACGCTTAATACTATAAGGCCCGATAAGATGTATCAATTGTGATAAAGTGATTGATGAATGTTTCCAGCTCCAGAGACGGTATTAGGAGCAAGTGGGATTGAACGAGCTTCCAACGGTGGAACTTGTACTGCACTCGACATGATTTGAGGTAAAGGGGTTCTGTAAGTGCCTAGAGGTAGCTATATGTATTTTGAGGGGAATTATTGGGCGCGAATTTCTCTAGCTATCTAATAATGCATTAAGAATTTTTGTAAAATGTTCCAAAAATAAGGAAAGAAAATATAAGTATACCTTGGTAGGAATTTAATGAAAGGGGTAGTAAAGATCCAAAAATGCATGTATTTTCATGGCCTTAATGTTTTCATGATAAAATGTTTGGATATGAACGAAAGAGGATAGGTTGGCTATTGCTTTGTGTGTTTGCATGAAAAAGCACGGATCATGTGCTAAGTTTTATCCTTAAAAATACTTGATATTTTAACTGGAGCCACCTATCATATTTGTGTGAGTACAAATACTGCTGGAGCTTAGCTCGCACTAGATTTTTCATGCTTTGATTTATACTGACAGTGATGGAGCCCTGCTCGCACTAGTTTTATTGGTTTACTGTGCATAAAAGTCGTACTAGAGTGTTGTTCGTACGAAGATTTGACATGTTTTATAGAAACCTGTACTGATGCCGAGTCATGGTGAGATGATACATCGCATGTGTCTTTTGAGACATGAAATGGTTACCGGCATGGTATAGGGCGCCTAAGACCTAAGGAGGCAGCCCTAAACCATGATATGGGATAAGTCCTAGGGCAGGCACCTTTAGACCGTGTGGGTCCACGGAGTACGTTGTACCATGTATGTCACATGGAGTACATTGTACTGTGTAGTCTTAATGACTATCTGGTTAAGTTATTGCACGAGTAGGGTTGACCTCACCACTCGTTGTAGTTGTGATGCCCCACACGTCGGGATCTGCTTAGCTTAGGATCACAGAGATTTATATATATGGCCATTATTCCTAATTTATTTCTGAAATGTAACCTACATGCCTTACTTGATATTATGTTTTATTGATAGACTTGGGTAGACCCGAAGGAGGGGTGACACTCGTGATTTGGTTTTGTAAAATGAAAATGTGATTTTATGCACAGGGTATTCCCGAAAGGCGAGATTAGATTTGATTTAAATGAATTGTGATGAGTTTTGACATAATAAGAATGAGATGTTTTATATGTTTGATTTTCCATTTGATATCATGTCTATTTTTATGAGTTTTTCATATACTATATACATATTCATGTGGCATGGTTTTGATCTACCTCATGCTCAAGATATAAATGATTTTGATATCATGTCATTATAAGCACGTAGATAGTGTAGCTGTCTACCTGCTTACATTATTTCCTTACTGAGCATGTGATTGCTCACCCTTTCACTTTCCATCCCTACAGAGCATCCATAGTGGTCAAGAGCGAGCAGGGACTTGCACTCCCAGTGTCTGTTGTTGCCCATCACTGAGAGGTATACACATTAATATCATTTTGTATCTAGACAAGTACAACACAGGAACACTTTTGGAAATGTAAATTTGGGGGATGTAAACATTTGTAGACATGTATTAATTAATGAAGTTAATGTAAGCAATTTAAGTGTCTACAATTATCGTTTATAAATGTTAAGTGATATTATGTATGGTAAGGCGTAACCAGCTCTGAATCATAGCTCAACTGTTTGGTGTAGGAAGCTATTCACGACAGGGTAAGTTAATGTAAAATGCAAAAAAATTTATAGTGATTTTAGAATGAAAGTGGGTGCTGATATTAGGACTCTATAAAATTAGTTTCTATTATATGTTCAAATTCATTAAAACTCCTAAAATGTTTAAAACACCTAATTAAGACACAAGACAAATTCTAGTGTGAATTGAAGACTAATACTACTAATCCTAATTGGACTAGGATTTCTTAATTATTTAATTTGACATGGAATTAAATTATTTAATAATTACAAAGGTTTTAGAATAAATAATAATAATTAAATATCTGAAATGAATTAAAATTCTAAATGGTTAATGTTGGCTTAAGAATAAAAAGGAATGATATGACTCCTAAGATTAAAAACTAAATCTATAATTAGATCATTAAGAACCGGAAGATACTTATATGAACTTGCTAAGATAGTTGTCTATCGGTTCTCCTTCAAGAAAGATAAGTACCTTAATCTTCATATTAATACACCGTCAATAGGTTTCGAAACCTCACCTGATTCTTAATAATGAATGTAATGGTATCGATATAGGATCATCACCCTTAAATAGATTCAGCTACTCTGTAGCTGCACCAATACAATAGTATGCATCGATACTTCTCTAAGCTATTTTACAAGTGTCTCTTAAAGTATTGGTACCATAAATGAAGAATTGATACACCTATGTTCAAACTAAGGGCAACGACTAATTCTATGAAATCCCAACCGTAAATTTTGCATTTAATGCTCATCCATCAAGTTTGATTCAAATAGAGGAATATATATATATATATATATAGAGAGAGAGAGAGAGAGAGAGATTGAAGAAGGAGAAAAATAAGGAGAAATCAGAACATTTCTTCTGAAAAAACATTCTTTTGGCATTCCCTGTAGTATTTATTGTGAATTCAATTCGCAACTACTTTATAATATCTTCTTCCTCTCACTATTAATTGTTATAGTTGTCCCTTAAAAGAATGTGAGATCGTTTGTGTAAATCCAAATCGTGTAAAGTTCTTTCTTTGAACCTTTGATGTAGTATGAGGTAAGGAATGAGAAATAGAAAAGTAGCAAAAGGCAGAGAGAAATATGTAAAAAAACTTCTTGCTACATTCATTTCTGCTAAGTTTATACAAAAAGTATTAGGTGTAGCAGCTAAGACATATCTATTTGAAATAAGGAGTTTCATAAATTTGTACCTAAGGGTTCAACTAACATAACCACCAATGCAAGCAAGTAGCAAAACACAAAAAGATGTCCTTAGTATACCAAGTAACACTCCTCATTGAGATTTTTCTTTGAGACTCAGAGCTTGGTCTTCAAAAATTCAAACCTTCCCTTTGAAAGAGCTTTGGTCATAATATTCGCAATTTGGTCTTCAGAGTTACAATACTTTAGATTCACCTCACCAACCTTTTCAGCTTCTCTAATTGCATGGAATTTAACATTTATGTGCTTGGTTCTTCTATGCTGAGCGGAATTTTTTGTGATAGCTATAACTCACTTGTTATCAACCCAGATTACGATAGCTTCATTCTGGTTTAGCTCCAAATCTATCAAAACTTTTCTAAGCCATATGGCTTAATTAGCTACTGCTCTTGTAGCAGAAATATACTCAGTTTCAACTGAAGATTAAGCCACCACATCTTACTTCCTTAAATTTCAAGAGAAAACACCACTTCCAAAAGAGAAAACATAACCTGAAGTGCTTTTGGAGTTATCCACACTTCCTACCAATCGTTATTAATAATTCTATATTTTTAGAATTATTTGTACTTAATTTTCTAATTAATTATTTAAATCCCCAATTTATTTTGTTAATTATCCCCTTATTTAATTAAAATTCTCAAGTTTGTAGATAAATCAAATCTGGATGAATTTTGAATATTTCGGTAGAAAATGGACTAGAATTTGGTAAAAATCGAGATTGGACCACGCGGACAACACGAGCCATGCCACCTAGCACATCTAATTCGATAAGAAGACAAATGACATGGAAATATCTTTTCAAGGAGCCAATGGTGTGAAGACAAGTGGCCAAACAATGCCAACTCATCTAGGATGGAAAAATTACAATTTTACCCCTTTTGTGTATATAAATAAGACATGGATGACAATTGAAAAATGATGTAATTTAGGAGTAGGAGTAGTGTAGGTAGAGTAGTTTTTAGAGTTATTTCCTTTCTAGTATTTTTTTTACTTTCCCGTTTGTTTTACTTTGCAATTTCCATTAGCCACCATAGTTAGGTTACTATTCATGTCAACTTTCATTTTCATGAAAAGCTTGTGTTCATTTCTAGTTCTTTGATTTATCTTTTTTTTACATTAATGATTAGTTACCATTTCTATTTCGCTTCTTCTTGGTTTTGTTAAAATTCAAATCCTTTATTTTTATTCTCGATTTTCATGAAAGGTTTTAATTTTATTTTTTTTAGTTGTTATCTGCGGGTTGCTTAGTATGTTGATTTCATTCTTCCATTTTAATTCAGACTTATGATTTCAATGGGGCAGCTAAGTATTGTGAGAGAAAATATATAGCTGGTGACAGTGGCTAAGCATTCTCTCCTTGCTCCATTGCTTCCATTTGCTTACAGGTCATTTAGTTGGTTGTTTCTGAATGATTCACTTTACATTTATTGGGTGTTTCCTTATGTTCTTTTTTTATTTGCTGTGTAGAATCTTTCTTGTGCTTTTTATGTATGCCTTGGCCTCTTTGTTTTGTGGTGTTGTGAAGGCTAGGTAGAAGCAAAAGTGTTGCTGGTTGCTGGTCTAAACAGCAGCTACCTGAGGCTTTGCAGTAGCTGGTAGACAGCCTCGTGGTTTTCGAAGAGCAGAGCATCACAGCCTTACCTTTCGGTTTCATTCTAAGTAGCCTATTTCATTATTGTTTGTTATCCTAAGCTTTTGTTATAAGCATGTTTTCTGGTTTATAGCATTGTTGTTATGAGGTTACAAGGAACCGAAAACCAAAATTAATTCCTCTGTTCCCCCATGTTTTAAAATCAGCAACTATTGTGCAAGCCGAGACATTGAGCAAGGCAGCTGAGGCAGCAAGGACCTCGCCTGGAGCAGTACCTGGTTTTCACTCACAGCACCTGGAATCGAGAGCACTGCTTGGAAATGAATTGTGAAGAAGACGTGTAGCAGTACGAACCGGTAGTGTGCCATCTACAAACCCAAAAGGCTGGACCAGCACCTGGAGCACGTTCCGGTTTGCACCTAACGTAGCAGTGCAAGACAGAGCAGGAGCTGGACGTGTAGAAGCTTGGTTGCTGATGGTTGGTAACGTGAGATGCTGTGTAGAGCAGGCCTGGACAACAGCTGAAGTGGTTGGTAGTTCGTGGGAGCAGGAGCAGCTAGTGCTGCCAGAAGCATGGGCAGAGAAGAAGTGCACGAAACCGAGAGCCATAGACAAACTAGATGCAGCAGAGTTGGTGAGAGTTACTGAATCGAGAATAAGATGGACAGCAGGTGGAAACGTGCAGGCTATATGCGGTAGCTAGGCAAAGGACAACCTGAGAGGCATGGAGCAGAAGCAAACCCAAGGCCATCTCCTAGAAAAGAAACAAATTCTGCTAAAGAAAAGCATGAACAGTGAATGGAGGGACTTCTTGGTTGATTTAAATCTAAGGCTTTGTTTGGCTAGTGCATAGTAGTTAATTAATTTATTTTCATGCATTGTTAGTATAGTTTAATTTCAATTTAATTTGTTAGCTTAGTTTAGAGTCTTTAATTAAATTGCATGTTAGTATTCTTGCTTAGTGCTATATAACTTAGTTTTAATTAGGTTGATAGTTAATTAAGTGTTCATTTAGAATTAGATTAGGAGTAAATTTATTTTATTAATTCTTAAGTTAGTTAAATTGCATTTTGATTAATTAGTTTAATTGCATTTTAGGTTAGTTTAATTGTAGTTTAATTAATATTGCTTTGTTATTTTCATATTTGCATTTTATTTTAATTGCGTTAATTAGCTTTAACTGTTTTAATTTCTTTTGTAGGTTTTTGATTTTGATTGCATGGAGCACTGTAAGTAATTTTGCTCGGTTTTATTTAGTTTTTATTATTTTATTGCTTTCCAGAAATTTTAATTTTAGACTTAATAGATCACCCACCTTTAATTCATAATTTGCTAGAATATACTTAAGGCAAGATTAACCAGTAGTTAATTAGGCTAACCAACTTCTCTGAGAGACGATAACTCGGGACTCAAATCCCATTATTACTTGTACGACCCGTGCACTTGCGGACTATACCTTTAGGGTGTGTAAATTATCTGCATATCTTGGAAGCTCATTACTTTCATTCTTTAAGTAACATAAGCCATAATCATCAATACCTCAATGTATCGCAAAACTCTTTTAGTTACACCATAGTGAACTTGACTTGGAGATTGCCTGAATCTTGAAAGCAAACTTGTTGAGTACATTATATCAAGTCTTGTGGCATACAAATAAAGCACACTCCCAATTAAGCTTCTATAAACAGAGGTATCAGCTTTGTTTGCATCATCATTCTTTCATAGTTTCTCATTAACCACCAAAGGTGTAGCTAATGATTTGTACTTCTCTCTATTGAATTTCTTCAAAATTTTCAAAGCATATTTCCTTTGTGAGATGAAAATTCCAACATCAACTTAATGGAATTCTATTCCAAAGAAAATATCTCATTTTACCTAAGTTAGACATCTCAAACTATTTCTTTATATCCAACTTGAATTGTTTTAGAAAGTGTTCATCACCACTTGTGACTAACAAGTCATCCACATATAATGAAACAATAACTTAGGCTTCACTTCAAAGCTTCTTTACATATAAAATAGTTTCACTTTCATTTCTTTTAAAGCCTTGCTGCAGGAGATAGGCATCAATCCTGCTATACCAGGCCCTTGGTGCCTGTTTTAATCTATAATGAGCCTTACGTAGCTTGTAAACCTTTTCTTCACTGCCTATAACTTAAAAGCATTTAGGTTGCTTAACATAGACATCTTCTTCAAGCAATCCATTTAAAAAGGTTGATTTCTCATCCAAATGATAGATTTTCCATCTCATCTTGGCTACCAGGGCTAGTAAAAGTGTCACGACCCTCAACTTACCAAAATATGTACAAATTTTTCGCATTTTCATGCATTATTTAATATTTCATTCTTACCTTATCTCGATCGTGAACAGCTACTCTCCTCAACAGTTGGGTAGTGTGTCAATGTCTATCTCATTCCACCATACCAATTTATTTTGCATTTTAAATTAAGGTAAACACTTGTATAAATAATTCAGAGTGTTGTTTACATGTGTTTACACTGCTTTACATCCCCAATAGTTACATACAAAATGCTACTATGCTATAGAAAGTTTAGATACAAAATCTCCTCAGTGTGTATACCTTATGTGATCGGATGCAGCGGATACCAAAAGGGAAAGCCTCCAGTTGCTCTCAATCTATACTCAAATCTCTGTAGAGAGGGGGAAAATAAGGGGTGTGAGCAAACCACACACTCAGTAAGGCAATCAGGCGAACAGGTAGATACTGTACTATCTACGTGATCGTGATGCCATACTTAAAACAATATATTTCATCATTTTATCTCAAATCATGAATTCATGTTTGTGTTAATGGTATGTAAAGCATTCATGCTATTAAAATTTAGTGGCATTAACCATCATGCATCAGTGCACTTTAAAAACCATTAACATACTTTCATCTCAAAACAATTCAACTCTCGCCAGGATTGTAAGACCCGAATTTAATTAAAATACGAAATGAATGAGTATTCGTGAAGGGAAGTCGGGTTAAATTAATCCCGAACACGTGTAAGGGCAAAATGGTCAAAAGATCGAAGGCCGGTATATTTCGATAAGAAAATTTTAATTTAAAATAAGGATGTAAGATATCTTGATCGATAATGAGGAAATTATACAATTTGGGTCAATTGATCAAGATTCGAAAATTTTAAAAATATACCGAAAAATTATTCGGGACAATATCCCAAAAATACGGAGAAATTATACCCGAAAAAGGGTTAAAATATAATAAGTAAATTAAATAAAATTAAATTAATTAATTTAGAATTAAATAATAATTTTAAGGATATTTTAAGGGATATTTTGGATTATTGTAGATTATTTTAATGAATAGTATAATAATTAAATAAATTATAATAATAATAATAATAATAATAATAAAAATAATAAAAAGAATCAGAAAAAAAAAGAAGAAAGAAACAGAAACAGAAACGCGAAAGGAAAGGAAAAAAAACGAAGCAGCCGACCGATCAGCCCGACTGCCACCGGTGAGCGACGGGACGAAACGGGGACCAGAGAAGAGAGAAGGCGGGCCGACGAATCCATTGGCGCTGACAACGCGCGCCGACGACCGCTGAATTCGGCTAAATGGCGACAAAAAATCGAGAAAGAAATCGAGTCGGTCCCGGCGATCCACGACAGCTAGGCGTGAATGGAGGCCACCGGCGTGACCGTGAGGAGGAGGCGGTCCTTTTGAGACCGGTAGCAGCCGACGAGACGGTGCGAATCGCCGGCGACAGCCAAGGGAAGAAAATGGGTCCGACGGCCGGAGGAGAACAGGTCGGACCGGCCATTTTTCAGCGAGCTCGAGGCGAACTAAACCCCGATTCGTGATGCGGACGACCCAACGGAGCTGCTGGCGGTGGAAGCCGGCGGAGAATCGATCGGCAAGGCGGTGAATCGACGGTGAACTGGTCGAATCGGAGTGAACCGGTGGTCTGAACCGGTCCGAACCGGACTGAACCGGTTCAGCCAAAAAGAAAGGAAAAAAGCAAGAAAAAGGGAAAAAGAAAAAGAGAAAAAATTGGAGAAAATTCCAACGATGCAATCGAGTTTCGGGTAAGTCGATAAGCGGTCAAATTGACCGATTTAAATTTTGAAATATTTTATTTAATTAATTTTCGACTGGAAGTTTACCCGAAAAATTATGAAATTGTGTAGCTCGACGATTGGCATCCAAAGAGAGCTCGAGACAGTCTCGAAATTCGTACTAGCATGGAATCTCGGGTAAGTGACCCTTATTTACGACAATTACCTCGTTATGCGTGATATTGATTTAATTCCGCATAAATTGAATTAAATTATGGAAAGTCGGATAAATTGTCGTAAATAATAAATTGAGTTATTCAAGAGTTAGAACGAGGCCCAATAAATTATTGGTGGGCCCAATGAGCCCAATAGGCCTCAATAAAGTGGAAATTAAGTGGAAAACGGGCTTAAGGCCCATTAAGGTTCAATCGGGCCCAATAGGGGTAAACGGGCCCAATGATTTAAATTAAGCCCAGAAAATATTAAATACAATTAAATTGTATAATATCTGACCTGAGGAATAATTATACGCAGTTCCGGACATTTGATTGGGAGCATATCGGACTGCGCGACGAGACAACAGTGGAAAAGAAAAGGTCAGACTCGATAGGAAAATAAGGTAAGAGAATTCTGCAGACTGCTAGAGGTAACTGTAAGACCCGAATTTAATTAATATACGAAAATTAAATAAGAAAAGATGGGGGACGTATGAAGGAAGTCGGGTTAAATTAATCCCGAATACGTGTAAGGGCAAAACGGTCAAAAGATCGAAAGCCGGAGTAAATTCGATGAGAAAAATTAATTAAAAATATGGATTTGAGAAATCTTGGTCAATAAAGATGAAATAAATTTATTTTGGGTTAAATTGATCAAGATATTAATTTATTGGAATTAATCGGGATTAATTGGAATTTTTAGTTCGGAAAAATAATCCCGAAAATAATCGAAAAATATACCGAAAAGTCACCCGGGATAATATCCTGAAAATACGGAGAAATTATACCCGGAAAAGAGGTTAAAATTTAATAAATAAATTAAATAAAAATTAAATTAATTGAATAAGAATAAAATAATAATTTTAAGTGATATTTTGGGTATTTTAATGTATTTTAATAAATAAAAATAAATTGTTAAATAAGATAATAAATTGTAAAAAAAAAAAAAAAAAAAAAAAAAAAAAAAGAATTGAAAAAAAAAAAGAGAAGAGAGAGAAGAAACCATCGGGGAGAGAGAAAGAAGCAGAGAAGCCGAAAACGAAGCAAACGGAGGCAGAAGCCCCGACCACCGTCCGGCGGCCAACGGCCCGGCCAAGGGCCGGAAAAGAAAGAGGGGAGGCCGGTGATCTTAATGGCACCGGCGGTGCAGCCCACCGACGCCGGAGGAAGCCGATCGGAGGAGAGAAAAGCCGTGGGAAAGAGAGGGTCACCGGCGGCGAACGGCGGCGACCCAGCCTGAACCAAGGCCCGATTTTGAGAGCCCAGGCGACGGCGGTGCTTTTGAGACCGGTGGCAGCCGACGAGACGGCCGGAATCGGCGGCGACGGCCAAGAGGGGAAAACGGGTCCGACGGCCGAGAGGGAGAAGTGCCGGACCGGCGGCGTTCCGGCGAGCTTGACCCAAACCGAGGCCAGAATCGTGATGCGGACGACCCAGCGGAGCGTTTGGCGGTGGAAGCCGGCAGAGAACCGGCCGGCAAGGTGGCGAACCGGCGGTGAACCGGTCGAACCGGGGTGAACCGGCGGTCTGAACCGGTCCGAACCGGACTGAACCGGTTCAGCCAAAAAGAGGGGAAAAAAGGGAGAAAAAGGGAAAAGGAAAAAGAGGAAAAAATTGGAGAAAATTCCAGTGATGCAATCGAGCTTCGGGTAAGTCGATAAGCGGTCAAATTGACCGATTTAAATTTGGAATATTTTATTTAATTAATTTTGGGCTGAGAACTTACCCGGAAAAATTATGGAATTGTGTAGCTCGACGATTGGCATCCACCGAGGGCTCGAGACAGCCTCGATTTGCGGACTAGCATGGAATCTCGGGTAAGTGACCCCTATTTACGACAATTTCTTCGTTATGCGTGATATTGATTAAATTTACGCATAAATTGAATTAATTTATGAAAATTTAGATTAATTGTCGTAAATATTAAATTTAGCTATTCGAGAATTAGAACGAGGCTCAATAAATTATTGATGGGCCCAATGAGCCCAATAGGCCTCGATAAAGAGAAAATTAAGTGAAAAACGGGCTTAAGGCCGATTAAGGCCCATTAAGGTGCAATCGGGCCCAATAGGGGTAAACGGGCCCAATGATTTAAATTAAGCCCAGAAAAGATTAAGTACAATTAAATCATAATATCTGACCTGAGGAATATTAATACGCAGTTCCGGGCATTGGATTGGAAACATATCGGACTGCGCGATGGGACTACATTGGAAAAGAGAAAGGTCAGACTCGACGAGAATCGAGGTAAGGGAATTCTGCGGACTGCTAGAGGTAACAGTACGCAAATTTTAAATTCATATGCAGTCCTTTAAAATATCCTGAAGGGTCTAGAGGTCAAATAATAATTTTAGTGCCCCGAATGGGCAAATTACTAAAATACCCTTGTTAAGGGTAAAATTCTAAAAATCTAGGAAAAATTGGGAGGAGCAAGGACAAGAGGTTCCTGCTCGTTCTGGAGATATTTCAACGCATGCATGAGTAGGCTGGCTCGCCTTGAAAGAAAGTGCACCGCATTGCATACTTTCAACGTGAAATTGATTTGAAAACTGTTTTGAGTAAATAGAGCCGCCTACGTGTTTTATTGACATATGACGTGCTAGAGCTCAGCTCGCACGGTAATTTCGATTTGTGTGATGCATGCATTAGTGCTGGAGCGAGAGCTCGCACTAGAGTTTTACATGCATAGGTGCTAGAGTATAACTCGCACCAGATTTCACATGCTCTTTCGTGACACGGTGCTAGAGTCTGACTCGCACCATATTTTTACATGATTTTCGAGACAGAGTGCTGGAGTTTAACCCGCACCAGTATTTATAAAATTTAATATACAGAGTGCTGAGCTTAGCTCGCACTAGTTTTACCGGATTTGTGGAGTACCGCTGTCTGCCCTTGGAGTCAGCCAAAAGGCCCAACAGGCTCAAGAGACCTCTTAGGTGGGGTGAGAGTGAGGGATGAGGTTGGCGGCCTTGTGGGGATGTAAGCGGGCTCTGCCAGTTGACGTGTTTTGATGAGAGTGCTGAGCATCGCTCACACAGATTTTATGAGAACATGCGATGAGCCGTGCTTGGAGCATCGGGTAGACTGTGTGTCACCGATTTAATAGGCTCGCACGTGCGTTTTGAGACATGGCATGAGTATTGAGAAACAAACCTCTGTGGGAAGCAGGCCAATTGGGCCGGAGTACCTAGAGATATTACATGGGTTCATGGAGTACGATGTACCGTGCAAGTAGCATGGAGTACGATGTACCGTGTTGTATCTTCGGATACGGCATCTCCGGATGCAGCATCTTCGGATGCCGGGGATCGGATAAGACTGACGGGATGGACTGACCCACCTCCCGGGCGGTTCCCGATCATGGTGAGAACCCGCACACTAGGATCCGTGTAGCTGAGGAACTCACGAGGACAGATGTGGCCATAGTCCTAGTTATTTACCTATATACAGACGTTGCCTAGTCTCGCATGTTGATGATTTCTATGATGATTTAAACTGGGTTTTAAAACTAAATTGCATGATGGTATTTCCATGCTTTTCAAAACCCACGTGTGATGTAAATGTTTTCATGATTTTGTGTGAGTCAGGATCACCCGCAGGAGGGGTCGAGTCCTGACTTTATTGTCAAAATCTTAATTGAGAAAGAAATGATTTATGATAATTGCATGTTGATTTTCCGTGCAAATGTATTTTACATATCATCATAATGCATAGCATTGTTTTAAAATGTGTGGAGAAAGGGTGGTTTATGCATGGCACTACGTTCATGTAGGTAGTATAGTTACCTACTTGTTCGTAGGATTGCCTTACTGAGCTTGATGTGCTCACCCCTTTCATTTTCTCCCACAGATGATCTCCAGTTGAAGTTGAGGCGACTCAGTACTGCATTCCGGATATCCGCTGCTGCCCATCAACATAAGGTATATACACTTGTACTTATTGTATCTACATAAGCATAGCACAGTAACATGATTGTAAGTAACTTTAGGGGATGTATAAATAATATAACAATTATAAATGACTGGAGAAGAAATAAGTACTAGGGTAGATGTATGGTGGGACTGGCATTGACGCACAGCCCAATTAGTAGTGGAGTGTTGGTCACGATTCGAGGACAGGTAAGAATTAAGTAAGAAAATAAACAAAAACGCAAAAAAATTCACTCTGATTTTTGGATAGTTGGGTCGTGACAGTAACTTTACGCGATTTTAAGTTCATTTGCAGTCTTTAAAAATTACCTAAAGGGTCTAGAGGTCAAATAATAATTTTAGTGCCCCGAATGGGCAAATTACCAAAATACCCTTGTTAAGGGTAAAATTTACAAATTTAGAAAAAATTGGGAGGAGCAAGAACAAGAGGTTCCTGCTCATTCTGGAGGTGTTTTGACGAATGCATGAGTAGGCTGGCTAACCTTGAAAGAAAATGCACAGCATTGCATACTTTCAACGTGAAATTGTATTGAAAACTGTTTTGAGGAAACAGAGCCGTCTACGTGTTTTACTGACATGTGACGTGCTAGAGCTCAGCTCGCACGATATTTTCGATTTGTGTGATGCATGCATTAGTGCTGGAGCGAGAGCTCGCACTAGAGTTTTACATGCATAGGTGCTGGAGTCCAACTCGCACCAGATTCTTATATATATATATATATGATTTTCGTGACAGGGTGCTAGAGTCTAACTCGCACCATATTTTTATATGATTTTGAGACAGGGTGTTAGAGCTTCGCTCGCACCAGATTTTTATACGGTTTGCATACAGAGTGCTCCGATTAAGGCCCATTAAGGTGCAATCGAGCCCAATAGGGGTAAACGGGTCCAATGATTTAAATTAAGCCCAGAAAATATTAAATACAATTAAATTGTATAATATCTGACCTGAGGAATAATTATACGCAGTTTCGGACATTTGATTGGGAGCATATCGGACTGCGCGATGAGACAATAGTGGAAAAGAAAAGGTCAGACTCGACAGGAAAATAAGGTAAGGGAATTCTGCGGACTGCTAGAGGTAACTTTACACGATTTTAAGTTCATTTGCAGTCTTTAAAAATTACCTGAAGGGTCTAGAGGTCAAATAATAATTTTAGTGCCCCGAATGGGTAAATTACCAAAATACCCTTGTTAAGGGTAAAATTTACAAATTTAGGAAAAATTGAGAGGAGCAAGAACAAGAGGTTCCTGCTCATTCTGGAGGTGTTTTGACGAATGCATGAGTAGGCTGGCTAACCTTGAAAGAAAATGTACAGCATTGCATACTTTCAACGTGAAATTGTATTGAAAACTGTTTTGAGGAAACAGAGCCGTCTACGTGTTTTACTGACATGTGACGTGCTAAAGCTCAGCTCGCACGATATTTTCGATTTGTGTGATGCACGCATTAGTGCTGGAGCGAGAGCTCGCACTAGAGTTTTACATGCATAGGTGCTGGAGTCCAACTCGCACCAGATTCTTATATATATATATGATTTTCGTGACAGGGTGCTAGAGTCTAACTCGCACCATATTTTTATATGATTTTGAGACAGGGTGTTAGAGCTTTGCTCGCACCAGATTTTTATACGGTTTGCATACAGAGTGCTAGAGCTTAGCTCGCACTAGTTTTACTTGATTTGATGAGAGTGCTGAGCATTGCTCGCACCGATTTTATGAGAACATGTGATGAGCCGTGCTTGGAGCATCGGGTAGACTGTGTGTCACCGATTAAATAGGCCCGTACGTGCGTTTTGAGATATGGCATGTTAAAATAACCTGATGAGCCCGAACGAGGGATAAGGGTTAGAGAAACAACCTGATGAGCCCGAACGAGGGATAAGGGTTGGAGATCCACCTGATGAGCCCGAACGAGGGATAAGGGTTGGAGGACCAGCTGATAAGCCCGAACGAGGGATAAGGCTGGGGGTCCACGGAGTACGATGTACCATGCAAGTAGCATGGAGTACGATGTACCATGTGTTATCTTTGCATACGTTGGTATCTTTGTGATACTTGGTATCTTTATGATACGTTAGCATCTTCGGATGCATGAGATCGGATAAGACTGACGGGTTGGATTGACCCACCTCTCGGGCGGTTCCCGATCAGGGTGAGACCTCGCACACTAGGATCCGTGTAGCTAGAGGGACTCACGAGGACACATATGGCCATAGTCATGGTTATTTGCCGATATACAGATGTTGCCTAGTCTCGCATGTCGTCGATTTTGATGAAATCAAATTGGGTTTTAAACTAAATTTGCATGATGGTATTTCCATGCTTTTCAAAACCCATGTGTGATGTATACCGATTTTCATGGTTTTGTGTGAGTCAGGATCACCCGAAGGAGGGGTCGAGTCCTGACTTTATTATGAAAATTTTAATTGAGAAAGAAATAATTTGAAATAATTGCATGTTGAATTTTCTATGCAAACTCGATTTACATAACATCATAACTTTCATATCATCTGTTTTTAAATGTGTGGAGAAAGGGTGGTTTATTCATGGCACCACGTTCATGTAGGTAGTATGGTTACCTACTTGTTCGTAGGATTGCCTTACTGAGCTTGATGTGCTCACCCCTTTCATTTTCTCCTACAGATGATCTCCAGTAGACGTTGAGGCGACTCAGTACTGCATTCTGGATATCCGCTGCTGCCCATCAACATAAGGTATATACACTTGTACAAATTGTATCTAAATAAGCATAGCACAGTAACATGTTTGTAAGTGTCTTTAGGGGATGTATAAATATTGTAAACAATTATAAATGACTGGAGAAGAATTACGTACTAGGGTAGATGTATGGTGGGACTGGCATTGACGCACAGCCCAATTATTAGTGGAGTGTGGTCACGATTCGAGGACAGGTAAGAATTTAAGTTAAGTAAACAACAAAACGCGAAAAAATTAACTCTGATTTTTGGGTAGTTTGGGTCGTGACATGTTTGGTATCAGAGCAGCAATTGGTCTGATGTGTGTCAGTGTCAGTAATTAGGAATTACATCCCTGTGTTACTGTGCTTGGTTAGATACAATAGTGTATATCGAGATGGGTTTTGACTAAGAAATGGTTGAGAATGCAGGAATGCCTAATATGAGTCACGTTAGATGAGATAGTGCACGAGGCAGAGGTCGTAGAGGTAAACTTGAGTCTGCTAAGTCGTGCTGAGTTTGACTATGAGAATCAGTATGAGATTGAAATAGACGCTAATGTTGAACATGCCTCTCAAAGTCTGACAGAGTGATCGGACAGTATTGAGACACGCTTCTCGAGATTGGAGCGGAGTGTGGAGATTATTTTGAGGAGCAAATTGCTCAGAGTATACATAAGATCAGAGGGCGCAGCGGAGCATTGGTGGAAACCCGCTCGACCCATCTTAAGTGTTAAACATCCATAGCTAAGATGAGAAATCTTATTGGATGTATTCCGGTGACAGGATATCCCGGACATGATTTAAAGGAAAAATTTCTTACACTGCCCAGGAATACTAAATTGATTATGAGTATGAAACTCAGTTATATTCTTTGGCAAATATTACCTCGATACTATGAACAAGTGACAGTCGAGATGTCTAAGAGTTCATGAAATGGCTCAACTTTTCAGTTAGAGTCCGATTGGCCCGTGAGATATTACCTATGGAGGCAGTGCGCAGATTTACAGTTGGGTAAATAAGAACATGAATTGCACGCCTCTGAGATTGGGAAAGATAGTGAGGGCCGAAATAGAAACAAAAAGAGAATCGAGAAATGACAAAGATGTTAAAATGGGAAAATGGTAATTGGTAAAAGAGTTAATTTGATGAGTCATGGAGTAAGATAATTGGTAAGGCCCCAGTGCATCCAATTTTGGCACTCTTGAGGGGCTTTGTAATTGGAGGACCCCGACCTGCTATGAAGCAGAGTAGCCGTGTGATCACTGTAGAATGTGTGGTAGATACCACGGAAGGAGGGTCTATACCTACACTGTATTGATGAAAATGGCCATTAAATGTGATAAGACGGACCATTGATTTTGATTGAACAGAGTTGGGTGAGATCACCCCACAGAAAAGTAAAGAGACAGAGAAAAACTTTGTTGGTATAGCTGCAACGAAAAGGGAGGCAATAGCCGAAAAGAAAAGAAAAAAGAAAGTAGGCTGTTGGACGAAGGCGAGAGGATGTCTTGGACCAGGACACTATTGATGTTTCATGGATGTGGTGTAAGATACCACACTTGTTATGAATAATGAAGTACATATGTTCATTGATCCTGGTGCCACACATTTATTCATACCGCCTTCATTCGCATATAAGTGAGTAAAAAGGCATGAATGCCTACATCATTGGGGACAATTCTGATAAATGAGTGCCCTAATAGAGGAGGATTAATTAACGGAATATGGATATAGAGATTTTAAGTTGAAAACATGGGTGAAAATAGTACTGAAAAGTATACTGTAAGTGTTGACAAGTGATAAAAAGGGGTGTAACAGTTGAAATTAAAGGAGTAAAGGATTGTACTCACGAAATGAATAATGAACAAGAGTTTCGTTATAATAGATACACTAAGGAGATAATCTTTAAGATGAGATATGCTTAATTCTGAATACAAGATGTATTGGAGTAAGAGGCGTATGCAAGGTGAGAACATCCTTACGATATGAAGTCATTAGGATTAAAGCAATTAGTAGCGAATATAAATTGTGACCACATGGACTGGTATATAAAGTAATTGTGGTTAAGTCTGAAGGTTAATAAAGGTATTTCAAAATACCTTCCCGCCTGAAGACTTGACAGCGTCTAAAAGTATATATATAACCTATAACGTGAAATCGATCGTCGTAATAAATACCTTTAGCATTAGGATACCTTTACTAAGATGATAAGAATATTAAAATTTGACAAATCATAAAGGTTAACATAGTAAAATTTAATAAGAGCCGTTAAGATAAGAAAAGGAAATGACGCAGGTTAGTACCTGAAAACATAAGCGATTTTGAAGGATCTTATACGCTTATGCGTGGATAAGTCAAGGATTAGACCGATTTGTAATCATCATTATCGATGATATGTTGGGTGTAGTTAAAGTTTAGGGCAAACTGTAAGCAATAATTGGAAAATTGCTTTTACAAATGGGTTGTTGCGAGTTCTCAATATGGTCTACTTGGTTGACACGTTTAACTAAGAAAACGTGGTCTTTGAATGAGATGACAAATAAGATGATAGATGTGACATGAATCTTGGTGTAGTGAAGTATGAACTGACCACCGTGATTAAGTTCACCATACCCAACAGCTCAAGAGGTTCTCAGTGAGCATAGATACATCAAAATTATGAACGAGCTGTGTATTGATGCAAAAAGGGTAGATAGTCGATTGTGGACCCAGACAACTCAAAGATCACGAAATAAACTATCTGACCCATGATTTAAAGTTGGCAACGGTAGTATTTGTACCGAGGATATGGTACTATTATGTACACGATGAGGAATTGTGGATATGCACTGATTATAAAGCCCGAGTATCTGTTTTCACAGAAAGAGGCGAATATGAGAATACATAGTGGGTTAGAGCTTCTGAGGGATTTTGATTTGTGAAAAATTGTACCACCCAGGAAAGGCTAATGTGATGACTGATACCTCGAGCAGAAAGAGCTTCGGGATGGTACCGTAAATGATGGTCAGGGAGCGTGAGCTGCTAGAGCAGTTATGAGCCTCAATATTGATGTGATCCCTTCTGATGATGATGTGTGACAGCTAGCTTGAGACTAGAACTGGATGAGAGTGCCCGGATTTGACAGGCTTAGCATGATGATCGGCATGATGTCGATGGTTTGGGTCAGATTCAGAAGGGTACAGTGATAGAGTTCACGGAGTATGATAATGAGTTACTGAGGATTTCGAGACAGTATAAGTGCTCCTCAGGACCACAGTTGATGAGATACTAATATTGTCAGAAGCTCACTCTTCGGGATATACAGTGCATACGGAAGTAAAGAAATATATCGAAATCTCGAAAAGGGTATGGGTGGTCAGATGTGAAAAGAGATATTGTAGAGGTTGTGAAAAAGTGCCTAGTATGTCAGCAGAATAAGGTACAGTATTAAAAGTCTGCAGAGTTATTGCAGCCTCTACCTATATCGACACGGCACGAAAATAGGAACAAGTCTCCATGAATGTCGTGATGGGTTACAGAGAACTTAGGTGAATTACGAGGCTATTTGGATAATAGCCGACAGATTGCCTAAGTCTACCCACCTTCTGGTTATGAAATCCCTAAATACTCAGAGTGTATATGAGGATTTATGTGTAAGGAAGATTGTGGAACATTAAGTAGCTTTTCAGTGAGCATGGTATCATATAGGGATTCCCGCTTCACTTCTTACTTAAGGGAATATTTTTTTTTAGGAAGCTATGGGAACCCGACTGAGTATTAGCACAGCTTTCCATCCTCAGACAGATGGTCAGTCAGAGAGGACTGTACAAGTTCTGGAGGATCCGATGAAAGCGTGTGCCATTGATTTTATAAGCTCCTGGAATGATCAGTTGATTTCTAATTGAATTCACCAATGGTGACAGTTGTCACTTGAGTATCGGGATAACAAGATATGAGGCAGTGTATGGCTGTAGGGGTTGTTCCCCGAATTGGATAAGAAAAAGTGGGTGACAGATAGGATCATTTTCGACCTTGGATAATAAGTCTCTGAGGATGTTTAGTTAAGGATGAGAGATTAAGAATACCTCAGAGCAGATAGAAAAGCATTGGAATTCACCCTTGGTGAATTAGTATGGTTGAAAGTTACTCGTCCTAAGAGAATAAGGACATAGCGAGCTTTTGGAAGAAGGTAAATTGAGTTGCGCTTGATGGAATATTTTGGGAGATTGGACAAGTGGGAGATAAGACCTATAGGTGGTATTTCCACTTGAATAAGCAGGCACCCACAATGTGTTCCAGCTTTTGATGCTTCGACAATACTATCCAGATCCAGCATAGGTGATAGGATATGAATTCCAAAAGTTTAGCTTAATGCAAATATAAGTATATTGAAGAAGTTGATTCGGGCATTAAACAGGAAAGAGACAGTATTGAGGTTTAAGACGATCTCCCTAATTAAAGTCCTTTGGTAGTAATACACTCCGGAGAAGGTCATATAAGAATTTAAAAAGTATGATACAATTAATGTACCCGGAGTAGTCTATGGACTCATATGAATTGGTTCTAATTTGGAGGACCAAATTCCTTAAGTGGGGGAGAGTTGTAAGACCCGAATTTAATTAAAATACGAAATGAATGAGTATTCGTGAAGGGAAGTCGGGTTAAATTAATCCCGAACACGTGTAAGGGCAAAATGGTCAAAAGATCGAAGGCCGATATATTTCGATAAGAAAATTTTAATTTAAAATAAGGATGTAAGATATCTTGATCGATAATGAGGAAATTATACAATTTGAGTCAATTGATCAAGATTCGGAAATTTTAAAAATATATCGAAAAATTATTCGGGACAATATCCCGAAAATACGGAGAAATTATACCCGAAAAAGGGTTCAAATATAATAAATAAATTAAATAAAATTAAATTAAGTAATTTAAAATTAAATAATAATTTTAAGGATATTTTAAGGGATATTTTGGATTATTGTAGATTATTTTAATGAATAGTGTAATAATTAAATAAATTATAATAATTATAATAATAATAAAAAAAGAATCAGAAAAAAAAAAGAAGAAAGAAACAGAAACAGAAACGCGAAAGGAAAGGAAAAAAACGAAGCAGCCGACCGATCAGCCCGACGGCCACCGGTGAGCGACGGGACCAAACGGGGACCAGAGAAGAGAGAAGGCGGGCCGACGAATCCATTGGCGCTGACGACGCGCGCCGACGACCGCTGAATCCGACGAAATGGCGGACGAAAAACCGAGAAAGAAATCGAGTCGGTCCCGGCGATCCACGACAGCTAGGCGTGAATGGAGGCCACCGGTGTGACCGTGAGGAGGAGGCGGTCCTTTTGAGACCAGTAGCAGCCGACGAGACCGCGGGAATCGTCGGCGCGGCCAAGGGAAGAAAATGGGTCCGACGGCCGGAGGAGAACAGGCCGGACCGGCCATTTTCCGGCGAGCTCGAGGCGAACCAAAACCTGATTCGTGATGCGGACGACCCAACGGAGCTGCTGGCGGTGGAAGCCGGCGGAGAATCGGCCTGCAAGACGGTGAACCGGTCGAACCGGAGTGAACCGGCGGTCTGAACCGGTCCGAACCGGACTGAACCGGTTCAGCCAAAAAGAGAGGAAAAAAGGAAGAAAAAGGGAAAAAGAAAAAGAGAAAAAATTGGGGAAAATTCCAGCGATGCAATCGAGCTTCGGGTAAGTCGATAAGCGGTCAAATTGACCGATTTAAATTTTAGAATATTTTATTTAATTAATTTTCGACTAGAAGTTTACCCGAAAAATTATGAAATTGTGTAGCTCGACGATTGGCATCCAAAGAGAGCTCGAGACAGTCTCGAAATTCATACTAGCATGGAATCTCGGGTAAGTGACCCTTATTTACGATAATTACCTCGTTATGCATGATATTGATTTAATTCCGCATAAATTGAATTAAATTATGGAAAGTCGGATAAATTGTCGTAAATAATAAATTGAGTTATTCAAGAGTTAGAACGAGGCCCAATAAATTATTGGTGGGCCCAATGAGCCCAATAGGCCTCGATAAAGTGGAAATTAAGTGGAAAACGGGCTTAAGGCCGATTAAGGCCCATTAAGGTGCAATTGGGCCCAATAGGGGTAAACGGGCCAAATGATTTAAATTAAGCCCAGAAAATATTAAATACAATTAAATTGTATAATATCTGACCTGAGGAATAATTATACGCAGTTTCGGACATTTGATTGGGAGCATATTGGACTGCGCGACGAGACAACAGTGGAAAAGAAAAGGTCAGACTCGACAGGAAAATAAGGTAAGGGAATTCTACGGACTGCTAGAGGTAACTTTACGTGATTTTAAGTTCATTTGCAGTCTTTAAAAATTACCTGAAGGGTCTAGAGGTCAAATAATAATTTTAGTGCCCCGAATGGGCAAATTACCAAAATACCCTTGTTAAGGGTAAAATTTACAAATTTAGGAAAAATTGAAAGGAGCAAGAACAAGAGGTTCCTGCTCATTCTGGAGGTGTTTTGACGCATGCATGAGTAGGCTGGCTAACCTTTAAACAAAATGCACAGTATTGCATACTTTCAACGTGAAATTGTTTTGAAAACTGTTTTGAGGAAATAGAGCCGCCTACGTGCTTTACTGACATGTGACGTGCTAGAGCTCAGCTCGCACGATATTTTCGATTTGTGTGATGCACGCATTAGTGCTGGAGTGAGAGCTCGCACTAGAGTTTTACATGCATAGGTGCTGGAGTCCAACTCGCACCAGATTCTTATATATATATATATATATATATATTTTCGTGACAGGGTGCTAGAGTCTAACTCGCACCATATTTTTATATGATTTTGAGACAGGGTGTTAGAGCTTCGCTCGCACCAGATTTTTATACGGTTTGCATACAGAGTGCTAGAGCTTAGCTCGCACTAGTTTTACTTGATTTGATGAGAGTGCTGAGTATTGCTCGCACCGATTTTATGAGAACATGTGATGAGCCGTGCTTAGAGCATCGGGTAGACTGTGTGTCACCAATTAAATAGGCCCGCACGTGCGTTTTGAGACATGGCATGTTAAAATAACCTGATGAGCCCGAATGAGGGATAAGGGTTAGAGAAATAACCTGATGAGCCCGAACGAGGGATAAGGGTTAGAGAAATAACCTGATGAGCCCGAACGAGGGATAAGGGTTAGAGAAACAACCTGATGAGCCCGAACGAGGGATAAGGGTTGGAGGACCAGCTGATGAGCCCGAACGAGGGATAAGGCTGGGGGTCCACGGAGTATGATGTACTGTGCAAGTAGCATGGAGTACGATGTACCATGTGTTATCTTTGCATACGTTGGTATCTTTGTGATACTTGGTATCTTTGTGATACGTTAGCATCTTCGGATGCATGGGATCGGATAAGACTGACGGGTTGGATTGACCCACCTCCCGGGCGGTTCCCGATCAGGGTGAGACCTCGCACACTAGGATCCGTGTAGCTAGAGGGACTCACGAGGACACATATGGCCATAGTCCTGGTTATTTGCTGATATACAGATGTTGCCTAGTCTCGCATGTCGTCGATTTTGATGAAATCAAATTGGGTTTTAAACTAAATTTGCATGATGGTATTTCCATGCTTTTCAAAACCCATGTGTGATGTATACCGATTTTCATGGTTTTGTGTGAGTCAGGATCACCCGAAGGAGGGGTCGAGTCCTGACTTTATTGTGAAAATTTTAATTGAGAAAGAAATGATTTGAAATAATTGCATGTTGAATTTTCTGTGCAAACTCGATTTACATAACATCATAACTTTCATATCATCTGTTTTTAAATGTGTGGAGAAAGGGTGGTTTATGCATGGCACCACGTTCATGTAGGTAGTATGGTTACCGACTTGTTCGTAGGATTGCCTTACTGAGCTTGATGTGCTCACCCCTTTCATTTTCTTCCACAGATAATCTTCAGTAGACGTTGAGGCGACTCAGTACTGCATTCTGGATATCCGCTGCTGCCCATCAACGTAAGGTATATACACATGTACAAATTGTATCTAAATAAGCATAGCACAGTAACATGTTTGTAAGTGTCTCTAGGGGATGTATAAATATTGTAAACAATTATAAATGACTGGAGAAGAATTAAGTACTAGGGTAGATGTATGGTGGGACTGGCATTGACGCACAGCCCAATTATTAGTGGAGTGTGGTCACGATTCGAGGACAGGTAAGAATTTAAGTTAAGTAAACAACAAAACGCGAAAAAATTAACTCTGATTTTTGGGTAGTTTGGGTCATGACAAGGATTCGATCCCTCCCTCGGACTATCATGACCCACAAAACATTTCAAACATGGATTTATTCTCAAAGAAGTAAACATGTGAGATAGGCAATATAACAAAGGAAATATCCTCTAGGACTATAGCCATATCCTGTGATACCGGCTACACGAATCAGGTGTGCGGGATATCACCACTATCTGCTTCCACATGGGAGGTGGGTCACGTCCAGCCCGCTGGTCCAAAGCAGATCTCGTCCGAAGGTGGCATATCACAATCTCAACACGGTACATCGTACTCCATGCTACCTGCACGGTACAATGTACTCCGTGGACCCATATCAAAACATCATATCACCCAACATCTCAAAACGCACGTGTGAGCCTATTTAATCTGTACGATTTCTTGTCTACCCGAAGCTCCTAACACGGCTATCAACATGTTAAAATATCAAAAATGCACGTGCGAGCCTATTTAATCGGTGCGACACCTAGTCTACCTGAAGCTCCTGGCACAGCATTGAATAAGGTAGGCATCTAATGCGAGCTATGCTCCAGTACCATGCCAAAACCAGTAAAAATCCATGTGAAAACTAGTGCGAGCTAAGCTCCAGCACTCATGTGTATAAAACACATCAAATCTCGCGTGAGTCATGCTCTAACACGTTTTCATTCTCACGAAAACCATGCAGGTGGCTCAAATCTTTGCAAAGTATGGTTAGCAAACCAAAACAACTCATTTCTTTTGCAAATCATTTCAATGTCAGCCAACCTACCAATCATTTGCTAAAAAGCAATAAAACATGATTTTCAAAGCATTATGCTTTTGTTTTCATGCACATTTCACAAACACCCAACTTTTGCCCTTCAATCACCCAATTTCATTTCCTAATATCTCATGCATTCTAGCAAAGCATTTAAGCGCCCAAATTGCGCACAAATATCTCTAAGAGTCTACACAGTTCCCTTACCTCAATTTACTCGGGGTGCGACTCTCTTCCTCTTAGCTTTTTGTGCTCTTGGTTCGCTTTGCTCCGGTGTACCCTCGAGAGCTGCGATTCATTTATCCAAATCACTTGAGTTAATGTTGTTAACTCACATTTTGACTTCACTAGTCAATATAATTCATTTATACATTTTACCAATGCCTTAAATACACATTATACCTCTTGTGGTAAATCTCACCATTTATCCCAAAATCAACACCTCCAAATCATACCCACAACACAATCATCATCTTAAGATAACTCATTTATCATTAATACTTCTACATTTTTCTTTCTCACACTAGACCATTTCTAGGTTATGGTAGATTCTATACTTTCTAGCTTGTTCCTATCATTCATATGTATGTTAAACAACTCCAAAATCAATATCCAAACAATGTACTTGAGTTGTTCATTAGAAACTCACCTAGCTTGATTTCCTCTTTGCTCCAAATGGAAATGCACATTTTGTCCTTCAATCCAACAAATGGGGATATGCCTCTAAACTATGTTGTTCTTCTCTTTGATGTGAATAACTTTGTCTCTAATAGCTTCCCCTCAAATCTTACTGAAAATGGCTGGATTTAGGAGTGAAAAGCTAGGTTTTGGGTTTGGAATGGAAGGAAATGGCTTTGTCCCGAAATCTACAGATCCAACTGCTGCTATTTATAGATTTAGCTTGATGAGATCGATCTGGTCCTCATAAAATCTTTTTTTTTCAAGGCATTTGAAGGCAGGAGATCGATCTATCAAAGACTGGAGATCAATCTGTCTCAGGCAGTAGCTCTAGGAAATCGATCTAGTCTTAGGGATGATCGATCTTGCTTCAATCCGAGAGCTAGGGAAATCGATTTGTTTCATTAAGGATCAATCTGCATTTTACAGAATGTTTAGGAGATCGATCTGCCTCTATTAGAGATCGATCTGTTCTGTTTCACAGCTCAAAATAAGAGCATTTTGGCTCTTCCAGATCGATCTCCCATCCTATAAGATCGATCTGTCATTCATATTTCCAGATTTTCTACAGTTTTTCTGCAACAACACATACCCAACTTCATACATTTTGTTGTCATGGTCATTTTCTCATCCAATCATCTTTGAGACTTGAAAATGTCATCCAGTCCTACTTTATACCTATTAAAACTTGTGTGAAATCTTTGTATAACCAAAGGTGCTTAATATAAACCAAATGGAAGTGCACAACTTATGCATATCTTCCTTCCATTCTAACACACTACTCATATTCCATTTCACTCACATTCTTTCCATGTTTAAGTCCATTTCTTCATATTTATACATAATACAACTTATACGTACAATCACAACTCTTATTACATGTGTGTACCTTAAACTTATGGACTTACATTACATATACTTCACATTACAAGTATATCACCATACTTATGAATTCATTTACATATATATACAAGGTTAAACCTATACGGGGTCTCACATTCTCCCCCACTTAAAAAATTTGGTCTTCCAAAATTGGAACCAATCATTCTGTGAACAACTCGGGGTACTTCTCCCGCATCAAACTCTCTAATTCTCATGTGGCCTCTTCCACCGTGTGATGTTGCCAAAGAACCTTCACTAAGGGAATTGTCTTTGAAATCAACACTTTCTCTTTTCTGTCCAATAATCGAACTAGCCTCTCAACATATGTCACGCCTTCATTGAGCTCCAAAGGTTCATGCCTTATTACATGCGTCAGGTCCGGATGATACATCCTTAACATGGATACGTGGAAAACGTTATGAACACTTGCTAACTCTGGTGGCAATGCCAACTTGTATGCCTTATCTCCCACCTTATCAAGTATCTCAAATGGCCCTATATATCGAAGGCTCAACTTTCCCTTCTTCCCGAATTTCATAATCCCTTTCAAATGAGAAACCTTCAAAAACACTGACTCACCCACATTAAACTCTAGTGGTCTCCATCTCTTATCAGCATAGCTCTTTTGTCTGCTCTGAGATGTCTTTAACCTCTCACAAATCAACTGGACATCCTCAGAGGCTTGTCTAACCAAGTCTGGAGTAAAGATCTGTCTCTCACCAACTTCTTCCCATCCAATAGGGGAACGACATCTACGCCCATACAATGCCTCGTATGGTGCCATCCCGATACTCGCATGAAAACTGTTATTATAGGTGAACTCCACGAGTGGAAAATGGTCATCCTAAGAGCCTCTAAAATCCAATGCACACGCTCTCAACATATCCTCCAAGGTCTGTATAATCCTCTCTAACTGACCATCTGTCTGAGGATGAAATGCTATATTAAAACTCAACTGGGTCCCCATCGCTTTCTGAAAACGTTCCCAAAAGTGGGAAGTGAAACGGGCATCCCTACCAGAAACAACGCTCACTGGAATTCCATGTAGCCTCACTATCTTGCGCACATATAAGTTCGCTAACTGGCTCAAGGTATCGGTAGCTCTCATAGCTAGAAAATGGGCTGATTTCGTCAACCAATCCATAATTACCCATATGGCATTGTGATCTCTGCGGGTCCTTGACAATCCCATCACAAAATCCATGGTGACGTGCTCCCACTTCCAAGTCGGTATTGATAGAGGCTGCAATAATCCTACAGGCTTCTGATGCTCTACCTTCACCTGCTGACAAACGAGACACTTAGTAACATATTCAGCAATGTACTTTTTCATCCCAGACCACCAATAAACCTTTCGAAGGTTTTGATACATCTTTGTACTCCTTAGATGTATCGTATACCTCGATAAGTGAGCCTCTATCAAGATCAACTTCCTGACCTCTGGATCATTAGGAACACATATCTTACTTCGAAACCTCAACAAGCCATCTGAACTCAATTCAAAGTCCGTCTTTGTACTCCTTTGTATCTGCTTGATAATATCACTGCACTGTTGATCAATCCGCTGAGCCTGATGGATTCGATCTACCAAATCCAGTTCCAACTGCAGGCTAGCTATCATAAATCCACTATCAGCGTCAGGCAGGGTCATATCCAAACTGAGGTTTGTGAACTGTTCCAACAGCTCATGTTCCATGACCATCATGAATGACACCAACCCAAGATGCTTCCTACTCAATGCATCAGCAACTACATTTGCCTTACCCGGGTGGTATAGGATCTCACAATCATAATCCTTTAAGAGCTCGAGCCATCTCCTCTGTCTCATGTTTAACTCTTTCTGCAAGAATAGGTACTTAAGGCTCTTATGATCGGTGTAAACCTGAAATCTCTCACCATAGAGGTAGTGACGCCATACTTTCAATGCATACTTTCAATGCAAACACTACAGTCGCCAACTCTAAATCGTGGGTCGGGTAGTTCCTCTCATGATCCTTCAACTGTCTTGATCCATAGACTACTACCTTCCCATCCTGCATTAATACAAAGCCCAGTCCTTGGTGTAATGCATCCGTATACACCGAGAAACCTCCTGAGCTGGTAGGAATGGTGAGTATCGAAGCTGTAGTTAACCTCCTCTTCAACTCCTCAAAATTTTCCTCACACTTATCGTCCCACACAAATTCTACATTCTTTCTCGTGAGATGTGTCAAAGGAGTAGCTAACCTTGAGAATCCCTCCACAAACCTTCGGTAATACCCAGCTAAACCCAAGAAATTTCTGATCTCTGTCACTATCTGTGGTCTCTGCCACTGAACTACGGCCTCAATCTTAAATGGATCCACTGACACTCCATCTTTTGATACTATATGACCCAGAAAAGAGATCTGCTCCAACCGAAAGTCGCACTTACAGAGTTTAGCATACAGCTTCTTCTCTCGGAGGGTCTGCAGCACTATCCTTAGGTGTGATTCATGCTCCTCTCTAGACCTTGAGTACACCAGTATATCATCAATAAACATGATTAAAAATCGATCCAAATACTGGTGAAATACCTCATTCATCAACGACATAAAAGCTGAAGGAGCATTCGTCAACCCGAATGGCATAACCATAAATTCATAATGTCCACACTGGGTACGAAAAGCTATCTTGGGTACATCTCCACTTTGTATCTTCAACTAATGATACCCTGATCTCATATCTATCTTGGAGAAGACATGCGCTCCCTTAAGTTAATCCAACAAGTCATCGATGCGTGGAAGGGGATACTTATTCTTGATGGTAACCTTATTCAACAACTGGTAATCTATACACAGTCGGAGGCTTCTATCCTTCTTCCTTACAAATAGAATCGGTGCTCCTCAAGGTGAGACGCTCGGCCTGATAAACCCCTTCTCCAGCAACTCTTGCAGCTGTTTCCTTAGTTCTCCTAACTCAACTTGAGCCATTCTGTACGGTGGCTTGGATATCGACTCTGTACCAGGTGCCAAATCTATACCAAATTCCATCTCTCTATCTAGAGGTAACCCTGGTAATTCCTCCAAAAAGATATCTGGATATTCCCTGACCACTAGGACGTCTATCAACTCCGGACGTGCCTTATCCGTCTCAACCACATAAGCAATGTATCCTTCATATTATCCTTTCCATCGTTAGTAACACAAATCATCACATACACTGTCAGACCTGCATTTTATGTAGCTTGTGCCTTATGATTCCTATATGTATGAACACCCTATTATTATAGTTGAATCATAAGAAGAGTAATTACTAGATTTAAAGTGTTAGTAAAATGATTTAACACGCAAAAGCTACATAAAAAGCCTAATGTGAGATATAAGAGTCACAGGCTAAACCAAGGGGATCTGAATCATTCTGACTAAAAATAAGAAGTTAAAATGAGAAAATATAGAGAGCTCATGAAGAAAAGTCAGCTTGATTTAGTTCTGAACACAAGGAACGGGAGAAAAAGCTAAAAAGGGTAAAATGAACCTTTTTAGCTAGTTAAGGTGTTTCGGGTGTAATTATCTACCAGGAACGGCTGAAACGTAAAGAAGAGAGTGTAAGACATAAGATATGACACTTTCAAAATTTTGAGAAAAAGTCAACTTGGTCAATGGTTAAGGAAAAAGTCAACTATACTTAAGGAAAGTGGACTTTTACCATAGTTAACTAATCATGGTTAAAAATTAACTTAAGTATGGAGAAAAAATTGGGAAAAATATTCTTAGTTAGAATACAAGATAATCATCACTGAAAGTAAGGAAAAATTATTCGGAAGGATTCTGGATTTAATTTAATGGTTAAAAACGTAATGGGCCTAAAGTGAAAATTTAAAGCCCATTAAGGTATACTAAACGTAGATCGAAATTCTTAGGTCCCTTAGACCGAATTGTTGGACCAATTGATCGGCTAAATATTTAGACAATAAAAGGCCCGAGGTATAGTAAAATTTTCAGCCCAAAAGCCCATTAAGAAAGCCCAAACCGAGAAGCCCAAATGGAAAGCCCATTAGATAAATATCTAACCATAGTTAAAGCTAACCATGACTCATAAGGTGACTCATTAGGTGACTCATGACTAAGCCTTAGAAAGTCAATCTTAATGGCTGGAAAGTAAGGCTTAATGGCTAAGTTAGTGGCTTATAAAATCAGCCACACCATTGTCATCTTCACCACACCATTCTCGGCTAGAAGAAGAAACCATTGAAACACATTATCCAAGCTTTCTCTCACTAGAAATCACTAGGAATTAGGCATATTTGGAACTTGTATTATTCATGGAAGTTGTTCCAAATTGAAAGGAGAGTGACATATGTTGGAATTGGCTATCAAGGAGCCATAGAGTGCAAACTGTGAGCCTCCAAAGTTTCGGCCAAGTGTGAACACAACTATTGGTATATTTTCATGTTTTCAATTTAATATATGTTAATGTATAAATGATTTTAAGTATATTGGTATATGTTTTAAGCATTGAAACATATGAAATCACTATGATCTTGGTTAGGCCGAGAGTGAGTAGTGAAATATTAATGAATGCCCATATGATTTTAAGACATAAATGGATTAATGTACATGTGTTAATGATTATGGCAAAATTAGAATTAATCAATTTGATTAATTAATACATGTATTAAGTTGGCAATCAAAGTGTTTGATAAAATGCATAAATGAACTATGTGATATTTAAGAATATTGCTAACCAAGTATTTGTGAAAATGCCTAAGTGAATTGACTAAATAAATAGGCATGGATGGCATGCCATGCTGTTACCGACGGCATGGAGTGCTCTCGGCTATGGCATGTGGCCGAGCGGCCCAATGGGCCAAGCCCAAATATTTTAGGCCCAATGTGATGTAATGTCATACCCGTATTTTATGTAGCTTGTACCTTATGATTCCTTTGTGTATAAACACTCTATTATTATAGTTGAATCATAAGAAGAGTATTTACTAGATTTAAAGTGTTAGTAAAATGATTTAACACGCAAAAGCTACATAAAAGGCCTAATGTGAGCTGTAAGAGTCACAGGCTAAACCGAGTGGATCTAAATCATTCTAACTAAAAATAAGAACTTAAAATGAGAAAGTACAGAGAGCTCATGAAGGAAAGTTAGCTTGATTGAGTCTCGAACACAGGAAACTAGAGTAAAAGCTAAAAATGGTAAAATGGACCTTTTTGACGAGTTAAGGTAATTAAGGTGTTTCGGGTGTAATTATCCACCGGGAACGGTTGAAACATAAAGACGAGAGTGTAAGACATAAGATACGACACTTTCAAAATTTTGAGAAAAAGTCAACTTGGTCAATGGTTAAGGAAAAAATCAACTATAGTTAAGAAGTGGACTTTTACCATAGTTGACTAATCATAGTTAAAAATTAACCTAAGTATGGAGAAAAAATTGGAGAAAAATATTCTTGGTCAGAATACAAGATAATCATCCCCGGAAGTAAGGAAAATTTATTTGGGAGGATTCCAGATTAAATTTAATGGTTAAAAACGTAATGGGCCTAAAGTGAAAATTTTAAAGCCCATTAAGGCATACTAAACGTAGATCGAAATTCTTAGGTCCCTTAAACCGAATTGTTGGACCGATTGATCGGCCAAATATTTAGACAATTAAGGCCCGAGGTATAGTGAAAATTTTAGCCTGAAAGCCGATTAAGAAAGCCCAAATGGAAAGCCCATGAGATAAATATCTAACCATAGTTAAAGCTAACCATGACTAATAAGGTGACTCATTAGGTGACTCATGACTAAGGCTTAGAAAGTCAAGCTTAATGGCTGGAAAGTAAAGCTTAATGGCTAAGTAAGTGGCTTATAAAATCAGCCACACCATTATCATCTTCATCACACCAAATTCGGCTAGAAGAAGAAACCATTGAAACAAATTATCCAAGCTTTCTCTCACTAGAAATCACTAGGAATTAGGCATATTTGAAACTTGCATTCTGCTTAGAAGTTGTTCCAAATAGAAAGGAGAGTGACATATGTAGGAATGGGCTATCAAGGAGCCATAGAGTGCAAACCGTGAGCCTTCAAAGTATTCGACCCAGTGTGAACACAACAATTGATATATTTTCAAGTTTTCAATTTCATATATGTTAATGTATGACTGATTTTAAGTATATTGGTATATGTTTTAAGCATTGAAACATATGAAATCACTATGAATTGGTTAGGCCGAGAGTGAGTAGTGAGATATTGATTTATGTCCATATGATTTTAAGGCATCAATGGATTAATGTATATGTGTTAATGATTATGGTATAATTAGAATTAATCAATTTGATTAATTAATACATGTAATTAGTTGGCAATCAAGGTGTTTGATAAAATGCCTAAATGAACTATATGATGTTTACGAATGTTGCCAACCAAGTGTTTGTGAAAATGCCTAAGTGAATTTGCTAAACAAATAGGCATGGATGCCATGCCATGGCATGACCGACGGCATGGATAGCTCTCGGCCATGGCATGTGGCCGAGAGGCCCAATTGGTCAAGCCCAAATATTTTAGGCCCAATGTGATGTAATGGGTTTAGGACAAGCCCAATAAGAGTTGGTGAGTTTCGCAAGCCCAATAGGCCCAACGAAAATGAATAGTAAAATGGAACTGGGCATAAGGCATAGTTAGGCCCATTAAGGATTATTAAAGCCCATTAAGGGAAATAGACTGTATTTAATATGAAATACAGTAGGAAAAGTGTAATTAACCTGATAAATTGTTATATCCAGCTCCAAAGATTATTGGAGGAGCAAATCGGACTGCTGAAACGAGCAGCGCAGAGAAAGTGAAATTTCTCGAATGATTGCAGGTAAGGGACTTTTATGAGTAGTTAGAGATACTTGCACATATTTTCTTCTACTGTTACATTCACTTAAAAACTCTGAGGGCCATAGAAAGTGAATAATAATTATTGTGACCCGATAGTGGCAAATTACGATTTTACCCCTAGTTAGTCAAAAATTTAACTTTTTTGAAAAGTTGTAAAAAGCATGGAAACCACCATTTTGAGTGTTTTACTGCTGTTTAGCAGAAGAATAAATAGATGGGCTAATGATTTTAAGGTTTATGTGAATTAAGCACACTTTATAGTGCTGATTTTGATATTTTGTAAATCATCCTTTTTAAAAGAGCCAACTATCATATTATGTGAGAATGAATCATGCTGGAGCACTGCTCGCACTAGATTTCATATATTTTCCACATACATTAGTGCTGGATTATGATTCGCACTAGATTTTCATGACATGCATGATAGGGTACTAGAGTTATTACTCGTACTCAGTTTTATATGATATATACATGATAGAGTACTGGAGTTATTAGCTCGTACTCAAGTTTTACATGAGATGCATGACATAGTGCTGGAGCGTTGCTCGTACTCGATTCTTCATGATTTATACATGACATAGTACTAGAGCTATTACTCGTACTTAATTTGATGATATTGTGCATAGTATGGTACTGGAGCTATTGCTCGTACTTGATTTAATACATGAACTATGCATTGACCTAGTTGCTGGAGGTTTACTCACATTAGAGTCTGATTTTGTGATGTGAAACAGTGTTTGAGCGAAGTGTCGAGTGTGAGTCGCGTTCAAAGGCGTGCACTGTATGTGATATATAATACATGTTGAAAGCCGTGCTTGATTTCTTTGTGTAGACTGAGTGTCACACTGTGAGAGGAATTCGCATGAGGATACTAGAGACGTGGTATGATATTCCATGGTTTTGAGGGCTAAGACCTATAGCAGGCACCCCGACTGTGATGTAGGGTCCAAAAGTACGTTATACCATGCATGTGGCATGGGAGTACACTGTACCTTGTGGTGTTGTGGAGTTGAGGAGGGTATAGCCGGCGGTTGTGATGGACTGACCCCCTCCCATTGCAGCAGTGAGGCCCCGCACACTAGGATTTCGTGTAGCTTGGGATCACATGTCGGATATGATCATAGTCCAAGATACTATTTACATTTTCACCACAGAGTCTCACATGATATATCAACTGATTAATTGATTTAATTGGGAACAGACCTGAGGGATGGGTCGGACTCTAATTTTGGGATGTGAATGATTTAAATGCCATATTTACTGTGATTTAAATATACATGGCATGATTTATCTAAAGGCATGATTTATATAAAGATGCATTGTTTTGCACTACATGCCTACATTTGAGAAAGAAAGCATGATTTCTGTACATGGGATTTAATCTGTACAAGTATATATATATATATTTAAAGACATGCTTTTAAAGTGAGTGAAGGAAATGATGTTTTCAAGGCATAGCATTATTTTGAGTAGATAGTGTAGATATCTACTTGCTTGCCTAATTTCCTTACTGAGCGCGTTGTATGCTTACCCCCCTTTTCTTTACATCTCTCTACAAAGCATCAGGAGTAGAGTGAGAGCTATTGAGGGATAGTATTCCTGAGTCCACTGCTATTTCCTATCGATCGACAGGTATACATATTTTGTACAGTTATGTATCTAAACATAGAAACAGCACAGTGATGTATACGATATATATCATGGGGAATGTACTTGTATTAGATTTTATATGATCTCATATGTATTATAAAATAGTTACAGTCAGTAGCAGTCTATTGACATGTATGTATAATAATGGATGATGTGGTAAGCTGGGATTCTGACATCGAATCACAGCCCAACCATTGAAGAGAGGAAAGGTAAGTTAAAAATGCAAAAAAATTGTAGTGATTTTTTGTTAAGTCATGGATTGAGAACGGGTCCTGAGAGAATGGTATCAGAACAGAGGTTGGTCTGATGTGAGTCGGTGTTAGAAAATAGGAAAGTATACATCCCCATAGTATTATGCTGTGTTTAGATATAACTGTGTATACCAGATAGGAGACGGACTAATTCATGATTATGAATGCAGGAACTTTGCCTATATGGAAAATACAAGTAGTGGTAGAGGTACGAGTGGTAGGGCTCAAGGTCGTGGAGATAGGCCTGAGAGATGAGCTGCTGCCGAACCATTACCTACGCATGAGACTCCAGGTGCTACTGAGGCACCCAAGTGTGCTTAGATGCGCTTTACGAGATTAGAGCATAGTCTTGAGACAATTGTAGAGATATTGGTATAGACGATGCCAGGTCAGCAGGGACAGGAGGCAGGAGCTGCGACAGGAGAGGTAGTTGCCCCTGATACACCTACACAGACAGCTCATGCACCGAGAACTGTAGATACTCCTACACCCCCACCAGTTTCGAGTGGTAGTGGATTAGGGTACGGATGTGATCTACATAGGTTGTAAGAATTCCAGAAGTTTAGACCTCCATCTTTTAGTGGGGTCAAGGACCCTATAGCTGCTGAGGAGTGGGTGGCGAAGATGGAGAAGCTTTATGGATTCTTCTAGTGTATGACATCGAAGATGGTCGCATTTGCTGCGTTCCTACTGAAGGGAGCTGCAGAGCATTGGTGGAAGTCCACCCGACCCATATTGAGAGCCCGACACACAGATATTAGTTGGGAGATATTTCAGAAGGCCTTTAGGAGGCAGTTTGTTCCCGATACCGCACAACGAAAACTACAGGCAAAGTTTTTGGGACTGAACCAAGGGAGTTTGTCAGTGGACGAGTATAAGACTCGATTCCTATCCCTAGGGAGATATGACCCAGATACCATGTATAGTGAGGCTAGGAAGGTCCACAGGTTTATCGGTGGGTTGAGACCGGTTCTGCGGTCCAGGTTGGTTCCATTAGACATAGCTACTTATGAGGAAGCAGTGCGCAGGGCGCAACTGTGTGAGCAAGATTACGAGAGGAATGCTTCCAAGTTTGGGAAGTTTAGTCGTAGCCGAGATATATAGAAGAAGAGGTCGGCTAGAGATTTCAGTTATCGAGGAGGGAGGAAACTCTTTGGTAAGAGATCAGTGGTTAGGGAGGCACGAGAGAGATTTGCTAGACCTTTTGCTTATCCGACCTAGCTCCAGCAAAGGGTATTACAATAGGAGGACAGAGACCTGCTGCCGATCAGTGCAGAAGATGCAGTAAACAACATGGAGGTATACCGTGTCCGCTGACTCCTATAGTGTGTTTTCGATGCGGGAAACAGTGGCATATAGCTAGAGCTTGCCCAGAGATGGTTGATACTGCGCCACTGAGGGGCAGGGAGCCGAATAGAGCTCCAACTGGTATGTCTGCTCAGAGAAGTAGATCGACGACAGAAGAAAAGGGGAAACAAGTGATGGGTCGAGGGCGAGTACATGCTTTGGACTAGGGGACAGGTGATGCTTCATCGGATGTGATACGAGGTAACATCCTGATTTATGATATTGAAGCATATGTTTTAATTGATCCTGGTGCCACGCATTCTTTTGTATTACCTTCATTTGCATGTAAATTAGCAAGACATGTAGAGCGTACACCATTATGTATGATGATGTTGATCAGTACGCCTATGAATAGTAGTCAAGTTGTAGAGTATGTATTTAATGACTACGAGTTGAGAGTAGGGAAGAAGGAGATGACAGCCAATCTAATATTACTAAGGATGAGTGACTTTGATATAATCTTAGAAATGGATTGGCTATCGACAAACTATGTTGTTTTATATTGTTATGCTAAGACAGTTATGTTTCCTAACCCTACTAGATATGTTGTAAAGTTTAATAAAACAAATGAAAGGAGTAGTTATGATTATTATATGATTACTGATGTAGAAAACCTTCAACATATCAAGGTTTCATTGCGTACGTGGTAGATATGGATAAGGTACATCCGAAGTTGTTAGATATCATTGTGGTCAGTGAGTACCCTGATGTTTTCCCGGATGAGTTTCCAGGGTTACCACCAGACAGAGAGATGGAGTTCTGTATAGACTTGGTGCCTGGTACGGAGCCTATTTAGAGACCACCATATCGCATGGCCTTAGTTGAGCTAGAAGAGCTCAAGAGACAGTTACAGGAGCTGTTAGATAGGGGTTTTGTTCGATCGAGTGTTTCACCTTGGGGAGCACCGATTTTGTTTGTGAGGAAGAAGGATGGGAGCCTCCAATTGTGTATAGATTATGGATTGTGTATAGATTACCGATTGTTGAATAAAGCTACCATCAAGAATAAGTATCCCCTTCCACGCATTGACGACGTGTTAGATCAGCTTCAGGGAGCACAGGTCTTTTCTAAGATTGACCTGAGGTCTGGGTATCATCAGCTGAAAGTTCAGAGTGGAGATATACCTAAGACAGCATTTTGTACCCGATATGGCCATTATGAGTTCTTGGTCATGCCATTCGGATTGACGAATGCTCCAGCTGCTTTCATAGCTTTGATGAATGATGTGTTCAAGCCATATTTAGACCAGTTTGTTATCGTCTTTATCGATGACATATTGGTGTATTTGAGATCCAAAGAGGAGCATGAGGAGCACCTCAGGATCATGTTGCAGACTCTACGAGAGCAGGAATTATATGCTAAGCTCAGTAAGTGTGACTTTTGGTTGTCATAGATCTCATTTTGGGACATGTTGTATTGAGGGATGGTGTATCAGTTGATCCATCTAATATAGAGGTTGTAGTTCAGTGGGAACAACCGAGGATAGTCACCGAGATCAGGAGTTTTCTGGGTTTCGCTGGATACTATCAGAGATTCGTTGAGGGATTTTCGAAGTTAGCTGCTCCGTTGACACGTCTTACTCGAAAGAGTGTATCGTTCGTATGGAACGAGGATTGTGAGAAGAGTTTTGAGGAGTTGAAATGTCGATTGACCACCGCTCCAATTCTCACTATCCCTACCAGCTCAGGAGGATTTGCAGTGTATACCGATGCTTCACATTAGGGACTGGGCTGTGTATTGATGCAGGATGAGAGGGTAGTTGCTTATAGATCCAGACAGCTAAAGGATCATGAGAAGAAGTATCCGACCCATGATTTGGAGTTAGCAGCAGTAGTGTTTGCGTTGAAGGTATGGCGCCACTACTTGTATGTTGAGAAGTTCCAGATATTTACCGACCACAAGAGCCTCAAGTATCTGTTCTCACAGAAAGAGCTGAACATGAGACAGAGAAGATGGCTAGAGCTTCTGAAGGACTACGATTGTGAGATACTTTATCATCCGGGTAAGGCTAAAGTTGTAGCCGATGCCTTGAGTAGGAAGAGCCTAGGGATGGTATCGTATATGATGGTTAGGGACCATGATTTGCCAGAGCAGTTTGCTAGCCTCAGTTTGGGAGTCGTGCCTTCTGACATGGATACAGGCTATGTGATAGCTAGTCTACGCTTGGAGCCAGATCTGTTGGATAGGATCAGAGTGGCTCAGCAGACTGATCCATTTTGTATGGATATGAGTGGTCAGATGCAGAAGGGCACAGTGACTGACTATGAGTTGAGTTCTGATGGACTATTGAGATTCAGAGGCAGATTATGTGTTCCCGAGGATCTAAGACTCAGGAGATTGATATTGACGGAAGCTTATTCGTCGAGGTATACATTACATCCGGGGAGTAACAAAATGTATCAGAACCTCCAGAAGGTATACTAGTGGTCAGGTATGGAGAGAGATGTAGCAGACTTTGTGGCAAATGGAAAGGAGAGTGACATATGTTGGAATGGGCTATCAAGGAGCCATAGAGTGCAAACCGTGAGCCTTTAAAGTATTTGGCCAAGTGTGAACACAACAATTGGTATATTTTCAAGTTTTCAATTTCATATATGTTAATGTATGAATGATTTTAAGTATATTAGTATATGTTTTAAGCATTGAAACATATGAAATCACTATGATATTGGTTAGGCCGAGAGTGAGTAGTGAGATATTGATTAATGTCCATATGATTTTAAGGCATAAATGGATTAATGTACATGTGTTAATGATTATGGTATAATTAGAATTAATTAATTTGATTAATTAATACATGTAATTAGTTGGCAATCAAGGTGTTTGATAAAATGCCTAAATGAACTATATGATGTTTAAGAATGTTGCCAACCAAGTGTTTGTGAAAATGCCTAAGTGATTGGCTAAACAAATAGGCATGGATGGCATGCCATGGCATGACCGACGGCATGGATAGCTCTAGGCCATGGCATGTGGTCGAGAGGCCCAATGGGTCAAGCCCAAATATTTTAGGCCCAATGTGATGTAATGGGTTTAGGATAAGCCCAATAAGAGTTGGTGGGTCCCACGAGCCCTATAGGCCCAACGAAAATGAATAGTAAAATGGAAATGGGCTTAAAGCATAGTTAGGCCCATTAAGGATTATTAAAGCCCATTAAGGGAAATAGACTGTATTTAATGTGAAATACAGTAGGAAAAGTGTAATTAACCTGATAAATGGTTATATGCAGCTCCAGAGATTATTGGAGGAGCAAATCGGACTGCTGAAATGAGCAGTACAGAGAAAGTGAAATTTCTCGAGTGATTGCAGGTAAGGGACTTTTGTGAGTAGTTAGAGATACCTGCATGTATTTTCGTCTGCTTTTACATTCACTTAAAAACTCTGAGGGTCAGAGAAAGTGAATAATAATTATTGTGACCCGATAGTGGCAAATTACGATTTTGCCCCTAGTTAGTCAAAAAGTCAACTTTTGTGAAAAGTTGTAAAAAGCATGAAAACCACCATTTTGAGTGTTTTACTACTGTTTAGCAGAAGAATAAATAAATGGGCTAATGATTTTAAGGTTGATGTGAATTAAGCACACTTTATAGTGTTGATTTTGATATTTTGTAAATCACCCCTTTTTAAAGAGCCATTTATCATATTATGTGAGAATGAATCGTGCTGGAGCACTGCTCGCACTGGATTTCATATATTTTCCACATACATTAGTGCTGGATTATGATTCGCACTAGATTTTCAGGACATGCATGATAGGGTACTAGAGTTATTACTCATACTCAATTTTATATGATATATGCATGATAAAGTACTAGAGTTATTAGCTCGTACTTAAGTTTTACATGAGATGCATGACAGAGTGCTGGAGCGTTGCTCGTACTCGATTCTTCATTATTTATACATGACATAGTACTGGTGCTATTGCTCGTACTTAATTTGATGATATTGTGCATAGCATGGTACTGGAGGTATTGCTCGTACTTGATTTAATACATGAACTATGCATTGACTTAGTTGCTGGAGGTTTACTCGCACTAGAGTATGAGTTTGTGATGTGAAATAGTGTTTGAGCGGAGTGTCGACTGTGAGTCGCGCTCAAAGGCGCGCACTGTATGTGATATATAATACATGTTGAAAGCCGTGCTTGATTTCCTTGTGTAGACTGAGTGTCACACTGTGAGAGGAATCCGCATGAGGATGCTAGAGACTTGGTATGATATTCCATGGTTTTGAGGGCTAAGACCTATGGTAGGCACCCCGACTATGATGTAGGGTCCACGGAGTATGTTGTACCATGCATGTGACATGGGAATACACTGTACCGTGTGGTGTTGTGGAGTTGAGGGGGATATAGCTGGCGATTATGATGGACTGACCCCTCTCCCGTTGCAGCAGTGATGCCTCGCACACTAGGATTCCGTGTAACTTGGGATCACATGTTGGATATGATCATAGTCTAAGATACTATTTACATTTTCACCACAAAGTCTCACATGATATATCACCTGATTAATTGATTTAATTGCGGACAGACCTGAGGGATGGGTCGGACTTCGATTTTGTGATGTGAATGATTTAAATGCCATATTTACTGTGATTTAAATATACATGGCATGATTTATCAAAAGGCGTGATTTATATAAAAATGCATTGTTTTGCGCTACATGTCTACATTTGAGAAAGAAAGCATGATTTCTGTACATGGGATTTAATCTGTACAAGTATATATATATAAAGACATGCTTTTAAAGTGAGTGAAGGAAATGATGTTTTCAAGGCATAACATTATTTTGAATAGATAGTGTAGATATCTACTTGCTTGCCCGATTTCCTTACTGAGCGCATTGTATGCTCACCCCCCCTTTTCTTTACATCTCTCTAAAGAGCATCAGCAGTAGAGTGAGAGCTATTGAGGGATAGTATTCCTGAGTCTACTGCTATTTCCTATCGATCGACAGGTATACATATTTTGTACGATTATGTATCTAAACATAGAAACAGCACAATGATGTATACGATATATATTATGGGGAATGTATTTGTATTAGATTTTATATGATCTCATATGTATTATAAAAGAGTTACAGTCAGTAGCAGTATATTGACATGTACGTATGATAATGGATGATGTGGTAAGCGAGGATTCTGACATCGAATCACAACCCAACCATTGAAGAGAGGAAAGGTAAGTTAAAAATGCGAAAAATTTGTAGTGATTTTTGGTTAAGTCATGGATTGAGAACGGGTCCTGACATGTAACGGGTCTAGGACAAGCCTAATAAAAGTTGGTGGGCCCCACAAGCCCAATAGGTCCAATGAAAATGAATAGTAAAATGGAAATGGGAATAAGGCATAGTTAGGCCCATTAAGGTTTATTAAAGCCCATTAAGGGAAATAGACTGTATTTAAGATGAAATACAGTAGGAAAAGTGTAATTAACCTTATAAATTGTTATATGCAGCTCCAGAGAGTATTGGAGAAGCAAATCGGACTGCTAGATCGAGTAGCGTTAAGAAAGTGAAATTTCTCGAGTGATTGTAGGTAAGGGACTTTTGTGAGTAGTTAGAGATACCTGCATGTATTTTCGTCTTCTTTTACATTCGCTTTAAAACTCTGAGGGTCAGAGAAAGTGAATAATAATTATTGTGACCCGATAATGGCAAATTACGATTTTACCCCTAGTTAGTCAAAAAGTCAGCTTTTGTGAAAAGTTGTAAAAAGCATTGAAACCACCATTTTGAGTGTTTTACTGCTGCTTAGCAGAAGAATAAATAGATGGGCTAATGATTTTAAGGTTGATGTGAATTAAGCACACTTTATAGTGCTGATTTTGATATTTTGTAAACTATCCCTTTTTAAAGAGCCATCTATCATATTATGTGAGAATAATTCGTGCTGGAGCACAGCTCGCACTGGATTTCATATATTTTCCACATATATTAGTGCGGGATTATGATTCGCACTAGATTTCCATGACATGCATGATAGAGTGCTAGAGCAATTAGCTCGTACTCGAGTTTACATGAGATGCATGACAGAATACTGGAGCATTGCTTGTACTCGATTCTTCATGATTTATACATGACATAGTACTGGAGCTATTGCTCGTACTTGATTTGTTGATATTGTGCATAGCATGGTACTGGAGCTATTACTCGTACTTGATTTGAAACATGAACTATGCATTGACCTAGTTGCTGGAGGTTTACTCGCACTAGAGTCTGAGTTTGTGATGTGAAATAGTGTTTGAGCGGAGTGTCGACTGTGAGTCGCGCTCAAAGGCGCGCACTATATGTGATATATAATACATGTTGAAAACCATGCTTGATTTCCTTATGTAGACTGAGTGTCACACTGTGAGCGGATTCGCATGAGGATTTAGAGACGTAGTATGATATTCCATGATTTTGAGGGCTAAGACCTATGGCAGGCACCCCGACTGTGATGTAAGGTCCATGGAGTACGTTGTACCGTGCATGTGGCATGGAGTACACTATACCGTGTGGTGTTGTGGAGTTGAGGAGGATATAGCTGGCGGTTGTGATGGACTGACCCCCCTCCCATTGCAGTAGTGATGTCCCGCACATCGAGATCTGTGTTGCTTGGGATCACATTATCGGATATGATCATAGTCCAGGATACTATTTACATTTTTCACCACAGAGTCTCACATGATATATCACTTGATTGATTGATTTAATTACGGATAGACCTGAGGGATGGGTCGGACTCCAATTTTGTGATGTGAATGATTTAATGCCATATTTACTGTGATTTAAATATACATGGCATGATTTATCTAAAGTCATTGTGATATTATAAAGATGCATTGTTTGCACTACATGCCTACATTTGAGAAAGAAAGCATGATTTCTGTACATGGGATTTAATATGTACAAGTATATATATTTATATTTAAAGACATGCTTTGAAAATGAGTTAAGGAAACAACGTTTTGAGGCATAGCATTATTTTGAGTAGATAGTGTAGATATCTACTTGCTTGCCTGATTTCCTTACTGAGCGCGTTGTATGCTCACCCCCCTTTCTTTACATCTCTCTACAGAGCATCAGCAGTAGAGTGAGAGCTTTTGAGGGATAGTATTCCTGTGTCCGCTGCTATTTCCTATCGATCGACATGTATACATATTTTGTACAGTTATGTATCTAAACATAGAAACAACACAGTGATGTATATGATATATATTATGGGGAATGTATTTGTATTAGATTTTATATAATCTTACATGTATTATAAAAGAAGTTAAAGTCCGAGTATATTGACATGTATGGATGATATGGTATGCGAGGAAGCTACCATCGAATCACAACCCAACCATTGAAGAGAGGAAAGGTAAGTTAAAAATGCGAAAAATTTGTAGTGGTTTTGGTTAAGTCACGGATGACGGGTCCTGACATACACATATGTAATTGATAAACAAATTCATGTCTTGAACATCATGTATTTAAATCACACTTTTCTCACTTATAAAGATCATGTCATTTCATTTCTTTTCATCAAAATTTACAATGAGATTGTCTAATCCTGATAACATCAAGGTTCTAACACGACAATCCCTAACAACATGGTTTGCAGCTAGCCAATCCATACCTAGGATTACATCAAAATCACTCATGTTTAATAAAATTAAATTGGTTGTCATTTCTTTACCTCTTATCTTTATCTTACAACTTCTATATACAAGCTCAGTCAATTGACTATCATTTATAGGGGTAGATATCATTAACATCTTATCTAGCAATGTGGGTTTTACATGCTTTAGCAATTTACATGCAAAGGATGGAGATATAAAAGAATGCGTTGTACCAGGATCAAACAGTAAAAATGCTTCTACATCAAAGATTTGGATGATACCTTTAACCACATCCGAAGACTGATCTTGTGACGCCCCGGAAGCACAGAAAATAGGGCTAATTTAAAACTTTTTACTCATTAATTCGCAATTAAGGGTGCATTCCTGAGCAGTGTCATACATCATCATAATCATCATGCCTCAGGATCTCATCATAATATAGTATATATTGTATTATATACATTACTCAATTCCAAGTTAATTAATCCTAATACATCCCGTACATCATTGTACAATAAGTGTCTGTAAATATAACTCTAGTCTGGGTACATGAATACTAAATATCTACCTCGATACGTAAAATACGGCCTGGAGCTCAAGTCCTCCACTAGCCTCTAACCCGTATGTCGCAGGGAACTCACTTCACTTGAAGCGATCTGGGGGGGAAGAGAAAACAGGGTGAGCTTCCAAATCGCTCAGTAAGGGGGGTAAGGGAACACAGTTATATAAACCATATCACACATCACAAATATGTATTTGTTTAAGAAGCTCATTTGAAATCGTAGCATGAAAGTTCTTAAAACATCATCTCATAACTCATAAATCATGTGAAAACATGGAGATAAAAAGGCTCAATATCGAGCACTCACAAGCATGTGTAAATATATGCGATAATGGCTGTTCTCAAAATACGTGATAAAAATCACCTCAGTAAATAGCACGTGACAAGGTCACAAAACACAATTCATGTGTAAAACGAGACTAGGCAATAAAACTCAATTAAAACTCGTCATGCCACATCAAATGTGTAATCTCCTCTGGGTGCGCATCCCAGGCATCCTCGTATAGAGGGAACGTTGACAATATGGTCGTATGCATGGTAAATTGGAATTATATGTTACCAGAACAAGGCCCGGCCTTACATGCTACCAGAGCAATGCCTCGCCTCATGCACACTATCACGTGGTCTCTGGGTCGGTTCCCAGGCGACCCACTCTCTCGGTCTTACATGCTACCAAAGCAAGGCCACCCAGCGTTACCAGAACAGGGGTCATCTCATGTTACCAAAACGGAGGCATCTCTCTTTACCAAAACGGAGGCATCTCTCGTTACCAAAACGGAGGAATATCGGACTTACATGCTACCAGAGCAAGGCCTCCCAACGCTACCAAAGTGGAGGAATAATCGGACTTACATGTTACCAGAACAAGGCCTGTGGTCCCTGGGTCGGTTCCCAGGCGTCCCACTATATCGGTCTTACATGCTACCAGAGCAAGGCCCAATGTGTATTCAACATGACACGCCTAAGTCTCAATCATTAGCCATTAACTTATAAAACGTTATGCCTTCACGTAGAACTCATAATGGTTTTCTCTCATAAAACTCATTTAAAACATTTGTGTACTCAACACAAAACATATTAAAACCGAGTTCCAACCTGTAAAACACGCACACATTTTCTCAAATCACAATATCGCCTTAACGTAGAGCCCAATTTACTTTTCACGCAAACTCAAAGGTTTATAAAGCAATTTCACACTCAGCTTATAAACTCATAAAATAATGGGCTCCAACCGGCTATAAAAACCGTGTGCAATTATATCACAACACAACATCAAACATGCTTGTATTCTCAAATCATGGTTCATGCTACAACAATTCATCAAAACACATACACAAATGGTTTAGTTTTCCCTTACCTCTTTGCACCTCGTATAGTGCAATCGTTTCCCCCGTATCACGGACTAGCCTCGCATTCCACTCTGTAACTCCCGAGCTGTCCAAACGATGTTAAAACATCAATACTCATTATCACATCAACCTTAGTTCTCAAAATCGAGCATAATTGCTCACAACACCTCAAATTTCTCAATTCTCATAACTCCATCACAAACCACAATCTTGCTCACAACCCCTCAACATTCTATATTTCCTATGCCATAATATCTATGCTAATACACCACATTGTCTAAATCTCCATTTATAGCTCAAAATTCCTAAATTTACCAAAGTTGCCAAATATCATCATCACTCCAACTACATTGTAATTTCATCAATCCCTAATCATTTTTCAGCTATTTCAACACAATGCCAACAACCATTATCACCAAAATCATCTCAAATATAAGGATCAAAGTTTAGAAATTACCCAAAACTTGTGGAAAGCTTATCTCTTGCCTCGATTCGATCCGTCTTTCGATTTCTAAGTATGTTGTTCTCCCTTGGGTGAGGAACAACTTTCCTTCTTGCCACAACTTCTGATTTAGATGAAAATGAGTGCTTTGGATGAGTGAGAAAGCTAGGGCTCGGTGAAAATGGGGGTTGGAAGAGAGAGAAAGTGAAATTACAGGAGAAAGCAGGGATTCCTTATATAGACTGAGGGTAGGAGATCGATCTGGCTCTTGATGAGATCGATCTCCATTTGAATTTAGGGACTATTTGGGGCAATTTATGCCTAAGAGATCGATTTGTCAAGGGGTGAGATCGATCTCTTTATGGCTTTATGAGATCGATCTGCGCCTTGGGGAGATCGATCTTCTCCCAAACAGAAACATTTGGAGATCGATCTCTTCCTTATGAGATCGATCTTCTCTCAAACAGAATCATAAGGAGATCGATCCTCTTCCATTAGAGATCGATCTGCTCCTTAAAGTCCTCCTTCCTTGTCATTTTTAACTCACCAGATCGATCTCTCCTTCTCCCAAATCGATCAGTCCTCATAGCTTCATACTTATTTTAAACACTTAACATATAAATCTCCAATTATCATTCCCCAATTCACTTAGCTCAATAAATTATACTTCAAGTTCATATTACATAATTAAAATATGTCTGAAATCCTCAGATCTCACATCCTCCCCACCTTAAAAGAATTTGGTCCTCCAAATTCAACTCAACTAGTTAAAGAGATGGGGGTATTTCTCCTTCATGAGGTTCTCTAGTTCCCACGTTGCCTCTTCCCTTGAGTGATGTTTCCACCGAACTTTCACTAATGGGATGCTCTTGGTTCTCAGTACCTTCTCCTTTCTATCGAGAATCCGGACGGGTTCCTCAGTATAGCTCATGTCCTCCTGTATGTCCATCTCGTTATACTCTATAACATGAGAAGGGTCCGGGTGGTACTTCCTCAATATAGACACATGAAAGACGTTGTGTATTCCGGACATCTGTGGGGGTAATGCCAATCTATAGGCTACCTCTCCTACTCTCTCAAGAATCCCGAATGGTCCTATGTATCGAGGACTCAATTTTCCTTTCTTCCCAAATCGCACGATACCCTTACTCGGAGATACTTTCAGAAATACTGCATCACCAACATCAAACTCGAGTGGCCGTCTACGCACATCCGCGTAGCTTTTTTGTCTACCCTGTATAGCCCGTAGCCTCTCACATATGAGTTTCACACTCTGTACAGCTTGCTCAACAAGCTCGGGAGCATTTATCCTTCTGTCATCGACTTCTTCCTAAGCTACAGGGGATCTACACATCCTACCATATAGAGCCTCAAAGGGTGCCATTCCAATACTTGCATGATAGCTGTTATTGTACGCAAACTCTGCTAGGGGCAGGTGATCATCCCATGATCCCTTAAAATCCATCGTACACACCCTCAACATATCCTCCAGGGTCTGAATAGTCCTCTCTGACTGACCATCTGTCTGAGGATGATAGGCGGTACTAAAACTCAATCGAGATCCCATGGACTCCTGAAACTGGGTCCAAAATCTGGAAGTAAACCGAGAATCTCTATCAGAAGTAATACTCACTGGAGCCCCATGTAATCTAGCTATCTCGCTGACATACAGCTCAGCTAAGGCATCCACAGTATCTGTGCTCTTGATGGCAAGGAAGTGGGCACAATGACCCATATCGCATCACAACCTCTTCGGGTCCTCGGTAAACCCATAATAAAATCCATGGTGACATGCTCCCATTTCCATGTAGGTACAGGTAAGGGCTGTAGTAGTCCTCCAGGCTTCCGATGCTCAGCTTTCACTTGCTGGCATATTAAACACCTGGCCACATACTCTGTCACGTCTCGCTTCATACCACTCCACCAGTACACCTTTCTCAAGTCTCGGTACATCTTAGTACTCCCTGGGTGCATGGTGTATCGCGAGCAGTGGGATTCTCTCAGTATCAGTCACTTTAGGGTATCATCGTCCGGTACACAAATCCGTCCTCTGAATCTCAACAATCCATCCTCACTGACTGTGAGATCCGACTGCGAACTCTGTTCAGCTTGGCTAACCATATCTATCAACCTCTGATCACTGCGCTGCCCAGTTCTAATCTGATCCATGATCCTGGGCTCTATCCGCAAGCTAGCCAAAAATCCAGTCTCTACCTCTTTAACTCTGATCCGAAGTTCGGCGAACTGCTCTAATAAATCCCATTCCCTGATCATCATAGCAGATATCATACTCTTCCTGCTCAGGGCATCAGCAACTACATTAGCCTTACCCGGATGATATAGAATCTCGCAGTCATAATCCTTAAGGAGTTCCATCCATCTCCTTTGTCTCATGTTTAACTCTTTCTGATCAAAGAGATATCTTAAACTCTTGTGATCAGTGAAGATCTGGAATCTTTCCCTATATAAGTAGTGTCGCCAGATCTTCAAAGCAAATACCACAGCGGTTAACTCCAAATCATGCGTGAGGTAATTCCGCTCATGGTCTTTCAGCTGTCGCGATCCATATGCGACCACTCTTTCGTGCTGCATAAGCACACACCCCAATCCTTGATGAGATGCATCATTATACACCGAAAATCCTCCTGATCCCTCAGGAATAGTTAACACAGGTGCCGCTGTCAATCTCCTTTTTAACTCCTGAAAACTGAGCTCACATTGATCAGTCCATATGAACGGAGTCTCCTTACGCGTGAGTTTAGTCAAAGGAGCGGCAATCCTTGAAAATCCTTCCACAAATCTTCTGTAATACCCTGCCAAACCAAGGAAGCTTCGCACCTCAGTAACTGTCCTCGGTCTCTCCCAACTAAGCACAGCTGCTACTTTACTTGGATCCACTGATACTCCTTCCTCTGAGACTATATGACCAAGGAAAGCTATCCGGTTCAGCCAAAACTCACACTTACTAAGCTTTCCGTATAATTTCTTATCTCGGAGTATCTGAAGTACTAACCACAAATGCTGTGCATGCTCCTCATACAACCGAGAGTATACCAGGATATCATCAATAAAGACTATCACAAATTTATCTAGATAGTCTCTGAACACTTCGTTCATCAACCTCATAAATGCAGCAGGGGCGTTCGTCAATCCAAAGGACATCACCAGAAGTTCATAATGGCCATACCCTGTCCTGAAGGCCGTCTTCGGAATATCTTCTTCCTTGATCCTCAATTGCTGATAGCCCGATCTCAAATCAATCTTAGAAAAGACTGAGGCCCCTCTTAGTTGATCAAGTAGATCATCAATCCTGGGCAGTGGGTATTTATTCTTCACCGTGGCTTTATTCAACAGTCAGTAGTCTACGCATAATCTGAGACTACCATCCTTCTTCTTGACAAATAAAACTGGTGCTCCCTACGGTGAAACACTGGGCCTAATGAACCCTTGATCCAATAACTCCTGTAGTTGTTTCTTCAATTCCTCAAGTTCCACTAATGCCATCCTGTAGGGAGGTTTAGAGATCGGCTGAGTATCTGGTACTAAATCAATGGTAAACTCCAGCTCTCTCTTTGGTGGCAAACCTGGCAGCTCATCTAGGAAAATATTCGGGAATTCACACACCACAGGTATATCCTCAATCTTCGGATGTTCCCGCTCATCGTCTGAGATGAGTATTTCGTAACCTTCACATGAACAATCATATTTAATACTCTTAAAAATAATATTAAAATTCTCAAATTACTTACTAGAATTTAACATATTCATTTCCTCAATATCTCAACCGTACACTGTAAGGTTCAGGTAGGGAGAAAGTTACAATCTTAGTATAGCAGTCTAAACTCACTCGATTGGTTGCCAACCAATCCATCCCCAAAATTACATCAAACCCGTGTATATTCAACATGATTAGATCTGCTAACATCACTCTATCTCCCACCTTTATTTCACATCCTCTACAGATTAACTCAGTTCTCTGGGATTCACGCATAGGGGTATTTACATGTAGTACATACTCTAGAGGTTCAAACTTCAAATTTAAACTACATGCAAAATGCTCTGAAATAAACGAATACGTGGATCCTGGATCTATCAATACATGAGCCTTATGATTACAGACAGAAAGTGTACCTCTTATAGTTTCTGTTGAAGTGTTCGCAGTTTCCTTATCCAAGGCAAACACACATCCCTGTATCACAGGTTTCTTCCCTTTCTCAGCAGCAGTGGCCCGTCTATGGGGATTCACTCTCTGAGGCTACTGTCTAGTAGGCTCCGGAGCATGTGGTATCTGAGGTTGAGGACAGTCCTTCACTCTGTGACCCATGTCACCACACTTAAAACATCCACGGATCGACCCAGTACAACTTCCCTAATGCGATCGACCACAGTCTCTACAAACCCTTATCTCCGGCCTGCCATATCGAGGGGTCTCCTTGATAATAGGATAAGCTCTGGGTCTCTCCAATCTGCCCTTCTGTACCTCAATCCTTCCTCTCCTGAAGGAACCTCTCCGAACATCTGCTTGAGACATCGCTAACCTCTTGCCTTTGTCCCTAGTCACTGCTCCAAACTCATTCTGGGACTGTACAATTTCAATTCCCATCTCAATCTCTTGTGCTCGTCTCAGAGCATCTCCAAACTCAGTAATACACAACCCAATCAATCGATCTCTGATGATGGGCTTCAATCCATACACAAATCTGTTTGTGCGGAGCTCTTCATTCTTGAAAGTCTCTGGATCATATCTCAGCAGAGCGGTAAATCGGCTCTCGTAATCATCTACAGACATGTCACCCTATACCAAACTCAAAAACTCTGCTTGCCTCCTTCTCTCGGTAGCTCGTGGTACATATTGGGCTCTAAAGGCTGTCTGGAACTCTTCCCAACCAATCACATCCTGGTGGGACATCAAAATACCCTGGGTAGTACCCCACCAATCTCGAGCTCTCCCTTTCAACATATAGGCACTCATACTGACCCTCTCAGCATCGGTGCACCCCAGATAATCGAATATAACTCTCAACTCTGTCAACCACTCCTCAGCCTCTGTAGGATCCTTCTTTCCCCTAAGTGCAGGTGGATTCATTTTCAAAAAGTCCTTCAGTCGGACCATACTTCTGTCATCAGGCTGAGTGACGGGAGGCACTGGGGGTATGGGAGGTCCTTGTGGGGGTGTAGGAGTAGTACCCGAGGCATTAACTCCAAAGTGTTGCGCGAATAACGCTGCCATCCGCTCAAAATATTACCTCACATCGGTCTCAATTCGATTAAATCGAGAGTTAGGACTCTCTAGTTGTGGGACAGGTGGCGGAGGGGACTCTGCCTGCCTCATCGAACGACCTCGTCGTTTACTCATTCTCTATCTCAACTTGTCTCCTACGCGTACATATCAAAATCGATTGAAATCTCAATCCTCAGATTAAGTTCATGACCAGACTATTATAGACACTTGGGATGTATTCTATTTCACTTAACCGACACTGACAGTACTAAACACCCTAAGCTCTGATACCAAGAAAACTCTGTAACGCCCCGAAAGCGCAGAAAATAGGGCTAATTTTAAACTTTTTACTCATTAATTCACAATTAAGGGTGCATTCCTGAGCAGTGTCATACATCATCATAATCATCATGCCTCAGGATCTCATCATAATATAGTATATATTGTATTATATACATTACTCAATTCCAAGTTAATTAATCCTAATACATCCCGTACATCATTGTACAATAAGTGTCTGTAAATATAACTCTAGTCTGGGTACATGAATATTAAATATCTACCTCGATACGTAAAATACGTCTGGAGCTCAAGTCCTCCACTAGCCTCTAACCCGTACGTCGCAAGGAACTCACTTCACTTGAAGCGATCTGGGGGGGAGAGAAAATAGGGTGAGCTTCCAAATCGCTCAGTAAAGGGGGTAAGGGAACACAGTTATATAAACCATATCACACATCACAAATATGTATTTGTTTAAGAAGCTTATTTGAAATCGTAGCATGAAAGTTCTCAAAACATCATCATCTCATAACTCATAAGTCATGTGAAAACATGAAGATAAAAAGGCTCAATATCGAGCACTCACAAGCATGTGTAAATATATGCGATAATGGCTGTTCTCAAAATACGTGATAAAAATCACCTCAATAAATAGCACGTGACAAGGTCACAAAACACAACTCATGTGTAAAACGAGATTAGGTAATAAAACTCAATTAAAACTCGTCATGGCACGTCAAATGTGTAATCTCCTCTGGGTGCGCATCTCAGGCATCCTCATATAGAGGGAACGTCGACAATATGGTCGTATGCATGGTATATTGGACTTATATGTTACCAGAACAAGGCCCGGCCTTACATGCTACCAAAGCAATGCCTCGCCTCATGCACACTATCACGTGGTCCCTGGGTCGGTTCCCAGGCGGCCCACTCTTTTGGTCTTACATGCTACCAAAGCAAGGCCACCCAGCGTTACCAGAACGGGGGTCATCTCACGTTACCAAAACGGAGGCATCTCTCGTTACTAAAACAGAGGCATCTCTCGTTACCAAAACGGAGGAATATCGGACTTACATGCTACCAGAGCAAGGCCTCCCAACGCTACCAAAGCGGAGGAATAATCGGACTTACATGTTACCAGAACAAGGCCTGTGGTCCCTGGGTCAGTTCCCAGGTGTCCCACTATATCGGTCTTATATGCTACCAGAGTAAGGCCCGATGTGTATTCAACATGACATGCCTAAGTCTCAATCATTAGCCATTATCTTATAAAACGTTATGCCTTCACGTAGAACTCATAATGGTTTTCTCACATAAAACTCATTTAAAACATTTGTGTACTCAACACAAAACATATTAAAACCGAGTTCCAACCGGTAAAACACGCATATATTTTCTCAAATCTCAATATCGCCTTAACGTAGAGCCCAATTTACTTTTCACGCAAACTCAAAGGTTTATAAAGCAATTTCACACTCAGCTTATAAACTCATAAAATAATGGGCTCCAACCGGCTATAAAAATTGTGTGCAATTATATCACAACATAACCCAAACATGCTTATATTCTCAAATCATGGTTCATGCTACAACAATTCATCAAAACACATACACAAATGGTTTAGTTTTCCCTTACCTCTTTGCACCTCGTATAGTGCAATGTTTCCCCCGTATCACGGACTAGCCTCGCATTCCACTCTGGAACTCCCGAGCTGTCCAAACGATGTTAAAACATTAATACTCATTATCACATCAACCTCAGTTCTCGAGCATAATTGCTCACAACACCTCAAATTTCTCAATTCTCATAACTCCATCACAAACCACAATCTCGCTCACAACACCTCAACATTCTATATTTCCTATGCCACAATATCTATGCTAATACACCACATTTTCTAAACCTCCATTTATAGCTCAAAATTCCTTAATTTACCAAAGTTGCCAAATATCATCATCACTCCGACTACATTGTAATTTCATCAATCCCTAATCATTTTTCAGCTATTTCAACACAATGCCAACAACCATTATCACCAAAATCATCTCAAATATAAGGATCGAAGTTTAAAAATTACCCAAAACTTGTGGAGAGCTTATCTCTTGCCTCGATTCGATCCGTCTTTCGATTTCCAAGTATGTTGTTCTCCCTTGGGTGAGGAACAACTTTCCTTCTTGCCACAACTTCTGATTTGGCCAAAAATGAGTGCTTTGGATGAGTGAGAAAGCTAGGGCTCGATGAAAATGGGGGTTGGAAGAGAGAGAAAGTGAAATTACAAGAGAAAGTAGGGATTCCTTATATAGACTGAGGGTAGGAGATCGATCTGGCTCTTGATGAGATCAATCTACATTTGAATTTGGGGACGATTTGGGCCAATTTATGCCTAGGAGATCGATCTATCGAGGGGTGAGATCGATCTCTTTATGGCTTTATGAGATCGATCTGCGCCTTGGGGAGATCGATCTTCTCCCAAATAGAAACATTTGGAGATCGATCTCTTCCTCATGAGATCGATCTTCTCTCAAACAGAATCATAAGGAGATCGATCCTCTTCCATTGGAGATCGATCTGCTCCTTAAAGTCCTCCTTCCTTGTCATTTTTAACTCACCATATCGATCTCTCCTTCTCCCAAATCGATCTGTCCTCATAGCTTCATACTTATTTTAAACACTTAACATATAAATCTCCAATTATCATTCCCCAATTCACTTAGCTCAATAAATTATACTTCAAGTTCATATTACATAATTAAAATATGTCTGAAATCCTCAGATCTCACAGATCTGCAGTGTCCTAGTCCAGTGCGTACACTCATCCACTGCTCACACCCACTAGCTGCTTCCCCTTTTCCTCAGTTGTAGCCCTCCTTCTCGGAGCAGCTGTCTCAACTGGAGCTCTCTCTAGCTCCCTGTCCTTCCGTGGGGCTCTCTCTATCATCTCTAGGCAATCCCTGATCATGGGCCCTGATTTCCCTCATCTGAAACATACTGCAGGATGTCCATAGAATGGTCGAGTACCATGGTACCTGCCACACTTTTCACACTGCTCTACCGTAGGCCGTAGCCCTCCAATCATAATTCCCTTAACAGGAGCTGTGGCCGGATACATGGAAGTATTAACTATCCTCTCCCGAATCTCCTCGATCCTCAACCTCTTTCCAGAAAACTGCTTGCTTCCCCTATAGCTGAAGCCTCTATCCATCACTGATCTTTTTTTATCTTTGTCCCTCACTTTACCAACCTTTCCAAACACTGAGGCGATTCTATCAACATCTTGCTCACATAATTACGCCCCGCGTACGGCCTCCTCGTAGGTCAGTATATCCAAAGGAACTAATCTGGACCTGATGGTCGATTTCAATCCATCCATAAACTTTTGGATCTTCTCAACCTCAATACCCATCATGTTGGGATCATATCTGCCCAGGGATATAAAGATCGTCTCATACTCGTCCACCGTCCTACTCCCTTGGGTCAGTCCCAAAAATGTCATCTTCATCTTTCTATGTGCAGTATCCGGAACATACTATCTCCGAATAGCTTCCAAAAACACATCTTAGCTGATCTCAGTATGCCGGGCTCTCAAAATAGGCCTGGTGGATTTCCACCAATGTTCTGTTGATCCCTTCAGCATAAAAGTGGCAGACGCTACCATCTTGGTAGTAATACAATCAAAGAACTGGATCCTTTACTCCACTGAAAGATGACGGTCCAAATTTTTGAAACAGTCGCAATCTATCCAAATCATACCATAACCCCAACCTCTACTGGCCTGTGGTGTAGCAACAGGCGTAGGCATATCCTGTGCGGGTAGGGGTGTAGGTGTATCTGTCGTCTGAGGTCTCTGGGCTAGCTGTGCCCATGCCTTAGGAATTGCCGCCTGCTCTGCATCACCCTGTGTAGCGGGACTCTGTCTGCCCCCAACTCTAGGTAATAACTGAGTGACCAACTCCAAGATCATCTCAATGCTCCGCTCAATCCTCACGAAGCGAGCCTCAATACTCTCAAGTGTCTCCTCTGGACCCTATGGAGCATGCTCAACCTCAACCTCCACCTCAATCTCTTCCTGAGCCTCGTGTGTTTCTAGCTCAACACGACCCTCAGGCCTACCTCTACGACCTCTAACTTATGCCCTCGCCCCTCTATCGCGACTAGTATTAAGCATAATTGCTTAATTCCCTATATTCATAACAATTTCTTAGTCAACCCATCGACACACACACAATTTGTATCTAAACAAGCACAGTATTTTAGAAATGACACACGTCAGACCAACTAAGCTCTGATACCAACTTCTATCACGGCCCTCAACTTACCAAAATACGTATAAATTTTTGGCATTTTCATGCATTATTTAATATTTCATTCTTACCTTAACTCGATTGTTAATAGCTGCTCTCCTTAACAGTTGGGTTGTGTGTCAATGTCTATCTCATTCCACCATACCAATTTATTTTGCATTTTAAATTAAGATAAATAGTTGTATAAATAATTCAAAGTGTTGTTTACATGTGTTTACACTGCTTTACATCCCCAAAGTTACATACAAAATGCTACTTGCTATAGAAAGTTTAGATACAAAATCTCCTCAGTGTGTATATCTTATGCGATGGGATGCAGCGGATACCAAAAGGGAAAGCCTCCAGTTGCTCTCAATCTATACTCAAATCTCTGTAGAGATGGGAAAAATAAGGGGGTGAGCAAACCACACGCTCAGTAAGGCAATCATGTGAACAGGTAGATACTGCACTATCTACGTGATCGTAATGCCATGCTCAAAACCATACATTTCATCTTTTCATCTCAAATCATGAATTCATGTTTGTGATAATGGTATGTAAAGCATTCATGCTATTAAAATTTAGTGGAATTAACCATCATGCATATTTTATAAGTAAGGCATGGCATTAAACATCATGCATCAGTGCACTTTAAAAACCATTAACATACTTTCATCTCAAAATAATTCAACTCTCGTCAGGATTCGGTCCCTCTCTCGGACTATCCTAACCCACAAAATATTTCAAACATAGATTTATTCTCAAAGAAGTAGACATGTGAGATAGGCAATACAACAAGGGAAATATCCTCTAGGACTATGGTCATATCCTGTGATACCGGCTACACGGATCAGGTGTGCGGGATATCACAACTATCTGCTTCCACACGGGAGGCAGGTCACGTCCAGCCTGTCGGTCCATAGCAGATCTCGTCCGAAGATGGCATATCACAATCTTAACACGGTACATCATACTCCATGCTACATGCACGGTACAGCGTATTCTGTGGACTCATATCAACACATCATATCACGCCACATCTCAAAATGTACGTGTGAGCCTATTTAATCTGTACGACTTCTTGTCTACCTGAAGCTCCCAACACGGCTATCAACATGTTAAAATATCAAAAATGCACGTGCGAGCCTATTTAATCGATGCGACACCCAATCTACTTGAACCTCCTAGCATGGCATTGAATAAGGTAGGCATCTAATGCGAGCTATGCTCCAGTACCATGCCAAAACCAATAAAAATCCATGTGAAAACTAGTGCGAGCTAAGCTCCAGCACTCATGTGTATAAAACACGTCAAATCTCGTGCGAGTCATGCTCTAGCATGCTTCCATTCTCACAAAAACCATGTAGGTGGCTCAAATCTTTGCAAAGTATGGTTAGCAAACCAAAACAACTCATTTCTTTTGCAAATCATTTTAATGTCAGCCAACCTACCAATCATTTTCTAAAAAGCAATAAAACATGATTTTCAAAGCATTATGCTTTTGTTTTCATGCACATTTCACAAACACCCAACTTTTGCCCTTCAATCACCCAATTTCATTTCCTAATATCTCATGCATTCTAGCAAAGCATTTAGTGCCCAAATTACGCACAGATATCTCTAAGAGTCCACACGATTCTCTTACCTCGATTTACTTGGGGTGCGACTCTCTTCCTCTTAGCTTCTTGTGCTCTTGGCTCGCCTTGCTCCGATGTACCCTCGGGAGCTGCGATTCATTTATCCAAATCACTTGAGTTAATGTTGTTAACTCACATTTTGACTTCACTTGTCAATATAATTCATTTATGCATTTTACCAATGCCTTAAATACACATTATACCCCTTGTGGTAAATCTCACCATTTATCCCAAAATCAACACCTCCAAATCATACCCACAACACAATCATCATCTTAAGATAACTCATTTATCATTAATACTTCTACATTTCTCTTTCTCACACTAGACCATTTCTAGGTTATGGTAGATTCTTTACTTTCTAGGTTGTTCCTATCATTCATATGTACGTTAAACAACTCCAAAATCAATATCTAAACAATGTACTTGAGTTGTTTCATTAGAAACTCACCTAGCTTGATTTTCTATTTTCTCCAAATGGAAATGCACCTTTTGTCCTTCAATCCAACAAATGGGGAAATGCCTCCAAACTATGTTGTTCTTCTCTTTGATGTGAACAACTTTGTCTCTAATAGCTTCCCCTCAAATCTTACTGAAAATGGCTGGATTTAGGAGTGAAAAGCTAGGTTTTGGGTTTGGAATGGAAGGAAATGGCTTTGTCCCAAAATCTGCAGATCCAACTGCTCCTATTTATAGATTCAGCTTGATGAGATTGATTTGCCTTGGGTGGAGATCGATTTGGTCCTCATAAAATCCCTCTTTTTTCAAGGCATTTGAAGGCAGGAGATTGATCTATCGAAGACTGGAGATCGATCTGTCTCAGGTAGTAGCTCTAGGATATCGATCTGGTCTTAGGGGGGATCGATCTTGCTTCAACCCGAGAGCTAAGAAAATCGATTTGTTTCATTAAGGATCGATCTACATTTTACAGAATGTTTAGGAGATCGATCTGGCTCTATTGGAGATCGATCTGTCCTGTTCCATAGCTCAAAATAAGAGCATTTTGGCTCTCCAGATCGATCTATCATTCATATTTCCAGATTTTCTGCAGTTTTTATGCAGCAACACGTACCCAACTTCATACATTTTGTTGCCATGGTCATATTCTCATCCAATCATCTTTGAGACTTGAAAATGACATCCATTCCTACTTTATACCTATTAAAACTTGTGTGAAATCTTTGTATAACCGAAGGTGCTTAATATAAACCAAATGGAAATGCACAACTTATGCAAATCTTCCTTCCATTTTACCACACTACCCATATTCCATTTCACTCACATTCTTTCCATGTTTAAGTCCATTTCTTCATATTCACATATAATGTAACTTGTATGTACAATCACAACTCTTATTACATGTGTGTACCTTAAACTTATGGACTTACATTACATATACTTCACATTACAAGTATATCACCATACTTATGAATTCATTTACATATATATACAAGGTTAAACCTATACGGGGTCTCACAAAAAGCCTTATTGTATCATGTTTAGCTATAGGAGTAAAAGTTTCTGAAAAATCAACACCTTGCGGCTATGAGTATCCTTTGATAACCAGCATAGCTTTAAGCTTGTTTATAAAACCATCTGGATTTAGTTTAGTTCTATTAACCACTTTACTCCAATCACTTTTTGATTGCTTGATCGGTCTACAAGCTGTCAGGTTTCATTTTTCTATATCAGATTGATCTCCATTCATCCACCTTTGCAACTTCAACATAGCTTGAAGGTTCTAATGAAGTTATATTACACTTAGCATAAGCCTCCTCCATTGTTCCTATACCTTTGACTGGAACTTTAGTACCACTGTCAGATTCAGGACTTTGTTCTTGTAGAAGCCCATCCTGCATATGAGTTACAACTTCTTTCTCCCAATTTCACCTTGCAAGCTCATCAAGCTTCACATTTCTACTAATTTGAATTTTCTTGGTTTTTAAATTGAACACCCATAGCCTTTGACATTGCTACAATACCCAAGAAGGATCCCAATATCAGCCTTATGATCTAGTTTATCCTTCTTCACTTCAGGAACACAAGAATAACATATGCATCCAAAGATCTTGAGATAGTCCATCAATGGCTTAACTCCATACTAGGCCTCAAATGGAGTCTTATTCTTCAATGCCTTGGTTGGTAGCCTATTGAGAAGATACATTGAAATATTGATTGTTTCTGCCCAAAATCTCATGGGACGTTTCTTTCCAAATAGCATACATCTTTCCATCACCATTGGAGTTATGTTTTACTAATGAATGTAGGAAATAGCAAACTGATACTCAATACCAGCTTCAATGCAAAATCTTTCAAACTAGTCTGAAGTATACTTAGTACCTAGCACCTTGATCTTGCAGTCAACTTGATTTTCAACCAAAGCTTTGAATCTCTAAAACACACCAGCTACTCCTAATTTCATCTTCAAAAAATAGATCCAACACATTCTGGTAAAATCACCTATGAAGAGAATGAAATACTTAATGTCATTCAAAGACATAGACTTTTGTGGTCCACACATATCAATGCAAATCAATTGCAGTTTTTCTGAAGGTCTACATGATTTGTTAATAGGAAATAGAAGCTTACTTTGTTTCCCGAACTAACACACATCACATACTTCCTTACAAGCATTTATAATAGGCATGTGTTGAGTTAAATTTTTGCAAGACATATATTTCAGAGAAACATAATTAAAATGACCAAATCTTTTGTGCCAAAGAGTGGATTCATCAACTAAAGTAGAGAAAGCATGCATCTTAGGTTTCTTCTATTCAATAGGAATGTTTTTATCTCTCATTTTGACAATCATAAGTTCACAACCAGATTGATCAAATATGATACATGATATGTTTTTAAAGTGCAAGACATAATCTTTTTCAAGCATTTATCCTACATTTAAAAGATTTTGACTGATTTTCAGCACATTATGAATAAGGTTTGTACCTAAGGAAATTTCCACTGCAACAACACCTTTTCTTTTGACCTCAACATATTTTCCATTACCAATATACTCTTTTGAGATGTAGGAGTTATCTAGCTCCTTGAAAATGCTAACATCATGAGTCATGTGATTAGTGCATACACTATCTACGAGCCAAGCTTTTTTGTTGGTTTTAGCTGTGTAACAGTTAGAAACAAAAAGTATTTCTTCATCTACCTCATGGTTTTCAGCAACTTGGGCTTGTGTTCCTTGTTTGTTTGCTTTGTTTTTACAAACCTTTTCTACATGACCAAGTAGGTTACGGGTTCTACATTTCACTCTAGGCCTAAACTAGCAGTGGCTTTTAATATAATTTTTCTTTTTCTAATGAGGACAAGGTGGATACCTTCTTCTCTTGTTTCCCCATTTGTGGCCATCTGCTTATTTTCTTCTTTTTCTTTTTTCACTTCATGTTGCTTCCTACATCCACTGCTGTTTGCTTGTTTTTCTTTTAGTCTTACTTGAAAAGCTCATTTTGTTGTTTCTTTAAGTCTACTAGCTCTTCTTTACTCCAAAGCTTGAAGGCCATTCATAACTTCTATCAATGTTAGCTTAGAAAGATCATTTGAGTCTTCAATAGAGGAAATCTTCAATTCAAACCTCTTGGGAACATTGACAAGAACCTTTTCAACAATCCTTTTCTCTAATAAATCTTCACCATGCAGCCTTAGTTGATTAACCACTTTTATGATTCTGTCAGAATACTCCTTGACAATCTTAGTGTCCTTCATTTTCAGAACCTCAAACTCCCTTCATAGGTTGAGCACTTGAATTTTCCTTGTTCTTTCACTCCCTTAGAACTCCTCCTTAAGTCTGTCTCATGCTTCTTTAGCTGTTTCACAAGCCATTATTCTTGTGAAAATCACATCTGATACAGCTAAGTGAACACAGGACAAAGTCTTGTATTTTTCTGCAACCTCTTCACTGTGTTACTTTATTTAAGCAATGGTTTGCTTTACTCTTAAGGGAGGTGGATCTCTCCCTATTTCAACTACATCCCATAAGTCGAAAGCTCTCAAATATGCTTTCATTTTTACTGATCAAATAAGGTAGTTTTTGTCACGACCTTTTCTCTCACTCGTGACCTTCATCTTACCACTTACAGTTAGGTTGTGAGTCAATATCCGATCCATATCTCGTCCATTTTAGTTTAATAGATTTATACAATTGAAGTAAAATAGAAATTGGACTTTTATATATAAAGCGTTTACATCAGTTTCTATTATATACATCCCCCAAAATATAAAATACAAACTTTACTGTGCATAAATTTATAGGATACAAAATTTTTTTCATCTCAAGTGTATAACTCTCTATACTGCTGGATGACTGAAGCAACACGATAGCAGGGACGACTGCAGTGTACTCACTACTGCGTAGTATCTGTGGAGGAGAAAATAAGGGGGTGAGCTAACACGCTCAGTAAGGAAAATATGAAAGCAGGTAGATAGCTACACTATCTACATGCTAAAAATACATATATATTCATTTTCCTTATAAAACATATACATTCTCTTTAAAACAACTTCCATCAATGCGAAGCCGTTAATTCGCTAGATAGGTATATGCATATTCACACAGAATCACACAGCATATTCCAATTCACACAGTTTATACTTAGAAAATGCTTTACATTTAGCAAATCAATATATATTGAGACATAAATCATAAGTTATCATATCCCCAGACACACAACAGGGGAGACATATGCCACCTCACACAGTAGTGACAATGTCGTATCACACAGATATAACAAGACTTATAGCCATAGTCGGATTTCAGGCAACACTGATCAGGTGTGCAGGAACCCTACGTCTGGGAAGGCGGATCAACCATCCCTTCAGCTCATACTCAAGTCACGACACATTGTACTCCATGGCTAACGCTTACGGTACATCATGCTCTCGTGGATCCTTATCACTCATTCTCGTTATCTCAAAATCTAGTGCGAGCAGGTCGGTGCAAGACACACAACAATACACGACGGCTCTAGCATGATTTTGTACTCATCACATCACATTCATAAACCACGTGTGACCAGGTCAATGCAAGACACACAATAATACATGACGACTCTAACACGATTTTATTCAACACACAGCATAATCATGAAAACCTCATGCGAGCAACTCAGCATAAGACACACAGTATACCTGAGGCATTGAGCACGATTTTACTAGGAATTTACATGTGAGCATAATCAGAGTAAGACACACAGCAATACTCAAAGGCTCCAGCATGATTCCCAAAATCTAGTGCGAGCATCTCGAGTGGAACACACAGCATCACCCAAGGCATCGAGCACTCTCTTGTTTTCTCAAAATCCCTTTGAAAATAATGTGCGAGCAGGGCTAGTCAATCTACCATTGTCACTCAGACTCTAGCACGATTTCACACAGAAAAGAAATAGAATGGCTCCATATATAGTCAGGAGTGAAAGGGTAAATCTCCCTTCAATTACTTGTTAGAAATATTTCATGCAATGGTTAAACCGGAAGCCCTTCTATTATCATTCTTTCTCAAAACGTTTGCAAAACCTCTTTTCACAACAATATCATAGAAGTCATGCAACTCATACTTATAGACTTATTCTCATACGTAGTTTTCACCTAGATATATTAATATCTATGTACTTATCACATACATTTGCACACAGCAAGTAAGAAAACATACGTATAGCTATCTCTAATAGCTCGCATAAGTCCTTTACCTCGAATCACACTTGAATCGCTTTCCTTCGATTTTCACTTCTCGTGATCCATCCTATCGACTCCAATTATATCCTCCGGAGCTGAAATTGTGTATTACACACATCAGTATATTAGCATACAGTTCATTTCACTTGCATGATATTCAAAACAATGCATTTGGCAATTTATATCTCATTTGGCCTCGTTACATCATTATTAGACCTTACTTTTCATAAGTCCATCTTGAGTAGATAACTCATTTTCGAGAATCCCTCAGACTACTTATGACGCCTCGGAAGCGCAAAAAATAAGGCAAATTTAAAACTTTTCCATATCCATTCACAATTAAAGGTGCATTCCTGTGCAGTTTCATACATCATCTACATATCATACCTCAGGACCTCATCATCTCATAATTATATTTCATACAATATACATTATTCAATCCAAGGTTAATTAATCCTAATACATCCCATACATCATTGCACATCAAGTGTATGTAAATACAACTTAAGTCTGGGTATATGAAATATTAAATTATACCTCAAAGTACAATATATATGGCTTGGAGCTCAAGTCCTCCACTAGCCACTACTCCGTACGTCGCAGGGAAACCCTCTTCACTTAAAGAAATCTAGAGGGAGATAAAACAAGGTAAGCTTCTAAATTGCTCAGCAAGGGGGTAGGGGACTCATTAATAAGAAAATGATCTGCACAGCACAATCATTTTATTTTGCAGAATAAATTCAGTGGAAAATGTAGCATGAATTCTTAAAACATCATCTCAACTCATTCACAAAACTCAGGTAGAAACATGGTAATCGATGGCTCAATCATGATTACGAATATTTACAAGCATGTGGAACAAGCATGTATAAAACATGATGCGATAATGGCATTTTCTCATAAAACGTGATAAAAATCACCGCATTAGTAATGCACGTAGAGCAGCCACCAAACACAAACTCATGTGTAAAATGAGACTAGGCAAAGAAAACTCATATAAAACTTATCATGGCACATCAAAACGATTGAACTCGTCCCCTAGGCGGACATCCCCAATCGAGGGATTTCGTCGACAATAGAACACCCATGATCATGGTTCGCTGTAGACTTGATCAGAGTCGTACAGCCATCGGTCTTACATGCTAATAAGCAAGGCCCGGTCTTACATGCTATTAAAGCAATGCCACCCAACGTTGCCGCGGAACGGGGTCATGTAAGACCCGAAAAATTAATCGTAAATTTTTATGAGGAATGAAAATGGTCCTAAATTAAATGAAACGAGATTCAGACTGAAAATAAGGATTTAAAACACAAAATGAATGAGTATTCGTGAAGGAAAGTCGGGTTAAATTAATCTCGAACACGTGCAAGGGTAAAACGGTCAAAAGATCGAAAGTCGGAATAAATTCGATAAGAAAATTTAATTCAAAATAATGGATTTGAGAATCTTGATCAATAACGAAGAAATCATTAAATTTCGAGTCCAATTGATCAAGATCCGAAATTTTTAGAAATACCGAAAAGTCACCCAGGACAATATCCCGAAAATACGAAGAAATTATACCCGAAAAAGAGTTAAAAATATAATAAATAAATTAAATAAAATTAAATAAATGAATTTGGAATAAAAAATTAATTTTTGTAGATATTTTAGAATATCTTTGACTATTTTAAGGAATAAAATAATAATAAACTAATTTATAAATAATAATAAAAATAAAATAAATCAAAAAAAAGGGAAAATCGCGAAATCGCGATTGGAAAGGAAGCAGGCAACCGAGGCTGCCTCCACCGACGGACGGGGGTCACCGGCGACTGGGATCCATCGAGGGAGCCCAACGAAGACGCGATCGACCCCGTGCGAGCCACCACCGGCACCAACAGCGTCGGAATCCAGCAAAATTGAGGGAGAGAAACCGACTGGGAGAGAAGAGAAATTTTCGGCGAACGACGTCGATTCGGCCCCAACCACCGGCCATCGAAGAACCCCCACGTGATGTCGAGCCGAATGGGGGCGAAAATAGCCGGGGAAACGGCAGCCAGCGCCGGTAACGACGAGAAACGAGGAAGCCACCAACGTCGAAAAGGAGAAGCGGTCGGACCGGCCACTTTCCGGCGACCTCGTGTGAAACCGAGACCAGATCTGAGCTGCGGACGACTTTGCGGAGCTGCTGGCGGTGGAAGCCGACGGAGAACCGGCCGGCAAGGCACCGAACCAGTCGAACCGGAGTGAACCGGAGTGAATCGGACCGGTCTGAACTGGGTTGAATCGAACTGAACTGGTTCAGCTAAGAAAGAAGGGAAAAAGGGAGAAAAAGAGAAAAAAGAAAAATGGAAAGAATTTTTGGGGATACACCGGACTTCGGGTAAGTCGGTAAGAGGTCAAAAGTGACCAATTTGACTTTCGAGAAATTTATTTAAATTATATTTAATCAAAAAGTAACTCGGGATTAAATATATAATTGTGCAGTTATACGACAAAGCCCGAACGAGAGCCGATTGAGCTCCGATTTTCGTATCCCGCATCATATTGGGCAAGTACATTTTAATTTCAACAATATGAGTTTTTTAATACAGAGTTTAGATTTTTAAGAAATTATGGATTAATTTCGTATAAAAAGGGATATTAATCAGAATTACAATGTAATTACCATAAATAGTGTACGGGCCATCCAATAAGTTTGGAACGAAGCTCGATGATTATTAGTAAACTAAATGAGCCCAGTAAACCCGAAGAAGGAATTTAATTAGTAGAAACGGGCTGAAAATGGGTCGAGGCCCATTAAGGTGCGATTGGGCCCAATAAGAATAAATTGGCCCAATTAGTTAAATTGACTGTAGTAAACAGGAGAATTATATTTATTGGGGTAAATTGACATGATAAATAATTATCTGCAGCCCTAGAGACTGGATTAGCAGTAAATCGGATCGGACGAGCGTCCGACAGTGGAATTTAGATACGCGCTCGACGAGAATCGAGGTAAGGGAATTTTGTAAGTGCATAGAGATACCTATGCGTAATTTTGAGGGGAATTACATGGTCTAGAATTACTTAAAGTATTTAGAAAACGAAATGATAATTTTACGAAAATCGGGGCTTAGGTGAATAAAGAAAAAGATGATTTTCCCAATGATAGTAAAATTTACAAAAAGGGTAGTAAGGCAGATAAATTACATGATTTTCATGTTTTGATGTTTTATATGAATGTATTGCTTTGGTTTAAGCAAATTTACACATAGGTTGGCTGTTGATTTCTTGAATTATACGAAAGGATACCGGTTTGTACCGGTTACTATTTTAAAAGATATTTTATCAAGATTGAGCCACCTATCGTATTTACATGAATAAAAAGAGTGCTAGAGTCTTTATCGCACTCAAGTTTACTGATTTATTTCTCATGAAAAGTCGTACTGGAGCATTGCTCGTACGAGAAATTTGTGTGTGCACAAAACCGTGCTGGAGCTTCGCTCGCACGAGATTTTAGATATCATGATATGCATAGCGTGGTGCTGGAGCTTCGCTCGCACTAGACGTGTGTTGACATGCATATAGTCGTGCGGAAACCTCCTGTAGACTGTGTCACAGAGAGTTGAGATGCTCGAACGTATACTTTGAGACATGGGTTGGTTATCGACATAGTATTGGGGTGGGTAAGACCTACGGCAGGCACCCCCAGAATATGATATGGGTCCACGGAGTACGATGTACCGTGTATGTCACACGAAGTACGCTGTACCATGCAGTCATGATGACTCTATGATGTTACTTGCTATTCTGGCGGGTAGGAATTGACCCCACCTCCCGTTGCAGTTGTGATACCCCGTACACCGGGATCCGTGTAGCCTGGGATCACAGGGACAAAGTATGGCCATAGTCCTCGATTTTCATACAGTAACCTACATGCCTCACATGATATCATACGGTCTGGATAGACCAGGACAAACCCGATAGAGGGGTAAGGTCTCGATTTATGTTTTTAAACGAAATGTGATTTAATGAATCAAGGTATTCCCGAGAGATGGGTTTAGCCTTGATGTGGTTGTTTTATAATGAAACAAATGAGTTTCAAAGTGATGAGTTTTGTGATTAAACAAATAAGTTTTAACGTGAAGAGTTTGTAATGAAACAAATAAGTTTTAAATGTGACGAGCATGAGATGACATACATGAGGATTTTTCCATGTTTGTTTTATATATGGATTTCATGATTTCTCTTATATGATATATACATACATGTGGCATCGTTTTAGTCTTACCTCATGCTCCAAATACAAACGATTTTATATCATGACATTATCAGCACGTAGATAGTATAGTTATCTACCTGCTTACATTATTGCCTTACTGAGCTGTTTATGCTCACCCTTTCATTTTCCACCCCACAGGGTATATTCAGTAGAAGAGAACGACAATAGTCATATCCGCTGCTTCTTATCAAGACTAGGTATACACATTTGTATAATTTTTGTATCTGAACAAATAGAGGCACAGTACTGTACATGGATGAATATTGGGGATGTATTTATTTAAAATAAATTGATATGTAAATGAATATGAAAATGGAATGGTAAATAGGTGAGAGGTGACTAACACCGAATCATAGCCCAACTGTTTAGTAGTGTAACTGTTCACGACGGGTAAGAAAATTGAAAAAAGTGGAAAATTTACTCTGATTTTTAGGTAAATTGGGTCGTGACAGGTCATCTCACGTTACCAGAACAGAGGATATCGGACTTACATACTACCAGAGCAAGGCTCGGACTTACATGCTACCAAAGCAAGGCCCGATGTGTATTCAACATGACATGCCTAAGTCTCAATAATAGCCATTATCAAATAAAACGTTTTGCCTTCACATAGCGCTCATATGGTTTTTCTCATAAAACTCATCTCAAAACAGTTTTGTACTCAACACAAAACATATCAAAATCGAGCTCAAACCGATAAAACCATGCTGGTACGATCTACACATATTATCCGCAAGTGCACGGGTCGTACAAGTAATAATGAGATTTGAGTCCCGAATTATCGTCCCACAGAGAACTTGATTAGCCTAATTAACTACCAGTTAATCTTACCCTAAGTATATCCTAGAATTATGAATTGATGAGTGATCTACAAGGCCACAATACTGAAAATAATAAAACTATAAAATAAAGAAAATTAAACAAAGCTAAAATTACTTACAGAGCTCCAAGAAATTAAAAGCAAATAACCTGCAAAAGATAACTAAAACAATTAAAAATTAATTAACGCAATTAAAATAAAATGCAAATATGAAAATAAAGCAATAAAATTAATTAAACTAGAATTTAAACAAACTTAAAATAAAAATGCATGTAATTAAACTAATAAAAATTACAAATTAAACTAACCTAAAATCTAATAAAAATAAAGACTAAATTAAAAATGCATGAAACACATTTAATCTAAATTAATTCTAAATGCAGCTAAACTAAAATAAAGTCCTAAAACATATAATATAAAATTAACTAATAACTAAAAAATTAAAACTAAAGATTAAATTGACATGCAAAGATATAAATCTAACCTACCAATTAATAAAAACTAACAACTAATTTAAAGATTAAAACAACTAAAATATGAAATAACATTTGCAAAGGAATTGATTACCCAAACGTGGCCTTAGACAACACCAAAAACCAAGTGGTCCCAATTCTGTCACTGTACACGTCTTCTTTGTTTGTCCAGGTAGTGCACAATTACTCCTGCTGCATGTTCTGCTCTCTCGGGCTTGTGCCTCTGCTCCTATTGTGCTCCACATCCCACATTTCTACCCAGCTAGCCAGGGTCGTGTACACCGTACTGTACATGTTGTATCATTTCCAGGTGCTCCAAATGCTGTCCGACAATCTGCTACACGGGTACTGCTCCAGCCGTGTTGTCTGCTGTACGTTCTGCACATCACCAACGCAGCTGCAGCTCTGTTTGTACTATTTTGCCATCATCTATTTCATGCATCACACCAGTCGGGTAGCAAACAGCAGCTCACCATCTCCTGAAATAACAACACGACAGAATCCACACAAGGAACTCCCGAAAATCAGCAGTTAACAACAAGTAAAATGCAAAAAACAAACAAATGGAAGAACTAAGCAAAATTAGTGATCCTATAAAAGAAACTATAGATTTTAGGAGGACTGAACCTGAGATAAATATAAAACCAATGAAGCATAAAACTGAACTTGAAAGTGTAAATGAGTAAACAGAAAATAATGCAGAAACCAGAAATAATGGACGCAACAACAATGCTGAACCCGAGCTTAATCACGCAGCTCTGCACCCTTCTAGACTTCAGCTATAACCTTCTGATCTATGTCCATCGTTCTTCACAGCAGCTCGGTACTAGTGACAGCACACATTAAAGAAAACTTGCAGCAGCCAAACGCTAGGTTAGTTCAAAATGAGACCCCGCAAAGAATATGAACAGTACACAGCTCTTAAAATAGGGTAGAACAAAGGAGAATATGAGGTCCTCTATCCATTGAAGCCATGAAGTAGTATCAGTTCTGCCAGCTTCAGTACCGGCCTACACCTCCTGCTTGCTTCACTGAACCACCAGTACACGATGCAGCCTCCAGTCATGCTCGTAGGGCCATCGACTCATGCAGCAGGTTCACGCCAGAAACTATTAATATAAGCTAAGCTTAAAAAAAAAGAAATTAAATAAAACAATGGAAGATTAAAGAACAACACAATAGAAAGGATGAAGAGAAACTGTCTGTCACTCGATCTTCTACCTCCATATTCTCTACTGCTTATCAACTTAAGCTATAAAATAAAAAAAATAAAAGCTGGAAGAAGTTGAAAAACAAATGTGGAGCAAGGCTCCTGTCAACCGAACCTCCTCTCCATTCAACCTTAAGTGTATCAAATCAACAATAAACAAATGCACTTGTAAAATCGAGAAGAACAATGAACATTGATGAATAAAAATTGATGCTAAAACTAAGAAAATTGGAACCATGAAACTCTTCATAAAAAAACAATTGGACATTAACATGAACAGTAACTAAACAAGAATAAAATAACAATTGATGGGAAAATGATCGAAAAAGCTTAAAAGAAAAATTAAAACTAAAACTACTCCTAAATTACTCTACACTACTCCTAACCTAGGCTACCTACTAATTCCTTTTTTTCAATTGCCATCATATTCTATTTATACACACACTTAGGGGTACATTGGTAATTTATCCATCCTAAATGAGTTGGCATTGTTTGGCCACTTATCTTCCTTTAATTTGCTGTAGAGTAGATATTTTCACATCATCAGTCTTTTTGTCCAATTGGTTGTGCGATGTGGCCCGACGTGTGTCTTCTAGAATGTGGGCACGGTGTCCGTCGATCTTATCATTTCGGTGCGAATAAAATATGGACACCTGACATCACACGTGTCTAGATGACTGGTGAGTCGATCTACAAATTGGAAGTGGTCCAGTCTCCTTTAGTCCATTTTCAGCTCAATTTTGATTGAAACGACTGAGTTTCATCCGGATTTAATTTATCTGCACATTAAAGAATTTTTTTTAAATAAAGGGGATTATTAATAAAATAATATGGGGATTAAATAAATAAGTAGGAATTTAAGCACAAATAATTCTATTAAAAATAGAATTATCGCACGCACACATTTCTCAAATCTCAGTATGCCTTAACGTAGAACTCAAATCACATTTTCACTTTTAAACTCAAAACAGTTGTAAAACAATTTCACACTTAGTTTACAATTCAAAACAATTGGGCCCCAACCGGCTATAAAATCATGTGCAATAACTAATAAAAACATGTTTGTTTTCTCAAATCTCATTTCATGCTACAATATCATCACAAAATCACACACACACAAATGAGTTTAAGTTTTCCCTTACCTCGTTGCACCTCGTATAGTACAATTGTTTCCCCCGAACAATGGACTAGCCTCACATTCCTCTCTGGAACTCCTGGGCTGTCCACACGATGTTAAAACATCAATAATTTATCTCAATCACATCTCCGAGCACATAATTGCTCATATTCTCGTTTTTCTTAGATTCCTATCCTAATTCACATTTCTCATCCACTACATTTCATATTCTACATATTTCATGTACAATACCTATGCCAAAATCACCTCATTGGCTCAATTCCAATATCTAGCCAAAATCTCCAAAATTACCACAAATTGCATAATGTTATCTTTACTCCAACAAAGTCATAGTTTTATCACTCTCTAACCATTTCCTAGCTATTTCATCACAATGCCTACAGCCATAATCACCAAAATCACTTAAAAAGTTCAAGATCGAAGTTTAGAACTTTACCCAAAACTTGTGAAGTGCTCTATTCACACCTCGATTCAATGCGTCCTTTGATTTCCAAGTATGTTGTTCTCCTTTGGATGGGGAACAACTTTCCTTCTTGCCACAACTTCTGATTCGAACGAAAATGGCGATTTGGAGGAGAGAGAAAGCTAGGGCTCAGTTAAAATGGAGGTTTAGAAGAGAGAGAAAAGATGAAATGCAGGAAAACACATGGATTTTTTTATAGACGGAGGGTAGGAGATCGATCTGGTCCTTGATGAGATCGATCTGCATTTGAATTTGGGAACGTTTTGGGGTAATTTTATGCTTAGGAGATCAATCTGTCGTGGGGTGAGATCGATCTCTTAATGGCTTTATGAGATCGATATGCTCCTTGAGGAGATCGATCTTCTGTTTACAAAATGCTTCATGAGATCGATTTCTTCCTCATGAGATCGATCTCTTCATTACAGAATCATAAGGAGATCGATCCTCTTCCATTGGAGATCGATCTACTCGCTTAAATTCCTCATTCCTTGTCACTTTGGCCTACCAGATCGATCCTCTCTTCTCCTAGATCGATCTGGCCTCATAGTTTTAGACTTTGGTTAAACACTTAACATAAAATCTCCCGTATAATTTCCATAATTCACTACATTGATTATTTCTCATTCATCACTTAAGAAATTTCATTCCATACCACCTCAATATATGAGTACATCACATTTAGCTCAATCAATTACACTTCATGTTCTCATTACATAATTTGGATATGTATAAAATTCTCAGATCTCACACTACTCGAGTCTATTGATTTGTATTAAACCGATATTAAGCTTACAATACCTCAAGTTCATTATTTCATTTCATTTTGGCATTTCATCGAATACCTCATATACTCACTTTCAGCCATTATTGTTTCTAGTACATGGATTTCACCAAACTACTATACAAGCATACATACATGCTCAATAACATCAATACATACTTAGTTCATCATTTAATCCTTGACTACTAATTCTTTTTCTCACTTTGACACATTAAACTATTTATAGGTCTTGGAAGGTTAGACATGAACTAAGATGTTTCAACCATAAATCTATATACCAATAAACTCATACCAATGTATAGATTAACATATATGAGATTGATGCATTAAAATCTTACCAATCTCAGCTTTTCTCCTTTTTCACTATTTCGAGGAAAAATTCCTTTTCTCCTTCGATTCAATAATTCTACCTCTCGTTTTCAACTATGTTGTTCTTCTCCACTCTATGAACAACTTTAATGTAATAAACTTTTCTCCAATCTCAATAGAAGGTGTTGATAGTCTAGAGAGGAAAGTTAGGCTACTTTGTTTTGAAATATGGAAGGCTTGATGTTGTTCTTGTGAAATGCAGTTCAACGACCCTGTTTTTATAGAAATTGCTTAATGAGATCGATCTCCATAAGTGAGGGATCGATCTGTTGCTGCTTTTAGCCTCTTAGCATTCAGTTTTCAAGCTTGAGAGATTGATTTGTCAAAGAGCATGAGATCGATCTTAGCCAGGCAGAGAGCATAAGAGATCGATCTGGCAGAGGAATGAGATCGATCTGCTTCTAGCCGAGGCATAAGGAGATCGGTCTACTTGAAGATGAGATCGATCCTTACTTGGCAAAGGCTTACTGAGATCGATCTGGCTTGAAGGAGGGATCGATCTCCCCTTGCTTTGCAGCCTACTTAGCTGAATTTCATCCCAAATTCTCAAGGTTAACTTCATTTCAATTTACCCCACTACTTATTTTGCATTGAATCCACATTTATCACTTAAAAATGTCCATTTCTTACAATTCATACTTAATGAAATTTGCGTGTACATCATGAACTCACATAACAAGTGTGTACATCAAATCTACGGACCTTACTTCACTTATGATTCATATTACATTACGAGTGTATACTTGGGGAATCATAAGGATTACATAAGAAAATACGGGTCTTACAGTTTTTCTCGATAAACATAGGTGGTGATAGAATTGCAAAGCTGCTAAAAGCCATGAAGCAGGTTCTAAAGTGTTTAAGGTTGAAGGACAAGGGTCTTACTGGTTCTTTCTCTCTAACTTATAGCCCTTAAGATCACTTTTAGAGCTTTGATACCATGATGTAGTAAGAGGTAAGGAATGAAAAATAGAAAAGTAGCAGAAGGCAAAGAGAAATATGCAAGAAAACTTGCTAGATTCATTTTTGTTGAGTTTATACAAAAAGTATTAGGTGTAGCAGTTAAGACAGATCTCCTTGAAATAAGGAGTTTTACAAATTTGTACCTAAGTTCAACTAACATAACCACTACTACAAGCAATTAGCAAAACACAAAAAGATGTCCCTAAAGTACTGTGGAAAAATCTCATTGTCTAACAACCTTAACGGGAGAAACATCCTTAAGCCTAAGTAAAAAGGAGCTTATAAAGGGTTACTATTGAGCCACAAAAGAGGGAAGCGTGTAATCCAATTTATACATAGTAAATTTCTCATTTTTTTTATTTTTTAATTTTTAATTTTCAAAAGTTCAGATAAATTTTAGAAAAAATAGCGAAGGAAATAAAAATTTTATTTTGGCGATGAAATTTCGTTGCTAAAAAGATTTAGCAACTAAAATTTCTTTTTTTTTATTTTCTCTATTTTTCAAAATTTGAAATAAAAAATTAAATAATGACGGAATTCCATCCTTAAAGGCCTTTCGCAACAGAAAAAATTAATGACAAATTTTGCATTGGAACTCTTTTGCTGCGAGGAAAGACTATTAACAGCTTCAAATTTGGAGATGACATTATTTGGTCACTAATACTCTTTAGCCACAAAAATGTAAAATACACTACTGAAAATCTGTATTGCCATATGACACATCTTATTTTTCTGTTACTTTACACGCCTCGTTCATTACTAGTCAAAAGAGATAAATACTTCTTCTTATAAAAACAATTACTACAAATTTATAATAAATTCACCATTTCTTGTAATTTCCCCTTCATGCTTCATGTGTACACCCTCGTGCCGCATTCCAGCCTCTTTCAATCTTAGATGTCACAATTTAAAAGATTGAGAGACGATCATCGTTCTGTAGCCGCAGGCGAAATTCCATTGGTTGCATGTCTGCCATTTTCCGCATCCTTTCGAAACGCCACAACCGCTCAAAATTTCTCACTTTTGGTTTGTTCCTTATGGCATTGACTTGGCATTTGTTTTTCTAGTATAAAAGTTTCGCCAACTATCCTCAGATATGCGGAAAACGATCAAGTGCATTATTCCGTACTACTTGTGATTTTCAGGGGAAGAGAAGCAAAAGGAGGTAGCGCAATCTCCAATTGAAGCCCATGAACAGAGGCTAAAAGCTGCAAACGTTCCAATGAGTCCAACGCTACCGGTAGAGTTGCGGTGATCAAAGCCCGTTGAGACTCCGCATTCGCTAGTGACGAGGTTGATGGGAGTTGATTTAGATAAGATTCCTATGACTCCAGAATCCAGTGTCGACAAGCGAATGAAGTTGTTAGGAGCAGTGGAGAAGTGTGATGAGGAGTTGAAGGCCCTCCAAAGGATTATTGAAGTTGTGAAGGCAAGCATCAGCGTTGAAGACCTGAATGAAAGTATGTCCTTTGATGCTACATTTTGTTGATAATTAACTTCCGTTTCTTTCCTTTTTTTTTTCTTTCATTTATTTTTTCTGTTTTCAATTTCTTTTCCCCGCCCGGCCGCATGCATACATACATATATTACACACACAAATGAAGGACCAAGTAGGTAATTGGTAACGATTATATTTCTCATCTCTGTCAGTAAAACGGTTTCATTTTGGTCCATCCTATAGATTACAGAAATTGTAACCAAAAGCACTCCAATTGATTTTTTGCTTATCCAATCCTCACCTGGATGGCATGCTTCATTTCTTATATAAAAAGAGATTTGGAGTCAGTCATTGAAAACTTTAACCCAACCGCAGGCAGCTGAAAGCCTAAAACGTTGTGGGTGCTTCGCTTTTGCTTTACCTGTAAGGTTAACGGATGCCCCACGAGCCATTCGGCCTCGAGTTTCGGATTCCAAGTTAACAATAAAAAGGCCTTCGTAGGTAAGACCATCATTATATCCATTGTGATAGTGGGAGACAAAATTAACCTCTTTATTGCCATCTGCAATCATGGTATGACCAGTATTTAACAAAATATGACCGACAGCTGTTTCCAGTTTCCTTTTTTTTTTCTCCCTTAGGAAAAATTTAATTGCTGTTAAAAGAATTTGTTCTCTTTCTTTTATCTTCAAACCATATGTCCTGCTTTCTTTCATTTTCACTGTTCTAAAAAAAATTAAAAGTCATATTTAAACACATATTCTTTTTCTTGCTCATATTTTTTCTTGGGCTTTGCTTATGTCCTTTTTTTTTATGATGAAAGCTTATGTCCATGTGCTAGCATAAATATTAATTTCCTTTTAGTCGAATTATCTATAACGTCTTTATACTATTTCAAATCTTAAAAATTAGTTCATGCAGTAAAATTTTACAATATTGAGGTTTCTTATCATTTTAATTTGATAATTCTAATCTTATTATTAGAATAATCTGTTAGATTTTGTTAACTTTTTTTTTTTCACAATTTAATATAACAAATTAATGTGGACTATGTATGGTCACAATAACAAATCTACTATTGTAACAACTAAACCTGCTCATAGGTTCGGTTAGATTCGGGTTGGATCTAGGTACGGTAATAAGTAAAAGTGTGTCTAAACCCAACCCAACTCATTTTCCGAATCTAATTTTTTATCCAAACTCATTTTTACATATAATAAATAAGTTCAAGCCCCCCTCCCCCCCCAAAAGCTCTCTCAAATACTATTAATTTTGAAAAAAAAAATTTAATAAAATATAAAAATAGTAAAACACATAACAGTTATTAAGTAGGATAATTATCTTATCCACTACTAGTGAAATTTTTTAACTCTACAAGTAAAATTAAGATAATTACGCATATTCCTTAAAAATATTAAGAAGATAAAAAATAAATAAAATAGAATATATGTAATCATTTTAACCCCACTTGTAAAGTTAAAAAACTTCGTTGGTAGTAGATAGGATAATTATCCTATTAAATATAACACGATAAATTTGAATAAATTTTTGAAAGACATATTTCAGAGAAGCACAATAAAAATGATCAAATCTTTTATGTCAAATAGTGAATTCATCAATTGAAGTAGAAAAAGCATGTATCTTAAGTTTCTTCTATTCAATATGAATGTTTTTATCTCTCATTTTGATAGAAAAATTAATGATGAATTTTACGTTGGAACTCTTCTGTTGCGACGAATGACTTTTAACAGCTTCAAATTTGAAGACGAAATTATTTCTTCACTAATACTCTTTACCCACAAAAATCTAAAATATGCTACTGAAAATCTGTCACTAATTCTATTGTTATTGGACTATATTCTTGTATTGGCATATGACATATCTTATTTTTCCGTTACTTTACACGTCTCGTTCATTACTAGTCAAAAGAGATAAATACTTCTTCTTATAAAAACAATTACTACAAATTTATAATAAATTCACCCTTTTTTGTAATTTCCCCTTCTTGCTTTATATATACACCCTAAAGTGCCGCATTCCTGCCTCTTTCCATCTTAGATGTCACAATTTAAAAGATGGAGAGACGGCCATCCTCTTCTAGCCGCAGGCAAAATTCCATTGGTTGCCTGTCTGCCATTTTCTGTGCCCTTTCCAAACGCCACAATCGCTCAAAATTTCTCACTTCTGGTTTGTTCCTTATGGCGATGACTTGGCATTTGTTTTTCTAGTATAAAATTTTCGCCAACTATTCTCAGATATGCTGAAAACGATCAAGTGCATTATTTCCTACTACTTGTGATTTTCAGGAAAAGAGAAGCAAAATGGGGCAGCGCAATCTCCAATTGAAGCCCATGAACAGAGGCTAAAAGCTGCAAACGTTCCAAGGAGTCCAACGCTACCGGTAGAGTTGCGGCGATCAAAGCCCGTTGAGACTCCGCATTCGCTAGTGACGAGGTTGATGGGAGTAGATTTAGATAAGATTCCTATGACTCCAGAATCCAGTGTCGACAAGCGAATGAAGTTGTTAGGAGCAGTGGAGAAGTGTGATGAGGAGTTGAAGGCCCTCCAAAGGATTATTGAAGTTGTGAAGGCAAGCATCAACGTTGAAGACATGAATGAAAGTAAGTCCTTTGATGCTACATTTTGTTGATAATTAACTTCCGTTTCTTTCCTTTTTTTTTTTCTTTCATTTATTTTTTCTGTTCTCAATTTCTTTTCCCCGCGCTCATACTTACATACATATATTACACAAACAAATGAAGGACCGAGTACGTAATTGGCAATGATGGTATTTCTCATCTCTGTCAGTAAAACGGTTTCATTTTGGTCCATCCTATAGATTACAGAAATTGAAACCAAAAGCACTCCAGCTGATTATTAGCTTATCCAATCCTCACCTGGATAGCATGCTTCGTTTCTTATATAAAAAGAGATTTGGAGTCAGTCATTGAAAACTTTAACCCAACCGCAGGCAGCTGAAAGCCTAAAACGTTGTGGGTGCTTCGCTTTTGCTTTACCTGTAAGGTTAACGGATGCCCCACGAGCCATTCGGCCTCGAGTTTCGGATTCCAAGTTAACAATAAAAAGGCCTTCGTAGGTAAGACCATCATTATATCCACTGTGATAGTGGGAGACAAAATTTACCTCTTTATTGCCATCTGCAATCAGACTATGACCAGTATTTAACAAAATATGACCGACAGCTGTTTCCAGTTTCCTTATTTTTTTTCTCCCTTAGGAAAAATTTAATTGCTGTTAAAAGAATTTGTTCTCTTTCTTTTATCTTCAAACCATATGTCCTGCTTTCTTTCATTTTCACTGTTCCAAAAAAAATTAAAAGTCATATTTAAACACAGATTCTTTTTCTTGCTCATATTTTTTCTTGGGCTTTGCTTATGTCCTTTTTTTTTTTTTTTATGATGAAAGCTTATGTCCATGTGCTACCATAAATATTAATTTCCTTTTAGTCGAATTATCTATAAAGTCTTTATACTATTTCAAATCTTAAAAATTAGTTCATGCAATAAAATTTTAAAATATTGAGGTTTCTTACAATTTTAATTTGATAATTCTAATCTTATTATTAGAATAATCTGTTAGATTTTGTTAATTCTTTTTATCACAATTTAATATAACAAATTAATGTGGGCTACGTATGGTTATAATAACAAATCTACCATTGTAATAATTAGATCTGCTCATAGGTCGGGTCAGATTCGGATTGGGTCTAGGTAAGGTAATAAATAAGTTGTTGCTACTCACTTATAACGGTGACTAATTGCTGACATTTTCGCTTCGATTTTCGCGTCACGTGTTCTCGAATGCCTCTGCAAAAGAAAGAAAGATCAGAGGGACGCAGGGGTTGTTCCTTGCGTTGGCACTCCGATTCTTAAGTCAGCCAGAGAATTGGGCAGAGTTTCAGTAGAAAAATTTAAAATTAGGTTAATAAATCGTACCTGACTCCTATTTATAGAAATTTGCTCTGTCACTAATTACATTTTTGCCCTTTTTATTTTACTCAGTGTTTGTATCATTTCTCATATATTTTCTTCGTGCATCACGTGATACATTCTAAGTGCACCACGTGACGCGCTTTTATTATTCTTTTATCATGCATAACAATTGCTTCTCACTCTTTCGCTAGGTATAAACTTGTAGAAGAGTACATATATTTTTATTGTAGCCTCAGGTCAAGTTCTTACATTAGATTTTGAAATCAAATTCTCTGGTCGTCTAATTCTTAAGCTCTTGTTTGAGTGCTTGGCTTACCTCGGGCATTTTTCGCTTCAAGCTTTTGTACTTTTTTCTTTATGGCTTACTTCGCACACTTTTCGCTTCAAGCCCTTTTTCTTGGTTGCGTGGCTTACGTCGCGTATTTTTCGCTTCAAGCCTTTTGTTTTGGGTGCTTAGCTTACATCATGCACTTTTCGCTTCAAGCCTTTTGTTTTGGGTGCTTAGTTTACATCACGCATTTTTCGCTTCAAGCTCTCGCATTTTTTCTTTTTGGCTTACATCGCACACTTTTCGCTTCAAGCCCTTTGTTTTGGGTGCTTAGCTTACATCGCGCACTTTTCGCTTCAAGCTCTTGCATTTTTTTTTCATAACTTACATCGCACATTTTTTTGTGGTTTACATCACGCACCTTTCGCTTCAAGCCCTTGGTTGTTGAGTGCGTGGCTTACCTCACACATTTTTCGCTTCAAGCCCTTGTACATTGTCTTCGTGGCTTACCTTACGTATTTTTCGCTTCAAGCCCTTTTCTTGGGTTCTTAGCTTACATCGCGCACTTTTCGCTTCAAGCTCTTGTACATTTTCTTCATGGCTTACATCGCGCACTTTTCGCTTCAAGCTCTTGGTTGTTAAGTGCGTGGCTTACCTCGTACATTTTTCGCTTCAAGCCCTTGCACATTGCCTCCGTGGCTTACCTCGCGCATTTTTCGCTTCAAGCCCTTTGTTTGTTGAGTGCGTGGCTTACCTCGCGCATTTTTCGCTTCAAGTTCTTGCACATTTTCTTCGTGGCTTACCTCGCGCATTTTTCGCTTTAAGCCCTCGTTTGAGTGCTTAGCCTATATCGCGCGCTTTTTGCTTCAAGCTCTCACACTTTTTCTTCATGGCTTACATCGCGCACTTTTCGCTTCAAGCTCTTTGTTTATTTGAGTGCGTGACTTACTTCGCGCATTTTTCGCTTTAAGCCCTTGCTCATGTGTAGCTGGTGCGATCAATCGTCTATCAATTATGTAAGAACCTCAACAACCAATAAAATATCAATATGGCATAAATCATAGTTCAACAAATTAAATTTCAACCCATTGTTGAATAACAAGAAATAACATTAAATGAAATGAAGTCTCACTGCCACTGTAATTGCAAGTGGTTGGTATTCCGCGTTTTTGCTATCCTCTTGCCTTGTGAACTTTTCATCTTCTTTCAAGGCAGTGTGATGGCTTAGGTAGCCTGGCGATGGTAAGGGTTTCTTTTCTTTGAATTTTCTTATATGTAGTTCAGAGTCGGTATCTTTTTCATCACTTCTTCTTGAGTGATATACTTATTTACTCTAGAGAACAAGTTTGAGATCGTCGTCGGTTGATCTAAAGATAGCGACTCTTGCAACTTTTCAGACCTTGTTCCTTGTAGCATAGCTGTCACCGCTATTCCCACTTGTAGGTCACATCTCAAGAGTAGCATCACAGAATAGATCTACATAGCTTTTTAATGACTCTTTGTTTCCTTACTTTAAGGTGAGCAGATAGGTGGCTTCCTTCATTTTTTGACTTCTTATCAAAAATACCTTTAGGAATTCGTTTCTTAATTGATTGAAAGACGAAATAGACCCCTCTGACAAACTGTTAAACCACTTTAATGAGTGATCAGTTAAAGTTAAGGGGAATGCTTTACACATAATCTCATCCTCCCATCCATGTAATAACATTAATGACTCATAGTTTTGAATGTGGTCATAAGGGTCAGTTTTTCCCGTATACACCGTCATCTGCGGCGTCTTGAATTTTGGGGGCAGCGGTTTTTCCATGATCATTGTACTGAATGGGTTTCTTCTCCTCTGATTTTCTTCGGCTGGAAGCAACCTTTTCTCTTCTAAGATTTGTTCCACCATTCTTTTCATGTCTGTGGCAACTTGTGCCTTGGACGCATGTTTGTTTTGCACTTTCTTAGCATCATATGAATAAGCTTAGTCGTAGTCCGTAGCTTCTCTCGTGTTACCCTGAGTTTGGTTTTGATGAGTCTGAGGTTGGAAGTTTGTCATTTCAGTTTCAAAGTTTCTTGTTGGATCTATTTCTGAGTCTCTCCCAACATGAGACTCTGTCAGTCTCACACCTTTGATTCCATTGTTTGGCAGGCCATTTGTGTTCTGGGACCAAGGATCTTCCGCGTCTAAATATCCAGAATCTACCCGAGTCGGACCCTCAAGGTTTCTAGTACTTTGACATCTCCGCCCACCAACAATCTCCCATGTTGAATTCCTTGTACCATGATGCCGCAGTTTTTTGACACCCTGATGTCTCCAGTTCATTAGAGTCTCACGCATGGGGTCTTCCGTAGCTTGGCGTTACAGGCCTTCCGAGGCCTCACGCACAGGGTCTCCCATACCCTGACGCCTCATGTCTTCCTCAATCTCACACATAAGGTCTCGTGCGGCCATGCCGTGAGGATCTTGCGCACTCTTGCCATGAGGGTCTCGCGCAAAAGGATCTCTCGTGAGCTAGCATCCCTGCACATTAAGAATGTGCCACGTGGCGCACGAAGCAAACAGGGGGTCTTGCGCGGCCATGCCGTTAGAGTTTCGTGCACCCCTACCGTGAGGGTCTCGTGCTCTCCTGCCATGAGAGTCCACTGCGGACATACCGTGAGGGTTCAATGGGGGTATGCCGTGAGGATCCAATGCAGTCATGTCGCGAGAGTTAGGTGCGGGCATGCCTCGAGGGTCCAATGTAGTCATGTCGTGAGAGTCAGGTGTGGGCATGCCGTGAGGGTCCAATGCAGGCATGCCGTGAGAGTTAACTGCCGGCATGCCATGAGGGTTTAATGAAGGCACGCCGTGAGGGTCCAATGCAGTCATGCCGTGAGGGTCCAATGCAGGCATGCCGTGAGAGTCAACTGCAAGCATGCCATGAAGGTTCAATGCGGGCAAGCCGTGAGGGTCTAATGCAGGCATGCCGTGAGGGTCTAATGCAGTCTTGCCGTGAGAGTCAAATGCGGGCATGCCGCGAGACTCTTGCGCAACACTTCCTTCTCCTACCAAATTTCGTACAGTAGCCGACAAATTAACTTGCGGGGAGGTGCCTTGGAACAGGTTCACCATAGAGCGCAAGGCTTAGACGGTTTCCTCTCCTTGTTTCTTCATAGCCTCAAACTCGGCTACGAGAATTGTTATCATGCCTGACCTTCTTTCCCCTCGGCGTCCATCACCCATGTTATCAATTAGAGAACTTACTGAATCTTCATTCTCCTCACTTCTTATTGTTGTTGATCGTGTTCTCACTATTACTGTAGAGCTAAGAACTTTTCTTCCGTTTCCCACAGACGATGTCAATTGTTGTTGCTCACTTACAATGGTGACTAATTGCTGACGTCTTCGTTTCAATCTTCGCATCACGTGTTCTAGAATGTCTCTGTAAAAGAGAGAAAGATCAGAGGGACGCAAGGGTTGTTTCCTGCGTTGGCACTCCGATGTTAAGTCAGCCAGAGAATTGGGCAGAGTTTTAGTAGGAAAATTTAGAATTAGGTTAATGAATCGTATATGACTCCTATTTATAAGGATTTGCTCTATCACTAATTACATTTTTGCCCTTTTTTATTTTACTCAATGTTTGTATCATTTCTCATATGTTTTTTTCGTGCACCACATGATACATTCTAAGTGCGCCACGTGACACGCTTTTATTATTCTTTTATCATACACAACATAAGTAAAAGTGTGTCTAAACCCGACTCGATCCATTTTTCGGGTCTAATTTTTTATCCAAACTCATTTTTACATATAATAAATAAGCCCAAACTCCTGCAAAGCTCTCTCAAATACTATTAATTTTTTTAAAAATATTTTAATAAAATATAAAAATAGTAAAACACATAATAGTTATTAAGAATGATAATTATCATATCTATTGCTAGTAGAGATTTTTAACTCTACAAGCGGAGTTAAGATTATTACGCATATCCTATAAAATTATTAAGAAAATAAAAAATAAATAAAATAAAATATATGTAATCATCTTAACCTCACTTGTAGAGTTAAAAAACTCTGTTGGTAATGGATAAAATAATTATCCTATTAAGTATAACACAATGAGTTTGAATAAGTTTTTATAAAAAAAACTACAGGAAATATGAAAATATAAATTAAAGTATAAAAAATACAAATTTAAATTAAATTGCACAAACAAAGAGCAAAATCACTTAAAAAACACATTAATATTAAAAGTAGTAAAAAAAAAAAAAGGCAAGTTGGGTTGAGCTTGGGTTTGAAATGGCAAACCCAAACTTGACCAATTTTTAAGTTGGCCTTGATTTTTAAGCCCAAACTCATTTAATGAGTTTAATATTTTTGTCTAAACCCGCTAAAAAATAGACATGTTTTTGGATTTAGGTGGATAGTATGACCTTTGAACAAGTCTAGTAACATCGTTACTATCTTAAAATTATAGTGACTAAAAGCTACATTTTCACCATTTACATGAAAAAACTCAATAAATCATTTTTATCGTAATAACATTTTGTATATCAATAGTTTTTTTTATTGCAATAACAATTGTGAAATATTATTAGTAAAAATATCATTTTTTTTAATAAAAGTAGCTCAAACTGCTAATATTGAAAATTCATCAATAAAATGGCATATCAATAGATATTTACAAAAGATAGCATAAATTTGACAAATTATTAAAAGAAAATATAGAATGAATTAAAATATTATAATAAAAAATATGTACCATAAAAACAAATTAAAGTTTCAAATTAAGCTCAAAAATAAATTTGAAAATAGTATATTTTCGATCATCATTTTTTACCTCGTCTTCATTTAGTGAATTTATCACGTCATCATCATCAACAAAAATAAATTCATCACGATCAAATTCATCACCAAGCACCCAACATATAGTTTTAATGGATTTCTTTCGACGTTTGTACAGACAAATTCAGGTTTATTTGAAGACCATCATCATCATCATCATCATCATCATCATCATCATCATCATCATCATCATCATCATCATTAGACAAATTAGCTTTTTAAGAAAAATTAGCCATAGATTGAATAAGAATGAGTGAAGGAGGATAATTTATATTGATGACTTAGCGTGAACTCATATTTTGGTTCATGCAGTCTACCCCACTATTAAAATCAAGGCTCTGATGATGATGATGATGATGATGATGAACAACAAAAAGTTTTGTTAGTGTAGCTATATCATATTCATAGCAATAAAAAAAGTTGTTCCAAAATCTTATTATATTTTCAACAATTTCTCATGGTCGTCGTTAAATTAATTTTTTTAAAAACATTTTATATAATGATCAAAATAATGTTACAAAATCTCATTGACAAATTTATTGATAATATTCTAAAATCTAAAAGTGTAAGTTAAAACTTAAAATTTGAGAATATTATAAGAATAATTCTAACGTGGGGTGCTAAGGTGACGTTGACCATGCTTATGAGACATTTTAGTTGAACTAATATTATCAAATTAAAATAGTAATATGACTCAATTCTTATAATTAAATTATATATTCAGAGGACTAAATTTCAAAATTTTTAACATAAAATAGAGAATATCCATATAATTTGACCCATAAATACCTTAAAAAAAATTATTTTCTTCATTTTGATCTTTCCATTCTCTCTCTAACTCAAGCCCTTCTCTCTAACTCCATCATACCAACTATCTATGGCTCTTTTTCCATATTCTAGCAATTAGTCACCCCCACCTACCACCAGATATTCCTGAACAATGCCTTCATAGAGAAGCAAAACTCTTTGAGTGGTGTCAAAGCATAGCTTCAAGCCAAAACCAACAAATCTTCATAGTTTTCTACCGCTTAAGATGACTTAATTTTTTTCAAGAATTCTAATAGAGTTGTAGCAAAAATAGCCAGATCAAAGCTCACTTCCTCATTTACTTTATCAAATTTAGCCTAACTCACAACCAATATTTCCGGCATGAACTATAAATCTAATTAAGAATACATAATTGCATAACAATAAGAGGTATAAAATAAGATCAGAATACCTCCAAGTTGTTTAAGAGTCGATGTTACCAAAGTGAAAAGGGTTGTACATCTTTGGAATTTAATTCACGGGTAAAGTTCTTAATTTGATAAGGATTTAGGGTATAAAACATTGGGATATTTCTTTTATAGCATAAGGAAGAACATCGTAACTAGAAGAGTCTTGAAACCTTTTGAACTACATTATAAGCTTAACACCTCTAATTCCATATTAAAGCTCAGATATATCATGATAGATAAGTGACAATTAATACTTAAAAAACTTTATTACATAAGAAACATTATCAATATTTTAGTAACTACAATTTAGGCTGAACAATACGAGAAAAACAAATTATGATTCATATCTTAAAAAATTTTATTACCTTCTTAGGAATAGTTTATTTGCTGAACTTCTATAAATTGAAAAAAAAAACAAAAAGAAAAGAAAATAAAAGAAAAGAAAAATATGTCAAATTACATGCAATTGCTGAAAATAATCACAAGCATATCGACAATTAGAGGAAACTTGTCACGACCCAAACTACCCAAAAATCAGAGTTAATTTTTCGCTTTTTATTATTTTCTTACTTACATTCTTACCTGTCCTCGAATCGTGACCAACACTCCACTAATAATTGGGCTGTGCGTCAATGCCAGTCCCACCATTCAAATTCCATCTAACTTATTTCTTCTCCAGTCATTTATAATTGTTTACATTATTTATACATCCCCTAAAGTTACTTACAAACATGCTACTGTGCTATGCTTATGTAGATACAATATGTACAAGTGTATATAATACCTTATGTTGATGGGCAGCAGCGGATATCCGGAATGCAGTACTGAGTCGCCTCAACTTCAACTGGAGATTATCTGTGGGAGAAAATGAAAGGGGTGAGCACATCAAGCTCAGTAAGGCAATCCTACGAACAAGTAGGTAACCATACTACCTACATGAACGTGGTGCCATGCATAAACCACCCTTCCTCCACACATTTTAAAACATATGATATGAAGGTTATGATGTTATGTAAATCAAGTTTGCACGGAAAACTCAACATGCAATTATTTTAAATCATTTCTTTCTCTTTAAAAAATTTCACAATGAAGTCAGGATTCGACCCCTCCTTCGGGTGATCCTGACTCACATAAAACCATGGAAATGGAGTTTCTCAAAAGCATCGATATCGAAAACATACGTATATATATACAAGATACGAGACTAGGCAATACTGTATATCGGTAATAACCAGGACTGGCCAATATGTCCTCGTGAGTCCCTCTAGCTTCACGGATCCCAGTGTGCGAGGTCTCACCCTGATCGGGAACTGCCCGGGAGGTGGGTCAATCCAACCCGTCAGTCTTATCCGATCTCACGCATCCGAAGATGCCGTATTCGAAGATACCCCGTATCACAAAGATACCGTATCACAAAGATACCCCGTATCACAAAGATACCGTATCCGAAGATACCCTGTATCACAAAGATACCGTATCCGAAGATACCCCACGGTACATCGTACTCCATGCTACTTGCATGGTACATCGTACTCCATGGACCCATATCACTCTAGGTACTCCAGCCCAAATGGCCTGCTTCCCACAGAGGTTTTCATAACTCAATACTCGTTGCCATGTCTCAAAACGCACGTGCGAGCCTATTAAATCGGTGACACACAGTCTACCCGATGCTCCAAGCACGGCTCATCGTATGTTCTCATAAAAATCAGTGCGAGCGATGCTCAACACTCTCATCAAATCAAGTAAACTTGGCAGAGCCCGCTTTACATCTCCACAAGGCCGCCAACCTCATCCCTCACTCTCACCCTACTTAAGAGGTCTTTTGAGCCTGTTGGGCCTTTTGGCTGACTCCAAGGGCAGACAGTGCTACTCCACAAATCCAGTAAAACTAGTGCGAGCTATGCTCAGCACTCTGTATATAAATTGTATGAAAATCTTATAAAATCTGGTGCGAGTTAGACTCTAGCACCGTGTCACGCAAAAGCATGTGAAATCTGGTGCGAGTTATACTCTAGCACCTATGCATGTAAAACTCTAGTGCGAGCTCTCGCTCCAGCACTAATGCATGCATCACACAAATCAAACATCGTGCGAGTTGAGCTCTAGCACATCACATGTAAATAAAAACATGTAGGCGGCTCGGTTATTTCCAAATAGTTTTCACAGAAATTACAACAATTAAGATATGCAATGCTATGCATTTTTCTTTAAAAGTGAGCCAGCCTGCTCATGCATGCGTTGAAATACCTCCAGAACGAAAAGGAACCTCTTGTCCTTGCTCCTCCCAATTTTTCCTAAATTTTTAGATTCTACCCTTAACAAGGGTATTTTAGTAATTTTGCCTATTCGGGGCACTAAAATTGTTCTTCGACCTCTAGACCCTTCAGTTAATTTTAAAGGACTGCGTATGAATTTAAAATTGCGTAAAGTTACCTCTAGCAGTCCGCAGAATTCCCTTACCTTATTTTCCTGTCGAGTCTGACCTTTTCTTTTCCAATGTAGTCCCGTCGCGCAGTCCGATATGTTCCCAATCCAATGCCCGAAACTGTGTATTAACATTCCTCAGGTCAGATAACATATAATTTAATTGTACTTAATCTTTTCTGGGCTTAATTTAAATCGCTGGGCCCATTTACCCCTATTGGGCCCGATTGCACCTTAATGGGCCTTAATCGGCCTTAAGCCTGTTTTCCACTTAATTTTCACTTTATCGAGGCCTATTGGGCTCATTGGGCCCACCAATAATTTATTGGGCCTCGTCCTAGCTCTCGAATAGCTAAATTCACTATTTACGACAATTATCTAAATTTCCATAATTTAATTCAATTTATGCGGAATTTAAATCAATATCACGCATAACGAGGTAATTGTCGTAAATAAGGGTCACTTACCCGAGACTCCATGCTAGTACGAAATTCGAGGCTGTCTCGAGCCCTCGGTGGATGCCAATCGTCGAGCTACACAATTAATTACATTTTCGGGTAAACTTTTCGGTCGAAATTTAATTAAATAAAACATTCCAAATTTAAATCGGGTCAATTTGACCGCTTATCGACTTACCCGAAGCTCGATTGCATCACCGGAATTTTCCCCAATTTTTTTCTCTTTTTCCTTTTCCCTTTTTCTCCCTTTTTCTCCTCTTTTTGGCTGAACCGGTTCAGTCCGGTTCGGACCGATTCAGACCGTCGGTTCACCCGGGTTTGGCCGGTTCACCCCCGGTTCGCCACCTTGCCGGCCGGTTCTCCGTCGGCTTCCACCGCCAATCGCTCCGCAAGGCCGTCCGCAGCTCGAATCTGGCCTCGGTTCGCCTCAACGTCGCCGGAATGCCGCCGGTCCGGCTGTTCTCCTCTTCACCGTCGGACCCGTTTCCCTCTTTTGGCCGTCGCCGGTGATTCCGGCCGTTTCGTCGGCCGAGACCGGTGCAGAAAGGACCGTCGTCGCCTGGGCTGTCGGAATCGGGCCTTGGTTTCGCCTGGATCGCCGCCGTTCGCCGGAACCGACTCAATTTTCTTCTCGGTTTTGCCTTCCTCCGATCGGCATCTTTCGGCCTCCAAATCGGCGCGTCTCCGGTGCCCTGAAGATCGCTGATCCCTCCTCTTGCTGCTCGGCCCTTCGTCGGAGGGTGATAGTCGCCGGTGGTCGTCCGGCCTCCCCCCCGATTCCAGCTTCGTTTTCGTTTCTCATTTTCGCGATTTTCGCGTTTTCAGCCCCTTTTTTTTTCATTAATTTATTTTTATTAATTTTATTATTATTTTTATTTATTTTAATTATTTTACTATTCCTTAAAATACATTAAAATTACCCAACTATCTCTTAAAATTATTATTAAATTCTAAATTTATCAATTTAATTTTATTTAATTTATTTATTATATTTTAACCTCTTTTTCGGGTATAATTTTCTCGTATTTTTGGGATATTGTCCCGGGTGACTTTTCGATATATTTTTCGATTATTTTCGGGATTATTTTTTCGAACTAAAAATCTCGATTAATCCCGATTAATTCCAATAAATTAATATTTTGATCAATTTAACCCAAAATAAATTTATTTCTTCTTTATTGACCAAGATTTCTTAAATCCTTATTTTTAATTAAATTTCCTTATCGAATTTACTCCGGCTTTCGGTCTTTTGACCGTTTTGCCCTTACACGTGTTCGAGATTAATTTAACTCGGCTTCCTTCATACTTTCCCCATCTTTTCTTATTTAATTTTTCGTATTTTAATTAAATTCGGGTCTTACAACTCTCCCCCACTTAAGGAATTTGGTCCTCCAAATTAGAACCAATTCATATGAGTCCATATACAACTCCGGGTACATCGATCGTGTCATACTCTTAAATTCTTATGTGACCTTCTCCGGAGTGTATTACTACCAAAGGACTTTAATTAGGGAGATCATCTTATACCTCAATACTTTCTCTTTCCTGTTTAATGCCCGAATCAACTTCTTTTAATATATTTATATTTTCATTAAATTGAACTTTTGGAGTTCATATTCGATCACCTCTGCTGGATCTGGATAGTATTGCCGAAGCATCAAAACCTGAGACACATTGTGGGTGCCTGTTACTTCAGGTGATAACACCAACCTACAGGTCTTATCTCCCACTTGTCTAATCTCCCAAAATATTCCATCCAGCGTAACTTAATTTACCTTCTTCCAAAAGTTAGCTATGTCCTTTTTCTCTTAGGACAAGGAATATTTCAATCATATTAATTCACCAAGGGTGAATTCCAATACTTGTCTATCTGCTCTGAGGTGTTCTTAATCTTTCATCCTTAACTAAACATCCTCAGAGACTTATTATCCAAAGTCGAAATTAATTATGTTCTGTCACCCACTTTTCTTATCTAATTTGGGGAACAACCCCTACAGCCATACACTGTCTCATATCTTGTTATCCCGATACTCAACTGCCAACTATCGTTATTGGCAACTTCAATTAGAAATCAACTGATCATTCCAGGAGCTTATAAAATCAATGGCACACGCTTTCATCGGATCCTTCAGAACTTGTACAGTCTTCTCTGACTGACCATCTGTCTGAGGATGAAAAGCTGTGCTAATACTCAGTCGGGTTTCCCATAGCTTCCTGAAACTATCCTCAGAGGTAGGAAGTGAAGCGGGAATCCCTATATGATACCAGGCTCACTGGAACGCTACTTAATGTTCCACAATCTTTCTTATACCTGAATCCTCATACACACTTTGAGTATTTGGGGATTTCATAACCAGAAGGTGGGTGGGCTTAGTCATTCTGTCGGCTATCATCCAAATAGCCTCGTAATTCACCTGGGTTCTCTGTAACCCATCACGACATTCATGGAGACTTGCTCTCATTTTTCGTGCCGTGTCGATATAGGTAGGTGCTGCAATAACTCTGCAGACTTTTAATACTCTACCTTATTCTGCTGACATACTAGGCACTTTTCTACAATCTCCACCAATATCTCTTTTCACATCTGACCACCCATACCCTTTTTGAGATTTCGATATATTTCTTTACTTTCCGTATGCACTGTATATCCCGAAGAGTGAGCTTCTGACAACATTACTATCTCATCATCTGTGGTCCTGGGGAGCACTTATATTGTCTCTGAATCCTCAGTAACTCATCATCACCCACTGTGAACTCTATCACTGTACCCTTCTGAATCAGACCCAAACTATCGACATTCGGTCGATCATCACGCTAAGCCTGGCAAATCCGGGCACTCTCATCCGGTTCTAATCATCAGGCTAGCTGTCACACAATCACTGTCATCATCAGAAGGGATCACATCAATACTGAGGCTCACAACTGCATCTAGCAGCTCACGCTCCCTGACCATCATATGTAATACCATCCCGAGGCTCTTTCTACTCAAAGCATCAGCCTTTCCTGGGTGGTACAATTTCCACAAATCAAAATTTCTCAGAAGCTCTAACCCATTACGTATTCTCATATTCACCTTTTTCTGTGAAAACAGATACTCGGGCTTTATGATCAGTGCATATCCACAATTTCTCACCATGTACTTAATAGTACTATATTATCGGTACAACTACTGTTGCCAACTTTAAATCATGGGTCAGATAGTTTATTTCATGATCAAGGAGTTGTCTGACTCCATACTTAACTATCTTCCCATTATACATCAATACACAGCTCCATCATAATTTTGAGGTATCCATACTCACTGAGATCCTCTTGAGCTGTTCGGTATGGTGAAATTATTCACGGGGGTCAGTTCATGCTTCATTACACCGAAGTCTATGTCACATCTCTCATCTTATTCCGAGACCACGTTTTCATAATTAAACGTGTCAACAAGGTATACCATTTTAAACTCGCAGCAGCCCATTTGTAAAAGCCATTTCCCAATTGTTTCTTATAAATCGCCCTAGACTTTAACTACATCCAACATATCATTGATACTGATGACTACGAATCGGTCCAATCCTTGACTTATTTACGCATAAGCGTACAAGATCCTTCTCAACCGCTTACGTTTTCAGGTACTAGCCTGCGTCATTTCCTTTTCTTATCTTAACCGCTCTTATTAAATTTTTACTATGATAATCTTTATGATTTGTCGAATTTTAATATTCTTATCATCTTAGTAAATGTATCCTAATGCTAAAGACATTTATTATGACGATCGACTTCTCGTTATAGGTTTTATATATATATATATATCTAGACGCTGTCAAGTCTTCAGGCGGGGAGGTATTTTGAAATACCTTTTTTAGCCCTCAGACTTAACCACAACTACTGGTTATGGTTATACCCATCTTTATCCTTGGTTATAATTTATATTCCTTACTAATTGCTTAATCCCTATTACTTCATATCGTAAGGATGTTCTTACCTAGCATACGCCTCTTACTCCAATACGTCTTGTATTTAGAATCTACCTTATCTTAAAGATTTTCTCCTTTGCGTATCAATTATAATAAAACTCTTGTCTTTATTCATTCTGTGAGTACAATCCCTTCCTCCTGTAAATTCAACTGTTGCACCCCTGTTTTTAACTTAAAGTCTCAATATCCCTATTCCGTTAATTAATCCTCCTCTATTGGGGTACTCATTTATCAGAATTGTCCCCAATGATGTAGGCATTCATGCCTTTTTACTCACTTATATGCGAATGAAGGCGGTATAAATAAATATGTGGCACCAGGATCAATGAACATACGTACTTCGTTATTCATAACAAGTGTGGTATCTTACACCACATCCATGAAACATCAATAGTGTCCTGGTCCAAGACATCCTCTCGCCTTCGTCCAACAGCCTACTTTCCTTTTTTCTTTTCGGCTATTTCCTCCCTTTTCGTTGCAACTATACCAACGAAATTTTTCTCTGTCTCTTTACCTTTTCTGTGGGGCGATCTCGTTCAATTCTGTGCAATCAAATCAATGGTCCGTCTTATCACACTTAACGGCCATTTTCATCTATACCGTGTAGGTATAAACCTTCCTTCCGTGGTATCCACCACACATCTCACACTGCTTACAGTACTCACACTGCTACACTGCTTCGTAGCAGGTCGGGGTCCGCCAATCACAATGCCCCTCAACAGTGCCAAAATTGGATGCACTAGGGCCTTACCAATTATCTCAGCCCATAACTCATCAAATCTAATCTTTAACCAATTTCCATTTTCCCATTTTGACATCTCTGTCATTTCTCGATTCTCTTTCTGTCTCTATTTCGGCCCTCATTACCTTTCTCAATCACAGAGGTGTGCAATTCGTGTTCTTATTTACCCAACTGTAAATCTGTGCACTGCCTCGGTATAGGCAATATCTCACGGTCAATTGGACTCTAATCGAAAAGTTGAGTCATTTCATGAACCTTTAAACATCTCGATCGTCACTTGTTCATAGTGTCGAGGAATTATCTGCCCAGAGTATAATCGAGTCTCCATGCTCGTCAATAAATCAAATCCTCTGGGTCAAAGCAAGGACTTTAATCCGAAATTTCCTTTAAATCATGTCCGGGATATCCTGTCACCGAAACATATCTAAGATATTTCTCATCTCAACTCTTAAGATGGGTCGAGCGGGTTTCCACCAATGCTCCGCTGCGCCCTCTGATCTCATACATAATCCGAGCAATTAGCTCCTCAAAATAATCTCCACACTCCGCTCCAATCTCGCGAAGTGTGTCTCAATACTGTCTGATCTCTCTGTCGGACTCTGTGAGGCATTCTCAACATTAGCCTCTATCTCAATCTCATACTGATTCTCACAAGTCAAACTCAGCACGACTTAGCAGACTCAGGTCTACCTCTATGACCTCTGCCTCGTGCACTATCTCATCTAACGCGACTCATATTAAGCATTCCTGCATTCTCAACCATTTCTTAGTCAAGCCCATCTCGATATACACTATTGTATCTAACTAAGCACAGTAACACGGGGATGTAATTTCCTAATTACTGACACTGACACACATCAGACCAATTGTGCTCTGATACCACCTTTATATGTCACGACCCAAACTACCCAAAAATCAGAGTTAATTTTTTGCTTTTTATTATTTTCTTACTTACATTCTTACCTGTCCTCGAATCGTGACCAACACTCCACTAATAATTGGGCTGTGCGTCAATGCCAGTCCCACCATTCAAATTTCATCTAACTTATTTCTTCTCCAGTCATTTATAATTGTTTACATTATTTATACATCCCCTAAAGTTACTTACAAACATGCTACTGTGCTATGCTTATGTAGATACAATATGTACAAGTGTATATAATACCTTATGTTGATGGGCAGCAGCGGATATCCGGAATGCAGTACTGAGTCGCCTCAACTTCAACTGGAGATTATCTCTGGGAGAAAATGAAAGGGGTGAGCACATCAAGCTCAGTAAGGCAATCCTACGAACAAGTAGGTAACCATACTACCTACATGAACGTGGTGCCATGCATAAATCACCCTTCCTCCACACATTTTAAAACATATGATATGAAGGTTATGATGTTATGTAAATCAAGTTTGCACGGAAAACTCAACATGCAATTATTTTAAATCATTTCTTTCTCTTTAAAAAATTTCACAATGAAGTCAGGATTCGACCCCTCCTTCGGGTGATCCTGACTCACATAAAACCATGGAAATGGAGTTTCTCAAAAGCATCGATATCGAAAACATACGTATATATATACAAGATACGAGACTAGGCAATACTGTATATCGGTAATAACCAGGACTGGCCAATATGTCCTCGTGAGTCCCTCTAGCTTCACGGATCCCAGTGTGCGAGGTCTCACCCTGATCGGGAACTGCCTAGGAGGTGGGTCAATCCAACCCGTCAGTCTTATCCGATCTCACGCATTCGAAGATGCCGTATCCGAAGATACCCCGTATCACAAAGATACCGTATCACAAAGATACCCCGTGTCACAAAGATACCGTATCCGAAGATACCCTGTATCACAAAGATACCGTATCCGAAGATACCCCACGGTACATCGTACTCCATGCTACTTGCACGGTACATCGTACTCCATGGACCCATATCACTCTAGGTACTCCAGCCCAAATGGCCTGCTTCCCACAGAGGTTTTCATAACTCAATACTCGTTGCCATGTCTCAAAACGCACGTGCGAGCCTATTAAATCGGTGACACACAGTCTACCCGATGCTCCAAGCACGGCTCATCGTATGTTCTCATAAAAATCAGTGCGAGCGATGCTCAGCACTCTCATCAAATCAAGTAAACTTGGCAGAGCCCGCTTTACATCTCCACAAGACCGCTAACCTCATCCCTTACTCTCACCCTACTTAAGAGGTCTTTTGAGCCTGTTGGGCCTTTTGGCTGACTCCAAGGGCAGACAGCGCTACTCCACAAATCCAGTAAAACTAGTGCGAGCTATGCTCAGCACTCTGTATATAAATTGTATGAAAATCTTATAAAATCTGGTGCGAGTTAGACTCTAGCACCGTGTCACGCAAAAGCATGTGAAATCTAGTGCGAGTTATACTCTAGCACCTATGCATGTAAAACTCTAGTGCGAGCTCTCGCTCCAGCACTAATGCATGCATCACACAAATCAAATATCGTGCGAGCTGAGCTCTAGCACGTCACATGTAAATAAAAACATGTAGGCGGCTCGGTTATTTCCAAATAGTTTTCACAGAAATTACAACAATTAAGATATGCAATGCTATGCATTTTTCTTTAAAAGTGAGCCAGCCTACTCATGCATGCGTTGAAATACCTCCAGAACGAGCAGGAACCTCTTGTCCTTGCTCCTCCCAATTTTTCCTAAATTTTTAGATTCTACCCTTAACAAGGGTATTTTAGTAATTTTGCCCATTCGGGGCACTAAAATTGTTCTTCGACCTCTAGACCCTTCAGTTAATTTTAAAGGACTGCGTATGAATTTAAAATTGCGTAAAGTTACCTCTAGCAGTCCGCAGAATTCCCTTACCTTATTTTCCTGTCGAGTCTGACCTTTTCTTTTCCAATGTAGTCCCGTCGCGCAGTCCGATATGTTCCCAATCCAATGCCCGGAACTGCGTATTAACATTCCTCAGGTCAGATAACATATAATTTAATTGTACTTAATCTTTTCTGGGCTTAATTTAAATCGCTGGGCCCATTTACCCCTATTGGGCCCGATTGCACCTTAATGGGCCTTAATCGGCCTTAAGCCCGTTTTCCACTTAATTTTCACTTTATCGAGGCCTATTGGGCTCATTGGGCCCACCAATAATTTATTGGGTCTCGTCCTAGCTCTCGAATAGCTAAATTCACTATTTACGACAATTATCTAAATTTTCATAATTTAATTCAATTTATGCGGAATTTAAATCAATATCACGCATAACGAGGTAATTGTCGTAAATAAGGGTCACTTACCCGAGACTCCATGCTAGTACGAAATTCGAGGCTGTCTCGAGCCCTCGATGGATGCCAATCGTCGAGCTACACAATTAATTACATTTTCGGGTAAACTTTTCGGTCGAAATTTAATTAAATAAAACATTCCAAATTTAAATCGGGTCAATTTGACCGCTTATCGACTTACCCGAAGCTCGATTGCATCACCGGAATTTTCCTCAATTTTTTTCTCTTTTTCCTTTTCCCTTTTTCTCCCTTTTCTCCTCTTTTTTGCTGAACCGGTTCAGTCCGGTTCGGACCGGTTCAGACCGCCGGTTCACCCGGGTTTGGCCGGTTCACCGTCGGTTCTCCACCTTGCCGGCCGGTTCTCCGTCGGCTTCCACCGCCAATCGCTCCGCAAGGCCGTCCGCAGCTCGAATCTGGCCTCGGTTCGCCTCAACGTCGTCGGAATGCCGTCGGTCCGGCTGTTCTCCTCTTCGCCGTTGGACCCGTTTCCCTCTTTTGGCCGTCGCCGGCAATTCCGGCCGTTTCGTCGGTCGAGACCGGTGCAGAAAGGACCGTCGTCGCCTGGGCTGTCGGAATCGGGCCTTGGTTTCGCCTGGATCGCCGCCGTTCGCCGGAACCGACTCAATTTTCTTCTCGATTTTACCTTCCTCCGATCGGCATCTTTCGGCCTCCAAATCGGCGCGTCTCCGGTGCCCTGAAGATCGCCGGTCCCTCCTCTTGCTGCTCGGCCCTTCGTCGGAGGGTGATAGTCGCCGGTGGTCGTCCGGCCTCCCCCCCGATTCCAGCTTCGTTTTCGTTTCTCATTTTCGCGATTTTCGCGTTTTCAGCCCCTTTTTTTTTTCATTAATTTATTTTTATTAATTTTATTATTATTTTTATTTATTTTAATTATTTTACTATTCCTTAAAATACATTAAAATTACCCAACTATCTCTTAAAATTATTATTAAATTCTAAATTTATCAATTTAATTTTATTTAATTTATTTATTATATTTTAACCTCTTTTTCGGGTATAATTTCTCCGTATTTTTGGGATATTGTCCCGGGTGACTTTTCGATATATTTTTCGATTATTTTCGGGATTATTTTTCCGAACTAAAAATCTCGATTAATCCCGATTAATTCCAATAAATTAATATTTTGATCAATTTAACCCAAAATAAATTTATTTTTTCTTTATTGACCAAGATTTCTTAAATCCTTATTTTTAATTAAATTTCCTTATCGAATTTACTCCGACTTTCGGTCTTTTGATCGTTTTGCCCTTACACGTGTTCGGGATTAATTTAACTCGGCTTCCTTCATACTTTCCCCATCTTTTCTTATTTAATTTTTCGTATTTTAATTAAATTCGGGTCTTATAAAACTTCCTTTCGTTCTCCCAAAAAAAGAAAGAGAGAAAGCAGGGATGTAAACATGCATGCATGTGGATAGCGGTCGACGATAGTGAACAACAACCGACACTACTGTTGATCCTTGAAATATGGAAAAAGAGGGATAGGATGAAATTAGAGAGAAAATAGGTTAAGTTAGAGATAAAAGGGGTGAAATTGAAAAGAAAAGTTAGGCTTTTATAGGTCAAATTATATGGATAGTCCCTATGCTATGTTTAATTTTTTGATTTAGTTGCTATATTATATAATTTAAAGAAATTGAGTCCTCTTGCTATTTTAATCGGAAAAATATCATTCCAACTATAATGTCACTTAATCATGGTTAGTGCCATGTCAGCATGGTCAACGTCATGTGAACAAGGTCAAAAGCCATGTATGCAAAGTTAACAATGACTAATAGATTAATCTAATGACAAAGCTATGATTATCAAATTAGATTAGTAAGACGACTAAATTTCATTAAATAATATGATAAGGGCTAACTTTCAATATTTGAAATAGTACAAGGACTATCACAATCCTTACCTTTCAAGGCTTAAGTAGAATCCTATACAATCACTACCTTTCTAAGCTTACGTAGAAACTTCTAAGAACTCTTAAATTGAGTTTTAATAAAAATCACAAAATTACTTAAGAGGATACTTGATTCTAAATAGGTTTTAGGCTAATAAATGATTTGCAAATTAAAGATACCTTTAAACAATTGTGTTACTCAAATGAGTACAAAGAAATAGCAAATGAAGAATGAATAAAGTATGGATACAAGGATTGAAAGATTTAAGCTCTAAGCACTTGAATACTTTTGATTTTCTTGGAAGAATTAGTTTGATGGCTTACGATAATGTCTCTTGTTGTATAATGTGTTGGAAGATTCCTTTTACAAGAAGAAGTTAGTTTGGAGTTGTTAGTGTTAATTTAGAGAAGAAAGAATCCTTTAAAAGACACACACACATACACACACAAAAAAAAAAAAACTAGATGTTGGTTGCTGCCAAGCTTGAGAGGATTGATACCTTAACCTTGGGTATCTATCCCTAACAAGGGAAGAGCTATCTACTAAGGGATCAATACCTATTACCATGTTATCTATCCCTCATGATGCATTTCGAGAAAAAAAAAAGCAATTGACATTAGATGGATCAATACCTTACCCTAAGGTATCAATCTTACTTGCTTAAAACAAATAGTTGGCTTAAAATCATTTCACATTTGCCTCAAACATTTTTCTAAATTCCCAAAGCTACTATAATAATTTTCAAACATTCAGTATAATATTTTTTTTTTTTAGACTTCAGGATTTATCAAATATTTAGTGATTCTCCAAAATAATTCATCAAAATATCTCGATGGAAAATTACTAATCATTTAATTTTTAAAGAAACTTTTTTTTTCCAAAAACCAAGTTATTAAGTTCAAATAAAGTAAGTTTTCTATAAATATCAATTAAACTTGTATTTCAAATTGTGTTCACATAAGATAACCTTTGAAGGTAATATTTTGGTTTGCGGAATACTCAAAATATCAAAAACAAATTTACTTTGTAAAAACACATTAAAACACACTTAAGTTTTGTCATTTCAAGTTATATCATTATAAAATAAATTGTTTTACTCATTTCTATAACTTTATGTATGATTAATACTTACAAACCAATGTTAAATTTAACTATCCACTTGTATAATTATACACGTAAAGTTCGAATCAATCGATTATCTCCATTATTTCAATTGAGAATAACATTTTTTCAATATATATTTATTATCGAACAAATAGTTAAACATTTTTTTATTAACTTTAAATTTGATATGCATGATCAATACAAATAAAACATATTTAACAATTAGATTAAAAACATACAAATCGTATATAAAGATAAGATTTATATTTGATACACTAATAGTATAATAATGCTATCCAGTGTCATCAACCACTAAATGTCACCTCCTAAATAAGAAAAGTTAAAAAAATGTAGGTTTTTAGAAATAAATATTAATAAAGTCTTTTAATTTATTATTAAGGACCTGAATAGTTTAAAATTTTGCTCATTAATAAGAGCATTTTATTATTGACTGAAAGTGTCAAACATCTATACACGGTCAATATATCGAATATAAACTCATAAAGATATTAAAGACTTTAAAACTGAATTTGGCTCACAGTAGTGTAAGTAGATTATATTTGTTTGTGTTAATATTTGATAAATTGATTGTTTATAAATCTCTGTCATTAAATCATATTATGACACCTAATTAATGAATTTAATAATATTTATTTTTGAAGATTCTTCATTTTTAAAGTTGATGAATTAATGAGGTAACTTTTTTTTTTTTTTTTTTGCTAAATCAAGTTTTCATTAATCTTCATAGCCAAGGTACAAAATAGAGGAAAAACCAGAAAATGCCTACCCATCATGGAAGGTCAGACTCCTTAACTTAAAATAGCCGTACCACATAAACCATCTCCAAGCTAAAAGCAAACGCATCACAGTAAGAGAGAAAGAAAACTCATAGACTTATCACCCATGCAAGGGTATCCCCTTAATTACATCAGACAAAGGCTGGAATCCCCTAATTCACAACAGCCACACCACATAAGATTTCCACCTAAATATCCTATGACCATCGAGTGCTAAAACAAATCAATTATTCGATCCACCCCAACTTTAGTCAAATAATTCGATATACCAATGGCTCTTATGTCTATCTTACCCAAACCGTCTATATCCACCAAAAACTATGAATTAATCATGATAGAAAAGGTAAACAAGCAGTGTTAGAAGATAAAACCAAGCAAGGAAATCATAAAGATCACCACCCAGCCAAGTTGTCCATGCCCAGCCTCATACCTTAACGCACCATATAATTTCCGCCATCAGCTGCCATAAACCTGGCTTCTTCCTCCCTTCTGCCACGCACTAGCCATGCAACTTCAGCCCTTCCATAGCTACGTTCCAACATTAAACACAAGTATCAATGCAAGAAAGAAGGCGGACATAGCCCAGCTAGCAATCGTAACTTTCCTGCCACACTCAGCTACAGTAATCTTACACAGCACACAACCTCCTCCCTTGTGCACCATCCTACATCTGCCATCAGCCACCACAAAACCCGCAATCTCCTTCCCTCTGCCGTGCATCATAATGCAACTTTGGCTTTTCCACAGCCACATTCCAAAATCCATCATAGGTAGCAATGTCGGAAAAAACATAAAACCGGCCTAGCCAACAACCATAAACTTTGGATCATGTATACCTATAGCAAATTCACCCAGTACACAGCCACGCCATGCACATCAACGTCTACGACCCCTGTAGCAACACGGCTTCAACCTCTTACATGGTTAGCAAGCACAACAGCAACTGACCCTGCACTTAAATTTCTCCTATGTTTATCCCATTTTCTCCATAATACCTCATAAAAATTTCATAAACTAATCACTGCACACATAATAATCAGATCCAGATTTCGTACCTTCCTACCATCTATTAAAATCTCCTCAATCAGTAAAACCATGTATAAACTTCTAATTGAAATTTTCTATTTATAATTAAACTGTCATTCCTAACTAGCATCCTTCATCAAATGTTTACAACTATCCATCAGATTTTTTCACAACGTCGCATGGCCATACATCTTTGTATATCAAGCTTTTATTATCCTACAGACTCATTTCTTTCTATCCACAATATAACTCTATCCAACTACCCCTCTACCCATTTTGCACATAATAACTTTGTAAACTCCTCTAATTTTTCAGTATCATTTACACCCCTCAATTTCTTGGAATAAGTTTCTTCAATTTTTCCACCACAATCTCATCATTACAATTTGTTGAAAACCCCAATTTTTCGCCACTTTCCACGTCTACTTTGCTTCTTTAGTAATTGCGTTGTATTTATTTTGAAAATCTCCATTAGACAATGAATCATTTTCAACCTCTCCCCCAGATTTCGAGCTTTCTTTAATAGACTTTTCTTTTTAATTTACCTTTCTATGTGATCTTACTCATAATATCATCCCCTAAATTCTCTAGTGTCTTCACTCTTCTTGGTTTTCTTTTGAAATGTGGGCCTTTAGTTTGAGGCACCTCTATTTGTTCTGCTATTTCCTAGTCATTATTCAAGTTCACATCCTCTAAATCCTCTACAGAGCTTTTATCGGCACCTAACAATCTATTGTCTGTATTCTCCACATTAATTATTATTCGAATTCCCTCTCTACTCAAGGTATGACCTTGTGGAACTGTCATTCCATTTTGACATAATTAAATTCTAATGGATTTCTAATGTAGAGTTCCTCCTTGCCACTATCCTCTAGTGGTTCCACTTCTTGTACTTTTGTGATATCATTATTCCTTCTAATATCAATCCACATATCTGAAGGCTCACACTCTTCAATGTCAAAGCATGCAACAGAGGGATCTGACAGCCTCTTCCTATTCATCATACTGCGACCCCCATAATTTCTTGATCTAGTTAACTCTTGCTCCACCTGGTCTTTCTCTTCTTGAAACTGTTCCCATCACTGCGTTCGCCATGGAAGTGCTCCTTCTCGTGGTCTTCCTTCTTTGAGTAAGTATTACAACAGCACTAAAACAAAGATACCATATCTGAACCCACTTCTGTGACTCAAAATTAAGAAGGATTTGTTACCAAAATGAACTTCAATGACCTCATCGATATTCTCCACCTGCTTCATCTTATAAATATAGCTCCCTTGTTGAAATCCTTGAAATTCAATGTTCTCCCGTACTTTGAAATGAGTTGCCCTATAAACTCGTAATTTTTTTGTAAGTGTCATAACTCCATGCATGCAATGGCACCCTAAATCATGTAAGTCACATAGTTTTATATTGATAGACTATATTGTTTGATCAAGAATATTCCACTTCCATGAACCATTCCTTAAGCCACGCCCATCGTTATTGTTTCATTACTTCCAACGTCTCTACCTCATCAATTCGATCAAAATCCCTAAGATTTTATTTACATGTAAAAACCCCTTAGATTCTAAAGTTTTCCTACAGACTCATTGCTTCATGGTAACCTTTGGCAGTTCCAATACCATAGCATTGTAGCATATGCAAAACCTCTTTATTCATATTTGCCTTGCATGACTTGTACTTATTTAAAATCTTGTTTTTATCGTCCTATGATTGCAACCAAACCACCTTTTCATTCCCAACCCTCAATTTTGATCCTTCAAACAAAATTTGTACGTAGGTTTCACTCTTCTCCTTAACAACTCCCTCCCTCACTGCCATCTTCTCAACTTTTTATGCCCCTCCCCAGATGACTCATAGAAATGACTATCAAGAACCATCACTTCTTTACCTTTATTCAAGCCTTTTTTTACCCTTACTTATCCTAGGGATTAACCTTTCTCTAGAAAAAAGATTGTCCTTGGAATCTAGCATGATTGACCCTTATCTTATAATCTAACAACTAAACACTAATCTAATTTCTCCTCGAGAACTCCTCTTCCATGTAATGAACACATCCAAAACTTGTCCTTGCTTTTGAAAGATCTCTTACAATGCAAGGAATATTATTGACGAAAATTTAAATTAAAAAAAAAAAACATCTTGACCACCAACCATAAATAAATTTAAAAAACATCTTTTGTCAATATTTTTTAAGGAAGTTGTTATAATTTGAAGATAGAAGAAAAGAATTGTAGATACTGAAATTTGAATCTTGAATTTACTTAAAATTTTTTAAATAATTTCATGAATCAACAAAATTTCACGAACCAACCAATAAAATAACATGTTATGAGTCACTGTTAGTGGATGAGATTTATACACTGACATCAAATCAAATATAAATCCTGTACAAATCCTATATTTAAACACACTAAAGCCTAGGATTGATTGCTTCAAAACAGATCTTGTTTTGCTCTGAAAAGATCAAACTTTACGCATCATAGGGGTGCATATATATTCCTAATTTTCTAGGTTACTAAAGCTATATATGCATTATTTGATTATGTATTGAATCTATGACTAGGACGAACCCTTCAACAGCAAAAGAAACAACTACTTACAAAGAAGAAGCGAAGAGAAGAGGACGTCATTAGCTCATGCTTCTTTGATAGATTTACAACGGATTCAACTGCTGATGCAAAAAGCAATATTAACCATCAAGATAATATAAATGCAGTTTTAGCATTATGGAGAAGCAAGGCCATGGCACACAGCGTCGATGAAGTGTGCAAAGACATTGCTTGGGGTGAAAGGCGAGAGATCGGCAGAATAGCGTTGGCGTTGCAAGATCATATTTGCAAAGATTTGATTGATGAGATTGTTAGAGAAATAGGGTATGGATGCCGCTCTACCTATTCGCTTCCATTTCAGTCATGTAAAAGAGGATTGGCTTTTTAAGGTTATCTTTACACTCAGCAATTGGACCATATATCTACAAATATATAGATTGTACCTCTTACATTTACAAAGAGATTATTTAAAAAGACTAGAATAATAACCTTGCTTTGATGTGAGAAGAAAAAAAATCATGGTTTTATTTTGTTTATATGTATTTTAGAAATGATGATATAATCTTAGTTAAATTTTTACAATTTTATATCTATAATTATTTAAAGAGACAAAACACCTTTGATGTAAAATGAATAATGAATGAGTGTATATATATATATATATATATATATATATATATATATATATATATATATCAATACAATGTTTTGATACTAAGTCGAAATTCTCCGTAAATTTTTACTAAAACTCCAAAAATTGTGTGAAAGAGAGAAGAAATATAATAAAAGAGGAAGGAATGAGCAACGGCGATCATTATGACTTTGGTTGAAAATATGTTTTCAATTTATTTTTTAAATAACAATAAGAAATTTATACTTCTTTAAAAAGTAAAGAAGAAGAATTTTATTTTAAAAAAAACCTTCCTTTAAAAGATTTTATTTTCAAAATTTATAAAAATAAATAAATTTATGTCAATAATATATTTATTTATGTAAAAAAGAATAATGATAACAAATTTTCAAAAGAAAGTATTTGCTAGCATAGCTTTTGACCAAGGCTCATTTTAGTACATAATAGCATAATAATGCTAAAATGCACCATGAAGGTTGGTCTCCCCATTAAATTCCCCAAAAATGCATGTAAAAAATACATGAAAAATTAAAAAGAGATTGAAAACACCATTTTCTCACTTTCTCTCTCTAAACCGCCACCTCCCAAGTAAAATCTAGCCATTTTTGTCAAGGCCCAGCCTATTCATAGGACTATGTCCTGAGTGGTACCAATTGGCTCAGTGGTACCAGGAGTGCGTCGACTAGGACTATGTCCTGAGTTCGAGCATCTGGGGACGCGAATTCTGACCAAGGTCAGGACAAAACCTTGAGGGGCCAGTGGGTTGCCAAAGAGGACAATACGGATGAGTCAAGGTAAACTTGGGGGGAAGCCTAAGGGGATGCCAGCCAATGGCCTATGAACGGGCTGGGCCTTGATAATAAAACGCGCGTTTTATTGTTAGAAGCTCACTCTTCAAGATATACAGTGCATCAGGGGAGTAATAAAATGTATCAGAATCTCAAAAAGGGTATTGGTGGTCAGGCATGAAAAGACACATCGTAGAGTTATAGCAAAGTATCTTGTATGTCAGCAGAGTAAGGTAGAGCACTAGAAGTTTGCAGGGTTATTGCAGTCTCTACCTATATCAACACAGAGATGGGAGCATGTTACCATAAATTTCGTGATGGGTTACAAAGGACCCATAGGAATCATGAGGCTATTTGGGTGATAGTCAATAGATTGACTAAGTCTGCCACTTTGTAGCTATGAAAGCTACTGATACTCTGAGTGCGTGGACGGATTTATGTGTAAGGGAAATTGTGGAACACCATGTAATTTTCAGTGAACATTGTATCAGATAGGGATTTTTGCTTCATTTCCCACTTCTGGGAACATTTTTCAAAAACCATAGGAACCCAGTTGAGTGTTAGCACAATTATCATCCTCAGACAGATGGTCAGTCAGAGAGGATTGTACAGATTCTGGAGGATATGTAGAAAGCGTGTGCAATTGATGTTAGAAGCTTCTGGAATGATCACTTGTCATTTGTTAAATTGCCTACAATGATAGTTATTACTAGAGTATCGGGATGACATTATATAAGGCATTGTATGGTCGTAGGGGTTATTCCTCGATTGGATGGGAATAAGTGGGTGAATGACAGATAATTGCTCCCGATTTGGTAAGACAATCCTCTGAGGATGTTCAGTTAATGTGTGAGAGATTAAGAACACCTCAGAGTAGACAGAAAAATTATGCTGACAAGAGACGGAGACTGTAGAAGCTCAAAGAGACTAGGTATGTTGAAAAGTCGATTCGGGTATTATACGGAAGGAGAAAGTGTTGAGGTCTAAGATGATCTCCCTAGTCAAAGTCCTTTGGTAGTATTACACTCAGAAAAAAGGCATATGGGAATTAAAGAGTATGAGAGTTGTTTATAGACCCATTTAACTTGGTTCTAATTTGAAGGACCAAATTTCTTAAGTGAGAGAGATTATGTAAGACCCAAATTTTTATCATATTTCCTTATTATTCACGTGATGTAAATATATATGTAAATTGAATCATAAGAAGAGTTTTACGTGAATGAAAAATGCAAATGGAATGAATGAAATTCCTGAATGCATTTAAAGATCAAATGGAGATTTAAATGGCCACATATTAAACGAATGAGATTCGAACCATTCAGATTTGAGATAAAAATTTAAAACACAAAATGAGAAAGGGTTCGTGAAGGGAAGTTTTTCTGATTTGGTCTCGACCACATTGAAGGGTAAAATGTGAGATCTGAGAATTTTAGATATATTTGAATGATGTAATATGAACTTGAAGTGTAATTTATTGAGCTAAGTGAATTGGGGAATGATAATTGGAGATTTATATGTTAAGTGTTTAAAATAAGTGTGAAGTTATGAGGACAGATCGATCTAGGAGAAGGAGAGATCGATCTGGTGAGTTAAAAATGACAAGGAAGGAGGAATTTGAGGAGCAGATCGATCTCCAATGGAAGAGGATCGATCTCCTTATGATTCTGTTTGAGAGAAGATCGATCTCATGAGGAAGAGATCGATCTCCAAATGATTCTGTTTGGGAGAAGATCGATCTCTTCAAGGAGCAGATCGATCTCATAAAGCCATAAAGAGATCGATCTCACCCCTCGACAGATCGATCTCCTAGGCATAAATTGCCCCAAATCGTCCCAAAAATTCAAATGCAGATCGATCTCATCAAGAGCCAGATCGATCTCCTACCCTCAGCCTATATAAGGAACCCCTGTTTTTCTCCTGCAATCTCACTTTCTCTCTCTTCTAACCCCCATTTTTGTCGAAACCTAGCTTTCTCACTCATCCAAAGCACCCATTTCCGGCCAAATCAGAAGTTGTGGTAAGAAGGAAAGTTGTTCCTCATCAAAGGGAGAACAACATACTTGGAAATCGAAAGACGGATCGAATCGAGGCAAGAGATAAGCTCTCCACAAGTTTTGGGTAATTTCTAAACCTCGATCTTGATATTTGAGATGATTTTGATGATAATGGTGGTTGTCATTGTGTTGAAATAGCTGAAAAATGATTAGGGATTGATGAAATTGCAATGTGGTTGGAGTGATAATGATATTTAGCAATTTTGGAAATTTGAGCTATAAATAGAAATTTAGACAATGTTGTGATTTAGCATAGATAATTGGCATGAGAAATGTAGAACGTTGAGATGTTGTGAATGAGAGTGTAGTTTGGGGTAGAGTTACGAGAATCAAGAGATTTGAGGTGTTATGAGCAATTATGCTCGATTTTGAGAATTGAGGTTGATGAGATAATTGAGTATTGATGTTTTAACATCGTTTGGACAGCTCGAGAGTTCTAGAGTGGAATACGAGGCTAGTCCGTGATACGGGGGAAACGATTGCACTATACGAGGTGCAAAGAGGTAAGAGAAATCTAAACCATTTGTGTATGTGATTTGTAAACTATTATAGCATGATTTGTGGTTTATAAAACAAGCATGTTGAGTGTTGTGTTGAGATATAATTGCACACGGTTTTATAGCCGGTTGGAGCCCATTATTTTATGCGTTTATAAGCTGAGTGTAAAATTGCTTTATAAACCGTCGAATTTGTGTGAGTAATGAACTGGGCTCCACGTTAAGGCAATATCGAGATTTGAGAAATGTGTGTGCGCTTTGCCGGTTGGAACTCGATTTTATTATGTTTTGTGTTGAGTACAAAACGGTTTTCAAATGAGTTTTATGAGAGAAAAACCATTATGAGTTCTACGTGAAGGCAAACCAGTCTTGTGTGATAAGACTTAGGTGTGTAATTTTGAGTACATACCGGGCATTGCTCTGGTAGCATATAAGCCCGATTTCTTCTCCGTTCTGGTAACGTGAGAATAACTCATTCTGTGGCTATGCCACGTATACTTGGTGGCCGTTGCCACGTGTGAAACCCCATTTGGTGGCCGTTGCCACGTGAGAAACCCTATTGGTGGCCGTTGCCACGTGATACCCCATTTGGTGGCCGTTGCCACGTGTGAAACCCCATTTGGTGGCCGTTGCCACGTGAGAAACCCTATTGGTGGCCGTTGCCACGTGATACCCCATTTGGTGGCCGTTGCCATGTATGAAACCCCATTTGGTGGCCGTTGCCACGTGAGAACCCCTAATTAGTGGCCGTTGCCACGTGAAACCCTATTCTGTGGCTGTACCACGTGTGAATTTAAATCAGTGGCTATGCCACGTGAGTTAGTGGCTGTGCCACGTGTGAAATTGAATCAGTGGCTATGCCACGTGTGTGCATTATTATTATAGTGATTTTATCACGTTCATTGAGAAAGCGTTTATCGCATTATTTTCACATCCTTTGTTATTGCTCTAGACTGAGCCTTTTTACTTTATGTTTTCACATGATTTGAGACATGAGAATGTCATTTTGAGTACTTTCATGCTATGGTTTTCAAATGAGATTAATGAGTTTCATATACAAATAAATATTTTTTGATGTGCATTTTGGTTTATGAAATGAGTCCCTTACCCCCTTTACTGAGCGATTTAGAAGCTCACCCTGTTTTCTTTCCCCCCAGATCTCTTCAAGTGAAAAGGGTTTTCCTGCGACGTACGGAGTAGTGGCTGGTGGAGGACTTGAGCTCCAGGCCATATATTGTATTTTGAGGTATCTTTTATCTTTTCATGTACCCAGACAATTACTGTAATTGCAGACACTTGATGTATAATATTGTATGGGATGTATTAGGATTAATTAACTTGAGGTCAAGTAATGTATATGATATAATATATACTATTAAATGACGAGATCCTGAGGTATAATATAGGTGATGATGTATAACACTGCACAGGAATGCACTCTTAATTGTGAATGAATGAATAAAAAGTTTTAAATTAGCCCTATTTTTTGCACTTCCGGGGCGTGACAGTTTTCTTGGTATCAGAGCTTAGGGTGTCTAGTACTGTCAGTGTCGGTTAAGGGAAATAGAATACATCCCAAGTGTCTGTAATAGTCTGGTCATGAACTGAAATTGAGGATTGAGATTTCAATCGATTCTGATATGTACGCGCAGGAGATGAGTTAAGATAGAGAATGAGTGGACGACGAGGTCGTTCGAGGAGGCAGGCAGAGTCCCCTCCGCCACCTGCCCCACAACCAGAGAGTCCTAACTCTCGATTTAATCGGATTAAGACCGATGTGAGGCAAGGTTTTGAGTAGATGGCAGCGTTATTCGCGCAACACTTTGGAGTTAATGCCTCGGGTACTACTCCTACACTACCACAAGGACCTCCTATACCCCCAATACCTCCCATCACTTAGCCTGATGATAGAAGTATGGTCCGACTGAAGGATTTTCTGAAGATGAATCCACCCGTGTTTAGGGGAAAGAAGGATCCTACAGAGGCTAAGGAGTGGCTGACGGAGTTGAGAATTATATTTGATTATCTGGGGTGCACCGATGCTGAGAGGGTCAGTATGAGTATCTATATGTTGAAAGGGAGAGTTCGAGATTGGTGGGGTACTACCCAGGGTATTCTGATGTCCCGCTAGGATGTGATTGGTTGGGAAGAGTTCCAGACAGCCTTTAGGACCCAATATGTACCACGAGCCGCCCAGAGAAAGAAACAGGCCGAGTTTTTGAGTTTGGTACAGGGTGACATGTCTGTGGATGACTATGAGAGCCAATTCACAGCATTATTGAGATATGACCCAGAGACCTTTAAGAATGAAGAGCTCCGCACAAAGAAATTCGTATATGGATTAAAGCCCATCATCAGAGATAGATTGATAGGGCTATGTATTACTGAGTTTGGAGATGATCTGAGACGAGCATAAGAGATTGAAAGAGGAATTGAAATGGTACAAACCCAGAATGAGCTCAGAGCGGTGAATAGAGATAAGTGCAAGAGGCCAGCGATTTTCCAAACAGAGGATCGGAGAGGTTCCTTCAGAAGAGGAAGGATTGAGGTACAGAAGGGCAGATTAGAGAGACCCAGAGGGTACCCTAACATTAGAGAGACCCCTCGAGATGTCAGGCCTGAGACAAGGTTTTGCAAAAATTGTGGCCGAATGCATGAGGGAAGTTGTACTGGGTCGATCCATGGATGTTTTAGATGTGGAGACATGGGTCACATGGTGAAGGATTGCCCTCAACCTCAGAAACCACATGTCTTGGAGCCCACTAGACAATAGCCTCAGAGAGTGAATCCCCCGAGACGGGCCACTGCTGCAGAGAAAGGAAAGAGACCTGTTACCCAGGGATGTGTGTTTGCCCTAGATAAGGAGACTGTTGACACTTCTGCAGAAACTATAAGAGGTACACTCTCTGTCTGTAATCATAAGGCTCATGTGTTGATTGATTCAGGATCCACGCATTCGTTTATTTCTGAGCATTTTGCATGTAGATTAAACTTGAAGTTTGAACCTCTAGAATATATACTACATGTAAATACCCCTATGCATGAATCCCAGAGAACTGAGTTAATCTGTAGAGGATGTGAGATAAAGGTGGGAGATAGAGGGATGTTAGGAGATCTAATCATATTGAATATACATGGATTTGATGTAATTTTGGGAATGGATTGGTTGGCAGCCAATCGAGTGAGCCTAGATTGCTACACTAAGATTGTAACTTTCTCCCTACCTGAACCTTACAGTGTACGATTGAGATATTGAGGAAATGATTATGTGGATTTCTAGTAAGTAATTTGAGAATTTTGATATTATTTTGGAGAATATTAACTATGATTGTTCATGTGAAGGTTATGAGACACTCATCTCAGACGATGAGCGGGAACATCCGAGGATTGAGATATACCTGTGGTTTGCGAATTTCTAGATGTTTTTCCAGATGAATTACCAGGTTTACCACCAGAGAGAGAGCTGGAGTTTACCATTGATTTTGTACCAGATACTCAGCCGATCTCTAAACCTCCCTACAGGATGGCATTAGTGGAACTTGAGGAATTGAAGAAACAACTACAGGAGTTATTGGATCAAGGGTTTATTAGACCCAGTGTTTCACCGTGGGGACCGCCAGTACTATTTGTTAAGAAGAAGGATGGTAGTCTCAGATTATGTGTAAACTACCGGTTGTTGAATAAAGCCACGGTGAAGAATAAATACCCATTGCCCAAGATTGATGATCTACTTGATCAGCTGAGAGGGGCATCAGTCTTTTCTAAGATTGATTTGAGATCGGGCTATCACCAATTGAGGATCAAGGAAGAAGATATTCCAAAGACGGCCTTTAGGACGAGGTATGGCCATTATGAATTTCTGGTGATGTCCTTTGGATTGACGAACCCCCCTGCAGCATTTATGAGGTTGATGAACGAGGTGTTCAGAGACTATCTGGATAAATTTGTGATAGTCTTTATTGATGATATCCTGGTATACTCTCTGTCGTATGAGGAGCATGCACAGCATTTGTGGTTAGTACTACAGATACTCCGAGATAAGCAATTATATGGAAAGCTTAGTAAGTGTGAGTTTTGGCTGGATTGGATAGCTTTCCTTGGTCATATAGTCTTAGAGGAAGGAGTATCAGTGGACCCAAGCAAGGTGGAGGCTGTGCTTAATTGGGAGAGACCGAGGACAGTTACTGAGGTACGAAGCTTCATTGGTTTGGCAGGGTATTACAAAAGATTTGTGGAAGGATTTTCCTGGATTGTCACCCCTTTAACTAAGCTCACGTGTAAAGAGACTCCATTTATATGGACTGATCAATGTGAGCTCACTTTTTAGGAATTAAAGAGGAGGTTGACAGCGGCACCTGTGTTAACTATTCCTGAGGGATCAGGAGGATTCTCAGTGTATAGTGATGCATCTCATCAGGGATTGGGGTGTGTGCTTATGCAGCACAGAAGAGTGGTCGCATATGGATCGTGACAGCTGAAAGACCATGAGCGAAATTACCCCATGCATGATTTGGAGTTAGCTGCTGTGGTATTTGCTTTGAAGATCTGACGACACTACTTATATGGGGAAAGATTCCAGATCTTCACTGATCACAAGAGTTTGAGATATCTCTTTGATCAGAAAGAGTTAAACATGAGACAAAGGAGATGGATGGAACTCCTTAAGGATTATGACTACGAGATTCTTTATCATCCGGGTATGGCGAATGTAGTTGCTGATGCCCTGAGCAAGAAGAGTATGATATCTACTATGATGATCAGGGAATGGGATTTACTGGAGCAGTTCGTCGAACTTCGGATCAGAGTTAAAGAGATAGAGACTGGATTTTTGGCTAGCTTACGGATAGAGCCCAGAATCATGGATCAGATTAGAACTGGGCAGCGCAATGATCAAAGATTGATAGATATGATTAGCCAAGCTGAACAGAGTTCGCAGTCAGATCTCACCATCAGTGAGGATGGATTGTTGAGATTTAGAGGATGGATTTGTGTAACCGGACGATGATACCCTGAAGAGACAGATACTGAGAGAATCCCACTACTCGCGATACACAATGCACCTAGGGAGTACTAAGATGTACCGAGACTTGAGAAAGGTGTATTGGTGGAGTGGTATGAAGCGAGATGTGGCAGAGTATGTGGCCAGGTGTTTAGTATGCCAGCAAGTGAAAGCTGAGCATCGGAAGCCCGGAGGATTACTACAGCCCTTACCTGTACCTACATGGAAATGGGAGCATGTCACTATGGACTTTATTATGGGTTTACCGAGGACCCGAAGAGGTCATGACGCTATATGGGTTATAGTGGATAGATTGACCAAGAGTGCCACTTCCTTGCCATCAAGAGCACAGATACTGTGGATGCCTTAGCTGAGCTTTATGTCAGCGAGATAGCTAGATTACATGGGGCTCCAGTGAGTATTACTTCTGATAGAGATTCTCGGTTTACTTCCAGATTTTAGACCCAGTTTCAGGAGTCCATGGGATCTCGATTGAGTTTCAGTACCGCCTATCATCCTCAGACAGATGGTCAGTCAGAGAGGACTATTCAGACCCTGGAGGATATGTTGAGGGCGTGTACGATGGATTTTAAGGGATCATGGGATGATCACCTGCCCCTAGCAGAGTTTGCATACAATAACACCTATCATGCGAGTATTGGAATGACACCTTTTGAGGCTCTATATGGTAGGAGGTGTAGATCCCCTGTAGCTTGGGAAGAAGTCAGTGACAGAAAGATAAATGCTCCCGATCTTGTTGAGCAAGCCGTACAGAGTGTGAAACTCATATGTGAGAGGTTACGTGCTGCATAAAGTAGACAGAAAAGCTACGCGGATGTGCGTAGACGGCCACTCGAGTTTGAGATTGGTGATGCAGTATTTCTGAAAATATCACTGAGTAAGGGTATCATGCGATTTGGGAAGAAAGGAAAATTGAGTCCTCGATACGTAGGACCATTCGAGATTCTTGAGAGAGTGAGAGAGGTAGCTTACAGATTAGCATTACCCCCACAGATGTCCGGAATACACAATGTTTTTCATGTGTCTATGTTGAGAAAGTACCACCCAGACCCTTCTCATGTTATAGAGTATGATGAGATGGACATACAGAAGGACATGAGCTACACTGAGGAACCCGTCCGGATTTTCGATAAAAAGGAGAAGGTACTGAGAAACAAGAGCATCCCATTAGTGAAAGTTTTATGGAAATATCACTCAAGGGCAGAGGCAACGTGGGAACTAGAGAGTCTCATGAAGGAGAAATATCCCCATCTATTTGACTAGTTGAGTTGAATTTGGAGGACCAAATTCTTTTTAAGGTGGGGAGGATGTGAGATCTGAGAATTTTAGATATATTTGAATGATGTAATATGAACTTGAAGTGTAATTTATTGAGCTAAGTGAATTGGGGAATGATAATTGGAGATTTATATGTTAAGTGTTTAAAATAAGTGTGAAGTTATGAGGACAGATCGATCTGGGAGAAGGAGAGATCGATCTGGTGAGTTAAAAATGACAAGGAAGGAGGAATTTGAGGAGCAGATCGATCTCCAATGGAAGAGGATCAATCTCCTTATGATTCTGTTTGGGAGAAGATCGATCTCCTCAAGGAGCAGATCGATCTCATAAAGCCATAAAGAGATCGATCTCACCCCTCGACAGATCGATCTCCTAGGCATAAATTGCCCCAAATCGTCCCAAAAATTCAAATGCAGATCGATCTCATCAAGAGCCAGATCGATCTCCTACCCTCAGCCTATATAAGGAACCCCTGTTTTTCTCCTACAATCTCACTTTCTCTCTCTTCCAACCCCCATTTTTGCCGAAACCTAGCTTTCTCCCTCATCCAAAGCACCCATTTCCGGCCAAATCAAAAGTTGTGGCAAGAAGGAAAGTTGTTCCTCATCAAAGGGAGAACAACATACTTGGAAATCGAAAGACGGATCGAATCGAGGCAAGAGATAAGCTCTCCACAAGTTTTGGATAATTTCTAAACCTCGATCTTGATATTTGAGATGATTTTGATGATAATGGTGGTTGTCATTGTGTTGAAATAGCTGAAAAATGATTAGGGATTGATGAAATTGCAATGTGGTTGGAGTGATAATGATATTTAGCAATTTTGGAAATTTGAGCTATAAATAGAAATTTAGACAATGTGGTGAATTAGCATAGATAATTGGCATGAGAAATGTAGAACGTTGAGATGTTGTGAATGAGAGTGTAGTTTGGGGTAGAGTTACGAGAATCAAGAGATTTGAGGTGTTATGAGCAATTATGCTCGATTTTGAGAATTGAGGTTGATGAGATAATTGAGTATTGATGTTTTAACATCGTTTGGACAGCTCGAGAGTTCTAGAGTGGAATGCGAGGCTAGTCCGTGATACGAGGGAAACGATTGCACTATACGAGGTGCAAAGAGGTAAGGGAAATCTAAACCATTTGTGTATGTGATTTGTAAACTATTATAGCATGATTTGTGGTTTATAAAACAAGCATGTTGAGTGTTGTGTTGAGATATAATTGCACACGATTTATAGCCGGTTGGAGCCCATTATTTTATGCGTTTATAAGCTGAGTGTGAAATTGCTTTATAAACCGTCGAATTTGTATGAGTAATGAACTGGGCTCTACGTTAAGGTAATATCGAGATTTGAGAAATGTGTGTGTGCTTTGCCTGTTGGAACTCGATTTTATTATGTTTTGTGTTGAGTACAAAACGATTTTCAAATGAGTTTTATGAGAGAAAAACCATTATGAGTTCTACGTGAAGGCAAACCAGTCTTGTGTGATAAGACTTAGGTGTGTAATTTTGAGTACACACCGGGCATTGCTCTGGTAGCATGTAAGCCCAATTTCTTCTCCGTTCTGGTAACGTGAGAATAACCCATTCTGTGGCTATGCCACGTATACTTGGTGGCCGTTGCCACGTGTGAAACCCCATTTGGTGGCCGTTGCCACGTGAGAAACCCTATTGGTGGCCGTTGCCACGTGATACCCCATTTGGTGGCCGTTGCCACGTGTGAAACCCCATTTGGTGGCCGTTACCACGTGAGAAACCCTATTGGTGGCCGTTGCCACGTGATACCCCATTTGGTGGCCGTTGCCACGTGTGAAACCCCATTTGGTGGCCGTTGCCACGTGAGAACCCCTAATTAGTGGCCGTTGCCACGTGAAACCCTATTCTGTGGCTGTGCCACATGTGAATTTAAATCAGTGGCTATGCCACGTGAGTTAGTGGTTGTGCCACGTGTGAAATTGAATCAGTGGCTATGCCACGTGTGTGCATTATTATTATAGTGATTTTATCACGTTCATTAAGAAAGCGTTTATCGCATTATTTTCACATGCTTTGTTATTGCTCTAGACTGAGCCTTTTTACTTCATGTTTTCACATGATTTGAGACATGAGAATGTCATTTTGAGTACTTTCATGCTATGGTTTTCAAATGAGATTAATGAGTTTCACATACAAATAAATATTTTGTGATGTGCATTTTGGTTTATGAAATGAGTCCCTTACCCCCTTTACTGAGCGATTTAGAAGCTCACCTGTTTTCTTTCCCCCCAGATCTCTTCAAGTGAAAATGGTTTTCCTGCGACGTACGGAGTAGTGGCTAGTGGAGGACTTGAGCTCCAGGCCATATATTGTATTTTGAGGTATCTTTTATCTTTTCATGTACCCAAACAATTACTGTAATTGCAGACACTTGATGTATAACATTGTATGTGATGTATTAGGATTAATTAACTTGAGGTCAAGTAATGTATATGATATAATATATACTATTAAATGACGAGATCCTGAGGTATAATATAGGTGATGATGTATGACACTGCACAGGAATGCACTCTTAATTGTGAATGAATGAATAAAAAGTCTTAAATTAGCCCTATTTTCCGCACTTCCGGGGCGTGACATAAAACGATCAAAAGACTCAAAAATTCGATGTCAATTCGGTAAGAGATTAACACTGTAAACATGGATCCAGGGAATCTTGATCAATAAAGGAGAAATAATTAAATTTCAGGTTAAATTGATCAATATATGAATTTTTGGAATAAACCGAAATTTTCACCTCAGGAAATTATCCTGAAAATATTGAAAAAAAATATACCGAAAAGATAAAATAAGACAGATAAATTCAATTAATTAGTTAAATGAATAAAATATAAATTTTTGGGATATTTTTGGCAAAAATAATATATTTTATTCTAATTAAATAATACATAATAAATAATAAAATAATAAAATAATAAAATAATAAAAATAAAAGAGAAGAAAGGTTTTCTGTCGCGCGAAAGTCGCACGACAGAGAAAGGGAGGGGGATTGGGAAAACTCGATCCTCCCAAAAATTCCCCTCCCATCGGCGAGGAGACCCCGGCGAGAGGACGAGAGGGGGAGCACGAGCCACCGTCGGCACCACCAGCTCGAAGGAACGACGACCGACGAGAGAGAGGGAGAGAAATGGTGAAACCGATGGGGAAAAGAGAAATCCGATGAGCTCAGCATCGATTAGCCCCGACCACCACCAATCGTACGTTCCCCAGGCGAAGACCGATCGATGGTTGAATCGGCTAGTGAAACGGCTGGCAGCACCGTCAACGGAGGAGGAGAGAAAACGGTAGCGAAGCCGAAGGGAAAAGAGGCCGAACCAGCCACTTTCTGGCCAGTCCTGGTGAAACCGACATGACCTAAATCACCTAAAAGCCACTACAAATTTTTTTTATTTTTATTTTTCGATTCTTCTTTAATTCTTACCTTTCTCTCATCGTGACCATCCTACCAATAGTTGGGCTATGATTCGGTGTTAGTTCCCTCACACTATTTACCATTTCATTTCCATATTCACATTCACATATCAGGATTTACTATCCTCTGACTTTAACTAAATACATATTCAATGGTATTTACATAAATCTACATCCCCGACATCATATCCGTTTATAGTACTGTGCATTTACATGTTCAGATACAAAACTATACAAATGTGTATACCTGACTCTCGATGGGACGCAGCGGATACCAAAGATGCAAGTCCCCAGCCATACTCAAACTACTGAAAGTACTCTGTAGAGGGGGAAAATAAGAGGGGGGTTCAGGCTCAACAAGAGATACATTTAAAATAGCTTTAAATACTCAAAACAAGGTAAAACTCGTGGTTTTACAAATCATCATAAACATGGGCTATAGTAGAGATGCTTAGTTTCATATATGAATTTGAAACATGCTGAAATCATTGTTTACGCATTATGCATCACTTGGGTAAAACTTAAATATAGCATGCATATCATATGGTGTAAAGAAGTAAAAAGCATCTCATCTCATCAAATCATACATATCGTATCTCAAGGGCTACCTTAAAACTTCATCATAGAAAACATGTGCTAATAGCAAGTAGTATAAAAAGGTAGCATGAAATGTGCAAAAACATAAATATCCTTCCATCAATTCATCGTGGAGCCAGGCATAATCATATACTCGTCCCGAAGGACATCATACATCAGGTCCCGTAGGACGCTCATGTGAGACCCCGTATAGGTTTAACCTGGTACATATGTAAATGATTTCGTGAAGTATGTAATGTACTAGTAATGTGAAGCATATGTGATGTAAAGTCCATAAGATTAATGTACAAACTTGTAATAAGAGTTATGATGTACGTACAAGATGTATTAAATATGAATATGAATAAATGGACTTTGATATATGATGAATGTGAGCGGAATGAAAAGTGAGTATTGGGGTAAAATGGAAAAGTTGCATAAGTGTTGTAACTATTGGCACAGCTAATTAGCTAAGTATGGTATACCTTTAGTTATATAAAGATTTCTCACAAGTTTTAATGGGTACAAAGTGTAAATGGATGCCATTTTCAAGTCTCAAAGATGATTGAATGAGAAAATGACTATGACAGCAAATTTAAGGTGTTTTGGGTAAAGTTACTGCAGAAAATCTGGAAAATATGAAGGTCAGATCGATCTCATAGGATGAGAGATCGATCTGGAAGAGCCAAAATGAACTTATTTTGAGCTATGGAGCAGGACAGATCGATCTCCAAAGGAGCCAGATCGATCTTATAAACATTCTGTAATGAGAAGATCAATTTTAAAGCAAGAGGATCGATCTCCTTAGCTTTCTGTTTGAGACAGATTGATCTCAAGACTAGACAGATCGATCTCCTTAAGGGTTTGTAAAGAGCAGATCGATCTCCTACGAGAGGCAGATCAATCTCTAAGGGGAAAATTGGCCTTCGACAGATCGATCTCATAATGGAAGACGATTGATCTTATAGTGGTTGTGTTTAGTAAAAAAGACTACCAAACCTTGCAGAGATCGATCTCTACAAGGACCAGATCGATCTCATTAGCCTGCATCTATAAAAAGAGCACGAGATTGAGATGAAAACTCAGAACTCTTTCCCCACCAAACCTCACCTGCCATTTTCTCTCAAGACCCAAGCTTCCTCACTCTAAAAATCACTACATTTCAGCCAGTTTTTGAAGAAGCTCAAGAAGGGAAAGTTGTTCATTGAAGCAAGGAGAACAACATACCCAAAAATCTCATATTGGAGTGACCAAGAGAAGGAGTTATGGCTACCACAAGTTTGGTTAAGAAAAAGGGGTAAGTTCTTCAACCCTTAATCTTTAAATAAGGATTCTAGACATTGTATGGGTTGAATGGTATGCAAAATGTTGATAAGAGTGAATTGTAGTGATGAGTGAGTAATGTTAAGAGAAATTTAAGAAGAGGGAAATTTATGGAAAGCTTGAGAAATAGTTTAATGAGATAAGTGATACAAATGGAAAAGTGATATATGATTTAAAGGCTCGAAAGGTATAAATGGGAGAATAAGTGACAATGAGGATATTTGGGAGAATGAAAAGAAATGACTTAATGGTTATGTGTGTAGATTGGAAGAACGTGGAACACAGCTAACCTGGATCACGAACGGAGCATACATGACAAGGGAAATATATGTACAATTCGAGGTAAGGGACTGTGTGTTAGCTATAGAGATGTTCATACGTATTTTACGATAATTTCGTAGATATATTACTAGAATTAGTATGATACTACGATTCTATGAAATGATATGGAACATGAAATGTACTATGATAAATATGGGGTAAGGAAATAACATGATATGCATGTTTTCAATGTTTTTCTCAATTTTGTATTGATATTGGTGATTGAGAAATGATGATGATAGGTTGGCTAATTTTACATGTTTTAGCATGAAGAGGCATGCTGCATAAATAAACATGTTTTGAGTTTTAAAAAGAGAAAATAGCCATCTATCGGATTTGAGATGAGATCGGTGTTGGAGCTCTAGCTCACACCCATTTTAATGACTTTGACTATGTGCTGGAGTGTTAGCTCGCACATGTTTCTATGCTTTTGATGTGCCGTGCTGGAGTTTAATTCGCACAATGGTTTTGAGAAAAGTGCTGGAGCATTACTCGCACCTATTTTTAATGAGTTGAGGTAATCTTGGGGGTTTGGGACCTAAGGGGATGCTAGCCGATGCTCGGAACGAGCTGGGCCTTAATGATAAACGTACCGCGTTGGAGCCTTGCGATGATTGTGTGTTACGCTGATTGCTCACCTAGTATATGAGATATGGTTCAGGATGAAAAGTCCATCAGAGTTGGAGTATGGACTTGGGTCCACGGTCGTACGTAGTACTGTGTAGTTGTCCGTTAGTATACTATATACTGTGTTGGGTGCATGTGAGTACGAGTATCGCGTAGATGATACATGGCATACCTTATACCATGAGTATATGAGGAGATGAAGTTAATTGAGATGAGCCGGAGGGTAGGACTGACCCATCCCCCTTCAGGCGAAGTGATACCCTGTGCACACCTGATCAGTGATGCCTGGGATCACTGACTATGGCCATATGTCATGGTTATTAGATTGTCGAAAATTCCATGTCTATCTCAGAGATTCGAGAAAACAGAGAAAACTCAGAAAAGAAAAAGAGACTTGAGGAAAAAAATGATTGAGAAAGTAAAGAGATTTTATGTTTTGATAAATCTCTGATTTAAACACTTGTGCCGCGAGGGCATTGTTTTATGAATCATGTTTTAAAATGGAAGCATGACATATATGATTTACATGAAAGTGCAAATGAGAAATGTATGTTTAAATGCATTTTTGTATAATATTTCCATTTATATCAAAAACATGGTTTCTGGTTTATACATGCATGAGCTATGTAGGTAGTACGATATCTACCTACCAGCATTCATTTCCTTACTGAGCTGTGGTTTGCTCACCCCACTATATTCCTCTTCCAGATACTGAGAAGTAGGAAAGCGGTGGTCTCTGGATCTCTTTTTGCGTTGGACAACTCCCATCAAATGAAAAGGTATAAGAACAGTATACACAAGAGCATTTTGTATCTATTACCTTGTATCGCACAGTTATACCTAAGGAAATGTAACAGTTTTATGGGGATGACATGTAAAGATATTATTATACAATTAATTTTGTATATTTACACACTTGGGAGTGTGAATTAAATTTTAAACATTTTCGCTGTAAATTCAAGGAACTTTAGTAATTGCATCGCCTCACAGCCCAACCGTAGTAGCGTAAGTATAGACAAAGGACACCCGGAAATGGGGTATGACAGTTCATCATAGGTACATATGGCCATTGTACAGGGGAGCCGTAGAACTGGATCAGGGTCGTACGCTGCCCTATCTCGCGCACCACCAAGTGTGGACTATACGCACGAACTCATGTGCACCACCAAATATGGACTATATGCGAATTTCAAGTCAAAGCCCTGCCCGTTCCCTGGCTGTCGGCTAGAAAATCCTTGATCGTCTTCATACGCTACCCTATGTATGCAAGACCGATCCCAGATCACTCTGACCTCGTCATATCATGCCTTTGCGGGACTCTAGCCTGCTTACCCCAAAAACATGGTTTTCATAAATCTTTAGGGGCCTCTTACCCATTTCTTATGAAAAACCATAGTTTCAAATCATTTCTTGGGACTTTAACCGATATAATCATAAAAACATAGTTTGTAAACCCCTTCGGGACTTTAACCTTTATCATGAAATCATTGCTTTCGTAAAACATTCTCGGGGCTCTTCCCCATCATTTCTTGAAATCAAACCATGTTTTATTCATCATATTGAAAAATCACATTTTCATAAACATGTGAAGTAAAATGTATCTGATGCCAGTAGAAAACATGTGGAAAAACATAGGAAAACGGTTTAGTTTCGGTTTTTAAGGCATCGCAACCTATTTCATAAAATCTCATTCAACTAACATACATAAAGTCATTGGTAAGGATTGTGGAGCACTAATGCTACCCTAAATTATATCCCTTACCTCACTTTACTCTGTACAGTCTGACTTTTTCCAAAAAGTTTGCGTCATGCAGTCCGATCTGCTCCCAATAAAATCTCTGGAGCAATGTATAATTATTTATCGGGTCAAAAATCATACAATTAACTGTATTTCATAATTTTTGAGCTTAATTCAAAGTATTGAGCCCGTTTACAATATTGGGCCCGATTGCACCTTAATGGGCCTTAATCAGCCTTAAGCCCATTTTCCACTTACTATTCACATCACCGAGGCCTATTGGGCTCATTGGGTCCACCAACAATTTATTGGACCTCGTTCTAAACTCTTGGATGGCTCAAATAATTATTTACGACAATTTATCTCCAATTCCAAAATATAATTCATTTTATGCGGAAATAAATTCATAATTTATGCGGTAAATTTTTAACACGCATAACGATGCAATTGTCATAAATAAGGGTTACTTACCCAAGATTCCGTGATAGTACACAAATCGAGGTTCACTCGAGCTCTCGTTTGTCACCAATTATCGAGCTACATATTTATATATTTTTCGGGTCAAATTCAGTCAAATATATGTTTAAATAATTATTTCAAAAATTAAATCGGTCCATTTGATCACTTACCGGCTTACCCGTAGCTCGACTGCATCACGGAATTTTTCCCCATTTTTCCTTTTCTTCTTTCTTTTTTTTCTTCTTTTCTGGCTGAACCGGTTCGGTCCGATTCAGCTCGGTTCAGTCCGGTTCGATTTTTTCCTTCACCGTTCAGAGCTTCGTCGACCGATTCTTCGTCAACTTCCTTTTCCAGCTTGTCCGCGAGGTCGTCCGGTGCACGAATTTGGTGTCGGTTTCACCAGGACTGGCCGAAAAGTGGTCGATTCGGCCTCTTTTCCCTTCGGCCTTGCTACCATTTTCTCTCCTCCGCCGTTGACGGCGCTGTAGGCAGTTTCACTGGCTGATTCAACCACTGATTGGTCGGTCTTCGCCTGGGGAACGTTCGGCTGGTGGTGGTCGGGGCTAATCAGCGTCGAGCTAGCCAGATTTCTCTTTTCTCCCTCAGTTTCGTCATTTCTCTCCCTCTCTCTCTCCGGTCGTCGTTCCTTCGAGCTGGTGGTGTTGACAGTGGCTCGCGCTCCCCCTCTCGTCCTCTCGTTAGGGTCTCCTCGTGGGTAGGGGGAAAATTTTGGGAGGATTGGGTTTTCCCGATCCCCCTCCCTTTCTCTGTCGCGCGAAATCCTTTCTTCTCTTTCTATTTTTATTTTTTATTTCATTATTTTATTATTTATTATGTATTATTTAATTAGAATAAAATATATTATTTTTGCCAAAATATCCCAAAAATTTATATTTTATTCATTTAACCAATTAATTGAATTTATCTGTTTTATTTTTTCTTTTCGGTATATTTTTCTAATATTTTCGGAATAATTTCCTGAGGTGAAAATTTCGGTTTATTCCAACAATTCATATCTTGATCAATTTTGGGAGGATTGGGTTTTCCCGATCCCCCTCCCTTTCTCTGTCGTGCGACTTTCGTGCGACAGAAAACCTTTCTTCTCTTTTTTCTTTTATTTTTTATTTTTTTTATTTTTTATTTTATTATTTATTATATATTATTTAATTAGAATAAAATTTATTATTTTTGCCAAAATATCCCAAAAATTTATATTTTATTCATTTAACAAATTAATTGAATTTATCTATCTTATTTTATCTTTCCGATATATTTTTCCAAAATTTTCGAAATAATATCCTGAAGTGAAAATTTCGGTTTATTCCAATAATTCATATCTTGATCAGTTTAACCTGAAATTTAATTATTTATCCTTTATTGATCAAGATTCCCTGAATCCATATTTACAATGTCAATTTCTTACCGAATTGACATCGAATTTTTGAGTCTTTTGACCATTTTATCCTTCAACGTGGTCGGGACCAAATCAGCACAACTTCCCTTCACGAACCCTTTCTCATTTCGTGTTTTAAATTTTTATCTCAAATTCGAATGGTCCGAATCCCATTCGTTTAATATGTGGCCATTTAAATCTCCATTTGATCTTTAAATGCATTCAGGAATTTTATTCATTCCATTTTCATTTTTCATTCACGTAAAACTCTTATTATGATTCAATTTACATATAACCATGTTTACATCATGTGAATCATAAGGAAAGATGATAAAAATTTGGGTCTTACAATTTTCAGCCAAAACTTCCTTCTACAAACTTGTTCTACTCCTCCTCTACAACATACTAAAATTTGAGAGGTAAATTCCAATGTTTGATCAAGTTTTGGGATACGATACTAAAGTGGTGTAAGTTTTGGTTTAAGCTAGATCCATGGGGTTTTGGTTGCTTTCAATTTCCAAGCTTTATATATGTTGATGAGGGACTGATATAGTGTATTTGTGTATGCTTAGATTGAACCAAAAGTCCCTCGAAGATTGTCTTTAAGTTTCAGTCAAGCTTGGGTTTTATAGGTAATGGATGTTTTAAAGCTTCAAGATGATATCTGTTAATGTCTATAATGCATTAAGATGAATATGTGTCAGGACCCGTTCTCAATCCATGACTAAACCAAAAACCACTACAAAATTTTCTCATTTTAACTTACCTTTCCTCTCTTCAATGGTTGGACTATGATTCGATGTCAGAATCCTCGCTTACCACATTATCCATTATCATACATACATGTCAATATACTATTATTGACTGTAACTGCTTTTATAATACATGTGAGATTATATAAAAGCTAATACAAATACATTCCCCATAATATATATAGTATACATCACTGTGTTGTTTCTATGTTTAGATATATAACCGTACAAAATCTGTATACCTGGCGGTCGATAGGAAATAGTAGTGGACTCAAGAATACTATCCCTCAATAGCTCTCACTCTACTGCTGATGCTCTGTAGAGAGATGTAAAGAAAGGGGGGTGAGCATACAACACGCTCAGTAAAGAAATCAGGCAAGCAAGTAGATATCTACACTATCTACTCAAAATAATGCTATGCCTTGAAAACATTATTTCCTTTACTCACTTTAAAAGCATGTCTTTAAATATATATATATATATATATACATACTTGTACAGATTAAATCCCATGTACAGAAATCATGCTTTCTTTCTCAAATGTAGGCATGGCAAAACAATGCATCTTTATATAAATCATGCTTTTAGATAAATCATGCCATGTATATTTAAATCACAATAAATATGGCATTAAATCATTCACATCACAAAATGTAAATAGTCAATCCCTCAGGTCTGTCCATAATTAAATCAGTCAATCATGTGATATATCATGTGAGACTCAATGGTGAAAATGTAAATAGTATCATAGACTATGATCATATCCGACATGTGATCCCAAGCAACACAGATCTCGGTGTGCAGGGCATCACTGCTGCAACGGGAGGGGGGTCAGTCCATCACAACTGCCAGTTATATCCTCCTCAACTCCACAACATCACATGGTACAGTGTACTCCATGCCACTCGCACGGTACAACGTACTCCGTGGACCCTACATCATAGTCGGGGTGCCTGCCATAGGTCTTAGCCCTCCAACCATGGAATATCATACCACGTCTCTAGTATCCTCATGCGGATATCCTCTCACATAGTGTGACACTCAGTCTACACAAGGAATCAAGCTTGGATTTCAACATGTATTATATATCACATACAGTGCGCGCCTTTGAGCACGACTCACAGTCGACACTCCGCTCAAACACTGTTTCACATCACAAACTCAACCCTAGTGCGAGTAAACCTCCAACAACTAGGTCAATGCATAGTTCATGTATTAAATCAAGTATGAGCAATAGCTCCAGTACCATGCAATGCATAATATCATCAAATCAAGTACGAGCAATAGCTCCAATACTATGTCATGTATAAATCATGAAGAATTAAGTACGAGCAATGCTCCAGCACTCTGTTATGCATCTCATGAAAAACTCGAGTATGAGCTAATCGCTCCAGCACTCTCTCATGCATATATCATATAAAACTGAGTATGAGTAAGAACTCCAGTACTCTATCATGCATGTCATGGAAATCTAGTGCAAATCATAATCCAACACTAATGTATGTGAAAAATATATAATATCCAGTGCGAGCTATGCTCCAGCACGATTCATTCTCACATAATATGATAGATGGCTCTTTAAAAAGGGATGATTTATAAAGTATCAAAATCAGCACTATAAAGTGTGCTTAATTCACATCAACCTTAAAATCATTAGCCCATCTATTTATTCTTCTGCTAAACAGCAGTAAAATACTCAAAATGATGGTTTCCATGCTTTTTACAGCTTTTCACAAAAGTTGACTTTTTGATTAACTAGGGGCAAAATCATAATTTGCCACTATCGGGTCGCAATAGTTATTATTCACTTTCTTTGACCCTCAGAGTTTTTAAGTGATTGTAAAAGCAGACAAAAATGCGTGCAGGTATCTCTAACTACTCACAAAAGTCCCTTACCTACAATCACTCGAGAAATTTCACTTTCTCTACGCTGCTCGTTTCAGCAGTTCGATTTGCTCCTCCAATAATCTCTGGAGCTACATATAACCATATATCAGGTTAATTACACTTTTCCTACTGTATTTCATATTAAATACAGTCTATTTCCCTTAATAGGCTTTAATAATCCTTAATGGGCCTAACTATGCTTTAAGCCCATTTTTATTTTACTATTCATTTTTGTTGGGCCTATTAGGCTTGTGGGACCCACCAACACTTATTGGGCTTGTCCTAGACCCATTACATCATATTGAGCCTAAAATATTTAGGCTTGGCCCATTGGGCCTCTCGACCACATGCCATGGCCGAGAGCTACCCATGCCATCGGTTACACCATGGCATGCCGACCATGTCTCTTTACTTAGCCATTTCACTTAGGCATTTTCACAAACACTTGGTCGGTATCATTCCTAAACATCATATAGTTCATTTAGGCATTTTATCAAACACCTTGATTGCCAACTAATTACATGTATTAATTAATCAAATTGATTAATTCTAATTACACCATAATCATTAACACATGTACATTAATCCATTTATGCCTTAAAATCATATGGACATAAACCAATATCTCACTACTCACTCTCGGCCTAACAAACATCATAGTGATTTAATATGTTTCAATGCTTAAAACATATACCAATATACTTAAAATCATTCATACATTAACATATATGAAATTAAAAACTTGAAAATATACCAATTGTTGTGTTCACACTTGGCCGAATACTTTGGAGGCTCACGGTTTGCACTCTATGGCTCCTTATAGCCAATTCCAACATATGTCACTCTCCTTTCAATTTGGAACAACTTCCATGAAGAATGCAAGTTCCAAATATGCCTAATTCCTAGTGATTTCTAGTGAGAGAAAGCTTGGATAGTTTGTTTCAATGGTTTCTTCTTCTAGCCGAATTTGGTGTGATGAAGATGACAATGGTGTGGCTGATTTTATAAGCCACTTACTTACCCATTAAGGTTTACTTTCCAGCCATTAAGCTTGACTTTCTAAGCCTTAGCCATGAGTCACCTATTGAGTCACCTTATGAGTCATGGTTAGCTTTAACTATGGTTAGATATTTATCTCATGGGCTTTCCATTTGGGCTTCTCGGTTTGGGCTTTCGGGCTGAAATTTTTACTAGACCTCGAGCCTTTAATTGTCTCAATATTTGTCCAATCAATTGATCCAACAATTCGGTCTAAGGGACCTAAGAATTTCGATATACTTTTAGTATACCTTAATGGGCTTTAAAATTTTCACCTTAGGCCCATTACGTTTTTAACCATTAAATTTAATCTGGAATCCTTTTGAATAAATTTTCCTTACTTCCGGGGATGATTATCTTGTATTCTGACCAAGAATATTTTTCCCCAATTTTTTCTCCACACTTAGGTTAATTTTTAACGATGATTAGTCAACTATGGTAAAAGTCTACTTTCTTAACTATAGTTGACTTTTTCCTTAACCATTGACTTAGTTGATTTTTTCTCAAAATTTTGAAAGTGTCATGTCTTATGTCTTACACTCTCGTCTTTATGTTTCAACCGTTCCCGATAGGAAATTACACCCGAAACACATTAAATACCTTAACTCGCCAAAAAGGTCCATTTTACCCTTTTTAGCTTTTTCTCTCGTTCTTTGTGTTCGAGATTAAATCAAGCTGACTTTCCTTCATGAGCTCTCTATGCTTTCTCATTTTAAGTTCTTATTTTCATTCAGAATGATTTAGATCTACTTGGTTTAGCCTGTGACTCTTATAGCTCACATTAGGCTTTTTATGTAGCTTTTGCGTGTTAAATCATTTTACTAACACTTTAAATTTAGTAAATACTCTTCTTATGATTCAACTATAATAATAAAGTGTTCATACACATAGGAATCATAAGGTACAAGTTACATAAAATACGGGTCTGACAATCCTCCCCTACTCAAAAAATTTGGTCCTCTAAATTAGAACCAAGTCAGTCATCAAATAGGTGAGGGTACTTCTCTGGCATCAGACTCTCCAACTCCAAAGTAGCCTCCTCTGAAGTATGATGCTGCCAGAGAATCTTCACTAACCCGATGGTATTCGATCTCAATACCTTCTCCTTCCTATCCAATATCCGAATCGGTCTCTCAACATATGACATGTCCTCTCGGAGCTCCAAAGGCTCAGAACTAATCACATGTGCCAGATCCGGGTGATACTTCCAAAGCATCGATATGTGAAAGATGTTATGGACACTTGATAAGTCCAGTGGCAATGCCAACCTATGCGCCTTATCTCCCACTCGATCAAGTATCTCAAAGGGTCCAATATAGCGAGGATTTAGTTTCCTTATCTTCCCAAATCTTGCTATGCCCTTGGAAGGAGAAACTTTCAAAAACACGGATTCACCAACTGCAAACTCTAGTGGCCTACGTCTCCTATCAGCATAACTATTCTGTCTGCATTGAGCTGTCCTTAGTCTCTCTACAATCAAGTGGACATCCTTAGATGCTTGCGTAACCATGTCAGGAGCAAAAATCTTACGGTCACCCACTTCTTCCCATCCAATAGGGGAAACGACATGTACGACCATATAAAGCCTCATACGGTGCCATTCCGATACTCGAATGATAATTGTTGTTGTAGGCAAACTCGGCTAGTGGCTAGTGGTCATCCCAGGAGCCTCTAAAATCTAGCACACATGCTCTCAACATATCCTCTAGAGTCTGTATAGTCCTCTCTGACTGACCGTCTGTTTGAGGATGGAAAGCAGTGCTCAAACCCAAAAGTGGGAAGTGAAGTGGGAATCCCTATCAGAGACTATGCTCACTGGTACACCGTGTAACCTCACTACCTCACGTACATACAGTTATGCTAATGAACTCAGAGTATCGGTCGCTCTCATAGCTAGGAAGTGGGCTGACTTCGTCAGTCTGTCGACGATCACCCAAATAGCATCGTGATTCTTGCGAGTTCTAGGTAAACCCATCACGAAATCCATGGTGATATGCTCCTATTTCCATGTCGGTATAGGTAGAGGCTGCAATAACCCTGTAGGTTTCTGATGCTCTACCTTCACCTGCTGACATACGAGACACTTTGCCACAAAGTCTGCTACATCTTTCTTCATACCCGACCACCAGTATACCTTCTGGAGGTTCTGATACATTTTGTTATTCCCCGGATGTAACGTATACCTCGACGAATGAGCTTCCGTCAATATCAATCTCCTAAGTCCTGGATCCTCGGGAACACATAATCTGCCTCTGAACCTCAGTAGTCCATCAGAACTCAACACAAAGTCAGTCACTGTGCCCTTCTGCATCTGATTACTCACATCCATACAAAATGGATCAGTCTACTGAGCCACTCTGATCCTGTCTAACATATCCGGCTCCAAGCGTAGATTAGCTATCACATAGCCTGTATCCATGTCAGAAGGCACGACTCCCAAACAGAGGCTAGTAAACTGCTCTAGTAAATCAAGTTCCCTAACCATCATACACGATACCATCCCTAGGCTCTTCCTACTCAAGGCATCGACTACAACGTTTGCCTTACCCGGATGATAAAGTATCTCACAATCGCAGTCCTTCAGAAGCTCTAGCCATCTTCTCTATCTCATGTTCAGCTCTTTCTGTGAGAACAGATGCTTGAGGCTCTTGTGGTCGGTAAATATATGGAACTTTTCGCCATATAAGTAGTGGCACCATACCTTCAACGCAAACACTACTGCTGCTAGCTCTAAATCATGGGTCAGATAGTTCTTCTCGTGATCCTTCTACTGTCTGGATCCATAAGCAACTACTCTCCCATCCTGCATCAATACACAGCCCAGTCCCTGATGCGAAGCATCGGTATACACTGCAAATCCTCTTAAGCTGGTAGGGATAGTGAGAATCGGAGCGGTGGTCAGTCGACGCTTCAACTCCTCAAAACTCTTCTCACAATCCTTTTTCCATACGAACGGCACACTCTTTCGAGTAAGACGTGTCAACGGAGCAGCTAACTTCAAAAATCACTCAACGAATCTTCAATAGTATCCAGCTAAACCCAAAAAACTCCTAATCTAGGTGACTGTCCTCGACTGTTCCCACTGAACAACAGCCTCTATCTTAGATGGATCAACTGATACACCATCTCTTGATATGACATGTCCTAAAAATGAGATCTGTGACAACTAAAAGTCACACTTACTGAGCTTGGCGTATAACTTCTGCTCTCGTAGAGTCTGCAACACGATCCTGAGGTGCTCCTCATGCTCCTCCTTAGATCTCGAATACACCAATATGTCATCGATAAAGATGATCACAAACTGGTCCAAATATGGCTTGAACACATCGTTCATCAAAGCCATGAAAGTAGCTGGAGCATTCGTTAATCCGAATGGCATGACCAAGAACTCATAATGGCCATATCGGGTACGAAATGCTGTCTTGGGTACATCTCCACTCTGAACTTTCAGCTGATGATACCCAAACCTTAGGTTAATCTTGGAAAAGACCTGTGCTCCCTGAAGCTGATCTAACAAATCGTCAATGTGTGGAAGGGGATACTTATTCTTGATGGTGGCCTTATTCAACAATCGGTAATCTATACACAATCGGAGGCTCCTATCCTTCTTCCTCACAAACAAAATCGGTGCTCCCCAAGGTGAAACACTCGATAGAACAAAACCTATGTCTAATAGCTCCTGTAACTGTCTCTTGAGCTCCTCCAGCTCAACCAAGGCCATGCGATATGGTGGTCTCAAAATAGGCTCCGTACCAGGTACCAAATCTATACAGAACTCCATCTCTCTGTCCGGTGGTAACCTTGGCAATTCATCCGAAAAAATATCTGGGTCATATCTCTCTAGGGATAGGAATCGAGTCTCATACTCGTCCACTGACAAACTCCCCTGGTTCAGTCCCAAAAACTCTGCCTGTAATTTTTGCTGTGCAGTGTCGGGTACAAACTGCCTCCTAAAGGCCTCCCGAAATATCTCCCAACTAATGTCTGTGTGTCAGGCTCTCAATATAGGTCGGGTGGACTTCCACCAATGCTCTGCAGCTCCCCTCAGTAGGAACGTAGCAAATAGGACCATCTCTGATGTCGTACACTCGAAGAATCCATAAAGCTTCTCCATCTCCACTACCCACTCCTCAGCAGCTACAAGGTTTTTGACCCCACTAAAAGATGGAGGTCTAAACTTCTGGAACTCTCGCAACCGATGCAGATCACATCTATACCCTAATCCACTACCACCTGAAACTGGTGGGGGTGCAGGAGTCTCTACTGTCCTCGGTGCATGAGCTGTCTGTGTAGGGGTATCAGGGGCAACTGCCTCTCCTGTCGCAGCTCCTGCCTTCTATCCCTGCCTACCTAGCATCGTCTTTGTCAACATCTCTACAATCGTCTCAAGACTACACTGTAATCTCGTAAAGCGTATCTCAGCACACTCGGCTGCCTCAGTAGCACTTGGAGTCTTATGCGTCGACAATGGTTTAGCAGCAGCTCGTCTCTCATACCTATCTTCCCAACCTTGAGCCCTACCTCTCGTACCTGTACCACTACGCGTATTTGCCATATAGGCAAAGTTCCTGCATTCACAATTATGAATTTGTCCGTTTCCTATCTGGTATACACAGTTATATCTAAACACAGCACAGTACTATGTGGATGTATACTTTCCTATTTTCTAACACCGACTCACATCAGACCAACCTCTGCTCTGATACCATTCTATCAGGACCCATTCTCAATCCATGACTTAACCAAAAACCACTACAAATTTTTTTCATTTTAACCTACCTTTCCTCTCTTCAATGGTTGGGTTGTGATTCGATGTCAGAATCCTCGCTTACCACATTATCCATTATCATACATACATGTCAATATACTATTACTGACTGTAACTGCTTTTATAATACATGTGAGATTATATAAAAGCTAATAAAAATACATTCCCCATAATATATATCGTATACATCACTGTGTTGTTTCTATGTTTAGATATATAACTGTACAAAATCTATATACCTGGCGGTTGATAGGAAATAGTAGTGGACTCAAGAATACTATCCCTCAATAGCTCTCACTCTACTGTTGATGCTCTATAGAGAGATGTAAAGAAAGCGGGCTGAGCATACAACACCCTCAGTAAGGAAATCAAGCAAACAAGTAGATAACTACACTATCTACTCAAAATAATGCTATGCCTTGAAAATATTATTTCCTTTACTCACTTTAAGAGCATGTCTTTATATATATATATATACTTGTACAGATTAAATCCCATGTACAGAAATCATGTTTTCTTTCTCAAATGTAGGCATGTAGTGCAAAACAATGCATCTTTATATAAATCATGCCTTTAGATAAATCATGCCATGTATATTTAAATCACAATAAATATGGCATTAAATGATTCACATCACAAAATATCGGAGTCCGACCCATCCCTCAGGTCTATTCGTAATTAAATCAGTCAATCAAGTGATATATCATGTGAGACTCTGTGGTGAAAATGTAAATAGTATCCTAGACTATGATCATATTCGACATGTGATCCCAAGCAACACAGATCTCGGTGTGCGGGGCATCACTGCTGCAACGGGAGGGGGTCAGTCCGTCACAATCGCCAGTTATATCCTCCTTAACTCCACAACACCACACGGTACAGTGTACTCCACACCACTCGCACGGTACAACGTACTCGTAGACCCTATATCACAGTCGGGGTGCTTGCCATAGGTCTTAGCCGTCAAACCATGGAATATCATACCACGTCTCTTGTATCCTCATGCAGATATCCTCTCACATAGTGTGACACTCAGTCTACACAAGGAATCAAGCATGGATTTCAACATGTATTATATATCACATACAGTGCGCGCCTTTGAGCGCGACTCACAGTTGACACTCCGCTCAAACACTATTTCACATCACAAACTCAACTCTAGTGTGAGTAAACCTCCAGCAACTAGGTCAATGCATAGTTCATGTATTAAATCAAGTACGAGCAATAGCTCCAGTACCATGCTATGCATAATATCATCAAATCAAGTATGAGCAATAGCTCCAGTACTATGTCATGTATAAATCATGAAGAATCAAGTACGAGTAACGCTTCTGCACTCTGTCATGCATCTCATGAAAAACTCGAGTACGAGCTAATCGCTCTAGCACTCTCTCATGCATATATCATATAAAACTGAGTACGAGTAAGAACTCCAATACTCTATCATGCATGTCATGGAAATCTAGTACGAATCATAATTCAGCACTAATGTATGTGAAAAATATATGAAATCAGCACTAATGTATGTAAAAATATATGAAATCCAGTGCGAGCTGTGCTCCAGCACGATTCATTCTCACATAATATGATAGATGTCTCTTTAAAAAGGGTTGATTTATAAAGTATCAAAATCAGCACTATAAAGTGTGCTTAATTCACATCAACCTTAAAATCATTAGCCCATCTATTTATTCTTCTGCTAAATAGTAGTAAAACACTCAAAATGATGGTTTCCATGCTTTTTACGACTTATCACAAAAGTTGACTTTTTAACTAACAAGGGGTAAAATCGTAATTTGCCACTATCGGGTCGCAATAATTATTATTCACTTTTTTTGACCCTCAGAGTTTTTAAGTGAATGTAAATGCAGACGAAAATACGTGCAGGTATCTCTAACAAATCACAGAAGTCCCTTACCTTCAATCACTCGAGAAATTTTACTTTCTCTGCGCTGCTCGTTTCAGCAGTCCGATTTGCTCCTCCAATAATCTCTGGAGCTGCATATAACCATTTATCTGGTTAATTATACTTTTCCTACTTTATTTCATATTAAATACAGTCTATTTCCCTTAATGGGCTTTAATAATCCTTAATGGGCCTAACTATGCATTAAGCCCATTTTTATTTTACTATTCATTTTCGTTGGGCTTATTGGACTTGTGGGGCCCACCAACTCTTATTGGGCATGTCCTAGACCCATTACATCATATTGGGCCTAAAATATTTGGGCTTGGCCCATTGGGCCTCTCGGCTACATGCCATGGTGTGAGATCTGAGAATTTTAGACATATTTTAATTATGTAATATGGACTTGAAGTGTAATTTCTTGAGCTAAGTGAAATGTATATGTGATGAATGAGAAATAATCCAAGTAGTAGACTATGGAAATTATATTTGGAGATTTACATGTTAAGTGTTTAACCTAAGTGTGAAACTATGAGGTCAGATCGATCTTGGAGAAGGACAGATCGATCTGGTGAGTTAAAAATGACAAGGAAGGAGGAAAGTAAGTGAGCAGATCGATCTCCAATGGAAGAGGATCGATCTCCTTATGATTCTGTTTGAGAGAAGATTGATCTCATGAGGAAGGGATCGATCTCCAAATGTTTCTGTTTGGGAGAAGATCGATCTCTTCAAGGAGCAGATCGATCTCATAAAGCCATAAAGAGATCGATGTCACCCCTTGACAGATCGATTTCCTAGGCATAAAATTACCCTAAATCATCCCCAAATTCAAATGCAGATCGATCTCCTCAAGAGCCAGATCGATCTCCTACCCTCCGTCTATATAAGGAACCCCTACTTTCTCCTGCAATTTCATTTTCTCTCTCTTTAAAACCCTATTTTCACCCAAGCCCTAGCTTTCTCACTCATCTAAAGCACCCATTTTAGTCCAAATCAGAGGCTGTGGCAAGAAGGAAAGTTGTTCCTCATCAAAGGGAGAACAACATACTTGGAAATCGAAAGACGGATTGAATCGAGGCAAGAGATAAGCTCTCCATAAGTTTTGGGTAATTTCTAAACCTCGATCTTAATATTTGAGATGATTTTGGTGATAATGGTTGTTGGCATTATGTTGAAGTAGCTGGAAAATGATTAGGGATTGATGAAATTACAATGTAGTTGGAGTGATAATGATATTTAGCAATTTTGGTAATTTTGGGAATTTTGAGTTATAAATGGAAATTTAGACAATGTGGTGATTAGTATAGTTATTGTGGCATGGGAAGTGTAGAATGTTGAGATGTTGGGAATGAGATTGTGGATTGTGATAGAGTTACGGGAATTGAGAGATTTGAGGTGTTATGAGCAATTATGCTCGATTTTGAGAATTGAGGTTACTGTGATGATGAGTATTGATGTTTTAACATCGTTTGGACAGCTCGGGAGTTCCAGAGTGGAATACGAGACTAGTCCGTGACAAGGGGGAAACAATTGCACTATACGAGGTGCAAAGAGGTAAGGGAAAACTAAACTATTTGTGTATGTGTTTTGATGAATTGTTTGTAGCATGAACCATGATTTGAGAATACAAGCATGTTTAGTGTTGTGTTGTGATATAATTGTACACGGTTTTTATAGCCGGTTGGAGCCCATTATTTCATGAGTTTATAAGCTGAGTGTGAAATTGCTTTATAAACCGTTGAGTTTGTGTGAAAAGTAAATTGGGCTCTACGTTAAGGCAATATTGAGATTTGAGAAAATGTGTGCGTGTTTTTCCGGTTGGAACTCGGTTTCAATATGTTTTGTGTTAAGTACACAAATGTTTTAAATGAGTTTTATGAGAGAAAAACCACTATGAGTTCTACGTGAAGGTAAACCAGTTTTATATGATAATGGCTATTGATAAAGACTTAGGTGTGTTATTTTGAATACATACCGGGCATTGCTCTAGTAGCATGTAAGCCCGATTTTTCTCTGTTCTGGTAACGTGAGATCCCCCATTCTGTGGCTGTGCCACGTATATTTGGTGGCTATTGCCACGTGAGATCCCCCATTCTGTGGCTGTGCCACGTATATTTGGTGGCCGTTGCCATGTGAAACCCTATTCTGTGGTTGTGCCACGTGTGAATCTAAATCAGTGGCTATGCCACGTGTGTTTGGTGGCTGCGCCACGTATATTATTATTACAGTGATTTTATCATGTTTATTGAGAAAGCTATTATCGCATTATTTTCACATGCTTGTTACTGCTCTATACTGAGCCTTTTACTTCATGTTTCCACATGGTTTTGAGATATGAGAATGTTGTTTTGAGAACTTTCATGCTATGATTTCAAATGAGTATACTGAGTTTCACGTGTAAATAAATATTTTATGATGTGCATTATGGTTTATATAACGAGTCCCTTACCCCCTTACTGAGCGATTTAGAAGCTCACCCTGTTTTCTTTTCGCCAAGATTTCTTCAAGTGAAAAAGGGTTTCCCTGCGACGTATGGAGTAGTGGCTAGTGGAGCACTTGAGCTCCAAGCCATATATTGTGTTTTGAGGTAGCATTTATCTTTTCATGTACCCAGACAATTATAGTAATTACAGACACTTGATGTATAACATTGTATGAGATGTATTAGGATTAATTAACTTAATACTGAGTAATGTATATGATATGATATATACTATCTAATGATGAGATCCTGAGGTATGATATATATGATGATGTATGGCACTGCACAAGAATGCACCCTTAATTGTGATTTGATGAGTAAAAAGTTTTTAAATTTGCCCTATTTTCCGCGTTTCCGGGGCGTGACACATGGCCAAGAGCTACCCATGCCATCGGTTACACCATGACATGCCGACCATGTCTCTTTCCTTAGCCATTTCACTTAAGAATTTTCACAAACACTTGGTTGGCAACATTCCTAAACATCATATAGTTCATTTAGGCATTTTATCAAACACCTTGATTGCCAACTAATTACATGTATTAATTAATCAAATTGATTAATTCTAAATACACCATAATCATTAACACATGTACATTAATCCATTTATGCCTTAAAATCATATGGACATAAACCAATATCTCACTACTCACTCTCGGCCTAACCAACATCATAGTAATTTAATATGTTTCAATGCTTAAAACATATACCAATATACTTAAAATCATTCATACATTAACATATATGAAATTGAAAACTTGAAAATATACCAATTGTTGTGTTCACACTTGGCCGAATACTTTGGAGGCTCATGGTTTGCACTCTATGGCTCCTTGATAGCCAATTCCAACCTATGTCACTCTCCTTTCAATTTGAAACAACTTCCATGAAGAATGTAAGTTTCAAATATACCTAATTCCTAGTGATTTCTAGTGAGAGAAAGCTTGGATAGTTTGTTTCAATGGTTTCTTCTTCTAGCCGAATTTGGTGTGATGAAGATGACAATGGTGTGGCTGATTTTATAAGCCACTTACTTAGCCATTAAGCTTGACTTTCTAAGCCTTAGCCATGAGTCACCTAATGAGTCACCTTATGAGTCATGGTTAGCTTTAACTATGGTTAGATATTTATCTCATGGGCTTTCCATTTGGGCTTCTCGGTTTGGGCTTTCGAGTCAAAATTTTTACTATACCTCGGGCCTTTAATTGTCTCAATATTTTTCCAATCAATTGGTCTAACAATTCGGTCTAAGGGACCTAAGAATTTCGATATACTTTTAGTATACCTTAATGGGCTTTACAATTTTCACCTTAGGCCCATTACGTTTTTAACCATTAAATTTAATCTGGAATCCTTTCGAATAATTTTTCCTTACTTCCGGGGATGATTATCTTATATTCTGACCAAGAATATTTTTCCTCAATTTTTTCTCCACACTTAGGTTAATTTTTAACGATGATTAGTCAACTATGGTAAAAGTCCACTTTCTTAACTATAGTTGACTTTTTCCTTAACCATTGACTAAGTTGACTTTTTCTCAAAATTTTGAAAGTGTCATATCTTATGTCTTACACTCTCATCTTTATGTTTCAACCGTTCTCAGTAGGAAATTACACCTGAAACACCTTAAATACCTTAACTCGCCAAAAAGGTCCATTTTACCCTTTTTAGCTTTTTCTCTCGTTCTTTGTGTTCGAGATTAAATCAAGCTGACTTTCCTTCATGAGCTTTCTATGCTTTCTCATTTTAAGTTCTTATTTTCAGTTAGAATGATTTAGATCTACTTGGTTTAGTCTGTGACTCTTATAGCTCACATTAGGCTTTTTATGTAGCTTTTGCGTGTTAAATCATTTTACTAACACTTTAAATTTAGTAAATACTCTTCTTATGATTCAACTATAATAATAGAGTGTTCATACACATAGGAATCATAAGGTACAAGCTACATAAAATACGGGTCTGACAATATGATATCAATTTGAAGTGGGCACGAATGTATGATTATGATATGGATTTGGCACCTAGGGTTTAGAATGAAAGTATTGTATTTCATGGAAAATCATTGGGATTTTGCAATATGATGGGTACAACTTGTAATTAGGTATTGAATTAATGCTATTACGAAAGAAAATTGGTCATAGGTCATGCATATACAAAGATATGTATTTAGCCAAGACAAGGGTAAAATGGTAATTTATCCTACTAGTGTCATTTTAGTACCAAGTGACTGTTAAGTCTGTATGTATGTGATTGGTGATATTGAATTGATCAGAAAGTGTAATTTGATAGCTTTTGTCACTTTATAGCTTAAGGTAACATAAGTGAAATCATGTAAAAGTATAGCTTATAAGTGGCTTCAGAGTGATTCGGGATACTGTGAATCATTTACTATGTAATTCATTTGATATTGTAGTTTTTAGAGTAATTGTGGTGGTTGGAAGCTTGTTGATTGAAATTGTGTTAGGTTAATCTCCTAAAAAGCTTTGGAAATTAATTACTTAAGAGGTGTATTAATTGTTACGACCCTTTTTATCTAATTCGTCTAAAAATCACTATAAATTTTTCGCATTTTTTGTTTTCCTTACCCAGTGGTGAACAACCCTCACCAATAACAGTTGGACTATGAGTCAATATTAATCATCATTTCTCATTCATTTCCAATAAATCAAAAACAATGTCATAAATTTGATAGTTGAGTCGCATGTTTATACCTGACATGTTTCCTAACATTTACATCCCCCATATTACAATTCAAAATGATTACTATGCGTTTACATGTTTAGATACAAAAAGAATCCCTGTGTGTATACCTCTTAGCGATAGAGAGCAGCAGACATCCCAATACAACGCCTCAGTCCTCACTGGGCTGCTATGTGCACTCTGTAGAGGGGGAAAATAGAGGGATAAGCAACCACACGCTCAGTAAGGCAATAATGCAAGCATGGTAGATAACTACACTATCTACATGCTTATAATATCATGGCATAAATCATTTATAATCGGAGCATGAAAAAATAAAACTATGCCACATGTATATACATATATCATGTACTAAAAACATGGAAATAGGCATGTAAAACATGGTAAAATCATCATGTAAAACCTCTCATGCTCATCGTTATTAAATCTCATAATGAAAAGGGAAATTCAATGCAAAACATCCTTTAAGATTTATCACATTCTCAAAACACATCAAATCCTATCACAAATAGAATATCATTTCTTTAAACAAAATCCCACAAGGCTCGACCCCTCCCTCGGGTCCACCTTGGACAACACAGTCACACTCAGTGTATAAAACCATATGGCATCATGTGAGATAGGCAGTTACTATATCTTAAGGACTATGTTGGCCAACTATGTCATAATCATCCCAGGCCACACGGATCTCGGATTACGGGGCATCATGCTAGAACGAAGATGGGTTAGTTATTCACCAGACTTTCAAATAAACATCTCAACCACGCGGTACAGCGTACTCCATGTGATCTACATGGTACAACGTACTCCGTGGACCCATATCATGGTTGGGGGTGCTAGTCGTAGGTCCTACCTACCCCATTCCATGCATAACCTACACAGTCTCAAATGCACGTGGGAGCATTTTGTTTTCATGTAAGAGAGCCTCCCCATCGAACAGAGCCTCCCCACCTCAACAAGTTTAAGGATGTTGACTTAAGGATCATACTATAAGAGAGCCTCCCCACCGAACAGAGCCTCCCCACCCCATCGGGCTTAAGGATGTTGGGCTTGAGGATCTTACCATCTCCACGACAACATACATACCACAGTGTGAAAACCTATGCAAGCTAAGCTCTAGCACGATTCATGCATCATCAATAATTCTCCTCGTACGAGCAACGCTCTAGTACGGCTTTATGCATAAAAATCTTGAAGAAATCATGTACGAGCATAGTTCCAGTACAATTATATGTATAAGACCGTCAATCGAAATCCATGTACGAGCAAGAGCTCCAGTACAGTTTATGAAACATCATCATAATTCAAATCAAGGTGCGAGCTAAGCTCCAACATGTTTCATACATGTGAAAACACCAAAATCTAGTGCGAGCAAGGCTCCAGCACGATTTTAACTCACGTAAATACGATAGGCGGCTCTACTTCAACAAAACACTCTAAAAAACCATGGTTAGCACCTCACTTGTGTTTTTTCACAAAATCAGGAAATCACTAACCAGCCTATTCGTCATTTTGCTTAAACCAAAGTAATGTGTTTTCATAAAAACATCAAAACATGTGGATTTATGCATTTATTAGCCTTACTATCCCTTTTATAAGGATCACTTCAAAACCAAATCACATACAAAAATACTTGTAGTCAATCACACATACCATCAATCACTTTCTTAAATAACCATGCATTTTGCAAAACCCTATACTCACCCAAAAAAATATGAGCAGTTATCTCTATACACTCACAGAATTCCCCTACCTAGAATCACGTGGAGTGATTCCACTTCCTTAAAGTTGCTTGATTGCACGATTCAATTCGCCTCCAACGAAGTCTCCAGGACTGCACAAAATCATATACCACATCAATTGGGTCCAATATAGCATAATCCTTGCGTTTACTATAGCCGAATCGACCTATAGTTTTCATTAATGCCTACAAGGCTTAATTTGATCGCTCTACCCATATCTCGAGAGCCTATTGATTCACGCTAAATCGATATTTATGCTCATAGTGCCTTTAGTTCATCATTTACTTCACTATGGCATTTTGTCAAACACCTTATATACTTATTCTCATAACTTGACAAATTTTACAATGTAGCTTCATCCAATCATCTCAAATCATGCATATTACCCCACTACCACCATAGTACAATCTATTTATCATCAGCTCACCCATATCACATTTTCTCACACTAGACTCATTCTAAGTTTTACTTGTTCCATTACATTCTAGGTAGTTTCAATCATCAATACACATACCAATCACCTCACAACAACAACTAGATAGATATATCTTGAGTTTGGTGTATTAGAAACTCACCTAGCTTGATTTCTTTCTTACTTCAAGTAAGAACACTCCTTGCTCCTTTAATCCAACCAATGGGTATTGATTCCAAACTATGTTGTTCTTCTCTTTATAATGAACAACTTTGCTCTAATGACTTTTTCTTAAATCTTTATAGGAATGGGATGATTTTAGAGTGAGAAAGCTAGGTTTAAGATTGAAAATGGAAGGAAATGATTTGTTCCTGTGAAATGCAGATCCAACTGCTCACTTTTTATAGGAATGGCTTGATGAGATCGATCTGCATAGGGTGGAGATCGATCTGGCCTTGCTTAAATTCCTCAGTTTCTTAAAATTTTACAGGTATGAGATCGATCTGTTTGCTACATGAGATCGATCTGCCGTGTTGCATGAGATCGATCTGCTCAATGAAACAGGATCGATTTGTCTAAGGCAGAGAGCTTCGGAGATCGATCTGGTCTAACCGAGGCCAATGGAGATCGATCTGCTTGAGTGAGGGATCGATCTCCCTCTTCCAGAATGCCAGATATTACTTTTTTCAGGCCTTGAGATCGATCTCTCCTTGCATGGGATCGATCTGGCCTTCATCCTGTACCCTTTTTACTGCAAATTTCTCATTTAAACTCCTACTCAATCACTTTAACATTCATTTATCAATCCATTCACACTTAGAACTCAAAAACATTTATTTCCTATAATTCATATGTAATGTAACTTATTTGTACATCAAATAATCATATACATTACATAGAAATTTACGGGCTTACAATCCTTCCCTCCTTCAAGGAATTTGGTCCTCCAAATTAGAACCAAGTTAATCTGAAAATAACTCCAGGTACTTCTCTTGCATTATACTTTCTAACTCCCATGTAGCTTCCTCCGGAGTGTGATATTGCCAAAGAACTTTCACTAATGGAATTGTCTTTGTCCTTAACACCATCTCATTCCTATCCAATATCTGAACCAGCTTCTAAACATACGTTATACTCTCATTGAGCTCCAATGGCTCATATCTTATCACATGTGTCGAGTCTGGGTGATACTTCCGAAGCATAGAGACGTGGAAGACGTTATGAACACTTGCTAAGTATGGTGGCAACGCCAACCTATAAGCCTTATCTCCCACTCTCTCTAGAATCTTGAAGGGTCTGATATACTGAGTGCTCAACTTTCCCTTCTTATTGAATCTCATAATCCCTTTTGAGGGAGAAACTCTCAAAAACACCGACTCACCCACAGTAAATTCCAGTGGTCTCCATCTCTTGTCAGCATAATTCTTTTACCAACTCTGAGCTGTCCGTAATCTCTCACATATCAATTGGACATCCTCAGAGGCCTGCTGCACTAAATCAGGAGCAATAATCTGTCTGTCACTGACCTCTTCCCATCCAATAAGGGATCGACATCTGCATCCATATAGTACATCATATGGTGCCATTCGGCTACTCACATGATAGCTGTTATTATAAGCGAATTCGGCTAACTGTAGGTGATTATCCCAAGAGCCTCCAAAATCTTGCACACATGCTCTCAACATTTTCTCCAGGGTCTGTATTGTGACACCTCGGAAGAGCAAAAAACAGGGTAAATTTAAAACTTATTTACATCAATACACAATTCTAGGTGCATTCCAGTATAGTGTCATGCATCATCATACATAAATTATAAGACTTTCACCTCAGGATCTCATCATCTAATATTTATATATCATACCATACATTCCTCAATTTAGAGTTAATTAATCCTAATACATCCCATACATCATTGTTCATCTAGTGTCTGTAAATACAACTTTAGTCTGGGTACATGAAATATTAAAGTATACCTCAAAATACAATATACGGCCTGGAGCTCAAGTCCTCCACTAGCCACTACTCCGTATGTCGCAGGAAACTCTCTTCACTTGAAGAAATCTGGGGGATATTAAAAATAGGGTGAGTTTCTAAATTGCTCAGTAAGGGGGTAAGAGACTCATTAACAAAAATGATTAATTTCACAACACAATCATTTTGTTTGAGGCGAAACTCAATAAGTTCAATAGAAAACGTAGCATGAAATCATTAAAACATCATTCTCATCTCATTTCTCTAAGATCGTGCAGAAATATGAGAGTAAATCGCTCAGTATAAAAACCATAGTTACAAGCATATGGAAATCAAGATGCGATCATGGCTTTTCTCATAAAAACGTTATAGAAATCACCTCAGTAGTAATGCACATGGCAAAGCCACAAAACACAATCTCATGTGTATAAAAAGATAGAGACTAGGCAATTAAAACTCATATATAAATATCCGTCATGGCACATAAAAATAATCTCCTCTGGGAGCGCATCCCAGGCATCCTCAAAAGAGGGAATGTCGAGAATATGGTCCTGTACATGATATATTGGTCTTACGTGTTACCAGAACAAGGCCCAAACTTACATGCTACCAGAGCAAGGCCTCTCTTCATGCACACTATCAGTCTTACATGCTACCAAAGAAAGGCCCGGACTTACATGCTACCAAAGCAAGGCCACCCAGTGCTACCAGAGCGGGGGTCATCTCACGTTATCGGAATGGAGGTATCTCTCGCTACCAAAGCGGAGGAATATCAAACTTACATGCTACCAGAGCAAGGCCCGAACTTACATGCTACCAAAGCAAGGCCTGATGTGTTATCACATAACACACCTAAGTCTCAGTATTAGCCATTATCATATAAAATCGTTTTGCTTTCACGTAGAGCTTAAAATGGTTTCTCTCATAAAATTCATCTGAAAACCCTTTTTGTACTCATTACAAAACATGTCAAAACCGGGCTCAAATCAGCAAAACCACGCACGCATTTCTCAAATCTCAGTATGCCTTAACGTAGAGCCTAAATCCCGCTTCACTTTTAAAATCAAATAGTTTATAAAACAATTTCACACTTTGTTTACAACTCATAAGAATTGGGCCCCAACCGACTATAAAATCGTGTGCAATAAATCAATCATAACTCATAAAAACATGCTTGTTTCCCAAAACATTTCATGCAACAAAATCATCACAAATCACATACACAAATGAGTTTAGGTTTTCCCTTACCTCGTTGCACCTCGTATAGTGCAATCATTCCCCTAAACGACGGACTAGCCTCGCATTCCTCTCTGTAACTCCCAGGCTGTCCCAACGATGTAAAAACATCAACACGTCATCACATTGTCTCAAATCTCAACATCGAACATAATTGCTCATATTCTCATAATTTCTTAATACCTCAATGATTCTAACAACCCTAACCATTTTCAGCCTACTCATCAAAACATCTACAGCCACAATCACAGAAATCTACTTCAAAATCAAGGATTAAAGCTTAAAAATTTACCCAAAACTTGTAGAATGCTCAATTCACTCCTCAGCTCAAATCGTCCTTTGATTTCGAAGTATGTTGTTCTCCTTTTGATGAGGAACAACTTTCTCTCTTCCCACAACCTCTAATTCTAATGGAAATGGGTGTTTTGAAAGAGAGAGAAAGCTAGGGTTTCGACCAAAATGGGGGTTTTCAATTTTTTGGAGAGAGAGAAGATGAATTTCAGCAAAAACACTGGGGTCCTTATATAGGTAGAAGGTGAGAGATCGATCTGCTCCTATAGGGGATCGATCTGCCTTTGAATTTGGGAATGTTTTGGGCACTTTTTATGCCTACCAGATCGATCTCATAATCTTGGGGAGATCGATCTGCTCCTTGTGAGGAGATCGATCTGCATTTTACAAAAACATTTGGAGATCGATATGCTCATATAGGAGATTGATCCCTTTAAGGAAGAATCATAAGGAGATCGATCTGCCTTCCTTAGAGATCGATTTGCTCGTCTAGACTTTTTTTCATTTCCTTGTCGCTTTGGCCTAACAGATTGATCCCCTCTTCTCCAAGATCGATCTGGCCTCATAGTTTCACACTATGGTTGTACACTTGGCATAAAAGCTTCATATATAATTTCCATAGTTTGCTCCATTGATTATTTCTCATTCAATACTCATTCATCACTTCAATTTATGAGTACATCACATTTAGCTCAATCAATTACACTTCATGTTCATATTATAAAATTAGATGTGTATAAAATTCTCAGGTCTCACATCCTTCCCAGCTTTAAAACTCCAAATTCAACTCGACTCGTCAAACAGATGGGGGTACTTCTCCTTCATGAGGCTTTCCAATTCCTAAGTTGCCTATTCCATTGAATGATGTTTCCATAAAATTTTCACTAATGGGATGCTTTTAGTCTGAAGCACCTTCTCTTTCCTATCAAGGATTCGAAGGGGTTCTTCAGTGTAGCTCATGTCCTCTTGTATGCTCATCTCTTCATATTCTATGACATGGGAAGAGTCCGAGTGGTACTTCCTCAACATAGATACATGGAAGACGTTGTGTATTCCAGACATCTTTGAGGGTAATGCCAACCTATAGGCTACTTCTCCCACTCTCTCAAGAATCTCGAATGGTCCAATATTTTGAGGACTCAATTTCCCTTTCTTACCAAATCTCATGATACCCATACTCGGTGTTATTTTCAAAAATACTTCATCACTAATATCAAACTCGAGTGGCCGTCTATGCACATCCGCGTAGCTTTTCTACCTACTCTGTGCAGCCCATAATCTCTCAAATATAAGTTTCACACTTTGTACAGCCTGTTCAACAAGCTCAAGAGCATTTATCTTTCTGTCACCCACTTCTTCCCAAGCTACAGGGGATCTACACCTCCTACCATATAGAGCCTCAAAAGGTGCCATTCCAATACTCGCGTGATAGCGATTATTGTATGCAAACTCTGCTAAGGGCAAGTGATCATCCCATGATCCCTTAAAATCCATCGTACACGCCCTCAACATATCCTCCAGGGTCTGAATAGACCTCTCTGACTGACCATCTGTGTGACGCCTCGGAAGCGCAAAAAACAGGGTAAATTTAAAACTTATTTTCATCGATACATAATTCTAGGTGCATTCCTGTACAGTGTCATGCATCATCATACAATAATTTATAAAACTTTCCTCTCAGGATCTTATTATTCTAATAGTTATATATTATACTATATACAATCCTCAATACAGATTAATTAATCCTAATACATCCCATGCATCATTGTTCATCAAGTGTTTGTAAATACAACTTTAGTCTGGGGCATGAAATTTTAAAGTATACCTCAAAATACAATATACGGCCTGAAGCTTGAGTTCTCTACTAGCCACTACTACGTACGATGTAGTAAAACTCTCTTCACTTGAAGAAATCTAGGGGGATATAAAAATAGGGTGAGCTTCTAAATCGCTCAGTAAGGGGGTAAGGGACTCGGTAATGAAATAATGATTTATACAGCACAATCATTTTGTTTTGCAAGTGAAACTCAATAAACTCAGTAGAAAATGTAGCATGAAATCATTAAAACATCATATCTTCTCATTTCTCAAAGCTCATAGAGAAACATGAGAGTAAATGGTTTAATATAAAAACCATAGTCACAAGCATATAGAAACACATGATGCGATAATGGCTTTTCTCATAAAAACGTGATAGAAATCACCTAAGTAATAATGCACGTGGCACAACCACAAAACACTATCTCATATGTATAAAAAAATAGAGACTAGGCAATTAAAACTCAGATCAAAACATCTGTCATGGCACATCATTATAATCTCCTCTGGGTGTGCATCCTAGGTATCCTCAAAAGAGGGAACGTCGACAATATGGTCGTGTACATGGTGTATTGGTCTTACTTGTTACTAGAACAAGGCCCAGACTTACATGCTACTAGAGCAAGGCCTCTCCTCATGAACACTATAGGTCTTACATGCTACCAAAGCAAGGCCCGGACTTATATGCTACCAAAGCAAGGCCACCCAGCGCTACCAGAACGGGGGTCATCTCACGTTACCAGAATGAAGGCATCTCTCGTTACCAAAACAGAGGAATATCAGACTTACATGCTACCAGAGCAAGGCCCGATGTGTTATCACATGACACGCCTAAGTCTTAGTAATAGCCATTATCATATAAAACCGTTTTACTTTCACGTAAAGCTCATAATGGTTTTTCTCATAAAACCCGTTTAAAATCCCTTTGTACCCATCACAAAAACATGTCAAAATCGAGCTCAAACCAGCAAAATCACGCACACATTTCTCAAATCTCAGTGCGCCTTAACGTAGAGCCCAAATCCCTTTTCACTTTTTAAACTCAAACGGTTTGTAAAACAATCTCACACTTTGTTTACAAACTCATAAAAATTGGGCCCCAACTGGCTGTAAAATCGTGTGCAATAACTGAATCCCAACTCATAAAAACATGCTTGTTTCTCAAAACGTTTCATGCTACAATTATCATCACAAATCACATACACAAATGAGTTTAAGTTTTCCCTTACCTCGTTGCACCTCGTATAGTGCAATTGTTTCCCCCAAATGACGGACTAGCCTCGTATTCCCCTCAGGAACTCCCGGCTATCCAAATGATGTAAAAACATCATCAATACATCATCACATTGTCTCTAATCTCAACATTGAGCATATTTGCTCACATTCTCAAAATTTCTCAAGTACCTTCACTACACTTTAAAAATCATAATAACTTCACCAACCAAATCTCATAATATTTCAATAATTCTATCAACCCTAATCATTTTCAGTCTACTCATCCCAACATCTTTAGCCACAATCGCATAAATCTATTTCCAAATTAAAGATTCAAGCTTAGAAATTTACCCAAAACTTGTGGAGTGCTCAATTCACGCCTCAGCTTAAATCGTCCTTTGATTTCCAAGTATGTTGTTCTCCTTTTGATAGGGAACAACTTTCCTTCTTGCCATAACCTTTGATTCGAACGAAAATGGGTGTTTTGGAGGAGAGAGAAAGCTAGGGATTCAGTTTTCTAAAGAGAGAGAAGATGAAATGCAAGAAAAATGCAAAGGTCCTTTTATAGGCGGAGGGTAGGAGATTGATTTGCTATTGTAGGATATCGATCTGCCTTTGAATTTGGGAACATTTTGGGCACTTTTTATGCCTACCAGATCGATCTGTCAAGGGGGTAAGCTCGACCTCATAGTCTTGAGGAGATCGATCTACTCCTTGTGAGGAGATCGATCTGCATTTTACAAAAAACATTTAGAGATCGATCTGCTATTGTAGGAGATCGATCCCTTTAAAGCAGAATCATAAGGAGATCGATCTGCCTCCATTGGAGATCGATCTGCTTATTTAAAATTTTCATTCCTTGTCACTTTGGCCTATCAGATCGATCCCCTCTTCTCCGAGATCGATCTGGCCTTATAGTTTCATACTATGGTCGCACACTTGGCACACAATCTTCATATATTAATTGCTATTATTTACTCCACTGACTACTTCTCATTCAATACTCATTCATCACTTAGAAATTTAATTCCTTATTACCTTAATATATGAGTACATCACATTTAGCTCAATTAATTACACTTCATGTTCACATTATGTAATTAGATGTGTACAAAATTCTCAGGTCTCACATCCTCCCCACCTTTAAAAGAATTTGGTCCTCTAAATTCAACTGACTCGTCAAACAGATGGGGGCACTTCTCTTTCATGAGGCTTTCCAGTTCCCAAGTTGTCTCTTCCATTGAGTGATGCTTCCATAAAACTTTCACTAATGGGATGCTTTTAGTCTGAAGCACCTTCTCTTTCCTATCAAGGATTCAGACTGGTTCCTCGATATAGCTCATATCCTCTTGTATGTCCATATCTTCATACTCTATGACATGAGAAGGGTTCGAGTGGTCCTTCCTTAACATAAACACATGGAAGACATTGTATATCCCTGTCACGACTCATTTTCATTCCCTTTAATCGAAAATCACTATAAATTTTTTGCGTTTTACTGTTACATTACCCGGCCGTGAACAAACTCACTACATATAGTTGGGCTGTGAGTCAATAATAATCACCAGTTACCATTCATCCACAATTAATAAAAACGATGTCATATATTCGAAATTAAATCATTTACTCATACAGAACATGTTTACTGACATCTACATCCCTCATAATTACAACTCAATCATTACTGTGCCATTACATTGTTTAGATACAAAAAAGAATCCTGTGTATATACCTTTCGACGATGGAAGCAGTGGATGTCCAAAAACATAATGCCGGCTACTATGCACGCTCTGTAGGAGGGGGAAAATGGAGAGGGATGAGCAACCACACTCTCAGTAAGGCAATAATGCAAGCATGGTAGATAACTACTCTATCTACATGCTGATAGTGTATGCATAAATCATTTATAGTTCAGAGCATGAGGAAAAAAACTATGCCATATGCGTATACATATATCATGTATTTAAATCATGTAAATTGGCATAATAAAACATGGTAAAATCATCATGTACAAACCATCTCATACTCATCATTGTCAAATCATATAATAAAAAGGGAAATTCACTTGAACATCCTTTTTAAAACTCATCTCTTTCTCAAATACATCAAATCCCATAAAAATCAATTCTCAATCACAAACATCATTCTCATTTCATAATTCAAGTCCACAAGGCTCGACCCCTCTCTCGGGTCTATCCTGGACAGTCACAATTACACTTATTGAAAAAACATCATGTGGTAGTAAGTAAATCAAGCAAGGGAGATAGGTCACTATAAGCTCATAGACTATGTTGGCCAACTAGGTCACATATCATCCCAGACCACACGGATCCCGGTATGTGGGGTATCATGTTGGTACGAAGGCGGGTTAGTTCTCTGCCAAACTTTCTCAAATCAAGTAACCACCACGAGGTACATCGTACTCCACGGACCCATAACATGGTTGGGGGTGCCTGCAGTAGGTCTTATCTACCCCATACCGAGTGAAACCTCTAGTCTCAAGTGCATATGGGAGTACTCTTAATACCAGGTCCTAGCCCCTCATGGCCTTGCTTGCCCCTATTGGGTTCCCTGATTCAAGTCCTATCCCCTCACCCTCACCCCACTCAAGAGGTTTGTTAGGCCTGTTGGGTTCCCTGGATGGATTATGTCAGGTCCTAGCCCCTCACCCTCACCCCACTCAAGAGGTCTGTTAGGCCTGTTGGGTTCCCTGAACACCAATCCATGTTATCCTCACCACGGCCTAATACATACCACAGTGTGAAACCAATGCGAGTTATGATCTAGCGCGAAATCATGCATCATAATAAATCACCTCGTACGAGAAATGCTCTAGTATGACATTTATGCATAAAAATATGAAGAAACCATGTACGAGCATCACTCTAGTACGGTTATGTACATAAGAAAACCACTCAAAATCCACGTGCGAGCAAAAGCTCAAGTATGGTTTATAAATCACCACCATAGTTCCAAAATAAAGTGCGAGCTAAGCTCTAGCACGTTCAAACATGTGAGAACATCAATACCCAGTGCGAGCTAGGCTCCAACACGATTTAATTCGCATAAACATGATAGGTGGCTCATGAGTTTTCAAAACCAATCTCAAAAGATATTTAACACTTCACATGTGTTATCACACAACATCAAACAACAATAGCCAGCCTATCTATCAACTCGCTCAATACAAAACACATATTTGGTGGAATCATTCAAAACATTCAATTTATGCAATTATTAGCCTTACTATCGCATTTCTTTATAATACCACTTCAACAACCAAATCTCACGCAAATACTCGTAACAATTTTCATACATTGTCAACCACATTTTCACAAACTCATGCACATTTCCAAAGCCTTATATACCCACGAGTTCAAAATATGAGCAACTACCTCTATATACTTACAAAATTCCCTTACCTAGAATCGCGATGCGTGATTCCACTTCCTTAGAGCTGCTTACTAGTGCGGCCCAATTCGTCTCCAACGAACTCTTCGGAGCTGCACACAAATGTATTTTGCACAATTTTAGTCCATTATAATCCAACTCTTGCGTTTACTATAGTCGATTCGACCTATAGTCTCTATTAATGCTTATAAGGCCTCGTTTCATTACTTTACCCATAACTCAAGTCTATGGATTCCTTTAGGCCTATTAACTCATTCCAAATCGATATTAAATCGATGTTAAGCTCATAATGTTCATTTTTTTTCATTGATTTTTCACTATGGAATTTTATCAAGCATCTCTCATTCTCAATTCCATAAATCCTCTAAACTCACAATGTAGCTTCATTTACCCACTTCAAATCATCCACATTACTCAAATAACAACTTAGCATACCCACCATTTCATCAATTCATCAAAATTACACTTTCTTACAGTAGATTCATTCCTTTTCTAGGTCATATACTAATTCCATCTCATCCTAGATGTTTCCTATCATCCATACACATGCAAATCAACCCCAAAACCACTTTAATAAATAATGTACTTGGATTGAAGTATTAGAAACTTACCAAATCAAATTTCTCTTTTTGCTCCAAAGGGAAATGTTCCTTTCTCCTTCAATACCAACAATGAGGTTTTGGGTTTCAACTATGTTGTTCTCTTCCTCAAGATGAACAACTTTGTGTCTAATGGCCTCCCCTCAAATCTTACTGGAAATGGCTGATTTTAGAGAGAAAAATCTAGGTTTTAGGTTGGAAATGGAAAGGGTGATGTTTTTCCTGAAATTTTCAGATTTTCAACACTCATTTTATAGAAATAGCTTAAGGAGATCGATTTGCACTAGGAGAAGATCGATCTGGTCCCCTTAAATCCCTCTTTTTTATGGCATTTTAAGTAGGAGATCGATTTGTCGAAGCTTGAGATCGATCTGCTCCCAAATCATGAGCTAAGGAGATCAATCTGTATGTTTGAGGATCGATCTTTTCATTACAGAATGGTTAGGAGATTGATCTGGCCCCATTGGAGATCGATCTACTCTATTCCATTGCCCAAATAAGAGTATTCTAGCTCTTCCAAATCGATCTCTCATCCTATGAGATCGATCTGGCCTTCATATTTTCCAAATTTTTTACAGTTTTCCTGCTACAACTTACACCCAAATGTCCTTAATTTGCTACCATAGCCATTTTCTCATCCATCCACCTTTATGACTTGAAAATGGTATCCATTCATACCTTATACACATTGAAACTTGTGTGCATTCCTTGTATATCCAAAGGTATACTATATAAAACTAAATGGAAGCATTTGTATTCATGCAACTTTCTTCCATTTACCACACTACTCATTTTGAGTTTCAATCACATTCATCACTTATAAGAACTCATTTATTCATATTCATACACAATGAAACTTGTATGTACATTACAAATCATATTACACATATGTACATTGAATCCATGGACTTACATCAATTACACTTTACATTACAAGTCTATTAGCATTCATTGATCCAATTACACAAGTTACAACTATACATGTACGGGGTCTCACATTTTCCCCTCCTTCAAGGAATTTGGTCCTCCAAATTAGAACCAATCACTCTTTAAAAAGTTTGAGGTATTTCTCTTGTATCAAGTTCTCTAATTCCCACGTGGCCTCTTCCGTTGTGTGATGTTGCCAAAGAACTTTCAATAAGGGAATTGTCTTATTCCGCACACTTTCTCTTTTCTATCCAATATCCGAACCGACTTCTCAACATACTTCATACTCTCATTGAGCTCCAACGGCTCATATCTTATCACGTGTGCCGGTTTCGAGTGATACTTTCGATGCATAGAGACGTGGAAGACGTTGTGGACATTTTCCAAGTCCGGTGGCAACGCCAATCGATAAGCCTTATCTCCCACTCTCTCCAAAATCTCGAAGGGTCTGATATATCTAAGGCTCAGCTTGCCCTTCTTATCGAATCTCATAATACGCTTCGAAGGAGAAACTTTCAAGAATACCGACCCACCCTCATCAAACTCTAGTGGTCTCCATCTCTTGTCAGCATAACTCTTTTACCGGCTCTGAGCTGACTATAATCTCTCACATATCAACTGGACTTCCTTAGATGTCTGTTGCACTAAGTCAGGAGCAAAAATTTATCTGTCACCAACCTCTTCCCATCCAATGGGGGATCGACATATGCGTCCATACAGTGCCTTATAGGGTGCCATCCCGATACTCGCATGATAGCTATTATTATAGGCGAACTCGGCTAACTACATGTGGTCATCCCAAGAGCCTCTAAAATCCAGTACACACGCTCTTAACATATCCTCAAGGGTTTGTATAGTCCTCTTTGATTGCCCATCTGTTTGAGGATGAAAAACGGTGCTAAAATTCAGTTGGGTCCCCAGCGCTTCTTGAAAATGTTCCCAGAAATGGGAAGTGAAGTGGGCATCCCTATTAGAAACAATGCTCACTGGTACACCATGTAGTCGTACTACCTCTCGAATATACAGGTTCGCCAACTACTGACTCAGAGTATCGGTAGCTCTCATAGCTAAGAAATAGAAGGACTTAGTCAATCGGTCCACAATAACCCATATGGCATCATGACCTTTGCGGGTCCTCGGTAACCCCATCACAAAATCCATGGTGACATGCTCCCACTTCCAAGTCGGTATCGATAGACACTGTAATAATCCTGTAGGCTTCTGATCCTCTACCTTCACTTGCTGACAAACGAGACACTTTGCAACATATTCAGCAATGTCTCTTTTCATTCCAGACCACCAATAAACCTTCCAAAGGATTTGATATATCTTGGTACTTCTCGGATGTATCGTATATTTTGATGAGTGAGCCTCTGTTAAAATCAGCCTCCTGATCTCAGGATCCTTGGGAACACATACTCTGCCCCTGAACCTTAACAAGCAATCAGCACTCAGCTCTACATCAATACCCACACCTGTCTGTATCTGTCTCAGCCAATCGATGCACCGTCGATCGCTCTGCAGGGCCTGCCAAATACGGCCAATCAACTCTGGCTCTAATCTCATACTAGCCATGATATCTAATTTCTCCGATCCTGGTGGGGTTACATCCAAACTGAGGTCCATAAATTGTTCCAACAATTCATGTTCCCGTACCATCATATAAGACATCAACCCAAGGTTTTTCCTGCTCAAAGCATCGGTAACTACATTTGCCTTACTCGAGTGGTACATGATTTCACAATCATAGTCCTTTAAAAGTTTGAGCCATCTCTTTTATCTCATATTCAGCTCTTTCTGCGAGAACAGGTACTTAAGGCTCTTATGATCTGTGAACACCTGAAATTTCTCACCATAGAGATAGTGGTGCCATATTTTCAAACCAAACACCACTGCTGCCAACTCCAAATCATGTGTCGGGTAGTTCCTCTTGTGATCTTTCAACTGTCTAGATCCATAAGCAACTACCTTCCTATCCTGTATAAGTACACAGCGCAAGCCCTAGTGTGATGCATCCGTATACACCGAGAATCCTCCTGAGCTGGTAGGAATGGCGAGAACTAGAGCAGTGGTCAATCAACGCTTAAGCTCCTCAAAACTCCTCTCACATGCCTCATCCCATACAAACTTAACATCCTTACGTGTGAGGCGTGTCAATGGAGCAGCTAGTCTGGAGAAATCCTCTAAAAATCTCTGATAATACCCTGCCAATCCCAAAAAACTTCTGATCTCAGTAACTGTCTTGGGCTGTTCCCACTATACAACTGCCTCTATCTTGGATGGATCTACCGATACTCCATCCTTCGACACAAGATGCCCCAGAAATGAGATCTATTCTAACCAAAAGTTACACTTGCTGAGTTTGGCATACAACTCTTTCTCTCGGAGGGTCTGCAGAACTACTCTCAAGTGCTCCTCATGCTCTTCCCTGGAATTAGAATAAACCAAAATGTCATCTATGAACACAATCATAAACTTATCCAGGTGTGGCTTGAATACATCATTCAACAATGCCATAAATGTTGCGGGAGCATTCGTCAGTCCGAATGGCATCACCAAAAACTCGTAGTGGCCATAACGGGTACGAAATGCTGTCTTGGGTACATCTCCACTCCTGATCCTTAACTGATGATACCCTGACCGCAGATCTATCTTAGAAAATACTTGGGCTCCCTGAAGCTGATCCAACAAATCATCTATGCGTGGAAGGGGGTATTTGTTCTTAATGGTGGCCTTATTCAACAACCAGTAATCTATACACAGTTGGAGGCTCCCATCCTTTTTCTTTACAAATAATACCGGTGCTCCCCAAGGTGAGACACTCGACCTTATAAACCCCTTCTCCAGCAACTCTTGCAGCTGTTTCTTCAGCTCTTCTAACTCAATCAGTGCCTTTCTATATGGTGGTTGCGATATTGGCTCGGTACCAGGCACTAACTCTATGCAAAATTCCAATTCCCTTTCAGGTGGTAGTCCTGGTAATTCATCCGAACAGACATCAGAATAATCAGCAATCACGAGGATGTCCTTCAATTTCGAGTGTGCCTCATTCATATCAACCACGTAGGCAATGAACCCTTCATATTATCCTTTCTACCGTTAGTACCACAAGTCAATACATCAATATTCAACATAAACAACTGAATTCATCTCTCAAATATCATATATTAGGATTATACTCTTTCATTTAAAATAAACATACTATTTTCATATCATTTCTTTTCATCAAAGTTTATAATAAGATTGTCTAATCCTGAAAACATCAATGACTTAGCATGGCAATCCATAACAACCCGATTGGTAGCCAACCAATCCATTCTCAATATTACATCAAAATCATTCATGTTCAATAAAATCAAATTGGCTATCATTTCCTTTCCCTCTATCTTTAACTTACAATCTTTACATACATGCTCAGTCAATTAACTATCATTCATGGGTGTGGAAATCATCAACATTTTATCCAACAATGTTGGTTTCACATGCTTCAATAATTTATGTGAAAAGGAAGGTGATATGAAAGAATGCGTGGCACCAGGATCAAATAATACCAATGTTTCTAAATCAAAGATTCGGATGGTACCTTTAATCACATCCGTCGATGCGCCTACACATGTCCTGGTCCAGTGCATGTACCCTTCCTCTACTCACACCCACTGCCTGTTTCCTTTTTTTCCTAAGCTGTAGCCCTCCTCCTCGGGGCCGCTGTCTCAACTGGAGCTCCCTCAGGCTCCTTGCCCTTCTGTGGAACAGTCTCAATTACCTCATTGCAGAACCTCGATATATGTTTCGACCTCCCACATCTATAACTTGACACAGGGGTATCTGACATGGCATAGTTCCATGGTATCTGCCACATCTCTTACACTGATCCGTGGTAGGTCGTGGTCCTCCAATAACCATACTCCTCGGTGCTGTCAAAGTCAGGTATACGGGAGGTCTAGCAGCTCTCTCCTGTACCTCCTCAATTTTGGGCCTCTTATCAAAATATCTTTGGCCTCCCCTCTTGGTCACTCTATCCATCCCGGATCTCTTTCGGTCTCTATCTCTTCTGACACTAATCTTCCCAAGCTCGGAGGCATTCCGCTCAAAATCTTGCTCTCATAACTGAGCCTTATGTACCGCCTCCTCATAAGTCTGAATGTCAAATGGGGCTAGCTTAGTTCGAATGGCCAATCTCAACCCATCAACGAACTTTTGAATCTTTCGGGTCTCACTACCCATCGTGCCTGGGTCATACCTCCCCAAAGACATAAACTTGGACTCATACTCATCCACAGTTCGGTTCCCTTGAACTAGATTCATAAATTCCATCTGCAGTTTCCTCTATACGGTAGCTAGAATATACTGTCTCCTGAAGGCCTCCAGAAATATCTCCCATGAGATCTCAGAGTGTCTGGCCCTCAAAATAGCCTTGGTGGACCTCCACCAATGCTCGGCCTCGCCTTTCTACATAAACATGACAAAGGCTACCTTCGCAGCTGAAGTGCATCGAAAAAACCTATACAGTTTCTCCATCTCATACACCCAGTCCTCCATGATAATCGGGTCCTTCACCCCTCTAAACACTGGGGGTTTCAATTCTTGGAACTCTCATAACCTGCTCAAGTCGCAGTCATAACCCAAATCACTACCGCTCTACTGTGGAGCAATAGGAGAATCTGTATCCTGTATTACAGGTGGTGTAGCAGTAGCAGTCTCTGCAGTCTGAGGTCTCTCTGCCTCTGCAGCTGCTTGTTCAGTAGTAAGCTGTGCCGCGGGACCTCGTCTATCACGGTACCTAATGCCTGCATGACTATGTCCACCAAATTCTCAATACTCCGTTCTATCCTAGCGAAGCATGCCTCTGTATCTTCTGCTCTCTCAGCAGGGTTCTGTGGAGCCTGCTCAGTCTGTGGCTCCGCACGGCTCTCAGGCCTACCTTTACAGCCTCTAGCACGTGCTCTCGCCCCTCTACCTTTGCGTGTAACTGGCATAATGCCTAACTTCCTGTATTATAATAATTTATTAAGCTCAATCCATCACGGTATACACAGTTATATCTAAACAAAAGCACAGTAATATGGGGATGTACTTTCCTACGTTTTATTACTGACTGACATCAGGCCAACTCAGCTCTGATACCAATCTCTGTCACGACCCATTTTCATTCCCTTTAACCGAAAATCATTATAATTTTTTTGTATTTTACTATTACCTTAACCGGTCGTGAACAAACTCAGTACATACAGTTGGGCTGTGAGTCAAAAATAATCACCACTTACCATTTATCCACAATTAATAAAAACGATGTCATATATTCGAAATTAAATCATTTACTCATACAGAACATGTTTACTGAATCTACATCCCCCATAATTACAACTCAATCAGTACTGTGCCATTACATTGTTTAGATACAAAAAAGAATCCTGTGTATACCTTTCGACGATGAAAGCAGCGGATGTCCGAAAACACAAGGCCTCAGTCCTCACTAGGCTACTATGCATGCTCTATAGAAAGGCGAAAATGGAGAGGGATGAGCAACCACACGCTCAGTAAGGTAATAATGCAAACATGGTAGATAACTACTCTATCTACATGCTGATAGTGTATGCATAAATCATCTATAGTTCGGAGCATGAGGAAAAAAACAATGCCATATGCGTATACATATATCATGTATTTAAATTATGTAAATTGGCATAATAAAACATGGTAAAATCATCATGTACAAACCATCTCATGCTCATCATTATCAAATCACATAATAAAAAGGGAAATTCACTTGAGCATCCTTTTTTAAAACTCATCTCTTTCTCAAAAACATCAAATCCCATAAAAATCAATTCTCAATCACAAACATCATTCTCATTTCATAATTTAAGTCCACAAGGCTCGACCCCTCCCTCGGGTCTATCCTGGACAGTCACAATTACACTTATAGATTAAAATCATGTGGTAGTAAGTAAATCAAGCAAGGGAGACAGGTCACTATAAACTCATAGACTATGTTGGCCAACTATGTCACATATCATCCCAAACCACACGGATCCCGGTGTGTAGGGTATCATGCAGGTACGAAGGTGGGTTAGTTCTCCGCCAGACTTTCTCAAATCAAGTAACCACCACGTGGTACATCGTACTCCATGTGATATACACGATATATCGTATTCCACGGACCCATAACATGGTTAGGGGAGCCCGCAGTAGGTCTTATCTACCCCATACCGAGTGAAACCTCTAGTCTCAAGTGCATGTGGGAGTACTCTTAATACAAGGTCCTAGCCCCTCATGGCTTTGCTCGCCCCTGTTGGGTTCCCTGATTTAGGTCCTAGCCCCTCACCCTCACCCCACTCAAGAGGTCTGTTAGGCCGGTTAGGTTCCCTGAACACCAATCCATATTATCCTCACCACGACCTCATACATACCACAGTGTGAAAACCAGTGCGAGCTACGCTCTAGCACAAATTCATGCATCGTAATAAATCACCTCGTACAAGCAACTCTCTAGTACGGCATTTATGCATTAAAATATGAAGAAACCATGTATGAGCATTGCTCCAATACGATTATATGCATAAGAAAACCACTCAAAATCCACGTACGAGCAAAAGCTCCAGTACGGTTTATAAATCATCATTATAGTTCCAAAACAAAGTGCAAGCTAAGCTCTAGCACGTTCAAACATGTAAGAACATCAATATCCAGTGTGAGCTAGGCTCCAGCATGGTTTAATTCGCATAAACATGATAGGCGGCTCATGAGTTTTTAAAACCAATCTCAAAATATATTTAGCACTTCACATGTGCTATCACACAACATCAAACAACAATAGCCAGCCTATCTATCAACTCGCTTAATACAAAACACATGTTTGGTGGAATCTTTCAAAACATTCAATTTATGCAATTATTAGCCTTACTATCCCATTTCTTTATAATATAACTTCAACAACTAAATCTCACGCAAATACTCGTAACGATTTCCATACGTTGTCAACCACATTTTCACAAACTCATGCACATTTCCAAAGCCCTATATACCCACGAGTTCAAAATACGAGCAGCTACCTCTATATACTTACAAAATTCCCTTACCTGGAATCGCGATGCGTGATTCCACTTCGTTTGAGCTGCTTACTCGTGCGGCCCAATTTGTCTCCAACGAGCTCTTCGGAGCTGCACACAAACGTATTTCACACCATTTTAGTCCATTATAATCCAACTCTTGTGTTTACTATAGTCGATTCGACCTATAGTCTCTATTAACGCTTATGAGGCCTCGTTTCATTACTTTACCCATAACTCAAGTCTATGGATTCCTTTAGGCCTATTAACTCATTCCAAATCGATATTAAATCGATGTTAAGCTCATAATGTTCATTTTTTTTCATTGATTTCTTCTCTATGGCATTTTATCAAGCATCTCTCATTCTCAATTCCATAAATCCTCTAAACTCACAATGTAGCTTCATTTACGCACTTTAAATCGTCCACATTACTTAAATAACAACTTAGCATACCCACCATTTCATCAATTCATCCAAATTATACTTTCTCACACTAGATTCATTCCCTTTCTAGGTCACATACTAATTCCATCTCATCCTAGGTGTTTCCTATCATCCATACACATGTAAATCAACCTCAAAACCACTTAAATAAACAATGTACTTGGATTGGAGTATTAGAAACTTACCAAATCAAATTTCTCTTCTTGCTCCAAAGGGAAATGTTCCTTGCTCCTTCAATACCAACAATGAGGTTTTGGGTTTCAACTATGTTATTCTCTTCCTCAAGATGAACAACTTTGTGTCTAATGGCCTCCCCTTAAATCTTACTGGAAATGGCTGATTTTAGAGAGAAAAATCTAGGTTTTGGGTTGGAAATGGAAAGGGTGATGTTTTTCCAGAAATTTTTAGATTTTTAGCACTTCTTTTATAGAAATAGCTTGAGGGGATCGATCTGCACTAGGAGATCGATCTACAACTCACACCCAAATGTCCTTAATTTGCTACCATAGCCATTTTCTCATCCATCCACCTTTATGACTTGAAAATAGCATCCATTCATACCTTATACACATTAAAACTTGTGTGCATTCCTTGTATATCCAAAGGTATACTATATAAAACTAAATGGAAGCATTTGTATTCATGCAACTTCTTTCCATCTACCATACAACTCATTTTGAGTTCCAATCACATTCATCACTTATAAGAACTCCTTTCTTCATATTCATATACAATGAAACTTGTATGTACATTACAAATCATATTACACATATGTACATTGAATCCATGGACTTACATCAATTATACTTTACATTACAAGTCCATTAGCATTCATTGATCCAATTACACACGTTACAACTATACATGTATGGGGTCTCACAATCCCATACATCCGTGGGGGTAATGCCAACCTGTAGGCTACCTCTCCCACTCTCTCAAGAATCTCGAATAGTCCAATGTATCAAAGACTCAATATCCATTTCTTTCCAAATCTCATGATACCCTTACTCGGCGATATATTCAGAAACACTGCATCACTAACATCAAACTTAAGTGGCCGTCTACGCACTTTCGCGTAGCTTTTTTGTCTACTCTGTGCAGCCCGTAATCTCTCACATATGAGTTTCACACTCTGTACAGCCTGCTCAACAAGGTTAAGAGCATTTATCTTCCTATCACCCACTTCTTCCCAAGCTACAGGGGATCCACACCTCCAACCATATAGAGCCTCAAAAGGTGTCATTCCAATACTCACATGATAGCTATTATTGTACGAAAACTCTGGTAGGGGCAGGTGATCATCCCATGATCCCTTAAAATCCATCGTACACGCCCTTAACATATCCTCTAAGGCCTAAATAGTCCTCTTTGACTGACCATCTGTCTGAGGATGATAAGTGGTACTAAAACTCAATCAAGATCCCATGGACTCCTGAAAATGGGTCCAAAATCTAGAGGTAAATCAGGAATCTCTTTCAGAAGTAATACTCACTGGAGCCTCATGTAATCTAGCTATCTCGCTGACATATAACTCAGCTAAGGCATCCACAGTATCTATGCTCTTAATGGCAAAGAAGTGGGCACTTTTTGTCCGTCTATCCACTATGACCCATATAACGTCACGACCTCATCCGGTCCTCGGTAAACCCATAATAAAGGCCATGGTGACATGCTCCCATTTCCATGTTGGCACAGGTAAAGGCTGTAATAATCCTCCGGGTTTTTGATGCTCAGCTTTCACTTGTTGGCATACTAAACATCTGGCCACATAATCTGCCACGTCTCACTTCATACCACTCTACCAGTATGTCTTTCTCAAATCTCGGTACATCTTAGTACTCCTTGGGTGCATGGTGTATCGCGAGTAGTGAGATTCTCTCAGTATCTGTTTCTTCAGGGTATAATCATCCGGTACACAAATTTGTGCTCTGAATCTCAACAACCCATCCTCATTGACTATGAGATCCGACTGAGAAGTCTGCTCAGCTTGGCTAACCATATCAATCAACCTCTGATCAACACGCTGCCCAGTTCTAATCCAATCCATGATCCTGGGCTCTATTCACAGGCTAGCCAAAAATCCAGTCTCTACCTTTTTAACTCTGATCGAGAGTTCGACAAACTACTCCAATAAATACCATTCCCTGATCATTATAGCAGATATCATACTTTTCCTGCTCAGGGCATCAGCAACTACGTTCACCTTCCCCGGATGGTACAGAATCTCGTAATCCTTAAGGAGTTCCATCCATCTCCTTTGTCTCATATTTAGCTCTTTCTGATCAAACAGATACCTCAAACTCTTGTGGTCAGTGAAGATCTAGAATCTTTCCCTATATAAGTAGTGCTGCCAGATCTTCAAGGTAAATACTACAGTGGCTAACTCTAAATCATGCGTGGGGTAATTTCGCTCATGATTTTAACTGTCATGATCCATAGGCGACCACTCTTCCATGCTGCATGAGCACACATCCCAATCTTTGATGGGAAGCATCATTATACACTGAAAATCCTCCTGATCCCTCAGGGATAGTCAACATAGGTGCTGCTATCAATCTCCTCTTTAATTCTTGAAAATTGAGCTCACATTGATCAGTCCATATAAACAGAGTCTCCTTACGCGTGAGCTTGGTTAAAGGAGTGACAATCTTGGAAAATCCTTCAACAAATCTTCTGTAATACCCTGCCAAACTAAGAAAACTTCGTACCTCTATAACCGTCATGGGTCTTTCCCAATTAAGCACAGCCTCTACTTTAATTGGATCAACTGATACTCCTTCCTCTGAAACTATATGACCAAGGAAAGCTATCTGATCTAGCCAAAACTCACACTTACTAAGCTTTCCATATAATTGCTTATCTCAGAGTATCTGAAGTACTAACCACAATTGTTGTTCGTACTCCTTATAAGATCGGGAGTACACCAAGATATCATCAATAAAGACAATAACAAACTTATCTAGATAGTCTTTAAAAACCTCATTCATTAACCTCATAAAGGCTGTAGAGGCGTTCGTCAATCCAAAGGGCATCACTAGAAATGGCCATACCTTGTCATGAATGTCGTCTTCGGAATATCTTCCTCCTTAATCCTCAATTGGTGATAGCCCGCCCAATCTTACATCAATTTTAGAAAAGACTGAGGCCCCTCTCAGCTGATCAAGCAAATCGTCAATCCTTGGTAATGGGTATTTATTCTTCACCGTGGCTGATCAATGTATCCATTCCCAAAATTACATCAAACCCATGTAATGATCCTATCTCCCACCTTTATTTCACATCCTCTACATATCATATTCGTTATCTAGGACTCACGTATAGGGGTATTTACATGTAAGATATACTCTAAAGGTTCAAACTTCAAATTTAACTTACATGCAAAATGCTCAGAAATAAACGAATGCGTGAATCCCGGATCAATCAACACATGAGTCTTATGATTATAGACAGAGAGTGTACCTCTTATAGTTTATGTAGAAGTGTCTGATGTTTCCTTATCCAGAGCGAACACACGTCCCACTGTGACGAGCTTTTTTCCTTTCTCTATTGTAGTGGCCCACCTCGGGGGATTCACTCTCTGAGGCTGTTGTCTGACAGGCTCCGGAGCATGTGGTCTCTAGGGTTGAGGATAATCTTTTACTCTGTGACCCATATCTCCACATCTAAAACATCCATTAATCAACCCAGTACAACTTCCCTCATGCGGTTGACCACAGTCTCTACAAACCCTTATCTCAGGCCTGACATCTCGAGAGGTCTCCCTAATGATGGGATAAGCTCTAGGTCTCTCCAATCTGTCCTTCTATACCTTAATCCTTCCTCTTCTGAAGGAACCTCTCCGAATATCTGTCTGGGAAATCGCTGGACTCTTGCCCTTATCCCTAGTCATTGCTCTGAACTCATTTTGGGATTGTACAATTTCGATTCCCCTCTCAATCTCTTGTACTCGTCTCATAGCATCTCTAAACTCAGTAATACATAGCCCTATCAATCGATCTCTGGTGATGGCTTTAGTCCATACACAAATCTCTCGGTGCAGAGCTCTTCATCTTTAAAGGTCTCTGGATCATATTTCAATAGAGTGGTAAATCGACTCTCATAATCATCCATAGACATATCGCCCTATACCAAATTCGAAAATTCAGCCTGTATCCTTCTATGGGCAGCTCGTGGTACATATTGGGCTCCAAAAGGCCTTCTGAAACTCGTCCTAGCTAATCACACCATGGCGGGACATTAGAATACTTTGGGTAGTATCCCACCAATCTCGAGCTCTCCCTTTCAACATATAAGCGCCCATACTGACCCTCTCAGCATTCGTGTATCCTAAATAGTCAAATATGACTCTTAACTCAATCAGCCACTCCTTAGCCTCTACGGGATCCTTTCTCCCCTTGAATGCGGGTGGATTTATTTTCAAAAATTCCTTCAGTCGCATTATACTTCTGTCATCAGGCTGAGTGGTGGGAGGCATCGGGTCTATCTGTACTAGGGGCGCGGGAGGTCCTTGTGGTGGTGTAGGAGTAGTACTTGAGGTATTGACTCCAAAATGTTACGCGAATAGCGTTGCCATTTGCTCAAAACCCTGCCACACATCTTGCTCAACCCAGCTAATTCGAGAGTTAGGACTCTCCGGTTGTGGGGCAGTGGAGGTGGCTCTGCCTGCCTCCTCGAACGACCTCGCCGTCCACTCATTTTCAATCTCATCTTCTGCGCGTACAAATCAAACTTGATTGAAATCTCAATCCTCAATTTCAGTTCATGACCAGACATATACAGACACTTGGGATGTATTCTATTTCACTTAATCGACACTGATAGTACTAAACACCCTAAGCTTTGATACTAAATAAACTCTGCTAGGCCCCAAAAGCACAAAAATAGGGAAAATTTAAAACTTATTTTCATCGATACACAATTCAAGGTGCATTCTTGTACAGTGTCATGCATCATCATACAATGATTTATAAAACTTTCACCTCAGGATCTCATCATTCTAATAATTATATATTATACCATATACAATCCTCAGTACAGATTAATTAATCCCATGCATCATTGTTCATTAAGTGTCTATAAATACAACTTAAATCTTGGTACATGAAATATTAAAGCATACCTCAAAATACAATATACGGCCTGGAGCTCGAGTTCTCCACCAGCCACGACTCCGTACGACGCATGAAAACTCTCTTCAGTTGAAGAAATATGAGGGGATATAAAAATAGGGTGAGCTTCTAAATTGCTCAGTAAGGGGGTAAGGGACTCGTTAATGAAATAATGATTTGCACAGCATAATCATTTTGTTTTGCAAGTGAAACTCAATAAACTCAGTATAAAACGTAGCATGAAATATTAAAACATCAGATCTTCTCATTTCTCAAAGCTCATATAGAAACATGAGAGTAAATGGTTTAATATAAAAACCATAATCACAAGCATATAGAAACACAGGATGCGATAATGGCTTTTCTCATAAAAACATGATAGAAATCACCTCAGTAATAATGCACATGGCACAACCACAAAACACTATCTCATGTGTATAAAAAGATAGAGACTAGGCAATTAAAACTCAGATAAAAACATCTTTCAGGCACATCAATATAATCTCCTCTGGGTGCGCATCCCAGGCATCCTCAAAGGAGGGAACGTCGATAATATGGTCGTGTACATGGTGTATTGGTCTTATGTGTTACCAGAACAAGGCCCAGACTTACATGTTACCAGAGCAAGGCCTCTTCTCATGCACACTATCGGTCTTACATGCTACTAAAGCAAGGCTCGGACTTATATGTTACCAAAGCAAGGCCACCCAGCACTACCAGAGCGAGGGTCATCTCACGTTACCAGAACGGAGGCATCTTTCGTTACCAAAACGGAGGAATATCGGACTTCTATGCTACCAGAGTAAGGCCCGAACTTACATCCTACCTAAGCAAGGCCCGATGTGTTATCACATGACACGCCTAAGTCTCAGTAATAGCCATTATCATATAAAACCGTTTTGCCTTCACGTAAAGCTCATAATGGTTTTTCTCATAAAACTCGTTTAAAAATCCCTTTGTACCCATCACAAAACATGTCAAAATCGAGCTCAAACCGAAAAAACCACGCACACATTTCTCAAATCTTAGTGCACCTTAACGTAGAGCCCAAATCCTTTTTCACTTTTTAAACTCAAACGGTTTGTAAAACAATCTCATACTTTGTTTACAAACTCATAAAAATTGGGCCCCAACCGGCTGTAAAACTGTGTGCAATAACTCAATCACAACTCATAAAAACATGCTTGTTTCTCAAAATGTTTCATGCTACAATTATCATTACAAATCACATACACAGATAGTTTAAGTTTTCCCTTACCTCGTTGCACCTCGTATAGTGCAATCGTTTCCCCCAAACGACGGACTAGCCTCGCATTCCCCCCAGGAACTCCCGGTCTGTCCAAACGATGTAAAAACATCATCAATACATCATCACATTATCTCTAATCTCAACACCGAGCATTTTTGCTCATATTCTCAAAATTTCTCAAGTACATTCACTACACTCTAAAAATCACAATAACTTCACCAACCAAATCTCATAATATCTCATCAATTCTATCAACCCTAATCGTTTTCAGTTTACTCATCCCAACATCTACAACCATAATCGCATAAATCTATTTTCAAATCAAAGATTCAAGCTTAGAAATTTACCCAAAACTTGTGGAGTGCTCAATTCACGCCTCAACTCAAATCGTCCTTTGATTTCCAAGAATGTTGTTCTCCTTTTGCTGGGGAACAACTTTCCTTCTTGCCATAACCTCTAATTCAAACAAAAATGGGTGTTTTAGAGGAGAGAGAAAGTTAGGGATTCAGTTTTTTAAAGAGAAAGAAGATAAAATGTAGGAAAAACGCAAGGGTCCTTTTATAGGCGAAGGGTAGGAGATCGATCTGCTCATGTAGGAGATCAATCTGCGTTTGAATTTGGGAATGTTTTAGGCACTTTATAAGCCTACCAGATCGATCTGTCGAGGGGGTAAGATCAATCTCATAATCTTAAGGAGATCGATCTGCTCCTTGTGAGGAGATCGATCTGAAGTACTAACCACAATTGCTGTGCGTGCTCCTCATAAAACCTAGAGTATACCAAGATATCATCAATAAAGACTATCACAAACTTATCTAGATAGTCCCTGAACACCTCATTCATTAACCTCATAAAGGTTGCAGGCGCATTCATTAATCCAAAGGGCATCACTAGGAATTCATAATGGCCATACCTTGTCTTGAAGGCCGTCTTCATAATATCTTCCTCTTTAATCCTCAATTGGTGATAGCCCGATCTTAAATCAATCTTAGAGAAGACTGTATCCCCTCACAGCTGATCAAGCAGATTATCAATCCTTGGCAATGAGTATTTATTCTTCATCGTGGCTATTCAAATAGTCTATGCATAGTCTGAGACTACCATCCTTCTTCCTTACAAATAACACTGGTGCTCCCCACGGTGAGACACTAGGTCTAATAAATCCCTGATTCAATAACTCTTGTAGTTGTTTCTTCATTTCCTCTAATTACACTAATGTCATCCTATACAAAGGTCTAGAGATAGGCTGAGTATCTAGTACCAAATCGATGGTAAACTCTAGCTCTCTCTCTAGTGGTAAACCAACTAACTCGTCTAGGAAGACATCCAGAAATTCACACACCACGGGTATATCTTCAATCCTCGGATGTTCCCGATTATCATCTGAGATGATCGTTTCATAACCTTCACATTCAAAAGAAAATTTCATACTCTCAAAAGGTAACATTATAAATTTCAAATTGTTTACAAAAATTCCACACATTTATTTCCTCAATATTTCAAACGTACACTGTAAGGTTCAGGTAGGGAGAAAGTTATTATCTTAGTGTAGCAGTCTAAACTCACTCGATTGGTTGCCAGCCAATCCATTCCCAAAATTACATCAAACCCATGTGTATTTAACATCATTAGATCTGCTAGCATTAATCTATCTCCCACCTTTATTTCACATCCTATACATATCATATTTGTTCTCTAGAACTCACGCATAGGGGTATTTACATGTAGGATATACTCTAGAGGTTCAAACTTCAGATTTAACTTACATGCAAAATGCTCAGAAATAAACAAATGCGTAGACCCTGGGTCAATCAACACCTAAGCCTTATGATTACAGACAGAGAGTGTACCTCTTATAGTTTCTTCAGAAGCGTCTGTTGTTTCCTTATCCAAAGCAAACACACGTCCCACTATGATAGGTTTCTTTCCTTTCTCTGCAGCAATTACCCATCTCAGGGGATTCACTCTCTGAGGCTGTTGTCAGGTAGGCTCCGCAGCATGTGGTCTCTGAGGTTGAGGACAGTCTTTTACTCTGTGACTCATGTCTCCACATCTAAAACATCCATGGATCAACCTAGTATAACTTCCCTCATACGGTTGGCCACAGTCTCTAAAAACCCTTATCTCAGATCTGACATCTCGAGGGGTCTCCTTAATGATGGGATAAGCTCAAGGTCTCTCCAATCTGCCCTTCTGTACCTCAATCACTCCTCTTCTGAAGGAACCTCTCAGAATATCTGTCTGGGAAACTGCTGGCCTCTTGCCCTTATCCCTAGTCACTGCTCTGAACTCATTTCTAGGATTGTACAATTTCGATTCCCCTCTCAATCTCTTATGCTCGTCTCAAAGTATCTCCAAACTCAGTAATACACAGCCCTATCAATCGATCTCTGATGATGGGTTTTAGTCTATATACAAATCTCTTGGTGTGGAGCTCTTCATCTTTAAAGGTCTCTGGATCATATTTCACTAATGTGGTAAATCAGCTCTCGTAATCATCCACAGATATATCGCCCTGTACCAGACTCGAAAACTCAGACTGCATCCTTCTCTGGGCAGCTCGTGGTACATATTGGGCTCTAAAGGCTTTCGTAAACTCATCCCAGCTAATCACATTCTAGCGGGACATCAGAATACTCTGGGTAGTATCCCACCAATCTCAAGCTCTCCCTTTCAACATATAAGCACCCATACTGACCCTCTCGGTATCAGTGCATCCCAAATAGTCAAATATGACTATCAACTCAGTCAGCCACTCCTCAGCCTCTACGGGATCCTTTCTCCCCTTGAATGCGGGTGGATTCAGTTTTAAAAAGTCCTTCAATCGCATCATACTTCTGTCATCGGGTTGAGTAGTGGGAGGCACCGGGTCTATTTGTACTGGGGGAGTGGGAGGTCCTTGTGGTGGTGTAGGAGTGGTACACGAGGTATTAACTCCAAAATGTTACGCGAATAGCTCTGCCATATGCTCGAAACCCTGTCGCACATCTTGTTCAACCCGATTAATCCGTGAGTTAGGACTCTCCGGTTGTGGGGGAAGTGGTGGAGGTGGCTCTGACTGCCTCCTCGAATGACCTCGTCATCCACTCATTTTAAACCTCAATATGTTCTTGCACGTACACATCAAACTTGATTGAAATCTCTATCCTCAATTTCAGTTCATGACCAGACTTATATAGACACTTGGGGTGTATTCTATTTCACTTAACCGATACTGACAGTACTAAACACCCTAAGCTCTGATACCAAATAAACTTTGTGACGCCTTGAAAGCGCGAAAAATAGGGCAAATTTAAAACTTATTTACATCAATACACAATTCTAGGTGCATTCCTGTACAATGTCATGCATCATCATACATAAATTATAAGACTTTCACCTCAGGATCTCATCTTCTAATATTTATATATCATACCATATACATTCCTCAATTTAGAGTTAATTAATCCTAATACATCCCATACATCATTGTTCATCAAGTGTCTGTAAATACAACTTTAGTTTGGGCACACGAAATATTAAAGTATACCTCAAAATACAATATACGACCTGAAGCTCAAGTCCTCCACTAGCCACTACTCCGTACGTCGCAGGAAACTCTCTTCACTTGAAGAAATCTGGGGGATATTAAAAATAGGGTGAGCTTCTAAATCGCTCAGTAAGGGGGTAAGGGACTCATTAACAAAAATGATTAATTTCACAGCACAATCATTTTGTTTGTAGGTGAAACTCAATAAGTTCAATAGAAAACGTAGCATGAAATCATTAAACATCATTCTCATCTCATTTCTCTAAGACCGTGTAGAAATATGAGAGTAAATGGCTTAGTATAAAAACCATTGTTACAAGTATATGGAAATCAGGATACGATAATGGCTTTTCTCAAAAAAACGTGATAGAAATCACCTTAATAATAATGCACGTGGCAAAGCCACAAACACAATCTCAAGTGTATAAAAAGATAGAGACTATGCAATTAAAACTCAGATATAAATATCCGTCATGGCACATCAAAATAATCTCCTCTGGGTGCGCATCCCAGGCATCCTCAAATGAGGGAACGTCGATAATATGGTTGTGTACATGGTATATTGGTCTTAAGTGTTACCAGAAGAAGGCCCAGACTTACATGCTACCAGAGCAAGGCCTCTCCTCATGCACACTATCGATCTTACATGCACCAAAGCAAGGCCTAAACTTACATGCTACCAAAGCAGGGCCACCCAGCGCTACCAAAGCGGGGGTCATCTCACCTTACCAGAACGGAGGCATCTCTCGCTACCAAAACGAAGGAATATCGGACTTACATGATACCAGAGTAAGACCCAGACTTACATGCTACCAAAGCAAGGCCCGATGTGTTATCACATGACACGCTTAAGTCTCAATAATAGTCATTATCATATAAAATCGTTTTACCTTCACGTAGAGCTCATAATGGTTTCTCTCATAAAATTAATCTGATAACCCTTTTTGTACTCATTACAAAACATGTCAAAACCGAGCTCAAATTGGCAAAACCATGCACACATTTCTCAAATCTCAGTACGCCTTAACATAGAGCCCAAATCCTGTTTCAATTTTAAACTCAAATAGTTAATAAAACAATTTCACACTTTGTTTACAACTCATAAGAATTGGGCCCCAACCAGCTATAAAACAGTGTGCAATAAATCAATCATAACTCATAAAAACATGATTGTTTCTCAAAACATTTCATGCTACAAAATCATCACAAAAGCCTATTTATAACTAAAAACAGAGATAAAAACCCTACTCCTAGTTGGACTTGAAGTCCTTACATTTAATTAAAATAATAATCCGATAAAAAGTCTTCCAAGTAATTGAAAAAGTCAAATCTAGAGAGGAGAGAGAAAATCTTCATATTGGATGCTTAGGCGAGAGTCTCACCTAAGCCTTGACCCATTTCTGTCCAACAAATTGAAGTCAGCACGTCAAGAAGACCCTTAGGTGAGAGTCTTGCCTAAGGTTGCATCCGACTCTACCCTGAATTGAGAACTGCACAATGAAGGGATCCTTTGGTGAGAGTCTCATCTAAGGCTGCACCCAACACTGACCAAACTCGTACTCATCATTCCTCACTTCTTCCACATGATTTCCTTTGTTCCAAAATTCGTCTAAATCATCCTTTAATTCATCAATTCCATGAATTCCTACAATTATTCAAGAATAATCAAGTATCCATAGATTAAGTATAAAATTCATACAAAACCATAGGAAAACAAGGTAAATAATGTGCATAAATAATGACTTATCATATACCCCCACACTTAAACCTTGTTTGTCCTCAAGCAAACATTAGTTCAAACTTATAACCTTCCATTCATTTATGCTCAACTTTAACCCATCTAAAACATTTTAGCATGCATAAAAATATTAAGTTCATGTGAATTCTCACCAATAACACATAATGATAATCAAATCAAACTTAAAACACATAGATCTTAGCACCCTCTCAAAGGTTTCACTAATTACACTCAAAGTGTTTCGGTTTATCATTCGATCACTCAAGCCAATGCATAGAAAGTTCTTACCATAAGCTTGCCATTAAATCACATCTCTTCCTCCTTCAATGGAACAAGATACATAAATCAAGAGCGTAAAAGGGTGTAATGGGGCTTAGGTAAGGTATGTCAAGGCTATTTCGGTTTAAAGGAATTGGAATAATCAATTCAAACATAAACATAAGAGACTTACTTGAAATTCAATCATTCTTCTTCTTTTTCTTTCTTCTCTTTTTGTTGTGAATTTTCCCTTCTTTTTTTTTCTCTTTTTTTTTTTTACAAGGTTCAAATCTTCTTTCTTTTCATCAAGGAAGAATCGATCATTAATGAACATGGGTCATACAAAATAATCTTTTTCCTAATGAATTCAAGTCTCCTATATGTAAGTTCAAATAATTTCCAATTCAAGGTTAAAAAATACGTTTGGATAAAAACAAGAAAATGGATTTCATTGGCTTATAATGTGGTTTGAAAACAAAGAAAAGGCTTAAAGCTCAAAGGGGGTTCACTAAGGATCTAATAAAGGGTAGGTTAACAAGAAAAATGGGTAAAATTCAAATGGTTTAATCCTAATGCTCTTATTTTTTATCAATGCACCATATTCATCAAAGTGGTTGATAGAGACATGTATAACATGGAAAGTTCTAGAATTACTAACTATGTATTTCAATCACACATAAAGGAATAAAGAGCATGATGTAATGAATGCTCATTAGGTTCAAATCTCACAAGGGACTATGTGCTAATCTATGCATTGTTCATTCAATTCAATAATCATAAGCATCAAGATGAAAATTCAAAATAATTTCGCATACAAGAAGATCATAAATTCAGTTCGAGGATGAGTATAAGAAGATCATAAATTTCATAGATGGCAATTAAGAAAGAACACATGCTCACTAGTGAACTAAGATCATCTTGAATAAAATTTTACAGAATTTGGATCAAATCAAACAAATAAGAAATAAAATCAACTTATATAACATCCTAAACACCCCCCACACTTAGATGGGACATTGTCCCCAATGTCACAAATGCTCAATATTTAAAAATTGAAAAGACAAAGGAAAAAGAATACTCCCCTGAAGTTATTGAGCATCGAAAGCCATGGTGGCTTACTGTGGTGGTAATGGTGGTGGGAAAGGTGGGTTGAAGCCCATGTGTGCATAAAATACCAATTGATTTTGCTCCATCCAGAATTGGTCTTGTTGCAATTGCCTTATCATCTAAGCTTGGTTTTGCTGCATTTGGTTTTGATCAATAGCTAATTGTGAAACTTGGTTCTGTAGATCAGTTAGTAGTTCGAAGGCTTGATGTGACTACCTCACATCGTCATCTTCTTGTTCATGAACAGGTGAAAGTATCCTTCTGGCCCTCTTCTTATAAGGTCTTAGACCTTGGAAACTGTATGTTCCATCGTCATTCTACCTTATAAGATTCTGGTGAATTAATGACCGGATGTCTAGTGGTTGCATTTGTCTTGCTACTTGAAGTAACGTATCATTTGGATCTAACAAACCTGTATGAACAGCTAAAGCAGTAATCATAGAACTAAGAATCAAAGGCTTTTTAGAATCTCCTACGTTGTTAAATTAGGAAGCCAACCAATATCCTAAGTTAACTTTAAGACCCTTTGACATGCACCAAAGAAAGTAACTCTCGGCCTTAGTTAAAATAGCCGCATTTGCTACTCTACCAGAAAAACTATAGGCTAAAAGCCTATGCATGTATTGTTGAGCAGGCTCTTGAAATTCACTATTAGTGGTGTGACTGGGGTCATAATACTTGTGAGGTTTCCCTGTCAATTCATTTCTATAAAATTGCATAGCATCAAAATCAAGATCATAATCACAAAGGCTGTTAAGGTATTCCTCACTTTCATCAAATTCATTGGTAATAAGCCTCAAAGCAATATTAAATTGAGTTATAAATAACTCAAATTTACTACCCATGATCCTAAACGTCACTACTTTGGGAGTATTGAGGTTGTACTCCGTCGGAGAAGTGTACTTATAAGTTGCGTAAAACTCCCTGCATAGTTCGGTATAAGCATGACAAGTAATTTCAAAGAATGGTCTCCAACCTATGTTGTCAATACAAGTATGAATTTTTTCTCGACTCCCTAAGATTTCCAAGGTTGGGTCATCGTATCGCTGACCCGATAAATTGTTTTACCACATAAATTGTCATACCTTTTCTTTTCGATTTTTGTAGTGAAGTCAAAGTTACCATGTAGATTGGCTTTAGGTAATACCACATTTTTCTTTGGTACTCTTGCCCTTTGTTGACGGGATGGTGATGGTTTGTTTCCACTCATTTTCCTATAAAATATTGATCAATAAGTACATATCTCTCTTACTTAGCATAAATCAATCTAATTTCATCACCCTAATTCACACGTTACCCTTCATCATTCATCTTAGTACATACTATGAAATTTTCTAAAATCATACCAAGAACATATATTCATGAACAAGCCAAAAATGAAAATTTAAAGCATTATTCATGAATATAAAGTCAAAATCAAAAGAAAAATATGAAAAGAATAATTACTCATCATACTTGTTTTTATCCTCTGCATATTCATGGTAGATGAGAGAAAATGAGTATGAAATTCCTACCTTAGATAATGATAGATCTTACAATATGAAAATAGGAATGGGTTTTGTGTTTTTGGGTTGAAATATGGAGAAATTTTATGCTTTTGGTAGAGGATTTGTATGGGATTGAGTTTTGGCTTAAATGGGAAAATAGGGGAAAAGGATAAAAAGGAAAATAGGAGAAAGAGAGAGAGAGAGGGTCGGACTTTTGAGGGAAATTTTTTTTTGGTCGAGGGGTTACCTTAGGTGAGAGTCTCGCCTAAAGTGCGACCCGTCTCTGTTTTCATTTTTTTAAACCTAAGACTGACACATATACTAAAAATGCATAAAAATAAGTAAATAAATAAATAAAATAATAATAAAAATTGGGTTGCCTCCTAACAAGCGCCTTTTTTTAACTTCTTTGGCTAGACGATGTTACCTCTCATTCGTACTTAGGATACTCTAAATCAATTAGATTAACCTCATGCACTTGAAACCCTTCATAAAAAGGCTTCAAAAGATGACCATTAACCTTAAAAATCTTACCCGTATCCATACTATGTATTTCAACTGCACCATGAAGAAAGATGTTAGTAACAACAAAGGGCCCTAGCCATCTATAGCGTAATTTTCCAGGAAATAACTTAAGTCTAAAATTAAAAAGAATAACTTTTTGACCAACAAAGAATTGTTTCCTGGAGATCATTTGATCATGGAAGGCCTTTGTCTTATCCTTGTAAATCTTAGAATTTTCATATGCATCATTTCGAATCTTTTCCAGTTCTTGCAATTGAAGCTTTCTCATTTCACCGACTTCATTCAAGTTCATATTGCATTGCTTGATTGCCCAATAGGCCTTGTGCTCAATTCTATGGGAAGATGACATGATTTTTCGTAAACAATGCGATAAGGAGACATACCTATGGGAGTTTTGTAAGCCGTTTTATATGCCCAAAGTGCATCTTCAAGTCTTGTGCTCCAATTCTTTCTATTTGGGTTCACTGTCTTTTCGAGGATGGACTTGATTTCTCTATTTGATACCTCCGCTTGACCATTTGTTTGAGGATGATAGGCGATAGATACTCTATGAGTTACATGATATTTCTTCATTAGTGCTTCCACCACCTTGTTGCAAAAATGGGTTCCTCTATCGCTTATTATTGCTCTCGGTGTCTCGAACCTAAAAAAGATGTTAGATTTGACAAAATTGATAATAGCTTTCGCATCTTCAGTTTGGGGTACCTTAGCTTCAACCCATTTCGAAACTTAATCCACAGCAAGCAAGATATATACATGATTATTAGAAACAGGAAAAGGGCCCATAAAGTCAATACCCCATAAAGAATGCTGAAATAAATTTGGTCAAAATAATCCACATTCGAGTACCTTGCGTGCTATCCTCTTTGGATCGAAATGTCCACCATATGCATATGAATGGCAAAAATTTAAGATGGAAGAGATTTCATGGTCAGGCACGTATCTTCTAATGACTTGATCAGCATAATATTTCCATAAGTAAGGTTCATCCCAATCGTAATACTTAGCATCTCTTTTTATCTTATCTTTTTGAGACCTAGACAATTCATTATGTAAAATTCCTGTAGCTAAAAAGTTAGCAATATCAGCATACCATGGTCTTGTTTCATGAATGGAAAAAAGATACTCATCTGGAAATTCATCTCTAAGGGGTGAAGGTTCTTCACTTGTGATGAGTCTACTAAGGTGATCAGCCACCAGGTTTTCGGCTCCCTTCTTATCCTTGATTTCTATATTGAACTCTTGTAGCAACAATATCCACTTGATGAGTCTTGGTTTTGCTTCTTTCTTTAAGAGTAAATACTTGAGGGCTGCATGATCAGAATAAATAATCACTTTAGCTCCTAATAAATAAGAACAAAATTTTTCTAAAGCAAAAACAATGGCTAGAAGTTCTTTTTTCGTTGTAGAATAGTTGCATTATGCACTATTAAGGGTTCGTGAGGCATAGTAGATGACATGTGAAACTCTCTCCTCTTTTTGTCCAAGTACAGCTCCTACTGCGTAGTTACTTGCATCGCACATGATTTCGAACAGTAGATTCCAATTTGAGGGTTGGATGATCGGCGTGGTGGTCAACATGTCTTTGAGTTTGTCAAATGCCTTCTTGCATGTCTCATCAATTTCGAATGCTACATTCTTTTATAGTAATCGACATAGGGGTTGGGTGATCTTGGAGAAGTTCTTAATAAATCGCCTATAAAATCATGCATGTCCAAGAAAAAAGTGAACTTCCCGCACAGATGTGGGGTAAGGCAAAGATTTTATCACTTCTATTTTTGACTTATCCACTTCTATCCCCTTAGAAGATACTATATGCCCTAGAATAATACCTTGATCAACCATAAAATGGCATTTTTCATAATTTAAAATAAGGTTACTTTCTATGCATCTATTGAGGATTTTAGTGAGGTTAGCTAAGCATTCATCAAAGGTATTTCCATGAACAGTAAAATCATCCATGAACACTTCTATTATATCTTCTACATAATTAGAAAATATACTAACCATACATCTCTGGAATGTGGCTGGAGCATTGCATAGACCAAAGGGCATGCGCTTGTAGGCAAAGGTTCTAAATGGACATGTAAAGGTAGTCTTTTCCTGATCTTCGGGTGCCACCGAAATTTGATGAAAACCTGAATATCCATCAAGACAACAATAATGAGTTTTACCTGCCAATCTTTCAAGCATTTGATCAATAAAAGGAAGAGAGAAGTGGTCTTTTCTTGTAGATGCATTCAACTTCCTATAATCGATACATACTCGCCACCCGTTTTGAATTTGGGTAGCTACCAACTCACCATCCGGGTTTTGTATAACCGTTATACCCATTTTCTTCGAAACCACTTGGACTGAACTTACCCACTTACTATCCGAAATTGGATAGATCATACCTGCATCAAGTAGTTTCAAAATCTCCTTTTTAACTACTTTCAGCATTGGTGGGTTGAGTCTTCTTTGTGCTTGCCTAGTAGGCTTACATTCCTCTTCTAGAAGGATCTTGTGCCTGCAAGTTGTTGGGCTTATTCCCTTGATGTCCGCTATTGTCCATCTGATAGCTTCTTTGTATTCTTTGAGCACTCTAAGCAACTTCTCTTTTTCTAAATTGGATAGTTTATTGGAGATGATCACCGGAAGTGTTTCCTTATCACCTAAGAACACATATTTGAGGTGTTCTGGAAGAGTATTCAATTCTAAATCGGGTGCCTGCACAATAGAAGGAAGAAGTTTTTTATGAGATAATGGTAATTGAATGTGAGAAACATCAAACCTCATCGTGCACAGTGATCCTAGCTCTTGGACCGTTTCCAATAATTTTGGTTCCCACGCAAACTTCTTCTCCAATCTCTTTGAATCCTCAAGCCTGAGATGCCTACTCAAAACAACTTTCAATTTATCCTCATCTTAAATGTTCAAATACATGTCAGTTAAAGGATCAATAATATCTAAAACAAAAACAGAAGACATATCTCTAGGGGATTTCATGGCATTATGTATATTGAATTTTATAACTTCACCATCAAATTCCATAGTAAAACTGCCATCGTAAACATCTATTTTTATTCTAGAGGTTTTGAGAAAAGGTCTGCCCAATAAAATCAAAGATGTATCATCTTCCTCCATGTTTAAGACATAAAAATTTGTCGGGAAGATTAAATCATTAACCTGCACTAAAACATCTTCTAACAACCCTTCGAGATAAACATTAGATCTATCAGCCAATTGAATTATCACACCAGTATTTTTCAATTTGCCCATAGTCATAGACTTGTAAATAGATGATGGCATGACATTAATTGAAGCTCCTAAATCTAACATGGGATAGTGAACATACTTGGATCCTTGCATTTGGGTGGTAACTTTTTCTGGAGGATTGCAGAAACATTCTCTCTCATGTTCACATACTCATTTCCCTTAAGCTTCCTCTTATTGTTGTACAATTCCTTGAGAAACTTGACATACTTTGGAACCTGTTTGATAGCATCTAATAAGGGAATATTTACCTCAACTTTTCTGAAGGTATCTAGAATTGCCTTCTCTTCCTCTTCTTTTTTGGACTTTGACTTTGGAGGAAAATGAGGTATTATCTTTGGTATCTTCATGCTCCCTTCAGTGGTTGTTTTGGATTTAAGTTGAGGTGGTTTAACTCCTTTTTTCGTTTCTTCACCTCTTATGCTATGGGTTCGAATTTGAGGTTCTTTCAGTTTGGTTCTGCTTCTCAAAGTGATTGCATTTGCGTTTTGCTTAGGGTTGACTATGGTTTGTGATAGTAATCTTCCTTGGGATTCTAGCTTGCTTATGGATATGGCTAGTTGGTTCACTTGATCTTTTAATTCATTGAGGTTAGACCTTGTTTCCTGTTGAAATTGTTGAGTACTATTAGTAAGGGATTTAACAACCTCTTCAAGAGACGTACCTGAATTTGATGATTGTTGCATTTGTTGAGGAGGTTGTCTAGGTCGGTAGTTTTGGTATTGCGGCCTTTATCTATAACTGAAGTTTGGATGATCCCTCCATCCTGGATTGTAAGTATTGGAATAGGGATCATATTTTATTTGGGAGGCCCTTGGTATCCTCCAACCGCATTAACATTCTCTTGTGAATCTTCTTGAAGTGTAGGACACATATCGGTTGGATGTCCACTAGCACATTCTACAGACCTTGGCTTGTTGTATGTTTCCCACTCCTAAAGCAAGTTGCTGCACAATAGAGGTTAGATTAGCAATTTGATTGTCAACTGAAGATGTACTCACCTCATTCACTCTTCTAGGCACATCCTGTCTAGTCCCGAATTGTTGAGAATTCACAGCCATGGTGGAAATTAAATTCCTAGCTTCGGTGGGGGTTTTATTAACTATTGCTCCTCTACTAGCAGTATCCATCATTCTTCTTTCCATTGGCAAGAGTCCTTCATAGAAGTATTGGATGAGTAGTTATTCAGAAATCCCATGTTGTGGGTAGCTAGCATAAAGTTGCTTGAATCTTTCCCAATACTCATGAAGATTTTCGGTATCTCTTTGCTTGATTCCACATATCTCCCTTCTTATGTTTGCGGCCCTAGAAGCTGAAAAAAATTTGTCAAGAAAACATCTTACCATGTCAGTCCATGTTGTAACCGAACCTAGAGGAAGGTAGAATAACCAATCCTTAGCTCTATCCGCGAGTGAGAATGGAAAGGCCCTAAGCTTGATTTGATCCTCCGTAATAGCTTGTGGCTTCCTGCTGGAGCAAACAACATGAAATTCCTTAAGATGTTTATGAGGATCTTCGTTTTCCAACCCATGGAACTTTGGAAGAAGGTGGATCAGTCTGGATTTTAGTTCAAACTCTGTTTGCAAAGTAGGATAATGAATACATAATGGTTGTTGATCCAAATCTGGAGCGGTGAGTTGTCAAAGAGTTCTATCTTGATTGTTGGCCATCTCTCGCTCGGATTCGGAGTCACTTGATGAGTCTTCAAGGTGTAATGCAAGATTCAATCCTGGTGATGATGTAGAGCTTTCTTCGTGCTTGCGATTTCTAGCTTCTTTCCTAAGTCTTCTCTCAGTTTTCTCGATGTCAGGATCGTAGCTATACGAGAATACCGAAGTATCAAAATAAATCCAAATTAAATTTAATCTCCCCGGTAACAGCGCCAAAATTAATGGTTGCCGAAACCAACAATATTAAATAACTTGCTCAAACAAATAATTAGTAGTATAGGGAGCAAGGTCGTGTCCCAAGAGAGATTTATTAAATCTGATTACTTTTCTGCAAATAAAAGAAAAATAAAACAAAAGGGGTTTGAAAGATTGATTAACTAAAATAACAAAACTTAATAGAAAGAAAACAAAATTGAGTAGAAGAATTCAATAATTTAAGAAATCCAACCCAAGGAGTAATTTTCAGATTTGGTTCGGTAAGTTGATCATTAACGCAAGATACGACCTAACACCCTGTCTCTTCTTATCGCTTCGACAATCAGAAAACGTTCTCTAATTGCTGCTCTTACCAATAAACAACCCTAGATACGATCTTAGGATTTAATTTACCAATAGCATTGAACACTAAAGAGACTACCAATTCTAATCAACAAACACACATGTAGGTTTATTTAAATCAGATCTTATAATCACATAACAAAGACTAAAAACCAAAAGTTTAATTAATCTTGTTACTTACCACTTGTTATTGAAACAACCAAATAATTACGGATTCAGATATTTTAATTGGATGTATATTGCCTTGTGAATGAATCAATAGGCCTTTTTGAAGCAACCACAAAACAATAATAATAATGAAGTGCAGAAATTATAAGAATAGAAAAGATTAAAGAAAATAAATAAGAACAATTAGATCTCTCAACCTATAAACCAAATCTTTAATTATCCTTAAATTGGAAAGAGAGTTTAGCAACCCATGAATATCTGGTAAAAGCGGTGAAATACTTGTATGAGAAAATCTAATCAAAAGCCTCCCCCCTCACCTAGATCTTCAAAAGCCTATTAATAACTAAAAATAGAGATAAAAACCCTACTCCTAGTTGGACTTGAAGTACTTACATTTAATTAAAATAATAATCCGATAAAAAGTCTTCCAAGTAATTGAAAAAGTCAAATCTAGAGAGGAGAGAGAAAATCTTCATATTGGATCCTTAGGCGAGAGTCTCAACTAAGCCTTGACCTGTTTCTGTCCAATAAATTGAAGTCAGCACATCAAAAAGAACCTTAGGCGAGAGTCTTGCCTAAGGCTGCATCCGGCTCTGCCCTGAATTGAGAACTGCACAGTAAAGGGAGAGTCTCGCCTAAGGCTGCACCCAGCACTGACCAAACTCGTACTCATCATTCCTCACTTCTTCCACATGATTTCCCTTGTTCCAAAATCCATCTAAATCATCCTTTAATTCATCAATTCCATGAATTACTACAATTATTCAAGAATGATTAATTATCCATAGATTAAGTATAAAATTCATACAAAACCATACGAAAACAAGGTAAATAATGTGCATAAATAATGACTTATCATACACTTGGCATAAAATGTTCATTTATAATTGTCATAGTTTGCTCCATTGATTATTTCTCATTCAATACTCATTCATAACTTCAATTTATGAGTACATCACATTTAGCTCAATCAATTACACTTCATGTTCACATTACAAAATTAGATGTGCATAAAATTCTCAGGTCTCACATGTATAGTCCTCTCTGACTGACCATCTGTCTGAGGATGAAAAGCGGTGCTAAAACTCAGTTGGGTCCCCATCGCTTCCTGAAAATGTTCCCAAAAATGGAAAGTGAAGTGGGCATCCCGATCAGAAACAACGCTCACTGGTACACCATGTAACCGAACTATCTCTTGAATATACAAGTTCTCCAACTGGCTCAGAGTATCGACCACTTTGATAGCTAAGAAATGGGCTGACTTCGTCAACCGATCCACTATAACCCAAATGGCATCATGACCTCTACGAGTCCTCGGTAATCCCATCACAAAATTCATGGTGACATGCTCTCATTTCCATGTCGGTATTGGTAGAGGATGCAATAACCCTGCAGACTTCTGATGCTCTACCTTCACTTGTTGACAAACGAGACATCTAGCGACATATTCACCCATGTCTCTTTTCATTCCAAACCACCAATAAACTTTTCGAAGGTTTTGATACATCTTAGTACTCCCCGGATGTATCGTTTACTTCAATGAGTGAGCCTCTGATAAAATTAACCTCCTGATCTCTAAATCCTCGGGAACACATACTTTGCCCCTGAACCTCAATAATCCATTTGTACTTAGCTTAAAATCAATACCCATACCTATTTGTATCTGATTCAACCAATCGATACACTGTCGATCACTCTGCTGGCCCTGTCAAATACGAAAAATGAACTCTGGCTCTAATCTCAATCTAGCCATAATGTCAAATCTCTCTGAACTAGGTAGGGTCACATCCAAAATGAGGTTCACAAATTGCTCCAACAACTCGTGTTCCCAAACCATCATATAAGACACCAACCCGAGGTTCTTCTTGCTCAAAGCATCGACAAGTACATTCGCCTTACCCGGGTGGTACATGATCTCACAATCATAATCTTTTAGGAGTTCGAGTCATCTTCTCTGTCTCATATTTAACTCTTTCTGCGAAAATAGATACTTAAGGTTCTTATGATCCGTATATACCTGGAATTTCTCACCATAGAGATAGTGGTGCCATATCTTCAATGCAAACTGTACGACCGCCAATTCTAAATCGTGGGTCGGGTAGTTCCTCTCATGGTCCTTCAACTGTCTAGATCCATAGGCTACTATGTTCCCATCCTGCATACATAGCCCAGTCCCTGGTGTGATGCATCCGTATACACAAAGAAACCTCCTGAGCTGGTAGAAACGATGAGAATCGGAGCAGTGGTCAACCGACACTTGAGCTCCCAAAAACGCCTCTCACATGCCTCATCCCACAAAAACTTAACATCTTTCCGTGTGAGGAATGTCAACGGAGCAGCTAGTCTGAAGAAACCCTCAACAAATCTCCGATAGTAACTTGCCAATCCCAGAAAACTTTTGATCTCAGTAACTGTCTTGGGCTGTTCCCACTGTACAACTGCCTCAATCTTAGATGGATCCACTGATACCCCATCCTCCGACACAACACGACCCAGAAATGAGATCTGCTCTAACCAAAAGTTACACTTACTGAGTTTGGCATATAATTCCTTTTCTCAGAGGGTTTGTAGAACTATCCTCAAGTGCTGCACATGATCTTCCCTAGACTTGGAATAAACCAAAATGTCATCAATAAACACAATCAAATTGGTCTAGATATGATTTAAAAACATCATTCATCAATGCGATAAATGTTGCGGGGGTATTCGTCAGTCCGAATGACATAACCAAAAACTCGTAATGGCCATAAAGGGTACGAAATGCAGTCTTGGGTACATCTCCACTCTTTTTCCTCAACTGATGGTACCCAAATCGTAGATCTATTTTAGAGAAGACTCGTACTCCCCGAAGCTGATCCAACAAATCATCAATGCGTAGAAGGGGGTGTGAGACCCCGTATATGTATAGCTGTATATAGGAGCATGGGAATGTAAATAAAATCATAAGTATAATGATACATTTGTAATGTGAAGTATATGCAGTGTAAGTTCATAAGACTATGTACGCACTTGTAATAAGAATCGTGATTATACGTACAAGTTGCATTATGAATGAGTAGGAGGAAATGAACTTAAACACGAGAAGAATGTGATTGAAATGGTATATGAGTAGTGTAGTAAAATGGAAGGAAAGATTTTTATAAGTTGTATACTTCCATTCAGGAAATATCGTGAAAATTTGGTTGTACAAAGATTTCCCCACAAGTTTTAATATATACTAAGTGTGATTGGATGACCTTTTTAAGTCTCAAGGAGCGATGAATGAGGAAAGGACTATGGAGGTAAATTGAGGAAGTTTTGAAGGGAGTTATTGCAGAAAAACTACAGAAAAATCTGGAAATATGGAGGCCAGATCGATCTCATAGGATGAAAGATCAATCTGGGAGAGCCAAAATGCTGTTATGTGAGTAATGGAAGGGAACAGATCGATCTCCAAAGGGATCAGATCGATCTCCTTAACTCTCAGGTTGGAAGCAGATCGATCTCCCCTAAGACTAGATCGATCTCCTTAAGCTTATGTTCGACAGCAGATCGATCTCCCCTAAGACCAGATCGATCTCCTTAAGCTTCTGTTTGACAGAAGATCGATCTCAAGCCCCGACAGATCGATCTCCTGCCTTTAAAACGTCTTAGAAAAGAGGGATTTTAGAGGACCAGATCAATCTCCACCCAAGGAAGATCGATCTCATCAAGTCAAAACTATAAATAGAAGCAGTTGGATCTGCAGATTTTCGGGATAACCATTTCCTTTCCACTTTAACTTAAGAATCTAGCTTTCTCACTCCTAAATCCAGCCATTTTCAGTAAGATTTGAGGAAAAGCTATTAGAGACAAAGTTGTTCACATCAAGGAGAAGAACAACATAGTTGGGAAGCATTTTCTCCATTTGTTGGAATTAAGCAACGAGGTGTATTTCCATTGGAGCAATGAGGAAATCAAGCTAGGTGAGTTTCTAATGCAAATACCCAAGTACATTTGTTTGGATATTGATATGGGAAATGATTAGTATGCATAGATATGATAGAAACTACCTAGAAAGTAAAGAATCCACCATAACCTAGGAATGGTCTAGTGTGAGAAAGTGAAATGTAGAAGTGTTAATGATGAATGAGATATCTTGAGAGGATGATTATGTTGTGGGCATGGTTTGGGCATGTTGATGTTGGGATAAAGATTATGAGATTTACCACAAGGGGTAAAATGTATATTTAAGGCATTGGATAAATGCTTAATTGAATAAGAGTTAGAAACGCTAACTCGAGTGTTTGATGGATGAATTTCAGTTTCGGATGATACGCCGGAATAAGTCGAGAGGAGAACGCGAGAAGCATAAAGGCGGATAGTTGCACACAAGTAAAGCGAGGTAAGGGACTGTGTGTTAGCTATAGAGATGTTCGTGCGTATTTTACCGCAATTTCGTAGATATATTGCTAGAACTAGTACGATATTATAATCCTATGAAATGATATGGAAGCATGAAAAGTACTATGATGTATATATGTATTGAGAAATGGGATAGGGTAAGGAAATAGCATGATATGCATGTTTTCAATGTTTTTCTCTAATTTACATTGATCTTGATGATTGAGAAATGTTGATGATAAGTTGGCTAATTTTACATGTTTTAGCATGAAGAGGCATGTTGTATGAATAATCATGTTTTGAGTTATAAAAAAGAGAAAATAGCCATCTATCAGTTTTGAGATGAGATTTGGTGTTGAAGCGCTAGCTCACACCCGTTTTAATGCCTTGATGTACCGTGCGGGAGTTTTAACTCGCGCGAGGGTTTTGAGAAAGTGCGGGAACTTTGCTCGCACCTGTTTTGTTGAGTTGAGGTAAACCTGGGGGTCTGGGACCCAAGGGGATACCAGCCGACGGCCATTTGAACGGGCTGGGCCTTAACGATAGATCGTACCGCGCTGGAGCTTTGCGTTGACTGTGTGTCACGCTACTTGCTCGCCTGGTATATGAGACATGGTTTAGGATAAAAAGTCTATCAGAGTTGCAGTATGGACTTGGGTCCACGGTCGTACGTAAAATAGTGTAGTTATCCATTGGTATACTATGTACCGTGCTGGGTGCACGTGAGTACGAGTATCGCGTAGATGACACATGATGTATCCTCACCGTTAGTATACGAGAAGATGAGGTGGATTGAGAAGAGCCGGAGGGCAGGACTGACCCATTCCCGTTCAGGCGAAGTGATGCCCTGTGCACACCTGATCAGTGAGGCCTGGGATCACTGACTATGGCCATATGTCGTGGATATTTGATTGCCGAAAATTCCATGCCTGTCTCAGAGATTCGAGAAACAGAGATAATCTCAGAAAAGAAAGAGATTTGCAGAAAAAGTGAATTAAGAAAAGAAAGAGATTTTGTGATTTGATAAATCTCTAATTTCCCATTCGTGCCGTGAGGACACTATTTATGAGCATGTTTTAAATGGAAGCTTGATATTTGATTTACACGAAAATGCTATTGAGAAATATATGTTTAAATGCATTTTTCGTATGATATTTCCATTTATAACAAAAACATGATTTTGGTTTATGCATGCATGGGCTATGTAGGTAGTACGATATCTACCTGCTAGCATACATTTCCTTACTGAGCTGTGGTTTGCTCATCCCACTATTTTCCCCCTCCAGGTACTGAGAAGTAAGAGAGCGGTGGTCTCTAGGTCTTTTGTGTTGAACAGCTCCCACAATTCCATAAAGGTATAAGATTTGTATACAAGAGTATTTTGTATCTAATTTATCGTACCGCACAGTTATATCTTGGAATTGTAAACAGTATTATGGGGATGATATGTAAGTACATGGTATTTATACAATTAATTTTGTATATTTACACACACACCTGGGAGTGTAAATTAAAGCTTTAAATATTCCGCTGTAAATGAATGAAATTTTAGTAATTGCATCTTCTCACAGCCCAACCGCAGTAGAGAATGTATGGATAGAAGGGTTTCCAGAAGTGGGGTGTGACAGGGGGTACTTGTTCTTAATGGTGGCCTTATTCAACAACCGGTAATCGATACACAGTCGGAGGCTTCTTTCCTTCTTCCTTACAAGCAGAATCGGAGCTCCCTAAGGTGAGACGCTCGGTCTAATAAACCCCTTGTCTAGCAACTCTTGCAACTGTTTCTTTAGCTCTTCCAATTCAATTGGAGCCATTATATACAATTTCTTAGATATCGGCTCTATACCAGGCACTAATTCAATACGAAATTCCATTTCCCTATCAGGTGGTAGCCCTGGTAAATCGTCCGCAAAGACATCAGGAAATTTCGTAATTACTGAAATGTCTCTCAATTCCGGGTGTGCCTTATCGGTGTTAACCACGTAGGCAATGAACCCTTCACTTTATCCTTTCCACCGTTAGCAACACAAGTCACCACTTTAACATTTATAACAATAAATAAATTCATCTCTCAATATGTTTGATTAATTTATACTCTTTTCATTTACAATAATCATATTTTTCATTTCTTTTCAACAAAGCTTACAACAAGATTATCTATCTCTGGAAACATCAATGTCTTAGCATGACAATCCATAACAACATGATTTGCAGCCAACGAATTCATTCCTAGGATTACATCAAAATCATTCATGCTCAGTAAAATTAAATCGACTGCCATCTCTTTTCCTCCTATCCTCAACTTACAGTTGCTATATACATACACAGTCAATTGACTATCATTCATAGGGGTAGATATTATCAACATCTTATCTAACAATGTGGGTTTCACATGCTTCAACAATTTATGTGCAAAGGAAGGCGATATGAAGGAATACGTGGCACCAGGATCAAACAATACAAATGCTTCTAAATCAAAAATTTGGATGGTACCTTTAATCACATCTGTCGATGCGTCTGCTGTGTCCTGATCCAATGCGTGCACTCGCCCTCTGCCAATGCCAACAGCCTGTTTCCCTTTTTCCTCAATTGTAGCCCTCCTCCTCGGAGCAGCTATCTCAACTGGAGCTCTCTCTGGCTCTTTGCCCTTCTGTGGGGCAGTCTCCATCATCTCAGGACAATAACTCACGATATGCCCTGGCTTTCCACATCTATAACATGTAACAAGGGGCGTCTGGCAAGGCTAAGCTCAATGAAATCTAGCACATCTCCTACACTGATCAGTAGTAGGTTGTGGTCCTCCAATGACCATACCCCTCGGTGTAGTCAAAGCAGGGTACATGGGAGGTTTAGCAGCTTTCTATTGCACCTCCTCAATCTTGGGTCTCTTCTCGTAAAATCTCTGGCCTCCTCTCTTCGCCACTCTATCCAACCCGGGTTTCTTTCGATCTTTGTCTCTTCGGCCATTAAACTTTCCAAGCTCAGAGGTATTTCGCTCAAAGTCTTGCTCACACAACTGTGCCCTGTGCACTGTCTCCTCGTAAGAATGAATGTCAAATGGAGCTAACTTAGTCCGAATGGCTAACCGCAATCTATCCATAAACTTCTGGACCTTCCGAGTCTCACTGCTCATCGTATTCGGGTCGTATCTTCCCAAGAACATGAACTTCAACTCATACTTATCTACAGAACCCTGTTGAGAGACCAGGGGATATCGAGGCACGCTTCGCTAGGATAGAGCGGAGTATTAAGAGCCTCGTGGAGATAGTCACATAGGCATTGGGTTCTTTCGATGTACATTGGCCGAGAAAGTGGCCTTTACAATATTTATGCTGAAAGGCGAGGTAGAGCACTGGTGGAGATCCACCGAATCTATTCTGAGGGCTTGACACTTCGAGATCACATGAGAGATATTCTTGGAGGCCTTCGAGAGGCAATATATTCCTGCCACCGCACAAAGGAAATTACGGATGGAGTTCACTGAAAACATGGAAATAGGCATGTAAAACATGGTAAAATCATCATGTAAAACCTCTCATGCTCATCGTTAATAAAACTCACCATGAAAAGGGAAATTCAATGTGAAACATCCTTTAAGATTTATCACTTTCTCAAAACACATCAAATCTTATCACAAATAGAATATCATTTCTTTAAACAAAATCTCATAAGGCTCGACCCCTCCCTCGGGTCTACCGTAGACAACATAATCACACTGAGTGTATAAAACCATATGGTATCATGTGAGACAGGCGATTACTATATCTCAAGGACTATGTTGGCTAACTATGTCATAATCATCCCATACCATACAGATCCCGATGTGTGGGGCATCATGCTGGAACGAAAATGGGTTAGTTCTTCGCCAAACTTTCAAATCAACATCTCAACTACGCGGTACAACGTACTCCATGCGATCTACAAGGTACAATGTACTCCGCGGACCCATATCATGGTTGGGGGTGCCAACCATAGGTCTTACCTACTCCATACCATGCATAACCTACACAATCTCAAATGCACATGGGAGCGTTTTGTTTTCATGTAAGAGAGCCTCCCCACTGCATCGGGCTTAAGGATGTTGGGCTTGAGGATCTTATCATCTCCACGGCATCATACATAGCACAGTGTGAAAACCTGTGCGAGCTAAGCTCTAGCACGATTCATGCACCATCAGTAAATCTCCTCATACGAGCAATGCTAGAGCACGGCTTTATGCATAAAAATCATGAAGAAATCACGTACGAGCATAGCTCCAGTATGGTTATATGCATAAGAAAGTGAATTAAAATCCACGTACGAGCAGGAGCTCCAGTACGATTTATGAAACATCATCATAATTCAAATCAAGGTGCGAGCTAAGCTCCAGCATGTTTCATACATGTGATAACCCTAAAATCTAGTGCGGGCAAGGCTCCATCACGATTTTAACTCACGTTCTCTACTTCACAAAACACACTCAAAAACCATGGTTAGAACCTCACTTGTACTTTTTCACAAAATCAGGAAATCACTAGCTAGCCTATTCGTCATTTTCCTTAAACCAAATCAATGTGTTTTCATAAAGCATCAAAACATGTGATTTATGCAGTTATTAGCCTTACTATCCCTTTTATAAGGATCACTTCAAAACCAAATCATATACAAAAATACTTGTAGTCAATCACACATACCATCAATCACTTTCTTAAATAACCATGCATTTTACAAAGCCCTATATTCACCCAAAAAATTACAAGCAGCTATCTCTATACACTCACAAAATCTCTTACCTGGAATCGCATCGAGTGATTCCACTTCCTTAAAGCTGCTTGATTGCACGGTTCGATTCACCTCTAACGAAGTCTCCGGGACTGCACAAAATCATATACCACATCAATTGGGTCCAATATAGCACAATCCTTGCATTTACTATAGCCGACTCGACCTATATTTTCCATTAACGCCTACAAGGCTTCATTTGATTGCTCTACCCATATCGTGAGAGCCTATTAATTCACGCTAAATCGATATTTACACTCATAGTGCCTCTAGTTCATCATTTACTTCACTATGGCATTTTGTCAAACACCTTATATACTTATTCTCATAACTTGGCAAATTTTACAATGTAGTTTCATCCAATCATCTCAAATCATGCATATTACCCCACTACCACCTTAGCACAATCCATTTATCATCAGCTCACCCATATCACATTTTCTCACACTAGACTCATTCTAGGTTTTACTTGTTCCATTACATTCTAGGTAGTTTCAATCATCAAACATACAAATCACCTCACAACAACAACTAGATAGATATATCTTGAGTTTAGTGTATCAAAAACGCACCTAGCTTGATTTCTTTCTTGCTCCAAGTAAGAACACTCCTTGCTCCTTCAATCCAACCAATGGGGTATTAATTCCAAACTATGTTGTTCTTCTCTTTATAATGAACAACTTTGCTCTAATGGGTTTTTCTTAAATCTTTATAGGAATATGATGATTTTAGAGTGAGAAAGCTAGGTTTAAGATTGAAAATGGAAGGAAATGGTTTGTTCCCATGAAATACGGATCCAACTACTCCCTTTTTATAGGAATGGCTTGATGATATCGATTTGCATAGGGTAGAGATCGATCTAGCCTTGCTTAAATTCCTTATATTCTTGACATTTTGCAGGCATGAGATCGATCTGTTTGCTGCATGAGATCGATCTACTGTGTTGCATGAGATCGATCTGCTCAGTGAAACAGGATCAATTTGTCTCAGGTTGAGAGCTTAGGAGATCGATCTGGCTTTAAGGGGAGATCGATCTGCTCCAACCCGAGGCCAATGGAGATCAATCTGCTTGAGTGAGGGATCAATCTCCCTCTTCCAGAATGCTTGATATGGCATTTTCCAGGCCTTGAGATCGATCTCTCCTTGCATGGGACCAATCTAGCCTTTATCCTGCACCCTTTTTTTACTGTAAATTTCTCATTTAAACTCCTATTCAATCATTTCAACACTTATTTATCAATCCATTCTCACTTAGAACTCAAAAACGTTTATTTCCTGTAATTCATATGTAATGTAACTTCTTTGTACATCAAATAATCATATACATTACATAGAAATTTACAGGTCTTATAATCCTCCCCTCCTTCAAGGAATTTGGTCCCCCAAATTAGAATCAAGTTAATCTAAAAATAAATTCAGGTACTTCTCTTGCATTATACTTTCTGACTCCCATGTAGCTTCCTCCGGAGTGTGATATTGCCAAAGAACTTTCAGTAATGGAATTGTCTTTGTCCTTAACACCTTCTCCTTTCTATCCAATGTCCAAATCAGCTTCTCAACATATGTTACACTCTCATTGAGCTCTAATGGCTCATATCTTATCACATGTGCGGGTCCAAGTGATACTTCCGAAGCATAGACACGTGGAAGATGTTATGAACACTTGCTAAGTCTGGTGGCAACTCCAACCTATAAGCCTTATCTCCTACTCTCTCTAGAATCTCAAAGCGTCCGATATACCAAGGGTTCAACTTTCCCTTCTTACCGAATCTCATAATCCCTTTTAAGGGAGAAACTCTCAAAAACATCGACCCACCCACAGCAAATTCCAGTGGTCTCCATCTCCTGTCAGCATAACTCTTTTGTCAGCTCTGAGCTGTCCGTAATCTCTCACATATCAACTGCACGTCCTCAGAGGCCTGCTACACTAAATTAAGAGCAAAAATCTATCTGTCACTGACCTCTTCCCATCCAATAGGGGATCGACATCTGTGCCAATATAGTGCTTCATATGGTGCCATTCCGATACTCGCATGATAGCTGTTATTATAGGCGAACTCGATAAACTGTAGGTGATCATCCCAGGAGCCTCCAAATCTAGCACGGACGCTCTCAACATATCCCTCAGGGTCTGTATAGTCTTCTCTGAATGACCATATGTCTAAGGATGAAAAGAGGTGCTAAAACTCACTTGGGCCCTATTAAAAGAGCTCTTCTATCCTTAGGAGTGATTTTTTTTCCCAAAATTTTTTTTCTTATTTTTGGGTTTACGTATTATTATCTCTTCTTCCCCATCATAGCTGCCACCAACCCCTTTCTTCAACCTCACTTTATAGGAAGCTTAGATTCTCATTCTCTCCATCAGTCTTTGCCACTGAAATTGCTAACTACAACCTTTCTCCACAGTAGTCAATGCAATGCTTCAAGATACTCATTATTTTTTTAGGGAGTTTTCTATTTCTCTTAATTCTTTTAATGTTTATGAGCATTTATTTTGATACATTGGGGAGAATGTATAGTCTAGGTTTAGGGGAGGGCCTTTAATTATGGTTTCACCATTTGTTTTGTTTTTCTTTCATTCTTGTTATTTTTTCATGAAAATTTTTGTAAATCTAAAAAAAAAAATTGTTCCAAAAGGTACATTAGTTATTGTTTGTGATCTCTTTGAGTTCTAGAATTTTTCAATGCTTATCCCATGAAAAAAATTTGTTTACTTGTGTGCAAAATGATTTTTGATTCTCATTCAAACATTGTGATTAGTTACTTTTGATTCATTAAATGGAAAAGCGTATATGATCTAGCACATATAACCTTTTTGGTGAGAATTGAGCCTATAAGCATTCATTAACATCATGCTCTATTTCTTTATTTGTGTCATTGTCATGCATAGTTGACTATTCTAGAACTTGCTCTGTCATACATGTCTCAATCAAACCCTTTGATGAGTAAGATGCAATAAATCAAACAAAGGCATTTAGGTTAAACCTTTTTTCTTGTCATTATACCCCTTATTTTCAAGCCTACCCTTGTTATTATTAACCCCTAGAGAATCCATTTTAAGCCTAGCCTTTTTCTTTAGATTAAACCATATTAAAAGCTGTAATAAACCATTTTTTGCAGATTTTTCCCCTCTTTTTAAACCTCGAATTGAAGAATCATATAGACTTATGCACATAAAACTTCAAAATATTTTTGGAAAGATTGCAACTTGTTGGAAATTTAGTGTTCCAAGCTATTACTTTCATTAAGTTCTTCTCTTTCGAAAAAAAAGGGAAAAATGAAGAAAAGAAAAAATATGATGAATAAATAAAGAGAAAGAGAAAGAGAAGTGCAATTTTCATTGCTTGGAAGTTAGTTATGAAGATTGTGGCAGAATTGAAATCATGTCAAAGTTTGTGATGTGATTGGAGCAGTCTTTTGAAATCATTGAGTTGAGTTTTGTGTGAAAAGTTTTGTATGATTCCTTCAATTCCTTTAACCCAAAAATGCATTTGTCATACCTTACCTAAGCTTCGTTACAACCCTTCTAGACCCTTAGATTTTTGCCTCCTAATTCATTCATTGGTGGAAGAGATGTGATCAATTTGCAAGCCTATGGTAAGAAATCTTCTATGTAATGACTTGAGAGTTCATTAATATATATACCTTAAATACTTAGAGTGTGATGAGTGAAATCCAATTGCGAGGGTGTCAGATCCTATGTACTTTATGAACTTTATAGAATCATTAAGGTGTTTTTCATGTGTGTTTTGAGAATTCACTTTAAGAACTTTTGTTCAAGAAAAAAATGCTTTGGATAAGTATAGGAAGAGGATGAAGGAATGATGAGAAGAGATTATGAATTTAGACTATTGCATGCTTAAGGAAAAGTAATGTTTAGGTGTGGGGGAATTTGATAGGGTGCATATTAAACATATTAATTGTCATATTTTTCCATGATTTAAATTCTTTTATATGCTTAATTTTTGGATTTGACTTATATTTTGTATTTTGTATTGTTGATGAAGGAATAGGAGCAAAATAGACTAAAGTTGTAAATTTTGATCAAGTCATAAAACTAGAAGATGTCTTGGTGTAAGGCATGGGTACGTCTAAGGCAGTGACGAGAATTGCAACTCAAATATGTCAATTCAAATCAAGCTCCATCACCTGTAGCTGAAACTAACTTAACCAGTCTAAAGATGGCAAGTGGAAGATTTTAATTATTAAGAGAGATATGACATGACTTTCTTTGGACATAAAGCAACTAATGGTCAAAAAAAGGAAATGAGTTAATTTGTAATCAAACTCAATCAAAGAAGTTTCCTTTAGAAAAAGATTCTGGGGCTAAGATATTTAGTATATATAGACTAAGAGAGGTGAAGGCTCAAGGCATCACAGAACACATAATTCAATTATCCTACTTTTGTTTAGGCAATTAAAGACTTCTTTGTTGTTTTTCTCTCAACTCTATGGCTTGCTAAATTATTTTGTCCAACCAAAGGATAATTAAAGATTTCAGTTCTTCAAGATTTGTGAGATCTAATTAGTTTTTTTATCTTATTCTCTTATATCTTTACTATTTATATATCTTTTGTGCTAGTTGAAATTATTGTTTTGATTGATTGTGTAATACGACCCATTGTTCAATTCTCAAGATAATATATCACTAATTAAAAACTTGAATTCATAATTGTTTAGGAATTCTAATATAAGTGGTAAATAACACGATTGATTACAGAGAGATTTTCAATTCTATGTTATGGGGATATATAATCTAGCTTAAATGATGTAAGACCCGAATTTTTTATGTAGCTTATTCCTTATGATTCCTATATGTACAAACGTTATATTGTGTTAGTTGAATCATAAGAAGAGTATTTACTAGAATGAAATTTCAAGTAAAGTGATTTAACATACATAAGCTACATAAAGGCCAAATAAGGGTTAAAAGAGATACAAGCTAAACCTATTGGATCTAAATCATTTTGACTAAAGATAAGAACTTATAATGGGAAAATATAGATATCATGAAGGAAATTCGGTTTGATTTGGTTCCGATCACATTGAAGTACAGGAAATGCCAAAAGGGGACTAAACTAGTCCGAAATGGTCCGTTTGAGGTGTATTTGATATATTCGCCTCCCGAAAATGGCCAAAATGTAAAGACGAGAGTGTAAACTATAGAATATGACACTTTTAAAATTTTGAGAAAAAGTCAAACGTGGTCAACGATCAAGAAAAGTCAATGGTAGTTAAGAAAAGTAGACTTTGACCATAATTGACTAACCATGGTTAAAACTTAATCTAACTAAGGTTAAAAAGTGGGGAAGAAATATTTTTGGTTAAAATACTAGATATTCATCCCCCAAACTATGGAAAATTAATTCAATTGAAATTCGAATTAAATTAAACGGGTAAAACGCAATGGGCCAAAGTTGGAATTTTTCCTTCAATCCGAGCAAAGTTAGCCCCATTTGATGTCGCTACATATAGAAAGGCTGTGCGACGGGCCCAGTTATGTGAGCAAGATTATGACTTGCAGACTTTTGAGTTTAGTTGGGGTAAAGACAAGGGTCCGAGGAAGCTGGGAGATGGCAAGAGTGCCAAATTTGGTCGAAAATTCATGAGTAAGCGTCGGAGAGAGGTAGATGTGTTCCAGAAAAAGGTTGCTAGACCTTTTATGCCTCTGACTCAGACACCAGCCAGGGGTATAGTGATTGGTGGATCCCGACCGACTATAGATCAGTGTAGACTATGCGGTCGATACCATGGTGGTAGGCCATGTCATCTTCAGGGTACCCGATGCTTCAGATGTGGTAAATTTGGACATTATGCCAGAGAGTGCCCGGAGATAGTTGAGGCAATTCCACAGAGGGGCAAAGAGCCAGAGAGGGTTCCTACAGTTGCACCTCCTACAAGAAAGAAAGCCTCGGCTGAAGAAAAAGGAAAACAAGTTGTGGGTCAAGGCAGGGTGTATGCAATAGACCAGGCATCGGCTGATACCTCTTCTGAAGTGATAAAAGGTACAATCTTGATTTTCAATCTAGAGGTTATAGCTTTGTTTGATTCTGGTGCTACGCATTCCTTCATATCACCTGCATGTGCATCTAAGTTAAAAGGTTTTGTAGAACCCACATACTTGAGTAGGACTTTACTAATAAGTACTCCAATGAGAGTTAACCAATTAGTTGAACAAGTGTATAAAAATTGTAAAGTGAGGGTGGGAGATAAGTGCATGACAGCCAACTTGATTTTGTTGAATATGTATGACATTGATGTAATTTTGGGAATGGATTGGTTAGCCACCAATCATACTGTCATAGACTGTCGTTCTAAGTCCATTAAGTTTTCTCTACCTGAAGAATGTGTTGTAAGATTTTAAGAGAGGAAATGCAATCTTAAAATTTGTGTTAAGTAAAGTACTTTGGTATAAATGATTGGAGTGTTGTTTTGAAGGTTTTGTTGCTTATGTGGTTGATTTGAACAAAGTACATCCGGATATGGAGGACATCCCAGTGGTCAGAGAATTCCCTGATGTCTTTCTAGACGATCTACCAGGATTGCCACCTGATAGAGAAACGGAATTCGGTATAGACTTGACGCCTGGAACCGAACCAATATCTAAGTCACCATATAGGATGGCTCCAGTTGAGTTAGAGGAATTAAGGAAACAGCTGCAAGAGTTGTTAGAGAAGGGGTTTATAAGACCGAGCGTCTCACCATGGGGAGCCCCGGTATTATTTGTGAAGAAGAGAGATGGGAGCCTCAGGTTGTGCATCGACTATCGGATGTTGAACAAGGCTACCATCAAGAATAAGTACCCCTTGCCACGCATTGACGATTTATTGGATCAGCTTCAGGGAGCACAGATCTTTTCAAAGATAGATTTGAGGTCTGGGTATCATCAATTGAAGATTCGAAAGGAGGATGTGCCCAAGACAGCATTTCATACCCGCTATGGCCATTACGAATTCTTAGTGATGCCTTTTGGGTTGACCAATGCACCGGCAGCTTTTATGGCTCTAATGAACGAAGTATTCAAGCCATACCTGGACCAGTTCGTAATTGTTTTCATTGATGATATATTGGTGTATTCAAGGTCCAGAGAAGAGCATGAGCAGCACTTAAGGATTATTTTGCAGACCCTCCGAGAGAGAAGGTTATATGCCAAGCTTAACAAATGTGACTTTTGGCTAGAACAGATTTCTTTTCTAGGTCATGTTATATCGAAGGATGGGGTATCAGTAGATCTGTCCAAGATTGAGGCCGTTGTTCAGTGGGAACAACCTAGGACAGTCACAGAGATCAAAAGTTTTCTGGGTTTGGCTGGTTACTACAGGAGATTTGTAGAGGGTTTCTCTAGATTAGCTGCCCCATTGACACGTCTTACGAGAAAGAGTGTGGAGTTTTCATGGGATGAAGCTTGTGAGAGAAATTTTTAGGAACTTAAGCGCAGATTAACCACCGCTCCAGTTCTTATCGTCCCTAACAGTTTAGGGAATTACTCGGTGTATACAGATGCTTCGCATCAAGGACTAGGCTGTGTTTTGATGCAAGATGGAAGGGTAGTAGCTTATGGGTCTAGACAACTAAAAGATCATGATGAACTACCCCACTCACGATTTGGAGTTAGCGGCCGTAGTGTTTGCGTTGAAGATATGGCGCCACTACTTATATGGTGAGAGATTTCAGATCTTTACGGATCATAAGAGTCTGAAATATCTATTCTCACAGAAGGAGTTAAACATGAGACAGAGGAGGTGGTTGGAACTCCTCAAGGACTATGATTGTGAGATCTTATACCACTCGGGGAAGGCAAATGTAGTTGCGGATGCATTGAGTCGGAAGAGTCTCGGGTTGGTATCACATATGATGGTTAGAGAGCATGAGTTGTTGGAACAATTCACAAACCTTAGTCTGGATATGACCCTACCTGAGATTGACAACTATGGGATTATTGCTAGCTTGATATTAGAACCGGAGCTGATTGAGAAAATCCGACAAGCTCAGCAAATTGATCAATGGTGTATTGACATGATTAGCCAAATCCGAAAAGGGAAAGGTGCCGATTTTATATTGAGTTCAGATGGAATACTAAGGTTTAGAGATAGAATATGTGTTCCTAAGGATTTAGAGCTGAGGAAGCTGATCTTATCAGAGGCTCACTCGTCGAGATATACGATATACCCGGGGAGTAGTAAGATGTATCAAAATCTCCGAAAGGCATATTGGTGGTCTGGGATGAAGAGAGACATAGCTGAGTATGTCGCTAGATGTCTCATTTGTCAGCAAGTAAAAGTCGAACATCAGAAACCAGGAGGATTATTACAACCTCTACCAATACCAACATGGAAGTGGGAGCATGTCACCATGGATTTTGTGATGGGGTTACCGAGAACCCGTAAGAACTATGATGCGATATGGGTGATAGTAGATCGGTTAACGAAATCGGCACATTTCTTAGCCATGAGATCTACAGATACATTGAGTGCACTGGCGAACCTGTATGTGCGAGAAATAGTGAGATTGCATGGAGTCCCAGTGAGTGTTGTTTCTGATCGGGATGCCCGCTTCACTTCCCACTTTTGAGGACATTTTCAGGAAGCGATGGGGACCCAATTGAGTTTTAGCACCATTTTTCATCCTCAAATAGATGGTCAGTCAGAGAGGACTATACAGACCCTGGAGGATATGTTGAGAGCGTGTGTGCTGGATTTTAGAGGCTCATGGGATGATCACTTACCATTGATTGAGTTCGCCTACAATAACAATTATCACTCAAGTATTGGTATAGCCCCTTATGAGGCACTATACGGTCGTAGATGCCGATCGCCCATTGGTTGGGAAGAAGTTGGTGACAGACAGTTACTCGCTCCCGATTTGGTTAAGCAAGCCTCCAAGGATGTTCAGATAATATGCGAGAGGCTGTGAACAGCTCAAAGTCGACAAAAGAGCTACGCTGACAGAAGACGGAGACCACTTGAGTTTGATGTTGGCGAGTCTGTATTTTTGAAAGTATCTCCTTCTAAGGGAATAACGAGGTTTGGGAAGAAAGGAAAATTAAGTCCTCGTTACATTGGTCCCTTCGAGATTTTGGATAGAGTGGGAGATGGAGCATATAGGCTAGCCTTACCACCTAAGCTAGCAGAAGTCCACAATGTCTTCCACGTTTCTATGCTTCGGAAGTACTACCCGGATCCGACACATGTAATTAGCTATGAGCCGTTGGAGCTCAAGGAGGACATGTCGTATATCGAGAGACCGATCAGGGTGTTGGACAGAAAAGAGAAGGTGTTGCGGAACAAGACGATTTCATTGGTTAAGGTTTTGTGGCAACATCACACTGCGGAAGTGGCCACATGGGAACTGGAAAGGTTGATGCGAGAAAAGTATCCAGAGTTATTCACAGATTAAGTTGGTTCAAATTTGGAGGACCAAATTTTCTAAGTGGGGGAGAATGTGAGACCCCGTATATGTATAGCTGTATATAGGAGCATGGGAATGTAAATAAAATCATAAGTATAATGATACATTTGTAATGTGAAGTATATGCAGTGTAAGTTCATAAGACTATGTACGCACTTGTAATAAGAATCGTGATTATACGTACAAGTTGCATTATGAATGAGTAGGAGGAAATAAACTTAAACACGAGAAGAATGTGATTGAAATGGTATATGAGTAGTGTAGTAAAATGGAAGGAAAGATTTTTATAAGTTGTATACTTCTATTCGGGAAATATCATGAAAATTTGGTTGTACAAAGATTTCCCCACAAGTTTTAATATATACTAAGTGTGATTGGATGACCTTTGTAAGTCTCAAGGAGCGATGAATGAGGAAAGGACTATGGAGGTAAATTGAGGAAGTTTTGAAGGGAGTTGTTGCAAAAAAACTGCAGAAAAATCTGGAAATATGGAGGCCAGATCGATCTCATAGGATGAGAGATCGATCTGGGAGAGCCAGAATGCTCTTATGTGAGTAATGGAAGGGAACAGATCGATCTCCAAAGGGATTAGATCGATCTCCTTAACTCTCGGGTTGGAAGCAGATCAATCTTCCCTAAGACCAGATCGATCTCCTTAAGCTTATGTTCGACAGCAGATCGATCTCCCCTAAGACCAGATCGATCTCCTTAAGCTTCTGTTTGACAAAAGATCGATCTCAAGCCCTGATAGATCGATCTCCTGCCTTTAAAACGTCTTAGAAAAGAGGGATTTTAGTGGACCAGATCGATCTCCACCCAAGGAAGATCGATCTCATCAAGTCAAAACTATAAATAGGAGCAGTTGGATCTGCAGATTTTCGGGATAACCATTTCCTTTCCACTTCAACTCAAGAACCTAGCTTTCTCACTCCTAAATCCAGCCATTTTCAGTAAAATTTGAGGAAAAGCTATTAGAGACAAAGTTGTTCACATCAAGGAGAAGAACAACATAGTTGGGAAGCATTTTCTCCATTTGTTAGAATTAAGCAACAAGGTGTATTTCCATTGGAGCAATGAGGAAATCAAGCTAGGTGAGTTTCTAATGCAAATACCCAAGTACATTTGTTTGGATATTGATATGGGAAATGATTAGTATGCATAGATATGATAGAAACTACCTATAAAGTAAGGAATCCACCATAACCTAGGAATGGTCTAGTGTGAGAAAGTGGAATGTAAAAGTGTTAATGATGAATGAGATATCTTGAGAGGATGATTATGTTGTGGGCATGGTTTGGGCATGTTGATGTTGGGATAAAGATTATGAGATTTACCACAAGGGGTAAAATGTATACTTAAGGCATTGGATAAATGCTTAATTGAATAAGAGTTAGAAATGCTAACTCGAGTGTTTGATGGATGAATTTCAGTTTTGGATGATACGCCGGAGTAAGTCGAGAGGAGAACGCGAGAAGCATAAAGGCGGATAGTTGCACACAAGTAAAGCGAGGTAAGGGACTGTGTGTTAGCTATAGAGATGTTCGTGCGTATTTTACAGCAATTTCGTAGATATATTGCTAGAACTAGTACGGTATTATAATCCTATGAAATGATATGGAAGCATGAAAAGTACTATGATGTATATATGTATTGAGAAATGGGATAGGGTAAGGAAATAGCATGATATGCATGTTTTCAATGTTTTTCTCTAATTTACATTGATCTTGATGATTCAGAAATGTTGATGATAGGTTGGCTAATTTTACATGTTTTAGCATGAAGAGGCATGCTGTATGAATAATCATGTTTTGAGTTTTAAAAAAGAGAAAATAGCCATCTATCAGTTTTGAGATGAGATTTGGTGTTGAAGCGCTAGCTCACACCCGTTTTAATGCCTTGATGTACCGTGCGGGAGTTTTAACTCGCGCGAGGGTTTTGAGAAAGTGCGGGAACTTTGCTCACACCTGTTTTGTTGAGTTGAGGTAAACCTAGGGATCTGGGACCCAAGGGGATACCAGCCGACGGCCATTTGAACGGGCTAGGCCTTAACGATAGATCGTACTGCGCTGGAGCTTTGCGTTGACTGTGTGTCACGCTGCTTGCTCGCCTAGTATATGAGACATGGTTTAGGATGAAAAGTCCATCGGAGTTGGAGTATGGACTTGGGTCTATGGTCGTACGTAGAACAGTGTAGTTATCCGTTGGCATACTATGTACCGTGCTGGGTGCACGTGAGTACGAGTATAGCGTAGATGACACACGACGTATCCTCACCGTGAGTATACGAGGAGATGAGGTGGATTGAGATGAGCCGGAGGGCAGGACTGACCTATTCCCCTTCAGACGAAGTGATGCCCTGTGCACACCTGATCAGTGAGGCCTGGGATCACTGACTATGGCCATATGTCGTGGATATTTGATTGCCGAAAATTCCATGCATGTCTCAGAGATTCGAGAAACAGAGATAATCTTAGAAAAGAAAGAGATTTGCAGAAAAAGTGAATTAAGAAAAGAAAGAGATTTTGTGTTTTGATAAATCTCTAATTTCCCATTCGTGCCGTGAGGGCACTATTTATGAGCATGTTTTAAATGGAAGCTTGATATTTGATTTACACGAAAATGCTATTGAGAAATATATGTTTAAATGCATTTTTCGTATGATATTTCCATTTATAACAAAAACATGATTTTGGTTTATGCATGCATGGGTTATGTAGGTAGTACGATATCTACCTGCTAGCATACATTTCCTTACTGAGCTGTGGTCTGCTCATCCCACTATTTCCCCCTCCAGGTACTGAGAAGTAAGAGAGCGGTGGTCTCTAGGTCTTTTGTGTTGAACAGCTCCCACAATTCCATAAAGGTATAAGATTTGTATACAAGAGTATTTTGTATCTAATTTATCGTATCGCACAGTTATATCTTGGAATTGTAAACAGTATTATGGGGATGATATGTAAGTACATGGTATTTATACAATTAATTTTGTATATTTACACACACACCTGGGAGTGTAAATTAAAGCTTTAAATATTCCGCTGTAAATGAATGAAATTTTAGTAATTGCATCTTCTCACAGCCCAACCGTAGTAGAGAATGTATGAATAGAAGGGTTTCCAGAAGTGGGGTGTGACAGGGGGTACTTGTTCTTAATGGTGGCCTTATTCAACAACCGGTAATCGATACACAGTCGGAGGCTTCTTTCCTTCTTCCTTACAAGCAGAATCGGAGCTCCCTAAGGTGAGACGCTCGGTCTAATAAACCCCTTCTCTAGCAACTCTTGCAACTGTTTCTTTAGCTCTTCCAATTCAATTGGAGCCATTATATACAGTTTCTTAGATATCAGCTCTATACCAGGCACTAATTCAATACGAAATTCCATTTCCCTATCAGGTGGTAGCCCTGGTAAATCGTCCGCAAAGACATCAAGAAATTTCGTAATTACTGAAATGTCTCTCAATTTCGGGTGTGCCTTATCGGTGTCAACCACGTAGGCAATGAACCCTTCACTTTATCCTTTCCACCGTTAGCAACACAAGTCACCACTTTAACATTCATAACAATAAATAAATTCATCTCTCAATATGTTTGATTAATTTATACTCTTTTCATTTACAATAATCATATTTTTCATTTCTTTTCAACAAAGCTTACAACAAGATTATCTATCTCTGGAAACATCAATGTCTTAGCATGACAATCCATAACAACATGATTTGCAGCCAACGAATTCATTCCTAGGATTACATCAAAATCATTCATGCTCAGTAAAATTAAATCGACTGCCATCTCTTTTCCTCCTATCCTCAACTTACAGTTGCTATATACATACACAGTCAATTGACTATCATTCATAGGGGTAGATATTATCAACATCTTATCTAACAATGTGGGTTTCACATGCTTCAACAATTTATGTGCAAAGGAAGGCGATATGAAGGAATACGTGGCACCAGGAACAAACAATACAAATGCTTCTAAATCAAAAATTTGGATGGTACCTTTAATCACATCTGTCGATGCGTCTGCTGTGTCCTGATCCAATGCGTGCACTCGCCCTCTGCTAATGCCAACAGCCTGTTTCCCTTTTTCCTCAATTGTAGCCCTTCTCCTCGGAGCAGCTATCTCAACTGGAGCTCTCTCTGGCTCTTTGCCCTTCTGTGGGGCAGTCTCCATCATCTCAGGACAATAACTCACGATATGCCCTGGCTTTCCACATCTATAACATGTAACAAGGGGCGTCTGGCAAGGCTAAGCTCTATGAAATCTGGCACATCTCCTACACTGATCAGTAGTAGGTTGTGGTCCTCCAATGACCATACCCCTCGGTGTAGTCAAAGCAGGGTACATGGGAGGTTTAGCAGCTTTCTATTGCACCTCCTCAATCTTGGATCTCTTCTCGTAAAATCTCTGGCCTCCTCTCTTCGCCACTCTATCCAACCCGGGTCTCTTTCGATCTTTGTCTCTTCGACCATTAAACTTTCCAAGCTCGGAGGTATTTCACTCAAAGTCTTGCTCACACAACTGTGCCCTGTGCACTGTCTCCTCTTAAGAATGAATGTCAAATGGAGCTAACTTAGTCCGAATGGCTAACCGCAATCCATCCATAAACTTCTGGACCTTCCGAGTCTCACTGCTCATCGTATTCGGGTCGTATCTCCCCAAGAACATGAACTTCAACTCATACTCATCTATAGAACCCTGTTGAGAGACCAGGGGATATCGAGGCACGCTTCGCTAGGATAGAGCGGAGTATTAAGAGCCTCGTGGAGATAGTCACATAGGCATTGGGTTCTTTCGATGTACATTGGCCGAGAAAGTGGCCTTTACAATATTTATGCTGAAAGGCGAGGTAGAGCACTGGTGGAGATCCACCGAATCTATTCTGAGGGCTTGACACTTCGAGATCACATTAAAGATATTCTTGGAGGCCTTCAAGAGGCAATATATTCCTGCCACCGCACAAAGGAAATTATGGATGGAGTTCACTGAAAACATGGAAATAGGCATGTAAAACATGGTAAAATCATCATGTAAAACCTCTCATGCTCATCGTTAATAAAACTCACCATGAAAAGGGAAATTCAATGTGAAACATCCTTTAAGATTTATCACTTTCTCAAAACACATCAAATCTTATCACAAATAGAATATCATTTCTTTAAACAAAATCTCACAAGGCTCGACCCCTCCCTCGAGTCTACCGTAGACAACATAATCACACTGAGTGTATAAAACCATATGGTATCATGTGAGACAGGCAGTTACTATATCTCAAGGACTATGTTGGCTAACTATGTCATAATCATCCCATACCATACGGATCCCGATGTGTGGGGCATCATGCTGGAACGAAGATAGGTTAGTTCTTCGCCAAACTTTCAAATCAACATCTCAACTGCGCGGTACAATGTACTCCATACGATCTACAAGGTACAATGTACTCCGCGGACCCATATCATGGTTGGGGGTGCCAACCGTAGGTCTTACCTACTCCATACCATGCATAACCTACACAATCTCAAATACACATGGGAGCATTTTGTTTTCATGTAAGAGAGCCTTCCCACTGCATCGGGCTTAAGGATGTTGGGCTTGAGGATCTTATCATCTCCACGGCATCATACATAGCACAGTGTGAAAACCTGTGCGAGCTAAGCTCTAGCACGATTCATGCATCATCAGTAAATCTCCTCATACGAGCAATGCTCTAGCACGGCTTTATGCATAAAAATCATGAAGAAATCACGTACGAGCATAGCTCCAGTATGGTTATATGCATAAGAAAGTCAATCAAAATCCACGTACGAGCAGGAGCTCCAGTACGATTTATGAAACATCATCATAATTCAAATCAAGGTGCGAGCTAAGCTCCAGCATGTTTCATACATGTGAAAACACCAAAATCTAGTGCGGGCAAGGCTCTATCACGATTTTAACTCACGTTCTCTACTTCACAAAACACTCTCAAAAACCATGGTTAGAATCTCACTTGTACTTTTTCACAAAATCAGGAAATCACTAGCTAGCCTATTCGTCATTTTCCTTAAACCAAATCAATGTGTTTTCATAAAGCATCAAAACATGTGATTTATGCAATTATTAGCCTTACTATCCCTTTTATAAGGATCACTTCAAAACCAAATCATATACAAAAATACTTGCAGTCAATCACACATACTATCAATCACTTTCTTAAATAACCATGCATTTTACAAAGCCCTATATTCACCCAAAAAAATACAAGCAGCTATCTCTATACACTCACAAAATCTCTTACCTGGAATCGCATCGAGTGATTCCACTTCCTTAAAGCTTCTTGATTGCGCGGTTCGATTCACCTCCAACGAAGTCTCCGGGACTGCACAAAATCATATACCACATCAATTGGGTCCAATATAGCACAATCCTTGCATTTACTATAGCCGACTCGACCTATATTTTCCATTAACGCCTACAAGGCTTCATTTGATCGCTCTACCCATATCGTGAGAGCCTATTGATTCACGCTAAATCGATATTTACACTCATAGTGCCTCTAGTTCATCATTTAATTCACTATGGCATTTTGTCAAACACCTTATATACTTATTCTCATAGCTTGGCAAATTTTACAATGTAGTTTCATCCAATCATCTCAAATCATGCATATTACCCCACTACCACCTTAGCACAATCCATTTATCATCAGCTCACCCATATCACATTTTCTCACACTAGACTCATTCTAGGTTTTACTTGTTCCATTACATTCTAGGTAGTTTCAATCATCAAACATACAAATCACCTCACAACAACAACTAGATAGTTATATCTTGAGTTTGGTGTATCAAAAACGCACCTAGCTTGATTTCTTTCTTGCTCCAAGTAAGAACACTCCTTGCTCCTTCAATCCAACCAATGGGGTATTAGTTCCAAACTATGTTGTTCTTCTCTTTATAATGAACAACTTTGCTCTGATGGGTTTTTCTTAAATCTTTATAGGAATAGGATGATTTTAGAGTGAGAAAGCTAGGTTTAAGATTGAAAATGGAAGGAAATGGTTTGTTCCCATGAAATACGGATCCAACTGCTCCCTTTTTATAGGAATGGCTTGATGAGATCGATTTGCATAGGGTAGAGATCGATCTAGCCTTGCTTAAATTCCTCATATTCTTGACATTTTGCAGGCATGAGATCAATCTGTTTGCTGCATGAGATCGATCTACTGTGTTGCATGAGATCGATCTGCTCAATGAAACAGGATCAATTTGTCTCAGGTTGAGAGCTTAGGAGATCGATCTGGCTTTAAGGGGAGATCGATCTGCTCCAACCCGAGGCCAATGGAGATCAATCTGCTTGAGTGAGGGATCAATCTCCCTCTTCCAGAATGCTTGATATTGCATTTTCTAGGCCTTGAGATCGATCTCTCCTTGCATGGGACCAATCTAGCCTTTATCCTGCACCCTTTTTTACTGTAAATTTCTCATTTAAACTCCTACTCAATCATTTCAACACTTATTTATCAATCCATTCTCACTTAGAACTCAAAAACGTTTATTTCCTGTAATTCATATGTAATGTAACTTCTTTGTACATCAAATAATCATATACATTACATAGAAATTTACAGGTCTTATAATCCTCCCCTCCTTCAAGGAATTTGGTCCCCTAAATTAGAACCAAGTTAATCTAAAAATAAATTCGGGTACTTCTCTTGCATTATACTTTCTGACTCCCATGTAGCTTCCTCCGGAGTGTGATATTGCCAAAGAACTTTCAGTAATGGAATTGTCTTTGTCCTTAACACCTTCTCCTTTCTATCCAATATCCAAATCAGCTTCTCAACATATGTTACACTCTCATTGAGCTCTAATGGCTCATATCTTATCACATGTGCGGGTCCAAGTGATACTTCTGAAGCATAGACACGTGGAAGACGTTATGAACACTTGCTAAGTCTGGTGGCAACTCCAACCTATAAGCCTTATCTCCTACTCTCTCCAGAATCTCAAAGGGTCCGATATACCAAGGGTTCAACTTTCCCTTCTTACCGAATCTCATAATCCCTTTTGAGGGAGAAACTCTCAAAAACATCGACTCACCCACAGCAAATTCCAGTGGTCTCCATCTCCTGTCAGCATAACTCTTTTGTCAGCTCTGAGCTGTTCGTAATCTCTCACATATCAACTGCACGTCCTCAGAGGCCTGCTACACTAAATTAAGAGCAAAAATCTATCTGTCGCTGACCTCTTCCCATCCAATAGGGGATCGACATCTGTGCCCATATAGTGCTTCATATGGTGCCATTCCGATACTCGCATGATAGCTGTTATTATAGGCGAACTCGGTAAACTGTAGGTGATCATCCCAGGAGCCTCCAAATCTAGTACGCATGCTCTCAACATATCCCCCAGGGTCTGTATAGTCTTCTCTGAATGACCATCTGTCTGAGGATGAAAAGAGGTGCTAAAACTCACTTGGGCCCTATTAAAAGAGCTCTTCTATCCTTAGGAGTGATTTTTTTTTCCTAAAATTTTTTTTTCTTATTTTTGGGTTTACGTATTATTATCTCTTCTTCCCCATCATAGCTGCCACCAACCCCTTTCTTCAACCTCACTTTATAGGAAGCTTAGATTCTCATTCTCTCCATCAGTCTTTGCCACTGAAATTGCTAACTACAACCTTTCTCCACAGTAGTCAATGCAATGCTTTAAGATACTCATTATTTTTTTAGGGAGTTTTCTATTTCTCTTAATTCTTTTAATGTTTATGAGCATTTATTTTGATACATTGGGGAGAATGTATAGTCTAGGTTTAAGGGAGGGCCTTTAATTATGGTTTCACCATTTGTTTTGTTTTTCTTTCATTCTTGTTATTTTTTCATGAAAATTTTTTGTAAATCTAAAAAAAAAAATTTGTTCCAAAAGGTACATTAGTTATTTTTTGTGATCTCTTTGAGTTCTAGAATTTTTCAATGCTTATCCCATGAAAAACATTTGTTTACTTGTGTGCAAAATGATTTTAGATTCTCATTCAAACATTGTGATAAGTTACTTTTGATTCATTAAATGGAAAAGTGTATATGATCTAGCACATATAACATTTTTGGTGAGAATTGAGCCTATAAGCATTCATTAACATCATGCTCTATTTCTTTGTTTGTGTCATTGTCATGCATAGTTGACTATTCTAGAACTTGCTCTGTCATACATGTCTCAATCAAACCCTTTGATGAGTAAGATGCAATAAATCAAACAAAGGCATTTAGGTTAAACCTTTTTTCTTATCATTATACCCCTTATTTTCAAGCCTACCCTTGTTATTATTAACCCCAAGAGAATCCATTTTAAGCCTAGCCTTTTTCTTTAGATTAAACCATATTAAAAGCTGTAATAAACCATTTTTTGTAGATTTTTCCCCTCTTTTTAAACCTCGAATTGAAGAATCATATAGACTTATGCACATGAAACTTCAAAATATTTTTGGAAAGATTGCAACTTGTTGGAAATTTAGTGTTCCAAGCTATTACTTTCATTAAGTTCTTCTCTTTCGAAAAAAAAAGGAAAAATGAAGAAAAGAAAAAATATGATGAATAAATAAAGAGAAAGAGAAAGAGAAGTGCAATTTTCATTGCTTGGAAGTTAGTTATGAAGATTGTGGCAAAATTGAAATCATGTCAAAGTTTGTGATGTGATTGGAGCAGTCTTTTGAAATCATTGAGTTGAGTTTTGTGTGAAAAGTTTTGTATGATTCCTTCAATTCCTTTAACCCAAAAATTCATTTGTCATACCTTACCTAAGCCTCGTTACAACCCTTCTAGACCCTTAGATTTTTGCCTCCTAATTCATTCATTGGTGGAAGAGATGTGATCAATTTGCAAGCCTATGGTAAGAAATCTTCTATGCAATGACTTGAGAGTTCATTAATATATATACCTTAAACACTTCGAGTGTGATGAGTGAAATCCAATTGCGAGGGTGTCAGATCCTATGTACTTTATGAACTTTATAGAATCATTAAGGTGTTTTTCATGTGTGTTTTGAGAATTCACTTTAAGAACTTTTGTTCAAGAAAAAAATGCTTTGGATAAGTATAGGAAGAGGATGAAGGAATGATGAGAAGAGATTATGAATTTAGACTATTGCATGCTTAAGGACAAGTAATGTTTAGGTGTGGGGGAATTTGATAGGGTGCATATTAAACATATTAATTGTCATATTTTCTCATGATTTAAATTCTTTTATATGCTTAATTTTTGGATTTGACTTATATTTTGTATTTTGTATTGTTGATGAAGGAATAGGAGCAAAATGGACTAAAGTTGTAAATTTTGATCAAGTCACAAAACCAGAAGATGTCTTGGTGTAAAGCATGGGTACGTCTAAGGCAGTGACGAGAATTGCAACTCAAATATGTCAATTTAAATCAAGCTCCATCACCTGTAGCTGAAACTAACTTAACCAATCTAAAGATGGAAAGTGGAAGATTTTAATTATTAAGAGGGATATGACATGACTTTCTTTGGACATAAAGCAACTAATGGTCAAAAAAAAGGAAATGAGTTAATTTGTAATCAAACTCAATCAAAGAAGTTTCCTTTAGAAAAAGATTCTGGGGCTAGGATATTTAGTATATATAGACTAAGAGAGGTGAAGGCTCAAGGCATCACAGAACACATAATTCAATTATCCTACTTTTGTTTAGGCAATTAAAGACTTCCTTGTTGTTTTTCTCTCAACTCTAAGGCTTGCTAAATTATTTTGTCCAACCAAAGGATAATTAAAGATTTCAGTTCTTCAAGATTTGTGAGATCTAATTAGTTTTTTATCTTATTCTCTTATATCTTTACTATTTATATATCTTTTGTGCTAGTTGAAATTATTGTTTTGATTGATTGTGTAATACGGCCCATTGTTCAATTCTCAAGATAATATATCACTAATTAAAAACTTGAATTCGTAATTGTTTAGGAATTCTAATATAAGTGGTAAATAACATGATTGATTACAGAGAGATTTTCAATTCTATGTTATGGGGATATATAATCTAGCTTAAATGATGTAAGACCCGAATTTTTTATGTAGCTTATTCCTTATGATTCCTATATGTACAAACGTTATATTGTGTTAGTTGAATCATAAGAAGAGTATTTACTAGAATGAAATTTCAAGTAAAGTGATTTAACATACATAAGCTACATAAAGGCCAAATAAGGGTTAAAAGAGATACAAGCTAAACCTGTTGGATCTAAATCATTTTGACTAAAGATAAGAACTTATAATGGGAAAATATAGATAGTTCATGAAGGAAATTCGGTTTGATTTGGTTCCGATCACATTGAAGTACAGGAAATGCCAAAAGGGGACTAAACTAGTCCGAAATGGTCCGTTTGAGGTGTATTTGATATATTCGCCTCCCAAAAATGGCCAAAACGTAAAGACGAGAGTGTAAACTATAGAATATGACACTTTCAAAATTTTGAGAAAAAGTCAAACGTGGTCAACGATCAAGAAAAGTCAATGGTAGTTAAGAAAAGTAGACTTTGACCATAATTGACTAACCATCGTTAAAACTTAATCTAACTAAGGTTAAAAAGTGGGGAAGAAATATTTTTGGTTAAAATACTAGATATTCATCCCCAAAACTATGGAAAATTAATTCAATTGAAATTCGAATTAAATTAAACGGGTACAACGCAATAGGCCAAAGTTGGAATTTTTAAAGCCCATTTAGGTATACTAAGTGTGGGCCGAATTTCTTAGGCCCATTGATGCAAATTGTTGGGCCAATTGATGAGCCTAATATTAAGTCAATTTAAGGCCCAATTGATAGAAAAATTTTCAGCCAAAAATAAAAGCCCAAACCGAGAGGCCCAAATCAAAAAGCCCATTAGCTAAATTCAAGCCCATTAGTAAATCAACTAAAAGCCTAATTTGTAAACTATGGCCTAAACCATTTCAAGCCCAATTTAATGGCTGAATTTGTGACTTAATGACTAAGCCTTTAAGCTTAAAAATCAGCCAACACACCATCATCTTCATCTTTTCATTCTCGGCAACAAGAAGAAACCATAGCCAAACATACTTTCAAGCTTTATCTCACTATAAATCACTAAGCTAGAAACATAATTGGAACTTGAAATATTCATGGAAGTTGTTGCAAATTTAGAGAGGATTAACATACTTTGGAATTAGCTATCAAGGAGCCAAATTGAGAGGGGAAGATTTCTTCAAAGGTCTCGACTAAAGAGAGAAAGACAAGCTAGGTTTAATTTCAAGCTTCCAATCTCATATATGTTTATCTATGTAATAATTCAAGTTAATTGGTGTATGTTTTAAGGATCAAATCTCACAAAAACACCATGAACAAGTGATGACGAAAAATTAGTAATTGTGAATTGATTAATACCCACTTGATTTTAAGACATGAATAGGTTGGTATGTATGTGTGCATGATTATGGCATAGTTAATTTTAATCAAATTGATCAATTGGTAAGTGACTTGGAAATGGCACACAAGGTGTTTGATAAAATGCCTAAGTGAAGGCTAAGGCATGCACACATGGTGTTTGATAACATGTCTAAGTGAAAAACTAGCCAAATGGCCATAGGTGGCGTGGTGCTCGGCATGGGGTGGCGAGATGGCTCTCGGCCACATGTCATGGCCGAGACACCAATAGGCCTTGCCGATGTGGTTTCGACCCAATAAAGATTGGTGGGCTTCAGACCAAGCCCAATAAGAGTTAGTGGGCCCAACTGAAATGAATAGTAAAGTGAAATGGGCTTAAGATAATGTTAGGCCCATTAAGATTTGTTAAGGCCCAATAAGAGTAAACGAGCCCATTAAGTGAAATAGATTGTATTTAATTTGAAATACAGTGGGAAAAGTGTAATTAACCTGATAAATGGTTATATGCAGCTCCAGACATTATAGTAGGAGCGAATCAAAGTCCAAGATCGAGCAGCGACGGGAAAGTGAAAATTCTCGAAGTGATTCCAAGTAAGGGGATTTTACGGGTAGTTAGAGATACTTGCACATAGTTTCGTTTGCTTTTACATTCACTTAAAAATTCTAAGGGTCAGAGAAAGTGAATAATATTTATTGAGACACGATATGAGTAAATAACGATTTTACCCCTAGTAAGGGTAAAAAGTCAAAGTTTATGAAAAGTCCTGAAAAGCATGGAAATCATCTTTTTGAATATTTTTACTGCTGGTTAGCAAAAGAATAGATAGAGTGGCCAATGATTTTGTGAAATACACAAAATAGCCCAATTATGGTGCTGATTTTACCGTTTTAAAACATCCTTGTTTAAAGGAGCCATTTATCGAGTTATGTGAAAACAAATCATGCTGGAGCACTGTTCACACTTGATTTTATGTGTTTTCTACATGAAAAGTATTGGAGTGATTACTTATACTTGATTTCCCATGACATACATGGCATAGTACTGGAACATTGCTCGTACTTGATTTTAATGAGTTTTGTGCATGACATAATACTGGAGTCATTGCTCGTACTTGATTTGAAATGAGAAATACGCATGACACAGTGCTGGAGTGTTACTCGTACTAGTGTTCGAGTTTGTGATATGTGTTAAACAGTGATTTGAGCGGGGTGTCGATGGTGAGTCGCACTCAAGGCTCGCACTGTAACTTCAGTGATTTGAGTGGGGTGTTGACTGTGATTCACACTCAAGGCTCGCACTATAACTTGGATGTGACATACATGACATCTTTAAAACTATGTTGATTTTCTCGTGTAGACTGAGTGTCACACTATTGAGATGTTCGCATGTGGATTTAGAGACATGGTAGTAGACTTGGCAAATGTAGACACGACACAAACACAACATAAAAAAACCGTATAAGTGTTTGGAAAATTCGTGTTTCGTGTTTATCCGTGTCAACATGAATTTTGACACGGCAATTTTTGTATTTAACTGTGTCAGACACGGCTAAACACATGAAAGACATGAAAGCATGTTTTCTTAAATCATGTCACACGAATACACGATACACGTATAAGATACGAAAATAATATATGTTTGTAGGAGGAGTTGAACCTTGGCCAAAAAGGTTTTTTTTAAGCATTTACCAAGTAAACTACCATATTATATTGAAATAATATGGAATGAAAATTAATTTATATCTTAAAATGAATTAATACTTTAATAAATATTGTAAAAAAAATAAATTAATAAATTAAATATGAAATTAAATTAGTTAAATAATAAAAATTTTAAATTAAAAAAATAAAGTATTGAAATTAGAAAAAAAAATTGTTGTAAGTTAAGATACAATTAACAATTATTACATATATGATATTATAATGCATTAATATATATATATATATATATACACATAATATTTTGTTATAATGTATAAAATATAAATATTGTATTGTAATAAAAGAGATTTTATAATTAATTATTTTGTATCACTGACACTAACGTTGTATCACATGATATGATGATGCGAGTTTACACTTTATATAATTATAACTTTACAATATAGTAAGAAATTTTATATTTTATTCTATATCAATTATCATATTATAAAAAATTATAATAACATAATATTAACGTACAAATTATTATGATAAGAATAAGATATTAATATATGTGATTTATTTTAAATCATAATATAAGTTTATAATTTATAAGAAATTATTTAAATCATAATATAAATTTACTGAATCCTATTGAGTTATGCTAACCTTTTGAATTGTTGTTTCTTACATTGTATTGAGTTATGATATTTGCGAACTCAAGTTTTAAATGTTTGTTGACTATTATGTTTGTTGACTTAATGTTAACTTTTTATATTTTGTTTGTATATTTTTTAATTTTAAATAAATATTATAGATGGTATGAATTGAAGATTATCATTATATTATATTTGTTAATAATATTTGAATGCATGTAAATTAAATTATTGATGTAAATCAATAAATATTATGATTTTTTTCTTTTTGATTATGTTTTATTTTTAATCGTGTCATCCGTGTCGTGTCTATTCGTGTCGTGTTTAATCATGTCAATTATATTTTTTTCGTGTGTATCGTGTCGTGTCGTATCATGTCGTGTGACACGGATAATTATAAAGTGTCAACCGTGTCGTGTCACGTGTCACACATATAAAATACGTGTCATGTCCGTGTTTACATTTCAGACACGTTTTATAATTTGTGTCGTATTCATGTTTCATAAATTCATGTCGTGTCTTAATTCGTGTCGTGTCGTGTCATGACACGGATACACGAATTGCCAGGTTTACGTGGCGGTGCTTACCTATTTAGATAGGGTCCACGAGTGTACGTTTTGCCGTGTATGTGTCACGGAGTACGCTGTACCTTGGAGTGGTATGTGGAGTTAAGGAGTTGATAGCTGGCGATTGTGAGGATTTGACCCACTTTCTGTTGCAACAGTGATGCCTCGCACACCAGGATCCGTGTAGCTTGGGATCACAATATAGGATATGGTTATAGTCCGAGGTATTATTGCATTTAGCTATCGAGTCTCACATGATTATATCACATGATTTTAAGAATTCAGGTAAACCTGAGGGATAGGTGTGAGACCCCATGTATGCATGATATTCCTTATGATTCGCTCATGTATGACATTATTTTATGTTAATTGAATCATAAGAAGAGCTTTTGCTCGAATGAAATTGCAAATAGAATGAATGAATACTCATGAATCCATATAATGGCTAAATAAGAACTTAAAACACGAAATGAGAAAGGGTTCATGAAAGGAAGTTGGTTCGGTTTGATCCCGAACATAGTGTAGTGAAAATGCCAAAAAGGGGACGAACGAGCTCAACATGGAATGCTTGAGCTGTTTTAGCAAATTCACCTCCGAAAACTGAAATGCAAAGATGTGTAAGGCACGTGAATTCTATGTACCTTTTATGATTCCATCATGTACACACAAGTTACATTACGTGAATCATAAGAAATGGATCATTTCATACTCTAACTGTGAATAGAATGCAAAATGGATAGTGAAGCAATTGAATGCAAGTTGTTCTTTAAAATTTTGGGAAAAACTATAGTTGGGAACCTGCAGATGAAGGCCAGATCGATCTCTTATTCAAACAAATCGATCTCCATTTGATTCTGCCAAGAACAGATCGATCCCGTCCCTAGTACAGATCGATCCCCATTTGATTCTAGCAAGAGCAGATCGATCTTTTCACTAGAGCAGATCGATCTCACGGCTTACTTACTGAAACAACCGTGTAGTTCAACCCAAGAAAGATCAATCTCTCACCCTATGAGATCGATCTCACAATGCAAATTCTATAAAAAAAGACTCGACAGTCGAGTCGTCTTCCCTAAAACATCAAACACCTCTCTATTTTCACAAAGTAACCTAGTTTTCTCACTCTAGAATATCATCACCTCTTGATAATTCTATAGTTTTAGAATTATTAGTTCTTAATTTCTTAATTAATTATTTAAATCCCTAATTTATTTTGTTAATTATCCCCTTTATTTTATTAAAATTCTCATGTTTGGAGATAAATTAAATCCGGATGAATTTTGAATATTTTGGTAGAAAATGGATCGAAATTGGGCTAAAATCGAGATTGAGCCACATGGACAACACGAGCCATGCCACCTAGCACATCCAATTGGACAAGAAGACAGATGACATGAAAATATTGTTTTCAAGGAGCCAATGGTGTGAAGACAAGTGGCCAAACAATGCCAACTCATCTAGGATGGAAAATTACAATTTTACCCCTAGTGTGTTTATAAATAGGAAAGGATGGCAATTGAAGAAGAATGTAATGTAATTTAGGAGTAGGAGTAGTGTAGGTAGAGTAGTTTTTAGAGTTATTTCCTTTCTAGTAATTTTTTACTTTTCCATTGGTTTTACTTTGCAATTTCTGTTAGTTTCCATTTACTTTTAATGTTCATTCCATGTTTATGCTCTTCATCTTCTAGACTTGGATATTTTCTATTTCATAGCAAACAATGTATCATTTCATCTTCTCGGTTATGTTAAATATAGTCTTTTATTTTTCAAGTTTTATTTACAAAGCTTACTTCCTAGTGTTGCTCTTGGTTACTCCTAGATCATTGCTTATGTCTCCTTTGTTTTACTTGAAAAACCAACATCTTTAGTTGCTCTTGGGTTGTTTTCTTTGTGCATTCGGTTCCTTACTTCTTCCCTTATTTATGCGTTTTGGTGCTTTAATGTGGGCAAATGCTAGGCATTATTTCACATTTAAGCAATGTGGAACCATGGCATTAAAGAGCTGGAATAGAGTAAGCCGATGATGATGAGTTTTCATGTTAATGAGCTACGGGTCTAAAAGTGTAACTTCCATTGTTGTTTAGTTTGTTTTATATTTATTCCCTCTCAGTTTTAATCTCCTGTTTACTATGCTTTTTTTTGTTCTCTCTTTTCTATATTTTTTTCTTAGTTGCATGAATTTCATGTCTCGGTTCTTGATTACATTTAGAGTTTAGCTTCCATTTTTACTGCACTTGCTTACGTTCTTGAATCTATTTCATTTACTACATTTTATTTTTGCTTTATTGTTGTTTGTTACTAGCTGTTGGTTAGTGAAAAGGATGAAGTGAGCTTTCCGGTGTAAAGTCTCAAGAAGAAATTCATAGGAGCACAAGTTCACTCTTGGCTTCATTTTTAGCCTCTGTTATGCTTTTTTTCAGTTATTGCTTACTGTTTCTATGAGGTTATGTTAACTGGTTTTATTGCTTTATGGTTAAGTTTGTTGAGAAGAAGTTGGGTACCGAGGAGGCTGAAGATGAAGTTAGACTAGGATGCAACTGCTGTTGTTCAATCAATCTCTGGGTATCCGGCTGTTGTACATAAAATGAGTGATGCAGAAACCAGAAGCAACATGCTGCAGTAGACGATAGCTAGGTTGAGGACGTGTGAAGCAGAACAGCAGGTTGATCGAGCAGCAGGTGCAGGACCTACTACAGTACGCGGGAGTGAACTGTGCATGCCGAGGAAGGAGTAGCCATAGCAGTGTAGGATAGTACTGGTAGTTGATGTTGCACCTGGCCAGAACCAAAACCTGAAACTGAGAGCAAACCTGGACAGCAGCTGGAGTTGGTAGGAGCAGGAGCCGAGGACGTGTAGAGCATGTCTGGCAGCCAGAAGCATGGGCAGAGAAGAAGGAAGCACACGAAACCGAGGTAGAGTTGGTGAGAGTGCAGAGCAGGAAGCAAGCTGGACACGCTTGACCAGAACCGAGAGCAAGCAAGATGGACATACCTGGAAATGAAAATAAACAATGAAATGAAGCATGAACATTGAATGGAGGGACTTCTTGGTTGATTTAAATCTAAGGCTTTATTTGGCTAGTGCATTGTAGCAATTAAGTCATTTTCATGCATTTGTAGTTGTTAGTTAGTTAGTTAGTTTAGTCAATTAAAATGGTAGGTTAGTTTTAGTATTTTTGCATGTTAATTTAATTTGTAGTGTTAATTTTTAGTTAGTAGTTAATTTTATATTAAATGTTTTAAGACTTTATTTTAGTTTAGATGCATTTAGAATTAATTTAGATTAAATATGTTTCATGCATTTTTAATTTAGTCTTTATTTTCATTAAATTTTAGTTTAGTTTAATTTGCAATTTTTATTAGTTTAATTACATGCATTTTCTTAGGCTTGTTTAAATTTAGTTTAATTAATCTTATTTCTTTATTTTCATTTTTGCTTTTTATTTTAATTGTGTTAATTGATCTTAACTGTTTTAATTATTTTCATAGGTATTTGCTTTTAATTGCGTGGAGCTCGGTAAGTAAATCTTAGCTCGGTTTTATTTTCTTTATTTTATAGTTTTATTATTTTCAGTACTGTTAGCTTTGTAGATGACCCATCAATTCATAATTTGCTAGAATATACTTAGGGTAAGATTAACCAGTAGTTAATTAGGCTAACCAACTTCTCTGAGGGATGATAACTCGGGACTCAAATCCCATTATTACTTGTACGACCCGTGCATTTGCGGACTATACCTTTAGGGTGTGTCAAGTTTTTGGCACTGTTTTCGGGGAAGTTTTAATTAATCGTTAATTAATATTGGTGAAATTATGCTTAGGTGTAATTCTAGGTTGTAAATATTTAGAAGTTTAATCTAAATTAGTTAATTGAAAAAAAATCAAAAAAATTGAAAAATTAAAAAAAAAATCTTTTAAAAAAAAAGTCTAAAGACTTTTTAATGATTGCATGCGTAGAGCCAGAAGTTATGATTGCTTTCCTTTGGATCCTAAAATTGAACGAACACTTAGAAAAATTCGAAAGGATTCTAGAAAATTAATAGCTCCGCTGCAAAACATCATGGCAGAAAATAGGAAAATTAGAACTGTTGAAAATTATGCGGTGCCGACGATTGGAGGATATTATACCGGCATTAGGCCACCAGCTGTCCCTGCGAACAATTTCAAAATTTAGCCTGCAATCCTTCAGATGATCCAGACTTCTTTACAGTTCAGTGGGCTTCCACACGATGACCCACATGCTCACCTTGGGCAATTCCTGGACTTGTGCAACACGTTCAAACACAATGGATTATTTGATGATGCGCTTAGGCTTAGATTATTCCCCTTCTCACTTAGGGATAGGGCGCGACACTGGTTAACCTCCTTGCCTCCAGGATCCATTTCTACATGGGACGAGTTAGCCCATCAATTTCTAGCTAAGTTTTTCCCTCCCTCTAAAATGGCCAGACTCCGTAGTGCTATATCTTCCTTTGCCCAATTCGACTCGAAATCTCTTTATGAAGCATGGGAATGATATAAGGAGCTTATTAGGAAGTGCCCTTATCATGGTCTACCTTTCTAGCTGCAAGTCCAGACCTTCTACAACGGACTAATAAGTTAAAATAGGACCATTGTTGACGCTGCTGCGGGTGGAGCCCTGATATGCAAAATAGAGGAGGAAGCTTACGAGCTTTTAGACAAGATGGCAGCTAACAACTATCTATGGTCCTCGGAGAGGCAATTGCCAAAGAAGCCGATGGGCTTGACACACTGTCTACCTTGACCTCTCAAATCGCTAACCTTACGAAGAAGGTAGAGTGTTCAGTACCCAGTATAATCCTTCTACCAGTCCTAATCCTGTTTATTCTGTCCAAAGTCTTTTCCTTTCCTGCGAGCTGTGTAACGGTATCCACTCTGTAGATAAATGTCCACTTAACTTAGAATCAGTTCAGTACGTTACCCCCTAAGCAGCAGAATAACCTTTTTTCAAACACCTATAATCCAGGGTGGAGGAAACATCCTAACTTTTCCTCGAGCCAAAACCAAGGGCAATCTTTTAGTTCTAGACCTGTAGAACCCCCTATTTTTCAAGCTCCACTGGTTCATGTACCACCATAGCCGCAATTTCCATATCACCCGCTGTCAGACCCGGATATTTTGTAGCTTGTACCTTATGATTCCTATGTGTATGAACACTCTGTTATTATAGTTGAATCATAAGAAGAGTATTTACTAGACTTAAAGTGTTAGTGAAATGATTTAACACGCAAAAGCTACATAAAAAGCCTAATGTGAACTATAAGTGTCACAGGCTAAACCGAGTGAATCTAAATCATCCTGACTGAAAATAAGAACTTAAAATGAGAGAGCATAGAGAGCTCATGAAGGAAAGTCAGCTTGATTTAGTCCCAAACATAGAAAACAAGAGTAAAAGCTAAAAAGGGTAAAATGGACCTTTTTGGCGAGAAAAGGTGTTTCGGGTGAAATTATCCACCGGGAACGGTGAAACATAAAGAAGAGAGTGTAAGACATAAGATATGACACTTTCAAAATTTTAAGAAAAAGTCAACTAGGTCAATGGTTAAGGAAAAAAGTCAACTATAGTTAAGAAAGTGGATTTTTACCATAGTTGACTAATCATGGTTAAAAAAATTAACCTAAGTGTGGAGAAAAATTTGGGAAAAAATATTCTTGACTAGAATACAAGATAATCATCTCTGAAAGTAAGGAAAATTTATTCAAAAGGATTTCGGAATAAATTTAATGGTTAAAAACGTAATGGGCCTAAGGTGAAAATTTTAAAGCCCATTAAGGTATACTAAACGTATATCAAAATTCTTAGGTCCTTTAGACCGAATTGTTGGACCAATTGATTGGCCAAATTTTGAGACAATTAAAGGCTCGAGACATAGTAAAAATTTCAGCCGAAAGCCATTAAGAAAGCCCAAACCGAGAAGCCCAAACCGAGAAGCCCAAATGGAAAAGCCCATGAGATAAATATCAAACCATAGTTAAAGCTAACCATGACTCATAAGGTGACTCATTAGGTGACTCATGGCTAAGGCTTGGAAAGTCAAGCTTAATGGCTAGAAAGTAAAGCTTAATGGCTAAGTATGTGACTTATAAAATCAGCCACACCATTGTCATCTTCATCACACCAAATTTGGCTAGAAGAAGAAACCATTGAAACATATTATCCAAGCTTTCTCTCACTAGAAATCACTAGGAATTAGGCATAATTGGAACTTGCATCCTTCATGGAAGTTGTTCCAAATTGAAAGGAGAGTGACAAATGTTGAAATTGGCTATCAAGGAGCCATAGAGTGCAAACCAAGAGCCTTCAAAGATTCGTTCAAAGGGTGAACACAACAATTGGTATATTTTCTAATTTTCAATTTCATATATGTTAATGTATGAATGATTTTAAGTATGTTGATATATGTTTTAAGCATTGAAACATATTAAATCACCATGAAGTTGGTTAGGCCGAGAGTGAGTAATGGGATATTGATTTATGTCCATATGATTTTAAGGCATAAATGGATTAATGTACATATGTTAATGATTATGGTGTAATTAGAATTAATCAAATTGATTAATTAATAAATGTAATTAGTTGGCAATCAAGGTGTTTGATAAAATGCCTAAATGAACTATATGATGGTTAGGAATGTTGCCAACCAAGTGTTTGTGAAAATGCCTAAGTGAATTGGCTAAGAAATAGGCATGGATGGCATGCCATAGCATAACCAATGGCATGGGTAGCTCTCGGCCATGGCATGTGGTCGAGAGGCCCAATGGGCCAAGCCCAAATATTTTAGGCCCAATATGATGTAATGCGCCTAGGACAAGCCCAATAAGAGTTGGTGAGCCCCACAAGCCCAATAGGCCCAACGAAAATGAATAGTAAAATGAAAATGGGCTTAAGGCATAGTTAAGCCCATTAAGGATTATTAAGGCCCATTAAGGGAAATAGACTGTATTTAATGTGAAATATAGTTGGAAAAGTGTAATTAACCTGATAAATGGTTATATGCAGCTCCAGAGAGTATTTAAGGAGCAAATTGGACTGCTAAATCGAGCAGCGCAGAGAAAGTGAAATTTCTCGAGTGATTGCAGGTAAGGGACTTTTGTGAGTAGTTAGAGATACCTGCACATATTTTTGTCTTCTTTTACATTCACTTAAAAACTCTGAGGGTCAAAGAAAGTGAATAATAATTATTGCGACCCGATAGTGGCAAATTATGATTTTGCCCCTAGTTAGTCAAAAAGTCAACTTTTGTGAAAAGTTGCAAAAAGCATGGAAACTACTATTGTGAGTGTTTAACTGCTGTTTAGCATGAAAACAAATAGATGGGCTAATGATTTTAAGGTTGATGTGACTTAAGCACACTTTATAGTGCTGATTTTAACATTTTGTAAACTATCCCTTTTTAAAGAGCCATCTATCATATTATGTGAGAATGAATCGTTCTAGAGCACAGCTCACACGGGATTTCATATATTTTCCACATACACTAGTGTTGGATTTTGATTCACACTAGATTATGCATGATAGAGTACTGGAGTTCTTACTCGTACTCAGTTTTATATGATATATGCATGAGAGAGTGCTGGAGCGACTAGCTTGTACTCGAGTTTTACATGAGATACATGACAGAGTATTGGAGCGTTGCTCGTACTCGATTCTTCATGGTTTATACATGACATAGTACTAGAGCTATTACTCGTACTTGATTTGATGATATTATGCATAGCATGGTACTAGAGCTATTGCTCGTACTTGATTTAATACATGAACTATGCATTGACCTAGTTGCTGGAGGTTTACTCGCACTAGAGTTGAGTTTGTGATGTGAAACAGTGTTTGAGCGGAGTGTCGACTGTGAGTCGCACTCAAGGCACACACTATATGTGATATATAATACATGTTAAAACCCATGCCAGAGTCCTTGTGTGACTGTGTGTCACATCTTGTGAGAGGATATCCGCATGAGGGTAATATAGACGTGGTATGACATTCCATGATTTGAGGGCTAAGACATATGGCAGGCACCCCGACTGTGATGTAGGGTCCACGGGTGTACTTTGTACCGTGCCCGGGGTATGGGAGTACGTTGTACCGTGTGTTGTTGTATAGCTGACGGTTGTAATGGACTGACCACCCTCCCATTGCAGCAGTGATGCCCTGCACACCGAGTACTGTGTTGCTTGGGATCACATGTCGGATATGATCATAGTCCAGGATACTATTTGCATTTCACCACAGAGTCTCACATGATATATCACATTGATTGACTGATTTAAATTTGTGGACAGATCTGAGGGATGGGTCGAACTCCGATTTTGTGATGTGAATGATTTAAATGCCATATTTTTTGTGATTTAAATATACATGGCATGATTTACCTAAAGGCATGATTTATATAAAGATGCATTGTTTTGCACTACATGCCTACATTTGAGAAAGAAAGCATGATTTCTATACATGGGATTTAATCTGTACAAGTATACATATATATATTTAAAGACATGCTTTTAAAGTGAGTTAAGGAAATATTGTTTTCAAGGCATAGCATTATTTTGAGTAGATAGTGTGGATATCTACTTGCATGCCTGATTTCCTTACTGAGTGCGTTGTATGCTCACCCCCTTTCTTTACATCTCTCTACAGAGCATCTGCAGTAGAGCGAGAGTTATCGAGGGATAGTGTTCCTGAGTCCACTGCTAGTTCCTATCGATCGCCAGGTATACAGACTTTGTACGGTTATATATCTAAACATAGAAACAGCACAGTGATGTATACGATATATAATGGGGAATGTATTTGTGTTAGATTTGATATAATCTCACATGTATTATAAAAGCAGTTACAGTCAATACAGTATATTGACATGTATGTATGATAATGGATAATGTGGTAAGCAAGAATTCTGACATCGAATCACAGCCCAACCATTGAAGAGAGGAAAGGTAAGTTAAAAATACTAAAAATTTGTAGTGATTTTGGTTAAAGTCATGGATTGAGAACGGGTCATGACAGAATGGTATCAGAGCAGAAGTTGGTCTGATGTGAGTCAGCATTAGAAAATAGGAAAGTGTACATCCCCATAGTACTGTGTTGTGTTTAGATATAACTGTGTATACCAGATAGGAAATGGACTAATTCATTATTATGAATGTAGGAACTTTGCCTATATGGCAAATACGCGTAGTGGTAGAGTTACGAAAGGTAGGGCTCGAGGTCCGAGAGATAGACTTGAGGGACGAGCTGCTGTCGAACCATTACCTACGCATGAGACTCCAGGTGCTACTGAGGCACCCGAGTGTGCTGAGACACGTTTTACGAGATTAAAGCATAGTCTTGAGACGATTGTCCAGATATTGGCATAGACGATGCCAGGTAGGCAAGGACAGGAGGCAGGAGCTGCGACAAGAGAGGCAGTTACCCCTGATACTCCTAGACAGACGACTCATGCACCGAGGACAGTAGATACTCCAATACCCCCACTAGTTTCGGGTGAAAGTGGACTAGGGTATGGATGTGATCTACATCGGTTGCAAGAATTCTAGAAATTTAGACCTCCATCCTTTAGTAGGGTCAAGGACCCTATAGCTGTTGAGGAGTGGTTGGCGGAGATGGAGAAACTTTATGGATTCTTCGAGTGTATGACCTCGGAGATGGTCGCATTTGCTGCGTTCCTACTGAAGGGAGCTGCAAAGCATTGGTGGAAGTCCACCCGACCTATATTGAGAGCCCGACACATAGACATTAGTTGGGAGATATTTCGGGAGGCCTTTAGGAGGCAGTTTGTACCCAACACCACACAGCGAAAGCTACAGGCAGATTTTTTGGGACTAAACCAAGGGAGTTTATCTGTGGACGAGTATGAGACTCGATTCCTATCCCTAGGGAGATATGACCCCGATACCATGTATAGTGAGGCCCAAAAGGTCCACAGGTTTATCGATGGGTTGAGACCAGTTCTGCGGTCCAGGTTGGTTCCATTAGACATAGCCACCTATGAGGAAGCAGTGCGCAGGGCGTAACTGTATGAGCAAGATTACTAGAGGAATGCTTTCGAGTTCGGGAAGTTTAGCCGTAGCCGAGATATACAGAAGAAGAGGCCGGCTAGAGATTTTGGTTATCGAGGAGGGAAGAAATTCTTCGGTAAGAGATCACGGGTGGAGGAGGCACGAGAGAGATATGCTAGACCTCCTGCTTATCCGACTGTAGCCCCAGCAAAGGGCATTGTCATAGGAGGACAGAGACCTGCTGTTGATCAGTGCAAAAGATGCGGTAAACAACATGGAAGTAGACCGTGTCCGCTGACTCCTATTGTATGTTTTCGATGTGGAAAACAAGGGCATATGGCTAGAGATTGCCCAGAGACATTTGTGACTGCACCACTGAGAGGCAGGGAGCCTGATAGAACTCCAGCTGGTACGTCTGCTCAGAGAGGTAGAGCGATGGCAGAGGAGAAGGGAAAACAGGTGATGGGTCAAGGGCGAGTACATGCTTTGGACCAGGGGACAGCTGATGCTTCATCGGATGTGATTCGAGGAAACATCCTGATTTATGATATTGAAGCATATGTTTTAATTGATCCTGGTGCCACGCATTCTTTTGTATCGCCTTCATTTGCATGTAAATTAGCAAGACATGTATAGCATACACCATTATGTATGATGATGTTGATTAGTACGTCTATGAATAGTAGTCAAGTTGTAGAATATGTATTTAATAACTGCAAGTTGAGAGTAGGGGATAAAGAGATGACAGCCAATCTAATATTACTAAGTATGAGCGACTTTGATATAATATTAGGAATGGATTGGCTATCTTTCAAACCATGCTATTTTAGATTGTTATGCTAAGACAGTTATGTTTCCAAACCCTACTAGATATGTTGTAAAGTTTAATAAGAATAAATGAAAGGAGTAGTTATGATTATTACATGATTACTGATTTAGAAAACCTTCAACATATCAAGGTTTCATTGCATACGTGGTAGATATGGATAAGGCACATCCGAAGTTGTCAGATATTACTGTGGTCAGTGAGTACCCAAATGTTTTTTCGGATGAATTGCCAGGGTTACCACCAGATAGAGAGATGGAGTTCTGTATAGATTTGGTGCCTGATACGGAGCGTATTTCGGACCACCATATCGCATAGCCTTAGTTGAGTTGGAGGAGCTCAAGAGACAGTTACAGGAGCTGTTGGATAGGGGTTTTGTTCGACCGAGTGTTTCACCTTGGGGAGCACCGGTTCTATTTATGAGGAAGAAGGATGGGAGCCTCCAATTGTGTATAGATTACCGATTGTTGAATAAGGCCACCATCAAGAATAGATACCCCCTTCCACGCATTGACGACTTGTTAGATCAGCTTCAGGGAGCACAGGTCTTTTCCAAGATTGACCTAAGGTCTGGGTATCATCAGCTGAAGGTTCGGAGTGGAGATGTACCTAAGACAGCATTTCGTACCCGATATGGCCATTATGAGTTCTTGGTCATGCCATTCGGACTGATGAATGCTCCAGCTGCTTTCATGGCTTTGATGAACGATGTGTTCAAGCCATATTTGGACCAGTTTGTTATCATCTTTATCGATGACATATTGATATACTCGAGATCTAAGGAGGAGTATGAGGAGCATCTCAGGATCGTGTTGCAGACTCTACGAGAGCAAGAGTTATATGCTAAGCTCAGTAAGTGTGATTTTTGGTTGTCACAGATCTCATTTTTAGGACATGTTATATCGAGAGATGGTGTATCAGTTGATCCATCTAAGATAGAGGTTGTAGTTCAGTGGGAACAGTCGAGGACAGTCACCGAGATCAGGAGTTTTTTGGGTTTAGCTGGATACTATCAGAGATTCGTTGAGGGATTTTCGAAATTGGCTGCTCCGTTGACACGTCTTACTCGAAAGAGTGCACTGTTCGTATGGAACGAGGATTGTGAGAAGATTTTTGAGGAGTTGAAGCATCGATTGACCACCGCTCTGATTCTTACTATCCCTACCAGCTCAGGAGGATTTGCAGTGTACACCGATGCTTCGCATCAGGGACTGGGCTATGTATTGATGCAAGATGGGAAGGTAGTTGCTTATAGATCCAGACAGCTGAAGGATCATGAGAAAAACTATCCGACCCACGACTTGGAGATGGCAGCAGTAGTGTTTACGTTGAAGGTATGGCGCTACTACTTATATGGCGAGAAGTTCCAGATATTTACCAACCACATGAGCCTCAAGTATCTGTTCTCACAAAAAGAGCTGAACATGAGACAGAGAAGATGGCCAGAGCTTCTGAAGGACTACGATTGTGAGATACGTTATCATCCGGGTAAGGCTAACGTTGTAGCTGATGCCTTGAGCAGAAAGAGCCTGGGGATGGTATCGTATATGATGGTTAGGGAACATGATTTGCTAGAGCAATTTGCTAGCCTCAGTTTGGGAGTCGTGCCTTCTGACATGGATACAGGCTATGTGATAGCTAGTCTACGCTTGGAGCCGAACCTGTTGGACAGGATCAAAGTGGCTCAATAGACTAATCCATTTTGTATGGATGTGAGTGGTCAGATGCAGAAGGGCACAGTGACTGATTTTAAGTTGAGTTCGGACAGACTACTGAGGTTCAGAGGTAGATTGTGTATTCCCAAGGATCCAAGACTCAGGAGATTGATATTGGCGGAAGCTCATTCGTCGAGGTATACGTTACATCCGGGGAGTAACAAGATGTATCAAAACCCCCGGAAGGTATATTAGTGGTCAGGTATGAAGAGAGATGTAGCAGACTTTGTGGCAAAGTGTCTTATATGTCAGCAAGTGAAGGTAGAGCATCAGAAACCTATAGGGTTATTGCAGCCTCTACCTATACCGACATGGAAATGGGAGTAAATTACCATGGATTTCGTGATGGGTTTACCAAGGACCTGCAGGAATCACGATGCTATATGGGTGATCGTCGACAAACTGACAAAGTCAACCCACTTCCTAGCTATGAGAGCGACCGATACTCTGAGTTCATTAGCAGAACTGTATGTACGCGAGGTAGTGAGGTTACATGGTGTACCAATGAGCATAGTCTCTGATAGGGATTCCCGCTTCACTTCCCACTTTTGGAGACATTTTCAGGAAGCCATGGGAACCTAGTTGAGTTTGAGCACCGCTTTCCATCCTCAGACAGATGGTCAGTCAGAGAGGACTATACAAACTCTTGAGGATATGTTGAGAGCATGTGTGCTAGATTTTAGAGGTTCCTGGGATTACCACCTGCCACTAGCCGAGTTCGCCTATAACAACAGTTATCATTCGAGTATTGAGATGGCACCGTATGAGGCTTTGTATGGCCGTAGATGTCGTTCCCCTATTGGATGGGAAGAAGTGGGTGACCGTAAGATTTTTGCTCCTGACATGGTTACACAGGTATCTGAGGATGTCCACTTAATAGTAGAGAGACTGAGGACGGCTCAGAGTAGACAGAAGAGTTACGCTGACAGGAGACGTAGGCCACTAGAGTTTGCAGTTGGTGAATCCGTGTTTTTGAGAGTTTCTCCTTCCAAGGGCATAGCAAGATTTAGGAAGAGAGGAAAGCTAAATCCTTGCTATATTAGACCCTTTGAAATACTTAATCGAGTGGGAGATAAGGCTTATAGGTTGGCATTGCCACCGAACTTATTAGGTGTCTATAACGTCTTCCACATAACGATGCTTCGGAAGTATCATCCGGATCCGGCACATGTGATTAGTTATGAGCCTTTGGAGCTCCGAGAGGACTTGTCATATGTTGAGTGACCGATTCGGATATTGGATAGGAAGGAGAAGGTTTTGAGATCGAAGACCATTGGGTTAGTGAAGATTCTCTGGCAGCATCATACTTCAGAGGAAGCTACTTGGGAGCTAGAGAGTCTGATGCGAGAGAAGTACCCTCACCTATTTGATTACTGACTTGATTCTAATTTGGAGGACCAAATTTTCTGAGTAGGAGAGGATTGTCAGACCCAGATTTTTTGTAGCTTGTACCTTATGATTCCTATGTGTATGAACACTCTGTTATTATAGTTGAATCATAAGAAGAGTATTTACTAGACTTAAAGTGTTAGTGAAATGATTTAACACGCAAAAGCTACATAAAAAGCCTAATGTGAACTATAAGCGTCACAGGCTAAACCAAGTGAATCTAAATCACCCTGATTGAAAATAAGAACTTAAAATGAGAGAGCATAGAGAGCTCATGAAGGAAAGTCAGCTTGATTTAGTCCCGAACATAGAAAACAAGAGTAAAAGCTAAAAAGGGTAAAATGGACCTTTTTGGCGAGAAAAGGTGTTTCGGGTGAAATTATCCACCGGCAACGGTTAAAACATAAAGACGAGAGTGTAAGACATAAGATATGACACTTTTGAAATTTTGAGAAAAAGTCAATTAGGTCAATGGTTAAGGAAAAAAGTCAACTATAGTTAAGAAAGTGGACTTTTACCATAGTTGACTAATCATGGTTAAAAAAATTAACCTAAGTGTGGAGAAAAATCTGGAAAAAAATATTCTTGGCTAGAATACAAGATAATCATCCTCTAAAGTAAGGAAAATTTATTCGGAAGGATTTCGAAATAAATTTAATGGTTAAAAACATAATGGGCCTAAGGTGAAAATTTTAAAGCCCATTAAGGTATACTAAACGTATATCGAAATTCTTAGGTCCTTTAGACCGAATTGTTGGACCAATTGATTGGCCAAATTTTGAGACAATTAAAGGCCCGAGATATAGTAAAAATTTCAGCCCGAAAGCCCATTAAGAAAGCCCAAACCGAGAAGCCCAAATGGAAAAGCCCATGAGATAAATATCTAACCATAGTTAAAGCTAACCATGACTCATAAGGTGACTCATTAGGTGACTCATGGCTAAGGCTTGAAAAGTCAAGCTTAATGGCTGGAAAGTAAAGCTTAATGGCTAAGTATGTGGCTTATAAAATCAGCCACACCATTGTCATCTTCATCACACCAAATTCGGCTAGAAGAAGAAACCATTGAAACATATTATCCAAGCTTTCTCTCACTAGAAATCACTAGGAATTAGGCATAATTGGAACTTGCATCCTTCATGGAAGTTGTTCCAAATTGAAAGGAGAGTGACATATGTTGGAATTGGCTATCAAGGAGCCATAGAGTGTAGACCGAGAGTCTTCAAAGATTCAGCCAAAGGGTGAACACAACAATTGGTATATTTTTTAATTTTTAATTTCATATATGTTAATGTATGAATGATTTTAAGTATGTTGATATATGTTTTAAGCATTGAAATATATTAAATCACCATGAAGTTGGTTAGGCCGAGAGTGAGTAATGGGATATTGATTTATGTCCGTATGATTTTAAGGCATAAATGGATTAATGTACATATGTTAATGATTATGGTGTAATTAGAATTAATCAAATTGATTAATTAATACATGTAATTAGTTGGCAATCAAGGTGTTTGATAAAATGCCTAAATGAACTATATGATGGTTAGGAATGTTGCCAACCAAGTGTTTGTGAAAATGCCTAAGTGAATTGGCTAAGAAATAGGCATGGATGGCATGCCATGGCATAACCGATGGCATGGGTAGCTCTCGGCCATGGCATGTTGCCGAGAGGACTAATGGGCCAAGCCCAAATATTTTAGGCCCAATATGATGTAATGGGCCTAGGACAAGCCCAATAAGAGTTGGTGGGCCCCACAAGCCCAATAGGCCCAACGAAAATGAATAGTAAAATGAAAATGGGCTTAAGGCATAGTTAAGCCCATTAAGGATTATTAAGGCCCATTAAGGGAAATAGACTGTATTTAATGTGAAATACAGTTGGAAAAGTGTAATTAACCTCATAAATGGTTATATGCAGCTCCAGAGAGTATTTGAGGAGCAAATCGGACTGCTGAATCGAGCAGGGCAGAGAAAGTGAAATTTCTCGAATGATTGCAGGTAAGGGACTTTTGTTCGTAGTTAGAGATACCTGCACGTATTTTCATCTGCTTTTACATTCACTTAAAAACTCTGAGGGTCAGAGAAAGTAAATAATAATTATTGCGACCCGATAATGGCAAATTACGATTTTGCCCCTAGTTAGTCAAAAAGTCAACTTTTGTGAAATGTTACAAAAAGCATGGAAACGACTATTGTGAGTGTTTAACTGCTGTTTAGCATGAAAATAAATAGATGGGCTAATGATTTTAAGGTTGATGTGACTTAAGCACACTTTATAGTGTTGATTTTAACATTTTGTAAACCATCCCTTTTTAAAGAGTCATCTATCATATTATGTGAGAATGAATCGTTCTAAAGCACAGCTCGCACGGGATTTCATATATTTTCCACATACATTAGTGCTGAATTTTGATTCGCACTAGATTTCCATGACATGCATGATAGAGTACTGGAGTTCTTACTCGTACTCAGTTTTATATGATATATGCATGAGAGAGTGCTGGAGCGATTAGCTCGTACTCGAGTTTTACATGAGATACATGACAGAGTATTGGAGCGTTGCTCGTACTCGATTCTTCATGGTTTATACATGACATAGTACTAGAGCTATTGCTCGTACTTGATTTGATGATATTATGCATAGCATGGTACTAGAGCTATTGCTTGTACTTGATTTAATACATGAACTATGCATTGACCTAGTTGCTGGAGGTTTACTCGCACTAGAGTTGAGTTTGTGATGTGAAACAGTGTTTGAGTGGAGTGTCGACTGTGAGTCGTACTCAAGGCGCGCACTGTATGTGATATATAATACATGTTAAAACCCATGCCAGAGTCCTTGTGTGACTATGTGTCACATCTTGTGAGAGGATATCCGCATGAGGCTAATATAGACGTGGTATGATATTCCATGGTTTGAGGGCTAAGACCTATGGCAGGCACCCCGACTGTGATGTAGGATCCATAGGTGTACTTTGTACAGTGCCCGGGGCATGGGAGTATGTTGTACCGTGTGTTGTTGTATAGCTGACGGTTGTAATGGACTGACCACCCTCCCGTTGCAGCAGTGATGCCCTGCAAACCGAGTACTGTGTTGCTTGGGATCACATGTCGGATATGATCATAGTCCAGGATACTGTTTGCATTTCACCACAGAGTCTCACATGATATATCATATTGATTGACTGATTTAAATTTGTGGACAGACCTGAGGGATGGGTCAGACTCCCATTTTGTGATGTAAATGATTTAAATGCCATATTTATTGTGATTTAAATATACATGGCATGACTTACCTAAAGGCATTATTTATATAAAGATGCATTGTTTTACACTACATGTCTACATTTGAGAAAGAAAGCATGATTTCTGTACATGGGATTTAATCTGTACAAATATACATATATATATTTAAAGACATGCTTTTAAAGTGAGTTAAAGAAATAATGTTTTTAAGGCATAGCATTATTTTGAGTAGATAGTGTAGATATCTACTTGCTTGCCTGATTTCCTTACTGAGCGCATTGTATGCTCACCCCCCTTTCTTTACATCTCTCTACAGAGCATCAACAGTAGAACAAGAGTTATCGAGGGATAGTGTTCCTGAGTCCACTGCTAGTTCCTATCGATCGCCAGGTATACAGACTTTGTACAGTTATATATCTAAACATAGAAACAGCACAGTGATGTATACGATATATAATGGGGAATGTATTTGTGTTAGATTTTATATAATCTCACATGTATTATAAAAGCAGTTATAGTCAGTAACAGTATATTGACATGTATGTATGATAATGGATAATATAGTAAGCAAGAATTCTGACATCGAATCACAGCCCAACCATTGAAGAGAGGAAATGTAAGTTAAAAATGCAAAAAATTTGTAGTGATTTTGGCTAAAGTCATGGATTGAGAACAGGTCATGACACCCGCCTCATCAACCATCCCCACCACAATTTCAACATCATCCACCTCACTTCCATCAACCACCACCACCAACACTTACGCAGCCACAACTTTACCATGCACCAGCAACTGAGAAGAAGCCTACATTAGAGGAGATGTTCTCAACGATCCTGCAAAATCAAGCTGCTTCAATTAAAAACTTAGAGGTTCAAGTGGGATAAATAGCAAATGCTTTTAGCTAACGTCCTCAAGTGACCCTTCCTAGTAGCACTGAAGCTAATCCTATTAGGCAGAGGGAGGGTAAAGAACATGAAAAATTCATCACCCTTAGGATCGGCAAAGAGCTAGATGAGCGACCAGTTAAGTCCAACCCTGAACAGCACATAGTTGAAGAATCCTTAAGTTCTAACGAAGCAGCTCAGAAAGAGTAGGAACAAAATAAAAATCAAGCTGCAAAGGAATCCAAGTTAGATGCTTCTTCATCTATACCTTCTTCTACTTCACAACCTTCCTCGCCCTCTGATGCTACACATGTTTCCACTACATCCCCTCCGGTTAGACCACCAGTACCTTTTCCTCTAAGGTTCCAGAATCAAAAACTTGATCAACAATTCGCTAAATTTCTTGAGGATTTTAAGAAACTTCACATCAACATTCCTTTCGCAGATACCTTAGAGCAAATGCCAAGTTATGTGAAGTTTCTGAAGGATATCCTCTCTAGGAAAAGGAGATTGGAAGATTATGAGACGGTGGCCTTAACTGAGGAATATAGTGCAATTATTCAGAGGAAATTACCCCCCAAGCTCAAGGATCTCGAGAGTTTTACCATACCATGCACTATTGAAAATTTATTCTTTGGCAGAGCCCTATGTGATTTAGGAGCTAATATAAATTTGATGCCTTTATCTATCTATCAGAAGTTAGGAATAGGGGATGCCAAGCCCACCACAGTGACCCTCCAGTTGGCTGATCGATCAATTAAATATCCGAAGGGGGTCATTGAGGATGTGTTAGTAAAGGTGGACAAATTTGTTTTTCCTGCGGATTTTATTATTGTAGACATGGAGGAAGACAGGGAAGTCCCCATTATACTAGGCAGACCTTTCCTAGCGACTGGTAGAACCTTAATTGTTGTTTAAAAGGGGGAGTTAACTATGAGAGTCTTAGATCATGAGGTGATATTTCATGTTTTCAAACCTTTAAAGTTCCCTGATGACTCTCAAAACTGTTTTAGGATGGAGGATATAAGGCTTAAACATAAGAAATCTGAGACAAAGAAGGAAGTAAATAGAGCTCATAAGGATTTAACTGTGAACATTCTATCACCATTTTGGCTGACCCTCCTACTCTTCACCCTGCTGCTGAGTGTTGTTTTCTTCAGCTACATTTGAAGTAGCTGTGTTTTCATTTTCACTTTGTATATAGTTCTTTTTCTTTTTCTTTTCCATTGTTTCTTTCTTTGTTTATTTTGCAGGTTTCTTTTCTAGTTTTATGTTTTCAATCAAGTTTCGATTGTTCATCATCATCATCAGATAAGGGAGTACTCTGTTCTTGAACTTCAATTCTTACATTATCTGCACACTGAGGACACTGTGCACTTTAAGTTTGGGGGAGGGGATATCACTTGAGCTATTTTGTGAAAAATTGGAAAAAAATTTCAAAATTTTTCGAAAATCTGAGAAAGAATTTTTAAAATTTTTTCGATAATATGAGCTTAAATTGTTTGATTTTTGGATGATTTAGTGCTTAGCATGTAGTTTTCCCATATTTCGATGATATGACCCCATGATTTTGTTTGACTTTCATTAACTGAGAAGCATGATTATAGGAAAAGCATAAAGTTAAATCCTTGAATTTGTCTTACTTCTGATTATGATTGCCTCATCTTATGCATATGTCATCTCATGAATCTGTATATTTATTTAGAGAAAGCTTATGTGGACATAGGATTGCATTTGTTCAGTTGATTTTGTGCATCATATTCTAGAATTTGTTTGATCTAATCTCGAGGCGAAATATTAGATCACACTTGATTAGGAAGATGATTTAAGCCATCTTTGGATCGTTTGAGCCTTTCTAGCCTTCCTTGTACATATTCTACCCCTAGTCACCCATCTGGGCGAAATAAGCTTTTCTCTGTAAATACACCACCTACTTATTTTCTTTCGTAGCTTAAATACTCTGTTCCTATCCCTTACCCCAAAAGCATGAAAAGTCATTGGGATATATTGTGAGCTATATGGGTATTAAGTGATAGTGAAGGAGTATGTATTGAAAAAAAATGAAAAAGAAAAAGAAAAGAAGGAAGAAGAAAATACAAAAATAGAATAAAAAGTTTAGTGAGATAAATAAGTTTGGGGGAAATGATTTGAGCTCTTACATTAAGATCCTAGAAGTAATGTATGTTAAGGGGTAATTAAACCTAAATCGACTTTATCATACCTTAACCCCAGCCTTACATTACAAGCTTAATAAAGTCCTATTGATCTTCGATTAAGTGTGACTACATTAGTGGAGAGAGAAGTGAAAAAACAAACTTATGGGAATAATCACATGTCATTGACTTTGCATTCATTGTATGTGCATAATCTGATCCGGATAATGTACTGTGAAGTGACTTTGACATTTTTCACACACTCACGAGGAATCCAATTTGGGTTAGGACTTATGATTGAATAATTCTGAATGTTGGACTTGTAATTGTGAATCTTTAAGATCATAGTCTGTACTTTTTCTTTAAGAATAATATTGGAAAAATTATTGTGTTTTGTACTTGTCATTCCTACAATTATTTTGTTTTGCTTGAGGACAAGCAAAAACTCAAGTTTAAGGGTGTGATAATTCTATATTTTTAGAATTATTTGTGCTTAATTTCTTAATTAATTATTTAAATCCCCAATTTATTTTGTTAATTATCCCCTTTATTTAATTAAAATTCTCATGTTGGCAGATAAATTAAATCCGGATGAATTTTGAATATTTCGGTAGAAAATGGATCGAAATTGGGCTAAAATCGAGATTGAGCCACGTGGACAACATGAACCATGCCACCTAGCACATCCAATTGGACAAGAAGACAGATGACATGGAAATATTTTTTTCAAGGAGCCAATGGTGTGAAGACAAGTGGCCAAACAATGTCAACTCATCTAGGATGGAAAATTACAATTTTACCCCTAGTGTGTTTATAAATAGGAAAGGATGGCAATTGAAGAAGAATGTAATGTAATTTAGGAGTATGAGTAGTGTAGGTAGAGTAGTTTTTAGAGTTATTTCCTTTCTAGTATTTTTTTACTTTCCCGTTTGTTTTACTTTGCAATTTCCGTTAGCTTCCATTTACTTTTAATGTTCATTCCATGTTTATGCTCTTCATCTTCTAGACTTGGATATTATCTATTTAATTGCAAACAATGTATCATTTCATCTTCTCGGTTATGTTAAATCTAGTCTTTTATTTTTCAAGTTTTATTTACAAAGCTTACTTCCTAGTGTAGCTCTCGGTTACTCCTAGATCATTGCTTATGTCTCCTTTGTTTTACTTGAAAAACCAACATCTTTAGTTGCTCTCAGGTTGTTTTCTTTGTGCATTTGGTTCCTTACTTCTTCCCTCATATATGCTATTTGGTTTTGGTACTTTAATGTGGGTAAATGCTAGGCATTATTTCACATTTAAGCAATGTGGAACCATGGCATTAAAGAGCTGGAATAGAGTAAGCCGATGTTGATGAGCTTTCATGTTAATGAGCTATGGGTCTGAGAGTGTAACTTCCATTGTTGTTTAGTTTGTTTTATATTTATTCCCTCTCGGTTTTAATCTCCTGTTTACTATGCTATTTTTTGTTCTCTCTTTTCTGTATTTTTTTATTAGTTGCATGAAATTTCATGTCTCGATTCTTGATTACATTTAGAGTTTAGCTTCCATTTTTACTGCACTTGCTTACGTTCTTGAATCTATTTCATTTACTGCATTTTATTTTTGCTTTATTGTTGTTTGTTATTAGCTGTTGGTTAGTGAAAAGGATAAGGTGAGCTTTTCGGTGTAAAGTCTCAAGAAGAAATTCATATAAGCACAAGTTCACTTTTGGCTTCATTTTTAGCCTCCGTTATGCTTTGTTTCGGTTATTGCTTCTATTTCTATGAGCTTATGCTAACTGATTTTGTTGCTTTATGGTTAAGGCTGCTGAGAAGAAGTTGGGTACCGAGGAGGCTGAAGATGAAGTTAGACTAGGATGTAGCTGCTGCTGCTGAATCAATCTCTGGGTATCCGACTATTGTACACGAAATGAGTGATGCAGAAACTAGAAGCAACATGTTGTAGTAGACGATAGCTGGGTTGAGGACGTGTGAAGCAGAACAGCAAGTTGATTGGGCAGTAGGGTGCAAGACCTACTACAGTATGCGGGAGTGAGCTGTGCATGCCAAGGAAGGAGCAGCCATAGCAGTGTGGGATAGTACTGGTAGTTGATGTTGCACTTGGCCAGAATCGAAACCTAGAACCGAGAGCAAACCTGGACAGCAGCTGGAGTTGGTAGGAGCAGGAGCCGATGACGTGTAGAACATGTCTGGCAGCCAGAAGCATGGACAGAGAAGAAGGAAGCACACGAAATCGAGGCAGAGTTGGTGAGAGTGCAAAGCAGGAAGCAAGCTAGACACGCTTGGCCAGAACCGAGAGCAAGCAAGATGGACATACCTAGAAATGAAAATAAACAATGAAATGAAGCATGAACAGCGAATGGAGGGACTTCTTGGTTGATTTAAATCTAAGGCTTTGTTTGGCTAGTGCATTGTAGCAATTAAGTCATTTTCAAGCATTTGTTAGTTAGTTAGTTAGTTTAGTCAATTAAAATGGTAGGTTAGTTTTAGTATTTTTTGCATGTTAATTTAATTTGTAGTGTTAATTTTTAGTTAGTAGTTAATTTTATATTAAATGTTTTAGGACTTTATTTTAGTTTAGAAGCATTTAGAATTAATTTAGATTAAATGTGTTTCATACATTTTTAATTTAGTCTTTATTTTCATTAAATTTTAGTTTAGTTTAATTTGCAATTTTTATTAGTTTAATTACATGCATTTTCTTAGGCTTGTTTAAATTTAGTTTAATTAATCTTGTTTCTTTATTTTCATTTTTGCTTTTTATTTTAATTGCGTTAATTGATCTTAATTGTTTCAATTATTTTCGTAGGTATTTGCTTTTAATTGCGTGGAGCTCGGTAAGTAAATCTTAGCTCGGTTTTATTTTCTTTATTTTATAGTTTTATTATTTTCAGTACTGTTAGCTTTGTAGATAACCCATCAATTCATAATTTGCTAGGATATACTTAGGGTAAGATTAACCGGTAGTTAATTAGGCTAACCAACTTCTCTGAGGGACGATAACTCAGGACTCAAATTCCATTATTACTTGTACGACCCATGCATTTGCGGACTATACCTTCAAGGCGTGTCACCTCTCTACCAGATTTGAAAAAAGTTGTTTGAGCAAAATTGTTCATTATGATGAGGAGAACAATATAGTTTGGAATTGACATTCAATTTGTTGGATTGAATGAGCAAAAAAAAAAAAGGGTTTTCCCAATTTCAGCCAAAAAGAGAAAAGTTAAGCTAGGTAAGTTTTCAATACACCAACTTCAAGTATGTTTATCTAGACATTATCATGAGTTGATTGGTATATGTATTGTTGGCTGAAATTACCTGGAGCATGATGAACCAACGTTTAGTGTGAGGAAGTGAACTATGGTTGATTTAATGATGAAGTGATTAGACTATGGTGTTGGTAATGTTATATGCATGGTTTTAAGATAATTTTGGGAAATTAGTAAATGGAATTGGATGAAGTTATGAAATGTGCAAATAAGGTGTTTGTGAAAATGCATGAATGAATGAAAAACTAAGGTTTAAGCATGCATGCCAAGTGCTTGACAAATAACTAAGTACTTTGCTAGCCAAATTGGCTAGGAGTGGCATGATGGGTGTTTGACCACCATGCCATGGCCAAATATAATCATGGGCCAACCTTGATGCAATAAGGTCCAATAAGATATATCAATTATGATGAAGTCGTAAAACGAGTTATCAGTGTTGACTGAAGTGATTGATGAATGTTGCAGCTCCAGAGACTGGATTTAGGACAAATTGGACTGGACGAGCTTCCAGCGGTGGAACTTGTACTACGCTCGACATGATTCGAGGTAATGGGATTTTGTAAGTGTCTAGAGGTAGCTATACGTATTTTGAGGGGATTTATAGGGCATGAATTTCTCTAAGCTATCTAATAATAATAGAATAAGAAATTTCGAGAAAAATTTTGAAAATAAGGAAAGATGATGATTTTACCCCTGGTAGAGGGATTTTATGAAAAGGGTAGTAAGGATCCTAAAATGCATGGATTTTCATGATTTTGATGTTTTTATCATGATAAAATGCTCTAATATGAATGAAATAAGGATAGGTTGGCTATTGCTTTCCATGGCTGTATGAAATAACACGGATTATGTGCTAAGTTGTATTTTTAAAAATACTTTATTTAAACTGGAGTAACCTATCATATTTGTGTGAGTACAAATAGTGCTGGAGCCTAGCTCGCACTAGATTTCGATGTTTTGACTCATGTTGATAATGTTGGAGCCCTGCTCGCACTAGTTTTTACTGATAACATGCATGAAAGCCGTACTGGAGCCTTACTCGTACATGATTTTACATTGATTTACATGCATGAAAGTCGTACTGGAGCGTTACTCGTACGAGGATTTTATATCCTTTACAAAAAACCGTGCTAATGCTTTACTCGCACGAGATGTTAGTTATCATGACATGCATAAACCGTGCCGAAGCCTCCTGTAGATTATGTGTCACAGTTAGATGATATATCGCACGCATATTTTAAGACATGAGATGGTTACCGGCATGGTATAGGGTGGCTAAGACCTATGGCAGGCACCCCCGAACCATGATGTGGGCTAAGTCCTATGGCAGGCACCCCAGACAGTTATGTGGGCTAAGTCTTATGGCAGGCACCCCAGACAATGATGTGGGCTAAAACCTATGACAGGCACCCCATACCATGTGAGTCTACGGAGTACGTTGTACCATGTATGTCACACGGCATACGCTGTACCGTGTAGTCTTGATGACTAGTTGGTTGAGTTATTGCATGAGTAGGGTTGACCTCACCTCTCGTTGCAGTTGTAATGCCCTACACGTCGGGATCTGCGTAGCCTGGGATCACAGGGTTTTATATATGACCATTTTTCCCAATTTGTTTCCGTAATGTAACCTACATACCTCACATGTTATCATTTATATTGATGGACCCGGGTAAACCCGAAGGAGGGGTGACACCCGTGATTATGTTTTAAAAGAAATGTGGTTTTTGCTCAAGATATTCCCGAAGAGAGGGATTAGTTTTGATTTAAATGATTTGTGATGAGACTGATGAATTTTGTTATGATGAGCATGAGATGTTTTACATGATGGTTTTCCATGTGTTATCATGCCTAATTTTATGAGTTTTCATATATTCTATATATATTTATGTGGCATGGTTTTATTTTGTCAAGACCCAAATTACCTAAAAATCCCTACAAATTTTTCGCATTTTCATTTCCTCACCCGTCGTGAACAGTTACACTTCTAAACAGTTGGGCTATGATTCGGTGTTAGTAACCTCTCACCTATTTACCATTCCATTTTCATATTCACATTCACATATCAATTTATTTAAACAAAATACATCCCCAATATTAAATCCTTATACAGTACTGTGCATCTATTTATTCAGATACAAAAATTATATAAATGTGTATACCTGATCTTAATAAGAAGCAGCGGATAACCGAGATGCGAGACTATTGTCGCTCTCTTCTACTGAATGTACCCTGTGGGGTGGAAAATAAAAGGGTGAGCGAAACGTGCTCAGTAAGGCAATAATGTAAGCAGGTAGATAACTATACTATCTACGTGCTGATAATGTCATGATGTAAAAATCGTTTACTTTCGGAGCATGAGGTAAGATTAAAACAATGCCACATGTATGTATATATCATATACAAGAAATCATGAAATCGGCATATAAAGCACACATGGAAAAATCATCATGTAGACATCTCATGCTCGTCACATTAAAACTCATTTATTTCATCATAAACTCTTCACTTTAAAACTCATTTGTTTAATCACAAAACTCATCACTTTGAAACTTATTTGTTTCATCATAAATTCATCACATTTAAAACTCATCTGTTTCATTATAAAACAACTTCATCAAGGTCAAACCCATCTCTTGGGAATACCTTGATTCATCAAATCACACTCTTTTAAAAACATAAATCGGGACAAATTCATCAAATTTAAAACTCATCTGTTTCATTATAAAACAACTTCATCAAGGTCAAATCCATCTCTCGGGAATACCTTGATTCATCAAATCAAATCTCTTTTAAAAACATAAATCGGGACTACCCCTCCATCGGGTTTGTCCTGGTCTATCCAGACCGTATGATATCATGTGAGGCATGTAGGTTACTGTATGAAAAATCGAGGACTATGGCCATACTATGTCCCTGTGATCCCAGGCACACGGATCCCGGTGTGCGGGGTATCACAACTGCAACGGGAGGTGGGGTCAAGTCCTACCCGCCAGAATATCGAGTAACATTGTAGAGTCATCATGACTGCACGGTACAGCGTACTCCGTGTGACATACACGATACATCGTACTCCGTGGACCCATATCATAGTCTGGGGGTGCCTGCCGTAGGTCTTATCTAGCCCAATACTATGTCGATAACCAACCCATGTCTCAAAGTATATGTGCGAGCATCTCAACTCTCTGTGACACACAGTCTACATGAGGCTTCCGCATGACTATATGCATGTCAACTCGCGTCTAGTGCGTTTATGTGAGCATCCTGCTGCTCGCCCCACACCAGGTCACAGGCTTACGGAGCTCCAGCACCACGCTATGCATATCATGATATCTAAAATCTCGTACGAGCGAAGCTTCAGCACGGTTTTATGCACACACAAATTTCTCGTACGAGCAATGCTCCAGTACGGCTTTTCATGATCAATAAATCAATAAACTTGAGTGCGAGTAATACTCTAGCACTCTTTTTATTCATGTAAATACGATAGGTGGCTCACTTGTAATAAAACATCTTTTAAAATAGTAACCGGTACAAACCGGTACCTTTTCGTAAAATTCACGAAATCAACAGCCCACCTATGTGTATATTTGCTTAAATCAAAGCAATATATTCATATAAAGTATTAAAAACATGAAATCATGCAATTTACCTGCCTTACTACCCTTTTTGTAAATTTTACTCCTAGGGGCAAAATTGTCTTTTTCCTTTATTTATCTAAGCCCCGATTTTCGTAAAAATTATTACTTCATTTCTAGATGCTTTAATAAATTTCTAAGCCCTGTAATTACCCTCAAAATACGTATAGAAATCTCTATACGCCTACAAAATTCCCTTACCTCGATTCTCGTCGAGTCTGACCTTTCCTTTTCCACTGTTGTCACGTCGCGCAGTCCGATCTGCTCGCAATCAAACCTCCGGAACTGCGTAATAATATTCCTCAGGTAAGATATTATACAACTTAATTGTATTTAATACTTTCTGGGCTTAATTTAAATCATTGGGCCCATTTATCCCTATTGGGCCCGATTGCACTTTAATGGGTCTCGACCCATTTTCAGCCCGTTTATACTGTTTAAATCCCTTCTTCGGGTTTACTGGGCTCATTCAGCTTACCAATAATTATCGGGCTTCGTTCCAAACTCATTGGATAGCCCGTATACCATTTACGGTAATTACGTTGTAATTCTGATTAATATTTCTTTTATACAGAATTAATCCGTAAATTCTGTAAAATAATTGAAACTCTGTATTAAAGGACTCTAATTGCCAAAATTGAACTGTACTTACCTGATACGATGCGGAATACGAAAATTGGAGCTCAATCGGCTCTCGTTCGGGCTTTATCGTTGAACTGCACAATTATTATATTTAATCTCGGGTTACTTTTCGATTAAATATAATTTAAATAAATTTCTCGGAAATCAATTCGGTCACTTTTGACCTCGTATTGACTTACCCAAAGTCCGGTGTATCCCCGAAAATCCTTTCCCTTTTTCCTTTTCCTCTTTTTCTCCTTTTTTCCCTTCTTTCTTGGCTGAACCGGTTCAGTCCGGTTCAGACCCGGTTCAGCCCGATCCGGTTCAGCCGGTTCAACCCGGTTCACCCCTTTGCTGAACCGGTCCGTACCGGTTCAAACCATTCCACCGCCGTTCACGGTGTTTTCGGCCGGTTCTCGGCTCGGTTCTCGCGCCATTCGACTCGTCTGCACTGAGGGAGTGTTCGGCTGGGGTCGAGGTTGGTCGAATCACGCCGGTGGCCGCCGGATTTGTCTTCGCCCTCCGCGGCACTCTCCCTCTCGATCCGCCGGATTCCGGTGGTTTCGCCGGCCGATACTGGTCTCAAAAGGACCGGCTCCTCCTCCCGATCACGCCGGTACCCGTCGTTCGCCCCCAGCTGCCGTGGATAGCCGGTACCGACTCCGTTTTCCCCGCGGGCTTCTCTTCCTCCATTCGCCGGACACAGCCATCGTCGGCGCGCGTCACCGGTGCCAATGGCTTCGCCGGCCTCTCCTCTTGCTGCTCGGCCCTTCGTCGGAGGCCGTCGGTGCCCGGTGGCCGTCGGTCGGACGAGCCACGCGCGGTCTCCCCTCTCCGTTTCCCTTTTCTTTCTCTCTCCCCGACGTTTTACAGATTTCTGTTTTTTTTTTTTTAACAATTTGTTTTATTATTAAAATATTCATTAAAATATTCAAATATATTGTAAAATATCTACAAAAATCTATTAATTTATTCTAAATAAATTAATTTAATTTAATTTAATTTCTTTATTATATTTTTTTAATCTTTTTTTGGGTATAATTTCTCTGTATTTTCGAGATATTGTCCTGGGTGACTTTTCGGTATTTCTAAAAATTCCAGATCTTGATCAATTTGACTCAAAATTATATAATTTCCTCATTATTGATCAAGATATTCTAAATCCTTATTTTAAATTAAATTTTCTTATCGAATTTATCCCGTCTTTCGATCTTTTGACCGTTTTACCCTTACACGTGTTCGGGATTTATTTAGCCCGACTTCCCTTCACGAATACTCACTCATTTCGCATTTTAAATTCTTACCTCCTATCCGAATCCCGTTTCCTTTAAATTTGTGAACATTTTTCTACCTCATAAAATTTACGATTTAATTTCGGGTCTTACAAATCTCCCCCACTTAAGGAATTTGGTCCTCCAAATTAGAACCAAGTCATATGAGTCCAGATACAACTCCGGGTACATCGATCGTATCATACTCTTAAATTCTTATGTGACCTTCTCCGGAGTGTATTACTACCAAAGGACTTTAATTAGGGAGATCATCTCAAACCTCAATACTTCCTCTTTCCTGTTTAATGCCCGAATCAACTTATCAATATAGTTATATTTTCATTAAACTGAACTTTTGGAATTCATATTCGATCACCTATGCTGGATCTGGATAGTATTGCCAAAGCATCAAAAGCTGAGACACATTGTGGGTGCCTGCTTATTCAAGTGATAGCGCCAAACTACAGGTCTTATCTCCCACTTGTCCAATCTCTCAAAGTATTCCATCCAGCGAAACTCAACTTACCTTCTTCCAAAAGCTCGCTATGTCCTTATTCCCTTAGGACAAGAAACATTTCAATCATATTAATTCACCAAGGGTGAATTCCAATACTTGTCTATCTGCTCTGAGGTGTTCTTAATCTCTCATCCTTAACTAAACATCCTCAAAGACTTATTATCCAAGGTTGAATATAATTCTATCTGTCATCCACTTTTTCTTATCCAATTTGGGGAACAACCCCTACAGCCATATACTGCCTCATATCTTGTTATCCCGATACTCAACTGCCAATTGTCGTTATTGGCGAATTCAATTTGTAACAACTGATCATTCCAGGAGCTTATAAATCAAGGGCACACGCTTTCATCGAATCCTCCAGAACCTGTACAGTCCTCTCTGACTGACCATTTGTCTGAGGACGAAAAGCTATGCTAATACTCAATCGGGTTCCCATAGCTTCCTAAAATATCCTCAAAGGTGGTAAGTGAAGCGGGAATCCCTATATGATATCATGCTCCCTGGAACGCTACTTAATGTTCCACAATCTTCCTTACACAAAAATCCACATATACACTCTGAGTATTTGGGGGATTTCATAACCAAAAAGTGGGTAGACTTAGTCACTCTATCGACTATCATCTAAATAGTCTCAAAATTCACCTAGGTTCTCTGTAACCCATCACGACATTCATGGAGACTTGCTCCCCATTTCCGTGCCGTGTCGATATAGGTAGGTGCTGCAATAACTCTGCAGACTTTTAATACTCTACCTTATTCTGCTGACACACTAGGCACTATTCCACAATCCCTACCATATCTCTTTTCACATCTGACCACCAATACCCTTTTCGAGATTTCATATATATATATTCGTTACTTTCCGTATGCACCGTATATCCCGAAGAGTGAGCTTCTGACAACATCACTATCTCATCAACTGTGGTCCTGGGGAGCACTTATACTGTCTCTGAACCTCTCTGTAAATCATTATCACACTCTTTGTGATCTCTGTCACTGTACCCTTCTGAATCTGACCCAAACTATCGACATCCGGTCGATCATCACGCTAAGCCTGGCAAATCCGGGCACTCTCATCCGGTTCTAATCATCAGGCTAGCTGTCACACAATCACTGTCATCATCAGAAGGGATCACATCTATACTTAGGCTCACAACTGCATCTAGCAGCTCACGCTCCCTGACCATCATATGTAATACAATCCCGATGCTCTTTCTGCTCAAAGCATCAGCCTTTTCCGGGGGGTACAATTTTCACAAATCAAAATCTCTCAGAAGCTCTAACCCACTATGTATTTCTCATATTCGCCTCTTTCTGTGAAAACAGATACTTGAGACTTTATGATCAGTGCATATCCGTAATTTCTCACCCTGTACATAATAGTACCCTATCCTCGGTACAAGTACTACTGCTGTCATCTTTTAAATCATGGGTCAGATAGTTTCTTTCGTGATCAAGGAGTTGTCTGACTCCAAAATTGACCATCTGCCCATTATACATAGCTCATCATGATTTCGAGGTGTCCATACTCACTGAGAACCTCTTGAGCTGTTGGGTATGGTGAAATTAATCACGGTGGTCAGTTCATACTTCATTACACCAAAATTCACGTCACATCTATCATCTTATTTATCATCTCATTCAAAGACCACATTTTCTTAGTTAAACGTGTCAACCAAGTAAACCATATTGAGAACTCGCAACAACCCTTTTGTAAAAGTCATTTTTCAATTGTTGCTTACAATTTGCCCTAGACTTCAACTACACCCAACATATCATCAATAATGATGATTACAAATCGGTCCAGGTCAAGTTTAAATAACTCATCGTAATTGAGCTCCACTGCATAATTCAATCGCCTATATCCTTGACTTATGTACGCATAAGCGTATCAGATCCTTCAAAATCGCTTACGTTTTCAGGTACTAACCTGTGTCATTTCCTTTTCTTATCTTAACGGCTCTTATTAAATTTTACTATGTTAACCTTTATGATTTGCCGAATTTAATATTCTTATCGTCTTAGTAAAAGTATCCTAATGCTAAAGGTATTTATTACGATGATCGATTTCACGTTATAGGTTATATATATATACTTTTAGACGCTATCAAGTCTTCAAGCGGGGAGGTATTTTGAAATACCTTTATTAACCCTTAGACTTAACCACAGTTACTTTACATATATGTCCTTGTGGTCACAATTTATTTTCACGACTTATCGCTTAATCCTAATGACTTCATATCGTAAAGATGTTCTTACCTTGCATACGCCTCTTACTCTGATACATCTTGTATTTAGGATCTATCTTATCTTAAAGATTATCTCCTTTCGTATATCTCGTGTGACAAAACTCTGTCATTATTCATTCCGTGAGTACAATCATTTACTCCTTTAATTTCAACTGTTGCATCCCTTTTTCCAACTTAAAATCTCTATAGCCATATTCCGTTAATTAATCCTCCTCTATTGGGGTACTCATTTATCAGTATTGTGCCCAATGATGTAGGCATTCATGCCTTTTACTCACTTATATGCGAATGAAGGCGGTATAAATAAATATGTGGCACCAGGATCAATAAACATATGTACTTCATTATTCATAACAAGTGTGGTATCTTACACCACATCCATGAAACATCTATAGTGTCCTGGTCCAAGACATCCTCTCGCCTTCGTCCAACAACCTACTTTCCTTTTTCTTTTTGGCTATGGCCTCCCTTTTTACGTTGCAGCTATTCCAACGAAGTTTTTCTCTGTCTCTTTACTTTTCTGTGGGGCAATCTCGCCCAACTCTGTGCAATCAAAATCAATGGTCCGTCTTACCACACTTAACGGCCATTTTCATCAATACAGTGTAGGCATAGACCCACCTTCTGTGGTATCGACCACACATTCTACAGTGATCACACTGCTACTCTGCTTACACTGCTTACAGTACTTACACTGCTACAGTATTTCGTAGCAGGTCGGGGTCCTCCAATCACAATGCCCCCCAAGAGTGCCAAAATTGGGTGCACTGGGGCTTTACCAATTATCTTACTCCATAACTCGTCAACTCTAATCTCTTACCAACTGGTCTCTTTCCTGCTCTGACATCTCTGTCATTCTCTAATTTCTTCTATCTCTATTTTGGCCCTTACTACATTTCCCAATCTCAGAGGCGTGCAATACATGATCTTATTCACGCAACTGTTTTCTGCGCACTGCCTCGGTATAGGTAGTGAGCCAATCGGACTCTAATCGACAATTTGAGCCATTTCCATGAACTTTTGGATTTTTCGACTCTCACTGTCCACAATATCGGGTTCATACTTGCCCAGGGATGAAATCTGAGATTCATACTCATCAATCAACCAATGAATATGGGCAGTGTAAGAAACTTTATCAATAAATTCCTTTAAGTAGTGCTCGAAATATTCAGTCACCAGAATACATCCAGAAATATTTCTCATGTCGACTCCGGATGTCTAACTCTTAAGTTGGGTCGAGCGGACTTCCACCAATGCTCCGCTGCGCCCTCATATCTCATTCATAATCTGAGCAATTAGCTCCTCAAAATAATCTTCACACTCCGCTCCAATCTCGCGAAGCGTGTCTCAATACTATCCGATCACTCTGTCGGACTCTGAGAGGCATGCTCAACATTAGCCTCCATTTCAATTTCATCCCGATTCTCACAAATCAACTCAGCACGACTTAGCAGACTCAGGTCTACCTCTACGACCTCTGCCTCGTGCACTATCTCATCTTGAGTCTCATATCATGACTCATTCGATTCTCAAGCCAATCTTTACGGCCTCGAGCATGTGTACTCGCCACTCTACCATAGCGGCTATCAGTTATAAAACTATATTCTTGCACTCGAAGCTAAAATCTTAGCTGCTGTTCCATCTTGATATACACAATTGTATCTAAACAATGCACAGTACATGGGGAAGTAAATTTACTTAACCACTAACACCGTCTCATATCAGGCCAACTCTGCTCTGATACCATTAAATTTGTCACGACCCAAATTACCTAAAAATCCCTACAAATTTTTCGCATTTTCATTTCCTCACCCATCGTGAACAGTTACACTTCTAAACAGTTGGGCTATGATTCGGTGTTAGTAACCTCTCACCTATTTACCATTCCATTTTCATATTCACATTCACATATCAATTTATTTAAACAAAATACATCCCCAATATTAAATCCTTATACAGTACTGTGCATCTATTTGTTCAGATACAAAAATTATATAAATGTGTATACCTGATCTTAATAAGAAGCAGCGGATAACCGAGATGCGAGACTATTGTCGCTCTCTTCTACTGAATGTACCCTGTGGGGTGGAAAATAAAAGGGTGAGCGAAACGTTCTCAGTAAGGCAATAATGTAAGCAGGTAGATAACTATACTATCTACGTGCTGATAATGTCATGATGTAAAAATCGTTTACTTTCGGAGCATGAGGTAAGATTAAAACAATGCCACATGTATATATATATCATATACAAGAAATCATGAAATCGGCATATAAAGCACACACGAAAAAATCATCATGTAGACATCTCATGCTCGTCACATTAAAACTCATTTATTTCATCATAAACTCTTCACTTTAAAACTCATTTGTTTAATCACAAAACTCATCACTTTGAAACTTATTTGTTTCATCATAAATTCATCACATTTAAAACTCATCTGTTTCATTATAAAACAACTTCATCAAGGTCAAACCCATCTCTTGGGAATACCTTGATTCATCAAATCACATCTCTTTTAAAAACATAAATCGGGACAAATTCATCACATTTAAAACTCATCTGTTTCATTATAAAACAACTTCATCAAGGTCAAACCCATCTCTCGGGAATACCTTGATTCATCAAATCAAATCTCTTTTAAAAACATAAATCGGGACTACCCCTCCATCGGGTTTGTCCTGGTCTATCCAGACCGTATGATATCATGTGAGGCATGTAGGTTACTATATGAAAAATCGAGGACTATGGCCATACTATGTCCCTGTGATCCCAGGCACACGGATCCCGGTGTGCGGGGTATCACAACTGCAACGGGAGGTGGGGTCAAGTCCTACCCGCCAGAATATCGAGTAACATTATAGAGTCATCATGACTGCACGGTACAGCGTACTCCGTGTGACATACACGGTACATCGTACTCCGTGGACCCATATCATAGTCTGGGGGTGCCTGCCGTAGGTCTTATCCAGCCCAATACTATGTCGATAACCAACCCATGTCTCAAAGTATATGTGCGAGCATCTCAACTCTCTGTGACACACAGTCTGCATGAGGCTTCCGCACGACTATATGCATGTCAACTCGCGTCTAGTGCGTTTATGTGAGCATCCTGCTGCCCGCCCCACACCAGGTCACAGGCTTACGGAGCTCCAGCACCACGCTATGCATATCATGATATCTAAAATCTCGTGCGAGTGAAGCTTCAGCACGGTTTTATGCACACACAAATTTCTCGTATGAGCAATGCTCCAGTACGGCTTTTCATGATCAATAAATCAATAAACTTGAGTGCGAGTAATACTCTAACACTCTTTTTATTCATGTAAATACGATAGGTGGCTCACTTGTAATAAAACATCTTTTAAAATAGTAACCGGTACAAACCGGTACCTTTTCATAAAATTCACGAAATCAACAGCCCACCTATGTGTATATTTGCTTAAATCAAAGCAATATATTCATATAAAGTATTAAAAACATGAAATCATGCAATTTACCTGCCTTACTACCCTTTTTGTAAATTTTACTCCTAGGGGCAAAATCGTCTTTTTCCTTTATTTATCTAAGCCCCGGTTTTCGTAAAAATTATTACTTCATTTCTAGATGCTTTAATAAATTTCTAAGCCCTGTAATTACCCTCAAAATACGTATAGAAATCTCTATATGCCTACAAAATTCCCTTACCTCGATTCTCGTCGAATCTGACCTTTCCTTTTCCACTGTTGTCACGTCACGCAGTCCGATCTGCTCCCAATCAAACCTCCGGAACTGCGTAATAATATTCCTCAGGTCAGATATTATACAACTTAATTGTATTTAATACTTTCTGGGCTTAATTTAAATCATTGGGCCCATTTATCCCTATTGGGCCCGATTGCACTTTAATGGGTCTCGACCCATTTTCAGCCCGTTTATACTGTTTAAATCTCTTCTTCGGGTTTACTGGGCTCATTCAGCTTACCAATAATTATCGGGCTTCGTTCCAAACTCATTGGATAGCCCGTATACCATTTACGGTAATTACGTTGTAATTCCGATTAATATTTCTTTTATACAGAATTAATCCGTAAATTCTGTAAAATAATTGAAACTCTGTATTAAAGGACTCTAATTGCCGAAATTAAACTGTACTTACCCGATACGATGCGGAATACGAAAATTGGAGCTCAATCTGCTCTCGTTCGGGCTTTATCGTCGAACTGCACAATTATTATATTTAATCTCGGGTTACTTTTCGATTAAATATAATTTAAATAAATTTCTCGAAAATCAATTCGGTCACTTTTGACCTCGTATTGACTTACCCAAAGTCCGGTGTATCCCCGAAAATCCTTTCCCTTTTTCCTTTTCCTCTTTTTCTCCTTTTTTCCCTTCTTTCTTGGCTGAACCGGTTCAGTCCGGTTCAGACCCGGTTCAGCCCGATCCGGTTCAGCCGGTTCAACCCGGTTCACCCCTTTGCTGAACCGGTCCGTACCGGTTCAAACCATTCCACCGCCGTTCACGGCGTTTTCGGCCGGTTCTCGGCTCGGTTCTCGCACCATTCGACTCGTCTGCACTGGGGAAGTGTTCGGCTGGGGTCGGGGTTGGCCGAATCACGCCGGTGGCCGTCGGATTCGTCTTCTCCCTCCGCGGCACTCTCCCTCTCGATCCGCCGGATTTCGGTGGTTTCGCCGGCCGATACTGGTCTCAAAAGGACCGGCTCCTCCTCCCGATCACGCCGGTACCCGCCGTTCGCCCCCAGCTGCCGTGGATCGTCGGTACCGACTCCGTTTTCCCCGCGGGCTTCTCTTCCTCCGTTCGCCGGACACGGCCATCGTCGGCGCGCGTCACCGGTGCCAATGGCTTCGTCGGCCTCTCCTCTTGCTGTTCGGCCCTTCGTCGGAGGCCGACGGTGCCCGGTGGCCGTCGGTCGGACGAGCCACGCGCGGTCTCCCCTCTCCGTTTCCCTTTTCTTTCTCTCTCCCCGACGTTTTACAGATTTCTGTTTTTTTTTTTTTAACAATTTGTTTTATTATTAAAATATTCATTAAAATATTCAAATATATTGTAAAATATCTACAAAAATCTATTAATTTATTCTAAATAAATTAATTTAATTTAATTTAATTTCTTTATTATATTTTTTTAATCCTTTTTCGGGTATAATTTCTCTGTATTTTCGGGATATTGTCCTGGGTGACTTTTCGGTATTTCTAAAAATTCCAAATCTTGATCAATTTGACTCAAAATTATATAATTTCCTCATTATTGATCAAGATATTCTAAACCCTTATTTTAAATTAAATTTTCTTATCGAATTTATCCCGGCTTTCGATCTTTTGACCGTTTTGCCCTTACACGTGTTTGGGATTTATTTAGCCCGACTTCCCTTCACGAATACTCACTCATTTCGCATTTTAAATTCTTACCTCCTATCCGAATCCCGTTTCCTTTAAATTTGTGAACATTTTTCTACCTCATAAAATTTACGATTTAATTTCGGGTCTTACATATTTTACCTCATGCTCCGGACCTAAATGATTTTATATATGACCATTGTTCCTAATTTGTTTCCATAATATAACCTACATGCCTCACGTGTTATCATTTATATTGATGGACTCGAGTAGATCCGAAGGAAAGGTGACACTCGTGATTATGTTTTAAAAGAAATGTGGTTTTTGCTCAAGATATTCCCGAAGAGAGGGATTAGCTTTGATTTTAATGATTTGTGATAAGACTGATGAATTTTGTTATGATGAGCATGAGATGCTTTACATGATGGTTTTTCATGTGTTATCATGCCTGATTTTATGAGTTTTCATATATTCTATACATATTCATGTGGCATGGTTTTATTTTACCTCATGCTCCGGACCTAAATGATTTTATATCATGTCATTATAAGCACGTAGATAGTGTAGCTGTCTACCTGCTTACATTATTTCCTTACTGAGTAAGTTATGCTCACCCTTCACTTTCTATCTCTACAGAGCATTCATAGTGGTTGAGAGCGAGCAGAGACTTGCACTCCCAATGTCTACTGCTGCCCATCTTTGAGAGGTATACACGTTAATATCATTTTGTATCTAAACAAGTACAGCACAGTAATACTTTTGAAATGTAAATTTGGGGGATGTTAATATTTGTAGACACGTACGAAATAATAAAGTTACAGTGTAAATCGTTTAAGTGTTTACAATCACTTTATATAAATGATAAATGATATGGTATATGGTAAGAGGTAACTAACTCCGGGTCATAGCTCAACTAGTTGGTGTTAAAATTGTCACGACGAGGAAAGTTAATGTATAAAGCGAAAAATTTGTAGTGATTTTTGGATGAAATGGGGGTGTGGCAATGGGTCGGAACCTGATTGATATGTTTTATTTGCTGAAATGCCATATTTACTATATTTGAAATGAAATGGCATGATTTATTTAAAGGCATTATAAATTTATAAAGATGCAATGTTTGCATGAAATGCCTTTATTTAAGAACTCAGCATGATTTCAGTACATGTGAATTTTATGTATGTACTATATCAGTTTTCCAATACATGCTTTAAAAGTGAAATTAAGGAAAGAGTAATTCATGACATAGCATTATTCTCAGTAGATAGTGTAGTTATCTACTTGCTTTCTTGATTTCCTTACTGAGTTAGTGAGCTCATCACTTTTTATTTTCCCCATCTCTACAGAGCATCCGCAGGAGAGAGAGTACGACTGAGGACTAGCATTCTTTTTGTCCGCTGCATTTCCCATCGAGCAAAAGATATACACATCATGTACGATTTTGTATCTAAACATATAAACAACACAGTGATGTAAACAATGTAATAATGGGGGATGTATTTGTGCATGTGTGTGCGTGTGTGTATATATATATATATATATATATATATATATTTGAGTGCACTTATGGTACGGAAGTAATTACAGTCGATAGATAATTATATTGACATGTATATATGGTAAAGAATGATGTGGTAAGAGATGATGCTAATACCGAATCATAGTCTAACTATTAGTCGTGGAGTTATGACAGGAAGAAAGGTAAGGTAATAAAATGCAAAAAATTTGTAATAATTTTTGGTAAAAGTCGGTCTTAACAAATGAACCTACATGTGTATCAAAAATATGATATGATTTTCGATATGAATTATGATTTCAGAACGTTATGTTTTTCGTAAAGCATGCAATTATTTGAATCAGTATCCTATTTTGGTTAATTATGCTTTTGTGTGGTTAGGTTTACAAGCTCACCCTCTTGTTTTCCATCACAGGTTAAGCACAGATTATATTTGATCAATATCGATATCCGACACCGAAGTTTCTGACTTTGACATACTCATAGCATACCTTACGGTATAATTTTGACTATATAAATGAATTCTTTTTCAAATAAATTTATATCAAGACTTAGGATGGGATGTGTATTAACTGTCGATATGATTGCATATATATTTTACGGTATATCGAGATGCAAATAAATGGTTATAGATGAAATGTCAGAATTGATAAAAATTTTCGAATATTTCTTTGGGAATATTTTTTTGGAGATTTGAATATCCAAAAATTCTAAAAATATTATGGGAGGTAGATATTTGAATGCTGCATAGAGTTGGATAGTTAGATTTGAATTTTGACCAGGTTTGACCAACTAGTCTGAAAAGAGTCAAAACCAAGAATTTTTTGTTATCTTCAAAATTGCATATTAGGTTATTCAGAATGGTTTTCGATGTGAAATTTGAATAGGACCTTATGTTCAAACCCTTAAACCGAGTTAAGTAATTTGTGACTTAAAAATGTGTAGGACTGGACTCGCATGACAAACAAATAACAGTATGAATGTATGAAATTGCCCAATTAATATTATGTTTTCGGAATAGATCACAGTAACATCACGTCTATCGAGATGTGACATAATTTTTGCATTGTATGATATTTTTGACAAAAAAATTAATTGGTCCACAAAAAATAAGTTTCTCGTCAACTATTTATGAGTAAGGTTATTTACCAAACTTGTTAATATAGTTTTACTTAATACGGACCATGTTCATTTTTTTTAAGTTTGGAATTTAATTTAATCCGACTAAAATATTCTTATATTAATTAAAAAAATTATATTTTATGATTTTAATTTAAAAATATTTAAAAAAATTAACAAAAAATGTTTTGATATTTTAATTTTAACTATTTTAATTTGTAATTATTAAATGTAAAAATGTCTAATATTTTACTTATGAATAGTATTATATTATTATTTTCATAGTAACATAATGAATATTTTAATGGTAAATAAGATTTTTATCATTTAATAAGTAATACTATTTATTATGGTTAAATTATTATTATTATTTTAATAAAATGAATTTTTTACTGATTTCTTAACATTTTTTATCTCAAATATATTATTTATATATTTATTGACAAACATATTTATCTTAATTAATAATAAATCTAAATAAATAATACTTTTGTTATGATTTAATAATATACTTTCAATATAAAATACAACTATTTTAATAATTATATCTTTATCTTTTGTAACGTTTACACAATAATATTACATCTGTATCTTTTCTATAATATAAATTATAGAATATATATATAAACATAATCGTATATAAATATAAAAAATAATTATGTTATATAATTCAAGCTGCATTGTTCCCGAGTTTCGAACGATTAACAAAATTAAGATCCTATTCATTTTTTAAATGCATCTTATTTCTTTGTCTAGATCCATTTATTGAATTAGATTATAGATATGCACACTTTAAGAGCTTGTCAGAAAATTAAAGATTTACACTTATAGAAAAATTAAAATTTTTTTATTATTCGAATGAGTTAATGAAAAATATATTTTTTGTTTAGTCATTTTTTGAAAATTATTTTTTTCAAATGATATTAACATAATTAATAGAATATTAAAAATGGTTTATTATTTATTAATTTAATTATTAATTATAAAATAATTATATTTTAAAAAATAATTTTTAATATTTTCAATATTATATTATTAAACATTTAAAAGGAAACTATTTATTATTACTTGTATTAATACTTTTAAAAATTTGAAGTAATATTACTCTTTTAATATATAAAGTATTAATAATATATTAATATTTATTTTTGAAATATTAAAAATATTTCTACTATTAAAATAATTATATTTTACACCGAAAATATTTATTATTAAAATCATAAAAAATTACTATTTATTTATATTTATTATTAAGAAATTAATATAAAAATTTTTGTAAATATAATATAAAAACATTATATCTTAAATTAAAATATTAACAAATTATTAAAATAGTAAATATATCATTTATTATATTAGTATTTTATTATTTATTTAAAATACTAATATAATGATGCTCATTATTGAAATCTTAAAAATATTTAAGATTAATATTTTAATATTCAAAATTTTTAATCTAATTAAATATAAATATTTTTTATTAATATAATAATATCTTATGTAAAATTAAATTAAATCAAAATTTAAAAAATCATATTTAATGTTTAATTTGAGTAGAATTATACACAGTAAATAACCTTACAAGTATAAATTATTTTCAAGTAAATATCTTTCCCTTTCATAAGAAACAAATTCTTAAAAAGTAATCTAAGTTTTCGTTAATCAGGAAATGACTTTCTATTAACCAACCAATTTTTTGTCAATCAAATACTTTAAATTATAAAAATTATTTTTCAAAAATTATTTTAAATAAATCAAGCCTTATTTTACCATCTGTGATGACTGTCCTAACCATTCCTCAATTTAAATTTCAATTTAATTCATCAAATCTTAAAAGATAGTTGATACTTTCTGCCATTTACATTCATTTTTTAGGTTTTTCCTTTCTTCTAGCATTCTGATCGTTATTTATATATTATACATTTATATATAAACCAACCAAACAAAACCTTAAATACTTACTCAGTGGCAAGAAGCCCAGAAAAATAAAAGTTTTGAAAAGTAAGCAACTTGGCATAAGCCAATTCCTGAAACTTGCATCCCCCCGACCCGAACAATATGATCACATTAGACTGAAAGAAACGTGAACAGGCAAATTTGATCCATCACCTTCCCAAATTGAAGCATCCGTTACACCAGAAATAACCAGTTTCCCAACAGCTATTTTATCCTATATTTTATAATCTCTTCAGACTTTTCTTTCTAGCATCTATTTTCTTCTTGTCTGCCAGAACTTTTGTCATACCTTCCTTCTTAAGAGCAGTGCCTGCTATTCCTACGGCGGCAGTGCCACTAACTCCAGTTTCAGTTGTTGGAACTATAGACTGCTGCTCCTGGTTGTTGCCTCCTTTCGTCGTGGTAGACAGGGTCAGTGGGGATGGCGATGATAACACAGCACCACTTGCTGCATTTTTCTGGTCAACATTGAGAGCTGAGCTGTTAGACTGGTCAACATTCAATGCTGTAGTTGACTCACAAATAGCTCCTGATTTGAACTTTGGTTTTGGCTTCGCATGAATTCCTGTATAAAGCCTGTGTTAAGAATGAAAACACACTTATGAGATCTGCATGGTTGTGCACAATGCTAATTAAATTTCTTTAGCATAGCAGTCGACCTTTGGACCTTACTGTCTCAATCTCAATAGATCAGATTACAAAACAACAAATGCTCTTCTATAATATAAGATCAAATCTGTAACCGTAAGGCAAAATAGTGTCTACAATATTTGAAATCTCGACTGTTTGTAGAGAAGTCAAATTATTAAAGTGATATTATTGAAAGCCAAACCATAATAAATTTTCGAGCAACTAAGACGCCAATAGGACACTTCGGTTGCACCATGATTAGAAGAGTTTATCCCCTTCCATGCCTGGCTGAAGGAACTTGACAAACCATGTGACTGAAAATGTGCAAATTTCTAACCAAAAAAAAAAAGAATAGTGTCCTCTTACAGACTCTAACATATAATGCTCTAGATTTTGACATTGCAAAATATCAAGTAAATAATGTGTTAATATGTTAGGCAAGCCTCACCTGGCATGCCTGGCATACTCGTCATAATTTTCAAGCAGCATCTTGCCAGCCTGTTCATTCAAAGCTGATTCGGGAAATGGCTCGATCAATAAGCACCTAACTACCTGCAGTCCCAATGTCCAGCGTCAGGAAGATAAAAGACATGAAGCCAAGGATCTAAAGCTGAATTACTAAAAGAAATTTGCAGTCCTGAGGCAGTTCTTATCAAACAACCTGATAAAAATTGGATAGAGAATGAAGTTTGGGTCTAGTAGAACTTACAATGAGTACATGTCTTAATCCGAGACTTGGATTCCAATCCTTTTTCAGTGTGTTCACACAAATTTCACCATTGGTTGCAATATTTGGATGAAAAATCTTTGTCAGAAAGTAGCCTGCAGCACAGATGTTCAGACTTCAAAATATTCACTATTGCACAAAACAAAATATTTTTCTCCACATAGTATCACCACAAAGTTAGGAGATTCAAGTACAGGATGATTGGCTTAAAAGTGCTAGCCGTGAAGTTCCAGAAATTATGATTCAGATGCCTGACATAACCTAGTTTTTAAATTTTTGTAGATCAAGACAGTGCTGAAATCTAATTATGTCTCGATTACTATAAACTATTAAGTATACCTTTAGGAGGAGAATGAGGGAAATCATGAGACAGTAACAGCTTCATACGGAAAACACCATTTTCATACGGAGTCCCAGCTGCAAAGTCAAAAAATCCTTAGGATGGAAAAGTAACAAGCATGGAAGAAAGGAAGTAAATTTGCTTGGATGGAATTACATGCCTGGCCCTTCAATGTCAGCATAAATGATTGAAAAATCATCATCATTTGCTCCAACTTTAATGCCTTCTGGTGGCGATTCATCAAGACTTTTCAGTTCCTTTACCAGTTGCTTTATTACATTTGGAGGAAGATTTTCATTAGTTGCCTAGAAAAACAAAATAGAACAATATAAGAAACACATTTCCTAAAAGGTCAAATAAAGATATCACACTACAAATCAATGGAAATGCCATATCATATATACAAAGGACCTTTTTTTTTTTTCTTTCCTTTAATGTAACAAACAACTTAAAGAACTGTTAATCTGAAACTGTATAAATAAAATTTTCTTCCCTAAAGAGGATAAATGAGGACAAATGACCAAGAATTGAAAAAAAAAAAAAAAAAAACCTTTGTTAATTTTCCCAACTTTCAAAAGATATAAATGGAGTTATGTAAAGGGCAGAAAATTACCATGCTAGGGGAAGAAAAAGAATCCTTGACAAAAGCTCACCAACTTTTGCACTTATTTACAGTGGGAAAAGAGAGAATTCAGCACTGCCAGAAAAAGACATAAAGAACCACAAAATGAACAGAATTAATATTTATATTCAAAATGAAAGTAAATAAAATTGAACAGCACAACTAGAAGAAGAAAGGACAAACAGTGAGACCCTATGAATTTTCCCTTGATTATCAAACGTAAAATTCTCCAACACAGACTAGTCTGAGCAAGATAGCATCCTCTACCAACTTGTTTCTACGATAACTTCATTTCTGAACTAGTTTTTTGCAAGTGAAATTACCTTTTAATTTTGCAATGCAGTTTGTAGATCGCAAATGGTAAAGTAACATGTCAAACTGAAAGGCAAATGCAAATCTATTAAGAGACTTTGTACACACAATCAAAACCACCCGCTGCATTTGCAAAACCAACCTAATCTAGTCTAAGTCAACAAGCAAATCACTGCTCCCCTTATAATCCTACAGCAAAGAAAACACATAGAAAATCAACCAAGAAAAGCATCTCACATTCCCGTTTCACCAAGAAAGCATAATCGTTGAAGGAGAAAAAGATTTTATTTTATTTTATTTTATTTTTACACAAAGGAATATTACAGAAAAGAAAAGAAAAGAAAAGAAAAAAGAATCTCAGATCGCACAAGATTATAACGATCGACACAGAATTTTCTGATGCCAAGATTACATTGCACAAAACCCAGATGAGAAATTACCTTAGCTTTTCTTTCAATGTTTGCACACAGACTCAGAAACTGATCTCTCTCTCCTTGATTGGTTGATTTTGAGGAGCGTTTATTTTGAAACGACGTGTCGCTCCACGAGATGCACAGGATGAGGATCTATAAACGTCGAGTTTGAGTGGCCTTCATTTCACGCGCCTGCCTCAGGTTCTTGGCCTCACTCCTCGTGTGCCCTTCAAATGCGCGTGGAATAAAATCCTTTCGGACATTAACTCGACCTGCTCTATGATTTCGCGGTCTGGTTTTTTGGGCAATACACCTTTTTTTTTTTACATTACATTGATTTATTTATTTTAAAAAATATTAACCATACTCATTTAAATTACAAATTTTTCCTCCTCTTTTTCCGTCTTTTTCATCTCAACTTCCTATCCTTAAACCTAAAAATTCTCTAATCAATTCATCTTCATCTTTATCTTACGTAATCTTTCTTCATATTCATCTTAGGCTTCTAATGCAAAGCACCTTGAGCCGGGAAATGCTCCCCATGCAAACTGCATTATGCAGGGTCATGTTCCCCGAGCATGGTAACTTGTCGCAGACAACAAACTTTTGAATTATTTTTTCTATTTTTTTCTTTCAATCTTATCTTATCTTCTTCTTCTTCTTCTTCTTCTTCTTCATGCTATCATAATCTTCTATGCTATTATAGTACTACTTTCACTCAAAATTTTTATATTTTTAAAGGTTATTTTGGATGGACGGTGCAATTAGCTACGATTAATTTCGATGGATTGGAAACACTGTTGATAGTGATAATGGTGTCAAATAGTGATGAATTTGGATTCAATTGCAGCTGTGACAATGAGATGAATGCTAAAATGGCTATTAAAGATATTGTATTAAAATATTTTTAAAAAAAGTGAATAGGGTAAAATTGTAAATACGGTACAGTGCAGTGCGAATGGAGCCTTAGTTTGAGAGAAGAAGAGTAAGAAAATTTTAGGGTTTAAAAGGGAAGAAGGACATGAACAACATAAAAGAAGAGAAAGAGAAGAAGAACGAGACCGAGGTTGAAAATTTTATTAAGGCAAAATTGTCTTTTCAATACAAGGATATTTTTGTCTCACAAAAATTAAAGTGTGGAGATAAAATTTTGAAGTGTAGTTAGAAATTCTCCCGAATTATTAATGAGTTTATATTTAATACACTAACATTATATTAATATTATACATTGTTAGTTAATCATAAAAATGTTACCTCATTAATATGTAAAGTTAAAAATTATGTGTCTTTAAAAAGAAACATTCATAAGGTTTTCTATTTTATTTTAGAGGCATGTATAGTTTCTAACTTAGCTTATTAATGAAGTAGCAATTTGTGGTTAATAGATATGTATAACATTTATATACTAACAGTGTATTAAATATAAACTCATGATTAATTAGCTAAAGAAAAATTCTATTTAAAGCTCTAATCTTACTCTTAATAGCCACCACTAAATATAACCAATCCTTTTAAAAATAAAAAATTACTCTTTTCGACTTTCAAAATTTTGGTGAAATACCTAATTTTTCATTTTCTACGTCTCCATATTTTCTCCCTTAACTCTAGTTCTTTCATTTCCAAATTTTGTTTCAAATTCAACAAAAATCTGCAAAATCATCCGCTAAAAGACCATAATTTCTCAAATGTGTATCTTTTTTTTTTTCCAAGTTATTTTTTGCCATATTTACCACCTATTCGTAGCATATGGCCTCGCAAAGGTAGCCTTTTGAGAGGCACAATATAAGAAAAAATATAAATTTTATCTTTTATTTATTTATTTTAATTAATACCAAGTTAGAGCTATACAGATAGACATCAGAATCAAGAAGATTTAAACTAAGTAGAGTAAAAACTGACTTCATAAAGTGTAAATTTAGTCTAAACAAAGAGAAAGATAGAAATATAGTGATGCTAGATGAGGTGGCAATCTCTATGTGGGATCATTTTAGATATTTGGAATCGATCGTACAAATAGATGAAGAGATTAATGGTGATGTGACCTATAAGATACAGGCTAGTTGGAACAAGTGGAGAAGTGCTACAGGTATGTTGTGTCACGACCCATTTTTTTATACCTAAAATCACTACATTTTTTTTCGCTTTTTCATTTCATTTCTCTGTCGTGAACATTCTCACCGATAACAGTTGGGCTATGAGTCAATATTAATCATCATTTTACCATCCATCTTTTACTTGCTCAAGAGCAAAAACATACATGTTTGCTAACATTTACATCCCCCATATTACATTTCAAAATAATTATTGTGCTATTACATGTTTAGATACAAAAGGATTCTTGTGTGTATACCTCTTGGCGATGGAGAGCAGCAGATATCCCGATACAATTCCTCAGTCTCTCACTAGACTACTGTGTGCGCTCTGTAGAGGGAGAAAATGAAGGGGATGAGCAACCACACGCTCAATAAGACAATAATGCAAGCATGGTAGATAACTACACTATCTACATGCTTATAATGTCATGACATAAAGATCAGTTATATCCAGAGCATAAGGAAATATTAAAACTATGCCACATGTATATACATATATCATGTACTGAAAACATGAAAATAAGCATGTAAAAATGGAAAATCATCATGTAAAACCTCTCATGCTCATCATAATAAAACTCATTAGTTTCATCTCAAATCATAGATTTCATGCTCATCATATTAAAGAAAACTCATCACAAACATCATCCTTTAAAAACAACACACAAGGCTCGACCCCTCCCTCGTGTCTACCCTGGATAACACACCACGTGTTTAATATATAAAACCATGTAATATCATGTGAGACAGGTGGTTACTATATAAAATCCAGGACTCTGTTGGCCAACTATGTCACTATCATCCCAAATCATACGGATCCCGATGTGCGGGGCATCATGCTATAAAGGGAGGTGGGTTAATCCTACCCGTTAAACTTTAAACCAACATCATTACCACACGATACAGTGTACTCCATGCGATATATACGATACAACGTACTCCGCGGACCCATATCACGATTGGGGGTGCTTGCCTTAGGTCTTATCTACCCCATATCATATATAACAGACTTAGTCTCAAGTGCACGTACAAGCATCTCATCCGTATAACTATCAGTCTACGTGAGGCATCCAGCACGGCTCGTGCAAGCATCTCATCCATGTGACACATAGTCTACACAAGGCATCCAGCACGACTTATTACATATCACAGTGTGAAAAGCCCAGAAAGAGCAAAGCTCCAGCGCGATTTCATGCATAATCGATAAAATCCTCGTATGAGCAACGCTCCAGTACGGTTATATGCAGAAGAAATAAATATAAACCCATGTACGAGCAAAAGCTCCAGTACGGCTTGCATGCATCTCAATTCAAAATATGGTGTGAGCTAGGCTCTAGCACGATTAAACTCATATAAATCTGATAGGCGGCTCTATTTCAGCAAAACACGCTCAAAACCAAAGTTAGCACCTAACTCGTGTTATTTCATGAAGTTATGAAATCAAATAGCCAGCCTATCTGTCAATTTTGCTTAAATCAAAGCAATGTATTTCATAAAAGCATCAAAACGTGATATTTATGCAATTATTAGCCTTACTACCCTTTTTGTAAGATTTACTTCTAAGACAAAATCATCCTTTTCATCTATATCTGAAATCGTTCACACAAATCATTATTTCTTTTCTAGATAACCAAGTAATTATAAAGCCTTATAAACACCATTAAAATACATGCAACTACCTCTAGATACTCACAAAATTCCCTTACCTGGAATTGCGTCGAGTAATTCCACTTCCTTAGAGCTGCTTGATCGCGTAGTCCAATTCGCTCCCAATGAAATCTCCGGGGTTGCACGAAATTACTCATCACATCAATTTAACCTAATATAATACGATTCTTGTGTTTACCATAGTCGATTCGACTTATTGGTTTCATTAACACTTATTGGGCCTTACTTTCTCTTAAATCCATTTCAATTGTACTATTCATTTCTCGAAAATCTATTAGACTCATTAAGTCTAATAATTCATATTAGGCCAACATTAAGCCTAAAATGCTCACTACTCTCCTTTACTAAGGCATTTCATCATGCACCTCTTATGCACATTTCCTAACTCCATCAAATCCTATTAATTGATTCCCCAAAATCATCTCAAAATCAAGCATTTAACATTATTAACACCTTGGTATAGTCCATTCATCATTAAATCCACCATATCTTACTTTCTCACACTAAACCCATTTCTAGGTCATAGTTGATTCAACATGCTCTAGGTGTCACGACCCTCAACTTACCAAAATACGTACAAACTTTTCGCATTTTCATGCATCAATCCTTAATCATCCTTCCTCGATCGTGAACAACCACACGCTTAACAGTTGGGCTGTGTGTCGACGTCTAACTCACTCCACCATACCAATTCAATTTGAAACATTATTTATGAGTAAACACTTGTATAAATGTATATATATCAGAGTTGTTACATGTGTTTACATTGTTTTACATCCCCAGTAGTTACATACAAAATGCTACTGTGCTATGTCTAGTTTAGATACAAAATAATCCAAGTGTGTATACCTTTAGCGATGGGATGCAGCGGATTACCAAAAAGGGAACGCCTCCAGTCACGCTCAATCTATACTCAAATCTCTGTAGAGAGGGGAAAATAAGGGGGGTGAGCAAACCACACGCTCAGTAAGGCAATCATGCGAACAGGTAGATACTGCACTATCTACGTGATCGTGATGCCCTGCTCAAAAGCATTTAATTCATTGTTTATCTCAAAACATGAGTGTATGATTGTGTTAATGGTATGTAAAGCATTCATGCTATTAAAAATTCAGTGCACATTTCAACTCAAAGCATGGTATAAATCATCATGCATAATTCACAATAAAAGCATGGCATTAAACATCATGCATTTTCACAATAAGGCATGGCATTAAACATCATGCATCCGTGCACTTTAAAAACCATTAACAAATCAATCCAACGTCAGGTCCCAGCCCATCCCTCGGGCTTTCCTGACCACAATCACTTCAAACATGGATTTATTCTCAAATAGCATTAGACATGTGAGATTGGCAGTTCAACAATAGGTAATAACCTCAAGGCCTATGTACATAACCTGTGATACCGGCTACACGGATCAGGTGTGCGGGATATCACCACCATCTACTTCCACACGGGAGGTGGGTCAAATCCTACCCGCCGGTCCATAGCAGATCTCGTCCGAAGACGGCACATCACATCACAGCACGGTACAATGTACTCCATGCTACATGCACGGTACAACGTACTCCGTGGACCCCCAGCCTTATCCCTCGTTCGGGCTCATCAGCTGTTCCTCTAACCCTTATCCCTCGTTCGGGCTCATCAGGTGGATCTCTAACCCTTATCCCTCGTTCGGGCTCATCAGGTTGTTTTAACATGCCATGTCTCAAAATAATGCACGTGTGAGCCTATTTAATCGATATGACACCAAGTCTACTCGAAGCTCCAAACACGGCAACATGCAAGGTGGGCATCCAGTGCGAGACAAACTCAAGCACAATGCCAAAACAATAGGAAATCCATGTGAAAACTAGTGCCTCTTGCACTCTTTCATACTCACGAAATCATGTAGGTGGCTCAAACTTGCAAAATATGGTTAACAAAACCAAAACACACTCATTTCTTTTGCAATTCATTTCAATGTTAGCTAACCTACCAATCATTTGCTAAAAAGCAATAAAACATGATTTTCAAAGCAATATGCTTTTGTTTTCATGCATATTTCTCAAACTCCCAACTTTTACCCTTCAATCACCCAACATCATTTCCTATTCTCATGCATTCTAGCAAAACATTTATGCGCCCAAATTGCGCACAATATCTCTAAGAGTCCACACAATTCCCTTACCTCGATTTACTTGGTGTGACTCCTTTCCTTTTAGCTTCTCACGCTCTTGGCTCAACTCGCCTCGGCGTATCCTCGGAAGCTGCGATTCATTCATTAAATCGATTGAGTTAACGTATTTAACCCATAATTGACCTCACTAGTCAACATTATTTACTTATGCATTTTACAAATGCCTTAACCCTCATTTTACCTCTTTTAGGTAAACCTCACAATTTATCCACTAACCACATCTTAAAATCATACCACAACACTATCAATGATTTCTACATATCTCATTCATCATTAATCTCCATACAATTCCACTTTCTCACACTAAACCATTTCTAGGTCAAAATCATTCCAATGTATTTAGATAGTTTCTAACCATCCATACTCATGCCAAACAACTCCAAAATCAATTAAATAAACAATGTACTATAGTTGGAGTGTTAGAATCTTACCCAATTTGATTTCTCTTCTTGCTCCAATGGCAATGCCCTTAACTCCTCCAATACCAACAATGGGAAAATGCTTTCCAACTATGTTGTTCTTCTCTTTGATAGGAACAACTTTGTCTCTAATGGTCTCTCTTCAAACCTCACTGAAAATGGCTGATTTTTGAGAGAGAATGTTAGGTTTTTGGGTTGAAAGTGGAAAGTTTGTGTTTTTCCCGAAATTTTCTGATTTCCAGCACTCCTTATATAGAAATAGCTTGAGGAGATCGATCTGGTCCAAGAGGAGATCGATCTGGTCCCTTAAAATCCCTCTTTTTCACGGCATTTTTAAGCCTGAGATCGATCTGTTGAAGCATGAGATCGATCTATCGAGGCATGAGATCGATCTGTCGAAGCATGAGATCGATCTGCTCCCAAACAGAGAGCTAAGGAGATCGATCTGGTCCATTGGAGATCGATCTTTTCTATTCTCTCACCCAAATAAGAGCATTCTGGCTCTTCCAGATCAATCTCTCATCCCATGAGATCGATCTGCCCTTCAAAATTTTCAGATTTCCTCTGCAACAACACTTACCAAACATCCTTAATTTGCTACCATGATCATTTCCTCATTCATTCTTCTTTGAGACTTGAAAATGGCATCCATCCTCACTTCATACACATTAAAACTTGTGTAGGATCTTTGTATGACCAATGGTACTTAGTATAAACAAAAATGGAAGTGCACATCTTATGCAATTCTGCTTCCATTTCACCAAACTATTCATAATCCATTCTACACACATTCTCCACATGTTTAAGTCCATTTCAACTCATCCATACATAATGAAACTTGTATGTACGATTACCACTCTCATTACAAATGTGTACATTACTTATGGACTTACATCACATATACTTCCCTCATAAATTCATAGTACAACTCCATTTACATTTCTATGTACATATATACCATTATACATATGCGGGGTCTCACATTCTCCCCCACTTGGAAAATTTGGTCCTCCAAATTGGAACCAATTATTTTGTGAACAACTTGGGATACCTCTCCAGCATCAAACTCTCCAATTCCCATGTGGCTTCTTCCACAGTGTGATGTTGCCAAAGTATTTTTACCAAGGGAATTGTCTTTGTCCTCAACACTTTCTCTTTTCTGTCCAATACCCGAACTGGCTTCTCAACATATGTCATACCCTCATTGAGCTCCAAAGGCTCATATCTTATCACATGTGTCGGGTCCGGGTGATACTTCCTCAACATGGATACGTGGAAGACGTTATGCACACTTGCCAACTCTGGTGGCAATGCCAACCTATACGCCTTGTCTCCCACCTTATCAAGTATCTCAAATGGTCCTATATATCGAGGGCTCAACTTTCCCTTCTTCCCAAATCTCATAATTCCCTTCGAAGGGGAAACTTTCAGAAACACTGACTCACCCACCTCAAACTCTAGTGGTCTCCGTCTCTTGTCAGCATAACTCTTTTGCCTGCTCTGAGCTGTCCGTAACCTCTCATATATCAATTGGACGTCCTCAGAGGCTTGTCTAACCAAGTCGGGAGCAAAGATCTGTCTGTCACCAACCTCTTCCCATCCAATAGGGGAACAGCATCTACGCCCATACAATGCCTCATATGGTGCCATCCCGATACTCGCATGAAAACTGTTATTATACGCGAACTCTGCGAGTGGCAAATGGTCATCCCAGGAGCCTCCAAAATCCAATGCACACGCTCTCAACATGTCCTCCAGGGTCTGTATAGTCCTCTCTGATTGACCATCTGTCTGAGGATGAAACGCGGTGCTAAAATTCAACTGGGTCCCCATCGCTTCCTGAAAATGTTCCCAAAAGTAGGAAGTGAAGCGGGCATCCCTATCAGAAACAACGCTCACTGGAATTCCATGTAGCCTCACTATCTCGCGCACATATAGGTTCGCTAACTGGCTCAGAGTATCGGTAGCTCTCATAGCTAGAAAATGGGCTGATTTCGTCAACCGATCCACAATCACCCATATGGCATCATGACCTCTCCGGGTCCTTGGCAATCCCATCACAAAATCCATGGTGACATGCTCCCACTTTCATGTCGATATCGGTAGAGGCTGCAATAACCCTGCAGGCTTCTGATGCTCTACCTTCACCTGCTTACAAACGAGACACTTAGCAACATATTCAGCAATGTGCTTTTTCATTCCCGACCACCAATAAACCTTTCGAAGGTTTTGATACATTTTGGTACCCCCTGGATGTATCGTATACTTCGATGAGTGAGCCTCTGTCAGGATCAACCTTCTGATCTCTGCGTCATCAGGAACACATATCCTGCCTCTGAACCTCAACAATCCATCCGAACTCAATCCAAAGTCCATCTCTATACCCCTCTGTATCTGCCCGACAATATCACTACACTGCTGATCAACTAGCTGAGCCTGTCGGATTCGATCTACCAGATCCGGTTCCAACTGCAGGCTAGCTATCATAAATCCACTATCAGCGTCAGGCGGGGTCATATCCAAACTGAGGTTCATGAACTGTTCCAACAGCTCGTGTTCCCTGATCATCATGAATGATACCATCCCGAGATGCTTCCTACTCAATGCATCTGCAACCACATTTGCTTTACCCGGGTGGTATAGGATTTCACAATCATAATCCTTTAACAGCTCGAGCCATCTCCTCTGTCTCATGTTCAACTCTTTCTGTGAGAACAGGTACTTAAGGCTCTTATGATCTGTATAAATCTGAAATCTCTCACCATAGAGGTAGTGGCGCCATATCTTCAGCGCAAACACCACCGCTGCCAACTCCAAGTCATGGGTCGGGTAGTTCCTCTCATGATCCTTTAACTGTCTTGATCCATAGGCTACTACCTTCCCATCCTGCATCAATACACAGCCCAGTCCTAGGTGTGAAGCATCTGCATACACCGAGAAACCTCCTAGCTGGTAGGAATGGTGAGTATTGGAGCTGTAGTTAATCTCCTTTTCAGCTCCTCAAAACTTTCTTCACACTTCTCGTCCCACACAAACTCCACATTCTTTCTTGTGAGGCGTGTCAAAGGAGCCGCTAACCTCGAAAATCCCTCTACAAACCTTCGATAATATCCAACTAAACCCAGAAAACTTCTGATCTCTGTCACTGTCTGGGGTCTCTGCCATTGAACTACGGCCTCAATCTTAGATGGATCCACTGATACTCCATCCTTTGATACTATGTGACCCAGAAAAGAGATCTGTTCCAACCAAAAGTCGCACTTACTGAGTTTAGCATACAACTTCTTCTCTCGGAGGGTTTGTAGCACTATCCTTAAATGCCTTTCATGCTCCTCTCTAGACCTTGAATACACCAGTATATCATCAATAAACACAATAACAAATCGATCCAAGTACTGGTGGAATACCTCATTCATCAAAGACATAAAAGCTGCGGGAGCATTCGTCAACCCGAATGGCATAACCATAAACTCATAATGTCCATACCGGGTGCGAAAAGCTGTCTTGGGTACATCTCCATCTCGTATCTTCAACTGATGGTACCCTGATCTCAGATCTATCTTGGAAAAGACCTGCGCTCCCTTAAGCTGATCCAACAAATCATCGATGCGTGGGAGGGGATACTTATTCTTGATGGTGACCTTATTCAACAACCGGTAGTCTATACACAGTCGGAGGCTTCCATCCTTCTTCCTTACAAACAGAACCGGTGCTCCCCAAGGTGAGACGCTCGGCCTGATGAACCCCTTCTCCAGCAACTCTTGTAATTGTTTCCTTAACTCCTCTAACTCAACTTGAGCCATTCTATATGGTGGCTTGGACATCGGCTCTGTACCAGGTGCCAAATCTATACCAAACTCCATCTCCCTATCTGGAGGTAACCCTGGTAACTCATCCGGAAAGACATCTGGAAATTCCCTAACCACTGGTATGTCTTCCAATTCCGGACGTGCCTTATCCATCTCAATCACAAAAGCGATGAATCCTTCACATTGTTCTTTCCACCATTAGTATCATAAATCATCACATCATGTATCAAGATTATACTCATCACACTTATAAAAATCATGTTCTTTAATTTCATTTCACAAAATTAACTACAAGATTGTCTATCTTTGGAAACATCTAGGTTTTAGCATGACAATCCATAACAACATGATTGGCAGCCAACCAATCCATTCCTAGGATCACATCAAAATCACTCATGTTTAATAAAATTAAATCGGCTGCCATCTCTTTACCTCCTATCTTCATTTTACAATCCCTATATATACGCTCAGTCAACTGACTATCATTCATAGGGGTAGATATCAACAACATCCTATCAAGCAGCGTGGGTTTTACATGCTTCAACAATTTACATGCAAAGGATGGCGAAATAAAGGAATGCGTGGCACCAGGATCAAACAATACATAAGCTTCTAAATCAAAGATTTGGATGGTACCTTTTACCACATCTGATGACTGATCTGCAGTATCCTGATCCAGTGCGTGCACTCATCCTCTGCTTACACCCACTGCTTGCTTCCCCTTTTCTTCAGCTGTAGCCTTCCTCCTCGGAGCAGCTGTACCAACTGGAGCTCTCTCTGGCTCCTTGCCCTTCTGTGGGGCTCTCTCTATCATCTCGGGGCAATCTCTGCTTGTGTGCCCTGGCTTCCCACATCTGAAGCATACAACCTGAGGTCCGTAACATGGTCGAGTACCATGGTACCTACCACACTTGCCACATTGTTCTGTAGTAGGCCGTGGTCCTCCAATCACGATTCCCTTAGCTGGAGCAATGGCCGGATACATGGGAGTATCAACTGTCCTCTCCCGGATCTCATCAATTCTCGGCCTCTTTCCAGAGAATCTCTTGCTTCCTTTATAGCTGAAGCCTCTATCCATCGTAGGTCTCTTCTTATCTCTGTCCCTCATCTTACCAACCTTCCCAAATTTCGAGGCGATTCTATCAACATCTTGTTCACATAATTGCGCCCTGCGCACTGCCTCCTCATAGGTCGGTATATCTAGGGGAACCAATCTAGACCTGACGGTTGGTCTCAATCCATCCACAAACTTCTGGATCTTCTCGACCTCATTACTCATCGTGTTGGGATCATATCTGCCCAGGGATATAAAAGCAGTCTCATACTCATCCACAGTCCTGCTCCCTTGGGTCAGTCCCAAAAATGCCATCTTTAGCTTTCGCTGGGCGGTATCCGGGACATACTGTCTCCGAAAGGCCTCTAGAAACACATCCCAGCTGATCTCAGTTTGTCGGGCTCTCAAAATAGGCCTGGTGGATTTCCACCAATGTTCTGCTGATCCCTTCAGCATAAAGGCGGCAAATGCTACCATCTCGGTAGTAGTGCACTCAAAGAACCCATATAATTTCTCGATCTCATTGATCCAATCCTCAGCCGCCACTGGGTCCTTTACTCCACTGAAAGACGGCGGTCCAAACTTCTGAAACTGCCGTAGTCTATCCAAATCACATCCATATCCCCAACCTCTACTGCCTGGCATAGCAACCGGCGTAGGTACATCCTGTGTGGGTGGGGTATCTGTCGTCTGAGGTCCTTGGGCTTGCCTTGCCCGTGCCTCGGGAGCTGCTGCCTGTTCGGCATCAACCTGTGTAGCGGGACTCTGTCTACCGCCAACTTCAGGTAAAGATTGAGTGACCAATTCCAAAATCATCTCAATGCTCCGCTCAATCCTCGCGAAGCGAGCCTCAGTACTCTCGGGCCTCTCCTCTGGACCCTATGGAGCGTGCTCAACGTCGACCTCCACCTCAACATCCTCCTGAGCCTCGTGTGTTTTCGGCTCAACACGACCCCCAGGCCTACCTCTACTGCCTCGAGCCTGTGCTCTCATCCCTCTACCGCGACTGGTATTAGGCATACTTACTCAATTCCCTACATTCACAATCAATTACTTAGTCAACCCATCGATATACACTATTTGTATCTAAACAAGCACAGTAACTTGGGGATGTAATTTTTCACTTATTAAGTATTTTAGACACGACACACGTCAGACCAACTCGAGCTCTGATACCAACTTCTGTCACGACCCTCAACTTACCAAAATACGTACAAATTTTTTGCATTTTCATGCATCAATCCTTAATCATCCTTCCTCGATCGTGAACAACCACACGCTTAACAGTTGGGCTGTGTGTCGACGTCTAACTCACTCCACCATACCAATTCAATTTGAAACATTATTTATGAGTAAACACTTGTATAAATGTATATATATCAGAGTTGTTACATGTGTTTACATTGTTTTACATCCCCAGTAGTTACATACAAAATGCTACTGTGCTATGTCTAGTTTAGATACAAAATAATCCAAGTGTGTATACCTTTAGCGATGGGATGCAGCGGATTACCAAAAAGGGAACGCCTCCAGTCACGCTCAATCTATACTCAAATCTCTGTAGAGAGGGGAAAATAAGGGGGTGAGCAAACCACACGCTCAGTAAGGCAATCATGCGAACAGGTAGATACTGCACTATCTACGTGATCGTGATGCCCTGCTCAAAAGCATTTAATTCATTGTTTATCTCAAAACATGAGTGTATGATTGTGTTAATGGTATGTAAAGCATTCATGCTATTAAAAATTCAGTGCACATTTCAACTCAAAGCATGGTATAAATCATCATGCATAATTCACAATAAAAGCATGGCATTAAACATCATGCATTTTCACAATAAGGCATGGCATTAAACATCATGCATCCGTGCACTTTAAAAACCATTAACAAATCAATCCAACGTCAGGTCCCAGCCCATCCCTTGGGCTTTCCTGACCACAATCACTTCAAACATGGATTTATTCTCAAATAGCATTAGACATGTGAGATTGGCAGTTCAACAATAGGTAATAACCTCAAGGCCTATGTACATAACCTGTGATACCGGCTACACGGATCAGGTGTGCGGGATATCACCACCATCTGCTTCCACATGGGAGGTGGGTCAAATCCTACCCGCCGGTCCATAGCAGATCTCGTCCGAAGACGGCACATCACATCACAGCATGGTACAATGTACTCCATGCTACATGCACGGTACAACGTACTCCGCGGACCCCCAGCCTTATCCCTCGTTCGGGCTCATCAGCTGTTCCTCCAACCCTTATCCCTCGTTCGGGCTCATCAGGTGGATCTCTAACCCTTATCCCTCGTTCGGGCTCATCAGGTTGTTTTAACATGCCATGTCTCAAAACAATGCACGTGTGAGCCTATTTAATCGATATGACACCAAGTCTACTCGAAGCTCCAAACACGGCAACATGCAAGGTGGGCATCCAGTGCGAGACAAACTCAAGCACAATGCCAAAACAATAGGAAATCCATGTGAAAACTAGTGCCTCTTGCACTCTTTCATACTCACGAAATCATGTAGGTGGCTCAAACTTGCAAAATATGGTTAACAAAACCAAAACACACTCATTTCTTTTGCAATTCATTTCAATGTTAGCCAACCTACCAATCATTTGCTAAAAAGCAATAAAACATGATTTTCAAAGCAATATGCTTTTGTTTTCATGCATATTTCTCAAACTCCCAACTTTTACCCTTCAATCACCCAACATCATTTCCTATTCTCATGCATTCTAGCAAAACATTTATGCGCCCAAATTACGCACAATATCTCTAAGAGTCCACACAATTCCCTTACCTCGATTTACTTGGTGTGACTCCTTTCCTTTTAGCTTCTCACGCTCTTGGCTCAACTCCCCTCGGCGTATCCTCGGAAGCTGCGATTCATTCATTAAATCGATTGAGTTAACGTATTTAACCCATAATTGACCTCACTAGTCAACATTATTTACTTATGCATTTTACAAATGCCTTAACCCTCATTTTACCTCTTTTAGGTAAACCTCACAATTTATCCACTAACCACATCTTAAAATCATACCACAACACTATCAATGATTTCTACATATCTCATTCATCATTAATCTCCATACAATTCCACTTTCTCACACTAAACCATTTCTAGGTCAAAATCATTCCAATGTATTTAGATAGTTTCTAACCATCCATACTCATGCCAAACAACTCCAAAATCAATTAAATAAACAATGTACTATAGTTGGAGTGTTAGAATCTTACCCAATTTGATTTCTCTTCTTGCTCCAATGGCAATGCCCTTAACTCCTCCAATACCAACAATGGGAAAATGCTTTCCAACTATGTTGTTCTTCTCTTTGATAGGAACAACTTTGTCTCTAATGGTCTCTCTTCAAACCTCACTGAAAATGGCTGATTTTTGAGAGAGAATGTTAGGTTTTTGGGTTGAAAGTGGAAAGTTTGTGTTTTTCCTGAAATTTTCTGATTTCCAGCACTCCTTATATAGAAATAGCTTGAGGAGATCGATCTGGTCCAAGAGGAGATCGATCTGGTCCCTTAAAATCCCTCTTTTTCACGACATTTTTAAGCCTGAGATCGATCTATTGAAGCATGAGATCGATCTGTCGAGGCATGAGATCGATCTGTCGAAGCATGAGATCGATCTGCTCCCAAACAGAGAGCTAAGGAGATCGATCTGGTCCATTGGAGATCGATCTGTTCTATTCTCTCGCCCAAATAAGAGCATTCTGGCTCTTCCAGATCGATCTCTCATCCCATGAGATCGATCTGCCCTTCAAAATTTCCAGATTTCCTCTGCAACAACACTTACCAAACATCCTTAATTTGCTACCATGATCATTTCCTCATTCATTCTTCTTTGAGACTTGAAAATGGCATCCATCCTCACTTCATACACATTAAAACTTGTGTAGGATCTTTGTATGACCAATGGTACTTAGTATAAACAAAAATGGAAGTGCACATCTTATGCAATTCTACTTCCATTTCACCAAACTATTCATAATCCATTCTACACACATTCTCCACATGTTTAAGTCCATTTCAAGTCATCCATACATAATGAAACTTGTATGTACGATTACCACTCTCATTACAAATGTGTACATTACTTATGGACTTACATCACATATACTTCCCTCATGAATTCATAGTACAACTCCATTTACATTTCTATGTACATATACACCATTATACATATGCGGGGTCTCACACTAGGTTGTTTCAACGAACAATACCTACACCAAATAACCCATAACAATGTATAAATAAACATACTTGAAGTTGATGTATTGAAAACTTACTTAGATTATACTTCCTCACTTGGCCAAATCTTAAGGGAAGACTTTCCTCCTTCAATCCAAAAACTTAAATGTTGATTCCAAACTATGTTGTTGTTCTCCTTTCAATGAACAACTTTGCTCAAATAACTTTTTCTCCAATCTTTTTGGAAGAGGGTGGTATTCTAGAGTGAGAAAACTAGGTTATTTTGGCTAAAATGGAAGGGTTTTGGGTTTTCTGGGGAATAAGGCTCAACTGACGCCTCTTTTTATACAAATCACGTTATGAGATCGATCTCCATGGTAAGAGATTGATCTTCCCTTGGTTAAGCTATTGAAATATTCAATTTGTAAGAGAGATAGAGATATGCTCTTTGGGAAAGGATCGATCCCTGCTAGGCAATTGGAGATCGATCTGCTTATGGGGAGAGATCGATCTGCCCTAAGCAAAAGTAAGTGAAGATCAATCTGCTCATGGGAAGAGATTGATCTGTTCCTGGCAGGATCAAATGGAGATTGATTTGTTCCTTACAGAATCATATGGGGTCGATTTGCTTGAATGAGAGATTGAGCTGCCTTGAATAAGAGATCGATCTGGCCTTCATCTGAGGCATTCCTGCTGCACTTTTCCCAGATTTGTCAAAGTTAAACTTACATTCAATTGCTTCTCTACTCATTTTGCATTTCATTCACACCTAGAGTATGGAAAGATTCGTTTCTTATGATTCTCGTGTTAAGGAACTTGTGTGTACTGCTTGAAATAAAAAAAGGGTACATAGAATTCATAGTCTTTGCATTAGCATTTCATGTTTTAAGTCCTTATATTTAGTTTGAATGTCTTGAGTTCCTTTTGTTTAATCTGTGGCCACTTTAGCACTTATTTTACCATTACATGTATTCACGAGTATTCATGCATTCTCTTTGCAATCTCATTCACACATACATATATATATATATATGAACAAAATCATTTGTCTTATTATTCTATCAATATATAACAAAGTCATACATACATGGGGTCTCACATTTTGTGTGACAAAGGAATTCCTATAGAGTTGAAAGACAATTTTTATAAGATAGTTGTTAGACTAACATTACTTTATGGCAATGAATGTTGGGCAACTCAGGGATTGCATACACAGAAGATAAATATAGCAGAAATGTGAATGTTGCAATGGATATGTAGATATATGAGAAAAGATAGAATGAGAAATGAGGACATTCACAAAAAGGTAGGAGTGGCACCTATCAAAGGCAATATGAGTGAAAATTGTTTACGTTAGTTTTGACACATACAACATAGATCTGTGGACACCCCAATTAGAATAGGGAGGCTATGAATTATGTAAAAAGAGTCAAGGCTAGGAGAAGACCAAAAAAGACTTAAAAGGAAGTAATCCAGAAAGACATGGTAGAACAAGAGTTAGAAGAACACATTGCATTAGATAGAAATGAATGGAGGAGGAGAATTCATACTAACGGCTTAGCATGAGTTTATATGTTGGTTCATATAGTCTACCTCAATGTTAGGATAAAGGCTCTGATGACGATGACGATAATGATTAATTATTTTGTTTTTTATATCTTAGTTATATACTTTTTTATATTCTATTTATTATTTTTATATTCTTATTTATATCTTAATTAGGGTTTAAGGTGGCACATTATATATAAAAAAAAGAATTATAAATTATATATTTATTATTTATTTATATACTATTATTTTTTATATTCTATGTATAGATGTAAATACTTTAATCACGTATATAATTATGATATAATTTATGAATTCCTTGTTTAGAATACAGGTTGATCAACATTTCTTAATCATTTTGTTTATGTTGTATTACTACGTTCACTTGTTAAGGCATTTGGTTTGATCATAATTATGTAAATGTGTTATATTACAAATAATACGTACACGAGGTGCTAGTACATTTAGAGGATCGACTGATCCATCATCTAATGTATCCCAAAGGTAATCAACCACCTCTAAGAGGAGGCGACGAGCTAAGACATAGGAAACATTCATTGAGGATTATGCACAACATGAGGAGGATATGACTTAGATGGATAAGTTGCCACGACATGATCCGGAGGTATCCGAACCTTGTTTTCGAAGCTTAGTTAATACCTCTATTATTAAGAGTTTTTAATCACACGTCACTTTAACTATATAGGAAGGTCTGGTATTTGCAAAGTTATTGCTTTTTTTTAATAAATTTAAGATACTTCGGTTGCATGTTACAAACATATATTAAAACATATAATTCACAACATATAATTCATTAATAAAAAAGTTCAACTGTCAATATAAATTAAATCTCATGGTCATTTAGCTACATGGTTTCTTTAGTGACAACATTCAAGCTCAATAACAATGATTTGAAATCTTTGATGCGAGGTACATACGAAAACTCCTAGTCATGGGAACATCATATTGATACCTACGCTAGTTGCATGTAACTATAGGTATTAATGCAATGGACTCCATAAATACCTGCGATAAAAATCTATTCAAGTGTATAAAAACTAACAGAATTAAAATAAGTATGATATACATATTATTATCAATACCTAAACAAAATAACAATCGTTAACAAATCCAATTGTGATGAATTTTTATTGTAGTGTTGGAGAATGTGCAGATCTAAGCGGGAGATATATCAAGTACTATTTGTCACGACCCAAAACTGCCCAAAAATCAGAGTAAATTTTTCGTTTTTCTTTCATACTTATCTATCCTCCGAATCATGACCAACCACAACCAATAATTGGGTTGTGTGTCAATGCCCATACCATCACCATACATTTTACAGACAGTGCACAATTTAAATTAAAATATTAATTTATACGTTATGCACTAATTTCTTTTCATTCTTTACAATATGTACCCAGTCTATACATCCCAGTGTCAATACAAAATATAATACTGTGCTTATGTTATTTAGATACAATAAATATATACAATGTGTATATACCTCAAAAATGGGCAGCAGCGGATATCTGGAATGCAGTACTCAGTCGCCTCCCGATCTACTGAAAGAAATCTGTGTGAGAAAATGAAAGGGTTGAGCACATCAAGCTCAGTAATGCAATCCTACAAACAAGTAGGTAACGATACAACCTACATGAACGTGGTGCCATGCATAAACCACCCCTTCTTCACACATTTCCAAAACAGATGCTATGTTATGATGTCATGTAAAACAATTCCAAAGAGCATGAAAACTGAACATGTATATCTTTTTTTTATCATTTATTTCTCGTTAAAATTTCATAAAAAAGCCAGGACTCAACCCCTCCCTCGGGTGTCCCTGACTCACACAAAATCCACAAAAATGTGTTTTCTTGAAAACATCAATATTCGAAAACATCAATACACGAGACTAGGTAATATATGTATATCTCAGGTAAATAACCAGGACTATGGTCATGTGTCCTCGTGAGCCCCTCTGCTACACGGATCCTAGTGTACGGGGTCTCACCCAGATCGAAAATCGCCCGGGAGGTGGGTCAGTCCAACCCGTCGGTCTTATCCGATCTCACACATCCGAAGATGCCACTCGTATCCGAAGATACCATGCATCTGAAGATGCCACACGGTATAGCGTACTCCATGCTACTTGCACGGTACAACGTACTCTATGGACCCATATCATATCTCTATACTCATGCCCTGTCTCAAAACGCACGTGCGAGCCTATTTAATCGGTGTGACACACAATCTACCCGACGCTCCAAGCACGCTCATCACATGATTTCAGAAAAATAGTGCGAGCGATGCTCCAGTACTCTCATAAAATTAAGTAAAACTAGTGTCATGCCCCGCTTTCGGGAACCCTTCTATCCATACATTCTCTACTACGGTTGGGCTGTGAGAAGATGCAATTACTAAAAGTTTATTTATTTACAGCGGAATATTTAAATCTTTAATTCACACTCCCAGGTGTGTGTGTAAATACACAAAATTAATTGTATAAATACCAAGTGTTTACATATCATCCCCATAATACTGATTACAATTCCAAGATATAACTGTGCGATACAATATATTAGATACAAAATACTCGTGTATACAAATCTTATACCTTTGCGGATTGTGGGAGCTGTTCAACACAAAAGACTTAGAGACCACCGCTCTCTTACTTCTCAGTACCTGGAGGGGGAAAAATAGTGGGATGAGCAAACCACGGCTCAGTAAGGAAATGTATGCTAGCAGGTAGATATCATACTACCTACATAGCCCATGCATGCATAAACCAAAACCATGTTTTCGTTATAAATGGAAATATCATACGAACAATGCATTTAAATACATATTTCTCAAGAGCATTTTCGTGTAAATCAAATGTCAAACTTCCATTTAAAACATGCTCATAAATAGTGCCCTCATGGCACGAATGTGAAATCGGAGATTTATTAAAACATGAAATCTCTTTCACTTCTCAAATCATTCTTTCTCGCAAATCTCTTTCTTTTTCTGAGATTGTCTCTGTTTCTCGATTCTCTGAGACAGGCATGGAATTTTAGGCAATCAAATATCCACGACTTATGGCCACAGTCAGTGATCCCAGGCCTCACTGATCGGGTGTGCACAGGGTATCACTTCGCCTGAAGGGGGATGGGTCAGTCCTACCCTCCGGCTCATTTCAATCCACCTCATCTCCTCGTATACTCACGGTGAAGATACGTCGTGTGTCATCTACGCGATACTCGTACTCACGTGCACCCAGCACGGTACATAGTATACCAACGGGTGACTACACTATTCTACGTACAACCGTGGACCCAAGTCCATACTCCAACTCCGATGGACTTTTTATCCTTAAACCATGTCTCATATACCAGGATAGCAAGCAGCGTGACACACAGTCAACGCAAAGCTCCAGCGCGGTACGATCTATCGTTAAGGCCCAGCCCGTTCAATTGGCCGTCGGCTGGTATCCCCTTGGGTCCCAGACCCCCAGGTTTACCTTAACTCAACAAAACAGGTACGAGCATAGTTCTCGCACTTTCTCAAAACCCCCGTGCGAGTTAAAACTTCGGCACGATACATCAAGGCTTTAAACCGGGTGTGAGCTAACGCTTCAACACCAAATCTCATCTCAAAACTGATAGATGGCTATTTTCTCTTTTTAAAACTCAAAACATGTTTATTCATACAGCATGCTTCTTCATGCTAAAACATGTAAAATTAGCCAACCTATCATCAACATTTCTCAATCATCAATAACAATATAAAATTGAGAATTTCATTGAAAACATGCATATCATGCTATTTCCTTACCCTATCCCATTTCTCAATACATATATATACATCATAGTACTTTTCATATTTCCACATCATTTCATAAACTTATAATATCGTACTAGTCCTAGCAATATTTCTACGAAATTGCTGTAATTACGTACGAACATCTCTATAGCTAACACACAGTCCCTTACCTCGTTTTACTTGTGTGCAACTATCCGCCTTATGCTTCTCGCGTTCTCATCTCAACTTGCTCCGGCGTATCATCCGAAACTGAAATTCATCCACCAACATTTGAGTTAATGTTTCTAACTCTTATTCAACTAAGCATTTATCCAATGCCTTAATTACACATTTTTACCCTTTGTGGTAAATCTCCCAATTTATCCTAATATCAACATTTCCAAACCATTTCCACAATATACTCATCCACTCAAGATATCCCATTCATAAAAAATACTCCCACATTCCACTTTCTCACACTTGACTATCTCTAAGCTATATGCATTTCATACCATCCTAGGTAGTTCTATCCACAATATGCACACCCAAATATCTTTATAATCATTAACTAAACCAATGTACTTGGATTTGTGCATTAGAACTTACCTCATTGGATTTCCTCTTGCTCCAATTAGGATTGCCCTCTATTTCTTCAATCCTTCAAATGGGAAAATGCCTCTAGACTATGTTGTTCTTCTCTTTGATGTGAACAACTTTGTCTCTAATAGCCTCTCCTTAAATCTCACTGAAAATGGCTGAATTTAGGAGTGAGAAACTAGATTTCTTTGAGTTGAAGTGAAATGGAAATGTTTTCCCCGAAATTCTGATGATCCAACTGCTCCCATTTATAGTTTTGACTTGATGAGATCGATCTTCCTTGGGTGGAGATCGATCTGTTCCTCAAAAATCCCTCTTTTCTGAGACGTTTTAAAGGTAGGAGATCGATCTGTCGAGACTGGAGATCGATCTGCTGTCAAACAGAAGCTTAAGGAGATCGATCTGGTCTTATGAGAGATCGATCTGCTTCCAACCCGAGACCTAGAGAGATCGATCTGGTCTTATGGGAGATCGATCTTCTCCCAACCCGAGAGCTAAAGAGATCGATCTGCTTCCTTTGGAGATCGATCTGTTCCCTTCCATTTCTCACATAAGAGCATTCTGGATCTCCCAGATCGATCTCTCATCCTATGAGATCGATCTGGCCTTCACAAATTCCAGATTTCCTGCAGTTTTTCTGCAACAACTCTTACCAAACACCCTTAATTTACTACCATGATCATTTCCTCATTCATTCATCTTTGAGACTTGAAAATGGGATCCATCCTCACTACATACACATTAAAACTTGTGTAGAATCTTTGTATGACCAAATATATACGATATTACTCGAATGGAAATATACATTTATGTAAATCTTTCCTTCCATTTTACTATACTTCTCATATTCCATTTCGATCACATTCTTCCCGTTTTAAGTTCATTTCCTCCTACTCACTCATAATGCAACTTGTACGTATAATCACAATTCTTACTACAAGTGCGTACATAATCTTATGAACTTACATTGCATACATTTCACATTACAATACATCATCTTACTTAGGATTCTATTTACATTCCCATGTTCCTATATACATAGCTATACATGTACGGGGTCTCACAACTAGTGCGAGCTGAGCTCTAGCACTCTGTACACATTTCATGAAAAAATCTGGTGTGAGTTAAACTCCAGCACCGTATTACGAAAATTATATAAAAAAATCTGGTGCGAGTTAGACTCCAGCACCAATGCATGTAAAACTCTAGTGCGAACTCTCGCTCCAACACTAATGCATGCATCACACAAATCAAGACTCGTGCGAGCTGAGCTCTAGCACGTCACATTTCTATAAAATCACGTAGGCGGCTACATTTCTCAAATCAATTTCAGAGAAAATCAAAATTGTTGAAAATATGAAATGCTGTGCATTTTTATTTAAAAGTTAGCCAGCCTACTCATGCATGTGTCAAAACACCCCAAGAATGAGTAGGAACATCTTGTCCTTGCTCCTCTCAAATTTTCCTAAAATTGGAAATTTTACCCTTAACAAGGGTATTTTGGTAATTTGCCCATCGAGGCACTAAAATTTTTTATTTCAAATCTAGACCCTTCAGACAATTTAAAAAGACTGTAAATGACGTCGAAATTTCGTAAAGCTACCTCTAGCAGTTCGAAAAATTCCCTTACCTGGAATCACGCGTAACCTTATCCTGTCTCGATAATACTCGATCTCTTAGTCCAAATGCGCGTCAACCAAGTCTACGGAACTGCATATAACCACATAATTGTGGTCAATTCAATTATCTTTATCATTATATCACATTTACTGATCAAATCTAACGTACTGGGCTCGTTTTACTTTATTGGGCCCGATTGCACTTTAATGGGCCTCGAGCCCGTTTTCAGCCCGTTTATACTATTTAAATCCCTTCTTCGGGCTTACTAGGCTTATTCAACTTACCAATAATCATCGAACTTCGTTTCAAATTCATTGGATAGCCTGTATACTATTTACGACAATTACATTAATATTCCGAATAATATTCCTTTTATATAGAATTAATCCGAAAAGTAATCGAAACTCTGTATTAAAGGACTCAGATTATCATAATTCAAATATACTTACCCAATATGATTCGGGGTACGAATATTAGAGCTCAATCGGCTCTCGTTCGGTCTTTGTCGTAAAGCTGCACAATTAGGTAAATTCGGGTTATTTTCCATTAAAATAATATTAACTAAATTTTCAGAATTTACCCGTAGGTCAATCTCGACCCTCGATCAATTTACCCGAATCTCGAGTCATCCCCAATAATTTTTTCTTTCTTTTCTCCCTTTTTCTTTATTTTCTTTTCTTTTCCTTTCCTTCCCCTTTTCCTTCCTTTTCCTTCCTTTTCTCTCCAGCCAAACAGTGTCGTTTTACTGCTCTTTGCCATCGCCCGCGTTTTCGACGATCTTGCCGGCCGATACCGGTCTCAAAAGAACCGACTCCTCCCCCTGAACTCGTTGGTGGCCTCCGTTCAAGCCCAGCCACGGTGGTTCGCCTGGAATCGGCCCGTTTCTCCCTCGATTTTCCTTTGCTTCGATCGGCGTTTTTCGGCCTCCATTCGGCGCGTCTCCGGTGTCCACGTGAACGTCGGCCTCTCCTCTTCCTCCTCGTCGCTTCGTCGGAGGTCGTCGGTCGTCGGTGTGCTGGGATCGTCCTCAGTTTCTCGTGGGTCGCAGTCGGTTTCCTGTTTCGGGTTTATCCCGATTTCAGATTTCTCTTTTTTTATTATTATTATTATTTATAAAATATTTTATTATTATAATATTCATTAAAATAGTCTAAAATAATCTAAAAATATCTACAATTCTATTATTTTATTCCAAATAAATTAATTTAATTTAATTATTATATTTTTAACCCTTTTTTCGGTATAATTTCTCCGTATTTTCGGGATATTGTCCCGAGTGACTTTTCGGTATTTCTAAAAATTTCGGATCTTGATCAATTGGACTCGAAATTGTATAATTCCCTCATTATCGATCAAGATATCCTAAATCCTTTTTTTAATTGATTTTTTCTTATCGTATTTATACCGAATTTCGGTCTTTTAACCGTTTTACCCCTGCACTTGTTTCGGAACCAAATTAACCTGACTTTCCTTCATACATCCACCATCTTTTCTTATTTTAATTTTGTATTTTTGGTTAACTTCATTTTGATCATTTTCGTTTGGCCTATGGCCATTTCGGCCCGTATTTGACTACTTCCGATGTTCACCGATATTTCATTTTATTCTTCTTGCAAATTTAATTCAGTCAAAGCTCTTCTTATGATTCAATGAATGTATGAGAATGTACATCACATGAATCATAAGGAATATAGCAACATATACATACAAAGTGGGTCTTACAGTATTTTGCAGATAAATACACTTATACGATGCTATATAGTGAGACCATTAAATGACCCATATATCGTAAGGTCATTTATTTATCATATGGAGTGGGGTTGAAATACGATAATGCTTGTATCAATTCATCAACACGCTTAGCTTATCCATACAGATTAACATAAACAGGTCGAGACATACATATCTCCTCAATCAAATCTTAATGCACCTATGACCATGCATAAACATTTATACTAAGAAACCCAACAATAGCTCAAAAACCACATTGTCTATCTTAACATCCACTGTACAGTGTATGCGTTAACGTATCTCTACTAGGAAAAAATCAATAAATTACACTTTTTGTTTGATAGATGGACGATGACTAGGTAGTTTCTTCCTCTACATCACTTTCATTAAACTGATTATGACTGGTGTTGTGGTGCTATCATGACTAAATTGAATAATTTTAAAGTATGAAAGATCGCGTCAATTTGACTTGTCCATTTTCAATCCTAGACAACCTTTCATATTAACCTTCTCACATGGAGAAACTAAGAATGTTGTTGTTGGATCACCTAATGCTCTTAAATTTTTTCAAGGCTAATTTACTTGACTCATTACATGCATTGAAGCATTTAAAAATAATCCTCCACTTATCCTTAAGGGTCAACTCAAACATGTCATTAACTTTAGTCTTCATCAAGTTTAATTTTGACCAATGAGAATGCACAAGGGATAAGGGAATCGATTGTCTTTTCTATATGAATTCAGCAATCTTGTGTGCACAAAGCAACCTATGTATGCTTCTCATAATACAACCATAGGCAAAATGGTTAATCATAATTTCATTTGCTCTTTGTACCTCCTCAAAATTATTTGTAGTGCGCTTTTAGATGTTAAATCACGCAACTCTCTAAATAATGTTGGGTGAAAGTTATGTTTCATAATAGTAAAACTTCTCTTAAAGGATGTCACGACTCTCTTTCATATAAAATCATTATAAATTTCACTTTTTTATTTCCTTTTCTGGTCGTGAACAACTCTCACCAATAACAGTTGGGCTATGAGTCAGTATTAATCATCATTTACCATTTATCATTCAATTAATCAAGAGCAAACACATACATTTGAAAGCTTAAGTTCTATACTTATATATGTTTGCTAACACTTACATCCCCTATTTTACAATTCAAAATGATTACTGCGCTATTACATGTTTAGATACAAAAAGATTTCCTGTGTGTATACCTCTTAGAGATGGAGAGCAGCGGATATCCGGATACAACTCCTCAGTCCCTCACTAGACTATTGTGTGCGCTCTGTAGAGGGGGGAAATTGATTAGGATGAGCAACCACACGCTCAGTAAGACAATAATGCAAGCATGGTAGATAACTACACTATCTACATGCTTATAATGTTATGACATAAAAGTCATTTATATTTAGAGCATGAGGAAATATTAAAACTATGTCACATGTATATACATATATCATGTATTAAAAAATGAAAATAGGCATGTAAACATGGAAAACCATCATGTAAAACTTCTCATGCTCATCATAAAAACCATTCCTCAAGGTTTAACATCAATTCAAAACTTTGTAAAACTCATCACAGTCAGCATATCATCCTTTTAAAAACATACCACAAGGTTAGACTCCTCCCTCGAGTCTACCCTAGACAGCACAAATCATGTTCAGTATATAAAACCATGTGATATCATGTGAGACAGGTGGTCACTATATAAAATCGAGGACTCTGTTGGCCAACTATATCATTATCATCCTAGACCACACGGATCCTGGTGTGCGGGGCATCATGCTGAAACGGAGGTGGGTTAATCCTATGCCAGACTTTTAAATCAACATCATAACCACACGGTACAACATACTCCATGTGATATACATGGTACAACGTACTCTATAGACCCATATCATGGTTGGGGGAGCCTGTCGTAGGTCTTATCTACCCTATTCCATGTATAACCTACTCAATCTCAAGTGCATGTGCGAGCATCTCATCCATGTGACTAGCAGTCTACACAAGGCATCCAGCACGGCTAGTGTGAGCATCTCATCCGAGTGACACAAAGTCTACACGAGGCATCCAGCACGACTCATTACATATCACAATGTGAAAAGTCCAGTGTGAGCAAAGCTCTAGTACGATTTCATGCATCATCAGTAAATACCCTCGTACAAGTAATGCTCTAGTACAGATTTATGCATAATAAATAATGAGAAAATCACATACGAGCATAGCTCCAGTACGGTTATATGCATAAGAAAATCAATGAAAACCCACGTACGAGCAAAAGTTTCAGTACGGCTTGTAAAACATCACAACTCAAAATATGGTGCGAGTTAGGCTCCAGCACATTTCATGCATATTAAAAACATCAAAATCCAGTGCGAACGAAGCTCCAGCACAATTTAACTCATATAAATCTGATAGACGGCTCTATTTCAACAAAACACGATTAAAACCATAGTTAGCACCTGACTCGTGCTATTTCATGAAATTATGAAGTCAATAACCAACCTATCCATAGATTTGTTTAAACCAAAGCAATGTATTTCGTAAAAATATCAAAACATGATATTCGTGCAGTTTATTAGCCTTGCTACCTTTTTTGTAATATTCACTTCCAAAACCAAAATCAACTATATCCGAAATCGTTTGCACAAACTCTTATTTCTTTTCTAGGTAACCAACACAAATTCAATACCCTATAATTACCCTTAAAATACGTGCAGCTACCTCTAAATACTTACAAAATTCCTTTACCTGGAATTGCGTCGAGTGATTCCACTTCCTCAGAGCTGCTTGATTGTGCAATCCTATTTGTTCTCAATGAAATCTCCGGAGCTGCACAATTTACTTATCACATCAATTTAACCCAATACAACACAATGCTCACGTTTATTATATTTGATTCGACTTATTGGGTTCATTAATGCTTATTGAGCCTTACTTTCTCTTAAACCTTTTTTCGATTATACTATTCATTTCTCAGGAATCTATTGGTTCCACCAAGCTTATTGATTCATATTGGGTCGGTATTAGTCTTACAATGCCTTAAGTTCATCATTTCTTTCACTAAGGCAATTTATCAACCACCTCTTATGCCCATTTCCAATCATCATCCATTCTAACATATGGATTTTACAAAGTTATCTTAAAATCATCTATACATGCTTACTAACATCTCTACATGTTTAAATCATCATCAACTCCATGCCATTTCAACTTTCTCTCACTAAGTCCATTCTAGGTCATGATTGTTTAAGCATGTACATGAACATTTCAGCCAATATTATATACACCAATCAACTCATCAAAATGTCTAGATTAACATACTAGAAGATGGTGCATTGAAATCTTACCTAGCTTGACTTTTTCCTCTTTTTGCCAAATTGGGGAAAAACCTTTTTTCTCATTTAATCCGAAGTTTGAGCTTTCAATCTTTGACTATGTTGTTCTCTTCCTCACTAGGAATAACTTTGCTCAAAGGAACTTCTCTCAAAACTGATTGGAAGGTGATGATTTTTTTAGAGTGAGAAAGCTAGCTTATTGTTAAAATGAAGGATATTTGGGATGTCTCGTGGAAGATGAAGATTCAGCTATCGGGTTTTATAGAATTTACCTCACCAGATCAATGCCCTAAGGTGAGAGATCGATCTGCCCTTGTTTAAACTCCAGCATTCGGCAATGCAAACTAGGGGATCGATCTACCTATTTGTATGAGATCGATCTGCTCAAGGGATAGGATCGATCTTTACCAGGCGGGGGCTTTAGAGATCAATCTGGCCCTGAAGAAGAGATCGATCTTTGCTATCCATAGGCAACTAGAGATCGATCTACCTTATGGGAGGAGATCAATCTTGCCCAAACAAAAGCAACTTGAGATGGATCTGCTTTGAATGAGGGATCGATCTCCATCTTGCAGAATACTTGACATTGTATTTCAAGGTAATGAGATCGATCTCCCCTTGCAATGAGATCGATATGGCCTTCATCCTACAGCATTTCAGCTGCAATTTTCCAGATTTTCAAAGTTAACTCTTATTCAATCACTTCAATACCCATTTTGCATTTCATTCACACTTAACACTAAAAAAAATCCAATTCTTATGATTCATTTATTGTGTAACTTGTCTGTACATCATGAAAATCATAAGATTACATAAAAATTCACGGGCCTTACAAAGGAAACCTTATTACCATATGTTTTAGCTCAATTAAGGAGTTGATATTATTCCAAGATGTCTCAAATCTCCTTGAGACGATCCAAAGTGCCTTTTTAACTTCACATGTGCACTCCTTGCCCTAAAAAAGAAAAAGGAATATTACAATTAATAAATTGCATAAATTTTAAAAATTAACATAATATTTAAGGAAACAAAACAACGAAACCTATTTATTATAACATTACCAAAGTGAATTATTTTGTTCATCAAAACAGCAATAAATCTCTCCTTATACAGATTCAACCATGTATCTCTCAAGTATTAAAGCACTCAAGGATAAGTGTGTAATCATACATATTCATCTTTGTTTGAAGAGAATAGAGGAATGCCCCAACCTGGCATGAATGCCTTCTACTCCTCCTTACACTCAAATAACTTTTTATAATAAGCAAGTACATTCTTTGATATATACCATGTGCATAGGAGATTAGTTATGTTAGGGAATGTTGTCTGTAGTGCACTCATTAATGACAAATAAAAGATGTTGAATTAGAAGACATTAAACTTCTTAACTTTTCCAATGCCTAAGTGTGGTTATCATTGAGCACGACCTCTATGTAAACAAATATAACAGAAAATGTTAAATTTATACATGTCATACCAATAATCTCAATGAGTGAGAGCTGATATCTACTGGTTTTATATGTACAATCCATAATCAACACATTGTGAAAGACATTTAACAAATCTATAGCTTGAGGATATGCCCAAAACAAGTCTCCTACATAAACAGCTAACTCATCACTCCTATGCCATTCCTTATATTTACAATCGTTTAAATGTTTCATGAGTTGTTGTATCTGTGATATACTAGTTTTCTCAACCAATCTATTTTTGTTGTGCATTGTATATGGTATTTATAATTCTCACTTTTTTCTTATCGTGTTGTTTCAAGGTCATAGGTATATTCCTTGGTCTGGTCATATTTTTTGTCATATCAACCACTATACCTTTCTTTTTTACTATCAATCTACCCACAAACGAATGACCCTTTAACTGTTTGCAGCTAAATGAATGTGCGTAACAAATACTACTTTGACTCCCCAACTGTTTGCAGCCAAATGAATGTGCGTAACAAATACTACTTTGACTCCCCACTCATTATTTCTTTCAAATTTCATCTTGTGTATCTCGAATGAACCGTCACACTTCTTTGTACTTGTACCCTTACAACAAAATTCCTTTATATTTTACCTATTTTATAATTACCTGTATGTTCCACTTCGTTCACATGCGAGTCAAATTCTTAGTTTTCTTCGAGGAACTCCGACTTTAGAGGCTTTGATCACAACAACAAAGCCTAAGTCTTTTTTCAATGTCTTCATCCCATGTAATCAAGGTTTCTTGGCTATAAAAAAACCTGCAGTATATAAATTTAATAATAATTTTTTCCTTTATTTGTATTAAACATGATATAAATTTTAAACTTTACATACATTGTCAGTAGTAAATACATTAGTGCAATTCTTTTATCATTTTGCAAATATCAAAACAATTAAATCAGTTATCAAGATAATATAATGCAAGTATATAGATATTGTAACGGAAAATGAAAAATTACAGAAATTGTAAAAAGAAATTATTGAAATTGTAAGTATATGATTGAGGGAAAATGATATTCGCAAAAGATAGCTTCTGTGAGTCACAACGAATCGTAGAAATTTTCTTTTGTGAGTCACCGAATTCTAGCAAAGACAACCCATTTCAATGTTTTCCCCCCTTAAAATCTTACCATTTCCTTTTTTTCCATGATATCTGAATAACTTTCTCATTTAAACTATAAGAACTACTTGTTTCCATTTTTTTGAATTTATGGACTTGGCTTGATTTTAGTTACAAAAGAAATAAGATGTTAAAGAGAAAGAATAGAACAGAGAATTAAGAAAAGAAATAAGAGAAATAATTTCAAGTTAATTTAGTAATTATATTAAATTTAATATGGTCTTTTTGTTAGAGGATTTTTTTTTCTTAAAATTAGACGGTGTATGAAGAAATTAGAAGATTGAATTTAGAAGCATTCTTACCCAAATGTGTATTATTTAAGTTTTCCAGCATGTGAAAAATGTTAAATTTTATGGTAAATTTCAAGAGTGACACTCTTTATCCCCTGTGATACTAGTTGGCATCTGACATATTTTAAAAATATTTTTTAAAAAAGTTTTAATTTTTATTTTTTTCTTCTCCATCTCTTTTTCTCCCATAGTTAATTAAGCTAGTCGACATTAAAGAAGATCAAAATTGAAAGGGAATGGGATCGAAAGAAAGATAAGCTCATGAAAAAGAATAAGAACGAGAATAACATAAAGTGCAATATAGATAAAAGGATAAAGAAAGAGATCGCTTGAGTAAAATGAGTAAGAGAAGAAGAAGCAATAGATTGACAAGTGATAAATAATATGTATGGAGGTGATGGTACTTTTGAAGAAAACATAAACAAGGGTGAAGAGATGATAACGATGACAATGTTAAAACCAATGATGGAAGTTTTATTTGGTTGCTTTCATTGAACACCACCATCCAGGGGCTTTGTCAATGTCAAATCATCATGATCACCATCATTAACAGTAGCAACTTCAACATTGGCTTTTAATACTACTACATGTATTATAAATTATAATTTGTTTGATTATAATTGAGATATTTTTTTACCCTTAAGCATTATAATGTATTTTACTTATAACTTATGAAGATAAAGTCCTTGAAACATAAAGATTTACAAAAGAATTATAAAGAATTATGATGTTGCCTGAACGAACAGCAACAGGAATTTACCTTCCACGTGTTCTGATTGCACTAACGACAAAAATGTGACGTCCGTGCGATTTGTTCCACGTGTTCTTCGTATAATCTGCAAAAACAACAGGAATCAGAGGGGGCAGGGATTTGTCCTACACGCGCACTCCGATGATTAAGTAAGTAATCGGGAGTTGTGTAAGTAAAGGGAAGAGAATGCGTTTCTTAATTCAAAGAGTTGAAGTATTTTTCCCTGATTTTTGTTCTTTGGTTTCGTCCTCCTTTTCTGAGAGCTCCTCGGCATATTTATAGGTTTCTTCAAGTCGGTTCGAGCTGAGGCCCAGGCGCATGTCTGGGCCGCGACAGAGTCATAGAGCACTCTGTCGCGCTTCAGGTCAAGTAGCTTGCGAGGGAGTCGGCAGGCGGCAGAGTACCCATGGACCTCTGCCGCAGGCTGTGCGGGAGACCTCTACCGCAGTCTGTGCGGGAGACCTTTGCCGCGAGGGTAATGCGAGAGACCTATGTCGCAATAGAGGCGATGGAGTCTGTTGCGCCTACTGTGCGGCACACATCTCAGGCGACAGAGTGCCTATCGCCCCGAACACTCTGTCGTTCAACAAGCAACTGTGTCGCGTAGCAACTCTGTCGCGAAATCAGCCACGTGGCTTGTCTTCGTTCTGACACGTGGCAGTCAATGGTTGGCGGATAGTTGTACACATCAATTCTGGTGACACGACCACCATCAATTGCTCCCCACTCTTTCGTAGGAATTTTTCCTGCGAAAGAGGATCTGGGTCCGAATTTTTCTCGGGTCGGGTCAGATTTTCACGCGTGTAGCGACGCAGGCGAGCCGCTATATATACTGGCCCCTGCTGTCCTCGTCGCTACTCAGTTCTCTCGCAAAAATACTCTACCGTATTTTCCTCTGTAGACTCTGTCGCTACTCTCTCGCCACTCTACCGCAACTCCATCGCAACTCTGCCGCACACACAACACTGTGTCGCAGGTCTGTCGTGCCTTCTTGAGACTCTGTCGCGAGTTCTTCTCTCCTTCATTTTAATTAATTTTATAGTACCTGGTTCCACTTTTTGGCTTCCGAACCCCTAAGATGGCTGGCCATGGTGTAGGAAAACAAATAGACCTAGGAGTAAAGTCGACTTTGAAGGAAGCCGACATCCAAGATCTAGTATCTAGGTTTCCCTTACCCGAGGGATACGCTTATAGACTTCCATCCCCCCAGGAGAGTGACATACGTCGTGTATCCAACGGGGTAGTCATTTTTAGGGCAGCATTAGAGTGAGGACTCCGTTTCCCATTGTCCGACTTCGGGGCTTCCTTCCTTAGGACACACGGAGTATCCCCGGGACAGTTGCATCCTCATGCATGGATGCAATTAGTAGCGTTCACCATGCACTGCCATTCAAGGGGCGTCCCTCCATCCCTTCCTCTCTTAGATGTATTTTTCAGGTTTCGAGGGAGCCCCGGCTTAGTGCCTTACTCGCTTCAGCGGGTGTATCAGCCCGGTTTTAAGAACAGGTTGTTCGAGAAACCTGCTAACAAGCTTCATGGTTTTGAGACGGAGTGGCTTGTTGTAGAAGTACCCGAGGGCCTGGATTTTCCCACCCGTTGGGAGAATAGGCGAGAAATCCCCAAGGGCCCCAGGATTTCCACACTTAGGGAGCAGTTATCTTCGGATGTCAACAAACTGCTAGTCCGTCATCCCATTAGCCTTGACAGCCTTTTATCAAACGAAAATTTGATATCAGCTGGCTGGGGTGTGGGTCCGATCCCTGTTGCCGGACCCTCTGTTCCTTCGTCTAATCCTCCGCCTTCGGCTTCCCCCGAGTTAAATCCTGAACCTGTAAGGCCACAGGAGGACATAGGGAGTACCAACGTGGAGTCTAGTTCTGGCAGCGAACCCTTAGCCGACTTGACTGGCTGGGAAGGGTTCGGCTCTACTTTCATGGTGCTCCCTGATGACGACGCCATAAATATAGAGTCCCTTCAGGAGCATCTCGATTCTCCTGACGGTAACTTTTAATTCTTTTTACTATTTGCTGTTTTTGATCAGTTTTTGACCACTGATTTGTTTTCTTTTTCTTTTTTGCAGAAATGAGTCATTTCCTGCAATCGTTGGGTCGCCAGGTCTCGGAGGTTGGTCCTTCCAGTGCTCCTACCAGGAAGAGGCGTCGTTTAGCTGACGATGTCCCAAGCGAGGCACCGGTCCCCTCTCAGCTACCTCGTGCTCTGACCCCCCTGTTTCTAGGCAGGCGATGCCTCCCCCTCCTTCAGAGCAGAGGGATCCCTCTCGGGATAGGGGGAGAGTTGCCTCATCTTCACGGGGGGCTTCCGGGTCATCCGGGCGATCCCGTTTCGAGGAGCGTGCGGAATGCAATATCATTCCGTCGCAGCGAAAGAATCGAAGGCGCTTATACATCGAGGGTTCGATGGGAAGCAGGCCAATACTACCGAGGATAGGCCCTGCTGACGAGAGGTCCTACCCCGTGGACGGGGGGTTTATTATGAGAGGGGTCGAGTTTCGAGTTTACCCGGGGTCCGCGACAATGATACTTTGGATACTCCCAGGGTGGCTTCCCAGATTAGTTGGTCTTTCATCCTTCCTCGGGATGAGGCGAGAATATTTTGGAATTATCCGGAGGGGGAGGACTTAGCCGACATGGAGGCATTGAGGGTAAGTTTCATACTCCTCTTCGTTTGACTCCTTTTTGCTGCATTCTTTGAATCTAACTTTTTGCATTTCTTTACAGCTGGCTCAGAGAACCGTGGCCAACAATGCCCAGCACCGGGCTTATCAAGAGCGAGCTGATAAAGAAATTCGGGATTTGAAGGACAAGGTTATGGAATTATCCAACACCGTCAATAACTTGTCCAAACTTCCGAATTTGGTGCGAAGCTTAGAGGAACAGCTCGCCAAGGTTCACCAGGACCTGAACCAGGCCAAGGGGGACCTCACCGTCGAGACAGCCCAATCTGGCAAATTCCACGAGGATCTTCAGGAGGCCCATGCCGAGCTGGATCGTATGCAGTCCAACTACGGGTCCTTACTCACTCGGAATCAGGAGCTTGAGCAACGCGTTGGCGATTTAGAAAGTCAAGCCGCTCCTACTTTGACCCGAGTAGAGATCGATAGCATCCGGGCGGAAGCCGTAAAGGAGTACCGCCTTTCCAAAGACTGCTTGAGGCGGAAGGAGGATTTCTCGAATCCCTATGTAAAGTACGGGTTCTATCTTGCCCGATCATGGTTAGAGAAGCATAGGGATGGCGAGGAATTTCCCGAGCTTCAATATACGAACGAGGCAATGCTATTCGAGGCCCCCGACTGGACCAAGTATGAACCTGGGGCTGAACCCGCGGACGAACTATTCGAGAGGACTGCTCAAGATGACCTCACCAACCTCACCGATCCTTGGGAGCCCGCGGATTTGGGCGGTGCTCCCGAGCCTATTAACGCTCTTCTTGATTTGGACGGCGAGGAGGGTCAACAACAGTCCGTGGGTAGTGAAGGTCCGTCTGTAGCTGATCCAGCAGATCCCCAGCTTTCTCCCGAAGATTAGATAGCTATTTCTGTTTTTTGTTTTTCTTTTCAAGTACTTTGTTGTCTTTTTGTAAAGATCTACTAAAGATCTATTTGTAATGACTTTTGAATGAAATGAAATCAAGATTTTTGTTCATGCTTTGTATCGCATTACTTCTCTATTTATCATTTATCATTCTTTGTCTGTTTGTTTATTTTGCTTGTATATATTCGCTTTGAATGTATTCGTGTATGCTCCCCAATTTTTGATAGAAAGGTATACTTTCAGAAAGAATTTTTTGCGTAAACGTATAACTGTTTAAGGTTTGATTACTATGACGTGGAGGCGCCTTTAGTTTTTATAGCCTTGATGTTTTTATTGCCTGGCCACAGTGACGCATAGCGCCTCAGGCTCTTACGGCTCGGCAGAGTGTACGCCTGGCCACAGTGATGCATAGCGCCTCAGGCTCTTACGGCTCGGCAGAGTGTACGCCTGGCCACAGTGACGCATAGCGCCTCAGGCTCTTATGGCTCGGCTGAATATACGTCTGGCCACAGTGACGCATAGCGCCTCAGGCTCTTACGGTTCGTCTGAATATACGCCTGGCCACAGTGACGAATAGCGCCTCAGGCTCTTACGGCTCGACTGTACGTACGCCTGGCCACAGTGATGCATAGCGCCTCAAGCTCTTACGGCTCTTCTGAATATACGCCTGGCCACAGTGACGCATAGCGCCTCAGGCTCTTATGGCTCTTTTGTATGTACGCCTGGCCACAGTGACGCATAGCTCCTCAGGCTCTTACGGCTCTTCTGAATATACGCCTGGCCACAGTGATGCATAGCACCTCAGGCTCTTACGGCTCTTCTGTATGTACGCCTGGCCACAGTGACGCATAGCGCCTCAGGCTCTTACGGCTCTTCTGAATATACGCTTGGCCACAGTGACGCATAGCGCCTCAGGCTCTTACGGCTCTTCTGAATATACGCCTGGCCACAGTGACGCATAGCGCCTCAGGCTCTTACGGCTCTTCTGAATATATGCCTGGCCACAGTGACGCATAGCGCCTCAGGCTCTTACGGCTCGGCAGTGTGTACGCCTGGCCACAGTGACGCATAGCGCCTCAGGCTCTTACGGCTCTTCTGAATATACGCCTGGCCACAGTGACGCATAGCGCTTCAGGCTCTTACGGCTCGACAGTGTGTACGCCTGGCCACAGTGACGCATAGCGCCTCAGACTCTTACGGCTCGGCTGTATGTACGCCTGGCCACAGTGACGCATAGCGCCTCAGGCTCTTACGGCTCAGCTGAATATACGCCTGGCCACAGTGACGCATAGCTCCTCAGGCTCTTACGGCTCTTCTGAATACCTGTCACAAGATTTAGATGCATAGAAGTTGCAGATGTATAATAAAATGACATTCTGCGTGATGATTTGATGACAATATCTTGTGATGGTATAAACAAATGATAATACTGTTTGGGAAAGAAAATATAGTGATTAATTCAAATACAGCTTTAGGTGATTTGAATTCCATGTTTTCCCTATCTTCTTCCCTTGTAGAGTTTCCAGAACACAGGTGTTAGGTTCAATCTTGTATCTGATTCTGTATGGACCTTCCCAATTGGCTCTGAATTTCCCATCCTCCTTCAGGGCATTCGTGATCTGCGACTTTCTGAGCACTAGATCTCCCTCAAACATTGGCCTATCTCTCACCCGGCTATTATAGTAGTTGGTGACCCTCTGATGATAGGATGCTAATCGAATAGCCGCGGCTTCTTTATGTTCATCGAGTAGGTCCAAGTCTTCCCTTAGAGCTTGTGAGTTTTCTTCCTCTACTAAGGGTACCACTCTTGGTGATAACGCTTCAATTTCCACGGGGATCAGTGCTTCTGCGCCGTATACGAGGCTGAATGGCGTTTCTCTGGTTGACACACGACTGGTGGTACGATATGCCCATAGAACACTAGGCAATTCGTCCACCCATGCCCCTTTTGCTTTGTCTAGCCTGGTCTTCAGCCCATGAAGAATAGTCTGATTACTGACCTCGGCCTGTCCATTGGCTTGAGGATATGACACTGAAGAGATCCTTAGCTGAATGTTGAGGTTTTTACAAAATTCGCGGAAAGCATTACAATCGAATTGCTTTCCATGGTCGACATTTAATATGCGTGGGATTCCGAATCGACAGATGATGTCTTTCCATACCATCGCCTCGACCTTCTTTTCTGTGATTGTAGCTAAGGGCTCTGCTTCGATCCATTTTGTAAAGTAATCGGTAGCCACTAGTAGGAACTTTCTTTGGCCCGTGGCTAAGGGGAAAGGTCCAAGGATGTCCAATCCCCACTGTGCAAAAGGAATTGGCTGTACTGTACCTTGAGAGGGAGTCACTGGGGCTGTTGTGATAGGCGCAAACCTCTGACATTTGTCACATCTGCGGGTTTGGTCCATCGCATCTTTCTTCAACTTTGGCCAGTAAAATCCCGATCGCAGTACTTTAGCAGCAAGGGCTCTTGCTCCTAAGTGTTCGCCACAGATTCCTTCATGTACTTTTGCTAGGGCATAGCTTGCTTGTTTCGATCCCAGACATTTCAATAATGGTGACGAATATCCCCTTTTGTACAGTTCTCCGTTGATGAGTGTGAACTTCGCCCCTTGTACTTTCAAGCGACGAGCCTCGTCCTTATCTTGGGGGAGTGTTCATTCGGTGAGATACTGTTTGTATGGGGATCTCCAATCGTCTCCCACTTGAATGTCACACACTTTGACCTCTTCAATACTAGGTCGTTCGAGCCTCTCCACCTTCACTGTCCTTCCTCGTGTTTCGGTGGAAGAGGCTAACTTAGACAATGAATCAGCATGTGTGTTTTCGGATCGGTTGATTTGTATCAATTGAAAGCTTTTGAAAGTCTGGGCCAGAAGTTGGACTTTCTTCAAGTAAGGGATCAGCATCGGTTCCCGTACCTCATATTTTCCGCTGAATTAGTTTACCACTAATTGAGAATCACTGTGTGCTACCAAGTGGTGAACCTGCAGCTTTTCTGCCAATATCATCCCTGCTATCAGAGCTTCATACTCCGCTATGTTGTTTGAACTGGGGAATTCGAACCGTAGGGAGTACTCCAGGGATTTCCCTTCAGGTGATACCAGGACTATACCCGCTCCACTTCCATTGGCACTTGATGCCCCATCGACATGCAGTAACCATGGGTGAGCCTCCCCCTCACTGCTGTCGCTCGGGATAGTGCATTCTACTATAAAGTCTGCCAGAGCTTGACCCTTGATGGCCTGTCGAGGTTGAAATGTGATATCGTATCCCCCAAGCTCCACTGCCCATTTCACTAACCTTCCTGAGTGTTCAGGTTTCTGAAGGATTTGTCTCAACGGTTGATCTGTTAAGACGGTGATAGGGTGTGCTTGGAAATAAGGGCGCAACTTTCGCGAGGCTATCACAAGGGATAATGCTAGCTTTTCGGCCAGGGGGTAGCGGGTCTCTGGATCTAATAACACTTTACTCACGTAGTAGATGGGACGGTGCACCATTTCATCTTTCTTCAGTAGCACCGCACTGACGACAAAATCACCGACTCCCAAATACATATAGAGTTGCTCTCCTTCTAGGGGCCTTGTTAACAAAGGTAACTATTTCAAGTATTCCTTGAGGTCCTCGAAGGCCTTTTGACAGTCTTCCGTCCACTCGAAGTTCTTTCCCCCCCGTAGAGTTTTGAAGAACGGCAGGCTCCTTTCTGCTGATTTTGACAAGAAGCGATTCAGAGCTGCTATTCTGCCTGTCAATCTCTGGACCTCTCTTACGGTAGTTGGGGGTTTCATGTTAATGACTGCCTGCACCTTTTCAGGATTTGCCTCAATGCCCCTGTTAGTGATCATGAAGCCTAAAAACTTCCCTGATCTTACCCCGAATGAGCACTTTTCAGGGTTTAGCTTCATGTTGAATCTCCTCAATACTTCGAATACCCTGGACATTTGATCAGCGTGAGACTCTCCTATGCGGCTCTTGATGATCATATCGTCCACGTAGGCTTCTATGGTATTTCTCAGAAGATCTTTGAACACTTTGCTCACCATTCGTTGATAGGTGGCTCCCGCATTCTTTAAACCGAACGGCATTACCGGGTAGCAATAGGTTCCGTTGTCGGTTATAAAGGAAGTCTTTTCTTCGTCTTCTGGGTGAAGCATGATTTGGTGATAACCGGAGAAAGCATCCAAGAAACTGAGGAATTCGTAACCGGATGTTTCGTCTACCAGTCTGTCTATCCGAGGTAGGGGGTATGAATCTTTAGGGCAGGCTTTGTTCAGATCAGTGAAATCCACACACATTCGCCACTTCCCGCTAGATTTCTTTACCATCACTACGTTGGCCAACCACTCAGGGTAGTATACCTCTCGGATGAATCCGGCGCCCAAGAGTTTACTCACTTCTTCAGTGATTGCTTTTTATCGTTTCGGGGTGAAACTCCTCTTCTTCTGTTTGACGGGTCTGTGCCCGGGTATGACATTAAGCTCATGGCAGATCACTTCGGGACTGATTCCGGGCATGTCCGCCGGACTCCAGGCGAAGACATCCGAGTTTCTTCTCAGGCACTCGACTACTGATTTCGGGCATGTCCGCCGGACTCCAGGCGAAGACATCCAAGTTTCTTCTCAGGCACTCGACTATCTCATTCTTTAGTTGTTCGCCCCGTTGAGTCCCTATGAATGCCTTTTTTCCCTCATCCCCTTCTGTTAGCTCAATGGCCTCGGTTTCCTCTACAGACTGAGGCTTGGGCGGATCGTCTATACAGAAGGTTTCTTTCCTCTGTGCTATCTTGTTGGCGGTGGAAGTGAGATAACAAGTACGGGCACTCCTTTGGTTTCCTCGTACTTGCCCGACTCCGTTGGGAGTGGGGAACTTCATTAATAGATAGCAAGAGGATATCACCGCCCTCATATCGTTCAGCACAGGTCTTCCCAAGATCATGTTGTAGGCAGCGGAGGTTGACCTGACTACCATAAACAATACTTGCCGGGTCACGTCCTTCGGGTGCTCTCCGAGAGTCACAGGCAACTCTATGGACCTTGCCACCTTCACTCGCTCGCCCGTGAATCCGTATAGTGGCGTCATAACGGGTTTCAGCCTATCTTCGGATATGCTCATCTTTTCGAAGCAGTTCCAATAGATTAGGTTCACTGAACTCCCGTTATCGACCAGGACTCTACTCACCGGGTGTTTGGCCACTATCGTGGATATCACCATGGGGTCGTCATGAGGCGTGACAATATCACCTTTGTCAGTCGAAGTGAACATGATGGGTTCTTCATCCGCTTGTTCTTCCATCACAATGTTAACCTGATACGCTTGCCTTGCATAGCTTTTGCGGGAAGTAGAGGAGCTTCCCGCCATTGATTCCTCGCCTGCAATAACATTTATTGCGGGGGCTGTAGGTTCGTTGTTGGGCGGATTGACTCGGGGGATGGGCCTGATTGCTTCATTCCTGGGCCTATTCCTTCGGTTATCATCATTCGGCCCGGTCCACGGATGATCATTCATTTGGTCATGCGGAGGGTAACGGGGTCTCTCGCTCCTCCACAGGAAGCGGTTGATCTTCCCGTCTCTGGCCAGTCTTTCCAACTGATCCATTAAATCTCTGCACCTCTCTGTTGGGTGACCGTGAGCGCAATGGAATTCACAGTAGGCTTCAGAATTTTGTCCTACGTCTCCAATTTTCTTCTTGGGGAATTCCAACAGTCCCGCCCCTTCGATTGCTGCCAATATCGCAGTGCGAGGCTCGTTCAACTTGGTATAACTTTCATACCTGAGCCTAGGGGCTTTGTCTACTCTCACGGGTCTTGGAGAGCTTCTCTCGGGCGCGTCTCTCTCTCTCTTCTTCCCTTCTTTTGCCTCCCTGGGCTGTATCATCTTCATCACCTCTTCTTGGGCCACATACTTATTGGCCCTAGCAAAGAGATCGGAGATTGTCATCGGTTGATCAAGAGAGAGGGATTCTTGGAGCTTTTCAGAGCTTGTCCCTTGTAGCATTGCAGCTATAGCTACCCCTACCGACAGATCTTCCACTTCCAAGGTTGCATCTCGGAAGCGGTCTACAAAGCTCTTCAAGGATTCTCTATTCCCTTGCTTAAGCGTGAGTAGGTAAGTATCGTCTTTCTTTCTCTGGCTGTGGATCATGAAGACTTTGAGGAATTCATTCCTCAATTGATCGAAAGAAGAGATCGAACCTTCGTTCAACCTGTTGAACCACTTCAGAGCATGCCCAGACAATGTGAGAGAAAAAGCTCTGCACATAATTTCGTCCTCCAATCCATGCAGCAGCATGAGGGATTCATAACTCTGTATGTGATCATAGGGGTCTGCTTTGCCTGTGTAAGTAGCCATAGAAGGCATTTTAAACTTCTTCGGCAAAGGTTTGTTCATGATCTCCAAACTGAATGGAATCCTCCTCCTTTGGCCATCATCAGGAGACACCAGTTTTTTCTTCTCAAGGATCCGTTGGACGACCTTCTCCACGTTCTCTGACCCTCGAATTGAGTGTGGCTATGTCCCTTCGGGTCTGAAAGAGTTCGACTGATAAGCACCCCTTCCAGCACCTCCCATTTCGGGACTTGAAATTTCGAGACCTTCTCGTGGGTCTTGACCTCTCTGTCTCCGTCGCTCCCCAGCCCTACATTCTCTTAAACCATGTTCCAACTCCACGGGAGATGAGCTGCGGCATGTGGGGTAACTCTGCCGCCTATCGGCTAGAGGAGAAGTCTGCCGCCTGCCGGGCAGAGGAGAACTCTGCCGCCTATCAGCGGCGGGAGAGCACCGTCGCATATGTGTTGGGGATAGCTCTGCCGCATGTAGTCCCTGGGAGGGCTTTGCCGCATGGGTTCCGTAAGAGAACACTGTCGCCTGAAGTCTGCGGGTGAGTTCTACTGCCGATGTGCCACGGGTGAGCTCTGCCGTAAATTTGGTGAACTCTGTCGCCTATCGGTCAGAGGGGAACACTGCCGCCGTTGAGCCACGGGTGAGCTTCGTGGTCTATCTTCTGGGTGAGACCTCTGCCGCGAGAGGTCTACAGGTGATCTCTGCCGCACAGGTGCTGTGGGCGAACTCAGTCTCGCTGGATCTGCAGTGGCATTATTTTGTGTTCCTGCCTCTTGTCCAGCATTTACTAGGGTGGAGGGCTGACCTCTCTCGTAGGTCTGCCTAGGCGTGCTTTCCCCCACTAACTGCTGCACTTCATGGGGCAAGCTGAATTGGGGGAGAGCCTCTCTGAAGAAGCTCACCATAGCTTTTAATGCTGTCGTAGTCTCTTCATTCTTGCGTTTCAGGTTTTCAAATTCTTCTAGAGAAACCAAGGCTTCCCTATCACCCCTTTCACTACGTCTTCGTCTCTGCTCTGGTCTGACAGGGGGACTCACAGAATTCTGCCCTCTTGTCAACTCTGCTGTAGAGCGTGTTCTCACCATTTTGATAGAGAACCTGACTTTTTGTCAGACTTCCCACAGACGGCGCCAATTGATGTTGCCTGAACGAACAGCAACAGGAATTTACCTTCCACGTGTTCTGATTGCACTAACGACAAAAATGTGACGTCCGTGCGATTTGTTCCACGTGTTCTTCGTATAATCTGAAAAAACAACAGGAATCAGAGGGGGCAGGGATTTATCCCTGCACTCGCACTCCGATGATTAAGTAAGTAATCGGGAGTTGTGTAAGTAAAGGGAAGAGAATGTGTTTCTTAATTCAAAGAGTTGAAGTATTTTTCCCTGATTTTTGTTCTTTGGTTTTGTCCTCCTTTTCTGAGAGCTCCTCGGCATATTTATAGGTTTCTTCAAGTCGGTTCGAGCTGAGGCCCAGGCGCGTGTCTGGGCCGCGACAGAGTCATAGAGCACTCTGTCGCGCTTCAGGTCAAGCAGCTTGCGAGGGAGTCGGCAGGCGGCAGAGTACCCATGGACCTTTGCCGCAGGCTGTGCGGGAGACCTCTACCGCAGTCTGTGCGGGAGACCTTTGCCACGAGGGCAATGCGAGAGACCTATGTCGCAATAGAGGCGATGGAGTCTGTCGCACCTACTGTGCGGCACACATCTCAGGCGACAGAGTGCCTATCGCCCCGAACACTCTGTCGTTCAACAAGCAACTGTGTCGCGTAGCAACTCTGTCGCGAAATCAGCCACGTGGCTTGTTTTCGTTCTGACACGTGGCAGTCAATGATTGGCAGATAGTTGTACACGTGGATTCTGGTGACACGACCACCATCAAATTATAATTATAAGCACCTTATGCATTAAAGTTATGCTCCTAAAAGTGTTCGTCAAGACAAGGGCATTAACAATACTCATTGACTGACACATGGCAAATATCCTCACTTAAGAAGTAAGCAATCTCTTTCATTAGTTGATATATGGAAATACTTAAAGATAATGTATGGGTTTTTGTTAGATGAACAAGTTTACTGAATAAAACCCGCCAGGTTAATATTAACATGAAAATAAACATTAATTATCTATCTTTCTAATAATCTAATAAATTATCCAAACTATCTAAAAAATTAATTAAGATTTTCTAACTAAAAATTAAACTAACTAATTAAATGAATTAAAAAGATATAAAAATAAAATTAAACAAGTATTAAATTAATTAATTAATTTCAATTCAATTAAGAAAATAAAACGCAAATGAATAAAATAAAATAAGAAAATATTGCATATATGGATTGGGCCGAAAACGGGTTCAGGCATGAATCCTAATACGAGTAAAAGTGACGGAGTAGCATGCAGATTTACTTGTGTCAAGTGTAAGTCATCTATGACAAAACTTTAAGTGACATCATTTTGACATTGACTTCCACTCCATAAATGTAATCATTTTCCCTTTGATATTTAACTTCCAAATTTTTGCTTTTCTTCTCACATCTCAAAACTCCTTAAAAACTTCAACAAAAACTTTAGATTTGTAATCTAAAAAATTAAAAATAAAAACCCACAAAACCCTTACTGTTTATGTATTTTTTTTCTTCCCCTTTTTGTTATCCTAGGTTGCATTTTTAGGCATATATCTTTCTGTTTAGATAGAATTTACTCTTTATTCTAACATATTTACTTTATTTAAATTATCTAAATTTATATTATCAAAATTTATATAATTTATATGAATTTATCTAAATTTATTTAAATTATTTAAATTTGAAGCCATCAGGGCTATTGATTCCTTAAGCTCGTTGGCAGAGTTGTATATTCGAGAATTGTGAGATTGCACGACATCCCAGTTAGTATTATTTTGGATAAGGATTCTCGTTTCACTTCTTAGTTTTGGAAACAATTTAAGACTTTAAGAACTCGTTCGAGTTTTTTAGCACAACATTTCACCTTTAGATGATGGACAGTCAAAGAGAATTATTCAGATTCTCGAGGATATGTTCAAGGCTTATGTGCTTGATTTTAGAGGCTCTTTGGATGATCACCTGTCATTGGCTAAATTTGCTTATAATAACTATCACGACCCTCATCTTACCAAAATACGTGTAAATTTTTTGCATTTTCATGCATCATTATTTATTCGTCCTTACCTCAATCGTGAACAGCTACTCTCCTCAACAATTGAGCTGTGTGTCAATGTTTATCTCAACCATCCATAATAATTTAATTTCAAAAGTAAACACTTTTATAAATACATCAGAGTTACTGTTTACAAGTGTTTACATTGCTTTACATCCCCAATGTTTACATACAAAATGCTATTGTGCTATGTCTAGTTTAAATACAAAATAATTTCAAGTGTGTATACCTTTAGCGATGAGATGAAGCGGATACCAAAAGGAATAAGCCTCCAGTCAAGCTCACTCTATGCTCAATTCTCTGTCGAGAGGGGGAAATAAGGGGGTGAGCAAACCACACGCTCAGTAAGGCAATCATTGTAACGACCCTTGACCATTGAAATTCGAGGGAATTTTTTTTTTAATTTAATTTACCCACTTATTTCCTTATTCACTTAGGTTGCATTCCTGCTCAGTGTCAAATCACTTTTCCTAATTCTTAATCCGTAATTAAATTTAAATTTCATATTTTGACCTATATGGTCGATAGAAATTTCGACAGCATAACGGCTTACATATGAGCCTACCCACCTGCAAATCAATTGTTTCGACAATCTTAGATATCCACAACTACCAAGCATGCTTTCCAAATCCACCTTTACAATTCAATACATCTATTTCGATTTAATACTAGTCATCTCAAATTATAATCCTACAATAATAATGTTTACATCGTTTTCCTTACAAATTATATCCCAACAAAATGTTCCCAATATATGTCTGTGCGTACAAATGTGTCTGGTAGAGGAATGTAATTGTATACCTTGACTGCGTGTACAAAAAGTAGCCTAGGGTAGCTCTTTCCCACCAGCCTACATCGTGTACGCGGCAAATAGCGTCTATAGATCACTGCAAATAATCTGAAAGGTATAGGGGTGAGCTTTCGGGAAAAAGCCCAGTAAGAAACACATTTAAAATGATCATGGTGGTTAAATCACATTGAATGCATGATAAAACCAAGAGATACGTTTCTTTACAAATATCACATAGCTTTCAAAGAGCGTATATATAAAACATAATTGATAGAAATATAATTTCGAAGAACAAATCTATTTAGTTACATCACAATCTATTGAAATACACAGAACTCCAGAATATTTCAAAATCGATAGAACTTCAAAAGCATAACTAATGTAGAAACATATAGCGAAGAATCAAAATCTTATAGCGTAGATCATATCGGATGGAGATTTAGCTAACTTATAGAGGGAAATCATAAATATGCCCGAAGACAGGATTCATATACGCCACAAAGGCGCGCATGACAAAAATGCATTGACCGTGTGGTACTTTGCAATCTGTAGGACTCAAGAGGTGGCCCCCACAGTAACATAGACTGTGTGGTACTTTGATCCTACAGAACTCAAGAGGTGGCTCCCCATGATCGAATGTCTTTGTGAACCGCATGGCACTTTACTCCCGTCGGACTCAAGAGGTGACCCCCACAGTAACATAGATTGTGTGTGTGAGACCCGAAATTTCATGTTATTATTCATTTTAAGATAAATCGAGAAGTTTAAGATTTGTGTAAATGTTTATACAGGGCCTAGAAAGATCAAGATGCCCGGGATAGTGGCACGAAACTCGAGGCACATGTTTTGAGGTAAGATCTTGAATTTAAGTAATTTTCAATAAAGTATGATTTTAAGTATGTTATGATGATTAGAAAGTGAAACTAATACATTAGAAGTTGAAAAATTAGTAAAACTCGGGTTTACACTAATCCGAGTAAATGAACCTAGAAATAGAAATAAATTCGAAATAAATTCTAGAAATTTAGGAAAATTATTCTGAGGCTATAGAAAATTATTATAAGACATAATTTACATGAAGAATGAAAATTGAGTGGAGATATGGAGGTTTCGGTGATCAAATGAATTTTTAAAGTAAACCGAAAACCCTAAGTTACATTGTTCGGTAATGACCAAGTTGTGTAAAATGGGCCCAATCGGGAAACTGTTCTTAAACAAGTGGGCCCCAAATTTTTATGAGAGATACTAGAGACATAGTAGCACACTTGAGAAGTGGAAATTTGGAAGCAAATGGGCCAAAACTATTTTTCATGGATTTTCTAATACTGACCAGTGGGCTGCCCCAACCCAGTGAACTGGATACCCATCAGGAAAACCCAAATTTTGACCCATCTAAAGATCTGACTTAAACCCAGCCTTTTATGAAATAAAACTAGACTTAATTATCTTTCATAGGGCTCTGAAAACACCTAGAAAGAAGCTCCCACACACTCTCACCTCCCTCCCGAAAGTTTCGCAGGCGTTACTGTAGCTCTCCCCTTCTTTAATTTTTTTGACCCATTTCCAAGTCGAATTGGACTCCACCCAAGAAGGATGAAATCTTCCCATTTCAATCCTCTATAACATATAAAAAATAAAACTATAGAGAAGTTCATTTAATAGGTGAAAACATAGATAGAAGAACAGGGGCAGAATATGCCATGTTCCGAGGTGAGAGAAAGTTTGATTTTTGAAAGTTTTTAGTTGGTTTTTCTTGTAGTTTTTGATGATTCTAAGCTATATACATGTTAATTACAGCTGAGGAATTTTTCAGAAGATCAAAAACTTGGTCAACTTTGGTCAAAGGTGAGAGAAACTTGATGGATGATGAAGATGATGAGATATGTTTATGTTTGATGATTTTTAAGGATTTTTAGTTAAGTAGAATTTAAAGAAAAAATTTATATGGAGGTGTGTAGTTCTGATCAGCATGCTTAAGTTGTGGAAATGATGAATTTTGGATGAATTCAAGGTTGTTAATAGTTAAATTTATACCGAAAAAGTCCGATTTATAGCTTAGTTTAGTGAAAAATCGAAAGGTGTGAGAATTTGTAAGAATTGGATTGATAAAGTGTGGATTATGGATATGAATAGGTATGTAGGTTATTAAGATAGTAAATGTGAAGTTAGAATGATTAAATTAGATAAAATAGCTTAAACTGACACTTAAATCGATAAAACCGAGGAAATAGGAAAAGTTGATAAAAAAGTCAAAATTGGTCAACTCTTAAGGAGATAAATACATATTTGGATATGTTGAGATGAAATCAAACAACATTTGATAAATTGGTATCATTTTGGGCAGCTCAGGAATTTGGCATGCAAAACGAGGTAAACCCAGACCTTGACAGAGTAACGTTGTTTTAGCTCTGTTGAGGTAAGGGATGCAATTTAAAATAGTACTAACCTCCTATATCTATTTATTGTTCATAAATGACTTGAAAATCGTAGAAAAAAATCTATTTGAAAACCATACTTTCTCGGTTTAAGTCTGAAAGGAATAATAAACCGTTTTTAGATACTGAAATCACGGTATTCACTTATTTTGCATAAATAAAATAGATATACATATTTTGTATGAATTATGACATGATTTGATGATTAAAGTTTCCATATGAAAGTTAGTAAGTATGAAAGTAAGGATTTTGAGACGACAGGCTACTATTAGTATATGCTGAGTGCATAATCATGCCTGCTACTTGTGGTGTCCTGGCTCCGCCACACGTAGTATTAGTTTAGATTCACCACTGTAGTGTCTATTCCACCTTAGTGGTGTTGTTTTTCACTACACGTGGTGTCTATTTTCGAAGTATCTTGTGACTGCACGGTGTGTGCCACTGGTGCCTGTGCCCTAGCTGTGTGCTGTGTGATTGAGGTTCTATATTAGAACCGCTGTACGACCCTGATCCAGTCTACAACCCTTACCATGGCCATAGGTATTATTACCTCTACTGAGGATATGATATGTTGCATGATAACTATGTTGAAATAGCCTAGTCTCCATGTTTTGATGTATAATATTTTAACGAAGAAAGTATGTATGATGTTTTAGTATATGAAAGTACGTACAACGTTTTGATGAAGTATGATTTTTAAAGTAAGCATGTAAAATGGTTTTCTAAGTATGTAAGTACGGAAGTATGTTTATTCTAAATTTCTAATTGTTTTTAAATAGTTAGAATTGTTTTAAATGCATATCTTACGGAGCTTTTCCCCAGAAGCTCACCCATTCTCTTCTCCCATTTCAGAGTACCTGCAGTGAGATTATTCAGCCATTTACAAGTATGTGAGTAACTGGTGGATTCAGTGCCTCCCAGACTACTTTTAGTCCTCGCTCAGGTATATCATCAGATATTTATTCCCAGACATGTATATTGTACAGATACTGGATTGCATATAAATACTTTTGGGATGTAATCAGTTGTTTTATGGATTATTATGTAAACGTTTTGGGAAGTGAATGAAATGTCGAAGATACTGAGTATGGATGTGGAAGTTGTAGTAAAAAAAAAAATTGTAGAGTTGAAAGTAATAAGTTTAAGAAATAAAATCAACTGCCTTGCGAATATAAACTGCGTTTACCTGCAGGGGGATAAGATATATTATAAAAGGTTATGCTGCCGAAATTTTTTGTAAAATTAAATGGTTAAAAGAATAAGTAAAGAAGGAAAAGAAGTAACCTACACTGTACAAGAATGCAACCTAAGTAGAAAAATAATATTTAAAGGAAAAAGTTAGCCCATATTTTCGCGCTTCAGGGGCGTTATAGTTAACGTGGTATCAGAGCAAGGGTTGTCTAGTACTGTCAGTGTCGGTATTTAATGTGTGATTACATCCCAAGTATCTGTACTTGTCTGGTTATAAATTGTATATACCTGTTATAGCTATAGCTAAAAAAATTATTGGTATCGATGCAGGTAATACGTAATCAATCAGTTACCATGAGTAGTAGAAGAGGTCACCAACGGAGGCAAGACCGACCCCCTTCACCTCTTTCCCCTCAACTAGAGAGTCTCGATTCCCAGATGAGGAGATTGGAGCAGAGTGTTCAGGGCATGAGATAGGGGCTTAATGCCCTCACAGCTATGCTTGCCCAGCAGTTTGGGGCATATGCTTTAGATACCGGTGCTACTACGCCCGCACCTCCTCCTCCACAGGCCCCTCAAGCACCTACGGTAGTTCAGACTCAGGTACAGATTGGGGTAAATGAAAAAGATAAGGTTGGAATAAAAGAATTTCTAAAGATGCATCCTCTAGAGTTTAAGGGTGTGAAGGAACCAGTACTGGCTGAGGAATGGCTGGCAGACTTGGAAAGGATATTTGAGTGTTTAGAGTGTACAGATGCAAATAGAGTTAGAATGACGACCTATATGTTGACTGGACAGGCTAGTATTTGGTGGAGAACCACCAGAACACATTTGAGGTCCCGACACCCAGAGATTACTTGGGAGACTTTCCTAGCTGCTTTCAGGGGTCAGTATGTACCGCTTGCTGCACAGCAAAGAATGTAGGAAGAGTTTTTTGAGTTATCACAGGGCAACATGACTGTGGATGAATATGAGAACAGATTTACTACTCTTATGCATTATGACCCTAAGATAGTCAGAGATGAGCAGCGTCGTACGCGGAGGTTTATGTCCGGGTTACGACTAGCCATTCGAGACAAACTCCTTGGTTTGCGTATTACAGAATTCAGTGATGCACTAGAGCGTGCTCAGGATATTGAAAGAGGCCTCGATGTTACTCAGGCTCAGTACGAATTTCGGAGGAAGTCAAAGGGTAAAGGTAAAAGAGTAGAGATCTCTAAATCAAAACCGGTGAGGGGTCAGACGAAGAGACTGAAGCTTGGCGAGGCTCCTGCAAGGGTTGATAGGCCTGGGACTACTACTGTTACCCCTATAACCACTCGGAGTCATCTGTTACCTATGAGAAGTTGTAAAGATTGTGGTAAGATGCACAGTGGGCCATGTTACTGGCGAGCGGGTGCCTATTTTGGTTGCAGACAGAGGGGACATCTGATTAAGGATTGTCCATTATTGTCGACCCCATAGCCTCGAGATCAGCCAACCCCACCTCCTGAGAGACAGATACAGGTTGCGCAAAGGCAAGCCCCCCAGAGACAGGCTACAGTGAAAGAGAAGGGTAAGAAGCCTGTCACCCGAGGGCGAGTGTTCGCACTTGATCAGGAGATAGCGGATACCTCATCCGATGTTATCAGAGGTAATCTTCTTATCTGTAATCATCGAGCTAATGTTTTGTTTGATCCTAGATCCACACACTCGTTCATTACACCTCAGTTTGCAAAATATCTGCATGTAAAATCTGAACCCCTAGATTTTGTATGTCATATTAGTACTCCCATGCATGAGACACAAATAACTGATAGAGTGTGTAGGAATTGTGAAATCAAGGTGGGAGACAAGGCAATGAATGCAGATCTAATATTACTAAATATGTTTGGTTTTGATGTAATATTAGGAATGGACTGGTTAGCCGCTAATAGAGTAAGTTTAGACTGCTATACTAAGACTGTAACCTTCTCCCTACCTGATAAATTTGAAGTATGTTTTGCAGTTAAGAAAGGAAACATATGATGCTTTTAAATATGAAATTCCATGAACTTTTTGATGTTTTATTGTTGATGAAGGTTATATAGCCTTTGTTTCGGATATAAGCTGGGAACATCTAAGTATACAGGTTATACCAGTTGTTTGTGAGTTTCTGGATGTATTTCCTGATGAATTATCGGGGTTACCACCGGAGAGAGAGCTGGAGTTTTCTATTGACTTAGTACCAGATACCCAGCCAATCTTTAAGACTCCCTATAGAATGGCACCAATCGAATTAGAGGAGCTGAAAAAACAGTTGCAGGAATTACTGGACAAGGGTTTTATTAGACCCAGTGTGTCACCTTGGGGAGATCCAATTTTATTTGTGCGAAAGAAGGATGGTAGCCTCCGGTTATGTATAGATTATCGATTACTGATTAAGGCTACGATAAAGAACAAGTACCCCTTGCCCAGAATCGATGATTTGTTTGATCAGTTGAGAGGGGCTTCAGTATTCTCGAAGATTGATCTAAGGTCCGACTATCACCAGTTGAGAATCAGAAAAGAAGATGTGGTCAAAACAGCATTCAGAACCAGATATGGTCACTATGAGTTTTTGGTGATGCCCTTTGGCCTGACCAATGCCCCTGCTGCTTTCATGAGTCTGATGAATGAAGTATTTCAGGATTATCTAGACTAATTTGTGATTGTCTTTATTAATGACATATTGGTTTACTCTAAGTCCCGAGAGGAACATGAGCAACATTTGAGGACAGTGCTCTAGACTCTTCGAGAGAAACAGTTGTTTGGGAAATTGAGTAAATGTGAATTTTGGCAGGAGCAGATAGCTTTCCTCGGTCACATTGTATCCAAGGACGGGGTGTCAGTTGATCCGTCTAAGGTTGATGCAGTACTCAAATGGGAACAGCCGAGGACTATAATAGAGATTCGGAGTTTTCTAAGGCTAGCGGGGTACTACCGAAGATTTGTAGAGGGATTCTCTAGAATAGCAGCTCCACTGACTAAGCTCAGGCGTAAAGGAGTTCCTTTTGTCTGGTCAAAAGCATGTGAGCAGAGTTTTCAGGAGCTCAAATGGAGATTAAATACCGCGCCCGTCCTAACTATTTCGAGTGGTTTGGGAGGATTCGCAGTATACTGTGATGCATCTCACGAGGGTTTGGGATGTGTATTAATGTAGAACAGTCGAGTTATAGCTTATGGTTCTAGACAATTAAAGGACCACGAGCGAAACTATCCCATTCATGATCTGGAGTTAGCCACTGTGGTATTTGCTTTGAAGATTTGGCGGCACTACCTGTATGGTGAGAAATTTCAGATCTTCACTGACCACAAGAGCTTGAAGTATATATTTGATCAAAAAGAGCTTAACATGAGACAGAGACAGTGGTTAGAGCTTTTTAAGGATTATGATTGTGAGATTGTGTATCATCCGGGTAAGGCAAACGTGGTGGCAGATGCTCTCAGTAGGAAGGGTATAGTGTCGCATATGATGGTCAGAGAATGGGAGCTATTGGAACAGTTCGCCAGACTCCAGATTAATGTTCAAGAAGCGGAGGTTCGATTTATGGCTAGCCTGTGGATTGAGCCCAGCATCTTAGATCATATCAGAATGGGGCAAAGAAATGATCAGAGATTACTTGATATGGTTAGCCAAGTAGAGCGAGCTTTGCACTCAGATTTTATGGTCAGTGATGATGGGTTGTTGAGGTTCAAGGGCCGAATCTATGTTCTGAGCGATGATACCCTGAGACAGCAGATTTTGAGAGAGTCTCACTGCTCCTGCAATACCATGCACCCAGGCAGTACCAAGATGTATCATGATCTACGGAAGGTGTATTGGTGGGTTGGTTTGAAGCGGGATGTAGCAGAATTTATGGCCAGATGCTTGGTATGTCAATAGGTTAAGATTGAGTATCAGAAGCCCGCAGGATTTCTTAAGCCCTTGCCAGTGCTTACGTGGAAATGGGAGCACATTACGATGGATTTTATTATAGGGTTACCCCGGACCCGAAGAGGTCATGACGCAATCTAGGTAATAGTTGATAGATTGACTAAGAGTGCCCACTTCCTCGCCATTAAGAGTACAGATTCTTTGAGTGCCTTAGCAGAACTGTATGTCAGAGAGGTAGCTCGTTTACATGGGGCTCCCGTGAGCATTACATCTGATAGAGATTCCAGGTTTACCTCCAGATTTTGGACACATTTTCAAGAAGCTGTGAGATCTTAGTTAAATCTCAGCACCGCCTATCATCCTCAGACTGACGGTCAGTCCGAGTGGACTATTCAAACCTTGGAGGATATGTTGAGGGCGTGTGTAATGGATTTTAAGGGTTCATGGGACGACCATTTGCCCCTCACAGAGTTCGCATATAATAACAGCTACCATACTAGTATCGGGATGGCACCTTATGAAGCTCTTTATGGCAGGAGATGTAGGTCCCCAGTTGCTTGGGAAGAAGTGGGTGATCGGAATATTATGGCTCCTGATTTAGTGGAACAAGCAATGAAGGATGTTCAGATTATTTGTAACAGACTCCGAGCAGCTCAGAGTCGACAGAAGAGTTACGTCGATGTGCGAAGACGGCCACTGGAGTTTCAGGTTGAGGACTTTGTGTTTCTGAAGGTCTCTCCAAGCAAGGGCATCATGCGTTTTGGAAAGAAAGGGAAGTTGAGTCCTCGCTTCATCGGTTCGTTTGAGATACTTGAGAGAGTGGGAGATGTTGCTTACCGGTTAGTTTTACCTCCACAACTTTCTGAGATACATAACATTTTCCACGTCTCAATGTTGAGGAGATACAATCCGGATCCATCCCATGTCATTGAATATGAAGCTTTGGACATCCAGGGAGATATGAGTTATGTAGAAGAACCTATCCGGATACTCGATAGGAAGGAAAGGGTACTTCGGACGAAGATCCCATTGGTAAAGATTCTTTGGCAGCACCACTCCATGGATGAAGCAACGTGGGAACTAGAGAGTCTTATGAGGGAGAAGTACCCTCGGTTGTTTGACGGACCGAGCTGAATTTGGAGGATCAAATTCTTAAAAAAAGTGGGGAGGAATGTGAGACCCAAAATTTCATGTTATTGTTCATTTTAAGATAAATTGAGAAGTTTAAGATTTGTGTAAATGTTTATACAGGGCATAGAAAGATCGAGATGACCGGGATAGTGGCACGAAACTCGAGGCACATGTTTCGAGGTAAGATCTTGAATTTAAGTAATTTTCAATAAAGTATGATTTTAAGTATGTTATGATGATTATAAAGTGAAACTAATACATTAGAAGTTGAAAAATTAGTAAAACTCGAGTTTACACTAAACCGAGCAAATGAACCTAGAAATAGAAATAAATTTGAAATAAATTCTAGAAATTCATGAAAATTATTCTGAGGCTATAGGAAATTATTATAAGACATAATTTACATGAGGAATGCAAATTGAGTGGAGATATGGAGGTTTCGGTGATCAAATGAATTTTTAAAGTAAACTGAAAACCTTAAGTTACATTGTTCGGTAATGACAAGTTGTGTAAAATGGGCCCAATCAGGAAACTTTTCTTAAACAAGTGGGCCCCAAATTTTTATGAGAGATACTAGAGACATAGTAGCACACTTGAGAAGTGGAAATTTGGAAGCAAATGAGCCAGAACTATTTTTCATGGATTTTTTAAAACTGACCAGTGGGCTGCCCTAACCCAGTAAACTGGATACCCATTAGGAAAACCCAAATTTTGACCCATCTAAAGATCTGACTTAAACCCTACCTTTTAGGAAATAAACCTAGACTTAATTATCTTTCATAGGCCTCTAAACGCACCCAGAAAGAAGCTCCCATGCGCTCTCACCTCCCTCCCGAAAGTTCCACAGGCGTTACTGTAGCTCTCCCCTTCTTTAATTTTTTTGACCCCTTTCCAAGCCGAATTGGACTCCGGCCAAGAAGGATGAAACCTTACCCTTTCAATACTATATAACATATAAAACATTCAGCTATAAAGGAGTTCATTTACGAGGTGAAAACATAGATAGAAGAATAGGGGCAGAATCTGCCCTGTTTCGAGGTGAGAGAAAGTTTGATTTTTGAAAGTTTTTAGTTGGTTTTTCTTGTAGTTTTTGATGATTCTAAGCTATATACATGTTTAATTACAGCTGAGGAATTTTTCGGAAGATCAAAAACTTGGTCAACTTTGGTCAAAGGTGAGAGAAACTTGATGGATGATGAAGATGATGAGATATGTTTATGTTTGATGATTTTTAAGGATTTTTAGTTAAGTAGAATTTAAAGAAATAATTTATATGGAGGTGTGTAGTTCTGATCAGCATGCTTAAGTTGTGGAAATGATGAATTTTGGATGAGTTCAAGGTTGTTAATTGTTAAATTTATACCGAAAAAGTTCGATTTATAGCTTGGTTTAGTGAAAAATCGAAAGGTGTGAGAATTTGTAAGAATTGGATTGATAAAGTGTGGATTATGGATATTAATGGGTATGTAGGTTATTAAGATAGTAAATGTGAAGTTAGAATGATTAAATTGGATAAAATAGCTTAAACCGACACTTAAATCGGTAAAACTGAGGAAATAGGAAAAGTTGATAAAAAAGTCAAAATTGGTCAACTCTTAAGGAGATAAATACATATTTGGATATGTTGAGATGAAATCAAACAACATTTGATAAATTGGTATCATTTTGGGCAGCTCAGGAATTTGGCACGCAAAACGAGGTAAACCCAGACCTTGACAGAGTAACATTGTTTTAGCTCCGTTGAGGTAAGGGATGCAATTTAAAATAGTACTAACCTCCTATATCTATTTATTGTTCATAAATGACTTGAAAATCATAGAAAAAAATCTGTTTGAAAACCATACTTTCTCGGTTTATGTCCGAAAGGAATAATAAACCGTTTTTAGATACTGAAATCACGGTTTCACTTATTTTGCTCAAATAAAATAGATATACATATTTTGTATGAATTATGACATGATTTGATGATTAAAGTTTCCATATGAAAGTAAGTAAGTATGAAAGTAAGTAAGTATGAAAGTAAGGATTTTGAGACGACAGGCTACTATTAATATATGCTGAGTGCATAATCATGCCTGCTACTTGTGGTGTCTTGGCTCCTCCACACGTAGTATTAGTTTAGATTCACCACTGTAGTGTCTATTCCATCTTAGTGGTGTTGTTTTTCACTACACGTGGTGTCTATTTTCGAAGTATCTTGTGACTGCACGGTGTGTGCCACTGGTGCCCGTGCCCTAGCTGTGTGCTAGTGTGATTAAGATACTATATTAGAACCGCTGTACGACCCTGATCTAGCCTACAGCCCTTACCATGGTCATAGGTATTATTACCTCTACTGAGGATATGATATGTTGCGTTATAACTATGTTGAAATAGCCTAGTCTCCATGTTTTGATGTATAATATTTTAACGAAGAAAGTATGTATGATGTTTTAGTATATGAAAGTACGTACAACGTTTTGATGAAGTATGATGTATTTTAAAGTAAGCATGTAAAATGGTTTTCTAAGTATGTATGTACGAAAGTATGTTTATTCTGAATTTCTAATTGTTTTTAAATGGTTAGAATTGTTTTAAATGCATACCTTACAGAGCTTTTCCCCAGAAGCTCACCCCTTCTCTTATCCTATTTCAAAATACCTGCAGTGAGATTATTCAGCCATTTACAAGCACGTGAGTAGCTGGTGGATTCAGTGCCTCCCGGACTACTTTCAGTACTCGCTCAGGTATATCATCAGATATTTATTCCCAGATATGTATATTGTACAGATATTAGATTGTATATAAATACTTTTGGGATGTAGTCAGTTGTTTTATGGATTATTATGTAAACGTTTTGGGAAGTGAATGAAATGTCGAAAATACTGAGTATGGATGTGGAAGTTGTAGTAAAACAAAAATTGTAGAGCTGAAAGTAATAAGTTTAAGAAATAAAATCAACTGCCTTGCGAATATAAACTGAGTTTACCTGCAGGGGGATAGGATATATTTTAAAAGGTTATGCTGCTGAAATTTTTGGTAAAGTTAAATGGTTAAAAGAATAAGTTAAGAAAGAAAAGAAGTAACCTACACTGTACAGGAATGCAACATAAGTAGAAAAATAATATTTAAAGGAAAACGTTAGCCCCTATTTTCGCACTTCCGGGGCGTTACAGTGTGACACTTTGCTCCCACAGAACTCAAGAGGTGCCCCTCCACGTTCGCATGTCTTTGTGAACTGTGTGGCACTTTGCTCCCGTCGGACTCAAAAGGTAGCCCCCACGTTCACATGTCATTGTGAAAATTGCGTGGCACTTTGCTCCCGTCGGACTCAAGAGGTAGCCCCCACAATTCCACTATACAATACCCTTTTTGTCTCAAAACAGAGTTTTCAAAATCTTGCTTGGGTTTTTATAGCTCATTAACTCATATCGAGTAATAAAATCGGATTTCTTGAAATCTGAAAACTCTTTCATAAAACAGAAAGACTGTGTGGCACTCTGTTCCCGTAGGACACAAGAGGTGGCCCCCACAATTGCCTTTCAAAAACAAATTTCATTTCTTAAGCATAAGTTCACATACCAAATTTCATTTCATTCAGAAACATGAAATCAATCATACATAAGTCGAAACCATGAAATTTATTCAGAAATCATGTTTGAAACTATGCATTTAATTTTCATATAGCATTTCTTTCTCTCGAAAACATGATCGAATAAATCTTGGGCTTATTAGATGTCGGGTTTTGTTTTACAATCAAGGGTTACACGAGAAGGCACGAAAACACATAAATAAATCGGAGTCTAAGGGTAAGGATACCATTACCATCTTAAATTACACCCCTTACCTCGATTTGACGAAATTTTCGAATTCGAGTGGTGACGCCTTCTAGTAACTCCTTTAATTCCTTCTATGATCACCTACACCGAAATTGTATACTTAGCACCCTATTCATGCGAATTGTCCAAATTGCGTTAAAATCGTAACCTATCGTTATTACTGCGTGTGTACGTATTATTGTATATACTTAGGCCAACACGCACGTTTATATATTTCTTTACTATTTATATATTTTGTACCTACAAGTATTAACATATACCTTTATCATATACATCCACATGTATATACGCATAAATATATATATATATATACACACTCCTATACGTATATACACACTCCTAAACGTATATATATATATATATATATATATATATATATATATATATATATACTTTTATTTGTTTTCATGTTTCCCTATCTCATATATATACATTCTTTGTAAGTTTTTCATTTTTCCTTATCGCATATGCATACATATTTTTTGTATAAATACTAGCATATCCATTCATTATATACACCTATATGTATATACACCTATATATATATATATATATATATATATATATATATATATATACACTCCTATATAAATATATTATTATTGTTTTCCCAATTTTTTTTCCTTATCACATATACATACATATTTGCCTACTCCTCATCATTCCCATTTTTGCCAAATTAAATCAACACTAACATGTTTGTATCTCAATCTATATGTACATGTCTATTAAATATACATATATACATAAATATACCATTTACCTTTTCTATTTTCTTTTTCTTCTTTTTTTTTCTTCTTTTTTTTTTCTTAAATTTGGCTTCCCGCCAAATTTCTTTCCTTTCTTCTACCTCCTACCCGAGCTCACTGTTCATCACCTTCAACCAACCTTCCCTGTCACTGCTACCCCTTTCCAACATTTCCTTCCTGGTGTGGCATCATCACCATCGCCATCATCATCTTCACCACCAACCCCGATTCAGTACTGCCGACTCTTCCCTGTCTTCCACTGTCTCTGCTCGGTTTCCAACTTCCAGGGAGATGGAATGCCCTCTGTTCCAGCCTCTATTTTTTTATCCACATCGCTTGAGCTTCTCATGCTTGGGTTTTATTTGGCCATTAAGCAAAGCTCATCTGGGAGCAGGGAGGGTGTAACGACCCTGCTTTCCCCTCGTCCTTCTTTTCCTCTTCATCATTTTTTTTCCAGGTGCCCTCTAACGTCTGTTCTCCTCTGTTCCCTGCCTGTATTCACTCCTCGGATCCCTTCCTGATCGGTAGTAATCCGGGGCTTCAGCTTGCCCCCTGTCTTATGTTTTGTTTTCACCAGCTAGTCGATATTCTGCTTTACGGTCCGTCTCTTGTCTCTTTTCTGCTCGGTTCTAATGTTTTGTTGCTGTTTCCACCCATCCTGTTTCCTGTCAAGATCAGTTTTCCAGGTCTCGATTTTTTTTCTTCTTCCTCCTTTTCTTTTCTTTCACCGAGCCTATCAATTGTCCACCCTCACACTTCCCTTCTGCAGTCTACTATTTCTCCTGCTGCAGACTCCCTTGGGTTTGCTTCACTTACTCCTGACAGCCCATTCCTTTGCTGGTGACCAAACCATTATTCACTGCATATTACACGCAAAACATTGCAGTTCCAATAAATATATATATTTTATTTGATATTCGGCTGTAGCCACTGCACCTACTGCCATTCATTTAATTTAATTCAGCTGTAGCCACTGCACCCACTGCACCTACACCACTTATACTTCAATCTTAACATGTAGTCAATTGTTATCACCACCGTATTCAGCAATAAATTCCAGCCCTTCAACATGTTTTAGTTTCCTTCTCTATTCCCGCTATTCGTTCATAAATATGGTTGGCCATTTTACTTACTCAACTCTGACTTTCCCCCGAGCAATATCAGCCCAAGGCTAATTGTTTGGGACAAATCGGGTTGGCTTCTTTAGAAGTCAATCTTTGTTCTTCTAAATTGTTAAAATGGTCTAACAATCATAATAATATATAATTTAATTAATGAGAGTATAATATTACATTATATTTCATTTAGTATCATGTATGATTTTGTACTCATTAAAACTTTGAAATAAAATGTCTTATATGCTTGAATTTATCTATATCCCTCATGCTATAGTATACTTTAATTAATCATCCACCAAAAGCACAATTTTTTTTAATCCCAAAGTTTTAATCCGCTACTCATAGTTGAAACCGGTTGTTTATATATATATATACAAAAAAAAAATTTGTGGAGTTTACATTCTCCCCACCTTTAAAGAATTTGGTCCTCCAAATTCATTCGGGTTTATCAAAATAGATGAGGGTCCTTCTAGACGCTGTCAAGTCTCTTTATCTTTCCCTTTTCTTAGTGACTTTAGAAATATACAATTCATATCATCATAATTGCGCCTTGGGCACTGCTCCTCAAAATAATTTTAAATGGAGTCATCTTAGCTTGACTAAACATCCCAATATCTCCTATCTTAATTTCACAATTCCTACACACCATATTAATCCTTTGAGATTTATACAGGGGTGTGGTAACGTGTAACATGAAATCTAGATGCTCAGGTTTCACAGGCAGTTTACATGCAAAATGGGGTGATATAAAAAAAATGCATAGAACCTGAATCCAATAATACATGTGCCTCGTGGTTACAAATTAAAAGCTTACCCTGAATGGTCTCAGTGGAAGCATCAGCAGTCTCTCAGTCCAAGGTAAAGACTCTCCCATGAGTGACAGGCTCCTTTCCTTTCTCTGCTGCGGTAGCCCGTCTCTGTGGGACTTGTCTCTGGAGAGCTTGCCCCACAGGTTGTCGTGGTAGCTCTGGGGGCTGTGGAACCTTATTCAGTGGGCAATCTTTAATCAGGTGTCCCCTCTGTCCACACTTAAAACAGCTCCCTGTAGCACTGTAACAAATACCTTCATGGGGTTTACCGCACTCCCTACATAACTTCCCATATTACTGTGGATCTCTGGTAGTCTGTAGAGCAGGTACAGGAACGGTGGGCCAATCAACCCTAGTCCTAGACTTATCTGTCCTTTGCCTCTTAGGCTGGCCCCTCCGAAAATCTTGCCTCACCCACACCGTCTGCATACTCCCATCTCTGTTCTTTCCCTTAAGGCCATACTCCGTCTGTGTAACATTCAGGCCCCACTCAACCATCTGTGCTCTTCCCAGGGCATCCTGAAATTCAGTAATCCATAACCCCAAAAGATGATCTCGAATAGTTGGTCTCAACCCTGCTAGAAACCTCTCAGTCCGACACTCTTCATTCTGGAACATCTCCGGATCATACCTCATCAGCATAGTGAACTTACTTTCGTACTCATCTACGGTCATACTGCCCTGTACCAAATTTAGAAAGTCCATCCTTAACTTCTGCTGGGTAGCTAGTGGAACATACTGCTTCCTAAAGGCTGTGGAGAATGCATCCCAACTAATCACCAGGTGCTGAGCCGTCAGAAGGACCTTGGTGGATCCCCACCAATACTCTGCTTGGCCCTACAGCATGTAGGTGGCCATGGAAATCTTCTCAACATCAGAACACCCCAAAAAATCGAAGATCTTCCCAAGGCTCACCAGCCACTCTTCAGCCTCTACTGGATTCTTAATTCCTTTAAATGCTTGATGCCTCATCTTCAGGAAATCCTTCATCCTACCGACATCCCTCTCCTCCCTCCGGGCCTGTACGGGAGGCTGAGGCGCCATAGGTACTGGCAAAACTGGTGGGAGAGGAGGTGGTGCTTGTGACGGAGTTGGCACCGGAGTAGGGATCGGTGCTGTGCCAGCTGAATCAGAAGCATTTGCCCCTAAGTGTTGGGCAACCATGGCAGCTATCGATTCCAGTCCTCGCTCGAGACGCTGCTCCAACTGCTGTTCAAATCAAGCCATACGAGTATTGGGGCTCTCTGGCTGCGGTGAAGGAGCTGGAGGTGGCTGAGCCTGCCTCCGAGGACGTCCTCGTTCTCCACTCGTCGTGCAGTGATCTAATACCTGCGCGTAATTCCAAAGATCAAACCTTAAAGTCATTAGGTATACATTACCTACAATCAGACAAGCACAGATATTGGGATGTAATTTAATCCTTATTTTTCAAACTAGCAGTACTAGACAACCTTCGCTCTGATACCACTTAAACTGTAACGACCCTTGACCCTTGAAATTCGGAGAAATTTTTTTTTATTTAATTTACCCACTTATTCCCTTATTCACTTAGGTTGCATTCCTGCTCAGTGTCAAATCACTTTTCCTAATTCTTAATCCATAATTAAATTTAAATTTCATATTTTGACCTATATGGTCGATTGAAATTTCGGCAGTATAACAGCTTACATATGAGCCTACCCACCTGCAAATCAATTATTTCGACAATCCTAGATATCCACAACTACCAAGCATGCTTTCCAAATCCACCTTTACAATTCAATACATCTATTTCGATTTAATACTAGTCATCTCAAATTATAATCCTACAATAATAATGTTTACATCATTTTCCTTACAAATTACATCCCAACAAAATGTTCTCAATATATGTTTGTGCGTACAAATGTGTATGGTAGAGGAATGTAATTGTATACCTTGACTGCGTGTATAAAAAGTAGCCTAAGGTAGCTCTTTCCCACCAGCCTACGTCGTGTACGCGACAAATAGCGTCTATAGATCACTGCAAATAATCTGAAAGGTAGAGGGGTGAGCTTTCGAAAAAAAGCCCAGTAAGAAATGCATTTAAAATGATCATGGTGGTTAAATCACATTGAATGCATGATAAAACCAAGAGATATGTTTCTTTACAAATATCACATAGCTTTCAAAGAGCGTATATATAAAACATAATTGATAGAAATATAATTTCGAAGAAAAATCTATTCAGTTACATCACAATCTATCGAAACACACAGAACTCCAGAATATTTCAAAACTGATAGAACTTCAAAAGCATAACTAATGTAGAAACATATATCGAAGAATCAAAATCTTATAGCATAGATCATATCGGATGGAGATTTGGCTAACTTATTGAGGGAAATCATAAATATGCCCGAAGGCAGGATTCATATACGCCACAAAGGTGCGCATGACAAAAATGCATAGATCGTGTGTCACTTTGCAATCTGTAGGACTCAAGAGGTGGCCCCCACAGTAACGTAGACTGTGTGGTACTTTGCTCCCATAGAACTCAAGAGGTGGCCCCCCACGATCGCATGTCTTTGTGAACCGCATGGCACTTTGCTCCCGTCGGACTCAAGAGGTGACCCCCACAGTAACATAGACTGTGTGACACTTTGCTCCCATAGAACTCAAGAGGTGGCCCCCCACGTTCGCATGTCTTTGTGAACCGTGAGGCACTTTGCTCCTGTCGGACTAAAGAGGTAGCCCTCACGTTCACATGTCATTGTGGAAATTGCGTAGCACTTTGCTCCTGTCGGACTCAAGAGGTAGCCCCCACAAATCCACTATACAATGCCCTTTTTGTCTCAAAACAGAGTTTTCAAAATCTTACTTGGGTTTTTATAGCTCATTAACTCATATCGAGTAATAAAATCAGATTTCTTGAAATCTGAAAACTCTTTTATAAAACAGAAAGACTGTGTGGTACTTTGTTCCTGTAGGACTAAAGAGGTGGCCCCTACAATCGCCTTTCGAAAATAAATTTCATTTCTCAAGCATAAGTTCACATACCAAATTTCATTTCATTCAGAAACATGAAATCAATCATACATAAGTCGAAACCATGACATTTATTTAGAAATCATGTTTGAAACTATGCATTTAATTTTCATATAGCATTTCTTTCTCTCGAAAACATGATCGAATAAAACTTGGGCTTATTAGGTGTCGGGTTTTGTTTTACAATCAAGGGTTGCACGAGAAGGCACGAAAACACATAAATAAATCGGAGTCTAAGGGTAGGAATACCATTACCATCTTAAATTACACCCCTTACCTCGATTTGTCGAAATTTTTGAATTCGAGTGGTGACGCCTTCTAGTAACTCCTTTAATTCCTTCTATGATCACCTACACTGAAATTGTATATTTAACACCCTATTGATGCGAATTGTCCAAATTGCGTTAAAATCATAGCCTATCGTTACTACTGCATGTGTACGTATTATTGTATATACTTTGGCCAACACGCACATTTATATATTTCTTCACTATTTATATATTTTGTACCTACAAGTATTAACATATACCTTTATCATATACATCCACATGTATATACGTATAAATATATATATATATATATATATATATATACACACTCCTATACGTATATATATATATACTTTTATTTGTTTTCATGTTTCCCTATCTCATAAATATACATTCTTTGTATATACATATACTAGCACACATTCATCATATATACCCCCACATGTATATGCACCTAAATAAATATATATATATATATTATCATTGTTTTCCATTTTTCCTTATCACATATGCATACATATTTTTTGTACAAATACTAGCATATCCATTCATTATATACACCTATATGTATATACACCTAAATATATATATATATATATATATACACTCCTATATATATATATATTATTATTGTTTTCCCAATTTTTTTTCCTTATCACATATACATACATATTTGCCTACTCCTCATCATTCCCATTTTTGCCAAATTAAATCTACACTAACATGCTTGTATCTCAATCTATATGTACATGTATATTAAATATACATATATACATAAATATACCATTTACCTTTTCTATTTTCTTTTTCTTCTTTCCTTTTTTTTTTAATTTGCTTCCCGCCAAATTTCTTTCCTTTCTTCTTCCTCCTACCCGAGCTCACTGTTCATCACCTTCAACCAACCTTCCCTGTCACTGCTACCCCTTTCCAACATTTCCTTCCCGGTGTGGCATCATCACCATCGCCATCATCATCTTCACCATCAACCCCGATTCAGCACTGCCGACTCTTCCCTGTCTTCCACTGTCTCTGCTCGGTTTCTAACTTCCAAGGAGATGGAATGCCCCCTGTTCCAGCCTCTATTTTTTTGTCCACATCGCTTGAGCTTCTCATGCTTGGGTTTTATTTGGTCGTTGAGCAGAGCTCATCTGGGAGCAGGGAGGGTGTAGCGACCCTGCTTTCCCCTCGTCCTTTTCCTCTTCATCATTTTTTTTATTCCAGGTGCCCTCTATCGTCTGTTCTCCTCTGTTCCCTGCCTGTATTCACTGCTCGGATCCCTTCCTGATCGGTAGTAATCGGGGACTTCAGCTTGCCCCCTGCCTTGTGTTTTGTTTTCACCAGCTAGTCGATATTCTGCTTTACGGTCCGTCTCTTGTCTCTTTTTTGCTCGGTTCTAATGTTCTGCTGCTGTTTCCACCCATCCTGTTTCCTGTCAAGATCAGTTTTCCAGGTCTTGGTTTTTTTTCTTCTTCCTCCTTTTCTTTTCTTTCACCGAGCCTATCAGTTGTCCACCCTCACACTTCCCTGCTGCAGTCTACTATTTCTCCTGCTGCAGACTCCCTCGGGTTTGCTTCACTTGCTCCTGACAGCCTATTCCTTTGCTGGTGACCAAACCATCATTCACTGCATATTACACGTAAAACACTGCAGTTCCAATAAATATATATATTTTTATTTGATATTCTGTTGTAGCCACTGCACCTACTGCCATTCATTTAATTTAATTCGGCTGTAGCCACTGCACCCACTGCACCTACACCACTTATACTTCAATCTTAACATGTAGTCAATTGTTATTACCACTGTATTTAGCAATAAATTCCAGCCCTTCAACATGTTTTAGTTTCCTTCTCTATTCTTGCTATTCGTTCATAAATATGGTTGGCCATTTTACTTACTCAACTCTGACTTTCCCCCGAGCAATATCAGCCCAAGGCTAATTGTTTGGGACAAATCGGGTTGGCTTCTTTAGAAGTCAATCTTTGTTCTTCTAAATTGTTAAAATGGTCTAATAATCATAATAATATATAATTTAATTAATGAGAGTATAATATTACATTATATTTCATTTAGTATCATGTATGATTTTGTACTCATTAAAACTTTGAAATAATGTCTTATATGCTTGAATTTATCTATATCCCTCATGCCATAGTATACTTTAATTAATCATCCACCAAAAGCACAATTTTTTTTTAATCCCAATGTTTTAATCCACTACTCATAGTTGAAATCAGTTGTTTATATATATATAAAAAAATATTTGTGGAGTTTACAATCATGCGAACAGGTAGATACTGCACTATCTATGTGATCGTGATGCCATGCTCAAAAGCATTTAGTTCATCATTTATCTCAAAACATGAGTGTATGATTGTGTTAATGGTATGTAAAGCATTCATGCTATTAAAATCCAGTGCACAATTCAATTCAAAGCATGACATTAATCATCATGCATAATTTATAAGTAAAGTATGGCATTAAACATCATGCGTCAGTACACTTTGAAAACCATTAACATACTTTCATCTCAAAACACTTCAACTCTAGTCAGGATTCAGCCCTCCCTCGGACTATCCTGACCCACAAAACATTTCAAATATGGATTTATTCTCAAAGCAATAGACATATGAGATAGGCAATTCAATAAGGGAAATAACCTCTAGGTCTATGGCCATAACTTGTGATATCGGCTACACGGATCATGTGTGCGGAATATCACCACTATTTGCTTCCACACGGGAGGTTGGTTAAATCTTACCCTGTAACGACCCTTGACCTTTAAAAATCAGGGGAAATTTTTTTTGAATTTAATTTACCCACTTATTACCTTATTCACTTAGGTTGTATTCCCGTGTAATGTCAAATCACTTTTTCTAATTCTATATCCGAATTTGTATATTTAAACTTCATACTTTGACTTATATAGCCGATAGAAATTTCGGCAGCATAACGGCTTACATATGAGCCTACCCACCTGCAAATCAATTGTTTTCGACAATCCTAGATATCCACAACTACCAAGCATACTTTTTCAATCCACCTTTACAACTCAATACATCTATTTCGATTTAATACTAGCCATCTCAAAATATAATCCCAAAATAATATTGTTTACATCGTTTTCCTTACAAATTAAATCCCAACAAAAATATTCCCAATATATGTGTTTGTGCGTACATATATGTCGGTACAAGAATGTAAATGTATACCTTTCTGCGTGTACAAAAAGTACCTAGGGTAGCTCTTCCCACCAGTCTACGTCGTGTACACGACATGTAGCGCCTACGGATCACTGCAAATAGTCTAAGAGGTAGAGGGGTGAGCTTTTTGGGAAAAGCCCAGTAGGAAAATGCATTTAAAACGGTCATAGTAATTCAAATATGTAGAAAACATAATAGTACATATAATGATTTCTTTCTGAAACTAACATAAAGGGCATTCAAAATTAAGGATAATCGAAAACATCATGAATCAAAACGTAATTCTTTAAGTACGTGAACTTAACAGATATTACGTAAACTTTTCGTATATTAAGAATTCCAAAACAGGAATATATGTCAAACCACATATTATAAAATCATATTCTTAAAATAAAGTTTAATTCGGATAGAGACTACATCGGCCCATATAATTATGATGCGGCAATAACCAAATCATCCTCCGTAGAGGGAATTCAGAACCCGAAGGTGAAATTCAGAACCTGAAGGTGAAATTCAGAACTCGAAGGTAAATTTCAGAACCTAAAGGTAGATTTCAGAACCCGAAGGTAAATTCAGAACCCGAAGGTAAATTTCAGAACCCGAAAGTAAATTCAAAACCTGAAGGTAAATTTCAAAACCCGAAGGTAAATTTTAGAACCCGAAGGTAAATTCAGAACCCGAAGGTAAATTTCAGAACTCGAAGGTAAATTTCAGACGCCACACAGGCGAGTTCAGACGCCACACAGGCGAAGTTGACATGCGTAAGCATACAACATAAATGACCCTTAGTCTCAAAACATACTATAGTTTTCGTATATAAAAATATCGAAATAAAATCATCTCATTCAAAAGACAATTTCAGAGAACATGCTCTCGTTTCAGAAGTCAAATTTGAAAATATGCAATTATTCAAAAACACAAATACAGGGAGCATATTCTTGATCAGAAATATAAATTTAGAAACATGCATGAAAATCATACTTCATGTCTTTGTAAGCTTTCCTTAATCATGGTTCAGAAAGTAACTATTACCGTTTTAAATTATATCCCCTTACATCGATCAATCGAAATTTTTGACTTCGAGTGGTGATGCCTCTTAGTGCCTCCTTTAATTCATTCTACAATCACCTACACCGAAATTATATACTTAGCACCCTATTTATACGAATTATCCGAATTGCGTTAAAATCGCAAACTATTCGTTATTACTTCGTGTGTATGTATCATTGTACATATCTAGGCCAACACGCACGTTTATATATTTTCTTTACTATTTATATATTTTGTACATACAAATATTAACATATACCTTTATTATATACATCTACATGTATATACACATATATATATACACTCCTATATATATATTTATTTGTTTTCCATTTTTCCTTATCACATGTATATATTCTTTGTATGTACATATACTAACATACACATTTATCTTATATACACCCATATGTATATACACCAACATATATATATATATATATATATATATATATATATATTATTTGTTTCCATTATTCATCATCACATAAATATTTATTTATTTGCCTATTTCTCATCTTTCCTATTTATTTTCCACATCAAATCTAATCTACCTTATCATACTTATACACACAATCACATATATATACATGTACATTAAATATACATATATACATATAGATTTTACCTTTTTCTCCTTTAAATCTTCCAGCCCGTCTCTTTTTTTTTTTCACAACCCGTTCACTATTCATCCATCTTCCTCTTCACCTCTTGGCTACTTTGCTATCTCCCTGCTCTGTTTCACGTTCTGCCTAGCTTCCTTTTTTTGCTTTTCAGTATCGTTTCCAGCCTTAATTTAGCTTCAATTTCCTTCCTCCCTCGGTTTGCTCCAGCCTTGGTCTTCTTCCGGTTTGTTTTCAATTTTCTTTCCCTCTCAGTTTGCTCCCGTTTACTCTCGGTTCTCTTCCTCTTTCCAGCTTCATTTTCTGCTTCTATTTTCTTCTTCCTCAATCTCGGTTCCAATTCCAGCTTATTCCTCTTGGTTTCGAGATGCTTTCTTCCCTCCTCTTCTTTCTCTTTTCTTTTCTCTTCACTCCAGCCGATCAGCTCTTTCCCTTCTCTCGGTCGGCTTCAAATCTTTCTCCCCTACATCCTCTCGGTTTCTTCTCCCCATTTCCTCCTCTTCCTTTCTTTATTCTCTTTCTTCTTTCTTCTCCTCTATTCCTCCCGGCCAGAAACTTCCCTCTTTTCTTTTCTTGTTTGGTTTCCTCTTCTTCTTTAGCCGACAGCTCCCCCTCCTTCCTTTCTCCTCTTCCCTTCTTTTCTTTTGCTTTTCTCGCCCAGCTCTCTCTATTTTCTTTTCAATTTTACTCTTCTTTGTTTCTTTTGTTTCCAGGTGCAGGATTGGCTTCTTTTGGAAGCCAATTTCGTACACCTTATATGTATATATATTAATATTATACTATATATATATATTATTTTATATTAACATATATACATTATATTAATATATGTTTATACATTATACCAATGTATATATTAGTTGTTTGTTTATTTGTGTTTTTATTTTCATTTCCTTTTATTTCATTTAATCATTTTTATTTTTATTTGTCTCATGCTTTATTTATTTATTTATTAATACTTATATATTATATACTATACATTTCATAGTATATATATATATATATATATATTTGTTATATATATATATATATTATTATCCATCTATTTAAATGTCCTGTATATTTATATATACATATACACCTATGTATATATATTTATATATACACATTTTCTTGTCAAATTATCCAAGGACATAATATCCATGCCTTCCATGAAATTCTCATTATTTCAAAAATAAAATATTATCGGGATTCCATCACTCCTCACGAATTCCCGATACAAGTTTTTACATCAACAATTTTCAACTAATAATTTAAAATTTTCCAATCCCTCCGTACTTGCATTTGCTTTGTCACTCCCTGTATTTCGGGTTCCCTGTCGTTCACGGGCTTCTCAGTTCCTATAGTCCTCGACTCCTACAACGAATATTCACATTTCCATTAAAATATATTATTTCCATTTTTATATACTCTAATTAAATGTAGGAAATTTGTGGGGTTTACATTCTCCCCACCTTAAAAGAATTTAGTCCTCCAAATTCATTCGAGTCCATTAGAATAGGTGTGGGTACTTCTCCCTCATGAGGCTCTCTAGTTCCCATGTAGCTTCTTCAATCGGATGGTGTTGCCAGAGAACCTTTACCAAAGGTATCGTATTCGATCGAAGTACCTTTTCCTTTCTGTCCAGAATCTGAATAGGTCGCTCAACGTAGCTCATATCCTCCTTAAATACGCAAGGGCTCATACTCAATGATGTGTGAGGGATCCAGATTATACTGTAAGACTCGATATTATTTAAAACACGAAATGAAAATGCAAAAGGATTGAAATAGTATTCTCGAACACGTGCAAGGGTAAAACGGTTAAAAGATCAAAATTCGATATTAATCGGGAAAAAAAAATTTAATTAAAAATATGAGAATGAGAAATCTTGATCATTGACGAAGAAATAATTAAATTTCGTGTTAAATTGATCAAGATATAAATTTATTTAATATTTTTAAAATTTTCACCTCGAAAAAATAATCCCGAAAATAATCAAAAAATATATCGAAAAGCTGAAATAATATCGAGAAATTCATTTATTGATTAAATGAATTAAATATAATTTTTTTAGATATCTGGTAAAATAATAATATAATATTGATTAAAATAATAATAAAAATAAATAATAAATAAAAATAAAATAATTAAAAAAATGAAATTTGCAAATCGTGAAATGCAAAACTGGAGAAAACTGACAAAGCAGGAAGCTGAGCTTCCCTCTGCCTCACCTACGGCCATCGGGAGGAGAAGCCAAGGAAGCCAAGCGAGGCAGCCGAGCCATCCACCAGCACCAACGACTCGAAGAAGCGATGAACGGCGGTCGACAGAACGAAAGAGAGAGAAGCCGAGAGAGGAAAGGGAGAAACCGGTGATCGGTGCCGATTCGAGCCCTGCCACCACCACCCGAAGGTAGCCCACGCTAAGGCCGATCGATCAGCGGCTGAATCGACCGGTGGGGCGACGGCTAGCACCGAAAATGACGAGAAAGAGAGAGGTCATTGACGGTGGAATGGAGAAGATGCCGGACCGGCCACTTTCCGACGACTTCGAACCACATCGACCCCAGATCCGAGCTGCGGACGACCCCACCGAGCTACTGGCGATGGAAACTAGCGGAGAACCGATCAGCAAGGCTCTGAACCGGTCGAACTGGATGAAATCGACGGTTTGAACCGGGTTGAATCGGACCGAACCGGTTCACCCAAAAAAGAAAAGAAAAAAAGAGAAAAAAGGGAAAAAGAAAAGAGAAAAAATTGGAAAAAAATCCCAGTGATGCAATCGAGCTACGGGTAAGTCGGTAAGTGGTCAAAATTGACCAATTTAATTTTTGAAATATTTAATTTGATTAATATTCGACTGAAAGGTTAACCCGAAAAAATATTTAATTGTGTAGCTCGACAATTGACGTAGAACGAGAGCTCAAGACAGCTTCGATTTGCGTACTATCATGGAATCTTGGGTAAGTAACCCTTATTTACAACAATATGCATCGTTATACATGTTAGATATTTACCGCATAAATTACGAAATTAATTTTCGCATAAAATCAATTGAATTATGGAAATTGAGATAAATTATCGTAAATAATTTATTGAGATATCCGAGAATTTAGAACGAGGTCCAATAAATACTGATGGGCCCAGTGAGCCCAATAGGCCTCGATTATGTGAATAGTAAGTAAAAAAAGGGCTTAAGGCCGATGAAGGCCCATTATGGTGCAAACGGGCCCAATATGGGTAAACGGGCCCAATGATTTAAATTAAGCCTAGAAAATATGAAATACAATTAACTGTATTGTATTTGACCTGATGAATATTTATCAGTAGTTTCAGAGATTGGATTGGTAGCAAATCGGACTGCGTGACGAGTCATCAGTGGAAAGGTCAGACTGTACAGAAAAATGAGGTAAGGGAATTGTGTGAGTAGCTAGAGGTTGCTACAGGTATTTTAATAGCTTTTTTGTACATTGAATATGTATGTATACCCTGATTATGTATAAAGGTCCTAAAAATGGTTTAAAGATTTTAAGTACTCGAAATAGGTAAAAGTTTATTTTACCCCTATTAAGGGAAGTTCACCTAAGGATGGTGAAAGCATGACATGCATGAAATGCATGATTTAAGTAATTTTCTGATTTAAGGAATTTTTTGGGTTTTTAAGCAAAGCAAATCGATAGATTGGCCAATAATTGCATAAATTTCACAATATAACACTACGTAAGTGTTATTAAGATTTAAATGAAAATTATTTGGAAAATGGGCCAACTATCAAGTTTAAATGGAAACAGATAGTGCTGGTGCATTACTCGCACTATATCTGAGTTTGTGAGAGTGCATAAAACGTGCTTGAGCGGTTGCTCGCACCGACTTGTGTGACATCATATGCATGACATGTGCTAGAGCGATTGCTCGCACTGATTTTTACTATTGTGAAATGCATGAGAGGTGCTGGAGCCTAACTCGCACTATGTTTTTTACTATTTTGACTGTTTTGACGATTTTGACTATTTTGACTGAATATGCATAAAAAGGTGCTGGAGCGATTGCTCACACTAGTTTTAATGATTTGACAGCATAAGAGGTGCTGGAGCTTAGCTCGCATCCTGTTTTGATATGATAATTGCATAAAAGCGGTGCTGGAGTGTAACTCGCACGAGATTTGATTTATTTATGCATAAAGCCGTGCTGGAGTGTAGCTCGCACGAGATTTGATGTATTTATGCAGAAAGTCGTACTGGAGTTTTCCTCGTACGAGGTTTTCACTAAGTTCTTATACATATCCGTACTAGAGCATTGCTCGTACGTGGATTTTACTTGAATTTATAATTATTTTAAGTCGTACTGGAGCGTTGCTCGTACGTAGATTTCATTGATTTCTATGAAACCGTGCTAGAGCTTCGCTCACACGAGATTTTCTGATATCATGAATATGCATGGAGCCGTGCTAGAGCTTCGCTCGCACAGGGATTTATATGACATGTATATAGCCGTGTTGGAGCCTCCTGTAGACTGTGTGTCACAGTGAGATGATATGCTCACACGTGCATACTGAGACAGAGATGATATGGGTGGATAAGACCTATTGCAGGCACCCCTGATTGAGCTTGGGTTCACGAAGTACGATGTACCGTGTATATCACATGGAGTATGCTGTACCATGGGGATTGTTAGAGTGGAGTGGCATTAGCCACGAGGCAGCAAGCCTTGCCCTCGTAATCCTGGTGTTATGCTTTTCTGGCGGGTAAGACTACCCACCTCCCGTTTCAGGTGTGATACCCCGCACACTAGGTACCGTGTTGCCAGGGATCACGAGGTTATGGCCATAGTCCTATGTTGTTACTGATAGTCACCTACTTGTCTCACATGATATAACTATTGGTCGATAGACCATGGTAGACCCAAGGGAGGGGTCAGGCCTCCGATTTTATGATTTTCTACTATGCTAATATATGTTTTAGAGGATTTTATGATTTGTGACCCTGAAAGAAGGGTGGTTTTATAATCGAAATTTTATAATAAATTTTAATGAATTGTTTTATAAGATGATTGACCCGGAAGGGTTAGTTTATACTACAATTTTAATGAAATGATTTGATTGCTGTAGCATGATGATGTTTTCCATGCTTTCATTTCAAATTCATAATTTGTCTTACATGACATGAAAGAATGCATGATTTTGATTAAATTCATGCTAAGAATGATTTACCGATGTCACATAAAATGCCATTGATGCATAAGTAGTATGAATGATATATGCACAAACAGTTTTATAAATTAAGTCATTGATGAAATACATGATTTTGTGCTTGAGACTTTTAATGAAAAGAAATGGATTTTAAGGGCATGACATTATAAGCATGTAGATAGTGAAGCTATCTACTTACTTGCATAATTGCCTTACTGAGCATGTGGTTTGCTCACCCCCTTATTTTTCCATCTTTTCAGAGCACTTACAATAGTTATTGAGCGGCTGAGGACTTGCATGCATTGGTATCCGCTGCTTCCCATCGAGAGACAGGTATATACATTTGTATAGTTTTGTATCTAAATATGTAATGCACAGTACTGTAAACGATTATGATGTCGGGGATGTTGAGTTATAAATACTGGTGTGTATGTATTTAGTTAAAGTCAAAGGATAGTAAACTCTGATATGTGAATGTGATTATGGAAATGGAATAGTGATTAGGTGAGAGGTGACTAACACCGAATCATAGCCCAACTGTTTGTAGGATGGTCATGATGAGAGAAAGGTAAGAATTAAATAATAAACGAAAAAGTGAAAAATTTACTCTGATTTTTAGGTAATTTGGGCCGTGACAGGTTTAATGGTATCAGAGCCTAGTTGACCTGATATGAGTCGGTGTTAGTGGTTAAGGAAGTTTACATCCCCAAGTACTGTGCATTGTTTAGATACAATTATGTATATCGAGATGGAAGTGCAACTAAGAATTTGGTTTTGAATGCAAGAATAGACTTATTAAGTGATAGCCGATATTATAAAGGGGGCGAGTACACGAGCTCGAGGCCGTAGAGGTAGGCCTAAGAGTCGTACTGAGTCACCACATGAGACTCAAGATGAGATCGACGTAGAGGCTGGTATTGAGTATACCCTACAGAGTCCGACAGAGAGATCGGACAGAGTCCGACAGAGAGATCAGATAGTATTGAGACATGCTTCGCGAGGTTGGAGCGGAGTGTGGAGAATATTTTGCAAGCTAATTGCTCAGAGTATGCATGAGATTTGAGGGCGAGTCGGAGCATTGGTGGAAGTTCGCTCGACCTATCTTAAGAGTTAGACATCCAAAATGGACATGAGAAATAATTTTAGATGTATGCCTGTGACAGAATACCCCAACACTTAAAGGAAATTACAGATGAAATTCTTTACTCTGACCTAGAGGAACATGTTGATTGACGAGTATGAAACTCAGTTTATATTCCTGGGTAGATATGACTTCGACACTATGAACAATGAGAGTCGAAATGTCTGAAAGTTCATGGGAGGGCTCAGATTGTCAATTAGAGTCTGATTAGCCCATTAGATATCATTACCTATGTCGAGATAGTGTGCAGACTACAGTTGTGTGAACAAGATTATGAGTTGCACGCCTCTGAGATTGGGAAAGGTAGGAAGGGCCAAAATAGAGACAGAAAGAGAATATAGAATGACAGAGATGTCAGAACGAGAAAAAGGTAGTTTGGTAAAAGATTAGAGCTGATGAGTCACGGGGTAAGATGATTAGTAAGGCCCCAATGTATCTAATTTCAGCACTTACGAGGGGTATTATGATTGGAGGACCCCGACCTGCTCCGTAGCAGTGAGAGCAGTGTAGCAGTGTAAACAGTGTAGGATATGTGGTAGTTACCACGGAAATAATATATTGGACGAGGGCGAGTGTATGCCTTGGGACCAGGACACTGTTGATGTTTCATCTGATGTGGTGGAAGATACCACACTGGTCAAGAATAATGAAGTAATTATTTTAAATTGATCCTGGTACCACGCATTTATTCATACCGCCTTTAGTTGCTTATAAGCTAGTGAAAGAGGTGAAGCTTGTACCCTTAAGCAAGATGATGATGGTTAGATGATTATCACTAACTGAATATAGGTATAGAGATTGTAAATTGAAAATAGGGGTGAAAACATCACTGAAAAGTATACTGTAAGTTTTAACAAGTAATGAAAGAGTTTGTTATAAATGATATATGAAAGGAGATAAGCTTCGAGATGTAATAGATCTTGAATACGAGATATATTGGAATAAGGGGTGTATACAAGGTAAGAATATCTTTCATATGTAAGGTAATTTAGATTAAAGCGGTATTTGTGAATATGAATTGCGGCCAAGGACAAGGGAAGGATATATCCATACCCAGTTCATGTGGTTAAGTTTGAGGGTTAATAAAGGTATTTCAAAATACTTCCCTGCCTGAAGATTTGACGGCGTCTAGAAGCGCACACATAACCTATAAATTGAAATCGACAGTCATATATATACATTTAAAATTTGGGTACCTTTACTGGTACGATAAAGAAATATAGAATTCGATTAATCATAAAGGTTTAAAAATTAAAATTTTATAAAAGTCATTAATGTAAGAAAAAGGAAATGACGTGGGTTATTAGCTTAAACAGAAGCGATTTCGAAATGACTTTTACGTTTATGCGTACGTAGGTCAAGAATATGGGTGATTGAAATATTTAGTGGAACTCAACTATGATGAGGTATTTAAACCTTACTTGGACCGATTGGTTGTCATCTTTAGCGATGATATTTTGATATATTCGAAGTCCAGGGAAGAGCATGAGTAGCAACAGGAAACTATCTTATAGACGAGTTGTTGAGAATTTCTCGAAATGGGCTGCTCAGTTGACACATATCATTTGGAAAAAGATTGTATACCAGTGGGATGTTAAGTATGAAAATGGCTTTTGTGAGTTTTGGTATATTGAAGTAATGAACTGACCACTGTAAGTATTCTCACCATAACCAACAGCTCAAGAGGTTTCTCAGTGTGTATGGATACCTGAAAGTAAGGATTAGGCTGTGTATTGATATAAAATGGGAAGATAGTCGTTTATGGATCTAGATAGTTCAAGGACCATGAAAGAAACTATCCGACCCATGATTTAGAGTTGGCAGCCGTAGCGTTTACACTAAAAAGTATGGCGCCACCACATAAATGGTAAGAAATTTCAGATATGCACTGATTATAAAAAGCCCCGAGTATTTATTTTCACAGAAAGAGTAGAATATGAGATAACCAAGAGGGTTAGAGCTTCTAAGGATTATGATTGTGAAAATTGTACCACCCAAGAAAGGCTAATGTAATGGCTGATGCATTGAGCAGAAAGAGCCTCGGGATGGTATTACATATGATGGTCAGGGAGCTGAGCTGTTAAAGCAGTTGTAAGCCTTAGTAGTGATGTGATCCCTTCTGATGATGACGATGATTGTTTGATAGCTAGCCTGAGGTTAGAACCAGATTTGTGTGACCGAATTTGCCAGGCTTAGCGTGATGATCGACATGGTGTTGATGGTGTGGGTTAGATTCAGAAGGGTATAGTGACAGAGTTCACAGTGAGTGATGATGACTTATAGAGGTTATAAGTGCTCCCAGGACCACAGTTGATGAGATAGTGTTGTTGTTACAAGCTCACTTTTCAGGATATACAGTGCATTCAAGAAGTAATAAATATATCGGAATTTTTGAAAAGGGTATTGGTGGTCAGGTTTGAAAAGAAACATTGTAGAGTTGTGGAGAAGTGTCTCCTATGTCAATAGATTAAGGTAGAGTAAAAGAAGTTGCAGGGTTATTGCAGCCTCTACCTATAGTGACACGGAAATGGGAACAAGTTACCATGAATTTCGTGATGGGTTACAGAGGACTCGGATGAATCACGAGGCTATCTGGGTGATAGTCGATAGATTGATTTAGTTTACCCACCTTTTGACTATGGAAATCCCTAGATATTGTGAGTGTTTAGGCGGATTTATATGTAAGAAAAATTGTGTAACATTATGTAGTGTTCCAGGGAGCTTGATATCAAATAGGGATTCCCGTTTCACTTCCCACTTCTGGGAATATTGTTTTTGAAAGCTATGGGAACCCGATTGAGTGTTATCACAGCTTCCATCCTCAGATAGATGGTCAGTCAGAGAGGACTGTACAGGTTTTGGAGGAAGTGATGAGAGTGTGTGCCATTGATCTTATAAGCTCATGGGATGATCAATTGTTACTAATAGAATTCGTCAATAATTACAGTTGTTACTTGAGTATCGGGATGACATTTTATGAGGCATTGTATGGCCGTAGGGAGTTGTTCCCTGACTTGGATAAGAAGAAGTAGGTGACAGATAGAGAATTGTTTCTGAATTGGTAAGACAAACCTCTGAGAATGTTCAGTGGATTGTGAGAGATTAAGAACACCTCAGAGCAGATAGAAAAGCTATGCTGACAAGAGACAGAAACCATTGGAATTCACCGAGGGTGAATCCTTTGAGATTGGACAAAAGTGGGAGTTAAGGCTTATAGGTTGGCGTTACCACCTGAATTAGCAGGCATCCACAATATGTCATATCTTTTGATGCTTCGAAAATACTATTTGGACCAAGCATATGGGATCAGATATGAGCTCTAACAGCTTAACTCAATGAAAGTTGAACGTATGTTGAAAAATCGATTCGGGTATTAGACGGAAGGAGAAAGTGTTGAGGTTTGAGATGATCTCCCTAGTTAAGTATGTTGGTAGTATTACACTCAGGAAAAAAGTCACTTGAGAATGACAGTATGTAATATGATAGTCATAACCGGAGTTATTTTTGGACTCATTTGACTTGGTTCTAATTTAGAGGACCAAATTTCTTAAGTAGGGGAGATTGTAAGACCCGATATTATTTAAAACACGAAATGAAAATGCAAAAGGATTGAAATAGTATTCCCGAACACGTGCAAGGGTAAAACGGTTAAAAGATCAAAATTCGATATTAATCGGGACAAGAAAATTTAATTAAAAATATGAGAATGAGAAATCTTGATCATTGACGAAGAAATAATTAAATTTCGGGTTAAATTGATCAAGATATAAATTTATTTAATATTTTTAAAATTTTCACCTCGGAAAACAATCCCGAAAATAATTAGAAAATATATCGAAAAGCCGAAATAATACCGAGAAATTCATTTATTGATTAAATGAATTAAATATAATTTTTTTAGATATTTGGCAAAATAATAATATAATATTGATTAAAATAATAATAAAAATAAATAATAAATAAAAATAAAATAATTTAAAAAAACGAAATTTGCAAATCGCGAAATGCAAAACTGGAGAAAACTGACGAAGCAGGAAGCCGAGCTTCCCTCTACCTCACCTATGGCCATCGGTAGGAGAAGCCGAGGAAGCCAGGCGAGGCAGCTGAGCCATCCACCGGCACCAGCAGCCCGAAGAAGCGGCGAACGGCGGTCGACGAAAGGAAAGAGAGAGAAACCGAGAGAGGAAAGGGAGAAATCGGTGACCGACGCCGATTCGGGCCCTGCCACCAGCACCCGAAGGTAGCCCACGCCAAGGCCGACCGATCAGTGGCTGAATCAGCCGGTGGGGCGGCGGCTAGCGCTAAAAATGACGAGAAAAAGAGAGGTCACCGACGGTGGAAAGGAGAAGATGCCGGACCGGCCACTTTTCGACGACCTTGGACCACACCGACCCCAGATCCGAACTGCGGACGACCCCACCGAGCTACTGGCGATGGAAACTAGCGGAGAACCGACCGGCAAGGCTCTGAACCGGTCGAACTGGATGGAACCGACGGTTTGAACCGGGTTGAATCGGACCGAACCGGTTCACCCAAAAAAGAAAAGAAAAAAAGAGAAAAATGGGAAAAAGAAAAGAGAAAAAATTGGAAAAAAATCCCAGTGATGCAATCGAGCTACGGGTAAGTCGGTAAGTGGTCAAAATTGACCAATTTAATTTTTGAAATATTTAATTTGATTAATATTCGACTGAAAGGTTAACCCGAAAAAATATTTAATTGTGTAGCTCGACAATTGACGTAGAACGAGAGCTCAAGACAGCTTCGATTTGCGTACTATCATGGAATCTTGGGTAAGTAACCCTTATTTACGACAATTTACATCGTTATGCGTGTTAGATATTTACCGCATAAATTACGGATTTAATTTTCGCATAAAATGAATTCAATTATGGAAATTGAGATAAATTATCGTAAATAATTCATTGAGATATCCGAGAATTTAGAACGAGGTCCAATAAATACTGATGGGCCCAGTGAGCCTAATAAGCCTCGATTATGTGAATAGTAAGTGAAAAACGGGCTTAAAGCCGATGAAGGCCCATTATGGTGCAAACGGGCCCAATATTGGTAAATGGGCCTAATGATTTAAATTAAACCCAAAAAATATGAAATACAATTAACTATATTATATTTGACCTGATGAATATTTATCAGTAGTTCCGGAGATTGGATTGGTAGCAAATCGGACTGCGTGATGAGTCATCAGTGAAAAGGTCAGACTGTACAGAAAAATGAGGTAAGGGAATTGTGTGAGTAGCTAGAGGTAGCTACGCGTATTTTAATAGCTTTTCTGTACACTGAATATGTATGCATAGCCTGATTATGTATAAAGGTCCTAAAAATGGTTTAAAGATTTTAAGGACTCGAAATAGGTAAAAGTCTATTTTACCCCTATTGAGGGGAGTTTACCTAAAAATGGTGAAAGCATGACATGCATGAAATGCATGATTTAAGTAATTTTCTGATTTAAGAAATTTTTTGGGTTTTTAAGCAAAGCAAATCGATAGATTGTCCAATAATTGCATAAATTTCACAATATAACACTACGTAAGTGTTATTAAGATTTAAATGAAAATTATTTGGAAAATGGGCCAACTATCAAGTTTAAATGGAAACAGATAGTGCTGGCGCATAGCAAGCACTATATCTGAGTTTGTGAGTGTGCATAAAACGTGCTTGAGCGGTTGCTCGCACTGACTTGTGTGACATCATATGCATGACATGTGCTAGAGCGGTTGCTCCCACTGATTTTTACTATTGTGAAATGCATGAGAGGTGCTGGAGCCTAGCTCGCACTCTGTTTTTTTACTGTTTTGACGATTTTGACTATTTTGACTGAATATGCATAAAAAGGTGCTGGAGAGATTGCTCGCACTAGTTTTAATGATTTGACATGCATGAGAGGTGCTGGAGCTTAGCTCGCATCCTGTTTTGATATGATAATTGCATAAAAGTCGTGCTGGAGTGTAACTCAGACGAGATTTGATTTAATTATGCATAAAGCCGTGCTGGAGTGTAACTCACACGAGATTTGATGTATTTATGTATAAAGCCGTACTGGAGTTTTTCTCGTACGAGGTTTTCACTAAGTTTTTATACATATCCGTACTAGAGCATTGCTCGTACGTGGGTTTTACTTGAATTTATAATTATTTTAAGTCGTACTGGAGCGCTAATCATACGCAGATTTCATTTATTTCTATGAAACCGTGCTAGAGCTTCTCTCGCACAGGGATTTATATGACATGCATATAGCCGTGTTGGAGCCTCCTGTATACTGTGTGTCACAGTGAGATGATATGCTCACACGTGCATACTGAGACAGAGATGATATGGATGGATAAGACCTATTGCAGGCACCCCTGATTGAGCTTGGGTTCACGGAGTACGATGTACCGTGTATATCACATGGAGTACGCTGTACCGTGGAGATTGTTGGAGTGGAGTGGCATTCGCCACGAGGCAGCAAGCCTTGCCCTCGCAATCTTGGTGTTATGCTTTTCTGGCGGGTAGGACGACCCACCTCCCGTTTCAGGTGTGATACCTCGCACACTAGGTACCGTGTTGTCAGGGATCACGAGGTTATGGCCATAGTCCTATGTTGTTACTAATAGTCGCCTACTTGTCTCACATGATATAACTATTGGTCGATAGACCAGGGTAGACCCGAGGGAGGGGTCAGGCCCTCGATTTTATGATTTTCTACTATGCTAATATATGTTTTAGAGGATTTTATGATTTGTGACCCTGAAAGAAGGGTGGTTTTATAATTGAAGTTTTATAATGAATTTTAATAAATTGTTTTATGAGATGATTAACTCGGAAGGGTTAGTTTATACTACAGTTTTAATGAAATGATTTGAATGCTGTAGCATGATGATGTTTTCCATGCTTTCATTTGAAATTCATGATTTGTCTTACATGACATGAAAGAATGAATGATTTTGATTAAATTCATGCTAAGTATGATTTACCGATGTCACATAAAATGCCATTGATGCATAAGTAGTATGAATGATATATGCACGAACAGTTTTATAAACTAAGTCATTGATGAAATACATGATTTTGTGCTTGAGATTTTTAATGAAAAGAAATGGATTTTAAGGGCATGACATTATGAGCATGTAGATAGTGGAGCTATCTGCTTACTTGCATAACTGCCTTACTGAGCGTGTGGTTTGCTCACCCCCCTTATTTTCCCATCTTTTCAGAGCACTTGCAATAGTTATTGAGCGGCTGAGGACTTGCATGCATTGGTATCCGCTGCTTCCCATCGAGAGACATGTATACACATTTGTATAGTTTTGTATCTAAATATGTAATGCATAGTACTGTAAACGATTATGATGTCGGGGATGTAGAGTTATAAATACCATTGTGTATATATTTAGTTAAAGTCAAAGGCTAGTAAACTCTGATATGTGAATGTGATTATGGAAATGGAATAGTAATTAGGTGAGAGGTGACTAACACCGAATCATAGTCCAACTATTTGTAGGATGGTCACGATGAGAGAAAGGTAAGAATTAGATAATAAACGGAAAAGCGAAAAATTTACTCTGATTTTTAGGTAATTTGGGTTGTGACATATACTTCCTTAACATCGAGACATGGAAGACATTATGTACCCCAGAAAGCTGTGGGGGTAAAGCAAGTCTGTAGGCTACGTCTCCCACTCTCTCCAGGATCTTAAAAGGACCAATGAAGCGAGGACTTAACTTCCCCTTCTTCCCGAACCGCATGATACCCTTGCTCGGAGATACCTTAAGAAACACGGAGTCCCCAATTTGAAACTCAAGTGGCCACCTATGCTTATCTACTTAACTCTTCTGCCTACTTTGTGCGGTCTTAAGTCTAACACAGATTATTCGAACACCCTCTGCTGCCTGTTCCAATAACTCGGGAGCCAAGATCCTTCTGTCACACACTTCTTCCCAAGCCACTAGAGACCTATATCTCTTTTCATATCGACCCACCAATACACCCTTCGTAAATCATGGTACATCTTAGTGCTTCCCGGGTGCATGGTGTACTGAGAAAAATGAGACTCCTTTAAGATCCTTTGCCGTAGGGTATCATCGTTTGAGACACCAAACTTATCACAAGTTCCCATTTATTCTTCATGAGAACTTATTCTTAATTTATATCACTTGATCCAAATCACTTCACATACCAGAGATATTCGTACCGTGCATACATCTCTTTTTCTAATATGACTCGTATATTCAAGATTTATCTCATTTCAAAGCTTGTCTCATTTCGTACATCAACTATAGCAAAATTCTTTCCTTATTCCAATTAAGTCTCACGTTCAAAATGTAAGAATATAGAAATTACAATCCTTAGATTCAATACGTAACCCATATTCTAAAATTTCCTTATATCTCAAACTCTGAATCTTCATAATAGTTTGGATCTTTCCCATTAACATGTAACCTCTATTTGGGAAATCCTACTTACACCGATTCTTAATACACTGTGACCCAAGATACTCCGAGTCTCCCTTAAAACTTAACACCAGTACACTCCAAAGTGGGTCACTCGATCTGAAAATCTCCCCTTTATATAGTTCTTATAATTGCTCTCTCAGCATTTCTAATCCAAGCAAAGTCACTTAGTACAGTGGTTTGAGTAATTAATTTGATACCATTTGCTAAATTAATTCTAGAACTTCTCCTTTTAGTTTAGGGGTAACTTGATAAACCATTTGATCATGTGTCAAAAAACTTTCCCTGTTTACAGGGATGTTTCTATATTCCGAACACGCCCTGTCTTTATCAATCATGTAAGCAGTGCGACCTTTAGAGTCGTATTTATACCGTTAGTTCCCTGATTCATTCTTCCAGTATAGTGACTGTGTTCTTTCATTGTCACTATTTCCCTTGTAGATTTCTTAGTGACTTTAGAAATATATAATTCATATTATCATAATTGCGCCTTGCGCACTGCTTCCTCAAAATAATTTCAAATGGAGTCATCTTAGCTTGACTAAATATCTCAATATCTCCTATGAGTTTCTAAACTCCCTTTATCTAACAGTTCTTTCAACTCCTTTTTCAATTCCTCAAGATCCACAAAGTCCATTCGACAAGGAGACTTCGAGATTGGCTGTGTCTCTAGTGCCAAATCTATAGTGAATTCTAAGTCTCTCTCCAGTGGTAGTCCCGATAGTTCCTCAGGAAACACATCCGGGAACTCGCTTACCATTGGTATGTCTTGAATACTTGGACATTCTCGACTAGTATCGAGGATGAATTCAACATAACCTTCACATTAACATATTCATCAAAATTTTCATCAAAGTCAATGTCGTAAAATTTATTCCTTAACTGCAAAGCATACATCAAACTTACTAAGTAAGGAGAAGGTTACAATCTTAGAGTAGCAGTCTAAACTTACACGGTTGGTGGCTAGTCAATTCATACCCAAAATTACATCAAAGCCATACATGCTCAACCAGATTAGATTTGCTAATATGATCCTATCTCCTACCTTGATTTCACAATTCCTACACACCATATCAATCTTTTGTGATTTATACATGGGTGTACTAACGTGCAACGTAAAATCTAGAGATTCAGGCTTAACATGCAATTTACGTGCGAAATGGGGTGATATGAAAAAGTGTGTGGAACCTGAATCAAACAATACACGTGCCTCATGATTGCAAATTAAAAGCTTACCCTGAATGGTCTCAGCGGAGGCATCAGCAGTCTTTGTGTCCAAAGCAAAGACCCTCTTATGAGTGACAGGCTTCTTGCCCTTCTCTACTACGGTAGCCCGTCTCTGTAAGACTTGTCTCTGGGGAGCTTGCCTCTCTGGTTGTCGTGATAGCTCTAAAGGCTGTGGAAACTTATTCAATGGGCAATCTTTAATCAGGTGTCCCCTCTGTCCACACCTAAAATAGCTCCCTGAGGACCAGTGACACGAACCTCTATGGAAATTACCACAACTAGTGCACAATCTCTCGTACTACTAGAAGCCTCTGGTAGTCTGTGGGGTAGCTATAGGAGCTGTGGGCCTATCAATCCTAGTCCGAGACTTATCTGTCCTCTGTCTCTTAGGTTGGCCCCTTCGAAAGTCCTGTCTCACAAACTCCGCTCGCTTACTCTTATCCCTAGTCTTTCCTTCAAAGCCATACTCCGTCTGAGTGACATTAAGGCCCCTCTCAACCATCTGTGCTCTACCCAGGGCATCTTAAAATTCAGTAATACATAGCCCCAAAAGACGATCTCTAATAGCTGGCCTCAACCCTGCTAGGAACCTCTCAGTCTGACGCTCTTCATTCTGGAACGTCTCCGGATCATACCTTATCAGCATAGTGAATTTACTTTCGTACTCATCCACGGTCATACTGCCCTGTACCAAATTCAAAAAGTCTATCCTCAACTTCTGCTGGGCAGCTAGTGGAACATACTGCTTCCTAAAGGCTGTAGAGAAAGCATCCCAACTAATCACCGGATGCTGAGCAGTCAGAAGGACCTTGATGGATCCCCACCAATACTCTGCTTAGCCCTGCAGCATGTAAGTGGCCATAGAGACCTTCTCAACATCAGAACACCCCAAAAAATCGAAGATCTTCTAAAGACTCACCAGCCACTCTTCAGCCTCTACTAGATTCTTAATTCCCTTAAATGCTTGAGGCCTCATCTTCAGGAAATCCCTCATCCTACCGATATTCCTCTCCTCCCTCCGGGCCTGTACAGGAGGCTGAGGCGCAATAGGTATTAAAGGAACTTGTGGAGGACTCGGCACCGGAGTAGGAATTGGTGCCGTGCCAACAGAATCAGAAACATTTGCCCCTAGGTGTTGGGCAACCATGGAGGCTATCGACTCCAAGCCTCACTCGAGGCGCTGCTCCAATCGCTGCTCAAACAGAGCCATACGAGTATGAGGACTCTCTGGCTCCGGTGGAGGAGGTAGAGGTGGCTAAGCCTGCCTCTGAAGACGTCCACGTCTTCCACTCATCATGCAAGTGATCTAATACCTGCGTGTAATTCCAAAGATCAAGTCTTAATTCCATTAGGTATACATTACCTACAACCAGACAAGCATAGACATTGTGATGTAATTTTAGCTTTATTTTCGACACTTACAGTACTAGATAACCTTCGTTCTGATACCACTTAAACTGTAACGACCCTTGACCCTTAAAAATCGAGGAAAATTTTTTTTGAATTTAATTTACCCACTTATTCCCTTATTCACTTAGGTTGTATTCCTGTGCAATTTCAAATCACTTTTCCTAATTCTATATTCGAATTTGTATATTTAAACTTCATACTTTGACTTATATAGCCGATAGAAATTTCGGCAGCATAACGGCTTACATATGAGCCTACCTACCTGCAAATCAATTGTTTTCGATAATCCTAGATATCCACAACTACCAAGCATACTTTCCTAATCCACCTTTACAACTTAATACATCTATTTCGATTTAATACTAGCCATCTCAAAATATAATCCCAAAATAATATTGTTTACATCGTTTTCCTTACAAATTACATCCCAACAAAAATATTCCCAATATATGTATCTGTGCGTATAGATATGTCTGGTAAAGGAATGTAAATGTATACCTTTCTGCGTGTATAAAAAGTAGCCTAGGGTAGCTCTTCCCACCAGCCTACGTCATGTACGCGGCAGGTAGTGCCTACGAATCACTGCAAATAGTCTGAGAGGTAGAGGGGGTGAGCTTTTTGGGAAAAGCCCAGTAAGAAAATGCATTTAAAACGGTCCTAGTAATTCAAATATGTAGAAAACATAATAGTACGTATAATGATTTCTTTCTGAAACTAATATAAAGGGCATTCAAAATTAATGATAATCGGAAACATCATGATTCAAAACGTAATTCTTTAAGTACGTGAACTTAACAGATATTACGTAAACTTTTCGTATAATCAGAATTCCAAAACAGGAATATATGTCAAACCACATATTATAAAATCATATTCTGAAAACAGAGTTTAATTCGGATAGAGACTACATCGACCCATATAATTATCATGCGACAATAACCAAATCATCCTCCGTAAAGGGAATTCAAAACCCGAAGGTGAAATTCAGAACTCGAAGGTGAAATTCAGAACCCGAAGGTAAATTTTAGAACCCGAAGGTAAATTTCAGAACTCGAAGGTAAATTCAGAACCCGAAGGTAAATCTTAGAACCCGAAGGTAAATTCAGAACCCAAAGGTAGATTTCAGAACTCGAAGGTAAATTTCAGAATCCGAAGGTAAATTCAGAACCCGAAGGTAAATTTCAGAACACGAAGGTAGATTTCAGAACCCGAAGGTAAATTTCAGAACCCGAAGGTAATTTCAAAACCCGAAGGTAAATTTCAGAACCCGAAGGTAAATTCAGAACCCGAAGGTAAATTTCAGATGCCACACAGGCGAGTTCAGACGCCACACAGGCAAGTTCAGACGCCACACAGGTGAAGTTGACATGCGTAAGCATACAACATAAATGACCCTTAGTCTCAAAACATACTATAGTTTTCGTAAATAAAAATATAGAAATAAAATCATCTCATTCAAAAGACAATTTCAGAGAACATGCTCTCGTTTCAGAAGTCAAATTCAGAAATATGCAATTATTCAAAAACACAAATACAGAGAGCATATTCTTGATCAAAAATATAAATTTAGAAACATGCATGAAAATCATACTTCATGTCTTTGTAAGCTTTCCTTAATCATGGTTCAGAAAGTAACTATTACTGTTTTAAATTATATCCCCTTACTTCGATCTATCGAAATTCTCGAATTCGAGTAGTGACGCCTCTTAGTGCCTCCTTTAATTCTTTCTACAATCACCTACACCGAAATTGTATTCTTAGCACCCTATTTATACAAATTGTCCGAATTGCGTTAAAATCGTAACCTATTCGTTACTACTTCGTGTGTACATATCATTGTACATATCTAGGCCAACACGCACGTTTATATATTTTCTTTACTATTTATATATTTTGTACATACAAATATTAACATATACCTTTATTATATACATCTACATGTATATACACATAAATATATATACACTCCTATATATATATATATATTTTTATTTGTTTTCCATTTTTCCTTATCACATGTATATATTCTTTGTATGTACATATACTAACATACACATTTATCTTATATACACATATATGTATATACACCAATATATATATATATATATATATATATATATATATATATATATATACATATATATATATTATTATTTGTTTCCATTATTCATCATCACATAAATATTTATTTATTTACCTATTTCTCATATTTCCCATTTATTTTCCACATCAAATCTAATCTACCTTATCATACTTATACACACAATCACATATATATATACATGTACATTAAATATACATATATACATATAGATTTTACCTTTTTCTCCTTTAAATCTTCTAGCCCTTCTCTTTTTTTTTTCACAACCCGTTCACTATTCATCCATCTTCCTCATCACCTCTCGGCTGCTTTGCTATCTCCTTGTTCTGTTTCACGTTCTGCCTAACTTCCCTTTTCTACTTTTCAATCTCGTTTCCAGCCTCAATTCAGCTTCAATTTCCTTTCTCCCTCGGTTTGCTCCAGCCTTGGTCCTCTTCCTCGGTTTGTTTTTAATTTTCTTTTCCTCTCAGTTTGCTCCCATTTACTCTCGTTTCTCTTTCTCTTTCCAGCTTCGTTTTCTGCTTCTGTTTTCTTCTTCCTCAATCTCAGTTCCAATTCCAACTTCTTCCTTTTGGTTTCTGGTCTGCTTTCTTCCTTTCTCTTCTTTCTTCCCTCCTCTTCTTTCTCTTTTCTTTTCTCTTCACTCCAGCCGATCAGCTCTTTCCCTTCTCTCGATCGGCTTCAAATCTTTCTCCCCTGCAGCCTCTCGGTTTCTTCTCCCCCTTTCCTCCTCTTCCTTTCTTCCTTCTCTTTCTTCTTTCTTCTCCTCTCTTCCTCCCGACCAGCAACTTCCCTCTTTTCTTTTCTTCTTCGGTTTCCTCTTCTTCTTCAGCCCACAGCTCCCTCTCATTCCTTTCTCCTCTTCTCTTCTTTTCTTTTGCTTTTCCTGCCCAGCTCTCTCTGTTTTCTTTTCAATTTTGCTCTTCTTTGTTTCTTTTGTTTCCAGGTACGGGATTGGCTTCTTTTTGAAGCCAATTTCGAACACCTTATATGTATATATATTAATATTATACTATATATATATATATATTATATTTTATATTAACATATATACATTATATTAATAAATCTTTATACATTATACCAATATATATATTAGTTGTTTGTTTATTTGTGTTTTTCTTTCCATTTCTTTTTATTTCATTTAATCATTTTTATTTTTATTTGTCTCATGCTTTATTTATTTATTAATACTTATATATTATATACTATACATTTCATAGTATATATATATATATATATATATATATATTTATATTTTTGTTATATATATATATTATCCATCTATTTAAATGTCATGTATATTTATATATACATATACCCCTATGTATATATATCTATATATACACATTTTCTTGTAAGATTATCCAAGGACATAATATCCATGCATTCCATGAAATTCTTATTATTTCGAAAATGAAATATTATCGGGATTCCATTACTCCTCACGAATTCTCGATACAAGTTTTTACGTAAACAATTTTTAGCTAATAATTTAAAATTTTCCAATCCCTCTGTACTTATATTTGCTTTGTCACTCCTTGTATTTCGGGTTCCCTTTCGTTCACGGGCTTCTCAGTTCCTATAGTCCTCGTGTCCTACAACGAATATTTACATTTCCATTAAAATATATTATTCCCATTTTTATATATTCTAATTAAATGTAGGAAATTTATGGGGTTTACATACCCGCCGGTCTGTCACAACCCAAAATTACCCAAAAAATCAGAGTAAATGTTTCGCGTTTTATTATTTCATACTTACCTATGATCGTGACCAACCATAACCAATAATTGGGCTGTATGTCAGTGCCCATATCATCTCCATACATTTACAATTAGTGCACAATTTAATTTAAATATAATTTCATATATTCTGCACTAAACTTCTTCCATTTCATTACATATCTATACCCACTCTACATCCCAGTGTCATACAAAATATAGTACTGTGCTCATGTTATTTAGATACAAGAAACATATATATCGTGTATATACCTCAAAAAGATACGCAACAGCAGACAGCTGGAATGCCGTACTCAGTCGCCTCCCAATCTACTGGAAGAAATCTATGTGAGAAAATGAAAGGGGTGAGCACATCAAGCTCAGTAAGGCAATCCTACGAACAAGTAGATAACAATACAACCTACGTGAACGTAGTGCCGTGCATAAACCACCCCTTCTCCACACATTTCCAAAACAGATGCTATGTTATGATGTCATGTAAAATAATTCACATGCAATCCTAAAAAGCATGAAAACTTAACATGCATATCTTTTAAATCATTTATTTCTCATTAAAATTTCATAATAAGGTCAGGACTCAACCCCTCCCTCGGGTAGCCCTGACTCACACAAAATCCATAAAATTATGTTTCTCGAAAACATCAATATCCGAAAACATAAATATACGAGATACGAGACTAGGCAATATCTGTATATCGGTAATAACCAGGATTATGGCCATGTGTCCTCGGAAGTCCCTCTGCTACACGGATCCTAGTGTACGGGGTCTCACCACGATCGAGAACCGCCGGGGAGGTAGGTCACTCCATCCCGTCGGTCTTATCCGACCCTACGCATCCGTAGATGCCACACGTATCTGAAGATACCATGCATCCGAAGATGCCACATGGTACAACGTACTCCATGCTACTTGCACGGTACAACATACTCCGTGGACCCATATCATATCTGCATACTCATGCCATGTCTCCGAACGCACGTGCGAGCCTATTTAATCGGTGTGACACACAGTCACCCACCGCTCCAAGAACGGCTCATCGTATGATCTCAGAAAAATAGTGCGAGCGGTGCTCCAGCACTCTCATAAAATCAAGTAAAACTAGTGCGAGCTAAGCTCTAGCACTCTGTCACAAAAATCATATATAAAAATATGGTGCGAGTTAGACTCCAGCACCATGTCATGAAAATCATGTAAAACTCTAGTGCGAGCTCTCGCTCCGGCACTAATGTAAGCATTGCACAAATTAAAACTCGTGCGAGCTGAGCTCTAGCACGTCACATTTCTGAAAAGTCACGTAAGCGGCTACATTTCTCAAATCGATTTCAACGAAAATCAACATTTGTTGAAAATATGAAATGCTATGCAGTTTCATTTAAAAGTTAGTCGGCCTACTCATGCATGTATCAAAGTACTTCAAAAACGAGCAGGAACCCCTTGTTCTTGCTACTTTCACTTTTTCTTAAAATTTGAAATTTTACCCTTGACAAGGGTATTTTGGTAATTTGCTCATCCGGGGCCCTAAAATTTTTATCTCAAATCTAGACCCTTCAGACAATTTAAAGGACTGTAAATGGCGTCGAATATTCGTAATGTTATCTCTAGCAGTTTGTAAAATTCTCTTACCTGGAATCGCGCGCAGACTTAACCTGTCTCGATGATACCGAATCTCTCAGCCCAAATGCGCGCCAACCAAATGTACGTAACTGCATATAACCACATAGTTGAGGTCAATTCAATTATCTTGATCAGTATATCGCATTTACTGACCAACTTTAAAGTATTGAGCCCTATCTACCTTATTGGGTCTCGACCCATTTTCAGCCCTTTTATACTTATTAATTCCCTTCTTCAGGTATACCGGGATCATGCAGCTTACTAATAATTATCGGGCTTCGTTCCAAACTCATTGGATAGCCCATATACCATTTATGGCAATTACATTACAATTTCGAAAAATATTCCTTTCTATTCGAAATTAATCCATAATTCCGTAAAATAATCGAAACTCTGTATTAAAGAACTCATATTACCGAAATTAAAATGTACTTACCCGATATGATGCGGGGTACAAAAATCAGAGCTCAATCGACTCTTGTTCGGTCTCTGTCGAAAAGTTGCACAATTAGGTAAATCTGAATTATTTTCCATTAAATAAAATATTAAATAAATTTCTGAAATTACCTGTAGGTAAATTTCGATCCTCGATCAACTTACCCGAATCTCGTGTCGCCTCCGGTAATTTTTTTTCCTTTTTCCTCTTTTTTCCTTTCTTTTCTTTTCTTTTCTTTTCTTTTCCTTTCCTTTTTCTTTCCCTTTGCTTCCTTTCCTTTCCTTTTCCTTCCAGCCAACGACACCGTTTGCTGCTCTTTGCCATCGCTGGCGTTTCCGACGGTCTTGCCGCTCGATACCAGTCTCAAAAGAACCGTCTCCTCCCCCTGAACGCGTCGGTGGCTTCTGTTCAAGCCCAGACATCGTGGTTCACCGAAAATCACCCATTTTCTCCTCGATTTTTCCTATCCTACGATCGGCGTCCTCCGGCCACTACACGGCGCATCTCCGTTGTCTTGAAGATCGCCGGCCTCTCCTCTTTCACCTCCGCTACTCGTCGGCGGTCAAGGATCGCCGGTGTGTCCTCGGGCTCGTCGGGTTCCTCGCGGTCTCCTACAGGTTTCTGTTTGGTTTTCCTGTTTTCGGGTTCTCCCGAGTTTTCAGTTCTTTTCGATTTTTTTATTATTATTATTATTTAACAATTTGTTTATAATTATTTAATTCATTAAAATACTCTACAATATTTCAAAATATCTACAACTTATATTATTTTATTCTAATTTAATTAATTTAATTTAATTTAATTTATTAAATACATTTTTCTCTATTTTTCGATATTATTCCTTCGTATTTTCGAGATATTGTTTCGGGTGACTTTTCAGTATTTCTAAAAATTTCGAATTTTGATCAATTGGACTCAAACTTGTATAATTTCCTCATTATCCATCGAGATATCTTACATCCTTATTTTTAATTAAAATTTTCCTATTGCATTAATACCGGATTTCGGTATTTTGACCATTTTACCCCTGCACTTGTTTCGGAAACAATTTAACCCGACTTTCCTTGGTACATCTGCTATCTTTTCTTATTTAAATTCGTATTTTCCATTGACTTAATTCGATCCTTTTACTGTTTAGCCTGTGGCCATCTCGGCCTTTATTCGACTACTTCACATATTCACCGATATTCCGTTTCATCAAATTTACAAATTTAATTCAGTTAATGCTCTTCTTATGATTCAATGAATATATGAAAGTGTACATCACATGAATCATAAGGAATATAGCAACAAATACATACAAAGTGGGTCTTACATAATCTCCCCCACTAAAAGAATTTGGTCCTCCAAATTGGAACCAAATCAGTCTCTGAACAACTCCGGGTAATTGTCTTTCATCCAACTCTCTAACTCCCAAGTCGCTTCCTCCGGAGTGTGATGCTGCCACAGTACTTTCACCAGAGGAATCGTCTTTGATCTCAATACCTTCTCCTTCCTATCCACAATCTGAATCGGTCTCTCAACATAGGACATACTCTCACTGAGCTCCAGTGGCTCGTATCTGATCACATGCGACGGATCCGACTGATGCTTCCGAAGCATGGAGACGTGGAAGACATTATGGACATTTTCTAGCTCTGGTGGCAACGCTAGCCTGTAAGCTCGATCTCCCACTCTCTCGAGTATCTCAAAAGGTCCTATGAAGCGAGGGCTCAGCTTCCCTCTCTTCCCGAATCTCGTAATACCCTTGGAAGGAGAAACTTTCAAAAATACTAGCTCCCCTGCTGTAAACTCCAACGGTCTACGTCTCCTGTCAGCATAGCTTTTCTGTTGACTCTGAGCTGTCCTCAACCTCTCACAAATCAACTAGACATCCTCAGAGGCCTGACGTATCAAATCGGGAGCGAATATCTGCCTGTCACCAACCTCCTCCCATCCTACAGGAGATCGACATCTACTGCCATACAAGGCCTCATATGGTGCCATCCCGATACTCGAATGATAACTATTATTGTAGGCGAACTCCGCGAGTGGTAGGTGATCATCCCAGGAGCATCTAAAATCAAGTACACAAGCTCTCAACATATCCTCGAGGGTCTGTATAGTCCTCTCTGATTGCCCATATATCTGAGGATGGAAAGCTGTACTGAATCTCAACTGGGTCCCTATAGCTTCCTGAAAGTGTTACCAGAAACGAGAAGTGAAGCAGGAATCCCTATCCGACATAATACTCACTGGGACACCATGCAGTCTCACAATCTCGAGCACATATAGCTGTGCCAATCTACTCAGAGTATCAGTGACTCTCATCGCTAGGAAATGTGCCGACTTCGTCAATCTGTTGACTATCACCCATATGGCATCATTCCCTCTACGAGTCCTCGGTAAGCCCATCACAAAGTCCATAGTGACATGCTCCCATTTCCAAGTCGGTATAGGTAGAGGCTACAATAACCCCGCAGACTTTTGATGATCTACCTTCACCTGCTGACAGACGAGATATCTCGCAACAAACTCCGCTATATCACTCTTCATTCCCAACCACCAGTACACCTTTTGAAGATTCTGATACATCTTCTTACTACCCGGATGCAAGGTATACCTCGATGAATGAGCCTCTGTCAAGATCAACCTCCTGATCTCAGAATCCTCGAGAACACATATCCTGTCTCGGAACCTCAGTAATCCATCTGAACTTAACTCAAACTCAGTCTCAATACCCCTCTGCATCTGCCTGACTATCTCAATACACTGCTGATCATCACGCTAAACCTGTCGAATCCTATCCATCAAATCTGGCTCCAATCGCAGGCTAGCAATCATATAACCACTATCAGAATCAGACGGGGTCACATCCAAACTGAGGCTCGCAAACTGCTCTAATAACTCGTGCTCCCGTACCATCATATAAGCAACCAACCCAAGATGCTTCCTACTCAACGCGTCAGCCACTACATTCGCCTTACCCAGGTGGTATAAGATCTCATAGTCGTAATCCTTCAGAAGCTCAAGCCACCTTCTCTGTCTCATGTTCAATTCCTTTTGCGAGAACAGATACTTGAGGCTTTTGTGATCAGTAAATACCTAAAATTTCTCACCATACAGATAGTGGCGCCATATCTTCAATGCAAACACTACGGTCGCCAACTCTAAGTCGTGGGTCAGGTAGTTCCTCTCATGATCCTTCAGCTGTCTGGATCCATAAGCGACTACCTTTCCGTCTTGCATCTATACACAGCCCAGTCCTTGGTAAGATGCATCTGTGTAAACAGAAAAACCTCTTGAGCAGGTAGGAATGGTGAGAATCGGAGCAGAGGTCAATCGACGCTTCAGCTTCTGAAAACTTTCCTCATATCTGTCGTCCCAGTCAAATGCAACACTCTTCCGAGTGAGACATGCCAACGGAGCAGCCAATCTCGAAAACCCCTCCACAAACAATCTATAATATCCAGCTAAACCCAGAAAGCTCCTGATCTTCGTAACTGTCTGAGGCCTTTGCCACTGAACTATTGCCTCAATTTTGGATGGGTCCACTGATACACCATCCCTCGACACAATATATCCCAAAAAAGAGATCTGCTCAAGCCAAAAGTCACACTTACTGAGTTTAGCATACAACTGTTTCTCACGGAGGGTCTGCAATACAATCCTCAGGTGCTGCTCATGCTCCTCTCTGGACCTCGAATAAACTAGGATGTCATCGATGAAGATAATCACAAATTGATCTAAATAGGGCCGAAACACCTCATTCATCAATGTCATAAAAGCTGCGGGAGCGTTCGTCAACCCGAATGGCATAACCATAAACTCAAAATGACCATAACGGGTGCGAAAAGCTGTCTTGGGTATGTCTCCATCCCGAACTCTCAACTGATGATACCCAGATCTCAGATCAACCTTAGAAAAGACCTATGCTCCCCGTAGTTGATCCAGTAAATCATCAATCCTCGGAAGGGGATACCTGTTCTTGATGGTAGCCTTGTTCAATAATCGGTAGTCGATATACAACCGAAGGCTCCCATCCTTCTTCCTAACAAATAGAACCGGTGCTACCTACGGTGACACACTCGGTCTGATGAACCCCTTCTCTAACAGTTCCTGTAACTGTTTCCTCAGCTCCTCTAACTCAACTGGAGCCATCCTGTACGGTGGTCTAGATATCGACTCTGTATCGGGTGTCATATCAATATTGAACTCTGTCTCCCTTACTGGCGGTAACCCTGGTAACTCATCCGAAAAGACATCTGGAAATTCTCTGACTACTAGAATATCTGTCAATTCCGGATGTGCCTTAGCCGTATCTACCACGTACGTAATATAACCTTCACAATATTATTCACCAAATTAGTATGTCATTCATTCATACTCTTATAAAATTCTCATTCTCATTTACTTTAAGGAAATTACACAATACATTTTTTTTTGAGTATGAAATGTGAATGTCCTTGCAAAACAATCTAAGACAGCTCGTTTAGCAGCCAACCAATCCATTCTTAGGATTACATCAAAATCTCTCATGTGCATCAAGATTAGATTGGCTGTCATTACTCTACCACCTAATTTCAGTCCACAATCTCTCAATACATACTCCACTAATTGGCTAGTGTTCATGGGTGTCATTATAGATAGCTTTCTACTCAGAGGGGTAGGTTTCACATAATTACACAATTTAAATGCAAACAAAGGTGATACAAATGAATGCGTAGAACCAGGATCTATTAACACATATGCTTCTAAATCATGGATCAGAATAGTACCTTCACCACATCTGATGACTGATCCACTGTATCTTGGTCAAGAGCATGCACTCGCCCTGTACCAACCGCTTGCTTCCCCTTCTCTGTCGTTGTCGCTTTCCTCCGCGACGCAGATGTATCGCCAGAAGCCCTCTTTGAACCCTTGCCCTTCTGAACGGCACTCTCAACTATCTCGGGACAATCTCTGATCACATGCCAGGGCTTCCCGCATCTATAGCATACCACTATAGGACTAAAGCAGGGTCTATCATCGTGATATATACCACACCTACCGCATCTCTCAGTCGTAGGTCGTGGCCCACCTATCATAATACCCTTTTGTGGAGTAGAAGAAATGGCCGGATAAACTGGAGGTCTAGCTGGCCTCTCTTGAATCTCCTCTATCCTCGGCCTCTTCCCAATAAACTGTCTGCCCCCTCTATAACCAGACCCTCTGTCTCTCACTAGTCTCTTCCTCTCTCTAAGTCTGCTGCCAGCCTTCCCGAACTCTGAGGCAGTCATCTCAAAATCCTACTCAATCAACTGCGCCCTACTCACTGCCTCCTCGTAAGTAGAAATAGCCAAAGGAACCAATCTAGATCTAATCGCTAGCCTCAATCCATCAATAAATCTCCAGACCTTCTTAGTCTCACTACCCATAGTGTCTGGATCATATCTGCCCAGGGAGATGAACCTCGTTTCATACTCATCTACCGATCGACTCCCCTGAGGCAAGCTCAGAAACTCAGTCTGCAGCTTTCGCTGCGCTGTATCTGGGATGTACTACCTCCGAAAGGCCTCCAAAAATACCTCCCAGCTAATCACTATATGTCTGGCTCTGAGAATCTGTTTGGTGGACTTCCACCAATGTTCCGTTGATCCCCTAAACATAAAATCTGCCAATACTACCATCTCCGTAAGGGTACACTCGAAGAACCCGTATAGCTTCTCCATCTCGCTCAACCAATCCTCAGCTACCACTAGGTCCTTCGCCCCTCTAAATGCCGACGATCTGAACTTCTAGAACTGTCGCAGTCTGTCCATGTCATAACTATAACCCCAATCTCTAGTACTCTGCTATGGCGTAACAGGAGAATTCATGTCCTGGATTGGTGGGGGTGTAGGAATATCCATATCCCGAACTGGCTGAGCAGACGCATCAGGAGTAGCTGCCTGTCCAGTATCACCCTGTACACCTTTAACTCCCTGTACTGACTGTGAAACCAACTCCATAATCATCTCGAGGCTCCGCTCTATCTTAGCGAAATGCGCCTCAATCGCCTCAGCAGATCTCTCTGCAGTATCCCTCTCTGCAGTAGCCTGCTTTGTAGTATCTCTCTCTGTAGGACCCTGTAGGGCATGCTCCACCCCGGTCTCTACCTCAGCCTCCTCCTGAGTCTCATGAGGTAACTCAGCACGTCTATCAGTCGCAGGCCTACCTCTACGGCCTCCGCCTTGTACCCGACCTCCTCTACTGCGACGAGTAACATGCATCTTGCCTATAGTCCTGCATTCACAACCATTTCTTAATTAAAACCCATCTCAATATACACGATTGTATCTAACCAAGCACAGAAACACAGGGATGTAATTTCCTAATTATTGACATAGACATACATCAGACCAATTCCCGCTCTGATACCACCTTTATTGTCACGACCCAAAACTACCCAAAAATCAGAGTAAATTTTTCACGTTTTATTATTTCATACTTACCTCTGATCGTGACCAACCATAACCAATAATTGGGTTATATGTCAGTGCCCATATCATCTCCATACATTTACAATTAGTGCAAAATTTAATTTAAATATAAATTCATATATTCTGCACTAAACTTCTTCCATTTCATTACATATCTATACCCACTTTATACATCCCAGTGTCATACAAAATATAGTACTGTGCTCATGTTATTTAGATATAAGAAACATATATAACGTGTATATACCTCAAAAAGATAGGCAGCAGCAAACAGCTGGAATGCCGTACTCAATCGCCTCCCAATCTACTGGAAGAAATCTGCGTGAGAAAATGAAAAGGGTGAGCACATCAAGCTCAGTAAGGCAATCCTACAAACAAGTAGATAACAATACAACCTACGTGAACGTAATGCCGTGCATAAACCACCTTTTCTCCACACATTTCCAAAACAGATGCTATGTTATGATGTCATGTAAAATAATTCACATGCAATCCTAAAAAGCATGAAAACTTAACATGCATATCTTTTAAATCATTTATTTCCCGTTAAAATTTCATAATAAGGTCAGGACTCAACCCCTCCCTCGGGTAGCCCTGACTCACACAAAATCCATAAAATTGTGTTTCTCGAAAACATCAATATCCGAAAACATAAATATACGAGATACGAGACTAGGCAATATCTGTATATCGGTAATAACAAGGACTATGGCCATGTGTCCTCGGGAGTCCCTCTGCTACATGGATCCTAGTGTACAGGGTCTCACCACGATCGAAAACCGCCCGGGAGGCGGGTCACTCCATCCCGTCGGTCTTATCCGACCCTACGCATCCGTAGATGCCACACGTATCCGAAGATACCACACATCCGAAGATGCCACATGGTACAGCGTACTCCATGCTACTTGCACGGTACAACAAACTCCGTGGACCCAAATCATATCTGTATACTCATGCCATGTCTCTAAACGCACGTTCGAGCCTATTTAATCGGTGTGACACACAGTCACCCGCCGCTCCAAGCACGGCTCATCGTATGATCTCAGAAAAAAAGTGCAAGCGGTGCTTCAGCACTCTCATAAAATCAAGTAAAACTAGTGCAAGCTAAGCTCTAGCACTCTGTCACGAAAATCATATATAAAAATATGGTGCGAGTTAGACTCCAGCACCGTGTCATGAAAATCATGTAAAACTCTAGTGCGAGCTCTCATTCCAGCACTAATGTAAGCATTGCACAAATCAAAACTCGTGCGAGCTGAGCTCTAGCACGTCACATTTCTGAAAAGTCACGTAGACGGTTACATTTCTCAAATCGATTTCAACGAAAATCAACATTTGTTGAAAATATGAAATGCTGTGCAGTTTCATTTAAAAGTTAGTCGGCCTACTCATGCATGTATCGAAGTACTTAAAAAACGAGCAGGAACCCCTTGTTCTTACTCCTTACACTTTTTGCTAAAATTTGAAATTTTACCCTTGACGAGGGTATTTTGGTAATTTACCTATCCGGGGCCCTAAAATTTTTATCTCAAATCTAGACCCTTCGGACAATTTAAAGGACTGTAAATGGCGTCAAAAATTCGTAAAGCTATCTCTAGTAGTTCGTAAAATTCCCTTACCTGGAATCGCGCGCAGACTTAACCTGTCTCGATGATACCAAATCTCTCAGCCCAAATACGCACCAACCAAATGTACGTAACTGCATATAACCACACAGTTGAGGTCAATTCAATTATCTTAATCAGTATATCGCATTTACTGACCAACTTTAAAGTATTGGGCCCTATCTACCTTATTGGGTCTCGGCCCATTTTTAGCCCTTTTATACTTATTAATTCCCTTCTTTGGGTATACCGGGCTCATGCAGCTTACCAATAATTATCGGGCTTCGTTCCAAACTCATTGGATAGCCCGTATGCCGTTTATGGCAATTACATTACAATTCCGAAAAATATTCCTTTCTATTCGAAATTAATCCATAATTTCGTAAAATAATCGAAACTCTGTATTAAAGAACTCATATTGTCGAAATTAAAATGGACTTACCCGATATGATGCGGGGTACAAAAATCGGAGCTCAATCGGCTCTCGTTCGGTCTCTGTCGAAAAGCTACACAATTAGGTAAATTCGGATTATTTTCCATTAAATAAAATATTAAATAAAATTTTGAAAATTACCCGTAGGTCAATTTCGATCCTCGGTCAACTTACCCGAATCTCGTGTCGTCCCCGATAATTTTCTTTCCTTTTTCCTCTTTTTTCCATTCTTTTCTTTTCTTTTCTTTTCCTTTCCTTTTTCCTTCCCTTTCCTTCCTTTCCTTTCCTTTTCCTTCCAGCCAACGACACCGTTTGCTGCTCTTTGCCGTCGCCTGCGTTTCCAACGGTCTTGCCGGTCGATACTGGTCTCAAAAGAACCGGTTCCTCCCCTTGAACGCGTCGGTGGCTTCTGTTCAAGCCCAGTCACCGTGGTTCACCGAAAATCGCCCCTTTTCTCCTCGATTTTTCCTCTCCTCCAATCGACGTCCTCCGGCCACTACACGAGGCGTCTCCGGTGTCCTGAAGATCACCGGCCTCTCCTCTTTCACCTCCGCTGCTCGTCGACGGTCAAGGATCGCCGGTGTGTCCTCGGGCTCGTCGGGTTCCTTGCGGTCTCCTTCGGGTTTCTGTTTGGTTTTCCTGTTTTCGGGTTCTCCCGAGTTTTCAGTTCTTTTCGATTTATTATTATTATTATTATTATTATTATTTAACAATTTGTTTATTATTATTTAATTCATTAAAATACTCTACAATATTCCAAAATATCTACAACTTATATTATTTTATTCTAATTTAATTAATTTAATTTAATTTATTAAATACATTTTTCTCCATTTTTTGATATTATTCCTTCGTATTTTCGAGATATTGTTCCCGGTGACTTTTCGGTATTTCTAAAAATTTCGAATCTTGATCAATTGGACTCAAACTTGTATAATTTCCTCATTATCGATCGAGATATCTTACATCCTTATTTTTGATTAAAATTTTCCTATCGCATTAATACCGAATTTTGGTATTTTGACCATTTTACCCCTGCACTTATTTTCGAACCAATTTAACCCGACTTTCCTTCGTGCATCCGCTATCTTTTCTTATTTAAATTCGTATTTTCCATTGACTTAATTCAATCCTTTTTTTGTTTGGCCTGTGGCCATCTCGGCCCTTATTCAACTACTTCACATATTCACCGATATTCCATTTCATCAAATTTACAAATTTAATTCAGTCAATGCTCTTCTTATGATTCAATGAATATATGAAAGTGTACATCACATGAATCATAAGGAATATAGAAACAAATACATACAAAGTGGGTTTTACATGGTCCATAGCAGATCTCGTCCGAAGACGGCATATCACAATCTCAACACGGTACAATGTACTCCAGGCTACCTGCACGGTACAATGTACTTCGTAGACCCACTTCAACATATCATATCACGCCATATCTCAAACGCACGTGTGAGCCTATTTAATCGGTACGATCTCTTGTCTACCCGAAGCTCCTAACACGGCTATCAATATGTCAAAATATCACAAATGCATGTGCGAGCCTATTTAATCGGTGTGACACCTAGTTTGTCCGAAGCTCCAAGCACGACAAAAATAAGGTGGGCATCTAGTGCGAGCTAAGCTCCAAGCACTATGCCAAAACAAATAAGAAATCCATGTGAAAACCAATGCGAGCTAAGCTCTAGCACTCATGTGTATAAAACACGTCAAATCTCGTGCGAGTAATACTCTAGCACGCTTTCATTCTCATGAAAACAATGTAGGTGGCTCATTTCTTTGCAAAGTGTGGTCAACAAACCAAAACAACTTATTTCTTTTGCAATTCATTTCAAATGCTAGTCGACCTACCAATCACTTGCTAAAAAGCAATAAAACATGATTTTCCAAAGCATTATGCTTTTATTTTCATGCACATTTCTCAAACACCTAACTTTTACCCTTCAATCACCCAATTTCATTTCCTAACATATCATGCATTCTAACAAAGCATTAAGCGCCCAAATTGCACAGGTATCTCTAAGAGTCCAGACAATTCCCTTACCTCAATTTACTGGAGTGCGACTCTCTTTTCCTCTTAGCTTCTTGCGCTCTTGGCTCGCCTTGTTTCGGTGTATCCTCGAAAACTGTGATTCAATCATCCAAACCACTTGAGTTAAAGTTGTTAACTCACATTTGACCTCATTGTCAATATAACCCATCTTTGCATTTACCAATGCCTTAATCCACATTTTACCCCTTTTTGGTAAATCTCACAATTTATTCACTAACAACACCTTAAAATCATACCATAATACTATTATTAACTTCAATATATCCCATTCATCTTTAATCTCAACACATTTCACTTTCTCACACTAGACCATTTCTAGGTCATGGTGGATTCATTACTTCCTAGGTAGTTTCTACCATTTCTATGCATACCAAATAACTCCAAAATCAATATCTACACAATGTACTTGAGTTATTTCATTTAGAAACTCACCTAGCTTGATTTCCTCTTTGCTCCAATGGAAATGCACCTTTGATCCTTCAATCTAACAAGTGGAGAAATGCCTCCAAACTATGTTGTTCTTCTCTTTGATGTGAACAACTTTGTCTCTAATAGCTTTCCCTCAAATCTTATTGAAAATGTATGGATTTAGGAGTGAGAAAGCTAGGTTTTTAGGTTGAAAATTGAAAAGATTGGTTTTTCTCTCGAAAATGCAGATCCAACTGCTCCATAATTATAGATTCAGCTTAATGAGATCGATCTATCTTGGGTGGAGATCGATCTGGTCCTCTTACAATCCCTCTTTTTCAAGACATTTTGAAGGTAGGAGATCGATCTGTCGAGTAGGGGAGATCGATCTTGCTTCAAACAGAGAGTCAAGGAGATCGATCCGGTCTTAGGGGAGATCGATCTTCTTCCAACCCGAGAGCTAAGGAGATCGATCTGTTCCATTAAGGATCGATCTGCTCTATTCCATTGCTCAAATAAGAGCATTTTGGTTCTTCTAGATCGATCTCTCATCGTATGAGATCGATCTGGCCTTCATATTTCCAGATTTTCTACAATTTTTTCTGCAACAACTCATACCAAACTTCATACATTTTGTTACAATGGTCATTTTCTCATCCGATCATCTTTGAGACTTGAAAATGGCATCCATTCCTAGCTTATACACATTAAAACTTGTGTAGAACCTTTGTATATCCAAAGGTACATGATATAAACCAAATGAAAGTGCATACTCATGCAAATCTTCCTTCCATTTCTCCATACCACTCATATTCCATTCTACTCACATTTTTCACATGTTTAAGTCCATTTCTTCATAATCATATATAACGTAACTTGTACATACAATCACAACTCTTAGTACAAGTGTGTACATTAAACTTATGGACTTACATCACATATACTTCACATTACAAGTATATCACCACACTTATGATTTCATTTACATATCTATGTACATATACTCAATTATACTTGTACATATACGGGGGCTCACAGTAACAGTTACCATGTGAGCATTGGCATGACACCATATGAAGTCATACATAGAAGGAGGTTTAGATTCCCAATTTGTTAGGAAGAGATTGGTGACAAAAAGATTAATGCTTCTGGACTTGTTGAGAGAGCTTCAAAAGATGTCAAGTTTATTTGTGATCGATTAAAAACAATCCAAAATTGATAAAAGTCTTATGCAGACAATAGGAGGAGATAGCTTGAGTTTGAGGTTAGTGGCTATGTGTTTATGAAGGTCTCCCCTCTAAATGACATTATGAGGTTCGATCGAAAAGGGAGCCTAAGCCCGAGGTTTATTAGACCTTTTGAGACCCTGGAGAGTATTAGTGATGTAGCATATCAGTTGGCTTTACCACCTCAATTAACTTGTGTGCACGATGTGACGCCCCGAAAGAGCGAAAAATAGGGCTAATTTAAAACTTTTTACTCATTAATTCACAATTAAGGGTGCATTCCTGTGCAGTGTCATACATCATCATAATTATCATGCCTCAGGATCTCATCATAATATAGTATATATTGTATCATATACATTACTCAATTCCAAGTTAATTAATCCTAATACATCCCGTACATCATTATACAATGAATGTCTGTAAATATAACTCTAGTCTGGGTACATGAATATTAAATATCTATCTCAGTACACAAAATACGGCCTGGAGCTCAAGTCCTCCACTAACCTCTAACCCATACGCCGTAGGGAACTCACTTCACTTGAAGCGATCTAGGGGGAAGAGAAAACAGGGTGAGCTTCCAAATCGCTCAGTAAGGGGGGGAGGGGGTAAGGGAACTCAGTTATATAAACCATATCACACTTCACAAATATGAATTTGTTTATGAAACTCATTTGAAATCGTAGCATGAAAGTTCTCAAAATATCATCATCTCATAACTCATAAATCATGTGAAAACATGAAGATAAAAAGGCTCAATATCGAGCACTCACAAGCATGTGTAAATATATGCGATAATGGCTGTTCTCAAAATACGTGATAAAAATCACCTCAGTAAATAGCACGTGACAAGGTCATAAAACACAACTCATGTGTAAAATGAGACTAGGCAATAAAACTCAATTAAAACTCGTCATGGCACATCAAATATGTAATCTCCTCTGGGTGCGCATCTCAGGCATCCTCGTATAGAGGGAACGTCGACAATATGGTCGTATGCATGGTATATTGGACTTATATGTTACCAGAACAAGGCCCGGCCTTACATGCTACCAGAGCAATGCCTCGCCTCATGCACACTATCACGTGGTCCCTCGTCTCTCGTTACCAAAAGGGAAGAATATCGGACTTACATGCTACCAGAGCAAGGCCTCCCAACGCTACCAAAGCGAAGGAATAATCGGACTTACATGTTACCAGAACAAAGCCTGTGGTCCCTGGGTCAGTTCCCAGGCGTCCCACTATATCGGTCTTACATGCTACCAGAGCAAGGCCCGATGTGTATTCAACATGACATGCCTAAGTCTCAATCATTAGCCATTATCTTATAAAACATTATGCCTTCACGTAGAACTCATAATGGTTTTCTCTCGTAAAACTCATTTAAAACATTTGTGTACTCAACACAAAACATATTAAAACCGAGTTCCAACCGGCAAAACACGCATACATTTTCTCAAATCTCAATATCGCCTTAACATAGAGCCCAATTTACTTTTCACGCAAACTCAAAGGTTTATAAAGCAATTTCACACTCAGCTTATAAACTCATAAAATAATGGGCTCCAACCGGCTATAAAAACTGTGTGCAATTATATCACAACATAACACCAAACATGATTGTATTCTCAAATCATGGTTCATGCTACAACAATTCATCAAAACACATACACAAATGGTTTAGTTTTCCCTTACCTCTTTACACCTCGTATAGTGCAATCGTTTCCCCTGTATCATGGACTAGCCTCGCATTCCACTCTGAAACTCCCGAGCTATCCAACGATGTTAAAACATCAATACTCATTATCACATCAACCTCAATTCTCAAAGTTGAGCATAATTGCTCATAACTCCTCAAATTTCTCAATTCTTATAACTCCATCACAAACCACAATCTCGCTCATGACACCTCAACATTCTATATTTCCTATGCCACAATATCTATGCTAATACACCACATTGTCTAAATCTCCATTTATAGCTCAAAAATTCCTAAATTTACCAAAGTTACCAAATATCATCATTATTCCAACTACATTGTAATTTCATCAATCCCTAATCATTTTTCAGCTATTTCAACACAATGCCAACAACTACCATCACCAAATCATCTCAAATATAAGGATCAAAGTTTAGAAATTACCCAAAACTTGTGGAGAGCTTATCTCTTGCCTCGATTCGATCCGTCTTTCGATTTCCAAGTATGTTGTTCTCCCTTGGGTGAGGAACAACTTTTCTTCTTGCCACAACTTCTGATTTGAACGGAAATGCGTGCTTTGGATGAGTGAGAAAGCTAGGGCTCGGTGAAAATAAGGGTTGGAAGAGAGAGAAAGTGAAATTGCAGGAGAAAAACAGGAGTTCCTTATATAGACTGAGGGTAGGAGATCGATCTGGCTCTTGATGAGATCGATCTGCATTTGAATTTTGGGACGATTTGGGGTAATTTATGCCTAGGAGATCGATCTATCGAGGGGTGAGATCGATCTCTTTATGGCTTTATGAGATCGATCTGCGCCTTGGGGAGATCGATCTCCTCCCAAATAGAAACATTTGGAGATCGATCTCTTCCTCATGAGATCGATCTTCTCTCAAACAGAATCATAAGGAGATCGATCCTCTTCCATTGGAGATCGATCTGCTCCTTAAATTCCTCATTCCTTGTCATTTTTAACTCACCAGATCGATCTCTCCTTCTCCCAGATCGATCTGTCCTCATAACTTCATACTTATTTTAAACACTTAACATATAAATCTCCAATTATCATTCCCCAATTCACTTAGCTCAATAAATTATAGTTCAAGTTCATATTACATAATTAAAATATGTCTGAAATCCTCAGATCTCACATCTTCCCCACCTTAAAAGAATTTGGTCCTCCAAATTCAACTCAACTAGTCAAAGAGATGGGGGTATTTCTCCTTCATGAGGTTCTCTAGTTCCCACGTTGCCTCTTCCCTTGAGTGATGTTTCCACAAAACTTTCACTAATGGGATGCTCTTGGTTCTCAGTACCTTCTCCTTTCTATCGAGAATCCGGACGGGTTCCTCAGTGTAGCTCATGTCCCCCTGTATTTCCATCTCGTCATACTCTATAACATGAGAAGGGTCCGGGTGGTACTTCCTCAACATAGACACATGAAAAACATTGTGTATTCCAGACATCTGTGGGGGTAATGCCAATCTGTAGGCTACCTCTCCCACTCTCTCAAGAATCCCGAATGGTCCTATGTATCGAGGACTCAATTTTCCTTTCTTCCCAAATCGCATGATACCCTTACTCGGTGATACTTTCAGAAATACTGCATCACCAACATCAAACTCAAGTGGTCGTCTACGCACATCCGTGTAGCTTTTCTGTCTACTCTGTGCAGCACGTAGCCTCTCACATATGATTTCACACTCTGTACAGCTTGCTCCACAAGCTCGGGAGCATTTATCTTTCTGTCACTGACTTCTTCCCAAGCTACAGGGGATCTACACCTCCTACCATATAGAGCCTCAAAGGGTGCCATTCTAATACTTGCATGATAGCTGTTATTATACGCAAACTCTGCTAGGGGCAGGTGATCATCCCATGATCCCTTAAAATCCATCGTACACGCCCTCAACATATCCTCCAGGGTCTGAATAGTCCTCTCTGACTGACCATCTGTCTGAGGATGATAGGTGGTAATAAAACTCAATCGAGATCCCATGGACTCCTGAAACTGGGTCCAAAATCTGGAAGTAAACTGAGAATCTCTATCAGAAGTAATACTCACTGGAGCCCCATGTAATCTAGCTATCTCGTTGACATACAGCTCAGCTAAGGCATCCACAGTATCTGTGCTCTTGATGGCAAGGAAGTGGGTACTCTTGGTCAGTCTATCCACTATAACCCATATAGCATCATGACCTCTTCTGGTCCTCGGTAAACCCATAATAAAGTTCATAGTGACATGCTCCCATTTCCATGTAGGTACAGGTAAGGGTTGTAGTAGTCCTCCAGGCTTTCGATGCTCAGCTTTCACTTGCTGGCATATTAAACACCTGGCCACATACTCTGCCACGTCTCGCTTCATACCACTCCACCAGTACACCTTTCTCAAGTCTTGGTACATCTTAGTACTCCCTGGATGCATGGTGTATCGCGAGCAGTGAGATTCTCTCAGTATCAGTCTCTTTAGGGTATCATCGTCTGGTACACAAATTCGTCCTCTGAATCTCAACAATCCATCCTTACTGACTGTGAGATCCGACTGCGAACTCTGTTCAGCTTAGCTAACCATATCTATTAACCTCTGATCACTGCGCTGCCCAGTTCTAATCTGATCCATGATCCTGGGCTCTATCCGCAAGCTAGCCAAAAATCTGGTCTCTACCTCTTTAACTCTGATCCGAAGTTCGGCGAACTGCTCTAATAAATCCCATTTCCTGATCATCATAGCAGATATCATACTCTTCCTGCTCAGGGCATCAGCAACTACATTCGCCTTACCCGGATGATATAGAATCTCGCAGTCATAATCCTTAAGGAGTTCCATCCATCTCATTTGTCTCATGTTTAACTCTTTCTGATTAAAGAGATATCTTAAACTCTTGTGATCAGTGAAGATCTGGAATCTTTCTCCATATAAGTAGTGTCGCCAGATCTTCAAAGCAAATACCACAGCGGCTAACTCCAAATCATGCGTGGGGTAATTCCGCTCATGCTCTTTTAACTGTCACGATCCATATGCGACCACTCTTCTATGCTGCATAAGCACACACCCCAATCCTTGATGAGATGCATCATTATACACCGAAAATCCTCTTGATCCCTCAGGAATAGTTAACACAGGTTCCGCTGTCAATCTCCTTTTTAACTCCTGAAAACTGAGCTCACATTGATCAGTCCATATGAACGGAGTCTCCTTACACGTGAGTTTAGTCAAAGGAGCGATAATCCTTAAAACTCCTTCCACAAATCTTCTGTAATACCCTGCCAAACCAAGGAAGCTTCTCACCTCAGTAACTGTCCTCGGTCTCTCCCAACTAAGCACAACTGCTACTTTACTTGGATCCACTGATACTCCTTCCTCTGAGACTATATGACCAAGGAAAGCTATCCGATTCAGCCAAAACTCACATTTACTAAGCTTTCCGTATAATTGCTTATCTCGGAGTATCTGAAGTACTAACCACAAATGCTGTGTATGCTCCTCATACGACCGAGAGTATACCAGGATATCATCAATAAAGACTATCACAAATTTATCCAGATAGTCTCTGAACACTTCGTTCATCAACCTCATAAATACAGCAGGGGCGTTCGTCAATCCAAAAGACATCACCAGAAATTCATAATGGCCATACCTTGTCCTGAAGGCCGTCTTGGGGATATCTTCTTCCTTGATCCTCAATTGGTGATAGCCCGATCTCAAATCAATCTTAGAAAAGACTGAGGCCCCTCTTAGTTGATCAAGTAGATCATCAATCCTGGGCAGTGGGTATTTATTCTTCACCGTGGCTTTATTCAACAGCTGGTAGTCTACGCATAATCTGAGACTACCATCCTTCTTCTTGACAAATAAAACCGGTGCTTCCCACGGTGAAACACTGGGCCTAATGAACCCTTGATCCAATAACTCCTGTAGTTGTTTCTTCAATTCCTCAAGTTCCACTAATGCCATCCTGTAGGGAGGTTTAGAGATCGGCTGGGTATCTAGTGCTAAATCAATGGTAAACTCCAGCTCTCTCTCTGGTGGCAAACCTGACAGCTCATCTGGGAAAACATCCGAGAATTCACACACCACAGGTATATCCTCAATCTTCGGATGTTTCCGCTCATCGTCTGAGATGAGTGTTTCGTACCCTTCACATGAACAATCATATTTAATACTCTCAAAATAATATTAAAATTCTCAAATTACTTACTAGAATTCCACATATTCATTTCCTCAATATCTCAACCGTACACTGTAAGGTTCAGGTAGGGAGAAAGTTACAATCTTAGTGTAGCAGTCTAAACTCACTCGATTGGTTGCCGACCAATCCATCCCCAGAATTACATCAAACTCGTGTATATTCAACATGATTAGATCTGCTAACATCACTCTATCTCCCACCTTTATTTCACATCCTCTACAGATTAACTCAGTTCTCTGGGATTCACGCATAGGGGTATTTACATGTAGTACATACTCTAGAGGTTCAAACTTCAAATTTAAACTAAATGCAAAATGCTCTGAAATAAACGTATGCGTGGATCCTGGATCTATCAATACATGAGCCTTATGATTACAGACAAAAAGTGTACCTCTTATAGTTTGTGCTGAAGTGTCCGCAGTTTCCTTATCCAAGGCAAACACACGTCCCTGTGCCACAGGTTTCTTCCCTTTCTCTGCAGCAGTGGCCCGTCTCTGGGGATTCACTTTTTGAGGCTGTTGTCTAGTAGGCTCCGGAGCATGTGGTATCTGAGGTTGAGGACAGTCCTTCACTTTGTGACCCATGTCACCACATCTAAAACATCCACGGATCGACCCAGTACAACTTCCCTCATGCGATCAGCCACAGTCTCTATAAACCCTTATCTCCAGCCTGCCATATCGAGGGGTCTCCTTGATAATAGGATAAGTTCTGGGTCTCTCCAATCTGCCCATCTGTACCTCAATCCTTCCTCTCCTGAAGGAACCTCTCCGAACATCTGCTTATGATATCGCTGGCCTCTTGCCATTGTCCCTAATCACTGCTCCAAACTCATTCTGGGACTGTACAATTTCAATTCCCCTCTCAATCTCTTGTGCTCGTCTCAGAGCATCTCTAAACTCAGTAATACACAACCCAATCAATCGATCTCTAATGATGGGCTTTAATCCATACACAAATCTCTTTGTGCGGAGCTCTTCATTCTTGAAAGTCTCTGGATCATATCTCAGCAGAGCGGTAAATCAGCTCTCGTAATTATCTATAGACATGTCACCCTGTACCAAACTCAAAAAATCTGCTTGCCTCTTTCTCTGGGCAGCTCGTGGTACATATTGGGCTCTAAAAGCTATCTGAAACTCTTCCCAACCAATCACATCCTGGTGAGACATCAAAATACCCTGGGTAGTACCCCACCAATCTCGGGCTCTCCCTTTCAACATAAAGGCACTCATACTGACCCTCTCAGTATCGGTGCACCCCAGATAGTCGAATATAACTCTCAACTCCGTCAACCACTCCTCAGCCTCTGTAGGATCCTTCTATCCCCTAAATGCAGGTGGATTCATTTTTAAAAAGTCCTTCAATCGGACAATACTTCTGTCATCAGGCTGAGTGACAGGAGGCACTGGGGGTATGGGAGGTCCTTGTGGGGGTGTAGGAGTAGTACCCGAGGCATTAACTCCAAAGTGTTACGCGAATAACGCTGCCATCTACTCAAAACCTTGCCTCACATCGGTCTCAATCCGATTAAATCGAGAGTTAGGACTCTCTGGTTGTGGGACAGGTGGTCGAGGGGACTCTGCCTGCCTCCTCGAACGACCTCGTCGTTTACTCATTATCTATCTCAACTCGTCTCCTGCGCGTACATATCAAAATCGATTGAAATCTCAATCCTCAGATTCAGTTCATGACCAGACTATTACAGACACTTGGGATGTATTCTATTTCACTTAACCGACACTGACAATACTAAACACCCTAAGCTCTAATACCAAGAAAACTCTGTGACGCCCCAGAAGCGCGGAAAATAGGGCTAATTTAAAACTTTTTACTCATTAATTCACAATTAAGGGTGCATTCCTATGCAGTGTCATACATCATCATAATTATCATGCCTCAGGATCTCATCATAATATAGTATATATTGTATCATATACATTACTCAATTCCAAGTTAATTAATCCTAATACATCCCGTACATCATTATACAATAAATATCTATAAATATAACTCTAGTCTGGGTACATGAATATTAAATATCTACCTCAGTACACAAAATACGGCCTGGAGGTCAAGTCCTCCACTAGCCTCTAACCCATACGCCGCAGGAAACTCACTTCACTTGAAGCGATCTAGGGGGAAGAGAAAACAGGGTGAGCTTCCAAATCGCTCAGTAAGGGGGGTAAGGGAACTCAGTTATATAAACCATATCACACTTCACAAATATGAATTTGTTTATGAAACTCATTTGAAATCGTAGCATGAAAGTTCTCAAAACATCATCATCTCATAACTCATAAATCATGTGAAAACATGAAGATAAAAAGGCTCAATATCGAGCACTCACAAACATGTGTAAATATATGCGATGATGGCTGTTCTCAAAATACGTGATAAAAATCACCTCAGTAAATAGCACGTGACAAGGTCACAAAACACAACTCATGTGTAAAACGAGACTAGGCAATAAAACTCAATTAAAACTCGTCATGGTACATCAAATATGTAATCTCCTCTGGGTGCGCATCCTAGGCATCCTCGTATAGAGGGAACGTCGACAATATGGTCGTATGCATGGTATATTGGACTTATATGTTACCAGAACAAGGCCCGACCTTACATGCTACCAGAGCAATGCCTCGTCTCATGCACACTATCACGTGGTCCCTGGGTCGGTTCCCAGGCGGCCCACTCTCTCGGTCTTACATGCTACCAAAGCAAGGCCACCCAGTGTTACCAAAACGAGGGTCATCTCACGTTACCAAAACGGAGGCATCTCTCGTTACCAAAACGGAGGCATCTCTCGTTACCAAAACAGAGGAATATCGAACTTACATGCTACCAGAGCAAGGCCTCCCAACGCTACCAAAGCGGAGGAATAATCGAACTTACATGTTACCAGAACAAGGCCTGTGGTCCTTGGGTCGGTTCCCAGGCGTCCCACTATATCGGTCTTACATGCTACCAGAGCAAGGCCCGATGTGTATTCAACATGACACGCCTAAGTCTCAATCATTAGCCATTATCTTATAAAACGTTATGCCTTCACGTAGAACTCATAATGGTTTTCTCTCGTAAAACTCATTTAAAACATTTGTGTACTCAACACAAAACATATTAAAACCGAGTTCCAACCGGTAAAACACGCACACATTTTCTCAAATCTCAATATCGCCTTAACGTAGAGCCCAATTTACTTTTCACACAAACTCAAAGGTTTATAAAGCAATTTCACACTCAGCTTATAAACTCATAAAATAATGGGCTCCAACCGGCTATAAAAACCGTGTGCAATTATATCACAACACAACACCAAACATGCTTGTATTCTCAAATCATGGTTTATGCTACAACAATTCATCAAAACACATACACAAATGGTTTAGTTTTCCCTTACCTCTTTGCACCTCGTATAGTGCAATCGTTTCCCCTGTATCACGGACTAGCCTCACATTCCACTCTAGAACTCCCGAGCTGTCCAACGATGTTAAAACATCAATACTCATTATCACATCAACCTCAATTCTCAAAGTCGAGCATAATTGCTCATAACTCCTCAAATTTCTCAATTCTCATAGCTCCATCACAAACCACAATCTCGCTCACGACACCTCAACATTCTATATTTCATATGCCACAATATCTATGCTAATACACCACATTGTCTAAATCTCCATTTATAGCTCAAAAATTCCTAAATTTACCAAAGTTACCAAATATCATCATCACTCCAACTACATTGTAATTTCATCAATCCCTAATCATTTTTCAGCTATTTCAACACAATGCCAACAACTACCATCACCAAATCATCTCAAATATAAGGATTGAAGTTTAGAAATTACCCAAAACTTGTGGAGAGCTTATCTCTTGCCTCGATTCGATCCGTCTTTCGATTTCCAAGTATGTTGTTCTCCCTTGGGTGAGGAACAACTTTCCTTCTTGCCACAACTTCTGATTTGAACAGAAATGCGTGCTTTGGATGAGTGAGAAAGCTAGGGCTCGGTGAAAATGGGGGTTGGAAGAGAGAGAAAGTGAAATTGCAGGAGAAAAATAGGAGTTCCTTATATAGGCTGAGGGTAGGAGATCGATTTGGCTCTTGATGAGATCGATCTGCATTTGAATTTTGGGACGATTTGGGGTAATTTATGCCTAGGAGATCGATCTATCGAGGGGTGAGATCGATCTCTTTATGGCTTTATGAGATCGATCTGCGCCTTGGGGAGATCGATCTCCTCCCAAACAGAAACATTTGGAGATCGATCTCTTCCTCATGAGATCGATCTTCTCTCAAATAGAATCATGAGGAGATCGATCCTCTTCCATTGGAGATCGATCTGCTCCTTAAATTCCTCATTCCTTGTCATTTTTAACTCACCAGATCGATCTCTCCTTCTCTCAGATCGATCTGTCCTCATAACTTCATACTTATTTTAAACACTTAACATATAAATCTCCAATTATCATTCCCCAATTCACTTAGCTCAATAAATTATACTTCAACTTCATATTACATAATTAAAATATGTCTGAAATCCTTAGATTTCACACACGATGTATTCCATGTATTTATGCTATGGAAGTACCACCCCGATCCTTCTCACATCATTAATTATGGAGATTTGGAGATCCAGAAGGACTTATCATATGTAGAGACACTAATTAGGATTATGGATCAGAAGGATAAGGTTCTGAGGTCCAAGACAATCTCACTTGTTAAGGTTTAGTGGTAATAGTATTTCGAGGATAGGGGTACCTAAAAGTTAGAGTTTTTAACGCGTGAAGGGTATCCTTAGTTATTCTGATAGATGTTGTCAAATTTGTAGAACCAAATTTTTTAAGGTGGGGATGATGTGACATTCCTGAAAATATGATACTTCATGAAAATGTTTTTAGCTAAAAATCAAGCTAATTTAGCTTATTTTAAATTATTTTGGACAAATTTGGTGAAGTTATGTCGTCTTAAGCTCGATGTCAATTTTGGTGGAATTTCAGCACTAAGGGCAAAAAGGCTCAAATTAGCCTTGTCCAACTAGGTAAGGCTCTCGGCTTTTTGTGATTGGACATTAGATTAAGGGAGGCCACATAGTCCTAGTTAGATTTTCTTTTGCTGTAGACTTGAGGATGGCCAAGATATTACGGCCGCAAGCTTGGAGAGGTAAGTACATATACCTAAGCAAACTAAGCGTGATTTGCTTTTGATTTAGTGATTAAGACTTTTGTGTTTTAGATATATGATTGGTATGGTCTCGGCTAAGGGCAACACGAAGCTTTTGATTTGATGAAATACATGTTTTGTTTGTTTTATGGGTCTTAAAAGTATATGCATACATATTTTATAAGACCTAGTATTTAAACCTTAAATGTTTTATATACGAACCTACATTCATGAATTTCGAAAAGCATGATTTCACTTGACCATGCCTGGTTTCATAAAACCCAATCTCTCACTGCGATTTAGATAATGTTTTTCAAATGTTAAACTCGATGGATACATGAGTGGATCGAGGGTCGAGATTACTCCCCTCGGGATACATCGCCAAGGTTCCAAACATAGTTGGAATGCTTGCTTCAAGGGTCGAGATTACTCCCCTCTTGGTAGGATGTCGTTGCTCTAGATGTAGTTGGACAACCTTTCCTATCCTGAGTGGTAAAAGCTAGTGTCGCTTGACTCGTGAACTAAACGTCTATGATCATAGGTAAAGCCCCGTAACAAGGTAGGGAATTCGTTTGCGTGGATAGCTACAGTGCCCGTGTACGTGCCAAGCATTTGGGATGCTTTTGTTCAATATATCTAGCATAGTTAGATGCATTTGATGAGACGACTAAGTATGCACACACTGCGTGATTTACTTGATGATATGGTTTAACTATCCAAATGGTATATGCTTACTTTCGATGTTTTGATGATTTCCTCATAGTATGATGTATTATATTTTATATGTGAAAGCTTTTCACCAAGCATGCATGTTTTGATATTATTTTTGAAAAATTGTATTAAGCTTTCATATATTACTTACTGAGCTTTCCCTAATCTCACTATTTTCTCTCCACTCCACAGATTAGCCTCGAAGACCTTGTAGGCAGACGAGGGTCATTGATTAGCATCCAAGGCTTTTGATCAGCAGTAGTTGAGGTACTTTAGAATGATGCGAAGTATATAGACACATGTTTTGATTATGATGTACAGTGTACTTATGTATGAGTTGAGATGTAGACTGTGTTTGTGTTTTAGTGGTGTATATGTATACTCGAGATAGTTATGTATGAGTTATGGATGTATGCATGATGATATGATGTATGTATGGTATGCATGTCGTAAATTATGCACTCTGATGATTAGAGGTATCATGGTAACCCTAAATACTGGTAATACGAGAGAAATATAAGTGATATCTTAATATGGACTAAGGGGTTTAGACAAGCATGTTAGTAGGAAAGGGGTTAATTATTAAGAACTTTATATCAAAATCATGTTAGGTTAATTAATGGGTTTAACAGATAATCGAGCATACATCCTAAATGGGACTTGAAAGCATAAATTCTCACGAGATAAGTTGGTTAACGAACTCACCACGAAGTAGTTAACAAAATCACACCAAAGGTTAAGTAAAGGCTTTAGAAAGTTAAAAAGAAAAAAAAAATTGGCCCATAAAATTATAACTTCCATAAAGTTACACGAAACGGGGCATGAAAATTTTAAATTGTCCAATTTTCTAATTTATCTGATTATCTTAATTTATCTGATTAACAAATATATCTAAATCCTTATTTATCTATATTATCTTAATTTTCTAAACTATCTTAATTTATCTAAATTATCTAATTCATCTAAACTATCCTACTTTTTCTAAATTATCCTAATTCATCTAAATTATCATAGTTTATCTAAATTAAGATAACCTAATTTATCTAATTTATCCCAATGAACTATAAAATAAAAATGAAAAAAATAGGCAAGGTACTTAAAACCACACTATAATAAGAAATTGGTCTATCAAAATCCAAAACTTACTCGAGTGCATATTTCAGTTAACGTCCTAATTGCATTAAAAGGTGTTGGACAAAATTACATTTTTGTTGCAAGTTCTTTTTGATTCACTAATTTGTTGCAATTTTACTTTCAATTTCATCATCTTTACAACATTTACTAATAGGTCTTGGAAATAGGCATCAAATTGCCGAGATGTTACGTTTTAGGTGGAGAACAAATTCGCCATCAAGCTTAATTCCTTTTTCCCTTCCCCAGTTTGATGGCAACAGGGGTTATCTGCCTTCAACGAACCACCAGGCAATGATCGAGCTATATCCGACATTCGTCGTTGTCCGTTAGGGCAATCGACGTTGGTAGAAGAAGATTGCAAAAAGAAAAGGAAGAAAAAAATCATATCTTTTCAATATGTTAGCAGCTAATTGGCACCGAGTATGATAGTGATATTAACCACCAATTTTTGGCAGTTTTTGGAAAAACCAAAACATTGGACGTTTGGAAATTTAAGGATCCAATTAAAATTTTTAAAAATTAAGAAAAAATAAATTTTGATACAAAATTTTGACTTCGCAGATACTATTAATTCAAAAAAAAAAAAGTGTACAACATTTATAAATTTTGTAACGAAGCAATGCTATGTGACTTTTTTGTGCAGGATGTTTTTTTTTTCTTTCCTTTATTGAGCAGATCTTTTCCCCTTAAATTTTTCTACTTTGAGACAAGTTCTTTTATTTTTTTATAAAAAAGAAAGTTGGGTGAACAATCATTTGTCGGGTTGTGGGACAGAAGTCTATCCCTCCTTCCTCAAATTTCGCATTTTAGTATTAAATAATATAATTGATAATTAATTTGAAGTGACCCACGCCAACTCGGCGACCGTTGGAGGGTCCTCAACTAGCCGTTGCCATGTTTACATGCTAGATTTCTATTTTATAACATTTTCTAAATTTACATTTTTTTAAACACTTATTACTCATATATTACTTTTATATTTCAATATTATATTCATAAATTTTTAGTTATTGGCATTAAAATTGATGAGGTTTTACATTTATAAGAAAGAGAAATTTTATTAAAAATTTTATAAAAGTGAAAAAAATTAGTACAACAATTCGAGATGAAAAATTTATTCGTTCATTTATTTAACTTGAATTAATTAATGTAAAAATCATATTTTGTTCCGCTTGTTAAATTGATTTGTCAATAAAGTTAAATTACTTTGACTAAATTGATTAGATCTTTAATTTATGATTAAAACTCTGTTATAATTGAGTTTAATTAATTTTTGGACACTGATTCAAAATTAGACTTTGGTTGAAATTGGGCTTCCAATCGTTTTTGTTAAGTATAAAGTTTTGCTAAAAATGGACCCAATTATTTGAAAGAGATTTAAGCAAATTTGAATGTTTCGGTCTATCTCAATCTCTTTTCATTTTCATTTCTTATTTATTTTATTTTATTTATCTAAAAATATCAAAACCAAAATAAATTAAAAAAGATAAAAATTTAAAAATAATAAAAGAAGATAATTAGATAGGATAATTAGTTGATCTGCGAACATTTAGAGTAATTTAAAAAGAAAAAACAAATTCAAATTAGGCTAAATTAATAAAACTAGAAAAAAAATATTCATGATCGGATCATGTTGATCCGATCTTTGAACCTTATCAAAATCACTCAACATAGGCCGATAAATGCCAATGAAGCAACCAAAAAAAAAAAAAAATAGGGAGAGCAATTAGCGAGCACAAAGAGAGTTTATTTCTTCTCGGTTTCTTCTTTAGAAGTGGGAAGAAAGCACTAGTCATTAGGGGTAGTAGCGAAAATGTTGGCTCAAAAATAACCAAAAATAACCGAGGGGGAGATAAATCGATTCCTAACTCTTTTTCTAACTTAAAGTTTTTATAGCTTAAGCTCTACTTTACACTAACTATGCTATAAACAAGTAAACAATAGATAAAACAATAAACAACAAGTATTGTAATAGTGTAGGGAAGAGAAGTTATACACAATGATTTATAGATGTTTGGCTTCCAGTCTACGTCATCTACCTTGAGTTCCTCCTAAAAATTTCAACTAAATCCACTACCAAAAATGGCTTACAATTTCTCGCTTTTCTAAGCTTAAAGAGATAATTTTTTTCCTGGAAGCTTAAGGATAACCTTACCACTTACTTTTCACAGACTCAAGGAGCAAAACTACATCTTCCCTTTTACAAGATGAGGGAAATAACCTTTACAAGTGCTGTTTTTTCTGGTTGAAAGAACAAATTTTACAAGTGTTTCAATTTTTGGTTAAAGAAGTAAACCTTAATCTACCAAACCTCACTTTACAAATTGACACTCAAGAGAACTCTCCTTTTTAGAAATATAAGTTAATATACCCAACTTCACTTTACAAATTGGCACTCAAGGGAACTCTCCTTTTTTAGAAATACAAGTGTGGGCTAACAAGATAGTTACAAATGCCTTTGCTAAGGCTTGATCACTCTCTTTAGCTCTTGAGAAGGAAGCTTCTCAAGACAAAGAATATAAAGATTGATCTCTTGTCTATTCTCTTCTCTTGTGAAGTTTTGAAAATGTGTATAACTTTCGATTAGATCCGGTAATTTGTGTTTATAATTCATGTTTGTGTCATATAAAATCATTTTTGTGTTGTGTAAAATACAAAAATTTCATGTTAAAATTCTTGTCGGCACGGGAAACACAAAACCTTATTTTTAGCTTTTACTATATTCATATACATTTTCTACTTAATTTTAGCCCATATCGCATTGTGTCTTCTATTCATGTCATTTTTTTATCGTGCAACCGTGTCGTGTCAAGGATTATCAGGTTTACTTTGGATGTAGAATTTTTTGCTCTCACATTGTTCATTTCATAGCTTCCTCTTTATTTGGAATCTTCAAGTCTTAGTTGCGAAAATTGATTTTCCACTAATATTTTTGTTGGCAAATATAAAAATTTGACCATTGAAGCTTGCCAGACTTAAAGCGTATCGATACTTTCTTTTGTGCATCGATACCATTAAGAAAAATCCTGCATACAAAGAAATAATTGTATCGATACATCACCTAACCTTATCAGTACCAAAACAGAGCATGAAGCATCTATTTCATGGCTATGATCGAGTACCGATACAATATTAATCCCACCAATATTCAAAGCATGTCATATTGATACACATTCAAACCGTATTTGTCATGACCTGAAGGCTGTGATGATTCCTTAACTTATAGTGGAAGTACAAAAATTTGGGCTAAATTTTCACTTTTCCTTTAACACTGGTTTGTCATGTGAGTATCTTATATAGTATCGTTAGGTTACTATTCACCTAACTTCGTTTAAGGTATCGAACCTAAGGTTTCAGTTTAATTTCTTATTAACTATTATTTATTAAGCCGAGATTCAATTTTTGACTTCAATAAAATTTTGACATCATAACGGCTTATATTTTATCATACCCAACCTGTAAGGTACGAAATATGACAGTTTATATATCGCATTCTCAACCACAACATCAATCACAAATCACAATCACAATCATATTAATTACTCAACAGTCCACATCACTATTCACACTTAATTGAAATTCCAATTTCAAGATCCATTGTCTTATATAGTTCATGATTTATCTTGTGGCCAAGTTTCTTAATTTTTGGATGTTGTTTGATCCTCTTGGTATTATTTTATTAAATAATCTATTAATTTCTCAGTTTTGACTTTTTAAGCAATAATAACTCATTCACATCCTAAAATAACTTAACTCAATTATATAAATGCACAATGACCTCATACATATCTTGACTAATGTACTATGTGAAAACTATATGAAAACAAACACATTTATATAGTATAAAAGTATACTGAAAATGAGCTATGAGATCTCCAAAGTTAAAGCTTCGAAGTTGGTTATTGAAGTGTCTAATAACCTACCTTTGAACTTAACCTGAGATGAGAAATAGAGGGGGTGAGCTTTGGGGAAAGCTTAGTAAGTAAAACACACAAATATAGATGTAATAACATACAGATACTGTGTCATAATACATGCACATAAACTTATTCATTCCATATCACAACATGTAATGCCTGTAGTTTTCCATGTACTTCTTATGAAGCTATGATGTATATGCACCCTACTACATGTGTACAATTGATAAAGGATGTAGGAGTTATGGAATCTAATGTACAATTCATGATTTTAATTTATGTGCACAAGTTTTATTGCCTATGAATTATATGGAATGGATACTATTATACATTGGTTGTGTACGGAATGTAAAATGAGGTATTAGGCAATTAAGGATGGATTATATAATGGAAATCTGCAGAAATTTGTAGTAATAAAGATGCAGGGGAGGAGCAGATCGATCTCCCATGAAGGAGAGATCTATCCCCTCTAACGAAATGTCAAGTATTAGGCAATTGGAATAGAGCAGATCGATCTCACACCAAGGCAGATCGATCTCCTTAAGCTTTTGCCTGGAAGAAATCGATCTCTCACAAGGAACAGATCGACCTCCAAATGTCTCGGCTTTCAACAAATCGATCCCCCTTTTTACTAACAGATCGATCTTCTCTTCACTAACAGATCGATCTTCGCTTACTAGCAGATCGATCTAGTAGTAGTTATATTAGGTAAAATGACTACCAAACCATGTAGAGATCGATCTCCACAAGGGACTAGATCAATCTCATGTCTCTGCATCTATAAGAAGAGTACGAGATTGGATTGAAAATCAAATTTTCTTCGTACCAAACCCGCACCTATCCATTTCCCTCAAAGAATCAAGCTTTCTCACTCTAAATATCACTACATTCCAATAAGATTTGGAAGAAGCTTAAGAAGGGAAGTTGTTCCTTGAAGTAAGGAGAATAACATACCCAAAAATCACACATTGGTTTGATCAAGAGGAGGAGAATAGACTACCACAAGTTTGGCTAAGGAAAAAGCTAAGCTAGGTAAGTTCTTCAACCCTCAAGCTTTAAATGTGAGTTTCTAGACACTTTATGGGTTGAATGGTATGTGAAATATAGATAGAAATGATGATTATAGTGATGAGTGAGTAATATTAAGAGGGAATTCACGAAGAAAATACTTATGAAAAAGTGATGGAAAACGTAAGAGAAGATATAGTGATACTAGTGGAAAAGGTGAAATATGATAAAAGGCTTGAGAAGTATGAATAGATAAATAAATGACAATATGAATGTTTGGGAGAAGGAAAGGAAAATAACCTAATGATTTACACGTGTAGATTGAAAAACATCGAAACACAATTAACCCAGAATCGCGCACGGAGCAAATGAGACGAAGGAAATACAATACGATTCGAGGTAAGGGATTGTATGTTAACGATAGAGATATTCGTACGTATTTTACAGCGATTTCAATAGTTATGATGCTAGAGATACTATGTTTAGCTATTGAGCCATGAAGTGATATGAAATTGTGAAATGTACTATCGTACATATTGTGAAAATGAGATGCGGTAAGAAAGATAGCATGACATGCATGTTTTAAGGTTTTTACAACTGAATGTTGTTTTGTGACTGAAAAATGATAATGGGTAGGTTGGCTAGTTTTACATGTTTAGCATGGAACGACATGCTACGTTAATAAACATGATTTGAGTCTTTAAAAGAGAAAAATAGCCATCTAACAGATTTGAGATGTGAATTGGTGTTGGAGCCTTAGCTCACATCGATTTTGATGATTTTGACTATGCTGGAGATTTTACTCGCATATGTTTTCATGATTTGATAAACCGTGTTGGAGCGTAGCTCGCATGTGGTTTTATGATGATGATAATGTGCCGGAGCCTAGCTTGCACAATGATTTTGAGATGATACAGTGCTAGAAGCAGTTGCTCGCACTAAGAGATACCACGCTGGAGCCTTGCAGAGACTGTGTGTCATACTGATTTTGCTTGCCTGGTATATGAGACATGGTTTAGGATGATGAGTCCATCAGTGTAGGGTGGATGGACTGGGTCCATGGGCATACGTTGTACCGTGTAATTGTCCGGGGGATACTATGTACTGTATTGGGTGCACGCGAGTACGAGTATCGCGTAGAAGACATATGGAGTACGTTGTACCATGATTATATATGTTATGATGAGGAAGATGATGATGATGATGATGATGATGATGATGATGATGATTGAGATGAGCCGAAGGGTAGGACTGACCCATTATTAGCACTGAATTTTATATATGTTTAAGACCCTTTTTACATAGTTATTTGATTTATTCTTTGCAATATTAGGTATGTTTTATGTGTTTTGTATACTTGTGCAGGAAAATGAACAATTTGGAGAAGTCAAGGCTTTTGGAGCTGGTTCTGATGATTTGGTGAAGAATTAAAGTTACAGGGTGCTGATCGTGACTTATGCTGCAGCAATAGAAGAAACTAGACAGTGCAGAGCAGATTTGAGGAATTAATACCATTGCCGCAGTAGAGTAGTCTAATTAGGGCAACACTGTTTTGCCACGTGGCCTTTCGCGATTTAGTATTTGAAAACCTTATAAATAGTCTTTTTATCAGAATTTCTAGGGAGGCTACTCCTCAAAACTTCAAGATTAATTTAGCCCCAATGAAACTTCATCTTTTTCACCTTTTTCACCATATTTGTTCTTGGGATGTTAGATTTGATTTCTTAGATGTTTATTATGATGTCTAGGAACTAAACTCCTTTTTCCTAGAATCGATGTAACCAACTTTGAGCATATTGCAATTACTTTGTGATGTCGTTTGGATGATTTCAATTGTGTTTATTTAATCTACTTGTTCTTAATGCTCTAGTTGATTAGCCACCAATTAGATGAATTAGTATAAGAATCTGGCACTTCAGGGAGGGGATTGTTTATATGCATAAGGGTAGATTAACATAGGACATTGTTAGATCGAGAGGTTGACAGAGGTTGACAATTCTTATGAGCCATAGAGAAACGGATTACTATTGCTTAATGAACCCTATTATTTGATTCTGAATCGAGAGGTTAGGATTAGGTAAATTGTGTATGACTGTTTAAAACTCGAGAGAGATAAATAGAAAATAGTTTCGGCTATAAATAATTTGAAATCAAAAGAACAATTGATCAAAGGAGTTGCATGAACCCTAGTTAGGTGAAATCAGTTTCTAGGAATATTTTGCTATTGATATTTTCATTCGTGATTACTGTGATTTGCTTTAATTAATTTGTTTCGTAGTTAACAGTTAGAATAGTTAAATAGGATTTTAACCAACATTCATTGATTTTTTAGATAAAGCTCAAGGTTGTTGATTACAGTGATTAACGGTAGACACAGTTCTTTGTGGGACGATACTCATATTTACTCTATACTCGAAAACTGACCTGTACACTTGCAGTAGTGTTCCATTTAGGACAACAAGTTTTCTGGCACCGTTGCCGGGGAACTGTTGTCTAGTTTCTCATTGACACTGTTCCTCAATAGCCTTTACTTTAATTTAGATTTTTATTTTTATTTTTGTTTTAATTTATTATCTACGATTTTTTATGGGTGAATGGTAAAAACGCACAGCAGTGGAAGTGCAGATATAAAAGAGTTAGATCCAAAGATTGAGAGAACCATCAGAAAAATTCACCAGAACATATTTGAAGAGAAAGAGCGAAATTTAATCATGGCAGATGATAATTAGCAGCGAGCTATACGCGATTATTTCACCCCAGTTGTGAATCAGAATTTCGCTGCTATAAGAGAGATTCCTGTGAACTGTAACAACTTTGAATTGAAGCTGGTATTGATCAACATGGTTATGCAAAACCAATTTGAAGGTTCGGCTTGGAGGATCCTAATACACATTTGATAACTTTTCTACAGATTTGTAGCACCATTAAGATTAATGGAGTCTCTGACGATGCTATTCGGCTAAGGTTATTTTATTTCTCTCTTCGGGATAAAACTTTGAGTTGGTATCAAAATCTACCAGTAGGAAGCATTCTGACATGGGCAGTGATGGCACAAAAATTCTTAGCAAAATATTTCCCACCAGAAAATACTATGCAGATGAGATTAGAGATTACCCAGTTCACACAGTTAGACCAAGAGCCATTACATGAGGCATGTGAGTGATTTAAAGAGTTATTGCATAAATGTCCTCAGCATGGATATGATGAAGGAAACCAGATACAGGTTTTCTACAGAGGCATGACTCCGCAGATAAGAGCTATTGTGGACACCTCAGCAGGACGTTCACTATGGTCTAAGACACCTGATCAGGCTATACAGTTACTTGAGGAGATGGCTATAAACAGCAACCAATGGCCAGGTGAAAGAGCTAATGTCAAAAGAGTAGCAGGTATGCATGAGTTAGATACGCAGACAGCCATTCTAGCAAGACTTGAGCAGATTTCAACACAAATGGCTTCAATGGGTATACAAGGGCCGCAAGCTATGATTCATCCTGACAACACAAATCCTAACTTGAAGGGGACGGATTTGGAAATCGGGTTCTAAACTATTACCAGCCAAGATTCAGAAACCATGAGAATCTATCTTATGGTAATTCTAAAAATGTTCTAAACCCACCAGCAGCATGTAACAACAATACAAGATTCAATAACCAAAGGAATCCCTAAGGTTATGGTGGAGTTAGAAGGAACGAATTTGAGGAGTTCATGATTGAAACTAGAACACGATTTAGCAAAACTGATGTGCGGTTAGACATTATGGAAGCTAAAGTGTCAGAGATGAGTACTAATCTTGGTGCACAGATGAAGTCTGTTGAGACTAATTTGAGACAGTTAGTTGCAGCTGTCAGTTCTTTGAATGAAAGAGGTAGGTTCCCTAGTGATACAGTGCTAAATTTGAAAGAACACTGCAATGCTATATCTTTGAGAAGTGGAAAAACCTATGAGCTGCTAAAGATAGAAGAGAAAGAAGAAACTGCACCAATCACTGAGGTGCAGAAGAAGTAGGCTGAACCTGTTGTGTCAAAGGATGCCGAATCAGAAACGGTTAAACAGAGAGTTGATTCTAAGCCTTTTAGTAAACTTTTTCCTGATAATCCTCCTTTGTGGAAACCATCTATTCCTTATCCTCAAGCTTTGTATAAAAGGAAGATTGAATCTGAGTTTAAGAAATTTCTAAATATATTTAAGAAATTACATATTAACATTCCGTTTGTTGATGCCTTGCAGCAGATGCCGCATTATGCGAAATTCATGAAAGAGGTGCTGTCAAAGAATCAGAGACTTTAGGATTATGAAACTGTCAACTTGACAAAAGAATGCAGTGCGATTTTGCAGCAAAAGTTACCGTAAAAATTGAAAGACCCTGGAAGCTTTACTATTCCATGCGAGATTGGAGGATTGGAAGTGGGTAAGGCATTGTGTGATTTAGGTGCTAGCATAAATTTAATGCCTTTATCTATTTTCAGGAGCCTAGGTCTTGGAGATGTGAAGCCGACCACCATAACACTGCAACTAGCGGATAAATCGATTACTTATCCCAGAGGTATAGTAGAAGATGTACTTGTTAAAGTTGATAAGCTAATTTTTCTTGTCGATTTTGTAGTCTTAGATTATGAAAAAGACAGAGAAATTTCGCTTATACTTGGGATACCATTCCTTGCCACTGGAAGAGCACTAATCAACGTTCAGAGAGGGCAATTAATCTTGAGGATGAATGATGAATCGGTTATGTTCAACATCTATAAGGCGATGAAATTTGCTGATGAGCCAGAGACTTGTAAGTTGATTGAAGTGGTGCAGAGTTGTGTACGGGAAGTTGAAACAAAGGAAGCACTAACCGATCCTATAACTCAGTGTCTGGTAAATTCAGTTTCTAATTTAGATGATGAATTATTAACTGAAGAAATTAAAAGTTATTTTGCTACTTTGGAAGCTAACCCATTAGAAAGTGCGACTATAACAACTAAGGAAAAGATTGACAAGTCGCAGGTAAGTGAGAAAAAAGAAGGCAAAACCGAATTGAAAGAATTACCAAGCCATTTAAGGTATGTTTTCTTAGATGATGATAGTACTTTTCCTATGATTATTTCATCATCTTTATCTACTGCAGAGGAAGACAAGTTGCTTAGAATCTTAAGAGAGCACAAATCGGCAATTGGATGGTCCATTGCTGACATCAAAGGAATTAGTCGCTCCGTTGTGATACACAAAATTCGGTTGGAGGAAAATCATAAACCCTCTATTGAACCACAGAGAAGACTGAATCCAGCAATGAAAGAAGTTGTTAGAGCTGAGATTTTAAAATTATTAAATGCTGATATTATATATGCGATATCTGATAGTTCTTGGGTGAGTCCTATGCAGGTTGTGCCTAAAAAGGGTGGAATGACAGTAGTTCATGACACCAACGATGAAATCATATCCACCAAAACGGTAACAGGTTGGAGAGTCTGCATCGATTATAGGAAGCTGAAAAAAGCTACTAGGAAAGACCATTTCCCGCTTCCGTTCATTGACCAAATGTTAGATAGACTAGCCGGGGATAGTTATTATTGCTTTTTAGACGGCTACTCGGGCTATAACCAGATTACGATAGCCCCAGAAGATCAAGAGAAAACAACCTTAACTTGCCCATATGGAACTTTCGCATAGAAGAGGATGCCTTTCAGTTTGTGTAACGCTTCAAAAACCTTTCAGAGATGCATGATGTTGATCTTCGCTGACATGGTTGAAGAGATAATGGAAGTCTTCATGGATGACTTCTCAGTATTTGGTAAGACTTTTGACCAATGTTTATCTAATTTGGCACTTGTTTTGCAGAGATGTGAAGAAATGAATCTTGTCTTAAATTGGGAGTAGTGTCATTTTATGGTGCAAGAAGGAATCATCCTTGGATATAAAATTTTAGCTCACGGCATTAAGATGGATAGAGCTAAAGTCGCTGCTATTGAAAAGCTTCCCCCTCCAAAATCAGTCAAAGCCGTGAGGAGCTTTTTAGGACATGAAGGCTTCTATCGCAGATTTATTAGGGAGTTTTCAAAAATCTCAAAACCTTTATGTAATTTATTATAAAAAGATGCTAATTTTATCTTTAATGATCTTTACTTGCAGGCGTTCAAAAAGATCAAGAAGGAGTTTATTTCTGCACCTATTATGATCACACCTAATTGGACAAAACCGTTTGAACTGATGTGTGACGTGAGTGATTTTGCAATTGGATCAATCCTTAGGAAGAAAAGAGACAAGATTTTTTGGGCTATCTATTACTCAAGCAGGACCTTAGATGTAGCTCAGAAAAATTACACAACAACGGAGAAGGAGATGCTTGCAGTTGTACATGCATTTGAAAAGTTCAGACCATACTTAATTGGGGGCAAGGTCATTGTCTATACAGACCATGTCACTATTCGATATCTATTTGCGAAGAAGGATGCCAAACCCAGACTTATTAGATGGATCTTGCTTTTGCAAGAATTTGATTTTGAGACCAGGGATAAAAAGGGATCCAAAAATGTTGTAGCTGATCATTTGTCTAGGTTAGAGCAATCTGAAATTTAGCAAGAACAACCTATTCAAGAGGAGTTTTCAGATGAAACAATAATGAAGATTGATGCAAATCAGCCCTGGTTTGCAGACATAGTGAATTACATAGCAGGAGGATTAATGCCAAGTGGTTTAACTTATGAACAAAGGAAGAAATTCTTCCATGATGTCAACTCGTATTTTTAGGATGACCCTCTACTGTTTAAGAAGTGTCCAGACCAGATAATAAGAAGGTGCGTGCCAGAAGACGAAGTTAAGGAAATTATGCGTCACTGTCATGCTGCAGCATATGGAGGCCATTTTGGTGCAGAATGTACAGTAGTAAAGGTGCTGCAATAAGGTTTTTATTGGCCTAGTGTGTTTAAAGAATCCTACATGTTTGTAAAAACATGTGATAGATGTCAAAGGGTTGGAAACATTTCAAGAAGCCATGAATTACCTTTGACAAAGATTCTAAAAGTGGAAATCTTTGATGTATGGGGTATCGATTTTATGGGGTTGTTTCCTCCATCTTTTGGGAAGCTATACATTCTCCTTGTTGTTGATTATGTCTCTAAGTGGGTGGAGGCAATAACAAGACCAACAAATGATGCAAAAGTGGAGATTCAGTTTCTACACAAGAATATTTTGACAAGGTTCGGTACTCCAAGGGCCATCTTGAGTGATGAAGGCACTCATTTCTGTAATAAAGTCTTCAGTGGTTTGATGTCAAAGTATGGAATTCGACATAAAGTAGCTCTCAGTTATCATTCGCAGACAAATGGTCAAGCTGAAATTTCAAACCGAGAAGTGAAGTTGATCTTGGAGAAAACTATAAATTTGAATAGAAAAGATTGGGCTAACAAGTTAGATGATACGCTTTGGGCATACAAAACAACCTATAAGACTCCAATTGGGATGTCTCCCTAGAGGTTGGTATTTGGTAAGGCATGTCATATACCTGTAGAGCTTGAGCATCGAGCTTACTGGGCCATTAAGAAGCTTAATTTTAATTATGACAAGACTGGAGCAAATTGGTTACTCCAATTGAATGAGCTTGATGAGCTGAGGAATGCGTCGTATGACAATACAAGGATTTATAAGGATAGGACCAAGAGATGGCATGACAAGATGATAATGAGACGAGAATTCAGTCCTGGACAACAAGTTCTCTTGTACAATTCACAGCTCAAATTATTTCCTAGCAAGTTGAAGTCAAGGTGGTCAGGACCGTTTGTGATACACCAAGTTTTCCCATATGGAGCAATTGAGCTGAAGAATTCGGATGGGAGCTTGTTCAAGGTCAATGGGTAGCATTTGAAGCATTATTATGGAGATGGGGTGCATAAATTAGAAAGCATTCCCCTTGGTGAACCGAATTGAGGAAACTATAAGAAGTCTGGCTGAAGACTTAAAATTAAGCACTTTTGGGAGGCAACCCAATTTTTGTTTTTATGATTTTTAGTTTTAAAATTCTTTTTATTTTTATTTGATTTTAGTAGTGTGTTTTTATTTTTATTTTTTAATCTATTTAATTAGGTTGTGTTTTATTTTACAAGCATACGTATAAGAAGAGCACTGTTTAGAAGTTTAATTATCATGGTTTTTCAAGAAAGAATCCATGGGTGCGTGAATGATGAGAATTTTGAAGGACAAAGGTTGAATTTGTGTTTAGTGGGGTCAACTATCTTAAAGAAGAATAGAAAGTGAAGTTTATTTGAAGATTTGTTTTTCTGGAAGACAAAAGCTTTAAATTGAAGAAGTAGGGGCTGATTGATGTAAGGGATGGTAAGAGAAAGAAATTTGCAAAGTCAAAAAGTCAAGAATAAGAAAAAGGAAGAGAAGAAATTCGGTCAAAGAAAGAAAAAGGTGTTTACAAGATTCAAAGGATGGGGTGAGTGGAATACACATGGCAAAGTTTTATTGGAGTATGAGATTACCTTATCCTTTCAAATTGAAAACAAATAACCCTACCCACACAAATAGCAAGGGGCGACCGAACTACACACTCTCCGACTCTCTCTTTTTCTTGTTCTTTCATCTTTCTTTCTTTGCTCTCTTGAAAGTACAAAGACAAACCCCACAACCATTATTTTTTTTCTCTTCCAATATTGTTGTTTTGTGCTGATTTGGTATCTTCTCTAACAAATTTTGGTGGTTAAATCTGTCACGACCCAAATTACCCAAAAATCAGAGTTAATTTTTTCGCATTTTATTATTTTCTTGAATTCTTACCTGTCATCGAATCGTGACCACACACAACCAACAAATTGGGCTGTGCGTCAATGCCAGTCCCACCATACCATTACCATCTAACTTATTTATTCTCCAGTCATTTATAATTGTTTACATTATTTATACATCCCCTAAAGTTACTTACAAACATGTTACTGTGCTATACTTATGTAGATACAATATGTACAAGTGTATATACCTTATGTTGATGGGCAGCAGCAGATATCCAGAATGCAGTACTGAGTCGCCTCAACTTCAACTGGAGATTATCTGTGGGAGAAAATGAAAGGGGTGAGCACATCAAGCTCAGTAAGGCAATCCTACGAACAAGTAGGTAACCATACTACCTACATGAACGTGGTGCCATGCTTATAAACCACCCTCTCTCCACACATTTTAACACAAATGACATGAGCTTATGATGTTATGTAAATCGAGTTTGCACGGAAAATTCAACATGCAATTATTTTAATTCATTTCTTTCTCTTTAAAAATTTCACAATAAAGTCAGGACTCGACCCCTCCTTCGGGTGATCCTGACTCACACAAAATCATGAAAATTGAGTTTCTCGAAAGCATCGATATCCGAAAACATATGTATATATATAAAGATACGAGACTAGGCAATAACTTTATATCGGTAATAACCAGGATTGACCAATATGTGTCCTCGTGAGTCCCTCTAGCTTCACGGATCCCAGTGTGCGAGGTCTCACCTTGATCGGGAACCGCCCGAGAGGTGGGTCAATCTAACCCGTCAGTCTTATCCGATCTCACGCATCCGAAGATACCGTATCCGAAGATACCCCGTATCACAAAGATACCCCGTATCACAAAGATACCGTATCCGAAGATACCCTATGGTACATCGTACTCCATGCTACTTGCACGGTACATCGTACTCCATGGACCCATATCACTCTAGGTACTCCAGCCCAAATGGCCTGCTTCCCACAGAGAGGTTTTGTTTCTCAATACTCATGCCACGTCTCAAAACGCACGTGCGAGCCTATTAAATCGGTGACATACAGTCTACCCGATGCTCCAAGCACAGCTCATCGTATGTTCTCATAAAAATCAGTGCGAGCGATGCTCAGCACTCTCATCAAATCAAGTAAAATTGGCAGAGCCCGCTTTACATCTCCACAGGGCCGCCAACCTCATCCCTCACTCTCACCCTACTTAAGAGGTCTTTTGAGCCTGTTGGGCCATTTGGCTGACTCCAAGGGCAGACAGCGCTACTCCACAAATCCAGTAAAACTAGTGCGAGCTAGGCTCTAGCACTCTACATGTGAATCACATGAAAATCTTATAAAATCTGGTGCGAGTTAAACTCCAGCACCATATCTCGAAAATCATGTAAAAATATGGTGCGAGTTAGACTCTAACACCGTGTCACGAAAAGCATGTGAAATCTGGTACGAGTTATACTCTAGCACCTATGCATGTAAAACTCTAGTGCGAGCTCTCGCTCCAGCACTAATGCATGCATCACACAAATCAAACATCGTGCGAGCTGAGCTCTAGCACGTCACATGGAAATAAAAACACGTAGGCGGCTCGGTTATCTCCAAATAGTTTTCACAGAAATTACATCGTTAAAGGTATGCAATGCTATGCATTTTTCTTTAAAAGTGAGCCAGCCTACTCATACATGTGTTAAAATACCTCCAGAATGAGCAGGAACCTTTTGTTCTTGCTCCTCCCAATTTTTCCTAAATTTATAGATTTTACCCTTAACAAGGGTATTTTAGTAATTTGCCCATTCGGGGCACTAAAATTATTATTCGACCTCTAGACCCTTCAGATAAATTTTAAAGACTGCATATGAACTTGAAATTGCGTAAAGTTTACCTCTAGCAGTCCGTAGAATTCCCTTACCTTATTTTCCTGTCGAGTCTGACCTTTTCTTTTCCAATGTTATCCCGTCGCGCAGTCCGTTATGCTCCCAATCAAATGCCCGGAACTGCGTAGTAATATTCTTCAGGTCAGATATTATACAATTTAATCGTATTTAATCTTTTCTGGGCTTAATTTAAATCATTGGACCCAATTACCCCTATTGGGCCCGATTGCACCTTAATGGGCCTTAATCGGCCTTAAGCCCGTTTTCCACTTAATTTTCACTTTATCGATGCCTATTGGGCTCATTGGGCCCTCCAACAATTTATTGGGCCTTGTTTTAAGTCTCAAATAGCTAAATTTATTATTTACGACAATTTATCTAAATTTCCATAATTTTATTCAATATATGCGGAAATTAAATCAATATCACGCATAACGAGGTAATTATCGTAAATAGGGATCACTTACTCGAGATTCCATGCTAGTACGTAAATCGAGACTGTCTCGAGCCCTCGGTGGATGCCAATCGTCGAGCTACACAATTCCACAATTTTCCGGGTAAGTTTTCAGCCCAAAATTAATTAAATAAAATATTCCAAAATTTAAATCGGGTCAATTTCGACCACTACTGACTTACCCGAAGCTCGATTGCATCACAGGAATTTTCTCCAATTTTTTTCTCTTTTTCTTTCTCCCTTTTTTTCTCCTTTTTTCCTCCTCTTTTTGGCTGAACCGGTTCAGTCCGGTTCGGACCGGTTCAGACCGTCGGTTCACTCCGGTTCGACCGGTTCACCGTCGGTTCAAGGCCTTGCCGGCCGGTTCTCCGTCGGCTTCCACCTCCAGTAGCTCCGCAAGGTTGTCCGCAGCTCGAATCTGGCCTCAGCTTCACCCAAGACCGCCGGAAGGTCGTCGGTTCGGCCTCTTCTCCCTGGCGTCGGAAACCCATTTTCTTCCCTTGGCCGTCGCCGACAATTCCCGCAGTCTCGTTGGCTGCTACCGGTCTCAAAAGCACCGCCGTCGCCTGGGCTTTCGGAATCTGGCCTCGGTTCCGCCCGATTCGCCGCCGTTCGCCGCCGGTGACCCTTTCTTTCCCGCGGCCTTCTCCTCCGTTTTTCGCCGGATTCCGACGTCCTTGGCGCTCGTCACTGGTGGCCTGAAGACCGCCGACCTCTCCTCTTTCTTTCCCGACCCTTGGCCTGGCTGTTGGCAGCCGGACGGTGGTCGGGTCTTCTTCTTCGGGTTTCGTTCTTCCGTTTCGCTCCTTCGCGTTTTTTTTGTTTTATTATTAATTATTTTTATTATTATTATTTATTTTAATTATTACACTATTCATTAAAATACTCTATAAAAATCCAAAATATCTCTTAAAAATTATTATTTAATTCTAAATTCATTTATTAAATTTTATTTAATTTATTTATTATATTTTAACCCTTTTTCGGGTATAATTCCTCCGTATTTTCGGGATATTGTCCCGAACGACTTTTCGGTATATTTTTCGATTATTCTCGGGATTTATTTTTCGAATTTAAAAATTCTGATTAATTCCCATAAATTAATATCTTGATCAATTTAATCCGAAATAAATTTATTTCACCTTTATTGACCAAGATTTCTCAATCCATTATTTTTAATTAAATTTCCTTATCGAATTTATTCCGACTTTCGGTCTATTAACCGTTTTGCCCTTGCACGTGTTCAGGATTATTTTAACCCGACTTCCTTCATACTTTCCCCATCTTTTTCTTATTTAATTTCCGTATTTTAATTAAATTCGGGTCTTACAACTCTCCCCCACTTAAAGAATTTGGTCCTCCAAATTAGAACCAAGTCATATGAGTCCATATACAACTCCGGGTACATCGATCGTATCATACTTCTTTAATTCTCATGTGACTTTTCTCCGGAGTGTATTACTACCAAAAGACTTTAATTAGGGAGATCGTCTTAAACCTTCATACTTTCTCTTTCCTGTTTAATGCCCGAATCATCTTCTTCAATATACTTATATTTGCATTACGCTGGACTGTTGGATCTCATTTCCTATCACCTATGCTGGATCTGGATAGTATTGCCAAAGTATCAAAAGCTGAGACACATTGTGGGTGCCTGTTAATTCAGGTGATAACACCAACCTACAAGTCTTATCTCCCACTTGTCCAATCTCTCAAAATATTCCATCCAGCGCAACTCAATTTACCTTCTTCCAAAAGCTCGCTATGTCCTTATTCCTTTAGGACAAGTAACTTTCAACCATACTAATTCACCAAGGGTGAATTCCAATACTTGTCTATCTGCTCTGAGGTGTTCTTAATCTCTCATCCTTAACTAAACATCCTCAGAGACTTATTATCCAAGTCGAAAATAATTCTATCTGTCACCCACTTTTTCTTATCCAATTCGGGGAACAACCCCTACAGCCATACACTGCCTCATATCTTGTTATCCCGATACTCAACTGCCAACTGTCGTTATTGACGAATTCAATTAGAAATCAACTGATCATTCCAGGAGCTTATAAAATCAATGGCACACGCTTTCATCGGATCCTCCAGAACTTGTACAGTCCTCTCTGACTGACCATCTGTCTGAGGATAAAAAGCTGTGCTAATACTCAGTCGGGTTCCCATAGCTTCCTAAAAATATCCTCAGAAGTGGGAGGTGAAGCGGGAATCCCTATATAATACCATGCTCACTGGAACGCTACTTAATGTTCCACAATCTTCCTTACACATAAATCCTCATATACACTCTGAGTATTTGGGGATTTCATAACCAAAAGGTGGGTAGATTTAGTCAACTTAGCGACTATCATCTAAATAGTCTCGTGATTCACCTGGGTTCTCTGTAACCCATCACGACATTCATGGAGACTTGCTCTCATTTCCGTGCCGTGTCGATATAGGTAGAGACTGCAATAATTCTGCAGACTTTTAATACTCTACCTTATTCTACTGACAAACTAGGCACTTTTCCACAATCTCTACCATATCTCCTTTCACATTTGACCACCAATACCCTTTTCAGAGATTTTCATATATATATATTCGTTACTTTCCGTATACACTGTATATCCCGAAAAGTGAGCTTCTGACAATATCACTATCCCATCAACCGTGGCCTTGGGGAGCACTTATACTGTCTCTGAGCCTCTGTAAATCATTATCGTATTCTGTGAACTCTGTCACTGTACCCTTCTGAATCTGACCCAAACTATCGACATCGTGCCGATCAACACGCTAAGCTTGTCAAATCCGGGCACTCTCATTCGGTTCTAGTCTCAGGCTAGCTGTCACACAATCACTGTCATCATCAGAAGGGATCACATCAATACTGAGGTTCACAACTGCTCTAGCAGCTCACGCTCCCTGACCATCATACGTGGTACCATCCCAAAGCTCTTTCTGCTCAAGGCATCAGCCATCACATTAGCCTTTCCTGGGTGGTACAATTTTCACAAATCAAAATCTCTTAGAAGCTCTATCCGACTATGTATTCTCATATTCGCCTCTTTCTGTGAAAACAGATACTCGGGCTTTATGATAAGTGCATACCCAAAATTCCTCATCGTGTACCTAATAGTACTATATCCTCGGTACAAATACTGTTGCCAACTTTAAATCATGGGTCAGATAGTTTATTTCATGATCAAGGAGTTGTCTGACTCCATACTTGACTATCTTCCCATTATACATCAATACACAGCTCATCCTGATTTGAGGTATCCATACTCATTGAAAACCTCTTGAGCTGTTGGGTATGGTGAAAGTAATCATGGTGGTCAGTTCATACTTCATTACACCAAATTCCCGTCACATCTATCATCTTATTTATCATCTCATTCAAAGACCACGTTTTCTTAACTAAACGTGTTAACAAGGTATATCCTTTTAGAACTCGCAGCAACCCATTTGTAAAAGCCATTTCTAATTGTTGCTTATAAATAGCCCTAGACTTTAACTACACCCAACATATCATCGATAATGATGATTACAACTCGATCCAATCCTTGACTTATCCACGCATAAGAGTATAAAATCCTCCAAAATTGCTTACGTTTGCAGGTACTAACCTGCGTCATTTCTTTTTCTTATCTTAACGGCTCTTATTAAATTTTACTACGATAACCTTTATGATTTGTCGAATTTTAATATTCTTATCGTTTTAGTAAAGGTATCCTAATGCTAAAGGTATTTATTACGATGATCGATTTCACGTTATAGGTCATAGATATATACTTTTAGACACTGTCAAGTCTTCAGGCTGGGAGGTATTTTGAAATACCTTTATTAACCTTTAGACTTAACCACAATTACTTTACATATCAGTCCATGTGGTTACAATTTGTATTCGCTACTAATTGCTTTATTCCTAATGACTCCATATCGTAAGGATGTTCTTACCTAGCATATATCTCTTACTCCAATACATCTTGTATTCAGAATCTATCTTATCTTAAAGATTATCTCCTTCGTATGTCAATTATAACGAAGCTCTTGTCATTATTCATTCCGCGAGTACAATCCTTTACTCCTTTAATTTCAACTGTTGCACCCCTTTTTATTACTTAAAATCTCTATATCCATATTCCGTTTATTTAATCCTCCTCTACTGGGGCACTCATTTATCAGTATTGTGCCCAATAATGTAGGCATTCATGCTTTTTACTCACTTATATGCGAATGAAGGCGGTATAAATAAATATGTGGCACCAGGATCAATAAACATATGTACTTCATTATTCATAACAAGTGTGGTATCTTACACCACATCCATGAAACATCAATAGTGTCCTGGTCCAAGACATCCTCTCGCCTTCGTCCAACAATCTACTTTCCTTTTTCTTTTCGGCTATGGCCTCCCTTTTCGTTGCAGCTATACCAACGAAGTTTTTCTCTTTTACTTTTCTGTGGGACGATCTCGCCCAATTCTGTGTAATCAAAATCAATGGTCCGTCTTACCACACTTAACGGCCATTTTCATCAATACAGTGTAGGTATAGACCCTCCTTTCAAGGTATCCACCACACATCCCACACTACTTACAGCACTTACACTGCTACACTGCTTCGTAGTAGGTCGGGGTTCTCCAATCACAAAACCCCTCAAGAGTGCCAAAATTGGATGCACTGGAGCCTTACCAATTATCTTAGCCCATAACTCGTTACATCAGATCTTTTACCAATTACCATTTTCCCATTTTAACATCTTTGTCATTTCTCGATTCTCTTTTCTGTCTCTATTTTAGCCCTTACTATCTTTCCCAATCTCAGAGGCGTGCAATTCATGTTCTTATTTACCCAACTGTAAATCTGCGTACTGCCTCGGTATAAGTAGTATCTCACGGGCCAAACGGACTCTAATCGACAATCTGAGCCTTTTCATAAACTCTTAGACATCTCGACTGTCACTGTTTATATGTCGAGGTAACATCTGTCCAAGAATATAACTGAGTTTCATACTCATAAATCATACTCATCAATAAATCAAATCCTCTGGGTCAGAGTAAGGACTTTTAATCCGAAATTTCCTTTAAATCATGTCCGGGATATCCTGTCACCGAAATATATCCAAGATATTTCCCATATCAGCTCTTAAGATGGGTCGAGCGAAATTCCACCAATGCATCCGCTGCGCCCTCTTATCTTATGTCTACTCTGAGCAATTTGCTCCTTAAAATAATCTCCACACTCCGCTCCAACCTCGCGAAACGTGTCTCAATACTGTCCGATCCCTCTGTCGGACTCAGTGGGGCGTGTTCAACATTAGCCTCCATTTCAATCTCATCCCAATTCTCATGGGTCAACTCAGCACGACTTAGCAGACTCAGGTCTACCTCTACGACCTCTGCCTCGTGCACTATCTCATCTAACGCGACTCATATTAGGCATTCCTGCATTCTCAACCATTTTTTAGTCAAGCCCATCTCGATATACACTATTGTATCTAACTAAGCACAGTAACACGGGGATGTAATTTCCTAATTACTGACACTGACACACATCAGACCAATTGCTGCTCTGATACCACCTTTATATGTCAGGACCCAAATTACCTAAAAATCAGAGTTAATTTTTTCGCATTTTATTATTTTCTTGAATTCTTACCTGTCCTCGAATCGTGACCACACTCAACCAACAAATTGGGCTGTGCGTCAATGCCAGTCCCACCATACCATTACCATCTAACTTATTTATTCTCCAGTCATTTATAATTGTTTACATTATTTATACATCCCCTAAAGTTACTTACAAACATGTTACTGCGCTATACTTATGTAGATACAATATGTACAAGTGTATATACCTTATGTTGATGGGCAGCAGCGGATATCTAGAATGCATTACTGTGTCGCCTCAACTTCAACTGGAGATTATCTGTGGGAGAAAATGAAAGGGGTGAGCACATCAAGCTCAGTAAGGCAATCCTACGAACAAGTAGGTAACCATACTACCTACATGAACGTGGTGCCATGCATAAACCACCCTTTCTCCACACATTTTAAAACAAATGACATGAGCTTATGATGTTATGTAAATCGAGTTTGCACGGAAAATTCAACATGCAATTATTTTAATTCATTTCTTTCTCTTTAAAACTTTCACAATAAAGTCAGGACTCGACCCCTCCTTCGGGGGATCCTGACTCACACAAAATCATGAAAATTGAGTTTCTCGAAAGCATCGATATCCGAAAACATATGTATATATATAAAGATACGAGACTAGGCATGTATATCGGTAATAACCAGGACTGGTCAATATGTGTCCTCGTGAGTCCCTCTAGCTTCACGGATCCCAGTGTGCGAGGTCTCACCCTGATTGGGAACGGCCCGGGAGGTGGGTCAATCCAACCCGTCAGTCTTATCCGATCTCACGCATCCGAAGATACCCCGTATCACAAAGATACCGTATCACAAAGATACCCCATATCACAAATATACCGTATCCGAAGACACCCCACGGTACATCGTACTCCATGCTACTTGCACGGTACATCGTACTCCATGGACCCAAATCACTCTAGGTACTTCAGCCCAAATGGCCTGCTTCCCACAGAGAGGTTTTGTTTCTCAATACTCATGCCACGTCTCAAAACGCACGTGCGAGCCTATTAAATCGGTGACACACAGTCTACCTGATGCTCCAAGCACGGCTCATCGTATGTTCTCATAAAAATCAGTGCGAGCGATGCTCAGCACTCTCATCAAATCAAGTAAAATTGGCAGAGCCCGCTTTACATCTCCACAGGGCCGCCAACCTTATCCCTCACTCTCACCCTACTTAAGAGGTCTTTTGAGCCTGTTGGGCCATTTGGCTGACTCCAAGGGCAGACAGCGCTACTCCACAAATCCAGTAAAACTAGTGCGAGCTAGGCTCTAGCACTCTACATGTGAATCACATGAAAATCTTATAAAATTTGGTGCGAGTTCAACTCCAGCACCCTATCTCGAAAATCATGTAAAAATATGGTGCGAGTTAGACTCTAACACCGTGTCACGAAAAGCATGTGAAATCTGGTACGAGTTATACTCTAGCACCTATGCATGTAAAACTCTAGTGCGAGCTCTCGCTCCAGCACTAATGCATGCATCACACAAATCAAACATCGTGCGAGCTGAGCTCTAGCACGTCACATGGAAATAAAAACACGTAGGCGGCTCGGTTATCTCCAAATAGTTTTCACAGAAATTACATCGTTAAAGGTATGCAATGCTATGCATTTTTCTTTAAAAGTGAGCCAGCCTACTCATGCATGTGTTAAAATACCTCCAGAATGAGCAGGAACCTTTTGTTCTTGCTCCTCCCAATTTTTCCTAAATTTATAGATTTTACCCTTAACAAGGGTATTTTAGTAATTTGCTCATTCTGGGCACTAAAATTATTATTCGACCTCTAGACCCTTCAGATAAATTTTAAAGACTGCATATGAACTTGAAATTGCGTAAAGTTTACCTCTAGCAGTCCGTAGAATTCCCTTACCTTATTTTCCTGTCGAGTCTGACCTTTTCTTTTCCAATGTTATCTCGTCGCGCAGTCCGTTATGCTCCCAATCAAATGCCCGGAACTGCGTAGTAATATTCCTCAGGTCAGATATTATACAATTTAATCGTATTTAATCTTTTCTGGGCTTAATTTAAATCATTGGACCCAATTACCCCTATTGGGCCCGATTGCACCTTAATGGGCCTTAATCGGCCTTAAGCCCGTTTTCCACTTAATTTTCACTTTATCGATGCCTATTGGGCTCATTGGGCCCTCCAACAATTTATTGGGCCTCGTTTTAAGTCTCAAATAGCTAAATTTATTATTTACGACAATTTATCTAAATTTCCATAATTTTATTCAATATATGCGGAAATTAAATCAATATCACGCATAACGAGGTAATTATCGTAAATAGGGGTCACTTACTCGAGATTCCATGCTAGTACGTAAATCGAGACTGTCTCGAGCCCTCGGTGGATGCCAATCGTCGAGCTACACAATTCCACAATTTTCCGGGTAAGTTTTCAGCCCAAAATTAATTAAATAAAATATTCCAAAATTTAAATCGGGTCAATTTTGACCACTACTGACTTACCCGAAGCTCGATTGCATCACAGGAATTTTTTCCAATTTTTTTCTCTTTTTCTTTCTCCCTTTTTTTCTCCTTTTTTCCTCCTCTTTTTGGCTGAACCGGTTCAGTCCGGTTCGGACCGGTTCAGACCGTCGGTTCACTCCGGTTCGACCGGTTCACCGCCGGTTCAAGGCCTTGCCGGCCGGTTCTCCGTCGGCTTCCACCTCCAGTAGCTCCGCAAGGTTGTCCGCAGCTCGAATCTGGCCTCAGCTTCACCCAAGACCGCCGGAAGGTCGCCGGTTCGGCCTCTTCTCCCCGACGTCGGAAACCCATTTTCTTCCCTTGGCCGTCGCCGACAATTTCCGCCGTCTCGTTGGCTGCTACCGGTCTCAAAAGCACCGCCGTCGCCTGGGCTTTCGGAATCTGGCCTCTGTTCCGCCCGATTCGCCGCCGTTCGCCGCCGGTGACCCTTTCTTTCCCGCGGCCTTCTCCTCTGTTTTCCGCTTGATTCCGGCGTCCTTGGCGTGCGTCACTGGTGGCCTGAAGACCGCCGGCCTCTCCTCTTTCTTTCCCGACCCTTGGCCTGGCCGTTGGCCGCCGGACGGTGGTCGGGTCTTCTTCTTCGGGTTTCGTTCTTCCGTTTCGCTCCTTCGCGTTTTTTTTGTTTTATTATTAATTATTTTTATTATTATTATTTATTTTAATTATTACACTATTCATTAAAATACTCTATAAAAATCCAAAATATCCCTTAAAAATTATTATTTAATTCTAAATTCATTTATTAAATTTTATTTAATTTATTTATTATATTTTAACCCTTTTTCGGGTATAATTCCTCCGTATTTTCGGGATATTGTCCCAAACGACTTTTCGGTATATTTTTCGATTATTCTCGAGATTTATTTTTTGAATTTAAAAATTTCGATTAATTCCCATAAATTAATATCTTGATCAATTTAATCCGAAATAAATTTATTTCACCTTTATTGACCAAGATTTCTCAATCCATTATTTTTAATTAAATTTCCTTATCGAATTTATTCTGACTTTAGGTCTATTAACCGTTTTGCCCTTGCACGTGTTTAGGATTATTTTAACCCGACTTCCTTCATACTTTCCCCATCTTTTTCTTATTTAATTTTCGTATTTTAATTAAATTCAGGTCTTACAACTCTCCCCCACTTAAAGAATTTGGTCCTCCAAATTAGAACCAAGTCATATGAGTCCATATACAACTCCGGGTACATCGATCGTATCATACTTCTTTAATTCTCATGTGACTTTTCTCCGGAGTGTATTACTACCAAAAGAATTTAATTAGGGAGATCGTCTTAAACCTCCATACTTTCTCTTTCCTGTTTAATGCCCGAATCATCTTCTTCAATATACTTATATTTCCATTACGCTGGACTGTTGGATCTCATTTCCTATCACCTATGCTGGATCTGGATAGTATTGCCAAAGCATCAAAAGCTGAGACACATTGTGGGTGCCTGTTTGTGAGATCTGAGAATTTCAGACATATTTAATGATGTAATAATAAATTGAAGTGTAATTTATTGAGCTAAGTGAATTGTAGGAATTATAATTGGAGATTTATGTGTTAAGTGTGTAAAATGAGCATGAAGCATGAGGACAGATCGATCTGGGAGAAGGAGAGATCGATCTGGTGAGTTATAAACGACAAGGAAGGAGAAATTTAAGGAGCAGATCGATCTCTAATGGAAGAGGATCGATCTCCTTATGAATCTGTTTGAGAGAAGATCGATCTCATGAGGAAGAGATCGATCTCCAAATGCTTCTGTTTGGGGAGAAGATCGATCTCCTTAGGAGCAGATCGATCTCATAAAGCCATAAAGAGATCGATCTCACCCCTCGACAGATCGATCTCCTAGGCATAAAATTACCCAGATCGTCCCCAAATTTCAAACACAGATCGATCTCATCAAGAGGCAGATCGATCTCCTACCTCCAGTCTATATAAGGAACTCGTGTTTTCTCCTGAAATCTCACTTTCTCTCTCTTTCAAACCTCCATTTTTCCGAAAACCTAGTTTCTCACTCCTCCAAATCCCCCATTTTCGGTCGAATCAGCTATTGTGGTAAGAAGGAAAGTTGTTCCTCATCAAAGGGAGAACAACATACTTGGAAATCGAAGGACGAATCGGATCGAGGCGAGAGTTGTGCGTCTCACAAGCTTTGGGTAATTTCTAAACCTCGATCTTGATATTTGAGCTGATTTTGATGTTATTGGTGGTTGTAATTATGTTGAAATAGTAGAGAAATGATTAAGGATTGATGAGATTGTAATGTAGTTGGGTTAATGTCGATATTTGGAAATTGTGACAATTTTGAGGATTGTGCTATAAACGGAAATATAGACAAGGTGGAGAATTAGCTTAGATAATTGGTATTAGAGATATCGAACGTCGAGATATTGAGAATGAGGTTGTAGTTTAGGGTTGAGTTACGAGAATCAAGGAATTTGAGGTGTTATGAGCAATTATGCTCGATTTTGAGAATTGAGGTTTATGTGATGTTGAGTGTTGATGTTTTTAACATCGTTTGGACAGCTCGGGAGTTCCAGAGTGGAATACGAGGCTAGTCCGTGATACGGGGGAACGATTGCACTATACGAGGTGCAAAGAGGTAAGGGAAATCTAAACCATTTGTGTATGTGATTTGTAAACTGTTATAGCATGATTTATGATTTATAAACAAGCATGTTGAGAGTTTTGTGTTGAGATTTGAACTGCACACGATTTTATAGCCGGTTGGAGCCCAATGTTTTATGAGTTTATAACTGGGCTCTACGTTAAGGCAACATTGAGATTTGAGAAATGTGTGCGTGTGCTTTGCCGGTTAGAACTCGATTTTTATTACGTTTTGTGTTGAGTACAAAACGGTTTTCAAATGAGTTTTATGAGAGAGAAACCATTACGAGTTCTACGTGAAGGCAAACCCGTCTTATGTGATAAGACTGAGGTGTGTAGTGGTGAGTACACACCGGGCATTGCTCTGGTAGCATGTAAGCCCGATTTCTTCTCCGTTCTGGTAACGTGAGAATAACCCATTGGTGGCTGTGCCACGTTATACCCCATCGGTGGCTGTGCCACGTTATACCCCATCGGTGGCTGTGCCACGTATACCCCATTGGTGGCTGTGCCACGTTATACCCCATCGGTGGCTGTGCCACGTATACCCCATTGGTGGCTGTGCCACGTATACCCCATTGGTGGCTGTGCCACGTTAAACCCCATTGGTGGCTGTGCCACGTTGAGAAAACCCCATTGGTGGCAGTGCCACGTTGAGAAACCCTATTCTGTGGCTATGCCACGTGAGAAAATAATCAGTGGCTTTGCCACGTGTGTTTTGTGGCGATGCCACGAGTGATTTTAAATCAGTGGCTATGCCACGTTATTTGAGAAAGCGTTTAACGCGTATTTTCACATGCTTTGTTTTGCTCTAGAGTGAGCCTTTTTACTTCATGTTTTCACATGACTTGACACATGACAGTGTCGTTTTGAGTATTTTCATGCTATGGTTTTCAAATGAGTTTCACATACAAATAAATGCTTTGTGATGTGCATTTTGGTTTATGAAATGAGTCCCCTACCCCCCTTACTGAGCGATTTAGAAGCTCACCCTGTTTTTCTTTCCCCCCAGAGTTCTTCAAGTGAATAAGGACTTCCCTGCGACGTACGGAGTAGTGGCTAGTGGAGGATTCGAGCTCCAGGCTACATAATTTGTACTTAGAGGTATATTTATCTTTTCATGTACCCAGACTATTAATGTATTTGCAGACACTTGATGTATGACATTATATGGGATGTATTAGGATTTAATTAACTTGGAATTGAGTATTTGTATACGGTACAATATACGTTATATGATGTTGAGATCCTGAGGCATGATAATTATGATGATGTATGACACTGCACAGGAATGCACTCTTAATTGTGAATTAATGAGTAAAAAGTTTTAAATTTGCCCTATTTTCCGCATATTCAGGGCGTGACAGAGTTTTCTTGGTATCAGAGCTTAGGGTGTCTAGTACTGTCAGTGTCAGTTAAGTGAAATAGAATACATCCCAAGTGTCTGTAATAGTCTGGTCATGAACTGAAATTGAGGATTGAGATTTCAATCGATTGTGATATGTACGCGCAGGAGACGAGTTGAGATTGAGAATGAGTAAACGATGAGGTCGTTCGAGGAGGCAGGCAGAGTCCCCTCCACCACCTGTCCCACAACCAGAGAGTCCTAACTCTCGATTTAATCGGATTGAGACCGATGTGAGGCAAGGTTTTGAGCAGATGGCGGCGCTATTCGCGCAACACTTTGGAGTTAATGCCTCGGATACTACCCCTACACCACCACCAGGACCTCCCATACCCCCAGTGCCTCCCGTCACTCAGCCTGAGGACAGAAGTAAGGTCCGACTAAAGGAATTTCTAAAGATGAATCCACCCGCATTTAAGGGAAAGAAGGATCCTACAGAGGCTGAGGAGTGGTTGACGGAGTTGAGAGTTATATTTGATTTACTGGGATGCACCGATGCTGAGAGAGTCAGTATGAGTGCCTATATGCTGAAGGGGAGAGCTTGAGATTGGTGGAGTACTACCCAGGGTATCTTGATGTCCCGCCAGGATGTGATTGGTTGGGAAGAGTTTCAGACAGTTTTTAGAACCCAATATGTACCACGAGCCGTCCAGAGAAGGAAACAGGCCGAGTTTTTGAGTTTGGTACAGGGTGACATGTCGGTGGATGACTATGAGAGCCAGTTCACCGCACTACTGAGATATGACCCAGAGACCTTCAAGAGTGAAGAGCTCCGCACAGAGAAGTTTGTGTATGGGTTGAAGCCCGTTATTAAAGATAGACTGATGGGGCTATGTATTACCGAGTTTGGAGATGCTCTGAGACGAGCACAAGAGGTTGAAAGAGGGATTGAGATGGTACAATCCCAGAATGAGCTCAGAGCGGTGAATAGAGATAAGGGCAAGAGGCCAGCACTTTTCCAGTCAGAGGCTCGGAGAGGTTCCTTCAGAAGAGGAAGGATTGAGGTACAGAAGGACAGATTGGAGAGACCCAGAGCCTATCCTATTATCAAGGAGGCCCCCCGATATGTCAGGCCGGAGATGAGGATTTGTAGAGATTGTGGCCGATCGCATGAGGAAAGTTGTACTGGGTCGATCCATGGATGTTTCAGATGTGGTGACATGGGTCACAGAGTGAAAGACTGTCCCCAACCTCAGATACCACATGCTCCGGAGCCCACTAGACAACAGCCTCAGAGAGTGGATCCCCGGAGACGGGCCACTGCGGCAGAGAAAGGGAAGAAACCTGTGGTACAGGGACGTGTGTTTGCCCTGGATAAGGAGACCGCAGACGCTTCGGCAGAAACTATAAGAGGTACACTCTCTGTCTGTAATTATGAGGCTCATGTGTTGATTGATTCAGGATCCACGTATTCATTTATTTCTGAGCATTTTGCATGTAGATTAAACTTGAAGTTTGAACCTCTAGAATATATACTACATGTAAATACCCCTATGCGTGAATCCCAGAGAACTGAGTTAATCTGTAGAGGGTGTGAAATTAAGGTGGGAGATAGAGTGATGTTAGCAGATCTAATCATGTTGAGTATACATGGGTTTGATGTAATTCTGGGAATGGATTGGTTGGCGACCAATCGAGTGAGTTTAGACTGCTACACTAAGATTGTAACTTTCTCCCTACCTGAACCTTACAGTGTACGGTTGAGATATTGAGGAAATGTATATATGGAATTCTAGTAAGTCATTTGAGAATTTTAACATTATTTTGGAGATTATTAAATATGATTATTCATGTGAAGGTTATGAGACACTCATCTCAGATGATGAGCGGGAACACCCGAGGATTGAGGATATACCTGTGGTTTACGAATTTCTGGATGTTTTCCCAGATGAATTGCAAGGTTTACCACCAGAGAGAGAGCTGGAGTTTACCATTGATTTGGTACCGGATACTCAGCCGATCTCTAAACCTCCCTACAGGATGGCATTAGTGGAACTTGAGGAATTGAAGAAGCAACTGCAGGAGTTATTGGATCAAGGGTTTATTAGACCCAGTGTTTCGCCGTGGGGAGCGCCAGTACTGTTTGTTAAGAAGAAGGATGGTAGTCTCAGATTATGTGTGGACTACCGGCTATTGAATAAAGCCACGGTGAAGAATAAATACCCACTGCCCAGGATTGATGATCTACTTGATCAGCTGAGAGGGGCATCAGTCTTTTCTAAGATTGATTTGAGATCGGGCTATCACCAATTGAGGATCAAGGAGGAAGATATTCCAAAGACGGCCTTTAGGACAAGGTATGGCCATTACGAATTTCTGGTGATGTCCTTTGGATTGACGAACGCCCCTGCAGCATTCATGAGATTGATGAACGAGGTGTTCAGAGACTATCTGGATAAGTTTGTGATAGTCTTTATCGATGATATCCTGGTGTACTCTCGGTCGTATGAGGAGCATGCACAGCATTTGTGGTTAGTACTTCAGATACTCCGAGATAAGCAATTATACGGAAAGCTTAGTAAGTGTGAGTTTTGGCTGAGCCGGATAGCTTTCCTTGGGCATGTAGTCTCAGAGGAAGGAGTATCAGTGGATCCGAGTAAAATAGCAGCTGTGCTTAATTGGGAAAGACCGAGGACAGTGACTGAGATACGAAGCTTCCTTGGTTTGGCAGGGTATTACAGGAGATTTGTGGAAGGATTCTCGAGGATTGCCGCTCCTTTGACTAAGCTCACGCGTAAGGAGACTCCTTTCATATGGACTGATCAATGTGAGCTCAGTTTTCAAGAGTTAAAGAGGAGATTGACAGCGGCACCTGTGTTAACTATTCCCGAGGGATCAGGAGGATTCTCGGTGTATAGTGATGCATCTCACCAAGGATTGGGGTGTGTGCTTATGCAGCACGGAAGAGTGGTCGCATATGGATCGCGACAACTGAAAGACCATGAGCGGAATTATCCCACGCATGATTTGGAGTTAGCCGCTGTGGTATTTGCTTTGAAGATCTGGCGACATTACTTATATGGGGAAAGATTCCAGATCTTCACTGATCACAAAAGTTTGAGATATCTCTTTGATCAGAAAGAGTTAAACATGAGACAAAGGAGATGGATGGAACTCCTTAAGGATTATGACTGCGAGATTCTATATCATCCGGGTAAGGCGAATGTGGTTGCTGATGCCCTGAGCAGGAAGAGTATGATAGCTGCTATGATGATCAGGGAATGGGAATTGTTAGAGCAGTTCGCCGAACTTCGGATCAGAGTTAAAGACGTAGAGACTGGATTTTTGGCTAGCCTGCGGATAGAGCCCAGGATCATGGATCAGATTAGAACTGGGCAGCGCAGTGATCAGAGATTGATAGATATGGTTAGCCAAGCTGAGCAGAGTTCGCAGTCGGATCTCACCATCAGTGAGGATGGATTGTTGAGATTCAGAGGACGAATTTGTGTACCGGACGATGATACCCTGAAGAGACAGATACTGAGAGAATCCCATTGCTCGCGATACACCATGCACCCAGGAAGTACTAAGATGTACCGAGACTTGAGAAAGGTGTATTGGTGGAGTGGTATGAAGCGAGACGTGGCAGAGTATGTGGCCAGGTGTTTAGTATGCCAGCAAGTGAAAGCTGAGCATCGGAAGCCCGGAGGACTACTACAGCCCTTACCTGTACCTACATGGAAATGGGAGCATGTCACTATGGACTTTATTATGGGTTTACCGAGGACCCGAAGAGGTCGTGACGCGATATGGGTCATTGTGGATAGATTGACCAAGAGTGCCCACTTCCTTGCCATCAAGAGCACAGATACTGTGGATGCCTTAGCTGAGCTATATGTCAGCGAGATAGCTAGATTACATGGGGCTCCAGTGAGTATTACTTCTGATAGAGATTCCCGATTTACTTCCAGATTCTGGACCCAGTTTTAGGAGTCCATGGGATCTCGATTGAGTTTTAGTACCGCCTATCATCCTCAGACAGATGGTCAGTCAGAGAGGACTATTCAGACCCTGGAGGATATGTTGAGGGCGTGTACGATGGATTTTAAGGGATCATGGGATGATCACCTGCCCCTAACAGAGTTTGCGTACAATAACAGCTATCATGCGAGTATTGGAATGGCACCTTTTGAGGCTCTATATGGTAGGAGGTGTAGATCCCCTGTAGCTTGGGAAGAAGTCAGTGACAGAAAGATAAATGCTCCCGAGCTTGTTGAGCAAGCCGTACAGAGTGTGAAACTCATATGTGAGAGGTTACGGGCTGCACAGAGTAGACAGAAAAGCTACGCAGATGTGTGTAGACGGCCACTCGAGTTTGATGTTGGTGATACAGTATTTCTGAGAGTATCACCGAGCAAGGGTATCATGCGATTTGGGAAGAAAGGGAAATTGAGTCCTCGATACATAGGACCATTTGAGATTCTTGAGAAAGTGGGTGAGGTAGCTTACAGATTAGCATTACCCCCACAGATGTCCGGAATACACAACGTTTTTCATGTATCTATGTTGAGGAAGTACCACCCGGACCCTTCTCATGTTATAGAGTATGATGAGATGGACATACAGGAGGACATGAGCTACACTGAGGAACCCGTCCGGATTCTCGATAGAAAGGAGAAGGTACTGAGAACCAAGAGCATCCCATTAGTGAAAGTTTTGTGGAAACATCACTCAATGGAAGAGGCAACGTGGGAACTAGAGAGTCTCATGAAGGAGAAATACCCCCATCTATTTTGACTAGTTGAGTTGAATTTGAAGGACCAAATTCTTTTAAGGTGGGGAGGATGTGAGATCTGAGAATTTCAGACATATTTAATGATGTAATAATAAATTGAAGTGTAATTTATTGAGCTAAGTGAATTGTAGGAATTATAATTGGAGATTTATGTGTTAAGTGTGTAAAATGAGCATGAAGCATGAGGACAGATCGATCTGGGAGAAGGAGAGATCGATCTGGTGAGTTATAAACGACAATGAAGGAGAAATTTAAGGAGCAGATCGATCTCCAATGGAAGAGGATCGATCTCCTTATGAATCTGTTTGAGAGAAGATCGATCTCATGAGGAAGAGATCGATCTCCAAATGCTTCTGTTTGGGGAGAAGATCGATCTCCTTAGGAGCAGATCGATCTCATAAAGCCATAAAGAGATCGATCTCACCCCTCGACAGATCGATCTCCTAGGCATAAAATTACCCAGATCGTCCCAAATTTCAAACACAGATCGATCTCATCAAGAGGCAGATCGATCTCCTACCTCCAGTCTATATAAGGAACTCGTGTTTTCTCCTGAAATCTCACTTTCTCTCTCTTTCAAACCTCCATTTTTCCGAAAACCTAGTTTCTCACTCTCCAAATCCCCCATTTCCAGCCGAATCAGCTATTGTGGTAAGAAGGAAAGTTGTTCCTCATCAAAGGGAGAACAACATACTTGGAAATCGAAGGACGAATCGGATCGAGGCGAGAGTTGTGCATCTCACAAGCTTTGGGTAATTTCTAAACCTCGATCTTGATATTTGAGCTGATTTTGATGTTATTGGTGGTTGTAATTGTGTTGAAATAGTAGAGAAATGATTAAGGATTGATGAGATTGTAATGTAGTTGGGTTAATGTCGATATTTGGAAATTGTGACAATTTTGAGGATTGTGCTATAAACGGAAATATAGACAAGGTGAAGAATTAGCTTAGATAATTGGTATTAGAGATATCGAACGTCGAGATATTGAGAATGAGGTTGTAGTTTAGGGTTGAGTTACGAGAATCAAGGGATTTGAGGTGTTATGAGCAATTATGCTCGATTTTGAGAATTGAGGTTTATGTGATGTTGAGTGTTGATGTTTTTAACATCGTTTGGACAGCTCGGGAGTTCCAGAGTGGAATACGAGGCTAGTCCGTGATACGGGGGAACGATTGTACTATACGAGGTGCAAAGAGGTAAGGGAAATCTAAACCATTTGTGTATGTGATTTGTAAACTGTTATAGCATGATTTATGATTTATAAACAAGCATGTTGAGAGTTTTGTGTTGAGATTTGAACTGCACACGATTTTATAGCCGGTTGGAGCCCAATGTTTTATGAGTTTATAACTGGGCTCTACGTTAAGCCAACATTGAGATTTGAGAAATGTGTGCGTGTGCTTTGCCGGTTAGAACTCGGTTTTTATTACGTTTTGTGTTGAGTACAAAACGGTTTTCAAATGAGTTTTATGAGAGAGAAACCATTACGAGTTCTACGTGAAGGCAAACCCGTCTTATGTGATAAGACTGAGGTGTGTAGTGGTGAGTACACACCGGGCATTGCTCTGGTAGCATGTAAGCCCGATTTCTTCTCCGTTCTGGTAACGTGAGAATAACCCATTGGTGGCTGTGCCACGTTATACCCCATCGGTGGCTGTGCCACGTTATACCCCATCGGTGGCTGTGCCACGTATACCCCATTGGTGGCTGTGCCACGTTATACCCCATCGGTGGCTGTGCCACGTATACCCCATCGGTGGCTGTGCCACGTATACCCCATTGGTGGCTGTGCCACGTATACCCCATTGGTGGCTGTGCCACGTTAAACCCCATTGGTGGCTGTGCCACGTTGAGAAAACCCCATTGGTGGCAGTGCCACGTTGAGAAACCCTATTCTGTGGCTATGCCACGTGAGAAAATAATCAGTGGCTTTGCCACGTGTGTTTTGTGGCGATGCCACGAGTGATTTTAAATCAGTGGCTATGCCACGTTATTTGAGAAAGCGTTTAACGCGTATTTTCACATGCTTTGTTTTGCTCTAGAGTGAGCCTTTTTACTTCATGTTTTCACATGACTTGACACATGACAGTGTCGTTTTGAGTATTTTCATGCTATGGTTTTCAAATGAGTTTCACATACAAATAAATGCTTTGTGATGTGCATTTTGCTTTATGAAATGAGTCCCCTACCCCCCTTACTGAACGATTTAGAAGCTCACCTTGTTTTTCTTTCCCCCCAGAGTTCTTCAAGTGAATAAGGACTTCCCTGCGACGTACGGAGTAGTGGCTAGTGGAGGATTCGAGCTCCAGGCTACATAATTTGTACTTTGAGGTATATTTATCTTTTCATGTACCCAGACTATTAATGTATTTGCAGACACTTGATGTATGACATTATATGGGATGTATTAGGATTTAATTAACTTGGAATTGAGTATTTGTATACGGTACAATATACGTTATATGATGTTGAGATCCTGAGGCATGATAATTATGATGATGTATGACACTGCACAGGAATGCACTCTTAATTGTGAATTAATGAGTAAAAAGTTTTAAATTTGCCCTATTTTCCGCATATTCGGGGCGTGACACTGTTAATTCAGGTGATAACACCAACCTACAAGTCTTATCTCCCACTTGTCCAATCTCTCAAAATATTCCATCCAGTGCAACTCAATTTACCTTCTTCCAAAAGCTCGCTATGTCCTTATTCCCTTAGGACAAGTAACTTTCAACCATACTAATTCACCAAGGGTGAATTCCAATACTTGTCTATCTGCTCTGAGGTGTTCTTAATCTCTCATCCTTAACTAAACATCCTCAGAGACTTATTATCCAAGTCGAAAATAATTCTATCTGTCACCCACTTTTTCTTATCCAATTCGGGGAACAACCCCTACAGCCATACACTGCCTCATATCTTGTTATCCCGATACTCAACTGCCAACTGTCGTTATTGACGAATTCAATTAGAAATCAACTGATCATTCCAGGAGCTTATAAAATCAATGGCACACGCTTTCATCGGATCCTCCAGAACTTGTACAGTCCTCTCTGACTGACCATCTGTCTGAGGATAAAAAGTTGTGCTAATACTCAGTCGGGTTCCCATAGCTTCCTAAAAATATCCTCAGAAGTGGGAAGTGAAGCGGGAATCCCTATATAATACCATGCTCACTGGAACGCTACTTAATGTTCCACAATCTTCCTTACACATAAATCCTCATATACACTCTGAGTATTTGGGGATTTCATAACCAAAAGGTGGGTAGGTTTAGTCAACTTAGCGACTATCATCTAAATAGTCTCGTGATTCACCTGGGTTCTCTGTAACCCATCACGACATTCATGGAGACTTGCTCTCATTTCCGTGCCGTGTCGATATAGGTAGAGACTGTAATAATTCTGCAGACTTTTAATACTCTACCTTATTCTACTGACAAACTAGGCACTTTTCCACAATCTCTACCATATCTCCTTTCACATCTGACCACCAATACCCTTTTCAGAGATTTTCATATATATATATTCGTTACTTTCCGTATGCACTGTATATCCCGAAAAATGAGCTTCTGACAATATCACTATCCCATCAATCGTGGCCTTGGGGAACACTTATACTGTCTCTGAGCCTCTGTAAATCATTATCGTATTCTGTGAACTCTGTCACTGTACCCTTCTGAATCTGACCCAAACTATCGACATCGTGCCGATCAACACACTAAGCCTGTCAAATCCGGGCACTCTCATTCGGTTCTAGTCTCAGGCTAGCTGTCACACAATCACTGTCATCATCAGAAGGGATCACATCAATACTGAGGTTCACAACTGCTCTAGCAGCTCACGCTCCCTGACCATCATACGTGGTACCCTCCCAAAGCTCTTTCTGCTCAAGGCATCAGCCATCACATTAGCCTTTCCTGGGTGGTACAATTTTCACAAATCAAAATCTCTTAGAAGCTCTATCCCACTATGTATTCTCATATTCGCCTCTTTCTGTGAAAACAGATACTCGGGCTTTATGATAAGTGCATACCCAAAATTCCTCATCGTGTACCTAATAGTACTATATCCTCGGTACAAATACTGCTGCCAACTTTAAATCATGGGTCAGATAGTTTATTTCATGATCAAGGAGTTGTCTGACTCCATACTTGACTATCTTCCCATTATACATCAATACACAGCTCATCCTGATTTGAGGTATCCATACTCATTGAAAACCTCTTGAGCTGTTAGGTATGGTGAAAGTAATCATGGTGGTCAGTTCATACTTCATTACACCAAATTCCCGTCACATCTATCATCTTATTTATCATCTCATTCAAAGACCACGTTTTCTTAACTAAACGTGTTAACAAGGTATATCCTTTTAGAACTAGCAGCAACCCATTTGTAAAAGCCATTTCTAATTGTTGCTTATAAATAGCCCTAGACTTTAACTACACCCAACATATCATCGATAATGATGATTACAACTCGATCCAATCCTTGACTTATCCACGCATAAGCGTATAAAATCCTCCAAAATTGCTTACGTTTGCAGGTACTAACCTGCGTCATTTCTTTTTCTTATCTTAACTGCTCTTATTAAATTTTACTACGATAACCTTTATGATTTGTCGAATTTTAATATTCTTATCGTTTTAGTAAAGGTATCCTAATGCTAAAGGTATTTATTACGACGATCGATTTCACGTTATAGGTCATATATATATATACTTTTAGACACTGTCAAGTCTTCAGGCGGGGAGGTATTTTGAAATACCTTTATTAACCTTTAGACTTAACCACAATTACTTTACATATCAGTCCATGTGGTTACAATTTGTATTCGCTACTAATTGCTTTATTCCTAATGACTCCATATCGTAAGGATGTTCTTACCTAGCATATATCTCTTACTCCAATACATCTTGTATTCAGAATCTATCTTATCTTAAAGATTATCTCCTTCGTATGTCAATTATAAAGAAGCTCTTGTCATTATTCATTCCGCGAGTACAATCCTTTACTCCTTTAATTTCAACTGTTGCACCCCTTTTTATTACTTAAAATCTCTATATCCATATTCCGTTTATTTAATCCTCCTCTAATGGGGCACTCATTTATCAGTATTGTGCCCAATAATGTAGGCATTCATGCCTTTTACTCACTTATATGCGAATGAAGGCGGTATAAATAAATATGTGGCACCAGGATCAATAAACATATGTACTTCATTATTCATAACAAGTGTGGTATCTTACACCACATCCATGAAACATCAATAGTGTCCTGGTCCAAGACATCCTCTCTCCTTCGTCCAACAATCTACTTTCCTTTTTCTTTTCGGCTATGGCCTCCCTTTTCGTTGCAGCTATACCAACGAAGTTTTTCTCTTTTACTTTTCTGTGGGACGATCTCGCCCAATTCTGTGTAATCAAAATCAATGGTCCGTCTTACCACACTTAACGACCATTTTCATCAATACAGTGTAGGTATTGACCCTCCTTTCAAGGTATCCACCACACATCCCACACTGCTTACAGCACTTAGACTGCTACACTGCTTCGTAGTAGGTCGGGGTTCTCCAATCACAAAACCCCTCGAGAGTGCCAAAATTGGATGCACTGGAGCCTTACCAATTATCTTAGCCCATAACTCGTTACATCAGATCTTTTACCAATTACCATTTTCCCATTTTAACATCTTTGTCATTTCTCGATTCTCTTTTCTGTCTCTATTTTAGCCCTTACTATCTTTCCCAATCTCAGAGGCGTGCAATTCATGTTCTTATTTACCCAACTGTAAATCTGCGCAGTGCCTCGGTATAAGTAGTATCTCACGGGCCAATCGGACTCTAATCGACAATCTGAGCCTTTTCATAAACTCTTAGACATCTCGACTGTCACTGTTTATATGTCGAGGTAACATCTGTCCAAGAATATAACTGAGTTTCATACTCATAAATCATACTCATCAATAAATCAAATCCTCTGGGTCAGAGTAAGGACTTTTAATCCGAAATTTCCTTTAAATCATGTCCGGGATATCCTGTCACCGAAATATATCCAAGATATTTCCCATATCAGCTCTTAAGATGGGTCGAGCGAAATTCCACCAATGCATCCGCTGCGCCCTCTTATCTTATGTCTACTCTGAGCAATTTGCTCCTTAAAATAATCTCCACACTCCGCTCTAACCTCGCGAAGCGTGTCTCAATACTGTCCGATCCCTCTGTCGGACTCAGTGGGGCGTGTTCAACATTAGCCTCCATTTCAATCTCATCCCAATTCTCATGGGTCAACTCAGCACGACTTAGCAGACTCAGGTCTACCTCTACGACCTCTGCCTCGTGCACTATCTCATCTAACGCGACTCATATTAGGCATTCCTGCATTCTCAACCATTTTTTAGTCAAGCCCATCTCGATATACACTATTGTATCTAACTAAGCACAGTAACACGGGGATGTAATTTCCTAATTACTGACACTGACACACATCAGACCAATTGCTGCTCTGATACCACCTTTATATGTTACGACCCAAATTACCCAAAAATCAGAGTTAATTTTTTCGCATTTTATTATTTTCTTGAATTCTTACCTGTTCTCGAATCGTGACCACACTCAACCAACAAATTGGGCTGTGCGTCAATGCCAGTCCCACCATACCATTACCATCTAACTTATTTATTCTCCAGTCATTTATAATTGTTTACATTATTTATACATCCCCTAAAGTTACTTACAAACATGTTACTGTGCTATACTTATGTAGATACAATATGTACAAGTGTATATACCTTATGTTGATGGGCAGCAGCGGATATCCAGAATGCAGTACTGTGTCGCCTCAACTTCAACTGGAGATTATCTGTGGGAGAAAATGAAAGGGGTGAGCACATCAAGCTCAGTAAGGCAATCCTACGAACAAGTAGGTAACCATACTACCTACATGAACGTGGTGCCATGCATAAACCAGCCTTTCTCCACACATTTTAAAATAAATGACATGAGCTTATGATGTTATGTAAATCGAGTTTGCACGGAAAATTCAACATGCAATTATTTTAATTCATTTCTTTCTCTTTAAAAATTTCACAATAAAGTCAGGACTCGACCCCTCCTTCGGGTGATCCTGACTCACACAAAATCATGAAAATTGAGTTTCTCGAAAGCATCGATATCCGAAAACATATGTATATATATAAAGATACGAGACTAGGCAATAACTGTATATCGGTAATAACCAGGACTGGCCAATATGTGTCCTCGTGAGTCCCTCTAGCTTCACGGATCCCAGTGTGCGAGTCTCACCCTGATTGGGAACGGCCCGGGAGGTGGGTCAATCCAACCCGTCAGTCTTATCCGATCTCACGCATCCGAAGATACCCCGTATCACAAAGATACCGTATCACAAAGATACCCCGTATCACAAATATACCGTATCCGAAGATACCCCACGGTACATCGTACTCCATGCTACTTGCACGGTACATCGTACTCCATGGACCCAAATCACTCTAGGTACTTCAGCCCAAATGGCCTGCTTCCCACAGAGAGGTTTTGTTTCTCAATACTCATGCCACGTCTCAAAACGCACGTGCGAGCCTATTAAATCGGTGACACACAGTCTACCTGATGCTCCAAGCACGGCTCATCGTATGTTCTCATAAAAATCAGTGCGAGCGATGCTCAGCACTCTCATCAAATCAAGTAAAATTGGCAGAGCCCGCTTTACATCTCCACAGGGCCGCCAACCTTATCCCTCACTCTCACCCTACTTAAGAGGTCTTTTGAGCCTGTTGGGCCATTTGGCTGACTCCAAGGGCAGACAGCGCTACTCCACAAATCCAGTAAAACTAGTGCGAGCTAGGCTCTAGCACTCTACATGTGAATCACATGAAAATCTTATAAAATCTGGTGCGAGTTAAACTCCAGCACCCTATCTCGAAAATCATGTAAAAATATGGTGCGAGTTAGACTCTAACACCATGTCACGAAAAGCATGTGAAATCTGGTACGAGTTATACTCTAGCACCTATGCATGTAAAACTCTAGTGCGAGCTCTCGCTCCAGCACTAATGCATGCATCACACAAATCAAACATCGTGCGAGCTGAGCTCTAGCACGTCACATGGAAATAAAAACACGTAGGCGGCTCGGTTATCTCCAAATAGTTTTCATAGAAATTACATCGTTAAAGGTATGCAATGCTATGCATTTTTCTTTAAAAGTGAGCCAGCCTACTCATGCATGTGTTAAAATACCTCCAGAATGAGCAGGAACCTTTTGTTCTTGCTCCTCCCAATTTTTCCTAAATTTATAGATTTTACCCTTAACAAGGGTATTTTAGTAATTTACCCATTCGGGGCACTAAAATTATTATTCGACCTCTAGACCCTTCAGATAAATTTTAAAGACTGCATATGAACTTGAAATTGCGTAAAGTTTACCTCTAGCAGTCCGTAGAATTCCCTTACCTTATTTTCCTGTCGAGTCTGACCTTTTCTTTTCCAATGTTATCTCGTCGCGCAGTCCGTTATGCTCCCAATCAAATGCCCGGAACTGCGTAGTAATATTCCTCAGGTCAGATATTATACAATTTAATCGTATTTAATCTTTTCTGGGCTTAATTTAAATCATTGGGCCCAATTACCCCTATTGGGCCCGATTGCACCTTAATGGGCCTTAATCGGCCTTAATCCCGTTTTCCACTTAATTTTCACTTTATCAATGCCTATTGGGCTCATTGGGCCCTCCAACAATTTATTGGGCCTCGTTCTAACTCTCAAATAGCTAAATTTATTATTTACGACAATTTATCTAAATTTTCATAATTTTATTCAATATATGCGAAAATTAAATCAATATCACGCATAACAAGGTAATTGTCGTAAATAGGGGTCACTTACCCGAGATTCCATGCTAGTACGTAAATCGAGGCTGTCTCGAGCCCTCGGTGGATGCCAATCGTCGAGCTACACAATTCCACAATTTTCCGGGTAAGTTTTCAGCCCAAAATTAATTAAATAAAATATTCCAAATTTTAAATCGGGTCAATTTCGACCACTACTAACTTACCCGAAACTCGATTGCATCACAGGAATTTTCTCCAATTTTTTTCTCTTTTTCTTTCTCCCTTTTTTTCTCATTTTTTCCTCCTCTTTTTGGCTGAACCGGTTCAGTCCGGTTCGGACCGGTTCAGACCGTCGGTTCACTCCGGTTCGATAGCTTCACCACCGGTTCAAGGCCTTGCAGGCTGATTCTCCGCCGGCTTCCACCGCCAGTAGCTCCGCAAGGTTGCCCGCAGCTCGAATCTGGCCTCAGCTTCACCTAAGACCGCCGGAAGGTCGCCGGTTCGGCCTCTTCTCCCCGGCGTCGGAAACCCATTTTCTTCCCTTGGCCGTTGTCGGCAATTCCCGTCATCTCGTCGATTGATACCGGTCTCAAAAGCACCACCGTCGCCTGGGCTTTCGGAATCTGGCCTCGGTTCCGCCCGATTCGTCGCCGTTCGCCGTCGGTGACCCTTTCTTTCCCGCGACCTTCTCCTCCGTTTTCCACCGGATTCCGACGTCCTTGGCACGCGTCACTCGTGGCCTGAAGATCGGCGGCCTCTCCTCTTTCTTTCCCGACCCTTGGCCTGGCCGTTGGCCGCCGGACGGTGGTCGGGTCTTCTTCCTCGGGTTTCGTTCTTCCGTTTCGCTCCTTCGCGTTTTTTTTGTTTTATTATTAATTATTTTTATTATTATTATTTATTTTAATTATTACACTATTCATTAAAATACTCTATAAAAATCCAAAATATCCCTTAAAAATTATTATTTAATTCTAAATTCATTTATTAAATTTTATTTAATTTATTTATTATATTTTAACCCTTTTTCGGGTATAATTCCTCCGTATTTTCGGGATATTGTCCCGAACGACTTTTCGGTATATTTTTCGATTATTCTCAGGATTTATTTTTCGAATTTAAAAATTCTGATTAATTCCCATAAATTAATATCTTGATCAATTTAATCCGAAATAAATTTATTTCACCTTTATTGACCAAGATTTCTCAATCCATTATTTTTAATTAAATTTCCTTATCGAATTTATTTCGACTTTCGGTCTATTGACCGTTTTGCCCTTGCACGTATTCAGGATTATTTTAACCCGACTTCCTTCATACTTTTTCCATCTTTTCTTATTTAATTTCCGTATTTTAATTAAATTCGGGTCTTATAAAATCTCTTGGTGGACCCGAAAGCTTTGGGGGAAGGAAGAAAGTGTTTTATTGTCAGGTTGTTTAGGTGATAAAGACGTGAAGTGGTCCTAATCAATCTTACGTAGCTTTAATTTCGGGTATTTTTCTTCTTTCTATAGTAGTTTTCGATCCTCTAGAGGCTATTTTATTGGCTCTTACAATTTGGATTTTTGAAGCTCTTTTCGGTTTGTTTGATCTTTGTTGGAGTGATTTGGTTTGTGAAGAGATTTTTGGGTTTGTTTTGTGTGTTAGTCCGATTTCGTCTTGTTGAAAATTGTATTTGTTGATTTGTAAGCTAATTGGTGGATAATGGCACCTAAGACCCGAGCTAGACGAACCATGGAGAGTTCTAGTCAGGCCACTGATAGTTCGGCCCCATCTCCACAAAGGGAAGAGCCCATAGTAACTGATTATGATCCCTCTCGATTTGTGAATAGTTAGGCAGCAGAAAATTTTAAGAAAATCATGGATAAAAACTTGATTATTGAGAGGAGCTTTAGGCCTGACATTGGTGGCTGGACTATGTATTCTGAATATCTGAGGGATTTCGGTTTGTTGAAATTAGCAGGGCAACCAGAAGATGCTATCCTTGATGTGGTTCGTGAATTTTATGAAAATGCCATGGAGAGCACTCATTCTACTTCAGAAGTTAGGGGTGTTCTTGTTCCCTACAATGCGAATGCCATTAATTTATATCTGGACCTTCCGCAAGGGGTGCAAGATGAGTATGCCAGTTATGTTGCAACACTGCGCACTGATTATGATGAGCTAGTCTGTGTCATTGACAAATTGATAGTCCCATACACCCATTGGCAAAAGAGGCCGGAAGCTGAATCTATGTCGTTCCCGTCCAACCGACTTCAATGCGGTCTTCATGAATGGTATGATTTTATCTGTTCTAGAATCATGCCTACCACCCATAAAAGTAGTGTCGATGTGGCCAGAGCGGCTCTACTTTATTGTATTATGACAGGAAAGATTGTTGATTTTAGAGCTATTATTTTTCGGTCCATGCAAGAGTTCATACGTAGAGAGAATAGAAAGGGTTTACCTCACCCTTCCTTGGTTTGTGGACTCTGTAAGAAGTATGGAGTGTATTGGACTGAACTTGAACTGAGATTGGCAAGGAAATCTCCTATCACCTTTAAAAATCCGAGAGTACCTTTGATTCAGCGAGAAGTTGCTACTCCTGTTGCACCACCACCACCTTCTGTTGACACTTCTGCTGGCCCATCAGCTGAACCTTCCACCACTCCAGGTTCCATTGAGACTTTGCTTCATGAGATTAAAGAGTAGCGAATGGAGGTGAGAAATAATGACCGAGATTACCAGACTTTCTTTGAGTATGCTACCACTTACAATCGGTTATTGGTATAATACCTCGATCTGAGGGGTCGTCAAGAAGATGTGGAGTTTCCCTTACCACCAAAATGGTGTATGCCACATCAAGGAGATGCAGCTGATAATGAGATGGAAGAAGATGCACTCGAGGACACTGATACTGAGGTCGGCTCCGAGGAGGATGATGACAGCTAGACTACTCCTAGGGAAGTCCTCTTTGACACTTTTTCCTATCTTTTCATTAAGGACAATAAAAGTATTAAGTTTGGGGCAGTTATGTTTGTGCTTTGTGTGCCTGTTTAAATATTTTTAGTAGTTGTTATTTGTTTCGTGTTTGTATGTTTGTGTGACAATTATACTCGGTTTTAAAGGTTAGTTTTCTAGATTGTGGCCGAAGATGGATATTGCAAGAAAGTATCAACTTTTGATTAAATGGATGATTTTATTGTTTGAGTATTGACATGTGGATAGAAAGCTTCACTTGAATCTTTTCACTTAAATTTATGCACCAATCATATTCAGTCTATGTACTTATTGTGTTGATTTGTGAAACCAAAAAGACTCTAGAACTTGATTATTTACTACTTGAGGCGAAATTGATTGACCATGCATGATTAGGAAAATGATCTAGGCCATTTTTGTTTTGAGATTGAGCCTTTCAAGCCAACCCAATTATATTAATCCTTTGGAAAACCCTTTGAGCCTAATCTTTCCATTTATTGTTATCTAACCATATTACAAGCCATAACCCAATTGTTTGATTATCCTTTTCTTTTGGTAAGTTACTTGAAGTGCTATTAATCATTTTTTTGGATTAGGGGATGAGCTCAATAGAAAATAGGGGTGGTGTGTTAAAAAAAGGTTTGTTCTTGGGTTTTGATGTAAATTGAGTGTCATATTCAAGTTACAAGTAGTGAAAAATCTTAAGTTTAGGGATATGACACTATTTAAAAAAAAAAGAGAAATCAAACTCGAGAATGAATGAAGTTGGGTAGTGATTCGTGAGCTCAAACCAAATTAAGTCCAAGGGTGATTATAGTGCTTTAGGTGGATTGAACTTCATGTTATATCCTTTATCCCACCTAAACCCGAGCCTTACGTTATAACCCTTGAAAAGTCCTTTCGATTCTTGGTTATGCATGAGTCTTTATTAGTGGAGAGTAGTAGTTAATTCAAGCATATGAAGTCTTGTGTTTAATTCTTATTTAGGTTTTGCATTAACACTTGAGTGCATGAATTTGAGTAAATGATTGTACACACACACACAAGTGAAAAGTGAAGAGTGAAGGGAGATTGGTTTGTTTTGGTTGGCTTGAACAATATAAATCTAAAATTTGTCTTAAGTTGAGAACCTTGTGAATTCTTGAGGAAAATCCCAATTTAGTATAACAAGCATGTGAGCTAAGTATGGTTGAGAGTCTTTATTTGTTTTGTGTCTAGTATGTCTTTGCTTGAGGATAAGCAAATTTCTAAGTTTGGGGGTATTTATTAGCACTGAATTTTATATATGTTTAGGACCCTTTTTACTTAGTTATTTGATTTATTCTTTGCAATATTAGGTATGTTTTATGTGTTTTGTGTACTTGTGTAGGAAAAAGAATAATTTGGAGAAGTCAAGGCTTTTGGAGCTGGTTCTGATGATTTCGTGAAGAATTGAAGTTACAGGGAGCTGATCGTACAGTGCAGAGCAGATTTGAGGAATTAATACCATTTTCGTAGCATAGCAGTCTGATTAGGGCAACACTGTTTTGCCACATGGCATTTCAAGATTTAGTATTTGAAAACCTTATAAATAGTCTTTTTATCAGAATTTCGAGGGAGGCTGCAGCTCAAGACTTCAAGATTAATTTAGCTCTATTGAAATTTCATGTTTTTAACCCTTTTCACCTTTTTCACCATATTTGTTCTTAGGATATTAGATTTGATTTCTTGGATGTTTATTATGATATCTAGGAACTAAACTCCTTTTTCCTAGAATCGATGTAACCAACTTTGGGCATATTGCAATTACTTTGTGATGTCGTTTGGATGATTTCAATTATGTTTATTTAATCTACTTGTTCTTAATGCTCTAGTTGATTGGCCACCAATTAGATGAATTAGTATAAGAATTCGGCACTCGAGAGAGGGGATTATTTATATGCACAGGGGTAGATTAACATAGGACATTGTTAGATCGAGAGGTTGACAATTCTTATGAGCCATAGAGAAATAGATTACTATTGCTTAATGAACCCTATTATTTGATTCTGAATCGAGAGGTTAGGATTAGGTAAATTGGGTATGACTGTTTAAAACTTGAGAGAGATAAACAGGAAATAGTTTCGGCTATAAACAATTTGAAATCAAAAGAACAATTGATCAAAGGAGTTGCATGAACCCTAGTTAGGTGAAATCGGTTTCTAGGAATATTTTACTATTGATATTTTCATTCGTGATTATTGTGATTTGCTTTAATTAATTTGTTTCGTAGTTAATAGTTAGAATAGTTAAATAGGATTTTAACCGAAATTCATCGATTTTCTAGATAAAGCTCAAGGTTGTTGATTACAGTGATTAGCGGTAGACACAGTTCTCTGTGCGACGATACTCATATTTACTCTATACTCAAAAACTGACCTATGCACTTGTAGTAGTGTTCCATTTAGGACAACACCCATCTCCCTTCAGGCGAGTGATGCCCTGTGCACACCTGATCAGTGAGGCCTGGGATCACTGACTATAGCCATATGTGGTGGATATTTGTTTGCCTAGATTCCCTGCCTGTCTCAAAGATAAGAAAAATGTGATGAAATGGAATGTTTTGTGAAAAGAAAAGAGATATTATGATTTGATAAATATCTTGATTTGAATGCTTGTGCTGTGATAACACTGTTTTATGATATGTTTCTTAAATAGAAATATTGAGCATCAATTTTATGAAAATGCCTATGAGAGAAAAAAGTTTAAATGCATTTTATAATGATAGCTTCATTTATAATAAATGATGATTTGTTAATCATGCATGAGCTATGTAGATAGTACAGTATCTACCTATTAGCATTCTTTTCCTTACTAAGCTGTGGTTTGCTCATCCCACTATTTTTTCCCTCCAGATATTGAGAAGTAGAACAATGCGGTGGTCTCCAGATCCTTTTGTGTTAGTCAGCTCCTACCAGTTGCTAAGGTATAAGGAATTGTATACACATAAGCATTTTGTATCTATCATATTGTATCGCACAGTTATACACAGAAAATGTGAAAACTTGTATGGGGATGTTATGTAACGATATTATATCATACAATCGATTTTGTATATTAATTGGGAGTGTGTGAGTTAAAGTTTCAAATACTTCCACTATAGATGTATGGAATTCGTAGTTGCATTGGCTCACAGCCCAACCTTAAGTAGTATATGTATGGATGAAGGGCACCCGGAGCTGGGGTGTGACACAACATATATCTGATAACCTGATATTCGTATCATAATCAAAAGCTAGACATCACTAATGCTAGAGACACTGTCGAGATCTTTTAAGGGAAAAGATACTTTGAAGTACCTAGATTTCTCTTCTAACCTGACTACAAAACACAATCTTGAAATTCGGATTGTCTGATACATAAACATTCTAACATGATAATGCGTGTCATATTATGAATGCCCAATAATTAAAAAATACTTATAGAATGATGGTTTATTTACTTATAACACAAAATCACATGTCGAAAAACACATTTCTGAACACATTTTTCTGATAAATAATTCACTTGACCATTGTTGGCTATTATTATCATCGTCAGCAGGGGCCGAAACATTATTATTTATATCACCAAAAGCAGTCTACATCATTGCTATTTACATCGCCAATAGTAGGGTACATCATTACTATTTACATCGCTTATAGCAAGCTAGATAATTGCTATTTACATTGCCAATAGTAGGCTACATGATTGCTAAATATTATAATCCCCGTTAGGGGCAGAAACTAAATATTATACTGCATGTTAGCTAAGGCCATAAACATAATGGTCATGACTAACTATTAACGCCTATTAGCCAAGGCAAAATAATAAAGCTGACTATGTGCATGTTTTAAAATCAATCAAATCACACTGTGAATAAAATTAGAGTTAGCTTAAATCCAAAATAATAAGGATATGCAAAATAAGCATAAATCCACAATCTTTCAAAACATTCTTGAAGTGAGATTTAAAACTTTCTTTTATGAAATTATAAATTGATGCAAACTTAGGAAATCTCACACATACCATACTATGCACAATATGCAATAAATCACAAAGCATGGTTCGAAATTCATTTGGATTTGATAAAAAAACATGAGGAATGTATGACATGCTTTCCTATTCTTTTAACTTATAGTTGCCAGGAATTTCCTATGATTATAACTTATGATAGCTAAAAATTCCTCTAACATAACTGGGCTACACAAGCTCATTACCCAACGCTACATAGAAAATTATATCACAAATCCAAAGCTGTGTTCTTATTCACAATCAACCGCATATACACAATTCTTATCACAATCGATCACAGACATTTATTCACGTTCTTATTCAAAATTAATTGGTCAATCAATCACTTGTGCATATAACACTTATGGTCCTTAAAAGTTATCTAATTTTTGTTCTAGGACTTGATTTATTCTGTATGATACTAATTCACATCCTATAGAATTATTTACATTATGTGATGCTTTCTCACATCACAAATGGTCACTTATTATTCCAGTGACCTTATCCACAATCAATCGATAGTTCACTTACCTATACATATCGAACTTATAAGTCTTATATGTTATTCGTTTACGATTTAACACTTGGTTCACTACGCGTAAAGTAACTCAAGATAAGTACAACGAACCTACAATAGAGGATACTAACATGTATCATGCATTGTTAACTTAGGTTGTGCGATACAAATTGTATCTAATAGGCAATTACTTACCTTGTAACCTGTGCATCTACGTACACAGTATGATGCTACCTTGCATCTTATACGATCAACTTCTACTGTTTGATAAATATTGCAACAGGTGTGAATCACTTACTGTATGCTATAGTTACTGTAGCAATTATGATTTGCTTACCAAAATACCATGATGGCACACAAATTGAGGCTATAAATGGTTTTGATAACCTATAATATGGTACACATTACTTAGTAATCATTTCATAACACATTCACACTTGAAATATCCCTTAGATATTATTCTTTCATATGGAATTCACTTATGTCACCACTAGCAATAAAGTGATAGAAGCTACTAATCTTTACTTTTTGATCAATCTAATTGCATCAATCACACTTACGCAAGCTTAACACTTATTTTACACCAAAATTGCATTGAAAAGGTAAAATTACCATAATACCTTGTCTTGGTTGAAACATAAACGTGCCATATACTGGGTATTTAATGGTTTTTATTCCACAATATGATAGTTTTCACGTTAAATTACATAAATTTCACAACATATATCAAAAGCCCCATGATTTCTATGAAATTTTACTCTTTTCTCACTTTAAACCCGAGGTACCAAATCCGATTCATCATTATACATCTATGCCCACTTCAATTTGACATCATATATCATCTAACTAAATCATAGACATTAACATATATCAAATTGAAGCATTAAAAACAACATTACCCCATAAAACCCATTTTGGTCGAATGGTTATCTTACTCATGAAGTTGATTGGCTTCAATCTAAAAAAATAGAAATACACTATATTAATCCTTATTTAACATATATAAAGCTTGGTAATTAAAAGCAACTAAATCTCCCTGAATCACGAAGTTGGCATCCTTGAGTACCTTTTCTTTGCTAAGCCATAACTTATTCAATGTTTGGAATCTACCTCTGAATTTTGGATATGTTGTAGAGGGAAGAGACTAGAACAACTTTGTAGAGGGGTGTTTGAGCCAAAAATGGCTGAAAGTTGCAAAAGGAATGACCACAAGCTTGAAACCCATGTAAAAATGCTGGTTTTCACTTTTTTTCCATTTTCATGGAAGTTTCGGGAATGATTTTTGGGTTTTTAATGAAGAAGCTGACTTATGGTGGTGTACTGTTAGACCCAAAGATATTTGACCTGGCGCCCAGCTCGTAAAGGTTAGGTTGGGTTTAGGGTTAACGAGTGTGGGGAGCAAGAAAAGCCTTGCACGGTGCGCAACAGGGTGTGCACCAAACATGCAAGAAAGGTACTTAGCTCGGGTTGCTTACCAAGCTTGACATTGAGACACTAATGGACGATGATCATAAATTGTGGGTTACGGGTGAACTTGATTAACATCAAGAGACGTGAACCATGTCAGTGGGTAATGACCACAACGAGAATTATGCAGTCGTTGGAGATGTATGCGAAAACTAAGTAGCATGAACCTTATAAAGCAGAGATAAGGAGGATTGCGGGTCACGAATCGACATGAGCGGATAAGTCTTGGCAGACCATATCACTGGAGAATATTAAGGACCTTAACTCTTAAGGGCATTGAGGTGGCGATCATCCGGAGAGTCCTAAGTCTAGTGGGGATTAACCTTAGAGAGTTTATGTGGTAATCAAACTCTAGTACCTATATGAGGGGGTGTCCTCACTTACCTATATAAACCCCATTGGAGGGGGTGGAATGATATTCAAGCGAGCAAGAGAGAAAAGTAGAGAGCGATCTTCTCTGCAAGTTGCATTCCTTTTTGTTGTGGATTAATAAAAAAGCTATTCTCTTAAAAGCTTAAGTGTTCTTTACTATTTGAGTATTCTTTGGTTAGTCATTTACTTACTTGAGTGTGATATCGCTGCGTATTAGCCCGTATTTAGGTCAGGTGTAGAGATTGGCTAACTAAGTTTTGAAGAGACTTAGGTCATCACTGGGAACTATTCTATAGGAGAGAACGACCTTGTGATAATTTGGTATCAGAGCGGAGTTTCTAATCATGGTACATGAGCTGGCTGATCGAGTTATTGTCCTTGAAGCAATGGTGGGCGTACCGTAAGAGGAAGCGGGTTCAATGGCTTAACAGATTTAGGCCATAGCGAGCAATGTCCAGGAGTTAACATAGCTATCCTTCGGCATGCAGAAGGAGCATGCTAACCGCTACACCAGCATCATGCAGCATGTTCACGATCTTTCGAATAAATTTGAGGTACAACTGAATTTTGTAAAGGTCGATGTTTTACTGATGAAACGTGATATGATTTCTATAAAGCATACGGAGGCATCTAGCAGCAGTAGAGGGGGTGAAAGTAGCGATCTTCAGAAAAAGATCAAGGTACCTGAACCAAAGGAGTTTTCAGGAGTTCACAATGCCAAAGAGCTTAAGAATTTCTTGTGGGACATAGAGTAGTACTTTAAGGCTGCCAGAATACCGGAGCAAGACCAAGTTACTATCACTAGCATGTACCTCATGGGTGATGCTGGTGGCGAGGCAGACTGGCCGATGACGATAGTGTTGTGTCACGACCCTCAACTTACCAAAATACGCATAAAGTTTTCGTATTTTCATGCATTATTTATTATTCGTCCTTCCTTGATCGTGAACAACTACTCTCCTCAACAGTTGGGCTGTGTGTCAATGTCTATCTTATTCCACCATACCAATTTAATTGCATTTTTAAAATAAGGTAAACACTTATATAATTAAATAAGAGTGTTGTTTACATGTGTTTACATTGCTTTACATCCTTAATAGTTACTATAGAAAGTTTAGATACAAAATCTCATTAGTGTGTATACCTTACGCGACGAGATGCAGCGGATACCAAAAGGGAACGTCTCCAGCCACTCTTGTCTAAACTCAAATCCTTGTAGAGAGGGAAAAATAAGGGGGTGAGCAAACCACACGCTCAATAAGGCAATCATGCGAACAGGTAGATACTGCACTATCTACGCGATCATGATGCCATCTCAAAATCATACATTTCATCATTTCATCTCAAATCAGGAGTTCATGCTAGTATTAATGGCATGTAAGGCAAATCATGTTATTTATTAGTGCACAAATCAAATTCAAAGTATGTCATAATTCATCATGCGTATTTCACAAGTAAGCATGGCATAAATCATCATGCATCAGTGCACTTTAAAACCATTAACATGCTTTCTCTTCTCATAAAACCAATGACTGTCAGGACTCATCCCCTTCCCTCGAACTATCCTGACCCACAAGGCATTTTCAAAACATAATCATCACTCGTCAGGACTCATCCCTTTCCCTTAGACTGTCCTGACCAACAAAACATTTTAGACATGGATTTATACTTAAAACAAGATATGTGAGATAGGAAATATAATAAGGGAAATCTCCTCAAAGACTATGGCCATATCCTGTGATCTCAGGCTACATGGATCAGGTGTGCGGGGTATCACCACTATCTACTTCCACATGTGAGGTGGGTCAAGTCCAACCCGTCGGTCCATAGCAGATCTCGTTAACATAGTCTCAACACGGTACATCTTACTCCATGTTACCTGCACAGTACAACGTACTCCGTAGACCTATATCAACATATCATATCACGCCATATCTCAAAAGTACACGTGTGAGCTTATTTAATCGGTACGACGTTCTGTCTACCCGAAGCTTGATAATTCTATTTTTAATAGAATTATTTGTGCTTAATTTCTTAATTAATTATTTGAATTCCCATATTATTTTATTAATTATCCCCTTAATTAATTAAAATTATTTAATGTGCAGATAAATTAAATCCAGATGAAACTCAGTCGTTTCAATCAAAAATGGGCTGAAAACGAGCTAAAGGAGATTGGACCACTTCCAATTTACAGACTGAGTCACCAGTCGTCTGGACACGTGTGATGCCAGGTGTCCGTATTTTATTCGCTCCGAAACGATAAGATCGACGGACACCGTGCCAACCTTTTGGAAGACACACATTGGGCCACACAGCACAACTAATTGGACAAAAAGACTGATGAAGTGAAAATATCTACTCTGCAGCAAATAAAATGAAGACAAGTGACCAAACAATGCCAACTCATCTAGGATGAAAAAATTACTATTGTACCCCTAAGTGTGAATATAAATAGAACATGATGGCAATTGAAAAAAAAAGTAGGAAGTAGGAGTAAGGTAAAGTAATTTAGGAGTAGGAGTAGTGTTAGAATAGTGTTAGAATAGTTTGTCTTTGTTTCTTTAAAAGCTTTCCCATTAGCATTTATCATTTTTGTTAAGTTACTATTCATGTTAATTTCCATTTTTATGAAAAGCTTTATTTCTTTTTCTTTTCCCGTTCTTTTTAGCTGTTTGATTTCCATGGTTCTTACTTTTCATTCGGGTGTGAGGGGCTGGTGACAGCAGCCAGAATGCTCAACCCGATTACCGCTGTTCATTTTCGTTTCCTGCATATTTTTATATTTTGCTCCCTTTACAGTTTCTAATTCGTGTGTTTTTCATATATTTTTGTTTCATCAATTTGTTTTTTTTACAAGCTTTTTCTTTCCTATGTTTAAGTTTTCATTTATTTATGTAAAGTTTTCTTTCATTGATTAGTTTTATATCCCTTATTTCTTGTTGTTTCTCAGTTTGCATATTTCTCTTTTCTATTTCTCTGTTCCACTTACTGATTGTCGAACCAGAGGGCTACGAGTAAGGAAGTGTGAAAGGCTAAAATTATTTGCTTGCTGCTGTGGATGACTGATGCAGAGAGGTTGGGACTGCTGCCGTGTGGTACTAAACATTCTGCACTCTGTTCCATGGCAGTAGATAGGGAGTAACTTCCACTCTGTTCAGCTCCGTTTTCATTTATTTGCACTGTTCATGTTCAGTCTACACTTTCATTCTGCACTAACCAAGTATTTGATAATTGCAGATGTTCATTACTGTCATTTTTCACCATCACCAAGCTGTTGTGAAGGACATTGTGCACACAATGGCAGGTTGCAGTTGGAGTAGTTATGGGTGCAGAAGTTGTGAAGTTTCCTTATTTTCTAGTTATTTATTTATACATTCAAGTTCGATTTTATCCGTCATTAATTTTATAGTTATCTTAAGTTTGTATTAGATTTGCTTAGCTTTTCTAGTTTTTGTGCTGCATCTTTGCTTGTTATTTTTTGATTCTACCAGGAGTTTCTTGTTGCGTCTGTTGGGTTACTGTTACGAGGTTAGCTTCTATTTGCTACCAGACTGAAGTGGTGCGTGAAGCAGATAATGGCCAAGTAGAACCAGCACAGTAGACAGGAAGCAGCTGGGTGAGGACTCTGGTGCACAGCTGATGCAACCTGTAACCGGGCAAGGAAGTGCATTGTTGCAGAACAACAGAGAATGAAACTGAATTGCAGAACGATAGAACGAAGTACCTGCAGGACGTGTGCTGCTGGAGTCTAATTTTCTGTTTCTACGGGTACTAGCTGAAGACAGTGGCAGGAGTTTGCAGCAAGGCTAAAGCATTCTGCTGTTAGCAGAGGAGGTCGTGCGATGCAGAAGCAGATGGACAACTCCTGAAGCTACAGCAGATAGTCGGGCAGCACCTGGATATGATGAGTGCACAGTACCAGTGCACAGTCGGGACCACTTGTTTGGATAATTAGCTAAGGCCTTGTTTGGCCACATTGCCTTTGTTTAATTTAATGTTTATTGCATTGTTATTATTTTGATTGTTTTCATTAGTTGTTAATTTAGGATAGTTGTTAATTGATAATTCTAGGTTGAATCTAATGTTTTAGTTTGTCAATTTAATCTTTAGTTTTAATTTTTAGTTAATAGTTAATTTTATATTATATGTTTTAGGACTTTATTTTAGTTTAGTATTTTATGAGTTGCATTTAGAATTAATTTAGATTAAATGTGTAGTTTTCATTTTTATTAGATTTTAGGTTAGTTTAATTTGCAATTTTTATTAGTTTAATTACATGCATTTTTTATTTTAAGTTTGTTTGAATTTTAGTTTAATTAATTTTATTTCTTTATTTTCATATTTGCATTTTATTTTAGTTGCGTTAATTCATGTTAACTGTTTTAATTTTCTTTTGTAGGTTATTTGCTTTTAATTGCTTGGAGCTTTGTAAGTAATTTTAGCTCTGTTTAATTTTCTTTATTTTATATTTTTATTATTCTCAGTACTTATTTAATTTTAGACTTAGTAGATCACCAATCATCAATTCATAATTTGCTAGAACATACTTAGGGTAAGATTAACCGGTAGTTAATTAGGCTGATCAACTTCTCTGTGGGACAATAATTTCGAGACTCAAATCCCATTATTACTTGTACGACCCGTACACTTACGGATAATACGTCTGTAGGACCCCCTGGTTTTCAAGCTCCACCGGTTCATGTACCACCACAGCCGTAATTTCCACATCATCCCCTAATCATCCCCACCCACCTCAATTTCACCATCCACCACCACCATCACCACTTATGCAGCCCCAACTTTACTTTGCACCAGCAGCTGAGAAGAAGCCCTTACTTGAGGAAATGTTCAAGACTATCCTGCAAAACCAAGCTGCCTCAATTAAGAACTTAGAAGTTCAGGTTGGACAAATAGCCAATGCTCTTAGCCAACATCCTCAAGGGACCATTCCTAGTAACACTTAAGCTAATCCGGTTATGCAAAGTGTCATGCCCTCCTCCCACACGCGACTTTACCAAAAACCACAATAAATTTTTCGCTTTTTACTTACCTTTATCTCCTCAACAGTTGGGCTGTGAATAGGCATTAGTCTCCTCATCCATGCATACCTTACCATTCTTTTTCGTATCATACATACATGACATTTATATCATAAGTAAATTCGTATTCTTAAATATAATTACATCATTACATCCCCCATATTAAAACGTGTACATCACTGTGTTTATATATTGTTCAGATACAAAAGAGTACGCGTGTGTATACCTTTCGCTAGATGGGGAGTGGCAGCGGATCAAAGGAATGCAATACCCTGGCCGACTCGATCTACTGATGAGAATCTGTAGAGATGGGGGGGAAATGAATGGGATGAGCTATCAACGCGCTCAGTAAAGAAATCAGGCAAGCGAGTAGACATCCATACTATCTACTTGAAAATAGTGCTTTGCCTTTCCTTCTCTCATTTCAAAAGCATGTTTAAAATATATATAATATAGTACAGATTTAAAATCCCATGTACTAAACACATGCTGGTTTATCAATCAGAGGCATTCATGCAAAACAGTGCATATTAAATCATTTAAGAATGCCTTTATATAAAATATGCCATTTACATTCAAAACACAGTAAATATGGCATTTCTCATCACAACACAAATAAACTGGGTTTCGACCCATCCCTTAGGTCTACCCGTATCATAAAATACATGTGATATACCTTGCGAGACTCAGTGGCTAAATGCAATCTCTCTAGACTATGTAAGAGAGCCTCCCCGCCGAACAGAGCCTCCCCGCCTATTCTGGCTTAAGGATGTTGGGCTTAAGGATCTTACTGTGAGAGAGTATCTCCGTACTATGGCCATATCCTAACAATGGTGATCCCAGGCAACACAGTACTCGGTGTGCGGGGCAATCACTGCTGTAACGGGTGGGGGGTCAGTCCATCACAACCGCCAGCTATCAACACACTCCTCCACAACTCCACAACACAAAACACGGTATAATGTACTCCATGCCACATGCACGGTACAACGTACACCCGTGGACCCATACATCATGGTCAGGGTGCCTGCCATAGGTCTTAGCCTCTCATACCATGGAAATACATCATAGTCGGGGTGCCTGCCATAGGTCTTAGCCCTCATACTATGGAATCAATGCCACGTCTCTAAATCCACGTGAGAACATCTCAACAATGTGACACTCAGTCTACACGGAGGAAATCGTCACGGTTTTTCTAACATGTGTATATATCACGAAAAACTACAGTGCGCGTCTTGAGTGTGACACACAGTCAACACTCCGCCTCAAAACACTGTATATGCATGTCAAAATATCAACACTAGTGCGAGTGAACCTCCAGCACTAGGTCATGCATCTCATGTAAAACTCGAGTACGAGCTAAACGCTCCAGCACTCTATCATGCACAAATCACATAAAAACTGAGTACGAGCAATGCTCCAATACTCTATCATGCATGTCAAATAAATGTAGTGCGAGTCAACCTCCAGCACTAATGTATGTGAAAAACATCTGAAATCAAGTGCGAGTTATGCTCTAGCACGATTGTTTCCACATAATTCGGTAGATGGCTCTTTGAAAATAGGGATGTTAAAAATCACTAAAATCAGCACTATAAAGTGTGCTTAATTTACATCGACCTCAAAACATTAGCCTATCCACCTACTATTCTGCCATACAGCAGGAAAAACCACTCAAAAGATCATTTTCATGCTTTTTGGAACTTTTCCTAAAATTTCACTTTTTACCTCACTAGGGGCAAAATCGTAATTTACCCATATCGGGTCCCTATAACTATTATAGATTTTCTCTGACCCTCAAACAATTTCAGTGAATGTAAAATCCAACGAAAATATGCACAGATATCTCTAGCTACTTGCAAGAGTCCCCTACCTCGGATCACGTCGTGTGACCTCTCTTCCTCTGTGCTGTCTAATCTCGCAGTCCGGTCAACTCTCAATATGACTCTGGAACTGCATTTAATCATTCACTGAGTTAATTACACTTTTCTTACTGTATTACACATTTAATACAGTTTATTTCACTTAAATTGGCCCTTTTACGCTTAATGGGCCTTAATCACGTTAATCGGGCCTTAATCCGTATTAAGCCCGTTCATCAAGGTCTATCGACTCATTGGGCCTATCAATACCCATTGGGCTTTATTCCAAGCTCTTTGGATAGCCCGTATATCATTTACGACATTTTATTCAATTTTCGGAATATAATTCACTAAATCCAAAATTTAATCCGAAATGCGTAAATTAAATCTTAAATACGCATAAATCACATAAATTGTCGTAAATGAGCTTTACTTACCCGAGATTGTGCGATGGTGCGTGAATCGGAGTTCGATCGGGCTTCCGTTCGGAATTAATCGTCGAACTGCACAATTTCATATATTTAACTCCGGGTCAATTTTTGATTAAATATAATTTAAATAAATTTATCAGAAATTAAATTGGTCACTTTTGACCTCGTATCGACTTACCCGAAGTCCGGTGAAATCCCAAAAATTTTTCTTTTCCTTTTTCTTTCCTTTTTCCTCTTTTTCCCTTTTCTCCTTGGCTGAACCGGTCCGGTCCGGTTCAGCACAGTCACTTTTCACTGAACCGCCGACCGGTTCAGTACCTTTTTAGTCGTGCCGGCGACGTCCGGCCGGTTCCCGGTGTACCGTTGCCGCCGTTCGACGCGTATTGGACAGGGGACCTCTCGGTTGGCCTCGATCGGAGCCAACTCCCGCCGGTGGCCGCCGAATGCCCGTTTTTCCTCCGCGGCTTTCTCCCTTCGATTCGCCGGATTCCGGCGCCGGTGGCGCGCGTCCTGGTGGCTGGGAGGTCGCACGGTGCCGGCCTTCCTTTTCCGGTCGCGTGCCTGGCCGCTGGTCGCCGGAGGTGACTGGTCCGGCAAGCTCTTCTTCCCTCGGTTTGCGTCGGCTTCCTTCCGTTTCTCTCTCCCCGAAATTCCTCTCCAGATTTCTGTTTCAATTTTCGTTTTTTTTTTAAAGAATTTTTTATTATTATTTTATTCATTAAAATAATAATAAAAATCCCAAAAATATCCCAAAAATTCTCAAAAATTCCAATTAAATTCATTTAGTCCGTAAATGAATTTATCAGTCCGATTTTACTTTTTCAGTATATTTTTCCACTATTTTTGGGCTCATTTTTCGAGACGAAAATTTCAAAAATATTAATTAAATTCATATCTCGATCAATTGGACTCGAAATTCAATATTTTCCTCGTTATTGATCAAGATCTCTTGATTTCATATTTTTAATGAAATTTTCTCATCGGATTTATACCGAATTTTGGTCAATTGACCGTTTTACCCCTGTACTTGCTCGAAAATTAATTTAACCCTTATCTTGCTATTATGTAGCTTACATGCATTTTTAATTCTCAATAAATCAATTGCATGATAGTAAATACTCTTCTTATGATTCAACTATGAAATATAACGTTCGTACACATAGGAATCATAAGGTACAAGCTACATACGTAAATAAAAAAACTCGGGTCTGACAATCCTCCCCAACTAAAAGAATTTGGTCCTCCAAATTAGAACCAAATCAATCCTCAAACAACTGGGGGTGCTTCTCTCGCATCAAACTCTCTAACTCCCAAGTAGCCTCCTCGGAAGTGTGATGCTGCCATAGTACCTTCACTAACCCGATACTCTTCGATCTCAAAACCTTCTCCTTCCTATCCAGTATTCGAATCGGCCTCTCAACATATGACATGTCCTCACTGAGCTCCAAAGGCTCATAACTAATCACATATGCCGGATCCGGGTGATACTTCCTAAGCATCGAAATGTGGAAGACGTTGTGCACGCCTGACAAATCTGGTGGCAATGCCAACCTATAAGCCTTATCTCCCACTCGATCAAGTATCTCGAAGGGTCCAATGTAGCGAGGACTCAGCTTACCTCTCTTCCCAAACCTCGCTATACCCTTGGAAGGAGAAACCTTCAGAAACACGGACTCACCAACTGCGAACTCAAGTGGCCTACGTCTCCTGTCAGCATAACTCTTCTGTCGACTCTAAGCTGTCCTCAATCTCTCAACTATCAACCGGACATCCTCAGAAGCCTGTGTAACCATATCAGGAGCAAAAATCTTACGATCACCCACTTCTTCCCACCCAATAGGGGAACGACATCTACGGCCATACAAGGCCTCATACGGTGCCATCCCGATACTCGAATGATAACTGTTGTTGTACGCGAACTCGGCCATACAAGGCCTCATACGGCCATACAAGGCCTCATACGGCCATACAAGGCCTCATACGGCCATACGACATCTACGGCCATACAAGGCCTCATACGGTACCTCTCTTCTGTTTTTAATAGAATTATTTGTGCTTAATTTCTTAATTAATTATTTAAATCCCCATATTATTTTATTAGTTATCCCCTTAATTAATTAAGATTCTTTAATGTGCCGGTAAATTAAATCCAGACGAAACTCAATCGTTTCAGTAAAAAATGGGCTGAAAATGAGCTAAAGGAGACTGGACCACTTCCAATTTGTAGATCGGGTCATCAGTCGTCTGGAGACACGTGATGCCTGGTGTCCGTATTGTATTCGATCCGAAACGATAAGATCGACGGACACCGTGCCAACCTTCTGGAAGACACACGTCGGGCCACACTGCACAACCAATTGGACAAAAAGATTGATGACGTGGAAATATCTACTCTGCAGCAAATAAAATGAAGACAAGTGGCCAAACAATGCCAACTCATCTAGGATGGAAAAATTACTATTATACCCCTAAGTGTGTATATAAATAGAACATAATGGCAATTGAAAAAAAAGTAGGAAGTAGGAGTAGGGTAAAGTAATTTAGGAGTAGGAGTAGTGTTAGAATAGTTTTAGAATAGTTTGTCTTTATTTCTTTAAAAGCTTTCCCATTAGCATTTTTCATTTTTGTTAAGTTACTATTCATGTTAATTTCCATTTTTAGGAAAAGCTTTATTTCTTTTTCTTTTCCTGTTCATTTTAGCTGTTTGATTTCCATGGTTCTTACTTTTCATTCGGGTGTGAGAGGCAGGTGACAACAGCCATAGTGCTCAACCCGATTGTCGTTGTTCATTTTTGTTTCCTGCATATTTTTATATTTTATTCCCTTTACAGTTTCCAGTTCGTGTGTTTTTCATATATTTTTGTTTCATCAATTTGTTTTTTTTTTACAAGCTTTTTCTTTTCGATGTTTAAGTTCTCATTTATTTATGCAAAGTTTTCTTTCATTGATTTAGTTTTATATCCCTTATTTATTGTTGTGTCTCGGTTTGCATATTTCTCTTTTCTATTTCTCTATTCCACTTGCTGATTGTCGAACCAGAGGGCTACGAGTGAGGAAGTGTGAAAGGCTGAAATTATTTGCTTGCTACTGTGGATGACTGATGCAGAGAGGCTGGGACTGCTGCCGTGTGGCACTAAACATTCTGCACTCTGTTCCATGGCAGTAGACAAGGAGTAACTTCCACTCTGTTCAGCTCCGTTTTCATTTATTTGCACTGTTCATGTTCAGTCTACACTTTCATTCTGCACTAACCAAGTATTTGATAACTGCAGATGTTCATTGTTGTCATTTTTCACCATCACTGAGCTGCTGTGAAGGACATTGTGCACACAATGGCAGGTTGCAGCTGGAGTAGTTATGGGTGCAGAAGTTGTGTGACACAGTTCTGCTCCAGCCCTTGTTTTCGTAGTTGCCTTATTTTCTAGTTATTTATTTACACATTTAAGTTCGATTTTATGCGACATTAATTTTATAGTTATCTTAAGTTTGTATTAGATTTGCTTAGCTTTTCCAGTTTTTGTGTTGCATCTTTGCTTGTTATTTATTGATTCTACCGAGAGTTTCTTGTTGCGTCTGTCGGGTTGTTGTTACAAGGTTAGCTGCTGGTTGCTACCAGACTGAAGTGGTACGTGAAGCAGATGATGGCCAAGCAGAACTAGCACAGTAGATAGGAAGTAGCTAGGTGAGGACTCTGGTGCACAGCTGATGTAGCCTGTAACCGTGCAAGGAAGTGCATTATTACAGAACAACAGAGAATGAAATTGAATTGCAGAACGATATAACGAAGCAGCTGCAGGATGTTTGCTGTTGGAGTCTAATTGTCTGTTTCTGCGAGTACTAGCTGAAGACAGTGGCAGGAGTTTGCAGCAAGGCTGGAGCATTCTGCTATTAGTAGAGGAGGTCGTGCGATGTACAAGCAGCCGGACAACGCCCGAAGCTGCAGCAGATAGTCGGGCAGCACCTGGATATGATGAGTGCACAGTACCAGTGCACAGTTGGGACCGCTTGTTTGGATAATTAGCTAAGGCCTTGTTTGGCCACATTGCCTTTGTTTAATTTAATGTTTATTCCATTGTTATTATTTTGATTGTTTTCATTAGTTGTTAATTTAGGATAGTTGTTAATTGATAATTGTAGGTTGAATCTAATGTTTTAGTTTGTCAATTTAATCTTTAGTTTTAATTTTTAGTTAATAGTTAATTTTATATTATATGTTTTAGGATTTTATTTTAGTTTAGTATTTTATGAGTTACATTTAGAATTAATTTACATTAAATGTGTTTCATGCATTTTTAATTTAGTTTTCATTTTTATTAGATTTTAAGTTAGTTTAATTTGTAATTTTTAATAGTTTAATTACATGCATTTTTTATTTTAAGTTTGTTTAAATTTTAGTTTAATTAATTTTATTTCTTTATTTTCATATTTGCATTTTATTTTAGTTGCGTTAATTCATTTAACTATTTTAATTTTCTTTTGTAGGTTATTTGCTTTTAATTGCTTAGAGCTTTGTAAGTAATTTTAACTCTGTTTAATTTTCTTTATTTTATAGTTTTATTATTCTCAGTACTTGTTTAATTTCAGACTTAGTAGATCACCTATCATCAATTCATAATTTGTTAGAATATACTTTGGGTAAGATTAACCGGTAGTTAATTAGGCTAATCAACTTCTCTGTGGGATGATAATTCCGAGACGCAAATCTCATTATTGCTTGTACGACCCGTGCACTTGCGGATAATACGTCTAGATCGTACCGAAGCTCCTAACACGGCTATCAACATGTCAAAATCTCAAAAATGCACGTGCGAGCCTATTTAATCGGTGCGACACCCAATCTACCCAAAGCTCCTAGCACGTCATCAAGTATGATGGGCATTTAATGCGAGCTACACTCTAGCACCATGCCAAAACTAGTATAAAGGCTGTGTAAGCTCCACTCAAGCACAACATCATAAAAATCCATGTAAAACTAGTGCGAGCTAAGCTCTAACACTCATGCGTATAAAACACATCAAATCTCGTGCGAGTCATACTCTAGCACACTTTCATTCTCACAAAAATCGCGTAGGTGGCCCAATCTTTGCAAAACATGGTTATCAACCAAATCACATCGTTTCTTTTGTAAATCATTTCAAATATTAGCCAACCTACCAATCACTTGCTAAAAAGCATCAAAACAAGGTTTTCAAAACATCATGCTTTTGTTTTCATGCACACTTCTCAAAACCCAACTCTTTGCCCTTCAATCACCCAAATATCATTTCCTAGTATCGTATGCATTCTAGCAAAACATTTAAGTGCCCAAATTACGCACAAATATCTATAAGAATCCATACAATTCCCTTACCTCAATTTACTCGGGGTGCAACTCTCTTCCTTTGCGCTTAGAGCGCTTTTCGCTCAACTTGCTTCGGTGTATCCTCGGGACCTGCAATTCATTTATCAAATGCTCGAGTTAGTGTTGCTAACTCTCATTCAACTATGCATTTTACCCAATGCCTTAAATATTCATTTTAGCCCTTTTTTGGTAAGTCTCACAATTCATTCCATAACACCATCTTAAATCTATACCCACAACACCACTCTTACTTAAAGATATCCTATTCATCATTTATTCCACTACATTTCACTTTCTCACACTAACCCATTTCTAGGTTAAAATCATTCCATTACATTCTAGATAATTCCTACCATTAATATTCACACCCAACAACACCAAAGTCAATAAGTAGACAATGTACTTAGATTGGTGCTCTAGAAACTCACCTCTTTGGATTTCCTTCTCACTCCAATTGAAAATGCACCTTTGTTCCTTCAATCCCACGAATGGGGTAATGCCTCCAAGCTAAGTTGTTCTTCACCTTGATCTGAACAAATTTTGCGTCTAATAGCCTTCCCTCAAATCTTCTTAAAAATGGGTGGGTTTAGAGAGAGAAAATTAGGTTTTGGGTTGAAAATGGTAGAGTGAGAGTGTTTTCCGAAAATCGACAGATCCAACTGCTCCTATTTATAGATTTAGCCTGATGAGATCGATCTGCCTTGGGTGGAGATCGATCTGGTCCTCTTAAAATTCCTCTTTTTCCACGACATTTGAAGGCATGAGATCGATCTGTCTCAGGCAGTAGCTTAAGGAGATCGATCTGGCTTGGGATGAGATTGATCTGTTTCAACCTGAGAGCTTAGGTAAATCGATCTGCTCTTTACAGAATGTTTAGCAGATCGATCTGGCTCCATTGGAGATCGATCTGTCTTGTCCCATAGCCCAAGATAAGAGCATTTTGGCTCTTCCAGATCGATCTCTCATCCTTTAAGATCGATCTGGCCTTCATATTTCTAGATTTTATTGCAGCTTTCTACAGGTACTTACACCAAAACAACTTTAATTTGCTGCCATAGTCATTTTCTCATCCGATCATCTTTGAGACTTGAAAATGGCATCCATTCCTACTTTACACCTATTAAAACTTGTGTGCAATCTTTGTATATCCAAAGGTACATGATATAGACCAAATGGAAGTGCATAACTTATAAAATCTTCTTTCCATTTTACCACACTACTCATTTTCCATTCTACTCCCATTCTTCACATGTTTAAGTCCATTTCTTCATATTTATACATAATGCAACTTGTACGTACAATTACAACTCTTATTACATGTGTGTACATTAAACTTATGGACTTACATTACATATACTTCACATTACAAGTATATCACCATACTTATGAATTCATTTACATATATATATATATATAAGGTTTAACCTATATGGGGTCTCACATGTTGGTCATCCAAGGATCGAAACATGGGATGCATTGATGAAGGAGTTGCAAGACCAATTCCTTCCCTTGAACGCGGCATAAGTCACAAGAGAGGCGCTCAAGAAACTTAAGCACATAGGTTCTATACGAGATTATGTGAAGGAGTTTAGCTCTTTGATGTTGGACGTGAAGAATATATCAGAGGAGGATAAGTTGTTTAACTTTTTCTCAAGACTTTAGCCATAGGCTCAGGCTGAGTTACGTAAGCAGAATGTGAAGGACCTGCCTCAAGCAATTGCGGTTGTAGACAGTTTGGCAGACTACAAATTGAGTTCTTCTTCGTTAAATATTAGGGAAAGGAAGAAGAACAATCCTGATGAAAATAGGGGGAAAGGCAAGAAGGGCTGGAAGAAGCACTAGAGAAACAAGGAAAAGGCTGAGTCTTCTAAGTAGAAGGGACTGGATCTACCCCAAAGCAAGAGAGATTAGAGCTATTTCTTATGTAATAGGAACCATAAGGCCCGAGATTGCCCTAGACAAACCAAGTTAACGACCCTCATAAGTAAGGAGGATTCTGATGATGAGTGTCCACGAGTTACCCCTATATAATTGCTCAATGCGATTTGGACTGAGCAACAAGCTCCTCAAAAAGGACTAATATATGTGAAAACTGAGGTGAGTGGAAGGCCGATTCGAGCTATGCTTGATACAAGAGCGACCAACAACTTTGTTTCATTGAACACAGTTGATCATCTTAGCCTAAAAGTCATAAGGAGTAACAATTAAGTGAAGGCTGTCAATTCAAAGGCCCAAGGTATCCACGTAATGGCTACCACATCGGTGAAGATAGGGACATGGCAACAAGATTGCAAGTTCTCAGCTTTGCTTATAGATGATTTTGATGTAATCATGGGCATTGAATTCTTTATAAAAGCGAAGGTATTTTCTATTCCACATTTGGGTGGATTAATGATCTCTAACGAGACTTGTCCAAACTTTATCCCTGCAGAGAGAGGAAAGGGTGTGCGAAGCCATTGATGTAGTCGGCTTCACATGTAAACTCCTGGGTTAAAGAAGAGGGAGACAACCATATTTGCTGCCATGGTTGAGGTGAAACCAGATACAGTTATCAAGGTACCCGATGAAATAGTGGCAGTGCTAGATGATTATAAAGATTTGATGCCCCCAGAATTACCTAAGGCATTACCACCTAGACGCACTATAAATCATAGGATCCAATTAGAACCAGGAACTAGACCACCTGCATAAGCACCCTACAGGATAGGTCCTTTGGAGTTAGCCGAGTTAAGGAAACAACTTGGTGAGTTGTTGGAAGTGAGATACATCCAACCATCGAAGACACCTTATGGAGCCCCAATTTTATTCCAGAGGAAGCAGGATGGAGCACTAAGGATGCGTGTTGGTTATCGAGCCCTAAACAAGGTAACAATAAAAAAAAGTATCCAGTTTCAAATATCGCCAATTTATTTGATCGGTTATCAAAGGCGGCATATTTTACAAAATTAGACCTGAGATCAGGATATTGGCAAATAAGGATTGGCGAGGGAGATGAAGCTAAGATGGCTTGCATGACGAGGTACGGTTCATTCAAATTTTTGGTTGTGCCATTTGGCTTAACTAATACACCTACAACATTTTACAACCTAATGAATGATGTGCTTTATGAGTACCTGGACAGCTTTGTGGTAGTATAGCTAGATGATATTGTGGTGTATAGCTGGACGCTAGCAGAACATGTGGAGCACCTTAGATTGGTGTCCAAGACTTTGAGAAAGCACTCTCTGTACGTGAAAAGGGAGAAGTGTGAGTTTCGTCAGTGGGAGATCATGTTTTTAGGTCATAAAGTTAGCAGTGGGAGTATTTAGATGGACGAGAGGAAGATCCAAGCCATTGTTAAATGCCAGGCCCCTGCGAAGGTATCAGAGTTACGGTCATTCTTAGGACTGGCTAACTATTATAGACGATTCATCAAGGGATATAGCAATATGGTGAGTCCTTTGACAGATCTTTTGAAGAAGGACAAGAAGTGGGTGTGGTCTGATGAATGTGAGCAGACTTTTCAAGAAATTAAGGAGCCAATGACATCTAAGCCAGTGTTAAGACTGCCAGATTTTAAGCTACCATTCAAAGTTCACATGGATGTATCAGACAGAGCCATCAGATGGGTATTGGTCCAAGCAGGAGACCCCATTGCTTATGAAATCCGCAAGCTTAAGGATACGAAAATGCGATATTTAGCTCACGAAAAGGAAATGATGATGATTGTACATTGTTTGGAGGTGTGGAAGCATTACCTGTTGGGAATAAAATTTGTGGTGGTGACAGACATGTGGCTAACACTTATTTCAAGACGTAGAAGAAGTTAAGCCCAAAGCAGGCACGATGGCAAGAATTCCTAGCAAAATTCGATTTCACCTGGGTACATAGGGTAGGAAGGGAAAACCAGGTGGCGGACGCGCTGAGTCATAAGATAGTTCAGTCTTATGTTGCTTCGTTACCACTATTGAGACTAACTTGATTGACAAGATAAGGCAGAAAGCATCAGCAGATAAGCCTTATGAACAGCTCAGGGAGAATGTGAAATTGGGCAAGGTTCATAGGTATTAGCTCGAGGGGGATTTGCTATATGCCAAAAGCAATAGACTCTATGTTCCAGTTAATGGAGGACTAAGGAAAGAGTTGCTGAAAGAAACCCACGACCCTTAGTGGGTAGGACATCCTGGGGTGGAGAGGATGTTGGCATTGTTATTAAGGACATATTTTTGGCCCCAGATGGAGGAAGACATTGATTTATATGTTTGCACATGCCATATATGCCAGATAGATAAGACCGAGAGAAAGAAGCAAGCGAGATTGCTTAAACCACTACCTATCCCTGAGAGAATATAGGAATCTGTTTCTATGGATTTCAACACTAGGTTCCTGGAGATAAACAAGATGAGGTCCGTGATGGTGGTGGTAGATCATTTTTCAAAGTATGTTGCATTTATAGCAGCCCCACATGCGTGCACTGCCCATGAAGCTGCAGAGTTGTTCTTAAACCATGTGGTGAAAATCTTTGGGTTGCCCAAGGATATAGTAAGCGATTGTGATGCTCGGTTTACTGGGAGATTCTAGACTTATTTGTTCAAGTTGATAGGTTTAAAATTAAAGTTTTCTACAGCTAATCATCCACAAATAGATGGCTAGACGGAGCAGATTAATGCTTTGTTAGAAAAATATTTGAGGCACTATGTGACTACTAGCCAAAAGAATTGGATGAGTTTGCTTGATTCCGCATAGTTTTGCTATAATATGCATAGATCATCTTCCATGGGTTTGAGTCCAACAGAGTTGGTATTTGGACATCAACTAGCTACACCTTTGGAGATAGCAAAGACTAAGTCCCAAGGAGAATGTCCAGTAGTATATAGATTTGTGCGGGACCACCAAAAATTAATGGACCAGGATAGGGAAAGGTTGAAAAAAGCACAAATGAGGATGTTGAAGTATGCGAACCAGCATAAGTGGCCACTAGAGTTCGAAGTGGGTGACAAGGTGTTGCTCAAATTGATGCCTCAGATATGGAAGAAATTCCAAACAAACAGTTTTATAAAGGTCTGGTACAGAAATATGATAGCCCTTTCAGAGTTATGAAGTGGGTAGGCGCGGTGGCTTATCAGCAGAAACTGCCCGAGAGGGTGAAGCTTCATCATACTTTCCATGTGAGCTTTTTGAAGCCTTACCATGAAGATGTTAATCCAGGAAGGCAATAGGTGAGAAAGGCTCCACCCACTGTGAGAAGCCATTTCGAGAATAAGGTGGTTAAGATACTCAACCATAAGGTTGAAGGAGCTAGTAGGAAGAATCGAAGAACCTACTACTTGGTGTAATGGGAAGGCGAAAGTGAGGTAGATACTACTTGAGAGAGAGATACTTCTTTATGGTAATTTGAGGATGAGATCAAAGCATATTTAGAGCGCATTCTGATGAGGGCATCGGCTTCCTCCGACGGGGGAAGGGTTTGTTAGACCCAAAGATACTTGACCTAGTGCCCAGCTCGCAAAGGTTAGGTTGGAGGCGTAGTGACTAGTACAGGGCACGAGAAAAGCCTTGCCCAGTGCACGGCTCTGAGACTCCGTGTGAGATCTGAGAATTTTACACATATCAAATTATGTAATGAGAACACGAAGTGTAATTGATTGAACTAAATATGTACTCATATATTGAGGTGGTATGGAATGAAATTTTAAGTGATGAATGAGTTATAAATGAGATTTTATGTTAAAGTGTGAAACTATGGGGCCAGATCGATCTTGGAGAAGAGAGGATCGATATGGTAGGTCAAAAATGACAAGGAATGAGGAATTTAAGCGAGCATATCGATCTCCAATGGAAGAAGATCGATCTCCTTATGATTCTATAATGAAGAGATCGATCTCATGAGGAATGAATCGATCTCAAAATGTTTCTGTTAAGGAGAAGATCGATCTCCCCAAGGAGCAGATCGATCTCATGAAGCATTCTGTAAACTAAAGATCGATCTCATAATTGGAGCAGATCGATCTTATAAAGCCATTAAGAGATCAATCTTACGCCACGACAGATCGATCTCCTATGCATAAAATTACCCCAAATCATCCCGAAATTCAAATGCAGATCGATCTCATCAAGAGCCAGATCGATCTCCTACCCCCAGTCTATATAAAGACCCTTTTATTTGTCTTGGAAATGGATCTATCTCTCTCTCCCAAACCTTCATTTTAGCCGAACCCTAGCTTTCTCTCTCTTCCAAAGTCCTTATTTTCGTCCAAATCAAGGGTTGTGGCAAGAAGGAAAGTTGTTCCTCATCCAAAGGAGAACAACATACTTAGAAATCGAAAGACAAATCAAATCAAGGTGTGAGTTGAGCACTCCACAAGTTTGGGTAATCTCTAAACTTCAATCTTGGATTTTGAAGTGATTTTTGGTGATTGTGAATATGGGCATTGTGGTGAAATAGTTAGGAAAGGATTAGATTTGACAAAAATTGTGATTTTAATAGAGTGATGATGATATTAAGTAAATTGTGGTAAATTGGGATTTTTATCTATAAATTAGAAATTTAGGCAATGACGTGATTTTGGCATGGGTATTATTCATGAGAAATGTAGAAGGTTAAAATGTAGTGGATGAAATTATGAATTTGATAGAGTCATGAGAAATGGGATAATTAAGGTATTTAATGAGAATATGGGCAATATGCTCGATGCAGAGATTTAGAGGTTATGTGCTAATAAGTTTTGATGTTTTTACATCGTTTGGACAATTCGGGAGTTCTAGAGAGGAATACGAGACTAGTCCGTGATACAGGGGAACAATTGCACTATACGAGGTGCAAAGAGGTAAAGGAAACGTAAACTCGTTTGTGTATGTGAATTGTGAAATGTTGTAGCTGATAATTCTAATTTTAATAGAATTATTTGTGCTTAATTTCCTAATTATTTATTTAATCCTCATAGTATTTTATTAATTATCCCTTTTATTTAATTAAAATTCTTAAATGTGCAGATAAAATAAATCCAGATGAAACTCAGTCGTTTCAGTCAAAATTGGGCTAAAAATGAGCTAAAGGAGACTGGACCACTTCCAATTTGCAGATCAAGTCACCAGTCATCTGGACACGTATGATGCAAGGTGTCTGTATTCTATTCGCTCCGAAACAGTAAGATCAACGGACATTAAGATTTGAGCTGAAAAGTTTAGTGAAATAAAATGTTTGGGGGAAATGATTTGAGCTCTTACATTAAGATCCTAGAAGTAATGCATGTTAAGGGGTAACTAAACCTAAATCGACTTTATCATACCTTAGCCCCAGCCTTACATTACAAGCTTAATGAAGTCCTATTGATCTTTGGTTAAGTGTGACTACATTAGTGGAGAGAGAAGTGAAAAGCAAACTTATAGGAATGATCACATGTCATTGACTTTGCATTCACTGTTTTGCATAATCTGATCCGGATAATGTACTGTGAAGTGACTTTAACATTTTTCACACACTCACGAGAAGTCCAATTTGGGTTAAGACTTATGATTGAATGATTCTGAATATTGGGCTTGTAATTGTGAGTCTTTGAGATCATAGTCGTTGTAGTATAGTGGTGAGTATTCCCGCCTGTCACACGGGTGACCCGGGTTCGATCCCTGACAACAACGCCAAAAACTTGGTACTATGTAAATGTATTGTCTGCAAGTGCACGAGTCGTACAAGTAATAATGAGATTTGAGTCCCGAGTTATCGTCCCTCAGAGAAGTTAGTCAGCCTAATTAACTATCGGTTAATCTTACCCTAAGTATATCCTAGCAATTTATGAATTGAAGGTGGGTGATCTACTACGTCTAAAATTAAAATTACTGGAAAGCAATAAAATAATAAGAACTAAATAAAACCGAGCAAAATTTACTTACAGTGCTCCGAGCAATTGAAAGCAAAAACCTACAAAAATAATTAAAACAGTTAAAAATTCATCAACACAATTAAAATAAAATGCAAATATGAAAATAACAAAGCAAGATTAATTAAACTAAAATTAACAAACCTAAAATGCAATTAAACTACTTAATCAAAATGCAATTTAAACTAACTTAAGATTTAATGAAATAAATTTACCCCTAATCTAATTCTAAATGAACACTTAATTAACTATCAACCTAATTAAAACTAAGTTTTATACCACTAAGCAAGAATACTAACATGCAATTTAATTAAAGACTCTAAACTAAGCTAACAAATTAAATTGAAATTAAATTATACTAAAAATGCATGAAAATGAATTAATTAACTACAATGCACTAGCCAAACAAGGCCTTAGCAAATTGCAAAACATCAAAGTGGTCCCGATGTGTACGTCTTCTCCATTGTTTATTTTCATTTTGCTTCGGTCTGTCCATGCGTGTCCAGCTGCCTGCTCTCGGTTCTGCAACTCTCACCAACTCTGCTCTTGGTTTCGTGCACTTCTTCATTTCTTGCACAACTCCAACACCTCAAGTTACAAACCAGTTCAGCTGCTGCTTTTGGCCATGCCGCTAGCAATAACGTGCTCTAGCTTCTTCAGTTTGACAGCAGCCCGCACACGTCCTGCTCCTGGTCTGTCCGCTTCTGGTGCTGTCTTACACCTTGCTTTACTTTAGGACAATTCACGACATTGCTCTTCATTCTCGGCACTGGTAAACTGTTAGGTGTTTAGCTGCAGATCATCATGCCAGTTACACTCACGACCCGTACTATCCTAGCTCCTACCATGCTTCCAACAACAGCTTACTTCAAGCCATTTCCTTATAGTCACGTACTGTACTTGGCAGCAATTCCTAGAAACTGTGTGTACACATCAGAATAAGGTGTACCAGGTTTTGCTTATCAGTTGAACACAACACTAATCCATCGTTTATGCCATGCGACTCTCCTCTACACAGCTCAAGGATGAAGGAACCAAAACAGAACCTGCAACAATACAAATTTAAAAGTGAATACGACTTAAGAAAAAGCTCCTAATATATAAAGAAATAACAATAGAATAGGCACTAAGAGGACAGAATGTCCAAATCTGAGAAATAAAAATATGAGGAAGATGAACAGTAGAAGACTCCTAGAACAGGGGAGAACAAAGAAGGAAACTATCCCGAGCTGCTTCCTAACAATCGTCCAGGCTTGGTTCTGCAACCATGGCAGTTATCCCACCATCTTGTGTCAAACAGCAGCTGTCCAATAATGCTATGTCAACTACACTACTGCTGCTATGCAATGCTCGGTAGTGAGCAAGCTTCAGCATTATCCAGCAACGGCTTTAGCTAATTCTTGGCAAACCGAGAGCAATGCAAAAAATACAGGTTTTTCAAATAAACAACATAAGCAATTTTTTCTTTATGGAAACCGAGAGCTACCTAGGAGATATGAGCTATGTAAATTAAAACTTGAAAAATAAGGGAGCTATTTATAACCAAACCGAGAACATGAAAATGATAATGATTTCCATTGAAAAGAAAATTATCCAAGACTAGAAAATGAAGAACATAAACATGGAATGAACATTAAAAGTAACTGGAAGCTAACAGAAAATGAAAAAAAGAAAGTAAATCTAAAAATTTAATCTAAAACTATTCTACTCTAGACTACCTTACATTAACACTACTTTTACACTAACACTACTTCTACACTAACACTACTCCTAACTTACATTGTTTTTCAATTGCCATCTTTTCATATTTATACACACACTTAGGGGCAAAATTGTAATTTTCCATCCTAGATGAGTTGACATTGTTTGGTCACTTGTCTTCACACCATTGGCTCCTTGAAAAAATATTTCCATATCATCTGTCTTCTTTCCATATCATCTGTCTTCTGCAAACATGAAAATTTTAATTAAATAAAGGGGATAATTAACAAAATAAATTGGGGATTTAAATAATTAATTAGAAAATTAAGTACAAATAATTCTATTTTCATAGAATTATCACACCCCCAAACTTGAGCTTTTGCTTGTCCTCAAGCAAAACAAAATAATTATAGGAATGACAAGTACTAAATACAATAATTTCTCCAATATCATCCTCAAAGAAAAAGTAAAGACTATGATCTCAAAGACTCACAATTACAAGTCCAACATTTAGAATCATTCAATCATAAGTCCTAACCCAAATTGGACTCCTCGTGAGTGTGTGAAAAATGTCAAAGTCACTTCATAGTACATTATCCGGATCAAATTATGCAAAACAGTGAATGCAAAGTCAATGACATGTGATCATTCCCATAAGTTTGCTTTTCACTTCTCTCTCCACTAATGTAGTCACACTTAACCAAAGATCAATAGGACTTTATTAAGCTTGTAATGTAAGGCTGGGTGACTAGGTTAAGGTTAAGGTTAAGGTTAAGGTTAAGGTATTTACAGAGAAAAGCTTATTTGGCCCAGATGGGTGACTAAAGAAAAAATATGTACAAGGATGGCTAGAAAGGCTCAAACGATCCGAAGATGGCCTAAATCATTTCTCTAATTAAGTGTGATCTAATATTTCACCTCGAGATTAGATCAAACAAATTCTAGAATATGATGCACCAAATCAATTGAACATATGCAAACCTATGTCCACATAAGCTTTCTCTAAATAAATATACCGATTCATGACATGACATGTGCATAAGATGAGGCAATCACAATCAGAATTAAGACAAATTCAATAATTCAACTTCATGCTTTTCCTATAATCATGCTTCTTAGTTAATCAAAGTCAGACTAAATCATGGGGTCATATCATCGAAATATGGGAAAACTACATGCTAAGCACTAAATCATCCCAAAATCAAACAACTTAAGCTCATATTATCAAAAAAAATTTAAAAATTCTTTCTCAGATTTTCAAAAAAAATTTGAAATTTTTTTCAATTTTTCACAAAATTGCTTAGGTGATATCCCGTACCCCAAACTTAAAGTGCACAATGTCCTCAGTGTGAAGATAATATAAGAATTTAAGCTTAAGAATAGAGTACTCCCCTATCTGATGATGATGAACAACTGAAGCTTGATTGAAAACGTAATGCTGGAAAAGAAATCTGCAACATAAACAAAGAAAGAAACAACAGAAAAGAAAAATAAAAAGAACTATATACAAAATGAAAAGGAAAACGCAACCACTTCAAATGCAGCTAAAGAAAACAACACTCAGCAGTAGAGTGAAGAGTAGGAGGATCATCCAGAGTGGTGACAGAATGTTGACAGTTAACTCTTCCTTAGCTCTATGTACTTCCTTCTTTCTCTCAGATTTCTAATGTTCAAACATTTTATCTTCCTTAACCTCGATCTTAAAACACTCTTGAGAGTCATTAGGGAGCTTCAAAGGTCTAAAAACATTAAACTTTACTTCCTGATCTTGGACTCTCATCATTAACTCCCCCTTCTGTACATTAATTAAGGTTCTACCAGTCGCTAGGAAAGGTCTGCTGGTATAATAGGGACTTCATTATCTTCCTTCATATCCAAAATAATAAGATCTGCAGGGAAAATAAACTTGTCCACCTTTACTAAGACATCTTCAATGACCCCCTTCGGATATTTAATGGATCGATCAGCTAGCTGAAGGGTTACTATGGTGGGCTTGGCATCCCCTATTCCTAACTTTTGATAGATAGAAAATGGCATTAAATTTTTACTAGCTCTTAAATCACACAGGGCTCTACCAAAGAATAAATTTCTAATAGTGCACGGTATGGTAAAACTCTCGGGATCTTTGAGTTTGAGGGGTAATCTCCTCTGGATAATGGCACTACATTCCTCAGTTAAGGCCACCGTCTCATAATCTTCCAATCTTCTTTTCCTAGAGAGGATGTCCTTCAAAAACTTCACATAACTAGGCATTTGCTTTAAAGCATCTACTAAAGGAATGTTGAGGTGAAGTTTCTTAAAAACCTCAAGAAATTTGGTGAATTGTTGCTCTAGCTTTTGATTTTGGAACCTTTGAGGAAAAGGTACTGGTGGTCTAACTAGAAGGGATGTAGTGGTAACATGTGTAGCATCAGAGGATGAGGAAAGCTATGAAGTAGAAGAAGGTATAGATGAAGAAGCACCTATCTTTGATTCCTTTGCAGCCTGATCTTTAAGTTCCTGTTCTTTTTGAGCTGCTTCATTAGAACTTATGGGTTTTTCAACTATGGGCTTAACAGGATTAGACTTAACTTGTGGCTCCTCTAGCTCTTTGTCGTTCCTAAGGATGATGGATTTTACATGTTCTTTACCCTCCCTTTGCCTAACAGGATTAGCTTCAGTGTTACTAGGAAGGTCCCTTGAGGACGTTGGCTAAGAGAATTTGCTATTTGTCCTACCTGAACCTCTAAGTTCTTAATTGAAGTAGCTTGATTTTGTAAGATCATTAAGAACATTTCCTCTAATGTAGGCTTCTTCTCAGTTGCTAGTGCGTGGTAATGTTGGGGCTGCATAGGTTGTAGTGGTGGTGGTGGTGGTTGATGGAAATGAGGTCGGTGAAATGGAAATTGTGGTTGTAGTGGTACATGAACTGGTGGGGCTTGAAAACTAGGGGGTTCTACAGGTGTAGAGCTAGACGTTTACCCTTGGTTTTTGCTGTAGGAGAAGTTAGGATGGTTCCTCCACCCTGGCTTATAGGTGTTTGAAAAAGGGTTGTTCTATTTCTTAGAGGGGCAACATGCTGAACCGATTCTAGGTTAAGCGGACACCTATCCACAGAGTGTGTACCACTAAACAGATCGCATAAAAGGAAAGGACTTTGGACAGAATAAATCGGATTAGGATTGGTAGAAGGATTATGCTGGGTACTAAGTGACTCTACCTGCTTCGTAAGATTAGCGATTTGAGAGGTCAAGGTAGACAGCGTGTTGAGCTCATAAATACCTGTCGACTTCTTTGGCAATTGCCTCTTCGAGGACCATAGATAGTTGTTAGCAGCCATCTTGTCTAAGAGCTTGTAAGCTTCCTCCTCTGTTTTACACATTAGCACTCCACCCGCAGCAGCGTCAACAATGGTCTTATTTTGGCTTGTAAGTCCATTGTAGAAGGTCTAGACTTGCAGCCACAAAGGTAGGCCATGATGAGGACACTTTCTAAGAAGCTCCTTATATCATTCCTATGCTTTGTAAAGAGTTTTCGAATCGAACTAGGCAAAGGAAGATATATCACTACGGAGTCTAGCCATTTTAGAGGGAAGGAAAAACTTAGCTAGAAATTGATGGGCTAACTCGTCCCATGTAGAAATGGATCCTGGAGGCAAGGACGTTAACCAGTGTCGTGCCCTATCCCTAAGTGAGAAGGGGAATAATCTAAGCCTAAGCACATCATCGGATAATCCTTTGTGTTTGAATGTGTTGTACAAGTCTAGGAATTGCCTAAGGTGAGCATGTGGGTCATCGTGCTGAAGCCCACTGAACTGTAAAGAGGACTGGATCATCTGGAGGATAGAAGGCTTAATTTTAAAATTGCTAGCAGGGACAGCTGGTGGCCTAATGCTGGTATAATATCCTCCAATCGTCGGCATCGCATAATCTCCAATGGTCCTAATTTCCCTATTGCCATCGTGTTTTGCATCGGAGCTACAAATTTCCTAGAATCCTTTCGAATTTTCCTAAGAGTTCGTTCAATTTCAAGATTTAGAGGAAAGCAATCAAAACTCTTGGCTCTACGCATGCAAATATCACAAAGTCCTTAAACAAAATTTAAGTTTTTTAATTTTTTTTAAATTTTTTTATTTTTATTTTTCAATTAACTAATCTAGATTGAACTTCTAAATATTTACAACCTAAATATTTACAAGCTAGAATTACACCTAAGCATAATTTCATCGATATTAATTAACGACTAATTAAAACTTCCCCAGCAACGACGCCAAAAACTTGGAACGATCTAAACGTATTATCCGCAAGTGCACAGGTCGTACAAGTAATAATGGGATTTGAGTCCCGAGTTATTGTCCCTCAGAGAAGTTGGTCAGCCTAATTAACTACCGGGTAATCTTACCCTAAGTATATCTTAGCAATTTATGAATTGAAGGTGGGTGATCTACTAAGTCTAAAATTAAAATTACTGGAAAGCAACAAAATAATAAGAACTAAATAAAACCAAGCAAAATTTACTTACAGTGCTCCAAGCAATTAAAAGCAAAAACCTACAAAAATAATTAAAACAGTTAAAAATTCATTAACACAATTCAAATAAAATGCAAATATGAAAATAACAAAGCAAGATTAATTAAACTAAAATTAACAAACCTAAAATGCAATTAAACTACTTAATCAAAATGCAATTTAAACTAACTTAAGATTTAATGAAATAAATTTACCCCTAATCTAATTCTAAATGAATATTTAATTAACTATCAACCTAATTAACACTAAGTTTTATACCACTAAGCAAGAATACTAACATGCAATTTAATTAAAGACTCTAAACTGAGCTAAAAATTAAATTGAAATTAAACTATACTAAAAATGCATGAAAATGAATTAATTAACTACAATGCACTAGCTAAACAAGGCCTTAGCAAATTGCAAAACATCAAAGTGGTCCCGATAACACCACTGTACACGTCTTCTTCATTGTTTATTTTCATTTTGCTTCGGTCTGTCCAGGCATGTCCAGCTGCTTGCTCTCGATTCTGTAACTCTCACCAACTCTGCTCTTGGTTCCGTGCACTTCTTCATTTCCTGCACAACTCCAATAGCTCACGCTACCAACCACTTCAGCTGCTACTTCTGGCCATGCCACTAGCAGTAATGTGATCCAGCTACTTCAGTTTGATAGCAGACCCCACACGTCCTGCTCCTGGTCTGTCCGCTTCTGGTGCTGTCTTACACCCTGCTTTGCTTCAAGACAATGCACGACTTTGTTCTTCATTCTCGGCTCTGGTAAACTGTTGGGTGTTCAGCTACAGATAATCACCCCAATTACACTCACAACCCGTACTATCCCAGCTCCTGCCTTGCTTCCAACAACAGCCTACTTCAAGCCATTTCCTCATAGTCACATTTTGGTACTCGGTAGCAATTCCTGGAAACTGCGTGTACACATCAGAATGAGGTGTACCAGGTTTTGCTTATCAGCTGAACACAACACTAATCCATCGTTTATGCCATGCGACACTCCTCTACACAGCTCATGGATGAAGGAACCGAAACAGAACCTGCAACAATACAAATTTAAAAGTGAATATGACTTAAGAAGAAGCTGCTAATATATAAAGAAACAACAATAGAAGAGGCACTGAGAGGACAGAATGTCCAAATCCGAGAAATAAAAATATGAGGAAGATGAACAGTAAAAGACTCCTAGAACAGGGGAGAACAGAGAAGGTAATTATCTCGAGCTGCTTCCTAACAATTGTCCAGGCTTGGTTCTGCAACCATGGCAGTTGTCCCACCGTCTTATGTAAAACTGCAGTTGTCCAATAATGCTATGTCAACTACACTACTGCTACTATGCAATGCTCGGCAGTGAGCAAGCTTTAGCATTATCCAGCAACGACTTTAGCTAATTCATGGCAAACTGAGAGCAATGAAAAAAATACAAGTTTTTCAAATAAACAACATAAGCAATTTTTTCTTTATGGAAACCGAGAGCTACCTAGGAGATATGAGCTATGTAAATTAAAACTTGAAAAATAAAGGAGCTATTTATAACTAAACCGAGAACATGAAAATGATAATGATTTCCATTGAAAAGAAAATTATCCAAGACTAGAAAATGAAGAACATAAACATGGAATGAACATTAAAAGTAAATGGAAAATAACGGAAAACGAAAAAAAGGAAGTAAATCTAAAAATTTAATCTAAAACTATTCTACTCTAGACTACCTTACATTAACACTACTTTTACACTAACACTGCTTCTACACTAACACAACTCCTAACTTACATTGTTTTTCAATTGCCACCCTTCCCTATTTATACATACACTTAGGGGTAAAATTGTAATTTTTCATCCTAGATGAGTTGGTGTTGTTTGGCCACTTGTCTTCACACCATTGGCTCCTTGAAAAAATATTTCCATGTCATCTGTCTTCTTATCCAATTGGATGTGCTCGGTGGCATGGCTCGTGTTGTCTGCGTGGTCTAATCTCGATTTTAGCCCAATTCCAGTCCATTCCGAAATTTTCCAAATTCATCTGGATTTAATTTATCTGCAAACATGAGAATTTTAATTAAATAAATGGGATAATTAACAAAATAAATTGAGGATTTAAAAAATTAATTAGAAAATTAAGCACAAATAATTCTATTTTCATAGAATTATCAACACCGTGCCAACCTTCTGGAAGACACACGTCGGGCCACATCGCACAGCCAATTAGACAAAAATACGGGTGACGTGAAAATATCTACTCTACAGCAAATCAAAGGGAGACAAGTGGTCAAACAATGCCAACTCATCTAGGATGAAAAATTACCATTGTACCCTTAAGTGTCTATATATATAGAATATGATGGCAATTGAAAAAATTGAGTAGCCTAGGGTAGGAGTAGTGTAGAGTAGAATTTAGGAGTAGTGTAGTTTAGAGTAAGCTAGGGTAGAATAGCTTTTAGGGTAATTTTAAGCTTTCTTTTTCAATTTTCTAATAGTTTTTTTTTTTCAAGCAAATTTTTTACTGTTCATGGCAACCTTCTTAATTTTATGAAGAATTTCATTTTCTTTTTACTATTTTCGTTTGTAGTTCACGTTAGTAGAGTTTACTTCTTTTGAACTTGATTCAATGAAATTTAATGGAAAGTATTTCTTCTCTTTTACTAGCTCTCAGTTTTCCTAAAATTGCTTATGTTTTTGTTTGAAAAACCTTTATTTTTCCTAGCTCTCAGATTGTTCATCTATTGTGCATTCGAGTGACAAGATTTTCTCATTCATTCTTCTACCTTTCGGTTCTGGTGCCTTGATGTGGGTTGATGCCAAACATTGTTCCATATCAAGAGCAATGTGGAACCACGGTTGGAGAAGAAAATGAAGCAACCCGAGGATGTTGGAGTACATTTTTCCAGCAACTAAACCAGCAATGGATTGTTGAAAACAAGGAAACGATGACTTTGGCCCTCTGTTTATTCCAGCTTGCATAGTCTTTTTTTTTTTTTACTAATTATTTTAGTTTCATTTCTTCTCCTTCTTAGTGATGTTCATGTCATTTTTTGATGGTTCCTTGATAATCTATGATGCTTCTCTGTTATACTCTGTTATTGTATGTTTGTTACAGTTCACTATAATCGTTAGTTTGCATTCATCCATTGCTATTGATGCTTCGGTTTTCTACTAATGATCTTTTCTGTATGTTTTGCCTTGGTGGGTTAGTGTGAGTCGAAAGAAGTAGCAGTTGACGTTTCCTGACATTACATGCTGTGCTAAGCAGGGATATGGTACATGACAATTTGTGCAGAGCAATGAGTAAGGCTGCATTGTGAACTGGAGTATGAGCTACTGCAATGACCAATAAGCAGTTGTTGTCGACACAAATGTTAGATGGGAAAGGAATGAGGTAACAGCGACCTAGATGCAGGAGGTGGTGATATCAGGTCTCGCTCCAACAATATTGAAGGCAGAAGCAGAATGGTGGCTGTTAGGTAGATGTTGCTGTGTTCAGTGTGTAGAGAATGACAGTACAGCTACTGATTTGCAGCTCGGGTAGGTGTAGGGTGCTGGTGCCAGCAACGCAGGATAACATAACTAGAATACAGAACGTGCGAGCAGCAGAGAGCTGGGCAAGATCGAGAGCAGTTGCAGCACCTGAAGCACAGGACAAGACCGAGAGCATAACTGGAATTTGGTGAAGAAATGCACACAGTGTAGTACGCGGGACCACTTGGTTGAGCATTCGGTTAAGGCCTTGTTTGACCGATTATGTACTATGCATTTGTTATTTCATGCTTTTACCTTAATGAGTTAAATTGATTGATACTTGTTAGTTGTTATTTAGGTAATTTAACCAATTAAAATGGTAGGTTAGTTTTAATATTTTTGCATGTTAATTTAATTTTTCAGTTTTAATTTTTAGTTAATAGTTAATTTTATATTATATGTGTTAGGACTTAATTTTAGTTACTATTGAATGAGTTGCATTTAGGATTCACTTAGATTAAAATCATTTTATGCATTGTTAAATTTTCATTTGAAAAATCTAAAAATATTACTCATGCATTAATTAGATTTTATTGTTAAGTTAGTAATTAGATATAATTAGGATTAATTTATGATTAATATTTTAGACATTTAGACTTGTAGTTATTTTCTTAATTTTTCTAGGATTTTATTTCATTAAATTTTAAGTTAGTCTAATTTGCATTTTTATTAAGTAGTTTAATTACATGCGTATTTTATTTTAGGTTTGTTTAATTTTATTTTAATTAATCTTGTTTTGTTATTTTCATATTTTCATTTTAGTTTAGTTGCGTTAATTAATTTTAACTGTTTTAATTATTTTTGTAGGTAATTGCTTTTAATTGTTGAGAGCATTGTAAGTAAATTTTAGCTCGGTTTTATAATTATCATTGTTTTCAGTACTTGTTTAATTTAGGCTTGTAGATCACCCATTAACAATTCATAATTTGCTTGGATATACTTACGGTAAGATTAACTGGTAGTTAATTAGGCTGATCAACTTCTCTGTGGGACGATAATTCAGGACTCAAATCCCATTATTACTTGTACGATCCGTGCACTTGCGGAAAATACGTATAGTTCGTATCATGTTTTTGGCGCCGTTGCTGGGGAAGTCTTAATTAGCCATTAATTAATATCGATGAAATTATGTTTAGGTGTAATTCTAGCTTGTAAATACTTAGAGCTTTAATCTAGATTAATTAATTTTCTCTCGAAAAAAAAATTTGAAAAATTTAAAACTTAAAAAAAAATGTTTCTAGGGACTTTTAGATGTTTGCATGCGTAGAGCCTAGAGCTTTGATTGCTTTCCTTTAAATCCTGAAATTCAACGAACTCTTAGAAAATTTTGACAGGATTCTAGGCAATTAATAGCTCCGCTGTAGAACACCATGGCAGAGAATAGAGAAATTAGGACCGTTGGAGATTATGCAGTGCCGACCATTGGAGGTTATTATACCGGCATTAGGCTACCAGCTGTCCATGCAAACAATTTCGAAATCAAGCCTTCAATCCTTCAGATGATCCAAACTTCTTTACAGTTCAGTGGGCTTCCGCACGACGACCCACATGCTCACCTCGGGCAATTCCTGGACTTGTGCAACACCTTCAACCACAATGGATTATCTGATGATGCGCTTATGCTTAGGTTATTTCCTTTCTCACTTAGGGATATGGCGCGACACTGGTTAACCTCCCTGCCTCCAGGATCCATTTCTACATGGGATGAGTTAGCCCATCAATTTCTAGCTAAGTTTTTCCATCCTTCTAAAATGGCCAGACTCCATAGTGACATATCTTCCTTTACCGAATTCGATTCAGAATCTCTTTGTGAAGCATGGGAATGATATAAGGAGCTTCTTAGGAAGTGCCCTCATCATGGCCTACCTTTGTGGCTGCAAGTCTAGACCTTCTACAATGGACTTACAAGCCAAAATAGGACCATTGTTGACGCAACTGCGGGTCGAGCTCTAATGTGTAAAACAAAGGAGGAAGCATACGAGCTCTTAGACAAGATGGCTGCTAACAACTATCTATGGTCCTCTGAGAGGCAATTGCCTAAAATCGCTAACCTTACGAAGAAGGTAGAGTTACTCAGTACCCAACATAATCCTTCTACCAGTCCTAATCCTATTTATTCTGTCCAAATTCCTTTTCTTGTTTGTGATCTGTGTGGTGGTACACACTCTGTAGATAGGTGTCCGCTTAACTTAGAATCGGTTCAGTACGTTGCCACCTCTTAGAACCAATAGAACAACCCTTTTTCAAACACCTATAATCCAGGGTAGAGGAACCATCCTAACTTTTCCTGGAGCCAAAATCAAGGGCAATCATCTAACTCTATATCTGTAGGGCCCCTTGGTTTTCAAGCTCCATCGGTTCATGTACCACCACATCAGTAATTCCAACACAATCCACCACATCATCCATATCCACATCATCCACCTAATCATCCCCATCCACCTCACTTTCATATGCAACCACAGCACGTACTTGCATCAGCACCAGCACCAGCAGCAGAGAAGAAGCCCTCACTTGAGGAAATATTCACAACGATCCTACAAAATCAAGCTTCTTCAATTAAGAATTTAGAGGTTCAGGTGGGACAAATAGCGAATGCTCTTAGCCAGTGTCCTCAAGGAACCCTTCCTAGTAACACTGAAGCTAATCATGTTAGACAAAGGGAGGGTAAAGAATATGTTAAATCCATCACCCTTAGGAGTGGCAGAGAGCTAGTCGATCCACCAGTTAAGTCCAGACCTGATAAGCCCATAGTTGAAAAATCCTTAAGTTCTAACGAAGCAGCTCAGAAAGAGCAGGAACATCAGGATCGGGCTGCCAAGGAAACAAAGCTAGGCGCTTCTTCATCTATACCTTTTTCTACTTCATAGCCTTCCTCATCCTCTGATGCGACACATGTTTCCACTACATCCCTTCCAGCTAGACCACCAATACCTTTTCCTTAGAGGTTCCAAAATCAAAAACTCGATCAACAATTTGCCAAATTTCTTGAGGTTTTTAAGAAACTTCACATCAACATTCCTTCCGCAAATGCTTTAGAGCAAATGCCAAGTTATGTGAAGTTTTTAAAGGATATTCTCTATAGGAAAAGAAGATTGGAAGATTATGAGACGGTGGCCTTAACGGAGGAATGTAGTGCAATTATCCAGAGGAGATTACCCCCAAGCTCAAGGATCCCAGGAGTTTTACCATACCATGCACTTTTGAAAATTTATTGTTTGGTAGAGCTCTGTGTGATTTTGGAGCTAGTATAAATTTAATGCCTTTGTCTATCTATCAGAAGTTAGGAATAGGGGATGCCAAGCCCACTACAGTGACCCTTCAGTTGGCTGATCGATCCATTAAATATCCAAATGGGGTCATTGAGGACGTGCTGGTAAAGGTGGACAAATTTATTTTTCCTGCGGATTTTATCGTGTTGGACATGGAGGAAGACAGGGAAGTCCCCATCATACTAGGCAGACCTTTCCTAGTGACTGGTAGAACATTAATTGATGTACAAAAGGGGGAGTTGACTATGAGAGTCCTAGATTAGGAGGTGACATTTCATGTTTTCAAACCTTTGAAGCTCCCTGATGACTCTCAAGACTATTTTAGGATGGAGGATATAAGGCTTGAGCATAGGAAATCTGAGAGAAAGAAGGAAGTAAATAGAGCTCAAGAAGATTTAAGTGTCAATATTTTGTCACCACTCTGGCTGATCCTCCTACTTTTCGTCTTGCTGATGAGTGTTATGTTCTTCACCTGCATTTGAAGTCGCTTAATTTTTATTTCCACTTTGTATATAGTTCTTTTTCTTTTTCTTTTATGTTGTTTCTTTCTTTATTTTCCAGATTTCTTTTACAGCATTACCTTTTCAGTCAAGCTTTGGTTACTCGTCATTATCATCAGAAAGGGGAGTACTTTGTTCCTAAAATTTAATTTTTATATTATCTGCACACTGAGGACATTGTGCACTTTAAGTTTGGGGGAGGGGATATCACTTGAGCAATTTTTGGCAAAATTGAAATTTTTTTCAAAAATCTAAGCTTAAATTGTTTGATTGTTGGATGATTTAGTGCTTAGCATGTAGTTTTCCCATATTTCGATGATATGACCCCATGATTTAGTCTGAATTTGATTAATTGAGAAGCATGATTATAGGAAAAGCATGAAGTTGAATTCTTGAATTTGTCTTAATTCTGATTGTGATTGCCTCATCTTATGCACATGTCATGTCATGAATCGGTATATTTATTTAGAGAAAGCTTATGTGGACATAAGTTTGCATATGTTCAATTGATTTGGTGCATCATATTCTAGAATTTATTTGATCTAATCTCGAGGTGAAATATTAGATCACACTTAATTAGAGAAATGATTTAGGCCATCTTTGGATCGTTTGAGCCTTTCTAGCCATCCTTGTACATATTTTACCCCTGGTCACCCATCTGGGCCAAATAAGCTCTTCTCTGTAAATACACCTGTAAAATTTTTCTTAGCTTAATTACTCTTTTCCTATCCTTTACCCTGAAAGCATGAAAATTCATTGGGATATATTGTGAGCTATGTACATATGGGTATTAGGAGATAGTGAAAGTTAAAAAAAAAAATACAAAAATAGAATAAAATGTTTAGCAAAAGAAATAAGTTTAGGGGAAATAAATTTGAGATCTTACATTAAAGATCCTAGAAGTAATGCATGTTAAGGGGTAATTAAACCTAAATCAACTTTATCATACCTTAGTCCTAACCTTACATTACAAGCTTAATGAAGTCCTATTGATCTTTAGTTAAGTGTAACTACATTAGTGGAGAGAGAAGTGAAAGCAAACTTATGGGAATGATCACATGTCAATGACTTTGCATTCACTGTGTTTGCAGAATCTGATCCGGGTAATGTACTGTGAAGTGGCTTTGACATTTTCACACACACGAGGAGTCCAATTTGGGTTAGGACTTATGATGGAATAATTCTAAGTGTTGGACTTCTAATTGTGAATCTTTGAGATCATAGTTGGTACTTTATCTTTGAGGAAGATATTGGGGAAATTATTGTGTCTAGTACTTGTCATTCCTACGTGAATTTTGTTTTGCTTGAGGATAAGAAAAAGCTCAAGTTTGGGGGTGTGATAATTCTATTTTTAATAGAATTATTTATGCTTAATTTTCTAATTATTTATTTAATCCCCATATTATTTTATTAATTATCCCCTTTATTTAATTAAAATTCTTTAATGTGCAGACAAAATAAATTTGGATGAAACTCAGTCGTTTCAGTCAAAATTGGCTGAAAACGGGTTAAAGGAGACTGGACCACTTCCAATTTACAGACCGAGTCACCTGCCGTTTGGACATGCGTGATGCCATATGTCCATATTTTATTCGCTCTGAAATGATAAGATCAACGGACACAGTGCTAACCTTCTTGAAGACACACGTCGGGCCACATCGCACAACCAATTGGACAAAAAGACGAGTGACGTGGAAATATCTACTTTGCAGCAAATCAAAGGGAGACAAGTGGCCAAACAATGCCAACTCATCTAAGAGGGAAAATTACCATTGTACCCCTAAGTGTGTATATAAATAGAATATGATGGCAATTGAAAAAATTGAGTAGACTAGGGTAGGAGTAGTGTAGAGTAGAATTTAGGAGTAGTGTAGTTTAGAGTAAGCTAGGGTAGAATAGCTTTTAGGGTAATTTTAAGCTTTCTTTTTCAATTTTCGAATAGTTTTTTTTTAGCAAGCAAATTTTTTACTGTTTATGGCAACCTTCTTTATTTTATGAAGAATTTCATTTTTTTGCTACTTTCGTTTGTAGTTCACGTTAGCTGAGTTTACTTCCTTTGAACTTGATTCAATGAAATTTAATGTAAAGTATTTCTTCTCTTTTACTAGCTCTCGATTTTCCTAAAATTGCTTATGTTTTTGTTTGAAAAACCTTTATTTCTCCTAGCTCTCGGTTAGTTCATCTATTGTGCATTTGGGTGACAAGATTTTCTCATTCATTCTTCTACCTTTTGGTTCTGGTGCCTTGATGTGGGTTGATGCTGAGCATTGTTCCACATCAAGAGCAATGTGGAACCACGGTTAGAGAAGAAAATGAAGCAACCTGAGGATGTTGGAGTACATTTTTCCAACAACTAAACCAGCAATGGATTGTTGAAAACAAGGAAACGATGACTTTGGCCCTCTGTTTATTCCAGCTTGCATAGTCTATTTTTTTTTTACTAATTATTTTAGTTTCCTTTCTTCTCCTTCTTAGTGATGTTCATGTCATTTTTTGATGGTTCCTTGATAATCTATGATGCTTCTCTGTTATACTCTGTTATTGTATGTTTGTTATTGTTCACTATAATCGTTAGTCTGCATTCATCCACTGCTATTGATGCTTCAATTTTTTGCTAATGATCTTTTCTGTATGTTTTGCCTTGGTGGGTTAGTGTGAGTCGGAAGAAGTAGCAGCTGACGTTTCCTAACATTACATGCTGTGCTCAGCAGGGATATGGTACACGACGATTTGTGCAGAGTAATGAGTAAGGCTGCGTTGTGGACTGGAGTATAAGCTGTTGTAATGACCAGTAAGCAGTTGTTGTCGACACAAATGTTAGCTGGGTAAGGAATGAGGTAACAACGACCTAGATGCAGGAGGTGGTGATATGTCACGACCCAACTACCCAAAAATCAGAGTTAATTTTTCGCGTTTTGTTATTTTCTTTCATTGTTTACTTGTCCTCTGATCGTGACCACACTCCACTAACAAATTGGGCTGTGCGTCAATGCCAGTCCACCATACATTTACCATATAACTTAATTCTTTCTCAGTCATTTATAAAATGTCTACAATATTTATACATCCCCTAGAGACACTTACAAACATGTTACTATGCTATGCTTATTTAGATACAATATGTACAAGTGTATATACCTTAAATGATGGGCAACAGCGGACATCCGGAATGCAGTACTGAGTTGCCTCAACATCTACTGGAGATTATCTGTGGGAGAAAATGAAAGGGGTGAGCACATCAAGCTCAGTAAGGCAATCCTACGAACAAGTAGGTAACCATACTACCTACATGAACGTAGTGCCATGCATAAACCACCCTTTCTCCACACATTTTAAGACAGATGATATGAGTAATGATGTTATGTAAAACACATTTGCACGAAAATTTCAACATGCAATTATATTCAAAATCATATCTTTCTCGTTTAAAATTTCACAGTAAAGTCAGGACTCGACCCCTCCTTCGGGTGATCCTGACTCACACAAAATCATGAAAATCCATTTACATCACATATGTGTTTAAAAAAGCATGGAAATACCATCATGCAAATTCAGTTTAAAACCCAGCTTGATCTCATCAAAATCGTCGACATGCAAGACTAGGTAACATCTGTATATCGGCAATAACCAGGACTATGGCCATGTGTGTCCTCGTGAGTCCCTCTAGCTACACGGATCCTAGTGTGCGAGGTCTCACCCTGATCGGGAACCGCCCAGGAGGTGGGTCAATCCAACCTGTAAGTCTTATCCGATCCCACGCATCCAAAGATGCCGTATCCGAAGATACCCCGTATCACAAAGATACCGTATCCGAAGATACCCCGTATCACAAAGATACCGTATCCGAAGATACCCGTATCACAAAGATACCGTATCCGAAGATACCCCACGGTACATCGTACTCCATGCTACTTGCACGGTACATCGTACTCCATGGACCCATATCACACTAGGTACTCCAGCCTAAATGGCCTGCTTCCCACAGAGAGGTTTTGTTTCTCAATACTCATGCCATGTGTCAAAACGCACGTGCGAGCCTATTAAATCGGTGACACACAGTCTACCGATGCTCCAAGCACGGCTCATCGCATGTTCTCATAAAATCAGTGCGAGCGATGCTCAGCACTCTCATCAAATCAAGTAAAATCGACAGAGCCCGCTTTACATCCCCACAAGGCCGCCAACCTCATCCCTCACTCTCACCCCCCACTTAAGAGGTCTTTTGAGCCTGTTGGGCCTTTTGGCTGACTCCAAGGGTAGACAGCACTACTCCCAATAAATCCAGTAAAACTAGTGTGAGCTAGGCTCTAGTACTCTATATATAAATCACATGAAAATCTTATAAAATCTGGTGCGAGTTAAACCCCAGCACCCTGTCACGAAGATCATGTAAAATCTAGTGCGAGTTAGACTCTAGCACCGTGTCACGAACAAGCATGTGAAATCTGGTGCGAGTTATACTCTAGCACCTATGCATGTAAAACTCTAGTGCGAGCTCTCGCTCCAGCACTAATGCATGCATCACACAAGTCAAACATCGTGCGAGCTAAGCTCTAGCACGTCACATGTAAATAAAAACACGTAGGCGGCTCTGTTTCCTCAAAACAGTTTTCAAAACAATTTCATCGTTGAAAGTATGCAATGCTGTGCATTTTCTTTCAAGGTTAGCCAGCCTACTCATGCATGCATTAAAATGTCTCCAGAACGAGCAGAAACCTCTTGTTCTTGCTCCTCCCAATTTTCCTAAATTCGTAAATTTTACCCTTAACAAGGGTATTTTGGTAATTTGCCCATTCGGGGCACTAAAATTATTATTTGACCTCTAGACCCTTCAGATAATTTTTAAAGACTGCAATGAACTTAAAATTGCGTAAAGTTTACCTCTAGCAGTCTGTAGAATTCCCTTACCTTATTTTCTTGTTGAGTTTGACCTTTCCACTGATGTCACGTCGCGCAGTCCGATCTGCTCTCAATCCAATGCCCGGAACTACGTATCAATATTCCTCAGGTCAGATAACATACAATTTAATTGTATTTCCTATTTTCTGGGCTTAATTTAAATCATTGGGCCCGTTTACCCCTATTGGGCCCGATTGCACCTTAATGGGCCTTAATCGGCCTTAAGCCCGTTTTCCACTTAATTTTCACTTTATCGAGGCCTATTGGGCTCACTGGGCCCACCATCAATTTATTGAGCCTCGTTCTAACTTTCAAATAGCTAAATTTATTATTTACGACAATTTATCTAAATTTTCAGAATTTAATTCAATTTATGCGGAATTTAAATTCATATCACGCAAAACGATGTAAATTGTCGTAAATAAGGATCACTTACCCAAGATTCCATGCTAGTACGTAAATTGAGGCTGTCTCGAGCTCTCGTTTGATGCCAATCGTCGAGCTACACAATTCCACAATTTTTTCGGGTAAGTTTTCAGCCCAAAATTAATTAAATTAAATACTCCGAAATTAAATCGGGTCAATTACGACCACTATTGACTTACCCGTAGCTCGATGTCACGCCCCGAAAATGCGAAAAATAGGGCAAATTTAAAACTTTTTATTCATTAATTCACAATTAAAGGTGCATTCCTGTGCAGTGTCATACATCATCATAATTATCATGCCTCAGGATCTCATCATAATATAGTGTATATTGAATCATATACATTACTTAATTCCAAGTTAATTAATCCTAATACATCCCATACAATGATATACATCAAGTGTCTGTAATTACAATAATAGTCTGGGTACATGAAAAGATAAAAGATACCTCAAAATACAATATATGGCCTGGAGCTCAAGTCCTCCACTAGCCACTACTCCGTACGTCGCAGGGAGATTCTTTTTCACTTGAAGAACTCTGGGGGGAAAAGAAAACAGGGTGAGCTTCTAAATCGCTCAGTAAGGGGGGTAAGGAACTCATTTCATAAACCAAAATGCACATCACAAAATATTTATTTGTATGTGAAACTCATTTGAAAACTATAGCATGAAAGTACTCAAAACGACATTCTCATGTCTCAAGTCATGTGAAAACATGAAGTAAAAAGGCTCACTCTAGAGCAATAACAAAGCATGTGAAAACAATGCGATAAACGCTTTCTCAATGAACGTGATAAAATCACTGAAATAGTAATGCACGTGGCACAGGCACTAAACACACATGGCATGGCCACTGATTTAAATTCACACGTGGCATAGCCACTAAGCACACGTGGCATAGCCACTGATTTAATTTCACATGTGGCACAGCCACAGAATAGGGTTTCTCACGTGGTAACGGCCACCAATAGGGTATAACGTGGCAACGGCCACCAATGGGGTATAACGTGGCAACGGCCACCAATGGGGTATAACGTGGCAACGGCCACCAATGGGGTATAATGTGGCATAGCCACAGAATGGGTTATTCTTACGTTACCAGAACGGAGAAGAAATCAGGCTTACATGCTACCAGAGCAATGCCCGGTGTGTACTCAAAATTACACACCTAAGTCTTATCACACAAGACTGGTTTGCCTTCACGTAGAACTCATAATGGTTTTTCTCTCATAAATCTCATTTGAAAATCGTTTTGTACTCAACACAAAACATAATAAAATCGAGTTCCAACAGGCAAAGCACGCACATATTTCTCAAATCTCGATATTGCCTTAACGTAGAGCCCAGTTATAAACTCATAAAAACATTGGGCTCCAACCGGCTATAAAAATCGTGCGCAGTTGTATCTCAACACAACACTCAACATGCTTGTTTTATAAACCACAAATCATGCTAAAATAGTTTACAAATCACATACACAAATGGTTTAGATTTCCCTTACCTCTTTGCACCTCGTATAGTGCAATCGTTTCCCCCGTATCACAGACTAGCCTCGCATTCCACTCTGAAACTCCCGAGCTGTCCAAACGATGTTAAAACATCAATACTCAATTATCTCATAAACCTCAATTCTCAAAATCGAGCATAATTGCTCATAACTCCTTAAATCTCTCGATTCTCGTAACTCTACCCTAAACTACAACCTCATTCACAATATCTCAACGTCCTACATTTCTCATGCCAATTATCTATGCTAATTCACCACATTGTCTATATTTCCATTTATAGCTCAAAATTCCTAAAATTACCAAAATCGCTAAATATCATTATCACTCTAACCATATTGAAATTTCATCAATCCCTAATCATTTCTCAGCTATTTCAACGCAATGACAACCACCAATATCATCAAAATCATCTCAAATATCAAGATCGAGGTTTAGAAATTACCCAAAGCTTGTGAGACGCACAACTCACGCCTCGATCCGATTCGTCCTTCGATTTCCAAGTATGTTGTTCTCCCTTTGATGAGGAACAACTTTCCTTCTTACCACAACTCTTGATTTGGCCGAAAATGGGTGTTTTGGATGAGTGAGAAAGCTAGGTTTTCGGTGGAAATGGGGTTGGAAGAGAGAGAAAGTGAGTTTGCAGGAGAAAAACACGGGTTCCTTATATAGACTGGAGGTAGGAGATCGATCTACCTCTTGATGAGATCGATCTGCGTTTGAATTTTGGGGACGATCTGAGCAATTTTATGCTTAGGAGATCGATCTGTCGAGGGGTGAGATCGATCTCTTTATGGCTTTATGAGATCGATCTGCTCCTAAGGAGATCGATCTTCTCCCAAACAGAATCATTTGGAGATCGATCTCTTCCTCATGAGATCGATCTTCTCTCAAACAGAATCATAAGGAGATCGATCCTCTTCCATTGGAGATCGATCTGCTCCTCAAATTCTTCCTTCCTTCTCATTTTTAACTCACCAGATCGATCTCTCCTTCTCCCAGATCGATCTGTCCTTATAGTTTCACATTTATTTTGACACTTAACATATAAATCTCCAATTATCATTCCCACAATTCACTTAGCTCAATAAATTACACTTCAAATTATTATTACATCAATAAATATGTCTGAAATTCTCAGATCTCACACTCGATTGCATCGTCGGGATTTCTCCCCAATTTTTCCTCTTTTTTTTTTCCCTTTTTCTCCCTTTTTGCCTCTCTTTTTGGCTGAACCAATTCAGTCCTGTTCGGACCGGTCCAGACCCGTCGGTTCACCCCGGTTCATTCCGGTTTGACCGGTTCACCGCCTTGTCGATCGATTCTCCATCGGCTTCCACTGCCAGCACCTCCGCAAGGTCATCCGCAGCACGAATCTACCCTTGGTTTCGGTCGAGGTCGCCGGAACGCAGCCGGTTTGGCTCTTCTCCCTCGGTCGTCGGAAACCCATTTCTTCCCTTGGTCGTCGCTGGCGATTCCCGCCGTTTCGACGGCTGATACTGGTCTCAAAAGAACTGCCGTCGCCTGGGCTTTCAGAATCTGGCCTCGGTTCCGCCCGAATCGCTGCCGTTCGGCGTCGGTGGCCATTTCTTTCCCGCGGCCTTCTCCTCCCTTTTTCGGCGTCCTCCGGCATCCTTGGCGGGCGTCACCGGTGGCCTGAAGATCGTCGGCCTCTCCTCTTCCATTTCCGACCCTCCGCCTGGCCGTTGGTCGCCGGACGGCTTGTTGGTCTCCTCCTCGAATTGGCTTCCGTTTTCGTTTCTGCTTGTATTTCTCTCTCCCCGATTTTTCCAATCTGATCCCCTTTTTTTTCCTTTTTTTTCATTTATTTTATTAATTATTTTTATTATTATTATTTATTTTAATTATTACACTATTCATTAAAATACTCTATAAAAATCCAAAATATCCCTTAAAATATCCTTAAAATTATTATTTAATTTTAAATTAATTAATTTAATTTTATTTAATTTATTTATTATATTTTAACCCTTTTTCGGGTATAATTTCTCCGCATTTTCTGGATATTGTCCCGAATGACTTTTTGGTATATTTTTTGATTATTTTTTGGATTATTTTTTCGAACTAAAAATTTCGATTAATCCGATTAATTCCAATAAATTAATATCTTGATCAATTTAATCCAAAATAAATTTATTTCACCTTTATTGACCAAGATTTCTCAATCCGTTATTTTTAATTAAATTTCCTCATCGAAATTATACCGACTTTCGATCTTTTGACCATTTTGCCCTTACACATGTTCGGGATTAATTTAACCCAACTTCCCTTCACGAATACTCAGTCATTTCGTATTTTAATTAAATTCGGGTTTACATGATATCAGGTCTCGCTCCAACAGTACTGAAGGCAGAAACAAAATGGTGGCAGTTACGTAGATGTTGTTGTGTTCAGTGTGCAGAGAATGACAGTGCAGCTTTTCATTTATAGCTCGGGCAGGTGCATGGTGCTGGTGCCAGCAACGCAAGACAACAGAACCAGAATGTAGAATGCGTGAGCAGCAGAGAGTTGGGCAAGACCGAGAGCAATTGCATCACATGAAGCACAGGACAAGACCGAGAGCAAAGCTGGAATTTGGTGAAGAAATGTGTACAGTGTAGTACGCGGGACCACTTGGCTGAGCATTCGGTTAAGGCCTTGTTTGGCCGATTATGTACTATGCATTTGTTATTTCATGCTTTTACCTTAATGAGTTAAATTGATTTATACTTGTTAGTTGTTATTTAGGTAATTTAACCAATTAAAATGGTAGGTTAGTTTTAATATTTTTGCATGTTAATTTAATTTTTCAGTTTTAATTTTTAGTTAATAGTTAATTTTATATTATATGTTTTAGGACTTAATTTTAGTTAGTATTGTATGAGTTGCATTTAGGATTCACTTAGATTAAAATCATTTTATACATTGTTAAATTTTCATTCGAAAAATCTAAAAATATTACTCATGCATTAATTAGATTTTATTGTTAATTTAGTAATTAGATATAATTAGGATTAATTTAGGATTAATATTTTAGACATTTAGACTTGTAGTTATTTTCTTAATTTTTGTAGGATTTTATTTTATTAAATTTTAAGTTAGTCTAATTTGCATTTTTATTAAGTAGTTTAATTACATGCATATTTATTTTCGGTTTGTTTAATTTTATTTTAATTAATCTTGTTTTATTATTTTCATATTTGCATTTTAGTTTAGTTGTGTTAATTAATTTTATCTGTTTTAATTATTTTTGTAGGTAATTGCTTTTAATTGTTGAGAGCACTGTAAGTAAATTTTAGCTCGGTTTTATAATTATCATTGTTTTCAGTACTTGTTTAATTTTAGCATTGTAGATCACCCATTAACAATTCATAATTTGCTAGGATATACTTAGGGTAAGATTAACTGGTAGTTAATTAGGCTGATCAACTTCTCTATGGGACGATAATTCGGGACTCAAATCCCATTATTACTTGTACAACCCATGCACTTGTGAAAAATACGTATAGTTCGTATCAGTCGCATGAATTGTGATTGATAAAACAAGCATGTTTTATGTATTTTGAATGAGAGATTGCACATGATTTTATAGCCAGTTGGGGCCCAATTTTTATGAGTTGTAAACTATGTGTGAAAATGTTTTACAATCGTTTTGTGTTTAAAACATGAAAAAAGAGATTCGGCCTCTACGTTAAGTCATACTGAGATTGAGAAATGTGTGCGTGGTTTTACCGGTTGGAACTCGATTTTAACATGTTTTGTGTTGAGTACACAAATGTTTTAAATGAGATTTATGAAAGAAAACCATTATGAGTTCTACGTGAAGGCAAAACGTTTTATATGATAATGGCTAATGATTGAGACTTAGGCGTGTCATGTTGAATACACATTGGGCCTTGCTTTGGTAGCATGTAAGTTCGGGCCTTGTTCTGGTAACATGTAAGTCCAATTATTCCTCAGCTTTGGTAGCATTGGGAGGCCTTACTCTGGTAGCATGTAACTCCTGTCCTTACTCTGGTAGCATGTAAGTTCAATATTCCTCCGTTTTGGTAACGAGAGATGCCTCCGTTTTGGTAATGTGAGATGACCCCCTTTCTGGTAACGCTGGGTGGCCTTGCTTTGGTAGCATGTAAGTTCGAGCCTTGCTTTGGTAGCATGTAAGACCGATAGAGTGGGCCGCCTGGGAACTGACCCAGAAACCACATGATAGTGTGCATGAGGAGAGGCATTGCTCTGGTAGCATGTAAGGCCAGGCCTTGTTCTGGTAACACGTAGGTCCAATATACTATGTACACGACCATAGGTCGACCTTCCTTCTTATGAGGATGCCTGGGATGCGTATCCAGAGGAGAAGTATTATTGATGTGCCATGACGAAGATTTATATGAGTTTTATTGCTTAGTCTCTTTTTTATACACATGAGTTGTGTTTTGTGGCTGTGCCACGTGCATTTTATTGCAGTGATTTTTATCACATTTTAATGAGAAAAGCCATTATCGCATCATGATTTTCACATGCTTGTAACTGTGATTTATATTGAGTTATGTACTCTCATGTTTTTACATGATTTTAGAGAATGAGATGAGAATGATGTTTTATTGAGTCATGCTACATTTCCTAACGAGTTTTCAACTATGAGTTTAAATGATTGTGCTGTGCAAATCATTGGTTTTATTGATGAGTCCCTTACCCCCTTACTGAGCGATTTAGAAGCTTACCCTATTTTATCTTCCCTCAGATTTCTTCAAGTGAAGAGAGTTTTCCCTGCGACGTACGGAGTAGTGGCTAGTGGAGGACTTGAGCTCCAGGCCATATATTGTATTGAGGTATAATTTATCTTTTCATGTACCCCAGACTAAAGTTGTAATTACAGACACTTGTTGTACAATGATGTGTGGGATGTATTAGGATTAATTAACTCAAAATTGAGTAATGTATATGATATGATATATACTATTTTATGATGAGATCCTGAAGCATGATAAGTATGATGATGTATGACACTGCACAGGAATGCACCCTTAATTGTGATTTGATGAATAAAAAGTTTTAAATTTGCCCTATTTTTCGCGTTTCCGGGGCGTCACACCCCGTATGGCTTTAACCTTGTACAAATGTAAATGAAGTTATAAAGTATTGTAATGTACTATTAATGTGAAGCATATGTGCTATAAAGTCCACAAATTCAACGTACACACTTGTAGTAAGAGTTGTAATGTACATATAAGTTTCATTATATACGAAAATGAAGAAATGGACTTTGATATGTGATGAATGTGAGTGGAATGAAAAATGAGTATTGTGGTAAAATGGAATAACTTGCATAAGTGTTGTAACTCTTGGTATTTCCATTTAGCTCAGTATTGTATACCATTGGCTATACAAAGATTCTACTCAAGTTTTAAAGTGTATGAAGTATGAATGGATGCCATTTTCAAGTCTCAAAGATGATTGAATGAGAAAATGACTATGGCAGCAAATCTAAGATGTTTTGGGTGAAGTTGCTGCAGAAAAAACTGCAGACAATCTGGAAAATATGAAGGTCATATCGATCTCATAGGATGAGAGATCGATTTGGAAGAGCAAAAAATGCTCTTGTTTGAGTAATGAAAAAGGACAGATCGATCTCTAAGGGAGCCAGATCGATCTACTAAACATTCTGTAATGAGAACATCGATTCTTAAGGCAAGCAGATCAATCTCCTTAACTCTCTATTTGAGACAGATCGATCTCAAGCCAAGACAGATCGATCTCCTATAAGAGGCAAATCGATCTTCAAGAGGAAAATTTACCTTCGACAGATCGATCTCATCATGGAAGAAGATCGATCTTGTAGTGGTTGCGTTTGGTAAAAAGAACTATCAAACCTTACAGAGATCGATCTCTATAAAGGTCAAATCGATCTCATGTCTCTGCATCTATAAAAATGTGCTTGGGATTTGACTGAAAACTCATATTTTCCCTCCCACCAACCCTCACCTACCATTTTCTCTCAAAACCCAAGCTTTCCCACTCTAAAGATCACTACATTCCAGCCAGTTTTGGAAGAACCTTAAGAAAACAAAGTTGTTCCTTGAAGTAAGGAGAACAACATACCTAAAAATATCATATTGGTGTGGCTAAGAGAAGGAGTTGTGGCTACCACAAGTTTGACTAAGTAAAAGGGTAAGCTCTTCAACCTTCAAGCTTCTAAATATGGTTTCTAACTATTTGTGGGATGAATGATATGTGAAATGTTGATAGGAATGATGAATGTAGTGATGGATGGCTGATATTAAGGGAGATTTATAAAGAGGAAATACATGGAAAAGTGATGGAAAACTTAAGAGATGGTAAAATGATAATTGTGAAAGAGCGAAATGTGATTTAAGGGTTTGAGAAGCATGAATAGATAAATAGAAGACAATGTGTATGTTTAGTAGAGGGAAAAGAAAATAACTTGATGATTTATACGTGTCGCTTAGAATACATGAAACACGACTAACCCAGATTGCGAAAGGAGCAAACATGACAAAGGAAATACGAGCGCAATTCGAGGTAAGGGACTGTGTATTAGCGATAGAGGTATTTGTATGTATTTTATTGTGATTTGAGTAATTATGACGCTAGAAATGGTATGTTTAGCTATTGAGCTACGAAAATCTATGTGAAAGTCTTAGATATACACATATATTGTGAAAATGGGATGTGGGAAGGAAAAACAGGCTAACATGCATGTTTTCAATGCTTTTACATCTATTCATGATGTTTTGATGTTTTCTCATCCTTGTATTGATTTTGAGATTCAGAAATGATAATAGGTAGGCTAGCTAGTTTTGCATGTTTAGCATGGGACGACATGCTATGTAAATAAACATGTTTTGAGTTTTTAAAAGAGAAAATAGCCACTTATCGGATTTGAGATGTGAAATGGTCTTGGAGCTTTAGCTCACACCTGTTTTGATGAATTGGACTATGCTGGTGTTTCAGTCACATATGTTAGTATGTTTTGATAAACTGTGCTGGAGTTTAACTCGCACGATGGTTTTGAGAAAAGTGCTGGAACTTTGCTTGCACCCGTTTCTATTGAGTTGAGGTAAACCTGAGGGTTTAGGACCCAAGGGGATGCCAACCGATGGCCTTGGAACGGGCTGGGCCTTACCAATAAATCGTACAGCGCTGGAGCCTTGCGATGACTGTGTGCCACGCTAATTACACACTTGGTATATGAGACATGGTTCAGGATAAAAAGTTTATTGGAGTTGCTAGATGGACTTGGGTCCACGGTTGTACGTAGAACTGTGTAGTTGTTCGTTGGTATACTATGTACCGTGTTGGGTGCACGTGAGTACGAGTATCACGTACATGACACATGGCGTACGTTATACCGTGAGTATATGAGGAGATGAGGTTGATTGAGATAAGCAGAAGGGTAGGACTGACCCATCCCCCTTCAGGCGAAGTGATGCCCTGTGCACACCTGATCAGTGAGGCTGGGATCACTGACTATGGCCATATGTCGAGGATATTAGATTGTCGAAAATTCCATGCCTGTCTCAGAGATACGAGAAAAATGAGAAACTCAGAAAAGAAAGAGTTTGATGAAAAGAAATGATTTGAGAAAAGCAAAGAGAGTTGGTGATTTGATATATCTCTCGATTTGAATGCTCGTGCTATGATAGCATAGTTTATGACATGATTTCAAATGGGAATATTGTATACATGTTTTCATGAAAATTCTTATATGAGAAATGAACGTTTGAATGCATTTGCTAGTAATATTTCCATTTACAAAGAAACATGGTTTTCTTTATTCATGCATGGGCTATGTAGATAGTACAGTATCTACCTGTTAGCACCCATTTCCTTACTGAACTGTGGTTTGCTCATCCCACTACTTTTTCCCCTCCAGATACTGAGAAGTAAGGCAGTACGGTGGTCTCTGGATCTTTTTGTGTTGGACAGCTCCCACCAGTTGCAAAGGTATAAGATTTGTATACACATAAGTCTTTTGTATCTAATATAATGTATCACACAGTTACAAATCGAGAATGTAAACAATGGTATGAGGGATGTTATGTAAAGATATTATTATACAATTAATTTTGTATATTTACACACACTTGGGAGTGTGAATTAAAGTTTTTAAATATTTTCGCTGTAAAATTTATGAAATTTTAGTAATTGCATCGTCTCACAGCCTAATCATAGTATTGTATTTATGGATAAAGGGCACCCGGGAGTGGGGTGTGACAAAATTTGTATCAAAGCTTGGTTGGTCTGATGTGAGTCGATGTTTAGGACTAAGGAAACATACATCCCCAAGTTAATGTGATATATTTAGATATAAATGTGTATACAGAATTGGTGGTAAATAAAAAGTTTGTTATAAATGCAGGAAGTTATCAGGCTTGTGAGATATGCTTGAGAGACACCGCAAGAGGGGAGAGAACTCGAGAGCTCAAGGGCGGAATGACAAAACTGAGAGGCAGAGTAGATTGTCCTCTAGTCATGAGCCCCAGGAATAGATAGAGTCTTTCGATCCTCGGATAGCCCGATTAGAGGAGGACATGCGCACAATGATGACCATGATGGGTCAGATTATGGCTAGGTTTGAGCGTACACCTGGTACAGTGGGACAGACTGCACCAAATCCCCCAGCAGCTGCACCTGAACCTGAACCTGAGAATGTTGCACCTGCTAAACCTGAACCGGTTAGGCAACGAGATCCCCATATTCGACCAGTACTTCCTCCAGTAGCCCCACAACAGTGTGGTAATGATGATCTGGGGTATGGATATGATTGTGACATAGAGAGGTTGAGGCATTTCATAGATTTCAAAACTCCTTCTTTTAGCGGGGTAAAGGATTCGGTAGTGGCCGAGGACTGGATAAGCCAAATGGAGAAACTGTTTGACTTCTGTAGATGTTCGGCTACGGAGAGAGTAGCACTTGTGGCCTTTGTACTGAGAGGCGAAGCACAACACTGGTGAAAGTCCACCAGGCCCATGTTGAGAGCTCAGGGCATGGCTATCACGTGGGATATGTTTTTGGGTGCTTTCAGAGAGCAATACATCCCAGATACCACTCGACGTAGGTTGCAGATGTAATTTCTGAATCTAACTCAAGGGAATCGAACTGTAGATGAGTATGAGTCACGATTCATTTCATTGGGTCGATATCATCCCGACTCTATCAGGAGTGAAGCTGTCAGGGTCCGTAGATTTGTGGATGGACTGAGGCCTTCGATTCGAGCTAAGTTGGCCTTGTTTGATGTCACTACATATAGAGAGGCTATGCGGCGGGCCTAATTGTATGAGCAGGATTATGACCTGTAGATTTATGAGTTCAGTTGGGGTAAGGACAAGGATCTGAGGAAGTTGGGAGATGGCAAAGGCGCTAAATTTGGTCGGAGATTTCTGAGTAAGTGTCGGAGAGAGGCAGATGAGTCACAGAAAAAGGCTGCTAGACCTTTTATGCCTCCAACCCAGACACCAACTAGAGGTATTGTGATTGGTGGACCCCGACCGACTACTGATTAGTGCAGAATATACGGTTGATATCATGATGGTAGGCCTTGTCATCTTCAGGGTACACGATGCTTTAGATGTGGCAAGTTCGGACATTATGCAAAGGAATGTCCAGAGTCAATTGAAGTAGTTCCACAGAGGGGTAAGGAGCCAGAGAGTTCCTATAGTTACACCTCCTGGAAGGAAGAGAGCCACGATTGAAGAAAAAGGAAAGCAAGTTGTGGGACAAGGCAGGGTATATGCGATAGACTAGGTATCAGCAAATACCTCTATTGAGGTGATAAAAGGTACAATCTTGATTTTTAACTTGGAAGCTATAGCTTTGTCTGATTCTGGTGCAACGTATTCTTTCATATCACCTGCATGTGCATCAAGGTTGACAAGTTTTGTAAAACCCACATACTCAAATGGGACTTTGTTAATAAGTACTCCAATGAGAGTTAGTCAATTAGCTGAACAAGTGTATAAGGATTGTAAGGTGGGGGTAAGAGATAAGTCTGCGACAGCCAACTTGATTTTGTTAAATATGTATGATATTGATGTAATCTTGGGAATAGATTGGTTAGCTACCAATCATGCTGTCTTAGACTGTCACGCTAAGTCTATTACATTCTCTCTACCTGAAGAATGTGTTGCAAGATTTTAGAAAAATAATAAAAATTTAAATTTTGTGACAAATAAAGTACATTGGTATAAAATGACATGAATGTTGTTTTGAAGGATTTATTACTATGTGGTGGATTTGGACAAAATACATCCGGATATGGAGGACATTCCAGTGGTTAGAGAATTCCCTGATGTCTTTCTAGACGACCTACCAGGATTGCCATCAGATAGAGAAATGGAATTTGGTATTGACTTGGCACCTGGAACAGAGCCGATATCCAAGTCACCATATGGGATGGCTCTAGTTGAGCTGGAGGAATTAAGGAATCAGTTGCAAGATATGCTAGATAAGGGGTTTATAAGACCGAGCATCTCACCATGGGGAGCTCCGGTATTATTTGTGAAGAAGAGAGATGGGAGCCTCAGGTTGTGTATTGACTATAGGATGTTGAACAAGGCTACCATCAGGAATAAGTACCCCTTGCCGCACATCGATGATTTATTGGATCAGCTTCGGGGAGCGCAGATCTTTTCCAAGATAGATTTGAGGTCTGGGTATCATTAATTGAAGATTCAGAAGGAGGATGTGCCCAAGACAGCTTTCCGCACCCGCTATGGTCATTACGAATTCCTAGTGATGCCCTTCGGGTTGACGAATGCGCCAACATGTTTTATGGCTCTAATGAATGAGATATTCAAGCCATACTTGGACCAGTTTGTGATCGTTTTCATTGATGATATATTGGTGTATTCAAGGTCCAAGGAAGATCATGAGCAGCACTTAAGGATTGTTTTACAAACCCTCCGAGAGAGAAGATTGTATGCCAAACTTAGTAAATGTGACTTTTGGCTAGAGCAGATTTCTTTTCTGGGCCATGTTGTATCAAATTATGGGATGTCAGTAGATCCATCCAAGATTGAAGCTATTGTTCAGTGGGAACAACCCAGGATAGTCACAGAGATTAGGAGTTTTTTAGGTTTGGTAGGATACTACAGGAGATTTGTAGAGGGGCTGCTCCGTTGACACGTCTTACGAGAAAAGATGTGGAGTTTACATGGGATGAAGCTTGTGAGAGGAGTTTTCAGGAACTTAAGTGCAGATTAACCATCACGCTAGTTCTTATCATCCCTAACAGTTTAGGAAACTACTTTGTGTATACAGATGCTTCACATCAAGGATTAGGATGTGTTTTGATGCAAGATGGAAGGGTAGTAGCTTATGGATTTAGACAGCCAAAAGATCATGAGAAGAACTACCCCACTCACGATTTAGAGTTGGCGGCCGTAGTATTTGCATTGAAGATATGGCACCACTACTTGTATGGTGAGAGATTTCAGATCTTTACGAATTACAAGAGTCTGAAGTATTTATTCTCACAGAAGGAGCTAAATATGAGACAAAGAAGGTGGTTAGAACTACTCAAGGACTACGATTGTGAGATTTTGTACCGCCAAGGGAAGACAAATGTGGTTACCGATGCATTGAGAAGGAAGAGTCTCGGGTTGGTATCATATAAGATGGTTAGAGAGCATGAGTTGTTGGGACAATTCACGAACCTTAGTCTGGATATGACCCTATTTGAGATTGGTAGCTATGGGATTATTGTTAGCTTGAGATTAGATCCGAAATTGATTGAGAGAATCTGACAAGCTCAGCAAATTGTTCAATGGTGTATTGATGTGATTAGCCAAATCCAGAAGGGTAAGGGTATGAAATTTGAATTGAGTTCAGATGGAATACTAAGGTTCAGAAATAGAATGTGTGTTCCTAAGGATTCAGAGCTGAGAAAGATGATCTTATCTGTCACACCCAGGAAACACGAAAAATAGGGCAAACTTAAAAATTTTTTACTCATCAATTCACAATTAAGAGTGCATTCCTGTGCAGTGTCATACATCATCATACTTATAATGCCTCAGGATCTCATCATAGGATAGTATATACTGTATCATATACATTACTCAATTGCAAGTTAATTAATCCTAATACATCTCATACAAGGTTATACATCAAGTGTCTGTAACTACAATAATTGTCTGGGTACATGAAAAGATAAATGATACCTCAAAACACAATATATAGCCTGGAGCTTAAGTCCTCCACTAGCCACTACTCCGTACGTAGCAGGGAAACCCTTTTCACTTGAAGAAATCTGGGGGGGAGAAGAAAATAGGGTGAACTTCTAAATCGCTCAGTAAGGGGGTAAGGGACTCATTATATAAACCATAATGCATATCACAAAATATTTATGTGCATGTGAAACTCAGTATACTCATTTGAAATCATAGCATGAAAGTTCTCAAAACAACATTCTCATATCTCAAGACCATGTGGAAACATGAAATAAAAGGCTCAGTATAGAGCAGTAACAAGCATGTGAAAATAATGCGATAATGGCTTTCTCGATAAACATGATAAAATCACTGTAATAATAATACACGTGGCGTAGCCACCAAATTTGTACGTGGCACAGCCACAGATTTAGATTCACACGAGGCACAGCCACAAAATACATGTGGCACACCCACAGAATAGGGGATCTCACGTGGCACAGCCACCAAATACATGTGGCACAGCCACAGAATAGGGGATCTCACGTGGCATAGCCACCAAATACACGTGGCACAGCCACAAAATAGGGGATCTCACATGGCACAGCCACCAAATATACGTGGCACAGCCACAGAATAGGGGATCTCACGTGGCACAGCCACCAATTATATGTGGCACAACCACAGAATAGGGGATCTCACATGGCACAGCCACCAAATATATGTGGCACAGCCACAGAATAGGGGATTTCACGTTACCAAAACGGAGAAGAATCGGACTTACATGCTACCAGAGCAATGCCCAGTGTGTACTCAAAATTACACACCTAAGTCTTTATCAATAGCTATTATCATATAAAACTGGTTTGCCTTTATATAGAACTCATAGTGGTTTTTCTCTCTAAAACTCATTTAAAACCGTTTTGTACTCAACACAAAACATATTAAAACAGAGTTCCAACTGGTAAAACACGCACACATTTCTCAAATCTCAATATTGCCTTAACGTAGAGCCCAATTCATTTCTCACACAAACTCAACGGTTTATAAAGCAGTTTCACACGTAGCTTATAAACTCATAAAAACATTGGGCTCTAACCGGCTATAAGAATCGTGTGCTTTCTCATCAAAACACAACACATCAAACATGTTTGTTTTATAAATCGCAAATCATGCTATAATAGTTCACAAATCACATACACAAATGGTTTAGTTTCCCTTACCTCTTTGCACCTCGTATAGTGCAATCCTTTCCCCCTTGTCACGGATTAGTCTCGTATTCCACTCTGGAACTCCCGAGCTGTCCAAACGATGTTAAAACATCAATACCCATCATCACAGTAACCTCAATTCTAAAAAATCGAGCATAAATGCTCATAACACCTCAAATCTCTTAATTCTCATAACTCTATCACAATCCGCAATCTCATTCACAACATCTCAATATTCCTACACTTCCCATGCCACAATATCTATGCTAATTCACCACATTGTCTAAATTTCCATTTATAACTCAAAATTCCCAAAATTACCAAAATTGCTAAATATCATCATCACTCCAACTACATTATAATTTCATCAATCCCTAATCATTTTCCAGCTATTTCAACACAATGCCAACAGCCATTATCACCAAAATCATCTCAAATATCAAGATCGAGGTTTAGAAATTACCCAAAACTTATGGAGATCTTATCTCTTACCTCAATTCAATCCGTCTTTCGATTTCTAATTATGTTGTTCTTCCTTTGATGAGGAATAACTTTCCTTCTTGTCACAGCCTCTGATTTAGACAAAAATGGGTGCTTTGGATGAGTGAGAAAGCTAGGGCTCAGGTGAAAATGGGGTTTTAAAGAGAGAGAAAATGAAATTGCAGGAGAAAGCAGGGGTTCCTTATATAGACAAAGGGTAGGAGATCGATCTGGCTCTTGATGAGATCGATCTGCATTTGAATTTGGGGACAACTTGGGGCAATTTTATGCCTAGGAGATCGATCTGTCGAGGGGTGAGATCGATCTCTTAATGGCTTCATGAGATCGATCTGCTCCAATTATGAGATCGATCTCTCGTTTACAGAATGCTTCATGAGATCGATCTGTTTCTTGAGGAGATCGATTTTCTCCCAAATAGAAACATTTTGAGATCGATCCTTTCCTCATGAGATCGATCTCTTCATTACAGAATTATAAAGAGATCGATCCTCTTCCATTGGAGATCGATCTGCTCACTTAAATTCCTCTTTCCTTGTCATTTTTAACTTACCAGATTGATCTCTCCTTCTCCAAGATCGATCTGACCTCATAGTTTCACACTTAGGTTAAACACTTAACATGTAAATCTCCAATTATAATTTCCACAATTCACTACTTGGATTATTTCTCATTCATCACATATATATTTCACTTAGTTCAATAAATTACACTTCAAGTTCATATTACATAATTAAAATATGTCTAAAATTCTTAGATCTCACATTATTAGAGGCTCACTCATCGAGATATACAGTACACCCGAGAAGTAGTAAGATGTATCAGAATCTTCAGAAGGTGTATTGGTGGTCTGAAATGAAGAGGGACATAGCTAAGTATGCTATTAGATGTCTCATTTGTTAGCAAGTAAAGGTTAAAAATTAGAAACCTGTAGTATTATTGCAATCTCTATCGATACCAAAATGGAAGTGGGAGCACGTCACCATGGATTTTATAATGGGGTTACCGAGAACCCGTAAGAACCATGATGCTATATGGATTATAGTAGATCAATTAACGAAATCGACACACTTCTTAGCCATGAAATCTACAGATACCTTGAGTGCATTGGTGAACTTCTATGTACGGGAGATAGTGAGATTGAATGGAGTCCCAGTGAGTGTTGTTTCTGGTCGGGATGCCCGCTTCACTTTCCACTTTTGGGGACATTTTCAGGAAACGATGGGGACCCAGTTGAGCTTTGGCATCGCTTTTCATCCTCAAACAGATGGTTAGTTAGAGAGGACTATACAGACCTTAGAGGATATGTTGAGAGTGTGTGTGCTGGATTTTAGAGGCTCATGGAACGATCACTTGCCATTGATTGAGTTCGCCTACAATAGCAATTATCACTCAAGTATTTGTATGGCCCCTTGTGAGGCACTATACGGTCGTAGATGCCGATCATCCATTGGTTGGGAAGAGGTCGGTGACAGATAGTTGCTCGCTCCCGATCTAGTTAAATAAGCCTCCGAAGATGTTCAGATAATATGTGAGAGGCTGCGAACAACTCAAAGTCGACAAAAGAGCTATGCTGATAGGAGACGGAGACCACTTAAGTTTGATGTGGGGGAGTTCGTATTTTTAAGAGTATCTCCTTCTAAGGGAATAATGTGGTTCGGGAAGAAAGGAAAACTAAGTCCTCATTACATTAGTCCCTTCGAGATTTTGGATAAAGTGGGAGATGGAGCATATAGGCTAGCCTTTCCACTTGAGCTAGCAAGAGTCCACAATGTCTTCCATGTTTTTATGCTTCAGAAGTACTATCCAGATCCAACACATATAATTAGCTATGAGCCATTAGAGCTCAAGGAGGACATGTCGTATGTGGAGGAACCAATCCGGATATTAGACAAAAAAAAGAAGGTGTTGCGGAACAAGACAATTTCATTGGTTAAGGTTTTGTGGCAACATCATTTCATCGGAAGAAGCCAAATGGGAGTTGGAGGATCTAATGAAAGAGAAATATCCCCAACTTTTTGAGGAATAGACTTGGTTCAATTTGGACCAAATTTTCTAAGTGGGGGAGAATGTGAGACCCCGCATAGGTTTAACCTTGTATAAATGTAAATGAATTCATGAAGTATTGTAATGCACTAGTAATGTGAAGCATATGTGCTATAAAGTCCACAAATTCAATGTACACACTTGTAGTAAGAGTTATAATGTACGTATAAGTTTCATTATATACGAACATAAAGAAATGGACTTTGATATGTGATGAATGTGAGTGGAATGGAAAATGAGTATTGTGGTAAAATGGAATAAGTTGCATAAGTGTTGTAACTCTTGGTATTTCCATTTAGCTAAGTATTGTATACCATTGGCTATACAAAGATTCTACACAAGTTTTAAAATGTGTGAAGTATGAATGGATGCCATTTTAAAGTCTCAAAGATGATTGAATGAGAAACTGAGTATGGCAGCAAATCTAAGATGTTTTGGGTGAAGTTGCGGTAAAAAAACTACAGAAAATCTAAAAAATATAAAGGTCAGATCGATCTCATAGGATGAGAGATCGATCTGAAAGAGCAAAAAATGCTCTTGTTTGAGTAATGGAACCAGACAGATCGATCTCTAAGGGAGCCAGATTGATCTGCTAAACATTTTGTATTGAGAAGATCGATTCTTAAGGCAAGCAAATCAATCTCCTTAACTCTTTGTTTGAGACAAATTGATCTCAAGCCAAGATAGATTAATCTCCTTAAGGGTTTTGTAAAAAGCAAATCGATCTCCTACAAGGGGCATATCGATCTCCAAGAGGAAAATTTACCTTCGACAGATCCATCTCATCATGGAAGAAGATTGATCTTGTAGTGGTTGCGTTTGGTAAAAAGGACTACCAAACCTTGCAGAGATCGATCTCTACAAGGGCCAGATCAATCTCATGTCTCTGCATCTATAAAAAGGGGCTCGGGATTTCACTAAAAACTAAGATTTTCCCTCCCACCAAACCTCATTTGCCATTTTCTCTCAAAACCCAAGCTTTCTCACTCTAAAGATCACTACATTCCAGCTAGTTTCGGAAGAAGCTCAAGAAGGAAAAGTTATTCCTTGAAACAAGGAGAACAACATACCCAAAAATCTCACATTGGTGTGACCAAAAGAAGGAGTTGTGGCTACCACAAGTTTGACTAAGTAAAGGGGTATGCTTTTCAACCTTCAAGCTTTTAAATATGGTTTCTAGGTATTTGTGGGATGAATGATATGTGAAATATTGATAGGCATGATGAATGTAGTGATGGGTGAGTGATATTAAGGGAGATTTATAAAGAGGAAATATATGGAAAAGTGATGGAAAGCTTAAGAGATGGTAAAATGATAATTGTGGAAGAGAGAAATGTGATTTAAGGGTTTGAGAAGCATGAATAGATAAATAGAAGACAATTGGTATGTTTAGTAAAGGGAAAAGAAAATAACTTGATCATTTATACGTGTAGCTTGGAATACGTGAAACACGACTAACCCAGATTGCGAAAGGAGCAAACGTGACAAAGGAAATACGAGCGCAAATCGAGGTACTGGACTGTGTGTTAGCAATAGAGGTATTTGTACGTATTTTACTACGATTTGAGTAATTACGATGCTAGAAATGGTATGTTTAGCTATTGAGCTACAAAAATCTATGTAAAAGTATCAGATATACACATATATTCTGAAAATGGGATGTAGGAAGGAAAAACAGTCTAACATTCATGTTTTCAATGCTTTTACATCTATTCATGATGTTTTCTCATCCATGTACTGATTTTGAGATTGAGAAATGATAATAGGTAGGCTGGCTAGTTTTGCATGTTTAACACGAGACGACATGCTATGTAAATAAACATGTTTTGACTTTTTAAAAGAGAAAATAGCTACATATCAGATTTGAGATGTGAAATGGTGTTGGAGCTTTAGCTCACACCCGTTTTGATGAATTGGACTATGCTGGAGTTTCACTCACATACGGCGGCATGTTTTGATAAACCGTGCTGGAGTTTAACTCGCACGATGGTTTTGAGAAAAGTGTTGGAGCTTTGCTCGCACCTATTTTTATTGAGTTGAGGTAAACCTGGGGGTTCGGGACCCAATGGGATGCCAGCTGACGGCCTTGGAATGGGCTGGGTGTAAAGGCCACTCCAACAGTGAAGGCCCATCAATACTGAAGGCCCAGCAGCGTAACAGCTATGAGCGAACTCGCACTGAAGGCCCACTGTCGCTACAGCTACTCGCGAGCTCAATGGTACTAGCAGAGACGAGCTAAGGGTGTTGTCCCTGGTTCAAATCTCTAAGGACGCGTCTAGGCTGGAGATGGGCTTGCCCCCAGTTAGAACAAAATAGTGATGGGCTTCGACCTAAAAGTAGACAATACGGGTTAGTTGGTCATGCGCTCAAAAGCTACTGCGCTAGTCGGCCCAAGGGAACTCCAATGGGGGTTGTTGCCTGTAGAGGCCAGTGGACCTTTGGTGCTAAGTGGGCCTTGACACTGGGCCTTAACAATAAATCATACCGCGTTGGAGCCTTGCAATGACTGTGTGTCACGCTGATTGCTCACCCGATATAAGAGACATGGTTCAGGATGAAAAGTCCATTAGAGTTGCTAGATGGACTTGGGTCCATGGTCGTATGTAGAACTATGTAGTTATCCGTTGGTATACTATGTACCGTGCTGGGTGCACGTGAGTACGAGTATCACGTAGATGACACATGGCGTACCTTATACTTTGAGTATATAAGGAGATGAGGTTGATTGAGATGAGCCAGAAGGTAGGATTGACCCATCCCCCTTCAGGCGAAGTGATGCCATGTGCACACCTGATCAATGAGGCCTGGTATCACTGACTATGGCCATTTGTCATGGATATTAGATAGTCAAAAATTCCATGCCTATCTCAGAGATACGAGAAAAATGAGAAACTCAGAAAAGAAAAAGTTTGATGAAAAGAAATGATTTGATAAAAGCAAAGAGAGTTAGTGATTTAATAAATCTCTCGATTTGAATGCTCGTGCTATGATAGCACTGTTTATGACATGTTTTCAAATGGGAATATTGTATATATGTTTTCATGAAAATGCTTATATGAGAAATGAACGTTTGAATGCATTTGCTAGTAATATTTCCATTTACAAAGAAACATGGTTTTGTTTATGCATGCATGGGCTATGTAGATAGTACAGTATCTACATGTTAGCACCCATTTCCTTACTGAGCTGTGGTTTGCTCATCCCACTACTTTCCCCCTCTAGATACTGAGAAGTAAGACAGTACGGTGGTCTCTGGATCCTTTTGTGTTGGACAGCTCTCACCAGTTGCAAAGGTATAAGATTTGTATACACATAAGTCTTTTGTATCTAATATAATGTATCGTACAGTTACAAATCGAGAATGTAAATAGTGCTATGGGGGATGTTATGTAAAGATATTATTATACAATTAATTTTGTTTATTTATACACACCTGGGAGTGTAAATTAAAGTTTTTAAATATTTTCGCTGTAAAATTTATGAAATTTTAGTAATTGCATCGTCTCACAGCCCAACCGTAGTAGTGTATGTATGGATAAAGGGCACCCGGGAGTAGGGTGTGACAGCGGCAAGGTGCACACCAAATAGGCAAGAAAGGTACTTGGCTTGGGCGGCTTACCAGTCTTGACATTGAAACGCTAACAGACGATGATCGTGAATTATGGGTTGCGAGTGAACCTAATTAACACCAAGAGATGTGAACCATGTGAGTAGGTAATGGCCACAATGAGAATTGTGCAGTTGTTGGAGACGTGCGCAAAAGCTAAGCAGCATTAACCTTATCAAGCGAAGATAAGGAGGATTATGGGCCACGAATCGAGATGAGTGGATAAGACTTGGCAGATTGTAAGACCCAAAAATTTACATATAATCCTTATGACTTTATGAATGTATAGACAAGTTACAATTTATATAAATCATCAGGAATGGATGTTTTGAAGTTGTAAATGTGGATGAAATGTAAAATGGATGGTTAAGTAAATTAAATACCAATGTAACAGTGACTTTAGGATGGAAGTTGCAGTAGAACTGCTTCTAGAGAGGAGCAGATCAATCTCATTGGTAATACAGATCGATCTCATAGGATAAATATGCAATATCACAACATCTGCAAGGGGCAGATCGATCCCTAATTCAATGAAGATAGATCTCCATAAGGCTCAGGTGCAACAAATCGGTCTCATTGCAAGGCCAGATCGATCTCCTTAAGGTTCTGAGTAATGCAGATCGATCTCATGCTTAAGGGAAGATCGACCTCATTAGGCCTGAAAGGTCAGTTTCGAGGTGAAAAATGTAGGGCAGATCGATCTTATAAGATCGATCATAAGGTTAGCAGATCGATCTCATAGAGACAATTCTATAAATACTGGACTTCTGCAACCTCTGTTTCACAAGAAACACTATTCCATTCAAGAACCAAAGCAAAACCTAAGGTTTCAACGCTAGGAAACTTCAGTTTGCAATCAGTTTTGAGAGAGATATAGTTGAGCAAAGTTTTTCTTGGTAAAGAGGAGAATAACATACTTGGAAATAAGAAGTTGGAATCAAAGATTGGAAGAGCAAGGAGGATTTTACCAATTTTGGAGAAAAAGAGGAAAATTTTAGCTAGGTAAGATTTAATGCTCCAAGTTGATATATGTTAAACTAAGTGTATTGGTGAGTAAATCTATATATGTATGAATTATTGGAAACAAAAAAGATCATGAAAAATGAGTATGACCTAGCTATTGGCATGGAAATGAGAAAGTGATGAGGGAATGGTGTTGGCATAAATTTAATGATGAAATATGCATGTATGGAAGATTATAAAATAGTTGTATGAAATGCATAAATTGAAAATAAAGAGGAATGAATATAGCTATAGGGAAAAATATGGTATAACACCATATTATGAGGAAGTGATGAGTTTGATGTTTTAAATTGAGATTTGGTAAATGAAACAAGTATATTTATGTATACTAACGTAGATAATTATAACAACTTCGAAAATCATAGTGAAAGCTAATCGGACTGCGAAAGTGAGCAGCACCGAGGAAGAGAGGTCACGTGACGTGATCCGAAGTAAGGAAATTTCGTGAGTAGTTAGAGATAGCTACACATATTTCGAATAGAATTTCGCTATTATACAATATATGAATTCCCATGAATAGGCATATTATTGTGATAGGGACAAATGAGGATAAGTGTGTTTTATCCAAAAGTAGGGTGAAAATACCTTAGAAGCATGTTGTGACTAAGATCCATGATTTGCATGATAGAATGGCTAATGTTTTCATGTATATGCGAAAACAACATGTGTTAGTGCGAATTTGATTTGAATTGGGTGAATTGTAATTTTGAATAAGCCATCTATATGGTTTTGTGTGAAAACCATAAGTGTTAGAGAATACTTGCACTTGACTTTGAGAAATGCGTTACATAGTACTTGAGAGTATACTCATACTAAATTTTAAATGTGATTTATGCATGTTAGAGTACTGGGAGCATTGCTCGTACTCAATTTTTGTGATTGATGCATTAGAGAGTATTGGGAGCTATGCTCATACTCAGTTTTACATGTTAGAGTACTGGGAGCTTAGTTCGTACTCAGTTTTCATATATTATATGTTATAGAGTATTGGGAGTTTTGCTCATACTCATGTTTTTACATGACATAGTGTTGGGAGCATTGATCACACTAGAGTTATATCATTATGATATGGTCGTGTTGGGAGTTTACTCGTACCTACCAATTTTGAAAAGAGCATGAAATAGTCGTGTTGGGAGCTTGTGCTGACTGTGTATCGCACTGATATTATATGCTCACACGTGCAATATTTTGAGATAAGGCTGAGGGCTATCGAAATAACCCATGGTATGAGGACTAAGACTCATAGTGAGCATCCCAACTATGAGGTATGTCTAAGGTAAGAGGACTAAGACTCATGGTGAGCATCCTACCTTGAGATAGGGTTCATGGAGTACCGTGTACCGTGTATGTCACATGGAGTACGTTGTACCATGAGTACTTGAATATACTTGGATAGGACTGGTTAGCAGTGGGAGCAAGATCCAGTGGGATCTGGTGTGCTCCGGGATCAGGTCCTCAGTTGAGAGCTGACGGTAGAGATTTGACCCACCTCCCGTTACAGCAATTGTGAAACCCCGCACACCGAGTACTGTGTAGCCTGGGATCACAGAAAATGAGTTATGATCATAATCTCAGAACATGTAGTCGCCTATCTCGATTTTCTTTTCATGCAATGTGAACCAATATTTCTTGATTGAATGATCACAAGGTTTTATTATATGAACATGTGAATTTGTGAGTTGTGAAAGGGTAACCCGAGGGATGGGTGAGGCCCAGATTTCCATGTTTTGAAACATGATGAATGCCATATGATTTGATTTAAATGAATGGCATGAGAAAATGTGATTTGTGTGAAATTACATGAGAAATGCAGTGTTATGCATAAAATGTTGAGGTTGTTAAACCAGCATATTTCCAGTTTTATAAATGATGTTTTGTATCTATATATATACATATTGCATAAAAGCTTTGAGAGAGATGCATGCTTTAGATACAAATGGGTAAAGAAAAGATTTCAAGGCATAAGCATTGTATTTTGTAGATAGTGCGGTTATCTACTTGTTTGCCTAATTTCCTTACTGAACTGTGAGCTCACCCCCTTATTATTTCCCTCTTTACAAAGCATCCACAGTAGGTGGAAATGGCTGGAGATTTGTAGACTCTGATCCATTGCATATTCATCTTGTAAGAGGTATACACACTTGACATTTTGTACTGAACAATGTATAAGCACAGTTATGTAAATTAACATACGGTCGGGATGTATATGTACAAATAATTGTATTAATGTATAAGAGTTTATGTTATAAAAAAAAATATTAAATTCTATGTATGTAGTGAATGAATGTGAATGGGTGACTAATATCGAATCACAACCCAATGTTTGATATGAGTGATGACAGAAGGAAAGGTAAGTAAAATGTGAAAAATTTGTGGTGATTTCGGTAGGTCGTGTTTGAGAGAAGGGCGTGACACAGACCATATCACTAGAGAATATTAAGGACCTTAACTCTTAAAGGCATTGAGGTGGTGATCATCCGGAGAGTCCTAAGTCTAGTGGGGATTAATCTTAGAGAGTTTATGTGGTAATCAAACTCTAGTACCTATGTGATGGGGGTGTCCTTACTTGCCTATATAAACCCCATTGGAGGGGGTTGAATGATATTCAAGAGAGCAAGAGAGAAAAGTAGAGAACAATCTTCTCTGCAAGTTGTATTCCTTTTGTTGTGAATTAATAAAAAAAACTCTTTTCTTGAAAGCTTGAGTGTTCTTTACTATTTAAGTATTCTTTGGTTAGTCGTTTACTTGCTCGAGTGTGATATCACAGCGTATTAGCCTGTATTTGGGTCAGGTGTGGAGATTGGCTGACTAAGTTAGGAACTATTCTATAGGAGAGAATGACCCTGTGACATGTACTATGGTGGAACCAAGCTTATCGTAAGCTTTGGTCACATTTAATCAAGGCATTATAATTGTTTTAAATCAATTTCTCTCGATTTAACCTATTTCGATACTTTTTCTATTCTACCATATTAATTTTTGATATAGAGACAGACAAATCAATTTAAAGGCTTGATATAATTCCTTTACTTCCTTTAAACTGATTCATATTGTCCATTTGGCTAGTGTAAAAATTCCAAATATGGACAAAATTATCATTTTCACATTTGTTGCTCGTTTTTAAGATAATTGTAATCAAAATTTCATTGATCCGGATGGCTTACTCGAGGTCATTTATCATAATTTTATGTTAATTGGATATGTCTGGATGGGTGCGCACTCCCGAGGGACCCACAAACCTCTCCATACGCGAGATACCCCTTTCAGCCCAAAAAAAATCACTATTTAATTAGTTCTTTAGTTAACTTGGTCTCATTCATAATTTCCAAATTTGGTCTTATACATGTCCAGTATATAAAATTTAGGGTTCTTAAGGTACCGATACTTCTACATATAAATCACATATAATTTGGCTAAAGAAGTATGCTTAAGTTAAGTTTAAGTATGCAAATGTATATTCTGTTTTTAATATTATGCATATTTGACTTTATCAATCATTAAATATGAGTATATATAAGATTCAAACAATTTAATTATTCATGCTTATTCAAATTGCATTATTTTTAAATTTTTTGAGAAGTCATATCAAAATCTTAATATATTTCAAAGTCAACAATCTCTTCCTTTTTGTGTCACAACATAAAATTACAAATACACGTATATCGAAAGATTTTTCTTAAATTATTATGCACTTCACATTTGCCGCGAGTTAGATAGGTAGTAACATTTTTATCCAATCTTATACATCTAGTCATAGTACATGCAATCTACTTTACTAAGATCATGGTTCTTTATAATGTTTCGATAAACATACTATGCATACTAAATCAGGTCTCCATCATAATTATTAGTTATGCAAATCCACAAACAATTCGCCTTAAGCTGCATGTACACATGTATCTAAGTTCAGATACATCCCAAATGACCCAACTTACATTCGAATATGTGTTTACTGAAAATAGTACAAATACAATTCAAATTCACCTCTTCATATACCTTATAAGTAAAGATAGAAGAAATCCTGTGAAACTTAAGCTCCTTGAAAGTACCCTAAAGGTTGTTCAATCTAAAACATTTAAAAACATATTAGTGAGCTAACGTCTAATAATCAACTAAAACAAGCACGTTGAATTAGTACCTTAGAAAGTCTGACAGGTACTAAAATAGAATGTTGTTCTGAAATCAAGTTTCTTAGAAGAAGTATCATGACTTAAGTTTTCAAACAAGTTATCTAAAAATAGGGAGTGTTATTTGTAAAACAAATACTTATCATAATGGTGGTGCAAGCATACATGAAAAACGTAAGAAAACGTAAAAGGCAAGTCATACTATATCTCAAAAGCAGTTACAAATTCCTATCATCGTTTACCTCAAAGCCAAATCAGAATATCACGTACAAATCATCGTATTGAAAGCTATGATCTTGCTAAAGTGAGTAAGATATGGGTATATAGTCTCTTAGAACTAACATGGCAGGCCACAATAACTAGTTGTTGCATGAACAACGGTCCTTGTATCCTCATGGAGCCTACTCCAATCGTTGGTCAACCGCTACTAATATCATATAGATACTTTAGTATCATGTTCCTTGTTGGGCACCTAAAAAATAGTAATAAGCATACTACGGTCGTCCCATAGCTGTGCATTAGGATTGGGTACCCCACCACCCATCGATGCCTTGATCGGTCCTCATTTTTATGGGAACTAATCATAGATCAACCTGATGTCATAAGACAATCAGTCTTCTTAATCTCATGGGTTGTATCCCAATCGTTGGTAACAAAATCCTACGTAGTTCTAATTAAGTGCTCAAATCTCAAATTAAGACAAAATATCCTCGAAGGAATCCACACTTCATAAAACAAAAAAATGAAACGCATTAAGAATTGTCACATTTTTCATGAAACACATATAGATATCAAATCAAAATATATATATACATGGCCTAATCATAAACATACGAAAACGTGTACAAGGCATTATTCGAATCACAATCAAAATCTCAAAGATTTATAAAACCATTTATAAACAATTCATCAAAAACAAGCCATATATATTTCATTCGATTTCATAAGATAGATGTTTTATGGTACTAATAGAAAACTAAAAGGCTTGATTAGAATACTTACATACTCCTAGTAGTTACCATACCTATACCCAAATTTTTCACATTACTGTGAGACCCCGTATAAGTTTAACCTTGTATATATATGTAAATGAATTCATGAGTATGGAAATATACTTGTAATGTGAAGTATATGTGATGTAAGTGATAATTCTATATTTTTAGAATTATTTGTGCTTAATTTCCTAATTATTTATTTAAATCCCCAATTTATTTTGTTAATTATCCCTTTTATTTAATTAAAATTCTCATGTTTGCAGATAAATTAAATCCGGATGAATTTTGAATATTTCGATAGAAAATGGACCGAAATTGGGCTAAAATCGAGATTGAGCCACGCGGACAACACGAGTCATGCCACCTAGCACATCCAATTGGATAAGAAGACCAATGACATGGAAATATCTTTTCAAGGAGCCAATGGTGTGAAGACAAGTGGCCAAAAAAATGCCAACTCATCTAGGATGTAGAAATTACAATTATACCCCTTTTGTGTGTATAAATAAGACATGGATGGCAATTGAAAAACTATCTAATTTTAGGAGTAGAAGCAAATGTAATTTTAGGAGTACGAGTAGTGTAGGTAAAGTAGTTTTTAGAGTTATTTTCCTTTCTAGTATTTTTTTTCTTTCCCATTTGTTTTACTTTGCAATTTCCGTTAGCTTCCATTTACTTTTAATGTTCATTCCATGTTTATGCTTTTCATCTTCTAGACTTGGATATTTTCTATTTCATAGCAAACAATGCATCATTTCCATTTGCTCTTCATGGTTTGGTTATAATGAGCTCTTTTATTCTTCAAGTTTTATTTTTTTACATATCATAATGTTCCTAGTGTAACTCTCGGTTTGTTGTCTTCTTTGTGCATTCGGTTCCTTCTTCTTCCCTCATATATGCTATTGGGTTTTGGTGCTTTAATGTGGGCAAATTCTAGGTATTATTTCACATTTAAGCAATTTGGAACCATGGCATTAACGGCTGGAATTAGAGCAAGCCGATGATGATATTTTTTTTCTCACGTTGATGAAAGCTACGGGTTTGAGAGTGTAACTTCAAGTGTTGTTTTGTTTGTTTTATATATTTCCTCTCAGTTTCAATCTTACAATTCATATTTTTGCATCATGTTTCTTTGTCTCGTTGTCATTTTTCTACATTGCATGGATTCATTTTGTTTTTTTTTTAATTCTGCATTTAGAATGTAAGTTCCCGCCACTTTCATGTCTTGATTCAATTTATGTTTTCTCTTACATTTGTCTTCTTGGCTAGCTTAATTGTTGTTGGATGGTATGTTAAATATATATATAGGCAGTAGTAGGTGACATAACGGGATCAATTTAGGCAGCAGCTGAATTGTTCACATCGGTAGACAAAGAACAGCAAAGAAGAAAATCGTTCCTCTGTTCTCCTCTCATTTATGATTTAATTATTGTTCATCTTCTTTATTTAGTTTAGTTTATAGTTTCAGTTATTTTAAGCTTTCTTGTGTTCTTCATTTACTGTTGTAACCTGTATTCCAACAATGTTTGCTGATCTACTATGTTCAGCATAGCAGGAGAAGGATTGATGCGCTGTTCGGCAGTAACGCATGATGGAGCAGCAGCAATGCAAGAGAAGGACATGTGAAGGCTGCTGTCGAACTGAGGATGCATGAGCACGTTACTACTAACGGTTAGGCAGAGAACAACACATAAAGCTGGAGCAACACCTGACGTAGAGAGCTCGTATGTGCACTGGTGGAAAGCAAGGCACGTTTGGGCAGAGGACACATGAAGCTGGAGAGCTGAAACCGAGGCTATCAACTTACTGCCAGCAGGAGTGAAAGTTGCTGAAGCATGAGCTGGCGTAAAGGTAGATTGCTTCTCTCGGTTGCGTGAAAGCAGATACGGTGCTGAACAAATCCAAAAAACGTAACTTGAAGCAGGTGGTAACGTGATGTGTTGTTGCAGGTAGGGATGTTATACACGAAACCGAGAATGGGAGCTGGTCACGCCTGGCAGATGCAAAAAACGCAGCTTGAAGCAGGTGGAACCGTGCAAGCAGTATGCGGTAGCTAGACAGAGGACAACCCGAGAGGCATGGAGCAGAAGCACTGAATCGAGAGGCATGGACAACAGCTGGACACGCCTAAGCAACCAACCCGAGGCCATCTCCTGGAAAAGAAACAATATGAAGACATGAACAGTGAATAGAGGGACATGGGGTTGATTTAAATTTGCTAAGGCCATGTTTGGCCATAGTTCAATTTAGTCATGTTTTAGTTTAATGCATCATTAGTATTTCCATGCATTGGTTAGTTGTAAGTTAGTTAGTTTAATCAATTAAATTGCTAGGTTAGTTTTAATATTTTTGTTTGTTAATTTTGTTGGCTCTACCGAAAGGGGGAGTGAATCGGTTTTCTAATGTTAATGGTATATTTAAACTAATTTGAGCTTAATTAACAAATAATGAATAAGTAATATAATGTATTAAACCAAATTAAAGCAAGATAAGGAAGAGAATATCAAACACAGTCGTTTATAGAGGTTCGGCCAATCTCTTGTCTACGTCCTCTCTCCTTGACCTTCTTGTCAAGTGCTTTCTTTCTCACTTTCAACAAAAGTTACACACTCCCTTTTTCAGGTTAAGGAATAACCTCTCTACCCTTTTTACACAAAGAAGTATTCACCCTTTTACAAAGATTATCTTACTGAGGAACAATCCTCTTCTCTCTTAAAGCAAGGATAAATACAATACCAAGCTTTTTAAGTGGGTAGGATAAATACAGCTTTTGCACACAAGCTTATACAACAAACTCAATAAATGAGGATTGAAGACAATTGGAATGAAAGAATTAAACTCTTGAGAATATACAGGATGTGCAGCAATAGTCTCTCCTTTCTTAGTGTCTTCAATGCTTGATTATATACTGAAGGATTGGTAGTTGGAGCATTTAATGCTGTTTTTCCCATTGAGATTTTACAGAAAAAGCCGTTGGAAACCTCCAGTAGAATCTCAGATCGATCTGCCATCTTGACCAGATCGATCTCTTAGTTATAATCCCTGCAAGATCAAGGCAAAAAGAAGCAAGGAGATCGATCTCATATATGAGCAGATCGATCTCATAATTTGAAAATATTAGAGTAGATCGATCTGTCGAATAGGCAGATCGATCTTCCAATCTCTCTATTTGAGGCATGATCGATCTATAGATCGATCTGCCAGGTAATCTCGTAGTGAGGAGATCGATCTCTCATTAACCCAGATCGATCTCCTTAGCTCTCTGTTTGAGTATAGATCAATCTTATAGATCAATCTACTGCCTTTACCTTTGTTTTAGGGGAGATCGATCTCTTCCTAGACCAGATCGATCTTCTCAACACCCTGTAGTAGGCAGATCGATCTTATAACCCTATAAGATTGATCTTAGCTTCCTCAATACCTTTGTACAGGTTCAAACCTTAGTAGATCAATCTCATATCCTCATGAGATCGATCTCTCATCCTAGAAAATCCAGGAGATCGATCTCTCATATCACCAGATCGATCTCTCATATCACCAGATCGATCTCTCATCTCCACGAACTTAATATCTGGTACTGATAGCTTCTAAACATGTTTTTATATCATCTTTATATTATTGAATTTACTTGTTTTGTCATTTCAAAATATATTAACTCAACAATCTCCCCCCTTTTTGATATGACAAAACCTATTCAATAAACATGTTTAGTTATCTATTTGCATTGTGCACAAACTCCCCCTTTTTGTAAGCTCCCCCTTTCTTTTAGCTTTTGACCTCGTTACTTTCTTAACTCCCCCTCATTTTAATTATTCCTTTAAACCTTTAGACATGTTTCTTAAAGCCATTTAAACATCTTTTAACCAACCCACATGTTCTCTTTTAACCAACCCACATGTTCTCTTTTCTTCTCCCCCTTTTTGTCATATCAATGGCACTAAAGGTTAAAAAAACAATTCAACTTTCAACACATTGTTCATTTCATTATAGCATATGGCAACAATAACTAACATATCATTCCATTCAAGCAAATGCAGTTCAAAAACAACAACTAGTAATTTCAAAACAGTGGCAAAAATAGTTTTATCAACTAAGTCCTAAGGTGGAGGAGGGAATCGATCCATAAGGTCCTCAACGTGAGTCTGAGTGACTTGAAGCTCATCATACATCGCCTGCTGAGTAGCATGAAGATTTGTAAAACCTTCATCTATCTTCCGTTTCAGCTCCATGAGCATCGTCACAATCGATTCCATGCCAGCGGGTGATGGGTCAGGTGCAGAGGGCTGAGCAGTCGAAGACGATGGACCCTCAGTCGGTGCAGCAGGTGGAGCAATAGGCTCATCTGTGGGATCTTCCTCCATGGCTGCTGCAGGTTTCTTCCAATCCCCTCGGAAGTCCTTGTAGTACCCCATGTGGTGAAGTGTTCCGTTGTTTAAGACACTCTTTGGGGAGGGCACTTCACCCGTTTCACAACTGCAATCCACTCCAAGTCGTTGTAGAAAGTACGCCAACGGTTGCGGAAAAGCTATCGTGGTGGCTTGGCCGCGTACGATCTTCAACCAATCTTCATAGATAAAATGGACAAGGTTAGTTTTTTGACTTGTGGAGTGGATGTGGTGGATCCAAAAACAATCTAACCTCCTAACGGTGGAATGACGGGTACCGAAAGAACGAAGATTCCATGAGATAATGAGGTGGAGTAATCGTGGGTGCATTGGTAGGTCACTCACCTTATCCCCGAGAAAGTCAAACTCCAAGGGGACTTCCTCATCTTCATTGGTCAAACCTTCATTGCTTATGTGGAAAGCTTGGGCTAAGACATCAGGGTCTATTGCAATTGACTTACCCATGACATACGTTGTAAAATTTTGCAAGTATCAGCGGATCATAGGTGAGTTAGGCATTAGAGAAGAATGCCCTGATGATGTTTGGGGGTACGTGAGTATTGATTTTTAAGAATGGAAGCCAACCAAATTCTTCCATTTTGGAGGGATACTGAAAATCTATTCTGTTTAAAAATGAGAAATCAATGGTTCGCCAATGTTTAATTGGCATGGTGGAAAAATACTCTTCATATCTCTTCCTTTTTGCAGGTGTTTTAAAACACCTGTTAAAGGTAGTGACTGAAGGGGCAGAGTGTCACGCCCCGAAAACGCGGAAAATATGGCAATTTTAAAACTTTTTACTCATCAATTCTCAATTAAGAGTGCATTCCTGTGCAGTGTCATACATTATCATATTTATCGTACCTCAGGATCTCATCACTAGAAATTATATATCATATCAAATACATTAATCCATCTCAAGTTAATTAATCCTAATACATCCCATACAATGTTATACATCAAGTGTCTGCAATTACAGTAATTGTCTGGGTACATGAAAAGAGAAAAGATACCTCAAAATACAATATATGGCCTGGAGCTCAAGTCCTCCACTAGCCACTACTCCGTACGTCGCAGGAAAACCCTTTTCACTTGAAGAAATCTGGGGGGAAAGAAAACAGGGTGAGCTTCTAAATCGCTCAGTAAAGGGGGTAAGGGACTCATTTCATAAACCAAAATGCACATCACAAAATATTTATTTGTATGTGAAACTCATTAATCTCATTTGAAAACCATAGCATGAAAGTACTCAAAACGACATTCTCATGTCTCAAATCATGTGAAAACATGAAGTAAAAAGGCTCAGTCTAGAGCAATAACAAAGCATGTGAAAATAATGCGATAAACGCTTTCTCAATTAACGTGATAAAATCACTGTAATAATAATGCACATGGCACAGCCACTAAACACACGTGGCATAGCCAGTGATTTAAATTCACACGTGGCACAGCCACTAAGCACACGTGGCATAGCCACTGATTTAAATTCACGTGTGGCACAGCCACAGAATAGGGTTTCTCACGTGGCAACGGCCACCGATTAAGGTATCTCATGTGGCAACGGCCACCAAGTAGGGTTTCTCACGTGGCAACGGCCACCAAATGGGGTTTCTCACATGGCAACGGCCACCAAATAGGGTTTCTCACGTGGCAACGGCCACCAAGTATACGTGGCATAGCCACAGAATGGGTTATTCTCACGTTACCAGAACGGAGAAGAATCGGGCTTACATGCTACCAGAGCAATGCCCGATGTGTACTCAGAACTACACACCTAAGTCTTAATCACATAAGACTAGTTTGCCTTCACGTAGAACTCATAGTGGTTTTTCTCTCATAAAACTCATTTGAAAATCGTTTTGTACTCAACACAAAACATAATAAAACCGAATTCCAACCGGCAAAGCACGCACACATTTCTCAAATCTCGATATTGCCTTAACATAGAGCCCAATTCATTACTCACACAAAATTCAACGGTTTATAAAGCAATTCTCACACTCAGCTTATAAACTCATAAAATAATGGGCTCCAACAGGCTATAAAAATCGTGTGCAATTGCATCACAACACAACAGTCAACATGCTTGTTTTATAAATCACAATTCATGCTATAATAGTTCGCAAATCACATACACAAATGGTTTAGTTTCCCTTACCTCTTTGCACCTCGTATAGTGCAATCATTTCTCCCGTATCACGGACTAGCCTCGCATTACACTCTGAAACTCCCGAGCTGTCCAAACGATGTTAAAACATCAATACTCAATTATCTCATCAACCTCAATTCTCAAAATCGAGCATAATTGCTCATAACACCTCAAATCTCTTGATTCTCGTAACTCTACCCCAAACTACACTCTCATTCACAACATCTCAACGTTCTACATTTCTCATGCCAATTATCTATGCTAATTCACCACATTGTCTAAATTTCTATTTATAGCTCAAATTTCCAAAATTGCTAAATATCATTATCACTCCAACCGCATTGCAATTTCATCAATCCCTAATCATTTTTCAGCTATTTCAACACAATGCCAACAACCATTATCATCAAAATCATCTCAGATATAAGGATCGAAGTTTAGAAATTACCCAAAACTTGTGGAGAGCTTATCTTTTGCCTCGATTCGATCCGTCTTACGATTTCCAAGTATGTTGTTCTCCCTTTGATGAGGAATAACTTTCCTTCTTGCCACAACTTCTGATTTGGCCGAAAATGGGTGCTTTGGATGAGTGAGAAAGTTAGGTTTCGGTGAAAATGGGGGTTGGAAGAGAGAGAAAGTGAGATTGCAGCAGAAAAATAGGAGTTCCTTATATAGGTTGAGGGTAGGAGATCGATCTGGCTCTTGATGAGATCGATCTGCATTTGAATTTTTGGGACGATTTGGGGCAATTTATGCCTAGGAGATCGATCTGTCGAGGGGTGAGATCGATCTCTTTATGGCTTTATGAGATCGATCTGCTCCTTGAGGAGATCGATCTTCTCCCAAACAGAATCATTTGGAGATCGATCTCTTCCTCATGAGATCGATCTTCTCTCAAACAGAATCATAAGGAGATCGATCCTCTTCCATTGGAGATCGATCTGATCCTTAAATTCCTCCTTCCTAGTCATTTTTAACTCACCAGATCGATCTCTCCTTCTCCCAGATCGATCTGTCCTCATAACTTCACACTTATTTTAAGCACTTAACATATAAATCTCCAATTATCATTCCCCAATTCACTTAGCTCAATAAATTACATTTCAAGTTCATATTACATCATTCAAATATATCTAAAATTCTCAGATCTCACATCCTCCCCACCTTAAAAGAATTTGGTCCTCCAAATTCAACTCAACTAGTTAAAGAGATAGGGGTATTTCTCCTTCATGAGGTTCTCTAGTTCCCACGTTGCCTCTTCCATTGAGTGATGTTTTCACAAAACTTTCACTAATGGGATGCTCTTAGTTCTCAGTACCTTCTCTCTTCTATCGAGAATCTGGATGGGTTCCTCAGTGTAGCTCATATCCTCTTAAATGTCCATCTCGCCATACTCTATGACATGAGAAGGGTCCGGGTGGTACTTCCTCAACATAGACACATGAAAAATATTGTGTATTCCGGACATCTGTGGGGGTAATGCTAATCTGTAAGCTACCTCTCCCACTCTCTCAAGAATCTTGAATGGTCCTATGTATCGAGGACTCAATTTTCCTTTCTTCCCAAATCGCATGATACCCTTACTCGGTGATATTTTCAAAAATACTGCATCACCAACCTCAAACTCGAGTGGCCGTCTACGCATATCTGCGTAGCTTTTCTGTCTACTTTATGCAGCCCGTAACCTCTCACATATGAGTTTCACACTCTGTATGGCTTGCTCAACAAGCTCGGGAGCATTTATCTTTCTGTCACCGACTTCTTCCCAAGCTACAGGGGATCTACACCTCCTACCATATAGAGCCTCAAAAGGTGTCATTCCAATACTCGCATGATAGCTATTATTGTATGCAAACTCTGTTAGTCAGGTGATCATCCCATGATCCCTTAAAATCCATCGTACACGCCCTCAACATATCCTCCAGGGTCTGAATAGTCCTCTCTAACTGACCATCTGTCTGAGGATGATAGGCGGTACTGAAACTCAATCGAGATCCCATGGACTCCTGAAACTGGGTCCAAAATCTAGAAGTAAATCGGGAATCTCTATCAGAAGTAATACTCACTGGAGCCCCATGTAATCTAGCTATCTCGCTGACATACAGCTCAGCTAAGGTATCCACAGTATCTGTGCTCCTGATGGTAAGGAAGTGGGCACTCTTGGTCAGTCTATCCACTATAACCCATATAGCGTCACGACCTCTTCGGGTCCTCGGTAAACCCATAATAAAGTCCATAGTGACATGCTCCCATTTCCATGTAGGTACAGGTAAGGGCTGTAGCAGTCCTTCGGGCTTTCGATGCTCAGCTTTCACTTGCTGGCATACTAAACACCTGGCCACATACTTTGCCACGTCTCGCTTCATACCACTCCACCAGTACACCTTTCTCAAATCTCGGTACATCTTAGTACTCCCAGGGTGCATGGTGTATCGCGAGCAATGGGATTCTCTCAGTATCTGTCTCTTTAGGGTATCATCGTCCGGTACACAAATTCGTCCTCTGAATCTCAACAATCCATCCTCACTGATGGTGAGATCCGACTGCGAACTTTGTTCAGCTTGGCTAATCATATCTATCAATCTCTGATCACTGCGCTGCCCAGTTCTAATCTGATCCATGATCCTGGACTCTATCCGTAAGCTAGCCAAAAATCCAGTCTCTATCTCTTTAACTCTGATCCGAAGTTCGGCAAACTGCTCCAGTAAATCCCATTCCCTGATCATCATAGCAGATATCATACTCTTCCTGCTCAGGGCATCAGCAACTACATTCGCCTTGCCCGGATGATATAGAATCTCGCAGTCATAATCCTTAAGGAGTTCCATCCATCTCCTTTGTCTCATGTTTAACTCTTTCTGATCAAAGAGATATCTCAAACTCTTGTGATCAGTGAAGATCTGGAATCTTTCCCCATATAAGTAGTGTCGCCAGATCTTCAAAGTAAATACCACAGCGGCTAACTCCAAATCATGCGTGGGGTAATTCTGCTCATGGTCTTTCAGCTGTCGCGATCCATATGCGACCACTATTCCGTGCTGCATAAGCACACACCCCAATCCTTGATGAGATGCATCACTATACACCAAAAATCCTCCTGAGCCCTCAGGAATAGTTAACACAGGTGCCGCTGTCAACCTCCTCTTTAATTCTTGAAAACTGAGCTCACATTGATCAGTCCATATAAATGGAGTCTATTTGCGCTGAGCTTAGTCAAAGGGGCGACAATCCGGGAAAATCCTTCCACAAATCTTCTGTAATACCCACCCAAACAAAGGAAGCTTCGTACCTCAGTAACTGTCCTCGGTCTCTCCCAATTAAGCACAGCCTCCACCTTGCTTAGGGCCACTGATACTCCTTCCTCTGAGACTATATGACCAAGGAAAGCTATCTGATCCAGCCAAAACTCACACTTACTAAGCTTTCCATATAATTGCTTATCTTGGAGTATCTATAGTAAAAACCACAAATGCTGTGCATGCTCCTCATACGACTGAGAGTATACCAGGATATCATCAATAAAGACTATCACAAATTTATCCAGATAGTCTCTGAACACTTCGTTCATCAACCTCATAAATGCTGCAGGGGCGTTCGTCAATCCAAAGGACATCACCAGAAATTCATAATGGACATACCTCGTCCTGAAGGCCGTCTTTGGAATATCTTCTTCCTTGATCCTCAATTGGTGATAGCTCGATCTCAAATCAATCTTAGAAAAGACTGATGCCTCTCTTAGTTGATCGAGTAGATCATCAATCCTGGGCAGTGGATATTTATTCTTCATCGTGGCTTTATTCAACAACCGATAGTCTACGCATAATCTGAGACTACCATCTTTCTTCTTGACAAATAAAATCGGTGTTCCCCACGGTGAAACACTGGGCCTAATGTACCCTTGATATAATAACTCATGTAGTTGCTTCTTCAATTCCTCAAGTTCCACTAATGCCATCCTGTAGGGAGGTTTAGAGATCGGTTGAGTATCTGGTACCAAATCAATGGTAAACTCTAGCTCTCTCTCTGGTGGTAAACTTGGCAATTCATCTGGGAAAACATCCAGAAATTTGTAAACCACAGGTATATCCTCAATCCTCGGATGTTCCCGCTCATCGTCTGAGATGAGTGTCTCATAACCTTCACATGAACAATCATATTTAATATTCTCCAAAATAATATCAAAATTCTCAAATTACTTACTAGAATTCCACATATTCATTTCCTCAATATCTCAATTGTACACTGTAAGGTTCAAGTAGGGAGAAAGTTACAACCTTAGTGTAGCAATCTAAGCTCACTCGATTGGCTGCCAACCAATCCATTCCCAAAATTACATCAAATCCATGTATATTCAACATGATTAGATCTGCTAACATCCCTCTATCTCCCACCTTTATCTCACATCCTCTACAGATTAACTCAGTTCTCTGGGATTCACGCATAGGGGTATTTACATGTAGTATATATTCTAGAGGTTCAAACTTCAAGTTTAATCTACATGCAAAGTTCTCAAAAATAAACGAATGTGTGGATCTTGAATCAATCAACACATGAGCCTTATAATTACAGACAGAGAGCGTACCTCTTATAGTTTCTGCAGAAGTGTCAGCAGTCTCCTTATCTAGGGCAAACACACGTCCCTGGGTAACAGGTCTCTTTCTTTTCTCTGCAGCAGTGGCCCGTCTCGGGGGATTCACTCTCTGAGGCTGTTGTCTAGTGGGCTCCAAGACATGTGGTTTCTGAGGTTAAGGGCAATCCTTCACCATGTGACCCATGTCTCCACATCTAAAACATCCATGGATCGACCCAGTACAACTTCCCTCATACATTCGGCCATAATTTTTGCAAAACCTTGTCTCAGGCCTGACATCTCGAGGGGTCTCTCTAATGTTAGGGTAACCTCTGGATCTCTCTAATCTGCCCTTCTATACCTCGATCCTTCCTCTTTTGAAGGAACCTCTCCGAGCCTCTCTTTGGAAAATCGCTGGCCTCTTGCCCTTATCTGTATTCACCGCTCTGAGCTCATTCTTGGATTGTACCATTTCAATTCCTCTTTCAATCTCTTGTGCTCGTCTCAGAGCATCTCCAAACTCAGTAATACATAGCCCTATCAATCTATCTCTGATGATGGGCTTCAATCTATACACAAATTTCTCTGTGCGGAGCTCTTCATTCTTAAAGGTCTCTGGGTCATATCTCAATAGCACTGTGAATTGGCTCTCATAGTCATCCACAGACATGTCACCCTGTACCAAACTCAAAAACTCAGCCTGTTTCTTTCTCTGGGAGGCTCGTGGTACATATTGGGTCCTAAAGGCTGTCTGAAACTCTTCCCAACCAATCACATCCTGGCGGGACATCAGAATACCCTGGGTAGTACCCCACCAATCTCGAGCTCTCCCTTTCAACATATAGATACTCATACTGACCCTCTCAGCATCGGTGCACCCCAGATAATCAAATATAATTCTCAACTCCTTCAGCACTCCTCAGCCTCTGTAGGATCCTTCTTTCCCCTAAACGCGGGTGGATTCATCTTCAAAAAATCCTTCAGTCGGACCATACTTCTATCATCAGGCTGAGTGACGGGAGGTATTGGGGCTATGGGAGGTCCTTGTGGTGGTGTAGGAGTAGTACCCGAGGCATTAACTCCAAAGTGTTGCGCGAATAACGCTGCCAACTGCTCAAAACCTTGCCTCACATCGGTCTCAATCCGATTAAATCAAGAGTTAGAACTCTCTGGTTGTGGGACAGGTGGCGGAGGGGACTCTGCCTGCCTCATCGAACGAACTCGTCGTCCACTCATTCTCTATCTTAACTCGTCTCCTGCGCGTACATATCAGAATCGATTGAAATCTCAATCCTCAATTTCAGTTCATGACCAGACTATTACAGACACTTGGGATGTATTCTATTTCACTTAACCGACAATGACAGTACTAGACACCCTAAGCTCTGATACCAAGAAAACTCTGTCACTCCTCGAAAACGCAAAAAATAGGGCAATTTTAAAACTTTTTACTCATCAATTCTCAATTAAGAGTGCATTCCTGTGCAGTGTCATACATTATCATATTTATCGTACCTCAGGATCCCATCACTAGAAATTATATATCATATCAAATACATTAATCCATCTCAAGTTAATTAATCCTAATACATCTCATACAATGTTATACATCAAGTGTCTGCAATTACAGTAATTGTCTGGGTACATGAAAAGATAAAAGATACCTCAAAATACAATATAAGGCCTAGAGCTCAAGGCCTCCATTAGCCACTACTCCGTACGTCGCAGGAAAACCCTTTTCACTTGAAGAAATCTGGGGGGAAAGAAAACAGGGTGAGCTTCTAAATCGCTCAGTAAAGGGGGTAAGGGACTCATTTCATAAACCAAAATGCACATCACAAAATATTTATTTGTATGTGAAACTCATTAATCTCATTTGAAAACCATAGCATGAAAGTACTCAAAACGACATTCTCATGTCTCAAATCATGTGAAAATATGAAGTAAAAAGGCTCAGTCTAGAGCAATAACAAAGCATGTGAAAATAATACGATAAACGCTTTCTCAATTAACGTGATAAAATCACTGTAATAATAATGCACGTGGCACAGCCACTAAACACAAGTGGCATAGCCACTGATTTAAATTCACATGTGGCACAGCCACTAAGCACACGTGGCATAGCCAATGATTTAAATTCACGTATGGCATAGCCACAGAATAGGGTTTCTCGCGTGGTAACGGCCACCAATTAGGATTTCTCACGTGGCAACGGCCACCAAGTAGGGTTTCTCACGTGGCAACGGCCACCAAATGGGGTTTCTCACATGGAACGACCACCAAATAGGGTTTCTCACGTGGCAACGGCCACCAAGTATACGTGGCATAGCCACAGAATGGGTTATTCTCACGTTACCAAAACGGAGAAGAATCGGGCTTACATGCTACCAGAGCAATGCCCGGTGTGTACTCAGAATTACACACCTAAGTCTTAATCACATAAAACTAGTTTGCCTTCGCGTAGAACTCATAGTGGTTTTTCTCTCATAAAACTCATTTGAAAACCGTTTTGTACTCAACACAAAACATAATAAAACCGAATTCCAACCGACAAAGCATGCACACATTTCTCAAATCTCGATATTACCTTAACATAGAGCCCAATTCATTACTCACACAAAATTCAACGGTTTATAAAGCAATTTTCACACTCAGCTTATAAACTCATAAAATAATGGGCTCCAACCGGCTATAAAAATCGTGTGCAATTGTATCACAACACAACACTCAACATGCTTGTTTTATAAATCACAATTCATGCTATAATAGTTCGTAAATCACATACACAAATGGTTTAGTTTCCCTTACCTCTTTGCACCTCGTATAGTGCAATCGTTTCCCCCGTATCACGGACTAGCCTCGCATTCCACTCTGGAACTCCCGAGCTGTCCAAACGATGTTAAAACATCAATACTCAATTATCTCATCAACCTCAATTCTCAAAATCGAGCATAATTGCTCATAACACCTCAAATCTCTTGATTCTCGTAACTCTACCCCAAACTACACTCTCATTCACAACATCTCAACGTTCTACATTTCTCATGCCAATTATCTATGCTAATTCACCACATTGTCTAAATTTCTATTTATAGCTCAAATTCCCAAAATTGCTAAATATCATTATCACTCCAACCACATTGCAATTTCATCAATCCCTAATCATTTTTCAGCTATTTCAACACAATGCCAACAACCATTATCATCAAAATCATCTCAAATATAAGGATCGAAGTTTAGAAATTGCCCAAAACTTGTGGAGAGCTTATCTCTTGCCTCGATTCGATCCGTCTTACGATTTCCAAGTATGTTATTCTCCCTTTGATGGGGAAAAACTTTCCTTCTTGCCACAACTTCTGATTTGGTCGGTAATGGGTGCTTTGGATGAGTGAGAAAGCTAGGTTTCGGTGAAAATGGGGGTTGGAAGAGAGAGAAAGTGAGATTGCAGGAGAAAAACAGGAGTTCCTTATATAGGCTGAGGGTAGGAGATCGATCTGGCTCTTGATGAGATCGATCTGCATTTGAATTTTTGGGACGATTTGGGGCAATTTATGCCTAGGAGATCGATCTGTCGAGGGGTGAGATCGATCTCTTTATGGCTTTATGAGATCGATCTCTTTATGGCTTTATGAGATCGATCTGCTCCTTGAGGAGATCGATCTTCTCCCAAACAGAATCATTTGGAGATCGATCTCTTCCTCATGAGATCGATCTTCTCTCAAACAGAATCATAAGGAGATCGATCCTCTTCCATTGGAGATCGATCTGCTCCTTAAATTCCTCCTTCCTAGTCATTTTTAACTCACCAGATCGATCTCTCCTTCTCCCAGATCGATCTGTCCTCATAACTTCACACTTATTTTAAACACTTAACATATAAATCTCCAATTATCATTCCCCAATTCACTTAGCTCAATAAATTACACTTCAAGTTCATATTACATCATTAAAATATATCTAAAATTCTCAGATCTCACACAGAGGGTGGTTGTGAGGAGGTTGGTCTAGATTCTCTATTGGCTAATCTCTTAATACGAGGCATGATTTAAGCTTGCAACTAGACACAGAAGGCTCTCTAGACACTCTTAAAACTAGTTCTCTAAAACCTAACCAATGGAACAGTATCTAGATGTAACCTAGAGAGAAATTGGGCACTAAACTAAGAATTGTTTTAGAAAAGTTTAGCAATGTGGGTTACTATACCAGTAAACGAGGAGGAGAAGTGATGAAGATCGTATCGAGATTGATCTAGGAGGACGAATCGAAGGCAGAGGTGCGACAGAGTTTAAGGATTTTGACGATTTGGGAATTTTGAAATTTAGGAATTTTAAGCAGTTTTTATAGTCCAGGGCACAGGAGATCAATTTGTCGAGGTGACAGATCGAACTGTTATTTCCAGAAGCTCGAAGAGATCGATCTGTTGTTCCACAAGATTGATCCTCAGAATACAAAAGCTTAAAGAGATCGATCTGCCAAATGCATAGATCGATCTGCTATTTAACAGAGGCTTAAGGAGATCGATCTGCCAAATGCATAGATCGATCTGCTTTTTAACAGAGGCTTAAGGAGATCGATCTGCCAAATGCATAGATCGATCTGCTGTTTAACAGAGGCTTAAGGAGATCGATCTTATGGGTGAGAAGATCGATCTTCCTAACTTAACCTTTATGCTTTAGGCTCATTTGAAGTATGGAGATGGATCTATATTGATAGGAGATCGATCTCTCATACTTTTTGCCCAGAAAAATCATTGAAAAACTCTTTTAAAAACAACTTAAAATCAGGATTTTGAAGCATATACATCTTAAGGGACATTCATAAGTCCTAATTCACCTTTAAGGACACAAAACCTATCTCTATCAAGTGGTTTGGTGAATATATCAGCAATTTGATGTAAAGTGTCAATATACTCTAGAATTATATCTCTCTTTTGAACATGGTCTCTAAGGAAATGGTGTCTAATCTCAATGTACTTAGTTCTAGAGTGTTGAATAGGATTTTTAGATAGATTGATGGCACTGGTATTATCACATTTAATAGAGACTTGTTTCATGTCAATACCATAGTCTTTCATTTGTTGTTTAATCCACAACACTTGAGCACTACAACTACTTGCTGCTATGTATTCAGCTTCAGTTGTGGACTGAGCCACACTATTTTGTTTCTTAGAGAACCAGGAGATTCATCTATTCCCTAAGAATTGACAGGTACCTGAAGTACTTTTCCTATCTATTTTGCACCCCCCAAAGTCTGCATCTGAAAATGCATAAAGTGTAAAAGTGGAGTCCTTGGGGTACCAAAGTCCTAGAGAGGGAGTGTCCTTAAGGTATCTAAAGATCCTTTTGGTTGCTAATAAGTGTGATTCCCTAGGAGAGGATTGAAATCTAGCACAAAGGCATACACTAAATAAAATGTTTGGTCTACTTGCAGTTAAATAGAGCAATGAACCAATCATAGACCTATAGAGTTTAGTGTCTACACACTTACCACTTTCATCTTTATCAAGCTTGATGTTGGTGCCCATTGGAGTTGCTTGAGGTTTGCAATTGTCCATTCCAAATCGCTTGAGCAAATCCTTAGTATACTTTGCTTGATTGATGAAGGTTCCTTCCTTTGTTTGCTTCACTTGAAGTCCCAAGAAGAAAGTGAGCTCTCCCATCATGCTCATTTCAAATTCACCTTGCATGATCTTAGCAAACTCTTGGCATAAAGATTCATTAGTTGATCCAAAAATAATATCATCTACATACACTTGAACAACTAGTAAATCTTTATTTTTATTTTTGATAAATAAAGTGGTATCTACTTTTCCTCTTGAAAATCCTTTTTCTATTAAGAATTTTGACAACCTTTCATACCATGCTCTAGGAGCTTGTTTCAAACCATAGAGTGCCTTAGATAGTTTGAAAACATGTTCAGGAAATTCATGATTTTCAAAGCCGGGAGGTTGTTCAACATACACTTCTTCATTAATGAAACCATTTAAAAATGCACTCTTTACATCCATTTGATATAACTTGAAGTTTTTATAACATGCAAAGGCAAGCAGCATCCTAATTGCTTCTAATCTAGCTACCGGTGCATAAGTTTCATTATAGTCTATTCCTTCCTCTTGTCTATAACCTTGTGCAACTAATCTAGCCTTGTTTCTTGTGATCACACTATTTCCATCCATCTTGTTCTTGAATATCCATTTAGTTCCAATTATAGAGTGATCACTAGGCCTAGGGACTAGTTTCCACACTTTGCTTCTTTCAAATTGATTTAATTCTTCTTGCATTGCTAAGAACCAATTATTGTCATCTAAGGCTTCATTGACATTTCTAGGTTCTATTTGAGACACAAAGGCTATATATTGACACATATTCCTTAGAGATGATCTAGTTCTAACTCCAAGAGTTGGATCTCCCACTATTTCACAATCTTTTACATATCCTAATTCTCTTGGTGCTCTAGACTCTCTTTCTAACATCTCTATTTCTTCTTCATCTTCTTTATTTAAGTCAAGTTTTTCTAATAGATCTTCTTCTAAGTTTGGAATTTCCTCTAAGTTTTCATCGAATATTCCTACATCCTCTTCATTAGTTGAATCTTTAGGTAAATCATTTGACTCATCAAATATTACATGAATTGATTCTTCAACCATCAATGTTCTTTTGTTATATACCCTATAAGCCTTTGAATTTAAGGAATATCCTAGAAATATTCCCTCATCACTCTTGGCATCAAATTTTCCTAAATTATCTTTCCTATTATTTAAGACAAAACATTTGCAGCCAAAAGGATGGAAGTAGCTAATGTTAGGCTTCTTACCTTTGTAAAGCTCATAAGGAGTTTTCTTTAGCATGGGTCTAATCATGGCTCTATTAATGATATAGCAAGATGTATTTATAGCTTCAACCCAAAAATATTTTGGTAAATTATTTTCACACAACATGGTTCTAGCCATTTCTTCCAATGTTCTATTTCTTCTCTCAACCACTCCATTTTGTTGTGGTGTCCTAGGGCTGAAAAATTATGGCTAATTCCTTGATCATTGCAATACTCATCAAATCCTATATTTTCAAACTCTTTGCCATGATCACTTCTAATACTAGTTATTGTATATCCTTTTTCATTTTGAGTCACTTTTGTATAAGCTATGAACTTTTCTAAAGCTTCATTTTTCACTCTAAAAAAGAACACCCAAGTGAACCTAGTGTAATCATCAACTATTACAAATCCATAGTGTTTCCCACCAAGGCTTGTTGTTCTAGTTGGTCCAAATAAATCTAGGTGGAGTAATTGAAGAGGCCTAGTGGTGGATACACTATTCTTAGGCTTGAATGTTGTCCTTTTATGTTTTCCTTTAACACAAGCTTCACATATTTTTTCATAGTCAAAGGACAACTTGGGTAATCCTATAACTAGATCCTTTCTAGCTAACTTAGATAACACATGCATGCTAGCATAACCTAGTCTTCTATGCCATAACCAAGATTCTTTTTCATTGTCTACCATTAGGCATATGTTTTCATTTTTGAGTTCATTAAGATAGACAATGTATATATTACCTTGCCTATGACCTAGAAAAAGAACTTTATTTGACTTAGGATCTATAACATGACATTTCATGCAATCAAAAATTACTTTGTAACCTTTGTCACAAAGTTGACTTATGCTTAGTAAGTTATGCTTTAGACACCTAACAAGCAATACTTTTTCTAATGAAAAATAGTCATTACCTATTGAGCCACTCCCTTCAACTTGGCCTTTGGAGTTGTCCCCAAACATGACTTCTCTACCAACCTTTAATTTAAATGAGTTGAAGTGGCTCTTCTCACCCGTCATGTGCCTTGAGCATCCACTGTCCAAGTACCAAGCTTCTTTTGTTTTAGCTTTGTGGCAATGCTCAATTACCTACAATCAAAAATCAAACTCATATCTTAGGTACCCAAATTCTCTTGGGTCCTTTGAGGTTAGTGAATGCAATTCTTGATCCCTTTGGGATCCATTTTGCCAATGCATTAAAATCTTTTGAGTTAATTACTTCTTTTGGAACCCACATTCTTTTTACTATTTTTCCTTTAAGAGTGGTCATCTTCATATTGCAATTATGTGATGCATTTCCCTTCCTATTACAATATGAACAAGTAGTTGAAGGTTTATTCATGCTCTTTCTAGCAATGAAGCTTTTGAGATGAGTCTCTCTACTTTTTGCATTATATCCTAACCCATTTTTATCAAAGAATGCCCTTTGAGTTTCTAACATGTTATCTAACTTTTGCTGACCCATATAAAATCTATTAAAGAAATTATGTAGATTACTATTTTTTCTTTTAAGTCACAAATTTCAAGATTCGTAATTTCTAGTTTCTTTTCACATTCTAATTTGTCCTCTAGAATTAACTCATTTTCTTTCTTTAATTTAGATATTATCTTCTTATATTTCATACTCATGCATTCATATTCCAATGCAAGATCATCAAAGGCATCTTGCAATTCATCAAAAGAGTATTCATTGAGGTTTGAAGTTACCTTTTCATCCTCAATAGCCATGAAGCACAAGTTGGCAATGTCCTCATTTGAGTCATCATCGGAGCAGTCACTGTCGCTCCATGTAGCCACCATTGCCTTCTTTTTGTGGAACCTATCATTGGACCTTTTAAGAAGAGGGCAGTTAAACTTAATGTGTCCTGGTTTTTTACATACATAACACATAATTGTATCTTTTCTTCCTACCTCTTCTTGATCTCTCTTGTGGTTTCTCCTATTACTACCACTAGCTCTCATTCTCATGAATTTGTTAAACCTTTTGGCAAACATTGCCATCTCAAGATCTTCTTCACTACCACTCTCATTTTTAATCTCCTCTTAAGTAATAGATTTTAGAGCAACTCCCACTTTCTTGGGTGGCTCTTCTTTTCTTCTTAATTTCATCTCATAAGTGAGTAGTGAACCTATTAATTCATCTAGTGACAATGTGTGAGGGTCCTTGGATTCCTCAATTGCAGTCACTTTAGCCTCCTATGATTTTGGTAGGCTATTTAATATTTTCTTGACCATTTCAATATTAGAGTATATTTTTCCTAATGATTTTAATCCATTAATTACATCAGTGAATCTAGTGAACATATCACTGATTGACTCTCCTTCCTTCATCCTAAATAGCTCATAGTCATGTGTGAGCATTCCTACCTTAGTCTCCTTTACTTGGGTTGTACCCTCATGAGTTATTGCCAATTTGTCCCAAATTTGTTTGGCATTGTCACAACCGGAGACTCTATTGTATTCATTTGGCCCTAAAGCACCAAATAGGGTGTGCATGGCCTTAGCATTTAGCTGAGCACTTTTAACATCATTTGAATCCCATTCATCTTCTTCTTTAGGGATATCTCTTCCCTCTATTCTTTTTGTAGGGATTTGAGGTCCTTTAGTGATAATCCTCCATACTTCATAATCATTTGCTTGAATGAATAACATCATCCTAGTCTTCCAATAAGTATAATGTTCCCCATTGGACATAGGAGGCCTAACCGTAGAGTGCCCCTCTCCTACTAAGCTAGTTCCTATATTGTTGTGAGCCATTAGATCGTTTCTAACTCTTAGGAAGTTATTCCTATGTGATCAAAGAGTCCTAGCCCTTGTCACGACCCAAACTACCCAAAAATCAGAGTTAATTTTTTCGCGTTTTGTTGTTTACGTAACTTAAATTCTTACCTGTCCTCGAATCGTGACCACACTCCACTAATAATTGGGCTGTGCGTCAATGCCAGTCCCACCATACATCTACCCTAGTACTTAATTCTTCTCCAGTCATTTATAATTGTTTACAATATTTATACATCCCCTAGAGACACTTACAAACATGTTACTGTGCTATGCTTATTTAGATACAATTTGTACAAGTGTATATACCTTACGTTGATGGGCAGCAGCGGATATCCAGAATGCAGTACTGAGTCGCCTCAACGTCTACTGGAGATTATCTGTGGGAGAAAATGAAAGGGGTGAGCACATCAAGCTCAGTAAGGTAATCCTACAAACAAGTAGGTAACCATACTACCTACATGAACGTGGTGCCATGCATAAACCACCCTTTCTCCACACATTTGAAAACAGATGATATGAAAGTTATGATGTTATGTAAATCGAGTTTGCACAGAAAATTCAACATGCAATTATTTCAAATCATTTCTTTCTCAATTAAAATTTTCACAATAAAGTCAGGACTCGACCCCTCCTTCGGGTGATCCTGACTCACACAAAACCATGAAAATCGGTATACATCACACATGGGTTTTGAAAAGCATGGAAATACCATCATGCAAATTTAGTTTAAAACCCAATTTGATTTCATCAAAATCGACGACATGCGAGACTAGGCAACATCTGTATATCGACAAATAACCAGGACTATGGCCATATGTGTCCTCGTGAGTCCCTCTAGCTACACGGATCCTAGTGTGCGAGGTCTCACCTTGATCGAGAACCGCCCGGAAGGTGGGTCAATCCAACCTGTCAGTCTTATCCGATCCCATGCATCCGAAGATGCTAACGTATCACAAAGATACAAAGTATCACAAAGATACCAACGTATGCAAAGATAACACATGGTACATCGTACTCCATGCTACTTGCACGGTACATCGTACTCCGTGGACCCCCAGCCTTACCCTCGTTCGGGCTCATCAGCTGGTCCTCCAACCCTTATCCCTCGTTCGGGCTCATCAGGTGGATCTCCAACCCTTATCCCTCGTTCGGGCTCATCAGGTTGTTTCTCTAACCCTTATCCCTCGTTCGGGCTCATCAGGTTATTTCTCTAACCCTTATCCCTCGTTCGGGCTCATCAGGTTAATTCTCTAACCCTTATCCCTCGTTCGGGCTCATCAGGTTATTTTAACATGCCATGTCTCAAAACGCACGTGCGGGCCTATTTAATCGGTGACACACAGTCTACCCGATGCTCAAAGCACGGCTCATCACATGTTCTCATAAAATCGGTGCGAGCAATGCTCAGCACTCTCATCAAATCAAGTAAAACTAGTGCGAGCTAAGCTCTAGCACTCTGTATGCAAACCGTATAAAAATCTGGTGCGAGCGAAGCTCTAACACCCTGTCTCAAAATCATATAAAAATATGGTGCGAGTTAGACTCTAGCACCTGTCACGAAAATCATATATATATAAGAATCTTGTGCGAGTTGGACTCCAGCACCTATGCATGTAAAACTCTAGTGCGAGCTCTCGCTCCAACACTAATGCGTGCATCACACAAATCAAAAATATCGTGTGAGCTGAGCTCTAGCACGTCACATGTCAGTAAAACACGTAGGCGGCTCTGTTTCCTCAAAACAGTTTTCAAAACAATTTCATGTTGAAAGTATGCAATGCTGTGCATTTTCTTTCAAGGTTAGCCAGCCTACTCATGCATGCGTCAAAACACCTCCAGAATGAGCAAGAACCTCTTGTTCTTGCTCCTCCCAATTTTTCCTAAATTTGTAAATTTTACCCTTAAAAGGGTATTTTGGTAATTTGCCCATTCGGGGCACTAAAATTATTATTTGACCTCTAGACCCTTCAGGTAATTTTTAAAGACTGCAAATGAACTTAAAATCGCGTAAAGTTACCTCTAGCAGTCCGCAGAATTCCCTTACCTTATTTTCCTGTCGAGTCTGACCTTTTCTTTTCCACTGTTGTCTCGTCGCGCAGTCCGATATGCTCCCAATCAAATGTCCGGAACTGTGTATAATTATTTCTCAGGTCAGATATTATACAATTTAATTGTATTTAATATTTTTTGGGCTTAATTTAAATCATTGGGCCCGTTTACCCCTATTGGGCCCGATTGCACCTTAATGGGCCTTAATCGGCCTTAAGCCCGTTTTCCACTTAATTTCCACTTTATCGAGGCCTATTGGACTCATTGGGCCCACCAATAATTTATTGGGCCTCGTTCTAACTCTTGAATAACTCAATTTATTATTTACGACAATTTATCCGACTTTCCATAATTTAATTCAATTTATGCGGAATTAAATCAATATCACGCATAACGAGGTAATTGTCGTAAATAAGGGTCACTTACCCGAGATTCCATGCTAGTATGAATTTTGAGACTGTCTCGAGCTCTCTTTGGATGCCAATCGTCGAGCTACACAATTTCATAATTTTTCGGGTAAACTTCCAGTCGAAAATTAATTAAATAAAATATTCTAAAATTTAAATCGGTCAATTTGACCGCTTATCGACTTACCCGAAGCTCGATTGCATCGCTGGAATTTTTTCCAATTTTTTCTCTTTTTCTTTTTCCCTTTTTCTTCCTTTTTTCCTCTCTTTTTGGCTGAACCGGTTCAGTCCGGTTCGGACCGGTTCAGACCACCGGTTCACTCCGGTTCGACCGGTTCACCACCGGTTCACCGCCTTGCCGGCCGATTCTCCACCGGCTTCCATCGCCAGCAGCTCCGTTGGGTCGTCCGCATCACGAATCGGGGTTTGGTTCACCTCGAGCTCGCCGAAAAATGGCCGGTCCGGCCTATTCTCCTCCAGCCGTCGGACCCATTTTCTTCCCTTGGCCGAGCCGACGATTCCCGCCGTCTCGTCGGCTGCTACCGGTCTCAAAAGGACCGCCTCCTCCTCACGGTCACGCCGGTGGCCTCCATTCACGCCTAGCTGTCGTGGATCACCGGGACCGACTCGATTTCTTTCTCGGTTTTTCGTTCGCCATTTCACCGGATTCAGCGGTCGTCGGCGCGCGTCGTCAGCGCCAATGGATTCGTCGGCCCGCCTTCTCTGTTCTCTGGTCCCCGTTTGGTCCCGTCGCTCACCGTTGGCCATCGGGCTGATCGGTCGGCTGCTTCATTTTTTTTTCCTTTCCTTTCGCGTTTCTGTTTCTGTTTCTTTCTTCTTCTTTTTTTTCTGATTCTTTTTTTTATTATTATTATTATAATTTATTTAATTATTACACTATTCATTAAAATAATCTACAATAATCCAAAATATCCCTTAAAATATTCTTAAAATTATTATTTAATTCTAAATTAATTAATTTAATTTTATTTAATTTATTTATTATATTTTAACCCTTTTTCGGGTATAATTTCTCCGTATTTTCGAGATATTGTCCCGAATAATTTTTCGGTATATTTTTAAAATTTCTGAATCTTGATCAATTGACCCAAATTGTATAATTTCCTCATTATCGATCAAGATATCTTACATCCTTATTTTAAATTAAAATTTTCTTATCGAAATATACCGGCCTTCGATCTTTTGACCATTTTGCCCTTACACGTGTTCGGGATTAATTTAACCCGACTTCCCTTCACGAATACTCATTCATTTCGTATTTTAATTAAATTCGGGTCTTACAACTCTCCCCCACTTAAGGAATTTGATCCTCCAAATTAGAACCAATTCATGAGTCCATAGACTACTCCGGGTACATTAATTGTATCATACTTTTTAAATTCTTATATGACCTTCTCCGGAGTGTTTTACTACCAAAGGACTTTAATTAGGGAGATCGTCTTAAACCTCAATACTGTCTCTTTCCTGTTTAATGCCCGAATCAACTTCTTCAATATACTTATATTTGCATTAAGCTGAACTTTTGGAATTCATATCCTATCACCTATGCTGGATCTGGATAGTATTGTCGAAGCATCAAAAGCTGGAACACATTGTGGGTGCCTGCTTATTCAAGTGGAAATGCCACCTACAGGTCTTATCTCCCACTTGTCCAATCTCCCAAAATATTCCATCCAGCGCAACTCAATTTACCTTCTTCCAAAAGCTCGCTATGTCCTTATTCTCTTAGGACGAGTAACTTTCAACCATACTAATTCACCAAGGGTGAATTCCAATACTTTTCTATCTGCTCTGAGGTATTCTTAATCTCTCATCCTTAACTAAACATCCTCAGAGAGTTATTATCCAAGGTCGAAAATGATCCTATCTGTCACCCACTTTTTCTTATCCAATTCGGGGAACAACCCCTACAGCCATACACTGCCTCATATCTTGTTATCCCGATACTCAAGTGACAACTGTCACCATTGGCGAATTCAATTAGAAATCAACTGATCATTCCAGGAGCATATAAAATCAATGGCACACGCTTTCAACGGATCCTCCAGAACTTGTACAGTCCTCTCTGACTGACCATCTGTCTGAGGACGGAAAGCTGTGCTAATACTCAGTCGGGTTCCCATAGCTTCCTAAAAAAAAATATTCCCTTAAGTAAGAAGTGAAGCGGGAATCCCTATATGATACCATGCTCACTGGAAAGCTACTTAATGTTCCACAATCTTCCTTACACATAAATCCTCATATACACTCTGAGTATTTAGGGATTTCATAACCAGAATGTGGGTAGACTTAGGCAATCTGTCAGCTATTATCCAAATAGCCTCGTAATTCACCTGAGTTCTATGTAACCCATCACGACATTCATGGAGACTTGTTCCTATTTCCGTGCCGTGTCGATATAGGTAGAGGCTGCAATAACTCTGCAGACTTTTAATACTCTACCTTATTCTGCTGACATACTAGGCACTTTTTCACAACCTCTACAATATCTCTTTTCACATCTGACCACCCATACCCTTTTTGAGATTTCGATATATTTCTTTACTTCCGTATGCACTGTATATCTCGAAGAGTGAGCTTCTGACAATATTAATATCTCATCAACTGTGGTCCTGGGGAGCACTTATACTGTCTCGAAATCCTCAGTAACTCATTATCATACTCCGTGAACTCTGTCACTGTACCCTTCTGAACCTGACCCAAACCATCGACATCATGCCGATCATCACGCTAAGCCTGTCAAATCCGGGCACTCTCATCCGGTTCTAGTCTCAAGCTAGCTGTCACACAATCACTGTCATCATCAGAAGGGATCACATCAATATTAAGGCTCATAACTGCTCTAGCAGCTCACGCTCCCTGACCATCATATGCGGTACCATCCCGAAGCTCTTTCTGCTCGAGGCATCAGTCATCACATTAGCCTTTCCTGGGTGGTACAATTTTTCCCAAATCAAAATCCCGCAGAAGCTCTAACCCACTATGTATTCTCATATTCGCCTCTTTCTGTGAAAACAGATACTCGGGCTTTATGATCAGTGCATATCCACAATTCCTCATCGTGTACATAATAGTACCATATCCTCGGTACAAATACTACCGTTGCCAACTTTAAATCATGGGTCAGATAGTTTATTTCGTGATCCTTGAGTTGTCTGGGTCCACAATCGACTATCTGCCCTTTTTGCATCAATACACAGCTCGTTCATAATTTTGATGTATCCATGCTCACTGAGAACCTCTTGAGCTGTTGGGTATGGTGAACTTAATCACGGTGGTCAGTTCATACTTCACTACACTAAGATTCATGTCACATCTATCATCTTATTTGTCATCTCATTCAAAGACCACGTTTTCTTAGTTAAACGTGTCAACCAAGTAGACCATATTGAGAACTCGCAACAACCCATTTGTAAAAGCAATTTTCCAATTATTGCTTACAGTTTGCCCTAGACTTTAACTACACCCAACATATCATCGATAATGATGATTACAAATCGGTATAATCCTTGACTTATCCACGCATAAGCATATAAGATCCTTCAAAATCGCTTATGTTTTCAGGTACTAACTTGCGTCATTTCCTTTTCTTATCTTAACGGCTCTTATTAAATTTTACTATGTTAACCTTTATGATTTGTCAAATTTTAATATTCTTATCATCTTAGTAAAGGTATCCTAATGCTAAAGGTATTTATTACGACGATCGATTTCACGTTATAGGTTATATATATACTTTTAGACGCTGTCAAGTCTTCAGACAGGGAGGTATTTTGAAATACCTTTATTAACCTTCAGACTTAACCACAATTACTTTATATACCAGTCCATGTGGTCAAAATTTATATTCGATACTAATTGCTTTAATCCTAATGACTTCATATCGTAAGGATGTTCTCACCTTGCATACGCCTCTTACTCCAATACATCTTGTATTCAGAATTAAGCATATCTCATCTTAAAGATTATCTCCTTAGTGTATCTATTATAACGAAACTCTTGTTCATTATTCATTTCGTGAGTACAATCCTTTACTCCTTTAATTTCAACTGTTACACCCCTTTTTATCACTTGTCAACACTTACAGTATACTTTTCAGTACTGTTTTCACCCATGTTTTCAACTTAAAATCTCTATATCCATATTCCGTTAATTAATCCTCCTCTATTGGGGTACTCATTTATCAGAATTGTCCCCAATGATGTAGGCATTCATGCCTTTTTACTCACTTATATGCGAATGAAGGCGGTATGAATAAATGTGTGGCACCAGGATCAATGAACATATGTACTTCATTATTCATAACAAGTGTGGTATCTTACACCACATCCATGAAACATCAATAGTGTCCTAGTCCAAGATATCCTCTCGCCTTCGTCCAACAGCCTACTTCCTTTTTTCTTTTCTTTTCGGCTATTGCCTCCCTTTTCGTTGCAGCTATACCAACGAAGTTTTCTCTGTCTCTTTACTTTTCTGTGGGGTGATCTCGCCCAACTCTGTGCAATCAAAATCAATGGTCCGTCTTATCACATTTAACGACCATTTTCATCAATACAGTGTAGGTATAGACCCTCCTTCCGTGGTATCTACCACACATTCTACAGTGATCACACGGCTACTCTGCTTCGTAGCAGGTCGGGGTCCTCCAATTACAAAGCCCCTCAAGAGTGCCAAAATTGGATGCACTGGGCCTTACCAATTATCTTACTCCATGACTCATCAAATTAACTCTTTTACCAATTACCATTTTCCCATTTTAACATCTTTGTCATTTCTCGATTCTCTTTTTGTTTCTATTTCGGCCCTCACTATCTTTCCCAATCTCAGAGGCGTGCAATTCATGTTCTTATTTACCCAACTGTAAATCTGCGCACTGCCTCCATAGGTAATATCTCACGGGCCAATCGGACTCTAACTGAAAAGTTGAGCCATTTCATGAACTCTTAGACATCTCGACTGTCACTTGTTCATAGTATTCCTGGGCAGTGTAAGAAATTTTTCCTTTAAATCATGTCCGGGATATCCTGTCACCGGAATACATCCAATAAGATTTCTCATCTTAGCTATGGATGTTTAACACTTAAGATGGGTCGAGCGGGTTTCCACCAATGCTCCGCTGCGCCCTCTGATCTTATGTATACTCTGAGCAATTTGCTCCTCAAAATAATCTCCACACTCCGTTCCAATCTCGCGAAGCGTGTCTCAATACTATCCGATCACTCTGTCGGACTCTGAGAGGCATGTTCAACATTAGCCTCTATTTCAATCTCATATTGATTCTCATAGTCAAACTCAGCACGACTTAGCAGACTCAGGTTTACCTCTACGACCTCTGCCTCGTGCACTATCTCATCTAACGCGACTCATATTAGGCATTCCTGCATTCTCAATCATTTCTTAGTCAAAACCCATCTCGATATACACTATTGTATCTAACCAAGCACAGTAACACGGGGATGTAATTCCTAATTACTGACACTGACACACATCAGACCAATTGCTGCTCTGATACCAAACATGTCACGACCCAAACTACCCAAAAATCAGAGTTAATTTTTTCGCGTTTTGTTGTTTACTTAACTTAAATTCTTACCTGTCATCGAATCGTGACCACACTCCACTAATAATTGGGCTGTGCGTCAATGCCAGTCCCACCATACATCTACCCTAATACTTAATTCTTCTCCAGTCATTTATAATTGTTTACAATATTTATACATCCCCTAGAGACACTTATAAACATGTTACTGTGCTATGCTTATTTAGATACAATTTGTACAAGTGTATATACCTTACGTTGATGGGCAGCAGCGGATATCCAGAATGCAGTACTGAGTCGCCTCAACGTCTACTGGAGTTATCTGTGGGAGAAAATGAAAGGGGTGAGCACATCAAGCTCAGTAAGGCAATCCTACGAACAAGTAGGTAACCATACTACCTACATGAACGTGGTGCCATGCATAAACCACCCTTTCTCCACACATTTAAAACAGATGATATGAAAGTTATGATGTTATGTAAATCGAGTTTACACAGAAAATTCAACATGCAATTATTACAAATCATTTCTTTCTCAATTAAAATTTTCACAATAAAGTCAGGACTCGACCCCTCCTTCGGGTGATCCTGACTTACACAAAACCATGAAAATCGATATACATCGCACATGGGTTTTGAAAAGCATGGAAATACCATCATGCAAATTTAGTTTAAAACCCAATTTGATTTCATCAAAATCGACGACATGCGAGACTAGGCAACATCTGTATATCGGTAAATAACCAAGACTATGGCCATATGTGTCCTCGTGAGTCCCTCTAGCTACACGGATCCTAGTGTGCGAGGTCTCACCCTGATCGGGAACCGACCGGGAGGTAGGTTAATCAAACCCGTCAGTCTTATCCGATCCCATGCATCCGAAGATGCTAACGTATCACAAAGATACCAAGTATCACAAAGATACCAACGTATGCAAAGATAACACATGGTACATCGTACTCCATGCTACTTGCACAGTACATCGTACTCCGTGGACCCCCAGCCTTATCCCTCGTTCAGGCTCATCAGCTGGTCCTCCAACCCTTATCCCTCATTCGGGCTCATCAGGTGGATCTCCAACCCTTATCCCTCGTTCGGGCTCATCAGGTTGTTTCTCTAACCCTTATCCCTCGTTCGGGCTCATCAGGTTATTTCTCTAACCCTTATCCCTCGTTCGGGCTCATCAGGTTATTTCTCTAACCCTTATCTCTCGTTCGGGCTCATCAGGTTATTTTAACATGCCATGTCTCAAAACGCACGTGCGGGCCTATTTAATCGGTGACACACAGTCTACCTGATGCTCCAAGCACGGCTCATCACATGTTCTCATAAAATCGGTGCGAGCAATGCTCAGCACTCTCATCAAATCAAGTAAAACTAGTGCGAGCTAAGCTCTAGCACTCTGTATGCAAACCGTATAAAAATCTGGTGCGAGCGAAGCTCTAACACCCTGTCTCAAAATCATATAAAAATATGGTGCGAGTTAGACTCTAGCACCTTGTCACGAAAATCATATATATATATATATAAGAATCTGGTGCGACTTGGACTCCAGCACCTATGCATGTAAAACTCTAGTGCGAGCTCTCGCTCCATCACTAATGCGTGCATCACACAAATCAAAAATATCGTGCGAGCTGAGCTCTAACACGTCACATGTCAGTAAAACACGTAGGCGGCTCTGTTTCCTCAAAACAGTTTTCAAAATAATTTGACGTTGAAAGTATGCAATGCTGTGCATTTTCTTTCAAGGTTAGCCAGCCTACTCATGCATGCGTCAAAACACCTCCAGAATGAGCAGGAACCTCTTGTTCTTGCTCCTCCCAATTTTTCCTAAATTTGTAAATTTTACCCTTAATAAGGGTATTTTGGTAATTTGCCCATTCGGGGCACTATTTGACCTCTAGACCCTTTAGGTAATTTTTAAAGACTGCAAATGAACTTAAAATCGCGTAAAGTTACCTCTAGCAGTCCGCAGAATTCCCTTACCTTATTTTCCTGTCGAGTCTGACCTTTTCTTTTCCACTGTTGTCTCGTCGCGCAGTCCGATATGCTCCCAATCAAATGTCCGGAACTACGTATAATTATTCCTCATGTCAGATATTATACAATTTAATTGTATTTAATATTTTTTGGGCTTAATTTAAATCATTGGGCCCGTTTACCCCTATTGGGCCCGATTGCACCTTAATGGGCCTTAATCGGCCTTAAGCCCGTTTTCCACTTAATTTCCACTTTATCGAGGCCTATTGGACTCATTGGGCCCACCAATAATTTATTGGGCCTCGTTCTAACTCTTGAATAACTCAATTTATTATTTACGACAATTTATCCGACTTTCCATAATTTAATTCAATTTATGCGGAATTAAATCAATATCACGCATAACGAGGTAATTATCGTAAATAAGGGTCACTTACCCGAGATTCCATGCTAGTACAATTTTTGAGACTGTCCCGAGCTCTCTTTGGATGCCAATCGTCGAGCTACACAATTTCATAATTTTTCGGGTAAACTTCCAGTCGAAAATTAATTAAATAAAATATTCCAAAATTTAAATCGGTCAATTTGACCGCTTATCGACTTACCCGAAGCTCGATTGTATCACTGGAATTTTTCCCAATTTTTTCTCTTTTTCTTTTTCCCTTTTTCTTCCTTTTTTCCTCTCTTTTTGGCTGAACCGGTTCAGTCCGGTTCGGACCGGTTCAGACCTCCGATTCACTCCGGTTCGACTGGTTCACCGCCGGTTCACCGCCTTGCCGACCGATTCTCCATCGGCTTCCACCGCCAGCAGCTCCGTTGGGTCGTCCGCATCACGAATCGGGGTTTGGTTCGCCTCGAGCTCGCCGAAAAATGGCCGGTCCGGCTTGTTCTCCTCCGACCGTCGGACCCATTTTCTTCCCTTGGCCGCGCCGGCGATTCCCGCCGTCTTGTCGGCTGCTACCGGTCTCAAAAGGACCGCCTCCTCCTCACGGTCACGCCGGTGGCCTCCATTCACGCCCAGCTGTCGTGGATCGCCGGGACCGACTCGATTTCTTTCTCGATTTTTCGTCCGCCATTTCGTCGGATTCAGCTGTCGTCGACGCGTATCGTCAGCGCCAATGGATTCGTCGGCCCGTCTTCTCTCTTCTCTGGTCCCCGTTTGGTCCCGTCGCTCACCGGTGGCCGTCGGGCTGATCGGTCGGCTACTTCGTTTTTTTTTTCCTTTCCTTTCGCGTTTCGGTTTCTGTTTCTTTCTTCTTCTTTTTTTCTGATTCTTTTTATTATTATTATTATTATTATTATTTATTTAATTATTACACTATTCATTAAAATAATCTACAATAATCCAAAATATCCCTTAAAATATTCTTAAAATTATTATTTAATTCTAAATTAGTTAATTTTATTTTATTTCATTTATTTATTATATTTTAACCCTTTTTCGGGTATAATTTCTCCGTATTTTCGAGATATTGTCCCGAATAATTTTTCAGTATATTTTTAAAATTTTTGAATCTTGATCAATTGACCCAAATTGTATAATTTCCTCATTATCGATCAAGATATCTTACATCCTTATTTTAAATTAAAATTTTCTTATTGAAATATACCGGCCTTCGATCTTTTGACCATTTTGCCCTTACACGTGTTCGGGATTAATTTGACCCGACTTCCCTTCACGAATACTCATTCATTTCGTATTTTAATTAAATTCGGGTCTTACAGCTCTGATACCAATTGTTGGCTCTACCGAGAGGGGGTGAATCAGTTTTCTAATGTTAATGGTAAATTTAAACTAATTTGAGCTTAATTAACAAATAATGAATAAGCAATATAATGTATTAAACCAAATTAAAGCAAGATAAGGAAGAGAATATCAAACACAATCGTTTATAGAGGTTCGGCCAATCTCTTGCCTATGTCCTCTCTCCTTGACCTTCTTGTCAAGTGCTTTCTTTCTCACTTTCAACGAAAGTTACACACTCCCTTTTTTTAGGTTAAGGAATAACCTCTCTACCCTTTTTATACAAAGAAGTATTCACCCTTTTACAAAGATTATCTCACTGAGGAACAATCCTCTTCTCTCTTAAAGCAAGGATGAATACAATACCAAGCTTTTTATGTGGGTAGGACAAATACAGCTTTTGCACACAAGCTTATACAACAAACTCAATAAATGAGGATTGAAGACAATTCGAATGAAAGAATTAAACTCTTGAGAATATACAGAATGTGCAGCAATAGTCTCTCCTTTCTCAGTGTCTTCAATGCTTGATTATATACTGAAGGATTGGTAGTTGGAGCATTTAATGTTGTTTTTCCCGTTAAGATTTTGCAGAAAGAGCCGTTGAAAACCTCCAGTAGAATCCCAGATCGATCTGCCATCTTGACCAGATCGATCTCTTAGTTATAATCCCTGCAAGATCAAGGCAAAAAGAAGCAAGGAGATCGATCTCATAAATGAGCAGATCGATCTCATAATTTGAAAATATTAGAGCAGATCGATCTGTCGAATAGGCAGATCGATCTTCCAATCTCTCTATTTGAGGCATGATCGATCTATAGATCGATCTGCCAGGTAATCTCGTAGTGAGGAGATCGATCTCTCATTAACCCATATCGATCTCCTTAGCTCTCTCTTTGAGTATAGATCGATCTTATAGATCGATCTACTGCCTTTACCTTTGTTTTAGGGGAGATCGATCTCTTCCTAGACCAGATTGATCTTCTCAACACCCTGTAGTAGGCAGATCGATCTTATAACCCTATAAGATCGATCTTAGCTTCCTCAATACCTTTGTACAGGTTTAAACTGTCACGACCCAATTCCATTCTCTTTAATCAAAAAGCACTAAAAATTTTTTCGCATTTTACTGCTACCTTACCCAATCGTGAACTAACTCACCACACACTGTTGGGCTGTGAGTCAATAATAAACATCACTTATCATTCGTTCACAGTTAAATAAAACGATGTCATTCATTCGCATTAATCATGTACTTATACAAGGACATGTTTTACTGACATCTACATCCCCCATAATTACATCTCAAAAGAATACTGTGTTTTTACATTGTTTAGATACAAAAAGAATCACTGTGTATATACCTTTAAGTGATGGAGATGCAGCGGAGTCCAAAATACCACGCCTCAGTCCTCACTGGGCTACTATGCACGCTCTGTAGGGGGGAAAATAGAGAGGGATGAGCAACCACACGCTCAGTAAGGCAATAATGCAAGCATGGTAGATAACTACTCTATCTACATGCTGATAGTGTTATGCATAAATCATTTATGGTAGGAGCATGAGGAATAAAACTATGCCATATGAGTATACATATGTATCATGTATCAAAGTCATGTAAAATTGGCATATAAAACATGGTAAAACATCATGTATAAATCATCTCATGCTCGATCTCATTTAAATTCATAAAAAGGGCAATTCATTAAGAAACCTCATTTTTTAAACCCACGTCATAAAACTCTTTCTCATCACATACAGTCACATCACATCAATTCACAATCACAACCTCATTTTCATTTCACAATTCAAATCCACGAGGCTCGACCCCTCCTTCGGGTCTACCTTAAACAATCACAATCACACTTAGAGATTTAAAATCATGTGGTAGTAAGTAAATCAAGCAAGGAGACAGGTTACTATATCTCAAGTGACTACGTTGGCCAATCGTCACATATCATCCCAGACCACACGGATCTCGATGTGCGGGGTATCATGCTGGTACAAAGGTGGGTTAGTTCTCCGCCAGACTTTCTCAAATCAAGTAACCACCACGCGGTACATCGTACTCCATGTGATATACACGGTACATCGTACTCCGCGGACCCATAACATGGTTGGGGGTGCCTGCCATAGGTCTTATCTACCCCATACCAAGTGTAACCTTTATAGTCTCAAGAGCGCGTGGGAGTAACCTCAATACCAGGTCCTAGCCCCTCAGGGCCTTGCTCGCCCCTGTTGGGTTCCCTGATTCAGGTCCTAGCCCCTCACCTTCACCTCACTCAAGAGGTCTGTTAGGCCTGTTGGGTTCCCTGAATGGATTATGTCAGGTCCTAGCCCCTCACCCTCACCCCACTCAAGAGGTCTGTCAGGCCTGTTGGGTTCCCTGAGTTAATCCGTATCTCTCGCCACGGCCTCATACATACCACAGTGTGAAAACCAGCGCGAGCTACGCTCTAGCGCGAATTCATGCATCAAAACCAATCACTTCGTACGAGCAACGCTCTGGTACGGCATTTATGCATAAAATATGAAGAAACCATGTACGAGCATAACTCCAGTATAGTTATATGCATAAGAAAAACCACTCAAATCCACGTACTAGCGTAAGCTCTAGTACGGTTTATAAACATCATCACAATTCAAATTCAAAGTGCGAGCTAAGCTCAAGCACGTTTCACACAAGTGAAAACATAGAAATCCAGCGCGAGCGAGGCTCTAGCGCGATTTATGTCATGCAAATACGATAGGCGGCTCATACACAATCAAACAATCCCAGCAATCGGGTTTAGCACTCACAATTGCTTTTCCACAACAACAATAAAACACTAGCCGACCCATCTACAAGCTTGCTTAAAACCAAGCAATTCCATTTTGAAAAACATCAAAACATTAGATTTATGCAATTATTAGCCTTACTATCCCATTTCATAGAATCCACTTCCAAAACCAAAATCACACATATACTCATTCTCATTCATGAATACCATCAATCATTTACTTTAGCAACCATGCACTTCGTAAAACACCCAATATTCACCCATAAATTTAAAGTACGAGCAGTTACCTCTATATACTCACAAAATTCCCTTACCTGGAATCGCGATGCGTGATTCCACTTCCTTAAGCTGCTTACTCGTACGGTTCGATTCGTCTTCAATGAACTCTTTGGGACTGCACAAAATCGTATCCCGCATTATATTCGATCTATATAATATGACATCGTGCGTTCACTATAGTCAATTCGACCTATAGTTTTCTATTAACGCTTATGAGGCCTCGTTTCATTACTTTACCCAAAACTCGAGTCTATGGATTCTTTTAGGCCTATTAACTCATTCCAAATCGATATTAAATCGATATCAAGCTCATAGTGTTCATATTTCATTGATTTCCTCACTATGGCATTTGTTAAGCATTTACATACTCATTTTCATAATTTTACTTAAACCCACATTATAACTCCACCTAACCATTCCAAATCATCCACATTACTCATTTAACAACTTATCATAACTCATAAACCACCAACTCCCCAAATCATACTTTCTCACACTAGAGGCATTCATTTTCTAGGTTACATTTGTTTCTAGCACAACCTAGGTGTTTCCATCCATCCATACTCATGCCAAATAACTCCAAAATCAATTAAATAGACAATGTACTTGGATTGGAGTGTTAGAATCTTACCAAATATGATTTTTTCTTCTTGCTCCAAATGTCAATGCCCTTATCTCCTTCAATATCCACAATGGGATTTTGGGTTTCAACTATGTTGTTCTCTTCCTCAAGATGAACAAATTAATCTCTAATGGTCTCCCCTCAATTCTTGTTGGAAATGGCTGATTTTAGAGAGAGAAAGTTGGGTTTTTGGGTTAGAAATGGAAGATTTGTGTTTTTCCCAAAATTTTCAGATTTTCAGCCCTCCTTATATAGAAATAGCTTGGGGAGATCGATCTGGTCCAAGAGGAGATCGATCTGGTCCCCTTAAATCTCTCATTTTCATGAAATTTTAAGCATGAGATCGATCTGTCGAAGCATGAGATCGATCTGTCGAAGCATGAGATCGATCTGGTCCCAAACAGAGAGCTAAGGAGATCGATCTGGGTGCTTGAGGATCGATCTTTTCATCACAGAATGCTTAGGAGATCGATCTGGCCCCATTGGAGATCGATCTGCTCTTTTCCATTGCCCAAATAAGAGCATTTTGGCTCTTCCAGATCGATCTCTCATCCTATGAGATCGATCTGGCATTCATACTTTCCAGATTTCTTGCAGTTTCCTTGCTGCAACTCATACCAACACATCCTTAATCTATTGCCATGGCCATTTTCTCATCTATCCACCTTTATAACTTGAAAATGGCATCCATTCATACCTTATCCACATTGAAACTTGTGTGCACTCATTATATGTCCAAAGGTATGCTATATAAAAACAAATGGAAGCATTTATATTCATGCAACTTCCTTCCATTTACCACATTACTCATTTTGAGTTCCAATCACATCCAGTACTTGCAAGAACTCATTTCTTCATATTCATACAAAATGGAACTTGTGTGTACATTACAAATCATATTACACATACGTACATTGAATCCATGGACCTAAATCAATCATACTTTACATTACAAGTCCATTCATATTTATTTGATCCAATTACACACATTACCATTATACATATACGGGGTCTTACACAAACCTTAGCAGATCGATCTCATATCCTCATGAGATCGATCTCTCATCCTAGATAATCCAGGAGATCAATCTCTCATATCACCAGATCGATCTCTCATCTCCAAGAACTTAATATCTGGTACTGATAGTGTAAGACCCGATATTTTCAAGTGCATTTAAAAATGCAAAAGGACTTAAATGACATTCCCGAATACGTGCAAGGGCAAAATGGTCAAAAGACCAAAATTCGGTATTAATCGAGACAAGAAAATTTAATTAAAAATATGAGAATGAGAAATCTTGATCAATGATGAAGAAATAATTAAATTTCGGGTTAAATTGATCAAGATATGAATTTATTGGAATAAACCGGGATTTTCGCATCGAAAAATAATCTCGAAAATAATCGAAAAATATACCGGAAAGGTAAAATCGGACTGAGAAAATTATTTACAGATTAAATGAATAAAATATAAATTTTTTTAAGGATATTTATGCATTTTAATATTATTTTATTGAATAAAATAATATTAAAAGTTAATAATAAATAAAAAAATAATAATTGAAAAAAAAAAAAAAAAAAAACAGAATTCGCGAAAAACGCGAATCTGCGAAAAACAAAAACAGAGGAAAAAAAAACGCGAAACGCGAAGGCCGACTGAGGAACCCACCGGACGAGCCACCACCGGCGGCCAAGGGCCCCAGGCGAGGGTCGGCGAAGGTCGACCGACCTCAGGCGAACCCACCGGTGGCATCGACGCGCGGCCAGGCGGCCGGAAAACGCCAGATCAATGGAGTGAGGCCGCGGGAGAGAAAACTGGTTTCGCCGACGATGGCGCCGATTCGACCCCAGCCGAGGCCCGATTTATCGAGCCCACGCCATGGCGCGCCGAACGGCACCGGAATCACACCGGGAACCGGCCGGACGGCGCCGACACGACCAAATGTTGCCTGGACCGGCCGAACCGGACTGAACCGGTCAAACCGGACCCGAGCTGAACCGGCGGTCCGAACCGGGTTGAACCGGACCGGACCGGTTCAGCCAAAAAGAGAGGGAAAAAAAGGAAGAAAAAGGGAAAAAGAAAAAGAGAAAAAAATTGGGAAAAATTCCAGTGATGCAATCGAGCTTCGGGTAAGTCGGTAAGCGGTCAAATTGACCGATTTAATTTTCTGAATATTTAATTTAATTAATTCCGACTGGAAATTTACCCGAAAAAATATATTTAATTGTGTAGCTCGACAATTGGCATCCACTGAGAGCTCGAGACAGCCTCGATTTGTGTACGATCATGGAATAACGGGTAAGTGACCCTTAATTTACGACAATTTGTATCGTTATGCGTGATTGATATTTAACGCATAAATTACGGATTTAATTTCCGCATAAATGAATTAAATTCTAGAAATTGGGATAAATTGTCGTAAATAATTCATAAGCTATCTGAGAATTTAGAACGAGGCTAAATAAATGTTGATGGGTCCAATGAGCCCAATAGGCCTCGATAAAGTGTGGTAAACGGGCTTAAGGCCGATTAAGGCCCATTATGGTACAATCGGGCCCAATATGGGTAAACGGGCCCAATGATTTAAATTAAGCCCAGAAAATTATGAAATACATTAAATTGTATTGTATTTGACCTGATGAATGTGTATCCGCAGTTCCGGAGATTTGATTTGGATTCGGAGCAAATCGGACTGCGTGACAAGACATCAGTGGGAAAGGTCAGACTGTACAGATAAATGAGGTAAGGGAATTGTGTGAGTAGCTAGAGGTAGCTACGCATATTTTAATAGTTTTTCTGTACACTGAGTATGTATGTATACATGGATATTGTATAATGATCCTAAAAATGGTTTGAATGATTTTAAGGATCGAAATAGGTGAAATGTCTATTTTACCCCTATTGAGGGAAGTTCACCTAAGGATGGTGAAAGCATGACATGCATAAAATGCATGATTTAAGGATTTTTGATGATTAAGGAATTTTATTGGTTTTAATCAAAGCAAAGCGATAGATTGGCCAATAATTGCATAAGATTCCCAAAATAACACTACGTAGGTGTTATTAATATTTAAATGGAAATTTCTTTGGAAAACGGCCAACTATCAAGTTTATATGGAAACAGATAGTGCCGACACGTAGTTCGCACTATATCTGCGTTTGTGAATGTGCATAAATGTGCTTGAGCAGTTGCTCGCACCGACTTGTGACATCATATGCATGAAATGTGCTAGAGCATGGTGCTCGCACTGATTTTTAATATTGTGAAATGAGAGCTGCTGGAGCCTAGCTCGCACTCTGTTTTGACATGTTTTGACATGTTTTGATTTGTTTTGACGTGGTATGCATAAAATAGTGCTGGAGCGATTACTCGCACTACTTTTAATGATTTGACATGCATGAGAGATGCTGGAGCTTAGCTCGCATCCTGTTTTGATTTAATTATGCATAAAAGCCGTGCTGGAGTGAAACTCGCACGAGATTTGATTTAGTTATGCATAAAGCCGTGCTGGAGTATAACTCGCACGAGATTTGATTTACTTGAGCATTCATTTGTGCTGGAGCGTTGCTCGCACAAAGTTTTATATGGTTTTCATAATTCATTTGAATGTCGTACTGGAGTTTTTCTCGTACGAGGTTTTCACTGAATTTATATACATATCCGTACTAGAGCGTTGCTCGTACGTGGAATTTACATGAAATTATAATCAGTTTAAGTCGTACTGGAGCGCTGCTCGTACGCAGATTTCACTGATTTTTATGAAACCGTGCTAGAGCTTCCCTCGCACGAGATTTTCAGATATCATGAATATGCATGGAGCCGTGCTTAAGCTTCGCTCGCACAGGGATTTATATTACATGCATATAGCCGTGTTGGAGCCTCCTGTAGACTGTGTGTCACAGTGAGATGATATGCTCACACGTGCATTCTGAGACAGAGATGATATGGGTGGATAAGACCTATTACAGGCACCCCTGACTGAGCTTGGGTTCACGGAGTACTTTGTACCGTGTATGTCACGCGGAGTACGCTGTACCGTGGGGATTGTTGGAGTGGAGTGGCATTAGCCACGAGGCAGCAAGCCTTGCCCTCGCAATCCTGGTGTTATGCTGTTCTGGCGGGTAGGACGACCCACCTCCCGTTTCAGGTGTGATACCCCGCACACTAGGTACCGTGTTGCCAGGGATCACTAGGATATGGCCATAGTCCTCGATGTTATTGTTAATTACCTGATTGTCTCACATGATATAACTTGTGGTCTGTTAGACCAGGGTAGACCCGAAGGAGGGGTCAGGCCCCCGATTTGATGATTTGATGATTTGATGATTTCAGATGATTTTATGATATGTGACCCTGAAAGAAGGGTGGTTTTATAAATCAAGATTTATAATGAAATATAACAAACTGTTTTATGAGTTTTGAGATGATTGACCCAGAGGGGTTATTTTATACTGCGTTTTAAATGAATTGATTTAAATGCAGTGGCATGATGTGTTTTCCATGCTTTTATTTGAAAATCTTGAATTGTCTTACATGACATGAAAGACTGCATGATCTTGATTAAATTCATGCTTAATATGATTTAATGATGTCACATAAAATGCTTTGAATGCATGAGTTACATGATTTATATATGCACAAATAGTTTTGGATGAACTATGGCATTGAATATGCATGACTTTGTGCTTGATGATTTTAATGAAAAGAAATGGATTTAAGGGCATGGCATTATGAGCATGTAGATAGTGGAGCTATCTACTTACTTGCATAATTGCCTTACTGAGCGTGTGGTTTGCTCACCCCCCTTATTTTTCCATCTTTTCAGAGCACTTGTAATAATTATTGAGCGGCTGAGGACTTGCATGCTTAATATCCGCTGCTTGCTGCTACCCATCGAGAGACAGGTATACACATTTGTATGGTTTTGTATCTAAATATGTAATGCACAGTACTGTAAATGGATATGATGTCGGGGATGTAGAGTCATGCAAATACCATTGGGTATGTGTTTATTTAAAGTCAAAAGGATAGTAGACTCTGATATATGATTATGGAAATGGATTGGTAATAGTGAGAGGTGACTAACACCGAATCATAGCCCAACTGTGTTGTAGGATGGTCACGACAAGAGAAAGGTAAGAATTAAATAATAAATGAAAAAACGAAAAATTTACTCTGATTTTTAGGTAATTCGGGTCGTGACAGATAGCTTCTAAACATGTTTTTATATCATCTTTATATTATTGAATTTACTTATTTTGTTATTTCAAAATATATTAACTCAACAAATTTAATTGTTAGTTTTAATTTAGTTAGTAGTGAATTTTATATTATATGTTTTAGAACTTAATTTTAGTATTTTATGAGTTGTATTTAGAATTAATTTAGATTAAATGTGTTTCATGCATTTCTTAATTTAGTCTTCATTTTTATTAGATTCTAGTTTAGTTTAATTTGCATTTTTATTAATTAGCTTAATTGCATGCATATTTTATTTTAGGTTAGTTTAATTGTAGTGTAATTAACCTTGTTTTGTTAATTTCATATTTGCATTTTATCTTAATTGCGTTAATGAATTTTTAACTGTTTTAATTTCTTTTGTAGGTTTTTTATTTTAATTGCGTGCAGCACTGTAAGTAATTTTGCTCGGTTTTATTTTCTTTATTTTATAGTTTTTATTATTTTATTGCTTTCAGTATTTTTAATTCTAGCTATGTAGATCACCCACCTTAATTTCATAATTTGCTAGAATATATTTAGGATAAGATTAATCGGTACTTAATTAGGCTAGTCAACTTCTCTGAGGGACGATAACTCGGGACTCAAATCCCATTATTACTTGTACGACCCGTGCACTTGCTTTAATACGTTTAGGACGTGTCAAGTTTTTGGCGCCGTTGCCGGGGAAGTTTTAATTAGTCATTAATTAATATCGATGAAATTATACTTAGGTGTAATTCTAGCTTGTAAATATTTAGGTTGTAAATATTTAGAGCCTTAGCTTAGGTTAGTTCAATTTTCTCTTAATTAAAAAAAATTTTTGAAAAATTAAAAAACTTAAAAAAAAATTTCTAAGGACTTATAGATGCCTGCATGCGTAGAGCCGGGAGTTATGATAGCTTTTCTCTAGATCCTGAAATTGAACGAACACTTAGAAAAATTCAAAAGGATTCTAGGAATTTATTAGCTCCGCAGCAAAACATCATGGTAGAAAATAGACAAATTAGAACTGTTGGAGATTATGCGGTGCCGACGATTGGAGGATATTATTCCGGCATTAGGCCACCAGCTGTCCCTACAAATAACTTCGAAATTAAGCCCGCAATCCTTCAGATGATCCAAACTTTATTGCAGTTCAGTGGGCTCTCTCATGACGACCCACATGATCACCTTGGGCAATTCCTGGACTTGTGCAACACGTTTAAACACAATTGATTATCTGATGATGCACTTAGGCTTAGATTATTCCCCTTCTCACTTAGGGATAGGGCGAGACACTGGTTAACCTCCCTGCCTCTAGGATCCATTTCTACATGGGATGAGTTAGCCCATCAATTTCTATCTAAGTTTTTTCCTCCCTCTAAAATGGCCCAACTCCATAGTAATATATCTTCCTTTGCCCAGTACGACTCTGAATCTCTTTACGAAGCATGGGAACGATATAAGGAGTTTCTTAGGAAGTTCCCTCATCATGGTCTACCTTTGTGGCTGCAAGTCCAGACCTTCTACAACGAACTTACAAGCCAAAATAGGACCATTGTTGACGCTGCTGCGGGTGGAGCCCTAATGTGCAAAATAGAGGAGGAAGCTTACGAGCTTTTAGACAAGATGGCGGCTAACAACTATTTATGGTCCTCGGAGAGGTAATTGCCAAAGAAGTCGACGGGTATTTATGAGCTCGACACACTATCTACCTTAACCTCTCAAATCACTAATCTTACGAAGAAGGTAGAGTCGCTCAGTACCCAGCATAATCCTTCTACCAGTCCTAATTCGATTTATTTTGTCCAAAGTCCTTTCCCTTCATGCGATCTGTGTAGTAGTACACACTCTGTGGATAGGTGTCCACTTAACCTAGAATCGGTTCAGTATGTTGCTCCACTTCAGAAGCAACAGAACAACCCCTTGTCAAACACCTACAACCCAGGGTGGAGGAACCATTCTAACTTCTCCTGGAGCGAAAACCAAGGGTAAACTTCTAGATCTAGATTTGTAGGACCCCTTAGTTTTCAAGCTCCACTGGTTCAGGTACCACCACAGCATCCATTCCCATACCATCAACCATCCCCACCTCATTTTCAGCATCATCCACCTCATTACCATCAACCACCACCACCACAACCTCAGCACTTACCAGCAGCTGAAAAGAAGCCCTCACTTGAGGAAATGTTTACAACGATCCTGCAAAATCAAGCAGCTTCAATTAAGAACTTAGAGGTTCAGGTAGGACAAATAGTGAATGCTCTTAGTCAGCGTCCTCAAGGGACCCTTCCTAGTAACACCGAAGTCAATCCTGTTAGGCAAAGGGAGGGTAAGGAACATGTGCAAGCCATTACCTTAGGAGAGATAGAGAGCTAGATGATGATCCACAAGTTAAGTCCCAACCTAAACAGCACATAGTTGAAGAATCCTTAAGTTCTAACGAAACAGCTCCGAAAGAACAAGAACATCAGGATCAAGCTGCAAAAGAATCCAAGCTAGGAACTTCTTCATCTATACCTTCTTCTATTGCACAGCCTTCAAAGTCCTCTGATGTTATACATGTTACCACTACATCCCTTACAATTAGACCACCAGTACCTTTTCCTCAGAGGTTTCAAAACTAAAAGCTTGAACAACAATTTGATAAATTTCTTGAGGTTTTTAAGAAACTTCACATCAACATTCCTTTCACAAATACCTTGGAGCAAATGCCAAGTTATGTGAAGTTTCTAAAGGATATCCTCTCTAGGAAAAGGAGATTGGAAGAATATGAGATGGTGGCCTTAACTGATGAATGTAGTACTATTATCCAAAGAAAATTACCCCCAAGCTCAAGGATCCCGGGAGTTTTACCATATCATGCACTATTGAAAATTTATTCTTTAGTAGAGCCCTGTGTGATTTAGGAGCTAGTATAAATTTAATGCCATTGTCTATCTATCATAAGTTAGGAATAGGGGATGCCAAGCCCACCACAGTGACCCTTCAGCTAGCAGATCGATCCATTAAATATCCAAAGAGGGTCATTGAGGATGTGTTAGTAAAGGTGGACAAATTTATTTTCCCTGCATATTTTATTGTTTTGGATATAGAGGAAGACAAAGAAGTCCCCATTATACTAGGCAGACCTTTCCTAGCGACTGGTAGAACCTTAATTGATGTACAAAAGGGGGAGTTGACTATGAGAGTCCTAGGAAGTGAAGTTTAATGTTTTCAAACCTTTGAAGCTCCCTGATGACTCTCAAGAATGCTTTAAGATGGAGATTGAGGAGGACATAAGGCTTGACCATATAAAATATGAAAGAAGGAGGGAAGTAGATAGAGCTCAGGAGGATTTAACTGTTAACATTCTATCACCATTCTGGCTAATCCTCCTACTCTTTGCCCTGCTGCTGAGTGTTGTTTTCCTCAACTGCATTTGAAGTGGCTGTGTTTTTATTTTCACTTTGTATATAGTTCTTTTTCTTTTTCTTTTTTGTTGTGTCTTTCTTTGTTTGTGTTGCAGGTTTCTTTTCTAGTATTATGCTTTCAATCAAGCTTCAGTTGTTCATCATCATCAGATAGGGGAGTATTCTATTCTTGAGCTTAAATTCTTATATTATCTGCACACTGAGGATACTGTGCACTTTAAATGTGGGGAAGGGGATATCACTTGAGCAATTTTGTGAAAAATTGGAAAAATTTTCAAAAAGTTTTCAAAAATCTGAGAAAGAATTTTCAAAATTTTTTCGATAATATGAGCTTAAAGTGTTTAATTTTGGGATGATCTAGTGCTTAGCATGTAGTTTTCTCATATTCCGATGATATGACCCCATGATTTAGTCTGAATTTGATTGACTAAGATGCATGATTATAGGAAAAGCATGAAGTTGAGTTCTTGAATTTATCTTGATTCTGATTGTGATTTTCTCATCTTATGCACATGTCATGTCATGAATCAGTATATTTATTTAGAGAAAGCTTATGTGTACATAGGACTGCATTTGTTCAGTTGATTTTGTGTATCATATTCTAGAATTTCTTTGATCTAATCTTGAGGTGAAATTTTAGATCACACTTGATTAGGGAGATGATTTAGGTCATCTTTGGATCGTTTGAGCCTTTTTAGCCTTCCTTGTACATATTCCACCCCTAGTCACCCATCTGGGCCAAATAAGGTTTTCTCTGTGAATATATTTGCGTTATTTTCCTTTGCTTAAATACTTTGTTCCTATCCCTTACCCCAAAAGCATGAAAAGTCATTGGGATATATTGTGAGCTATATGGGTATTAAGTGATAGTGAAAGAGTATGTCTAAAAAAAATTATGAAAAAGAAAGAAAAGAAAAAGAAAAGAAGAAAGAAGAAAAATTCAAAAAAAATGTTTAGCAAAAGAAATAAGTTTGGGGGAAATAATTAGAGCTCTTACATTATAGATCCTAGAAGTAATGCATGTTAAGGGGTAATTAAACCTAAATCGACTTTATCATACCTTAGCCCCAGCCTTACATTACAAGCTTAATGAAGTCCTATTAATCTTTGGTTAAGTGTGACTACATTAATGGAGAGAGAAGTGAAAAGCAAACTTATGGGAATGATCACATGTAATTGACTTTGCATTCACTGTGTTGCATAATCTGATCCGAATAATGTACTGTGAAGTGACTTAGACATTTTTCACACACACGCGAGGAGTCCAATTTGGGTTAGGACTTATGATTGAATAATTCTAAGTGCTGCACTTATAATTGTGAGTCTTTGATTTCATAGTCTGTACTTTTTCTTTGAGGATGATATTGGGGAAAGTATTGTGTTTTGTACTTGTTATTCCTACAATCATTTTGTTTTGCTTGATGACAAGCAAAAGCTTAAGTTTGGGGGTGTGATAATTCTATATTTTTAGAATTATTTGTGCTTAATTTCTGAATTATTTATTTAAATCCCTAATTTATTTTGTTAATTATCCCTTTTATTTAATTAAAATTCACATGTTTGCAAATAAATTAAATCCGGATGAATTTTGAATATTTCGGTAGAAAATGGACCGCAATTGGGCTAAAATCGAGATTGAGCCACGCGGACAACACGAGTCATGCCACCTAGCACATCCAATTGGACAAGAAGACCAATGACATGGAAATATCTTTTCAAGGAGCCAATGGTGTGAAGATAAGTGGCCAAAAAAATGCCAACTCATCTAGGATGTAGAAATTACAATTATACCTCTTTTGTGTGTATAAATAAGACATGGATGGCAATTGAAAAACTATCTAATTTTAGGAGTAGAAGTAAATGTAATTTTAGGAGTACGAGTAGTGTAGGTAAAGTAGTTTTTAGAGTTATTTTCCTTTCTAGTATTTTTTTCTTTCCCATTTGTTTTACTTTGCAATTTCCGTTAGCTTCCATTTACTTTTAATGTTCATTCCATGTTTATGCTTTTCATCTTCTAGACTTGGATATTTTCTATTTCATAGCAAACAATGCATCATTTCCATTTGCTCTTCTCGGTTTGGTTATAATGAGCTCTTTTATTCTTCAAGTTTTATTTTTTTACATAGCATAATGTTCCTAGTGTAACTCTCGCTTTGTTGTCTTCTTTGTGCATTCAGATTTCGAGTAGTCTCTCCTCAAGTGGCCCGTCTTTCCGCATCTAAAACATTCTCTAGATACTTGGAATCATCATCTACCACCATGAGGTTTCCCACATACTCTACATGGCTCAATAGTAGGTCAGGGTTCACCATTTACTATAACCCTGGACGGAGCTGAAATTGGCGGAATAGAAGGCTTCACTATCTTACCCCGAAATTCTCTAAACTTTGGTCGTTTCTCAAACAACCTCTTCCCTTTTCTTAAACTTTTTTTTTTTTACACTACAGTTCTCTTTTTGTCCTTACTGAACTTACCAAATTCAGGGGCATGCTGCTCAGAATCCTGTTCACACAACTGAGCTCTGCGCACTGCCTCCTTATAAGTCAGAATATCCAAAGGAGCAAATCTAGCTCTAGTGGACGGTATCAACTCATCCATAAAATTTTTGACTTTTCTGCTCTCACTACTCATGGTGTCAGAATCGTACCTTCCCAGAGACGTAAATTGGGACTCATACTCGTCCACCGATTGGCTCTAATGAGTCAAACTAATTAAACTCTCTCTGTAGCCGTCTCCGAGCAGTCTCTGGAACATATTGCCTCCTAAAAGGCATCGAGAAAAATCTCTCAAGTCACTACTTGATTTTCGGGTCCTCAATATAGGGTGGGCGAATTTCCATAATGTTTTGTTTCGCCTTTCAACACAAATGCAGCAAATACCACCTTGTCAGTCTGGGAACACTCGAAGTACACATACAACTTCTCTAATATGTTTATCGAGTTCTCTGCTGCTACCGGATCTTTGACCTCACTAAAAAAATTTCTGTCATGCTACGGGGTGTAACGGCCCAGCCTAGTCGGACCAGCCCAGCCGGCCATGGCCACCCCTCTTAGGCCCACAACATCGACTGCTGTGACATCGACTGCTGTTGACATCGTTACTCATCCGTACTGTCCTCTTTGAGGCCCACTGATCCTCAAGGTTTTCTTTCGCGTTCAATTGTACAGGTGGGGCGATACAGGACGACTAGAATCAGAAGGTCTAGCGGTCTATGGTACAGGCGTGGCAAGGGCTGCTATGGGTGCACTCATACCCTGCAGACTATCCAATCCAACCATCGCCCATCCAAACAACTGTGTCATACTCTCCACAGTCTGCTCTAACCTCACCATGCTTATCTCAGTAGTCTCTACTGGATCTTGAGACGCATGGCCAGAAGATAATTCAGTACGTCTCTCGGGCTTGTCTCTCTACCCTCGAGATCGAGAACTTCCCCCTCGACTACGGTGTCTATCAGTAATACTGATGATTTTCCATTCACACAATCAATTCATATTACATTAACAGCCCGGTATACACATTTGTATCTAAACAAGGCACAGTACCAAAGGGATGTAAACTTTCCTAACGACTTATACCGACTTGTATTCAGACCAACCCTGCTCTGATACCAACTTCCTTCACACCCCGTTTCCACATTTAAATCATTATTATTCAATCTTACACACATAACGGAGCAGACAACATACGGATGGTTGGGCACACGAGCCGATATTGACTTTACACAATTAAATATAAATCGTACATTATAGTTGAATTTTTTTTATTCATATATGTATTTACATACGTACGTTTACATCCCAGTAATTCTTAATATACTTAACTGTGCCTGACAAGTTTAGATACAAAAGCGAAATAAGTGTATACCTTTGCGCACAATAGAGTATGGGCTGTCAACTGCTCAAGACTACCGCCGCTCTCAAGACTTAAGTAACTCTGTGGAGTGGAGGAAAAAAGGGGTGAGCTAACGCGCTCAGTAAGAAATCACGCAAGCAAGTAGATAATTATACTACCTACATGCATGTCATGCAGAAAATCTTTACTTTCTCAATTCCAACTGAATCACAAAAGCCACACACGTATGCTTTCTCAAGTCATGTCATATCACAAACAAATTTCTCAAAACACATGTTCTCATAAAGCTGATTTAAATCAAATAGGAGATAAATCAAAATCTCAGAATATAAATCAGAAATCATATAAGTATGGAGACAAAGCAGAGCATATGGAAACGAATAGACATATGGCCATAGTCATGGACTCCATGCAATCACGGATCAGGTGTGCATGAATGTCCCCGGATGGCTGATGATAGGGGGTCAGTCTACCATCAGACACAAACAAACAACACGGTACGTCGTACTCCATGTGCATCCACACGGTACATTGTACTCCGTGGACCCCAATATCTGAAATCAGCGAGATTAGGAGTGCCCGTCCAACGGGTCTTATCATCCCATCTCCAGCTATATCAATACTGAGTCTCCCAAAAATGCACGTGCGGGCATATCAATCAGTGTGACACCCAGTCTACACGAGGCTCCAGTACGGCTTTATCAAATCACGTGCGAGGATCAGTGCAAGCTTACACAGCCTAAACGACGTCTCCAAACACGGTTTTATGCACATCACAAAATCGAAGTCCCGTGCGAGCAAAGCCCCAGCACGGTATCATGCACAAATATGTAAAGTCTAGTGCGAGCAACGCTCTAGCAAGACTTTAATCTTAAAACTGATGATGGCTCGATGCACATAAGGGGCGTACAAACCAACCTCAACCACGGAAGGTAGTACCCACTTGAGTGAGAGAAAACATTTTCTATCAAATCACTCAGCAAACACTTTTTATTCTGAAAACATTGCAATTTAATGCAGATAATCAAATTCAGAGCCATTCTATCACCACTTATTCACAAAATATGCTTATTCATGTAAAACACATCAAAATAGACCATTTCGGCCATTTTTATATTTTTCGTACCTAGGGGCATTTTCGTAATTTTTCCATATTTGAGTACTATCGAGAAATTTTTTATTCATACTCTATACGAAAATTTAGGTGTACGTAAACGACGATAAAATACGTACAGCTATCTCTAAGAGCTTACGGAATCCCTTACCTCAAAATGAGTCGACTGCGAATTTTTATTCTTTATCTCTCCGAATCACGCAGTCTAATGGGCTCTGGACGTATTCTTGAAAGCTAAATCTTTCCTTGGTGACACGTAAGTCGAGATCCGCTCGAATTCGTACACGTCGCCTACCGTTTTTTCGCTACACAGCAATATATATTTAAACCGATTAATTTCGGTCTAATATAAATTCAAATTAATTATCCGAAAAATAATTCGACTGATTTTCGACCACTTACCGGTCTACTGCTGTGCTGAGATAACACTGAATTTTTTCCAAAATTTTTTTTCTCTCTCCTCTTTCTCTCTCCTACTGAACCGGTTCGGATCGGTTCAGCCCCTTTCACACTGAATCGGTCCGACCGGTTCAGGTGAGATTTTCGCCGTTCATGGAGATTCCGGCCGGTTCTCAGGCCGTCGCTGGTGCCGTTCGGCACGCCTCGGCCTAGGTAACCTTCGGTTGGAAGGGCTCAGCCCAAATCGGAGCCGGTGACCGCCGTTCTTCCATTCTCTCCCGCGGGTTCCTCCCTCGCCGATCTCCTCATCGCCGGCGATCTGGGGCGCGTCATTGCTGTCGGACGCTTCCTCTGGGCCGGTCGTCCCTTCGCAGACCGTCTCGCGCTCTCCGTCGCCGTCGTTGCTCGCCGGTGAAACTAGCAGAGGAGGTCGGTTTGGGGGGGGGAAGCTGCCTCTCGTTTTCGGGTTTCTGTTTCTTTTTTTTTTTCATTCGATTTCTTTTTTTTTCTTATTTTTTTTATTTATATATATTATATTATATACAATATAATATAATATATCTATCAAAATATCTACAAAATACATATAATAATACTAAAATAATCTTATAATTTAAAATATAATAATAATAATAATAAAACAAATATTATTATTATTATTAGTATATTTTATTCCCATAGTGCATTTTATACACTAAAATTTATACATCCTTGTACATATATTTTATTTTATTTAATTCCACCAAAATATATGTGCATTCCATTTCATTTTATCTCATTGATTTATCCCTCCGAAAATATTATTTTTCTATATTTTCGGGGTAAATTGCCAAATTAGAAAATTTTCGGTTTATCATTTTCGGACTAATTTTCCTTCTTGGACTCCCTATATTTTCGTGTTCTGAGTCCATATTTACGATCGGTTTAACCTAATTTCATTTGATTTGTCTCAAATTTATCCGAACTCTTATTTCGGTACTTTAAAATTTATCGGTACCCACTTTAATTATTTATACTTGAAATTGTATAATTTCTTCTTTATTGCCCGATATATCATAATTATATATTTAACATAATATATTTTCAAAGAAAAATATGAAATTCGGGTCTTACAGTAACCTTGTTCAACGCCTGATAATCCACGTATATTCGAAGGGACCCATCTTACTTCTTCTGAAATAGCATAGAGGCACCATATGAGGCATTCGTTGGTTGAACGAGACCGGCCTCCAGCAACTCATCGAGTTGTTTGCGTAACTCTGCCAGCTCCTGTGAGGGCATTCGATAGGGTGCCTTTTCTGGTGGTCTCGCTCCCGGCTCCAACTCGATCCAGTGATCAACATTTCATCGCGGTGGCAGCTCATTGGGCAACTCGGGTGGCATAACATCGCTGAATTCCTCGAGCACCTTCGCGATGCAATCAGGTACATCCACAACATGGTCTGGTTTGATCTCAACCAGAGCTGCGAGCATCGTCGTCTCGCCACGCTTTACTCCTAACTTAAGCTGCGAAGCCGATTGCATCAATGGCTTCTCGGCCACTCGTCCCTCATACTCTGCTGGGACGAAACCCTGGTGCCTTTCATCACCAATCCATAAGTCGCGATGGCTAGGTAGAGGCGCGACCTTTACCTCTACGAAAAATTCCATTCCAAGGATAATCTTGAAATCATCAAGGGACACGACCATGAAAGAACATGACTTCTACCAATCACCCACTCTCAATATTATCATCGTGACTCCTTGTACAGGCTGAGCTCCAAAATTTACTGACTTGATTTGGCTGGAACTCTTTGAAAAAACTAGTCCAAACTGATTCATTGCTCGCTGCGTCATGAAGTTGTTGGTCGCGTCGGTGTCCAACATTGCGCGTGCCACTCGTCCATTTACCAACACTGGCATGTACATCAGGCCCTTGTAGACAGTTCGCTTGTCTACGGTGATGGCATTTAATAGCCGCAACGGATTGAGTCGAGGGTTCGCCTCTTCTGACTCCAAACCATCTTGGGCGATCAAGGCTGAAAGTTTCTCCCTTCGGGGAGAGTCTCTCGCAAGGTGAGGCCTATTGCACAGAAAGCACCCTGTCTTCTTGGCTTGGGGTGGATCCATCCCCTTTGGCTTTGATGGCTCACCATCCCTCTTCTTGTCATACCTTTTCGACCTTGCCTCTGGATTCGTTTCCCCTCGTCTCTGGTCTTCCTCTTGTTAGTATTGGAGGAAGTGGCTCCATATTTAAAATCGTTAAGGTTGTCTGCTGCTGCAAGGGCTGAAGGTAGGTCCGTCACCTTCAGTCGCCTCAACTTCGCCTGTGTCCAAGGCTGAAGCCTTGAAAAGAAATTAAAGACACGATCCTCCTCGGTCATGTTGTTGATTTCTAGCATCAAGAAGCTGAATTCCTTGACGTAGTCCCGCATAGCCCCTGTGTGCTTCAGCTTCTTAAGGGACTCTCTTGCCAGCCATGCTGTGTTCATGGGAAGGAATTGGTCCCTCAATTCCTTCTTCAGCGCATCCCACATTTGAATTGGGGTCCGTCTAGAACAAGCATCATTATCCAATTGGGTCCGCCACCAAAGTTTCGCATCACCGCCAAGGTACATGTTGGCGATGGAAACTTGCTCATTCGCATCTACCCGAGCAGCCTTGAAATATTGCTCCATGTCTCAGATGAAGTTCTCGAGATCCTTAGCATTTCGACTCCCTTGGAATTGCTTTGGTTCGGGCACCTTCAGCTTAAACGGTGGTTTCTCCCCATTATTCCCGTCAAGTTGCGAGCCACCAACAACTACCTTCAACAGATTGACATCCGTTTCAATGTCGCCAACTCGATCTGCCAACGATTGGATCTGCTCCATCAGATCAGTGATGCGATCATTGAGATCACTCTAGAAATCACTCATCGCGAGCTGAAGGTCCGCGATAGCTTGCGAATGGAGAGCTGCTTGCTCTGAGAGTGAGGTAGCGGCTGGCGCAGGCGCGCCAATCAACTCCTCAAGGACGACAACTCGTTCACTCAAAGTTTCGACCATCGAAACACGGGCTTTGATACCAAACTGTCATGGGGTTATCTCGGACTATGATTTTTCCACACCTTGTGATGGCACTAAGTCTCGCACTTAGTCAGCCAACCAATACCCAACCGAACACACACAAGAGTAACATGGACAATTCGCAAGAAAGTGCACGACTATAGGAATTCCCAACCTTTCTATTCACAGTTTAGAAGGAAAAAGGGTCTGTTGCAAGGACACAACAACAACTCACAGCCGAAGGTTTGTGTCTCACTGCCATTCACAACCCACAATATATAGGCAAGCACTGGCTGACACCCCCAGCCAGAAAAGGAAAGCAGATCGAATACATTCATTGTAATCCCAAGGATTACGGACAGATTGCCTCCAGAGATCTCGCCCCAAATCTAGCAAGTCAACTGTATCAGCTTGGATTATGTCGGATTCTCTCGGATTCTCCCGAGATACTCTCAATCCCCCACAATCACGCTTGTCTATCAATACGCTCTTGATGCGCGCCGGGATATCCGCCAGACGCGTATCAATCCGCATTCAATACTCATCAATTCCTTTAGTGCCTATCAAGTGTGATGTCCGCATCACGCAAATTCGACAGTAGCCAATTGTCGTTGATGCCAAATCTCCAACCCGAGACCTGCTTAATGCCACCATGTGCCAACTTGCACACAATCGCGTATCCCGCGCGCATCTCGCGCGCCCTGCGCGCATTCAGCTCAAGAGGGTGTGACAGTAGGTTTATTATGCCTACACGAGAAGCTTAGGTTACATGATAAATCTTTGTCTCTACAGGTGAGTAGGAGTATTAAAGTAGTGATAATGTACTTTAAATTGTGGAGATTTGTAACTTACCTAATTTTTCCTAAAAAGTATATCATAAAAGTTTATAATATGAGTTTAAATATATATATATATATATTATAGTAAAATTTCATAATATTTCGATATTGAAATGTTATATAAATATAATAAAAGATTCTTTAAATATAACAAATTGATTTTAAAATAAATATTCATCTTAAAATTTTACATGATATCATAATAAGCGTCATGTTAATATTGTCGTAATAAATTATTATTTTTACGTGAAAAATTTGTCACATAATAATCATTTCACTTATTATTAATTAAATTTACGTCCAACTATCATTATAAAATAAAATAAATTTACTCAAAAAGTAGAAAGGCATATTACCTACCTAGGACACCCAAGTAGTATGAAAGGGGTACATCGGTATATGGGACCTTGTTTAGGTTTTGAGGATTAGGAATAGAGATGTATTCCTCCCACCCCATCAATCCCCAAACATGGTTGCCTACCTTGAAGTCTGGATGAGTGGATTGTATCACCCTCGCAACACCATACCCTACCAAAACCTGATCAGCACATATACACAGAAATGCATCAGAATCACGTGAACACCTTTTCATTATTTTAGAGCCTATTTCACTTCGATTAGGTCTGTAGTATTGCCCTCATCAAGTAAGTTGATCACTCAGCCATTCCAATGCGTTTCTCCATTTTATTGGATTTATTTGAAATTACCTCTTACTACTACTGGATCTATGTAATTGGGTGCATATAACCTAAAAGCAGCTTAATAAGTGTTTTTTTTATTGGGAAAGGACATACTTAATTACAAGAGAGTATATAGGGAGCTGAAGATAGAAGATCATGTTAAATTTCAGAGTGTGCAATATTCAACCTAAAATCTTCAATTCTAGTAAGTGACAAGGTCTAACTTGTACATAACACTAAATATGATATAAGAGTACGCTTTAAAAGAAAAAAAAAAAAAGATAGAAAAAAGTTGTGGCTTAACTTTATTTTCAATATTTTAAATGATTTCTAACATATATCTAAGAAAAATTTACATACATCTCTTATGTCTCACTGGCATGTGGTATAAAACCATAACCACGTATAATCAGTTATGGTAACACTACAAGAAAATAGATCTTTAGCGACGGAAAAAAAAATCAATAACGACGGACTTGAGATGAAGGTTTGTGAAAATGTTTCTTTACTTTTAGTGGTGAAAAGAAATTCCATTGTTAAATCCATCTGTAAATGCTTCGCACGAAATATTTGATTTGGCACCAAAATTAGCGACAAAAATTAGTGATAGATTTCCGTCTCTAATTTTGGTTTGTAAGCATGAAAAAAATGACAAAATTCTTTCGTTCAATTTTCATAAATTTTAAGGAATAATTCTTTTAATATTTTTTTTGTACTTTCTAAAAGAATTTAACTGGTGCTAAATTCCATCTCTATTTTCATAAATTAAAAAAAACTACATTATTTTATTTTTAGTATTTTTAAGTGAAATTTAGCTATGGATGTATTGCATGATAAGTATGAATTAATAAGGAGATCAAACTTCTACAACAAGAGTCACCTTAGATTCTAAAGGCTACGTATATCTTTTAAAATCTTAGTGTGAAACTTTTTTGATTTATTGCATGATAAGTATGAATCTTAAACAAAGAGATTCGTGATGATTAGTTTCTCGGAGAAATTTTTTTGATTTTTGCTGCATTAGACTCTTTCATCAATGCATAAATCCATTTATACACAACTTAAGAAACAAACAATATCATCTGTGGCCAATAAAATTAAAGAGTTTCAACATAGTTTTTGAACTATATCTTAAAATATAAAAAAGACAAATGTAATTTTAAAAAGTATACATGATAGTTTTTTTTTTTTAGCATAAATTACTCATAGAATTTAAAATCTTCATCCAGTATATATTTTTTTTTCAAACTTTTCATTTTTTTTAATCATTAAATTAATTTTTTAAATAGCATGGAAAGGAAACCAATAAAATATTATCGTATTAGTTTCAATATTTGGTATTCAATTTATTTTGAAAAACTTTTCATATTCTAATTACTTTTTGGTACACATATTCTAATTATTTTATGTACAAAAAAGTAAAAAAAAAGCCTTATTGTATTAATTTTTAATCTTTTACATTTTCTTATTAATTAGTTATTTTAAAAAAAATATAAATCAACTTATTTGAAAAACAATTCAAATTTTACTAGCCACCTAATTTAATTAAAATGTTAAGAAAATAAAAATCATAAAATGTTATTATATTAATTTTAATACTTCTATATTTCATTAATCAATGATTCAAAAATAAATTTTTTGAAAGATCCAAAAATACTTCTTTATATTGCTTATTATTTAGATTTTTACAACTGTTATACTCATTTATGATTATTTATTGGTTTGTTTGTGGTTTTTTTCTCATTTAGTTTATTAATAAGTTTGTTGTGATAGTAAAGAATTGAGATTTTACTCCATTAAGATTTCATTTTCGGATTTTAAGGTTTTATGATATTGATATAGTCCCTCTTTTGTAATTTTCTTTTAGAATTTTGTTTTTTATTATTTTTATATTTTATTCTAATTAAAGAAACAACATAAGTAGATTAATTGGACGCAAAGTGATTAAAACGTTTGTTATCAAGAAAATTGGATGTAAAGTGATTGTAGTCCAAATAGGCTGTAATCACTTTGTGTTAAACCCTAACTACTTGACCAGGCGCCCAGCTCATAAGGGATCGACTGGGGGAGCTGTAACGAGTGCGGAGCGCGGGAAAGCTTTGCATGGGGCGTAACGGGACGTGCACCAAAACAAGCAAGACAGGCACTTGGCTTGGGCGGATTGCCAAGCATGAAGCGGAGACGCTAACGGACGATGATCGTAGTTTACGGGTGGCAAGCTAAGGCGAATCCTTAAAAATCAGGATAAGGATAAATGCGAGTCATAAGCCAGGATAAGCGGAGAAGTCTTGGCAGACCGAATCACTGGAGATTATCACAGATATAAATTCTGAAGAGCATTGAGGTGACGATCATCCGGAGAGTCCTTAGTTTAGAAGGAATTAATCCTATAGAGTTCCTGTTGTAATCAAACTCAGTTGCCTACGTGAGGGGATGTCCTCACTTGCCTATATAAACCCCAAGGGAGGGGGTAGAATGTATTCATTCATCATTCATTGAGAGAATCATTCAGGGAGAAAGAGAGTGATAGCTAAGAGCGGTCTTCTTGGCTAAATATTGTATTCCTTTTTATTGCGGATTAATAGAAAGGCTCTTTTCTCTAAAGCTTGAGTGTTGTTTGCTTTATTAGTATACTTTGTCGAGTCATCTTTCTGCTCGAGTATTATATCGTTGCGTATTGACCCGGATTTGAGTTAGTGTGGAGATTGACTGTACTAAGTTGCGGAGAACTTATGCCATCACTGAGAAAAGTTCTATAGGAGAGAACGACCCCGTGACAATTTGGTATCAGAGCGAAGTTTTGGATCATAGCACACGAGTTGACTGACAGAGTTGCTGTACTTGAAGTAATGGTGGGCATACCGCAAGAGGAGGCGGGTACAATGGTTGAGCAGATTCAGGCCATGGCAGGCAGTGTCCAGGAGTTGACACAGCTGGCATTCGACATGCAGAAGGAGCATGCTAATCGCTACACCAACATCATGCAGCATGTTCGTGATCTATCGGATAAATTTGATGTGCAGTTGAATTTCCTGAAGGCTGACGTTTTATTGATGAAACGCGCAATGATTGCTACAGAACATGGGGAGGTGTCTAGTGGCAAGGGAGGTGATAGCAGCGATCTTCAGAAGAAGATAAAGGTGCCTGAACCTAAGGAGTTCGCAGGAGTTCGCAATGCGAAGGAGCTTGAGAATTTTCTATGGGACATAGAGCAATATTTCAAAGCTGCCCGAATACCGGAGCAGGACCAGGTTACAATCACTAGCATATACCTCTCGGATGATGCTAAGCTATGGTGGCGAAGCAGACTGGCAGATGACGATAGTGCTGATCGTCTTAGGATTGAAACATGGGACGCACTGAAGAAGGAGTTACGGGATCAATTCCTTCCCTTGAACGCGGCATGGGTCGCGAGAGAGGTACTCAAGAAATTAAAGCACACGGGTTCTGTGCGAGATTATGTCAAGGAGTTTAGCTCTTTGATGTTGGACGTCAAGAATATGTCAAAGAAGGATAAGTTGTTCAACTTTTTCTCAGGACTTCAGCTATGGGCTCAGGCTGAGTTACATAGGCAGAACGTGAAGAATCTGCCACAGGCAATTGCGGCTGCAGACAGTTTGGCAGATTACAAACTGGGTTCTTCTTTGAACATTGGGGAAAGGAAGAAGAACAATCCTGATGGAGATAGGGGAAAGGCAAGAAGGACTGGAAGAAGCACCAGAGAAACAAGGAGAAGGTTGAGTCTTCTAAGCCGAGGGACCAGATCCACCCCAAAGCAAGGGAGATTGGAGTTGTTTCTTGTGTAATGGGAATCACAAGGCTCGAGATTGCCCTAGACGGACCAAGTTGGCGGCCTTCATGAGTAAGGAGGAACCGGATGACGAATGTCCAAAAGTTACCCCAATGCAGTTGCTCAACGTTATTCGGACCGAGCAGCAAGCTCCTCATAAGAGACTAATGTATGTTAAAGCTGAGGTGAATGGGAGACCGATTCGAGCGATGCTTGATACAGGAGCAACCAACAACTTCGTTTCATTGAACGCAGTTGAGCATCTTGGCCTGAAAGTCACGAAGAGTAACAATCAGGTGAAAATAGTTAATTCTAAAGCCCAAGGTATCCAGGGAACGGCTACCGCATCGGTGAGGATAGGGACTTGGCAACAGGAGTGTAAGTTCTTGACTTTACCTATAGATGATTTTGATGTGATCATGGGCATTGAATTCTTTGTGCAAGCAAAGGCATTTGCTATTCCACATTTGGGTGGATTGATGATATCTGACGAGACGTGTCTAAACTTTGTCCTTGCGGAGAGAGGACAAGGTCCTGGGAAGCCGTTGCTGCAGTCGACTTCACAAGTAAACACCGGGTTGAAGAAGGGGGAGATAACCATACTTGCTGCCCTGGTTGAGGTAAAACCAGACACGGTTGTTGAGGTACCGGATGAAGTAGCGACGGTGCTGAATGATTACAAGGATGTAATGCCCCCAGAATTACCCAAGGCACTACCACCTAAGCGCGCCATGGACCATAAGATCGAGTTGGAACCGGGAACTAGACCACCTGCATGAGCACCTTACAGGATGAGTCCTTTGGAGCTAACCGAGTTAAGGAAACAGCTTGGTGAGTTGTTGGATGCGGGATATATCCAACCATCGAAGGCACCATATGGAGCCCCAGTTTTGTTCCAGAGGAAGCAGGATGGCACACTGAGAATGTGTGTTAATTACCGAGCCCTGAACAAGGTAACAGTCAAGAATAAATATCCAGTTTCAAATGTCGCTGATCTGTTCGACCGGTTGTCGAAGGCGGCATATTTTACCAAGTTAGACCTGAGATCAGGATATTGGCAAGTAAGGATTGCCGAAGGAGATGAAGCTAAGACAGCTTATGTGACGAGGTATGGCTCTTTTGAATTTTTAGTTATGCCTTTCGGTTTAACTAATACACCTGTGACATTTTGCAACTTGATGAATGATGTGCTTTATAAGTACCTGGATCACTTTGTGGTGGTATACCTAGACGATATTGTGGTGTATAGCCAGACGCTTGCAGAACATGTGCAGCACCTCAGGGTGGTGTTTGAGACTTTGAGGAAGCACTCTCTTTATGTGAAAAAGGAGAAGTGTGAGTTTTGCCAGCAGGAGATTATGTTCCTAGGTCACAAAGTTAGCAGTGGGAGAATACGGATGGATGAGAGAAAGATCCAAGCCATTGTTAAATGGTAAGCCCCTGCAAAGGTCCCGGAGTTACGGTCTTTCTTAGGACTAGCCAACTATTACCGAAGGTTCATCAAGGGATATAGCAAGATGGTGAGTCCTTTAACTGATCTTTTGAAAAAGGACAAGAAGTGAGCATGGTCTGATGAATGTGAGCGAGCTTTTCGAGAAATCAAGGAGGCAGTGACATCCAATCTAGTGTTGAGACTGCCAGATTTCAAGCTACCGTTTGAAGTTCACACGGATGCCTCAGACCGAGCCATTGGAAGGGTGTTGGTCCAAGAATGACACCCTATTGCTTATGAAAGTCGCAAGCTGCAGGATACGAAAATGCGATATTCAGTTCATGAGAAGGAGATGAATGCAGTTGTGCATTGTTTGGAGGTGTGGAAGCATTATCTGTTGGGAACGAAATTTGTGGTGGTGACAGATAATGTGGCTAACACTTATTTCAAGACACAGAAGAAGCTGAGCCCGAAGCAGGCACGATGGTAAGAATTTCTTGCAGAGTTCGATTTCACCTGGGTATATAGACCAGGAAGGGAGAACCAGGTGGCAGACGCGCTGAGTCGTAAGATAGTCCAGTCTTATGTTGCTTTATTATCCGCTATTGAGACTAACCTGATTGACAGGATAAGGCAGCAGGCATCAGCAGATAAGACTTATGAACAGCTCAGGGAGAACGTAAAGTTGGGCAAAGTTCGTAGGTATTGGCTCGATGGGGATTTGTTGTATGCCAAAGGCAATCGACTCTATGTTCCATCTGGCGGGGGACTAAGGAAAGAGTTGCTGAAAGAAACCCACGACCCTCAGTGGGCAGGACATCCTGGAGTGGAGAGGATGTTGGCATTGTTGTCAAGGACATATTACTGGCCGAAGATGGAGGAAGACATCGAACTATATGTCCGTACATACCACATATGTCAGATTGATAAGACCGAGAGGAAGAAGCAAGCGAGTTTGCTTCAACCACTGCCTATCCCTGAGAGGATATGGGAATCAGTTTCTATGGATTTCATTACAGGATTTCCAGAGATAAACAAGATGAAATCTATAATGGTGGTGGTAGATCATTTTTCTAAGTATGCTGTATTCATAGCAGCCCCACATGCATGTACCGCACATGAAGTTGCAGAGTTGTTTTTGAATCATGTGGTGAAGATCTTTGGATTGCCCAAGGATATAGTGAGCGATCGGGATACTCGGTTTACTGAGAGATTCTGGACTTACTTGTTCAAGCTAATAGGTTCAGAATTAAAGTTTTCAACGGCCAATCATCCGCAAACAGATGGCCAGACGGAGCGGATTAATGCATTGTTGGAAGAGTATTTGAGGCACTATGTGACCGCAAGCCAAAAGAATTGGGTGAGTCTGCTTGATTCTGCACAGTTTTGCTATAATATGTATAGATCATCTTCCACGGGTATGAGTCCAGTGGAGTTAGTATTTGGACATCAACCTACTACACCTTTGGAGATAGCAAAGACTAAGTCCCAAGGGGAATGCCCAGCGGCATACAGATTTGTGCGAGACCGTCAGGAGTTGATGGAATAGGCTAGGGAGAGCTTGGAGAAGGCACAAAGGAGGATGGTGAAATATGCAGATCAGCATAGGCGGGCACTAGAATTTGAGGTGGGTGACAAGGTGTTACTCAAACTGACGCCTCAGATATGGAGACAAGTCACAGACAAGCGGTATCACAAAGGTCTAGTGCAAAAATACGATGGCCTTTTTGAAGTTATAAAGCGGGTAGGCGCGGTGGCTTATCAGCTGAAACTGCCAGAGAGGATGAAATTGCATCCTACATTTCACGTGAGCTTTTTGAAGCCTTACCACGAAGATGTTGATCCGGGGAGACAACAGGTAAGGAAAGCTCCACCTACTGTGAGAAGCCATTTCGAGAAGAAGGTGGCGAAGATACTTGACCATAAGGCTGAGGGAACTAGTAGGAAGAATCAGAGAACCTACTACTTAGTGCAGTGGGAAGGTGAAGATGAGGCAGGCGCTACTTGGGAGAAAAACACTTCTTTGTGGCAATTCAAGGATGAGATCAAGGCGTATTTGGAGCTCATTCCGATGAGGGCATCGGCTTCCTCCGACGGGGGGAGGGTTTATTAGACCCTAACTACTTGACCAGGTGCCCAGCTCATAAGGGATTGACTGGGGGCGCTGTGACGAGTGCGGAGTGCAGGAAAGCTTTGCATGGGGCGTAACGGGGCGCGCACCAAAACAGGTAAGACAGGTACTTGGCTTGGGCGGATTGCCAAGCATGAAACGGAGACGCTAACAGACGATGATCGTAGTTTGCGGGTGGCTAAGGCGAATCCTTAAAAATCGGGATAAGGATAAATGCGGGTCATAAGCCAAGATAAGCGGAGAAGTCTTAGCAGACTGAATCACTGGAGATTATCACAGATATAAACTTTGAAGAGCATTGAGGTGGCGATCATCTAGAGAGTCCTTAGTTTAGTAGGAATTAATCCTATAGAGTTTCTGTTGTAATCAAACTCAGTTGCCTACGTGAGGGGGATGTTCTCACTTGCCTATATAAACCCTAGGGGAGGGGTAGAATGTATTCATTCATCATTCATTGAGAGAATCATTCAGGGAGAAAGAGAGTGATAGCTAAGAGCGATTTTCTTGGCTAAATATTGTATTCCTTTTTATTGCGGATTAATAGAAAGACTCTTTTCTCTAAAGCTTGAGTGTTCTTTACTTTATTAGTATACTTTGTCGAGTCATCTTTCTGCTCGAGTGTTATATCGCTGCGTATTGACCCGGATTTGGGTTAGTGAGGAGATTGGCTGTACTAAGTTGCGGAGAACTTAGGCCATCACTGGGAAAAGTTCTATAGGAGAGAATGATCCCGTGACACTTTGCAGCCCTGGCTGCAAAGTTAATTTTATTCATTTTACCCAAATTACCCTTTTACTACAAAAGGGTATTATCATGTATGAAAAATATTTTACATGGATTTGTATGAATTATTATAACTTTCATGGATATTATAGGTACTATGTTGATGTCATGATAATTAAAAATTTACAATTGATATATTAAAATTTCGAATTACATTAATAATATATGAATTATTAATATTATACTAATTAAAATTTAAATTAATAATAATACCTGACAATTTAAAATTACAAATGATGAGTAATATTAATAATACAATTTTTATTTTAATTAATTTTCATTGAAAAATTATTTTTATAGTCAGGGATATTTTTAAAATTTGTCACTACTTTCTCAACAAAGTAACTGCATACCAAACGCTGCGAAGTTACTTTTCCTGCAATTTAAACAGAATTTTACATTGTCATACCAAACACTACAAAATTAATTTTTTAATAATCACATTCCTTATAATTATTTTTCTTACAATCACTTTTTTTATAAGTTATCAAATGCCACCGTAATCTAAGTATTACCTAGACGGTAGGAGCTGAAGAGAAAACAAAGCACTTACCGAGGCAGGGGAGAAGGAGCTTTGGAGAATGGTTCCGGGGTGAGAGATATGGTCGTGGGACATGCGGTGACGCATGTAAGGGTCACATGCAAGATACAGATTCTTAAGAAGCAAGCCCACGGCTCCATTGGGGATGCTGCACTCTGTCTCTGACCAATTCAGCTTGAAGTCTCCCTCTTTCGGCCACCCTCTCACGTACCTATTCAACACAACCTGCTTGTTGCGCACCATTTCTTCTTCTTCTTTAGATAACCAACTCTGTCTCTCTGGGCTTAATTTTCGTGATCTGGACAAATCCGCCAACAGATCATTGAATATATAGAAGCTGTGGAGTATTGTGCGCGTGTGTGTTTATTTATTTATTTTTATATAAATAATGCTAATTTTGACGATTGTTAAAGAGAACCAGAATAAAAATAGCAATGTGAAAAAGAAGCATTTCTCTTTAACAATCATTGCGACCCGGTGGCCCGCCAATGACGACTGTTCAGTTGAAGACAGACCACGGACAGAAACATAGACACTCGGCAATATATTAGTGAGGATAACGAGGCGCTTTAATCGACAAAAAGTTTGTCGATAATTTAGATGAAGGATTAAAAAATTAATCATTAAAATATATATTTTTAATAAAATAATAATTTTTTTTTTAAAAAATAAAATAATTAAATTATCTTTTTATTATTTTATTATATTATATTTAACTTCATCATATTAAAAAGTGCGGTGAGAATTAAACAATCTTTAGCATAATTGGCATTGAATTTTCACCTATTTAATTTGATTAATATTTTATTCAATTAATTTATAGACATAATTTAGACATGATCATTCATTCCCCCTTGATAACTTTCGATTGCAACTAATTAAAAATTTTTTCGAGATAAAGTCAACTTTCTATTAATTGGAATAAAAACCATTACAATCTTGATTTAAAAGGTCTTCAAGAATATGACAATCTTCAATTCAGTACATCTCAATACTTGATGAAAGAGCATGTTGAGCAAGGAAATGAGCTGCCTGGTTACTATCCCTCCTCACATGTAATATTTTACGGCTTCCGAAACTCCTATTTAAAGACATTCCTTTTATTATCAGGTTTTCCGATCGTGGATAAATCTTCTTCCTCTGTCTTCAACATTTTTATCACTCCTAGTAGATCTCCTTCAAGTACAATGGAAAGGAATCCCACCATTTTGTCACCACCTACATTGCTTTAACTACTGCTCATGCCCTTGCTATAGCTGGGTCTATTATAGTTTCAATGGTGATTGAAGATGCACCCTACAGCCGACCATCGAATCTCCGATAACTATGCCGATCCCATCCTTCTCACTATCTTCCCTCAAAGCTCCATTGAAATTCATTTCCACATATGTTGCTTGTGGTGGCTCCCATCTACATGGCTCATTGTGGTTTTGTCTAGGGATTTAAATTGCGGTTGCGGTCACGTTTTCGATTGCGTTGCGTTTATTGCGGTTTCGGACATAACGGAGATTATTGTGGTCATAACGATCATCGCGGTCGTGAATTTTTTTTAATATTGTATAACTTTTTTAACGGACGATAGCGACAATAACGGTCGATTGCGGTAATAACGACTCTCGATAACGGTAATAACGGTCTTCGATAACGATAATAACGGATCAATTAGGTCATTACGGGTGTGACACCTGCTATTTCACGCATAGCGGCCGCTATTTAAAACTATGGTTTTGTCCATCAGCCCTGCTATGTGTATAATTGAAATCCTGTAAATATTTGGTGACAAATTGGGCTATTTCCCTGGGATCCCTTGGCTCTTTCCCTTTTATCTCAAAATTTTTGCTATGCCACATAACCTATGTAAGACCTAACACTTTGAGAACTTATCTCGAAAATATGAAAAAATATATTTTCAAAAAACCAATAAAATATAAATGTACATGTGCGTGTGAATATTAGTGTATAAAATACATCATGATTATATAATATTAGTATAATAATATAAAATAATTGTTATATTATTATTATAATAATATTATATTGAGATATTTATAAATGTTGGGATATTATATTATTGTATTATATAATATATATAGAAAAAAAGAAGAAGAAAGAAACGAAAAAAAGGGAAACAGAAGTAGAAAACGCGAAAAAATATCGCGCTCACAGTGGACTGAGAAAACCGATTTCCTTTACTTCCATCTTCGGTGAGCAACGACGGCGAGAGAGTACAGGGAAGAGACCGGCGAGGGATGACCACACCAGGTGACTGCCGAGAGCCGTTACGCACCGTGGATCACCGACAAAAGGCAGATTGGCGAAGCAAAGGCCGAAAGGGAGAAAGGAAGATTCAGCGGTCACCGGCACCGATCTGACCCCAACCAAGCCAACCGAAGATTCCCCAGGCGAAGCCGCGTCGAACGGTGTCAGACCCGAGTTTTTGATTTACGTATGTAGCTTGTACCTTATGATTCCTATGTGTATGAACGTTATATTTCATAGTTGAATCATAAGAAGAGTATTTACTATCATGCAATCGATTTATTGAGAATTAAAAATGCATGTAAGCTACATAACAGCGAGATGAGGGTTAAATTAATTTTCGAGCAAGTACAGGGGTAAGACGGTCAATTGACCGAAATCCGATATAAATACGATGAGACAATTTCATTAAAAATATGAAATCGAGAAATCTTGATCAATAACGAGGAAAATATTGAATTTCGAGTCCAATTGATCGAGATATGAATTTAATTAATATTTTTAGAATTTTCGTCTCAAAAAATGAGCCCGAAAATAGTGAAAAAATATACCGAAAAGGTAAAATCGGACTGATAAATTCATTTACGGACTAAATGAATTTAATAGAAAATTTTGGAATATTTTAAGATTTTTAATATTATTTTAAGAATTAAAATAATATTAAAAATATATTATAAAGAAAAAAAACAAAAAAAAAAGAATGAAAATCTGAAAAAAATGGAAAACGAAACCCGCGTGAAGACGAAGCGAAGCCGACCCGAGGAGAATTCTTCACCGGCGACGAACCAGCGGCCGATGGCGCGAGGAGTGCTGGGCAACGGGACGACCGGCATCGGGGGAGAGTTCGACGGCCACCACGCGCCTGGAAACGCCGCCGGCGGAGAGATATGCGAGAGGGAAGCCGCGGGAGAGAAAGACGGATTCGACGGAATTCGACGCCGGTCAACCCCGTACGAGGCCAAAAGAAGCGTTTAGAGGCGAGGCCGAACCATTTGGTGGTGGAATCGACTGGAGAACCGGTCGGACGACGCTGAAACGGCAAAACGAGCCCTGAACCGGTCGACCGGTTCAGTGAAAAGTGACTGTGCTGAACCGGACCGGACCGGTTCAGCCAAGGAGAAAAGGGGAAAAAGAGGAAAAAGAAAGAAAAAGGAAAAGAAAAATTTTTGAGATTTCACCGGACTTCAGGTAAGTCGATACGAGGTCAAAAGTGACCAATTTAATTTTCGATAAATTTATTTAAATTATATTTAATCGAAAATTGACCCGGAGTTAATATACGAAATTGTGCAGTTCGACGATTAATTCCGAATGAAAGTCCGATCGAACTCCGATTCGCCCACCATCGCACAATCTCGGGTAAGTAAAGCTCATTTACGACAAATTATGTGATTTATGCGTATTTAAGATTTAATTTACGCATTTCGGATTAAATTTCAGATTTAGTGAATTATATTCGAAAAATTGAATAAAATGTCGTAAATGATATACGGGCTATCCAAAGAGCTTGGAATAAAGCCCAATGGGTATTGATAAGCCCAATGAGTCGATAGACCCTGATGAACGGGCTTAATACGGATTAAGGCCCGATTAACGTGATTAAGGCACATTAAGCGTAAAAGGGTCAATTTAAGTGAAATAAACTATATTAAATGTGTAATACAGTAGGAAAAGTGTAATTAACTCAGTGAATGGTTAAATGCAGCTCCAGAGTCATATTGAGAGTTGACCGGACTGCGAGATTTGACAACACAGAGGAAGAGAGGTCACACGACGTGATCCGAGGTAGGGGACTCTTGCAAGTAGCTAGAGATATCTGTGCATATTTTCGTTGGATTTTACATTCACTGAAATTATTTGAAGGTCAGAGAAAATCTATAATAATTATAGGGACCCGATATGGATAAATTACGATTTTACCTCTAGTTAGGCGAAAAGTGAAACTTTGGAAAAGTTGTAAAAAGTATGAAAATGATGTTTTGAATGATTTTTACTGCTGTGTAGCAGAAGAGTAGGTGGATGGGCGAGGTCGATGTAAACTAAGCACACTTTATAGTGCTGATTTTAATGATTTTAAACATCCCTATTTTTAAAGAGCCATCTACCGAATTATGTGGAAACAATCGTGCTGGAGCATAGCTCGCACTTGATTTCAGATGTTTTTCACATACATTAGTGCTGGAGGTTTACTCGCACTGCATTTATTTGATATGCATTATAGAGTACTGGAGCATTGCTCGTACTCAGTTTTATGTGATTTGTGCATGATAGAGTGCTGGAGCGATTAGCTCGTGCTCGAGTTTTACATGAGATGCATGACAGAGTGCTGGAGCATTGCTCGTACTCGATTCTTCATGATTTGTACATGACATTGTACTTGAGCGATTTGCTCGTACTTGATTTGTAATGAGAACTATGCATGACCTAGTGCTAGAGGTTTACTCGCACTAGTGTTGATATTTTGACATGCATATACAGTGTTTTGAGGTGGAGTGTTGACTGTGTGTCACACTCAAGATGCGCACTGTAGTTTTTCGTGATATATACACATGTTAGAAAAATCGTGACGATTTCCTCCGTGTAGACTGAGTGTCACACTGTTAAGATGTTCTCACGTGGATTTAGAGACGTGGCATTGATTCCATAGTATGAGGGTTAAGACCTATGGCAGGCACCCCGACTATGATGTATTTCCATGGTATGAGAGGCTAAGACCTATGGCAGGCACCCCGACCATGATGTATGGGTCCACGGGTGTACGTTGTGGAGTACATTGTACCGTGTTTTGTGTTGTGGAGTTGTGGAGGAGAGTGTTGATAGCTGGCGGTTGTGATGGACTGACCCCCCTCCCGTTACAGCAGTGATAACCCGCATACTGGGTACTGTGTTGCCTGAGATTTCACCACATGTTAGGATATGTACATAGTCCAGAGATGCTCTCTTACGGTAAGATCCTTAAGCCCAACATCCTTAAGCCAGAGTGGGCGGGGAGGCTCTGTTCGGCGGGGAGGCTCTCTTACATAGTCTGGAGAGATTGCATTTAGCCACTGAGTCTCGCATGATATATCACATGTGTTTTATGGTACGGGTAGACCTAAGGGATGGGTCGAAACCCAGTTTATTTGTGTTGTGATGAGAAATGCCATATTTACTGTGTTTTGAATGTAAATGGCATATTTTATATAAAGGCATTTTTAAATGATTAAATATGCACTGTTTTGCATGAATGCCTCTGATTGATAAACCAGCATGTGTTTAGTACGTGGGATTTTAAATCTGTACTATATTATATATATATTTTAAACATGCTTTTGAATTGAGAGAAGGAAAGGCAAAGCACTATTTTCAGTAGATAGTATGGATGTCTACTTGCTTGCCCGATTTCCTTACTGAGCGCGTTGATAGCTCATCCCATTCATTTTCCCCCCATCTCTACAGATTCTCGTCAGTAGATTGAGTCGGCTGAGGTATTGCATTCCTTTGATCCACTGCCACTCCCCATCTAGCGAAAGGTATACACATGCGTACTCTTTTGTATCTGAACAATGCATAAACACAGTGATGTACACGTTTTAATATGGGGGATGTAATGATGTAATTATATTTAAGTATACGAATTTACTTATGATATAAATGTCATGTATGTATGATACGAAAAAGAATGGTAAGGTATGTCTGGATGAGGAGACTAATGCTTATTCACAGCCCAACTGTTGAGGAGATAAAGGTAAGTAAAAAGTGAAAAATTTATTGTGGTTTTTGGTAAAGTCGCGTGTGGGAGGAGGGCGTGACAAACGGTGGCTGAAATGGCCTGAGGACCGATCGAAAACGCCGGCAACGACCAAATCGCACCTGAACCTGTTCAGTGTGAAAGGGATTGAACCGGTCCGAATTGGTTCAGGAGGAGAGAGAAAAAAATTTTAGGAGAAAAATTCGGTGTTGCCCTGGCTCTACGGTAAATCGGTAAGCGATCGAAATCGACCGATTTAATTTTTTGAAAAATTAAGTTGAATTTATATTTGATCGAAATTGACCAGTTTAAATATATATTAATGTGTAGCGCGATGCTAGGCGACGAATACAAGTTCGCGCGAGCCTCGATTTATGTGCCATCACAAAAATTTGAGTAAGTGATCCTCACATACTATAACTGGTATAGTTATACGAGATTGAAATTAATCGTATGCGAATTAGAAATTAATCGCGTAAGTTATGAATTAAATTTAATATAAATTATTGTATGTGTGGAATTGAAAAAATTGATGATCATAAATGATTAAATAAACGATTCAAAAGGCTAGAAAGATTTAAGATAACAGATGAGGGTATTAGGCCAATTAAGGAGCAATTGAGCCCACTAAGGGTAAATGAGTCCAATATGTTAAATTGACTGTAGAAAAAGTGAAAGAATGAATATATCGGGGTGAGCTGATATAATATGTGCTTAGTTTTAGCCCGAGAATTGAATTGAAGCTTTGCAAAGTGATTGGCAAAAAGCGAGGAAATTAGGAAATTTCGACTCGACGTGATTCCAGGTAAGGGATCTATGTTAGCTCATAGAGATAGCTATATGTAATTTTATCGACGTTTTCATACGCTTAAATTCTGTATAGAGTATGAATATGAAATTTTCGGATAATACCCACATATGGAAAAATTATGAAAATACCCCTAGACCCGAAATTTTTTGGAAATGCATAAAGTGCATGAAATTCATGTTTTATTTGTGAAAAAGAGATTTTGTAAAGTTGGAATGATAGACTGGCTTATGATTTGACTGTATGCATTAAATTGCAGATTTTTCTAAAAGTGTGATTTGATTGACGAGTGATTTGATGAGATGTTACCCTCTCACTCTGTTTTGTATCGTTTTACGTATCGCACTAGGTTTTGAGTACCACTGTTGTGGGAAATAGAGCCAAATGTCTATTTGTGTGTGTAAAATTGTGCTGGATCTATGATGAGATCTGTGGATTTATCCAGATCAGCTCGCACTTGATTTTGGTATGGCATATGAACAAACCGTGTTGAAGCACTGCTCGCATTGGATTTTGTTGTGATGCGTGATTGATATCGTGCTAGAGCCCTTGTGTTGACTGTGTGTCACACTGACTTGCTTGCACTCAGTTTTGAGATAGGTTAAGGTTGATGATTTTAGGTTAGAGTGATAAGTCCCTAATTAGGGCACCCCACAGCCTTCAGTTATGGTGCTGTGGTTACGGAGTACGTTGTATCGTATAGACAATACGGAGTATGCTATACCATACCACTAGTCTTCGGACTTCAGACTTACATGTGTTAGCCGAGAGGCTTCAGGACCACCCTTGCACACTTGGCCCGTGATTGCTTGGGGGTTATTGACTATGGCCATATGTCATCCGATTCTATAATAAGTATATCCCTGCCTAGTCTCATCGGTTATTGAAAGCTATTTATTGAAAGTGATTTACTGAATTGATTTTGACATGTGCATTTTAAACCGAATCATAAAAGTGTTTCACTCCGAATGAGTTTTCTATATTCAGATGTGTAGCGAAGGTTCGCTATCTTTTTATTGTGAAAGTTTGTGTTATGAAATCGGTTTTCAGTGTATGCATAACATTTGAGCATGTAGATAGTATGTTTATCTACCTGCTTCCATATTTTCCTCACTTGTCGTGTTAGCTCACCCTCTTTTTTCTCCTTTCTCCACAGATTCATCCCAGTAGTTTGAGAACTCTGGGTAGTTATTGCGTTTCCTTCTACTAGCTGCGCTTACCACATCGCGTAAGGTATACACTCTTGTTATCTTTTGTATCTGAACATTTTGATGCACAGTGATGTATATTAGATAGTTTGGGGGATGTAAACGAAAATAAATAAATATAAACAGATGTACGTCGTTGTAAATTAATACAAGTACACTTTTCGTATTATGCATGTGTACAAATGTAATTTGAATTGATAAATGTGGAAAGTGATCGGCTAATATCGACTCATAGCCGAACCAATTGATGTGAGTGTCTCGTGATATGGGGTAAGTAATGATATAAATGTAAGTAAAAAGGGTCACGACAACCTATGCACACGTCTGGACCTCCTCCATTTTCCCATGATCATTAGAGCTCAACAAAATAGGTAGCCACTCTTTATCATTTGTGTCCTCTGTTCACTGCCATACACCATCCAAGCTAAAACAATTTCGAATAGCCCATGATTTCTCACAAATGCTGATTACATATTTTATAGTTTCCTCTTGCTATTTGCATCTTGGATAGCAGACATCCACACTTATGTGTCTCTAGTTAAGATTGCATAGCATTGTTAATATCCCATGGTTGAGTCTCCAGCGGAATGCTTTTATCTTATTTGGAACTTTTGCTGACCATAGATTCCTCCAAACAGTTCTCCTTGCAATCGTAAATTCCTGTTCCTGATGTTCTAAATATTGGTTTCCTGTGATTCTATTTTTTGGTAGCACATAATAAGCGCCCCTAACTATATATTAGTCCCCTGATGTTATCTACCACTTCGCCCCAAAGGAATAGTTTTGATTTTTTTAGCCTCTGCCTTAGTAAAAAGATCTATAAATAAATTGGTTTTCTAAGCCTTTTTTGTTGCTCAATTAATTACTCCACCAAAACATCCTTTAATAATATTGACCCCTCATTTCATTTGAGTGAACTATTTGGCTCCTCCAACCTATCTTTCTAGATTCTAATCGAGTCTCCCTTCCAACTCTCCATTTCTTACTTGCTTGTACAACAAGCTTTGATGACCAAATGCTTTGCCATAAAAAGGATGGTCTAGATCCTATGGATGATTTAATAAAGGATGATGTGGGAAAATATATTTTGTTCAGCACCATATATGCCAAAGAATTTTTATTTTTCAGTAGATGTCAAGCTCGCTTTCCTAACATTGCAAGGTTGAAACATTCAAGATCTCGAAAACCCATTCCACCATTATCCATGCTAAAACACATGTTTCGCCATTTGACCTAATAAATTCCTTTTCTTTTTGCTTCGAGGACCACCAGAACCTTCTAATCAAGCTGCTAAATTTCATAGGGCCTTTAGAAATAAGAATCGAAGCACAGATTTAATAAAGACTTCTTTTCTCCTTTGAGAGAGAAACTTTTTACTCCAATGCTGTATTCTTTTCTGCACTCTCTGAGTAATTTCCTAAAATGAGCTCCTATTGTTTATGCCAACCATAGTTGGTACTAAGATAATTCTCAGGTGCAAAATAACTTGGATACCAAATAGTTCTTTAATAGACTTACGCCTATCATGACCCACATTGCCACTATAAAACAATGATGACTTCCCAAAATTTATGGATTGTCCCCAACTCTTCTCATATTGCATTACCATGTTCATCAACCATTCACATCCGCTAAAATTGCTTTTACAAAAAGCATGTTGTCATCTGCACAAAAATAGGTGAGTAATTCAGGGACCAAATCTGCATGCCTAGGCACCATGCATTTTGCCATCCCTTTGATATTTATCTAGTAATGCAGACTAGGCTTCTGTGCATAAAAGAAACAGGTAAGAAGAAAGATGATCTCCTTGTCTAAGCCCTTTTTTTGGAAAGAAAATATTAGTGCATGACCCATTAACCATGATAAAGTAAGACACAAGCGTAATACACCTCATGATTAGATTAGTCCAACGATTATGAAATCCCAATTTCAACATCATAGACTCCAAAAATTATCATTCTACTTTACCGTAAGCTTTACTTATATCTAGCTTAATAGCCACACACCATTTTCTTCCCTTTCTTTTCAACATTAAAGGTGTAAAAGTTCATACACTATTAGTTCATTATCCAAGATTAATCTACTTGGGACAAAAACACTTTTGTTTTCACTACCATAGGTAGAAAGAACATGTTTAAGCCCATTATCTGGAGTTTTGGCAATTGTTTTGTAAATGACATTACACTAGCTAGTAGGTCTAAAACTTCTTATTGTCCTTTGATTATTAATATTAGGAAAAAAGTACAATAGTCGTGCTATCTATCTCATTTAAGGACTCACTCCCATTTTAAAAAAGACAGGTAATAATTAATAATATTTGGACCAATAATGAGCCAATATTTTTGATAAAAGATGGGAGGCATACCATTGAGTCTTGGTGCTTTATTTGGGTACATTTGGTTGATGGTTGTTTTAATCTCCTTCATTTAGAACTTTACAAGAAAAAACTCATTCATCTCATTCGACACTCGAATGTCTACTGTCCGTAACTCCTTATCCATCTTTAATGGTCTTTGAGACTTGAAAATATTTTTAAAATAATACACCACTACCTCCTTTATCTCATCCTTGTCCTCGATCTATCTTCCACTGTCATCCTCACTCTAGTTATAAAATTTTTCTATTTGTGTTCAGAGGTTTGTGCATTAAAAAACTCAATGTTTCTATCACCCTCTCTAAACCATAAGATCCTTGACCTTTATTTCCAATATTTTTCTTTTTTTAGCCATCAAATCTTTCAACTTACCATGAATGTCATCTTCCTTCTTCAAACAATTGTTATCCAAGTCTTGAGCTTTAGGATGAGTTAGCTCTTTATGCAACATTTCAATTTTATTTCACATCCTTTGGAAAGTATGGTAATTCCATGAGCTAAGGGGACTCGACGCATATTCTATTTTGTCTAAAACACCCATCAACTAATTATCACTCTACCCCTCCTTTATTTTGCACTTACAGTTCTCCTTTTTCGTTCAAAGAGATTCAAAGAAAAATCTTTTCTTCATTCTTTCCTTTTGTATTCTTTTACACCTCTCTGTGTCAACTAAAATTGGGCATGATGGGAAATAGAAACAATTTGTGACAGAACACCATGGGAACAAAGCACATTAGCTCATAGAACTTAACGCTTTGTTCAAGCATTCTTTTAGCACCTTTTGCACATCATTTCCATTACTCTACATATACTATAGACCATTGTATCCTAAATTGGTAGGCCTTGCTTCTTCTATAGCCTCTTTGAGCACTTGCTTATGGCCACTTGGCCTATGAGCTCTCCACTCTTCTCTTTATCCCATAAAATCTCGTTGAAATCGTCGAAACACAACTGTGCTTGTTGTGAAGCCCTCGCTAACCTTTTTAATAAATCTTAGGATTCATGCCTAAGATGCACTCTTGGCTTCCCATAGAAACCAGTCAATCACCATTCTTTCTTGGCTTATCCTGCGCTACCATATCAATGTGATTCTTAGAGTAAGTAAGTAATGTTAGGCTACATTCCTCCTTCCACATGCAAGTAATACCCTTGCCTCGCCCTTGAGCATCCTCACATGCAGCTTATATTGCATTTTCTTCTTAACTAATCAAGTTTAGAAACCACTAACCTTGTCTCACTCAAAAACACCACCTTGGGAGCTTCTCTTCAATAATTTTTGAAGAGCTCAAACTAACTGTGGTTTTCAAGCCCACGACTTTGAGAACTGTGAATTTTGTATACCCCATTTATGAGAATTGTAATTTGGTGTATGTAATTATGATATGTTAATGTACACACAAGTTTTAAATATGATGAAGTATATGAAGGAAATATTTTTAAGTCTTGAATGTGTACAGATTGAAATATGGACTATGGGGTAGATTTTGAGAAGTTTTACATTGAGTTTTCTGTAAATTGGTGCAGCAGCAGTACAATCTGTGAAGGCCAGATCGATCTCCAAGGATGAGAGATCGATCTCATGGCTCCAGAATGCAGAAAATGTGCAAGAACTAATAGGCAGATCGATCTCTAATGGGAGAGGATCAATCTCCTTATGATTCTGAAATGAAGAGATCGATCTCAGGAGGAAGAAATTGATCTCATGAAGCATTCTGTAAGAAGAAGATCGATCTCCTCAAGGAGAATATCGATCTCATGAAGCATTTTGTAAGGAGAAGATCGATCTCCTCAAGGAACAGATCGATCTCGTGAAGCTTTCTGTAAACTATAGATCGATCTCATAATTGGAGCTGATCGATCTCATAAAGCCATTAAGAGATCGATCTCACCCCACGACAGATCGATCTCCTAGGCATAAAATTACCCCAAAACGTCTCCAAATTCAAATGTAGATCAATCTCATTGAGAGCCAGATCGATCTCCTACCCTCTGTCTATATAAAAACCCCTTTGTTTTTCCTGAAAATCGATCTCTCTCTCTCTCCTAAATTGCCATTTTCGAATCCTAGTTTTCTCTCCCCTCCAAAACACTCATTTTTGTCCAAATCGAAGGTTGTGGTAAGAAGGAAAGTTGTTCCTCATCAAAAGGAGAACAACATACTTGGAAATCGAAGGACGAATTGAATCGAGGTAAGAGTTAAGCACTCCATAAGTTTTGGGTAATTTTCTAAACCTCGATCTTTAATTTTGAAGTGATTTTTGATGATTGTGATGAAATAGTTGAGAAATGATTAGAATATGTGAAATTTTTATTTCGTCGGAGTAAAGATGACATTATGGAATTTATGGTAATTGTGGGATTTTAGCTATAAATTGGAATTGAGTCATTTGAGGTGAATTTAGCATGGAATATGGTATAAGAATGTGAATTGTGATAGAATTATGAGAATTGGGCTATTGGAGAGGTTAATGAGAAATATGAGCAAATATGTGCTCGATGAGGTAATTGAGATAAATTATTGATGTTTTAACATCGTTTGGATAGCTCGAGAATTCCTGAGAGGAATGCGAGACTAGTCCGTGATACAGGGGAACGGTTGCACTATACGAGGTGCAACGAGGTAAGGGAAAATTCAAACCCATTTGTGTATGTGTTTTGATGTTAATTGTAGCATGAAAAGTGATTTGAGAAAACAAGTATGTTTTTATGAGTTCAGAATGTGTTATTGCACACGATTTTATAGCCGGTAGGGGCCTAATTTTTATGAGTTGTAAATTGAGTGTGAAATTGTTTTACAACTGTTTTAAGTTTAAAAGAGAAAATGTGATTTGGGCTATATGTTAAGAAATATTGAGATTTGAAAAATGTGTGCGTTGTTTTGCCAGTTTAAGCTCGGTTTTAACATGTTTTGTGTTGAGTACAAAATGATTTTTGAGATGTGTTTTATGAGAAAACTACTATGAGCGCTACGTGAAGGCAAAACAGTTTTATATGATAATGGCTATTACTGAGACTTTGGCGTGTCATGTTGAATACACATCGGGCCTTGCTCTGGTAGCATGTAAGTCCGGGCAGTACTCTAGCAGCACGTAAGACCGACTCCTCTGTTCTGGTAACGTGAGATGACCTCCGTTCCGCGACAGCGCTAGGTGGTATTGCTCTGATAGCATGTAAGACCGAGCCTTGCTTATTAGCATATAAGACCGTCTGTTGCATGACTCTGATCAAGTCTACAGCGAACCATGATCATGGGTGTTCTATTGTCGACGAGATCCCTCGATTAGGGATGTCCGCCTAGGGGACAAGTTCAATTGTTTTGATGTGCTATGACGAGTTTTAATATAAGTTTTATTTGCCTAGTCTCGTTTTACACATGTGATTGTGTTTTGTGGCTGCGCCACGTGCATTACTAATGTGGTGATTTTCATCACGTTTTATGAGAAAAGACATTATCGCATCATGTTTTATAATGCTTGTTCCACATGCTTGTAATTACTTGTGATCATGGTTTTGTGTTAAGCCATTGAGTATCACGTTTTCTACATGAGAATTAAGATGACGATTTAATGATTCATGCTACGTTTTTCATTGAGTTATTAGGTTTCTCCCACAAAAACAAAATGATTGTGCTGTGCAAATCATTTTCTTATTAACAAAACCCTTAGCCCTTTACTGAGCGATTTAGAAGCTCAGCCTGTTTTCTCTTCCCCTCAGATTTCTTCAAGTGAAAAGGGTTTCCCTACGACGTACGGAGTAGTGGCTAGTGGAGGACTTGAGCTCTAGGCCATATATTGTATTTTGAGGTATAATTTATCTTTTCATGTACCCAGACAATTATTGTAATTATAGGCACTTGATGTATAACATTGTATGGGATGTATTAGGATTAATTAACTTGAAATTGAGTATAATATGATATATACTATTTAATGATGCGATCCTGATGCATGTTATGTATGATGATGTATGACACTGCACATGAATGCACCCTTAATTATGATTTGATGAGTAAAAAGTTTTAAATTTGCCATATTTTTCTCGTTTTCGAGACGTCATAGACTTTTCTTGGTATCAGAGCTTAAGGTGTTTAGTACTGTCAGTGTCGTTTAAGTGAATTAGAATGCATTCCAAGTGTCTGTATAAGTCTGGTCATGAACTGAAATTGAGGATTGAGATTTCAATCGAAGTTAATGTGTACGCATAGGAAACGAGTTGGGATTGAGAATGAGTGGACGACGAGGTAGTTCGAGGAGGCAGGCAGAGCCACCTCCACCACCTGCCCTGCAACCAGAGAGTCCTAACTCTCAATTTAATTAGATTGAGACTGATGTGAGGTAAGGTTTTGAGCAAATGGGGTACTATTCACGTAACATTTTGGAGTTAATGCCTCGGGTACTACTCCTACACCACCATAAGGACCTCATGTGCCCTTAGTACAAATGGACCCAGTGCCTCCCATCACTCAACATGATAACAGAAGTATGGTTCGACTGAAGGACTTCTTGAAAATGAATCCACCCGCGTTCAAAGGGAAAAAGGATCCCGTTGAGGCTGAAAAGTGACTGACTGAGTTGAGAGTCATATTTGACTATTTGGGATGCACTGATGCTGAGAGGGTTAGTATGGGTGCCTATATGTTGAAAGGCAGAGCTCGAGATTGGTGGGGTACTACCCAGGGTATTCTGATGTCCAGCCAAGATGTGATTAGCTGAGAAGAGTTTCAGACAGCTTTTAGAGCCCAATATGTACCACAAACTATTCAGTGAAGGAAGTAGGTAAAGTTTTTGAATCTGGTGCAGGGCGATATGTCAGTGGATGATTACGAGAGCCAATTTACCGCTCTATTGAGATATGACTTAGAGACCTTAAAAAATGAAGAGCTCCGCATAGAGAGGTTTGCGTATGGATTGAAGCCCATCATCAGAGATCGATTGATAGGGCTGTGTATTATTGAGTTTGGAGATGCTTTGAGATGAGCATAAGAGATTGAGAGGGGAATCGAGATTGTACAATCCCAGAATGAGTTTAGTGTAATGACTCAGGATAAGGGTAAGAGGTCGACAATTTCCCAGGCAGATGTTCGGAGAGGTTCCTTAAGAAGAGGAAGGATTGAAGTACAGAATGACAGATTTGAGAGACCCAAAGCTTATCCCATCATTAGGGAGACCCCTCGAGATGTCAGGCCCGAGATAAAAATTTACAGAAATTGTGGCCGATCGCATTAGGGAAGTTATACTTGGTTGATCCATGAATATTTCAGATGTGGAGACATGTGACACAGAGTGAAAGACTGCCCTCAACCTCAGAGACCACATGCTCTGGAGTCCCCTAGACAATAGCCTCAGAGAATGAATCCCCCGAGACGGGCCACTGTTGCAGAGAAATGGAAGAAGCCCGTTACAGTGGGACGTGTGTTTGCTCTGGATAAGGAAACAACAAACACTTCAGCAGACACTTCAGCAGAAACTATAAGAGGTACACTCTCTGCCTGTAATCATAAGGCTCATGTGTTGATTGATCCAGGATCCACGCATTCGTTTATTTATGAGCATTTTGCATGTAGATTAAACTTGAAGTTTAAACCTCTAGAGTATATACTACATGTAAATACCCTATGCGTGAGTCCTAGAGAACTGATTTAATCTGTAGAGGGTGTGAAATAAAGGTGGGAGATAGAGTGATGTTAGCAGATCTAATCATGTTAGATGGATTTGATGTAATTTTAGGAATGGATTGGTTGGCAACCAATCGAGTGAGTTTAGACTGCTACACTAAGATAATGACTTTCTCCTTACCTGAACCTTACAGTGTACGTTTGAGATATTGAGGAAATAAAAATGTGAAATTTTTGTGTAAGCAATTTGAGATATATGATAATTATCTTTTGAGGATAATAAATTTGATCATTCATGGGAAGGTTATGAAACATTCATCTCAGATGATGATCGGGAACATCCGAGGATTGAGGATATACCTGTGGTGTGTGAATTTTCAGATGTCTTCCCAGATGAGTTACCAGGTTTACCACCAGAGAGAGAGCGGGAGTTTACCATCGATTTGGTATCGGATACTCAACCTATCTTTATACCTCCGTATAGGATGGCATTAGTGGAATTTGAGGAATTGAAGAAACAAATATAGGAGTTATTGGATCAAGGGTTTATTAGACCTAGTGTCTCACTGTGAGGAGCACCAGTGTTGTTTGTAAAGAAGAAGGATGGTAGTCTCAGATTGTGTATAGACTACCAACTATTAAATAAAGCCATAGTGAAGAATAAATATCCATTGTCGAGGATTGATGATCTACTTGATCAGTTGAAAGGGGCCTCAGTCTTCTCTAAGATTGATTTGAGATCGGGCTATCACCAGTTGAGGATTAAAGAAGAAGATATTTCGAAGACAGCCTTCAGAATAAAGTATGTCCATTATGAATTTCTAGTGATGCCCTTTGGATTAACGAATGCCCCTGCAGCTTTTATGAGGTTAATGAATGAGGTGTTCATAGACTATCTAGATAAATTTGTGATAGTCTTCATTGATGATATCTTGGTGTACTCTCGGTCTTATGAGGAGCACGCACATCACTTGTGGTTAGTACTTCAGATGCTCCGAGATAAACAATTATATGGAAAGCTTAGTAAGTGTGAGTTTTGGCTGGATCATATAGCTTTCCTTAGTCATATAGTTTCAGAGGAAGGAGTATCAATGGATCCAAGTAAGGTAGAAGCTGTGCTTAATTGGGAAAGACCGAGGACAGTTACAGAGATACGAAGCTTCCTTGGTTTGGCAAGGTATTACAAAAATTTATGGAAGGATTTTTCAGGATTGCCACTGTGAGACCCCGTATAGGTTAACCTTGTAAATATGTAAATGAAATTATGAAATATTGTAATGTACTAGTAATGTGAAGCATATGTGATGAAAAGTCCATAAGATTAATGTACATGCTTGTAATAAGAGTTGTGATGTACGTACAAGTTGTATTAAGTATGAAAATGAAGAAATGGACTTTGATATATAATGAATGTGAGTCGAATGAAATATGGGTATTGGAGTAAAATGGAATGAAATTGCATAAGTGGTGCAAGTCTTTATATTTCCATTTAGTTATATATTGCGTATATATTTGGTCATGCAAGGATTACACACAAGTTTTAATGTGTACAAAGTATGGTTGGATGCCATTTTCAAGTCTCAAGGATGGATGAATTTGGAAATGACTATGGCAGCAAATTAAGGATGTTTTGAGTGAGGTTGCTACAGAAAACTACAGTAAAATCTGGATATGAAGGTCATATCGATCTCATAGGATGAGAGATCGATCTGGAATAGCCAAAATGAACCTATTTTAAGCTATAGAGCAGGACAGATCGATCTCCAATGGAGCCAGATTGATCTGCTAAGCATTCTGTAATTAGAGGATCGATTTTAAGGCAAACAGATCGATCTCCTTGACTCTCTGTTTGAGACAGATCAATCTCAAGACTAGACAGATCGATCTCCTTAAAGGTTCTATAAAGAGCAGATCGATCTCGAAGATGAAAATTTCCCTTCGACAAATCCATCTCGTCAAGGGAGAAGATCGATCCGGTAGTGGTTGCGTTAGGTGAAAAGGACTACCAAACGTGCGTGGATCGATCTCTATAAGGACTAGATTGATCTCACAAGCCTGCATCTGTAAAAAGGAGCTCGGGATTGGATTGAAAACTCAGAACTCTTCCTCACCAAACCTCACCGGCCATTTTCTCTCAAAACCCAAGCTTTCTTACTCTAGAAATCACCACATTCCAACCAGTTTTAGAAGAAGCTTAAGAAGGGAAAGTTATTCCTTGGAGCAAGGAGAACAACATACCCAAAAATCTCACATTGGTGTGACCAAGAGAAGGTGTTGTGACTACCACAAGTTTGGCTAAGAAAAAAGGGTAAGTTCTTTAACCCTCAAGCTTTAAATAAGGACTCTAGACATTGTATGGGCTGAATGGTATGTAAAATATTGATAAGAGTGATTTGTAGTGATGAGTGAGTAATGTTAAGAGAAATTTAAGAAGAGGGAAATTTATGAAAAGCTTGAGAAATAGTTTAATGAGATAAGTGATACAATGGAAAAGTGATATATGATTTAAAGGCTTGAAAGGTATAAATGGGAGAATAATTAACAATGAGGATATTTGGGAGAAAGAAAAGAAATGACTTAACGGTTATGTGTGTAGATTGGAAGAACGTGGAACACGGCTAACCCGAAATCGCGAACGGAGCATACGTGACAAAGGAAATACACGTACGATTCGAGGTAAGGGACTGTGTGTTAGCTATAGAGATGTTCGTATGTATTTTACGATAATTTTGTAGATATATTGCTAGAATTAGTATGATACTACGATTCTATGAAATGATATGGAGCATGAAATGTACTATGATATATATATATGTGTGTGTGTTGAGAAATGGGAAGGGGTAAGGAAATAGAATGATATGCATGTTTTCAATGTTTTTTCTCAATTTTGTATTGATATTGGTGATTGAGAAATGATGATGATAGGTTGGCTAATTTTACATGTTTTAACATGGAGAGGCATGCTGCATAAATAAACATGTTTTGAGTTTTAAAAAGAGAAAATAACCATCTATCAGATTTGAGATGAGATTGGTGTTGGAGCTCTAGCTCACACCCATTTTAATAACTTTGACTACGTGCTAGAGTGTTAGCTCGCACATATTTTTATGTTTCTGATGTGCTGTGCTGGAGTTTAACTCGCACGATGGTTTTGAGAAAGTGCTGGAGCTTTACTCGCACTTGTTTTTACTGAGTTGAGGTAAACCTGAGGGTTTGGGACCCAAGGGGATGCCAGCTGATGACCTTTGAACGGGCTGGGCCTTAACAATAGTTCGTACCATGCTAGAGCCTTGCAATGACTGTGTGTCACGCTGCTTGCTCACTTGGTATATGAGACATGGTTCAGGATGAAAAGTCCATCGGAGTTGGAGTATGGACTTGGGTCTACGGTCGTACGTAGTACTGTTTAGTTGTCCGTTGGTATACTATGTACCGTGCTAGGTGCACGTGAGTATGAGTATCACGTAGATGACACATGGCGTACCATATACCGTGAGTATATGAGGAGATGAGGTTGATTGAGATGAGCCGAAGGGTAGGACTGACCCATCCCCCTTTAGGCGAAGTGATGCCATGTGCACACTTGATTAGTGAGGCCTGGGATCACTGACTATGCCCATATGTCGTGGATATTAGATTGCCAAAAATTTCATACCTGTCTCAGAGATTCGAGAAAACAGAGAAAACTCAGAAAAGAAAAAGAGACTTGAGGAAAAGAAATGTTGAGAAAGTAAAGGGATTTTGTGTTTTGATAAATATCTAATTTAAACACTTTTGTTGCGAGGGCATTGTTTTATGAATCATGTTTTAAAATGGAAGCATGACATATATGATTTACATGAAAGTGCAAATGAGAAATGTATGTTTAAATGCATTTTCGTATAATATTTCCATTTATATCGAAAACATGATTTCTTGTTTATACATGCATGGGCTATGTAGGTAGTACGATATCTACATGCTAGCATTCATTTCCTTACTGAGCTGTGGTTTGTTCACCCCACTATTTTCCCCCTTTAGATACTGAGAAGTAGGAGAGCGGTGGTCTCTGGATTCCTCTTTGTGTTGGACAGCTCCCACCAGTTGCAAAGGTATAAGATTTGTATACACATGAGTATTTTGTATCTAATATATTGTATTGCATAGTTATACCTTGGAAATGTAATAGTTTTATGGGGATGTTATGTAAAGATAAACTATTATACAAATGATTTTCTATATCTGTACACACATGGGAGTGTGAATTAAAATTTTAAAAATTTCGCTGTAAAACTTATGAAATATTAGTAATTGCATCGCCTCACAGCCCAATCGTAATAGTGTTGTATGGATGAAGGGCACTTGGAATTGGGGTGTGATAGATTTAGTATCAGAGCCAGGTTGGTCTGATGTGAGTCGATGTTTAGGACTAAGAAACATACATCCCCAAGTTACTGTGCGATATTTAGATACAAATGTGTATATGGAGCTGGTAGCCAATTAAAAGTTTATTGTAAATTTAGAAAGTTATCAGGCTTGTGAGATTATACTTGAGAGACACCGCAAGAGGGTGAGAACTCGAGAGCTCAAGGGCGGAATGACAGGACTGAGAGGCACAGTAGATCATCCTCTAGTCACGAGCCCTAGGAACAGATAGAGTCTTTCGATCCTTGGATAGCCCGATTAGAGGAAGACATGCGCACGATGATGACCATGATGGGTCAGATTATGGCTAAGTTTGAGGGTACACCTGGTACAATAAGACAGACTACACCGAATCCCCAAGCAGCTGCACCTGAACCTGAGAATGACGCACCTGCACAACCTGAACTGGTTAAGCCACGAGAACCTCATATTCGACCAGTACCTCCTCCAGTAGCCCCACAACAGTATGATGATATGGAGATTGTGATATGGAGAGGTTGAGGCATTTCATGGATTTCAAGCCTCCTTCTTTTAGCGGGGTAAAGGATCCGACAGTGGCTGAGGACTGGATCAGTCAGATGGAGAAGTTGTTTGACTTCTGTATATGTTCAGCAACAGAGAGAGTAATGCTTGTGGCCTTTGTACTTAGAGGCGAAGCAGAACACTGGTGGAAGTTCACCAGGCCTATGTTGAGAGCTTAGGGTACGGCTATCACGTGGGATATGTTTTTGGGTGTTTTCAGAGAGCAATACATCCCAGATACTGCTCGACGTAGGTTGCAAAAGGAATTTCTGAATCTGACTCAAGGGAATTGAACAGTTGACGAGTACGAGTCACGATTCACCTTACTAGGCCGATATGATCCAGACTCTATCATGAGTGAAGCTATCAGAGTCCATAGATTTGTGGATGGATTGAGGCCTTCGATTCGAGCTAAGTTGACCCCGTTTGATGTTGCTACATACAGAGAGGCTATGCGACAGGCTCAATTGTGTGAGCAGGATTATGACCTGCAGATATCTGAGTTTAGTTGGAGTAAGGACAAAGGTCAGAGAAAAATGAGAGATGGCAAAGGTGCCAAGTTTGGTCGAAGATTTATGAGTAAGTGTCGGAGAAAGGCAGATGAGTCACAGAAAAAGGCTGTTAGACCTTTTATGCCTTCGACTCAGACACTAGCCAGGGGTATAGTGATTGGTAGACCCCGACTGACTACGGATCAGTGTAGAGCATGTGGCCAATATCATGGTGGTAGGCCTTGTTACCTTCAAAGTACACGATGCTTCAGATGTGGTAAGTTTGGATATTATGCAAAGGAATGCCCAGAGACAGTTGAGGTAGTTCCACAGAGGGGTAAGGAGCTAGAGAGAGTTCCTACAGTTACACCTCCTGCAAGGAAGAGGGCCACGACTGAAAAAAATGAAAGCAAGTTGTGGGTCAGGGCAGGGTGCATGCGATAGACCAGGCATCACCGATACCTCTTCGGAAGTGATAAGAGGTACAATCTTGATTTTTAATTTGGAGGCTATAGCTTTGTTTGATTCTGGTACTACGCATTCCTTTATATCACCTGCATGTGCATCAAAGTTAAAAGGTCTTGTAGAACCCACATACTTGAGTAGGACTTTATTAATAAGTACTCCAATGAGAGTTAGCCAATTAGCTGAGCAAGTGTATAAAGATTGTAAAGTTAGGGTAGGAGACAAGTGCATGACAACTAACCTGATTTTGTTGAATATGTATGACATTGATGTAATCTTGGGAATGGATTGGTTAGTTACCAATCATGCTGTCATAGACTGTCGTTCTAAGTCCATTAAGTTTTCTCTACCCGAAGAATGTGTTGTAAGATTTTAAGAGAAGAAATGAAATCTTGAATTTTGTGATAAGTAAAGTACATTGGTATAAATGACTTGAATGTTGTTTTGAAGGTTTTATTGCTTATGTGGTGGAATTGGACAAAACACATCCAGATATGGATGACATTTCAGTGGTTAAAGAATTCCTTGATGTCTTTCCAGACGATCTACCAGGATTGCCACCGGATAGAAAAATGGAATTTGGTATTGACTTGACACTTGGAACCAAGCCAATATCTAAGTCACCATATAGGACAGCTCCAGTTGAGCTAGAGGAGTTAAGGAAGCAGTTGCAAGATATGTTGGACAAGGGGTTTATAAGACCGAGCTTCTCACCATGGGGAGCTCCGATGTTGTTTGTGAAGAAGAGAGATGGGAGCCTTAGGTTGTGTATTGACTATCGGATGTTGAACAAGGCAACTATCAAGAATAAGTATCCCTTGTCGCGCATCGATGACCTATTGGATCAGCTTCGGGGAGCGCAAATCTTTTCCAAGATAGATATGAGGTCTCGGTATCATCAATTAAAGATTCGAAAGGAAGATGTGCCCAAGACAGCTTTTCGCACCCGCTATGGTCATTACGAATTCCTAGTGATGCCTTTCAGGTTGACGAATGTGTCAGCAGCTTTTATGGCTCTAATGAATGAGATATTCAAGCCATACTTGGACCAGTTCGTAATCGTCTTCATTGATGATATATTGGTATATTCAAGGTCAAAGGAAGATCATGAGCAGCATTTAAGGATTGTTTTGCAAACCCTCCGAGAGAGAAGGTTGTATGCCAAACTTAGTAAATGTGACTTCTGGCTAGAGCAGATCTCTTTTCTGGTCCATGTTGTATCGAAGGATGGGGTGTTAGTAGATCCATCCAAGATTGAGGTCGTTGTTCAGTGGGAACAGCCCAGGACAGTCACATAGATAAAGAGTTTTTTGGGTTTAGCTAGTTACTACAGGAAATTTGTAGAGGGTTTCTCTAGATTGGCTGTTCTATTGACACGATTTACGAGGAAAGATGTAGAGTTTTTATAGGATGTAGCATGTGAGAGAAGTTTTCAGGAACTTAAGCCCAGATTAACCATCGCGCCAGTTCTTATCACCCCTAACAGTTCAGAAAACTATTCTGTTTATACGGATGCTTCGCATCAAGGACTAGGCTATGTCCTGATGCAGAATGGAAGGGTAGTTGCATATGAATCTAGGCAGCTGAAAGATCATGAGAAGAACTACCCACTCACGATTTGGAGTTGGCAGCAGTAGTATTTGCATTATAGATATGGCGCCACTACTTGTATAGTGAGAGATTTCAGATCTTTACGAATCATAAGAGTCTGAAGTATCTATTCTCACAGAAGGAGTTAAACATGAGACAAAGAAGGTGGTTGGAACTCCTCAAGGACTACGATTGTGAGATTTTGTATCACCCGGGAAAGGCAAATATGGTTGTCGATGCATTGCGTAGAAAGAGTCTCGGGTTAGTATCACATATGATGGTTAGATAGCATGAGTTTTTGGAACAATTCACAAACCTTAGTTTGGATATGACCCTACCTGAGATTGGTAGCTATGAGATTATTGTTAGCTTGAGATTAGAACTGGAGTTGATTGAGAGAATCCGACAAGCTCAGTAAAATGATCAGTGGTGTATTGATATGAAATTTGAATTGAGTTCAGATGGAATATTAAGGTTCGGGAATAGAGTATGTGTTCCTAAGGATTCGGAGTTGAGAAAGTTGATATTATCAGAGGCTCACTCATCAAGATATACAGTACACCCGGAGAGTAGTAAAATGTATCAAAATCTTCGAAAGATATATTGGTGGTCTGGAATGAAGAGAGACATAGCTGAGTATGTCGCTAGATGTCTCACTTGTCAGTAAGTAAAGGTTGAGCACCAGAAACCAGGAGGTTTATTGTAACCTCTATCGATACAGACATGGAAGTGGGAGCACGTCACCATGGACTTTGTGATGGGGTTACTGAGAACCCGAAAGAACCATGATGCTATATGGGTGATAGTAGATCGGTTAACGAAATCGGCGCACTTTTTAGCCATGAGATCTACAGATACTTTGAGTGCATTGGCGAGCTTGTATGTACAGGAGATAGTGAGATTGCATGGAGTCCTAGTGAGTGTTGTTTCTGATCGGGATGCTCACTTCACTTCCCACTTTTGGGGACATTTTCAGGAAGCGATGGGGACCCAGTTGAGCTTTAGCACTGCTTTTCATCCTCAGACAGATGGTCAGTTAGAGAGGAGTATACAGACCCTGGAGGATATGTTGAGAGCGTGTGTGCTGGATTTTAGAGGCTCATGGGACGATCACTTGTCATTGATTGAGTTCACCTACAACAACAGTTATCACTCAAGTATTGGTATGACCCTTTATGAGGCACTATACGATCGTAGATGCCGATCACCCATTGGTTGGGAAGATGTTTGTGACAAACATTTGCTTGTTCTCGATTTGGTTAAACAAGCCTCCAAAGATGTTCAGATCATATGTGAGATGTTGCGAACGGCTCAAAGTCGACAAAAGAGATATGCTGACGAAAGACGGAGACCACTTAAGTTTGATGTGGGTGAATCTGTATTTTTAAAAGTATCTCCTTATAAGGGAATAACGAGATTTGAGAAGAAAGGAAAACTAAGACCTCGTTACATTGGTTCCTTCGAGATTTTGGATAGAGTGGGAGATGGAGCATATAGGCTAGCCTTACCACCTGAGCTAGTGGAAGTCCACAATGTCTTCCATGTTTCTATGCTTCAGAAGTACTATCTGATCCAGCACATGTAATTAGTTATGAGCCATTGGAGCTCAAGGAGGATATGTCGTATGTGGAGGAACCGATCCGGATATTGAACAGAAAAGAGAAGATATTGCGGACAAGACAATTCCTTTGGTTAAGGTTTTATGGCAACATCATACATCGGAAGAAGCCACATGGGAATAGGAGAGTTTGATGCGAGAGAAGTATCCCGAGTTATTCATAGAATGATTGGTTACAATTTGGAGGATCAAATTTTCTAAGTAAAGGAGAATGTGAGACCCCATATAGGTTAACCTTGTAAATATGTAAATGAAATTATGAAATATTGTAATGTACTAGTAATGTGAAGCATATGTGATGAAAAGTCCATAAGATTAATGTACATGCTTGTAATAAGAGTTGTGATGTACGTACAAGTTGTATTAAGTATGAAAATGAAGAAATGGACTTTGATATATAATGAATGTGAGTGGAATGGAATATGAGTATTGGAGTAAAATGGTATGAAATTGCATAAGTGGTGCAAGTCTTTATATTTCCATTTAGTTATATATTGTGTATATATTTGGTCATGCAAGGATTACACACAAGTTTTAATGTGTACTAAGTATGGTTGGATGCTATTTTCAAGTCTCAAGGATGGATGAATGAGGAAATGACTATGGCAACAAATTAAGGATGTTTTGAGTGAGGTTGCTGCAGAAAAATGCAGTAAAATCTGGAAATATAATGTCACGCCCCGAAAATGCGGAAAATAGGGCTAATTTAAAACTTTTTGTTCATTAATTCACAATTAAAGGTGCATTCCTGTGCAGTGTCATACATCATCATAATTATCATGCCTCAGGATCTCATCATGATATAATAATTATTGTGTTATACCCATTACTCGATTACAAGTTAATTAATCCTAATACATCCCCTACAATAACATACTTCAAGTGTCTGTAATCACATTAATAGTCTGGGTACATGAAAAGATAAAATATACCTCAAATACAATATATATAGGGCCTGGAGCTCAAGTCCTCCACTAGCCACTACTCCGTACGTCGCAGGGAGATCCTTCTTCACTTGAAGTACTCTGGGAGGGGGAGGAAAATAGGGTGAGCTTCTAAATCGCTCAGTAAGGGGGTAAAGGAATCAGTTATATAAACCATTTCACACATCACAAATATGTATTTGTTCATAAAGCTCATTTGAAATCGTAGCATGAAAGTTCTCAAAACATCATCTCATAACTCGTTAAATCATGTGAAAGCATAAGATAAAAGGCTCCACATCGAGCACTCACAAGCATGTGTAAAGATATGCAATAATGGCTGTTCTCAAATACGTGATAAAAATCACCTCGGTAAATCACACGTGACAAGGTCACAAAACACAACTCATGTGTAAAACGAGACTAGGCAATAAAACTCAATTAAAACTCGTCATGGCACATCAAATATATATAAGCTCCTCTGGGTGCGCATCCCAGGCATCCTCGTATAGAGGGAACGTCGACAATATGGTCGTGTGCAAAGTATATTGGACTTATATGTTACCAGAATAAGGCCCGGCCTTACTTGCTACCAGAGCAATGCCTCGCCTAATGCACACGACACGTGGTCCCTGGGTCGGTTCCCAGACGGCCCACTCTCTCGGTCTTACATGCTACCAGAGCAATGCCTCCCAACGCTACCAGAGCGGAGGAATAATCGGACTTATATGTTACCAGAACAATGCCTGTGGTCCCTGGGTCGGTTCCCAGGCGTCCCACAATATCGGTCTTATATGCTACCAGAGCAAGGCCCGTGGTCCCTGGGTCGGTTCCCAGGCGTCCCACTATATCGGTCTTATATGCTACCAGAGCAATGCCCGATGTGTGTTCAACATGACACGCCTAAGTCTCTATCATTAGCCATTATCTTATAAAACGTTATGCCTTCACGTAGAACTCATAATGGTTTTCTCTTAAAAACTCATTTAAAACATTTGTGTACTCAACAAAAAAAACACATATAAAAATCGAGTTCCAACCGGCAAAACATGCACACATTTTCTCAAATCTCAATATCGCCTTAACGTAGAGCCCAATTTACTTTTCACGCAGCTCAAAGGTTTATAAAGTAATTTCACACTTAGCTTATAAACTCATAAAATAATGGGCTCCAACCGGCTATAAAAACCGTGTGCAGTTACATCACAACACAAAACATGCTTGTATTCTCAAATCATGGTTCATGCTAACAATTCATCAAAATACATACACAAAATGGTTTAGTTTTCCCTTACCTCTTTGCACCTCGTATAGTGCAATCGTTCCCCCCGTATCACGGACTAGTCTCGCATTCCACTCTGGAACTCCCGAGCTGTCCAAACGATGTTAAAACATCAATACTCCACATCACATAACCTCAATTCTCAAAATCGAGCATAATTGCTCATAACACCTCAATTCTCTTGATTTCTCGTAACTCAACCCTAAGCTACAACCTCATTCACAATATCCCAATATCCTACATTCCTCATGCCAATTATTTAGGCTAATTCTCCATATTGTCCAATTTTCCATTTATAGCTCATAATTTCCTAAATTCACCAAAATTCTCAAATATACATATCACTCCTACCACATTGAAATTTAATCAATCCCCAGTCATTTCTCAACCATTTCAACACAATTACAACCACCAATAACATCAAAATCAACTCAAATATCAAGATCGAGGTTTAGAAATTACCCAAAGTTTGTGAGACGCACAACTCACGCCTCGATCCGATTCGTCCTTCGATTTCCAAGTATGTTGTTCTCCCTTTGATGAGGAACAACTTTCCTTCTTCCCACAATAGCTGATTCGGCCGGAAATGGGTGATTTGGAGGAGTGAGAAACTAGGTTTTTGGAAAAATGGAGGTTTGGAAGAGAGAGAAAGTGAGATTTCAGGAGAAAACACGGGTCCCTTATATAGATTGGAGGTAGGAGATCGATCTGCCTCTTGCTGAGATCGATCTGTGTTTGAAATTTGGGGGCGATCTGGGTAATTTTATGCCCAGGAGATCGATCTGTCGAGGGGTGAGATCGATCTCTTTATGGCTTTATGAGATCGATCTGCTCCTAAAGAGATCGATCTTCTCCCCAAACAGAAGCATTTGGAGATCGATCTCTTCCTCATGAGATCGATCCCTTCTCAAACAGATTCATTTGGAGATCGATCTCTTCCTCATGAGATCGATCCCTTCTCAAACAGATTCATAAAGAGATCGATCTCTTCCATTGGAGATCGATCTGCTTCTCAAATTTCCCATCCCTCGTCATTCTTAACTCACCAGATCGATCTCTCCTTCTCCCAGATCGATCTGTCCTCATGCTTCATGCCTATTTTACACACTTAACATATAAATCTCCAATTATAATTCCCACAATTCATTTAATTCAATAAATTACACTTCAAATTCTTATTACATTATTAAAATATGTCTAAAATTCTCAGATCTCACATCCTCCCCACCTTAAAAAGAATTTGGTCCTCCAAATTCAACTCAACTAGTCAGAATAGATGGGGGTATTTCTCCTTCATGAGACTCTCTAGTTCCCACGTCGCCTCTTCCATTGAGTGATGCCTCCACAAGACTTTCACTAATGGGATGCTCTTGGTTCTCAGTACCTTCTCTTTTCTATCGAGAATCCGGACGGGTTCCTCAATGTAGCTCATGTCCTCCTGTATGTCCATCTCATCATACTCTATAACATGAGAAGGGTCCGGGTGGTACTTCCTCAACATAGATACATGAAAAACGTTGTGTATTCCGGACATCTGTGGGGGTAATGCTAATCTGTAAGCTACCTCTCCCACTTTCTCAAGAATCTCAAATGGTCCTATGTATCGAGGACTCAATTTTCCTTTCTTCCCAAATCGCATGATACCCTTGCTCGGTGATACTCTCAGAAATACTGCATCACCAACCTCAAATTCAAGTGGCCGTCTACGCACATCCGCGTAGCTTTTCTGTCTACTCTGTGCAGCCCGTAACCTCTCACATATGAGTTTCACACTCTGTACGGCTTGCTCAACAAGCTCGGGAGCATTTATCTTTCTGTCACCGACTTCTTCCCAAGCTACAGGAGATCTACACCTCCTACCATATAGAGCCTCAAAAGGTGCCATTCCAATACTCGCATGATAGCTGTTATTGTATGCAAACTCTGCTAGGGGCAGGTGATCATCCCATGATCCCTTAAAATCCATCGTACACGCCCTCAACATATCCTCCAGGGTCTGAATAGTCCTCTCTGACTGACCATCTGTCTGAGGATGATAGGCGGTACTAAAACTCAATCGAGATCCCATGGACTCCTGAAACTGGGTCCAGAATCTGGAAGTAAATCGGGAATCTCTATCAGAAGTAATACTCACTGGAGCCCCATGTAATCTAGCTATCTCGCTGACATATAGCTCAGCTAAGGCATCCACAGTATCTGTGCTCTTGATGGCAAGGAAGTGGGCACTCTTGGTCAATCTATCCACAATGACCCATATCGCGTCGCGACCTCTCCGGGTCCTCGGTAAACCCATAATAAAGTCCATAGTGACATGCTCCCATTTCCATGTAGGTACAGGTAAGGGCTGTAGTAGTCCTCCGGGCTTCCGATGCTCAGCTTTCACTTGCTGGCATACCAAACATCTGGCCACATACTCTGCCACATCTCGCTTCATACCACTCCACCAATACACCTTTTTCAAGTCTCGGTACATCTTAGTACTCCCTGGGTGCATGGTGTATCGCGAGCAGTGGGATTCTCTCAATATCTGTCTCTTCAGGGTATCATCGTCCGGTACACAAATCCGTCCTCTGAACCTCAATAATCCATCCTCACGGATGGTGAGATCCGACTGCGAACTCTGCTCAGCTTGGCTAACCATGTCTATCAATCTCTGATCACTGCGCTGCCCAGTTCTAATCTGATCCATGATCCTGGGCTCTATCAGCAGACTAGCCAAAAATCCAGTCTCTACCTCTTTAACTTTGATCCGAAGTTCGGCGAACTGCTCTAACAAATCCCATTCCCTGATCATCATAGCAGATATCATACTCTTCCTGCTCAGGGCATCAGCAACCACATTCGCCTTACCCGGATGATAAAGAATCTCGCAGTCATAATCCTTAAGGAGTTCCATCCATCTCCTTTGTCTCATGTTTAACTCTTTCTGATCAAAGAGATATCTCAAACTCTTGTGATCAGTGAAGATCTGGAATCTTTCCCCATATAAGTAGTGTCGCCAGATCTTCAAAGTAAATACCACAGCGGCTAACTCCAAATCATGCGTGGGGTAATTTCGCTCATGGTCTTTCAGCTGTCGCGATCCATATGCAACCACTCTCCCGTGCTGCATAAGCACACACCCCAATCCTTGATGAGATGCATCACTATATACCGAAAATCCTCCTGATCCCTCAGGGATAGTTAACACAGGTGCCACTGTCAATCTCCTCTTTAACTCTTGAAAACTGAGCTCACATTGATCAGTCCATATGAACGGAGTCTCCTTACGCGTGAGCTTAGTCAAAGGAGCGGCAATCCTCGAGAATCCTTCCACAAATCTCCTGTAATACCCTGCCAAACCAAGGAAGCTTCGTATCTCAGTCACTGTCCTCGGCCTCTCCCAATTAAGCACAGCTGCTATTTTACTCGGATCCACTGATACTCCTTCCTCTGAGACTACATGCCCAAGGAAAGCTATCCGGTTCAGCCAAAACTCACACTTACTAAGCTTTCCGTATAATTGCTTATCTCGGAGTATCTGAAGTACTAACCACAAATGCTGTGCATGCTCCTCATACGATCGAGAGTACACCAGGATATCATCGATAAAGACTATCACAAACTTATCCAGATAGTCTCTGAACACCTCGTTCATCAATCTCATAAATGCTGCAGGGGCGTTCGTCAATCCAAAGGACATCACCAGAAATTCGTAATGGCCATACCTTGTCCTGAAGGCCGTCTTTGGAATATCTTCCTCCTTAATCCTCAATTGGTGATAGCCCGATCTCAAATCGATCTTAGAAAAGACCGATGCCCCTTCTAACTGATCAAGTAGATCATCAATCCTGGGCAATGGGTATTTATTCTTCACCGTGGCTTTATTCAACAACCGGTAGTCCACACATAATCTGAGACTGCCATCCTTCTTCTTAACAAATAACACTGGCGCTCCCCACGGTGAAACACTGGGCCTAATGAACCCTTGATCCAATAACTCCTGCAGTTGTCTCTTTAATTCCTCAAGCTCCACTAATGCCATTCTGTACGGAGGTTTAGAGATCGGCTGAGTATCTGGTACCAAATCAATGGTAAACTCCAGCTCTCTCTCCGGTGGTAAACCTGGCAATTCATCTGGGAAAACATCCAGAAATTCACAAACCACAGGTATATCCTCAATCCTCGGATGTTCCCGCTCATCGTCTGAGATGAGTGTCTCATAACCTTCACATAAATAATCACATTTATTATTCTCCAAAATAATGTTAAAATTCTCAAATTACTCACTAGAAATCCACATAATCATTTCCTCAACATCTCAATTGTACACTATAAGGTTCAGGTAGGGAGAAAGTTACAATCTTAGTGTAGCAGTCTAGACTCACTCGATTGGTCGCCAACCAATCCATCCCCAGAATTACATCAAACCCATGTATACTCAACATGATTAGATCTGCTAACATCACTCTATCTCCCACCTTGATTTCACATTCTCTACAGATTAACTCAGTTCTCTGGGATTCACGCATAGGGGTATTTACATGTAGTATATATTCTAGAGGTTCAAACTTCAAGTTTAGTCTACATGCAAAATGCTCAGAAATAAACGAATGCGTGGATCCTGAATCAATCAACACATGAGCCTCATAATTACAGACAGAGAGTGTACCTCTTATGGTTTCTGCCGAAGCGTCTGCGGTCTCCTTATCCAGGGCAAACACTCGTCCCTGTGCCACAGGTTTCTTCCCTTTCTCTGCCGCAGTGGCCCGTCTCCGGGGATCCACTCTCTGAGGCTGCTGTCTAGTGGGCTCCGGAGCATGCGGTATCTGGGGTTGGGGACAGTCTTTAACTCTGTGACCCATGTCGCCACATCTAAAACATCCATGGATCGACCTAGTACAACTTCCCTCATGCGATCGGCCACAGTCTCTACAAAACCTTGTCTCAGGCCTGACGTAACGAGGGGTCTCCTTGATAATAGGATAGGCTCTGGGTCTCTCCAATCTGTCCTTCTGTACCTCGATCCTTCCTCTTCTGAAGGAACCTCTCCGAGCCTCTGACTGAAAAATCGCTGGCCTCTTGCCCTTATCTTTATGCACTGCTCTGAGCTCATTCTGAGATTGTACCATTTCAATTCCTCTTTCAACCTCTTGCGCTCGTCTCAGAGCGTCTCCAAACTCAGTAATACATAGCCCCATCAATCTATCTCTGATGACGGGCTTCAGCCCATACACAAACTTCTCTGTGCGGAGCTCTTCACTCTTGAAGGTCTCTGGGTCATATCTCAGTAGTGCGGTGAACTGGCTCTCATAGTCATCCACTGACATGTCACCCTGTACCAAACTCAAAAACTCGGCCTGTTTCCTCCTCTGGGCGGCTCGCGGTACATATTGGGTTCTAAAAGCTGTCTGGAACTCTTCCCAACCAATCACATCCTGGCGGGACATCAAGATACCCTGGGTAGTACTCCACCAATCTCGAGCTCTCCCCTTCAGCATATAGGCACTCATACTGACTCTCTCAGCATCGGTGCATCCCAGTAAATCAAATATAACTCTCAACTCCGTCAACCACTCCTCAGCCTCTGTAGGATCCTTCTTTCCCCTAAATGCGGATGGATTCATCTTCAGAAATTCCTTTAGTCGGACCTTACTTCTGTCCTCAGGCTGAGTGACGGGAGGCACTGGGGGTATGGGAGGTCCTGGTGGTGGTGTAGGGGTAGTATCCGAGGCATTAACTCCAAAGTGTTGCGCGAATAACGCTGCCATCTGCTCAAAACCTTGCCTCACATCGGTCTCAATCCGATTAAATCGAGAGTTAGGACTCTCTGGTTGTGGGACAGGTGGTGGAGGGGACTCTGCCTGCCTCCTCGAACGACCTCGTCGTTTACTCATTCTCAATCTCAACTCGTCTCCTGCGCGTACATATCAAAATTGATTGAAATCTCAATCCTCAATTTCAGTTCATGACCAGACTATTACAGACACTTGGGATGTATTCTATTTCACTTAACCGACACTGACAGTACTAGGCACCCTAAGCTCTGATACCAAGAAAACTCTGTCACGCCCCGAAAATGCGGAAAATAGGGCTAATTTAAAACTTTTTTGTTCATTAATTCACAATTAAAGGTGCATTCCTGTGCAGTGTCATGCATCATCATAATTATCATGCCTCAGGATCTCATCATGATATAATAATTATTGTGTTATACCCATTACTCGATTACAAGTTAATTAATCCTAATACATCCCCTACAATAACATACTTCAAGTGTCTGTAATCACATTAATAGTCTGGGTACATGAAAAGATAAAATATACCTCAAATACAATATATATAGGGCCTGGAGCTCAAGTCCTCCACTAGCCACTACTCCGTACGCCGCAGGGAGATCCTTCTTCACTTGAAGTACTCTGGGAGGGGGAGGAAAATAGGGTGAGCTTCTAAATCGCTCAGTAAGGGGGTAAAGGAATCAGTTATATAAACCATTTCACACATCACAAATATGTATTTGTTCATAAAGCTCATTTGAAATCGTAGCATGAAAGTTCTCAAAACATCATCTCATAACTCGTTAAATCATGTGAAAGCATAAGATAAAAGGCTCCACATCGAGCACTCACAAGCATGTGTAAAGATATGCAATAATGGCTGTTCTCAAATACGTGATAAAAATCACCTCGGTAAATCACACGTGACAAGGTCACAAAACACAACTCATGTGTAAAACGAGACTAGGCAATAAAACTCAATTAAAACTCGTCATGGCACATCAAATATATATAAGCTCCTCTGGGTGCGCATCCCAGGCATCCTCGTATAGAGGGAACGTCGACAATATGGTCGTGTGCAAAGTATATTGGACTTATATGTTACCAGAACAAGGCCCGGCCTTACTTGCTACCAGAGCAATGCCTCGCCTAATGCACACGACACGTGGTCCCTGGGTCGGTTCCCAGGCGGCCCACTCTCTCGGTCTTACATGCTACCAGAGCAATGCCTCCCAACGCTACCAGAGCGGAGGAATAATCGGACTTATATGTTACCAGAACAATGCCTGTGGTCCCTGGGTCGGTTCCCAGGCGTCCCACAATATCGGTCTTATATGCTACCAGAGCAAGGCCCGTGGTCCCTGGGTCGGTTCCCAGGCGTCCCACTATATCGGTCTTATATGGTACCAGAGCAATGCCCGATGTGTGTTCAACATGACACGCCTAAGTCTCTATCATTAGCCATTATCTTATAAAACGTTATGCCTTCACGTAGAACTCATAATGGTTTTCTCTTAAAAACTCATTTAAAACATTTGTGTACTCAACAAAAAAAACACATATAAAAATCGAGTTCCAACCGGCAAAACATGCACACATTTTCTCAAATCTCAATATCGCCTTAACGTAGAGCCCAATTTACTTTTCACGCAGCTCAAAGGTTTATAAAGTAATTTCACACTTAGCTTATAAACTCATAAAATAATGGGCTCCAACCGGCTATAAAAACCGTGTGCAGTTACATCACAACACAAAACATGCTTGTATTCTCAAATCATGGTTCATGCTAACAATTCATCAAAATACATACACAAAATGGTTTAGTTTTCCCTTACCTCTTTGCACCTCGTATAGTGCAATCGTTCCCCCCGTATCACGGACTAGTCTCGCATTCCACTCTGGAACTCCCGAGCTGTCCAAACGATGTTAAAACATCAATACTCCACATCACATAACCTCAATTCTCAAAATCGAGCATAATTGCTCATAACACCTCAATTCTCTTGATTTCTCGTAACTCAACCCTAAGCTACAACCTCATTCACAATATCCCAATATCCTACATTCCTCATGCCAATTATTTAGGCTAATTCTCCATATTGTCCAATTTTCCATTTATAGCTCACAATTTCCTAAATTCACCAAAATTCTCAAATATACATATCACTCCTACCACATTGAAATTTAATCAATCCCCAGTCATTTCTCAACCATTTCAACACAATTACAACCACCAATAACATCAAAATCAACTCAAATATCAAGATCGAGGTTTAGAAATTACCCAAAGTTTGTGAGACGCACAACTCACGCCTCGATCCGATTCGTCCTTCGATTTCCAAGTATGTTGTTCTCCCTTTGATGAGGAACAACTTTCCTTCTTCCCACAATAGCTGATTCGGCCGGAAATGGGTGATTTGGAGGAGTGAGAAACTAGGTTTTTGGAAAAATGGAGGTTTGGAAGAGAGAGAAAGTGAGATTTCAGGAGAAAACACGGGTCCCTTATATAGATTGGAGGTAGGAGATCGATCTGCCTCTTGTTGAGATCGATCTGTGTTTGAAATTTGGGGGCGATCTGGGTAATTTTATGCCCAGGAGATCGATCTGTCGAGGGGTGAGATCGATCTCTTTATGGCTTTATGAGATCGATCTGCTCCTAAAGAGATCGATCTTCTCCCCAAACAGAAGCATTTGGAGATCGATCTCTTCCTCATGAGATCGATCCCTTCTCAAACAGATTCATTTGGAGATCGATCTCTTCCTCATGAGATCGATCCCTTCTCAAACAGATTCATAAAGAGATCGATCTCTTCCATTGGAGATCGATCTGCTTCTCAAATTTCCCATCCCTCGTCATTCTTAACTCACCAGATCGATCTCTCCTTCTCCCAGATCGATCTGTCCTCATGCTTCATGCCTATTTTACACACTTAACATATAAATCTCCAATTATAATTCCCACAATTCATTTAATTCAATAAATTACACTTCAAATTCTTATTACATTATTAAAATATGTCTAAAATTCTCAGATCTCACATATAAAGGTTAGATCAATCTCATAGGATGAGAGATCGATCTGGAAGAGCCAAAATGAACATATTTTGAGCTATGGAGCAGGACAGATCGATCTCCATTGGAGCCAGATCGATCTACTAAGCATTCTGTAATGAGAGGATCGATTTTAAGGCAAACAGATCGATCTCCTTAACTCTCTGTTTGAGACAGATCAATCTCAAGACTAGACAGATCGATCTCCTTAAGGGTTCTATAAAGAGCAGATCGATCTCCTACAAGAGGCAGATTGATCTCTAAGAGGAAAATTTCCCTTCGACAGATCGATCTCATCAAGGGAGAAGATTGATCTGGTAGTGGTTGCGTTAGGTGAAAAGAACTACCAAACGTGTTGGGATCGATCTCTATAAGGACCAGATCGATCTCACAAGCCTGCATCTATAAAAAGGAGCTCGAGATTGGATTGAAAACTCAGAACTCTTCCTCACCAAACCTCACCTCCCATTTTCTCTCAAAACCCAAGCTTTCTCACTCTAGAAATCACCACATTTCAGCCAGCTTTGGAAGAAGCTCAAGAAGGGAAAGTTATTCCTTAGAGCAAGGAGAACAACATACCCAAAAATCTCACATTGGTGTAACCAAGAGAAGGAGTTATGACTACCACAAGTTTGGCTAAGAAAAAAGGGTAAGTTCTTCAACCCTCAAGTTTTAAATAAGGACTCTAGACATTGTATGGGCTGAATGGTATGAAAAATGTTGATAAGAGTGATTTGTAGTGATGAGTGAGTAATGTTAAGAGAAATTTAAGAAGAGAGAAATTTATGGAAAGCTTGAGAAATAGTTTAATGAGATAAGTGATACAATGGAAAAGTGATATATGATTTAAAGGCTTGAAAGGTATAAATGGGAGAATAATTGACAATGAGGATATTTGGGAGAAAGAAAGGAAATGACTTAATGGTTATGTGTGTAGATTGGAAGAACGTGGAATACGGCTAACCTGGAATCACGAACGGAGCATACGTGACAAAAGAAATACGCATACGATTCGAGGTAAGGGACTGTGTGTTAGCTATAGAGATGTTCGTACGTATTTTACGACAATTTCGTAGATATATTGCTAGAATTAGTACGATAATACGATTATATGAAATGATATGGAGCATGCAAAATACTATGATATATATATATATATATATATGTGTTGAGAAATGGCAAGGGGTAAGGAAATAGCATGATATGCATGTTTTTCTCAATTTTGTATTGATATTGGTGATTGAGAAATGATGATGATAGGTTGGCTAATTTTACATGTTTTAGCATGGAGAGGCATGCTGCATAAATAAACATGTTTTGAGTCTTAAAAGAGAAAATAGTCATCTATCAAATTTGAGATGAGATTGGTGTTGGAGCTCTAGCTCACACCCATTTTAATGACTTTGACTATGTGCTAGAGTGTTAGCTCGCACATGTTTCTATGTTTCTGATGTGCTGTGCTGGAGTTTAACTCGTACGATGGTTTTGAGAAAGTGCTAGAGCTTTGCTCGCACCTGTTTTTACTGAGTTGAGGTAAACCTGGGGGTTTGGGACCTAAGGGGATGCCAGCCGACAGCCTTTGAACGGGCTGGGCCTTAAAATAGCTCCTACCGCGCTGGAGCCTTGCGATGATTGTATGTCAGGCTGCTTGCTCGCCTGGAATATGAGACATAGTTTATGATGAAAAGTTCATCGGAGTTGGAGTATGGACTTGGGTCTACGGTCGTACGTAGTACTGTGTAGTTGTCCGTTGGTATACTGTGTATCGTGTTGGGTGCACGTGAGTACGAGTATCGCATAGATGACACATGGCATACCTTATACTGTGAGTATATGAGGAGATGAGGTTGATTGAGATGAGCCGGAGGGTAGGACTGACCCATCCCCCTTCAGGCGAAGTGATGCCATGTGTACACCTGATCAATGAGGCCTAGGATCACTGACTATGGCCATATGTCATGGATATTAGATTGTCGAAAATTCCATGCCTGTTTCAGAGATTTGAGAAAACAGTGAAAACTCAGAAAAGAAAAAGAGACTTGAGGAAAAGAAATGATTGAGAAAGTAAAGGGATTTTATGTTTTGATAAATCTCTGATTTAAACACTTGTGCCGCGAGAGCATTGTTTTATGAATCATGTTTTAAAATGGAAGCATAACATATATGATTTACATGAAAGTGCAAATGAGAAATGTATGTTTAAATGTATTTTCGTATAATATTTCCATTTATATCGAAAACATGGTTTTTGGTTTATACATGCATGGGCTATGTAGGTAGTACGATATCTACCTGCTAGCATTCATTTCCTTACTGAGCTGTGGTTTGCTCACCCCACTATTTTTCCCTCTAGATACTGATAAGTAGGAGAGCGGTGGTCTCTGGATTCCTTTTTGTGTTGGACAGCTCCCACCAGTTGCAAAGGTATAAGATTTGTATACACATGAGTATTTTGTATCAATATATTGTATCGCACAATTATACTGATAAGTCATTATTTATGCACTTAATTTTCCTTTATTTCCTATGGTTTTGTATGAATTTTATACTTAATCTACGGATAATTGATCATTCTTGAATAATTGTAGGAATTCATGGAATTGATGGATAAAAATATGATTTAGAAGGATTTTGGAACAAGGGAAATCATGAAGAAGAAATGAGAAATGATGAATGGGAGCCAAGTCAGTGCTGGGTGCAGCCTTAGGCGAGACTCTCGCCTAAGGGTCTTATTGATTGTGCAGTTTTTAAGCCAAGTCAGTGCTGGGTGCAGCCTTAGGCGAGACTCTCGCCTAAGGTTCCCTTCACTGAGCAGTTTTTCTTCCAAAAGCAGAACCGGATGCAGCCTTAGGCGAGACTCTCGCCTAAAGTCTTCTTGACATGCGACTTCAATATGTTGGACAGAGACGGGTCAAGGCTTAAGCGAGACTCTCGCCTAAGCATCCAATACGACGATTTTCTCTCTCCTCCAAAGATTTGATTTTTTTTATTACTTGGAAGACTTTTTATAGGATTATTATTTTAATTAAATGTAAAGACTTTAAGTCCAACTAGGAGTATGACTCTTATCTCTATTTTTAGTTATAAATAGGCTCTTGGGTTAGAGAGACTTTTTTTATTATTAAGATTTTCTTATACAAATATTTTGACTACTTTTACCCAATACTCATGGGTTGCTAAATTCTCTTTCCAATCTAAGGATAATTGAAGATTTGGTTTATAAGTTGTGAGATCTAATTGTTCTTATTTATTTTCTTTAATATTTTCTATTCTTATAATTTCTGCACTTCATTATTATTATTGTTTTGTGGTTGCTTCAAAAAGGCCTATTGATTCATTCACAAGGTAATATACATCCAATTGAAATATCTGAATCCGTAATTGTTTGGTTGTTTCAATAACAAGTGGTAAATAACAAGATTAATTACACTTCTTGTTTTTAGTCTTTGTTATGTGATTATAAGATCTGATTTAAATAAACCTACATGTGTGTTTGTTAATTAGAATTGGTAGTCTCTTTAATATTCAAAGCTATTGGTAAATTAAATCCTAAGATCGTATCTAGGGTTGTTTATTGGTAAGAGCAGCAATTAGAGAACGTTTCCTGATTGTCAAAGCAGTAAGAAGAGATATGTTGTTAGGTCGTACCAACAATCATAACCAGTTTAGTTGGGATTAAGAAAAATTATCTTGTATCAATGATCAACTTATCGAACCAAATCTAAAAATTACTCCTTGGGTTGGATTCCTTAAATTATTGAATTCTTCTACTCAATTTTGTTTTCTTTCTATTAAGTTTTGTTATTTTAGATAATCAGTCTTTTAAACCCTTTTTTTTTTTCTTTTACTTGCAGAAAAGTAAATCGGAATTAATCAATCTCTCTTAGGACACGACCTTGCTCCCTATACTACTAATTAATTGTTTGAGCAAGTTATTTAATATTGTTGGTTTCGGCAACCATCAATTTTTGGCGCCGTTGCCAGGGAGATTAAATTTAATTTTGATTTATTTTGATGCTTCATTCTTCTCGTACAGGTGAATTAATTCCATACGATCCTAACATCAAGAAGACTGAAAGAAGACTTAAGAAAAAAGCTAGAAATAGCAAGCACAAAGAAAACTCTTCATCATCACCAAGATTGAATCTTGCATTAGACCTTACAAGTGACTTCGAATCTGAGTGAGAGATGGACAACAATCAAGAGAGAACTCTTAGACAACTCGCCACTCCAGCTTTGGATCAACAACCATTATGTATTCAATATCCTGCCTTGCAAACAAAGTTCGAACTGAAATCCGGACTGATCCACCTTCTTCCAAGGTTCCATGGGTTGGAAAACGAAATTCCTCATAAACATCTCAAGGAATTTCATGTGGTTTGCTCCAGCATGAAGCCACAAGTTGTTAAGGAGGATCAAATCAAGCTTAGGGCTTTTCCGTTCTCACTCGCAGATAGAGCTAAGGATTGGTTATTCTACCTTCTTCCAGGTTCGGTTACAACATGGACTGACATGGTAAGATGCTTTCTTAATAAATTTTTTCCAGCTTCTAGGGTCGCAAACATAAGAAGGGAGATATGTGGAATCAAGCAAAGAGATACCGAAAATCTTCATGAGTATTGGGAAAGATTCAAACAACTTTATGCCAATTGCCCACAACATGGGATTTCTGAACAACTACTCATCCAATACTTCTATGAAGGACTCTTGCCAATGGAAAGAAGAATGATGGATGCTGCTAGTGGAGGAGCAATAGTCAATAAAACCCCTACCGAAGCTAAGAATTTAATTTCCACCATAGCTACAAATTCTCAACAATTCGGGACTAGACAGGACGTGTCTAGAAGAGTGAATAAGGTAAGTACATGTAACGACCCTTGACCCTTGAAAATCGGGAGATTTTTTTTTTGAACTTATTTTACCCACTTATTCCCTTCTTCACTTAGGCTGTATTCCTGTTCAGTGTCAATCCTTAAAAATATTTCACTTCATTTATCCTAATACAGATTTCATCCTGACACATTATTTTCAATAGATGTCTGTGCATACAAATAATCTGGTATAGGGATAAGAGTGTATACCTCACGCATATATAAAAGGTAGTCTGGGGAAGCTTATATCCACCAGCCTACGTTGTCTACGCAACATTTATTAATTATAATTCACTGTAAAGATCTGAGAGGTAGACGGGTGAGCTTTCGAGAAAAAAACTCAGTAAGAAGATGTATTTAAAACGATTATAGTAATTCAAATGTGTATAAAACATGATAATGCGTATAATGATATTTTCTGAAACTAATAATAGTGACATTCAAAGATTAAAGAAAATCATAAATATCGAGATTCAAAATGTAATTCTTTAGGTATTTGAACTTAACAGATATTATGTAAAACTAGTCGTACATTCAGATTTCCAAACAGGAATACATATCAAATCACATACTACCAAATCCATTTCTGAAATCAGAGTTTAATTTTCAAAATGAGATTGCATCGGCCATATAATTATCATGTGACACTAACGAACTTATCACGCAGCAATAACCAATTTATCACGCGGCAATAACAAATCAATCACGCGGCAAATAACCTGGTCATCCTCCGTAGAGGGAATTCAGAACCCAAAGGTAATTTCAAACGCCACAAAGGCAAAGTACAGGCGCCACAAAGGCGAAATACAGGCGCCACGAGGGAGAAATACAGGCACCACACAGGCGAAATACAGGTGCCACGAAGGCAAATTATAGGCGCCACACAGGTGAAATACAAGGGCCACACAGGCGAAATACAGGCGCCACAAGGGCGAAATACAGGCGCCATAAGGGCAAAATACAGGTGCCACGAAGGCGAAATACAGGCGCCACGAAGGCGAATTACAGGCGCCACGAAGGCGAGTTCAAATGCCACACAGGCGAGTTCATATGCCACATAGGCGAAGTTGACGTGCGTAAGCACACAACATAAATGGCCCTTAGTCTCAAAACATATTATAGTTTTCATATTTGAAAACATCGAAATAAAATCATCTTATTTGAAAGATCAATTCAGAAGACATGTTTTTATTTCAAAAGCATAAATACAAAAAGCATAGTCTTGATCAGAAATATAATTTAGAAACATGCATGAAAATCATACTTCATGTCATTGTAAGCTTTCTTTATCAAGGTTCAAAAAGTAACTATTACCGTTTTAAATTATATCTCCTTACCTCGATTTATCGAGAATTTTAGTTCGAGTAGAGATGCCTCCAAGTATCTCCCTTAAATCCTCCTATAATTCTCCTCAATGTCTGTCTGTAGTCTTCGATTGTCTCGACGTAGCAAGTCGACGAGTCCGGTACACTCGGGTAATTTCCACCGGAGCCCTTTTTCCTGATTTCCAAATTTTCAGTACACTTGTCTTCTTTCCTCTATTCTCCTCTATTCTCTTCTATTTTTTAATATATATATATATATATTATTTACTTATTTTTTTTCCTTTTTACTGTTCATTTCTTTCTTTTTCTTTTTTTAATTCATTCTCCTTTCCCGCCACTTTTCTTTTCTCCTTTCTCCTTCTTTCTGCTTTCACTGGTTACTACTACTGTTTATCATCCTCACTAGCTCGCGGTGCCGCCAAATCCGTCCCCTTCTTACCTCCGCCATTCTCGGCTGTCATCTTTTCCATTTTCTTCCTGCCACCACAAGTGTCATCCTCCTACTATCATCGTCACCTTCTATCTCGTCTCACTTCTCGGATTCGCCCTCTGTTTTACTGGCCTCAATTTTGTCTTTCTTGGTTCTCTCTACTTTCATTTTCTTTTTCCTACTGTTAGCCTCCCCCTCTCGGCATCACCATCTCCTACTATTGGCGTCAGTTTCCAACTCAGCTCGGGTCTCATTCTTTCGTCCAGCTCTAGACTTCCAGTTTCTTTTCTTTGTTTCATTTTCCTACTTCAGCTCACTGTGGCTTCAGCCGTCGGCCCCGCCACTGTCCCCCTGTTCATCTCTGTTTCTCAGCTCTCATTCGCTTCTCCTCGAGCTACCCAGTCCTGCTTTTCTCGCCGAGACTTTCTTTTCATCAATAATCACGGTCTTCTGTACTCCTCTGCTTCAGCTCTTCAGTTCACAGTTCGGGTATTCCTTTCACTGTTTCCTCTCTATTTTTTTTTCACTTCCGAGGACTAACAAAGCCAGCCTCTCGATTTGCTTCTCTCTTTCCCATATATTTTGCTTCAGTTTTAAGAGGATGAAAGTCCTCTGTTCCCAGTTCCTTCTCCCCATCTCTCTCTCTCGGTCAGACCTTATTTATCTCATTCATTTTTGTTCATCTTCCATAGACCACACTCACAATAGCCCATTTTCTTCTTTTTCTTTGGCCTCACTTTTCTTGGTTTTTCAGTTCACTTAACCCCCTCGGTACAAGATCGATCTATTAGCAGCATTTCAGTCTCTGCACAGTCCTAGGCTACTTCAGTTGATTCGGACCCATCACTGCCATCCTGTCTTCTACTAACTACTACCGTGTGTAGCAAGCGTTTTCTCCACCTTTAACCTGCTCTGGTTCTACTCACGTTTCCTGCTGATCACCCATTCTTTCGGTCAGACATTTAATTAATTTAATTTTTTTTTGAATTCTGTCTTTTCCCCACTTCCTGGTTGTACGGCATCATCATCCTCCATTTCCTTCCATTTTTTTTCCAGTCAATTGAGCTCTCGGGTTTTGGCTTAAAACCTGCTTCTTGCCCCCTTTTATTTTTCGGCTCTTTCCCATCTCTTTTCCTTCTCATTCAGTTCATTCATATATATATATATATATATATATATATATATATATATATATATATATATATATATATATATATGTTCTCTGAAATTGGATCCTTGTGCAGCTCTTCGGTCATGTAGAAACATGCATATTTATATAGATATATATATATATATATACTTTGATATATATCTATACAGATACACATATATATAGTTATATATATGTCCTTGATAAATTCCTTATATAGTATGTATAAAATGAATTTAATTTAGTATGTATATTTATAAAGATATTTTCCTAACTTATAAAAAAAAATTTTATTTCTACTTCCTCATAGATATTCATTCTTAGAACTATTATATTTTAATTAAATTAATTCTTCTAAGTCTCTCATTTAGGAAATGTAATACCGACACATACAATTTAAAATTCACTTATTTGTTTTATTAACCAAATACAAGGAAATTTCGCGGGGTTTACATTCTCCCCACCTTAGGGAATTTGGTCCCCAAATTTAAGAGTACCTTAGTCCTTAAATAGATACGGGTACTTCTCTCGCATCAAGCTCTCTACTTATCTAGAGTATACTCCTTCCAATTCTATATACTTTCGTATTCCTTCGCGGACTCGTTTCTTTATGTTCGATTCACTCATTTCATCTATAATTACCACTTTGTTTCATTCGAAATGTGTTGTCGTCTAAGGGCCTTCAGAATATAGCCCAAGTAATTTTTCTGATGTCGACTCCCAGATTAAATTGGGAAACTTCCCTCCGAGTTTGACTTTCCATTTCGATACTGATACTACAAAGGCTACTTTCTTTATAGTAGCACACTTTAACAAAATCCGTGTAGCTTTTCCAATCCTTTAACACAAAAGTTGCAAAAGCAACTTTCTCGGTAGAGTTACTTCTAAAATCATCAAGCTTTTCTAATTTAATTTTCCAGTTTTCCATTACACTTGGATTCTTAAATCCAGTATGTAATAGCATACTATCCTCCGAACTCAGCTCAATCTCCATCCGTTAGTGAACTTACAGACATTACTTAACTTCACTGCTCATAAAGTTGGGTCATACTTTTCCAAAGATATAAATCATAATTCATACTCATTGACAGATCGATTTCCTTATGCTAGACCCATAAATTCCATTCGTAGTCTTCTTAATCTCATTCATTCAGTTCTCTATAACTACCGGGTCCTTTATCCCATTTATCAATGACGATCTGCAATCCTTAAACTGTCTCATCTAGTGTAGCTCATACTCCTAACTCAAGTCATCATCATTCTGTTGTGGAGCTACAGGAGCAGGCATATTTGTAGTTCTGAAACATCTCTACAGGTTGTGCGGGCGTATCGAGAGTAATCTGTCTGTCTATTCTTTCGTCTACCCCATCACCTAACATAGCCTGTATCCCAATTTTCCATAATATGTTCAATATTCCACTCAACCTTAGCAGAGTGTGTCTCAATACCATCTGTCCTTTCCACAGGACCTAATGGAGCACGCTCAACATCAGTTTCAATATCGGTATCATTTATGAGTCTCATATGATGACTCTGCATGATTCTCAGGCCTATCTCTACGACTTCTAGCTCGTGATCTAATTCCTCACGTAGACCAAACATTAAGTCTTAACTTCATTAGGTATACTTAGTCTACAACCAGACAAGTACAGACATTTGGGATGTAATCTTATCCTTATTATTGACATTGACAGTACTAGACAACCTTAGCTCTGATACCACTAAATGTAACGACCCTTGACCCTTGAAAATCTGGAGATTATTTTTTTTGAACTTGTTTTACCCACTTATTCCCTTCTTCACTTAGGCTGTATTCCTGTTCAGTGTCAATCCTTAAAAATATTTCACTTCATTTATCCTAATACAGATTTCATCCCGACACATTATTTTCAATAGATGTTTGTGCATACAAATAATCTGGTATAGGGATAAGAGTGTATACCTCACGCATATACAAAAGGTAGTCTGGGGAAGCTCATATCCGCCAGCCTACGTTGTCTACGCAACATTTATTAATTGTAATTCACTGCAAAGATGTGAGAGGTAGAAGGGTGAGCTTTCGGGAAAAAAAACTCAGTAAGAAGATGTATTTAAAACGATTCTAGCAATTCAAATGTGTATAAAACATGATAATGCGTATAATGATACTTTCTGAAACTAATAATAATGACATTCAAAGATTAAAGAAAATCATAAACATCGAGATTCAAAACGTAATTCTTTAGGTATTTGAACTTAACAGATATTATGTAAAACTAGTCGTACATTCAGAATTCCAAACAGGAATACATATCAAATCACATACTACCAAATCCATTTATGAAATCAGAGTTTAATTTTCAAAATGAGACTGCATCGGCCATATAATTATCATGTGACACTAACGAATTTATCACGCGGCAATAACCAATTTATCACGCGGCAAATAACCCGATCATCCTCCGTAGAGGGAATTCAGAACCCAAAGGTAATTTCAGACGCCACAAAGGCGAAGAACAGGCGCCACAAAGGTGAAATACAAGTGCCATGAGGGCGAAATACAGGCGCCACGAAGGCGAAATACAGGCGCCACACAGGTGAAATACAAGCGCCACAATGGCGAAATACAGGCGCCACGAAGGCAAAATACAGGCGCCACGAAGGCGAAATACAGGCGCCACACAGGCAAGTTCAAACGCCATACAGGCGAGTTCAAATGCCACACAGGCGAGTTCAGATGCCACACAGGCGAAGTTGACGTGCGTAAGCACACAACATAAATGACCCTTAGTCTCAAAACAAATTATAGTTTTCATATTTGAAAACATCAAAATAAAATCATCTTATTTGAAAGATCAATTCAGAAGACATGTTTTTATTTCAAAAGCACAAATACAGAAAGCATAGTCTTGATCAGAAATATAATTTAGAAACATGCATGAAAATCATACTTCATGTCATTGTAAGCTTTCTTTATCAAGGTTCAGAAAGTAACTATTACCGTTTTAAATTATATCCCCTTACCTCGATTTATCGAGAATTTTAGTTCCAGTATAGACGCCTCTAAGTATCTCCCTTAAATCCTCCTATAATTCTCCTCAATGTCTGTCTGTAGTCTTCGATTGTCTCGACGTAGCAAGTCAACAAGTCCGATACACTCGGGTAATTTCCACCGGAGCCCTTTTTCCCGATTTCCAAATTTTCAGTACACTTGTCTTCTTTCCTCTATCCTCCTCTATTCTCTTCTATTTTCTAATATATATATATATATATATATATATATATTATTTACTAATTTTTTTTCCTTTTTACTGTTCACTTCTTTCTTTCTTTCTTCTTCTTTTTTTTTTTTTTTAATTCATTATCCTTTCTCGCCACTTTTCTTTTCTCCTTTCTCCTTCTTTCTGCTTTCACTGGTTACTACTACTGTTTATAATCCTCACCAGCTCGCGGTGCCGCCATATCCGTCCCCTTCTTGCCTCCGCCATTCTCGGCTGTCATCTTTTCCATTTTCTTCCTACCACCACAAGTGTCATCCTCCTGCTATCATCGTCACCTTCTATCTCGTCTCACTTCTCGGATTCGTCCTTTGTTTTACTGGCCTCAATTCTGTCTTTCTTAGTTCTCTCTACTTTCATTTTCGTTTTCCTACTGTTAGCTTCCCCCTCTCGGCATCACCATCTCCTACTATTGGCGTTAGTTTCGAACTCGGCTGGGTCTCATTCTTCCGTCCAGCTCTAGACTTCCAGTTTCTTTTCTTTATTTCATTTTCCTACTTCAGCTCACTGTGGCTTCAGCCGTCGGCCCCGCCACTGTCCCCCTGTTCATCTCTGTTTCTCAGCTCTCATTCGCTTCTTCTCGAGCTACCCAGTCCTGCTTTTCTCGCCGAGACTTTCTTTTCATCAATAATCATGGTCTTCCGCACTCCTCTACTTCAGCTCTTCAGTTCACAGTTTGGGTATTCCTTTCACTGTTTCCTCTCTATTTTTTTTTCACTTCCAAGGACTAACAAAGCCAGCCTTTCGATTTGCTTCTCTCTTTCCCATATATTTTGCTTCAGTTTTCAAAGGATGAAAGTCCTCTGTTCCCAGTTCCTTCTCCCCATCTCTCTCTCTCGGTCAGACCTTATTTATCTCATTCATTTTCGTTCATCTTCCATAGACCACACTCACAATAGCCCCTTTTCTTCTTTTTCTTTGGCCTCACTTTTCTTGGTTTTTTAGTTCACTTAACCCCCTCGGTACAAGATTGATCTATCAGCAGCATTTCAGTCTCTGCACAGTCCTAGGCTGCTTCAGTTGATTCGGACCCATCACTGCCATCCTGTCTTCTACTGACTACTACCGTGTGTAGCAAGCGTTTTCTCCACCTTTAACCTGCTCCGATTCTACTCACGTTTCCTGCTGATCACCCATTCTTTCGGTCAGACATTTAATTAATTTAATTTTTTTTGAATTCTGTCTTTTCCCCACTTCCTGGTTGTACGGCATCATCATCCTCCATTTCCTTCCATTTTTTTCCAGTCCATTGAGCTCTCGGGTTTTGGCTTAAAACCTGCTTCTTGCCCCCTTTTATTTTTTGGTTCTTTCCCATCTCTTTTCCTTCTCATTCAGTTCATTCATATATATATATATATATATATATATATATATATTTATTCGGTATGCACCTATATTATGTATATATATATATTAATATATTCTCTGAAATTGGATCCTTGTGCAGCTCTTCGGCCATGTAGAAACATGCACATTTATATAGATATTTGTATATACTTTGATATATATCTATACAGATACACATATATATAGTTATATATATGCCCTTGATAAATTCCTTATATAGTATGTATAAAATGAATTTAATTTAGAATGTATATTTATATAGATATTTTCCTCACTTATAAAAAAAAAAAAATTTATTTCTACTTCCTCATAGATATTCATTCTTAGAACTATTATATTTTAATTAAATTAATTCTTCTAAGTCTCTCATTTAGGAAATGTAATACCGACACATACAATTTAAAATTTCACTTATTTGTTTTATTAACCAAATACAAGGAAATTTCGCGGGGTTTACAGTACATCTTCAGTTGATAATCAAATTGCTAATCTAACCTCTATTGTGCAGCAACTTGCTTTAGGAGTGGGAAACATGTAACAAGCCAAGGTATGTGGAATTTGTGCTAGTGGACATCCAACCGATATGTGTCATATGCTTCAAGAAGATTCACAAGAGCATGCTAATGCAGTTGGAGGATACCAAAGGCTATCCCAAAGAAAATATGATCCCTATTCCAATACTTACAATCCAGGATGGAGAGATCATCCAAACTTCAATTATGGACAAAGGCCGCAATACCAAAACTACCAACCTAGACAACCTCCTCAACAAATGCAGCAGTCATCAAATTCAGGTACGTCTCTTGAAGAGATTGTTAAATCCCTTGCTTACAGTACTCAAAAATTTCAACAGGAAATAAGGTCCAACCTCAAGGAATTAAAAGATCAAGTGAACCAACTAGTCGCATCAGTAAGCAAGCTTGAATCCCAAGGAAGATTGCTATCGCAAACCATAGTCAACCCTAAGCAAAACGCAAATGCAATCACTGTGAGAAGTGGAACCAAACTGAAAGAACCTCAAATCCGAACCCATAGCACCAAAGGTGAAGAAACGGAAAACGGAGTTGAACCACCTCAACTTAAATCTGAAACGACCACTGAAGGGAGCACGAAGATACTAGAGATAATACCTCATTTTCCTCCAAAGTCAAAATCCAAAAAAGAAGAGGAAGAGAAGGCAATTCTAGATACCTTCAGAAAAGTCGAGGTAAATATTCCTTTATTAGATGCTATCAAATAGGTTCCAAAGTATGCCAAGTTTCTCAAGGAATTGTGCAACAATAAGAGGAAGCTTAAGGGAAATGAGTATGTGAACATGGGAGAGAATGTTTCTGTAATCCTCCAGAAAAAATTACCACCCAAATGCAAGGATCCAGGTATGTTCACTATCCCATATAAAATAGGTAATTTAAAGATCGAAAAAGCCATGTTAGATTTAGGAGCCTCAATTAATGTCATGCCATTATCTATTTACAAGTCTATGACTACGGGCAAATTGAAAAATACTGGCGTGATATTTCAATTGGCTGATAGATCTAACGTTTATCCCGAAGGAGTATTAGAAGATGTTTTGGTGCAGGTTAATGATTTAATCTTCCCAGCAGATTTTTATGTCTTAAACATGGAGGAAGATGATACATCTTTGATTTTATTGGGCAGACCTTTCCTCAAAACCTCTAGAACAAAAATAGATGTTTACGATGGCACTCTTACTATGGAATTTGATGGAGAAGTTATAAAATTCAATATATATAATGCCATGAAATACCCTAGAGATATGTCTTCTGTTTTTGTTTTAGATATTATTAATCCTTTAACTGACATGTATTTGAACATTTGTGATGGAGATAAATTAAAGGTTGTTTTGAGTAGGCACCTCACGCTCGAAGATTCAAAGAGATTGGAGAAGAAGTTTACGTGGGAACCGAAATTATTGGAAACGATCCAAGAGCTAGGATTATTGAGTATGATGAGGTTTGATGTTTCTCACATTCAATTGCCATTATCTCATACAAAACTTCTTCCTTCTATTGTGCAGGCACCAGATTTAGAATTGAAAACTCTTCCAGAACACCTCAAATATGTTTTCTTAGGTGATAGGGAAACACTTCCGGTGATTATCTTCAATAGACTATCCAATTTGGAAGAAGAGAAGTTGCTCAGAGTGTTCAAGGAATACAAGGAAGCTATCAGATGGACAATAACAGACATCAAGGGAATAAGCCCAACAACTTGCATGCACAAGATCCTCATGGAAGAGGAATGTAAGCCTACTAGGCAAGCACAAAAAAGACTCAACCCACCAATGATAGAAGTAGTTAAAAAGGAGATTTTGAAACTACTTGATGCAGGTATGATCTATCCGATTTCGGATAGCAAATGGGTAAGTCCAGTCCAAGTGGTTCCAAAGAAAACAGGTATAATAGTTATACAAAACCCGGATGGTGAGTTGGTAGCTACCCGGATTCAAAACGTGTCACGACCCAAACTACCCAAAAATCAGAGTTAATTTTTCGCATTTTGTTTATTTACTTAAATTCTTACCTGTCCTCGAATCGTGACCACACTCCACTAACAAATTGGGCTGTGCGTCAATGCCAGTCCCACCATACATTTACCATATTACTTATTTCTTCTCCAGTCGTTTATAATTATTTACAATATTTATACATCCCCTAAAGTTACTTACAAACATGTTACTGTGCTATGCCTATGTAGATACAATATGTACAAGTGTATATACCTTATGTTGATGGGCAGCAGCGGATATCCGAAATGCAGTACTGAGTCGCCTCAACTTCAACTGGAGATTATCTGTGGGAGAAAATGAAAGGGGTGAGCACATCAAGCTCAGTAAGGCAATCCTACGAACAAGTAGGTAACCATACTACCTACATGAACGTGGTGCCATGCATAAACCACCCTTTTCCCCACACATTTTAAAACAAATGATATGAATTATGATGTTATGTAAAATACATTTGCACGAAAAATTCCACATGCAATTATATTCAAAATCATATCTTTCTCATTTAAAAATTTCACAATAAAGTCAGGACTCGACCCCTCCTTCGGGTGATCCTGACTCACACAAAACCATGAAAATCGGTTTACATTCACACATGGGTTTGAAAGGCATGGAAATACCATCATGCAAATTTAGGTTAAAACCCAATTTGATTTCATCAAAATCGACGACATGCGAGACTTGGCAACGTCTGTATATCGGCAAATAACCAGGACTATGGCCATATGTGTCCTCGTGAGTCCCTCTAGCTACACGGATCCTAGTGTGCGAGGTCTCACCCTGATCGGGAACCGCCCGGCAGGTGGGTCAATCCATCCCGTCAGTCTTATCCGATCCCAGGCATCCGAAGATGCTGCATCCGGAGATGCCGTATCTGAAGATACCACACGGTACATCGTACTCCATGCTACTTGCACGGTACATCGTACTCCGTGAACCCCCCAGCCTTATCCCTCGTTCGGGCTCATCAGCTGGTCCTCCAACCCTTATCCCTCGTTCGGGCTCATCAGGTGGATCTCCAACCCTTATCCCTCGTTCGGGCTCATCAGGTTGTTTCTCTAACCCTTATCCCTCGTTCGGGCTCATCAGGTTGTTTCTCTAACCCTTATCCCTCGTTCGGGCTCATCAGGTTGTTTTTAACATGCCATGTCTCAAAACGCACGTGTGAGCCTATTTAATCGGTGACACACGGTCTACCCGATGCTCCAAGCACGGCTTATCGCATGTTCTCATAAAATCGATGCGAGCAATGCTCAGCACTCTCATCAAATCAAGTAAAACTAGTGCGAGCTAAGCTCTAGCACTCTGTATGCAAACCGTATAAAAATCTGGTGCGAGCGAAGCTCTAACACCCTGTCTCAAAATCATATAAAAATATGGTGCGAGTTAGACTCTAGCACCCTGTCACGAAAATCATATATATATAAGAATCTGGTGCGAGTTGGACTCCAGCACCTATGCATGTAAAACTCTAGTGCGAGCTCTCCCTCCAGCACTAATGCGTGCATCACACAAATCAAAAATATCATGCTAGCTGAGCTCTAGCACGTCACATGTCAATAAAACACGTAGGCGGCTCTGTTTCCTCAAAACAGTGTTCAAAACAATTTCACGTTGAAAGTATGCAATGTTGTGCATTTTCTTTCAAGGTTAGCCAGCCTACTAATGCATGCATCAAAACACCTCCAGAATGAGAAAGAACCTCTTGTTCTTGCTCCTCCCAACTTTTCCTAAATTTGTAAATTTTACCCTTAACAAGGGTATTTTAGTAATTTACCCATTCGGGGTACTAAAATTATTATTTGACCTCTAGACCCTTCAGGTAAATTTTTAAAGACTGCAAATGAACTTAAAATTACGTAAAGTTACCTCTAGCAGTCCGCAGAATTCCCTTACCTTATTTTCCTGTCGAGTCTGACCTTTTCTTTTCCACTGTTGTCTCGTCGCGCAGTCCGACATGCTCCTAATCAAATGCCCGGAACTGCGTATTAATATTCCTCAGGTCAGATAACATACAATTTAATTGTATTTCCTATTTTTTGGGCTTAATTTAAATCATTGGGCCCATTTACCCCTATTGGGCCCGATTGCACCTTAATGGGCCTTAATCGGCCTTAAGCCCGTTTTCCACTTAATTTTCACATTATCGAGGCCTATTGGGCTCATTGGGCCCACTAATAATTTATTGGGCCTCGTTCTAATTCTTGAATAGCTAAATCGATTATTTACGACAATTTATCTAAAAATTTCCATAATTTAATTCAATTTATGCGGAAATCAAATCAATAACACGCATAACGAGGTAATTGTCGTAAATAAGGGTTACTTACCCGAGATTCCATGCTACTTGCAAATCGAGACTATCTCGAGCTCTCGTTGGATGTCAATTGTCGAGCTACACAATTTCATAATTTTTCGGGTAAATTTCCAGTTGAAAATTAATTAAATAAAATATTCCAAAATTTAAATCAGTCAATTTCGACCGCTTATCGACTTACCCGAAGCTCGATTGCATCGCTAGAATTTTCCCCAATTTTTTCTCTTTTTCTTTTTCCCTTTTTCTTCCTTTTTTCCTCTCTTTTTTGGCTGAACCGGTTCAGTCCGGTTCGGACCGGTTCAGACCGTCGGTTCACTCCGGTTCGATCGGTTCACCGTAGGTTCACGGCCTTGCCGGTCAGTTCTCCACCGGCTTCCACCGCTAGCAGCTCCGTGAGGTTGTCCGCAGCTCGAATCTGGCCTCAGCTTCACCCAAGACCGCCTGAAGGTCGCCGGTTCGAGCTCTTCTCCCTGGCGTCGGAAACCCATTTTCTTCCCTTGGCCGTCACCGGCGTTTCCCGTCATTTCGTCGACTAATACCGGTGCAGAAAGGACCGCCGTCACCTGGGCTTTCAGAATCGGGCCTCGGTTCCACCCGAATCGCCGCCGTTTGCCTCCGGTGACCCTTTCTTTCCCGCGGCCTTCTCCTCCGTTTTTCACCGGATTTCGACGTCGGTTGGTCGTGCTGCCGGTGCCAGGGAGATCGCCTGAAGCTCCTCTTCCTTTTCTGGCCCTTGGCCTGGCCGTTGGCCGCCGGACGGCTCGCCGGTCTTCCCCTCGGGTTGGCTTCCGTTTTCGGGTTCTCTCCTTTCGCGTTTTCGTTTTCTGACCCCTTTTTTTTTTCAAATTCTTTTCTTTTTTTTGTTTTTTTTATTATTATTATTGTTATAATTTATTTAATTATTTCACTATTCCTTAAAATACTCCATAAAATCCAAAATATCTACACTTATATTATTTTTATTCTAATTTAATTTATTTAATTTAAATTTAATTTATTAAATATATTTTTCTCCAAATTTTCGATATTATTCCTTCGCGCTTTTCGAGATATCGTTCCGGTAATTTTTCGATATTTTTAAAATTTCTGATCTTGATCAATTGACCCAAATTGTATAATTTCCTCATTATCGATCAAGATATCTTACATCCTTATTTTTTTATTAAAATTTTTTTATCGCCTTAATACCGGGTTTTGGTATTTTTACCATTTTACCCCTGCTCTTGTTTCAAAAATCAATTTAACCTGACCTTCCTTCATACATCCCCCATCTTTTCTTATTTAATTTTTTTATTTTAATTAAACTCGGGTCTTACAACTCTCCCCCACTTAAGGAATTTGGTCATCCAAATTAGAACCAATTCATATGAGTCCATAAACTACTCCGGGTACATCGATCATATCATACTCTTAAATTCTCATGTGACCTTCTCCGGAGTGTATTACTACCAAAGGACTTTAATTAGGGAGATCGTCTTAAACCTCAATACTGTCTCTTTCCTGTTTAATGCCCGAATCAACTTCTTCAATATACTTATATTTGCATTAAGCTGAACTTTTGGATCTCATATCCTATCACCTATGCTGGATCTGGATAGTATTCCCGAAGTATCAAAAGATGGAATACATTGTGGGTGCCTGTTAATTCAGGTGATAACACCAACCTACAAGTCTTATCTCCCACTTGTCCAATCTCTCAAAATATTTCATCCAGCACAACTCAATTTACCTTCTTCCAAAAGTTCGCTATGTCCTTATTCTCTTAGGACAAGAAACATTTCAACCATACTAATTCACCAAGGGTGAATTCCAATACTTGTCTATCTGCTCTGAGGTATTCTTAATCTCTCACTCTTAATTAAAACACCCTCAGAGACTTATTATCCAAGGTCAAAAGTAATTCTATCTATCACCCACTTTTTCTTATCCAATTTGGGGAACAACCCCTACAGCCATACACTGCCTCATATCTTGTTATCCCGATACTCAACTGCCAACTGTCGTTATTGACGACTTCAATTTGTGACAACTGATCATTCCAGGAGCTTATAAAATCAATGGCACACGCTTTCATCGGATCCTCCAGAACTTGTACAGTCCTCTCTGACTGACCATCTGTCTGAGGACGGAAAGCTGTGCTAATACTCAGTCGGGTTCCCATAGCTTCCTAAAAAAAAAATACTCCCTTAAGTAAGAAGTGAAGCGGGAATCCCTATATGATACCATGCTCACTGGAACGCTACATCATGTTCCACAATCTTCCTTATACATAAATCCTCATACACACCCTGAGTATCTGGGGATTTCATAACCAAAAGGTGGGTAGACTTAGTCACTCTATCGACTATCATCCGAATAGCCTCGTAATGCACCTGGGTCCTCTGTAACCCATCACGACATTTATGGAGACTTGCTCCCATTTTTCGTGCCGATATAGGTAGAGGCTGCAATAACCCTGCAGACTTTTTAATATTCTACCTTATTCTACTGACATACTAGGCACTTTTCCACAATCTCTACCATATCTCCTTTCACATCTGACCACCCATACCCTTTTCAGAGATTTTCATATATATATATTCGTTACTTTTCGTATGCACCGTATATCCTGAAGAGTGAGCTTCTGACAATATCACTATCCCATCAACCGTGGCCCTAGGGAGCACTTATACTGTCTCTGAACTCTCTGTAAATCATTATTATACTCTGTGAACTCTATCACTATACCCTTCTGAATCTGACCCAAACTATCGACATCGTGCCGATCATCACACTAAGCCTGTCAAATCCGGGCACTCTCATCCGGTTCTAATCTTCAGGCTAGCTGTCACACAATCACTGTCATCATCAGAAGCGATCACATCAATACTGAGGTTCACAACTGCTTTAGCAGCTCACGCTTCCTGACCATCATATATAATACCATCCCGAGGCTCTTTCTGCTCAAGGCATCAGTCATCACATTAGCCTTTCCTGGGTGGTACAATTTTCACAAATCAAAATCTCTCAGAAGCTCTAACCCACTAGGTATTCTCATATTCGCCTCTTTCTGTGAAAACAGATACTCGGGCTTTATGATCAGTGCATATCCACAATTTCTCACCATGTACATAATAGCACCATATTCTCGGTATAAATACTGTTGATAACTTTAAATCATGGGTCAGATAGTTTATTTTATGATCAAGGAGTTTTCTGACTCCATAATTGACTATCTTCCCATTATACATCAATACACAGCTCCTTCATTATTTCGAGGTATCCATACTCACTGAGAACCTCTTGAGCTGTTGGGTATGGTGAAATTAATCACGGTGGTCAGTTCATACTTCACTACACCGAAATTCATGTCACATCTATCATCTTATTTATCATCTCATTCAAAGACCACGTTTTCTTAGTTCAACGTGTCAACAAGGTATACCCTTTTGAGAATTCACAACAACCCATTTGTAAAAGTCATTTTCTAATTGTTACTTATAATTTGCCCTAGTCTTTAACTACACCCAACATATCATCGATAATGATGATTACAAATTGGTCCAATCCTTGACTTATTTACGCATAAGCGTATAAGATCCTTCAAAATCGCTTACGTTTTCAGGTACTAACCTGCGTCATTTCCTTTTCTTATCTTAACGACTCTTATTAAATTTTACTATGTTAACCTTTATGATTTGTCGAATTTTATAATTCTTATCGTCTTAGTAACGGTATCCTAATGCTAAAGGTATTTATTACGACGATCGATTTCACGTTATAGGTTATATATATACTTTTAGACGCTGTCAAGTCTTCAGGCGGGGAGGTATTTTGAAATACCTTTATTAACCTTCAGACTTAACCACATATACTTTATATACCAGTCCATGTGGTCACAATTTATATTCGCTACTAATTGCTTTAATCCTAATGACTTCATATCGTAAGGATGTTCTTACCTAGCATACGCCTCTTACTCCAATACATCTTGTATTCAGAGTTAAGCACATCTCATCTTAAAGATTATCTCCTTAGTGTATCTATTATAACGAAACTCTTGTTCATTATTCATTTCATGAGTACAATCCTTTACTCCTTTAATTTCAACTGTTGCACCCCTTTTTATCACTTAAAATCTCTATATCCATATTCCGTTAATTAATCCTCCTCTATTGGGGTACTCATTTATCAGTATTGTGCCCAATGATGTAGGCATTCATGCCTTTTACTCACTTATATGCGAATGAAGGCGGTATGAATAAATGTGTGGCACCAGGATCAATGAACATATGTACCTCATTATTCATAATAAGTGTGGTATCTTACACCACATCCATAAAACATCAATAGTGTCCTGGTCCAAGACATCCTCTCGCCCTCGTCCAACAGCCTACTTTCCTTTTTCTTTTCGGCTATTGCCTCCCTTCTCGTTGCAGCTATACCAATGAAGTTTTTCTCTGTCTCTTTACTTTCCTGTGGGGCAATCTCGCTCAACTCTGAGCAATCAAGATCAATGGTCCGTCTTACCACACTTAACGGCCATTTTCATCAATACAGTGTAGGTATAGACCCTCCTTCCGTGGTATCCACACACATTCCACACTGCTTACAGTGCTTACACTGCTACGCTGCTTCGTAGCAGGTCGGGGTTCTCCAATCACAATGCCCCCCAAGAGTGTCAAAATTAGATGCACTGAGGCCTTACCAATTATCTCAGCCCATAACTCATCAAATTAAATCTTTTACCAATTACCATTTTTCCATTTTAACATCTTTGTCATTTCTCGATTCTCTTTTCTGTCTCTATTTCAGCTCTTACTACTTTTCCCAATCTCAGAGGCGTGCAATTCATGTTCTTATTTACCCAACTGTAAATCTGCGCACTGCCTCGGTATAGTAATATCTCACGGGCTAATTAGACTCTAACTGACAATATGAGCCCTTCCATAAACTTTTAGACATCTCGACTGTCACTGTTCATAGTGTCGAGGTAATATCTACCAAAGAATATAACTAAGTTTCATACTCATAATCAATTTAGTATTCCTGGGCAGTGTAAGAAATTTTTCCTTTAAATCATGTCCGGGATATCCTGTCACCGGAATACATCCAATAAGATTTCTCATCTTAGCTATGGATGTCTAACACTTAAGATGGGTCGAGCGGGTTTCCACCAATGTTCCACTGCGCCCTCTGATCTCATTCATAATCTGAGCAATTAGCTCCTCAAAATAATCTCCACACTCCGCTCCAACTTCGCGAAGCGTGTCTCAATACTGTCCGATCTCTCTGTCGGACTCTGTGAGGCATTCTCAACATTAGCCTCCATTTCAATTTCATCCTTATTCTCACAAGTCAACTCAGCACGACTAGCAGGCTCAGGTCTACCTCTATGACCTCTGTCTCGTGCACTATCTCATCTAACGCGACTCATATTAGGCATTCCTGCATTCTCAACTATTTCTTAGTCAAAACCTATCTCGATATACACTATTGTATCTAACCAAGCACAGTAACACGGGGATGTAATTTCCTAATTACTGACACTGACACACATCAGACCAATTGTTGCTCTGATACCACCTTTATATGTCACGATCCAAACTACCCAAAAATCAGAGTTAATTTTTCGCATTTTGTTTATTTACTTAAATTCTTACCTGTCCTCGAATCGTGACCACACTCCACTAACAAATTGGGCTGTGCGTCAATGCCATTCCCACCATACATTTACCATATTACTTATTTCTTCTCCAGTCGTTTATAATTATTTACAATATTTATACATCCCCTAAAGTTACTTACAAACATGTTACTGTGATATGCTTATGTAGATACAATATGTACAAGTGTATATACCTTATGTTGATGGGCAGCAGCGGATATCCGGAATGCAGTACTGAGTCGCCTCAACTTCAACTGGAGATTATCTGTGGGAGAAAATGAAAGGGGTGAGCACATCAAGCTCAGTAAGGTAATCCTACGAACAAGTAGGTAACCATACTACCTACATGAACGTGGTGTCATGCATAAACCACCCTTTTCCCCACACATTTTAAAACAAATGATATGAATTATGATGTTATGTAAAACACATTTGCACAAAAAATTCCACATGCAATTATATTCAAAATCATATCTTTCTCATTTAAAAATTTCACAATAAAGTCAGGACTCGACCCCTCCTTCGGGTGATCCTGACTCACACAAAACATGAAAATCGGTTTACATTCACACATGGGTTTGAAAGGCATGGAAATACCATCATGCAAATTTAGTTTAAAACCCAATTTGATTTCATCAAAATCGACGACATGCGAGACTTGGCAACGTCTGTATATCGGCAAATAACCAGGACTATGGCCATATGTGTCCTCGTGAGTCCCTCTAGCTACACGGATCCTAGTGTGCGAGGTCTCACCCTGATCGAAAACCGCCAGGGAGGTGGGTCAATCCATCCCGTCAGTCTTATCCGATCCCAGGCATCCGAAGATGCTGCATCCGGAGATGCCGTATCCGAAGATACCACACGGTACATCGTACTCCATGCTACTTGCACGATACATCGTACTCCGTGAACCCCTCAGCCTTATCCCTCGTTCGGGCTCATCAGCTGGTCCTCCAACCCTTATCCCTCGTTCGGGCTCATCAGGTGGATCTCCAACCCTTATCCCTCGTTCGGGCTCATCAGGTTCTTTCTCTAACCCTTATCCCTCGTTCGGGCTCATCAGGTTGTTTTTAACATGCCATGTCTCAAAACGCACGTGCGAGCCTATTTAATCGGTGACACACAGTCTACCCGATGCTCCAAGCACGGCTTATCGCATGTTCTCATAAAATCGATGCGAGCAATGCTCAGCACTCTCATCAAATCAAGTAAAACTAGTGCGAGCTAAGCTCTAGCACTCTGTATGCAAACCGTATAAAAATCTGGTGCGAGCGAAGCTCTAACACCCTGTCTCAAAATCATATAAAAATATGGTGCGAGTTAGACTCTAGCACCCTGTCACGAAAATCATATATATATAAGAATCTGGTGCGAGTTGGACTCCAGCACCTATGCATGTAAAACTCTAGTGCGAGTTCTCGCTCCAGCACTAATGCGTACATCACACAAATCGAAAATATCGTGCGAGCTGAGCTCTAGCACGTCACATGTCAATAAAACACGTAGGCGGCTCTGTTTCCTCAAAAGAGTGTTCAAAACAATTTCACGTTGAAAGTATGCAATGTTGTGCATTTTCTTTCAAGGTTAGCCAGCCTACTAATGCATGCATCAAAACACCTCCAGAATGAGCAAGAACCTCTTGTTCTTGCTCCTCTCAACTTTTTCTAAATTTGTAAATTTTACCCTTAACAAGGGTATTTTGGTAATTTGCCCATTCGGGGCACTAAAATTATTATTTGACCTCTAGACCCTTCAGGTAAATTTTTAAAGACTGCAAATGAACTTAAAATTGCGTAAAGTTACCTCTAGCAGTCCGCAGAATTCCCTTACCTTATTTTCTTGTCGAGTCTGACCTTTTCTTTTCCACTGTTGTCTCATCGCGCAGTCCGATATGCTCCTAATCAAATGCCCGGAACTGCGTATTAATATTCCTCAGGTCAGATAAAATACAATTTAATTGTATTTCCTATTTTTTGGGCTTAATTTAAATCATTGGGTCCATTTACCCCTATTGGGCCTGATTGCACCTTAATGGGCCTTAATCGGCCTTAAGCCCGTTTTCCACTTAATTTTCACATTATCGAGGCCTATTGGGCTCATTGGGCCCACTAATAATTTATTGGACCTCGTTCTAATTCTTGAATAGCTAAATCGATTATTTACGACAATTTATCTAAATTTCCATAATTTAATTCAATTTATGCGGAAATCAAATCAATATCACGCATAACGAGGTAATTGTCGTAAATAAGGGTTACTTACCCGAGATTCCATGCTACTTGCAAATCGAGACTATCTCGAGCTCTCGTTGGATGCCAATTGTCGAGCTACACAATTTCATAATTTTTCGGGTAAATTTCCAGTCGAAAATTAATTAAATAAAATATTCCAAAATTTAAATTAGTCAATTTCGACCGCTTATCGACTTACCCGAAGCTCGATTGCATCGCTAGAATTTTCCCCAATTTTTTCTCTTTTTCTTTTTCCCTTTTTCTTCCTTTTTTCCTCTCTTTTTTGGCTGAACCGGTTCAGTCCGGTTCGGACCGGTTCAGACCGTTGGTTCACTTCGGTTTGACCGGTTCACTGCCAGTTCACCGCCTTGCCGGTCGGTTCTCCACCGGCTTCCACCGCCAGCAGCTCCGTGAGGTTGTCCGCAGCTCGAATCTGGCCTCAGCTTCACCCAAGACCGCCGGAAGGTCGCCGGTTCGACCTCTTCTCCCCGGCGTCGGAAACCCATTTTCTTCCCTTGGCCATCGCCGGCGTTTCCCGCCATTTCGTCGGCTGATACAGGTGTAAAAAGGACCGCCGTTGCCTGGGCTTTCAGAATCGAGCCTCGGTTCCGCCCGAATCGCCGCCGTTCGCCGCCGGTGACCCTTTCTTTCCCGCGGCCTTCTCCTCCGTTTTTCGCCGGATTTCGGCGTCGATTGGTCGTGCTGCCGGTGCCAGGGAGATCACCTGAAGCTCCTCTTCCTTTTCTGGCCCTTGGCCTGGCCGTTGGCCGCCGGACGACTCGTCGGTCTTCCTCTCGGGTTGGCTTCCGTTTTCGGGTTCTCTCCTTTCGCGTTTTCGTTTTCTAACCCCTTTTTTTTCAGATTCTTTTTTTTGTTTTATTATTATTATTATAATTTATTTAATTATTTCACTATTCCTTAAAATACTCCATAAAATCCAAAATATCTACACTTATATTATTTTTATTCTAATTTAATTTATTTCATTTAAATTTAATTTATTAAATATATTTTTCTCCAAATTTTCGATATTATTCCTTCGCACTTTTCGAGAAATCGTTCCGGTAATTTTTCGGTATTTTTAAAATTTCTGAATCTTGATCAATTGACCCAAATTGTATAATTTCCTCATTATCGATCAAGATATCTTACATCCTTATTTTTTTATTAAAATTTTCTTATCACCTTAATATCGGGTTTTGGTATTTTTACCATTTTACCCCTGCTCTTGTTTCGGAAATCAATTTAACCTGACCTTCCTTCATACATCCCCCATCTTTTCTTATTTAATTTTTGTATTTTAATTAAACTCGGGTCTTACAAAACGGGTGGCGAGTTTGCATAGATTATAGTAAGTTAAATGCATCTATAAGAAAAGACCACTTCCCTCTCCCTTTTATTGATCAAATGTTGAAAGATTGACAGAAAAAACTCATTATTGTTGTCTTGATGTATATTCAGATTTTCATCAAATTTTGGTGGCACCCGAAGATCAGGAAAAGACTACCTTTACATGTCCGTTTGGGACCTTTACTTACAAGCGCATGCCCTTTGGTCTATGTAATGCTCCAGCCACATTCCAGAGATGTATGGTTAGTATATTTTCTGATTATGTAGAAGATATAATAGAAGTGTTCATGGATGATTTTACTGTTCATGGGAATACCTTTGATGAATGCTTAGCTAACCTCACTAAAATCCTCAATAGATGCATAGAAAGTAACCTTATCTTAAATTATGAAAAATGCCATTTTATGGTTGATCAAGGTATTATTCTAGGGCATATAATATCTTCTAAGGGGATAGAAGTGGATAAGTCAAAAATAGAAGTGATAAAATCTTTGCCTTACCTCGCATCTGTGCGAGAAGTTCACTCTTTTCTTGGACATGCAGGATTTTATAGGAGGTTTATTAAGAACTTCTCCAAGGTCACCCAACCACTATGTCGACTACCACAAAAGAACGTAGCATTCGAATTCGATGAGACATGCAAGAAGGCATTTGACAAACTTAAAGACATGTTGACCACCACGCCGATCATCTAACCTCTAAATTGGAATCTACCGTTCGAAATCATGTGCGATGCAAGTAACTACGCAGTAGGAGCTGTACTTGGACAAAGAGAGGAGAGAGTTCCACATGTCATCTACTATGCCTCACAAACCCTTGATAGTGCACAAAGCAACTATTCCACAACGGAAAAAGAACTTCTAGCCATTGTTTTTACTTTAGAAAAATTTTGTTCTTATTTACTAGGAGCTAAAGTGATTATTTATTCTGATCATGCAGCTCTCAAGTATTTACTCTCAAAGAAAGAAGCAAAACCAAGACTCATCAGGTGGATATTATTGCTACAAGAGTTCAATATAGAAATCAAGGATAAAAAGGGAGCCGAAAACCTGGTGGCTAATCACCTTAGTAGACTCATCACAAGTGAAGAACCTTCACCTCTTAAAGATGAATTTCCAGATGAGTATCTTTTTTCCATTCATAAAACAAGACCATGATATGCTGATATTGCTAATTTTTTAGCTACTAGAATTTTGCATAATGAATTGTCTAGGTCTCAAAAAGATAAGATAAAAAGAGATGCTAAGTATTATGCTTGGGATGAGCCTTATTTGTGGAAATATTGTGCTGATCAAGTCATTAGAAGATGCGTGCCTGACCATGAAATCTCTTCTATCTTAAATTTTTGCCATTCATATGCATGTGGTGGATATTTCGGTCCAAAGAGGACAGCACGCAAGGTACTTGAATATGGATTATTTTGGCCAAAATTATTTCAAGATTCTTATATGTTTTGTAAAACTTGTGAGAAGTGTCAAAAAATAGGAAGTCTAGGACATAGAGATCAATTACCTTTAACACCTATTCTAATCTGTGAAATTTTTTATGTATGGGGTATTGACTTTATGGGCCCTTTTCCTGTTTCTAATAACCATGTTTATATCTTGCTTGCTGTGGACTATGTTTCAAAATGGGTTGAAGCTAAGGCAACCCGAACTGACGATGCTAAAGTTGTTGTCAATTTTGTCAGATCTAACATCTTTTTTAGGTTCGGGACACCGAGAGCAATAATAAGCGATAGAGGAACCCATTTTTGCAACAAGGTGGTGGAAGCACTAATGAAGAAATATCATGTAACTCATAGAGTATCTACTGCCTATCACCCTCAAACAAATGGTCAAGCCGAAGTGTCAAACAGAGAAATCAAGTCCATCCTAAAAAAGACAGTAAACCCAAATAGAAAGGATTGGAGCACAAGACTTGAAGATGCACTTTGGGCATATAGAACGGCTTACAAAACTCCCATAGGTATGTCTCCTTATTGCATTGTTTACGAAAAATCATGCCATCTTCCCATAGAATTGGAGCACAAGGCCTATTAGGCAATCAAGCAGTGCAATATGAACTTGAATGAAGCCGGTGAAATGAGAAAACTTCAATTGCAAGAGCTGAAAGAGATCCGAAATGATGCATATGAAAATTTTAAGATTTACAAGGATAAGACAAAAGGCTTTCATGATCAAATGATCTCCAGGAAACAATTCTTTGATGGTCAGAAAGTTATTCTTTTTAATTCTAGTCTTAAGTTATTTCCTGGAAAATTACGCTCTAGATGGCTAGGGCCCTTTGTTGTTACTAACGTCTTTCCTCATGGTGCAGTTGAAATACAAAGTATGGATACAGGTAAGATTTTTAAGGTTAATGGTCATCTTTTGAAGCCTTTTTATGAAGGGTTTCAAGTGCATGAGGTTGATTTAATTGATTTAGAGTATCCTAAGTACGAATGAGAGGTAACAACGTCTAGCCAAAGACGTTAAAGAAAGGCACTTGTTGGGAGACAACCTAATTTTTATTATTATTTATGCATTTTTAAAATAAATTTTTTTTTACAGAATCGAGTAACACCTTAGGTGAGACTCTCGCCTAAGGTGTCCTTAAAAAAAAATTAAAAGCCAAAATTTTTTTTTAGGAGCCCGACACTCTCTCTCTTTCTCCTGCTTTACTCTTCATCCTTTCCCTCATTTTCCCATTTTCACCCAAAACTCAATCTCATACAAATCCTTTACCAAAAACATAAAATTTCTCCATATTTCAAACCAAAAACACAAAACCCATTCCTCTTTTCATATTGTAAGATCTCTCATCATCTAAGGTAAGCATTTCATACCCATTTTTCTCTCATCTACCATGAAAACGCAGAAAATGAAAACAAATATGATGAGTAATTATTCTTTTCATATTTTGCTTTTGATTTTGTATTTATGAATAATGCTTTAAATTTTCATTATTTTTTGGCTTGTTCATATGTTGGTATGATTTTAGAAAATTTCATTGTATGTACTAAGATGAATGATGAAGGGTAATGTGTGAATTAGGGTAATGAAATTGGATTGATGCTAAGCAAGAGAGATTATTTATTGATCAATATTTTGTAGGAAATGAGTGAAAGCCAACCATCACCATCCCGTCAACAAAGGGCAAGAGTATCAAGGAAAAATGTGGTATTACCCAAGTCCAATCTACATGGTAACCTAGACTTCACTGCAAAAATCGAAAAGAAAAGGTATGAGAATTTATGTGGTAAAACAATTGTATCGGGTAAGCGATACGATGACCCAACCTTGGAAATCTTAGGGATTCGAGAAAAAATTCATACTTATATTGACAACATAGGTTGGAGACCATTCTTTGAAATTACTTGTCATGCTTATACCAAACTATGCAGGGAGTTTTACTGTAAGACCTGAATTTAATTAAAAACACAAAATGAATGAGTATTCGTGAAGGGAAGTCGAGTTAAATTTATCCCAAACACATGCAATGGTAAAACGGTCAAAAGATCGAAAGTCGAAATAAATTCGATAAGAAAATTTAATTAAAAATAATAGATTTGAGAATCTTGATCAATAACGAAGAAATAATTAAATTTTGAGTCCAATTGATCAAGATCCGGAATTTTTAGAAATATCGAAAAGTCACTCGGGACAATATCTCGAAAATACAAAGAAATTATACCCGAAAAAGAGTTAAAAATATAATAAATAAATTAAATAAAATTAAATAAATTAATTTGAATAAAATAATAATTTTGGTAGATATTTTTGGCAAAATAATAATAAAATAATGAATATAATAATAATAAACTAAATTATAAATAATAATAAATAAAAATAATAATAATTGCAGACAAAAAAGAAGAGAAATCAGAAATGATTGTCAGGGAAAAAGAAGAAGAAAGAAACCAAAAATGGAGACCGTGCGTGGCCCGACCGAACCCATGGCCACCAGCGACCGACGACTCCGACGAACAGCCGAGGAGAAAGAGGAGAGGCCGACGAAGCTCTGGGCACAGGAGACGCGCCGTCAGGAAGCCAAAAAATGCCGATCGGAGGAGAGGAAAAATCGAGGAGAAATGGGACGATTTTTGACAAACCACGACGACTAGGCTTGAACGGAGGCTACCGACGAGTTCGGGGGATGAGCCGATTCTTTTGAGACCGGTATAGGCCGACGAAATCGTCGAAATCCGACGGATCGAGGGAGAGAAGGCCGAGAGGGAGAAGAGAGGAATGGCGGCCACCGGCGGTGATTTGGTCCCGATCGAGGCCAGTCGAAGGTTGCCTGGCCAAAGACGAGTCGAATGGCGTAAAAAACGAGCCGAGAACCGACCGAAAACGTCGTGAACGACGGCTGGAAGGTCTGAACCAGTACGGACCGGTTTAACAAAGAGGTGAACTAGATTGAACCGGTTGAACCGGACCGGTCTGAACCGATTTGAACCGGACTGAACCGGTTCAGCCAAGAAAGAAGGGAAAAAATGAGAAAAAGAGAAAAATGAAAAAGGGGAAGATTTTCGGGGGTACACCTGACTTCGGGTAAGTCGGTAAGAGGTCAAAAGTGACCGATTTGAATTCTGGAAAATTTATTTAAATTATATTTAATCGAAAAGTAACCCGAGATTAAATATATAATTGTGCAGTTGTACGACAAGCCCGAATAAGAGCCGATTGAGCTCCAATTTTTGTACCCCGCATCACATTGGGTAATTATATTTTAATTTCGACTATTAGAGTCCTTTAATACGGAGTTTTGATTTTTTACAGAATTTACGGATAAATTCTGTATAAAAAAGAATATTAATCGGAATTGCAACGTAATTACCGTAAATAATATACGGGCTATCCAATGAGTTTGGAACGAAGCCCGATGATTATTGATAAGCTGAATGAGCCAGTAAACCCGAAGAAGGGATTTAAATAATATAAACGGGTTGAAAACGGGCTCGAGGCCCATTAAAGTGCAATTGAGCCCAATAGAGTAAAACGGGCCCAGTACGTTAAATTCAATCAGTAAATGTGATATACTGATAAAAATAAGTGAATTGATCCAAAATATGTGATTATATGCAGTTCTGTAGACTTGGTTAACGTGCAGTTGGATCGAGAGATCGAGTATTATCGAGATGAGATAAGTTTGCGCGTAAATCGAGGTAAGAGAATTTTGTAGGTGTATAGAGATTTCTATACGTATTTATTGAGGGGATTTACAGGGTTTAGATTTCCTTAAAGTATCTAGAAATAAAATAATAATTTTTATGAAAATCGAGGCTTAGATAAATAAAGGAAAAAGATGATTTTACCCCTGGGAGTAAAATTTACAAAAGGGTAGTAAGGCAGATAAATTTCATGATTATCCTGTTTTAATGTTTTATATAAATGTATTGCTTTGATTTAAGCAAATATGCACATAGGTTGGCTGTTGATTTCATGAATTATACGAAAGGGTACCGGTTTGGACCGGTTACTATTTTAAAAGATGTTTTATAAAGATTGAGCCACCTATCATATTTATTCGAGTAAAAAGAGTGCTAGAGTCTTACTCGCACTAAATTTTATTGATTTATTTCTCATGAAAGACGTACTGGAGCATTGCTCGTACGAGAAATTTGTGTATGTACAAAATCGTGCTGGAGCTTCGCTCGCACGAGATTTTAGATATCATGATATGTATAGCGTGGTGCTGGAGCTTCGCTCGCACTAGACGTGAGTTGACATGCATATAGTTGTGCGGAAGCCTCCTGTAGACTGTGTGTCACAGAGAGTTGAGATGCTCGCACGTATACTTTGAGACATGGGTTGGTTATCGACATAGTATTGGGGTGGATAAGACCTACGACAGGCACCCCTAGACTATGATATGGGTCCACGGAGTACGATGTACTGTGTATGTCACACGGAGTACGTTGTACCATGCAGTCATGATGACTCTATGATGTTACTTGATATTCTGGCGAGTAGGATTTGACCCCACCTCCTGTTGCAGTAGTGATGCCCCGCACACCGGGATCCGTGTAGCCTGGGATCACAGGGACAAAGTATGGCCATAGTCCTCGATTTTTCATACAGTAACTGTCGCGACCCAAATTTACAAAAATTACTACAAATTTTTCGCGAACTTACCACAATTTAATTGTTGGGCTGTGAGTCAATATCCCTCACTCAGTTTCATATATTATATATATATGGATAACAGGCAATGCTTTCGTCCCAGGCACAAATATTGCGGAAGCTTATAAAATTATTATTTTAGAATTTAAAATTCGTTTACATTGCCTAACATATACATCCCCCATATAACATGACTACATCACTGTACACTATTATTCAGATACAAAAGTACATGTGTGCATACCTCGATGCTACTGGATAGCTGTGTGTAAAAGATCGCAGGACGGACGCAGCTTAAACACTCTACTGAAATGCTCTGTAGAGGTGGGAAAAATAATGGGATGAGCATAACGCGCTCAGTAAGAAATATATGAAAGCAGGTAGATAACCACACTATCTACGATGCTCATAATGCATGTTTTATCAATTCGTAAAACAAATGCATTTACTTTTCAAAACACTCTCCTTAATTTATAAAGCAAGTAGATAATCAAACTATCCACAATGCTCATGATGCATGGTTTATGCCGAAAAACTCATGGCATTCACAAAACCATCATAGTAAAACACATAGCAATTTAATGCCCAAAACCGAATATCAAAACTCATTTAGAGTAAAATCTTTCTGTGTTCAGTATTGAAACTCACTTTAAAATCATGTTCTCATTTCACACGGTTTCATCACAGAAATCAAATCACAATTAGTTTCATCATCGAAACCAATAAAATCAGGTGAGACTAGGCAGGGATTTCAACACAAATCCAAGGGAACATTTGGCCAAAGTCCGAGACCCACTAGCTATCACTGATCAGGTGTGCCAGGGTGTCTCTGAGTCCGAGGAGGGGATTAGTCTATCCATCGGCTCCTATCTAAGGACTATCACAAAACAGAGCAATGACAAAGCATGCCCGAGTCCAAAGACGCAATCCTCACACCCCATAGTTGCACGGTACAGTGTACTCCATGTTGTCTACACGGTACAGCGTACTCCGTGAACCAGGTACAATTACCACACAGTTGTAGGTGCCTGAGTCAACAGCTCACCACCCCAACCAAATAAATTATCAACCATAGCCTGTCGTCTCAGATCTAGTGCGAGCAAGTCAGTGTGACACACAGTCAACACAAGGCTCCAGCACGATCTCAATCACAAATCACAACAGAATCCAGTGCGAGCAGTGCTCCAGCATGGTCTGTACAGATGTAATACCAAAATCAAGTGGGAGCAGATCTGGATAAATCCACAGATCTCATCATGCTCCAGCACGATTTCACACACACAAAATAGACAGCTGGCTCTATTTCCCACCACAGTGGTACTCAAAACCGAGTGCAATATGCAAAACGGTACAAAACAGAGTGAGAGGGTAACATCCCATCAATTCACTCGTCAATCAAATCACTTTTTAGAAAAACGTGCAAGTTAATGCATACAGTCAAATCATAAGCCAGTCTATCATTTTAGCTTCACAAAAATCTCTTTTTCACAGAGAAAACATGGATTGCATGCACTTTATGCATTTACAAAAATTCTCGAGTCTAAGGGTATTTTCGTAATTTTCCCATATTCGGGTATTATCCAAAAATTTCATATCTATACGCTATACGAAATTTAATTGACTGTAAACGACGATGAAAATACGTACAGCTATCTCTAATAGCTCCCATAGATCCCTTACCTCAGATCACGTAGTGTGACCTCTCTTCCTCTGTGCTGTCCAAATCTCGCAGTCCGGTCAACTCTCAATATGACTCTGGAGCTGCATTTAACCATTCACTGGATTAATTACACGTTTCCTACTGTATTACACATCTAATACAGTTCATTTCACTTAATTGGGCCCGTTTACTCTAAATGGGCCTAAATCTTTAATCGGGCCTTAATCTGTATTAAGCCCGTTTTCACGTATTAATTCCCTTCATCAGGGTCTATCGACTCATTGGGTCTATCAATACCCATTGGGCTTCATTCCAAGCTCTTTGGATAGCCCGAATATCATTTACGACAGTTTATTCGAAATTCCGAATATAATTCACTAAATCCGAAATTTAATCCGAAATGCGTAAATTAAATCTTAAATACGCGTTAATCACATAAATTGTCTTAAATGAGCGTTACTTACCCGATATTGTGCGATGATGCGCGAATCGAAGTTCGATCAGGCTTCCGTTCGGAATTAATCGTCGAACTGCACAATTTCGTATTTTTCATTTTCGGGCTAATTTTCGATTAAATATAATTCAAATAAATTTATCGAAAATTAAATCGGCCACTTTTGACCTCGTATCGACTTACCCGAAGTTCGATGAAAATTTTTTTTTTTTTTTTTTTTTTTTTCTCTCTCTTCTTTCTCTCTCCTCCTGAACCGGTTCGGACCGGTTCAGTCCCTTTTCACACTGAACCGGTCCGAACCGGTTCAGTGGGCATTTCGCCGTTGCCGGCGCTGCTGGCCGGTTCCCGGCGCGATTCCGCCGCCGTTCGGTTCGGCTCGGGCTGGGGAGCCTCCTTTCGGCCTGGCCTGGGGTCGATCGGCGCCGGTGGCGGCCGAATCGCCCCTTCTCTCCCGCGGCCTCTCCCCCTCCGATCTCTCTGCCGGTGGCGCTCTGGGGCGCGTGGTGGCGCTCGGACGGTCCCTCGGTGCCGGCCGACCCTTCGCCTGGCACCTCTCGCCCTCCATCGCCGCCCGTTGCCGCCGGTGAAGGAAAAACAGGGGAGGAACGGTTCCCCCCTGTTTTCGCGATTCTGCTGCTTCTGTTTTTTTTTTTTTTTTTTTCGTTTTCTGTTTTTTTGTTTTTTTTTTTTTTTATCAGATTTTTTTTTTTTAATATATATTTTTATTATTATTTTATTCTTAAAATAATAATAAAAATCTTAAAATATCCCAAAATATCCCAAAAATATCTAAAATATCTTTAAAATATCTCAAAAATTTCTATTAAATTCATTTAGTCTGTAAATGAATTTATCAGTCCGATTTTACCTTTTCGGTATATTTTTCCACTATTTTTGAGCTCGTTTTTCGAGGCAAAAATTTTGATAAATTCTAATAACTTCATATATTGATCAATTGGACCTGAAATTTAATTATTTTCCTCAATTTTTGATCAATATTACACTAATCCATATTTTTAAATATCAATTTCTTAAAAATGACACCGAATTTTCGGGTCTTACATTCCTCCCCACCTTAAGAAATTTGGTCCTCCAAATTAGAACCAAGTCAATTCTCGAATAACTGCGAATATTTCTCTCGTATGAAGCTCTTTAATTCCCACATAACTTCCTCTGAAGTGTGGTACTGCCCAAAAACCTTAACCAGAGTGATCGTTCTGGTCCGTAACACTTTCTCTTTCCAATCCAATATCTGAATCGACTTCACTACATATAACATTTCCTCTGTGAGCTCCAACGGCTCATACTGAATCGAATGTGTCTGATCTAGATGATACTTCCGAAGCATCAACGTGTGGGAGACGTTATGAATGCCTGCTAACTCAGGTGTCAAGGCTAGCCTACAGGCCTTATTTCTCACTCGCTTCAGTATCTCATTATCCCTTTCGAGGGAAAAACTTTCAAGAATACCAATTCACCTACAGTGAATTTCAAAGGTTTACGCCTCATCTCAACGTAGCTTTTCTGTATACTCTGAGCTTACCTCAATTTCTCACATATAAATTGGACATTCTCAAAGGCTTGCTTCACTAATTCGGAGCAAACATCTTTCGGTCACTCACTTCTTCCCATCCAATCGGAGATCGACACCTAAGACCATATAACGCCTCATACGGTGCCATCCCAATACTCGAGTGATAGCTGTTGTTATAGGCGAATTCGGCTAATGGCAAATGGTCATCCCAGGAGTCTCTGAAATCCACACAAAAGCTCTCAACATATCCTCCAAAGTCTGGATGGTTCTCTCACTGACCATCGGACTGAGAATGGAAAGCTGTACTGACACTCAATCGGGTTCCCATAGCTTCCTGAAAATATTTCCAAAAGTGGAAAGTGAAGCGGGAATCCCTGTCAGACACAATACTCACTGGATCACCATGTAGCCTCACAATTTCCCGTACACACAGATTCGCCAACGCACTCAGAGTATCCGTAGCCTTCACGGCTAAGAAGTGAGCTGACTTCGTCAATCATTCCATAATCACTCAAATGGCATCATGGTTACGTCGGGTCCTCGGTAAACCTATGATGAAATCCATGGTGATATGCTCTCATTGTCATGTCGATATAAGTAGAGGTTGCAATAATTTTGCATGTTTCTGATGCTCTAATTTAACCTGTTGACATGTAAGGCACTTAGCCACAAACTCTGCAATATCTTTCTTCATGTCTGACCACCAAGATACTCTTTGGGGATTATTACTCCTCAGATACATTGTATACCTCGATGAATGAGCTTCTGTCAAAATCAATCCCTTTAGCTGTGGGTCATCGGGAACGCAAATTCGACCTTTGAATCTCAGCAGGCAACTGTGCACTCAGTCACTCTACCCATCTGTATCTGACTAAGCATATCAACACAAAAGCGATCAATACGCTGAGCTTGTCTGATCCGGTCTATCAAATCCGGTTTCAATCTCAGACTTGCTATCACACAATATGCATCAGTATCAGAAGGATCTATATCTAGACTGAGGCTAATAAACTGCTCTAACAGTTCATGTTCCCTGACCATCATGTACGATACCATCCTGAGGCTCTTTCTGCTCAAGGCATCAGCGACTATACTCGCTTTACCCGGATGATAAAGTATCTCACAATCATCGTCTTTCAGAAGCTCTACCCATCATCTTTGCCTCATATTCAATTCTTTCTGTTAAAAACAGATATTTGAAGCTCTTATGATTAGTGAATTCTTGAAATTTCTCACCGTACAAATAATGGCACCATATCTTCAGTGCAAACACTATGGCTGCCAACTCTAAATCATGGGTCGGATAGTTCTTCTCATGATCCTTAAATTGTCTGGATCTATAAGCAGTTATCTTCCCGTTTTACATCAATACACAGCCCAGTCCTTGTCCGAGGTGTCTGTATCTACAGAGAAACCCCCTGAGCTGGTCAGAATGGTAAAAATCAGAGCAGTGGTCAATCACTACTTTAGTTTCTGAAAACTATTCTCAAATGCATTGTCTCACTCAATTGCAACATTCTTTCGAGTGAGACATGTCAATAAAGCAGCCAATTTAGAGAACTTTCTACAAATTGGCGGTAATATCCAGCCAAACCCAAAAATGATATCTGTTCTAACTAGAAATCATATGTATTGAGCTTCGCATATAGCTTTCTCTCTCTGAGGGTTTGTAGCACACTGCTTAGATGCTATTCATGCTCTTCCCTAGACTTCAATACACCAGAATGTCATCTATAAACACTATGACAAATCGATCCAAGTATGGATTGAACACTCCATTCATCAATACTATAAAAGCTGTATGAGCATTCGTTAGCTTGAAAGGCATAACCAAGAATTCATAATGTACATAACGGTTATGAAAAACTGTCTTAGGTACATCTCCACTCCGGATTCTCAACTGATGGTACCCAGACCTCAGATCGATCTTGAAAAAGATCCGTGCTTCCTGAAGTTGATCCAATAGATCATCAATGCGTGGAATAAGGTACTTATTCTTAATGATCGCCTTATTCAACAACCGGTAATTTATTCACAGTCAGAGGTTTCCATCCTTCTTTTCAGCTGTAGCCCTCCTCTTCTGGGCAGAAGTACTAGCTATATCCTTCTCTGACTCTTTGACCTTCTGTGGGCTATCTCAACCAACTCTAGGCAATCCTTTATCATATGTCCCGTCTTGCCACATTTAAAATATGTTCCAATCAATACGTGGCATGACCTACTACCGTGGTATCTACCACATGCTCTACATTGTTCTGTAATCAGTAGGGGTCCTCCAATCATTATACCCCTAACTAGAGTCGAGACCTGATACACCGGGGGCTTAATCATCCTACCCCGTGACTCATCGACTCTCAGTCGTCTAACAAACGACCTCTTTCCACTCGGACACTACAGTCCTATGTTGATCTCTTCTGATCTCTATTCTTGCCCTTCACGACTTTACCAAACTCAAGGACGTGCATCTCTTAGTCTTACTCACACAACTAAGCTCTAAGCACGATCTCCTCGTAAGTCGTGATATCAAATAGGGCAAATCTGACTCTGATGGAAGGTCTCAATCCTTCCATAAACTTGTGAACTTTTCGCATCTCACTGCTCATGGTATTCAAGTCATATCTTCCCAAAAATGTAAATCGAGACTCATACTCATCTACCGATCTATTCCCCTGAATCAGACCAAGATATTTCCATCTGTAATCTTCGTTGAGCAGTGGCTGGGATGTACTGCCTCCTGAAGGCATCCAAAAAGATCTCACAGTCAATCAACTGATATACATAACTTTCATGATGGGTCGGGCGAATTTTCACCAATACTCTGCTTCGCCCCTTAACATGAATGTAGCAAAGGCCACTCTTTCAGTGGTCGAACATCGAAGAAAACCAAATAGATTCTCCAACCGATTGATCTAATCCTCTGCTACTAAAGGGTTCTTGATCCCACTGAACGATGGAGGCTTGAGCTTCGAAACTGCCTCAATCGATCAAACTCACAATCAAACCCTGAATCCTCACCAGTTTGTCGTGGAACTACAGGTGGTATAGGGGTCTTACCAACACGTGGCATAGGTACAAGCTGTGTAGGCGCAAGTGTCTCAGGAGCAACTGCCGACTCAGTATAAGTCGTCTGAGCAGCCGGACCATGCCTACTCTCTAACCTAGCCATAGTCAAGTTAGCCTGAGTGAACAACTTCATAAATGTGTTCCAACTCCGCTCTAATCTCGTAACACGAGCATCAATAGTCTCAGTGGACCTGATGGAACATAATCACATGATGATTCACAAGGTCTCACAGACCTATCACTGCGTCTCTCGAACCTCTCTCTATGGCCCCGAGAACGCGAACTCTCTCCTCTGCGGCGATGTCTGTCAGACATCTCAATCGTCCCGCATACAAAAATCAATTTTTCAGTTTAACCACAGCTCGGTACACACAATTGTATCTAATAATGTACAGTGACATGGGGATGTATACTTTTTAATTACTGACACTAACTCACATCAGACCAACACTGCTCTGATACCACTCCTGTCGCGACCCAAATTTACAAAAATTACTACAAATTTTTCGCGAACTTACCACAATTTAATTGTTGGGCTGTGAGTCAATATCCCTCACTCAGTTTCATATATTATATATATATGGATAACAGGCAATGCTTTCGTCCCAGGCACAAATATTGCGGAAGCTTATAAAATTATTATTTTAGAATTTAAAATTCGTTTACATTGCCTAACATATACATCCCCCATATAACATGACTACATCACTGTACACTATTATTCAGATACAAAAGTACATGTGTGCATACCTCGATGCTACTGGATAGCTGTGTGTAAAAGATCGCAGGACGGACGCAGCTTAAACACTCTACTGAAATGCTCTGTAGAGGTGGGAAAAATAATGGGATGAGCATAACGCGCTCAGTAAGAAATATATGAAAGCAGGTAGATAACCACACTATCTACGATGCTCATAATGCATGTTTTATCAATTCGTAAAACAAATGCATTTACTTTTCAAAACACTCTCCTTAATTTATAAAGCAAGTAGATAATCAAACTATCCACAATGCTCATGATGCATGGTTTATGCCGAAAAACTCATGGCATTCACAAAACCATCATAGTAAAACACATAGCAATTTAATGCCCAAAACCGAATATCAAAACTCATTTAGAGTAAAATCTTTCTGTGTTCAGTATTGAAACTCACTTTAAAATCATGTTCTCATTTCACACGGTTTCATCACAGAAATCAAATCACAATTAGTTTCATCATCGAAACCAATAAAATCAGGTGAGACTAGGCAGGGATTTCAACACAAATCCAAGGGAACATTTGGCCAAAGTCCGAGACCCACTAGCTATCACTGATCAGGTGTGCCAGGGTGTCTCTGAGTCCGAGGAGGGGATTAGTCTATCCATCGGCTCCTATCTAAGGACTATCACAAAACAGAGCAATGACAAAGCATGCCCGAGTCCAAAGACGCAATCCTCACACCCCATAGTTGCACGGTACAGTGTACTCCATGTTGTCTACACGGTACAGCGTACTCCGTGAACCAGGTACAATTACCACACAGTTGTAGGTGCCTGAGTCAACAGCTCACCACCCCAACCAAATAAATTATCAACCATAGCCTGTCGTCTCAGATCTAGTGCGAGCAAGTCAGTGTGACACACAGTCAACACAAGGCTCCAGCACGATCTCAATCACAAATCACAACAGAATCCAGTGCGAGCAGTGCTCCAGCATGGTCTGTACAGATGTAATACCAAAATCAAGTGGGAGCAGATCTGGATAAATCCACAGATCTCATCATGCTCCAGCACGATTTCACACACACAAAATAGACAGCTGGCTCTATTTCCCACCACAGTGGTACTCAAAACCGAGTACAATATGCAAAACGGTACAAAACAGAGTGAGAGGGTAACATCCCATCAATTCACTCGTCAATCAAATCACTTTTTAGAAAAACGTGCAAGTTAATGCATACAGTCAAATCATAAGCCAGTCTATCATTTTAGCTTCACAAAAATCTCTTTTTCACAGAGAAAACATGGATTGCATGCACTTTATGCATTTACAAAAATTCTCGAGTCTAAGGGTATTTTCGTAATTTTCCCATATTCGGGTATTATCCAAAAATTTCATATCTATACGCTATACGAAATTTAATTGACTGTAAACGACGATGAAAATACGTACAGCTATCTCTAATAGCTCCCATAGATCCCTTACCTCAGATCACGTAGTGTGACCTCTCTTCCTCTGTGCTGTCCAAATCTCGCAGTCCGGTCAACTCTCAATATGACTCTGGAGCTGCATTTAACCATTCACTGGATTAATTACACGTTTCCTACTGTATTACACATCTAATACAGTTCATTTCACTTAATTGGGCCCGTTTACTCTAAATGGGCCTAAATCTTTAATCGGGCCTTAATCTGTATTAAGCCCGTTTTCACGTATTAATTCCCTTCATCAGGGTCTATCGACTCATTGGGTCTATCAATACCCATTGGGCTTCATTCCAAGCTCTTTGGATAGCCCGAATATCATTTACGACAGTTTATTCGAAATTCCGAATATAATTCACTAAATCCGAAATTTAATCCGAAATGCGTAAATTAAATCTTAAATACGCGTTAATCACATAAATTGTCTTAAATGAGCGTTACTTACCCGATATTGTGCGATGATGCGCGAATCGAAGTTCGATCAGGCTTCCGTTCGGAATTAATCGTCGAACTGCACAATTTCGTATTTTTCATTTTCGGGCTAATTTTCGATTAAATATAATTCAAATAAATTTATCGAAAATTAAATCGGCCACTTTTGACCTCGTATCGACTTACCCGAAGTTCGATGAAAATTTTTTTTTTTTTTTTTTTTTTTTTTTTCTCTCTCTTCTTTCTCTCTCCTCCTGAACCGGTTCGGACCGGTTCAGTCCCTTTTCACACTGAATCGGTCCGAACCGGTTCAGTGGGCATTTCGCCGTTGCCGGCGCTGCTGGCCGGTTCCCGGCGCGATTCCGCCGCCGTTCGGTTCGGCTCGGGCTGGGGAGCCTCCTTTCGGCCTGGCCTGGGGTCGATCGGGGCCGGTGGCGGCCGAATCGCCCCTTCTCTCCCGCGGCCTCTCCCCCTCCGATCTCTCTGCCGGTGGCGCTCTGGGGCGCGTGGTGGCGCTCGGACGGTCCCTCGGTGCCGGCCGACCCTTCGCCTGGCACCTCTCGCCCTCCATCGCCGCCCGTTGCCGCCGGTGAAGGAAAAACAGGGGAGGAACGGTTCCCCCCTGTTTTCGCGATTCTGCTGCTTCTGTTTTTTTTTTTTTTTTTTTCGTTTTCTGTTTTTTTGTTTTTTTTTTTTTTATCAGATTTTTTTTTTTAATATATATTTTTATTATTATTTTATTCTTAAAATAATAATAAAAATCTTAAAATATCCCAAAATATCCCAAAAATATCTAAAATATCTTTAAAATATCTCAAAAATTTCTATTAAATTCATTTAGTCTGTAAATGAATTTATCAGTCCGATTTTACCTTTTCGGTATATTTTTCCACTATTTTTGAGCTCGTTTTTCGAGGCAAAAATTTTGATAAATTCTAATAACTTCATATATTGATCAATTGGACCTGAAATTTAATTATTTTCCTCAATTTTTGATCAATATTACACTAATCCATATTTTTAAATATCAATTTCTTAAAAATGACACCGAATTTTCGGGTCTTACAGTAACCTACATGCCTCACATGATATCATACAGTCTGAATAGACCAGGACGAACCCGAGGGAGAGGTAATGTCCCGATTAATGTTTTCAAAAGAGATGTAATTTAATGAATTAAGGTATTCCCGAGAGATGGGTTTGACCTTGATGAGGTTGTTTTATGATGAAACAAATGAGTTTTAACGTGATGAGTTTATGAGGAAACAAATAAGTTTTAAATGTGACGAGCATGAGATGACATACATGATGATTTTTCCATGTTTGTTTTATTTGTCGATTTCATGATTTATCTTATATGATATATATACATACATGTGGCATCGTTTTAGTCATACCTCATGCTCCAAATGTAAACGATTTTATATCATGACATTATCAGCACGTAGATAGTATAGTTATCTACCTACTTACATTATTGCCTTACTGAGCTGTTTATGCTCACCCTTTCATTTTCCACCCCACAGGGTATATTCAGTAGAAGAGAACGACAGTAGTCATATCCGCTGCTTCTTATCAAGACCAGGTATACACATTTGTATAATTTTTGTATCTGAACAGATAGAGGCACAATACTGTACATGGATGTAATATTAGGGATGTATTTATTTAAAATAAATTGATATGTAAATGAAATAGGAAAATGGAATGGGAAATAGGTGAGAGGTGACTAACACCGAATCATAGCCCAACTGTTTAGTAGTGTAACTGTTCACGACAAGGAAATGAAAAAGCGAAAGCTAAAAATTTACTCTGATTTTTATGTAATTTGGGTCGTGACAGAAAAGAAGGTATCAGAGCTGAGTTGGCCTGATATGAGTCGGTGTTAGTGGTTAAGTAAATTTACATCCCCAATGTATTGTGCATTGTTTAGATACAATTGTGTATATCAAGATGGAACAGCAGCTAAGAATTTAGTTTCGAATGCAATAATATAGTTTTTATAACTGACAGCCGCTATGGTAAAAGGGCGAGTACACATGCTCGAGGCCATAGAGATCGGCCTGAGAATCAAATGAGTCATCACATGAGACTCAAGATTGAAAGTGAGGTGGAGGCTGATGATGAGCATACTCCACGGGGTCCTATAAAGAGACCAAACAGTATTGAGACACGCTCTAAGAGGATGGAGTGAAGTGTAAAAAATATTTTGGAGTTGATTACTCAATCTCTGCAAGTAGTTGAGGATAGGCAGGGTAAAGCCTAAACAGATACCTCAGACTATAGAGATTTTCACACCCCTTCGATATATAGCGAAGTAAAGAAACCAATAGTTACTGAGGATTGGGTGAATGAGATAGCGAAGTTGTATGAATTTTTCGGTGTATGTCGATCGAGAAAGTGACTTTTAAATACGTTTATGTTCGAGGGTGAGGCGGAGCATTGGTGGAAGTCCGCTCGACCTATCTGAAGAGTTAGACGTCCAGAGCTAACATGAGAAATATTTTTGGATGTATTCCGCTGACAGAATATCCCGGACTCTGCTTAAGGGAAATTACCAGTAAAATTTCTTACACTGACCTAGAGACACTAGTTGATTGATGAGTTTGAAACTCAATTTATATCTCTAGGCAGGTGTGAACCTGACACTATGGGCAGTGAGAGTCGAAGAGCCCAAAAGTTCATAGAATGCTCAAATTGTCGATTAGAGTCCGATTGGCTCATTACCTATGTCGAGGCAGTGCGTAGATTATAGTTGCATGAAGAAGATCATGTGTTGCACGCCTCTGAGATTGGGAAATGTAGTAAGGGCCAAAATAGAGACAGAAGAAAATAGAGAATGACAGAGATGTCAGAGCGGGAAAGAGACCAGTTGGTAAAACATTAGAGTTGATGAATCATGGGGTAAGATGATTGATAAGGCCCCAGTATATCCAATTTACCACTTATGAGGGGTATTATGATTGGAGAACCCCGACCTGCTACGTAGCAGTGTAAGCAGAATTAGCAGTGTAAGTAGTGTAGGATGTGTGGTAGATACCACGGAAGTAGGGCCTACACCTACACTTTATTGACTAAAATAGGCGTTAAGTGTGGTAAAACGGGCTAATTATTTAATGATTGCTCAGAGTTGGGTGAGACTGCCCTACAGAAGGGTAAAGAGACAGAAAATCTTATTGATATCTCTGCACCAAAAAGGGAGGCCACAGCCGAAGAGAAAAGGGAAAGTAGGCTGTTGGACGAGGGCGAGTGTATGCCTTGGACCAGGACACTATTGATATTTCATATGATGTGGTGAAAGATACCACACTAGTTATGAATATTGAAGTAATTATTTTAATCGATCCTGGTGCCACGTATATATTTATATCGTCTTCATTTGTATATAAGTTAGTAAAAGACGTGAATACCTACATCCGTGGGCACAATACCGATAGTTAGTACACCAACGAAGGAGGGTTAATTAACGAAATAATTATGAAGAGATTATAAGTCAAAAACAGTGGAAGAAGTATAAACTAGCCGATTGAAATATGAATACTTTGAAGTAATATTTGAGAATAAATTTCAATTGGTCGGCTGCAAATTATGATGTTCAGAGTTCTATTCTAAGACAGTTCTATTTTACCCCTGGAAAGTATACTGTAAGTTTTGACAAGTAATAAAAGGGGTGCAGCGATTGAAATTAAAGGAGCAAATGATTGTACTCACGGAATGAGTAATGACAGAGTTTTTGTTATAAGTAATATACGAAAGGAGATAAGCTTTTAGATGCGATAGATCCTGAATTCGAGATAGACTGGAATAAGAGACGTATGTAAGGTAAGAATATCTGTGATATGTGAAATAATTTGGATTAAAGCAATTAGTAACGAATATGAATTGTGACCACATGGACTGATATGTAAAGTAATTATGGTCAAGTCTGAGGGTTAATAAAGGTATTTCAAAATACCTCCCCGCCTGAAGACTTGACAGCGTCTAAAAATATACGCAACCTATAAATTGAAATCGATAGTCGTAAGATATAGATTTAAAATTAGGGTACCTTTACTGGTACGATAAGAAATATAGAATTCGATTAATCGTGAAGGTAAAAAAAAATTAATTAAAATTTTATAAAAGACATTGATATAAAAAAAAAAGGAAATGACGCGGGTTAGTAGCTTCAACGGAAGCGATTTCGAAAGGAACATTATACGTTTATGCGTACATAGGTCAAGGATATGAGTAATTGAAGTATTCAGTAGAAGTCAACTACAACAAGTTAATTAAATTTTACTTGGACCGATTTGTCATCATCCATATTTATGATATTTTGGGTGTATTTACAGTCCAGGAAAAAATTATAAGCAACAATTAAAAATTATTTTTACAGATGATTTGTGGAGAGTTCTCGGAATAGACTACTTTATTGACACGTTTAACTTAGAAAAACTTATTTTTGAATGGGATGATAGACGTGACAGGAGTTTTGGTGTACTGAAGTAATAAACTGACCACCGCATTTATTCTCACCATATCCAACAGATTAAGAGATTTCTCATGAGTCTGTGGATACCTCAAAATAATGAATGGGCTATGTATTGATGCAAAAAGAGAAGATAGTCGATTATGGATCCAGACAACTCAAGGATCATGAAAGGACTATCCGACCCATGATTTAAAGTTGACAGCGATAGTGGTTGTATTGAGTATATGACACTACTATGTATACGGTGAGAAATTTCAAGTATGCACTGATCATAAAAGCCCGAGTATCTATTTTCACAGAAAGAGTCGGATATGAGAGCAAAGAGGGTTAGAGCTTCTGAGGGATTATGATTATGGAAATTGTACCACCCAGGAAAGGTTAATGTAATGGCTAATGCCTTGAACAGAAAAAGCCTCGGGATGGTATTACATATCATGGTTAGGGAGCGTGAGTTGCTAGAGCAGTTGTAAGCGTCAGTAATGATGTGATTCCCTTTGATGATGACAGTGATTGTGTGACAGCTAGTTTGAGATTAGAACCGAATTTGAGTGACCGGATTTGACAGGCTTAGCGTGATGATCGACAGGGTGTCGATAGTGTGGGTCAGATTCAGAGGGGTACAGTGACAGAGTTCACCGAGAGAGATTATGGCTTACTGAGGTTCAGAGACAGTATAAGTGCTCCCTAAGACCACAGTGATGAGGTAGAGTTATTGTCAGAAGCTCACTCTTCGGGAGATACAGTGCATCCAAGAAGTAATAAACATATCAAAATCTTAGAAAAGAGTATTGGTGGTCAGATATGAAAAGAGACATGGTAAAGATTGTGGAAAAGGTGTCTCGTATGTCAGCAGAGTAAGGTAGAGCAAAAGAAGTTGCAAGGTTATTGCAGTTTCTACCTATATTGACACGAAAATGGGAACAAGTTATCATGAATTTTGTGATGGGTTACAGAAGACCCGGATAAATCATAAGGCTATCTGGGTGATAGTCGATAGATTGACTAAGTCTACCCACCTTCTGGTTAGGAAATCCCCAGATACTCTGAGTGTGTAGGCGGATTTATGTGTATGGAAAATTGTGGAACACCAAGTATTTTTCCAGTGAGCATTGTATCATATAGGGATTCCCGCTTCACTTCCTACTTCGGGGAACGATTTTCAAGAAGCTATGAGAACCCGACTGAGTGTTAGCACAGCTTTCCATCCTCAGACAGATGGTCAGTCAGAGAGGACTGTACAGGTTCTGGAGGATATGATGAGAGTGTGTGCTTGATATGATAAGCTCTTGGGATGATCAGTTGTTTCTAATCTAATTCGCCAATAATGACAGTTGTCACTTGAGTATCGGGATGACTTCAGATGAGGCATAGTATGGCCGTAAGGGTTGTTTCCCCGATTTGGATAAGAAGAAGTGGGTGACAGATAGAAAATTGTTCCCGAATTAGTAAGACAAACCTCTGAGCATGTTCAGTTAATGGTGAAGGATTAAGAACACCTTAGAGCAGATAGACAAGCTATGCTGACAAGAGACAGAAACCATTGAAATTCACCGAGGGTGAATTAGTATTGTTGGAAGTTGTTGGTCCTAAGGATATAATGAGCTTCGAAAAGAAAGCAAATTGAGTTTCATTAGATTGAATCTTTTGAGTGATGGACAAAGTGGGAGATAAGACCTATAGGTTGGCGTTACTACCTAAATAAATAGGCATCCACAATGTGTCCCATCTTATGATGTTTCGAAAATATTATCCGGACCTGATATATGTGAACGGATATGAGCTATTGAAGCTCAATGAAAGTTTAACGTATGATTGGAAAATCAATTCGGGTATTAGATGGAAGGAGAAAGTGTTGAGGTTTAAGATGATATCCCTAATTAAAGTCCTTTGGTAGTAGTATACTCCAGAAAAGTCACATGGGAAGTAAAGAGTATGATATGTGTGAAATATCCGGAGTGATTTACAGACTAACTTGGTTCTAATTTGGAGGACCAAATTTCTCAAGTGGAGGAGATTTTGTAAGACCCAAATTTAATTAAAAACACAAAATGAATGAGTATTCGTGAAGGGAAGTCAGGTTAAATTTATCCCGAAGACATGCAAGGGCAAAACGGTCAAAAGATCGAAAGCCGAAATAAATTCGATAAGAAAATTTAATTAAAAATAATGGATTTGAGAATCTTGCTCAATAACGAAGAAATAATTAAATTTCGAGTCCAATTGATCAAGATCCGAAATTTTTAGAAATATCGAAAAGTTACTCGAGACAATATCTCAAAAATACGAAGAAATTATACCCGAAAAAGGGTTAAAAATATAATAAATAAATTAAATAAAATTAAATAAATTAATTTGAATAAAATAATAATTTTGGTAGATATTTTTGGCAAAATAATAATAAAATAATGAATATAATAATAATAAACTAAATTATAAATAATAATAAATAAAAATAATAATAATTGTAAAAAAAAAAGAAGAAAAATCAGAAATGATTGTCGGGGAAAGAGAAGAAGAAAGAAAACGAAAATGGAGACTACGCCTGGCCCGACCGAACCTACGGCCACCGGCGATCGACGGCTCCGACGAACAGCCGAGGAGAAAGAGGAGAGGCCGACGAAGCTCTGGGCACCGGAGGCGCGCTGTCAGGAAGCCGGAAAAAGCCGATCGGAGGAGATGAAAAATCGAGGAGAAATGGGACGATTTTCGGAGAACCACGACGGCTAGACTTGAACGGAGGCTACCGACGAGTTTAGGGGGATGAGCCGGTTCTTTTGAGATCGGTATCGGTCGGCGAAATCGTCGAAGTTCAGCGGATCGAGGGAGAGAAGGCCGAGAGGGAGAAGAGAGGAACGGCGGCCACCGATGGTGATTCAGTCCCGATCGAGGCCAGTCGAAGGTTGCCCGGCCAAAGACGAGTCGAATGGCGCCAAAAACGAGTCGAGAACCGGTCGAAAATGTCGTGAACGGCGGCGGAAAGGTCTGAACCGATACGGACCAGTTTAGCAAAGAGGTGAACCGGACTGAACCGGCTGAACCGGTTCAGCCAAGAAAGAAGGGAAAAAAGGAGAAAAAGAGAAAAAAGAAAAAGGGGAAGATTTTCGGGGGTACACCGGACTTCGGGTAAGTCGGTAAGAGGTCAAAAGTGACCGATTTGAATTCTGGGAAATTTATTTAAATTATATTTAATCGAAAAGTAACCCGGGATTAAATATATAATTGTACAGTTCTACGACAAGCCCGAATAAGAGCCGATTGAGCTCCAATTTTCGTACCCCGCATCACATTGGGTAAGTATATTTTAATTTCGACAATTAGAGTCCTTTAATACAGAGTTTTGATTTTTTACGAAATTTACAGATAAATTCTGTATAAAAAAGAATATTAATCGAAATTGCAACGTAATTACCGTAAATAATATACGAGCTATCCAATGAGTTTGGAACGAAGCCCGATGATTATTGATAAGCTGAATGAGCCCAGTAAACCCGAAGAAGGGATTTAAACAATATAAATGGGCTGAAAACGGGCTCGAGGCCCATTAAAGTGCAATTGAGCCCAATGGAGTAAAACGGGCCCAGTACATTAGATTCGATCAGTAAATGTGATATACTGATAAAAATAAGTGAATTGACCCAAAATATGTGGTTATATGCAGTTCCGTAGACTTGTTTAACGCGCAGTTGGATCGAGAGATCAAGTATTATCGAGAAGAGATAAGTTTGCACGTAAATCGAGGTAAGAAAATTTTGTAGGTGTATAGAGATTTCTATACGTATTTATTGAGGGGATTTACAGGGTTTAGATTTCCTTAAAGTATCTAGAAATGAAATAATAATTTTTACGAAAGCTGAGGCTTAGATAAATAAAGGAAAAAGATGATTTTACCCCTGGGAGTAAAATTTACAAAAGGATAGTAAGACAGATAAATTGCATGATTATCCTGTTTTAAGGTTTTATATAAATGTATTGCTTTGATTTAAGCAAATATGCACATAGGTTGGCTGTTGATTTCGTGAATTGTACAAAAGGGTACCGGTTTGGACCGGTTACTATTTTAAAAGATGTTTTATAAAGATTGAGCCACCTATCATATTTATTCGAGTAAAAAGAGTGCTAGAGTCTTACTCGCACTAAATTTTACTGATTTATTTCTCATGAAAGCCGTACTGGAGCATTGCTCGTACGAAAAATTTGTGTATGTACAAAACCGTGCTGGAGCTTCGCTCGCACGAGATTTTAGATATCATGATATGCATAGCGTGGTGCTGGAGCTTCGCTCGCACTAGACGTGAGTTGACATGCATATAGTCGTGCGAAAGCCTCCTGTAGACTGTGTGTCACAGAGAGTTGAGATGCTCGCACGTATACTTTGAGACATGGGTTGGTTATCGACATAGTATTGGGGTAGATAAGACCTACGGCAGGCACCCCCAGACTTTGATATGGGTCTACGGAGTACGATGTACCGTGTATGTCACACGGAGTACGCTGTACCGTGCAGTCATGATGACTCTATGATGTTACTTGATATTCTGGCGGGTAGGATTTGACCCCACCTCCCGTTGCAGTAGTGATACCCCGCACACTGGGATCCGTGTAGCCTGGGATCACAGGGACAAAGTATGGCCATAGTCCTCGATTTTTCATACAGCAACCTACATGCCTCACATGATATCATACGGTCTGAATAGACCAAGACGAACCCGAGGGAGGGGTAATGTCCCGATTAATGTTTTCAAAAGATATGTGATTTAATGAATCAAGGTATTCCCAAGAGATGGGTTTGACCTTGATGAGGTTGTTTTATGATGAAACAAATGAGTTTTAACGTGATGAGTTTATGAGGAAACAAATAAGTTTTAAATGTGACGAGCATGAGATGACATACATGATGATTTTTTCATGTTTGTTTTATATGTCGATTTCATGATTTATCTTATATGATATATATACATACATGTGGCATCGTTTTAGTCATACCTCATGCTCCAAATGTAAATGATTTTATATCATGACATTATCAGCACGTAGACAGTATAGTTATCTACCTGCTTACATTATTGCCTTACTGAGCTGTTTATGCTCACCCTTTCATTTTCCACCCCACAGGGTATATTCAGTAGAAGAGAACGATAGTAGTCATATCCGTTGCTTCTTATCAAGACCAGGTATACACATTTGTATAATTTTTGTATCTGAACATATAGAGGCACAGTACTGTACATGGATGTAATATTGGGGATGTATTTATTTAAAATAAATTGATATGTAAATGAAATAGGAAAATGGAATGGGAAATAGGTGAGAGGTGACTAACACCGAATCATAGCCCAACTGTTTAGTAGTGTAACTGTTCACGACGAGTAAGGAAATGAAAAAGCGAAAGCGAAAAATTTAATCTGATTTTTAGGTAATTTGGGTCGTGATGTTTACGTAACTTATAAATACACTCCTCCGGAGGTGTACAACCTTAATACTCCCAAAGTAGTGAAGTTTAGGATCATGGGCAAGAAATTTGAGTTATCTATAACTCAATTTAATATTGCTTTGGGGCTTATTACCAATGAATTTGCTGAAAGTGATGAATACCTTAGCAGCCTTTGTGATTATGATCTTAATTTTGATGCCATGCAATTGACAGGGAAACTTGATAAGTTTTATGACCCCAGTCACACCACTGATAGTGAATTTTAAGAATCTGCTCAACAATACATGCATAGGCTTTTAGCCTATACTTTTTCTGGTAGAGTAGCAAATGCGGCTCTTTTAACTAAGGCCGAGAGTTACTTTCTTTGGTGTATGTCAAAGGGTCTTAAGGTTAACTTAGGATATTGGTTGGTTTCTCAATTTAACAGCGTAGGAGATTCCAAAAAGCCTTTGATTCTTAGTTCTATGATTACTGCTTTAGCTGTTCATGCAGGTTTGTTAGATCCAAATGATACGTTACTTTAAGTAGAAGGGCAAATGCAACCACTAGACATCCGATCATTAATTCATCAAAATCTTAAAAGGCAAAATGACAATGGAACATACAGTTTCCAAGGTCCAAGACCTTATAAGAAGAGGGCCAGAAGAATACTTCCACCTGTTCAAAAATAAGAAGATGACGATGTGGGACAGTCAAATCAAACCTCCGAACTACTCACCGATCTACGGAACCAAGTTTCACAATTATCTTTTGATCAACACCAAATGCAGCAAAACCAATTTCGGATGGAGCAAAATCAATTGGCATTTTATGCACACATGGGCTTCACCCCACTGTTCCCACCACCACAGTAAGCCACCATGGCTTCCGATGCTCAATAACCTCATGGGAGTATTCTTTTTTCTTTGTCTTTTCAAATTTTTAAATATTGAGCATTTGTGACATTGGGGATAATGTCTCATCTAAGTGTGGGGGGGTGTTTAGAAAGTTGGTTTTATTTCCTATTTGTTTGATTTGATCAAATTTCTGCAAAACCTTATTCAAGATGATCTTAGTTCACTAGTGGGCATGTGTTATTTCTTAATTACCATCTATGAAATTTATGATCTTCTTATACTCATCCTCGAACTGAAATTATGATCTTCTTGTATGCGAAATTGTTTTGAATTTTCATCTTGATGCTTATGATTATTCAATTGAATGAACAAATGCATAGATTAGTACATTACACCCTTGTGAGATTTGAGCCTAATGAGCATTCAGTACATCATGCTCTTATTTCCTTTATGTGTGATTGAAATGCATAGTTAGTAATTCTTGAACTTTCCATGTTATACATGTCTCCATCAACCACTTTGATGAATATGATGCATTGATAAAAAATAAAGAGCATTAAGATTAAACCATTTTGGATTTTACCCTTTTTTTCTTGTTAACCTACCCTTTATTAGACCCTTAGTGAAACCCCTTGAGCTTTAAGCCTTTTCTTTGTTCTTAAAATCACATTACAAGCCAATGAAATCCCTTTTCTTGTTTTTATCCAAACATATTTTTGAACCTTGAATTGGAAACTATTTGAACTTAGATATAGGAGATTTGAATTCATTGGGAAAGAGATTGTTTTGTATGACCCATGTTCGTTAATGATCGATTATTCCTAGATGAAAAGAAAGAAGATTTGAATCTTATAAAAAAAAAAAAAGAAGAAAGGAAAATTCACAACAAAAAGAAAAGGAAGAAAAGCAAGAAGAATGATTGAATTTCAAGTAAGTCTCCTATGTTTATCTTTGAATTATTCTGATTCCCATAAATCGAAATAGCCTTGACATACCTTACCCAAGCCCTATTACACCCTTTTACGCTCTTGATTTATGTACCTTGTTCCATTGAAGGAGGAAGAGATGTGATTTAATGGCAAGCTTATGGTAAGAACTTTCTATACATTGACTTGAGTGATCAAATGATAAACCGAAACACTTTGAGTGTAACTAGTGAAACCTTTGTGAGGGTGCTAAAATCTATGTGTTTTAAGTTTGATTTGATTATCATTATGTGTTATTGGTGAGAATTCACATGAACTTAATATTTTTATGCATGCTAAAATGTTTTGGATGGGTTAAAGTCGAGCAAAGATGAATGGAAGGTTATAAAGTTTGAACTAATGTTTGCTTGAGGACAAGCAAGGTTTAAGTGTGGGGGTATATGATAAGTTATTATTTATGCACTTAATTTACCTTGATTTCCTATGGTTTTGTATGAATTTTATACTTAATCTACGGATAATTGATCATTCTTGAATAATTATAGGAATTCATGGAATTGATGGATAAAAGGATGATTTAGAAGGATTTTGGAACAAGGGAAATCATGAAGAAGAAATGAGAAATGATGAATGGGAGCCAAGTCAGTGCTGGGTGCAGCCATAGGCGAGACTCTCGCCTAAAGGTCTTATTGATTGTGCAGTTTTTAAGCCAAGTCAGTGCTGGGTGCAGCCTTAGGCGAGACTCTCGCCTAAGGTTCCCTTCACTGAGCATTTTTTCTTCCGAAGGCAGAACCGAATGCAGCCTTAGGCGAGACTCTCGCCTAAGGGTCTTCTTGACATGCGACTTCAATATGTTGGACAGAGACGGGTTAAGGCTTAGGCGAGACTCTCGCCTAAGCATCCAATACGACGATTTTCTCTCTTCTCCAAAGATTTGATTTTTTTTATTACTTGGAAGACTTTTTATAGGATTATTATTTTAATTAAATGTAAGGACTTTAAGTCCAACTAGGAGTAGGACTCTTATCTCTATTTTTAGTTATAAATAGGCTCTTGAAGATCTAGGTTAGAGAGACTTTTTTTATTATTAAGATTTTCTTATACAAATATTTTGACTGCTTTTACCCAATACTCATGAGTTGCTAAATTCTCTTTCCAATCTAAGGATAATTGAAGATTTGGTTTATAAGTTGTGAGATCTAATTGTTCTTATTTATTTTCTTTAATCTTTTCTATTCTTATAATTTCTGCACTTCATTATTATTATTGTTTTGTGGTTGCTTCAAAAAGGCCTATTGATTCATTCACAAGGTAATATACATCCAATTGAAATATCTGAATCCGTAATTGTTTGGTTGTTTCAATAATAAGTGGTAAATAACAAGATTAATTACACTTCTGGTTTTTAGTCTTTGTTATGTGATTATAAGATCTGATTTAAATAAACCTACATGTGTGTTTGTTAATTAGAATTGGTAGTCTCTTTAGTATTCAAAGCTATTGGTAAATTAAATCCTAAGATCGTATCTAGGGTTGTTTATTGGTAAGAGCAACAATTAGAGAACGTTTCCTGATTGTCAAAGTAGTAAGAAGAGATAGGTTGTTAGGTCGTACCAACAACCATAACCAGTTTAGTTGGGATTAAGAAAAATTATCTTGCATCAATGATCAACTTACCAAACCAAATCTAAAAATTACTCCTTGGGTTGGATTTCTCAAATTATTGAATTCTTCTACTCAATTTTTTTTCTTTCTATTAAGTTTTGTTATTTTAGATAATCAGTCTTTCAAACCCCTTTTGTTTTATTTTTCTTTTACTTGCAGAAAAGTAAATCGGAATTAATCAATCTCTTTTGGGACACGACCTTGCTCCCTATACTACTAATTAATTGTTTGAGCAAGTTATTTAATATTGTTGGTTTCAACAACCATCATATACCTTGGAAATGTAATAGTTTTATGGGGATGTTATGTAAAGATAAACTATTATACAAATGATTTTGTATATCTATACACACCTGGGAGTGTGAATTAAAATTTTAAATATTTCGCTGTAAAACTTATGAAATATTAGTAATTACATCACCTCACAGCCCAACCGTAATAGTGTTTGTATGGATGAAGGGCACCTGGAATTGGGGTGTGACAGCTGCTCCTTTAACCAAGCTCACGTGCAAAGAGACTTCGTTCATATGGACTGACCAATGTGAGCTCAATTTTCAGGAGTTAAAGAGGAGATTAACAGCGGCACCTGTGTTGACTATCCCTGAGGGATCAGGAAGATTTTCTGTGTATAGTGATGCTTCCCATCAAGGATTGGGGTGTGTGCTCATGCAGCACGATAGAGTGGTTGCCTATGAATTACGACAGTTGAAAGACCATGAGCGGAATTACCCCACGCACGATTTGGAGTTAGCCGCTGTGGTATTTGCCTTGAAGATCTGGCGACACTATCTATATGAGAAAAGATTCCAGATCTTCACTGATCACAACAGTTTGAGATATCTTTTTGATCAGAAAGAGTTAAATATGAGACAAAGGAGATGGATGGAACTCTTTAAGGATTATGACTGCGAGATTCTATACTATCTGGGTAAGGCGAACGTAGTAGCTGATGCCCTGAGCAGGAAGAGTATGATATCTGCTATGATGATTAGGGAATGGGATTTACTGGAGCAATTCGTCGAACTCCGGATCAAAGTTAAAGAGGTAGAGTCTGGATTTTTGGCTAGCCTGCGAATAGAGCCCAAAATCATGGATCAGATTAGAACTGGGCAGTGTGATGATCAGAGATTGATCGATATGGTTAGCCAAGCTGAGCAGACTTCGCAGTCAGATCTCACAATCAGTGATGATGGATTGTTGAGATTCAGAGGACAGATTTGTGTACCAAACGATGATACCTTAAAGAGACAGATACTGAGAGAGTCTCACTGCTCGCGATACACTATGCACCCAGAGAGTACTAAGATGTATTGAGATTTGAGAAATGTGTATTGGTGGAGTGGTATGAAGCGAGACATGGCAGAATATGTGGCCATATGTTTAGTATGCTAGTAAGTGAAAGCTGAGCATCGAAAACCCGGAGGATTACTACAGCTTTTACATGTACCTACGTGGAAATGGGAGTATGTCACCATGGACTTTATTATTAGGTTTACCGAGGACCTGGAGAGGTCATGACGCTATATGAGTTATAGTGGATAGACTAACAAAGAGTGCCCACTTCCTTGCCATCAAGAGCATAGATACTGTGGATGCCTTAGCTGAGTTATATGTTAGCGAGATAGCTATATTACATGGGGCTCCAGTGAGTATTAGTTCTGACAGAGATTCTCGATTTACTTCCAGATTTTGGACCCAGTTTCAGGAGTACATGGGATCTCGATTGAGTTTTAGTACCGCCTATCATCCTCAGATAAATGGTCAGCCAGAGAGGACTATTCAGACCCTGGAGGATATGTTGAGGGCGTGTACGATGGATTTTAAGGGATCATGGGATGATCACCTGCCCCTAGCAGAGTTTACGTATAATAACAGCTATCATGCGAGTACTGGAATGGCACCTTTTGAGGCTCTATATGGTAGGAGGTGTAAATCCCCTGTAGCTTGGAAAGAAGTGGGTGACAAAAAGATAAATGCTCCCAAGCTTGTTGAGCAACCTGTACATCACTCAATAGAAGAGGCAACTTGAGAATTGGAGAGTCTCATGAAGGAAAAATACCCTCATCTATTTGATGAGTCGAGTTGAATTTGGAGGACCAAATTCTTTTTAAGGTGGGGAGGATGTGAGAACTGTGAATTTTGTATACCCCATTTATGGGAATTGTAATTTGGCGTATGTAATTATGATATGTTAATGTACACGCAAGTTTTAAATATGATGAAGTATATGAAGGAAAGATTTTTAAGTCTTGAATGTGTACAGATTGAAATATGGACTATGGGGTAGATTTTGAGAAGTTTTACATTAAGTTTTTTGCAAATTGGTGTAGCAGGAGTACAATCTGTGAAGGCCAGATAGATCTCCAAGGATGAGAGATCGATCTCATGGCTCCAGAATGCAGAAAATGTGTAAGAACTAATAGGCAGATCGATCTCCAATGGGAGAAGATCGATCTCCTTATGATTCTAAAATGAAGAGATCGATCTCAGGAGGAAGAAATCGATCTCATGAAGCATTCTGTAAGGAGAAGATCGATTTCCTCAAGAAGCAGATCGATTTCATGAAGCATTCTGTAAGGAGAAGATCGATCTCCTCAAGGAACAGATCGATCTTGTGAAGCATTCTGTAAACTAGAGATCGATCTCATAATTGGAGTAGATTGATCTCATAAAGCCATTAAGAGATCGATCTCACCCTACGACAGATCGATCTCTTAGGCATAAAATTACCTCAAAATGTCCCCAAATTTAAATGCAGATCGATCTCATTGAGAGCCAGATCGATCTCCTACCCTCCTTCTACATAAAGACCCCTTTGTTTTTCTTGGAAATCGATCTCTCTCTCTCTCCCAAATCGCCATTTTCGAACCCTAGCTTTCTCTCCCCTCCAAAACACCCATTTCCGTCCAAATCGAAGGCTATGGTAAGAAGGAAAGTTGTTCCTCATCAAAAGGAGAACAACATACTTGGAAATCAAATGACGGATTGAATCGAGGCAAGAGTTAAGCACTCCACAAGTTTTGGGCAATTTTCTAAACCTCGATCTTTGATTTTGAAGTGATTTTTGGTGATTGTGAACATGGATATTGTGATGAAATAGTTGGAAAATGATTAGAATTGGTGAAATTTTAATTTTGTCGGAGTAAAGATGACATTATGCAATTTATGGTAATTGTGGGATTTTAGCTATAAATTGTAATTGAGTCATTTGAGGTGAATTTAGCATGGAATATGGTATGAGAATGTGAATTGTGATAGAATTATGAGAATTGGGCTACTGGAGAGGTTAATGAGAAATATGAGCAAATATGTGCTCGATGAGGTAATTGAGATAAATTATTAATGTTTTAACATCATTTGGACAGCTCGAGAATTCCAGAGAGGAATGCGAGACTAGTCCGTGATACGGGGGAACGATTGCACTATACGAGGTGCAACGAGGTAAGGGAAAATTCAAATCCATTTGTGTATGTGTTTTGATGTTAATTGTAGCATGAAAAGTGATTTGAGAAAACAAGCATGTTTTTATGAGTTGAGAATGCATTATTGCACACGATTTTATAGCCGGTTGAGGCTCAATTTTTATGAGTTGTAAATTGAGTGTGAAATTGTTTTACAACTGTTTAGAGTTTAAAAGAGAAAACGTGATTTGGGCTCTACGTTAAGGCGTATTGAGATTTGAGAAATGTGTGCATTGTTTTTCCGGTTTGAGCTTGGTTTTAACATGTTTTGTGTTGAGTACAAAACGATTTTTAAGATGTGTTTTATGAGAAAACCACTATGAGCGCTACGTGAAGGCAAAACGATTTTATATGATAATGGCTATTACTGAGACTTTGGCGTGTCATGTTGAATACACATCGGGCCTTGCTCTGGTAGCATGTAAGACCGGGCAGTGCTCTAGCAGCACGTAAGACCGACTCCTCCGTCCTGGTAACGTGAGATGACCCCCGCTCTGCGGCAGTGCTGGGTGGCATTGCTCTGATAGCATGTAAGATCGGGCCTTGCTTATTAGCATGTAAGACTGTCTGATGTATGATTCTGATCAAGTCTACAGTGAACCATGATCATGGGTGTTCTATTGTCGACGAGATCCCTCGATTGGGGATGTTCGCCTAGGGGACGAGTTCAATCGTTTTGATGTGCCATGACGAGTTTTACTATGAGTTTTATTTGCCTAGTCTCGTTTTACACATGTGATTGTGTTTTATGGTTGCGCCACGTGCATTACTAATGTGGTGATTTTCATCACGTTTTATGAGAAAAGCCATTATCGCATCATGTTTTATACATGCTTGTTCCACATGCTTGTAATTACTTGTGATCATGGTTGTGTTAAGCCATTGAGTATCACGTTTTCTACATGAGAATTGAGATGACAATTTAATGATTCATGCTACGTTTTTCATTGAGTTATTAGGTTTCTCCCACAAAAATAAAATGATTGTGCTGTGCAAATCATTTTCTTATTAACAAAACTCTTACCCCTTTACTGAGCGATTTAGAAGCTCACCCTGTTTTTTCTTCCCCCTAGATTTCTTCAAGTGAAAAAGGTTTCCCTGCGACGTACAGAGTAGTGGCTAGTGGAGGACTTGAGCTCCAGGCCATATATTGTATTTTGAGGTATAATTTATCTTTTCATGTACCCAGACAATTATTGTAATTACAGACATTTGATGTACAACATTGTATGGGATGTATTAGGATTAATTAACTTGGAATTGAGTAATGTATATGATATGATATATACTATTTAATGATGAGATCCTGAGGCATGATATGTATGATGATGTATGACACTGCATAGGAATGCACCTTTAATTGTGATTTGATGAGTAAAAAGTTTTAAATTTGCCCTATTTTTCGCGTTTTCGGGGCGTCATAACAACAGTTCCATGCTATGAATTTCACTTTTCTCAGTGAGATTGGAAACCAATCTTTGCTAATAAGTAATTTTCTTGCTACTTTATAAACACCTCACTTTTGCTACGTTTGATTTCGTAATCAACTCAATTAAGTCACCATTCCCATCCCAAACCTATTGTTTTTTTTTTCCTATGATGAGATTTTCAAAGTTCTCCTTTTTACCTGATGTTTTAGCTATCTTCTTCCACTTGGCTTTAGTAGAAATTATGGTCACCTCTTGTTCTTTTATTGCTTTTAGAAATGCAATAGGATTGTCCGACTCTTTTTCAATGTTTTCTCCTTTTTCACTTTATGTTTATTTTCCATATCCACATCAGCTCTCTCCTCTTGTGTATCCTTATTAAAAAATCCAAAGTATTTATTAAAGATATCCCTGTATTAAGGCTTGTATCCCCTTGTTTACTCGAAGCTTATATTACATTTGGTCTTTATTTAGAAATCCTTATTAAATACTCCCATGCAACATGCATCATCATTATGTTGGTGTTGATTTTCCTCTACAGTGGTCTCATTTGAAGATTCCTTTTGTGAGAACTTTATATAGCTAGAACTCCTCCCATAATCACCAATAATCACTACATTTTAATTGAGATCACCTCGAGATTTGTCAACTCTATTAGTGATACTATTCTCATGCATCGTCTCCCTTATCAAAAAACCTTCCTTCTCTATCACCCTTTCCATATTTGGAATCCTAACCACCTCTCTCCTCGACTTGGTTGTCGACATAGGTTTCCCTTGTGTCATTTGGCTCACCTTCACGCTCCTTTTTTAGTTTCCCCTAAGATTGCTTTCACCTTCACTGCTGTACTAATATCCAGACCTCTTTATTTCAATGGTCCTCATCCGCTCTCCATACTACCTTACAGTTTCTCCTTGTTCCTCATCCACAAGTTGTTTCTCACAATCTATATCTCCATGGCCTAAAAGACCACAGATATAGAAGAAAGTGGGATGTTGTTCATAAGTAAGATTTTTTTTATTACTTTCATTCCGACCCATTTGCCAATTAATATTGCTCTTTTTAGAGGTTTAGATATGTCTATCAACACTCGAACTTTGAGAAACGAGCCAAACCTCCATTATCCCAACTTACATTCACCTGCATTACTTGGCACACTTTTGCAATCGTATTCCCAATGGTAGGCCATATTTAGGTGTTTTTCGATCGACCATGAAGACCCTTTAACGACTCTATTCTTATCCGTTGCCAATGCAAACAGGTTTTCTTCCATGATAACAATAATCACCTCTCTAGTTAACTTTCATACCACCTTAAATGTCTTAATAATTGCTTCCTTATTGGATTGGCAAGATCTGAGAATTTTCCTTATCAACCATTTTTTATCTTCTATATTACCCTTCTGGGAGTCTTCCTCTACTAGATCAACACCATCCAACTTGCCCTGTTAGGTTTAGGTTTTGCCACAGTCGTTCTAGCTCTTATCCATGTTTTTCTTCATTAGATCCTATTCCCAAATTTCTATTTTGAAATTAAAATATTGATTGCAAACAACTAAGAAATGAGAATAAAACCTCAAGGACCACCAAGAAGGACGATATCAAGGACAAGACTCTCTTGTATCATAACAAGATTAAGAGAAACTCAATCTTATAAAAAAAATTATAGTTTATAATTTATAATCTACAATATATAAAAATATTTGTATTAGCCAAAGTAAATATTTTTATAATATTTTCAAAATTACCTTATACCATTTTAAATAATTTTTAATTAATGTTCAATATCTTGCCATTAACTAAAATTTCTTTACATGAATGAGCCATGCCAAATTTGATAAAGCAAGTATGAACATAAATTATCTTAACTTCACTCATGTTTGGATTAGTACTTAAATATACTAATTCACATGAGGATGGATTACAATTCAAAAGAAAAAAAAATAATTGAGGATGGAACAAGCTATGTTGGCGTAAAATAAATTATTTTATATGATTTTTGTAACTTTATGTAATATTAATATTTTTATAAATCAACTGTTAGATTTAAAATTTTACTTGAATTCATCATACCTATTAAGTTTGAAATCGATCTAACATCTCTATTATTTTCAATTGAGAATATTTTTTTAATATAACAATCCAAAATTTATTATTATTGAATAAATCGCTAGACATTTTTTTATTAACTTGAAATTTGATATGCATAATGTATATAAATAGATTATAAAGTTTAACCATCATATTAAAAGAAAATTTAAATCATATAAAAAGATATGAAAGAGTATGAAACAAAATTTGTTTTATATCGCTGCGAGTGAATCCCTTCTCAATTCAAGCTATACATTAGAATTAATTTATTTTACATTAGTATAACTTGACCTCTCATGTATATATTATGCAAAAAAATGTAGTTATCCTCTTTTCCTTTATTTTATTTTGTAAGTGAATAACTATTTTCCAATTTAAATTTTTATTTTTTTGTTCTACGAATTCTTAGTGTTACCATCTAGTAAGAAGTTCATTTATATCGCAAAAATAATATTTATTTATTTATTTAACACTTTGACTTCATTCATTCCTATTTATATTAATTGAAATTTCATATTTTTAATTATTTTTTATGTTGGACTTGATTTTTTTTCTCCTTGATAATGGATGAAGATGAACTTGTTCCTCTTCGAGTGCTTTAAATACATTGGTTTTTGAATTCCTTGTTGAACTTTAATAAAACATGAACAAATAGCATGCTCTTAATACTACTTTCCTCAGGCGTATTTCGTCCTACCAATTGTGGTATGCAAAAAAGGTTTGTTGAATAGCCTTAAGATATAATGAAGCCATCGTTTGAAATCATATTGTATTTGTGAAATCAAACAACTAAACATTTTTGACAAGTACAAAAATATCTTGTCTTAACCATTATTTTCTGTAGTAAATAATGTTTAAGAGACTTGTTTCTACTATGAGAATAAAATGGAAAAAAGAAATATAACAAATTTGATATTCTATTGTGTGTTCTCAAGTGTATATCAAAATGAACCTTAACATATCTATTTATAGAAATCCAATCCGAAAATTGTGTCCTCACAACCAAATGTTATAATATTTCAATTGTGTTGTTTGATCCAATAAGCATTATTATTTAATATAATCAAAACTTTTGAAAAGAATGGTTATCTTTTTCAACCATTCACAAGTGGAAAAATATTACTTCAAAGAATATATAACTCTTTAAAGAAGAAACTATTCGTTGAATAATTGTATTTGTATTTTATACTAATTTCTTATTTCATTAATTAAACATCATGTTTAATTATTCTTTTACTATTTTGAAAATTTCCAACAATTTTTCACCATTTTCAAAATAGAGTAAATTCGATACTCAGAGAATCCTTACACGTAAATAAAGGTATCAATCTTGATTTAAAACCCCCGCCTTAATGAAAAGTGTTGTTAAGTTAATCAGAACGACAAGTGAAACCAGTTCTTTGAACCAACGGTTCTATTATGATTACACACTAATTCACACATACAACTTCAAGAAATCGTCAAGAGTAATTTAGCAAAAGCTCAACACTATTACTAGCCATGTATCTTGTATCTATTCATAAACGCTTGAGAGAAAATCATTTTTTCTCTTAAAAGAGCACATTTCCACTCATATAGGTGAACTCCATAAAAAAATGTAATTGTATAAGCATTTCAACACTATACTTATGTATTATGGGTTTATTAAGAGTTATAACTCAACCTCCCCCTTTATCATACGATTTCAGACAAATGTCTACCTTGAGATGTATTTGCTCAGTTAAGTGTTTGCCACATTCAAATTATGTACTTAAACTCATTAAAACTCAAGGCTTAATGTCCAATTAAGCGTTAAATTAAGGCTTCATCATTTGTGATTAAAGTTAATGGGCTTAAATCTCATCCCCTTTAGGAATTCTAGATATCATTTTCATAATAATTTTCTTTTGTCAAAAGATTCTTGAAGCTTCATTTTCTTGACAAAATATTTTTCCTAACAAAATAGATGGTAACTTCCTTTTCTTGATAAAATAGTTTTCCTAACAAAATATATGGTGAACTTCTTTCGTCAAATACTTAACTATGATTTAACCAATGTTTTCTACATTCTAATGAATACTTGGCTTTAGCCCTTGATAGAGTAGCTTCACTATCAACAAAAATTAATATAACATTGGTTTATGCCCTAAAGGAATTATAACTTTACTTGATTCCTTACTTACTATATCCAATGTTACAAATTCTGCAAAATGGTAGAATATGTTTTGTTTCTTTAAATTCCAAGAAACAACACCCTCACTAATCATGAAAACCAATCCATATATGGATTCACTTTTAATGTCATGTTGATAATCGAATTGCATTGCCCTATCATTCTATTATTGAAGGATTACAATATTTAAAATCATATTATATTGTCTTAAATATCTTAAGATAATCTTAATGCAATTTATGTTGGGCTTCTTTGCATATCTACTAACCTTTGCTAATCACTAAAGTAATATCCCAATGTATGTCATAATATACATCAAGTACTTAATTACTTTTACATTTTCTATCGTGCAACTAACATGTATATATATATATATATATATATATATATATATATATATATATATATATATATATGTATCTCATAATGTGTTGCATCAATTGCACAATTAAATAATAGATTTCTTTTAGAATCTTTCTTATATAGTGAAACTGGGAAAATTCACTTGTCATTCTCTAATTTTTTATTCCAAAGTCACATCCACATCACTTATGTCCTTTAAAGCAGTCCTTTAAAGCAAATTGCTAAAGAAAGACCCTTTGATATTTTCAATTTGCTCTTGATCCGTACCAAAATTAGCATGTCATCTTTAAATAATCAAATGATAACATTGTATTGAACTCACTATAGACACAATTATAAGCTAAAGTTACATCTTCAAATTATAATGGCATTGCTTAAGATTTTGTTAATTTCATTTAAGAGCTTGACTATTACACATTTTATAAACTTGTCATGAACTTAATAACCATTTTAGGTTATTCCATGCACATATTTTTATCTAATTCACCTTTTTAAAAATCATGTGAATTTCACATCTTTTGGTGAGTGGTATGAATGCAATGAACATTTTTTTAGTAATTAATTCTTATTACAGTGTATATGTATCAAAGTAATGATTCTGTTTTTCTGTAAATCTTTTCTTAGCAAAACACTTGGCTTTTGATTTATAGTTCTATCAACTTTACAATTGAATTCTTGATCAAAATTTATCTAATGATTATCCTTCGTATGCATCATAAAATTATAGCACTACTTAAATAATTAACATAGAAGTCATATACTGATCTGTCCTTCTATCAAAAATAATGTCATGTAAATCACCTATAACACTATGCAATAATTCAAGTAGTTTTAAAAACACTTCTAATTTAGGAATTAAATTCCTAAAGAACTTAATAAGCATGCAATTTCACAAATAAATCATCTAGTATATGTTTAATCAAAATTCGTTTTAAAACATGTATTTTTAATGCATGTTTTTTTTAAAAAAATAAATGCATTAAAATGATCTTACTTAGTAATATCATACTTTTTATCAAGTATATGTTTAAACAATTTATCTTAGTCAAAAAATCATTTAATGCAAAAGAAATATTAACATGTCCTTATATAAATAGTCCTTTCTAAATATTCCAATTTTAAACAAAACAATTTAATTATCTTCAATATTAACTAGAAACAAAACTTAATTATAAATGATCTTTATGTTTTCTTGTATGTTAAATCTATACTTATTTACTATCTTATTGTCTCTTATGAACATTTGTGAAAATTTTCTAATGTTATTGTTGCATAAGCAATCTTTAGATTGAGATCACATGTTATCTTGTATGCTAAATCTATACTTATTTGCTATCTTATGGTGCCCTATCAAGGATGACTTAAAAGTATGGATATTGGGTATAACATGAAATAGAAGGCTGAACAATAGAAGATTCATCATTCTAAGTTGTTTGGGAGAATATTTCATTGATTCTTGACAAAGAATTAGGCAAGAAACTTTTGACCAACATGGAATGAAAATTTAGAAAGGGTTATTTCTAAATTTTCTTTATAGAGTTAATGGTTTCAAATTCAAGAATTAGCATGATTAGATTTATATAGGAAAGATATTAAAGGCATGTTTAGATCACATCACATTGGAGGTGCAATGAGCTCCAATCTTTGTTAATTCCCCACTTACTCCAGAGGGTGCATATGGATGCACCTTATACTGCTATTGGATAGTAATACCCCTCAAGTGGCTCATTGGAGGGGCAATGGTCCAAGCAACTAGACCCCAATGATGGAATGAGAACTTTTATTTTTGCCCACTAATTTAATAAATTTGAATTTTTTATTTTATTAAATTATTATTTTTATAATTTTGTAAATATTTATTTTTATTAACTCTCTTTCTTTCTTACCTTTACTGTTTGATTTTTTTTCTATCTTTTATTTTGAAAGTTTTAATTATGCATTTAGTTAAAATATAAATAAGTTTATATATATACACAAATTTATGTATAATTATTAAATTTTCGCTACTTAAAATCCTAAATATATTATTTTAATATAACATAATGTGTCATTATTTATTAAACAAATGTTAAAGAACATTTAAATATACATAAAATAATTTTAAATATTAATATGAAAAGTATTATTTGATATAAAAATAACTTTAGTTGTTTTTAATTTATTCAAAATTATTATATAATATAAAATATTTTAATAATTTTTTATTACATATTAATTTCATAAATATTTAATGTATACTATAATATATAAATTTTTATTTTATATACTTAATGGTCATTTTTTCTCTCCACACTTCATCTCACATTCATAGTTGCATTTGTATCCAAGTTGCATTTGCATCCAAGTAAATATCCTTTAATCTCTATGTTACATTACACAATTCTTACCGTTATATTAATTAATCACACTAATATCATTGTTTTTCATTTCACCGGCTCCAATACCATTGTCCATTTAAATAGACCTTAAATCATGCTCTATGTCTAGACGAGATATTTGTTAATGAAATGATTAAATTATATTAAAAGATTAAGTACGAAAAGGTTTTTCAAACCACTTTGATAGTTCTTGACACTTTGGTGATTAGATCACATTGTTATATATCAATATTGACCTATAGATATGAATTGATTAATTGGAGAATTAATAATGACAGCAAAAAGAGCTTATCCTAACTGTTTTAGGATTTGATCATTGTTTTTCATTTCACCGGCTCCAATACCATTGTCCATTTAAATAGACCTTAAATCATGCTCTATGTCTAGACGAGATATTTGTTAATGAAATGATTAAATTATATTAAAAGACTAAGCACGAAAAGGTTTTTCAAACCACTTTGATAGTTCTTAACACTTTGGTGATTAGATCACATTGTTATATATCAATATTGACCTATAGATATGAATTGATTAATTGGAGAATTAATAATGACAGCAAAAAGAGCTTATCCTAACTGTTTTAGGATTTGAAGATGATTCGATATGTTAAAAATCTAATGAGTCACTCGTTAAAAGTAATTTTTTGATCATCAAGTTGGACATAATTGATTAAGAAGTTTCAAACTTTAAAGACTTGATTGAAATAATTCAATAATCCTAGGAAGGTTTTATAAAAAGGAATAAAAGATATAATACAAATTCTTGTCGAACTAGGCGTACAGATAAGTGTCTGGCTGGTATATAGCTGGCTGGTATATAGCTAGCCTTGAGAAAGATCTGAGCTCAACAGTAAAAAATTCTGGCTAGGCCAAACACTATTCCAATGTTTTATAGAGATTTTCTAACTAGTCGTTTGTTTGTTACAACCTTGTTTTGTGCCTGTCAGTGCTAGATACTGAGAAATCAATTTTTTTTATTTTATTTCCACTATGTAGTACTTAGCATGATTAAACTGCTCTATAAAATAGTTAAATGATAATAATTTGATCAAGAGAATATGAGAAACAAATAAAATACCTAATCTGAGTGGACAGGAGATCGTTTAATTGAAAACTTTAACGAATAATGAAAGTGGGAATTGTCAACAGAGGCACCTGAATTTGATTTGGTAATATTATACAGGAAATGAGACAAAATTGAACATTGTGATACCAACATCTCTTCCAACATTATCTATTCGAGTGCTCAACAGTAACAACCGTCTTAGGTTAAAGGGATAGTTAATTGGTCACCACTTGGCAGGCAGCCTGAGCCACTACAAGAATCGATACATCTGACTACTCTACTATTCTCTACTACTTTTTGTGACCTGAAATCACACATAAATACAACATGATACAATTTATTTTACAGTCAAGTATACCATAAAACATGGACCTTTCTTTTGCTGCTTCTTAACCTTGCGACTTATCTGGCTGTCGAGAGACCTCTTTTTCAGCAAAATGAAGCAATCTTCTGAGTCTCAAAACCATGTCACAGTGAAAGGGCAGTGCGGTTCGCCTCTCTAAATATCCTGGACTAACTGTCATCCACGACAGAGCATGAAGCTCTGCTGCAACAGATTCCAAAATCAAATGGTTTTCAATTTCAAAATCTCTAGCTTCAGAGCCCAGAGTCCTTCCTACCTGCTTTGGAATTCCTCTAATTACTCTCTCTTGGCTAGCATTATTACCTCCATAATAATCAATGAGACTGACCGAAAGAACCGAAGGCCATTCCTCTTTTGTGCAATTTCTATAGTCTTTCCTCATGCTAGGTACAGCCTTTGAAACCACAAACCCAGTAGAAAGGGGGATTGCAGAGCCCTTGCTGTGAAGAAGATGAGCAAGTGGTGGTGACTCGGCCGTGAGACACGTTGGGAGCTGAAGAGGTGTTGGAGGTAGGAAGCGCATGCTGGGTGATGGGATTAACATGTAAGAAGCGGATGTGGAACCAAGAGATTTTACAGGAGTGAAGCCTTCTAGGTAGCCTGATTGACCCACACTACTACCACCCAGACTTCCTGGTACACAATGAAAGGATCTTAGTAAAAGATACAATAAATAATACACATCATTTTCACTTTTTCTTAAATGTGAACGTTAAACAGAAGAAATGACTAGATGCAGAGTTCCAGGTTTACAGAAGTGATGAGGACAGATCTGGAATAGGTGGCACACACTGTTATAAGACATTAGAGTAGTAAAACTTTTCCCACCACTCAAAAACAGAAAATAGGGATCTGATAGTTGAAGCTCATGGGAAGGCTGAACTGGCATGGCTTGTCTATTTGATGCAATTTATCTATAATGCAACAAGAGAGAATAACAGAATCAACAAGGATTAAATATCTAGGATCAACTGATAGTCAAAGGGATTGAAAATAAACATTGATTGTGCATTCTTCCTAACATCATATATTTTAAATGCAGACAGCCCGGTGAAAAATCCAGAAATCCAAGCCTTGTTATGGGAGGTAGAGCCAAGATGCAAAAGGGCATCAAGATCAAATGTTCACGTTAGTTTAGCTAAATTTAAGTATTGTGAATTGTGAATTGTGAATTGAAGAATAAATTCTGTAATCACTAAACATTGAAGTGTACCGACAGGGCACATAGAGAATAATTAAAAGTTCACATCACTTCTAGAGCCAAAAAAGAAAATATTTTTTCTCCCTCAATTCACCCAAGTGCCATAATCAGAGAGAATACTCCACCAGTTCACACCAAACAGAGTTGTAAGCAGAGATCTAAGCATATTTGATCAGATTGGCACTTCTTGCTGGTTTCAATGTCAACTACTACAGATCTTGCAATCTTAAAGAGTCAACCATACCCTTTGTAAAAGATGGAGGGCAAATCCAGCACCATCTAGTCAATTGGTGTTACTAAATTTAGAACCCGAGGTCAACAGGCTCAGCAGGCACCAGTCTAACTGTTTATAGTTCCAGATTTGGATCTATCAATAGGAACCAATGAGATCAAGTCCATATCTAGCAACTATTCTCCAAAAAAACTTGTTGAATTGGCACTAGATCTGGAAGGAGCCAATCTATAATTCAACTACATTGTAAAGTGTGGGAGATGGTGGCCCTACATCTCCCCTTCACTCTTGAAATTCTCCTCATGAACATTCTTTCCCTCTTTATCTCTCTTTCCACTCTGATTTTTTTTTTTTTTTAGTTTTCTAGAAGCAGTTGTTGTCAACAAAAGAGATGGATAAAACTCACAGCAGCTCTTGCATTCAGCCAATTTGGCCAAAAAGACTCCTATCATGTTTTTCATAATGAAAAATGACAATTCAGCACCACATCAGCACACTTAGCGGTTTAGTATTGACAGAGTTACCAATTTTTCTTGATTGCAAAATGCATAACAATAAGATGACATGAATGATGAAATTATTTGGCAGTGACTAAAGACTTGAATGCAGGACAAGTATCCCCAGTATAATTTAACAAAACAACTCAATGTAGTCATTTTGTGTCAAAGATGCTAATCAACTAAGCATCCAATATTTCAATTAGTGAACCAATGTTAAACACACACATGCACACACGCAGCACGCAGCACGCACACACTTAAAGCATCATTCATATCATGAAAAAGAGAATTAACCAAAAAAGGGACCAATAGCTCACCAGGAGACACTGAATCAGCTTGGAACACTAGATGTAAAGAATGGTCAACTGAAACTGAAACAAAACTGATACTCTGCACCCATTGAAGCAATCCCCTAGTGTTGTCAACTAATGTCTGTCCACTCATGAGCTGCTTTCTTGCAGCAGCTTGTCCTAGACCACCTTTCATAAAGCCAGCCTTTGTCTGTGGGCTGTACAATGGACTGGGTGAGGAAGGCAGTGTTCTCTCTTGAATTAAACTCATCTCCTGCTGCTGCAACGAAGTTCCATTTGTGCTAGCATGCATACCATCAGGAACAGATCTGCGCAACTGTAATGGCCATTTCTTCATCTCAGATCCACCAACTGAATAGATGGCTTTTTGCCACTCTTTGGTTGCAGAGCAAAAGGGGGGAAAAAAATCAATGCCAAGTAAACAGAAGAAAACAGAATGGTGAACTTTAGCATACTGCATGCTTAGAAAAGCTCGTGACTAAAAGGCTAAACAGATTATAATTGCAAGTGTAAAACAACATAGAAAGAGAAAAGCAGAATCATCAATTCAGAAGCAACTTATGCATAACATAGTCTATTCATTCAATAATAATGCAGAAGGCAGCTTGTAATTGTTACAGATAGCCAAAACTGTAAAAGGTTATGAGCATCAGCCATCTGGCCATAAGAGAAAAATAAAATATAAACTGCAACAGAATGAACCAAACTGATATACCTAAGTACTCGAGCTCAAAGAAATTTCCAACGCGTGTGATCACAAAATCTCTAGGCTTGACAACACCAGTATCAGGAGAACTACATGACTGAAGTATTTGAAAGCCTTGCTGCAGAACTTGTACAAAAAGGCATTGTAGACCTTTTGTGTCCTGTCTACTGCTAATTCCCCCAAAAGGGAATATGTTGCAGTCAAGCAATTCCCCCCTTGCATCTGTCCAGATACATACCAGCCACCGCCAATCTTCTGTCCATCCATAGCAGCAATGTAAGCTTGGAGTCTTTTGATTACTAGAACTAAGACCATCGGGCTCTGATCCATCAAGCTGTGAGCCTGAGCCAGGATCAATACTTCCTGCTGAATTTGCAGTCTGGATAAAACCTCCACTACTTTCATCTGATACAGTCTTTGATGTTTCAGAGGTTGAATTACCGAATGCTGTAGGAGAAACTCCATGCTCCACAGAACCAGACTCTGCAAGAATAAAAAGTGGTTCAAACATGTAGCGAGCTTCATCAGGATGGAAGAAATCCCCATTTCTATTTGGATCACAACTTAATCCTCCCATCCTTGTTGTTTGCCATGAATTGTCCCAAGAACCACCCCTTAAACTTGAATCGATTTCACCTTCTCTAGGAAGAGAAGACCCCGGGATTCGAGAACCAACACAGTCCTTCCATATTCCTGGAATAGAAGTCATAGGAGTCAAGACAGAATGAGATCTACTAGATAATGATGATGAAAGGACCATATCATTCATTGAACCTCGCGAAATTCGCCGTGCTTTGTTGTATACACTGAAAGCTGTCTCCTTAAGAATGACGAGTTCATTAAAAGGCAGGCTTGTAACCCTAAAGATTACATCTACTGTCACGATCTGTAGTACCAATTTAGGAACACTAAACCCTGAAACTACAGGAATATTTAATATCGATGTTTCATCCGCAGCAGCTGAGTTGCTTAATGCCTTCCCCACCTGACTGTGCAGTATAGATCTCCTATCTCTATCTGGGGGCAGAATAATTGATCCAACAGCAATAGAAGATTCAATGACCGTTTTTAGGACTGCAGTAGGCTCAGGGAAGGGGCACACCACGTATATTGCCTAATTACGAGAAAACACAACAGGTTATCACAAAATAGTTTGGCCATCATTAAGCAATAATAGAGCAAGTTTGTAAGAGAAGTCGGATAATGGATTGATTAAAATACTGAAAGTATGCAGCAGGAACAAGAAGACTACTTAAATGTGGATTTCGAATTTAATTAAACAAATTATCTTAATATACTAATTACAAAGTGAGATAGCAATGGTATATACTGTCAAATCCTCAAAACTACAACTCCCTCCAACACTATTGGTCCATCTATGTTAATCCCACTAACAGAAGTACATAAAGCTCTATGCTGAAATTTCACCCTTACATTCATAACAAGCAACTCCTACAATGGGGAAAACATGTAAAATTATTAAAATCAATATTTTTTAGATTTGGTGCTTTTCAAATATTAATAAAAAAAATACAGATGGAAAGTGCATTCCAAATTCTCCCACCTAACTGTCTAAATAAATTCAACACAATCGAATGCCACAAAAATGCTTATAAAGGGGAAAAAGAAATCTATAACAGGAAGAAGCTTGCACAAGCATGCACCATGAAGTAAAGGACAAACCAAGCTATAGTCTATAAGAGACTGGAATATATTAGTTGGGAACTAGCTTCGTGTACAGAGTATAGAAATGCTCTAGGCCATTTAAAAGGAACAACAAAAAAAAGCTGAGAGAAAAAGTTTCCAATTGCAGCATCTAATATTGAAGAATTAATATATAATATATCAGAAACAAATGTCATACACGCCACAAAGTAGAGCAAATATTGACTGTAGATGGATCTCGACAATCAGCAAAATATAAACCAAACTAAAATGCACAAAAGTATGATATAAGATAATTGGAATTTATACCAGAGTCTAAAATAATGAATTTCCCATAATCCTTTTTTAATTAATAAATCACCGCAGGGAAAAGAGCAGAATTTTCTTTTCCCCTTTGTGCCGAAGGGAATATGGTTGAATTATCATCAAGCAAGGAACTAGTATAATGCGGAGAACAACTTAAGAAAAAGAAATGCATTGAGAATCCAACTTACCATGCAAGGGCCACTTATTCCTTCCTTTTGGTTTGTGGACAAAAATTGGCCAATTTTCAAAGCTTTAAGTGCCTTAGAAAGAGACTTGAGATAGCAAGCCAGGTCCCAACCATTTGACAGAGAGAGAAAATAATCACTTATTGATCCCAGGAGAGATGCATTTCTACTTTCTATCTTCATTGATTGGGGGCAATCAAGTAGGACAAAGCCAGCAGAAGACCATTTCCCTGAGTCTATCTCCATCTGATTTCCCAAACTCTGAGGTGAGTGAGTTCCCAATTTGCATGTCTCATATACTAAGCAAAAAACATAAAATAAAATAAAAAATTAAAAAAAAAAAAACAGTAAGATCAAACAATCAAATAATCATGTTTTTACTTGAGAAATATAAAATAATAACATTACTAGGAATTGAAAGGCATTAACAATCAGCATAAATGTGTTCACTAGCGTTAATTGGACAAAAGTCAAAAGCAAGTCATAGGGCCTCTGACATATCCTTTCAAGTCGAGAAATCCACGCTAAAACAAACATATCTTTTTCTCTAACTAGGCATGCATAAAAGCACAAAACCCTGGCTAAATTGAATTATTTAGAAATAGCCAGCATAATAAATTCAAAGAATTCAATCTTAAGAAAATGAATAATGCATCAAATCCCATACCAGTTCCTAGTTGTTGAAAAAAATCAGCAGCAACAGAAATAAGCGGATCAATATCTGGGCATATAACAGAATAATTTATCTGCGAAAATTTTTTTAGAGCCAAAAATTCAGATTAGCAACAGAAAGCAATTACTAAAATCACAACTGAAAAAAAAAAAAAAAAAAAGTCATCATCGCTTTAGCTGCAGCAAGCCATTAGAAGAATCTTACAGGTTTTGGTAGAGCATATGGTTCAAGAGGAGCCTTTTCCCAGAGCTGCAAAGCATTTGCTGAAGTCTTAAGCCAATCATCCTGGTACCTACAAGAAAAGTCATCGTTTGCACTTATTTATTTGTACTTAATAACTTATAGAGCTACTGCAAAGACAGACTAATGTGTCAACTTCATTTAATTGAAATGCAGCTTACTTGCATTACCTGTATACCCTATATTTATGCTCACTCAGGACAAATTACCATTGGCAAGCCATGTTATGCTATTCATATAATTTACATTTTAAAACAAAGGTTATGTCTCAACAAAATCTTAACTGATATCATATGCATAACACATTTCTACACCGTTTATTTCCCTCTAGCAACCTAGTTGTATCAACTTAATGGATCCCTAAAGGGTTCCATAGTAGTAGACACTCCACAATTTTCACTTTTCGATTTTGCAAATAAAGTTTCACGCAACCCCCAGATAGCAAACTTATAAACTGTATATGAACTAAATATCCCACAACCTCTGAATACAAGACAAGAAGTGCAGAACATAGAGTTACGAAGTAAAAATCTCAACCCAATATCAAGAATCCACCCTTCATCTAGTGCTCCAAATAACATGCAGTCGTACTTTGTTTCTTTTCTTTCCTTTTTGGTCGGTGGAGAGAGAGAGAGCAGCCCAGGGCTGCTAATACCAACAAATCACACACACACACACACACACACACACACGCACACCCCTTTCTTTTACAACCTCTTGGAAACTAAAACTCCAAGAACATTTCAGAGTCATCCAAGACTGATTTAGCCTCTCATTCTAATTGCAACGCAAGGAACTGCTTGCGCTGTTGATTAACATTTGCTAACATAAAAAGCTATGATAAAAGAAAAATAACGGCTAAACTTAACAGTCTAATTATGATTGTTGAGAATTTCTTTACAGAACAAGCCATTTCAAAGGGAATTTGCATTCTAGGGCATAAAAAGCCTCCTTAAAAATGAATATCATTAATACGAATAATTCAAGCATCTAAACTAATATGTAGCAGCATCTACCATCATGCTCTTCGTAGACTTATTGTCTAATTACAACTGTTAAGAATTTCTTTGCATAAGAAAACATTTCAAAATGAATTAAATTCTAGGGCATAAAAGCCTCCTTAAAAATGATTCTCATTCATACAATTAGTTCAAGCATCCAAGTGAATTTTATCAGCATTTATCGTCATGCTCTTTGCAGAATAACATTTGTCTGGGTTTTCCTCATTATCTTAAGCAGTAAGCCAAACAAATTCTCCAATATGAAATCAGAGGAAGTTTAACAAAGGGGCCCTGTGTCCAGGTTCCGCATATTGGAAAGGGCGGTCCTGCATTGGTGGTGTATCAAAGAATAAAACATACTTTTGAGCCAGTTCCCATTAACTTAAGCCCTTAGGTCCAACAAGAAAGCTAAATGTGTACTTTGCTTTGTCAAATGTCTTTTAAGAATTATTTTAGTTGCCAACTAAGGCATAGACAAAAAACATAATGCCATGCCAAAAGTTAAAAATTTTTGTTAGCCATTTGCTATTGACTTAAGCAAACTTGTAACTTAATATCTTATATATTAATATGATAGTTATAGCAGTCGCAAATGGAGGACACTTACCCAACAAGTATTGAAGGTGATGGGAGAACAAAAAGTGTAGGTCTAAGCCGGCTGCTGCACTGTTGTTGCTCTGACTCGGAACCAGAAATTTCTTGGTTCAATCTCCTTTGGCTGATCTCATCAACTTTACCTCCATCTATTGCACCCATCACAGCATCAATTCAGAAACTCCATCAGTAAGTCAAATTTCTTCAAGATTCTCATGAATGTAGTGTATTAGTCTGTAAAATACCTTTAAGGACAGATGATCCACCAATAGAAGTTTGAGATGGACTCATAGCATCTCCCACACAGAAAGTAACAGTACTTGAAGAATCTCGGCATTCACTTATATTGGACTCAGCAGATGATCCATCAGCAGAGACTCCAACATCACCTGATTGACTGTGGCCTTTGCACCAGTCGGTGACAGACAAAGGACCATCCAAACTGCCAAATGAAGATTTTAATGCTGATTTGATGTCAGAATGCAGCAAACTGATTACGGAAGAAGCATGAATCTGAAACAAAATATCTCTGGATAAGGATCATTTTATGATAAAATTTCAAAGTTTTGTGGTCCATTAAATCCACAAACACAGTCAGACAGTGAAAAAATCAACAGATTGCGATATTATTTGACATGATAACTCTCAGAAATATCACAAGGAATTACTCCTATTTGTTATAGTACCCATAGGTAGCAGTGTAATTAGCAATCTGGAAAATGAAGAAACGCTCACATTAGCAGAAAGTGGATCTACTAACTCCACACCAGCAATGTCGAGAGAATGGCAAGAAGCCAAACTCCCTCCACAACCTGCATGTACCATGGAAGGCCCACAACAAAATCCTCGCCTCCAGTGCTCTTGTAAAGCAAGCCAACTGTAAGGACCATCGCTACAATCTGCATCCAGAGCCAAATCAACAAAGGATGTAGCTTGTTGGACCAGTAACACAATTCCATCAAGAAGCTCCTGAAGTGGTTGTCTTTGCCCATAGGAGAGGATACTTTCCTCATTAAATGAATTATGGGTCAAGGACGGGCTAGCTTCAATACTTGATGAAGTAGCAGGCTTTGAAACTTTTGGAACTCCAACAGTGCGCCATACACCAACAGGAGCATTAAGGTGCCCATCAAGCATTCCTCCATCAATATCACCAGCAATTCTGACAGGTATAGATTCTTTCTTTTTCACCTCATACCTGCAAGATACATTGTCTGTCATGGTACTAGGGTCACCAGGGAGCTGGTTTAAAACAGAACTTCCTGTAGGCCTACTCAAGCTAATCGTTGCAGGGCCAGTGGGAGATAAAAGCATGTGTCGAATCCTTAACATGGAAGCTTGGAACATAGCACATTCCACTTCAGTTGCAAGCACAGTCTTCGTAGATAGAAGGATATCCTCTCCACCAAATATTCCTTGTGTCATTTTCCTCTCTGCAGATTTAACAGAACTCCTTTGATTAAAATTAGCAAACTGAGATGTTCCTGATACGTCATTTATAGCACTGCTATCATTATGCGTGAGCAATCTCCTGTCATATCTCTCTTTCCTGGTCTCCACATGAGTGTAATATTTCTTCAGTTGAAGCATAGCATTTGAATCATGCCCTCCAGGGTGGGATTTCAGAGTCATTGGCATGCCAGACTTCTCATCCAATCCATCAAAGCAAGGAGAAGAGGGTGGTGTTGCACCATATGTGTAATTGTTTGGGCTTGAATTAGAACTCTCCACTTTACAAGACTTTGGGAGATATGGATTTCTGAAAATTACTGAGGAATCACTTGCAGGAGTTTCAACTGCTCCATATTCGGCCGCAAATGTCATCAGTGCTTCAGCTCTCATTAAATTATCAAACTCACAAGAGGAAGAAGCTGGAGTGTGGTTCAATGGACCAGGTGCCACAGCACTGCTTGTGACCTCTTGACTTTTGCTCAAACACTCCTCTATGGCCACTGGAGGAGGTGAATTAAAGCTATCAAAGGAAGGAAGACCTACAGGCAAAAGAATCGGATCTGAAACATCGATTACCCCAACTGGACTGCTTCCTACATCTGCGCAATCAGGAGCAGCAAACATGATAGCCGATGACTCTGCAGTTCCTGGGGGCTTCACAAAAGAAAGATCATAATGAGTACAATTAAAGCTTAATCATGTCAAGGAAAAAAGACTCAAATGCAGGCCAAATTGACCAGCCTCAACTTCAAATGCTGACCTAAGAGGTAATTAAGAAAAAAAAAAGTACATTCACAAACTTTACTCAAAAAGAAGTTTTCATGCTATCCAGTTGAGATGCACAGCTTAAACCAAACGGCTCAATAAATGTACATGAACTCCAACCATTATACAACATTCAATAACTCCCCTTCTCTATGCCAAAGAACTTAAGCCGAAAATGGTAGAAATATCTATTAAAATGCAGTATTTTATGATAGAATCGATGGAAAGGTAAGAAATTACCTCCCCGAATGGCAAAACATCATTTTCAAAGAAGTCACCAAAATCTCCAAATTCAGAGAGAAGAGATTGGATATCCATGACAATTCCTCTGTCATCATCGTCCCAATCCCAATTAGATCCAATTTGATCATTTCCTGCGCCTGTAATGGCTGAATTGTTAACTTCCATAGAACCAATATTAGACTTGTATGCATCTTGAGATGGAGCATTTGTCACAGTAACTGCTTGACCATATGACTCTGTAATCCCAATTCGAGGTCGCTTAGAACCCTACAAAAATTTTGACTCATAATATCAGTGAACTGACAAAATGATATTAATTTAAAAAGAATAAAACTAAGGAAAATGTCATTGGTTTTTAATTTAGATGGAATCAAAATAGTTTCACCTTCTAATGACATACAAAAGTCTTTGTTATTTCCTGTCTAAATGCAAAAAAGTGAGGAAAAGGGGCCCTTTCCAGTACCCACACAAGCAGTGAAAATGAGACAAAGGCATTACCATTCAGGAGAAAATTTAAACCCTACTTTGGGCTTCAAGCATGTTGTCAAACATTGCAATACTTTCCATCCAAATGGATAACTTACCAGTAGACCAAATAATCCTCGACACGACTTAGTGACGTGACACAAAAACAACACGAATAAAGACATAAAGGCGACATGGGCTAAAATTTGGTAAAAATTGAATATGGATATGGCAAAAGCTTTTTGCGTTTAGCGTATCGACATGAATTTTAACACACAATTTTCGTTTTTCACACAAAACTAACATAATTTTACATAACACGAACATGAATTATATACACAAATTACTAGGTCTACTTACCGGTAAGAAATTAGAAGAGGGAAAGAGATGAGGAGTTTAACTTCTGCCTATCAGACACCATTTATGATGTGACAGAATAAACAAAAGAGTTATACACCCCTTAGTATTTAAAAAGTGATGCATACATAGGCTATTTACATGTTTCTGCATTTCTCACTTTTTTTTTTCTTTCGTGAGTTAAAAGAAAGTACTAATAACCCAAGAGCATGTAAACACCACATGTGTGGGTATATGTTTTATCATTGCACAGAAGATACCCTTCTATCCAAAATTAACACAAGTGTTTGCATTCATCAATAACACACAAAATTAAGACAACAGTAACTAGAAAAGTGGATAAAAAGGCACCAGTTTGAGGCAATCAGTCTCCATCTGATCATTAGAAGATAAGCCAGACTGTCTACATGATGAATCTGCATCTGCCTCGAGGTCATGAGCTCCTCTGGTCACACTATCACTGGAACTACAACTTATGGAACTTATGCTGCTATTATTACTATTGCTGCTGCTGTTATAGCCATGCTGTGTGTATATTCCACAGAATTCAACTGAAGAATTTTCCATGGAATCTATATTACCATCACTGCAAAAATAACAAAGGTTAAAGAAGGAAATGAAGATTCAGACTAACTCTGGATGTTACAATAGTTACATAATTGCTTGCAACCAAGATCAACAATGCCTCACGTATTGTTAGTTATTGTGGGTAATCACCTAAAGACTAAATTAGTCAGGTGAGGGTCTTTTGTGACGAATGAAATTTAGATTGGTGTGCCTGCTAGTCCCTTCATGGAGACCCTAAGGGAAAAAAAAATGCAGCATCCACTGCTCCATCATATTGCAAGGAAAATGGGAAAAAAAATCAGAGAATTTTTCTTCCTCATAACTAAACAGGCATACACTTCCATAAAACAGTGGCGTGGAATAAAAGTTTTGGTTTTTAATTGAGTGGTATAAAGAACTGATCACTCATGACAGTGAGGGTAACCTACTCAAAAACAAATCAAATTTACAGCATGTGGATCCCACCAGCCTATTCACATCATGCTGAAATTAGCCTGGAAGCAGTCAAACCATGCGTGGAAATAGGAGCACCAATTGTGATGTTGCTGCAAAATATAGGAAGTTGTTGGTTGTTTCTTCTATTTTTTCTATCGTGCTAACTTATTTGCGACTACATCTGTTCTTGAAATTGATATTAAATTTGGCTAGAGCAGATATCGAGTAACTTCAGTTCTATAATTTTCATCATTTGGAATGACCATTTGATAGGTTGTTTGCAAGGCTTCTTTATTTAGTTCGTAAATCCATTGGCACACAGGTCTTATGGTTAAATACCTAAATAAACACCAAAAGAAGGTAACATAGGAAAATTGATAAATAAAAAAGAGAATAAGAGGGTGGAGAAAGAGAGAGAGAGAGAGAGAGAGAACACTAACCAATGCCTAAAAAAAGACGAACCAACCAGCGAAGGTCCCATCCAATTTTGTAACCAGAATCTGCAAGTTCAAATATTCCTATTTAGTAGATAAAACAGAAAAAGGAGCTACAACTAGCTTAAGATAAAGCAAAATCAAAGAAAAAAACTTAGCACTAGAACGGTATAATTAGCAGTTATCAATAGCAAGCAGGAATCACCTCAACTAGGCGGCTATTACCTAACTAAACCAGGTTTAAGCTTTAATAAGTTTGTCACACAAATAATTTTAGAAGAGAGGAAAACGAAGTTGAAATAGGAGGGCAAGGAAGTAGTACAGTCAGTGTCATTAGTTCATCATTGCAAAGTTCCTTAGTCATAAAACAATATGAAAATTCCTAAAAGATGCCGCTACAAAAAGACTATAGATACCACCTGCTAGAACAAATTAACATTCAAGTTTTCAATCCAGATCACTACTCACATATCAATATGGGCAGCAATAAAATTACCCCAGAATTCAAACATACCTTCTAAGAGAGGATCTAGCAAAGGATGTTTGCAAGACTGGGACGAGCACAGCCTCAGATGGACATATAAATGTTTTCTCATCTACTGATAAGAGATCTTGTGATACCCTTTGATCACCTCTTCTCACTGCAGAAGCTTCAGTAGAATGATGCTTGGGCAAATTCCTGGTGGAATTGGAATTCAATGCCTTGTCACTTCCAGATTTAGAGCAACCAAGACTAACTTTAACATAGCAGTTTTGGCCCCTCAACAGGCAACCAGAACTTTGAGACGTATGATATGGTAGACCTATAAAACCATCAGTGGTCCTAATTTTGCCAGAGCTGCAGAAAAAGAAGAAATTTAAAAGCAGAAAAGAAAACATTAATCCAAGCACTATCACCATGGGGACTGAGTAAGTTGCATATTTATTAAAAGAGGAAAGTAATAGTGCAAAATAAAAAATTAAAACATTACAAATAAAGTTCACCTGAAATAGACTTGCTTGACAAGATCTTTTGGACAAAATCCCGTGAGCCTACCACACATTCCATGTGGGGAAATTATCACTGCAACCAAATATCAAAGTAAAACAAAATTACAAAGCTTGTAAATGCTGCAGATTGCGGACCAGCTCTTTTATAATCAGATTAATGTAATGAATAACCTAGTATTCCACAAGCAGGAAATCTAACTGTGGAATTCTCACCTAAAAGTCAGGAAGTTAGCCAGTATATTTTTGGTATACTGTAATAAAGAGAACCTGGTATTATGATACCAGATCTCCCTGTTATTTCTTTTCCTTATTTAGTGGAGGATTTTCCTCTGTTAGCTTGATTTAGTCCTGAACTTGTGGTATGCATATTGCAGCCACTTCCTATATATATTATGTAATATCTTTCATGCTGAATAAGAAAATAAGAGTACTTTCTCTCAGAAATCTTCCCTAACCACAAGAGTAAACAAGATAGCAAGGTCAGATTTATGGCTAGATAATAGGGGCTCTCTCTCTCACACACAAACACAAAAGCACAAACACAAACAGAATTCAAAGTTGTTTTGAAGAACTAGAATCGCAAAAGGCAACTAAACAAACCAGGAAGCAGATAACTGGAATTATTAGAGGCATGCTCTAACACTTTTTCTATATCACCAGTTGAGAGTGCCCGTATATGCCTGAAAAAGAGAATTAAAATACGTATTGAAGTATACATAATAGAGGAAAATTTATAAAGTAATCCGAATGCAAACTGTTAGAAAACTAAGATGTCACGATTCACGAACTTTGAGGATATTATAGCATGTACAAAAAGAGAGTCTTCTGTAGCAGCAAAGATGAACTCAATGGTAGGCTGTGCTCTCCTGCAAAACAACAATAAAATATTATTCCAAAATGGGAAAAACAGTCATCAGCGAATAAAACTAGCCGCATGTTAAGGAGAGGACAAAAGAAAGGGAGCATATAGTCAATAACATATATTGAAGGTGCATGATCAGACAAGAAACTTCATATTGCATGCTGATGATGATTATGTAGATTCCCCTGCTGCATTTCTGACAACCTCCCAGCAAGTGTATGAGATGGAAACCCAAATATTAACATCCCAAACAAACAAAGTAATTCAAGAATCAAACAGATCAGACTTCACCTATGACACCTAATGAGACAAAATATTGCAATCAAAGGTTTTTTTTAAAAAAAAAAAAAGCAATATAAAAGAATAGATTAGCCTAGTTTGGCATTGTGATCGCAATTGAAAACAGTAGTGGAAAAGATTGCCACTGAAACCAAACTCAGCACAATCGCAAATGCATGAACTTGCTTCTGCGCCTAAGAGTAAAAGCAATCAGGATACTTTACCATAAATTTAACCTTTTTTCCAAGGTTTTGACCAAATTCAGGGATTTTGATCAAACACAACTCCCATCACAATGCCAAATAGCCTAAATGGTTATGGAAACAGTTCAAAGACTGAACAAAAAAAAGATTGTGTACACTGGAATATGTGAAAATCAATCAAATCATTCATAAACTTTAAGCGCTTTAACTGAAATCTCCCTAAACTTTCGAATTGAAGCATTTAGTGCTCAGATTTTCAATTTCTAGCAATTGAAGCCTTACATCAGAAGGCTGTTAAGATAGGTGTCAAAATAGCCACATAAGCTACCAAGAAAAATGCCACATCATACGGAATTTTTGCACATCATCAACACATAAATCCACATGCCAAAATCTTAGTGGATTTGTAATGACACATCTTTGGCTACCAATTCCAAGCCAAATTTGGATTCTTACCAAAAAAAAAAAAGTAGCAGCTTTTTGTCACACTTAAAGTGCAGGTCCCATTTACCTACACTAATTTGCTTGGAAATGCAAAAACAAACGTAGAAGTAGAATGGCTCAACTCCATGATTGTATCTTTTATATTTTATATTTTCTTCTTTCTTTTTCTTTTGTTTTATTTTCTCTCTCTTTCACATTCCTGCATTCATCTCTCTCTCTCTCTCTCAGTTTTATCTCAGTCACAGCCCCCTTTTCTCCCTCTCATTAGTGTTGGCAGCATTTCTAAGCAAGGTGGTACATAAACAAGAACAGCCCCAGGCAAAGGAGGCATTCCTAGGTCATGGTAGAGGTGGAGAAAACACCCTGGGCCTCAAGGACTATGGAGTTGGAGGTGGAACTGTCGACCATTGACCGAATCGTGGTAGTGACACTGGGAATTGCTGAGTGGTGGCATCATTTCAAAGGCTAACAGTGATGCCACGGCTACCAAGGTGTTTAATACTAAACAATGGATGGAAATCGCAGAGACAGCCTTGCAACGAGACTTCTCAGAAAGAGGAAGGCCATCTGCTGTCATGGTGATAACCACGTTGCCACAGAATACCAGGTCATTGCTGTACCAACCTCCCATACCTCCTTGGTTTTAAAAGTTCTTTTTCCTCTCTGGGAGGGTAGCTCAAGAAACTCCAGCTAGTTTCCAGAAACAAGATCCATTTGCTACTCGAAGGCCATGAATTCACCCAATGGCTAGCACCAATCTTGTTTAGCATTCTATATACGTAGGAGAGCAAAAGAAAATTGTGCAAAGAGAAGATCGAGGGAAATGAGAAGAGAAAGTGTAAAAGAGGGCAAAAAAAAGAAACCTAGCTATGGAATCAACTTGATACCTAATCGCAATTAATGTTATGACAAAAAGGAAGATGAAAACTAGAGTGACATTGTCAATTCCATGAGAAAAATAAAGAGAGAGAGATCAAAAAAGTCCATCACAGTGAGAAGGAAAAAGGAAGAGAAAAAATTAATGGAAAAAAAAAAGTTATTATTTTTACCAAAAAAGAAGGAAAAACATATGGCCAAAAATAATCATGTAAATATCGATGCATGGATGATATGGCATTTGATGTGCAAGCTTATGTGGTCAGTTTCACATTAACCTTAACAGAAAAAGAGCTTTCTTAATAGAAAAAATGGCCAAAATTAACCATTTCAGTATCCATGCATGGCAAATGCGATATCTGGTGGGAACTTATGTGGTCACTTAAAAGTCAGTTTAACAAAACACTTATTGAGGTCTTGATTGTTTGAAAACAAATTTTGGTCATTAGGTTGCTCAAGTTGAAAGTTTATGGAGATTTTAAGTCAAAAGCTTAAAATCTATAGAGTTTATGTAATTTTCCAAAAATTACCACAAGCAAAACGGTAAAGGTTGATAATTACCCAAAAAGCAAGTAAAACTTATACTAATATATAATAGCAATAGCTAAGTTTAATGACACGAATTAAGCGGATACCAACTCAGTGAGTCAAGTTCATAAAGGGTCTCAGTGCTAAGCATGGACACCCCTCACCCTCCTGCATATCAATGTCCCGTCTACATCGAACATGGACATCGAACATGGACATCGAACATGGACAAGCCTCCCTCAAGCAAGGGTACATCTCTGACGCGGTTGGATATGGCAAAAGTAATTTTTTTAAACAATATTATTTTATTCGAACACAAATTGACACAAGGATCATCACCAGAAATTCAAAAGAAAAACTGAAAAAAAAAATAAAAATATTATCGAATTGTTGCCAATAAATCATGGTAGTGATGGTTCCATCTGGCCAAGGGATAAGAGAGTATTCCAACTGACAAAGAGGAGTAAAATAAAACAAATGGAGAGAAGTTTAGCCTAGGTGTCGAGTGGCTTCATGGTTTCACTAGCAGAATATTGATGTTAGCCACTGAAAAAGGAATAAATGATAGAGGGAGCTAGCTAAGCAAGGACAAGTCAGCTAGGTGCTTGGGAGAGAAGGGAAAAGTGACTTATGTATGATGAGCTTAAAATTTGGGTTGGATCTAATATATTTTTAAGCTTGTTGGTCCATAGCATTTGGTATTAACATATTTAAAGCCCAATATTAAAGGCCATGCATACTATTTACATAGATAGTTGCAAGATAATTAAATTATCTTCGTAATTTATTAGTGTAACATAAAACAGCTTATATTGATGTTATTTATTATAAAAACCTTTTTGGGTTAATATTAATTAAGTATACTTTTTGTGTGTATATATTTTTTTCCATATCCTGCTCTGATGTTCCTAATTTAAAAAAAAAAAAAAATGGTTGTAATGTCATGTCTATGTCATGTTGTACCTATGTCCATGTCTGTGCTTCATACTCAGTGTTTATAGGCACTCATTGATATTAGTTAAAATATTATTTTAGGAAACCGTTTTCATTTAATGCATTATTTTCACCAAATTCAAGAAGAGACAATACGTTAATTACAAAATTCTTTATATAAATATCATATTAAATGGTGCCTCAACTTTATAAAAACCAATTAAGTAATAAAATATATAAAAACAAGAATACATGCCGTTTTGATTTCTTATAAATTAGGAGACAACATCTTTTTAAACTTCACAAAAACTTCTTTTGGACCTATTCTTTCTCTTGTCTAAAGTACCAATTCATCTAGGCTCCATTGGATAACTGCTTAGGCTACTTGTTTTAAGCTATTTCCTTTTGCTTTTTGGAAAACTGCTATAAAGCAAAAGCAAAGGATGAAAGGTAAGCGTGATTAGAACAGATCTAGGCTGTCTTTAAATTAGGGTTTTCAGGGTAGATTTTAGCCTAACAGTAAGGGAATGGGAAAATAAAATAGTTTTAATATGGGTTTTAGTTAGGACTCAAATTAGGGTTAAAGTTTTGATGCAAAGCTCAAGAAATTTGGGGTTGAATACGTTGATATGAACAGTGACGTGAACAGTGGAAATAAGGAAGAAGAAAGGCCTAGGAATCACACATGGATTTCTTAGGAGTCGCACAACCATTTTTGCTGGAAAATTTTGATAATTATCCATTCTACTTTAAAAGAGAGTACAAGGCCTATTTATTGGAAGCAAGCAATCCTAAACCTAATAGGATGAGAAATTCTATTAATAGCCCTAATACCCTAACCCCACTAACAAAAATAAAACGCACTATACTTTCCTAACCTACTACAATAAAACACTAAAAAGACTAAATTAAAATCCTAAATCATAGAAGATTATAATTTCCAGTAAACCTAAAAATCACAAAACTACCCGACTTTAAACACAAATGACTAAAGCTAAAAATAATTTCTGTCACTTCCTAACTTCAAAGAAACTTAGAAAAACTCATTCAAGCTCCCAATAAATCATCTCATCACTAGACACATGCCAAATTAAGACTTGAGACTTAGAACCAGACTTTGCATGCCTTTTATACACTTTGGAAGGTTGTTACCACTTTCCATCAAAATGATTGAATTTATGTGTACGAACTATAAACAATTCAAGTGTAACACCCATTATAAAATAATTGACTTATATAGAAACAGAATCATGCACTTTATCTTTAAAAATTACTTATTTTCTGTATAATCCTTCAAAAAGCTATTTGCTTTTGTAGTTGAACACATTTTTTGCTTTTACGCTTTAGAAAGCAAAAAACAAATAGCAAAAGCACCAATCGAACAGAGCTTCAGTGTTCCTGCATTATATCTTCAAATAAGACAACATTTAAAAATGTAATTTTTCATCTCTTTTCAAAATAAATAAATTTATTTATTTCACCCATGTAGACAGTGTGCAGATGACTAGTGCATAAATGAAAGGATAATAACATGATCCAACAAAAGAAAGATTAAACACACTAGATAATATCAACAAACAAAAGAACCATAATGGACTTTTTTTATCAAATAGGGTCACAAAAGTAACCTCATCAGAATTGTGTTAAACTATGTAGTCAAAAATCTCTATTAGCAACCTCTTCAAGTAAAGACTTCTACTTAAGATCTCAAGAGAGCCTTTTATATGTAAAGTGATTATGCATCCCAACAATTTGTATTCAAATTTTAGCATCATTTTTTCAATCTATAGACCTCCAACTTATCAAAAGAAACTTCATCCTACTGATAAGGCATAAATTCACCATCTATTTTTCTTTCAAAAGGAGAAAAGAATAATAAATGCCAAACAGAAAATAAAAGCCCTCAAAATAAAGGAGGAAATCTTTCCAAAAATATAATTTCTTTTACTAAAGTCTTAAAAAGGCAACAAAGATCACAATCATGTAGAGTAACTCAGTGCAACAGCAATGCATTCATCATATGTTGCAGAAAACGTGTACAGAAGAATTAGTAGAAATCGGAACATAGCATACATGAAAACTAGTCTTCACAAGCAACACCATGCAGCACATAGGATAAAAAACAAAATAACATCACAAAAATCTTTCACAAGTGTGTTTGGAAGTGGAAATTTGAAATTTAGAAGAATTTCAAAATGAAAGCATTTCAAAATTCATCAATTGGAAATAATAATTGTTTAGATAAATATTTTTTAAAAAGAAATTTTGACTATTAGAATTTAATTAAATAAAAAATAATTATAAAATAAAAATAATATTATTATTAAATATAAGAAAAAGAAAAACATACATAAAGTATGCAATATGGGTATCATTAGATTTGAAAAATGTATAGATATTATTAATAATAGGAAGAAAATGAAACATATATTATATTTAAATAAAATGATATTTATTTATTTTTTAAAATTTTGTATTTGAAGATGGACAAAGCCAAAATTTAGACAATATCTCGGTGCCCCGAAAGATCTAAATCGATACTTTATGTACAGAATCAAAGAGAAAGAGGTAAATGAGAGACTAAAGAGAATGAAGACAGAGAAAGTTGTTGGGCATGATAATATTCCTATTGAAGTTTAGAAATGCCTTAGAGAGGTTAGAGTTAGATGGTTAACAAATATTTTTAACAAGATTTAGTGCACTAACAATATGCTTGAGAAAATGAGGAAGAGTGCTCTGGTACCTCTTTATGAGAACAAGGGAAATATTTAAAGCTGCTCCAAGTATCGAGGAATAAACGTTGATGCCTCACAGGATGAAATTATTGGAAAGAGTGATAGAACAGAGAATAAGGAAGACTATAGAGATATCAAAGAATCAATTTAGTTTTATATTTAGCCAATCAACCATAGAGGCAATACAAATGCTTATACAACTTGTTGAGTGTTCTCGAGTGCAATACAAAAATTTTCATATGGTCTATATAGACTTGGAGAAAACATATGATAAAATGCCAAGAATGATGTTATGATGGTCCTTAATAAAGAAAAGAGTCCTCGTGAAATATATTAAAATGACAAACACGTGAAGGTATGCGGAGGGCAAATAAGAGAATTTTCTATCACAATAGGACCACATTAAAGGTCGACGTTAAGTCCACTCTTGTTCGGTAGAAATAAACAAGCTAACAAAATCTATCCATGATAATGTGCCTTGGTGTATAATATTTGCAGATGATAATATCTTATGTGTTGGGACTAAAGCGGAGGTCAACGCGAAGCGAAAACTATGGAGACAAGCTTGAATCATGAGAGTTCAAATTAAGCAAAGAGAAGACTGAATACAAGAAATGTAAATTTAATTCAAACAAAAAGGAAGATCGAATCATAACAACGGTAGATGAGGCGACGATCCCTAAGCTAGATCATTTCAAATATTTGGAGTCGATCATATGAATTGATAAATGGATTGATGGCAATGTGACCTATAGGATCCAAGCTACTGGAGCAGTGGAGAAACGTTACAGGTATGTTATGCGATAAAGAAATTTCTATATGGTTAAAAGGCAAGTTTTATAAGGCAATTGTTAGACCAATATTACTTTATGGTGCTAAATGTTGGGCGACTAAAAGACTACATACACAGAAAATAAGTGTAGCAAAAATACAAATGTTGCAATGGATGTGTAAATACATGAAAAATGATAGAATGAGTAGAAGTCGTTTACGATGCAGACCTATAGACTCTCCAGTTAGGAGAGCGGAGGCCATAAGCGATGAAAAAAGGTCAAGGTTAAGAAAAAACTGAAAAAAACTTGGAAGACGTCATCCAAAAAAATATAGTGAAATAGGAGTTGAAAGAACATATTGCTTTAGATAGGAATGAACGGATGAGGAAAATTCATGCTGACAACTTAATGAAAGTTCATATATCGGTTCATATAGCCCCCAATATTGGAATAAAGGCTCTGATTATGACGATGATTTAATGGTGAATAATGTGTAATAAAATAGGGTAGTTTTAGACATATTTAAAAATAAAAAAATCACCTCTTTAGGTGGATTTTCTTGAAAGAATTTGAGTATCTCAAATTCCTTTTTGAAATTCCTCTTAAATTTTGAGTTTCTTCAAACTTTTTTGCCAAACAAGGAAATTGGATTTTAGAATTTAAATACCTTTATCGAATTGAATTCCCCTCTAGAAATCTCTCATAGAGACTGACCCTCAATTTTTGTATATTTTCTTTAACAAAAAGAGATGAAACATGTGTACTACCAGCAAAGACAGATCATCAAGGCTAAATGCTTTAAATTGAAATTAAACATTTTAAATTGCAACAAATTCGCATCTTGACAATAATGAAACAACAGCAGCATAGCAAGTCTTAAACATAGATAATCATTACATATTTAGTTTTATAAGTTAATATAACTGCAGTACCCAATGTCTTTTCAGCCACCAATATTTACCTGTACAAATTAAACTACCATCAATCAACAATAAACGTAAACAAACCTGAAAGATTCTTCAATTTGTGGAGGATAATACTTCGAAAATACATCACCAAATCTCATGTAGGAGAGTCCAAGAAGTGCCCTATAAAGTTAAATATAGCCATGGTCAAGGCATATCCAAGATGAAATTACAGCCAATGGTCTAGGAAATGGATGAAAAGAAACCTTTCTATGCGATTCCTTAAAGCCTGAGAAAGGGCAGCAGCAACCTCTTCTGAGTCACCAGGAGCCAACCAAAGTCCAGAGGCAACAACTTCAACAAAGTAAATAAATAAAGTAATTAAAATAAAATAGTACAACTCACATAGTAATACAACATAAGCAATTAAGCATAGTCATGTGCATAACAAAAGGAAACTCAGTACAAAAAGAAGACTGGTCATTGCAATCAACCAAGTCCCTAATAGACAGGTAACTAAACATTCCTGCAATCGTGCAGGCACACATACTAAAAAATGGAATAGAGCGAGAAATCAGGAATATGCAATACCTCTTAATCTGGATACTGCAGATTGAGCAGACTCCATGACAGATGCATGACGTCCCGGGATGAAAAGCCACAGCTTAATTTTCTCATCTATAAAGCATCATAAAAGACAGTTAAATATAGCATGTTAGTGTATGCTATCTCTCTCCGTTAAAGTTAAATCACAGAAAAGTTTATGGTAAATGACCAAAGTTTGGACCCTAACCTGGATTATGCAGACCCTGAGATGGATCCCAAGGGCCAACAAAGGAATTGGTCCATGTACTGAGAAATCCCTCCTTCTGCAGCTGCAGGTGGGATGAGAGAACTAACAATGTAGCTGCGTCTTTCTGCTCGGCTTTTATGCTGTGCAGCCTCAAAAACAGATTATAAATATTATTTACTTCTCAAATGCTCGAACCAGACCGTAGAAAAGTAAGAAGAAAAAGACGCCCAGGATTCTAACCTTTTGTCTCCGAGAGAGTTTAACTCAGATTCAACAGGATGAAACTGGAACCATGATATTTGATTGAGACCTCCCTGCAGAAATGGTGAATGTCATAAAATTAATTTGAAGTTTATAGGTATTAAAATTCAGAAAAGTGGGAAGCTTCATAATTTACAGCCACATGGAGAATAATCAAACTAAATCAAATTAAATAAAATAAAATAACAAAACCCTAGTTCGATAAAAAAAAATTAGAAGTTGGGAAAAGGTAGAAGCGACATACGATTCTAAAAACATTTGTCCACATGACTTGATAATATCTGCGAAAATTCTCTGTTATTCTTCTTCGCTTTGACCTAACAGAATTTGATTTTCCCCGAGTTTCTTGTCATTTTGCAGATGAAGACACAAGCGAAGACCAAGGAGATAAGCCTTTTAGGGTTTCATGATCGAAGCTTTCTCCCCTCCTCCTCCATGTCTCTGTCTCTGTCTCTGTCTCTGCCGACTCTTTCAATTCAACTAACTCAAACTCAAAGAACTCCCAAGCCCCTCGATTACCGCATGCCTCATGTTTGACTTTGATATTTAAATTTCAAAAATAGCCACTTCGATTCGAAATGATGAATGATTTTAAGGTAAGTAAATTATTAAATTAGAATTATTAAAACCCTTATAAATAAAGAATTATTATTGCGCACATTTCAATAAAAAAATTTTATTTCTTAAATAAAATTAAGATATAATACATATTTTATTTTATTTTTTATTTATTTTTAAAATATTTTAAAAAATTATGTGTCATTATCTTGTTAAAAATTTTATTGATGATTTATGCAATAATAATTCATAAAATAATATTTTTTAAATTAATAAACTCTCCAAATTAATAAATATTATAATCTTATTTGAGGCAATGTAAAAATTGAATAAATCTCTTTATTGTTATAATTAATAATTTTATTTTAAAATTTAGTGTAAAATTTCAATATCAATTTATCGCATAAATTAATAATTTAATAAAAATACGAAAGATATAATATAATATTCAAAAATAAAAATAAAAAATTAAAATGTGAGTTTGTAAACAGTTATTACTTTTAAGATTTATGACATCATCATTCATCTTTAGAATTATTCTCAAAAAAATATTGTAATCACTTTCTTATGTCGAACTAACTGTCACGGGGTTATCTCGAACTAAGATTTTTCGCACCTCGTGATGGCACCAAGTCTCGCACTTGGTCAGCCAACCAACACACACTCGAACACAATCACAAGCACTAGGGACAATGCGCAAGAAAACGCTCACTTACAGGAATCCCCAACCTTTATATTCACACTTTACAAAGGAAATAGGTCTGCTGCAGGGACACAACAACAACTCACTCAAGGAGGTCTGTGTCTCACTGCCATTCTCAACCAACATTATATAGGCAAGCACTGGCTGACACCCCCAGCCAGAAAAGGAAAGCATTAATGCACTGAACCCCACTGATCACGGACAGATTGCCTCTGAGATCTTGCCCCAGATATGGCAAGTCAACTGTCTCAGCACGGATCCTGCTGGATTCTCACGGATTCACCCGAGATTCTTGCAATCTCCCACAATCATGTCTGACCATCAATGAGCCTTGATGTGCGCCTGAAAATCCGCTGACGCGTATCAATCCGCATTCAGTGCTCGTCAACTCTTTCAATGCCTATCAAGCGTGAAGTCCGCCCCACGCAGATTCAGCAGCAGCCAACTGCCATTTGCTATCAAGCCCCAATCTAAGGCCTCCTCGATGCCACCGAGTGCCAGCTTGCGCACAATCCCGCATCTCGCGCGCGCACACCGCGCGCTGCGCTCAAATCTCGCGCGCTGCGCGCAACTCTCGCACGCTGCGCGCAACTCTCTTGCGCCCCGCGCGCATCCAGCTCACAAGGATGTGACAAACTCTCCCCCACCGGATGGAGCCGACGTCCTCGTCGGGAGGGTTTCCAAGTACGCCTGCACCTGGTCTTCAAACTGCCACAGTGTCACATCCCTTTCCCATGACTCACTTCCATCTTCCCATCGAACAAGAAAGTCAGTGCGCCTATTCTTACTGCTTGCGCCCTGAGTGTTGTGAGCGAGGATCTCCTTCAACTTCTTTTGGAACTCTTTCCGGACTGTTGGAGGAGCTCTCTTCCCTTGCTCACGCGTCTCATCTTGATGAAATGGCTTGAGGAAGCTCACATGGAAGGTCGGATGGATTTTCATGCTCGCGGGTAGTTCAAGCCGATAGGCTACATTCCCAACTCGCTTGACTACCTTGAATGGCCCATCATACTTTTGGACAAGACCCTTATGGTACCGCTTGTCCGTCACCTTCTTCCATATTTGAGGTGTGAGTTTCAAGAGCACAAGGTCCCCTTCTTGAAACTCCAAGGGCCGTCTATGTCTATCTGCATACTCCTTCATCCTCTGCTGTGCCATAGCCAAGCTGTCCCGTGCCTGATCAATGAGCTCCTGTTTATCACGGGCAAATCTGTATGCAGCTGGGCAGCTTCCTTGCGTTTGCTGCTTGACTACCTCGGCAGGTGTTAAGGGTTGACGCCCAAATGCTAGCTCCGATGGGCTCAATCCTGTTGCAGAAGACTTATGCAGATTGTAGCAAAATTGGGCAACATCAAGTAAACTTACCCAATTTCGCTGGCTTGCAGTCACATAGTGCCGCAAATACTCCTCCACCAAAACATTCACCCGCTCCGTCTGGCCATCTGTCTGCGGATGGTTTGCTGTGGAGAACTTCAATTCTGAACCAAGCAGTTTGAACAACACTGTCCAGAATTTACTAGTGAACCGAGTATCTCGATCGCTCACAAAGTCTCTAGGGAGCCCAAATACTTTCACCACGTATTTGAACATCAGCTCCGCGGCTAGTTCTGCAGTACAAACTTGAGGCGCTGCAATGAAGACTGCATACTTAGAGAATCGATCGACCACTACCAAGATGGATCCCATTCCATCCACCACTGGCATGCCTACTATAAAATCCATATAAAGAGACTCCCAAGGTCCCTCTGGTATTGGTAGCGGTTGAAGCAGCCCAGCCTGCTTCCTCTTCTCGGTTTTGTCTAGTTGACACACTAGACAAGTGCGGACATACAACTCAATGTCCTCCAACATCTTCGGCCAGAAGTAATTCCTCGATATTAAGGCAAACATCCTTTCCACACCCGGATGTCCTGCCCATTGCGGATCGTGGGTCTCTTTCAACAACTCGCGCCTCAATCCCCCGCCCTTAGGGACATATAATCTACCTCCCTTTGCATAGAGGAGATCATTTTCGACCCAATACTTCCGAACAACACCATCTAAGACTTGTCGCCTGGTCTTGCAGTAGGCAACATCAGCCTCAGCAGCCAACTTTATCCGGGTTTTGTCCCAGCAAAATATGAGGGACGAGTGGCAGAGAAGCCATTGATGCAATCGGCTTCGCAACTCAAGTCAGGAGTAAAGCGTGGCGAGACCACTAAAAAATTTCAACCAAATTTAGCATTTCAATAGATTTTTAAAGAGTTCACCAATGAAAGTGAGAATTTTAAGAATATTAAATGTAATAAAATAATCGAGTGGTGTGAAAATTAAATAGACCTATTTTTTAAATTTAAATAGTAATTTACAAAATAAAACTTTCTAAATTAATAACCCTTTTAAATTAATACTCAATGAGAAGTTCCAAAAATATTAATTTAGAGGAGTTTTACGGTAATAAATATAACATTTCCAAATATTAATAATAAATTTTATTTCAATTTCTTATTTTAAGTATTTTTAAAATTATTTTATGTGCTTTTTAATACAAAAAATGGCATTATGGAGATTTTTTGAATAACAAATGTTTAGGTTAATAATTTTTTTAATAATAACTTCGTAGAAATTTTTTATACTGTTAAATTAATAATTTTTAACCAAAATGTTCTTTTATCAAATTAGTGAATAAGCCTTGAATTAAGGTTGAAACTAAGGATCTAGATAAAATTTATCGTTCATATTTTAATATAATAATACGATTATATGAATATATATTATTATATAAATATGTATAGGGTTTTATATTTGATGCACTTAGAGTGTATAAATTATATATATTATCAGTTAATCATATAGTGACACTTCATTAATGAGAACAACTTAAAAATATTCAAACTCTTAAAAATTAATTAAAAAATTTTATTAGTATTTTTTAAGGTCTTACATTTTTTTATTTTTTACTCAATAATTATGTAGTATTTTGTGATTCACTAATAGTATATAAAAGCTACATAATGTCAATGCATCAAATTAAACACATATATAAATGCCAAAACTTTTGTATAATTTAACATTTTGACATTTAAGCAGATTTATACTAAATATACATCTTCAAGAATAAATATAAATTTATTTAGTTAGATCAAAATTAAAAATAATAAATTATTTTTTTCATTTTTTTCAAAAAAGAGTTCTGGTAGAAAAAAAAGAGAATGAAATGAATAAAAGTATCAAATCTTATATAAGCATATAAAAGTCAAATTTTTTTGCTAAAAAAAAAATCTTTTGTGAATTGTTTAAATTTTTACACTAAGTAAACTTAACAATCTAAGACGCGACACATATGTAAACTCCCGAAATTTTTTCGGAGTTCGACTCGAGCGTTATTCGATTTAAATTTAATTTTTTGTAAGCAAAGTAAATTAAATTTAAATCGAATAACGCTTGAGTCGAATTTCGAAAAAAATTTGGAAGTTTATATTCTCCCCACCTTAGAAAATTTGGTCTCCAAATTTAAAAGTACATCAATTTTCAAATAAATCGTGGGTATTTCTCACCCATTAAGTTTTCCAATTCCCTCGTGGTGCCACAGAACGTTTGACTATGGGAAATTTTCTTAGACCGTAATACTTTTTTCTTCTTGTCCATGATTCGAATCGGTTTCTTCTCATAGATCATATCCTTCTTCAATTCCAGTGGTTCATATTTAATCACATGTGTTGGATTTGGATGATACTTACGTTGCATTGATACGTGGAAGATATCGTGAATACTTGATAATTCTGGCGGTACTCCAATTTATTATCTCGTCTCCCACTCGGTCTCAGATCTCAAAAGGTCTCATATAACGGGGACTTAACCTTCCTTTCTTCCTCAAATCTTCTTATGCTATTGGGAGGAAAAACTTCCAGAACTCTAAATCTCCTACTGAAATTCTAAGGTCCTTCGTCTTTGGATAACATAACTCTTTTGCTTGTTTAAAGCTGTTCTTAACCTCTCACAAATTAATTGAATATCCTCATAAGCTTGTTTAACCAATTTGGAAACAATTTTCTTCTTTTCACTCACTTCTTCTATCTAATCGGTGAACGACATTTAGTCACACTCTCAGTTTCATCTCTTTTCACCCTTGATTATCAATATACCTTCAGGAGATTTTGATAAATCATACTATTCTCCGAATATAAAGTATCCCTCGAGGAATGAGTTCCTCATAGAATCTTCTTCTTTAATTGTGAATCATCGGGTACACATATTCTATTTCTGAATCTCTCAAACCATCAGTACCAATACCAAAATCTGTTGTAGTACCCATCTGGATCTTACTAGCCACATCAATGCAGTATTTATCATTTCGTTGTGCCTGTTCAATTTGATAAATCAAGTCCAGTTTTAACTCTCAAGCTAGCTACCACGTAGTAAATGTCAGTACCAAAAAGGAATCACATCTAGTTGAGGTTCACTAAATATTTCAATAACTCATGTCCCTGACCTATATATATGTATATAAACATATAATGTCATCCCGAAATCACTTCTGCTCAAAGTACCAACCCTAGTCATTTCCTTTTTCTTGTATTAAACTTGTAAACACCGTAAAATTTTTAATAGTATTTGGTGATTGTCTATAAATGATAATTTAGACAATTAAGGATTTAATGTGGGAATGTGGGTAAATTAATTTGAGAATAAATATTAGACTAACCCTTTTCTTACGCTACATGGAAAATTAAATCAAATATGTAGCCATATGTAAGATCCACAATTTTGTATATGTAACCTCCATGACTTGTGATGTGTATATAAGTCACAAATAATGAAAATCATAAGGAATGTATATGTGAAGCTTGTAAATGTGTATGGAATGAATACGTGCAAGTTTATAAGTATAGAACAAGTGTAAGAGGGAAAATTTCATGAGTGAAATAGGAATATCGTGAGTTTTGAGTGGTTAAGTAAAATGGAATGAGTTTATATTTCCATTTGGGTTTATATTGTATACCTTTGAATATATAAAGAATACACACAAGTTTTAATGTGTAAAAGATATGAATGGAAGTCATTTTCAAGCCTTAAAGATTGATGGATGAGAAAATGACTATGGCAGCAAAATAAGTGAAGTTTGGTGTGTGTTTACTGCAGAAAATTGCAATAAAATTTGGAAAATATGAATGAGAGATCGATCTTATGGGATAAGAGATCGATCTGGAAGAGCAAAAAATGCTCTTAATTGAGCGATGGAACAAGTCAGATCGATCTCCAATGGGGCCAGATCGATCGGCTAAACATTCTGTGTCGAAGGAATCGATCTCTGAAGGTCCAGATCGATTTCCTTAAGCTACTGACTTGCAACAGATTGATCTGATGCAAGAGCAAATCGATCTCCTTAAGGTTCTGAGTTGATTCAGATCGATCTCATGGTAGGAGCAGATCGATCTCATTAAGCCTGAAAGGTCGATTTTCAGAGGAAAAAGTGTAGGGCAGATCGATCTCATTGGAGAGCAGATCGATCTCATAGAGATAATTCTATAAATACTGGACTTCTGCACTTCAGTTTGCACGAGAGAAAATATTCCATTCAATACCAAAAGTATAACCTAGCCAAGAAACACTAGAAAACTTCGGTTTGTGATCAGTTTTGAGTGAGATATAAGTGAGCAAAGTTGTTCTTAGCAAGAGGAGAACAACATACTTGAAAACAAGAGATTGGAATCAAGAGTTGAAGAAGTAAGAAGGATTTTACCATTTTGGTGAAAAGGGAAGGAAAGTTCAACTAGGTAAGATTCAATACACCACTTTGATATATGTTAAACTAGGTGTATTGATGAGTTGATTGGTATATATATGAATTGTTGAAAATGAAAGGATTATGAAAAATCACCAGACCTAGATATTGGTGAGAAATTGAGGAAATGGTGTTAACATTGATTTAATGATGAAATATGCATGTATGAAAGATTTTAGGTTAATCTTATGAAATGCATAAATTTGAAATAGAGAGAAATGACTATAGTTATGTGGAATGTGGTTTTATACCATATTTGAAGTAAGTGTGGAATACGAAGTATTAAATTGAGATTTAGCAAATGAAATGAGTATAGAGTGATATACTAATGCCAATATTTATAACAGCTTCAGAAATTTCCTTAGAAGCTGATCGGACTGCAAGAGTGAGCAGAACCGAGGAAGAGAGGTCACTTGTCGTGATCCGAGGTAAGAGAATTTCGTGAGTAACTAGAGATGACTACACGTATTTTGAGTAGTATTTCGATACTATATCTTATATGAATGCCCATGAATAGGCCTAATGTGTGTGATAGAGATTAATGAGATAAAGTGTAATTTTATCCAAAAATAGGATAAAAAGCCTAAGAAGCATGTTGTAACCCTTCATTCATGAGTTGCATGATAGAATGGCTAATGTTTTCACATATATGCGAAAACAGCACATTTAAGTGCTAATTTGATTTGAACTAAGAGAGTAGTGTTTTGAATAAGTCATCTATCTGGTTTTGTGTGAAAACCATAAGTACTAGAGAACACTCGCACTATATATTGAGATATGCATCACATAGTACTGATGATATACTCATACTATATTTTAATGTTATTTTATGCATGTTAGAGTATTGGGAGCATTGCTCGTACTCAGTTTGTGATTGATGCATATAGAGTATTAGGAGCTATGCTCATACTCAGTTTTACATGATAGAGTACTGGGAGCATTGCTCGTACTCGACCTTTCATGATTTATACTTGATATCGTACTAGAGCGATAGCTCGTACTTGATTTGAAAAGAGAATTATGCATTTACCTAGTGCTAGAGGTTACTCGCACTAGTGTTTGATATTTTGAGATGCATACACAGTGTTTAAGAGGCGGAGTTTTGATTGTGAGTCACACTCAAGATGCGCACTGTAGTTTTTACGTGATATATAATACATGTTATAGCAAAATCGTGACGATTTTCTCCATGTAGACTGAGTGTCACACTGTTGAGATGTTTACACGTGGATTTAGAAATGTGGCATTGATTTCCATAGTGTGAGGGCTAAGACTTATGGCAAGCACCCCGACTATGATGTATTTTCATGGTGTGAGGACTAAAACCTATGACATGCATCCCGACCATGAGGAGAGGGTCCACGGGTGTACGTTGTACCGTGCAAGTGGCATAGAGTACATTGTACCGTGTGTTGTGTGGAGTTGAGGAGTATATAGCTGGCGGTTGTGATGGATTGACCCTCCTCCCGTTGCATCAGTGATACCCACACACCGAGATCCGTGTTGCCTGAGATTTCACATTATAGGATATGACCATAGTCCAAGAGAGTATTGCATTTAGCCATTGAGTCTCGCATGATATATCACTTGTTTTCATAATACAGTTAGACTTGAGAGAGAGATAGGTCGGAAACCGATTTGTGTTGTGTTGTGAACTACCATATTTACTTTAATTTAAATGTAAATGGCATGATTGATATAAAGGCATTCTGAATTTTATAAAGATGCACTGTTTTGCATGCATGCCTACATTTGATAACTCAACATGATTTTAAGTACATAGAATTTATTTTGTACTATTATTATATCATTTTGATACATGCTTTGAGATGAGAGAAGGAAAGGCAAAGCCATATTTTCAGTAGATAGTGTGGTTATCTACTTGCTTGGATGATTTCCTTACTAAGCGCGTTGTTTACTCACCCCCCTTTATTTTTCACTTTCTATAGATCATCTGCAGTAGATTGAGTCCGGCTGAGGTATACCATTCATTGTATCCGCTGCCTATCCATCTCACGAGAGGTATACACACTCGAACATTTTGTACCGAACAATGTATAAGCACAGTTATGTAACCAATTGTACGGTCGGGATGTATATGTACAAATATTGTATAACAGTTTATGTTATCGAAAAGAATATTAAATTCTATGTATATTGTGAATGAATGTGAGTGGGTGACTGATATCGAATCATAGCCCAACTGTCGAGGAGAGAAAGGTAAGTAAAGTAAAAAGTGAAAAAATTTATAGTGGTTTTTTTATGTCATGGATTGAGATCGTGACAGAATGGTATGAGAGCAGTGTTGGTCTGATGTGAATCGATATTAGTAATTTGGAAAATGTACATCCCCTTAGTACTGTACTTTGTTCAGTTACAATTGTGTATACAAGATGGGATTAATGATTATGAATGCAGGAATTTAGTCTATATGGCTAATACTAGCTTTGGTAGAGGGGCGAGAGGTAGGGCAAGAGGCCGTAGAGGTAGGCCAGAGACCCGAGATGAGAATGTGGTTATTAATGAGGTACCAGAGACTGCAGAGGCACGCTTCACGAGGATTGAGCGTAACCTAGAGATGATAGTGGAGATACTGGCACAGACTAGACCAAGTAGACAGGGATAGGATACAAAGACTGCGACAGGAGAGGCAGTTGCACTTGACACACCTGTACAGCCTGCACCTGAGATGCCACAAGCTGCAGATACTCCTACACCCCCCCGGTTTAGTAGACTAGTGGATTGGGATATGAGTGCGATATAGATAGATTGCGACAATTTCAGAAGCTTGGATCACCATCTTTTAGAGGGGTCAAAGACCCAGTTGTTGCTGAGGAGTGGATTGGAGAGAGTTATACGGATTCTTTGAGTGTACGACTTCAGAGAGGGTCGCATTTGCTGCGTTTTTACTGAAAGGAATGACAAAGCATTGGTGGAAGTCCACCAGGCCTATATTGAGAACCTGACATGCTGAGATTAGTTAGGAGCTATTTTTGGATGCCTTTAGGAGGTAGTTTGTTCCGGATACGGCACAGCGGAGGCTGCAGGTCGAGTTCTTAGGGTTAAGCCAAGGGAGTCTATCAGTGGATGAGTATGAGACGAGATTTTTAGCCCTGGAAAGGTATGACCCCGATACCATGTACAGCGAGACTAGGAAGGTCCGCAGGTTTATCGATGGATTGAGGTCAGTGTTGCGGTCTAAACTAGTTCCATTCGACATTTCTACCTACGATGAGGCTATGCGCAGGGCACAACTCTGTGAACAAGATTATGAGAGAAATGCCTCAGAGTTTAAAGTAGTGGGAAAAGGTTGAAATAGAGACACAAAGAGGTCGATGAGTGATAGTGCTCGAAGTTTCGGTTATCGAGGACGGATGAGACTCTTCGGTAAGAGATCACGGATAGAGGAGGTGCGAGAGAGATCAGTTAGACCTCCTACATATCAGGGTATAGCTTCTGCAAAGGGCATTATGATTGGAGAACCGAGGCCTATTACTGATCAGTGCGGTAGATGTGGTAGATACCATGGTGGTAGACCTTGTCCGATGGGTCCTGTTATGTGTTTTCGATGTGGAAAACCATGACATATTGCTAGAGTTTGCCTAAAGATGGTTGAGACTGCCCCACAGAAGGGCAGGGAGCCAGAGAGAGCTCCAGCTGATACGTCTACTCCGAGGAGGAGAGCGACGACAGAAGAGAAGAGGAAGCAAGTGATGGGACGAGGGCGAGTACATACCTTGGACCAGGGGACAGCTGATGCTTCATCGGATGTGATTAGAGGTAACATCCTGATTTATGATTTAGAAGTACATGTTTTGATTGATCCTGGTGTCACGCATTCATTTGTATAGCCTTCATTTGCATGTAAATTAGCAAAGCATGTGAAATGTACTCCTTTGAGTAGGATGATGTTGATTAGTACGCCTATGGATAATAGTCAGCTAGTGGAGTATGTGTTCAATGGCTGTAAGTTAATAGTAGGGGAAAAGGACATGACGACCAATCTAATATTGTTAAGTATGAGTGATTTTGATGTAATCTTAGGAATGGATTGATTATCTGTAAACCATGTTGTTTTAGATTGTTATGCTAAGACAGTTATGTTTCCTAACCCTGAGAAATATGTTGTAAAGTTTGATCAAAAGTAAGTAACAATTATAGTTATACTTGATAATGTATTATGCTGACTAAAAGATGAATATGTTGAAGGTTTCATTACATACGTAGTTGATACGGATAAGGTACATCTAGAATTGGAAGATATTCCTGTGGTTAGTGAGTTTCCAGATGTCTTTTCGGATGAATTGTCAAGGTTACCACAGGACAGAGATATGGAATTCTGTATAGACTTGGTGTCTGGTACTGAACCTATATCGAAACCACCGTATCGCATAGTTTTAGTTGAGCTAGAGGAGCTCAAGAGACAGTTACAGGAGCTGTTGGACAGAGGTTTCATTATGCCGAGTGTTTCACCTTGGGGAGCATCGATTTTATTCGTGAGGAATAAGGATGGGAGCCTCCGATTGTGTATTGATTACAGATTGTTGAATAAGACAACCATCAAGAATAAATATCCTCTTCCACAGATTGATGATTTGTTGGATTAGCTCCGGGGAGCGCAGGTCTTTTCTAAGATTGATATGAGGTCTGGGTATCATCAATTGAGAGTTCGGAGTGGAGATGTGCCCAACAACATTTAGGACCCGATATGGCCATTATGAGTTCTTGGTTATGCCATTCGGATTGACGAATGCTCTCGCAGCTTTCATGGCTTTGATGAACGATGTGTTCAAGCCATATTTGGATCAATTTGTTATCATCTTCATAGATGACATTTTGGTATATTCTAAATCTGAGGAAGAGCATGAGGAGCACCTCAGGATTGTGTTGCACACTTTACGAGAGCAAAAGCTATATGCTAAACTCAACAAGTGTGATTTTTGGTTGTCACATATCTCGTTTTTGGGACATGTAGTGTCGGAGGATGGTGTATCAGTATATACATCTAAGATTGAGGCTGTAGTTCAGTGGGAACAACCGAGGACAGTCATCGAGATCAGGAGTTTCATGGGTTTAGCAGGATATTATCAAAGATTTGTTGAGAGATTTTTGAAGTTAGCTACTCCGTTGACACATCTCACTAGGAAGGGTGTAGCATTTGTGTGGAATGAGGATTGTGAGAAGAGTTTTCAGGAGTTGAATAGTCGATTGACCACCGCTCCAATTCTCACTATCCCTACCAGCTTAGGAGGATTTTCAGTGTATACCGATGCTTCGCATCAGGGATTGGGCTGTGTATTGATGCAGGATAGGAGAGTAGTTGCTTATCGATCCAGACAGCTGAAGGACCATGAGAAGAACTATCCGACCCATGAGTTGGAGTTAGCAGCAGTAGTGTTTGCGTTGAAGGTATGGCGCCACTACTTGTATGGAGAGAAATTCTAGATATTTACTGACCACAAGAGCCTTAAGTACCCGTTCTCATAGAAGGAACTGAACATGAGATAGAGAAGATGGCTAGAGCTTCTGAAGGACTATGATTGTGAGATACTTTATCATTCGTGTAAGGCTAATGTTGTAACGGATGCATTGAGTAAAAAGAGCCTTAGGATGGTATCGTATATGATGGTTAGGGAACATGAGTTGCTAGAGGAGTTGCTAGCCTTAGTTTGGGAGTTGTGCCTTCTGACATGGATACGGACTGTGTGATTGCTAGTCTACGCTTGGAGCCAGACCTGGTAGAGAGAATCAAAGTGGCTTAGCAGACTGATCCGTATTGTATTGACATGAGAGGTCAGATACAGAAGGGCACAATGACTGATCTTGATATAAGTTCGGATGGACTCCTGAGGTTTAGAGACAGATTGTGTGTTCCCGAGGACCTAGAGTTCAGGAGATTGATATCGATGGAAGCTCACTCATTGAAGTACACGCTTCATCCGGGGAGTAATAAGATGTATCAGAATCTTTGGAAGGTGTATTGGTGGTCAAGTCTGAAGAAGGATGTTGCAAATTTTGTGGTAAAATATCTTGTATGTCAGCAAGTGAAGGTAGAGCATCAGAATCCTACAGGGTTATTGCAGCCTCTACCTATACCGACATGAAAATAGGAGCATATCACCATGGATTTCGTGATGGGTTTACCGAGGACCCGGAGGAATCATGATGCTATATGGGTGATAGTTGATAGATTGACGAAGTCAGCCCACTTTCTAGCTATGAGAGCTACCGATACTCTGAGTACATTGGCAGAACTATTGTACACGAGGTAGTGAGGTTACATGGTATTCCAGTGAGCATTGTTTCGGATAGGAATTCCCACTTCACTTTCCACTTTTGGAAACATTTTTAGGAAGCCATAGGAACCCAGTTGAGATTGAGTACCGCTTATCATACTCAGATAGATGATCAATCAGAGAGGACTATACAGACCCTGAAGGATATGTTGAGAGCGTGTGTATTGGATTTTAGAGGCTCTTGGGATGATAATTTACTACTAGTCGAATTCGCCTACAACAACAGTTATCATGCGAGTATCGAGATGGCACCGTATGAGGCTTTATATGGCCATAGATGTCGTTCCCCTATCGGTTGGGAAGAAGTGGGTGACAAAAAGATTTTTGCTCCTGATTTGGTTACACAAGCCTCTGAGGATGTCCAATTGATTGTTGAGAGATTGATGACAGCTCAGAGTAGACATAAGAGTTATGCTGACATGAGACGTAGGCCACTTGAGTTCGCAGTTAGTGAGTTAGTATTTCTGAAGGTTTCTCCTTTGAAGGGTATAGTGAGATTTGGAAAGAGAGGTAAGCTGAGTCCTCGCTACATTGGACCCTTTGAGATATTGGACAGAGTGGAAGATAAGACATATAGATTGGCTTTGCCATCGGATTTATCGGGAGTGCATAATGTCTTCCACATTTCGATGTTGAGGAAGTATCATCCAGTTCCAAATCACGTGATTTAGTATGAGCTATTGAAGCTCAAAGATGATTTGACATATGTCGAGAAACCGATCCGGATCTTGGATAGAAAGGAGAAAGTCTTAAGGAATAAGACTATCGGGTTAGTGAAGATTCTCTGGCAACACCACACTTCAGAGGAAGCTACTTGGGAGCTAGAGAGTCTAAGGTAATAGAAATATCCCCAATTGTTAAAAGACTAACTTGGTTCTAATTTGGAGGACCAAATTCCTTTAAGGAGGGGAGGATTGTAAGATTCACAATTTTGTATATGTAACCTTCATGACTTGTGATGTGTATATAAGTCACAAATAATGAAAATCATGAGGAATGTATATGTGAAGTTTGTAAATGTGTATGGAATGAATACATGCAAGTTTATAAGTATAGAACAAGTGTAAAAGGGACAATTCCATGAGTGAAATAGGAATATCGTGAGTTTTGAGTGGTTAAATAAATGGAATGAGTTTATACTTCCATTTGGGTTTATATTGTATATCTTTGAATATACAAAGAATACACCCAAGTTTTAATGTGTATAAGATATGAATGGAAGTCATTTTCAAGCCTTAAAGATTGATAGATGAGAAAATGACTATGGCAGTAAAATAAGTGAAGTTTAGTGTGTGTTTACTGTAGAAAATTGCAGTAAAATCTGGAAAATATGAATGAGAGATCGATCTCATGGGATGAGAGATCTGGAAGAGCAAAAAATGCTCTTATTTGAGCGATAGAACAGGTCAGATTGATCTCCAATGGGGCCAGATCGATCTCCTAAACATTCTGTGTCGAAGGAATTGATCTCAAAAGGGCCAGATTGATTTCCTTAAGCTATTAACTTACAACAGATCGATCTCATGCAAGAGCAAATTGATCTCCTTAAGGTTCTGAGTTGATTCAGATCGATCTCATGCTAGGAGCAGATCGATCTCATTAAGCCTGAAAGGTCAGTTTTTAGAGGAAAAAGTGCAGGGTAGATCGATCTCATTGGAGAGCAGATCGATCTCATAGAGACAATTCTATAAATACTGGACTTCTGCACTTCAGTTTGCACGAGAGAAACTATTCCATTTAATACCAAAAGTGTAACCTAGTCAATAAACACTAGAAAACTTCAGTTTGTGATTAGTTTTGAGTGAGATATAAGTGAGCAAAGTTGTTCTTAGCAAAGAGGAGAACAACATACTTGAAAACAAGAGATTGAAATCAAGAGTTGAAGGAGCAAGAAGGAATTTACCATTTTGGTGAAAAGGGAATGAAAGTTCAACTAGGTAAGATTCAATACACCACTTTGATATATGTTAAACTATGTGTATTGATAAGTTGATTGATATATATATATATATATATATATATATATATATATATATATATATGAATTGTTGGAAATGAAAGGATCATGAAAAATCATGATGACCTAGATATTGGTGAGAAATTGAGGAAATGGTGTTAACATTGATTTAATGATGAAATATGCATGTATGGAAGATTATAGGTTAATCTTATGAAATGCATAAATTTGAAATAGATTGAAATGACTATAGTTATGGGGAATGTGGTTTTATACCATATTTGAAGTAAGTGAGGAATACGAAGTATTAAATTGAGATTTGGCAAATGAAATGAGTATAGAGTGATATACTAATGCCAATATTTATAACAGCTTTGAAAATTTCCTTGGAAGCTGATCAGACTGCAAGAGTGAGCAGAACCAAGGAAGAGAGGTCACTTGACGTGATCCGAGATAAGGGAATTTCGTGAGTAGCTAGAGATGACTACACGTATTTTGAGTAGCATTTCGATACTATATCTTATATGAATGCCCATGAATAGGCCTAATGTGTGTGATAGAGATTAATAAGATAAAGTGTAATTTTATCCAAAAATAAGATAAAAAGCCTGAGAAGCATGTTGTAACCCTTGATTCACGAGTTGCACGATAGAATGGCTAATGTTTTCACATATATGCGAAAATAGCACATTTAAGTGCTAATTTGATTTGAACTGAGAGAGTAGTGTTTTGAATAAGCCATCTATCTGGTTTTGTGTGAAAACTATAAGTGCTAGAGAATACTCGCACTATATTTTGAGATATGCATCACATAGTACTGATTATATACTCGTACTATATTTTAATGCTATTTTATGCATGTTAGAGTACTGGGAGCATTGCTCGTACTCAGTTTGTGATTGATGCATATAGAGTATTGGGAGCTATGCTCATACTCAGTTTTACATGATAGAGTACTGAGAGCATTGCTCGTACTCCACTTTTCATGATTTATACATGATATCGTACTAGAGCGATAGCTCGTACTTGATTTAAAAAGAGAATTATGCATTTACCTAGTGCTAGAGATTACTCGAACTAGTGTTTGATATTTTGAGATGCATACACAGTGTTTAAGAGGCGGAGTGTTGATTGTGAGTCACACTTAAGACGCGGACTGTAGTTCTTACGTGATATATAATACATGTTATAGCAAAACCGTGACGATTTTCTCCGTGTAGACTGAGTGTCACACTGTTAAGATGTTCACACGTGGATTTAGAAACGTCGCATTGATTTCCATAGTGTGAGGGCTAAGACTTATGGCAAGCACCCCGACTATGAGGTATTTTCATGGTGTGAGGACTAAGACCTATGGCAAGCATCCCGGCCATGAGGAGAGGGTCCACGGGTGTATGTTGTACCGTGCAAGTGGCATGAAGTACATTGTACTATGTGTTGTGTGGAGTTGAGGAGTATATAGCTGGCAGTTGTGATGGACCAACCCTCCTCCCGTTGCATTAGTGATACCCGCACACCGAGATCTGTGTTGCCTGAGATTTCACATTATAGGATATGGTCATTGTCCAGGAGAGTATTGCATTTAGCCACTGAGTCTGGCATGATATATCACTTGTTTTCATGATACGGTTAAACTTGAGAGAGAGATCGGTCGGAAACCAGTTTGTGTTGTGTTGTGAACTGTCATATTTACTTTGATTTAAATGTAAATGGCATGATTGATATAAAGGCATTTTGAATTTTATAAAGATGCACTGTTTTGCATGAATGCCTACATTTGATAACTCAACATGATTTTAAGTACATGGAATTTATTCTGTATTATTATTATTATTATATCATTTTGGTACATGCTTTGAGATGAGAGAAGGAAAGGCCTAGCCTTATTTTCAGTAGATAGTATGGTTGTCTACTTGCTTGCCTGATTTCCTTATTAAGTGCTTTGTTTACTTATCCCCCTTTATTTTTCACTCTCTACAGATCATCCGCAGTAGATTGAGTTCGACTGAGGTATAGCATTCATTGTATCCGCTGCCTATCCATCTCACTAGAGGTATACACACTCGAACATTTTGTACTGAACAATGTATAAGCACAGTTATGTAACCTATTGTACGGTCGGGATGTATATGTACAAATATTGTATAACAGTTTATGTTATAAAAAATAATACTAAATTCTATCTATATTGCGAATGAATGTGAGTGGGTGACTAATATCGAATCACAGCCCAGCTGTTGAGGATAGAAAGGTAAGTAAAGTAAAAAGCGAAAAAATTTGTAGTGGTTTTTTGTAAGTCACGGATTGAGGTTGTGACAGAATGATATCAGAGCAGATCAGGGTCATTTTTTATTGCAGGAAAATGGAACCAGAATAGCAGCAAATGAGGCCATTTTCACATCTGGGAAATTGAGACAGAAGTGAAGACGCGAGAGTAGGGAGCTTCGTGAGGAAGAAGACTAGAGATAGAGGAGTCCTCTCCTCTGTAACTGAAGCAAAAGAGACGGTGGCAAAAATGTGGCAGTAGAGGAAGAGAGAAACAAGAGCTGGGGTTGGGAAGCTGGGAAGTGATGCTATCAGTAGGGGAGTGGGAAACAGAGGTGAACAGAGGAAGGAAACCAGCAGGGGCAGAGAGAAAGAGAGCTACCGCCATGGGAGCTTGCGATAGGGACACCTTCAGACCATTAAGGTTGATTTTAAGAGATGCCATTGGGGTCGACTGTGTAGAGGTGCTAGCTTTGAACAGGAGAAACGAACGTTGGGTGTCCGGGAAACAAGGATAGAAGCAGGGGCACCGGAGGTTGGCAGTGATTGAAAGAGTGATGGTCGGACGAAAATGGCAGAGAAGGAGGCAAAGTGAGGCGGCACCGAGAGTGGAGTGAGGCTTAATGCCTCTCGGTGAAGATGATGAACACTAACAGTGACCAGTGAAAGAAAGAAATAAAGAAAGTAAGGAAGAAGAAGAGAAAAAAAGGAAAGGGCGCGAGATTCAAACGCCCGAGAAAAAAAAAGGAAGAAAAAAAGTAATATATATATATATAAATATATATATGTATATTTGGAGGAAGGAAAGAAGACACCAAGAATTTGAGAAAACCCCGGGGAAGATAATTCAGAAATATTTATTCAAAAATATTGGTTCAAAATTTCAGAAAATACTAGTACAAAATTTCGGGGAAATTAACCAAGCAGACTGTACCCGCTGAATCGCACCACTAATGCATAGAGAACTATCGACGAGGCACCGAGGTAAGAAAAATTTTCATTGCTGCTAGAGATAAATATGTATAATTTTCGTATATTTATAGATATAAAATTTTAGTTTGAATTTTGCAGTACTGAAATTACCAAAAAATCTATGCCAAATTTTATGACTCCGAAAATTAGAGATTTTAGCCTAATGAACAATCTAATTTTACTGATTGAATTTAAATGGTTTGCATAGATTTTGATGTGACTTAAATTCTGTTTAAAAATCGAAAATCCTGAATTTTAGATTTTCATAGACTGTTTTTTGGGATTTTATCCGAAAAAGGGCTAGTCAGTCTGTTTTGAACGGTTTCATGAAACAATTTAATTTACACGTGGTTTAAAGAAAAATGATCTGATTATAAAGAAATATTGATGTGCTGTGCTTGAGCGCGTGTTGACTATGTGTTGCACGGTCCAATTTGCACCAGTTTTGAGACAAAGGCGTTGGTGAGATCATGTTGCATTGTTGATGTTATCGTATAACATTGTCACAATAGTCGTTGTTTGTGGGCCCAAGAGAGGTGGTCATGGCCGGCTGGGCTGGTCCGTTACATCTGTTTATTCTGTATCTGTATCTGTGATCCACGAGTACTATGTATTGTGTTTTTGATTTTGTTTCTAGTCTTCGAACATTCTGATCTGTGAGCCATTTGGGTAGTTGACCACTCCCACGGTGATTGACATCTCGACACGCCTGGCCCGTGAATTGCCCAAAGTCACCGACATTGAGCAATAGTCATTTCTGATATCTGATATAGCATGTCTGCATTGTCTCGTCAATTTGAATCTTTCCGATGTAATTGTGTGAACCGATTTGACTGAATGAAACTGTGTTTATTTCTATTTCATAAGGATACTATAGGGGCCAACTTTTGAATCCTGCGGGAGCAAAGTGTCACACAGTTGTCGTTTTAAAAGCTATTTAGAAACGATATTGATTTCAATTCCATTTTTATACTGAATTTGTCATGGATTTTTCGACTTTGATTTTTCAGAACTGGCAATGCCTCTGTGTTTATCTGAAATATTTTCTGAATTGTCTGCATGAATTGAGATATTTGAAAATCTGTTTATTTTGCTATTGGAAGCTCTGAAATTTTCTGTATTTATCGCAGTAAAAGATTACACTACCGATACTAAATCCGTTTTTCGAATTCTAGCTCTGGTATCTAAGAAATTACCAAAACATCTATATATAGTATGTGAAAATGTTACAGATTTTAGCAAGTACATATATATATATATATATATATATTTATCTTAGGTAGAATGTTTATCTACCTGTGATGGAGTTTTTCTTACTGAGCATGTTGAGCTCACCCCCTTACTTTCCTCCATAGAACCCCATTGTAGTTTGGATCACTTTCGTTAGTAAGGCATGTCGCACAGCTATGGTTTTGTGGAGTATCATTCTGCGTTGAAGGTATACCCAATTGTAAGAAATTCTTTTGTATCTAAAATTTTTATAAGTACAGTAATGAAAACGAGATGTGTATGGGGAATGTGAATACATATTTTATTTAAATTTATTGCTAAGAAAGAAAATTAATCAGACTGATTTATTGATTTTGATATAATATCGACTTGTAGCCCAATCGAATTATCTGTAAATTTGGGTCCTTACAAAACTGCCTTTGTGAAATTTAAGATTTAAACATTCTTGATCAGTAGAATTTCATAATTCTTTGCTGCATAAGTAATGGTATCCTGATTTTCAACACGAATATTACAATTGTCAACTCGAGTTTATGGGTTAAGGATCAGGGTATTTCTAGACGCTGTCAAGTCTCTTAGGCGGGGAGGTATTTTGAATACTTTTATTAGCCATCAGACTTGACCACATAAACTAGTTATGGATATAAGGGTTCAAGGTTCAGTCCTAATAAGTAGGATACCAAAACTTATCGCAATTTCACATTTATCCTTTAGTCACAACTCATTCCCCGTTCACTTCACTTGATCTTAATCATTTCACATACCCAAAAATATTCATACGTTGTATACATCTCTCATTCTAATATAACTTGTATTCAAAATTTATCACACTTCCAAACTTGTCTCATTTCGTACATCAATTATAACAAAATCATTTCCTTACTCAAATTGAGTCTTGCATCTAAAATATTAGCACACACAAATTTCAATTCTTAGATTTGAAATGTATTTCATATTCCAAAGTCTCTTTATACTCCAAAACTTTGAATCTTCTTATTAGTTTCGGATCTTTCCCACTGATCTATATCCTCTACTTTGGGAGAATCCAAATGACACCCGTTTTTTATCCAACATGGCCCAGAAGACTCCGAATATCAAATAATGCTAGTACACTCTAAAGTGGATCACTCGGTTTAATAATTTCCTTATCATATAATTTCTATAATTGCTTCATTAGCTCTTCTAATTCAATCGAAGACATTCAGTATAGTGGTTTGAATATTAGTACGGTACCAAGTACTAAATCACTTTAAACTTCATCCTTTGATCTAGTGGTAACTCTGACAGATCATCTAAATATGTGTCAAAAGATTCTTTGTCTACAGAGGTATCTCTTTACTCCGAACACGCCCTATGTTTATCAATCACATAAACAGTGTGACCTTCACTTATACGTTTAGTTCTGTAATTTATCTTTTCAGTTACAATGACTTTATTCTATCACTTTCACTGCTTCCTTAGTACATCTCTTTTCTGTCACTCTCTTTACCTTTTTATTTTCTTAGTACCTCGAAATATACATTTCATATTATCACAGTTGCACCTTGCTCAAAATATACATTTTCTTAGCTTCCTTAAAATAACATCCAATGAGGCTATTTAGCTCGATTGAGGATCTCAATACCTCCTACGAGTTTCTTGGACTTCCTCTGTTTCACATATTTACTTATCTAGATTATACTCCTTCCAAATCTATTTAATTTCATATTCATTCTCGGACTTATTTTCTTATGTCCAATTCACTCATTTCATCTATAATTACCACTTTATTTCATTCGAAATGTGTTGTCGTCTAAGGGCCTTAAGAAATATATCCCATGTAATTTCCTGATGTCGGCTCTCAGATTAAATCGGGGAACTTCCTTCCGAGTTCGACTTTCTATTTCGATACTGATGCTACAAAGGCTACTTTCTTTATAGTAGTCTACTCTAAAAATCTGTGTAGCTTCTCTAATTCTCTAACACAAAAGTTGCAAAAACAACTTTCTCGGTAGAGTTACTATAAAATTCCATAGGGTTTTTCCATCTCATTTATCCAGTCTTCTAAAATCACTAAATTCTTAACCTCATCGAAAAAAAAATGGAGGCTCAAACTTCCGAAGTTGCCACTATTAGGTTTACAGTCGTACCCTACGAATCCATATAAATTTTTCCAATTCATTTATTCCAGTTTTCCATCACATTTGGATTCTTGACTCCATTATATAATATTATAATTTTTTTCTGAAATTGTCTCAGTCTTGCTCTCAGTCACACCTTAATCGTTATCATTATCATGGACTACTATCACTTGACCCTACAATGTCATCATTATTTCTATGTCCCGCTCAAATTTTACGAAGCGGACTCCAAAAATTTCTACTTAAACTATGGGGTGTATACTCAGACGAGGGTTAACTACACCTCTCGAGCTTATCTCTACGGCCTCGAGGAATGGTTCATTTCCATATGCCAGTATGACGGTAATACCTATCAGCCTCATTTATTAGTTTTCCTTCGCTCAATAACACAATTTCTTAACAAAACACAACCAGGTATATCCGTTTGTATCTAAACAATGTACAGTAATGCTGAGGATGTGAACTTTTCAAATTTTCTCTTAATCCTAATATCGACTCGTATCAAGCCAACCTTGCTCTGATACCACTTATGTAACGACCCGAATTACACACAATTTGATTGAGTTACAAGTTGATATTAGGTGAGAACAATAAATCCGTCTGATTAATTTTATTTCTTAGTGGCAATTTAAACAAAATATGTTTGCTTTCCCCCAAGCACATCTCATTTACATTATTGTACTTATAAAAATTTTACATACAAAAGAATTTCTTAAAAACTAGGTATACCTTCGACGCAGAAGTATACTTCACGGAATCACAGCTGTTACGAAACTGCCCTATTAACGGAAGCGGTCCAAGATACCCATGGGTTCTGTGGAGGAAAGTAAGAGGGTGAGCTCAACAAGCTCAGTAAAAAAAAAATCCCCATAGTAGGTAGATAAATACACTACCTCACTACCTAAAAGTCAATTATGTCGAGAAAGGCGAGATTAGGTTAGGATGATAATTCTGTTAAAAAAATCCAATTTATATAAAAAAAACTAATAATAATAGTAGTAGTAGTAGTAGTAGTAGTAGTAGTAGTAGTAGTAGTAGTAGTAGTAGTAGTAGTAGTAGTAGTAGTAGTAGTAGTAGTAGTAGTAGTAGTAGTAGTAGTAAGATAAAAAAATATGTACATATAAATATACATTTATTTTGATTATATAAATGTATATATAAATATATATTTATTTTGATTATATAAATATGTATAAATATATATATATATATAAATTGTATTTATTTTAAAAAAAAGAGGAGAGTCGGGGGTTGCCTTCTAAAATGAAGCCAATTCCAAGGATGGTAAATTACTGCTGCTGGCAACAATTGAAGGAATTGAAAGAAAAATTGAATTGTCACCATCGACAGTGCAAAAACAAAATAAAAATGAGGTAGATAGATTGGGAAATGAAGCAGAAAATGTGTGCAAGAGGTGGTGATGAGATGGTTTTCGGTGGGTTAGGAAAAGGATTAAAGAAACAAGAAAACTAAAGTATAAAAGGCTGAGAAAACAAAAGCAGGGATGGCGCCTGCTGACTTACAGAGTTTGGTGGATAAAACCACGATGGGGAACAGTCCTGGAACTGCATAAAAACAGGGAAAAGGGGCAGGAAGGCAGAAGCTGAAAAATAGGAGAGAATTGATAAACGAGGAAACAAAGAAGGGAGAGGGAACATAAGGCAACGAGGAGAAGAATGGAAGCTGGAGCAAGGGAAACCGTGAGGAAGGGAGAGTCCGAGGCTGTTGCTGGACTTGAGTAGGTTTTAGCTGGTGTAAGGGTGCTGAAGGTGGCTAAGGTTTGAAGTGGTGCGCGAGGACTTACTGCTGGAAAACGTACCAGAGGCGTAGCAGGTCTGGTGAACCACAAGCGGTGGCGCTGGCCAATGAATGCGAGGAAGGACTGAAAAACGAAAAACCCGGGGGCTAGACGCAACCTTCTCGAAGATTGGTAACCTGGCTGAAGTGGAGGCAATAGCCAGATGTCACGCCCTCCTCCCACGCGCGACTTACCAAAAACCACAATAAATTTTCGCTTTTTACTTACCTTTCTGTCATCAACAGTTGGGCTGTGATTAGGCATTAGTCTCCTCATCCATACATATCTTACCATTCATTCACGTATCATACATACATGACATTCATATCATAAGTAAATTCATATACTTAAATGTAATTACATCATTACATTTACATCCCCAACATTAAAATCGTGTACATCACTGTGTTTATGCATTGTTCAGATACAAAAGAGTACACATGTATATACCTTTCGCTATGCAATACCTTGGCCGACTCGATCTACTGACGAGAATTTGTAGAGATGGGGGAAAATGAATGGGATGAGCTATCAACGCGCTCAGTAAGGAAATCATGCAAGTAAGTAGACATCTATACTATCTACTGAAAATAGTGCTTTGCCTTTCCATCTCTCAATTCAAAAGCATGTTTAAAATATATATATAATATAATACAGATTTAAAATTCCATGTACTAAACACATGCTGGTTTATCAATCAGAGGTATTCATGTAAAACAATGCATATTTAATCAATTAAGAATGCCTTTATATAAAATATGCCATTTACATTCAAAACACAGTAAATATGGCATTTCTCATCACAACACAAACAAATCAATCGGGTTCCGACCCATCCCTCAGGTCTACCCGTATCATAAAAACACATGTGATATATCATACAAGACTCAGCGGCTAAATGCAATAACTCCGGACTATGGCCATATCCTAACATGGTGAAATCTCAACACATTACTCGGTGTATGGGTTATCACTGCTGTAACAGGAGGGGGGTCAGTCCATCACAACCGCCAGCTATCAACAACTCTCCTCTACAACTCCACAACAACACACGGTACAGTGTACTCCATGCCACACGCACGGTATAACGTACACCTGTAGACCCTCCATCATGGTCGGGGTGCCTGCCATAGGTCTTAGCCTCATACTATGGAATAAATGCCACGTCTCTAAATCCACGTGTGAACATCTCAACAGTGTGACACTCAGTCTACAGGAAGGAAATCGTCACGATTTTTCTAACATGTCTATATATCATGTTAAATACAGTGGGCGCCTTTGAGCGCGACTCACAGTCGACACTCTGCTCAAATACTGTTTCACATCACAAACTCAACTCTAGTACGAGTAAACCTTCAGCAACTAGGTCATTGCATAGTTCATGTTTCAAATCAAGTACGAGCAATAGCTCCAGTACCATGCTATGCACAAAACTCATCAAATCAAGTACGAGCAATAGCTCCAGTACTATGTCATGTATAAATCATGAAGAATCGAGTACGAGCAACGCTCCAGCACTCTGTCATGTATCTCATGTAAAACTCGAGTACGAGCTAATCTCTCCAGCACTCTATCATGCATCTCATGTAAAACTCGAGTACGAGTTAATTGCTCCAGCACCTGCTTTCCATTCTCCTCTGCAGTCGCTCTCATCCTCTAAGCAGACGTACCAGCTAGAGCTCTATCAGGCTCCCTGCCCTTCTGTGGGGTAGTCTGAATTGTCTCTGGACAAGTTCTAGCAATGTGCCTATGTTTCCCACATAAAAAACATACAACAGGGCTCAACGGACAAGGTCTACTGCTATGATGTCTACCACATCGGCTGCACTGATCAGTAGTAGGCCTCGGTCCTCCAATCACAATGCCCTTCGCCGGAGTTATGGCCGGGTATGTAGGAGGTCTAATTGGTCGCTCTCACACCTCCTATATCCGTGGTCCCTTACCGAAGAGTCTCCTCCTTCTTCGATAACTGAAACCTTTGTCTCTAGCCGGCCTCTTCCTCTCTCTATCTCGACTCCGACTAAACTTCCCAAACTCAGAGGAATGCCTCTCGTAGTCCTGTTCACAAAGCTGCGTTCTGCGCACTGCTTCATCATATGTACTAATGTCCAGTGGTACTAATCTAGACCGTAACACCGGTCTCAATCCATCGACAAATCTACGGACCTTACTGGTATCGCTGTACATGGTATCGGGATCATACCTCCCCAGAGCAAAAAATCTAGTCCCATACTCATCCATTGAGACTCCCCTAGCTCAACCCCAAAAACTCGGCCTGCAGTCTACGTCGCGTAGTATCATGAACAATCTGCCTCCTGAAGGCCTCTAGAAACATCTCCCAACTGATCTCAGCATGTCGAGCTCTCAATATCGGCCTGGTGGACTTCCACCAATGCTTTGCCTTTCCCTTCAGTAGGAATGCAGCAAATGCGACTCTCTCTGAAGTCGTACAACTTCTCCATCTCGCCAATCCACTCCTCAACACTGGCTGGGTCCTTGACCCCTTGAAAAGATGGAGGTCCAAGCTTCTGGAACTGTCGATCCAAATCGCACCCATATCTCAATCCACTACTACCCTGAACTGGTAGGGGTGTAAGAGTATCAGTAGTCTGTGTCATTTGTGTAGGTTGTACAGGTGTATCAGGTGCAACTGCCTCTCTCGTCGCAGTCTCTGCATCTTGTCTCTGTCTACCTAGCAGAGTCTGTGCCAACAGCCTTACAATCGCCTCTAGGCTACGCTCTATCCTTGTGAAATGTGCCTTAGTAGTCTCTGGTACCTCAATAGGACTCTATGTCACCAAATAAATGAGGTCTCATCTCAGCTCTCAAGCCTACCTCTAGGGCCTCTAGCCCTACCTCTCGCCCCTCTACTACGGTGGGTAATTGCCATAAAGGCTAGATTCCTGCATTCACAAACATTAATTTGTCCAACTCCCATCTTGTATACACAATTGTAACGGAACAAAACACAGTGATATGAAGATGTACATTTTCCTAATTACTAATACTTATTCACATCAGACCAACTACGCTCTGATACCACTCTGTCATGCCCTCATCCCACACGCAACTTACCAAAAACCACAATAAATTTTTCATTTTTTCCTTACCTTTCTCTCATCAACAGTTGGACTGTGATTAGGCATTAGTCTCCTCATCCATACATATCTTACCATTCTTTCACGTATCATACATACATGACATTCATATCATAAGTAAATTCATATACTTAAATATAATTACATCATTACATTTACATCCCCAACATTAAAACTGTGTACATCACTGTGTTTATGCATTGTTCAGATACAAAAGAGTACGCATGTATATACCTTTCGCTAGATGGGGAGTGGCAGCGGATCAAAGGAATGCAATACCTTAGCCGACTCGATCTACTGCTGAGAATCTGTAGAGATGGGGGAAAATGAAAGGGATGAGCTATCAACGCACTCAGTAAGGAAATCAGGCAAGCAAGTAGAAATCCATACTATCTACTGAAAATAGTGCTTTGCCTTTCCTTCTCTCAATTCAAAAGCATGTTTAAAAAATATATAATATAGTACAGATTTAAAATCCCATGTACTAAACACATGCTAGTTTATCAATCAGAGGCATTCATGCAAAACAGTGCATATTTAATCAATTAAGAATGCCTTTATATAAAATATGCCATTTACATTCAAAACACAGTAAATATGGCATTTCTCATCACAACACAAACAAATCAATCGGGTTCCGACCCATCCCTCAGGTCTACTCGTATCATAAAAACACATGTGATATATCATGCGAGACTTAGTGGCTAAATGCAATAACTCCGGACTATGGCCATATCCTAACATGGTGAAATCTCATGCAACACAGTACTCGGTGTGTGAGTTATCATTGCTGTAATGGGAGGGGGGTCAGTCTATCACAACCGTTAGCTATCAACAACTCTCCTCCACGACTCCACAACAATACATGGTACAGTGTACTGCATGCCACAGACACGGTACAACGTACAACCGTGAACCCTCCATCATGGTCGGGGTGCCTGCCATAGGTCTTAGCTTCTCATACCATGGAATACATCATAGTTGGCGTGCCTGCCATAGGTCTTATCCCTCATACTATGGAATAAATGCCATGTCTCTAAATCCACGTGCGAACATCTCAACAGTGTGACACTCAGTCTACACAGAGGAAATCGTCACGGTTTTTCTAACATGTCTATATATCACGTAAAATATAGTGCGTGCCTTTGAGCGCGATTCACAGTCGACACTCCGCTCAAACACTGTTTCACATCACAAACTCTACTCTAGTGCGAGTAAACCTCCAGCAACTAGGTCAATGCATAGATCATGTTTCAAATCAAGTGCGAGAAATAGCTCCAGTACCATGCTATGCACAAAACTCATCAAATCAAGTATGAGCACTAGCTCCAGTACTATGTCATATATAAATCATGAAGAATCGAGTACGAGCAACGCTCCAGCACTTTGTCATGCATCTCACGTAAAACTCGAGTACGAGCTAATCGCTCCAACACTTTATCATGCATCTCATGTAAAACTCGAGTACAAGCAATGCTCTAGTACTCTATCATGCATGTCAAATAAATGTAGTGCGAGTAAACCTCCAGCACTAATGTATGTGAAAAACATCTAAAATCAAGTGCGAGCTGTGCTCCAGCACGATTGTTTCCACATAATTCGGTAGATGGCTCTTTAAAACTAAGGATGTTTCAAATCATTAAAATCGGCACTATAAAGTGTGCTTAGTTTATATCGACCTCAAAACATTAGCCCATCCACCCACTCTTCTGCTACACAGCAGTAAAAACCACTCAAAACATTATTTCCATGCTTTTTACAACTTTTTCCAAAATTTAACTTTTTGCCTATTTAGGGGTAAAATCGTAATTTACCCATATCGGGTCCTTATAATATTATTGATTCTGTCTGACCCTCAAACAATTTCAGTGAATGCAAAAGCATACGAAAATATGCACAGATATCTCTAACTACTTGCAAGAGTCCCTTACCTCGGATCACGTAGTGTGACATCTCTTCCTCTATGCTGTCCAAACCTCGCAGTCCAGTCACTCTCAATATGACTCTGGAGCTGCATTTAACCATTCACTGGATTAATTTCACGTTTCCTACTATATTACACATTTAATACAATTCATTTCACTTAATTGTGCCCGTTTACTCTAAATGGGCCTAAATACTTTAATTGGGCCTTAATCCGTATTAAGCCTGTTTTTCACGTATTATTTCCCTTCAGCAGGGTCTATCGACTCATTGGGCCTATCAATACCCATTGGGCTTTATTCCAAGCTCTTTGGATAGCCTGTATATCATTTACGACAGTTAATTCGAAATTTCGAATATAATGCACTAAATGCAAAATATAATCTGAAATGCATAAAATAAATCTTAAATACGCAATAATCACATAAATTGTCATAAATGAGCTTTACTTACTTGAGATTATGCGATGGTACGTAAATCGAAATTCGATCGGGCTTCCGTTCGAAATTTATCGTCGCACTGCACAATTTTGTATATTTAACTCCGAGTCAATTTTTGATTAAATATAATTTAAATAAATTTATCAGAAATCAAATCGGTCACTTTTTACCTCGTATCAACTTACCCAAAATTCGGTGAAATCTCAAAAATTTTCCTTTTCCTTTTTCTTTCTTTTTCTTCTTTTTTCCCCTTTCTCCTTGGCTGAACCGGTCCGGTTCGGTTCAGCGCAGAACCTTCTTCACTGAACCGTCGACCGGTTCAGGCTTCCTTTAGTCGTGCCAGCGTCTTTCGACCGGTTCTCTGAGTTCTGCTGTCATTGTTCGAGCGCCACAGCCTGGGGAAAGTTTGGCTTGCCTAGATCGGGACCAAGCACCACCGATGGCCGCTGGATTCCTCTGTGGCAATTTCTCTTCGATTCGTCGACGTCCGACGTCGGTGAGGCGCATCTCGGTGGCTGGGAGGTCGCACGGTGCCGGGCTTCCTTTTCCAGTCGCGTGCCTGGTCGTGGGGTCGCCGATGGTGGCCATCCGGTCTCTCCTTCTTCTCCTCAGGTTGCGTCGATTTTGCTCTCCTCTTTCTCCTCGATTCCAAATTTCCAAATTTCTATTTTTCTGATTTCTTTTTTTTTATAATATATTATTATTATTATTTTATTCATTAAAATAATAATAAAAATCCCAAAAATATCCCAAAATATCTCAAAATATCCTATTAAATTTATTTAGTCCGTAAATGAATTTATCAGTCCGATTTTGCCTTTTCGATATATTTTTTCACTATTTTTAGGCTCGTTTTTCGAGGTAAAAATTTTGATAAATTCTAATAAATTTATATCTTGATCAATTGGACTCGAAGTTCAATATTTTTTGTATTATTGATCAAGATTTCTTAATTTCATATTTTTAATAAATTTTTCTCATCGAATTTATATCGAATTTTGGTCATTTGATCGTTTTACCCCTGTACTCATTCGGGAATCAACTTAACCCTTATCTCGCTGTTATGTAGCTTACATGCATTTTTAATTTCTTTAATAGTCGATTGCATGATAGTAAATACTCTTCTTATGATTCAACTATGAAATAAAGTGTTCGTACACATAGGAATCATAAGGTACAAGCTACATATATAAATCAAAAACTCGGGTCTGACACCAGACGCCTGGAAATAGAAGCAGCAACTGGGCACTCAGAGCTGAAGGCGACCATGAAAGGCAGAAACAGAAGTATGAACAGAGGGGGGCACGGGCTGGAAGGTGGTAGCAGGAGATGGAAATGAAAGAGAGGTGACGATGGAGGTGGTGGGTACGCTAAATGATGGAGGAAGAATGCGAGGAAGAGAGCTACGTGAAGACAATGGCTGGAGTGTGGTTCGATGTGGAATGATGCCGAGAGATGGTAGAGGAAAGCAAAAATAGTGTTGATCAGGTAGGAACAATGAAGAAGAAAAGAAATTGGTTTTGGTGGGAAGGTTCAAAAAAAAGAAGAAGAAGAAGTTGAAAATTATATATATATATATATAAATATAGATATATTTGAGAATGGGTAAAAAATTTAAGAAAGAAGACAAGTATACTGAACGTTTGGAAAACCTGGGGGAAAGGACTCTGGTGGAAATAAACCCAATGGACATGACCCGTCGACTCTCAACGTCGAGGCAATCGAGGACTACGGACAGTTACTAAGGTAAGAAAAATTCTCGTTGCTCCTAAAGATAAAGATGCTTAATTTTTGTATATTTGTAGATATAAAATTTTAGACTGAATTTCGCACTACCGAAATTACATAAAAATTTGATATAAAATTTTAGACTGAATTTCGCAGTACAAAAATTAAGTAAAAATCTAGGATGAATTTATGACTCTGAAAATTAGAGGTTTTAGTCTGGTTGATCAGCCTAATTTTTCCGGTCGAATTTAAGGAAAATTTTAAACTCCGAAAATTGGCCAGCTACTGATATAGATTTACTTGGTTTGTTTAGACAAAAATCCCAGTGATTATAATTGTTGATTTTAAATCAAAATTTCCTAGTTTTACTCATCATAGCCTATTTATTGGCATTTTTAACCGAGAGAAAGAGGCTAGTCAACCTCTTCTGAATTGTTTTACAAAACAAACTGAATTTATAAGCGATTTAAAGGAAATGATTTGCTTATAAAGTTATTCTAATGATATGTGCTTGAGCGCGTGCAAAATGTGTGTCGTACTGTCTATCTCGCACTGATTTTGAGACAAAGGCGTTGGTGTGATCATGCTGCATTTTTGTCTGTTCTGTATCTGTGGTCCACGAGTATGATGTACCGCGTTTTTGATTCTATTTCTAGTCTTCATACGTTCTGATCTAAGAGTTGTTTGGGTAGCTGACCACTCCCACGACGATTGACATCCCGACACACCTGGCCCATGAATTCCTCGAAGTCATCGACTTTGACCAATAGTCATTTCTGATATCTGATATAGCATGTCTGCCTTGTCTCTTGTAAGGCCCATAAATTTATATGTATTCTTTATGATTCCGTGATGTATAGACAAGTTACATTTTATATGAATCATAAGAAATGAATATTTTTAAGTTTCAAGTGTGAATGAAATGCAAAATGAGTAGTGAAGCATGTGAATACAAGGTTACCTTTGAAAATCTGGGAAAGTTGAAGTTGGAATGCTGCAGAGCAAGGGGAGGTCGATCTTAGTGCAAGGGGATATCGATCTCATTGTGCTCGAAATGCAGAATCAAAGCATTCTGTAAAAGGGAGATCAATCCCTCATTTAAATAGATTGATCTCAATATGCTTCTGCCTAGCAAGGATCGATCCTTTCCCAAAGATAGATCGATCTCTAAAGGATTCTGGATAGCAAAGATCGATCTCTTCTCAAGGCCAGATCGATCTCTAAGTGATTTTGCCTGGCCAAGATCGATCCCATACCAAGAGGCAGATCGATTCCACCTTTTAAATGTCAAATTCTGAAAGAGTTCTAACAAAGGGCAGATCGATCTCTCATTACTAGGAGATCGATCTCATAAGGCAATTCTATAAAAACCCAACTGATGCATCTTCATCCCTAGAAAACAGCAAATTCCTCATTTACAGCAAAGTGAAACCTAGCTTTCTCACTTTAAGAATCATCACCTTTCAATCAAAATTGAGAGAGATTTATTTCAGCAAAGTTATCCCTTGTGAAGAGGAGAACAACATAGTAAAATTTTAGAAGCTGAAATCCTGGATTGAAGAAGCAAAGTGATTTTCCCCAAATTTGACAAAAAGAGGAAAAATCAAGCTAGGTAAGATTTCAATGCACCAACTTTAACTTCAAGTATGTTATTATAGGCATTTTGATGAGTTGATTGGTGTATGTTTTGTTGGCTAAAAACACCCATGAACATGCTATTCCTCCATGACCTAAATTGGGCTTAGTGTGAGAAAGTGAGAGAAAGTTGATTAGCATGGATTTAGTAATGTAATTAAGCATGTATACATGATTGTAAGATAGTTTTGTGAAATACATGTGTTGGAATAGATGATCATTGAAAATAGGCATATGAGATATATGGTGAAATGCCATAGTGGAAGAAAATGATAAACTTGAGGCATTGGGAGATTTATGCTTGTTCAATTCGAATTAGTAGACTTGATGAGTCTAATAGGTTCTCGAGAAATGAATTATAAAATCGAAATAGGCTTAAGAGAGAGTAAGGTCCAATAAGATGTAATAAGGCTAAATGAGTGTAAAAGGCCTAATGCATTGAATTGAAATTCATGCGAGTGAAAATTAAGTATATTAAAGTATACTGACGTGAATGTTTATTTACAGCTCCGAAGTTTATATTGAAAATTGATCGAACTTCGAGATTTAGCAACATCGAGGAAGTGAGGTTATGTGACGTGATTCGAGGTAAGGAACTTTTGCGGGTAGGTAGAGATATCTGCACGTATTTTCGTCTGCTTTTGTATTTCACTTAAAGAAAAATAGTCTGAGGGTCAAAGAAAGTGAATAAAATCTTAAGAGACTGAAAAATGGTAAATTACGATTTTATCCTAATTAAGGGTAAAAAGCTTAGGAAGCATGTTTGTGACTAGATTTAACATTATTTGACAGTTGCATAGATAGACCGACTAATGTTTTCATGTTATATGCGAAAACAACACGTTATAGTGCCGATTTAATTTAATTGAGTGAATTCATTTGAAATAAGTCATCTATCGATTTGTGTGAAAACCAATCATGCTAGAGCATAACTCGCACTGGATTTTGTATGTTTTTCACCCATTAGTGCTAGAGTGATACTTGCACTAGATTTTACGTGATATGTATCACATAGTACTTGATCATTTCTCGTACTTAATTTTAATGCGATTTGTGTATGATATAGTACTGGAGCGTTGCTCGTACTCAGTTTTATTGATTGATGCATGATAGAGTACTTGAGTATTGCTCGTACTTAGTTTTACATGACATAGTGCTGGGAGCATTGCTTGCACTAGATTTATATGACTCGTTCATAAGGTCGTGCAAGAGTTTACTCGCACGTACTGGTTTTGAAAGAGATAGCATGAAACAGCCGTATTGGGAACCTGTGCAGATTGTGTGTTGCACGATTATATGCTCGCACGTACATTTTTGAGATATGGTCGAGGGCTATCAAAACTATTATCCATAGTATGAGGGCTAAGACTTATGATAGACACCCCAACCTTGATATTGGGTCCATGGTGTATTTTGTTTCGTGTATGTCACATGAAGTACGATGTACCGTGAGTACATTATGATATAGAGCTATTGGCTGACGGTTGAGGATTTGACCCACCTCCCGTTATAGTAAATGTGAGGCCCTGCACACCGAGTACTGTGTAGCCTTGGATCACGAAAAAAATGGGATATGATCATAATCCTCGAACATGTAGTCGCCTATCTCATTTCAGTGGATATTTCTTATTTGAATTGTCACATGATTTTATAAATTGGGTAGACTTGAGGGATGAGTTGAGCCTTAACATGTGACTTTGTGAATTGTAAAAGGGTAACCCGAGAGATGGGTGAGGCTCGAATTTCCATATTTTTACATGATGATATGCCATCTTTGTTTTGATTTAATTGATATAACATAATGAAATGTGATTTACAGTATTTACATGACAATGCAACGTTTTGCATAAATTGCTGAGGTTATTAAACCAACATGTTTTCTATTCATACTGATGATTTGTATCTATATATATACTTGCATAAAGATTTTAAGAAAGATACATGCTTTAGATGTGAATAAAAAAGGAAATGATTTCATGGCATGAACATTATATTTCGTAGATAGTGTGGTTATCTACTTACTTGCCTTATTTTCTTACTGAGCTGTGAGCTCACCCCCTTTTTATTTCCTCCTCTCTACAGAGTGTTCACAGTAGTTGAGCACGGCTGAGGACTGGTATTCCTTTATCCGCTGTATACCCATCATACGAAAGGTATACACATTTGAAACGTTTTGTACTGAACAATGTAAAAACATAGTTATGTAAACGAATGTACTGTCGGGGATGTATATGTATATGTAATTGTATTAATGTATATGAGTTTAGTTTTAAGAAAAGAATACTTACATTCAATAGATAATTATGTTGACATGTATACATGATATGAAATGAATGTGGTTGAGGTGACTGATACCAAATCACAGCCCAATGGTTTAGTGATTGAATTATAACAGAAGGAAAGGTAAGTAAAATGCGAAAAATTTGTAGTAGTTTTTGGTAAGTCACGGGCGATCGTGGCAGAATGGTATCAGAGTGAAGTTGGTCTGATGTGAGTCGGTATTAGTATTTAGAAAAATGTACATCCACACATTACTGTGCTTTTTTTAGTTACAATTGTGTATATGAGATGGGAGTCAGACTAATTAATGGTTATGAATGTAGGAATTGAGCCATTATGTCTAATAGCAGCCGTGGTAGAGGGGTTAAAGGTAGAGCTCAAGGCCGTAGAGGTAGGCCTGAGACCCGAGATGAGTCATCGTCTGACCATGAGTCGACAGGTCCCACTCAGGTACCAGAGAGTATCGAGGCACGTTTCACGAGATTAGAGTATCAACTTGAGACTATAGTGGAATTACTGGCACAGAATTTGCTAGGTAGATAGGGGCAGGATGCAGGGACTACGCCTAGAGAGGCAGCTGCACCTGGTACACCTGGGCAGCCAGCTCAGACGTCATATCCTACAGATACTCCTACACCCCCACCAGCTCAAGATACACCTTCTCTTGTTACTCCACGACAGGGTGGTAGTACTTTGGGGTTTGGTTGTGAGCTTGATAGATTACAACAGTTTCAGAAGTTTGGACCTTCGTCGTTTAGTAGGGTGAAGGACCTCGTTGTTGTAGAGGATTGGCTGGGAGAGATAGAGAAGCTATATGGATTCTTTGAGTGTACGGCAATTGAGATGGTCGCGTTTACTGCCTTCTTGTTGAAAGGATCGACAGAGCATTGGTGGAAGTACACCAAGGTTATATTGAGAGCACGACACTCAAATATCACTTGGGATATCTTTTTGGATGCCTTCATGAGGTAGTATGTCTCGGACACAATGCAGCAAAAGCTGCAGAGCCAGGGGACTCAGTCTGTGGATGAGTACAAAACATGATTTATATCCCTGGGTAGGTATGACCCCGATACTATGAGTAGTGAGACCAGGAAGGTCTGCAGATTTATTGATGGACTGAGACCAGTATTACGGTCTAGACTGGTTTCACTAGATATCTCTACCTATGATAAGGTAGTGCGCAGGGCGCAACTCTATAAGTAGGACTATGAGAGGAATGTCTCTGAGTTCAGGGCAGTTGGCAGGGGTAGAGACAAAGATAAGAAAATGCCGGTAAGTGACAGTGCTAGAGGTTTCGGATATCGAGGAGGGAGGAGACTTTTCGATAAGAGACCACTAATCGAAGAGCTGCGGGAGAAAACTGTTAGATCTCCTCCATATCCGGCTATAGCTCTAGCTAGAGGTGTTGTTATTGGAGGACCGAGGCCTACCACTAAGCAATATAATAGATGTGGTAGATTCCATGACAGTAGACCTTATCCTATTTCTAGTGGATTGTACTTCAGATGTGGGAAGCCAGGGCATATGGCGAGAGCTTGCCCAAAGATTATCGATATTGCCCCACAAAGGGCAAAGAGCTGGAGAGAGCTCTAGCTGATACGTTTGCTTCGAGGAGGAAAGCGACGACAGAGGAGAAGGGGAAGCAAGTCATTGGACGAGGGCGAGTACATGCCTTGGACCAGCGCACACCTGATGCTTAGTCGGATGTGATTAGAGGTAACATCCTGATGTATGATTTAGAAACATATGTTTTAATTGATCCTGGTGCCACGCATTTATTTGTAGCGCCTTCATTTGCATGTAAGTTAGCAAAACATGTAGAGCGTACACCTTTAAGTAGGATGATATTAATCAGTATGCCTATGGATAACAGTCAGCAAGTTGAATATATGTTAAATGACTGCAAGCTAAGAGTAGGGGAAAAGGATATGACAACCAATCTATTATTGTTAAATATGAGCGATTTTGATGTAATCTTAGGAATAGATTAGTTATCTGTAAATCACGCTGTTTTAGATTGTTATGCTAAGATAATCATGTTTCCTACCCTTACGAATTATGTTGTAAAGTTTAATGAAAAGAAATGAAAGTAGTAGTTATGGTTACAATAAACAATGTACTATTCTAACTGTGAAATGAAAATATTGAAGGTTTTATTGCATACGTGATTGAAACGGATAAGGTACATCCGGAGTTAGCAGATATTCCTATGGTTGGTGAGTTTCCAGATGTTTTTTCGGATGAATTGTCAGGGTTATCACCCAACAGAGAGATGGAGTTCTGTATAGATTTGGTGCCTGGTACTGAACCTATTTCGAAACCACCATATCTCATGGCCTTTGTTGAGCTAGAGGAACTCAAGAGACAGTTACAAGAGTTGTTGGATAGGGGGTTCATCAGACCGAGTGTTTCGTCTTGGGGAGCACCGATTTTGTTTGTGAAGAAGAAGGATGGAAGCCTCTGATTGTGTATAGATTACAGATTGTTGAATAAGGCTACCATCAAGAATAGGTATCCCTTTCCACGTATTGATGGCTTATTGGATCAGCTTCGGGGAGCGCATGGCTTTTCTAAGATTGATCTGAGGTTTGGATATCATCAGTTGAGAGTTCGACGTAGAGATGTACCCAAAATAGCATGTAGGACCTGATATGGCCACTATGAGTTTTTGGTTATGCCATTTGGATTGACGAATGCTCCTACAGCTTTCATGGCTTTGATGAACGATGTGTTCAAGCCATATTTGGATCAGTTTGTTATCGTCTTCATCGATGACATATTGGTATACTCGAGATCTGAGGAAGAGCATGAGCAGCACCTCAGGATTGTATTGCAGACCCTACGAGAGCAGAAGCTATATGCTAAACTCAGTAAGTGTGACTTTCGGTTGGCACAGATTTTGTTTTTGGGACATGTTGTGTCAAGGGATGGAGTATCAATAGATCCATCCAAGATTGAAGCTATAGTTCAGTGGAAACAGTCGAGGACAATCACCAAGATTAGGAGTTTTTTGGGTTTAGTAGGATATTATCGGAGATTCGTTGAGGGATTTTTGAAGTTAGCTGCTCCATTGACATGTCTCACTCGGAAGAGTGTAGCATTCGTATGGGACGAGAATTGTGAGAGGAGTTTCCAAGAGCTGAAGCGTCGATTGACCATCGTTCCGATTCTCACTATCCCTACCAGCTCAGGAGGATTTTCAGTGTATACCGATGCTTCGCATCAGGGAATGGGCTGTGTATTGATGTAGGATGAGAGGGTAGTTGCTTATGGATCCAGACAGCTGAAGGACCATGAGAAAAACTATTCGACCCACGATTTGAAGTTAGCAGCAGTAGTGTTTGCTTTGAAGGCATGGCGCCACTACTTGTATGGTGAGAAGTTTAAGATTTTTACCAACCACAAGAGCCTAAAGTATCTATTCTCGTAGAAGGAGCTGAACATGATACAGAGCAGATGGCTAGAGCTTCTGAAAGACTACGATTGTGAGATACTTTATCATCCGGGTAAGGCTAACGTTGTAGTTGATGCTTTGAGCAGGAAGAGCTTTGGGATGGTATCGTATATGATGGTCAGGGAACATGAGTCGTTAGAGCAGTTTGCTAGCCTCAGTTTGAGAGTTATGCCTTTCAACATGGATACGGACTGTGTGATTGCTAGTCTACGCTTGGAGCTAGATTTGTTGGACAAGATCAACAGGCTCAGAGACTGATCCTTATTGCATTGATAGGATTGGTCAAATACAGAAGGGCACAGTGACTGATTTTGAGTTGAGTTTTGATGGACTTTTGAGGTTCAGAGTTAGATTGTGTATTCTCGAGGACCCAAAGCTCAGGAAATTGATTTTGTCAGAAGCTCATTCTTTGAGGTACATGTTGCATCCGAGGAGTAACAAGATGTACCAAAACCTCCGAAAGGTGTTCTGGTGGTTGGGTATGAAGAAGGACGTGGCAGATTTTGTGGCGAGATGTCTCGTATGTCAATAGGTGAAGGTACAGCATCAGAGACCTGTAGGGTTATTACAGTCTCTACCTATACCGATATAGAAATGAGAGCATATCACCATGGATTTCGTGATGGGTTTACCGAGGACCCGTAGGAATCACGATGCAATATGGGTGATCGTTGATAGATTGACGAAGTCAGTCCACTTCCTAGCTATGAGAGCTATCGATACTCGGAGTACATTGGCAGAGTTGTATGTGCGTGAGGTAGTGAGGTTACATGGTGTTCTAGTGAGCATTGTCTCAGATAGGGATTCCTGCTTCACCTCCTATTTTTGGGAACATTTTCAGGAAGCCATGGGAATCCAGTTGAGTTTGAGCACCGCTTCTCATTTTCAGACAGATGGTCAGCCAGAGAGGACTATACAAACATTGGAGGACATGTTGAGAGCTTGTGTGCTAGATTTTAGAGGCTTCTGGGATGATCATTTACCACTAGCTGAATTCGCTTACAACAACTAGTTATCATTCGAGTATTGGGATGACACCGTATGAGGCTTTATATGGCTATAGATGTTGTTCCCCTATCGATTGGGAAGAAGTGGGTGATCAAAAAATTTTTTCTCCTGATTTGGTTACACAGGCCTTTGAGGATGTTCAGTTGATTGTTGAGAGATTTAAGACAGCTCAGAGTAGACAAAAGAGATATGCTGACAGGAGACAAAGACTACTTGAATTCGCAATTGGTGAACCAGTGTTTCTAAAGGTTTCCCCTTCTAAGGGTATAGCTAGATTCGAGAAGAGGGGTAAGCTGAGTCCTCGCTTCATTGGACCCTTTAAGATACTTGATTAAGTGGGAGATAAGGCCTATAGGTTGGCATTGTCACTAGACTTATCAAGCGTGCATAACGTCTTCCACATTTCGATGCTTCAGAAGTATCATCCAAATCCGACCTATGTGATTCGGTATGAGCCATTGGAGCTCAAGGATGATTTGTCATATGTAGAGCAACCGATCTGAATACTGGATAGGAAGGAAAAAGTATTACGAAACAAGACAATTCCGCTTGTTAAGGTTCTCTGGCACCACCATAATTCAGAAGAAGCTACCTGGGAGTTAGAGAGCCTGATGCGAGAAAAGTACCATCGACTTTTTAAAGGATAACATGGTTCTAATTTAGAGGACCAAATTTCGTGAAAGAGGGGAGGAATGTAAGGCTCATAAATTCATATGTATTCTTTATGATTCTGTGATGTAAAGACAAGTTACATTTTATATAAATCATAAGAAATGAATATTTTTAAGTTCTAAATGTGAATGAAATGCAAAATGAGTAGTGAAGCAAGTGAATACAAGGTTACCTTTGAAAATATGGGAAAATTGAAGCTGGAATGCTGCAGAGTAAGGGGAGATCGATCTTATTGTGCTCAAAATGCAGAATCAAAACATTCTGTAAAAGGGTGAACGATCCCTCATTTAAGCAAATCGATCTCAATATGCTTCTGCCTAACATGGATCGATCCTTTCCTAAAAACAGATCGATTTCTAAAGGATTATGGATAGCAAAGATCGATCTCTTCTCAATGCCAGATTGATATCTAAGTGATTCTGCCTGGTCAAGATTGATCCCATACCAAGAGGCAAAATCCCACCTTCTAAATGTTGAATTCTGAAAGAGTTCTAACAAAGGGCAGATCGATCTCTCATTACTAGGAGATCGATCTCATAAGACAATTCTATAAAAACCCGACTATTGCATCTTTATCCCCCGAAAATAGCAAATTCCCCATTTACAGCAATGTGAAAACCTAGCTTTCTCACTCTAAGAATCATTACCTTTCAATCAGAATTGAGAGAGATTTATTTCAGTAAAGTTGTCCCTCGTGAAGAGGAGAACAACATAGTTAAAAACTAGAAGTTGAAATCCTGTATTGAAGGAGCAAAGTGATTTTCCCTAAATTTGGCAAAAAAAGGAAAAATCAAGCTAAGTAAGATTTTAATACACCAACTTCAAGTATGTTAATATAGGCATTTTGTTGAGCTGATTGGTGTATGTTTTGTTGGCTGAAAACACTCATGAACATGCTAATCCTCGATGACTTAAATTGGGCTTAGTGTGAAAAAGTGAGATAAAGTTGATTAGGCATGGATTTAGTGATGTAATTAAGCATGTATACATGATTGTAAGATAGTTTTGTGAATACATGTGTTGGAATAGATGATGATTGAAAATAAGCATATGAGATGTATGATGAAATGTCATAGTGGAAGAAAATGACGAACTTGAGGCATTGGGAGATTTATGCCGGTTCAATTCAAATCAGTAGACTTGATGAGTCTAATAGGTTCTCGAGAAATGAATTGTAAAATCGAAATGGACTTAAGAGAGAGTAAGGTCCAATAAGATGTAATAATGCCAAATGAGTGTAAAAGGCTTAATGTATTGAATTGAAATTCATGCGAGTGAAAATTAAGTATATTAAAGTATGCTGATGTGAATGGTTATTTACAGCTCCAGAGTTTTATATTAGGAGCTGATCGGACTACGAGATTTTGTAGCACCAAGGAAGTGAGGTCACGTGACGTGATCAGAGGTAAGGGACTTTTGGAGGTAGTTAGAGATATCTGCACGTATTTTCGTCTGCTTTTGTATTTCACTTAAAGAAAAATAGTATGAGGGTCAGAGAAAGTGAATAAAATCTTAAGAGACTGAAAAAGGCTAAATTACGAGTTTACCCCAATTAAAGGTAAAAAGCTTAGGAAGCAAGTTTGTGACTAGTTTTAACATTGTTTAATAGTTGCATAGATAGACTAGCTAATTTTTTCATGTTATATGTGAAAACAGCACGTTATAGTGTCGATTTGATTTAATTGAGTGAATTCATTTGAAATAAGCCATCTATCGATTTGTGCGAAAACCAATCGTGCTAGAGCACAGCTTGCACTGGATTTTGTATGTTTCCACCCATTAGTGCTAGAGTGATACTCGCACTAGATTTTACATGATACGTATCACATAGTACTTGAGCATTTCTCGTACTTAATTTTAATGCGATTTGTGTATGATAGAGTACTGGAGCATTGCTCGTACTCAGTTTTATTAAATGATGCATGATAGAGTACTGGAGCATTGCTCGTACTCAATTTTACCTGACATAGTGCTGGGAGCATTGCACGCACTAGATTTATATGACTCGTGCATAAGGTCGTGCTGGAGTTTACTCGCCCATACCAGTTTTGAAAGAGATAGCATAAAACAACCGTTCTGGGAGCCTGTGCAGATGTGTGTCGCATCAATTATATGCTCGCACGTGTATTTTTGAGATATGGTCGAGGGTGATCGAAACTATTATCCATGGTATGAGGGCTAAGACCTATGGCAGCCACCCCAACCTTGATATTGGGTCCATGGAGTACTTTGTAACGTATATGTCACATGGAGTACGATGTACCTTGAGTACACGATGATATAGAGTTGTTGGCTGACGGTTGAGGTTTGACCTACCTCTCATTACAGCAAATGTGAGGCCCTGCACACTGAGTACTGTGTAGCCTGGGATCACGAAAAAAATTGGATATGATTGTAATCCTCGAACATGTAGTCGCCTATCTCATTTCACTTGATATTTCTTGTTTGAATTGTCACATGATTTTTTAAATTGGGCAGACTCGAGGGATGGGTTGAGCCTCGACATGTGACTTTGTGAATTGTAAAAGGGTAACTCGAGGGATGGTTGACGCCTTGATTTCCATGTTTTTACATGATGATATGCCATCTTTGTTTTGATTTAATTGATATGACATAACGAAACGTGATTTACAGTATTTACATGACAATGCAATGTTTTGCATAAATTGCTGTGGTTATTAAACTAGCATGTTTTCAGTTCATACTGATGATTTGTATATATATATATATATATATATACTTGCATAAAGGTTTCAAGAAAGATACATGCTTTAGATGTGAATAAAAAAGGAAATGATTTCATGGCATAAACATTATATTTCGTAGATAGTGTGGTTAACTACTTGCAAGCCTTATTTTCTTACTGAGCTGTGAGCTTACCCCCTTTTTTATTTCATCCTCTCTACAGAGCGTTCACAATAGTTGAGCATGACTGAGGACTGATACTCCTTTATCCACTGTATACCCATCATACAAAAGGTATACACTTTTGAAACATTTTGTATTAAATAATGTAAAATCACAGTTATATAAAAGAATGTACTGTCGGGGATGTATATGTACATGTAATTGTATTAATGTATATGAGTTTACTTTTAAGAAAAGAGTCCTTACATTCAATAGATAATTATGTTGACATGTCTAGATGATATAAAATGAATGTGGTTGAGGTGACTATTACCGAATCACAGCCCAACGGTTTGGTGATTGAATTATGATAGAAGGAAAGGTAAGTAAAATGCAAAAAATTTGTAGTGGTTTTTGGTAAGTCACGGGCGATCGTGACATCTCATCTATTTGAATCTTTCCGATGTGATTGTGTGAACCGATTTGACTGAATGGAACTATGTTTATTTCTATTTCATGAGGACACTGTGGGGGCCACCTCTTGAATCCTACGGGAGAAAAGTGCTACACAGTTGTTGTTTTAAAAGCTGTTAAAAGTTTTAGAAACGATATTAATTTCAGTTCTATTTTTATACTGAATTTGTCATGGATTTTTCGACTTTGATTTTTTAGAACTGGCTGTGCCTCTGTGTTTTTCTGAAATATTTTATGAATTGTCTGCATGAATTGAGATATCTGAAAAAATCTATTTATTTTGCTACTGGAAGCTCTGAAATTTTCTATATTTACCACAGTAAAAGATTACACTGTTGATACTAAATTCGTTTTTCGAATTCTAACTCTAGTATCTGAGAAATTACAAAAACATCTATATATAATACGTGAATGTGAGACCCCGTATAAGTTTAACCTTGTATATATATATGTAAATGAATTCATAAGTATGGTGATATACATGTAATGTGAAGTATATGTAATGTAAGTCCATAAGTTTAAATGTACACACACGTAATAAGAGTTGTGATTGTACGTACAAATTACATTATAAATGAATATGAAGAAATGGACTTAAACATGAGAAGAATGTGAGTAGAATGGAAAATGAGTAGTGTGGTAAGAAATGGAAGGAAGATTGCATAAGTTATACACTTCCATTTAGTTTATATCGTATACCTTTTGTTATACAAGAATTCCACACAAGTTTTAATAGGTACAAAGTAGGAACGGATGCCATTTTCAAGTCTCAAAGATGATTGGATAAGAAAATGATCATGGCAACAGAATGTATGAAGTTTAATATGTGTTGCTGCAGAAAAACTGCAGAAAATCTGGAAATATGAAGGCCAGATCGATCTCATAGGATGAGAGATCGATCTAGAAGAGACAAAATGCTCTTATTTTGAGATATGGAATAGGACAGATCGATCTCCAATGGAGTTAGATCGATCTCCTAAATATTCTGTAAAGAGAAGATCGATTCCAAGGCAACCAGATCGATTTCCTTAGTTCTTGAGTTGGGAGTAGATCGATCTCCCCTAAGATCAGATCGATCTTCTGAACCTTCTGTAAAATGCAGATCGACCTTCCCCAAGACCAGATCGATCTCCTTAACCTTCTGTTTGAAAGCAGATTGATCTCAAGCCTCGACAGATCGATCTCCTGCCTTCAAATGCTATGGAAAAAGAGGGATTTTAAGAGGACCAGATCAATCTCTACCCAATGCAGATCGATTTCATCAAGCAAATTCTATAAATATGGAGCAGTTGGATCTGTATTTTCGGAGACAAAACAAATCCTTTCCATTTCTAACCTAAAAATCTAGTATCTCACTCCTAAAGCCACACATTTTCAGTAAGATTTGAGGGAAAGCTATTAGAGTCAAAGTTGTTCACTCAAGGAGAAGAACAACATAGTTTAGAGGCATTTTTCCACTTGTTGGATTTAAGGAAATAAGGTGCATTTCCATTGGAGCAAAGAGGAAATCAAGCTAGGTAAGTTTCTAATGTAAATACTCAAGTGCATTGTTTAGATATTGATTTTGGAGTTGATTGGTATGCATAGAAATTGTAGAAACCACCTAGATTATAATGAATCCACTATGACCTAGAAATGGTCTAGTGTGAGAAAGTGGAATGTGTTGAGATTAATGATGTATGAGATATCTTGAGGGGATAGTAGTATTATGAGTATGGATTTAAAATATTGTTAGTGAATAAATTGTGAGATTTACCGAAAGGGGTAAAATGTGGATTAAGGCATTGGTAAATGCATAGATGAATTATATTGACTAGTGAAGTCAAAATATGAGTTAACAACATTAACTCAAGTGATTTGGATGAATGAATCGCAGCTCCAGGTGATACCCCAGAGCAAGGAGAGCCAAGAGCGCAAGAGGCTAAGAGGAAAAGAGTCATACTCAAGTAAATTGAGGTAAGGAAATTCTGTGGACTCTTAGAGATATCTGTGCGCAATTTGGGGCGCTTAAATGCTTTTCTAGAATGCATGAGATATTAGGAAATGATATTGGGTGATTGAAGGGTAAGAGTTAGGTGTTTGAGAAATGTGCATGAAAATAAAAGCATAATGCTTTGGAAAATCATGTTCTATTGCTTTTCAGCAAATGATTGGTAGGTTAGCTAACATTTGAAATGAATTGCAAGAGAAATGAGTTGTTTTGGTTTGTTAACCATACTTTGCAAAGAATTAAGCCACCTACATTGTTTCCGTGAGAATGAAAGCGTGCTAGAGTATGACTCGCACGAGATTTGATGTGTTTTATACGCATGAGTGCTGGAGCTTAGCTCGTACTAGTTTTCACATGGATTTCATACTGGTTTTGGCATGGTGCTTAGAGCTTAGCTCACACTAGATGCCCACCTTATTTGTTGCCGTGCTTGGAGCTTTGGGTAGACTTGGTGTCACGCAGATTAAATAGGCTTGCACGTGCATTTTGAGAATTTGACATGATTGATTAGCCGTGTTAGGAGTTTCGGGTAAACAAGAGGTCTTACTGATTAAATAGGCTCACACGTACGTTTTTGAGATGTGGCATGATATGATGTGTTGATGTGGGTCCACGGAGTACGCTGTACCGTGCAAGTAGCATGGAGTACGTTGTACCGTGTTGAGATTGTGATATGCCGTCTTCAGACGAGATCTGCTATGGACCGACGGGTTGGATTTGACCCACCTCCCGTGCGGAAGCAGATAGTGGTGATATCCCGCACACCTGATCCGTGTAGTCGGTATCACAGGTTATGGCCATAGTCCTAGAGGTTATTTCCCTTATTGAATTGCCTATCTCACATGTCTATTGCTTTGTGAATAAATCCATGTTTGAAATGATTTGTGGGTTACGAAAGTCCGAGGGAGGGGCTGAGACCTGACAAGTGTTGAATTGTTTTGAGATATCAGTTGTTAATGGTTTTAAAGTGCACTGGTCTATGATGATTAATGCCATGCCTTAATTATAAAATATGCATGATGGTTAATGCCATGCTTTGAATTAAATTGTGCACTGGATTTTAATAGTATGAATGCTTTACATACCATTAACACTAGCATGAACTCATATTTGAGAAAATGAGATGAAAAATATGGTTTGAGCATGGCATCACGTTTACGTAGATAGTGCAGTATCTACCTGTTCGCATGATTGCCTTACTGAGCGTGTGGCTTGCACACCCCTCTTATTTTCGCCTCTCTACAGAGCTTTGAGTATAGATTAAGCGTGACTCGAGGCATTCCCTTTTTGGTATCCGCTGCATCCCATCGCGTAAGGTATACACACTGATGCAATTTTTGTATCTAAACTTTCGATAGCACAATAGCATTTTGCATGTAACTATTAGGGATGTAAAGCAATGTAAACACATGTAAAAAAATCTGATTTATTTATACAAGTGTTTACTATGAGTAATATGCAAATTGAATTGGTATGGTGGAATGATTTAGACATTGACACACAGCCCAACTGTTGAGGAGGGTAGCTGTTCACGATCGAGGTAAGGACGAATAATAATGATGCATAAAAATGCGAAAAATTTGTACGCATTTTGGTAAGTTGAGGGTCGTGACAGTGAAAATGTTACGAATTTTGGCAAGTATATATATATATCTTAGGTAGTATGTTTATCTACCTGTGATGGGATTTTTCTTACTAAGCATGTTGAGCTCACCCCCTTACTTTCCTCCACAGAGCCCCATTGTAGTTTGGATCTCTTCCATTAGTAAGGCATATCACACAGCTATGGTTCCACAAAGTATCATTCTACATTGAAGGTATACCTAGTTGTAAGAAATTCTTTTGTATCTAAAATTTTTATAAGTACAGTAATGAAAACGAGATGCGTATGGGGAATGTGAATACATATTTTATTTAAATTTGTTACTAAAAAGGAAAATTAATCAGACAGATTTATTGATTTTGATCTAATATCGACTTGTAGCCCAACCGAATTATCTGTAAATTTGGGTCGTTACAAAACTACCTTTGTGAAATTTAAGATTTAAACCTTTTTGATCAGTAGAATTTCATAATTCTTTGCCGCACAAGTAATGGTATTCTGATTTCCAACATGAATATTACAACTGTCAACTCCAGTTTATGGGTTAAGGATTAGGGTATTTCTAGACGTTGGCAAGTCTCTCAGGCGGGGAGGTGTTTTAAAATACCTTTGTTAGCCATCTGACTTGACCACATAAACTGGTTTTGGATATAAGGGTTCAAGGTTTAGTCCCAATAAGAAGTAGGATACCAAAACTTATCGCAATTTCACATTTATCCTTTAGTCACAACTCATTCCCCGTTCACTTCACTTGATCCTAATCATTTCACATACCCAAAAATATTCATACGTTGTGTACATCTCTCATTCCAATATAACTTGTATTCAAAATTTATCACACTTCCAAACTTGTCTCATTTCGCACATCAATTATAACGAAATCATTTCCTTACTCAAATTGAGTATTGCATCCAAAACATTAGCACACACAAATTTCAATTCTTAGATTCAAAACGTATTTCATATTCCAAAGTCTCTTTATACTTCAAAACTTTGAATCTTCTTATTAGTTTTGAGTCTTTCCCACTGATCTATACCCTCTGCTTTAGGAGAATCCAATTGACACTCGTTCTTGATCCAACATGACCCATAAGACTCCGGATCTCAAATAATGCCAGTACACTCCAAAGTGGATCACTCGGTCTAATAATTTTCATATCTTATAATTTTTGTAATTGCTTCATTAGCTCTTCCTTCAATCGAAGACATTCAGTATAGTGGCATGAATATCAATACGATACCAAGTACTAAATCAACTTAAACTTCATCCTTTGGTCTAGTGGTAATTCTGACAGGTCATCCAAATATTTGTCGAAAGATTCTATATCTACAGGGGTGTCTTTTTACACCCTATCTTTATCAATCACATAAACAGTGTGACCTTCACTTATACTTTTAGTTCAATAATTTATCTTTTCAGTTACAATGACATTACTCTATCACTCTCACTGCTTCCTTAGTATATCTTTTTTCTATCACTCTCTTTACCTTTTTATTTTCTTAGTAACCTCGAAATATACATTTCATATCATCACAGTTGCGTCTTACGCACTGCTTCCTCAAAATAACATTCAATGAGGCTATTTCGCTCGATTAAGGATCTTAGTACCTCCTACAAGTTTCCTAGACTTCCTCCGTTTCACATATCTACTTATTCGAATTATACTCCTTCCAAACCTATTTAATTTCATATTCATTCTTGGACTTGTTTTCTTATGTCAGATTCACTCATTTCATCTATAATTACCACTTTATTTCATTTGGAATGTGTTGTCATCTAATGGCCTTCAGAAATATATCCCATGTAATTTCTTGATGTAGGCTCTCAAATTAAATTTGGGAACTTCCTTCCGAGTTCGACTTTCCATTTCGATACTGATGCTACAAAGGCTACTTTCTTTATAGTAGTGCACTCTAAAAATTCGTATAGCTTCTCCAATTCTCTAACACAAAAGTTACAAAAGCAACTTTCTCGATAGAGTTACTACAAAATTTCATGGGGTTTTTCCACCTCATTTATTCAGTCTTCTGAAATCACTAAATTCTTAACCTCATCGAAAAAAAACGGAGGCTCAAACTTCTGAAGTTTCCACTATTAGGTTTACAGTCGTACCCTACGAATCCATATATATTTTTCCAATTCATTTATTCCAGTTTTTCATCACATTTGGATTCTTGACTCTAGTATATAATATTGTAATTTATTCTGAAATTGTCTCAGTCTTGCTCTCAATCACACCTCAATCGTTATCATTATCTCGGGGCCACTATCACTTGACCCAACAATGTCATCATTATTTCCATGTCCCGCTCAAATTTTACGAAGCGGACTCCAAAAATTTCCAATTAAACTAGGAGGTGTACACTCAGATGAGGGTTCACTACACCTTTTGAGCCTATCTCTACGGCCTCGAGGAACAGTTCATGTCCATCTGCCAATATGGTTGTAATACCTATCAGCCTCATTAATTAGTTTTCCTTCTCTCAATAACAATATTTTTTAATAAAACACAGCCAGGTATATCTGTTTGTATCTAAACAATGTACAATAATGTTGGGGATGTGAACTTTCCAAATTTTCTCTTACTCCTAATATCGACTCGTATCAGGCCAACCTTGCTCTGGTACCACTTATGTAACGACTCGAATTACACACAATTTGGTTGGGTTACAAGTTGATATTAGGTCAGAACAGTAAATCAGTCTGATTAATTTTATTTCTTAGTGACAATTTAAACAAAATATGTTTGTTTTCCCCCAAGCACATCTCATCTATATTACTATACTTATAAAAATTTTAGATATAAGAGATTTTCTTAAAAACTGGGTTACCTTCGATGCAGAAGTATACTCCGCAGAATCACAGCTGTTACGAAACTGCATTATTAACGGAAGCGGTCCAAGATACCGATGGGCTTTGTGGAGGAAAGTAAGGGAGTGAGCTCAACATGCTCAGTAAAAAAATTCCTATAGCAGGTAGATAAATACATTACCTCACTACCTTTAAATCAATCATGTCGGGAAAAACGAGATTAGGTTAGGCTGATAATTTTATTAAAAAAATCTGATTTATAAAAAAATAAACTAATAATAATAATAATAGTAATGATAAGATAAAAAATATGTATATATAAATATACATTTATTTTGATCATATAAATGTATATATAAATGTGTATATATAAATTTATTTTGATTATATAAATGTGTGTATATATATATATATAAATGTATATGTAAATTTATTTTGATGTAGATGTATATATAAGAGTATATATATTGATTGAATTTTGATTTTATAAATATACATTTATTTTTATATAAATGTATATATAAATATACATTTATTTTGATTATATAAATATGTATAAATATATATATAAATTGTATTTATTTAAAAAAAAAGAGAAGAGTCGGGGATTGGCTTCCAAAATGAAGCCAATTCCAAGGATGGTAATTTACTACTGCTGGCAACAATTGAAGGAATTGAAAGAAATATTGAATTGTCACCATCGGCAGTGCAAAAACAAAATAAAAATGAGGTAGATAGGTTGGGAAATGAAGTAGAAAACATGTGCAAGAGGTGGTGATGAGATGGTTTTCGGTGGGTTAGGAAAAGGATTAAGGAAACAAGAAAACTAAAGTATAAAAGGCTGAGAAAATAGAAGCAGGGATGACGCCTGCTGACTTACCAAGTTTGGTGGATAAAGCCACGATGGGGACCAGTTTTGGAACTGCATAAAAACATGGAAAAAGGGCAGGAAGGCAGAAGCTAGAAAATAGGAGAGAATTGATAAACGAGGAAACATAGAAGGGAGAGGGAATATAAGGCAACGAGGAGAAGAACGGAAGCTGGAGCAAGGGAAACTGCGAGGAAGGGAGAGTCCGAGGCTGTTGCTGGACTTGAGCAGGTTTTAGCTGGTGTAAGGGTGCTGAAGGTGGCCAAGGTTTGCGGTGGTGTGCGAGGACTTACTGTTGGAAAACGTACCAGAGGCGTAGCAGGTTTGGTGAACCACAAGCGGTGGCGCTGGCCAATGAACGCGGGGAAGGACTGAAAAATCGAAAACCTGGGGGTTGGACGTGACCTTCTCAGAGATTTGTAACCTGGCTGAAGTGGAGGTGATAGCTGGACGCCTGGAAACAGAAGTAGCAACTGGGCACTCAAAGTTGAAGGCGACCACGAAAGGCAGAAACAGATGTGTGAACAAAGTGGGGCACGAGCTGGAAGGTGGTAGCAGGAGATGGAAACAAAAGGGAGATGACGATGGAGGTGGCGAGTACGCTAAATGATGGAGGAAGAAGGCGAGGAAGAGAGCCACGTCAAGACAATGGCTGAAGTGCAGTTTGGTGCAGAATGATGTCGAGAGATGGTGGAGGAAAGCAAAAACAGAGCTGATTGGGTAGGAACAGTGAAGAAGAAATGCAATTGGTTTTGGCGGGAAGGTTCAAAAAGAAAAGAAGAAGAAGTTGAAAATTATATATATATATATATATATATATATATATATCTGAGAATGACTATATATATATATATATATATCTATATCTATATATCTGAGAATGACCGAAAAATTTAAGAAAGAAGAAAAGTATACCGAACGTTTGGAAAACCCAAGGGAAAGGACTCCGGTGGAAATAAACCGAGTGGACCGGACCCGTCGACTCGCAACGTCAAGGCAATCGAGGATTACAGACAGTTACTGAGGTAAGGAAAATTCTTGTTGCTCCTAGAGATAAATATGCGTACTTTTTGTATATTTATAGATATAAAATTTTAGGCTAAGTTTCGTAATAACGAAATTACATAAAAATTTGATATAAAATTTTAGATTGAATTTCGCAGTACCGAAATTACGTAAAAATCTATGGTGAATTTATGACTCTGAAAATTAGAGGTTTTAGTTTGGTTGATTAGCCTAATTTTACCGGTCGAATTTAAGGAAAGTTTTAAACTCCGAAAATTGGCCAGCTATTGATATAGATTTACTTGGTTTGTTTAGACAAAAATCCTAGTAATTATAATTGTTAATTTTAAATCAAAATTTCCTGGTTTTACTCATCATAGCCTATTTATTGGCATTTTTAACTGAGAGAAAAAAGGCTAGTCAGCCTCTTCTGAATTCTTTTATAAAACGAACTGAATTTATAAGCGATTTAAAGGAAAGATTTGCTTTTAAAGTTATTCTGATGATATGTGCTTGAGCGTGTACTGACTGTGTGTCGTACGGTTCGTCTCGCATGGATTTTGAGACAAAGGCGTTGGTGACACCATGCTGCATTTCTGTCTATTCTGTATCTGTTTTTGTATCTGTGGTCCACGAGTACGATGTACCGTGTTTCTGATTCTATTTCTAGTCTTCAGACATTCTGATATGTGAGCCGTTTAGGTAGCTGACCACTCCCACAGCGATTGACATCCCGACACACTTGGCCCATGAATTTCCCGGAGTCATCAACATTGGCCAATAGCCATTTTTGATATCCGATATAGTATGTCTGCTTTCTCTTGTCTATTTGAAATATTTTTCTGAATTGTCTGCAGGAATTGAGATATCTGAAAATTTATTTATTTTGCTACTGGAACCTCTGAAATTTCTGTATTTATAGTAGCTAACTTCACTACCGATATATGTTCTGTTCTGAAATCTGTTTTTGGTATTTGTGAAAATTTTAAAACTATTTATGTACTCTGTGAAAATGTTCCGGGTTTGACAAATATATATATATATATATATTTAGGTATTGTATGTATCTACCTGCTATGGAAAATTTCTTACTCAGCATGTTGTGTGACGCCCCGAAAGCGTCGAAAACAGGGCAAATTTAAAACTTATTTTCATTAATATACAATTCTAGGTGCATTCCTGTACAGTGTCATGCATAATCATACATAAATTATAACACTTTCACCTCAGGATCTCATCATCTAATAATTATATATCACACCATATACATTTCTCAATTTAGAGTTAATTAATCCTAATACATCTCATATATCATTGTTCATCAAATGTATGTAAATACAACTTTAGTCTAGGTACATGAAATATTAAAGTATACCTCAAAATACAATATACGGCCTGGACCTCAAGTTCTCCACTAGCCACTACTCCGTACGTCGCAAGAAAACTCTCTTCACTTGAAGAAATCTGGGGGATATAAAAATAGGGTGATCTTCTAAATCGCTCAGTAAGGGGGTAAGGGACTCATTAACAAAAATGATTAATTACACAACACAATCATTTTGTCTCGTATGTAAAACTCAATAAACTCAGTAGAAAACGTAGCATGAAATCATTAAAACATCATTCTCATCTCATTTCTCTAAGATCATGCAGAAACATGAGAGTACATGGCTCAGTATAAAACCATAGTTACAAGCATATGGAAATTAGGATGCGATAATGACTTTTCTCATAAAAACGTGATAGAAATCACCTTAGTAATAATGCACGTGGCACAACCACAAAACACAATCTCATGTGTAAAATAGAGACTAGCCAAATAAAAACTCAGATAAAAATATCCTTCATGACACATCAAAATAATCTCCTCTGGGTGCGCATTCCAAGCATCCTTAAAAGAGGGAACGTCGACAATATGATCGTGTACATGGTGTATTGGTCTTACATGTTACAAGAACAAGGCCCGGACTTACATGCTACCAGAGCAAGGCCTCTCCTCATGCATACTATCGGTCTTACATGCTACCAAAGCAGGGCCCGGACTTATATGCTACCAAAGCAAGGCCACCCAACGCTACCAGAGCGGGGGTCATCTCACGTTACCAGAACGAAGACATCTCTCGCTACCAAAGCGGAGGAATAACGCACTTACATGTTACCAAAACAAGGCCCAAACTTACATGCTACCAGAGCAAGGCCCGATGTGTTATCACATGACACGCCTAAGTTTCAGTAATAACCATTATTATATAAAACCGTTTTGCCTTCACGTAAAGCTCATAATGGTTTTTCTCATAAAACTCGTTTGAAAACCTCTTTGTACCCATCACAAAACATGTCAAAACCAAGTTAAGACCGACAAAACCATGCACACATTTCTCAAATCTCAATACGCCTTAACGTAGAGCCCAAATCCCTTTTCACTTTTTAAACTCAAACGGTTTGTAAAAAAAATTCACACTTTGTTTACAAACTCATAAAAATTGGGCCCCAACCGGCTGTAAAACCGTGTGCAATAACTCAATCACAACTCATAAAAACATGCTTGTTTCTTAAAACATTTCATGCTACAATTATCATCACAAATCACATACACAAATGAGTTTAAGTTTTCCCTTACCTCGTTGCACCTCGTATAGTGCATTTGTTTCCCCCAAACGACGGACTAGCATCGCATTCCTCTCAGGAACTCCCGGGCTGTCCAAACGATGTAAAAACATCATCAATACATCATCATATTGTCTCTAATCTCAACATCGAACATATTTGCTCACATTCTCAAAATTTCTTAATACCTCAATGATTCTAACAACCCTAACCATTTTCAGCCTACTCATCATAACATCTACAGCCACAATTGCAAAAATCTACTTCCAAATCAAGGATTAAAGCTTAAAAATTTACCCAAAACTTGTGGAGTGCTCAATTCACGCCTCAGCACAGATCGTCCTTCGATTCCCAAGTATGTTGTTCTCCTTTTGATGAGGAACAACTTTCCTTCTTGCCATAACCTTTGATTCGAACGAAAATGGGTGTTTTAAAGGAGAGAGAAAGCTAGGAATTTCGATTTTTTAGAGAGAGAAGATGAGTTCTGACGAAAACACAAGGGTCCTTATAAAGGCGAAAGGTGAGAGATCGATCTGCTCTTGGGTGGAGATCAATCTGCCTTTGAATTTGGGAACGTTTTGGGCACTTTTTATGCCTACCAGATCGATCTGTCATGGGGTAAGATCAATCTTATAAACTTGAGGAGATCGATTTGCTCCTTGTGAGGAGATCAATCTGCATTTTACAGAAACATTTGGAGATCGATCTAATATTGTAGGAGATCGATCCTATCACGACCCAATTCCATTCTCTTTAACCGAAAATCACTGAAAATTTTTCGTGTTTTACTGTTACCTTACCCGGTCGTGAAACTAAACTCACCACACACTGTTGGGCTGTGAGCCAATAATAATCACCACATCTCATTCATTCTCAATTAATTAAAACGATGTCATACATGTGCATTTAATCGTGTATTTATACGAATACATGTTTTACTGACATCTACATCCCCCATAAGTACAACTCAAAAGAATACTGTGCTTTTACATTGTTTAGATACAAAAAGAGTCACTGTGTATATACCTCTTAGCGATGGAGATGCAGCGGAGTCCAAAATAATACGCCTCAGTCCTCACTGGGCTACTATGCACGCTCTGTAGGGGGAAAATAGAGTGGGATGAGCAACCACACGCTCAGTAAGGCAATAATGCAAGCATGGTAGATAACTACTCTATCTACATGCTGATAGTGTTATGCATAAATCATTTATAGTAGGAGCATGAGGAATAAAACTATGCCATATGAGTATACATATATATCATGTATCAAAGTCATGTAAAATTGGCATATAAAACATAGTAAAACATCATGTATAAATCTTCTCATGCTCGATCTCATTTAAACTCATAAAAAGGGCAATTCATTAAGAAACCTCCTTTTTAAACCAACATCATAAACACCACCAAATCAACTCACAATCACAACCACATTTTCATTCCACAATTCACGCATGTGTATAATCTAGGTCACTATATCAAAAGTGCCTATGTGAACCATTACATCATAAATCATCCCAGACCACACGCATCCAGGTGTGCGGGGTATCATGCTGGCACGAAGATGGATTATCCCTCGCCAGACTTTCTTATCACATAACCATCATGCGGTACATCGTACTCCATGTGATATACACGGTACAGCGTACTCCGTAAACTCATATCGTAATTGGGGGTGCCATTCCTAGGTCTTATCTACCCCATACCAAGAGTTTTTCATATTCCGTGAAGGAGAGCCTCCCTGACGAACAGAGCCTCCCTGCCTAACAGAGCCTCCCTGCCTCCTCGGGCTTAAGGATGTTAGCTTAAGGATGTAGGGCTTAAGGATCCTTTCCGTAAGAGAGCCTCCCCACCGAACAGAGCCTCCCCGCTTAACAGAGCCTCCCCGCCTCTTTAGGCTTAAGGATGTTGGCTTAAGGATGTTAGCTTAAGGATGTAGGGCTTAAGGATCTTACCTTTACCGTACCTATGTAGGAGAGCCTCCCTGCCTAACAGAGCCTCCCCGCCTCTTTGGGCTTAAGGATGTTGGCTTAAGGATCCCACCGTAAGAGCCTCCCCACCAAACAGAGCCTCCCCGCCTAACAGAGCCTCCCCGCCTCTTTGGGCTTAAGGATGTCACCGTAAGAGCCTCCCCACCAAACAGAGCCTCCCCGCCTAACAGAGCCTCCCCGCCTCTTTGGGCTTAAGGATGTAGGGCTTAAGGATCTTACCCACTTTCACAACCTTATACGTATCCCCTCGTGCAAACTTGTGAGAGCAAAGCTCTAGCACGACTCATGCATCATGCATCTTCTCATAAAGAGGCGCGTACGAGCATAGCTCTAGTACGGTTATACTCATAAGACAACCACTCAAAATCCACGTACGAGCAGAAGCTCCAGTACGGTTTATAAATATCATTATAGTTTCCAAATCAAGGTGCGAGCTAGGCTCCAGCACGTTTCATACAAATGAAAACATAGAAATCCAGCGCGAGCGAGGCTCTAGCGCGATTTATGTCATACAAATGTGATAGGCGACTCATATAAAATTTATCAATCCCGGCAATTCGGGTTTAGCACTCACAAATGCTTTTCCACAACAACAATACAATACTAGCCGACCTATCTACAAGCTTGCTTAAAGCCAAGCAATTCGTTTTGGAAAAACATCAAAACATTAGATTTATGCAATTATTAGCCTTACTATCCCATTTCATAAAATCCACTTCAAATCCAAAACCACGCATATACTCATCGTCATTCACGAATACCATCAATCATTTATTTGAGTAATTCATGCATTTCATACAACACCCAATATTCACCCACAAGTTCAAAGTACGAGCAGCTACCTCTATATACTCACAAAATTCCCTTACCTGGAATCGCGATGCGTGATTCCACTTCCTTAAGCTGCTTACTCGTACGGTTCGGTTCGCCTTCAACGAACTCTTCGGGGACTGCACAAAATCGTATCCCGCATTATATTCGATCCATACAATGCAACCCTTGCGCTTGCTATAGTCAATTTAACCTATAGCCTCTATTAACGCTTATATGGCCTCGTTTCATTACTTTACCCATAACTCGAGTCTATGGATCTTCTGAGGCCTATTAACTTATTCAAAATCGATGTTAAATCGACATTAAGCTCATAGTGTTCATATTCCATGAATTTCCTCACTATGGCATTTTATCAATCATAAACATACCCATTTTCACAATTTCTCCAACTCACCAAGTAATTCCATTTAACCATCTACAATCATAAACATTACCCCAATAACAACTTTAGCATGCCATAAATCATAAGCTCATTCAATCCCACATATCCTCACATTATACCCATTTTAGATTTCTAGGTCACACCACTTCCACTACATTCCTAGGTAGTTTATCCATCAATACTCATACCAATCAACTCCAAAATCAATTAAATAGCTAATGCATTTGGATTGGAGTGTTAGAATCTTACCAATATGATTTCTCTTCTTGCTCCAATTGGTAATGCCCTCAACTCCTTCAATTCCAAAAATGGGAAAATGCCCTCTCACTATGTTGTTCTCCTCTTTGATAGGAACAACTTTGCCTCTAATGATCTCTCTCCAAATCTCACTGAAAATGGCTGATTTTAGAGAGGGAAAGTTGGGTTTTTGGGGTTGAAATTGTAAAGTTTGGTGTTTTTCCGAGATTTCCAGATTTTCAGCTCTCCTTATATAGAAATGACTTGAGGAGATCGATCTGGTCCAAGAGGAGATCGATCTGGTCCCTTAAAATCCCTCTTTTTCACGGTATTTTTAAGCTTGAGATCGATCTGTCGAAGCATCAGATCGATCTGTTGAAGCATGAGATCGATCTGTCTAATCATGAGATCGATCTAGTCCCAAACAGAGAGCTAAGGAGATCGATCTGGCTCCATTGGAGATCGATCTGCTCTATTCTTTCGCCCAAATAAGAGCATTCTGGCTCTTCCAGATCGATCTCTCATCCTAGGAGATCGATCTGGACCTCATGTTTTCCAGATTTCCTGCAGTTTCATTGCTGCAACTCATACCAACACACCCTCAATCTATTGCCATGGCCATTTCCTCATCCATCCACCTTTATAACTTGAAAATGGCATCCATTCATACCTTATGCACATTGAAACTTGTGTGCATTCATTGTATATTCAAAGGTATGCAACATAAAACCAAATGGAAGCATAACTCCATTCCATTTTACCACACTACTCATTTTGTGTTTCAATCACATCCATCACTTGCCATAACTCATTTCTTCGTATTCACACTCAATGAAACTTGTATGTACGTTACAATTTATATTACACATACATACATTGAATCCATGGACTTATATCAATCATACTTTACATTACAAGTCCATACATATTATTTGATCCAATTATTCACATTACCATTATACAGATACGGGGTCTTACATTCTCCCCTCCTTCAAGGAATTTGGTCCTCTAAATTAGAACCAAGTCACTCTTCAAAAAGTTGGGGGTACTTCTCCCGTATCAAGTTCTCCAATTCCCACGTGGCCTCTTCCGCCGTGTGGTGTTGCCAAAGCACTTTCACCAAGGGAATTGTCTTATTCCGTAACACTTTCTCTTTCCTGTCCAATATCCGAACCGGCTTCTCAACATACGTCATACTCTCATGGAGCTCCAACGGCTCATATTTTATCATGTGTGCCGGGTCCGGGTGATACTTCCGAAGCATCGAGACGTGGAAGACGTTGTGGACATTTGCCAAGTCCGGTGGCAATGCCAATCTATACGCCTTATCTCCCACTCTTTCCAAAATCTCGAAGGGTCCGATATATCTAGGGCTCAGCTTGCCCTTCTTACCAAATCTCATAATACCCTTCGATGGTGATACCCTCAGAAACACCGACCCACCCTCATCAAACTCCTGTGGTCTTCATCTCTTGTCAGCATAACTCTTTTGTCGGCTCTGAGCTGTCCGTAATCTCTCACATATCAACTGGACGTCCTCAGATGCCTGCTGCACTAAGTCCAGAGCAAAAATTTGTCTGTCACCAACCTCTTCCCATCCAATGGGGGAACGGCATCTACGCCCGTACAATGCCTCATAGGGTGCCATCCCGATACTAGCATGATAGCTATTATTATAAGCGAATTCGGCTAACTGCAGGTGGTCATCCCAGGAGCCTCTAAAATCCAGCACACACGCTCTCAACATATCCTCGAGGGTCTGTATAGTCCTCTCTGACTGCCCATCTGTCTGAGGATGAAAAGCGGTGCTAAAACTCAATCGGGTCCCCAGCGCTTCCTGAAAGTGTTCCCAGAAATAGGAAGTGAAGCGGGCATCCCTATCAAAAACAACGCTCATTGGTACACCATGTAGCCGTACTATCTCTCGAATATACAGGTTCGCCAACTGACTCAGTGTATCGGTAGCTCTCATAGCTAAAAAATGGGCGAACTTAGTCAACCGGTCCACAATAACCCATATGGCATCATGACCTCTACGGGTCCTCGGCAACCCCATCACAAAATCCATGGTGACATGCTCCCATTTCCAAGTCGGTATCGGTAGAGGCTGCAATAATCCTGCAGGCTTCTGATGCTCTACCTTTACTTGCTGACACACGAGACACTTAGCGACATATTCCGCAATGTCTCTTTTCATTCCAGACCACCAATAAACCTTCCGAAGGTTTTGATACATCTTGGTACTTCCCGGATGTATCGTATACTTCGATGAGTGAGCCTCTGATAAAATCGTTCTCCTGATCTCAGGATCCCTGGGAACGCATACTCTGCCTTTGAACCTCAATAAGCCATCAGTACTCTGCTCAAAATCAATACCCACACCTATCTGTATCTGCCTCAGCCAATCGATACACCGTCGATCACTCTGCTGGGCTTGCCGAATACGGCCAATAAACTCTGGCTCTAGTCTCAAACTAGCCATGATCTCAAGTCTCTCAGATCCAGGTGGGGTTACATCCAAACTGAGGTTCGCAAAGTGTTCTAACAATTCATGTTCCCGTACCATCATATAAGACACCAACCCAAGGTTTTTTCTACTCAAAGCATCGGCAACTACATTTGCCTTACCCGGGTGGTACATGATTTCACAGTCATAGTCTTTCAAAAGTTTGAGCCATCTCCTCTGTCTCATATTCAGCTCTCTCTGCGAGAACAGGTACTTAAGGCTCTTATGATCTGTGAACACCTGAAATTTCTCACCATAGAGATAGTGGCGCCATATTTTCAAAGCAAATACTACGGCCGCCAACTCTAAATCATGTGTCGGGTAGTTCCTCTCATGATCTTTCAACTGTCTAGATCCATAGGCAACTACCTTCCCATCCTGCATAAGCACACAGCCCAGTCCCTGGTGTGATGCATCCGTATACACCGAGAATCCTCCTGAGCTGGTAGGAATGGTGAGAACTGGAGCAGTCGTCAATCGACGCTTGAGCTCCTCCAAACTCCTCTCACATGCCTCATCCCATGTAAACTTAACATCCTTACGCGTGAGGCGTGTCAACGGAGCAGCTAGTCTAGAGAAACCCTCTACAAATCTCCGATAATATCCTGCCAATCCCAGAAAACTCCTGATCTCAGTTACTGTCTTGGGCTGTTCCCACTGTACAACTGCCTCTATCTTGGATGGATCCACTGATACCCCATCCTTTGACACAACATGCCCTAGAAATGAGATCTGTTCCAACCAAAAGCTACACTTGCTGAGTTTGGCATACAATTCTCTCTCTCGGAGGGTCTGCAGAACTATCCTCAAGTGCTCCTCATGATCTTCCCTGGACTTGGAATAAACCAAAATGTCATCAATGAACACTATTACAAACTTGTCCAGGTATGGCTTGAATATATCATTCATCAATGCCATAAATGCTGCGGGAGCATTCGTCAGTCCGAATGGCATCACCAAAAACTCATAGTGGCCATAACGGGTACGAAATGCTGTCTTGGGTATATCTCCACTCCTGATCCTCAATTGATGATACCCTGACCGCAGATCTATCTTAGAAAATACTTCGGCTCCTTGGAGCTAATCCAACAAATCATCGATTCTTGGAAGGGGATACTTGTTCTTAATGGTGGCCTTATTCAACAACCGGTAATCTATACACAGTCGGAGGCTTCCATCCTTCTTCCTTACAAATAGAACCGGTGCTCCCCAAGGTGAGACACTCGGTCTAATAAACCCCTTCTCCAACAACTCTTGCAGCTGTTTCTTCAGCTCTTCCAACTCTATCGGAGCCATTCTATAGGGTGGCTTCGATATCGGCTCTGTACCAGGCACTAACTCAATGTAAAATTCCAGTTCCCTTTCAGGTGGTAGTCCTGGTAATTCATCCGGAAAGACATCAGGGTAGTCCGTAATTACGGGTATGTCCTTTAATTTCGGGTGTGCCTCATCTATATCGACCACATAGGCAATGAACCCTTCACATTGTCCTCTCCATCGTTAGTAACATAAACCATCACTCCACATTCAACATTTATCATAAACAATAAATTTATCTCTCAAGCAATATGAATTTAAAATCATACTCCTTTTATTTACAACAACCATGCTAGTTCCATATCATTTCTTTTCATCAAAGTTTATAATAAGATTGTCTAATCCTGAAAACATCAATGTTTTGGCATGACAATCCATCACAACACGATTGGTAGCCAACCAATCCATTCCCAAAATTACATCAAAATCATTCATATTTAATAAAATCAGATTGGCTATCATTTCCTTCCCCTCTATCTTTAATTTACAATCCCTATATACATGCTCAGTCAATTGACTATCATTCATGGGTGTGGAAATCATCAACATTTTATCCAACAATGTTGGTTTCACATATTTCAACAATTTATGTGCAAAGGAAGGTGATATGAAAGAATGTGTGGCACCAGGATCAAATAATACCAATGCTTCTAAATCAAAGATTCGGATGGTACCTTTTATCACATCCGTCGAAGCATCTGCGGTGTCCTGATCCAGTGCATGTACTCTTCCTCTGCTCACACCCGCAGCCTGTTTCCCTTTTTCCTCAGCTGTAGCCCTCCTCCTCGGGGCTGCTGTCTCAACTGGAGCTCCCTCAGGCTCCTTGCCCTTCTGTGGGGCAATCTCCATCTTCTCGGGACAATACTTAGCCATATGTCCTAGTCTCTCGCATCTAAAACACACCATAGGGGTCATCGGACAGGGCCTATTCCCATGGAATCTCCCACATCTCCTACACTGATCAGTAGTAGGTCGTGGTCCCCTAATAGTCATGCCCCTCGGCGCAGTCAAGGCTGGGTAACGGGAGGTCTAGCAGCTCTCTCTCGCACCTCCTCAATCTTTGGCCTCTTCTCGAAAAATCTTTGGCCATCTCTCTTGGCCACTCTTTCAAACCCGGATCTCTTCCGATCCTTGTCCTTTCTGACACTGACTCTCCCCACCTCGGAGGCATTCCACTCAAAGTCTTGCTCACATAATTGAGCCTTATGTACAGCCTCCTCATAAGTCACAATATCGAAGGGGGCTAGCTTAGTCCGGATGGCCAATCTCAATCCATCCATGAACTTCTGAATCTTCCGGGTCTCACTACCCATCGTGTCAGGGTCATATCTCCCCAAGGACATAAACTTGGACTCATACTCGTCCACAGTATGGTTCCCCTGAACCAAATTCATAAATTCCATCCGCAATTTCCTCTGTGCGGTAGCTGGAATATACTGCCTCCTGAAGGCCTCTAGAAATATCGCCCACGAGATCTCAGAGTGTCTGGCCCTCAAAATAACCTCGGTGGACCTCCACCAATGCTCGGCCTCGCCTTTCAGCATAAACACGGCGAAGGCAACCTTCTCACTTGAAGTGCATCGGAAAAACCTATACAGTTTCTCCATCTCATACACCCAATCCTCCGTAATCACTGGGTCCTTCACCCCTCTAAACACTGGGGGTTTCAGCGCTTGAAACTCTCGCAGCCTGCTCAAGTCGCAGTCATAACCCAAATCCCGCTCTGCTGTGGAGCGATAGGAGAATCTGTATCCTGGGCTGGAGGTGGTGTAACTGTAACTGTCTCAGCAGTCTGAGGTCTCTCCGCCTCTGCAGCTGCCTGTTCCGTAGTAGGCTGTGCTGCGGGACCTCGTCTGTCACCGGCGCCCAAGGCCTGCGTGACTATCTCCACCAGACTCTCAATACTCCGCTCTAATCTAGCGAAGCGAGCCTCAGTATCACCTGCTCTCTCAGCAGGGTTCTGTGGAGCCTGCTCAGTCTGTGGCTCCGCACGGCTCTCAGGCCTACCTCTACGGCCTCTAGCACGTGCTCTCGCCCCTCTACCTTTGCGTGTAACTGGCATAGTGCCTAACTCCCTGTATTATAATAATTCATTAAGCTCAATCCATCACAGTATACACAGTTATATCTAAACAAAAGCACAGTACTATAGGGATGTACTTTCCTACATTTTATTAATGACTCACATCAGGCCAACACAGCTCTGATACCAATCTCACTCACGACCCAATTCCATTCTCTTTAACCGAAAATCACTGAAAATTTTTCGCGTTTTATTGTTACCTTACCCGGTCGTGAAACTAAACTCACCACACACTGTTGGGCTGTGAGCCAATAATAATCACCACATCTCATTCATTCTCAATTAATTAAAACGATGTCATACATGTGCATTTAATCGTGTATTTATACGAATACATGTTTTACTGACATCTACATCCCCCATAAGTACAACTCAAAAGAATACTGTGCTTTTACATTGTTTAGATACAAAAAGAGTCACTGTGTATATACCTCTTAGCGATGGAGATGCAGCGGAGTCCAAAATAATACGCCTCAGTCCTCACTGGGCTACTATGCACGCTCTGTAGGGGGAAAATAGAGTGGGATGAGCAACCACACGCTCAGTAAGGCAATAATGCAAGCATGGTAGATAACTACTCTATCTACATGCTGATAGTGTTATGCATAAATCATTTATAGTAGGAGCATGAGGAATAAAACTATGCCATATGAGTATACATATATATCATGTATCAAAGTCATGTAAAATTGGCATATAAAACATGGTAAAACATCATGTATAAATCTTCTCATGCTCGATCTCATTTAAACTCATAAAAAGGGCAATTCATTAAGAAACCTCCTTTTTAAACCAACATCATAAACACCACCAAATCAACTCACAATCACAACCACATTTTCATTCCACAATTCACGCATGTGTATAATCTAGGTCACTATATCAAAAGTGCCTATGTGAACCATTACATCATAAATCATCCCAGACCACACGCATCCAGGTGTGCGGGGTATCATGCTGGCACGAAGATGGATTATCCCTCGCCAGACTTTCTTATCACATAACCATCATGCGGTACATCGTACTCCATGTGATATACACGGTACAGCGTACTCCGTAAACTCATATCGTAATTGGGGGTGCCATTCCTAGGTCTTATCTACCCCATACCAAGAGTTTTCCATATTCCGTGAAGGAGAGCCTCCCTGCCGAACAGAGCCTCCCCGCCTAACAGAGCCTCCCTGTCTCCTCGGGCTTAAGGATGTTAGCTTAAGGATGTAGGGCTTAAGGATCCTTTCCGTAAGAGAGCCTCCCCACCGAACAGAGCCTCCCCGCTTAACAGAGCCTCCCCGCCTAACAGAGCCTCCCCGCCTCTTTGGGCTTAAGGATGTTGGCTTAAGGATGTTAGCTTAAGGATGTAGGGCTTAAGGATCTTACCTTTACCGTACCTATGTAGGAGAGCCTCCCTGCCTAACAGAGCCTCCCCGCCTCTTTGGGCTTAAGGATGTTGGCTTAAGGATCCCACCGTAAGAGCCTCCCCACCAAACAGAGCCTCCCCGCCTAACAGAGCCTCCCCGCCTCTTTGGGCTTAAGGATGTAGGGCTTAAGGATCTTACCCACTTTCACAACCTTATACGTATCCCCTCGTGCGAACTTGTGCGAGCAAAGCTCTAGCACGACTCATGCATCATGCATCTTCTCATAAAGAGGCGCGTACGAGCATAGCTCTAGTACGGTTATACTCATAAGACAACCACTCAAAATCCACGTACGAGCAGAAGCTCCAGTACGGTTTATAAATATCATTATAGTTTTCAAATCAAGGTGCGAGCTAGGCTCCAGCACGTTTCATACAAATGAAAACATAGAAATCCAGCGTGAGCGAGGCTCTAGCGCGATTTATGTCATACAAATGTGATAGGCGACTCATATAAAATTTATCAATCCCGGTAATTCGGGTTTAGCACTCACAAATGCTTTTCCACAACAACAATACAATACTAGCCGACCTATCTACAAGCTTGCTTAAAGCCAAGCAATTCATTTTGGAAAAACATCAAAACATTAGATTTATGCAATTATTAGCCTTACTATCCCATTTCATAAAATCCACTTCAAATCCAAAACCACGCATATACTCATCGTCATTCACGAATACCATCAATCATTTATTTGAGTAATTCATGCATTTCATACAACACCCAATATTCACCCACAAGTTCAAAGTACGAGCAGCTACCTCTATATACTCACAAAATTCCCTTACCTAGAATCGCGATGTGTGATTCCACTTCCTTAAGCTGCTTACTCGTACGGTTCGGTTCACCTTCAACGAACTCTTCGGGGACTGCACAAAATCGTATCCTGCATTATATTCGATCCATACAATGCAACCCTTGCGCTTGCTATAGTCAATTTAACCTATAGCCTCTATTAACGCTTATATGGCCTCGTTTCATTACTTTACCCATAACTCGAGTCTATGGATCTTCTGAGGCCTATTAACTTATTCAAAATCGATGTTAAATCGACATTAAGCTCATAGTGTTCATATTCCATGAATTCCCTCACTATGGCATTTTATCAATCATAAACATACCCATTTTCACAATTTCTCTAACTCACCAAGTAATTCCATTTAACCATCTACAATCATAAACATTACCCCAATAACAACTTTATCATGCCATAAATCATAAGCTCATTCAATCCCACATATCCCTACATTATACCCATTTTAGATTTCTAGGTCACACCACTTCCACTACATTCCTAGGTAGTTTATCCATCAATACTCATACCAATCAACTCCAAAATCAATTAAATAGCTAATGCATTTGGATTGGAGTGTTAGAATCTTACCAATATGATTTCTCTTCTTACTCCAATTGGTAATGCCCTCAACTCCTTCAATTCCAAAAATGGGAAAATGCCCTCTCACTATGTTGTTCTCCTCTTTGATAGGAACAACTTTGCCTCTAATGATCTCTCTCCAAATCTCACTGAAAATGGCTGATTTTAGAAAGGGAAAGTTGGGTTTTTGGGGTTGAAATTGTAAAGTTTGGTGTTTTTCCGAGATTTCCAGATTTTCAGCTCTCCTTATATAGAAATGACTTGAGGAGATCGATATGGTCCAAGAGGAGATCGATCTGGTCCCTTAAAATCCCTCTTTTTCACGGCATTTTTAAGCTTGAGATCGATCTGTCGAAGCATCAGATCGATCTGTTGAAGCATGAGATCGATCTGTCTAATCATGAGATCGATCTGGTCCCAAACAGAGAGCTAAGGAGATCGATCTGGCTCCATTGGAGATCGATCTGCTCTATTCTTTCGCCCAAATAAGAGCATTCTGGCTCTTCCAGATCGATCTCTCATCCTAGGAGATCGATCTGGACCTCATGTTTTCCAGATTTCCTGCAGTTTCATTGCTGCAACTCATACCAACACACCCTCAATCTATTGCCATGGCCATTTCCTCATCCATCCACCTTTATAACTTGAAAATGGCATCCATTCATACCTTATGCACATTGAAACTTGTGTGCATTCATTGTATATTCAAAGGTATGCAACATAAAACCAAATGGAAGCATAACTCCATTTCATTTTACCACACTACTCATTTTGTGTTTCAATCACATCCATCACTTGCCATAACTCATTTCTTCGTATTCACACTCAATGAAACTTGTATGTACGTTACAATTTATATTACACATGCATACATTGAATCCATGGACTTACATCAATCATACTTTACATTACAAGTCCATACATATTATTTGATCCAATTATTCACATTACCATTATACATATACGGGGTCTTACAGATCCCTTTAAGGCAGAATCATAAGGAGATCGATCTGCCTCCATTGGAGATTGATCTACTCATTTAAATTGTCCATTCCCTGTCACTTTGTCTTACTAGATCGATCCCCTCTTCTCCAAGATCAATCTGGCCTAATAGTTTCACACTATAGTTGTACTCTTGGCCTAAAATCTCAATATATGATTGCCATAATTTACTCCATAGATTATTTCTCATTCAATACTCATTCATCCCTTAGAAATTTCATTCCTTATCACCTCAATATATGAGTACATCACATTTAGCTCAATTAATTACACTTCATGTTCACATTACATAAGTAGATGTGTATAAAATTCTTAAGTCTCACATCATCCCCACCTTAAAAGAATTTGGTCTTCCAAATTCATCTCAACTCGTCAAACAGATGGGGGTACTTTTCCTTCATGAGGCTTTCCAGCTCCCAAGTTACCTCTTCCATTGAGTGATGCTTTCATAAAACTTTCACTAATGGGATGCTTTTAGTCCGAAGCATATTCTCTTTCCTATCAAGGATTTAGATGGGTTCTTCAATGTAGCTCATGTCCTCTTGTATGTTCATCTCTTCATACTCTATGGCATGAGAAGGGTCTGGGTGGTACTTCCTCAACATAGACACATGGAAGACATTGTGTATCCTAGATATCTGTGGGGGTAATGCCAACCTGTATGCTACCTCTCCCACTCTCTCAAAAATCTCGAATGATCCAATGTATTGAGGACTCAATTTTCCTTTCTTTCCAAATCTCATGATACCCTTACTCGGTGATATATTTAAAAATACTGCATCACCAACATCAAACTCAAGTGGCCGTCTATGCACATCTGCATAGCTTTTTTATCTACTCTGTGCAGCCCGTAATCTCTCACATATAAGTTTCACACTCTGTACAGCCTGTTCAACAAGCTCGGGAGCATTTATCTTTTTGTCACCCACTTCTTCCTAAGCTACAGGGGATCTACTCCTCATACAATATAGAGCCTCAAAAGGTGTCATTTCAATACTCGCATGATAGCTATTATTATACACAAACTCTGCTAGGGGCAGGTGATCATCCCATGATCCCTTAAAATCCATCGTACACGCCCTCAACATATCTTCTAGGGTCTGAATAATCCTTTCTGACTGACCATCTGTCTGAGGATGATAGGTAGTACTAAAACTCAACTGAGATCCCAGAGACTCCTGAAAATGGGTCAAAAATCTGGAGGTAAATCGAGAATCTATGTCAGAAGTAATACTCACTGGAGCCCCATGTAACCTAGTTATCTCGTTGACATATAATTCAGCTAAGGCATCCACTGTATCTGTGCTCTTGATGGTAAGGAAGTGGGCACTTTTTGTTAGTCTGTCCACTAGATCCATATAGCGTCACGACCTCTTCGGGTCCTCGGTAAACCCATAATAAATTCCATGGTGACATGCTTCCATTTCCATGTAGGCGCAGGTAAAGGCTGTAATAATCCTCAGGGCTTCCGATGATTAGCTTTCACTTGCTGGCACACTAAACATCTGGCCATATAATCTGCCACGTCTCACTTCATGCCACTCAACCAATACACTTTTCTCAAATCTCGGTACATCTTGGTACTCCTTGGGTGCATGGTGTATCGCGAGTAGTGGGATTCTCTCAATATCTATTTCTTCAGGGCATCATCGTTTGGTATACAAATTCATCCTCTAAATCTTAACAACCCATCCTCACTGACTGTGAGATCTGATTGCGAAGTTTGCTCGGCTTGGCTAACCATATAAATCAACTTCTGATCATCACGCTGCCCAGTTCTAATTCGATCCATGATCCTGAGCTCTATTAGCAGGCTAGCTAAAAATCTAGTCTCTACCTCTTTAACTCTGATTCGGAGTTCAGCGAACTACTCCAATAATTCCCATTCCTTGACCATATAGCAGATATCATACTCTTCCTACTCAGGGCATCAGCAACTACGTTCGCCTTTCCCAGATGGTACAGAATCTCGTAGTCATAATCCTTAAGAAGTTCCATCCATCTCCTTTGTCTCATATTTAACTCTTTCTGATCAAACAGATACCTTAAACTCTTATGGTTAGTGAAGATCTGGAATCTTTCCCCATATAAGTAATGCCGCCAGATCTTCAAGGCAAATACCACAACGGCTAACTCCAAATCATGCGTGGGGTAATTTTGCTCATGATCTTTCAACTGTCGTTATCCATAGGCGACCACTCTTCCATGCTGCATGAGCACACATCCCAATCCTTGATGGGAAGCATCACTATACACTAAAATCCCCCTAATCCCTCAGAGATAGTCAACACAGGTGCCACTATTAATCTCCTCTTTAATTCCTGAAAATTGAGCTCACATTGATCAGTCCATATAAACGGAGTCTCTTTACGCGTGAGCTTGGTCAAATGAGCGACAATCCTAGAAAATCACTCAACAAATCTTCTATAATACCCTGCCAAACCAAGAAAACTTTGTGCCTCTGTAACTGTCATCAGTCTTTCCCAATTAAGCACAATCTCCACTTTAATTGGATCAACTGATACTCTTTCCTCTAAAACTATATGACCAAGGAAAGCTATTCGATCCAGCTAAAACTCACACTTACTAAGCTTTCCATATAATTGCTTATCTCGGAGTATCTGAAGTACTAACCACAATTGCTGTGCGTGCTCCTCATAAGAGCGAGAGTACACCAAGATATCATCAATAAAGACTATCACAAACTTATCTAGATAGTCCATGAACACCTCATTCATTAATCTCATAAAGGCTGCAGGGGCATTTGTCAATCCAAAGGGCATCACTAGAAATTCATAATAGCCATACCTTGTCCTGAAGGCCGTCTTCGGAATATCTTCCTCCTTAATCCTTAATTGGTGATAGCTTGATCTTAAATCAAATTTAGAGAAGACTGAGGCCCCTCTCAGCTGATCAAGCAAATCATCAATCCTTGGCAATGGGTATTTATTCTTCACTGTGGCTTTATTTATTAGTCGATAGTCTATCCATAATCTGAGACTACCATCCTTCTTCCTTACAAATAACACTGGTGCTCCCCATGGTGAGACACTGGGTCTAATAAATCATTGATTCAATAACTCCTGTAGTTATTTCTTCAATTCTTCTAGTTCCACTAACGCCATCCTATATGGAGGTCTAGAGATAAGCTGAGTATCTGGTACCAAATCAATGGTAAACTCCAGCTCTGTCTGGTGGTAAACCGGGCAACTCATCTGGAAAACATCCAAAAATTCACACACCATAGGTATATCCTCAATCCTCGGATGTTCCCGATTATCATCTGAGATGAGTGCTTCATAACCTTCACATTCAAAAGAAAGTTTAATACTCTCAAAAGGTAACATCACAAATTTCAAATTGCTTACAAAAAAATTTCACACCTTTATTTCCTCAACATTTCAAACGTATACTGTAAGGTTCAGGTAGGGAGAAAGTTAAAATCTTAGTGTAGCAGTCTAAACTCACTCGATTGGTTGCCAGCCAATCCATCCCCAAGATTACATCAAACCTATGTATATTTAACATCATTAGATCTGCTAACATTACTCTATCTCCCACCTTTATTTCACATGCTCTACATACCATATCCATTCTCTGTGACTCACGCATAAGGGTATTTACATGTAAGATATACTCTAAAGGTTCAAACTTCAAATTTAACTTACATGAAAAATGTTCAGAAATAAACGAATGCGTGGACCTTGGGTCAATCAACACATGAGCCTTATGATTACAGACAGAGAGTGTACCTCTTATAGTTTCTGCAGAAGTGTTTGATATTTCCTTATCCAGAGCGAACACACGTCCCATTGTGATGGGCTTCTTTCATTTCTCTGCTGCAGTAGCCCATCTCGGGGGATTCACTCTCTGAGGCTACTGTCTGGCAGGCTTCGGAGCATTTGGTCTCTGAGGTTGACGATAGTCTTTCGCTCTATGACCTATATCTTCACATCTAAAATGTCCACGGATCAACCCAGTTAACTTCCCTCATGAGGTCGGCCACAGTCTCTAAAAACCCTTATCTTAGGCCTGACATCTCGAGGGGTCTCCCTAATGATGGGATAAGCTCTGGGTCTCTCCAATCTACCCTTTTGTGCTTCAATCCTTCCTCTTCTGAAGGAACCTCTCCGAATATCTGTTTGAAAAATCACTGGCCTCTTGCCCCTATCCCTAGTCACTACTCTGAACTCATTCTGGGATTGTACAATTTCGATTCCCCTCCCAATCTCTTGTACTCGTCTCAAAGGATCTTCAAACTCAGTAATATACAGCCCTATCAATCGATCTCTGATGATGGGCTTTAGTCCATACACAAATCTCTCGGTGCGGAGCTCTTCATCTTTAAAGGTCTCAGGATCATATTTCAATAGAGTGGTGAATCGACTCTCATAATCATCCACAGACATATCGCCTTTTACAAGATTCAAAAATTCAGCCTGCATCCTTCTCTAGGCAACTCGTGGTACATATTGGGCTCTAAAGGCCTTTGGAAACTCGTCCCAGCTAATCACACCCTGACGGGATATCAGAATACTCTGGGTAGTATCCCACCAATCTTGAGTTCTCCCTTTCAACATATAAGCACCCATACTGACCCTCTCAGCATCCGTGCATCCTAAATAGTCAAATATGACTCTCAACTCAGTCAGCATCTACAAGATCCTTTCTCCCCTTGAATGCGGGTGAATTCATTTTCAAAAAGTCCCTCAGTCGGACCATACATCTGATATCGGGCTGAGTGGCGAGAGGTACCGGGTCCATCTGTACTGGGGGCGCGGGAAGTCCTTGTGGTGGTGTAGGGGTAGTACTATAGGTATTAACCCCAAAATGTTATGCGAACAGCGCTGCCATATGCTTAAAACCCTACTACACATCTTGCTTAACCCGATTAATTCGAGAGTTAGGACTCTCTGGTTATGGGGCAGGTGGCGAAGGTGGCTCTGCCTGCCTCTTCGAATGACCTCGTCGTCTACTCATTTTCAATCTCAATACGTTTCCTGCGCATACACATCAAACTTGATTGAAATCTTAATCCTCAATTTCAGTTCATGACTAGACTTATACAGTCACTTGGGATATATTATATTTCACTTAACCGACACTGACAGTACTAAACACCCTAAGCTCTTATACCAAATAAACTCTGTGACACTCAGGAAGCGTAAAAAATAGGACAAATTTAAAACTTATTTTCATTAATACAGTGCATTCATGTACACTGTCATGCATCATCATACATAAATTATAACACTTTCACCTTAGGATCTCATCATCTAATAATTATATATCACACCATATACATTTCTCAATTTAGAGTTAATTAATCCTAATACATCCCATACATCATTTTTCATCAAGTGTCTGTAAATACAACTTTAGTCTGGGTACATGAAATATTAAAGTATACCTCAAAATACAATATACGGCCTGTAACTCAAGTTCTCCACAAGCCACTACTCCGTACGTCGTAGGAAAACTTTCCTCACTTGAAGAAATCTGAGGGATATAAAAATAGGGTGAGCTTCTAAATCGCTCAGTAAGGGGGTAAGGGACTCATTAACAAAAATGATTAATCACACAGCACAATCATTTTGTCTCGTATGTAAAACTCAATAAACTCAGTAGAAAACGTAGCATGAAATCATTAAAACATCATTCTCATCTCATTTCTCTAAGATCATGCAGAAACATGAGAGTACATGGCTCATTATAAAACCATAGTTACAAGCATATGGAAATCAGGATGCGATAATGGCTTTTCTCATAAAAACGTGATAGAAATCACCTTCGTAATAATGCACGTGGCACAACCACAAAACACAATCTCATGTGTAAAACAGAGACTAGGTAAATAAAAACTCAGATAAAAATATCCGTCATGGCACATTAAAATAATCTCCTCTGGGTACACATCCCAGGCATCCTCAAAAGAGGGAACGTCGACAATATGGTCGTATCTATGATGTATTGGTCTTATGTGTTACCAGAACAAGGCCTGGACTTACATGCTACTAGAGCAAGGCCTCTCCTCATGCACACTATCGATCTTACATGCTACCAAAGTAAGGCTCAAACTTTTATGCTACCAAAGCAAGGCCACCCAACGCTACCAGAGTGAGGGTCATCTCACGTTACCAGAACGAAGGCATCTCTCACTACCAAAGAGGAGGAACATCAGACTTACATGCTACCAGAGCAAGGCCCGGACTTACATGCTACCAGAGCAAGGCCCGATGTGTTATCACATGACACGCCTAAGTCTCAGTAATAGCTATTATCATATAAAACTGTCATGCCTTCACGTAAAGCTCATAATGATTTTTCTCATAAAACTAGTTTGAAAACCTCTTTGTACCCATCACAAAACATGTCAAAACTGAGCTAAAATGGTAAAACCACGCACACATTTCTCAAATATCAGTACGCCTTAACGTAGAGCCCAAATCCCTTTTCAATTTTTAAACTCAAACAGTTTGTAAAAAAAATTCACACTTCGTTTACAAACTCATAAAAATTGGGCCCCAACCGGCTGTAAAATCGTGTGCAATAACTCAATCACAACTCATAAAAACATGCTTGTTTCTCAAAATATTTCATGCTACAATTATCATCCCAAATCACATACAAAAATGAGTTTAAGTTTTTCCTTACCTTGTTGCACCTCGTATAGTGCAATCGTTTCCCTCAAATGACAGACTAGCCTCGAATTCCTCTTAGAAACTCCCGGGCTGTCCAAACGATGTAAAAATATCATCAATACATCATCACATTGTCTCTAATCTCAGCATCAAGCATATTTGTTCACATTCTCAAAATTTCTCAATACCTCAATGATTCTAACAACCCTAACCATTTTTAGCCTACTCATCATAACATCTACAGCCATAATCGTAGAAATCTACTTCCAAATCAAGGATTAAAGCTTAAAAATTTACCCAAAACTTATGGAGTGCTCAATTCACGCCTCAGCTCAAATCGTCATTCGATTCCTAAGTATGTTGTTCTCCTTTTGATGAGGAACAACTTTCCTTCTTGTCATAACCTTTGATTCTGTAAATATCGTAAAATTTTCAATGTAATTGATGTTGTCTATAAATAATAATTTAGACAATTAAGGTCAAATGTGTGAATATGGGTGAATTTATTTGAGTATAAATATTAGACTAACCTTATTTTTACACTGCATTGAGAATTTAATCAAATACGTAGACATACATGTTTTTATATATATGTATGCAATGTTTAATTTATTTCCCAACATTAAAATACATGTGCAAGGGAATACAATTATACACAGATAATTATATATAAGAATAAATGCACCCATGTATATAAGTGTATATATATATATAAGTGTATGTATATATATATAAGTATACATACATGTTAGCTGAGAACTTTCTTCAGTATTATGTGCAAGGTATACCTACAAACTTATATACATAAATACACAAGGGAGGAATGGTCACGACAGGAAGAAAATTAGAGAAGGAAGGGGTGAAAGTATTAAGAAATATGTATGTACACAGTACATATAAGGTAGTGTTGCTGTCAGTGGAAGGTAAAGACATGAAAGGAAACGAGAAGGAAAAGGAAAAAAAAAATCTGGAGCAGGGGTAGGAACAGGGAGATATCTATTCAGCCTAGTCTGCTACTCCCATATTGTAGTTGAGTAAATTAAGAGCAAAGTCTGAGTGACAAGAAACAGAAGGAAGCACCTGTCGAGCCTATCCTTCTCCCTCTCCACGCTCACGCCATCGACCTCTCACCAGCACGTCTTCTCTGCTATGATTTTGTACATTCATAAAAGTGAAAAACGAGCGAAGAGTGAAGGAGAAGAGAAGCTCGCTGCTAGAAACAAGAAAACGTATGAAGCGAGAGACTTGTTGGAACACAAACATAGGTGAAAAACGGAGGGAGCAATGTGAAAAAGGTTGGAAACAGATTAGGGAGAGCTGGCTAGGAAATGGTGAAACAGGAAAGGCGAAAGCAGTAGACGAAATAAGGGCAGTGGTAGCTGGTTATCGGGTATGAGCAGAGGCGGACGGAGCAGCTGGAGACGAGATCGAGAAATCCAAGATCGAGGTAATGCATCTCTGTTTCATTTGCTGAAAATGAGATCGGGTAGTGCGCAGCCTTGTCGAGGGAGAAGCAAGTTGAGGCAGAGGCATTTGAAGGATGCTGTTGGTGTTAGGAGGGACATGAATCAGAAGCTGGGGTCAGCAGGCTGGAAGCAGGGGCATGAGATCGTGGGCAGTTACAGGCTGAAAACCATAGCAGGGAATTCGAGAAGAGGAGCTGAGTTGCTGAATGACTGGATAAACCGAGAAGGAGCAGCATTCCTCTCGACCTTACTCAAAAACATGACGACTTAGCTGGAGTCTCTCAGGTGGCGCTCGGGTTGGAGTTGAAGAAGACGATGAACATGGGAGTTAGAGGAGGATGTAGGAAACGGTAAATCGAGAATTGAAACGGAAGGGAGACCACGATAGGATGGCAAGACATGGTAATGAAGATGATAGCCAAGAGGGGAGAAGGAGAAAAAATAGGAGATGATGGTGATGCCGAGGAGGTGAGGAAACAGGGAGAGAAAAATGAAATGCACAGTGACAATGCAAGAGAAGAAGAAGAAGAAAGTTAGTTGGAGGGAAAGTTTAAAAGGAGTAAAAAAAGAGTAAAAGAGTAAAAGTATATATATTTTTATATATTTATATATAAAAGTTATATATGAATATATAAAAATATTCGGAAATAGGAGAGGAGGTACGAAAGAATTCGAAAAAACTCGAGGAAGGAACTCCGGGGAAATTAACCAAGCAGATCAGACCAACAGATTTCAGTCACTAAAGACATTTTGGACTGCAGACTGACACTGAGGTAAGGAAAATTCTCGTCACTGCTAGAGATAAATATGTGTAATTTTCTTATATTTGTAGATATAAAATTTAGGTTGAATTTCGTAGTACTGAAATTACCGAAAAAACATAGGCTGAATTTTATGACTCTGAAAATTAGCAATTTTAGCTTAGTTGAATAATCTAATTTTTACGGATTGAATTTAAATGGTTTGCAAAGATTCTGTTGTGACTTGAATTTTGTTTTAAATATCGAAAATTTTGAATTTTGAATTTTTATAGACTATTTTCTGGGATTTTTTTGAAAAAGGGCTAGTCAGCCTGTTTTGAACGGTTTCTAGAAACAATTGAATTTATATGTGATTTAAGGAAAAATGATATATTATAAAGTTATTCTGATAATATGTGCTTGAACGCGTATTGACTGTGTGTCGTACGGTCCGTCTCGCACTGATTTTGAGATAAAGGCATTGGTGAGATCATGCTGCATTTTTTGTCTATTCTGTATCTGTGGTCCACGAGTACAATGTACCATGCTTCTGATTCTGTTTCTGGTCTTCGGATATTCTGATCTGTGAGCTATTTGGGTAGCTGACCACTCCCACGGCGATTGACATCCCGACACACTTGGCCCATGAATAGCCCGGAGTCACTGACATTGACCAATAGTCATTTCTGATATCTGATATAACATGTCTGCCTTATCTCATCTATTTGAACTTCTGAATTGACTCATGATTTTATATCGTATGGAACTGATTATTTTAATGCACAAAAGACCGTGGGGGCCACCTCTTGAATCCTGCGGGAGCAAAGTGCCACACTGTCGTTGCTTTTAAAAGCTGTTTAAGGTTTTAAAAATGGTATTGATTTCAGTTCCATTTTCATACTGAATTTTTCTGCTTGAATTGAGATATCTAAAAATCTGTTTGTTTTACTACTGGAAAATTTTGAACTTTCTAGATTTACAACAGTAGCTAAATGTATTATCAATACATATTCTGTTTCTGAAAATCTGTTCTTGGTATTTGTGCTTTTGCTGACACTAAATCTGTTTTCTGAATTCCAAATCTGGTATCTGAGAAATTACCAAATCATCTATATACTTTTTGAAAATATTTCAGATTTGGTAAATATAAAAATATATATTTTTATAGGTAGTGTATTTATCTACCTGCTATGGGATTTTTCTTACTGAGCATGTTGAGCTCACCCCCTTACTTTCCTCCACAGAGTCCCTCTGTAGCTGGGATCGCTTCCGTTAGTAAGGCATTGCACATAGTTATGGTTTCGCGGAACATATTGCTGCACCGAAGGTATACCCAGATTTAAAGAAGTTCTGTTGTATCTAAATTTTTTCGTAAGTACAGTAATGCAATACAATATGTGTCTGGAGAATGTGAACATATTTTATTTAAATTTGTTACTGAGAAAAAAATTTAATCATACTGAACACTGTTCTAATCTAATATCGAATTATAACTCAACCGAAATATCAGTAAATTCGAGCGTTACAGATTCGGACGAAAATGAGCATTTTGGAGGAGAGAGAAAGCTAGGGATTTAGTTTTCTGGAGAGAGAAGACGAGTTCCGACGTAAACACATGGTCCTTATATAGGCGGAAGGTGGGAGATCGATCTGCTCTTGGGTGGAGATCGATCTGCCTTTGAATTTGTGTAAACCCTACAAATTTCCTACGTTGAATTAGATTATATAAAAATGAAAATATTATATTTTAATGGAAGTGTGAATGTTCGTTGTAGGGCTCGAGGAATATAGGAGCCAAGAAACCCGTGAATGACCGAAAACTCGAAGATACAAGAAGTGATAAAGCAAATGCAAGTACGGAGGGATTGAAAAATTTTAAATTAATACTTGTAAAAACGTGTATCGAAAATTCGTGAGGAGTGATGAAATCCCAATAATATTTCATTTTCGAAATAATAAGAGTTTCATGGAAGGCATGGATATTATGTCATTGGATAATTTTACAAGAAAATGTGTATATATAGATATATATATACATAAGCGTACATGTATGTATAAATATACATGACATTTAAATAGATAGGTAATAATATATATATATATATACATATATATATATATATATATATAACAAATATATATATATATATATTATGTAATGTATATTATTTAATATATAAGTATTAGTAAATAATAAATAAAGCATGAGACAAGAATTTATAAATGGACACAAAACAATAAAAATAAATAAATAATAATAATAATACAAACAAACAAACAAATATCTATCTACCTACTAATATAACATATATATGTATATGTTAATATAATATATATTAATATTATATATATAATATGTTGTACAGAATTGGCTTTCAAAGAAAGCCAATTTCGTCTCCTGCTAATTGAAAAAGGAAATCAAAAACAGAGGAGCTGGGCGGGAACCGAAGAAGAGAAAAGAGAAAAGGAAGAAGAAGAAAATGGAAAAAGGAAAGGGGGAAGAGGGAGAAAGGCCAATCGGCTGGAAGGGAAAAGAGAAAAGAAAGGAAGGGAAAGAAGAAAAGAAGAAAAGAAAGAAGGGGAGAGCTGGTTCTGCCGAGGAAGAAGAAAAGGAAAGAAGAGGAAAAAGAAGAGAAAGGAAGGAGAGGGAGCTGCTGGCCGGGAGAGAAAAGAAAAGAGGAAGAAGAGAAGGGAAGAAAGAAGAAGAAAACTGGGAGCAGGACCGCGAGGAAGAGGGAGAGAACTGCTACTGACCGAGATCGAAAAGTGAAGCAGGAGCAGTCCCTGGAAACGTGAAACAGAGCAGGAAAGTTGCTGCTGGAGGGAGACCGAGGGAGAAAGAGGCCAAAGATGGGAGCTGGAAACTGAGACTGAAGAAGGAGAAACTGAGAGGTAGGGTTGGAAACCGAGACTGAAGAAGAAGCAACCGAGAGGCAGGGCTGGAACCGAGAGGTTGAGGAAGAAGGAGAAACCGAGGATGTGTAGGGCTGGAACCGAGAGCTAAGGGAGAAAAGGAAGTGGGACTGAATTAAGGTTGAACAGAAGCAACCGAGAGGGGGGAAACAGAAACAGGAATTGGAAATTGAGACAAGTTGAAGAGGTGAAGCCTGGAAACCGAGGGCCACAAAGGAAAAGAAAAAAAAAGGGGAGACTGAAGAACAAACCAAGAGGAAGAAAAAAAAGGGGGAAAGGCTAGAAATTTAGAAAAGAGACAAGGTAAATTTATAAATAGGTATATTCCATATACATGTATGTATTTGTATGTTTGAGGTATAAGCTTGTTAGTGTGAATTAAGTTGTGTGTGAAATGAGGAATAGAAAAATGTATATATGTATATTTAATTGTACATGTATATATATATATGTGATTGTGTATAAGTATGATAAGGTAAAGTGTATATATGTATATACATGTATGGATATTCAATGTACATGTGGATAAATAGGTTGTAGACACTAGCACGTTAGTGTGAATTAAGGTGAATGTGAAATAGACAATATATATATATATGTATGTATATATATTTATGTGATTAAGAATAAGGAAATTAAATGGTAAAACGAATGTGTGTATATATAACTGGGTATATACATATAGCCGTATATGATAAGAGTGTATATTAGTTCGTGTTCATACAAGAATATGTATGTATATGTGATAAGGAAAAATGAAAAACAATAATATATATATATATATATATATTTAGGTGTATATGCATATGGGTGTATATAAGATGAATGTGTGCTAGTTTATGTACATGCAAAGAATGTATATATGAGATAGGGAAAGAATGAAAACAAATAAATAAATAAATAAATATATATATATATATATATATATATATATACATATGGGAGTGTATATATATATGTATTTATGTGTACATACATGTAGAGTTATATAATAAGGTGTATGTCAATAATTGTACATACAAAATAATGTGGTAAGAGAAAATATATAAACGTGCGTGTTGACTTAGGTACGTACAATAATACGTACACATGCAGTAGTAACGAATAGATTACGATTTTAACGCAATTCGGACAATTCGCACGAATAGGGTGCTAAATATACGATTTCGGTGTAGGTGATCGTAGAAGGAATTAAAGGAGGTACTAAGAGGCGTCACCACTCGAATTCGTGAATTTCGATAGATCGAGGTAAGGGGATATAATTTAAAACGGTAATAGTTACTTTCCGAACCTTGATAAAGAAAGCTTGCAAAGGCATGAAGTATGATTTTCATGCATGTTTCTAAATTATATTTCTGATAAAGACTATGCTCTCTGTATTTATGTTTTTGAATAATTGTATATAACTGAATTTGATTTCGGAATAAGAGCATGTCTTCTGAAATGATCTTTCGAATAAGATGATTTTATTTCGATGTTTTCGTATATGAAAACTATAGTTGTTTTGAGACTAAGGGCCATTTATGTTCTATGCTTATGCTTGTCAACTTCGCATGTGTGGCGTCTTACTCGCATGTGTGGCGTTTGAACTCGCCTATGTGGCTCCTGTATTTCACCTTCGTGGTGCCTGTATTTCGCCTTCGTGGCACCTGTACTTTGCCTTTGTGGCGTCTGGAATTACCTTCGGGTTTTGAATTCCCTCTACGGAGGATAACCTGGTTATTTGCCGCGTGACGAATTTGTTATTGCCGCGTGATAATTATGTGGGCCGATGTAGTCTCAATTTGAAAATTAAACTCTGATTTCAGAAACAGATTTTGTAGTATGTGATTTGATATGTATTCTTGTTTGGAATTCTGAATGTACGACCCGTTTTACGTAATATCTGTTAAGTTTCACGTACTTAAAGAATTACGTTTTAAATCTCGATGTTTCTGATTTTCCTTAATCTTTGAATGTCATTTATATTAGTTTTCAGAAAGTATCATTATACATACTATTATGTTTTCTACATATTTGAATTGCTGGGATCGTTTTAAATACATTTTCTTACTGGGCTTTTTCCCGAAAACTCACCCCTCTACCTCTCAGATTAATTGCAGTGATCCGTAGACGCTACCTGCCGCGTACACGACGTAGGCTGGTGGGGAGAGCTACCCTAGGCTACTTTTTGCACATGCAGAAAGGTATACATTTACATTCCTGTACCAAACATATCTGTACGCACAGACACGTATATTGGGAATATTTTTGTTGGGCTGTAATTTGTAAGGAAAACGATGTAAACAATATTATTTTAGGTTTATATTTTGAGATGGCTAGTATTAAATCGAAATCGATATATTGAGCTGTAAAAGTGAATTGGGAAAGTATGCATGGTAGTTGTAGATATCTAGGATCGTTGGAAAGCATGCTTGGTAGCTGTGAATATCTAGGATTGTCGAAAACAACTAAATTGCAGGTGGGTAGGCTCATATGTAAGTCGTTATGCTGCCGAAATTTTTATCGGCCATATAAGTTAAAGTATGAAAATTGATTATAATTACGAATAAAGAATAAGGAAAAGTGTTTTGACACTGCACAGGAATACAACCTAAGTGAATAAGGGAATAAGTGGGTAAATTAAATTCAAAAAAAAATTTCCCCCGATTTTCAAGGGTCAAGGGTCGTAACAATTTGGGAACGTTTTGGGCACTTTTTATGCCTACCAAATCGATCTATCGTGGGGCAAGATCGATCTTATAAACTTGAGGAGATCGATCTTCTCCTTGTGAGGAGATCGATTTGTATTTTACAGAAACATTTGGAGATCGATCTACTCTTGTAGAAGATCGATCCCTTTAAGGCAGAAGCATAAGGAGATCGATCTACCTCCATTGGAGATCGATCTGCTCATTTAAATTTTCCATACCCTGTCACTTTGGCTTACCAGATCGATCCCTCTTCTCCAAGATCGATCTGGCCTCATAGTTTCACACTATGGTTGTACTCTTGGCATAAAATCTCAATATATGATTGCCATAATTTACTCCATAGATTATTTCTCATTCAATACTCATTCATCCCTTAGAAATTTCATTCCTTATCACCTCAATATATGAGTACATCACATTTAGCTCAATTAATTACACTTCATGTTCACATTACATAATTAGATATGTACAAAATTCTCAGGTCTCACATGTTGAGCTCACCCCTTTACTTTCCTCCACAGAGCCCATCGATATCTTGGACTGCTTCCGTTAATAAGGAAATTTCGTAATAGCTGTGATTCCGCGGAGTATACTTTTACGTCAAAGGTATACCCAGTTTTTAAGAAATTCTTTTGTATCTAAAATTTTTATAAGTACAGTAATATAGATGAGATGTGCTTGGGGTAAAGTGAACATATTTTATTTAAATTGTCACTAAGAAATAAAATTAATCAGATTGATTTATTGTTCTGACCTAATATCGACTTGTAGCCCAACCAAATTGTGTGTAATTCGGGTCGTTACAACATATGCATGGTACAATAGAAGACATGAAAGTGACATAACTAAAATTAAGTAAAAATTGTATATGATATGGTAAAAACTAAAAATAATATGTTTTGTGTTTCTCCTATCCATACGAAATTTTCATGTTTTACACGATATAAACATGATTTTACATGACACGAACACGAATTATAAATATAACTTGCCAAGTCTACAAGTAAGATATAAATTAATCTTAATTTTTTATAAAATAATTTCATTCAATTAATTATTTAATTTTACAATAATTAAAATTTAAATCTTATAAAATATATAAAAGTAAAAGCTTTTGGCTAAAAAGAAAATATCTTATGTGGATAACTTAACTTTTTTACACAGAAGATAATAAATTAATTATAATTTTCTATAAGATAATCCTATTCAATTAATTATTTAATTTTAAAATAGTTAAAATTTTAAAAAATATATATTTCAATTATTTTATCTTCATTTAAATCAATTAAAATTTATATCAAAATTTGATTTCTCATTTATCACTTCTTATGTTATTTTTAAATTTAAGAAATTATCCTATATTTTAATCAGAATTATTCGAAAGTATTAGATATTTTCCCAAAAAATTTAAAACTAGAATTTAAGTGTATAAATTTTAGCACTAAATTAAACTCCAATGTCCTCATTTCTTTCGATTTTTATTCCATTTATTTTTCAGATTTTTCATTCCACTGCGCAATTTTGATTCTACATATTTGAGCATAAATCAAAACACCCCTTCGTATCAACTCATTAAAGCAAAAGTATTGTAATCCTTATTAAAAGGACGATGTCCAAGTATAAAGTTCATGTTATGAAAATGAATGTGCAACTGTGTGCATGAAAAGAACTTATAACCAATATCCAAGATGCCTAACAATTTATTAAGAACAATATATATAAAATGAAGCCAAACAAAATTATTTAAAATATAAGGAATTAAATTAAATAAAAATTAATACCATTAAATCAAAACATAGGATAACACATGATTAAATAATAGCTCGATTCTAAAAGGTCCTAGTGGAGTTGCCAAGTTGTCATTATGATTTCGTACAAGGACTTGACTGCTAGATAATTTTTACAACACAAAGGTAGTCATCACCAATATATTTTTTTTTTACTAGATGTGAATTTAACGATGTAAATGAGTACCCTATAAACGGATGCTCAACATTACCCGACCTGATTAAGTTGGGTCAGGATATTTAATAATCAAGTTCGAGTAAGGTTCAAGTAATGATCTTGGGGTACCTTATTACCCAAACCCAATTATAAATAATATTTTTAAAATATTATTATATATTTTTATTTATTAATTATTAATTATTAATATAATATTTAATTAAATTAATTCATTAAGTATTTTATTTATGATTTATAATATTGATTTATTTTTATGAATGAATTTAAATTTATTAATTTATTTCTTAATAATATGCATTAAAAATAATTTTAAATTTAAATTTAAAAATCAAATTTTGACTTAATAAACGAGTATTTAAACAGGCACGAGTAGTTAATGGGTATTTCATATATTATATGGGTAGGGTTCAAGTAGTAAAAATCAAAATATTCGTGTAATTAATTAGGTTCGAGCATTGTATAATATAATCGGGTTCGAGTTCGGTATTTCAAAAATTGTGGGTACTCGTCCCGTTTACATCTTTAGATGTGATTGTCCAATTAAAAATATTTATCTTTGCAACAAAATTTGAAAATTAATTAAGTCTTATTAAAAAGATAATTTTTGGTCTGCATAAAATAAATTTTGAGTTAAGGAGTACGGTTACGTGCCAAGAAAGATTAACACTTTCATAGTGCCCATTTAAAAATGTTACCATTTAATCACGTATTACCCTTTTAATCTTAAGAAAATGGTTTTAATTCAATATTTAAAAACAATTTTCTTTTCACAGATCATTTTTTCATTATTTATTTATTTTTTATTTTGAATTTCATTTTGTTGGAAAGAAATGAGAATCTTTCATATTGAAAATTATATCGAAATATTTGTAAATACCATAAATTTTTAATATACTCGGTATAGCTATCAATAATAATTTGAAAAATTAAAATTTAAAATAAAAAGTGTGGATATAGATTGAATTAATTCGAGAATAAAAATTTGTCTAACCTTTTTTTTTTTACTACGTATAGATGAATGCCATGTCATAATTACCCTTCAAGATTTACGTATAGGTATATATACATGTACGAATGTATCCAAATATATGTACCTGTATAATTGAATAAATATGAGAAGGAATGCATATAAGTGTATATGTATACATTCATATATATATATATATATATATATATATATATATATATATATATATATATATATATATATATATATATATATATATATATATATATATATATATATATATATATATACATACATATGAATATATACATAGGGGAATATATAGGTCTATTTTTATGCCAAAACTCGAGAACCCCATTTAGTAAATGTATATAGGCATAAACATGAGTTGTTGGAAGGATGGAAATGTTTGGTGGGTAAAGAGATGATTGACAAGCAAAAGGCATGGGAACATTCGGGGGAAATTAGAGGAAGCAAGGATGCCGACCCATAAGTGTCCATGGGCAGTCGGTGGAGTCTAATCTGCCTAGGAAAATGGAAAACCAATAGGAAGGAATTATATATATATATATATATATATATATGAGTGTGGAAGATTGGAGCAGAGGAGAGAGCTCGAGTTCGGCAAGGTAAGGAAAATAATGTATATGCAAACTAACACAAAGAAAAGAAATTGAGATAAAAGCAATAAATAGAAGTGAAGTAGACAAAAAATATATATACGAAGTACATACAAATCTGGGATAACAGTGGAGGAGACGTGCACATTATATGGTGAGTGCTAGAACTGTTGCTATAGTGAAGGAGCTAACATGTGTAGAGGAAAAGAAAAGCAGGTAACTAGTATATGAATATAAGCAAACTGTCACAGAGCAAGGGAATGAACGGTAAACTGGGGAGGAAATGTGCATGCAGAATGCAATAGGCAATAGTGTATGATGGGAGCAGGAAATGTGAAGTAGGAAGTGTGAATTATATGTATATATATATATATATATATATACACATCAGACCAAGGTAGGGAAAGGGGATCGAGAGAGAGAACGAGTGAGGGAGAGAGTGAAATTGAGAAGAGACCGAATCAGGAAGAAAGAGGAGCAGGGGGAGTAGCTCATTGCAGTAAAGACCGAGGTGGGCTAGTGTCAGCAGTAACGAGGACCGACTGAACCAAATAAAGAGTGAACCAAGAAAAGAGAAACTGCTGCAAAAAAAAAAAAAAAAAAAGTATAGAAACAACTGGAAAATAGAGGAGAAATTAAGATGGTGGTGCTCGAACGTTGCTGCTGGTATCCTAAGAGAATCCCGAACTGAGGGATGAGACCTACGAAAACAAGAAGCCTCGAGGTGCAGGACTGATCCTGGAACAAGGAAATTTAGCTCTCTGAAAAGTAGAACGAAGGGGAAGACAATGTGGAGTTACCAAACAGATGATGAGTGAAAGCTCGGGTTGGAGCAGGTTGATAAACAGAGACTGGCCCGAGCATATGGGGAGCAAAAAAAGAAAAGAGAAGAAACTGAGGACATAGGTTATATACATATAGATAGGAGACAATGAGAAATGGGAATGAAACAGAGGACGTTCTTCCCTCTGGAAAATGAAGCCGAAAACAGAGATGAGGAGATGAGATTGGAGACTAGCGAAGCGTGAGTTAGAGGCTTCCTCTTGTGGTGAAAGACTGGAAAGCTGAGGGAGGATGGAAGGATGAGACCCGAGCCGAGAGGTAGCAGCAACTAAGAAGGGATGGTGAGGATGATGAGCTACTGTCGAGGGAGAAGAAACAATGAAGAAATAGAGGAACATGGTTGCAAGGGGAGTTCCCTACCGTGAAACAGCCATCGAAAAATCGAGACTTGGAGGGGAAATGTGTCTGAAGTCGAGAATGAAGGAGCTGATGATGACAGACGGACGACTGATGAATAAGAAAGAAGAAAAGAAGATGGTGAATAGTAACGATAATGAAGAAGAAGGAGAGTTGGCGGGAAAGAGGGAAAGGTTTAAAAATAAATAAATAAATAAAGTAAAATAAAATAATATATATGCATATATATAAATATATATATATATATATATATATATATATATATATATATATATTTGTATTTTAGAGAATAGAAGAAAATTGAGGAAAGAAGACAAATGTACTGAGAAATTGGGAACCCGGGAAAAAGTGTTCAAGTGGAATTAACCCGAGTGGATCGGACCCCCTGACTCGCAATATTGAGGCAATCGAGGACTACAGACAGACATCGAGGTAAAGAAAATTTCAAGTGCTGCTAGAGATAAATTACACGTATTTTTTCGATACTTTGTAGGTATAAATTTAGGTCGTATTTCTACTGTAGAAAAATATTCGTGAATTGTTAAAAATATCTGTGTATATTTCCTGGGTATTTGAGACTGCAAATTTTAGGACAGAAATTTTTAGTCGCTTGAATTATAGAAAACCTTAAGTTGATTTTACGCTTTGAAATTTAAGAAAGAGTTTTAAAACTTCGTAAAAACAGTATGATTTTCGATATAGTATTATCAAGCCTATTTAAATAGATATTTGGGCAGTTTTAAAATTACTTGTGAAAAATTTAAAAATTTCAAAATTATACTGAAAAACCGTGTTTTGTGAAAAAGTGAAAGACCAGCCTATTTTAATCTATTTTATGAGCTGAAACAAGATTAAAGTATTTGAGGTTAAAACCGTGCCAATCAGACGTGTATTGTTGTGTGATCTTGCACTACCTACTTGCATGTGATTTAAAGCGTTTTGATATTAAAATCATGCATGTCAGGCGTGTATTACTATATGATCTTTCACTACCTGCTTGCACGTGATTTGAGGTAAATAGGCGACAGTGAAATTATATGGATTTGTGAATAATTGAAATTATACTGAATGGTGAATGATGCCGAGGTCCATGGAGTACGATGTACCATGCTGTGTGCATGTGTGTACGATGTACCGTGTTACTGGAAAATAATGTACTGTGTGAGCTGTATGGGTAGCTGACCACTCTCACGGCACCTGATATCTCGGCACACCTGGCCCGTGAATTGCCCGGAGTCACCAACATTAACCAATAGTCACTTCTGATATCTGATATAGTGTGAAATGCCTTACCTCGTCTATTTGAAATTAGATAAATAAAAATGTGAATTGTGTTGTGATTTGAAACTGTGTGTTTCACTGCTTGAATTTCGAAATTGTGAAAGCTGTGTGGTAAAATGTGAAGATACTATTTATTGATTTCCATTTCTGAACTGAAATTTTTTCAGTATGATTTATGAGAAATTTATTTGTGGCATAAGTATATAGGTAGTGTATTTCTCTACCTGCCACATGTTTTTCTTACTGAGCATGTTGAGCTCACCCCCTTACTTTCTTCCACAGAGCGCTTTGGTAACTTGGATCACTTCCGTTAGTAGGGCATTTTGCACAGCTGTGATTCCGCGAAGTATTTTTCTACGTTGAAGGTATACACAGTTGTAAGAAATTCTTTTGTATCTAAAACTAATATAAGTACAGTAATGCATACGAGATGTGTATGGGGAATGTGAACATATTTTGTTTCAATTTGTTACTAAGAAAAAAATTTATCATTCACAGATTGGATGGAGGAAGTGGATAAAAGAAAGATATTTTCTTCCGATCTGGTTAAACAAGTTTCTGAGGATGTTCAATTGATTTTTGAGAGGTTGAGAACAACTTAGAGCTGACAAAAGAATTATGCTGACCAAAGATGAAGACCTTTGGAGTTTTCAGTTGGAGATTCAGTATTTCTGAAAGTTTCTCCATCCAAAGGCATAATGTGATTTGGAAAGAAAAGAAAGCTAAGTCCCCATTATATTGGGCCTTTCTAGATTTTAGGCTGAGTGGGAGACAAAACGTACATATTGGCGTTACCGTCAAAGTTATCGAGCATTCATAATGTCTTCCACGTTTTGATGCTTCACAAGAATTACCCAGATCCGACAAAGGTAATTATGTTTGAACCACTGGAATTAAAAGAGAATATAACACATGTAGGGAAACCAATTCGGATCTTGGAGAGGGAAGGAAAAATGTATACATTATACCTGTATAATTGAATAAATATGAGAAGGAATGCACATAAGTGTATATGTATACACTATGTATACGTATACATTAATGTATACATATACACTTATGTGCATTCCTTCTCATATTTATTCAATTATACAGGTACATATATTTGTATACCTTCGACCATGTATATATACCTATACGTAAATCTTGAAGGGTAATTATGACATGGCATTCATCTATACGTAGTAAAAAAAAAAAAAAAGGTTAGGCCAATATTTATTCTCGAATCAATTCATCCATATCCACACTTTTTAATTTTAATTGTCCAAATTATTATTGATAGCTATACCAAGTATATTGAAAATTTACGGTATTTACAATATTCTAATACTCTGATAGCATTTTAAATAATTTTCTTATCTAGAGATTTCTTAAAAATTGTTACTTGTGATCTAAAGAATCTCATCCTTGAAATATTCACACTTATTAATATGATGCATCTGATGTAAACGTGAATGAAACATATGTAAGATTTTATTTTTTAAAAAATTATTTATTTTAATAAGAATATGCATCATTGAAGAAAATCACACTAAATATTATAATATTTTAGGAATATTTAATGGGCTTTTCTCACTAGAGATCAATTAGAAATCACTACTTGTAAATTTCTTATTTCTAACATTTCATCATCAGAAATTATTTGTTTATTTATTTATTTATTTTAAATTTTATTCATTATTAAAAATTTATTAAATCAAATATGTATATAAGAACATTAAGGATCATTAAAGGTAAAAATAAAAATAAAAAATAAAAATAAAAATAATTTTTTTTTTATTTTTACATTTATTTTTTACTTTTTATACTTTTAAAATAAATAAATAGATAAATAAATGGATATGTGACAATCGAGAATTCCTTGCTCTTGCAAATTAATTTAATCTAATAATGGGAGCAATTAAATTGTAAGAATTATTAAGGTTATTGATAACTGTCTGTAAAACCTAGAATTTTCGTTGTATGAACTTAATACGATAATGAATAAGTTGATTTTGTAAATTCGTGTATGTTATGTGGTTGTTGGATATGTTAGTAAGAGTTATGAATGTTTATGGAATCTATGCCTTATGACAATTAAGTTGAGATGATTTATGTTTATGGAATTTATGCATGTATAAAGCATTAAATATGAGTTAAGAAACTTGATATTATGAAATGTTGTGGACTTGTTCTTGATGATTTAAATGTGTTTATGTATGCCTTGATGATTGATTTTGAGTTATTGGTATAAGTTTAGAAGATGAAAGTTGCGTGTTTTTAGGGTTCAAACATCCATAGAATTGTGTTCCAAGTCAAGGGACCGATCCTCTAAGCCAAGGGGACCGATCCCCTTGAAGTCAAATTGCAAAAATGAATAGTAAGGGAGTAAGAGACTGATCCTTTAAGCCAAGGGATAAATCCCTCTACAAATAGAATGAAAAAAGGAACAGTAAAGGCATAGAGGGATCGATCCCTTCCTTAAGGGGATCGATCCCTCTTGGGATATAATGTGTCTTGAGAGTAATTTTTAAAGGAGATAACCGATCCCCTCAATAAAGGGATCGATCCTCTAGTGTCTTGAAGCTTTAAAAAGTGTTTTAAAGATACAGGAAAGTTAGGAAAGAAAAGGGGTAACCCGAGAAAAGAAATGGAAAGGAGAAAAAAGGGAAAAAAGAGAAAAAGGAAGAAAAAAAGAAGAAGAAAGGCAAGAAGCTTTTCCCCACTCATACTCTCTACCTCCATTTCACCAAAACACTAGATCTAGAGAGAGATTTGAATAAGAGAAAGAAAGAAATGAAGAGGAAGAAAAAAGGTTTTGGCTCTAAAATAGGAAATCAAAGGTAAGGGACTTTAATCTTAGATTTGTGTTGGTGGGTGAGTTTATTTATGGTTATTGAAATGCTATTAATGAAGTATTTAGGGATATTTGTGATTAAGGTCATTAATTGGTGTGGAAGCTTAGAGAGAAAAACCCAGGATTTCTTTCCCTATAAGGTATGATTTTTTAAAATTCAAAAATAAATTTATGTTATGATTTGTGGTATAATATGTTAGTTGCTTAAGCAGATTTTGTATATAAAATTTATGGAATGATGATTTAAGGTTGAAATTGATGAATTAGGGTTTTTATGTATAGATGTTGACATTTGTGAATTGATGATGTTATGATGTTGAGGATGAATATAGGATTTTGTATGGTATGATTTATGATAATGAATGATATGAGTTAGCCTATAAATGATGATTTCTAAGTTAAACTTAAGAGGAATTAAGAGAAAATGTTAAGTTAGGAAGGGTTGGTTTTATGAAAGCTTAAGAAAGTTAAAAGAGTAAAGATCTAAGTTGTGTACTTTGCCTTTTACAGCAAAGAGGGCTTTTGGGATAAGTTGGGCAATATAGATGCATTGTCTAACTTGAGCTTGGTGCCAAAAAACTAAGATCAAATGTTGCGATCGTCTCAAGATAAGGGATTACATGTAGAGTCATGGTGTCAATTAGTTTTTAAGCATGTATGTAAGTTTATGAAGTTTTGATTATGTTTAAGAAATTTACTCAAAATGCATATTTTGTCATTAGGGACTGATCCCCTAAGGTAAGGACCGGTCCCTCATATGAATCTTTCCCAGAAACCCTACATTCGAGTGAAGGAGGATCGATTCCCTGATTTCCAATGATTGATCCCTTCTCATGATTTGTACTTGTAAGGGACAGCTCATGCAATTTGACATGTTTTGGTTTAAAGTCAATTAAACAAATGATTACTATGCTTATGATTTTATGATTTAAGTAGATTCCACAAAATACATTAAAGAACTTCATTTTGAAAATTTGCATGATAAAACTTGTTTTAGGTGTTTGTAACAAACCAATGTATTAAAATGGTTTCTCTAAAATGTGTTTTGGCATGTTTTGAAGTGGGATCATTACGTTTAAGATATGGAAAAAATGATTTCATGGGATAGCCAATCCCAGCTACTTATGTCTTACAATTTGAAAGTTAAGTTTAAGTTTTTATGTGATGGAATCATGCCTTTATGATTTAATTACGTTTTTGAGAGATGCTAAGGCCGCCATTAGTAAGTGCTTAAGAGATGTATGACATTCACCTTCTATGTAACATTATTTCCTTTAAGTTTAAGTAAAGTTATATGACCTGGAAGAGTTAACAGTATTCTCAGTATCCACCGATCTAGTGAGGCTGAAAAACTCTAACCATTGCCATAGGTTCATTTACTCTTTTGATGCCTTTAAATAAGTTGTGCAATGTTACTAATGGGATAAGCTGCTTAGTCTTTACTTAAGATTGTATGTTTTAAGTGCATATGAGCATATGTTTTCTAAGTTATGTTTTGCAAGAATGCATCTTACACATGATTTCATTTACATGCCTATGTTTTGTAAGAACAACTATGCTATGTTATGGCCTATGCTTTTTGAAATTAAGTATGTCTTAAACTAAGTATATTTATAACTAAGCTGCCCTGCCTGATTAAGTTTTGAATTAAGTTTGCATGCTGTTTTGCCTTCCCCTCTGCATGTACTCTTATTGAGCATCAACCTCACCCCCTCCCTTTCCTCCACAGATTATCTACACTAGGCACAAGAGTGCGTATACTTTTGGGGCAAGTTAGGAGAGCATCGTCTTGTTGCCTAGCTTTATTATTTTGAAGGTACATACATTGTTATATATCTTAATTCATCTATCGGACTTGTTCATGTACAACAGACGTAATTCTTTTTGGGATGTAACGATAGGTTATGATAGGTATCAAATGTAGTCTTAGAGTTGTATCAGATATCGATTATAACCAATAAGAGAAGTGTGATGAATGATCAACACAAGTTCAATTATAATTCTTTTGTAGACAATTTATGGATGAAATTTATTTATGGTTAATGATATGTTTTATGTACAAAATGTATGAATTATCACATCATACACTTAATGATGAGACCAAGACTAAAGGAAACTTATCGAAGTTGGTAAATAAGGGTAATGAAAATGATTAGGTGCTACGCAATTCTAGACAAATATAGGTAAAGAGAAAACTTTAGTACATTTTTTGTTGAAACGGGACGTGATGGTGTCACGACCTATTTTTATCTAAAATCGCTACAAATTGTTTGCTTATTTCTTTCCTTTCCCGGTCGTGAACATTCTCACCGCTAAACAGTTGGGCTATAAGTCAGTATTAGTCACTCTTTACCATCAACTATGCCATCTATCTTTTAATTTATTCAAAAACAAACACACATACTTTATAATTAAGGTTCAATGCTTGTACGTGTTTACTAATATTTACATCCCCCATATTACATTCCAAAATGATTGCTGTGCTATTACATGTTTAGATACAAAAAGATACCAGTGTGTATACCTCTTAGTGATGGGAAGCAGCGGATATCAAGATGCAACTCCTCAGCCACTCACTAACTACTGTGTACACTCTGTAGAGGGGAAAAATGAAAAGGATGAGCTCACTAGCTCAATAAGGCAATAATGCAAGTAGTGTAGATAACTACACTATCTACATGCTTATAATGTCATGATATAAAAATCATTTATATCTAGAGCATAAAGTATAATTAAAACTATGCCACATGTATATACATATATCTCATACTGAAAACATGAAAATAGGCATGTAAACATGGAAAATTATCATGTCAATGTCTCATGCTCAACACATTGAAAAACTTATCATAAAACAACCCCCCTCAAGGTTTAACTCATTATCAAAACTTAGTAAAACTCATCAACACATCATTAAAGCCACATTTCATTTTAAACATGAGGAAATAGATAAAACAATATTGCATGTGTATAAATATATCATCCCTTAAAAACATCCCACAAGGTTGGACCCCTCCCTCGGGTCTACCCTGGATAACACAAATCATGTTTAGTGCATATAAAAGCCATGTGATATCATGTGAGACAAGTGGTCACTATATACAATCGAGGACTCTGTTGGCCAACTATATCACTATCATCCCAGACCACATGGATCCCGGTGTGTGGGGCATCATGCTGTAACGGGAGGTGGGTCAATCCTACCCATCAGAATATAAATCAACACATCACCACAAGGTACAACGTACTCCATGTCATATACACGGTACAACGTGCTCCATGGACCCATATCACGGTCAGGGGTGCCTGCTGTAGGTCTTATCCACCACATACCATGTATAACTGACTCAATCTCAAGTGCACATGCGAGCATCTCATCTGGGTGACACACAGTCTACACGAGCCATCTAGCATGACACATTACATATCACAGTGTGAAAAGTCCAGTGCGAGCAAGGTTCTAGCATGATTTCATGCACAATTAGTAAAAATCCTCATACGAGCAACGCTCCAGTACAACTGTATGCAAAATAAATAATGGTAAAATCATGTACAAGCAAAGCTCCAGTACGGTTATATGAAAAAGAAATAAATGAAACCACGTACGAGCAAAAGCTCCGGTACGACTTGCATGCATCTCAACTCAAAATATGGTCTGAGCTAGGCACCAACACATTTCATGCATGTTAAAATATCAAAATCCAGTGCGAGTAAAGCTCCAACACGATCAAACTCATATAAATCTGATAGACGGCTCTATTTCAACAAAACACGCTCAAAATCAAAGTTAGCACCTGACTCGTGCTATTTCATGAAATTATGAAATCAATAGCCAGCCTATCTGTAAATTTACTTAAATCGAAGTAATATATTTCAAAAAAATCAAAAACAAGATATTCATGCAATTTATTAGCCTTACTACCTTTTTTTTTGTAAAATTTACTCTTAAGGGTAAAATCGTCTTTTTCACCTATATCAGAATTTTTTCGCCAAAATTATTATTTCTTTATTAGGTAACCATGCAAATTATGTCACGACCCAAAACTACCAAAAAATCAGAGTAAATTTTTCGCGTTTTATTATTTTCTTTCATGCTTACCTGTTCTCTGATCGTGACCACACTCCACTAACAATTGGACTGTGCGTCAATGCCAGTCCCACCATTCATTTACCATATAACTTAATTCTTTCTCAGTCATATATAAGTGTTTACAATATTTATACATCCCCTAAAGTTACTTACAAACATGTTACTGTGCTATGCTTATTTAGATACAATTTGTACAGGTGTATATACCTTAAATGATGGGCAGCAGCGGATATCCGGAATGTAGTACTCAGTCGCCTCAACATCTACTGGAGATTATTTGTGTGAGAAAATGAAAGGGGTGAGTACATCAAGCTCAGTAAGGCAATCCTACGAACAAGTAGGTAACCATACTACCTACATGAACGTGGTGCCATGCATAAACCACCCTTTCTCCACACATTTCAAAACTGATGCAATGATTCATGATGTCATGTAAAACACGTTCGCATGGAAAATTCAACATGCAACTCTTTTTAAATCATTTCTTTCTCATTTAAAAATTTCATAATAAAGTCAAGACTTAACCCCTCCTTCGGGTGGTCCTGACTCACACAAAACCCTAAAAATCAGTTTACATCACACATGGGTTTAAAAAGCATGGAAATAATCATCATGCACATTTAATTTAAAACCCAGTTTTGATCTCATCGAAATCGCCAACATGCGAGACTAGGCAACATCTGTATATCGGTAATAACCAGGACTATGGCCATGTGTCCTCGGGAGTTCCTCTGCTACATGGATCCTAGTGTGCGGGTTCTCACCATGATCGGGAACAGCCCGGGAGCTGGGTCAGTCCATATTGTCGGTCTTATCCGATCCCACGCATCCGAAGATGCCGTATCCGAAGATACCCCGTATCCGAAGATACCACACATCCGAAGTTGCCACACGGTACATCGTACTCCATGCTACTTGCATGGCACATCGTACTCCGTGGACCCATATCATATCTCTATACTCATGCCATGTCTCAAAACGCACGTGCGGGCCTATTTAATCAGTGACACACAGTCTACCCGATGCTCCAAGCACGGCTCATCACATGTTCTCATAAAAATCAGTGGGGGGTGCGAGCGATGCTCCAGCGCTCTCGTCAATTTAAGTAAAACTAGTGCGAGCTAAGCTTTAGCACTCTGTATGCAAACCATCACGAAAATCATATATATATATATATATATATATATATATATAAAATCTGGTGCGAGCGAAGCTCTAACACCCTGTCTCAAAAATCATATAAAATATGGTGCGAGTTAGACTCTAGCACCATATCACGAAAATCATGTAAAATCAGGTGCGAGTTAGACTCCAGCACCAATGCATGTAAAACTCTAGTGCGAGCTCTCACTCCAGTACTAACGCATGCATCACCCATATCAAAATATCGTGCGAGCTAAGCTCTAGCACGTCACATGTCAATAAAAACACGTAGGCGGCTCTATTTCCTCAAAACAATTTTCAAAACAATTTCATCGTTGAAAATATGAAATGCTGTGCATTTTTCTTTCAAGGTTAGTCAGCCTACTCATGCATGCGTCAAAACACCTCCAGAACGAGCAGGAACCTCTTGTTCTTGCTCCTCCCAATTTTTCCTAAAATTGTAAATTTTACCCTTAACAAGGGTATTTTGGTAATTTGCCCATTCGGGGCACTAAAATTATTAATTTACTTCTAGACCCTTCAGATAATTTAAAAGACTGCATATGACTTTGAAATTTCATAAAGTTTACCTCTAGCAGTCCGTAGAATTCCCTTACCTTATTTTTCTGTAGAGTCTGACCTTTCCTTTTCCACTGTTGTCTCGTCACGCATTCCGATCTGCTCCCAATCCAATGTCCGAAACTGCGTATAATTATTCCTCAGGTCAGATATCATACAATTTAATTGTATTTCCTATTTTCTGGGCTTAATTTAAATCATTGGGCCCATTTATCCTTATTGGGCCCGATTGCACCTTAATGGGCCTTAATCGGCCTTAAGCCCGTTTTCCACTTAATTTTCACATTATAGAGGCCTATTGGGCTCATTGGACCCACAAACAATTTCTTAGGCCTCGTTCTAACTCTCGAATAGCTCAATTCATTATTTACGACAATTTATCTAAATTTTCATAATTTAATTTATTTTATGCGATAATTAAATCTGAAGCACGCATAACGATGTAAATTATCGTAAATAAGATTTACTTACCCGAGATTCAATGCTAGTATGTAAATCGAGGCTGTCTCGAGCTCTCATTGGACATTGATTGTCGAACTACACAATTTCATAATTTTTGGGTAAATTTTCAGTCGAAAATTAATTAAATAAAATATTCCAAAATTTAAATCGATCATTTTCGACCGCTACTAACTTACCCGTAGCTCGATTTCATCGTCGGGATTTTTCTCCAATTTTTCCTCTTTTTCTTTTTCTCTTTTACTCCTTTTTTTCCTTTCCTCATTGGCTGAACCGGTTCGGTCCGGTTCAGACCCGGTTCGGACCCGCCGATTCACCCCGGTTCATTCCGGTTCGACCGGTTCAGGGCCTTGCCGGTCGGTTCTCCGCCGGCTTCCACCACCAGTGGCTCTGTTGGGTCGTCCGCATCTCAGATCTGGGGTCGGTTTCGGTCGAGGTCATCGGAAAGTCGCCGGTCCGGCTGTTCTCTCTCGGCCGTCGGTACCCATTTCCTCTTTCCGCCCGTTTTTGGCTTTTGCCGACAGTTTCGCCGGTCGTGGCCGCCACCAGTAAGCTCGCCTGCGCCTGGGGAACGTTCGGTGGTGGTCGGGGTCGACCAGATCGGCGCCGTTCACCGTCGATCTCCTTTTTTGCTCTCGATTTCTCCGTTTCGCCGTTCCTCTCGTCGGTGGCCGCCGTTCATGGCTCCTTTAGGCCGGTGGTGGTCTGGGCCTCGTCGGGTTTCCTTCCTCGGCCTTCGTCGGCCATCGATCGCCGGCGAGAGGCTCGGCCTCTGCTTCGTTTTCCGTTTTCGCTTCCTTTCTCTCTCCCCGATCCATTTTTTGATTTCTTTTTTTTCTTTTTTTATTTATAATTTTTATTTTTATTTTTTATTTATTTTATTAATATTTTAATCATTAAAATACATTAAAAATACTCAAATATCTCTTAAAATATCCTTAAAATTATTATTTAATTCCAAATTCATTTATTTAATTTTATTTAATTTTATTTAATTTATTTATTTAATTAATTTAATTAATTAATTATTTATTTATTTTAATCAATAAAATATATTAAAAATCCAAAATATCTACAAAAAATTATTATTTTATTCCAAATTAATTAATTTAATTTTATTTAATTTATTTATTATATTTTAACCCTTTTTCGGGTATAATTTCTTCGTATTTTTGGGATATTGTCCCGAATGACTTTTCGGTATATTTTTCGATTATTTTCGAGATAATTTTTCCGAGGTAAAAATTTCGATTTATTCCAATAAATTTATATCTTTATCAATTTAACCCGAAATTTAATTATTTCTTCGTTATTGATCAAGATTCTCAAATCCATTATTTTTAATTAAATTTTCTTGTAGAATTTATTCCGACTTTCGATCTTTTGACCATTTTGCCCTTCAACGTGTTCGAGAATTCCATTTCAATCCTTTTGCATTTTTAATTTCGTGTTTTAACTAGAATCGGGTCTTACATAATCTCCCCCACTTAAGGAATTTGGTCCTCCAAATTAGAACCAAGTCATATGAGTCCGTAAACGACTCCGGGTACATCAATCGTATCACACTTTTTAATTCTCATGTGACCTTTTCCCGGAGTGTAATACTACCAAAGGACTTTAATTAGGAAAATCGTCTTAAACCTCAATACTTTCTCTTTCCTGTCTAATGCCCGAATAAACTCCTTCAATATACTTATATTTGCACTGAGCTGAATCTGTTGGAGTTCATATCTGATCGCCTATGCTGGATCTGGATAGTATTGCCGAAGTATCAAAAGTGTCTTATCTCCCACTTGTCCAATCTTTCAAAAATTCCATTCAGCAAAACTCAATTTGCCTTCTTCCCGAGTCTCGTTATGTCCTTATTCCCTTAGGACAAATAACTTTAACAATACTGATTCACCCTCGATGAATTCCAGTGCTTTTTGTCTGCTCTGAGGTGTTCTTAATCTCTCACTCAACTGAACATCCTCAGAGACTTATTATACTAATTCGAAAGAAATTTCTATCTGTCACCCACTTTTTCTTGTCTGAATCGGGGAACAACCCCTACAACCATACACTGCCTCATAATTGTTATCCCAATACTCAAGTGCCAACTGTCGTTATTGACGACTTCAATTTATAGCAACTAATCATCCCAGGAGCTTATAAAATCAATGCACATACTCTCATCATATCCTCTAGAACTTGTACAGTCCTCTCTGACTGACAATCTGTCTGAGGATGAAAAGCTGTGCTAACACTCAGTCGGGTTCCCATAGCTTCCTAAAAAATATTCCCCGAACTGGGAAGTGAAGTGAGAATCCCTATATGATACCATGCTCACTGGAACGCTACATAATGTTCCACAATCTTTCTTATACCTGAATCCTCATAAACACTCTGAGTATCTGGGGATTTCATAACCAAAAGGTGGGTAGACTTAGTCAACTTAGCGACTATCATCTAAATAGCCTCGTGACTCATCTGAGTCCTCTATAACCCATCACGAAATTCATGGAGACTTGCTCCCATTTCCGTGCCGTGTCGATATAGGTAGAGGATACAATAACTCTGCAGACTTTTAATACTCTACCTTATTCTGCTAACATACTGGGCACTTTTCCACAATCTCTACCATATCTCTTTTCACATCTGACCACTAATACCCTTTTCAGAGATTTCATATATTTATTTGTCACTTTCCGTATGCACTGTATATCCCGAAAAGTAAGCTTCTGACAATATTACTATCTCATCAACTGTGGTCATGGGGAGCACTTATACTGTCTCTGAACCTTTGTAAATCATCGACACTCTCTGTGAACTCTATCACTATACCCTTCTGAATCTAACCCAAACTATCGACACCATGCCGATCATCACACTAAGCCTGTCAAATCCGGGCACTCTCATCTGTTCTAGTGTCAGGCTAGCTGTCACACAATCACTGTCGTCATCAGAAGGGGTCACATCACTATTGAGGCTCACAACTGCTCTAGCAGCTCACACTCCCTGACTATCATATGTAATACCATCCCGAGGCTCTTTCTACTCAAGGTATTAGCCATCACATTAGCCTTTCCTAGGTGGTACAATTTTCCATAATCAAAATCTCTCAGAAGCTCTAACCCACTATGTATTCTCATATTCGTCTCTTTCTGTGAAAACAGATACTTGGGGCTTTATGATCAGTGCATACCCAAAATTTCTCACCATGTACATAATAGTACCATATCCTCAGTACAAGTACTACCGCTGCCCACTTTAAATCATGGGTCAGATAGTTTATTTCATGATCCTTGAGTTGTCTGGATCCACAATCGACTATCTTCCCTTTTTGCATCAATATCTAGCTCAATCGTGATTTTGAGATATCCATACACACTGAGAAACCTCTTGAGCTGTTGGGTATGGTGAAAATAATCACGGTGGTCAGTTCATACTTCACTACACCGAAATTCATGTCACATCTATCATCTCACTTATCATCTCATTCAAATATTACGTTTTCATAGTTAAACGTGCCAACAAAGTATACCCTTTTTAGAACTCGCAGCAACCATCTGTAAAAGCAATTTCCCAATTGTTGCTTATAATTTGCCCTGGACTTTAACTACACCCAACATATCATCAATAAGGATGATGATAAATCGGTCCAGGTAGAGTTTAAATAACTCATTGTAGTTGAGTTCCACTACATATTTCAATCGCCCAATCCTTGACCTATGTACGTATAAGCGTATAATATCACTTTAAAATTGCTTCTGTTCACGATACTAACTCGCGTCATTTCCTTTTTCTTATATTAACGACTTTTATTAAATTTTGATATTCTAACCTTCATGATTAATCGAATTTTATAATTCTTTATCGTACTAGTAAAAGTATCCAAATTTTAAATTTATATCTTACTACGGTCGATTTTAAGTTATAGATTATATATATATATATTTCTAGACGCTGTCAAGTCCTCAGGCGGGGAGGTATTTTGAAATACCTTTATTAACCCTTAGACTTAACCACAATTACTTTACATATCAGTCCCTGTGGTCACAATTCATATTCGCTACTATTCGCTTTAATCCAAATTACTTTATATTTTAAGGGTATTCTTACCTAGCATACGCCTCTTACTCCAGTACATCTTGTATTTAGGATCAAGCATATCTCAAAGATTATCTCCTTAGTGTATCAATTATAACGAAACTCTGCCATTATTCATTCCGTGAGTACAATCATTTGCTCCTTTAATTTCAATCGTTGCACCCCTTTTTATTACTTGTCAAAACTTACAGTATACTTTTCAGGGGTAAAACAGCACTATCTTATGATAGAAATCCGAACATCATAATATGCAGCTGACTACTTTATTCTCAAATATTACTTTAAATTATTCATAGTCCATTGAATAAAATCGACTGACTTATACTTTTTCCCCCGTTTTCAACTTAAAATCTCTTCATAATTATTTCGTTAGTTAACCTTCCTCTATTGCGGTACTCATTTATCAGCATTGTGCCCAAGAGTGTAGGCATTCATGTTTTTTACTCACTTATATGCGAATGAAGGCGGTATGAAGAAATACGTGGTACCAGGATCAATTAACACAATTACTTCTTTATTCATAAGTATTGTGGTATCCTTTCACCACATCCTGTGAAACATCAGTAGTGTCCTGGTCCAAGACATACACTCGCCTTCGTCCAACAGCCTACTTTCTTTTTCTCTTCGGTTGTGGCCTCCCTTTTCGATGCAGCTATCTCAATAGGGTTTTCTCTATCTCTTTACCTTTCTGTGGGACAATCTCGCCCAACTCTGAGCAATCATAATAAATGGTCCGTCTGACCACACTTAACGGCCATTTTCATCAATAATATGTAGGTGTAGGCCCTATTTTCGTGGTATTTCCACACATTCTACAGTGATCCGTAGCAGATCGGGGTTCTCCAATGACAATACCCCTCAAAAGTACTACAATTGGATAATGTGGCCTTACCAATCATCTTCGCCCCTAACTCATCAAATCAAATCTTTTACCAAACTACCCCTTTTTCTCGTTCTGCCATCTCTATCATTCTCAATTCTCTTTCTGTCTCTATTTTGGACTTTACTAACTTTCCCCATCTCAGAGGCGTGCAACTCTCAATCTTAATCACACCACTGTAGTTTACGTACTGCCTCGACATAGGTAATATCTCTAACGGGGCCAATCGGACTCTAATTGACAATTGAGCCCTTCCATTAACTTTTAGACATCTCGACTGTCACTGTTCATAGTGTCGAGGTAATATCTGCCCAAGAATATAACCAAATTTCATACTCATAATTCATACTCATCAATAAATTAATTCTTCTGGGTCAGAGTAAGGATTTTATCTATCATTCCCTTTAAACAGTGTTCGGGATATTCTATCACCGGAATACATCCAGAAATATTTCGTATGTCAGCTCTGGATGTCTAACTCTTAAGTTAGGTCGAGCGAACTTCCATCAATGCTCCGACTCGCCCTCAAATCTTATGCATACTTTGAGCAATTTGCTCCCAAAATATTCTCCACACTCCGTTCCAACCTCGCGAAGCGTGTCTCAATACTGTCCAATCTCTCTGTTGGACTTTGTGAGGCATGCTTAATATTAGCCTCTATTTCAATCTCATCCTGATTCTCATAGGTCAACTCAACACGATTAGCAGGCTCAGGTCTACCTCTACGACCTCTGCCTCGTGCTCTACCTTCTCTATCGCGACTAATATTAGGCATTCCTGCATCCTTAACCATTTCTTAGTTAAAACCCATCTCGATATACACTATTGTATCCAACCAAGCACAGTAACACGGGGATGTAATTTTATAATTGCTGACAATGACACACATCAGACCAATTTCTGCTCTGATACCACCTTTATATGTCACAACCCAAAACTACCCAAAAATCAGAGTAAATTTTTCGCGTTTTCTTATTTTCTTTCATGCTTACCTGTTCTCTGATCGTGACCACACTCCACTAACAATTGGGCTGTGCGTCAATGCCAGTCCCACCATTCATTTACCATATAACTTAATTCTTTCTCAGTCATATATAAGTGTTTACAATATTTATACATCTCCTAAAGTTACTTACAAACATGTTACTGTGCTATGCTTATTTAGATACAATTTGTACAAGTGTATATACCTTAAATGATGGGCAGCAATGGATATTCAGAATGCAATACTCAGTCACCTCAACATCTACTGGAGATTATCTGTGTGAGAAAATGAAAGGGGTGAGCACATCAAGCTCAGTAAGGCAATCTCACGAACAAGTAGGTAACCATACTACCTACATGAACGTAGTGCCATGCATAAACCACCCTTTCTCCACACATTTCAAAACTGATGCAATGATTCATGATGTCATGTAAAACACGTTCGCATGAAAAATTCAACATGCAACTCTTTTTAAATCATTTCTTTCTCATTTAAAAATTTCACAATAAAGTCAGAACTTAACCCCTCCTTCGGGTGGTCCTGACTCACACAAAACCCTGAAAATCAGTTGACATCACACATGGGTTTAAAAAGGATGGAAATAATCATCATGCACATTTAATTTAAAACCCAGTTTTGATCTCATCGAAATCGTCAACATGAGAGACTAGGCAACATCTGTATATCGGTAATAACCAGGACTATGGCCATGTGTCCTCGGGAGTTCCTCTGCTACACGGATCCTAGTGTGCAGGTTCTCACCATGATCGGGAATCGCCCGGGAGGTAGGTCAGTCCATCTCATCGGTCTTATCCGATCCCACGCATCTGAAGATGCCGTATCCGAAGATACCCCGTATCCGAAGATACCACACATCCGAAGATGCCACACGGTACATCGTACTCCATGCTACTTGCACGGTACATCATACTCCGTGAACCCATATCATATCTCTATACTCATACCATGTCTTAAAACGCACGTGCGGGCCTATTTAATCGGTGACACACAGTCTGCCCGATGCTCCAAGCACGGCTCATCGCATGTTCTCATAAAAATCAGTGGGGGGTGCGAGCGATGCTCCAGCATTCTCGTCAATTTAAGTAAAACTAGTGCGAGCTAAGCTCTAGCACTTTGTATGCAAACCATCACGAAAATCATATATATATATAAAATTTGGTGCGAGCAAAGCTCTAACATCCTGTCTCAAAAATCATATAAAATATGGTGCGAGTTAGACTCTAGCATCGTATCACGAAAATCATGTAAAATCAGGTGCGAGTTAGACTCCACCACCAATGCATGTAAAACTCTAGTGCGAGCTCTCACTCCAGCACTAATGCATGCATCACCCAAATCAAAATATCGTGCGAGCTAAGCTCTAGCACGTCACATGTCAATAAAAACACGTAGGCGGTTCTGTTTCCTCAAAACAATTTTCAAAACAATTTCATCGTTGAAAATATGAAATGCTGTGCATTTTTCTTTCAAAGTTAGCCAGCCTACTCATGCATGCGTCAAAACACCTCCAGAACGAGCAGGAACCTCTTGTTCTTGCTCCTCCCAATTTTTTCTAAAATTGTAAATTTTACCCTTAACAAGGGTATTTTGGTAATTTGCCCATTCGGGGCACTAAAATTATTAATTTACTTCTAGACCCTTCAGATAATTTAAAAGACTGCATATGACTTTGAAATTTCATAAAGTTTACCTCTAGCAGTCCGTAGAATTCCCTTACCTTATTTTTCTGTAGAGTCTGACCTTTCCTTTTCCACTGTTGTCTCGTCACGCATTCCGATTTGCTCCCAATCCAATGTCCGAAACTGCGTATAATTATTCCTCAGGTCAGATATCATACAATTTAATTGTATTTCCTATTTTCTGGGCTTAATTTAAATCATTGAGCCCATTTACCCTTATTGGGCCCGATTGCACCTTAATGGGCCTTAATCGGCCTTAAGCCCGTTTTCCACTTAATTTTCACATTATAGAGGCCTATTGGGCTCATTGAGCCCACCAACAATTTCTTGGGCCTCGTTCTAACTCTCGAATAGCTCAATTCATTATTTACGATAATTTATCTAAATTTCCATAATTTAATTTATTTTATGCGATAATTAAATCCGAAGCACGCATAACGATGCAAATTATCGTAAATAAGATTTACTACTCGAGATTTCATGTTAATACGTAAATCGAGGCTGTCTCGAGCTCTCGTTGGACGTCGATTGTCGAGCTACACAATTTCATAATTTTCGGGTAAATTTTCAGTCAAAAATTAATTAAATAAAATATTTCAAAATTTAAATCGGTCATTTTCGACCGCTACTGACTTACCCGTAGCTCGATTTCATCGTCGAGATTTTTCTCCAATTTTTTCTCTTTTTCTTTTTCCCTTTTTCTCCTTTTTTTTCCTTTCCTCATTGGCTGAACCGGTTCGGTCTGGTTCAGATCCTGTTCGGACCCACCGGTTCACAACGGTTCACTCCGGTTCGATTGGTTCAGGGCCTTGCCGACCGATTCTCCACCGGCTTCCACCGCCAGTGGCTCCACTGGGTCATCCGCATCTCAGATCTGGAGTCGATTTCGGTCGAGGTGGTCGGAAAGTCGTCGGTCTGGCTGTTCTCTCTCGGTCGTCGGTACCCATTTCCTCTTTCCACCGTTTTCGGCGTTTGCCGGCAGTTTCGCCCGTCGTGGCCTCCACCAATAAGCTCGCCTGCGCCTGGGGAACGTTCGGCGGTGGTCGGGGTCAGCCATCATGGCTCCTTTAGGCCGGTGGTTGGTTCTCCGTTTCGCCGTTCCTCTCGCTGGTGGCCGCCGTTCATGGCTCCTTTAGGCCGATGGTGGTCCAGGCCTCGTCGGGTTTACTTCCTCGGCCTCCGTCGGCCATCGATCGCTGGCGAGAGGCTCGACCGCTGCTTCATTTTCCGTTTTCGCTTCCTTTCTCTCTCCCCGATCCATTTTCTGATTTCTTTTTTTTTCTTTTTTTATTTATAATTTTTATTTTTATTATTTATTTATTTTATTAATATTTTAATCATTAAAATACATTAAAAATACCCAAATATCTCTTAAAATATCCTTAAAATTATTATTTAATTCCAAATTCATTTATTTAATTTATTTATTTAATATTTATTTTAATCAATAAAATATATTAAAAATCCAAAATATCTACCAAAAATTATTATTTTATTCCAAATTAATTAATTTAATTTAATTTAATTTATTTATTATATTTTAACCCCTTTTCGGGTATAATTTCTCCGTATTTTTGGGATATTATCCCGAATGACTTTTCGGTATATTTTTCGATTATTTTCGAGATAATTTTTTCGAGGTAAAAATTCTGATTTATTCCAATAAATTTATATCTTGATCAATTTAACCCGAAATTTAATTATTTCTTCGTTATTGATCAAGATTCTCAAATCCATTATTTTTAATTAAATTTTCTTGTCGAATTTATTTCGACTTTCGATCTTTTGACCATTTTGCCCTTCAACGTGTTCGAGAATTCCATTTCAATCCTTTTGCATTTTTAATTTCGTGTTTTAACTAGAATCGGGTCTTACAAATTAAATGCCCTATAAATACCTTTAAAATACGTATAGTTACCTCTAGGCACTCACAAAATTCTCTTACCTGTAATCGCGTCGAGTAATTCCACTTCCTCAAAGCTGTTCAATCGTGCAGTTCGATTCGCTCCCAATATAATCTCCAGAGCTACAAAAAAATTATTTACCATATTAAATACAGTTTATTTATCTGTATTTCACTTTCACTACAATTGATTTAACTTATTGGGCTCATTTACTCTTATTGGGCCTTACTTTCTCTTAAGTCCATTTTGATTATACTATTCATTTCTCTAGAATCTATTGGGTTCATCAAGTCTATTGATTCATATTGGACCGACTTTAGGCACAATGCCTTATTGAGCCGAATAATCAACGTTTGGTCCACTTGACCATTCGGTCACACATGGTGCGCCACGCCTAGCCATGGTCGACACCACGGTTGCCTAGCTCTCATGGTTATTTCGGCAAACACTTGGTGTGCTTGCCTTAAGTTCATCACTTTCCTTCATTAAGGTATTTCATCATACACCTCTTACGCCTACTTTAAATCATAATCTATTCCAATATTGGTTTCACAAAACCATCTCAAAATCATGCATATAACATCATCAACGCCATAGTATAATCAATTTATCATTAAATCAACCATAGCTCATTTTCTCACACTAAACCCATATTACATCATGGATGATTAAGCATGCTGAAGGATGTTTCAGCCAACCATACATACACCAATCAACTCATAAAAATATCTAGATTAACATAATTGAAGTTGGTGTATTGAAAACTCACCTAGCTTAACCTTTCTCTTTTGGCCAAAATTGGGGAAACACCTTACTCCTTCAATCCAGAAATTTAACTACTAGTTTTTGACTATGTTGTTCTCCTCATCAAAAGGAACAACTTTGCTAAAAGCAACCTTTCTCAAATCTATTTGGAAGGTGATGATATTTTAGAGTGAGAAAACTTGCTCACTTTGCTAAAATGGAGAGATATTGGTTAATCTGGGGAAGAAGACTCATTTGTCGGGCTCTTAAATAGAAATAGGCATTGTGAGATCAATCTCTAAGGGTGAGAGATCGATCTTCCTTTGGTTGAACTACATAAATATTCAGTAAGTAAGTTGTGGGATTGATCTGCTCTTAGGAAAGGATCAATCCTTTCTAGCCAGAATTTATTGGAGATCGATCTGTGTTTAGGTAGGGATCGATCCTCTCTATGCAGAATCACCTTGAGATTGATCTGCTTGCCTATAAAACCTTTGTGATTTCATTCTGGAATTACAAGATCAATCTGTCGTGAAGGAGATCGATCTGGCATTCATCTGCATGATTCCAGCTGCTAATTTTTCCAGAATTTCAAAGGAAAGATTGCCTTTAAATGCTTCACTGATCATTTTGCATTCTATTCACACTTAGAGCATAAAAAAGTCTATTTCTTATGATTCACATATTATGTAACTTGTGTGTATAACATGGAATCATAAAGGGTACATAGAATTCACGGGCCTTACTGATGGAGTTGGTATCATAGCATGATTTTTTCGTACAAATCAGTGTAGTTAAGTTAGAATTAGAAGTTACATCCCAGAGTCTGTGTATGTCTAATTATAAACTGTGTTTGGTCTCTTTAAGTATCTTTGTGTGAACGATTTTGGATATAGGTTAAGCTAAGAAGATAAGTGAAAGATGAGGACGACTAAGGAGGCAATCTCTTTAACCTCTCTCTCTTCCACAACCTGATAGCCCTAACACTAGAATAGCTCACCTCGAGCAGAGGCTTTTGTTATGAATTTTAAGGGCTCTTAGGATGATAATTTATCATTAGTCGAATTCGCGTATAACATCAACTACCACTCTAGCATTGAAATGGCTCCCTATGAAGCTTTGTATGAAAGGAGATCTGGGTATCTAATAGGCTTGGAAAAAGTGGGTGATAGGAAAGTGTTTGCTTCCGACATAGTTAAATAGACTTCTAAGAAGGTTTGACTTATTTGTGAGAGATTCAAGGTAGCTTAGAGCCAACAAAAGTGCTATGCTAACACAAGAAGATAAGACTTGGAGTTTGCAAGTGGGCGATGTAGTTTTCTTGAAGGTTTCGCCATCTAATGGGATTATGAGTTTGGGCAGAAAAGGACGTTAAGTCCTCGTTTTATCGAGCCATTTTGAGATTTTGGATTAAGTGGGAGAGGTAACATAACGATTAGCACTCCCACCACTGCTATTGAGAGTGCACAATGTCTTCCATGTATCCATGCTCTGAGAGTACCACCCAGATCTCTCCCATGTTATTGAGTATGAGCCATTGGAGATTGATGAGGATTTCAACTATGATTAATGACTCATCTAGATCTTGGATAGGAAAGAAAGGGTGTTGAGTTTAAAGACGACCAATGGTTAAAGTCCTCTGGAAGTACCACTCCTCCAAGGAAGCCATATGGGAGCTAGAGAGCTTAATGAAGGAAAAGTACCCGCACTTATTTTGAGATACCCGAGAAATTTGGAAGACGAAATTTTCTAAGGTGAGGAGGATGAAAACCCTAAATTTTCATTGTATGAATTTAGTACGATAATGAATAAGTTGATTTGTAAATGAATGTATGTTATGTGGTTGTTAGATATGTTAATATATGGATATTTATGGAATCTATGCCTTATGATAATTAAGTTGAGATGATTTATGTTTATGGAATTTATGTATGTATGAAGTATTAAATATGAGTTAAGAAACTTGATATTATGAAATGTTGTGGCATAAGGCATGCACCATGAAGGTCCAAACACCACACGAGCCATGCATGACAGATATCATGGTCTACATGTTGCCTTAGTCTCAAAATGATACTTCTGAAGGCTTATTAACCTGCATAGTAACAAAACCAAGCTTATAATCAAATTTCGTATACATAAAACTAATTCATAAAATCCATTTCCATATTACAATTTACATTTTCCAAAACATTTCACATATGTTAGAAACATACGCTCGAAGAGCTCAAAAGGTGTATTTTTCGTCGATTTTTCTGTTTAAGTATGAATAGTGCTATTTCAAATGTTGAAAATACATTTTATAAATTCGAACACATTTCAAACATGTTTATATATTAAAAATGAGGTAATGAAAATACTAATACCACTTTAAATTGCATCCCTTACCTAACGAATCATGGAACAACACAAAATTGTCGGGTGCTAGGTTAGCCTCGTTTTACATGTCGGTACCTCGAGCTATCTAAAATAGTTTCAAAATCATCAGATGATGCTCAATTCCATCTCAGTATGCTTAAACAAACATCCACTTCCATAAACTTCACTAAACTTGACTATTTTGTCCACTTTTCCTATTTTCTCGATTTTACCGATTAAAAGGTCGATTTAGGCATTTTCGATAGTTTCTTTTCTTCTAACTTCAAACTTATAAACTTAACAACCTAAACACTTATCTAAGTATAAAATCAACACCCCACAACTTATCAAATCATCAAACTTTCACACTTTTTTACAGTTCTTTACTAAACTGAGCTATGAACCAAACTTTTCAGTATTAAACAATCATTCTACAACATCAAATTCAACCAAATTTAAGCATTCCTTAACATTCCATGGCTGGCCGAACCTATGCTTATCACTAGAAATTATTTCATCAATTTCTACTTTAGCCAAAATTAAGCTAATTCATCAAACATTAACATATATCAAACTCATCATCTTCCAACAACTTTACATCGGGTTTGACCAAGTTTGACCCGAGATTCTTCCTCCAGCAGTGATTCTCAACTGTAGAACAACATGTATACAACTTAGAATCATTAAAAACTAATGAATTCAAGTTTTCCTCTTACCCAGAAACATGACAGATTCTGCCCTTGTTTTTTCTCTCTAGCTTTTCACCTAGCCAACGAGCTTGTTTAGGTTGGATTTTTTATATGTTGTAGAGGACTTAGGAAGGAAGATTTTATCCTTCTTGACCAAAGTCTAAAAGTGGCTGGAAGGTGGCCAAAAAATTCGTACAAGTCTAGCATAGGGATGACGTCAGCGACAACTTGGGAGGGTTGGTTCTCTCTAGTTCCAGTTGATTTTGGGAAGTTCTCTACCATTCCAGAAAGAGAATGAAGTGCTCTTATATTTTGGAGAAGGTTGGGCTTAAAAGCCTTCTGGATGAGCTTCAAATTGGGTCATTTTGTTGGGCTAGTAGATGTTGGGCCTGAGCCTACCAGTAGCCTTGTTTTTGTAAAATCCATAAAAATTATTTTCAACCTATTTCTTCCCAAGTTTCCACTTTTCAGGTGTTCTAAAAGGTCTCTAGTACGTTTCATAAAAATTTAGGGCCCACTTATTTAAGAAATGTTCCCTAATTGAGCCAATTTTGCTCGATTTGGTCATTACCGATTGAACTGGCTTAAGGTTTTCGGTTTACTTTAAAAATTCATTTGATCACCGAAACCTCCTTATTTCCACTAAATATTCATTCCCCAAGTTAAATATACCTTACTTTAATTGCCTATGGCCTCAAAATAATTTTTACAACCTTATTGAATTTATTCCGAATTTATTTCACTTACTAGGCCCAATTGCTCAGTTTAGTGCTAAGTCGAGTTCCTACTAACTTTTTCACTTCTAATACCTTAGTTTCAACTCCTAACCACCAAAATATACTTATACATGCAATCTTGAGAAATATTTAAACTTAAAACCTTACCTCAACTTTTATACCTCGAGCTTCGTGCCACTAACCTGAGTGCTTCGGTTGTTCCAGGCATGCATAATGTTATTCCGAGTATCTTAATTTCTTTCAAGATTTCAAATAAATAATGAAACAAAAAATTTTGGGTTTCACATTTCTACCCACCTTTTAGGATTTTGGTCCTCCAAATTCAGGCAGGTCCATCAAACAATTGAGGGTACTTCTCTCTGATGTGGCTCTCTAGCTCCCACGTAGCTTCTTCTATCGAGTGGTGTTACCATAGAACCTTCACTAAGAGAATTGTCTTAGATCGAAGTACCTTGTCTTTTCTATCAAGAATCTGGATCGGTTGCTTAGCATAGCTCATATCTTTTTGTATGTCCAACGGTTCATACTCTATAACATGAGAAGGGTCCAGATGATACTTCCTCAATATAGAAACATGGAAAACATCATGTACCCCAAAAAGCTGTGGGGGTAAAGCAAGTCTATAGGCAACGTCTCTCACTTTTTTCAATATTTCAAATGGACCAATAAAGCAATGACTCAGCTTCCCTTTCTTTTTGAAGCGTATGCCGCCCTTCATCGAAGACACTTTCTCAAATACAGAGTCTTTAACCCGAAATTCTAAAGGACGTCTTCGCACATCAGCATAACTCTTCTATCTACTTTGTGTTATCCTCAATCTATCACAAATTAGCTGAACACCTTTAGCTGCTTGTTCAATAAGATTCGGAGCAAGTATTTTCCTGTCACCCACTTTTTCCCACGCTACTGAGGATCTACACCTTCTGCCATATAGAGCCTCATAGAGTGCCATTCCAATACTGGCATGGTAACTATTATTGTAGGTAAACTCTGCAAAAGATAATTGATCATCCCATGAGCCTTTAAATTCTAATGCACATGCCCTTAACATGTCCTTTAGGGTTTGAATAGTTCGCTCGGACTGACCGTCGATTTGAGGATGGTAGGCAGTGCTCAAATATAACGGGTTCCTCTAACTTCTTAAAAATGAGTCCAAAATCTGGACGTGAACCTGAAATCCCTATCAGATGTATAAATCACGGGAGCCCCATGAAATCGTGTAATCTCTTGAACATACAAGTTTGCCAAAGCATTAAGGGTATTTGTGCTCTTGAGGGTGAGGAAGTGGGCACTCTTAGTCAGTCGGTCCACAATCACCCAGACTGCATCTAGCCCCTCTGGGTCCTCTATAATCTCATAATCAAATCCAGAGTAATATGCTCTCATTTCCATGTAGGTACTGGTAATGGCTTAAACAGCCCTGCAAGCTTCTGATGCTCAACCTTAATCTGTCGGTAGAGTGGACATCTAGCCACAAAGTCTGCCACATCTCTCTTCATTCCAATCCACTCATACACCTTACGTGGGTCATGGTATATCTTAGTACTTCTCGGGTGCATAAAGAATCGAGAAAAGTTGGACTCTCTCAAAATTCTGTCTCAGGGTTTCATCACGTGACACACAAATACGGTCTCAAAACCTTAACAGTCCATCATCATTGATCGAGAAGTCTGACTGCGATCTCTCTTCAGCTTGGCTAACCATATCCAACAACTTCTGATTATTTCTCTGCCTTGACCTGATCTGATCCAAGATACTGGGTTCAATCTGTAAGCTAGCCATAAATCCATTATCAACTTTATCAACACTGATATTGAGCTCGATGAATTGTCCCAATAAATCCCATTCTCTAATCATCATAGGGGACACCATACCATTTCTGCTAAGGGCATCTGCTACCAAATTCGTATGGTCCGGATGGTACAAAATCTAGCAGTCATAATCTTTTAGGAGCTCTATCTATTTTCTCTGTCTCATTTTGAGCTCCTTCTGATAAAAAATATTCTTAAGACTCTTATGGTCAATGAAAATTTAAAATTTCTCATCGTATAGATAATGCCGCCATATCTTCAAGGTAAAAACCACTGTGGCTAATTCTAAATCATGAGTGGGATAATTTCGTTCATGGTCCTTAAGCTAGCGGGAACCATAAGTGACCACTCTACCATATGGCATCAGCACACAACCCAAACCTTGGTGAGAGACATCACTGTACAATGCTAAACCTCCCGATCCACTTGGAATGGTCAAGATTGGTGCAGTAGTCAACCGATGCTTGAGCTCTTAAAAGCTCTGTTCACACTGATCAGACCATTTAAATGGAACATCCTTATGTGTTAGTCTGGTGAATGGAGCTGCAATCTGGGAAAACCCCTCAACAAATCTCTGGTAGTACCCTGCCAATCCTAGAAAACTTCGAATCTCCATCACTGTCTTGGGTCTCTCCCACTTCAACACTACATTGATAATTCTATTAAAATAGAATTATTTGTATTTAATTTCTTAGTTAATTATTTTAATCCCCATATAATTTTATTAACTATCTCCTCAATTTAATTAAAATTCTCATGTTTACAGATAAATTAAATCCAGATGAATTTCAGTTATTTTAGTAGAAAATGGACTGAAAATGGGCTAAAAAGAAGACTGGACCACTACCATTTCGCAGCATGAGTCATCATTCTTTTGGACACATGTGATGCCAAAATGTCTATATTTTATTCGTCTTTGAAGGATAAGATCCACGGACACCGTAACCACCTCATGAAAAACAAAAGCCATGCCACATCGAACATCCAGGTGGACAAGAAGACAAATGACATGGAAATATATTCTCAAAAGTGAATGGAGTGAATACTGTAAGACCCGATTTTTTTTATCGAAATTCCTTATGATTCATGTGATGTAAACATGGTTGGATGTAAACTGAATCATAAGAAGAGTTGTACGTGAATGAAAAATGCAAATGGATTGAATAAAAATTCCCAAATGCATTTAAAGATTAAATGGAGATTGAAATGGCCACATATTAAACGAATGAGATTCGGACCATTCGGATTGGAGATAAGGATTTAAAACATGAAATGAGAAAGGGTTCGCGAAAGGAAGTTGGATTGGTTTGGTCCTGAACACGTTGAAGGGTAAAACGGTCAAAAGACCCAAAATTCTGTGTCAATTCGGTAAGAAATTGACACTGTAAACATGGATTCAGAGAATCTTGATCAATAAAGAAGCAATAATTAAATTTTAGGTTAAATTGATCAAGATATGAATTTATTGGAATAAACCAAAATTTTCACCTGAGAAAATTATCCCAAAAATTTTGAAAAAATATACCGAAAAGATAAAATCAGACAAATAAATACATTAATTGATTAAATGAATAAAATATAATATTTTTGGGATATTTTGGCAAAAATATTATATTTTATTTAATTAAAATAATAACAAAAAATAAATAATAATTAAAAATTAATTAAATAATTAATTAAAAAAAGAGAAAGAAACAAAATCGCGAAATCGCGATTCTGAAAACAAAGGAAACAGAAGACAAGCGAGGGAAGTTGAGCTTCCTTTCTGCCTCACCGATTGGAGACCACCGAGGAGACCCTGGCAAGATGCCCGAAAGGAGAAGCAGCCGAGCCATCGCCAATGCTAGTAGAAGGCGAAGGAGACGGCGATCGACGATCGAGAGAGAGGAAGAGAGACACTGAGAGAGAAAAGAGGATTTACCGGCAATGGTGCCGATTTAGCCCCGACCACTGCCAAGAGAACGTTCCCCAGGTGAAGATTGATCGATCGGTGGCTGAATCGGCCATTGAAACGGTTGACAGCGCCGTCAACGACGGCAGAGAGAAAACGGCAGCGAGGCCGAAGGGAAAAGAGGTCGGACCAGCCACTTTTCGGCCAGCCCTGGTGAAATCGACACTAGATCTGTGTATCGGACGACCTTGCGGACAAGCTGGAAAAGGAAGTCGGTGAAGAATCGATTGGCGAAGCTCCGAACGGTGAAGGAGAAAATCGAATCGGACTGAACCGAGCTGAACCAAACCGGTCTGAACCGGACCAAACTGATTCAGCCAAAAGGAAAAGAAAGAAAAGAAAAAGAAAAAGGGAAAAAGAAAAAGAGGGAAAATTGGGGAAAAATTTTGGTTATGCAATTGAGCTACGAGTAAGTCAGTAAGCAGTCGAAATTGACCGGTTTAAATTTTAAAATATTTAATTTGATTAATATTCGACTGAAAATTTACCCAAAAAATATGTAATTGTGTAGCTCGACAATTGGCGTCAAACGAGAGCTCGAGTCAGCCTCGATTTATGTATCATCATAGAATCTCATGTAAGTAACCCTTATTTACGATAATTTGCATAGTTATCCATGTTAGAAATTTACCGCATAAATTACGGATTAATTCCGTATAAAATGAATTAAATTTTGAAATTTAGGATAAATTATCGTAAATAATTAATTGACCTATCTGAGAGTTTAGAATGAGGCCCAATAAATACTGATGCCCAATAAGCTCAATAGGCCTCGAGGATGTGAATAGTAAGTGAAAAATGGACTTAAGGTCGGTTAAGGCCCATTATGGTACAATCGGGCCCAATTTGGGTAAACTGGCTCAATGATTTAAAGTAAGCCCAGAAAATATGAAATACAATTAATTATATTGTATTTGACCTGATGAATATTTATACGTAGTTTCAGAGATTGGATTGGGAGCAAATCGGACTACGTGACGAGACACCAGTGGAAAGGTCAGACTGTACAGAAAAATGAGATAAGGGAATTTTACGAGTAGCTAGAGGTAGCTATGCATATTTTTAATAGCTTTTGTATACACTGAAAATGTATAAAGGTCCTAGAAATGAATTAAAAGTTTTAAAGACCTGGGATAGGTAAAAGACTATTTTACCCCTATTGCGGGAAATTCACCTAAGGATGGTGAAAGCATGACATGCATGAAATGCATGATTTGAGGAATGTTTGTGACTTTTTAGCAAAGCAAATTGGTAGATTGGCCAGTATTTGCATAAATTTCACAAGATAACACTACGTAAGTGTTATTTAGATTTAAAATGAAATTTCTTTGGAAAATGGGCCAACTATCAAGTTTATATGGAAACAGATGGTGCTGGAGCCTTGCTCGCACTATATCTGAGTTTGTGAGTGTGCATAATGGTGCTGGAGCGGTTGCTCACACCGATTTGTGTGACATGATATGCATAAAAAGGTGTTGAGCGATTGCTCACACTAGTTTTAATGATTTTACATGTAGGGGTACTGGAGCCTAGCTCGCACTAGATTTTCACATGATTTTGTGACAGGGTGCTAGAGCCTAGCTCGCACCAGATTTTCATATGATTTTCGTAACAGGGTGCTGAAGCCTAGCTCGCACCAGATTTTCACATGATTTTTGTGACAGAGTGCTGGAGCTTAGCTCATCCTAGTTTTACTTGATTTTATGATAGAGTGCTGGAGCATAGCTTGCACTGGTTTTATGAGGAAATTATAGTCGTGCTTGGAGCTTCGGGTATATTGTGTGTTACACCGATTAAATAGGCTCGCACGTGCATTTTGATTTGAGACATGCTATGAGCCGTGCTTGGAGCTTCGGGTAGACTGTGTGTCACACCAATTAAACATGCTCGCATGTGCGTTTTGAGATATGGCTCTAGTATTGATATGAGATATGGGTCCACGGAGTACGATGTACCGTGCTTGTCGCATGGATTACGCTGCACTGTGTTATGATATATTATATTTATGTGGCGTCTTCGGCTACAAGTGATCGGGTTGGACCAACGGGTTGGATTTGCCCCACCTCCTGTGGCGGTTCCCGATAGTGGTGATACCCTGCACACCTTATCCGTGTAGCCTAGGATCACGAGGATATTGCCATAATCCTAGTTATTTCCATGATACATTGCCTAGTCTCACATGTTACTATCTTATGTTTTGAAAGCTTGAGAATGCATGGATTTTGTGAGAGTCTGGACCACTTGAGGGAGGGGTTGGATCTTGACTGATGATATTGGTTTTGTTGTGAATAAATGAAATTTTCAATGTTTTAGAAAATGCTTGGAAATAAATGATTTTATGTGGATCAGGATCACCCGAGGGAGGGGTTGAGCCCTGATGAGTGTGATGGATGTGGATTTTTGAAATGAATTAAGTGTTTTCTAAGGTTTTGTGGAAACTCAACATGATGTATTTGTCATAATTGTTTATAATTCATGCAATGAAATGTTTTAGCATGAGGAGGTTATCCATGCTTTAATTGTAAATGCATGATTTTGATTTAATTCATGCGTTTTATGATTTTACATGAGATGCCATTGAGGCATGAGTTGCATGATTTCCATAAGCGCGAATAACTTTTATAAATTATGGCATTGATGTGTGCATGATTTCGTGCGTGAGCTTTAAACGAAAAAAATGGATTTAAGGGCATGGCATTAGGAGCATATAGATAGTGGAGCTATCTACTTACTTGCATAATTGCCTTACTAAGCGTGTGGTTGCTCACTCCCTATTTTCCCCCTTTTTCAGAGCACTCGTAGTAGATAGTGAGCAGCTGATGACTTGCATTCTTGGTATCCGCTGCTTCCCATCATCGAGAAAAGGTATACACACTTATATGGTTTTGTATCTAAATATGTAAATGCACAGTACTGTAAATGTATATGACGTCGGGGATGTAAGGTTATGCAAATGCAATTGTGAACGTATTAGTTAAAGTCAAAGGATTGAAAAATCTTAATGTGTAAATGTAACATGGAAATGGTTGACTGATGAGTATGAATCTCAGTTTATATCCCTGGGCAGATATGACCCCGACATTATGAACAATGAGAGTCAGAATGTCCGAAAGTTCATGGAAGGGTTCAGACCATTAATTAGAGTCCAATTGGCCCCGTTAGATATCACTACCTAGGCTAAGGCAGTGCGCAGACTACAGTTGTGTGAATAAGATTATGAGTTACATGCCTCTAAGATTGCGAAAGGTAGTAAGGGCCGAAATAGAGACAGAAAGAGAATAGTGGATGATAGAGATGTCAGAGATGGAAAGAGACCATTTGGTAAGAGATTTAGAGCTGTCAAGTCATGAGGTAGGATGATTAGTAACCCCTAATGTATTTAGTTTCAACACTTACGAGGGGTATTGTGATTGGAGGACCCCGACCTGCTACTGAGCAGGGTTGGATATGTGGTAGTTACCACGGAAATAAGATGTTGGTCGAGGGTACTACTGATGTTTCATCCCATGTGGTGGAGGGTACCACCTTGATTGTGAATAATGAAGCAACTATCTTAATTGATCTTGGTGCCATGTATTTATTTATACTGCCCTCATTTGCATATAAGTTAGTGAAAGATGTGAATGCCTACACCTTTGGGCACAATGCTGATAGTTAGCACCCCAATGAAGGAGGGTTAACTAACGGAATAATTATAAAGAGATTATAAATCGAAAACGGGGGAAGAAGTATAAGTCAGCTGATTTTATTCAATGGAATATGAATAATTTTGAAGTAATATTTAAGAATAAATTGGTCGGCTGCACACTATGTTGTTCAGATTTCTATTAAAAGATAGTGATATGGTTACCCTTGAAAAGTATACTGTAAGTTTTGATAAGTAATGAAAGGGGTGTAGCGATTGAAATTAAAGGAGTAAATTATTGTACTCACGAAATGAGTAATGATGGGAATGTTTTCTCGCTTGTGTGATTGGTATGAATAAGGCACATCCAGAGTTAACAGATATCCTTATGGTCAGGGAGTTTTCTGATATCTTTTTGGATACTATACCAGGGTTGCCACCCGTTAAAGGAATGAAGTTTTGTATTGATTTGGTACCTGGTACGAAGCCGATATCCTAACCACGGTATAAAATGGTATTAGTGGAACTGGAAGGACTAAAGAAGCAATTATAGGAGTGATTGGATAAAAGTTCATCAGATCGAATGTTTCACCTTGAGGAACATTGATTCTATTTGTGAAAAGAAAGATGAAAGCCTTCGACTAAGCATTGATTTTTTTGTTGTCGAATGAGGCTACCATCAAGAATAAGTGTTTTCTTCCACTGTTGATGATTTATTGGATCAGCTGTGAAAAGCGCAGATCTTTTTAGAGATCGATTTGAAGTCTGGGTAACATCCGTTAAGAATTTGGAAGGTGAATGTGCCCAAAATGATTTTCATAACCGTTAGGGCATTGATGAACAAGGTATTTAAACTTTACCTGGACTGATTTTTGGTCATCCTTAGCAATGATATTTTGATGTATTCGAAGTCCAAGGAAGAGCAGGAGCAGCAACTGAAAACTATTTTACAGATGAATTGTTGAGAGTTTCTCGAAATGGGCTGCTCAGCTGACACATCTCGTTCGGAAAAAGATTACATACGAGTGGGATGATAAGTATGAAAGTAGCTTTGGTGAGTTTTGGTGTATTGAAGTATGAACTGACCACCGTAATTATTTTCACCATACCCAATAGCTCAAGAGGTTTCTTAATGTATATGGATACCTCAAAATAATGAGTGGGCTGTGTATTGATGCAAAATGGGAAGATAGTCGATTATGGATCCAGATAACTCAAGGATCATGAAAGAAACCATCCGATCCATGATTTAAAGTTGGTAGCGATAGTGTTTGTACTGAGTATATGACACTTCTATGTACACGATGAGAAATTTCGGGTATGCACCTGAGTATCTGTTTTTACAGAAAGAGTAGAATATGAGATAACATAGAGGGTTAGAGCTTCTGAATGATTATGATTGTGAAAATTGTACCACCCAGGAAAGACTAATGTATTAGTTGATGCCTTGAGTAGAAAGAGCCTCGGAATGGTATCACAAATGATGGTCAGGGAGCGTGAGCTGCTAGAGCAGTTGTGAGCCTCAGTAGTGATGTGATCCCTTCTGATGATGACAATGATTGTGTGACAGCTAGCCTGAGATTAGAACTAGATTTGAGTGACCGGATTTGACAAGCTTAGCGTGATGATCGGCAAGGTGTCGATAGTGTGGGTCAAATTCAAATGAGTACAGTGACAGAGTTTACAGTGAATAATGATGGCTTACTCAGGTTTAGAGACAGTATAAGTGCTCCCCAGGACCACAGTTAATGAGATAGTGTTATTTTCAGAAACTCACTCTTGGGGATATACAATGCATCCGAGAAGTAATAAATATATCGGAATCTCTGAAAATGGTATTGGTGGTCAGATATGAAAAGAGACATTGTAGAGATTGTAGAGAAGTGTCTCGTATGTCAGCAGATTAAGGTAGAGCAATAGAAGTTTGCAGGGTTATTGCAGCCTCTTCCTATATCGACACGAAAATGGGAGCAAGTTACCATGGATATCGTGGTGGGTTATAGAGGATTGCAGGAATCACGAGGCTATCTGGGTGATAATCGATAGATTGACTAAGTCTACCTACCTTCTGGTTATGAAATCCTCAGATACTCTGAGTGTTTAAGCGGATTTATGTGTACAAAAAATTGTGAAACATTATGTAGCGTCCCAGGGAGCATGATATCAAATAGGGATTTCTGCTTCACTTCCTGCTTCTAGGAACGTTTTTTAGGAACCTATCAGAACCTGATTGAGTGTTAGCGCAACTTTTCATCCCCAGACAGATGGTCAATTAACACGCCCAAAGGGTATTGTCCGCAAGTGCACAGGTCGTATAAGTAATAAAGATTTGAGTCCCGAGTTATCGTCCCTCAGAGAAGTTGGTTAGCCTAATTAACTATCGGTTAATCTTACCCTATAGTATATTCTAGCAAATTATGAAATTAAGGTGGGTGATCTACTAAGTCTAAAATTAAAATTACTGGAAAATAATAAAATAATAAAAACTAAATAAAACCGAGCAAAATTACTTACAGTGCTCCACGTAATTAAAATAAAAAACCTACAAAAGAAATTAAAACAGTTAAAACTAATTAATACAAATAAAATGCAAATATGAAAATAACAAAACAAGATTAATTAAACTACAATTAAACTAACCTAAAATGCAATTAAACTACTTAATTAAAATGCAATTTAAACTAAACTAAAACTTAATGAAAATAAAGACTAAATTAAAATTAAAAATGCATGAAACATATTTATTCTAGATTAAATCTAAAGGTATAAATCCTAAAACATAAAATATAAAATTAACTATTAACTAAAAATTAAATTAACAAATTAAAACACTAGAACTAATCTAAATTGACAACTAACAACTATCCTAAACTAACAACTAATTAAACTATACTAAAAATGCAAGAAAAATGGATTAATGCAAGAGTTGAATGCCAAACAAAGCCTTAACTAATTTAAATCAACCAAATCCCTCCATTCACTGTTCACGTGTCTTTCTTTGTTTATTTTCCATTTCCAGGCTGTGCTCGGTTTGTCCTCTGGTCCAGGCTTTTGCCTGCTGTTCGGCCAGCTATTCTCTGTTGCTCACGGGTTACTCGATTCTGCCATCTGCTGCTGGTGATATCCTCCACTCCCTGCTACTCCAGTCCTGCAATCGACTGCTCTACACATCCTCGGCTTCTGCTCCTGCATTACTCGTTTCTGCTTCTGTCATGCTGCTACAGGCCTTCTCGGTCTGCTGTCTCCAATCGGCATGCTGCACTAAGACTTCCGTCCAGGTTCTGCTACCCCGTATACTATCCTTCATCACTGTCATTGCTCGTTCCTCGCGTGCCTGGCTCACTTCACGGTTCAGTCCTTTTCTGCAGTTCTAGTAGCATTGTCCCAAATAGGATCAGTCACCATTACTTGCTGCTCTGCGTTGCATTTTACAGCATTTGGCTTGGCCACACTCTGCGTCATGCATCATATCCTGCTTGGAACAATCAGCAGCTATCCATGCAGTCCTGAATCTACAACAGCACAAAGCAGCACACACCCAAACTCTCGGCAATGACAGACAGAACAAGAAGACAAGGGCTGGACCCGATCATTTTTGCCCAAATTTTGCACCCTTCAACAACACCCTGTTAATATCTACTTCATCGGCTTAGTGATGGTGGAGGATTACAGTACAACACTGCTCTCTTGAACAGGAAACAAGCTTATAACCGACTAACAATCAAAATAACAATAAAGAACAGTGCTCTCAACGTGAAACAGAGCTAAACAGAGGACGAATATATAACCCATACATATTGTAATATTTCACTCATCCTATGCTATGTCCACACGACAGCAACCTTGCTTTCATCAACAAGCAAAAGAAAAGAAGAAAAAGAACATGTGAAGACAAGCACACATAAAACCGAGAAGAATAAAATGCAGTAGAAAATACGGAAGCTAGTATTAACATGCAGTAAAGATTAGCATTTGTGTAGAGCAAACAATGAAACAGGAACAAAACATTGCAATGATATAAGCGTAAAACCGAAAATAAAGAAGAAACATTAACAACAGAATATTAGAATAAGATTATCAAAATTTGTATAGCAAAGTAACGTGAAACCAGAAGCTCGGATTGCTTTATTCCTTTCTCCAACCAAGGTTCCATATTGCCATTGATGAGAATAAATGCTAAGCATCAAAACTAAAAGGCATGAACAAGGGAAGAAGGTGTTACCCGAATGCATCAAGGGAGCTCAAACCGAGAGCTAAAAAAAATATATTTAAGATTGCTTCAACTAAAAACATAAATGAACTAGGAATCCGAGAGGAGCAACTTGGACATAAAAGCTATGTAATAAAACTGAAAAATAAAAGAGCTGGATTTAACAGAACCGAGAAACATGAAATGGTATTGATTACCATGAAAAATTATCCAAGTGAAGAACATGAAAATGAAATGAACAATAAAAATAAATATAGAAGCTAACGGGAAACTAGACTAAAAGGAACAAGGAAAAATAAATCCTAAGATTAATTCTAACACTACACTACTCCTAACTTACATTACATTACACTACTGCTACTCCTAAATTACATACTCTTTCAATTGTCATCCTTTCCTAACTAGGGGTAAAATTATAATTTCTACATCCTTGATGAGTTGGTTTTTTTTGGCCACTTGTCTTCACACCATTGGCTCCTTGCAAAGATATTTCCATGTCATCGGTCTTCTTGTCCAATTGGATGTGCTAGGTGGCATGACTCGTGTTGTCCGCGTGGCTCAATCTCGATTTTAGCCCAATTCCAGTCCATTTTCTATCAAAATATTCAAAATTCATCCGGATTTAATTTATCTACAAACATGAGAATTTTAATTAAATAAAGAGAATAATTAACAAAATAAATTGGGGATTTAAATAATTAATTAGGAAATTAAGCATAAATAATTCTAAAAATATAGAATTATCACACCCCCAAACTTGAGCTTTTGCTTGTCCTTAAGCAAAACAAAGTGATTGTAGGAATGACAAGTACAAAACACAATAATTTCCCCAGTATCATCCTCAAAGAAAAACTACAGACTATGAAATCAAAGACTCACAATTACAAGTCCAGCACTTAGAATTATTCAATCATAAGTCCTAACCCAAATTGGACTCCTCGTGAGTGTGTGAAAAATGTCAAATTCACTTCTCAGTACATTATCTGGATCAGATTATGCAAGCACAGTGAATGCAAAGTCAATGACATGTGATCATTCCATGAGTTTGTTTTTCACTTCTCTCTCTACTAATGTAGTCACACTTAACCAAAGATTAATAGGACTTCATTAAGCTTGTAATGTAAGGCTGGGGCTAAGGTATGATAAAGTTGATTTAGGTTTAATTACCCCTTAACATGCATTACTTCTAGGATCTATAATGTAAGAGCTCTAATTATTTCCCCCAAACTTATTTCTTTTGCTAAACATTTTTTTTGAATTTTTCTTCTTTCTTCTTTTCTTTTTCTTTTTCTTTCTTTTTCATCATTTTTTTTATACATACTCTTTCACTATCACTTAATATCCATATAGCTCACAATATATCCCAATGACTTTTCATGCTTTTGGGGTAAGGGATAGGAACAAAGTATTTAAGCTAAGGAAAATAACGCAGCTATATTTACAGAGAAAAGCTTATTTGGCCCAGATGGGTGACTAGGGGTAAAATATGTACAAGGAAGGCTCAAACGATCCAAAGATTGCCTAAATCATCTCCCTAATCAAGTGTGATCTAATATTTCACCTCGAGATCAGATCAAACAAATTCTAGAATATGATGTGCAAAATCAACTGAACAAATGCAGTCCTATGTACACATAAGCTTTCTCTAAATAAATATACCGATTCATGACATGACATGTGCATAAGATGAGGAAATCACAATCAGAATTAAGACAAATTCAAGAATTTAACTTCATGCTTTTCCTATAATCATGCTTCTCAATCAATCAAAGTCATACTAAATCATGGGGTCATATCATCGGAATATGGGAAAACTACATGCTAAGCACTAGATCATCCCAAAATCAAACAATTTAAGTTCATATTATCGAAAACATTTTCAAAATTCCTTCTTAGATTTTCGAAAAAAATTTGAATTTTTTTTCAATTTTTCACAAAATTGCTCAAGTGATATCCCCTCCCCCAAAACTTAAAGTGCACAGTGTCCTCAGTGTGCAGATAATATAAGAATTGAAGTTTAGGAACAAAGTACTCCCCTTTCTGATGATGATGAACAATTGAAGCTTGATTGAAAGCATAAAACTAGAAAATAAACCTGCAAAATAAACAAGGAAAGACACAACAGAAAAGAAAAAGAAAAATAAACTAGATACAAAGTGAAAAGGAAAATACAGCCACTTCAAATGCAACTGAAGAAAACAACACTCAATAGTAGGGGAAGAGTAAGAGGGTCATCCAGAATGGTGGCAGAATATTGACAGTTAATTCCTCCTTAGCTCTATCTACTTCCTTCTTTCTCTCAAATATAATATGCTTAAGCCTTATATTCTCCTCAATCTCCATCTTAAAACACTCTTGAGAGTCATTAGGGAGTTTCAAAGGTTTGAAAACATTAAACTTTACTTCCTGTTCTTGGACTCTCATCATTAACTCCCTCTTTTGTACATCAATTACTGTTCTACCAGTAGCTAGGAAAGGTCTACCTAGTATAATGTGGACTTCCTTGTCTTCCTCCATGTCTAAAAGAATAAAATCTGTAAGGAAAATAAACTTGTCCACCTTTACTAAGACATCCTCAATGACCCCATTCAGATATTTAATTGATCGATCAGCTAACTGGAGGGTCATTGTGGTGGGCTTGGCATCCCCTATTCCTAACTTATGATAGATAGATGATGGCATCAAATTTATACTAGCTCCTAAATCGCACAGGGCTCTACCAAAGAATAAATTTTCAATAGTGCATGGTATGGTAAAACTCTTGGGATCCTTAAGCTTAGGGGTAATCTTCTCTGGATAATGGCACTACATTCCTCAGTTAAGGCCACCGTCTCATAATCTTCTAGTCTTCTCTTCCTCGAGAGGATATCTTTTAGAAACTTCACATAAATTGGCATTTGCTCTAAAGCATCTGCAAAAGGAATGTTGATGTGGAGTTTCTTAAAAACCTCAAGAAATTTAGAAAATTGTTGATCCAGTTTTTTATTTTAGAACCTTTGAGGAAAAGGTACTGGTGGTCTAATCGGAGAGGATGTAGTGGAAACATGTATAACATCAGAGGGCGAGGAAGGCTATAAAATAGAAGAAGGTATAGATAAAGAAGTGCCTAGCTTGGATTCTTTTGCAGTCTGATCCTGATGTTCCTGCTCTTTCTGAACTGGTTCGTTAGAACTTATGGGTTTTTCAACTATGGGCTTAACAGGATTGGACTTACTTTGTGGCTCATCTAGCTCTTTGCCGCTCCTAAGGGTGATGGATTTGACATATTCCTTACCCTCCCTTTGCTTAATAGGATTAGCTTCAGTGTTACTAGGGAGGGTCCCTTGAGGACATTGACTAAGAGCGTTTGCTATTTGTCCTACCTGAACCTCTAAGTTCTTAATTGAAGTAGCTTGATTTTGTAAGATAGTCGTGAACATTTCCTCAAGCGAGGGCTTCTTCTTAGTTGCTGGTGTGTGGTAATGTTGGGGCTGCATAGGTTGTGGTGGTGGTGGTGGTGGTGGTGGTGATGGATGATATTGAAATTGAGGTGGGGATAGATGATATGGTGGATGGTCCGGAAATTGTGACTGTGGTGGTACAAGAACTGGTAGAGCTTGAAAACTAGGGGGTTCTATAGGTCTAGAGCTAGAAGTTTGCCTTTGGTTTTGGCTCCAAGAGAAGTTAGGATGGTTCCTCCACCCTGGATTATAGGTGTTTGAAAAATGGTTGTTCTGTTGCTTCTGAAGTGGAGCAACTACTGAACCGATTTTAGGTTGAGCGGACAGCTATCTACAGAATGGGTACCACTACACAGCACGTAGGAAAGAAAAGGACTTTGGACAGAATACACAGGGTTAGGACTAGTGGGAGGATTATGTTGGGTACTGAGCGACTCTACCTTCTTCGTAAGGTTAGCGATTTGAGAGGTCAAGATAGACAGTGTGTCGAGTTCATAAATACCCGCCGACTTCTTTGGCAATTGCCTTTCTGAGGACCATAATAGTTGTTAGCTGTCATCTTGTCCAAAAGCTCATAAGCTTCCTCCTCTGTCTTGCACATCAGGGCTCCACCCGCAGCAGCGTCAACAATGGTCCTATTTTGGATTGTAAGTCCGTTGTAGAAGGTTTGGACTTGCAACCACAAAGGTAGGCCATGGTGAGGGCACTTCCTAAGAAGCTCCTTATATCATTCCCATGCTTCGTAAAGAGATTCAGAGTCGTACTGGGCAAAGGAAGATATATTACTATGGAGTTGGGCCATTTTAGAGGGAGGGAAAAACTTAGATAGAAATTGATGGGCTAACTCGTCCCATGTAGAAATGGATCCTGGAGGCAGGGAGGTTAACCAGTGTCTCACCCTATCCCTAAGTGAGAAGGGGAATAATCTAAGCCTAAGCGCATCATCAGATAATCCATTATGTTTGAAGGTATTGCACAAGTCCAGGAATTGCCCAAGGTGAGCATATGGGTCATTGTGTGGAAGCCCACTGAACTACAATGAAGTCTGGATCATCTGGAGGATGGAAGGCTTAATTTCAAAATTGTTTGCATGGATAGCTGGTGGCCTAATGCCGGTATAATAACCTCCAATAGTCGGCATTGCATAATCTCCAACAGTCTTAATTTCCCTATTTTCTATCATGATGCTTTGCAGCGGAGCTATAAATTTCCTAGAATCCTTTCGAAATTTTCTAAGAGTACGTTCGATTTTAGGATCTAGAGGAAAGCAATCAAAACTTTTGGCTCTATGCATGCAATCATCGAAAAGTCCTTAGAAATTTTTTTTTGAATTTTTAAATTTTTAAATTTTTTTATTTATTTTAATGTTTCAATTAACTAATCTAGATTGAACTTCTAAATATTTACAAGCTAGAATTATACCTAAGCATAATTTCACCAATATTAATTACTGACTAATTAAAACTTCCCCGGCAACGACGCCAGATGGTTAATTGACACGCCCAAAGGGTATTGTCCGCAAGTGCACGAGTCGTACAAGTAATAATGGGATTTGAGTCCCGAGTTATCGTCCCTCAGAGAAGTTGGTTAGCCTAATTAACTATCGGTTAATCTTACCCTAAGGTATATTCTAGCAAATTATGAAATTAAGGTGGGTGATCTACTAAATCTAAAATTAAAATTACTGGAAAACAATAAAATAATAAAAACTAAATAAAACCGAGCAAAATTATTTACAGTGTCCACGTAATTAAAATAAAAAACCTACAAAAGAAATTAAAACAGTTAAAACTAATTAATGCAAATAAAATGCAAATATGAAAATAACAAAGCAAGATTAATTAAACTACAATTAAACTAACCTAAAATGCAATTAGACTACTTAATAAAAATGCAATTTAAACTAAACTAAAACTTAATGAAAATAAAGACTAAATTAAAATTAAAAATGCATGAAACATATTTATTCTAGATTAAATCTAAAGGTATAAATCCTAAAACATAAAATATAAAATTAACTATTAACTAAAAATTAAATTAACAAATTAAAACACTAGAACTAATCTAAATTGACAACTAACAACTATCCTAAGCTAACAACTAATTAAACTATACTAAAAATGCAAGAAAAATGGATTAATGCAAGAGTTGAATGCCAAACAAAGCCTTAACCAATTTAAATCAACCAAATCCCTCCATTCACTGTTCACGTGTCTTTCTTTGTTTATTTTTCATTTCCAGGCTGTGCTCGGTTTGTCCTCTGGTCCAGGCTTTTGCCTGCTGTTCGGCCAGCTGTTCTCTGCTGCTCACAGGTTACTTGATTCTGCCATCTGCTGCTGGTGATGTCCTCCACTCCCTGCTACTCCAGTCCTGCAATCGACTGCTCTACACATCTTCGGCTTCTGCTCCTGCATTGCTCGTTTCTGCTTCTGTCATGCTGCTACAGGCCTTCTCGGTCTGCTGTCTCCAATCGACATGCTGCACTAAGACTTCTGTCCAGGTTCTGCTACCCCGTATACTGTCCTTCATCACTGTCGTTGCTCGTTCCTCGCGTGCCTGGCTCACTTCAAGGTTCAGTCCTTTTCTGCAGTTTCAGTAGCATTGTCCCGAATAGGATCAGTTACCATTACTTGCTGCTCTGCGTTGCATTTCACAGCATTTGGCTTGGCCACACTCTGCGGCATGCATCATATCCTGCTTGGAACAATCAGCAGCTATCCATGCAGTCCAGAATCTGCAACAGCACAAAGTGTGAGACCCCGTATATGTATAAGGGTATATATGTACATAGAAGTGTAAATAGAGTTGTACTATGAATTCATGAGTGAAGTATATGTGATGTAAGTTCATAAGTAATATACACACTTGTAATGAGAGTGGTAATCGTACATACAAGTTCATTATGTATGAATGTGTAGAAATGGACTTAAACATGTGGAGAATGTGTGTAGAATGGATTATGAATAGTTTGGTAAAATGGAAGTGGAATTGCATAAGATGTGCACTTTCATTTTTGTTTATATTAAGTACCATTGGTCATACAAAGATTCTACACAAGTTTTAATGTGTATGAAGTGAGGATGGATGCCATTTTCAAGTCTCAAAGATGAATGAATGAGGAAATGATCATGGTAGCAAATTAAGGATGTTTGGTAAGTGTTGTTGCAGAGGAACTGCAGAAAATCTGGAAATTTTGAAGGGCAGATCGATCTCATGGGATGAGAGATCGATCTGGAAGAGCCAGAATGCTCTTATTTGGGCAAAAGAATAGAGCAGATCGATCTCCAATGGAGCCAGATCGATCTCCTTAGCTCTCTATTTGGGAGCAGATCGATCTCATGATTCGACAGATCGATCTCAGGCTTAAAAATGCCGTGAAAAAGAGGGATTTTAAGGGACCAGATCGATCTCCTCTTGAACCAGATCGATCTACTCAAGCTAATTCTATATAAGGAGTGCTGGAAATCAGAAAATTTCGGGAAAAACACAAACCTTCCACTTTCAACCCAAAAACCTAACTTTCTCTCTCTAAAATCAGCCATTTTCAGTGAGGTTTGAAGAGAGACCATTAGAGGCAAAGTTGTTCCTATCAAAGAGAAGAACAACATAGTTGGAAGGCATTTTCCCATTGTTGATATTGAAGAAGTTAAGGGCATTGCCATTTGGAGCAAGAGGAGAAATCAAATTGGGTAAGATTCTAACACTCCAACTATGGTGCATTATTTATTTAAGTGATTTTGGAGTTGTTTGGCATGAGTATGGATGGTTAGAAACTATCTAGAATGCATTGGAATGATTTTGACCTAGAAGTGGTTTAGTGTGAGAAGTGGAATGTATGGAGATTAATGATGAATGAGATATGTAAAAGTTATTTATAGTGTTGTGGTATGATTTTAAGATGTGGTTAGTGGATAAATTGTGAGATTTACCTAAAAGAGGTAAAATGTGGATTAAGGCATTTGTAAAATGCATAAGTGAATAATATTGACTAGTGAGGTCAATTATGGGTTAAATACATTAACTCAATCGATTTAATGAATGAATCGCAGCTTCCGAGGATACGACGAGGCGAGTTGGGCCAAGAGCGTGAGAAGCTAAAAGGAAAGGAGTCACACCAAGTAAATCGAGGTAAGGGAATTGTGTGGACTCTTAGAGATATCTGTGCGTAATTTGGGCGCTTAAATGTTTTGCTAGAATGCATGAGACTAGGAAATGTTGTTGGGTGATTGAAGGGTAAAAGTTGGGAGTTTGAGAAATGTGCATGAAAACAAAAGCATATTGCTTTGAAAATCATGTTTTATTGCTTTTTAGCAAATGATTGGTAGGTTGGCTAATATTGAAATGATTTGCAAAAGAGATGAGTGTGTTTTGGTTTTGCTAATCATATTTCGCAAGTTTTGAGCCACCTACATGATTTCGTGAGTATGAAAGAGTGCAAGAGGCACTAGTTTTCACATGGATTTCATAATTGTTTTGGCATTGTGCTCGAGTTTGTCTCGCACTGGATGCCCACCTTGTATGTTGCCGTGTTTGGAGCTTCGAGTAGACTGGGTGTCACATCGATTAAATAGGCTCACACGTGCATTGTGTTGACATGATTAATTAGCCGTGTTAGGAGGTTCAGATAGACAAGAGGTCACCCCAATTAAATAGACTCACACGTGCGTTGGAGATGTGGCGTGATATGATGTGTTGATTGGGTCCACGGAGTACGTCGTACCGTGCATGTAGCATGGAGTACATTGTACCGTGTTGAGTTGTGATGTGCCATCTTCGGACGAGATCTGCTATGGACCGACAGGTAGGATTTGACCCACCTCCCGTGTGGAAGCAGATGGTGGTGATATCCCGCACACCTGATCCGTGTAGCCAGTATCACAGGTTATGTACATAGGCCTTGAGGTTTTACCTATTGTTGAACTGCCTATCTCGCATGTCTACTGCTATTTGAGATTAAATCCATGTTTGAAAATGATTTGTGGGTCAGGAAAGCCCGAGGGATGGGCCAAGACCTGACCAATGTTGAAATTGATTTGATAATGGTTTTTAAAGTGCACGGATGCATGATGTTTAATGCCATGCTTTATTGTGAAAATGCATGGTGTTTAATGCCATGCTATTATTGTGAATTATGCATGATGATATATACCATGCTTTGAGTTGAAATGTGCACTGAATTTTAATAGCATGAATGCTTTACATACCATTAACACAATCATACACTCATGTTTTGAGATAAACAATGAATTAAATGCTTTTGAGCATGGCATCACGATCACGTAGATAGTGTAGTATCTACATGTTCGCATGATTGCCTTAGTGAGCGTGTGGTTTGCTCACCCCCTTATTTTCCCCTCTCTACAGAGATTTGAGTATAGATTGGACGTGACTGGAGGCATTCCCTTTTTGGTAATTCCGCTGCATCCCATCGCTAAAGGTATACACACCTTGATTATTTTGTATCTAAACTAGACATAGCACAGTAGCATTTTGTATGTAACCACTGGGGATGTAAAACAATGTAAACACATGTAACAACTCTGATATATATACATTTATACAAGTGTTTACTCATAAATAATGTTTCAAATTGAATTGGTATGGTGGAGTGAGTTAGACGTCGACACACAGCCCAACTGTTAAGCGTGTGGTTGTTCACGATCGAGGAAGGATGATTAAGGATTGATGCATGAAAATGCAAAAAATTTGTACGTATTTTGGTAAGTTGAGGGTTGTGACAGAAGTTGGTATCAGAGCTCGAGTTGGTTTGACGTGTGTCGTGTCTAAAATACTTAATAAGTTGAAAAATTACATCCCCAAGTTACTGTGCTTGTTTAGATACAAATTGTGTATGTCGATGGGTTGACTAAGTAATTGGTTGTGAATGTAGGGAATTGAGTAAGTATGCCTAATACCAGTCGCGGTAGAGGGATGAGAGCACAGGCTCGAGGCCGTAGAGGTAGGCTTAGGGGTCGTGTTGAGCCAGAAACACACGAGGCTTAGGAGAATGTTGAGGTGGAGGCTGATGTTGAGCACGCTCCACTGGGTCCAGAGGAGAGGCCCGAGAGTACTGAGGCTCGCTTCACGAGGATTGAGCAGAGCATTGAGATGATTGTGGAGTTGGTCACCCAATCTTTATCTGGAGTTGGCGGTAGACAGAGTCCCGCTACACAGGGTGATGCCGAGCAGGCAGCAGCTCCCGAGGCACGGGCAAGGCAAGCCCAAGGACCTCAGACGACAGATACCCCACCCACACAGGATGTGCCTACGCCAGTTGCTATGCTAGGCAGTAGAGATTGGAGATATGGATGTGATTTGGATAGACTGCGGCAGTTCCAGAAGTTTGGACCGTCGTCTTTCAGTGGAGCAAAGGACCCAGTAGCGGCTGAGGATTGGATCAATGAGATCGAGAAATTATATGGGTTCTTTGAGTGCACTACTACCGAGATGGTAGCATTTGCCGCTTTTATGCTGAAGGGATCAGTAGAACATTGGTGGAAATCCACCAGGCCCATTTTGAGAGCCCGACATACTGAGATCAGCTGGGATGTGTTTTTAGAGGCCTTCCGGAGACAGTATGTCCCAGATACAGCCCAGCGAAAGCTAAAGATTGCATTTTTGGGACTGACCCAAGGGAGCAGGACTGTGGATGAGTATGAGACTGCTTTTATATCCCTGGGCAGATATGATCCCAACACGATGGGTAATGAGGTCGAGAAGATCCAGAAGTTTGTGGATGGATTGAGACCGACCATCAGGTCTAGATTGGTTCCTCTGGATATACCGACCTATGAGGAGGTAGTGCGCAGGGCGTAATTATGTGAACAAGATGTTGATAGAATCGCCTCAGAGTTTGGAAAAGTTGGTAAGATGAGGGACAGAGATAAGAAGAGACTCATGATGGATAGAGGCTTCAGCTATAAAGGAAGCAAGAGATTCTCTGGAAAGAGGTCGAGAATTGATGAGATCCGAGAGAGGACAGTTGATACTCCCATGTATCCGGCCATTGCTCCAGCTAAAGGAATCGTGATTGAAGGACCACGACCTACTACAGAACAGTGTGGCAAGTGTGGTAGGTACCATGGTACTCGACCATGTTATGGACCTCAGGTTGTATGCTTCAGATGTGGAAAGCCAGGGCACATAATCAGAGATTGTCCAGAGATGATAGAGAGAGCCCCACAGAAGGGCAAGGAGCCAGAGAGAGCTCCAGTTGGTACAGCTGCTCCGAGGAGGAGGGCTACAGCTGAGGAAAAGGGGAAGCAAGCAGTAGGTGTAAGCAGAGGACGAGTGCACACACTGGATCAGGATACTGCAGATCAGTCATCAGATGTGGTAAAAGGTACCATCCAAATCTTTGATGTTTCCAAAGATAGACAATCTTGTAGTTAATTTTGTGAAATGAAATTAAAGAACATGATTTTTATAAGTGTGATGAGTATAATCTTGATACATGATGTATGAAAGATAAATTTGATTTCAATTATGTATGTGATGTGATGGTTTATGATACTAATGGTGGAAAGAATAATGTGAAGGATTCATCGCTTTTGTGATTGAGACGGATAAGGCACGTCCAAAATTGGAAGACATACCCGTGGTTAGGGAATTTTCAGATGTCTTTCCGGATGAGTTACCAGGGTTACCTCCAGATAGGGAGATGGAGTTTGGTATAGATTTGGCACCTGGTACAGAGCCGATGTCTAAGCCACTATACAGAATGGCTCAAGTTGAGTTAGAGGAGTTAAGGAAACAATTACAAGAGTTGCTGGAGAAGGGGTTCATCAGGTCGAGCGTCTCACCTTGGGGAGTACCGGTTCTGTTTGTAAGGAAGAAGGATGGAAGCCTCCGACTGTGTATAGATTACCGGTTGTTGAATAAGGCCACCATCAAGAATAAGTATCCCCTCCCACGCATCGATGATTTGTTGGATCAACTTAAGGGAGCGCAGGTCTTTTCCAAGATAGATCTGAGATCAGGGTACCATCAGTTGAAGATACGAGATGAAGATGTACCCAAGACAGCTTTTCGCACCCGGTATGGACATTATGAGTTTATGGTTATGCCATTCGGGTTGACGAATGCTCCCGCAGCTTTTATGTCTTTGATGAATGAGGTATTCCACCAGTACTTGGATCGATTTGTTATTGTGTTTATTGATGATATACTGGTGTATTCAAGGTCTAGAGAGGAACATGAAAGGCATTTGAGGATAGTGCTACAAACCCTCGAGAGAAGAAGTTGTACGCTAAACTCAGTAAGTGCGACTTTTGGTTGGAACAGATCTCTTTTCTGGGTCACATAGTATCAAAGGATGGAGTATATCAGTGGATCCATCTAAGATTGAGGCCGTAGTTCAGTGGCAGAGACCCCAGACAGTGACAGAGATCAGAAGTTTCTTGGGTTTAGCTGGGTATTACCGAAGGTTTGTAGAGGGATTTTCGAGGTTAGCTGCTCCATTGACACGTCTCACAAGGAAAAATGTAGAGTTTGTGTGGGACAAAAAGTGTGAAGACAGTTTTGAGGAGTTGAAAAAGAGATTAACTACAGCTCCAATACTCACCATTCCTACCAGCTCAGGAGGTTTCTCGGTGTATGCAGATGCTTCACACCTAGGACTGGGCTGTGTATTGATGCAGGATGGGAAGGTAGTAGCCTATGGATCAAGACAGTTAAAGGATCATGAGAGGAACTACCCGACCCATGACTTAGAGTTGGCAGCGGTGGTGTTTGCGCTAAAGATATGGCGCCACTACCTCTATGGTGAGAAATTTCAGATTTATACAGATCATAAGAGCCTTAAGTACCTGTTCTCACAGAAAGAGTTGAACATGAGACAGAGAAGATGGCTTGAGCTGTTAAAGGATTATGATTGTGAAATCCTATACCACCCGGGTAAAGCAAATGTGGTTGCTGATGCATTGAGTAGGAAGCATCTCGGGATGGTATCATTCATGATGATCAGGGAACACGAGCTGTTGGAACAGTTCATGAACCTCAGTTTGGATATGACCCCACCTGACGCTGATAGTGGATTTATGATAGCTAGCCTGCAGTTGGAACCGGATCTGGTAGATCGAATTCGACAGGCTCAGCGAGTTGATCAGCAGTGTAGTGATATTGTCGGGCAGATACAGAGGGGTATAGAGACGGAATTTGGGTTGAGTTCGAATGGATTGCTGAGGTTCAGAGTTTGGATATGTGTTCCTGATGACGCAGAGATCAGAAGGTTGATCCTGACAGAGGCTCACTCATCGAAGTATACGATACATCCAGGGGGTACAAAAATGTATCAAAACCTTCGAAAGGTTTATTGGTGGTCGGGAATGAAAAAGCACATTGCCGAATATGTTGCTAAGTGTCTCGTTTGTCAGCAGGTAAAGGTAGAGCATCAGAAGCCTGCAGGGTTATTGCAGCCTCTACCGATACCGACATGGAAGTGGGAGCATGTCACCATGGATTTTGTGATGGGATTACCGAGGACCCGGAGAGGTCATGATGCCATATGGGTGATTGTGGATCGGTTGACGAAATCAGCCCATTTTCTAGCTATGAGAGCTACCGATACTCTGAACCAGTTAGCGAACCTCTATGTGCGCGAGATAGTGAGGCTACATGGAATTCCAGTGAGCGTTATTTCTGATAGGGATGCCCGCTTCACTTCCCACTTTTGGGAACATTTTCAGGAAGCGATGGGGACCCAGTTGAATTTTAGCACCGCGTTTCATCCTCAGATAGATGGTCAGTCAGAGAGGACTATACAGACCCTGGAGGACATGTTGAGAGCGTGTGCATTGGATTTTGGAGGCTCTTGGGATGACCATTTGCCACTCGCAGAGTTCGCGTATAATAACAGTTTTCATGCGAGTATCGGGATGGCACCATATGAGGCATTGTATGGGCGTAGATGCCGCTCCCCTATTGGATGGGAAGAGGTTGGTGACAAATAGATCTTTGCTCCCGACTTGGTTAGACAAGCCTCTGAGGACGTCCAATTGATATGTGAGAGGTTACGGACAGCTCAGAGCAGGCAAAAGAGTTATGCTGACAAGAGACGGAGACCACTAGAGTTTGAGGTGGGTGAGTCAGTGTTTTTGAAAGTTTCCCCTTCGAAGGGAATTATGAGATTTGGGAAGAAGGGAAAGTTGAGCCCTCGATATATAGGGCTATTTGAGATACTTGAGAAGGTGGGAGACAAGGCGTATAGGTTGGCATTGCCACCAGAGTTGGCAAGTGTGCATAACGTCTTCCACGTACCTATGTTGAGGAAGTATCACCCGGACCCGGCACATGTGATAAGATATGAGCCTTTGGAGCTCAATGAGGGTATGACCTATGTTGAGAAGCCAGTTCGGGTATTGGACAGAAAAGAGAAAGTGCTGAGGACAAAGACAATTCCCTTGGTGAAGATACTTTGGCAACATCACACTGTGGAAGAAGCCACATGGGAATTGGAGAGTTTGATGCGGGAGAGGTATCCCGAGTTGTTCACAGAATAATTGGTTCCAATTTGGAGGACCAAATTTTCTAAGTGGGGGAGAATGTGAGACCTCGTATATGTATAAAGGTATATATGTACATAGAAGTGTAAATAGAGTTGTACTATGAATTCATGAGTGAAGTATATGTGATGTAAGTTCATAAGTAATGTACACACTTGTAATGAGAGTGGTAATCGTACATACAAGTTCATTATGTATGAATGTGTAGAAATGAACTTAAACATGTGGAGAATGTGTGTAGAATGGATTATGAATAGTTTGGTAAAATGGAAGTGGAATTGCATAAGATGTGCACTTCCATTTTTGTTTATATTAAGTACCATTGGTCATACAAAGATTCTACACAAGTTTTAATGTGTATGAAGTGAGGATGGATGCCATTTTCAAATCTCAAAGATGAATGAATGAGGAAATGATCATGGTAGCAAATTAAGGATGTTTGGTAAGTGTTGTTGCAGAGGAACTGCAGAAAATCTAGAAATTTTGAAGGGCAGATCGATCTCATGGGATGAGAGATCGATCTGGAAGAGCCAGAATGCTCTTATTTGGGCAAAAGAATAGAGCAGATCGATCTCCAATGGAGCCAGATCGATCTCCTTAGCTCTCTGTTTGGGAGCAGATCGATCTCATGCTTCGACAGATCGATCTCAGACTTAAAAATGCCGTGAAAAAGAGGGATTTTAAGGGACCAGATCGATCTCCTCTTGAACCAGATCGATCTCCTCAAGCTAATTCTATATAAGGAGTGCTGGAAATCAAAAAATTTCGGAAAAAACACAAACCTTCCACTTTCAACCCAAAAACCTAACTTTCTCTCTCTAAAATCAGCCATTTTCAGTGAGGTTTGAAGAGAGACCATTAGAGGCAAAGTTGTTCCTATTAAAGAGAAGAACAACATAGTTGGAAGGCATTTTTCCATTGTTGATATTGAAGAAGTTAAGGGCATTGCCATTTGGAGCAAGAGGAAAAATCAAATTGGGTAAGATTCTAACACTCCAACTATGGTGCATTATTTATTTAAGTGATTTTGGAGTTGTTTGGCATGAGTATGGATGGTTAGAAACTATCTAGAATGCATTGGAATGATTTTGACCTAGAAGTGGTTTAGTGTGAGAAGTGGAATGTATGGAGATTAATGATGAATGAGATATGTAAAAGTTATTTATAGTGTTGTGGTATGATTTTAAGATGTGGTTAGTGGATAAATTGTGAGATTTACCTAAAAGAGGTAAAATGTGGATTAAGGCATTTGTAAAATGCATAAGTGAATAATATTGACTACTGAGGTCAATTATGGGTTAAATACATTAACTCAATCGATTTAATGAATGAATCGCAGCTTCCGAGGATACGCCGAGGCGAGTTGGGCCAAGAGCGTGAGAAGCTAAAAGGAAAGGAGTCACACCAAGTAAATCGAGGTAAGGGAATTGTGTGGACTCTTAGAGATATCTGTGCACAATTTGGGCGCTTAAATGTTTTGCTAGAATGCATGAGACTAGGAAATGTTGTTGGGTGATTGAAGGGTAAAAGTTGGGAGTTTGAGAAATGTGCATGAAAACAAAAGCATATTGCTTTGAAAATCATGTTTTATTGCTTTTTAGCAAATGATTGGTAGGTTGGCTAATATTGAAATGATTTGCAAAAGAGATAAGTGTGTTTTGGTTTTGCTAATCATATTTCGCAAGTTTTGAGCCACCTACATGATTTCGTGAGTATGAAAGAGTGCAAGAGGCACTAGTTTTCACATGGATTTCATAATTGTTTTGGCATTGTGCTCAAGTTTGTCTCGCACTGGATGCCCACCTTGTATGTTGCCGTGTTTGGAGCTTCGAGTAGACTGGGTGTCACATTGATTAAATAAGCTCACACGTGCATTGTGTTGACATGATTAATTAGCCGTGTTAGGAGCTTCAGATAGACAAGAGGTCGCCCCGATTAAATAGGCTCACACGTTCGTTTGAGATGTGGCGTGATATGATGTGTTGATTGGGTCCACGGAGTATGTCGTACCATGCATGTAGCATGGAGTACATTATACCGTGTTGAGTTGTGATGTGCCGTCTTTGGACGAGATCTGCTATGGACCGGCAGGTAGGATTTGACCCACCTCCCGTGTGGAAGCAGATGGTGGTGATATCCCGCACACCTGATCTGTGTAGCCGGTATCACAGGTTATGTACATAGGCCTTGAGGTTATTACCTATTGTTGAACTGCCTATCTCGCATGTCTACTGCTATTTGAGATTAAATTCATGTTTGAAAATGATTTGTGGGTCAGGAAAGCCCGAGGGATGGGCCAAGACCTGACCAATGTTGAAATTGATTTGTTAATGGTTTTTAAAGTGCACGGATGCATGATGTTTAATGCTATGCTTTATTGTGAAAATGCATGATGTTTAATGCCATGCTATTATTGTGAATTATGCATGATGATATATACCATGCTTTGAGTTGAAATGTGCACTGAATTTTAATAGCATGAATGCTTTACATACCATTAACACAATCATACACTCATGTTTTGAGATAAACAATGAATTAAATGCTTTTGAGCATGGCATCACGATCACGTAGATAGTGCAGTATCTACCTGTTCGCATGATTGCCTTACTGAGCGTGTGGTTTGCTCACCCCCCTTATTTTCCCCTCTCTACAGGATTTGAGTATAGATTGGACGTGACTGGAGGCGTTCCCTTTTTGGTAATTCTGTTGCATCCCATCGCTAAAGGTATACACACCTTGATTATTTTGTATCTAAACTAGACATAGCACAGTAGCATTTTGTATGTAACCACTGGGGATGTAAAACAATGTAAACACATGTAACAACTCTGATATATATACATTTATACAAGTGTTTACTCATAAATAATGTTTCAAATTGAATTGGTATGGTGGAGTGAGTTAGACGTCGACACACAGCCCAACTGTTAAGCGTGTGGTTGTTCACGATCGAGGAAGGATGATTAAGGATTGATGCATGAAAATGCGAAAAATTTGTACGTATTTTGGTAAGTTGAGGGTCGTGACACAAAGCAGCACACACCCAAACTCTCGGCAACGACAGACAGAACAAGAAGACAAGGGCTAGACCCGATCCTTTTTGCCCAGATTTTGCACCCTTCAACAGCATTCTGTTAATACCTACTTCAGCAGCTTAGTGATGGTGGAGGATTACAGTACAACACTGCTCTCTTGAACAGGAAACAAGCTTATAACCGACTAACAATCAAAATAACAACAAAGAACAATGCACTCAATGTGAAACAGAGCTAAACAGAGGACGAATATATAACCCATACATATTGTAATATTTCACTCATCCTATGCTATGTCCACACAGCAGCAACCTTGCTCTCATCAACAAGTAAAAGAAAAGAAGAAAAAGAACATGTGAAGACAAGCACACATAAAACCGAGAAGAATAAAATGCAGTAGAAAATACGGAAGCTAGTATTAACATACAGTAAAGATTAGCATTTGTGTAGAGTAAACAATGAAACATGAACAAAACATTGCAATCCTCCACATTAACAACAGAATATTAGAATAAGATTATCAAAATTTGTATAACAAAGTAACGTGAAACTAGAAGCTCGGATTGCTTCATTCCTTTCTCCAACCAAGGTTCCATATTGCCATTGATGAGAATAAATGCTAAGCATCAACCCACATCAAAGCATCAAAACCAAAAGGCATGAACAAGTGAAGAAGGTGTTACCCGAATGCATCAAGTGAGCTCAAATCGAGAGCTAAAAAAAATATTTAAGATTGCTTCAACTAAAAACATAAATGAACTAGGAATCCGAGAGCAGCAACTAGGACATAAAAGCTATTTAATAAAACTGAAAAATAAAAGAGCTGGATTTAACAGAACCGAGAAACATCAAATGGTATTGATTGCCATGAAAAATTATCCAAGTGAAGAACATGAAAATGAAATGAACAGTAAAAATAAATATGGGAGCTAACGGGAAACTAGACTAAAAGGAACAAGGAAAAATAAATCCTAAGATTAATTCTAACACTATACTACTCCTAACTTACATTACATTACACTACTCCTACTCCTAAATTGCATACTCTTTCAATTGTCATCCTTTCCTATTTATAAATGCACTAGGGGTAAAATTGTAATTTCTACATCCTTGTTAGTTTTTTTTGGCCACTTGTCTTCACACCATTGGCTCCTTGCAAAGATATTTCCATGTCATCGATCTTCTTGTCCAATTGGATGTGCTAGGTGGCATGACTTGTGTTGTCCGCGTGGCTCAATCTCGATTTTAGCTCAATTTCAGTCCATTTTCTACCGAAATATTCAAAATTCATCCGGATTTAATTTGTTTGTAAACATGAGAATTTTAATTAAATAAAGGGGATAATTAACAAAATAAATTGGGGATTTAAATAATTAATTAGGAAATTAAGCATAAATAATTCTAAAAATATAGAATTATCATCAATCAAAGAGGACTGTACAGGTTCTGGAGGATATGATGAGAGCGTGTGCCCTTGATGTTAGAAGCTCCTGGAATGATCACTTGACAATTGCTAAATTGCCTACAACGAAAGTTATCACTCGAGTATCGGGATGACATTATTTGAGGCATTGTAAGGCCGTAGGGATTATTCCCCGATTGGATGGGATGAAGTGGGTGACTGACAGATAATTCCCGATTTGGTAAGACAATCCTTTGAGGATGTTCAGTTGATGTGTGAGAGATTAAGAAACACCTCAGAGCAGGTAGAAAAGCTATGCTGACAAGAGATGAAGACCGTTGAAGCTCAAAGAGAGTAGGTCGTATGTTGAAAAGTCGATTCCGGTATTAGACGGAAGGAGAAAGTGTCGAGATTTAAGATGATCTCCCTAGCAAAAGTCCTTTGGTAGTATTACACTTCAAAAAAAGTCACAAGAGAATTAAAGAGTATGATGCGATAGATGTACTCGGAGTTGTTTATGGATCCATTTGACTTGGTTCTAATTTAGAGGACCAAATTTCTTAAGTGGGGGAGATTATGTAAGACCCGATTTTTTTTATCGAAATTCCTTATGATTCATATGATGTAAACATGGTTGGATGTAAACTAAATCATAAGAAGAGTTGTACATGAATGAAAAATGCAAATGGATTGAATAAAAATTCTCGAATGCATTTAAAGATTAAATGGAGATTGAAATGACCACATATTAAACGAATCGGATTCAGACCATTCGGATTGGAGATAAGGATTTAAAACATGTAATGAGAAAGGGTTCGTGAAGGGAAGTCGGATTGGTTTGGTCCTAAACACATTGAAGGGTAAAATGGTCAAAATACCTGAAATTTGATGTCAATTCGGTAAGAAATTGACTCTGTAAACATGGATTCAGAGAATCTTGGTCAATATAGGAGCAATATGAATTTATTGGAATAAACCGAAATTTTGACCTCGAAAATTATCCTGAAAATATTGAAAAAATATACCGAAAAGATAAAATCAAACAAATAAATACATTAATTGATTAAATGAATAAAATATAATATTTTTAGGATATTTTGGCAAAAATATTATATTTTATTCAATTAAAATAATTAAAAAATAAATAATAATTAAAAATTAATTAATTAATTAATTAAAAAAGAGAAAGAAACAGAATCGCGAAATCGTGATTTTAAAAACAAAGGAAACAGAAGACAAGCGAGAGAAGCTGGGCTTCTTTTCTGCCTCACCGATCGGAGACCATCGAGGAGACCCAGGCAAGATGGCTGAAAGGAGAAGCAGCTGAGCCATCGTTGGCGGTGGTAGAGGGCGAAGGAGACGACGATCGACGATCGAGAGAGAGCAAGAGAGAAACCGAGAGAGAAAAGAGGATTCATTAGTGACGGTGCCGATTTAGCCCCGACCACCGCCAGTCGAACGTTCCCCATGCGAGGACCGATAGATTGGTGGCTGAATCGTCCAGTGAAATGGTCGGCAGCACCGTCAACGGCGACAGAGAGAAAACGGCAACAAGGCTGAAGGGAAAAGAGGCCAGACCGGACACTTTTCGGCCAACCCTGGTGAAATCAACACCAGATTCGTGCACTGGACGACCTCATAGCCAAGCTGGAAAAGGAAGCCGGTGAAGAATTGACCGGTGAAGCTCCGAACGGCGAAGGAGAAAATCGAACCGAACTGAACCAGGCTAAATCGAACCGGTCTGAACCGAACCGAACTGGTTCAGCCAAAAGGAAAAGAAAGAAAAGAAAAGAAAAAGAAAAAGAAGAAAAAAATGGAGAAAACTTTTGGTGATGCAATCGAGCTACGAGTAAGCTGGTAAGCAGTCGAAATTGACCGATTTAAATTTCAAAATATTTAATTTGATTAATATTCGACTGAAAATTTACCCAAAAAATATGTAATTGTGTAGCTCGACAATTGGCGTCAAATGAGAGCTCGAGTCAGCCTCGGTTTACGTATCATCATGGAATCTCAAGTAAGTAACCCTTATTTACGACAATCTGCATAGTTATGCATGTTAAAAATTTATCGCATAAATTACGGCTTAATTCCGTATAAAATGAATTAAATTCTGGAATTTAGGATAAATTGTCGTAAATAATTAATTGAGCTATCCGAGAGTTTAGAACGAGACCCAATAAATACTGATGGGCCCAATGAGCCCAATAGGCCTCGAGGATGTGAATAGTAAGTGGAAAATGGGCTTAAGGCCGATTAAGGCCCATTATGGTACAATCGGGCCCAATATGGGTAAACGGGCTCAATAATTTAAATTAAACCCAAAAAATATGAAATACAATTAATTATATTGTATTTGACCTGATGAATATTTATACGCAGTTTCGAAGATTAGATTGGGAGCAAATCGGACTGCGTGACGAGACATTAGTGGAAAGGACAGACTATACAAAAAATTGAGGTAAGGGAATTTTGCGAGTAGCTAGAGGTAGCTACGCGTATTTTTAATAGCTTTTTTTATACACTGAAAATGTATAAAGGTCCTAGAAATGGAATTAAAAATTTTAAAGACCCGGGATAGATAAAAGACTATTTTAGCCCTACTGAGGGAAATTCACCTAAGGATGCTGAAAGCATGACATGCATGAAATGCATGATTTGAGAAATTTTTATGACTTTTTAGCAAAGTAAATTGACAGATTGGCCAGTATTTGCATAAATTTCACAAGATAACAAACGTAAGTGTTATTTAGATTTAAAAGAAATTTCTTTGGAAAATGGGCCAACTATCAAGTTTATATGGAAACAGATGGTGATGGAGCCTTACTCGCACTATATCTGAGTTTGTGAGTGTGCATAATGGTGCTGGAGCGGTTGCTCGCACTGATTTGTGTGACATGATATGCATAAAAAGGTGCTGGAGCGATTGCCTACACTAGTTTTAATGATTTTACATGCAGGGGTGTTGGAGCCTAGCTCGCACCAGATTTTCACATGATTTTCATGACAAGGTGCTGGAGCCTAGCTCGCACCAGATTTTCACATGATTTTCGTAGCAGGGTGCTTGAGCCTAGCTCGCACCAGATTTTCACATGATTTTCATGATAGGGTGCTTGTCACACCCCACTTCTGGGAACCCTTCTATCCATACATTCTCTACTACGGTTGGGTTGTGAGAAGATGTAATTACTAAAATTCATTCATTTACAGCTGAAGATTTAAATCTTAATTCACACTCCCAGGTGTGTGTGTAGATATACAAAATCAATTGTATAAATACCATGTGCTTACATATCATCCCCATAATACTGTTTACAATTCCAAGATATAACTGTGCGATACGATAAATTAGATACAAAATACTCGTGTATACAAATCTTATACCTTTACGGAATTGTGGGAGCTGTTCAACACAAAAGACCTAGAGACCACCGCTCTCTTACTTCTTAGTACCTGGAGGGGGAAAATAATGGGATGAGCAAACCACAGCTCAGTAAGGAAATGTATGCTAGCAGGTAGATATCGTACTACCTACATAGCCCATGCATGCATAAACCAAAACCATGTTTTCGTTATAAATGGAAATATCATACGAAAAATGCATTTAAACATATATTTCTCAATAGCATTTTCGTGTAAATCGAATATCAAGCTTCCATTTAAAACATGCTCATAAATAGTGCCCTCACGGCACAATTGTGAAATCAAAGTTTTATCAAAAACACAAAATCTCTTTCTTCCCTTAATTCACTTTTTCTGCAAATCTCTTTCTTTTCTGAGATTATCTCTGTTTCTCGAATCTCTGAGACAGTCATGGAATTTTCGGCAATCAAATATCCACGACATATGGCCATAGTCAGTGATCCCGAGCCTCACTAATCAGGTGTGCCAGGGCATCACTTCGCCTGAAGGGGAATGGGTCAGTCCTGCCCTCCGGCTCATCTCGATCAACCACATCTCCTCATATACTCACGGTAAGAATACGCCGTGTGTCATCTACGCGATACTCGTACTCACGTGCACCCAGCACGGTACATAGTATACCAACGGATAACTACACTGTTCTACGTACGACCGTGGACCCAAGTCCATACTCCAACTCCGATGGACTTTTCATCCTAAACCATGTCTCATATACCAGGCGAGCAAGCAGCGTGACACATAGTCAACGCAAAGCTCCAGCGCGGTACAATCTATCGTTAAGGCTCAGCCCGTTCAAATGGCCGTCGGCTGGTATCCCCTTGGGTCCCAGACCCCCAGGTTTACCTCAACTCAACAAAACAGGTGCGAGCAAAGTTCTCGCACTTTCTCAAAACCCTCGCGCGAGTTAAAACTCCAGCACGGTACATCAAGGCATTAAAACGGGTGTGAGCTAGCGCTTCAACACCAAATCTCATCTCAAAACTGATAGGTGGCTATTTTCTCTTTTTAAAACTCAAAACATGTTTATTCATACAGCATGCCTCTTCATGCTAAAACATGTAAAATTAGCCAACCTATCATCAACATTTCTCAATCATCAAGATCAATGTAAATTAGAGAAAAACATTGAAAACATGCATATCATGGTATTTCCTTACCCTATCCCATTTCTCAATACATATATACATCATAGTACTTTTCATGCTTCCATATCATTTCATAGAATTATAATATCGTACTAGTTCTAGCAATATATCTACGAAATTGCTGTAAAATACGCACGAACATCTCTATAGCTAACACACAGTCCCTTACCTCGCTTTACTTGTGTGCAACTATCTGCCTTTATGCTTCTCGTGTTCTCCTCTCGACTTGCTCCGGCGTATCATCCGAAACTGAAATTCATCCATCAAACACTCGAGTTAACGTTTCTAACTCTTGTTCAACTAAGCATTTATCCAATGCCTTAAATATACATTTTACCCCTTGTGGTAAATCTCACAATTTTATCCCAATATCTACATGCCCAAACCATGCCCACAACATAATCATCCTCTTAAGATATCTCATTCATCATTAACACTTCTACATTCCACTTTCTCACACTAGACCATTTCTAAGTTATATTCATTTCATGCCATCCTAGGTAGTTCTACCCACAAGGTGCACACCCAATTAACTTCATAATCATTAACTAGACCAATGTACTTGGATTTGTGCACTAGAACTTACCTCATTGGATTTCCTCTTTGCTCCAATTAGAAATGCCCTTGTTGCTTAAATCCAACAAATGGAGAAAATGCCTCCCAACTATGTTGTTCTTCTTTTTGATGTGAACAACTTTGTCTCTAATAGCTTTTCCTCAAATCTTACTGAAAATGGCTGGATTTAGGAGTGAGAAAGCTAGGTTTTTGAGTTGAAGTGGAAAGAAATGGTTTATCCCGAAAATCTGCAGATCCAACTGGTCCTATTTATAGTTTTAACTTGATGAGATCGATCTTCCTTGGGTGGAGATCGATCTGGTCCTCTAAAAATCTCTCTTTTCTAAGACATTTTAAAGGCAGGAGATCGATCTGTCGAGACTTGAGATCGATCTGCTGTCAAACAGAAGCTTAAGGAGATCGATCTGGTCTGATGGGAGATCGATCTGCTTCCAACCCGAGAGCTAAGGAGATCGATCTGATTCCCTTGGAGATCGATCTGCTCCATTCCATTACTCACCTAAGAGCATTCTGGCTCTTCCAGATCGATCTCTCATGCTATGAGATCGATCTGGCCTCCATATTTCCAGATTTTCTGCAGTTTTTCTATAACAACTTCATTCAAAACTTCCTCAATTTACCTCCATAGTCCTTTCCTCATTCATCCCTCTTTGAGACTTAAAAATGTCATCCAATCACACTTAGTACATATTAAAACTTGTGGGAAAATCTTGTATAACCAAATATACACGATATTACCTGAATGGAAATATACGCTTATGTAAATCTTTCCTTCCATTTTACCACATTACTCTTATTCCATTTCAATCACATTCTTCTCGTATTTAAGTTCATTTCTTCATACTCATTCATAATGCAACTTGTACGTATAATCACGATTCTTATTACAAGTGCATACATAATCTTATGAACTTACACTGCGTATACTTCACATTACAAATGTATCATTATACTTATGATTTTATTTACATTCCCATGTTCCTATATACAGCTATACATATACGGGGTCTCACAGTGCTGGAGCCTAGCTCGCATCAGATTTTCACATGATTTTTGTGACAGAGTGCTGGAGCTTAGCTCGCACTAGTTTTACTTGATTTTATGATAGAGTGCTGGAGCATAGCTCGCACTGGTTTTATGAGGAAATTACAGTCGTGCTTGGAGCTTCGGGTATATTGTGTGTTACAATGATTAAATAGGCTCGCACATGCATTTTGATTTGAGACATGCTATGAGCCGTGCTTGGAGCTTCGGGTAGACTGTGTGTCACGCCGATTAAACATGCTTGCACATGCGTTTTGAGACATGACACGAGTATTAATATGAGATATGGGTCCACGGAGTACGATGTACCATCCTTGTCGCATGGAGTACGTTGTACCGTGTTATGATATATTATATTTATGTGGCGTCTTCGGATGCGAGTGATCGGGTTGGACCGACAGATAGGATTTGACTTACCTCTCGTGGCGGTTCTCGATAGTGGTGATACCCCGCACACTTGATCCGTGTAGCCTAGGATCACGAGGATATGACCATAGTCCTAGTTATTTCCATGATACATTGCCTAGTCTTGCATGTTACTATCTGATGTTTTGAAAGCTTGAGAATGCATGAATTTTGTGTGAGTCTTGACCACCCGAGGGAGGGGTTGGATCCTGACTGATGATATTGGTTTTGTTGTGAATAAATGAAATTTTCAATGTTTTCAGAAAGGTTTGGAAATAAATGATTTTATGTGGATCAGGATCACCCGAGGGAGGGGTTGAGTCCTGATGAGTGTGATGGATGTGGACTTTTGAAATGAATTAAGTGTTTTCTAAGGTTTTGTGGAAATTCAACATGATGTATTTGTCATAATTGTTTATAATTCATGCAATGAAATGTTTTAGCATTAGAAGGTTATCCATGCTTTAATTGCAAATGCATGATTTTGATTTAATTCATGCGTTTTATGATTTTACATGAAATGCCATTGAGGCATGAGTTACATGATTTTCATAAGCACGAATAGCTTTTATAAACTATGGCATTGATGTGTGCATGATTTCGTGCGTGAGCTTTAAACAAAAAGAAATGGATTTAAGGGCATGGCATTATGAGCATGTAGATAGTGAAGCTATCTACTTACTTGCATAATTGTCTTACTAAGCGTGTGGTTGTTCACCCCCTTATTTTCCCCCTCTTTTCAGAGCACTCGCAGTAGATAGTGAGCGGCTGATAACTTGCATTCTTAGTATCCGCTGCTTCCCATCATCGAGAAAAGGTATACACACTTGTATGGTTTTGTATCTAAATATGTAAATGCACAGTACTGTAAACATATATGACGTCGGGGATGTAATGTTATGTAAATGCAATTGTGAACGTATTAGTTAAAGTCAAAGGATAGAAAAATCCTAATGTGTAAATGTAACATGGAAATGGAATGGTAAGTAGTGTGAGGAGACTAACACTGAATCATAGCCCAACTGTTGGTAGGATGGTCACGATGAGTGGAAGGTAAAATTAAATATGAAAGAAAAATGAAAAATTTACTCTGATTTTTGGGTTGTGACAAATACAAGTGGCCAAATAATGCCAACTCATCTAAGATTGGAAATTACCTTTATACCCCCAATTTTGTGTATAAATAGAAATAATGAGGCAATTGGAAACCAAGTAGTTTTTAGAGTTTTTTTTTTTAGGTTAAAGTTTTTATGTTGGGCGGCTAGGTTTTTCTTTTAAAGTTTTTTTTTTCCTTTTAAGATTGAAAATTACCTTTATACCCCCAATTTTGTGTATAAATAGAAAATGATGAGGCAATTGAAAACCAAGTAGTTTTTAGAGTTTTTTTTTTTTAGGTTAAAGTTTTTATGTTAGGCGGCTAGGTTTTTGTTTTAAAGTTTTTTTTCTTTTATTTGAGGTTTTGGGAAGTTGTTGGACAAAGAAAGGGAGAATTTTTTGCTGGTGACAGTGGCCATAGTCATCCTTCATGTCTCAGCTTCTTCTTCTGTTTTAGGTTTTAGCTTTATTTCAAGCACATTATTTTCTATTTTCAAGTTGCTTAAGATAATTATAAAGTTAAATTCAATGTTTGAAAATTTTCTTTACGTAAAAGTCATTTTAAGCTTCTCATCTTGATTGCTTCAATTTACATTACTGTTTAATGAGTTAGTTTTTTTATCCTCTCAGATTTGTATGGTTTCTTTAATTTAGATCAGCTTTAGGTTAAGGCAAATATTAACCGTTGTCCTTGTTTTATTTTCATTTCATGCATTTTTTTATATTTGGTTTATATTACATTTTTCAGTTCTTTTGTTTCATCATTCCGTCCGCGGTGGTTCTGTTGAAGGAGGAAGTTAGCTGCGTGACACAGCTTTAAAATCTTTCTCTGTTTTCTTTCAGTTTCAATATGTTTTAATTGTAGATTCTATTTTCTCTTTTCTATTTTAATTATAAGTCTCTGTTTTGAGTTTCAGTTGTTTGCAAATCAGCGTCAGTTGTCTACATTTTCTGTTTTTGGAATTTTTATTCTTCTTTGCTATATTTTTATGCTGGTTTCCTATTTCTTGTAATTTCTTTCTACTATGATCTGTTATGTTGTTCCTGGCTTGACTGGTGCATCCACTGCTGCAATCCTTCTTCAGTGTTAGCTTGCTGTGTTGATAGTGCAGGACGTGAAAGAGGCTACTGCAACATTGTTACTATAGGCTGGAAGTTGGAGCTGAAGCTGGCGTTAACGGTTGCTGCAACTGCAACTTGAATGCACGCTGGAAGAAGCTGCTGGATGGTGGAAGGTTGGTCTGTATCTGACGGTGACAATGGCACACTAGCTTACTCTGTTCTGCTCTGTTTGTAGTTTATGTTACTATTCATTTCAGTTTCTCTTTTTATGCTGCATTGTTCCATTGATTGCTGATGTCTCGGGTTCTGCTAGTGTTCTGTGCAGTCTTTTTATCATCTGCTGATTGGTGTTAGGCAGTGGGGTTCAAAGCTCTTTAATGTTTCTTCAATTCTCGATTTTAAACAACAAACTTCCTTCAAGCTTCCTTTAGTTCATTTTATTTTTGTAGCCCGTTTCTGTTTGATTCCTTGCTTTTCTCTTTCAGGTTTTGTTTTAGGTTCAAGAGTGTTCTTTTGCTTTCTTTCCTTGCATTGCTTTAGTTCTCTCGATTTATTTCCTTGCTACTGTAAGTTAATGTTTAATTCATTTTGTTTCCAGGTTTTCTTTTGGTTTACATGACAGTGGCATGGCTGCTGCGGGAGGAGGCTCAGCTAGTGATAAACCGTTTCTTCCCTACTTCACAACCTATGCTTGCTGGGTTATGTCTTTGGCTGCATTGGTGTTCTGCTGAGGGCTATCCATCACCACAGGTTGCTGTTGTGCTGATCTGCTCGGTGTGGGTTCTTTTTTGACTTGTTGCTTCTGAGAGTGGCAACAGATGGTTGGATTCAGTTGATGCTTTGAGTGGACAGCTGGAGCAGAAGACAGGTGCTGGTTGGCAGAGTTCACCGTAGGTTGCTGCTGTGCTGCATGGTGGCGTGATTGAAGCAGCAGACAGTACAACCAGGGATTTAAAATGCGGTCGCGGTCTCATTTTCAGTTGAGTTGCGTTTGTCGCGGTTACGGATATAACGGAGACCATCGCGGTCATAACGGCTATCGCGATCGTGATTTTTTTTTTCGCACAACTTATCCCAAAATGCAATATTTGCAATTATAATCATAATTAGTCTTATTTTATAATTTTTAAAGTAATTTATGATATCTTAAATCTAATATTTTTGTGAAAAATTTAGTCATAATTTTTTGATTAGAATAAAACATTATAATTTAATAAAATTACTTATAATAATTGAAAAATAACAAAAGTAGAAAATGGAGATCAATAATTACTAAATTAATTCTTATTAATATAACTATTTTTCATCTAAAATATTAAAGAATTCTTTCACCAAATTTTTGTCATTTTTTAATATAAATTAATTATATCAACATTTCTCTTTTTTTTTTTCTCTTCTATATGAATTTCTACAAAAATTAATAATCAACAGAATAAAAACATATTAAATTCAATCCGCTATAAAAATTATATATATTTCAAATCTTACATATTACCACATAGTCGAATGACGAGGAAGATCATGTTCTCCCTCTTCACTTTCAGAGCCACGTTGATTTGGTCTTTGTGATCTCTGTTCCAAAGTCAAACCATATCCTTGTTCTTGATACATTTGCGAGGGTGGATACATTTGAGGTGGATACATTTGTTGAGGTGGATACATTTGTGGTGGTGGATACATTTGAGGATAATAAGGCATAGGATAATTAGGAAATGGTTAAGGTGGATAATAACCTTGTGGTGGGGGATAATAACCGTAAGGAGGTTGAAAATGTAAAGATGGTCTCGATGGATAATGATCTTGAGTACCAAATGATTCATTAGTAGAACTTGACCTTCTAGACGAAGAGCCTCTAGAAGTATCATGTTGGTGCTTCTTGGCTTTTCCCTTTGATCGAGCTCTATCTTGACTTCCATCCCCACTAGATCTAAAAGATGGATTTACTCCATAATCTGACATATCAATGAATAATCCACCAGTTGCAGCAAGCCCATATTCTGCTCCAAGTGGACTGAAAGGTCTATTTTCTCTTGCACCACCACTATAATCAGCACTACTACCATGATCACCACCATCACCACCACTATCACCATCACCACCACTATCACCACCACCATCACCAGCATCAGATGGAGTTGAACCCTCGTCATCATCATTCTGAGTTGCTGTCGGATTTGTACTTAACTGATGTACGTTTTCTTCCGATTGATGTGATTGTTCATAGTTCATTTCATCATCAGAATTATCTGCAGGCAACCAATCAGAATTTTGACCATCTAACAAAGGTCTTTCTCTCTCTTGCAACCATTTTGAAAGTGGATCTTCGTCTTCAAATATATGATCAAGGCTAATAGGATTGAAACTATCGTTTATCTCATCAGGACTCATTCTTTTTTGATGTCTCATCCTTAGCCTCATATTATAATAAGTATATACTAACTTCTGAAGTCTTTCATATTTCAATTTATTTCTGGCCTTAGTGTGTATATAGCTAAATGTGCTCCAATTTCTTTCACAATTTGATGCAGAAGTTGTTTGACTAAGCACTTTAATTGCCAATTTTTGTAATTCAGGAACACATGTGCCATATATCATCCACCATTCAGCTGTATAAAATTATTTAAAATAAATATAACATCCAAAATAATTAAATAATATTAAATAAATTTTAATAAATTAACTGTTTACCTGGATTCATTTGCTTCCAAGCTCTCTGTGCCTGAGGTGTACCGAACGTCTCATTTTTTTGTCGAAATAATATCAACTATATTGATAAAAAATATAATTTATCAAATAAATAAATACAAAAAGTAATTCTATTTCTAATACACAAAGTAAATTTTAGAGTATAAAACAGTATTAAACACTAACCTGGTTAATCATCTTGATTTGATTATCCATAGAATGTTCTAATCTTTCTATTACTGCTTTTGTCCCTTGTAATGTTTCTCTTAACACATTTTCAGAATGCTCCACACCAAATTGAAATTGAGGATTAAGATAGTAACCTAAAAATAATTCAGAACAATATTATCTAAAAGTAATAAAAATAAATATATAACTAATTTAAACATAATGATAAAACATAAAAATGTTTTTAATTACCATCCACATTTTTAGCCTACTTACCAGCTGAATGCAAGTCAGAATGCATGAAGATCCATTTGTTGTTAATAATCTTTTCATAATCAGCAGAGTATCGACAATCTGCCTGAATTGCCCGTTTAGCTCTATCCACAGCCTCATAAATAAAGCCCATGGTTGGTTTCTCATCACTATCCACAAGCCGCAATACCTTTACCAAAGGCTCATAACCTTTTGTTATATCACGTGCTCTTCGCCAAAATTCTTTTCCTAAAACAATTTTTTGGCTTCATAGGCAGGCCCCGACTTTTGTTGTCCCCATTTTGACTCTTTGAACTCCTATATATTCATGAATAAATTTTTAAAGTAATATAAATAAGATATCACAAAAAAATTGTTAGATTTAAAAACTAAAAAACAATTACTAAGTACTAACCTTTGAACTGAACATTTCTCTTAAACCTTGTTTGTGTTTTATTATCTCCTGTAGTTGGATGAAATGGGTGGCAAATCGGGTAAGACCAGGACGAAGTATTTATCTTCCTTGAGTATATTTTTTCATTAAATCAACCGTCCATATGTGATTGTATATGAAACACGTCACTTTCTTCGCCTCGTCCAAAACTTTTTCCACACTTGACTTTTTTCCAATATCTTCAAGACATAAATCTAAGCAATGAGCTGAACAGGCCGTCCAGTACAGATGTTTCCTTTTTTCCATTAATTTTTTTCCAGCAGCCTTAAGTGCTGCCTCATTGTCAGTGACTATTTGGACAATGTATTCTTCTCCAATCTCTTCTACAGCATGATCCAATAGCTTGTAGTAAAATTTAGTATCTCTAGTACGAGCACTAGAGACATCCACAGATTTCCAAAAAATGGTCCCTTTACTACAATAAACGAGAAAATTAATTATATGCATTTGGTTCAAACTGTTTGTCCAACCATCACACATCAATGTAGCACCTAATTCACTGCAATGAACCTTTAATCCATTAACCCATTCTTTCACTTGTCTATACTCTGACTCCAAATACACATCAGAAACCTCATAAGGTGTTGGGAGTTTGACATGTTGCTCAATTTCTGCTGCTACAGAAACTAAATTGTGCAACCATGGAGAGTTTGCTAACTGAAAAGGGAGTCGATCATATATCAAAAATTTAGATACTGATTCACCTAATTTCTTTCTCAATGTCTTTAAAAAAGAATCATTTACTTTTGGTTGCTTTGCACTCTTGCTTCTAACCAATTCAGGTATGGCTCCCCTTAATGAAAATTCCGAGTCAGTTGGAATGGATTTCTTTATTTTTTTTATCAAAATAGTCACTAACTGAACCGTGAGAGCTCCGTCCCTCTTCATAAGTATTACTGAAACCACCAGTTCTTTGCCTAAATTCTTGCCTCATATGCCATTCACGTTGTGATTGGACACTATCTCGCATAGCTTGTCTTGTAGCATTCTCTTCATCCATGAACCCTTCATAATCATAATCCTCTCCTCTTAATTGTGATAAGAATTCATCTTTTCTCCTTTTGTTATCAAATTTCTTTGATTTACTTTGTTGAAGGAGTTTCATCATACTTTCTCTAACAGTGCCTATTAATAATATAGTTAAGAAAAAGAAAAAATTAGTTGTACATGTTGATGTAATTTTATAATCTTAATTGAGAAATTAATAATAATATTTATAACTAACCGGTAACGTTGGGGCAAGGTGCGACATTGCCAGTCTTATGAGCAATATGCTCCTTGAAGCGTGTTATTCCTCCTTTTAAAATTTTCCACAAAGTTTACACGACACAATTCCTTTTGCATTTGGTACAGGTATTCCGAAATACCAACCGATATCATCACTCGGCGCACCTTCTACTCCTTTACTTGGAAACTCCTCACGTGGCGGCATGCTTGATTTTTTCTATAAAATAAGTAATTATAAACATGAATAAAAAAAATTATATTCTTCATACATAAATAAAAACTAAATTCAATTTATCAAAAAATAATTGAATTTGAACCATTAATTTTTTATATTTTACTATAATATTATATTACATTAAAAATTTAATATTAATTGCTCACTATCAAAATTCAATATAAGTATTATTTTTCTCTTAAGTTATAATAATATTTAGTGCTATATTTTTAAACATTAATAACTTAAATTTGACAATTAAAAAATCTACTGAAAAATTTATATTCACAATGTTAATTTTACCCAAATTGAGATAATTACTAAACATTTAATTAAGCTAATTACATAACATTTTGGTTCAAATTATTAAATATTTACTTAAAAATTTATTAATTAAAACTAACTCCTTAAAAATTTGTATTAATTATACTAATTAAAAAGTTAACTTCTAAAAAATTATACTAATTTAAGCTAATTACAAAACATTTTGGTTATAATTATTAAATATTTACTTAAAAATTTATTAATTATAACTAACTCCTTAAAAATTTGTATTACTTTATACTAATTAAAAAATTATACTAATTAAAAAATTAATTACTAAAAAACTATACTAATTTAAGCTAATTATTAAACATTTTTTAATTATTTATTAAATATTGACTTTAAAAATTATTAATTAATACTAATTATTTTAAAAATTGTATTAATTATACTAATTAAAAAATTAACTACTAAAAAACTATACAAATTTAAGCTAATTATTAAACATTTTTTAATTAATTTTTAAATATAGACTTTAAAAATTGTTAATTAATACTAATTCTTTAAAAAAATTTGTGTTAATTATACTAATTAAAAAATTAGACTAATTAAAATGTGAACTGCTAAAAAATTATTGTAATTTAAGCTAATTACAAAACATTTTGGTTATAATTATTAAATATTTACTTAAAAATTTATTAATTATAACTAACTCCTTAAAAATTTGTATTACTTTATACTAATTAAAAAATTATACTAATTAAAAAATTAACTACTAAAAAACTATACTAATTTAAGCTAATTATTAAATATTGACTTTAAAATTTATTAATTAATACTGATTCTTTTCAAATTTGTATTAATTATACTAATTTAAAAATGATACTAATTAAAAAGTTAACTACTAACAAATTATACTAATTTAAACTAATTACTAAACATTTTTAAATAATTATTAAATATTTAATATAAAAATTATTAATTACAAATTATTTACTAAAAATTTATAATAATTAAAAAAATTTATATTAATTAATTATTTTAAACCTAACTACCCTGGTAACCTAACCCACCCCCAGTCACCTTCTACCCCCCTTCCAGAACTCTCGGTTTCCATCTTCTTCTGCTCTGATTATTCTCTGCCTCTGGTTTTCTTCTCTCTGTTTCCCCTCCCAGTTCCCACCCCAGTTCCCGGACCCAGACCCAGTAGCCAGTAGAACCCGCCTGAGCCAGGCTTCTGGCCACCCAACCGGCCGCCGGCCAACCCACCCCAACCCAGACAGCCCCAGATCCTGTCTTACTCAGGCTCAGCCAAATCGATCGGCTCACTCAACAGCGGCCCTCCCTCCCTTCATCGTTCGTCCTCTGTGTCACTGTCAGCACCGACTCCCCACCGGCCTGTTTCTCACCGTCCCGTCCCGTCCTTGACTCCCTGACCCACCGATCATCCTCTCACTCACCCTCATAGAGACACCAGACCAGAGCCCCTCTCGGCCCTCTCTCCCTCAGCACAGCACCAGACCAGACCAGAAAGCTCACCGTCGGCGCCAAACAACAGGGCTTCTTCAAAGCCCGGATCTGCTCCCCCTCCCCTGTTTTCAACAGATCGGGTCTACCTAGATCCCGATCTGTCCTCTCCTCACTCCTCAGATTAGCCTAAAAATTTGTGTTAATTTATTTTCAATTGTTTAATGTGGCGTTGTTTACCTCTGTTTGTCTGTTCTGTTGTACTGTGTGCCCGTGGTTGTTGCCGTTTTTCCTGTCTGATTGCTGTGTTTGTGGCTTCTGTAGGTCTGTGTGGTTTTGTGTGGCTGGGGCAGTGGCAGCGGCAGTGGCAATGGCTGTGTTTGGTAATTTTTTTGTAAATTGGGTTGTGAGATTTGTTGTTGAGTTGAGTCTGTTTTTATAGAAACAGACTCAACAGAACGGGATTTGGTGGTAACGGAGGATAGCGGCGGTAATGGACCGTTATCGCCGCTATCCTCCGTTACTACCGTTTTCACGATTTTTTCTGGCCGTTACGGGTGTGAATTGTTTTCACACCCGTTATATTTCAGAAAACGGCGTCGCAGCCGCTATTTTAATCCCTGAGTACAACAGAGAATGTCATTTGCAATCTGGTGTATGGCACAGCAGATGCGTGGAGCCAATAGTAGTGCATGGTTTTTTTTTAATATTTATATTTTATTTTTAAGTCTTATTTGCAATAGATTAAAACTTTATTATCGTTAGTAGTTAGTATTATTTTAATTCATTGCACTCTTTACTTATTTTCGATAATATATTGATAGTTTAATTAAATTACATATGTTTAGAATCATTAGATTTAATAGCTTTAGATTTTAGTTTAGATTAAATTTTAGTCTCTTTTTTTTTATGTAATTGAAATTTTAATTTAATTAATTTTTATTGCATATATTTAGGAATTATTTATTTTTCATGCATCATTTATAGTTTATTTTATTTATTTAGACATTTTATTAAGTTAGTAATTAGCTAGAGTTATATTTAATTTAGGGTCACCATTTAGGTTTATAGTTATATTTAGGAATATTCTTACATTTTTAGAATTTTATTCCATTAGGCCTTAGGTTAGATTAATTTGCATTTTTATTTTGTTGATTAATTAGATTAAACACATGCAAAGTTTATTTTCATATGAGGTTTTTCTAGTTTTAATCTACTTATTTTCATTACCTTATTTTCTTATTTGCATCTTTAGTGCATTTACACTAATTAATTCTAGATTCAGTACTTTTCTTTTGTAAATTATCACTTTTATTTGCTTGAAGCCCTGTAAGTAATTTTTTCTATATTTTATTTAGTTTTTAGTTTTCATATTTTTATTGTATTACAGTATTTTCAATTTAAACCTTGTAGATTACCCTTTTAATATTTATAATTTGCTAGGATATACTTAAGGTAAAATTAACTGGTACTTAGTTAGGTTAACTGTATTCTTTGTGGGACGATAATCTGGGACTTTAGTCCCATTATTACTTGCACGACATGTGCACTTGCGGTTTACACGTCTAAGTCACTTAGGACGTCGCATGTCATACATCAGTCTTGGACGGATCAACATATACCTCGTCCTTAAATATAATGTGCTCGAGGAAAGCAATATGATCCAACCAAAATTCACACATACTAATTTTCCCGTACAATTCCTTCTCACGGAGGATTTGAAGTATAATCCTTAAATGCTGCTCGTGTTCTTCCCGGGACTTAGAATAGATTAAGATGTCATCAATAAAGACAATAGCAAATATATCTAAATATTCTCGGAAGACATCATTCATCATACTCATAAAAGCAGCAAGGGCATTAGTCAGTCCAAAGAGCATCACCAAAAACTCAAAGTGCCCGTATCGGGTCCTAAAAGCTATCCTTGGTATATCAAACTCCTTAATCCTCAACTGATGATAGCCCGATCTTAAATCTATCTTAAAAAACACTAGAGCCCCTCTCAACTAATCAAACAGACCATCTAACCTTGGTAGGGGATACTTATTCTTTATTGTCGCCTTATTCAGAAGTCGATAGTCTATAGACAGACAGAGACCCCATATTTCTTTTTAACAAATAATACCAGAGCACCCCACGGAGACACACTCGGTTTAATGAACCCCTTATCGAGCAACTCTTGCAACTGTTTCCTTAGTTCTTCCAATTTGACCAGTGTCATTCGATAAGGTGGCTTAGAGATAGATTGAGTGTCAGGTACCAAATCAATGGTAAACTCAATTTTCCTCTCCACTGGTAATGTCGTACCCCATTCTTCTCAAAATTCATACAAATTTTTCACGATTTCATTTCAATTACTAATTAAATGGTTGGGCTATGAGTCAATGTTAGCCTAAAAAGATTACTTACATTCATGTTAATTCCCACATCACACCATCAAACGAAAATTAACTTTCGTTGAACTTTATACATTTATTTCAAATAACTGTAATTAATGCGTCTACATCCCCAATGTTCTACATATATACATGTGTAATTATATGTTTAGATACAAAAAGATCACAAACGTGTACACCTTTACGTAAACTGGGGAAGCTGTGAACGCTCAATAATCTTAAAAAAAGAAGCACCGGATTACAGCGGAGCTCACACTATTGGAGGTAATTTGTGGAGTGGGGAAAGTAAAGGGGTGAGCATAACGAGCTCAGTAAGGTAAACATGCAAGCAAATAGATAACTATACTATCTACATGCTTATAATGTCATGTCATGCTATAAAATATTCAATTTTGTTAAAGAAATAGTAACAATCGCTCAAATAACAGTAAGTAATTAACATTCTTTTCAAACAATATCTATTCCAGTACAGTTCAGAAATATGCAGTCCAGTACGGTACGGTACATACAACACAATTTTCAATTTTCTTAGTCAGTTAAGTAGTGAAGACTAGGCAGAGAATACAGTAAACAGTGTGGCAGACATATGGCCATAGTCAGTGATCCCAAGCATCACTGATTAGGTGTGCAAGGGTATTCAGTTCAGTACCAAGGGAAGTAGTCAGCAACCTGTCGACCAGTTAGATGTTCGAAAACTGAAAACACGGTACAGTATACTCTCATGTTATTCACACAGTACAACGCACTCCATGGACCACAGTAAGACTGGGAGTGCCTAGATTAGCCAGGGATTTGCCACCCCAGTTTTAGTAAGCATTTGTCTCAAAACCAGTGCGAGCCAGACAGTGTAACACATAGTTAGCACTCGGTTTAAGCACTATTTTACCCGTAAAAATTGATAGGTGGCTTGTTTACCTTGTAATCCAGTGTTAAATCGGTATACGGTACTTAAAATGGCACGAAAAATAGCGTGGGATTTTTCCCAAACATGCACGCTTAACTTTGTAATACGTGCAGTTTTATACAGATGAATAAATAAGAGCCGACCCATTGTTTTACGGTTATAAACCATAGGAGACAGTAATGCACATTAAACATGCAATTTATGCAGTGGTGCAGTGTACGTGTATTTACAATACAGTTTAGACAGTAATTGGGAACGGTATGGGGTGATTTCTATAACCAGGCTTATACCCAGATATTTCGATAGCTACTTATTCTACAGTACTCATTTACCCACGGGAGGTCAATTTGTGTACGTATAATTATCTCTAACAGCTTGCATAAATCCCCTACCTTAGTGTGGGTCGGTCGTGCTCTTGTCCCAACATTGTCAGTCACTCAGTTCGTTTAACTCCAATTGTGTTCTTCGGAGCTACAGAATTTCACCAATCATTTTGTTAGGCATTATATACTCGTGTATAACTCAATTATATTCAAATTATGATATTGGGCCCAAATTATCCTTCACGGGCCCAATTGTCTACCTAATGGACCTAACCCTATTCTTCGCCCAATTCAGCACTCCTACTTATATCCATTAAGGCCCATTAGGCCATTAAGCCCATTACCCAATCATGGATCGTCCTTTAGGCCCATTAACCGACTTGGGCCATCCATTACATGTGTTCATGTAAGACCCGAATTAAATTAAAATACAAAAAATTAAATAAGAAAATATGGGGGGTGTATAAAGGGAGGTTAAGTTAAATTGGATCCCGAAACAAGAGCAAGGGTAAAATGGTAAAAATACCAAAATCCGGTATTTCAGCGATAAGAAAATTTTAATTAAAAATAAGGAATTTGGATATCTTGATCAAAAATAAGGAAATTATAAATTTTGGGTCAATTGATCGAGATTCGAAAATTTTAAAAATATCGAAGAAATTACCGGGACTATATCTCGAAAAACGTGAAGAAATAATACCGAAATTTAGAGAAAAATAAAATTAATAAATTAAATTTTAATTGAATAAATAAAAGTAGAATAAAAAAATAAGGTAAGTGAAGATATTTTGGGTTTTTAAGAGTATTTTATGGAATAGTAAATCAATATAAATAAATCAAAATAAAAATAAAATAAATAAAATAAGATAAAAAAAAAAAAAGGGGCAACTGAAGAAAAAAAAAAAAAAGGGAGAAGACCCGAGAAAACCGAAAACCGTGAACAGTGACCCGAAAACCATCACCGTCGAATCTCACCACCGGCGACCGTTCGAGTCCGACGAAGCTTCCAGGAGCAAGAGGAGAGTCTGGCGAACACGTGGGTACCGGTTTCACGCCTTCAGGTGGCCGGAGCAGCCCGATCGGAACCGAGGAAGACCGCCGGAGAAACCAGTCGATTCCCGACGAACCACTGCGTCTGGGTTGAAACGGAGGGCACCGATACACTCAGGGGAGGAAGCCGGTCCTTTTGGCACCGGTCTTGGCCGGCGAGACCGCCGGAAACGCCGGCGACGGCAAGAGGCAGTGAGGAGCTTCAAAACGGCACCGTTTGGCTAGCTGGAAGGAAAGGGAAGGAAAGGGAAGGAAAGGGAAGGAAAAGGAAGGAAAAGAGAAAGGAAAAGAGAAAGGAAAAAGGGAGAAAAAGGGAAAAGGAAAAAGAGGAAAAAATTGGGGAAAATTCCGGTGATGCAATCGAGCTTCGGGTAAGTCGATAAGCGGTCAAATTGACCGATTTAAATTTAGAATATTTTATTTAATTAATTTTGGGCTGAGAACTTACCCGGAAAAATTGTGGAATTGTGTAGCTCGACGATTGGCATCCACCGAGGGCTCGAGACAGCCTCGATTTGCGGACTAGCATGGAATCTCGGGTAAGTGACCCCTATTTACGACAATTTTCTCGTTATGCGTGATATTGATTAAATTTACGCATAAATTGAATTAATTTATGGAAATTTAGATTAATTGTCGTAAATATTAAATTTAGCTATTCGAGAATTAGAACGAGGCTCAATAAATTATTGATGGGCCCAATGAGCCCAATAGGCCTCGATAAAGAGAAAATTAAGTGGAAAACGGGCTTAAGGCCGATTAAGGCCCATTAAGGTGCAATCGGGCCCAATAGGGGTAAACGGGCCCAATGATTTAAATTAAGCCCAGAAAAGATTAAGTACAATTAAATCATAATATCTGACCTGAGGAATATTAATACGCAGTTCCGGGCATTGGATTGGAAACATATCGGACTGCGCGATGGGACTACATTGGAAAAGAGAAAGGTCAGACTCGACGAGAATCGAGGTAAGGGAATTCTGCGGACTGCTAGAGGTAACAGTACGCAATTTTAAATTCATATGCAGTCCTTTAAAATATCCTGAAGGGTCTAGAGGTCAAATAATAATTTTAGTGCCCCGAATGGGCAAATTACTAAAATACCCTTGTTAAGGGTAAAATTCTAAAAATCTAGGAAAAATTGGGAGGAGCAAGGACAAGAGGTTCCTGCTCGTTCTGGAGATATTCCAACGCATGCATGAGTAGGCTGGCTCGCCTTGAAAGAAAGTGCACCGCATTGCATACTTTCAACGTGAAATTGATTTGAAAACTGTTTTGAGTAAATAGAGCCGCCTACGTGTTTTATTGACATATGACGTGCTAGAGCTCAGCTCGCACGGTAATTTCGATTTGTGTGATGCATGCATTAGTGCTGGAGCGAGAGCTCGCACTAGAGTTTTACATGCATAGGTGCTAGAGTATAACTCGCACCAGATTTCACATGCTCTTTCGTGACACGGTGCTAGAGTCTGACTCGCACCATATTTTTACATGATTTTTGAGACAGAGTGCTGGAGTTTAACCCGCACCAGTATTTATAAAATTTTCATGTGATTTATAATATACAGAGTGCTGAGCTTAGCTCGCACTAGTTTTACCGGATTTGTGGAGTACCGCTGTCTGCCCTTGGAGTCAGCCAAAAGGCCCAACAGGCTCAAGAGACCTCTTAGGTGGGGTGAGAGTGAGGGATGAGGTTGGCGGCCTTGTGGGGATGTAAGCGGGCTCTGCCAGTTGACGTGTTTTGATGAGAGTGCTGAGCATCGCTCACACAGATTTTATGAGAACATGCGATGAGCCGTGCTTGGAGCATCGGTAGACTGTGTGTCACCGATTTAATAGGCTCGCACGTGCGTTTTGAGACATGGCATGAGTATTGAGAAACAAACCTCTGTGGGAAGCAGGCCAATTGGGCCGGAGTACCTAGAGATATTACATGGGTTCATGGAGTACGATGTACCGTGCAAGTAGCATGGAGTACGATGTACCGTGTTGTATCTTCGGATACGGCATCTCCGGATGCAGCATCTTCGGATGCCGGGGATCGGATAAGACTGACGGGATGGACTGACCCACCTCCCGGGCGGTTCCCGATCATGGTGAGAACCCGCACACTAGGATCCGTGTAGCTGAGGAACTCACGAGGACAGATGTGGCCATAGTCCTAGTTATTTACCTATATACAGACGTTGCCTAGTCTCGCATGTTGATGATTTCTATGATGATTTAAACTGGGTTTTAAAACTAAATTGCATGATGGTATTTCCATGCTTTTCAAAACCCACGTGTGATGTAAATGTTTTCATGATTTTGTGTGAGTCAGGATCACCCGCAGGAGGGGTCGAGTCCTGACTTTATTGTCAAAATCTTAATTGAGAAAGAAATGATTTATGATAATTGCATGTTGATTTTCCGTGCAAATGTATTTTACATATCATCATAATGCATAGCATGGTTTTAAAATGTGTGGAGAAAGGGTGGTTTATGCATGGCACTACGTTCATGTAGGTAGTATGGTTACCTACTTGTTCGTAGGATTGCCTTACTGAGCTTGATGTGCTCACCCCTTTCATTTTCTCCCACAGATGATCTCCAGTTGAAGTTGAGGCGACTCAGTACTGCATTCCGGATATCCGCTGCTGCCCATCAACATAAGGTATATACACTTGTACTTATTGTATCTACATAAGCATAGCACAGTAACATGATTGTAAGTAACTTTAGGGGATGTATAAATAATATAACAATTATAAATGACTGGAGAAGAAATAAGTACTAGGGTAGATGTATGGTGGGACTGGCATTGACGCACAGCCCAATTAGTAGTGGAGTGTTGGTCACGATTCGAGGACAGGTAAGAATTAAGTAAGAAAATAAACAAAAACGCAAAAAAATTCACTCTGATTTTTGGATAGTTGGGTCGTGACAATTATTTTGGTATCAGAGCGTAATTGGTCTGATGTGTGTCAGTGTCAGAAGTTAAGAAATTACATCCCCGTGTTACTGTGCTTAGTTAGATACAATAGTGTATATCGAGATGGGCTTGACTAAGAAATGGTTGAGAATGCAGGAATGCCTAATATGAGTCGCGCTAAATGAGATAGTGCACGAGGCAGAGGTCGTAGAGGTAGACCTGAGTCTGCTAAGTCGTGCTGAGTTTGGCTATGAAAATCAGTATGAGATTGAAATAGAGGCGAATGTTGAGCATGCCTCACAGAGTCCGACAGAGAGATCGGACAGTATTGAGACACGCTTCGCGAGATTGGAGCGGAGTGTGGAGATTATTTTGAGGAGCTAATTACTCAGATTATGTACGAGATCAGAGGGCGCAGCGGAGCATTGGTGAAAACCCGCTCGACCCATCTTAAGAGCTGATATGAGAAATGATTATGGATGTATTCCGGTGACAGGATATCCTGGACATGATTTAAAGGAAATTTTGGATTAAAGTCCTTACTCTGACCCAGAGGATTTAATTTATTGACGAGTATGGAGACTCGATTATATTCTGGGCAGATATTACCTCGACACTATGAAAAGTGACAGTCGAGATGTCTAAAAGTTTATGGAAGGGCTCAGATTTTCAATTAGAGTCCGATTGGCCCGTGAGATATTACCTATACCGAGGCAGTGCACAGATTTACAGTTGGGTAAATAAGAACATGAATTGCACGCCTCTGAGACTTGGAAAGGTAGTGAGGGCCGAGATAGAGACAGAAAGAAAAGCGAGAAATGACAAGGATGTCAAAAATAGGAAAATTGGTAATTGGTAAAAGATCTGATGTAACGAGTTATGGGCTAAGATAATTGGTAAGGCCCTAGTGCATCTAATTTTGGGCACTCTTGTGGGCATTGTGATTGGAGGACCCCGACCTGCTACGAAGCAGAGTAGCAGTGTCATTACTGTGGAATGTGTGGTGGATACCACAGAAGGAGCGTCTATACCTACACGGTATTGATGAAAATGGTCGTTAAGTGTGGTATGATGGACCATTGATTTTGATTACACAGAGTTGGGCGAAATCGCCCCACAAAAAAGTAAAGAGACAGAGAAAAATTTCGTTGTTATAGCTGAAAACGAAAAGGGAGGCCATAGCCGAAGAGAAAAAGGAAAGTAGGCTATTGGACGAAGGCGAGTGGATGTCTTGGACCAGGATGCTATTGATGTTTCATGGATGTGGTGTAAGATACCACACTTGTTATGAATAACGAAGTACATATGTTCATTAATCCTGTGCCACATATTTATTCATACCGCCTTCATTCGCATATAAGTGAGTAAAAGGCATGAATGCCTACATCATTGGGCAATACTGATAAATGAGTACCCCAATAGAGGAGGATGAATTAACGGAATATAGATATAGAGATTTTAAGTTGATAAACAGGGGTGTAACGGTTGAAATTACAGGAGTAAAGGATGTACTCACAGAATGAATAAAGACAAGAGTTTCATTATAATTGATACGCAAAGGAGAAAATCTTCGAGATAAGATAGATCCTAAGTACAAGATGTATTGGAGTAGAGATATATGCTAGATAAGGAATACCTTTAATATGCGAAGTAATTGAGGTTAAACAATTAGTAGCGAATACAAATTATAACCAAGGACAAAGATGGGTATAACCATAACCGGTAGTTGTGGTTAAGTCTGAAGGCTAATAAAGGTATTTCAAAATACCTCCCCGCCTGAAGACTTGACAGCATCTAGATATATATATATATATATATATAATCTATAACGGGAAATCGATCATCGTAATAAATACCTTTAGCATTAGGTTACCTTACTAAGACGATAAGAACATTAAAATTCGACAAATTATAAAGGTTAACGTAGTAAAATTTGATAAGAGCCGTTAAGATAAGAAAAGGAAATAGCGCAGGTTAGCACCTGGAAAACGTAAGCGGTTGAGAAGGATCTTGTACGCCTTGCGTAAATAAGTCAAGGATTAGATCGAGTGTAATCATCATTAACGGTGATATGCTGGGAGTAGTTAAAGCCTAGGGCGAATTATAAGCAACAATTGGAAGATAGCTTTTACAGATGGATTATTGCGAGATTTAAAATGGTATACCCTGTTGACACGTTTAACTAAGAAAACGTGATCTTGGAATAAGATGATAAATAAGATGATAGATGTGACGTGAATTTGGCGTGATGAAGTATGAACTGACCACCATGATTAATTTCACCATGCCCAACAGCTCAAGAGGTTTTTCAGTGAGTATGAATGCCTCAAAGTTATGATGGAGCTGTGTATTGATGTATAATGGGAAGATAGTCAATTTTGGAGTCAGACAACTCTTCGATCACGAAATAAACTATCTGACCCATGATTTAAAGTTGGCAACAGTATTTGTACCGAGGATATGGTACTATTATGTACAGGGTGAGGAATTATGGATATGCACTGATCATAGAGCCCGAGTATCTGTTTTCACAGAAAGGGGCGAATATGAAAATACATATTGGGTTAGAGCTTCTGAGAGATTTTGATTTATGAGAATTGTACCACCCAAGAAAGGCGAATGTGATGACTGATGCCTTGAGTAGAAAGAGCCTCGGGATGGTACCACACATGATGGTCAGGGAGCGTGAGCTGCGAGATGCAGTTGTGAGCCTCAGTAAAGATGTGATCCCTTCTGATGATGACAGTGATTGGTATGATTGTGTGACAGCTAGCCTGATGACTAGTACCGGATGAGAGTGCCCGGATTTGCCAGGCTTAGCGTGATGATCGACCGGATGTCGATGGTTTGGGTCTGATTCAGAAGGGTACAGTGACAGAGATCACAGAGAGTATGATAATGATTTATAGAGAGGCTCAGAGACAGTATGAGTGCTCCCCAGGACCACAGTTGATGAGATAGTAATGTTGTCAGAAGCTCACTCTTCGGGATATACAGTGCATACGGAAAGTAAAGAAATAAATCGAAATCTCGAAAAGGGTATAGGTGGTCAGATATGAAAAGAGATGTGGAGAGGTTGTAAAAAGTGCCTAGTGTGTGTCAGCAGAGTAAGGTAGAGTATTAAAAGTCTGCAGAGTTATTGCAGCACCTACCTATATCGACACGGCACGAAAAACGAGAGCAAGTCTCCATGAATGTTGTGATGGGTTATAGAGGACCCGGATAAATCAGGAGACTATTTGGATGATAGTCGATAGAGTGACTGAGTCCACCCACCTTCTAGTTATGAACTCCCCAGATACTCAGAGTGTGTATGAGGATTTATGTGTAAGGCAGTTTGTGGAACATTATGTAACGTTCCAGTGAGCATGGTATCATATAGGGATTCCCACTCCACTTCCTACCTCTGTGGATATTTAAGGAAGCTATGGGAACCCGACTGAGTATTAGCACAGCTTTCCATCCTCAGACAGATGGTCAGTCAGAGAGGACTGTACAAGTCCTGGAGGATCCGATGAAAGCGTGTGCCATTGATTTTATAAGCTCCTGGAATGATCAGTTGATTTCTAATTGAAGTCGTCAATAACGACAATTGGCAATTGAGTATCGGGATAACAAGTTATGAGACAGTGTATAGCTGTAGGGGCTGTTCCCCAAATTGGATAAAAAAAAAAGTTGGGTGACAGATAGAATCATTCTGATTTTGGGATAATAAGTCTCTGAGGATGTTTAGTTAAGGATGAGAGATTAAGAACACCTCAGAACAGATAGAAAAATATTGGAATTCACCCTTGGTGAATTATTATGGTTGAAAGTTACACGTCCTAAGAGAATAAGGACATAGCGGAACTTTTGGAAGAAGTAAATTGAGTTGAGCTGGATCGAATCCTTGAGAGATTGGACAAGTAGGAGATAAGACCTGTAGGTTGTTGTTAATCACTTGGATTAACAGGCACCCACAATGTGTCCCAGCTTATGATGCTTCGGTATTACTATCCAGATCCAGCAGAGGTGATAGGATATGAACTCCAAAAGTTCAGTTTAAGGAAAATATGAGTATATTGAAGAAGTCGATTCGGGCATTAAACAGGAAAGAGAAAGTATTGAGGATTAAGATAATCTCCCTAATTAAAGTTCTTTTGGTAGTAATACACTCCGGAGAAGGTCACATAAGACTTTAAGAGTATGATACGATTAATGTACCCGGAGTTGTATATGGACTCATCTGACTTGGTTCTAATTTGGAGGACCAAATTTCTTAAGTGGGGGAGATTTGTAAGACCCGAATTAAATTAAAATACAAAAAATTAAATAAGAAAATATGGGGGGTGTATAAAGGGAGGTTAAGTTAAATTGGATCCCGAAACAAGAGCAAGGGTAAAATGGTAAAAATACCAAAATCCGGTATTTCAGCGATAAGAAAATTTTAATTAAAAATAAGGAATTTGGATATCTTGATCAAAAATAAGGAAATTATAAATTTTGGGTCAATTGATCGAGATTCGAAAATTTTAAAAATATCGAAGAAATTACCGGGACTATATCTCGAAAAACGTGAAGAAATAATACCGAAATTTAGAGAAAAATAAAATTAATAAATTAAATTTTAATTGAATAAATAAAAGTAGAATAAAAAAATAAGGTAAGTGAAGATATTTTGGGTTTTTAAGAGTATTTTATGGAATAGTAAATCAATATAAATAAATCAAAATAAAAATAAAATAAATAAAATAAGATAAAAAAAAAAAAGGGGCAACTGAAGAAAAAAAAAAAAAGGGAGAAGACCCGAGAAAACCGAAAACCGTGAACAGTGACCCGAAAACCATCACCGTCGAATCTCACCACCGGCGACCGTTCGAGTCCGACGAAGCTTCCAGGAGCAAGAGGAGAGTCTGGCGAACACGTGGGTACCGGTTTCACGCCTTCAGGTGGCCGGAGCAGCCCGATCGGAACCGAGGAAGACCGCCGGAGAAACCAGTCGATTCCCGACGAACCACTGCGTCTGGGTTGAAACGGAGGGCACCGATACACTCAGGGGAGGAAGCCGGTCCTTTTGGCACCGGTCTTGGCCGGCGAGACCGCCGGAAACGCCGGCGACGGCAAGAGGCAGTGAGGAGCTTCAAAACGGCACCGTTTGGCTGGCTGGAAGGAAAGGGAAGGAAAGGGAAGGAAAGGGAAGGAAAAGGAAGGAAAAGAGAAAGGAAAAGAGAAAGGAAAAAGGGAGAAAAAGGGAAAAGGAAAAAGAGGAAAAAATTGGGGAAAATTCCGGTGATGCAATCGAGCTTCGGGTAAGTCGATAAGCGGTCAAATTGACCGATTTAAATTTGGAATATTTTATTTAATTAATTTTGGGCTGAGAACTTACCCGGAAAAATTGTGGAATTGTGTAGCTCGACGATTGGCATCCACCGAGGGCTCGAGACAGCCTCGATTTGCGGACTAGCATGGAATCTCGGGTAAGTGACCCCTATTTACGACAATTTCCTCGTTATGCGTGATATTGATTAAATTTACGCATAAATTGAATTAATTTATGGAAATTTAGATTAATTGTCGTAAATATTAAATTTAGCTATTCGAGAATTAGAACGAGGCTCAATAAATTATTGATGGGCCCAATGAGCCCAATAGGCCTCGATAAAGAGAAAATTAAGTGGAAAACGGGCTTAAGGCCGATTAAGGCCCATTAAGGTGCAATCGGGCCCAATAGGGGTAAACGGGCCCAATGATTTAAATTAAGCCCAGAAAAGATTAAGTACAATTAAATCATAATATCTGACCTGAGGAATATTAATACGCAGTTCCGGGCATTGGATTGGAAACATATCGGACTGCGCGATGGGACTACATTGGAAAAGAGAAAGGTCAGACTCGACGAGAATCGAGGTAAGGGAATTCTGCGGACTGCTAGAGGTAACAGTACGCAATTTTAAATTCATATGCAGTCCTTTAAAATATCCTGAAGGGTCTAGAGGTCAAATAATAATTTTAGTGCCCCGAATGGGCAAATTACTAAAATACCCTTGTTAAGGGTAAAATTCTAAAAATCTAGGAAAAATTGGGAGGAGCAAGGACAAGAGGTTCCTGCTCGTTCTGGAGATATTCCAACGCATGCATGAGTAGGCTGGCTCGCCTTGAAAGAAAGTGCACCGCATTGCATACTTTCAACGTGAAATTGATTTGAAAACTGTTTTGAGTAAATAGAGCCGCCTACGTGTTTTATTGACATATGACGTGCTAGAGCTCAGCTCGCACGGTAATTTCGATTTGTGTGATGCATGCATTAGTGCTGGAGCGAGAGCTCGCACTAGAGTTTTACATGCATAGGTGCTAGAGTATAACTCGCACCAGATTTCACATGCTCTTTCGTGACACGGTGCTAGAGTCTGACTCGCACCATATTTTTACATGATTTTTGAGACAGAGTGCTGGAGTTTAACCCGCACCAGTATTTATAAAATTTTCATGTGATTTATAATATACAGAGTGCTGAGCTTAGCTCGCACTAGTTTTACCGGATTTGTGGAGTACCGCTGTCTGCCCTTGGAGTCAGCCAAAAGGCCCAACAGGCTCAAGAGACCTCTTAGGTGGGGTGAGAGTGAGGGATGAGGTTGGCGGCCTTGTGGGGATGTAAGCGGGCTCTGCCAGTTGACGTGTTTTGATGAGAGTGCTGAGCATCGCTCACACAGATTTTATGAGAACATGCGATGAGCCGTGCTTGGAGCATCGGGTAGACTGTGTGTCACCGATTTAATAGGCTCGCACGTGCGTTTTGAGACATGGCATGAGTATTGAGAAACAAACCTCTGTGGGAAGCAGGCCAATTGGGCCGGAGTACCTAGAGATATTACATGGGTTCATGGAGTACGATGTACCGTGCAAGTAGCATGGAGTACGATGTACCGTGTTGTATCTTCGGATACGGCATCTCCGGATGCAGCATCTTCGGATGCCGGGGATCGGATAAGACTGACGGGATGGACTGACCCACCTCCCGGGCGGTTCCCGATCATGGTGAGAACCCGCACACTAGGATCCGTGTAGCTGAGGAACTCACGAGGACAGATGTGGCCATAGTCCTAGTTATTTACCTATATACAGACGTTGCCTAGTCTCGCATGTTGATGATTTCTATGATGATTTAAACTGGGTTTTAAAACTAAATTGCATGATGGTATTTCCATGCTTTTCAAAACCCACGTGTGATGTAAATGTTTTCATGATTTTGTGTGAGTCAGGATCACCCGCAGGAGGGGTCGAGTCCTGACTTTATTGTCAAAATCTTAATTGAGAAAGAAATGATTTATGATAATTGCATGTTGATTTTCCGTGCAAATGTATTTTACATATCATCATAATGCATAGCATGGTTTTAAAATGTGTGGAGAAAGGGTGGTTTATGCATGGCACTACGTTCATGTAGGTAGTATGGTTACCTACTTGTTCGTAGGATTGCCTTACTGAGCTTGATGTGCTCACCCCTTTCATTTTCTCCCACAGATGATCTCCAGTTGAAGTTGAGGCGACTCAGTACTGCATTCCGGATATCCGCTGCTGCCCATCAACATAAGGTATATACACTTGTACTTATTGTATCTACATAAGCATAGCACAGTAACATGATTGTAAGTAACTTTAGGGGATGTATAAATAATATAACAATTATAAATGACTGGAGAAGAAATAAGTACTAGGGTAGATGTATGGTGGGACTGGCATTGACGCACAGCCCAATTAGTAGTGGAGTGTTGGTCACGATTCGAGGACAGGTAAGAATTAAGTAAGAAAATAAACAAAAACGCAAAAAAATTCACTCTGATTTTTGGATAGTTGGGTCGTGACAGTTCAGCCCACTAGGGCATTTGGCCGAATACATGGTGGGTGAAAGCCTACCACCACCACGACGCCAACTTATGCCTTTCTAGCTTATTTAGGCATTTTGACAAACACATGGTGTGCTTGTCTTATGCCATTCACCATGTTCATTAAGGCATTTTATCAAACACCTTATATGCATGCTTCATAAATTCATCCATTCCACAATTTTGATCCCACCCATCCTTACCATCATTATTTATACATTAACATCATCCCATAACCATAACAAAACACATTACATATTCATCATCTTATCACCATACCCATTTCGACCATGAAGAGTTTTACACCTTATGGGTTGTTTTTTTAATCTAATTCCTACACCAATCTACTCCATAAATTCCATAATTAAACATATATAATATTTGGTGGAAGAAAACTCACCTAGCTTGAACTTCCCCACTTGGCCGAAACTTGAAGGATGAATATAGCTCTTCAATTCAACTTGTTAGATGCTGGTTTTTGGATATTTTGTTACCCTTGAAATATAGAGCAACTTTGCTGTAGAGAGTTTATTCCAATTATGTTTGTAGATGAGAATTTTCTAGTGTGAGAAAGCTTGATAGTTTGGTTGAAAATGGTGGATGAGAAACAAGGAAGAAGACGTTTAGCAAAGGCGACAAAATTATGGAAATTTTCATGCAGTTTTAAGCCATTTAATTGTATAAAATCCAGGCCATAAATTGGGCTTTAAGGGGTCTAGGACTTGGGTATAAAGTTAGGCTTAAATTCATTTCAATTGGGCTTTAATCTTAAACTTATTGGGCTGCTGTTTTGAGCCTTTAATTTCAGATTATTGGGCTGAAAATTTCTTCATATTTGGGCCTATTATTATGTTTATACATAGGTCTACATCCAAGCCCAATGGCTAAGCCCAATTTGGCCCAAGCTTATTCTTGCATATTAGGCTATTCCAATTTCATTCCTTAAGCCCATTAGTAAATTAAGCTCATACATATTCAGCCCATAAATTACTTAGCCCAATTGTATTTAATCAATTTCTTAAGCTTAATTGGCTGAAAATTAAGTTTCCTAACCCAAGATTAATTTTTCATGCATTAACTATGGTTGGGTAAAGTTAACCATGGTTGACTTACTTAGTCAAAGGCTATATACCAATTCTGACTTTGACTTTGACCTTTGACTTCTTGACCACGTTTGACTATGGTTAACTATGTCTTATATAAGGTTTTCCATGCATGAGATTCTTATCTTTAGGTTTTGACTACCTTTGGAGGTTCAAAATGCTAAAAACAGCTCAAACGATTGATTTTGAGCTCGTTTGGGCCTTTTTTGGCATTTTCACCACTCTAGCATTTTCGGGACCAATCCAAATCAACTTCCCTTCATGACATACCTATATTTTGATGTTCTTAGTCATTCTCATCAGTTAGATTGGTCGGGTTCAATTTGCTTCAACCCGAGCATGCCATTACTCATCGTTTTCACTTCGGTGCATTCAGAGATTTAACTTAAGTCAAATTGATCCAAAACTAAAACAAACTTCTGTATTTGATCATCAGCAGTAAAATCAAAGGATTACATGAACGAATCTTGAAGAATACAGTAGTGGATTTCGGGTCTTACATTTCTCCCTTCCTTAAGAAATTTGGTCTTCCAAATTTGCTTCAAGTTAGTCCTCAAACAGCTTTGGATACCTTTCAAGCATCAGGCTCTCTAACTCCCACGTGGCCTCCTTTGAAGTGTAGTGTTGTGATAATTCTATTTTTAATAGAATTATCTGTGCTTAATTTCCTAATTATTTATTTAAATTCCTATATTATTTAATTAATTATCCCCTTAATTAATTAAAATTCTTTAATGTGCAGGTAAATTAAATCCAAATGAAACTCAGTCATTTGAGTAAAAATGGGCTGAAAACGGGCTAAAGGAGATTGGACCACTTCCAATTTGCAGATCGAGTCACCAGTCGTCTGAACACGCGTGATTCCAGGTGTCTGTATTTTATTCGCTCCGAAATGATAAGATCGACGAATACCGTGTGAACCTTCTGGAAGACAAGCTGGGCCAATCGTACAACCAATTGGAAAAAAGACGAGTGACGTGGAAATATCTGCTCTGCAGCAAATCAAATGAGGACAAGTGGTTAAACAATGTCAACTCATCTAGGATGGAAAAATTACCATTGTACCCCTAAGTGTGTGTATAAATAGAACATGATGGCAATTGAAAAAATCATTTAGGAGTAGGGTAAGTAGCTAGTGTAGGAGTAGTGTAGAGTAATTTAGGAGTAGTTTTAGTTTTTAGAATAGTTTAAAGTTTTATTTTCAAAGCTTTATTGTTGGATTTTATATTTTTCATTTTCAAGCTTTTCACGTTAGTTGTTCTTTTATTTTTAGCCACCATTGTTAAACTTTTAGAAGCTTTCATTTTTATTCGATTGAAATGCAAATTTTTCATTCCAGTAGTTAGTATTCTCTCTTATCACATTGTTTTTCATTTTTCCTTTTATTTCTATTCGGGTAGGTGGAATAGCTAGTGACAGTAGCTATTTTGGCTGACCTTTCTTTGCATTTCCCTTGTATTAGTTTGTATTCGAGTCTTTTCATTTATGAAGGGTGAAACCAGTTGTGTTGATGATTTACCCAGCTGTTTCCCGATTGGTATTGTATTCCTTCCAGCATTTTCTCTCGGTTCTGGTTGCAAGGCTGGTATTCTATTTTGCATCTGATAAAAGGATTAGAGTATTTGCTAGCTTCTGTGTGTGTGTGGTTCATGAGCTGTGTGGTTGATTGGTGCAGTGGGAGCAGTGACATCGATGAGCACTAGATGAGGAAGCCAGTTTGTTGAGCTTGCCAGCAACATGGGCGAAACATTTATGCTCTACTTTGCTCTGTTTCTTAGTTATTTTACTGTTCAAATTTTTTGAAGTTATTTTCGCACATTTGGATTTATTATTTTTTGTTGTTTCCTGGTGGTTTTTAGTGTGTTGGTCCTTTTAGGTCTTTTTACCAAGTCTTGAGCTGGAGTAAGACGCAGAGGACTGAAGCAGGAGGATGGATTGCTGCTGCGTGCTATAGGTACCAGGTTGGCAGCTTGCTGGAGAATTAGATCAGGTTTGAATTGCCGATGAAAGTAGCACAGGATAGCACCTGAGTTGGACAAACCTGGACACAGCTGAGAACCTTACCTGGATCAAACCTGGACAGCGCATGAAGGAGAAGGACGGTACCGAGAGCAATACCTGGGCAGCACTTGGAGGCAGCAGTAAAAAGAACCAGTAGCTAGTGCCTGGATGCAACAGTCGGACAGAAGGAGAACAGCAGGCTGGACAAACTTGCTTGCTGGGCAGGTCGAGCACAGCACCGTTGGCAGTCAAGCAGACCTGGACAAATCGTGAACACCTCGAGCAAAGGACAAACCGAAAGTAATACCTGGAAATGGAGTGCAAAGCTGGAGCAGCCAAGAAGACGTGTACAGTGCAGTATCGGGACCACTTAGATGTTTTGCAATATGTTAAGGCCACGTTTGGCCATTCAGTTTAGTGTTGCAATTAGTTTAAGCATGTTTGGGATTTATCTTTTGATGTCATTTACATTGTTTGTTAAGTTAGAAAAATAGATTTGCATTGTTTGTTAAATTAGTGACTAGTGTTAATTAGGATAATAATTAAATTTTGATTACATTAGAGTGGTCATTTTAATTTTCCTTAGAAACTTATGAGTTGCATTTATAATTAATTTAGATTAAATGTGTTTCATGCATTTTTAATTTAGTCTTTATTTTCATTTAATTTAATTTTAGTTTAGTTTAATTTGCATTTTTATTAATTAGTTTAATTACATGCATATGTTATTTTAGAATTGTTTAAATTTTAGTTTAATTAATTTTATTTTATTTTTTATTTTCATATTTGCATTTTATTTTAGTTGCGTTAATTTATTTTAACTGTTTTAATTATCTTTTGTAGGTTGTTGCTTTTAGTTTCTTGGAGCTCTGTAAGTAATTTTTAACTCGATTTTATTTTCTTTAGTTTATAGCCTTTATTATTTTCAGTACTTTTAATTTTAAACTTAGTAGATCACCCACTTAAATTTCATAATTTGCTAGGGTATACTTAGGGTAAGATTAACCGGTAGTTAATTAGGCTGATCAACTTCTCTGTGGGATGATAACTCGGGACTTAAATCCCATTATTACTTGTACGACTTGTGCGGATAATACGTTTAGATCGTGTCAAGTTTTTGGCGCCGTTGTCGGGAAAGTCTTAATTAGCCAATAATTAATATCGGTGAAATTATGCTTAGGTGTAATTCTAGCTTGTAAATATTTAGGTTGTAAATATTTAGATCCTTAGTTTAGTTTAGTTTAGTTAATTTTCCCTATCTAATTAAAAAAAATGAAAAATTTAAAAACTTAAAAAAAAAATTCTAAGGACTTTTTGATGATTGCATGCGTAGAGCCAGGAGTTATGATTGCTTTCCTTTAAATCCTGAAATTGAACGAAGACTTAGAAAAATTCGAAAGGATTCTAAGAAATTATTAGCTCTGCTGCAAAACATCATGGCAGAAAATAGGGAAATTAGGACAGTGGAGATTATACAGTGCCGACGATTGAAGGATATTATTCCGGCACTAGGCCACCAGCTGTCCATGCAAACAATTTCGAAATTAAGCCTTCAATTCTCCAAATGATCCAGACTTCTCTGCAGTTCAGTGGACTTCTGCATGACGAGCCACATGCTCACCTCGGGCAATTCCTGGACCTGTGCAACACATTCAAGCACAATGGATTATCTGATGATGCTCTTAGGCTTAGATTATTCCCCTTCTCGCTTAGGGATAGGGCGCGATACTGGTTAACCTCCTTGCCTCCTGGATCTATTTCTACTTGGGACGAGTTAGCCCATCAATTTTTAGCTAAGTTTTTCCCTCCCTCTAAAATGGCCAAACTCCGTAGTGACATATCTTCATTTGCCTAATTTGATTTGGAATCTCTTTATGAAGCATGAGAACGATATAAGGAGCTTCTTAGGAAGTGCCCTCATCATGGCCTACCTTTGTGGCTGCAAGTCCAGACCTTCTATAACGGACTTACAAGCCAAAATAGGACCATTGTTGACGCTGCTGCGGGAGGAGCGCTAATGTGTAAAACAGAGGAGGAAGCTTACGAATTGTTAGACAAGACGGCAGCTAACAACTATCTATGGTCCTCGGAGAGGCAACTGCCTAAGAAGTCGGCAGATATCTATGAGCTTGACATGCTGTCTACCTTGACCTCTCAGATTGCTAACCTTACGAAGAAGGTAGAGTCGCTCAGTACCCAACATAATCCTTCCATCAGTCCTAATCCGGTTTATTCTGTCCAAAGTCCTTTTCTTTTCTGTGATCAATGTAGTGGTACACACCCTGTAGATAGGTTTCCGCTTAACTTAGAATTGGTTCAGTACATTTCACCCTCTCAGAAGCAACAGAACAATCCCTTTTCAAACACCTACAATCTAGGGTGGAGGAACTATCCTAACTTTTCATGGAGCCAAAATCAAGGGCAATCTTCTAACTCCATATCTGTAGGACCCCCTGGTTTTCAAGCTCTATCTGTTCATGTACCACCACACCAGCAATTTCCACACCATCCACCACATCATCTATCCCCATCTCAATTTTTAGCATCATCCACCTCACTTCCATCAACCACCACCACCACCACAACCTATGCAGCCCCAACATTACCACACACTAGTAGCTAAGAAGAAGCCCTTGCTTGAGGAAATGTTCACAACGATCTTGCAAAATCAAGCTACCTTAATCAAGAATTTAGAAATTCAGGTTGGACAGATATCCAATGCTCTTAGCCAACGTCCACAAGGGACCTTTCCTAGTAACACTGAAGTTAATCCTGTTAAGCAAAGGGAGGGTAAGGAACATGTTAGATCCATCATCCTTAAGAGTGACAGAGAGTTAGATGATCCACAAGTTAAGTCCAATCCTGTTAAGCCCATAGTGGTAGAGCCCTTAGGGTTTAAAGAGGCAGCTCAGAAAGAACAGGAACATTAGGATCAGGCTGCAAAAGAATCCAAGCTAGGCGTTTCTTCATCTATACCTTCTTCTTCTTCACTGCCTTCCTCGTCCTCTGATTCTACACAGGTTCCTACTACATTGCCTCTAGTTAGATCACCAGTACCTTTTCCTCAGAGGTTTCAAAATCAAAAAAATGGATCATCAATTTGCCAAATTTCTTAAAGTTTTTAAGAAACTTCACATCAACATTCCTTTCGCAGATGCCTTAGAGCAAATGCCAGGTTATGTGAAGTTTTTGAAAGATATGCTCTCTAGGAAAAGAAGATTGGAAGATTATGAGACGGAGCCCTTAACTTGGGAATGTAGTGCAATTATCCAGAGGAAATTACCCCCCAAGCTCAAGGATCCCGGGAGTTTTACCATACCCTGCACTATTGGAAATATGTTCTTTGGTAGAGCCTTGTGTGATTTAGGAGCTAGTATCAATCTAATGCCTCTGTCTATCTACCAAAAGTTAGGAATAGGGGATGTCAAGCATACCACAGTGACCCTTCAGCTAACTGATCGATCCATTAAATATCTGAAGGGGGTCATTGAGGATATGTTAGTAAAGGTGGACAAATTTATTTTCCCTGCAGATTTTATTGTATTGGACATGGATGAAGACAGGGAAGTCCCCATTATACTAGGCAGACCTTCCTAGCTACTGGTAGAACTTTAATTGATGTACAAAAGGGGGGGAGTTAACAATGAGAGTTCAAGATCAGGAAGTGAAGTTTAATGTTTTCAAACCTTTGAAGCTCTCTGATGACTCTCAAGAGTGTTTTAAGATGGATATTGAGGATATAAAGCTTGAGCACAAGAAATCTCAAAGAAGGAGGGAAGTAGATAGAGTTAAGGAGGAGTTAACTGTCAACATTTTGTCACCACTCTGGCTGATCCTCTTACTCTTCACCCTGCTGCTGAGTGTTGTTTTCTTTAGCTACATTTAAAGTGGTTGTATTTTTCTATTTTTACTTTTTGTACAGTTCTTTTCTTTTCTGTTGTTCCTTTCTTTGTTTATTTTGTAGATTTCTTTTCTAGTTTACGTTTTCAATCAAGCTTCAATTGTTCATCATCATCAGAAAGGGGAGTACTCTATTCTTGAACTTCAATTCTTATATTATCTGCACACTGAGGACACTGTGCACTTTAAGTTTGGGGGAGGGGATATCACTTAAGCAATTTTGGGCAAGAATTGAAAAAAAATTCAAAAATCTGAGCTTAAATTGTTTGATTTTGGGATGATTTAGTACTTAGCATGTAGTTTTCCCATATTCCGATAATATAACCCCATGATTGAGTCTGATTTTGATTGACTGAGAAGCATGATTATAGGAAAAGCATGAAGTTGAGTTCTTGAATTTGTCTTGATTCTGATTGTGATGTCCTTATTTTATGCCCATGTCATGTTATGAATATGTATATTTATTTAGAGAAAGCTTATGTGGACATAAGATTGCATTTGTTCAATTGATTTTGTGCATCATATTCTAGAATTTGTTTAATCGTATCTCGAGGTGAATATTAGATCACACTTAATTAGGGAGATGATTTAGGCCATCTTTCGATCGTTTGAACCTTTCTAGCCATCCCTGTACATATTTTATCCCTAGTCACCCATCTGGGCCAAATAAGCTTTTCTCTGTAAATACGCCTGCATAATTTTCCTTAGCTTAAATACTTTGTTCCTATCCCAGCATGAAAAGTCATTGGATATATTGTAAGCTTTGTACATATGGGTATCTGGTGATAGTGAAAGTTTGAAAAAAAATGCAAATGACAGAAAAAGAAAAAGAAAAGAAGAAAAAAGAAAAATACAAAAATAGAATAAAATGTTTAGCAAAATAAATAAGTTTGGGGAAATAAACTGAGCTCTTACATTAAAGATCCTAGAAGTAATGCATGTTAAGGGGTAATTAAACCTAAATTGACTTTATCATACCTTAACCCTAGCCTTACATTACAAGCTTAATGAAGTCTTATTGATCTTTGATTAAGTGTGACTACATTAGTGGAGAGAGAAGTGAAAAGCAAACTTAGGGGAATGATCACATGTCATTGACTTTGCATTCACTGTGTTTGCATAATCTGATCCGGATAATGTACTGTGAAATGACTTTGACATTTTTCACACACACACGAGGAGTCCAATTTGGCTTAGGACTTATGATTGAATGATTCTAAGTGTTGGACTTGTAATTATGATTCTTTGATTTCATAGTTTGTACTGTTTCTTTGAGGATAAAATTGGGGAAATTATTATGTTTTGTACTTGTCATTTCTACATTTGTTTTGTTTTGCTTGAGGACAAGCAAAAGCTCAAGTTTGGGGGTGTGATAATTCTATTTTTAATAGAATTATTTGCGCTTAATTTCCTAATTATTTATGTAAATCCCTATATTATTTTATTAATTATCCCCTTAATTAATTAAAATTCTTTAATGTGCAGGTAAATTAAATCCAGATGAAACTCAGTCGTTTCAGTAAAAAATGGGTTGAAAACGAGCTAAAGGAGATTTGACCACTTCCAATTTGCAGACCGAGTCACCAGTTGTCTGGACACGCGTGATGCTAGGTGTCCGTATTTTATTCGCTCCGAAATGATAAGATCGACGGACACCGTACGAACCTTCTAGAAGACACACGTCGGGCCACATCGTACAACCAATTGGACAAAAAGACAAGTGACATGGAAATATCTGCTCTGCAGCAAATCAAATAAGGACAAGTGGCCAAACAATGCCAACTCATCTAGGATGGAAAAATTACCATTGTACCCCTAAGTGTGTGTATAAATAGAGCATGATGGCAATTGAAAAAATCAATTAGGAGTAGGGTAAGTAGCTAGTGTAGGAGTAGGGTAGAGTAATTTAGGAGTAGTTTTAGTTTTTAGAGTAGTTTAAAGTTTTATTTTCAAAGCTTTATTGTTAGATTTTATATTTTTCATTTTCAAGCTTTTCACGTTAGTTGTTCTTTTCTTTTTAGCCACCATTGTTAAACTTTTAGAAGCTTTCATTTTTATTCGATTGAAATGCAAATTTTTCATTCCAGTAGTTAGTATTCTCTCTTATCACATTGTTTTTCATTTTTCCTTTTATTTCTATTCGGGTAGGTGGAATAGGTAGTGACAGTAGCTATTTTACCTGACTTTTCTTTGCATTTCCTTTGTATTAGTTTGTATTCGAGTCTTTTCATTTATGAAGGATGAAACCGGTTGTGTTGATGATTTACCTAGCTGTTTCCCAATTATTTTACCCTCTTGTGTGCAGTGATAGGTATTAAGGACAATGTGCCGAGGATCACCATTTGATTTTTCTTATTTTCAACTAAAGGCTTCTTTCTATCTTTCAAGTTTGATGTAGATGTTGTTGTATTTTGATTTAGCCATTTCTGTTTGGTTTAAATTTGCTTGTTCCTTCTTCTCGGTTATTTAACAGTATTTGTTTCGTTCTTTACATTAATTTTTCTTTCCCGATTGGTATTGTATTCCTTACTGCATTTTCTCTAGGTTCCGGTGGCAAGGTTGGTATCTATTTTGTATCATATAAAAGGATTCGAGTATTTGCTAGCTTCTATGTGTGTGTGGTTCATGAGCTGTGTGGTTGATTGCTGCAGCGGGAGTAGTGACATCGATGAGCATCAGATTAGGAAGCCAGTTTGTTGAGCTTGCCAGCAACATGGGCGAAACATTTATGCTCTGCTTTGCTCTGTTTCATAGTTATTTTACTGTTCAAATTTTTTGAAGTTATTTTTGCACATTTGGATTTATTGTTTTTTGTTGTTTCCAGGTGGTTTTTAGTGTGTTGGTCCTTTCAAGTCCTTTTACCAAGTTTTGAGCTGGAGTAAGATGCAGAGGACTGAAGCAGGAGGATAGATTGCTACTACGTGCTGTAGGTACTAGGTTGGCAGCTTGCTGGAGAATTAGATCAGGTCTGAACTGCTGATGCAAGCAGTACAGGATAGCACCTGAGCTGGACAGACCTGGCACAGCTGAGAACCTTACCTGGATCAGACCTAGACAGCGCATGGAGAAGAAGGACGGTACCGAGAGTAATACCTGGGCAGCACCTGGAGGCAGCAGCAGTAAAAAGAACCAGTAGCTAGTGCCTGGATGCAGCAGTCGGACAGAAGCAGAACAGCAGGCTGGACGAACTTGCTAGCTGGGCAGGTCGAGCATAGCGCCGTTGGCAGTCAAGCAGACCTGGACAAACCATGAACACCTGGAGCAGAGGACAAACCGAGAGCAATACCTGGAAATGGAGAGCAAAGCTGGAGCAGCCAAGAAGACGTGTACAGTGCAGTATCGGGACCACTTAGATGTTTTGCAATATGTTAAGGCCACGTTTGGCCATTCAGGTCAGTGTTGCAATTAGTTTAAGCATGTTTGGGATTTATCTTTTGATGTCATTTACATTGTTTGTTAAGTTAGAAAAATAGATTTACATTGTTTGTTAAATAAGCGACTAGTGTTAATTAGAATAATAATTAAATATTGATTACATTAGAGTGGTAATTTTAATTTTCTTTAGAAACTTATGAGTTGCATTTAGAATTATTTTAGATTAAATGTGTTTCGTGCATTTTTAATTTAGTCTTTATTTTCATTTAATTTTAGTTTAGTTTAATTTGCATTTTTATTAATTAGTTTAATTACATGCATATGTTATTTTAGGATTGTTTAAATTTTCGTTTAATTAATTTTATTTTTTATTTTTTTATTTTCGTATTTGCATTTTATTTTAGTTGCGTTAATTCATTTTAACTGTTTTAATTATCTTTTGTAGGTTGTTGCTTTTAGTTGCCCGGAGCTCTGTAAGTAATTTTTAACTCGGTTTTATTTTCTTTAGTTTATAGCCTTTATTATTTTCAGTACTTTTAATTTTAAACTTAGTAAATCACCCACTTAAATTTCATAATTTGCTAGGATATACTTAGGGTAAGATTAACCGGTAGTTAATTAGGCTGATCAACTTCTCTGTGGGACGATAACTCGGGACTTAAATCCTATTATTACTTGTACGACCCGTGCACTTGCTGATAATACGTTTAGAACGTGTCATGTTGCCAGAGAACCTTGATTAGAGGAATTGTCTTAGACCGTAATACTTTCTCCTTTCTGTCCAATATTTGAATTGGCTTTTTCCACATAAGACATATCTTCTTTTAGTTCCAACGGTTCATACTCAATAACACGTGTCGAATCCGGATAGTACTTTCGGAGCATTGAAACGTGGAAGACATTGTGAATACTCGAGAGCTTAGGGGGTAATGCCAATCTATTAGCCCTGTCTCCCACTGGGTCTAAGATCTCAAAAGGTCCAATATGACAAGGACTCAGCTTGCTTTTCTTCCCGAAACCTCATTATGCCCTTGGAGGGAGAAACCTTCAAAAACATCGATTCTCTCACTGAGAATTGCAATGACTGTCATCTCGTGTCAGTATAACTCTTATGTCTGCTCTAAGCTATTCTAAACCTTTGACATATCAACTGAACATCTTCAGAGGCTTGTTTCACTAAATCTGGAGCAAAGATCTTTCTATCTCCTACTTCTTCCCATCCAATTAGAGAATGACACCTATGGCCACACAGAGCTTCATGCGGCGCCATTCCAATACTTGAGTGGTAACTGTTATTGTAGGCAAATTCAACCAATGACAGATGATCGTCCCAGGAGCCTTTAAAGTCCATTGCACATGCTCTCAACATATCCTCTAGTGTCTGAATGGTTTTCTCTGACTGACAATCGATTTGAGGATGAAAAGCTGTGCTAAAATTCAGTCGGGACCCCATAGCTTCCTGAAAGTGTTCCTAAAATTGGGAAGTGAACTAGGAATCCCTATCAGAAGTGATGCTCACTGGAACACCATGTAGCCTTATAATTTTCAGTACATACAAATTCGCCAAGACACTCAGAGTATCCATGGATTTCATAGCTAGGTAGTGGGCTGACTTGGTCAATCTATCCACAATCACCCAAATGGCATCATGATTCCTTTGAGTTCTCGGTAAACCCATAACGAAGTCCATGGTGACATGCTCTCATTTCCATGTTGGTATAAGTAGAGGCTGTAATAACCCAGCAGGTTTCTAATGCTCTACCTTAATCTGCTGACATACGAGACACTTAGCCACAAACTCTGCTATGTCTTTCTTTATGCCTGACCACCAATATACCTTCCAAAGATTATGATACATCTTGCTATTCCCCGGATGTAAGGTGTATCTCAATGAATTAGCTTCTGACAGTATTAAATTCTTCAACTGTGGATCATTGAGAACACAAATTCTACCTCTGAACCTCAATAAGCCATCAGCGCTGATCTCAAAGTCTGCCACAGTGCCCATCTAAATCTGACTTGCCCAGTTAATATAACTCTGATCAACATGCTGAGCCTGTCTTATCCGGTCAATCAAATCCGGTTTCAACCTCAGGTTAGCCACCATACAGTAAATGTCAATATCAGAAGAGACCATATTCAAGCTGAGGCTCGCAAATTGTTCCAACAACTCATGTTCCATGATCATCATATAAGATACCATCACGAGACTCTTCTTGCTCAAGGCATTAGCTACTACATTCGCCTTACCCGGGTAGTAGAGAATCTCATAGTTATAATCTTTCAAAAGGTCTAACCATCTCCTTTATCTCATGTTCAATTCTTTCTATGAAAATAAATACTTGAGACTTTTATGATTAGTAAAAATCTGAAATTTCTCACCATATAAGTAGTGGCATCATATCTTCAATACAAACACCGCGACCGCCAATTCCAAGTTATGGGTCAGATAGTTTTTCTCATGGTCCTTAAGCAACTACTTTCCCATTTTGCATCAGTACACAGCCCAGTCTGTGTCTCGAAGCATCACTGTATGCTGAGAAACCTCCCAAACTGGCAGGTATGGTGAGAATAGGTGTAGTGGTCAGTCGGTGCTTCAATTATTGAAAACTCTTCTCAAAAGAATCATCCCACTCAAAAAGAGCATTCTTCCAAGTGAGACGGGTTAGTGGAGCAGCCAATTTGGAGAATCCCTCTACAAAACGTCTGTAGTACCCTACTAAACCAAAAAAACTTCGAATCTCTATAACTGTCTTGGGCCTTTCCCAGTGAATTATAGCTTCAATCTTATACGGATCCATAGATACCCCGTCTTTTGATACAACATGGCATAGAAAGTATATCTGATCCAACCAAAAGTCACACTTACTGAGTTTAGCATAAAGCTTCTTTTCCCTAAGGGTCTACAAGACAGTTCTCAGATGCTGCTCATGATCTTTCCTGGACTTAGAATACACCAAAATGTCATCGATGAAGACTATAACAAATTGGTCCAGGTATGGTGTCACGACCCAAATTACCTAAAAATCCCTACAAATTTTTCGCTTTTTCGCTTTTCATTTCCTTACCCGTCGTGAACAGTTACACTACTAACTAGTTGGGCTATGATTCGGTGTTAGTCACCTCTCACCTATTTACCATTCCATTTTCATATTTCATTTACATATCAATTTATTTGAACTAAATACATCCCCAATATTACATCTATATACAGTACTGTGCATCTATATATTCAGATACAAAATTATACAAATGTGTATACCTGGTCTTGATAAGAAGCAGCGGATAATCGAGATGCGAGACTATTGTCCCTCTCTTCTACTGAATATACCCTGTGGGGTGGAAAATGAAAGGGTGAGCGAAACGTGCTCAGTAAGGCAATAATGTAAGCAGATAGATAACTATACTATCTACGTGCTGATAATGTCATGATGTAAAAATTGTTTACTTTCGGAGCATGAGGTATGACTAAAACGATGCCACATGTATGTATATATCATATACAAGAAATCATGAAATCGACATATAAAGCACACATGGAAAAATCATCATGTAGACATCTCATGCTCGTCATATTAAAAACTTATTTATTTCATCATAAACTCTTCACTTTAAAACTCATTTGTTTAATCACAAAACTCATCACTTTGAAACTTATTTTTTTCATTATAAAACAACTTCATCAAGGTCAAACCCATCTCTCGGGAATACCTTGATTCATTAGATCACATATCTTTTAAAAACATAAATCGGGACTACCCCTCCATCGGGTTTGTCCTGGTCTATCCAGACCGTATAATATCATGTGAGGCATGTAGGTTACTGTATGAAAAATCGAGGACTATGGCCATACTATGTCCCTGTGATCCCAGGCTACACGGATCCCGCCAGAATATCAAGTAACATCATAGAGTCATCATGACTGCATGGTACAGCGTACTCCGTGTGACATACACAGTACATCGTACTCCGTGGACCCATATCATAGTCTGGGGGTGCCTGCCGTAGGTCTTATCCACCCCAATACTATGTCGATAACCAACCCATGTCTCAAAGTATGCGTGCGAGCATCTCAACTCTCTGTGACACGCAGTCTACAGGAGGCTTCCGCACGACTATACGCATGTCAACTCGCGTCTAGTGCGAGCGAAGCTCCAGCACCACGCTATGCATATCATGATATCTAAAATCTCGTGCGAGCGAAGCTCCAGCACGGTTTTGTGCACACACAAATTTCTCGTAGAGCAATGCTCCAGTACGACTTTTCATGAGAATAAATCAGTAAACTTGAGTGCGAGTAAGACTCTAGCACTCTTTTTACTTGTATAAATACGATAGGTGGCTAAATCTTGACAAAACATCTTTTAAAATAGTAACCGGTACAAACCGGTACCCTTTCGTATATTTCACGAAATCAATAGCCAACCTATGTGCATATTTGCTTAAATCAAAGCAATATAATCATATAAAATATCAAAACATGAAAATCATGTAATTTGTCTGCCTTACTAAATTTTACTCTCAGGGGCAAAATCGTCATTTTTCCTTATTTACCTATGCCCCGGTTTTCGCAAAATTATTTTCTCGTTTCTAGATAGTTTAATAAATTCTAGACCCTGTAAATCCCCTCAAAAATACGTATAGGTATCTCTATATACCTACAAAATTTTCTTACCTCGATTTTCCTGTCGAATCTGACATTTTCTCTGATGTCACGTCGCGCAGTCCAATCTGCTCTCAATCCAATGTCCGGAACTGCGTATAAATGTTTCTCAGGTCAGATATTATACAATTTAATTGTATTTAATACTTTCTGGGCTTAATTTAAATCATTGGACCCATTTACCCCTATTGGGCCCGATTGCACCTTAATGGGCCTTACTCGGCCTTAAGCCCGTTTTCCACTTAATTTTCACATTATCGAGGCCTATTGGGCTCATTGGGCCCACCAACAATTTATTGGGCCTCGTTCTAACCCTCGAATAGTTAAATTTATTATTTATGACAATTTATCTAAATTTTCATAATTTAATTCAATTTATGCGGAATTTAAATTCATATCACGCATAACGATGTAAATTGTCGTAAATAAGGGTCACTTACCCGAGATTCCATGCTAGTCCGTGAATCAAAGCTATCTCGAGCTCTCGTTGGATGCCAATCGTCGAGCTACACAATTTCATAATTTTTCGGGTAAATTTCCAGTCGAAAATTAATTAAATAAAATATTTCAAAATTTAAATCGGTTAATTTGACCGCTTATCGACTTACCCGAAGCTCGATTGCATCACTGAAATTTTCCCCAATTTTTTGCCCTTTTTCTTTTTCCATTTTTCTTCCTTTTTTCCTTCTCTTTTTGGCTGAACAATTCAGTCCGGTTCGGACCGGTTCAGACAGCCGGTTCACTCCGGTTCGACCGGTTCACCACCGGTTCAAGGCCTTGCCGACCGGTTCTCCGTCGACTTCCACCGCTAGTGGCTCCGCAAGGTTGTCCGCAGCACGAATCTACCCTCGGTTTCGGTCGAGGTCGTCGGAACGCCGCCGGTTTGGCCTCTTCTCCCCGGTGTCGGAAACCCATTTTCTTTCCTCTCCGTTTTCGGCGTTTACCGGCAGTTTCGCCGGTCGTGGCCGCCACCAACAAGCTCGCCTGCGCCTGGGGAAGCTTCGGCTGGGGTCGGTTGGGCCTGAATCGCGCCGATCGCCGGCGATTCTCTCTCCCCCTCTCGATTTCGATTTTCGCCGTTTTGCTCCACTTTTCGTCGCCGTTTGCGTCTCCGTTAGGCCGGTGGTGGTCGGGCCTCGTCGGGCTTCCTTCCTTGGTCTCGCCTGGTCGCCCCGATCGCCGGCAGGGGCTCCTCGGTCGGCTGGTTTCCATTTCTCTCCTCTCTTTCTCTCTCCCCGAAACTTTCTGATTCTTTCCTCTTTTTTTTTTTCAATTCTTTTTTTATTATTATTATTATTTAACAATTTGTTTTATTATTTAAATATTCATTAAAATATTCAAATATATTCTAAAATATCTACAAAATCCATTAATTTATTCCACATAAATTAATTTAATTTATTTTAATTTATTTATTATATTTTTAATCATTTTTTCGGTATAATTTCTTCGTATTTTCGGGATATTATCCCGAGTGACTTTTCGATATTTCTAAAAATTTCGGATCTTGATCAATTGGACTCGAAATTTAATTATTCCTTCGTTACTGATCAAGATTCTCAAATCCATTATTTTTAATAAAATTTTCTTACCAGGTTTATACCGAATTTTGATCTTTTGACCGTTTTACCCTTGTACGTGTTCGGGATTAATTCAGTCAAACTTTCCTTCACGAACACTCATTCATTTTATGATTTGAATCCTTATTTTCAGTCCGAATCCCATTCCTTTAAATTTGTGAACATTTTTCTACCTCATAAAATTTACGATTTAATTTCGGGTCTTACAAATCTCCCCCACTTAAGGAATTTGGTCCTCCAAATTAGAACCAAGTCATATGAGTCCATATACAACTCCGGGTACATCGATCGTATCATATTCTTAAATTCTTATGTGACCTTCTCCGGAGTGTATTACTACCAAGGGACTTTACTTAGGGAGATCATCTTAAACCTCAATACTTTCTCTTTCCTGTTTAATGCCCGAATCAACTTATCAATATACTTATATTTTCATTAAACTGGACTTTTGGAGTTCATATTCGATCACCTATGCTGGATCTGGATAGTATTGCCGAAGCATCAAAAGCTGAGACACATTGTGGGTGCTTGTTTATTCAGGTGATAACGCCAACCTACAGGTCTTATCTCCCACTTGTCCAATCTCTCAAAATATTCCATCCAGCGCAACTCAATTTACCTTCTTCCCGAGTCTCGTTATGTCCTTATTCACTTAGGACAAGAAACATTTCAACCATACTAATTCACCAAGGGTGAATTTCAATACTTGTCTATCTGCTCTGAGGTGTTCTTAATCTCTCATCCTTAACTAAAGATCCTCAGAGACTTATTATTCAAGGTCGAAAATAATTCTATCTGTCACCCATTTTTTCTTATCCAATTTGGGGAACAACCCCTACAGCCATACACTACCTCATATCTTGTTATCCCGATACTCAAGTGGCAACTGTCACTATTGACGAATTCGATTTGTAATAACTGATCATCCCAGGAGCATAAAAAATCAAAGGTACACGCTTTCATTGGATCCTCCAGAACCTGTACAGTCCTCTCTGACTGACCATCTGTCTGAGGATAGAAAGCTGTGCTAATACTCAGTCGGGTTCCCATAGCTTCCTGAAAAACATTCCTCGAAATGGAAAGTGAAGCGGAAATCCCTATCTGATATCATGCTCACTAGAACGCTACATAATGTTTCACAATCTTCCTTATACCTGAATCATCATATACACTCTGAGTATTTGGGGATTTCATAACCAGAAGGTGGGTAGACTTAGGTAATCTGTCGGCTATCACCCAGATAGCCTCGTGATTCATCTGAGTCCTCTATAACACATCATGACATTCATGGAGACTTGCTCTCATTTTCGTGCCGTGTCGATATAGGTAGAGGCTGCAATAACCCTGCAGACTTTTAATATTCTACCTTATTCTGCTGACCTACTAGGCACTTTTCCACAATCTCTACCATATATCTTTTCACATCTGACCACTAATACCCTTTTCGAGATTTCGATATATTTTTATTACTTTCTGTATGCACTGTATATCCCAAAGAGTGAGCTTCTGACAATATTACTATCCCATCAACTGTGGTCTTGGGGAGCACTCACACTGTCTCGGAACCTCTGTAAATCACCATCACACTCTGTGAACTCTATCACTGTACCCTTCTGAATCTGACCCAAACTATCGACACCATGCCGATCATCACGCTAAGCCTGTCAAATCCGGGCACTCTCATCCGGTCTAGCTGTCACATAATCACTGTCATCATCAGAAGGGATCACATCACTACTGAGGCTCACAACTGCTCTAGCAGCTCACGCTCCCTGACCATCATATGTGGTACCATCCCGAGGCTCTTTCTACTCAAGGCATCAGCCCTCACACTAACCTTTCCTGGGTGGTACAATTTTTCACAATCAAAATCTCTCAGAAGCTCTCACCCACTATGTGATCTCATATTCGCCTCTTTCTGTGAAAACAGATACTTGGGACTTTATGATCAGTGCATATCCAAAATTTCTCACCCTGTACATAATAGTACCATATCCTCGTACAAATACTACCGTTACCAACTTTAAATCATGGGTCAGATAGTCTATTTCGTGATCAAGGAGTGGTCTGACTCCAAAACTGACTATCTTCCCATTATACATCAATACACAGCTCCTTTATAATTTCGAGGTATCCATACACACTGAGAACCTCTTGAGCTGTTGGGTATGGTGAAATTAATCACGGTGGTCAGTTCATACTTCACTACACCGAAATTCATGTCACATCTATCATCTTATTTATCATCTCATTCAAAGACCACGTTTTCTTAGTTAAACGTGTCAACCAAGTAGACCATATTGAGAACTCGCAACAACCCATTTGTAAAAGCAATTTTCCAATTATTGCTTACAATTTGCCCTAGACTTTAACTACACCCAATATATCATCGATAATGATGATTACAAATTGGTCCAATCCTTGACTTATTTACGCATAAGCGTATAAGATCCTACAAAATCGCTTATATTTTCAGGTACTAACCTGCGTCATTTCCTTTTCTTATCTTAACGGCTCTTATTAAATTTTACTATGTTAACCTTTATGATTTGTCGAATTTTAATATTCTTATCGTCTTAGTAAAGGTATCCTAATGCTAAAGGTATTTATTACGTCGATCGCATTTCAAATTTATAAGTTACGTATACTTTTAGACGCTGTCAAGTCTTCAGGCGGGGAGGTATTTTGAAATACCTTTATTAACCTTCAGACTTAACCACAATTACTTTACATATTAGTCCATATGGTCACAATTCATATTCGTTACTAATTGCTTTAATCCAAATTACTTCATATCGTAAAGATGTTCTTACCTAGCATACGCCTCTTACTCCAGTACATCTTGTATTTAGGATCAACATATCTCAAAGATTATCTCTTTTGTATATCAATCATGACAAAACTCTTTCATTATTCATTCCGTGAGTACAATCCTTTACTCCTTTAATTTCAACTGTTGCACCCCTTTTATTACTTGTCAAAACTTACCGTATACTTTCCAGTGATGTTTTCACCCCAATTTTCAACTTATAATTTCTTCATAATTATTTCGTTAGTTAACCCTCTTTCATTGGGGTATTAACTATCGACATTGTGCCTAAAGGTGTAGGCATTCACGTCTTTTACTAACTTATAGCGAATGAAGACGGTGTGAATAAATATGTGGCACCAGGATCAATAAACATATGTACTTCATTATTCATAACAAGTGTTGTACCTTACACCACATCCATGAAACATCAATAGTCCGTCTCTTTACTTTGCTGTGGGGCGATCTCGCCCAACTCTATGCAATCAAAATCAATGGTCCGTCTTACCACACTTAACGGCCATTTTCATCAATACAGTGTAAGTATAGACCCTCCTTCCGTGGTATCTACCACACATTCTACAGTGATCACACTGCTACTCTGCTTCGTAGCAGGTCGGGGTCCTCCAACCACAATGCCCCCTAAGAGTGCCAAAATTGGATGCACTGGGGTCTTACCAATTATCTTACTCCCTCTGACTCATCAGCTCTAATCTCTTACCAACTGGTCTCTTTCCCGCTCTGACATCCCTGTCATTCTCTATTCTCTTCTGTCTCTATTTCGGTCCTTACTACGTTTCCTAATCTCGGAGGCGTGCAACACATGATCTTATTCACGTAATTGTATTCTGCACACTGCCTCGACATAAGTAGTGGGTCAATCGGACTCTAATCGACAATTTGAGTCATTTCATGAACTTTTGGGCTTCCCAACTCTCACTGCCCACAATATCGGGTTCATACTTGCCCAAGAATATAATTTGAGATTCATGCTCATCAATCAACCAATACCTCTGGGTCAGTGTAAAAAAAAAAATTTACTTGTAATTTTCCTTAAATAGTGTCCGGGATATTCTGTCACCGGAATACATCCAGAATTATTCTTCATGTCGACTCTGGACGTCTAACTCTTCAGATGGGTCGAGCGGACTTCCACCAATGTTCCGCCTCGACTCTCTAACATAAATGTATTTTAAAAGTCACTTTCTTAGTCGACATACACCGAAAAATTCATACAACTTCGCTATCTCATACACCCAGTCCTCAATAACTATTAGTTTATTTACTTCGCTATATATCGGAGGGGTGTGAAAATCTCTATAGTCTGAGGCATCTGTTTAGGCTTTACTCTACCTATCCTCAACTACATGCATAGACTGAGTAAACAAGTCCAAAATATTTTCTACACTCCACTCCATCCTCTTGGAGCGTGTCTCAATACTGTTTGGTCTCTTTATAGGACCCTGTGGAGTATGCTCAACATCAGCCTCCAACTCACTCTCATCTTGAGTCTCATGTGACGACTCATCCGACTCTCAGGCCTATCTCTACGGCCTCAAGCATGTGTACTCGCCACTCTACCATAGCGGCTATCAATTATAAAAGTATATTCTTGCATTCGAAACTAAATTCTTAGCTGCACTTCCATCTTGGTATACACAATTGTATCTAAACAATGCACAGTACATGGGGATGTAAATTTACTTAACCACTAACACCGACATCATATCAGGCCAAACCTGGCTCTGATACCATTAAATTTGTCACGACCCAAATTACCTAAAAATCCCTATAAATTTTTCGCTTTTTCGCTTTTCATTTCCTTACCCGTCGTGAACAGTTACACTACTAACCAGTTGGGCTATGATTCGGTGTTAGTCACCTCTCACCTATTTACCATTCCATTTTCATATTTCATTTACATATCAATTTATTTGAACTAAATACATCCCCAATTTACATCTATATATAGTACTGTGCATCTATATGTTCAGATACAAAATTATACAAATGTGTATACCTGGTCTTGATAAGAAGCAGCGGATAATCGAGATGCGAGACTATTGTCCCTCTCTTCTACTGAATATACCCTGTGGGGTGGAAAATGAAAGGGTGAGCGAAACGTGCTCAGTAAGGCAATAATGTAAGCAGATAGATAACTATACTATCTACGTGCTGATAATGTCATGATGTAAAAATCGTTTACTTTCGGAGCATGAGGTATGACTAAAACGATGCCACATGTATGTATATATCATATACAAGAAATCATGAAATCGACATATAAAGCACACATGGAAAAATCATCATGTAGACATCTCATGCTCGTCATATTAAAAACTTATTTATTTCATCATAAACTCTTCACTTTAAAACTCATTTGTTTAATCACAAAACTCATCACTTTGAAACTTATTTGTTTCATTATAAAACAACTTCATCAAGGTCAAACCCATCTCTCGGGAATACCTTGATTCATTAGATCACATATCTTTTAAAAACATAAATCGGGACTACCCCTCCATCGGGTTTGTCCTGGTCTATCCAGACCGTATGATATCATGTGAGGCATGTAGGTTACTGTATGAAAAATCGAGGACTATGGCCATACTATGTCCCTGTGATCCCAGGCTACACGGATCCCGGTGTGCGGGGTATCACAACTGCAACGGGAGGTGGGGTCAAGTCCTACCCGCCAGAATATCAAGTAACATCATAGAGTCATCATGACTGCACGGTACAGCGTACTCCGTGTGACATACACGGTACATCGTACTCCGTGGTCCCATATCATAGTCTGGGGGTGCCTGCCGTAGGTCTTATCCACCCCAATACTATTTCGATAACCAACCCATGTCTCAAAGTATGCGTGCGAGCATCTCAACTCTCTGTGACACACAGTCTACAGGAGGCTTCCGCACGACTATATGCATGTCAACTCGTGTCTAGTGTGAGCGAAGCTCCAGCACCACGCTATGCATATCATGATATCTAAAATCTCGTGCGAGCGAAGCTCCAGCACGGTTTTGTGCACACACAAATTTCTCGTACGAGCAATGCTCCAGTACGACTTTTCATGAGAATAAATCAGTAAACTTGAGTGCGAGTAAGACTCTAGCACTCTTTTTACTTGTATAAATACGATAGGTGGCTAAATCTTGACAAAACATCTTTTAAAATAGTAACCAGTACAAACCGGTACCCTTTCGTATATTTCACGAAATCAATAGCCAACCTATGTGCATATTTGCTTAAATCAAAGCAATATAATCATATAAAATATCAAAACATGAAAATCATGTAATTTGTCTGCCTTACTACCCTTTTTGTAAATTTTATTCTCAGGGGCAAAATCGTCATTTTTCCTTATTTACCTATGCCCCGGTTTTCGCAAAATTATTTTCTCATTTCTAGATAGTTTAATAAATTCTAGACCCTATAAATCCCCTCAAAAATACGTATAGGTATCTCTATATACCTACAAAATTCCCTTACCTCGATTTTCCTGTCGAATCTGACCTTTTCTCTGATGTCACGTCGCGCAGTCCGATCTGCTCTCAATCCAATGTCCGGAACTGCGTATAAATGTTTCTCAGGTCAGATATTATACAATTTAATTGTATTTAATACTTTCTGGGCTTAATTTAAATCATTGGACCCATTTACCCCTATTGGGCCCGATTGCACCTTAATGGGCCTTACTCGGCCTTAAGCCCATTTTCCACTTAATTTTCACATTATCGAGGCCTATTGGGCTCATTGGGCCCACCAACAATTTATTGGGCCTCGTTCTAACCCTCGAATAGTTAAATTTATTATTTACGACAATTTATCTAAATTTCCATAATTTAATTCAATTTATGCGGAATTTAAATTCATATCACGCATAATGATGTAAATTGTCGTAAATAAGGGTCACTTACCCGAGATTCCATGCTAGTCCACGAATCGAAGCTATCTCGAGCTCTCGTTGGATGCCAATCGTCGAGCTACACAATTTCATAATTTTTCGGGTAAATTTCCAGTCGAAAATTAATTAAATAAAATATTCCAAAATTTAAATCGGTCAATTTGACCGCTTATCGACTTACCCGAAGCTCAATTGCATCACTGAAATTTTCTCTAATTTTTTTCTCTTTTTCTTTTTCCCTTTTTCTTCCTTTTTTCCTTCTCTTTTTGGCTGAACCGGTTCAGTCCGGTTCGGACCGGTTCAGACAGCCGGTTCACTTCGGTTCGACCGGTTCACCGTCGGTTCAAGGCCTTGCAGGCCGGTTCTCTGTCAGCTTCCACCGCCAGTGGCTCCGCAGGGTTATCCGCAGCACGAATCTACCATCGGTTCCGGTCGAGGTCGCCGGAACGTTGCCGGTTCGGCCTCTTCTCCCCGGCGTCGGAAACCCATTTTCTTTCCTCGCCGTTTTTGGTGTTTACCGACAGTTTCGCCGGTCGTGGCCACCACCAACAAGCTCGCCTGCGCCTGGGGAAGCTTCGGCTGGGGTCGGTTGGGCCTGAATCGCGCCGATCGTCGGTGATTCTCTCTCCCCCTCTCGATTTCGATTTTCGCCATTTTGCTCCACTGTTCGCCGCCGTTTGCGTCTCCGTTAAGCCGGTGGTGGTCGGGCCTCGTCGGGCTTCCTTCCTCGATCTCGCCTGGTCGCCCCGATCGCCGGCAAGGGCTCCTCGGTCGGCTGGTTTCCGTTTCTCTCCTCTCTTTCTCTCTCCCCGAAACTTTCTGATTCTTTCCTCTTTTTTTTTCAATTCTTTTTTTTTATTATTATTATTATTTAACAATTTGTTTTATTATTTAAATATTCATTAAAATATTCAAATATATTCTAAAATATCTACAAAATCCATTAATTTATTCCACATAAATTAATTTAATTTATTTTAATTTATTTATTATATTTTTAATCATTTTTCCGATATAATTTCTTCGTATTTTCGGGATATTATCCCGAGTGACTTTTCTGTATTTTCAAAAATTTCGGATCTTGATCAATTGGACTCTAAATTTAATTATTCCTTCGTTACTGATCAAGATTCTCAAATCCATTATTTTTAATAAAATTTTCTTACCAGGTTTATACCGAATTTTGATCTTTTGACCATTTTACCCTTGTACGTGTTCGGGATTAATTCAGTTAAACTTTCCTTCACGAACACTCATTCATTTTATGATTTGAATCCTTATTTTCAGTCCGAATCCCATTCCTTTAAATTTGTGAACATTTTTCTACCTCATAAAATTTACGATTTAATTTCAGGTCTTACATATGGCTTGAAAACTTCATCCATCAATGCCATAAAAGCTGCAGAAGCATTTGTTAACCTAAAAGGCGTGACTAGGAACTCATAATGTCCATATCGGGTCTGGAAAGCTGTCTTGGGTACATCTTCGCTTCGAATCTTCAACTAATGATACCCAACCTCAAATCTATCTTAAAGAAGATCTGTGCTCCTCGAAGCTGATCAAGTAGATCATCAATATGAGGAAGGGGATACTTATTCTTAATGGTAGCCTTATTAAGTAATCGATAGACGATGCATAGTCAGAGACTCCCATCCTTTTTCTTAACAAACAAGATCGGAGCTCCCCAAGGTGAAACACTTGGTCTAATGAACCCATTATCCAGTAGCTCCTACAATTGCTTCTTTAACTCCTCCAATTCGATCGAGGCCATTCGGTACGATGGTTTAAAAATTGGCTCAGTACTAGACACCAAATCAATACAAAATTCCATTTTTCGGTCTAGTGGTACTCATGGTAAATCATCCGAAAATACGTCGGGAAACTTCTTAACCACAAGAATGTCTCTCAGCTCCGGACGTGCCTTACAGACATCAATCGCATAAGCAATGAAACCTTCCCAGTATTATCCATATAGTCAATACAATAATTCATTCTTCTAGTTACAGTAACTATACTAACTATGAGGAGCATGATCAGATGAGGAATCATCACGCCTCTCTAACCTATCTCTACGTCCTTGAGAAAGCCTGCCCTCTCGACGACTACGATGTCTATAAGTCATTTCTAATTAATCCCTTGCATTCATAACACAATTTTCAGTATAAACACAGACATGTATACAAAGATGTATCTAAAAATGCATAATAATGTGGGGATGTAAATTTTTCTAACCGCTAACACCGACTCATGTCAGACTAACCCTGCTTTGATACCAACTCTGTGCACCCCATTTTCTTAAAATCCGTACAAATTTTTCACGATTTCATTTCACTTACTAATTAAATGGTTGGGCTATGAGCCAATGTTAGTCCAGACAGATTACTTACATTCATGTTAATTCCTACATCACATCATCAAACAGAAATTAACTTTCATTAAGCTTTAAACATTTATTTCAGATAACTGTAATTACATGAATCTACATCCCCAATGTTCTACATATATATATATATATAAATATATATCACTGTGCAATTATATGTTTAGATACAAAAAGATCACAAATGTGTATACCTAAACGCAAAATGGGGAAGCTATGAACGCTCAGTAATCCTAAAAAAGAAGCATCAGTTACAGCGGAGCTCACACTATTAGAGGTAATCTGTGGAGTGGGGAAAGTAAAGGGGTGAGTATAATGAGCCCAGTAAGGTAAACATGCAAGCAAGTAGATAACTATACTATCTATATGCTTATAATGCCATGTCATCCTATAAAATATTCACTTTCTTTAAAACAGTAACAGTCGCTCAAATAACAGTAAGTCATTAACATTATTTTCAAACAATATCTATTCCAGTACAATTTAGAAATATGCAGTCCAGTATGGTATGGTACATACAACACATTTATTTAGTTTTCTCAGTCAGTTAAGCAGTGGAGACTAGGCAGGGAATACAGTAAACAGTGTGAGACATATGGCCATAGTCGGTGATCCCAAGCATTACTAATCAGGTGTGCAAAGGTATCCAGTTCAGTACCGAGGAAAGTGGTCAGTAACCCGTCGGCTAGTCAAAAGTCCAAAGACTAAAAACACAGTACAATATACCGTCATGTTATTCACATGGTACTATGTACTCCGTGGACCATAATAAGACTAGGAGTGCCTAGATTAGCAAGGGATTTGCCACCCCAGTTTTAGTAAACATCCAATGCCTTGTCTCAAAACCAGTGTAAGTCAGACAACGCAACACACAGGCAGCACTCGGCTCAAGCACGATTTTACCCGTAAAAATTGATAGGTGGCTCGTTTACCTTGTAATCTCGTGTTAAAATGGTATACAATACTTAAAATGGCATAAAAAATGACGTGGGTGGGAGTTTCCCATTTGGTCACCCATCCATGAGATTTCTTCCACACAAGCACGGTTAACTTTGAAATACATGCAATTTTATGCAGATGAATAAATAAGAGCCAACCCCATCGTTTTGCAATTATAAACCACATGAGACAATAATGCACAGTAAACATGTAATTTAAGCAGTGGTGCAGTGTACGTGTATTTACAGTACAGTTTAGACAGTAATTGGGAATCGTATGAGGTGATTTCTATAACCAAGCTTATACCCAGATATTTCATAGCTACTTATTCTACAATACTCATTTACCCATGAGAGGTCAATTCGTGTACGTATAATTATCTCTAACAGCTTGCATAAATCCCTTTCCTCAGTGTGGGTCGATCGTGCTCCTTTCTTTACACTCTGTCATTCACTCAGTCCGTTTAGCTCCAATTGTGTTCTTCGGAGCTGCAGAATTTTGTCAATCATTTTGTTAGGCCTTATACACTCATGTATAACTCAATTATATTCAAATTACGATCTTGGGCCCAAATTATCCTTCACGGGCCCAATTGTCTACTTAATAGGCCTAACCTTATTATACGCCAAATTTAACACTCCTACTTATATCCATTAAGGCTCATTATGCCATTAAGCCCATTACCCAATCTTGGGTTGTCCCTTATGCCCATTAATCGACTTAGGCCATCTATTACATGTGTTTGACCCATTGGGGCATTTGGCCAAATACATGGTGGATGTAAACCTACCATAACCACCACGCCAACTTATGCCTTTCTAGCTTATTTAGGCATTTTGACAAACACTTAGTGTGCTTCTCTTATGTCATTCACCATGCTCATTAAGGCATTTTAACAAACATCTTATATACATGCTTCATAAATTTATCCATTCTACAATTTTGATCCTACCCATCCTCACCTTCATCATCTACATATTAACATCATCCCATAACCACAACAAAACACATTGCATATTCATCATCTTATCACTATACCCATTTCAGCCATGAAGAGTTCTACACCTTATGGGTTGTTTTCTAATCTAATTCCTACACTAATCTATTCCATATATTCCATAATCAAACATATATGAGATTGGGTGGAAGAAAACTCACCTAGCTTGAACTTCTCCACTTGGCAGAAACTTGAAGGAAGAATATGGCTCTTCAATTCAACTTGTTAGATGCTGGTTTCGGATATGTTGTTGACCTTGAAATATGAAGCAACTTTGCTGAAGAGAGTTTGTTCCAATTATGTGTGTAGATGGGACTTTTCTATTATGAGAAAGCTTGATAGTTTGGTTGAAAATGGTTGATGAGAAATAAGGAAGAAGGTGTTCAAAAAAGGCAACGAAATTCTAGAAATTATCATGCATTTTTCAGCCATTTAATTGTGTAAAATCCAGCCCATAAATTGGGTTTTAAGGGGTCTTGGGCTTAGGCATAAAGTTGGGCTTAAATTCATTTCAATTGGGCTTTAATCTTAAACTTATTGGCTGTTGTTTTGGGCCTTTAATTTCAGATTATTGGGATGAAAATTTCTTCATATTTGGGCCTATTATTATGTTTATACATAGGTCTACATCTAAGCCCAATGGCTAAGCCCAATTCAGTCCAAGCTTATTCTTACATATTGGGCCATTCTAATTTCATTCCTTAAGCCCATTAGTAAATTAAGCTCATACATATTCAGCCCATAAATTACTTAGCCCAATTGTATTTAATCAATTTCTTAAGCTTAATTGGCTGAAAATTAAGTTTTCTAACCCAAGATTAATTTTCCATGCCTTAACTATGGTTGGGTTAAGTTAACCATGGTTGAGTTATTTGGTCAAAGGCTATATACCAATTCTGACTTTGACTTTGACCTTTGACTTCTGGACCACATTTGACTATGGTTAACTATGTCTTATATAAGGTTTTCCATGCATGGGATTCTCATCTTTAGGTTTTGACTACCTTTGGAGGCTCAAAATGCTAAAAAAAAGCTCAAATGATTAATTTTGAGCTCGTTTGGCCCTTTTTTGACATTTTCACCACTCCAACATTATCGGGACCAATCCAAACCAACTTCCCTTCATGACATACCTGTATTTTGATGATCTTAGTCGTTATCATCAGTTAGATTGGTCGGGTTCAATTCGCTTCGACCCGAGCATGCCATTACTCATCGTTTTCACTTTGGTGCATTCAGAGATTTAACTTAAGTCAAATTGATCCAAAACTAAAACAAACTTCTTTATTTGATCATTAGTAGTAAAATCTAAGGATTACATGAACGAATCTTGAAGAATATAGTAGTTGATTTTGGGTCTTACAGGTAACCCCGACAATTCATTCGAAAAAATATCGGGAAACTCATAAACTACTAAAACGTCCTGAATACTTGGCGATTCCCGACTATTAGAAGAAATAAATGTAATATAACCTTCACAAACATTTATGTCATCATAATTTTTCAACATATTGACATCTTATAACTTTGTAGAATTTAATACCACACTTCGTTTCTTATTAACAAAGCATACATCAAATTTTTCAGGTAGAAAGAAGTTTACGGTCTTTGTGTAGCATTCTAGACTTACACAATTGATAGCTAGCCAATCCATGCCAAAAATTACATCAAAAGCATATATATTTAGTAAAACTAGATCTGCTAACATTATCCTATCTCTTACCTTGATTTCACAATTTTTACACATCATATCAATCATCTGCGATTCATGCATGGGTGTGCTATGCGCAACATGTTATCTAAAGGCTCCGGTTCTAGATGCAATTTATGTGCAAATGGTGAGGAAATAAAGGTGTGTGAAACTTGGGTCAAACAAAACATGTGCCTCATTATTACAGACCATCAGTATACCTCTAATAGTTTTGACGGAGGTGTCAACTGTCTCATTGTCAATGGAAAATACATGTCTCTGCGAGATAGGCTTCTTACCCTTGTCCATGGTTGTAGACCTCCTTTGGGGCCTGTCTTTGAAAAGCCTGTGCCTGTCTATTGATTTGCCTTGGCTGCTCCCGAAGCTCGGTAGGTCTAATATGGGGACAATCCTTAATTTGGTTACCCGCAATATCGCATTTAAAGCAGGCACCCGTGACCTAGTGGCAAGGCCCACCATGCGGCCTGCCACAGTTCCTGCACCGCTGAAATCCAATCTTGGGGCCTTAGGCTTACCAGCCCTCAGTTGAAACTCATCAATTCGCTTTCTCTTAGGATGACCCCGCCTCGGTTCAAATCAAGATGCCTCCGCTCTCTTTTCCTCATCACTGCCCTTACTTCGAACTCATACTCTGCTTGAGTCACATTCAGGCCTCTCTCAATTTTTCAAGCCAGTCCAAGGGCATCTTTGAAATCTATGACCCGGAGTCCAAACAATCTATCATGGATCCCTGATCTCAAGCCTGCTAAGAATCTCTTTATGAAACCAAAATTTTTCCCTACTACTAATTAATTTAAGCTAAACCAAGAGGTCTAAGACTTATGTGAATATTCATGTAAGGCCCAAAATGCTCGAAAAGCCCGAGATAGTGGCACGGAGCCCATGACACGCACTTCGAGGTAAGAATCTAAGTTTATGAATTCTTTGAAAGTATGATTTAAAAACATAAATTGATGATTGGGAAGTGAAGCTAAAGTGCTAGAGGTGAAAAAGTTAGTGAAACTTGAGTTTTCCCTAATTTGAGCAAATAGGCCCAATAAGAGGAATAAATTTGAAATAAATTCTAGAAATTCACAAAAATTATTTCAAGGCCATGGGAAATTCACATAAGACATAATTGACATGAGAAATAAAGATGGAGTAGCAATAATGAGGTTTCGGTGTTCAAATAAATTTTTAAAGTGAATCGAAAACCTTAAGCGATTTTAATTGGTAATGATCGATCGCTTGGAATGGCCTAATCGGGGAAAACTTTCTTAAACAAGTGGACCCCAAATTTTTATGAGAGATACTAAAAACATATTAGAACATTTGAGAAGTGAGAAATTGGATTAGAAATATTTTTAAGGATTTTTCAAAATTTATTAGTGGGCTACCCTGTTTCAAGAAATGGTATACCTAGCCAAGTTGGCACAAGTTGAGGCCCATCCAATGACCCAAAAATTTCAGGCCTCTCTAGATTTAATCTACACCCTTTAAGCTTTCCATAACTCTTGAAATCACCGAAAAACCCTTAGCCAATTAAGAGAAGCAACCACATCTTCCAGCCCTAGGCGTCACTGTGCAGTCTAGCTTGTGTGATTTTTTCGAGTCTCTTCTAGCCATTTTCTGAGTTCGACCAATAACAACCAAATCTTCATACTTAACCCCTCTACAACATATAAAAATTTCAACCACAATGATTGTAATACTTGTAACTCCATACGTATTTATTTTATGAAGTATGATGTAAATGTACGTTGATACAAGTATAGCTTGAGAAGCTATGATGAATGTAATGTATTGTTACATGAGTAAAATGATGGGAGAATGTAAGGATTTTGAAAATTTAATGCAAACATCCCTGATATTACGTTGTGTGCACAAGTTTTAATACCTATAAACTATATGGAATAGATGCCATTATACGTTAATTGTGCACGGAATGAGAATTGAGGTATGCAGCAAAAGAGGGTAAGTGTACAAGTGAAAAATCTTCAGAAAACTGCAGAAAATGAGGGTGCAAGGGATGAGAGATCGATCTCATATAAAGGAGAGATCGATCCCCCCTCATGAAATGCCCAGAAATTGTCAAATAGAACTAGGTAGATAGATCTCATGGGAAGGCAGATTGATCTCCTTAACTCTCTGCTTGAGACAGATCGATCTCTTTAAGGTTCTGTAAGGAGCAGATCTACCTCCTACAAGGAAATTGCTTGCAAACAGATCGATCTCATCAAGGAAGAAAATCGATCTGGTAGTAGTTACGTTTGGTAAAAAGGACTACCAAACCATGCAGAGATCAATCTCTACAAGGACCAAATCGATCTCATGTGTCTGCATCTATAAAAAGGGCACGAGATTTGGACTGAAAACTCATATTTTTCTCACCAAACCTGCTCCTGCCATTTTCTCTCAAAGACCCAAGCTTTCTCACTCTAAAAATCACTACATTCTAAGCAGTTTTGGAAGAAGCTCAAGAAGGGAAAGTTGTTCCTTAAAGTAAGGAGAACAACATACCCAAGAATCACACATTGGTGTGACCAAGAGATGGAGTTTTGGCCACCACAAGTTTGGTTAAGTAAAGGGGTAAGCTCTTCAACCTTTAAGCTTTAAATATGGGTTTCTAGACATTGGTGAGCTAGATAATATGTTAAATATGGATAGGAATGATGAATGTAGTGATGGGTGAGTAATGTTAAGAGGAGTTTTCTAGAGGATACAAATGGGAAAGGTGAAATGTGTATGTTTAGTAGAAGGGAAGGAAAATAACTTAATGATTTACACGTGTAGATTGAAATACGTGGAACACCGTTAACTCGGATTACGAACAGAGTAAACGAAACGAAGGAAATACGAGCGCGATTTGAGGTAAGGGATTGTATGTTAGCGATAGAGGTATTTGTACGTATTTTACTGTGATTTAAGTAGTTACAACGCTAGAAATAGCATGTTTAGCTATTGAGTTATGGAAATTGATATGAAAGCATGAAATGTATCATATGTATATATACATTGTGAAAATGGGATGTGGTAAGGAAATAGCATGATATGCATATTTTTTTTATGTTTTCTCAACTATGTATTGATTTTGAGATTGAGAAATGATGATGGATAGGTTGGTTAGTTTTGCATGATTAGACTGGGACGGTAAGCTACGTAAATAAACATGTTTTGAGTTTTTAAAAGAGAAAATAGCCACCTATCGGATTTGAGATATAAATCGGTGTTGGAGCTCTAACTCACACCCGTTTTAATGATTTTGACTATGCTGGATTTTCACTCGTATATGTCTACATGCTTTGATAAACTGTGCTAGAGCGTGACTCGTACATGGTTTTATGATGAAAATGTGTTGGAGTATTAGCTCGCACATGTTTTTATGTTTTGATATGTTGTGCTGGAGTTTCGTCTCGCACGATGGAATTGAGAAAAGTGCTGGAGCATTGCTCGCACTAGTTTTGCTGAGTTTGAGATGATACAGTGCTAGAAGCAGTTGCTCACACTAAGAAATATCGCGCTGGAGCCTTGCGATGACTGTGTGTCACGCTGATTGCTCGCATGGTACATGAGACATGGTTTAGGATGATGAGTCCATTGGAGTTGGTAGATGGACTAGGTCCACGATCATACATTGAACTGTGTAGTTGTCCATTGGTATACTATGTATCGATTGGGTGCACGTGAGTACAAGTATTGCGTAGATGACACATAGCGTACCTTATACCGTGAGTATATGTGATATGAGGAGATGAGGTTAATTGAGTTGAGCCGGAGGGTAGGATTTACCCATCCCCCTTCAGGCGAAGTGATACCCTGTGCATACCTGATCAGTGAGGCCTGGGATCACTGACTATGGCCATATGTCATGGATATTAGATTGCCGAGAATTCCATGCCTGTCTCAGAGATAAGAGAAATTTAGAAACTCATAAAAGAAAGAGATTTGATGAAAAGAAATGGTTTGATAAATCTCTAGTTTTGAATACTCATGCTATGATAGCACTATTTATGACATGTTTTCAAATGGGAATATCGTATACTTGTTTTCATTAAAAATGCTTATGTGAGAAGAAATGATTAAATGCATTTTCTAGTAATATTTCCATTTACATTGAAACATGATTTTGTTTATGCATGCATGGGCTATGTAGATAGTAGAATATCTACCTATTAGCATCCATTTCCTTACTGAGCTGTGGTTTGCTCATCCCACTATTTTTCTTCCTCCAGATACTGAGAAGTAGGACAGTGCAGTGGTCTCTAAATTCCTTTTGGGTTGGACAGCTCCTACTAGTTGCAAAGGTATAAGATTTGTATACACACGAGTATCTTGTATCTATTATAATGTATCACACAATTATGAATTGAAATCGTAAACAGTTATATAGGGATGTTATGTAAAGATATTATATTATACAATTGATTTTGTATATTTACTCACACACTTGGGAGTGTGAATTAAAGTTTTAAATATTTTTGCTGTAAATTATATGGAATTTAGTAATTGCATCGTCTCACAGCCCAATCGAAAGTAGAGTATGTATGGATAAAGGACACCCGAAAGTGGGGTGTGACAATGATGGTCAATTTCTAGGTGAAATCCTAGAGAGAAAGTTAGGGACATAAACTGTCATGTTCAAGAGGTGAGAGAAAACTTGATTTTAAATGTTTTTGGTTGGTTTTTATTACTGTTTTGGATGATTTTAAGTTGTATATATGATGATTTAAAGTTGAGAACCAATTTGGAGAAGCAAACAAGTGGTCAACATTGGTCAAAGATGAGAGAAACTTGACGAAGATGATGAGATATGTTTATGTTTGATGATTTTTTGTGATTTTTACTTAAGTGGAACTTAATGAAATAATTTGTAGAGTCAAGTGTAGGCTAAGTTAGCCATGGATTATGGAAGAAATGGTTAAATTTGGTATTGTTGTAGGTTGTGGAATGATTGAATAATACCGAAAAACTCGGTTTATAGCTCCGTTAATTGAAAAATCATGAAAGAGTGAAAATTGAATAATTCGATTATTTTGAATGGTTAAGTGAAACCTAAAATAAATGTTTAAGATATTAAGTTGATAAGCCTTTAAATTGGTGGAATGCAAACTAATGAAATAACTTAAACCGAGATTTTATCTGTAAAATCGAGAAAATAGACAAAGTTGGCAAAAAAATCAAACTTGGTCAACATTGTGAAACTAAACACTTAGTTGAATGTGTTGAGATGCTATTAAGCATTATTTGATGATATAATACTATTTTGGGTAGCTTGGGGATTCGGCACATAAATCGAGGCTATTTTGAGACCCGTTAATAGTGTACTGCCCAAGGTGTAAAAGGTAAGGGATGTAATCGTTTTGAGCATTTGTATTCTTTACCTATGAAAAAGCTTTTATAGAATGAAAAGGGTTTTATAAAAAGAGCTTAATTTTTGAGAAAATTGTTTAACCTAAGAAACCTTACTTTGAGTGTATGTTTTGCCGTATTGAGCTCGATTTGGTGATTTTAAAGTTTTACGTACTAATATTTTCTATATTTGAATGAGATTTATAAAGAAAAACTATTATGAGTTCTATGTGAAATGCAAAACTGTTTACAACATAATAATGACACGTTTTTTTAGACTAAGGACTCGAAGCACGCGATTTACGGAAACCTGGGGGTCAGTTTAGCGAGACTTGGGATAAGACTAGACCTTGACCCCACCGTGCATGTTTTTATATATTAGTCATGATGTTTGCACGTCGATGCATAACTCCGCTTTGGTAGCGTTGAGATGACTCCACTTTGGTGCCGTTGAGTTGGCTTCGCTTTGGTAGCGTTGAGCTGATGCTATATGACCTTGATCCAGTCTATAGCCTTGCCGTGGCCACAGGTATTGTATTCCCTCTTCGGGGGATGCCCTCGTTTGAGGATGGTATGATGGCTGCCTTCATGACGTTAATATAAATTCCTAGTCTCCATAACTATTTTGAGCTGTGATGTATTATGAAAATGAGATGATGATTTAATGATTATGTGATTTTAATCACATGTTTTTAAATATACGAAATTATGCCATTATTTTATTTATGCTTTGATTATTATATTTAATCTTAATGCACTCCTTACTGAGCTAGTTGAAGCTCACCCCCATTTCCTTCCTCCTCTCATATTATCTATAGTGAGTACTCGTACCTGTCGCATATGTGACATAGGCTGGTGGATGAGACTCTCCCCAAGTTATTGCTTGTACACTCCCAAGGTTATTCATTTTGTATCCAGACACTTTAAGTTGTGCAGACACTTGTATATAAGTTTAAGATGGGATGTAATCGAGTTGTACATGTATGTATAATTGGATAAGTGGATCATTTTGATACTATGTGATGTGATTAAATGGAATGTTGATGTTCGAAAGATTCATGAATTCATTGTGGATGAAAAGAAAGTAAAATCAACTGAATTGTAGATATTGAGTGATTGGATTGTGGATATTTGTAATTGCTTTGAAAATTGCAGGAGGATATGGATATATATAGGTTATGTTGCCATATTTTTGTTGAAAATGAGATAAGTATAATTGAATATGAGAAAGTGTAATGGTGATAAGATAAGAGGTAAACTGACACTATATTGGAATACACCTTGAGTAGGAAGTTAAACTATAAAAAAAAATCTAGCCCTAAATTCCACGTTTCTGGGCTGTCACAGATTTGTTTGGTATCAGAGCGAAAGGTTTCTAATACTGTTAGTGTCGATAAGTTGAAAATAGATTACATCCCAAGTGTCTGTACTTATGTTGTTATGAATTAAATATATCGGTTAAAATTGTGATCAAATTTGACGTGTACGTGCAGGTACATAGATTTACATTATGAGAGGGAGATGAGGTCATCCCCCGAGGCAGGCACAACCACCACTTGCTCCATAGCTAAAGAGTCTTAACTCTTGAATTATTCGGTTGGAACAGGATGTGAGACAGGGGTTCAAGCATATGACAGCACTATTTGTGCAGCACTTTGGGGCTAATGCCTCAGGTACCACACCTACCCTGGCTCCTACACTTACACCACCACAGGATCTGCCCCCACCACCCCTACAGATTGACCCAGTGCCACCCGTCACTCAGCCTTCGACACAGACCAGGCCTGATGATAGAGGTATGGGTCGATTACGAGACTTTCTTAAGATGAATTCGTCGGCATTTAAGAGGGTGAAGGACCCTGTGGTAGCAGAGGAGTGGTTGACAAAGATGAAGATAATTTTTGATTCCCTGGGGTGTATTGATGTGGAGAGGGTCAGTATGAGTACTTATATGCTTAAGGACCCAGATTATACTAACTACCAACCATCAATAGGTCAGCTGAGATACTTTTCAGTCAGTTTTTTGGACCCAGTATGTCCCTCAATCTACCCAGAGGAAAATTCAAGCAGATTTCCTGAATCTATTACAGGGCAGTATGACAGTCGACGAGTATGAGAATATATTCACCACTTTGTTGAGATATGATCTGGAGACTGTCAGAGATGAGGAGCGCCATATAGAACGCTTTGTGTATGGGCTAAGACCAGTCATCCGAGATAGATTGATGGGGCTCTGCATTATTGAGTTTAAGGATGCTTTGAGATTGGCACAAGAAGTCGAGAGGGGACTAGATTTAATACAATCCTAGTCTGAATCCCGAGTAGTGGTCAGAGATAAGGTAAGAGACCTGAAGCGTCTCAAACAGATTTTAGGAGGGGTTCATTTAAGAGACGAAAGATCGAGGGGCCTAAGGTGAGAGTTGATAGACCCAGGATTCCACCCAATGTTGCGGAGACCCCTCGAGGTGGTAGACTAAACATTAAAATTTGCAGAGACTGCGGTCGGTCATATGAGGGTAATTGTGTCTGGATGATACGAGGATGTTTCAGATGCAGGGACATTATCACGCCCTTCTCTCACACGCGACCTACCAAAACACCATAAAATTTTCACATTTAACTTACCTCTTCCTCTACACCAAATAGTTGGACTGTGATTCGATATTAGTCACCCATTCACACTCATCCACAACATACATAGAATTTAATATTCTTTTCTATAATAATAACTCTTATACATAAATACAATTATTTATACATATACATCTCGACCGTACATTAGTTTACATAACTGTGCTTTTACAATGTTCATTACAAAATACCAAGTGTGTATACCTCTCGTAAGATGGATATGCAGCGGATCAGGGAATATCAGTCCTCAGCCGTGTCCACCTACTGTGGATGCTCTGAAAAGAGGGAAATAATAAGGGGGTGAGCTCACAGCTCAGTAAGGAAATCAGGTAAGCAAGTAGATAACCGCTCTATCTATAAAATACCATGCTTATGCCTCGAAATCATTTCCTTACCCTATCTGTATCTAAAGCATGCATTTCTCTCAAAGCTTTATGCAATATATATGTATAGATACAAAACATCATTTATAAACTGGGAATATGTTGATTTAACAACCACATCATTTTATGCATAAATACTGCATTTTTCATGTAATTTCACATAAATCACATTTACCATGCCATTTAGTTAAATCAAAATATGGCATATCATCATGTTTGAAAATATGGAAATCTGGGCCTTACCCATCCCTCGGGTTACCCTTTTCACAACTCACAAATTCACATGTTCATATCATAAAACCATGTGATAATTCATTCAATAAATCTCAATGTACATAGCATGAAAATAAAATCGAGATAGGCGACTACACGTTTCGAGTGTACGATCATAACTCATTTTTCGTGATCCAAGGCTACACAGTACTCGGTGTGCGGGGTCTCACAATTGCTGTAACAGGAGGTAGGTCAAATCTCTGCCGTCAACTCTCAATCTGAGGACATAATCCCGGAGCACACCAGATCCCATTGGATCCCGCTCCCACTGCTAACCAGTCCTATCATAGTACATCAAGTACTCACGGTACAACGTACTCCATGTGACATACACGGTACATAGTACTCCATTAACCTTATCTCAAGGTAGGATGCTCACCATAAGTCTTAGTCCTCATACCATGGGTTAATTCGATAGCCCTTGACCTTATCTCAAAATAATGCACGTGTGAGCATATATATATATATATCGGTGCGACACACATTCAGTACAGGCTCCCAACACGGCTGTTTCATGCTCTTTTCAAAACTGGTACATGCGAGTAAACTCCCAACACGACCATATCACAATGATTTAACTCTAGTGCGAGCAATGCTCCCAGCACTATGTCATATAAAAACACGAGTATGAGCAAAGCTCCTAATACTTTATAATGTGTAATATATGAAAACTGAGTACGAGCTAAGCTCCCAGTACTCTATCATGTAAAATTGAGTATGAGCATAGCTCCCAATACTCTATAATGCATCAGTCACAATTTGAGTACGAGCAATGCTCCTAATACTCTAACATGCATAAATCGCATTAAAACTTAGTGAGAGAATACTCTAAAGTACTATGTGATACATATCTCAAAATATAGTGCGAGTAATCTCTAACACTTATGGTTTTCACACAAAACTTGATAGATGGCTATTCAAATCAAATCTGCACTAACACGTACTGCTTTCACATATACATGAAAACATTAGCCATTCTATCATGAAAAATCATGAATCTTAGTCTCTTCATGCTTCTAAGGTATTTTCACCCTATTTGTGGATAAAACACACTTATCCTCTTTGATTTATATCACAACATCATGCCTATTCATGGGAATTCATATAGCATATAATATCAAAATGCTATTCAAATACTTATAGCTACCTCTAGCTACTCACGAAATTCCCTTACCTCGGATCACGTCAAGTGACCTCTCTTTCTTAGTGCTGCTCACTCTCGCAGTCCGATCAGCTCCCAATGTGATTTTTAGAAGTTCTTATACGTATTTACGTTAGTATATCGTATTATATTCGTTTCATTTGTCAAATCTCAACTCAATACATCAAACTCATCACTTTCTTTCATTATGGTGTTATACCATATTTTTCATATATCTATCTTCATTTCTCCTTATTTCAAATTTATGCATTTCATAACATTAGCTTAAAATCTTCCATACATGCATATTCTACCATTAGATTTATGCCAACACCATTTCATCATCATTTTCTCCCTTTCACACCAATAGCTAGGTCATGCTCATTTTTCATTATCCTTTCATTTTCAACAATTCATACATATACCAATAGGTTCACCAATACACCTAGTTTAACATATATCAACTTGGTGCATTAAATCTTACCTAGCTGAGATTTCCTTCTTTTCTACCAAAATTGACAAAATCCTTCTTGCTTTTCAAACTTTTGACTCCAATCTCTTGTTTCCAAGTATATTGCTCTCCTCTTTACCAAGAACAACTTTGCTAAACTATATCTCACTCAAAACTGGTTGCAAACTGAAGTTTTCTAAGGTTGAAATGTTAGGTTTAGCTTTAGTTCTTGAATGGAATAGGTTCTCTCGGGAAAAACTGAAGTGAAGAACCCAGTATTTATAGAATTGTCTTTATGAGATCAACCTGCTAACCATATGAGATCGATCCCCCTTGCATTTTTCTCTTCAAAACTGACCTTTCAAGCCTAATGAGATCGATCTGCCCCCAAGCATGAGATCGATCTTCACAACTCAGAACCTTAAGGAGATAGATCTGGTCTTATAATGAGATCGATATGTCACAACCTGAGACTTAAGGAAATCGATCTGCTCTTGCATGAAATCGATTTGTCCCTTGCAGAATGCCTTATTTCTACAGATTTTTTAGAAATGAGATCGATCTACTCCTCTTCTGCTGCAGTTTTACTGTAACTTTTCTTCTCCATTTCACTGTTACATTGGTTTTCAATTTACTTAACCATCCATTTTTCATTTCATCCACAATTACAACTCCAAAACATCCATTCCTCATAATTTACATCATTTGTGACTTATCTATACATTCCAAAATCATAAAGTTTACATGTGAAGTTTTAAGTCTTACAGACATAGGTCACAGGGTAAAGGACTGCCCGCAGCCTTAGAGACCGTATTTCCAAGAGCCTCCTCGACAACAACCGTAGAGAGCGATTCCCTAGAGACGGGCCACCACTGCTGATAAGGGTAAGAAACTTGTCACAGAGGGACGCGTATTTGCTATGGATAAGGAGATAGCAGACACTTCATCTGAGGCTATTAGAGGTATATTTCTTATTTGTAATTATGAGGTTCATTGCTATTTGACCCAGGATCCACGCATTCTTTCATTTCATTATCCTTTGCATGTAAATTGCACTTAGAGCTTGAGACTTTAGATCATATTCTACATGTAAGTACACCTATGCGTGGGTCTCAAAGGATTGATAAGGTGTGTAGAAAGTGCGAGATTAAGGTGGGAGACCGAGTAATGTTAGCAGATCCAATTTTGTTGAATATGAGTGGTTTCGACGTGATCCTATGAGTGGATTGGCTAGCAGCCAATCGCGTGAGTCTAGATTGCTACACTAAAACTGTAACCTTCTCTCTACAAAAAACATTCAGTATACGTTTGACTATTAAGGAATAAAATGTGTGAAGTTCAGTGTACTTATCTTATGACATTATTATAATCTCATGAAAGTACTGATTAGTTTATTGATGTGAAGGTTACATCACACTCATCTCTGCTGTGAGTCGAGAACCTCCAAGGATAGAGGATATACCTATAGTATGTGAGTTTTTAGATGTGTTCCCATATAAGTTGCTAGGGTTACCACTGGAGAGAGAGAGTTGGAGTTCACTATCGATTTAGTGCCAGATACCCAGTCGATCTCTAAACCTCCCTATAGGATGGCCTTAGTTGAACTGAAAGAGTTAAAGAAACAGTTGCAAGAATTACTTGACCAGGGTTTTATTAGACCCAGTGTATCACCGTGGAGAGCTCTGATGTTATTTGTGAGAAAGAAGGATAGTAGTCTAACATTGTGTATAGATTACAAACTACTGAACAAGGCTACGGTGAAAAATAAATATCCCCTGCTAAGAATAAATGATTTGTTTGATTAGTTGAGAAGGGCTTCTATCTTTTCTAAGATTGACTTGAGATTGGGCTATCAGCGGTTGAGAATCAGGAAAGAGGATATTCTGAAAATGGCCTTTAGAATTAGATATGACCACTACGAATTCTTAGTGATGCCCTTTGGTTTGATGAATGCCCTTGCTGCTTTCATGAACTTGATGAATGAGGTATTTTGGTACTATCTAGATCAATTTATGATAGTCTTCATTGATGACATCCTCATATATTCTCGATCCTAGGAGAAACACGCATAACATTTGAGGACTGTGCTTCATATACTCCGAGATAAGTAGCTGTATGAGAAGATCAGTAAATGTGAGTTTTGGCTAGATCAGATAGCTTTCCTTGGTCACATTGTATCTAAGGATGGGGTGTCAGTTAATTCATCTAAGGTAGAGGTTGTACTTCATTGGGAAAGATCGAGGACAATTACATCAATTCAAAGTTTTCTGGGACTAGCATCGTATTATAAGAGGTTTGTTGAGGGATTCTCCAGGATTGCAACTCCTTTGACTAAGCTCACACGCAAGGACGTCCTGTTTGTATGGTCTGAGCGGTATGAGTAGAGTTTTCAAGAGCATAAAAAGAGATTGAAGACAGCACTCGTGTTGACTATTTCCAGTGGATTTGGAGGCTTCGCAGTATACAGTGATGATTCCCATCAAGGTATGGGGTTTGTACTCATACAGCATGGGAGAGTAGTTGCTTATGGTTCACGCCAGCTTAAGGACTACGAGTGAAACTACCCCACTCATGATTTGGAATTAGTCGCTGTGTTTTTTGCCTTGAAGATATGGCGGTATTATCTGTATGGTGAAAGATTTCAGATCTTCACTGACCATAAAAGTCTGAAGTACATCTTCGATCAGAAGAAGCTTAATATGAGGCAGAGATGATGGATGAAGCTTCTTAAGGATTATGACTGTGAGATTCTGTATCATCCGGGGAAGGCGAACTAGTTGTTGATGCCCTGAGCAGGAAGAGTATGGTTTCTGCTATGATGATTAAGTAATGAGATTTATTAGAATAGTTTTTCAGACTTAAGAGAGAAAGCAGAGGTTGGATTATGGCTAGCCTACGGATAGAGCCCAGTAATTTAGATCAGATCAGAGTAGGGCAGAGAAATGATCAGAAGTTACTGGATATGGTTAGTCAAGCTGAACAGACATTGCAGTCAGATTTTGTGCTCAGTGATGACGGGTTACTATGGTTTAAGGGTCGTATCTGTGTTATGAAAGATGAGACCTTGAAGCAAAAAATTTTGAAGGAGTCTCATTGTTCATGTTACACCATGCACCCCAGTAGTACCAAGATATACTAAGATCTGCACAAGGTGTATTGGTGGAGTGGCATGAAACGAGATGTGGTAGAATTTGCGGCTAGATGTTTGGTATGTCAGCAGGTGAAAGCTGAGCATCAAAAACCCGGTTGAATGCTTAAGCATTTGCCTGTTACCTACATAGAAATAAGAGCATATCACCATGGACTTTATCATGGGATTACTAAGGACCCAGAGAGGTCATGACGCAATATGGGTGATAACGGGCTGATTGACGAAGAGTGTCCACTTTCTAGCTATCAAAAGCACGGATTCCTTGAGTGCCTTGGCAGAGTTATATGCCAGAGAGGTAGCTCGACTACATGGGGGCCCCATGAGTATTACATCTAATAGAGATTCCAGGTTCACCTCTAGATTTTGGACCCATTTTCAAGAAACTATGGGATCTTAGTTGAATTTCAGTACCGTCTATCATCCTAAGACTGACGGTTAGTTCGAGCGGACTATTCAGACCTTGGAGGATATGATACAGGTGTGTACGTTGGACTTTAAGGGATCGTGGGATGATCAATTGCCCCTTGAGGAGTTTGCCTATAACAATAATTATCATACCAGTATCGGTATGGCACCATATGAGGCTCTATATGGCAGAAGATGTAGGTCCCCAATAGCTTGGGAAGAAATGGGTGACAAGAAAGTAATTGCTCTCGATCTTGTTGAGCAGGCAGTCCAGGGCATACAAATTATTGGTGAAAGATTATGGGCTTCTCAGAGTCGACAGAAGAGTTACACCGATGTGCATAGACGACCACTTGAGTTTCAATCTGGAGATTCTATATTTCTTAAGGTGTCTCCAAGTAAGGGTATTATGCTCTTCGAGAAGAAGGGAAAGCTGAGTCCTTGCTTTATTGGTCCGTTTGAGGTACTAGAAAGAGTGGGAGATCTTGCCTACCGATTAGCCTTGCCTCCACAGCTTTTCGGGATACATAATGTCTTCCACGTCTCCATGTTAAGGAAGTATAATCCGGATCCCTCTCATGTCATTAAGTATGAAGCATCAGATATTTAGGGAGACATGAGCTATGTAGAAGAACCTATCTATATCCTCGACAAAAAAGAAAAGGTACATCAACTGAAGAGAATTACGTTGGTAAAGGTTCTCTGGAAGCACCACTCGACAGAAGAAGCAACTTGAGAACTAGAGAGCCTGATGAAAGAGAAGTACCCTTGTCTATTCGACGGACCTAATTGAATCTGAAGGACCAAATTTATAAAAGGTGGGGAGGAATGTGAAACCCAAAATTTTCCCTACTACTAATTAATTTAAGCTAACCCGAGAGGTCTAAGACTTATGTGAATGTTCATGTAGGGTCCAAAATGCTCAAGAAGCCCGGGATAGTGGCACGGAGGTCGAGGCACATACTTCGAGAAAAGAATCTAAGTTTAACAATTCTTCAAAAGTATGATTTAAAAACATAAATTGATGTTTGGGAAGTGAAACTAAAGTGCTAGAGGTAAAAAAGTTAGTGAAACTTGAGTTTCCCTTACACCAAAGCTCAATAAGAGGAATAAATTTTATAAATTCACAAAAATTATTCCGAGGCTATAGGAAATTCACATAAGACACAATTGACATGGGAAATAAAGATGGAGTAGAAATAATGAGGTTTTGGTGTTCAAATAAATTTTTAAAGCGGACCGAAAACCTGAAGCGATTTTGATCGATAATGACCAATCATGTGAAATGGGCCTAATCGGGGAAAACTTTCTTAAACAAGTGGGCCCCAAATTTTTATGAGAGATACTAGAGACATAATATAACATTTTAGAAATGAGAAATTGGAAGAAATTGGACTAGAAATAATTTTTAAGGATTTTTCAAAACTGATTAGTGGGCTGCCCTATTTTAGGAAATGGTATACCCAGTTAAGTTGGCCCACGTTGAGGCCCATCCAATGGTCCAAAACTTCCAGGCCACTCTAGATTTAATCTAAACCCTTTAAGCATTCCATAGCCCTTGAAATCACCCAAAAACCCTTTGCTAATTGAGAGAACAAACCTCATATTCCAGCCATAGGCATCACTATTCAGTCCAACTTGTGTGATTTTTTCGAGTCCCTTCTAGCCATTTTATGAGTTTGACCCAAAGGCCCAAATCTTTGTACTTAACCCGTCTACGACATATAAAAATTTCAGCCACAATGAAGGTCATTTGCTAGGTGAAATCCTAGAGAAAAAATCAGGGATAGAAACTATCTTATTGAAGAGGTGAGAGAAAGCTTGATTTTAAATTTTTTTTGTCTGTTTTTATTGTTGTTTTAGATGATTTTAAGATGCATATATGATGATTCATAGTTGAGGACCAATTTTGAGAATCAAAGAAGTGGTCAACATTGGTCAAAGGTGAGAGAAACTTGATGAATGATGAAGATGATGAGATATGTTTATATTTGATTATTTTTAGTGATTTTTACTTAAGTGGAACTTGATGAAATAATTTGTAGAGTTAAGTATAGGTTCGGCCAGCCATGGATTATGGAAGAAATGGTTAAATTTGGTTGTGTTGTAGGTTGTGGAATGATTGAATAAGACTAAAAAACTCGGTTTATAGCTCAGTTAAGTGAAAAACCGTGAAAGAGTGAAAATTTAATAATTCGAGTATTTTGAATGGTTAAGTGAAACCTAAAATAAATGTTTAAGATATTAAGTTGATAAGCCTTTAAATTGGTGGAAAGCAAACTAATGAAATAACTTAAACCGGGATTTTATCGATAAAATTGAGAAAATAGACAAAGTTGGCAAAAAAATCAAACTTGGTCAACATTGTGAAACTAAACACTTAGTTGAATGTGTTGAGATGCTATTAAGCATTATTTGATGATTTAATACTATTTTGGGTAGCTCGGGGATCTGACACATAAATCGAGGCTATTTTGAGACCCGTTAATAGTGTACTGCCCAAGGTGTAAAAGGTAAGGGATGCAATCGTTTTGAGCATTTGTATTCTTTACCTATGAAAAAGCTTTTATAGAATGAAAAGGGTTTTATAAAAAGAGCTTAATTTTTGAGAAAATTGTTTAACCTAAGAAACCTTACTTTGAGTGTACGTTTTGCCGTATTAAGCTCGGTTTGGTGATTTTAAAGTTTTGCGTACTAATATTTTCTATATTTGAATGAGATTTATAAAACAAAACTGTTATAAGTTCTATGTGAAATGCAAAACTGTTTTCAGCATAATGATGGCACGTTTTTTAGACTATGGGCTCGATGCACGCGATTCAGGGAATCTTGAGGGGTCGATTTAGCGAGACTTGGGATAAGACTAGACCTTGACCCCGACGTGTATGTTTTTATATTTGTCATGATGTTTGCACGTCGATGCATAACTCCACTTTGGTAGCGTTGAGATGATTTCGCTTTAGTAGTGATGAGATGACTCCGCTTTGGTAGCATTGAGTTGGCTTCGATTTGGTAGCGTTAAGTCGATGTTGTATGACCCTGATCCAATCTACAACCTTATCTTGGCCACGGGTATTGTATTCCCTCTTCGAAGGATGCCCTCGTTTAAGGATGGTGTGATGGTTGCCTTTATGATGTTGATATTAATGCTTAGTCTCTATAACTATTTTGAGTTGTGATGTATTGTGAAAAATGAGATGATGATTTAATGATTGTGTCATTTTAATCACATGTTTCTAAATATGCGAAATTGTACCATCATTTTATTTATACTTTGATTATTATATTTAATCTTAATGCACTCCTTATTGAGCTAGTTGAAGCTCACCCCCATTTCCTTCCTCCTCCTAGATTATCTACAGTGAGTACCTGTACCTACCGCGTACGTGACATAAGCTGGTGGATGAGACTCTCCCTAGGCTATTGCTTGTACATGCCCAAGGTATTATTCATTTTGTATCCAGACACTTTAAGTTGTGCACACACTTGTATATAAGTTTAAGATAGGATGTAATCGAGTCATACATGTATGTAGAATTGGATAAGTGGATCATTTTAATACTATGTGATGTGATTAAATGGAACGTTGATGTTTGAAAGATTCATGAATTCTTTATGGATGAAAAGAAAGTAAAATCAACTGAATTGTGGATACTGAGTTGTTGGATTGTGGATATTTGTAATTGCTTTGAAAATTACAGAAGGATAAGGATATATATATATATATATATATATATATATATATAGAGAGAGAGAGAGAGAGAGAGGTTATGCTGCTAAATTTTTGTTGAAAATGAGATAAGTGTAATCGAATATGAGAAAGTATAATGGTGATAAGATAAGAGGTAAACTGACACTATACAAGAATACACCTTGAGTAGAAAGTTAAACTATATAAAAAAACTAGCCCTAAATTCCACGTTTTCGAGCTATCACACTCTCGGTACAATGCTCGGGGTCCCTAACTATCTCTGGGTCGTACCTCATCAGGATAGTGGACTGGTTCTGGTACTCATCCACTGTCATGCTACCCTGAACCAAATTCAAAATTTTCATCTACACATTTTTCTGAGCAGTGCATGAAATATACTAGGTCTCGAAGGCATTAAGAAAGGCACCCCAAGAAATATTTGACTGATTATCCGCTAAAACGGTCTGTGTAGCCATCCACCAAAACTTGGCCTTGCCTCTTAACATATAACTAGCCATAGCCACCCTAAATACTGGAATGCTGTCTCGATATCCAGTAATCATCCTTCAGCCTTATCCAGATCTTTAACCCATGTAAACTCTAGAGGGCTCATCCGAAGAAAGTCTTGCAGTCTCTAAGTATCCCTGTCATCTTTGGGCTGTGGGACTGTAGGCTGAGGAATTGGGGCTGCCGGAGGAGCCTATGGTGGAGGAGGTGTGGGAGTAGGTGAGGGTGTAGTAGCACCAGTACCAGAAGTATTTGCCCCGAATTGCTGGGCAAACATAGCTGTGAGTGCACTTAGTCATTCTCTCATACTTTGCATGCCTTGTTCAAGCCTCATCATCCTAATATTATGGCTCTCAGGCTGATGGGGAGATGGTGAAGGGGGCTATGCCTGCCCTTATGGACGACCGCGTCTCCTGCTCATCGTTTAGTGATCAATTACGTACGTGTAAACCAAGGTTCTAGTCATAACTTTAATAGATATATTCACTTTATAACCAGACAAGTATAGACAATTGGGATGTAATCTAACTTTAACTAGTCGACACTGACAGTACTAGATAACTTTTACTCTGATACCACGTAAACTGTCACGTCCCAAAAATGTGAAAATATGGGGTAATGTTTCTTTTTCTTAATTTCTTAATTAAGTTGCATTCCCATCAGTGTCGATTCTTAACCTTTTCATTTTAAGAAATTTCGCCAGCATAATGACGTATTTATGAACTTACCTCCATGTAAAGTTTAAAACATAATTTATATCCCACAACAGTTGCTTTTAATCTTATTTCATAATTAATCGTGACTTTTGTACTACCCCTAAAAGTACATTTATTCTATAAACTGTATGTTTACAACTTTACATACATAGTTGCCTAGATTACATCCCAAAATATTCTTTATATCAATTGTCTATGCTATATAGGATATCTGGCAATAAAAGCAAAAATATACCTTATCGTGTACTAGAGGTAGCCTGGGGAGAGTATCTAGTCCACCAGCCTACTTCAATTACACAGCAGGCGTAGACAAAGATCACTTCAAATAGTCTGTAAGAGTAGAGAAAGGGATGAGCTCTTCAATCCCAGTAAGGCTTGCATTTAAGGTAGTCTTAATATCAAAACGTACAAAAACATGATGTTTTTATACAAACACTGGTAAGCATAAATATATATATATATATATATATGTATTTATCGAAAATAGACTTATCATAAAATAAGTAAATCGAACACATTTCAGATAACATAATTCACTTGTCACAAAGTTTATTACTTTTCTTTCGAAGTCATACAGAACATACACTGGAGACTAGGCAATTACACATAGCAAACATAAGTCATGTTCATATAAACTCAACCTCCGAAGAGGGAGACAAGCAAACAGATTACCGATGACCATGGTAAGGGGATTTTAGACTGGATCAGGGTCGTACAGCGCCCTACGCCACTAAGGATCGAAACAAACAATGCATGAAGTGGCGGATGATAAGGCACTGAGTGGCTACACATACCCAATGCGGTTAAACATGCACCACAAAGGACTAAGTGTCCCCTATGTGGCATAAGGCATGCACCACGAAGGTCCAAACACCACACGGGCCATGCATGACAGATACCATGGTCTACATGTTGCCTTAGTCTCAAAATGGTATTTCTGAATTCTTTTTTAGGCTTATTAACCAGAATAGTAACAAAACCGAGCTTATAATCAAATTTTGTAAAATAAAAGTTTAAAAATCGTCACTGATGAGAATGCAACTTAATTAAGAAAAAAAAATTAGCCCATATTTCCACGTTTTTGGGGCGTGACAAATCCCCCTATAAACAGAATGCAAAAAGGAATATTAGACCGATCCCCTCCCTAAGGGGACCGATCCCCTTCGAGACAGAATATGTCCCAGAGTAATGTTTTAAGGAAAAGACTAATCCCCTCAATAAAGGGATGGATCCCTTAGTGTTCAGAAGCCTTAAAAAGTGTTTTAAATACATTTAAAAGTTAGGAAAGAAAAAGGGATAACTAGAGAAAAGAAAGGGAAAAGAGAAAAGAAAAGAGAAAAGAGAAGGAAAAAGGATGAAGAAAGGCAAGAAACTTTTCCCCACTCTTACTCTCTACCTCTATTTCACCAAACCACTAGATCTAAAGAGAGATTTGAGTAAGAGAAAAGAAGAAAGTGAAGAGGAGGAAAAAATGTTTTTGCTCAAAAAGAGGAAATCAAAGGTAATAGGGTTTAATCTTATATTTGTGTTGGTGGGTAAGTTTATTTATGGTTATTGAAATGGTATTATTGAAATGTTTATGGATATTTATGATTAAAGGTGGTTGATTGGTGTGGAAGCTTAAAGAAGGAAAATCATAGGGTTTCTCTCTCTACAAGGTATAATTTTTAAAATTCTAAAATAAATATATGTTGTGATTTATGGTATAATATGTTAAGTTGCTTAAGTAGATTTTTTATATAAAATTTATGGAATGATGATTTAGTGTTGAAGTTGATGAATTAGGGGTTTTTATGTATGGGTGTTAACATTAGTGAATTAATGATGTTATGATGTTAAGGATGAATGTAGGATTATGTATGGTAAGATTTATGAAAATGAATAAGGTGAATTAGCTTATAAGTGATGATTTCTAAGTTAAAACTCATTAAGAATTAAGCGAAAATGTTAAGTTAGGAAGAGTTTGGTTTTATGGAAGCTTAAGAAAGTTAAAAGAGTAAGGATCTAAGTTGTGTACTTTGCCTTTTTGCGGCAAAGTGGGCTTTTGGGATAAGTTGGGCAATATAGATGCATTTCCTTGAGCTTGGTGCCAAAAAACCCAGATTAAGTGCTGCGATCTCCTCGAGATAAGGGATTACTTATAGAGTTATGGTGTCAATTTGTTTTGAAGCATGCATACAAGTTTATGAAGTTTTGATTATGTTTAATACTTATAAAATTTATTCAAAGTGCATATTTTTGTCATTAAAGACTGATCTCCTAAGGCAAAGACTGGTCCCTCATATGAATTTTTCCCAAAAACCTTGCATTTGAGTGAAGGAGGACCGGTCTGTAATACCCATAACTCCATACGTATTTATTTTATGAAGTATGATGTAGATGTACGTTGATACAAGTATAGCTTGAGAAGCTATGATGAATCTATATGTTTTATTACATGAGTAAAAATGATTGGAGAATGTGAGGATTTTTGGAAATTTAATGCAAACATCCCTGATATTAAGTTGTGTGCACAAGTTTTAATACCTATGAACTATATGGAATGGATGCCATTATACGTTAATTATGCATGGAACGAGAATTGAGGTAGGCAGCAAAAGAGGGTAAGTGTACAAGTGAGAAATCTGCAGAAAACTGCAAAAATAAGGGTGCAGGGGATGAGAGATCGATCTCATATAAAGGAGAGATCAATCTCCCCTCATGAAAATGCCCAGAATCAGTCGAATGGAACAAGGCAGATCGAAAGGCAGCTTGATCTCAGGGGAAGCCAGATCGATCTCCTTAAGGTTCTATAACGAGCAGATCGATCCCCCTAAGCGACAGATCGATCCCATTAAGTTCTGTAAGGAGCAGATCGATCCCCTACAAGAGCAGATCTATCTCCAAGAAGGAATTTGCTTGCAAACAGATCGATCTCCTCATGGAAGAAGATCGATCTGGTAGTAGTTGCGTTTGGTAAAAAGGACTACCAAACCTTGCAGAGATCGATCTCCACAAGGACCAGATCAATCTCATGTGTCTGCATCTATAAAAAGGGCATGGGATTTGGACTGAAAACTTAGATTTTTCCCACTAAACCCGCACCTGCCATTTTCTCTCAAGACCTAAGCTTTCTCACTCTAAAAATCACTACATTCCTGCCAGTTTTGGAAGAAGCTCAAGAAGGGAAAGTTGTTCCTTAAAGTAAGGAGAACAACATACCCAAAAATCACACATTGGTGTGACCAAGAGAAGGAGTTTTGCCTACCACAAGTTTGGCTAAGTTAAGGGGTAAGCTCTTCAACCTTCAAGCTTTAAATATGGGTTTCTAGACATTTGTGAGTTGGATAATATGTGAAATGTGGATAGGAATGATGATTATAGTGATGGGTGAGTAAAGTTGTGTAAGATCTGAGAATTTCAGACATATTTTAATTAGGTAATATGAACATGAAGTATAATTTATTGAGCTAAGTGAATTGGGGAATGATAATTGGAGATTTATATGTTAAGTGTTTAAAATAAGTATGAAGTTATGAGGACAGATCGATCTAGGAGAAGGAGAGATCGATCTGGTGAGTTAAAAATGACAAGGAAGGAGGAATTTAAGGAGCAGATCGATCTCCAATGGAAGAGGATCGATCTCCTTATGATTCTGTTTGAGAGAAGATCGATCTCATGGGGAAGAGATCGATCTCCAAATGATTCTGTTTGGGAGAAGATCGATCTCCTCAAGGAGCAGATCGATCTCATAAAGCCATAAAGAGATCGATCTCACCCCTCGACAGATCGATCTCCTATGCATAAAATTGCCCAAATCGTCCCCAAAATTCAAATGCAGATCGATCTCATCAAGAGCCAGATCGATCTCCTACCCTCAGCCTATATAAGGAACTCCTATTTTTCTCCTGCAATCTCACTTCCTCTCTCTTCCAACCCCCATTTTCACCGAAACCTAGCTTTCTCACTCATCCAAAGCACCCATTTTCGTCCAAATCAGAAGTTGTGGCAAGAAGGAAAGTTGTTCCTCATCAAAGGGAGAACAACATACTTGGAAATCGAAAGACGGATCGAATCGAGGTAAGAGATAAGCTCTCCACAAGTTTTGGGTAATTTTTAAACCTCGATCTTGATATCTGAGATGATTTTGATGATAATGGTTGTTGTCATTGTGCTGAAATAGCTGGAAAATGATTAGGGATTGATGAAATTACAATGTGGTTGGAGTGATATGATATTTAGCAATTTTGGGAATTTGAGCTATAAATAGAAATTTAGACAATGTGGTGAATTAGCATATATAATTGGCATGAGAAATGTAGAACGTTGAGATGTTGTGAATGAGAGTGTAGTTTGGGGTAGAGTTACGAGAATCAAGAGATTTGCAAAAAACTTGATCGAACCCCAAAGGTGTCTATCCGCAAGTGCACGGGTCGTCCAAGTAATAATGGGATTTGAGTCCCGGAATTATCGTCCCACAGAGAAGTTGTTAGCCTAATCAACTACCGGTTACTTTTACCTTGAGTATATCCTAGCCAATTATGAAATGATGGAGGGTGATCTACTAAAGCTAATTAAAAATAATACTAGAAAGCAATAAAATAATAAGAAATAAAGAAAATAAAAACGAATAAAATTACTTACAATACTCAACGCAATTAAAATACCTACAAAGGAAAATTAAAACAGTTAAAATGAATTAACGCAAATAAAATGCAAATATGGAAATAAAACAATAAAACTAATTAAACTAAAATTAAACAAGCTTAAAATAAAATTAATCTAACAACTAATGGATTAAAATTTACTCTTAGATAAATCTAAATGCTGAATTAACACTAACTAATGCATGAACATATTTTTGGAATTTTTATCTAAAACTAAAAATGCATAAAATGAATTAAATTCCTAATGCTAGATTAAATTTACTTAGAAAACTAATTAAATCTAAATTAACTACTTAAACAAGATTAACTACACCTATATGCATAATTAAAATCATTAACTAAACTAACTAAATCATCTAACTAATCTTGAAATTAATCTATCACTAATTGATGCAAAAAATGAGTTAATCCCTTAACTAACTAACCAAACAAAGCCTTAGGGAATTTAAACAATCGGTAACTCTCCCTCCAATTACTGTTCACTCAACATTTTTACTGGTTTTCCATTCCAGGTGCAGCTTCGGGTTGCCTTCATCAACTGCTGTACGGTGTACTAAGCTGCTGCAGGAGTTGCTACCATTCTGTTGTTATTCAGCTGCTGTAATCCTCTGTTATCCTGCATGTTCTCCCATCCAGAGGCTGCCGATGCAGTGTCCAGCTGCTGTCCTGCCTGTGTACTGCTGTTGCTGCACTCCCTTGCATGTCCAGTTCACTTTCCAGTCCAGATCCCTGCTCTGGTCCTGTACAGTCTGTAAAATCAATCACACAACGCACAGCAGCACCTCCCTGGAACCGAGAGCAACCAAAACTTAGATGCAATGAAGTAATGCACAATATGCAGAAAAAAAAAAAAACTATGAACAGTATTAAAGGCTCGGGACAGAGCAGACCTCTCCTCTAAACTGTAATTTCATTTTTCTAGTCTAATAAACATAAGTAAACAGAATATTATGCTCATAAAGCTGTAAAAAGAAACAAGTCTGGAACACGGGCAACGGGTTGAGCTTTATGACTGCTGTCACCAGCCCCTCACACCCGAATGGAAACTAAAAATCATGGGAAGCAAACAACGAAAATTACATGAAACTAAGCAAACCGAGAGCTTAAAAACAATGAGAAACCGAGAGTAAGAAACCAATGAAAAGAAAAACTGATGAACAATATAAAATGAGGGAACCGAGAAGATAGAATAGAAAATAACACAACAACTTGTAATTTACTGGAAACCGAGAGCATATAAAACCATGGAGAAACCGAAAGTAATCAAACTAAAAACTAAAAACTTTTAATTAAAATTCAAACAGTAAAATAATAATAGAATGAAAACTGAACAAATCCTAGAAAAATTATGATCAATGGTGGCTGCTGTCACCAGCCACAAACATAGAAGTTTAAAGAAAAATAAAACCTAAAAAAAATGTTTAACCTAAAAAAAACTAAAAACTAAAAGCTAAAAAACTACTTTTTTTTCAATTGACATCTTTTTCTATTTATACACACACTTAGGGGTACAATTGTAATATTTCTATCCTAAATGAATTGGCATTGTTTGGCCACTTGTCTTCACACTATTGGCTCCTTGAAATAAATATTTCCATGTCATCTGTCATTTTGTCCAATTAAATGTGCTCGGCTCGTGTTGTCCACGTGGTCCAATCTCGATTTTAGCCCAATTCCGGTCCATTTTCTACTGAAATATTCAAAATTCATCTGGATTTAATTTATCTGCAAACATGAGAATTTTAATTAAATAAAGGGGATAATTAACAAAATAAATTGGGGATTTAAATAATTAATTAGGAAATTAAGCACAAATAATTCTAAAAATATAGAATTATCACACCCCCAAACTTGAGCTTTTGCTTGTCCTCAAGCAAAATAAAATAATTGTAAGAATGACAAGTACTTAAACACAATAATTTCCCCAATATTATCCTCAAAGAAAAAGTACAGACTATGAAATCAAAGAATCACAATTATAAGTCCAACACTCAGAATCATTCAATCATAAGCCCTAACCCAAATTGGACTCCTCGTGAGTGTGTGAAAAATGTCAAAGTCACTTCACAGTACATTATCCGGATTAGATTATGCAAATATAGTGAATGCAAAGTCAATGACATGTTATCATTTCCATAAGTTTGCTTTTCACTTCTCTCTCCACTAATGTAGTCACACTTAACTCAAGATCAATAGGACTTTATTAAGCTTGTAATGTAAGACTGGGGCTAAGGTATGATAAAGTCGATTTAGGTTTAATTACCCCTTAACATGCATTACTTTCAGGATCTTAATGTAAGAGCTCAAATTTATTCCCCCAAACTTATTTATCTCACTAAATTTTTTTTTTGTTTTTTTTGTATTTTTCTTTTTTCTTCTTTTTTCTTTTTCTTTTTCTTTTTTTTTTCTCTTTTTTTTTCATTTTTTTTTGAACATTCACTATCACCAGATACTCATATGTACAAAGCTCAAAATATATCCCAATGACTTTCATGCTTTCGGGGTAGGGGATAGGAACAAAATATTTAAGCTACGAAAAATTAATAGCAGGTGTATTTACAGAGAAGGTCTTATTTGGCCCAGATGGGTGACTAGGGGTAAAATATATACAGGGTCAGCTAGAAAGGCTCAAACGATCCAAAGATGGCCTAAATCATCTCCCTAATTAAGTGTAATCTAATATTTCGCCTCGAGATTAGATCAAACAAATTCTAGAATATGATGCACAAAATCAACTGAACAAATGCAATCCTATGTCCACATAAGCTTTCTCTAAATAAATATACAGATTCATGACATGACATGTGCATAAAATGAGGAAATCATAATCAGAATCAAGACCCATTCAAGAACTCAAATTCATGCTTTTCCTATAATCATGCTTCTTAGTCAATCAAAATCATACTTAATCATGGGGTCATATCATCGGAATATGGGAAAACTACATGCTAAGTATTAAATCATCCTAAAATCAAACAATTTAAGCTCAGATTTTCAAAAAAATTTTGAAAAATTTTCAATTTTGCCTCCAAATTTTCGAAAAATGCTCAAGTAATATCCCCTCCCCCAAACTTAAAGTGCACAGTGTCCTCAGTGTGCAGATAATATAAACAATTAAGCACAAGAATAGAGTACTCCCCTTTCTGATGTTGATGAACAATTGAAGCTTTTATTGAAAGCATAAACTTAGACACTAAACCTGCAAAATAAATAAGGAAAGAAACAACAGAAAAGAAAAAGAAAAAAAACTATATACAAAAAGTTAAAAGGAAAATACAACCACTTCTTATGCAGCTAAAGAACACAACACTCAGCAGCAGTGTAAAGAGTAGGAGGATTATCCAGAATGGTGACAGAATGTTAACAGTTAAATCCTCCTGCACTCTACCTACTTCCTTCTTTCTCTCAGATTTCCTATACTCAAACATTTTATCTTCCTTAACCTCTATCTTAAAACACTCTTGAGAGTTATCTAGGAGCTTCAAAGGTTGGAAAACATTAAATGTCACCTCCTGATCTAAGACTCTCATTGTTAATTCCCCTTTTTGTACGTCAATTAATGTCCTACCAGTAGCTAGGAAAGGTCTACCTAGAATAATGGGGACTTCCCTGTCTTCCTCCATATCTAACACGATAAAATCTGCAGGGAAAATAAACTTGTCCACCTTAACTAGCACATCCTCAATGATCCCCTTCGGATATTTAATGGATCTATCAGCTAATTGCAGGGTCACTGTGGTGGGCTTTGCATCTCCTATTCCTAGCTTCTGGTATATGGACCAAGGCATAAGGTTTATACTAGCTCCTAGATCACAAAGGGCTCTACCAAAGAACTGATCTCATATAGTGCAAGGTATGGTAAAACTACCTGGATCTTTGAGCTTGGGGGGTAATTTCCTCTGAATAATGGCACTACACTCCTCGGTCAAGGCCACTGTCTCATAATCCTCTAATCTTCTCTTCCTCAAGAGGATATCCTTCATAAACTTCACATAACTAGGCATTTTCTCTAAAGCATCCGCGAAAGGAATGTTAATGTGAAGCTTCTTAAAAACCTCAAGAAATTTAGCAAACTGCTGATCAAGCTTCTGGTTTTTGAACCTCTGAGGAAATGGTAATGGGGGTCTAACTAGAGGAAGTGTAGTGGTAACAAGTGGAACATCAGATGAAGAGGAAGGTTGTGAAGAAGAAGAAGGTAAAGATGAAGAAGCACCTGACTTGGATTCTTTTGCAGCCTGATCCTGATGTTCCTGCTCTTTCTGAGCTGCTTCGTTAGAACTTAAGGATTCTTCAACTATGTGGTGTTCAGGTTGGGACTTAACTTGTGATTCGTCTTCTAGCTCTCTATCGGTCCTAAGGGTGATGGATTTCACATGTTCTTTACCCTCCCTTTGCCTAATAGGATTAACTTCAGTATTACTGGGGAGGGTCCCTTGTGGACGCTGGTTAAGAACACTAGCTATTTGTCCTACCTGAACCTCTAAGGTCTTAATTGAAGCAGCTTGATTTTGCAGGATAGTCGTGAACATTTCCTCAAGTGAGGGCTTCTTCTCAGCTGCTGGTGCTGGTGCAAGTATATGCTGTGGCTGGATAGGTGGTGGTGGTGGTGGTGGTGATGGATGATATGGGTATGGATGATGAGGAGGCGGATGGAATGGAAATTGCTGCTGTGGTGATACATGAACCGGTGGAGCTTGAAAACCAGGGAGTCCTACAGGTCTAGAGCTAGAAGTTTGCCCTTGGTTTTGGCTCCAGGAGAAGTTAGGATGGTTCCTCCACCCTGGATTATAGGTGTTTGAAAAAGGGTTGTTCTGTTGCGTTTGAGAAGGGGCAACATACTGAACTGATTCTATGTTAAGCGGACACCTATCTACAGAGTGGGTACCACTACACAGCTCGCAAGAGAGAAAAGGACTTTGGACAGAATAAACAGGATTAGGACTAGTGGGAGTATTATGCTGGGTACTGAGTGACTCTACCTTCTTTGTAAGATTAGCTATTTGAGAAGTCAAGATAGACAGTGTGTCTAACTCATATATACCCGCAGCTTTCTTAGGCAACTGCCTCTCCGACGACCATAGATAATTGTTAGCTGCCATTTTATTTAACAGATCATAAGCTTCCTCCTCCGTCTTACACTTTAAAGCTCCTCCCGCAGCAGCATCTACTATGGTCCTATTCTGGCTAAAGAGCCCGTTGTAGAAGGTTTGGACTTGAAGCCATAAGGGTAGGCCGTGGTGGGGACACTTCCTAAGAAGGTCTTTGTATCGTTCCTATGCTTCATAAATGGATTCAGAATCGAATTGAGCAAAGGAAGATATATCACTACGGAGTTTAGCCATTTTGGAGGGAGGAAAGAACTTAGCTAAAAATTGATGGGCTAACTCATCCCAGGTGGAGATGGATCCCGGAGGTAAAGTGGTCAACCAGTGTCTTGCTCTATCCCTAAGGGAGAAGGGAAATAGTCTAAGCCTAAGTGCATCGTCCAAGAGTCCATTATGCTTGAAAGTGTTGCACAGATCTAAAAATTGCCCTAAGTGAGCATGTGGGTCATCATGGGGAAGCCCACTGAACTGTAACGAACTTTGGATCATCTGGAGGATCGAAGGCTTCATTTCAAAATTATTTGCAGGGACAGCTGGTGGCCTAATGCCGGAATAATATCCTCCAATCGTCGGCATTGCATAATCTCCAACGGTTCTAATTTCCCTATTTTCTGTCATTGTGTTTTGCAGCGGAGCTATAAATTTCCTAGAGTCCTTTCGAATTTTTCTAAGAGTACGTTCAATTTCAGGATCTAGAGGAAAGTACTCAAAACTCTTGGCTCTACGCAAGCAAACGTCAGAAAGTCCTTAGAATTTTTTTTTTTAAGTTTTTTTTTTTGAATTTTTCAAAATTTTAAAATTTTTTTTTAATTAACTAATCTAGATTAAACTTCTAAATATTTACACCTAACTATTCACAAGCTAGAATTACACCTAAGTATAATTTCACCGATATTAATTAACGACTAATTAAACTTCCCCGGCAACGGCGCCAAAAAACTTGATCGAACCCCAAAGGTGTCTATCCGCAAGTGCACGGGTCGTCCAAGTAATAATGGGATTTGAGTCCCGGAATTATCGTCCCACAGAGAAGTTGTTAGCCTAATCAACTACCGGTTACTTTTACCTTGAGTATATCCTAGCCAATTATGAAATGATGGAGGGTGATCTACTAAAGCTAATTAAAAATAATACTAGAAAGCAATAAAATAATAAGAAATAAAGAAAATAAAAACGAATAAAATTACTTACAATACTCAACGCAATTAAAATACCTACAAAGGAAAATTAAAACAGTTAAAATGAATTAACGCAAATAAAATGCAAATATGGAAATAAAACAATAAAACTAATTAAACTAAAATTAAATAAGCTTAAAATAAAATTAATCTAACAACTAATGGATTAAAATTTACTCTTAGATAAATCTAAATGCTGAATTAACACTAACTAATGCATGAACATATTTTTGGAATTTTTATCTAAAACTAAAAATGCATAAAATGAATTAAATTCCTAATGCTAGATTAAATTTACTTAGAAAACTAATTAAATCTAAATTAACTACTTAAACAAGATTAACTACACCTATATGCATAATTAAAATCATTAACTAAACTAACTAAATCATCTAACTAATCTTGAAATTAATCTATCACTAATTGATGCAAAAAATGAGTTAATCCCTTAACTAACTAACCAAACAAAGCCTTAGGGAATTTAAACAATCGGTAACTCTCCCTCCAATTACTGTTCACTCAACATTTTTACTGGTTTTCCATTCCAGGTGCAGCTTTGGGTTGCCTTCATCAACTGCTGTACGGTGTACTAAGCTGCTGCAGGAGTTGCTACCATTCTGTTGTTATTCAGCTGCTGTAATCCTCTGTTATCCTGCATGTTCTCCCATCCAGAGGCTGCCGATGCAGTGTCCAGCTGCTGTCCTGCCTGTGTACTGCTGTTGCCGCACTCCCTTGCATGTCCAGTTCACTTTCCAGTCCAGATCCCTGCTCTGGTCCTGTACAGTCTGTAAAATCAATCACACAACGCACAGCAGCACCTCCCTGGAACCGAGAGCAACCAAAACTTAGATGCAATGAAGTAATGCACAATATGCAGAAAAAAAAAAAAACTATGAACAGTATTAAAGGCTCGGGACAGAGCAGACCTCTCCTCTAAACTGTAATTTCATTTTTCTAGTCTAATAAACATAAGTAAACAGAATATTATGCTCATAAAGCTGTAAAAAGAAACAAGTCTGGAACAAGGGCAACGGGTTGAGCTTTATGACTGCTGTCACCAGCCCCTCACACCCGAATGGAAACTAAAAATCATGGGAAGCAAACAACGGAAATTACATGAAACTAAGCAAACCGAGAGCTTAAAAACAATGAGAAACCGAGAGTAAGAAACCAATGAAAAGAAAAACTGATGAACAATATAAAATGAGGGAACCGAGAAGATAGAATAGAAAATAACACAACAACTTGTAATTTACTGGAAACCGAGAGCATATAAAACCATGGAGAAACCGAAAGTAATCAAACTAAAAACTAAAAACTTTTAATTAAAATTCAAACAGTAAAATAATAATAGAATGAAAACTGAACAAATCCTAGAAAAATTATGATCAATGGTGGCTGCTGTCACCAGCCACAAACATAGAAGTTTAAAGAAAAATAAAACCTAAAAAAAATGTTTAACCTAAAAAAAACTAAAAACTAAAAGCTAAAAAACTACTTTTTTTTCAATTGACATCTTTTTCTATTTATACACACACTTAGGGGTACAATTGTAATATTTCTATCCTAAATGAATTGGCATTGTTTGGCCACTTGTCTTCACACTATTGGCTCCTTGAAATAAATATTTCCATGTCATCTGTCATTTTGTCCAATTAAATGTGCTCGGCTCGTGTTGTCCACGTGGTCCAATCTCGATTTTAGCCCAATTCCGGTCCATTTTCTACTGAAATATTCAAAATTCATCTGGATTTAATTTATCTGCAAACATGAGAATTTTAATTAAATAAAGGGGATAATTAACAAAATAAATTGGGGATTTAAATAATTAATTAGGAAATTAAGCACAAATAATTCTAAAAATATAGAATTATCAGAGGTGTTATAAGCAATTATGCTCGATTTTTTAGAATTGAGGTTACTGTGATGATGAATATTGATGTTTTAACATCGTTTGGACAGCTCGGGAGTTCCAGGGTGGAATGCGAGACTAGTCAGTGTCAAGGGGGAAACGATTGCACTATACAAGGTGCAAAGAGGTAAGGGAACTAAACCATTTGTGTATGTGATTTGCGAACTATTATAGCATGAATTGTGATTATAAAACAAGCATGTTGAGTGTTGTGTTGTGATACAATTGCACACGATTTTTATAGCCGGTTGGAGCCCAATATTTTTATGAGTTTATAATTGGGCTCTATGTTAAGGCAATATTGAGATTTGAGAAATGTGTGCTTGTTTTGCCGGTTGGGACTCGGTTTCAATATGTTTTATGTTGAGTACAAAACGGTTTTCAAATGAGTTTTATGAGAGAAAAAGCACTATGAGTTCTACGTGAAGGCAAACTAGTCTTATGTGATTACGACTTAGGTGTGTAGTTTTGAGTACACACCGGGCATTGCTCTGGTAGCATGTAAGCCCGATTCTTCTCCGTTCTGGTAATGTGAGAATAACCCATTCTGTGGCTATGCCACGTATACTTGGTGGCTGTTGCCACGTGAGAAACCCTATTTGGTGGTCGTTGCCACGTGAGAACCCTATTTGGTGGCCGTTGCCACGTGAAAACCCTATTTGGTGGCCGTTGCCACGTGAGAACCCTATTTGGTGGCCGTTGCCACGTGAGAAATCCTAATTGGTGGCCGTTGCCACGTGTAACCCTATCCTGTGGCTGTGCCACGTGTAAATTTAACTCAGTGGCTATGCCACGTGTGCTTAGTGGCTGTGCCACGTGTGAATTTAAATCAGTGGCTATGCCACGTGTGTTTAGTGGCCGTGCCTCGTGTATTATTATTACAGTGATTTTATCATGTTAATTGAGAAAGCGTCTATCGCATTATTTTCACATGCTTTGTTATTGCTCTATACTGAGCATTTTACTTCATATTTTCACATGATTTGAGATATGAGAATGTCGTTTTGAGTACTTTCATGCTATGGTTTTCAAATGAGATTAATGAGTTTCACATACAAATAAATATTTTGTGATATGCGTTTTGGTTTATGAAATGAGTCCCTTACCCCCTTTACTGAGCGATTTAGAAGCTCACCCTGTTTTCTTTCCCCCCAGATCTCTTCAAGTGAAAAGGGTTTTCCTGTGACGTACGGAGTAGTGGCTAGTGAAGGACTTGAGCTCCAGGCTATATATTGTATTTTGAGGTATCTTTTATCTTTTCATGTACCCAGACAATTATCATAATTGTAGACACTTGATGTATAACATTGTATGGGATGTATTAGGATTAATTAACTTGAGATCAAGTAATGTATATGATATAATATATACTATTCAATGATGAGATCCTGAGGTATAATATTGGTGATGATGTATGACACTGCACAGGAATGCACTCTTAATTGCGAATTAATGAATAAAAAGTTTTTAATTAGCCCTATTTTCTGCTCTTCTGGGGCGTGACAAGTTGATAGGAGTTTATGAGGGGAAATCCATGGGAAAGCGATGAAAAACTTAGGATGAGATATAATGAGTACAAATAGGAAGTATGAATAGACAAGTAGAAAACAATGTGTATGTTTAGTAGATGGAAAAGAAAATAACTTAATGATTTAAATGTGTAGATTGAAATACGTGGAACATGGTTAACCTGGATTGCAAACGGAGCAAAAGAGACGAAGGAAATACGAGCGCAATTCAAGGTAAGGGACTATATGTTAGCGATAGAGGTATTTGTACGTATTTTACTACGATTTGAGTGGTTACGACGCTAGAAATAGCATGTTTAGCTACTGAGCTATGGAAATTGATATGAAAGCATGAAATATGTATATATATATATATATATTGTGAAATCGAGATGCGGGAAGGAAAACAGCCTGACATGCATGATTTAAATGTTTTTACATCTATACGATGCTTTGATGATTTCTCAACTATGTGTTGATTTTGAGATCAAGAAATGATGATAGACAGGTTGGCTAGTTTTACATGTTTAGCATGGGACGACATGCTACGTAAATGAACATGTTTTTGAGTTTTAAAATAGAAAAATAACCACCTACTAGAATTGCAATGTGAATCGGTGTTGGGGCTCTAGCTCACACCCGTTTTAATGATTTTGACTATGCTGGAGTTTCACTCGCATATGTCTACATGTTTGATAAATCGTGCTGGAGCGTGACACGCACGTGGTTTTATAATGATAATGTGCTAGAGTTTTAGCTTGCACATGTTTCTATGTTTTGATATGTCATACTGGAGTTCATCTCGCACGATGGATTTGAGAAAGGAGCTGGAGCATTGCTCGCACTAGTTTTTACTGAGTTGAGATGATACAGTGCTAGAAGTTGTCGCTCGCATTGAGAGATACCACACTGGAGCCTTGCGATGACTGTGTGTCACGCTGATTGCTCGCCTGGTATATAAGACATGGTTCAGGATGAAAAGTCCATTGGATTTGGTAGATGAACTTGGTCCACGGTCGTACGTTGAACTGTATAGTTGTCTATTGGTATATTATGTACCGTGCTGGGTGCACGTGAGTATGAGTATCGCGTAGATGACACATGGCGTACCTTGTACCGTGAGTATATGTGATATGAGGAGATGAGGTTGATTGAGATAAGCCGGAGGGTAGGATTGACCCATCCCCCTTCAAGCGAAGTGATGCCCTGTACACACTTGATCAGTGAGGCCTGGGATCACTGACTATGGCCATATGTCATGGATATTAGATTGTCGAGAATTCCATGTCTGTCTCAGAGATAAAAGAAATTGAGAAACTCAGAAAAGAAAGAGATTTGACGAAAAGAAATGGTTTGATAAATCTCTTAATTTGAATGCTCGTACTATGATAGCACTGTTTATGACATGTTTTCAAATGGGAATATCATACACTTGTTTTCATGAAAATGCTTATGTGAGAAGTAATGTTTAAATGCATTTTCTAGTAATATTTCCATTTATGTTGAAACATGATTTTGGTTTATGAATGCATGGGCCATGTAGATAGTACAATATCTACATGTTAGCATCTATTTCCTTACTGAGTTGTGGTTTGCTCATCCCCCTACTTTTTCCCCTCCAGATACTGAGAAGTAGGACAGTGCGGTGGTCTCGAGATCCCTTTTTGTATTAGACAGCTCCCACCGGTTACAAAGGTATAAAGATTTGTATACGTATGAGTATTTTGTATCTAATATAATGTGTTGCACAGTTATGAAATGAAGTTGTAAACAATGTATGGGGATGTTATGTAAAGATACCATGTTATACAATTGATTTTGTATATCTATATACACACACCTGGGAGTGTGCATTAAAATTTTAAATATTTTCGTTGTAAATGTATGAAATTTAGTAATTACATTTACTCACAGCTCAACCGTAATAGTATATGTACGGATGAAGGGCACCCGGAGTCGGGGTGTGACACGGTCCCTTGATTTCTAATGACCGATCCCTTCCCTATGATTTATACTTGTAAAGGACATCTCATGCAATTTGACATGTTTCAGTTTAAAGTCAATTAAATGCATGATTACTAAGTTAATGATTTTATGATTTCAGTATGTAGATCCCATAAAATGCATTAAAGAACTTCATTTTGGAAATTTGCATGATAAAACTTGTTTTAGGTGTTTGTAACAAACCAATGCATTATAATGGTTTCTCTTAAATGTGTTTTGACATGTTGTGAAATAAGGTTATTATGTTTAAGAAATGGAAAGAATGATTCCATGAATAGTCTATCCCACCTACTTATGTCTTACGGTTTGAAAATTAAGTTTAAGTTTTTATGTGATGAAATTATACCTTTATGATGTAATTACGTTTTCGAGATATAGTAAGACAACCACTAGTAAGTGCTTAGGGGATGTATGATATCCACATTTTATGTGGCATTATTTACTTTAAGTTTAAGTAAGGTTATATGACCTGGAAGAGTCAATAGCATCCCTAGTACCCACCAGTTTAATGGGGCTGAGAAAACTCTAATCATGGTCATAGGTTAACCCACCCTTTTGAAGACTTTAAGTAAGTTGCACAATGTTACTAATGAGATAAACCGTCTAGTCTCTACTTAAGATTTTTATGTTTTAAGTGCATAACATACGTTTCTAAGTTATGTTTTGCAAGAATGCATCCTACGCATGTTTTCATTTACATGCCTATGTTTTGTAAGAACAACTATGCTATGTTATGACCTATGCTTTTTGAAATTAAGTATGTTTTTGAACTAAGTATGTTTATAACTAGGCTGGCTTATTAAGTTTTGAATTAAGTATGCATGTTGTTTTTGCCTTCCCCTTTGCATATGCTCTTTCTGAGTGTTGAGCTCACCCTCTTTTCTTCCTCCAAAAATTATCTGTGCTAGGCACGAGAGTGCGTCTACTTTTGGGGCAGGTTTGGAGAGCGTTGTTCTGTCACTCAGATTTATTCTTTTGAAGGTATATACATCGTTATATATCTTAGTTTATATATTAAACTTGTTCATCATAGCTCATGTAATTCTTTTTGAGATGTAACGATATGTTATAATAGGTATCAAATGTAGTCTTAAGACTATATCAGATATTGATTATGACCTTTAAGAAAAGTGTGTTGAATGATTAACACAAATACAATTGTAATTTTTGGGTAGAGAATTTATAGATCAAATTTATTTATGGTTAATGATATGTTTTATATATGAAATGTATGAATTATCACATCACACACTTAAGGATGAGATCACACTATAGGAAACTTATTAGAGTTGGTAAATAAGACCAATGAAAGTGATTAGGTGCTATACTGATTGTAGACAAAATAGGTAAGGAAAAGAAAATTTTAATCCATTTTCTGTTGAAATGGGATGTGACACTATGAAAGTAATGATTTCATACGAGAATTTAGAGAATTATTTTAGAAAATAATAAATTGAATTATTAAGGGTTATAAAATTAAGTGAAATCATTGGAAGGAAAATTTTGGAATTAAGAATTATGAAAATTTAATTTAAGATGTTAATGGATATGTTGGGGTAACTAAATAAATTTATTTATTAAATTAGAATATTTTAATTTGTTGTAGATGATCAGATTTACATATTGGAGATTCAATTATAAGAAATTAATTATATTAGATGTTAAGAAAAAAAATAATACATGTATATAAATATACAATAAATAAATAAATATGTATATATTTTTTTTATACCTAAATATATGTATTAAGAAAAAGTATATATATATATATATTTATATTTATATAGATATATAAATAATAATATATAATAAAGATTATACAATTGTTATATATATATATATATATATATATATATATATATATATGAATTATTATATATAATTATAAAAAAAAATAAAAAAAAATGAAGAAGCTCGGTTGGTTGGAAAATATCCCACCAACCATCCCAAATCCCACGGAAAACCCGATACCTTTACACACCCAAAACCGTCTTAAAAAAGAAAAAAAAAAGTACACAGAGCAGGGGGCGCGATTGGAGAGAAGAGAATTTGACCGAGGGAGAGGAGGAAAGAAGAGTGTCGGCCAAGGAAAGAAACAGCTGCGAGAAGCTGCCGAGGGGAAGAGGGAATCGTCGTTCTGGCTGAGAAAGAAAAGAAGGGGAAACGCCGCCCTCTGCCGCTGCCTTCGACGTCGTGTTGCCACTGGCGAAGGTGGGACGGAGGAAGGAAGCTGCTGCCCTGAGCAGCAGCTGTATGTTCGGTCTTGGCCGAACCAGGAAAAAAAAAAAAAAGAAAACAGAGAAGAGATGTGACAGGGTTTTGAAGGGCGGAATGTGGCTGTGTGACTAAGTTGGGGTGGTTTTCGGGTGCTAGAAACAGAGGGCATATAGGCCGACACGGGGGAGGTTGGAGCTGGGTTTGGTGATGCTAAATAGAGCCAAACAGAGGTGATTTGGGGCTGGAAACAGCCTGAAACAGAGACTGTTCTGGACAGTGCCAACAAGAAGAAAAATTGGGCATTTTACTATGAATTTAATACGAAAGAGGGCAAGGAAATATGTGTTTACCTAATATAATTTCAGACAGCTTTTATTTTATCTCCTCTAGATGTAAATGTGTGTGAATTGATTTGTAGAGAGTGACACAGCGAGTGACTCGAGGTTCATCAAACTTGTGAGAGGCTAAAGCTGAAAAATAAAATCTAATATGCAAATGTAATTAACTCTAAGGTTATACATAAAAATAATGGAAAAATGGAATGAAATCTTAATTCATCCTAACCTTAAATTTAACCCTATATGAAAACAATCTAATTAAATCTACTTAACCCTAATATAATCCCTAAATTAATCCCAAACTGCAGCTATAGTGATCTTAGATAGCAAGAATTTTCTATGAAATAAAAAATCTTTAAAAAAATTGCAAATGATATCATAAATTCTCTAAACTTTTTTTTTTTACTCTAAATGCCTATGTATATGACCTAATGAATCTCTAAAACACATTAAAACGCACTTAAATTAACTCCAAACTGTAAGATAAACTTATGATGTATGATTCTTATTAAATCTAATGAAAATTAATGTTATGTCACTATTCACTATCCCTAAAATTTAGGAGTTACTATTCCTAAAATTAAGGAACCACATCCACCTACATGATGGATATGGTTGAGAGTGGTAGTTATCTACTTAAATTAAAATAATTCATCTCTCTCAGAAATACATACGGTAATTTCATCCGCTCCGTATACGTAAGAGAAATCAGAGTAAGAGAGAGAAACCTGTTTTTTTTTTAAAAAAATTATTTGTTTTCACAAGAGCTTCTACAATGACTTCTTCATTGACTCTCACAGTAGACAGAGGTATGTAAATTATTTATTTAAATTATCTTAAAAAAATATGAGACATCTAGTTTAAGAATATCTTGTAATGTATGTGTAAGTGATAAATACATATACAATTTTTGTTTACATATGGTATCTAAGCCAAGTTGTTCTAAACTAGATATATTCTGCGGACGTTTTATGTCCTATTTGCAATTTTACATGAATGGTAGTCATGATTAACAATGATGATTAATATAATTATATTCTATACAAAGTTTGTTTACTGTTGAAGCAATTCTCAAGCTAATTATATCCATGACTAGGTATAAATATATATATATATATTAAAATCTAATATTGATATTCTTTTTAAACATTTTTATTGCTTTCATTACTTGCTTCAAACAAGTTGTCCGCCTCGTCTGCCATTTTCGTTTGGTGACATTCATGATAGTAATTATGCAATGTGAAGTTCTGGCCAGCAAGTTGTGAGACCCCGTATATGTATAAGGGTATATATGTACATAGAAATGTAAATAGAGTTGTACTATGAATTCATGAGTGAAGTATATGTGATGTAAGTCCATAAGTAATGTACACACTTGTAATGAGAGTGGTCATTGTACATACAAGTTACATTAAGTATGAATGTGAAGTAATAGACTTAAACATGTGGAGAATGTGTGTAGAATGGATTATGAGTAGTTTGGTAAAATGAAAGTAGAATTGCATAAGATGTGCACTTCCATTTTTGTTTATATTAAGTACCATTGGTCATACAAAGATTTTACACAAGTTTTAATGTGTATGAAGTGAGGATGGATGCCATTTTCAAGTCTCAAAGATGAATGGATGAGAAAAAGATCATGGTAGCAAATTAAGGATGTTTGGTAAGTGTTGCTGCAGAAGAACTGCAGAAAATCTGGAAATTGTGAAGGGCAGATCGATCTCATGGGATGAGAGATCGATCTGAAAAACCCAGAATGCTCTTATTTGGGCAAAGGAATAGAGCAGATCGATCTCCAATGGAGCCAGATCGATCTCCTAAGCATTTTGTAGTGAAAAGATCGATCCCCAAGCACCCAGATCGATCTCCTTAGCTCTCTGTTTGGGAGCAGATCGATCTCATGCTTCGACAGATCGATCTCATGCTTAAAATGTCGTGAAAAAGAGGGGTTTAAGGGGACCAAATCGATCTCCTCTTGGACCAAATCGATCTCCTCAAGCTATTTCTATATAAAGAGTGCTGAAAATCAAAAAATTTCGAGAAAAACACTAACCTTCCACTTTCAACCCAAAAAAACCTAACTTTCTCTCTCTAAAATCAACCATTTTCAGTGAGGTTTGAAGAGAGACCATTAGAGGCAAAGTTGTTCCTATCAAGGAGAAGAACAACATAGTTAGAAGGCATTTTCCCATTGTTGGTATTGAAGGAGTTAAGGGCATTGCCATTTGGAGCAAGAAGAGAAATCAAATTGGGTAAGATTCTAACACTCCAACTATGGTACATTGTTTATATAATTGATTTTGGAGTTGTTTGGCATGAGTATGGATAGTTAGAAACTATCTAAAATGCATTGGAATGATTATGACCTAGAAATGGTCTAGAGTGAGAAAGTGGAATTGTATGGAGATTAATGATGAATGAGATATGTAGAAGTTATTAATAGTGTTGTGGTATGATTTTAAAATGTGGTTAGTGGATAAATTATGAGATTTACCTAAAAGAGGTAAAATGTGGATTAAGGCATTGGTAAAATGCACAAGTGAATAATATTGACTAGTGAGGTCAATTATGGGTTAAATACATTAACTCAATTGATTTAATGAATAAATCGCAGCTTCCGAGGATACGCCGAGGCGAGTTGAGCCAAGAGCGTGAGAAGCTAAAAGGAAAGGAGTCACACCAAGTGAATCGAGGTAAGGGAATTGTGTGGACTCTTAGAGATATCTGTGCGCAATTTGGGCGCTTAAATGTTTTGCTAGAATGCATGAGATTAGGAAATGATGTTGGGTGATTGAAGGGTAAAAGTTGGGAGTTTGAGAAATGTGCATGAAAACAAAAGCATATTGCTTTGAAAATCATGTTTTATTGCTTTTTAGCAAATGATTGGTAGGTTGGCTAACATTGAAATGATTTGTAAAAGAAATGAATGTGTTTTGGTTTTGTTAACCATACTTTGCAAAGTTTTGAGCCACCTACATGATTTCGTGAGTATTAAAGCGTGCTAGAGTATGACTAGCATGAGATTTGACTTGTTTTATACACATGAGTGCAAGAGGCACTAATTTTCACATGGATTTCATAATTGTTTTGGCATTGTGCTTCGAGTTTGTCTCGCACTGGATGCCCACCTTGCATGTTGCTGTGTTTGGAGCTTCGAGTAGACTGGGTGTCACATCGATTAAATAGGCTCACACATGCATTGTTTTGACATGATTAATTAGCCGTGTTAGGAGCTTCGGGTAGACAAGAGGTCGCACCGATTAAATAGGCTTACACGTGCGTTTGAGATGTGGCGTGATATGATGTGTTGATTGGGTCCACGGAGTATGTTGTACCGTGCATGTAGCACCGAATACATTGTACCGTGTTGAGTTCTGATGTGCCGTCTTCGGACGAGATCTGCTATGGACCAGCGGGTAGGATTTGACCCACCTCCCGTGTGGAAGCAGATAGTGGTGATATCCCGCACACCTGATCCGTGTAGCCGGTATCACAGGTTATGTACATAGGCCTTGAGGTTATTACCTATTGTTGAACTGCCTATCTCACATGTCTACTGCTATTTGAGAATAAATCCATGTTTGAAATGATTTGTGGGTCAGGAAAGTCCGAGGGATGGGCTGAGACCTGACCAGTGTTGAATTGATTTGTTAATGGTTTTAAAGTGCACGGATGCATGATGTTTAATGCCATGTTTTATTGTGAATTATGCATGATGATTTATACCATGCTTTGAGTTAAAATGTGCACTTGATTTTAATAGCATGAATGCTTTACATACCATTAAAACAATCATACACTCATGTTTGAGATAAATAATGAATAAAATGCTTTTGAGCATGGCATCACGATCACGTAGATAGTGCAGTATCTACCTGTTCGCATGATTGCCTTACTGAGCGTGTGGTTTGCTCACCCCCCTTATTTTCCCCCTCTCTACAGAGATTTGAGTATAGATTGAGCGTGACTGGAGGCGTTTCCCTTTTGGTAATCCGCTGCATCCCATCGCTAAAGGTATACACACTTGGATTATTTTGTATCTAAACTAGACATAGCACAGTAGCATTTTGTATGTAACTACTGGGGATGTAAAACAATGTAAACACATGTAACAACTCTGATATATATATATATATACATTTATACAAGTGTTTACTCATAAATAATGTTTCAAATTGAATTGGTATGGTGGAGTGAGTTAGACGTCGACACACAGCCCAACTGTTATGAGTGTGGTTGTTCTCGATCGAGGAAGGATGATTAAAGATTGATGCATGAAAATGCGAAAAATTTGTACGTATTTTGGTAAGTTGAGGGTCGTGACAGAAGTTATCTTAAGGCATCATTTATATTCTAACCTTGATAACTGTAGCATTCATGATAGTAAACATGGTTAAAATCAACCATGGTAATTAATGATGATGGATAGTAAAGTTTCTAAATTTTATGTTTATATAAATAAAGTTAATTGTTTTAAAGATTCTACATAACATGTTTAACATTATATAAATGTTATATTTGTTAAAGGAAATTATTATTATAAAAAAAATTGTAATTAATGAATGATGTAATAATGCAAAGATAAGAATTAAATACTCTAAAGTCACATGTATGATCCAAAGATTAGTAGCCATTATAATGATAATTGATGAAAATGATGATCATATTTGCTAAATTTTCACAATCTGTGTGGAAATTAATTTTTTGGAATGATCATTTATTTTGTATGGTTTATTATTATGAGTGATCATATGAAAGTTGATAGATTGTATGATTATGTCATGATTGTTCTGCTGCTATATGTTAAGTTTTCGGTAATGTATATGATTTTATATACTTAAGTGTCTACCGAAAAATTAAAGTTTAATGTAATTAATGATATTACGAAAAATATATATTTATATTCAATTAGATCATAAAGTTTTTGATCCAAAAAATAATGAGTTAAAAATTAAGTTTTTATTAATTGCTAGAACTTAAGAAATTTACCCAAAGGTAAATTTATTATTCACTAATTAATGATATTAAAGGAGGTAAATTGATATTTTAATTGAATATGTTAATTATCCAAAGATGAAAGACATGTTCAATTTAAATATTTAGTTACCCATTAAAGTTACATTTAACTCACTTAAAGGAAAATACATTGTAAAATTTACCCAAAGGAATTTTACTTTATATTTGTGTTATGTATATTAATACATGTATATATTGTAGTATCTACCCAAAGGAGAACTACTATATATCTTAATAATTGTTTATTGAATTCATCATGATTAAATGTGAACTTTATTGTTATGTTTTATAGTTATTGCAATTAATTCACATGCTTCATCTGTTGTCATGTTTAATGACATGAACTTCTCAGAATGACGAGAGCAAGTTGATTTCCATTTAGGAGTTTTGGATCTCGACTTGGCTCTCCTTCAGGAAAAAGCTCCTGCTTTTAAGGATACAAGTAGTGAGGCAGAGAAGGCACATCATGCTGCATGAGAAAGAAGCAATAGATTATGCTTAAAGTTTCTACGAATGACCATTTCCAACAACATTAAGACTACGATTCCACAAAAAATTAGAATGCTAAGGAATATATAAGTTTTGTGAAAGAAAGGTTCCATTCTGCGGATAAGTCACTTATTGGTACCTTAAGGGCTGAGCTTACGACCATGAAGTATAATGAGTCAATAAGCATGCAACAACATATAATCGAGATGACTAACATTGCTACAAGACTTAAGTCTTTGGGTTTAGCAGTAGAGGACTCATTTTTTGTTTAGTTTATTTTGAACTCCTTTCCTCCTAAATATGAGCCTTTTTCAAATTAACTACAACACTATAAAGGACAAGTGGAATGTTAATGAATTGACCAGTAGGCTTGTACAAGAGGAAGCAAGGCTTAAGAGTAAAAAGAGTCACTATGTTAACTTAGTAAGAAAATAAGCTATTAAAGGATTCAAAGCCAAAAAGTTCAAGAAGAAAATATGGTCTGCTAATGATTCTTAGACTGAAAGGAAGGAACAAATGACAGAAAAGTGTCATTTTTGTAAGAAAGCTGGGCATTATCAGAAAAATTTTCATAAACAAAAAGCTTGGTTTGAAAAGAAAGGTCTTTTCAATACTTTTGTATGCTATGAATCAAATTTAAGTGAAGTTCTTAATAATATCTGGTGGCTAGATTCTGGTGCTACAACTCATGTTACCAGTTCTATGTAGGGATTCCTTACGATCCGAACCACAAGTCCAAAAAATGACTTTCTGTTTATGAGGAACTGCATGAAGGCCCCTATTGAAGGCATAGGGACTTACAAATTGGTCTTGGACACTGGATATCAGTTGGACCTTTATGATACACTTTATGTACCTTCAATTTCTAGGAATCTTGTTTCTCTAGGGAAATTAGACGGTTGTGGATTTTATGTCAATTTTAGTTTTGAAAGTTTTACTCTATATAAAGACTATATTCCTTATGGATCGAGTTTTCTTATTAATGGTTTATATAGAATAAAACTTGATAATGTTTTCGCTGAATCTGTGCATATCACACATGGTAATGCTAGTTCAAAACGTAGCATGCTTAATGAAAATTCTGCTTATTTGTGGCATAAACATTTGGCTCATATATCTAAAGAAAGGTTACAAAGATTGGTAAAGAATGAGATTTTACAAAATCTAGATTTTATCGATCGTAGAACTTGCTTGGATTGCATAAAGGGAAAACAAACCAAACATGCCAAGAAAGGAGCCACAAGAAGCACACAACTTCTTGAAATAATACACACTGATATATGTGGACCTTTTGATGTTTCATCCCTCAGTGGAGAAAAGTATTTCATCACTTTTATTGATTATTATTCACGTTATGGATATATCTATCTACTTAACAAAAAGTCACAATCTGTAAATGTTTTGGAAATATTCCTAAATAAGGTTGAGAGACAATTAGATAGAAAAGTAAAAATCATAAGATCTTATAGAAATGGTGAATACTATGGAAAGTACGATGAATCAGGACAATATCCTGGTCCATTTGCTAAAGTTCTCGAAAAACATGGCATGTGTGCACAGTATACTATGCCAGGTACACCTCAACAAAATGGTGCAGTAAAAAGGCGAAATCGAACCTTAATGGATATGGTTAGGAACATGATGAGTAACTCTTCCCTATCTAAATTCTTGTGGATGCATGCACGGAAAATCGCAGCTTATTTATTGAATAAAGTTTCAACTAAAGCGGTTCAAAAGACATCTTTTGAATTGTGGATGGGAAGGAAATGAAGTTTAAGGCACCTACATGTTTGGGGTTGCCCAGCGGAAACAAGAGTGTATAATCCACAAGAGAAAAAATTGGATTCTCGAACTGTAAGTGGATACTTTATTGGTTATCCTGAAAAATCCAAAGGTTTTAGGTTTTACTGTCCAAAACATAGTCCAATAATAATCGAAACTGGTAATGCTAAATTCCTTGAGAATGTTTGTCACGACCCAAAAATCAGAGTAAATTTTTCATTTTTCTTTTATACTTATTTGTCCTCTGATCGTGATCACTCTCCACTAACAATTGGGCTGTGCGTCAATGCCAGTCCCACCATTCATTCACCATATAACTTAATTCCTTATTAAAGGAAAGGTAAACACATGAGTTTTTCACTAATTCTTTCTCATTCATTTACAAGTGTTTACAGTGTCTATACATCTCCGAAAGTTACTTACAAACATGTTACTATGCTATTCTTATTTAGATACAATATGTATAAATGTATATACCTCAAGTGATGGGTAGCAGCGAATATTAGGAATGCAGTACTCAGTCACCTCAAAGTCTACTAGAACAAATCTGTGTGAGAAAATGAAAGGGGTGAGCACATCAAGCTCAGTAAGGCAATTCTACGAGCAAGTAGGTAACCATACTACCTACATGAATGAGGTGCCATGCATAAACCATCCTTTCTGTCACGACCCATTTTCACGACTTACATACTTCTATTGGTTGGGTTGTGAGGCAATATCAGTTACCTCATTCTCATCCATTTAATCATTTCTTATCAGAGTTACATAAAATAATATAGAAATTGTATGTTTTTTTTTTAACTAAGTTATCTGCATCAGTTTCTGTTATATACATCCCCAAATACAAAAGATAACGTTACTGTGCATTACTAAACAGATACAAAATTTGCATACGTGTATACCTCGATACTGCTGGAGGACTAGAGAGCACAGTAGCAGGAATAAATGCAGCGGATACACTCTAATGCGCAGAATCTGTAGAGGTGGAAAATAAGAGGGAAAGCTAACACGCTCAGTAAGGAAAATATGAAAGCAAGTAGATAACTACATTATCTACAATGCTTAAAATACATATTTATTTTCCTTATAAAACAATATGCATTTATTTAAAATAGCATCTATCTGTACGAAATCATTAATTCGCTAGATCGCTATATGCATCATTATTTCAAATCACACAGCACACACTTCAAAAACTATTCACATAGCAAAGAAATATACGTGAGACTAGGCTGGGATGTAATATCAAGTTTCAAGGGACATATGGCCATAGTCACTGGATTCCAGGCAATCACGGATCGGGTGTGCGGGAATCCCATGCTTAGGGAGGCGGATCAACCATCCCTTCAGCTCACTAAGATCACTAAGATATCACGACACATCATACTCCGTAGCTAACACTCAGGGTACATCGTGCTTCGAGGATCCTTATATATTCTGATATATAGCTGAGAAGATCGAGTAATCTTGAGGTCTACCTTCTCAGTATCACTATCATCCATTACCATGTCTCAAAATCACATGCGAGTAGGTCAGTGCAAGAACACATAGCATCACACGACGGCTGCAACACGGTTTTGTACTCACACTACATCAAATCCATAAAACCACGTGCGAGCAGGTCAGTGCAAGAACACATAGCATCACATGATAGCTTCAACACGGTTTTACTCAGAATCATCATAAGTTTAGGAATTCACCAGCGAGCAGGTCAGAATAACAACACTTAGTAATTACTGACGACTCCAACATGAATTCAAAACCCAATGCGAGCTCTTTAGTGTCTCACTCAGCTTACACATAGCTCTAACACCGCTTTCATTCTCAAATTCAGTTTAAAACTAAGTGCGAGCAAATCGGATAACCAATAGTACCACATTGGCTCTAACACCTTTTTACACAAAAAATCAATAGATGGCTCACTTCTGGTGAAAACGGTACCCAAAATCGAGTTCAACACGGAAAATGGTACAAAACAGAACAAGAGGGGTAATTTCCTGATGGTCACCCATCATGAAATTTCTCCCACTCCAGCACGCTTAACTTTGAAAAACGTACAATTTAATGCAGACAGTAAAATCTTGAGCCATTCTATCATTCTACACTTGCAAAACAACTTTTTACGATAAAGACACCGAAAGCATGCACTTTATGCATTTATGCTTTTTCGATAATTTTACAGTATAATTTCATCTGTAAATCTAATTTGGTTTTCCTATAGATATTTCAATATCTATATACTCTACAATATTTATTTGCATACAGAAGGTAAGAAATATACGTATAGCTATCTTTAATAGCTTCCATAAATCCCTTACCTGAAAAATGTGTCGACTGCGAATTCAATTTCCTCAATCTCCTAGGATTACACAGTCTAATTGGCTCTGAATGTATTCTCCGAAGCCAAATCTTCCTTGGTGGCACGTAAGTCCAGATCCGCTCGAACTCATACACGTCGCCTACCGATTTTTTCGCTACACAGCAATATATATTTAAACCGGTTAATTTCGATCTTATATAAATTCAAATTAATTATCTGAAAAATAAATCGGACGATTTTCGGCCACTTACCAGTCTACTGCTGTGTCGGGGTAACACTGAATTTTTTTCTAATTTTTTTTCTCTCTCCTTTGACTGAACCGGTTCGGACCGGTTCAATCCCTTTCACACTGAACCAGTCTGAACCGGTTCAAGCTGATTTTGGCCGTTGTCGACGTTTTCGATCGGTTCCCAGGCCGATTTTGCTTCCATTCGACGCGGCTACACCAGGGGAAGGTTCGGTCGGGTGGGCTCAGGCCAAATCGGCGCCGATGCCGTCCGATTTCTCTTCTCTCTCTCGCGACTGTCCTCCATTCGATCTGTCGTTTTTCGGCGTTTCGCCTCGCGTTGAGTTGCTTGGAGCTTGCCTAGCAGTCGGTCGTACCTCGTCGGTGCTTCCTCGCGCTCGTTCGCCGGTCATGGATCGCCGGTGGTAAGGAAACGGTGATTTCAGTTTTTGGTCACTGTTCACTCGCAATTTTCAGCCTCTGTTTCCTCTTTTTTTTTTCGATTTTTCCTTTTTGTTTTTTTTTTCAGATTTCTCCTCCATTTATTTATTTTTTTTCCTTTTATATAATATATTATATTTAATATAATATATTATAGTCTAAAAATATCTTATAATATTATTATAATAATATAATAATAAAATATCTTTTATTATTATTATAATAATATTATTACAATGTATTTTATGTACATTTATATTCGCACACACAGGTACATATATATTATTTTTATCTCTTCAAATATATATGTTTGTCATATTTTTATTTTTTATTTCTCTGGAAATATATTTATTTCTTATTTCGGAGATAAATTCTCATTGTGAGGAAATTTTTGGGTCATCATTTTCGGACTAACTTTCCTTCTTGGACTCCCTATATTTTTGCGTTTTGAGTCCATATTTTTAATCGGTTTAACCTAATTTCATTCGGTTTATCCTAATTCACCCAACTCTTGTTTTCGGTTCACTATTTAATTAGTTGAACTTGAAATTGTATTATTTCTTCTTTATTAGTCCATATATCATAATTACATATTCAAATGATATATTCTTAAAGAAATAACACAAAGTTCGGGTCTTATATTTCCTCCCCCCTTAAGAAATTTGGTCCTCCAAATTATAACCAAGTCAATCCTCGAAGAGTCGGGGGTACTTCTCCCGCATCAGGCTCTCTAACTCCCACGTAGCCTCCTCTGAAGTGTGGTGTTGCCAGAGAACCTTAACAAACGAAATCGTCTTGGACCTTAACACCTTCTCCTTCCTATCTAGTATCCGGATCGGCTTCTCTACATACGACATATCATCATTGAGCTCCAATGGCTCATATCAAATCACATGTGTCAGATCTGAATGGTACTTTCGAAGCATCGATACGCGAAAAACGTTATGAATACCTGCTAGCTTAGGTGGTAACGCTAGCCTGTAGGCCTTATCTCCCACTCGCTCCAATATCTCAAATGGTCCGATGTACCGAGGGCTTAACTTACCCTTCTTACCGAACCTCATAATCCCTTTCGAGGGAGAAACTCTCAAGAACACTGAATCACCTACAGTGAACTCGAATGGCCTCTTCTCGTGTCAGCATAACTCTTCTGTCTGCTCTGAGCTGTTCTCAATCTCTCACATATCAGTTGAACAACCTCAGAGGCTTGCTGCACTAAATCGGGAGCAAAAACTTTCTTATCACCCACTTCTTCCTAACCAACAGGAGAACGGCACCTTCTACCATACAATACCTCATACGGTGCCATCCCGATACTCGAGTGGTAACCGTTGTTGTAAGCAAATTCGACTAACGGTAGGTGATCATCCCAAGAGCCTCTAAAATCCATAACACTCGCTCTCAACATATCCTCCAATGTCTGGATGGTCTTTTCTGACTGACCATCGGTCTCGAGATGGAAAGTTGTACTGAAACTCAACTGGGTTCTCATAGCTTCCTGAAAGTGGTCCGAGAAGTGGGAAGTGAAGCAGGAATCCCTATCCGATACGATGCTCACTGGAACACCATGTAGCCTCACAATCTCCCGTACATATAACTCTGCCAAAGCACTCAGAGTATCTATGGATTTCATGGCCAAAAAGTGGGCAGATTTGGTCAATCTATCCACCACTACCCAAATAGCATCATGGTTTCTTCTAGTTCTCGGCAATCCTATGATGAAATCCATGGTGACATGCTCCCATTTCCAAGTCGGTATAGGTAGAGGCTGTAATAACCCCGCTGGCTTCTGATGCTCTACCTTAACCTGCTGACATACGAGACACCTTACCACAAACTCTACGATGTCTCTCTTCATCCCTGACCACCAATACACTCTCCGGAGATTCTGATATATCTTATTACTCCCCGAATGCAATGTATACCTCGATGAATGAGTTTCTGTCAAAATCACTTTCTTTAACTCTGGCTCTGGTTCATCGAGAACGCAAATCCTACCTCTAAACCTCAGTAGACTATCATCACTCACTGAGAAATTGGTCACACTACCCCTCTGAATCTGACTAACCCAATCATCACACAACGGATCGGCATGTTGAGCCTGTCATATCTGGTCAATCAAATCTGGCTCCACTCGCAGGCTAGCTATCATACAGTCACTGTTAGCATCAAGAGGGTCTATATCCAAACTGAGGTGAGCAAACTGCTCGAGCAGCTCATGTTCCTTGACCATCATGTACGATACCACTCCGAGGTTCTTTCTGCTCAAGGCATCAGCCACAACATTAGCCTTTCTCGGATGTACAATATCTCGCAATCATAATCTTTCAGAAGCTCTATCCACCTTTTCTGCCTCATATTCAACTCTTTCTGTGAAAATATATATTTGAGGCTCTTATGATCTGTAAACACCTGAAATTTCTCACTGTACAAGTAGTGGAGCCATATCTTCAATGTAAATACCACGACCGCCAATTCTAAATCATGGGTCGGGTAGTTCCTCTCATGGTCCTTAAGCTGTCTGGATCCATAAGTGACTACCTTCCCCTTATGCATCAACACACAGCCCTGTCCCTGTCCCGAGACATCTATATACACTGAAAAACCTCTTGAGCTGGTGGGTATGGTGAGAATAGGTGCGGTGGTTAGTCGATACTTCAACTCGCAGAAACTACTTTCACACTTATCATCCTAGTCAAATGTCACCTTTTTTCGAGTGAGACGTGTCAACGAAGTAGCCAATTTAGAGAATCCTGCTACAAACCGTCGATAATAACCTGCTAAACCCAAAAAATTACGGATCTCTGTAACTGCCTTGGGTCTCTCCCACTGTACCACAGCTCTATCTTGGATGGATCTACTGACACCCCGTCCCTCGACACTACATGACCCAAAAACAGTATCTCACTCAGCCAGAAATCACACTTACTGAGTTTAGCATACAACTCCTCATCTCGGAGGGTCTGTAACACTGTTCTCAAGTGCTGCTCATGCTATTCCCTGGACTTCGAGTACACTAATATGTCATCTATAAAGACAATCATGAATCTGTCAAGGTATGGCTTAAACACATCATTCATCAAAGTCATAAACGCTGCAGGAGCATTCGTCAACCCAAATGGCATAACCAAAAACTCGTAATGACCATAACTGGTACGAAATACTGTCTTGGGCACATCTCCACTCCGAATCCTCAACTAATGATACCCAGACCTCAGATCAATCTTCGAAAAGATCTGTGCTCCCTGCAACTGATCTAACAGATCATCAATACGCGGAAGGGGATACATATTCTTGATGGTAGCCTTATTCAAAAATTGATAGTCGATGCACAGTCGGAGGCTCCCATCCTTCTTCTTCACAAATAGAACCGGTGCTTCCCAAGATGAAACACTCGGTCTGATAAACCCTTTATCCAACAACTCTTGTAAGTGCTTCTTTAGCTCCTCTAATTCCACTGGAGCCATTTTATACGATGGTTTGGATATCAGTTCAGTACTAGGCACCGAATCAATACAGAACTCCATCTCCCTGTCTGGTAGGAACCCTGGTAACTCATCCGAAAGGACATCAGAGAACTCTCTAACCACTAGGATGTCAGCTAATTTCGGGTGTACCTTATCCATATCAACCACGTATGCGATAAAACCTTCAACACATCAATATTCAATTCGTTAGTAAAGTCATTTGTTTATTAACCAACTTAACATACTCTTTCATTTCTTCATTTCTTTTCAAATCTTACAAGATACTTTTTGGGGGTGGAAAACATTATCGTCTTAGCATAACAATCTAAAACAACATGGTTTGTAGCCAACCAATCCATTCCTAATATTACATCAAAATCCTTCATATTTAATAGGATGAGATCGGTCAACATATCCTTCTCCCCTACTCTTAATTTACAATCTTTGCATACATACTCTGTCATTACATTCTCTCTAAGTGGAGTGTTTATAAGTAAAATCCTACCTAGAGGTATAGGTATTACATGTTCTATCAATTTACATGCAAAGGTAGGCGATATAAATGAATGCGTGGCACCAGGATCAATCAATGCTAATGCATTAAAATCAAAGACTAGGATGGTACCTTTAATCACATCCTTCGAAGTCTCAGCAGAAACCTGGTCTAAAGCAAACACTCGTCCACGACCAACAAATTGCTTCCCCTTCTCCTCAGTTGTGGCCTTCCTCTTAGGAGCAGGCATATCAACTGTGGCTCTCTCTGGCTCTTTACCTTTCTAGGGGGTTGTCTCAACCAATTTCGGGCAATCATGTATCATGTGCCCTGGCTTACCACATCTGTAACAAACTCTAGTCAATAACGAGCATGGCCTACTCCCATGATAACTACCACACACTCTGCACTGATCGGTGGTAGGTCGGGGTCCACCAATAACTATACCCCTCGATGCTGGAGGTAAAGCTGGATACACTGGAGGCTTCGCATGCCTCTCTCGTACCTCCTTAATCTTTGGCCCTTTACCGAATAGTCTTCGGCCCTTTCGGAACCCTCTGTCATCAACTAACCTCTTTCGGTCTCTATCTCTGCCCTTACCACTCCTGCTCAATTTTGAGGCATGCAACTCATAATCTTGCTCACACAGCTGAGCTCTGCGTACTGCCTCCTCATAAGTGGTAATGTCCAGTGGAGCTAGTCGAGCTCTAATGGTAGGTCTCAGTCCCTCAAGAAATTTCTAAACCTTCATGTCCTCAAGGCTCATGGTGACTGTATCATATCTTCCTAGGGATGTGAATCCAGACTCATACTCATCTACTGTCTGGTTCCCCTGAGTCAATGTCATAAATTCCATCTGCATCTTTCTCTGACCAGTAGCTGGAATGTATTACCTTTGAAAGGCATCCAAGAATATATCCCATGTCACAACCGAGTGTCGTGCACTCAACATCGGCTGTGTGGCCATCCACCAATGCTCGGCCTCATCCTCTAACACAAAAGCTGCAAAGGTGACCTTCTCTGTGTCTAAGCAATGGAAGAATTTGTAGAGCTTCTCCATACTATGTATCCAATGCTCAGCTAACACTAGGTTCTTCACCCCATTAAATGAAGGTGGTCCAAACTTTCAAAACTCTCTCAATCTACCCAAATCACAGTCATAAATTCCATCTCCACCAACCTGTTGTGGAACTACAAGGTTCTGATCTAGTGGGGGAATGTCCTGAACTGGAGGGGGTACAAGGATCTCTGCCTCTACAGCCCGAGGTCTCGGTGCAGGCTGTGCAGGTGCAGGTGTTGGTGTCTCAAGAGCAGCTGCCTAACCAGTAGGGTTCGCCTAATCGGCTGTGCCCTGTCTACCCTCAATCCCGACCATCACCTGTGTCAATAACCCCATGATAGTGTCTACACTCCACTCTAACCGCGCTATACGTGTATCTGTGGTATCACCAGAATCTAGTGGAGCTCTAGCAAAACTAGACCCACTGCGCCTCTTGGGCTCATCTCTACGCCCCTGAGAGTGCGAACTCTCACCTCTACTACTGCGACGTCTATCCGACATCCTGCATACACAACAACAAGTTTCTCAGTCTAAATCCAGCTTGGTATACACAATTGTATCTAAATAATGCACAATATTATGGGGATATATAATTTTCCTAATCACTAGCACTGACTGACTTCAGACCAACTCCGCTCTGATACCACCTCTGTCACGACCCATTTTCGTGACTTACATACTTCTATTGGTTGGGCTGTGAGTCAATATCAATTACCTCATTCTCATCCATTCAATCATTTCTTATCAAAGTTGCATAAAATAATATAAAAACTGTATGTTTTTTTTAACTAAGTTATCTACATCAGTTTCTGTTATATACATCCCCAAATACAAAAGATAACGTTACTGTGCATTACTAAACAGATACAAAATTCGCATACGTGTATACCTCGATACTGCTGGAGGACTAGAGAGCACGGTAGCAGGAATAAATGCAGCGGATACACTCTAATGCGCAGAATCTGTAGAGGTGAAAAATAATGGGGTGAGCTAACACGCTCAGTAAGGAAAATATGAAAGCAAGTAGATAACTATACTATCTACAATGCTTAAAATACATATTTATTTTCCTTATAAAATAATATGCATTTATTTAAAATAGCATCTATCTGTGTGAAATCATTAATTCGCTAGATCACTATATGCATCATTATTTCAAATCACACAGCACACACTTCGAAAACTATTCACATAGCAAAGAAATATACGTACGACTAGGCTGGGATGTAATATCAAGTTTCAAGGGACATATGGCCATAGTCACTGGATTCCAGGCAATCACAGATCAGGTGTGCGGGAATCCCATGCTTAGGGAGATGGATCAACCATCCCTTCAGCTCACTAAGATCGCTAAGATATCACGGCACATCGTACTCCGTGGCTAACACTCAGGGTATATCGTGCTTCGAGGATCCTTATATATTATGATATATAGCTGAGAAGACCGAGTAATCTTGAGGCCTACCTTTTCAGTATCACTATCATCCATTACCATGTCTCAAAATCACGTACGAGAAGGTTAGTGCAAGAACACATAGCATCACACGACGGCTGTAGCATGGTTTTGTACTCACACTACATCAAATCCATAAAACCAAATGCGAGCAGGTCAGTGCAAGAACACATAGCATCACACGATAGCTTCAGCAAGATTTTACTCAGAATCATCATAAGTTTAGGAATTCACCAGCGAGCATATTAGAGTAATAACACTTAGTAATTATTGACGACTCCAGCATGAATTCAAAACACGGTGCGAGCTCTTTAGTGTCTCACTCAGCTTACACATAGCTCTAACACCACTTTCATTCTCAAATTCAGTTTAAAACTAAGTGCGAGCAAATCGGATAACCAATAGTACCACATTGGCTCTAGCACCTTTTTACACAGAAAATTGATAGATAGCTTACTTCTGGTGAATACGGTACTCAAAATCGAGTTCAACACGAAAAATGGTGCAAACCAGAACAAGAGGGGTAATTTTCTGATGGTCACCCATCCTGAAATTTCTCTCACTCCAGCACGCTTAACTTTGAAAAACGTACAATTTAATGCAGACAGTAAAATCTTGAGCCATTCTATCATTCTACACTTGCAAAACAACTTTTCACGATAAAGACAACAAAAGCATGCACTTTATGCATTATGCTTTTTCGATAATTTTACTGTATAATTTCATCTATAAATCTAATTTGGTTTTCCTGTAGATATTTCAATATCTATATACTCTACAGTATTTATTTGCATACAGAAGGTAAGAAATATACGTATAGCTATCTCTAATAGCTTCCATAAATCCCTTACTTGAAAAATGTGTCGACTACAAATTCAATTTCCTCGATCTCCTCAGATTACACAGTCTAATTTGCTCTAGATGTATTCTTGGAAGCCAAATATTTCCTTGGTGACACGTAAGTTAAGATCCGCTCGAACTCGTAAACGTCGCCTACCGTTTTTTCCGCTACACAGTAAAATATATTTAAACCAGCTAATTTCGGTCTAATATAAATTAAATTAATTATCCAAAAAATAAATCAGACGATTTTTGACCACTTACCAGTCTACTGCTGTACCGGGGTAACACTGAATGTTTTTCCCAAAATTTCTTTCTCTCTCTTTTGACTGAACCGGTTCAGACCGGTTCAATCCCTGTCACACTGAACCGGTCCAAACTGGTTCAGGCTGATTTTGGCCGTTGTCGGTGTTTTAGGTCGGTTCCCAGGTCAATCCTGCCGCCGTTCGACGCGGCTTCACCAGGGGAATGTTCGATCAGCTGGGTTCGGGCCAAATCGGCGTCGACGCCGTTCGATTTCTCTTCTCTCTCTCTCGCGGCTGTCCTCCCTTCGATCTGTCGTTTTTCGACGTTCCACCGCGCGTTGGGTTGCCTGGAGGTAGGTCGTACCTCGTCGATGCTTCCTCGCGTTCCTTCGCCGGTCGTGGCTCCTCGGTGGTGAGGAAACGGTGATTTCGGTTTTTTATCACTGTTCACTTGCGATTTTCAACCTCTGTTTCCATTTTTTTCGATTTTTCCTTTTTGTTTTTTTTTTAATTTCCTCTCTATTTATTTTTTTCTTTTTATATAATATATTATATTTAATATAATATATTATGGTCTAAAAATATCTTATAATATTATTATAATAATAATATAATAATAAAATATCTTTTATTATTATTATTATAATAATATTATTACAATGTATTTTATGTACATTGATATCCGCACACACATGTACATATATATTATTTTTATCTCTTCAAATATATATGTTTGTCATATTTTTATTTTTTATTTCTCCGGAAATATATTTATTCCTTATTTCGGAGATAAATTCCCATTGTGGGGAAATTTCTGGGTTATCATTTTCGAACTAACTTTCCTTCTTGGACTCCTTATATTTTTGCATTCTAAATCCATATTTTTAATCGATTTAACCTAATTTTTTTCGGTTTATCCCAATTCATCCAACTCCTATTTTCGATTCACTATTTAATTAGTTGAACTTGAAATTGTATTATTTCTTCTTTATTAGTCCATATATCATAATTACATATTCAAATGATATATTCTTACAGAAATAACACAAAGTTCGGGTCTTACACTTTAAAGAAAAAACACAAAGGTCGGGTCTTACACTTTCTCCACATAATTTTAAAATAGATGCTACAATTCATGATGTTATGTAAAACAAGTTCACATATGGATTTCAAAGAGCATGAAAAACTCAACATGCAAATCCATTTAAATCATTTCATTCTCGTTAAAATTTCACAACATAGCCAGGACTTAACCCCTCCCTTGGGTGTTCCCAACTCACACAAAATCATGAAATTCAATGCTTTTCAAAGCAATTGTAACATGCAACACAATGAATGTCATGTAAAACCAGTTTACATCACGTTTGAGTTTAAATAGCATGGAAATAACGTCATGCAAGTTTCAGTTTAAATCCCAATTTCATTCTCATCAAAATCACATCTCAGCCAGGATACAACCCTTTCCTCGAGTGATCCAGACTCACACAAAAGTACACAAAACATGTTTCTCAAAATATCAATTTATAACACGCGAGACTAGGCAATATATATCTCAAGCAAATAACCAGGAGTATGGCCATATACTCGTGATCCTACTGCTACATGGATCTTGTGTGTGGGGTCTCACCACTATCGGGAATCGTCCCAAGAGGTGGGTCAGTCCATCCCGTCGGTCTTGTCTGATATCTCGCATCCGAAGATGTCACTCGCATCCGAAGATGCCACATAATCAATCCCAACACGGTACAACGTACTCCATGCTACTTGCACGGTACAACGTACTCCGTGGACCCATATCTCATATCCACAATCGTGCCTGTCTCAAAATGCACGTGCGAGCATATTTAATCGGCTTGACACACGGTCTACCCGACGCTCAAAACACGGCTCATCGCATGTCTCATAAAATCAGTGTGAGCGATGCTCCAGCACTCTCATAAAATTAAGGAAAATCTTGTGCGAGCCAAGCTCCAGCACGCATTTCATAAAATCTCATAAGATCTAGTGTGAGCTAAGCTCCAGCACTCTGTCAAAATCATGTAAAACTAGTGCGAGCTAGGCTCTAGCGCTCTGTCATAAAAATCAAGTGAAAATCTAGTGCGAGTTAGACTCCAGCACCCTATCACGAAAATCAAATAAAAATCTGGTGCGAATTAAACTCCAGCACCCTGTCACAAAAATCATATGAAAATCTGGTGCGAGTTAGACTCCAGCACCAGTGCATGTAAAACTCTAGTGTGAGCTCTTGCTCCAGCACTAATGCATGCATCACACAAATCGAAACTCGTGCGAGCTAAGCTCTAGCACGTCACACTTTCATAAAATCACGTAGGCAGCTCTGTTATCTCGAAACAATTTCCACAAGAAATCACATTGTTTAATATATGCAATGCTGTGCATTTTTATTTATAAGATAGCCAGCCTACCCATGCACATATCAAAACACCTTAAAAACAAGCAGGAACCTCTTGTTCTTGCTCCTCCCAACGTTTCCTAATTTTTAAAATTTTACCCTTCACAGGGGTATTTTGGTCATTTGCCCATCCGGGCACCCAAAATTCTTATTTTAAATCTAGATCTTTTAGAAAATTTTATGGAATGTAAATGATGTTGAAATTGCGTAAAGTTCCTCTAGCAGTCCGTAAAATTCCCTTACTTGAAATCACACGCAAGCTTATCCCGTCTCGCCAATACCAGGTCTCTCAATCCAAAGTCGCTCCAACCAAGTCTACGAAGCTACATATAACCACGTATTTGGGTCAATTCTAATATATTTATCAGTATTTCACTCTTACTGATCGAATTTAAAGTACTGGGCCCATTTTACTTTTTTGGGCCCGATTGCACCTTAATGAGCCTCGACCCATTTTCAACCCATTTCCACTTATTAAATCCCTTCTTCGGGTTTATTGGGCTCATTTAGCTTACCAATATTCATCAGGCTTCGTTCCAAACTCATTGGAGCACGTATATCATTTACGATAATTACGTTAAAAGTTCGAATACAATGCATTTTATGCAGAATTAATCCATAAACTCCGTAAAATAATCTTAACTCTGCATTAAGGATTCAAATCATCGTAATTAAATTGTACTTACCCAATACTATGCGGGGTACAAAAATTGGAGCTCAATCGGCTCTCGTTCGGGCTCTGTCGTAGAACTGCACAATTAAGTTAATCCGGGTTAATTTCCATTAAATAAAATATAAAATTTATTTTCGAAATTTACCCGTAGGTCAATCTCGACCCTCGATCAACTTATCCGAATCTTGAGTCGTTCCCGGTAATTTTTCTTTCCTTTTCCCCTTTATTTCTTTTTTTTTTCCTTTCCTTCCTTTTCCTTCCCCTTTCCTCTCGGCCAAAACGGTGCCATTTTCGGAGTCCTCACCGTCACCGACGTTTTTGACCGTTTCGCCAGCCGCTACCGATACCAAAAGAACCAGCTCTCCTCCCGATCACGCTAGTGCCCACCGATCACACCCACCTATCGTGGAGCGTCGGAATCGAGCTTGTTTTCCCATCGGTTTTTCGTTCGTCGATTCGCCAGAATCAGCCGTTGTCAGGGTGCGACACCGGTGCCAGAGTGTTCGTCGGCCTATCCTCTCTCTTCTTCGGTCCTCGCCTGGTCTTGTCGATCGCCGGTGGTCGTCGGTGGCTCGTGTCGTCTTCCTCAAGTTTCAGCTTCGTTCACTTTCTCTCTCCTCACGATTTCCAGATTTTCGTTTCTTTTTATTATTATTATTATTTATAATTTACTTTATTAATATTATAATCATTAAAATACTCTTAAAAATCCTAAAATATCTAATAAATTATATATTTTATTAATAATTAATTAATTTTTTATTTTAACCATTTTTCGGTATATTTTCTTCGTATTTTTGGGATATTGTCCCGAGTGAATTTTCGGTAAATCTTAATAATTTCAGATCTTGATCAATTGGACTCGAAATTTGATAATTTCTCTTTCATTGATCAAGATGATCTAAATCCCTATTTTTAATTAAAATTTTCTTATCGAATTTACACCGAATTTTTTTTATCTTTTGACCGTTTTACCCTTTTACACGTTCGGGACAAATTTAGACCGACTTTCCTTCTTGGACCCACTATAATTTCTCATTTAAAATTCGTATCTCTATCCGAACAGTTCAAATCTCTTAAATTTAATTTAAAATTCCTTAACTGTCTGTTTTCGGATTTTACGTACGTTCGACTACTTCATTCATATTTATATGATCAAAATCATCCGTCTTATGATTCCATTAACATATAACAATATCCATACAATGTGTGAATCATAAGGAAATACGATAAAAATCGGATCTTACAAAATCTCCCCCACTTAAGAAATTTGGTCCTCCAAATTAGAACCAAGTTAGTCTGTAAATCACTCCGGATACTTCACACATATCATACTCAGTACAAATACTACCGCTGCCAACTTTAAACCATTGGCTAGATAGTCCTTTCATGGTCCTTGAACTGTCTGGATCCATACGTGACTATTATCTCATTTTGCTTCAACACACAGCCCAATCCTGGTTTTAAGACATCCATATACCCTGAGAAACCTCTTAATCTATTGGATATGGTGAGAATAAATGCGGTGGTCAGTTCATACTTCAATACACCAAACTCTTGTCACGTCTATCATCCCATTCAAATACAACTTTTTCTTAGTTAAACGTATCAACAAAGTAGCTCATTTCGAGAACTCTCAACAAACGATCTGTAAAAACAATTTCCATTTGTTGCTTATAATTTTCCCTGGACTTTAAATACACCCAAAATATCATCAATAAGGAGGATAACAAATTGGTCCAGGTAAAGTTTAAATACCTCATCGTAGTTGAGTTTCACTAAATATTTCAATCACCCATATCCTTGACCTATGTACGCATAAACGTATAATGTCATTTCGAAATCGGTTCTGTTCAAGATAGTAACCCGCGTCATTTCCTTTTTCTTATATTAACGGCCTTTATAAAATTTTTAATTTTTAAACCTTCATGATTAATCGAATTCTATATTTCCTTATCGTACAAGTAAAGTAGCCTTATTTTAAATGTATATATTACGACTGTCGATTTCAATTTATAGGTTGTGTATACTTTTAGACGCTGTTAAGTCTTTAGGCGGGGAGGTATTTTGAAATACCTTTATTAACCCTCAAACTTGACCACATGGACTAGTTATGGATATATCCACCCCTTATCCTTGGTCGCAATTTATATCTATTACATATCGCTTAATCCAAATTACCTCACATATCAGAGATATTCTTACCTTGCATACGCCTTTTATTCTAATATATCTTGTATTCAAGATCAATCACATCTCAAAGCTTATCTCATTTCGTATATCAACTATAACAAAACTCTTTCATTACTTGTTAAAACTTACTGTACACTTTTCTAAGGTGATACATCGCTATCTTAGAATAGCAATTTCAGCAACATAGTTTGCAGCCAATCAATTTATTCCCCATATTATATTAAAACACTCATATTTCATAGAATGAGATTGGTCTGCATGTTTCTTTCCCCCATTTTCAACTTACAATCTATACCGGCATATTCAATTAGCAGACTATCCTTCATTGGGGTGCTAACTATTAGCATTTCGCCTAATGATATAGGCTTCACATATTTCACTAACTTATATGCAAATGACGACGATGAATAAATGTGTAGTACCAGGATCAATTAAAATAATTGCTTTAATATTAACAATCAAAATGGTACCTTACACCACATCAAATGAAGCATCAATAGTGTCCTGGTCCAAGGCATACACTCGCCCTCATTCAACCGCCTATTTTCGTGGTAACTACCACACATCCAACACTGCCCATTAGCAGGTCAGGGTCCTCCAATCACAATATCCGTGTAAGTGCTGAAACTGGATACACTGTGGCTTACCAATCATCTTACCCCATGACTCGATAGCTCTAAACTTATCAAATGGTCTCTTTCCCGCTTTGACATCTCTATCATGCACTATACTCTTTTTATCTCTATTACGGCCCGTACTACCTTTCCCAATCTTAGAGGCGTGCAACACATAATCTTATTCACACAACCGTAGTCTACGCACTGCCTAGGCATAGGTAGTGATATCGAACTGGGCCAATCGGACTCTGATAGACGGTTTGTGTCCTTCCATGAACTTTCGGACCTTTCGAAGATTATACCTGCCCAGGGATGTAAATTGAGATTTATACTAGTCGATTGACCTGTTCCTCTGGGTCAGAGTAAGGAACTCTATCCGTAAATTCCTCTGAACAATGTTTGAAATATACTGTCTCTGTGCATCCAGAATTATCTCTCATATTAGTCCTGGATGTCTAACTCTTAAAATGGGTCGAGCAGATTTCTACCAATGCTCCGCCTCGCCTTCCAACATAAACGCATCGAGTCACTTTCTCGGTTAACATACACCAAAAGAATCCATACAACTTTGCTATCTCATTCACCCCGTCCTCAGTAATTATTGGTTTCTTTACCTCGCTAAATACCAGAGGGGTGTAGGAATCTCTATAGTCTGAGGCATCTATTCATGCTTTACCCTGTCTATCCTTAACTACCTGCATAGACTGAGTAAACAACTCCAAAATAATTTTTACACTCCACTCCATCCTCGTGAAGCGTGTCTTAATACTGTCTGGTCTCGTTATAGGACCTTGTAGAGTATACTCAACATCAGTCTCCACCTTAACCTCCTCATAAGTCTCATGAGTTGACTCAGCATGACTAACAGGCTCAGGCCTACCTCTACGGCCTCTGCCTCGTGCTTTACCCCCTCTACTACGATTGGTGTACGGCATAATGCCCAAATCCTGCATTCTCAACCATTTCTTAGTTAAAATCCATCTCAATATACACGATTGTATCTAACCAAGCACAGTAACACGGGGATATAATTTCCTAATTACTGACACTGACACACATTAGACCAATCTCGCTTTGATACCATCATTTTTGTCACGTCCCAAAAATCAGAGTAAATTTTCGTTTTTCTTTTATACTTACCTATCCTCTGATCGTGACCACTCTCCACTAACAATTGAGTTGTGCATCAATACCAGTCCCACCATTCATTCACCATATAACTTAATTCCTTATTAAAGGAAAGGTAAGCACATGAGTTTTTCACTAATTCTTTCTCATTCATTTACAAGTGTTTACAGTGTCTATACATCTCCGAAAGTTACTTACAAACATGTTACTGTGCTATTCTTATTTAGATACAATATGTACAAGTGTATATACCTCAAGTGATGGGCAATAGCGAATATTAGGAATGCAGTACTCAGTCGCCTCAAAGTCTACTAGAAGAAATCTGTGTGAGAAAATGAAATGGGTGAGCACGTCAAGCTCAGTAAGGCAATCCTACGAACAAGTAGGTAACCATACTACCTACATGAACGTGGTGCCATGCATAAACAACCTTTTCTCCACATAATTTCAAAATAGATGCTACAATTCATGATATCATGTAAAACAAGTTCACTTATGGATTTCAAAGAGAATGGAAAACTTAACATGAAAATCCATTTAAATCATTTCATTCTCGTTAAAATTTCACAACACAGCCAGGACTTAACCCCTCCCTCGGGTGTTCCTGACTCACACAAAATCATGAAATTTGATGCTTTTCAAAGCAATTGTAACATGCGACACAATGAATGTCATGTAAAACCAGTTTACCTCACATCTGGGTTTAAATAGCATGAAAATAATGTCATGCAAGTTTCAGTTTAAATCCAAGTTTCATTCTCATCAAAATCACATCTCAGCCAGGATCCAACCCCTCCATCGGGTGATCCAGAGTCAAACAAAAGTACACAAAACATGTTTCTCAAAACATCAATATATAACATGTGAGACTAGGCAATATATATCTCAGGCAAATAACCATGAGTATGGCCATATACTCGTGATCCCACTGCTACATAGATCCTGTGTGCGAGGTCTCACCACTATCGGGAACTACCCCTGGAGGTGGGTCAGTCCATCCCGTCGGTCTTGTCCGATATCTCGCATCTAAAGATGCCACTCGCATTCGAAGATGCCACTCGCATCTGAAGATACCACATAATCAATCCCAGTATGGTACAATGTACTCCATGCTACTTGCATGGTACAACGTACTCCGTGGACCCATATCTCATATCCATAATCATGCTTGTCTCAAAACACACGTGCGAGCATATTTAATCGGTGTGACACACAGTCTACCCGACGCTCCAAGCATGGCTCATCGTATGTCTCATAAAATCAGAACGAACGCTCCAGTACTTTCATAAAATCAAGGAAAATCTCGTGCGAGCCAAGCTCCAGTACGCGTTTCATAAAATCTCATAAGATCTAGTGCGAGCTAAGCTCCAGCACTTTGTCAAAATCATGTAAAACTAGTGCGAGCTAAGCTCCAACACTCTGTCATAAAAATCAAGTGAAAATTTGGTGCGAGTTAGACTCCAGCACCCTGTCACAAAAATCATATAAAAATTTGGTGCGAGTTAAATTCCAACACCCTATCACGAAAATCATATGAAAATCTGGTACGAGTTAGACTCCAGCACCAATGCATGTAAAACTCTAGTGCGAGCTCTTGCTCTAGCACTAATGCATGCATCACATAAATCAAAACTTGTACGAGCTAAGCTCTAGTACGTCACACTTTCATAAAATCACGTAGGCGACTCAGTTATCTCAAAACAATTTCCACAAGAAATCACATTGTTTAAAATATGCAATTTTGTGCATTTTTATTTAAAAGATAGCCAGCCTACCCATGCACGTATCAAAACACCTAAAAACCAAGCAGGAATCTCTTGTTCTTGCTCCTCCGAACTTTTCCTAATTTTTGAAATTTTACCCTTAATAGGGGTATTTTGGTTATTTGCCCATCCGGGCACCCAAAATTCTTATTTTAAATCTAGACCATTCAGACAATTTTAGGGGATGTAAATGATGTCAAAATTATGTAAAGTTACCTCTAGTAGTCCGTAAAATTCTCTTACCTAGAATCACGCGCAAGCTTATCTCGTCTCGCCAATACCAGGTCTCTCAGTCCAAATTCGCTCCAACCAAGTCTACAGAGCTGCATATAACCACGTATTTGGGTCAATTCTAATATATTTATCAGTATTTCACTCTTACTGATCAAATCTAAAGTACTAGGCCCATTTTACTTTATTGGGCCCGATTACACCTTAATGGGTCTCGACCAAGTTTTAGCCTGTTTCCATTTATGAAATCTTTTCTTCGGGTTTATTGGGCTCATTTGGCTTACCAATACTCATCGGGCTTCGTTCCAAACTCATTGGATAGCCCGTATATCATTTACGATAATTACGTTAAAAGTTTGAATACAAGGCATTTTATGCAGAATTAATCTGTAAACTCCATAAAATAATCTTAACTCTGCATTAAGGATTCAAATCATCGTAATTAACTTGTACTTACCCAATACTATGCAGGGTACAAAAATTGGAGCTCAATCGGCTCTCGTTCGGGCTTTGTCGTAGAACTGCACAATTAGGTTAATCTGAGTTAATTTTCATTAAATAAAATATTAAATTTATTTTTGAAATTTACCCATAGGTCAATCTCGACCCTCGGTCAACTTACCCAAATTTCGAGTCATCCTCGATCAACCTTCCCTTTTTTCCTTTCTTTTCCTTCCCCATTCTTCTCGGCCAAAATGGTGCCGTTTTCGGAGCCCTCACCGTCGTCGACGTTTCCGGCCGTTTGGTCGGCCGCTACCAGTACCAAAAGAACCAGCTCTTCCTCCCGATCAGATCGGTGCCCACCGATCACGCCTAGCTGCCGGGGATCGCCAGAATCGAGCCCGTTTTCCCCTCGGTTTTTCGTTTGTCAATTCGTCAGAATCAGCCATCGTCGACGCGCGTCATCGGTGCAGGAGTGTTCATCGGCCTGTCCTCTCTCTTCTCCTGTCCTCACCTGGTCTTGTTGGTCGTCGATGGTCGTCGGTGGCTCGGGTCGTCTTCCTTGGGTTTCAGCTTCGGTTTCACTTTCTCTCTCCTCGTGATTTTCAGATTTTCGTTTCTTTTGTTTTATTATTATTATTATTATTTATAATTTACTTTATTAATATTATAATCATTAAAATACTGTTAAAAATCCCAAAATATCTAATAAATTATATATTTTAATAATAATTAATTAATTTATTTTATTTTAACCATTTTTCGATATATTTTCTCCGTATTTTCGGGATATTGTCCCGAGTTAATTTTCGATAAATCTTAATAATTCCAGATCTTTATCAATTGGACTCGAAATTTGATAATTTCTCTTTCATTGATCAAGATCTCCTAAATCTCTATTTTTAATTAAAATTTTCTTATCGAATTTACACCGAATTTTTTGATCTTTTAACCGTTTTACCCTTCTACACGTTCGGGACAAATTTAGACCGATTTTCCTTCTTGGATCCACTATAATTTCTCATTTAAAATTTGTATCTCTATCCGGACAGTTCAAATCTCATAAATTTAATTTAAAATTCCTAAACTGTCCATTTTCAGATTTTACGTACGTTCGACTACTTCATTCGTATTTATATGATCAAAATCATTCATCTTATGATTCTATTAACATATAACAATATCCATACAATGTGTGAATCATAAGGAAATACGATAAAAATTGGGTCTTATAATGTTAAAGTCAGTGGGAGTCCAGAATGTCAAGATGTGGAAATAAAAGAAATAAGGGTGAATGTACCTTTATCCATTATTGATCCAAAATCCACAATTGACATTAATGTTATCCCAACACTTGTAGAATGTGACAACAATGTTGGTCAACATTTGAACAATGATACACCTCCACAATCAGTCAGACCCTATGACAATCAAGAATTTGATATTCCACCTAATAAAGAAAGGTCGAATACAAATGAATCACAAGGAATAACATTAAGGAGATTTCAAAGGAAAAGGAGATAAGCTATGCCAGAAGACTATGTGATTTATTTATAGGAATCAAACTTTGATCTTGGGATTGATAAAGATCCAGTTACCTTTTCACAAGCCATAGAAAGTTCAGAATTTGCTAAATGGATTGATGCTATGAAGGAAGAGTTAAAATCCATGGAACAAAATAAAGTTTGGGATCTCGTTGAATTGCCTTAGGGATGTAAAAGAGTCGGTTGTAAATGGGTCTTTAAGACCAAATGAGACTCAAAAGGGAAGGTTGAACGTTATAAAGCTAGACTTGTTACCAAGGGTTATACTCAGAAAGATGACATTGATTATATAGAGACATTCTCTCCTATATCTAAGAAAGATTCACTAAGAATAATTATGGCATTAGTGGCTCAATATGATTTGGAGTTACACCAAATGGATGTGAAAACAACCTTTCTTAATGGAGATCTAGAAGAGGAAGTTCACATGGATCAACTTGAAGGTTTTTCCATAGGAAGCAAAAGTTAAATAGTGTGTAAACTTAAGAAGTCAATAAATGGACTAAAATAAGCTTCCTGATAATGGTACATTAAGTTCAATACCATTATTACGTCTTTTGGTTTTAAGGAAAATATTGTTGATCGTTGTATATACCAAAAGATCAGTGAGTGGAAGTTTATATTTTTAGTCTTATATGTTGATGATATTTTGCTTGCAGCAAATGATTTAAGTATACTGCGTGAAACTAAACATTTTCTATCTGAGAATTTTGAGATGAAAGATATGTGAGAGGCTTCTTATGTGATTGGAATAGAAATATTCCGAAAAAGATCAGAAGAAATAATAGGCCTTTCTCAGAAAGCATATATCAATAAAATTCTCGAAAAATTTAACATGAGTAAATGTTCACCTGGGTAGTTCCCATTCAGAAAGGTGATAAATTTAGTCTCATGCAGTGTTCAAAGAATGAATATGAACAAAAGGAAATGGAATCAATTCCTTATGCCTCTGTTGTTGGAAGTTTGATGTACCTGCAGACCTGTACTAGACCGGATATAAGTTTTGTGGTTGGGATGTTAAACAGGTATCAAAGTAATCTTGGAATTGATCATTGGAAAGCTGTAAAGAAAGTTTTGAGGTACCTGCAAGGAACAAAGAATTACATGCTCACATATAAGAGATCTGATCAACTGGAAGTAGTCGGATACACAGATTCAGACTTTGTTGGATATCTTGACAGTAGGAAATCCACTTTTGGTTATCTGTTTCTATTAGCAGAAGGAGCAGTTTCATGGAAAAGTGTGAAATAGACTGTCACCGCTTTATCCATAATAGAAGCAGAATTTGTGGCTTGCTTTGAAGCTACAATTCATGCATTATGGACGCGAAACTTTATTTCAGGACTTGGGGTTGTCAACACCATTACCAAGCCACAAAAAATTTATTGTGATAACTTCGCAACAGTATTTTTCTCAAAGAACGACAAATACTCTAGAGGTGCCAAACATATAGAATTAAAGTATTTTTCCGTTAAGGAGGAGGTTCAGAAACAAACAATGTTCATTCTGCATATTAGTACTGATCTCATGATTGTCGACCCATTAACGAAGGGCTTACAACCCAAATTATTTAAGGAACATGTTTTTAGGATGAGTCTTGATTGTAATGATGTTTTATAGTGACACTTTGAGCTTAATGATATGTTTCTGACACTTTTATGTTTTTCAGTTCTATGATGTTATGTATACATTATTATTTTATATTAACAGGTCATTATTGTGGACCATAATGAAATTATGATATAATTAAGGACCTAATATAATAAATTGTAGGTGTTGTAGTATATGGAAGGGAGTGTTTTACAAATTAGAACATAACTACCATAACTCACGCCGAATACTTTATATATCATGGTATAATGATGAGAAATAAGAAATTAACTTCTATTATAAAGATTTTAATCGACCCAAGTGGGAGAATGTAAGATAAACTTATGATATGTGGCTCTGATTAAATCTAATGGAAGTTAATGTTATGTCACTATCCACTATCCCTAAAATTTAGGAGTCATTATTCCTAAAATTAAGAAACCACATCCACCCACATGGTGGACATGGTTGGAAGTGGTAGTTATCTACTTAAATTAAAATAGGGCCTCTCTTACTCTCAGAAATACATACGGTAATTCTATCTACTTTGTATACGTAAGAGAAATCAAAGCAAAAGAGAGAAACTTGTTTTCAGAAAAAAATTTATTTGCTTTCATAAGAGCTTCTGCAATGGCTTCTTCATTGACTCCCACCGCATATAGAGGTATGTAAATTATTTATTTAAATTATCTTTAAAAAAACATGAGACATCTAGTTTAACAAGATCCTGTGATGTATGTGTAAGAGATAAATACATATACAATTTTTGTTTACACAAATGGCCTACACAAAGTTGCTAGCCCAAACAATATGCAAATGAGACTACAATGAATGAGAAAAATCAAAATATGACCTAAATACTTCCTAAAAATTCACTTAATGCTTCCTAAATTAATTTAACTATATAAATGATAATATGAAATTCTAAAACACTAACCCTAAGAACTAACCATAACAGCCCACCTAAAACAACCTAGAGTACGCATAATGTAGCAGTGAAAATGAAAGTGAAATGTAAGATGACTAATGGCCTAAAATGCATAGGAACCTATTCTATAATTTTTTTAATAATTAAATGAGTTGAATACTACCTAATATGACCTAAATGTGCTTTAAAATTATGCAAACTAGCAGCTAAATGAATGCAAACCTCCCACAACTCAGTTCAGGAAAAATGGTAAAGTTTAATGCACTAACCCTACAACCATGCATGAAACTTAACCTAAATGACTTCCTAAAAATCTCTAAAAATTATATGATATACTTAAGACTTTAAAGTACCTAAGTGAACCTTAAACTGACTAAAAAACAGAACCTAAAAGATTGCCTAAACAATACCTAAATAGTGATGGAATATGGACGAAATACATGATAAACGATTATGTAAAAGCTATCAAGCTAAAGCTACTATTATTCTACAAATTATTCTAAGTAAGTAAGATCTAAATATACCTAAAACCTACCAAATACCATTTAATCAAACCCAACACAAGCTAAAAAAATCTTAAAAGTGACGGTGATAAAAACTGAAGTGGTGGAAAAGGGGTAAAGGGAAATAATGCATGCCAAGTGACTGACTATAAGCTAACTATTTCTATTATGTAAAAGAACTTGAAAAATTCCTAAAACCACTCAACTAATGTACTAAAACATTGCTATTTATAAACTAAAATTAATAAAACAGTACATTTCTCCTAACTAGGCAATAGTGAAATACAAAGAAAAGAAGACATCAAGAAAAGAGCGACTAGAAAGAAAAGACAAGACTCATGAAAATACCGAACCCATTAACATTAATAATATATATTTTAAGTTCTTACTTAATGAAATCTTAAGAACTACTCCTTTACCCATAAATACACCTTTTAAAACGAAACAAATCAACCAAAACAGTGGCAAATACTAATTAGTAGTAAAAAAAAGTTTAAAGAAGAAACTTTTAAATCAAGTTTTATTATAAAAGTTGTTGAGGTAATTTTTCAATCTCATAAGCTTCCATAACCATGAAGCTCAATTAAAATATAAAAATGAAAGATAAAATATGAGTAGAAGAAAATAATATTGCTAAAGATAAAACTTATATTGAAAACTTAAAGGTTAATGTGTTTGAAAACAAAGAACTTAATAAAACAAAAGCTTGAAAACGCAAGAACAGGTAACTAACGAAATGATGGCTGTTTCTTCCTATTAGAATAACACTGAAAAAGCATAAAAAGAAATCTATCTAAACCCAGCAGCTGACCTGTGAGACCCATGTATGTATGACTTTATTAAATGTTAATGGAATTATAAGACATGATTTTTGGATCATATAAATGCAAATGAGAATGAATGAGTATCATGAATGCGAGTGAAGGTTAAATAAGGGCCAAAGTGGCCACAAGTTAAATGAATGGAACTTAAAGCATTCATATTGAATATAAAGATTTAAAACACGAAATGATAATGCATGGATTGTGAATCCTATGTATCCTTTCTAATTCCAAGCAATACGCACAAGTTCCATAACATGAAAATCATAAGGAATGAACCTTTCCATGCTCAAAGTGTGACTAGATTGCAAAATGACTAGTGAAGAAATCAAACACAAATTTTTCCCTTTAAAAACTGGAAAATTTACAACAAGAAGCCTGCAGATGAAGGCCAGATTGATCTCCTATTCAAGGCAGATTGATCCCTTGTGCAAGCAGAACAATTTCAAGTGAATCTGTCAAGGCCAGATGGATCCCCCCATTGGGCAGATCGATTTACATTTACTTCTGCCTAGCAGCGATCGATCCCTTCCTAACTACAGATCGATCTCCATTTAATTTTGTCAAGAGCAGATTGATCTCTTGTTGCCTCTGCCTAGCAAAGATTGATCTCTCCAACAAATGAATAGATCGATCTCTCCCTTTCAAAATTGAATATTTAGAGTTCAAGCCAAGAGGAGATCGATCTCTCCCAAATGAGCAGATCGATCTCCCCCATTGCAAACCTGAAAATTTGAGAGCTAAAAACAAAGGAAAGATCGATTTCCTACCCTAGCAGATCGATCTCACCACTCCTATTCTATAAAAATCCGATAGCCAAACCTCATTCTTCAGCAAATCCAACCACCCCTTCCATTATTATCCAAAATACCAAGCTTTCTCTCTCTAGAATACACCCCTTTCCAAAAAGATTTGAGAAAAAGCTATTAGAGCCAAATTTGTTCATTGTGAGGAGGAGAACAACATAACTTGGAGCCAACATATAACTTGTTTGATTGAAGGAGCTAAGGAGTCTTCCAAATTTGGACAAGAGGAAAGTCAAGCTAGGTGAGTTTCCCATACACTAACTCTAAATATGTATATCTAGATGTTGTTGTGAATAGATTGGTGTATGAATTGATGATAGAAACTACCTAGAATACAATGAATCAAGCATGACCTAGAATGAGTTTAGTGTGAAAAAATATGATATGGTTGATTAGATGAAGAATGGATTATACTAAGGTGTCAACAATGTTATATGCATGATTTGGAGATAGTTTTGTGAAATGAGTTTATGAAATATGGTGAGATGATGAAATGTGCATAGATGATATTGTAGAAATTCATTAATGAATGAGAAATTATGAATAAACATCTATGCCAAGTGTTGATAAGTTACTAATTGAGTTATTAGCTAAATCGAATAAGAATGGCATAATGATGACCAAATGTGATAAGGGGACAAACCTGATGAAATAGGCTAGATAAGATATACTAACTAGTTAAAGTCAAAACATGAGCTATCGGTATTGACTCATATAATTAATGAATGTTACAGCTCTTGAGGATATATCCGGAGCAAAGTGAGCCCAATCGGGTGAAGCGGGGAAGGAAGGAGTTACTTCCAAGTGAATCGAGGTAAGGGAATTGTGTTAGCCCTAGAGGTACCTATACACACTTTCGAGTGCATGGGTGATTTCTTATAGTGTCTAAAGGTCTTAGAATAAAATGAATGATTGAAGGGCAATAAAAAAATGGGATTTGAGAAAAGTTCATGAAAAGCAAGAACATGAGGTTCTTGAATCTTGTACTACTTTTAGCATGTAAAATTAGTAGGCTGGCTAGCATTTAAATGATTTGCACGAAAATAACTTGATTTGGTTTTTATAATCATACTTGCAAAGGATGAGCCACCTACATGAGTTCTATGGAAATGAAAACATGCTAGAGCGTTGCTCGCATGAGATTTGATGTGGTTACACGTGCATTAGTGTTGGAGCTTAGCTCGCACTAGTTTTTACATGGATTTCACGATATAGTGCTAGAGCATAGCTCACACTAGAATTTTACATGCATGAGTGCTGGAGCCTTGCTCGCACTAATTTTCACATGGATTTTTATGACATTGTGATGGAGCCTAGCTCGCACTGATTTTCATATTGGTTTTGACATTGTACTGGAGTGTTGCTCGCACTAGATGTCCACTATACTTGTTGTCATGCTTGAGACTACTCACACGTGGTTTTATGACATGTTGGGAGCCGTGCTAGGAGCTTCTGGTAGGCTGTGTGCCACGTCGATTAAATAGGCTCGTACGGGCGTATTGAGATGTGGCAATGTATGATGTGATGATACTGGTCCACGAAGTACGTTGTACCATGCAAATAGTATGGAGTACGTTGTACCATGTATGGATATGATATATATACCGTCTTTGAACGATGAATATTCTGCTATGGACCGACAGGTTGGAAGTGACCCACCTCATGTACGAAAGCAAATAGAAGTGATACCCCGCACACTAAGATTCGGGTAGCCTGGGATCACAGAGGTTATGACCATAGTCCTAGTTATTTCCCTTATTAATATTATATGTCTATCTCACATGTCTTAGTTTATGATAAATCCATGTTTAAAATGTGTTTTTGGGTCAAGACAGTCCATGGGAGGGGTTGAGTCCTGACAAATGGTGAATTGTATCGATTTGTGTTGAGTTTTTAAATGCTTTGAAGTGCACATTGCATGATGATTTACCATGATTTGATTTCGATTTACGCATGATGATTTTCCATGCTTGTTTAAGAATTATGCACTATTTTAAATAGCATGAACTGCTTTACATATCATGAACACGAGTATGAACTGTTATATTTTGGGTATGACAAGTAACTGTGTGGTTTAACATGGCATCACGATCACGTAGATAGTACAGTTATCTACCTGCTCGCATGATTGCCTTACTAAGCATATGGTTTGCTCACCCCCTTATTTTCCCCTTCTACAGAGCACTTACAGTAGATAGAGAGGGATTAAGGATTGAATTTTTGGTGTCCGCTGCATCCCATCACACGAGGTATACACATTTGTATAGTTTTTGTATCTAGACATGTCAAAGCACAGTAAAATCTTTAAATGTAATTTTTGGGAATGTAAAAGTTTGTAAACGCATGTAAACAACAATTCTGATTTAAAAATACAAGTGTTTACATTTAAATAAATTGTAAATTGAAATGATTTGATTTGGATGAGATTTACACCGATACACAGCCTAACTGTTGGTGGTGTAAAGTTCACGATCAGGGTAAGGTAAAGGTAAAGAACAAACAATAAGAAATAGATCAAATAACAAACAAAAATTGAAAAATTTGTAGTTGATTTTTAGTTGATTAAGGGTCATGACAATTTATTTAATATCAGAGCAGAGTTGGTATGATGTGTGACGGTGTAAAAATTTAGAAAAATTACATCCCCATGTTACTGTACTTATCTAGATACCACTGTGTATATCGAGATGGGTTTGACTAAGAAATAATTGTGAATGTAGGAATCTTGGAATAATACCTAACACCAGTCGCAGTAGAGGGATGAGAGCACGAGTTAGAGGCCGTAGGGGTAGGCTTAGGGACCGTGCTGAGCCGATACCACATGAGACTCATGAGGAGGTAAAGGTGGAGGCTGATGTTGAGCATGCTCCACATGGTCCAACAAAGAGACCCGAGAGTACTGAGGTGCATTTCGTAAGGATAGAACGGAGCTTAGAGGTAATTTTAGAGTTGATTGTCCAATCGTTACCTGGAGCTGGGGGCGCGTAGGGGCCAACTGCACAGAGTGATGCTGAACAAGTAGCTGCTCTTGAGAGACTTGCACAGCTAGCCCAAGAACCTCAGACTACAGATACTCTTACACCTCTACCAGTAGAGGATACACCATCTACTGTTGCTCTACCACAGGCTAGTAGAGATTGAGGTTATGGATGTGACCTGGATAGGTTATGGCAGTTTTAAAAATTTAAGCCGTCATCTTTCAGTGGAGTTAAAGACCCAGTAGCTGCAAAGGACTGGGTGAATGAGAATGAGGAACTATATGGATTTTTCGAGTGCACTACTATCGAAATGGTTGCTTTTGTTGTATTCATGCTGAAATGATCGACAGAGCATTGGTCAAAGTCCACAAGACCTATTTTGAGATCCCAGCATAGGAAGATCAGCTAGGATGTATTTTTGGAGGCCTTCTGGAGGCAATATGTTTCGGATACTGTGCAGTGGAGACTACAAATGGAGTTCTTGGATTTGATCCAGGGGAGCAAATCGGTGGATGAGTATGAGACTAAATTTATCTCCCTGGGCAAGTATGATCCTGACACGATGGATAGTGAAGTCAAGAAGGTCTGAAAGTTCGTGGATGGACTGAAACAATGTAAAACCCGAATTTAGTTAAAACACGAAATGAGTATGTTCGTGAAAGGAAGGATTGAAATGGTCCCAAATTTAAACGAACGGGATTCGGACTGGATATAAGGATTTAAAACGCGAAATTTAAAAATGCAAAAGGATTCAAATAGAATTCTTGAACACGTGAAGGGCAAAACGGTCAAAAGACTGAAAGCCGGAATAAATTTGACAAGAAAATTTAATTAAAAATAATGGAATTGAGAATCTTGATCAATAATGAAGAAATAATTAAATTTCGAGTCCAATTGATCAAGATCCGAAATTTTTAGAAATACCGAAAAGTCACTCGGGACAATATCCCGAAAATATGAAGAAATTATACCAAAAAAATGGTTAAAAATATAACAAATAAATTAAATAAATTTAATTGGAAAAAACATTAAATTTTTAGATATTTTAGAATATTTTTGACTAAAATAATGAATATAATAATAAACTAATTTATAAATAATAATAAATAAAAATAAAATAATTAAGTAAAAAAAAAGAGAGAAAGAATCAGAAAATTGGTTGAGGAGAGAGAAGAAAATGGAAACCGAGGAAGAGGAAGACGACCCGCGCGTGGCCCGTTCGATCCATGGCCACCGACGACCGACGACGCCCACGAACAGCCGAAGAGAAAAAGGAGAGGCCGACGATCTTGTGGGCACCGGTGACACGCGCCAAGGACCACCGAATCCGACGAACGGAGGAGGAGAAACCGACGGGAGAAAGGAGCTCGATTTCCAGCGATCCACGGCAGCTGGGCTCAGACGACAGACACCGGCGTGATCGGGAAGAGGATACGATTCTTTTGAGATCGATGTCGGCCGGCGAAACCACCGAAATCCGGCGGATCGAGAGGGAGAGTGCCGCGAAGGGAGAAGAGGAATCCGGCGGCCACCGGGGTGATTCGGCCAACCCCGACCCCAGCCGAACACTCTCCCAGTGCAGGCGCACCGTTTGGCGCCATAAACGAGCCGAGAACCGACCGAAAATGCCATGAACGATGACGGGAACATCTGAACCGGTAGGAACCTGTTCAGCAAAGAGGTGAACTGACTAAACCGGATCGGTCTGAACCGGGTTTGAACCGGACTGAACCGGTTCAGCCAAGAAATAAGGGAAAAAGGAGAAAAAGAGAAAAAGGAAAAAGGGAAAGAATTTTTGGGGATACACCGGACATCGGGTAAGTCGGTAAGAGGTCAAAAGTGACCAATTTGATTTTTGAAAATTTTATTTAAATTATATTTAATCAAAAAGTAACCTGGGATTAAATATATAATTGTGCAATTTTACGACAAAGCCTGAAAAGAGAGCCGATTGAGCTCCGATTTTTGTACCCCGCATCATATTGGGTAAGTATATTTTAATTACGATAATATGTGTCTTTTAATACAGAGTTTGATTATTTTACGAAATTTATGGATTAATTCTGTATAAAAAAGAATATTAATCGGAATTGTAACGTAATTACCGTAAATAGTATACGGGCTATCCAATGAGTTTGGAATGAAGCCCGATGATTATTTATAAGCTGAATGAGTCCAGTAAACCCGAATAAGGGATTTAATAAGTATAAACGGGCTGAAAATGGATCGAGGCCCATTAAGGTGCGATCAGACCCAATAAGAGTAAATTGACCTAATTAATTAAATCGACTATAGTAAACGCGAGAATTATATTTATTGAGTTAAATTGACGTGGTAAATAATTATCTGCAGACCCAGAGATGGGATTAGCAGCAAATCGGATTGGACGAGCCTCCGACAGTGGAATTTAGATACGCGCTCGATGAGAATCGAGGTAAGGGAATTTTGTAGGTGCATAGAGATTTCTATACGTATTTATTGAGGGGATTTAAAGGGCTTAGAATTCCTTAAAGTATCTAGAAAATGAAATTAAAATTTTTACAAAAATCGGGGCTTAGATAAATAAAGAAAAAGATGATTTTGCCCCTGAGAGTAAAATTTACAAAAAGGGTAGTAAAACAGATAAATTGCATGATTTTCATGTTTTGATGTTTTATATGAATGTATTGCTTTGGTTTAAGCAAATTTACACATAGGTTGGCTGTTGACTTTATGAATTATACGAAAGGGTATCGGTTTGTACCGGTTACTATTTAAAAATATGTTTTATCAAAATTGAGCCACGTATCATATTTATTCGAGTAAAAAGAGTGCTAGAGTCTTACTCGCACTAAATTTTACTGATTTATTACTCATGAAAAGCCGTACTAGAGCATTGCTCGTACGAGAAATTTGTGTATGTACAAAACCGTGCTGGAGCTTCGCTCGTACGAGATTTTAGATATCATGATATGCATAGCATGGTGCTGGAGCTTCGCTCGCACTAGACGCGAGTTGACATGCATATAGTCGTGCGGAAGCCTCCTGTAGACTATGTCACAGAGAGTTGAGATGCTCGCACGTATACTTTGAGCCATGGGTTGGTTATCGACATAGTGTTGGGGTGGATAAGACCTACGACAGGAACCCCCGGACTATGATATGGGTCCACAGAGTACGATGTACCATGTATGTCACACGGAGTACGCTATACCATGCAGTCATGATGACTCGATGATGTTACTTGATATTCTGGCGGGTAGGATTTGACCCCACCTCCTGTTGCAGTTGTGATGCCCCGCACACCGGGATCCATGTAGCCTGGGATCACAGGGACAAAGTATGGCCATAGTCCTCGATTTTCATACAGTAACCTACATGCCTCACATGATATCATACGATCTGAATAGACCAGGATGAACCCGAGGGAAGGGTAATGTCCCGATTTATGTTTTTAAAAGAGATGTGATTTAATGAATCAAGGTATTCCCGAGAGTTGGGTTTAGCCTTGATGTTGTTGTTTTATGATAAAACAAATGAGGTTTAACGTGATGAGTTTATGATGAACACAAATAAGTTTTAAATGTGACGAGCATGAGATGTCATACAAGATGATTTTTCCATGTTTGATTTATATGTCGACTTCATGATTTCTCTTATATGATATATACATACATGTGGCATCGTTTTAGTTATACCTCATGCTCCCAATGTAAACGATTTTATATCATAACATTATCAGCACGTAGACAGTATAGTTATCTACATGCTTACATTATTGCCTTACTGATCTGTTTATGCTCACCCTTTCATTTTTCATCCTACAGGGTACATTCAGTAGAAGGGAACGACGGTAGTCTTGCATTTTGGTTATCCGCTGCTTCTTATCAAGACCAGGTATACACATTTGTATAATTTTTGTATCTGAACATATAGAGGCACAGTACTGTACATGGATGTAATATTGGGGATGTATTTATTTAAAATAAATTGATATGTAAATGAAATATGAAAATGGAATGGTAAATAGGTGAGAGGTGACTAACACCGAATCATAGCCCAACTGTTTAGTAGTGTAACTATTCACGACGGGTAAGGAAATTAAAAAGCAAAAAATTTACTCTGATTTTTAGGTAATTTAGGTCGTGATAGAAAAGATGGTATCAGAGCAGAGTTGGCCTGATATGAGTCGGTGTTAGTGGTTAAGTAAATTTACATCCCCATGTATTGTGCATTGTTTAGATACAATTGTGTATATCAAGATGGAAGTGCAGCTAAAAATTTAGTTTCGAATGCAAGAATATAGTTTTTATAACTGATAGTCGCTATAGTAGAGGAACGAGTACACATGCTCGAGGCCATAGAGATCAGCTTGAGAGTCGAATGAGTCATCACATGAGACTCAAGATGAGAGTGAGGTGGAGGCTGATGTTGAGCATACTCCATAAGGTCCAATAAAGAGACCAAACAGTATTGAGACACGCTCTGAGAGGATGGAGTGGAGTGTAGAAAATATTTTGGAGTTATTTACTCAATCTATGTAGGTAGTTGAGGATAGGCAGGGTAAAGCCTAAACAGATGCCTCAGACTATAGAGATTTTCACACCCCTCCTGTATATAGCGAAGTAAAGAAACCAATAGTTGTTGAGGATTGGGTGAATGAGATAGCAAAGTTGTATGAATTCTTTCGGTGTATGTCGACTGAGAAAGTGACTTTTAAATACATTTATGTTAGAGGGCGAGACGGAGCATTAGAGGAAGTTCGTTCGACCAATCTAAAGAGTTAGACGTCCAAAACCGACATGAAAAATAATTCTGGATGTATTATGGTGACAGAATATCCCAAACACTGTTTAAAGAAAATTTATAGGTAAAATTTCTTACACTGACCTAGAGACACTAGTTGATTGATGAGTATGAAACTTAATTTATATCTCTTGACAGGTGTGAACCTGACACTATGGGCAGTGAGGGTCGAAAAGCCCAAAAGTTCATAGAATGCTCAAATTATCGATTAGAGTCCGATTGGCTCATTACTTATGTCGAGGCAGTGTGTAAAATACAGTTACGTGAATAATATCATGTGCTGCACGCCTCTGAGATTGAGAAAGGTAGTAAGGGTCGAAATAGAGACAAAAGAGAATAGAGAATGACAAATATGTCAGAGCAGGAAAGAGACCAGTTGGTAAGAGATTAGAATTGATGAGTTATGGGGTAAGATGATTGGTAAGGCCCTAGTGTATCCAATTTTAACACTTTTGAGGGGTATAGTAATTTGAGAACCTCGACATGCTCCGTGGCAGCGTAAGCAATGTTAGTAGGGTGAGCAGTGTAGCAGTGTAATGGTGTAACAGTGTAAGCAATGTAAGTAGTGTAGGATGTGTGGCAGATACCACGGAAGTAGGGCCTACAACTACACTTTATTGACTAAAATAGGTGTTAAGTATGGTAAGATGGATCACTTAATTAATGATTACTCAGAGTGGGTGAGACTGCCCCACAGAAGGGCAAAGAGACAGAGAAAACCCTATTGATATCCCTACATCGAAAAGGGAGGCCACAGCCAAAGAGAAGGGGAAAATAGGCTGTTGGATGAGGGCGAGTGTATGCCTTGGACCAGGATACTATTGATGTTTCATATGATGTGGTGAAAGATACCACACTAGTTATGAATAGTGAAGTAATTATTTTAATTAATCTTGGTGCCACGTATTTAGTCATACCATCTTCATTTGTATATCAGTTAGTAAAAAACGTGAATGCCTACATCCGTGGGCACAATGCTGATAGTTAGTACCCCAATAGAGGAGGGTTAACTAACGAAATAATTATTAAGAGAATATAAGTTGAAAATAGGGGTGAAAACATCACTGAACAATGTACTGTAAGTTTTGACGAGTAATAAAAGGGGAGTATCGATTGAAATTAAAGGAGCAAATGATTGTACTTACAGAATGAGTAATGACATAGTTTTGTTATAAGTGATATACGAAAGGAGATGAGTTTTAAGATATGATAAATCCTAAATACGAGATAGAATAGAATAAGAGGTGTATGCAAGGTACAAATATCTATGATACGTGAAGTAATTTGGATTAAAGCAATTAGTAGCGAATATGAATTGTGACCACATGGACTGATATGTAATGTAATTGTGGTCAAGTCTGAGGGTTAATAAAAGTATTTCAAAATACCTCCCCACCTGAAGACTTGACAGCGTCTAAAAGTATACATAAACCTATAAATTGAAATCGATAGTCGTAAAATATACGTTTAAAATTAGGGTACCTTTACTGGTACAATAAGAAATATAGAATTCGATTAATCAAGAAAGTTTAAAAAATTTAAAATTTTATAAAAGCCGTTAAAAAGGAAATGACGCGAATTAGTATTTTTAACGGAAGCGATTTTGAAAGGACATTATACGTTTATGCGTACATAGGTCAAGGAAATGGGTAATTGAAATATTCAATGGAATTCAACTATGATGAGGTATTTAAACTTTACCTGGACCGATTTATTATCATCCTTATTGATGATGTTTTAGGTGTATTTACAATCCAGGGAAATCATAAGCAACAATTGAAAATTGTTTTTACTGATGATTTGTTGAGAATTCTCTAAATGGACTACTTTGTTGACACGTTTAACTTAGAAAAAGTTGTATTTGAATGGAATGATAGACGTGATAGGAGTTTTGGTGTACTGAAGTAATAAACTGACCACCCCATTTATTCTCACCATACCCAACAGATTAAGAGGTTTTTCATGAGTTTATGGATACCTTAAAATAATGAATGGACTGCGTATTGATGCAAAAAGGGAAGATAGTCGATTATGAATCCAGACAACTCAAGGATCATGAAAGGACTATCCGACCCATGATTTAAAGTTGACAGCGATAGTGGTTGTATTGAGTATATGACACTACTATGTATACGGTGAGAAATTTCAGGTATGCACTGATCCTAAAAGCCCCAAGTATCTATTTTCACAGAAAGAGTCGGATATGAGAACAAAAAGAGAGTTAGAGTTTTTGAGGGATTTTGATTGTGGAAATTGTACCACCCAAGAAAGGCTAATGTAATGGCTAATGCCTTGAATAGAAAGAGCCTCGGGATGGTATTACACATGATGGTCAGGGAGCGTGAGCTGCTAGAGCAGTTGTAAGCCTCAGTAGTGATGTGATCCCCTCTGATGATGACAGTGAGTGTGAGACAGCTAGCCTGAGATTAGAACCGGATTTGAGTGACCGAATTTGATAGACTTAGCATGATGATCGGCAGGGTGTCGATAGTGTGGGTCAGATTCAGATGGGTACAGTGGCAAAGTTCACAAAGAGAGATAATGGCTTACTGAGGTTCAAAGACAGTATAAGTGCTCCCTAGGACCACAGCGATGAGGTGGAGTTATTGTCAGAAGCTCACTCTTCGGGAGATACAGTGCATCCAAGAAGTAATAAATATATATATATCAAAATCTTTAAAAAGGGAATTGGTGTTCAGATATGAAAAGAGACATGGTAGAGATTGTGGAAAAGTGTCTCGTATGTCAGCAGTGTAAGGTAGAGCAAAAAAAGTTGCAAGGTTATTGCAGTTTCTACCTATATTGACACGAAAATGGGAACAAGTTACCATGAATTTCGTGATGGGTTACAGAGGACCCCAATGAATCACAAGGTTATCTGGGTGATAGTCGATAGATTGACTAAATCTACCCACCTTCTGGTTAGGAAATTCTCAGATACTCTGAGTGTGTAGGCGGATTTATATGTATGGAAAATTGTGGAACACAAGTATTTTTTTTTCAGTGAGCATTGTATCATATAGGGATTCCCCCTTCACTTCCCATTTCTGGGAACGTTTTCAGGAAGCTATTGGGAACCTAACTGAGTGTTAGCACAGCTTTCCATCCTCAGACAGATGATCAGTCAGAGAGGACTGTACAGGTTCTGGAGGATATAATAAGAGCGTGTGCCATTTATCTTATAAGCTCTTGGGATGATCAGTCGTAACTGATCAAATTCGCCAATAATGACAGTTGTCACTCTAGTATCGGGATGACTTCAAATGAGACATTGTATGGTCGTAAGGGTTGTTTCCCCGATTTGATAAGAAGAGGTGGGTAACAGATATAGAATTGTTCCTGAATTGGTAAGACAAACCTCTGAGGATGTTCAGTTAATTGTGAAGGATTAAGAACACCTCAGAGCAGATAGAAAAGCTATGTTGACAAGAGACAAAAACCATTGGAATTCACCGAGGGTGAATTTATATTGTTAGAAGTTACATGCTCTTATGACATAACATAAGGACGTAACGAGATCCGAAAAGAGATTGGACAAAATAGGAGACAAGGCTTGTAGGTTGGCGTTACCACTTGAATAAGCAGGCATCCACAATGTGTCCTATCTTATGATGCTTCGAAAATACTATCCGGATCCAGCATATGTAATCGGATATGAGCTTCAACAGCTTAGCTCAATGAAAGTATAACGTATGATTGGAAAACTCGATTCAGGTATTAAATGGGAAGTAGAAAGTGTTGAGGTTTAAGATGATCTCCCTAATTAAAGTATGTTGGTAGTATTATACTCCAGAAAAAGTCACTTGAGAATGACAGTATATGATACAATAGACGTACCCGGAGTTGTTTATGGATTCATTTAACTTGGTTCTAATTTGGAGGACCAAATTTCTTAAGTGGGGGAGATTTTGTAAAACCCGAATTTAGTTAAAACACGAAATGAGTATGTTCGTGAAAGGAAGGATTGAAATGGTCCCAAATTTAAACGAACGGGATTCGGACTGGAGATAAGGATTTAAAATGCGAAATTTAAAAATGCAAAAGGATTCAAATAGAATTCTCGAACACGTGAAGGGAAAAACGGTCAAAAGACCAAAAGTCGGAATAAATTCGACAACAAAATTTAATTAAAAATAATGGAATTGAGACTCTTGATCAATAATGAAGAAATAATTAAATTTCGAGTCCAATTGATCAAGATCTGAAATTTTTAGAAATATCGAAAAGTCACTCGGGAAAATATCCCGAAAATATGAAGAAATTATACTAAAAAAATGGTTAAAAATATAATAAATAAATTAAATAAATTTAATTGGAAAAAACATTAAATTTTTAGATATTTTAGAATATTTTTGACTAAAATAATGAATATAATATTAATAAACTAATTTATAAATAATAATAAATAAAAATAAAATAATTAATTAAAAAAAGAGAGAGAAAGAATCAAAAAATTGGTCGAGGAGAGAGAAGAAAATGGAAACCGAGGAAGACGACCCGCGCGTGGCCCGTCCGATCCACCGCCACCGACGACTGACGACGCCAACGAACAACCGAGGAGAAAGAGGAGAGGCTGACGATCTTGTGGGCACCGGTGACGCGCGCCAAGCACCACCGAATCCGACGAACGGAGGAGGAGAAACCGACGGGAGAAAGGAGCTCGATTTTCGATGATCCACGGCAGCTGGGCTCGAACGACGGACACCGACGTGATCGGGAAGAGGATGCGATTCTTTTGAGACCGATGTCGGTTGGCGAAACCATCGAAATTTGGCGGATCGAGAGGGACAGTGCCGTGGAGGGAGAAGAGGAATCCGACGGCCACCGGCATGATTCGACCAACCCCGACCCCAGCCGAACACTCCCCCAGTGCAGGCACACCGTTTGGCGCCAGAAACGAGTCGAGAACCGATCAAAAATGCCATGAACGGCGACGGGAACATCTGAACCGGTATGGACCGGTTCAGCAAAGAGGTGAACCGGTTGAACCGGACCGGACTGAACCGGGTTTAAACCAGACTGAACCGGTTCAGCCAAGAAATAAGGGAAAACGGGAGAAAAAGAGAAAAAGGAAAAAGGGAAAGAATTTTCGGGGATACACCGAACTTCGGGTAAGTCGGTAAGAGGTCAAAAGTGACCGATTTGATTTTTGAGAAATTTATTTAAATTATATTTAATCGAAAAGTAACCCGAGATTAAATATATAATTACGCAGTTTTACGACAAAGCCCGAAACGAGAGCCGATTGAGCTTCGATTTTTGTACCCCGCATCATATTGGGTAAGTATATTTTAATTATGATAATATGTGTCTTTTAATACAAAGTTCGATTATTTTACGAAATTTATGGATTAATTCTGTATAAAAAAGAATATTAATCGGAATTGCAACGTAATTACCGTAAATAGTATACGGGCTATCCAATGAGTTTGGAACGAAGCCCGATGATTATTGGTAAGCTGAATGAGCCCAGTAAACCTGAAGAAGGGATTTAATAAGTATAAATGGGCTGAAAATAGGTCGAGGCCCATTAAGGTGCGATCGGACCCAATAAGAGTAAATTGACCCAATTAATTAAATCGACTATAGTAAACGCGAGAATTATATTTATTGGGTTAAATTGACGTGGTAAATAATTATCTGCAGACCCAGAGATGGGATTAACAGCAAATCGGATTGGACGAGCCTCCGACAGTGGAATTTAGATACGCGCTCGACGAGAATCGAGGTAAGGAAATTTTGTAGGTGCATAGAGATTTCTATACATATTTATTGAGGGGATTTAAAGGGCTTAGAATTCCTTAAAGTATCTAGAAAATGAAATTAAAATTTTTACGAAAATCGGGGCTTAGATAAATAATGAAAAAGATGATTTTGCCCCTGAGAGTAAAATTTACAAAAAGGGTAGTAAGGCAGATAAATTGCATGATTTTCATGTTTTGATGTTTTATATGAATGTATTGCTTTGGTTTAAGCAAATTTACACATAGGTTGGCTGTTGACTTTATGAATTATACGAAAGGGTACCGGTTTGTACCGGTTACTATTTTAAAAAGATGTTTTATCAAGATTGAGCCACCTATCATATTTATACGAGTAAAAAGAGTGCTACAGTCTTACTCGCACTAAATTTTACTGATTTATTACTCATGAAAAGCCATACTGGAGATTACTCGTACGAGAAATTTGTGTATGTACAAAACCGTGCTGAAGCTTCGCTCGCACGAGATTTTAGATATCATGATATGCATAGCGTGGTGCTGGAGCTTCGCTCACACTAGACGTGAGTTGACATGCATATAGTCGTGCGGAAGCCTCCTATAGACTGTGTGTCACAGAGAGTTGAGATGCTCGCACGTATACTTTGAGACATGGCTTGGTTATCGACATAGTATTGGGGTGGATAAGACCTATGGCAGGCACCCCCGGACTATGATATGGGTCCACGGAGTACGATGTACCGTATTTATCACACAGAGTACGCTGTACCGTGCAGTCATGATGACTCGATGATGTTACTTGATATTCTGGCGGGTAGGATTTGACCCCACCTCCCGTTACAGTTGTGATGCCCCGCACACCGAGATCCGTGTAGCCTGGGATCACAGGGACAAAGTATGGCCATAGTCCTCGATTTTCATATAGTAAACTACATGCCTCACATGATATCATACGGTCTGAATAGACCAGGACGAACCCGAGGGAGAGGTAATATCCTGATTTATATTTTTAAAAGAGATATGATTTAATGAATCAAGGTATTCCCGAGAGATGGGTTTAGCCTTGATGTGGTTGTTTTATGACAAAACAAATGAGTTTTAACGTGATGAGTTTATGATTAACACAAATAAGTTTTAAATGTGACGAGCATGAGATGTCATGCAGGATGATTTTTCCATGTTTGATTTATATGTCGACTTCATGATTTCTCTTATATGATATATACATACATGTGGCATCGTTTTAGTTATACCTCATGCTCCCAATGTAAACGATTTTATATCATGACATTATCAGCACGTAGATAGTATAGTTATCTACCTGCTTACATTATTGCCTTACTGAGCTGTTTATGCTCACCCTTTTATTTTTCACCCTACAGGGTATATTCAGTAGAAGGGAACAACAGTAGTCTTGTATTTCGGTTATCCACTGCTTCTTATCAAGACCAGGTATACACATTTGTATAATTTTTGTATCTGAACATATAGAGGCACAGTACTATACATGGATGTAATATTGGGGATGTATTTATTTAAAATAAATTGATATGTAAATGAAATATGAAAATGGAATGGTAAATAGGTGAGAGGTGACTAACACCGAATCATAGCCCAACTGTTTAGTAGTGTAACTGTTCACGATGGGTAAGGAAATTAAAAAGCGAAAAATTTTCTCTAATTTTTAGGTAATTTGGGTCGTGACAAACAAGCCATCAGGTCCCGATTGGTTCCTTTTGACATACCGACCTACGAGGAGGCAATGCACAGGGCACAGTTGTGTGAACAAGATATTGAGCGTGTTGCCTCAGAGTTTGGGAAGGTTCGTAGAGTGAGGGATACAGATAGAAAGAGACAGGCAAAGGATAGAGGCTTTAGTTACAGAGGAAGCAAGAGATTTTTTTAGAAGAGGTCGAAGATTGAAGAGATCTGGGAAAGGACAGTTAAGCCTCCCATGTATTCGGCCATAGCTCCAACAAATGGTATAGTGATTGGAGGGCCACGGCCTACGACAGAACAATGCGGTAAGTGCGATAGGTACCATAGTACTCGGCCATGTTATGGATCTCCTACAGTATGTTTCCAATGTGGGAAGCTAGGGCATGTGATCTGAAATTACTCAGGGATGACTGAGAGTGCCCCACAGAAGGGCAAGGAGCCGGAGAGAGCTCCAGTTGATACTCTTTCTCTGAGACGGAGGGCGATAGCTGAAGAGAAGGGGAAGCAGGTAGTTGGCAGAGGGTAAGTGCACGCCTTGGACTAGGATACTGCAAATTAGTCGTTAGATGTGATGAAAGGTACCATCTTAATCTTTGATCTTGAAGCTTATGTTTTGATAGATCCTGGTGCCACACATTCATTTATATCACTGGCATTTGCATGTAAATTATTTAAATATGTGAAGCTTACCCCGTTAAGTAGGAGGATGCTAATAAACACTCCCATGAACAATAGTCAGCTAGTTGAGTATGTGTTTAGGGATTATAAGTTGAATGTAGGGGAAAAAGAGATGTCAGCCGACCTCATTTTGATGTATATGAAAGACTTTGATGTAATCCTAGGAATAGATTGGTTGGCTACAAACCGTTCTGTAGCTGATTGTTTTTCTAAGATGGTAACTTTTTCAGGGATAGATAACATTACCGTAAGTTTCCCCAAACAATGTAATGTAAATCCCTTTGAAAAGTAATGAGAGCAATCATTGTTGTAAGTGAAATAGATGCATGACTATGCTGACTGAATGATTAATATTTTGAAAGGTTATATTGTATACGTGGTTGAGATGATTAAGGCACGTCCGGAATTGAGAGACATCACAGTGGTTAGGGAATTCCCAGACGTCTTTTCGAATGATTTACCTGGGTTACCACCGGATAGAGAGATAGAGTTTAGTATAGATCTGGCACCTGGTACAGAGTCGATATCTAAGTCACCGTACAGAATGGCTCTGATGGAATTGGAGGAACTAAAGAAACAGTTACAGGAGTTGTTGGATAAGGGGTTCATCAGACTGAGTGTATCACCTTAGGGAGCACCGGTACTGTTTGTAAAGAAGAAGGATGGGAGCATTCGATTGTGTATTAACTACAGGTTGTTAAATAAGGCGACCATCAAGAAAAAGTACCCACTTCCACGCATCGATGACTTGTTGGATCAGCTTCGGGGAGCACAGGTCTTTTCTAAGATAGATCTGAGATCTAGGTACCATCGGTTGAGAATTCGGGATGAAGGTGTAACCAAGACAGTTTTTCACACCTGGTATGGTCATTTTGAGTTTATGGTTATGCCATTTGGGTTGACGAATACTCTTGCAGCTTTCATGTCGTGGATGAATGAGGTGTTTCACTAGTACTTGGATAGATTTGTTATCGTATTCATCAATGATATTTCGGTGTATTCGAGATCTAGAGAGAAGAATGAGCACCACCTAAGGATAGTGCTACAGACCCTCCGGGAGAAGAAGTTGCTAAACTTAGTAAGTGTGACTTTTGGCTAAAGTATATCTCTTTTCTGGGTCATATTGTATCGAAGGATGGTGTGTCTGTGGACCCATCCAAGATTGAAGAAGTGGTTCAGTGGTAGAGACCCCAGACAGTTATGAAGATCAGAAGTTTCCTGGGTTTAGCTGGATATTATTGACGATTTATGGAGGGATTCTCGAGATTAGCTACTCCGTTGACACGTCTCATAAGAAAGAATGTTGAATTTGTATGGGACGATAAATGTGAAAAGAGTTTTCAAGAGTTGAAGAGGAGATTAACCACAGCTCCGCTTCTCACCATTCCTACCAGCTCAGGAGGCTTTTCTGTATACACAGATGCTTCATACCAAGAACTGGGCTATATGCTTATGCAGGATGGGAAGGTAGTCGCCTATGGATCGAGACAGTTGAAGGACCATGAGAGAAACTACCCGACCCATGATTTAGAGTTGGCGGCCGTGGTATTTGCCTTGAAAATATGGTGCCATTATCTTTATGGTGAGAAATTTCAAGTATTTACTGACCACAAGAGCCTTAAGTATCTGTTCTCACAGAAGGAGTTGAACATGAGGCAGAGAACATGGCTTGAGCTTTTGAAGGATTATGATTATGAGATCTTACACCGCTCGAGTAAGGCGAATGTAATAGCTGTTGCACTGAGTAGGAAGCATCTCGGGTTGGTATCATACATGATGATCAGGGAACACGAGCTATTGGAACAGTTTGCGAGCCTTAGTTCGGATGTGACCCTGCCTGATACTGATAGTGGCTTTAGGGTAGTTAGCCTGCGGTTGGAACTAGATCTGGTAGATCGTATCCAGCAGGCTTAATAGATTGATCAGCAGTGCAGTGATATTATTGGGCAGATACAGAGGGGTACTGATAATTCTATATTTTTAGAATTATTTGTGCTTAATTTCCTAATTAATTATTTAAATCCCCAATTTATTTTGTTAATTATCCCATTTATTTAATTAAAATTCTCATGTTTGTAGATAAATTAAATCCGAATGAATTTTGAATATTTCGGTAGAAAATGAATCAGAATTGGGCTAAAATCGAGATTGAGCCACGCGGACAACACGAGCCATGCCACCTAGCACATCCAATTGGACAAGAAGATCGATGACATGGAAATATCTTTTCAAGGAGCCAATGGTGTGATGACAAGTGGCCAAAAAAAAAATGCCAACTCATCTTGGATGGAAAATTACAATTTTACCCCTAGTGTGTTTATAAATAGAAAAAGATAGGAATTGAAGAGAATGTAATTTTTAGGGTAGATTATCTTTTAGGTTATTTTCTAAGCTTCCTTTGTTAGGAATTTCCAAGTAGTTTTTTTCTCAACAATTAATTTTACTATTCATGACATTTTGTTCTTAATGTTTTATGAAGTTTTTCATTTTTTTCTTTGCTAGGTTACTTAGAGTTCATTGTATCAAAAGTATTTCCTTGGCATTCGAGTCAATGAAAGTTAATGGAAAATGTTTGCCTCTCTTTTTCTCATTTTCGGTTTTCTTCAACTATGATTGTTTTTGTTAAAGCAAGTTTTCTTTTTCTCATTCTCGGTTTATCATCTTCTTGAGTATTCGGGTGACAGTTTTTAATTTTTTTTTTTTTCATTCATTCTTCTCCATTTCGGTTCTGGTGCCTTGATGTGGATGGATGTTGAACATTGTTCCATATCAAGAGCAATGTGGAATCATGTTGGAAAAGATATTAATGCAAACCGAGGGTGATGGATTCCCAGTTCATGTGCATTCGGGTATTGTTAGCTTGGTTAATTTTTCAGTTGTCAATCTTTACTTAGTTCTTTACTTTTTGAACTTCTATCTAGTAATGCATTGTTATTTGATTTTCCTTGTGTTATTTGACTTTGTTTGCAATACACAGAAGCCATTATTTACTGCACATTCATGCTTGCTTCTGTTTCTATTTATTACATTCTCCTTTCTCAGTTTCGTGTTCGTGCATCACTACATTTCCTGGTTTTTTTTTCCTTTAGTTAGTTATTTATTTACATCTTGCTTATTGTTACTTACTGTCCCCATGCATCACAGAGCAGGGACTAAGCATACCATGGCAGTGATCGGGAATAATAATGCACTCTGTTATGCTCTGTTTTGAGTTTTTAATCCTGTTCACTTTCACTTTTCTGGTCATTTATGTATTATTTCATTGAGCCAATTCAGTTTTGCTATAGCCTTGGATCCCACGAACTAAAGCTGGTGCATAGCAGTAGCAAGACACAGAGGAACAACAGCTGAACTGGTGTCAAGAGCAGAGGTTGCACGAACCAGCAGCAGCTGAACCTGGAGCAAAAGTAGGCAGCATTCGTGCACTGATCTGGAGCAGAAGTTTGCAGGACAAGCAGCAACAGTAGAAGCAAACCTCGCCTGGACAGCACTTGATGAAGACAGCAAGCCTAGAACCGAGAAGCAGAATGAGGTAGCTGGAACCAAAACAGTTGGGTTGAAGCAAAGCAGAAGCTATCGACACGAACAACATCCTGGAGAAGAACGAGATCAGCTAGAGGGCCTGTGCAGTTAGATGGCTAACCTCGAGCAGCTTGGAGCAAGTTACAGTGTCAGTATTGCATGACAGACTGAGTATGGAGGCCAAACAGCTGGCAAAAGCATGGACCAGAGGGCAAAACCGAGACCACCTGGAAACCAGAAAATGAAGAAATGAAGGATGAACAGTGAATAGAGGGATATGGATTATTTAAATTCGTTAAGGCCTTGTTTGGCCATCTAAATTGTTATTTCATGCTTGTAGTTTTAATTTTTAATTAGTTGTTAGTAATTGGTAGGTTAATTTTAATAACTTTGCATATTAAGTTAATTTGTAGTGTTAATCTTTAGATAGTAGTTGATTTTATATTATAAGTTTAGGATTGTATTTTGGTTTAGTATTTTATTAGTGGTATTTAGAATTAATTTAGATTTAATGTGTTTCATGCATTTTAGTTTAGTCTTCATTTTTATTAGATTTCTAGTTTAGTTTAATTTGCAGTTTTAGTAAATTAGCTTAATTGCGTGCATATTTTATTTTAGGTTAGTTTAATTGTAGTTTAATTAATTTTATTTTTTTATTTTCATATTTGCATTTTACTTTAATTGTGTTAATTAGCTTTAACTATTTTAATTTCTTTTGTAGGTTTTTTATTTTAATTGCGTGGAGCACTGTAAGTAATTTTGCTTGGTTTTATTTAGTTCTTTTTATTTTATTGCTTTCGAGTATTTTTAACTTTAAACTTAGTAGATCACCCACTTTAATCTCATAATTTATTAGAATATACTTAGGGTAAAATTAACCGGTAGTTAATTAGGCTAACCAACTTCTCTGAGAGACGATAACTCTGTACTCAAATCCCATTATTACTTGTACGACCCGTGCACTTACGGTAATACCCTTAGGGCGTGTCAAGTTTTTGGTGCCGTGCCGGGGAAGTCTTAATTAGCTATTAGTTAATATTGGTGAAATTATACTTAGGTGTAATTCTAGCCTGTAAATATTTAGGTTGTAAATATTGAGATCCTTAATTTAGTTTAGTTAATTTTCTCATAATTAATTAAAATAAAAAAATTAAAAAATTAAAAAACTTAAAAATTTTTCTAAGGACTTTCTGATGTTTGCATGCGTAGAGCAAGGAGTTTTGAATGCTTTCCTCTAGATCCTGAAATCAAACGAACTCTTAGAAAAATTCGAAAGGATTTTAGGAAATTTATAGCTTCGCAGCAAAACACGATGGCAGAGAATAGGGAAAGTAGGACCGTTGGAGATTCTGCGGTGCCGACAGTTGAAGGATATTATACAGGCATTAGGCCACCAGTTGTCCCTACTAATAATTTCGAAATTAAGCCTTCCATCCTCCAGATGATCCAGACCTCTGTACAGTTCAGTGGGCTTCCGCACGATGACCCACATGCTCACCTTGGGCAATTCCTGGACTTGTGCAACACGTTCAAACACAATGGATTATCGGATGATGCACTTAGACTTAGACTATTCCCCTTCTCACTTAGGGATAGGGTGAGACACTGGTTGACCTCCCTACCTTCAGGATCCATTTCTACACGGGACGAGTTTGCCCACCAATTTCTAGCCAAGTTTTTTCCTCCCTCTAAAATGGCCAGACTCTATAGCGATATATCCTCCTTTGCCCAATACGACTCTGAATCCCTTTACGAGGCATGGGAACGATACAAGGAGCTTCTTAGGAAGTGCCCTCACCATGGCCTACCTCTATGGCTAGAAGTCCAGACCTTCTACAATGGACTTACAAGCCAAAATAGGACCATAGTGGACGCTGCTTCGGGTGGAGACTTGATGTGCAAAACAGAGGAGGAGGCTTATGAGCTGCTAGACAAGATGGTGGCTAACAACTATCAATGGTCCTGAAAAAGGAAATTGCCAAAGAAATCGACGGGTATATATGAGCTCGACACGCTGTCCACCTTGACCTCTCAAATCGCCAATCTTACAAAGAATGTGGAGTCGCTCAGTACCCAACCTAATCCTTCCAACAATCCTAACCTTGTGTTTTCTGTCCAAAGTCCTTTTCTCTCGTGTGATCTGTGTAGTGGTACCCACGCTGTGGATAGGTGTCCACTTAACCTAGAATCGGTTCAGTATGTTGCCCCTAAGCAACAGAACAACCCTTTTTCAAACACCTATAATCCAGGGTGGAGGAACCATCCTAACTTTTCTTGGAGCCAAAACCAAGGGCAAGCTTCTAATTTTAGACCAGTAGGACTCCCAGGTTTTCAAGCTCCACAGGTTCAGGTACTACCATAGCATTAATTTAATCACCATCCACCACCTCCGTATCCATATCATCCACCTACTCATTCCCATCCATCCCACTTCCATCAACCACCACCACCACAACCCCAGCATTTACCAGCAGCTGATCAGAAACCCTCTCTTGAGGAAATGTTCACAACAATCTTGCAAAATCAAGCAGCTTCAATTATGAACCTAGAGGTTCAGGTAGGACAAATAGCAAACGCTCTTAGTCAAGGTCCTCAGGGGACCTTTCCCAGTAACACTGAAGCCAATCCTGTTAGGCAAAGGGAAGGGAAGGAACATGTGAAAGCCATCACCCTTAGGAGTGGCAGAGAGCTAGTAACCCCCCTGTTAAGTCTAGACCTGACCAGCCCCTCGTTGAAAAACCCATAGGTTCTAATGAAGCAGCTCAGAAGGAGCAAGAATCAAAAGATCAAGCTGCAAAGGAAATAAAGCCAGGCAATTCTTCACCTTTACCTGTTTCCTTGTCACAACCTTCTCTATCCTTTAATGCTACAAAAGTTTCCACTACATCTCCTCCCGTTAGACCACCAGTCCCTTTTCCCCAGAGATTTCAAAATAAAAAATTGGACCAACAATTTGCAAAATTCCTTGAGGTTTTTAAGAAACTTCACATCAACATTCCATTCGCAGATGCCTTATAGCAAATGCCAAGCTGTCAGACCCGAATTTTATGTAGGTTGTTCCTTATGATTCCTATGTGTATGAACACTTTATTACATAGTTGAATCATAAGAAGAGTATTTACTAACATGCAATCGACAATTTGAGAAATTAAAAATGCATGTAAGCTACATAACAGCGAGATAAGGGTTAAGTTGATTCCCGAACGAATACAGGGGTAAAACGGTCAAATGACTAAAATTCGATATAATTTCGATAAGATAATTTCATTAAAAATATGAAATTGAAGAATCTTGATCAAAATCGAGGAAAATATTTAATTTCGAGCCCAATTGATCAAGATATAAATTTATTAGAATTTATTAAAATTTTTACCTCGAAAAATAAGCCCAAAAATAGTGAAAAAATATACTGAAAAGGTAAAATCGGACTGATAAATTTATTTACGGACTAAATGAATTTTATATGATTTTTTAGATATTGTTAGGATATTTTTGGGATATTTTAGGATTTTTATTATTATTTTAAGAATGAAATAATAATAAAAATATATTATAAATAAAAAAAAGAGGGAAATCTGGAAATTGGAAAACGTGGGGAGAGAGAAAAAATGGAGAGGAAACCGACGCAAGCTGACCTGAGGAAGAAGGAGTCACCGGCGAGTACCGGTGACCCCCTGGCTAATCAAGCGGCCGAAAAAGGAAGAGGAGGTCCGTGCGCACCCATCGGTACCTATCACGCCCTCCACCGACGCTGGACGTCGGGGAATCGAAGAGGAGAAGCCGCGTCGGAAAAGATGGGATCCGACGGCCATCGATGGTGCTTGGTCCCGATTGAGCCCAGCCGAGTGTTACCCAGGTTGAGGCGCGCCGAACGGCGGTGGTGATGCGTCGGGAATCGACCAAAAGACATCGGTACGACCAAAGGAAGCCTGAACAGGTCGGCGGTTCAGTGAAGAAGGTTCTGCACTAACCCGGACCAGACCGGTTCAGCCAAGGAGAAAATTGGAAAAAGAAGAAAAAAGAAAGAAAAAGGAAAAGCAAAATTTTTGGGATTTTATCGGATTTCGGGTAAGTCGATACGAGATCAAAAATGATCGATTTGACTTTCGATAAATTTATTTAAATTATATTTAATCAAAAATTGACCCGGAGTTAAATATACAAAATTGTGCAGTTCGACGATAAATTCCTAATGGAAGCCCGATCGAACTTCGATTTTCGTACCATCGCATGATCTCGGGTAAGTAAAGCTCATTTACGACAATTTATGTGATTATTGTGTATTTAAGATTTATTTTACGCATTTCGGATTAAATTCCGCATTTAGTAAATTATATCCAGAATTTCGAATTAACTGTCGTAAATGATATACGGGCTATCCAAAGAGCTTGGAATAAAGCCCAATGGGTATTGATAGGCCCAATGAGTCGATAGACCCTGATAAAGGCAAATAATAAGTGGAAAAGGGCTTAATATGGATTAAGGCCCAATTAAAGTATTTATGCCCATTTAGAGTAAACGGGCATAATTAAGGGAAATAGACTGTATTTAATGTGAAATACAGTAGGAAAAGTGTAATTAACCTGATAAATGGTTATATGCAGCTCCAGAGATTATTGGAGGAGCAAATCGGACTGCTGAAACGAGCAGCGCAGAGAAAGTGAAATTTCTTGAGTGATTGCAGGTAAGGGACTTTTGTGAGTAGTTAGAGATACCTGCACGTATTTTCGTCTGCTTTTACATTCATTTAAAAACTCTGAGGGTCAGAGAAAGTGAATAATAATTATTGCGACCCGATAGTGGTAAATTACGATTTTACCCCTAGTTAATCAAAAAATTAACTTTTGTGAAAAGTTGTAAAAAGCATAGAAACCACTATTTTGAGTGTTTAACTGGTGTTTAGCAGGAGAATAAATAGATGGGCTAATGATTTTAAGGTTGATGTGAATTAAGCACACTTTATAGTGCTGATTTTGATGTTTTGTAAATCACCCCTTTTTAAAGAGCCTTCTATCATATTTTGTGAGAATGAATCGTGCTGGAGCACAGCTCGCACTGGATTTCATATATTTTTCACATACATTAGTGCTGAATTTTGATTCGCACTAGATTTTCATGACATGCATGATAGAGTACTGGAGTTATTACACGTACTCAGTTTTATATGATATATGCATGACAGAGTGTTGGAGCGATTAGCTCGTACTCGAGTTTTACATGAGATACATGACAGAGTGCTGGAGCGTTGCTCGTACTCGATTCTTCATGATTTATACATGACATAGTACTAGAGCTATTGCTCGTACTTGATTTGATGATATTGTGCATAGCATGGTATTGGAGCTATTGCTCGTACTTGATTTAATACATGAACTATGCATTGACCTAGTTACTAGAGGTTTACTCGCACTAGAGTTAAGTTTGTGATGTGAAATAGTGTTTGAGTGGAGTGTCGATTGTGAGTCGCACTCAAAGGCGCGCACTGTATGTGATATATAATACATGTTACAAACCCATGCCCGCATCCTTGTGTAACTGAGTGTCACATTATGTGAGAGGATAGCCGCATGAGGGTATTAGAGATGTGGTATGATATTCCATGGTTTGAGGGCTAAGACCTATGGCAGGCACCCCGACTGTGATGTAGGGTCCACGGGTGTACTTTGTACCGTGCATGTGGCATAGAAGTACACTGTACAATGTGTTGTTGTGGAGTTGAGGAGGATATAGTTGATGGTTGTGATGGACTGACCCCCCTCCCATTGCAGCAGTGATGCCCCGCACACTGAGATCTGTGTTGCTTGGGATCACACGTCGGATATGATCATAGTCCAGGATACTATTTACATTTCACCACAGAGTCTCACATGATATATCACATTGATTGACTGATTTAAATTTACGGACAGAACTAAGGGATGGGTCGGACTCCGATTTTGTGATGTGAATTATTTAAATGCCATATTTATTGTGATTTAAATATACATGGCATGATTTGCCTAAAGGCATGATTTATATAAAGATGCATTGTTTTGCACTACATGCCTACATTTGAGAAAGAAAGCATGATTTCTGTACATGGGATTTAATATGTACAAGTATACATATATATATATATATATTTTAAAGACATGCTTTTAAAGTAAGTTAAGGAAATAATGTTTTCAAGGCATAGCATTATTTTGAGTAGATAGTGTAGATATCTACTTGCTTGCCTGATTTCCTTACTGAGTGAGTTGTATGCCACCCCCTTTCTTTACATCTCTCTACAGAGCATCAGCAGTAGAGCGAGAGCTATTGAGGGATAGTATTTCCTGAGTCCACTGCTAGTTCCTATCGATCGCCAGGTATACAGAATTTGTACGGTTATATATCTAAACATAGAAACAGCACAGTAATGTAAACGATATATATTATGGGGAATGTATTTGTATTAGATTTTATATAATCTTACATATATTATAAAAGCAGTTATAGTCAGTAATAGTATATTGACATGTATGTATGATAATGGATATTGTGGTAAGCGAGGACTCTGACATCGAATCACAGCCCTACCAGTGAAGAGAGGAAAGGTAAATTAAAAATGCAAAAAATTTATAGTGATTTTGGTTAAAGTCATGGATTGAGAACGAGTCCCGACAGAATGGTATCAGAGCAGAGGTTGGTTTGATGTGAGTCGATGTTAGAAAATAGGAAAGTGTACATCCCTATAGTACTGTGCTGTGTTTAGATATAACTGTGTATTCCAGATAGGAGACGGACTAATTTATGATTATGAATACAGGAACTTTGCCTATATGGGAAATAAGCGTAGTGGTAGGAGTATGAGAGGTAGGGCTCGAGGCCGGGGAGATAGACCCGAGGGATGAGCTGCTGCCAAACCATTACCTACTCCTGAGACTCCAGGTGCTACTTAGGCACCCGAGTGTGCTGAGACTCATTTTACGAGATTAGAGCGTAGTCTTAAGACGATTGTCGAGATGTTGGCACAGACGATGCCAGGTAGGCAAGGACAGGAGGCAGGAGCTGCGACAGGAGAGGCAGTTGCCCCTGACACTCCTACACAAATGACTCATGCACAGAGGACAGTAGATACTCTAACACCCCCACCGGTTTCGGGTTGTAGTGGATTAGGGTATGGATGTGATCTGCATCGGTTGTGAGAATTCCAAAAGTTTAGACCTCCATCTTTTAGTGGGGTCAAGGACCCTGTAGCTACTGAGGAGTGGTTAGTGGAGATAGAGAAGCTTTATGGATTCTTCGAGTGTACGACCTCGGAGATAGTCACATTTACTGCGTTCCTACTGAAGGGAGCTGCAGAGCATTGGTGGAAGTCCACCCAACCTATATTGAGAGCCCGACACACAAACATTAGTTAGAAGATATTTCGGGAGGCCTTTAGGAGGCAGTTTATTCCCGATACCGCACAACGAAAATTACAGGTAGAGTTTTTGGGACTAAACCAGGGGAGTTTATCTGTGGACGAGTATGAGACTCGATTCCTATCCCTAGGGAGATATAACCCCGATACCATGTATAGTAAGGCCAGGAAGGTCCACAGGTTTATTGATGGGTTGAAACCGGTTCTCCGGTCCAGGTTAGTTCTATTAGACATAGCAACCTATAAGGAAGCAGTGCGCAGGGTGCAACTGTGTGAGCAAGATTATGAGAGAAATGCTTTCGAGTTTGGGAAGTTTAGCCGTAGTTGAGACATACAGAAGAAGAGGCCGGCTAGAGATTTCGATTATCAAGGAGGGAAGAAATTCTTCGGTAAGAGATCACGGGTGGAGGAGGCACGAGAGAGATATGCTAGACCTCCTACTTATTCAACTGTAGCCCTAGCAAAGGGCATTGTCATAGGAGGATAGAGACCTGCTGTTGATCAGTGCAGAAGATACGGTAAAAACATGGAAGTAGACCATGTCCGCTGACTCCTATAGTATGTTTTCGATGTGGGAAACAGGGCTATATGGCTAGAGATTGCCCAAAGACATTTGTGACTGCACCACTGAGGGGGAGGGAGTCTGATAGAACTCCAGCTGGTACGTCTACTCAGAGAGGTAGAGCGACGACAGAAGAAAAGGGGAAGCAAGTTGAGAGTAGGGAATAAGGATATGAAGCCAATCTAATATTGCTAAGTATGAGCGACTTTGATATAAGCTTAGGAATGGATTGGCTATCTGCAAACCATGCTGTTTTAGATTGTTATGCTAAGACAGTTATGTTTCCTAACCCTACTAGATATGTTGTAAAGTTTAATAAGAATAAATGGAAGGAGTAGTTATGATTATTACATGATTACTGATTTAGAAAACCTTCAACATATCAAGGTTTCATTGCGTACGTGGTAGATATGGATAAGACACATCCGAAGTTGTCAGATATTACTGTGGTTAGTGAGTACCCAGATGTTTTTTCGGATGAATTGCTAGGGTTACCACCAGACAGAGAGATAGAGTTCTGTATAGATTTGGTGCCTGGTACAGAGCCTATTTCGAGAATACCATATCGCATGGCCTTAGTTGAGCTAGAGGAGCTCAAGAGACAGTTACAAGAGCTGTTGGATATGGGTTTTGTTCGACCGAGTGTTTCACCTTGGGGAGCACCGGTTCTATTTGTGAGGAAGAAGGATGAGAGCCTCTGATTGTGTATAGATTACCGATTGTTGAATAAGGCCACCATCAAGAATAGATACCCCCTTCCACGCATTGACGACCTATTAGATCAGCTTCAGGGAGCACAGGTCTTTTTCAAGATTGACCTGAGGTCTAGGTATCATCAGCTGAAAGTTCAGAGTGGAGATGTACCTAAGACAGCATTTCATACCCGATATGGCCATTATGAGTTCTTGGTCATGCCGTTCGGATTGACGAATGCTCCAGCTACTTTCATGGCTTTGATGAACAATGTGTTCAAGCCATATTTGGACCAGTTTGTTATCGTTTTTATCGATGACATATTGATATATTCGAGATCGAAGAAGGAGCATGAGGAGCACTTCAGGATCGTATTGCAGACTCTACGAGAGTAGGAGTTATATGCCAAGCTTAGTAAGTTTGACTTTTGGTTGTCATAAATCTCGTTTTTGGGACATATTGTATCGAGAGATGGTGTATCAGTTGATCCATCTAAGATAGAGGCTGTAGTTCAGTGGGAAAGGCCGAGGACAGTCACCGAGATTAGGAGTTTTCTAGGTTTAGCTGGATACTATCAGAGATTCGTTGAGGGATTTTCAAAGTTGGCTGCTCCGTTGACACATCTTACTCGAAAGAGTGTACCGTTCGTATGGAACGAGGATTGTGAGAAGAGTTTTGAGGAGTTGAAGCGCCGATTGACCACCGCTCTGATTCTCACTATCCCTACCAGTTCAAGAGGATTTGCAGTGTATACCGATGCTTCGCATTAGGGACTGGGCTGTGTATTGATGCAGGATGGGAAGGTAGTTGCTTATGGAGCCAGACAGCTGAAGGATCATGAGAAGAACTATCTGACCCACGTTTGGAGCTAGCAGCAGTAGTGTTTACGTTGAAGGTATGGCGCCACTACTTGTATGGCGACAAGTTCCAGATATTTACCGACCACAAGAGCCTCAAGTATCTGTTCTCACAGAAAGAGCTGAACATGAGACAGAGAAGATGGCTAGAGCTTCTGAAGAACTACGATTGTGATATACTTTATCATTCGGGTAAGGCTAATGTTGTAGCTGATGCCTTGAGTAGGAAGAGCCTAGGGGTGGTATCATATATGATGGTTAGGGAACATGATTTGCTAGAGCAATTTGCTAGCCTCAGTTTGGGAGTCGTGCCTTCTGACATGGATACAGGCTATATGATAGCTAGTCTACGCTTGGAGCCGGATCTGTTGAACAGGATCAGAGTGGCTCAGCAGACTGATCCATTTTGTATGGATGTGAGTAGTCAGATGCAGAAGGGCACCGTGACTGACTTTGAGATGAGTTCTGATGGACTACTGAGGTTCAGAGGCAGATTGTGTGTTCCCGAGGATCCAGGACTCAGGAGATTGATATTGGCGGAAGCTCATTCGTCGAGGTATACGTTACATCTGGGGAGTAACAAGATGTATCAGAACCTCCGGAAGGTATACTGGTGGTCGGGTATGAAGAGAGATGTAGCAGACTTTATGGCAAAGTGTCTCGTATGTTAGCAGGTAAAGGTAGAACATCAGAAACTTGCAGGGTTGTTGCAGCCTCTACCTATACCGACATGAAAATGGGAGCATATCACCATGGATTTCGTGATGGGTTTACTGAGAACCCGTAGGAATCACGATGCTATATGGGTGATCGTCGACAGACTGACGAAGTCAGCCCACTTCATAGCTAAGAGAGCGGCCGATACTCTGAGTTCATTAGCAAAATTATATGTACGCGAGGTAGTGAGGTTACACAGTGTACCAGTGAGCATAGTCTCTGATAGGGATTCTCGCTTCACTTCCCACTTTTGTGGACATTTTCAGGAAGCCATGGGAACCCAGTTAAGTTTGAGCACCGCTTTCCACCCTCAGGCAGATGGTCAATCAGAGAGGACTATACAGACATTGGAGGATATGTTGAGAGCATCTGTGCTAGATTTTAGAGGCTCCTGGGATGACCACTTGCCACTAGCCAAGTTCGCCTACAACAACAGTTATCATTCGAGTATCGGGATGGCACCGTATGAGGCTTTGTATGGCCATAGATGTCGTTCCCCTATTGGATGGGAAGAAGTGGGTGACCGTAAGATTTTCGCTCCTGACATGGTTACGCAAGCATCTGAGGACGTCCACTTGATAGTAGAGAGATTGAGGACAGCTCAGAGCAGACAGAAGAGTTACGATGACAGGAGACGTAGGCCACTAGAGTTCACAGTTGGTGAATCCGTGTTTTTGAGAGTTTCTCCTTCCAGGGGCATAGAGAGATTTGGGAAGAGAGGGAAACTAAATCCTCGCTATATTGGACCTTTTGAGATACTTGATCGAGTGGGAGATAAGGCTTATAGGTTGGCATTGCCACCGGACTTATCAGGTGTCCATAATGTCTTCCACATATCGATGCTTCGGAAGTATCACTCGGATCTGGCACATGTGATTAGTTACGACATTAGTTACGACCCTTTGGAGCTCCGAGAGGACTTGTCATATGTTGAGAGCCCGATTCGGATATTGGATAGGAAGAAGAAGGTATTGAGATCGAAGACCATTAGATTAGAGATTAGTGAAGATTCTCTGGCAGCATCATACTTCAGAGGAAGCTACTTGGGAGCTAGAGAGTCTGATGCGAGAGAAGTACCCTCACCTATTTGATGACTGGCTTGGTTCTAATTTGGAGGACCAAATTTTTTGAGTGGGGGAGGATTGTCAGACACGGATTTTGTGTAGCTTGTTCCTTATGATTCCTATGTGTATGAACACTTTATTCATATTTGAATCATAAGAAGAGTATTTACTAACATACAATCGACAATTTGAGAAATTAAAAATGCATGTAAGCTACATAACAGCGAGATAAGGGTTAAGTTGATTCCTGAACGAGTGCAGGGGTCAAACGGTCAAATGACTGAAATTCGATATAATTTCGATAAGATTGTCAGACCCGGAATTTTTGTAGCTTATGTCCTTATGATTCCTATGTGTATGAACACTATGTTATTATGGTTGAATCATAAGAAGAGTATTTACTAGATTTAAAGTGTTAATATAATGAATTAACACGCAAAAGCTACATAAAATGCCTAATGTGGATGATGAGTATCACAGGCTAAACCGAGTCATTCTAAATCATTCTGACTGAAAATAAGAACTTAAAATAAGAGAGTGTAGAGAACTCATGAAGGAAAGTCAGCTTGATTTAGACCCGAACATACAAAACGAGATTAAAAGCTAAAAAGGGTAAAATGGACCTTTTCGGCGAGAAAAGGAGTTTCGGGTAAAATTATCCACCGAGAGCGGCTGGAATATAAAGAAGAGAGTGTAAGACATGATATAAAACACTTTCGAAATTTGGAGAAAAAGTCAACTTAGTCAATGGTTAAGGAAAAAGTCAACTATAGTTAAGAAAGTGGACTTTTACCATAGTTGACTAATCAAGGTTAGAAATTAACCTAAGTGTGGAGAAAAATTTAGGGAAAAATATTCTTCGCCAGAATACAAGATAATCATCCCCGAAAGTAAGGAAAATTTATTCGGAAGGATTCCGGAATAAATTTAATGGTTAAAAACGTAATGGGCCTAAGGTGAAAATTTTAAAGCCCATTAAGGTATACTAAATGTATATCGAAAATGTTAGGTTCTTTAGACGGAATTATTGGACCAATTGATCGGCCAAATTTTGAGACAATAAAAGGCCCGAGGTATAGTAAAAATTTCAGCCCGAAAGCCCATTAGGAAAGCCCAAACCGAGAAGCCCAATTAGAAAAAGCCCATGAGATAAATATCTAACTATAGTTAATGTTAACTATGACTCATAAGGTGACTCATAAGGTGACTCATGGTTCAGATTTGGAAAGTCAAGCATAGTGGCTGAAAAGCAAGGCTTAATGGCTAAGTAAGTGGCTTATAAATGCAGCCACACCTTGGTCATCTTCATCACACAATTCCGGCTAGAGAAGAACACCATTGAAACATAACCATTCAAGCTTTCTCTCACTAGAAATCACTAGGAATTAGTCATATTTGGAACTTGCATTCTTCATGGAAGTTGTTCCAAATTGAGAGGAGATTAACATATGTTGGAATTGGCTATCAAGGAGCCATAGAGAGCAAACCGAGAGCCTCCAAAGTTTCGGCCAAAAGGAGAACACTACAATTGGTATATTTTCTAATTTCCAATTTCATATATGTTAATGTATGAATGATTTCAAGTATGTTGATATATGTTTTAAGCATTGAAACATATTAAATCACCATTTAGAGGGTTAGGCCGAGAGTGATCAATGAAATATTGAAATATGTCAATTGGATTTTTAGACATAAATGGATTAGTATACATGTATTAATGTTAATGGTATAATTAGAATTAATCAAATTGATTAATTAATACATGTAAATTGTTGGCAACCAAGGTGTTTGATAAAATGCCTAAATGAATAATATGATGATTGGTAATGTTGCCTACCAAGTGTATGTGAAAATGCCTAAGTGAAAATGGCTAGGAAATAGGCATGTATGACATGCCATGGTGGAAACCGAGAATGGTTAAGCTCTCGGCCAAGGCATGTGGCCGAGAGGCCCAATGGGCCAAGCCCAATATTTTTAGGCCCAATAGGGTGTAATGGACCTAAGACAAGCCCAATAAGAGTTGGTGGGCCCCACAAGCCCAATAGGCCCAACAAAAGTAAATAGTAAAATGAAAATGGACTTAAGGCCTAGTTAGCCCATTAAGGATTTTTAAGGCCCATTAAGGGAAATTAAACTGTATTAATGTGTAATACAGTAGGAAAATGATAATTAACCTGAGGAATGGTTATTTACAGCTTCGGAATTTACATCGAGAGCTGATCGGACTGCGGGATTGAGCAGCACCGAGGAAGTGAGGTCACTTGACGTGATCCGAGGTAGGGAACTTTTGCGAGTAGTTAGAGATACCTGCACGTATTTTCAACTGCTTCTGCATTCACTTAAAAACTCTGAGGGTCAGAGAAAGTGAATAATAATTATTGCGACCCGATAGTGGCAAATTACGATTTTGCCCCTAGTTAGTCAAAAAAGTCAACTTTTGTGAGAAGTTGCAAAAAGCATGGAAAATGCTATTGTGAGTGTTTAATTGCTATTAGCATGAAAATAAATAGATGGGCTAATGATTTTAAGGTTGATATGACTTAAGCACACTTTGAGTGCTGATTTTGATATTTTATAAACAATCCCTTTTTAAATAGCCATCTATCATATTATGTGAGAATGAATCGTGCTAGAGCACAGCTCGCACTGGGATTCATGTGTTTTTCCACATAATATTAGTGCTGGATTTGATACGCACTAGATTTTCATGACATGCATGATAGAGTACTGGAGTTTTACTCGTACTCAGCTTTGAATAATATATGCATGACAGAGTGCTAGAGCGTGGCTCGTACTCGATTCTTCATGGTTTATACATGACATAGTACTGGGAGCTATTGCTCGTACTTGATTTTGATATTGTGCATAGCATAGTACTGGGAGCTATTGCTCGTACTTGATTTAATCAATAAACTATGCATTGACCTAGTTGCTTGAGAGTGCTCGCACTAGAGTCGAGTTTTATGATGTGAAACAGTGTTGAGCGGAGTGACGACTGTGAGTCGCACTCAAGACGCACACTGTATGTGATATGTAATACATGTTGAAACCCATGCCTGAGACCTTGCGTGACTGTGTGTCATAGCTAGAGAGGATATCCGCATGAGGTTGGTATAGACGTGGTATGATATTTCCACAGGCACGAGGGCTAAGACCTCTGTTAGGCACCCTGACTGTGATGTTGATATGTTCCACGGGAGTGAGAGCTAAGTCCTATGGTAGGCACTCTGGCCGTGAGAACGGGTCCACGGGTGTACTTTGTACCGTGTCTGAGTGGCACGAGGTGTACGTTGTACCGTGTGTTGTTATGGAGTTGAGGAGGATATAGCTGGCGGTTGTGATGGACTGACCCCCCTCCCGTTACAGCGGTGATTGCCCCGCACACCTAGTACTGTGTTGCTTGGGATCACATCGGATATGATCATAATCCAGGATACTATTTACATGTACCACAGAGTCTTACATGATATATCACATTGATTGATTTACTGATTTAAACTGCGGACAGACCTGAGGGATGGGTCGGACTCCGATTTGTGTTGTGAATCATTTGATGCCATATTTATATGTGATTTAAATATACATGGCATGATTTACATAAAGGCATGATTTATATATAAATGCATTGTGTTGCACTACATGCCTACTTTTGAGAAATAAAGCATGATTTCTGTACATGGGATTTATTCTGTACAAGTACATATATATACTATATTTCAAGACATGCTTTTAAAGTGAGTAAGGAAACAAATGTTTTCAAGGCATAGCACTATTTTGAGTAGATAGTGTGGATATCTACTTGCTTGCCTGATTTCCTTACTGAGCGCGTTATGCTCACCCCCTTTTCTTTACATCTCTCTACAGAGCGTCAGTAGATCGAGAGTTATCGTGGGAGAGTGTCCCAGAGTCCACTGCTAGTTCCTATCGATTCGTCAGGTATACTTATTATGTACAGTTGTGTATCTAAACATAGAAACAGCACAGTGATGTATACGTTATATATTATGGGGAATGTATTTGTATTAGATTTTATATAATCTTACATGTATAATAAAAGCACCTACAGTCAGAATTAATATATTGACATGTATGTATGAGAATGGATATAATGGTAAGTGAAGACTCTGACATCGAATCACAGCCCAACCAGTGAAGAGAGGAAAGGTAAGTTAAAATGCGAAAAATTTATAGTGATTTTTGGTTAAAGTCAAGGATTAAAACTGGGGTCCTGACAGAATGGTATCAGAGCAGAGGTTGGTCTGATGTGAGTCGGTGTTAGAAAATAGGAAAGTGTACATCCCCATAGTACTGTGCTGTGTTTAGATATAACTGTGTATACCGGATAGGAAATGGACTAATTCATTATTATGAATGCAGGAACCTTGCCTATATGGCAAATACGCGTAGTGGTAGAGGTATGAGAGGTAGGGCTCGAGGCCGGGGAGAGAGACCCGAGGGACGAGCCGCTGCTAGGCCATTACCTACGCATGAGACTGCAGGTGCTACTGAGGCACCCGATTGTGCTGAGACACGTTTCACGAGATTAGAGCGTGGTCTCGAGACTATTATTGAGATACTGGCACAGACGATGCCAGGTAGGCAGAGACAGGAGGCAGGAGCTGCTACTGGAGAGGCAGTTGCCCCTGATACACCTACGCAGACAGCTGATGCACAGAGGACAGTAGATACTCCTACACCCCCACCGGTTTCAGGTGGCAGTGGATTAGGATATGGATGTGACTTGCATCGGTTGAGGGAGTTCCAGAAGTTTAGACCTCCATCATTTAGTGGGGTCAAGAACCCCGTAGCTGCTGAGGAGTGGTTGGCAGAGCTAGAGAAGCTCTATGGATACTTCGAGTGCACGACCTCGGAGATGGTCGCGTTTGCTACGTTCCTACTGAAGGGAGCCGCAGAACATTGGTGGAAGTCCACCAGACCTATATTGAGATCCCGACATACGGATATCACTTGGGATATATTTCGGGAGGCCTTTAGGAGGCAGTTTATTCCTGACACCGCACAGCGGAAGTTACATGCAGAGTTTTTGAGACTCAACCAGGGGAGTTTATCGGTGGACGAGTATGAGACTCGATTCCTATCCCTAGGGAGATACGACCCGGATACTATGTATAGTGAGACCAGGAAGGTCCACAGATTTATCGACGGGTTGAGACCGGTGCTACGGTCCAAGTTGGTTCCGCTAGACATAGTGACCTATGAGGAGGCAGTGCGCAGGGCGCAACTATGTGAGCAGGACTACGAGAGGAATGCTTCCGAGTTTGGGAAGTTTAGCCGTAGCCAAGACTTGCAGAAGAAGAGGCCGGCTAGAGATTTTAGTTATCGAGGGGGGAAGAAACCCCTCGGTAAGAGATCACGGATAGAGGGGACACGAGATAGATATGCTAGATCTCCTGCTTATCCGACTGCAGCCCCAGCGAAGGGCATTATGATAGGAGGATCGAGACCTGCTGCAGATCAGTGCAGAAGATGCGGCAGATTTCATGGAGATAGGCCGTGTTCACAGGGTGCTATAGTATGTTTCCGATGTGGGAAACAGGGGCATTTGGTTAGAGATTGCCCATCGCCATATGCGACTGCACCACAGAGGGACAGGGAGTTTGATAGAGCTCCAGCTGGTACGTCTGCTCAGAGAGGTAGAGCCACGGCAGAGGAGAAGGGGAAACAAGTGATGGGTCAAGGGCGAGTACATGCTTTGGACCAGGGGACAGCTGATGCTTCATCGGATGTGATTCGAGGTAACATCCTAATTTATGATATTGAAGCATATGTTTTAATTGATCCTGGTGCCACGCATTCTTTTGTATCGCCTTCATTTGCATGTAAATTGGCAAGACATGTAGAGCGTACACATTTATGTATGATGATGTTAATCAGTACGCCTATGGATAGTAGTCAAGTTGTAGAATATGTATATAATGACTGCAAGTTGAGAGTAGGGGATAAGGAGATGACAGCCAATCTAATATTACTAAGTATGAGTGACTTTGATATAATATTAGGAATGGATTGGCTATCTGCAAACCATGCTGTTTTAGACTGTTACGCTAAGACAGTTATGTTTCCTAACCCTACTAGATATGTTGTAAAATTTAATAAAGATAAATGAAAAGAGTAAATATGATTATTACATGACTTCTGATTTAGAAAACTTTCAACATATCAAGGTTTCATTGCGTACGTGGTAGATATGGATAAGGCACATCCGGAGTTGGCAGATATCACTGTGGTCAGTGAGTACCCAGATGTTTTCCCGGATGAATTGCCAGGGTTACCACCAGACAGAGAGATGGAGTTCTGTATAGATCTGGTACCTGGTACGGAGCCTATTTCGAGACCACCTTATCGCATGGCCTTAGTTGAGCTGGAGGAGCTCAAGAGACAGTTACAGGAGCTGTTGGACAGGGGCTTTGTACGACCGAGTGTTTCACCTTGGGGAGCACCGGTTTTGTTTGTGAGGAAGAAGGATGGGAGCCTCCGATTGTGTATAGACTACCGATTGTTGAATAAGGCCACCATCAAGAATAGATACCCCCTTCCACGCATTGACGACTTGCTAGATCAGCTACAGGGAGCACAGGTCTTTCCCAAGATTGACCTAAGGTCTGGGTATCATCAGCTGAAGGTTCGGAGAGGAGATGTACCCAAGACAGCATTTCGTACCCGATATGGCCATTATGAGTTCTTGGTCATGCCATTCGGATTGACGAATGCTCCAGCTGCTTTCATGGCTTTGATGAACGATGTGTTCAAGCCATACTTGGACCAGTTTGTTATCGTCTTCATCGATGACATATTGGTGTATTCGAGATCCAAGGAGGAGCATGAGGAGCACCTCAGGATCGTGTTGCAGACGTTACGGGAGCATGAGTTATATGCTAAGCTCAGCAAGTGTGACTTTTGGTTGTCACAGATCTCGTTTTTGGGACATGTTATATCGAGAGATGGTGTATCAGTTGATCCATCTAAGATAGAGGCTGTAGTTCAGTGGGAACAGCCAAGAACAGTCACTGAGATCAGGAGTTTTCTGGGTTTAGCTGGATACTATCGGAGATTCGTTGAGGGATTTTCGAAGTTGGCTGCTCCGTTGACACGTCTTACTCGGAAGTGTGCACCGTTCATATGGAACGAGGATTGTGAGAAGAGCTTTGAGGAGTTGAAGCGTCGATTGACCACCGCTCCGATTCTCACTATCCCTACCAGCTCAGGAGGATTTGCAGTATATACCGATGCTTCGCATCAGGGACTGGGCTGTGTATTGATGCAGGACGGGAAGGTAGTTGCTTACGGATCCAGACAGCTGAAGGATCATGAGAAGAACTATCCGACCCATGATTTGGAACTAGCAGCAGTAGTGTTTGCGTTGAAGGTATGGCGCCACTACTTATATGGTGAGAAGTTCCAGATATTTACCGACCACAAGAGCCTCAAGTATCTGTTCTCGCAGAAGGAGCTGAACATGAGACAGAGAAGATGGCTAGAGCTTCTGAAGGATTACGACTGTGAGAAACTTTATCATCCGGGTAAGGCTAACGTTGTAGCCGATGCCTTGAGCAGGAAGAGCCTGGGGATGGTATTGTATATGATGGTTAGGGAGCATGATTTGCTAGAGCAGTTTGCCAGCCTCAGTTTGGGAGTCGTGCCTTCTGACATGGATACAGGCTATGTGATAGCTAGTCTACGCTTGGAGCCGGACCTGTTGGACAGGATCAGAGTGGCTCAGCAGACTGATCCATTTTGTATGGATGTGAGTAGTCAGATGCAGAAGGGCACCGTGACTGATTTTGAGTTGAGTTCTGATGGACTATTGAGGTTTAGAGGCAGATTGTGTGTTCCCGAGGATCCAGGACTTAGGAGATTGATATTGGCGGAAGCTCATTCGTCGAGGTATACTTTACATCCGGGGAGTAACAAGATGTATCAGAACCTCCGGAAGGTATACTGGTGGTCAGGTATGAAGAGAGATGTAGCAGACTTCGTGGCAAAGTGTCTCGTATGTCAGCAGGTGAAGGTAGAGCATCAGAAACCTGCAGGATTGTTGCAGCCTCTACCTATACCGACATGGAAATGAGAGCATATCACCATGGATTTCGTGATGGGTTTACCGAGGACCCGCAGGAATCACGATGCTATATGGGTGATCGTTGATAGACTGACGAAGTCAGCCCACTTCCTAGCTATGAGAGCTACCGATACTCTGAGTACATTGGCAGAACTGTATGTACGCGAGGTAGTGAGGTTACATGGTGTACCAGTGAGCATAGTCTCTGATAGGGATTCCCACTTCACATCCCACTTTTGGGGACATTTTCAGGAAGCCATGGGAACCCAGTTGAGTTTGAGCACCGCTTTCCATCCTCAGACAGATGGTCAGTCAGAGAGGACTATACAGACTCTGGAGGACATGTTGAGAGCATGTGTGCTAGACTATCGAGGCTCCTGGGATGACCACCTACCACTAGCCGAGTTCGCCTACAACAACAATTATCATTCGAGTATCGGGATGGCACCGTATGAGGCTTTGTATGGCCGTAGATGTCGTTCCCCCATTGGATGGGAAGAAGTGGGTGACCGTATGATTTTCGCTCCTGATTTGGTTACGCAAGCATCTGAGGACGTCCGCTTGATAGTAGAGAGACTGAGGACAGCTCAGAGCAGACAGAAGAGTTACGCTGACAGGAGACGTAGACCACTAGAGTTTGCAGTTGGTGAGTCCGTATTTCTGAGAGTTTCTCCTTCCAAGGGCATAGCGAGATTTGGGAAGAGAGGGAAACTAAATCCTCGCTACATTGGACCCTTTGAGATACTTGATCGAGTGGGAGATAAGGCGTATAGGTTGGCATTGCCACCGGACTTATCAGGTGTCCACAACGTCTTCCACATATCGATGCTTCGGAAGTATCACCCGGATCCGTCACATGTGATTAGTTACGAGCCTTTGGAGCTCCGAGAGGACTTGTCATATGTAGAGAGACCGATTCGGATATTGGATAGGAAGGAGAAGGTATTGAGATCGAAGACCATCGGATTAGTGAAGATTCTCTGGCAGCATCATACTTCGGAGGAAGCTACTTGGGAGCTAGAGAGTCTGATGCGAGAGAAGTACCCTCACCTATTTGAGGATTGACTTGGTTCTAATTTGGAGGACCAAATTTTCTGAGTGGGGGAGGATTGTCAGACCCGGAATTTTTGTAGCTTATGTCCTTATGATTCCTATGTGTATGAACACTATGTTATTATGGTTGAATCATAAGAAGAGTATTTACTAGATTTAAAGTGTTAATATAATGAATTAACACGCAAAAGCTACATAAAATGCCTAATGTGGATGATGAGTATCACAGGCTAAACCGAGTCATTCTAAATCATTCTGACTGAAAATAAGAACTTAAAATAAGAGAGTGTAGAGAACTCATGAAGGAAAGTCAGCTTGATTTAGACCCGAACATACAAAACGAGATTAAAAGCTAAAAAGGGTAAAATGGACCTTTTCGGCGAGAAAAGGAGTTTCGGGTAAAATTATCCACCGAGAGCGGCTGGAATATAAAGAAGAGAGTGTAAGACATGATATAAAACACTTTCGAAATTTGGAGAAAAAGTCAACTTAGTCAATGGTTAAGGAAAAAGTCAACTATAGTTAAGAAAGTGGACTTTTACCATAGTTGACTAATCAAGGTTAGAAATTAACCTAAGTGTGGAGAAAAATTTAGGGAAAAATATTCTTCGCCAGAATACAAGATAATCATCCCCGGAAGTAAGGAAAATTTATTCGGAAGGATTCCGGAATAAATTTAATGGTTAAAAACGTAATGGGCCTAAGGTGAAAATTTTAAAGCCCATTAAGGTATACTAAATGTATATCGAAAATGTTAGGTTCTTTAGACGGAATTATTGGACCAATTGATCGGCCAAATTTTGAGACAATAAAAGGCCCGAGGTATAGTAAAAATTTCAGCCCGAAAGCCCATTAGGAAAGCCCAAACCGAGAAGCCCAATTAGAAAAAGCCCATGAGATAAATATCTAACTATAGTTAATGTTAACTATGACTCATAAGGTGACTCATAAGGTGACTCATGGTTCAGATTTGGAAAGTCAAGCATAGTGGCTGAAAAGCAAGGCTTAATGGCTAAGTAAGTGGCTTATAAATGCAGCCACACCTTGGTCATCTTCATCACACAATTCCGGCTAGAGAAGAACACCATTGAAACATAACCATTCAAGCTTTCTCTCACTAGAAATCACTAGGAATTAGTCATATTTGGAACTTGCATTCTTCATGGAAGTTGTTCCAAATTGAGAGGAGATTAACATATGTTGGAATTGGCTATCAAGGAGCCATAGAGAGCAAACCGAGAGCCTCCAAAGTTTCGGCCAAAAGGAGAACACTACAATTGGTATATTTTCTAATTTCCAATTTCATATATGTTAATGTATGAATGATTTCAAGTATGTTGATATATGTTTTAAGCATTGAAACATATTAAATCACCATTTAGAGGGTTAGGCCGAGAGTGATCAATGAAATATTGAAATATGTCAATTGGATTTTTAGACATAAATGGATTAGTATACATGTATTAATGTTAATGGTATAATTAGAATTAATCAAATTGATTAATTAATACATGTAAATTGTTGGCAACCAAGGTGTTTGATAAAATGCCTAAATGAATAATATGATGATTGGTAATGTTGCCTACCAAGTGTATGTGAAAATGCCTAAGTGAAAATGGCTAGGAAATAGGCATGTATGACATGCCATGGTGGAAACCGAGAATGGTTAAGCTCTCGGCCAAGGCATGTGGCCGAGAGGCCCAATGGGCCAAGCCCAATATTTTTAGGCCCAATAGGGTGTAATGGACCTAAGACAAGCCCAATAAGAGTTGGTGGGCCCCACAAGCCCAATAGGCCCAACAAAAGTAAATAGTAAAATGAAAATGGACTTAAGGCCTAGTTAGCCCATTAAGGATTTTTAAGGCCCATTAAGGGAAATTAAACTGTATTAATGTGTAATACAGTAGGAAAATGATAATTAACCTGAGGAATGGTTATTTACAGCTTCGGAATTTACATCGAGAGCTGATCGGACTGCGGGATTGAGCAGCACCGAGGAAGTGAGGTCACTTGACGTGATCCGAGGTAGGGAACTTTTGCGAGTAGTTAGAGATACCTGCACGTATTTTCAACTGCTTCTGCATTCACTTAAAAACTCTGAGGGTCAGAGAAAGTGAATAATAATTATTGCGACCCGATAGTGGCAAATTACGATTTTGCCCCTAGTTAGTCAAAAAAGTCAACTTTTGTGAGAAGTTGCAAAAAGCATGGAAAATGCTATTGTGAGTGTTTAATTGCTATTAGCATGAAAATAAATAGATGGGCTAATGATTTTAAGGTTGATATGACTTAAGCACACTTTGAGTGCTGATTTTGATATTTTATAAACAATCCCTTTTTAAATAGCCATCTATCATATTATGTGAGAATGAATCGTGCTAGAGCACAGCTCGCACTGGGATTCATGTGTTTTTCCACATAATATTAGTGCTGGATTTGATACGCACTAGATTTTCATGACATGCATGATAGAGTACTGGAGTTTTACTCGTACTCAGCTTTGAATAATATATGCATGACAGAGTGCTAGAGCGTGGCTCGTACTCGATTCTTCATGGTTTATACATGACATAGTACTGGGAGCTATTGCTCGTACTTGATTTTGATATTGTGCATAGCATAGTACTGGGAGCTATTGCTCGTACTTGATTTAATCAATAAACTATGCATTGACCTAGTTGCTTGAGAGTGCTCGCACTAGAGTCGAGTTTTATGATGTGAAACAGTGTTGAGCGGAGTGACGACTGTGAGTCGCACTCAAGACGCACACTGTATGTGATATGTAATACATGTTGAAACCCATGCCTGAGACCTTGCGTGACTGTGTGTCATAGCTAGAGAGGATATCCGCATGAGGTTGGTATAGACGTGGTATGATATTTCCACAGGCACGAGGGCTAAGACCTCTGTTAGGCACCCTGACTGTGATGTTGATATGTTCCACGGGAGTGAGAGCTAAGTCCTATGGTAGGCACTCTGGCCGTGAGAACGGGTCCACGGGTGTACTTTGTACCGTGTCTGAGTGGCACGAGGTGTACGTTGTACCGTGTGTTGTTATGGAGTTGAGGAGGATATAGCTGGCGGTTGTGATGGACTGACCCCCCTCCCGTTACAGCGGTGATTGCCCCGCACACCTAGTACTGTGTTGCTTGGGATCACATCGGATATGATCATAATCCAGGATACTATTTACATGTACCACAGAGTCTTACATGATATATCACATTGATTGATTTACTGATTTAAACTGCGGACAGACCTGAGGGATGGGTCGGACTCCGATTTGTGTTGTGAATCATTTGATGCCATATTTATATGTGATTTAAATATACATGGCATGATTTACATAAAGGCATGATTTATATATAAATGCATTGTGTTGCACTACATGCCTACTTTTGAGAAATAAAGCATGATTTCTGTACATGGGATTTATTCTGTACAAGTACATATATATACTATATTTCAAGACATGCTTTTAAAGTGAGTAAGGAAACAAATGTTTTCAAGGCATAGCACTATTTTGAGTAGATAGTGTGGATATCTACTTGCTTGCCTGATTTCCTTACTGAGCGCGTTATGCTCACCCCCTTTTCTTTACATCTCTCTACAGAGCGTCAGTAGATCGAGAGTTATCGTGGGAGAGTGTCCCAGAGTCCACTGCTAGTTCCTATCGATTCGTCAGGTATACTTATTATGTACAGTTGTGTATCTAAACATAGAAACAGCACAGTGATGTATACGTTATATATTATGGGGAATGTATTTGTATTAGATTTTATATAATCTTACATGTATAATAAAAGCACCTACAGTCAGAATTAATATATTGACATGTATGTATGAGAATGGATATAATGGTAAGTGAAGACTCTGACATCGAATCACAGCCCAACCAGTGAAGAGAGGAAAGGTAAGTTAAAATGCGAAAAATTTATAGTGATTTTTGGTCAAAGTCAAGGATTAAAACTGGGGTCCTGACAAAGATAATTTCATTAAAAATATGAAATTGAAGAATCTTGATCAAAATAGGGGAAAATATTTAATTTTGAGCCCAATTGATCAAGATATAAATTTATTAAAATTTATCAGAATTTTTGCCTCGAAAAATGAGCCCAAAAATAGTGAAAAAATATACCGAAAAGATAAAATTAGACTGATAAATTTATTTACGGACTAAATTAATTTAATATGATTTTTTAGATATTTTAAGGATATTTTTGGGATATCTTAGGATTTTTATTATTATTTTAAGAATAAAATAATAATAAAAATATATTATAAATAAAAAAAGAGGGAAATCTGGAAATTGGAAAACGCGGGGAGAGAGAAAAAATGGAGAGGAAATCGACGCAAGCTGACCCAAGGAAGAAGGAGTCACCGGCGAGCATCCGGCGACCCCCCGGCCAGTCAAGCGGCCGAAAAAGGAATCGGAGGTCCGTGCGCACCCATCGGCACCGGTCACGCCCTCCACTGACGTCGGACGTCGACGAATCGAAGAGGAGAAGCCGCGGAGGAAAAGATGAGATCCGACGGCCACCGGCGGTGCTTGGTCCCGATTGAGCCCAGCCGAGTGTTACCCAGGTTGAGGCGTGCCGAACGGCGGTGGTGATGCATCGGGAACCGACCAGAAGACGCCAGCATGACCAAAGGAAGCCTGAACCGGTCGGCGGTTCAGTGAAGAAGGTTCTGCGCTGAACCAGACCAGACCGGTTCAGCCAAGGAGAAAATGGGAAAAAGAAGAAAAAAGAAAGAAAAAGGAAAAGGAAAATTTTTGTGATTTCACCAGACTTCGGGTAAGTTGATAAATGGTCAAAAGTGACCGATTTGACTTTCGATAAATTTATTTAAATTATATTTAATCGAAAATTGACCCAGAGTTAAATATACAAAATTGTGCAGTTCGACGATAAATTCCGAACAGAAGCCCGATCGAACTTCGATTTGCATACCATCGTATGATCTCGGGTAAGTAAAGCTCATTTACGACAATTTCTATGATTATTGCGTATTTAAGATTTATTTTACGCATTTTGGATTAAATTCCGCATTTAGTAAATTATATCCAAAATTTTGAATGAACTGTCATAAATGATATACAGGCTATCCAAAGAGCTTGGAATAAAGCCCAATGGGTAGTGATAGACCTAATGAGTCGATAGACCCTGATGAAGGGAAATAATAAGTGAAAAACGGGCTTAATATGGATTAAGGCCCAATTAAAGTATATATGCCCATTTAGAGTAAACGGGCACAATTAAGGGAAATAGACTGTATTTAATGTGAAATACAGTAGGAAAAGTGTAATTAACCTAATAAATGGTTATATGCAGCTCCAGAGAGTATTGGAGGAGCAAATCGGACTACTGAAACGAGCAGCGCAGAGAAAGTGAAATTTCTCGAGTGATTGCAGGTAAGGGACTTTTATGAGTAGTTAGAGATACCTGCACGTATTTTCATCTGCTTTTACATTCACTTAAGAACTCTGAGGGTCAAAGAAAGTGAATAATAATTATTACGACCTGATAGCGATAAATTATGATTTTACCCCTAGTTAGTCAAAAAGTCAACTTTTGTGAAAAGTTGTAAAAAGCATGAAAACCACTATTTTGAGTGTTTAACTACTGTTTAGCAGGAGAATAAATAGATGGGCTAATGATTTTAAGGTTGATGTGAATTTAGCACACTTTATAGTGCTGATTTTGATGTTTTGTAAATCATCCCTTTTTAAAGAGCCATCTATCATATTTTGTGAGGATGAATCATGCTGGAGCACAGCTCACACTGGATTTCATATATTTTCCACATACATTAGTGCTGAATTTTGATTCGCACTAGATTTTCATGACATCCATGATAGAGTACTCGAGTTCTTACTCGTACTCAGTTTTATATGATATATGCATGACAGAGTGCTAGAGCAATTAGCTGGTACTCGAGTTTTACATGAGATACATGACAGAGCGCTGGAGCGTTGCTCGTACTCGATTCTTCATGATTTATACATGACATAGTACTGGAGCTATTCCTCGTACTTGATTTGATGATATTGTGCATAGCATGGTACTGGAGCCATTGCTCGTACTTGATTTAATACATGAACTATGCATTGACCTAGTTTCTAGAGGTTTACTCGCACTAGAGTTGAGTTTGTGATGTGAAACAGTGTTTGAGCGGAGTGTCGACTGTGAGTCGCACTCAAAGGCGCACACTGTATGTGATATATAATACATGTTACAAACCCATGCCCGCATCCTTGTGTGACTGAGTGTCACATTATGTGAGAGGATAGCCGCATGAGGGTATTAGAGATGTGGTATGATATTCCATGGTTTGAGGGCTAAGACCTATGGCAGGCACCCCGACTATGATATAGGGTCCATGGGTGTACTTTGTACCGTACATGTGGCATGGGAGTACATTGTACCGTGTGTTGTTGTGGGGTTGAGGAGGATATAGCTGACGGTTGTGATGGACTGACCCCCCTCCCATTGCAGTAGTGATGCCCCACACACCGAGATCTATGTTGCTTGGGATCACACGTCGGATATGATCATAATCCAGGATACTATTTCCATTTCACCACAAAGTCTCACATGATATATCACATTGATTGACTGATTTAAATTTGCGGACAGACTTGAGGGATGGGTCAAACTCCGATTTTGTGATGTGAATTATTTAAATGCCATATTTATTGTTATTTAAATATACATGGCATGATTTACCTAAAGGCATGATTTATATAAAGATGCATTGTTTTGCACTACATGCCTACATTTGAGAAAGAAAGCATGATTTCTGTACATGGGATTTAATCTGTACAAGTATACATATATATATTTTAAGCACATGCTTTTAAAGTAAGTTAAGAAAATAATGTTTTCAATGCATAGCATTATTTTGAGTAGATAGTGTAGAGATCTACTTGCTTGCCTGATTTCCTTACTGAGCGTGTTGTATGCCACCCCCTTTCTTTACATCTCTCTATAGAGCATCAGCAGTAGAGCGAGAGCTATTGAGGGATAGTATTTCCTGAGTCCACTGCTAGTTCCTATCGATCGCCAGGTATACAGAATTTGTACGGTTATATATCTAAACATAGAAACAGCATAGTGATGTATACGATATATATTATAGGGAATGTATTTGTATTAGATTTTATATAATCATACATATATTATAAATGCAGTTACAGTTAGTAATAGTATATTGACATGTATGTATGATAATGGATAATGTGGTAAGCGAGGACTCTGACATCGAATCACAGCCCAACCAGTGAAGAGAGAAAAGGTAAGTTAAAAATGCGAAAAATTTGTAGTGATTTTGGTTTAAGTCATGGATTGAGAATGGGTCCTGACACAAGCTATGTGAAGTTTATGAAGGACATCCTCTCTAGGAAAAGAAGACTGGAAGATTACAAGACGGTGGCCTTAACGGAGGAATGTAGTGCCATTATCCAGAGGAGATTACCCCCCAAGCTCAAGGATCCCGGGAGTTTTACCATACCACGCACTATTGGCAATTTATTCTTAGGTAGAGCCCTATGCGATTTAGGAGCTAGTATAAATTTGATGCCATTATCTATCTATCTATCAGAAGTTAGGAATAGGGGATGCCAAGCCCACCACAGTGACCCTTCAGTTGGCTGATCGATCAATTAAATATTCGAAGGGGGTCATTGAGGATGTCTTAGTAAAAGTGGACAAGTTTATTTTCCCTACAGATTTTATCGTTTTGGACATGGAGGAAGATAGGGAAGTCCCAATTATACTAGGCAAGCCATTCTTAGCGACTGGTAGAACTTTAATAGATGTACAAAAGGGGGAGTTAACAATGAGAGTTCAAGATCAAGAAGTCAAGTTTAATGTGTTCAAATCTCTGAGGTTTCCTTATGACTCTCATGATTACTTTAGGATGGATTTAGTGGATAAGGACATTACTGAGGAGTTTTCCAAGACACATCCTTTAAACCCTTTAGAAGCCTCCTTAGTAAAATTTGTTGATATTAGAGATTATAGTGAAGATGATGATGAGGTTTACGAGACTTTACAATTATTAGAGGTCACTCCTTTCGAGGAAATTGCCCAATTTGAGACACTAGACCCTTCATCTATTCCAGCGTCAAATATCTTTCCATCCACCAGTGATCATCTAGCATTAGAGCTAAAACCTTTACCCTCACACCTTAGGTATGCTTACTTAGGTGAGTCCTCCACACGACCAGTAATAGTATCTGTTGCTCTCTCCAATGATCAGGAAGCAAAATTACTACAAGTTTTGAGAGAGCATCAGAAGGCTATAGGCTGGTCTATCTTTGACCTTAAGGGTATTAGTCCCTCTATTTGTATGCATAAGCTACTGGAGGAAGGGTATAGGTCATCCATAGAGCACCAGTGTCGATTGAACCCTATAATGAAAGAAGTTGTCAAGAAAGAGATCATTAAGTGGTTAGATGCAGGGATCATCTATACCATTTCTGACAGTACCTGGGTGAGCCCAGTATAATGTGTCCCTAAGAAGGGAGGGATGATAGTGATCGAGAATGAAACTAATGAGCTCATCCCCACTAAGACTGACACTGGTTGGCGAGTATGTATGGACTATAGGAAACCCAACAAGGCCACCAGGAAAGACCACTTCCCCTTGCCCTTCATTGACCAAATGTTAGATCGATTAGCTGGTCACGAATTTTATTGTCTGTTGGATGGATATTCTGGGTACAATCAGATAGCTATAGCCCCAAAAGACCAAGAAAAGACTACCTTCACTTGTCCCTATGGGACTTTTACTTTTAGAAGAATGCCTTTTGGCCTATACAATGCACCTGCTACATACCAGCATTGCATGATGGCCATATTTCATGATATGGTGGAGGATTTTCTTGAGGTTTTCATGGACGATTTCTCAGTATTTGGGGATAGCTTTGATTTATGACTGCATAACTTGGCATTAGTATTGAGAATGTGTGAAGAAACGAATTTAGTGCTTAATTGGGAGAAATGCCACTTTATGGTGAAAGAAGGTATAGTGCTTGGGCATAAAATTTCTGTTGGGGGGATAGAAGTGGATAAAGCTAAGGTGGAAATCATTTAGAAGTTACCTCCCCCTACATCTGTTAAAGGAATCTGAAGTTTCCTGGGCCATGCAGGATTTTACAGAAGGTTCATTAAGGATTTTTCTTAGATATCTAAGCCATTATGTAATCTCCTGAAAAAGACACTACATTTTGCTTTGATGAACAATGCTTAGGAGCATTTAAGACTTTAAAGGAGAAATTAGTTACAGCCCCTGTAATCATAGCTCCAGATTGGAGTTTACCCTTTGAGCTTATGTGTGATGCAAGTGATTATGCTGTTGGGGCTGTACTAGGACAAAGAAAAGGAAGAGTCTTTTATGCTATCTACTATGCAAGCAAAACTCTGAATGAGGCCTAGTTAAACTATGCTACTACCGAGAAGGAGTTGTTAGCCATAGTATTTGCTTTCGATAAATTTCACTCCTATCTCATTGGTAATAAGGTAATAGTTTTTACTGATCATGCTGCCATTAAGTACTTAGTCTCCAAGAAGGATGCAAAATCGAGGTTGATTAGATGGATTCTCCTACTACAGGAGTTTGATTTGGAGATTAGGGACAGGAAAGGTACGGAGAATCAGGTTGCTAACCATTTATCTAGACTAGAGAGTGGACTTAATGAAGATGGTACAGCTATTATTGAGTCCTTTCCTGATGAGCAGCTATTTACTTTCAAGCACTCCAGATTGCCTTGGTACGCTGACTTCGTGAATTATCTGGTGAGCAACGTGATGCCACCTGATTTGACTGCCCAGCAAAAGAAAAAGTTTTTGAGTGATGTCAAGTATTATGTTTGGGATGAACCCTTCCTGTACAAGCAATGTAAAGATCAAATTTTGAGAAGGTATGTTCCCATGGAAGAAGTAGAGGATATACTTAGACATTGCCATTCTTCTGATTATGGAGGGCACTTTGGAGGAGAGAGGACAACGGCCAAGTTTTACAATCTGGATATTATTGGCCCACGTTATTTAAGGATGCCCACTACTTTGTGCTGAAATGTGATAGATGTCAAAGGGTAGGTAATATTTCTAAAAGAAATGAGATGCCTTGGACTAATATTTTAGAAGTAGAACTCTTTGATGTCTAGGGTATTGATTTCATAGGACCGTTTGTTCCTTCATATGGCAATCTCTATATTTTAGTGGCTGTGGACTATGTGTCGAAATGGGTTGAAGCGATGGCTTTACCAACTAATGATGCCAAGGTAGTAGTAAGGTTTTTAAAGAAGAATATTTTCACACGATTTAGCACACCTAGGGCTATCATTAGTGATGGAGGATCCCACTTTTGCAATCGAAGTTTTGATGGGCTGTTAAAGAAATATGGGGTCAAACATAAGGTAGCCACTGCTTATCACCTACAGACAAGTGGCCAAGTAGAGTTGTCCAATAGGGAAATTAAGGGGTTATTGGAGAACTGCATTAGTTTCCTTAGCTTAAATACTTTGTTCCTATCCCTTACCCCAAAAGCATGAAAAGTCATTGGGATATATTATGAGCTATATGGGTATTAAGTGATAGTGAAAGAGTATGTAAAAGAAAAAATTGATGAAAAAAAAAAAGAAAAGAAAAAGAAAAGAAGAAAGAAGAAAAATTCAAAAAAAAAATGTTTAGCAAAAGAAATAAGTTTGGGGGAAATAATTAGAGCTCTTACATTATAGATCCTAGAAGTAATGCATGTTAAAGGGAAATTAAACCTAAATCGACTTTATCATACAAGCCTAATGAAGTCCTAATGATCTTTAGTTAAGTGTGACTACATTAGTGGAGAGAGAAGTGAAAAGCAAACTTATGGGAATGATCACATGTCATTGACTTTGCATTCACTGTGTTTGCATAATCTGATCTGGATAATGTATTGAGAAGTGACTTAGACATTTTTCACACACTCACGAGGAGTCCAATTTGGGTTAGGACTTATGATTGAATAATTCTAAGTGCTGGACTTGTAATTGTGAGTTTTTGATTTCATAGTCTGTACTTTTTCTTTGAGGATGATATTTGGGAAATTATTGTGTTTTGTACTTGTCATTCCTACAATCATTTTGTTTTGCTTGAGGACAAGCAAAAGCTCAAGTTTGGGGGTGTCATAATTCTATATTTTTAGAATTATTTGTGATTAATTTCCTAATTAATTATTTAAATTTCCAATTTATTTTGTTAATTATCCCCTTTATTTAATTAAAATTCTCATGTTTGCAGATAAATTAAATCCGGATGAATTTTGAGTATTTCGGTAGAAAATGAACCGGAATTAGGCTAAAATCGAGATTGAGCCACGCGGACAACACGAGCCATGCCACCTAGCACATCCAATTGGACAAGAAGACCGATGACATGGAAATATCTTTTCAAGGAGCCAATGGTGTGATGACAAGTGGCCAAAAAAATGCCAACTCATCTTGGATGGAAAATTACAATTTTACCCCTAGTGTGTTTATAAATAGAAAAAGATAGCAATTAAAGAGGATGTAATTTTTAGGGTAGATTATCTTTTAGGTTATTTTCTAAGCTTCCTTTGTTAGGAATTTCCGAGTAGTTGTTTTCTCAACAATTAATTTTACTGTTCATGACATTTTGTTCTTAATGTTTTATGAAGTTTTTCATTTTTTTCTTTGCTTGGTTACTTGTAGTTCATTGTATCAAAAGTATTTCCTTGGCATTTGAGTCAATGAAAGTTAATGGAAAATGTTTGCCTCTCTTTTTCTCATTCTCGATTTTCTTCAACTATGATTGTTTTTGTTAAAGCAAGTTTTCTTTTTCTCATTCTCGGTTTATCATCTTCTTGAGTATTCGGGTGACAGTTTTTAATTTTCTTTTTTTTCATTCATTCTTCTCCATTTCGGTTCTGGTGCCTTGATGTGGATGGATGTTGAACATTGTTCCATATCAAGAGCAATGTGGAATCATGTTGGAAAAGATATTGATGCAAACCGAGGGTGATGGATTCCCGATTCATGTGCATTCGGGTATTGTTAGCTTGGTTAATTTTTCAGTTCTCAATCTTCACTTAGTTCTTTAGTTTTTGAACTTCTATCTAGTAATGCATTGTTATTTGATTTTCCTTGTGTCATTTGACTTTGTTTGCAATACACAGAAGCCATTATTTATTGCACATTCATGCTTGCTTCCGTTTCTATTTACTGCATTCTCCTTTCTCGATTTCGTGTTTGTGCATCACTACATTTCTTGTTTTTTTTTCCTTTAGTTAGTTATTTATTTGTATCTTGCTTATTGTTACTTATTGTCCCATGCAACACAGAGCAGGGATTGAGCACACCATGGCAGTGATCAGGAACTACAATGCACTCTGTTTTAAGTTTTTAATCCTGTTCACTTTCACTTTTCTGGTCATTTATGTATTATTTCATTGAGCCAATTCAGTTCTGCTATAGCCATGGATCCTACGAACTGAAGCTGGTGCATAGCAGTAGCAAGACACCGAGGAACAGCAGCTGAACTGGTGTCAAGAGCAGAGGTTGCACGAACCAGCAGCAGCTGAACCTGGAGCAGAAGCAGGCAGCAAGCGTGCACTGATTTGGAGCAGAAGTTTGCAGGACAAGCAGCAACAGTAGAAGCAAACCTCGCCTGGACAGCACTTGATGAAGACAGCAGGCCTAGAATCGAGAAGCAGAATGAGGTAGCTGGAACCGAAACAGCTGGGTTGAAGCACAGCAGAAGCTATCGACACGAACAGCATCCTGTAGCAAAACGAGATCAGCTAGAGGGCCTATGCAGTTAGATGGCTAACCTCGAGTAGCCTGGAGCAAGTTGCAGTGTCAGTATTGCATGACAGACTGAGTATGGAGGCCGAACAGCTGGCAAAAGCATGTACTAGAGGGCAAAATCGAGACCACCTGGAAACCAGAAAATGAAGAAATGAAGGATGAATAGTGAATGGAGGGATATGGATTATTTAAATTCGTTAAGGCCTTGTTTGGCCATCTAAATTGTTATTTCATGCTTGTAGTTTTAATTTTTAATTAGTTGTTAGCAATTGGTAGGTTAGTTTTAATAACTTTGCATATTAAGTTAATTTGTAGTGTTAATCTTTAGTTAGTAGTTGATTTTATATTATAAGTTTAGGATTGTATTTTGGTTTAGTATTTTATTAGTGGTATTTAGAATTAATTTAGATTTAATGTGTTTCATGTATTTTTAGTTTAGTCTTCATTTTTATTAGATTTCTAGTTTAGTTTAATTTGCATTTTTAGTAAATTAGCTTAATTGCGTGCATATTTTATTTTAGGTTAGTTTAATTGTAGTTTAATTAATTTTATTTATTTATTTCCATATTTGCATTTTATTTTAATTGCGTTAATTAGCTTTAAGTATTTTAATTTCTTTTGTAGGTTTTTTATTTTAATTGCGTAGAGCACTGTAAGTAATTTTGCTCGGTTTTATTTAGTTCTTTTTATTTTATTGCTTTCCAGTATTTTTAACTTTAGACTTAGTAGATCACCCACTTTAATCTCATAATTTGTTAGAATATACTTAGGGTAAAATTAACCGGTAGTTAATTAGGCTAATCAACTTCTCTGAGGGACGATAACTCGGGACTCAAATACCATTATTACTTGTACGACCCATGCACTTGCGGTAATACCCTTAGGGCGTGTCAGGTACAGAGACTGATTTTGAGTTGAGTTTAAATGGACTTCTGAGGTTCAGGGGTAGGATATGTGTTCCCAATGATCCAGAGATCAGGAAGTTAGTTTTATTTGAGGCTTACTCAACAAAGTATACACTGCACCCAGGAAGTAACAAGATGTATCGGAATCTCTGGAGAGTGTATTGGTGGTCAGGAATGAATAGAGATGTAGTTGAATATGTGGCTAAGTGTCTCTTCTTTCAACAGGTGAAGGTCGAGCATTAGAAGCTTGCAAGGCTATTACAACCTCTACCTATACCGACTTGGAAATGGGAGCACGTCACGATGGACTTCGTGATGGGTTTACCCAGGACCCGTAGGAATCACGATGCTATTTGGGTGATAGTGGACAGATTGACGAAGTCGGCACACTTCCTATCTATGAAAGCCACTAATACTCTGAGTACACTGGCAAAACTATATGTGCACGAGATAGTGAGGTTGCATGGTGTTCCAGTGAATGTTGTTTCTAATAGGGATGCTCGCTTCACTTCCCACTTTTGGGAACACTTTCAGGAAGCGATGAGGACCCAACTGAGTTTTAGCACAACGTTCCATCCTCAGACAAATGGTCAGTCAGAGAGGACTATGCAGACCCTAGAGGATATGCTGAGAGTGTGTGCATTGGATTTTGGAGGCTCCAAGGATGACCATTTACCACTCGTAGAGTTCTCTTATAATAACAGTTATCATTCGAGTATCGAGATGGCACCGTATGAGGCTTTGTGTGGCCGAAGATGTCGTTCCCCTATTGGATGGGAAGAGGTGGGTTGATATTTTCTCCCAACTTAATGAGACAATCCTCTGAGGACATCCAATTGATTTGTGAGAGATTACGAACAGCTCAGAGTCAACAAAAGAGTTATGTCGACAGGAGACGGAGACCATTGAAATTCACAATGGGTGAATCAATGTTTTTGCGAGTCTCTCCTTCCATGGGTATAGCAAGGTTCGAAAAGATTGGGAAATTAAGTCCTCGTTACATTGGACCCTTTGAGATTCTTGATAGAGTGGGAGATAAGGCCTATAGGCTAGCGTTGCCACCTGAGGTAGCGGGCGTTCACAACATCTTCCACATCTCTATGTTATGAAAGTACCTCTCGGACCCGACACATGTAATTAGATACGAGCCTTTAGAGCTCAATGAGAGCATGTCGTATGTTGAGAAGCCGGTTCAGATATTGGATAGGAAGGAGAAGGTGTTGAGATCGAAGGCAATCCCCTTAGTGAAAGTCCTTTGGCAGCACCACATTATAGAAGAAGCTACATGAGAGTTGGGAGTGTGATGCGGGGAAAGTACCCCGAGTAGTTCACAGACTGATTTGGTTCCAATTTAGAGGACCAAATTTTCTTAGTGGGGGAGATTGTGAGACCCTATGTATGTATGACTTTATTATATGTTAATGGAATTATAAGACAAATGATTTTTGGATCATATAAATGCAAATGAGAATGAATGAGTATCATGAATGCGAGTGAAGGTTGAATAAGGGCTGAAGTGGCCACACACTAAATGAATGGAACTTAAAGCATTCAGATTGAATATAAAGATTTAAAACACGAAATGATAATGCATGGATTGTCAATCCTATGTATCCTTTCTAATTCCAAGCAATACACACAAGTTCCATTACATGAAAATCATAAAGAATGAACCTTTCCATGCTCAAAGTGTGACTAGATTGCAAAATGACTAGTGAAGCAATCAAACACAAATTTTTCCCTTTAAAAACTAACAAATTTACAGCAGGAAGCCTACAGATGAAGGCTAAATCGATCTCCTATTCAAGGCAGATCGATCCCTTATGCAAGGAAAACAATTTCAAGTGAATCTGCCAAGGCCAGATCGATCCCTCCATTGGGCAGATCGATCTGTATTTGCTTCTGCCTAACAGAGATTAATCCCTTCCTAAGTTCAGATCGATCTCCAGTTAATTCTGTCAAGAGCAGATTGATCTCTCCCAATGAGCATATCGATTTCCTGTTGTCTCTGCCGAACAAAGATCGATCTCTCCCCTAAATGAGCAGGTCCATCTCTCCGTTTCAAAATTGAATATTTCAAAGGTTCAAGCCAAGAAGAGACCGATCTCTCCCAAATGAACAGATCGATCTCCCCCGTTGCAAACCTAAAAATTTGAGAGCTAAAAACCAAGATCGATCTCCTATCTAAGCAGATCGATCTCACCACTCTTATTCTATAAAAACTCGACGGTCAAACCTCATTCTTCAGCAAATCCAACCATCCCCCTCCATTTTTACCCAAAATACCAAGCTTTCTCTCTCTAGAATACACCCCATTCCAAAAAGATTTGAGAAAAAGCTATTAGAGCCAAAGTTGTTCATTGTGAGGAGGAGAACAACATAACTTGGAGCCAACATTTAACTTGTTTGATTGAAGGAGCTAAGGAGTCTTCCAAATTTGGACAAGAGAAAAGTCAAGCTAGGTGAGTTTCCCATACACTAACTCTAAGTATGTATATCTAGATGTTGCTGTGAATAGATTGGTGTATGAATTGTTGATAGAAACTAACTAGAATGTGATGAATCAAGCATGACCTAGAATGACTTTAGTGTGAGAAAATATGATATGGTTGATTAGATGAAGAATAGATTATACTAAGGTGTCAACAAGGTTATATGCATGATTTGGAGATAGTTTTGTGAAATGAGTTTATGAAATATGGTGAGATGATGAAATGTGCATAGATGATGTTGTAGAAATTCATTAATGAATGAGAAATTATGAATAAACATCTATGCCAAGTGTTGATAAGTTACTAATTGAGTTACTAGCTAAATCGAATAAGAATGGCATAATGATGACCAAATGTGATAAGGGGCCAAATCTGATGAAATAGGCTCAATAAGATATACCGACTAGTTGAAGTCAGAACATGAGCTATCGGTATTGACTCATATAATTAATGAATGTTGCAGCTCCCGAGGATATATCCGGAGCAAAGTGAGCCCAATCGCGAGAAGCGAGGAAGGAAGGAGTTGCTTCCAAGTGAATCGAGGTTAGGTAATTGTGTTAGCCTTAGAGGTACCTGTATGCACTTTCGGGTGCATGAGTGATTTCTTAAAGTGTCTAAGGGTCTTAGAATGAAATGAATGATTGAAAGGAAATAAAAAAATGGGATTTGAGAAAAGTTCATGAAAAGCAAGAACATGAGGTTCTTGAATCGTGTACTACTTTTAGCATGTAAAATTAGTAGGCTAGCTAGCATTTAAATGATTTGCATAAAAATAACTTGATTTGGTTTTCATAACCATGCTTGCAAAGGATGAGCCACCTACATGGGTTTTATGGAAATGAAAACGTGCTAGAGCGTTGTTCACACGAGATTTGATGTGGTTACACGTGCATTAGTGCTGGAGCTTAGCTTGCACTAGTTTTTACATGGATTTCACGATATAGTGCTAGAGCATAGCTCGCACTAGAATTTTACATGCATGAGTGTTGGAGCCTAGCTCGCACTGATTTTCATATTGATTTTGACATTATGCTGGAGTGTTGCTTGCACTAGATGTCCACTATACTTGTTACCATGCTTGAGACTACTCACACGTGGTTTTATGACATATTGGGAGCCGTACTATGAGCTTCTGGTAGGCTGTGTGCCACGCCGATTAAATAGGCTCCTAGGTGCATATTGAGATGTGGTAGTGTATGATGTGATGATATGGGTCCACGAAGTACTTTTTATCGTGCAAATAGCATGGAGTACGTTGTACCATGTATGGATATGATATATATACCGTATTCAGATGATGAATATTCTGCTATGGATCGGGGGGTTAGAAGTGACCCACCTCCCGCGCGGAAGCAGATAGAGGTGATACCCCACACACTAGGATCTGTGTAGCATGGGATCACAGAGGATATGGCCATAGTCCTAGTTATTTCCCTTATTAATATTATATGCCTATCTCACATGTCTTGATTTATGATAAATCCATGTTTGAAATGTGTTTGTGGGTTAGGATAGTCCATGGGAGGGGCTGAGTCCTGACAAATGGTGAATTGTATCGATTTGTATTGAGTTTTTAAATACTTTGAAGTGTACATTGCATGATGATTTACCATGCTTTGATTTCGATTTACGTATGTTGATTTTCCATGCTTGTTTAAGAATTGTGTAGTGTTTTAAATAGCATGAACTGCTTTACATATCATGAACACGAGCATGAACTGTTATATTTTGGGTATGACAAGTAACTGTGTGGTTTAAGCATGGCATCACTATCACGTTGATAGTACAGTTTTCTATATGCTCGCATGGTTGCCTTACTTAGCGCATGGTTTGCTCACCCCCTTTCCCCCTCTACAGCACACTTACAGTAGATAGAGAGCGACTGAGGAATAGATTTTTGGTGTTCCCTACATCCCATCACACGAGGTATACACATTTGTATAGTTTTTGTATCTAGACATGTCAAAGCACAGCAATATGTTTAAATGTAATTTTTTTGGGGATGAAGAAACAGATCATTAGATAAAAATGATGTTTTATTCTCCTCTGTTCTTCATCATCGTCTACTGTTCATCTTCATATTTTCATTTCATCGGTTTGGATCTTCTGTACTCTCAGTATAGTTTTTATTTTCCTCACATCTTAGCATCCTTTCTTCTTAAGTCATTTAACCCATAAGTTGGCATTATTACATGTTCTGTGTTTTTTGTCTCTTAAACCATAACTGTTGTTGTGAATGGGTGCATGTTTCTCCTCTGTTCTCCCTTGTCTAAGTTTTTATTTACTGTTCATGATTATTTTCTATGTTAGCTACTGGATTTAAGCTTTTCATAATTTCTATTCACTGTCTTAGATTCACAAGGTAATCATGTGTGTGTGTGTTGAAGTAACGCAAGACAGGAAATGAAAGCTGAGCAGAGGCATAGTGACACGGGAGCTGATTGTTAGCAGAACCCTTGGTAGGAGCAGACGTACGCTGCAGAAAAATCAGAAATGATGTAGATGTATAGAGTAGTGCGCAGCAAAAGGTTGTGAGGTGTGGCAGTGTTGGCTGGTGATGAATCTGCGTTTCGTTGAGTGTGGTAGCAATATCGGATTATGAGGGCTGATTTTCTAGGATCAACAGTAACTATAGCGAGCAATCTCAGCTCTGTTCTACCGTATTTTAGCTTATCTTTATTGTTCATCTTCAATTCTTATTGTAGCTACTGGTTTTAATGTTTTATCATTTCATTCCTTGTCTTAAACTCACTGTTTAATGATTTCTTCATGTATGAGCGCTTTATTTGATTGTCGGCATCGCTGACGAATCCAATATTGTTGCCATTCCAGTCTCGACGATCTCAGATATTGATAGCAAGAAATCGAGGAGCTGAGGAAGACGTGGTGTTAAGCTAGATCGTGAAGCATTTGATAGAAATTGCTGTTGTGTTCATGGCCTATACAGGAAGAATACGTGAGCTGCAAGGATGAAGATGGGTGCATGAATGGTAGCTGACTCGGAAATAGGTAGTGTACAGAGGACATTATTTGCTGCAGCACCTGCTGAGGACAGATTGTGGAGATGGCACGTTGTAACTAGCAGTGTACAGTGCCTGGTGCAAACCATGCATACATTACGTTACAATTTCGATTAATATTCCTTTTTATACAGAATTAATCCATAAATTTCATAAAATAATTGAAACTCTATATTAAAGGACTCATATTATCGTAATTAAAATATACTTACCCAATATGATGCAGGGTATGAAAATCGAAGCTCAATCGACTCTCGTTCGGGCTTTGTCGTACAACTGCACAATTATATATTTGATTCCGGGTTAATTTTCGATTAAATATAATTTAAATAAATTTCTTGAAAATCAAATTGGTCACTTTTGACCTCGTATCGACTTACCTGAAGTCCGGTGTATCTCCAAAAATTCTTCCCCTTTTTACTTTTTCTCTTTTTCTCCTTTTTTCCCTTCTTTCTTAGCTGAACCGGTTCGGTCCGGTTCAACACGGTTCAAACCACCAGTTCAGTCCGGTTCAGCCAGTTCGGTGCCTGGCTGATCGATTCTCCGTCGGCTTCCGTCGCCAGCAGCTCCGTTAGGTAGTCCAATTCACAAATCTCGCCTCGATTTTGTCCAAGGCCGTCGAAAAGTGGCCGGTCCGGTGTGTTCTCCCTTCGCCGTCGGTGCCATTCCTCTTTTCCGTCATTTTCGACGTCGTCCGTCGGTTTCGACGGCTGTGACCACCACCAATCTGCTCGTCTTAGCCTCGGGGACGTTCGGTAGTAGTCAGGTAGGGCTAGATCGGCGTCGGTTGCCGTCGATCTCCTTTTCTCCTTCGAGTTCTCTTTCCTTCGATTTCGCCATATTCCGATGTCGGTGGGCTGTGCCGCCGATACTAGGGAGGTCGCCGGCCTCTCCTCTTCCTTTTCCAGCTCTCCGCCTGGCCGCTGGGTCACCGGTGGTTGTCCGGTGGTCGTGTCTTCTCGGTTTCATTTTTTTCTGTTTTCTAATTTCTTTCTCTCTCTTCGACAAAGTTTTCAGATTTTTTTTTTACTTAATTAATTTAATTTTTATTTATTATTATTTATAAATTAGTTTATTATTATTATATTCATTATTTTATTCTAAAATCCCAAAAATATCTAAATAAAATTATATTTTATTCTAATTAATTAATTTAATTTATTTAATCTATTTTTCCACTTTTTCGGTATATTTTCTCCGTATTTTCGGGATATTATCCTGAGCGGTTTCGATTAATTCCAGTAAATTCATATCTTGATCAATTTAACCCAAAATTTAATTATTTCTTCGTTATTGATCAAGATTCTCAAATCCATTATTTTTAATTAAATTTTCTTATCGAATTTATACCGACTTTCGATCTTTTGACCGTTTTGCCCTTCAAGGTGTTCGGGAATTCTATTTCAGTCCTTTTGCATTTTTAATTTCATATTTTGAATCCTTATCTCCAGTCCGAATCTCGTTCGTTTAATTTGGGACCATTTCAATCATTCCTTTCACGAACACACTCATTTCGTGTTTTTAACTAAATTTGGGTCTTACATAATCTCCCCCACTTAAAAAATTTGGTCCTCCAAATTAAAACCAAGTTAAATGGATCCATAAACAACTCCAGGTATGTCTATTGTATCATATACTGTCATTCTCAAGTGACTTTTTTCGGAGTGTAATACTACCAACATACTTTAATTAAGGAGATCATCTTAAACCTCAACACTTTCTCCTTCCTATTTAATACCCGAATCGATTTTCCAATCATATGTTATACTTTCATTGAGCTAAGCTGTTGGAGCTCATATCCAATCACTTATGCTGGGTCCGGATAGTATTTCTGAAGCATCATAGGATAAGACACATTGTGGATGCCTGCCAATTCAGGTGGTAACGCCAACCTACAGGCCTTGTCTCCCACTTTGTCCAATCTCTTTTCGAATCTCGTTACGTCCTTATGCTATGTCTTAAGGGCATGTAACTTCCAATAATACTAATTCACCCTCAGTGAATTCTGATGGTTTTCTGTCTCTTGTCAGCATAGCTTTTCTATCTGCTCTGAGGTGTTCTTAATCCATCACAATTAACTGAACATCCTCAGAGGTTTGTCTTACCAATGCGGAAATGATTTTCTATCTGTCACCTACTCCTTCTTATCCAAATCGTGGAAACAACCCTTACAGCCATACAATGCCTCATCTGAAGTCATCCTAATACTCAAGTGACAACTGTCATGATTAGCAAATTCGATTAGTAACAATTGATCATTCCAGGAGCTTATCAGATAAATGGCACACGCTCTCATCATATCCTCCAGAACCTGTACAGTCCTCTCTGACTGACCATCTGTCTGAGGATGAAAAGCTGTGTTAACACTCAGTCGAGTTCCCATAGCTTCCTGAAAAACATTCCCAGAAGTGGGAAGTGAAACGAGAATCCCTATATGATACAATGCTCACTGGAAAAATACTTAGTGTTCCGCAATTTTCAATACACATAAATCCGCCTACACACTTAGAGTATCTGGGGATTTCCTAACCAGAAGGTGGGTAGACTTAGTCAATCTATCGACTATCACCTAGATAGCTTTATGATTCATCCGGGTCCTCTGTAACCCATCACAAAATTCATGGTAACTTGTTCCCCTTTTCATGTCAATATAGGTAGAAACTGTAATAACCCTGCAACTTCTTTTGCTCTACCTTATTGTGCTGACATACGAGACACTTCTCCACAATCTCTACCACGTCTCTTTTCACATCTGACCACCAATTCCCTTTTCAAAGATTTCGATATATATATATATATTACTTCTCGGATGCACTGTATATCCAAAAGAGTGAGCTTCTGACAATAACTATATCTCATCACTATGGTCCTAGGGAGCACTTATATTATTATATCATCTCTGAACCTTAGTACCATCATCACTCTCTGTGAACTCTATCACTGTACCCATCTGAATCTGACCCACACTATCGACACCTTGCTGATCATCACGTTAAGCTTGTCAAATTCGGTCACTCAAATTCGGTTCTAATCTCAGTCTAGCTGTCACACAATCACTGTCATCATCAGAGGGGATCACATCACTACTGAGGCTTACAACTGCTCTAGTAGCTCACGCTCCCTAACCATCATATGTAATATCATCCCAAGGCTCTTTCTACTCAAGGAATTAGCCATTACATTAGCCTTTCCTGGGTGGTACAATTTTCGCAATCATAATCCCTCGGAAGCTCTAACCCTCTTTATTCTCATATCCGACTCTTTCTATGAAAACAGATACTTGAGGCTTTTATGATCAGTGCATACCTGACATTTCTTACCATATACATAGTAGTGTCATATACTCAATATAACCACTATCACTGTCAACTTTAAATCATGGGCTGGATAGTCCTTTCATGATCCTTAAGTTGTTTGGATTCATAATTGACTATCTTTCCCTTTTTGCATCAATACACAGCCCATTCATTATTTTGAGGCATCCATACACTCATGAGAAACCTCTTAATCTGTTGGGTATGGTGAGAATAAATGCGATGGTCAGTTTATTACTTCAGTACACCAAAACTCCTGTCACGTCTATCATTCCTTTCAAATACAACTTTTTCTAAGTTAAACGTGTCAATAAAGTAGTCCATTTCGAGAACTCTAACAAATCATCTGTATAAACAATTTCCAATTGTTGCTTATAACTTTCTCTGGACAGTAAATACACCCAAAATATCATCAATATGGATGATAACAAATCGGTCCAGGTAAAGTTTAAATACCTCATCGTAGTTGTGTTCCATTAAATATTTCCATCACCCATATCCTTGACCTATGTGCGCATAACGAATAATGTCCTTTCAAAATCGCTTCCGTTGAAGCTACTAACCCGCGTCAATTCCTTTTTGATATATATATATATTAACGGCTTTTATAAAATTTTAATTTTTAAACCTTCACGATTAATCGAATTCTATATTTCTTTATCGTACCAGTAAAGGTACCCTAATTTTAAATGCATTTATCACGACTGTCGCTTTCAATTAATAGGTTGTGTATACTTTTAGACGCTGTCAAGTCTTCAGGCGGGGAGGTATTTTGAAATACCTTTATTAACCCTTAGACTTGACCACAATTACTTTACATATCAGTCCATGTGGTCGTAATGTGGTCACAATTCATATTCGCTACTAATTGCTTTAATCCAAATTACTTCACGTATCAAAGATATTTCTACCTCGCATACGCCTCTTATTCTAATAGATTTTGTATTCAGGATCTTTCACATCTCAAAGCTTATCTCTTTTCGTATATTACTTATAACAAAACTCTGTCATTACTCATTCCGTGAGAACAATCATTTATCCTTTAATTTCAATCGCTACACCCCTTTTTTCGGTGCAAAGATACTAACAGGATTTTCTCTGTCTCTTTACCCTACTATGGGGCAGTCTCACCCAACTCTGAGCAATCATTAAATAATTGGCCCGTCTTACCACACTTAACGCTTATTTTAGTCAATAAAGTGTAGGTGTAAGCCCTACTTCCGTGGTATCTACCACACATCCTACACTGCTTACACTGTTACACTGCTTACACTGCTACATTGCTTACACTGCTCACTCTGCTAACATTACTCCACTGCTCACACTACTAACATTGCTCCACTGCTCATCTTGCTTACCCTGCTACGGAGCAGGTAGGGGTTCTCCAATCATAATACCCCTCAAAAGTGCTGAAATTGAATACACTGGGGCCTTACCAATCATCACCCTATGACTCATCAACTCTAATCTCTTACCAACTGGTCTCTTTTCCGCTCTGACATCTCTGTCATTCTCTATTCTCTTCTATCTCTATTTCGGCCATTATTACCTTTCCCAATCTCGAAGGCGTGCAACAAATGATCTTATTCATGCAACTGTATTCTGCGCACTGCCTCGACATAAGTAGTGAGCCAATCAGACTCTAATCGACAATTTGAGCCCTTCCATGAACTTTTAGGCTTTCCGACTCTCACTGCCCATAGTGTCGGGGTAATATCTAGGCATGTATGTAAACTGAGATTCATACTCGTCAATCAACCAGTGTCTCTGGGTCATTGTAAGAAATTTTACCTGTAATTTTCCTTAAGTAGTGTCCGAAATATTCTGTCATCGAAATACATCTAGAAACATTTCTCATGTCGACTCTGGACGTCTAACTCTTCAGATGGGTCGAGCGAACTTCCACTAATGTTTTGCCTCGCCCTCCAACATAAATGTATTTAAAAGTCACTTTCTCAGTCGACATACACCGAAAAATTCATACAACTTCGCTATCTCATTCACACAGTCCTCAACAACTATAGGTTTCTTTACTTCGCTAAATATCGGAAGGGTGTGAAAATCTCTATAGTTTGAAGCATCTGTTTAGGCTTTACCCTGCCTATCCTCAACTACCTACATAGACTGAGTAAACAACTCCGAAATATTTTCTATACTCCACTCCATCCTCTCGAAGCGTGTCTCAATACTAATTGGTCTCTTTATAGGACCCTGTAGAGTATGCTCAACATCAGCCTCCACGTCACTCTCATCTTGAGTCTCATGTGATGACTCATTTGACTCTCAGGCCGATCTCTACGGCCTCGAGCATGTGTACTCGCCCCTCTACCATAGCGGCTATCAATTATAAAAACTATATTATTGCATTCGAAACTAAATTCTTAACTGCAGTTCCATCTTGATATACATAATTGTACCTAATAATGCACAGTACATGGGGATGTAAATTTACTTAACCACTAACACCGACTCATATCAGGCCAACTCTGCTCTGATACCACCTTTTGTCATGACCCATTTTTCCTAAAAACCCCTACAAATTTTTCCTTATTTTTTCATTTCCTTACCCGTCGTGAACATTTACACCACTAACAGTTGGGCTATGAGTCGATGTTAGTCCCTTCTGTCATGTTACTCACCTTAACATTTATTTTCCATATTTCATTTACATATCAATTTATTTTAACTAAATACATCCCCAATATTACAATTCGTGTACAGTACTGTGCCTCTATACGTTCAGATACAAAAATTATACGAATGTGTATACCTGATCTTGATAAGAAGCAGCAGATAACCGAAATGCAAGACTACTATCACTCTCTTCTACTGAATGTACCCTGTGGGGTGAAAAATGAAAGGATGAGCATAAACAGCTCAGTATGGCAATAATGTAAGCATGTAGATAACTATACTATCTACGTGCTGATAATGTCATGATATAAAATCGTTTATATTTGGAGCATGAGGTAAGACTAAAACGATGCCACATGTATGTATATATCATATAAGAGAAATCATGAAGTCGATATATAAATCAAACATGGAAAAATAATCATGTATGACATCTCATGCTCGTCACATTAAAACTTATTTGTGTTCATCATAAACTCATCACTTTAAAACTTATTTGTTTAATCATAAACTCATCACGTTAAAACTTATTTGTTTCATCATAAAACAACCACATCAAGGCTAAACCCATCACTCGAGAATACCTTGATTCATTAAATCACATCTCATTTAAAAACATAAATCGGGACATTACCCCTCCTTCGGGTTTGTCCTGGTCTATTCAGACCGTATGATATCATGTGAGGCATGTAGGTTACTGTATGAAAAATCGAGGACTATGGCCATATTACGTCCATGTGATCCCGGGCTACACGGATCCCGGTGTGCGGGGCATCACAACTGCAACGGGAGGTAGGGTCAAATCCTACCCGCCAGAATATCAAGTAACATCATCGAGTCATCATGACTGCACGGTACAGCGTACTTCGTGTGACATACACGGTACATCATACTCCGTGGACCTATATCATAGTCTGGGGGTGCCTGCCATAAGTCTTACCCACCCCAATATTATGTCGATAACCAACCCATGTCTCAAAGTATACGTGCGAGCATATCAACTCTCTGCGACACACAGTCTACAGGAGGATTCCGCACGACTATATGCATGTCAACTCATGTCTAGTGCGAGCGAAGCTCCAGCACCACGCTATGCATATCATGATATCTAAAATCTCGTGCGAGCGAAGCTCCAGCACGATTTTGTGCACACACAAATTTTCTCGTACGAGCAATGCTCCAGTACGACTTTTATGAGTAATAAATCAATAAAATTTAGTGCGTGTAAGACTCTAGCACTCTTTTTACTCGTGTAAATATGATAGGTGGCTCAATCTTTATAAAACATCTTTTAAAATCGTAATCGGTACAAACCGGTACCCTTTCGTATAATTCATGAAATCAACAGCCAATCTATGTGTAAATTTGCTTAAACCAAAGCAATACATTCATATAAAACATTAAAACATGAAATCATGCAATTTATCTGCCTTACTACCCTTTTTTGTAAATTTTACACCCAGAGGCAATATTATCTTTTTCCTTTATTCACCTGTGCCCCGATTTTCGTAAAAATTATTATTTTGTTTTTAGATAATTTAAGAATTTTTAGGCCCTATAAATCCCCTCAAAATACGTATAGAAATCTCTTTGCACCTACAAAATTCTTTTACCTCGATTTACGTGTAAACTTATCTCGTCTCGATAATATCCGATCTCTCAGTCCAACTGCGCGTCAACCAAGTCTGCGAAACTGCATATAACCACATATTTTGGGTTAATTCACTTATTTTTATCAATATATCACATTTACTGATCGAATCTAACATACTGGGCCCATTTTACTTTATTGGGCCCAATTTCACCTTAATGGGCCCCGACCCATTTTCAGTCTGTTTCTACTTATAAATCCATTCTTTAGGTTTAATGGGCTCATTCAGGTTGCCAATAATCATCGGGCTTCGTTCCAAACTCATTGGAAAGCCCGTATACTATTTACGGTAATTATGTTACAATTTCGATTAATATTCCTTTTTATACAGAATTAATCCGTAAATTTCGTAAAATAATTGAAACTTTGTATTAAAGGACTCATATTATCGTAATTAAAATATACTTACCTAATATGATGCAGGGTACAAAAATCGGAGCTTAATCGACTCTCGTTCGGGCTTTGTCGTACAACTGCACAATTATATATTTGATTCCAGGTTAATTTTTGATTAAATAATTTAAATAAATTTCTCAAAAATCAAATTGGTCACTTTTGACCTCGTATCGACTTACCCGAAGTCCGGTGTATCCTCAAAAATTCTTCCCCTTTTTCTTTTTTCTCTTTTTCTCCTTTTTCCCCTTCTTTCTTGGCTGAATCGGTTCGGTCCGGTTCAACCCGGTTCTGACCGTCGGTTTAGTCCGATTCGGCCGGTTCGGTGCCTCGTCGGCCGGTTCTCCACTGACTTCCGTCACCAGTAGCTCCGTTAGGTAGTCCGATTCACAAATCTGGCCTCAGTTTCGTCCAAGGCCGTCGAAAACGTGGTCGGTCCAGTGTGTTCTCCCTTCGCCGTCGGTGCCATTCCTCTTTTTCACCGTTTTCGGCATCGTCCTTCGATTTCGACGGCTGTGGCCACCACCAACCTGCTCGTCTTGGCCTCGGGGACGTTCGACAGTGGTCGTGTGGGACTAGATCGACGACGGTTGCCGTCGATCTCCTTTTCTCCCTCGGGTTCTCTCTCCTTCGATTTCACCGGATTCCGGCGTCTGTGGGCTGTGTCGCTGGTACCAGGGAGGTCGCCGGCCTCTCCTCTTCCTTTTCCAGCCCTCCGCCTGGCCGCTGGATCACCTGTGGTAGTCCGATGATCGTGTCTTCTCAGTTTCATTTTTTTCTGTTTTCTAATTTCTTTCTCTCTCTTCGACAAAGTTTTCAGATTTCTTTTTTTTTTACTTAATTAATTTAATTTTTATTTATTATTATTTATAAATTAGTTTATTATTATTATTATATTCATTATTTTATTCTAAAATCCAAAAAATATCTAAATAAAATTATATTTTATTCTAATTAATTAATTTAATTTATTTAATCTATTTTTCCATTTTTTCAGTATATTTTCTCCGTATTTTTAAAATATTGTTTAGAGCGAAAATTTTGATTAATTCCAGTAAATTCATATCTTGATCAATTTAACCTAAAATTTAATTATTTCTTCGTTATTGATCAATATTCTCAAATCCATTATTTTTAATTAAATTTTCTTATCGAATTTATACCGACTTTCGATCTTTTGACCGTTTTACCCTTCAAGGTGTTCGAGAATGCCATTTCAATCCTTTTGCATTTTTAATTTCGTATTTTGAATCCTTATCTCCAGTCCGAATCTCGTTCGTTTAATTTGGGACCATTTCAATCATTCCTTTCACGAACACACTCATTTCGTGTTTTAACTAAATTCAGGTCTTACACTTCATGGATGACTTCTCGATATTTGGTAAGACTTTTGACCAATGTTTATCTAATTTGGCACTTGTTTTGCAGAGATGTGAAGAGACCAATCTCATCTTAAATTGGGAAAAGTGTCATTTTATGGTGCAAGAAAGAATCGTCCTTGGACATAAAATTTTAGCTCACGACATTGAGGTGGATAGAGCTAAAGTCGCTGCTATTGAAAAGCTTCCCCCTCCAAAATCAGTTAAAGCCGTGAGGAGCTTTTTGGGACATGCAGGCTTCTATCGCAGATTTATCAGGGACTTTTCGAAAATCTCAAAACCTTTATGTAATTTATTAGAAAAATATGCTGATTTTTGATGATCTTTACTTGCAGGCGTTCGAAAAGATCAAGAAGGAGCTTATTTCGGCACCTATTATGATCGCACCGGATTGGATAGAACCGTTTGAACTGATGTGCGACGTTAGTGATTTTGTAATTGGAGCAATCCTTGGGCAAAAAAAAGATAAGATTTTTGGGGCTATCTATTACTCAAGCAGAACCTTAGATGAAGCTCAGAAAAATTACATAACAACGGAGAAGGAGATGCTTGCAGTTGTACATGCATTTGACAAGTTTAGACTATACGTAATTGGGGGTAAGGTCATTGTCTATACAGACCATGCAGCCATTCGGTATCTATTTGCGAAGAAGGATGCCAAACCCAAACTTATTAGATGGATCTTGCTTTTACAAGAATTTGATTTTGAGATCAGGGACAAAAAGGGATCTAAAAATGTTGTAGCTGATCATTTATCTAGGTTGGAGCAATCTGAAATTCAGCAAGAACAGCCTATTCAAGAGGAGTTTCTAGATGAAACAATAATGAAGATTGATGCAAATCTGCCCTGGTTCGTAGACATAGTGAATTACTTAGCAGGAGGATTAATGCCAAGTGGTTTAACTTATCAACAGAGGAAGAAATTCTTCCATGATGTCAACTCGTATTTTTGGGATGACCCTCTGCTATTTAAGAAGTGTCCAGACCATATTATAAGAAGATGTGTGACGGAAGACAAAGTTCAGGAAATTCTGTGTCACTGTTATGCTACAACATATAGAGGTCATTTTGGTGCAGAATGTACAGTAGCAAAGGTACTACAATCAGATTTTTATTGGCATAGTGTGTTTAAAGATAGCTACATGTTTGTAAAAACATGTGACAGATGTCAAAGGGTTGGAAACATTTCAAGACGGCATGAATTACCTTTGACAAATATTCTAGAAGTGGAAATCTTTGATGTATGGGCTATCGATTTTATGGGACCATTTCCTCCATCTTTTGGGAAGCTATACATTCTCCTTGTTGTTGATTATGTCTCTAAGTGGGTGGAGGTAATAGCAACACCAACAAATGATGCAAAAGTGGTGATTTGGTTTCTACACAAGAATATTTTGACAAGGTTCGGTACTCCAAGGGCCATCTTGAGTGATGAAGGCACTCATTTCTGTAACAAAGTCTTCAATGGTTTAATGTCAAAGTATGGAATTTGACATAAAGTAGCTCTCGGTTATCATCCGCAGATAAATGATCAAGCTAAAATTTCAAATCGAGATGTGAAATTGATCTTGGAGAAAACTGTAAATCTGAATAGAAAAGCTTGGGCTAACAAGTTAGATGATGCGGTTTGGGCATACAGAACAGCCTATAAGACTCCAATTGGGATGTCTCCCTATAGATTAGTATTTGGTAAGGCATGTCATCTACCTGTAGAGCTTGAACATCGAGCTTATTGGGCCATTAAGAAGCTCAATTTTGACTATGACAAGGCTGGAAAAAATCGGTTACTCCAATTGAATGAGCTTGATGAGCTGAGGAATGAGTCCTATAACAATGCAAGGATTTATAAGGATAGGACCAAGAGATGGCATGACAAGATGATAATGAGACGAGAATTCAATCCTGGACAGCAAGTTCTATTCTATAATTCACGACTCAAATTATTTCCTGGCAAGTTAAAGTCAAGGTGGTCAGGACCGTTTGTGATACACCAAGTTTTCCCATATGGAGCAATTGAGCTGAAGAAATCGGATGGGAGCTTGTTCAAGGTCAATGGGCAGCGTTTAAAGCATTATTATGGAGAGGGGGTGCATAAATTAGAAAGCATTCCCCTTGGTGAACCGAATTGAGAAGACTGGAAGAAGTCTGGCGGAAGACTTAAAATTAAGCGCTCTTGGGAGGCAACCCAATTTTTGTTTTTAAGATTTTTAGTTTTTAAATTCTTTTTTTATTTGATTTTAGTTGTGTGTTTTTATTTTTATTTTTAATTTATTTGATCAGGTTGTGTTTTATTTTGCAAGCATATGTATAAGAAGAGCACTGTTTGGAAGTTTAATTGTCATGATTTTTCAAGAAAGAATGCATGGGTGCCTGAATGATAAACAGAAAAGAAAACAAATTTTTGCAAGGACTTTAGTAACTTAAGGGTGGATGACCAAGTCAAGGAAAGAAAAGAAAATGATTTTCTAGCAACTAAGTTGGAAGACAAAAATTTTAAATTGAAGAAGTGAGGGCCGAATGAAGTAAGTGATGGTAAAAGAAAGAAAGTCAAGAGTAAGAAAAAGTATGAGAAGAAATTCTGTCAAAGAAAGAAATAGATGTTTACAATATTCAATGGATGGGGTGAGTGGAATACACATGGCAAGGTTTTACTGGAGGATGGATTACCTTATCTTTTCAACCCCACTTGCTATTCAGCTAAGGAAATAACCCTACCCACACAATTAGAAAAGGGCGGCCGAATCTCTCACACACTAAGACTCTCTCTTTTTTTGGTTATTTCATCTTTCTTTGTTCTCTTGAAAGTACACAGACAAACCCCACAACCATTATTTTTCTCTCTTTCGATATTGTTGTTTTGTGCTGATTAGGTAGTTTCTCCAACGAATTTTGGTGGTTAAATCTCTTAGTGGACCCAAAAGCTTTGGGGGAAGGAAGAAAGTATTTTCTTGTCGGATTGTTTAAGTGATAAAGACGTGAAGTGGTCCAAATCAATCCTACGTAGCTTCAATTTTGGGTATTTTTCTTCTTTCTACTGGAGTTTTCGATCCTCTAGAGGCTATTTTATTAGCTCTTACAATTTGGATTTTGAAGTCCTTTCGGTCTGTTTGATCTGTGTTGGAGTAATTTGGGTTGTGAAGAGATTTTTGGGTTTGTTTTGTGTGTTCGTCCCATTTGGTCTTGCTAAAAATTGTACTTGTTGATTTATGAACCAATTGGTGGATAATGGCACCTAAAACCCGAGCCAGACGAACCCTAGAGAGTTCTAGTCAAGCCACTGATAGTTCAGCCCCATCTCCACAAAAGGAAAAGTCCGTAGTAACCGATTATGATCCCTCTCAGTTGTAAATAGTCATGCAGCAGAAAATTTTAAGAAAATCATGGATAAAAACATGATTATTAAGAGGAGCTTTAGGCCTGACATTGGTGGCTGGAATATGTATTCTGAATATCTGAGGGATTTTGGTTTGTTGAAATTAGCAGGGCAACCAGAAGATGCTATCCTTGATGTGGTTCATGAATTTTATGCAAATGCCATGGAAAGCACTCACTCTACTTCAGAAGTTAGGGGTGTTCTTGTTCCCTACAATGCGAATGCCATTAATTTGTATCTGGACCTTCCGCAAGGGATGCAAGATGAGTATGCCAGTTATGTAGCAACACTACACACTGATTATGATGAGCTGGTCCGTGTCATTAACAAATTGACAGTCCCATACACCTATTGGTAAAAGAGGCCGGAAGCTGAATCCTTGGCGTTCCCGTCCAACCGACTTCAATACGGTCTTCATGAATGATATGATTTTATCTGTTCTCAAATCATGCCTACCACCCATAAAAGTAGTGTCGATGTGGACAGAGTAGCTCCACTTTATTATATTATGACAGGAAAGATTGTTGATTTTGGAGGGTTCATAAGTAGAGAGAATAGAAGGGGTTTACCTCACCCTTCCTTGGTTTGTGGACTCTGTAAGAAGTATGGAGTGTAGTGGACTGAACTTGAACCGAGATTGGCAAGAAAATCTGCTGTTACCTTCAAAAATCCAAGAGTACCTTTGATTCAGCGAGAAGCTGCTACTCCTGTTACACTACCACCACCTTTTGTTGGCATTTCTACTGGTCCATCAGCTGCACCTTCCACCACTCCAAGTTCCATTGAGACTTTACTTTATGAGATTAAAGAATTGTGGATGGAGGTGAGAAATAATGACTGAGATTATCAGACTTTCTTTGTGTATGTTACCAATTACAATCGTCATTGGAACAATACCTCAATCTAAGGGGTCGTCAAGGAGAGGTGGAATTTCCCTTACCACCAGAATGGTGTATGCCACAGCAGGGAGATGCACCTGATGATGATGAGATTTAAGAAGATACACCAGAGGACACTGATTCTGAGGTCGGCTTCGAAGAGGATGATGACAGTTAGACTACCCCCAGGGAAGTCCTCTTTGACACTTTTTCCTATCTTTTCATTGAGGACAATGAAAGTTTTAAGTTTGGGGGAGTTATGTTTGTGCTTTTTGCTGGCTGTGCTTTGTGTGCCTGTTTAAATATTTTTAGTAGTTGTTATTTGTTTCGTGTGTATATGTTTGTGCGACAATTATACTCAATTTTAAAGGTTAATTTTCTAGATTGTGGACGAAGATGGATATTGCAAGGAAGTATCAACTTTTGCTTAAATGGATGATTTTATTATTTAAGTATTGGTATATGGATAGAAAGCTTCACTTGAATCTTTTCACCAATCATATTCAATCTATGTACTTATTGTGTTGATTTGTGAAACCAAAAAGACTCTAGAACTTGATTATTTACTACTTGAAGCGAAATTTATGCACCAATCATATTCAGTCTATGTACTTATTGTGTTGATTTGTGAAACCAAAAAGACTCTAGAACCTGATTATTTACTACTTGAGGCGAAATTGATAGACCATGCATAATTAGGAAAATGATCTAGGCCATTTTTCTTTTGAGATTGAGTCTTTCAATCCTACCCAATTATATTAATCCTTTGGAAAACCCTTTGAGCCTAATTTTTCCATTTTATTGTTATCTAACCATATTACAAGCCATGGCCTAATTGTTTGATTATCTTTTTCTTTTGGTCCCTTACTTGAAGTGGTATTAATCAATTTTTTTGGATTAGGGGATGAGCTCAAAAGAAAATAGGGGTGGTTTGTGAAAAAAAAAGTTTGTTCTCGGGTTTTGATGTAAATTGAGTGTCATATTCAAGTTACAAGTAGTGAAAAATCTTAAGTTCAGGGGCATGACACTGTAAAAGAAAAAAAAAAGGGAGAAATCAAACTCGAGAATGAATGAAGTTAGGTAGTGATTCATGAGCTCAAAACAAATTAAGTCCAAAGGTGATTATAGTGTTTTACGTGGATTGAACTTCATGTTATATCTTTTATCCCACCTAAACCCGAGCCTTACGTTACAACCCTTGAAAAGTCCTTTTGATTCTTAGTTATGCATGAGTCTTTATTAGTGGAGAGTAGTAGTTAATTCAAGCATATGAAGTCTTGTGTTTAATTCTTATTAGGTTTTGCATTAACACTTGAGTGCATGAATTTGAGTAAATGATTGTACACACACACAAGTGGAAAGTGAAGAGTGAAGGGGGATTGGTTTGTTTTGGTTGGCTTGAACAATGTAAATCTGAAATTTGTCTTAAGTTGAGAACTTTGTGAATTCTTAAGGAAAATCCCAATTTAGTATAACAAGCATGTGAGCTGAGTATGGTTGAGAGTTTTTATTTGTTTTGTGTCTAGTATGTCTTTGCTTGAGGACAAGCAAATTTCTAAGTTTGGGGGTATTTGTTAGCACTGAATTTTATATATGTTTAGGACCCTTTTTACTTAGTTATTTGATTTGTTCTTTGCAATATTAGGTATGTTTTATGTGTTTTGTGCACTTGTGCAGGAAAAAGAACAATTTAGAGAAGTTAAGGCTTTTGGAGCTGGTTCTGATGATTCCGTGAAGAATTAAAGTTACAGGGTGCTGATCGTGACTTATGCTGCAGCAATAGAAGAAACTGGACAGTGCAGAGCAGATTTTAGGAATTAATACCATTGCAGCAGCATAGCAGTTTGATTAGGGTAACACTGTTTTGCCACGTGGCCTTCTATGTTTTAGTATTTGGAAACCTTATAAATAGTCTTTTTATCATAATTTCGAAAGAGGCTGCAGCAGAAGACTTCAAGATTAATTTAGCTCCATTGAAACTCTATCTTTTTTATCTTTTTCACCAATTTTGTTCTTGGGATGTTAGATTTGATTTCGTGGATGTTTATTATGATGTCTAGGAACTAAACTCATTTTTCCTAGAATCGATTTAACCAACTTTGGGCATATTGCAATTACTTAGTGATGTTGTTTGGATGATTTCAATTATGTTTATTTATTCTATTTGTCCTTAATGCTCTAGTTGATTGGCCATCAATGAGATGAATTAGTATAAGAATCTTGTCACGACCCTCAACTTACCAAAATACATACAAATTTTTCGCATTTTCATGCATCAATCTTTAATCATCCTTCCTTGATCCTGAACAACCACACTCATAATAGTTGGGCTGTGTGTCGACGTCTAACTCACTCCACCATACCAATTCAATTTGAAATATTATTTATGAGTAAACACTTGTATAAATGTATATATATCAGAGTTGTTACATGTGTTTACATTGTTTTACATCCCTAGTAGTTACATACAAAATGCTACTGTGCTATGTCTAGTTTAGATACAAAATAATCCAAGTGTGTATACCTTTAGCGATGGGATGCAGCGGATTACCAAAAGGGAAACGCCTCCAGTCACGCTCAATCTATACTTAAATCTCTGTAGAGAGGGGGAAAATAAGGGGGGGTGAACAAACCACACACTCAGTAAGGCAATCATGTGAACAGGTAGATACTGCACTATCTACGTGATCGTGATGCCATGCTCAAAAGCATTTAATTCATCATTTATCTCAAAACCTGAGTGTATGATTGTGTTAATGGTATGTAAAGCATTCATGCTATTAAAATCAAGTGCACATTTCAACTCAAAGCATGGTATAAATCATCATGCATAATTCACAATAAAAGCATGGCATTACCCATCATGCATTTTCACAATAAAGCATGGCATTAAACATCATGCATCCGTGCACTTTAAAACCATTAACAAATCAATTCAACACTGGTCAGGTCTCAGCCCATCCCTCGGGCTTTCCTGACCCACAAATCATTTCAAACATGGATTTATTCTCAAATAGCAGTAGACATGTGAGATAGGCAGTTCAACAACAGGTAATAACCTCAAGGCCTATGTACATAACCTGTGATACCGGCTACACGGATCAGGTGTGCGGGATATCACCACTATCTGCTTCCACACGGGAGGTGGGTCAAATCCTACCCGCCGGTCCATAGCAGATCTCGTCCGAAGATGGCACATCACAACTCAACATGGTACAGTGTACTCCATGCTACATGCACGGTACAACGTACTCCGTGGACCCAATCAACACATCATATCACGCCACATCTCAAACGCACGTGTGAGCCTATTTAATCGATACGACCTCTTGTCTACCCGAAGCTCCTAACACGGCTAATTAGTCATGTCAAAATAATGCACGTGTGAGCCTATTTAATCAATGTGACACCCAGTCTACTCGAAGCTCCAAACACGGCAACATGCAAGGTGGGCATCCAGTGCGAGACAAACTCCAAGCATAATGCCAAAACAATTATGAAATCCATGTGAAAACTAGTGCCTCTTGCACTCATGTGTATAAAACACGTCAAATCTCGTGCGAGTTATACTCTGACCTGCTTTCATACTCACGAAATCATGTAGGTGGCTCAAAACTTTGCAAAGTATGGTTAATGTGAGATCTGAGAATTTCAGACATATTTTATTGATGTAATAATAATTTGAGTATAATTTATTGAGCTAAGTGAATTGTGGGAATTATAATTGGAGATTTATGTGTTAAAGTGTGTAAAATGAGCATGAAGCATGAGGACAGATCGATCTGGGAGAAGGAGAGATCGATCTGGTGAGTTAAAAATGACGAGGAAGGGGAAATTTGAAGAGCAGATCGATCTCCAATGGAAGAGATCGATCTCCTTATGAATCTGTTTGAGAAGGGATCGATCTCATGAGGAAGAGATCGATCTCCAAATGAATCTGTTTGGGGAGAAGATCGATCTCATGAGGAGGAGATCGATCTCCAAATGCTTCTGTTTGGGGAGAAGATCGATCTCCTTAGGAGCAGATCGATCTCATAAAGCCATAAAGAGATCGATCTCACCCCTCGACAGATTGATCTCCTAGGCATAAAATTGCCCAGATCGTCCCCAAATTTCAAACGCAGATCGATCTCATCAAGAGGCAGATCGATCTCCTACCTCCAGTCTATATAAGGAACTCGTGTTTTCTCTGCAATTCCACTTTCTCTCTCTTCCAAAACCTCCATTTTTTCGAAAACCTAGTTTCTCACTCCCCCAAATCACCCATTTTCGGCCGAATCAGCTATTGTGGTAAGAAGGAAAGTTGTTCCTCATCAAAAGGAGAACAACATACTTGGAAATCAAAGGACGAATCGGATCGAGGCGTGAGTTGTGCGTCTCACAAGCTTTGGGTAATTTCTAAACCTCGATCTTGATATTTGAGCTGATTTTGATGTTATTGGTGGTTGTAATTGTGTTGAAATAGTTGAGAAATGATTAGGGATTGATGAGATTGTAATGTAGTTGGATTAATGTCGATATTTGGAAATTATGACAATTTTGAGAATCGAGCTATAAATGGAAATATAGACAATGTGGAGAATTAGCTTAGATAATTAGTATTAGAGATATCGAACGTTGAGATATTGAGAATGAGGTTGTAGTTTAGGGTTGAGTTACGAGAAATCAAGAGATTTGAGGTGTTATGAACAATTATGCTCGATTTTGAGAATTGAGGGTTATGAGATAATTGAGTATTGATGTTTTAACATCGTTTGGACAGCTCGGGAGTTCCAGAGTGGAATGCGAGGCTAGTCCGTGATACGGGGGAACGATTGCACTATACGAGGTGCAAAGAGGTAAGGGAAATCTAAACCATTTGTGTATGTGATTTGTAAACTGTTATAGCATGATTTATGATTTATAAACAAGCATGTTGAGAGTTTTGTGTTGAGATTTAAACTGCACACGATTTTATAGCCGGTTGGAGCCCAATGTTTTATGAGTTTATAACTGGGCTCTACGTTAAGGCAATATTGTGATTTGAGAAATGTGTGCGTGTGCTTTGCCGGTTAGAACTCGGTTTTATTACGTTTTGTGTTGAGTACAAAACGATTTCAAATGAGTTTTAAGAGAGAAAACCATTACGAGTTCTACGTGAAGGCAAACCTGTCTTATGTGATAAGACTTAGGTGTGTAGTTGTGAGTACACACCGGGCATTGCTCTGGTAGCATGTAAGCCCAAATTCTTCTCCGTTCTGGTAACGTGAGAATAACCTATTCGGTGGCTGTGCCACGTTATACCCCCTTGGTGGCAGTGCCACGTTGAGAAAACCCCATTGGTGGCTGTGCCACGTTATACCCCATCGGTGGCTGTGCCACGTATACCCCATTGGTGGCTGTGCCACGTTGAGAAACCCCATTGGTGGCTGTGCCACGTTGAGAAAACCCATTGGTGGCTGTGCCACGTATACCCCATTGGTGGCTGTGCCACGTATACCCCATTGGTGGCTGTGCCACGTTATACCCCATTGGTGGCTGTGCCACGTTGAGATACCCCCTTGGTGGCTGTGCCACGTTATACCCCATTGGTGGCTGTGCCACGTTGAGATACCCCCTTGGTGGCTGTGCCACGTTATACCCCATTGGTGGCTGCGCCACGTTGAGAAACCCTATTCTGTGGCTATGCCACGCGAGAAAATAATTCAGTGGCTTTGCCACGTGTGTATTGTGGCTATGCCACGTGAGAAAATAAATCAGTGGCCTTGCCACGTGTGTTTTGTGGCGATGCCACGAGTGATATTAAATCAGTGGCTATGCCACGTTATTTGAGAAAGCGTTTAACGCGTTATTTTCACATGCTTTGTTAATGCTCTAGAGTGAGCCTTTTTAATTCATGTTTTCACATGACTTGACACATGAGAGTGTCGTTTTGAGTATTTTCATGCTATGGTTTTCAAATGAGTTTCACATACAAATAAATGTTTTGTGGTGTGCATTTTGGTTTATGAAATGAGTCCCCTACCCCCCTTACTGAGCGATTTAGAAGCTCACCCTGTTTTTCTTTCCCCCCAGAGTTCTTCAAGTGAATAAGGACTTCCCTGCGACGTACGGAGTAGTGGCTAGTGGAGGATCCGAGCTCCAGGCTATATATTTTGTACTTTGAGGTATATTTATCTTTTCATGTACCCAGACTATTATTGTAATTGCAGACACTTGATGTATGACATTATATCGGATGTATTAGGATTAATTGACTTGTAATCGAGTAATGGGTATAATACAATATTTATTATATCATGATGAGATCCTGAGGCATGATAATTATGATGATGTATGACACTGCACAGGAATGCACTCTTTATTTGTGAATTAACGAGTAAAAAGTTTTAAATTAGCCCTATTTTCCGCATTTTCGGGGCGTGACAGTTAACAAAACCAAAACACACTCATTTCTTTTGCAAATCATTTCAATGTCAGCCAACCTACCAATCATTTGCTAAAAAGCAATAAAACATGATTTTCAAAGCAATATGCTTTTGTTTTCATGCACATTTCTCAAACTCCCAACTTTTACCCTTCAATCACCCAACATCATTTCCTAATCTCATGCATTCTAGCAAAACATTTAAGCGCCCAAATTGCGCACAGATATCTCTAAGAGTCCACACAATTCTCTTACCTCGATTTACTTGGTGTGACTCCTTTCCTTTTAGCTTCTCACTCTCTTGGCTCAACTCGCCTCGACGTATCCTCGGAAGCTGCGATTCATTCATTAAATCAATTGAGTTAACGTATTTAACCCATAATTGACCTCACTAGTCAATATTATTCACTTATCCATTTTACCAATGTCTTATTCCACATTTTACCTCTTTTAGGTAAATCTCACAATTTATCCACTAACCACATCTTAAAATCATACCACAACACTATTAATAACTTCTACATATCTCATTCATCATTAATCTCCATACATTCCACTTTCTCACTCTAGACCATTTCTAGGTCATAATCATTCCAATGCATTTTAGATAGTTTCTAACCATCCATACTCATGCCAAACAACTCTAAAATCAATTATATAAACAATGTACCATAGTTGGAGTGTTAGAATCTTACCCAATTTGATTTCTCTTCTTGCTCCAAATGGTAATGCCCTTAACTCCTTCAATACCAACAATGGGAAAATGCTTTCCAACTATGTTGTTATTCTCTTTGATAGGAACAACTTTCCCTCTAATGGTCTCTCTTCAAACCTCACTGAAATGGCTGATTTTAGAGAGAGAAAGTTAGGTTTTTGGGTTGAAAGTGGAAGGTTTGTGTTTTTCCCGAAATTTTCTGATTTTCAGCACTCCTTATATAGAAATAGCTTGAGGAGATCGATCTGGTCCAAGAAGAGATCAATCTGGTCCCCTTAAATCCCTCTTTTTTCACGGCATTTTAAGCATAAGATCGATCTGTCGAAGCATGAGATCGATCTGCTCCCAAACAGAGAGCTAAGGAGATCGATCTAGGTGCTTGGGGATCGATCTTTTCACTACAGAATGCTTAGGAGATCGATCTGGCTCCATTGGAGATCGATCTGCTCTATTCCTTTGCCCAAATAAGAGCATTCTGGCTCTTCCAGATCGATCTCTCATCCCATGAGATCGATCTGCCCTTCACAATTTCCAGATTTTCTGCAGTTCTTCTGCAGCAACACTTACCAAACATCCTTAATTTGCTACCATGATCCTTTTCTCATCCATTCATTTTTGAGACTTGAAAATGGCATCCATCCTCACTTCATACACATTAAAACTTGTGTAGAATCTTTGTATGACCAATGGTACTTAATATAAACAAAAATGGAAGTGCACATCTTATGCAATTCTACTTCCATTTTACCAAACTACTCATAATCCATTTTACTCACATTCTCCACATGTTTAAGTCCATTTCCTTACATTCATACATAATGTAACTTGTATGTACAATCACCACTCTCATTACAAGTGTGTACATTAACTTATGGACTTACATCACACATACTTCTCTTATGAATTCATAGTACAACTCTATTTACATTTCTATGTACATATATACCATTATACATATACGGGGTCTCACAAATCTGGCACTCGAGAGAGGGGATTGTTTATATGCACAATGGTAGATTAACATATGACATTGTTAGATCGAGAGGTTGACAATTCTTATGAACCATAGAGAAATGGATTATTATTGCTTAATGAACCCTATTATTTGATTCTGAATCGAGAGGTTAGGATTAGGTAAATTGGGTATGACTGTTTAAAACTCGGGAGAGATAAACAGGAAATAGTTTCGGCTATAAACAATTTGAAATCAAAAGAACAATTGATCAAAGGAGTTGCATGAACCCTAGTTAGGTGAAATTGGTTTCTAGGAATATTTTGCTATTGATATTTTCATTTGTGATTATTATGATTTGCTTTAATTAATTTGTTTCGTAGTTAACAATTATAATAATAAATAGGATTTTAACCAACATTCATTAATTTTCTAAATAAAGCTTAAGGTTGTTGATTACAGTGATTAGCGGTAGACACAGTTCTCTGTGGGACGATACTCATATTTACTCTGTACTCGAAAACTGACCTATGCACTTGCAGTAGTGTTCTATTTAGGACAACACATATCCTCTTTCAACTCCAACGGTTCATACTAAATCACATGTGTCGGATCTAGGTGATACTTGCGTTGCATTGATACATGGAGGATATCGTGAATACTTAATAATTTTGGTGGTAATGCCAATCTATTAGCTCATCTCCCACTCAGTTTAAGACATTGAAAGGTCCAATGTATCGAGAACTCAGTTTTCCTTTTTTTTCCTCTCATTATACCTTTGGAAGGAGAAACTTCAAAAATACAGAATCTCCAATTAAAAATTTCAAAGGTCTTCGTCTTTGGTCAACATAACTCTTTTGTCTATTCTAAGCTGTTCTCCAACTCTCACAATTTAATTGAACATCCTCAAAAGCTTGCTTAACCAAATCGGGAGTGAATATCCTTTTTTTTCACCAACTTCTTCCATCAAATTGGTAAGCGACATTATTTTTTTTTTGTCATACTACATTTCATACGACATCATTCCTACATTTCAATGGTAACTGAATATATACAATTTCACAACCCTCCGTGACTTAACCAAAAACCACTCCAATTTTTTCATTTTTTACTTACCTTTTTCCTCATCAACAGTTGGGTTGTGATTCGATGCTAGTATCCTCGCTTACTATACTAAGCATTCATTATCATAAATACAAGTCAATATACTATCTACTGCCTGTAATTTCTTTTATAACATAAGTGAGCTCGTATCAAATCTAATACAAATACATTCCCCATAATTTACATCAAATACATTATTGTGCCGTCTATATGTTGAGATACAGAACCGTATAAAATATGTATACCTGTCGATCGATAGAAAATGGCAGCGGACAACAGGAACACTGTCCCTCACTCATACTCACTTTACTGCTGATGCTCTGTAGAGAGGTGTAAAAAAAAGGGTGAGCTCACGGCTCAGTAAGGAAATCAAGCAAGCAAGTAGACATCTACACTATCTACTTAAAATAATGTTATGCCTCGAAGATATTATTTCCTTAACTCAGTTTAAAAACATGTCTTGAAATATATGTATTTATATATATACTTGTACAGATTAAATCTCATGTACAGAAATCATGCTTTAGATCTCAAATGTAGGCATTTCGTGCAAAACAATGTATTTTTATAATTTCACAATGCCTTAGATAAATCATGCCATTTATATTCAAATCACTGTAAATATGACATTTTAAATCATTCTCAACACAACCAATCAGATTTCGACCCATCCCTCAGGTCTATCCGTATAATAAAATCAATCAAGTGATATATCATGTGAGACTCTGTGGTGAAATGCAATAATATCATGGATTATGGCCATATCCTATAATGGTGATCCCATGCTACACAGATATCGGAGTACGGGGCAATCACTACTGCAACGGGAGGGGGGTCAGTCCATCACAACTGCTAGCTATCAACTCCTCAACTCCACAACAACACATGATACAGTGTACTCCATGCCACTCGCACGGTACAACGTACACTCGTGGACCCTATCTCAATGGATAATCAATACCACGTCTCTAAATCCACATGCGAACATCTCACAGTGTGACACGTAGTGTACACGAGGAAATCAGCATGGTTTTTCAACATGTCTTATATATCATATAAAATACAGTGCGCGCCATTGAGCTTGACTTACAGTTGACACTCCTCTCAAACATTGTTTCACGTCACAAACTCAAACTCTAGTGCAAGTAAACCTCTAGCACTAGGTCATGTATAGTTCATGTTTCAAATCAAATACGAGCAATCGCTCCAGTACCATGCTATGAATAAAACTCATTAAATCAAGTATGAGCAATAGCCCAAGTACTATGTCATGTATAAATCGTGAAGAATCGAGTACGGGCAATAACTCTAGCACTTTGTATTGCATCTTATGTAAAATTCGAGTACGAGTAATAACTCCAGTACTCTATCATATATGTCATGGAAATCTAGTGCGAATCATACTTCAGCACTAATATATGTGGAAAATATATGAAATCAAGTGTGAGCTGTGCTCTAGCACAATTTATTCTCACATAATTCGATAGATGGCTTTTAAAAAAGGGATGATTTTTAAAATATCAAAATCAACACTATACATTGGGCTATTTCTCATCAACCAAGAAAACATTAGCCTATCTACCTACTCTTCTACTAAACAATAATAAAAACACTCATAATTGTGGTTTCCATACTTTTTACAACTTTTCTCAAAAGTTGAATTTTTTCCTAACTAGGGGCAAAATCGTAATTTGTCACTATCAGGTCGCTATAATTATTATTCACTTTCTCTGACCCTCAGAGTTTTTAAGTGAATGTAAACACAGATAAAAATACATGCAAGTATCTCTAACTACTCACAAAAGTCCCTTACCTGCAATCACTCGAGAAATGTTCCTTTCTCAACGCTGTTCGATCCAATAGTCCAATTCGCTCCTCCACTAATCTCTGAAACTGCATATAACCATTTATCCAGTTAATTATACTTTTCCTACTGTATTTCACATTAAATACAGTCCATTTCACTTAATGGGCTTTAATAAACCTTAATGGGCCTAACTCTGTCTTAAGCTCATTTCCATTTTACTATTCATTTTCATTGAGCCTATTGAGCTTGTGGGGCCCACCAACTCTTATTGGGCTTATCCGAGACCCATTACATCACATTGGGTTGAAACCAATTGGGATTGGCCCCTTGGACCTCTCGGCCACATGCCATGGCCAAGAGCTCCCATGCCGTCGGTCACACCACACAATGCCGTCTATGGCCATTTGCTAGCAAATTTCACTTAGGCATTTTCACAAACACTTGGTTGGCAATGTTCTTAAGCTTCACTTATTTCATTTAGGCATTTTATCAAACACCTTAATTGCCAACTTAATTCATGTATCAATTGATCAAATTGATTAATTCTAACTATACCATAATCATGAACACATGTACATTAACTCATTTATGCCTTAAAATCATATAGGCATTCATCATTTTATCACTACTCACTCTCGGCCAATTCATGTTCATAGTGATTCCATGTGTTTCAATGCTTAAAACATATACCAATCTACTTAAAATCATTCATACATTAACATATATGAATTTAAAAGCTTGAAATTATACCTAGTATATGTGTTCACACTTGGCTGAGACTTTGAAGCCTCTCGGTTTGCACACTATGGCTCCTTGATAGCCAATTCCAATATATGTTAATCCTCACTCAATTTGGAACAACTTTCATGAAGATTGAAAGTTCCAAATATGTCTTTTTCCTAGTGATTTCTAGTGAGAGAAAGCTTGAATATATGTGTTTTAATGGTTCTTTGTGTAGCCAAGAATGATGTGTTGAAGAAGACCATGTGGTGGCTGATTTTATATGCCAATTACTTAGTCATTAAGTCTTAATTTTCAGCCAAAAAATTTAAATGGAATTGATTTAGGTAATGGTTACCGATTTGGCTATGGTTACTTTTTACTAGTAGGCTCAATTTTAATCCATTCGGGCCTAGCATTTGGGCTTCTCAGTTTGGGCCTTTGCTAATGGGCTTTCGGGCTGAAATTTTTTGTTATACATCGGGTCTTCAATTATCTAAATATTTGACCTACCAATCGGTCCAACCACTCGGTCTAATGAACCTAAGAAATTTGATCTACACTTATTATACCTTAATGAGCTTTAAAATCTTCACTTTGGCCCATTACTTTTTTACCCGTTAAATTTAATCTGGAATTCATCCGAATAATTTTTCCTTACTTCCGAGGATGATTATCTTGTATTTTGACCAAAAATATTTTTCGCCAAATTTTTCTCCATACTTAGATTAATTTTTAACCATGGTTAGTCAACTATGGTAAAAGTTTATTTTTCTTAACTATAGTTGACTTTTTCCTTAATCATTGATCATGTTGACTTTTTTTTCAAAAATCTGAAAGTGTCATATCATATGATTTACACTCTCGTCTTTACGTTTTGGCTGTTTCTGGTAGGTAAATATACCTTAAATACATTAAATACCTTAAACCGCTAAAAAGGTTTGCTTTACCCCTTTTTGGTCTTCACTCTTGTTCTCTGTGTTCGGGACTAAATCAAACCAACTTTCCTTCATGAGCTCTATATTTTCTCATTTTAAGTTCTTCTTTTCAATCAGAATGATTCAGATCGTCACGGTTTAGCCATGTGACTCTTATAACCCTTTTTTCGACTTTTATGTAGCTTTTAAGTGTTAAAGCATTTTACTAACACTTAAATCAAGTAAATACTCTTCTTATGATTTAATTTACTTAATACAATGTCTGTACATATATAAATCATAAGGAACAAGCTACATAAAAATACGGGTCTTACAATCCTCCCTAACTAAAAAAATTTGGTCCTCCAAATTAGAACCAAGTCAATTATCAAACAGATGAGGGTGTTTCTCTCGCATCAGACTTTCTAACTCCCAAGTAGCCTCCTCGGAAGTGTGATGCTACCAGAGAACCTTCACTAATCCGATAGTCTTTGATCTCAAGACCTTCTCCTTCATATCCATTATCTGAATCGGTCTCCCAACATATGACATATCCTCTCTGAGCTCCATCGGCTCATAACTAATCACATGTGCCGGATCTGGGTGATACTTCTAAAGCATCGAAATGTGGAAGACGTTATGGGCACTTGATAAGCCTAGTGGCAATGACAACCTATAGGTCTTATCTCCCACTCGATCAAGTATCTCAAAGGGTCCAATGTAGCGAGGACTCAGCTTTCCTCGCTTTCCAAATCTCGCTATACCCTTGGAAGGAGAAACTTTCAGAAACACTGATTCACCAACTACAAACTCTAGTGGCCTTCGTCTCCTGTCAGCGTAACTCTTCTGTCTACTTTGAGCTATCCTCAGTCTCTTTACAATCAAACAGACATCCTTAGAGGCTTGTGTAACCAAGTCAGGAGCAAAAATCTTACGGTCATCCACTTCTTCCCATCCAATAGGGGAACGACATCTACGGCCATATAAAGCCTCATATGGTGTCATCCCGATACTCGAATGATAACTGTTGTTATATGCGAACTCGGCTAGTGGCAAGTGATCATCCCAGGACCTCTAAAATCTAGCACACACGCTCTCAACATATCCTTCAGAGTCTGTATAGTCCTCTCTGACTAACCATCTGTCTGAGAATGAAAAGCGGTGCTCAAACTCAACCGGGTTCCCATGGCTTCCTGAAAATGTTCCCAAAAGTGGGAAGTGAAGCGGGAATCCCTACCAGAGACTATGCTCACTGGTACACCATGTAACCTCACTACCTCTCGTACATACAGCTCTGCCAATGAACTCAGAGTATTGGTAATTATCATAGCTAGGAAGTGGGCTGACTTCATCAGTCTGTCAATGATCACCTATATAGCATCGTGATTCCTGCGAGTCCTCGGTAAACCCATCACGAAATCCATGGTGATCTGCTCCCATTTCCATATCGATATAGGTAGAGGGTGCAATAACCCTACAGGTTTTTGATGCTCTACCTTCACCTGCTGACATACGAGACATCTCACCACAAACTCTGCCACGTCTTTCTTCATACCTGACCACCAGTACACCTTTCGGAGGTTCTGATACATCTTGTTACTCCCCGGATGTAACGTGTACCTCGACGAATGAGCTTCCGCCAATATCAACCTTCTAAGCTATGGGTCATCGAGAATGCACAATCTACCTCTAAACCTCAGTAATTCATCAGATCTCAACTCAAAATCAGTCATTATGCCCTTCTGTATCTGATTAGTCATCTAACACAATATGGATCAATCTGTTAAGCCTGTTTGATCCTATCTAACAGATCCAGCTCCAAGCGTAGACTAGCTATCACATAGCCTATATCCATGTCAGAAGGCATAACACTCAAACTGAGGCTGATAAACTATTCCAACAGCTCGTGTTCCCTGACCATCATATACGATACCATCCCTAGGCACTTCCAACTCAAAGCGTCAGCTACAACATTAGCCTTACTCGAATGATAAAGTATCTCACAATCATAGTCCTTCAGAAGCTCTAGTCATCTTCTCTGTCTCATGTTCAGCTATTTCTGCGAGAACAGATACTTGAGGCTCTTGTGGTCGGTAAAGATTTGGAACTTCTCACCATACAAGTAGTGGCGCCATACCTTCAACACAAACACTACTGCCACTAACTCCAAATCGTAGGTCAGATAGTTCTTCTCATGGTCCTTCAGCTATTTGGATTCATAAGTAACTACCCTCATCATGCATCAATACACAGCCTAGTCCCTGACGCGAAGCATCAGTATATACTACAAATCCTCCTAAGCTGGTAGGGATAGTGAGAATCAGAGCGGTGGTCAATCGACACTTCAGCTCCTGAAAACTCTTCTCACAATCCTCGTTCCACATGAATGGTACACTATTTCGAGTGAGACGTGTCAACGGAGCAGCCAACTTCGAAAATCCCTCAACGAATCTTCGATAATATCCTACTAACCCGAAAAAACTTTTGATCTTGATAATTGTCATCTGCTGTTTCCACTGAACTACAGCCTCTATCTTGGATGGATCTACTGATACACCATCCCTCGACACAATGTGTCCCAAAAATGAGATCTCCTCCAACCAGAAGCCACACTTACTGAGTTTAGCATACAACTCCTTCTCTCGAAGAGTCTATAATATGATCTTCAGGTGCTGCTCATGTTCCTCCTGAGACTTTGAATACATTGAAATGTCATCGATAAAGACGATAACAAACTGATCCAAGTATGGCTTGAACACATCGTTCATCAAAGCCATAAAAGCCGTATGAGCATTCGCCAATCCAAATGGCATAACCAAGAACTCATAATGGCCATATCAGGTATGAAACGTTGTCTTGGGTAAATCTCCACTCCAAACTCTCAGCTGATGATACCTAGACCTTAGATCAATCTTGGAAAAGACCTGTACTCCTCGAAGCTCATCCAACAAGTCGTTAATGCGTAGAAAGGGATACTTATTCTTGATGGTAGCCTTATTCAACAATCTTTAGTCAATACACAATCGGAGGCTTCCATCCTTCTTCTTTACAAACAAAATCGGTGCTCCCCAAGGTGAAACACTCGGTCTGATGAACTCCTTATCCAACAGCTCTTACAACTGTCTCTTGAGCTCCTCCAGCTTAACTAAAGCCATACGGTACGGTGGTTTCGATATAGGCTCAGTACTAGGAACTAAATCTATACAGAACTCCATCTCTCTGTCTGGTGATAACCCTGGCAATTCATCCAGAAAGACATCTGGGTACTCACTAACCACAGGAATATCTACCAACTCCGGATGTGCCTTATCCGTATCAACCACGTATACAATAAAACCTCGAATCACATATGATGAAGCATCAGCTATGCCCTAGTCCAAAGCATGTACGCGCCCTCGACCAATCAGTTTCTTCCCCTTCTCTTCTGCTGTCACTCTCCTCTTCGAAGTAGAAGTATCAACTAGAGCTCTCTCTGGCTCCCTGCCCTTCAGTGGAGCAGTCTCAACCATCTCCGGGCAAGCTCTAGCCATATGCCCTGGTTTCCCACATCGAAAACACACTATAGGAGTCATCGGACAAGGTCTTCCTCCATGATATCTACCGCATCTACTGCACTGCTCAGTAGTAGGCCTCTGTCCTCCAATGACAATACCCTTCGCTGGAGCTATGTGTCACACCCCACTTCCGGGTGCCCTTTATCCATACACACATTATTACGGTTGGGTTGTGAGGTGATATAATTACTAAAATTTCATAAATTTTACAACGAAAATATTTAAAATTTAATTCACACTCCCAGGTTTATGAATATACAAAATTAATTATATAATAATATCTTTACATAACATCCCCCTACCACTGTTTACATTTTTTACTTGTAACTGTGCGATACAATATATTAGACACAAAATACTCATGTGTATACAAATTTTATACATTTGTAACTGGTGGGAGCTGTCCAACACAAAAAGGGATCCAGAGACCACCGCTCTCCTACTTCTCAGTATCTGGAGGGAGAAAATAGTGGGGTGAGTAAACCACAACTCAGTAAGGAAATGAATGCTAGTAGGTAGATATCGTACTACCTACGTAGCCCATGCATGTATAAGCTAAAACCATGTTTTCATTATAAATGGAAATATTATCAGAAAATCTAGTTAAACATATATTTCTTACCTGGCATTTTCATGTAACACAAACATTCGATATTTCCAGTTAAAACATGTTTCATAAAATAGTGCTCTTATGGAACAAGTGTTTAGATCAGAGATTTATCAAAACACAAAAATCTCTTTCTTTTCTGAGTTCTCCTCAATCTCTCGAATCTCTGAGACAGGTATGAAATTTTCGACAATCAAATATCCATGACATATAACCATAGTTAGTGATCCCAGACCTCACTGACCAAGTGTGCATAAGGCATCACTTCGCCTGAAGGGGGATGAGTCAGTCCTACCCTCCGGCTCATCTCAATCAACCTCATCTCCTCATATACTCATGGTATAAGGTATGCCATGTGTCATCTACGCGATACTCGTACTCACGTGCACCCAGCACGGTACATAGTATACCAACAGACAACTACACAGTACAATCTACGCCCGTGGACCCAAGTCCATACTCCAACTCTGATGGACTACCATCCTGAACCATATCTCATATACCAGGCGAGCAAATCCGCGTGACACATAGTCATCGCAAGGCTCCAGCGCAGTATTTTTCTCAGTACGAGCAACCGTTTCTAGCACCGTATTGTTTCGAACTCAGTAAAAACTAGTGCAAGCAAAAGCTCCAGCACTTTTCTCAAAACATGTGCGAGCTAGAACTCCAGCACATTATCGTTATAAATCCACGTACGAGTCCCACTCTAGTATGGTAAATCAAACATGCAGACATATGCGAGTAAGACTCCAGTATAGTCCAAACCAATAACATAGGTGTGAGCCAATGCTCCGCACCGAATCACATCTCAAATCCGATAGTTGGCTACTTTCTCTTTAAAAACTCAAAACATGTTTATTCATGCAGCATGCATTTCCATGCTAAAACATGTAAAACTAGCCAATCTATCATTATCATTTCTCAATCACAAAATCAATACAAAATTGAGAAAACATTGAAATCATGCATATCATGTTATTTCCTTACCCCATCCTATTTTTCAATACATATATATCATAGTACATTTCATGCTTCCATATCATTTCATAGAATCGTAGTATCTTACTAATTCTAGCGATATATCTACAAAATTACTGTAAAATACGTACGAACATCTCTATAGCAACACACAGTCCCTTACCTTGAATCGTACGTGTATTTCCTCCGTCACGTTTGCTCCGTTCGTAATTCGGGTTATCCGTGTTCCGCGTATTTTAAGCTACACGTATAAATCATTAAGTTATTTTCTTTTTCCTCTTTTAAACCTCCACATTGTCATTTATTTATTTATTCATACTCCTCAACCCATTAAATCACATTTCATCTTTCTCACAAATCTCATTATACTTCTCTTAAGTTTTCCACCATTTTTCATGGATCTTCTCTTCTTAAATCCCTTTCAATATTACTCACTCATCACTAACAATATTTCACATCTCATTCAACCCATAAATGTCTAGAAACCATATTTAAAAGCTTGAAGGTTGAAGAGCTTACCCTTTTTTACTTGGTCAAACTTGTGGTAGCCACCACTCCTTCTCTTGATCACACCAATGTGTGATTTTTGGGTATGTTATTCTCCTTACTCTAAGGAACAACTTTCCCTTCTTGAGCTTCTTCCAAAACTGGCCAGAATGTGGTGATTTCTAGAATGAGAAAGCTTGGGTCTTGAGAGAAAATGGCAGGTGAGGTTTGGTGGGGGGAAGAGTTCTGAGTTTTCATCTTAATCCCTTGCTCTTTTTATAGATGCAGGCATATGAGATCGATCTGGTCCTTGTATAGATCGATCTATGCACGTTTGGTAGTCTTTTTCACCTAACGTAACCACTCCCAAATCGATCTTCTCCCTTGATGAGATCGATCTGTCGAAGGGTAATTTTCCTCTTAGAGATCGATCTGCCTCTTGTAGGAGATTGATCTGCTCTTTACAGAACCCTTAAGGAGATCAATCTGTCTAGTCTTGAGATCGATCTGTCTCAAACAGAAAGTTAAAGAGATCGATCCTCTTGCCTTAAAATTAATCTTCTCATTATAGAATGATTATGAAATCGATTTGGCTCCATTGGAGATCGATCTATCTTATTCCATAGCTCAAAATAAGAGCATTTTGGCTCTTCTAGATCGATCTCTCATCCTATGAGATCGATCTAGCCTTCATATTTTTAGATTTTACTGCAGTTTTCTACAGCACCCTCACTCAAAACATCCTTGATTTGTTGCCATAGTCATTTCCTCATTCATCTATCCTTGATACTTGAAAATGGCATATAGTCCGACTTTGTACATATTAAAACTTGTGTGAAATCCTTGCATAACCAAATATATATAATATATAACTAAATGGGAACATAAAGATTTATACCACTTGTGCAATTTCATTCCATTTTACTCCACTACTCATATTTCATTCCACTCAAATTCATCATATATCAAAGTCCATTTCTTCATAATCATACTTAATGCAACTTGCATGTACATCACACCTCTTATCACAAGTGTGTACATTTAACTTATGGACTTTGCATCACATATGCTTTACATTACTAGTACATTACAATACTTCATGAATTCATTTACATATGTACAAGGTTAAACCTATGAGGGGTCTCACACTATGGCTGGATAAGTAGGAGGTTTAACAGGTCTCTCTCGTGCCTCCTCAATCCGTGGTCTCTTACCGAAGAGTCTCCTCCCTCCTCGATAACTAAAACCTCTATCTCTTACCGACCTCTTCCTTTCTCTATCTTGGCTCCAACTAAACTTCCTGAACTCGGAAGCATTCCTCTCATAGTCCTTTTCGCACAGTTACGCCCTATGCACTGCCTCCTCATAGGTAGCTATATCCAATGGGACCAACCTGGATCGTAGAGCTGGTCTCAGTCCATCAATAAATCTGTGGACCTTCCTGGTCTCACTATACATGGTGTTGGGGTCATACCTTCCCAAGGATAAGAATCTAGTCTTATACTCATCCACTGATAAACTCCCCTAGTTCAGCCTCAAAAACTCAGCCTGCAGTTTCCACTGCGCTGTATCTAGAACAAACTGCCTCCTAAAGGCATCTAGAATATCTCCCAACTAATATCTGTATGTCCAGCTCTCAGTATGGGTCTGGTGGACTTCCACCAACACTTTGCAGATCCCTTCAATAGGAACGCAGCAAATGCAACCATCTCCGAAGTTGTACACTCAAAGAATCCATATAGCTTCTCCATCTCTCCAATCCTCAGTAGCAACTGGGTCCTTGACCCCACTAAAAGATGATGGTCTAAACTTTTGGAACTATCGCAATCGATCAAACTCACATATGTACCCCAAAACACCAACATTCTATCGCGGAGTAACAAGAGAAAGCATATCCTAAACTGGTGGGGGTGTAGAAGTATCCGTAGGCTGTGGAACATGTGTAGGCTATACAGGTGTGTTAGGTGCAGCTTCCTGTCCAGTCGCAGTCCCTGCATCCTGTCCCTGTCTACTTGGCATCGTCTGTGTCAACATCTCCACTATCGTCTCTAGGCTACGTTCTAACCTCGTGAAACGCGCCTCTGCACTCTTTGGTACTTCAATGGTACTTAAAGTCTCATGGGTAGGTAATGACTCAGTGGCATCTCGGCTCTCAGGGCTACCACTACGGCCTCGAGCCCTACCTCTAGTCCCTCTACCACTACGAGTATTTGCCATATAGGCTCAATTCTTACATTCACGATCATTAATTAATCTGTTTCCCATCTGATATACACAGTTGTATCTAAACATGGCACAGTACTATGGGGATATATATTTTCCTATTTACTAATACTGACTCACATCAGACCAACTCTGCTCTGATACCATTCTTTCACGACCCTCCATGACTTAACCAAAAACCACTACAAAGTTTTCACTTTTTACTTACCTTTTTCCTCATCAACAGTTGGGCTGTGATTCGATGCTAGTATCCTCGCTTACCATACCATTCATTCATTATCATACATACAAGTCGATATATTATCTACTGACTGTAATTTCTTTTATAACATAAGTGAGCTCGTACAAAATCTAATACAAATACATTCCCCATAATTAACATCAAATACATCAATGTGCTGTCTATATGTTTAGATACAGAACCGTACAAAATATGTATACCTGCCGATTGATAGGAAATGACAACGAACAACAGGAACACTATCCCTCACTTGTACTCACTTTACAGTTGATGCTCTCTAGAGAGGCATAAAAAAAAAGGGTGAGCTCACAGCTTAGTAAGGAAATCAGCAAGTAAGTAGACATCTACACTATCTACTTAAAATAATGCTATGCCTCGAAAATATTATTTCCTTAACTCACTTTAAAAACATGTCTTGCAATATATATATATATATATATATATATATATATATATATATATATATATATATACTTGTACAGATTAAATCCCATGTACATAAATCATGCTTTAGATCTCAAATGTAGGCATTTCATGCAAAACAATGTATTTTTATAATTTCACAATGCCTTAGATAAATCATGCCATTTATATTCAAATCATAGTAAATATGGCATTTTAAATCATTCTCAACACAACAAATCGGATTCCAACCCATCCCTCAAGTCTATCCATATCATAAAATCAATCAAGTGATATATCATGTGAGACTCTGTGGTGAAATGCAATAATATCCTGGACTATGGCCATATCTTGTAATGGTGATCCCAGGCTACACAGATCTTGGTGTGTGGGGCAATCACTACTGCAACGGGATGGGGGTCAATCAATCACAACCGCCAATATCAACTCCACAACAACACAATAACAAATGGTACAGTGTAATCCATGCCACTCGCATGGTACAACGTACACTCATGGACCCTATGTCAATGGATAATCAATACCACGTCTCTAAATCCACATGCGAACATCTCACAGTGTGACACTCAGTCTACATGTGGAAATCAACATGGTTTTTCAACATGTCTTATATATCACATAAAATACAATACGCGCTTTTGAACGTGACTCACAGTCGACACTCCGCTCAAACACTTTTCACATCACAAACTCAAACTCTAGTGCGAGTAAACTTCTAGCACTAGGTCATGCATAGTTTATGTTTCAAATAAAGTACGAGCAATCGCTCCAGTACCATGTTATGCATAAAACTCATCAAATCAAGTACGAGCAATAGCTCAAGTACTATGTCATGTATAAATCATGAAGAATCGAGTACGAGCAATAACTCTAGCACTCTGTCATGCATCTTATGTAAAATTCGAGTACGAGCAATAACTTCAGTACTCTATCGTACATGTCATGGAAATCTAGTGCGAATTATACTTCAACACTAATATATGTGAAAAATATATGAAATCAAGTGCGAGCTGTGCTCTAGCACGATTTATTCTCACATAATTCAATATATGGCTCTTTAAAAAGGGATGATTTTCAAAATATCAAAATCAGCACTATACGTTGTGCTATTTTTCATCAACCAAGAAAATATTAGCTCATCTACCTACTCTTATGCTAAACAGCAGTAAAAACACTCATAATTGTGGTTTCCATGCTTTTTACAACTTTTTTCAAAAGTTCATTTTTATCCTAACTAGGGGTAAAATTGTAATTTACCACTATCGAGTCACTATAATTATTATTCACTTTCTCTAACCCTCAGAGTTTTTAAGTGAATGTAAAAGCAGACGAAAATACGTGCAGGTATCTCTAACTACTCACAAAAGTCGCTTACTACAATCACTCGAGAAATTTTACTTTCTCAATGCTGCTCGATCCAATAGTCTGATTCGCTCCTCTACTAATCTCTAGATCTCCATATAACCATTTATCAGGTTAATTATACATTTCCTACTGTATTTCACATTAAATACAGTCTATTTCACTTAATGGGCTTTAATAAACCTTAATGGGCCTAGCTCTGCCTTAAGCTCATTTCCATTTTACTATTCATTTTCATTGGGCCTATTGGGCTTGTGGGGCCCACCAACTCTTATTAGACTTATCCGAGACCCATTACATCACATTAGGCCAAAACCAATTCGGCTCGACCCATTGGACCTCTCGGCCACATGCCATGGCCGAGAGCTCCCATGTCGCCAGTCACACCATACCATGTCGTCCATGGCCATTTGCTTACCGATTTCACTTAGGCATTTTCACAAACACTTGGTTGGAAATGTTCTTAAGCTTCACTTATTTCATTTAGGCATTTTATCAAACACCTTAATTTCCAACTTAATTCATGTATCAATTGATCAAATTGATTAATTTTAACTATACCATAATCATGAACACATGTACATTAACTCATTTATGCCTTAAAATCATATAGGCATTCATCAATTTATCACTACTCACTCTCGGCCAATTCATGTTCATAGTGATTCCATGTGTTTCAATGCTTAAAACATATACCAATCTACTTAAAATCATTCATACATTAACATATATGAATTTAAAAGCTTGAAATTATACCTAGTATATGTGTTCACACTTGGCCGAGACTTTGAAGCCTCTCGATTTGCAAACTATGGCTCCTTGATAGCCAATTCCAACATATGTTAATCCTCATTCAATTTGGAACAACTTTCATGAAGATTGAAAGTTCCAAATATGCCTTTTTCCCAGTGATTTCTAGTGAGAGAAAGCTTGAATAGATGTGTTTTAATGGTTTCTTTGTGTAGCCAAGAATGATGGGTTGAAGAAGACCATGTGGTGGCTGATTTTATAAGCCAATTACTTAGTCATTAAGTCTTAATTTTCAACTAACAAGTTTAAATGGATTGATTTAGGTAATGGTTACCGATTTGGCTATGGTTAATTTTTACTAGTGGGCTCGATTTTAATCCATTCGGGCCTAACATTTGGGCTTCTCGATTTGGGCCTTCCTAATGGGCTTTCAGGCTGAAATTTTTTACTATACATTGGGTCTTCAATTGTCTAAATATTTGACCTACCAATTGGTCCAACCATTCATTCTAATGGACCTAAGAAATTCGATCTACATTTATTATACCTTAATGGGCTTTAAAATCTTCACTTTGGCTAATTACATTTTTACCCGTTAAATTTAATCTGGAATTCATCAGAATAATTTTTCCTTACTTTCGGGGATGATTATCTTGTATTTTGACCAAAAATATTTTTCCCCAAATTTTTCTCCATACTTAGGTTAATTTTTAACCATGGTTAATCAACTATGGTAAAAGTCCAATTTTCTTAACTATAGTTGACTTTTTCCTTAATCATTGACCATGTTGACTTTTTCTCAAAAATTTGAAAGTGTCATATCTTATGGTTTACACTCTCGTCTTTACGTTCTGGTCGTTTACAGTAGGTAAATATACCTTAAATACCTTAGACCACTAAAAAGGTCTGTTTTACCCCTTTTTGGCTTTTACTCTTGTTCTCTGTGTTCGGGACTAAATCAAACCGACTTACCTTCATGAGCTCTCTATATTTTCTCATTTGAAGTTCTTTTTTCAGTCAGAATGATTCAAATCCTCACGGTTTAGCCATGAGGCTCTTATAGCCCTTTTTTTCGACTTTTATGTAGCTTTTAAGTGTTAAAGCATTTTACTAACACTTAAATCAAGTAAATACTCTTCTTATGATTTAATTTACTTAATACAATGTTTGTACATATATAAATCATAAGGAACAAGCCATAAAAAAAATATGGGTCTTACATACAATCTTTGCTAATTAGCAATTGGTCCTTGCTAATTTCATATTGGCATGGTTAAGGTGGTGATAACCCCATAGGCCTCTGTATTCTACCTTAACTTGCTGACTTATGAGACTCTTAGTCACACTTCCAATTATACTTCTTATCATACTTGGTTGCCAATATACCTTTAGGAGATTTGATAAATCTTTACCATTCTCTGAATGTGAGGTATATCTCTATAAATGAATCTCTGACGACATCAATTCCTTTAACTATAGATCATTTGATACAAATTCGGTTGTTTAAATTTCCATAAATAATCAGTACAAATATCGATACTTGTCATAGCACCCATATGGGTCTGATTAGCTACATCAATATAGTGTTTATCATTGCAATAAGCATGTCCGATTCAATCAAATCAAGTCCAGTTTTCAACTCTCAGGCTCGTTACTACGATATAAATGCCAGTATCAGAAAGGAACCATATCCAGTTGAGGTTCACTAAATATTTCAATAACTCATGTCCTTGACCAATATACATAACGCCATCTCGAAATCACTTCTACTCAAGACACTAATCTGAGTCACTCTATTTTTCTTGTATTAGACGGTCTTTGTGAAATTTAATATGTAAACCTTCTTGATCAATAGGATAATATAATTCTTCACCACACAAGTAATGGTATCCTGACTTCAAATACGAATATTACAACTGTTAATTCCATTTTATGGGTTAAGGATCAGGGTACTTCTAGATGTTGTCAAGTCTCTCAGGCGAGAAGGTATTTTGAAATACCTTTATTAGCCATCAAACTTGACCACATAAACTGGTTATGGGTATAAGGGTTCAAGGTTCAGTCCCAATAAGAAGTAGGATACCAAAACTTATCGCAATTTCATATTTATCCTTTAGTCACAATTCATTTTCAGTTCACATCACTTGATCCGAATCACTTCACATATCAGAGATATTCTTACCTTGTATACGCCTCTCATTCTAATTACAATCCTATATCCAAAGTTTATCACACTTCAAAACTTATCTCATTTCGTACATCATTTATCATAAAACCTTTTTCCTTATTTGAATTAAGTCTCGCATTCAAAACATAAGCATATTTAAATTACAATCGATAGATTCGAAAAGTAATTCATATTCCAAAATCTCTTTATACTCCAAAACTTTGAATCTTCTTATCAGTTTCGGGTCTTTCCCACTGATCTATAACCTCTATTTTGGGAGAATCCAATTGACTCTCGTTTTTGCTACAAAACGATCCAAAAAACTCCAGATCTTCTTAACAATTAATGCTGGTACACTCCAAAGCGGATCATTTAGTCTAGTAATCCCCTTATCATATGATCCCTGTAATTACTTTTACAGCACTTCAAATTCAATCGAAGCCACTGAGTACAGTGGTCTGAATAATTAATTCAATATCAAGTACTAGATTACCTCAAACTTCATCCTTCGGTCTAGTGGTAACTCTGACAGATCATCCAACTATGTGTCGAAAATTCTATGCCTACAGGGGTGTCTCTTTACTTCGAACACACCCTATCTTTATCAATCATGTAAGCAACATAACATTTAAGTTCCATTTATACAGTTCGTTCCGTAGTTCTTTCTTCTAGTTACAAAGACTCTACTCTTTAGTAGATCTCGCTTCTGTCACTCTCTTTACCTTTCCTCTTTCTTGGTAACCTCGAGAGATATATCTCATATTCTCATAGTTGCGCCTTGCGCATTGCTTTCTCAAAATAACATCCAATGGATCTAACTTAGCTTGATTGAGGATCCCAGTACCTCCTACGAGTTTCCTGAACTTCCTCTGTTTCACATCTCTACTTATCCGAATTATTTTTCTTACAAAGCTATAAATTTAATTTCATATTCATCCACAAACTTGTTACTTTATGTCTGATTGCAATCATTTCATCCATAATTGCTACTTTGTTTCATTCAGAATGGGTTACCGTCTAAAGGCCTCCAGAAACATATCTCATGTATTTCTCTAATGTCGGCTTTCGGATTAAATCGAGGGTTTTCCCTCTGAGCTCGACTTTCTATTTCGATATTGATGCTACAAAAGCTACTTCTTTATAGTAATGCACTTCGAAAGTCCGTATAACTTCCCCAATTCTTTACCACAAATTGTAAGGCAACTTTCTTAGTAGAGTTACAACAAAAATTCCATAGGTTTCTCCATCTCATTTATCCAATCTTCCGTAATCACTGAATTCTTAACCTCACTAAAAATGAAGGCTCAAATTTTTGAAATTGCCAGAGTCTATTAAGTTCACAGTCATATCTAAAAATCCATGGAAGTTTTCCAATTTTATTTTATTTTATTTTTGTTTTCCATTACAATTGGATTCTTGACTCCAGTATGTAATAACATACTATCTTCTGAAATTAGCTTGGTCTTTCTCTCAGTCACACCTCAATCGTTATCATTATCACAGAGCCATTATCATTTGACTTGACAATATCATCATTGTTTTCATGTCCCGCTCAAATCCCATAAAGTGGACATCAAAAATTTCTAGTGAAACTATAGGGTGTACACTCAGACGAGGGTTCACTACACCTCTCGGCCCTATTTCTACGGTCTCGAGGAACGATTCATTTTCATCTGCCAATATGACTGTAATACCAATCATCCATATCTATCAGTTTTCCTTTATTCAAAGACACAAATTTCAATAAAGTATAGTCAGATATACCTGTTTGTATCTAAATACTGTACAATAACGCTGGGGATGTGTTTCAAGTCTTTTTCACTTTTAATATCGACTCGTATCAGGTCAACCTTGCTCTGATACCACTTTGTAACGACCCGAATTTACTGATATTTCGGTTGGGCTACAAGTCGATAACATATCCAAAAAAAAGAAAATCGCATATTTAATTTAATTTCTTGATAACAATTTAAATAAAAAAATAATGGTATCTACTTCTTCAATTAATCAACAATATAGTCCTTTTTAAAAAACATTCATGTTCGCTATCCCCAGACACATTTCGTATACATTACTGCACTTCCAAAATGTAGATACAAAAACAAATGTCTATACTGGGTATACTTTTAGTGCAGAAGAATGTTTTTTGGCGAATGGCTGTGAAAAATAAACAACTATAGCGACGGTCTCCACTATTGATGAGGATCTATGGAGGAGAGTAAGGGGGTGAGCTTAACGTGCTCAGTAAGAAAAAATGAATCTCGTAGCAGACAGATAAACACATATCTATATATATATAGGTTCGAAAATATCAAAAATCATTTGTAATTCAGTAAAGTAACTAACGGTAATAATAACAGTATCACAAACATTTCACTATGTGAACATTCAAAATTGAGTACAGTAAACAAATCGGTTTTATACAGTGTCTCAGTTCATATTCTAAAATCGATAATTTAAATGAACGAAATAAGGCGAAGCATGCTATAACAGTAATCAGTAAGATAATTGGCTCATGTCCGTGACTCCGGGCAATCACTGATCAGGTGTGCCAGGATGTCAATCGCAGTGGGAGTGGTCAGCTACCCAAACGGCTCAGAGTACAGTATGTTCGAAGACCAGTAACACGATACATCGTACTCACTTGCATATTGCACGGTACATCATACTCCGTGGACCACAGTAACAGTATCATTTCAGTAATAGTACAGTTCAGTAACAGTAATAGTGTAGCATGACTAATCATCGCCTTTGTCTCAAAATCAGTGCAAGTCAGACCGTTTGACACACAGTCAGCACGCGCTCAAGCACATTTCATCAGTATTTCTTTATAAATAAATCATTTTCCTTAAATCACATGTAAATTCAAAACAATTCAAAATAGACTAACTAGCCCTTTTTCAATTAAAATCCCCAGTAGACAGTTTGTGAAATTTAAATTTTTGAATTTTTGATTTTAACCAATAATATTAGTATTTATGCAAACCATTTAAATTCAATCGGTAAAATTAGGTTGTTCAATAAGCTAAATTCTATAATTTTCAGAGTCTTAAAATTCAGTCTAGGTTTTTCTGTAATTTCAATATTATGAAATTCAACCTAAAATTTTATATCTATAAATATACGAAAATTACGCATATTTATCTATAGCAGCAACGAGAATTTTTGCTTACCCCAGTGAATGTCGGTGATTTCCTTTAAGCCTCAATATGTGAGTCAGTCAGTTTGTTGCTGTAAGTTCACTTCCTCCGGAACTGCAGTAAATTGCCAGTTAACTATATTAGTCATGGCAAGTTTAAAGCTACTTTATTAAACCGCATGAAATTCTTAAACTCGGTTTATCTAATTCGGCCATTTACCACGAATTAAGCTAACATTACTCTAATTTTATTACTTCTTATTTCTTTTATTTTGTTTACCTCTCTCAATTGTTTTTTTTTTTCAGGTTTGCCTGATTAAATGGTCTTATTTCTTTTCCACTTAGTCTTTCTATCCTTTTTACCTATCTAAGTCTCTTCCTTTTTGTTGGATTTAGCTTTGACCTCCATGGATTGATTGGATTAATAATCTCGAACCTCAAGAAAACTTGGTTGAGATAGAAATTCTTTTTATAGCAATCGGTGTTGGCAACATTATCATAATGCAGTAAATTCTCTCACACCAATAACCAAACAATATAGTGGCAGTAAAAAGAAACAAAATTTGAATGATGAAGCTCTTCAACCTCTACTTAGTCTTATTTCATGGCTTGTTTCTCCTTGGAACCAACAGCTTCTTTTCGGGCACCGTTGTATCCACTTGCTTCTCTTTTCCCTAGCAGTACACGATCCTACCTTGTTTACTGCCCATCATCTCTGTTTCATTACTCAAACACTAGTATAGCTCCTTTTTTCCCTCATTAGTTATCATTCATAAGTTCTTACCAACCTCCATTGTCACCTTTGTTGCTTAACTGAGGCAAAGTGAAGATAAACAATGTACGACAGCAACATCAAAGTGGCTACGCAAAATGGTGGTGCTGTGTGGGGATGATTGGCAGTGGCAATGGTCTATCAATGATGCAAATCGGTTTTGCAACAATGGTGGAATAGTGAAGAGTAAGGAAAACAAGGGAGAAAGGCTGTAAGATGATGAGAATAGGGAAAATGTGCAGGGAAACAAGCTGAATTTATTGGAGAAATTTGTGGAAGAAAGACTTGGTTTGCTCACTAACTAGCTCTTTCTAGTCTCCTATCGATTTTTTTTTCAAACTTTCTGCTGGTCATCCTTTCTTCCCTATATATATATTCTCTCGGTCAATCTAGTTCATACTAGCTACCGAACAGCCCTCATTTAACTTTCTTGATTTTTCCAATATCTATCCAGTAAATTTCAAGCCATAATGCTACGCCTCCTTTTTGTGTTTCAGCCTACCTTCAGCTGCTCTACATTATTTTGTTTATTTCACCAAATCAGTGGAGTTTTCAGCAGACATCATTATAAGACCCAAAATTTGGTGTCATTCCCTCAAGAAGTTGTCATTGGAAACATAAATTCTTGGAATCTTGATCAATAAAGAAGAAATAACTGAATTCTAAGTTCAATTGATCAAGATATGAATTTATTGTGAAGACCCAAAAGTTTTCTACATCAAGAATTTATTTCGAAAATATGAAAAAATATTTCCAAGAAAATAAAAATAAATAATGATGTCTATATATACGCATAAAGTATATATAGAAAAAAATGGGTGTCAAAATATATACGTGTGTATGTGGAAATCAATGTATATATAATACATTGAAATAATATTTTTATGATAATAATATAAATAATATGTGATATTTATTATTGTATTATTATTATAATAATATTATATTATAGATATTTTATATCTATGTATTAAATCATAGTATATTATATTATATTAAAAATATAAAAAAAAGGAAAAGGAATTGAAAAAAAAAAGAAGAAATCAAATCAAAAACGTGAAATGCGATTTCGCGAAAGAGGAGGGACTTGACCCCTTCTTTTCTTCACCGCCGGCAACCTAGGGGAAGAGGGCGTGAGACGATGACCGGGGGAAGGAGAAAGGATGAGGTCGACGCCGACGCCGACTAAGAGGAATCCAATGAATGGAGTGACGATCGGGGACAAAAGGAGAGGGAGAAATGGTCAAGAGAGAGAGGAGGGAAATTCGACAAGCTCGGCGCCAATTTGGCTAGCACCACCGTAGATCTAAGGCTCTCTTGCTCAAGCCGAGGCGATAGGTGGAAGGCACGGCCCGAAAACCGATCACCAGAGCCGAGAACGGAGGAATTGAAACTGAACAGGTTTGGACCGGTTCAGCTGAAGAGAGTGAGCTGAACCGGACTGAATCAATTCAGCCAAAGAGAAAAGAAAAAAAAAAGAAAACAAAGAGGGTGAAAAATTCGGTGATGGCTCGGTTTAACGATAGACTGGTAAGAGGTCAGAATTGACCGTTTCAATTTTTGAAAATTTATTTAAATTTATATTTGATCGAAATTGACCGGTTTAAAAATATAAATATGTAGCGCAACAATAGAGGACGAATAAGAGTTCGATTTAACCTCGATTTGTGTGCCATCATGGAATCTTGGGTAAGTGAATCTCTCTTTTGCTATAACTTGTATAGTTATACGAGTTAGAGATTACTTGATTAAGATACGGATTAATTCCATATAAATTGTGTTATGTTTGGAATTGAAATCGACTGTCGAAAATAATGATGTGAACTATCCGAAGGGACTAGAAAAGGTTTAAGATAGCCCAATAAGTGTAAATGGGCATAATGAGCTAAATTTGCTTTAAAGGAATGAATATGAAGATGAAAATGAGCTTAGAACAGAATTAAGCCCAATAAAGAGTAATAAGGCCCAATAAAGAGTATTTGGGCCCAGAATTAAAATTAAAGCCTAGAAAGACTATACATGTGTGTATGAGAGATAATGATCAGTGATTTATACTTTCATGCAGCTCCAGAGAATACAAATTGAGGCTCATTGAACTGATTTATTGAAAGTGTTGGGATCGCGACTCGATCGACCCGTACCCAAGTAAGGGATTTATGTTAGCTATTAGAGATAGTTGTACGTAATTTTATAAATCCCAATGTGTGATTAGTAACTATAGAAAATGTAGTTACCGAAAAATCTAGGAAATTGCCTAGTATTTGCAAAAGATCATATTACCCCTACTATAAGGAAAGTTGCACCAAAAAGAGTCGATAAATGATGATTTTATAAATTTCATGTTTTTAGTGTTTTAAGCATGAAAGTCTGTTTCCAGTGATATATGGATAGGTTGGCTAATGTTTTTACAGTCTGCATAGAAAAATACATTTTACGAAGTTAAGCGTGCTGAGATGGAGTAATCTTATGATGGGTGACCTTACGGGAAGCCACCTCCCATCGCTCTATGCAGCATTGTTTTATGTGTAAAACTCTGATTTCGGAGTTGTTTTTCATGGAATAGAGCCACCTATCAGATTTATGTGGAAACAAATCATGCTGAAGCTTTACTCGCACAAAAATTGATACGATTTGTCCATACATTAGTGCTGGAGTTTCGCTCGAACTAGATTTCTATTATATATACATGACATGGTGCTAGAGCTTTGCTCGCCCTATATTTTATATGACTTATACATGATATCGTGTTGGAGCTTTGCTCGCGCAGAGTTTTAAATGATATTGAGAATGAAAATGGTACTAGAGCCTTCATGTAGACAGTGTGTCATACTGAATTGCTCGCAGTAGATTTTGATATGATTTATGAGTAAAACAGTAATTGGAGTCGTCGTGTATTGTTAGGCGATCTTACACTGACCTGCTTGTACTGGATTTTGAGACAGACAATGGTTGATGATTTCAGGTTAGGGTGATAAGTCCCTAATTAGGGCACGTCGCAGCCTTTAGTGTATAATGATTTCAAGTTAGGGTGATAAGTCCCTAATTAGGGCACCTTGCAACCTTCAGTGTATGATGTTATGGTTGTGGAGTACGTTGTACCATGTTGACAACACGAAATACGCTGTACCGTACCACTAGTCTTTGAACTTTAGATTTGCATGAGCCGAAAGGCTTTCGGACCACCCTTGCACACCTAGCTAGTAATTGCTTGGGGGTCACTAACTATGGCCATATGTCATCAGATGTTATGAAATGTATATCCTTACCTAGTCTCATATGTTATTGAATCCGATATGGATTTCTGTTTATTGAACGTTTTATGAAATGTGCACTCTGATTTAAACAATGAAAGTGTTCACTCCAAATAAGTTTGATATATTCGGAGGTGTAGCGAAGATTCGCTATCTGCTTTACTATAATCACATGAATGTGCTGATCGGAATCGGTTATTGAAATTCTATTTCCTAACAGCTGTGAAATGTGTAAAGTCTAATTTGAAAATGTGAAATTTTGAAACGGTTTTTACACCGCATGAGTTTTTCATATATATGTATATATATGTCTATAGCAAAAAGATCATTATCTGTATCAGTTTTGAGTAAAGGTTACTGTGTTTTGAAAGATGCATATGTTTTCATGCATAAGGGTGATATTTTAAGCATGTACATAGTATGGTTGTCTACCGGCTTTCATATTTTTCTTACTGAGCATGTTAGCTCACCCCCTTTCTCTCTTCTCTCCACAGATTAATTTCAATAGAGTATTCGCTGCTATCCTCCTGCATTTGTTGGCACAGCTCCTAGTCGGTATAAGGTATACACTCTAGTGACTTTTGTATCTGAACATGTATATGCACAGTAATACATTTTATAAACACGAGGGATGTATATTGATGTATATTAATGTAAATTATTGTAAATACAGTTATATATATTCATAGTTAAGAAAACATTTATCAACCTATTTTATTATGGCATGAAGTGAATGTTAAAAAGGAAGAATCGAGTGGCTGACATTGACTCACAGCTCAAGTAATCAATATGAGTGAGTCATGATCCATGATAAATAATGATGTAAATATAAGTAAAAAGGGTCACGACAGAAGGTGGTATCAGAGCAAGATTTGTATGATGTGGGTCGGTGTTAGTAATTAGGAAAGTATACATCTTATGTTACTATGCATTGTTTAGATACAATTGTGTATACAGGGCTGTGATTGTACTGAAAATTGATTGTGTAAGCAGGATTTAATCAGACATTGTGGTAGAAGAGAGGGTTCACGATCTCAAAGCCACAGAGATAGGCCGAGGGACGTAATGGACCTTTTTCTGATCATGTTTCTCGAAACCCATCAGAGAGTCCTGATGCCCGCACTGTGAAATTAGAGCGGAGCGTGGACATTGTGAGACCCAATTTTATTGTAAGAGCAAAAGGGAATGAATAGAAATTTACGAGTGTATTTAAAAATGAAAAAGGACTGAAATGAAATTTTCGAATACGTTGAAGGGTAAAATGGTCAAAAGATCGAAGGTCGGTATAAATTCGATGAAAAAAAATTTATTAAAAAAATGGATTTAGAAATCTTGGTTAATAAAGGTAAAATAAATTTATTCTGGGTTAAATTGATCAAGATATGAATTTACTGGACTTAATCGAAATTTTCGCTCGGGACAATATCCCGAAAATACGGAGAAAATATATCAAAAATGGTTAAAATAAATTAAATAAAATTAAATAAATGAATTTAGAATAAAATAAGAAATTTGTAGATATTTGTAGAATATTTGTGAATATTTTAATGATTAAAATATTAATAAAATAAATAAATATAATAATAATAATAAATAATAATAAATAAATAATAAATTAATTGATGAAAAAAAAGAGGAATAAGAAATGGAAATCGGGGAGAGAGACGAAAAACGAAGCCGAAAATCGAGGAAGATCGACGAGCCACCACCGACGACCGACGACCCCCGACGAGGAGCCGAGGAGGAAGAGGAGAGGCCGACGATCTTCAAGACACCGAAGACGCACCGTTTGGAGGCCGAAAGACGTCGATCGGAGGAAGGAAAAATCGAGGGAGAAACGGCCTAATTCCCGGCGATCTACGATGGCTGGGCTTGAACAGAGGCCACCAACGAGTTCAAGAGGAGGAGCCGATCATTTTGAGACCGGTAGCGGTCGGCGAAACGGCCGAAATCGTCGGCGACGGCTAAGACCAGAATTGGGTACCGACGGTCGAGGGAGAACAGCCGGACCGGCGACTTTTCGGCGGCCTTGGACGAAAACGAGGGCAGATTCGTGCTGCGGACGGCCCAGCGGGAGCCACTTGTGGCGGAAGCCGACTGAGAACCGACCGACAAGGCACTGAACCGGTCGAACCGGAGTGAACCGACGCTCCGAACCGGGTTGAACCGGACCGAACCGGTTCAGCCTAGAAAGAAAGAAAGAAAAAAAAAAGAAAAATGAGAAAAGAAAAAGAGGAAAAATTGGAGAAAAATTTTGACAAAGTAATCGAGCTACGGGTAAGTCAGTAGCGGTCGAAATTGATCGATTTAAATTTTGAAATATTTTATTTAATTAATTTTTGACTGGAAATTTACCCGAAAATTTATGAAATTGTGTAGCTCGACAATTGGCATCCAACAAGAGCTTGAGACAGACTCGATTTACGTACTAGCATGGAATCTCGGGTAAATAACCCTTATTTACGATAATTTACATCGTTATGCGTGTTTCAGATTTAATTATCGCATAAAATAAGTTAAATTATGAAAATTTAGATAAATTGTCGTAAATAATAAATTGAACTATTCAAGAGTTAGAATGAGTCCCAATAAATTGTTGGTGGCCTCAATGAGCCCAATAGGCCTCGATAATGTGAAAATTAAGTGGAAAACGGGCTTAAGGTCGATTAAGGCCTATTAAGGTGCAAACGGACCCAATAGGGGTAAATGGGCCCAATGATTTAAATTAAGCCCAGAAAATAGGAAATACAATTAAATTGTATGATATCTGACCTGAGAAATAATTATATGCAATTTTAGATATTGGATTGGGAGTAAATCGGACTGCGTGACGAGACAGCAGTGAAAAAGAAAAGGTCAGACTCTACAGAAAAATAAGGTAAGGGAATTCTACGGACTGCTAGAGGTAACTTTACGAAATTTCAAAGTCATATGTAGTCTTTTAAATTATCTAAAGGGTCTAAAAGTAAGTTAATAATTTTAGTGCCCCGAATGGGCAAATTACCAAAATACCCTTGTTAAGGGTAAAATTTTCAATTTTAGAAAAAATTGGGAGGAGTAAAAACATGAGGTTCCTGCTCGTTCTGGAGATGTTTTAACGCATGCATGAGTAGGCTGGCCAACCTTGAAAGAAAAATGCACAGCATTGCATATTTTCAATGATGAAATTGTTTTGAAAACTGTTTTAAGGAAACAGAGCCGCCTACGTGTTTTCATTGACATGTGACGTGCTAGAGCTCAGCTCGCACGATGTGTTGATTTGTGTGATGCATGCATTAGTGTTGGAGCGAGAGCTCGCACTAGAGTTTTACATGCATTGGTGCTGGAGTCCGACTCGCACCAGATTCTTTATATATATATATATGATTTTCGTGACACGGTGCTAGAGTCTAACTCGCACCAGATTTTTCACATGATTTGATGAGAGTGCTAGAGCTTAGCTCGCACTAGTTTTACTTGATTTGATGAGAGTGCTGAGCATCGCTCGCACTGATTTTATGAGAACATGCGATGAGCCGTGCTTGGAGCATCGGGTAGACTGTGTGCCACTGATTAAATAGGCTCGCACATGCATTCTGAGACAGGGTATGATATATGGGTCCACGGAGTACGATGTACCGTGTAAGTAGCATGGAGTACGCTGTACCGTGTGGCATCTTCGGATGCATGGTATCTTCGGATACGTGTGGCACCTTCGGATGCGTGGTATCTTCGGATACGTGTGGCATCTTCGGATGAGTGGTATCTTCGGATACGTGTGGCAGCTACGGATGCGTGGTATCTTCGGATACGTGTGGCATCTACGGATGCGTAGGGTCGGATAAGATCGACAGGATGGAGTGACCCACCTCCTGGGCGATTTTCGATCAGGGTGAGACCCCGCACACTAGGATCAGTGTAGCAGAGGGGCTCACGAGGACACACGGCCATAGTCCTGGTTATTACCGATATACAAATGTTGCCTAGTCTCGCATGTTGATGATCTTGACGATGATTGAAACTGGGTTTTAAACTAAATTTGCATGATGCTATTTCCATACTTTTTAAACCCATGTGTGATGTAAACTGATTTTCATGGTTTTGTGTGAGTCAGGACCACCCGAGGGATGGGTTGAGTCCTGGATTTGTTGTGAAATTTTAAATGAGAAAGAAATGATTTGAAATAGTTGCATGTTGAATTTTCCATGCAAGCTTGTTTTACATGACTTCATGAATCATAGCATCAGTTTTGAAATGTGTGGAGAAAGGGTGGTTTATGCATGGCACCACGTTCATGTAGGTAGTATGGTTACCTACTTGTTCGTTGGATTGCCTTACTGAGCTTGATGTGCTCACCCCTTTCATTTTCTCACATAGATAATCTCTAGTAGATGTTGAGGCGACTTAGTATTGCATCCCGGATATCCGCTGCTGCCCATCATTTAAGGTATATACACTTGTTCATATTGTATCTAAATAAGCATAGCACAGTAACATGTTTGTAAGTGACTTTAGGGGATGTATAAATATTGTAAACACTTATAAATGACTGAGAAAGAATTAAGTTATATGGTAAATGAATTGTGGGACTGGCATTGACGCACAGCCCAATTGTTAGTGGAGTGTGGTCACGATCAGAGGACAGGTAAGCATGAAAGAAAATAACAAACGCGAAAAATTTACTCTGATTTTTGGGCTGTTTTGGGTCGTGACATACAATGGTGGTATCAGAGCGAAATTGGTATGACGTGTGTCAGTGTCAGTAATTAGAAAATTACATCCCCGTGTTACTGTGCTTGATTAGATACAGTAGTGTATATTGAGATGGGTTTAACTAAGAAATGGCTGAGAATGCAGGAATGCCTAATATTAGTCGCGATAGAGAAGGTAGAGCACGATGCAGAGGTCGTAGAGGTAGACCTGAGCCTGCTAATCGTGCTGAGTTGACCTAGGAAAATCAAGATGAGATTGAAATAGAGGCTAATGTTGAGAATACCTCACAGAGTCCGACAGAGAGATCAGACAATATTAAGACACGCTTCGCGAGGTTGGAGCGGAGTGTGGAAAATATTTTGGGAGCAAATTGCTCAGAGTATGCATAAGATTTAAGGGCGAGACAGACCATTTATTATGATTACTCAGAGTTGGGCGAGATTGCCCCACATAAAGGTAAAGAGATTGAGAAAACCCTGCTGAGCTGCATCAAAAAGGGAGGCCACAACCAAAGAGAAAAGGAAAGTAGGCTGTTGGACGAAGGCGAGTGTATGTCTTGGACCAGGACACTACTAATGTTTCACAGGATGTGGTGAAAGATGCCACACTGCTTATGAATAAAGAAGTAATTGATCCTGGTACCACGTATTTCTTCATACCGCCTTCATTCGCATGTAGGTGAGTAAAAGACATGAATGCCTACACTCTTAGGCATAATGTTGATAAATGAGTACCCCAATAGAGGAAGGTTAACTAACAGAATAATTATGAAGAGATTTTAAGTTGAAAACGGGGGAAAAAGTATAAGTCAGTCGATTTTATTCAATGGACTATGTATAATTTAAAGTAATATTTGAGAATAAAGTAGTCGGCTGCATATTATGATGTTCGAATTTATATCCTAAGATAGTGCTGTTTTACCCCTGAAAAGTATACTGTAAGTTTTGATAAGTACTAAAAAGGGGTGCAACGGTTAAAATTAAAGGAGCAAATAATGGTACTCACGAAATGAATAATGACAGAGTTTCGTTATAACTGATATACGAAGGAGATAACTCTTTAAGATATGTTTGATCCTAAATACAAGATGTATTAGAGTAAGAGGCGTATGCAAGGTAAGAATGCCCTTAAAATATGAAGTAATTTGGATTAAAGCGAATAGTAGCGAATATGAATTGTGACCATAGGGACTGATAATAAAGTAATTGTGGTTAAGTCTAAGGGTTAATAAAGGTATTTCAAAATACCTCCCCGCCTGAAGACTTGACAGCATCTAGAAATATATATATATATATATAATCTATGACTTGAAATCGACCGTGGTAAGATATATGCATTTAAAATTTGGACACCTTCACTAGTACGATAAAGAATTATAAAAATTCGATTAATCATGAAGGTTAAAATATTAAAAATTTAATAAAAGTCGTTAATATAAGAAAAATGAAATGACGCGAGTTAGTATCTTGAACAGAAGCAATCTTGAAGTGATATTATACGTTTATGCGTACATAGGTCAAGGATATGGACGATTGAAATATGCAATGGAGCTCAACTACAATGAGTTACTTAAACTTTACCTGGACCGATTTGTCATCATCCTTATTGATGATATGCTGGGTGTATTTAAAGTCCAGGAAAAATTATAAGCAACAATTGGAAAATTGCTTTTACAGATGGTTGTTGCGAATTTTGAAAAAGGGTATACTTTGTTGACACATTTAACTAAGAAGCGTGGTATTTAAAGTGAGATGATAGATGTGACATGAAAGTTCGATGTAGTGAAGTATGAACTGACCACCGTGATTATTTTCACCATACCCAACAGCTCAAGAAGTTTCTCAGTGTGTATGGATACCTCAAAATCATGAATGAGCTAGGTATTGATGCAGATAGTCGATTGTGGATCCAGACAACTCTAGGATCATGAAATAAACTATCTGACCCATGATTTAAAGTTGGCAGCGGTAGTACTTGTATTGAGGATATGGTACTATTATGTACATGGTGAGAAATTTTGGGTATGCACTGATCATAAAGCCCCAAGTATCTGTTTTCACAGAAAGAGGCGAATATGAGAATACATAGTAGGTTAGAGCTTCTGAGAGATTTTGATTGTGGAAAATTGTACCACCCAAGAAAGGCTAATGTAATGGCTGATGCCTTGAGCAGAAAGAGTCTCGGGATGGTATTACATATGATGGTCAGGGAGCGTGAGCTGCTTGAGTAGTTGTGAGCCTCAGTAGTGATGTGATCCCTTCTGATGATGACAGTGATTGTGTGATAGCTAGCCTGAGACTAGAACCGGATGAGAGTGCACGGATTTGACAGGCTTAGCATGATGATCGGCATGGTGTCGATAGTTTGGGTCAGATTCAGAATGGTACAGTGACAGAGTTCACAGAGTGTCGATGATTTACAGAGAGGTTCAGAGACAGTATAAGTGCTCCCCAGGACCACAGTTGATGAGATAGTAATATTGTCAGAAGCTTACTCTTCGGGATATACAGTGCACACGGAAAGTAACGAATATATATATATATATGAAATCTCTAAAAAAGGGTATTGGTGGTCAGATGTGAAAAGAGATATGGTAGAGATTGTGGAAAAGTGCCTAGTATGTCAGCAGAATAAGGTAGAGTATTAAAAGTCTGCAGAGTTATTGTAGTCTCTACCTATATTGACACGACACGAAAATGGGAGCAAGTCTCCATGAATTTCGTGATGGGTTATAGAGGACTCAGATGAATCACGAGGCTATTTAGATGATAGTCGCTAAATTGACTAAGTCTACCTACCTTCTGGTTATGAAATCCCCAGATACTCAAAGTGTGTATGAGGATTCAGGTATAAGGAAGATTGTGAAACATTATGTAGAGTTTCAGTGAGCATGATATCATATAGGGATTCCCACTTCACTTCCCACTTCGTGGAATATTTTTCAAGAGGCTACGGGAACCCGATTTAGTATTAGCACAGCTTTCCGTCCTCAGACAGATGGTCAGTCAGATAGGACAGTACAAGTTCTAGAGGATATGATGAGAGTGTATGCATTGATTTTATAAGCTCCTGGGATGATCAATTGTTACAAATTGAAGTCGCCAATAATGACAGTTGGCATTTGAGTATCGGGATAACAATTATGAGGCAGTGTATGGCTGTAGGGGTTATTCCCCGACTTAGACAAGAAAAAGTGGGTGACAGATAGAAATTTCTTCTGAATTAGTATAATAAGTCTCTGAGGATGTTCAGTTGAGGGAGAGATTAAGAACACCTCAGTGCAGACAAAAAACATTAGAACTCATCGAGGGTGAATCAGTATTGTTGAAGTTATTTGTCCTAAGGAAATAACGACATAACGAGACTCGAGAAGAAGGCAAATTGAGTTTTGCAGAATGGAATTTTTGAAAGATTGGACAAGTGGGAGATAAGACTCTTTTGAAACTTCGGCAATACTACCCAAATCCAGCATAGGTGATCGGATATAAACTCCAGCAGTTCAGCTCAGTGCAAATATAAGTATATTGAAAAAGTTGATTCGGGCATTAAACAGGAAAGAGAAAGTATTGAGGATTAAGACGATCTCCCTAATTAAAGTCCTTTGGTAGTAGTACGCTCCAGAAAAGTCACATAAGAGTTAAGAGTATGATATGTGTGAAGTACCCGGAGTGATTTACAAACTAACTTGGTTCTAATTTGGAGGACCAAATTTTTTAAGTGGGGGAGATTGTGAGACCCGATTTTATTGTAAGAGCAAAAGGGAATGAATAGAAATTTACGAGTGCATTTAAAAATGCAAAATGACTGAAATGAAATTTTCGAACACGTTGAAGGGCAAAATGGTCAAAAGATCGAAAGTCGGTATAAATTCGATGAAAAAAAATTTATTAAAAATAATGGATTGAGAAATCTTGGTCAATAAAGGTGAAATAAATTTATTCTGGGTTAAATTGATCAAGATATGAATTTACTGGACTTAATCGAAATTTTCGCTCGGGACAATATCCCGAAAATACGAAGAAAATATACCGAAAAGGGTTAAAATAAATTAAATAAAATAAAATAAATGAATTTAGAATAAAATAAGAAATTTGTAGATATTTATAGAATATTTGTGAATATTTTAATGATTAAAATATTAATAAAATAAATAAATATAATAATAATAAAAATAAATAATAAATAAATAATAAATTAATTGATGAAAAAAAAAAGAGGAATCAGAAATGGAAATCGGGGAGAGACGAAAAACGAAGCCGAAAACCGAGGAAGACCGACGAGCCACCACCGATGACCGACGAGCCACCACCGACGACCGACGACCCCCGACGAGGAGCCGAGGAGGAAGAGGAGAGGCCGACGATCTTCAGGACACCGGAGACGCGCCGTTTGGAGGCCAGAAGATGCCGATCGGAGGAAGGAAAAATCGAGGGAGAAACGGCATGATTCCCGACGATCTACGGTGGTTGGGCTTGAACGGAGGCCACCAACGAGTTCAGGAGGAGGAGCCGATCATTTTAAGACCGGTAGCGATTGGCGAAATGATCAAAATCGTCGGCTACGGCCAAGACCAGAATTGGGTACCGACGGTCGAGGGAGAACAGCCGGACCGACGACTTTTCGACGGCCTTGGACGAAAACGAGGGAAGATTCGTGCTGCGGACGGCCCAGCGGAGGCACTGGCGGCGAAAGCCGACGGAGAACCGATCGGCAAGGCACTGAACCGGCCGAACCGGAGTGAACCGACGGTCCGAACCGGGTTGAACCGGACCGAACCGGTTCAGCCTAGAAAGAAAGAAAGAAAGAAAGAAAGAAAGAAAGAAAGAAAGAAAAAGGAGAAAAAGGAGAAAAGAAAAAGAGAAAAAATTGGAGAAAACTTTCGACGATGTAATCGAGCTACGGGTAAGTCAGTAACGGTCGAAATTGACCGATTTAAATTTTAGAATATTTTATTTAATTAATTTTTGACTGGAAATTTACCCAAAAATTTATGAAATTGTGTAGCTCGACAATTGACTTCCAACAAGAGCTCGAGACAGACTCGATTTACGTACTACCATGGAATCTCGGGTAAGTAACCCTTATTTACGATAATTTACATCGTTATGCGTGCTTCAGATTTAATTATCGCATAAAATAAGTTAAATTATGAAAATTTAGATAAATTGTCGTAAATAATAAATTGAGCTATTCGAGAGTTAGAATGAGGCCCAATAAATTGTTGGTGGGCCCAATGAGCCCAATAGACCTCGATAATGTGAAAATTAAGTGGAAAACAGGCTTAAGGTCGATTAAGGCCTATTAAGGTGCAATCGGGCCCAATAGGGGTAAATGGGCCCAATGATTTAAATTAAGCCCAGAAAATAGAAAATACAATTAAATTGTATGATATCTGACCTGAGGAATAATTATACGCAGTTTCGGACAATGGATTGGGAGTAAATCTAACTGCGTGACGAGATAGCAATGGAAAAGAAAAGGCCAGACTCCACAGAAAAATAAGGTAAGGGAATTCTACGGACTGCTAGAGGTAACTTTACGAAATTTCAAAGTCATATGCAGTCTTTTAAATTATCTGAAGGGTCTAGAAGTAAGTTAATAATTTTAGTGCCCCGAATGGGCAAATTACCAAAATACCCTTGTTAAGGGTAAAATTTTTAATTTTAGGAAAAATTGAGAGGAGCAAGAACAAGAGGTTCCTGCTCGTTGGAGATGTTTTGACGCATGCATGAGTAGGCTGGCGAACCTTGAAAGAAAAATGCACAGCATTGCATATTTTCAATGATGAAATTGTTTTGAAAACTGTTTTAAGGAAACAGAGCCGCCTACGTGTTTTTATTGACATGTGACATGCTAGAGCTCAGCTCGCACGATGTGTTGATTTGTGTGATGCATGCATTAGTGCTGGAGCGAGAGCTCGCACAAGAGTTTTACATGCATTGGTGCTGGAGTCCGACTCGCACCAGATTCTTTATATATATATATATGATTTTCGTGACAGGGTGCTAGAGTCTAACTCGCACCAGATTTTCCACATGATTTTGATGAGAGTGCTAGAGCTTAGCTTGCACTAGTTTTACTTGATTTGATGAGAGTGCTGAGCATCGCTCGCACTGATTTTATGAGAACATGCGATGAGCTGTGCTTGGAGCATCGGGTAGACTGTGTGTCACCAATTAAATAGGCTCGCACGTGCGTTCTGAGACAGGGTATGATATATGGGTCCACGGAGTACGATGTACCGTGCAAGTAGCATGGAGTACACTGTACAGTGTGGCATCTTCGGATGCGTGGTATCTTCGGATACGTGTGGCATCTTCGCATGTGTGGTATCTTCGGATACGTGTGGCATCTTCGGATGAGTGGTATCTTCGGATACGTGTGGCACCTTCGGATGCGTGGTATCTTCGGATACGTGTGGCATCTTCGGATGCGTGGTATCTTCGGATACGTGTGGCATCTACGGATGCGTGGTATCTTCGGATACGTGTGGCATCTACGGATGCGTAGGGTCGGATAAAACCGACGGGATGGAGTGACCCACCTCCCGGGCGATTTTCGATCAGGGTGAGACCCCACACACTAGGATCCGTGTAGCAGAGGGGCTTACGAGGATACACGGCCATAGTCCTGGTTATTACCGATATACAAATGTTGCCTAGTCTCGCATTTTGATGATCTTGACGATGATTGAAACTGGGTTTTAAACCAAATTTGCATGATGCTATTTCCATGCTTTTTAAACCCATGTGTGATGTAAACTGATTTTCATGATTTTGTGTGAGTCAGGACCATCCGAGGGATGGGTTGAGTCCTGGATTTGTTGTGAAATTTTAAATGAGAAAGAAATGATTTGAAATAGTTGCATGTTGAATTTTCCATGCAAGCTTGTTTTACATGACATCATGAATCATAGCATCAGTTTGGAAATGTGTGGAGAAAGGGTGGTTTATGCATGGCACCACGTTCATGTAGGTAGTATGGTTACCTACTTATTCGTTTGATTGCCTTACTGAGCTTGATGTGCTCACCCCTTTCATTTTCTCACACAAATAATCTCCAGTAGATGTCGAGGCGACTGAGTACTGCATTTCGGATATCCGCTGCTGCCCATCATTTAAGGTATATACACTTGTTCATATTGTATCTAAATAAGCATAACAGCAACATGTTTGTAAGTGACTTTAGGGGATGTATAAATATTGTAAACACTTATAAATGACTGAGAAAGAATTAAGTTATATGATAAATGAATGGTGGGACTGGCATTGACGCACAGCCCAATTGTTAGTGGAGTGTGGTCACAATCAGAGGACAGGTAAGCATGAAAGAAAATAACAAACGTGAAAAATTTACTCTGATTTTTGGGTCGTGACAGACATTGTGATGACATTGTTGGGGCAAATCATGGATAGATTTGATAATGCCCAAGGTATAGCAGGACAGGCTACATTGATTATATCATCATCTTCACTTGAGATCCCTGCACCTGTATAACCTGTACCCATACCATAGACTGCTAAAACCCCCACAGACCTCTCTTGTTTAGATTGTACCTCCTACAGTGGCCCCACGTCAGGGTAATGATGATCTAGGGTATGATTGTGAGTGAGACTGACTGAGGTAGTTTTAGAAGCTTCAGCTACAGTCATTTAGTGGGGTTAAGAATCCGATAGTGGCAGAGGACTAGATTAACAAGGTGAAGAAGTTATATAGGTTTTTTCGGTGTTCTTCTGCAAGGAAAGTGGCCTCTACAACCTTTGTGTAAGAGGGTGAGGCGGAACACTGGTGGAAGTTTGCCTTGCCTATTTTAAGAGTCTAACATCAAAAATTGTCATGGGAGACCTTCTTGGATGCCTTCCGAAGGTAGTATATTCTGAACACAACTCAGCGAAAGTTACAGAGTGAGTTTCTGAGTCTGACCCATGGAGGTAAGTTCGTTGACTAGTATGAATCTCGGTTTGCATCTCTGGGCAGATATGATCCAAATACTATGGGCAATGAATCAAGAAAAGTCTGTAAATTTATAAAAGGCCTGAGACCATCTATTTGAGCTCGACTGGCCCCATTAGATATTGTAGCATATGAGGAAGCAAGTTGTAGGCCAAGGTCATGTGCATGCCTTTAACCAAGACGTTGCGGATGCTTCATCCGAATTAATTAAAGGTTTAGTGTCTATGTGGTTGACATGGATAAGGCACGCCCAAAATTGACCGATATCCTTGTGGTTAGGGAATTTCTTGATATCTTTTCGGATGACTTACCAAGATTGCCACCAGAAAGAGAAATGAAATTTTGTATTGATTTGGCGTATGGTACTAAGCCGATATCAAAGCCACCATACCAAATTGCTCCAGTTGAGTTGGAGGAGCTAAAGAAATAATTACGAAAACTTTTGAATAAGGGGTTCATTAGACCGAGCGTTTCACATTGGGGAGCTCTGGTCTTGTTTGTTAAGAAAAAAGGATGGAAGCCTCCAAATATGTATTGACTATTGGTTGTTAAATAAGGCTACCATTAAGAACAAGTACCCCTTCCTTGTATTGATGATATATTGGTATATGTGAAGTCCTGGGAGGAACATGAGCAGCACTTAAGAATTGCTTTGTAGACCCTCCGAGAAACAGATGTATGTCAAACTAAGTAAGTGTGATTTCTGGTTAGAATAAATATCATTTTTGGGTTATGTGGTATCGAAAGACGGGGTATCTGTGGATCCGTCTAAGATAGAAATCGTGGTTCAGTGGGAACGGCCCAGAAAAGTCATAAAGATCATGAGTTTTTTGGGTTTGGTTGGGTATTACAGACGGTTTGTAGAGGGTTTTTCGAAGTTAGCTACTCCGTTGACTCGTCTCAGTCACAAGAGTGTGGTATTTGAGTGGGATGATCCATATGAGAAGAGTTTTTAAGAGTTTAAATATTGCCTGACCACCGTACCGATTCTCACCATACCGAGCAGCTCAGGAGGTTTCTCAGTGTATACTGACGCCTCGAGACAGAGACTAAGCTTTGTATTGATACAACATGGAAAGGTAGTTACTTATGGATCCAGACAGCTTAAGGACCATGAGAAGAACTGGTCGACCCATGATTTAGAGTTGGTTGCCATTGTGTTTGCACTGAAAATATGGCGCCACTATTTATTCGGTGAGAAATTTCAGATATTGACCAATCACAAAGTGCCTCAAGTATCTGTTTTCACAGAAAGATTTAAATATGAAGCAATGGTAGATGGTTAGAGCTTCTGAAATATTATAATTGCGAGATATTGTACCACTCGGGTAAGGCAAATGGGATTGTTGATGCCTTGAGCAGAAAGAGCCTGGGAATGGTATCGTATATGATGATCAGGGAACATGAGCTGTTAGAACAGTTCACCTATCTCAGTTGGATATGATCCCTTTTGATACCGACGCCCATTTTGTGATAGCTAGTCTGAGGTTAGAACCAGATTTGATTGACTGAATCAGACAAGCTCAGTGTATTTATCGCTTCTGTATTAATATGGCCAGTCAGGTACAGATGGGTATTAGTGCTGATTTTGAGTTGAGCACTGATGGATTGCTGAGGTTCAAAGGCAGAGTGTGTGTTCCCAATAATCCAGAGTTAATAAAACTAATTTTATCAAAAGTTCATTCATCGTGGTATACATTTCATTCGGGGAGTAATAAGATGTACCAAAATCTCTGAAAGGTATATTGGTGATCAAGGATGAAGAAAGACATAGCAGAGTATGTGGCTAAGTGTCTGGGTGTCAACAGGTTAAGGTAGAGCATCAGGAACCTATAGAATTATTGTAGTCTCTACCTATATTGACATGAAAATGGGAGCACGTCACCATGGATTTCATCATGGGTTTACTAAGGACCAGGAGGAACCATGATGCCATTTGGGTGATTATGGATCGATTGATGAAGTCAGCCCACTTCCTAACCATAAAATCCACCGATACTCTGAGTGCTTTAGTGAATCTGTATGTACGAGAGATTGTGAGGCTAAATAGCGTTTCAATGAGCATTGTCTCTTATAGGGATTCTCGTTTTAGTTTCCACTTCTGAGGACATTTTCAGGAAGCTATGGGAACCCAATTGAGTGTTAGTACAGCTTTCCGTCCTCAGATAGATGGTCAGTCAAAGAGAACCATTCAAACTCTGAAAGATATGTTGAGAGCTTCTGTAATGGACTTTAAAGGCTCCTAGGATGATCATTTACCATTAGTCAAATTCGTCTATAATAACAGCTATCACTCGAGTATTGAAATGACACCGTATGAAGCACTGTATGGTCATATATACCGTTCTCCGATTGGTTGGGAAAAAGTGGGTGACCGAAAGATATTGCTCTCGATTTAGTGAAGCAAGCCTTTGAGGACATCCATTTGATATGCGATAGGTTGAGAACAGCTCAGAGCAGACAGCAGAGTTTCACTGATACGAGACAACGACCATTAGAGTGTATGGCTGATGAATTAGTGTTTCTGAAAATTTCTGCCTCTAAGGGTATATTGAGGTTCAGAAAGAAAAGTAAATTGAGTCCTCGTTACATTGGACCATTTGAGATATTATATCGAGTGGGACATAAGACCTATAGGCTAGCTTTACCTCGAGCTAGTAGGCATTCATAATGTCTTCCATATCTCTATGCTTTATAAATACCATCCGGATCCGACACAGGTGATTGAGTGTGAGCCTCTGAAGTTGAAAGAAGACATGTCTTCTTTAGAGAAGCTGATTTGGATTTTGGATAAGAAGGAGAAGGTGCTACGGTCTAAGACGATCTCTCTAGTCAAGGTTCTCTGGTAGTACCACACTTCGGAGGAAGTCACGTGGAAATTAGAGAGCCTGATGCGTGAGAAGTATCCACACCTATTCGAGAATTGATTTGGTTTAATTTAGAGGACCAAATTTCTTAAGAATGGGAGGAATGTAAGACCCTAAATTTGGTGTCATTCCCTCAAGAAGTTGTCATTGGAAACATAAATTCTTGGAATCTTGATCAATAAAGAAGAAATAACTGAATTCCAAGTTCAATTGATCAAGATATGAATTTATTGTGAAGACCTGAAAGTTTTCTACATCGAGAATTTATTTCGGAAATATGAAAAAATATTTTCAAGAAAATAAAAATAAATAATGATGTCTATATATACGCAGAAAGTATATATAGAAAAAAATGGGTGTCAAAATATATACATGTGTATGTGAAAATCAATGTATATATAATACATTGAAATAATATTTTTATGATAATAATATAAATAATATGTGATATTTATTATTGTATTATTATTATAATAATATTATATTATAGATATTTTATATCTATGTATTAAATTATAGTATATTATATTATATTAAAAATATTTAAAAAAAGGAAAAAGGAATTGAAAAAAAAAAAGAAATAAAAAAGAAAAGAAATCGAAAATGCGAAACGCGATTTCGCGAAACAGGAGGGACCTAACCCCCCTGTTTTCTTCACCGCCTGCAGCCTTGGGGAAGAGGGTGTGAGACGGTGATTGGGGGAAGGAGAAAGGACGAGGCTGACGCCGACCAAGAGGAATCTGATGATCGGGGATGAAAAGAGAGGGAGAAATGGTCGAGAGAGATGAGGGAAATTCGATGAGCTCGGCGCCGATTTGGCCAGCACCACTGCAAATCGAAGGCTCTCCAGCTCAAGCCGAGACGATAGGTGGAAGGAACGGCACAAGAACCGGTTGCCGGAGCCGAGAACGGAGAAATTAAAGTTGAACCAGTTCAAACCGGTTTAGCTGAAGAGAGTGAGCTGAACTGGACCGAACCAGTTCAGCCAAAGAGAAAGTGAAAAAAAAGAAAAGAAAAAAAAGGGAGAAAAATTCGGTGATGGCTTGGTACGATAGACCGGTAAGCGGTCGGAATTAACCGTTTCAGTTTTTGAAAATTTATTTAAATTTATATTTAATCGAAATTAATTGGTTTAAATATATAAATGTGTAGCGCAACAATAGGCGACGAACAAGATTTTGATTCAACCTCGATTTGTGTGTCATCACGGAATCTCGAGTAAGTGAATCTCTTTTTTACTATAACTTGTATAGTTATACGAGTTAGAGATTAATTAATTAAGATACGGATTAATTCCATATAAATTGTGTTATGTTCGAAATTGAAATTGACTGTCTAAAATAATGATGTGAACTATCCGAAGGGACTAGAAAATGTCTAAGATGACCCAATAAGTGTAAATGGGCATAATGAGCTAAATTTGCTTTAAAGGAATGAATAGGAAGATGAAAATGAGTTTAGAACAGAATTAAGCCCAATAAAGAGCAATAAGGCCCAATAAAGAGTATTTGGGCTCAGAATTGAAATTAAAGTCTAGAAAGACTATATATGTGTGTATGAGAGATAATGATCAATGATTTATATCTCATGCAGCTTCAGAGGATACAAATTGGGGCTTAATGAACTGATTTACTGAAAGTACTGGAACACGACTCGATCGACTCGCACTCAGGTAAAGGATTTATGTTAGCTATTAGAGATGTTGTACATAATTTTATAAATCCCAATGTGTGATTAGATACTATAGAAAATGTAGTTACCGAAAAATCTAGGAAATTGCCTAGTATTTGCAAAAGATCATATTACCCCTATTATAAGGAAAGTTGCACCGTAAAGAGTCGGTTAAACATGATTTTATAAATTTCATGTTTTCATTGTTTTAAGCATGGAAGTTTGTTTCCAGTGATATATGGATAGGTTGGCTAATGTTGTTTACAGTCTACATAGAAAAACACGTTTTACGAAGTTAAACGTGTTGAGATGGGAGTAATCTTATGATGGATGACCTTACGGGAAGCCACCTCTCATTGCTCTATATAGCATCGTTTTATGTTTAAAACTCTAATTTCAAAGCTGTTTTTCACAGAATTGAGCCACCTACTCAGATTTATGTGGAAACAAATCGTACTGGACCTTTGCTCGCATGAGAATTGATATGATTTGTCCATGCATTAGTGTTAGAGCTTCGCTCGCACTAGATTTCTATGATATATGCATGGCATGGTGCTAGAGCTTTGTTTGCACTATATTTTATATGACTTATACATGATATCGTGTTGGAGCTTTGCTTGCGCAGAGTTTTAAATGATATTGGAAATGAAAACAGTGCTAGAGCCTCCATGTAGACTGTGTGTCACACTGAATTGTTCGCACTGGATTTTGATATGATTTATGAGTAAAATAGTGCTGGAGTCGTCGTGTATTGTTGGGTGATCTTACACTGACCTGCTCGCACTGGATTTTGAGACAAGCAATAGTTGATGATTTCAGGTTAGGGTGATAAGTCTCTAATTAGGGCACCCCGCAGCCTTCAGTGTATGATGTTATGGTTACAGAGTACGTTATACCGTGTTGACAACGCAGAGTACGCTGTACCGTACCACTAGTCTTCGGACTTCAAATTTGCATGAGCCGAAAGGCTTCCGGACCACCCTTGCACACCTAGCTAGTGATTGCTTGGGGGTCACTGACTATGGCCATATGTCATCAGATGTTATGAAATGTATATCTCTGCTTAGTCTCATCTGTTATTGAATCCGATATGGAGTTTTGTTTATTGAACGTTTTATGAAATGTGCATTTTGATTTGAACTATGAAAGTGTTCACTCCGAATGAGTTTGATATATTCGGAGGTGTAGCGAAGATTCGCTATCTATTTTACTATAACCGTGTGAATGTGCTGATCAAAATCGGTTATTGAAATTCTATTTCTGAACAGTTGTGAAATGTGTAAAGTCTGATTTGAAAATGTGAAATTCTGAAACGGTTTTTACACTGCATGAGTTTTCCATATATATGTATGTATATGTTTGTAGCGAAAAGATCGCTATCTATATCAGTTTTGAGTAAAGGTTACTGTGTTTTGAAAGATGCATATGTTTCATATATAAGGGTGATATTTTAAGCATATAGATAGTATGGTTGTCTACCTGTTTTCATATTTTTCTTACTGAGCGTGTTACCTCACCCCCCCTTTCTCTCCTCTCTCCACAGATTAATTTCAGTAGAGTATTCACTGTCATCCTCCTGCATTTGTTGGCACAGCTCCTAATAGATATAAGGTATACACTCTAGTGACTTTTATATCTGAACATGTATATACACAGTAATACATTTTATAAACATTGGGGATGTATATTGATGTATATTAATATAAATTATTGTAAATACAGTTATATATATGCATAGTTAAGAAAAAATTTATTAGCATATTTTTTTATGACATGAAGTCAATGTTAAAAATAAAAAATCAAGTGGTTGATATTGACTCACAGTCCAACCAATCAATGTGGGTGAGTCGTGATCTATGATAAATAATGATGTAAATGTAAGTAAAAAAAGTCACAACAATCATGCCTTTCTATCCTTTCATTTCCTTTCTTGTTTTCTTTCTCAGGTTCTATGCTCTGGTCTGACTTTATTTCTTCTCCTACAACAGACCCCGTGCAAGTTGCTCAACCCCATTATGCTTCGGTTCTCTCTTCTTTCTCTCTTTCTCTGCTGCAATTGCAGGCCAAATCCATCGTCCTTGGTTTTCTCTTCTTCCATACCATGTCTCGATCAGACCATCTCCCTTCCACTTTCCTTTTCTCTTCGGTTTCCTCCTTACGTTTTCCCAGGCCATATCTCTCAGTCAGCCACCAACTTCTCCTCTATATCTTCGGTTACTTCCTCTGTTTCCAGCGACCAACACACTGCAATAGCCAGCACCTACAGTTTTCCATTAATTTCAGTTCAGGTTTTATATTCTCACACTGATAGGACACCACCAATTCCTAAGTTTTAACATATTTAAATTGTTGTGGTTGCTGTACCCAACAGAAACCTCAGCCTTCATGTGCTTCATTTCCTTTTTTTTCCCTGTTCTTTATATATATATATATATATATATATATATATACTCGTCTTCAGCCCTGCACCTACTGCCTGTTTCACTCGTCACTTCTCCCTCACGTTTCGGTCTACTCCTTCACACACCACTATCTTTTCATTTCAGTTTTCTTTTTTTTTTTTTGTTGCTGACCATCACCAACTGCTCCTATATTATATTAGACCAGCAGCAGACAGTTTCCTTCCCTCTGTTTTACAGCTTGTTTCCGTTGTTCGTAGGTTGTCCTCAGTCATCATTCCTCTTTTTAGTTCGATCCTACCATACCGTTCCTTGTATTGTTGTGATTTCTTCTTCTGCTGTAGCTCGAGCTGACATTCTGCTGTAGCTACAGGCACTACAATCCTCTATTCCATTCATTTTCAGACCATCTCAGTGCCTTTTCCTTTTGCTGAAGTTGGCGCAAGTTCTACCTTCCACGGTCTGGCCATCACCTTCAACAGTAGATCAACCACACCTCCACTGCTACCAAGCTTTACGTTTCCTCCATTCACCAACTCTGTTTTCTTTATACTTTGGTAGTTTCTTTCCCCACATTTTCCCCAACGTCCTTAGAACATCATATTCATTTCTTTTCCCACCGAAATCCATCCCATCACCTCATCCTTCACTTCGGTTGCTTCAGTTAAATGTATCCGAGTCACTACCATACCAGTAGCTTCAGCATCCCTTCTCAATTCGTTTAAGTCTTTTCTTTACACAACGGACCTCGGGCTTCCTTCACAGCTCCCTCACCTGCTTCGGTTTCTCTTTCTTTCTTGTCATATATATATATATATATATATATATATATATATAGCTTCAGCATCCCTTCTCAATTCGTTTAAGTCTTTTCTTTACACAACGGACCTCGGGCTTCCTTCACAGCTCCCTCACCTGCTTCGGTTTCTCTTTCTTTCTTGTCATATATATATATATATATATATATATTCTCCCATGCTTCTTACTCATTTCGGTCACTAAAATCTATTCCTACTACCTTTGAATATATATATATATATATATATATATATATATATATATATATATATATTCCTTAAATAAGTTGCTGGAGAGAGCTCTCGGGGTTGGCTTCATTTGGAAGCCAATCCACGGGTGTATATATATAAATTCATTTAACTAGAAGAATAAATAAAACATAACACTTGAATATTTATCAATGTACCTAATAAATTTTCCTTGTAGTATTCCAAATAAATTTAGACTAATATTCTTGTATGCTTCAAAATGAATATTTATTTGCTTGAATGTATCAAAATCCCTCATACCATAATGAAATCATATTAATCATTCACAAAAGTACATTTTTAATTTTAATAGTTTAATTATTATTTATTGATAAAACCGAGTACATAAAAATTCACAATGTTTACAAATAATTTGTTTAGGATTAGTTTTACAATAACTTTTAAATTAAGAATAATTTAGAAATAGATTAGAATTAATTTATATCTAAGTAGAAATCATGATAAGATTAAATTAGGAATAACGTAAATTGAATTAAACTTAAATTTGGATTACTTAAATTAAGATTTATTTACATTAAACTAGGATTAAGTTAGAATTATTTAGGTTTGATTATGGGTAATTAAATTAGGATTTAGTTAAAATAGCATAAATAGATTAGGATATAAAATAAAATAAGAATCTACAAATTAACAAAGAAAGGGGGGCCTCTCCAAACTATTCTGCCACCACCTTAAAGCTTCCTGCCTTTTCTTCCCCGATGTGTCGATTGACTTGCTGTGTTCCTCCAAGTTCCTGCGCTGCCTCTCTTTCCAGCAATTTCTTTGCTCCCTCTAAACAATCATGCACCAGCAGCAACTGCACACGTCCTTTGCTTCAGCACAAAACATCTACCATCTCCACTAGCTACTGCAAAATCGCCGAGCCATCTTCTTCAAAGCTACCAAAGCTCGCTTGCATCGCTACCCTCCATCATCTCAGCCTACATCGCCCTATTACCTTGCACCTTTGTTCTGCTTCCATTCAAATTCCCTGTTGCCAAGTTGCCGAATCGAGCCTCCCTGCACGGCTCACCAAGCAAGTTGGTGCCTAGTTCTTCCATTCAACCCGATCCTTTCTGTTCATCATTCATTTCTGCCCTGTTTCTGTTTCCATCCAGCTGTCCAGCTGCACCTTTCCTGCTTGCTGTTTCTGCACTGCACCATCATCCTTCAGCATTATACACTTGCCTGCAACTGCCTCTGTTCTGCACGAGACCAGTACTGCCAACACCCTTGTCGCCTCTAACTTGGCTTTTCTGTTTCGGGTCTTGCTGCTATTGTTGCATCGTTCCAAGTTGATGTCTGCGCCACTTCCAAGCCGAAGCCACCATCCCTGTTTTGCTTCTTATTGAGTCTCATAGTGTTAGATTTTCATCCTAAAATCAATTAGCAATAATAGATGGAAGAATTTAATTTGAATATAAGGTTACAGAGATTTTAGTATTTAATAGATGTACATCACTTTAACAGCTCCATACGTGTAAGCGTAGATGAAGATAAAACTTATTATGTAACAAATTTTAAAAGAGGTATCAAGAAAAAATCAATAGAATATAATTTGAACTCTTATACCGCGTTAAATTTCTATTCTAAAATCAATTGACAATAAATAGAGGAGTCCAACTTGAAATCACACAAAATTTAATATTTAATAGATGTGAGAAAACTTCACTTTAAAGCATAACACCACGACCTCGCTTTGCTTCTTGCATCCGACCCGTGTGCTACTGAAAGCACAGCACATAGAAGCTGAAAATGAGTAGAAACTAGAATCTTGTGGCTGTAACTTTGAAGTAGCAAAACCGTGATACAGAGCAAAGAACGTGAAGCCACAAAAGAACCGTGGAACTGTGTGCAAGATAAGAGAAAAGCTTGGAGTTGCTGAGTAAACCGAGTACAGTAGCAAGAACGTGGCAGTGCTTCAAGGTGTAATGCTGCGTGTGAAATAGAAATTGCTGCATGAACTGCTGGGCTGAATTAAAGTAGCGTGAAGGTTGAATCGAAATTTGTTGGAACCTGAGAGCTGTAGTGTGCTGCCCTGCTAAGTGGAGTCAAACCGGGAGAGGAAGGAAAGAAAATAAAGAAAAGAAAGAAATAAGGAAAAGAAAAATTAAAGGAAAGAAAGAAATGAAAAGGAAAGAAGGAATAGGTAATTTTTTTAATATTTAGTTATTAATTTAATTTAGATTTAGATAATTAGGTAACTGGCTTAATAGTTGCATAGTTTTAGATTGATACTTAACTAGGTTAGCATTTAATAAATTAATTTACATAATATATAACTGTAATTTTTTTTGTGCTTCGGAGCAAAATACTGCTTAATAATTACTGTCTCGGGTCAAACCAATACCTAATACATCAAATTGAAGTGCCCCATTCATGTAGGAGGAAGGTCTAAGATTATTATGTCAAAAGAACTCCCGAGTGCTATGCTTGCTAGTTGATCAACACAAGAATTTGCCTCTCTGTATATGTGATTAACAGAGTAAGTCCAGTCTAAGTGCAAGAGTGTCTGGCATTCATATTTGAATTCATATTTGATTAAGATTTAATAGTTTATTTTCATAAAGAATTTTATATGATTTGTAAGATCATTTTTAATAATTTAATGTGCATGATTTAATATAAATAATTTGCATGATGAATATGATATGATAAATTAATAGATTAATTAATTTTGCATGACTTGATTTGTATAAAGTAATTTGCATGATAAGATTAAATTTAATTTGTATAATGAATTATATGATTAAATAGTTTGTATGATATAATTTGCATGATTAATGATATGATTAAATAATTTGTATGTTAATTTGATTTGTGTAATTTAATTGATATGCATTATATGATTGACATAATTGTTATGATTTAATTTCAAATTTGCTTGGTGTGATTTAGTTTGGGATTTATATCGGATGCTTTATGATTTAGCATGACAGATTTTATTTATCAAATAGAAATTAGGAAAAGATTAAAAATATATAAAAATAAAATTAAATATTCATAAAAAAATTTAAATATAAAGATAAATATGAATTATGTCGAGGTTGAAATTTCAAGAAAGTCAATTGTGACTTTTTGAAAATATTTAGATGAGAAACTTCTTTCTTAAGTTGAACCAAATTGATGGAATATTTTTTAGAGAAATTTCGATAAAATATAATTCATGTTTAATTTCAATAAGTTACATATAAATAATATGGATAAATAAAATAAAAATAAATTAGATAAAGATACAAATAAATAAAAATGGCTTAGAATAAAAATTAGAAGAAGTAAAATAAATAAAAAAAGGAATAAATATGAATTATGTCAATAATGAAATTCTAAGAAAATCAATTGAGACTCATTGAAAATTTTTAGATGAGAAGGTTCATCGTAAGCCGAGCTAAATCAATGGGACACTTAGAAGTGAATTTTCAATAAACATAATTCATGTTTATTTTCTAAATATAAAATAAATAAATAGAAATAGTATATAATAAAATTCAAAAAATTTAGAAATTGAACATGGAGTTAAAGTTAAAATTTTAATAAGATGGGTCATAAAATACTTGAATTATTCGACGATGGAGTTTAAGAAAGTCAATTGAGACTCCTTAAATATATTAAGGTGAGGAAAATTTTAAGACTTGAGCCAAATCGATGAAAAGTCTTAGAAATATTCCCAATACATAAGCATATCGAAATTAATATAAACATTAGGCAAATTGTAAAGACAACCTAAAACTAGTTAGTACCAGTTTAGGATGGGCATTGTGGGAGTGTTATTATTTCCCTACACATAACTGTACTCCCGAATCTAAGATTCTTTGAACTTAGATTAAGCATTATCTCTAAATGATAATAGGTGACCAACCACATCTAGATTAGAATGGTAGGTGGCGACTTCAGGTTTTAAGTCTAGCAAGTTAAGATCTAGGTCTTAGCATACTATTATGGGTATCGATCCCATCTAGATAGAATGCTTCCATTGTCTCAACATCACAGAGGGATCGATCCCTTATAGGTAGGCATCAATCTCTTTAGTTTATTTTGCTCATTTTTGCAAGTTTCAAAAGGCAGGGGTCGATCCCCTTGCTTAAAGTATCAATCTTCAAGTGCCTAAAAAGCCTCCAACTGCTAAATTTTGAGTGTTTCAACGAGAGAAAAAGTATTAAATGCTTCACCAACCTCCATGTCCATATAAATACCTGCATTAAAGACTTTAGAGAAAATAAAAATATATAAAATCATCTTGAAGATAAAAAAACAACTTACTTAAGCTCAAATCTTTGTATTCTTCCATCAATCTTATTGTGCTATTCATTTACCGTAAACATCTACCTTATGAGGCTTATTTGTTTACACAAACTCAAACACTAAATTCTTATTCTATAATCAAGGGGAGAGTAACCCTTGTGAGGCAAACTTCTGAGAATTTTAGTAGCCACTAGTAAATAGGGTTAAGAGGTTTCTTCTTAAACCTTGAAAAAGAAAGTGTAAGAGGTTTCTTCCTAAACTTTGAAAAGGAAGTGCAAGAGATTCATAAAGTAGTGGAATCAACTCCTTGGCAAAAACGTCAAGAAGAGAAGATGTAAGCCTGAGATTGCCTGAACCTCTAAAAACTTTGTGTTTCTCTATTTACATTCTTGTACTTCAATTTCATATTTAAATTGTGTAAAATTGTTTGAATTGGTTGGAAAATTCTTAAGTTAGAGAATTTAGTCAGAAACCGATTCACCCCCTCTCATTTAGAGCCAACAACAATTCCAATCTACAATCTTTATAACAGTCAATCATATATACATATATAGGTCACATGCACCACATGAGCTACTATGCCTTCATTAGGAAGAATTGACACACTAAGCATATATATGTATCATACACAATTTAAGTACTGTTTACACACTTATACTAACTTTGTATGATGTTAACTTGCATCTTATGCAATTAACTTAGCAAAGCTACTATATTGGCACCCTTGCTACAGCTTTGGTCGAATGCTCTCACACACCACAAGTGGTTCCAAAATCCTATAATATTATATAATTCACTTAGTTTTCATATCATAATTAGAACTTACTACATACACCATGACATTACACTTTCATTTAATTTATCCTTTTGTCACCATTAGTATCGAAGTGACAAGGGTCACATTTACTTAATTTCTTAATCTTTCAAAGGTACCAATCACAACACCATTAAACATACCATTAACATATCTTAAGATCAAACCTAAATCACATCATTTACACCTTGCCTTCCATGGCCAAATGCACCAACATGCCATTCACTTGATTTCAGTCCAAATTATCATCATAATCATGCTTAGCGACGTGATTTACACCACATGTATCATTTTCACCCTAAACTAAGGTATCCTATTAAACCCTAACTGGACGAATTGTGATCCTTATGCTACACATGATTTCATTCAACTTTCACACCATATAACATCTTCGCATCATCAAACACTTAACATATATCAATTTCAAGACTTGAAACAAAACTTACCTAATGGATCTCAACTTGGCTGATTTACCACCTTACTCAAAGAGTTGTTTTGCTTCAATTTAAAACCATAAAACATCTTAGTATAACCCTTTAAATAACATATATAATTTTAGAAGCATAAATCAAAGCTAAGGTACCTAAATCTCACATTGGCTCAAAATGAACATTCCTTAGATTTCTTGTTGAGTTTTATAATAACATGAAGAAATGATGCAGGAACTTGAGTCAGGAGATGGAGGAGAGTTAGAAAATCACTAAAAGTGGAAGAAACTAGCTTGAATTTGCATAAAAATGGGTTAAGGTTCACAGTTTCAAGAGGTATGCATAAGTTTTTTTTTATTTTCTCTCATTTTCTTCTTTGTTTTTGGTTTTAATGGGGGAAAACATAGGGTGGCCAACTTATTTAGGAGTATTTTAGACAATTTGGTTCATTTTAAACATTAGCCAATAAATGAGAAAGCATATCAAATACGCTTGATTTGATATTTATCTAATTTGCTATAATATCACTAATTCATGGATTTTTCTTAATTTTCATTAGTTCACACTTTTTGAGGTGAGATATTCATCAATCCCATGAATGCCCAATGTAAATAAGGTGGCATAATTTAAAAATCACCAACGTGGTCGACCATGTACACTTATCTTAGGGTTTACATCTGTTTTCATTTATTTCGGTCTTTTTCAGTTTTAACTTTCATAATCTTCAATACAGTGTTTCACATGACATATTAAGGTCTTGACATAACTCAATTAATACCTTTAAATCAATCCACAGTGTCCATTTGGCCAATGTAACAATTCAATCTACAGACAAAACCGTGATTTTTTTATTTATTGAATGTCTTTCGAGATAAGTTGTATTTTAAATTTTATGAATTAAAATGACTTACCGAAGGTCATATATTATCAATTTATAGTGATTTAGAGACATTTGGATAGGTATGCGCTTCTGTGGGGCCTAGTGCTTCTCCATATGAAAGCTGGCCTTCTTGTACTTGAAACTGAAAAATTACAATTTAGCCACCTACACTTTTCAAATAATCAAATATTGGTCAAATATATATAGAAATGATAATTAATACATTATTGATATAGTGTATAGGGAGATATGCCTAATCTCAACAATAAACAATGCACTGTTTTATCGGATAGTTAAGTGTTTATTGTAAGTGTATCGTTTTATCGAATAGTTAAGTGTTTATCGTAAGTGCATTGTTTTATCAAACAGTGCATTGTTTTATCATATAATGAAGCGTTTGTTGTGATTATGTTGTTTTATCGAACAATGCATTGATTTAAAGTATTAGGCATCCATGACATGATTTCATACTCTTAAATACAATGTACATTGTGTTGTGATATAAGATAATGGAAATTGTGTATGCTGGACAGCCCACTCTTAAAGTCAGGTCGACAAGGAAATGAGGTACTTAAGAGTACCTTTTAGGTTGATACCCCTAAAAGACTTTGACTGTGTTATGTAGTTCTACGGTATAAGTGATGTTAATAAAGTGATAGTATCACAAATATGAACGTATTATGATAAGTGTGTAAATTCATTTGATGATTGTGGAACCCTTATAGGTAAAACGTGTGCTATACATATAGAACAATATGATTCTAAACGTGTGCTATACATATAGAATAATATGATTCTAACTCGGTTCTTATATGATTAGCTTATTTAGCCTTAGTTCACTCCCCTTCATTATTTCTCTTACAGGTTGAGCATTGAGTTAGATAGTTTGCCTATCAGTATTGGGCATCGTAGTTTTATCCTCTGAAGCATTCGTAATACATTGTTTGGTATATATTTACTATGTGTATATGAGTTTTGTTTTAGGTAGTTTCTTAACAGTACTATAGCTTAGGATGTGTACTAGGGTAATAAACATTAAAATTGTGAAACATGTTGTATCTGGGATGTAAGTAAATTATTACTGCTTCATTACTCCTTACTTATAAGTATACTAATGATATATGCTAAGGATATATTTTGAATAGGTAAATGATTTTATTTTCTTGTAGTTTCTTGGCAATTTTGTAGATTGATGAGTCTATTAAACAAATGAACTATTAGGTTATGAAACATATTCCATCCGGCGTGTAAATAAATTCACTACGTTAAATTTGTCATTACCGATAAATTACTCGATATTAAATGAAATTGTTGTTTATAGATTTTGGATGAATTTGTGAGTATGTTTTGATATGAGAGCCTCAAATTAAGTTAAGTAGTCAACTACTTTAGATTATTAGGATACATTGAGAAAATGACAAACTTAGTATAAAGGAAAATGTTTGCCTCTATTTTGTAATTCTGCGTAAGTTAAGCAAATTGTCACATCTTTCGAGGCGTGACAGGAACTTATCTCTGCAAATAGAAAAATGGAAGGCGCTAAAACGATCGACTTAAGAAAAATGGTTCTACACACGTGAAAATATGAATTACCATCAATAAACTTGAGATATTCCTTAAAAAACTCAATATTTATTTAGTTTTTTTCCCGAAGGAAGATTAAAGAAAGGACTTCCAAAGGCTCTGCCTTGGCCCTAATTGTTATCTTCATTGAAAGAATCATTCTCATTTTCTCTCTTTATGGCCTCATTTTCCTCGTTCTGCTAGCCCAAGCCACCTGTAGAGGTACCCTGGATCTAGAACGAGACCAAAGTGGATTAGAGGAAGATTAAATGGAGCACCTATAATTCAGCTAGTTGCTACGAGGTTTTCTTGAGAGAGGAGAGTGAGCAAGTTAGTCTCTTTTCTAGAACATAATCTATCAGTTGACTAACCACACAACCTTTGTAAGGCTAAAATTAGATGATTGGTAGGGGATCTACGCCTATGAAGGCCCCATTGGGTAGAAATACCAAAACCTTTTCAGATTTCAACAATAAGTCACTCCGACTCAAATCTATAAATCTGACTTGAAATCTCACTAAAAAGTTTATTATTGGAACCTTTTTCAGAAACCTTTTAGATAAAGTAAGGTACTGGTATGGTGAGTCCATAGACCCTGAAAAAAGCGTTATATAAAGGAAGATTGGGGTGACACCCCACATGTAAGGCATATAATTGTGAAGCTCAGTAATGGGGTCCACCCATATGCATAAAGTTGGGCTGAGACGATTCTTAGGTTCTAAAGGAAATCAATCCTGAAATTAAATGGGGGAAAATGAAGTTCGAACTCTGATGAGGCTTTATGGACTGCTACCCCGCTAGTAACCGATACGGGTGACCTTTCATTATCATTTAGGAGCCTATAAGCATCGCCTTCGGTAAGAGGATACATATCACTAATTGCTTTTAAGTCAGCTAAGATCAACCTTGAGTTAGGACCTAAATTTATTTGCTTACCCTAACTTACATGTGTCATGAGAAAATGACTAAGTTAAAGGGTACTATACAAGGAAAAACCTAAGTACTAGAGGCCTCATGACAGGGTAGGTGACCCATTGTAGAATTGTGTGGCAAAATTGTGCGGCAGAATATGTAATGTGTGGTAGAGTCTACCTGCAATAAAAGTGTATGGTAGACCCATGCAGGAGGCTTAGGAGATAGTGTATGGTGGAAGTGTAGGCTCAGAGAATTTCAGATGACGAGGAAATGAACTATCTCGCGCTTATATACTTCAAAGGAAACTGAAGGTTCACCTTTATGGGAGATGAAAGGTCATTCACGATAACGTCAAAAAATTCAGAAAATCCTTTAGCAAGAAATTAAGTGGTGAAATTACCTAGATGCCCTTTTATACTCTTCCGCAAGTTATACCTCTACGAAAGAATAGGGAGAAATTGATATGAGTTAGATAAAACTCATCGAGCCCACAAACGATATATAACCTAAATACAAGAAGAGCCCAAAAAAGCAACATGGAAGCCTAATGGAATAATGCCACGTGGCAGCATCATAGTGCGCCATGTGTCATGCAATAAACATTCTCGGGAGGCTTTTCGGGACGTGTGAGAACTGTGAATTTTGTATACCCCATTTATGAGAATTGTAATTTGGTGTATGTAATTATGATATGTTAATGTGCACGCAAGTTTTAAATATGATGAAGTATAAGAAGATGAGATTTTTAAGTCTTGAATGTGTATGGATTGAAATATGGACTATGGGGTAGATTTTGAGAAGTTTTACATTGAGTTTTTTTCAAATTGATGCAACAGCACTACAATCTGTAAAGGCCAGATCGATCTCAAAGGATGAGAGATCGATCTTATGGCTCTAGAATGCAGGAAATGTGCAAGAACTGATAGACAGATCGATCTCATAGGCAAGCAAATCGATATCAAAATATTGCTGTAAAAAGAAGATCGATCTCCTCAAGGAGCAGATCGATCTCATGAAGTATTCTGTAAACAGAAGATCGATCTCCTTAAGGAGCAGATCGATCTCATGAAGCAATTAAGAAATCGATCTTACCCCACGACAAATCGATCTCCTAGGCATAAAATTACCCCAAAATGTTCCCAAATTCAAAGAGAGATCGATCTCATCAAGGACCAAGTCGATCTCCTACCCTCCGTCTATAAAAGGACCCTTGCGTTTTTCAGATTTTCTCTCTCCAGAAACCCCATTTCAACCGAAACTCTAGCTTTCTCTCTCCTTCAAAACCCTCATTTTCGTCTAAATCTCAGGCAGAGGCAAGAAGGAAAGTTGTTCCTCACCCAAAGGAGAACAACATACTTGGAAATCAAAAGACGTATTGAATCGAGGTGTGAATAGAGCTCTCCATAAGTTTTGGGTAAATTTATAAGCTTTAATCTTTGATATTGAGGTGATTTTGGTGATTGTGACCATAGATGTTGTGATAAAATAGCTAGGAAATGAGTAGAGTTGATGAAATTGTGATCTTGTTGGAGTGATAATGATATTATACAATTTTTGGTAATTTTTGGGATTTTGGCTATAAATTGGAATTGAGGCAAAGAGGTGATTTTGGCATGGATATTATGCATGAAAAATGTAGGATTTGAAATGTAATGGATGAGAATGTGAATTATGATAGGAATATGAGAAAAATGAGATTTGTAGTATTTAACGAGAATATGAGCAATTATGTGCTTGATGATTTGATTGAGATGAATTATTGATGTTTTAGCATCGTTTGGACAGCTCGGGAGTTCCAGAGAGGAATGCGTGGCTAGTCCATCGTTTGGGGGAAACGATTGTACTATACGAGGTGAAACGAGGTAAGGGAAACATAAACTCGTTTGTGTATGCAATTTTGTAATGATATTGTAACATGAAATGTAATTTGAGAAAACGAGCATGTTTTAATGAGTTATTGCACACGATTTTATAGCTGGTTGGGGCCCAATTTTTATGAGTTGTAAACAAAATGTGAAATTATTTTACAACCTTTTTGAGTTAAAAAGTGAAAAGTGATTTGGGCTCTATGATTAAGGCGTACTGAGACTTGAGAAATGTGTGCGTAGTTTTGCCGATTTGAGCTCGATTTTGACATGTTTTGTGTTGAGTACAAAATGGTTTTGAGATGAGTTTTATGAGAAAACCATTATGAGCGCTACGTGAAAGCAAAATGATTTTTATATGATAATGGCTATTACTGAGACTTAGGCGTGTCTTGTTGAATACACATCGAGCCTTGCTCCGGTAGCATGTAAGTCTGGGCCTTGCTCTAGTAGCATGTAAGTCCGGGCCTTACTCTAGTAGCATGTAATTTCGATATTCTTCCGTTCTGGTAACGTGAGATGACCCCGCTCCGCGGTAGCGATGGGTGACATTGCTTTGATAACATGTAATACCGGGCTGTGCTTTGATAGCATGTAAGATCGACGGCTACACGACTCTGATCAAGTCTATAGCGAACCATGGCCATGGGTGTACTATTGTCGACGAAATCCCTCGATTGCGGATGTCCACCTAGGGGACGAGTTCAATCGTTTTGATGTGCCATGACGAATTTTTATGAGTTTTATTTGCCTAGTCTCGTTTTACACTTGAGATTGTGTTTGGTGGCTGCGCCACGTGCATTACTACATGTGGTGATTTTTATCACGTTTTTATGAGAAAAGCCATTATCGCATTCTGTTTTCTACATGCTTGTAACTGTGGTTTTTATATTAAACCAATTATTCTCATGTTTCTACATGAGCTTTAAGAAATGAGTTGAGATGATGTTTTGATTTTTCATGCTACACTTTTCTATTTAGTTTATTGGATTTTCACCCACAAGATAAAATGATTGTGTTGTGCAAATCATTATTTTGTTAATGAATCCCTTACCCCCTTACTGAGCGATTTAGAAGCTCACCCTGTTTTACCCCCCCCCCCAAAATTTCTTCAAGTGAAGAGAGTTTCCCTGCGACGTACGGAGTAGTGGCTAATGGAGGACTTGAGCTCCAGGCCGTATATTGTACTTTGAGGTATATTTTAATATTTCTTGTACCCAGACTTGAGTTGTATTTACAGACACTTGATGTACAATGATGTATAGGATGTATTAGGATTAATTAACCTTGAATTGAGTAATATATATGGTATGAAATATAACTATGAGATGATGAGATCTTGAGGTGAAAGTTTGATGAAATATGTATTATGATGTATGATGATGCATGACACTGCACATAAATGCACCATTAATTGTAAAGTGGTGAATAAAAAGTTTTAAATTTACCTTGTTTTCCACGCTTCTAGGGCGTCACAGGGCGTGATACGTGGTGTGTGGATACCTTGCCACACACTCTATGTAGCATGCGAGAAACTCTCCCTCATGTGTTTCTACAACCTGCAGGAGATCCTCCTATAACCTACAAGAGACTTTCTTTCACGTGCCTCTCGCACTTGAGGGAGACTCTCCCGCTTGTGCTCCCGCGGCATGCGGGAGACTCTCACGAGTATGCTACGTGGCTTATGGGTCCCACTCGTGTAGTAGATTTATAAAAATGGGTGTTTAGGTAAAGATGCACACATGTGTGCCCAGCGACCGCCTATCTAACAACATTCCTTCCTATAGATGAGGTGCAACTTTGACCAGATAGGACCCATAAGGTAATCAAACTTTAGTGATTAATCGCTGGTCATAATAGTAATTACGCGCAAGATAACTCCTATAAATAAGTTACATGTATCATCTTTATTCAACTAATCACAATTTACTTTACTGAGACTCTATCAAAATCTCATCTGGCTTAAGTATCAAAGTAAGCGCACAGGGACACATTCCTGTGTCTTTTATTTTTTTCTTTTCTTAAAGAATTATTGGTAACTATTCGACACGAGGATCGAGATTTTTATGTTATCAAAAAGTCATTATTGTATTGAGCAACGATAGTAATAAATCAACTGAAATACAAACTTCTTTAAAATCTCTTAGAAAATTTATGTTTATTTTATTTAAAATTATTAGACTTGATAATTTTAAACACAACGTGGTAAAACAACATGAAACAACATGAATAAAAGATACGAAGGAGATACGAACTAAAATTTAGCAAAAATTGTATATGAATACAGTAAAAACTTAAAAAAATTACTTTTTGGTTTGTTGATACAAATTTTTATATGAAATTTTCGTATTTTATACAACACGAACATAACTTTTCATAATGTAAACACAAATTATAAATATGAATCAGCAAGTCTAAAAATTAACCAAAAAAAATTATCAATAATAATTTATAAATATATTTTTATATTAGTATTTTAAAATTAAATACAAATAAAAATAAAAATAGTAATCCATGCATGACAAACTTAAGCTTAATCCTTATTAAAATCAGGTACATGGACAAGGTCGACTAAATTCCAACACACAAGCAGCCCTGCAACGAAAAAGTAGTCTAGGCCCAAATGGTAGATTGGCTCTGCGTTTGAACTTTTAATCTGACAGCAGTAGTGCAGAAAAATACAACAAAATAAAATGTCAATAAGTCTTAGAACTAGAACGCACAGAAGAAAGGTTGGTCTGTCTAACATTTTCTGACCCTTTTGGTTTACTGGTTAGAACGTTTGGTTGGTCCACACTGTCTGCCCCATATAACCTGCTCAGCCGGTAATCTCAAAATCTACCATTCAATCCTACAATGTATCCTTAACTTTATGGCGCATTTTACTTTCTTGTTGGCTGCAAAAGTACTTTCAACCTCCAACATGAAACCTACACCTGTCCTTCGCAGTGCATTTTTAATTTTTTTTGTTCATATGTATAAATACAACTCCGTTTCTCATACTCGGAAATTTTAGAATCTCGTCTTCTTTTCTTATACTCTTTTCTGCTTTATTTTAAGTTTACATTACTAAGATCTTGATGACTTCATTGTTGTTTATCGTTTTTCTCCTGTATGCTAATGCATTCTGTTTCAGAACATTCAAAATTTGACTCAACGAATTTTATTCAAAATCAGATTCAAAATTGGATTTTCCATTTATATCTCTTATGAATAAGAAATGCATTCTGCCCAGAAATTAAGCAGGAAGCGACTTGGATGACTATTCCGTTAAGTACACAAAGTTTTCAGGTTAGTCGTTTTATAACAATCCATTAATGCGTTTTCAGCTCTTTCTGTTTTCATCTTATATATATTCTTTTCGTTCGTTCTTTAATAATTCTAAGTTTTTCCTTCTTTAGTTCTTTGGTTTATATATGCATAGTGTACTTACATTATGTTAATAACATTGTCGTTGTTGAATTTGTTGGAGGATGTGAAATTAGATTTTGCTCTGTTTTTCTTGTAGTTATGTTGATGCAAAGAATGCATAAAACTTCAAAATATTGCTTCAGACTAGACAGAAAACAATGAAAATTAATGGCTTTTGTTTCTATAATCCATAGCAAATTAATTAAAAAAATAAATTAATAGCGTGATGATCAAATCCTTCTTAGTTTCTGAGTTGTGCTTCGTTTAAGTGGAATCGATGATAGAGATTTTACCTTGTGCCAACCCAACAGAGAACCTGCATGTAGAGCTTGTTGTATTTCCAGTTTTGGAAATCCTGATTTGCATTAGTGATTTTCAACAAGTTGGAAATCCTGATTTGCATGTAAAGCTTCTAACGTTTCCTGTTTCTGATTAGGTCTAGAAGGTAGGTTTGAATAATAACAATTTTGCCTATACCAAAAACAAAATACTTGTACAAATATTTTATTTTTAAATACTTACTATGTATAGGAAAGGTGGGAGAAGATATGCTGGTGAAATTAAATACATTCTTTTTTAATATTATGTAATTGTGACAACATAATTATTTCTTGGTACAAGGGTATATTAAACTTAAAATATTAACACATGTCTAAGTAATTAGTTATGTACTATTGATTTCTTAAATATATTCCTATGAGACTTGTGTTAAACCTTCAAACCAATCCATTTCTAAATTTTAAAAATCTTACAGCTTTTGTGCATATGATAATTATAAATAATTATAAATGCATTTGTAAAGAATTTATGATATAGCATATATGAAAATTATGTGTCAGTTTTCTTAAATAGTATTTTTTTTTTCTTGAAAACAAAATATAGTGCATGTAAAGTTTTATCAAAGAAAGATGAAAAAAAAAAAAAGAAAAGATTATCTAACTAAAATGTATAACGCACGATTAAGTGAAATTAATAGATGTGAGATAAAGTTGAATCCCAAGCTAAATAGGTTTTACATGGAAGATAAGCTAAAACTTGATGCATAAAAAAAAATCGACCAAAGATCATTGATTAATTAGGATGGGATATAAATATTATTGGGTTGATTAAAATTTTGCCCACCCTGATTTATTATTATTATTATTATTATTATTATTATTTGTTTGTTTGTTTTCTGGGTATACAAGGCATTAGTAAAAGTCTTCCTCATCCATACAACGTATTTTTCAAATAAAATCTAATTGAAAAAAACTACATATAAATACGTAGCTTGTAAGGGACAAGGCAACAACGGTTGACCTGGAGGCCTTATGGTTGTTTCTTGACATTGGGAACGGAAATGTCTGTGTGATTGAGTGGAAGAATAGATAGAAAAATTTAGGTACGCACAACGCAAGTCAGTCTGCAGCTACCAATCAGAATTTGTATGGAAAGACCGGTAGTTTTTTAGAGTAGTTGAGGCTTATAGGTGAATAATAATGTCCGAGACTTGGGTGTTTCGGTCATATTTATATCTCTACTTACTATCTATTAATTTGATTTGATTGCCTGTCTACATATGTAATCTTGATTTAATTTAATTTAATTTAATTTCATGGTAGGGAAGCTGACACTTGAGTTGGGCTCCTTCCTAGCAAAACCCCAACAGTGAGTCTTGTCTGGGCCTTCAGTAGGCCTAGTTAACTTGAAACGCAGGCGTCGATTACTGCATTATCCCACACCTGGCTTGCCCTCCTCATTATCTTTTACTTTTACTCTTACAGTTTTAGCCAAAGTCTAGGATTGCATTAACTCACAAGTTAAAAATTTCATTTGGCCATCTAAAAGCTTCCTTTTAATTACTTATTAAAACTACATGGTTCAAAGAAGAAACACATCAAAGCCTTATTTTCTCCTCAAATATTGTAGACACGCGAATATGTTTATATGAGCTAAGAATAATTAAGCAATCGTGTAGAGTTGTTCTTAAAATGTTGCAATATATATATATATATATATATATATATATATATATATATATTTAAGATAATCTTTAAAAATACTTAAGTAAAAAGGCGGTTAGATATTGATAGTATTTTAATTTTTTAATCAATAAAAAAGTCAAATATTCAACTTATTAAACCATTTCATAAGCTTTAAAATAATAAATAAATAAATAAATAAAATAATTTTATTTATTAAAAATGAAAAATAATAACCAAATAAGAAAAGATGAATTTGGAAAAAGAATTCTTTCTATAATATTATAAATTATTGAAGATATTTCTCTTACCATACATTAGTTCTTTCTTTCAAGAACTTTGATTTATAACTTCATTTAGGAACCTAAAAACCTAGTAGGATTATGCGTAAACTAAAATTTTTAAAATTTGAGAGCAAAATACATTACTTTTCTTGCTAAGTCAGTTTGATTTATTGATTTAAAATTTTATAGATGAGCTATGAAAACATCATTAGTTGCAGACCATTCATCAGTTACAAACCATATTACATATACTCCTAAAAACAGACAAGTAAGCTTAGCCGTAACAGTAAACACTACCAAGTCATAAACGTACCATTTCTCTTTATCCCTGTTATTGCCAAATTATCTGTCATTCCGTAGGTTATCAGAATATATTAATGAATCTGACATCATTCAACTCATTGATGAAAGAGTGTATAGAGAAACATCCCAAAAAATTTCATGATCTGGTTTCCTCTTTTTCGCGGCAACAATATGCATTTTTCGAATCAGTTTCAATCATTAAACCATTTTTTTTTTTACGTTGTTCCTCTAAATACTTCTAATGCTATCTTTACGGCCAACAACTCTGTAGCATTTCAATCTTGTTCCTGGTCCTAAAAACATATCTATTAAAATGCCATTCTCATTTTCTTAACACTCACCACACTGCTCAGGTCTTGATTTTCCTTTTGATACTTCATCCACCTTAAATCCAAATGAATTACTTTTAATAATTGAAAAAGCTCTTCCATGAACTAAGCAAAACAACAATCATAATTTACTATCTTTCTCTAAGAAACTTTGATCTACATAACTTCATTTAGGAACCTAAAAACAGAATACGATTATGTGTTGACTGAAAATTTTAAAATTTGAGAGCTAAAGACCTTATTTTTAATACTTGAAAAACCTCTTCCACAAACCAAGTAAAACACCAATAATAATAATAATAATAATAATAATAATAATAATAATAATAATAATAATAAAGGTTTACCCTAACACTTTTCCCTTTGTACCTTTCTATAAACCAAAATAACAACAACACAATGTGAATCAAACCTAATGAAAACTATTAGGTTCAGTAAAACCTACATCATTAGTTTCTTTTTTTATTTACAAAAGAGACCAAGACCAAGACTCAAAAGGAAGTAGAGAACAAAAGTTTTGAGAGTGCTGCTAGGAATTGAACCTACTGTACCGGAATTTGTGAAAATTCAACAATAAGGTTGATCTATTTTACACTTATCTTATACTTATTTTTACGTTAAAATAACATAAATACATAAGAATAAATGTAAAATTAATGTCAATAGACGTAATTATATGATAAGAAATGTAAACATATGAAAGAATATAAATTTAGTGTAAAAAGACATAAACATTTCATAATAAGCGTAAATATATAAAAATAAATATAAATACAAAAAATAAACGTCAATTGGCATAAAATAACTTAACATTATCATAATAAGCATAAAAACATAAAAATGAATAAAAATAAGTTTAAAATAAATATAAAATAGGTCCACCTTATAATAAGATCGACTTTATTATGGAATTCCCCTCTCCAACTCTTAAAATATGACTAATTTTATTCTTGTTGAAAACCTTTCCACAGGATAAGAGTGATCAAGGCTATAGATAAGAAATTAAAAAAAAAATTTATAAATAGAATTTAAATTATACTAGATCATTTTAAAAAGTGAGATTTTAGGCACCAACAAAAAAACATATTAAAAAACATATGATTAGTATTATATACTTTCAAATATTGAATAAATCATTTTTATTCTAAATTTAATAAAAAATTTCTATTTTATCACTTTTTTGAATAATTTTTTTGTCAAAAATTTTACCTCTTCTTTGATTTTTTTTTTTTTGGTTATAAATTTTCAAAGATTTTGATTTTAATTGCAAATTGGTTTTAAAGTTAGTTTCAAATCTTTTAGATTGAAAATAATTTTTTTATCAAGATTTTTGTTTGTCTTTCTTTTTCATATTTTTTCAAAATAATATTTAATTTTTATTAAGTGTTTTTCATAAGCAAATTGTTCATTTTGATCATAATATTTAATGTGAGTTGATTGATTTAATAACAATTAATTTGATAAGAATACATTTATAAAATTAATTACATATTTTTTAAATAATATGAGGTGACATTATTTTAATTGTACTTAAAATTCCGTTTTTAATATGATCATAATATAAATTACTCTCTTATAAATAAACTAAAATTAAAAACGAAAGGAATTTTATGAAATATTTTTAAATATTTTGATTACGCGAAAGAAAATATATTCAAACAGAATGGCACAACTTATATCAATACTTTAATTGTTCCACTTATATCTTTGTTTACGATTATACATATATGTTTCTGCAAACACAATAAAATGAAAATGAAAATAATAGGTAATTAACATACGCAAAATAATAACCAAGACCTACGATTGCAAGCTGCCGCTTCAGAAGAGCTAGTTGGGATGATCATTAACTCTCTTGGGGTCATTTAGGTTGAAATTTGTAGACATGATGGGAGATTCCCAACCTTGACCGCGGCCAAAAGTTGTTGTAGTAATTGAAACTAATGCCTCAGCTTGTGCAATTCCATTGATCTGCTGCTGTTGCATTTGATTCTGGTTGGTGAAAGCATCTTCATTTATCAATGAATTCAGAAACGAAGAGAAGACCTCATCTGTGCAGTAATTAATATCCTCATCTTTCTCATTGCTTATCCCTTGGTTTTGATTGCTGCTTTTCATTTCTATACCAGAAGCATCGCCACCAAGCAGACTGGTGAATCCTTGGCCTAGTGCTAAGTCATCAGTTTGATCACAGTGGTTCTGGAAATACTCATTTTCTTTGTCAGCCATGATTTGACCGCTGCAAGTCTCTTCCAAGCTGGAAGAAGCAGGATTATTTGGCTTAGGGATTGCAGCAGCCCCACGGTTTGCCTTGGAGGAAGAAGAAGCCTTGAGATCGCTGGCTGACTGTTGAGGGTTTAAAGGCTTGTGGGTTCTTGGATCTATTCCTTGGCAGATCAACTTCTTACTCAGGTGAGTGTTCCAGTAGTTCTTTATCTCATTATCTGTACGCCCTGGTATTCTTCCAGCTATGAGTGACCACCTGCCCGTAAAAAAACCCAGTAGATTGATTAAGAGTATTCCATCTAAAATCAAAGTTATTAATATTATTGTCGCTAACTAAATATTACATGCGATTGAGATAAAAGTGTGAAATATGAAATATATATTTATACTGAGCTGCTTATTAACGAGATCCATTTAGGTAGCGAATGCAGGAAGAAATGAAACCCTTTGGAAAGATAAGTTTTAAGTGCATATGATATGGATTTGCACAAAATCTGATTTGAAAGCTTGAAATATTGAAACCCTAACCCTACATCTCTTTGATGAGGCGTGGAAACAAGCCGTATCTAATATTTGAAAGGAACAGCGAAAAAGGTTACCCAACTAAAGTGGTCTACCCAGAATCCTGAAGCTAACCCTAGAAATGAAATTCATAAACAAGGAGTAAATTTGATGAGAAATGTTGAACTACCGATTGCCAAGAAGGCGATGAAGGCGAAGAATGAGATCTTCCTCGTCAGGGGTGATTTGCCCTCGTTTCACGGAGGGTCGGAGGTAATTCATCCAACGGAGGCGACAGCTTTTTCCGCAACGCAGAAGCCCCGCCCGCTTCGGCAGAGTCCGCCACCGTCCTTCACCTTCCTTTTTGATGTAACCGGCCAATAACTCATCCTCTTCTGGCGTCCATGGCCCCTTCTTCAGCCCTTCCTTGCTGCAGCATGGAGTCTTGCTCCCATTGTTGTTTCTTGTTGTTGTGGCAGGGTTTCTCATGCTTTCTTTTCGCTTTCTTTTTCCTTGTCTGTAGACTCCCTGTTGGCTCGACTTTGTAAGTTTCGGGAGGGATACTGCTTTTGGTTGGGTGTGAAGTGTGACGATGGGATTGGCTTTGGCCTTTTTGCGACGCTATTTCTCATTATTTTTCAATTTTCTTTTTCTTTTTTCTGTCAAAATTGTATTACTGAGTGTTATCTGGTGAGATGCAATCAGGGAATTTTGAATCTTCACATGCTTACGATGATTGTGAAGGCACGCGCCCACAAGCGAGAACCCTGATGAATTTATGATGTCTCTGGATTTTCAAGTTTTAGCGTAACACCGTGGAGGAAAGTTGTCGGGCATGCGTTACATAGATTAAATTATCCATGTAGGAAAATTAAAATTCATAGCACTATTACTGTTAAATTATTAGCAACTAATTTAAATTTATTGGACAACTGCCTCACAAAAAAATTTAATGCAATTTTTTTATTTCATTAATTCTAGTTTTACAATAAAATGAGACAAAAAGAAACTGAATTAAAAGGAAGAATAGCTTAATTTTTCCTTTTAATTGAAAGGAGTATACAATATAATCACTATTATTCCAAAAAATAATAAATATCACAAAAAGTTAATGGAATTGATGAGGGCGTGAGTTGACTCTCTCGAGATTGCGAGTGAAACTGATTTCGATGAATAATAGAAGACAGCGAGGAAAGTTGATAAAAGGGACCCACTGCACTCAGCCACTAAACTCTTTCAGCAGACTGGAGGATAATGTTATTCGATCCTCGCACTTCTAAAATAGCTGTTGATGCTGCTGCACCGGATACTTGCTATTTGTAGGAACGCTAGCGGTGGTTTCTTTTCGAGCAGCATAACACTCGTAATTGGATAAAGTTACATCACATATTTTTACCTTAAAATTGATTATCGGATTAAAAATATGTGATAAATTAAAAGGCAAAAGTATGAAGTTAAAAATAATATATTTCAAAGTAACTTAATATAATAGGTAAATGATTTTTAAATTAAAAAATGATGTAATTTTATTAGACTATGAGTGTTAAAATACGACTATAAAAAAGATTACCCGTGATGTTGCCTACCTGACAGCAACAGTGCTTTGCTTTCCACGTGATCGGATTGTACTGTTGACGGTTAAGTCAATCGTCACAGTTTGCTCCACGTGTTCTTCGTATATCCTACAAAAACAACAGGAATCAGAGGGGGCAGGGATTTGTCCCTGCACGCGCACTCCGACGATCAAGTCAGTGATCGGGAGTTGGTGTATGTAAGAAAAGGAGAAAGTATTGCTTAAATCAAAGGGTTTAAGTGTTTCTCCCTGTTTTTCTCTTTTTTGGATCGGATCTCATCTCCTTTTTTTTTCAGAGAGCTCACCTAGTATTTATAGGTTCCTGAGGCGGTTCGGGCTGAGACTCAGGCGCGTGTCTGGGCCGCGACAGAGTTATAGAGCACTCTGTCGCGCCTCGGGCCATGCAACTTGCGGGGAAGTAGTCTGGCGGCAGAGTATGCATGGAACCTCTACCGCTATTGGTGCGGGAGACCTCTGCCGCTATGTTGGGCGAGGGACCTCTACCGCTGTCTAAGCGGGAGCTGCTCTGCCACTACGCTGGGCGAGGGACATCTACCGATGTTCGTGCGGGAGACCTCTACCGCGATCTGTGCGGGAGACTTCTACCGCGATCGGTACGAGAGACTATGCCGCATGCAGTGCGGGAGACCTCTACCACGGTCTGCGCGGGAGTCCTCTACCGCGTGAGGTGCGGGAGTCCTCTATCGCGTGAGGTGCGGGAGACCTCTACCTCAGGCACGCGGGAGACCTGTGTCGGGGGCAATGCGGAGTCCTATGATGTGCAGGGGCGATGGAGGTCTGCCGCTCACGATGCGCGGCAGACTGTGAGGCGGCAGACTCCTCTCGCTTCAGACACTCTGTCGCACCTCTAGGAACGGTGGCGGTTCTGTCGCCAATCTGCCACGTGGCCTGTTCTCCGTTTGACACGTGGCAGGCGGATAGTTGCACACGTGGATCTGGTGACACGACCACCATCAATTGCTCCCCACTCTTTGGTAGGAACTTTTCCTGCGAAAGAGGATTCGGTTAATTAGATCTTTTATGCCTGGCCACAGTGACGCATAGCGCCTCAGGCTCTTACAGCTTGGTTAATTGTACGCCTGGCCACAGTGACGCAGAGCGTCTCAGGCTCTTACGGCTTGGTTAATTGCATGTTCGAATGTATTCGTGTATGCTGTGGTCTTAGCTCAGCCAGTGGCCACGCAACCGAATTGTCCGCTTTGGGTCTAGCCCGTTGGCAGCCTGCGTTCGCAGGGCCCGAACCAAGGGCACTTTAGGTCTGGCCCTTTGGCAGCCTGCGTTCGCAGGGCCCGAACCAAGGGCGCTTTGGGTCTGGCCCGTTGGCAGCCTGCGTTCGCAGGGCCCGAACCAAGGGCGCTTTGACGGTTTTCTTTTACGTCTTTGAATGTATTTGTGTGAGCGTATAGTTGTTTAAGGCTTGATTACTGTGACGTGTGTCACGACCCGAATTACCTAAAAATCAGAGTAAATTTTTCGCTTTTTCATTTATTATTTAATTCTTACCTTTCTCTCGTCGTGACCATCCTACAACACAGTTGGGCTATGATTCGGTGTTAGTCACCTCACACCATTTAACATTTCATTCCCAAAATCATATATCAGAGTCTACTATCCTTTTGACTTTAAATAAACACATACCCAATGGTATTTACATGACTCTACATCCCCGACATCATATCCATTTACAGTACTGTGCATTACATATTTAGATACAAAACCATACAAATGTGTATACCTGTCTCTCGATGGGAAGCAGCAAATATCAACCATGCAAGTCCTCAGCCGCTCAATATCTATTGCAAGTGCTCTGAAAAGATGGAAAAATAAGGGGGGTGAGCAAACCACACGCTCAGTAAGGCAATTATGCAAGTAAGTAGATAGCTCCACTATCTACATGCTCATAATGCCATGCCCTTAAATCCATTTCTTTTCATTTAAAATTTCACGCACAAAGTCATGCATATTCAATGCCATAGTTTATCCAAAACTATTTGTGCATATATAAATCATGTAACTCATGCATTCAAAGCATTTTATGTGACATCATTAAATCATATTAAGCATGAATTTAATCAAGATCATGCAGTCTTTCATGTCATGTAAGACAATTCAAGGTTTTCAAATGAAAGCATGGAAAACACATCATGCCACTGCATTTAAATCAATTCATTGAAAACGCAGTATAAAATAACCCCTCTGGGTCAATCATCTCAAAACTCATAAAACAATTTGTTATATTTCATTATAAAACTTGAGTTATAAAACCACCCTTCTTTCAGGGTCACATATCATAAAATCATAAAATCGTCAAATCGTCAAATCGGGGGCCTGACCCCTCCTTCGGGTCTACCCTGGTCTAATAGACCACAAGTTATATCATGTGAGACAATTAGGTAAGTATCAGTAACATCGAGGACTATGGCCATATCCTAGTGATCCCTGGCAACACGGTACCTAGTGTGCGGGGTATCACACCTGAAACGGGAGGTGGGTCGTCCTACCCGCCAGAACAGCATAACACCAGGATTGCGAGGGCAAGGCTTGCTGCCTCGTGGCTAATGCCACTCCACTCCAACAATCCCCACGGTACAGCGTACTCCGCGTGACATACACGGTACAAAGTACTCCGTGAACCCAAGCTCAGTCAGGGGTGCCTGTAATAGGTCTTATCCACCCATATCATCTCTGTCTCAGAATGCACGTGTGAGCATATCATCTCACTGTGACACACAGTCTACAGGAGGCTCCAACACGGCTATATGCATGTAATATAAATCCCTGTGCGAGCGAAGCTCAAGCACGGCTCCATGCATATTCATGATATCTGAAAATCTCGTGCGAGCGAAGCTCTAGCACGATTTCATAAAAATCAGTGAAATCTGCGTACGAGCAGCGCTCCAGTACGACTTAAACTGATTATAATTTCATGTAAATTCCACGTACGAGCAACGCTCTAGTACGGATATGTATATAAATTCAGTGAAAACCTCGTACGAGAAAAACTCCAGTACGACATTCAAATGAATTATGAAAACCATGTAAAACTTTGTGCGAGCAATGCTCCAGCACAAATGAATGCTCAAGTAAATCAAATCTCGTGCGAGTTATACTCCAGCACGGCTTTATGCAATATTAAATCAAAACAGGATGCGAGCTAAGCTCCAGCATCTCTCATGCCTGTCAAATCATTAAAAGTAGTGCGAGTAATCGCTCCAGCACTATTTTATGCATACCACGTCAAAACAAATCAAAACATGTCAAAACATGTCAAAACAGAGTGCGAGCTAGGCTCCAGCAGCTCTCATTTCACAATATTAAAAATCAGTGCGAGCACCATGCTCTAGCACATTTCATGCATATGATGTCACAAGTCGGTGCGAGCAACTGCTCAAGCACATTTATGCACATTCACAAACGCAGATATAGTGCGAACTACGTGTCGGCACTATCTGTTTCCATATAAACTGATAGTTGGCCGTTTTCCAAAGAAATTTCTATTTAAATATTAATAACACCTACGTAGTGTTATTTTGTGAAATTCATCCATTTACTGGCCAATCTATCGCTTTACTTTGATTAAAATCAAGAAAATTCCTTAATCATAAAAATCCTTAAATCATGCATTCCATGCATGTCATGCTTTCACCATCCTTAGGTGAACTTCCCTCAATAGGGGTAAAATAGTCTTTTCACCTATTTCGATCCTCAAAATTATTTAAACCACTTTTAGGATCATTATACAATAACAGTGTATACATACATAATCAGGGTATACAAAATCTATTAAAATATGCGTAGCTACCTCTAGCTACTCACACAATTCCCTTACCTCATTTTCTGTACAGTCTGACCTTTACATCGATGTCTCGTCACGCAGTCCGATTTGCTCCAAATCCAAATCAAATCTCTGGCACTGCGGATACATATTCATCAGGTCAAATACAATACAATTTATTGTATTTCACAATTTTCTAGGCTTTATTTAAATCATTGGGCCCGTTTACCCATATTGGGCCCGATGCACCATAATGGGCCTTAATCGGCCTTAAGCCTGTTTACCACACTTTATCGAGGCCTATTGGGCTCACTGGGCCCATCAGTAATTTATTTAGCCTCGTTCTAAATTCTCTGATATCTCAATTTAATATTTACGACAATTTATCTAATTTTCCAGAATTTAATTCATTTATGCGAAAATTAAATCCGTAATTTATGCGTTAAATATCAATCACGCATAACGATATAAAATTGTCGTAAATAAGGGTCACTTACCCGTTATTCCCTGATCGTATACAAATCGAGGCTGTCTCGAGCTCTCAGTGGATGCCAATTGTCGAGCTACACAATTAAATATATTTTTCCGGGTAAATTTCCAGTCGGAATTAATTAAATTAAATATTATAAAATTTAAATCGGTCAATTTGACCGCTTACCGACTTACCCGAAGCTCGATTGCATCACTGGAATTTTCCCCAATTTTTTCTCTTTTTCTTTTTCCCTTTTTCTTCCTTTTTTCCCTCTCTTTTTGGCTGAACCGGTCCGGTCCGGTTCAACCCGGTTCGGACCGCCGGTTCGGTCTGGTCCGGTTTGGCTGGTTCTGTCCGGTTCGGCCGGTCTAATCTCCCTTTGGTCGTGCCGGCGCCGTCCGGCCGGTTCCCGGCATGATTTCGGTGCCAATCGGCGCGCAATCGTCTGGGCTCCCTAAATCGGGCCTCAGCTGGGGTCGAATCAGCCCCATCGCCGGCGAATCGGGGTTCTCTCCCCCGCGGTCTTCTCCTCCGTTTCCGACGTTTTCCGGCCACCTCGCCGCGCGTCTGGGCTGCTGGAGGTTCGCCCGGTGCTAGTCTGCGCTCGCCGGTCCTCACCGGCCCCTAGATCCCGCCGGTGGTGGCTCGCCGGTGGATTCCTCTTCGGGTTCGCCTTTCGCCCCATTTGCTTCGCGTTTTCTCTGTTTCTTCAGATTTCGTTTCTGTTTTGTTTTTTTTTGTTTTTTTTTTTGTTTTGTTTTTTTTTATTTTTTTTATTTTTTTTTTATAATTAACTTTTAATATTATTTTATTCAATAAAATAATATTAAAATGCATAAATATCCTTAAAAATTATATTTAATTCATTTAATCTGTAAATAATTTTCTCAGTCCGATTTTACCTTTTCGGTATATTTTTCGATTATTTTCGGGATTATTTTTCAATACAAAAATCCCAGTTTATTCCAATAAATTCATATCTTGATCAATTTAACCCGAAATTTAATTATTTCTTCGTTATTGATCAAGATTTCTCATTCTCATATTTTTAATTAAATTTTCTTATCCCGATTAATACCGAATTTTGGTCTTTTGACCATTTTGCCCTTGCACGTATTCGGGAATACCATTTAAGTCCTTTTGCATTTTTAAATGCACTCGAAAATATCGGGTCTTACAATCTCCCCCACTTAAGAAATTTGGTCCTCCAAATTAGAACCAAGTAATATGAGTCCATAACAACTCCGGGTATGTCTATCGCATCATATACTGTCATCCTCAAGTGACCTTCTCCGGAGTGTAATACTACCATCATACTTAACTAGGGAGATCATCTTAACCCTAAACACTTTCTCTTTCCGTTTAGTGCCCGAATCAATTTCTCCAATCATACGTTATATTTTCATTGAGCTAAACCATTGAAGCTCATATCTGATCACATATACTGGATCCGGATAGTATTTCTTAAACATCAAAAGATAGGACACTGTGGATGCCTGCCAATTCATGTGGTAATGCCAACCTACAGGTCTTATCTCCCACTTGTCCAATATCTCTATCTGAATCTCCTTACGTCCTTAAGACAAGTAACTGCCAACAATGCTAATTCACCCTCGGTGAATTCCAATGATTTTCCTGTCTCTAGTCAGCATAGTCTTTCTGTCTACTCTGAGGCGTTCTTAATTTCTCATAAATCAACTGAACATGCTCAGAGGTTAATCTTACAAATTAGGGAACAATTCTCTATCTGTCACCCACTTCTTCTCTAAGTCAGGGATCAACTCCCTACGGCCATACTAAGCCTCATATAACTTGTTATCCCGATACTCGAGTGACAACTGTCATCCTTGGCGAATTTGATTAGTAGCAACTGATCATCCAGGAGCTCATAAAATCAATGGCACACGCTCTCATCACAGCCTCCAGAACCTGTACAGTCCTCTCTGACTGACCATCTGTCTGAGGGTGGAAGCTGTGCTAACACATAATCAGGGTCCCATAGCTTCCTGAAAAACATTTCCCCAAGTGGGAACTGAAGCGGGAATCCCTATCTGATACCATGCTCACTGGAACGCTACCTCATGTATCACAATTTTCCATACACATAAATCCGCCTACGCACTCAGAGTATCTCGGGATTTCATAACCAGAAGGTGGGTAAACTTAATCAATCTATCGACTATCACCCAGATAGCCTCGTGATTCTTCCGGGTCCTCTATAACCCATCACAACTTCATGGTCACTTGTTCCCATTTCCATGTCAATATAGGTAGAGGCTGCAATAACTCTGCAGACTTCTAGTACTCTACCTTACTCTGCTGACATACGAGACACTTGCTATACAATCTCTACAATATCACTTTTCAAACCTGACCACCAATACCATTTTCAGAGATCTGATATATTTATTACTTCTCGAATGCACTGTATATCCCGAAGAGTGAGCTTCTGACAATAGCACTTTCTTATCAACTATGGTCCTGAGGAGCACTTATACTGTCTCTGAACCTCTGTGAGTCATCATCACTCACTGTGAACTCTGTCACTATACCCTTCTGAATCTGACCCACACTATCGACACCATGCCGATCATCACGCTAAGCCTGGCAAATCCGGTCACACAATCTGGTTCTATCCTCAGGCTAGCTGTCACACAATCACCGTCATCATCAGAAGGAATCACATCACTACTGAGGTTCACAACTGCTCTAGCAGCTCACGCTCCCTGACCATCATATGTGATACCATCCCGAGACTCTTTCTGTTCAAGGCATCAGCCATTACATTAGCCTTTCTTGGGTGGTACAATATTCACAATCATAATCCTTAAAAGCTCTAACCCTCTTGGTTATCTCACATTCTACTCTTTCTGTGAAAACAGATACTTGGGGCTTTTACGATCAGTGCATACCCGAAATTTCTTACCATATATGTGGCGGCGCCATACTTTCAGTGTAAACGCTATGGCTGCCAACTCTAAATCATGGGTCGGATAGTTTCTGTCATGATCCTTGAACATATCTGGATCCATAAACGACTATCTTCCCATTTTACATCAATACATAGCTCAATCCTTATTTGGAGGTATCCATACACACTGAAACCTCTTGAGCTGTTAGTTATAGTAAGAATACTTACGGTGGTCAGTTCATTACTCCAATATACCAAAACTCATTGAAGCCATTTTCATACTTATCATACTACTCGTATGAAATCTTTTTTTTCCAAACGAGACGTGTCAACTGAGTAGCCCATTTTGAGAAACTCTCAACACCTCGTCTGTAAGACAGTTTTCTGTTGCTACTCATTCTCTTCCCTGGACTTCGAATACATCATAATATCATCACTAAAGATGACAACCAATTGGTCCAGGTAAGGTTCAAATACCTTAACGTAGTTGAGTTCCACTCAATACTTCATTCACTCATATCCTTGACCTATGTACGCATCAACGTAAAACGTCATTTTGAAATAGCTTCTGGTCAAGCTACTAACTCGCGTCATTTCCCTTTTTCCTTATAGTAACGGCTTTTATAAAATTTTAAATTTTTTGAACTTTCATGATTTATCAAATTCTATATCTTTTTATCATACCAATAAAGGTACCCAAATTTTAATTGCATATATATCCCAATTGTCGATTTCAATTTATAGCTTATGCGTGCGCTTCTAGACGCTGTCAAATCTTCAGGCAGGGAGATATTTTGAAATACCTTTATTAACCCTCAGATTTAACCACATCGACTGGGTGTAGATATATCTACCCCTTATCTTGGTCGCAATCCATATACACTACATATTGCTTAATCCAAATTACTTTGCATATCAATGATATCCTTACCTTGCATATGCCTTTTATTCCAATATATCTCGTATGCAGGATCTATCACATCTCCAATCTTATCTCCTTTCATTACGTGTGAAAACTTACAATCCTTATACCCATATTCAGTTAGTGAAATTCAACTAACTATCATCCTCTTGCCTAAGGGTACAGGCTTCACATCTTTCACTCGCTTATAAGCAATTGAAGGCGGTAAAAATAAATGCGTGGCACCAGGATCAATTAAAATAATCATTTCATTTTTTTCACAACCAATGTGGTATCTTCCACCACATCCCATGAAACATCAATGGTGTCCTGGTCCAAGGCATACATTCGCCCTCGTCTAACATTTTATTTTCGTGGTAACTACCACACATCTTACACTGTTCACACTGCTACTCTGTTATACTGTTACGTAGCAGGTCGGGGTCCTCGAATCACAATACCCCTCAATAGTGTTGAAATTAAATACACTGGGGCCTCCAATCATCTTACCCCGTGACTCATCAACTCTAAGCTTTTACCAAACTACATTTTTCTCGTTCTGACATCTTTGTCATTCTCTATTCTCTTTTGTCTCTATTTCGGCCCTTACTACCTTTCACAATCTCAAAGGCATGCTATTCATGATCTTATTCACACAACTGTATACGCGCACTGCCTCGGCATAGGTAGTGATATCTAACGGGCTAATAGGACTCTAATTGTCAATCTGAGTCCTTTTTGAACTTTCATACATTCCGACTCTCACTGTTTATCGTGTCTGAGTCACATCTGCCCAGGAATATAAGCTGAGCTTCACATGTTCCTCTGGGTCAGAGTAATGAATATCATCTGTAATTTTCCTTTAAACAGTGTCCGGGATATTCTGTCACCGGAATACATATTGAATTACTTTTCATGTCCAATCTGGATGTCGAAATCTTCAAATGGGTCGAGCGAACTTCAATTAATGTTCCGACTTACCCTCAAATCTCATGTATACTCTGAGCAATTAGCTCGCAACATATTCTCCACACTCCGCTCCAACCTCGTGAAGCGTATCTCAATACTGTCTGATCTCTCTGTCAGACTCTATCCGATCTCTCTATCAGACTCTGTGGAGCATGCTCTATATCAGCCTCCACGTCATTCTCATCTCGAGTCTCATGTGGCGACTCAGTACAACTCATGGGCCTACCTCAACGGCCTTGAGCTCGTGTACTCGCCTCTCAACCATAGCGGCTATCAGTTCATGAGTCTATACTTGCATTTAAAACCAAATTCTTAGCTGCACTTCCATCTCGATATACACAATTGTATCTAAATAATGCACAGTACATGGGGATGTAAACTTCATTAACCACTAACACCGACTCATATCAGGCCAACTTAAGCTCTGATACCATTAAACCTGTCACGACCCGAATTACCTAAAAATCAGAGTAAATTTTTCGCTTTTTCATTTATTATTTAATTCTTACCTTTCTCTCGTCGTGACCATCCTACAACACAGTTGGGCTATGATTCGGTGTTAGTCACCTCACACCATTTAACATTTCATTCCCAAAATCATATATCAGAGTCTACTATCCTTTTGACTTTAAATAAACACATACCCAATGGTATTTACATGACTCTACATCCCCGACATCATATCCATTTACAGTACTGTGCATTACATATTTAGATACAAAACCATACAAATGTGTATACCTGTCTCTCGATGGGAAGCAGCAAATATCAACCATGCAAGTCCTCAGCCGCTCAATATCTATTGCAAGTGCTCTGAAAAGATGGAAAAATAAGGGGGGTGAGCAAACCACACGCTCAGTAAGGCAATTATGCAAGTAAGTAGATAGCTCCACTATCTACATGCTCATAATGCCATGCCCTTAAATCCATTTCTTTTCATTTAAAATTTCACGCACAAAGTCATGCATATTCAATGCCATAGTTTATCCAAAACTATTTGTGCATATATAAATCATGTAACTCATGCATTCAAAGCATTTTATGTGACATCATTAAATCATATTAAGCATGAATTTAATCAAGATCATGCAGTCTTTCATGTCATGTAAGACAATTCAAGGTTTTCAAATGAAAGCATGGAAAACACATCATGCCACTGCATTTAAATCAATTCATTGAAAACGCAGTATAAAATAACCCCTCTGGGTCAATCATCTCAAAACTCATAAAACAATTTGTTATATTTCATTATAAAACTTGAGTTATAAAACCACCCTTCTTTCAGGGTCACATATCATAAAATCATAAAATCGTCAAATCGTCAAATCGGGGGCCTGACCCCTCCTTCGGGTCTACCCTGGTCTAATAGACCACAAGTTATATCATGTGAGACAATTAGGTAAGTATCAGTAACATCGAGGACTATGGCCATATCCTAGTGATCCCTGGCAACACGGTACCTAGTGTGCGGGGTATCACACCTGAAACGGGAGGTGGGTCGTCCTACCCGCCAGAACAGCATAACACCAGGATTGCGAGGGCAAGGCTTGCTGCCTCGTGGCTAATGCCACTCCACTCCAACAATCCCCACGGTACAGCGTACTCCGCGTGACATACACGGTACAAAGTACTCCGTGAACCCAAGCTCAGTCAGGGGTGCCTGTAATAGGTCTTATCCACCCATATCATCTCTGTCTCAGAATGCACGTGTGAGCATATCATCTCACTGTGACACACAGTCTACAGGAGGCTCCAACACGGCTATATGCATGTAATATAAATCCCTGTGCGAGCGAAGCTCAAGCACGGCTCCATGCATATTCATGATATCTGAAAATCTCGTGCGAGCGAAGCTCTAGCACGATTTCATAAAAATCAGTGAAATCTGCGTACGAGCAGCGCTCCAGTACGACTTAAACTGATTATAATTTCATGTAAATTCCACGTACGAGCAACGCTCTAGTACGGATATGTATATAAATTCAGTGAAAACCTCGTACGAGAAAAACTCCAGTACGACATTCAAATGAATTATGAAAACCATGTAAAACTTTGTGCGAGCAATGCTCCAGCACAAATGAATGCTCAAGTAAATCAAATCTCGTGCGAGTTATACTCCAGCACGGCTTTATGCAATATTAAATCAAAACAGGATGCGAGCTAAGCTCCAGCATCTCTCATGCCTGTCAAATCATTAAAAGTAGTGCGAGTAATCGCTCCAGCACTATTTTATGCATACCACGTCAAAACAAATCAAAACATGTCAAAACATGTCAAAACAGAGTGCGAGCTAGGCTCCAGCAGCTCTCATTTCACAATATTAAAAATCAGTGCGAGCACCATGCTCTAGCACATTTCATGCATATGATGTCACAAGTCGGTGCGAGCAACTGCTCAAGCACATTTATGCACATTCACAAACGCAGATATAGTGCGAACTACGTGTCGGCACTATCTGTTTCCATATAAACTGATAGTTGGCCGTTTTCCAAAGAAATTTCTATTTAAATATTAATAACACCTACGTAGTGTTATTTTGTGAAATTCATCCATTTACTGGCCAATCTATCGCTTTACTTTGATTAAAATCAAGAAAATTCCTTAATCATAAAAATCCTTAAATCATGCATTCCATGCATGTCATGCTTTCACCATCCTTAGGTGAACTTCCCTCAATAGGGGTAAAATAGTCTTTTCACCTATTTCGATCCTCAAAATTATTTAAACCACTTTTAGGATCATTATACAATAACAGTGTATACATACATAATCAGGGTATACAAAATCTATTAAAATATGCGTAGCTACCTCTAGCTACTCACACAATTCCCTTACCTCATTTTCTGTACAGTCTGACCTTTACATCGATGTCTCGTCACGCAGTCCGATTTGCTCCAAATCCAAATCAAATCTCTGGCACTGCGGATACATATTCATCAGGTCAAATACAATACAATTTATTGTATTTCACAATTTTCTAGGCTTTATTTAAATCATTGGGCCCGTTTACCCATATTGGGCCCGATGCACCATAATGGGCCTTAATCGGCCTTAAGCCTGTTTACCACACTTTATCGAGGCCTATTGGGCTCACTGGGCCCATCAGTAATTTATTTAGCCTCGTTCTAAATTCTCTGATATCTCAATTTAATATTTACGACAATTTATCTAATTTTCCAGAATTTAATTCATTTATGCGAAAATTAAATCCGTAATTTATGCGTTAAATATCAATCACGCATAACGATATAAAATTGTCGTAAATAAGGGTCACTTACCCGTTATTCCCTGATCGTATACAAATCGAGGCTGTCTCGAGCTCTCAGTGGATGCCAATTGTCGAGCTACACAATTAAATATATTTTTTCGGGTAAATTTCCAGTCGGAATTAATTAAATTAAATATTATAAAATTTAAATCGGTCAATTTGACCGCTTACCGACTTACCCGAAGCTCGATTGCATCACTGAAATTTTCCCCAATTTTTTCTCTTTTTCTTTTTCCCTTTTTCTTCCTTTTTTCCCTCTCTTTTTGGCTGAACCGGTCCGGTCCGGTTCAACCCGGTTCGGACCGCCGGTTCGGTCTGGTCCGGTTTGGCTGGTTCTGTCCGGTTCGGCCGGTCCAATCTCCCTTTGGTCGTGCCGGCGCCGTCCGGCCGGTTCCCGGCATGATTTCGGTGCCAATCGGCGCGCAATCGTCTGGGCTCCCTAAATCGGGCCTCAGCTGGGGTCGAATCAGCCCCATCGCCGGCGAATCGGGGTTCTCTCCCCCGCGGTCTTCTCCTCCGTTTCCGACGTTTTTCGGCCACCTCGCCGCGCGTCTGGGCTGCTGGAGGTTCGCCCGGTGCTGGGCTGCGCTCGCCGGTCCTCACCGGCCCCTAGATCCCGCCGGTGGTGGCTCGCCGGTGGATTCCTCTTCGGGTTCGCCTTTCGCCCCATTTGCTTCGCGTTTTCTCTGTTTCTTCAGATTTCGTTTCTGTTTTGTTTTTTTTTTGTTTTTTTTTTTTGTTTTGTTTTTTTTTATTTTTTTTATTTTTTTTTTTATAATTAACTTTTAATATTATTTTATTCAATAAAATAATATTAAAATGCATAAATATCCTTAAAAATTATATTTAATTCATTTAATCTGTAAATAATTTTCTCAGTCCGATTTTACCTTTTCGGTATATTTTTCGATTATTTTCGGGATTATTTTTCAATACAAAAATCCCAGTTTATTCCAATAAATTCATATCTTGATCAATTTAACCCGAAATTTAATTATTTCTTCGTTATTGATCAAGATTTCTCATTCTCATATTTTTAATTAAATTTTCTTATCCCGATTAATATCGAATTTTGGTCTTTTGACCATTTTGCCCTTGCACGTATTCGGGAATACCATTTAAGTCCTTTTGCATTTTTAAATGCACTCGAAAATATCGGGTCTTACAACGTGTATGCGTCTTTAGCTTTTATAGCCTTGATATTTTTATCGCCTGGCTACAGGGACGCATAGCGCCTCAGGCCTTTGTGGTTAATCGTATATTTTATGCCTGGCCACAGTGACGCCTTGCGTCTCAGGCTCTTACGGCTCGGTTGAATTACGCCTGGCCACAGTGACGCATAGAGCCTCAGGCTCTTATGGCTCGTTATTTGGCGGATTAGCACGGGGAATTGCAGGCCTAACTGCTTCGTTTCTTGGCCTATCCCGTCTATTGTTATTATTTGCCCCGGTCCGCGGACGGTCATTTCTTTTGGTCACGCGGAGGATAACGGGGTCTCTCGCTTCTCCATAGGAAGCGGTTGATCTTGCCCTCTCTGGCCAGTCTTTCTAACTGGTCCATCAAGTCTTTACACCTCTCTGTCGAGTGTCCGTGAGCACCATGGAATTCACAGTAGGCTTCAGGATTTTGGCCTACATCTCCCATCTTCTTCTTGGGGAATTCCAGTAGTCCCGCCCCCTCAATTGCTGCCAGTATTACAGTACGAGGCTCGTTCAGTCTGGTATAGCCTTCATACCTGAGCCTGAGGGCTTCATCTACTCTCACGGGTCTTTGGGAGCTTCTTTCAGGCGCGTCCCTCTCTCTCTTCTTTCCTTCTTTAGCCTCCCTGGGCTGTATCATTCTCATGACCTCTTCTTGGGCCACGTATTATCAGCCCTAGCAAAAAGATCGGAGATTGTCAGAGGTTGATCAAGAGAGAGGGATTCTTGCAGCTTCTCTGAGCTTGTCCCTTGCAGCATCGCAGCCAAGGCTACCCCTACTGGTAGATCTTCCACCTCCAAGGTTGCATCTCGGAAGCGATCTACATAGCTCTTCAAGGATTCTCTATTTCCTTGTTTAAGCGTGAGTAGGTAGGTAGCGTCTTTCTTCCTCTGGCTGTGAATCATGGACACTTTGAGGAACTCATTTCTCAACTCGTCGAAAGAGGAGAGTGAACCTTCGCTCAGCCCGTTAAACCATTTCAGAGCGTGCCCGGACAATGTGAGAGAAAAAGCTCTGCACATGATTTCGTCCTCCCACCCATGAAGCAGCATGAGGGATTCATAACTCTGAATATGGTCGTAGGGATCCGCTTTGCCGGTATAAGTAGCCATAGAAGGCATTTTGAACTTCTTCGGCAAGGGTTTGTTCATGATCTCATGACTGAATGGGATCCTCCTCCTTTGTCCGTCATCCGGAGACACTAGCCTTTTCTTCTCGAGGATCCTTTGGACGACCTTCTCCACGTCCTCCGACCCTCGAGCTGAGTAAGGTCCTGTCCCTTCCGGTCTAGAAGAGTCCGATTGGTAAATACCTCTTCCAGTACCTCTGACTACGGGACTGGATATCTCGGGACCTTCTTGTGGGTTAAAATCTCTTTGTCTTCGCTGCTCCCCAGTCCTATATTCTCCTAACTCCTGTACAAACTCCAAAGGAGAAGAGCTGCGGAGTGTAGAGAAACTCTGCCGCACAGGGGCTGCAGGGGAACTCTGTCGCCTGGCCGACAGAGGTGAAGTCTGACGCGCATCGAGTAAAGGTGAACTCTGCCTCCTAGCGGCGACGGGAGAGTGCTGTCGCCTATCTGACCTGGGATATCGCTGTCGCATGTGGTCGGCGGGGGAGCTCTGTCGCCTTTGAGCCGGGGGAGAGCTCTGCCGCTCGTTTGGCGAACTCCGCCGCCTATCGGGCAGAGGTGAGCTACGTCGCAGTTGAGCCGCGGGTGATCTCTGTCGCGGGGATGCGGGCGAGCTCTGCCGCCTCGGGGCCAGAGGTGACCTCTGTCGTTGTTGAGCTGCGGGTGAGTTCTGTCTTGCTGGGTAGGCAGTAGCATTGTCTTGTGTTCCTGCACCTTGTCCGGCACTCACCAAAGTGGAGGGCTGACCTCTCTCGTAGGTCTGCCTCGGTGTGCTTTCCCCCACTAACTGCCGCACTTCATGGGGTAAGCTCAATTGGGGGAGAGCATCTCTGAAGAAGCTCACCATGGCTTTCAATGCAGCTGTAGTCTCCTCATTTTTGCGCTTCAGGGCATCAAATTCCTCCAAGGAGACTAAGGGTTCTCCTTGGGTCCTTTCACTGTGTCTTCTTCGCTGTTCTGATCTGACAGGGGGACTTACAGAGTTCTGCCCTCCTGTCAATTCTGCAGTTGAGCGTGTCCTCACCATTTCGATAGAGAACCTGACTTTTTGTCGAGATTCCCACAGACGGTGCCAATTGATGTTGCCTACCTAACCGTCAACAGTACAATCTGATCACGTGGAAAGCAAAGCACTGTTACTGTCAGGTAGGCAACATCAACCGGAGTACTATTATATTTTTTAATTATCAAATATATATTCCGAATTTATTATATTTTATTATAATTTTTCTTGTCAAACATTAAAAATTAGTGAATGACAATTATATTTTAAATAATTATCATTTTACGTCCAGATAAATTTCAGTAAAAAATTTCATATAATAAATCATTTAATTAAAAAATGTCAGTCAAAATTCTAATTATAGTAAAATAAAATTTATAATTTTAATTTTATAAAAAAATTGAAGTATTTATGTTTTTAATCAAGAAAGCGTATTACTACTTAATCCTGCCTAGCATCTTGGCTCTGATGAGGATGCGACGGTGGATGTTGTCTTGATCCTCGAAGGTAGAGCGAGGTTGCTGCAAGAAATATTGAGTTGGGTTTGGGTGCACGTGGGTTTCTGGTAATCTAACTGTTCTTCAAACTTCAAACTACAAGGCTGTGTTTGGATTCCAGATGGAATCGAATCATTTTTACTCGTTCAATTGCACTGAAAAGTGCATTCGGTGAAATTGAAGGATTTAATTTCCACCATCCCTCCAGTTTTCAATTCAGAGGAGAAGAGTGCGGTCTACGACTGGACTACTATGGTGGAAATATTTTTCTTTTGTATCCTTTGTTTTATTTTAATTTTTTTTGTTAATTTTTATTTAAAAAATTTTAAATTATTTATTTTTATTCACTTTCATTTTTTATTTTGAAAACTTTAATAATGCATTTATTCAAAATAAATTTTATTTTATATTCATGTAAATTTATATTACCTTATATTTATATGTATAGTTACTATTTTTTATTAATTAGGTTTCAAAATATAATCTTTTAATAAAAATAATATATTATTATTTATTATTAAAATTTTAAATGTTAAATAAAAATAAACTAAGCTAAAAAATAATTCTTAAGTATTTAAGAAAAAAGTATTATTTGATATAAAAATAATTTTAGTAATTTTTAATTCATTAAAAAATTATTTGATATAAAATAATTTTATTAAATTTTAATTATTTATTAAATTAAAAATATAAAAAAGTAAACTTCATATAAAAGTTTTAATTTAAGATTCTTAATAGTTATTTTTTTCATTACAATTCTTTTTTTCATAAGAAAATACCTCTTTCTGAAAGAGGAGTAATAACCACTAATAAAGCTTTGGTTGTTATTATTACTATTGCTTTTGCATTTGAACACATACCTAATAGTAATTTATTCTCAACGTTACAGTCTCTAATTTAACTTATAATAATTAATTTTATCATTACTATTTTTAATTTTATTGGAATCTGTTGAGGATAAAAATATTAAAAATATTTGATCCAATAAAAAATTACTACATGGATGAGGAAGATCAAATATTTTATTTATTATATATATATTTTAAATAATACAAAAAATGAACATTTAGTCCAAGAATACATACGTAATTACAGGCAGAATAAATCCTTATAAATATGAAACATGTATGAATAAAAAACCTAAGTCTCTTTTTGCTTTACAAAAACTCTACCAAATTCCCTTCTGACTTAAGTATCGGAGTGCTTACGCAGGAAACAACCCTTACGTCCCTGTGATCATTCCTTTTTTTGCAGAGCTTTTGGTAGCACGTGATAAGAAAATCAAAGCGAGGACGTCAGCAAGACACCATTATTGTGTTTGGCTATAATAATTGACTCCGTTTGTGAGAATTCGAAAGAAAAGTTCTTAGCTCAACAATAATGGTGAGAACACGATCAACAACGATGAGGAGTGATGAAAATGAAGATGTGGCAAGCTCTCCAATTAGTGACCTGGGTGATGGAGTCCAAGGGGAGAGAGGGTCAAGTATTATGACAATTCCCGTAGCTGAATTTTAAGCTATGAGAAAACATGGAGAAGAAACCGTCTAAACATTACGGGCTATGGTTGATCTGTTCAACGGTACTTCCCGTAAGTGAGTTTGCTGGTAACTGTCCAAAATTTGGTGGGAGAGAGAAGCATCACGCGAGACTCTCATGGTGTGCCCACGCGAGACCCTTACGGCGTGCTCGCGCAAGACCCTCACGATATATCCGCGCGAGACCCTCATGGCATGCCCGCGCGAGACCCTCACGGCGTGCCTACAAAAGACCCTCAAGGCATGCCTGCGCGAGACCCTCACGACGTGCCTGCAGAAGACCCTCACCACCTGCCCGCGTGAGACCCTCATGGCATACCCGCGTGAGACCCTCACGACGTGCCTGCAGAAGACCCTCACGGCCTACCCGCGTGAGACCCTCACGGCATGCCCGCGCAAGACCCTTACGGCATGCTCGCATAAGACCCTCACGGCGTGCTCGCACGAGACCCTCATGACATACCAGCGCGAGACCCTCACGGTATGCCCGCTCGAGACCCTCACGGCGTGCCCGCTCGAGACCCTTACGGTATGCCCGCGTGATAATCTGACAGTTGGATGGCGCGAGACCCTGTGGGCCTGGCGACTGGAGATCTATTACGTGAGGTTGTAGTAGATCTTATGCGTGAGGCTGCGAAAGAATTGAGATGTCAGGGCATGCAAGACCCCGTATGGGGAGTTTCAGAAGACCCTGGATGTGAAATAGCATGAGGCATGAGGCCCCAGGGTATGAGAGGCCTTGGGCATGAGGGTTTGGAAGGCTTGAGACGCCAAGCTACAGAAGATCCCTTACGCGAGACTCCAATTTACCAGAGGCATTAGGGTTTTAGAGAACCACGACATCAAGATATGAGGAATGCAACGCGAGAGATTATTGGTGGTCAGAGACGCCAAAATATTGAAAGCTTTAAGAGTCCGATTATGGTAGATTCTGGGTATTTGAATACAAAAGATTCCTGGTCCCAGAACACAAATGGTTCACCAAATAATGGGGTTAAAGGTGTTGGAATAACAGGCACACATGCTGGGAGAAACTCGAAAGTAGATCCGACATGGAACCTTGAAACTGAAAAAGGAAATTTTCAACCTCGGGCTTGTCAAAACAAAATGCAGGATAATGAGAGAGAGGTTGTTGACTATGATCAAGCCGAATCATACAAGGTCCAAAAAGGCCTGCATCCATGACACGAGATGCCATAGATATGAAGAAAATGGTTGAACAAATCTTGAGGAGAAAAGGTTGGTTCTGGTTGAAGAGAACCAGAGAAGAAGAATCCCATTCAGAACAGCAATCATGGGAAAAACACTGCCCTAAAGTTCAAGATGCCGCAAATGATAGCATATGTCGGAAAGACTGACCCTTATGACCATGTTAAAAATTATGAGTCGTTAATGCTACTACATGGATGAGAGGACGAGATTATATGTAGGGCATTCTCCCTAACCTTAACTGGCCACGCACTGAAGTGGTTCAACAACTTACCAGAAGGGTTTATTTCCTCTTTTAATCAGCCGACGAGTGAATTTCTAAAGGCCTTTGTGATAAATAGCTAGAAAAGGAAGGATGCCACCTATTTGCTCACCCTAAGACAAGGGAACAAAGAATCACTAAAAAGCTATGTAGATCGATTCCGTGATGCTATGTAAGACCCGAATTTTTGTATTATTTCTTGAAGAATATATCATTTGAATATATAATTATGATATATCGATCAATAAGGAAGAAATAATACAATTTCGAGTTTATTTGATGTAATTGAAAATAAGTAAGTTTTAAATACCGAAATAAGAGCTAGGGTAAATTCAAAATAAACCGAATAAATTTTGGTCAAATGGACTGAAAATATGGACTCAGAACGCGAAAATATAAGGAGTCCAAGAAGGGAAGTTAGTCCAAAAAATGATAACCCGAAAATTTCCCCACAATGAGAATTTATCTTTAAAATAAAGAGAAATAAATTATATTTCTGGAGAAATAATAAAAATAGAATATGATGTACATATATATCTATTTTTCGAAGCAAAATTAAAAAAAATATATGTACACGGGTATGAATATTAATGTATAAAAATACATTATGGTAATATGATATTATTATAATAATACAAAATAATTGTTTATTATTATTATAATAATATTATATTAAAATATATTATTCAATTGGGTATTATATTATATTATATTATAATATAATATAATATAATATAATATAATATAATATAATATAATATAATATAATATATAAAGGAAAAAAAAAGACACAGGAGAAATCTGAAAAAAAAAGAAGAAAGAAAATCGAAAAAAAAGGAAAACAGAAGCAAAAACGCGAGGGAGAGAGAGAGAGCCGAGGAACCGAAGCCCGACGCCTGCCTTTCATCTCCGGTGAGCAACGGCTGGCGCAGGAGAGCGTGAGACCACCGACGAGTGACGATCGGCAACCTAAGAGGCTACTGGACGCCGGCATGCATCGTGAGAGCTGCCGAAAAGGCAGATCGAGGAGGAGAAGCCCGCGGGAGAGAAAGGGAGATTTGCCGGCACCGACGGCGATCTGGGCCAAGCCAAGCCAGGTGAACCTTTCCCAGGTCGAGGCGCACCCAACGGTGGCCGACCTATGCCGAGAACCGACCGACAGCGCCAGCAACGACCAATTCCTCACTGAACCGGATCGGACCGGTTCAGTGTGAAAAAGGGCTGAACCGGTCCGAACCAGTTCAGTAGGAGAGAGAAAGAGAGAGAAAAAAAATTTGGAAAAAAATTCAGTGTTATCCTGGCACACCAGTAGACTGGTAAGTGGTAAAAAATCGGTCGAATTATTTTTTGGATAATTAATTTGAATTTATTTTAGACCGAAATTAACCGGTTTAAATATATATTGCTATGTAGCGAAAAAAGGGTAGGCGACGTGTACAAGTTCGAGCGGATCTCGACTTACGTGCCACCAAGGAAAGATTCAGCTTCCGAGAATACATCCGGAGCCAATTAGACTGCATAATCTGAGTGGATCGAGGAAATTGAATTCGCAGTCGACACATTTCGAGGTAAGGGACTTATGTAAGCTATAGAGATAACTATACGTATGTTTTCTTATCTACTGTGTGCAATGTATGCGATAAATATATAGATATCGATATATCTAATTAGAAAACTACGTATAAGAATAAGTCAAATGATGAGTTGCATGACTTTTATGATTGTGTGAAAAGAGGTTTTTGCAAACGTTTTGAGAAAGAATGATAATAGACAGGCTCCCGGTGTAACCAAGTGCATGTAGTGTGTTTTAAAGAGTGACTGAAGGGAGAATTGCCTTCTCACTCATGACTATACATGGAGCCTTTCTATTTTTTTTCTGTGTGAAATAATGCTAAGCATGAGAGGCAACGGTAGATTGACCAGTCTCGCTCGCACATTATTTTCAAAAGGATTTTGAGAAAAGCTAAAGAGTTCTCGATGCCTCGAGTAATACTGTATGTTCCACTCGAGCTGCTTGCACTAGATTTTGGGAATCATGTTGGAGCTATAGAGTACTTCTTATTGATCTTGCTCTGGTTATGCTCGCATGTAACCCTCTCGATTTAAAGTGATGAGACAACAGTGCTTGATGCCTCGGTAATACTGTGTGTTCCATCCGAGAGCTTGCATTCGTGCTCGATGCCTCAGATATACTGTGTTCTATTATGAGTTGCTTGCACGTAGTCTCTTGAGCTTCTGTGTGATATGTAAAACCGTGCTTGATGCCTCGATCATACTGTGTGTTCCATTCGAGAGCTTGCACGAGGATTTATGATATTGCTGTATGATGGATAAACCATGCTAGAGCCATCGTGGGCTGTTGTATATCTGACACTGACCTGCTTGCACAAAATTTTGAGACAACGAAAATGGGTGATAAGGATCCACGGGAGCAAGATGTACCGTGAGCGTTAGCCATGGGGTACGATGTGCCGTGACTATCTGTGTGATATCTGTGTGATGCTGAAGGGATGGTTGATCCGCCTCCCCAAGCGTAGGATTCTCGCACACCTGATCAGTGTAGCATGGAATCCGACTATGGCCATAAGTCTTGATAAGTCTACTGTATCTGTGTGATACGATATTGTCACTACTGTGTGAGGTGACAGATGTCTTCCCTTGTTGTGTGTATGGGGATATGTTAACCCATGATTTATGTCTCAACATGTAATTGATTTATATAATATAAAGCATTTTCTATATGAAATTTGTGTAAATAGATTATGCTGTGTAAACCTGTGTGGTTTTGAAAGATGATCTATGTAAAGCTGTGTGCTACCATGTGAAGTTAAACCTGTGTGGTTTTGAATGATAAATGGTATGGATATGCATATACTCATCTAGCGAATTAATGATTTCGCATTGATGTAAGTTGTTTTTAAAGAACATGCATATTGTCTTATAAGGAAAATGAACACGTATGTATTTTAGCATGTAGATAGTGTGGTTATCTACCTACTTGCATATTTTCCTTACTGAGCGAGTTATGCTCACCCCTTTATTTCTCCTCCACAGATACTACGCAGTAGTGAGTACTGCAGTCGTCCCTGCTACGGTGTTCTCTAGTTATCCAGCTGTACAAAAAGGTATACACTACTGAAAAAAATGTATCCTGTAAATTAATGCACAGTCTAGTAATATTTTGCACGAAAGGGATGTATAAATTAATAGAAACTAAGGTAAACGCTTTTGCATAGTTATAACAGTCCAGTTTCTATTCTTTTTCATTTATTATAATGAATTTATATGAGAGGTGGATTGAATTTGACTCATAGCCCAACTGTAAGTGGTAAGTAGTAAGGTAAATTCACGAGAAGAGGGTAGGGGTCGTGACATGCTACTCTTGAGGTACGTGATCTATAAGTTGGAGTACCGGTGACAACCATGCTACAGGGGACAAGATCTGAAAAACTCCAAGAATCATTGTCTTTGGATCATCCAACGATAGTTTGAGACTTGTTCTCTAGAGCAAACAAGTATATTACTCAAGAGGAGGTGATGAAAATGATACCAACATGGGACTTTAAGGAAGGAAGGAAGCGAGAAAGAGAGCCTGATGAGAAGAACATAGGAAGATCAAACAAATCAGGCAAAACCCCAAAGTTGAAGTATGTTAGTTACACGCAGTTTGTCGAACCGTGTGCTTCGATCCTAGCGACGATCAAAAGAACTGGGATACTTCAATTCCCTAGGAGAGGTGAGGGAAATCTAGGATGAGACCTCATGTCCTATTGTAGCTTCCACTCCGCCTTTGGTTATTCGATCAAGAAATATCACGATTTGATGAATCAGCTTGGGAGATTAGCTAGAGAAGGGCTGTTAGACCGTTACGTACAAAGAGATGAGAGGAATCAATATCCTGTGCATGGTCGAGGAGACAACAGACTGCGAGATAGGCATAATGATAATAGAGTAAATAGAAGGAGGAACGAAGAGAGAGGAAATGAGGTAAGGCAGAGAGAATGCAGGAACCATCAGATAGACAATGAACCAACATGAGCTGCCATTAATGTCATTTCTGGAGGAGAATACATGGCTGGTAGTTCATCTTCTTTACAAAAAGCTTATGCTAGGCAGGCATACTAGGTCCATTCTGTGATGAAGGTGACTGAGAAAGAAGAGGTGATTACGTTCACACCTAATGATCAAGGAGATGTGATTGTGCCTCATGATGATCTTATGGTCATATCGATGGTGGTAGCTAAGCATTCAATAAGCCAGATTCTGGTAGATAATGGAAGCTCAATGAACCTTATCTACTAGAATTACTTTGAGAAAATGAATCTAAGGGAAGATAGGCTAAAGCTTGTAACCACCCCCTGTTCGGCTTCACTGGATAAAAAGTAAAGGTGGCAGGATCTATTGAGTTGCCCGTTACTTTGGGAGAAGACCTTAAGAGTGTTACGAGGTAAGTTTTATTTATGGTAGTCAGGTCAACGTCTCTGGCATACAACATTATCATTGGACTGTGAGATCTGAGAATTTCAGACATATTTTAATTATGTAATAAGAATTTGAAGTGTAATTTATTGAGCTAAGTGAATTGGGGAATGATAATTGGAGATTTATATGTTAAGTGTTAAAATAAGTGTGAAGTTATGAGGACAGATCGATCTGGGAGAAGGAGAGATCGATCTGGTGAGTTAAAAATGACAAGGAAGGAGGAATTTAAGGAGCAGATCGATCTCCAATGGAAGAGGATCGATCTGCTTATGATTCTGTTTGAGAGAAGATCGATCTCATGAGGAAGAGATCGATCTCCAAATGATTCTGTTTGGGAGAAGATCGATCTCCTCAAGGAGCAGATCGATCTCATAAAGCCATAAAGAGATCGATCTCACCCCTCGACAGATCGATCTCCTAGGCATAAATTGCCCCAAATCGTCCCCAAATTCAAACGCAGATCGATCTCATCAAGAGCCAGATCGATCTCCTACCCTCAGCCTATATAAGAAACCCCTGTTTTTCTCCTGCAATCTCACTTTCTCTCTTCCAACCCCCATTTTTACCGAAACCTAGCTTTCTCAGTCATCCAAAGCACCCATTTTCGGCCGAATCAGAAGTTGTGGCAAGAAGGAAAGTTGTTCCTCATCAAAGGGAGAACAACATACTTGGAAATCGAAAGACGGATCGAATCGAGGCAAGAGATAAGCTCTCCACAAGTTTTGGGTAATTTCTTGTCATACCCCACTTTTATGAACCCTTCTATCCATACATTCTCTACTACGGTTGGGCTGTGAGAAGATGCAATTACTAAAAATTCATTCATTTACAGCGGAATATTTAAAGCTTTAATTCACACTCCCAGGTGTGTGTGTAGATACACAAAATTAATTGTATAATTACCATGTGCTTACATATCATCCCCATAATACTGTTTACAATTCCAAGATATAACTGTGCGATACAATATATTAGATACAAAATACTCGTGTATACAAATCTTATACCTTTGCGGATTGCGGGAGCTATTTAACACAAAAGATCTAGAGACCACCGCTCTCTTACTTCTCAGTACCTGGAGGGGGAAAATAGTGGGATGAGCAAACCACAGCTCAATAAGGAAATGTATGCTAGCAGGTAGATATCGTACTACCTACATAGCCCATGCATGCATAAACCAAAACCATGTTTTCGTTATAAATGGAAATATCATACGAATAATGCATTTAAACATATATTTCTCAATAGCATTTTCGTGTAAAATAAGTATCAAGCTTCCATTTAAAACATGCTCATAAATAGTGCCCTCACGGCACGAATGTGAAATTAGAGATTTATCAAAAACACGAAATCTCTTTCATTTCTCAAATCATTCTTTCCGCAATTCTCTTTCTTTTCTGAGATTATCTCTGTTTCTCGAATCTCTGAGACAGGCATGGAATTTTCGGCAATCAAATATCCACGACATATGGCCATAGTTAGTGATCCCAGGCCTCACTGATCAGGTGTGCATAGGGTATCACTTCGCCTGAAGGGGGATGGGTCAGTCCTACCCTCCGGCTCATCTCAATCCACCTCATCTCCTCGTATACTCACGGTGAAGATACGTCGTGTGTCATCTACGCGATACTCGTACTCACGTGCACCCAGCACGGTACATAGTATACCAACGGGTGACTACACTATTCCACGTACGACCGTGGACCCAAGTCCATACTCCAACTCCGATGGACTTTTTATCCTAAACCATGTCTCATATACCAGGCGAGCAAGCAGCGTGACACACAGTCAACGCAAAGCTCCAGCGCGGTATGATCTATCATTAAGGCCCAGCCCGTTCAAATGGCCGTCGGCTGGTATCCCCTTGGGTCCCAGACCCCCAGGTTTACCTCAACTCAACCAAAACAGGTGCGAGCAAAGTTCTCGCACTTTCTCAAAACCATCGTGCGAGTTAAACTCCAACACGATACATCAAGGCATTAAAACGGGTGTAAGCTAGCGCTTCAACACCAAATCACATCTCAAAACTAATAGATGTCTATTTTCTCTTTTTAAAATTCAAAACATGTTTATTCATACAGCATGCCTCTTCATGCTAAAACATGTAAAATTAGCCAACCTATCATCAACGTTTCTCAATCATCAAGATTAATGTATAATAGAGAAAAACATTGAAAACATGCATATCATGCTATTTCCTTACCCTATCCCATTTCTCAATACATATATACATCCTAGTACTTTTCATGCTTCCATATCATTTCATAGAATTATAATATCGTACTAGTTCTAGCAATATATCTACGAAATTGTCGTAAAATACGTACGAACATCTCTATAGCTAACACATAGTCCCTTACCTCGTTTTACTTGTGTGCAACTATCCGCCTTTATGCTTCTCGCGTTCTCATCTCGACTTGCTCCGGCGTATCATCCGAAACTGAAATTCATCCATCAAACACTCGAGTTAACGTTTCTAACTCTTGCTCAACTAATCATTTATCTAATGCCTTAAATACATATTTTACCCTTTGTGGTAAATCTCACAATTTTATCCCAATATCAACATGTCCAAACCATTCCCACAACATAATCATCCACTCAAGATATCTCATTCATCGTTAACACCTCTACATTCCACTTTCTCACACTTGACTATTTCTAAGTTATATTCATTTCATACCATTCTAGGTAGTTCTATCCATAATATGCACACCTAAATATCTTTATAAGATTAACTAAACCAATGTACTTGGATTTGTGCATTAGAACTTACCTCATTGGATTTCCTCTTGCTCCAATTAGGATTTCCCTTTATTTCTTCAATCCATCAAATGGGGAAATGCCTCTAGACTATGTTGTTCTTCTTTTTGTTGTGAACAACTTTGTCTCTAATAGACTCTCCTTAAATCTCACTGAAAATGGCTAGATTTAGGAGTGAGAAAGCTAGTTTTCTTTGAGTTGAAGTGAGAGGAAATGGTTTATCCCGGAATTCTGCAGATCCAACTGCTCCTATTTATAGTTTTGACTTGAGAAGATCGATCTCCCTTGGGTGGAGATCGATCTGGTCCTCTAAAATCCCTCTTTTTTAAGACGTTTTAAAGGCAGGAGATCGATCTGTCGAGGCTAGAGATCGATCTACTGTCAAACAGAAGCTTAAGGAGATCGATCTGGTCTTAGGGGAGATCGATCTGCTTCCAACCCGAGAGCTAAAGAGATCGATCTGCTTTCTTTGGAGATCGATTTGTTCCCTTCCATTACTCACATAAGAGCATTCTGGCTCTCCCAGATCGATCTCTCATCCTATGAGATCGATCTGGCCTTCACAAATTCCAGATTTCCTGCAGTTTTTCTGCAACAACTCCCTTCAAGACTTCCTCAATTTACCTTCATAGTCCTTTCCTCATTCATCGCTCCTTGAGACTTAAAAATGTCATCCCATCCCACTTAATGTATTTTAAAACTTGTGGAAAATCTTTGTATAACCAAATATACACTTATGTAAATCTTTCCTTCCATTTTACTATACTACTCATATTCCATTTCGATCACATTCTTCTAGTGTTCAAGTTTATTTCCTCCTACTCATGCATAATGCAACTTGTATGTATAATCACAATTCTTATTACAAGTGCGTACATAATCTTATGAACTTACATTGCATATACTTCACATTACAATGTATCATCATACTTATGATTTTATTTACATTCCCATGTTCCTATATACCTAGCTATACATATACGGGGTCTCACATTTCTAAACCTCGATCTTGATATTTGAGATGATTTTGATGATAATGGTGGTTGTCATTGTGTTGAAATAGCTGAGAAATGATTAGGGATTGATGAAATTGCAATGTGGTTGGAGTGATAATGATATTTAGCAATTTTGGGAATTTGTGCTATAAATAGAAATTTAGACAATGTGGTGAATTAGCATAGATAATTGGCATGAGAAATGTAAAACGTTGAGATGTTGTGAATGAGAGTGTAGTTTGGGGTAGAGTTACGAGAATCAAGAGATTTGAGGTGTTATGAGCAATTATGCTCAATTTTGAGAATTGAGGTTGATGAGATAATTGAGTATTGATGTTTTGACATCGTTTGGACAGCTCGGGAGTTTCAGAGTGGAATGCGAGGCTAGTCCGTGATACGGGGGAAACGATTGCACTATACGAGGTGCAAAGAGGTAAGGGAAATCTAAACCATTTGTGTATGTGATTTGTGAACTATTATAGCATGAATTGTGATTTATAAAACAAGCATGTTGTGTGTTGTGTTGTGATACAATTGCACACGATTTTTATAGCCGGTTGGAGCCCAATGTTTTTATGAGTTTATAATTGGGCTTTACGTTAAGGCAATATCGAGATTTGAGAAATGTGTGCGTGCTTTGCCGGTTGGGACTCGGTTTCAATATGTTTTGTGTTGAGTACAAAACGGTTTTCAAATGAGTTTTATGAGAGAAAGACCACTATGAGTTCTATGTGAAGGCAAACTAGTCTTATGTGATTAAGACTTAGGTATGTAATTCTGAGTACACACCGGGCATTGCTCTGGTAGCATGTAAGCCCGATTCTTCTCTGTTCTGGTAACGTGAGAATAACCCATTCTGTGGCTATGCCACGTATACTTGGTTGCCGTTGCCAAGTGTGAAACCCCATTTGGTGGCCGTTGCCACATGAGAAACCCTATTGGTGGCCGTTGCCACGTGATACCCCATTTGGTGGTTGTTGCCACGTGAGAAACCCCATTTGGTGGCCGTTGCCACGTGAGAACCCCTAATTAGTGGCTGTTGCCACGTGAAACCCTATCCTGTAGCTGTGCCACGTGTGAATTTAAATCAGTGGCTATGCCACGTGTGTTTAGTGGTTATGCCACGTGTGAATTTAAATCAGTGGCTATGCCACGTGTGTTTAGTGGCTGTGCCACGTGCATTATTATTACAGTGATTTTATCACGTTAATTGAGAAAGCGTTTATCGCATTATTTTCACATGCTTTGTTATTGCTCTAGACTGAGCCTTTTTACTTCATGTTTTCACATGATTTGAGACATGAGAATGTCGTTTTGAGTACTTTCATGCTATGGTTTTCAAATGAGATTAATGAGTTTCACATACAAATAAATATTTTGTGATGTGCATTTTGTTTTATGAAATGAGTCCCTTACCCCCTTTACTGAGCGATTTAGAAGCTCACCTTATTTTCTTTCCCTTCAGATTTCGTCAAGTAAAAAGGGATTTCCTGCGACGTACGGAGTAGTGGCTAGTGGAGGACTTGAGCTCCAGGCCATATATTGCATTTTGAGGTATCTTTTATCCATTCATGTACCCAGACTAGAGTTATATTTACAGACACTTATTGTACAATGATGTACGGGATGTATTAGGATTAATTAACTTGGAATTGAGTAATGTATATGATACAATATATACTATTTTATGATGAGATCCTGAGGCATGATAATTATGATGTATGACACTGCATAGGAATGCACCCTTAATTGTGAATTAATGAGTAAAAAGTTTTAAATTAGCCTTATTTTCCGCACTTCCGGGGCGTGACATGGACGACCACTGTTGAGTGATATGAGGGCCATACTCTCCCCATGTTATTTATTGATGAAATTCCCAACTCCCAGAGGTGTAGGACATGTACAAGGAGACCAAAGGAGAGAAAGAACATGCAATGTCGTCGCGACTACATGCAAAGGGGTTCATAAGAGAGAAACCCTCACTATTACTGAACCACCTAAATCGAGACTTGTTGAAGAAATGGAAGGAGTTAAGTTAAAGGTTGATAGTGAGGAGAAGAAAGTATACATTGAGGGCCAATTGAGACCCAGAGTGAAGGAGGAGATAGTAAAATGCTTGAGAGATAACTCATATGTTTTCATATGGGCCCCTGCTTACATGCCTGGAATTGATCCGAGAGTTATCTGTCATGAACTTAATGTGTTGCCTGGGGTGAAACTTGTCAAACAAAAGAAAAGGAACTTCACTCCTGAGAGACAACAGGTCATAGAAGAAGAGGTTGACAAGCTGCTTGCAGCTGGATTTATGGCTTGCAAATGTGGTAATGGTGAAGAAAGCCACCGAAAAATAAAGAATGTGTGTGGACTTCACCGACTTGAATAAGGCAAGTCCAAAGGACTCGTACCCATTACCTTGGATTGATAACCTAGTGGATGAAACTTCAAAGTACGAGTTTCTTAGCTTCTTGAATGCATTCTCTGGTTACCATCAGATCTTAATGCACCTCGAAGACGAAGAAAAAACATCTTTCATCATTGATAAAGGCACTTACTGTTACAAGGTGATGTTGTTTGGCTTGAAAAATGCGGGTGCTACATATCAGCGCATGGTGAACAAGATATTTAAAGATCTGCTTGGTAATACAATGGAAGCCTAGGTGGACGACATGATTGTGAAAAGTAAAAAGGGGGAATCACATGCGGTACAGTTGTCTAAAGTGTTTGAAGTTCTAAGGAGGTACAACATGAAGTTGAATCCCAACAAGTGTTCGTTCGGGGTTCAATCCGAGAAGTTTTTGGGATTTATGATAACCAATCGTGGGATCGAGGCTAACCCCAATAAGGTCAAAGCCATCCTGGACATGAAACCTCTAGTTACTTTTAAAGAGGTGCAAAGGTTGATGGGGAGAATAGCTGCATTAAACCGTTTCTTATCAAAGTCTGTCGAAAGAAGCCTACCGTTCTTCAAGACACTCCGAGGCAAAAAATGCTTTGAATGGACCAAAGAATGCGAGGTGACCTTTGAAGAGTTGAAAGAATACCTGAAAGAACTTCTTTTATTGTCAAGGCCTTTGACTGAGGACATTTGTTTATGTACTTGGGGGTAGGAGATAAAGCAGTTAGTGTAGTCTTACTGAGGAAGACTACGAAAGGAGATATGCCAGTTTACTATGTGAGCAAAGTGCTTTTGGAGGTAGAAACGAGGTATCCCCAAGCTTAGAAAGTGGCACTAGCTCTTGTTATGGCTACACGAAAACTACGCCCTTATTTTCAGGTACATTCAATAACGGTGTTAACGGATCAACCCTTGAGGCAGATACTCCAAAAACCTGAGCATTTAGTAAGATTAGTGAAGTGGGTTATAGAGCTTGGAGAATACGACATCTCTTTCTAACCTCGACAGTCTATCAAAGCACAAGCACTGGCGGATTTCATAGTTGAATGTACGTGTTGGGAAGATCCCAAGGAACAAGAGTTGGGATGATGGAAGTTGTTTGTAGATGGGACATCCAGCAGCAAAGGGAGCGGAGCCGACATCGTGTTGGTATCGCCAGAAGGGGAGATGTTGGAGTATTCTCTGAGCTTTAGTTTCCTTAGCTCTAATAATGTTACAGAATATGAGGCCTTAATTGGTGGTATGAAGCTAGCGAAAGAGCTTCAGGCTTAAAAATTACTGGCCCATAGCGACTCATAACTTGTCGTTAACCAGTTCAGTAGACAGTATGAAGCCCGAGAAACTGTCCTCATCCCGTATTTACAAAAGGTTCAGTGGCTAGCTTGATTGTTTGATGAATTCCAGCTGACTCAAATCAACCGGTTTGAAAATAGTCATGCCAATGCCTTGTCTAAATTGGCATCCTCCAGAGAGGTAATTGGAAGATCCATAAAGGTGAAGAGGTTGATAAAGCCTAGCATAGATGTGAAACCCCGTTTAGGTTTAACCTTGTACATATGTAAATGAATTCATAAGTATGGTGATGTATTAGTAATGTGAGGCATATGTGATATAAAATCTATAAGTTAAATGTACACACTTGTAATAAGAGTTGGTGATTGTACATACAAGTTGCTTTATGTATGAATATGAAGAAATGGACTTAAACATGTGATGAATGTGAGTGGAATGGAAAATAAGTAGTGTAGTAAATGGAATAAAGATTTGCATGAGTTATGCACTCCCATTTAGTTTATATTATGTACCTTTGGTTATACAAAGACTCTACGCAAGTTTTAAAGTGTATGAAGTATGAAAGTATGCCATTTTCAAGTCTCAAAGATGATTGAATGAGAAAATGACTATGGCAACAAATTTAAGATGTTTTGGGTGAAGTTGATTGTAAAAATCTGGAAAATATGAAGGTCAGATCGATCTCATGGGATGAGAGATCAATCTGGAAGAGCCAAAAATGCTCTTGTGTGAGTAATGGAACAGAACAGATCAATCTCTAAGGGAGCCAGATCGATCTGCTAAGCATTCTATAATGAGAAGATCGATTCTTAAGGCAAGTAGATTGATCTCCTTAACTCTCTGTTTGAGACAGATCGATCTCAAGACAAGACAAATCAATGTCCTTAAGGGTTCTGTAAAGAGCAGATCGATCTCCTACAATGGGTAGATTGATCTCCAAGAAGGAAATTGCCTGCAAACAAATCGATCTCATCAAGGAAGAAGATCGATCTGGTAGTGGTTGCGTTTCGTAAAATGGACTACCAAACCTTGCAGAGATCGATCTCTACAAGGATCAGATCGATCTCATATACCTGCATCTATAAAAGGGGGCTTGGGATTTGACTGAAAACTCAGATTTTCCCTCTCATCAAACCTCACATGCCATTTTCTCTCAAAACCTAAGCTTTCTCACTCTAAATATCACTACATTCTAGCCAGTTTTGGAAGAAGCTCAAGAAGGGAAAGTTGTTCCTTGAACCAAGGAGAACAACATACCCGAAAATCACACATTGGTGTGACCAGAAGAAGGAGTTGTGGCTACCACAAGTTTGACTAAGTAAAAAGGCTAAGCTCTTCAACCTTCAAGTTTCTAAATATTGTTTCCAGACATTTTATGGGTTGAATGATATGTGAAATGTTGATAGGAATGATAAATGTAGTAATGGGTGAGTAATATTAAGGGCGATTTATAAAGAGGAAATACATGGAAAAGTGATGGAAAGCTTAAGAGATGGTAAAATGATATTTGTGGAAGAATGAATTGTGATTTAAGGGTTTGAGAAGCATGAAAAGATAAAAAGAAGACAATGTGTATGTTTAGTAGAGGGAAAAGAAAATAACTTGATGGTTTATATGTGTAGCTCGGAATACGTGAGACACGACTAACTCGGATTGCGAATGGAGCAAATGTGACAGAGGAAATACGAGTGCGATTCGAGGTAAGGGACTGTGTGTTAGCGATAGAGGTATTTGTACGTATTTCTCTGCGATTTTAATAGATATGACGCTAGAGATATTATGCTTAGTTATTAAACCAAGTATGATTGGAAATGTATATGATATAATTTGTGAAAATGGGATGTGGGAAGGAAAAATAGCCTGACATGCATGTTTGCAATACTTTTACATCTATTCATGATGTTTTGATGTTTTCTCATCCATATACTGATTTTGAGATTGAGAAATGATAATAGGTAGGTTGGCTAGTTTTACATGTTTAGCATGGGACGACATGTTATGTAAATAAACATGTTTTGAGTTTTTAAAAGAGAAAATAACCACCTATCGGATTTGAGATGTGAAATGGTGTTGGAGTTTTAGCTCACACCCATTTTGACGAATTGGACTATGCTGGAGTTTCACTCGCATACATCTGCATGTTTTGATATACCGTGCTGGAGTTTAACTTGCACAATGGTTTTGAGAAAAGTGCTGGAGCTTTGCTCGCACATGCTTTTACTGAGTTGAGGTAAACCTGAGGGTTTGAGACCCAAGGGGATGCCAGTCGACGGCCTTGGAATGGGCTGGGCCTTAACAATAAATCGTACCACGCTGGAGCCTTGCGATAACTGTGTGTCACGCTGATTGCTTGCCTGGTATATGAGACATGGTTCAGGATGAAAAGTCCATTGGAGTTGGTAGATGGACTTGGGTCCACGGTCGTACGTAGAACTGTGTAGTTGTCTGTTGGTATACTATGTACCGTGCTGGGTGCACTTGAGTACGAGTATCGCGTAGATGACACATGGCGTACCTTATACTTGAGTATATGAGAAGATGAGGTTGATTGAGATGAGTCGGAGGGTAGGACTGACCCATCTCCCTTCAGGTGAAGTGATGCCTTGTGCACACCTGACTAGTGAGGCTTGGGATCACTGACTATGGCCATATGTCGTGGATATTTGATTGCCGAAAATTCCATGCCTGTCTCAGAGATACAAGAAATTGAGAAACTCAGAAAAGAAAGAGATTTGGTGAAAAGAAATGATTTGAGAAAAGCAAAGAGAGTTTGTGATTTGATAAATCTCTCGATTTGAATGCTTGTGCTATGATAGCACTGTTTATGACATGTTTTCAAATGGGAATATCATATACATGTTTTCATGAAAAGGCTCATATGAGAAATGAATGTTTGAATGCATTTTCTAGCAATATTTCCATTTACATTGAAACATAGTTTTGTTTATGCATGCATGAGCTATGTAGATAGTACAGTATCTACTTGTTAGCATCTATTTCCTTACTGAGCTGTGGTTTGCTCATCCCACTACTTTTCCCCCTCCAGATACTGAGAAGTAAGGCAGTGCGGTGGTTTCTGGATCTTTTTGTGTTGGACAGCTCCCACAAGTTGCAAAGGTATAATATTTGTATACACACAAATATTTTGTATCTATTATCTTGTATCGCACAGTTACAAATTGAGAATGTAAACAATGGTATGAGGGATGTTATGTAAAGATATTATTATACAATTAATTTTGTATATTTACACACACTTGGGAGTGTGAATTAAAGTTTAAATATTGTCCCTGTGAATGAATGAAATTTTAGTAATTGCATCGTCTCACAACCTAACCGTAGTAGTGTATGTATGGATAAAGGGCACCCATAAGTGGGGTTTGACAATAGAAGAAGAAGAAGTGCTAGAGATTGAAGTCGGTGTTAATTGGAGAACACCTATTAAACAGTACTTAATGGAGGGAACACTTCGTGGTGACAAGGAAATAACTTGAAAAACGAAAATTCAAAGTGCAAAATTTACTTTAGTGAATGAGGAACTCTATAAAAAGGGGTATACTATGCCATTGCTGAAATGTTTAGGCTCAGAGCAAGCAAACTACACGTTAGCAGAGATTCACGAGGGGATATGTGGAGAATATCTTGGAGCCCGAGCTCTAGCAGCAAAGATACTTAGAACAGGGTTCTATTGACCCACACTTAAGCAAGATGTGTTTGATAAAGTGCGAAAGTGTGACAAATGTCAAAGATTCGCCCCTTTGGGGACTGCTCCAGTAATGGCTTTTCACTGCACATTCCAACCAACACCGTTTGCTCAGTGGGGTTTGGACATATTAGGGCCATTCCCAATGGCCACATGGCAAAGGAAGTACTTGTTAGTAGCTAAGGATTATTTTACCAAGTGGATAGAAGCAGAGTCATTAGCATCGATTACAGAGAAGAAGGTTGAAGCCATGGTCTGGAAAGAAATAATTTGTCGATTTGGAATCCCAAGAATCTTGAATGTTGATCATGAAAAACAGTTTGATTGTGACACTTTTTCAAAATTTTTATGAAAGACTAGGGATCCAACTCAGGATATCTTCAGTATCATATCCACAGGCTAATGGCCAAGCTGAAATCAGTAATAAGACCATACTCCATGGCCTTAAGACTCGCTTGGATAAAGTGAAAGGAGCTTGGGTGGATGAGCTGCCTAGTATTCTGTGGGCATATAGGACAACAAGTCGGGTATCGACAGGGGAGACGCCATTCAGCTTGGTATACGAGACCGAAGCTTTAAGACCAGTAGAGATTGGAGCCATCTCACCGAGAATTATTCCTTATGAGCAGGAAGTAAACTCTTAGGGCCTTTGAGTGGATCTGGATTTACTTGATTAGCAACGGGACCTTGCAACTATATGGTTAGCCACTTACCAACAAAGAGTCGCCCGTTATTACAACTTTCGTGTGAAAGAAAGACCTTTGCAAGAGGGAGACTTGGTATTACGGAAGTCAACCATTACTAACGCCTTGAAAGAATATGGGAAGTTCAGGGCAAATTGGAAAGGATCTTACAAGATCAAGAAGATGATTGGACCTGGTATATGCATCTTCGAAAGTCTGCAAGGCGAAAAGATAATGAAGACTTGGAATGCCAGCCACTTTAGACCATATTGGCGATAGAATTTTAATTTCTTGATGTTATTTTTTGTTTTTTGTTTCTGTTATTGAATCATGTTCAGGAACTTGATTGTGATATATTCCATATTGATATTTCTCATTGAGAATTTTAAATGCTTGGCAGATGACTAAAAGTAAAGGGCTTAAAGCGAAAAGTGTGCGAGGTAAGCCATAAAGAAATGTGCAATGGCTTAAAGCGAAAAATGCATGAGGTAAGCCACGCACCCAAGTAATTGAAGATCTTAAAGCGAAAAGTGCACGAGGTAAGATACAAATAAAATAATAATAAAAGGCTTTAATCAAAAAATGTGTGAAACAAGCCATAAAAGAAACTTAAAACGAGAATATGCAAAATAAGTCGTCTTAATGATATAAGAAAAGTACATGAAATCATCGGTACTTTTAAGAAAAAGTAAAACTCCTTATACATGAATCATAAATCTTATTTCTTATTATAGATAAACTCAAAGTATTGACAACAAGAAAACAAAAAACTAAAACTATTCCTCGGTCGGTGGAGAGGTGCCCCTATCAGAAGAATCCGACTCGTCACCATCTAAGTTGCCTAAGGCGTCAATCACTCCTTGTTTGTGACGAGGCTCCCAGGGACTTGAAAGATTAGAAAGATCATGTGAAACCTTATTTTTACCATCTTATGATGCCTATGAGAAGTAAATTATAGCTCAATGTAACGTTTTACAGGCCCGTAAACGATTAAAGCACTCGGTTGTAGCGTGTGACCCAATGGCACGCAAATCGAGGTAAGGTCTTAGACCCAAGAATTTATTTAAAATGTCATGTTCATACATGGAATGATGTGTAGAAGGGAAAACTAAGTGATTGGAAATGCAAAAGTTAGTTAAACTCGGGTTTTAAATTAAATCGAGAAAATGAACCTAATAAGGGAAATAAATCCTAATAAAATTTTAGAAATTCGTGAAAATTATTTCGAGGCCATAGAAAATTAGTATAAGGTGAAATTGACATGGGAAATAAAAATCATGAAGAAATATGTAGATTTAGGGGTTCAAATAAATTTTTAAGGCTAAACGAAAACTTATTTCCATTTTGCTTGGTATTGGCCAAATCGAGCAAAATGATCTCGTTCGTGAATTTGTTCTAAAACAAGTGATCCCTAAATTTTTATAGAACATACTATAAACATAGTATAAAAATTGAGAAGTGGAATGTTGAAGAAATCTGATCAGGATTAATTTTGGTAAATTTTATAAAACAGAACAGTCATTTCCCCTGCATTTAGTAAATTGTCAGCCAATGAAAACAATCCCATTTGATGACCTTCTAGATTTTATTTGCCTCTGATATTTTCCAGATTGAAATTCAACTGGATAAGCTTCATAAAATGGTAAGAACCATCCCGAAATCTTGAAAAACCCGAGAGTTATCCCTCACCCATTCAACTACAGATGTTACCTCTGATCCTGACTGGCGTGAAATTTCTGGCCACCTTCCGGCCATTTTCAGACAATGGTCCCTTCATATGAAATATTCATCTTCCTCCCCTCTACCACATATAAAAAATTCAGACCTAAATGAAGTCATTTACCCCCTAAAACGTTAGAGAGACGAATAGGATAGAAAACTGCCCTGTTCCGAGGTAAGCAAAAATTCAATTTTTGGATGAATTTGATGAGGTTCTTGGATGATTCTGAACACTTCTAAGTTTTATACATGTTGTGTTACATCTGAATAGCAATTTGGAGACCTAAAACCGAAGTCAAACTTGGTCAAAGGAGTGAAGAAGTTGAGGTATAGTGATGACTATGAGATAGGTTGCTATTTAGTGATTGTGGATGATTTTTAGTTAAAGGAAATTTGATGAATTAATTTATATGATTAAGTTCAATTAATTCCAGCATTATTTAGCTACTGGAATGATGAATTTGGATGCAATTAAAATGAATTTACAGTTAAAATTATATTGTAAATATTCGGTTTAGTGTTTAACTAGGTGAACTATCGAAATAATGCAAGAATTGATACTTTAAGGTCTTGTATGAAGTGGAATAAGTTTCTGGAATGTAAGACATGATGTAGAGGTATTGAAAATAAATTTAAAGGTGTCGAATATGTTAAGAAAGCTTAAAACCGAGGCTTAAACCGATAAAACCGAGCAAAATGAGCAAAGTAGCGAAAAGTCAACTTTTGGTTAACATTTTAGATATAATCACATATTGAATATATTAACATGAATTTGAGCTATATGTGATGAGATAACTTGGTATGTGACAGCTCGGGTTATCGGCACGCATTTTGAGGTAAGCTCAAAAATCGAGGAACGTGTATTACCTCCAACGTTAAGAGGTAAGAGATATAATTTAGAGTAGCATTAGTACTCCTCAACCTTACCAAATGTTTATGTGGATAGTTAGTTGAGTTTCCATGAAAAAGGGCTTTCTCGAAAGTTGAAAAGAGTATTATTCACTCAAAACTGGAATAAACTTATCCAAACTTTTCAAAATGACTTTTATTACATGAGATACATTTTAGTATATATGTTTATGTATATAAAAGTGATTTTCCCTTATGAAATGAAAGCATAGTATGTTTTCCATGAGTTTACGGGTTAAAGTCCTGAGAATGTTTTATGAAACTATGTTTTCATTATATGGGTTACATATATACCTGAGAAATGATTATGAAAAACATGCTTAATGTTTTGAGACTATGGCACAAAGTATTGATGTTATGAGGTCAGAGTGATCTGGGGTTGACTTTGTACATTGAGAAAAGGGTACAAAGTCGATCAAGGATCTTCCTAGCCGACGGCCAAGGAACGAGTAGGACTCTGACGAGATGAGATGACTTGTGGTACCATGTAACCATTTAAAGTTCGTGCGTTGAGATTGCTTAGAGATTGCGAGTCCTTTGCAGGCACGTAATGAGTCACCCCACCATAGCCCTGTACCACACAGTCTAGTAGGGCACTGTACGACCCTGATCCAGTCTTACAGTTCCTTGTACTATGGCCATATGTACCAGTTATGTTAATGATGTCCTTCGGGACCAGTTATGATGAAGCCATGTCTCCAAGAGAAGCGAAATATGTTTTTGTACATTTCATGCTACCTTATGTGTTATTTGCTTTTTAACACATGTTTTTTTCTATGATGTGATTTTAAAGGTAGCTTATGAGTTATGTTTTATGAAATGTGCATATGATAGTACGATTTTACTTTCAAAGTGATAAGCATGTTATGATATGCATGATTGAGTTTTGAGATGCATTTCACTTGTTTACACTACATGATATGCATACTATATATGAGTTTTACTAAAAAGATGCATGATGTGTAAACTTATGATTTAAGCATGTTTTTGCTACTTTTATGAATTCAAGCATCTCTACTTCAGTACATGTTTATGCTGATTTGTAAAACCACGTGTTTTACTTGTTTTAAGTATTAAGGTTACTTTAAATGTATCTCTTACTAAGCCTGAAAAGCTCACCCCCTTCCTTTCCATCTTCTAGATTTCCTACAGTGATTCTACTGCACTCACGCGCTAGAGGTCGTGGACGAGGAAGTTCGAGCTTTCGTCAAATCATTTGTAGCGACGAGGTATAGCTTTACTTTTGTTCCAGACACGATGTACATCATAGACACTAATGTATATTACAGTCGGGATGTAATAGTTGTAAGGGATTATATTTATGTACAGAGTTTTTATTACGTAGAATAAATATATGTTGTGGATGTTATGAGATGTTGGAATAGATTTGAAAATGGTGTTGCGGATGTGGGTTGAAAATTATAAGTTCCGTTTTAAACTCTGCAGGTTGGGTTAAGTCAAAATGCAGTCGTTATGCTGTCAAATTTTTATAAAATGATAAAAGTTAAGAAACTGACATAGATAGGAACACAACTCAGTTAAATAAGTTAAAAAGTTTTAAAAATTGCACATTTTCCATGTTTTCGGATGTGACAACTTTGCTTGGTATCAGAGTAATAGTTGTGTGATATTGTCTGTGTCTAGAAGTAGGATTAGATTACATCCCAAAGTGTCTATGTTAATCTGGTAATAAAGTAAGCATATCTGTTAAAGTATGATCAAATTCTTGGATTTTGTGCAGATAGTAGATCACTAATCATGAGTGGTAGACAGGGTTGTCCACAAAGACAGGCTCAACCCGCTCCCCCATCCCCACCTCAACCCGAGAGCCCTACTGAGAGAGAGAATAAGGAGGCTCGAGGAGACAGTACAGGGTATGAGGGAAGGACTTATAACTCTTACCACCATGTTTACCCAGCAGTTTGGGACATGTACACCTGGCATAGATACAACTACTCCTACGCCTGATCCTCCTCCACCACCAGTTCCTCCAGTAACCCTAGCCCTTCAGCCAGCAGTTCTCCAGCATAGAGATGACAGAGAGACTCAGAGGGTGCGAGATTTCTTGGCCAAGCATCCTCCAGAGTTCACAGGGGTTAAAGACCCGGTTAAGGCTGAGGAGTGGATAGTGGATATTGAGACGATCTTCCAGTTGTTGGGGTGTACTGATAGGGAGAGAGTGACCATGGCTGGTTATATGATGAAGGGCCAGGCTAAGTTTTGGTAGAGATCCACACAGGCGATATTAGCAGAGGATCCTTTAGAAATCACATGGGATGCTTTCTTAGTCACATTTCGAGAGCAGTATATGCCGCATGCAGCTCAAAAGAGGATGCAGACAAAGTTTTTAGATTTGAAACAGGGAAGTTCTACAGTAGATGAGTATGAGAACAAATTTATGACCCTGATGAGATACGATCTAGAGACAGTTAAGGATCCCGAGCACCGAACAGAGAGATTTCTAGCAAGATTGAGATCCGGGATCAGAGATAGACTATTGGGTCAGAACATTATAGATTTCAGAGATGCTCTGAGGTGAGCCCAGGAGATAGAGAGGGGCTTAGATATTACTCAAGCAGAGCATGGTTTCAGGAGATCTATCAGAGATAAGGGGAAGAAAGTAGTTACTTCCCGACATGATTTGAAAGGGGGTCAGCCCAAGAGACAGAGGGTCGAAGAACCTCAGACAGCGGCTGGTAAGCCCAAGACTACAGTGGGAACTGCAGATGTTATCAGAGGTTTTGAGATGAGAGTGCCACGATGCAGGAAATATGGTAAGTTGCACCTTGGACCTTACCGAGCGGGCACATTTACTTGCTACAGATGTGGTGAAGCAGGGCACATAATGAGAGACTGTCCCCTTATGTGGTCTCAGGAACCTCGAGAGGCACCTAGACCAATTGAGAGACCGGCTCAGGCTCCACAGAGGCAAGCACCACCGAAGAGAACCACAATCGCAGATAAGGGAAAGAAGCCCGTCTCACAGGGTCGAGTCCATGCCATTGATAAGGAGACAGCTGATACATCCTCCAACACCATCAAAGGTACTCTCATTGTCTGTAACCATGAAGCACATGTATTGTTTGACCCAGGTTCCACACACTCTTTTGTGTCACCACAATTTGCATGTAAGTTGAATAGAAAACCTGAGTCACTATATTACATGTTACATATAAGTACACCCATGCAGGTAGTGCAAAAAACTGATATAATGGAAGGATTGTAAAATCATGGTAGGAGATAAGAAATTTATAGCAGATCTAGTTTTATTAAACATAAAGGATTTTGATGTAATATTAGGTATGGATTAGTTAGCTACCAATCGTGTGAATTTAGACTACTATACCAAGACTTTGACTTTCTCCTTACAGAAAAGTTCAATGTATGTTTTACGAGAAAGACATAAAAGTGCATGGTGATGAAAGTTTTTATGTTATGTGTTATGTGAAGATATGATATATATGTGCAAGATTAATGTATAATGTTTTTATTATGTGAAGGATACATTGCCTTTATTTTTTATGAGAGTCAGGAACCACCAAGTATATAGGATGTTCCGGTGGTATGTGAGTTTCCCGATGTATTCCCAGATGACTTATCGGGGTTATCGCCTGAGAGAGAAGTTGAGTTTGCCATTGAGCTAGCACCTGATACTCAACCCATCTTCAAGCCACCTTATCGAATGGCACTGGTAGAATTGGAGGAATTAAAGAAACAGTTGCAAGAACTACTCGATAAGGGGTTTATAAGACCTAGTGTGTCACCATAGGGTGTTTTGATACTGTTCGTCAGAAAGAAGGATGGTAGTCTTCGCCTTTGCATAGACTACATGCTTTTAAATAAAGCAACAGTTAAGAATAAGTATCCCCTACCGAGAATAGATGACTTGTTTGATCAGCTGAGTGAGGCTTCAGTATTTTCGAAGATAGACTTGAGATCGGGTTACCATCAGCTAAGGATTAAGGAGGCTGATATACCGAAGACAGCTTTTAGGACCCGATATGGGCACTACGAGTTTTTGGTGATGCCCTTTGGATTGACTAATGCCCCAGCTGCATTTATGAGCCTTATGAATGATGTCTTTCGAGAATACTTGGATAGATTTGTGATAGTATTCATCGATGACATCTTGATCTATTCTAGATCCCGAGAAGAGCACGAGTAGCAATTGAGGATTGTACTTCAGACTCTCCGTGAGAAGAAACTATATGGTAAATTCAGTAAATGTGCATTCTGGCTAGAGCAGATTTCTTTTCTTGGACATGTAGTATCTAAGGACGGGGTGTCTGTAGACCCATCCAAGGTAGATGCAGTAGTGAGATGGGAAAGACTGAGGACAGTCACGGAGGTTAGAAGCTTATTGGGATTGGCAGGGTATTATCGATGGTTTATCGAGGGAGTTTTCACGGATAGTACCTCCATTGACCAGACTGACCCGTAAGGAGGTACAGTTTGCATGGTCTGAGTAGTGTGAGCAGAGCTTCCAAGAGCTCAAACGTCGGTTGACTACGACACTAGTCTTGACCATTCCAAGTGGTTCTCGGGGATATGTGGTATACCGTGATGCTTCCCACCAGGGTCTCAGCTGTGTGCTTATGCAGCATGGTAGAGTGGTGACTTATGGATCCCGTCAGCTAAAGGATCATGAGTGAAATTACCCCACTCACGATTTAGAGTTAGCCACAGTAGTTTTTGCACTCAAGATATAGCGGCATTATTTGTTTGGAGAGAGATTTCAGATCTTCACTGACCACAAGAGTCTTAAGTATTTGTTTGATCAGAAGGAGCTCAATATGAGACAACGGAGATGGATAGAGCTCCTGAAGACTATGACTGCGAGATCCTGTATCATCCGGGCAAGACGAATGTGGTAGCTGATGCCCTAAGTAGAAAGGGTATGGTGTCCTACATGATGATCAGAGAGTGGGATTTGTTGGGACAGTTCAGCGAGCTTAGGATCAGTGTAGATAAGATTGAGCATGGATACATGGCTAGCCTACGGATCGAGCCCAGTAAATTAGATCAGATTAGAGCTGGACAGAGGAATGATCAGAAATTATTGGATATGGTTAGCTAGGCAGAGGAGAGATCGCAGTCTGAGTTTATGGTCAGTGATGATAGATTACTGAGATACAGAGGTCGTATCTGTGTGCCACACGATGACACCTTGAGACAGAGCATACTGAAGGAGTCTCATTGTTCTAGATTCACCATGCACCCGGGTAGTACCAAGATGTACCAGGATCTCTGAAAGGTGTATTGGTGGGTTGGGATGAAGAGAGATGTGGCAAAATTTATAGCTAGATGTTTAGTTTGCCAACAGATTAAAGTTAAACACCAGAGACCTACAGGACTGTTGAAGTCACTATCGATTCCTACATGGAAATGAGAGCATATTACGATGGATTTCATTATAGGGTTACCACGGACCCAGAGAGGTAATGATGCAGTCTGGGTGATTGTGGACAGACTGACTAAGAGCGCTCACTTCCTTACCATCAAGAGCACATATTCACTGGATAAGCTAGCTGATTTATATGTCAAAGAGATAGTACGGTTGCATGGGGTACCTGTGAGCATTACATCTAATAGAGATTCTCGCTTCACTTCTAGATTCTGGACTAGATTTCAGGAAGCTATGGGTTCTCGACTGAACATAAGCACCGCTTATCATCCTCAAACAGATGGTCAGTCCGAGCGGACTATACAGATCTTAGAGGACATGTTAAGAGCGTGTGCCTTAGACTTTAAGGGCTCATGGGACGACCACTTACCTCTTGCAGAATTTGCTTATAATAACAGCTATCAGGCTAGCATTGGAATGGCTCCATATGAGGCTCTATGTGGCAGGAGATGCAGATCCTCGATTGCTTGGGAAGAAGTGGGCGACAGAAAGATCCTTGCTCTCGAGTTAGTTGAACAGGCAAGTAGTGCTTTTCAGTTGATATGTGATAGGTTGAGGATGGTACATAGTAGACAGAAGAGTTATGCAGATGTGCGAAGACGTCCTCTTGAGTTTCAGGTTAGGGACTCCGTATTTGTTAAGGTGTCACCGATGAAAGGTGTAGTACATTTTGGGAAAAGAGGAAAGCTGAATCCTCGCTTCATTGGTCCATTCGAGATTTTGAGTAAAGTGGGAGATGTAGAATATCGGCTAGCACTACCTGTACAGTTGTCGGGTATACATGATGTCTTCCATGTTTCGATGTTAAGGAAGTATCATTTGGACCCTTCTCATGTCATCGAGTACGAGCCACTAGAGATTCATGAGGAAATGAGTTATGTTGAGCAACCGATCTGGATTCTCGACAGGAAGGAGAAAGTGCTACGATCTAAGACTATCCCACTAGTGAAGGTTCTCTGGCGACACCACGAGACAGAGGAAGCTACCTGGGAGCTAGAGAGCCAAATGAGGGAGAAGTACCCTCATCTATTCGATGGACCAACTTGAATTCAGATGATTGAATTCTTAAAAGGTGGGGAGAAATGTGAAACCTTATTTTCCCATCTTATGATGCTTATGAGAAGTAAATTATAGCTCAATGTAATGTTTTACAGGCCCATAGACGATTAAAGCACTCGGTTGTAGCGTGAGACCCAATGGCACGCAAATCGAGGTAAGGTCCTAAACCTGAGAATTTCTTAAAAATGTCATGTTCATGCATGGAATGATGTGTAGAAGGGAAAACTAAGTGATTGGAAATGCAAAAGTTAGTTAAACTTGAGTTTTAAATTAAATCGAGAAAACGAACCTAATAAAGGAAATAAATCCGAATAAAATTCTAAAAATTCGTGAAAATTATTTCGAGGCCATAGAAAATTAGTATAACGTGAAATTGACATGGGAAATAAAAATCATGAAGAAATATGGAGATTTAGGGGTTCAAATAAATTCTTAAAGCTAACCGAAAGCTTATTTCCATTTTGCTTGGTATTGGCCAAAACAAGCAAAATGAGCTCGTTCGAGAAATATTTCTTAAACAAGTGATCCCTAAATTTTTATGGGACATACTATAAACATATTATAAATTTAGAAGTGAAATTTTAAAGAAATCTGATCAGGATTAATTTTGGTAAATTTTATAAAACAGAACAGTCATTTCCCCTACATTTAGTAAACTGTCAGCCAATGAAAACAATCCCATTTGATGACCTTCTAGATTTTATTTGCCTCTTATATTTTCTAGATTGAAAGTAAACTGTATAAGCTTCATAAAAAGGTAAGAACCATCCCGAAATCTTGAAAAACCCGAGTGTTATACCCACCCATTCAACAACAGATGATACCTCTGCTCCTGACTGGCGTGAAATTTCCAGCCACCTTCCGGCCATTTTCAGGTGATGGTCCCCTCATATGAAATCTTCCTCTTCCTCCCTTCTACCATATATAAAAAATTCAGACCTAAATGAAGTCATTTACCCCTTGAAAAGTTAGAGAGATAAACAGGATAAAAAACGGCCCTGTTCTGAGGTAAGCAAAAATTCAATTTTTGGATGAATTTGATGAGGTTATTGGATGATTCTAAACACTTCTAAGCTCTATACATGTTGTGTTATAGCTGAGTTACAATTTGGAGACCTAAAACCGAAGTCAAACTTGGTCAAAGAAGTGAAGAAGTTGAGGTATAGTGATGGCTATGAGATAGGTTGCTATTTAGTGATTGTGGATGATTTTTAGTTAAAGGAAATTTGATGAATTAATTTATATGATTAAGTTCAATTACTGCCAGCATGATTTAGCTACTAGAATGATGAATTTGGATGCAATTAAAATGAATTTACAGTTAAAATTATACTATAAAGGTTCGGTTTAGTGTTTAACTAGGTGAATTATCGAAATAATGTAAGAATCGATACTTTAAGGTCTTGTATAAAGTGGAATAAGTTTCTAGAATGTAAGACATGATGTAGAGGTATTGAAAATAAATTTAAAGGTGTCGAATATGTTAAGACAGCTTAAAACCGAGGCTTAAACCGATAAAATCGAGCAAAACGAGCAAAGTAGCGAAAAGTGAACTTTTGGTTAACATTTTAGATGTAATCACATATTGAATATATTAACATGAATTTGAGCTATATGTGATGAGATAACTTGGTATGTGACAGCTGAGGTTATCGGCACGCATTTTGAGGCGAGCTTAAAAATCGAGGAACGTGTATTACCTCCAACGTTAAGAGGTAAGGGATATAATTTATAGTAGCATTAGTACTCCTCAACCTTACCAATTGTTTATGTGGATAGTTAGTTGAGTTTCCATGAAAAAAGGGCTTTCTCGAAAGTTAAAAAGACTAATATTCACTCAAAATCGGAATAAACTTATCCAAGCTTTTTAAAATGACTTTTATTACATGAGATACATTTTAGTATATATGTTTATGTAGATAAAAATGATTTTCCCTTATGAAATGAAAGCATAGTATGTTTTCCATGAGTTTACGGGTTAAAGTCTTGAGAATGTTTTACGAAACTATGTTTTCATTATATGGGTTACATATATACCCGAGAAATGATTATGAAAAACATGCTTAATGTTTTAAGACTATGGCACAAAGTATTGATGTTATGAGGTCAGAGTGATCTGGGGTCAATTTTGTACATTGAGAAAAGGGTACAAAGACGATCAAGGATCTTCCTAGCCGACGGCCAGGGAACGGGCAGGACTCTGATGAGATGAGATGACTTGTGGTACCATGTAACCATTTAAAGTTCATGCGTTGAGACTGCTTAGAGACTGCGAGTCTTTTGCAGGCACGTAATGAGTCACCCCACCATAACCTCGTACCACACAGTCCAGTAGGGCACTGTACGACCCTGATCCAGTCTTACAGTTCCCTGTACTATAGCCATATGTACCAGTTATGTTAATGATGTCCTTCAGGACCAGTTATGATGAAGCCATGTTTCCAAGAGAAACGAAATATGTTTTCATACATTTCATGCTACCTTATGTGTTATTTGCTTTTTAGCACATGTTTTTTTCTATGATGTGATTTTAAAGGTAGCTTATGAGTTATGTTTTATAAAATGTGCATATGATAGTACGATTTCACTTTCAAAGTGATAAGTATGTTATGATATGCATGATTGAGTTTTGAGATGCATTTCACTTGTTTACACTACATGATATGCATACTATATATGAGTTTTACTAAAAAGATGCATGATGTGTAAACTTATGATTTAAGCATGTTTTTACTACTTTTATGAATTCAAGCATCTCTACTTCAGTACATGTTTATGCTGATTTGTAAAACCATGTGTTTTACTTGTTTTAAGTATTAAGGTTACTTTAAATGTATCTCTTACTGAGCCTGAAAATCTCACCTCTTCCTTTCCATCTTCTAGATTTCCTACAGTGATTCTACTGCACTCACGCGTTAGAGGTCATGGACGAGGCAGTCTGACCTTTCGTCAAATCATTTGTAGCGACGGGGTCTAGCTTTACTTTTGTTCCAGACACGATGTACAACATAGACACTAATGTATATTATAGTCGGGATGTAATAGTTGCAAGAGATTATATTTATGTACAGAGTTTTTATTACGCAGAATAAATATATGTTGTGGATGTTATGAGATCCCGGAATAGAATTGGAAATGGTGTTGCGGATGTGGGTTGAAAATTATAAACTGCGTTTTAAACTCTACAGGTTAGGTTAAGTCAAAATGCAGTCGTTATGTTGTCGAATTTTTATAAAATGATAAAAGTTAAGAAACTGACATAGATAGGAACACAACTCAGTTAAATAGGTTAAAAAGTTTTAAAAATTACCCATTTTCCACGTTTTCGGGCGTGACAGATCGTCTTGAGCCCCTTCTCCATATAATCCTTAAAATTCTCTCCGTTGGGCTCATAACTTGTCCAATCATGAAACTCATCGGTATAATGCTCCAGCTGCCTTGACTATTGTAGTTCAATAAAAGTCTCGCCTGATCTCTCTTTCTCTAACCAAGATAGCACCATATAGAAACCATATTTGACAAAGCCTGTAGAGAACATAAGCTTTCTATCATGACAATGCTGTGATAGGCGTTCTTCTCTAACAGCTTCAGAACGAATCTGGTTGCGCGCATCTGGATTGATGTGGAAGGTTGAGGTTCTTCACGTATCTTAGAAAGCTCTTCTTCCAACCTTCTACGATCAGACTTTAACTCATCATTGCTAGTTTGGAGGTCTTGGAGTTTAGATAAGACAGTTTCGTAATCAGACTTCAGCTCCTCATAAGTGGCAGAATACGCTCCTTAGCGAAATTCTCTTGAAGGCTGAGGTTTTCAAGATGAAGGTCCTCCTTCTCCCTTTTTAGTCAATCAATTTGCTCAGGAAATCTCAGATACTGAGCTCTTTCATTCTGCTACTCGGATCTTTCAGCTTTAGCTGGTCAAGCTCAGCATCAGCCTACGCTCTGTATGTTCTGTGCTGTGCATTACAAGCGATCACCAGCTAAGCTGCCTGAAAATAAACAAGGGATAATAAAGTAAGATAAAATTAACAAGACAGAGAAGGGAGAAATGAAAAAGATAGAAGTGTACATTATTAAATAGTCAGATCGATCTTCAGGAACAGGAAAGCCCTTGAATAGCTCTGCTTCGTCTCGAGGAAGGATAGTTGATAATTCTATTTTTAATAGAATTATTTGTGCTTAATTTCTTAATTAATTATTTAAATCCCCATATTATTTTATTAATAATCCCCTTTATTTAATTCAAATTCTTTAATGTGCAGATAAATTAAATCTGGATGAAACTCAGTTGTTTCAATCGAAATTTGGCTGAAAACGGGCTAAAGGAGATTAGACCACTTTCAATTTGCAGACTGAGTCACCAGTCGTCTGGACACGCATGATGCCAGGTGCCCATATTTTATTCACTCTGAAACGATAAGATCGATGGACACCGTGCCAACCCTCTGGAAGACACACGTCGGGCCACATTGCACAGCCAATTGGACAAAAAGACGAGCGACGTGGAAATATCTACTCTGCAGCAAATCAAAGGAAGACAAGTGGCCAAACAATGCCAACTCATCTAGGATGAAAAAATTACCATTGTACCCCTAAGTGTGTATATAAATAGAATATGATGTCAATTGAAAAAGTAGAAAGTAGGGTGAAGTAGGGTAAGTAGCCTAGGGTAGGAGTAGTGTAGAGTAATTTAGGAGTTGTTTTAATTTATGGTTAAGTAATTTTTAGAATAGTCTTCTTTTCCCATTAGTTTTCTTTTAGCCACCATTGTTAAACTTGTAAAAGCTTTCATTTTTATTCTATTGAAATGAAAATTTTCATTCTAGTAGTTAGTATTCTCTCTTATCACATTGGTTTTCATTTTTTCTTTTATTTCTACTTGGGTAGGTGGAATAACTAGTGACAGTAGCTATTTTGCCTTACCTTTCTTCACATTTCCTTTGCATTAGTTTGTATTCGAGTCTTTTCATTCATGAAGGGTGAAACCGGTTGCTGTTGATGATATACCCAGCTGTTTCCCGATTATTTTTCCCTCTTGTGTGCAGTGATAGGCATTATGGATAATGTACCGAGGACCACCATTTGATTTTTCTTGTTTTCAACTAAAAGCTTCTTTCGATCTTTCAAGTTTGATGTAGATGTTGCTGTATTTTGATTTAGCCATTTCTGTTTGGTTTAAATTTGTTTTTTCATTATTCTAGGTTACTTAACAGCATTCTTTTCTTCTTTACATTAACTTTTCTATTTCTCGATTGGTATTGTACTCCTTCCTGCGTTTTCTCTCGGTTTCGGTGTGTGTGTGGTTCATGAGTTGTGTGGTTGGTTGCTGCAGTGGGAGCAGTGACATCGAGGAGCATCAAGTGAGGAAGCCAGTTTGTTGAGCTTGCCAGCATAAGTGGCGAAACATTTATGCTCTGCTTTGCTCTGTTTTTTTAGTTATTTTACTGTTCTAATTTTTTGAAGTTATTTTCGCACAGTTGGATATATTATTTTTGTTGTTTCCAGGTGGTTTATAGTGTGCTGGTCCCTTCAGGTGCTTCTACTAAGTTATGAGTTGGAGTATAACGCAGAGGTCTAAAGCAGGAGGACGGATTACTGCTGCGTGCTGTAGGTACCAGGTTGGCAGATAGCTGGAGAAATAGATGAGGTCTGAACTGCCAATCCAAGCAACACAGGGTAGCACCTGAGCTGGACAGACCTAGACAACGTATGGAGGATAAGGATGGTACCGAGAGCAATGCCTGGGCAGCACTTGGAGAAGAACCATGCACAGTACCAGTGCATGAAAGGACCACGAGGCCAGCTGTAGCATTTCAGTTAAGGCCATGTTTGGCCATATTTCAATTTTGCCATTTAATGTTTAGTGTAATTTTATTTGTTTTGATTGTTTTTTATTTCTTTTGTTAGTTGTTAAACTAGGTCAATCATTAAATGAAAATTGTAGGTTAGTTATAGTGCTTTTGTTTGTTAATTTTTAAATTTCAGATTTGTAGTAAATTTCTTAATTTTTCTAGGATTTTATTTCATTAAATCTTAAGTTAGCTTAATTTGCATTTTGATTAAGTAGTTTAATTGCATTTTAGGTTTGTTCAATTTTAGCTTAATTAATTTTGTTTCTTTATTTTAGCATTTTATTTTGATCGCGTTAATGAATTTTTAATTGTTTTAATTATTTTTGTAGGTTGTTGCTTTTAATTGCTCGTAGCTCTGTAAGTAACTTTTAACTCGGTTTTATTATATAGTTTATAGTTCTTATTATTCTATTGTTTTCCAGTAATTTTAATTAGCCTAGTAGATCACCCATCATCAAAACTTCATAATTTGCTAGGATATACTTAGGGTAAGATTAACCGGTAGTTAATTAGGCTAATCAACTTCTCTGTGGGACGATAACTCGGGACTCAAATTCCATTATTACTTGTATGACCCGTGCACTTACGGAGAATATGTCTAGTTCGTACCAAGTTTTTGGCACCGTTGTCGAGGAAGTCTTAATTAGCCATTAATTAATATTGGAAAAATTATGCTTAGGTGTAATTCTAGCTTGTAAATATTTAGGTTGTAAATATTTAGATTATTAGTTTAGTTTAGTTAATTTTCTCTATCTCATTAAAAAAATTAAAAAAATAAAAAACTTAAAAAATTTTCTAAGGACTTTCTGATGTTTGCATAAGAGTTATGATTTCTTTCCTCTAGATCCTGAAATTGAACGAACTCTTAGAAAAATTCGAAAGGATTCTAGGAAATTTATAGCTTCGCTGCAAAACATTATGGCAGAAAATAGTGAAATTAGGACCGTTGGAGATTATGCAATGCCAACTATTGGAGGATATTATACCGATATTAGGCCACCAGCTGTCCCTGTAAACAACTTCAAAATTAAGCCTTCCATCCTCCAGATGATCCAGACCTCTTTACAGTTTAGTGGGCTTCCACACGATGACCCACATGCTCACCTTAGGCAATTCCTGGACCTGTGCATCACATTCAAGCACAATGGATTATCTGATGATGCGCTTAGGCTTAGATTATTCCTCTTCTCGCTTAGGGATAGGGCGCGACATTGGTTAACCTCCTTGCCTCTAGGATCCATTTCTACTTGGGACGAGTTAGCCCATCAATTTTTAGCTAAGTTTTTCCCTCCCTCTAAAATGGCTAGACTCCGTAGCGACATATCTCCCTTTGCCTAGTTCGATTCGAAAACTCTTTACGAAGCATGGGAACAATATAAGGAGCTTCTTAGGAAGTGCCCTCATCATGGCCTACCTTTATGGCTGTAAGTCTAGACTTTCTACAACGGACTTACAAGCCAAAATAGGACCATCGTTGACGCTGCTGCGGGTGGAGCTCTAATGTGCAAAACAAATGAGGAAGCTTACGAATTGTTAGATAAGATGGCAGCTAACAATTATCTATGGTCCTCGGAGAGGCAATTACCTAAGAAGTCGGTGGGTATCTATGAGCTTGACGCGCTGTCTACTTTGACCTCTCAAATAGCTAACCTTACGAAGAAGGTAGAGTCGCTCAGTACCCAGCATAATCCTTCCACTAGTCCTAATCCTGTTTATTCTGTCGAAAGTCCTTTTATTTCCTGTGAGCTGTGTAGTGGTACACACTCTGTAGATAGGTGTCCGCTTAACTTAGAATCAGTTCAGTATGTTATCCCATCTCAGAAGTAACAGAACAACCCCTTTTTCAAACACCTACAACCCAGGGTTGAGGAACCATCCTAACTTTTTCTGGAGCCAAAACCAAGGGCAATCTTCTAATTCTAGACCTGTAGGACCCCCTAGTTTTCAACCTCCACCGGTTCATGAACCACCACAGCCGTAATTTCCATATCATCCGCCTCATCAACCATCCCCATAACAGTTTCAACATCATCCATCACCACCACCAGCTCCACTTATGTAGCCCCAACTTTACCATGCACCAGCAGCTGAGAAGAAGCCTCGCTTGAGGAAATGTTCACGACTATCCTGTAAAATCAAGCTACCTCAATTAAGAACTTAGAAGTTCAGGTTGGACAAATAGCTAGTGCTCTTAGCTAGCGTCCACAAGGGACCCTCCCCAGTAATATTAACGCTAACCTTGTTAGACAAAGGGAGGGTAAAGAACATGTGAAATCCATCACCCTTAAGAGTAGCAGAGAGCTGGATGATCCACAAGTTAAGTCTAGCCCTGAACAGCACATAGTTGAAGAATCTTTAAGTTCTAACGAAGCAGCTCAGAAAGAGCAGGAACAAAATGAAAACCAGGCTGTAAAGGAATCAAAGATAAGCGCTTCTTCATCTTTATCTTCTTCTTCTACTTCACAGCCTTCCTTGTCTTCTGATGCTACACATGTTTCCACTACATCCTCTCCAGTTAGACTACCAGTACCTTTTTCTCAGAGGTTTTATGTAAACCCCACAAATTTTCTACGTTTAAATTAGATTATATAAAAATGAAAATATTATATTTTAATGGAAGTGTGAATATTTTTTGTAGGGATCGAGAAGCCTATGAATGGCCGGGAACCCGAAGATACAAGAAGTGATAAGGCAAATGCAAGTACGGAGGGATTGGAAAATTTTAATTTGTTACTTAAAAATTGTTGATGTAAACACTTATATCTAGAATTTATGAAGAATGATGAAATCCCGATACTATTTCATTTTCGGAATAATGAAAATTTCATGGAAGGCATGGATATGATGTCATTGGATAATTTTACAAGAAAATGTATATGTGTAGATATATACATAGGTGAAAATGTATATATATATATACATATATACTAGACATTTAAATAAAAGAATAATAATATATAGCATATATATATATATATTATTTGGTGTATAATATTTAATATATAGTATTAACAAATAAATAAATAAAACATGAGACAAATAAAAATAAAAATGATAAAATGAAATAAAAAGGAAATGGAAATTAAAAAAAAACACAAATGATAACAAAACAAATAATACACCAACAAATCAACAAATACATATATATATATATATATCAATATAATATATATATCAATAAAATATAATATATATGTATATAGTATAATATTAATATATATACATATTAGGTGTACGGAATTGGCTTCAAAAAGAAGCCAATCCCGCACTTGGAAATGGAAAGAAAACAAAGAGGAGCAATTGAAACAGAGGAGACTTAGGGGGGAAAAAAGAAGAGTAGAAAAGGAGGAGGTGCTCGGCTGGAGAAGAAGGGATGAAGAGAGAAAGAAGAGAAGGGAAGAAGAGATAAAGAAGAGAAGGGAAGGGAGAGGAGAAGGAAGCTAGTTCTGGCCGAGGAAGAAGGGAAGAAAACTAGGAAAGAAGAGGAAGAAGAAGGAAAAGGGAAGAGTTGGCTGATCGGCTGAGAAAGAAGAGGAAGAGAAGAAGAAAATGAGGAAGAAGGAGATTGAAGCAGAAAATGAACCTGGAAAGAGGAAGCATGAACCGAGGGGCTGGAAGAAAATAGGAGCAGCTGGAAAACTGGAGCAGACCGAGGCTTGAGGGCTGATTGGGAGAGCTGAAATTGAGAGAGTGTGCAGGGGAGCTGCTGCTGGAAATCCAAATGCTGTTGGAGGTGAGACCGGGAGAAGGGGAAGGGCAAACCGAGGAAGAGGGGATGACTGACTGGAGCAGAACAAAAGGCTGAAAATTGAGACAAAAAAAGGGAGCAGAACAGAATTGAAGCTGGGATGGAGACCGAATAAAGGTGAGAATGATGGAGGACTGAAAAAAAAAGAGAAGGGGAAATTGAAGAAGAAGACAGGAGCCGAAGAGAGGCAGAACCGAGGGAGAATAAGACTGCAAATTGGAGATGAAAACCAAGAGGCAGGGGAGAGTGAGGCAAGCTGAAGCAAGATCACAGAGTGAAGCAGAATAAGGAAAACAAACCTGGAATAGGTGAGCTGATCAGGAGAGGAAGAAAGGAAGAAAGAAAAAGGGAAGGAAGGGCAGCTGGAACCGATAGGGAAGAGGAGAAAAAAAAAGAAAAGAAAGAAGGAAAAAGAAAATAGGAAAGGTAAGATATTTATGTATATATGTATTTTCTTGTTCATATCCTTGTATTCATAGGTGGTAGTGTTCATAAGCATGTTAGTGTAGATTGGAAAAGAAAAGAAAAAAAAAAGGGAGAAAAAGTAAATTTAATGTACATATATACATGTATGAATATATATATGTATACATGCTTAAGATATAGGCTTGGTGTGTATTAAAGTGGGTGAAATGAAAATGAAGGGAAAAGAGGTAAAAATCTATATGTGTATATGTATATTTAATTTTACATGTATATATATGTGATGGTGTATAAGTATGATAAGGTGAATTAAGTTAGATGTGAAATAAAAATAAAAATGGGAGAAACGAGAAATAGAAAAATATATATATGTAAATATATATCTATATATATATATATATATATATATATATATATATACACATATATATGTGATGATGAATAATGGAAACAAGTAATAATATATATATATATATATTTATTCATGTGAATATATATATATATATATATATATATATTTGGGTATATACATGTAGGTATATATAATGAATAGATATACTAGTATTTGTATAAGAAAATATGTATGCATATGTGATAAGGAAATATATATATATAAATATATATATATATATATATATATATATATATAGGAGTGTATATATATATATATTTATTTAGGTGCATATACATGTGGAGGTATGTAAGATGAATGTGTGCAAGTATATGTATATACAAAGAATGTATATATATGAGATAGGAAAACATGAAAACAAATAAAAGTATATATATGTACATCCATAGAATGTATATATATATGAGATAGAGAAAAATGAAGACAAATAATAATATATATATGAGTATATATATATATATATATTCATGAGTATATACATGTAGATGTATATAATAAGGTGTATGTCAATATTTGTACGTACAAAATAATATGTGGTAAGAGAAAATATATAAACGTGCGTGTTGACCTAGGTGTATACAATAATACGTACACACGCAGTAGTAACGATAGATTACGATTTTAACGCAATTCAGACAATTCGCATGAATAGGGTGCTAAGTATACAATTTCGGTGTAGATGAATCGTAGAAAGAATTAAAGGAGGTACTAGGAGGTGTCACCATCCGAATTCGAGAGACCCGATAAATCGAGGTAAGGGGTATTATTTAACTTAGTTCTGATAATGCATATTTGTTTTACCGATAAATGATCTTATGAAAGAGCATATGATTTGAAATAATTTATCAATGCTTTTATACTTGTGAAGCATGTTATAAATTGTCAAAATGTTCCCCGAGTATTTTTCATGTTGTGAAATAAATTTCCTAAGGTATGAAGTGTATGGATGTTTTACATTTATTTATGTTTTTATATCCATATTGTTAAAGAAACTTTCGACAATTTCAAAAGTATTTAAGAAAAGAAATTTGTTTTCGAAAGGGGATTGTGGAGGCCACCTCTTGAGTCCTACGGGAACAAAGTGCCACACAGTCTTTCTATTTTATGAAAGAGTTTCAGATTTCAAGGAATTCGATTTTATTACTCGATATGAGTTTATGGGTTATGAAACCTAAGAAAGATTTTAAAACTCTGTTTTGAGACTATAGGTTTTATGCATGGTTACTTCTTGTAGTGTTCCGGCTGCACCACTTGGGGTGCCAGTATGTTGGCCCCTTTAGCACTTGACTCAACCTGTGTGGAAGATGTCGTGCTACTGGTGGTTTACGATGATGTTTTGGTAGTATCTCGTGCCCACTCAGCACAAATGAATGTTCCTCGCACGGTGAGTGCCACAGGTGCCCGTGCCCTAGTTATGTGCTAGTATATGATAAGAAATAAGAAGATACTACCCATGTTTATAATTATTATTGCTGTACGAACCTGATCCAGTCTACAGCCCCCCTTACCATGGCTATAGGTATGATGACTCTCCACGGAGAATGATACGTATTTCATGACTTAGTTATAGCCTAGTCTCCTCGATTTGACTATGAAAAATCGACTATGATGAATGAATATGTGTTTTCATGATTACGAAATATTCATGAGATGTTTACGAAATGATGATGAATTATTCATGAAATGTTTACAAAATGATTATGAAATATTCATGAAATGTTTATTAAATGATTATGAAATATGCATGAAATGTTTACGAAATGACTATGAAATATTCATGAAATGTTTACGAAATGATTTATGACATGTTCATGAAAGGTTTATGAAAAGTTGTAAAACGGTTCAGTATGTGATTTGTTTTAAAGACACGCATGCTTTATGACGATTATGCATGAAATGAAAATTTATGTATTGCATTAAGTTTCGTTTTATGAACAACTTCAGATGCTTTTATATATTAGAACTATTTTAATAGTACTATCTTACTGGGCTTTTCCCCAAAAGTTCACCCCTCTACTTTCAAATCATTTGCAGTGTATCTATAGATGCTACCTGCCGCGTATACGACGTAGGCTCGTGGGAAGAGCTACCATAGGTTACTTTTTATACACGCAGAAAGGTATACATTTACATTCCTGTACCAGACATATCTGTACGCACAGACACATATAATAGAAATAATTTGTCGGGATGTAATTTGTAAGGAAATGATGTAAGAAAAAATATGATTCTTGGGATTAGGTTGTAAGATGATTGTATTAATCGATATCGATATATTGAGTTGCAAAAGTGGATTGGGAAAGTATGCTTGGTAGTTGTAGATATCTAGGATTGTTGGAAAGCATGCTTGGTAGTTGTGGATATCTAGGACTGTCGAAAATAATTGAATTGCAGGTGGGTAGGCTCATATATAAGCCGTTATGCTGCTGAAATTTCTATTGGCCATATAAGGTAAAGTATGGAAATTAATTATAATTACGAGTAAAGAATTAGGAAAAGTGTTTTGACACTGCATAGGAATACAACCTAAGTGAGTAAGGGAATAAATGGGTAAATTAAATTCAAAACAAAAAATTTTATCCCGATTTTCAAGGGTCAAGGGTCGTTACATTTCAAAACTAAAAGCTTGATCAACAATTCGCCAAATTCCTTGAGATTTTTAAGAAACTTCACATCGACATTCTTTTCGCAGATGCCTTAGAGCAAATGCCAAGTTATGTGAAGTTTTTGAAGGATATCCTCTCTAGGAAAAGAAGATTGGAAGAATATGAGAGGATGGCTTTAACTGATGAATGTAGTGCAATTATCCAAAGGAAATTACCCCCCAAGCTCAAGGATCCCGGGAGTTTTACCATACCCTGCACTATTGGAAATCTATTCTTTGGTAGAGCCCTGCGTGATTTAGGAGCCAGTATCAATCTGATGCCTTTGTCTATCTACCAAAAGTTAGGAATATGGGATATCAAGCTTACCACAGTGACCCTTCAGCTAGCTGATCAATCCATTAAATATCCGAAGGGGGTTATTGAGGATGTGTTAGTAAAGGAGGAAAAATTTATTTTCCCTACGGATTTTATCGTGTTGGACATGGAGGAAGACTGGGAAGTTCCCATTATACTAGGCAGACCTTTCCTAGCGACTGGTAGAACTTTAATTGATATACAAAAGGGGGAGTTGACTATGAGAGTCCTAGATCAGGAGGTGACATTTCATGTTTTCAAACCTTTAAAGCTCCCTGATGACTCTGAAGAGCGTTTTAAGATGGAGATTGAGGAGGATATAAGGCTTGAGTATAAGAAATCTGAAAGAAGAAGGGAAGTAGATAGAGTTCAAGAGGATTTAACTGTTAACATTCTGCCACCACTTTAGCTGACCCTCCTACTATTCGCTCTGCTGTTGAGTGTTGTTTTCTTTAGCTGTATTTGAACTGGCTGTATTTTTCTTTTCACTTTGTATATAGTTCTTTTTATTTTCTGCTGTTTCTTTCTTTGTTTATTTTACAGATTTCTTTTCTAGTATTATATTTTCAATCAAGCTTCAGTTGTTCGTCATCATCATCAGAAAGGGGAGTACTCTGTTCTTGAGCTTAAATATTTATATTATCTACACACTAAGGACATTGTGCACTTTAAGTTTGGGGGAGGGGATATCACTTGAGCAATTTTGGGTAAAAAATTGAAATTTTTTTCGAAAATCTGAGCTGATATTATTTGATTTTAGGATGATTTAGTGCTTAGCATGTAGTTTTCCAATATTTCGATGACCCCATAATTAAGTCTGATTTTGATTGATTGATAAGCATGATTATAGGAAAAGCATGGAGTTGAATTCTTAAATTTGTCTTGATTCTGATTGTGATTTCCTCATCTTATGCACATATCATGTCATGAATCTGTATATTTATTTAGAGAAAGCTTATGTGGACCTAGGATTGCATTTTTTCAGTTGATTTTGTGTATCATATTCTAGAATTTGTTTGATCTAATCTCGAGGTGAAATATTAGATCACACTTAATTAGGGAGATGATTTAGGCCATCTTTGGATCGTTTGAGCCTTTCTAGCCATCCATGTACATATTATCCCTAGTCACCCATTTGAGTCAAATAAGCCTTTCTCTGTAAATACACCTGCTTATAATTTTCCTTTGCTTAAATACTTTGTTCCTATCCCTTACCCTGAAAGCATGAAAAGTCATTGGGATATATTGTGAGCTTTGTACATATGGGTATCTGGTGATAGTGAAAGTTCGAAAAAATAAATAAATATGAGAAAAAAATGAAAGAAAAAGAAAAGAAGAAAGATGAAAAACAAAAAAATAGAATAAAATGTTTAGTGAAATAAATAAGTTTAGGGGAAATAAATTTGAACTCTTACATAAAAGATCATAGAAAGCAATGCATGTTAAGGGGTAATTAAACCTAAATCGACTTTATCATACCTTAGCCCCAGCCTTACATTACAAGCCTAATGAAGTCCTATTGATCTTTGGTTAAGTGTGACTACATTAGTGGAGAGAGAAGTGAAAAGCAAACTTATGGAAATGATCGCATGTCATTGACTTTTCATTCACTGTGTTTGCATAATCTGATCCGAGTAATGTACTGTGAAGTGACTTTGACATTTTCACACACACACGAGGAGTCTAATTTGGGTCAGGACTTATGATTGAATGATTCTGAATGTTGGACTTGTAATTGTGAATCTTTGAGATCATAGTTTGTACTTTTTCTTTGAGGATGATATTGGGGAAATTATTATGTTTAGTACTTGTCATTCCTACATTTGTTTTGTTTTGCTTGAGGATAAGCAAAAGCTCAAGTTTGGGGGTGTGATAATTCTATTTTTAATAGAATTATTTGTGCTTAATTTCTTAATTAATTATTTAAATCCCCATATTATTTTATTAATAATCCCCTTTATTTAATTAAAATTCTTTAATGTGCAGATAAATTAAATCCGGATGAAACTCAGTCGTTTCAGTCAAAATTGGGCTGAAAATGGGCTAAAGGAGACTGGACCACTTCTAATTTGTAGACCGAGTCACCAGTCGTCTGGACATGCGTGATGCTAGGTGCTCGTATTTTATTCGCTCCGAAACGATAAGATCGACGGACACCGTGCCAACCCTCTAGAAGACACACGTCGGGCCACATCGCACAACCAATTGGACAAAAAGACGAGTGACGTGGAAATATCTACTCTGCAGCAAATCAAAAGAAGACAAGTGGCCAAACAATGCCAACTCATCTAGGATGAAAAAATTACCATTGTACCCCTAAGTGTGTATATAAATAGAATATGATGGCAATTGAAAAAGTAGAAAGTAGGGTGAAGTAGGGTAAGTAGCCTTGGGTAGGAGTAGTGTAGAGTAATTTAGGAGTAGTTTTAATTTAGGGTTAAGTAATTTTTAGAATAGTCTTCTTTTCCCGTTAGTTTTCATTTAGCCACCATTGTTAAACTTGTAGAAGCTTTCATTTTTATTCTATTGAAATGAAAATTTTTCATTCTAGTAGTTAGTATTCTCTCTTATCACATTGGTTTTCATTTTTTCTTTTATTTCTACTCGGGTAGGTGGAATAGCTAGTGACAGTAGCTATTTTGCCTGACCTTTCATCACATTTCCTTTGTATTAGTTTGTATTCGAGTCTTTTCATTCATGAATGGCGAAACCGGTTGCTGTTGATGATTTACCCAGCTGTTTCCCGATTATTTTACCCTCTTGTGTGCAGTGATAGGCATTATGGATAATGTGCCGAGGATCACCATTTGATTTTTCTTGTTTTCAACTAAAAGCTTCTTTCGATCTTTCAAGTTTGATGTAGATGTTGTTGTATTTTGATTTAGCTATTTCTATTTGGTTTAAATTTGTTTTTTCATTATTCTAGGTTACTTAACAGCATTCTTTTCGTTCTTTACAGTAACTTTTCTATTTCTCGATTGGTATTGTATTCCTTCCTGCATTTTCTCTCGGTTCTGTTTGCAAGGCTAGTATTCTATTCTGCATCTGCTGAAAGGATTCAAGTACTTGCTAGCTTCTATGTGTGTGTGGTTCATGAGCTGTGTGGTTGGTTGCTGCAGTGGGAGCAGTGACATCAATGAGCATCAAGTGAGGAAGCCAGTTTGTTGAGCTTGCCAGCAACAGTAGCGAAACATTTATGCTCTGCTTTGCTCTGTTTCATAGTTATTTTACTGTTCTAATTTTTTGAAGTTATTTTTGCACAGTTGGATATATTATTGTTGTTGTTTCCAAGTGGTTTATAGTGTGTTGGTCCCTTCAGGTGCTTCTACCAAGTTCTGAGTTGGAGTAAGATGCAGAGGACTAAAGCAGGTGGACGGATTGCTGCTGCGTGCTGTAGGTGCCAGGTTGGCAGCTTGCTGGAGAAATAGATCAGGTCTGAACTGCCGATGCAAGCAACATAGGGTAGTACCTGAGCTGGACAGACCTGGACAGCGCATGGAGGATAAGGATGGTATCGAGAGCAATGCCTGGGCAGCACCTGGAGAAGAACCATGCACAGTACCAGTGCATGGAGGGATCATGAGGCCAACTGTAGCATTTTGGTTAAGGCCATGTTTGGCCATATTTCAATTTTACTATTTAATGTTTAGTGCAATTTTATTTGTTTTGATTGTTTTTAATTTCTTTTGTTTGTAAGACTTGATTTTAACGTAAAAGCAAAAGGGAATGAATAGAAATTTTCGAGTGCATTTAAAAATGCAAAAGGATTGAAATGGTATTCTCGAAAATGCGCAAGGGCAAAATGATCAAAAGACAGAAATTCGGTATTAATCGGGACAAGAAAATTTAATTAAAAATATGAGATTGAGAAATCTTAATCAATAACGAAGAAATAATTAAATTTCAGATTAAATTGATCAAGATATGAATTTATTGGAATAAACCGAGATTTTCACTTCGAAAAATAATCCCGGAAATGGTCAAAAAATATACCGAAAAGATAAAATCGGACTAATAAATTCATTCACGGATTAAATGAATTTAATAGAATTTTTTTAGATATTTTTAGGAATATTATTATTATTTTAATGAATAAAATAATAATAAAATTTAATTATAAATAATATTAAAAATAAATAATAAATAAAAAAATAAAAATTGATTAAAAAAAAATTTTGTTCGCGAAAAACGCGAATTGGAGAAACGAAGCCGAACCAAGGGAGCCTTTCTCCCTCACCGGTGATCGGCAGAAGCCCAGACGCTAGAGGCGGCCACCATCGGCAGCCCAACCGAACCTCGCCGACATTGATAGCTTAGAGAAACGACGGCCGACGAGAGAGGAAGAGGGAGAAATCGAGAGGAAAAGTCGAGAGGGGAGAAATAGAGTTTCCCGGTGACCAGCGCCGATTCGGGCCCGACCACTTGTAAGACCCGAATTTCATTAAAATCATAAAATAAATTAGTGTTCGTGAAGGAAAGTTTGACTGAATTAATTCTCGAACACATGTAAGGGCAAAATGGTCAAAAGACCGAAGGTCGGTATAATTTCGATAAGGAAATTTAATTAAAAAATATGGATTTAAGAAATCTTGGTCAATAAAGGTGAAATAAATTTATTTCGGGTTAAATTGATCAAGATATTAATTTATTGAAATTAATCGAGATTAATTGAAAATTTTTAGTACAAAAAAATAAAAATAAATAATCCCGAAAATAATCGAAAAATATATCGAAAAGTCATTCGGGACAATATCCCGAAAATACAGAGAAATTATACCCGAAAAAAGGGGTTAAAATATAATAAATAAATTAAATTAAATTAAATTAAAGAATTTAGAATTTAAATAATAATTTTTGAGAGATATTTTGGGTATTTTAATGTATTTTAATGAATAGTAAAATAATTAAAATAAATGATAATAATAATAAAATTAATAAAACAAAAAAAAGAGAAAAAAAAGAAAAGAAAAAAAGGAATCTGAAAAAAAAATGGGTCGGGGAGAGAGAAAGAAAGAAACAGAAACAGAAAAAGAAGAAAACGGAAGCCGAAAACGGAGGCTGAAGACCGCCGAGCCACTGGCGACCGTTGAGCCCAGGCGAAGGTCGAAAAACGTAGAGCGACGTCCGACGAGCACGATGGTACCGGCGGTGCAGCCTACCGATGCCGGAGATCGACGAATCGGGGGAGAGAAGCTGCGGGAGAAAGAGTTCCGATCGGCGGCGAACGGCGCCGATCTGGCCGACCTCGACCCCAGCCAAAGCTTCCCCAGGCCCAGATGATGCGTTTGGTGGTGGTGGCAGTCACCGAAACCGACGGACGGCGCCGGAAACGGCGGAAGAAGAAAATGGGTCCGACGACCGAAGGGAGAAGAGCCGGACCGGCGGCATTCCGACGACCTCGACCCAAACCGAGGGCAGATTCGAGCTGCGGACAGCCTCACGGAGCTGCTTGCGGTGGAAGCCGACAGAGAACCGGCCGGCAAGGTAGTGAACCGGCGGTGAACCGGTCGAACCGGAGTGAACCGGCGGTCTGAACCGGTCCGAACCGAACTGAACCGGTTCAGCCAAAAAGAGAGGAAAAAAGGAAGAAAAAGAGAAAAAATTGGAAAAAATTCCTGTGGTGTAATCGAGCTTCGGGTAAGTCAGTGAGCGGTCGAATTGACCCGATTTAAATTTTGGAGTATTTAATTTAATTAATTTTGGGCTGAAAACTTACCCGGAAAAATTGTGGAATTGTGTAGCTCGACGATTGGCATCCACCGAGGGCTCGAGACAGCCTCAAATTTCGTACTAGCATGGAATCTCGGGTAAGTGACCCTTATTTACGACAATTACCTCGTTATGCATGATATTGATTTAATTTCCGCATAAATTGAATTAAATTATGGAAATTTAGATAAATTGTCGTAAATAATCGATTTAGCTATTCGAGAATTAGAACGAGACCCAATAAATTATTGGTGGGCCCAATGAGCCCAATAGGCCTCGATAAAGTGAAAATTAAGTGGAAAACGGGCTTAAGGCCGATTAAGGCCCATTAAGGTGCAATCGGGCTCAATAGGGGTAAACGGGCCCAATGATTTAAATTAAGCCCAAAAAATATTAAATACAATTAAATTGTATAATATCTGACCTGAGGAATATTAATACGCAGTTCCGGGCATTTGATTGGGAGCATATCGGACTGCGCGACGAGACAACAATGGAAAAGAAAAGGTCAGACTCGACAGGAAAATAAGGTAAGGGAATTCTGCGGACTGCTAGAGGTAACTTTACGCAATTTTAAGTTCATTTGCAGTCTTTAAAAATTACCTGAAGGGTCTAGAGGTCAATTAATAATTTTAGTGCCTCGAATGGGCAAATTACTAAAATACCCTTGTTAAGGGTAAAATCTATAAATTTAGGAAAATTGGGAGGAGCAAGGACAAGAGGTTCCTGCTCGTTCTGGAGGTATTTTAACACATGCATTAGTAGGCTGGCTAACCTTGAAAGAAAATGCACAGCATTGCATACTTTCAACGTGAAATTGTTTTGAAAACTGTTTTGAGGAAACAGGGTCGCCTACGTGTTTTTATTTACATGTGACGTGCTAGAGCTCAGCTCGCACGATATTTTGATTTGTGTGATGCATGCATTAGTGCTAGAGCGAGAGCTCGCACTAGAGTTTTATATGCATAGGTGCTGGAGTCCAACTCGCACCAGATTTGTATACATATATATATGATTTTCGTGACAGGGTGCTAGAGTCTAACTCGCACCATATTTTTATATGATTTTGAGACAGGGTGTTAGAGCTTCGCTCGCACCAGATTTTTATACGGTTTGCATACAGAGTGCTAGAGCTTAGCTCGCACTAGATTTACTTGATTTGATGAGAGTGCTGAGCATCGCTCGCACTGATTTTATGAGAACATGCGATGAGCCGTGCTTGGAGCATCGGGTAGACTGTGTGTCACCGGTTTAATAGGCTCGCACGTGCGTTTTGAGACATGGCATGAGTATTGAGAAACAAACCTCTGTGGGAAGCAGGCCAATTGGGCTGGAGTACCTAGAGATATTATATGGGTTCACAGAGTACGATGTACCGTGCAAGTAGCATGGAGTACGATGTACCGTGTGGTATCTTCGGATACGGCATCTCCGGATGCAGCATCTTCGGATGCCTGGGATCGGATAAGACTGACGGGATGGATTGACCCACCTCCTGGACGGTTCCCGATCATGGTGAGAACCCGCACACTAGGATCCGTGTAGCTGAGGAACTCCCGAGGACACATATGGCCATAGTCCTAGTTATTACCGTTATACAGATATTGCCTCGTCTCGCATGTCGACGATTTCGATGATTTAAACTGGGTTTTTAAACTAAATTTGCATGATGGTATTTCCATGCTTTTCAAACCCACATGTGATGTAAACCGTTTTCATGGTTTTGTGTGAGTTAGGATCACCCGCAAGAGGGGTCGAGTCCTGACTTTATTGTGAAAATTTTAATTGAGAAAGAAATGATTTGTAATAATTGCATGTTGATTTTTCGTGCAAACTCGATTTACATAACATCATAAACTCATGTCATTTGTTTTAAAATGTGTGGAGAAAGGGTGGTTTATGCATGGCACCACGTTCATGTAGGTAGTATGGTTACCTACTTGTTCGTAGGATTGCCTTACTGAGCTTGATGTGCTCACCCCTTTCATTTTCTCCCACAGATAATCTCCAGTTGAAGTTGAGGCGACTCAGTACTGCATTCCGGATATCCGCTGCTACCCATCGACATAAGGTATATATACACTTGTACATATTGTATCTACATAAGCATAGCACAGTAACATGTTTGTAAGTAACTTTAGGGGATGTATAAATAATGTAAACAATTATAAATAACTGGAGAATAAATAAGTTAGATGGAAATTGAATGGTGGGACTGGCATTGACGCACAGCCCAATTATTAGTGGAGTGTGGTCACGATCAGAAGACAGGTAAAAATTTAAGCAATAAAAAAATAACAAAAATGCGAAAAATTAACGCTGATTTTTGGGTAGTTTGGGTCGTGACACCACTGCCACCCGAAGGTAGCCCACGCCAAGACTGGCCGATCAGCGGCTGAAACGACCGATGGGGTGGCGGCTAACGCCAGAAAATGACAAGAAGCAGAAATGGGTACCGACGCCAAGGGAGAAGGGCCGGACCGGCCACTCTTTGACGACCTTGGGTGAAACCAACTCCAGATCCGAGATGCGGATGACCCAACGGAGCCACTGGCGGCGTAAACCGGTGGAGAACCTATCACGACCCAAACTACCCAAAAATCAGAGTGAATTTTTCGCGTTTTATTTATTTCCTTACTTAAATTCTTACCTGTTCTCGAATCGTGACCAACACTCCACTAAAAATTGGGCTGTGCGTCAATGCCAGTCCCACCATTCAATTACCATCTAACTTATTTATTCTCCAGTCATTTATAATTGTTTATATTATTTATACATCCCCTAAAGTTACTTACAAACATGTTACTGTGCTATGCTTATGTAGATACAATATGTTCAAGTGTATATATACCTTATGTCGATGGGTAGCAGCGGATATCCGGAATGCAGTACTGAGTCGTCGCGACTTCAACTGGAGATTATCTGTGGGAGAAAATGAAAGGGGTGAGCACATCAAGCTCAGTAAGGCAATCCTACGAACAAGTAGGTAACCATACTACCTACATGAACGTAGTGCCATGCATAAACCACCCTTTCTCCACACATTTTAAAAACAAATGATATGCGTTATGATGTTATGTAAAACGCAATTGCACGGAAAATTCAACATGCAAGTATATTCAAATCATTTCTTTCTTATTTAAAAATTTCACAGTAAAGTCAGGACTCGACCCCTCCTTCGGGTGATCCTGACTCACACAAAACCATGAAAACGGTTTACATTTCACACATGGGTTGAAAAGCATGGAAATACCATCATGCAATTTAGTTTTAAAACCCAGTTTAAATCATCGAAATCGTCGACATGCGAGACGAGGCAGTAATTGTATAACGGCAATAACCAGGACTATGGCCATATCTGTCCTCGGGAGTTCCTCAGCTACACGGATCCTAGTGTGCGGGTTCTCACCATGATCGGGAACCGCCCGAGAGGTGGGTCACTCCATCTCGTCGGTCTTATCCGATTTCCATGCATCCGAAGATGCTGATGCATCATATCGTGACGGCCAACCCCTGCCCGGCCAACCCCTGCCAACGGCCATGGCAACCAAGCTCAGGCCCACTGACCCGCAAGGCCCATCGACAACGCTGGTGGTCTAACAACGGGTGGTCCAACAACGCCACAAGTCCAATGTATCACGAAGATACTACACGGTACATCGTACTCCATGCTATTTGCACGGTACATCGTACTCCGTGGACCCATATAATGTCTCTATACTCATGCCATGTCTCAAAACGCACGTGCGAGCCTATTTAATCGGTGACACACAGTCAACCCGATGCTCCAAGCACGGCTTATCGTATGATCTCTGAAAAGTAGTGCGAGTGGTGCTCTAACACTGTCAGTAAATCAAATAAAACTAGTGCGAGCTAAGCTCAAGCACTCTGTCACGAAAATCGTATATAAAAATATGGTGCGAGTTAGACTCCAGCACCCTGTCATGAAAATCATGTAAAATCTGATGCGAGTTAGACTCTAGCACCATGTCACGAAAAAGCATGTGAAATCTGGTGCGAGTTATACTCTAGCACCTATGCATGTAAAACTCTAGTGCGAGCTCTCGCTCCAGCACTAATGTATGCATCACACAAGTCAAACATCGTGCGAGCTGAGCTCTAGCACGTCACATGTAAATAAAAACACGTAGGCGGCTTGGTTATCTCCAAATAATTTTCACAGAAAACACATCGTTCAAGATATGCAATGCTATGCATTTATCTTTAAAAGTGAGCCAGCCTACTCATGCATGTGTTAAAATACCTCCAGAATGAGCAGGAACCTTTTGTTCTTGCTCCTCCCAATTTTTCCTAAATTTTTAGATTTTTACCCTTAGCAAGGGTATTTTAGTAATTTACCCATTCGGGGCACTAAAATTATTAATTGACCTCTAGACCCTTCAGAATACTTTAAAAAAGACTACAATGAATTCAAATTGCGTACTGTTACCTCTAGCAGTCCGCAGAATTCCCTTACCTCGATTCTCGTCGAGTCTGACCTTTTCCATTGATGTCACGTCGCGCAGTCCGTTATGCTCCCAATCAAATGCCCGGAACTGCGTATTAATTTTCCTCAGGTCAGATATTATGCAATTTAATCATATTTAATACTTTCTGGGCTTAATTTAAATCGTTGGGCCCATTTACTCTTATTGGGCCCGATTGCACCTTAATGGGCCTTAATCGGCCTTAAGCCCGTTTTCCACTTAATTTTCTCTTTATCGAGGCCTATTGGGCTCATTGGGCCCACCAATAATTTATGGAGCCTCGTTCTAATTCTCGAATATCTAAATTCAATATTTACGACAATTAGTCTAAATTTCCATAAATTAATTCAATTTATGCGTAAATTAAATCAATATCACGCATAACGAGGTAATTGTCGTAAATATGGGTCACTTACCCGAGATTCCATACTAGTCCGTAAATCGAGGCTATCCCGAGCTGTCGTTGGATGCCAATTTGTCGAGCTACACAATTACATAAATTTTCGGGTAAATTTCTAGTCGGAAATTAATTAAATAAAATATTCCAAATTTAAATCGGGTCAATTTGACCGCTTATCGACTTACCCGAAGCTCGATTGCATCATAGGAATTTTCCCCAATTTTTTTTCTCTTTCTTTTTCCCTTTTTTTCTTCCTTTTTTCCTCTCTTTTTGGCTGAACCGGTTCAGTCCGGTTCGGACCGGTTCAGACCACCGATTTTCTCCTGTTCGACCGGTTCACCGCCGGTTCACCCCTTTTCCGACCGGTTCTCCGCCAGCTTCCACCGCCAATCTCTCCGCTGGGTCGTCCGCATCACGAATCTGGCCTCGGTTTGGGTCAAGCTCGCCGGAACGCCGCCGGTCCGGCTGTTCTCCCTCTCGCCGTCGGACCCATTTCTCCTCTTGGCCGTCGCCGACGATTCCCGCCGTTTCGTCGCATGAGACCGGTGCAGAAATGATCACCGTCGCCTGGGCTTTCAGAATCTGGCCTCGGTTTCGCCTGGATCGCCGCCGTTCGCCGCCGGTGGCCATCTCTTCTCCCGCGACTGCCACCTCTCGATCCGGCGGATTTCGGCTATTTCACCGGCCGGTACTGGTCTCAAAAGGACCGGCTCCTCCTCCCGGTCACGCCGGTACCCGCCGTTCGCCTCCAGCTGCCGTGGATCGCCGGAACCGACAACGTTTTCCCCGCGACCTTCTCGTCCTCCGTTCGCCGGATACAGCCATCGTCGGCGCGCGTCACCGGTGTCGATGGCTTTGTCGGCCTCTCCTCTTGCTGTTGGGCCCGTCGTCGGAGGCCGTCGGTGCCCGGTGGCCGGTGGTCGTTTGGCCACGCTCGTCTCCCCTTTTCGGTTTCCGTTTCTTCTTCTCTCTCCCCGACGTTTTACAGATTTCTGAAATTTTTTTTTTTGAATTATCATTATTATTTAACAATTTATTTTATTCATTAAAATATATTAAAAATACCCAAATATCCCTTAAAATATCCTTAAAATTATAATTTTATTCTAATTTAATTAATTTAATTTTATTTAATTTATTTATTATATTTTAACCTCTTTTTCGGGTATAATTTCCCCGTATTTTCGGGATGTTATCCCGGGTGACTTTTCGGCATATTTTTCGATTATTTTCAGGATTATTCTTCCGAACTAAAAATCTCGATTAATTCCAATAAACTAATATCTTGATCAATTTAATCCGAATTAAATTTATTTCACTTTTATTGACCAAGATTTCTTAAGTCCATATTTTTAATTAAATTTCTTTATCGAAATTATACCGGCTTTCGGTCTTTTGACCATTTTACCCTTACGCGTGTTCGGGATTAATTTAACCCGACTTCCTTCATACGTCCCCTATCTTTTCTTATTTAATTTCCGTATTTTAATTAAATTCGGGTCTTACAACTCTCCCCCACTTAAGGAATTTGGTCCTCCAAATTAGAACCAATTCATATGAGTCCATATACAACTCCGGGTACATCAATCGTATCATACTTCTTTAATTCTTATGTGACCTCTTCCGGAGTGTATTACTACCAAAGGACTTTAATTAGGGAGATCGTCTTAAACCTCAATACTTTCTCTTTCCCGTTTAATGCCCGAATCAACTTCTTCAATATACTTATATTTTTTATTAAACTGAACTTTTGGAGTTCATATCCCATCACCTATGCTGGATCTGCATAGTATCTCTGAAGCATCAAAAGCTGGGACACATTGTGGGTGCATGTTAATTCAGGTGATAACACCAACCTACAGGTCTTATCTCCCACTTGTCCAATCTCTTAAAATATTCAATCCAGCGAAACTCAATTTACCTTCTTCCAAAAGCTCGCTATATCCTTATTCTCTTAGGACAAGAATTATTTCAACCACACTAATTCACCAAGGGTGAATTCCAATACTTATCTATCTGCTCTGAGGTGTTCTTAATCTCTCATCCTTAACTAAACATCCTCAGAGACTTATTATCCAAAGTCGTAAATGATTCTATTTGTCACCCACTTTTTCTTATCCAAATTTGGGGAACAACCCCTACAGCCATACACTGCCTCATATCTTGTTATCCCGATACTCAACTGCCAACTGTCACTATTGACAACTTTAATTTAGAAATCAACTGATCATTTCAGGAGCTTATAAAATCAAGGGCACACGCTTTCATCGGATCCTCCAAAACATGTACAGTCCTCTCTGACTGACCATCTATCTGAGGGTGAAAAGCTGTGCTAATACTCAGTCGAGTTCCCATAGCTTCCTTAAATATATTCCCTGAAGTAGAAAGTGAAGCGGGAATCTCTATATGATACCATGCTCACTGGAACGCTACTTAATGTTCCACAATCTTCCTTATACATAAATCCTCATACACATTCTGAGTATCTGGGGATTTCATAACCAAAAAGGTGGGTAGACTTAGGTAGTCTGTCGACTATCATCTAAATAGCTTCGTAATTCACCTGGGTTCTCTGTAACCATTATAAAATTCATGGAGACTGCTCTCGTTTTCGTGCCGTGTCAATATAGGTAGGTGCTGCAATAACTCTGCAGACTTTTAATACTCTACCTTACTCTGCTGACACACTAGGCACTTTTCACAACCTCTCCAATATCTCTTTTTACATCTGACCACCAATACCCTTTTTTGAGATTTTAATATATTTATATTCATTACTTTCCGTATGCACTGTATATCCCGAAGAGTGAGCTTCTGTCAATATCAATAACTCATCAACTGTGGTCCTAGGGAGCACTTATACTGTCTCAGAACCTCTCTGTAAATCATTATCACACTCTCTGTGATCTCTGTCACTGTACCCTTCTGAATCTGACCCACACCATCGACATCCTGCCGATCATCACGCTAAGCCTGGCAAATCCGGGCACTCTCATCCGGTTCTAATCATCAGGCTAGCTGTCACACAATCACTGTCTTCATCAGAAGGGATCACATCTATACTGAGGCTCACAACTGCATCTAGCAGCTCACGCTCCCTGACCATCATGTGTAGTACCATCCCGAGGCTCTTTCTAGTCAAAGCATCAGCCTTTCCTGGGTGGTACAATTTTCACGATCAAATCCCTCAGAAGCTCTTTCCCATTATGTATTCTCATATTCGTCTCTTTCTGTAAAAACAGATACTTGGGACTTTATGACCAGTGCATATCCGTAATTTCTCATCGTGTATATAATAGTACCATATCCTCGGTACAAATACTATTGCCAACTTTAAATCATGGGTCAGATAGTTTATTTTATTACAAGGAGTTGTCCAACTCCAAAATTGACTATCTTCCCATTATACATCAATGCACAGCTCCATCGTAACTTTGAGGTATCCATGCTCACTGAGAACCTCCTGAGCTGTTGGGTATGGTGAAATTAATCGCGGTGGTCAGTTCATACTTCACTACACCGAAATTCACGTCGCATCCATCATCTTATTTATCATCTCCTTCCAAGACCACGTTTCTTAGTTAAACGTGTCAACCAAGTAGTCCATATTGAGAACTCACAACAATCCATCTGTAAAAGCCATCTTCCAACTGTTGCTTATAAATCGTCCTAGACTTTAACTACACCCAACATATCATCGATAATGATGATTTACACATCGGTCCAATCCTTGACTTATTTAATCATAAGCGTATAAAATCCTTCTCAACCGCTTACGTTTTCAGTTACTAACCTGCGTCACTTCCTTTTCTCATCTTAACGGCTCTTATTAAATTTTACAATGTTAACCTTCATGATTTGCCGAATTTTAATGTTCTTATCGTCTTTAGTAACGGTATCCTAATTCTAAAGGTATTTATTACGATGATTGATTTCACGTTATCGGTTATATATATATATATCTATCTAGACGCTGTCAAGTCTTCAGGCGGGGAGGTATTTTGAAATACCTTTATTTGCCTTCAGACTTAACCACAACTACTGGTTATGGTTATACCCATCTCTATCCTTGGTTATAATTTATATTCGCTACTCATTGCTCTAATCCTAATGACTTCATATCGTAAGGATGTTCTTTACCTAGCATATATCTCTTACTCCAATACATCTTGTATTTAAAATCTATCTTATCTCAAAGATTATCTCCTTAGTGTATCAATTATAATGAAACTCTTGTCATTATTCATTCCGTGAGTACCATTATTTGCTCCTTTAACTTCACTGTCGCACCCCTTTTTATTACTTAAAATCTCTATATCCATATTCCGTTAATTAATCTTCCTCTATTGGGGTACTCATTTATCAGTATTGTGTCCAATGATGTAGGCATTCATGCCTTTTTACTCACTTATATGTGAATGAAGGAGGTATAAATAAATGTGCGGCACTAGGATCAATAAACATATGTACTTTATTATTCATAATAAGTGTGGTATCTTACACCACATCCATGAAACATCAATAGCGTCCTGGTCCAAGACATCCTTTCGCCTTCGTCCAACAACCTACTTTCCTTTTTCTCTTCAGCTATGTCCTACCTTTTCGTTGCAGCTATACCAACGAAGTTTTTCTGTCTCTTTACTTTCTGTGGGGTAATCTCGCTCAACTCTGAGCAATAAAAATCAATGGTCCGTCTTACCACACTTAACGGCCATTTTCATCAATACAGTGTAAGTATAGACCCTCCTTCTGTGGTATCCACCACACATCTGACACTGCTTACAGTGCTTACACTGCTACACTGCTATACTGCTTATCTTGCTTACCCTGCTACATTGCCACACTACTCCGTAGCAAGTCAGAGTCCTCAAATCACAATACCCCTCAAGAGTGCCAAAATTGGATGCACTGGGGTCTTACCAATTATCTTACTCCACGACTCATCAAATTTAATCTTTTACCAATTTCCATTTTTTCCATTTTGACATCTCTGTCATTCTCAATTCTCTTTTCTGTCTCTATTTCAGCCCTCATTACCTTTCCCAATCTCAGAGGTGTGCAATTTGTATTCTCATTTACCCAACTGTAAATCTGCGCACTGCCTCGGTATAGGTAATATTTCACGGGCCAATCAGACTCTAATTGAAAAGTTGAGCCATTTCATGATCTTTAGACCTCTCGACTGTCACTTGTTCATAGTGTCGAGGTAATATCTGCCCAAAATATAACCGAGTCTCCATACTCGTCAATAAATCAAATCCTCTGGGTCAGAGTATTGACTTTAATCCAAAATTTCCTTTAAATCATGTCCGGGATATCCTGTCATCGGAATACATCCATAAACATCTCTCATCTTAGCTCTGGATGTTTAACACTTAAGATGGGTCGAGCGGATTTTCACCAATGCTCCGCTGCGCCCTCTGATCTTATTCATAATCTGAGCAATTAGCTCCTCAAGTAATCTCCACACTCCGCTCTAATCTCGCGAAGCGTGTCTCAACACTGTCCGATCTCTCTGTCGGACTCTGTGAGGCATGCTCAACATTAGCCTCTATTTCAATCTCATCATGCTTCTCATAGTCAAACTCAGCACGACTTAGCAGATTCAGGTCTACCTCTACGACCTCTGCCTCGTGCACTATCTCATCTAACGCGACTCATATTAAGCATTCCTGCATTCTCAACCATTTCTTGGCCAAGCCCATCTCGATATACACTATTGTATCTAACTAAGCACAGTAACACGGGGATGTAATTTCCTAATTACTGACACTGACACACATCAGACCAATTATGCTCTGATACCACCTTTATATGTCACGACCCAAACTACCCAAAAATCAGAGTGAATTTTTTGCTTTTTATTTATTTCCTTACTTAAATTCTTACCTGTTCTCGAATCGTGACCAACACTCCACTAAAAATTGGGCTGTGCGTCAATGCCAGTCCCACCATTCAATTACCATCTAACTTATTTATTCTCCAGTCATTTATAATTGTTTATATCATTTATACATCCCCTAAAGTTACTTACAAACATGTTACTGTGCTATGCTTATGTAGATACAATATGTTCAAGTGTATATATACCTTATGTCGATGGGTAGCAGCGGATATCCGGAATGCAGTACTGAGTCGTCGCGACTTCAACTGGAGATTATCTGTGGGAGAAAATGAAAGGGGTGAGCACATCAAGCTCAGTAAGGCAATCCTACGAACAAGTAGGTAACCATACTACCTACATGAACGTAGTGCCATGCATAAACCACCCTTTCTCCACACATTTTAAAAACAAATGATATGCGTTATGATGTTATGTAAAACGCAATTGCACGAAAAATTCAACATGCAAGTATATTCAAATCATTTCTTTCTTATTTAAAAATTTCACAGTAAAGTCAGGACTCGACCCCTCCTTCGGGTGATCCTGACTCACACAAAACCATGAAAACGGTTTACATTTCACACATGGGTTGAAAAGCATGGAAATACCATCATGCAATTTAGTTTTAAAACCCAGTTTAAATCATCGAAATCGTCGACATGCGAGACGAGGCAGTAATTGTATAACGGCAATAACCAGGACTATGGCCATATCTGTCCTCGGGAGTTCCTCAGCTACACGGATCCTAGTGTGCGGGTTCTCACCATGATCGGGAACCGCCCGAGAGGTGGGTCACTCCATCTCGTCGGTCTTATCCGATTTCCATGCATCCAAAGATGCTGATGCATCATATCGTGACGGCCAACCCCTGCCCGGCCAACCCCTGCCAACGGCCATGGCAACCAAGCTCAGGCCCACTGACCCGCAAGGCCCATCGACAACGCTGGTGGTCTAACAACGGGTGGTCCAACAACGCCACAAGTCCAACGTATCACGAAGATACTACATGGTACATCGTACTCCATGCTATTTGCACGGTACATCGTACTCCGTGGACCCATATAATGTCTCTATACTCATGCCATGTCTCAAAACGCACGTGCGAGCCTATTTAATCGGTGACACACAGTCAACCCGATGCTCCAAGCACGGCTTATCGTATGATCTCTGAAAAGTAGTGCGAGTGGTGCTCTAACACTGTCAGTAAATCAAATAAAACTAGTGCGAGCTAAGCTCAAGCACTCTGTCACGAAAATTGTATATAAAAATATGGTGCGAGTTAGACTCCAGCACCCTGTCATGAAAATCATGTAAAATCTGATGCGAGTTAGACTCTAGCACCATGTCACGAAAAAGCATGTGAAATCTAGTGCGAGTTATACTCTAGCACCTATGCATGTAAAACTCTAGTGCGAGCTCTCGCTCCAGCACTAATGTATGCATCACACAAGTCAAACATCGTGCGAGCTGAGCTCTAGCACGTCACATGTAAATAAAAACACGTAGGCGGCTCGGTTATCTCCAAATAATTTTCACAGAAAACACATCGTTCAAGATATGCAATGCTATGCATTTATCTTTAAAAGTGAGCCAGCCTACTCATGCATGTGTTAAAATACCTCCAGAATGAGCAGGAACCTTTTGTTCTTGCTCCTCCCAATTTTTCCTAAATTTTTAGATTTTTACCCTTAGCAAGGGTATTTTAGTAATTTGCCCATTCGGGGCACTAAAATTATTAATTGACCTCTAGACCCTTCAGAATACTTTAAAAAAGACTGCAATGAATTCAAATTGCGTACTGTTACCTCTAGCAGTCCGCAGAATTCCCTTACCTCGATTCTCGTCGAGTCTGACCTTTTCCATTGATGTCACGTCGCGCAGTCCGTTATGCTCCCAATCAAATGCCCGGAACTGCGTATTAATTTTCCTCAGGTCAGATATTATGCAATTTAATCATATTTAATACTTTCTGGGCTTAATTTAAATCGTTGGGCCCATTTACTCTTATTGGGCCCGATTGCACCTTAATGGGCCTTAATCGGCCTTAAGCCCGTTTTCCACTTAATTTTCTCTTTATCGAGGCCTATTGGGCTCATTGGGCCCGCCAATAATTTATGGAGCCTCGTTCTAATTCTTGAATATCTAAATTCAATATTTACGACAATTAGTCTAAATTTCCATAAATTAATTCAATTTATGCGTAAATTAAATCAATATCACGCATAACGAGGTAATTGTCGTAAATATGGGTCACTTACCCGAGATTTCATGCTAGTCCGTAAATCGAGGCTATCCCGAGCTGTCGTTGGATGCCAATTTGTCGAGCTACACAATTACATAAATTTTTGGGTAAATTTCTAGTCGGAAATTAATTAAATAAAATATTCCAAATTTAAATCGGGTCAATTTGACCGCTTATCGACTTACCCGAAGCTCGATTGCATCATAGGAATTTTCCCCAATTTTTTTCTCTTTCTTTTTCCCTTTTTTTCTTCCTTTTTTCCTCTCTTTTTGGCTGAACCGGTTCAGTCCGGTTCGGACCGGTTCAGACCGCCGGTTTTCTCCGGTTCGACCGGTTCACCGCCGGTTCACCCCTTTTTCGACCGGTTCTCCGCCGGCTTCCACCGCCAATCGCTCCGCTGGGTCGTCCGCATCACGAATCTGGCCTCGGTTTGGGTCAAGCTCGCCTGAACGCAGCCGGTCCGACTGTTCTCCCTCTCGCCGTCGGACCCATTTCTCCTCTTGGCCGTCGTCGGTGATTCCCGCCGTTTCGTTGCATGAGACCGGTGCAGAAATGATCACCGTCGCCTGGGCTTTCGGAATCTGGCCTCGGTTTCGCCTGGATCGCCGCCGTTCGCCGCCGGTGGCCATCTCTTCTCCCGCGGCTGCCACCTCTCGATCCGGCGGATTTTGGTGATTTCGCCGGCCGGTACTGGTCTCAAAAGGACCGGCTCCTCCTCCCGGTCACGCCGATACCCGCCGTTCGCCTCCAGCTGCCGTGGATCGCCGGAACCGACAACGTTTTCCCCGCGAACTTCTCGTCCTCCGTTCGCCGGATACAGCAATCGTCGGCGCGCGTCACCGGTGCCGATGGCTTCGCCGGCCTCTCCTCTTGCTGTTGGGCCCGTCGTCGGAGGCCGTCGGTGCCCGGTGGCCGGTGGTCGGTTGGCCACGTGCGTCTCCCCTTTTCGGTTTCCGTTTCTTCTTCTCTCTCCCCGACGTTTTACAGATTTCTGAAATTTTTTTTTTTTTTGAATTATCATTATTATTTAACAATTTATTTTATTCATTAAAATATATTAAAAATACCCAAATATCCCTTAAAATATCCTTAAAATTATAATTTTATTCTAATTTAATTAATTTAATTTTATTTAATTTATTTATTATATTTTAACCTCTTTTTCGGGTATAATTTCCCCGTATTTTCGGGATGTTGTCCCGGGTGACTTTTCGGCATATTTTTCAATTATTTTCGGGATTATTCTTCCGAACTAAAAATCTCGATTAATTCCAATAAACTAATATCTTGATCAATTTAATCCGAATTAAATTTATTTCACTTTTATTGACCAAGATTTCTTAAGTCCATATTTTTAATTAAATTTCTTTATCAAAATTATACCGGCTTTCGATCTTTTGACCATTTTACCCTTACGCGTGTTCGGGATTAATTTAACCCGACTTCCTTCATACGTCCCCTATCTTTTCTTATTTAATTTTCGTATTTTAATTAAATTCGGGTCTTACAGAACCGACCGGCGAGCCACCGAACCGGTCGAACCGGACTAAACCGACGGTCTGAACTGGGTTGAATCGAACTGGACCGAACCGGTTCATCCAAAAAGAGAAGGAAAAAAAGGAAGAAAAAGGGAAAAAGAAAAAGAGAAAAAATTGGAGAAAATTCCAGTGATGCAATCAAGCTTCAGTAAGTCGGTAAGCGGTTGAATTGACCGTTTTAAATTTTTGAATATTTAATTTGATGAATAATCGACTGAAAGTTTACCCGAAAAAGTATTTAATTGTGTAGCTCGACAACTGGCATCCATCGAGAGCTCGAGATAGCCTCGATTTGCGTACTATCATGAAATCACGGGTAAGTAACCCTTATTTACGATAATTTTGCATCGTTATGCGTGTTAGATAAATTACGAATTTAATTTCCGCATGAAATGAATTATATTCTGAAAATTGAGATAAATTGTCGTAAATAATTCATAAGCTGTCTGAGAGTTTAGAACGAGGCTAAATAAATACTACCGGGCCCAATGAGCCCAATTGTAAACCCCACAAATTTCCTACGTTAATTTAATCATAAAAAAATGGAAATAATATATATTAATGGAAGTGTGAATATTCGTTGTAGGGCTCGAGGACTATAGGAACCGAGAAGCCCGTGAAGGACCGGGAACCCGAGGATACAAAGAGTGAAAAGGCGAATGCAATTACAGAGGGATTAGAAAATTTTAATTTGTTAATCGAAAATTGTAGATGTAAACATTGGTATCGAAAATTTATGAAAAATGATGGATTCCCGATACTATTTCATTTTCGGAATAAGAAAAATTTCATGGAAGGCATGATATTATGTCTTTGGATAAATTATACAAGAAAATGTATATGTGTAGAGACATACATAAGTGAAAATGTATATATATATATATATATATATATATATTAGACAATTTAAAATGGAAGAATGATGAAATATATATATATATATATATAACAAATATATATATATATATATATTGTAATGTATAATGTATAAGGTATTTAAAATAAAATGGAAACAAAGCAAATAAACAAAGAAAAAATAATAATAAAAATAAATAAATAACAATGACAATACACAAACAATATATATATACATACTAATATAATGTATAAACATACATTAATACACTATGTAGGAGTTGGTATAAAATATAATATATATATATAATAAATATAAAATATACATAGCTGCACGGAATTGGCTTTCTTTCAAAGAAAGCCAATTCCGTCACTTTGTTTCAATTGGAAACAAAGCATAAACAAAGGAGGCTTGGGCGGGAAAAAAGAATAGGAGAAAATGAGGAGGTGCGCGGCTGGAGAAGAAAAAAAGAAGAGAGAAAGAGGAGAAAGGGAGGAGACGTGATCGGTTGGAGAAGAAGAGCTGGGTTGGCGAGGAAGAAGAAAAGAGAAAGAAAAAGAAGGAAGGGGAGAGCTGTCCTGCCGAGGAAGAAGAAAAGGAAAGGGAAGAGTAGGAAGGAGAAGAAGGAAGCAGGGGAACCGAAGGGGGTGCTAAAAATCGTGAGGTGAGGAAAAGAAAACAGAGGAGGAAATAGCCAAGAGGGCTGAAGCTGAATGCTGACCGAGAGCTTCTGATTGAAGCAGCACCAAGAAGGAAAGAAACTGATGCAGGACCGAGAACTGAACTGGAACAGAGGAGGATCAGTGAGGCAGAACAGGGCAACCCGAGAGGAACTATAGCTGGAAATGGAGGCTGTAACCGAGACCAAACAGGAGAAACCATGAGGGAGAAAGGGCTGGAACCGAGGGAGAAAGGGAGGAAGAAGAAGAGCAATCGGGATAGTGAGCAGCTGGGCTAACCGAGAGGGAAGAAAGGAAAAAGAAAGAAAAGAAAGAAAAAAAAAGAAAAGGAAGAAAGAAAAGGTAAAATACATGTATGTATAATGTATATTGATGGGCATGTATATATATATATATATTGTATGTGTATAGCATGTTAGTTATAGATTAAATTAGACAAAAAAAATGGAAAGATGAGAGGTAGGCAAAAATATATATATGTGATATTGAATAATGGAAATAAGTGATAATATATATATATATATGTATTTATGTGAATATATATATATATATATATATATATATATATATATTTGGGTATATACATCTAGGTGTGTATAATGAAAGGGTATGTTAGTATATGTACATATGCTTGATAATGAATAAGGGAAGCCAAGGATAAAATAAATATGTGTATATACTTAGGTGTATATACATATAGGAGTATATGAATAATGTCTATATACTTGGGTGTACATACAAATGAGTATAAAATAAATGTGTGTTTTAGTATATGTACATACAAAGAATGGATACATGTGATAAGGAAAAATGAAAAACAATGATATATATATATATATTTATTTAGGTGCATATACGTATGGATGTACATAGGATGAATGTGTGCTAGTATATGAGATAGGGAAATATGAAAAACAAATAAAAGTATATATATGTATATACAAAGAACGTATATTGTATATATGTGAGATAGGAAAACATGAAAACAATAAAAGTATATATATATATATATACACACATATAGGAGTGTATATATATAAATATATATTTATGCGTGTATACATGAGGATGTATATAATAAAGGTATATGTTAATACTTGTAGGGGCAAATATATAAATGGTGAAGAAATATATAAACGTGCGTGTCGGCCTAAGAGTATACAATAATACGTACACACGCAGTAGCAACGATAAATTACGATTTTAACCCAATTCGCATGAATAGGGTGCTAAGTCTACAACTTCGATGTAGGTAATCGTAGAAGGAATTAAAGGAGTTACTAGAAGGCGTCACCACTCGAATTCGGAAATTTCGATAAATCGAGGTAAGGGGTGTAATTTAAGATGGTAATGGTATCCCTACCCTTAGACTCCGATTTATTTATGTGTTTTCGTGCCTTCTCATGCAACCCTTGATTGTAAAACAAAACCCGACACCTAATAAGCCCAAGATTTATTTGATCATGTTTTTGAGATAAAGAAATGCTATATGAGGTTAAATGCATAGTTTTAAAAATGAATGCTGAATAAATATCATGGTTTCGACTTATGTATAATTGCTTTTATGTTTTTGAATGAAATGAAATTTGGTATGTGAACCTATGTTTGAGAAATGAAATTTGTTTTCGAAAGGCGATTGTGGGGGCCACCTCTTAAGTCCTACGGGAACAAAGTTCTACACCGTCTTTCTGTTTTATGAAAGAGTTTTTAGATTTCAAAAAATTTGATTTTATTACTCGATATGAGTTAATGAGCTATAAAAACCCAAGTAAGATTTTGAAAACTCTATTTTAAGACAAAAAGGGCATTGTATAGTGGAATTGTGGGAGTTACCTCTTGAGTCCGACAGGAGCAAAGTGCCACACAGTCTATGTTACTGTGGGGGTTACCTCTTGAGTTCTGTGGGAGCAAAGTGCCACGCAATTTCCACAATGACATGTGAACGTGGGGGTTATCTCTTGAATCCGATGGGAGCAAAGTGCCACACAGTCTATGTTATTGTGGGGGTTACCTCTTGAGTTCTGTGGGAGCAAAGTACCACGTGATTCACAAAGACATACGAACGTGGGGGGTCACCTCTTGAGTTTTGTGGGAGCAAAGTGCCACGCAGTCTATGTTACTGTGGGGGTTACCTTTTGAGTCCGACGGGAGCAAAGTGCCACGCGGTTCACAAAGACATACGATCGTGAGGGCCACCTCTTGAGATCTGTGGGAGCAAAGTGCCATACAGTCTGTGTGACTGTAGGGGGCCACCTCTTGAGTCCTACAGATGCAAAGTGCCATACGGTCAATGCATTTTTGTCATGCGCGCCTTTGTGGCGTATATGAATGTATATGAATCCTGCCTTCGGGCATATTTATGACTTCCCTCTATAAGTTATCCAAGTCTCCATCCGATATGAACTATGCTAAATGATTTTGATCCTCCGATATATGTTTTTGCATCAGTTATGCTTTTGAAGTTCTATCGATTTTGAAATATTCTGGAGTTTTGTATGTTTCGATAGATTGTGATGTAACTGAATAGATTTGTTCTTCGAAATTATATTTCTATCAATTATGTTTTATATATACGCTCTTTGAAAGCTATGTGACATTTGTAAAGAAACGTATCTTTTGGTTTTATCATGTAATTAATGTGATTGAGCTACCATGATCATTTCAAATGCGTTCCTTACTGGGCTTTTTCCCGAAAGCTCACCCCTCTACCTTTCAGATTATTTGCAGTGATCTATAGACGTTATTTACCGTGAACACGACGTAGGCTGGTGGGAAAGAGCTACCCTAAGCTATTTTTTGTACACGCAGTCAAGGTATACAATTACATTCCTTTACAAGACACATTTGTACGCACAGACATATATTGGGAATGTTTTGTTGGGATATAATTTGTAAGGAAACGATGTAGAGAATATGATTCTTGGGACTAGGTCGTAAGATGATTGGTATTAATCGATATGAATGTTTCGAGCTATAAATGTTGATTGGAAAGTATGCTTGGTAGTTGTGGATATCTAGGATTGTTAAAATAACTGAATTGCAGGTGGGTAGGCCCATATGTAAGCCGTTATGCTGCCGAAATTTCTATCGACCATATAGGTCAAAATATGGAATTTAAATATAATTACGGATTAAGAATTAGGAAAAGCGATTTGAAATTGAGCAGGAATGCAACCTAAGTGATTAAGGGAATAAGTGGGTAAATTAAATTAAAAAAAAATTTCTCGGTTTTCAAGGGTCAAGGGTCGTTACACCAATAGGCCTTGATAAAGTGTGGTAAACGGGCTTAAGGTCGATTAAGGCCCATTATGGTGCAATCGGGCCCAATATGGGTAAACAGGCCCAATGATTTAAATTAAGCCCAGAGAATATGAAATACAATTAAATTGTATTGTATTTGACCTGATGAATGTGTATCTGCAGTTTCGGAGATTGGATTTGGAGCAAATCGGACTGCGTGACGAGTCATCAGTGGAAAGGTCAGACTGTACAGAAAAATAAGGTAAGGGAATTGTGTGAGTAGCTAGAGGTAGCTACGCGTATATTAATAGTTTTTGTATACACTGAATATGTATGTATACATTGATATTGTACAGAGGTTCTAAAAATGGTTTAAATAATTTTGAGGATCGAAATAGGTGAAAAGACTATTTTACCCCTATTGAGGGAAGTTCACCTAAGGATGGTGAAGGCATGACATGCATGAAATGTATGATTTAAGGAATTTTCTGAATTAAAGATTTGATTGGTTTTAATCAAAGCAAATCGTTAGATTGGCTAGAAATTGTATAAATTTCACAAGATAACACTACGTAGGTGTTATTTATATTTAAATGGAAATCTCTTTGGAAAACGGCCAACTATCAAGTTTATATGGAAACAGATAGTGCCGACACGTAGTTCGCACTATATTTGCGTTTGTGAATGTGCATAAATGTGCTTGAGCGGTTGCTCGCACTAACTTGTGTGACATCATATGCATGAAATGTGCTAGAGCGTGGTGCTCGCACTGAGTTTTATTATTGTGAAACGAGAGCTGCTGGAGCCTAGCTCGCACTCTGTTTTGACATGTTTAGACATGTTTTTATTTGTTTTGACGTGGTATGCATAAAATGGTGTTGGAGCGATTGCTCGCACTAGTTTTAATGATTTGACATGCATGAGAGATGCTGGAGCTTAGCTCGCATCCTGTTTTGATTTGATATTGCATAAAGCCGTATTGGAGTGTAACTCGCACGAGATTTCATTTAATTATGTATAAAGTCGTGCTAAAGTGTAACTCGCATGAGATTTGATTTACTTTAGCATTCATTTGTGCTAGAGCGTTGCTCGCACAAAGTTTTATATGGTTTTATAATTCATTTTAAAGTCGTACTGGAGTTTTTCTCGTATGAGGTTTTCACTGAGTTTTTATACATATCCGTACTAGAGCATTGCTCGTACGTGAATTTTACTTGAAATTATAATCAGTTTAAGTCGTACTGGAGCACTGCTCGTACGCAGATTTTACTGATTTTTATGAAATCGTGCTAGAGCTTCACTCGCTCGAGGTTTTCTGATATCATGAATATGCATGGAGCCGTGCTAGAGCTTCGCTCGCACAGGGATTTATATTACATGCATATAGTCATGTTGGAGCCTCCTGTAGACTGTGTGTCACAGTGAGATGATATGCTCACACGTGCACTCTGAGACAGAGATGATTTGGGTGGACAAGACCTATTGTAGGCACCCCTGATTGAGCTTAGGTTCACGGAATACATTATACTGTGTATGTCACGCGGAGTACGCTGTACCCTGGGGATTGTTGGCATTAGCCACGAGGCAGCAAGCCTTGCCTTCGCAATCCTGGTGTTATGCTATTTTGGCGAATAGGATGACCCACCTCCCGTTTCAGGTGTGATACCCCGCACACTAGGTACCGTGTTGCCAGGGATCACTAGGATATGGCCATAGTCCTCGATGTTACTGATATAATCAGCTGATTATCTCACATGATATAACTATTGGTTAAAAGACCAAGGTAGACCCGAGGGAAGGGTTAGGCCCCCGATTTTATGATTTTATACTGTGATTGCTAGATTTCAGGTGATTTTATGATATGTGACCCTGAAAGAAGGGTGGTTTTATAATCGAAGTTTTATAATGAATTTAACGAATTGTTTTACGAGTTTGAAATAGAATTATGAGATTGTTTTATGAGTTGATTGATCCGGAAGGGTTAGTTTTTACTGCAGTTTTAATGAATTGATTTAAATGCAGTAGCATGTGAAGTTTTTCATGCTTTCATTTGAAATCCATGATTTGTCTTATATGACATGAAAGACTGCATGATCTTGATTAAATTCATGCTTATTATGATTTAATGATGTCACATAAAATGCTTTGATGCATAAGTAGTATGATTTATATATGCACGAACAATTTTATAAACTAAGTCATCGATGTTTACATGACTTTGTGCGTGAAATTTTAAATGAAAAGAAATGGATTTAAGGGCATGACATTATGAGCATGTAGATAGTGGAGCTATCTACTTGCATAATTGCCTTACTGAGCGTGTGGTTTGCTCACCCCCTTATTTTCCCATCTTTTCAGAGCACTCGTAATAGTTATTGAGCGGCTGAGGACTTACATGCTTGGTATTCGCTGCTTCCCATCGAGAGACATGTATACACATTTGTATAGTTTTGTATCTAAATATGTAATGCACAGTACTGTAAACTGATATGATGTCGGGGGATGTAGAGTTATAAATACCAATGTGTATGTATTTATTTAAAGTCAAAAGATAGTAAACTCTGATAAATGAATGGGATAATGAAAGTGGAATGGTAAATAGTGTGAGGTGACTAACACCGAATCATAGCCCAACTGTGTTGTAGATTGGTCACGATGAGAGAAAGGTAAGAATTAAATAATAAATGAAAAAGCGAAAAATTTACTCTGATTTTTAGGTAATTTGGGTCGTGACAGTTTTTAATATCAGAGCTTAAGTTGGCTTGATATGAGTCTTTGTTAGTGGTTAAGGAAGTTTACATCCCCATCTACTGTGCATTGTTTAGATACAATTATGTATATCAAGATGGAAGTGCAGCTAAGAATTTGATTTTTAAATGCAAGAATAGACTCATTAACTGATAGCCGCTATGGTTGAGAGGCGAGTACACGAGCTCGAGGCCGTAGAGATAGGCCCGAGAGTTGTATTGAGTCGCCGCATGAGACTCGAATGAGATTGAAGTGGAGGCTGATATTGAGTATGCCCCACAAAGATCGGAAGAGTCTGACAGGGAGATCGGACAGAGTCTGACAGAGAGATCAGATAGTATTGAGACACGCTTCGCGAGGTTGGAGCGAAGTGTGGAGAATATTATAAAGTTAATTGCTCAGAATGTGTATGAGATTTGAGGGTGAGTCGGAGCATTGGTGGAAGTCCGCTCGACCTATCTTAAGAGTTAGACATCCAGAATGGACATGAAAAATAATTCTATAAGTATTTTGATGACAGAATATCCCAGACACTTAAAGAAAATTACAGATGAAATTCTTTACTCTGACCCAGAGGAATTGGTTAATTAACGAGTATGAATCTCAGTTCATATTCCTAGGCAGATGTGACTCGGACATGATGAACAGTGTGAGTCGAGATGTCTGAAAGTTCATGGAAGGGCTCAGATTGTCAATTAGAGTCCGATTAGCCCGTTAGATATCACTACCTATGCCGAGGTAGTGGGCAGATTTCAGTTGTAAAATAAGATCATGAGTTGCACGCCTCTGAGATTGGGAAAGGTAGTAAGGGCCAAAATAAAGACTAAAAGAAAATAGAGAATGACAGAGATGTCAGAATGGGAAAAAGGTAATTGGTAAAAGCTTAGAGTTGATGAGTCACGGGGTAAGTTGATTGATAAGCCCCAGTGTATCCAATTTCGATACTTTTGAGGGGTATAGTGATTTAAGGACCACGACCTGCTACAAAGCAGTGTAATAGAGTAGCAGTGTAAGCAGTGTAAGATGTGTCGTAGATACCACGAAAATAAGATGTTGGACGAGGGCGAGTGTATGCCTTGGATCAGGACACTATTGATGTTTCATTGGATGTGGTGGAAGATACCACCCTGGTTGTTAATAAAGAATTAATTATTTTAATTGATCCTGGTGCCACGCATTTATTCATACCGCCTTCAGTTGCTTATAAGCGAATGAAAGATGTGAAGCCTGTACCCTTAAGCATGATGATGATGATAGTTAGCTGATTAGCGCTAACTGAATATGGGTATAGGGATTGTAAGTTGAAAATAGGGGTGAAAACATCACTAAAAAGTGTATTGTAGGTTTGACAAGTAAGGAAAGAGTTTGTCATAAGTGATATATGAAATGAGATAAGCTTTGAGATGTGATTGATCTTGAATACGAGATATATTGGAATAAGAGGCGTATACAAGGTAAGGATATCTTTGATATGTAGCGAATATGAATTGTGACCACATGGTCTGATATGTAAAGTAATTGTGGTCAAGTCTGAGGGTTAATAAAAGTATTTCAAAATATCTCCTTGCCTGAAGACTTGACAGCGTCTAAAAGTATACGCATAACCTATACATTGAAATCGGCAATCGTAATATATATACATTTAAAATTTGAGTACCTTTATTAGTACGATAAAGAAATATAGAATTCGATTAATCATGAAGGTTTAAAAATTAAAATTTTATAAAAGTCGTTAATATAAAAAAAACGAAATGACATGGGTTAGTATCTTGAACGGAAGCGATTTCGAAATGACTTTATACGTTTATGCGTACATAGGTCAAGGATATGGATGATTGAAATATTGAGTAGAACTCAACTACGATGAGGTATACCTTACCTGGACCGATTGGTTGTCATCTTTAGCGATGATATTTTGATGTATTCGAAGTCCAAGGAAGAGCATGAGTAGCAACTGGAAACTGTCTTACAGACGTTATTGAGAGTTTCTTGAAATTGGCTGCTCAGTTGACATGTATCGTTTGGGAAAAAGATTTCATACGAGTCGTATGATAAGTATGTATATGGATTCAGTGAGTTTTGGTATATTGAAGTAATGAACTGACCACCGTAAGTATTCTCACCATGACTAACAGCTCCAGAGGTTTTAGTGTATATGGATACCTCAAAATTATGAGTGAGCTGTGTATTGATGTAAAATGGAAAGATAGTTATTTATGGATCCAGATAGTTCAAGGATCATGATTGAAACTATCTGACCCATGATTTAGAGTTGGCAGCCGTAGTGATTACACTGAAAGCATGGTGCCACCATTTATACAATGAGAATTTTTAGGTATGCACTAATCATAAAAGCCCCGAGTATCTGTTTTCACAGAAAGAGTAGAATATGAGATAACCAAGAGGGTTAGAGCTTCTAAGGATTATGATTGTGAACATTATACCACCCAAGAAAGGCTAATGTAATGGCTGATACCTTGAGCAGAAAGAGCCTCGGGATGGTATTACATATGATGGTCAGGGAGTGTGAGCTGCTAGAGCAGTTGTGAGCCTCAGTAGTGATGTGATCCCTTCTGATGATGATGGTGATTATGTGACAGCTAGCCTGAGGTTAGAACTAGATTTGAGTGACCGAATTTGCCAGGCTTAGCGTGATGATCAGCATGGTGTCGATAGTGTGGGTCAGATTCAGAAGGGTATAGTAACAGAGTTTATAGTAAGTGATAATGACTTATAGAGGTTCAGAGATAGTATAAGTGCTCCCCAGGACCACAGTTGATGAGATAGTTTTATTGTCAAAAGCTCACTCTTCGGGATATACAGTGCATTCGAGAAATAATAAATATATTGAAAGCTCTGAAAAAGGTATTAATGGTCAGATATGAAAAGAGACATTGTAGAGTTTGGAGAAGTGTCTTGTATGTCTGCAGAGTAAGGTAGAGTATGAGAAGTCTGCAGGATTATTGCAGCCTCTACCTATATTGACACAGAAATGGAAACAAGTTACCATGAATTTCGTGATGGGTTACAGAGGACCCAGATGAATCATGAGACTATCTTGATGATAGTCGATAGATTGATTAAGTCTACCCACCTTCTGTTCATGGAAATCCCCAGATACTCTGAGTGTGTAGGCGGATTTATGTGAATGGAAAATTGTGAGACATTATGTGGCGTTCCAGTGAGCACAGCTTTCCGTCCTCGGACCGATGGTCAGTCAGAGAGGACTGTACAGGTTCTGGAGGATGTGATGAGAGCGTGTGCCATTGATTTGATGAGCTCCTGGGATGATCAATTGTTACTAATTGAATTCGTCAATGATGACAGTTGTCACTTGAGTATCGGGATGATTTATATAAGGCATGGTATGGCCGTAGGGAGTTGTTCCCCGACTTAGATAAGAAGAAGTGGGTAATAGATAGAGAATTGTTCCCAAATTGGTAAGACAAACCTTTGAGGATGTTCAGATGATTTGTGAGAAATTAAGAACACCTCAGAGCAGATAGAAAAGCTATGCTGACAAGAGACAGGAAATCATTAGAATTCACCAAGGTGAATCAGTATTATTGATAGTTACTTGTCCTAAGAGCATAAGGACGTAACAAGATTCGGATAGAGATATTGGACAAGTGGGAGATAAGACCTGTAGGCAGGCGTTACCACTTGAATTAGCAGGCATCCACAATATGTCCCATCTTTTGATGCTTCAGAAATACAATCCGGACTCAACATATGTGATTGGATATGAGCTCCAACAGTTTAGCTCAATGAAAGTGTAACGTATGTTGGAAAAAAAAATCGATTTGGATATTAGACGGAAAGAGAAAGTGTTGAAGTTAAGATGATCTCCCTAGTTAAGTATGATGGTAGTATTACACTCCAGAGAAAGTCACTTGAGGATGACAGAGTATGATGCGATAGATGTACCCGGAGTTATTTATGGACTTATTTACTTGTTCTAATTTGGAGGACCAAATTTCTTAAGTGGGGGAGATTGTAAGACCCGATTTTAACGTAAAAGCAAAAGGGAATGAATAGAAATTTTTGAGTGCATTTAAAAATGTAAAAGGATTGAAATGGTATTCCCGAAAACGCGCAAGGGCAAAATGATCAAAAGATCAAAATTCGATATTAATCGGGACAAGAAAATTTAATTAAAAATATGAGATTGAGAAATCTTGATCAATAACGAAGAAATAATTAAATTTCGGATTAAATTGATCAAGATATGAATTTATTGGAATAAATCGGGATTTTCACTTTGAAAAATAATCTCGAAAATAGTTAAAAAATATACCGAAAGATAAAATCGGACTGATAAATTCATTCACGGATTAAATGAATTTAATAGAATTTTTTAAGATATTTTTGGGAATTTTATTATTATTTTAATGAATAAAATAATAATAAATTTTAATTATAAATAATATTAAAAATAAATAATAAATAAAATAATAAAAATTGATTAAAAAAAATTTTGTTCGCGAAAAACGCGAACTGGAGAAACGAAGCCGAACCAAAGGAGCCTTTCTCCCTCACCGGCGATTGGCAGAAGCGCAGACGCGAGAGGTGGCCACCACCGACAGTCCAACCGAACCTCGTCGACATTGATAGCTCAGAGAAACAACGGCCGACGAGAGAGGAAGAGGGAGAAACTGAGAGGAAAAGCCGAGAGGGGAGAAAAAGAGTTTCCCGGTGATTGGCGTCGATTCGGGCTCGGCTACCACCACCCGAAGGTAGCCCACGCCAAGGCCGGCCGATCAGCGGCTGAATTGATCGGTGGGGCGGCGGCTAACGCCAGAAAACAACAAGAAACAAAAATGGGTACGGACGCCGAGGGAGAAGGGTCGGACCGACCACTTTCCGACGACCTTGGGCGAAACCAACCCCATATCCGAGATGCGGACGACCCAGCGGAGCCATTAGTAGCGAAAACCGGTGGAGAACCGACCGACGAGCCACCAAACCGGCCGAACCGGACTAAACCGACTGTCTGAACCGAGTTGAACCGAACCGGACCAGTTCAGCCAAAAAGAGAAGGAAAAAAAGGAAGAAAAAGGGAAAAAGAAAAAGAGAAAAAATTGGAGAAAATTCCAGTGATGCAATCGAGCTTCGAGTAAGTCGGTAAGCGGTCGAATTGACTGATTTAAATTTCAGAATACTTAATTTGAAAAATAATCGACTGAAAGTTTACCCGAAAAAATATTTAATTGTGTAGCTCGACAATTGGCATCCACCGAGAGCTCGAGACAGCCTCGATTTGCGTACTATCATGGAATCACGAGTAAGTAACCCTTATTTATGATAATTTTGCATCGTTATACGTGTTAGATAAATTACGAATTTAATTTCCGCATGAAATGAATTATTTTCTGGAAATTGAGATAAATTGTCGTAAATAATTCATAAGCTGTCTGAGAGTTTAGAACGAGGCTAAATAAATACTACTAGGCCCAATGAGCCCAATAAGCCTCGATAAAGTGTGGTAAACGGGCTTAAGGTCGATTAAGGCCCATTATGGTGCAATCGGGCCCAATATGGGTAAACGGGCGCAATGATTTAAATTAAGCCCAGAGAATATGAAATATAATTAAATTGTATTGTATTTGACCTGATGAATGTGTATCCGCAGTTTTGGAGATTGGATTTGGAGCAAATTGGACTACGTGACGAGTCATCAGTGGAAAGGTCAGACTGTACAGAAAAATGAGGTAAGGGAATTGTGTGAGTAGCTAGAGGTAGCTACGCGTATATTAATAGTTTTTGTATACACTGAATATGTATGTATACATTGATATTGTACAGAGGTTCTAAAAATGGTTTAAATAATTTTGAGGATCGAAATAGGTGAAAAGACTATTTTACCCCTATTGAGGGAAGTTCACCTAAGGATGGTGAAGGCATGACATGCATGAAATGCATGATTTAAGGAATTTTTTGAATTAAAGATTTGATTTGTTTTAATCAAAGCAAATCGGTAGATTGGCCAGAAATTGTATAAATTTCACAAGATAACACTACGTAGGTGTTATTTATATTTAAATGGAAATCTCTTTGGAAAACGGCCAACTATCAAGTTTATATGGAAACAGATAGTGCCGACACGTAGTTCGCACTATATCTACGTTTGCGAATGTGCATAAATGTGCTTGAGCGGTTGCTTGTACTAACTTGTGTGACATCATATGCATGAAATGTGCTAGAGCATGGTACTCGCACTGATTTTTATTATTGTGAAATGAGAGCTGCTGGACCCTAGCTCGCACTCTATTTTGACATGTTTTGATTTGTTTTGATGTGGTATGCATAAAATGGTGCTGGAGCAATTGCTCGCACTAGTTTTAATGATTTGACATGCATGAGAGATGCTGGAGCTTAGCTCGCATCCTGTTTTGATTTGATATTGCATAAAGCCGTGCTGGAGTGTAACTCGCACGAGATTTGATTTAATTATGCATACAGCCATGCTGGAGTGTAACTCGCATGAGATTTGATTTACTTGAGCATTCATTTGTGCTGGAGCGTTGCTCGCACAAAGTTTTATATGGTTTTATAATTCATTTTAAAGCCGTACTGGAGTTTTTCTCGTACGAGGTTTTCACTGAGTTTTTATACATATCCGTACTAGAGCATTGCTCGTACGTGGATTTTACTTGAAATTATAATCAGTTTAAGTCGTACTGGAGCGCTGCTCGTGCACAGATTTTACTGATTTTTATGAAACCGTGCTAGAGCTTCACTCTCACGAGGTTTTCTGATATCATGAATATGCATGGAGCCGTGCTAGAGCTTCGCTCACACAGGGATTTATATTACATGCATATAGCCGTGTTGGAGCCTCCTGTAGACTGTGTGTCACAGTGAGATGATATGGTCACATGTGCACTCTGAGACAGAGATGATTTGGGTGGATAAGACCTATTGCAGGCACCCCTGATTGAGCTTGGGTTCACGGAGTACGTTGTACCGTGTATGTCACGCGGAGTACGCTGTACCGTGGGGATTATTAGCATTAGCCACGAGGCAGCAAGCCTTGCCCTCGCAATCTTGGTGTTATGCTGTTCTGGCGGGTAGGATGACCCACCTCCCGTTTCAGGTGTGATACCTCGCACACTAGGTACCGTGTTGCCAGGGATCACTAGGATATGGCCATAGTCCTCGATGTTACTGATATAATCAGTTGATTGTCTCACATGATATAACTATCGGTTAATAGACCAGGGTAGACCCGAGGGAAGGGTCAGGCCCCCGATTTGATGATTTTATACTGTGATTGCTAGATTTCAGGTGATTTTATGATATGTGACCCTGAAAGAAGAGTGGTTTTATAACCGAAGTTTTATAATGAATTTTAACGAATTGTTTTATGAGTTTGAAATGGAATTATGAGATTGTTTTATGAGTTGATTGACCCGAAAGAGTTAGTTTTTACTGCAGTTTTAATGAATTGATTTAAATACAGTAGCATGTGAAGTTTTCCATGCTTTCATTTGAAATCCATGATTTGTCTTATATGACATGAAAGATTACATGATCTTGATTAAATTCATGCTTATTATGATTTAATGATGTCACATAAAATGCTTTGATGCATAAGTAGTATGATTTATATGTGCACGAGCAATTTTATAAACTAAGTCATCGATGTTTGCATGACTTTGTGCGTGAAATTTTAAATGAAAAGAAATGGATTTAAGGCCATGGCATTATGAGCATGTAGATAGTGGAGCTATCTACTTACTTGCATAATTGCCTTACTGAGCGGGTGGTTTGCTCACCCCCTTATTTTCCCATCTTTTCAGGGCACTCGTAATATTTATTGAGCGGCTGAGGACTTGCATGCTTGGCATCCGCTGCTTCCCATCGAGAGACAGGTATACACATTTGTATAGTTTGTATCTAAATATGTAATGCATAGTACTGTAAACTGATATGATGTCGGGGGATGTAGAGTTATAAATACCAATGTGTATGTATTTATTTAAAGTCAAAAGATAGTAAACTCTGATAAATGAATGGGATAATGAAAGTGGAATGGTAAATAGTGTGAGGTGACTAACACCGAATCATAGCCCAACTGTGTTGTAGATTGGTCACGATGAGAGAAAGGTCAGAATTAAATAATAAATGAAAAAACGAAAAATTTACTCTGATTTTTAGGTAATTTGGGTCGTGACATTGTTAGTTGTTAAATTAGGTCAATCATTAAATGAAAATTGTAGGTTAGTTATAGTGCTTTTGTTTGTTAATTTTTAAATGTTAGATTTGTAGTTAATTTCTTAATTTTTCTAGGATTTTATTTCATTAAATCTTAAGTTAGCTTAATTTGCATTTTGATTAAGTAGTTTAATTGCATTTTAGGTTTGTTCAATTTTAGCTTAATTAATTTTGTTTCTTTATTTCAACATTTTATTTTGATTGCGTTAATGAATTTTTAATTGTTTTAATTATTTTTGTAGGTTGTTGCTTTTAATTGCTCGAAGCTCTGTAAGTAACTTTTAGTTCGATTTTATTATTTAGTTTATAGTTTTTATTATTCTATTGTTTTCTAGTAATTTTAATTAGCCTAGTAGATCACCCATCATCAAAACTTCATAATTTGCTAAGATATACTTAGGGTAAGATTAATCGGCAGTTGATTAGGCTAATCAACTTCTTTGTGGGTCGATAACTTGAGACTCAAATCCCATTATTACTTGTACGACTCGTGTACTTGCGGAGAAAACGTCTAGTTCGTACCAATAGTCGACCATCCCGGGCGAGATGCGACTCCAAAATCATGAATCGAGTCGTTATCATTAACACCGGGATAGACGATGAAATTCTGACCATGAACAGTCGTGCCACCATCCACTTGGAATTGAGAAGTGTTGAGCTCGACGATGTACTAAAGTGTTGGCGCATCTCGTATAGACGACTCAATATGTAAGGTCCGCCTCTCAATATGAGAAGGGCAAGCAATATTGCACTCCGCTCGGTTGCTCCTACGATACTCCTCTAAATCAGGATCAGGAAGTAGAGCCTCCACTGCAGGCTATTTTCCCCTGTCCCGATTTTGAGAAGTTGACCCCTTAGGGCGAGACGAAGAAACAGGAGAAGATCTCGTCCTTTCACCTTGAGGTCGCTCCCTAGAAGAAGTCCCCCTAACTTGATCTTGATTGGAGCTCGCAGTACATCTACGTTTATGTGGGCGAGGGCGAGCAGCCTTAGTAGGACTCTCAGTCTCTGCCAAATGATCAAAAGCCCTTCCGAGTGGACTCGTTCCTGAGGGAAGAACAAATGAAAAAGAGTTAGAGAAACCATTTGAAATAGATAATTATTCACAGATTAAAATGCAATACAAAATCTCCCGAATTAAGATAATCATCGAAAGAACGGATGTTAACTAAACTCTCGTCTGAAGGGAAGTCTAAAAAGGGGCTCCCAAAAGCCTCGCCCCGGCCCCAATCCAGGTCATCATCAGAAGGATCATTGGAATGTCCACACCTTAACCTCATTTGAGGGAATGAGAAAGTAAAATAGGCTTTGATGCGGAAACTGGAGCGATGGGCACACACCCCCAACCGACGGCAGCTATGTTTTCCAGAGTTAAAGGAGACAATGAAGCACTCTCATCATTTGTTTGCAACTGAGAGATAAAAGGACCATATACGTCACTTAAGTTAAGAAGCTGACTAAGGTTAGAAGGCCCATGTAAGACCCCGTATATGTATAATGATAATGTGTGTAATTGGATCAAATAATATGAATGGACTTGTAATGTAAAGTATGATTGATGTAAGTCCATGGATTCAATGTATGTATGTGTAATATGAATTGTAATGTACATACAAATTTCATTGAGTGCGAATATGAAGAAATGAGTTCTGGCAAGTGATGGATGTGATTGAAACTCAAGATGAGTAGTGTGGTAAAATGGAATGGAGTTATGCTTCCATTTAGTTTTATGTAGCATACCTTTGGACATACCATGAATGCACACAAGTTTCAATGTGCATAAGGTATGAATGGATGCCATTTTCAAGTTATAGAGGTGGATGGATGAGAAAATGGCCATGGCAATAGATTAAGGATGTGTTGGTATGAGTTGCAGTAAGGAAACTGCAGGAAATCTGGAAAACATGAGGGCCAGATCGATCTCATAGGATGAGAGATCGATCTGGAAGAGCCAGAATGCTCTTATATGGGCGAAAGAATAGAGCAGATCGATCTCCAATGGAGCCAGATCGATCTCCCAAGCATTCTGTAGTGAAAAGATCGATCCCCAAACACCCAGATCGATCTCCTTAGCTCTCTGTTTGGGAGCAGATCGATCTCAAGCTTAAAAATACCGTGAAAAAGAGGGATTTTAAGGGACCAGATCGATCTCCTCTTGGACCAAATCGATCTCCTCAAGCTATTTCTATATAAGGAGGGCTGAAAATCAAGAAATCTCGGGAAAAACACTAACCTTTCACTTTCAACCCAAAAACTTAACTTTTCCTCCCTAAAATCAGCCATTTCCAGCAAGAATTAAAGAGAGACCATTAGAGGCAAAGTTGTTCCTATTAAAGAGAAGAACAACATAGTGTGAAGGCATTTGCCCATTGTTGGTATTGACGGAGTTAAGGGCATTTCCATTTGGAGCAAGAAGAAAAATCATATTTGGTAACATTCTAACACTCCAATCCAAATACATTGTCTATTTAATTGATTTTGGAGTTGTTTGGCATGACTATTGATGGATAAATTATCTAGGGATATGGTGGAATTGGTGTAACCTAGAAAACCTAGAATGGGTATGATGTGAGAATATATGGGTTGAATGAGTTTATGATTTATGGGCATGCTAAAGTTGTTATTGAGGTAATGTTTATGATTTTAGATGGTTAAATGAGATTACATTGTGAGTTTGGAGGAATTGTGAAAATGGGTATGTATATGCTTGATAAATGCCATAGTGAGGGAATTCATGGAATATGAACACTATGAGCTTAATGTCGATTTAATATCGATTTTGAATAAGTTAATAGGCCTAAGAAGATCCATAGACTCGAGTTATGGATAAAGTAATGAAACGAGGCCTCACAAGCATTAATAGAAAACTATAGGTCGAATTGACTATAGTGAACGCACGATGTCATATTATATGGATCGAATATAAAGCGGGATACGATTTTGTGCAGTCCCGAAGAGTTCGTTGAAGGCGAATCGAACCGTACGAGTAAGCAGCTGAAGGAAGTGGAATCACACATCGCGATTCCAGGTAAGGGAATTTTGTGAGTATATAGAGGTAGCTGCTCGTATTTGGAACTGTGGGTGAATATTGGGTGTTTTATGAAATGCATGGTTGCTCAAATAAATGATTGATGGTATTCGTGAATGATGAGGAGTATATGCGTGGTTTTGGATTTGAAGTGGATTTTATGAAATGGGATAGTAAGGCTAATAATTGCATAAATCTAATGTTTTGATGCTTTTCAAAACGAAATTGCTTGGTTTTAAGCAAGCTTGTAGATGGGTCGGCTAGTATTGTATTGTTGTTGTGGAAAAGCATTTGTGAGTGCTAAACCCGATTGCTGGGATTGTTTAATTATGTATGAGCCGCCTATCGTATTTGTATGACATAAATCGCGCTAGAGCCTCGCTCACGCTGGATTTCTATGTTTTCATTTGTATGAAACGTGCTGGAGCTTAGCTCGCACCTTGATTTGGAAACTATGATGATGTTTATAAATCGTACTGGAGCTTCTGCTCGTACGTGGATTTTGAGTGGTTTTCTTATGAGTATAATCCTACTAGAGCTATGCTCGTACGCGTCTCTGTATGAGAGGATGCCTGAGTCGTGCTAGAGCTTTGCTCGCACAAGTTTGCACATTGTGACACGTATAAGGTTGTGAAAGTTGGTAAGATCCTTAAGCCTTACATCCTTAAGCCAACATCCTTAAGCCCAAAGAGGCGGGGAGGCTCTGTTAGGCAGGGAGGCTCTGTTCGGTGGGGAGGCTCTCTTACGGTGGGATCCTTAAGCCAACATCCTTAAGCCCTGGAGGGGCGGGGAGGCTCTATTAGGCAGGGAGGCTCTCCTACATGGGTACGGTAAGATCCTTAAGCCCTACATCCTTAAGCCAACATCCTTAAGCCCAAAGAGGCGGGGAGGCTCTGTTCGGTGGGGAGGCTCTCTTACGGAAGGATCCTTAAGCCCTACATCCTTAAGCTAACATCCTTAAGCCCGAGGAGGCAGGGAGGCTCTGTTAGGCGGGGAGGCTCTGTTCGACAGGGAGGCTCTCCTTCACGGATATGGAAAACTCTTGGTATGGGGTAGGTAAGACCTAGGAATGGCACCCCCAATCACGATATGAGTCTGCGGAGTACGCTGTTCCGTGTATATCACATGGAGTACGATGTACCGCATGATGGTTATGTGGTGAGAAAGTCTGGCGAGGGATAATCCATCTTCGTGCCAGCGTGATACCCCGCACACCTGGATGCGTGTGGTCTGGGATGATTTATGATGTAATGGTCCACATAGGCACTTTTGATATAGTGACCTAGTTTTGATACACATGCATGAATTGTGAAATGAAAATGTGGTTGTGATTGTGAGTTGATTTGATGGTAATTATGTGTTGAGAAAGAGGTTTATGATGTTGGTTTAAAAAGGAGATTTCTTAATGAATTGCCCTTTTTATGAATTTAAATGAGATTGAGCATGAGATGATTTATACATTATGTTTCTACCATGTTTTATATGCCAATGCACATGATTTTGATACATGATATATATGTGTATTCACATGGCATAGTTTTATTCCTCATGCTCCTACCATAAATGATTTATGCATAACACTATCAGCATGTAGATAGAGTAGTTATCTACCATGCTTGCATTATTGCCTTACTGAGCATGTGGTTGCTCATCCCACTCTATTTTCCCCCCTACAGAGCGTGCATAGTAGCCCAGTAAGGACTGAGGCGTGGTATTTTGGACTCCGCTGCATCTCCATTGCTAAGAGGTATATACACAGTGATTCTTTTTGTATCTAAACAATGTAAAAGCACAATATTCTTTTGAGTTGTAATTATGGGGGATGTAGATGTCAGTAAAACATGTATTCGTATAAGTACACGATTAAATGTAAATGTATGACATCGTTTTAATTAATTGAGAATGAATGAGATGTGGTGTTTATTATTGACTCACAGCCCAACAGTGTGTGGTGAGTTTAGTTCACGACCGGGTAAGGTAACAGTAAAACGCGAAAAATTTTCAGTGATTTTCTGTTAAAGAGAATGGAATTGGGTCGTGACAGCCCATGGAGACACTACTGAGTGGGGATGTGTAAAGTCGAAAGGATCTTGACAATAAGCCAATCGGAGGCATAATTTTGCAATTTAGATGGAGGCTTCCCGAAAACTTTGCTACTCTGCCCCTTCCTGAAAACCTTTTAAATACAAAAATGAGTCGAGTTCCAAACACTACGAACTCTGAAGAAGGAGTTAAACACGGGAATATTGGGCGTAACATTAAATCTAGAAAATACAATTGTAAACCCAATCACTTGCGCCCATCCATTAGGGTGAAGTTGAGCAGGGACTATGCCATAATGTTAAAGGAAAGCAACTCTGAAGCCTGGTAAGGGAAAACGAAACCCAAATTCTAATAAAGCTTGGTGGATGAGAACACAACTACTAATAGCTTGAGGGGTGCATTCCGCATCAGTTGGGACCTTATAATAATAGCCTTCGGGAAGAGGAAAAGCATTATGAATAAATTCAAAATCCGACTCCCCAAGCTTGGAATAAGATTCTAAATGAATTTGTTTCTCAGTACCTTGTCTAGCCATCCGAAGTAAATTGAGCAAAGTATGACGGATTATGCCGCGAGGGTATGCTGCCGCAAGAGTATACTTGCTGCGAGGGTATGGTGCTGCGAGGGTTCTGCTGCGAGGGTATGCTGCCGCCAGGGTATGATGCCGCAAAGACATACTTGTCGTAAGGGTATGCTGCCACGTGGGTATGCTACCGCTAGAGGTATACTGCCGCAAGAGGTATATTGCCGCGAGGGTATACTTGCCGCAAGGGTATGCTGCCGTGAAGGTATGTTGTCGCGAGAGGTATACTGCCGTGAGAGGTATATTGCCGCGAGAGGTATACTTACCATGAGGCTATGTTGCTGCAAGAGTTTGCCACAAGGGTATGCTTGCCGCGAGGCTATACTGCCGTAAAAGCCTGCTGAGTCTGCTGCGAGAGTTTTCCGTGAGCGTTTTATCCAAGAGAATATACGAGTAAAGCGACGCCGACGACTCATAGCACTTATATATATGCCACAAGATGCGTAGACTTCTACAAACAGATGACTCTAATCGCAAATAATCTTAAAAAATAATAATTACGAAAAATAATACAGTAAACAAAGGGTACTCTTTCGCAAAGTTACAACTTACAGAAAAGTGGGGAGCAATTGTTATGGACAAAAATATTAAAAATACTTGATCCAATAAAAAAATACCATGTGGCATGAGGAAGATCAAATATTTTATTCATTATATATATATTTTGAATAAGACAAAAAATGGACATTTAGTCCAAGGATACATACATAATTACAGGCAGAATAAATTCGTATAAATAGGGGACAAGTATGACTCAAAAACCTAAGTCTCTATTTGCTTTACAGAAACTCTGCCAAATTCCCTTCTGACCTAAGCATCGGAGTACTTACGCAAGGAACAACCCCTGCGTGCCTCTGATAACTCCTTTTCTTACAGAGCTTTCGGTATCACGTGATAAGAAGATCAAAGCGATGACGTCAACAAGATATCATTATTGTGTTTGGCTACAATAGAATCAATTTCACTTTACTATAGATTCCAAATTATTTAAGGAGCCTATGCCGGTTTACACTTCACCCCCTTCAACAAGTGTACAAAGTGACCACTTAAATAAAGAGACAAATGGGATACACAAAAGGTGAGAATGAAATATATATATATATATATATATATATATATATATTATGAAGTTTGACTAAATGAAATGAAATATATTAAGAAATAATATTAATATTTTTTGTTAACTTAAAAAAATATGGTTTAGAAGATCATTTTATTATTTTATTAAATTAATTATAATATTTATGAAAAGTATTATTAATCATAATTAATTAATAAAAAGTCAGTATTAATTATATAAGTATTAATTATAAATGATTAATTACTTAATAATTAAAAATAATTTAATTATTAATTGAAAAAGTCAAAGTAAGTGAATACATTCATTAATGTCTTTTCGAATAGTTTTCTTGCTTCACATATTTTTAAAAATCTTTTAAAAAATAAAAAATATATCATATTATAAAATTAATGAATTTATAAGAAAATTGTAAAAAAATTAAAATTGTCGACTGAGTCGAGTCAAACTTTGACTTCAAATGATGAATTTAAGACTTGACTTGATATTTTATTGGACAACATTTATCAGTACAAGTCTATCTAATATGTTAATATTTTTTTTTCAAATTCACTGAGAAATAAACAAGCCTTTTATGATTGGATGTAGGAGAGATCATAACTCGTATAAATCAAAAAAATTGATCAAAATCGATCATAATTAATAAAATCAATTCATTTTTCTTAATTTCTGTTTAAAAGCGATTATTATCTTATTTAAGATGACTAATTTGATTAATTTTCAATTTTAAAATTTATGAATTGAATTAATCAAAATACTCAAAATATTAAAAAACTATACTAGTTATATAAATATGTTATTAATAATTTTACTTATAGCTTGAAATGTCAAATCTAAACCAAATCTCAGTCAATAATTTTCAATTTATCTTTGGCGTTTGGTAATAGAAGCACATTAGCAAGTCCCTTATGATTCAAGAAAGATACTACGAGGAATTTTTTTTTTTTGTATTGGGTTGCCTAGCCGAACGAGCCAATGAAAATGAACCTCGAACCAATGAAAATGGAGGTCCATTTTAACTGGTTCGTTTTTCATTACTCTTCATGCTTTTTTCTTTTTTTGTTTTTGAAGATACAATGTCGAGACTCTTTTAATTTTCTTGGGTTTGATATTGCAATGTTTAGAGTTGTAACAGTTTTTTAGAACTAATCAAAATATCTTGAATGAGGTAGTATTATAATCAGTTTCTTACTTTTCTTTTTGAAGAGTGGAATAAATGACCAACATATTTGCTCAAATCGATTTAGTTAGGTTGATTCTAGTAATTTCGGTTAATTATAAAATTTGATCGATTTAATTTATATATATATATATATATATATTAAATCAACTAACTAACCAAAACTTCTCTTTCCTGTAGTTGAGAGCGTCTTTCTCTTAGTGAGAATTTTTCCTCATTTTTTCTAAAGAGTCTTCAGGTCTAGGTTTTCTTATTTGCTATCGTAACTTCCCGTAGGTTAAATCTACCATTAATGACGTTGTGAAAGAGTCTTTTGATATTGAAATTTTCTTTCTTAATGAGTTTTTCTTTTTAGGATTTGTTTTGTTGTGTTTTTTCAGGAAATCTTGAGTTCTCAAATTCTATGTTGATAGGGAAATAGAAGGTGGTCTCTCTATAATTCTAATTGTTTGTTTGTACATCATGATCTGATTGGTTTCAAGGGAGAGTTAAGATCATGAAGGATTTAAAAATCAATTCAGAATCGGCAGGGGATGAGTTAAAGAAAGCAATTAGCAATGCTTTGTTAGAGAAGATCATCTCTGGGAAGACTTTGAATAGGAAAGGTGTTATTGGTGTGTTATAGAGTGTGCGGTCTTTAACAGAGATAGTTGACATTAGGGAGATAGGAAAAAAATCTTTATTCAATTTTTTTAGGGATGAGCAATGTATGGAGGAGGCATTAGAGAATGGTCCTTGGTCTATCCTGGGGTTTTGCTAGAATTTGAAGAAATGAGAGGTAGAAAAGGTTGTGCTGGAAATGTGTTTTGATAGAGTTTGGTTTTGGATCTAAATATATAATCTGCCTTTGGAGATGTTTATAATAAAAAATGTTGAAAATATTGGAAAAGTCATTGGCGATCTTGTAAAAGTTGAAGAACCAATATGAAATCAAGGGATAGTAAGGAGTTTCTTAAGGGTTAGGGTAGCAATTAACATAAAGAAGCCATTTATGGTGGGGTTTAGGGTGCCAAGAGATGGAGGTAGACAGATCTGGCTTGAGATCAAGTATGAAAAAGTAGCTGATTTCTGCTTTTATTGGGGAAGATTGAGACATGTTTTAAGAATTGTAGAGAAGCTTTAAACATGATGAAAGAGGGGAGTGGTAAATGGAGGTATGGTTTGTGGATGAAAAGTAGCAACTTTGAAGAAGATATCAGATGGGTTAATGGAGGCAATGGTAGGAAGGAGAAGAGATGAAGTTGATGGATGGGAAAGGAAAGGGAGAAGAAGGAAAGGGTAGCGCATGAGATTGAAGAGATATAGTGGTGCGTGGATGGAGTCTTTGCAATATCAAAGTCAAATGGTTAGTAAAAACCTAACAAATTTGGGTAGGAATAAGAAACAGAGGGAAAGGATGGTTAATGTGGAGGTTATTACAGATGATATGGAACGAGGTTTTGGGGTTTCAGGAGGTAGTTTAAAAGATCCCAAAGGATTTAATGAAGGTAACAAGGGTAATTATAGAAACATGTATACTTAGATTTTAGATAATGTGGCAAAAAAAGTGATAGAAAGAATGTGGCGGTTAGTTTACAGAATGTGGAGGGAATAAAAAATTGCAAGTTTGAATATGAAAGTAGAAGCGAGGTTTAACTAGGAGTTTGAGAGAAATAGTTATGTCACGACCCAAATTACCTAAAAATCAGAGTAAATTTTTCGCTTTTTCATTTATTATTTAATTCTTACCTTTCTCTCATCGTGACCATCCTACAAATAGTTGGGCTATGATTCGGTGTTAGTCACCTCACACTATTACCATTCCATTCCCATAATCACATTCACATATCAGAGTTTACTATCTTTTGACTTTAACTTAATACATACAAAATGGTATTTACTTAACCTTACACCCCCGACATCATATACGTTTACAGTACTGTGCGTTACATATTTACATACAAAACTATACAAATGTGTATACCTGTCTCTCGATGGGAAGTAGTGGATACCAATGCATGCAAGTCCTCAGTCGCTTACTAATTACTATGCTCTGAAAGATGGGAAATAAGGGGGTGAGCAAACCACACGCTCAGTAAGGCAATTATGCAAGTAAGTAGATAGCTCCACTATCTACATTCTCATAATGTCATGCCCTTAAAATCCATTTCTTTTCATTAAAATCTCAAGTACAAAACCAAGCATATATCCATGACATAGTTTATCAAAACTATTTGTGCATATAGAAAGCATGTAATTCATGCATCAATATCATTTTATGTGACATCCTTAAACCATAATTAGCATGAAGTAAAACAAGATCATGCATTCTTTCATGTCATGTAAGACAAATCATGAGTTTCAAATGAAAGCATGGAAAACACCATCATGCTACTGCATTCAAATCATTTCATTAAAATTGCAGTATAAACTAACCCTTCTGGGTCAATCGTCTTATAAAACAATTCATTTTAAAACTTCGGTTATAAAACCACCCTTCTTTCAGGGTCACATCATAAAATCATAAAATCATAAAATCGGGGGCCTGACCCCTCCCTCAGGTCTATCTTGGTCTATCGACCAATAATTATATCATGTGAGACAAGCAGCTGATTATATCAGTAACATCGAGGACTATGGCCATATCCTAGTGATCCCTAGCAACACGGTACCTAGTGTGCGGGGTATCACACCCGAAACAGGAGGTGGGTCGTCCTACCCGCCAGAATAGCATAACACCAGGATTGCGAGGGCAAGGCTTGCTGCCTCGTGGCTAATGCCACTCCACTGTAACAATCCCACGGTACAGCGTACTCCGCGTGATATACCTGGTACAACGTACTCCGTAGACCCAAGCTCAGTTAGGGGTGCCTGTAATAGGTCTTATCCACCCATATCATCTCTGTCTCAGTATGCACGAGTGAGCATATCATCTCACTGTGACACACAGTCTACAGGAGGCTCCAACACGGCTATATGCATGTAATACAAATCCTTATGTGAGCGAAGCTCAAGCACGGCTCCATGCATATTCATGATATCAGAAAACCTTGTGCGAGCAAAGCTCTAGTATGGTTTCATAAAAATCAGTAAAATCTGCGTACGAGCAGTGCTCCAGTACGACTTAAACTGATTATAAATTCAAGTAAAATTCAAATACGAGCAATGTTCTAGTACGGATATGTATAAAAACTCAGTGAAAACCTTGTACGAGAAAAACTCCAATACGACATTCAAATGAATTATAAGAACCATATAAAACTTTGTGCGAGCAACACTCCAGCACAAATGAATGCTCAAGTAAATCGAATCTCGTGCGAGTTACACTCCAGCACGGCTTTATGCATGAATAAATCAAATCTCGTGCGAGTTACACTCCAACACGACTTTATGCATGTATAAATCAAATTTCGTTCGAGTTACACTCCAGCACGGCTTTTATGCAATATAATATCAAAACAGGATGCGAGCTAAGCTCCAGCATCTCTCATGCATGCCAAATCATAAAAACTAGTGCGAGCAATTGCTCCAGCACCTTTTTATGCATATTAGGTCAAAACAAGTCAAAACATGTCAAAACAGAGTGCGAGCTAGGCTCCAGTATCTCTCATGCATTTCAAATCATAAAATCAGTGCGAGCAACCGTTCTAGCACATTTCATGCATATGATGTCACACAAATCAGTGCGAGCAACCGCTTAAGCACATTTCTGCACATTCACAAACGCAAATATAGTGCGAACTACGTGTCGGCACTATCTGTTTCCATATAAACTTGATAGTTGGCCTATTTTCCAAAGAAATTCCATTTATATATAAATAACACCTACGTAGTATTATCTTGTGATATTTAAACAATTACTGGCCAATTTATCGATTTGCTTTGATTAAAAACCAATAAAATCCCTTAATTCGAAAAATTCCTTAAATCTTGCATTTCATGCATGTCATGCTTTCACCATCCTTAGGTGACTTCCCTCAATAGGGGTAAAATAGTCTTTTTACCAATTTCGATCCTTAAAATCATTTAAACCACTTTTAGGACCTTTAGACAATATCAGTGTATACATACATATTCAGTGTATATAAAAACTATTTAAAGTACGCGTAGCTACCTCTAGCTACTCACACAATTCCCTTACCTCATTTTTCTGTACAGTCTGACCTTTCCATTGATGACTCGTCACGCAGTCCAATTTGCTTCCAATCACATCTCCGGAACTGCGGATACACATTCACCAGGTCAAATACAATACAATTTAATTGTATTTCATATTTTCTGTGCTTAATTTAAATCATTGGGCACGTTTACCCATATTGGGCTCGATTGTACCATAATAGGCCTTAATCGGCCTTAAGCCCGTTTTCCACTTACTATTCAGATTATCGAGGCCTATTAGGCTCACTGGGCTCATTAGTAATTATTGAGCCTCGTTCTACACTCTCCGATATCTTAATTTAGTATTTACGACAATTTATTCAAATTTTTAAAATTTAATTCATTTATGCGAAAATTAAATCCGTAATTCATCAACACGCATAACGATGTAAATTGTCATAAATAAAGGTTACTTACCCGAGATTCCATGATAGTATGCAAATCGAGGTTGTCTTGAGCTCTTGGTTGACGCCAATTGTTAAGCTACACAATTTAATATTTTTCCGGGTAAATTTTCAATCGGATATTAATCAAATTAAATATTTCGAAATTTAAATCAGTCAATTCGACTGCTTACCGACTTACCTGTAGCTCGATTGCATCACTGGAATTTTTTCCAATTTTTTTCTCTTTTTTTCCCTTTTTTTTCCTTTTTTCCTTCTCTTTTTGGCTGAACCGGTCCGGTCTGGTTCAACCCGGTTCAGACCGCTGGTTCGTTCCGATTTGGTTCGACTATTCAGTCTGGTTCGACATCATTTGCTCGTTTCAGCACCGTCCGATCGGTTCCCGACGTGATTCCGGTGCCATTCAGCTCGGCTGCACCTGGGCATCCAAAATCGGGCCTCGGCTGGAGTCAAAACGGCGCCGATGGCCGCCGATCAAAGTTTCTTCCCCCGCAGCCTCTCTTTCGTTTTCGGCATGCTCCGCCGTTCTCGACGCGCGTCACCGCCGCTTATGGTTTGCCCGAGGTCGGGCTGTATTCGTCGGCCCTCGCCGGTGGCTCACCGGTGAACCTCCTCCTCGGTCTCGGCTTCTTCGGTTTTGGGTTTCTTCATTTTCCTCTGTTTTCGCGATTTTCATTTCAGAATTCGTTTTTTTTACTTTATTTATTTATTTATAATTTATTTTTATTATTATTTTATTCATTAAATATATTAAAATTGCCAAAATATCTTCAAAAATTTATATTAAATTCATTTAATCCGTAAATGAATTTCTTAATCTGATTTTACCTTTTCGGTATAATTTTTGATTATTTTCGAGATTATTTTCCGATACGAAAATTTCGGTTTATTCCAATAAATTCATATCTTGATCAATTTAACCCGAAATTTAATTATTTCTTCGTTATTGATCAAATTTCTCAAATCTCATATTTTTAATTAAATTTTCTTGTCACGATAAATACTGAGTTTCGATCTTTTGACCGTTTTGTCCTTGCATGTTTTCAGGAATACCATTTTAGTCCTTTTGCATTTTTAAATGCACTCGAAAATTTTTATTCATTCCTTTTTGCTCTTACGATAAAAATTGGGTCTTACAATCTCCCCCACTTAAGAAATTTGGTCCTCCAAATTAGAACCAAGTCAAAAGGGTCTATAAATAACTCCGGGTACATCTATTGTATCATATACTGTCATCCTCAAGTGACTTTCTCCGGAGTGTAATACTACCATCATACTTAACTAGGGAGATCATCTTAAACCTCAACACTTTCTCCTTCCTATTTAATACCCGAATCGATTTTCCAATCATATGTTATACTTTCATTGAGCTAAGCTGTTGAAGCTCATATCCGATCACATATATCGGGTCCGAATAATATTTCTTAAGCATCATAAGATAGGACACATTGTGGATGCCTGCTAATGCAAGTGGTAACGCCAACTTATAGGCCTTGTCTCCCCCTCTGTCCAATCTCTTTCTAAATCTCGTTACGTCCTTAGGACATGTAACTGCCACAATACTGATTCACCCTCGGTGAATTCCAATGGTTTCCCGTCTCTTTTCAGCATAGTCTTTTTGTCCGCTCTGAGGTGTTCTTAATCTCTCACAATCCAACTGAACATCCTTAGATGTTTGTCTTACCAATTCGAAAATAATTCTCTATCTGTCACCCACTTCTTCTTATCCAAGTTAGGGAACAACTCCCTACGACCATATAATGCCTCATATAACTTGTTATCCCGATACTCAAGCAACAACTGTCATTAGTGCAAATTTGATTAGTGACAATCGATCATCCCAAGAGCTTATAAAATCAATAGCACATGCTTTCATCACATCCTCCAGAACCTGTACAGTCCTCTCTGACTAACCATCTGTCTGAGGATGGAAGTTGTGCTAACACTCAATTGGGTTCCCATAGCTTCCTGAAGTGGAAAGTGAAGCGGGAATCTCTATCTGATGTCATTCTCCCTGGAACGCTACATAATGTCTCACAATTTTCCATTCACATAAATCTGCCTACACACTCAGAGTATCTGGGGATTTCCATAAACAGAAGGTGGGCAGACTTAATCAATCCATCGACTATCACCCAGATAGTCTCGTGATTCATCGGGTCCTCTATAACCCATCACAAAATTCATGGTAACTTGTTTCCATTTTCGTGTCAATATAGGTAGAGGCTGCAATAACTCTGCAAATTTCTCGTACTCTACCTTAATCTGCTGACATACGAGACACTTTTTCACAATCTCTACAATGTCCCTTTTCATATCTGACCACCTATACCTTTTTCAGAGATTCTGATATATTTATTATTTCTCAGATGCACTGAATGTCCCGAAGAGTGAGCTTCTGACAATAACACTATCTCTGCTACTATGGTCCTGGGGAACACTTATACTTTCTCTGAACCTCTGTAAGTCATCATCACTCTCTGTGAACTCTGTCACTATATCCTTCTGAATCTGACCCACACTATCGACACTATGTCGATCATCACGCTAAGCCTGGCAAATCCGGTCACACAAATCCGGTTCTAACCTCAGGCTAGCTGTCACAAAATCACTGTCATCATCAGAAGGGATCACATCACTACTGAGGCTCAGAACTGCTCTAGCAGCTCACACTCCCTGACCATCATATGTGATACCATCCCGAGGCTCTTTCTGTTCAAGGCGTCAGCCATTACATTAGCCTTTCCTGGGTGTTACAATGTTCACTATCAAAATCCTTAGAAGCTCTAACCCTCTTGGTTATCTCCTATCCAACTCTTTCTATGAACACAGATACTCGGGGCTTTTACGATCAGTGCATACCCGACATTTCTTACCATTTAAGTGGTGGCGCCATACTTTCAGTGAAAACGCTACGACGGCCAACTTTAAATCATGGGTCAGATAGTTTCTCTTATGGTCCTTGAACTATCTGGATCCATAAACAACTATCTTCCCATTTTACATCAATACACAGTCCAATCCTTATTTTGAGGTATCCATACACATTGAAACCTCTTGAGCTGTTGGTTATAGTGAGAATAATTACCGTGGTCGGTTTATTACTTCAATATACCCAAAACTCACGGAAGCTACTTTTGTACTTATCATCCCACTCGTATTCAATCTTTTTCCGAATGAGATGTGTAAACTGAGCAGCCCATTTCGAGAAACTCTCAACACCTCTTCTGTAAGACAGTTTCCTATTGCTACTCATGCTCTTCTCTGGACTTCGAATACATCATAATATCATCGCTAAAGATGACAACCAATTGGTCCATGTAAGGTTTAAATACCTTATCGTAGTTGAGTTCCACTGAATATTTTAATTTCCCATATCCTTGACCTATGTATGCATAACGTATAATGTCATTTCGAAATCACTTCTGTTCAAGATACTAACCCGCGTCATTTCCTTTTTCTTATATTAACGGCTTTTATAAAATTTTAATTTTTAAACCTTCATGATTAATCGAATTCTGTATTTCTTTATCGTACCAGTAAAGGTACCCAAATTTTAAATGCATATATTACGACTATCGATTTCAATTTATAGGTTATGTGTGCGCTTATCGACGCTGTCAAGTCTTCAGGTGGGGAAGTATTTTGAAATACCATTATTAACCCTCAGACTTGACCATAATTACTTTACATATCAGTCCATGTGGTCACAATTCATATTCGTTACTAATTGCTTTAATCCAAATTATTTGTATTCAGGATCTATCACATCTTAAAGCTTATCTCCTTTCATATATCACTTATAACAAACTCTTTCCTTACTTGTCAAACTTACAGTACACCTTTCAGTGATATTTTCACCCCTGTTTTCAACTTACAATCCCTATACCCATATTCAGCTAGTGAAAATCAGCTAACTATCATCATCTTGCCTAAGGGTACAAGCTTCTCATCTTTCACTAGCTTATAAGCAACTGAAGGCGGTATTAATAAATGCATGGCACCAGGATCAATTAAAATAATTAATTCATTATTCACAACTTGTAAACCCCACAAATTTCCTACATTTAATTAAATAATATAAAAATGGAAATGATATATATTAATGGAAGTGCGAATATCCGTTGTAGGGCTAGAGGACTATAGGAACCGAGAAGCCCGTGGGATGACCGGGAACCCGAAGATACAAGAAGTGATAAGGCGAATGCAAGTACGGAGGGATTAGAAAATTTTAATTTGTTAATTGAAAATTGTTGATGTAAACACTTGTATCGAGAATTTATGAAGAATGATGGAATCCCGGTATTATTTCATTTTTGGAATAATGAAAATTTCATGGAAGGCATGGATATGATGTCATTGGATAATTTTACAAGAAAATGTATATGTGTAGATATATATATAGGTGAATATGTATATATAAATATACATGACATTTAAATAGATGGATAATAATATATATATGTATATAACAAATATATATTATGTAATGTATAGTATTTAATATATATGTGTCAATAAATTTAAAATTAAAGTATAAGACAATTAAAAAAAATGAAATGGGAGCCATACAAAAGAATAATAACAATACAATGTATATAAACAAATAATACCTATATACAAATATAATATATATATATATTATGGCATGTACGGAATTGGCTTAGAAAAGCCAATTCCGTCTACCACTATTTGGAATTGGGAAAGGAAATTAAAACAGAGAGCTGGGCGGGAACCGAAAGAAGAAGGAAGAAAGGAGAATAGGAAGGAGAAGAAAGGAGGGAGGAAAGAAAGAGAGGTCTGGCCGAGAGAGAAAGGAAACCAGGAAAGAAGAGGAAGCTGTCCTGCCGAGGAAGAAGAAATGGAAAGGAAAGAAAGGAAAGGGGAGCTGTCCAGCCGAGGGAGGAAGAAAGAAAAGGAAAAAAAGAAAATAGAGGGGCTGCTGGCCGAGGAAGAGAGGAGAAGAAAAAGGAAAGGAATGGAGGAGAAGAAGAAGGGGAGAGGGCTAGAAAATGAAGCTAGAAATGAAGGCTGGAACAGAGGCAAGGGAGGAGGGAAAGAAACAGAACCGGGATTGAAGAGACAGTAGCTGACCGAGAAGAAGAAACCGAAGCTGTTGGGAGCAGAACAGGGGTACGTGACTGGGTCTGAAGCTGTTGGGAACAGGAGCTGAACAGAGTAGATTGAAGCAGTAGCAGCCAGGAAGTGATGATAACAGGGGAAGAATGAAGCTGGAACCGAGGGAGAAGGAGACTACAAATTGGAGCTAACCGAGAGCAGGGGAGGCCGACGGGAGGAAGAAGAAGGCCAAAGGAATTGAACTGAAAATCGAGACCAGTGAAGAGGAAAGAAGCAGCAAGGCAACGGAAACAAATCAAGAAGAAGAGGGGCTGGAACCGAGAAAGGAGAAAAGAAAATGTGAAAAGAAAAGAGAAAAAAAAAAGAGGAAAGAAGAACAAGGAAATAGAAAAGGTAAAAGGATATATTTATGTTTATGTGTATATTTAATATACATGTACATTTATATTGAAATACAAGCTTGTTTAGTGTAGATTTAATTTGGCAAAAATGAGAATGATGAGTAGTAGGCAAATATGTGTGTATATGAGATAAGGAGAAAAAAATGGGAAAACAATATTAATATATATATATATATATATATATATACATGTATAGGAGTGTATATATATATAAGTATACTTATTTATTTAGGTACATATACATATAGGTGTATATAATGAATTGGGTATGCTAGTATTTCTACAAAAAAATATGTATGCATATGTGATAAGGAAAAATGGAAAACAATGATAATATATATATACAAAGGAGTGTATATTTTTATATATATATATATATATATTTATTTATTTAGGTGCATATACATGTGGGGGTATGAAAGGTGAATGTGTGCAAGTATATATATGTATATACAAAGAATGTATATATATGAGATAGGGAAACATGAAAACAATAGAAATATATATATATATATATATTTATATTTATGCGTGTATACATGTGGATGTATATAATAAAGGTATATGTTAATACTTGTAGGAACAAAATATATAAATAGTGAAGAAATATATAAACGTGCGTGTTGGCCTAAGGATACACAATAATACGTACACACGCAGTAGTAATGATAGGTTATGATTTTTAACGCAATTCGGACAATTCGCATGAATAGGGTGCTAAGTATACAATTTCGGTGTAGGTGATTGTAGAAGGAATTAAAGGAGGTACTAGGAGGCGTCACCGTTCGAATTCGAGATACTCGATAAATCGAGGTAAGGGGTATTATTTAACTTAGTTCTGATAATGCATTTTTGTTTCATCGATAAATGATTTTATGAAAGAGCATATGATTTGAAATGATTTATCATTGCTTTCATACTTGCGAAGCATGTTTTAAATTGTCGAAATGTTCCCCGAGTATTTTCCATGTTGTGAAATGAATTTCCTAAGGTATGAAGTGTATGGATGTTTTACATTTATTTATGTTTTTATATCCATATTGTTAAAGAAACTTTCGACAATTTCAAAAATATTTAAGAAAAGAAATTTGTTTTCGAAAGGGGATTGTGGGGGCCACCTCTTGAGTCCTACGGGAACAAAGTACCACACAGTTTTTCTATTTTATGAAAGAGTTTTCAAATTCCAAGGATTCGACTTTATTACTCGATATGAGTTTATGGGTTATAAAACCCAAGAAAGATTTTGAAACTTTGTTTTTGAGACTATAGGCTTCATGCATGGTTACTTCTTGTGGTGTTTCGGCTGCACCACTTGAGGTGCCAGTACGTTGGCCCCTTTAGTACTTGACTTAACTTGTGTGGAAGATGTCGTGCTACTGGTGGTTTACGATGATGTTTGGTAGTATCTCGTGCCCACGCAGCACGGATGAATGTTCCCCGCACGATGAGTGCCACAGGTGCCCGTGCCCTCGCTATGTGCTAGTATATGATAAGAAATAAGAAGATACTACCCATGTTTATAATTATTATTGCTGTACGAACCTGATCCATTCTACAGCCCCCTTACCATGGCCATAGGTATGATGACTCTCCACGGAGAATGACACGTATCGCATGACTTAGTTATAGCCTAGTCTCCTCGATTTGATTATGAAAAATCGACTATGATGAATATGTGTTTTCATGATTACGAAATATTCATGAAAAGGTTACGAAATGATTATGAAATATTCATGAAATGTTTACGAAATGGTTATGAATTATTCATGAAAAGTTTACGAAATGATTATGAAATATTCATGAAATATTTACGAAATAATTATGAAATATGCATGAAATGTTTACGAAATGGTTATGAAATATTCATGAGATGTTTACGAAATACTATGAAATATTCATGAAATGTTTATGAAATGATTTATGAAATGTTCATGAAAGGTTTATGAAAAGTTGTAAAATGGTTAAGCATGTGATTTGTTTTAAAGACACCATGCTTTATGACGATTACGCATGAAATGAAAGTTTGTGTATTGCATTAAGTTTCGTTCTATGAACAATTTCAAATACTTTTATATATCACAACTTGTCACGACCCAAACTACCCAAAAATCAGAGTTAATCTTTCGCGTTTTGTTATTTTCTTTCATGCTTACCTGTCCTCTGATCGTGACCACACTCCACTAACAAATTGGGCTGTAAGTCAATGCCAGTCCCACCATTCATTTACCATATAACTTAATTCTTTCTCAGTCATTTATAAGTGTTTACAATATTTATACATCCCCTAAAGTTACTTACAACATGTTACTGTGCTATGCTTATTTAGATACAATATGTACAAGTGTGTATACCTTAAATGATGGGCAGCAGCGGATATCTGGAATGCAGTACTGAGTCACCTCAACTTCAACTGGAGATTATCTGTGTGAGAAAATGAAAGGGGTGAGCACATCAAGTTCAGTAAGGTAATCCTACGAACAAGTAGGTAACCATACTACCTACATGAACGTGGTGCCATGCATAAACCACCCTTTCTCCACACATTTTAAAACAGATGATATGAGTTATGATGTTATGTAAATCCATTCGCATGGCAAAAATTCAACATGCAATTATTTCAAATAATTTCTTTCTCATTTACAATGTCACAACAAGGCCAAGACTCAACCCATCCCTCGGGTGGTCCTGACTCACATAAAACCATGAAAATCGATTTGCATTCACACATGGGTTTGAAAAGCATGGAAATAGCATCATGCAAATTTAGTTTAAAACCCAGTTTCAATCACCGTCAAGATCATCAACATGCGAGACTAGGCAACATCTGTATATCGATAATAACCAGGACTATGGCCATGTGTCCTCGGGAGTTCCTCTGCTACATGGATCCTGGTGTACGGGTTCTCACCATGATCGGGAACCGCCCGGGAGGTGGGTCACTCCATCTCGTCGGTCTTATCCGATCCCATGCATCAGAAGATGCCGCATCCGAAGATGTCGTATCCGAAGATACCACACGGTACATCGTACTCCATGCTACTTGCACGGTACATCGTACTCCGTGGACCCATATCGCTCTAGGTACTCCAGCCCAAATGGCCTGTGTCACTACCCAAACTACCCAAAAATCAAAGTTAATTTTTCGCGTTTTGTTATTTTCTTACCTGTCCTGGAATCATGACCAACACTCCACTAATAATTGGGCTGTGCGTCAATGCCAGTCCCACCATACCATTACCATCTAACTTATTTATTCTCCAGTCATTTATAAAATGTCTACAATATTTATACATCCCCTAGAGACACTTACAAACATGTTACTGTGCTATGCTTATGTAGATACAATATGTACAAGTGTATATACCTTATATTGATGGGCAGCAGCGGATATCCGGAATGCAGTACTGAGTCGTCGCAACTTCAACTGGAGATTATCTGTGGGAGAAAATGAAAGGGGTGAGCACATCAAGCTCAGTAAGGCAATCCTACGAACAAGTAGGTAACCATACTACCTACATGAACGTAGTGCCATGCATAAACCACCTTTCTCCACACATTTTAAAACAAATGACATGAGCTTATGATGTTATGTAAATCGAGTTTGCACGAAAAATTCAACATGCAATTCTTTTAAATTATTTCTTTCTCTTTAAAAATTTCACAATAAAGTCAGGACTCGACCCCTCCTGTGGGTGATCCTGACTCACACAAAACCATGAAAACGGTTTACATCACACGTGGGTTTGAAAAGTATGGAAATACCATCATGCAAATTTAGTTTAAAAACCCAGTTTAAATCATCGAAATCGTCGACATGCGAGATGAGGCAATATCTGTATAACGGCAATAACTAGGACTATGGCCATATCTGTCCTCGGGAGTTCCTCAGCTACACGGATCCTAGTGTACGGGTTCTCACCATGATCGGGAACCGCCCGGGAGGTGGGTCACTCCATCTCGTCGGTCTTATCCGATCTCATGCATCCGAAGATGCGTTTTATTGTGACGGCCAACCCCTGCCCGGCCAACCCCTGCCATCGGCCATGGCCACCCCTCTTGGGCCCACGCACAACGATGGTGGTCTAACAACGGGTGGTCCAACAACGTCAACAAGTTCAACGTATCACGAAGATACCACACGGTACATCGTACTCCATGCTACTTGCACGGTACATCGTACTCCGTGGACCCATATAATATCTCTATACTCATTCCATGTCTCAAAACGCACGTGCGAGCCTATTTAATCGGTGACACACAGTCTACCCGATGCTCCAAGCACGGCTTATCGCATGATCTCTGAAAAGTAGTGTGAGCGGTGCTCTAACACTGTCAGTAAATCAAATAAAACTAGTGCGAGCTAAGCTCAAGCACTCTGTCACGAAAATCGTGTATATAAAAATATGGTGCGAGTTATACTCCAGCACCCTGTCATGAAAATCATGTAAAATCTGGTGCGAGTTAGACTCTAGCACCGTGTCACGAAAAAGCATGTGAAATCTGGTGCGAGTTATACTCTAGCACCTATGCATGTAAAACTCTAGTGCGAGCTCTCGCTCCAGCACTAATGCATGCATCACACAAATCAAACATCGTGCGAGCTGAGCTCTAGCACGTCACATGTAAATAAAAACATGTAGGCGGCTCGGTTATTTCCAAATAGTTTTCACAGAAATCACATCAATTAAGATATGCAATGTTATGCATTTTTCTTTAAAAGTGAGCCAGCCTACTCATGCATGTGTTGAAATACCTCCAGAACGAGCAGGAACCTCTTGTCCTTGCTCCTCCCAATTTTTCCTAAATTTTTAGAATTTACCCTTAACAAGGGTATTTTAGTAATTTGCCCATTCGGGGCACTAAAATTATTAATTGACCTCTAGATCCTTCAGATAAATTTTAAGGACTGCAAATGAACTTGAAATTGCGTAAAGTTACCTCTAGCAGTCCGCAGAATTCCCTTACCTTATTTTTCCTGTCGAGTCTGACCTTTTCTTTTTCCAATGTTATCTCGTCGCGCAGTCCGATATGCTCCCAATCAAATGCTCGGAACTACGTATTAATATTCCTCAGGTCAGATAACATACAATTTAATTGAATTTAATACTTTCTGGGCTTAATTTTAAATCATTGGGCCCATTTACCCCTATTGGGCCCGATTGCACCTTAATGGGCCTAAATCGGCCTTAAGCCTGTTTTCCACTTAATTTTCACTTTATCGAGGCCTATTGGGCTCATTGGGCCCACCAATAATTTATCGGGCCTCGTTCTAATTCTTGAATAGCTAAATTTAATATTTACGACAATTTATCTAAATTTCCATAATTCAATTCAATTTATGCGGAAATTAAATCAATATCACGCATAACGAGGTAATTATCGTAAATAGGGGTCACTTACCCGAGATTTCATGCTAGTCCGCAAATCGAGACTATCTCGAGCCCTCGGTGGATGCCAATCGTCGAGCTACACAATTAATTACATTTTCGGGTAAACTTTTCGGTCGAAATTTAATTAAATAAAATATTCCAAATTTAAATCGGGTCAATTTGACCGCTTATCGACTTACCCGAAGCTCGATTGCATCACCGAAATTTTCCCCAATTTTTTTCTCTTTCTTTTTCCCTTTTTTCTTCCTTTTTTTCCTCTCTTTTTGGCTGAGCCGGTTCAGTCCGGTTCGGACCGGTTCAGACCGTCGGTTTTCTTCGGTTCGGCCGGTTCATCACCGGTTCACTGCCCTGCCGGCCGGTTCTCCACCGGCTTCCACCGCCAGCAGCTCCGCTGGGTCGTCCGCAGCCCGAATCTGGCCTCGGCTTGGGTCAAGCTCGCCGTAACGCCGCCGGTCCGGCTGTTCTCCCTCTCGGCCGTCGGACCCGTTTCTCCCTCTTGGCCGTCGCCAGCGTTTCCCACCGTTTCGTCGCATGAGACCGGTGCAGAAATGATCACTGTCGCCTGGGCTTTCGGAATCGGGCCTTGGTTCCGGTCGGATCGCCGCCGTTCGCCGCCGGTGGCCATCTCTTTTCCCGCGGCTTCTCCTCCGTTTTTCGTCGGATTTTGGCCTCCAAACGGCGCGTCTCCGGTGGCTGAAGGTTCGCCTGGCGTCGGGCTTCCTTTCCCGGTAGGCGGCCTAGGACAGGGGTCGCCGGTGGTCGTCCGGCCTCTTCCCCCGATCACGGCTTCTGTTTTCGTCTTCCGTTTCTTTTTCTGTTTCTTTCTTTCTCTCTCCCCGACCCTCTTTTTTTTTTTGAATTATCATTATTATTTAACAATTTATTTTATTCATTTAAATACATTAAAAATACCCAAATATCTCTTAAAATATCCTTAAAATTATTATTTAATTCTAAATTCATTTATTTAATTTTATTTAATTTATTTAGTTTATTTTAACCCTTTTTCGGGTATAATTTCTCCGTATTTTCGAGATATTGTCCCGAATGACTTTTCGGTATATTTTTTGATTATTTTCGGGATTATTTTTTCGAACTAAAAATTTCAATTAATCCCGATTAATTCCAATAAATTAATATCTTGATCAATTTAACCCAAAATAAATTTATTTCATCTTTATTGACCAAGATTTCTCAAATCCATATTTTTAATTAAATTTCCTTATCGAAATTATATCGACCTTTGGTCTTTTGACCATTTTACCCTTGCACGTGTTCGGGATTAATTTAACCCGACCTTCCTTCATACATCCCTCATCTTTTCTTATTTAATTTTCGTATTTTAATTAAATTCGGGTCTTACAACTCTCCCCCACTTAAGGAATTTGGTCCTCCAAATTAGAATCAAGTCATATGAGTCCATATACAACTCCGGGTACATCGATCGTATCATACTCTTAAATTCTTATGTGACCTTCTTCGGAGTGTATTATTACCAAAGGACTTTAATTAGGGAGATCTTCTTAAACCTCAATACTTTCTCTTTCCTGTTTAATGCCCGAATCGATTTATCAATATACTTATATTTTCATTAAACTGGACTTTTGGAGTTCATATTCTATCACTTATGCTGGATCTGTATAGTATTTCTGAAGCATCAAAAGCTGGGACACATTGTGGGTGCCTGTTAATTCACGTGATAACATCAACCTACAGGTCTTATCTCCCACTTGTCCGATCTCTCAAAATATTCCATCCAGCGCAACTCAATTTTACCTTCTTCCAAAAATTCGCTATGCCCTTATTCTCTTAGGACAAGAATTATTTCAACCATACTAATTCACCAAGGGTGAATTCCAATACTTATCTATCTGCTCTGAGGTGTTCTTAATCTCTCATCTTAATTAAACATCCTCAGAGACTTATCATCCAGAGTCGAAAATAATTTCTATCTGTCACCCACTTTTTCTTATCCAATTTGGAGAACAACCCCTACAGCCATACACTGTCTCATATCTTGTTATCCCGATACTCAAGTGACAACTGTCACTATTGGCTAATTTGATTGAAAATCAACTGATCATTCCAGGAGCTTATAAAATCAATGGCGCACGCTTTCATCGGATCCTCCAGAACTTGTACAGTCCTCTCTGACTAACCATCTGTCTGAGGATGGAAAGCTATGCTTAATACTCAGTAGGGTTCCCATAGCTTCCTAAAAATATCCTCCGAGGTAGGAAGTGAAGCGGGAATCCCTATATGATACCATGCTCACTGGAACGCTACTAAATGCTCCACAATCTTCTTTACACCTGAATCCTCATACACACTTTGAGTATTTAGGGATTTCATAACCAGAAGGTGGGTAGACTCAATTAATTTGGCGACTATCATCCAAATAGTCTCCTGATTTATCCGGGTCCTCTATAACCCATCACGACATTCATGGAGACTTGCTCTCGTTTTTCGTGCCGTGTCGATATAGGTAGGTGCTGCAATAACTCTGCAGACTTTTAATATTCTACCTTACTCTGCTGACACACTAGGCACTTTTCTACAATCTCCACCAATATCTTTTTCCACATTTGACCACCCATACCCTTTTCGAGATTTCAATATATCTTTATTACTTTCCGTATGCACTGTATATCCCGAAGAGTGAGCTTCTGATAATATTACTATCTCATCAACTGTGGTCCTGGGGAGCACTCATACTATCTCGGAACCTCTGTAAATCATTATCACCCACTGTGAACTCTATCACTGTACCCTTCTGAATCTGACCCAAACCATCGACATCCTGCCGATCATCACGCTAAGCCTGGCAAATCCGGGCACTCTCATCCGGTTCTAATCATCAGGCTAGCTGTCACACAATCACTGTCATCATCAGAAGGGATCACATCTATACTGAGGCTCACAATTGCATCTAGCAGCTCACGCTCCCTGACCATCATATGTAATACCATCCCAAGGCTCTTTCTACTCAAAGCATCAGCCTTTCTTGGGTGGTAAAATTTTCCACAAGCGAAATCTCTCAGAAGCTCTAACCCACTATATATTCTCATGTTCGGCTCTTTCTGTGAAAACAGATACTCGGGCTTTATGATCAGTGCATATCCACAATTTCTCACCCTGTACATAATAGTACCATATCCTCGGTACAAATACTGTTGCCAACTTTAAATCATGGGTCAGATAGTTTCTTTCGTGATCAAGGAGTTGTCTGACTCCAAAATTGACTATCTTCCCATTACACATCAATATACAGCTCCTTCATAATTTTGAGGTATCCATACTCACTGAGAACCTCTTGAGCTGTTGGGTATGGCGAAATTATTCACGGTGGTCAGTTCATACTTTACTACACCGAAAGTTATATCACATCCATCATCTTATTTATCGTCTTACTCAAAGACCACGTTTTCTTAGTTAAACGTGTCGACAAAGTATATCCTTTTTAAACTCGCAGCAACCCGTTACAAAAGAAATTTCCCAATTGTTGCTTATAAATCGCCCTAGACTTTAACTACACCCAACACATCATCAATACTGATGATTACAATTCGGTCCAATCCTTGACTTATTCACGCATAAGCGTATAAGATCCTTCAAAATCGCTTACGCTTTCAGGTACTAACCTGCATCATTTCCTTTTCTTATCTTAGCGGCTCTTATTAAATTTTATTATGTTAACCTTCATGATGTGTCGAATTTTTAATATTCTTATCGTCTTAGTAAAGGTATCCTAATGCTAAAGGTATTGATTACGATGATTGATTTCCCGTTATAGGTTATATATATATCTAGAGCTGTCAAGTCTTCAGGCGGGGAGGTATTTTGAAATACCTTTATTTACCTTCAGACTTAACCACAACTACGTTATATCTCAGTCTACGTGGTCACAATTTATATTCGCTACTAATTGCTTTCATCCAAATTACTTCGCATATTAAGGGTATTCCTTACCTAGCATATGTCTCTTACTCCAAAACATCTTGTATTTATGATCTATCTTATCTAAAAGATTATCTCCTTCGTATATCAATTATGACGAAACTCTTGTCTTCATTTATTTCGTGAGTACAATCCTTTACTCCTTTAATTTCAACTGTTACACCCCTGTTTTTAACTTAAAATCTCAATATCCATATTCCGTTTATTAATCCTCCTCTATTGGGGTACTCATTTATCTGTATTGTGCCCAATGATGTAGGCATTCATGCCTTTTACTCACTTATATGCGAATGAAGGCGGTATGAATAAATGTGTGGCACCAGGATCAATGAACATATGTACTTCATTATTCATAACAAGTGTGGTATCTTACACCACATCCATGCAACATCAATAGCGTCCTAGTCCAAGACATCCTCTCGCCTTCGTCCAACAACCTACTTTCCTTTTTCCTTTCAGCTATTGCCTCCCTTCTCGTTGCAGCTATACCAACGAAGTTTTTCTCCGTCTCTTTACTTTTCTATGGGATGATTTCGCCCAATTCTGTGCAATCAAAATCAATGGTCCGTCATACCACATTTAACGGCCATTTTCCATCAATACAGTGATATAGACCCTCTTTCCGTGGTATCCACCACACATCCCACACTGTTCACAGTGCTTACACTGCTACACTGCTTCGTAGCAGGTCGGGGTCCTCCAATCACAATGCCCACAAGAGTGCCAAAATTAGATGCACTGGGGCCTTACCAATTATCTTACTCCATAACTCGTCAAATCAGATCTTTTACCAGTTTCCATTTTTAACATCTTTGTCATTTCTCGATTCTCTTTTCTGTCTCTATTTCAGCCCTCATTACCTTTCCGAATCTCAGAGGCGTGCAATTCATATCCTTATTTACCCAACTGTAAATCTGTGCACTGCCTCGGTATAGGCAATATCTCACGGGTCAATCGGACTCTAATTGAAAAGTTGAGCCCTTCCATAAACTTTTAGATATCTCGACTGTCACTTTTCATAGTGTCGAGGTAATATCTGCCAAAGAATAAAACTGAGTCTCATACTCATAATCAATTTAGTATTCCTGGGCAGTGTAAGAAATTTTTTTTTCCTTGAAATTTCCTTTAAATTTTTTTTTCCTTGAAATTTCCTTTAAATCATGTCCGAGATATCCTGTCACCGGAATATATCCAAGATATTTCTCATCTTAACTCTGGATATTTAACACTTAAGATGGGTCGAGCGGGTTTCCACCAATGCTCCGCTGCGCCCTCTGATCTCATACATAATCTGAGCAATTAGCTCCTCAAAATAATCTCCACACTCCGCTCCAATCTCGCGAAGTGTGTCTCAATACCATCCGATCACTCTGTCGGACTCTGTGGGGCATACTCAACATTAGCCTCCATTTCAATTTCATCATGATTCTCATAGTCAAACTCAGCACGACTTAGCAGATTCAGGTCTACCTCTACGACCTCTGCCTCGTGCACTATCTCATCTAACGCGACTCATATTAGGCATTCCTGCATTCTCAACCATTTCTTAGTCAAGTCCATCTCGATATGCACTATTGTATCAACTAAGCACAGTAACACGGGGATGTAATTTTCTAATTACTGACACTGACACACATCAGACCAATTTCTGCTCTGATACCATAATAATTGTCACGACCCAAACTACCCAAAAATCAGAGTTAATTTTTCGCGTTTTGTTATTTTCTTACCTGTCCTCGAATCGTGACCAACACTCCACTAATAATTGGGCTGTGCGTCAATGCCAGTCCCACCATACCATTACCATCTAACTTATTTATTCTCCAGTCATTTATAAAATGTCTACAATATTTATACATCCCCTAGAGACACTTACAAACATGTTACTGTGCTATGCTTATGTAGATACAATATGTACAAGTGTATATACCTTATGTTGATGGGCAGCAGCGGATATCCGGAATGCAGTACTGAGTCGTCGCAACTTCAACTGGAGATTATCTGTGGGAGAAAATGAAAGGGGTGAGCACATCAAGCTCAGTAAGGCAATCCTACGAACAAGTAGGTAACCATACTACCTACATGAACGTAGTGCCATGCATAAACCACCCTTTCTCCGCACATTTTAAAACAAATGACATGAGCTTATGATGTTATGTAAATCGAGTTTGTACGGAAAATTCAACATGCAATTCTTTTAAATTATTTCTTTCTCTTTAAAAATTTCACAATAAAGTCAGGACTCGACCCCTCCTGCGGGTGATCCTGACTCACACAAAACCATGAAAACGGTTTACATCACACGTGGGTTTGAAAAGCATGGAAATACCATCATGCAAATTTAGTTTAAAAACCCAGTTTAAATCATCGAAATCGTCGACATGCGAGATGAGGCAATATCTGTATAACGGCAATAACTAGGACTATGGCCATATCTGTCCTCGGGAGTTCCTCAGCTACACGGATCCTAGTGTGCGGGTTCTCACCATGATCGGGAACCGCCCGGGAGGTGGGTCACTCCATCTCGTCGGTCTTATCCAATCTCATGCATCCGAAGATGCATTTTATTGTGACTGCCAACCCCTGCCCGGCTAACCCCTGCCATCGGCCATGGCCACCCCTCTTGGGCCCACGCACAACGATGGTGGTCTAACAACGGGTGGTCCAACAACGTCAACAAGTTCAACGTATCACGAAGATACCACACGGTACATCGTACTCCATGCTACTTGCACGGTACATCGTACTCCGTGGACCCATATAATATCTCTATACTCATGCCATGTCTCAAAACGCACGTGCGAGCCTATTTAATCGGTGACACACAGTCTACCCGATGCTCCAAGCACGGCTTATCGCATGATCTCTGAAAAGTAGTGCGAGCAGTGCTCTAACACTGTCAGTAAATCAAATAAAACTAGTGCGAGCTAAGCTCAAGCACTCTGTCATGAAAATCGTGTATATAAAAATATGGTGCGAGTTATACTCCAGCACCCTGTCATGAAAATCATGTAAAATCTGGTGCGAGTTAGACTCTAGCACCGTGTCACGAAAAAGCATGTGAAATCTGGTGCGAGTTATACTCTAGCACCTATGCATGTAAAACTCTAGTGCGAGCTCTCGCTCCAGCACTAATGCATGCATCACACAAATCAAACATCGTGCGAGCTGAGCTCTAGCACGTCACATGTAAATAAAAACATGTAGGCGGCTCGGTTATTTCCAAATAGTTTTCACAGAAATCACATCAATTAAGATATGCAATGTTATGCATTTTTCTTTAAAAGTGAGCCAGCCTACTCATGCATGTGTTGAAATACCTCCAGAACGAGCAGGAACCTCTTGTCCTTGCTCCTCCCAATTTTTCCTAAATTTTTAGAATTTACCCTTAACAAGGGTATTTTAGTAATTTGCCCATTCGGGGCACTAAAATTATTAATTGACCTCTAGACCCTTCAGATAAATTTTAAGGACTGCAAATGAACTTGAAATTGCGTAAAGTTACCTCTAGCAGTCCGCAGAATTCCCTTACCTTATTTTTCCTGTCGAGTCTGACCTTTTCTTTTTCCAATGTTATCTCATCGCGCAGTCCGATATGCTCCCAATCAAATGCCCGAAACTGCGTATTAATATTCCTCAGGTCAGATAACATACAATTTAATTGAATTTAATACTTTCTGGGCTTAATTTTAAATTATTGGGCCCATTTACCCCTATTGGGCCCGATTGCACCTTAATGGGCCTAAATCGGCCTTAAGCCCGTTTTCCACTTAATTTTCACTTTATCGAGGCCTATTGGGCTCATTGGGGCCACCAATAATTTATCGGGCCTCGTTCTAATTCTTGAATAGCTAAATTTAATATTTACGACAATTTATCTAAATTTCCATAATTCAATTCAATTTATGCGGAAATTAAATCAATATCACGCATAACGAGGTAATTGTCATAAATAGGGGTCACTTACCCGAGATTCCATGCTAGTCCACAAATCGAGACTATCTCGAGCCCTCGGTGGATGCCAATCGTCGAGCTACACAATTAATTACATTTTCGGGTAAACTTTTCGGTCGAAATTTAATTAAATAAAATATTCCAAATTTAAATCGGGTCAATTTGACCGCTTATCGACTTACCCGAAGCTCGATTGCATCACCGGAATTTTCCCCAATTTTTTCTCTTTCTTTTTCCCTTTTTTCTTCCTTTTTTTCCTCTCTTTTTGGCTGAACCGGTTCAGTCCGGTTCGGACCGGTTCAGACCGTCGGTTTTCTCCGGTTCGGCCGGTTCACCGCCGGTTCACTGCCCTACCGACCGGTTCTCCACCGGCTTCCACCGCCAGCAGCTCCGCTGGGTCGTCCGCAGCCCGAATCTGGCCTCGGCTTGGGTCAAGCTCGCCGTAACGCCTCCGGTCCGGCTGTTCTCCCTCTCGGCCGTCAGACCCGTTTCTCCCTCTTGGCCGTCGCCGACGTTTCCCATCGTTTCGTCGCATGAGACCGGTGCAGAAATGATCACCGTCGCCTGGGCTTTCGGAATCGGGCCTTGGTTCCGGTCGGATCGCCGCCGTTCGCCGCCGGTGGCCATCTCTTTTCCCGCGGCTTCTCCTCCATTTTTCGCCGGATTCTGGCCTCCAAACGGCGCGTCTCCGGTGGCTGAAGGTTCGCCTGGCGTCGGGCTTCCTTTCCCGGTAGGCGACCTGGGACAGGGGTCGCCGGTGGTCGTCCGGCCTCTTCCCCCGATCACGGCTTCTGTTTTCGTCTTCCGTTTCTTTTTCTGTTTCTTTCTTTCTCTCTCCCCGACCCTCTTTTTTTTTTGAATTATCATTATTATTTAACAATTTATTTTATTCATTAAAATACATTAAAAATACCCAAATATCCCTTAAAATATCCTTAAAATTATTATTTAATTCTAAATTCATTTATTTAATTTTATTTAATTTATTTAGTTTATTTTAACCCTTTTTCGGGTATAATTTCTCCGTATTTTTGAGATATTGTCCCGAATGACTTTTCGGTATATTTTTTGATTATTTTCGGGATTATTTTTCCGAACTAAAAATTTCAATTAATCCCGATTAATTCCAATAAATTAATATCTTGATCAATTTAACCCAAAATAAATTTATTTCATCTTTATTGACCAAGATTTCTCAAATCCATATTTTTAATTAAATTTCCTTATCGAAATTATATCGACCTTTGATCTTTTGACCATTTTACCCTTGCACGTGTTCGGGATTAATTTAACCTGACCTTCCTTCATACATCCCTCATCTTTTCTTATTTAATTTTCATATTTTAATTAAATTCGGGTCTTACAGCCTGCTTCCCACAGAGAGATTTTGTTTCTTATATCATATCTCAATACTCATGCCATGTCTCAAAACGCACGTGCGAGCCTATTTAATCGGTGACACACAGTCTACCCGATGCTCCAAGCACGGCTCATCGCATGTTCTCATAAAATCAGTGCGAGCGATGCTCAGCACTCTCATCAAATCCAGTAAAACTAGTGCGAGCTAGGCTCTAACACTCTATATATGAATCACATGAAAATCTTATAAAATCTGGTGCGAGTTAAACTCCAGCACCCTGTCTCGAAAATCATATAAAAATATGGTGCGAGTTAGACTCCAGCACCATTTCACAAAAATCATATGAAAACCTGGTGCGAGTTAGACTCTAACACCGTGTCACGAAAAAGCATGTGAAATCTAGTGCGAGTTATACTCTAGCACCTATGCATGTAAAACTCTAGTGCGAGCTCTCGCTCCAGCACTAATGCATGCATCACCCAAATCAAAACATCGTGCGGGCTGAGCTCCAGCACGTCACATGTGAATAAAAACACGTAGGCGGCTCTGTTTCCTCAAAACAGTTTTCAAAATAATAATATCGTTGAAAGTATGCAATGCTGTGCATTTTCTTTCAAGGTTAGCCAGCCTACTCATGCATGCATTAAAATGTCTCCAGAATGAGCAGAAACCTCTTGTTCTTGCTCCTCCCAATTTTTTCTAAATTTGTAAATTTTACCCTTAACAAGGGTATTTTGGTAATTTACCCATTCGGGGCACTAAAATTATTATTTGACCTCTAGACCCTTCAGATAATTTTTAAAGGACTGCAAATGAACTTAAAATTTCGTAAAGTTACCTCTAACAGTCCGTAGAATTCCCTTACCTTATTTTTCTGTAGAGTCTGACCTTTCCTTTGATGTCACATCGCGCAGTCCGATCTGCTCTCAATCTAATGTCCAAAACTGCGTATAATTATTTCTCAGGTCAGATATCATACAATTTAATTGTATTTCCTATTTTCTGGGCTTAATTTAAATCATTGGGCTCATTTACCCCTATTGGGCCCGATTGCTCCTTAATGGGCCTTAATCGGCCTTAAGCCCGTTTTTCACTTAATTTTTACATTATCGAGGCCTATTGGGCTCATTGGGCCCACTAACAATTTATTGGGCCTCGTTCTAACTCTCGAATAGCTCAATTTATTATTTACGACAATTTATCTAAATTTCCAAAATTTAATTCAAATTTTGCGGAATTTAAATCATATCACGCATAACGATGTAAATTGTCGTAAATAAGGGTTACTTACCCGAGATTCCATGCTAGCATGCAAATCGAGACTGTCTCGAGCTCTCGTTGGATGCCAATTGTCGAACTACGCAATTAAATATATTTTTGGGTAAATTTTCAGTCGAAAATTAATTAAATATAATATTCCAATTGACCGCTACTGACTTACCCATAGCTCGATTACATCGCCGGAATTTTTCCTCTTTTTCTTTTTCCTTTTTTCTCCTTTTTCCCTTCTTTCTTGGCTGAACCGGTTCGGTCCGGTTCAGCCCGGTTCAGACCATCGGTTCACCCCGGTTCACTTCGGTTCGCTCCAGTTCAGGGCCTTACCGGCCGGTTATCCGTCGGCTTCCACCGCCAGTGGCTCCGTTGGGTCATCCGCAGCTCAAATCTGGGGTTGATTTCACCCAAGTCCGCCGAAAAGTCGTCGGTCCGACCTTCTCTCTCTCGGTCGTCGGAACCCATTTCGGGTCTTGGTCATCGCCGGTGATTCCGGCCGTTTCGTCGGCTGCTACCGGTCTCAAAATGATCGGCTCCTCCTCCTGAACTCGTTGGTGGCCTCCGTTGATGCCCAGTCGCAGTGGTTCACCGGGAATCGGCCTGTTTCTCTCTCGGTCTTCCTTCGCTCCGATCGGCTTCCTCTGGTTACCTGACGGCGCGATTCCGGTGTCCACGTGATCGCCGGCCTCTCCTCTTTCACCTCGGCTGGTCGTCGGCAGTCAAGGATCGTCGGTGCGTCCTCGGGCTCGTCGGGTTCCCTCGGGTCTTCTTCGGGTTTTCTATTTTCGTTTCCTTTCTCTCTCCCCGACACTCATTTTTTGATTCCTTTTTTTTCAGATTCTCTTTTCTTTTATTATTATTATTATTATTATTATTTATTTAATTATTACACTATTCATTAAAATAATCTACAATAATCCAAAATATCTACAACTTATATTATTTTATTCTAAATTAATTAATTTAATTTTATTTAATACATTTATCTCCAATTTTTGATATTATTCCTTCGTATTTTCGAGGTATTGCTCTGGGTAATTTTTGGGTATTTCTAAAAATTTCAGATCTTGATCAATTGGACTCAAAATTATATAATTTCCTCATTATTGATCAAGATATTCTAAATCAAGATATTCTAAATCCTTATTTTTAATTAAAATTTTCTTATCGAATTTATTCCGACTTTCGATCTTTTGACCGTTTTTCCCTTGCACGTGTTCGAAGATTCCATTTCAGTCCTTTTGTATTTTTAATTTTCGTGTTTTAACTAAAATCGGGTCTTACAACTCTCCCCCACTTAAGGAATTTGGTCCTCCAAATTAGAACCAATTCATATGAGTCCATAGACTACTCCGGGTTCATCAATCGTATCATACTTCTTTAATTCTCATGTGACCTTTTTTCGGAGTGTAACACTATCAAAGGACTTTAATTAGGGAGATCGTCTTAAACCTCAATACTTTCTCTTTCCTGTTTAATGCCCGAATCAACTTCTTCAATATACTTATATTGCACTGAGCTGAACTGTTGGAATTCATATCCGATCGCCTATGCTGGATCTGGATAGTATTGTCGAAATATTAAAAGATGAGACATATTGTGGGTGCCTGCTTATTCAAGTGGAAATGCCACCTACAGGTCTTATCTTCCACTTGTCCAATCTCTCAAAAGATTCAATCCATCGAAACTCAATTTACCTTCTTCCAAAAGTTCACTATGTCCTTATTCTCTTAGGACAAGAAACATTTCAACCATACTAATTCACCCTCGGTGAATTCCAATACTTTTCTATCTGCTCTGAGGTGTTCTTAATCTCTCATCCTTAACTAAACATCCTCAGAGACTTATTATCCAAAGTCGAAAATAATTCTATCTGTCACCCACTTTTTCTTATCCAATTTGGGGAACAGCCCCTACAGCCATACACTGCCTCATATCTTGTTATCCCGATACTCAAGTGCCAACTGTCGCTATTGGCGACTTCAATTTGTAACAACTGATCGTTCTAGGAGCTTATAAAATCAATGCACACACTCTCACCATATCCTCCAGAACTTGTACAGTCCTCTCTGACTGACCATCTGTCTGAGGACGGAAAGCTGTGCTAATACTCAGTCGGGTTCCCATAGCTTCCTAAAAATATCCTCAGAGGTGGGAAGTGAAGCGGGAATCCCTATATGATACCATGCTCACTGGAACGCTACTTAATGTTCCACAATCTTCCTTACACATAAATCCTCATATACACTCTGAGTATTTGGGGATTTCATAACCAGAAGGTGGGTAGACTTAGTCACTCTATCGACTATCATCTAAATAGCCTCGTAATTCACCTGGATTCTCTGTAACCCATCACGACATTCATGGAGACTTGCTCTCATTTTTCGTGCCGTGTCGATATAGGTAGAGGCTGCAATAACCCTGCAGACTTTTAATACTCTACATTATTCTGCTGACATACTAGGCACTTTTCCATAATCTCTACCATGTCTCTTTTCATATCTGACCACCAATACCCTTTTCGAGATTTTATACATTCTTTACTTTCTATATGCACCGTATATCCCGAAGAGTGAGCTTCTGACAATATTACTATCCCATCAACTGTGGTCTTGGGGAGCACTCATACTGTCTCGGAACCTGTAAATCATCATCACACTCTGTGAACTCTATCACTGTACCCTTCTGAATTTGACCTAAACTATCGACACCATGCCGATCATCACGCTAAGCCTGTCAAATCTGGGCACTCTCATCCAGTTCTAATCTTAGGCTAGCTGTCACATAATCACTGTCATCATTCAAAAGGGATCACATCACTACTGAGGTCCACAACTGCTCAAGTAGCTCACGCTCCCTGACCATACATCACTACTGAGGTCCACAACTGCTCAAGCAGCTCACGCTCCCTGACCATCATATGGGGTACCATTCCGAGGCTCTTTCTACTCGAGGCATCAACCATTACATTAGCTTTTCCTGGGTGGTACAATTTTCACAATCAAAATCTCTCAGAAGCTCTAACCCACTACGTATTCTCATATTCGCCTCTTTCTGTGAAAAACAGATACTCGAGGCTTTGTGATCAGTGCATATCCAAAATTTCTCACCCTGTACATAATAGTACCATATCCTCGGTACAAATACTACCATTGCCAACTTAAAATCATGAGTCAGATAGTTTATTTCATGATCAAGGAGTTGTCTGACTCCATAATTGACTATCTTCCCATTATACATCAATACACAGCTCCATCATTATTTTGAGGTATCCATACTCACTGAGAACCTCTTGATCTGTTGGGTATGGTGAAATTAATCACGGTGGTCAGTTCATACTTCACTACATCGAAATTCATGTCACATCTATCATCTTATTTATCATCTCATTCAAAGACCACATTTTCTTAGTTAAACGTGTCAACCAAGTAGACCATATTGAGAACTCGCAACAACCCATTTGTAAAAGCCATTTTTCAATTGTTGTTTATAATTTTTCCTGGACTTTAACTACACCCATCATATCATCAATAATGATGATTACAAATCGGTCCAGGTAAAATTTAAATACTTCATCGTAGTCGAGCTCCACTACTTATTTCAATCGTCCATATCCTTGACTTATTTACGTATAAGCGTATAAGATCCTTCAAAATCGCTTACGTTTTTCAAGTACTAACCTACGTCATTGTCTTTTCTTATCTTAACGGCTCTTATTAAATTTTACTTTGTTAACCTTTATGATTTGTCGAATTTTAATATTCTTATCATCTTGGTAAAGGTATCCTAATGCTAAAGGTATTTATTACGACGATCGATTTCATGTTATAGGTTATATATACATACTTTTAGACGCTGTCAAGTCTTCAGGCGGGGAGGTATTTTGAAATACCTTTATTAACCTTCAGACTTAACCACATAGACTGGTTATAGTTATATCCATCTTTATCCTTGGTTATAATTTATATTCCCTACTTATCACTTAATCCCAATTACTTCACATATTAAGGGTATTCCTTACCTAGAATATGTCTCTTACTCCAATACATCTTGTATTTAGGATCTATCTTATCTTAAAGATTATCTCCTTTCGTATATCCCTCATGACAAAACTCTTTCATTATTCATTCCGTGAGTACAATCCTTTACTCCTTTAATTTCAACTGTTGCACCCCTTTTTATCATTTGTCAACACTTACAATATACTTTTCAGTGATGTTTTCACCCCTGTTTTCAACTTAAAATCTCTATATCCATATTCTGTTAATTAATCCTCCTCTATTGGGGTACTCATTTATCAGTATTGTGCCCAATGATGTAGGCATTCATGCCTTTTACTCACTTATATGCGAATGAAAGCGGTATGAATAAATGTGTGGCACCAGGATCAATGAACATATGTACTTCATTATTCATAACAAGTGTGGTATCTTACACCACATCCATGAAACATCAATAGTGTCCTGGTCCAAGACATCCTCTCGCCTTCGTCCAACAGCCTACTTTCCTTTTCCTCTTTGGCTATGACCTCCCTTTTCGTTGCAGCTATACCAACGAAGTTTTTCTCTGTCTCTTTACTTTTCTGTGGGGCGATCTCTCCCAACTTTGTGTAATCAAAATCAATGGTCCATCTTACCACACTTAACGGCCATTTTCATCAATACAGTGTAGGTATAGACCTTCCTTCCGTGGTATCTACCACACATCCCACACTACTTACAGTGCTTACACTGCTACACTGCTTCGTAGCAGGTCGGGGTCCTCCAATTACAATGCCCTCAAGAGTGCCAAAATTGGATGCACTGGGGCCTTACTAATTATCTTACTCCATGACTCGTCAAATTAAATCTTTTACCAATTACCATTTTTCCATTTTAACATCTCTGTCATTTATCGATTCTCTTTTCTGTCTCTATTTCAGCCCTCACGACCTTTTCCAATCTCAGAGGCGTGCAATTCATGTTCTTATTTACCCAACTATAAATCTGCGCACTGCCTCGGTATAAGTAATATCTCACTGGCCAATCGGACTCTAATTGAAAAGTTGAGCCATTTCATAAACTTTTAGACATCTCGACTGTCACTTGTTCATAGTGTCGAGGTAATATCTGCCCAAGAATATAACCGAGTTTAATACTCATAAAGCATACTCATCAATAAATCAATTTCTCTGGGTCAGAGTAAGGATTTTATCTATCATTCCCTTTAAACAGTGTCCGGGATATTCTATCACCAGAATACATTCATAAACATTTCTCATCTTAGCTCTAGATGTTTAACACTTAAGATGGGTCGAGCGGGTTTCCACCAATGCTTCGTCTCGCCCTCAAATCTTATTCATAATCTGAGCAATTAGCTCCTCAAAATAATCTGCACACTCCTCTCCAACCTCGCGAAGCGTGTCTCAGTACTGTCTGATCTCTCTGTCGGACTCAGTGGGGCATGCTCAACATTAGCCTTCATTTCAATTTCATCTTGATTCTCACAGGTCAACTCAGCACGACTAGCAAACTCAAGTCTAACTCTACGACCTCTGCCTCGTGCACTATCTCATCTAACGCGACTCATATTAGTCATTCCTGTAATCTCAACCATTTTTTAGTCAAAACCCATCTCGATATACACTATTGTATCTAACCAAGCACAGTAACACGAGGATGTAATTTCCTAATTACTGATACTGACACACATCAGACCAATTGTGCTCTGATACCACCTTTATATGTCACGACCCAAACTACCCAAAAATCAGAGTTAATCTTTCGCCTTTTGTTATTTTCTTTCATGCTTACCTGTCCTCTGATCGTGACCACACTCCACTAACAAATTGGGCTGTGCGTCAATGCCAGTCCCACCATTCATTTATCATATAACTTAATTCTTTCTCAGTGATTTATAAGTGTTTATAATATTTATACATCCCCTAAAGTTACTTACAAACATGTTACTGTGCTATGCTTATTTAGATACAATATGTACAAGTGTGTATACCTTAAATGATGGGCAGCAACGGATATCCGAAATGCAGTACTGAGTCGCCTCAACTACTGGAGATTATCTGTGTGAGAAAATGAAAGGGGTGAGCACATCAAGCTCAGTAAGGCAATCCTACAAATAAGTAGGTAACTATACTACCTACATGAACGTGGTGCCATGCATAAACCACCCTTTCTCCACACATTTTAAAACAGATGATATGAGTTATGATGATATGTAAATCCATTCGCATGGCAAAAATTCAACATGCAATTATTTCAAATAATTTCTTTCTCGTTTAAAATGTCACAACAAGGCCAGGACTCAACCCATCCCTCGGGTGGTCCTGACTCACATAAAACCATGAAAATCGATTTACATTCACACATGGGTTTGAAAAGCATGGAAATAGCATCATGCAAATTTAGTTTAAAACCAAGTTTCAATCATCATCAAGATCATCAACATGCGAGACTAGGCAACGTCTGTATATCGGTAATAACCAGGACTATGGCCATGTGTCCTCGGGAGTTCCTCTGCTACACGGATCCTAGTGTGCGAGTTCTCCCATGATCGGGAACCTCCCGGGAGGTGGGTCACTCCATCTCGTCGGTCTTATCCGATCCCATGCATCCGAAGATGCCGCATCCGAAGATGCCGTATCCGAAGATACCACACGGTACATCGTACTCCATTCTACTTGCACGGTACATCGTACTCCGTGGACCCATATCGCTCTAAGTACTCCAGCCCAAATGGCCTGCTTCCCACAGAGAGATTTTATTTCTTATATCATATCTCAATACTCATGCCATGTCTCAAAACGCACGTGCGAGCCTATTTAATCGATGACACACAGTCTTCCGATGCTCCAAGCACGGCTCATCGCATGTTCTCATAAAATCAGTGCGAGCGATGCTTAGCACTCTCATCAAATCAAGTAAAACTAGTGCGAGCTAGGCTCTAGCACTCTATATATGAATCACATGAAAATCTTATAAAATCTGGTGCGAGTTAAACTCCAGCACCCTGTCTCAAAAATCATATAAAAATATGGTGCGAGTTAGACTCCAGCTCTATTTCACAAAAATCATATGAAAACCTGGTGCGAGTTAGACTCTAACACCGTGTCACGAAAAAGCATGTGAAATCTGGTGCGAGTTATACTCTAGCACCTATGCTTGTAAAACTTTAGTGCGAGCTCTCGCTCCAGCACTAATGCATGCATCACCCAAATCAAAACATCGTGCGAGCTGAGCTCCAGCACGTCACATGTGAATAAAAACACGTAGGCGGCTCTTTTTCCTCAAAACAGTTTACAAAACAATAATATCGTTGAAAGTATGCAATGCTGTGCATTTTCTTTCAAGGTTAGCCAGCCTACTCATGCATGCATTAAAATGTCTCCAGAACGAGCAGAAACCTCTTGTTCTTGCTCCTCCCAATTTTTCCTAAATTTGTAAATTTTACCCTTAACAAGGGTATTTTGGTAATTTATCCATTCGGGGCACTAAAATTATTATTTGACCTCTAGACCCTTCAGATAATTTTTAAAGGACTGCAAATGAACTTAAAATTTTGTAAAGTTACCTCTAGCAGTCCGTAGAATTCCCTTACCTTATTTTTCTGTAGAGTCTGACCTTTCCTTTTATGTCACGTCGCGCAGTCCGATCTGCTCCCAATCCAATGTCTGAAACTGCGTATAATTATTCCTCAAGTCAGATATCATACAATTTAATTGTATTTCTTATTTTCTGGGCTTAATTTAAATCATTGGGCCCATTTACCCCTATTGGGCCCGATTGCGCCTTAATGGGCCTTAATCGACCTTAAGCCCGTTTTCCACTTAATTTTTACATTATCAAGTCCTATTGGGCTCATTGGGCCCACCAACAATTTATTGGGCCTCGTTCTAACTCTCGAATAGCTCAATTTATTATTTACGACAATTTATCTAAATTTCTAAAATTTAATTCAATTTATGCGGAATTTAAATTCATATCACGCATAACGATGTAAATTATCGTAAATAAGGGTTACTTACCCGAGATTTCATGCTGGTACATAAATCGAGACTATCTCGAGCTCTCGTTGGATGCCAATTGTCGAGCTACACAATTAAATATATTTTCGGGTAAATTTCCAGTCGAAAATTAATTAAATATAATATTCCAAAATTCAAATCGGTCAATTTCGACCGCTACTGACTTACCCGTAGCTCGATTACATCGCCGAAATTTTTTCCCAATTTTTCCTCTTTTTCTTTTTCCCCTTTTCTCCTTTTTCCCTTCTTTCTTGGCTGAACCGGTTCGGTCCGGTTCAGACCGCCGGTTCACCCCGGTTCACTCCGGTTCACTCCGGTTCAGGGCCTTGCCGACTGGTTATCCGTCGGCTTCCACCTCCAGTGGCTCCGTTGGGTCGTCCGCAGCTCGAATCTGGGGTCGATTTCACCCAAGTCCGCCGAAAAGTCGCCGGTCCGGCCTTCTCTCTCTCGGTCGTCGGAACCCATTTCGGGTCTTGGTCGTCGCCGGCGATTTCGGCCGTTTCGTTGGTTGCTACCGGTCTCAAAATGATCGGCTGCTCCTCCTGAACTCGTTGGTGGCCTCCGTTGATGCCCAGTCGCAGTGGTTCGCCGGGAATCGGCCCGTTTCTCCCTCGGTCTTCCTTCGCTCCGATCGGCTTCCTCCAGTCACCTGATGGCGCGATTCCGGTGTCCACGTGATCGCCGGCCTCTCCTCTTTCACCTCGGCTGGTCGTCGGTGGTCAAGGATCGCCGGTACGTCCTCGGGCTCGACGGGTTCCCTCGGGTCTTCTTCGGGTTTTCTGTTTTCGTTTCTTTTCTCTCTCCCCGACACTCATTTTCTGATTTTTTTTTTTGTTTTCAGATTCTTATTATTATTATTATTTATTTAATTATTACACTATTCATTAAAATAATCTACAATAATCCAAAATATCTACAACTTATATTATTTTATTTTAAATTAATTAATTTAATTTTATTTAATACATTTTTCTCCAATTTTCGATATTATTCCTTCGTATTTTCGAGGTATTGCTCCGGATAATTTTTCGGTATTTCTAAAAATTTCGGATCTTGATCAATTGGACTCAAAATTCTATAATTTCCTCATTATTGATCAAGATATTCTAAATCCTTATTTTTAATTAAAATTTTCTTATCGAATTTATTCCGACTTTCGATCTTTTGACCGTTTTGCCCTTGCACGTGTTCGAAGATTCCATTTCAGTCCTTTTGTATTTTTAATTTTCGTGTTTTAACTAAAATCGGGTCTTACACAACTGCTTTAAGAATATTATCTTACTGGGCTTTTCCCCAGAAGCTCACCCCTCTACCTTCAGATCATTTGCAGTGTATCTATATACGCTACCTGCCGCGTACACGACGTAGGCTGGCGGGAAGAGCTACCGTAGGCTACTTTTTGTACACGCAGAAAGGTATACATTTACATTCCTGTACCAGACATATTTATACGCACAGACACATATAATAGATATATTTTGTTGGGATGTAATTTGTAAGGAAATGATGTAAAGAATATGATTCTTGAGATTAGGTTGTAAGATGATTGGTATTAATCGATATCGATATATTGAGTTGTAAAAGTGGATTGAGAAAGTATGCTTGGTAGTTGTAGATATCTAGAATTGTTGGAAAGCATGCTTGGTAGTTGTGGATATCTAAGATTGTCGGAAACAACTGAACTGCAGGTGGGTAGGCTCATATATAAGCCGTTATGCTGTCGAAATTTCCATCGGCCATATAAGTTAAAGTATGAAAATTAATTATAATTATGAGTAGAGAAATAGGAAAAGTGTTTTGACACTGCATAGGAATACAACCTAAGTGAATAAGGGAATAAGTGGGTAAATTAAATTCAAAAAAAAAAAATTTCCCCCGATTTTCAAGGGTCAAGGGTCGTTACACAACCAGTGTGGTATCTTCCACCACATCAAATAAAACATTAATAGTGTCCTGGTCCAAGGCATACACTCACCCTCGTCCAACATCTTATTTTCGTGGTAACTACCACACATCCTACATTATTCACGCTGCCTACACTGCTACACTGCTCACTGATAATTCTATATTTTTAGAATTATTTGTGCTTAATTTCCTAATTAATTATTTAAATCTCCAATTTATTTTGTTAATTATCCCCTTTATTTAATTAAAATTTTCATGTTTGCAGATAAATTAAATCCGGATGAATTTTGAATATTTCGGTAGAAAATGGACCGAAATTGGGCTAAAATCGAGATTGAGCCACGCGGACAACACGAGTCATGCCACCTAGCACATCCAATTGGACAAGAAGACCGGTGACATGAAAATATCTTTTCAAGGAGCCAATGGTGTGAAGACAAGTGGCCAAAAAAAAGTCAACTCATCAAGGATGTGAAAATTACCATTCTACCCCTATTATGTTTATAAATAGGAAAAGATTACAATTGAAAGAGGAGGTAATTTTAGGAGTAGAAGTAGATGTAAGTAGGAGTAGTGTTGAGTAAATTAGGAGTAGTTGTAATTCTAAGTAGCTTTAGTTTTTAAGTTGTTTTTAGTTTAATTTTCCAAGCATTTTTTTTTCGGTTAGCATTTTTGAAGTTCGTTCTAGTTACTGTTCATGCAATTTATATTTTCTTTATGAAAAGCAAGCTTGTGTTACTTCTATCTAGTTCTCGGTTTTGCATGCATCATTTTCATTTGCTCTTCTCGGTTTGGTTTTAATGAGCTCTTTTATTCTTCAAGTTTTATTTTATTTTTTTTTACATAGCTTTATTTCCTAGTTGTTAGTTTCGGGTTGGCATCTTTCTCCTTTCTATTTTCCTTGTTCATGCTACTGGGATGATCGGATGTGTGAGCTGGCTGCAAACTTGAACCAGCAGATGGGTGCAGGGAATGGAGCCGAGGATGTAAGATTGGACTGAGCAAGGGCTGATCGGGTATGATACAGCAGTAGACAGGGAGCATTTTTTGCCTCTGTTCTGCTCTGTTTTAAGAGCTTCTCTCGGTGATTGAAGAAGCTGATAGCAAGAAACTCGGTGCTTTTATGCTCTTGGTTACTTTCGGTTGCAAGAGGTTAATGGACATGGCAGGTTTCAGCTTAAAGCAGGAGCTGGCGTGAAGGTGTGGCAATACAGAGCAGATCAAGAACCTTACCTGGAGCCTGGAACAGCAGCAAGGCATGAGCATAAGCTAGCAGCTGGAGTAGAATGGGGGGCTTTTGTTGCTGGATTTGGAAGCAAATGCAGGGGCAGAAGTCGTGACCTGAAGAAAGAGCAGGTTTGGCTAGAAAATGCAGCTTGAAGTAGGTGGTAACGTGATGTGTTGTTGCAGGTAGGATGTTGTACACGGAACTGAGAATGGGAGATGGTCACGCCTGGCAGATGCAGAAAACGCAGCTTGAAGTAGGTGGAATGTGCAGGCTGTATGCGAGAGGCATGGAGCAGAAAAAACTGAACCGAGAGGCATGGACAGGCCTTACCCGTGAGCAGCAGTGAACACGCATGACAACTAACCCGAGGCCATCACCTGGAAACCAGAAAATGAAAATATGCAAAATGAAGCATGAATAGTGTTTGGAGGGAATGGTTTAAATTGCTCAAGGCTTGTTTGGCTAATGCACTCTAGCAATTAATCCATTTTCATGCATGTGTTAGTTGTTAGTTATTTAGTTTAGTCAATTATAATGCTAGGTTAGTTTAAATATTTTTGTTTGTTAATTTAATTTTTAGTCTTAATTTTTAGTTAGTAGTTAATTTTATATTAAATATTTTAGGATTTTATTTTAGTTTAGATGCATTTAGAGTTAATTTAGATTAAATGTGTTTCATGCATTTTTAATTTAGTCTTTATTTTCATTAAGTGTTAGTTTAGTTTAAATTGCATTTTGATTAAGTAGTTTAAAATTGCATTTTAGGTTAATTTAATTGTAGTTTAATTTTATTGCTTTATTTTCATAATTGCATTTTATTTTAATTGCGTTAATTAGTTTTAACTGTTTTAATTTCTTTTGTAGGTTTATGATTTTAATTGCATAGAGCACTGTGTAAGTAATATTGCTTGGTTTTAATTTCTTTATTTTATAGCTTTTATTATTTTATTACTTTCAGTATTTTTAATTCTAGCTATGTAGATCACCCACCTTAATTTCATAATTTGCTAGGATATACTTAGGGTAAGATTAACCGGTAGTCAATTAGGCTAGTCAACTTCTCTGTGGGATGATAACTCGGGACTCAAATCCCATTATTACTTGTACGACCCGTGTACTTGCGGACATTACCTTTAGGGCGTGTTATGTTTTTGGCGCCGTTGCCGAGGGAGTTTTAATTAGTCGTTAATTAATATCGGTGAAATTATGCTTAGGTGTAATTCTAGCTTGTGAATATTTAGGGTGTAAATATTTAGAGCCTTAGCTTAGATTAGTTAAATTTTCTCTTAATTAAAATCAAATAAATTGAAAAATTGAAAAACTTAAAAAAAATTTCTAAGGACTTTTCGATGATTGCAAGTGTAGAGCCAGAAGTTTTGATTGCTTTCCTCTAGATCCTAAAATCGAACATACTCTTAGAAAAATTCGAAAGGACTCTAGGAAATTATTAGCTCCGCTGCAATTCACCTTGGCAAAAAATAGGGAAATTAGAACCGTTGGACATTATGCAATGCCGACGATTGGAGGGTATTATTCCGACATTAGGCCAACAGCTGTCCATGCAAATAATTTTGAAATTAAGCCCGCAATCCTCCAGATGATCCAGACTTCATTACAGTTCAGTGGGCTCTCTCATGACGACCCACATGATCACCTTGGGCAATTCTTGGACTTGTGCAACACGTTTAAACACAATGGATTATCTGATGATGCGCTTAGGCTTAGATTATTCCCCTTCTCACTTAGGGATAGGGCGAGACATTGGTTAACCTCCCTGCCTCCAGGATCCATTTCTACATGGGACGAGTTAGCCCATCAATTTCTATCTAAGTTTTTTCCTCCCTCTAAAATGGCCCAACTCCGTAGTAATATATCTTCCTTTGCCCAGTACGACTCTGAATCTCTTTATGAAGCAAGGGAACGATATAAGGAGCTTCTTAGGAAGTGCCCTAATCATGGTCTACCTTTGTGGTTGCAAGTCCAGACCTTCTACAACGGACTTACAAGCCCAAATAGGACTATTGTTGACGCTGTGGCGGGTGGAGCGCTAATGTGTAAAACAGAGGAGGAAGCTTACGAGTTGTTAGAAAAGATGGCGGCTAACAACTATTTATGGTCCTCGGAGAGGCAATTGCCAAAGAAGTCGACGGGTATTTATGAGCTCGACACACTGTCTGCCTTGACCTCTCAAATCACTAATCTTACGAAGAAGGTAGAGTCGCTCAGTACCCAACATAATCCTCCCAACAGTCCTAATCTGATTTATTCTGTCCAAAGTCCTTTTCTTTCCTGCGAGCTGTGTAGTGGTACCCACTCTATAGATAGGTGTCTGCTAAACTTAGAATCGGTTCAGTATGTTGCCCCTTCTCAAACGCAACAGAACAACCCATTTTCAAACACCTATAACCCAGGGTGGAGGAACCATCATAACTTCTCTTGGAGCCAAAACCAAGGGCAACCTTTTGACTCTAGATCTGTAGAACCCCTTAGTTTTCAAGCTCCACCGGTTCAGGTACCACTACAGCCGTAATTTCCATTTCATCCGCCTCATCAACCATCCCCACCACAATTTCAGCATCATCCATCTCACTTCCATCAACCACTACCACTACCACCACCACTTACGCAGCCACAACTTTACCATGCACCAGCAGCTGAGAAGAAGCCCTCGCTTGAGGAAATGTTCACGACTATCCTGTAAAATCAAGCTACTTCAATTAAGAACTTAGAGGTTCAAGTATGACAAATAGCAAATGCTCTTATCCAACGTCCTCAAGGAACCCTTCCTAGTAACATTGAAGCTAATCCTGTTAAGTAAAAGGAGGGTAAGGAATATGTCAAATCCATCACCCTTATGAGCGGCAAAGAGCTAGATGAGCCACAAAGTAAGTCCAATCCTGTTGAGCCCATAGTTGAAAAACCCATAAGTTCTAACAAAGCAGCTAAGAAATAGCAGAAACATATGGATCAGGCTACAAAAGAATCCAAGCTAGGCACTTCTTCATCTATACCTTCTTCTTCTTCATTGCCTTCCTCGTCTTTTGATTTGACACCTGTTTCCACTACATCCCTTCCAGTTAGACCACCAGTACCTTTTCCTCAAAGGTTCCAAAGTCAAAAACCGGATCAATAATTCGTCAAATTTCTTGAGGCTTTCAAGAAGCTTCACATTAACATTCGTTTTACAGATGCTTTAAAGTAAATGCCAAGTTATGTGAAGTTTCTAAAGGATATCCTCTCGAGGAAGAGACAACTGGAAGATTATGAGACGATGGCCTTAACTAAGGAATGTAGTGTCATTATCTAGAGAAAATTGCCCCCCAAGCTCAAAGATCCCGAGAGTTTTACCATACCATGCACTATTGGAAATTTATTCTTTGGTAGAGCTCTGTGTGATTTAGGAGCTAGTATAAATTTGATGCCATCATCTATCTATCATAAGTTAGGAATAGGGGATGCCAAGCCCACCACAGTGACCCTCCAGTTGGCCGATCGATCAATTAAATATCCGAAGGGGGTCATTGAGGATGTGTTAGTAAATTTGGATAAGTTTATTTTCCCTGCAGATTTTATTGTCTTGGATATGGAGGAAGACAGGGAAGTTTCCATTATACTAGGCAGACCTTTCCTAGCTACTGGTAGAACAGTAATTGATGTACAGAAGGGGGAGTTAACGATGAGAATCCAAGATCAGGAAGTAAAGTTTAATGTTTTCAAACCTTTGAAGCTCCCCGATGACTCTCAAGAATGTTTTAATATAAGGCTTAAGCACATGAGATCTGAAAGAAGGAGGGAAGTAGATAGGGCTTAGGAGGATTTAACTGTTAACATTTTGTCACCATTTTGGCTAATCCTCCTACTCTTTGCCCTGTTGCTGGGTGTTGTCTTCTTCAGCTGCATTTGAAATGGCTGTGTTTTCCTTTTCACTTTGTATATAGTTCGCTTTTCTTTTTCTTTTCTATTGTTTCTTTCTTTGTTTATTTTGCAGGTTTATTTTCTAGTTTTATGCTTTCAATCAAACTTCGATTGTTCATCATCATCAGAAAAGGGAGTACTCTGTTCTCGAGCTTAAATTCTTATATTATCTGCACACTGAGGACACTGTGCACTTTAAGTTTGGGGGAGGGGATATCACTTGAGCATTTTTCGAAATTTTGGGCAAAATTAAAAATTTCTTCAAAATTTTTTTGATAATATGAGCGTAAATTGTTTGATTTTGGGATGATTTAGTGCTTAGCATGTAGTTTTCCCATATTTCGATGATATGACCCCATGATTTAGTCTGATTTTGATTAAATGAGAAGCATAATTATAGGAAAAGCATGAAGTTGAGTTCTTGAATTTGTCTTGATTCTAATTGTGATTTCTTCATTTTATGCACATGTCATGTCATGAATCTGTATATTTATTTAGAGAAAGCTTATGTGTACATAAGACTGCATTTGTTCAGTTGATCTTGTGCATCATATTCTAGAATTTGTTTGATCTGATCTTGAGGTAAAATATTAGATCACACTTAATTAGGGAGATGATTTAGGCCATCTTTGGATCGTTTGAGCCTTTCTAGCCTTCCTTGTACATATGCTACCCCTAGTCAGCCATCTGGGTCAAATAGGTTTTTCTCTGTAAATACACCTGCTTATTTTGTTTTCTTAGCTTAAATAGTTTTTCCTATCCCTTACCCCAAAAGCATGAAAAGTCATTGGATATATTGTGAGCTATATGGGTATTAAGTGATAGTGAAGGAGTATGTAAGAAAAAAATATGAAATGAAAAAAAAAATGAATGAAAGAAAAAGAAAAAGAGAAAAAGAAAAAGAAAAGAAGAAAGAAGAAAGAAGAAAATTAAAAAAAAAATGTTTAGCAAAAGAAATAAGTTTGGGGGACATAATTAGAGCTCTTACATTATAGATCCTAGAAGTAATGCATGTTAAGGGGTAATTAAACCTAAATCGACTTTATCATACCTTAGTCCCAGCCTTACATTACAAGCTTAATGAAGTCATATTAATCTTTGGTTAAGTGTGACTACATTAGTGGAGAGAGAAGTGAAAAACAAACTTATGGGAATGATCACATGTCATTGACTTTGCATTCACTGTGTTTGCATAATCTGATCCGGATAATGTACTGAGAAGTGACTTTGACATTTTTCACACACTCACGAGGAGTCCAATTTGGGTTAGGACTTATGATTGAGTAATTCTAAGTGCTGGACTTGTAATTGTGAGTCTTTGATTTCATAGTCTGTACTTTTTCATTGAGGATGATATTGGGGAAATTATTGTGCTTTGTACTTGTCATTCCTACAATCATTTTGTTTTGCTTGAGGACAAGCAAAAGCTCAACTTTGGAGGTGTGATAATTCTATATTTTTAGAATTATTTGTGCTTAATTTTCTAATTAATTATTTAAATCCTCAATTTATTTTGTTAATTATCCCTTTTATTTAATTAAAATTCTCATGTTTGCGAATAAATTAAATCCGGATGAATTTTGAATATTTCGATAGAAAATGGACCGAAATTGGGCTAAAATCGAGATTGAGCTACGCGGACAACACGAGTCATGCCACGTAGCATATCCAATTGGACAAGAAGACCGGTGACATGAAAATATCTTTTCAAGGAGCCAATGGTGTGAAGACAAGTGGCCAAAAAAAGCCAACTCATCAAGGATATGAAAATTACCATTTTACCCCTAGTGTGTTTATAAATAGGAAAGGATGACAATTGAAAGAGGAGGTAATTTTAGGAGTAGAAGTAGATGTAAGTAGGAGTAGTGTAGAGTAAATTAGGAGTAGTTGTAATTCTAAGTAGCTTTAGTTTTTAAGTTGTTTTTAGTTTAATTTTCCAAGCATTTTTTTTTCAGTTAGCATTTTTAAAGTTTGTTCTAGTTACTGTTCATGCAATTTATATTTTCATTATGAAAAGCAAGCTTGTGTTACTTCTAGTTCTCGGTTTTGCATGCATCATTTTCATTTGCTCTTCTCGGTTTGGTTTTAATGAGCTCTTTTATTATTCAAGTTTTATTTTTTTTACATAGCTTTATGTCCTAGTTGTTAGTTTCGGGTTGGCATCTTTCTCCTTTCTATTTTCCTTGTTCATGCTACTGGGATGATCGGATATGTGAGCTGGCTGCAAACTTGAACCAGCAGATTGGTGTAGGGAATAGAGCCGAGGATGTAAGATTGGACTGAGCAAGGGCTGATCGGGTATGATACAGCAGTAGACAGGGAGCATTTTTTTGCCTCTGTTCTGCTCTGTTTTAAGAGCTTCTCTCGGTGATTGAAGAAGCTGATAGCAAGAAACTCGGTGCTTTTATGCTCTTGGTTACTCTTGGTTGCAAGAAGTTGATGGACACGGCAGGTTTCAGCTTAAAGCAGGAGCTGGCGTGAAGGTGTGGTAATACAGAGCAGACCGAGAACCTTACCTGGAGCCTGGAACAGCAGCAAGGCATGAGCATAAGCTAGCAGCTGGAGCAGAATGGGGGGCTTTTGTTGCTGGATTTGGAAGCAAATGCAGGGGCAGAAGTCGTGACCTGAAGAAGGAGCAGGTCTGGCCAGAAAATGCAGCTTGAAGTAGGTGGTAACGTGATGTGTTGTTGCAGGTAGGATATTGTACACAGAACCGAGAATGGGAGATGGTCACGCCTGGCAGATGCAGAAAACGTAGCTTGAAGTAGGTGGAATGCGTAGACTATATGCGAGAGGCATGGAGCAGAAAAAACTGAACCGAGAGGCATGGACCGGCCTCGCCCGTGAGCAGCAGTGAACACGCATGACAACTAACCCGAGGCCATCACCTGGAAACCAGAAAATGAAAATATGCAAAATGAAGCATGAATAGTGTTAGGAGGGAATGGTTTAAATTGCTTAAGGCTTGTTTGGCTAATGCACTCTAGCAATTAATCCATTTTCATGCATGTGTTAGTTGTTAGTTATTTAGTTTAGTTAATTATAATGCTAGGTTAGTTTAAATATTTTTGTTTGTTAATTTAATTTTTAGTCTTAATTTTTAGTTAGTAGTTAATTTTATATTAAATATTTTAGGATTTTATTTTAGTTTAGATGCATTTAGAGTTAATTTAGATTAAATGTGTATCATGCATTTTTAATTTAGTCTTTATTTTCATTAAGTGTTAGTTTAGTTTAAATTGCATTTTGAATAAGTAGTTTAAAATTACATTTTAGGTTAGTTTAATTGTAGTTTAATTTTGTTGTTTTATTTTCATAATTACATTTTATTTTAATTGCGTTAATTAGTTTTAATTGTTTTAATTTCTTTTGTAGGTTTATGATTTTAATTGCATGGAGCACTGTAAGTAATATTGCTTGGTTTTAATTTCTTTATTTTATAGCTTTTATTATTTTATTGCTTTCAGTATTTTTAATTCTATCTATGTAGATCACCCACCTTAATTTCATAATTTGCTAGGATATACTTAGGGTAAGATTAACCGGTAGTTAATTAGGCTAGTCAACTTCTCTATGGGATGATAACTCGGGACTCAAATCCCATTATTACTTGTACGATCCGTGCAATTGCGGACATTACCTTTAGGGCATGTCACTCACACTGTTACGGAGCAAGTCGGGGTCCTCCAATCATAATATCCCTCAAAAGTATTGAGATTAGATACATTGGGGTTTATCAATCATCTTACTCCTGTGACTCAACAGCTCTAAGCTTTTACCAAACTACCTTTTTTCCTGTTTTGACATCTATGTCATTCTCTATTCTTTTTTTTTTCTCTATTTCGGCCCTTTCTACATTTCCCAATCTTAGAGGTGTGAAACTCATGATCTTGCTCACACAACTGTAGTCTGCGCACTGCCTCGGCATAGGTAGTGATATCTAACGGCCCAATCAGACTCTAATTGACAATCTGAGCCCTTCCATGAACTTTCAGACATCTCGACTCGCACAGTTCATAGTGTCAGAGTCATATTTGCCCAGGAATATAAACCGAGTTTCATACTCGTTAATCAACCAGTTCCTCTGGGTCAGAGTAAAGAATGTCATCTAAAATTTTCTTTAAACAATGTTCGGGATATTCTGTCATCGGAATACATCTAGAATTATTTTCTCATGTCCAATCTAGATGCCTAACTCTTAAAATGGGTCGAGTGGACTTCCACCAATGTTCCGACTCGCCCTCAAATACCTTGCATACTCTGAGCATATAGCTCTCAAAATATTCTCCACACTCCGCTCCAACCTCGGGAAGCGTGTCTCAATACTGTCCGATATCTCTATCGGACTCTGTCCGATCCCTCTGTCGAACTCTGTGGGGCATACTCAATATCAACCTCCACGTTAATCTCATCTTGAGTCTCATGTGGTGACTCAGTACGACTCTCGGGCCTATCTCAATGGCCTCAAGCTCATGTACTCGCCCCTCTATCATAGCGGCTATCAGTTAATGAGTGTATTCTTGCATTCAAAACCAAATTCTTAGCTGCACTTCCATCTCGATATACACAATTGTATCTAAACAATGAACAGCACATGGGGATGTAAACTTCCTTAACCACTAACACCGACTCATATCAGGCCAACTCAGGCTCTGATACCATTAATTGTCACAACCCAAATTACCTAAAAATCAGAGTAAATTTTTCACTTTTTCATTTATTATTTAATTCTTACCTTTCTCTCATCGTGACCATCCTACAAACAGTTGGGTTATAATTCGGTGTTAGTCACCTCACACTATTACCATTCCATTCTCATAATCACATTCACATATCAGAGTTTACTATCTTTTGACTTTAACTTAATACATACACAATGGTATTTACTTAACCTTACATACCCGACATCATATACATTTACAATACTGTGCATTACATATTTAGATACTAAACTGTACAAATGTGTATACCTGTCTCTCGATGGGAAGCAGCGAATACCAATGCATGCAAGTCCTTAGCCGCTTACTAATTACTGTGCTCTGAAAAGATAGGAAATAAGGGGGGTGAGCAAACCACACGCTCAGTAAGGCAATTATGCAAGTAAGTAGATAGCTCCACTATCTACATGCTCATAATGCCATGCCCTTAAAATCCATTTCTTTTCATTAAAATCTCAAGTACAAAACCAAGCATATATCCATGACATAGTTTATCAAAACTATTTGTGTATCTAGAAAGCATGTAATTCATGCATCAATATCATTTTATGTGATATCCTTAAACCATAATTAGCAAGAAGTAAAACAAGATCATGCATTCTTTCATGTCATGTAAGACAAATCATGAGTTTCAAATGAAAGCATGGAAAACACCATCATGCTACTGCATTCAAATCATTTCATTAAAACTGCAGTATAAACTAACCCTTCCAGGTCAATCATCTCATAAAACAATTCATTTTAAAACTTCGGTTATAAAACCACCCTTCTATCAGGGTCACATATCATAAAATCATAAGATCATAAAATCGGGGGCCTGGCCCCTCCCTCGGGTCTACCCTGGTCTATCGACCAATAGTTATATCATGTGAGACAAGCAGCTGATTATATCAGTAACATCGAGGACTATGGCCATATCCTAGTGATCCCTGGCAACACGGTACCTAGTTTGCGGGGTATCACACCTAAAACGGGAGGTGGGTCGTCCTACCCGCTAGAACAGCATAACACCAGGATTGCGAGGGCAAGGCTTGCTGCCTCGTGGCTAATGCCACTCACTCAAACAATCCCCACGGTACAGCATACTCCGCGTGACATACACGGTACAACGTACTCCGTGGACCCAAGCTCAGTCAGGGGTGCCTATAATAGGTCTTATCCACCCATATCATCTCTGTCTCAGTATGCACTTGTGAGCATATCATCTCACTGTGACACACAGTCTACAGGAGGCTCTAACACAGCTATATGCATGTAATACAAATCCCTGTGCGAGCGAAGCTCAAGCACGGCTCCATGCATATTCATGATATCAGAAAAGCTCGTGCGAGCGAAGCTCTAGAACAGTTTCATAAAAAATCGATAAAATCTGCGTACGAGCAGCGCTCAAGTACGGCTTAAACTGATTATAAATTCAAGTAAAATTCACGTACGAGCAGTGCTCTGGTACGGATATGTATAAAAACTCAGTGAAAATCTCGTACGAGAAAAACTCTAGTACGACATTCAAATGAATTAGAAAAACCATATAAAACTTTGTGCGAGCAACGCTCCAGCACAAATGAATACTCAAGTAAATCAAATCTCGTGCGAGTTACACTCTAGCACGGCTTTATGCATGAATAAATCAAATCTCGTGCGAGTTACACTCCAGCACGGCTTTATGCATGAATAAATCAAATTTCGTGCGAGTTACACTCCAGCACGGCTTTTATGCAATATAATATCAAAACAGGATGCGAGCTAAGCTCCAGCATCTCTCATGCATGTCAAATCATAAAAACTAGTGCGAGCAATCGCTCCAGCACCTTTTTATGTATATCAGGTCAAAACATGTCAAAACAGAGTGTAAGCTAGGCTCCAACATCTCTCATGCATTTAAAATCATAAAATCAGTGCGAGCAACTGCTCTAGCACATTTCATGCATATGATGTCACACAAATCGGTGTGAGCAACCGCTCAAGCACATTTGTGCACATTCACAAACATAGATATAGTGCGAACTACGTGTCGACACTATTTGTTTCCATATAAACTTGATAGTTGGCCTATTTTCCAAAGAAATTCCATTTAAATATAAATAACACCTACGTAGTGTTATCGTGTGAAATTTAAACAATTACTGGCCAATCTATCGATTTACTTTGATTAAAAACCAATAAAATCCCTTAATTCAAAAAATTCCTTAAATCATGCATTTCATGCATGTCATGCTTTCACCATCCTTAGGTGACTTCCCTCAATAGGGGTAAAATAGTCTTTTTACCAATTTTGATCCTTAAAATCATTTAAACCACTTTTAGGACCTTTAGACAATATCAATGTATACATACATATTCAGTGTATACAAAAACTATTTAAAGTACGCGTAGCTACCTCTAGCTACTCACATAATTCCCTTACCTCATTTTTGTGTATAGTCTGACCTTTCCATTGATGACTCGTCACGTAGTCCGATTTGCTTCCAATCACATCTCTGGAACTGTGGATACACATTCACCAGGTCAAATACAATACAATTTAATTGTATTTCATATTTTTTGGGCTTAATTTAAATCATTGGGCATGTTTACCCATATTGGGCCCGATTGTACCATAATGGGCCTTAATCGGCCTTAAGCCCGTTTTTCACTTACTATTCACATTATCGAGGCCTATTGGGCTCACTGGGCCCATCAGTAATTATTGAGTCTCGTTCTAAACTCTCGGATATCTTAATTTAGCATTTACGACAATTTATTCAAATTTTTAAAATTTAATTCATTTATGCGGAAATTAAATCCGTAATTCATTAACACATATAACGATGCAAATTGTCATAAATAAAGGTTACTTACCCAAGATTCCATGATAGTATGCAAATCGAGGCAGTCTCGAGCTCTCGGTTGACGCCAATTGTCGAGCTACACAATTTAATATTTTTTCGGATAAATTTCTAGTCGGATATTAATCAAATTAAATATTTTAAAATTTAAATCGGTCAATTCGACTGCTTACCAACTTACCCGTAGCTCGATTGCATCACTGAATTTTTTTCCAAATTTTTCTCTTTTTCTTTTTCCTTTTTTCTTCCTTTTTTCATTCTCTTTTTGGCTGAACCGATTCGGTCCGGTTCAACCCAGTTCAGACTGCCGGTTCGGTTTGGCGGTTCAGTCCGGTTCAACATCATTTGCTGATTCCGACGCCGTCCGATCGATTCCCGACGTGATTCCGGTGCCGTTCGGCTCGACTGCACTTGGGCATCCAAAATGGGGCCTCGACTTGAGTCAAAACGGCGCCGATGGCCGCCGATCGAAGTTTCTTCTCCCGCGGCCTCTCCTTCGTTTTCGACGTTCTCCGCCGTTCTCGGCTCGCATCACCGCCGCTGATGGTTCGCCCGAGGTCGGGCTGTATTCGTCGGCCCTCACCGGCCCCTAAGCTTCGCCAGTGGCTCGTCGGTGAACCTCTTCCTCGGTCTCGACTTCTTCAATTTTGGGTTTCGCCATTTTCCTCTGTTTTCACGATTTTCATTTCAAAATTCGTTTTTTTTTACTTTATTTATTTATTTATAATTTATTTTTATTATTATTTTATTCATTAAAATATATGAAAATTGCCAAAATATCTTCAAAAATTTCTATTAAATTCATTTAATCCGTAAATGAATTTCTCAATCTGATTTTACCTTTTTGGTATAATTTTTGATTATTTTCGGGATTATTTTCCTATACGAAAATTTCGGTTTATTCCAATAAATTCATATCTTGATCAATTTAACCTGAAATTTAATTATTTCTTCGTTATTGATCAAGATTCTCAAATCCCATATTTTTAATTAAATTTTCTTGTCACGATAAATACCGAGTTTTGATCTTTTGATCGTTTTGCCCTTGCACATTTTTAGGAATACCATTTTAGTCCTTTTGCATTCTTAAATGCACTCGAAAATTTCTATTCATTCCCTTTTGCTCTTCCGATAAAAATTGGGTCTTACAAGTTAAGTGATGCAAATAAAGAATGAAGGCAACACTTAAAAGGTGGACGTGGTGCAAAGGAGAAAAAATACCATATTTTGTGGAACTACCTTCGTATGATGGTACAAAGGATGAACTGAAAGGGAGAAAGAGTAAGTTTATAATTTTTAGGAAAGTGAAGAATTATTAGTTAGAAAGATTAAGAAAATGAGTCTAAAAAGAAGGGGTACAAATTTTGATTATGAAGTGAATGAAATAAGGGGTAAAAGGTTTATAGTTATACGAATTGTAAAAGATTTTAAGAAGTTAGAATTAGATGTATACTAGAGAATATTGGTGATGCTTTGAGGGAACATAGGAGAATGGCTACAAGGAGGAAGAGATTTTAAAAAAAGAAATTTGAAAATAATAAGGAGATGGAATTGTGGGAGATACCAATTCATTTTATTCTAGATTTAGGAGTAGACAACATAAATGAAGTCATAGGTTATGATGGTGTCCTATAATAGCCACTAAGGAAGCATGAAGTTCTTAAGCTAGAACTGTCAACGTATAGGGTCAGCCTTGGCAGTTGTGTACTTATGGAAGTAAGAAGGAAATATGATCCTTATTTTATTTTCTTAAAGGAAATAAAGAATTAAGAGGATAAAATGAAAATGGTTAGAAGAAGTTGCAAATTTGATAAAGCTATATATGTTAATTTGGAGGGACTCAATGGTGGGCTAGCAGTGTAATGGAAGAAGAACTATGAAGTGAAGGTACCAGGTAAAAGTCAGAATTTGATTGATAAGAAAATAATTGATGATCATAGCCAGCAAAGTTATAGAGTGTTTTGGGTATACAAACCTCTAGATTTTGAAGAAAGAAAGTAGATATGGAATTTGATTGTGGATTGTCTAGGAGTATTAACATGCCATGGATGTGTATAGGAGATTTCAATGATATTTTGTATCATTATGAGAAGGAATGAGGGAATATTAGAGTTGCTAGGAAGATTAAATGTTTCAAATAGATGATAGAAAAGTGTGAACTTATTGATTTGCATTACAAAGGTCTTAAGTTCACTTAGGTGAATATGATGGATGATGGTTTAATAAAGGAGAGAATTGATAGGGTGCTGGTCAATTTGATGTGGATGGAATGCTATCTAAATACTCAGGTAATAAACTTGCTAATGGTGGGATCCTATCATGCTCCAATATTAGTAGATACAAAGTATTGTGGTAATAAGAGTTTAAGGTAATTCAAGTTTAAAATAATGTGGATAGAGAGTGAATAATGTGAGCAGGTAGTTAAGAAAGGATATAGTTCTGATATAAAGGGATCAAATGCATTCAGAATGGTTCAAAAACTTAAAAGATGTAAGAGGTTGCTTATTAAATGGAGTAGGAAGGTCTTTCCTAATAATAGGGGTTTAATTGATGATCTTATGAAGAGAATTACAATGATTTAAAATGATTGTAAGACGTGGCAGGATTATTTAGAGGCAAAAAAGCTAATGGAGGAACTTAAGAAGATTTGGTTCAGGGAATAACAATATTGGTATCAAAGATCTCAGGCTAAGTGGCTCAAAGTGGTGATAAGACTACTAGGTTCTTTCATCAAAAGATAATGTAAAGAAGAACACGGAATAAGATCTTAAGGGTCAAAATCAATGGGGAAATATGGTTTGAAGCTGAAGGTGGTATTCAGGAGAGCTTTTTTAACTATTGTAAGGAGTTATTTTGTCAAGACCCATCCTGACTTAACCAAAAATCACTACAAATTTTTCACATTTTTAACTTACCTTTTCTCTCTTCGATGGTTAGGCTGTGATTCGATGTTAGCTTCCTCGTATACCATATCATCCATTATCATACATACATGTCAATATACTGTTACTGACTGTAACTTCTTTTATAATACATATGAGATCATATAAAATCTAATATAAATACATTCCCAATAATATATTTCGTATACATCACTGTACTGTTTCTATCTTTAGATACATAACTGTACAAAACATTTATACCTGTCGATCGATAGGAAAGAGCAGTGGAGACAGGAATACTATCCCTCAAAAGCTCTCACTCTACTGCTGATGCTCTATAGAGAGATGTAAAGAAAGGGGGCGAGCATACAACACGCTCAGTAAGGAAATCAGGCAAGCAAGTAGACATCTACATTATCTACTCAAAATAATGCTATGCCTCAAAACGTTATTTCCTTAACTCATTTTTAAAGCATGTCTTTAAATATATATATATATATATATATATATATATATATACTTGTACAGATTAAATCCCATGTACATAAATCATGCTTTCTTTCTCAAATACAGGCATTTAGTGCAAAACAATGCATCTTTATAATATCACAATGCCTTTAGATAAATCATGCCATGTATATTTAAATCGCAATAAATATGGCATTTAAATCATTCACAACACAAAATCGGAGTCCGACCCATCCCTCAGGTCTATCCACAATTAAATCAGTCAATTAGGTGATATATTATGTGAGACTCGGTGGTGAAAATGTAAATAGTATCCTGGACTATGATCATATCCGACAATGGTGATCCCAGGCAACATAGTACTCGGTGTGCGGGGCATCACTGCTGCAACGGGAGGGGGGTCAGTCCATCATAACCGCCAGCTATATCCTCCTCAACTCCACAACACCACACGGTACAGTGAACTACATGCCACATGCACAGTACAACGTACCCCATGGACCCTACGTCATAGTCGGGGTGCCTGCCATAGGTCTTAGCCCTTAAAACCATGAAATATTATATCACGTCTCTAAATCCTCATGGGAACCTCTCATAGTGTGACACTCAGTCTACACGAGGAAATTAAGCATGGTTTTCAACATGTATTATATATCACATACAGTGCGCGCCTTTGAGCACGACTCACAGTCCACACTCCGCTCAAACACTGTTCACATCACAAACTCAACTCTAGTAAGAGTAGACCTCCAGCAACTAGGTCAATGCATAGTTCATGTTTCAAATCAAGTACGAGCAATAGCTCCAATACTATGTCATGTATAAATCATGAAGAATCGAGTACGAGCAATGCTCCAGTACTCTGTCATACATCTCATGTAAAACTCGAGTACGAGCTAATCGCTCTAGCACTCTCTCATGCATAAATCATATAAAACTGAGTACAAGTAATAACTCCAGCACTCTATTATGCATATCATGGAAATCTAGTGCAAATCATAATCCCGCACTAATATATGTGGAAAATATATGAAATCCAGTGCGAGCTGTGCTCCAACACGATTTATTCTCACATAATATGATAGATGGCTCTTTAAAAAAAGGGATAGTTTACAAAATATCAAAATCAGCACTATAAAGTGTGCTTAATTCACATCAACCTTAATATCATTAGCCCATCTATTTATTCTTCTGCTAAATAGCAGTAAAACACTCAAAATGATGGTTTCCATGCTTTTTACAACATTTCACAAAAGTTGACTTTTTGACTAACTAGGGGCAAAATCATAATTTGCCACTATTGGGTCACAATAATTATTATTCACTTTCTCTGACCCTCAGAGTTTTTAAGTGAATGTAAAAGCAGACGAAAATACGTGCAGGTACCTCTAATTACTCACAAAAGTCCCTTACCTGCAATAACTCGAGAAATTTCACTTTCTCAATGCTGCTCGATCCAACAGTCTGATTTGCTTCTCCAATACTCTCTAGAGCTGCATATAACCATTTATCAGGTTAATTACACTTTTCCTATTGTATTTCACATTAAATACAGTGTATTTCCCTTAATAGACTTTAATAAACCGTAATGGGCCTAACTATGCCTTAAGCCCATTTCCATTTTACTATTCATTTTCATTGGGCCTATTGGGCTTGTGGGGCCCACCAACTCTTATTGGGCTTGTCCTAGACCCATTACATCACATTGGGCCTAAAATATTTGGGCTTGGCCCATTGGACCTCTCGACCACATGCCATGACTGAGAGCTCTCCATGTCGTCGGTCACACCATGACATGCCAGCCATGTCCATTTCCTTAGCCAATTCACTTAGGCATTTTTACAAACAGTTGGTTGACAACATTCTTGAACATCACATAGTTCATTTAGGCATTTTATCAAACACCTTGATTTCCAACTCAATACATTTATTAATTAATCAAATTGATTAATTCTAGTTATGCCATAATCATTAACACATGTACGTACATTAATCCATTTATGCCTTAAAATCAAATGGGCATTCATCAATATTTCACTACTCACTCTCGGCCTCACCATGATCATTGTGATTTCATATGTTTCAATGCTTAAAACATATACCAATATACTTGAAATCATTCATACATTTACATATATGAATTTGAAAACTTGAAAATATGCCTAGTATTTGTGTTTACACTTGGTCGAAACTTTGGAGGCTCACGGTTTGCACGCTATGGCTTCTTGATAGCCAATTCGAAGATATGTCACTCTTCTTTCAATTTGGAACAACTTTCATGAAGAATGCAAGTTCCAAATATGCCTAATTCCTAGTTATTTCTAGTGAGAGAAAGCTTGGATAAATGTATTTCAATGGTTTCTTCTTCTAGCCGAGAATGGTGTGGTGAAGATGACAATGGTGTGGCTGATTTTATAAGCCATTTACTTAGCCATTAAGCCTTACTTTCCAGCCATTAAACTTGACTTTCTAAGGCTTAGTTATGAGTCACCTAATGAGTCATAGTTAACTTTAACTATGGTTAGATATTTATCAATGGGCTTTCCAATTGGGCCTTTCAGTTTGGGCTTTTTAATGGGCTTTCGGGCTAAAAATTTTACTATACCTCGGGGCTTTTATTGTCTCAATATTTGGCCTATCAATTGGTCAAACAATTCGGTCTAAAGGACCTAAGAATTTTGATCTACGTTTAATATACCTTAATGTGCTTTAAAATCTTCACTTTAGGCCCATTACATTTTTAACCATAAATTTAAATCTGGAATCCTTCTGAATTAAATTTCCTTACTTTCGGGGATGATTATCTTGTATTCTAACCAAGAATATTTTTTCCCAAATTTTTTCTCCATACTTAGGTTAATTTCTAACCATGGTTAGTCAACTATAGTAAAAGTCCACTTTTCTTAACTATAGTTGACTTTTTCCTTAACCATTGACTAAGTTGACTTTTTTTAAAAATTTTGAAAGTGTCATATCTTATGTCTTACACTCTCGTCTTTATGTTTCAACCTTTCTTGGTAGGTAATTATGCTCGAAATTCCTTAACTCGCTAAAAAGGTCCATTTTACCCTTTTTAGCTTTTATTCTCGTTCTTTGTGTTCGGAACTAAATTAAACTGACTTTCCTTCATGAGCTCTCTATATTTTCTCATTTTAAGTTCTTATTTTTAGTCATAATGATTCAGATCCACTTGGTTTAGCCTGTGATTCTTATAGCTCACATTAGGCTTTTTATGTAGCTTTTGCGTGTTAAATCATTTTACTAACACTTTAAATCTAGTAAATACTCTTCTTATGATTCAACTATAATAATAGAGTGTTCATACACATAGGAATCATAAGGTACTGGCTACATAAAAATGTGGGTCTGACAATCCTCCCCTACTCAGAAAATTTGGTCCTCCAAATTAGAACCAAGTTAGTCATCAAATAGGTGAGGGTACTTCTCTCGCATCAAACTCTCTAGCTCCCAAGTAGCCTCCTCTGAAGTATGATGCTGTCAGATAATCTTCACTAACCCAATGGTCTTCGATCTCAATACCTTCTCCTTCCTATCCAATATCCGAATCGATCGCTCAACATATGACATGTCCTCTCGGAGCTCCTAAGGCTCATAACTAATCACATGTGCCGGATTTGGATGATACTTCCGAAGCATCGATATGTGGAAGACGTTGTGGACACCTGATAAGTCTGGTGGCAATGCCAACCTATAAGCCTTATCTCCCACTCGATCAAGTATCTAAAAGGGTCCAACATAACGAGGATTTTGCTTCCCTCTCTTCCTAAATCTCGCTATGCCCTTGAAAGGAGAAACTTTCAAAAACACGGATTCACCAACTACAAACTCTAGTGGCCTACGTCTCCTGTCAGCGTAACTCTTCTGTCTACTCTGAGCTGTCCTCAGTCTCTCTATAATCAAGTAGTCGTCCTCAGATGCTTGCGTAACCATGTCAGGAGCAAAAATCTTACGATCACCCACTTCTTCCCATCCAATAGGGGAATGACATCTATGGCCATATAAAGCCTCATACGGTGCCATCCCGATACTCGAATGATAAGTGTTGTTGTAGGCGAACTCGACTAGTGGCAAATGGTCATCCCAGTAGCCTCTAAAATCTAGCATGCATGCTCTCAACATATCCTCTAGGGTCTGTTTAGTCCTCTCTGACTGACTATCTGTCTGAGGATGGAAAGCGATGCTCAAACTCAACCGGGTTCCCATGGCTTCCTGAAAATGTCCCCAAAAGTGGGAAGTGAAGCGGGAATCCCTATCAAAGACTATGCTTACTGGTACACCTTGTAACCTCACTACCTCGCGTACATACAGCTTTGCTAATTAACTCAGAGTATCGATCGCTCTCATAGCTAGGAAGTGGGCTGACTTCGTCAGTCTGTCGACGATCACCCATATAGCATCGTGATTCCTACGGGTTCTCGATAAACTTATCACGAAATCCATGGTGATATACTCTCATTTCCATGTCGGTACAGGTAGAGGCTACAATAACCCTACAGGTTTCTGATGCTCTACCTTCACCTGCTGATATACGAGACACTTTGTCACAAAGTCTGCTACATCTCTCTTCATACCCGACCACCAGTATATCTTCCGGAGGTTCTGATACATTTTGTTACTCCCCAGATGTAACGTATACCTCGACGAATGAGCTTCTGCCAATATCAATCTCCTGAGTCTTGGATCCTCGAGAACACATAATCTGCCTCTAAACCTCAGTAGTCCATTAGAACTTAACTCAAACTCAGTCACTGTGCCTTTCTGCATCTGACTACTCACATCTATATAAAACAGATCGGTCTGCTGAGCCACTTTGATCCTGTCCAACAGATCCAGCTCCAAGCATAGACTAGCTATCACATAGCCTGTATCCATGTCAGAAGGCACAACTCCCAAACTGAGGCTAGCAAATCATGCTCCCTAATAATCATATATGATACCATCCCTAGGCTTTTCCTACTCAAAGCATCAGCTACAACGTTAGCTTTCCCCGGATGATAAAGTATCTCACAATCATAGTCCTTCAGAAGCTCTAGCCATCTTCTCTGTCTCATGTTCAGCTCTTTCTGTGAGAACATATACTTAAGACTCTTTGGTCGGTAAATATCTGGAACTTTTCACCATACAAGTTGTGGTGCCATACCTTCAACGCAAACACTATTGCTGCTAGCTCCAAATCATGGGTCGATAGTTCTTCTCATGATCCTTCAGTTGTCTAGATCCATAAGCAACTACCCTTCCATCCTACATCAATACACAGCCCAGTCCCTGATGCAAAGCATTAGTATACACTATAAATCCTCCTAAGCTGGTAGGGATAGTGAGAATAGGAGTGGTGGTCGATCGGCGCTTCAACTCCTGAAAACTCTTCTCATAATCCTCGTTCCATACAAACGGTACACTCTTTCGAGTAAGACATGTCAACGGAGCAGCCAATTTTGAAAATCCCTCAACAAATCTCCGAAATATCCAGCTAAACCCAGAAAACTCTTGATCTCGGTGACTGTCCTTGGCCATCTCTCGATACAACATGTCCCAAAAATGAGATCTGTGAAAACCAAAAGTCACACTTACTGAGCTTAGCTTATAACTTCTGCACTCGTAGAGTTTGCAATACGATCCTGAGGTGCTCCTCATGCTCCTCCTCGGATCTCGAGTATACCAATATGTCATCGATAAAGATGATAACAAACTGGTCCAAATATGGCTTGAACATATCGTTCATAAAAGCCATGAAAGCAGCAGGAGCATTCGTCAATCCAAATGGCATGACCAAGAACTCATAATGGCCATATCGGGTACGAAATGCTGTCTTGGGTATATCTCCGCTCTGAAATTTCAGCTGATGATACCCAAACCTCAGGTCAATCTTGGAAAAGACCTGTGCTCCCTGAAGCTGATCTAACAAATCGTCAATGCGTGGAAGGCGATACCTATTCTTGATGGTGGCCTTATTCAACAATCAGTAGTCTATACACAATCGAAGGCTCCCATCCTTCTTCCTCACAAACAAAATTGGTGCTCCCTAAGGTGAAACACTCGGTCGGACAAAACCCTATCCAACAGCTCATATAACTGTCTCTTGAGCTCTTCCAGCTCAACCAAGGCCATGCGATATGGTAGTCTCGAAATAGGCCCCGTACCAGGCACCAAATCTATATAGAACTCCATCTCTCTGTCTGGTGGTAACCCTAGCAACTTATCCGGGAAAACATCTAGGTACTCACTGACCATAGTAATATCTAACAACTCCGGATGTGCCTTATCCATATCTACTACGTATGCAATGAAACCTTGATATGTTGAAGGTTATATTAGTCAGTATATCGTATTATAATCATAACTACTCCTTTCATTTATTTTTATTAAACTTTACAACATATCTGGTAGGGTTAGGAAACATAATTGTCTTAGCATAACAATCTAAAACAGCATGGTTTGTAACCAATCTCTTCCTAAGATTAGATCAAAGTCACTCATACTTAGCAATATTAGATTGGTCGTCATCTCCTTATCCCCTACTCTCAACTTGCATTCATTAAATACATACTCTACAACTTGACTACTATTCATAGGCATACTAATCAACATCATCAAATATAACGGTGTACGCTCTACATGTCTTGCTAATTTACATGCAAATGAAGGCGATACAAAATAATGCATGGCACCAGGATCAATTAAAACATATGCTTCAATATCATAAATCAAGATGTTACCTCGTATCACATCTGATGAAGCATCAGCTGTCCCCTGGTCCAAAGCATGTATGCGCCCTCGACCAATCACTTGTTTCCCCTTTTCTTCTTTCGTCGCTCTACCTCTTTGAGCAGACGTACCAGCTGGAGCTCTATCAAGCTTCCTGCCCTTCAGTGGGGCAGTATAAACCATCTCTGGGCAAGCTCTAGCAATATGCCCCTATTTCCCGTATCGAAAACACACTATAGGAGTCAGTGGATATGGTCAACTCCATGTTGTTTACCGCATCTTCTACACTGATCGGTAGTAGATCTCTGTCCTCCTATGACAATACCCTTTGCTGGAGCTACAGTCAGATAAGCAGGAGGTCTAGCAAGTCTCTCTCGTGCCTCCTCCACCCATGATCTATTACCGAATAGTTTCCTCCCTCCTTGATAACTAAAATCCCTAGCCGACCTCTTCTTCTGTATATCTCAACTCCGACTAAACTTTCCAAACTCGGAAGCATTCCTCTCATAATCTTGCTCACATAGTTGCGCCCTACGCACTGCTTCCTCATATGTGGTTATATCTAATAGAACCAACCTGGACTGCAGAACCGGTCTCAATCCATCGATGAACCTGTGGACCTTCCTGGCCTCACTATACATGATATCTGGGTCATATCTCCCCAGGGATAGGAATCGAGTCTCATACTTGTCCACTGACAAGCTCCCCTGGTTCAGTCCTAAAACTCTGCTTGTAGTTTTCGTTGTGCGGTATCGGGAATAAACTGCCTCCTAAAGGCCTCTCGAAATATCTCCCAACTAATATCTGTGTGTCGGGCTCTCAATATGGGTTAGGTGGACTTCCACCAATGCTCTACAACTCCCTAAGTAGGAACGCAGCAAATGCGACCATCTCCGATGTCGTACACTCGAAGAATCCATAAAGCTTCTCCATCTTCGCTACCCACTCCTTAGCCGCTACAGGGTCCTTGACCCCACTAAAAGATGGAGGTCTAAACTTCTGGAATTCTCGCAATCGATGTAGATCACATCTATACCCTAATCCACTACTACCCGAAACTGGTGGGGGTGTAGGAGTATCTACAGTCCTCGGTGCATGAGCTGTCTACGTAGGTGTATCAAGGGCAACTGCCTCTCCTGTCGCAGCTCCTGCCTCCTGTCCCTGCCTACCTGGCATTGTCTATGCCAATATCTCTACAATCGTCTCTAGACTACGCTTTAATCTCGTAAAGCGCATCTTAGTACACTCTGGTGCCTCAGTAGCACCTGGAGTCTCATGGGTAGGTAATGGTTCGACAGCAGCTCGTCTCTTAGGCCTATCTCCACAACCTCGAGCCCTACCTCTTGTACCTCTACCACTACGAGTATTTGCCATATAGGCAAAGTTCTTGCATTCACAATCATGAATTAGTCCGTCTCCTATCTGGTATACACAGTTATATCTAAACACAGCACAATACAATGGGGATGTACACTTTCCTATTTTCTAACACCGACTCACATCTGACCAACCTCGGCTTGATACCATTCTGTCAACACCCATCCCGACTTAACTAAAAATCACTACAAATTTTTCGTATTTTTAACTTACCTTTCCTTTCATCAATGGTTAGGCTGTGATTCGATTTTAGCTTCCTCGCATACCATATCATCCATTATCATACATACATGTCAATATACTGTTACTGACTATAACTTCTTTTATAATACATATGAGATCATATAAAATCTAATATAAATACATTCCCCATAATATATTTCGTATACATCACTGTGCTGTTTCTATGTTTAGATACATAACCGTACAAATCATGTATACCTGTCGATCGATAAGAAATAGCAGCGGACACAGGAATACTATCTCTCAAAAGTTCTCACTTTACTACTGATGCTCTGTAGAGAGATGTAAAGAAAGGGGGGTGAGCATACAACGAGCTCAGTAAGGAAATCAGGCAAGCAAGTAGACATCTACACTATCTACTCAAAATAATGCTATGCCTCAAAACATTATTTCTTTAACTCATTTTCAAAGCATGTCTTTAAATATATATATATACTTGTACAAATTAAATCCCATGTACAGAAATCATGCTTTCTTTCTTAAATATAGGCATGTAGTGTAAAATAATGCATCTTTATAATATCACAATGCCTTTAGATAAATCATGCCATGTATATTTAAATCACAGTAAATATGGCATTTAAATCATTCACAATACAAAATCGGAGTTCGACCCATCCCTTAGGTCTATCCGCAATTAAATCAGTCAATCAGGTGATATATTATGTGAGACTCTGTGTTGAAAATGTAAATAGTATCTCAGACTATGATCATATTCGACAATGGTGATCCTAGGCAACACAGTACTCGGTGTGCGGGGCATCACTGCTGCAACGGGAGGGGGGTCAGACCATCACAACCGCCAGCTATATCCTCCTCAACTCCACAACACCATACAGTACAGTGTACTCCATGCCACATGCATGGTACAACGTACTCCGTGGACCCTACATCACAGTCGAGGTGCCTGCCATAGGTCTTAGCCCTCAAAACCATGGAATATCATACCACGTCTCTAAATCATCATGTGAACCTCTCATAGTGTGACACTCAGTCTACATGAGGAAATCAAGCATGGTTTTCAACATGTATTATATATCACATACAGTGCGCGCCTTTGAGCATGACTCACAGTCGACACTCCGCTCAAACACTGTTCACATCACAAACTCAACTCTAGTGCGAGTAGACCTCGAGCAACTAGGTCAATGCATAGTTAATGTTTCAAATCAAGTACGAGCAAAAGCTCCAGTACCATGCTATGCATAATATCATCAAATCAAGTACGAGCAATAGCTCTAGTACTATGTCATGTATAAATCATGAAGAATCGAGTACGAGCAACGCTCCAATACTCTGTCATGCATCTCATGTAAAACTCGAGTAAGAGCTAATCGCTCTAGCACTCTCTCATGCATAAATCACATAAAACTGAGTACGAGTAATAACTCCAGCACTCTGTTATGCATATCATGGAAATCTAGTGCGAATTATAATCCCGCACTAATATATGTGGAAAATATATGAAATCCAATGCGAGCTGTGCTCCAGCATGATTTATTCTCACATAATATGATAGATGGCTCTTTAAAAAAGGGATGGTTTACAAAATATCAAAATCAGCACTATAAAGTGTGCTTAATTCACATCAACCTTAAAATCATTAGCCCATCTATTTATTCTTCTGTTAAACAGCAGTAAAACACTCAAAATGATGGTTTCCATGCTTTTTACAACTTTTCAGAAAAATTGACTTTTTGACTAACTAGGGGCAAAATCATAATTTACCACTATTGGGTCACAATAATTATTATTTACTTTCTCTGACCCTCAGAGTTTTTAAATGAATGTAAAAGCAGACGAAAATACGTGCAGGTATCTCTAACTACTCACAAAAGTCCCTTACCTGCAATCACTCGAGAAATTTCACTTTCTCAATGCTGCTCGATCCAGCAGTCTGATTTGCTTCTCCAATACTCTCTAGAGCTGCATATAACCATTTATCAAGTTAATTACACTTTTCCTACTGTATTTCACATTAAATACAGTGTATTTCCCTTAATGGGTTTTAATAAACCTTAATGGGCCTAACTATGCCTTAAGCCCATTTCTATTTTACTATTCATTTTCGTTGGGCTTATTGGGCTTGTGGGACCCACCATCTCTTATTGGGCTTGTCTTAGACACATTACATCACATTGGGCCTAAAATATTTGGGCTTGGCCCATTGGACCTCTCGGCCACATGCCATGGCTGAGAGCTCTCCATGCCGTTGGTCACACCTTGGCATATCGGCCATGTCCTTTTCCTTAGCCAATTCACTTAGGCATTTTTACAAACACTTGGTTGGCAACATTCTTAAACATCACATAATTCATTTAGGCATTTTATCAAACACCTTGATTGCCAACTCAATACATGTATTAATTAATCAAATTGATTAATTCTAATTATGCCATAATCATTAACACATGTACATTAATCCATTTATGCCTTAAAATCACATGGGCATTCATCAATATTTCACTACTCACTCTCGACCTCACCATGATCATAGTGAGTTCATATGTTTCAATGCTTAAAACATATACCGATATACTTGAAATCGTTCATACATTTGTATATATATGAATTTGAAAACTTGAAAATATACCTAGTATTTGTGTTTACACTTGGCCGAAACTTTGGAGGCTCACAGTTTGCACAATATGGCTTCTTGAAACCAATTCCAACATATGTCACTCTCTTTTCAATTTGGAACAACTTTCATGAAGAATGCAAGTTCCAAATATGCCTAATTCCTAGTGATTTCTAGTGAGAGAAAGCTTGGATAAATGTATTTCAATGGTTTCTTCTTCTAGCCGAGAATGGTGTGGTGAAGATGACAATGGTGTGGCTGATTTTATAAGCCATTTACTTAGCCATTAAGCCTTACTTTCCAACCATTAAACTTTACTTTCTAAGGCTTAGTTATGAGTCACCTAATGAGTCACCTAATGAGTCATAGTTAACTTTAACTATGGTTAGATATTTATCTAATGGGCTTTCCAATTGGGCCTCTCGGTTTGGGCTTTCTTAATGGGATTTCGGGCTGAAAATTTTACTATACCTCGGGCCTTTTATTGTCTGAATATTTGGCCTATCAATTGGTCCAACAATTCGATCTAAGGGACCTAAGAATTTCGATCTACGTTTAGTATACCTTAATTGTAAGACCTGAATTTAATTAAAATACGAAATGAATGAGTATTCGTGAAGGGAAGTCGGGTTAAATTAATCCCGAACATGTGTAAGGGCAAAATGGTCAAAAGATCGAAAGTCGGTATAATTTCGATAAGAAAATTTAATTAAAAATATGGATTTGAGAAATCTTGGTCAATAAAAGAGAAATAAATTTATTTCAGGTTAAATTGATCAAGATATGAATTTATGGGAATTAATCGGGATTTTTAGTTCGGAAAAATAATCCCGAAAATAATCAAAAAATATACTGAAAAGTCATTCGGGACAATATCCCGAAAATACAGAGAAATTATACCCGAAAAAGGATTAAAATATAATAAATAAATTAAATTAAATTAAATTAATTAATTTGAAATAAAATAATAATTTTAAGGGATATTTGGGTATTTTTAAGGTATTTGAATGATTAAAATAATAAAAATAAATAAGAATAATAATAAAAAAAAGAAGAAGAGAGAAACGGGTCGGGGAGAGAGAAAGAGAAGCGGAGACGAAAACGGAGCCCAACGAACCCGAGGGAGACCGACGAGCCGTCCGGCGGCCAACGGCCAGGCCGAGGGCCGGAAAAGGAAGAGGAGCTTCAGGCGATCTCCCTGGCACCGGCATCATGACCAACCGACGCCGGAATCCGGCGAAAAATGGAGGAGAAGGCCACGGGAAAGAAAGGGTCACCGGCGGCGAACGGCGGCAAATCGGGCGGAACCAAGGCCCGATTCCGAAAGCCCAGGCGACGACGATCCTTTCTGCACTGATATCAACCGACGAAACGACGGGAAACGCCGGCGACGGCCAAGAGGAGGAAAATGGGTCTGACGGTCGAGGGAGAAGAGCCGAACCGGCGGCGTTCCCGCGAGCTTGACCCAAACCGAGGGCAGATCTGAGATGCGGACGACCCAGCGGACCGATTGGTGGTGAGAACCGGCGGAGAATCGGTCGACAAGGTGGTGAACCGACGGTGAACCGGTCGAACCGGAGTGAACCGGCCGTCTGAACCGATCCGAACCGGACTGAACCGGTTCAGCCAAAAAAAAAAGAGAGGAAAAAAGGGAGAAAAAGGGAAAAAGAAAAAGAGGAAAAATTGGAGAAAATTCCAGTGATGCAATCAAGCTTCGGGTAAGTCAATGAGCGGTCGAATTGACCCGATTTAAATTTTGAAGTATTTAATTTAATTAATTTTGGGCTGAAAACTTACCCGAAAAATTATGGAATTGTGTAGCTCGATAATTGGCATCCACCAAGAGCTCGAGACAGCCTCGATTTACGAACTAGCATGGAATCTCGGGTAAGTGACCCTTATTTACGACAATTTACATCGTTATGCGTGATATGAATTTAAATTCCGCATAAATTGAATTAAATTATGGAAATTTAGATAAATTGTCGTAAATAATAAATTTAACTATTCGAGAGTTAGAACGAGGCCCAATAAATTATTAGTGGGCCCAATGAGCCCAATAGGCCTCGATAAAGTGAAAATTAAGTGGGAAACGGGCTTAAGGCCGATTAAGGCCCATTAAGGTGCAATCGGGCCCAATAGGGGTAAATGGGCCCAACGATTTAAATTGAGCCCAGAAAGATTAAATACAATTAAATTGTATAATATCTGACTTGAGGAATATTAATACGCAGTTTCGGGCATTTGATTGGGAGCATATCGGACTGCGCGACGAGACAACAGTGGAAAAGAAAAGGGCAGACTCGACAGGAAAATAAGGTAAGGGAATTCTACGGACTGCTAGAGGTAACTTTATGAAATTTCAAGTTCATATGCAGTCTTTAAAATTTATCTGAAGGGTCTAGAGGTCGAATAATAATTTTAGTGCCCCGAATGGGCAAATTACTAAAATACCCTTGTTAAGGGTAGAACTTACAAATTTAGGAAAAATTGGGAGGAGTAAGGACAAGAGGTTCCTGCTCGTTCTGGAGGTATTTTAACACATGCATGAGTAGGCTGGCTCACTTTTAAAGAAAAATGCATAGCATTGCATACCTTAAACGATGTAATTTCTGTGAAAACTATTTAGAGATAACCGAGCCGCCTACGTGTTTTTATTTACATGTGACGTGCTAGAGCTCAGCTCGCACGATGTTTGATTTGTGTGATGCATGCATTAGTGCTGGAGCGAGAGCTCGCACTAGAGTTTTACATGCATGGGTGCTAGAGTCTAACTCGCACCAGATTTTACATGATTTTCGTGACAGGGTGCTAGAGTTTAACTCGCACCATAATTTTACATGATTTTCGAGACAGGGTGCTGGAGTTTAGCTCGCACCAGATTTTATAAGATTTTCATGTGATTCACATATAGAGTGCTAGAGCCCAGCTCGCACTAGTTTTATTGGATTTGTGGAGTAGCGCTGTCTGCCCTTGGAGTCAGCCAAAAGGCCCAACAGGCTCAAAAGACCTCGTAAGTGGGGTGAGAGTGAGGGATGAGGTTGGCGGCCTTGTGGGGATGTAAAGCGGGCTCTGCCAATTTTACTTGATTTGATGAGAGTGCTGAGCATTGCTCGCACTGATTTTATGAGAACATGCGATGAGCCGTGCTTGGAGCATCGGGTAGACTACGTGTCACCGATTTAATAGGCTCGCACGTGCGTTTTGAGACATGGCATGAGTATTGAGAAACAAAACCTCTCTGTGGGAAGCAGGCCATTTGGGCTGGAGTACATAGAGTGATATGGGTCCATAGAGTACGATGTACCGTGCAAGTAGCATGGAGTACGATGTACCGTGGGGTATCTTCGAATACAGTATCTTTGTGATACGGGTATCTTCAAATACGGTATCTTTGTGATACGGGTATCTTCGGATACGGTATCTTTGTGATACGGGGTATTTTCGGATACGGCATCTTCGGATGCGTGGGATCGGATAAGACTGATGGGTTGGATTGACCCACCTCCCGGGCGGTTCCCGATCAGGGTGAGACCTCATACACTGGGATCCGTGAAGCTAGAGGGACTCACGAGGACACATATTAGCCAGTCCTGGTTGTTGTCGATATACAGATGTTGCCTAGTCTCGCATGTCGACGATTTTGATGAGATCAAATCGGGTTTTAAATTAAATGTGCATGATGCTATTTCCATGCTTTTTAAACCCATGTGTGATGTAAACCGACTTTCATGGTTTTGTGTGAGTCAAGATCACCCGAAGGAGGGGTCGAGTCCTGACTTTATTGTGAAATTTTTAAATGAGAAAGAAATGATTTGAAATAATTGCATGTTGAATTTTTTCGTGCAAACTTGATTTACATAACATCATAACTCATATCATCTGTTTTAAAATGTGTGGAGAAAGGGTGGTTTATACATGGCACCACGTTCATGTAGGTAGTATGGTTACCTACTTGTTCGTAGGATTGCCTTACTGAGCTTGATGTGCTCACCCCTTTCATTTTCTCCCACAGATAATCTCCAGTTGAAGTTGAGGCGACTCAGTACTGCATTCTGGATATCCGCTGCTGCCCATCATTCAAGGTATATACACTTGTACAAATTGTATCTAAATAAGCATAGCACAGTAACATGTTTGTAAGTGTCTCTAGGGGATGTATAAATATTGTAGACATTTTATAAATGACTGAGATAGAATTAAGTTATATGGTAATTGAATGGTGGGACTGGCATTGACGCACAGCCCAATTATTAGTGGAGTGTGGTCACGATTCAAGGACAGGTAAGAATTTAAGTAAATAAACAAAACGCGAAAAATTAACTCTGATTTTTGGGTAGTTTGGGTCGTGACATGTTTGGTATCAGAGCCGAAATTGGTCTGATGTGTGTCAGTGTCAGTAATTAGGAATTACATCCCCGTGTTACTGTGCTTGGTTAGATACAATAGTGTATATCGAGATGGGTTTTGACTAAGAAATGGTTGAGAATGCAGGAATGCCTAATATGAGTCGCATTAGATGAGATAGTGCACAAGGCAGAGGTCGTAGAGGTAGACCTGAGTCTGCTAAGTCGTGCTGAGTTTGACTATGAGAATCAGTATGAGATTGAAATAGAGGTTAATGTTGAGCATGCCTCTTAGAGTCCGACGGAGAGATCGGACAGTATTGAGACACGCTTCGCGAGGTTGGAGCGGAGTGTGGAGATTATTTTAAAGAGCTAATTGCTCAGATTATGAATGAGATTCGAGGGCACAGCGGAGTATTGATTGAAACCCGATCGACCCATCGTAAGAGTTAAGATGAGAAATGTTTATGGATGTATTCCGGTGATAGAATATCCCGGACACTATTTAAAAGGAATTGATTTATTGATGAGTATGATTTATGAGTATGGAGACTCAGTTATATTCTTGGACAGATATTACCTCGACACTATAAACAGTGATAGTCGAGATGTCTAAAAGTCCACGAAATGGCTTTACTTTTCAGTTAGAGTCTGATTGGCCCGTGAGATATTACCTATACAGAGGGAGTGCGCGGATTTACAGTTGGGTAAATAAGAACATGAATTGCACGCCTCTGAGATTGGGAAAGGTAGTGAGGGCTGAAATAGAGACAGAAAAGAGAATCGAGAAATGATAAAGATGATAAAATGGGAAAATGGTAATTAGTAAAAGATTTAACTTGACGAGTCATGGAGTAAGATAATTGGTAAGGCCCCAGTGCATCCAATTTTGGCACTCTTGGGGGGGCATTGTGATTGGAGGACCCCGACCTGCTACGAAGCAGTGTAGCAGTGTAAGCACTGTGAGCAGTGTAGGATGTGTGGTAGATACCACGGAAGGAGGGTTTACACCTACACTTTATTGATGAAAATGGTCGTTAAGTGTGATAAGACGGACCATTGATTTTGATTGCACAGATTTGGGCGAGATCGCCCTACAGAAAAGTAAAGAGACGGAGAAAAACTTCGTTGGTATAGCTGCAACGAAAAGGGTAGCCATAACCAAAAAGAAAAAAAGGAAGTAGGCTGTTGGACGAAGGCGAGAGGATGTCTTGGACCAGGACACTATTGATGTTTCATGGATGTGGTGTAAGATACCACACTTGTTATGAATAATGAAGTACATATGTTCATTGATCCTGGTGCCACACATTTATTCATACCGCCTTCATTCGCATATAAGTGAGTAAAAGGCATGAATGCCTACATCATTGGGCATAATACTGATAAATGAGTACCCCAATAGAGGAGGATTAATTAACGGAATATGGATATAGAGATTTTAAGTTAAAAACAGGGGTGAAAACATCACAGAAAAGTATACGGTAAGTGGACAAGTGATAAAAAGGGGTGCAACAGTTGAAATTAAAGGATTGTACTCACGAAACGAATAATGATAAGAGTTTCGTTATAATTGATACACTAAGGAGATAATCTCTGAGAGATGCTTGATCCTAAATACAAGATGTATTGGAGTAAGAGACATATTCTAGGTAGGGAATACCCTTAATATGCGAAGTAATTGGGATTAAGTGATAAGTAGGGAATATAAATTATAACCAAGGATAAAGATGGATATAACCATAACCAGTAATTGTGGTTAAGTCTGAAGGTTAATAAAGGTATTTCAAAATACCTGCCCGCCTGAAGACTTGACAGCGTCTAGAAATATATATATGACCTATAACGTGAAATCGATCGTCGTAATAAATACCTTTAGCATTAGGATACCTTTACTAAGACGATAAGAATAATAAAATTCGATAAATCATGAAGGTTAACATAATAAAATTTAATAAGAGCCGTTAAGATAAGAAAAGGAAATGACACAGGTTAGTACCTGAAAACGTAAGCAATTTTGAAGGATCTTATACGCTTATGTGTAAATAAGTCAAGGATATGGACGATTGAAATAAGTAGTGGAGCTCAACTACAATGAGTTATTTAAACTTTACCTGGACCGATTTGTCATCATCCTTATTGATGATATGTTGGGTGTAGTTAAAGTCCAGGGTAAATTGTAAGCAATAATTGAAAAATTACTTTTACAGATGGTTGCTGCGAGTTCTAAAAAGGGTATACCTTGTTGACACGTTTAACTATGAAAACGTGGTCTTTGAGTGAGATGATAGATATGACGTGAATTTCGGTGTAATGAAGTATGAACTGACCACCGTGATTAATTTCACCATACCCAACAGCTCAAGAGGTTCTTAGTGAGTATGGATACCTCAAAATTATGAAGGAGCTATGTATTGATGTATAATGGGAAGATAGTCAATTTTTGAAGTTAGACAACTCAAGGATCATGAAATAAACTATCTGACCCATGATTTGAAGTTGGCAACGATAGTACTTGTACTGAGGATATAGTACTATTATGTACACGATGAGGAATTGTGGATATGCACTGATCATAAAGCCCCAAGTATCTGTTTTCACAGAAAGAGGCGAATATGAGAATACATAGTGGGTTAGAGCTTCTGAGAGATTTTGATTGTGAAAATTGTACCACCCAGGAAAAGCTAATGTAATGGCTTATACCTCGAGTAGAAAGAGCCTCGGGATGGTACTACATATGATGGTTAGGGAGCATGAGCTGCTAGAGCAGTTATGAGCCTCAGTATTGATGTGATCCCTTCTGATGATGACAGTGATTGTGTGACAGCTAGCCTGAGATTAGAACCAGATGAGAGTGCCCGGATTTGACAGGCTTAGCGTGATGATCGGCAGGATGTCGATAGTTTGGGTCGAATTCAGAAGGAGACAGTGATAGAGTTCACAGTGAGCGATGATGAGTTACTGAGGATTCCGAGACAGTATGAGTGCTCCCCAGGACCACAGTTGATGAGATAGTAATATTGTCAGAAGCTCACTCTTCAGGATATACAGTGCATACGGAAGTAAAGAATATATTGAAATCTCGAAAAGGGTATTGGTGGTCAGATGTGAAAAAAAGATATTGTAGAGATTGTGAAAAAGTGCCTAGTATGTCAGTAGAGTATTAAAAGTCTGCAGAGTTATGGCAGCACCTACCTATATCGACACGGCACGAAAAATGAGAGTAAGTCTCCAAGAATGTCGTGATGGGTTACAGAGAACCCAGGTGAATTACGAAGCTATTTGGATGATAGTTGATAGAGCGACTAAGTCTACCCACCTTTTGGTTATGAAATCCCCAAATACTCAGAGTGTATATGAGGATTTATGTATAAGGAAGATTGTGGAACATTATGTAGCGTTCCAGTGAGCATTGTATTATATAGGGATTCCCGCTTCACTTTCTACTTCAAGGAATATTTTTCAGGAAGCTATGGGAACCCGACTGAGTATTAGCACAGATTTCCATCCTCAGACAGATGGTCAGTCAGAGAGGACTGTACAGGTTCTGGAGGATCTGATGAAAGCGTGTGCCGTTAATTTTATAAGCTCCTGGAATGATCAGTTATTACAAATTGAATTCGTCAATAGTGACAGTTGTCACTTGAGTATCGGGATAACAAGATATGAGGCAGTGTATGGCTGTAGAGGTTGTTCCCCAAATTGGATAAGAAAAAGTGGGTGACAGATAGAATCATTTTTGACTTTGGATAATAAGTCTCTGAGGATGTTTAGTTAAGAGTGAGAGATTAAGAACACCTCAGAGCAGATAGACAAGTATTGGAATTCACCATTGGTGAATTAGTAGGGTTGAAATGTTTCTTGTCCTAAGAGAATAAGGACATAACGAGCTTTTGGAAGAAGGTAAATTGAGTTGTGCTGGATGGAATATTTTGAGAGATTGGACAAGTGGGAGATAAGACCTGTAGGTTGGTGTTATCACCTGAATTAACAGGCACCCACAATGTGTCTCAGATTTTGATGCTTCGGCAATACTATCCAGATCCAGCACAGGTGATCGGATATGAGATCCAACAGTTCAGCTTAATGAAAATATAAGTATATTGAAAAAGTTGATTCGGGCATTAAACAGGAAAGAGAAAGTATTGAGGTTTAAGTTGATTTCCCTAATTAAAGTCCTTTGGTAGTAAGACACTCCGGAGAAGGTCACATAAGAATTTAAGAGTATGATACGATCGATGTGCCCGGAGTTGTATATGGACTCATATGAATTGGTTCTAATCTGGAGGACCAAATTCCTTAAGTGGGGGAGAGTTGTAAGACCTGAATTTAATTAAAATACGAAATGAATGAGTATTCGTGAAGGGAAGTCGGGTTAAATTAATCCCAAACATGTGTAAGGCCAAAATGGTCAAAAGATCGAAAGTCGATATAATTTCGATAAGGAAATTTAATTAAAAATATGGATTTGAGAAATCTTGGTCAATAAAGGAGAAATAAATTTATTTCGGGTTAAATTGGTCAAGATATGAATTTATGGGAATTAATCGAGATTTTTAGTTCCGAAAAATAATCCCGAAAATAATTGAAAAATATACTGAAAAGTCATTCGGGACAATATCCCGAAAATATAGAGAAATTATACCCGAAAAAGGATTAAAATATAATAAATTAAATTAAATTAAATTAAATTAAATTAATTTGAAATAAAATAATAATTTTAAGGGATATTTGGGTATTTTTAAGGTATTTGAATGATTAAAATAATAAAAATAAATAATAATAATAATAATAATAATAATAATAATAATAATAAAAAGAAGAAGAGAGAAACGGGTCGGGGAGAGAGAAAGAGAAGCGGAGACGAAAACGGAGCCCGACGAACCCGAGGGAGACCGACGAGCCGTCGGGCGGCCAACGGCCAGGCCAAGGGCCGAAAAAGGAAGAGGAGCTTCAGGCGATCTCCCTGGCACCTGCAGCATGACCAACCGACGTCGGAATCCGGCGAAAAACGGAGGAGAAGACCGCGGGAAAGAAAGGGTCACCGGCGGCGAACGGCGGCGAATCGGGCGGAACCGAGGCCCGATTCCGAAAGCCCAGGCGACGACGATCCTTTCTGCACCGGTATCAGCCGACGAAAAGGCGGGAAACGTCGGCGACGGCCAAGAGGAGGAAAATGGGTCCGACGGCCGAGGGAGAAGAGCCGAATCGGCGGCGTTCCAGCGAGCTTGACCCAAACCGAGGGCAGATCTGAGATGCGGACGACCCAGCGGACCGATTGGTGGTGAGAACCGACGGAGAACCGGCCGACAAGGTGGTGAACCGGCGGTGAACCGGTCGAACCGGAGTGAACCGGCCGTCTAAACCGGTCCGAATCGGACTGAACCGGTTCAGCCAAAAAAAAAAGAGAGGAAAAAGGGAGAAAAAGGGAAAAAGAAAAAGAGGAAAAATTGGAGAAAATTCCAGTGATGCAATCGAGCTTCGGGTAAGTCAGTGAACGGTCGAATTGACCCGATTTAAATTTCGGAGTATTTAATTTAATTAATTTTGGGCTGAAAACTTACTCGAAAAATTATGGAATTGTGTAGCTCGATAATTGGCATCCACCAAGAGCTCGAGCCAGCCTCGATTTACGAACTAGCATGGAATCTCGGGTAAGTGACGCTTATTTACGACAATTTAGATCGTTATGCGTGATATGAATTTAAATTCCGCATAAATTGAATTAAATTATGAAAATTTAGATAAATTGTCGTAAATAATAAATTTAACTATTTGAGAGTTAGAACGAGGCCCAATAAATTATTAGTGGGCCCAATGAGCCCAATAGGCCTCGATAAAGTGAAAATTAAGTGAGAAACGGGCTTAAGGCCGATTAAGGCCCATTAAGGTGCAATCGGGCCCAATAGGGGTAAATGGGCCCAACGATTTAAATTGAGCCCGGAAAAGATTAAATACAATTAAATTGTATAATATCTGACCTGAGGAATATTAATACGCAGTTTCGGGCATTTGATTGGGAGCATATCGGACTGCGCGACGAGACAACAGTGGAAAAGAAAAGGGCAGACTCGACAGGAAAATAAGGTAAGGGAATTCTACGGACTGCTAGAGGTAACTTTACGAAATTTTAAGTTCATATGCAGTCTTTAAAATTTATCTGAAGGGTCTAGAGGTCGAATAATAATTTTAGTGCCCCGAATGGGCAAATTACTAAAATACCCTTGTTAAGGGTAGAACTTACAAATTTAGGAAAAATTGGGAGGAGTAAGGACAAGAGGTTCCTGCTCGTTCTGGAGGTATTTTAACACATGCATGAGTAGGCTGGCTCACTTTTAAAGAAAAATGCATAGCATTGCATACCTTAAACGATGTAATTTCTGTGAAAACTATTTGGAGATAACCGAGCCGCCTACGTGTTTTTATTTACATGTGACGTGCTAGAGCTCAGCTCGCACGATGTTTGATTTGTGTGATGCATGCATTAGTGCTGGAGCGAGAGCTCGCACTAGAGTTTTACATGCATGGGTGCTAGAGTCTAACTCGCACCAGATTTTACATGATTTTCGTGACAGGGTGCTAGAGTTTAACTCGTACCATAATTTTACATGATTTTCGAGACAGGGTGCTGGAGTTTAGCTCGCACCAGATTTTATAAGATTTTCATGTGATTCACATATAGAGTGCTAGAGCCCAGCTCGCACTAGTTTTATTGGATTTATGGAGTAGCGCTGTCTGCCCTTGGAGTCAGCCAAAAGGCCCAACAGGCTCAAAAGACCTCGTAAGTGGGGTGAGAGTGAGGGATGAGGTTGGCAGCCTTGTGGGGATGTAAAGCGGGCTCTGCCAATTTTACTTGATTTGATGAGAGTGCTGAGCATCGCTCGCACTGATTTTATGAGAACATGCGATGAGCCGTGCTTGGAGCATCGGGTAGACTGCGTGTCACCGATTTAATAGGCTCGCACGTGCGTTTTGAGACATGGCATGAGTATTGAGAAACAAAACCTCTCTGTGGGAAGCAGGCCATTTGGGCTGGAGTACCTAGAGTGATATGGGTCCATGGAGTACGATGTACCGTGCAAGTAGCATGGAGTACGATGTACCGTGGGGTATCTTCGGATACGGTATCTTTGTGATACGGGTATCTTCGGATACGGTATCTTTGTGATACGGGTATCTTCGGATACGGTATCTTTGTGATACGGGGTATCTTCGGATACGGCATCTTCGGATGCATGGGATCGGATAAGACTGACGGGTTGGATTGACCCACCTCCCGGGCGGTTCCCGATCAGGGTGAGACCTCGCACACTGGGATCCGTGAAGCTAGAGGGACTCACGAGGACACATATTGGCCAGTCCTGGTTGTTGTCGATATACAGATGTTGCCTAGTCTCGCATGTCGATGATTTTAATGAGATCAAATTGGGTTTTAAATTAAATGTGCATGATGCTATTTCCATGCTTTTTAAACCCATGTGTGATGTAAACCGACTTTCATGGTTTTGTGTGAGTCAAGATCACCCGAAGGAGGGGTCGAGTCCTGACTTTATTGTGAAATTTTTAAATGAGAAAGAAATGATTTGAAATAATTGCATGTTGAATTTTTTCGTGCAAACTTGATTTACATAACATCATAACTCATATCATCTGTTTTAAAATGTGTGGAGAAAGGGTGGTTTATACATGGCACCACGTTCATGTAGGTAGTATGGTTACCTACTTGTTCGTAGGATTGCCTTACTGAGCTTGATGTGCTCACCCCTTTCATTTTCTCCCACAGATAATCTCCAGTTGAAGTTGAGGCGACTCAGTACTGCATTCTGGATATCCGCTGCTGCCCATCATTCAAGGTATATACACTTGTACAAATTGTATCTAAATAAGCATAGCACAGTAACATGTTTGTAAGTGTCTCTAGGGGATGTATAAATATTGTAGACATTTTATAAATGACTGAGAAAGAATTAAGTTATATGGTAATTGAATGGTGGGACTGGCATTGTCGCACAACCCAATTATTAGTGGAGTGTGGTCACGATTCGAGGACAGGTAAGAATTTAAGTAAATAAACAAAACGCGAAAAATTAACTCTGATTTTTGGGTAGTTTGGGTCGTGACATTAATGGGCTTTAAAATCTTCACTTTAGGCCCATTACGTTTTTAACCATAAATTTAAATCCGAAATCCTTCCGAATAAATTTTTCTTACTTTCAAGGATGATTATCTTGTATTCTGACTAAGAATATTTTTTCCTAAATTTTTTCTCCATACTTAGGTTAATTTCTAACCATGGTTAGTCAACTATAGTAAAAGTCCAATTTTCTTAACTATAGTTGACTTTTTCCTTAACCATTGACCAAGTTGACTTTTTCTAAAAATTTTGAAAGTGTCATATCTTATGTCTTACACTCTCGTCTTTATGTTTCAACCTTTCTCGGTATGTAATTATGCCCGAAATACCTTAATTCGCTAAAAAGGTCCATTTTACCCTTTTCAGCTTTTACTCTCGTTCTATGTGGTTGGAACTAAATTAAAATGACTTTCCTTCATTAGCTCTCTATATTTTCTCATTTTAAGTTCTTATTTTCAGTCATAATGATTCAAATCCACTTGGTTTAGCCTATGACTCTTATAGCTCACATTAGACCTTTTATGTAGCTTTCGCGTGTTAAATCATTTTACTAACAATGTAAATCTAGTAAATACTCTTCTTATGATTCAACTATAATAATAGAGTGTTCATACACATAGGAATCATAAGGTACTGGCTACATAAAAATACGGGTCTGACATATTTACTATAGTGTGTTTTGGCAAAAAAAAAAAAATACAGTGGGTGATAGGTACTTTTTGGAAATTCTTGAAGGTATTCTAAACTCGTAAATGAGAAAATGAATATGGAGCTAGTTAGAGAAGTCTTTAATAAGGAAGTTGTGAGGATTGTGTATGAATCAGGTGCTATGAAGGCCCCAGGACCTGATGGGTTTAATGAGGTTTTTTTTCAAAAATATTTGAATATTGTCAAAGATGGCATAATGAATGTTGTAAGAAGTTTCTTCTAAGCTGGTTTTTGTTTTTGTTAAAAGAGGTGAATAGAACTAATATAGTGTTGATTCCCAAAATCAAAAGACTAGAAAAGTGTCACGACCCTTAGTCTACCAAAAATCCACTACAAATTTTTCATTTTTCGTTTATTATTTAATCCATTTCTTACCTTACTCTAATCGTGAACAACTACACCATCAACAGTTGGGTTGTGTATCGATGTTAATCTCATCCAACCATTTTATTTCAAGTTACAATTTATTTAAATGTAAACACTTGTATTTCTTAATGTGTGTTGCTATTTACATGTGTTTACAATTCTTTACATCCCCAAAAGTTATATTCAAAATATTACTGTGCTATTGCATGTCTAGATACAAAACCGTACAAATGTGTATACCTTTATATGATAGGATGCGGTGGACTCAAAAAATCAAATCCTCAATCGCTCTCAATTCTACTGAAAGTGCTCTGTAGAGGGAAAAAATAAGGGGGTGAGCAAAGCTCAGTAAGGTAATCATGCGAGCAGGTAGATAAATGTACTATCTACATGATCATGATGCCATACGTAAAACCAAGCAGTTACTCGTCATACCCATAAACATCAGTTCATACATGTGTTCATGATATATAAAGCAGTTCATGCTATTCAAATTAGTGCACAAGTCGTAAATAAAGTATGGAAAATCATCATGCGCAAGTCGAAATTAAAGCATAGAAAATCATCATATGAGGTGCACTTAAAAGCAATTTATACTCAACACAAATCAGTACAAATCAGCATTCGTCAGGACTCAGCCTTTCCCTTGGACTGTCCTTACCCACAAAACCAATTAAAAAAATGGATTCATCACAAACCAAGTGACATGTGAGATTAGGAAAATAATAATAATAAGTGTAATAGCTAGGACTATGGCCATATCCTCTATGATCCCAGGCTACACGGATCCTAGTGTGCAGGGTATCACCTTTATCTGCTTCCGCATGGGAGGTGGGTCACGTCTAACGCGTCGGTCCATAGCAGATCTATCCTTCGCCCGAAGACGGTATATATATATATCTATACACGGTACAACGTACTCCATGCTATATGCACGATACAACGTACTCCGTGAACCCATATCATCACATCATATCGTGCTACATCTCAATACGCATGTGCGAGTCTATTTAATATGTGTGACACATAGTCTACCCGAAACTCCTAGCACGACTCCCAACATATCATAAAATCAAGTGCGAATAATCTCTAGCACGGCTGCAAATGTATAATAGTCATCTAGTGCGAGTAACGCTCCAACACCATGCCATAAAATCCATGTGAAATCTAGTACGAGCTAGGCTCCAACACCATGTCATAAAATCCATGTGAAATCTAGTGCGAGCTAGGCTCTAACACTCATATAACTAAAACTCTAGTGCGAGCATCGCTCTAACACTAATGCATGTATAAACACATCAAACCTCATGCGAGTAACGCTCTAGCATGCGCTATTTCCATAAAATCCATGTAGGTGGCTAATTCTTTTACAAAGTATGGTTATAAAACCAAATCAAGCTATTTTCATGTAAATCATTTAAATGCTAGCCAGCCTACCAGTCAACATGCTAAAAAGCAGTAAATTCAAGAACATTCGGATCTTGCTTTTCATGAACTTTTCCAAAATCCCAATTTCTTTGCCTTTCAAACATTCATTTCTTTTCTAAGACCCTCAAACAATTTAGAAACTATAATGTGCCCAAAAACGCATACATGTATCTCTAAGAGCCAACAAAATTCCCTTACCTCAATTTACTCAGAAGCAACTTCTTTTTCCTTTCCCACTTTTCATGATTGGGCTCGATTTACTCTGAATTTATCCTCAGGAGCTGCAAACATTCATCAATCACATGAGTCAATACTGATAACTCATATTCTAACTTCATCCTAGTCGATATATCTTATTGAGTCAAATTATCTCTTAAGTTCATTTTGATTGTTCTATTAGTTTCACTTAGGCCCATTGGGCTCCTTAGGCTCACTATCTCTTCGTTGGACCGAATTCTAGGCTTATTGACCTTATCGAGTTGATTTCATCAAGCTTGGCCTGTTTTCACATTTGGTCATGGCATTATGGCCAAACACCATCATGCCATTCTTAGCCAATTCAGCTAACAAGCTCACTTAGTTATACTATCTAGCACTTGACATACAATGCTTTAACCTTAGTTTTCCATTCATTCATGCATTTTCACAAACACCTTTTATAAACCCTTCATAACTTCATCCATTTCCATAAGTTGATTTCACTAAACCATTTCAAAATCATGCATCTAACACTACTAACACCTTAGTATAACCAATTCATCCTTAAATCCACCATATCTCATTTTCTCATACTAAACCCATTTTTAGGTCATGAATGATTCATTATACTCTAGGTAGTTTCCACCAACAATATATACACCAATCATCTCATAACAACAATGTCTAGATAAACATACATGGAGTTGGTGTACTGAAAAGTCACCTAGCTTGACTTTTCTCTTGTCTAAAATTGGAAGACCCTTTTGCTCCTTCAATCCAATAAGTTGAATGCTGATTCGTAACTATGTTGTTCTCCTCCTCACAATGAATAACTTTGCTCAAAGTAACTTTTCCCAAATCTTTTTGGAAGGGGGTGGTATTCTAGAGTGAGAAAGCTTGTTCTTTTTTGGGTAAAAAATGGAGGGGTGTTTGTTTTTCAGAGAAAGAAGACTTTGTCATCATGTTTTTATAGAAGAAGGTTGGTGAGATCGATCTCCTAAGGTAAGAGATCGATCTTCCCTTAGTTTGAGCTATCGAAATATTCAAGTATGTAAGTGTGGGATCGATCTGCTCATTGGGAAGACATTGATCTTTCCTAGGCATAAGTAAATAGAGATCGATATGCTCATGGGGAGAGATCGATCTGTTCTTTGGGAAGGGATCGATCCTTACTAGGTAGGAGCAAATAGAGATCGATCTGCTCATGGAGAGATATCTATCCTCTCTTAGCAGAATCAAATGGAGATCGATCTACACTTAGGAAGGGATCTATCCTTTCTTAGCTGAATCCAATTAAGATCGATCTGCTTGAACAAGAGATCAATCTGCTTTGAATACGGGATCGATTTGGCCTTCATCTAAAGGATTCCAACTGTAGATTTTTCTAGAATTTCAAAGGAAAAGTTACCTTTGATTGCTTCACTAGTCATTTTGCATTCTATTCCCACTTAGAGCATGGAAATGTTCATTTCATATGATTCTCATGTTAAAGAACTTATGTGTACTAGTTGGAATCATAAAAGATACTTAGAATTCACGTTTGAGTCCATATATTTAGTCTGAATGTTTTGAGTTCCACTTGTCTAGTCAGTGGCCACTTCAACCCTTATTTAGCCATTACATGATTCATGAATACTCATTTATTCCCTTTGCAATTTCATTCAAGCCAAAAGCTCTTCTTATGATTCAATTAACATATGAAAATGTGTTACATCATATGAATCATAAGGAATACATCACCAAAAGTGGGTCTTACATAGTCTCCCCCACTAAGGAAATTCGATCTTCCAAATTGAAACCAATCAGTCAGTGAATAACTCGGGGTATTTCCCCCGCATCAAACTCTCCAATTGCCATGTAGCTTCCTCCGCAGTGTGATGCTACCAAAGAACTTTCATTAAGGGAATTATCTTCGACCTCAACACCTTTTCCTTCCTATCCAATATCTGAACAGGCTTCTCAACATATGACATGTTCTCGTTGAGCTCCAATGGCTCATATCTTATCATATGGGCTAGATCCGGGTGGTATTTTCGTAACATTGAAATGTGGAAGACGTTATGAACGCCTGCTAGCTCAGGTGGCAATGCTAGCCTGTAAGCCTTATCTCCCACTGTATCAAGTATCTCAAAAGGTCCAATGTAATGAGGACTCAACTTCCGTTTCTTTTTGAACCTCGTTATACCCTTGGAAGGAGAAACTCGTAAAAATATCGATTCACCCACTGCAAACTCCAATGGTCTCCATCACTTGTCAGCATAACTCTTCTGTCTACTCTGAGCTGTTCGTAGCTTATCACAAATCAACTAGACGTCCTCAGAGGCTTGTCTCACTAAGTCGAGAGGAAATATCTATCGATCACCCACCTCTTTCCATCCACTAGGGGAACGACATCTTCAACCATACAAAGCCTCATACGGTGCCATCCCGATACTCGAATGATAACTGTCATTATAGACGAACTCTGCGAGTGGTAAATGGTCATCCCAATAGCCTCCAAAATCCAGTGCATATGCTCTCAACATGTCCTTTAGGGTTTGTATAGTCCTTTCTGACTGACCACCTGTCTGAGGATGGAAAGCTATGCTAAAACTCAGCTGGGTTCCTATAGCTTCCTGAAAGTGTTCTCAAAAGTGGGAAGTGAAGCGGGAATCCCCATCTGACATTATGCTGATTAGAATACCATGCAACTCACTATCTCGCGCACATATAATTTCACCAGAGTACTCAGAGTATCGGTGGCTCTTATAGCTAAGAAATGTACCGACTTCGTCAATCTGTCCATTATTACTCAAATCGCATCGTGATTCTTACGGGTCCTTAAAACCATCATGAAGTTTATAGTGACATGCTCCCATTTCTAAGTCGGTATAGGTAGAGGTTGTAATAGCCCTGCAGGCTTCTGAAGCTTTACCTTCACCTACTAACAGATGAGGCACTTTGCCACATATTCCGCCACATTTCTCTTCATCCTTGACCACTAATACACTCTTCGGAGGTTCTTCTACATCTTGTTACTCCCCGAATGTAGTGTATACTTTGACGAATGAGCCTCTGATAAAATCAGCCTCTTGATCTCTGGATCATTGGGAACACATATCCTACCCCTGAACCTTAGTAATTCATCTAAACTCAACTCAAAATCAGTCTTTGTACCCCTCTGTATCTGCCCAATAACATCACTGCACTACTGATCAATCTGGTGAGCCTGCAGGATACGATCTACCACATCTGGTTCCAATAGCAGGTTAGCTACTATACAACCACTATCAGTATCAGGTGGGGTCACATCTAAACTGAGGCTCGTGAACTGTTCCAACAACTCGTGTTCCCTGATCATCATGTATGATACCAACTCGAGATGCTTCATACTCAGTGTATCAGCTACTACATTCGCCTTACCCGAGTGGTATAAAATCTCACAATCATAGTCATACAGAAGGTCATGCCACCTTCTCTCTCTCATGTTTAACTTTTTTTGTGAGAACAGATATTTAAGGCTCTTGTGATCCGTAAATACTTGAAACTTAACGCCATATCTTCAATGCAAATACTATGGTTACCAACTCTAGATCGTAGGTCGGGTAGTTCCTCTCATGATCCTTCAATTGTCTAAGTCCATAGGCGACTACCTTCCCATCCTGCATTAGTATATAGCCCAGTCCTTAGTACGAAGCATCTATATGTACAGAAAAACCTCCTTAGCTGGTAGGAATGGTGAGAATCGAAGCGGTGGTCAATCGACGCTTTAACTCCTAAAAACTCTTCTCGCATCTATCATCCCACACGAATTTAACATTCTTCCTTATGAGACATGTCAATAAAGCAGCTAATCTTGAGAATCCCTCTACAAACTGTCGATAATACCCAACTAAACCCAGGAAACTCCTGATCTCTGTGACTGTCTGGGGTCTTTGCCACTGATCCACTGCTTCAATCTTAGATGGGTCCACTGACACACCATCATTCGATACAATATGACCTAGAAAAGAGATTTGTTCTAGCCAAAAGTCACACTTACTGAGTTTAGCATATAACTTCTTCTGTCAGAGGGTCTGTAGCACTATCCTTAGGTGCTGCTCATGCTCTTCCCTTGATCTCGAGTGCACCTGGATGTCATCGATAAACATGATCAATCCAAATACTAGTGAAACACCTTATTCATTAATGACATAAAAGTTGCGGGAGCATTTGTCAACTCGAATGGCATAACCCTAAACTCAGAATGACCATACCGGGTGCAAAAAGCTGTTTTGGGTACACAATCAAAGGCTCCCATCCTTATTCTTTACAAACAGAACCGGTGCTCCCTAAGGCGATGCACTCGATCTAATGAACCCCTTATCCAACAACTCTTGTAACTGCTTCTTCAGTTCCTCCAACTTAATCGGAGTCTTTCTATATGGTGGCTTGGATATCGGCTCTGTACCATGTGCCAAATATATACAAAACTCCATCTCTCTATTTAACGATAACCCTGATCAATCATCCGAAAAGACATCTGGAAATTCCCTGACCACTGAGATGTCATTCAATTCTGAGCGTGCCTTATCCACCTCATCCATGTACGCAGTATAACCTTTCAAAACATTAATCATCTAGTCAGCATAGAAATGCATCTATTTGCTTACAACAATTACTATTTTCATTACTTTTCAAGGAAACTTTACATTACATTTTTCGGGGGAAACTTATGGTAACGCTATCTACCCCTGAAAACGTTACCGTCTTAGAAAAACAATCTACCACAGCACGGTTTGCAGCCAACCAATCCATTCCTAGGATTACATCAAAGTCTCTCATATACATTAAAACGAGGTCGGCTGACATTTTCTTTTCCCCTACTTTCAACTTGTAATCCCTAAATACATATTTGACTAGTTGACTATTGTTCATGGGAGTGCTTATCAGCATCCTCCTACTTAACGGGGTAAGCTTCACATATTTAAACAACTTATATGCAAATAAAGGTGACACAAATGAATGCGTGGCACCGGGATCTATCAAAACATAAGCTTCAAGATCAAAGATCAAGATGGTACCTTTCACCACATCTAAAGACTGATCTGCAGTATCCTGGTCAAAAACGTGTACTTGCCCTCTGTCAACTACTTGCTTCCCATTCTCTTCAGCTGTCGCTCTTAGTCTCGAAGTAGGAGCATCAGCAAAAGGTCTCTCCGGCTCCTTACCCTTCTGTGGGGCACTCTTAGTTATCTCTGGGCAGTTTTGGATTATATGCCCTGGCTTCCCACATCAGAAACATACTACAGGAGGTCTATAATATGGTCGAGTTCCATGGTACCTACCACACTTACTGCACTATTTTGTAGTATACCGTGGCCCTCCAATCATTATACCCTTTGCTGGAGTTATGGCCGGATGCACGAGAGGCTTAATTGCTCTCCCGAATCTCCTCAATCTTCGACCTCTTCCCAGATAATCTCCTGCTTCCTCTATAACTGAAGCCTCTATCCACTGCCTATCTCTTCCTATCTCTGTCCCTCACTTTACCAACCTTCCCAAACTCTGAGGCAATCTATTCAATAGCCTGTTCACACAACTGCGCCCTGTGCACTGCCTCCTCATAGGTCGGTATATCAAAATGAACCAATTGGGATCTGATGGCTGGTCTCAGTCCATCTACAAACTTTCAGACCTTCTTGACCTTACTATCCATCGTATCTGGATCATACCTACCTAGGGAGATAAATTTCATCTCATACTCATCCACCGATCTTCTCCTATGGGTCAATTCTAAAACTTCCATCTGTAGCTTCCGCTGCGCACTAGAATATACTGCCTTTGAAAGGCCTCCAAAAATATATCCCAATTGATCTCTGTATGTCTGGCTCTCAAAATGGGTCTGGTGAACTTCCACCAATGCTCTATCGATCCCTTCAGCATGAGTGCGACAAAAGCAACCATCTCTATAGTAGTACACTCGAAGAACCCATATAATTTCTTAATCTCATTCGCCCAGTCCTCTACAGCTACTGGGTCCTTAATCCCACAAAAAGACGGCAGTCTAAATTTTTGGAACTGTCGTAATCTATCCAGGTCACATCTATAACCCCAATCTTTACTACCCTGTGGTGGAGCAATAGTAGAAGGCGTATCCTGTACTAGTGGAGGTGTGGGAGTATCTGTAGTCTGGGGTCTTTGGGCTGGCTGTTCAGGCATCTCAGGTGCAGCCACCTGTTTAGCATCACCTTGTGCAGCTGGACCTTGCCCACCCCTAGCAACAGGTATCGACTGGGCAGTCAACTCCAAAATCGTCTCTAAGCTCTGCTCTATCCTCGCGAAGAGTGCCTCAGTACTCTCCAGTCTCTTATCGGACCCTGTGGGGTATGCTCAACATCAGCCTCCACCTCTATCTCTTCCCGAGTCTCATGTGGTAATGACTCAGCACTGCTCTCAACCCTACCCCTATGGCCTCTAGCTCATGCCCTCACCCCTCTATCGCGACTGGTTATAGGTATAATGCTAAGATTCCTACATTCACAATCATTTCTTAGTCAAACCCATCTCGATATACACATTTGTATCTAAACAAGCATAGTAACATGAGGATGTAATTTTCCTAATTATTAACACTGGCACACATTAAGCCAACTCTGCTCTGATACCAATTAAATCTATCACGACCCTCAGTCTACCAAAAATCCACTACAAATTTTTCATTTTTCATTTATTATTTAATCCATTTCTTACCTTACTCTAATTGTGAATAGCTACACCACTAAGAGTTGGGCTGTGTATAGATGTTAATCTCATCCAACCATACCATTTCAAGTTACAATTTATTTAAACGTAAAAACTTGTATTTCTTAATCAGAGTTGCTATTTACATGTGTTTACAATTCTTTACATCCCCAAAAGTTACATTCAAAATGTTACTGTGCTATTGCATATCTAGATACAAAACCGTACAAATGTGTATACCTTTATATGATAGGATGCAGTAGACTCCAAAAATCAAATCCTTAGTCGCTCTCAATCCTACTGAAAATGCTCTATAGAGGGGGAAAATAAGGGGATGAGCAAACCACACGCTCAGTAAGATAATCATGCGAGCAGGTAGATAACTGTACTATCTACATTATCATGTTGCCATGCTTAAAACTGGGCAGTTACTCGTCATACCCAAAAACATCAGTTCATGCACGTGTTCATGATATATAAAATAGTTCATGCTATTCAAATCAGTACACAAGTCGTAAATAAAGCATGGTAAATCATCATGCGCAAGTCAAAATTAAAGCATGGAAAATCATCATGCCAGGTGCACTTAAAAGCAGTTTATACTCAACACAAATCAACATTCGTCAGGACTCAGCCTCTCTCTTGGACTGTCCTGACCCACAAAACCATTTAAAAACATGTATTCATCATAAACCAAGTGACATGTGAGATTAGGCAAATAATAATAATAAGTGTAATAACTAGGACTATGGTCGTATCCATTGTGATCCCAGGCTACACGGATCCTAGTGTGTGGGGTATCACCTCTATTTGCTTCTGCACGGGAGGTGGGTCACGTCCAACCCGTCGATCCATAGTAGATCTATCCTTCGTCCGAAGACTGTATATATATATACATCTATACATGGTACAACGTACTCCATGCTATATGCACGGTACAACGTACTCCGTGGACCCATATCATTACATCATATTGTGTCATATCTGAATACGCACGTGTGAGCTTATTTAATTGGTGTGACACACAGTCTACCCAAAGCTCTTAGCACGGCTACCAACATGTGATAAAATCACGTGCGAGTAATCTCTAGCACAGCTATAAATGTATAATAGACATCTAGTGCGAGTAACGCTTCAACACTATGCCATAAAATCCATTTGAAATCTAGTACGAGCTAGGCTCCAGCACCATGTCATAAAATCCATGTGAAATCGAGTGCGAGCTAGGCTCCAACACTCATGCAAGTAAAACTCTAGTGCGAGCATCGCTCCAGCACTAATGCATGTATAAACACGTCAAACCTCGTGCGAGCAACGCTCTAGCACTCCTTATTTCCATAAAATCCATGTAGGTGGCTAATTCTTTTGCAAAGCATGGTTATTAAAACCAAATCAAGCTATTTTCATGCAAATCATTTAAATACTAGCCAGCCTACCAGTCCACATGCTAAAAAGCAGTAAAAAGACTCAAGAACGTCCAGTTCTTGCTTTTCATGAACTTTTCCAAAATCCCAATTTCTTTGCCCCTTAAACATTCATTTCTTTTCTAAGACCCTTAAACAATTTAGAAATCGTAATGCACTCGAAAATGCGTACATGTATCTCTAAGAGCTAACAAAATTCCCTTACCTTAAGTCACTCGCAAGCAACTTCTTCTTCCTTTCCCGCTTTTCATGAATGGGCTCGATTTGCTCTAGATTTATCCTCAAGAGTTGCAAACATTCATCAATCACATGAGTCAATACTGATAACTCATATTCTAACTTCATCCTAGTCGATATATCTTATTGAGTCAAATTCTCTCTTAAGTTCATTTTTACTGTTCTATTCATTCACTTAGGCCCATTGGGCTCCTTAGGTTCATTATCTCTTTGTTGGACCGAATTCTAGGCCTATTGACCTTATGGAGTTGATTTCATCAAGCTTGGCCCATTTTCACTTGTCACGACCCTCCACTTACCCAAAAAATCGTCACAAATTTTTTCGCTTTTCATACATTATTTATTTTTCATCCTTACCTTACCTCGATCATGATCAGCTACACTTTCAACAGTTGGGTTGTGTGTCAATGTCTACCTCATCCAACCATAACAATTTAATTTGCATTATAATTTAGAAGTAAACACTTGTATAAATAAATCAAAGTGTTGTTTACATGTGTTTACATTGCTTTACATCCCCAGTGGTTACATACAAAATGCTACTGGGCTATGGAAAGTTTAGATACAAAATTACATCAGTGTGTGTACCTTACGTGATGGGATGCAGCGAATATCAAAAGGGAAACCTCCAGTCGCCCTCAGTTTATAATTAATGCTCTGTAGAGAGGGAAAATAAGGGGGTGAGCAAACAACACGCTCAGTAATGCAATCATGCGAACATGTAGATACTGCACTATCTACGTGCTCGTGATGCCATGCTCAAAACCATACAATTTCTCATTCACACTTCAAAAGCATTAGTTCATGCTTGTGTTAATGGCATGTAAAGCAAATCATGCTATTTAATTCAGTGAACAAATAAATTCAAAGCATGGAAAACTATCATGCATATTTAATTCATAAGGCATGAAAAATCATCATGCATCAGTGCATTTTAAAGCCATTATCATGCTTTCACATCTCATAAAATCAACACTTGTCAGGACTTAGCCCCTCCCTCGGACTATCCTGACCTACAAAGCATTTCAAACATAGATTTATTCATAAAACAATAGACATGTGATATAGGTAATATAACTGGGAAATCTCCTCTAGGAATATGACCATATCTTGTGATCCCAGGCTACACTGATCAGGTGTGCGGGGTATCACCTCTATCTGCTTCCACACGGGAGGTGGGTCACGTCCAACCCGCTGGTTCATAGCAGATCTAATCATCGTTAAAAGATGGCATATCGCAATCTTATCACGGTACAACGTACTCTATGCTACCTACACGGTACAACGTACTCTGTGGACCCATATCAACACATCATATCACGTCACATCTCAAAATGCACGTGCAAGCCTATTTAATCGGTGTGACACCCAGTCTACCCGAAGCTCCTAGCATGACTATCAATCATGTCATAAAATCACATGCGAGTAATCTCAAGCACGACAACAAGTATGGTGGACATCTAATGCGAGCTATGCTCCAGCACCATGTCAAAACTAGTATAAAATATGTACGAGCTAAGCTCTAGCACAACATCATAGAAATCCATGTGAAAACTAGTGCGAGCTAGGTTTCAACACTCATGCGTGTAAAAACACATCAAATCTCATGCCAGTCATACTCTAGCATGCTTTCATTCTCACGAAAACCGTGTAGGTGGCTCAATTCTTTGCAAAGCATGGTTATAAAACAAAATCAAGTTATTTCTTATGCAAATAATTTCAAATGTTAGCCAACCTACAAAACACTTGCTAGAAAGCAATACAACGAGGTTTTCAAAGCATCATGCTTTTATTTTCATGCACATTTCATCAAAACCCAACTCTTGCCCTTCAAACACCCAATTCATTTCGTATTACCACATGCACTCTAGAAAACATTAAGCGCCCAAATTGTGCACATATATCTCTAAGAGTCCACACAATTCCCTTACCTCAATTCACTTGGGGTGCGACTCTCTTCCTCTTAGCTTCTTACGCTTTTAGCTCAACTTACTCCGGTGTATCCTCGGGAGCTGCAATTCATTCACCAACCACTTGAGTTAATGTTGTTAACTCATATTTTGACTCCAACTAGTCAATATATTTCATTTAGCCTATTTCATTAAGTTTGGCCCAATTTGTATTTGGCCATTATCAAGCCATTTCTAACCAATTTATCTAGTAACTCACTTAGTTACTTGTTAAAGTCTTGATGTGAAATACTCTACCCTTACTCTCTCATTCATTTATGCATTTTACCCAATGCCTTAAATACACATTTTACCCATTTTGGGTAAATCTCACAATTCATTCCATAATACCATCTTAAGATCATACCCACAACACCATTATCACCTTAAAATATCTCATTTATCATTAATACATCTACATTTCACTTTCTCACACTAACCCATTTCTAGGTTATAATTGTTCCATTGTATTCTAGATAGTTTCTACCATTAATATGTACACCAATCAACTCCAAAATCAATAAATAAACAAATGTACTTGGATTGGTGCATTAGTAACTCACCTCTTTGGATTTCCTTCTTGCTCCAAATGGAAATGCCCCTTGTTCCTTAAATCCAACAAATGGGGAAATGACTCCAAGCTATGTTGTTCTTCTCTTTGATGTGAACAACTTTGTATCTAATAGCCTTCCCTCAAATCTTTATGAAAATGGGCAGATTTAGGAGTGAGAAAGTTAGGTTTTTGGGTTGAAAATGGAGAGGAATGGTTTTGTCTCGTAAAATGCAATTTTCAACTGCTCTTATTTATAGAATTGCTTGATGGGATCGATCTGTTGAGGGCTTGAGATTGATCTTGTCCTCTTAAATCCCTTATTTTTGTGACATTTTGAAGGCATGAGATCGATATGTCGAAGGCTTGAGATCGATCTGTCGAAGGCAGAGAGTTAAAGAGATCGATCTGGCTAAGGCAGAGATCGATTTGCTCCAACCCAAGAGCTAAGGAAATCGATCTGCTTCCCTTAAGAATCAATCTTCTCATTACAGAATATTTAGCACATCGATCTGGCTCCATTGGAGATCGATCTGCCCTGTTTCATTGCTTGAATAAGAGCATTTTTGGTTCTTCTAGATCGATCTCTCATCCTATAAGATCGATTTGGCATTCATATTTTCCAAATTTTACTGCAGTTTTCTGCAGTAACTTCACACAAACATCCTTAATTTTGCTGCCGTAGTCATTTTCTCATCCAACCACCTTTAAGACTTGAAAATGACATTCATTCATACTTTATACTCATTGAAACGTGTGTGAAATCATTGTATAACCAAAGGTATACAATACAAAACCAAATGGAAGTATAAAGATTTACACCAGTTATGCAACTTCATTCCATTTTACCACACTACTAATTTTTCATTCCAATCACACTCATCACATAGAAAAGTCCATTTCTTCATATTCATACATAATGAAACTTGTACGTACATCACAAACTCTTATTACAAGTGTGTACATTGAATTTATGGACTTTACATCATTTATACTTCACATTACAAGTACGTCACCATACCTATGAATTCATAATTACTTGGTCCAAAATCACCCATATTATAATTTCATTTATATATAAACAAGGTTAAACATATATGGGGTCTCACATCACATTTGGCCATGGCATGGTGGCCGAGCACCATCATGCCATTTTTAGCCAATTCGGCTAACAAACTCACTTAGTTATACTATCTAGCACTTGGCATGCAATGCTTTAACCTTAATTTTCCATTCATTCATGCATTTTCACAAACACCTTATATTCACCCTTCATAACTTCATCCATTTCCATAAGTTAATTTCACTAAACCATTTCAAAATCATGCATCTAACATTACTAACACCTTAGTATAACCAATTCATCCTTAAATCCACCATATCTCATTTTCTCACACTAAACCCATTTTTAGGTCATGAATGATTCATCATACTCTAGGTAGTTTCAACCAACAATATATACACCAATCAACTCATAACAATGTCTAGATAAACATACTTGGAGTTGGTGTATTGAAAACTCACCTAGCTTGACTTTTCTCTTGTCCGAAATTGGAAGACCCTTTTGCTCCTTCAGTCCAACAAGTTGAATGCTAATTCCTAACTATGTTGTTCTCCTCCTCACAATAAACAACTTTGGTCAAAATAACTTTTTCCAAATCTTTTTGGAAGGGGGTGGTATTCTAGAGTGAGAAAGCTTATTCTTTTTTAAGTGAAAATGGAGGGGTGTTTGTTTTTCTGAGAAAGAAGACTTTGCCGTCGGGTTTTTATAGAATAAGGGTGGTGAGATCAATCTCCTAGGGTAAGAGATCGATCTTCCCTTGGTTTGAGCTATCGAAATATTCAGGTATGTAAGTGTGGGATCGATCTGCTCATTGGGAAGAGATCGATCTTTCCTAAGAAGAAGCAAATGGAGATCAATCTGCTCATGAGGAGAGATCGATATGCTCTTTGGAAAGGGATCGATCCTTGCTAGGCAGGAGCAAATGGAGATCGATCTACTCATGGAGAGAGATCGATCTACTCTTAGGAAGGGATCGATCCTTTCTTGGTAGAATCAAACTAAGATCGATCTGCTTTGAATAGGGGATCGATCTGGCCTTCATCTGGAGGATTCCAACTGTAGATTTTTCTAAAATTTCAAAGGAAAAGTTGCATTTGATTGCTTCACTAGTCATTTTGCATTTTATTCCCACTTTGAGCATGGAAAGGTTCATTTCAAATGATTCTCGTGTTAAAGAACTTGTGAGTACTGCTTAGGATCATAAAAGATACTTAGAATTCATGTTTGAGTCCATATATTCAGTCTGAATATTTTGAGTTCCATTTGTCTAGTTAGTGGCCACTTCAGCCCTTATTTAGCCAATACATGAATTCAAGAATATTCATTCATTCCCTTTGCAATTTCATTCAAGCCAATAGCTTTTCTTATGATTCAAGTAACATATGAAAATGTGTTACATCATATGAATCCTAAGGAATACATCACCAAAAGTGGGTCTTACAAAAAGGTAGCTCAGTATAAACCTATAAGTTGCTACAATTTTGTTTGTAAGATAATATCCAAGGTACTTACAAGTAGGACCAAATTGTACATGAGGGTTCTGATTACATAGAATTAGTGTACTTTTTATAACGAATAGATAAATCCAAGATAACATTCTAATGGAAAATGAGTTTTTCATCTCTTGAAGTTGAGAAAAAAAGGATAAAAGTTATGAGATGGCTTGAAAGGTGGACATGAATAAAGCTTATGGTAGGGTGGAGTGGGATTTCTTGGCAGCTATCATAGACAAGTTAGGTTTTGATTGCAAATGGACAAAGTGGATTATTGAGTGTATATCTTTATATCCTGCAACTTAATTGTCAATGGTAAGAAATCTAGAACAAATTTTTTTCCAACTAGAGGTCTTAGGCAATGAGACCCTTTATCTTCTTTCCTTTTTCTGGTTGTTATTGATGTCGTATCTAGGTTAATAATCATAGCAATGGATAGCGGGAAGTTAGCAGGTTTGAAATTAAGTAAGGATTGTCCCATTATTTCTCACTTTTTTTTGCCAATGATTCATTATTTTTTATTTCGGCTGATGAAGCAAATAGCATAAAGCTAGCAAAATTTTAGACGATTTTTGTAAAGGTTCGGGTCAGCTCATTAACCTAAATAAATCCAATATAGTTTTTTGTTCTAATGTGCCTATTCAGGTAAGGAGAGTTGTTGCAGGTGTGTTTTAGATGAATGTTGCTGATAATCTTAGAACATTTTTAGGAGTACCTTCTTTAAGGGTTATGAGAAAGAAAATAGCAGGGGTACATATAAGGGACAAAATTACTCAAAGATTAAGAGCTAGAAGAAAGGGTTACCAACTTAGGCTAGAAACGAGGTCCTTATTAAAGTCATTGCATGTGTTATACCTATATAGACCATTCAATGCTTTAAAATTCCAAAAAAAAAAAAAAAATCTATGAACAGGTAAACTCTGCATTGGCTAGATTTTGGTGGGGGCAAGTTCAAGAGGAAAAGAAGATACATAGATTAGTTGGCTCAATTTGGATGAAAAGAAAGGAAAGGTGGGATTCGATTCTAGGACTTTAATTTTCTTAATGTGGCTTTATTGGCCAAACAGAGATGCAGAATTTTGAATCATCCAAAGGTAATGAGGGTCAGAATACTAAAAGGATTATATTTCCCTAGATACTGTATTTTACAAGCTAAAAAGGGTGTTAAGGCTTCATGGTGTTGGAATAACATATTAAAGGGCAAAAATTTCTTAAAGGATCATGTTAGATGGTAGATTATTGATAATTCTATTAAAATACTTAATTTCTTAATTAATTATTTTAATCCCCTTATTATTTTATTAATTATCCTTTTTATTTAATTAAAATTCTTTAATATGCAGGTAAATTAAATCCAGATGAAACTCAGTCGTTTTAATTGAAAATGGGTTGAAAACGGGCTAAAAGGAGACTGGACCACTTCCAATTTACAAACCGAGTCACCAGTCGTTTAGACACGTGTGATGCCAGGTGTCTATATTTTATTCGCTTCGAAAAGATAAGATCAATGGATATCGTGCCTATCTTTTGGAAGACACACGTCGGGCCACATCGCACATCCACATGGACAAAAAGACAAGTAATGTGGAAATATCTACTCTGCAGCGAATGGAATAAAGACAAGTGACCAAACAATGCCAACTCATCTAGGATCAAAAATTACAATTATACCCCCAAGTTTGTGTATAAATAGAACATGATGAGTAATGAAAAATCAAGTAGGTAGGGTAGTTTAGAAGTAGTGTAGGTAAAGTAATTTTAGGGTAGAGTAGTAGTGCTAGGGTAATTTTAGAATAGTTTTTCTTGTTTTCTTTAAAAGCTTTCCCGTTAGCCACATTTAATTTTTCTTTGTTTATGCTACTGTTCATAGCAATTTTTATCTTTATGAAAAGCTTCTTCATTTCTAGTCTTTGGTAATTTTCACACTAACTTATAGCAACTATTTTCATTTTCTTCTTCTCAGTTTGTTCAAATTTTCATTCCTTTATTGTTTTAATGTTTAAGTGTTAATGAAAAGTTTTTATTTTTCTATTATTGCTCTTGGTTTGCTAACTAGTTTGGTTTTATTTCTTTGTTCATTACTGTTCATTCGGGTTCTTAGTTTCATGGTGTAGCCGAGTAGTGTGAGAGGTTATACATAGCTGGTGACAGTGGCTAAGCATCCTCTCCTTGCTCTGCTGCATCCATTAGCATACTGGTCATCTATTCCTTTTGATGGTGGTCGTGTCACCAGATCCACGTGTGCAACTATCCGCCTGCCACGTGTCGAACCAACAACAGGCCACGTGGCAGATTGGCGATAGAACCGCTATGCGACACCGTTCCTGGAGGTGCGACAGAGTGTTTAATGCGAGAGGAGTCTACCGCCTCACAGTCTGCCGCGCATCGTGCGCGGCAGACCTCCATCGTCCATGCACGGCACAGGACTCCCGCTCAGCCTGCCGCATAGTCTCCCGCAAAGACCGCGGTAGAAGTCTCCCGCTCAGCATGCGGCATAGTCTCCCGCACTGACCGCGGTAGAGGCCCCCCGCTCAGCATGCGGCATTGTCTCCCGCACAGACCGCGGTAGAGGCCCCCCGCTCATCATGCGGCATACTCCCGTACAGACCGCGGTAGAACTCCCCCGCTCAGCATGCGGCATAGTCTCCCGCACAGACCGCGGTAGAACTCTCCCGCTCAGCATGCGGCATTGTCTCCCGCACAGACCGCGGTAGAGGCCCCCCGCTCATCATGCGGCATACTCCCGCACAGACCGCGATAGAACTCCCCCGCTCAGCATGCGGCATAGTCTCCCGCACAGACCGCGGTAGAACTCTCCCGCTCAGCATGCGGCATTGTCTCCCGCACAGACCGCGGTAGAGGCCCCCCCGCTCAGCATGCGGCATAGTCTCCCGCAGAGACCGACGTAGAAGTCTCCCGCTCAGCATGCGGCATAGTCTCCCGCACAGATCGCGGTAGAGGGCCCCCGCTCAGCATGCGGCATAGTCTCCCGCACAGACCGCGGTAGAGGCCCCCCGCACGAGCAGTGGTAGAGGTCCCTCGCCCAGCGTACCGGCAGAGGTCTCCCGCACCAATAGCGGTAGAGGTTCCATGCATACTCTGCCGCCAGACTACTCCCCCGCAAGTTGCATGGCCCGAGACGCGACAGAGTGCTCTATAACTCTGTCGCGGCCCAGACTCGCGCCTGGGTCTCAGCCCGAACCGACTCAGAAGCCTATAAATATGAGGTGAGCCCTCTGAAAGAGGAGGGGGAGATGAGATGGATCCAAAAATTCGAGAAAAACAGGGAGAACACTTAAACACTCTGATTTAAGCTATAAACTCTCCTTTTCTTACATACATACACCAACTCCCGATCACTGACTTGATCGTCGGAGTGCGCGTGCAGGGACAAATCCCTGCCCCCTCTGATTCCTGTTGTTTTTGCAGGATATACGAAGAACACGTGGAGCAAATTGCATCGACGTCACCCTTTCGTCGTTAGCATAATCAGACCACGTGGAAGGTAAAGCACTGTTGCTGTCAAGGAGGCAACATCAATTGGCGCCGTCTGTGGGAAACTGACAAAAAGCCAGATTCTCTATCAAAATGGTGAGAACACGCTCTACGGCGGAGGTGACAGGAGGGCAGAATTCTGTAAGTCCCCCTGCTAGATCGGAATGAAGGAAGAGACACAGTGAAAGGGCTCAAGCAGAACCCTTAGTCTCCCTGGAAGAATTCGACACCCTGAAGCGCAAAAATGAAGAGGCTACAACAGCCCTGAGAGCCATGGTGAGCTTCTTCAGAGAGGCTCTCCCCCAATTCAGCTTACCCCATGAAGTACAGCAGTTAGTGGGGGAAAGCACACCGAGGCAGACCTACGAGAGAGGTCAGCCCTCCACTTTGGCGAGTGCTGGACAAGGTGCAGGAACGCAAGATAATGCTACTGCCTACCCAGCAAGACAGAACTCACCCGCAGCTCAACCACGACAAAGGTCGCCTCCGGTTCCGAGGCTGCAGAGCTCACCCGCATCCCCGCGATAGAGATCACCCGCGGCTCAACTGCGACGTAGCTCACCCCTGCCCGATAGGAGGTGGAGTTCGCCGAATGGGCGGCAGAGCTCTCCCCCGGCTCAAAGGCGACAGAGCTCCCCCGTCGACCACATGCGGCAGAGATATCCCAGGTCAGATGGGCGACAGCACTCTCCCGTCGCCGCTAGGAGGCAGAGTTCACCTTTGCCCGATGCGCGTCAGACTTCACCTCTGTCGGCCAGGCGACAGAGCTCCCCTGCAGCCCCTGTGCGGCAGAGTTTCTCTACACTCCGCAGCTCTTCTCCTTTGGAGTTTGTACAGGAGTTAGGAGAATATAGAACTGGGGAGCAGCGAAGACAAAGAGATTTTAACCCACAAGAAGGTCCCGAGATATCAAGTCCCGTAGTCAGAGGTACTGGAAGAGGTATTTACCAATCAGACTCTTCTAGACCGGAAGGGACAGGACCTTACTCAGCTCGAGGGTCGGAGGACGTGGAGAAGGTCGTCCAAAGGATCCTCGAGAAGAAAAGGCTAGTGTCTCCGGATGACGGACAAAGGAGGAGGATCCCATTCAGTCCGAAGATCATGAACAAACCCTTGCCGAAGAAGTTCAAAATGCCTTCTATGGCTACTTATACCGGCAAAGCGGATCCCTACGACCATATTCAGAGTTATGAATCCCTCATGCTGCTTCATGGGTGGGAGGACGAAATCATGTGCAGAGCTTTTTCTCTCACATTGTCCGGGCACGCTCTGAAATGGTTTAACGGGCTGAGCGAAGGTTCAATCTCCTCTTTCGACGAGTTGAGAAATGAGTTCCTCAAAGTGTTCATGATTCACAGCCAGAGGAAGAAAGACGCTACCTACTTACTCACGCTTAAACAAGGAAATAGAGAATCCTTGAAAAGCTATGTAGATCGCTTCCGAGATGCAACCTTGGAGGTGGAAGATCTACCAGTAGGGGTAGCCTTGGCTGCGATACTGCAAGGGACAAGCTCAGAGAAGCTACAAGAATCCCTCTCCCTTGATCAACCTCTGACGATCTCCGATCTTTTTGCAAGGGCTAATAAATACGTGGCCCAAGGAGAGGTCATGAGAATGATACAGCCCAGGGAGGCTAAAGAAGGAAAGAAGAGAGAGAGGGACGCGCCTGAGAGAAGCTTCCTAAGACCCGTGAGAACTGACAAAGCCCCTAGGCTCAGGTATGAAGGTTATACCAAGTTAAACGAGCCTCGCACTGCAATACTGGCAGCCATCGAAGGGGCAGGATTACTGGAATTCCCCAAGAAGAAAATTGGAGATGTAGGTCGAAACACTGAAACCTACTGCGAATTCCATTGTGCTCATGGACACCCAACAGAGAGGTGTAAAGACTTAATGGACCAGTTAGAAAGACTGGCCAGAGAGGGGAAGATCAACCGCTTCCTGTGGCGAAGCGAGAGACCCCGATATCCTCCGCGTGACCAAAGGAATAATCGTCCGCGGACGGGGGCAAATAATGATATCAGAAGGGATAGGCCTAGAAACGAAGCAGTCAGGCCCATCCCCCGTGCTAATCCGCCAAACAACGAACCTACAGCCCCCGCGATAAATGTCATTGCAGGCGGGGACTCAAGTGCAGGAAGCTCCTCTACTTCCCGCAAAAGTTACGCTAGGCAAGAGTATCAGGTTAACGTGGTAATGGAGGAGCAGGCGGATGAAGAGCCCATCATGTTCACTCCGGCTGACAGAGGCGATGTCGCCATGCCCCATGACGACCCCATGGTGATATCCACGGTGGTGGCCAAACACTCGGTGAGCAGGGTCCTGGTCGATAACGGGAGCTCAGTGAACCTGATCTATTGGAACTGCTTCGAAAAAATGAGCATATCCGAAGGTAGGTTAAAGCCCGTTATGGCGCCACTATATGGATTCACGGGGGAGCGAGTGAAAGTTGCCGGGTCCATAGAGTTGCCTGTGACTCTCGGAGAGCACCCAAAGAATGTGACCCGGCAAGTATTGTTCATGGTGGTCAGGTCAACCTCTGCTGCCTACAATATGATTCTGGGCAGACCTGTGCTGAATGACATGAGGGCGGTAATATCCTCTTGCTATCTGTTGATGAAGTTTCCCACTCCCAACGGAGTCGGGCAAGTACGCAGAAGCCAAAGGAGTGCCCGTACTTGTTATCTCGCTTCTACTGCCAACAAGGTAGTGCAGAGGAAAGAAACCTTATGCATTGACGATCGGCCTAAGCCCCAACCTGTAGAGGAAACAGAAGCCATTGCGCTAACTGAAGGGGATAGCGAAAAAAGGGCATTCATCGGGACTCAGTTGGGCGAGCAGCAGAAAAAGGAGATAGTCGAGTGTCTGAGGAGAAACTCGGATATCTTCGCCTGGAGCCCGGCGGACATGCCCGGGATCAGTCCCGAAGTCATATGCCATGAACTTAACATCATACCCGGACATAGACCCGTCAAACAGAAAAAGAGGAGTTTCACCCCGGAGCGACAAAAAGCAATCACTGAAGAAGTGACTAAACTCCTAGGCGCCGGATTCATCCGAGAAGTCTATTACCCTGAGTGGTTAGCCAATGTAGTGATGGTAAAGAAATCTAGCGGGAAATGGCGAATGTGTGTTGATTTCACAGACCTGAACAAAGCCTGCCCCAAAGATTCATACCCCCTACCTCGGATAGACAGACTCGTAGATGATACATCCGGCTACGAACTCCTCAGTTTCTTGGATGCATTCTCCGGGTATCACCAAATCATGCTTCACCCAGAAGACGAAGAAAAAACTTCCTTTATAACCGATGACGGAACCTATTGCTATCGGGTAATGCCGTTCGGTTTAAAGAATGCGGGTGCTACCTACCAACGAATGGTGAGCAAAGTGTTCAAGGATCTTCTGGGAAATACCATGGAAGCCTACATGGACGACATGATAATCAAGAGCCGCGTAGGAGAATCTCATACTGATCAAATGTCCAGGGTATTTGAAGTATTGAGGAGATTCAACATGAAGCTAAATCCTGAAAAGTGCTCTTTCGGGGTAAGATCAGGAAAATTCCTAGGCTTCATGATCACTAACAGGGGTATCGAGGCAAATCCTGAGAAGATACAGGCTGTCATTGACATGAAACCCCCAGCCACCGTAAGAGAGGTCCAAAGATTGACAGGCAGAATAGTAGCTCTGAATCGCTTCTTGTCGAAATCAGCCGAAAAGAGCTTGCCTTTCTTCAAAACTCTACGGGGGGGAGGGGGGGGGAAGAACTTCAAGTGGACGGAAGATTGTCAAAAAGCCTTTGAAGACCTCAAGGAATACTTGAAGCGGTTGCCTCTATTAACAAGGCCCCTGGAAGCAGAACAGCTCTATATGTATTTGGGAGTCGGTGATTTCGCCGTCAGCGCGGTGCTACTGAAGAAAGACGAAATGGTACACCGTCCCATCTACTATGTGAGCAAAGTGTTATTAGATCCAGAGACCCACTATCCACTGGCTGAAAAGCTAGCATTGGCCCTCTTGATGGCCTCACGAAAGCTGCGTCCGTATTTCCAAGCACATCCCATCACTATCTTAACAGACCAACCATTAAGACAGATCCTCCAGAAACCTGAACAATCAGGGAGGTTAGTGAAATGGGCGGTGGAGCTTGGGGGATACGACATCACATACCAAGCGAGACAGGCTATCAAAGGTCAAGCTCTGGCTGACTTCATCGTGGAATGCACTATCCCGAACGACAGCAGTGAAGGGAAGGCTCACCCATGGTTACTGCATGTCGATGGGTCATCAAGTGCCAACAAAAGTGGAGCGGGTATAGTCCTGGTGTCACCAGAAGGAAAATCCCTGGAATACTCCCTACGATTCGGATTCCCTAGTTCGAACAACATAGCAGCGTATGAAGCTTTGATAGCAGGGATGGCACTAGCGGAAAAACTGCAGGTTCACCACTTGGTAGCACACAGTGATTCTCAATTGGTGGTGAACCAATTCAGCGGAAAGTACGAGGTACAAGAACCGATGCTGGTTCCTTACCTAAAGAAAGTCCAACTCTTGGCCAAGACTTTCAAAAGCTTTCAGCTGAGGCAAATCAACCGGTCTGAAAACACACATGCTGATTCATTGTCTAAGCTAGCCTCCTCCACAGAAACACAAGGAAGGACTGTAAAGGTGGAGAGGCTCGAACGACCAAGTATTGAAGAGGTCAAAGTGTGTGACATTGAAGTTGGAGACGATTGGAGATCCCCATTTAAACAGTATCTCACTGAGGGTACACTCCCCCAAGATAAAGACGAGGCTCGTCGCTTGAAAATACAAGGGGCGAAGTTCACACTCATCAATGGAGAACTGTACAAAAGGGATACTCATCGCCACTGCTAAAATGTCTGGGACCGGAACAAGCTAGATATGCCCTAGCGGAGGTGCATGAAGGAATCTGCGGCGAACACTTAGGAGCAAGAGCCCTCGCTGCTAAAGTACTGCGATCGGGATTCTACTGGCCAACGCTGAAAAAAGATGCAATGGACCAAACCCGCAGGTGTGACAAATGCCAGAGGTTTACGCCTATCACCACAGCCCCAGTAACTCCCTCTCAAGGCACAATACAACCAATTCCTTTTGCACAATGGGGGTTGGACATCCTTGGACCTTTCCCATTAGCCACGGGTCAAAGAAAGTTCCTGTTGGTGGCTACCGATTACTTCACAAAGTGGATCGAAGCAGAGCCTTTGGCCACAATCACGGAAAAGAAAGTGGAGGCAATGGTGTGAAAAGACATTATTTGTCGATTTGGAATTCCCCGCATCTTGAATGCCGACCATGGAAAGCAATTTGATTGCAACGCCTTCCGTGACTTTTGTAAGGACCTCAACATTCAGCTACGGATCTCTTCAGTGTCATATCCTCAAGCTAATGGACAAGCCGAGGTCAGTAATCGGACCATCCTCCATGGGCTGAAGACCAGGCTCGACAAAGCAAAAGGGGCCTGGGTGGACGAATTGCCTAGCGTTTTATGGGCATATCGTACCACCAGTCGTGTGTTGACTAAAGAAACGCCGTTCAGTCTTGTATACGACGCAGAAGCATTGATCCCCGTGGAACTTGGAGCATTATCGCCAAGAGTGATACCCTTAGTAGAGGAAGAAAACTCACAAGCTCTAAGGGAAGGCTTGGACCTACTCGATGAACATAGAGAAATCGCGGCTATTCGATTGGCATCCTATCATCAGAGGGTGGCCAACTACTATAATAGTCGTGTGAGAGATAGGCCAATGTCTAAGGGAGATCTAGTGCTCAGAAAGTCGCAGATCACGAATGCCCTGAAGGAGGATGGGAAGTTCAGAGCCAACTGGGAAGGTCCCTACAGAATCAGATGCAAGATCGGACCTAATACTTGCACTCTGGAAACTCTACAAGGGAAGAAGATAGGGAAAACGTGGAATTCAAATCACTTAAAGCTGTATTTGAATTAACCACTACATCTTCCTCCCCAAGCACTATTGCTTTACCTACACTGTCACCAGATGTCATTACCTAACCGATATATGAATTATCTTTTTGTTGTAAGTCAAAATCTCGTGACAAGATTCAAAAACGTGAGGGCTGCCCTTGGTTCGGGCCCTGCGAACGCAGGCTACCAACGGGCCAAACCCAAAGCGGACAACCGAGCCGTAAGAGCCTGAGGCGCTATGCGTCACTGTGGCCAGGCGTAGTTCAACCGAGCCATAAGAGCCTGAGGCGCTATGCGTCACTGTGGCCAGGCGTAGTTCAACCGAGCCGTAAGAGCCTGAGGCGCTATGCGTCACTGTGGCCAGGCGTAGTTCAACCGAGCCGTAAGAGCCTGAGACGCTATGCGTCACTGTGGCCAGGCGTAGTTCAACCGAGCCGTAAGAGCCTGAGGCGCTATGCGTCACTGTGGCCAGGCATAGTTTAATCGAGCCGTAAGAGCCTGAGGCGCTATGCGTCACTGTGGCCAGGCGTAGTTCAACCGAGCCGTAAGAGCTTGAGGCGCTATGCGTCACTGTGGCCAGGCGTAGTTCAACCGAGCCGTAAGAGCCTGAGGCGCTATGCGTCACTATGGCCAGGCGTAGTTCAACCGAGCCGTAAGAGCCTGAGGCGCTATGCGTCACTGTGGCCAGGCGTAGTTCAACCGAGCCGTAAGAGCCTGAGGCGCTATGCGTCACTGTGGCCAGGCGTAGTTCAACCGAGCCGTAAGAGCCTGAGGCGCTATGCGTCACTGTGGCCAGGCGTAGTTCAACCGAGCCGTAAGAGCCTGAGGCGCTATGCGTCACTGTGGCCCGGCGTATACGTATCACTGTAAAACAGGTATATATACATCCACATAAAAGTCGTAAGAGCCTGAGACGCAACGCATCACTGTGGCCAGGCGTATACACATAAAAGCCGTAAGAGCCTGAGACGCAACGCGTCACTGTGGCCAGGCGTATACACATAAAAGCCGTAAGAGCCTGAGACGCAACGCGTCACTGTGGCCAGACGTATACTTAAAAGAGCCGTAAGAGCCTGAGACGCAACGCGTCACTGTGGCCAGGCGTATACTCAAAAGAGCCGTAAGAGCCTGAGACGCAATGCGTCACTAAGGCCAGACATAAAGCATTCAATTAACCATAAAGGCCTAAGACGCTACGTGTCACCGTGGCCAGGTAATCAAAATACTAAGGCTATAAAAACTAAAGACGCCTTCACGTCACAGTACTCAAGCCTTAAACAACTGCGCGTTTGCACAAAAAATTCTTCCTGAAAGTATACCTTTCTATCAAGAATTGGAGAGCATACACGAATATCAATACAAAGCTATATACAAGCAAGGTATATACAAGCAAAGCAACAGAAACAATCAGACAGAATGATAAATGACAATTAGAGAAGTAGTGCAAGACAAAGCATGAACAAAAATCTCAATTTCATTTCATTCAAGTGTCGGTACAAACAGATCTTTAACAGATCTTTACAATTGCATTTCGACAAAAGTACAAAGTTAAAACAAAAAACAAAGTACTTGAAATGAAATACAAAAAACGAAAAAGCAAAAATCCCTATCTACTCTCCGGGAGGAAGCTGGAGATCAGCTGTAAAACCTTCACTTCCAAGGGACTGCTCGCCCTCCTCGCCGTCTAAATCGATGAGGGCTTCTATAGGCTCAGGAGCACCGTCCAGATCCGCGGGCTCCCAAGGACCAGCAAGGTTGACGAGATCATCCTGAGCAGTCCTCTTAAACAGCTCGTCCGCAGGCTCAGCCTCGGGCTCGTACTTGGTCCAATCAGGGGCCTCAAAGAGCATCACATCAGGGGTATATTGGAGCTCAGGAAATTCCTCTCCCTCCCTGTGTGCTTCTAGCCAAGATCGGGCCAGGTAGAACCCGTACTTAACATAAGGGTTGGAGAAGTCTTCCTTCCGCCTTAAGCAGTCTTTGGAGAGACGATACTCCTTTATGGCCTCGGCCCGTATGCTGTCAATTTCGGCCTGGGATAGTACAGGAGCAGTTTGGCCTTCCAACTCACCAACACGCTGCTCGAGCTCTTGATTCCGAGTGAGCGTAGACATATAGTTGGATTGTATACGGTCTAACTCAGAATGAGCCTCCTACAGGTCCTCTTGGAGTTTACAAGACCGGGCTGTCTCCACTATGAGATCCCCCTTTGCGAGACCGAGGTCTTGATGAGCCTTAGCAAGCTGCTCCTCCAGGCTTCGAACTAAATCCGGAAGAGGGGACAAGTTGTTGACCGTGTTCTGTAGCTCCATGACTTTGTCCCTCAACTCCCGGATCTCTCTGTCGGCTCGCTCACGATAAGCCCGATGTTGGGCATTATTTACCGCAGTTCATTGAGCCAGCTGCGAAAAAATGCAAAAATGTTAGACTCAAAGCATGCTGCAAAAAGCAATCAAAAAGAGAAGAAATTAGAAACTTACCCTCAACGCCTCGATATCGGCTAAGTCTTCCCCCTCGGGGTAGTTTCTGAATATCCTTGCCTCATCTCGAGGAAGGATAGTGGACCAGCTCAACCGAGAGGCCACCCCGGGAGTGTCCAGAACATCATTATCACGAACCCCGGGGTAGACTCGAAATTCGTGGCCCCTCATAATATTCCCCCCATCCACGGAATAGGGCCTCTCGTCGGCAGGACCTATCCTCGACAATATCGGCCTGCTTCTCATCGAACTCTCGATGTACAGGCGCTTTCTATTCTTCCGCTGAGACGGAATGATATTGCATTCGGCGCGCTCCTCAGAGCGTGATCGCCCGGATGACCCGGAAGCCCCCCGTGAAGACGAGGCAACTCTCCCCCTATCCCAAGAGAAGTCTCTCTGCTCTGAAGGAGGGGGAGGCATCGCCTGCCTAGAAACAGGAGGGGTCCGAGCACGAGATGGATGAGAGGGGATCGATGTCTCACTTGGGACATCGTCAGCCAAACGGTGCCTCTTCCTGGCAGGAGCGCTGAAAGGACCAGCCTCAGAAACCTGGCGACCTAATGATTACCGAAAATGACTCATATCTGCAAAAAAGAAAAAGAAGGCATCAATGGTCAAAAACTGATCAAAAATAACAAGTCGTAAAGAGAATTAAAAGTTACCGTCAGGAGAATCGAGATGCTCCTGAAGGGACTCTATATTTATGGTGTCGTCATCAGGGAGCACCATGAAAGTGGAGCCGAACCCTTCCCAACCAGTGAGATCGGCTAAGGGTTCGCTACCAGAGCTGGATTCCAGATTGGTGCCCCCTACATCCTCTTGTGGCCTAGGAGCTTCAGGATTCAACTCGGGAGAAGCCGAAGGCAGAGGATCTGACGACGGAACAGAGGGTCTGGCAACAGGGACCGGACCCACACCCCAGCTTGCTAATATCAAATTTTCATTTGATACAAGGGTGTCCAGGCTAAGGGGATGAGGGACCAGCAGTTTGTCGATGTCAGAAGACAACTGCTCCCTAAGTGTCGCGACCCGGGGACCCTTGGGGATTTCGTGCCTATTCTCCCAACGAGTAGGGATATCCAGGCCCTTGGGCACTTCCACAACCAACCATTCTGTCTCGAAACCATGAAGCTTGTTAGCAGGTTTCTCAAATAATCGATTCTCAAAACCGGGCTGGTACACCCGCTGAAGCGAGTAAGGCACTAAGCCGGGACTCCCTCGAAGCCTAAAGAATACTTCAAAAAGAGGAAGCGACGGAGGGACGCCCCTTAAATGGCAGTGCACAGTGAATGCTACCAATTGCATCCATGCATGAGGATGCAGTTGCCCTGGGGATACCCTGTGCGTCCTGAGGAAGGAAGCCCCAAAGTCGGACAATGGGAAGCGGAGTCCTAACTCCAAAGCTGCCATAAAAACGACAGCCCCGTTAGACACACGACGTATGTCGCTCTCCTGAGGGGTTGGGAGTCTATAAGTGTATCCCTCGGATAAAGGAAATCGAGATTCTAGGTCTTGGACGTCGGCTTCCTTTAAAGTCGACTTAACGCCTAGATCGATTTGCTTTCCTATACCATGTCCAGCCATCTTAGAAGCTCGTAGATCAAAGAAGTGGGATTACGGGCTACGAAAAATTACCTAAGGTAATGGAAACAGAACTCGCGGCAGAGTGTGAAAATCCGCGGCAGACTAGCGACACAGTGAGCAGTCTCGCGGCAGAGTTGCGACAGTGTGGCGAAGGACTTGCGACAGAGTGTTTGAGAGTCGCGACAGAGTGTCCTTGCGAGAGAATTCAGTAGCGACAAGGACGTCAGGGGCCCGGTATTTATAGTGGCTCGCCTGGGTACACACACACGCGGAGGTCCAACCCGGCCCGAGAAATGCCGGACCCAGATACTCTTTCGCGGGAAAAATTCCCGCCAAAGAGTGGGGAGCCATTGATGGTGGTCGTGTCACCAGATCCACGTGTGCAACTATCCGCCTGCCACGTGTCAAACCAACAACAGGCCACGTGGCAGATTGGCGACAGAACCGCTATGCGACACCGTTCCTGGAGGTGCGACAGAGTGTTTAATGCGAGAGGAGTCTACCGCCTCACAGTCTGCCGCGCATTGTGTGCGGCAGACCTCCATCGCCCATGCACGGCACAGGACTCCCGCTCAGCCTGCGGCATAGTCTCCCGCACAGACCGCGGTAGAAGTCTCCCGCTCAGCATGCGGCATAGTCTCCCGCACAGACCGCGGTAGAGGCCCCCCGCTCAGCATGCGGCATTGTCTCCCGTACAGACCACGGTAGAGGCCCCCCGCTCATCATGCGGCATACTCCCGCACAGACCGCGGTAGAACTCCCCCGCTCAGCATGCGGCATAGTCTCCCGCACAGACCGCTGTAGAACTCTCCCGCTCAGCATGCGACATTATCTCCCGCACAGACCGCGGTAGAGGCCCCCCGCTCATCATGCGGCATACTCCCGCACAGACCGCGGTAGAACTCCCCAGCTCAGCATGCGGCATAGTCTCCCGCACAGACCGCGGTAGAACTCTCCCGCTCAGCATGCGGCATTGTCTCCCGCACAGACCGCGGTAGAGGCCCCCCGCACGAGCAGCGGTAGAGGTCCCTCGCCCAGCGTACCGGCAGAGGTCTCCCGCACCAATAGCGGTAGAGGTTCCATGCATACTCTGCCGCCAGACTACTCCCCCGCAAGTTGCATGGCCCGAGACGCGACAGAGTGCTCTATAACTCTGTCGCGGCCCAGACTCGCGCCTGGGTCTCAGCCCGAACCGACTCAGAAGCCTATAAATATGAGGTGAGCCCTCTGAAAGAGGAGGGGGAGATGAGATGGATCCAAAAATCTGAGAAAAACAGGGAGAACACTTAAACACTCTGATTTAAGCTATAAACTCTCCTTTTCTTACATACATACACCAACTCCCGATCACTGACTTGATCGTCGGAGTGCGCGTACAGGGAGAAATCCCTGCCCCCTCTGATTCCTGTTGTTTTTGCAGGATATACGAAGAACACGTGGAGCAAATTGCATCGACGTCACCCTTTCGTCGTTAGCATAATCAGACCACGTGGAAGGTAAAGCACTGTTGCTGTCAAGGAGGCAACATCACCTTTGTTTTCAAATCCATCTTTTTTACATTAACAGTTGTGTTTCCTTGTTTTATGGTTCTCTTCATTTGTAGTTTAAGTTCCAGTCAAAATTTTAATTACTGTGTCTGTGTGTCTATCGGGTGAGTTTGTTTTCAGTATTGATTCTTGTCCTGCATCTTAGTTTGTTTTTTTTCTTTCTTAATATGTTTTTTTCACTGCTCGGGGTTCTTTGCTGTGTGGAGTCAAGAAGGCTGGTGCTGAGCGGAGAAGACTTGGAGGTTGCAGTGTGCTCCAGTCAAGTTTCTGTCGAGGAGCAGCTGACCTGTTGCTAATGAATCGTACGTGGACACTGCATGAAGGCAGCGGCATTGCAGGCAGAGATGGCACCGTGGCAACGAACAGGGATCAATTCTTACTCTGTTTGGCTCTGTTTTGTTGTTAATGTACTGTTCATTGGGCTGGTTTGTTGGAATGGAGAGAGTTGCATGAGTGGAGGGCAAAAGAGTTGTTGGCAGCAGTAACCTTAATCTTCTTCATCATTTTCGCTTATGTGTTCCTTGTTTTACATCCTTAAATTTGCTATAGTTTGATTATTGGTCCTGGTTGTTAAATACCTTAGTTGATAGTTTATGTTTGATGTTTAGATTCTGCATTGCTGGCGAAAATAAGAGGCTGAAGAAGACCAGTGCAAGGTGATCGTGTGAATGGCTGGATTGTGCTTAGCAGCTGCAAGATTTGGTGGCAGATCCTGTTCGGGCGTGAGTTGCAAGAGTATGTGAAGCAGAGCTGCTGTGCAAAAGGTAGTACAATGTAGAACTGGCGGTGACAGTAGCAAAAACTTTATCCTCTGTTTGGCTCTGTTTGATGCTTACTTTACTGTTCATTTTAGTTCTTCATTTATTATTGTTCTATTTCATTTGCTGCTGAATGTTTTGGTTTTCTGCTAGTCTTCATTTGCTGCGCATTAGCTGAAGGCTTGGACATGCATGGCAGTAGCTGGTGATAGGTTTGGGTTGCACTGAATAGAGGAAAAGGACGCGTGACTAGCGACTGCATTTGATTGGAAGCAGGCCATGGCCCGCTGATGGCTAAGTGCACAGCCAGTCTTTCCCTCGTTCTTATTCGTTCTTCATGCTCTCTTTAATGTTTTAAAGTTTCTTTGAATGTCATTTAAATTTTATTTTCTTTCGTTTAGCAAAGTTGAGAAAATTTTTTGCATAGTTTTAATCCTTCAACTCATTCTGCTATTTCCAGTTTAATTCATCTTTTCATTGTTGGTTGATGGTGTATGGTGGCAAGGGCTGGTCCGTGTTGAACAGCTGCTGAACATGGTGAGTGGAGCAGTTGCTGGTGCTTGTCGGTTTTGCTGCAAGAGACACAAGTGAGGACACAGGACGTAGCTAATGCATTCCGTTACTATCCTGGAACGCAGAGCACACTTGTTGGACAGAGGGTTGACGGTAGCACTGCTTTAGCTGCAGGATTCTATTGCTGTGCAGGGAATGAAGCAGGTGCAGATCGTGCCTTGGGTACAAGTTGCAGGGTAGGACGTGGTCAGTGCAGAATCGTGCTGCTCGGCTAATAGCAATACATAGGGGCGGTATGCACAGTAGCAGTATATGGGATTTTATGGCAGCACTTGGAGTTAAGGAACATGCACAGTACAGTGCACGAGTTTAGCAAGCTAGCTGGAAATTAGCTTAAGGCCATGTTTGGGATTGCAATTCTGTCACAATTCCATTTTTATGCATTTCTATTATTTTATTCTATTATTATTATTCCTTTTAATTTTTTTTTAGCTTAGGTTAGTTTAGGTAAAAATAGTCTTAATTTAATTTGCATGTTAGTGTTCCTTGCTTATTAGTAGAAAACTTAGTTTTAATTAGGAATTAAGAGTTAAATCTAGTGTTTAGGTAGTGCATAATTAAAATTAGTAGTAGAATTATTTTATGCAATTTTTAAGTTAGATTTTATTTTAAATTTAAAAATCCAAAAATATTTATTTCTCATGCATTATTAGGATCATTTTATAGGTACTTAGTTTCTTAGTTAGATTTAAGAATTTCTTTAGGTTAATAGAATTTTATTTTAATAGACTTTACGTTAGAGTAAATTGCATTTTTATTTTCAACCTAATTAGATTAATTGCATGCACATTTTTATTTTTATTGCCTAATTTTATTCAAGTAATTGTATTTCTTATTTGCAATCTAGTTTATTTGCATTAATTAATTTTAATCGTGTTAATTATCTTTTGTAGGTTATTACTTTTAATTGCTTGGAGCTCTGTAAGTAATTTTAGCTCTGTTTTATTTTCTTTATTTTAAAATTTTTATTGTTTTCAGTACTTTTTAATTTTAGCCTTGTAGATCACCCATTAAATATTCATAATTTGTTAGGATATACTTAGGGTAAGATTAACCGATACTTAATTAGGCTAACTAGATTCTCTGTAGGACGATAATCCGGAACTCAAATCTCATTATTACTTATATGACCTATGCATTTACGGATAACACGTCTAGGTTACTTAGAGTGGGCGTAGTCGAACACCAAGTTTTTAGCGCCGTTGTCGGGGAAGATAATTAGCCAGTAATTAATATCGGTGAATTTATGCTTAGATGTAATTATAGCTTGTAAATACTTAGGTTGTAAATACTTAGACCTTTAATTCCAGATTAGTTAATTTTCTCTCTCATAAAAAATTAAAAAATTGAAAAAAAATTGAAAAATTAAAAATAAAAAAAATTCTGAGGACTTTTTAATGTTTGTATGCGTAGAGCCAAAAGTTTTGATTGTTTTCCTTTAGATCCTGAAATTGAACGAACTCTTAGAAAAATCAGAAAGGATTCTAGGAAATTAATAGCTCCGCTGCAAAACACCATGGTAGAGAATAGAGAAATTAGGATCGTTGGAGATTATACAGTACCGACTTTTGGAGGGTATTATACTGGCATTAGGCCACCAGCTGTCCCTACAAACAATTTCGAAATTAAGTCTTCAATCCTCCAGATGATCCAAACCTTTTTACAGTTCAGTTGGCTTCCTCATGACGACCTACATGCTATCTAGGGCAATTTCTGGACCTGTGCAACACCTTCAAGCACAATGGATTATCAGATGATGCGCTAAGGTTTAGGTTATTTCCTTTCTCGCTTAGGGATAAAGTGTGACACTGGATAACCTCCTTACCTCCTGGATCCATTTCCACTTGGGACGAGTTAGCCCATCAATTTTTAACTAAGTTTTTTCCTCCCTCCAAAATGACTAAACTCCGTAGTGACATATCTTCCCTTGCCGAATTCTATTCTGAATCTCTTTATGAAGCTTGGGAACGATATGTAGACCTTCTTAGGAAGTGTCCTCATCATGGCCTACCTTTATGGCTGCAAGTCTAGACCTTCTACAACGGACTCACTAGCCAAAATAGGACCATCATTGATGCTACTGAGGGATGAGCTCTAATATGCAAGACAGAGGAGGAAGCTTACGGTCTCTTAGATAAGATGGCAGCTAACAATTACCAATGGTCTTCGGAGAGGCAACTGCCTAAGAAGTAGACGGGTATCTATGAGTTAGACACACTGTCTACCTTAACTTCTCAAATAGCCAACCGTATAAAAAAGGTAGAGTCACTCAGTACCCAACATAATTCTGCCACTAGTCCTAACCTTGTTTTTGTCACAACCCTTTTTCATTCCTTTTAACCCAAAATCTCAATAAATTTTTTGCATTTATTCCTTTCCCTACTCTGTCGGGAACAAACTTACCACTACACTGCTGGGCTGTGAGTCAATAATAATCCACTCGCAATATCCATTCTCAGTTAATAAACGTGATGTCATACATTTGAACGTCAATCATTCATTTATACAAAATATGATTATTGACATTTACATCCCCCATAATTACAACTCAAAAGACTACTATGCTTTTACATTTGTTTAGATACAAAAAGAATCTTCATGTGTATACCTCTTAGAGATGGATGGTAGCGGATATCCAAAATACAACACCTCAGTCCTCACTGGGCTGCTATGTGCATTCTGTAGAGGGGGAAAGTAGAGAGGGATGAGCAACCACACGCTCAGTAAGGCAATAATGCAAGCATGGTAGATAACTACTATATCTACATGCTATGAGGAATAAAACTATGCATGTATACATATATATATCTGTGAGATCTGAGGATTTCAGACATATTTTAATTATGTAATATGAACTTGAAGTATAATTTATTGAGCTAAGTGAATTGGGGAATGATAATTGGAGATTTATATGTTAAGTGTTTAAAATAAGTATGAAGTTATGAGGACAGATCGATCTGGGAGAAGGAGAGATCGATCTGGTGAGTTAAAAATGACAAGGAAGGAGGAATTTAAGGAGCAGATCGATCTCCAATGGAAGAGGATCGATCTCCTTATGATTCTGTTTGAGAGAAGATCGATCTCATGAGGAAGAGATCGATCTCCAAATATCTCTGTTTGGGAGAAGATCGATCTCCTCAGGGAGCAGATCGATCTCATAAAGCTATAAAGAGATCGATCTCACCCCTCGACAGATCGATCTCCTAGGCATAAATTACCCCAAATCGTCCCAAAAATTCAAATGCAGATCGATCTCATCAAGAGCTAGATCGATCTCTTACCCTCAGCCTATATAAGGAACTCCTGTTTTTCTCCTGCAATTTCACTTTCTCTCTCTTTCAACCCCCATTTTCACCGAGCCCTAGCTTTCTCACTCATCCAAAGCACCCATTTCTGTCCAAATCATAAGTTGTGGCAAGAAGGAAAGTTGTTCCTCACCCAAGGGAGAATAAAATACTTAGAAATCGTAAGACGAATCGAATCGAGGCAAGAGATAAGCTCTCCACAAGTTTTGGGTAATTTCTAAACTTCGATCCTTATATTTGAGACGATTTCGGTGATGATAGTTGTTGGCATTGTGTTGAAATAGCTGAAAAATGATTAGGGATTAAGGAAATTACAATGTAGTTGGAGTGATAATGATATTTAGCTATTTTGGGAATTTTGAGCTATAAATGGAAATTTAGACAATGTGGTGAATTAGCATAGGTAAATTAGGCATGAGAAATGTAGGATGTTGAGGTGTTGTGAGCGAGATTGTGGTTTGTGATAGAGTTATGAGAATTGAGAAATTTGAGGAGTTATGAGCAATTCTGCTCGATTTTGAGAATTGAGGTTAATGTGATAATGAGTATTGATGTTTTAACATCGTTTGGACAGCTCGGGAGTTCCATAGTGGAATGCGAGGCTAGTCCGTGATACGGGGGAAACGATTGCACTATACGAGGTGCAAAGAGGTAAGGGAAAACTAAACCATTTGTGTATGTGTTTTGATGAATTGTTGTAGCATGAACCATGATTTGAGAATACAAGCATGTTTGGTGTTGTGTTGTGATATAATTGCACACGGTTTTTATAGCCGGTTGGAGCCCATTATTTTATGAGTTTATAAGCTGAGTGTGAAATTGCTTTAAAAACCTTTGAGTTTACGTGAAAAGTAAATTGGGCTCTACGTTAAGGCGATATTGAGATTTGAGAAAATGTGTGCGTGTTTTGCCGGTTGGAACTCGGTTTTAATATGTTTTGTGTTGAGTACACAAATGTTTTAAATGAGTTTTATGAGAGAAAACCATTATGAGTTCTACGTGAAGGCATAACGTTTTATAAGATAATGGCTAATGATTGAGACTTAGGTGTGTCATGTTGAATACACATCGGGCCTTGCTCTGGTACCATGTAAGACCGATATAGTGGGACGCCTGGGAACCGAACCAGGGACCACAGGCCTTGTTTTGGTAACATGTAAGTCCGATTATTCCTCCGCTTTGGTAGCGTTGGGAGGCCTTGCTCTGGTAGAATGTAAGTCCGATATTCCTCCGTTTTGGTAACGAGAGATGCCTCCGTTTTGGTAACGTGAGATGACCCCCGTTCTGGTAACGCTGGGTGGCCTTGCTTTGGTAGCATGTAAGACCGAGAGAGTGGGCCGCCTGGGAACCGACCCAGGGACCACGTGATAGTGTGCATGAGGCGAGGCATTGCTCTGGTAGCATGTAAGGCCGGGCCTTGTTCTGGTAACATATAAGTCCAATATACCATGCATACGACCATATTGTCGACGTTCCCTCTATACGAGGATGCCTGGGATGCGCACCCAGAGGAGATTACACATTTGATGTGCCATGACGAGTTTTAATTGAATTTTATTGCCTAGTCTCGTTTTACACATGAGTTGTGTTTTGTGACCTTGTCACGTGCTATTTACTGAGGTGATTTTTATCACGTATTTTGAGAACAGCCATTATCGCATATATTTACACATGCTTATGAGTGCTCGATATTGAGCCTTTTTACCTTCATGTTTTCACATGATTTATGAGTTATGAGATGATGATGTTTTGAGAATCTTTCATGCTACGATTTCAAATGAGCTTCATAAGCAAATACATATTTGTGATGTGTGATATGATTTATATAACTGAGTTCCCTTACCCCCCCTACTGAGCGATTTGGAAGTTCACCCTGTTTTCTCTTCCCCCCAGATCACTTCAAGTGAAGTGAGTTCCCTGCGACATACGGGTTAGAGGCTAGTGGAGGACTTGAGCTCCAGGCCGTATTTTGTGTACAGAGGTAGATATTTACTATTCATGTACCCAGACTAGAGTTATATTCACAGACACTTATTGTACAATGATGTACGGGATGTATTAGGATTAATTAACTTGGAATTGAGTAATGTATATGATACAATATATACTATATTATGATGAGATCCTGAGGCATGATAATTATGATGATGTATGACACTGCCCAGGAATGTACCCTTAATTGTGAATTAATGAGTAAAAAGTTTTAAATTAGCCCTATTTTTCGCGCTTCCGGGGCGTCACAATATCATGTATCAAAATCATGTAAAATTGGCATATAAAACATGGAATATCAACATGTGAAAACATCTCATGCTCATTCTCATTAAACTCGTAAAAAGGGCAATTCATTTAAGAAACCTCCTTTTTAAATTACATCTCTTTCTCAAATACGTAAAATCCCATCGAAATCAATTCTTAATCATAAACCTCATTATCATTTCACAAATCAAGTTCACAAGGCTCGACCCCTCCTTCGGGTCTACCTTGAACAACCACAATCACACACATGTATAAAAACCAGGTTACTATATCACAAGTGACTATGTGGGCTAACTACATTATAAATCATCTCAGACCACACGCATCCGGGTGTGCGAGGTATCGTGCTGGCACGAAGGTGGATTATCCCTCGCCAGACTTTCTCATCACAAAATCACCACGCGGTACATCATACTCCATGTGATATACATGGTACATAGTACTTCGCGGACTCATATCGTGGTTGGAGGTGCCAATCGTAGGTCTTATCTACCCCATACTAAGAACTTTCCATACTCATATAGGAGAGCCTCCCTGCCGAACAGAGCCTCCCCACCCTTCCAGGGCTTAAGGATGTTGGCTTAAGGATCCTTCCGTAAGAGAGCTGCCCCGCCTAACAGAGCCTTCCTGCCTCCTCCAAGGCTTAAGGATGTTGGCTTAAGGATCTTACCGTAAGAGAGCCTTCCTGCCTAATAGAGCCTCCCCACCTCCTCCAAGGCTTAAGGATGTTGGGCCTGAGGATCTTACCAACTTATACGACTTTATACGTACCACAATGTGCAAACTTGTGTGAGCAACGCTCTAGCACGACTCATGCATCATATCATAGAGAAACCACGTACAAGCATAGCTCCAGTACGGTTCTGTGCATAAGAAAACCACTCAAAATCCACGTACGAGCAGAAACTCCAGTACGGTTTATAAAATATCATCACAAAGAAAAATCAAAGTGCGAGCTAAGCTCCAACACTTTCATGTAAGTCAAGGCATAAAAATCCAGCACGAGCGAGGCTCTAGCGCAATTTAATTCACATAGCTTGATAGGCGGCTCATATGCATTCAAAACACCTCACAAACATGTTTAGCACCTCACATGTGCTATTCCATAACATCAATAAAACACTAGCCCGCCTATCCTTTTATTTGCTCAAATCAAAGCATTGTGTTTTGTGAAAACATTCAAAACAAGTGATTTATGCAATTATTAGCCTTGCTATCCCTTTTTATACATCCATATAGAACCAAATCATACAACATTCGTAACTATTTTCGTATACCAAACAACCAATTTCTCAAACATTCATGAATTTCATAAACACCTTATATTCATCCACAAAATACGAGCAGCTACCTCTCTATACTTATAGAATTCCCTTACTTGGAATCGCATCGCTTGATTTCACTTCCTTAAAGTTGCGTACTCGTGCGGTCCGATTCGTCTCCAACAATCTCTCCAGAATTGCACATAAATGTATTTCACAACATTTTAGCCCATTATAATCCAGCACTTACGTTTACTATAGTCGATTCGACCTATAGTCTCTTTTAACGCTTATGAGGTCTCGTTTCATTACTCTACCCATAACTTGAGTCTATGGATCCTTTTAGGTTTTTTAACTTATTCCAAATCGATATTAGATCGATACTAAGTCCATAGTGTTCATATTTCATTGATTTCTTCACTATGGCATTTATTAAGCATATTACATACTCATTTTCATAAATTCACTCAATCCACAATGTAGCTTCATTTACCCTCTTCTAATCATCCACATTACTCAAATGACAACTTAGCAAGTCTCACAAATCACCAACTCCTCCAATTTACACTCTCTCACACTAGTCTTATTCCATTTTCTAGGTCACACACTAGTTTCATCACTTCCTAGGTATCTCCAACCATCAATACACATGCAAATCTACTCCAAAATCAATTAAACAAACCAATATTCTTGAGTTGGAGCTTTAGAACTTACCAATCTAATTTCTCTTCTTGCTTCAAAGGGGAAATGCTCCTTTCTCCTTAATACGAACAATGAGGTTTTGGTTTTAACTATGTTGTTCTCTTCCTTAAGATGAACAACTTTGTGTCTAATGGCCTTCCTTCAAATCTTACTGGAATGGCTGGATTTTAGAGAGAGAAATCTAGGTTTTGTGTTGGAATTGGAAAGGTGTTGTTGTTTCTCGAAAATTGTAGATTTCAACGCCCTTTTTATAGAAATCACTTGATGAGATCAATCTGCACTAGGAGGAGATCGATCTGGTCCCCTTAAATTCCTCTTTTTTCACGGCATTTTCAAGCATGAGATCGATCTGTCGAAGCTTGAGATCGATCTGCTCCAAACAGAGAGCTAAGGAGATCAATCTGTATGCTTGATGATCGATCTTTTCATTACAGAATGTTTAGGAGATCGATCTAGCCCCATTAGAGATCGATATGCTCTATTCCATTGCCCAAATAAGAGCATTCTAGCTCTTCCAGATCAACCTCTCATCCCATGAGATCGATCTGGCCTTCATATTTTTTAGATTTTCTACAGTTTTTCTGCAGCAACACACACCCAAACATCCTTAATTTGCTGCCATAGTCATTTTCTCATCCAAACACCTTTAAGATTTGAAAATGACATCCATTCATACCTTATACACATTAGAACTTGTGTGTATTCTTTATATAGCCAAAAGTATACCATACAAAGCTAAATGGAAGTATATAGATTGATGCACCTTCCTTCCATTTACCACACTACTCATTTTGAGCTTCAAGCACATTCATCACTTATAAAAACTCATTTCTTCATATTCATACACAATGAAACTTGTATGTATATTACAAACTCATATTACACATATGTACATTACATTTATGGACTTTACATCAATTGTACTTCACAGTACAAGTACATTATCTTACTTATGAATCCATAAAGTTACGCATGAAATACATGTCTTATAATCCTCCCTTCCTTCAAGGAATTTGGTCCTTCAAATTAGAACCAAGTCACTCATCAAAAAGTTGGGGGTACTTTTCCCGTATCAAAGTCTTCAATTCCCATGTGGCCTCTTCAACCGTGTGATGTTGCTAAAGAACTTTCAGCAAAGGAATTGTCTTATTCTGTAAGACCTTTTCTTTTTTGTCCAATATTCGAACCGACTTCTCAACGTATGTCATACTCTCATTGAGCTCCAACGGCTCATATCTTATCACATGTGCCGGGTTCGGGTGATACTTCCAAAGCATAGAGACGTGAAAGACGTTATGAACATTTGTCAAGTCCGGTGGTAATGCCAACCTATACGCCTTATCTCCCACTCTCTCCAAAATCTCGAAGGGTTCGATATATCTAGGGCTTAACTTACCCTTCTTACCAAATCTCATAATACCTTTCGATGGAGAAACCCTTAAAAATACCGACTCACCCACATCAAACTCTAGTGGCCTTCGTCTCTTGTCAGCATAACTCTTTTGTCGGCTCTGAGCTGTCCGTAATCTCTCACATATCAATTGGATGTCCTTAGATGCCTGCTGCACTAAGTCAGGAGCAAAAATCTATCTGTCACCAACCTCTTCCCATCCAATGGAGGATCTGCACCTGTGTCCATACAATGCCTCATAGGGTGCCATCCCGATACTAGCATGATAGCTATTATTATAGGCGAACTCGGCTAACTGCAGGTGATCATCCCAGAAGCCTCTAAAATCCAGCACATACATTCTCAACATATCCTATAGGGTATGTATAGTCTTCTTTGACTGCACATCTTTCTGAGGATGAAAAGTGGTGCAAAAACTCAGTCGAATCCCCAGCGCTTCCTGAAAATATTCCCAAAAATGAGAAGTGAAGCAGGCATCCCTATCAGAAACAACGCTCACTGGAACACCATGTAGCCGTACTATCTCTCGAACATATAGGTTCACCAACTGACTCAGAGTATCGCTAGCTCTCATAGCCAAGAAATGGGCTGACTTAGTCAACCGATCCATAATAACCCATATGGCATCATGCCCTCTGCAGGTCCTCGGTAATCCCATCACAAAATCCATGGTGACATACTCCCACTTCCACGTCGGTATCGGTAGAGGCTGCAATAATCCTGCAGGCTTCTGATGCTCTACCTTCACTTGCTGACAAACGAGACACTTAGCGACATACTCAGCAATGCCTCTTTTCATTCTGGACCACCAATAAACCTTCCGAAGGTTTTGATACATCTTGGTACTCCCCGAATGTATCATATACTTCGATGAGTGAGCCTCTGATAAAATCAGCCTCCTGATCTCAAGATCCTCAAGAACACATACTCTGCCCCTGAACCTCAACAAGCCATCTGTACTCAGCTCAAAATCACTACCCACACCTGTCTGTACCTACCTCAGCCAATCGATGCACTATCGATTGCTCTGCTGGGCCTGCCAAATACGACCAATCAACTCTAGCTCTAATCTCATACTAGCCATGATATCCAATTTCTCCGATCCAATAGGGTTACATCCAAACTGAGGTTCGCAAAGTGTTCCAACAATTTATGCTCCCGTACCATCATATAAGACACTAACCCAATGTTCTTTCTACTCAAAGCATCGACAACTACATTTTCCTTTCCCGAGTGGTACATGATTTCATAATCATAGTCCTTCAGGAGTTCGATCCATCTCCTCTGTCTTATATTCAGCTCTTTCTATGAGAACAGGTACTTAAGGCTCTTATGATCTGTGAACACCTGAAATTTCTCACCATAGAGGTAGTGGCACCATATTTTCAGAGCAAACACCACGACCGCCAACTCTAAATCATGTGTCGGGTAGTTCCTCTCATGATCTTTCAACTGTCTAGATCCATAGGCAACTACCTTCCCCTCTTGCATCAATACACAGCTTAGTCCCTTGTGTGATGCATCCGTATAAATTGAGAAACCTCATGAGCTGGTAGGAATGGTGAGAACTGGAGCAGTGGTCAATCAACGCTTAAGTTCCTCAAAACTCCTCTCACATGCCTCATCCCACACAAACTTAACATCTTTTCGCGTGAGGCGTGTCAATGGAGCAGCTAGTCTGGAGAAACCCTCTATAAATCTCCAATGGTAACCTATCAATCCTAAAAAACTTATGATCTTAGTAACTGTCTTGTGCTGTTCCCATTGTACAACTGCCTCTATCTTGGATGGATCCACTGATACCCCTTCCTTCAATACAACATGGCCCAGAAACAAGATCTGTTCTAACCAAAAGTTACACTTACTGAGTTTGGCATACAACTCTTTCTCTCAGAGGGTCTGCAGAACTACTCTCAAGTGCTCCTCATGATCTTCCCTGAACTTGGAATAAACCAATATGTCATCAATGAACATAATCACAAACTTGTCCAGGTATGGCTTAAACATATCATTCATTAGTGCCATAAATACTGCGGGGGCATTCGTCAATCCGAAGGGCATCACCAAGAACTCGTAGTGGCCATAACGGGTACGAAATGCTATCTTGGGTATATCTCCACACTTAATCCTCAACTTGTGGTACCCTGACCGCAGATCTATCTTTGAAAATACTTGGGCTCCTCGAAGCTGATCCAACAAGTCATCTATGCGTGGAAGGGGGTACTTGTTCCTAATGGTGGCCTTATTCAACAATCGGTAGTCTATACACAGTCGGAGGCTTCCATCCTTCTTTCTTACAAATAGAATCGGTACTCCCCAAGGTGAGACACTCGGCATAATAAACCCCTTCTCTACCTTCTCTAGCAACTCTTGCAGCTATTTCTTTAGCTCTTCTAATGCCATTCTATATGGTGGTTTCGATATTGGCTTTGTACCAGGCACTAACTCGGGTGTGCCTCATCTATATCGACCACGTAGGCAATGAACCCTTCACATCATTCTTTCTACTGTTAGTATCACAAGTCATCACATCAATATCAAACATAAGCATATAAATTCATCTCTCAAGTAGATTAAATAGAATCATACTCTTTTCATTTATATCAATCATGTGCTTTCATTTCTTTTGATCAAAATTTACAATAAGGTTGTCTAATCCTGAAAACATCAATGTCTTAGTATGGCAATCCATAACAACACGATTGGTAGCCAACCAATCCATTCCCAATATTACATCAAAATCATTCATGTTTAATAAAATTAAATTGGTTATCATTTCCTTTCCCTCTATCTTTGACTTACAATCTCTACATACATACTTAGTCAATTGACTATCATTCATGGGTGTGGAAATTATCAACATTTTACCCAACAATGTAGGTTTCACATACTTCAACAATTTATATGCAAAAGAAGGTGATATGAAGGAGTATGTGGCACCAAGATCAAATAATACCAATGCTTATAAACCAAAGATTAGGATGGTACCTTTAATCACATCCGTCGAAGCATCTGCGATGTCCTGTTCCAGTGCATGTACTCATTCTCTGCTCACACCCGCTGTCTGCTTCCTTTTTTCCTCAACTGTGGCCCTCCTCCTTGGGTCAGCCATCTCAACTGGAGCTCTCTCTGGCTTTTTGCCCTTCTATGGGGAAGTCTCCATCTTTTTAGGATAATACTTAGCTATATGTCCTGGTTTCTCACATCTGTAACACACTGCAGGGGTCATCAGACAAGGCCTAGTCCCATGAAATCTATCACATCTCCTGCACCTCTGAGTAGTAGGTCGTGGTCCTCCAATAACCATACCCGTCGGTACAATCAAAGCAAGGTACACGAGAGGTCTAACATCTCTCTCCTATACCTCCTCGATCTGAAGCCTCTTCTTGAAAAACCTTTGGCCTCCTCTCTTGGCCACTCTATCAAACCTGAATCTCTTTCGGTCTCTGTCCTTCTTGACACTAATCCTCCCAAGCTCGGAGGCATTCTGCTTAAAGTCTTGCTCGCATAACTGGGCCTTGTGTACTGCCTCCTCATAAGTCTAAAGGTCAAATGGGGCTAGCTTAGTTTGGATGCCCAACCTCAACTCATCAACAAACTTCTGAATCTTTCGGGTCTCACTACCTATCGTGTCCGGGTCATATCTCCCCAAAGACATAAACTTGGACTCATACTCGTCCACAGTACGATTCCCCTGAACCAAATTCATGAATTTCATCCGCAGCTTCCTTTGTGCGGTGGTTGGAATGTACTATCTCCTGAAGGCCTCTAAAAATATCTCCTATGTGATCTCGAAGTGTCGGGCCCTCAATATAGCTTCGGTGGATCTCCACCAGTGCTCTACCTCGCCTTTCAGCATAAACATGACAAAGGCTACCTTTTCAGCTGAAGTGCACCTAAAGAATCTGTATAACTTTTCCATCTCATATACCCAATCCTCCGTAATTACTGGGTCCTTTACCCCTCTGAACACTGGGGGTTTCAACCCTTGGAACTCTCGTAATCTGCTCAACTCGTAGTCATAACCCAAATCACTACCACTCTGCTATGGAGCGATAGGAGAAGCTATATCCTGGGCTAGAGGTGGCGTAACTATAGTTGTCTCTGTAGTCTGAGGTCTCTTCGCCTCTACAGCTGCCTGTCCAGTTGTAGGTTGTACTGCGGGACCTCATCTATCATCGGCACCTAAAGCCTGTGTGACAATCTCCACTAGGTTCTCTATACTCCGCTCTATCCTAACGAAGTGATTCTCAGTATCCCCTGATCTCTCAGCAGGGTTCTGTGGAGCCTGATCAGTCTGTGGCTCCGCACGGCTCTCAGCCTACCTCTACGGCCTCTAGCACGTGCTCTCGCCCCTCTACCTTGACGCGTAATTGGCAATGCCTAACTTCCTGTATTAAAATCATTTATCAAACTCAATCCATCACGGTATACACATTTATATCTAAACAAAAGCACAATAATATGGGGATGTAACTTTTCCTACATTTTATTATTGACTCCCATCAGGCCAACACAGCTTTGATACCAATCTCTGTCACGACCCTTTTTCATTCTTTTAACCGAAAATCTTAATAAATGTTTCGTATTTATTTCTTTCCATACTCGGTCGTGAACAAACTTACCACTACACTGTTGGGCTGTGAGTCAAAATAATCCACTCGCAATATCCATTCTCAGTTAATAAAAGTGATGTCATACATTTGAATGTCAATCATTCATTTATACAAAATATGATTACCGACATCTACATCCCCCATAATTACAACTCAAAAGACTACTGTGCTTATACATTTGTTTAGATACAAAAAGAATCTTCATGTGTATACCTCTTAGCGATGGATGGTAGCGGATATCCAAAATAAAATGCCTCAGTCCTCACTGGGCTGCTATGTGCACTCTGTATAGGGGGAAAGTAGAGCGGGATGAGCAACCACACGCTCGGTAAGGCAATAATGAAAGCATGGTAGATAACTACTCTATCTACATGCTGATGGTGTTATGCATAAATCATTTATAATAGGAGCGTGAGGAATAAAACTATGCCATATGAGTATACATATATATCATGTATCAAAATCATGTAAAATTGGCATATAAAACATGGACTATCAACATGTGAAAACATCTCATGCTCATTCTCATTAAACTCGTAAAAAAAGGTAATTCATTTAAGAAACCTCCTTTTTAAATTATATCTCTTTCTCAAATACGTAAATTCCCATTGAAATCAATTCTTATTCACAAACCTCATTATCATTTCACAAATCAAGTTTATAAGGCTCGACCCCTCCTTTGGGTCTACCTTGTACAACCACAATATCACACATGTATAAAAACCAGGTCACTATATCACAAGTGACCATGTAGGCCAACTACATTATAAATCATCCCAGACCACATGCATTCGGGTGTGTGGGGTATCGTGCTAGCACAAAGGTGGATTATTGATAGGCCCTAAAGGTATTACCGCAAGTGCACGGGTCGTACAAGTAATAATGGGATTTGAGTCCCGAGTTATCGTCCCACAGAGAAGTTGACTAGCCTAATTAACTACCGGTTAATCTTACCCTAAGTATATCCTAAAAAATTATGAATTTTTGATTATCAGTGATCTACTAAGTTTGAAATTAAAAATACTGAAAATAATAAAACTATAAAATAAAGAAAATAAAATCGAGTTGAAAATTACTTACCAAGCTCCACGCAATTAAAAACCAATACCTACGAAAATAATTAAAACAATTAAAATTTATTAACGTAATTAAAATAAAATGCAATTATGAAAATAACAAAGCAAGATTAATTAAACTAATATTAAACTAAGCTAAAATACAATTTAAACTAAACTAAAACTTAATGAAAATAAAGACTAAATTAAAAATGCATGAAACACATTTAATCTAAATTAACTCTAAATGCATCTAAACTAAAATAAAAGCCTAAAATATTTAATATAAAATTAATTACTATAAAAATTAAGACTAAAAATTAAATTAACAAATTAAAACACTAGAACTAATCTAAATTGACAACTAACAACTATCCTAAACTAACAACTAATCAAACTATACTAAAAATGCAAGAAAAATGGATTATTGTGCAAGAGTTGAACGCCAAACAAAGCTTTAACAATTTTAAACCATCAAATTATCCCTCCAAATACTATTCACGTGTCTTCCAAATTATGTTTCTTTCTAAACTTTCACGGTTTTGGCTATTGGCTCTCTGCTGCATTCTGCATGTTATCGGTTCTCGTTTCTACTCCAAGCATGCTAGGTGCTCCAGGCTTGTCTCGGTTTCGCTCCCTGCTGCACCATTTCCTGCTTCAGACTGTTTCTGGTGTGTCTCGGTTCCAGGTCACGGGTTGTGTCCTCTGCTCCTGCTGCACTCTGCTTCTTAGTTCTGACTAGTGTACACTGTCCATGCTCCTCTTCAGCAGGATTTTATCTTGCTCTTGGGTTGCCATCTGTTGCAGGTCCTGCACTCTCGGGTTGCTACTGAAGCCGCATGATTTTGTCCTCTGCTCCAAGTGCTCCAGGAAGGATCCGCTTCTGCTGTTTCATATTCTCGGCTCTCGATCTGGACACATACTGCTCTCGGTCCTACATCTTCCAGCTCCCGCTCCTGCATTGTCCGTCTCTGCTTCTGTCATGCTGCTGCTCTAGGTTATGCCTACTCCTGCACAGCTTTTGTATTTCTCAACAATGAAAATCTCCTTCAGCTGATACTTAACCCGAACACAGCACACAACTGGATCAAAATCTAAATTTGAGACACAACATAAAAGGACCAAACAACAACTACATGCACTAACAAAACACCAACAAAAATTAAAGCATCAACAATAATGGATTCTCATGCAAAATAACACTAAGATCTAAGGTGAATCAGTAAAAAGAACTTGAAACAAGGGAGACCAGAGGAGAACTCTCGGTTTCCAGGCATGCTGCTGCTTTCGGGATGCTAGCTGCTGCCTCTCCAAATCTGCACCACAACAGTTAAATAGCTGAAGAAGATGGCCACTGTCACCGGCTTCTCCTTCCTCTACTGCTGTTACGCAATGCTCGGCAGTGAGCAAGCTTCAGCACATCACAAACCCGAATGGAGAGTGGGAAAATAAAATATGAAATCCAACATGAAGGCTAAACCGAGGATTAAAAGAAATTTGAGAACTCAAGTGCTAAAAAAAATATCAAAGAACTAAGCTTACCAAACCGAAAACATGAAAATGAAAGTGATTATCCATTGAAACTGAAATTTAACAAAGGCTACTGAAGAACATGAAATGCATAGTAAAACAAACGGGAAAATAATAAAAGTACTAGGAAGGAAAATAATTCTAAAAACTACTCAACCTACACTACTCCTACTCCTAAATTACATTTTACTTCTACTCCTAAAATTACATACTCTTTCAATTGTCATCCTTTCCTATTTATAAACACACTAGGGGTAAAATTGTAATTTCTACATCCTTGATGAATTGGCATTTTTTGGCCACTTGTCTTCACACCATTGGCTCCTTAAAAAGATATTTCCATGTCATTGGTCTTCTTATCCAATTGGATGTGCTAGGTGGCATGACTCATGTTGTCCGCGTGTCTCAATCTCGATTTTAGCCCAATTTCGATCCATTTTCTACCGAAATATTCAAAATTCATCCGAATTTAATTTATTTGCAAACATGAGAATTTTAATTAAATAAAGGGGATAATTAACAAAATAAATTGGGGATTTAAATAATTAATTAGGAAATTAAGCACAAATAATTCTAAAAATATAGAATTATCAATTATCCCTCGCCAGACTTTCTCATCACAAAATCACCTCGCGGTACATCGTACTTCATGTGATATACACGGTAAATCGTACTCTGTGGACTCATATCGTGGTTAGGGGTGCCAATTGTAGGTCTTATCCACCCCATACCAAGAACTTTCCATACTCATATAGGAGAGCCTCCCTGCCGAACAGAGCCTCCCCACCCTTCCAAGGCTTAAGGATGTTGGCCTAAGGATCCTTCCGTAAGAGAGCCTCCCCGCCTAACAGAGCCTCCCCATTGGCTTAAGGATCTTATAGTAAGAGAGCCTCCCCGCCTAACCGAGCCTCCCCACCTCCTCCAAGGCTTAAAGATGTTAGGCTTGAGGATCTTACCAACTTACACGGTCTCATACGTACCACAATGTGCAAACTTGTACGAGCAAAGCTCTAGCACGACTCATGCATCATATCATAAAGAAACCACGTACGAGCATAGCTCCAGTACGGTTCTATGCATAAGAAAACCACTCAAAATCCAAGTACGAGCCGAAACTCTAGTACGGTTTATAAAATATCATCATAAATAAAAATCAAAGTGCGAGCTAAGCTTCAGCACATTCATGCAAGTCAAGGCATCAAAATCCAGTGCGAGTGAGGCTCTAACGCGATTTAATTCACATAGCTCGATAGGCGGCTCATATGCATTCAAAACACCTCACAAACATGTTTAGGACCTCATATATGCTATTCAATAACATCAATAAAACACTAACCCGCCTATCCTTTTATTTTCTAAAATCAAAGCATTGTGTTTTGTGAAAACATTCAAAACACGTGATTTATGCAATTATTAGCCTTACTATCCCTTTTTATACATCCATAAAAAGCCAAATCATACAACATTCGTAACTATTTTCGCATACCAAACAACCAATTTCTCAAACATTCATGCATTTCATAAACACCCTATATTCACCCACAAAATATAAGCAGCTACCTCTATATACTTACAGAATTCCCTTACCTGGAATCGCGTCGCTTAATTCCACTTCCTTAAAGCTGTGTACTCGTGCGGTTTGATTCGTCTCCAACAATCTCTCCGAAACTGCACATAAATGTATTTCACAACATTTTAGCCCATTATAACCCAACACTTGTGTTTACTATAGTCGATTTGACCTATAGTCTCTATTAACGCTTATGAGGCCTCGTTTCATTACTCTACCTATAACTCAAGTCTATGGACCCTTTTAGGTCTATTAACTTATTCCAAATCGATATTAGATCAATACTAAGTCCATAGTGTTCATATTTCATTGATTTCTTCACTATGGCATTTATTAAGCATATTACATACTCATTTCCATAAATTTACTCAATCCACAATGTAGCTTCATTTACCCTCATCTAATCATCCACATTACTCAAAAGATAACTTAGCAAGTCTCACAAATCACCAACTCCTCCAATTTACACTCTTTCACACTAGACTTATTCCATTTTCTAGGTCACACACTAGTTCCATCACTTCCTAGGTATCTCCAACCATCAATACACATGCAAATCTACTCTAAAATCAATTAAACAAACCAATATGCTTGAGTTGGAGCATTAGAAACTTACCAATCTAGTTTCTCTTCTTGCTCCAAAGGGAAAATGCTCCTTGCTCCTTTAATTCCAACAACGAGGTTTTCGGTTTCAACTATGTTGCTCTCTTCCTCAAGATAAACAACTTTGTGTCTAATGGCCTCCCTTCAAATCTTATTGGAATGAGTGGATTTTAGAGAGAGAAATCTAGGTTTTGGGTTGGAATTAGAAAGGTGTCGTTGTTTCCCGAAAATTACAAATTTTAACGTCCTTTTTATAGAAATCACTTGATGAAATCGATCTGCATTAGGAGGAGATCGATCTGATCCCCTTAAATTCCTCTTTTTCACGACATTTTCAAGCATGAGATCGATCTGTCGAAGCTTGAGATCAATCTTCTCCAAACAGAGAGCTAAGGAGATCGATCTGTATGCTTAATGATCGATCTTTTCATTACAGAATGTTTAGGAGATCGATCTAGCCCCATTAGAGATCAATCTGCTCTATTCCATTGCCCAAATAAGAGCATTCTGGCTCTTCCAAATCGATCTCTCATCCCATGAGATCAATCTGGCCTTCATATTTTACAGATTTTGTTACAGTTTTTGTACAACAACACACACCAAACATCCTTAATTTGCTGCCATAGTCATTTTCTCATCCAACCACCTTTAAGATTTGAAAATGGCATCCATTCATACCTTATACACATTAGAACTTCTGTGTATTCTTTGTATAGCCAAAAGTATACCATACTAAGCTAAATGGAAGTATTTAGATTCATGCAACTTCCTTCCATTTACCACTCTACTCATTTTGAGCTCTAAGCACATTCATCACTTATAAAAACTCATTTCTTCATATTCATACACAATGAAACTTGTATGTACATTACAAACTCATATTACACGTATGTACATTACATTTATAGACTTTACATCAATTGTACTTCACATTATGAGTACATTATCATACTTATGAATCCATAAAGTTACGCATGAAATACGAGTCTTACAGTTTTAATTGTACAAAGTCCTTTTCTTTCTTACAATCTGTATGGTGGTACACACTCTGTAGATAGGTGTCCACTTAATTTAGAGTCTATTCAATATGTTGCCCCACTTCAAAAGCAACAGAATAACCTATTCTCGAACACCTACAATCTAGGGTGGAGGAATCATCTTAATTTTTCCTAGAGCCAAAATCAAGGGCAATCTTCTAATTCCAGACCTGTAGGACCCCCTGGTTTTCAAGCTCCACCAGTTTTTGTACCCCCACATCAGTAATTTCCATATCATCTACCTCATCATCCTTCCCCACATCATTTTTAACATCATCCACCACCACCACCACGACCTATGCAGCTGTAGTACTTACCTGCACCAGCAACTGCAGCGAGAAGAAGCCCTCGCTTGAGGAGATGTTCACGACTATCCTGCAAAATCAAGCTTCTTTAATTAAGAATTTAAAAGTCCAGGTTGGACAAATGGTTAGTGCTCTTAGACAGCGTCCACAAGGGACCCTCCCCAGTAATATTGAAGCTAACCCTGTTAGGCAGAGGGAGGGTAAGAAGCATGTAAAAGCCATAAGCCTTAGGAGCAATAGAGAGCAAGAAGATCCACAAGTTAAGTCCAGTCCTGTTAAACCCATAGTGGTAGAGCCCTTACGGTCTAAAGAGGTAGCTCAGAAAGAGTAGGAACATTAGGATCAGGCTGCAAAGGAAACTAAATCAGGCGCTTCTTCATCTTCACCTTCTTCTTCACAGCCTTCCTCTTTATCCGATGTGACACATGTTACCACTACACTTCCTCTAGTCAGGATGCCATTACCTTTTCCTCAGAGGTTTCGAAACCAGAAGCTTGATCAATAATTCACTAAATTTCTTGAGGTTTTTAAGAAGCTTCACATCAACATTCCTTTCGCAGATGCTTTTGAGCAAATGCCGAGTTATGTGATGTTTATGAAGGATATCCTATCGAGGAAAAGAAGATTAGAGGATTATGATATGGTGGCCTTAATTGAGGAGTGTAGTGCCATTATCCAGAGGAAATTACCCCCCAAGCTCAAAGATCCAGGGAGTTTTACCATACCCTGCACTATAAGAGATCTGTTCTTTAGTAGAACCCTGTGTAATCTAGGAGCTAGTATCAATCTTATGCCCTAGTCTATTTACCAGAAGTTAGGAGTAGGGGATGCAAAGCCTACCACAGTGACCCTTCAGTAGCTGATAGATCCATTAAATATTCGAAGGGAGTCATTGAGGATGTGCTAGTTAAGGTGGATAAATTTATTTTCCCTGCGGACTTTATCGTGTTGGACATGGAGGAAGACAGAAAAGTCCTCATTATTCTAGGTAGACCTTTCCCAGCTATTGGTAGATGTGCAAAAGGGGGAATTAACTATGAGAGTCCTAAATTAGGAGGTGACATTTCATGTTTTCAAACCTTTAAAGTTCCCTGATGACTCTCAAGACTGTTTTAGGATGAATGTTATAAAGCTTGAGCATAATAAATTTGAAAGAAGGATGGAAGTCGATAGAGCTAAGGAGGATTTAACTGTCAACATTCTGTCACCACTTTGGCTGACCCTCATACTTCTCGCCCTGCTGCTGAGTGTCATTTTCTTCAGCTGCATTTGATGAGCTTCATCTTTCTTTTTACTTTTTGTACAATTCTTTTTCTTTTCCATTGTTTCTTTCTTTGTTTCTTTTGCAGATTACTTTTCTATTATGTTCTAATCAAGCTTCGGTTGTTCGTCATCATCATCAATAGGGGAGTACTTTATTATTGAGATTAAATTCTTATATTATCTACACACTGAGGACACTGTGCACTTTAAGTTTGGGGGTGGGGATATCACTTGAGCATTTTTCAAAATTTTAGGCAAAATTGACAAATTTTTTTCAAAAATATGAGCTTTCATTGTTTAATTTTGGGATGATTTAGTACTTAGCATGTAGTTTTCTCATATTCTGATGATATAGCCCCATGATTTATTTTGACTTTGATTGACTAAGAAGCATGATTATAGGAAAAAACATGAAGTTGAATTCTTGAATTTGTCTTGATTCTGATTGTGATTTCCTCATTTTATGCACATGTCATGTCATGAATCTGTATATTTATTTAGAGAAAGCTTATGTGGACATAAGATTGCATTTGTTCAGTTGATTTTGTGCATCATATTCTAGAATTTGTTTGTGTCACGACCCTCAACTTACCAAAATACGTACAAATTTTTCACATTTTCATGCATCAATCTTTAATCATCCTTCCTCGATCGTGAACAACAACACTTATAACAGTTGGGCTGTGTGTCGACGTCTAACTCACTCCACCATACCAATTCAATTTGAAACATTATTTATGAGTAAACACTTGTATAAATGTATATATATCAGAGTTGTTACATGTGTTTACATTGTTTTACATCCCCAGTAGTTACTTACAAAATGCTACTGTGCTATGTCTAGTTTAGATACAAAATAATCCAAGTGTGTATACCTTTAGCGATGGGATGCAGCGGATTACTAAGAAACGCCTCCAGTTACGCTCACTCTATACTCAAATCTCTGTAGAGAGGGGGAAAATAAGGGGGTGAGCAAACCACACGCTCAGTAAGGCAATCATGCGAACAGGTAGATACTGCACTATCTACGTGATCGTGATGCCATGCTCAAAAGCATTTAATTCATTATTTATCTCAAAACATGAGTGTATGATTGTGTTAATGGTATGTAAAGCATTCATGCTATTAAAATCAAGTGCACATTTCAACTCAAAGCATGGTATAAATCATCATGCATAATTCACAATAAAAGCATGGCATTACCCATCATGCATTTTCTCAAATAGCATGGCATTAACCATCATACATTTTCACAATAAAGCATGGCATTAAACATCATGCATCCGTGCACTTTTAAAAAAACCATTAACAAATCAATTTCAACATTGGTCAGGTCTCGGCCCATCCCTCGGGCTTTCCTGACCCACAAATCATTTCCAAACATGGATTTATTCTCAAATAGCAGTAGACATGTGAGATAGGCAGTTCAACAATAGGTAATAACCTCAAGGCCTATGTACATAACCTGTGATACCGGCTACACGGATCAGGTGTGCGGGATATCACCACTATCTGCATCCACACGGGAGGTGGGTCAAATCCTACCCGCCGGTCCATAGCAGATCTCGTCCGAAGATGGCACATCACAACTCAACACGGTATAATGTACCCCATGCTACATGCACGGTACAACGTACTCCGTGGACCCAATCAACACATCATATCACGCCACATCTCAAACGCACGTGTGAGCCTATTTAATCAGTACGACCTCTTGTCTACCCGAAGCTCCTAACACGGCTAATTAATCATGTCAAAACAATGCACGTGTGAGCCTATTTAATCGATGTGACACCCAGTCTACTCGAAGCTCCAAACACAACAACATGCTAGGTGGGCATCTAGTGCGAGACAAACTCCAAGCACAATACCAAAACAATTATGAAATCCATGTGAAAACTAGTGCCTCTTGCACTCATGTGTATAAAACACGTCAAATCTCGTGCGAGTCATACTCTGACACGCTTTCATACTCACGAAATCATGTAGGTGGCTCAAAACTTTGCAAAGTATTGTTAACAAAACCAAAACACACTCATTTCCTTTGCAAATCATTTCAATGTCAGCCAACCTACGAATCATTTGCTAAAAAGCAATAAAACATGATTTTCAAAGCAATATGCTTTTGTTTTCATGCACATTTCTCAAACTCCCAACTTTTACCCTTCAATCACCTAACATCATTTCCTAATCTCATGCATTCTAGCAAAACATTTAAGCGCCCAAATTACGCACAGATATCTCTAAGAGTCCACACAATTCCCTTACCTCGATTTACTTGGTGTAACTCCTTTCCTTTTAGCTTCTCACGCTCTTGGCTCAACTCGCCTCGGCGTACCCTCGGAATCTGCGATTCATTCACTAAATCAATTAAGTTAATGTATTTAACCCATAATTGACCTCACTAGTCAATATTATTCACTTATGCATTTTACCAATGCCTTATTCCACATTTTACCTTTTTTAGGTAAATCTCACAATTTATCCACTAACCACATCTTAAAATCATACCACAACACTATTAATAACTTCTACATATCTCATTCATCATTAATCTCCATACATTTCACTTTCTCACTCTAGACCATTTCTAGGTCATAATCTTTCCAATGCATTTTAGATAGTTTCTAACCATCCATACTCATGCCAAACAACTCCAAAATCAATTATATAAACAATGTACCATAGTTGGAGTATTAGAATCTTACCCAATTTGATTTCTCTTCTTGCTCCAAATGGCAATGCCCTTAACTCCTTCAATACTAACAATGGGAAAATGCCTTCCAACTATGTTGTTCTTCTCCTTGATAGGAACAACTTTGCCTCTAATGGTCTCTCTTCAAACCTCACTAAAAATGGCTGATTTTAGAGAGAGAAAGTTAGGTTTTTGGGTTGAAAGTGGAAGGTTTGTGTTTTTCCTAAAATTTTTTGATTTTCAGCACTCCTTATATAGAAATAGCTTGAGAAGATCGATCTGGTCCAAGAGGAGATCGATTTGGTCCCCTTAAATCCCTCTTTTTTTCACGGCATTTTAAGTATGAGATCGATCTGTCGAAGCATGGGATCAATCTGCTCCCAAACAGAGAGCTAAGGAGATCGATCTGGGTGCTTGGGGATCTATCTTTTCACTACAGAATGCTTAGGAGATCAATCTGGCTCCATTGGAGATCGATCTGCTCTATTCCTTTGCCCAAGAGCATTCTGGCTCTTCCAGATCGATCTCTCATCCCATGAGATCGATCTGCCCTTCATAATTTCCAGATTTTCTACAGTTCTTCTGCAGCAACACTTACCAAACATCCTTAATTCGCTACCATGATCCTTTTCTCATCCATTCATCTTTGAGACTTGAAGATGGCATCCTTCCTCACTTCATACACATTAAAACTTGTGTAGAATCTTTGTATGACCAATGGTACTTAATATAAACAAAAATGGAAGTGCACATCTTATGCAATTCTACTTCCATTTTACCAAACTACTCATAATCCATTCTACACACATTCTCCACATGTTTAAGTCCATTTCTTCACATTCATACTTAATGTAACTTGTATGTACAATTACCACTCTCATTACAAGTGTGTACATTACTTATGGACTTACATCACATATACTTCACTCATGAATTCATAGTATAACTCTATTTACATTTCTATGTACATATATACCCTTATACATATACGGGGTCTCACATTCTCCCCCACTTAGAAAATTTGGTCCTCCAAATTAGAACCAATTATTCTGTGAACAACTCGGGATACCTCTCCCGCATCAAACTCTTCAATTCCCATGTGGCTTCTTCCACAGTGTGATGTTGCCAAAGTATTTTCACCAAGGGAATTGTCTTTGTCCTCAGCACTTTCTCTTTTCTGTCCAATACCCGAACTGGCTTCTCATCATAGGTCATACCTTCATTGAGCTCCAAAGGCTCATATCGTATCACATGTGCCGGGTCCGGGTGATACTTCCTCAACATGGATACGTGGAAGACGTTGTGCACACTTGCCAACTCTGGTGGCAATGCCAACCTATGAGCCTTGTCTCCTACTCTCTCGAAAATCTCGAAGGGTCTGATGTATCTAGGGCTCAGCTTGCCCTTCTTACCAAACCTCATAATACCCTTCGAAGGGGAAACATTCAAAAACACTGACTCACCCACATCAAACTCTAGTGGTCTCCGTCTCCTGTCAGCATAACTCTTTTGCCTGCTCTGAGCTGTCCGTAACCTCTCACATATCAATTGGACGTCCTCAGAGCCTTGTCTAACCAAGTCGGGAGCAAAGATCTGTCTGTCACCAACCTCTTCCCATCCAATAGGGGAACGACATCTACGCCCATATAATGCCTCATATGGTGCCATCCCGATACTCGCATGAAAACTGTTATTATACGTGAACTCTGCGAGTGGCAAATGGTCATCCTAGGAGCCTCCAAAATCCAATGCACACGCTCTCAACATATCCTCCAAGGTCTGTATAGTCCTCTCTGACTGACCATCTGTCTGAGGATGAAACGCGGTGCTAAAATTCAACTGGGTCCCCATCGCTTCCTGAAAACGTTCCCAGAAGTGGGAAGTGAAGAGGGCATCCCTATCAGAAACAACGCTCACTGGAATTCCATGTAGCCTCACTATCTCGTGCACATATAGGTTCGTTAACTGGCTCAGAGTATCGGTAGCTCTCATAGCTAGAAAATGGGCTGATTTCATCAACTGATCCACAATCACCCATATGGCATCATGACCTCTCCGGGTCCTCGGTAATCCCATCACAAAATCCATGGTGACATGCTCCCACTTCCATGTCGGTATCGGTAGAGGCTGCAATAACCCTGCAGGCTTCTGATGCTCTACCTTCACCTGCTGACAAACGAGACACTTAGCAACATATTCAGCAATGTGCTTTTTCATTCCAGACCACCAATAAACTTTTTGAAGGTTTTGATACATCTTAGTACCCCCTGGATGTATCCCCTGCGTGTCAAAGGAGCAGCTAACCTCGAAAATCCCTCTACAAACCTTCGATAATATCCAGCTAAACCCAGGAAACTTCTGATCTCTGTCACTGTCTGGGTCTCTGCCACTGAACTACGACCTCAATCTTAGATGGGTCCACTGACACTCTATCTTTTGATACTATATGACACAGAAAAGAGATCTGTTCTAACCAAAAGTTGTACTTACTGAGTTTAGCGTACAACTTCTTCTCTCTGAGGGTCTGTAGCACTATCCTTAGATGCCTCTCATGCTCCTCTCTAGACCTTGAATACACCAGTATATCATCAATAAACACGATCACAAATCGATCCAAATACTGGTGAAATACCTCATTCATCAACGACATAAAAGCTGCAGGAGCATTCGTCAACCCGAATGGCATAACCATAAACTCATAATGTCCATAATGGGTGCGAAAAGCTGTCTTGGGTACATCTCCACCTCGTATCTTCAACTGATGGTACCCTGATCTCAGATCTATCTTGGAAAAGACCTGCGCTCCATTAAGCTGATCCAACAAATCATCGATGCGTGGGAGGGGATACTTATTCTTGATGGTGGCCTTATTCAACAACTGGTAGTCTATACACAGTCGGAGGCTTCCATCCTTCTTCCTTACAAACAGAACCGTTGCTCCCCAAGGTGAGACGCTCAGTCTGATGAATCCCTTCTCCAGCAACTCTTGTAATTGTTTCCTTAACTCTTCCAACTCGACTTAGGCCATTCTGTACGGTGGCTTAGACATCGACTCTGTACCAGGTGCCAAATCTATACCAAACTCCATCTCCCTATCTGGAGGTAACCCTGGTAACTCATCCGGAAAGATATCTAGAAATTCCCTAACCACTGGTATGTCTTCCAATTTCGGACGTGCCTTATCCATCTCAATCACAAAAGTGATGAATCCTTCACATTATTCTTTCCACCATTAGTATCATAAATCATCACATCACATGCATAAATGAAATCAAATTTATCTTTCATACATCATGTATCAAGATTGTACTCATCACACTTATAATAATCATGTTCTTTAATTTCATTTCACAAAATTTACTACAAGATTGTCTATTTTTGGAAACATCAAAGTTTTAGCATGACAATCCATAACAACATGATTGGCAGCCAACCAATCCATTCCTAGGATCACATCAAAATCACTCATATTTAATAAAATTAATTCGGCTGCCATCTCTTTACCTCCTATCCTTATCTTACAATCTCTATATATATGCTCAGTCAACTGACTATCATTCATAGGGGTAGATATCAACAACATCTTATCAAGCAGTGTGGGTTTTACATGCTTCATCAATTTACATGCAAAGGATGGTGATACAAAAGAATGCGTGGCACTAAGATCAAACAGTACATAAGCTTCTAAATCAAAGATTTGGATGGTACCTTTTACCACATCTGATGACTGATTTGCAGTGTCTTGGTCCAGTGCGTGCACTCGTCCTCTGCTTACACCCACTGCTTGCTTCCCCTTTTCCTCAGCTGTAGCCCTCCTCCTCGGAGCAGCTGTACCAACTGGAGCTCTCTCTGGCTCCTTGCCCTTTTGTGGGGCTCTCTCTATCATCTCTGGGCAATCTCTGATTATGTGCCCTGGCTTCCCACATCGAAAGCATACTACAGGAGATCCATAGCATGGTCGAGTTCTATGATACCTGCCACACTTGCCACACTGTTCTGTAGTAGGCCGTGGCCCTCCAATCACGATTCCCTTAGCTGGAGCAATGGTCGGATACATGGGAGTATCAACTGTCCTCTCCCGGATCTCATCAATTCTCGGCCTCTTTCCAGAGAATCTCTTGCTTCCTTTATAGCTGAAGCCTCTATCCATCATAGGTCTCTTCTTATCTCTATCCCTCATCTTACCAACCTTTCCAAACTCTGAGGCGATTCTATCAACATCTTGTTCACATAATTGCGCCCTGCGCACTGCCTCCTTATAGGTCGATATATCCAGAGGAACCAATCTAGACCTGATGGTCGGTCTCAATCCATCCACAAACTTCTGGATCTTCTCGACCTCATTACCCATCGTGTGGGGATCATATCTGCCCAAGGATATAAAAGCAGTCTCATACTCATCCACAGTCCTGCTCTCTTGGGTCAGTCCCAAAAATGCCATCTTTAGCTTTCGCTATGCGGTATCCGGGACATACTGTCTCCAGAAGGCCTCTAGAAACAGATCCCAGCTGATCTCAGTATGTCGGGCTCTCAAAATAGGCTTGGTGGACTTCCACCAATGTTCTGCTGATCCCTTCAGCATAAAAGCAGCAAATGCTACCATCTCGGTAGTAGTGCACTCAAAGAACCCATATAATTTCTCGATTTCATTGATCCAATCCTCAGCCGCTACTGGGTCCTTTATTCCACTGAAAGACGGCGGTCTAAACTTCTGGTATTGCCACAGTCTATCCAAATCACATCCATATCCCCAACCTCTACTGCCTGGCATAGCAACCGGCGTAGGCACATCCTGTGTGGGTGGGGTATCTGTCGTCTGTGGCCTCTGGGCTTCCCTTGCCCGTGCCTCAGGAGCTGCTGCCTGCTCGGCATCACCCTGTGCAGCGAGACTCTGTCTACCGCCAACTCCAGATAAAGATTGGGTGACTAATTCCACAATCATCTCAATGCTCCACTCAATCCTCGCGAAGCGAGCCTCAGTACTCTCGGGTCTCTCCTCTGGACCCTGTGGAGAGTGCTCAACATCGGCCTCCACCTCAACATCTTCCTGAGCCTCGTGTGTTTCTGGCTCAACACGACCCCCAGGCCTACCTCTACGGCCTTGAGCCTGTGCTCTCATCCCTCTACCGCGACTGGTATTAGGCATACTTACTTAATTCCCTACATTCACAACCAATTACTTAGTCAACCTATCGACACACACAATTTGTATCTAAATAAGCATAGTAATTTAGGGATGTAATTTTCCACATATTAAGTATTTTAGACACGACACACGTCAAACCAACTCGAGCTCTGATACCAACTTCTATCACGACCCTCAACTTACCAAAATACGTACAAATTTTTTGCATTTTCAGGCATCAATCTTTAATCATCCTTCCTCGATCGTGAACAACCACACTCATAACAGTTGGGCTGTGTGTCGACGTCTAACTCACTCCACCATACCAATTCAATTTGAAACATTATTTATGAGTAAACACTTGTATAAATGTATATATATCAGAGTTGTTACATGTGTTTACATTGTTTTACATCCCCAGTAGTTACATACAAAATGCTACTGTGCTATGTCTAGTTTAGATACAAAATAATCCAAGTGTGTATACCTTTAGCGATGGGATGCAGCGGATTACCAAAAGGGAAACGCCTCCAGTCACGCTCACTCTATACTCAAATCTCTGTAGAGAGGGGAAAAATAAGGGGGGTGAGCAAACCACACGCTCTGTAAGGCAATCATGCGAGCAGGTAGATACTGCACTATCTACGTGATCGTGATGCCATGCTCAAAAGCATTTAATTCATTATTTATCTCAAAACATGAGTGTATGATTGTGTTAATGGTATGTAAAGCATTCATGCTATTAAAATCAAGTGCACATTTCAACTCAAAGCATGGTATAAATCATCATGCATAATTCACAATAAAAGCATGGCATTACCCATCATGCATTTTCTCAAATAGCATGGCATTAACCATCATGCATTTTCACAATAAAGCATGGCATTAAACATCATGCATCCGTGCACTTTAAAAAAACCATTAACAAATCAATTTCTACATTGGTCAGGTCTCGGCCCATCCCTCGGGCTTTCCTGACCCACAAATCATTTCCAAACATGGATTTATTCTCAAATAGCAGTAGACATGTGAGATAGGCAGTTCAACAATAGGTAATAACCTCAAGGCCTATGTACATAACCTGTGATACCGGCTACACGGATCAGGTGTGCGGGATATCACCACTATCTGCATCCACACGGGAGGCGGGTTGTCACGCCCCGAAAATACGGAAAATAGGGCTAATTTAAAACTTTTTACTCATTAATTCACAATTAAAGGTGCATTCCTGTGCAGTGTCATACATCATCATAATTATCATGCCTCAGGATCTTATCATAATATAGTGTATATTGAATCATATACATTACTCAATTCCAAGTTAATTAATCCTAATACATCCCATATAATGTAATACATCAAGTGTCTGCAATTACAATAATAGTCTGGGTACATGAAAAGATAAATATACCTCAAAGTACAAAATATATATAGCCTGGAGCTTGAATCCTCCACTAGCCACTACTCCGTACGTCGCAGGGAAGTCCTTATTCACTTGAAGAACTCTGGGGGGAAAGAAAAACAGGGTGAGCTTCTAAATCGCTCAGTAAAGGGGGTAGGGAACTCATTTCAGAAACCAAAATACACATCACAAAAGGTTTATTTGTATGTGAAACTCATTTGAAAACCATAGCATGAAATTACTCAAAACGACACTCTCATGTGTCAAGTCATGTGAAAACATGAGGTAAAAGGCTCATTCTAGAGCAATAACAAAACATGTGAAAATAACGCGTTAGACGCTTTCTCAAATAACGTGGCATAGCCACTGATTTAAAATCACTCGTGGCATAGCCACAAAACACACGTGGCAAAGCCACTGATTTAAATTCTCACGTGGCACAGCCACTAAACACATGTGGTAAAGCCACTGATTTAATTTCTCACGTGGCACAGCCACAAAACACACGTGGCAAAGCCACTGATTTAAATTTCTCACGTGGCACAGCCACAGATTAATTTCTCGCGTGGCATAGCCACAGAATAGGGTTTCTCAACGTGGCACTGCCACCAATGGGGTATAACGTGGCACAGCCACCAATGGGGTATAACGTGGCACAGCCACCAATGGGGTTTCTCAACGTGGCACAGCCACAGAATAGGTTATTCTCACGTTACCAGAACGGAGAAGAAATCGGGCTTACATGCTACCAGAGCAATGCCCGGTGTGTACTCACATCTACACACCTAAGTCTTATCTCATAAGACTGGTTTGCCTTCACGTAGAACTCGTAATGGTTTTCTCTCATAAAACTCATTTGAAATCGTTTTGTCCTCAACACAAAACGTAATAAAATCGAGTTCCAACCGGCAAAGCACACGCACACATTTCTCAAATCACAATATTGCCTTAACGTAGAGCCCAGTTATAAACTCATAAAACATTGGGCTCCAACCGGCTATAAAATCATGTGCAATTTAATCTCAACACAAAACACTCAACATGCTTGTTTTATAAACCACAAATCATGCTAAAACAGTTTGCAATTCACATACACAAATGGTTTAGATTTCCCTTACCTCTTTGCACCTCATATAGTGCAATCGTTTCCCCCGTATCACGGACTAGCCTCGCATTCCAGTCTGGAACTCCCGAGCTGTCCAAACGATGTTAAAACATCAATACTCAATATCACATAAACCTCAATTCTCATAATCGAGCATAATTGCTCATAACACCTCAAATCTCTTGATTTCTCGTAACTCAACCCTAAACTACAACCTCATTCCCAATATCTCGAAGTTCTACATCTCTAATACCAATTATCTATGCTAATTCACCACATTGACTATATTTCCATTTATAGCACAATTTCTCAAAATCACCAAAATCACCAAATATCTATATTACTCAAACTACATTGAAATTCATCAATCCCTAATCATTTGTCAACTATTTCAACACAATTACAACCACCAATAACATCAAAATCAGCTCAAATATCAAGATCGAGGTTTAGAAATTACCCAAAGCTTGTGAGACGCACAACTCACGCCTCGATCCGATTCGTCCTTCGATTTCCAAGTATGTTGTTCTCCCTTTGATGAGGAACAACTTTCCTTCTTACCAAAATAGCTGATTCGACCGAAAATGGGTGATTTGGAGGAGTGAGAAACTAGGTTTTCGGTGGAAATGGGTTTTGGAAGAGAGAGAAAGTGAAATTGCAGAGAAAACACGAGTTCCTTATATAGACTGGAGGTAGGAGATCGATTTGCCTCTTGTTGAGATCGATCTGCGTTTGAAATTTGGGGACGATCTGGGCAATTTTATGCCTAGGAGATCGATCTGTCGAGGGGTGAGATCGATCTCTTTATGGCTTTATGAGATCGATCTGCTCCTAAGGAGATCGATCTTCTCCCCAAACAGAAGCATTTGGAGATCGATCTCCTCCTCATGAGATCGATCTTCTCTCAAACAGATTCATTTGGAGATCGATCTCTTCCTCATGAGATCGATCCCTTCTCAAACAGATTCGTAAGGAGATCGATCTCTTCCATTGGAGATCGATCTGCTTCTCAAATTTCCCCTTCCTCGTCATTTTTAACTCACCAGATCGATCTCTCCTTCTCCCAGATCGATCTGTCCTCATGCTTCATGCTCATTTTACACACTTAACATATAAATCTCCAATTATAATCCCCACAATTCACTTAGCTCAATAAATTATACTCAAATTATTATTACATCAATAAAATATGTCTGAAATTCTCAGATCTCACATCCTCCCCACCTTAAAAAGAATTTGGTCCTCCAAATTCAACTCAACTAGTCAAAATAGATGGGGGTATTTCTCCTTCAAGAGGCTCTCTAGTTCCCACGTTGCCTCTTCCCTTGAGTGATGTTTCCACAAAACTTTCACTAATGGGATGCTCTTGGTTCTCAGTACCTTCTCCTTTCTATCGAGAATCCGGACGGGTTCCTCAGTGTAGCTCATGTCCTCCTGTATGTCCATCTCATCATACTCTATAACATGAGAAGGGTCCGGGTGGTACTTCCTCAACATAGACACATGAAAAACGTTGTGTATTTCAGACATCTGTGGGGGTAATGCTAATCTGTAAGGTACCTCTCCCACTTTCTCAAGAATCTCAAATGGTCCTATGTATCGAGGACTCAATTTCCCTTTCTTCCCAAATCGCACGATACCCTTGCTCGGTGATACTCTCAGAAGTACTGCATCACCAACATCAAACTTGAGTGGCCGTCTACGCACATCCGCTTAGCTTTTCTGTCTACTTTGTGCAGCCCGTAACCTCTCACATATGAGTTTCACACTCTGTATGGCTTGCTCAACAAGCTCGGGGGCATTTATCTTTCTGTCACCGACTTCTTCCTAAGCTACAGGGGATCTACACCTCCTACCATATAGAGCCTCAAAGGGTGCCATTCCAATACTCGCATGATAGCTGTTATTGTATGCAAACTCTGCTAGGGGCAGGTGATCATCCTATGATCCCTTAAAATCCATCGTACACGCCCTCAACATATCCTCCAGGGTCTGAATAGTCCTCTCTGACTAACCATCTGTCTGAGGATGATAGGCGGTACTAAAACTCAATCGAGATCCCATGGACTCCTGAAACTGGGTCCAAAATCTGGAAGTAAACCGGGAATCTCTATCAGAAGTAATACTCACTGGAGCCCCATGTAATCTAGCTATCTCGCTGACATATAGCTCAGCTAAGGCATCCACAGTATCTGTGCTCTTGATGGCAAGGAAGTGGGCACTCTTGGTCAATCTATCCACAATGACCCATATCGCGTCACGACCTCTCCGGGTCCTCGGTAAACCCATAATAAAGTCCATAGTGACATGCTCCCATTTCCATGTAGGTACAGGTAAGGGCTGTAGTAGTCCTCCGGGCTTCCGATGCTCAGCTTTCACTTGCTAGCATACTAAACACCTGGCCACATACTCTGCCACGTCTCGCTTCATACCACTCCACCAATACACCTTTCTCAAGTCTCGGTACATCTTAGTACTCCCTGGGTGCATGGTGTATCGCGAGCAGTGGGATTCTCTCAGTATCTGTCTCTTCAGGGTATCATCGTCTAGTATACAAATCCGTCCTTTGAACCTCAATAATCCATCCTCACTGATGGTGAGATCTGACTGCGAACTCTGCTCAGCTTGGCTAACCATATCTATCAATCTCTGATCACTGCGCTGCCCAGTTCTAATCTGATCCATGATCCTGGGCTCTATCCGCAAGCTAGCCAAAAATCCAGTCTCTACCTCTTTAACTCTGATCCGAAGTTCGGCGAACTGCTCTAACAAATCCCATTCCCTGATCATCATAGCAGATATCATACTCTTCCTGCTCAGGGCATCAGCAACCACATTCGCCTTACCCGGATGATAAAGAATCTTACAGTCATAATCCTTAAGGAGTTCCATCCATCTCCTTTGTCTCATGTTTAACTCTTTTTGATCAAAGAGATATCTCAAACTCTTGTGATCAGTGAAGATCTGGAATCTTTCCCCATATAAGTAGTGTCGCCAGATCTTCAAAGCAAATACCACAGCGGCTAACTCCAAATCATGCGTGGGGTAATTTCGCTCATGGTCTTTCAGCTGTCGCGATCCATATGCGACCACTCTTCCATGCTGCATAAGCACACACCCCAATCCTTGGTGAGATGCATCACTATACACCGAAAATCCTCCTGATCCCTCAGGGATAGTTAACACAGGTGCCGCTGTTAATCTCCTCTTTAACTTTTGAAAATTGAGCTCTCATTGATCAGTCCAAATGAACGGAGTCTCCTTACGCCTGAGCTTAGTCAAAGGAGCGGCAATCCTTGAAAATCCTTCCACAAATCTCCTGTAATACCCTACCAAACCAAGGAAGCTTCGTACCTCAGTAACTGTCCTCGGTCTGTCCCAATTAAGCACAGCCTCCACCTTGCTTGGGTCCACTGATACTCCTTTTTCTGAGACTATATGCCCAAGGAAAGCTATCTGGTTCAGCCAAAACTCACACTTACTAAGCTTTCCGTACAATTGCTTATCTCGGAGTATCTGAAGTACTAACCACAAATGCTGTGCATGCTCCTCATACGACCGAGAGTACACCAGGATATCATCAATAAAGACTATCACAAACTTATCCAGATAGTCTCTGAACACCTCGTTCATCAATCTCATAAATGTTGCAGGGGCGTTCGTCAATCCAAAGGACATCACCAAAAATTCGTAATGGCCATACCTCATCCTGAAGGCCGTCTTTGGAATATCTTCTTCCTTGATCCTCAATTGGTGATAGCCCGATCTCAAATCAATCTTAGAAAAGACTGATGCCCCTCTCAGCTGGTCAAGTAGATCATCAATCCTGGGCAGTGGGTATTTATTCTTCACCGTGGCTTTATTCAACAACCGGTAGTCTACACATAATCTGAGACTACCATCCTTCTTCTTAACAAATAGTACTGGCCCTCCCCACGGCGAAACACTGGGTCTAATAAACCCTTGATCCAATAACTCCTGTAGTTGTCTCTTCAATTCCTCAAGTTCCACTAATGCCATCCTGTAAGGAGGCTTAGAGATCGGCTGAGTATCTGGTACCAAATCAATGGTAAACTCCAGCTCTCTCTCTGGTGGTAAACCTGGCAATTCATCTGGGAAAACATCCAAAAATTCACAAACCACAGGTATATCCTCAATCCTCGGATGTTCCCGCTCATCGTCTGAGATGAGTGTCTCATAACCTTCACATGAATAATCACATTTAATATTCTCCAAAATAATATTAAAATTCTCAAATTATTTACTAGAAATCCACATAATCATTCCCTCAATATCTCAATTGTACACGGTAAGGTTCAGGTAGGGAGAAAGTTACAATCTTAGTGTAGCAGTCTAAACTCACTCGATTAGTCGCCAACCAATCCATTCCCAGAATTACATCAAACCCATGTATATTCAACATGATTAGATCTGCTAACATCACTCTATCTCCCACCTTTATCTCACATCCTCTACAGATTAACTCAGTTCTCTGGGATTCACGCATAGGGGTATTTACATGTAGCATATATTCTAGAGGTTCAAACTTCAAGTTTAATCTACATGCAAAATGCTCAGAAATAAACGAATGCGTGGATCCTGAATCAATCAACACATGAGCCTCATGATTACAGACAGAGAGTGTACCTCTTATAGTTTCTGCCGAAGTGTCTGCGGTCTCCTTATCCAGGGCAAACACTCATCCTTGTGCCACAGGTTTCTTCCCTTTCTCTATCGCAGTGGCCCGTCTCCGGGGATCCACTCTCTGAGGCTGTTGTCTAGTGGGCTCCGGAGCATGTGGTATCTAAGGTTGGGGACAGTCCTTCACTCTGTGACCCATGTCACCACATCTGAAACATCCATGGATCGACCCAGTACAACTTCCCTCATGCGCTCGGCCACAGTCTCTACAAATCCTCATCTCCGGCCTGACATATCGTGGGGTCTCCTTGATAATAGGATAGGCTCTGGGTCTCTCTAATCTGTCCCTCTGCACCTCAATCCTTCCTTTTCTGAAGGAACCTCTCCGAGCCTCTGTTTGGAAAAGTGCTGGCCTCTTGCCCTTATCTCTGTTCACCACTCTGAGCTCATTCTGGGATTGTACCATCTCAATCCCTCTCTCAATCTCTTGTGCTCGTCTCAGAGCATCTCCAAACTCAGTAATGCATAGCCCTATCAATCTATCTCTGATGACGGGCTTTAACCCATACACAAACTTCTCTGTGCGGAGCTCTTCACTCTTGAAGGTCTCTGGGTCATATCTCAATAGCGCTGTGAATTGGCTCTCATAGTCATCCACAGACATGTCACCCTATACCAAACTCAAAAACTCGGCCTGTTTCTTTCTCTGGGCGGCTCGTGGTACATATTGGGTCCTAAAAGCTATCTGAAACTCTTCCCAACCAATCACACCATGGTGGGACATCAGAATTCCCTGGGTAGTACCCCACCAATCTCGAGCTCTCCCCTTCAGCATATAGGCACTCATACTGACCCTCTTAGCATCGGTGCACCCCAGGATATCAAATATAATCCTTAACTCCGTCAACCACTCCTCAGCCTCCGTAGGATCCTTCTTTCCCTTAAATACGGGTGGATTCATCTTCAGAAAATCCCTTAGTCGGATCATGCTTCTATCCTCAGGCTGGGTGACGGGAGGCACTGGGGGCATGGGAGGTCCTTGTGGTGGTGTAGGGGTAGTATCCGAGGCATTAACTCCAAAGTGTTGCGCAAATAACGCTGCCATCTGCTCAAAACCTTGCCTCACATCGATCTCAATCCGATTAAATCGAGAGTTAGGACTCTCTGGTTGTGGGACAGGTGGCGGAGGGGACTCTGCCTGCCTCCTCGAACGACCTCGTCGTTTACTCATTCTCTATCTCAACTCGTCTCCTGCTCGTACATATCAAAATTGATTGAAATCTCAATCCTCAATTTCAGTTCATGACCAGACTATTACAGACACTTGGGATGTATTCTATTTCACTTAACCGACACTGACAGTACTAGACACCCTAAGCTCTGATACCAAGAGAACTCTGTCACGCCCCAAAAATGCAGAAAATAGGGTTAATTTAAAACTTTATACTCATTAATTCACAATTAAAGGTGCATTCCTGTGCAGTGTCATACATCATCATAATTATCATGCCTCAGGATCTTATCATAATATAGTGTATATTGAATCATATACATTACTCAATTCCAAGTTAATTAATCCTAATACATCCCATATAATGTAATACATCAAGTGTCTGCAATTACAATAATAGTCTGGGTACATGAAAAGATAAATATACCTCAAAGTACAAAATATATATATATAGCCTGGAGCTCGAATCCTCCACTAGCCACTACTCCGTACGTCGCAGGGAAGTCCTTATTCACTTGAAGAACTCTAGGGGGAAAGAAAAACAGGGTGAGCTTCTAAATCGCTCAGTAAAGGGGTAGGGAACTCATTTCATAAACCAAAATACACATCACAAAAGGTTTATTTGTATGTGAAACTCATTTGAAAACCATAGCATGAAACTACTCAAAACGACACTCTCATGTGTCAAGTCATGTGAAAACATGAGGTAAAAGGCTCATTCTAGAGCAATAACAAAACATGTGAAAATAACGCGTTAGACGCTTTCTCAAATAACGTGGCATAGCCACTGATTTCAAATCACTCGTGGCATAGCCACAAAACACACGTGGCAAAGCCACTGATTTAAATTCTCACGTGGCACAGCCACTAAACACACGTGGCAAAGCCACTGATTTAATTTCTCACGTGGCACAGCCACAAAACACACGTGGCAAAGCCACTGATTTAAATTTCTCACGTGGAACAGCCACAGATTAATTTCTCGCGTGGCATAGCCACAGAATAGGGTTTCTCAACGTGGCACTGCCACCAATGGGATATAACGTGGCACAGCCACCAATGGGGTATAACGTGGCACAGCCACCAATGGGGTTTCTCAACGTGGCACAGCCACAGAATAGGTTATTCTCACGTTACCAGAACGGAGAAGAAATCGGGCTTACATGCTACCAGAGCAATGCCCGGTGTGTACTCACATCTACACACCTAAGTCTTATCTCATAAGACTGGTTTGCCTTCACGTAGAACTCGTACTGGTTTTCTCTCATAAAACTCATTTGAAATCATTTTGTCCTCAACACAAAACGTAATAAAATCGAGTTCCAACCGGCAAAGCACACGCACACATTTCTCAAATCACAATATTGCCTTAACGTAGAGCCCAGTTATAAACTCATAAAACATTGGGCTCCAACCGGCTATAAAATCATGTGCAATTTAATCTCAACACAAAACACTCAACATGCTTGTTTTATAAACCACAAATCATGCTAAAACAGTTTGCAATTCACATACACAAATGGTTTAGATTTCCCTTACCTCTTTGCACCTCGTATAGTGCAATCGTTTCCCCCGTATCACGGACTAGCCTTGCATTCCACTCTGGAACTCCCGAGCTGTCCAAACGATGTTAAAACATCAATACTCAATATCACATAAACCTCAATTCTCATAATCGAGCATAATTGCTCATAACACCTCAAATCTCTTGATTTCTCGTAACTCAACCCTAAACTACAACCTCATTCCCAATATCTCAAAGTTCTACATCTCTAATACCAATTATCTATGCTAATTCACCCCATTGACTATATTTCCATTTATAGCACAATTTTTCAAAATCACCAAAATCACCAAATAACTATATTACTCAAACTACATTGAAATTCATTAATCCCTAATCATTTCTCAACTATTTCAACACAATTACAACCACCAATAACATCAAAATCAGCTCAAATATCAAGATCGAGGTTTAAAAATTACCCAAAGCTTGTGAGACGCACAACTCACGGCTCGATCCGATTCGTCCTTCGATTTCCAAGTATGTTGTTCTCCCTTTGATGAGGAACAACTTTCCTTCTTACCAAAATAGCTGATTCGGTCGAAAATGGGTGATTTGGAGGAGTGAGAAACTAGGTTTTCGGTGGAAATGGGTTTTAGAAGAGAGAGAAAGTGAAATTGCAGAGAAAACACGGGTTCCTTATATAGACTGGAGGTAGGAGATCGATCTGCCTCTTGTTGAGATCGATCTGCGTTTGAAATTTGGGGACGATCTGGGCAATTTTATGCCTAGGAGATCGATCTGTCGAGGGGTGAGATCGATCTCTTTATGGCTTTATGAGATCAATCTGCTCCTAAGGAGATCGATCTTCTCCCCAAACAGAAGCATTTGGAGATCGATCTCCTCCTCATGAGATCGATCTTCTCTCAAACAGATTCATTTGGAGATCGATCTATTCCTCATGAGATCGATCCCTTCTCAAACAGATTCGTAAGGAGATCGATCTCTTCCATTGGAGATCGATCTGCTCCTCAAATTTCCCCTTCCTCGTCATTTTTAACTCACCAGATCGATCTCTCCTTCTCCCAGATCGATCTGTCCTCATGCTTCATGCTCATTTTACACACTTAACATATAAATCTCCAATTATAATCCCCACAATTCACTTAGCTCAATAAATTATACTCAAATTATTATTACATCAATAAAATATGTCTAAAATTCTCAGATCTCACATGGGTCAAATCCTACCCGTCGGTCCATAGCAGATCTCGTCCGAAGATGGCACATCACAACTCAACACGGTACAATGTACCCCATGCTACATGCACGGTACAACGTACTCCGTGGACCCAATCAACACATCATATCACGCCACATCTCAAACGCACTTGTGAGCCTATTTAATCGGTATGACCTCTTGTCTACCCGAAGCTCCTAACACGGCTAATTAATCATGTCGAAACAATGCACGTGTGAGCCTATTTAATCGATGTGACACCCAGTCTACTCGAAGCTCCAAACATGGCAACATGCAAGGTGGGCATCCAGTGCGAGACAAACTCCAAGCACAATGCCAAAACAATTATGAAATCCATGTGAAAACTAGTGCCTCTTGCACTCATGTGTATAAAACACGTCAAATCTCATGCGAGTCATACTCTGACAGGCTTTCATACTCACGAAATCATGTAAGTGGCTCAAAACTTTGCAAAGTATGGTTAACAAAACCAAAACACACTCATTTCTTTTGCAAATCATTTCAATGTCAGCCAACCTACCAATCATTTGCTAAAAAGCAATAAAACATGATTTTCAAAGCAATATGCTTTTGTTTTCATGCACATTTCTCAAACTCTCAACTTTTACCCTTCAATCACCTAACATCATTTCCTAATCTCATGCATTCTAGCAAAACATTTAAGCACCCAAATTGCGCATAGATATCTCTAAGAGTCCACACAATTCCCTTACCTCGATTTACTTGGTGTGACTCCTTTCCTTTTAGCTTCTCACGCTCTTGGCTCAACTCGCCTCGGCGTACCCTCGGAAGCTGCGATTCATTCACTAAATCAATTGAGTTAATGTATTTAACCCATAATTGACCTTACTAGTCAATATTATTCACTTATGCATTTTACCAATGCCTTATTCCACATTTTACCTCTTTTAGGTAAATCTCACAATTTATCCACTAACCACATCTTAAAATCATACCACAACACTATTAATAACTTCTACATATCTCATTCATCATTAATCTCCATACATTCCACTTTCTCACTCTAGACCATTTCTAGGTCATAATCTTTCCAATGCATTTTAGATAGTTTCTAACCATCCATACTCATGCCAAACAACTCCAAAATCAATTATATAAACAATGTACCATAGTTGGAGTGTTAGAATCTTACCCAATTTGATTTCTCTTCTTGCTCCAAATGGCAATGCCCTTAACTCCTTCAATACTAATAATGGGAAAATGCTTTCCAACTATGTTGTTCTTCTCTTTGATAGGAACAACTTTGCCTCTAATGGTCTCTCTTCAAACCTCACTAAAAATGGCTGATTTTAGAGAGAGAATGTTAGGTTTTTGGGTTGAAAGTGGAAGGTTTGTGTTTTTCTCGAAATTTTTTGATTTTCAGCACTTCTTATATAGAAATAGCTTGAGGAGATCGATCTGGTCCAAGAGGAGATCGATCTGGTCCCCTTAAATCCCTCTTTTTTCACGGTATTTTAAGCATGAGATCGATCTGTCGAAGCATGAGATCGATCTGCTCCCAAACAGAGAGCTAAGGAGATCGATCTGGGTGCTTGGGGATCGATCTTTTCACTACAGAATGCTTAGGAGATCGATCTGGCTCCATTGGAGATCGATCTGCTCTATTCCTTTGCCCAAATAAGAGCATTCTGGCTCTTCCAGATCGATCTCTCATCCCATGAGATCGATCTGCCCTTCACAATTTCCAGATTTTCTATAGTTCTTCTGCAGCAACACTTACCAAACATCCTTAATTCGCTACCATGATCCTTTTCTCATCCATTCATCTTTGAGACTTGAAAATGGCATCCATCCTCACTTCATACACATTAAAACTTGTGTAGAATCTTTGTATGACCAATGGTACTTAATATAAACAAAAATGGAAGTGCACATCTTATGCAATTCTACTTCCATTTTACCAAACTACTCATAATCCATTCTACACACATTCTCCACATGTTTAAGTCCATTTCTTCACATTCATACTTAATGTAACTTGTATGTATAATTACCACTCTCATTACAAGTGTGTACATTACTTATGGACTTACATCACATATACTTCACTCATGAATTCATAGTACAACTCTATTTACATTTCTATATACATATATACCCTTATACATATACGGGGTCTCACAGTTTGATCTGATCTCGAGGTGAAATATTAGATCACGCTTAATTAGAGAGATGATTTAGGCTATCTTTGGATCGTTTGAGCCTTTCTAGCCATCCATGTACATGTTTTACCCCTAGTCACCCATCTGAGCCAAATAAGCTTTTCTCTGTAAATACACTTGCATAATTTTCCTTAGCTTAAACACTCTGTTCATATCCTTTACCCCGAAAGCATGAAAATTTATTAGGATATATTGTGAGCTTTGTACATAGAGGGATTAGGTGATAGTGAAAGTTCGAAAAAAAAAAGAAAAGAAGAAAAATACAAAAATAGAATAAAAAACGTTTAGCAAAATAAATAAGTTTGAGGGAATAAATTTGGAGCTCTTACATTAAAGATCCTAAAAGTAATGCATGTTGAGGGGTAATTAAACCTAAATAGACTTTAGCACACCTTAGCCCCAACCTTGCATTATAAGTTTAATGAAGTCCAATTAAACCTAAATCGACTTTATCACACCTTAGCCCCAGCCTTACATTATAAGCTTAATGAAGTCCTATTGATCTTTGGTTAAGTGTGACTACATTAGTGGAGAGATAAGTGAAAAGCAAACTTATAGGAATGATCACATGTCATTGACTTTTCATTCACTGTGTTTGCATAATCTGATCCGGGTAATGTACTGTGAAGTGGCTTTGACATTTTCACACACATACATGAGGAGTCCAATTTATGTTAGGACTTATGATTGAATGATTCTGAGTGTTGGACTTATAATAGTGAATCTTTGATTTCATAGTTTGTACTTTTTCTTCGAGGATAATATTGGGGAAATTATTATGTTGGGTACTTGTCATTCCTACATTTGTTTTGTTATGCTTGAGGACAAGCAAAAGCTCAAGTTTGGGGGGTGTGATAATTCTATTAAAATAGAATTATTTGCGCTTAATTTCTTAATTAATTATTTTAATCCCTATATTATTTTATTAATTATCCCCTTTATTTATTTAAAAATTTTTAATGTGCAGGTAAATTAAATCCAAATGAAACTCAGTTGTTTCAGTCGAAAATGGGCTGAAAATGGGCTAAAAGGAGACTTGACCACTTCCAATTTGTAGACCGAGTCACCAGTCGTCTGGACACGTGTGATGCCTGGTGTCTGTATTTTATTCGCTTTGAAAAGATAAGATCAACGGATATTGTGCTTGCCTTCTGGAAGACACACGCCGGGCCACATCGCACATCCACGTGGACAAAAAGACAAGTGACGTGGAAATATCTACTCTGTAGCAAATGGAATGAAGACAAGTGGCCAAACAATGCCAACTCATCTAGGATCAAAAATTACCATTGTACCCCCAAGTTTGTATATAAATAGAACACGATGAGCAATTGAAAAATCAAGTAGGTAGGGTAGTTTAGAAGTAGTGTAGGTAAAGTAATTTTAGGGTAGAGTAGAAGTTTGCTAGGGTAATTTTAGAATAATTTTTCTTGTTTTCTTAAAAAGCTTTCCCGTTACCCACATTTAATTTTTCTTTGTTTATGCTACTGTTCATAGCAATTTTTATCTTTATGAAAAGCTTCTTCATTTCTAGTCTTTGGTATTTTCACACTAACTTATAGCAACCATTTTCATTTTCTTCTTCTTGGTTTGTTCAATTTTTCATTCTTTTATTGTTTTAATGCTTAAGTGTTAATAAAAGTTTTTATTTTTCTATTTTTGCTCTCGGTTTGCTTACTAGTTTAGTTTTATTTCTTTGTTCTTTACAATTCATTCAGGTTCTTGGTTTCATGGTGTAGCCGAGTAGTGTGAGAGGTTATACATAGCTGGTGACATTAGCTAAGCATCTTCTCCTTGCTCTGCTGCATCCATTAGCATACTGGTAATCTATTCCTTTGTTTTCAAATCCATCATTTTTACATTAACAGTTGTGTTTCCTTGTTTTATTGTTCTCTTCATTTGTAGTTTAAGTTCCAGTCAATATTTTAATTACCGTGTGTGTGTGTCTATGGGGTGAGTTTGTTTTCTGTGTTGATTCTTGTCCTGCATCTTAGTTTGTTTTTTTTTTCTTTCTTAATGTGTTGTCTTCACTGTTCGGGGTTCTTTGCTGTGTGGAGCCAAGAAGGCTGGTGCTGAGTGGAGAAGACTTGGAGGTTGTAGTGTGCTCCAGTTAAGTTTCTGATGAGGAGCAGCTGACCTATTGCGGATGAACCGTATGTGGACACTGCATGAAGGCAGCGGCATTGCAGGCGAAGACAGCACTGTGGCAGTGAACATGGATCAATTCTTAGTTTGTTTGGCTCTGTTTCGTTGTTAATGTTATACCCGATTTTTATCGTATTTCCTTATGATTCACACATTGTATGTAATGGAATCATAAGACATATAATTTTGATTATATAAATATGAATAGAATAGTCGAACGTACATAAAATCTGAAAAGGGACAGTTAAGGAATTTCAAATTAAATTTATGAGATTTGAATGGTCTGGACAGAGATACAAATTTTAAATGAGAAATTATAGTGGGTCTAAGAAGGAAAGTTGGCTTAAATTGGTCCCGAACGTGTAGAAGGGTAAAACGATCAAAAGACCAAAATTAGGTATAAATTCAACGAGAAAATTTTGTTATAAATATGGATTTAGGAAATCTTGATCAATAAAGGAAAAACTATTGAATTCCGAGACCAATTGGTCAAGATACGAAAATATTACAAATTTTCGTAATTTTCGCTCGAGACATTATGCCGAAAATATGAGAAAAATTATACCGAAAAATAAAATAAGACTGATAAATTCATTAAATTGATTTAAGGAATAAAATATAATTTTTAAGATATTTTGGGGTATTTTATTAAATTTTATTTGATTAAAATAAAATATAATAATAATAATATAATTATAAAAAAAAAGAGAAATTGGGATCGCGCGACAGTCGCACGACCCCAAAACCAGCGAAGGCAGCAGCCTTCTCCTTTGACGAATGGAGGAGGTTACCGACGAGGGAGAGGGCTCGGATGAGAGGCGATGAGGCAGCCGAACCAATGCCGGCACTGACATGCCCGGAGCAGCCGTGATCGGTGATGAAAATGATAAAAGGAAACCGAGAAAAAAAAGGAAATTCAGCGGCCACCAGCGCTGATCAGCCTCGACCACCACCAGTCGAAGGTTCTTGAGGCGAAGGCGAAGCGAAAGGTGGGTGGACCAGCCGGTGAAACGGTCGGCAACGTCGTCAACAGAAGGGGAGCAAATGGTAACGAGGCCGAAGGGAGAAGAGGCCAGACCGGCAACTTTTCGATCAGTGCTGGTGAAACTGTGGCCAGTTCCATGCATCGGACAGCCAGACGGACCTGCTGGAGATGAAAACCGACGAAGCTTCGGTCGGTGAAGGAGAAAATCGAACCGGGCTGAACCGACCGGTCTAAAATCGGGCTGAATCGAACCGAACCGGTTCAGCCAAGAAAGAGTGGAAAAAGAGAGAAAAAGAAAGAAAATGAGGAAAAAAGGGAAGATTTTTGGGGATACACCAGACTTTGGGTAAGTCGGTAAGAGGTCAAAAGTGATCGATTTGATTTTCAAAAAATTTATTTAAATTATATTGATAATAAAATAACCAGAAATTAAATATAAAATTGTGCAGTTCGACGATAAATTCTGAACGTGAGCTGATCGAACTTCAATTTGCGCACCATCGCATAATTTCGGGTAAGTAAAGCTCATTTATAACAACAGTATGATTATTGCGCAATTGGAATTTATTTTGAGGATTTCGGATAAATTTCTGCATAAAATAAATTATATTCAGATTTTTTGAATTAATTGTCGTAAATGATATACGGGCTATTCAAAGAGTTTGGAGCGAAGCCCAATGGGTATTGAGAGCCCAATAGACCCGAAGAAGGGATTTAATAAGTGGAAACAGGCTGAAAAAGGGGTCGAGGCCCATTAAGGTGAAATCAGGCCCAATAAAGTAAAATAGGCCCAATGTTTTAGATTCGATTAGTAAGAGTGAAATACTGATAAGTATATTAGAACTGACCCAAATACGTGGTTATATGCAGCTTCGCAGAGTTGACTGTGAGAGTATCAGATCGAGCGATATGGTATTGGTGGAAAAAAAGGATAAGCTCGCACATGATTCCAAGTAAAGGAATTTTACGGACTGCTAGAGGTAACTTTACGCAATTTCGACATCATTTACATTCTCTAAAATTGTCTGAAGGGTCTAGATTTAAAATAAGAATTTTGGGTGCTCGAATGGGCAAATGACCAAAATACCCCTGTGAAGGGTAAAATTTCCAAAATTAGGTAAAGTTAGGAGGAGCAAGAATAAGAGGTTCCTGCTTGTTTTTTAGGTGTTTTGACACATGCATGGGTAGGCTGGCTAACTTTTAAATAAAAATGTACAGCATTGCATATTTTCAACAATATGATTTCTCTGGGAAATTGTTTTTAGATAACAGAGCTGCCTACGTGATTTTATGAAAATGAGATGTGCTAGAGCTTAGCTCGCACGAGTTTTGATTTGTGTGATGCATGCATTAGTGCTAGAGCAAGGGCTCGCACTAGAGTTTTACATGCATAGGTGCTAGAGTCTAACTCGCACCACATTTTCATATGATTTTCGTGACAGGGTGCTGGAGTCTAACTCGTACAAGATTTTCACTTGATTTTTATGACACAGTGCTGGAGCCTAGCTCACACTAGTTTTACATGATTTTGATAGAGTGCTGAAGCTTAGCTCGCACTAAATCTTATGAGATTTTATGAAACGCGTGCTGGAGCTTTACTCGCACGAGATTTTCCTTGATTTTATGAGAGTGCTGAAGCATGGCTCGCATTGATTTTATGAGACATGCGATGAGCCGTGCTTGGAACGTCGGGTAGACTGTGTGTCACGCCGATTAAATATGCTCACACGTGTGGTTTGAGACAGGCACGATTATTGATATGAGATGTAGGTCCACGGAGTACGTTGTACCTTGCAAGTAGCATGGAGTACATTGTACCATGCTGGGATTGATTATGTGGCATATTCAGATGTGAGATATCAGGCAAGACCGATAGAATAGACTGACCCACCTCTCGGGACGATTCCTAATAGGGGTGAAACCCTGCACACAGGATCCGTGTAGTAGTGGGATGACGAGGATATGCCCATAGTCTTGGTTATTTGCCTGAGATATATATATTGCCTAGTCTCACATGTTATAAATTGATGTTTTGAGAAACATGTTTTATGGACTTTTGTGTGAGTCTGGATCACCCGAGGGAGGGGTTGGATCCTGACTGAGATATGATTTTGATAAGAATGAAACTGGGATTTAAACTGAAGTTTACATGACGTTATTTCCATGCTATTTAAACTCATGTGTGATGTAAACTGGCTTTACATGACATTCATTGTGTCGCATGTTACTATTGCTTTGAAAAGCATTTAATTTCATGGTTTTGTGTGAGTCAGGAACACTTGAGGGAGGGTTGAGTCCTGACAATGTTGTGAAATTTTAACGAGAATGAAATGATTAAATGGATTTGCATGTTGAGTTTTCCATACTCTTTGAAATCCATATGTGAACTTGTTTTACATGACATCATGAATTATAGCATCTATTATGAAATGTGTGGAGAAAGGGTGGTTTTTGCATGGCACCACATTCATATAGGTTGTATGGTTACCTACTTGTTCGTAGGATTGCCTTACTGAGCTTGATGTGCTCACCCCTTTCATTTTCTCACACAGATCATTTCCAGTAGACTTTGAGGTGACTCAGTACTACGTTCCTGATATTCGCTGTTGTCCATCACTTGAGGTATATACACTTGTATATATTGTATCTAAATAAGAATAGCACAGTAACATGTTTGTAACTTTCGGGGATATATAGACATTGTAAACACTAGTAAATGAATGGAAAAGAATTAGTGAAAAACTCATGTGTTTACCTTTCCTTTAATAAGGAATTAAGTTATATGGTGAATGAATGGTGGGACAGGGATTGACGCACAATCCAATTGTTAGTAGAGCGTGGTCACGATCAGAGAACAAGTAAGTATGAAAGAAAAACGAAAAATTTACTCTAGTTTTTGTGTCGTGACAAATTTTGGTATCAGAGCAAAATTGGTCTGATGTGTGTCAGTGTCAGTAATTAAGAAATTATATCCCCTTGTTACTGTACTTGGTTAGATACAATCGTGTATATTGAGATGAGTTTTAACTAAGAAATGGTTGAGAATGTAGGATTTGGGCATTATGCCGAACACCAGTCGCGGTAGAGGAGGTCGAGCACGAGGCAGAGGCCGTAGAGGTAGGCCTAAGCCGGCTAATCATGCTGAGTTGACCTATGAGACCCATGAGGAGGTAAAGGTGGAGACTGATGTTGAGCATACTCCACAGGGTCCTATAAAGAGACGAGACAGTATTGAGAAACGCTTCACGAGGATGAAGTGGAGTGTAGAAAATATTTTGGAGTTGTTTACTCAGTCTATGAAGGTAGTTGAGGATAGGCAGGGTAAAGCCTAAATAGATGCCTCAGACTATAGAGATTCTCACACCCCTCTGGTATTTAGCAAAGTAAAGAAACCAATAGTTACTGAGGACTGGGTGAATGATATAGCGAAGTTGTATGGGTTCTATCGGTGTATGTTGATCGAGAAAGTGACTCGATGCGTTTATGTTGGATGGCGAGGCGGAGCATGGGTGGAAGTCCGCTCGACCTATCTTAAGAGTTAGATATTCATAGTTGACATGAGAGATAATTCTTGATGCATTTCGGGTAAAGTATATCCCAAATACTGCTCAGAGGAAGTTACGACTGTCGATTTCAATTCATAGGTTATGTGTCTAAAAGTACACATAACCTATGAATTGAAATCGACAGTCGTAATATATACATTTAAAATTATGGTACCTTTACTGGTACGATAAAGAAATATAGAATTCGATTAATCATGAAGGTTTAAAAATTAAAATTTTATAAAAGTCGTTAAAATAAGAAAAAAGAAATGATGCGGGTTAGTATCTTGAACAGAAACGATTTTGAAATGACATTGTACATTTATGCGTACATAGGTCAAGGATATGGGTGATTGAAATATTTAGTGGAATTCAACTACGATGAGGTTATTTTCTCATACTGACATTTGTTCTGTGGTAGTGAGCTTAAAAGTTGAAAACTAGACTTGATTTATCGAATCGAATAGGATCAGCGTAAGTATAAGTATTTCATTCTACTATTGATGATCCATTGGGTTAGCTACGAAGAGCGTAATTTTTTTAGATCGATTGGATGTCTAGTTTTTATCCGTTGAGAATTTGAAATGTGGATGTGCCTAAGACAATTCTTTGTATTTGTTAGGGCATTGATGAATGAGGTATTTAAACTTTACCTGGATCGATTTGTTATCATCCTTATTGATGATATTTTGGGTGTATTTAAAGTCTATGGAAAATCAGAAACAACAATTGGAAATTGTTTTTACACATGATTTCTTGAGAGTTCTCGAAATGGACTACTTTGTTGACACGTTTAACTTAGAAAAAGTTGTATTGGAATGGGATTATAGACGTGACAGGAGTTTGGTGTATTGAAGTATAAACTGACCACCACATTTATTCTCAACATAACTAATAGATTAAGAGGTTTCTCAGGGTATATGGATGTCTTGAAACCAAGATTAGGCTGTGTGTTGAAGCAAAATGAGATGATAGTCACGTATAGATCCAGACAGTTTAAGGATCATGAAAGGACTATTCGACCCATGATTTAAAGTTGGTAGCCATATTAATGCACTAAGGGTATGGCACCACTACTTTTACGATGAGAAATTTCAGGTATGCACTGATCATAAAATTCTCAAGTATCTATTTTTATAAAAAGAAATGAAATGAAATAACAAAGAGGGTTTAAACTTCTAAATGATTATGATTGTGAGATATTGTACCGCCTAGGAAATGGCTAATATAGTGCCTGATGCTTTGAGCAGAAAGAGCCACAGGATGGTAATGATCAGGGAGCGTGAGCTATAAAGCCATTTGTGAGCCTCAGTAGTGATGTGATCCCTTCTAATGATGATAGTGATTATGTGACAGCTAGCCTGATGTTAGAACCGGATTTGGTTGACCGAATTTGACAGGCTTAGCTTGATGATCGGCAGGGTGTCGATAGTGTGGGTCAGATTCAGAAGGGTACAGTGACAGAGTTCACAGTGAGTGATGATGGCTCAGAGATAGTATAAGTGCTCCCCATGACCACAGTTGATGAGATAGTGTTATTGTCAGAAGCTTACTCTTCGGGATATACAGTGCATCCGAGAAGTAATAAATATATCAAAATCTCTGAAAAGGGTATTGGTGGTCATATATGAAAAGAGACATTGTAGATATTGTGGAGAAGTGTCTCGTATGTCAGCAGTTTAAGGTAGAGCACTAGAAGTCTGCAGGATTATTGTAGCCTCTACTAATTCTGACATGGAAGTGGGAGCAGGTTACCATGGATTTTATGATAGGTTACAGAAGACCGTAGGAATCATGAGGCTATTTGAGTGATGGTCGATAGAGTGATTGAGACTACCCATTTTCTGGTTATGAAAGCCATAGATATTCTGAGTGCGTGAGCAGATTTATATAAGTAAGAAGATTGTTGAACAATAGGTAGCATTCCAGGGAGTATTGTATCAGATAAGGATTCTCGCTTCACTTCCCACTTCAGGGAACATGTTTCTGGAAGCCATGGGAACCCAGTTGAGTGTGAGCACAACGTTTCGTCCTCAGATAGATGGTCAATTAGAGAGGACTGTACGGGTTCTGGAGTATATGATGAGAACGTGTACAATTGATGTTAGAAGCTCCTGGAATGATCATTTGTTATTAGCTAACTTGCCCACATCGATAGTTATCACTTGAGTATCGATATGGCATTGTGTGAAGCATTGTTTGGCCTTAAGGCTTGCTTTTCCGAATAGATAGAAAGAAGTGGGTGACAGATAGAAAATTGCTCTCGATCTAGTATAATAAGCCTCTGAGGGTGTTCAACTAATTGTGAGAGAATGAGAACACCTCAGAAATAGATAGAAAAGCTATGCTGACAAGAGATGAGGATCGTGAGGATTCATCGAGTGTGAATCAGTGTGTTTGGAAGTTTCTCTTTCTAAAGGTATAATGAGATTCGAGTATTAAACAGGAAGGAGAAGGTGTTAAGGTTTAAGATGATCTCCCTAATTAAAGTCTTTCGGTAGTATTACACTTCGGAGGAATTTAAATAGGAGCTGGAGAGTAAGAGTATGATATGTGTGAAGTATCCGGAGTGGTTTACAAACTAACATGGTTCTAATTTGGAGGACCGAATTTCTTAAGTGGGGGAGATTATGTAAGACCCGATTTTTATTGTATTTCTTTATGATTCACACATTTTATGGATATTGTTATATGTTAATGGAATCATAAGACAGATAATTTTGATTATATAAATATGAATGGAATAGTCGAACGTACATAAAATCCAAAAACGAACAGTTAAGGAATTTCAAATTAAATTTATGAGATTTGAATGGTCCGGACAAAGATACGAATTTAAATGAGAAATTATAGTGGGTCTAAGAAGGAAAGTCAACCTAAATTGGTCCTGAATGTGTAGAAGGGTAAAACGGTCAAAAGACCAAAATCCGTTATAAATTGAACGAGAAAATTTCGTTATAAATATGGATTTAGGAAATCTTGATCAATAAAGGAGAAACTATTGAATTTCTAGACCAATTGGTCAAGATACGAAAATATTACGAATTTTCGTAATTTTTACCCGAGACATTATACCGAAAATATGAGAAAAGTTATACCGAAAAAATAAAATAAGATTGATAAATTCATTAAATTGATTTAAGGAATAAAATATAATTTTTAAGATATTTTGGGGTATTTTATTATATTTTATTTGATTAAAATAAAATAAAACATAATATAATAATAATAATATAATTATAAAAAAAAAAGAGAGAAATTGAGATCGCTCGACAGTCACGTGACCCCAAAACCAGCGAAGGCAGTAGCCTTCTCCTCCGACGAACGGAGGAGGCTGCTGGCGAGGGAGAGGGCTCGGATGAGAGGCGATGAGGCAGCCGAACCAATGTCGACACCGACATGCCCGGAGAAGCCGTGATCGATGACAACAAAAGAGTAAAGGAAACCGAGAAAAAAAAGAGGAAATTCAACAGCCACCGGTGCCAATCAGCCCCGACCACCACCAGCCGAAGGTTCCTGAGGCGGAGACGGACCGATTCGTGGGTGGATTGGCCGGTGAAACTGTAAGACCCGAATTTAGTTAAAACACAAAATGAGTATGTTCGTGAAATGAATGATTGAAATGGTCCCAAATTAAACGAAAAAAATTCGGACTGGAGATAAGGATTCAAAATATGAAATTAAAAATGAAAAAGCACTGAAATAAAATTTTTGAAACACGTTAAAGGGTAAAACGGTCAAAAGATCGAAAGTCGGTATAAATTCGACAAGAAAATTTACTTAAAAATAATGGATTTGAGAATCTTGATCAATAACGAAGAAATAATAAAATTTCGGGTTAAATTGATCAAGATATGAATTTACTGAAATTAATCAAAATTTTCGCTCGGGATAATATCCCGAAAATATGGAGAAAATATACCGAAAAAGGGTTAAAATAAATTAAATAAAATTAATTAATTTGGAATAAAATAATAATTTTTGTAGATATTTTAGATTTTTTAATATATTTTATTAATTAAAATATTAATAAAATTAAATAATAAATTAAATTAAATTAATTAAGTAAAAAAAACGAGAAATCAGAAAACTTTGTCGAAGAGAGAGAAAGAAATGAAAACAAAAAACGAAACCAAGAAGACGATGAGGAAGACACGACCACCGGACAACCACCGGTGACCCAGCGACTAGGCGGAGGGTCGAAAAAGGAAGATGAGAGGCCGACGATCTCCCTGGTACCGGTGATGCGCCCCACCGACGCCGGAGAACGCCGGATCGAGGGAGAGAAGTCGAGAGAGGAAAGGGAATTTTTTCAGCGATCGACGTCGATTCGGCCCGAACCACCGACCACCGAAGGACCCCCACGTGATGCTTAGCCGAATGAGGGCAAAAACAGCCAGGGAAACGACGGCCAGCGCCAAAAAGGACGAGAAATGAGGAAGCCACCTACGTCAGAGAGGAGAAGAGGCCGGACCGACCACTTTTTGGCGACCTCGGACGAAACCAACCCCAGATTCGTGCATCAGACGACCCAACGGAGCTGCTGGGGATGAAAACCAACGGAGAACCAGCCGACGAGGCCCTGAACTGGTCGAACCGGACTGAACCGCGTTGAACCGAACCAGGCCGAACCGAATCGGTCTGAACCGGGTTGAACCGGACCGAACCGGTTCAGCTAAGAAAGAGAGGAAAAAGGGAGAAAAAGAGAAAAAGGAAAAAGGGGAAGAATTTTTGGGAATACACCGGACTTCGGGTAAGTCGGTAAGAAGTCAAAAGTGACCGGTTTGATTTTTGAGAAATTTATTTAAATTATAATTGATCAAAAATTATCCCGGAATTAAATATAATTGTGTAGTTTTACGACAAAACCTGAATGAGAGCCAATTGAGCTTTGATTTTCGTACCCCGCATCATATTGGGTAAGTATATTTTAATTACGATAATATGAGTCCTTTAATACAGAGTTCCGATTATTTTACGGAATGTACAGATTAATTCTGTATAAAAAGGAATATTAAGCGAAATTGCAACGTAATTATCGTAAATAGTATACGGACTATCCAATGAGTTTGAAACGAGGCCCGATGATTATTGGTAAGCTGAATGAGCCCAGTTAACCCAAAGAAGGGATTTAATAAGTATAAACGGGCTGAAAATGGGTCAAGGCCCATTAAGGTGCAATTGGGCCCAATAAAGTAAAACGGGCCCAATACGTTAGATTCGATCAGTAAATGTGATATATTGATAAAAATAAGTGAATTAACCCAAAATATGTGGTTATATGCAGTTTCGTAGACTTGGTTGACGCGCAGTTGGACTGAGAGATCGGATATTATCGAGACGAGATAAGTTTGCACGTGAATCAAGGTAAGGGAATTTTGTAGGTGCATAGAAATTTCTATACGTATTTTTGAGGCGATTTACAGGGCCTAAAATTTCTTAAAGTATCTAGAAACGAAATAATAATTTTTGCGAAAAACCGGGGCATAGGTGAATAAAGGAAAAAGACGATATTGCCTCTGGGAGTAAAATTTACAAAAAGGGTAGTAAGGCAGATAAATTGCATGATTTCATGTTTTTAATGTGTTATATGAATATATTGCTTTGATTTAAGCAAATATGCACATAGGTTGGCTGTTGATTGAATGAATTATACGAAAGGGTATCGGTTTGTACCGGTTACCATTTTAAAAGATGTTTTATCAAGATTGAGCCACCTATCGTATTTACACGAGTAAAAAGAGTGCTAGAGTATTACTCACACTAAATTTTACTGATTTATTGCTCATGAAAAGCCGTACTGGAGCATTGCTCATACGAAAAATTTGTGTGTACACAAAATCGTGCTGGAGCTTCGCTCGCACGAGATTTTAGATATCATGATATGCATAACGTGGTGCTAGAGCTTCGCTCGCACTAGACGTGAGTTAACATGCATATAGTTATGCAGAAGTCTCTTGTAGACTGTGTGTCACAGAGAGTTGATATGCTCGCACGTATACTTTGAGACATGGGTTGGTTATCGACATAGTATTAGGGTGGGTAAGACCTACGACAGGTACCCCCAGACTATGATATGGGTCCACGGAGTACGATGTACCGTGTCTATCACACGGAGTACGTTGTACCGTGCAGTCATGATGACTCGATGATGTTATATATTCTGGCGGGTAGGATTTGACACCACCTCCCGTTACAGTTGTGATGCCCCACACATGGAGATCCGTGTAGCCTGGGATCACAGGGACATAGTATGGCCATAGTCCTCGATTTTCATACAGTAACCTACATGCCTCACATGATATCATACGGTCTGAATAGACCAGGACAAACCTGAAGGAGGGGTAATGTCCCGATTTATATTTTTAAATGCGATGCGATTTAATGAATCAAGGTATTCCCGAGGAATGGGTTTAGCCTTAATGTGGTTGTTTTATGATAAAACAAATAAGTTTTTAAGTGTTAAGTTTATGATGAAACAAATAAGTTTTAATGTGATGAGCATGAGATGTCATACATGATAATTTTTTCATGTTTGATTTATATGTCGATTTCATGATTTCTCTTATATGATATATACATACATGTGGCATCGTTTTAGTCATACCTCACGCTCCAAATATAAATAATTTTATATCATGACATTATCAGCACGTAGATAGTATAGTTATCTACCTGCTTACATTATTGCCTTACTGAGCAAGTTTCGCTCACCCTTTCATTTTCCACCCCACAGGGTACATTCAGTAGAAGAGAGTGACAGTAGTCTTGCATTTCGATTATCCACTGCTTCCTATCAAGACCAGGTATACACATTCATATATTTTTGTATATGAACATATAGAGGCATGGTACTGTACACAGATTGTAATATTGGGGATGTATTTAGTTAAAATAAATTGATATGTAAATGAAATATGAAAAATAGATGTTAAGGTAAGTAACATGACAGGAGGGACTAACATCGACTCATAGCCCAACTGTTAGTAGTGAGACTATTCACGACGGGTAAGGAAATGAAGAAAAAAAATTTGTAGGGTTTTTACGAAAAATGGGTCGTGACAAAAGGTGGTATCAGAGCAGAGTTGGTCTTATATGAGCCAGTGTTAGTGGTTATGTAAATTTTCATCCCCATTTACTGTGCATTGTTGAGATACAATTGTGTATATCAAGATGGAACTGCAGTTAAGAATTTAGTTTCGAATGCAAAAATATAGTTTTTATAACTGATAGCCGCTATGGTAGAAGGGCGAGTACACATGCTCGAGGCCGTAGAGATCGGCCTAAGAGTCGAATGAGTCGTCACATGAGACTCGAGATGAGAGTGAGGTGGAGGTTGATATTGAGCATACTCCACAAGGTCCTATAAAGAGTCCAAATAGTATTAAGACATGCTCCGAGAGGATGGAGTGGAGTGTAGAAAATATTTCAGAGTTGTTTACTCAGTCTATGTAGGTAGTTGAGGATAGGCAGAGTAAAGCCTAAACAGATGCCTTAGACTATAGAGATTTTCACACCCCTCCGGTATATAGCGAAGTAAAGAAACCAATTGTTGCTGAGGACTGGGTGAATGAGATAGCGATGTTGTATGGATTCTTTCGGTGTATGTCGACTGAGAAGGTGACTTTTAAATACGTTTATGTTGGAGGCGAGGCGGAGCATTAGTGGAAATTCGCTCGACCCATCTGAAGAGTTAGACGTCCAGAAATATTTCGGAATCTATTCCGGTGACAGAATATTTCGGACACTACTTAAGGGAAATTACAGGTAAAAATTTCTTACAATGACTTAGAGACACTTGTTGATTGACGACTGTGAATCTCAATTTTTATACCTGCCCAGGTATTACCCCGACACTATGGGCAGTGAGAGTCAGAAAGCCCAAAAGTTCATGGAAGGGCTCAAATTATCGATTAGAGTCCGATTGGCCTCGTTAGATATCACTAACTATGTCGAGGCAGTGCGTAGAATACAATTGCGTGAATAATATCATGTGTTGCACGTCTCTGAGATTAGGAAAGGTAGTAAGGGCCGAAATAGAGACAGAAGAGAATGGAGAATGACAGAGATGTCAGAGCGGGAAAGAGACCAGTTGGTAAGAGATTAGAGTTGATGAGTCACGTGGTAAGATGATTGGTAAGGCCCCAGAGTATCCAATTTCAGCACTTTGTGATTTGAGGACCCCGACCTGCTACAAGCAGTGTAACAATGTAGCAGGGTAAACAGTGTAAGCAGTGTAGGATGTGTGGTAGATACCACAGAAGTAGGGCCTACACCTACACTTTATTGACTAAAATAGGTGTTAAGTGTGGTAAGACGGGCCAATTATTTAATGATTGCTCAGAGTTGGGTGAGACTACCCCACAAAAGGGTAAAGAGACAAAGAATACACTATTGGTATCTCTGCACCGAAAAAGGGGTATAGCGATTGAAATTAAAGGAGTAAATGATTGTATTCACGGAATAAGTAATGACAGAGTTTGTTATAAGTGATATACGAAAAGAGATAAACTTTGAGATGTGATAGATCCTGAATACAAAATCTATTGGAATAAGAGGCGTATGCAATGTAAGAATATCTATGATACGTGAAGTAATTTGGATTAAAGCAATTAGTAGCGAATATGAATTGTGACCACATGGACTGATATGTAAAGTAATTATGGTCAAGTCTGAGGGTTAATAAAGGTATTTCAAAATACCTCCCCACCCGAGGACTTGACAGTGTCTAAAAGTATACATAACCTTTAAATTGAAATCGACAGTCGTAATATATACATTTAAAATTATGGTACCTTTACTTGCACGATAAAGAAATATAGAATTTGATTAATCGTGAAGGTCTAAAAATTAATTAAAAAATTTTTATAAAAGCCGTTAATATAAGAAAAAAATGAAATGACGCGGGTTAGTATCTTGAACGGAAGCGATTTCAAAATGACATTATACATTTATGCATACATAGGTCAAGGATAAGGGTGATTGAAATATTTAGTGGAACACAACTACGATGAGGTATTTAAAATTTACCTGGACCAATTTGTTATCATCCATATTGATGATATTTTAGGTGTATTTACAGTCTAGGGAAAATTATAAGCAGCAATTGGAAATTGTTTTTTTCAAATGATGTGCTGAGAGTTCTCGAAATGGACTACTTTATTGACACGTTTAACTTAGAAAAAGTTGTATTTGAATGGGATGATAGACGTGACAGGATTTTTGGTGTACTGAAGTAATAAACTGTCCATCGCATTTATTCTCACCATACCCAACAGATTAAGAGGTTTCTCATGAGTCTATAGATACCTCAAAATAATGAATGGGTTGTGTATTGATGCAAAAGGGGAAGATAGTCGATTATGAATCCAGACAACTTAAGGATCATGAAAGGACCATCCGACCCATGATTTAAAGTTGACAGCGATAGTGGTTGTATTGAGTATATGACATTACTATGTATACGGTGAGAAATTTCAGGTATGCACTGATCATAAAAGTCCGAGTATCTATTTTCTCAGAAAGAGTCGGATATGAGAACAAAGAGGGTTAGAGCTTTTGAGGGATTATGATTGTGGAAATTGTACCACCCAGGAAAGGCTAATGTAATGGCTAATGCTTGAGCAGAAAGAGCCTCGGGATGGTATTACATATGATGGTCAGGGAGCGTGAGCTGTTAGAGCAGTTGTAAGCCTCAGTAGTGATGTGATCCCTTCTGATGATGATAGTGATTGTGTGACAGCTAGCCTGAGATTGGAATCGGATTTGAATGACTGGATTTGACAGGTTTAGCGTGATGATCGGTAGGGTGTTGATAATGTGGGTCAGATTCAGATGGGTACAGTGACAGAGTTCACAGAGAGTGATGATGGCTTACTGAGGTTCAGAGACAGTATAAGTGCTCCCTAAGACCACAATGATGAGATATAGTTATTGTCAGAAGCTCACTCTTCGAGATATACAATGCATCCGAGAAGTAATAAATATATCGAAATCTTAGAAAAGGGTATTGATGGTCAGATATGAAAAGAGACATGGTAGAGATTGTAGAAAAGTGTCTTGTATGTCAGTAGAGTAAGGTAGAGCAAAAGAAGTTATAGAGTTATTGCAGTTTCTACCTATATTGACACAGAAATGGGAATAAGTTACCATGAATTTCGTGATGGGTTACAGAGGACCCGGATGAATCATAAGACTATCTGGGTGATAGTTGATAGATTGATTAAGTCTACCCACCTTCTGGTTAGGAAATCCCCAGATACTCTGAGTGTGTAAGCGGATTTATGTATATGGAAAATTGTGGAACACCAAGTATTTTTCTAGTGAGCATTGTATCATATAGGGATTCCCACTTCACTTCTCACTTCTGGGAATATTTTTCAGGAAACTATAGGAACCCGATTGAGTGTTAGCATAGCTTTCCGTCCTCAGATAGATGGTCAGTCAGAGAGGACTGTACAGGTTTTGGAGGATATGATGAGAGTGTGTGCCATTGATTTGATAAGCTCTTGGGATGATCAATTGTTACTAATCGAATTCGCCAATAATGACAGTTGTCACTCAAGTATCGTGATAACATTATATGAGGCATGGTATGGTCGTAGGAATTGTTTCCCTGACTTAGATAAGAAGAAGTGGGTGACAGATAGAGAAACTATTCCCGAATTGGTAAGACAAACCTCTGAGGATGGTTAGTTAATTGTAAAGGATTAAGAACACCTCAGAGCAGATAGAAAAGCTATGTTGACAAGAGACAGAAACCGTTTGGAATTCATCGATGGTGAATTAGTATCGTTGGAAGTTACATGCCCTTAAGACATAGCATAAGGACGTAACGAGATTCGGAAAGAGATTGGACAAAGTGGGAGATAAGACCTGTAGGTTGGCATTACCACCTAATTTAGCAGGCATCCACGATGTGTCCCATCTTATGATGTTTCAAAAATATTATCCGGACCCAGCGTATGTGACCAGATATGAGCTCCAACAGCTTAGCTCAATAAAAGTATAACGTATATTGAAAAATCGATTCGGGTATTAAACAGGAAGGAGAAAGTGTTGAGATTTAAGATGATCTCCCTAATTAAAGTATGTTGGTAGTATTACACTCCGAAAAAGTCACAAGGGAATTAAAATGTATGATATGATAGATGTACCCAGAGTTGTTTATGGATACATTTAACTTGGTTCTAATTTGGAGGACCAAATTTCTTAAGTGGGGGAGATTATGTAAGACCCGAATTTAGTTAAAACACGAAATGAGTATGTTCGTGAAATGAATGATTGAAATGGTCCCAAATTAAACGAACGAAATTCGGACTCGAGATAAGGATTCAAAACACGAAATTAAAAATGCAAAAGGGCTGAAATGAAATTTTCGAAACACGTTGAAGGGTAAAACGGTCAAAAGATCGAAAGTCAGAATAAATTCAACAAGAAAATTTAATTAAAAATAATGGATTTGAGAATCTTGATCAATAACGAAGAAATAATTAAATTTCGGGTTAAATTGATCAAGATATGAATTTACTGGAATTAATCAAAATTTTTGCTCAGGACGATATCCCGAAAATATGGAGAAAATATACCGAAAAAGGGTTAAAATAAATTAAATAAAATAAAATTAATTAATTTGGAATAAAATAATAATTTTTGTAGATATTTTAGATTTTTTAATATATTTTATTGATTAAAATATTAATAAATTAAATAATAAATAAAATTAAATTAATTAAGTAAAAAAAAAAAAGAAATAAAAAAACTTTGTCGAAGAGAGAGAAAGAAATGAAAACAGAAAACGAAATCGAGAAGACGATGAGGAAGACACGACCACCGGACAACCACCGGTGACCCGGCGGCCAAGCGGAGGGCCGAAAAAGGAAGAGGAGAGGCCGACGATCTCCCTAGTACCGGCGACGCACCCCATCGACGCCAAAGAACGTCGAATCGAGGGAGAGAAGCTGAGAGAGGAAAGGGAATTTTTTCGACGATCGACGTCGATTCGGCCCAAACCACCGGCCACCGAAGGACCCCTACGTGATGCCGAACCGAATGATGATGGAAACAGCCGGGGAAACGGTGGCCAGCGTCGAAAATGATGAGAAATGAGGAAGCCACAGACGTCGGAGAGGAGAAGAGGCCGAACCGGCCACTTTCCGGCGACCTCGGACGAAACCAACCCCAGATCCATGCATCGGACTTCCCAACGGAGCTGCTGGCGGTGAAAATCGATGGAGAACCAGCCGGCAAGGCCTTGAACCGGTCGAACTGGATTGAATCAGGCTGAACCAGACTGATCTGAACCGGGTTGAACCAGACCAAACCGTTTCAGCCAAGAAAAAGAGGAAAAGGGGAGAAAAAGGAAAAAGAGAAAGAATTTTCGGGGATACACCGGACTTCGGGTAAGTCGGTAAGAAGTCAAAAGTGACCGATTTGATTTTTGAGAAATTTATTTAAATTATAATTGATCAAAAATTAACTTGAAATTAAAAATAAATGTGCAGTTTTACGACAAAGCCCGAACGAGAGCCAATTGAGCTCCAATTTTTATACCCCGCATCATATTGGGTAAGTATATTTTAATTACGATAATATGAGCCCTTTAATACAGAGTTTCGATTATTTTACGGAATGTACAGATTAATTCTGTATAAAAAGGAATATTAAGCGGAATTGCAACGTAATTACCGTAAATAGTATACGGGCTATCCAATGAGTTTGGAAAGAAGCCCGGTGATTATTGGTAAGCTGAATGAGCCCAGTAGACCCGAATAAGGGATTTAATAAGTATAAACGGGCTGAAAAAGGGTCGAGGCCCATTAAGGTGCAATTGGGCCCAATAAAGTAAAACGGGCCCAATACGTTAGATTCGATCAGTAAATGTGATATATTGATAAAAATAAGTGAAATAACCCAAAATATGTGGTTATATGCAGTTTCGTAGACTTGGTTGACGCGCAGTTGGACTGAGAGATTAGATATTATCGAGACGAGATAAGTTTGCGCGTGAATCGAGATAAGGAAATTTTGTAGGTGCATAGAGATTTCTATACATGTTTTTGAGGGGATTTACAGGGCATAGAATTTCTTAAAGTATCTAGAAACGAAATAATAATTTTTACAAAAAATCGGGGCATAGGTGAATAAAGGAAAAAGACGATATTGCCCCTGGGAGTAAAATTTACAAAAAAGGGTAGTAAGGTAGATAAATTGCATGATTTCATGTTTTTAATGTGTTATATGAATGTATTGCTTTGATTTAAGCAAATATGTACATAGGTTGACTGTTGATTTAATGAATTATACGAAAGGGTATCGATTTGTACCGGTTACGATTTTAAAAGATGTTTTATCAAGATTGAGCCACCTATCGTATTTACACAAGTAAAAAGAGTGCTAGAGTATTACTCGCATTAAATTTTACTAATTTATTACTCATGAAAAGCCGTACTGGAGCATTGCTCGTACGAGAAATTTGTGTGTGCACAAAACCGTGCTGGAGCTTCTCTCGCACAAGATTTTAGATATCATGATATGCATAGTGTGGTGCTGGAGCTTTGCTCGCACTAGACGTGAGTTGACATGTATATAGTCGTGCGGAAGCCTCTTGTAGACTGTGTGTCACAGAGAGTTGATATGCTCGCATGTATACTTTGAGACATGGGTTGGTTATCAACATAGTATTGGGGTGGGTAAGACCTACGGCAAGCACCCCCAGACTATGATATGGATCCACGGAGTACGATGTACCGTGTATGTCACACGGAGTACGCTGTACCGTGCAGTCATGATGACTCGATGATGTTACTTGATATTCTGGAGAGTAGGATTTGACCCCACCTCCCGTTACAGTTGTGATGCCCCGCACACCGGGATCCATGTAACCTGGGATCACAGGGACATAGTATGGCCATAGTCCTCGATTTTCATATAGTAACCTACATGCCTCACATGATATCATATGGTCTGAATAGACCTGGACAAACCCGAAGGAGGGGAAATGTCCCGATTTATATTTTTAAATAAGATGCGATTTAATGAATCAAGGTATTCCCGAGGAATGGGTTTAGCCTTGATGTGGTTGTTTTATGATAAAACAAATAAGTTTTTAAGTGTTAAGTTTATGATGAAACAAATAAGTTTTAATGTGACGAGCATGAGATGTCATACATGATAATTTTTCCATGTATGATATATATGTCGATTTCATGATTTCTCTTATATGATATATACATACATGTGGCATCGTTTTAGTCATACCTTATGCTCCAAATATAAATGATTTTATATCATGACATTATCAGCACATAGATAGTATAGTTATCTACCTACTTACATTATTATCTTACTGAGCAAGTTCCGCTCACCCTTTTATTTTCCACCGCACAGGGTATATTTAGTAGAAGAGAGTGACAGTAGTCTTGCATTTCGGTTATCTGTTGCTTTCTATCAAGACTAGGTATACACATTCATATATTTTTGTATCTGAACATATAGAGGCACAGTACTGTACACGGATTGTAATATTGGGGATGTATTTAGTTAAAATAAATTGATATGTAACTGAAATATGAAAAATAGATGTTAAGGTAAGTAACATGACAAGAGGGACTAACATCGACTCATAGCCGAACTGTTAGTAGTGACACTGTTCACAATGGGTAAGGAAATGAAGAAAAGGAAAATTTGTAGGGGTTTTTAGGAAAAATGGGTCGTGATAGAAACGGTCGGCAGCGCCGTCAACGGCGAAGGGGAGAAAATGGTAGCTAGGCCGAAGGGAGATGAGGCCAGACCGGCCACTTTTCGGCCAGTCCTGGTGAAACCGAGGCCAGATTCATGCATCGGACAGCCAGACAGACTTGCTGGAGATGGAAGCCGACAAAGAACTGGTCAGCAAAGCTCCGAATGACGAAGGAGAAAATCGAACCAGGCTGAACCGGGTTTAACCGGACCAAATCGGTTTAGCCAAGAAAGAAAGGAAAAAGGGAGAAAAAGAAAGAAAAAGAGGAAAAAGCAAAAAAGGAAAGATTTTTGGGGATACACCGGACTTCGGGTAAGTCGGTAAGAGGTCAAAAGTGACCGATTTGACTTCCAAAAAATTTATTTAAATTATTTTGATCAAAAAATAACCCGAAATTAAATATAAAATTGTGCAGTTCGACGATAAATTCTGAACGTGAGCCAATCGAACTTTGATTTACGCAGTATCGTATAATTTCGGGTAAGTAAAGCTCATTTACGACAACAGTAAGATTATTACGCAATTGGAATTTATTTTGTGGATTTCAGATAAATTTCTGCATAAAATAAATTATATTCAAATTTTTTGAATTAACTGTCATAAATGATATATGGGATATCCAAAGAGTTTAAAGCGAAGCCCAATGGGTATTGAGAGCCTAATAGACCCAAAGAAGGGATTTAATAAGTGGAAACGGGCTGAAAAAGGGGTCGAGGCCCATTAAGGTGCAATTAGGCCCAATAAAGTAAAACAAGCCCAGTGTTTTAGATTCGATCAATAAGAGTGACATACTAATAAGTATATTAGAATTGACCCAAATATGTGGTTATATGCAGCTTCGCAGAGTTGACTGTGAGAGTATCGGATCGAGCGATACGGTATTCGTGGAAAAAAAAGGATAAACTCGCACGTGATTCCAGGTAAGGGAATTTTACGGATTGCTAGAGGTAACTTTACGCAATTTCGACATCATTTACAATCCCTAAAATGGTCTGAAGGGTCTAGATTTAAAATAAGAATTTTGGGTGCTCGGATGGGCAAATAACCAAAATACCCCTATGAAGGGTAAAATTTTTAAAATTAGAAAAAGTTGGGAGGAGCAAGAATAAGAGGTTCCTGCTTGTTTTTTAGGTGTTTTGACACATGCATGGGTAGGCTGGCTAACTTTTAAATAAAAATGCACAACATTGCATATTTTCAACAATATGATTTCTCTTGGAAATTCTTTTGAGATAACAGAGCCCCGTACGTAATTTTATGAAAATGAGACGTGCTAGAGCTTAGCTCGCACGAGTTTTGATTTGTGTGATGCATGCATTAGTGCTGGAGCAAGGGCTCGCACTAGAGTTTTACATGAATAGGTGTTGGAGTCTAACTCGCACCAGATTTTCATATGATTTTCGTGTACAGGGTGCTGAAGTCTAACTCGCACCAGATTTTCACTTGATTTTTATGACACAGTGCTGGAGCCTAGCTCGCACTAGTTTTACATGATTTTGACAGAGTACTAGAGCTTAGCTCGCACTAGATCTTATGAGATTTTATGAAACGCGTGCTGTAGCTTTGCTCGCATGAGATTTTCCTTGATTTTATGAGAGTGCTGGAGCATCACTCACACTGATTTTATGAGACATACGATGAGCCGTAGTAGGAGCGTCGAGTAGACTGTGTGTCACGCCGATTAAATATGCTTGTACGTGCGTTTTGAGATAGGCACGATTTTTTATATGAGATGTGGGTCCACGGAGTATGTTGTACCATGCAAGTAGCATGGAGTACGTTGTACCATGCTGAGATTGATTATGTGGCATCTTCAGATGCGAGTGCCATCTTCAGATGCGAGATATCGGGCAGGACCGATGGGATGGACTAACCCACCTCCCGGGGTGGTTCCTGATAGTGGTGAGACCCCGCACACAGGATCCGTGTAGCAATGGTATATATATTGCCTAGTCCTGGTTATTTGCCTGAGATATATATATTGCCTAGTCTCGCATGTTATAAATTGATGTTTTGAGAAACATGTTTTGTAGACTTTTGTGTGAGTCTGGATCACCTGATGGAAGGATTGGGTCTTGACTGAGATGTGATTTTGATGAGAATAAAACTGGGATTTAAACTGAAATTAGCATGACGTTATTTCCATGCTATTTAACCCATGCGTGATGTAAACTGGTTTTACATGACATTCATTGTGTCGCATGTTGTTATTGCTTTGAAAAGCATTTGATTTCATAGTTTTGTGTGAGTCAGGAACACCCGAGGGAGGGGTTGAGTCCTGATTCTGTTATGAAATTTTAACGAGAATGAAATGATTAAATGGATTTTCATGTTGAGTTTTCCATGCTCTTTAAAATCCATATGTGAACTTGTTTTACATGACATCATGAATTGTAGCATCTATGTTGAAATGTGTGGAGAAAGGGTGGTTTATGCATGGCACCACGTTCATGTAGGAGGTATGGTTAGCTACTTGTTCGTAGGATTGCCTTATTGAGCTTGATGTACTCACCCTTTTCATTTTCTCACACAGATCATTTCCAGTAGACTTTGAGGCGACTGAGTATTGCATTCCAGATATCCACTGCTGCCCATCACTTGAGGTATATACACTTGTACATATTGTATCTAAATAAGAATAGCACAGTAACATGTTTGTAACTTCCAGGGATGTATAGACATTGTAAACACTATTAAATGAATGGGAAAGAATTAGTGAAAAACTCATGTGTTTACCTTTCCTTCAATAAGGGATTAAGTTATATGGTGAATGAATGGTGGGACTGGCATTGACGCACAGCCCAATTGTTAGTGGAGTGTGGTCAGGATCTGTCACGACCTAATTCCATTCTCTTTAACCGAAAATCACTGAAAATTTTTCGCGTTTTACTGTTACCTTACCCGGTCGTGAACTAAACTCACCACACACTGTTGGGCTGTGAGTCAATAATAAACACCACATCTCATTCATTCTCAATTAATTAAAACGATGTCATACATTTGCATTTAATCTTGTACTTATACGAATACATGTTTTACTGACATCTACATCCTCCATAATTACAACTCAAAAGAATACTGTGCTTTTACATTGTTTAGATACAAAAAGAATCACTGTGTATATACCTCTTAGCAATGGAGATGCAGCGGAGTCCAAAATACCACGCCTCAGTCCTTATTGGGCTACTATGCACGCTCTGTAGGGCGGAAAATAGAGTGGGATGAGCAACCACACGCTCAGTAAGGCAATAATGCAAGCATGGTAGATAACTACTCTATCTACATGCTGATAGTGTTATGCATAAATCATTTATGGTAGGAGCATGAGGAATAAAACTATGCTATGTGAATATACATATATATCATGTATCAAAATCATGTGCATTGGCATATAAAACATGGTAGAAACATCATGTATAAATCATCTCATGCTCAATTTCATTTAAATTCATAAAAAAAGGGCAATTCATTAAGAAACCCCTTTTTTGAACCAATATCATAAACCTCTTTCTCAACACATAATTACCACCAAATCAACTCACGATCACAACCACATTTTCATTTCACAATTCACGCATGTGTATAAAAACTAGGTCACTACACCAAAAGTGCCTATGTGGACCATTACATCATAAACCATCCCAGAGCACACGTATCCAGGTGTGCGGGGTATCACGCTGGCACGAAGATGGATTATCCCTCGCAAGACTTTCTCACCACATAACCATCATGCGGTACATCGTACTCCATGTGATATACACGGTACAACGTACTCCGCAGACTCATATCGTAATTGGGGGTGCCATTCCTAGGTCTTACCTACCCCATACCAAGAGTTTTCCATATCCGTGAAGGAGAGCCTCCCTGCCGAACAGAGCCTCCCCGCCTAACAGAGCCTCCCCGCCTCTTTGGGCTTAAGGATGTTAGCTTAAGGATGTAGGGCTTAAGGATCCTTCCGTAAGAGAGCCTCCCCACCGAACAGAGCCTCCCCGCCTAACAGAGCCTCCCTGCCTTTTTGGGCTTAAGGATGTTGGCTTAAGGATGTAGGGCTTAAGGATCTTACCGTACCCATGTAGGAGAGCCTCCCTGCCTAACAGAGCCTCCCTGCCCCTCCAGAGCTTAAGGATGTAGGCTTAAGGATCCCACCGTAAGAGAGCCTCCCCACCGAACAGAGCCTCCCCGCCTAACAGAGCCTCCCCGCCTCTTTGGGCTTAAGGATGTTGGCTTAAGGATGTAAGGCTTAAGGATCTTACCAACTTTCACAACCTTATTCGTGTCACAATGAGCAAACTTGTGCGAGCAAAGCTCTAGCACGACTCAGGCATCCTCTCATACAGAGACGCATACGAGCATAGCTCTAGTACGGTTATACTCATAAGACAACCACTCAAAATCCACGTACAAGCAGAAGCTCCAGTACGGTTTATAAACATCATCATAGTTTCCAAATCAAGGTGCGAGCTAAGCTCCAGCACGTTTCATACAAATGAAAACATAGAAATCCAGCGCGAGCGAGGCTCTAGCGCGATTTATGTCATACAAATACGATAGGCGGCTCATACACAATCAAACGATCCCGGCAATCGGGTTTAGCACTCACAAATGCTTTTCCACAACAACCATACAATACTAGCCGACCCATCTACTAGCTTGCTTAAAACCAAGTAATTTCGTTTTGAAAAGCATCAAAACATTAGATTTATGCAATTATTAGCCTTACTATCCCATTTCATAAAATCCACTTCAAATCCAAAACCACGCATATACTCCTCATCATTCACGAATACCATCAATCATTTATTTGAGCAACCATGCATTTCATAAAACACCCAATATTCACCCACAAGTTCAAAGTACGAGCAGCTACCTCTATATACTCACAAAATTCCCTTACCTGGAATTGCGATGCGTGATTCCACTTCCTTAAGCTGCTTACTCGTACGGTTTGATTCGTCTTCCACGAACTCTTTGGGACTGCACAAAATCGTATCCCGTATTATATTCGATCCATATAATGCAACCCTTGTGCTTGCTATAGTCAATTTAATCTATAGCCTCTATTAACGCTTATATGGCCTCGTTTCATTACTTTACCCATAACTCGAGTCTATGGATCTTCTTAGGCCTATTAACTTATTCCAAATCGATATTAAATCAACATTAAGCTCATAGTGTTCATATTCCATGAATTCCCTCACTATGGCATTTATCAAGCATATACATACCCATTTTCACAATTCCTCCAAACTCACAATGAAATCTCATTTAACCATCTAAAATCATAAACATTACCTCAATAACAACTTTAGTAATGCCCATAAATCATAAACTTATTCAACCCATATATTCTCACATCATACCCATTCTAGGTTTTCTAGGTTACACCAATTCCACCACATCCCTAGATAATTTATCCATCAATAGTCATGCCAAACAACTCCAAAATCAATTAAATAGACAATGTATTTGGATTGGAGTGTTAGAATCTTACCAAATATGATTTTTCTTCTTGCTCCAAATGGAAATGGCCTTAACTCCTTCAATACCAACAATGGGAAAATGCCTTCACACTATCTTGTTCTTCTCTTTAATAGGAACAACTTTGCCTCTAATGGTCTCTCTTCAATTCTTGCTGGAAATGGCTGATTTTAGAGAGGGAAAGTTAGGTTTTTGGGTTGAAAGTGAAAGGTTAGTGTTTTTCTCGAGATTTCCTGATTTTCAGCCCTCCTTATATAGAAATAGCTTGAGGAGATCGATCTGGTCCAAGAGGAGATCGATCTGGTCCCTTAAAATCCCTCTTTTTCACGGTATTTTTAAGCCTGAGATCGATCTGTCGAAGCATGAGATCGATCTGTCGAGGCATGAGATCGATCTGCTCCCAAACAGAGAGCTAAGGAGATCGATCTGGGTGCTTGGGGATCGATCTTTTCACTACAGAATGCTTGGGAGATCGATCTGGCTCCATTGGAGATCGATCTGCTCTATTCTTTCGCCCAAATAAGAGCATTCTGGCTCTTCCAGATCGATCTCTCATCCTATGAGATCGATCTGGCCCTCATGTTTTCCAGATTTCCTGTAGTTCCCTTGCTGCAACTCATACCAATACATCCTTAATCTATTGCCATGGCCATTTTCTCATCCATCCACCTTTATAACTTGAAAATGGTATCCATTCATACCTTATGCACATTGAAACTTGTGTACATTCATTGTATATCCAAAGGTATGCTACATGAAACCAAATGGAAGCAGAACTCCATTCCCTTTTACCACACTACTCATCTTGAGTTTCAATCACATCCATCACTTGTCAGAACTCATTTCTTCATATTCGTACTCAATGAAACTTATATGTACGTTACAATTCATATTACACATACATACATTGAATCCATGGACTTACATCAATCATACTTTACATTACAAGTCCATTCATATTATTTGATCCAATTACACACATTACCATTATACATATACGGGGTCTTACATTCTCCCATCCTTCAAGGAATTTGGTCCTCCAAATTAGAACCAAGTCACTCTTCAAAAAGTTGGCGGTACTTCTCCCGTATCAAGTTCTCCAATTCCCACGTGGCCTCTTCCGCCGTGTGATGTTGCCAAAGAACTTTCGCCAAGGGAATTGTCTTATTCCGCAACACTTTCTCTTTTTTGTCTAATATCTGAACCGACTTCTCAACATACGTCATACTCTCATGGAGCTCCAACGGCTCATATCTTATCACGTCTGCCGGGTCCGGGTGATACTTCCGAAGCATCGAGACTTGGAAGACGTTGTGGACATTTGCCAAGTCCGATGGCAATGCCAACCTATGCGCCTTATCTCCCACTCTCTCCAAAATCTCGAAGGGTTCGATATATCTAGGGCTCAGCTTGCCCTTCTTACCAAATCTCATAATACCCTTCGATGGTGATACCCTCAGAAACACCGACTCACCCTCATCAAACTCCAGTGGTCTTCGTCTCTTGTCAGCATAACTCTTTTGTCGGCTCTGAGCTGTCCGTAATCTCTCACATATCAACTGGACGTCCTCAGATGCCTGCTGTACTAAGTCCGGAGCAAAAATCTGTCTGTCACCAACCTCTTCCCATCCAATGGGGGAACGGCATCTACGCCCGTACAATGCCTCATAGGGTACCATCCCGATACTCGCATGATAGCTATTATTATTAGCGAACTCGGCTAACTGCAGGTGGTCATCCCAGGAGCCACGCTCTCAACATATCCTCAAGGGTCTGTATAGTCCTCTCTGACTGCCCATCTGTCTGAGGATGAAAAGCGGTGCTAAAACTCAATCGGGTCCCTACCGCTTCCTGAAAATGTTCTCAAAAATGGGAAGTGAAGCGGGCATCCCTATCAGAAACAACGCTCACTGGTACACCATGTAGCCGTACTATCTCTCGAATATACAGGTTCGCCAACTGACTCAGTGTATCGGTAGCTCTCATAGCCAAGAAATAGGCGAACTTAGTCAACCGGTCCACAATAACCCATATGGCATCATGACCTCTACGGGTCCTCGGTAACCCCATCACAAAATCCATGGTGACATGCTCCCACTTCCATGTCGGTATCGGTAGAGGCTGCAATAATTCTGCAGGCTTCTGATGCTCTACCTTCACTTGCTGACAAACGAGACACTTAGCGACATATTCAGTAATGTCTCTCTTCATTCCAGACCACCAATAAACCTTCCGAAGGTTTTGATACATCTTGGTACTTCTCGGATGTATCGTATACTTTGATGAGTGAGCCTCTGATAAAATCGTTCTCCTGATCTCAGGATCCCTGGGAACGCATACTCTGCCTCTGAACCTCAACAAGCCATCAGTACTCTGCTCAAAATCAATACCCACACCTGTCTGTATCTGCCTCAGCCAATCGATGCACCATCGATCGCTCTGCTGGGCTTGCCGAATACGGCCAATCAATTCTGGCTCTAGTCTCAAACTAGCCATGATCTCAAGTCTCTCAGATCCAGGTGGGGTTACATCTAAACTGAGGTTCGCAAAGTGTTCTAATAATTCATGTTCCCGTACCATCATAAAAGACACCAACCCAAGGTTCTTTCTACTCAAAGCATCGGCAACTACATTTGCCTTACCTGGGTGGCACATGATTTCACAATCATAGTCTTTCAGGAGTTCGAGCCATCTCCTCTGTCTCATATTCAGCTCTTTCTGCGAGAACAGGTACTTAAGGCTCTTATGATCTGTGAACACCTGAAATTTCTCACCATAGAGATAGTGGCGCCATATTTTCAAAGCAAATACTACAGCCGCCAACTCCAAATCATGTGTCGGGTAGTTCCTCTCATGATCTTTCAACTGTCTAGATCCATAGGCAACTACCTTCCCATCCTGCATAAGCACACAGCCCAGTCCCTGGTGTGATGCATCCGTATACACCGAGAATCCTCCTGAGCTGGTAGGAATGGTAAGAACTGGAGCAGTCGTCAATCGACGCTTAAGCTCCTCATGATCTTCCCTGGACTTGGAATACACCAAAATATCATCAATGAACACTATTACAAACTTGTCCAGGTATGGTTTGAATATATCATTCATCAATGCCATAAATGCTGCGGGAGCATTTGTCAATCCGAATGGCATCACAAAAAACTCGTAGTGACCATAACGGGTACGAAATGCTGTCTTGGGTACATCTCCACTCCTGATCCTCAACTGATGATACCCTGACCGCAGATCTATCTTAGAAATACTTCGGCTCCCTGGAGCTGATCCAACAAATCATCAATTCTTGGAAGGGGGTACTTGTTCTTAATGGTGGCCTTATTCAACAACCGATAATCTATACACAGTTGGAGGCTTCCATCCATCTTCCTTACAAATAGAACTGGTGCTCCCCAAGGTGAGACACTCGGTCTAATAAACCCCTTCTCCAGCAACTCTTGCAGCTATTTCTTCAGCTCTTCCAACTCTATCGGAGCCATTCTATAGGGTGGTTTCGATATCGGCTCTGTACCAGGCACTAACTCAATGCAAAATTCCATTTCTCTTTCAGGTGGTAGTCCTGGTAATTCATCCGGAAAGACGTTAGGGTAATCCGCAATTACGACTATGTCCCTCAATTCCGGGTGTGCCTCATCTATATTGACCACGTATGCAATGAACCCTTTACATTATCCTCTCCATCGTTAGTAACATAAACCATCACTCCACATTCAACATTTATCATAAACAATAATTTATCTCTTAAGCAATATGCATTTAAAATCATACTCCTTTATTTACAATAACATACTATTGTTATATCATTTCTTTTCATCAAAATTTACTATAAGATTGTCTAATCCTGAAAACATCAATGTTTTGGCATGACAATCCATCATAACACGATTGGTAGCCAACCAATCCATTCCCAAAATTACATCAAAATCATTCATATTCAATAAAATCAGATTGGCTATCATTTCCTTCCCCTCTATCTTTAACTTACAATCCCTACATACATGCTCAGTCAATTGACTATCATTCATGGGTGTCGAAATCATTAACATTTTATCCAACAATGTTGGTTTCACATATTTCAACAATTTATGTGCAAAGCAAGGTGATATGAAAGAATGTGTGGCACCAGGATCAAATAATACCAATGCTTCTAAATCAAAGATTCGGATGGTACCTTTAATCACATCCGTCGATGCGTCTGCAGTGTCCTGGTCCAGTGCATGTACTCTTCCTCTGCTCACACCCGCAGCCTGTTTCCCTTTTTCCTCAGCTGTAGCCCTCCTCCTCGAGGTTGCTGTCTCAACTGGAGCTCCCTCAGGCTCCTTGCCCTTCTATGGGGCAATCTCCATCTTCTCGGGACAATACTTAGCTATATGTCCTGGTCTCTTGCATCTAAAACACACCATAGGGGTCATCAGACAGGGCCTATTCCCATGAAATCTCCCACATCTCCTACACTGATCAGTAGTAGGCTGTGGTCCTCCAATAGTCATGCCTCTCGGCGCAGTCAAGGTTGGGTATACGGGAGGTCTAGCAGCTCTCTCCCGCACCTCCTCAATCTTAGGTGTCTTCTCAAAATACCTTGGGCCTCCTTTCCTGGCCACTCTATCCCTCCTGGATCTCTTCCGGTCTCTGTCCTTTCCAACGCTGATTCTCCCAAGCTCGGAGGCATTTCGCTCAAAGTCTTGCTCACACAACTGAGCCTTATGTACAGCCTCCTCATAAGTTACAATGTCGAAGGGAGCTAGTTTAGTCTGGATGGCCAATCTCAATCCATCCGTGAACTTTTGAATCTTTCGGGTCTCACTACCCATCGTGTCAGGGTCATATCTCCCCAATGACATAAACTTGGACTCATACTCGTCCACAGTCCGGTTCTCCTGAACCAAATTCATAAATTCCATCCGCAATTTCCTCTGTGCGGTAGTTGGAATATACTGTCTCCTGAAGGCCTCTAGAAATATCTCCCACGAGATCTCAGAGTGTCTGGCCCTCAAAATAACCTCGGTGGACCTCCACCAATGCTCGGCCTCGCCCTTCAACATAAATACGGCAAAGGCTACCTTTTCAGCTGAAGTGCATCGAAAAAACCTATATAGTTTCTCCATCTCATACACCCAATCCTCCGTAATCACTAGGTCCTTCACCCCTCTAAACACTGGGGGTTTCAGCGCTTGAAACTCTCGCAACCTGCTCAAGTCGCAGTCATAACCCAAATCACTACCGCTCTGCTGTGGAGCGATAGGAGAATCTGTATCCTGGGCTGGAGGTGGTGTAACTGTAGCTGTCTCAGCAGCATGAGGTCTCTCCGCCTCTGCAGCTGCCTGTTCAGTAGTAGGCTGTGCTGCGGGACCTCGTCTATCACTGTCATGACCCAATTCCATTCCCTTTAACCGAAAATCACTGAAAATTTTTCGCATTTTACTGTTACCTTACCCGGTAGTGAACTAAACTCACCACACACTGTTCAGCTGTGAGCCAATAATAATCACCACATCTCATTCATTCTCAATTAATTAAAACGATGTCATACATGTGCATTTAATCGTGTATTTATACGAAAACATGTTTTACTGACATCTACATCCCCCATAAGTACAACTCAAAAGAATACTGTGCTTTTACATTGTTTAGATACAAAAAGAATCACTGTGTATATCCCTCTTAGCGATGGAGATGCAGCGGAGTCCAAAATACCACGCCTCAGTCCTTACTGGGCTACTATGCACGCTCTGTAGGGGGAAAATAGAGTGGGATGAGCAACCACACGCTCAGTAAGGCAATAATGCAAGCATGGTAGATAACTACTCTATCTACATGCTGATAGTGTTATGCATAAATCATTTATGGTAGGAGTATGAGGAATAAAACTATGCCATGTAAATATACATATATATCATGTATCAAAATCATGTGCATTGGCATATAAAACATGGTAGAAACATCATGTATAAATCATCTCATGCTCAATCTCATTTAAATTCATAAAAGGGCAATTCATTAAGAAACCTCCTTTTTAAACCAACACCATAACACCACCAAATCAACTCACAATCACAACCACATTTTCATTCCACAATCCACGCATGTGTATAAAACTAGGTCACTATATCAAAAGTGCCTATGGGAACCATTACATCATAAATCATCCCAGACCACACGCATCCAGGTGTGCGGGGTATCATGCTGGCACGAAGATGGATTATCCCTTGCCAGACTTTCTCATCACATAACCATCATGCGGTACATCGTACTCCATGTGATATACACGGTACAGCGTACTCCGTAAACTCATATCGTGATTGGGGGTGCCATTCCTAGGTCTTATCTACCCCATACCAAGAGTGTTCCATATTCCGTGAAGGAGAGCCTCCCTGCCGAACAGAGCCTCCCCGCTTAACAGAGCCTCCCTGCCTCCTTGGGCTTAAGGATGTTAGCTTAAGGATGTAGGGCTTAAGGATCCTTTTGTAAGAGAGCCTCCCCACCGAACAGAGCCTCCCCGCCTAACATAGCCTCCCCGCCTCTTTGGGCTTAAGGATGTCGGCTTAAGGATGTAGGGCTTAAGGATCTTACTATACCCATGTAGGAGAGCCTCCCTGCCTAACAGAGCCTCCCCGCCTCTTTGGGCTTAAGGATGTTGGCTTAAGGATGTAGGGCTTAAGGATCCTTTCGTAAGAGAGCCTCCCCACCGATCAGAGCCTCCCTGCCTAACAGAGCCTCCCCGCCTCTTTGGGCTTAAGGATGTCGGCTTAAGGATGTAGGGCTTAAGGATCTTACTATACCCATGTAGGAGAGCCTCCCTGCCTAACAGAGCCTCCCCGCCTCTTTGGGATTAAGGATGTTGGCTTAAGGATCCCACCGTAAGAGAGCCTCCCCACCAAACAGAGCCTCCCCGCCTAACAGAGCCTCCCCGCCTCTCTGGGCTTAAGGATGTTAGCTTAAGGATATAAGGCTTAAGGATGTAAGGCTTAAGGATCTTACCAACTTTCACAACCTTATTCTTATCACCATGTGCAAACTTGTGCGAGCAAATCTCTAGCACGACTCATGCATCCTCTCGTAAGGAGACGCGTACGAGCGTAGCTCTAGTACGGTTATACTCATAGAACAGACCACTCACAAGCCACGTACGAGCAAAAGCTCCAGTACGGTTTATAAACATCATCATAGTTTCCAAATCAAGGTGCGAGCTAAGCTCCAGCACGTTTCATACAAATGAAAACATTGAAATCCAGCGCGAGCGAGGCTCTAGCGCGATTTATGTCATACAAATATGATAGGCGGCCATACACAATCAAACAATCCCAAAAATCGGGTTTAGCACTCACAAATGCTTTTCCACAACAACCATACAATACTAGCCGACCCATCTACTAACTTACTTAAAACCAAGCAATTCGTTTTGGAAAAACATCAAAACATTAGATTTATGCAATTATTAGCCTTACTATCCCATTTCGTAAAATCCACTTCAAATCCAAAACCACGCATATACTCATCATCATTCACGAATACCATCAACATTTATTTGAGCAAGCATGCATTTCATAAACACCCAATATTCACCCACAAGTTCAAAATACGAGCAGCTACCTCTATATACTCACAAAATTCCCTTACCTGGAATCGCGATACGTGATTCCACTTCCTTAAGCTGCTTACTCGTACGGTTCGGTTCGCCTTCAACGAACTCTTCGGGACTGCACAAAATCGTATCCCGCATTATATTCGATCCATATATTGCAACCCTTGTGCTTGCTATAGTCAATTTAATCTATAGCCTCTATTAAAGCTTATTTGGCTTCGTTTCATTACTTTATCCATAACTCGAGTCTATGGATCTTCTTAGGCCTATTATCTTATTCAAAATCGATATCAAATCGACATAAAGCTCATAGTGTTCATATTCCATGAATCCCCTCACTATGGCATTTATCAAGCATATTGATACTCATTTCCACAATTTCTCCAAACTCACAATGTAATCTCATCTAACCATCTAAAATCATAAGCATCATCTCACTAACAACTTTAGCTTGCCCATAAATCATAAACTCATTCAACCCATAAATTCTCACATCATACCCATTCTAGGTTACACCAATTCCACCACATCCTAGATAATTTATCCATCAATACTCGTACCAATCAACTCCAAAATCAATTAAATAGCTAATGCATTTGGATTGAAGTGTTAGAATCTTACCAATATGATTTTTCTTCTTGCTCCAAATGGAAATGCCCTTAACTCCTTCAATTCCAAAAATGGGACAATGCCCTCTCACTATGTTGTTCTTCTCTTTGATAGGAACAACTTTGTCTCTAATGATCTCTCTTCAAATCTCACTGAAAATGGTTGATTTTAGAGAGGGAAAGTTAGGTTTTTGGGTTGAGATTGTAAGGTTAAATGTTTTTCTGAGATTTCCAGATTTTCAGCCCTCCTTATATAGAAATAGCTTGAGGAGATCGATCTGGTCCCTTAAAATCCCTCTTTTTTCACGGCATTTTTAAGCCTGAGATCGATCTGTCGAAGCAATGAGATCGATCTGTCTAGGCATGAGATCGATCTGTCGAAGCATGAGATCGATCTGCTCCCAAACAGAGAGCTAAGGAGATCGATCTGTTCTATTCTTTCGCCCACATAAGAGCATTCTGGCTCTTCCAGATCGATCTCTCATCCTATGAGATCGATCTGGACCTCATGTTTTCCAGATTTCCTGCAGTTTCTTTGCTGCAACTCATACCAACACATCCTTAATCTATTGCCATGGCCATTTTCTCATCCATCCACCTTTATAACTTGAAAATGGCATCCATTCATACCTTATGCACATTGAAACTTGTGTGCATTCATTGTATGTTCAAAGGTATGCTACATAAAACCAAATGGAGGCATAACTCCATTCCATTTTACCACACTACTCATCTTGAGTCTCAATCACATCCATCACTTGCTAGAACTCATTTCTTCGTATTCATACTCAATGAAACTTGTATGTACGTTACAATTTATATTACACATACATACTTTGAATCCATGGACTTACATCAATCATACTTTGCATTACAAGTCCATTCATATTATTTGATCCAATTACACACATTACCCTTATACATATACGGGGTCTTACATATCACCGGCACCCAATGCCTGCGTGACTATCTCCACCAAATTCTCAATACTCCGCTCTAATCTAGCGAAGTGAGCCTCAGTATCCTCTGCTCTCCCAGCAGGGTTCTGTGGAGCATGCTCAGTCTGTGGCTCCGCACGGCTCTCAGGCCTTCCTCTACGGCCTCTAGCACGTGCTCTCGCCCCTCTACCTTTGCGTGTAACTGGCATAGTGCCTAACTTCCTATATTATAATAATTCATTAAGCTCAATCCATCACGGTATACATAGTTATATCTAAACAAAAGCATAGTACTATGGGGATGTACTTTCTTACGTTTTATTAATGACTCACATCAGGCCAACACAGGTCTGATACCAATCTCTGTCACGACCCAATTCCATTCTCTTTAACTGAAAATCACTGAAAATTTTTCGCGTTTTACTGTTACCTTACCCGGTCGTGAACTAAACTCACCACACACTGTTGGGCTGTGAGTCAATAATAAACACCACATCTCATTCATTCTCAATTAATTAAAATGATGTCATACATTTGCATTTAATCGTGTACTTATACGAATACATGTTTTACTGACATCTACATCCCCCATAATTACAACTCAAAAGAATACTGTGCTTTTACATTGTTTAGATACAAAAAGAATCACTGTGTATATACCTCTTAGCAATGGAGATGCAGTGGAGTCCAAAATACCACGCCTCAGTCCTTACTGGGCTACTATGCACTCTCTGTAGGGGAAAAATAGAGTGGGATGAGCAACCACACGCTCAGTAAGGTAATAATGCAAGCATGGTAGATAACTACTCTATCTACATGCTGATAGTGTTATGCATAAATCATTTATGGTAGGAGCATGGGGAATAAAACTATGCCATGTGAATATACATATATATCATGTATCAAAATCATGTGCATTGGCATATAAAACATGGTAGAAACATCATGTATAAATCATCTCATGCTCAATTTCATTTAAATTCATAAAAAAGGGCAATTCATTAAGAAACCTCCTTTTTAAACCAACATCATAAACCTCTTTCTCAACACATAATTACCACCAAATCAACTCACGATCACAACCACATTTTCATTTCACAATTCACGCATGTGTATAAAAACTAGGTCACTACACCAAAAGTGCCTATGTGGACCATTACATCATAAACCATCCCAGACCACACGCATCCAGGTGTGCGGAGTATCACGCTGGCACGAAGATGGATTATCCCTCGCCAGACTTTCTCACCACATAACCATCATGCGGTACATCGTACTCCATGTGATATACACCGTACAGCATACTCCGCAGACTCATATCATAATTGGGGGTGCCATTCCTAGGTCTTACCTACCCCATACCAAGAGTTTTCCATATCCGTGAAGGAGAGCCTCCCTGCCGAACAGAGTCTCCCCGCCTAACAGAGCCTCCCCGCCTCTTTGGGCTTAAGGATGTTAGCTTAAGGATGTAGGGCTTAAGGATCCTTCCGTAAGAGAGCCTCCCCGCCGAACAGAGCCTCCCCGCCTAACAGAGCCTCCCCGCCTCTTTGGGCTTAAGGATGTTGGCTTAAGGATGTAGGGCTTAAGGATCTTACCGTACCCATGTAGGAGAGCCTCCCTGCCTAACAGAGCCTCCCCGCCCCTCCAGGGCTTAAGGATGTTGGCTTAAGGATCCCACCGTAAGAGAGCCTCCCCACCGAACAGAGCCTCCCCGCCTAACAGAGCCTCCCCGCCTCTTTGGGCTTAAGGATGTTGGCTTAAGGATGTAAGGCTTAAGGATTTTACCAACTTTCACAACCTTATACGTGTCACAATGAGCAAACTTGTGCGAGCAAAGCTCTAGCACGACTCAGGCATCCTCTCATACAGAGACACGTACGAGCATAGCTCTAGTACGGTTATACTCATAAGACAACCACTCAAAATCCACGTACGAGCAGAAGCTCCAGTACGGTTTATAAACATCATCATAGTTTCCAAATCAAGGCGCGAGCTAAGCTCCAGCACGTTTCATACAAATGAAAACATAGAAATCCAGCGCGAGCGAGGCTCTAGCGCGATTTATGTCATACAAATACGATAGGCGGCTCATACACAATCAAACGATCCTGGCAATCGGGTTTAGCACTCACAAATGCTTTTCCACAACAACCATACAATACTAGCCGACCCATCTACTAGCTTGCTTAAAACCAAGAAATTTCATTTTGAAAAGCATCAAAACATTAGATTTATGCAATTATTACCCTTACTATCCCATTTCATAAAATCCACTTCAAATCCAAAACCACGCATATACTCCTCATCATTCACGAATACCATCAATCATTTATTTGAGCAACCATGCATTTCATAAAACACCCAATATTCACCCACATGTTCAAAGTACGAGCAGCTACCTCTATATACTCACAAAATTCCCTTACCTGGAATCGCGATGCGTGATTCCACTTCCTTAAGCTGCTTACTCGTATGGTTCGATTCGTCTTCCACGAACTCTTCGGGACTGCACAAAATCGTATCCCGTATTATATTCGATCCATATAATGCAACCCTTATGCTTGCTATAGTCAATTTAATCTATAGGCTCTATTAATGCTTATATGGCCTGTTTCATTACTTTACCCATAACTCGAGTCTATGGATCTTCTTAGGCCTATTAACTTATTCCAAATCGATATTAAATCGACATTAAGCTCATAGTGTTCATATTCCATGAATTCCCTCACTATGGCATTTATCAAGCATATACATACCAATTTTCACAATTCCTCCAAACTCACAATGAAATCTCATTTAACCATCTAAAATCATAAACATTACCTTAATAACAACTTTAGTAATGCCCATAAATCATAAACTTATTCAACCCATATATTCTCACATCATACCCATTCTAGGTTTTCTAGGTTACACCAATTCCACCACATCCCTAGATAATTTATCCATCAATAGTCATGCCAAACAACTCCAAAATCAATTAAATAGACAATGTATTTGGATTGGAGTGTTAGAATCTTACCAAATATGATTTTTTTTCTTGCTCCAAATGGAAATGCCCTTAACTCCTTCAATACCAACAATGGGAGAATGCCTTCACACTATGTTGTTCTTCTCTTTAATAGGAACAGCTTTGCCTCTAATGGTCTCTCTTTAATTCTTGCTGAAAATGGCTGATTTTAGAGAGGGAAAGTTAGGTTTTGGGTTTAAAGTGAAAGGTTAGTGTTTTTCCCGAGATTTCCTGATTTTCAGCCCTCCTTATATAGAAATAGCTTGAAGAGATCGATCTGGTCCAAGAGGAGATCGATCTGGTCCCTTAAAATCTCTCTTTTTCACGGTATTTTTAAGCCTGAGATCGATCTGTCGAAGCATGAGATCGATCTGTCGAGGCATGAGATCGATCTGCTCCCAAACAGAGAGCTAAGGAGATCGATCTGGGTGCTTGGGGATCGATCTTTTCACTACAGAATGCTTGGGAGATCGATCTGGCTCCATTGGAGATCGATCTGCTCTATTCTTTCGCCCAAATAAGAGCATTCTGGCTCTTCCAGATCGATCTCTCATCCTATGAGATCGATCTGGCCCTCATGTTTTCCAGATTTCCTGTAGTTCCCTTGCTGCAACTCATACCAATACATCCTTAATCTATTGCCATGGCCATTTTCTCATCCATCCACCTTTATAACTTGAAAATGGTATCCATTCATACCTTATGCACATTGAAACTTGTGTGCATTCATTGTATCTCCAAAGGTATGCTACATGAAACCAAATGGAAGCAGAACTCCATTTCCTTTTACCACACTACTCATCTTGAGTTTTAATCACATCCATCACTTGCCAGAACTCATTTCTTCATATTCGTACTCAATGAAACTTGTATGTACGTTACAATTCATATTACACATACATACTTTGAATCCATGGACTTACATCAATCATACTTTACATTACAAGTCCATTCATATTATTTGATCCAATTACACGCATTACCATTATACATATACGGGGTCTTACAGGATCAGAGAATAGGTAAGTATTAAAGAAAAATGAAAATTTTACTCTGATTTTTGGGTTGTGACAGTTAATGTATTGATCATTGGGCTGGTTTGCTAGAATGGAGAGAGTTGCATGAGTGGAGGACAAAAGAGTTGCTGGCAGCAGTAACCTTAATCTTCTTCATCGTTTTTGCTTCCTTGTTCCTTGTTTTACATCCTTAAATTTGCTATAGTTTGATGATTCGTCCTGGTTGTTAAATACCTTAGTTGATAGTTTATGTTTGATGTTTAGATTCTGCATTGCTTGTGAAAATAAGAGGTTGAAGGAGACCGACGTAAGGTGATCGTGTGAATGGCTGGATTGTGCTTAGCATTTACAAGACTTGGTGGCAGATCCTGCTCGGGCGTGGGTTGCTAGAGTATATGAAGCAGAGCTACTGTGCAATGGGTAGTACAGTGTAGAACTGGTGGTGACAGTAGCAAAAACTTTATCCTTTGTTTGACTCTATTTGATGCTTACTTTACTGTTTATTTTAGTTATTCATCTATTATTATTCTATTTCATTTGCTGCTGAATGTTTTGGTTTTCTACTAGTCTTCATTTGCTGTGCATTAGCTGAAGGCTTGGACATGGATGGCAGTAGCTGGTGATAGGCTTGGGTTGCATTGAACAGAGGAAAAAGATGGGTGACTAGCAGTTGCATTTGCTGGGAAGCAGGCCACAGCCAGTTGATGGCTAAGTGCATAGCCAGTCCTTCCCTTGTTCTTATTCGTTCTTCATGCTCTCTTTAATGTTTTAAAGTTTCTTTGAATGTCATTTAAATTTTATTTTCTTTCATTTAGCAAAGTTGAGAACATTTTCTGCATAGTTTTAATCCTTCAACTCATTCTGCTATTTTCAGTTTAATTCATCTTTTCATTGTTGGTTGCTGGTGTATGGTGGCAAGGGCTGGTCTGTGTTGAACAACTGCTGAACATGGTGAGTGGAGCAGTTGTTGGTGCTTGTTGGTTCTGCTGCAAGAGACACAAGTGAGGACAGCAAGACGTAGCTGATGCATTCTGTTACTAACCTGGCACGCAGAGTACACTTGCTGGACAGAGGGTTGATAGCAGCACTGCTTTAGTTGCAGGATTCTGTTGCTATGCAGGGAATGAAGCTGGTGCAGATCGTGCCTTAGGTACAAGCTGCAGGGGAGGACGTGGTCAGTGCAGAATCGTGCTGCTCGGTTAATAGTCGTACATAGGGGCTGTATGCATAGCAGCAGTATATGGGATTTTATGGCAGCTCCTAGAGTTAAGGAACGTGCAGAGTACAGTGTACGAGTTTACCAAGCTAGCTAGAAATTAGCTTAAGGCCATGTTTGGGATTGCAATTCTGTCACAATTCCATTTTTATGCATTTCTACTATTTTATTCTATTATTATTATTCCATTTAATTTTTTTTTTAGCTTAGGTTAGTTTAGGTAAAAATAGTCGTAATTTAATTTGCATGTTAGTGTTCCTTGCTTATTAGTAGAAAACTTAGTTTTAATTAGGAATTAAAAGTTAAATCTAGTGTATAGGTAGTGCATAATTAAAATTAGTAGTAGAATTATTTTATGCAATTTTTAAGTTAGATTTTATTTTAAATTTAAAAATCCAAAAATATTTATTTCTCATGCATTATTAGGATCATTTTATAGGTAATTAGTTTCTTAGTTAGATTTAAGAATTTCTTTAGGTTAACAAAATTTTATTTTATTAGACTTTAGGTTAGAGTAAATTGCATTTTTATTTTCAACCTAATTAGATTAATTGCATGCACATTTTATTTTTATTGTCTAATTTTATTCAAGTAATGTTTTTTCTTATTTGCAATCTAGTTTATTTACATTAATTAATTTTAACCGTGTTAATTATCTTTTGTAAGTTATTGCTTTTAATTGCTTGAAGCTCTATAAGTAATTTTAGCTCTGTTTTATTTTTTTTAGTTTAAAATTTTTATTGGTTTTAGTACTTTTTAATTTTAGCCTTGTAGATCACCCATTAAGTATTCATAATTTGCTAGGATATACTTAGAGTAAGATTAACCGATACTTAATTAGGCTAACTAGATTCTCTGTGGGACGATAATCTGAGACTCAAATCCCATGATTACTTGTACGACTCGAGCACTTGCGGATAACATGTCTAGGTCACTTAGAGTGGGCGTAGTCGAACACCAATTATGAATGAGGAAAGTGTAAACATTTAGAGTGATTATTGGATCCCAAATGTTAAACTTAATTATGTTGAAAATAGGAGCACGAGTTACCAGAGAAAGTTTCTGAACTAATTGATAGTAGCAGAGGGATTTGGAGGTTGGATAGTGTCACGCCCCGAAAATGCAGAAAATAGGGCAAATTTAAAACTTTTTCTCATTAATTCACAATTAAAGGTGCATTCCTGTGCAGTGTCATACATCATCATAATTATCATGCCTCAGGATCTCATCACAACATAGTGTATATTGAATCATATACATTACTCAATTCCAAGTTAATTAATCCTAATACATCCCATACAATGACATACATCGAGTGTCTGTAATCACATTAATAGTCTGGGTACATGAAAAGATAAAATATACCTCAAATACAATATATAGGGCCTGGAGCTCAAGTCCTCCACTAGCCACTACTCCATACGCCGCAGGGAGATCCTTTTTCACTTGAAGAACTCTGGGGGGGGAAGGAAAACAGGGTGAGCTTCTAAATCGCTCAGTAAGGGGGGTAAAGGAACTCAGTTATATAAACCATTTCACACATCACAAATATGTATTTGTTTATAAAGCTCATTTGAAATCGTAGCATGAAAGTTCTCAAAACATCATCTCATAACTCGTTAAATCATGTGAAAACATGAAGATAAAAGGCTCAACACCGAGCACTCACAAGCATGTGTAAAGATATGCAATAATGGCTGTTCTCAAATACGTGATAAAAATCACCTCAATAAATCGCACGTGACAAAGTCACAAAACACAACTCATGTGTAAAACGAGACTAGGCAATAAAACTCAATTAAAATTCGTCATGGCACATCAAATATATATAAGCTCCTCTAAGTGCGCATCCCAGGCATCCTCGTATAGAGGGAACGTCGACAATATGGTCGTGTGCAAAGTATATTGGACTTATATGTTACCAGAACAAGGCCCGGCCTTACTTGCTACCAGAGCAATGCCTCGCCTAATGCACACTGACACGTGGTCCCTGGGTCGGTTCCCAGGCGGCCCACTCTCTCGATCTTACATGCTACCAGAGCAATGCCTCCCAACGCTACCAGAGCGGAGGAATAATCGGACTTACATGTTATCAGAACAAGGCCTGTGGTCCCTGGGTCGATTCCCAGGCGGCCCACTCTCTCGGTCTTACATGCTACCAGAGCAATGCCTCCCAACACTACCAGAGCGGAGGAATAATCAGACTTATATGTTACCAGAACAATGCCTGTGGTCCTTGGGTCGGTTCCCAGGCGTCTCACTATATCGGTCTTATATGCTACCAGAGCAATGCCCGATGTGTGTTCAACATGACACGCCTAAGTCTCATTCATTAGCCATTATCTTATAAAACGTTATGCCTTCACGTAGAACTCATAATGGTTTTCTCTTAAAAACTCATTTAAAACATTTGTGTACTCAACACAAAACATATTAAAATCGAGTTCCAACCGGCAAAACACGCACACATTTTCTCAAATCTCAATATCGCCTTAACGTAGAGCCCAATTTACTTTTCACGCAACTCAAAGGTTTATAAAGCAATTTCACACTTAGCTTATAAACTCATAAAATAATGGGCTCCAACCGGCTATAAAAACCGTGTGCAATTACATCACAACACAAAACATGCTTGTATTCTCAAATCATGGTTCATGCTAACAATTCATCAAAATACATACACAAAATGGTTTAGTTTTCCCTTACCTCTTTGCACCTCGTATAGTGCAATCGTTTCCCCCGTATCACGGACTAGCCTCGCATTCCACTCTGGAACTCCCGAGCTGTCCAAACGATGTTAAAACATCAATACTCTATATCACATAACTCTTAATTCTCAAAATCGAGCATAATTGCTCATAACACCTCTAATCTCTTGATTTCTCGTAACTCAACCCTAAACTACAACCTCATTCCCAATATCTCGAAGTTCTACATCTCTAATACCAATTATCTATGCTAATTCACCACATTGTCCATATTTCCATTTATAGCACAATTTCTCAAAATCACCAAAATCACCAAATATCATTATCACTCTATCCACATTGAAATTCATCAATCCCTAATCATTTCTCAACTATTTCAACATAATTACAACCACCAATAACATCAAAATCAGCTCAAATATCAAGATCGAGGTTTAAAAATTACCCAAAGCTTGTGAGACGTACAACTCACGCCTCGATCCGATTCGTCCTTCGATTTCCAAGTATGTTGTTCTCCCTTTGACGAGGAACAACTTTCCTTCTTACCACAATAGCTGATTCGGCCGGAAATGGGGGATTTGGAGGAGTGAGAAACTAGGTTTTTGGAAAAATGGAGGTTTGGAAGAGAGAGAAAGTGAAATTTCAGGAGAAAACACAGGTTCCTTATATAGACTGGAGGTAGGAGATCGATCTGCCTCTTGCTGAGATCGATCTGTGTTTGAAATTTGGGGACGATCTGGGCAATTTTATGCCTAAGAGATCGATCTGTCGAAGGGTGAGATCGATCTCTTTATGGCTTTATGATATCGATCTGCTCCTAAAGAGATCGATCTTCTCCCCAAACAGAAGCATTTGGAGATCGATCTCCTCCTCATGAGATCGATCCTTTCTCAAACAGAATCATTTGGAGATCGATCTCTTCCATTGGAGATCGATCTGCTCCTCAAATTTCTCATTCCTTGTCATTTTTAGCTCACCAGATCGATCTCTCCTTCTCCCAGATCGATCTGCTCCTTAAATTTCTCCTTCTTTGTCGTTTATAACTCACCAGATCGATCTCTCATTCTCCCAGATCGATCTGTCTTCATAGTTCATGCTTATTTTACACACTTAACATATAAATCTCCAATTTTAATTCCCAAAATTTACATAGCTCAATAAATTACACTTTAATTTATTATTACATCACTAAAATATGTCTAAAATTCTCAGATCTCACATCCTCCCCACCTTAAAAAGAATTTGGTCCTCCAAATTCAACTCAACTAGTCAAAGAGATGGGGGTATTTCTCCTTCATGAGACTCTCTAGTTCCCACGTTGCCTCTTCCCTTGAGTGATGTTTCCACAAAACCTTCACTAATGGGATCCTCTTGGTTCTCAGTACCTTCTCCTTTCTATCGAGAATCCGGACGGGTTCCTCAGTGTAGCTCATGTCCTCCTGTATGTCCATCTCGTCATACTCTATGACATGAGAAGGGTCCGGGTGGTACTTCCTCAACATAGACACATGTAAAACATTGTGTATTCCGGACATCTGTGGGGGTAATGCCAATCTGTAAGCTACCTCTCCCACTCTCTCAAGGATCTCGAATGGTCCTATGTATCGAGGACTCAATTTTCCTTTCTTCCCAAATCGCATGATACCCTTACTCGGTGATACTCTCAGAAATACTGCATCACCAACATCAAACTCGAGTGGCCGTCTACGCACATCCGCGTAGCTTTTCTGTCTACTCTGTGCAGCCTGTAACCTCTCACATATGAGTTTCACACTCTGTACGGCTTGCTCAACAAGCTCGGGAGCATTTATCTTTCTGTCACCGACTTCTTCCCAAGCTACAGGGGATCTACACCTCCTACCATATAGAGCCTCAAAAGGTGCCATTCCAATACTCGCATGATAGCTATTATTGTATGCAAACTCTGCTAGGGGCAGGTGATCATCCCATGATCCCTTAAAATCCATCGTACACGCCCTCAACATATCCTCCAGGGTCTGAATAGTCCTCTCTGACTGACCATCTGTCTGAGGATGATAGGCGGTACTAAAACTCAATCGAGATCCCATGGACTCCTGAAACTGGGTCCAAAATCTGGAAGTAAACCGGGAATCTCTATCAGAAGTAATACTCACTGGAGCCCCATGTAATCTAGCTATCTCGCTGACATATAGTTCAGCTAAGACATCCACAGTATCTGTGCTCTTGATGGCAAGGAAGTGGGCACTCTTGGTCAATCTATCCACAATGACCCATATCGCGTCACGACCTCTTCAGGTCCTCGGTAAACCCATAACAAAGTCCATGGTGACATGCTCCCATTTCCATGTAGGTACAGGTAAGGGCTGTAGTAGTCCTCCGGGTTTCTGATGCTCAGCTTTCACTTGCTGGCATACTAAACACCTGGCCACATACTCTGCCACATCTCGCTTCATACCACTCCACCAATACACCTTTCTCAAGTCTCGGTACATCTTAGTACTCCCTGGGTGCATGGTGTATCGCGAGCAGTGGGATTCTCTCAGTATCTGTCTCTTCCGGGTATCATCGTCCGGTACACAAATCCGTCCTCTAAACCTCAACAATCCATCCTCACTGATGGTGAGATCCGACTGCGAACTCTGCTCAGCTTGGCTAACCATATCTATCAATCTCTGATCACTGCGCTGCCCAGTTCTAATCTGATCCATGATCCTGGGCTCTATCCGCAGGCTAGCCAAAAATCCAGTCTCTACCTCTTTAACTCTGATCCGAAGTTCGGCGAACTGCTCTAACAAATCCCATTCCCTGATCATCATAGCAGATATCATACTCTTCCTGCTCAGGGCATCAGCAACCACATTCGCCTTACCCGGATGATAAAGAATCTCGCAGTTATAATCCTTAAGGAGTTCCATCCATCTCCTCTGTCTCATGTTTAACTCTTTCTGATCAAAGAGATATCTTAAACTCTTGTGATCAGTGAAGATCTGGAATCTTTCCCCATATAAGTAGTGTCGCCAGATCTTCAAAGCAAATACCACAGCGGCTAACTCCAAATCATGCGTGGGATAATTTCGCTCATGGTCTTTCAATTGTCGCGATCCATATGCGACCACTCTTCCGTGCTGCATAAGCACACACCCCAATCCTTGGTGAGATGCATCACTATACACCGAGAATCCTCCTGATCCCTCGGGAATAGTTAACACAGGTGCCGCTGTCAATCTCCTCTTTAACTCTTGAAAACTGAGCTCACATTGATCAGTCCATATGAACGGAGTCTCCTTACGCGTGAGCTTAGTCAAAGGAGCGGCAATCCTTGAAAATCCTTCCACAAATCTCCTGTAATACCCTGCCAAACCAAGGAAGCTTCGTATCTCAGTCACTGTCCTCGGTCTCTCCCAATTAAGCATAGCTGCTATTTTACTCGGATCCACTGATACTCCTTCCTCTGAGACTACATGCCCAAGGAAAGCTATCCGGTTTAGCCAAAACTCACACTTACTAAGCTTTCCGTACAATTGCTTATCTCGGAGTATCTGAAGTACTAACCACAAATGCTGTGCATGCTCCTCATACGACCGAGAGTACACCAGGATATCATCGATAAAGAGTATCACAAACTTATCCAGATAGTCTCTGAACACCTCGTTCATCAATCTCATGAAGGCTGCAGGGGCGTTCGTCAATCCAAAGGACATCACCAGAAATTCGTAATGGCCATACCTTGTCCTGAAGGCCGTCTTTGGAATATCTTCTTCCTTGATCCTCAATTGGTGATAGCCCGATCTCAAATCAATCTTAGAAAAGACTGATGCCCCTCTCAGCTGATCAAGTAGATCATCAATCCTGGGCAGCGGATATTTATTCTTCACCGTGGCTTTATTCAACAACCGGTAGTCTACACATAATCTGAGACTACCATCCTTCTTCTTAACAAATAGTACTGGCGCTCCCCACGGTGAAACACTGGGTCTAATAAACCCTTGATCCAACAACTCCTGTAGTTGTCTCTTCAATTCCTCAAGTTCCACCAATACCATCCTGTAAGGAGGTTTAGAGATCGGCTGAGTGTCTGGTACCAAATCAATGGTAAACTCCAGCTCTCTCTCTGGTGGTAAACCTGGCAATTCATCTGGGAAAACATCCAGAAATTCGCAAACCACAGATATATCCTCAATCCTCGGATGTTCCCGCTCATCGTCTGAGATGAGTGTCTCATAACCTTCACATGAATAATCACATTTAATATTCTCCAAAATAATGTTAAAATTCTCAAATTACTTACTAGAATTTCACATATCCATTTCCTCAACATCTCAATCGTACACTGTAAGGTTCAGGTAGGGAGAAAGTTACAATCTTAGTGTAGCAGTCTAAACTCACTCGATTGGTCGCCAACCAATCCATTCCCAGAATTACATCAAACTCATATATATTCAACATGATTAGATCTGCTAACATCACTCTATCTCCCACCTTTATCTCACATCCTCTACAGATTAACTCAGTTCTCTGGGATTCACGCATAGGGGTATTTACATGTAGTATGTATTCTAGAGGTTCAAACTTCAAGTTTAATCTACATGCAAAATGCTCAGAAATAAATGAATGCGTGGATCCTGAATCAATCAACACATGAGCCTCATAATTACAGATAGAGAGTGTACCTCTTATAGTTTCTGCCGAAGCGTCTGCGGTCTCCTTATCCAGGGCAAACACACGTCCCTGTGCCACAGGTTTCTTCCCTTTCTCTGCCGCAGTGGCCCGTCTCCGGGGATCCACTCTCTGAGGCTGTTGTCTAGTGGGCTCTGGAGCATGTGGTATCTGAGGTTGGGGACAGTCCTTCACTCTGTGACCCATGTCACCGCATCTAAAACATCCATGGATCGACCCAGTACAACTTCCCTCATGCGATCGGCCACAGTCTCTACAAAACCTTGTCTCAGGCCTGACATATCGAGGGGTCTCCTTGATAATAGGATAGGCTCTGGGTCTCTCCAATCTGTCCTTCTGTACCTCAATCCTTCCTCTCCTGAAGGAACCTCTCCGAGCCTCTGTTTGGAAAATCGCTGGCCTCTTGCCCTTATCTTTATGCACTGCTCTGAGCTCATGCTGGGATTGTACCATTTCGATTCCTCTTTCAACCTCTTGTGCTCGTCTCAGAGCATCTCCAAACTCAGTAATACATAGCCCCATCAATCTATCTCTAATGACGGGTTTCAACCCATACACAAACTTCTCTGTGCGGAGCTCTTCACTCTTGAAGGTCTCTGGGTCATATCTCAATAGCGCTGTGAATTGGCTCTCATAGTCATCCACAGACATGTCACCCTGTACCAAACTCAAAAACTCGGCCTGTTTCCTTCTCTGGGCGGCCCGTGGTACATATTGGGTTCTAAAAGCTGTCTGGAACTCTTCCCAACCAATCACATCCTGGAGGGACATCAAGATACCTTGGGTAGTACCCCACCAATCTCGAGCTCTCCCTTTCAGCATATAGGCACTCATACTGACTCTCTCAGCATCGGTGCACCCCAGTAAATCAAATATAACTCTCAACTCCGTCAACCACTCCTCAGCCTCTGTAGGATCCTTCTTTCCCCTAAATGCGGGTGGATTCATCTTCAAAAATTCCTTTAATCGGACCTTACTTCTGTCCTCAGGCTGAGTGACGGGAGGCGCTGGGGGTATGGGAGGTCCTGGTGGTGGTGTAGGGGTAGTATCCGAGGCATTAACTCCAAAGTATTGCGCGAATAGCGCTGCCATCTGCTCAAAACCTTGCCTCACATCGGTCTCAATCCGATTAAATCGAGAGTTAGGACTCTCTGGTTGTGGAACAGGTGGCGGAGGGGACTCTGCCTGCCTCCTAGAACGACCTCGTCGTTTACTCATTCTCAATCTCAACTCGTCTCCTGCGCGTACATATCACAATTGATTGAAATCTCAATCCTCAATTTCAGTTCATGACCAGACTATTACAGACACTTGGGATGTATTCTATTTCACTTAACCGACACTGACAGTACTAGACACCCTAAGCTCTGATACCAAGAAAACTCTGTCACGCCCCGAAAATGCAGAAAATAGGGCAAATTTAAAACTTTTTCTCATTAATTCACAATTAAAGGTGCATTCCTGTGCAGTGTCATACATCATCATAATTATCATGCCTCAGGATCTCATCACAACATAGTGTATATTGAGTCATATACATTACTCAATTCCAAGTTAATTAATCCTAATACATCCCATACAATGACATACATCGAGTGTCTGTAATCACATTAATAGTCTGGGTACATGAAAAGATAAAATATACCTCAAATACAATATATAGGGCCTGGAGCTCAAGTCCTCCACTAGCCACTACTCCGTACGCCGCAGGGAGATCCTTTTTCACTTGAAGAACTCTGGGGGGGAAAGGAAAACAGGGTGAGCTTCTAAATCGCTCAGTAAGGGGGTAAAGGGACTTAGTTATATAAACCATTTCACACATCACAAATATGTATTTGTTTATAAAGCTCATTTGAAATCGTAGCATGAAAGTTCTCAAAACATCATCTCATAACTCGTTAAATCATGTGAAAACATGAAGATAAAAGGCTCAACACCGAGCACTCACAAGCATGTGTAAAGATATGCAATAATGGCTGTTCTCAAATACGTGATAAAAATCACCTCAGTAAATCGCACGTGACAAAGTCACAAAACACAACTCATGTGTAAAACGAGACTAGGCAATAAAACTCAATTAAAATTCGTCATGGCACATCAAATATATATAAGCTCCTCTGGGTGTGCATCCCAGGCATCCTCGTATAGAGGGAACGTCGACAATATGGTCGTGTGCAAAGTATATTGGACTTATATGTTACCAGAACAAGGCCCGGCCTTACTTGCTACCAGAGCAATGCCTCGCCTAATGCACACTGACACGTGGTCCCTGGGTCGGTTCCCAGGCGGCCCACTCTCTCGGTCTTACATGCTACCAGAGCAATGCTTCCCAACGCTACCAGAGCGGAGGAATAATCAGACTTACATGTTACCAGAACAAGGCCTGTGGTCCCTGGGTCGGTTCCCAGGCGGCCCACTCTCTAGGTCTTACATGCTACCAGAGCAATGCCTCCCAACGCTACCAGAGCGGAGGAATAATCAGACTTATATGTTACCAGAACAATGCCTGTGGTCCCTGGGTCGGTTCCCAGGCGTCCCACTATATCGGTCTTATATGCTACCAGAGCAATGCCCGATGTGTGTTCAACATGACACGCCTAAGTCTCAATCATTAGCCATTATCTTATAAAACGTTATGCCTTCACGTAGAACTCATAATGGTTTTCTCTTAAAAACTCATTTAAAACATTTGTGTACTCAACACAAAACGTATTAAAATCGAGTTCCAACCGGCAAAACACGCACACATTTTCTCAAATCTCAATATCGCCTTAACGTAGAGCCCAATTTACTTTTCACGCAACTCAAAGGTTTATAAAGCAATTTCACACTTAGCTTATAAACTCATAAAATAATGGGCTCCAACCGGCTATAAAAACCGTGTGCAATTACATCACAACACAAAACATGCTTGTATTCTCAAATCATGGTTCATGCTAACAATTCATCAAAATACATACACAAAATGGTTTAGTTTTCCCTTACCTCTTTGCACCTCGTATAGTGCAATCGTTTCCCCCGTATCACGGACTAGCCTCGCATTCCACTCTGGAACTCCCGAGTTGTCCAAACGATGTTAAAACATCAATACTCTATATCACATAACTCTCAATTCTCAAAATCGAGCATAATTGCTCATAACACCTCTAATCTCTTGATTTCTCGTAACTCAACCCTAAACTACAACCTCATTCCCAATATCTCGAAGTTCTACATCTCTAATACCAATTATCTATGCTAATTCACCACATTGTCCATATTTCCATTTATAGCACAATTTCTCAAAATCACCAAAATCATCAAATATCATTATCACTCTATCCACATTGAAATTCATCAATCCCTAATCATTTCTCAACTATTTCAACACAATTACAACCACCAATAACATCAAAATCAGCTCAAATATCAAGATCGAGGTTTAGAAATTACCCAAAGCTTGTGAGACGCACAACTCACGCCTCGATCCGATTCGTCCTTCGATTTCCAAGTATGTTGTTCTCCCTTTGACGAGGAACAACTTTCCTTCTTACCACAATAGCTGATTCGACCGGAAATGGGGGATTTGGAGGAGTGAGAAACTAGGTTTTTGGAAAAATGGAGGTTTGGAAGAGAGAGAAAGTGAAATTTCAGGAGAAAACACAGGTTCCTTATATAGACTGGAGGTAGGAGATCGATCTGCCTCTTACTGAGATCGATCTGTGTTTGAAATTTGGGGACGATCTGGGCAATTTTATGCCTAAGAGATCGATCTGTCGAAGGGTGAGATCGATCTCTTTATGGCTTTATGAGATCGATCTTCTCCCCAAACAGAAGCATTTGGAGATCGATCTCCTCCTCATGAGATTGATCCTTTCTCAAACAGAATCATTTGGAGATCGATATCTTCCATTGAAGATCGATCTGCTCCTCAAATTTCTCATTCCTTGTCATTTTTAGCTCACTAGATCGATCTCTCCTTCTCCCAGATCGATCTGCTCCTTAAATTTCTCCTTCTTTGTCGTTTATAACTCACCAGATCGATCTCTCATTCTCCCAGATCGATCTGTCTTCATAGTTCATGCTTATTTTACACACGTAACATATAAATCTCCAATTTTAATTCCCAAAATTTACATAGCTCAATAAATTACACTTTAATTTATTATTACATCACTAAAATATGTCTGAAATTCTCAGATCTCACAGATAGTATAAAGGATAACATAAGAGAAGAACATGTCAGAACAATCCAATCAATATTAATTTGTATAAATGGTGAAAAAGATAAAATTATATGGCCTAATAATGTAGATGACATGTATAAAGTGAAGAATGGCTATAATATGCTGGCAAAATTGGAGGTTAGGTAAAAGAGTGCCTCATCTTTTCATAATATAGAAGAGATAGTTTAGAGAGGTATTTGGAATATTTCTACACTAGAAAAGGTTAAGAATTTCTTATGGAGAGTGGTAGCGACTACGCCCACTCTAAGTGACCTAGACGTTCTATCCGCAAGTGCACGGGTCGTACAAGTAATAATGGGATTTGAGTCTCGGATTATCGTCTCACAGAGAAGTTGAATTGCTTAATTAAGTACTGATTAATTTTACCCTAAGTATATTCTACCAAATTATGAATTTTATAATGGGTGATCTACAAGGCTAATAGTACTGAAAATAATAAAAATTAAAAAATAAAGAAAATCAAACAGAGCTAAAATTACTTATAGTGCTCCAAGCAACTAAAAGTAATAACTTACAAAAGATAATTAAAACAATTAAAATTAATTAATGCCAATAAATTAAAATGCAAAATATGAAAATAAAGAAACAAAATTAATTCAACTAAAATTAAACAAGCCTAAAATAAACTATGCATGTAATTAAACTACATAATAAAAGTGCATATTAAACTAACTTAAAATTTAATGCAATAAACTCTAAGAAAATAACCATAAATCTAAATGTCTAAACTATGGAATCTAAAATTAATCCTAATTATATCTAAATTCTAACTTAACAAAAAAATCGAAATAATGCATGAGAAATTTTTTGGATTTTTCAATTTAAGATGAAGACTAAATTAAAAATGCATGAAAGAAATTTAATCTAAATTAATTCTAAATGCAACTCATAAATTCTACACTAAAATTAAATCCTAAAACCTATGATAAAAAATCAACAATTAACATAAATTAAAACTAAAAATTAAATTAACAAACAAAAACACTAGAACAAACCTACAATTTTCATTTAACAATTTAGCTAATTTAACAACTAATAAAAGGAATGAAAACAATCAAAACAATATAAATGCATTAAACATTAAATTGTAAAAAGTAAATGTAGCCAAACATGGCCTTAAACGAAATGTCCCAGCTGAGTGGTCCCAACCGTGCACTGGTACTGTGCACGTTCTTCTCCAGGTCCTGCTTTCGGTCCTGTCCAGGTGCTACTCCAGGCGATGTCCGCGACCTCTGCATCTTTGCACCAGTACACGCAAATACTGAACCCGCTTCCAGCATCATCTTCAGCCTTCTCGTGCCCAGCAACTACTACAGTAGAATCAGAGATAGCTGAAGATGGAACAGAGCACTCCTACCAGCAACACTATAAACCACCGGTCTTGAATAATAAACCTTAACTCCAGCAAACAAAACACAACCGTGAACTTAGAGAGATGGTTAAAATAAAAATGGCAAAAGATTGAATAGGAAAACCGAGACAGAATCAATAGAAATGATGAAAAGAAATTAAGAACAACACTTTAACTGAGACTGAAAATGAAAAGGAAGAGAGTTAAGATCTATAAAGAAACTGTTGCAAGCTTAAAGACTGAACGACTATGCTTCGTATCCTCCTTACAACGTGCACCACCTGAAAAAAACAAAAACATTAAAACCAGTTGTGCGAAATTAACTGAAGAAATTTTGAACAGTGAAACAACTAAGAAACAGAGCAAAGCAGAGTGTGATTGTCTAGCTACTGTTGCTGTCGAGCCTAGCAAGCCAGCATCCTCATTCAATACTGCCACCACACTGCACCGTGAAGAAGCTTCTATACTGCACCGAATGGAAGCAGCCCGTCGGCTTCAACACAGCTAAGCGATTTGCCAGTTCAAGCAACCCATGTATTTTCTACTAGGACGGCAACAAAACAATCAACTCAGATTCCTAGCTTCATCATGCATCAAGTAGAACGATTCAGTGTAAATATAAAAAAAAATGATTGAAAACAAAATAACAAATGGAACTAGAGAAACTGGATTATGCTAATGATTAAACTTTAAGCAAACTAAAATCAAAACTAAAAGAAATATGTAGAGGAAAGCATGGGAAGATTGGAAGGATGTATTGCTGTCACCAGCTCCTTCAACAACCCGATTGAACAATGGAGAAATAAAGCAGAGAAACCAAACAAGAAAATAAACGGAGAGCAACAAAGAGAAAAATAAAAACTTTTAATTAAAAACTAAAACAGTAAAACAATAAAGGAATTGAACAAAACCGAGAAGAGATATGGTGGCTGCTGTCACCAGCCACCATTAGAAACTAAGAGAAACCTAAAGAAAAATATAAAACCTAACAATAAAATTTTAACCTAAAAAAAAAACTAAAGCTACCCTAAATAAAAAACTCATTTTCAATTGCTGATCATATTCTATTAATAAACCAAATTAGGGGTACAATTGTAATTTTTTTAATCCTAGATGAGTGGCATTGTTTGGCCACTTGTCTTCATTCCATTCGCTTCAGAGAAGATACTTTCTCGTCACTTGTCCTTTTGTCCACTTGGATGTGCAATGTGACCCGATGTGTGTCTTCCAAAAGGTGGGCACGGTATCCGTCGATCTTATATTTTTGAGGCGAATAAAATACGAACACCCGACATCACACGTCTCTACAACGAATGGTGACTCAGACTGTGAAATGGTAGTAGTCCAGTCTCTTTTAGCCCATTTTCAGCCAATTTTCTATCGAAACGACTGAAATTCATCCAGATTTAATTTACCTGCACACAAGAGAATTTTAATTAAATTGAGGGGATAATTAATAAAATCATATAGGGATTAAAATATTTAATTAAGAAATTAATCACAAATAATTCTATTTTAATAGAATTATCACACCCCCAAACTTGATCTTTTGCTTGTCCTCAAGCAAAACAAAATACATGTAGGAATGATAAGTACCAAACATAATAATTTCCCCAATATTATCCTCAAAGAAAAAGTACCAACTCTGATATCAAAGATTCACAATTATAAGTCCAACACTCAGAATCATTCAATCATAAGTCCTAACACAAATTGGACTCCTCGTGTGTGTGTGAATGTGTCAAAGTCACTTCACATTATATTATCCGGATCAGATTATGCAAACACAGTGAATGCAAAGTCAATGACATGTTATCATTCCCATAAGTTTGCTTTTCACTTCTCTCTCCACTAATATAGTCACAAATAACCAAAGATCAATAGGACTTCAATAAGCTTGTAATGTAAGGCTAGGGTTAAGGTATGATAAAGTCGATTTAGGTTTAATTACCCCTCAACATACATTACTTCTAAGATCTTTAATGTAAGAGCTCAAATTTATTCCCTAAACTTATTTATTTTGCTAAATCTTTTTATTCTATTTTTGTATTTTTCTTCTTCTCTTTTTTTTTTTCTCTTTTCTTTTTCTTTCTTTTTTCTTCTTTTTTTTTTTTGAAAATTTCACTGTCACCTATACCCATATGTACAAAGCTCAAGATATATCCTAATGACATTTCATGCTTTTGGGATAAGGGATAGGAACAGAGTGTTTAAGCTAAGGAAAAATATACAGGTGTATTTATAGAGAAAAGGTTATTTGGCCCAGATGGGTGACTAGGGGTAAAATATGTACAAGGATGGCTAGAAAGGTTCAAACGATCCAAAGATGGCTTAAATCATTTCCCTAATTAAGTGTGATCTAATATTTCACCTCGAGATCAAATCTAACAAATTCTAGAATATGATGCGCAAAATCAACTGAACAAATGCAATCCTATGTCCACATAAGCTTTCTCTAAATAAATATATAGATTCATGACATGACATGTGTATAGAATGAGGAAATCACAATCAGAATCAAGACAAATTCAAGAATTCAACTTCATGCTTTTCCTATAATCATGCTTCTTATTCAATCATAGTCAGACTAAATCATGGGTTATATCATCGGAATATGGGAAAACTACATGCTAAGTACTGAATCATCCCAAAATCAAACAATGTAAGCTCAAATGTTCGAAACAATTTTGCAATTTTTGCCCAAAATTTTAAAAAAAGCTTAAGTGATATCCCCTCCCCCAAACTTAAAGTGCACAGTGTCCTCAGTGTGTAGATAATATAAGAACTGAAGTTCAAGAATAGATACTCCCCTATATGATGATGATGAACAATTGAAGCTTTTATTGAGAACGTGATACTGGAAAAGCAATCTGTAAAAGAAACAAATAAAGAAACAGAAGAAAAGAGAAAATAATTGTAGAAAAAGTGAAAAGAAAAATAAATCCATTTCAAATGCAGCTAAAGAACACAACACTTAGCAATAGGGCGAAGAGTAGGAGTATCAGCCAAAGTGGTGACAGAATGTTGACAGCTAAATCCTCCTGAGCTCTATCTACTTCCTTCTTTCTCTCAGATTTCTTATGTTCAAACATTTTATCTTCTTTAACCTCCATATTAAAACACTCTTGAGAGTTATCAGGGAACTTTAAAGGTTTGAAAGCATTTAATGTCACCTCCTGATTTAGGACTCTCATGGTCAATTTCCCCTTTTACACGTCGATCAAAGTTCTACCAGTAGCTAGGAAAGGTTTGCCTAGTATAATGGGGACTTCCCTATCTTCCTCTATGTCTAATACAATAAAATTAGCAGGGAAAATATATTTGTCCACCTTTAGTAACACATCCTCAATAACCCCCTTCAAATATTTAATGGATCGATCAGCTAGCTAAAGGGTCACTGTGGTGGACTTGGCATCCCCTATTCCTAACTTTTGGTAAATTGACCAAGGCATCAGATTTATGCTAGCTCCTAAATCACACAGGGCTCTAACAAAGAACAGATTTCCTATCCTGCAGGGTATGGTAAAACTCTCGGGATCTTTGAGCTTAGGGGGTAATTTCCTTTGGATAATTGTACCACATTCCTCAGTGAAGGCCACTGTCTCATAATCTTCCAATCTTCTTTTCCTAGAGAGGATATCTTTCAAAAACTTCACATAACTTGGCATTTGCTCTAAAGCATCTGTGAAAGGAATGTTGATCTGAAGTTTCTTAAAAACCTTGAGAAATTTGGTGAATTGTTGGTCAAGCTTTTGGTTTTGAAACTTTTGAGGAAAAGGTACTGGTGGTCTAATTGAAATGGATGTGGTGGTAACATGTGTAGCATCAGAGGACGAGGAAGGCTATGAAGAAGAAGAATGTATAGATGAAGAAGCACTTAGCTTTGATTCCTTTGTAGCCTGATCCTGATGTTCCTGCTTTTTTTGAGCTGCTTCGTTAGAACTTACGGGTTGTTCAACTATGGGCTTTTCAGGTCTGGACTTAACTTTTGGATCGACTAGCTCTCTGTCGCTTCTAAGGGTGATGGCTTTCACATGTTCTTTACCCTCCCTTTGCCTAACAGGATTGACTTCAGTGTTACTAGGAAGGGTCCCTTGAGGATGTTGGCTAAGAACATTTTCTATTTGTCCCACCTGAACCTCTAAATTCTTAATTGAAGCAGCTTAATTTTGCAGGATCATTATGAACATTTCCTCAAGCGAGGACTTCTTCTCAGCTGCTGGTGCATGTAAATGTTGTGGCTGCATAGGTTGTGGTGGTGGTGGTGGTTGATGGAAGTGAGGTGGATGATGCTGAAATTGAGGTGGGGATGGTTGATGAGGCGGATGATATGGAATTTGCAGCTGTGGTGGTACATGAACTAGTGAAGCTTGAAAACCAGGGGGTTCTACAGGTCTAGAATTAGAAGATTGCCCCTTGGTTTTGGCTCCAGGAAAAGTTAGGATGGTTCTCCACCCTGGGTTATAGGTGTTTGAAAAGTGGTTGTTCTATTGCTTCTGAGATGAGGCAACATATTGAACTGATTCTAAGTTAAGCGGACACCTATCTACAAAGTGTGTACCACCACACAGATTGCAGGAAAGAAAAGGACTTTGTACAGAATAGATAGGATTAGGACTGGTGGAAGGATTATGCTAAGTACTGAGTGACTCTACCTTCTTCGTACGGTTAGCGATTTGAGAGGTCAAGGTAAATAGGGTGTATAACTCATAGATACCCGCTGACTTCTTAGGCAGTTGCCTCTCCGAAGACTATAAATAGTTGTTAGTGGCCATCTTGTCTAAGAGCTCGTAAGCGTCCTCCTCTGTTTTGCACATCAAGGCTCCACCCATAGCAGCGTCAACGATGGTCCTATTTTGGCTTGTAAGTCTATTTTAGAAAGTCTGGACTTGCAGCCATAAAGGTAGGACATGATGAGGGTACTTCCTAAGAAGCTCTTTATATCGTTCCCATGCTTCGTAAAGAAATTCAGAATCAAATTGGGCAAAGGAAGATATATCACTATGAAGTATGGCCATTTTAGAGGGAGGGAAAAACTTAGCTAAAAATTGATGGGCTAACTCATCCCAAGTAGAAATGGATCTTGCAGGTAAGGAGGTTAGCCAGTGTCGTGCCCTATCCCTAAGCGAGAAGGGGAATAATCTAAGCTTAAGCGCATCATCAGATAATCATTGTGCTTGAAGGTATTGCACAGGTCCAGGAATTGCCCGAGGTGAGCATGTGGGTCGTCATAAGGGAGCCCACTAAACAGTAAAGAGGTCTGGATCATCTGGAGGATGGAAGGCTTAATTTCGAAATTGTTTGCAGGGACAGCTGGTGGCCTAATGCCGGTATAATATCCTCCAATAGTCGGCATTGCATAATATCCAACGGTCCTAATTTCTCTATTTTCTGCCATGATATTTTGCAACGGAGCTATAATTTTCCTAGAATCCTTTCTGATTTTTCTAAAGGTTCTTTCAATTTCAGGATCTAAAGGAAAGCAATTAAAACTTTGGCTCTACACATGCAACCATCAAAAAGTCCTTATAAAAAAATTTTTTTTTAGTTTTTTTTTTAAATCTTTTCAATTTTTTTTAATTTTTTATTTTTTATGAGAGAAAATTAACTAATCTAGATTAAAGCTCTAAATATTTACAACCTAAGTATTTACAAGCTAGAATTACACCTAAGCATAATTTCACCAATATTAATTACTGCCTAATTATCTTCCCCGGCAACGGCGTCAAAAACTTGGTAGCGACTACGCCCACTCTAAGTGACCTAGACGTTCTATCCGCAAGTGCACGGGTCGTACAAGTAATAATGGGATTTGAGTCTTGAATTATCGTCTCACAGAGAAGTTGAATTGCCTAATTAAGTACCGGTTAATTTTACCCTAAGTATATTCTAGCAAATTAAGAATTTTATAATGGGTGATCTACAAGGCTAACAATACTGAAAATAATAAAAATTATAAAATAAAGAAAATCAAACAGAGCTAAAATTACTTATAGTGCTCCAAGCAACTAAAACCAATAACCTACAAAAGATAATTAAAACAATTAAAATTAATTAATGCAAATAAACTAAAACACAAAATATGAAAATAAAGAAATAGAATTAATTCAACTAAAATTAAACAAACCTAAAATAAAATATGCATGTAATTAAACTAATTAATAAAAATGTAAATTAAACTAACTTAAAATTTAATTCAATAAACTCCAAGAAAATAACCATAAATCTAAATGTCTAAACTATGGAATCTAAAATTAATCCTAATTATATCTAAATTCTAACTTAACAAAAAAATCTAAATAATGCATGAGAAATGTTTTTGGATTTCTCAATTTAAGATGAAGACTAAATTAAAAATGCATGAAACAAATTTAATCTAAATTAATTCTAAATGCAACTCATAAATTCTACACTAAAATTAAGTCCTAAAACCTATGATAAAAAATCAACAATTAACATAAATTAAAACTAAAAATTAAATTAACAAACAAAAACACTAGAATTAACCTACAATTTTCATTTAATAATTTAGCTAATTTAACAACTAATAAAAGGAATGAAAACAATCAAAACAATATAAATGCATTAAACATTAAACTGTAAAAAGTAAATGTAGCCAAACATGGCCTTAAACGAAATGTCCCAACTGAGTGGTCCCAACCGTGCACTGGTACTGTGCACATTCTTCTCTAAGTCCTGCTCTCGGTCCTGTCCAGGTGCTACTCCAGGCGATGTCCGTGACCTTTGCATCTTTGCACCAGTACACGCAAATACTGAACCCGCTTCCAGCATCCTCTTCAGCCTTCTCGTGCCCAGCAACTTCTACAGTAGAATCAGAGATAGCTGAAGATGGAACAGAGCACTCCTACCAGCAACACTATAAACCACCGGTCTTGAATAATAAACCTTAACTCCAGCAAACAAAACACAACCGTGAACTTAGAGAGATGGTTAAAATAAAAATGGAAAAAGATTGAATAGGAAAACCGAGACAGAATCAATAGAAATGATGAAAAGAAATTAAGAACAACACTTTAACTGAGACTGAAAATGAAAAGGAAGAGAGTTAAGAGCTATAAAGAAACTGTTTGCAAGCTTAAAGACTGAACGACTATGCTTCTTATCCTCCTTACAACGTACACCACCTGAAAACAACAAAAACATTAAAACTAGTTGTGCGAAATTAACTGAAGAAATTTTGAACAGTGAAACGACTAGGAAACAGAGCAAAGCAGAGTGTGATTGTCTAGCTACTGTTGCTGCCGAGCCTAGCAAGTCGGCATCCTTATTCGAGACTGCCACCACACTACACCGTGAAGAAGCTTCTGTACTGCACCGAATGGAAGCAGCCTGCCATCTTCAACACAGCTAAGCCACCTGCCAGTTTAAGTAACCCATGTATTTTCTACTAGCACGGCAAAAAAACAATTAACCCAAATTCCTAGCTTCATCATGCATCAAGCAGTATGATTCAGTGTAAATATTAAAAAAATGATTGAAAAACAAAATAACAAATGGAACTAGATAAACTGAATTATGCTAATGTTTAAACTTTAAGCAAACTAAAATCAAAACTAAAAGAAATATGTAAAGAAAAGTATGGGAAGATTGGAAGGATGTACTCCTGTCACCAGCTCCTTCAACAACTCGATTGAACAATGGAGAAATAAAGCAAAGAAACCAAATAAGAAAATAAATCGAGAGCAACAAATAGAAAAATAAAAACTTTTCATTAAAAACTAAAATAGTAAAACAATAAAGGAATTGAACAAAACTGAGAAGAAATATGGTGGCTGTTGTCACCAGCCACCGTTAGAAACTAAGAGAAACCTAAAGAAAAATATAAAACCTAACAATAAAATTTTAACCTAAAAAAAAACTAAAGCTACCCTAAAAAGAAAAACTCCTCTTCAATTACTCATCATATTCTATTTATAAGCAAAATTGGGGGTACAATTGTAATTTTTTTAAATCCTAGATGAGTTGGCATTATTTGGCCACTTGTCTTCATTCCATTCGCTTCAGAGAAGATATTTCCACGTCACTTGTCTTTTTGTCCACTTGGATGTGCGATGTGACCTGGTGTGTGTCTTCCAGAAGGTGGGCACGGTATCCGTCGATCTTATATTTTTGAGGCGAATAGAATACGAACACCCTATATCACACATCTCTACAATGAATGGCGACTCAGATTGCGAAATGGTAGTGGTCCCGTCTCTTTTAGCCCATTTTCGGCCGAAATGTTTGAAATTCATCCGGATTTAATTTACCTGCACACAAGAGAATTTTAATTAAATTAAGGGGATAATTAAAAAAATAATATGGGGATTAAAATAATTAATTAAGAAATTAATCACAAATAATTCTATTTTAATAGAATTATCAGAGAGCGTGTATGAATATGATTGCTATTAATTGGAATTTATGGAGGAGGAAAATTAAGAAGTCTGCTACTTGTCTAGTATGCTGCAAAGAAGATGAATCTATGGAACATGCTCTTTTACTATGTGATTGTACTCAATTTGTGTGGTTTGATTTAGATATCAACTATAAAATGGATAAGCAGAAAGTGACTACTTTGGATAAATGGTTGGAATGTACTTTGTTCTTAAAGGATATCAGTAAAGAATAAGCAAATAAGCTTAATTCTTTAATTGCAGTCTCATGCAGGAACATATGGAAGATGAGATGCGAGTTTATTTTTTTTTTTTAAAGTATTGATTTATTATTATGCATATGGAAAATAAACAGAGCAGTTGAGGATTTACTAATAAAGAGTGTAGCAGGAACTCTTATCATAGAGAGAGGGTGTTGCCCTTAGAAGCAAGGTGGTTTAAACCAGATATGGGATGGATAAAAGTGAACTGTGATGGAGCTTTAAGTAGTTCAGAAGGTGCAGGTCTAAGACTAGTAATTAGAAATGCTGAAGGTAGAGTGATAGCAGGAATGGCAAAGAGTATTATTGTAAGCTCTTATATGGAGCCTGAAGCTGTGGCATTTGAGGAAGGTATGAAGGTAGTTGTGGCAAGAAAGATGAATAATGTCTATTTTGAGATTTATTTGGAGATAATATATAAGGAAGTTATGCAAAACTCAAAATCCTTTCATTGGAAGATCTATCCCACTATTAGGAATATACAAAAGTATTTAGGTTCTTTTTTGAGTTGCAAGTTATCTTGGGTCAGTAGAGAGGCTAATAAAGCTGCTAATTGGATTGCAACCGGGGCTAAAAAGATGTGCCTTGCTAACTGGGTTGATTTACCCCTATATTCTTTTGTTAATATTTTGAGCAGAGATGGCTTTCTAGCTCCTCATAAGTTTTGATTAAACAATTTAGCTTAGTTCATTTAGAGAAGTAACATCAATATATTATCCAACAAAATGAATTACGCTCATAATGTTTGATTGATGTAATGATCCTCACATGGTTGCTATATTATTTTCGATATATGAATAATACAGAGTTTTGTTTCTTGACAAAAAAAATCAACTAACTAATTTTTGAAAAATTTAAATAAAAAAATTAAATTGATTGATTGCACAATTCTGCTTGAGCAAGTCTATAGACATGTTCAAGTATTAATTACTAATTATTACTTAATTATTAATTAAGAATATTTAATTATTAATTAATTTGGCTTATGGTAATTCTCTTCATTACTTTAAGGCATACCAAATTAAAAATTTGAATAATGAGAGCACAATAATAATAAAACTAGGATTGTTCTTGGAATATAAGAAAATCTAAACAAAATATGGGGAATGAGATATTAGGGGTGTACGTGAGTCAAGTCAAGATGATTTAATATTAGGCTCAAGTTTGCCTTAACTCAAAAGCTCGAGGCTTGAAGCTCAGCTCAAATGTAATCGAACATAGCTTTTGAAGCTCGACTTGACATAATACTCAAGTCGCTGGAGCTTGACTTGATAGGCTTGAACTCAACTCATTTAGGGTTAACTTGTCATTTTGAACAACATATTATAGGGTAAAATAGCAAATAAATAATAAAATATTTAAAAATAAATATTAAAAAAGCTTGATTAGGGTTTGCTAGCCACTTAAGCGAAGTATTTAGAAGTTCGAACTTAACTCGACTTGTTACTTAAATAGCTCGAACTCAAGCTTGTTTGAAAATAAACGAGTCAAACTTGAATAATTTTTTAGTTGAGCTAGAGTAGGTCACGAGGAACTTGGCTTGTTTACACCCCTATGAAATACCATGAAATGATAAAATTTCTGAAAATTCAAAATTAAACATTTTATCTAATATGTTGTCAAACGAACCAAACATCTACATTCCTGGGAATATCTTCAACACTCTAAACAGTTATAAATATCTTAATTTTCTTTATAAATATATATCCCATATTGAATTATCCATACACGGTATTAAAAAGTTACACTAGTGTAAAACAATGTTTTACATCATTTTTATAACTCCATGAAAGATTAATTATTTTACAAACCAACCATTAGATCTATCATTTATGTAAAAAACCTACTTGTATCTATTATGTATGTAAAGTTTCGAGTCAATCTGATATCCTATTATTTCGAACGAGGATAGCAAATTTTTTAATGAAACGATTTAAATTTTATTATTATTAAACTAATAGTTAAATATTTTCAATTATCTTGAAATAATTATTTTAAAACAATAAATGTTCAAATATAAAAAACTTAAATTGTTTTGATTAGATATAGGGCATACCCCTCTTTTAACACCACAAACAAAACTTTGAGGCTACAAGATTACCATGAGCATAAGCAATGCCCAACAAAATCATGCAATGCAACAAGATGCAAAAGAATAAACCTCACCTTCAAATCTCATTGAAGGTATACTCTATGGAATGGATAAAAAAGAAAGCAAAATATAGCTTCACTAATAAAATCCATGAATAACAAAATGCATGAGTGAGTAGATGAAATAAAGCATAAGCTCCATCATAAGACCTACAAAAATTTTCTACAAGCATGGACAATAAAAAGTAAGAGAAAAAATGTAAAATCCATAGAAAGTATGCTACATGTGTGGATGAAGAAAAGCAAAGTGTCTGAAATCACACCCAGGATGTAACACATACACGAGAAATGCAAGGGATAAGTTTCATCCAAGTTTTCATTCCACGCAAGAATTACAATTGACAAACTTATCATTTGCAGAGGATGAACAAAAGAAAAAGCATGATCAAAGAAAGATGTCATCACATCGATGAAATAAATTTTTTTCCTAAACTACTTTAAGTTTTGAAGATGTCCCTCTAACATGATAAAGCTATTCCCAAGATTTAAAGCATGAAGCCATCCATTGGACATGAGAAAACTATCAGCAAATCCTTTAAGGTTAGAAAATTATTCACACAACATATCAGGGCAATGCCTAATTGAGGGCAGATGTTAAGGATGGATTTAGCCCAAAGACTATCACGCCTAGCCTAGCCCAATAAGCCCAGTTTAGATCTTCTTCAGTCTCTTTGTCTTCCCAATCTCATGTCACACAACATCAAATGGTGACACATGGCATGATCTCAATGCCTCTCATAAGCCTATAAATAGGCTTTCATCCCAAGGCATAAGGTTCTTTTCTTTTTACTATCAAAGATCTGAGTATATTACTTTATGTAAGGCCCCAAAAACGTGGAAATTAGGGCTAATTTAAATTTTTTTATAACTCAATTTCTTACTTAAGGTGTATTCCTATTCAATATCAGTTTATAACTTATCCTCTATTTGTTAACCTTTCTTATATTCGACAATACATGAGATGCCCATAATTTTCATTCCTCCCTTAATCTCATTACACTCTGTATCATCATAGATTACATACATTTTCATTCCCACATGTATACAAAAAATGATTACATCCCAAAATGTTTATTGACATATAAGTATCTGTACTGTACAGGATGTCTGGGTATAAAATGAAATATACTTGAGGTGTGTACAAAAAGTAGCTTGGGGAGAGTCTTGTCCACCAGCCTACGTCGTATATGTGGTAAGCAAACGAAACAATCACTGTAAATAATCTGGAAGGATAGAAAAAAAGGGGGTGAGCTTTTGGATAGCCCAGTAAGGTGTGTATTTAAAATAACAATAGCATTCAAAACATTCAATAAAATGATGATTCTAAATTATAAACTACATTTTCTAATCAACTGTTAGAAAATATAATTTGCATACTTAGTACATAACCCTTTTTATATACCAAAATTAGATTTAATTTATTTCTTAATTCAGAACAAAACTTCAAAGTCATATAATAGCATCACTATGCATAAATTATAATCAAAACAAAATAAAATCGAAACATAATTTCATAACTTTACATACATTAAAAGCAAATCGTACTTAAAAAGATACACAATATCGAAATGTGGAGACTAGGCAATCAATATCACTATCATATGGGTAATAACCATATCATCCTCAAAATAGGGCATCCTTCGAAGAGGGAACGAAACACCTATGGCCATGGTAGGGCTATAGACTGGGTCAGAGTCCTACAGCATAACGAAAAACACCACACAGGTGTAAACAAAAATGCCACGAAGGCGGTATGGTAGACACACAGAAATATACATGTTATTGTCAAGGTCCAGCCCGTTCATAGGTCATCGGCTAGCATTCCCTTGGATCTTTAGGTCGACCCCTAGGTTTACCTTAACTCGCATGCTATATAGAGAGCCTTTAGTCTCAAATTATGTTTATTATTTTACTAAAATCATTTTCAAACTTATTTGCATAAAAGCTTATGAAAATTATGTTTCGAAAAATCATATATATGCATGCTTGTTACTTAATTGCTTATAGTTATAAAATGGTACAAAATTATGAACTTGTAAGAAAAAAAAAGGGCTTTAGGTCGTTTGAAATTCGTGCTTATTTTACTAAATGAGTTTCATGAAACAAATACTTGTTTATAGGTAAGGAACACCATTACTACAATAAATTACATTCCTTACCAATACGGGACTGGGGCTGCATGTATCGCTCGGATATAAGCTCAGCTCGATTTATGTGCCCACACCACTAGCTACCATAAACATTTCAATTATGTCCAATTATATCCAATTCATCTTTATTTACGTTCACATACATTTTACAACTTAAATGTTACTAACTAGACTATTTTTCGCCAACTTTTTCTACTTTCTTGATTTTACCGATAAACGTGCCGGCTTTAGTTATTTTGATAAATTCTTTCCTTTTTAAATTCAAACTTATCAACTTAATAGTTTAGACACTTATTTAAGTCTCTAGTTAACATATTACAACTTATCAAATTGCCAAATTTCCACACTTTTACAATATTCGACTAAATCGAGCTATAAACCGAACTTTTCGGTGTTCAACTAACATTTCACAAAACATAACACAATCAAATTTCATCTTCTCCATAACAACCAAGGGCTGGCTGAAATCCAAGCATACTCTAGGAATTATTGCTTCAAATTCTAATTTAGTAAAAATCATCTAAAATCATTAAACATCAATATATACCTAAATCATCATCTTCCATAAACTTTCTCACCTTGTTGACCAACTTTAACCTCACTTTCTTTCTCCAAAAATGTTTCTCAGCTATAGATATACATGTATACAACTTAGAATCATCTTAAACAAGCTCAAAACTAACCAAGACATTGAAAACTCAAAGTTTCTCTTACCTCTAAAATAGGACAAATTCTGCCCTTGTTCTTTTCTCTAGATTTTCACCCACGAAATCAACTTATTTGAGGTTGAATTTTTTATATATGTTAGAGGACTTAAGAAGGAAGATTTTGTTCTTTTGCCTGACTTCTAAAAATCGCTGGAAGGTGGCCAAAAAATTTCAACAATCTGAGTTACTCCAGGACGCATATGGCAACTTATAGTGAGAGGATCTCTTTTATTTCAAGTCGATTCTAGATGAACTTTACCTTTCTAGAAAGTGTTTTAAGTACCTTAACTTGGAAAAACAATCAGACTCAAAAGCCTTCTGGATGTAAGACTCAATTTTTATCGTATTTCATTATGATTCACACATTGTATGGATATTGTTATATATTAATGGAATCATAAGACGAATGATTTTGATCATATAAATATGAATGAAGTAGTCGAATGTACGTAAAATTTGAAAACGAACATTTAAGGAATTTTAAATTTAATTTATGAGATTTCAATTGTCCAGACAGAGATACAAATTTTAAATGAGAAATTATAGTGGGTCCAAGAAGGAAAGTCAGTCTAAATTGGTCCCGAACGTGTAGAAGGGTAAAATGATCAAAAGTCCAAAATTCGGTATAAATTCGATAAGAAAATTTCATTAAAAATATGGAATTGAGAAATCTTGATCAATAACGAGGAAATTATTAAATTTCGAGTCCAACTGATCAAGATCCAAAATTATTAAGGTTTACTAAAAATTCACTCGAGATAATATCCCGAAAATACGAAGAAAAATACACCGAAAAAGGGTTAAAATAAGATAAATAAATTAAATGTCACGCCCCGAAAATGCGAAAAATAGGGCAAATTTAAAACTTTTTATTCATTAATTCACAATTAAGAGTGCATTCTTGTGCAGTGTCATACATCATCACCTATATTATACCTCAGGATCTCGTCATTGAATAGTATATATTATATCATATACATTACTTGATCTCAAGTTAATTAATCCTAATACATCCCATACAATGTTATACATCAAGTATCTGCAATTATGATAATTGTCCAGGTACATGAAAAGATAAAAGATACCTCAAAATACAATATATGGCCTGGAGCTCAAGTCCTCCCCTAGCCACTACTTCGTACGTCGCAGGAAAACCCTTTTCACTTGAAGAGATCTGGGGGAAAGAGAACAGGGTGAGCTTCTAAATCGCTCAGTAAGGGGGTAAGGGACTCATTTTATAAACCAAAATGCACATCACAAAATATTTATTTGTATGTGAAACTCATTAATCTCATTTGAAAACCATAGCATGAAAGTACTCAAAATGACATTCTCATGTCTCAAATCATGTGAAAACATGAAGTAAAAAGGCTCAGTCTAGAGCAATAACAAAGCATGTGAAAATAATACGATAAACGCTTTCTCAATGAACGTGATAAAATCACTGAAATAGTAATGCACGTGGCGCAGCCACTAAACACACGTGGCATAGCCACTGATTTAAATTCACACGTGGCATAGCCACTAAACACACGTGGCATAGCCACTGAGTTAAATTTACATGTGGCACAGCCACAGGATAGGGTTTCACGTGGCAACGGCCACCAATTAGGGTTCTCACGTGGCAACGGCCACCGAATAGGGTTCTCACGTGGCAACGGCCACCAAATGGGGTTCTCACGTGGCAACGGCCACCAAATGGGGTTCTCACGTGGCAACGGCCACCAATTATACGTGGTATAGCCACAGAATGGGGTTTCTCACGTTACCAGAACGGAGAAGAATCGGGCTTACATGCTACCAGAGCAATGCCTGGTGTTTACTCAGAATTACACACCTAAGTCTTAATCACATAAGACTAGTTTGCCTTCACGTAGAACTCATAATGGTTTTTCTCTCATAAAACTCATTTGAAAACCGTTTTGTACTCAACACAAAACATAATAAAATCGAGTTCCAATCGGCAAAGAACACACATTTCTCAAATCTCGATATTGCCTTAACGTAGAGCCCAATTCATTACTCATACAAATTCGACGGTTTATAAAGCAATTTCACACTCAGCTTATAAACGCATAAAATAATGGGCTCCAACCGGCTATAAAAACCGTGTGCAATTATAACTCAACACAACACTCAACATGCTTGTTTTATAAACCACAAATCATGCTATAATAGTTTACAAATCACATACACAAATGGTTTAGATTTCCCTTACCTCTTTGCACCTCGTATAGTGCAATCGTTTCCCCCGTATCACGGACTAGCCTCGCATTCCACTCTGGAACTCCCGAGCTGTCCAAATGATGTTAAAACATCAATATTCAACTATCACATCAACCTCAATTCTCAAAATCGAGCATAATTGCTCATAACTCCTCAAATTTCTCAATTCTCATAACTCCACCACAAACCACAATCTCGCTCACAACACCTCAACATTCTATATTTCCTATGCCACAATATCTATGCTAATACACCACATTGTCTAAATCTCCATTTATAGCTCAAAATTCCTAAATTGCTAAATATCATTATCACTCCAACCACATTGTAATTTCATCAATCCCTAATCATTTTTCAGCTATTTCAGCACAATGCCAACAACTATTATCACCAAAATCATCTCAAATATCAAGATCGAGGTTTAGAAATTACCCAAAGCTTGTGGGGTGCACAACCCACGCCTCGATTCGATTCGTCCTTCGATTTCTTAGTATGTTGTTCTCCCTTTGACGAGGAACAACTTTCCTTCTTGCCACAACTTCTGATTTGGACGGAAATGGGTGCTTTGGATGAGTGAGAAAGCTAGGTTTCGGTGAAAATAGGGGTTGGAAGAGAGAGAAAGTGAAATTGCAGAAGAAAAACAGGGGTTCTTTATATAGGCTGAGGGCAGGAGATCGATCTGCCTCTTGATGAGATCGATCTGCGTTTGAATTTGGGGACGATTTGGGGTAATTTATGCCTAGGAGATCGATCTGTCGAGGGGTGAGATCGATCTCTTTATGGCTTTATGAGATCGATCTGCTCCTTGAGGAGATCGATCTTCTCCCAAACAGAATCATTTGGAGATCGATCTCTTCCTCATGAGATCGATTTTCTCTCAAACAGAATCAAAAGGAGATCGATCCTCTTCCATTGGAGATCGATCTGCTCCTCAAATTCCTCCTTCCTTGTCATTTTTAACTCACCAGATCGATCTCTCCTTCTCCCAGATCGATCTGTCCTCATAACTTCACACTTATTTTAACACTTAACATATAAATCTCCAATTATCATTCCCACAATTCACTTAGCTCAATAAATTACACTTCAAATTCTTATTACATCATTAAAATATATCTAAAATTCTCAGATCTCACATTAAATAGATTGAATAAATTAATAATATAATATAATATATAATTTATGAGATATTTTTGGATTTTTAATGATATTTTAATGATTATAATAATAAAAAATAAATTATAAATATAATAATAAAATAATTTTTTCAGAAAAAAGAGAATCACGAATCGCGATTCTGAAAACAGAAAAGGAAATGAAGTGACGATAGGCGAAACGAGGGAGAGCACTGACAAGCCACCACTGGTGACCGAGGAGGCTAGGCGAGGGTCGAAAAAGGTAGCCGACACCCACGCGACCCTCTTACCACCGAAACACGCTGCACCGACGCCGAAATCTGGTAGATTGAGGGAGAGAAGGCCAAGAGGGAGAAGAGAGGAACGGCGACCACCGACGGGGTTTCGGTCCAACCCAAGGCTAGCCGAATGTTCCCCTACTCTAGGCGCACCGATTGGCACCAGAAACGGCTCGGGAACCAGCCCAAAAAGAGATGAACGGCGACGGGGAAGTCTGAACCGGTATGGATCGATTCAGTAAGAAGAGAACTGGGCTGAACCGATCGGTCTGAACCGGGCTGAACCGGACCAAACTAGTTCAGCCAAGAAAGAGATGAAAAGGGGAGAAAAAGAAAGAAAAAGAGAAAAAGGAAAAAAAGGGGAAGATTTTCGGGGATACATCGGACTTCGGGTAAGTCGGTAAGAGATCAAAAGTGAACGAATTGATTTTTGGGAATTTAATTTAAAATTATATTTGATCAAAAATTAACTCCGAAATTAAATATAAAATTGTGCAGTTCGACGAGAAATCGCGTACATGAGCTCGATCGAACTCTGTTTTGCACACCATCGCATAATCTCAGGTAAGTAAAGCACATTTACGACAATATATGTAATTATCACGTATTAAAGATTTATTTTACGAATTACGGATTAAATTTCGCATTTAGTGGATTATATTGGGATTTTTAATTAAATTGTCGTAAATGATATACGGGCTATCCAATGAGTTTGGAACGAAGCCTGATGAGTATTAGTAGGTCCAATGAGCCCAATAGACCCGAAAATGGGATTTAATAAGTGGAAACAAGTTGAAAAAGGGGTCGAGGCCCATTAATGTGCAATCGGGCCCAATAAAGTAAAACGGGCCCAGTGTTTTAGATTCGATCAGTAAGAGTGAAATACTTATCGTATATTAGAATTGACCCAAAGATGTGGTTATATGCAGCTCCGTAGACTTGGTCTATAGCGAATTGGACTGAGAGACCTGGCATGTTCGAGACGGGATAAGCTTGCGCATGATTCCAGGTAAGGGAATTTTATGGACTGCTAGAGCTAACTTTACGCAATTTCGACATCATTTACATTCCCTAAAATTGTCTGAATGATCTAGATTTAAAATAGGAATTTTGGGTGCCCGGATGGGTAAATGACCAAAATACCCCTGTGAAGGGTAAAATTTCAAAAATTAGAAAACGTTGGAAGGAGCAAGAGCAAGAGGTTCCTTCTTCTTTTGGAGGTGTTTTGTCATGTACATGGGTAGGCTGGCTAACTTTTAAATAAAAATGCACAACATTGCATATTTTCAACAATGTGATTTCTTGTGGAAATTGTTTTGAGATAACAGAGCCGTCTACGTGATTTTATGAAAATGTGATGTGCTAGAGCTAAGCTCGCATGAGTTTTGATTTATGTGATGCATGCATTAGTGCTGGAGCAAGGGCTCGCACTAGAGTTTTACATGCATAGGTGTTGGAGTCTAACTCGCACTAGATTTTCATATGATTTTTATGACACTGTGCTGGCGGCTAGCTCGCACTAGTTTTACATGATTTGACAGAGTGTTGGAGCTTAGCTCGCACTAGATCTTATGAGATTTTATGAAATGCATGCTGGAGCTTTGCTTGCACGAGATTTTACTTGATTTTATGAGAGTGCTGGAGCATCGCTCGCACTGATTTTATGAGACATACGATAAGCCGTGCTTGGAGCATCAGGTAGACTATGTGTCACGCCGATTAAATATACTCGCACGTGCGTTTTGAGACAGGCATGATTATGGATATGATATATGGGTCCATGGAGTACGTTGTACCGTGCTGGGATTGATTATGTGGCATCTTCGGATGCGAGTAGCATCTTCGGATATGAGTTATCGGACAGGACTAATTGGATGGACTGACCCACCTCCCGGGGCAGTTCCCGATAGTGGTGAGACCCTGCACACAGGATCCATGTAGCAGAGGGATCACGAGGACATATGACCATAGTCTTGGTTATTTGACTAAGATATATATATATATAGTGCCAAGTCTCGCATGTTGTTACTTGATGTTTTGAAAATCATGTTTTGTGAATTTCGTGTGAGTCTGGATCACCCGAGGGAGGGGTTGAATCCTGACTAAGATGTGATTTTAATGAGAATGAAACTGGGTTTTAAACTGAACTTGCATGATGTTATTTCCATTCTATTTAAACCAATGCATGATGTAAAGTGGTTTTACATGACATTCATTGTGTCGCATGTTGCTATTGCTTTGAAAAGCATTTTATATCATGGTTTTGTGTGAGTCAGGAACACTCGAGGGAGGGGTTGCGTCCTGGCTGTGTTGTGAAATTTTAACGAGAATGAAATGATTTAAATGGATTTGCATGTTGAGTTTTCCATGCTCTTTGAAATCCATATGTGAACTTGTTTTACATGACATCATGAATTGTAGGATCTATGTTGAAATGTGTGGAGAAAGGGTGGTTTATGCGTGGCACCACATTCATGTAGGTAGTATGGTTACCTACTTGTTCATAGGATTGCCTTACTGAGCTTGATGTGCTCACCCCTTTCATTTTCCTACATAGATTTCTTTCAGTAGACTTTGAGGTGACTAAGTACTGTATTCCTGATATCTGCTGCTACCCATCACTTGAGGTATATACACTTGTACATATTGTATCTAAATAAGAATAGCACAACAATATGTTTATAAGTAACTTTCGGGGATGTATAGACACTGTAAACACTTGTAAATGAATGAGAAAGAATTAGTGAAAAACTCATGTGTTTACCTTTCCTTTAATAAAGAATTAAGTTATATGGTGAATGAATGGTAGGACTAGCATTGACGCATAGCCCAATTGTTACTGGAGTGTGGTCTCAATCAGAGGACAGGTAAGTATGAAAGAAAAATAAAAAATTTACTCTGATTTTTGGGTCGTGACACTGGAACCCCTTCAAATTGAGCTTTTTTTGTCGGGCCTGCACTGTGCTGGGCTTGGGTTGCCTTGTTTTCAGAAAATCTCCAAAAATTATTTCCAGTTTATTTTCTTCCAAAATTTACCACTCATGTGTTATAATAAGTCCCTAGTATGTTCCATAAAAATTATGGGCCCACTTGTTTAAGAAACTTTTCCCGTTTAGGCCCGTTTTACCCGATTTAGTGATTATCGATAAAAATTCTTTAAAGTTTTCGGTTTACTTTGAAAATTAATTTAACCATCGAAACCTCAATAACCTGATTTAATTCTAATTCTCCAAATTAAATATGCCTTATATTAATTTCTTATGGTCTCAGAATAATTTTTACGGATTTATGGAATTTATTTCGAATTTATTTCAATTACTAAGCCCAATTTCTCGATTTAGTGCTAACCCGAGATTTACTAACTTATTTCACTCCAATCACTTTAGTTTCACCTTTCATCCATAAAATCATGTTTATATGAATGTCAATTCATAATGAACTCTTACTTGACACTTTACCTCAATTTTTGTGCCTTGAGTTCAATTCTCCATCATCTGAGCTCTTGGTTCCTTCGGGCCCTACACGAACACTTAGGTAAGTTTTGAATTTCTCTCTTAGCTTTTAAATAAATAATAGTATGAAAAATTTGGATTTCACATTTATCCCCACCTTTTTTGAATTTGATCCTCCAAATTCAGCTACGTCCATCAAACAAACGGGGGTACTTCTGTCTCACAAGGCTCTCTAGCTCTTAAGTTGCTTCTTCTACTAAATGGTTCTACCAGACAACCTTTACTAATGGAATTGTCTTCATGTGAAGTACTTTCTCTTTTTTGTCAAGGATCCGAACAGGTTCTTTCACATAACTAATATCTCCCTAAATATCTAAGGATTCATACTCGATAACATGAGAGAGAACCGAATTATACTTCCTCAACATAGAGATGTGGAAGACATTATGTATCCCATAAAGTTATGGTGCTAAAGCTAACCGGTAGGCAACATGTGAGATCCCGTATAGGTTAAACCTTGTACATATATGTAAATGAAACCATAAGTATGGTGATATACTTGTAATGTGAAGTATATGTGATGTAAGTCCATAAGTTTAATGTACACACTTGTAATAAGAGTTGTGATTGTACGTACAAGTTACATTATATATGAATATGAAGAAATGGACTTAAACATGTGAAGAAAGTGAGTGGAGTGGAATATGAGTAGTATGATAAAATAGAAGGAGGATTGCATAAGTTGTGCACTTCTATTTGGTTTATATTAAGTACCTTTAGTTATACAAAGATTTCACTCAAGTTTAATAGGTATAAAGTATGAATGGATGCCATTTTCAAGTCAAAAAGATGATTAGATGAGAAAATGACCATGGCAACAAAATGTATGAAGTTTCATATGTGTTGTTGTAGAAAAACTGTAAGAAATCTGGAAGTATGAATGATAGATCGATCTCATAAGATGAGAGATCGATCTAGAAGAGCCAAAATGCTCTTATTTCGAGCAATGGAATAGAGCAGATTGATCTCCAATGGAGCTAGATCGATTTGCTAAACATTCTGTAAAGAGAAGATCGATTTCAAGGCAAGCAGATCAATTTCATTAAGCTCTCGGGTTGAAGCAGATCGATCTCATCCCAAGCCAGATCGATCTCTTTAAGTTATTGTCTGAGACAGATCGATCTCAAGATGTGAGACCCCGTATATGTATAATTGTAATGTACACATAGAAATGTAAAAGGGAGTTATACTATGATTTCATAAGTGAAGTGTATGTAATGTAAGTCCATAAGTTAATGTACACACTTGTAATAAGAGTTGTGATCGTGCATACAAGTTACATTATATATGAATATGAAGAAATAGACTTAAACATGTGAAGAATGGGAGTAAAATGGAAAATGAGTAGTGTGACAAATGGAAGAAAGGTTTCATAAGTTGTGCACTCCCATTTGGTTTATATTAAGTACCTTTGGTCATACAAAGATTCTATACAAGTTTTAATGTGTATAAAGTATTAATGGATGCCATTTTCAAGTCTCAAAGATGATTGGATGAGAAAATGACCATGGCAACAAATTAAGGATGTTTTGGTATAAGTTTCTGTAGGAAACTACAGTAAAATCTAGAAATTATGCAAGCCAGATCGATCTCATAGGATGAGAGATCGATTTGGATGAGCCAAAATGCTTGTATTTTAGCAAAGGAATAGGGCAGATCGATCTCCAATGGGGCCAGATCGATCTCCTAAACATTCTGTAATGAAAAGATCGATCCTCAAGCATACAGATAGATCTCCTTAGCTCTCTATTTGGAGCAGATCGATCTCAAGCTGCGATAGATCGATCTCATGCTTAAAATGTTGTGGAAAAGAGGAATTTAAGGGGATCAGATCAATCTCCTCCTAGTGCAGATCGATCTCCTCAAGCTAGTTCTATAAAAAGGGCGTTGAAAATATACACATTTTGGGACAAAACCATTTCCTTCCCTTTTCAACCCAAAATCTAGTTTTCTCTCTCTAAATCCAACCATTTTCAAGGAGATTTGAGGGAAGACTATTAGAGGTAAAGTTGTTCACATCAAGGAGAAGAACAACATAGTTTGGAGGCACTTACCCATTTGTTGGATTGAAGGAACAAGGGGCATTTCTATTTGCAGTAAAGAGAAAATCCAAAGAGGTGAGTTTCTAAAGCACCAACTTAAGTACATTGATAAGCTATTGATGTTTGGGGTTGATTGAGGTGGTTAGTGTTGTTAGAAACTATCTAAAATGCATTGGAATGATTATGACCTAGAAATAGTGTAGTGTGAGAAAGTAGAATGTATGGAGATTAATGAGAAATGGGATATCTAGAGTTGATAATAGTGTTATGGGTATGATTTTAAGATGTTGTTAGTGAATAAATTGTAAGATTTACCTAAAAGGGGTAAAATGTGGATTTAGGCATTGGTAAATGCAAAGATGGTTCATATTCACTAATGAGGTCAAATGTGAGTTAACAACTTTAACTCAAGTGGGTTGGATGATTTGCATCGCAGCTTTCGAGGATACACCGGAGCAAAGAGAGACAAGAGCATAATAAGCTAAGAGGAAAAGAGAGTCACAGTCAGGTAAATCGAGGTAAGGGAATTGTGTGGCCTCTTAGAGAAACCTGTGTGCAATTTGGGCGCTTAAATGCTTTGCTAGAATGCAAAAGATGTTAGGAAATGAAACTGGGTGATTGAAGGGAAAAAGTTGGGTGTTTGACAAATATGCTAGAAAATAAAAGCATAGTGCTTTGGAAAATCATGTTTTGTTACTTTTTAGCAAGTGATTGGTAGGTTGGCTAGCATTTGAAATGAATTGCAAAAGAAATGAGTTGTTTTGGTTTGTTAACCACACTTTACAAAGAAATGAGCCACCTATATTGTTTTCGTGAGAATGAAAGCGTGCTAGAGTATGACTCGCACGAGATTTGACGTGTTTTATACACATGAGTGCTAGAGCTTAGCTCGCACTAGTTTTCACATGGATTTCATATTAGTTTTGGCGTGGTGCTTAGAGCTTAGCTCGCACTAGATGCCTACCTTATTTGTTATCGTGCTTGGACCTTCGGGCTCGCACGTGCATTTGTGATTTTGACATGTTGATAGCCCTGTTAGGAGCTTCGGGTAGATAAGAGGTCGTACCGATTAAATAGGCTTACACGTGAGTTTTGAGATGTGGCGTGATATGATGTGTTGATTGGGTCCATGGAGTACGTTGCACCGTACATGTAGCATGGAGTACGTTGTACCGTGTTGAGATGTGATATGTCGTCTTCGGACGAGATCTACTATGGATCGATTGGTTGGATTTGACCCACCTCCCGTGTGAAAACAGATAGTGGTGATATCCCACACACTTGATCCGTGTAGCCGGTATCACAGGTTATGGCCATAGACCTAAAGGTTATTACCTTTTATTGAATTACCTATCTCACATGTCTAATGCTTTGTGAATAAATCCATGTTTGAAATGATTTATGGGTCAGGGCAGTCCAAGGGAGGGGCTAAGACCTAATAAGTGTTGAATTGTTTTGAGATATCGATTGTTAATGGTTTAAAGTGCACCGACTCATGATGATTAATGCCATGCCTTATTGTGAAAAATGCATGATGGGTAATGCCATGCTTTATTGTAAACTATGTATGATGATTTATACCATGCTTTGAAATAAATTGTGCACTGGATTTTAATAGCATGAATGCTTTACATACCATTAACATAATCATATACTCATGTTTTGAGATAAATGAAGAACTAAATGCTTTTGAGCATGGCATCACGATCACGTAGATAGTGCAGTGTCTACCTGTTCGCATGATTGCCTTACTGAGCGTGTGGTTTGCTCACCCCCTTATTTTCCCCTCTCTACAGAGATTTGAGTATAGAGTGAGTGTGACTGGAGGCATTCCCTTTTGGTAATCCGCTGCATCCCATCACGTAAGGTATACACACTGTTGTAATTTTGTATCTAAACTTACGATAGCACAATACCATTTTGTATGTAATTATTGGGGATGTAAAATAATATTATTGGGGATGTAAAATAATGTAAACACATGTAACAACTCTGATATATATATATATATATACATTTATACAAGTGTTTACTCATAAATGATGTACAATTGAATTAGTATGGTGGAGTGAGTTAGACGTCGACACACAACCTAACTGTTGAGAAGAGTAGTTGTTCAGAATTGAGAAAGGACGAATAATAAATGATGCATGAAAATGTAAAAAATTTACACTTATTTTGGTAAGTTGAGGATTGTGACAGAAGTTGGTATCTGAGCCCGAGTTGGTCTGACGTGTGTCGTGTCTAAAATATTTAATAAGTTGGAAAATTGCATCCTCATGTTACTGTGCTTGTTTAGATACAAATTGTGTGTGTCGATGGGTTAACTAAGAAATTGAGATGTATGCAGGGAAGTGAAACATTATGCCTAATACCAGTCGCGGTAGAGGGATGAGAGCACAAGCTCGAGGCCGTAGTGGTAGGCCTGGGGGTAATGTTGAGCTAGAAACACACGAGGTTCAGGATGATATTGAAGTGGAGGCTGAGGTTAAGCACGCTCCACAGGGTCCAGAGGAGAGGCCCGAGAGTACTGAGGCTCGCTTCGCGAGGATTGAGCGAAGCATTGAGATTATATTGGAGTTGGTCTCCCAACCCTTACCTGGAGTTTGCGGTAGACAGAGTCCCATTACATAGGGTGATGCCGAGCAGGCAGTAGCTCCTGAGGCATAGGCAAGGGAAGCCTAAAGGCCACAGATGACAAATACCCCACCCATACAGGATGTGCCTACGCCGGTTGCTACACCAGGCAATAGAGGTTGGGGATATGGATATGACTTGGATAGACTGCAGCAGTTCCAAAAGTTTGGATCATCGTCTTTTAGTGGAGTTAAGGACCTAGTGGTAGCTGAGGATTGGATTAGTGAAATCGAGAAGTTGTATGGGTTCTTTGAGTTCACTACTACTGAGATGGTAGTGTTTACTGCGTTTATGTTGAAGGGATCAGCAGAACATTAGTGGAAATCCACCAGGCCTATTTTGAGAGCCCGACATATTGAGATCAGCTGGGATATATTTTTAGAGGCCTTACGGAGACAGTATGTTTCGGATACCACTCAAAGAAAGATGATAATGGCATTTTTAGGACTGACCCAAGGGAGTAGGATTGTGGATGAGTACGAGACGACCTTTATCTCCCTGGGCAAGTATGATCCCAATACGATGAGTAATGAGGCTAAGAAAATCTAGACATTTTTAGATGGTTTGAGACCGACCATCAGGTATAGGCTGGTTCCCCTGGATATATCGACCTATGAGGAGGCAGTACGCAGGGCACAATTATGTGAACAAGATGCTAATAGAATTGCCTTGGAGTTTGGAAAGGTTAGTAAGATGAGGGACAGAGATAAGAGGAGACCAATGATGGATAGAGGCTTCACCTATAAGGGAAGCAAGAGATTTTTTGGAAAGCGAACGGGGATCGAAGAGGTTCGGGAGAGGACAGTTAATACTCCCATGTATCCGACCATTGCTCCAGCTAAAGGAATTGTGATTGGAGGGCCACAGCCTATGACAGAGCAATGTAACAAGTATGATAGGTACCATGGAACTCAACCATGCTATGGACCTCAGGTAGTGTGTTTTAGATGCGGGAAACCAGGGCACATAATTAGGGATTGCCTAGCGATGACAGAGAGAGCCCCATAGAAGGGCAAAGAGCCAGAGAGAGCTCCAGTTGGGATAGCTGCTCCGAGGACGAGGACTACAGCTGAGGAAAAGGGGGGGCAAGCAGTAGGTGTAAGCAGAAAGCGAGTGCACGTGCTGGACCAGGACACTGTAGATCAGTCTTTGGATGTGGTAAAAGGTACAATCCAAATCTTTGATTTAGAAGCATTTGTATTGTTTGATCCTGGTGCCACACATTCCTTTATTTCACCATTCTTTGCATGTAAATTGTTGAAGCATGTAAAACCCACACTGCTTGATAAAATGTTGTTGATATCTACCCGTATGAAAGATAGTCAGTTAACTGAGCATGTATATAGAGATTGTAAGATAAGGATAGGAGGTAAAGAAATGGCAGTCGATTTAATTTTATTAAATATGAGTGATTTTGATTTAATCCTAGGGATGGATTGGCTGGCTGCAAATCATGTTGTTATGGATTGTCATGCAAAAACTTTGATGTTTCCAAAGATAGCCAACCTTGTAGTAAATTTGTAAAATGAAATTAAAGAACATGATTATTATAAGTGTGATGAGTACAATCATGATACATGATGTATGAAAGATAAATCTGTTTATCAATCTTGTGTGTGAATATGATGATTTATGCTTACTAATGGTGGAAAGAATAATGTGAAGGGTTCATCGCTTATGTGATTGAGACGGATAAGGCACGTCTGAAACTGGGATACATACTAGTGGTTAAGGAGTTTCCAGATGTCTTTCCGGATGAGTTACCAGGGTTAAGGGATACATACTAGACTTGGCACCTGGTACAGAGTCGATATCCAAGCACCGTACAGAATGGCTCAAGTTAAGTTGGAGGAGTTAAGGAAATAGTTACAAGTGTTGCTGGAGAAGGGGTTCATCAGACCGAGTGTCTCACCTTGGGGAACACCAGTTCTATTTGTAAAGAAGAAGGATGGAAGCCTCCGATTGTGTATAAATTATCGGTTGAATAAGGCCACCATCAAGAATAAGTATCCCCTTCCACGCATCGATGACTTATTGGATCAGCTTAAGGGAGCCCAGGTCTTTTCCAAGATAGATATGAGATCAAGGTACCATCAGTTGAAGATACGGAGTGGAGATGAACCTAAGACAGCTTTTCACACCCGGTATGGACATTATGAGTTTATGGTTATACCATTCGAGTTGACGAATGCTCCCATAACTTTTATGTCGTTGATGAATGAGGTATTTCACTAGTACCTGGATCGATTTGTTATTATGTTCATTGATGATATACTAGTGTACTCAAGATCTAGAGAGGAGCATGAAAGGCACCTAAGGATATTGCTATAGACCCTTAGAGAGAAGAAGTTGTACGCTAAACTCAGTAAGTGTGACTTTTGGTTGGAATAGATCTCTTTTTTGGGTCATATAGTATCAAAAGATGGAGTGTCAGTGGATCCATCTAAGATTGAGGCAGTGACACAGTGGCAGAGACCCCAGACAGTGACAGAGATAAGAAGTTTTTTAGGTTTAGCTGGGTATTATCGAAGATTTGTAGAGGGATTCTCAAGGTTGGCTACTGCTTTAACACGTCCCATAAGGAAGAGTGAGGAATTTGTGTGGGACGAGAAGTGTGAGGAAAGTTTTGAGGAGTTGAAAAGGAGATTAACCACAGCTCCGATCCTCACCATTCCTACCAGCTCAGGAGGTTTTTCGGTGTATACGGATGCTTCACACCTAGGACTGGGTTGCGTATTGATGCAAGATGGGAAGGTAGTAGCCTATGGATCAAGGCAGTTAAAGGATCATGAGAGGAACTACCCGACCCACGATTTGGAGTTGGCGACTGTAGTGTTTGCGTTAAAAATATGGCACCACTACCTTTTTGGAGAGAAATTTCAAGTGTTTACGGATCACAAGAGCCTTAAATACATGTTCTCACAGAAAGAGTTGAACATGAGATAGAGGAGATGGCTCGAGCTCTTAAAAGATTATGATTGTGGGATCCTATACCACCCGGGTAAAGCAAATGTGGTTGCTGATGCATTGAGTAGGAAACATCTCGAGATGGTGTCATTCATGATGGTCAGGGAACATGAGCTGTTGGAGCAGTTTACGAACCTCAGTTTGGATGTGACCCCGCCCAGTATTGATAGTGGTGTTATGGTAGCTAGCCTGTAGTTGGAACCGAATTTGGTAGATCGAATCCGACAGGCTCAGCGAATTGATCAGCAGTGCAGTGATATTGTCGGGCAGATACAGAGGGGCACAGAGATTGATTTTGAGTTGAGTTCATATGGATTGTTGAGGTTCAGAGGTAGGGTATGTGTTCCTGATGATGCAGAGATCAAAAGGTTGATCTTGACAGAGGCTCACTCATTGAAGTATACGATACATCTAGGGAGTACTAAGATGTATCAAAACCTTCAAAATGTTTATTAGTAGTCTGGGAGGAAAAAGCACATTGCTGAATATGTTGTTAAGTGTCTCATTTGCCAGCTGGTGAAGGTAGAGCATCAGAAGCCTGCAGGGTTATTGTAGCCTCTACCGATACCGACTTGGAAGTGGGAGCATGTCACCATGGTTTTATGATGGGATTACCGAGGACCCGCAAAGGTCATAATACCATATGGGTGATTGTGGATCGGTTGACGAAGTCAGCCCATTTTCTAGCTATGAGAGCTACCGATACTCTGAGCCAGTTAGCGAACTTATATATGCGCGAGATAGTGAGGCTACATGGAATTCCAGTGAGCGTTGTTTCTGATAGGGATGCCCGCTTCACTTCCCACTTTTAGAAATGTTTTCAGGAAGCGATGGGGGCCCAGTTGAGTTTTAGCACTGTGTTTCATCCTCAGATAGATGGTCAGTCAGAGAAGACTATGCAGACCTTGGAGGATATGTTGAGAGCGTGTGCGTTAGATTTTGGAGGGCTCTTGGGACGACTATTTTCCACTCGCAGAGTTCGCCTATAATAACAGTTTCCACGCGAGTATCGGGATGGCACCATATGAGGTATTATATGGGTGAAGATGTCGTTTCCCTATTGTATAGGAAGATGTTGGTGACAAACAGATCTTTGCTTCCGACTTGGTTAGACAAGCCTCTGAGGAAGTCCAATTAGTATGTGAGAGGTTACGGACAGCTCAGAGTAGGTAAAAGAGTTACGCTGACAAGAGACGGAGACCACTAGAGTTTGATGTGGGTGAGTCGATGTTCTTGAAAGTTTCTCCTTCGAAGGGAATTATGAGATTTAGTAAGATGGGTAAGCTGAGCCCTAGTTGATGCGGGAGAAGTATCCCGAGTTATTCAGAGATTGAATTGGTTCTAATTTGGAGGACCAAATTTTCTAAGTGGGGGAGAATGTGAGACCCCGTATATGTATAATTGTAATGTATACATAGAAATGTAAAAGGAGATATACTATGATTTCATAAGTGAAGTGTATGTAATGTAAGTCCATAAGTTAATGTACACACTTGTAATAAGAGTTGTGATCGTGTGTACAAGTTACATTATATATGAATATGAAGAAATAGACTTGAACATGTGAAGAATGGGAGTAAAATGGAAATTGAGTAGTGTGACAAATGGAAGAAAGGTTTCATAAGTTGTGCACTCCCATTTGGTTTATATTAAGTACCTTTGGTCATACAAAGATTCTACACAAGTTTTAATGTGTATGAAGTATTAATGGATGCCATTTTCAAGTCTCAAAGATGATTGGATGAGAAAATGACCATGGAAACAAATTAAGTATGTTTTGGTATAAGTTTCTGTAGGAAACTGCAGCAAAATCTGGAAATTATGCAAGCCAGATCGATCTCATAGGATGAGAGATCGATCTGGATGTGCCAAAATGCTTGTATTTGAGCAAAAGAATAGGGCAGATCGATCTCCAATGGGGCCAGATCGATCTCCTAAACATTTTGTAATGAAAAGATCGATCCTCAAGCATACAGATCGATCTTAAGCTTCGACAGATCGATCTCATGCTTAAAATGCCGTGGAAAAGAGGAATTTAAGGGGACCAGATCGATCTCCTCCTAGTACAGATAGATCTCCTCAAGCTATTTTTATAAAAAAGGTATTGAAAATCCACAGATTTTGGGACAAAACCATTTCCTTCCCTTTTCAACCCAAAACCTAGTTTTCTCTCTCTAAATCTAACTATTTTCAATGAGATTTGAGGGAAGACTATTAGAGGTAAAGTTGTTCACATCAAGGAGAAGAACACATAGTTTGGAGGCACTTACCCATTTGTTGGATTGAAGGAACAAGGGGCATTTCTATTTGGAGCAATGAGGAAATCCAAAGAGGTGATTTTCTAAAGCACCAACTTAAGTACATTGTTAAGCTATTGATGTTTGGGGTTGATTGAGGTGCTTAGTATTGTTAGAAACTATCTAAAATGCATTGGAATGATTATGACCTAGAAATGGTCAAGTGTAAGAAAGTGGAGTGTATGAGATTAATGAGAAATGGGATATCTAGAGTTGATAATAGTGTTATGGGTATGATTTTAAGATGTTGTTAGTGAATAAATTGTAAGATTTACCTAAAAGGGGTAAAATGTGGATTTAGGCATTGGTAAATGCAAAGATGGGTCATATTGACTAATGAGGTCAAATGTGGGTTAACAACTTTAACTCAAGTGGGTTGGATGATTTGAATCGCAGCTTTCGAGGATACACTGGAGCAAAGTGAGCCAAGAGCGCAATAAGCTAAGAGGAAAAGAGAGTCGCACTCAAGTAAATCGAAGTAAGGGAATTATGTGGACACTTAGAGATACCTGAGCGCAATTTGGGCGCTTAAATGCTTTGCTAGAATGCATGAGATGTTAGGAAATGAAATTGGGTGATTGAAGGGAAAAAGTTAGGTGTTTGACAAATGTGCGTGAAAATAAAAGCATAATGCTTTGGAAAATCATGTTTTATTGCTTTTTAGCAAGTGATTGGTAGGTTGACTAGCATTTGAAATGAATTGCAAAAGAAATGAGTTGTTTTGGTTTGTTAACCACACTTTGCAAAGAAATGAGCCACCTATATTGTTTTCGTGAGAATGAAAGTGTGCTAGAGTATGACTCGCATGAGATTTGACTTGTTTTATACACGTGAGTGCTAGAACTTAGCTCACATTAGTTTTCACATGGATTTCATATTGGCTTTGGCATGGTGCTTGAAGCTTAGCTCACACTAGATGCCTACCTTATTTGTTACCGTGCTTGGAGCTTTGGACAGACTAGGTGTCGCACCGATTAAATAGGCTCGCACGTGCATTTGTGATTTTGACATGTTAATAGCTATGTTTGGAGCTTCGGGTAGATAAAAGGTCTACCGATTAAATAGGCTCACACGTGAGTTTTGGATGTGGCGTGATATGATGTGTTGATTGGGTCCATGGAGTACGTTGTACCGTGTTGAGATGTGATATGCCGTCTTCGGACGAGATCTGCTATAGACCGATAGGCTGGATTTAACCCACCTCTCGTGTGGAAGCAGATAGTGGTGATATCCCACACACCTGATTCGTGTAGTCGGTATCACAAGTTATGGCCATAGACCTAGAGGTTATTACCTTTTATTGAGTTGCCTATCTCACATGTCTAATGCTTTGTGAATAAATCCATGTTTGAAATGATTTGTGGGTCAGGGCAGTCTGAGGGAGGGGCTGAGACCTGACAAGTGTTGAATTGTTTTGAGATATCGATTGTTAATGGTTTAAAGTGCACCGATGCATGATGATTAATGCCATGCCTTATTGTGAAAAATGCATGATGGGTAATGCCATTCTTTATTGTAAACTATGCATGATGATTTACATCATGCTTTGAAATGAATTGTGCACTGGATTTTAGTAGCATAAATGCTTTACATACTATTAACACAATCATACACTCATGTTTTGAGATAAATGATGAACTAAATGCTTTTGAGCATGGCATCACGATCACGTAGATAGTGCAGTATCTACCTGTTCGCATGATTGCCTTACTGAGCGTGTAATTTGCTTACCCCCCTTATTTTTTCCTCTCTACAGAGATTTGAGTATAGAGTGAGCGTGACTGGAGGCATTCCCTTTTGGTAATCCATTGCATCCCATCACGTAAGGTATACACACTGTTGTAATTTTGTATCTAAACTTACGATAGCACAGTAGCATTTTGTATGTAACTATTAGGGATGTAAAACAGTGTAAACACATGTAACAACTCTGATATATATACATTTATACAAGTGTTTACTCATAAATGATATACAATTGAATTGGTATGGTGGAGCGATTTAGACGTCCACACACAGCCCAACTGTTGAGGAGAGTAGCTGTTCACGATTAGGAAAGGATGAATAATAAATGATGCATGAAAATGCGAAACATTTGCACGTATTTTGGTAAGTTGTGGGTCGTGACATAAGGTTTCGACAGATCGATCTCCTGCCTTCATATGCTGTGCAAAAAGAGGGATTTTAAGAGGACCAAATCGATCTCCACCCAGGGCAAATCGATCTCATCAAGCAATTTCTATAAATAGGAGCAGTTGGATTTGCAGGTTTTGAGAACAAAACATTTCCTTTCATCTTTCAAACCCAAAACCTAGATTTTACTCTCTAAAATCTATCCATTTTTAAGAGGATTTGAGGTAAGGCTATTAGACACAAAGTTGTTCACATCGAGGAGAAGAACAACTTAGCTTGGAAGCATTTTCTTCATTTGTTGGATTTAAAGAACAAGGGGCATTTCTATTTGGAGCAAGGAGGAAATCCAAAAAGGTGAGTTTCTAAAGCACCAACTCAAGTACATTGTTAAGCTATTGATGTTTGGAGTTGATTGGGGTGCTTAGTAATGTTAGAAACTATCTAGAAATGCAATGGAATGATTATAACCTAGAAATGGGTTAGTGTGAGAAAGTGAAATGTAGAGGATTAAATGATGAATAGGATATCTTGAGATGATAGTGGTGTTATGGGTATGATTTTAAGATGATGTTATGGAATGAAATTGGTAGGCTTACCCAAAAAAGGGTAAAATGAGCATTTAAGGCATTGGGTGAAATGTACAGTTGAATGAGAGTTAGCAATACTAACTCGTGCGTATGATGAATGAATTGCAGCTCCCGAGGATACACCGGAGCAAATTGAGCCACAAGCGCGAGAAGCTAAGAGGAAGTGAATCACACCCCAAGGAAATCAAGGTAAGGGAATTGTGTGGACTCTTAGAGATTTCTGTGTGCAATTTGGGCTCTTAAATGCTTTGCTAGAATGCATGAGAAATTAGGAAATGAAATTAGGTGATTGAAGGGCAAAAGTTGGGTGTTTGAGAAAAGTGCATGAAAAACAAAAGCATGATGCTTTGAAAATCTGGTTTTGCTGTTTTTTAGTAAGTGATTGGTAGGTTGGCTAATATTTGAAATGATTTGCAAAAGAAATGATGTGATTTGATTGATAACCATGTTTTACAAAGATTAGGCCACCTACGCTATTTTTGTGAGAATGAAAGCGTGCTATAGTATGACTCGCACGAGATTTGATGTGTTTTATACGCATGAGTGTTAGAGCTTAGCTCGTACTAGATTTACATGGATTTTTATGATGTTGTGCTTAAGTGGAGCTTGCACAGCCTTTATACTGGTTTTAGCATGGTGTTAGAGCATAGCTCGCATTAGATGCCCATCATACGTGATGTCGTGCTAGGAGCTTCGGGCAGACTGGGTGTCGCACCGATTAAATAGGCTCGCATGTGCATTTTTGGGATTTTGACATGTTGATAGCCGTGTTAGGAGCTTCGGTAGATAGGACATTGTACTGATTAAATAGGCTCACACGTGCATTTTTGAGATGTGGCGTGATATGATGTGTTGATATGGGTCCATGGAGTACATTATACTGTGCATGTAGCACGGGGTACGTTGTACCGTGTTGAGATTGTGTTATGCTGTCTTTGGATGAGATCTGCTATAGACCGGTGGGTTGGACTTGACCCACCTCCCGTGTGGAAGCAGATAGTGGTAATACCCTGTACACCTGATCTGTGTAGCGTGGGATCACAAGATATGGCCATAGTCCTTGAGGAGATTTCCCTTATTATATTGCCTATCTCACATGTCTTGTTTTATGTATAAATTCATGTTTAAAATGTTTTGTTGGTCAGGACAGTCTGAGGGAAGGGGATGGGTCCTGACAAGTGATTATTGTGTTTTGAAAATGCTTTGTGGGTCAAGATAGTCCGAGGAAAGGGGATGAGTCCTGACAGTTGTTGTTTTATGAGATGTGAAAGCATGTTATTGGTTTTAAAGTGCACTTACGCATTATGATTTATGCCATGCTTTACTTGTGAAATACACATGATGATTTATGCCATGCTTTAAATTTGATTTGTGCACTAATAAATAGCATGATTTGCTTTACATGCCATTAACACTAGCATGAACTCATGATTTGAGATGAAATGATGAAATGTATGGTTTTGAGCATGGTATCATGATCACGTAGATGGTGCAGTATCTACCTGTTCGCATGATTGCCTTACTGAGTGTGTGGTTTGCTCATCCCCTTTATTTTCCCCTCTCTACAAAGATTTGAGTATAGATTGAGAGCGATTGGAGGCTTTCCCTTTTGGTATCCGCTGCATCTCGTTGCGTAAGGTATACACACTGATGAGATTTTGTATCTAAACTTTCTATAGCACTGTAGCATTTTGTATGTAACTATTAGGGATGTAAAGCAATGTAAACACATGTAAACAGCACTCTGAATTATTTATACAAGTGTTTACCTTAATTTAAAAAGCAAATTAAATTGGTATGGTGGAATGAGATAGACATTGACACACAGCCCAACTGTTGAGTGTGTGGTCGTTCACGATCGAGGAAGGACGATTAATAAATGATGCATGAAAATGCGAAATATTTGTATGTATTTTGGTAAGTTGAGGGTCGTGACACAACATCTCCCACTCTCTCTAATATCTCAAACGGACCAATGAAACAAGGACTTAACTTTCCTTTCTTTTCGAAGCGCATGAGACCCTTGCTCGGAGATACCTTAAGAAACATGGAGTCCCCAACCTGAAATTCAAGACGCCGTCTATGCACATCGACGTAACTCTTCTATTGACTTTGAGCAGCCCTAAGTCTATCATAGATAATCTGAACACCCTTCACTGCCTGTTCCCTAAGATCAGGAGCCAAAATCTTTCGATCACCTAATTCTTCCCAAGCTACTGGAGATCTGTATATCCTACCATATAAAGCCTCATAAGGTGCTATCCTGATACTGGCATGATAACTATTATTATAGGAAAACTCTGTAAGGTGCAAATGATCATCCCATGAACCTTTAAAGTCCAATGCACATGCCCTCAACATATCTTCCAAGGTCTGTATCATCTGCTCGGATTGACTATCTATCAGAGGATGGTAGGCAGTGGTCAATTTAAGCTGAGATCCCATGGCTTCCTAAAAATATGTCCAAAACCTGAAAGTGAATCAAGAATCTCTATCAGAAGTAATGCTCACGGGAGCCTATGCAACCATGCCACTTCTTTGACATACAAATCTACCAACTTATCCAGTGAATCAGTGTTCTTGATGGCAAGAAAATGGGCATTCTTTGTCAATTTATCTACTATAACCTAGATTGCATCATGACCCTTTTGAATCCTTAGTAAGCCCATAATAAAATCCAACGTAATATGCTTTCATTTCTATATAGGTACCGGTAATGACTTAAGAAGCCCATCTGGCTTCTAATGCTTAATCTTAATCTGTTGACAAATCAAATACCGAGCAACAAAATCAACCACATCTCACTTCATACCAATCCACCAATACACCTTACGTAAGTCATGATACATCTTAGTGCTGCCAGGGTGCATGGTGTAGCAAGAACAATGAGACTCTCTTAGAATTTTCTTATCACGACCCTTTTTATCCTTTTTAACCGAAAATCACTATAAATTTTTTGCATTTTTTCCTTTCCTTACCCTGTCGTGAACAAACTCACCACTACGCAGTTAGGCTGTGAGGCAGTAATAATCATTCTTTACCATTCACTTTCCAAATAAATCAAAAGTATTGTTATATATCCAAATATTAAGTGGTATGTTCATACATATTAAGTGTTATGACATTTACATCCCCCATATTACAATTCACATGATCACTGTGCTTTTAGAATTGTTTAGATACAAAAAGAATCTCTGTGTATATACTTCTAGTTGATTGAGATGCAGCGGATGTCTCAACAAAATGCCTCAGTCCTCACTAGGCCACTATGTACGCTCTGTAAAGGGGGAAAGTAGAGAGGGATGAGCAACCACACGCTCAGTAAGGCAATAATGCAAGCATGGTAGGTAACTACTCTATCTACATGCTGATAATGTTATGCATAAATCATTTATAATCGGAGCATGAGGAATTAAAACTATGCCATATGAGTATACACATATCAAGTACTTAAATCATGGAAATTGGCATATAAAACATGGTAAAACCATCATGTACAAATCATCTCATGCTCATCAATTGTCAAATCTCATAGAAAAGGGAATTCATTTAAGAAACATCCTTTTGAAATCACATCTCATTCTCAAATACATACAATCCCATCACAAATCATTTTCTCATTGACAAACATCATTACCATTTCACAAATAAAATCCCACAAGGCTCGACCCCTCCCTCGGGTCTACCCTGTACAGTCAAAATCACACTCAAGTATCAAGACTATGTGGTATTATGTAATAAGCAAGGAGATCGGTCACTATATCTCGACTGACTATGTTGGCCAACTATGTCAAAAATCATCCCAGACCACACGGATACCGGTGTGCGGGGTATCATGCTAGAACGAAGGTGGGTTAGTTCTCTGCCAGACTTTTCTCATCGGTATCTCAACCACACGGTACAGCATACACCATGTGATATACACGATACAACGTACTCCGTGAACCCATAACATGGTTGGGGTGCCTGCAGTAGGTCTTAACTACCCCATACCGAGTGAAAGCTCTAGTCTCAAGTGCACGTGGGAGTACTCTTAATACCAGTTCCTAGCCCCTCATGACCTTGCTCGCCCCTATTGAGTTCCCTGATTCAGGTCCTAGCCCCTTACCCTCACGGCACTCCAGATGTCTGTTAGGCCTGTTGGGTTCCCTGAGCACCAATCCATATTGCCCTTACCACGACATTATACATACCACAGTGTGAAAACCTGCGCGAGCTACGCTCTAGTGCGAATTCATGCATCATAAACAAATTACCTCGTATGAACAACGCTCTAGTACGACATTTATGCATAAAACATGAAGAAAACCACGTACAAGTAACTCCAGTATAGTTATATGCATAAGAAATCCATTCAAAATCCACGTACGGGAAAAAGCTCTAGTATGGATTATAAAACATCACCACAATTCAAATCAAAGTGTGAGCTAAGCTCCAGCACGTTTTATGCATGTGAAAACATCAATATACAGTGCGAGCTAGGCTCTAGCATGGTTTAATTCACATAAACAGTATATGCGGCTCATTAACAACTAAAACATTCACAACCTATGCTTAACACCTTACATGTGCTATCTCACAAAACGTTCAAACATTTGTCATCCTATCAGTCAATTTGCTAAAAACCATGGTAAGATGTTTTGTGAAAACATTCAAAATACGTGATTTATGCAATTATTAGCCTTACTATCCCACTTCTTTACAATACCATTTCAAACAACCAAATCCTATACGAATACTCGAAACAATTTCCATACATTGTCAAACATTTCCAAAGCCTTATATACCCATGAGTTCAAAATACGAGCAGCTACCTTTATATACTTACAAAATTCCCTTACTTGGAATCGTAACGCATGATTCCACTTCCTTAAAGCTGCGTACTCGTGCGGTCCGATTCGTCTTCAATGATCTCTTCGGAACTGGACATGAACGTATTTCACAACATTTTAGCCCATTATAATCAAACACTTGCGTTTACTATAGTCGATTCGACCTATAGTCTCTATTAACGCTTATGAGGCCTCGTTTCATTACTCTACCCATAACTCGAGTCTATGGATAATTTTAGGCATATTAATTCATTCCTAGTCAATATTAAATCGATAATAAGCTCTTAGTGTTTATATTTCATTTATTTCTTCACTATGGCATTTATCAAGCATTTACATACTCATTTTCCATAATTTCCCCCAAACTCACAATGCAACTCTATTTAACTATCTCAAATCATCCACATTACTCCAATAACAACTTTACATAATCCATAAATCATCAACACACCCAATTCACACTTTCTCACACTAGACTCATTCCATTTCTAGGTTCCATTAGTTCTATTTCAAGGTTACATTAGTTCCATTTCATCCTAGGTAGTTTCAACCATCAATATACATACCAATTAAATCCAAAATTAATGAATAGACAAATGTACTTAGGCTGGAGTATTAGAAACTTACCAATCTAGTTTCTCTTCTTGCTCCAAAGGGAAATGTTCCTTGGTCCTTCAATAATAACAATGAGGTTTCGATTCTAAACTATGCTGTTCTCTTCTTTAAGATGAACAACTTTGTATCTAATAGCCGTCCTTCAATTCTTACTAGAAATGACTAATTTTAGAGGGATAAAATCTAGGTTTTGAAGGTTGAAATGGAAAGAATGGTTTGTTCCTGTGATTTACAGATTTCACTGCTCCTATTTATAGAAATTGCTTGATGAGATCGATCTGTCGAAGCATGAGATCGATTTGGTCCTCTTAAATCTCTCATTTTCACGTCAATTTAAATGCATGAGATCGATCTGTATAGGGCTTGAGATCGATCTGTCTCAAGAAGTAGCTTAAGGAGATTAATCTGCTTCTAGGGGAGATCGATCTGCTCTAACCCGAGAGTTAAGGAAATCGATTTGTTTGCCTTAAGAATCGATCCTCATTTTATAGAATGTTTGGCAGATCGATCTGTTTTCATTGGAGATCGATCTGTCTTGTTCTATAGCTCAAATAAGAGCATTTTTTGCTCTTCCAGATCGATCTCTCATTCTATGAGATCGATCTGGCCTTCATATTTTCTAAATTTTCTGCAGTTTTCTGTAGCAACTCTCACCCAAACATCCTTAATTTACTGCCATGATCATTTTCTCATCCAGTTACCTTTAAGACTTGAAAATGGCATCCATTCATACTTTATACACATTAAAACTTGTGTGTATTCATTGTATGGCCAAAGGTATACCATACCAAGCTAAATGGAAGTACAACTTCATTCCATTTTACCACACTACTCATTTTGAGTTCTAATCACATTCATCACTTATAAAAGCTCATTTCTTCATATTCATACACAATGAAACTTGTATGTACATTACAAACTCATATTACAAGTACGTACATTGAATCCATGGACTTACATCATTTATGCTTTACATTGTAAATACATCACCATACTCATGATTTCATAAAGTTTAAATCAAAATACGGGTCTTACATTCCTCCCCTCCTTCAAAGAATTTGGTCCTCCAAATTAGAACTAAGTCACTCTTCAAAAAGTTGGGGGTACTTCTCCCATATCAAGTTCTCCAATTCCCATGTGGCCTCTTGCACCGTGTGATGTTGCCAAAGAACTTTCACCATGGGAATTGTCTTTGTCCTTAACACCTTTTCCTTTCTGTCCAATATCCAAATCGGCTTCTTAACATAGTCACAGTCTCATTGAGCTCCAACGGCTCATATCTTATCACATGTGCCGAGTCTGGGTGATACTTCTAAAGCATAGAGACGTGGAAGACGTTATGAACATTTGCCAAGTTCGGTGACAATGCCACCCTATACGCCCTATTTCCCGCTCTCTCCAAAATCTCGAAGGGTCCGATATATCTAGGGCTCAGCTTGCCTTTCTTACCAATTCTCATAATACCATTCGAAGGCGAAATGCTCAGAAATACTGACTCACCCACATCAAATTTCAGTGGTCTTCGTCTCTTGTTAGCATAACTCTTTTGCCAACTCTAAGTTGTCCGTAATCTCTCACATATCAATTGGACGTCCTCAGATGCCTGTTGCACTAAGTCTGGAGCAAAAATCTGTCTATCACCAACCTCTTCCCTTCCCATGGGAGATCGACATCTGCGTCCATACAGTGCCTCATAGGGTGCCAGCCCGATACTTGTATGATAGCTATTAGTATAGGCGAACTCGGCTAACTGTAGGTGATCATCCCAAGAGCCTCCAACATCCATCACACACGCTCTTAACATATCCTCTAGGGTCTATATAGTCTTCTCTAACTGCCTACCTATTTGAGGATGAAAAACAGTGTTAAAACTCAAGTGGGTCCCCAGCGCTTCCTGAAAACGTTCCCAAAAATGGGAAGTGAAGCGGGCATCCCTATCAAAAACAACGCTCACTGGTACACCATGTAGTCACACTATCTCTCGAACATACAGGTTTGCTAACTGACTCAGAGTATCGATAGCTCTCATAGCTAAGAAATGGGCTGACTTAGTCAACCGATCCACAATAACCCATATGGCATCATGACCTCTACAGGTCCTCAACAATCCTATCACAAAATCCATGGTGACATGCTCCCACTTCTAAGTTGGTATAGGTAGAGGCTGCAATAATCCTGCAGGCTTCTGATGCTCTACCTTCACTTGCTGACAAACGAGACACTTAGTGACATAATCAGCAATGTCCCTCTTTATTCCAGACCACCAATAAACCTTCCGAAGCTCTCGATACATCTTGGTACTCCTTAGATGTATCATGTACTTCGATGAGTGAGCCTCTGATAAAATCAGCCTCCTGATCTCAGGATCCTCGGGAACACATACCCTGCCTCTGAACCTCAATAGCCCATCAGTACTCAGCTCAAAATTAATACCCACACCTGTCTGCATCTACCTCAGCCAATCGATACACCGTCGATTGCTCTACTGAGCCTGTCGAATACGACCAATCAATTCTAGCTCCAGTTTCAAACTAGCTATGATCTCAAGCCTCTCTGAACCAGACGGGGTTACGTCCAAACTGAGGTTCGTAAATTGTTCCAACAACTCATGTTCTCGTACCATCAAATAAGACACCAACCCGAGGTTCTTCCTGCTTAAAGCATTGGTAACTACATTTACCTTACCCGGGTGGTACATGACTTCAAAATCATAATCTTTCAAAAGTTCGGGCCATTTTCTCTACCTCATGTTCAGCTCTTTCTGCGAGAACAGGTACTTAAGGCTCTATGATCTGTGAAAACCTAAAATTTCTCACCATAGAGATAGTGGCGCCATATTTTCAAAGCAAACACCACGACCGCCAACTCCAAATCATGTGTAGGGTAGTTCCTCTCATGATCTTTCAACTATCTAGATCCATAGGCAACTACATTCCCATCCTGCATGAGTACACAGCCCAGTCCCTAGTGTGATGCATCCATATACACCGAGAATCCTCCTGAGCTGGTAGGAATGGTGAGAACCGGAGCAATAGTCAATCGACGCTTAAGCTCCTCAAAACTCCTCTCACATGCCTCATCCCACACAAACTTAACGTCCTTCCGCATGAGGTGTGTCAACGAAGTAGCTAGTCTAGAGAAACCCTCAACAAATCTCTGATAATACCTTGCTAATCCCTAAAAACTTCTAATATCAGTAACTATCTTGGGCTGCTCCCACTGTACAACTACCTCTATCTTGGATGGATCCACTGATACCCCATCCTTTGACACAACATGGCCCAGAAATGAGATCTACTCTAACCAAAAATTACACTTGCTGAGTTTGGCATATAACTCTTTCTCTCAGAGGGTCTGTAGAACTACTCTCAAGTGCTCCTCATGATCTTCCCTGGACTGGGTATAGAACAATATGTCATCAATGAACACTATCACAAACTTGTCCAAGTATGGCTTAAAGACATCATTCATCAATGTCATAAATGCTACGAGAGCATTCGTCAATCCGAATGGCATCACCAAAAACTCGTAATGGCCATAACGGGTATGAAATGTTGTCTTGCGTACATCTCCACTCCTAATCCTCAACTGATGGTACCCTGACCGCAGATCTATCTTTGAAAACACTTGGGCTCCTCGAAGCTGATCTAGCAAATCATCTATACATGGAAGGGGGTATTTGTTCTTAATGGTGGTCTTATTCAACAACCGGTAATCTATACACAGTTGGAGGCTCCCATCCTTCTTCCTTACAAATAGAACCGGTACTCCCCAAAGTGAGACACTCGATCTAATGAAGCCCTTCTCTAACAACTCTTGTAGCTGTTTCTTTAGCTCTTCCAACTCAATCGAGCCATTCGATACGGTGGTTTAGATATTGGCTCGGTACCAAGCGCTAACTCTTTGCAAAATTCTATTTCCTTTTCAGGTGGTAGTCCTGGTAACCCGTCCGAAAAGACATCAGGAAATTCTGCAATCACTGGTATGTCTCTCAATTCTAGGAGTGCCTTATCTATATCGACCACATAGGCAATGGACCCTTCACACCATTCTTTCTACCATTAGTATCACAAGTCATCACATCAATATTTAACATAACAATTAAATTTATCTCTCAAGTAAATTAAATAAAATCCTGCATCTTTTCATTTATCATAATTATGTTCTTTCATTTCATTCCACAAATCTTACAACATGATTTTCTATCTCAAGAAACCTCAATGTTTTAGCATGACAGTTCATAACAATATGATTGGCAGCCAACCAATCCATTCCCAATATTACATCAAAATCATTCATATTCAATAAAATTAAATTGGCTGTCATTTCCTTTCCCTCTATCTTTAACTTACAATATCTATATACATGCTCAGTCAATTGACTATCATTCATGAGTGTGGAAATCATTAGCATTTTATCCAATAATGTAGGTTTCAAATGCTTCAACAATTTATGCGTAAAGGAAGGTGATATGAAGGAATGCGTGGCACCAGGATCAAAAAATATCAATGCTTCTAAATCAAAGATTCGGATGGTACCTTAAATCACATTCGTCGATGCGTCCGTGGTGTCCTGGTCCAGTGCGTGCACACTTTCTCTGCTCACACCCACTGTTTGCTTCCCTTTTTCCTCAACTGTAGCCCTCCTCCTCGGGGCAGCTGTCTCAACTGGAGCTCTCTTTGGCTCCTTGCCCTGCTGTGGGGCAGTCTCAACCATCTCAGTACAGTATCTCGAGATATGTTTGGGCTTTCCACACCTAAAACATGACACAGGGGGGCACCGGACATGGTCTAGTCCCATGGTATCTCCCACATCTCCTACACTGATCAGTGGTAGGTGGTGGTCCTCCAATAACCATACCCCTCGGTGCAATCAAAATCGGGTATACGAGAGGTCTAGCAACTCTTTCCTGCACCTCCTCGATCTTAGGTATCTTCACTAAAAACCTTTGGCCTCCTTTCTGGCCACTCTATCCATCCCGAATCTCTTCCGATCTCTGTCTCTTCTAACATTAATCTTCCCCAGCTAGGAGGCGTTCCGCTTAAAATCTTGCTCACATAATTGAGCCTTGTGTATCGCCTCCTCATAAGTCTTATTATCAAAGGGAGCTAACTTAGTTCGGATGGCCAACCTCAATCCATCAACAAACTTCTGAATCTTTCGGGTCTCACTACTCATAGTATCCGGGTCATACTTCCCCAAAGACATGAATTTGGACTTATATTCATCCACAATGCGGTTCTCCTGAACCAAATTCATAAATTTCATCCGTAATCTCCTCTGTGCGGTGGTTGGGCAAAATAGCTTCGGTGGATCTCTACCAGTGCTTTGCTTCACCTTTCAACATAAACACGACAAAGGCTACCTTCTCAGTTGATGTGCATCTAAAGAACTGATACAGTTTCTCCATCTCATACACTCAATCCTCAGTAATTACTGGGTCCTTTACCCATCTGAATACTGGAGGTTTCAACCCTTAGAATTCTCTCAACCTGCTCAACTCGCAGTCATAACCCAAATCACTGTCGCTCGGCTGTGGAGCGATGGGAGAAGCCGTATCCTATACTGGGGGTGTCACCGTCTCAGTAGTCTGAGGTCTTTCTGCCTCTACAGCTACCTGTCCAGTAGTAGGCTATGCTGCAGGACCTCGTCTATCACCGGCATCCAGTACCTGTGTGACAATCTCCACTGGGCTCTCTATACTTCTCTCTATCCTAGTGAAATGTGCTTCTGTATCTCCTACTCTCTCAGCAGGGTCCTATGGAGCCTGATCAGTCTGTGGCTCCACAAGGCTCTCAGGCCTACCTCTACGGCCTCTAGCACATGCTTCCGCCCCTCTACCTCTACGCGTAACAGGCATATCGCCTAACTTCCTATATTAATAATCATTTATTAAGCTCAATCAATCACGGTATACACAGTTTTATCTAAACAAAAGCACAGTAATATGGGGATGTACTTTTCCTACGTTTTATTACTGACTTACATAAGGCCAACTCAGCTCTGATACCAATATTTGTCACGACCCTTTTTATCCTTTTTAACCAAAAATCACTATAAATTTTTCATATTTTTCCCTTTCCTTACCCAGTCGCGAACAAACTCACCACTACACAGTTAGGCTGTGAGGCAGTAATAATCATTCTTTACCTTTCACTTTCCAAATAAATCAAAAGTATTGTTATATATCCAAATATTAAGTGGTATGTTCATATTTACTAAGTGTTATGACATTTACATCCCCCATATTACAATTCATATGATCACTGTGCTTTTACAATTGTTTAGATACAAAAAGAATCTCTGTGTATATATCTCTGGGTGATGGAGATGCAGCAGATGTCTCAACAAAATGCCTAAGTCCTCACTGGGCCACTATGTACTCTCAGTAGAGGGGAAAAGTAGAGAGAGATGAGCAACAACACGCTCAGTAAGGCAATAATGCAAGCATGGTAGATATCTACTCTATCTACATGCTGATAATGTTATGCATAAATCATTTATAATCGAAGCATGAGGAATTAAAACTATGCCATATGAGTATACACATATCAAGTACTTAAATCATGGAAATTAGCATATAAAACATGGTAAAACCATCTTGTACAAATCATCTCATGCCCATCAATTGTCAAATCTCATAGAAAAGGGAATTCATTTAAGAAACATCCTTTCGAAATCACATCTTATTCTCAAATGCATACAATCCCATCACAAATCATTTTCTCATTCACAAACATCATTACCATTTCACAAATAAAATCCCACAAGGCTCGGCCTCTCCCTCGGGTCTACCCTGTACAGTCAAAATCACACTCAAGTATCAAGACCATGTGGTATTATGTAATAAGCAAGGAGACCGGTCACTATATCTCGACTGACTATGTTGGCCAACTACGTCATAAATCGTCCCAGACCACCGGGATCCCGGTGTGCGGGCTATCATACTGGAACGAAGGTGGGTTAGTTCTTCGCCAGACTTTTCTCATTGGTATCTCAACCACACGGTATAGCATACACCATGTGATATACATGGTACAACGTACTCCACGGAACCATAACATGGTTGGGGGTGCCTATAGTAGGTCTTACCTACCCTATACTGAGTGAAACCTCTAGTCTCAAGTACACGTGGGAGTACTTTTAATACCATATCCTAGCCCTTCATGGCCTTGTTCGCCCCTGTTGGGTTCCCTGATTCAGGTCCTAGCCTCTTACCCTCACCCCACTCAAGAGGTCTGTTAGGCCTGTTGAGTTCCCTTAATGGATTAGTGCCAAGTCCTAGCCCCTCACCCTCACCCCACACAAGAGGTCTGTTAGGCCTGTTGGGTTCCCTGAGCACCAATCTATATTGCCCTCACCACGGCATTATACAGACCACAGTGTGAAAACCTGTGCGATATATGTTCTAGCGCGAATTCATGCATCATAAACAAATCACCTCGTACGAGCAACGCTCTAGTACGACATTTATGCATAAAACATGAAGAAAACCACGTACGAGTATAACTCCAATACGGTTATATGCATAAGAAATCCATTCAAAATCCATGTACAATCAAAAGCTCCAGTAAGGTTTATAAAACATCACCACAATTCAAATCAAAGTGCGAGCTAAACTCTAGCATGTTTCATACATGTGAAAACATCAATATACAGTACGAGCTAGGCTCTAGCACGGTTTAATTCACATAAACATGATAGGTGGCTCATAAACAACCAAAACATTCACAACCCATGCTTAGCACCTCACATGTGCTATCTCACAAAACGTTCAAACATTTGCCAGCCTATCAGTTATTTTGCTGAAAAAAATGCAAGGTGTTTTGTGAAAACATTTAAAACACGTGATTTATGCAATTATTAGCCTTACTATCCCACTTTTTTACAATACCATTTCAAACAACCAAATCTCATACGAATACTCGAAACAATTTCCATATATTGTCAAGCATTTCCAAATCCCTATATACCCACGAGTTCAAAATATGAGCAGCTACCTCTATATACTTACAAAATTCCCTTACCTGGAATCGCGACGCGTCATTCCACTTCCTTAAAGCTGCGTACTTGTGCAGTCCGATTCGTCTCCAACGATCTCTCCGAAACTGCACAAGAACGTATTTCACAACATTTTAGCCCATTATAATCCAACACTTGCGTTTACTATAGTCGATTCGATCTATAGTCTCTATTAACGCTTATGAGGCCTCGTTTCATTACTCTACCCATAACTCGAGTCTATGGATCCTTTTAGGCCTATTAACTCATTCTAAGTCGATATTAAATCGATAATAAGCTCTTAGTGTTCATATTTCATTTATTTCTTCACTATGGCATTTATCAAGCATTTACATACTCATTTTCCATAATTTCCCCCAAACTCACAATGCCACTCCATTTAACTATCTCAAATCATCCATATTACTCCAATAACAACTTTACATAATCCATAAATCATCAACACACCCAATTCACACTTTCTCACACTAGACTCATTCCATTTCTAGGTTACATTAGTTTCATTTATCCTAGGTAGTTTCAACCATCAATATACATACCAATCAACTCCAAAATCAATGAATAGACAAATGTACTTGGGCTGGAGTATTAGAAACTTACCAATCCAGTTTCTCTTCTTGCTCCAAAGGGAAATGTTCCTTGCTCCTTTAATAACAACAATGAGGTTTCAATTCCAAACTATGTTGTTCTCTTCTTTAAGATGAACAACTTTGTATCTAATAGCTCCCCTTCAATTCTTACTGGAAATGGCTGATTTTAAAGGGATAAAATCTAGGTTTTGAAGGTTGAAATGGAAAGAATGGTTTGTTCCCGTGATTTATAGATTTCACTGCTCCTATTTATAGAAATTGCTTGATGAGATCAATCAGTCGAAGCATGAGATCGATCTGGTCCTCTTAAATCCCTCATTTTCACACCAATTTGAATGCATGAGATCGATCTGTCGAGGGCTTGAGATCGATCTGTCTCAGGCAGTAGCTTAAGGAGATCGATATGCTTCTAGGGGAGATCGATCTGCTCCAACCCAAGAGCTAAGAAAATCGATCTGTTTGCCTTAAGAATCGATCCCAATTTTATAGAATGTTTAGTAGATCAATATGGCTCCATTGGAGATCGATTTGTCGTGCTCTATAGCTCAAATAAGAGCATTTTTTGCTCTTCCAGATTGATCTCTCATCCTATGAGATCGATCTGGCCTTCATATTTTCCAAAGTTTTTACAGTTTTCTACAGCAACTCTCACCCAAACATCCTTAATTTGCTTTCATGGTTATTTTCTCATCCAGTTACCTTTAAGACTTGAAAATGACATCCATTCATACTTTATACACATTAAAACTTGTGTGTATTCATTATATAGCCAAAGGTATACCATACCAAGCTAAACGGAAGTACAACTTCATTCCATTTTACCACACTACTCATTTTGAGTTTCAATCACATTCATCACTTATAAAAGCTCATTTCTTCATATTCATACATAATGAAACTTGTATGTGCATTACAAACTCATATTACAAGTATGTACATTGAATCCATGGACTTAGATCATTTATGCTTTACATTGTAAATACATCACCATACTCATGATTTCATAAAGTTTACATCAAAATATGGGTCTTGCATTTCTAGCTTAAGGTGTCATCATTCGGCACGCAGATACGACCATTAAACCTCAATAGCCCATCATTATTAACTGTAAAATCTAACTGCAATCTCTGATCTGATAGGTTAACCATATCCCATAACTTTTGGTCATTATTTTGCTCTGCTCTGATCTAATCTAGAATACTAGGCTAAATCTGTAGGTTAGCTATAAATTTATCATCAACCCTATCAACACTAATACTAAGATCGGTAAGCTGTCCCAATAAACCCCACTCTCTGATCATCATATAAGACACCATGCCCTTCCTACTGAGAGCATCTACAACTACGTTCGCCTTACCCGGATGATACAAGATCTTACAGTCATAATCTTAGAGGAGCTCTATCCACCGTCTCTGCCTCATATTAAACTCTCTCGGATCAAATATGTACTTTAAACTCTTATGGCCAGTGAAGATCTAAGATTTCTCATCATACAGATAGTGCCACTAAATCTTCAAAGTAAAAACCACTGCGGCTAACTCCAGATCATGGGTAGGATAATTCCACTCATGGTCCTTAAGTTGTCTGGAACCATAAGCTATCACTCGATCGTTTTGCATAAGCACATATCCCAGACCCTGATGGGAGGCATCACTGTACACCGTAAATTACCCCGATCCACTCGAAATAGTTAGGACAGGTACTGTGGTCAATCTCTGCTTGAGCTCCTAGAACATTTGCTCACATTGATCTGACCATACAAACGGAACCCCTTTATGTGTAAACTTAGTCAACTGAGCTGCAATTTTGGAGAAATCCTTTACAAATCTCCCACAGTACCTTACCGATCCCAAGAAACTCTAAATCTCTGTCACAGTCCTTGACCTCTCCCACTTGAGTATTACCTCAACTTTGGATGGATCAACTGATACCCCGCCCTTAGATATAGTATGATTGAGGAAGGATATCTGCTCTAACCAAAACTAACACTTACTAAATTTCTCATACAACTATTTTTCTCGAAGAATTTGGGGCATGGTCCTCAAATGCTGCTCATGTTTCTCCAGAGACTTAGAGTAAATTAGGAATTCATCAATAAAAACTGTCACAAATCGATCCAGATAATCTTGAAATACCTCATTCATCAGACTTATAAAAGTAGCAGGAGTATTGGTCAAGCCAAATGACATCACCAAGAACTCAAAATGGCCATATCTACTCCTGAAGGCCACCTTCAGAACATCCTCCTTTCTAATTCTCCACTAATGATAGCCAGATCTCAAATCAATCTTAAAAAATACTGTAGCCCCTTTCAGCTGATCAAACAAATCATCAATTATTGGCATATGACTTTTATTTTTCACTGTAGCCTTATTAACAACCAATAATTAATGCATAACTTAAGACTGTTATATTTCTTTCTTACAAACAGTACCAGAACTTCCCATGAAGACACACTCGATTTGATAAAACCCTTATCCAGCAAGTCTTGCAACTTCTTTTTAAGTTCTTCCAGTTTAATCAATGCCATCCTACAAGATGGTTGAGAGATTGGCCGGGCATTTGGCACTAAATCGATAGTGAACTCCAGCTTTCTCTCCAGTTGTAAGCTCGATAACTCATTTGGGAATACATTCGAAAACTCACATACTATCGATATATCCTCTATACTCAGATGCTCCTAACTGGTATCAGAGATGAGTGTGATATAACCTTCATATCAATAAATTCATTAGTAATTTCAGAAAATTATAAATATATCATAAGATTCATACACTGAACCTCAAACATTTTATTTCTTAATAGCTAAACATACACTTAATTTATCAGGTAGGGAGAAAGTTACAGTCTTAGTATAGCAGTCTAGACTTACGCGATTGATAGCTAGCCAATCCATACCTAAAATCACATCAAAACCATACATAGTTAACAAAACTAGATCTGTTAACATCACCCTATCTCCCACGTTAATTTTACAATTTTTACATACTTTGTCAGTCATTTGAGATTCATGCATAGGTGTACTTATATGCAACATGTGATCTAGGGGTTCAGGCTCTAAGTGTAATTTGTATGCAAATTATGGCAAAATAAAAGAGTGTGTAGATCCAGGGTCAAATAAAACATGCATTTCATAATTACAAATAAGAAGGTTACCTCGAATAGTCTGAGAAGAAGCATCAACAATCTCCTTATCCAAGGCAAACACAAGCCCCTGAGTGATAGGCTTCTTACCCTTCTTCAATTGCGGTGACCCATCTCTAGGGGGCTTGTCTCTATAACTACTATCGCAGAGGCTCTTGGGGCTACAGAGTCTTAAGTTGTGGGCAATCCTTGATCATGTGACCTGTATCTCCATATTTAAAGCAGCCGTCTGTAACCCGGTAACAAGGACCATCATGCGACCAACCATAATCTTTAAAAATCTTAATACCTTATCGGGTGCCTTGAGTGGTCTCCATAGTGACAAAAGGAGATTGGGCTTATTAGCCCTCGCTCGAGACTCATCAGTCCTCTGTCTCTTAGGCAGACCCCTTCTATACTCTGCCGGGGATGCCTCTAGCCTTTTACCTTTATCCTTAACCTTTCCACGGGATCCATACTGTGCCTATGTTAGATGAAGACCCCTCTCAATTTCCTTGACTCGTCCGAGATTATCCTTAAACTCGGTAATATGGAACCCTTATAATCTATATTGGTCTCAGTCTGTATAAAAATCTCTCGGTGCGACGCTTCTCATCTTTGACAATCTTGGGGTCATATCTCATTAAAGTGGTGAATCTGTTCTCATCGACTATCATACTGCCCCGAGTTAAATTCAAAAACTCTGACTACATCTTTTTTTGGGTAATACAGGGAATGTACTGGGTCCTGAAAGTTGATAAGAAGGCATCTCAATTGATTACCGGATGACTAGTTGTCAATAACCTCTGGGTGGCTCTCCACCAGTGTTTAGCCTGACTCTTGAACATACAACACCCATACTAACCTTCTCGGCATCAGTTGTCACGATCCCTTCTCATCCTTTCCATCTAAAAATCACCATAAATTTTTCGCTTTTTCAATTCCGTTCTTGGTCGTGAACAACTCTCACTAATAACAGTTGGGCTATGAGTCAGTATTAATCATCATTTACCATTCATCTTTCAATTAATCAAGAGCGACACATACATTTGAAAATTTAAGTTCTATACTTATACAGGTTTACTAACACTTACATCCCCCATATTACAATTCAAAATGATTACTGTGCTATTACATGTTTAGATCCAAAAAGATTTCCAGTGTGTATACCTCTTTGTGATGGAGAGAAACAGATATCCTGATACAACTCTTCAGTCCCTCACTAGACTACTATGTGCGCTCTATAGAGGGGGAAAAATGATATGGATGAGCAACCATAAGATCAGTAAGGCAATAATGCAAGCATTGTAGATAACTACACTATCTACATGCTTATAATATTATGACACAAAAATCATTTATATCCAAAGCATGAAGAAATATTAAAACTATGTCACATGTATATACATATATCATGTACTGAAAACATGAAAATAGGCATGTAAACATGGAAAATCATCATGTAAAATATCTCATGCTCATCATAATAAAACTCATAATAAAAACCATTCCTCAGGGTCTAACATCAAATAAAAACTTAGTAAAACTCATCACAGTCAGCATATCATCCTTCTAAAAACATCCCACAAGGTTAAAACCCTCCCTCGGGTCTACCCTGGACAATACAAATCATGTTCAGTATATAAAACCATGTGATATCATGTGAGATAGGTGGTCACTATATATAATCGAGGACTCTCTTGGCCAACTATGTCATTATCATCCCAGACCACATGGATCCTGGTGTACGGGGCATCATGCTGGAATGGAAGTGGGTTAATCCTACCGCCAGACTTTTAAATCAACATCATATACAACTTACTCCATATGATATACACGGTATAACGTACTCCGTGCACCCATATCATGGTTGGGGGTACCTGCCGTAGGTCTTATCTACCCCATGCCATGTATAACCTACTCAGTCTCAAGTGCACGTGCGAGCATCTCATCAGTGTCACTAGCAGTCTACACGAGGCATCCAGCACGACTCGTATGAGCATCTCATCGTGTGACACAAAGTCTGCATGAGGCATCCAACACAACTCATTACATATCACAGTGTGAAAAGTCTAGTGCGAGCAAAGCTCTAGAATGATTTCATGTATCATCAGTAAATAACCTCGTACGAGCAACGCTCTAGTAGGGCTTTATGCATAATAAATAATGAGGAAAATCACGTATGAACATAGCTCCAGTATGATTTTATGCATAAGAAAATCAATGGAAACCCACGTACAAGCAAAAGCTCCAATACGGCTTGTAAAACATTACAACTCAAAACATGGTGCGAACTAGGCTCTAGCACATTTCATGCATATTAAAAAATTAAAATCCAATGTGAGCGTAGCTCCAACACGATTTTAACTCACATAAATCTGATAGGTGGCTCTATTTCGACAAAACACATGCAAACCACAGTTAGCACCAGACTCGTGCTATTTTACAAAATTATGAGGTCAATAACCAGCCTATCCATAAATTTTGCTTAAATCAAAGCAATGTGTTTCATAAAAATATCAAAACATGATGTTTCATGCAATTATTAGCCTTACTACCCCTTTAGTAAGATTCATTTCCAAAACCAAAATCATCTATATCTGAAATAATTCCCACGAATCATTATTTCTTTTCTGGGTAATCAACAAAAATTCAATACCCTATAATTACTCGTAAAATATGTGCAGCTACCTCTAGATGCTTACAAAATTCTCTTACCTGGAATCGCGTCGAGTTATTCCACTTCCTCAGAGCTGCTTGATTGTGCAGTTCGATTCACTTCCAATGAGATCTCCGGGGCTACATGAAATTACTGGGGCTACATGAAATTACTTATCACATCAATTTAACCCAATGTAATAAAATTCTTGTGTTTACTATATTCGATTCGACTTATTATTTTCATTAACGCTTATTGAGCCTTACTTTATCTTAAGCCCTTTTTTTATTATACTATTTATTTCTCGAGAATCTATTGGTTCCACCAATCTTATTGATTCATATTGGGTTGGCATTAGTCTTAAAATGCCTTAAGTTCATTATTTCTTTCACTAAGGCAATTTATCAAACATCTCTTATGCCCATTTCCAATCATCATCCATTCTAACATATGGATTTGACAAAGTTATCTTAAAATCATCTATACATGCTTACTAACATCTCTACATGTTTAAACCATCATCAGTTCCATGCCATTTCAACTTTCTCTCAATAAGCCTATTCTAAGTCATGGTTGTTTAAGCATGTATATGAACATTTCAACCAACATTATATACACCAATCAACTCATCAAAATGTCTACATTAACATACTAGAAGATGGTGTATTGAAATCTTACATAGCTTGATTTTTTCCTCTTTTTACCAAATTGGGGAAAAACCTCTTTTCTCCTTCAATCCAAAGTTTGAGCCTCCAATCTTTGACTATGTTGTTCATTTCCTCGCTAGGAACAACTTTGCTCAAAGGAACTTCACTCAAAACTGATTGGAAGGTGATGATTTTTTAGAGTGAGAAAGCTAAGTTATTGTTAAAAATGGAGGATTTTTGGGATGCCTCGTGGAAAATGAAGATTCAGCTGTCGGGGTTTATAGAATTTGCCTCACATGATCAATCTCCAAGGGTGAGAGATCGATCTGTCCTTGTTTAAACTCCAAAATTTGGCAATGCAGGCTAGGGGATCGATCTACCTATTTGTATGAGATCGATATGCTTAAGCGATAGGATCGATCTTCGCCAGGCAGGGGGCTTTAGAGATCGATCTGGCCCTGAAGAAGAGATCGATCTTTGCTAACTAGAGGTAACTAGATCTGCCTTATGAGAAGAGATCGATCTTGTCCAAACAGAAGCAACTTGAGATCGCTCTGCTTTGAATAAGGGATCGATCTCCCTCTTGCAAAATGCTTGACATTGTATTCAAGGCAATGAGATTAATCCGACCTTCATCCTGCAGTATTTCGACTGCAATATTCCAAATTTTCAAAGTTAAACTCCCATTAAATCACTTCAATACCCATTTTGCATTTCATTTACACTTAACACTAAAAAATATCCAATTCTTATGATTCATTTATTGTGTAACTTGTTTGTACATCATAGAAATCATACGATTACATAGAAATTCATGGGCCTTACATTCCTCCCCTCCTTAAAAAATTTGGTCCTCCAAATAAAAACCAAGTTAACCTAAGAACAACTCCGGGTACTTCTCTTACATCATACTCTCTAACTCCCATGTAGCTTTCTTCGGAGTGTGATATTGCCAAAGAACTTTCACTAAAGGGATCATCTTCGATCTTAACACTTTCTCTTTCCTATATAATATCTGAACCGGCTTCTCAACAGACGACATACTCTTATTAAGCTCTAATGGCTCATATCTTATCACATGTGCCAGGTTCGGGTGGTACTTCAGAAGCATAGAGACGTGGAAGACGTTATGAACACCTGCTAACTCCGACGATAATGCTAACCTATAAGCCTCATCTTTGACTCTCTCCAGAATCTCAAAGGGTCCGATATACTGAGGGCTCAATTTACCCTTCTTACCAAACCTCATAATCCCTTTCGATGGAGAAACTCTCAAGAATATCGACTCACCCATGGTAAACTCCAGTGGTCTCCATCTCCATTCAGCATAACTCTTTTGCTGGATCTGAGCTGTCCGTAACCTCTTACATATGAACTGGACGTCCTTAGAGGCTTGCTACACTAAATCAAGAGCAAAAATCTGTCTAACACCAACCTCCTTCCATCCAATAGGGGATCGACATCTGCATCATTACAGTGCCTCATTGGGTGTCATCCTAATACTCGCATGGTAGCTATTATTATAGGCGAACTCGGCTAATGGTAGGTGATCATCCCAGAAGCCTCTAAAATCTAGCACACATGTTCTCAACATATCCTCTAGGGTCTGTATAGTCCTCTCTAACTGACTATCTATTTGAGGATGAAAACAGTACTAAAACTCTTTTGGGTCCCCATTGCTTCCTGAAAATGTTCCCAGAAATGGGAAATGAAGCGGGCATCCTGATTAAAATAACGCTTACTGGAATACCATGTAGCCAAACTATCTCTCGAACATACAAGTTCGCCAACTGACTCTGAGTATCGGTAGCTCTCTTAGCTAAGAAATGGGCTGACTTCATCAACCGATCCACAATCACCCAAATGGCATCATTACCTCTGCGGGTCCTCGGTAAACCCATCACAAAATCCATGGTGATATGCTCCCACTTCTATGTCGGTATCGGTAGAGGCTGCAATAACCTTGTAGGCTTCTGATGCTCTACCTTCACCTGCTGACAGACGAGACATCTAGCGACATACTCCATAATATCTCTCTTCATTCCAGACCACTAATAAACTTTTTGAAGGTTCTGATACATCTTGGTACTCCTCGGATGTATCGTATACCTAGATGAGTGAGCCTCTGATAAAATTAATCTCCTAATCTTTGGATCCTCGAGAACACATATCCTGCCCTTAGACCTCAGTAATCCATCTATACTCAGCTCAAAATCAATACCCGCACCTATCTGTGCCTGACTCAACCAATCGATACACTTTCGATCACTCTGCTGAGCCTATCGAATAGGACTAATCAACTCTGGCTCTAATCTCAAACTAGCCATAACATCATCTTTCTGTATCAAGTGAGGCTAAATCCACATTGAGGTTTGCAAACTGCTCCAACAACTCGTGTTTTTAAACCATCATATAAGAGACCAACCCGAGGTTCTTCCTTCTTGAGGCATCGATAATTACATTCGTTTTACCCGAATAGTACATAATTTCACAATCATAGTCCTTCAGGAGTTCGAGCCATCTTCTCTGTCTCATATTCAATTCTTTTTACGAAAACAAATACTTAAGGCTCTTATGATCCGTATATACCTAAAATTTCTCACCATAGAGATAGTGGCACCATATCTTCAACACAAACACTATGGTCGCCAATTATAAATCGTGATTCGGATAGTTCCTCTCGTGGTCCTTTAATTATTTGGATCCATAGGCAACTACCTTCCCATCCTGCATAAGTACACAACCTAGTCCCTAGTGTGATGCATCTGTATACACAAAGAAACCTCCTGAGCTAGTAGGGATAGTGAGAATTGGAGCAGTGGTCAACCGACGCTTAAGCTCCTGAAAACTCCTCTCATATACCTCGTCCCTTACAAACTTAACATATTTTCGCATGAGATGTGTCAACGGAGCAGCTAGCCTGAAGAAACCCTCAACAAATCTCTGATAATAACCTGCCAATCCCAAAAAACTTTTGATCTCAGTGACTGTCTTCGGCTATTCACACTGTACAATTGCCTCAATCTTGAATGGATCCACTGATATCCCATCCTTCGATACAACATGGCCCAAAAATGAGATCTGCTCTAACCAACAGTTACACTTACTGAGTTTGACATATAATTCCTTCTCTCAGAGGGTCTGTAAAACTATCCTCAAGTACTGCTCATGATCTTCCCTGGACTTGGAATAAACTAATATATCATCAATAAACACAATCACAAACTAGTCTAGGTATGGCTTAAATACATCATTCATCAAAGCCATAAATGTTGTAGGGGCATTCGTCAATCTGAATGGCATAACCAAAAACTCGTAGTGGCCATAACGGGTACAAAATGCTGTCTTGGGTACATCTCCACTCCATATCTTCAACTGATGGTACCCAGATCACAGATCTATCTTAGAAAAGACCTATGCTCCCCGAAGCTGATCCAATAGATCATCAATGCGTGGAAGAGGATACTTGTTTTTAATGGTAGCCTTATTCAACAACCGATAATCTATGCACAGTCGATGGCTCCCATCCTTCTTCCTCACAAATAGAATTGGAGCTCCCTAAGGTAAGACGCTCAATCTAATAAACCCCTTCTCTAGCAACTCTTACAACTGCTTCTTTAGCTTCTCTAACTCAATCGAAGCCATTCTATACGGTGGCTTAGATATCGGCTCTGTACTAGGTACCAACTCTATACAAAACTCCATTTCTCTATCGGCTGGTAGCCCTAGTAAATCGTCCAGAAAGATATCAAGAAACTTTGTAAGCACAAGAATGTCTCTTAATTCCAGATGTGCCTTATCTGTGTCAACCATGTATGCAATGAACCCTTCACATTATCCTTTTCCACCGTTAGTAACATAGGTCATCACATTAGCATTCATGATTAACAAGCAAATTCATCTTTTAAATATGATAAATAAAAATTATACTCTTCTCATATACAATAGTCATGTCGCTTCATTTCTTTTCAACAAAACTTATAATAAGGTTATCTATCCCTGAAAACTTTACAGTCTTAGCATAACAATCCAAAATAACACGATTTGTAGCTAACCAATCTATTCTTAAAATTACATCAAAATCACTAATACTCAATAGAATTAAATCGGCTACCATATTGTTTCCCCTATCTTCAACTTACAATTCCTATATACATACTCAATCAACTGACTATCATCCATAGGTGTAGAAATCAACAACATCCTATCTAACAATGTGGGCTTCACATGCTTCATCAACTTATGTGCAAAGACGGGCGATATAAAGGAATGCGTAGCACCAGGATCAAATAATACAAATGCTTCTAAAAAAAAAATTAGGATGGCACCTTTAATCACATCCGTTGAAGTTTCCGCGGTCTCTTAGTTCAATGCATGTACTTGCCCTTTACCAATTGCCTGCTTCCCTTTTTCCTCAGCTGTAGCCTTCCTCCTCGAAGCAGAAGTCTCAATAGGAGCTCTCTCCGACTCCTTACCTTTCCGTGGGGCAGTTTCAATCATCTCTGGATAATACCTCGTGATATGCCATGGCTTACCACATCTGTAACACATAACAGGGGTTACCGAACAAAGCCTGGTACTATGAAATCTACCACATCTCCTACACTGCTCGGTAGTAGGTCGTGGTCCTCCAATGACTATACCCCTTGGTTAAGCTAAAGTTGGGTACACAGGAGGTTTAACAGCTCTCTCGTGCACCTTCTCAATCTTTGGTCTCTTCTCAAACAGTCTCTAACCTCCTCTCCTGACCACTTTATCAACTCCGAATCTCTTTCGACCTCTATCTCTTTTGCCACTAACCTTCCCAAACTCAGAGGCATTTCGCTCAAAGTCCTGCTCACACAACTCTGCCCTGTGAACTGCCTCCTTATAAGTTGGGACGTAAAACAGAGCTAATTTAGTTCGGATAGCTGGTCTCAATCCGTCCATGAACTTTTGAACCTTTCAAGCCTCATTGCTCATCGTATTCGGGTCATATCTCCCTAAGGATATGAATTTAGACTCATATTCGTCAACCGAGCGGTTCCCCTGAACCAAATTCATAAACTCCATTCATAGCTTTCTCTGTGCAGTGGCTGAAATATATTGCCTCCTAAAGGCCTCCAAGAATATCTCTCATGTAATCTTGGAGTGACGGGCTCTTTGAATAGATACGGTGGATCTCCACTAGTGCTCTGCCTCGCCCTTCAGCATAAACATGGGAAAGGCAACCCACTTAGTCGACAAACACCTTAAGAACCTATACAATTTCTCTATTTCATATACCTAATCCTCGACAACAACCAGGTCTTTCACTCCTTTAAATACTGGAGGTTTCAACTCCTAGAACTGTCGTAACCCACTCAACCCACAGTCATAACCCAGGTCACTTCCGTTCGGCTGTGGAGCGATAAGAGAAGTCGTATCCTGAACTAGGGGTGGTGTAACAGTGCTTGTAGTCTAAGGTCTCTCTACCTCTGTAACTGTCTATCTAGTAGTAGTAGGCTTCACAGCTGGACCTCGTCTATCGCTAGCACCTAATGCCTGCGTGACTATCTCCACAAGGCTCTCAATACTCCGCTCTATTCTAGCGAAGCGTGCCTCAGTATCCCCTGGTCTCTTAACAGGGTCCTGTGGAGCCTGATCAGTTTGTGGCTCCGCACAGCTCTCAAGCCTACCCCTACGACCTCTAGCATGTGAACTCGCCCCTCTACCTCGTCGGGTGATAGGCATAATACCTAATTTCCTATATCCATACCATTTATTAGTCTTATTCCATCTCGGTATGCACGGTTATATCAAAACAAAAGCATAGTAATATGGGGATGTAACTTTCCTACTTACTAATATCGACTGATTCAGGCCAACTCAGCTCTGATACCGATCTCTGTCACAACCCCTTTCCATCATTTTCATTTAAAAATCACCATAAATTGTTTTGCTTTTTCACTTATGTTCCCGATTGTGAACAACTCTCACAAATAACAGTTGGGCTATGAGTCAGTATTAATCATCATTGACCATTCATCTTTCAATTAATCAAGAGCAACACATACATTTGAAAATTTAAGTTCTATACTTATACAGGATTATTAACACCTACATCCCCCATATTACAATTCAAAATGATTTCTGTGCTATTACATGTTTAGATACAAAAAGATTTCCTATGTGTATACCTCTTGGTGATGGAGAGCAGCGGATATCCGGATATAACTCTTCAGTCCCTCACTAGACTACTGTGTGCGCTCTGTAGACGAGGTAAAATTATAGGGATGAGCAACCACACGCTCAGTAAGGCAATAATGCAAGCATGGTAGATAACTACACTATCTACATGCTTATAATGTTATGCCATAAAAATCATTTATATCCAGAGCATGAGGAAATATTAAAACTATGCCACATGTATATACATATATCATGTACTGAAAACATGAAAATAGGCATGTAAACATGGAAAATTATCATGTAAAATATCTCATGCTCATCATAATAAAACTCATCATAAAAACCATTCCTCAGGGTTTAACATCAAATCAAAACTTAGTAAAACTCATCACAGTCAGGATATCATACTTTTAAAAACATCCGACAAGGTTAGACCCCTCCCTCAGGTCTACCCTGGACAACACAAATCATGTTCAGTATATAAAACCATGTGATATCATGTGAGACAGGTGGTCATTATATATAATCGAGGACTTTGTTAGCCAACTATGTCATTATCATCCCAGACCACAAGGATCTCGGTGTGCAAGGCTTCATGCTGGAACAGAGATGAATTAATCCTACTACCAGACTTTTAAATCAACATCATAACCATACAGTACAACATACTCCATTTGATATACACGGTACAATGTACTTCATGTACCCATATCATGATTAGGGGTGTCTGCCATATGTCTTATCTACCCCATGCCATGTATAACCTACTTAGTCTCAAGTGCACGTGCGAGCATCTCATCCGTTCGACTAGTAGTCTAGACGAGGCATCTAGAATGGCTCGTGCAAGCATCTCATCTGTGTGACATAAAGTCTACACTAGGCATCCAACATGGCTCATTACATATCACAGTGTGAAAAGTCCAGTGCGAGCAAAGCTCTAGCACAATTTCATGCATCATCAGTAAATGCCCTCATATGAGCAACGCTCTAGTACGACTTTATGTATAACAAATAATGAGGAAAATCACGTACGAGCATAGGTCCAGTACGGTTACATGTATAAGAAAATCAATGGAAACCCACGTACGAGCAAAAGCTCCAGTACAGCTTGTAAAACATCACAACTCAAAACATGGTACGAGCTAGGCTCCAGCACATTTCATGCATATTAAAACATCAAAATCCAGTCTAAGCGTAGCTTCAACACGATTTTAACTCACATAAATCTAATAGGTGGCTCTATTTCGACAAAACACGTTCAAACCACAATTAGCACCAGACTCGTGCTATTTCACAAAATTATAAAGTCAATAGCTAGCCTATCAGTAAATTTTTCTTAAATGAAAGCAATGTTTTTCATAAAAATATCGAAACATGATGTTTCATGCAATTATTAGCCTTACTACTTTTTTTGTAATATTCACTTCCTCAACTAAAATCATCTATATCCGAAATCGTTCGCACAAACCATTATTTCTTTTCTAGGTAATCAACATAAATTCAATACCCTATAATTACCCTTAAAATACGTGCAGCTACCTCTAGATACTTACAAAATTCCCTTACCTGGAATAACGTCGAGTGATTCCACTTCCTTAGAGCTGCTCGATCGTGTAGTTTGATTCACTTCTAATAAGATCTCCGGGGCTAAACGAAATTACTTATCACATCAATTTAATCCAATGTAATAAAATTCTTGCGTTTACTATATTCAATTCGACTTATTGTTTTCATTAACGCTTATTGAGCTTTACTTTCTCTTAAGCCCTTTTTTGATTGTACTATTTATTTCTTGAGAATCTATTGGTTCCACCAAGCTTATTGATTCATATTGGGTTGGCATTATTCTTACAATGCCTTAAGTTCATCATTTCTTTCACTAAGGCAATGTATCAAACATCTCTTATGCCCATTTCCAATCATCATCCATTCTAACATAAGGATTTGACAAAGTTATCTTAAAATCATCTATACATGCTTACTAACATCTCTACATGTTTAAACCATCATCAACTCCATGCCATTTCAACTTTCTCTCACTAAGCCCATTCTAGGTTATGGTTGTTTAAGCATGTATATGAACATTTCAACCAACAACTCATCAAAATGTTTACATTAACATACTAGAAGATGGTGTATTGAAATCTTACCTAGCTTGAATTTTTTCTCTTTTTGCCTAATTAGGGAAAAACCTCTTTTCTCCTTCAATCTAAAGTTTGAGCTTCCAATCTTTGACTATGTTGTTCACTTCCTCACTAGGAACAACTTTGCTCAAAGGAATTTCACTCAAAACTGATTGGAAGGTGATGATTTTTTAGAGTGAGAAAGCTATGTTATTGTTAAAAATGAAAGATTTTTTGGATGTCTCGTGGAAAATGAAGATTCAGCTGTCGGGTTTTATAGAATTTGCCTCACCAGATCTATCTCCTAGGGTGAGAGATTGATCTGCCCTTATTTAAAGTCTAGAATTCGACAATGCATGCTAGGAGATCGATCTGCTCAAGGGATAGGATCGATCTTTGCCAGGTCGGTGGCTTTAGAGATCGATCTGGCCTTGAAGAAGAGATCGATCTTTGCTAACCAGAGGTAACTAGAGATTAATTTGCCTTATGGGAGGAGATCGATCTTGCCCAAACAGAAGCAACTTGAGATCGATCTGCTTTGAATGAGGGATCAATCTCCCTACTACAGAATGCTTGGCATTGTATTTCAAGGTAATGAGATCGATCTTCCCTTGCAATAAGATTGATCTGGCTTTCATCCTGCAGCATTTCAGTTGCAATTTTCTAGATTCTTAAAGTTAAACTCCTATTAAATGACTTCAATACCCATTTTGCATTTCATTTACACTTACTTATGATACATTTATTCTGTAACTTGTCTGTACATCATGGAAATCATAAGATTACATAGAAATTCATGGGCTTTACATCTGTACACCCTAAATACTCAAAGGCAGTCTCTATCTCTTTTAACCACTCCTCTGCCTCGATGGGGTCATTAACCCCCTTAAATGATGGAGGATTTATCTTGAGAAAATCCCTTAACGGGCCCATATCCCTGTCATTTAGCTTGGTCTGTACTGGGGGTTGAGTGACTAGTGGTGCTGGCAAAGTCTGTGGAGGAGATAGAGGCAGATCTTATGGGGGTGTAGCTGTAGGAGTCGAGGTGGGCGAGGTGCCTGAGACATTAGCCTCGAAATGTTGGGCAAGTATAGCTGCAATGTGATCGAATCCCTGTTTAATATCCTGCTCCATCCGATTCATTCGAGAGTTAGGACTCTTTGGCTATGGGGTAGGTGATGGAGGTGGTTGTGCCTACCTCCGGGGATGACCTTGTCTTCCACTCATGATATATATAATTGATTACCTGTGCATACAGAATAAGTTTGGTCATAAATTTAGCGGATATTTTCAATTTATAACCAAACAAGTACAAACACGTAGGATGTAATCTATCTTCAACTGATTGACACTAACAGTACTAGACACCTTTGGCTCTGATAGTAAGAGAAACCGTAACTCCCCGAAAATGTGGAAATTATGGCTAATTTAATTTTTTTTATAACTTAATTTCTTACTTAAGGTGTATTCCTGTTCAATATCAGTTTATAACTTATCCTCTATTTGTTAATCTTTCTTATTTTCTATAATACATGATATGCCCATAATTTTCATTCCTCCTTTAATCTCATTATAGCTTGTATCATCATGGATTACATACATTTTCATTCCCACACGTATAAAAAAAGTGATGACATCCCAAAATGTTTATTTACATATAAGAATATGTACTATATAGGATGTCTGGGATAAACTGAAATATGCATGAGTTGTGTATAAAAAGTAGCCTGGAGAGAGTCTTGTCCACCAGCCTACGTTGAATTCGTGGTAAGCAAAGGAAACGATCACTGTAAATAATCTAGAAGGATGGAAAAAAAGGGGTTAGCTTTCAGATAGCCCAGTAAGGTGTGCATTTAAAATAGTAATAGCATTCAAAACATTCAATAAAATGATAATGCTAAATAATAAAGTACATTTTCTGATCAACTGTTGGAAAACATAAAATTGCATACTTAGTACATAACCCTTTTATATACCAAAATTAGACTTCATATATTTCTTAATTCAAAACAGAACTTCAAAGTCATATAACAGCATCACTATGCATAACTTATAATCAAAACGAAACAAAATCGAAACATGGAGACTAGGCAATCAATATCACTATCATGTGGGCAATAACCATATCATCCTCAAACGAGGGCATCCTCTTAAGGGAACGGAATACCTATGGCCATGGTAGGGTTGTAGACTGGGCCAGAGTCCTACAGCATAACGAAAAAACCACAAAGGCATAAACGGAAACGCCACAAAGGCGGCATGACAGACACTTAAAAATACGCATGTTATTATCAAGGCTTAGCCCATTCATAGGCCGTCGGCTATCATTCCCTTGGATCCTTAGGTTGACCCCCAGGTTTACCTTAACTCGCACACTATAGAGAGCCTTTAGTCTCAAATCATACTTATTATTTTATTGAAATCATTTTCAAACCTATTTGTACAAAAGCTTACAAAAATCATGTTTCAAAAATCACATACATGCATGCTTGTTACTTAATTACTCATAGTTATAAAATGGTACAAAATTATAAACTCATAAGAAATGAAATGGGCTTTAAGTCATTTGAAATTCCTGCTTATTTTACTAAAAGAGTTTCATGAAACAAATACTTGTTTATAGGTAAGGAACACCATTACAACAATAAATTACATCCCTTACCAATACGAGACTGAGGCCGTATGTATTGCTTGGATATCTGCTCGGCTCGATTTATGTGCCCACACCACTAGTTGCCACAAATAGCCCAATCATGTCTAATTAGTATCCAATTCATCTTTATTTACGTTCACATACATTTTACAACTTAAACATTGCTAACTGGACCCTTTTCGCCAACTTTTCTACTTTCTCAGTTTTATCGATAAACGTGTCGACTTTAGCTATTTCGATAAACTCTTTTCTTTTAACTTCAAACTTATCAACTTAATAGTTTAAACACTTATTCAAGTCTCTAGTTAACACATTACAACTTAATAGTTTAAACACTTATTCAAGTCTCTAGTTAACACATTACAACTTATGAAATTGCCAAATTTCCACACTTTTATAGTATTCGACTAAACCGAGCTATAAATTGAACTTTTTGATGTTAAACTAACATTTCACAGCACATAACACAATCGAATTTCATCTTCTCCATAACAGCCATGGGCTGGCTGAAATCCAAGCATACTCCAGAAATTATTTCTTCAAATTCTACTTTAGTAAAAATCATCTAAAACCATTAAACATCAACATATATCTAAATCATCATCTTCCATAAACTTTCTCACCTTGCTGACTAACTTTAACCTCACTTTCTTTCTCTAAGAATGTTCCTCAGTTGTAGATATACATGTATACAACTTAGAATCATCTTAAACAAGCTTAAAACTAACCAAGAAATAAAAAACTCAAAGTTTCTCTTGCCTCTAAAACAGGGCAAATTCTGCCCATGTTCTTCTCTCTAGGTTTTCACCCACCAAATCAACTTATTTGAGGCTAAATTTTTTATAGTGTTAGAGGACCTAAGAAGAAAAATTTTGTTCTTCTTAGTTGACTTCTAAAACTGGCTAGAAGGTAGCCAATGAAATTCCACAATCTGAGTTACTTTAGGACACGTACAACAACTTGTAGAGGGAGGATCTCTTTAATTTCTGGTCAGTTCTAGATGAACATTACCTTTCCATAAAGTGTTTTAAGTATACCTTAACCTGGAAAAAAAATTAGACTCAAAACCCTTCTGGAACCCTTTCAAATTGGGCTTTTTTGTTGGGCCTTTAGTGTGCTGGGTTTGGGCAACCCGCTGCCATGTTTTCAGAAAATCTCCAAAAATTATTTGCAGCCCATTTTCTTCCAACTTTCCATCACTCATGTGTTATACTAAGGCCCTAGTATGTTCCATGAAAATCTTGAGCCCACTTATTTAAGAAAATTTTCCCGTTTGGGCCCGTTTTACCCGATTTCATCATTACCGATAAGAATTCTTTAAGGTTTTCGTTTACTTTAAAAATTAACTTAACCACTGAAACCTCAATATCTCAACGTAATTCTAATTCTCCAAGTCAAATATACCTTATATTAATTTCCTATGGCATCACAATAATTTTTACGGATTTATGGAATTTATTTCAATTACTAGGCTCAATTTCTCGGTTTAGTGCTAACTCGAGATTTACCAACTTATTTCACTCCAATCACTTTAGTTTCACATTCCATCTGTAAAATCATGTTTATATGAATGTCAATTCATAAAGAACTCTTACTTGACACCTTACCTTGATTTTTATGCCCCGAGTTCAACTACCCATCATCCGAGCTCTTGGTTCCTTTGGGCCCTACACGAACACTTAGGTAAGTTTTGAATTTCTCTCTTAGCTTTTAAATAAATAATAGTATGAAAAAAATTGGGTTTCACACTTTATGCTTTACTCCTTTTAGTCTATTTGTACCTTGGTCATGCCCAAACACCTGACCAGTTTTAGTGAGAAATTTGTAACTTGTGAACAGTCAAGTTCACTCCATTCACATAGTAACACACTCTGCTAGCTTTGTGGATAAAGGAATTCTTGTTGAACCACGTATATCTTGGTTTCTTTTATATTTGGCTAACCTTGTTTGGACGCAAAACAATTGGTGCTTTCATTGATAGTCAGACTCAATGCGATTCCTCTTCGTAGAACTCTCGCTAAAACTATCTTAAAAAAGGATTGAGGCAATTCAAGCAGTAGCATCTTACCTACAACAATAATTCCACCATGAAAGAGAATGATGGAGCAAGGGGGCTTTAATCATGTATTGAGGAGCCAACCATGCCCCTTTGGTACATTGAGGATGGAGATGACCCACCTCAAAAAGCTTTATCTCCAAGAGTTGTGTCATCATAAGCCAATGAAGAATTACAAAGGTTTTTGCATCAGGAAGGATAAAAAGAGGATGCTTTGGGTTTCTTGGGTCATACATACGTGGATCACACATATAAAATCAAAATATATGTAGTGAAATAACAACCAAAAAATTTTACAAACTAAGAAACAAATCCTAATGCACCTTTTTAATCAAGAACATTCAAATTTCATTCAAACATATATTAAGAATCATAAAGATGTTTCAAGAAATATACCTAAGCTTTAAATATCGTAATCTAAGGCTTGCTTCTTGATGATGATGTTTGATTTTCTTGTCTTGAATCACATGGTAAGCTTTTGTTGTGTTTAGGCTTTAATAGTAATCCATTGTCGCGACCCTTTTCGCTTACATTTACATTCAATAGTTGGGCTATAAGTCAATGTTAATCCATCACTTTCCTTATTTTTCAATCCATGCACATGAGATATACAATCATGGTAAGAAATTATACTTAGATAAATTTACAATTACTAACATTAGTTACATCCTCGGTACTTATACATATACAATACTGTGATTCAAAATGTATGGATACAAAAGACTACAAGAGTGCATACCTTTGTGCAAACAAAAAGGGCAGTAGACATAAGGAAATGCAGGATCTACCACGACATTCTCCGACTATTGAATAAAATCTGTGGAGAGAGTAAAGTAAAGGGGGTAAGCAAACACGCTCAGTAAGGAAAGTATGCACGTAGTAGATAACCACACTATCTACATGCATAAAATGCTATGCATTATTTCAAAAATCATTTCTGACGGAAACAAATCAAAGTGAAAGTAGATTGCAACCTTCGCTATATATATATGGATAAAACACCTCAGTGTAAAACTTGTTTCCAATTCACACACTGTACCCAAAACAGTAAATCAATAGAGACCACCGCTATGCATAGAAATTTACCCTGTATAAAATAACAATAAGTTTCCAACTCAGTGTAGTGAAACCCAATTCACTCATCGGTATAAAATAAGTTTCAGTTCGGTGTGGTGAACCCCGATTCTCCAATCAATACCCCTTAGGCACATAGAATCAACCATAACAGAGACTAGGCATGGATGTTACAATGAATAGCGGACTTATAACCATAGTCGAAGACCCCAAACATCACTAGTTAGGTGTGCAAGAGTGTCTCGTTGCCGCGAGAGGAAGTCAAATGCTACCCGCCTGTCAATCAGTCGACCAACGACTCTTGACAATGGTACAACGTATTCCGTGTTACTTACATGGTATAACGCACTCTGTCGACCTCGATTTAAAAATCATAAGTTTGGGGGTGCCTGCCATAAGAACTTACCGCCCCAACTTAGATCATCAACCGTCGCCTGTCTCAAAATCCAATGCGAGCAAGTTGGTATAACACACAGTGAACTCGATAGCTCCAGCACGTTTTTGCTCACAAAATAGTACACAAGTCTCATGCGAGCAACTACGTGTAACTCTTTGTTAACACGATGGCTCCAGCACGGTTTCACATATAAAATCAATAGATGGCTCATTTATGGTGAACCAGTAGCCCAAAACTAAGTTCCAAACAAAACAGCGCGAAACAGAGTGAGAATGACCACTTCCCATCCAATCACTCATCATATAGGAAAATATGCAATTTACTGCAATCAGTCAAATCTAGAGCCTGTCTATTATTTTAATCATCAAAAATAACTTTTTCACCAAAAAATAGTGAGAGATGTTATTTCATGCATTTTCAAACGTTTTCAAATTTTTGTCATAACTAGGGTATTTTGGTAATTTTACCCATACTCGGGAGAAATCTAGAATCCCCATATCTAGACTCTACATAAATTTTAAGTGACTGTAAATGGTGATGAAAATACGTGTAGCTATCTCTATTGCCCACACGGTACCCTTATCTCGAATCACGCTGAAGTATTTTGCCTCCTTTTTCCCACCTCGCGTAATTCGGTCTATCTGGCTCCATGTATATCTCCGGGAGCTGCAGATAGTTATCAATCACATCAATCTAATTCAATATTCTTACTTTTGATAGCTAGTTTTCAATTCCAAAGCCTAAAACAATTCATTCGAAATTTATCCGTAACTTATATGATTAATTCCTAACTCGTATAACTATACTAGTTATAGTAAGGGAAATTCACTTACCGAAGATTCCACGATGGCACGCAAATTTAAGGCTCGATCGAACTCACGTTCGTCACCTATTGTTGTGCTACACATTTATATATTTGAACCGGGTCAATTTCGATCAAATATAAATTTAATTAAATATTTCATAAAATAAATCAATCAATTTTGACTGCTTACCAGTCTATTGTTGAGCCGAGTACACACCGAAACTTTTCCCTAAAATGGTTTTCTCTCTCCTACTGAACCGGTTCAGATCGGTTCACCATTTTTCACACTGACTCGGTCTGAATCAGTTCAAGGCTTTTTTTACCGTTGCTTGCGTTTTCGGCCGGTTCTCAGGCCACTTCTATCGCCGTTCAACCCGGCTTCACCACGCGAGTCTTCGATCGGCTAGGCTGGGGCCAAATCGGCAGCGGTGTCGACGAACCTCTCTCTCTCTCCTGCAATTTACTCTCTCGTCGATCTCCCTTTTTCGACGTTCCCACGGTGCGTGACGGCGCTTGGATGTCTTCTTGGTGCCGATCGTCACTCGTTGATCATCTCGTGCCCTCCTGCGCCGCCTGTTGCTCGTCGATAAAGGAAAACAGTGGGGGTTGGTCTCTTCACTGTTTTTGCGATTTCAGCTTCCTTTTTTATATATATTTAATATAATATATTAATATTTAATATATTATAATATATATATATACATAAATATCTTATAACAAATATATTAAAATTATAATATTATAATAATAATAATAATAATAATAATAATAATAAAATACTACACCAAAGTATTTTTATATTATTATAATAATATTTTGTTATCATAATGTATTTGTACATTAATATCTACACACATGTACATATATATTATTTACTTCCTTTCGCCCAATATATATGTACCTCCTATTTTATTTATAATTTTTTCTTTCAAAAATATATTTTTCCCTTATTATTATTTTTTGGGAATAATTTTTCCATATTTCCGAGATAAATTCCCGATGTGAGAAAAATTTTGGGTCTTACAAGTCCGGACTCATCTCCCATCTTAAACTCCATATATTTTACCATTCTGATTCCATATTTTTAGTCGGTTTAGCCAAATTTCATTTGGTTTGTCTCGAGTTCACCAAAGTTCTTATTTCTCAATTTAAAACACTTAACTTTATTTTCCTTAATTCAAATGAACTTAGCATTGTATCATTCCTTCTTTATAAATCAATATATCACAAGGTACTTTTACACTGATATATTTACAATGGAATAATACAAATTCCAAGTCTTACATTTCCTCCCTCCTTTAAGAAATTTGTCCTCCAAATTAAAACCAAGTTAGCCCTCGAATAAGTGTGGATACCTCTCACGCATCAGATTCTCTAATTCCATGTAGCTTCCTCGTACCACCAGAGAACCTTAACTAGAGGGATAGTCTTAGACAGAAGCACCTTCTCCATCCTATCCAAAATCCGAATTGGTTTCTCTATATATGACATGTCCTCTTGCAACTCGAGAGGTTCATACTCAATCACATGTGTCAGATCTGGATGATACTTTCGAAACATTGATACGTGGAAGACATTATGAATGCTTTCCAGCTTAAGTGACAAAGCTAACCTGTTGGCCTTATCCCCCACTCGGTCTAAGATCTCAAAATGCCTGATGTAACAAGGATTCAACTTGCCCTTCTTTTCGAACCTCATAATACCATTGGAGGGGGAAACCTTCAGGAACACTGACTCACCAACCATAAACTCTAATGGTCGTTGTCTTATGTCAGTGTAGCTTTTCTGCCTGCTTTAAGCTATCCTCAACCTCTCATATATCAACTGGACATCCTCAGAGGCTTGCTTCACCAAATCGGGAGCAAATATTTTTTGATCACCCACTTCTTCCTAACCTATGGGAGAATGAAACCTTCGGCCACACACTGCTTCATACGGTGCCATTCCAATACTCGAGTGGTAACTATTGTTATAGGCAAATTCGGCTAATGGTAAATGATCATCCCAAGCGCCTTTAAAATCCGTCGCACAAGCTCTTAACATATTCTCCAAAGTCTGGATGGTTCTCTCCGACTGACCATCTATCTGAGGATGGAAAGTTGTACTAAAACTCAATTGGGTTCCCATGGCTTCCTGAAAGTGTTCTTAAAAGTGGGAAGTGAAGAGGGAATCCCTGTCAGAGACAATGCTCACTGGAACACCATATAACCTTACAACCTCCCGTATATACAAATTCACTAACGTACTCAAAGTATCTGTAGATTTCATAGCTAAGAAGTGAGCTAACTTCATCAATCTATCCACAATCACCCAAATAGCATCATGGTCCGTTCTGGTCCTCGGTAAACCCATAATGACATCCATGGTGATGTGCTCCCATTTCCATGTTGGTATAGCTAGAGGCTGCAATAACCCTGTAAGCTTCTGATGTTCTACCTTAACCTGCTGGTATTCTAGAAGACATCTCATAACAAATTCAACGATGTCTTTCTTCATACCTGACAACCAATATTCTTTTTGAAGTATCTGATATAGCTTAGTACTTCCAGATACAGAGTATACCTCGAAGAGTGAGCTTCTGACAAAATGAGTGTCCTTAACTGTGGATCATCGAGAACACACACTCTACCTTTGAACCTCAGTAAATCATCGGTACCTAACTCTCAATCGACACCAGTACCCATCTGAATCTAACTAGCCATATCGATACATAAGCGATCATCATAGTAAGCTTGTCTGATCCGATCAACTAAATTCGGTTCCAACCTCAGACTAGCTACCACACAATAGGCGTCAGTAGCAGAAGGGGTCTCATCCAAGCTGAGACTCATAAACTGCACTAGCAGCTCATGTTCCCTGATCACCATGTAAGATACCATCCCAAGACTCTTTCTACTTAGTGCATCAGCAACCACATTAGCCTTACCCAGGTGGTACAAGATCTCACAGTTAGCTTTACCCGGGTGGTACAAGATCTCACAATCGTAATCCTTCAGAAGCTCTAACCATCTCCATTGCCTCATATTTAATTCTTTCTGTAAAAGCAGATATTTGAGACTCTTATGATCAGTGTATACCTAAAATTTCTCACCACACAAATAGTGGCACCATATTTTCAGTGAAAACACTATGGCTGCCAACTCTAAATCATGGGCCAGATAGTTCCTCTCATGGTCATTAAATTCTCTGGATCCATAAGCAACTACTTTCCCATCCTACATCAATACACAGCCCAGTCCTTATCCCAATGCATTGGTGTACACAGAGAAACCTCCTAAGCTGATTGGTATAGTAAGAATAGGTGCGTTGGTCAGTCAAAGTGTCAACTCCTAAAAACTTCTCTCACAAGCATCATCTCATTCAAATGTAACATTCTTCTGAGTGAGATGAGTCAGAGGAGCCGCCAATTTCGAGAAACCCTCAACGAACCTTCTGTAATGCCCAATTAAACCAAAAAAACTCCTAATCTCTGTGACTATCTTGGGCCTTTCCCACTAGATTATAGCTTTAATCTTAGACGAGTCCAGTGACACTTCGTCTTTTGATACAATATGGCCTAAAAATGAAATTTGTTCTAACCAAAAGTCACACTTACTGAGTTTAGCATACAACTGCTTCCTTCGAAGGTTCTGTAACACAATCCTCAAATGTTGCTCATGATCTTCCCTGGATTTTGAATATACCATAATGGTATCGATAAAGACGATAACAAATCGATTTAGGTATGACTTGAATACATCATTCATCAGAGACATAAAAGCTACGAAAGCATTAGTCAACCCTAATGGCATAACCTTAAACTCATAATGACTATAACGGGTGTAGAAAGTTGTCTTGGGTACATCTTCGCTTCGAATTCTCAACTGATGGTACCTAGATCTCAGATCGATCTTGAAAAAGATTTGTGCTCCCCGAAGCTGATCAAGCAGATCATCTATATGTGGCAAGGGGTACTTATTCTTGATGGTAGCCTTATTCAACAATCTGTAGTCAATGCACAGTCGGAGGCTCCCATCCTTTGTAAGACCCAAATTTAATTAAAATATGAAATGAATGAGTATTCATGAAGGGAAGTCGGGTTAAATTAATCCCGAACACGTGTAAGGGCAAAATGGTCAAAAGATCGAAAGCCGATATAAATTCGATGAGAAGAATTTATTAAAAATAATGAATTGAGAAATCTTGGTCAATAAAAGTGAAATAAATTTATTTTGGATTAAATTGATCAAGATATCAATTTATTGGAATTAATCGGGATTAATCGAAATTTTTAATTCGAAAAATAATCTCGAAAATAATCCAAAAATATATCGAAAAGTCATTCGAGACAATATCCAAAAAATACGGAGAAATTATACCCGAAAAAGGGTTAAAATATAATAAATAAATTAAATAAAATTAAATTAGTTAATTTGAAATAAAATAATAATTTTTGGTAGATATTTTGGGTATTTTAATGTATTTTAATGGTTAAAATATAATATAAATAAATAAATAAAAATAAATAAAAATAAATTAATTAATAAGTTTAAAAAAAAGGAAAAGGAGAGAAAATGGGTCGGGGAGAGAGAAAGAGAAGCAGAAAATGAAAAACGGAAGCCGAGGGAACCCGATGAGCTCGAGGACGCACCGGCAACCGACAGGCTCTGACGAGGCCACGAGGAGGTAGAGGAGAGACCGACGAGCACGTGGGCACCAAAATTGCACCGTGCAGTGGCCGGAGGAAGCCGATCGGAGGAGGGAAAGCACCGAAGGGAAACGGCCCAATTTTCGGCAATCCACCGGCGACTGGGCGTGAACGGAGGCCACCGACATGACCGTGAGGAGGAGGCGGTCCTTTTGAGACCGGTAGCAGCCGACGAGACGGTCGAAATCGCCGGCGACGGCCAAGACCGAAAATGGGTTCCGACGACCGAGAGGAGAACGGTCGAACCGGCGGCGTTTCGGCGACCCCGACCGAAGCCGAGGCCAGATTCGAGATGCGGATAATCTTACGGAGCTGCTGGCGGTGGAAGCCGGTGGAGAACCGGTCGGCAAGGCGATGAACCGACCGAACCAAAGTGAACCAGGGTGAACCGGTGGGTCCGAACCGGTCTGAACCGGACTGATCCGGTTTAGCCAAAAAGAGAAGGAAAAAAGGGAGAAAAAGGGAAAAAGAAAAAGAGAAAAAATTGGGGAAAATTTCAGTGATGCAATTGAGCTTCGAGTAAGTCGGTAAGCGGTCGAATTGACCGATTTAAATTTTAGAATATTTAATTCGATAAATAATCGACTGAAAGTTTACCCGAAAATATATTTAATTGTGTAGCTCAACAATTGGCATCGATCGAGAGCTCGAAACAGCCTCGAATTTTGTACTATCATGGAATCTCGAGTAAGTGACCCTTATTTACGATAATTTACATAGTTATGCGTGATATGAATTTAAATTCCGCATAAATTGAATTAGATTTTGGAAATTTAGATAAATTATCGTAAATAATAAATTTAGCTATTCGAGAGTTAGAATGAGGTCCGAGGAATTGTTAGTGGGCCCAATGAGCCCAATAGGCCTCGATAATGTGAAAATTAAGTGAAAAACGGGCTTAAGGTCGATTAAGGCCCATTAAGGTGCAATCGGGCCCAATAGGGATAAATGGGCCCAATGATTTAAATTAAGCCCAGAAAATAGGAAAGACAATTAAATTGTATAATATCTGACCTGAGGAATATTTATACGCAGTTCCGGAGGTTTGATTTGGGAGCATATCGGATTGCGCGACGAGACAACAGTGAAAAAGAAAAGGTCAGACTCTACAGAAAAATGAGGTAAGGAAATTTTGTAGGTGCATAGAGATACCTATACGTAATTTTGAGGGGAATTATAGGGTCTAAAATTACTTAAAGTATTTAGGAAACGAAATGATAATTTTACGAAAAACGGGGCTTAGGTGAATAAAGAAAAAGATGATTTTACCCTGAGAGTAAAATTTACAGAAAAGGGTAGTAAGGCAGATAAATTGCATGATTTCATGTTTTTATTGCTTTATATGAATATATTGCTTTGATTTAAGCAAATATGCACATAGGTTGGCTGTTGATTTCGTGAAATATACGAAAGGGTACCGGTTTGTACCGGTTACTATTTTAAAAGATGTTTTATCAAGATTGAGCCACCTATCGTATTTACATGAATAAAAAGAGTGCTAGAGTCTTTCTCGCACTCAAGTTTACTGAATTATTTCTCATGAAAAGCCGTACTTGAGCATTGCTCGTACGAGAAATTTGTGTGTGCACAAAATCGTGTTGGAGCTTCGCTCGCATGAGATTTTAGATATCATGATATGCATAGTGTGGTGCTAGAGCTTTGCTCGCACTAGACGTGAGTTGACATGCATATAGTCGTGTGGAAGCCTCCTGTAGACTGTGTGTCGCAGAGAGTTGAGATGCTCGCACATATACTTTGAGACATGGGTTGGTTATCGACATAGTATTAGGGTGGATAAGACCTACGGCAGGCACCCCCAGACTATGATATGGGTCCACGGAGTACGATGTACCGTGTATATCACACGGAGTACGCTGTATCATGCAGTCATGATGACTCTATGATGTTACTTGATATTCTGGCGGGTAGGACTTGACCCCACCTCCCGTTGCAGTTGTGATACCCCGCCAACCGGGATCCGTGTAGCCTGGGATCACAGGGACAAAGTATGGCCATAGTCCTCGATTTTCATACGGTAACCTACATGCCTCACATGATATCATACGGTCTGAATAGACCAGGACGAACCCGAGGGATGGGTAATGTCTCGATTTATGTTTTTAAAAGAGATGTGATTTAATGAATCAAGGTATTCCCAAGAGATGGGTTTGACCTTGATGAAGTTGTTTTATGATGAAACAATGAGTTTTAACGTGATGAGTTTGTGATGAAACAAATGAGTTTTAAAGTAATGAGTTTATGATGAAACTAATAAGTTTTAATGTAACGAGCATGAGATGTCATACATGATGGTTTTTTCATGTGTGTTTTATATGTCGATTTCATGATTTTCGTTATATGATATATACATGCATGTGGCATCGTTTAAGCATTCCTCATGCTCAAAATATAAAGGATTTTATATCATGACATTATCAGCACGTAGATAGTATAGTTATCTACCTGCTTACATTATTGCCTTACTGAGCACGTTTCGCTCACCCTTTCATTTTCCACCCCACAGGATATATTCAGTAGAAGAGAACGACAGTAGTCATATCCACTGCTTATTATCAAGATCAGGTATACACATTGGTATAATTTTTGTATCTGAACATATAGAGGCACAGTACTGTATATGGATTTAATATTGGGGATGTATTTTGTTTAAATAAATTGATATGTGAATGTGAATATGAAAATGGAATGGTAAATAGGTGAGAGGTTACTAACACCGAATCATAGCCCAACTGTTTAGTAGTATAACTGTTCACGACGGGTGAGGAAATTAAAAAGCGAAAAATTTACTCTGATTTTAGGTAATTTGGGTCGTGACAATTTAATGGTATCAGAGCAGCAATTGTTCTGATGTGTGTCAGTGTCGGTAATTAGAAATTACATCCCCGTGTTACTGTGCTTGGTTAGATACAATAGTGTATATCGAGATGGGTTTTGACTAGGAAATGGTCGAGAATGCAGGAATGCCTAATGTGAGTCACGTTAGATGAGATAGTGCACGAGGCAGAGGTCGTAGAGGTAGACCTGAGTCCACTAAATCGTGCTGAGTTGACTATGAGAATGACAGGGATGTCAGAGCAGGAAAAAGACTAGTTGATAAGAGATTAGAGTTGATGAGTCACGGGGTAAGATAATTGGTAAGGCCCCAATATATCCAATTTAACACTTATGAAGGGTATTGTGATTTGAGGACCCCGACCTGCTATGAAGCAGTGTAAGCAATGAAGCAGTGTAGCAGTGTAAGCACTATAAGCAGTGTGAGATGTGTGGTGGATACCACGGAAGGAGGGTCTATACCTACACTGTATCGATGAAAATGGCCGTTAAGTGTGGTAAGGCGGACCATTGATTTTGATTGCACAGAGTTGGGCGAGATCGCCCCATAGAAAAAGTAAAGAGACAGAAAAACTTCGTTGATATAGTTGCAATGAAAAGGGAGGCCATAGCCGAAAAGAAAAAGGAAAGTAGGCTGTTGGACGAAGGCGAGAGGATGTCTTGGACCAGGACACTATTGATGTTTCATGGATATGGTGTAAGATACCACACTTGTTATGAATAATGAAATACATATGTTCATTGATCCTGGTGCCACACATTTATTCATACCGCCTTCATTGGCATATAAGTGAGTAAAAGGCATGAATGCCTACATCATTGGGCACAATACTGATAAATGAGTACCCCAATAGAGGAGGATTAATTAATGGAATATGGATATAGAGATTTTAAGTTGAAAACAGGGGTGAAAACATCACTGAAAAGTATACTGTAAGTGTTGACAAGTGATAAAAGGGGTGCAACGGTTGAAATTAAAGGACCAAATGATGGTACTCACGGAATGAATAATGAAAGAGTTTTGTCATGATTGATATACGAAGGAGATAATCTTTGAGATAAGATAGATCCTAAATACAAGATGTATTGGAGTAAGAGATATATTCTAGGTAAGGAATACCCTTAATATGCGAAGTAATTGGGATTAAGTGATAAGTAGGGAATATAAATTATAACCAATAATAAAGATGGATATAACCATAACCAGTCTATGTGGTTAAGTCTGAAGGTTAATAAAGGTATTTCAAAATACCTCCCCGCCTGAAGACTTGACAGCGTCTAAAAGTATGTATATATAACTTATAACGTGAAATCGATCGTCGTAATAAATACCTTCAGCATTAGGATACCTTTACTAAGACGATAAGAATATTAAAATTCGAATTTAATTAAAATATGAAATGAATGAGTATTCGTGAAGGGAAGTCGGGTTAAATGAATCCCGAACACGTGTAAGGGCAAAATGGTCAAAAGATCGAAAGCCAGTATAAATTCGATGAGAAGAATTTATTAAAAATAATGAATTGAGAAATCATAAAAAAAAAAACATAGTAAAATTTAATAAGAACCATTGAGATAAGAAAAGGAAATGACGCAGGTTAGTACCTGAAAACGTAAGCGATTTTGAAGGATCTAATATGCTTATGCGTAAATAAGTCAACGATTGGACCGATTTGTAATCATCATTATCGATGATATGTTGGGTGTAGTTAAAGTCTAGGGAAAATTGTAAGCAATAATTGAAAATGACTTTTACAAATGGGTTGTTGCGAGTTCTCAATATGGTCTACTTGGTTGACACGTTTAACTAAGAAAACGTGGTCTTTGAATGAGATGATAAATAAGATGATAGATGTGACATGAATTTCGGTGTAGTGAAGTATGAACTGACCACCGTGATTAATTTCACCATACCCAATAGCTCGAGAGGTTTTCAGTGAGTATGGATACCTCAAAATAATGAAAGGAGCTGTGTATTGATGTATAATGGGAAGATAGTCAATTATGAAGTCAGACAACTCCTTAATCATGAAATAAACTATCTGACTCATGATTTTAAGTTGGCAACGGTAGTATTTGTACCGAGGATATGGTACTATTAGGTACACGATGAGGAATTTTGGATATGCACTGATCATAAAAGTCCCAAGAATCTGTTTTCACAGAAAAAGGCGAATATGAGAATACATAGTGGGTTAGAGCTTCTGAGAGATTTTGATTGTGAAAAATTGTACCACCCAAGATAGGCTAATGTGATGGCTGATGCCTTGATGCAGAAAGAGTCTTGGGATGGTATTGCATATGATGGTCAGGGAGCGTGAGCTGCTAGAACAGTTGTGAACCTCGGTAGTGATGTGATCCCTTCTGATGATGACAGTGATTATGTGACAGCTAGCCTGAGACTAGAACCGGATGAGAGTGCCCGGATTTGACAGGCTTAGCATAATGATCGGCATGGTGTCGATAGTATAGGTCAGATTCAGAGGGTATAGTGATAGAGTTCACAGAGTGTGATGATGATTTACAAAGGTTCCGAGACAGTATAAGTGCTCCCCAAGACCACAGTTGATGGGATAGTAATATTGTCAGAAGCTCACTCTTCGGGACGTACGATGCATACGAAAAGTAAAGAATGTATCAAAATCTCGAAAAGGGTATTGGTGGTCAGATGTGAAATGAGATATGGTAGAGATTGTGGAAAAGTGCCTAGTATGTCAACAGAATAAGGTGGAATATTAAAAGTCTGCAGAGTTATTGCAGCCTCTACCTATATCGACACGGCACGAAAAAATGAGAGCAAGTCTCCATGAATGTCGTGATGGGTTACAAAGAACCCAGGTGAATTACGAGGCTATTTGGATGATAGTCGATAGAGTGACTAAGTCTACCCACCTTCTGGTTATGAAATCCCCAAATACTCAGAGTGTATATGAGGATTTATGTGTAAGGAAGATTGTGGAACATTAAGTAGCGTTCCAGTGAGCATGGTATCATATAGGGATTCCCGCTTCACTTCTTACTTCAGGGAATATTTCAGGAAGCTATGGGAACCCGACTGAGTATTAGCACAGCTTTCCTTCCTCAGATAGATGGTCAGTCAGAGAGGACTGTACAAGTTCTGGAGGATCCGATGAAAGCGTGTGCCCTTGATTTTATAAGCTTCTGGGATGATCAGTTGATTTCTAATTGAATTCGCCAATAGCGACAGTTGTCATTCGAGTATTGGGATAACAAGATATGAGGCAGTGTATGGCTGTAGAGGTTGTTCCCCAAATTGGATAAGAAAAAGTGGGTGACAAATAGAATCATTTTCGACTTTGGATAATAAGTCTTTGAGGATGTTTAGTTAAGGATGAGAGATTATGAAAACCTCAGAGCATATAGACAAGTATTGGAATTCACCCTTGGTGAATTAATATGGTTGAAATGTTTCTTGTCCTAAGAGAATAAGGACATAGCGAACTTTTGGAAGAAGGTAAATTGAGTTTCGCTGGGTTGAATCTTTTGAGAGATTGGACAAGTGGAAGATAAGACCTGTAGGTTGGTGTTATCACCTGAACTAACAGGCACCCACAATGTGTCTCATCTTTTGATGCTTCGGAAATACTATCCAAATCCAGCATAGGTGATGGGATATGAGATCCAAAAGTTCAGCTTAATGCAAATATAAGTATATTGAAGAAGTTGATTCGGGCATTAAACAGGAAAGAGAAAGTATTGAGGTTTAAAATGATCTCCCTAATTAAAGTCCTTTGGTAGCAGTACACTCCGAAAAAGTCACATAAGGGAATTAAAGAGTATGATATGTGTGAAATATCAGAAGTGATCTACAGACTGACTTGGTTCTAATTTGGAGGACCAAATTCCTTAAGTGGGGGAGAGTTGTAAGACCCGAATTTAATTAAAATATGAAATGAATGAGTATTCGTGAAGGGAAGTCGGGTTAAATTAATTCCGAACACGTGTAAGGGCAAAATGGTCAAAAGATCGAAAGCCGGTATAAATTTGATGAGAAGAATTTATTAAAAATAATGAATTGAGAAATCTTGGTCAATAAAAGTGAAATAAATTTATTTTGGATTAAATTGATCAAGATATCAATTTATTGGAATTAATCGGGATTAATCGAAATTTTTAATTTGAAAAATAATCTCGAAAATAATCGAAAAATATACTGAAAAGTCATTCGAGACAATATCCCGAAAATACGGAGAAATTATACCCGAAAAAGGGTTAAAATATAATAAATAAATTAAATAAAATTAAATTAGTTAATTTGAAATAAAATAATAATTTTTGGTAGATATTTTGGGTATTTTAATGTATTTTAATGGTTATAATATAATATAAATAAATAAATAAAAATAAATAAAAATAAATAAAAATAAATTAATTAATAAGTTTAAAAAAAGGAAAAGGAGAGAAAATGGGTCGGGGAGAGAGAAAGAGAAGCAGAAAACGAAAAACGGAAGCCGAGGGAACCCGACGAGCCCGAGGACGCACCGGCGACCGACAGGCTCCGACGAGGCCACAAGGAGGTAAAGGAGAGACCGGCGAGCACGTGGGCACCGGAATCGCACCGTGCAGTGGCCGGAGGAAGCCGATCGGAGGAGGGAAAGCACCGAAGGGAAACGGCCCGATTTTCGGCGATCCACGGCGACTGGGCGTGAATGGAGGCCATCGGCGTGACCATGAGGAGGAGGCGGTCCTTTTGAGACCGGTAGCAGCCGACAAGACGGTCGAAATCGTCGGCAACGGCCAAAATCGAAAATGGGTTCCGACGACCGAGAGGAGAACAGTCGGACCGGCGGCGTTCCGGCGACCCCGACCGAAGCCGAGGCCAGATTCGAGATGCGAACAACCTTACGGAGCTGCTGGAGGTGGAAGCCGACGGAGAACCGGCAGGCAAGGCGGTGAACCGGGGTGAACCGGTGGGTCCGAACCGGTCTGAACCGGACTGAACCGGTTCAGCCAAAAAGAGAAGGAGAAAAGGGAGAAAAAGGGAAAAAGAAAAAGAGAAAAAATTGGAGAAAATTTCAGTGATGCAATCGAGCTTCGGGTAAGTCGGTAAGCGGTCAAATTGACCGATTTAAATTTTGAAATATTTAATTCGATAAATAATCGACTGAAAGTTTACCCGAAAATATATTTAATTGTGTAGCTCGACAATTGGCATCGACCGAGAGCTCGAGACAGCCTCGAATTTCGTATTATCATGGAATCTCGAGTAAGTGACCCTTATTTACGACAATTTATATCGTTATGCGTGATATGAATTTAAATTCTGCATAAATTGAATTAGATTTTGGAAATTTAGATAAATTGTCGTAAATAATAAATTTAGCTATTCGAGAGTTAGAATGAGGCCCGAGGAATTGTTAGTGGGCCCAATGAGTCCAATAGGCTTCGATAATGTGAAAATTAAGTGAAAAACGGGCTTAAGGTAGATTAAGGCCCATTAAGGTGCAATCGGGCCCAATAGGGATAAATGGGCCCAATGATTTAAATTAAGCCCAGAAAATAGGAAATACAATTAAATTGTATAATATCTGACCTGAGGAATATTTATACGCAGTTCCGGAGGTTTGATTTGGGAGCATATCGGACTGCGTGACGAGACAACAGTGAAAAAGAAAAGGTCAGACTCTACAGAAAAATGAGGTAAGGGAATTTTGTAGGTGCATAGAGATACCTATACGTAATTTTGAGGGGAATTAAAGGGTCTAAAATTACTTAAAGTATTTAGGAAACGAAATGATAATTTTACGAAAAACGGGGCTTAGGTGAATAAAGAAAAAGATGATTTTGCCCCTGAGAGTAAAATTTACAGAAAAGGGTAGTAAGGCAGATAAATTGCATGATTTCATGTTTTTATTGCTTTATATGAATATATTGCTTTGATTTAAGCAAATATGCACATAGGTTGGCTGTTGATTTCGTGAAATATACGAAAGGGTACCGGTTACTATTTTAAAAGATGTTTTATCAAGATTGAGCCACCTATCGTATTTACATGAATAAAAAGAGTGCTAGAGTCTTTCCCGCACTCAAGTTTACTGAATTATTTCTCATGAAAAGCCGTACTTGAGCATTGCTCGTACGAGAAATTTGTGTGTGCACAAAATCGTGTTGGAGCTTCGCTCGCACGAGATTTTAGATATCATGATATGCATAGCGTGGTGCTGGAGCTTTGCTCGCACTAGACGTGAGTTGACATGCATATAGTCGTGCGAAAGCCTCCTGTAGACTGTGTGTCGTAGAGAGTTGAGATGCTCGCACGTATACTTTGAGACATGGGTTGGTTATCGACATAGTATTAGGGTGGATAAGACCTACGGCAGGTACCCCCAGACTATGATATGGGTCCACGGAGTACGATGTACCATGTATGTCACACGGAGTATGCTGTACCGTGCAGTCATGATGAATCTATGATGTTACTTGATATTCTGGCGGGTAGGACTTGACCCCACCTCCCGTTGCAGTTGTGATACCCCGCACACCGGGATCCGTGTAGCCTGGGATCACAGGGACAAAGTATGTCAATAGTCCTCGATTTTCATACAGTAACCTACATGCCTCACATGATATCATACGGTCTGAATAGACCAGGACAAACCCGAGGGATGGGTAATGTCTCGATTTATGTTTTTAAAAGAGATGTGATTTAATGAATCAAGGTATTCCCGAGAGATGGGTTTGACCTTGATGAAGTTGTTTTATGATGAAACAATGAGTTTTAACGTGATGAGTTTGTGATGAAACAAATGAGTTTTAAAGTAATGAGTTTATGATGAAACTAATAAGTTTTAATGTAACGAGCATGAGATGTCATACATGATGGTTTTTTCATGTGTGTTTTATATGTCGATTTCATGATTTCGGTTATATGATATATACATGCATGTGGCATCGTTTTAGTCATTCCTCATGCTCAAAATATAAAGGATTTTATATCATGACATTATCAGCACGTAGATAGTATAGTTATCTACCTGCTTACATTATTGCCTTACTGAGCACGTTTCGCTCACCCTTTCATTTTCCACCCCACAGGATATATTCAGTAGAAGAGAACGACAGTAGTCATATCCGCTGCTTATTATCAAGATCAGGTATACACATTGGTATAATTTTTGTATCTGAACATATAGAGGCACAGTACTGTATATGGATTTAATATTGGGGATGTATTTTGTTTAAATAAATTGATATGTGAATGTGAATATGAAAATGGAATGGTAAATAGGTGAGAGGTTACTAAACCGAATCATAACCCAACTGTTTAGTAGTATAACTGTTCACGACGGGTGAGGAAATTAAAAAGTGAAAAATTTACTCTGATTTTAGGTAATTTGGGTCGTGACATCCTTCTTCTTCACAAACAGAATCTGGGCTCCCTAAGGTGAGACGCTTGGTCTGATAAAACCCTTATCCAAAAGTTCTTGTAACTTCTTCTTAAGCTCCTCCAATTCCATTGGAGCCATACGGTATGGTGGTTTGGATATTGGTTCAGTACCGGGTACCACATTAATACAGAACTCCATCTCCCTGCCTGGTGGCAACCCTAGTAAATCATCCGAAAAGACATCATGAAATTCCCTAACAACGGAGATGTCGATCAATTTCGAGCATGCCTTATTCGTATCAACCACGTACGCAATAAAACCTTCAAAAAAATTAATTATTAAATTAGCTTAACACTTGACATTTTTTTATTGTCGTAATGCTTCTTTCATTAATTCAGAAAAATTTTACAATATGTTTCTCAGTTAGAGAAAACATTATTGTCTTAGAATGGCAATCTAAGATAGCATGATTTACAGCCAACCAATCCATACCCAATATTACATCAAAATCATATATATTTAACAGAATAAGATTGGTTGTCATGCTCTTATCTCTTACCTTCAACTTACAATCCTTACATACCCACTCAGTCATTTGGCTATCTCTCATCGGTGTGCTAATCAACAACCTTCTACTTAAAGGTGTAGGTTTTACATGCTCTAGTAATTTAAATGCAGATGATAGAGAGATAAATAAATGCGCTGCACCAGGATCATACAATGCTAATGCTTCAAGGTCAAAGATTAGGATTGTACCTTTAAGGACCTCAGGTGAAGCATCTATAGGGCCCTGGTCTATGGCATAAACTCTGCCCTAACCAACAGTTTGCTTCCCCTTCTCTTCGGCTGTGGCCTTCTATCTCAGGGCAAAAGTACTATGTGTAGCTTTCTCAGGCTCTTTGCCCTTCTGTAGCGAAATCTCAACTAATTTTAGGTAATCTTTAACCAGATGCCTTGTCTTACCACATCTGAAGCAAGCTTTAATGATATCTCTCATAGATCTTACATAGCTCAGTGATAGGTTGGGGTTCACCAATCACAATACCCCTGGCTAGAGCTACAGTAGGATGTATAGGAGGTCTACTAGCCTTACCTCGCTACTCTTTGAATCTCTGTCGCTTCCCAGAAGGCCTCTTTCCCTTTTTGATCACTCTATCATCCCTTGTTCTCTTCCTGCCTCTATCTCAGCTCTTACCACCTATCCTAAACTGACCTAACTCAAAAACATGTTGCTCGAAATCCTGCTCACATAACAGAGCTCTGCGTATTGCCTCATCGTAATCCAAAATATCCAAATGAGCTAGTCTAGCTCTGGTAAACGGTCTCAACCCATCCATAAATTTTCTGACCTTTTTATCTTCGTTGAACATGATGTCAATATCATATCTCCCCAGAGATGTAAATCGAGACTCATACTCGTCCACAGATCGATTACCCTGAGTCAAACAAAAAACTCTATCTGTAACCATCTCCTAGCCGTCTCAGGAATATAATGCCTCTTGAAGGCATCCAAGAAAATCTCTCAAGTCAAGATTTGATTTCGAACCCTTATAATAGCTTGGGCGGACTTCCACCAATGTTTCACCTCACCTTCTAGTGAAAACGTAGCAAAGGCTACTCTCTCTGTTAGGGAACACTCGAAATATCCAAACAACTTCTCCAGCCTATTCACCTAATCCTCTGCTACTACTGGATCCTTGACCCCACTAAAAGATGGCGGTCTCAGTTTTTAGAACTGTCTCAAACAGTCTAAATCGTAATCATACCCCACCTCATTACCTCCCTTCTGTAGAGCTCTCTGAGGCTCAACTGGGGCTGGTGGTACCAGAGGTCGAACAGGTGGAGGTACAACCTCAGGCTATATAGGTGGAGGCGGTGGCGGTATAGGATGACTAGAATCAGTTAGTCTAATGGTCTATGGTGCAGGCATGGCAGGGGCTACTGTTAGGCTAACCATACCCTGCAAATTTTCCAATATCATCATTCCCTGACCAAACGAACGTGACAAGTTCTCTATTATACACTCTAATCTCGCTAACCGTGCCTCAGCAGACTCTACTGGATCCTATGAGACACGATCAGAAGAGGATTTTGTATGTCTCTCGGGCTTGTCTATATGTTGTCGAGATCGGGAGCCTTCCCTTCTACTACGATATCTATCAGACATCCTGATAATTTCCTACATATATAACCCAACTTTTGTGACATAACAACCCGGTATACACATTGTATCTAAACAACGCACAATATCATGGGGATGTAACTTTCTTAACCATTAACACCGACTCATATCAGACCAACTCTACTCTGATACCAACCTCTATCGCGACTCTTTTCGTTTACATTTACATTGAATAGTTGGGCTATGAGTCAATGTTAATCCATCACTTTCCTTTATTTTTCAATCCATGCACATGAGATATACAATCATGGTATGAAATCATACTTAGATAAATTTACAATTATTAACATTAGTTACATCTCCGGTTCTGATACATATACAATACTGTGCTACAAAATGTTTGGATACAAAAGACTACAAGAGTGTATACCTTTGTGCAAACAAAAAGGGTAACGGACATAAGAAAATGCATGATCTACCGCGACAATATTATAATGTATATAAATAAATATCTTATAACAAATATGTTAAAATTATAATATAATAATAATAATAATAATAATAAATACTATACCAAAGTACTTTTATATATTATAATAATATTTTGTTATCATAATGTATTTGTACATTAATATCTACACATATGTACATATATATTATTTACTTCCTTTTCGCCTTATATATATGTACCTCCTATTTTATTTTTAATTTTTTCCTTTGGAAATATATTTTTCCATTATTATTATTTTTTTGGAATAATTTTTTCATATTCTGAGATAAATTCCTGATGTGAGACAAATTTCAGGTCTTACAAGTTCGAACTCATTTTCGTTCTTAGACTCTCTATATTTTAGTGTTCTAAGTGCATATTTTCAATCGGTTTAGCAAATTTCATTCGGTTTATCTTGAGTTCACCAAAGTTCTTATTTCTCAATTTAAAACACTTAACTTTATTTTGCTTAATTCGAATGAACTTAGCACTGTATCATTCCTTCTTTATAAATTAATATATAACAAGGTACCTTTACACTGATATATTTACAATGAAATAATACAAATTCCAGGTCTTACATCCATATAAATAGTAATAAAACCTCTAGGAAGGTTGGATTGTATCACGACTATCACAATGCGAGTGGCTCGAGTTTTATAAACTCACCACAATTTCTTCTAAATCTCTTTAAGCTCATAATGTCATGACCCTCAATCCATCGAAATTCCACTACAATTGTTTTTTCATTTTTCGTTTATTATTTATCGATTTAATCCATTTCTTAATATTAGTTCTTTACCTTTACCTTACCTAATCGTGAACAGCTACACCTCCAACAGTTGGGCTGTGTATCATTGTCAATCTCATCAAATCATACCATTTCAAATTCACAATTCATTTAAATGTAAACACTTGTATTACTAAATCAGAGTTACTGTTTACATGTGTTTACAATCTTCTACATCCCCAAAATTACATTTAAAGGCATTACTGTGCTTTAACAGGTCTAGAGACAAAATTTATACAAATGTGTATACCTCGTGTGATGGGATACAGTGGGTTCCAAAATCCAATCCTTAGTCACCCACTATCTACTGTAAGTGCTCTGTAGAGGGGGAAAATAAGGGGGGCTGAGCAAACCACGTGCTCAATAAGGCAATCATGCGAGCAGTAGATAACTGTACTATCTACGTGGTCATGATGCCATGCTTAAATCACACATTTATATGTCGTACTCCAAAACGTATGCTCATGCTTGTGTTTGTGCCATGTAAAGCAAATCATGCTATATATATCAGTGCACAGTTCTTAAAAAATAGCATGGAAAAATCATCATGTGTAATCAAAATCAAAGCATAGAAAATCATCATGCAAAGTGCACTTAAAAGCATTTTCAACTCTCTACACAAGCCAAAACAAAATCATTACTTGTCAGGACTCAGCCCCTCCCATGGACTATCCTGAACCACAAAACACATTTCAAATATGGATTTCTCATTCAACAATACACATGTGAGATAGGCATACAATATCAATAAGGGTAATAACTAGGACTACGGCCATATCCTCTGTGATCCCAGGCTACACGGATCCTAGTGTATAGGGTATCACCACTATCTGCTTCCGCACGAGAGGTGGGTCACGTCTAACCCGTCGACCCATAAATATCACACACGGTACAACGTGCTTTATGTTACTTGCACGGTACAACTTGTTCTGTGGACCCATATCATCACAATATCTCCTGCCACTTCTCAATACACACGTGAGAGCCTATTTAATCGGCGTGGCACACAGCTTACCCAAAGCTCCCAGCACTGCTCCCAACATGTCAAAAAACCTCATGCGAGTAGTCTCAAGCACGACAATAAGTATGATGGACATCTAGTGTGAGCGACGCTCCAACACAATGTCAAAACCAGTATAAAAATCTGTGCGAGCTAGGCTCCAGCACAATGTCATAAAATCCATGTGAAAACTAGTATGAGCTAAGCTCCAACATTCATGCATGTTTAAAACTCTAGTGCGAGCATCGCCCTAGCACTAATGCACATATAAAACACGTCAAATATCGTGCGAGCAGCGCTCTAGCACGTTTCATTTCCACAAAACTCATGTAGGTGACCCATTCTTTGCAAAGCATGGTTATAAAACCAAATCAAGCCATTTTTATGCAAATCATTTCAAATGCTAGCTAACCTACCAATCATATGCTAAAAGTAATAAAAAGGTTTTCAAAGCATCATGATCTTGCTTTTAATGCATATTTCTCAAAAACCCAACTCTTTACCTTTCAAACATTCATTTCATCCTATGACTCTTGGATACGTTAAAAATCGCCCATGCGCTCAAAAGGAGTACAGATATCCCTAGGGCTAACACAATTCCCTTATCTCGATTCTCTTAGAAGCAACTCTTTCTTCCTTTCCTGCTTTTCACGATTTGGCTCAACTTGCTCCGGATTTATCCTCGGGAGCTGCACATATTCACAATTCGTATGAGTCAATATCGATAACTCATATTTAGGCTCCAACTAATCGATATATCTTATCGAGCCTATTTTACCAAGTTTGACCCATTATCACATTTGGCCATCATTATGCCATTTCTATTCAATTAACTTGCAACACATTGGTTACTTATCAAACACTTGGCATAAATGTTTATCCATAATCTTCCATCATTTATCATTCTCTACAACATCACTTATGCACATTTTTATCACTTGACTAATCTCACAATTTGGCTTCATCCAATCATTTCAAAATCATGCACATTGTCTCACTAACAACTTGATATAATCTTTTTTATCATCTAATCAACCACATTCCATTTTCACACACTAAACTTATTCTAGGTTATGCTTATTTCATTACATTCGAGGTAGTTCATTCATCTATACATACACCAATCTACCCACAACAACCACTAGATAAACATACATAGAGTTGGTGTATTGAAAACTTACCTAGCTTGACTTTCTTCTTTTCCAAGTTTGGAAGACTCTTTAGCTCCTTCAATCCAATGAGTTGAATGTTGACTCTAAGCTATGTTGCTCTCCTCCTCAAAAGGAACAACTTTATCTCTAATAGCTTTTTTCCAATTCTTTTTGGAAGAAGGTGTATTCTAGAGAGAGAAAGCTTGGTATTTTGGGTGAAAATGGAAGAGGTATGTTGGTTTGTTGAAGAAAGAGTGTTTGTCGTGGGCTACTTATAGATTGAGAGTGTTGAGATCGATATGCTAGGGTGAGGAGATCAATCTTCCTTTAGTTTTTACCATTGAATTCTCAGGTTTTAGTAGGGGGACATCAATCTGCTCATTAGAGAGAGATCGATCTTGGCTTGACAGAAGCTTAAGGAGATCGATCTGCTCATGGGGAGAGATCGATCTGCTCTTTACAGAATCCAATGGAGATCAATCTACACTAAAGAGGGGATAGATCTGGGCTTGGCAGAGGCTAATTGTGAGAATTGAGAAGTTTATGTACCCCAGTTATGAGAATTGTAATTCGGTGTATGTAATTATGATATGATGTACACACAAGTTTTAAATATGATGAAGTATAAGAAGATGAAGTTTTTAAGTCTTGAATGTATATGGATTGAAATATGGACTATAGGGTAGATTTTGAGAAGTTTTACATTGAGTTTTCTGTAAATTGATGCAGCAGTAGCAGTACAATCTGTGAAGGCCAGATCGATCTCTAAGGATGAGAGATCGATGTCATTGCTCTAGAATGCAGAAAATGTGCAAGAACTAATAGGCAAATCGATCTCATATGCAAGCAGATCGATCTCCAAATGTTTCTGTAAAGAGAAGATTGATCTCCTCAATGAGCAGATCGATCTCATGAAGTATTCTGTAAATAGAAGATCTATCTCCTCAAGGAGCAGATTCATCTCATGAAGCAATTATGAGATCGATCTCACCACGACAGATCAATCTCCTAGGCATAAAATTACCCCAAAATGTTTCCAAATTTAAATGCAGATCGATCTCATCAAGGACCAGATCTATCTCCTACCATTGGCCTATATAAAGAGCCCTTTATTTTTTTGGAAATCGATCTCTCTCTCTCCTTCCCAAATCGCCATTTTTGAAAGCCTAACTTTCTCTCTCCTCTAAAACCCCCATTTTAGTCCAAATCTCAGGCAGAGGCAAGAAGGAAAGTTGGTCCTCATCCAAAGGAGAACAACATACTTGAAAATCGAAGGATGAATTGAATCGAGGTGTGAATAGAGCTCTCCATAAGTTTTGGGTAAATTTTTAAGCTTTAATCTTTGATATTGAGCTGATTTTGGTGATTATGACTATGGGTGTTATGATAAAATAGCTAGGAAAATTATTAGAGTTGATGAAATTGTGATTTTGTTGGAGTGATGATGATATTATACAATTTGTGGTAATTTTAAGATTTTAGCTATAAATTGGAATCGAGGCAATGAGGTGATTTTGGCATGGATATTATGCATGAAAAATGTAGGATTTGAAGTGTAGTGGATGAGAATGTGGATTATGATAGGAATATGAGAAAAAATGAGGTTTGTAGTATTTAATGAGAATATGAGCAAATATGTGCTCAATGATGTGATTGAGATGAATTATTGATGTTTTAGCATCGTTTGGATAGCCCGAAAGTTTCAAAGAGGAATGCGAGGCTAGTCCGTTATTTGGGGGAACGATTGCACTTTATAAGGTGCAATAAGGTAAGGGAAAACTTAAACTCATTTGTGTATGCGATTTTGTGATAATATAGAATGAAATGTGATTTGAGAAAACAAGCATGTTTTTATGAGTTGTGAATGAGTTGTTGCACACGGTTTTATAGCTGGTTGGGGCCCAATTGTTACGAGTTGTAAACTAAATGTGAAATTATTTTACAATCATTTTGAGTTTAAAAAGTGAAAAGTGATTTAGGCTTTACGTTAAGGCGTACCGAGATTTGAGAAATGTGTATGTGGTTTTGTCGATTTGAGCTCAGTTTTGACATGTTTTGTGTTGAGTACAAAATGGTTTTGAGATGAGTTTGATGAGAAAAACCATTATGAGCACTACGTGAAGGCAAAACGGTTTTATATGATAATGGCTATTACTGAGACTTTGACGTGTCATATTGAATACACATTGGGCCTTACTCTGGTAGCATGTAAGTCTGGGTCTTGCTTTAGTAGCATGTAAGTCCAATATTCCTCCATTTTGGTAACGAGGATGCCTCTGTTCTGGTAACATGAGATGACCCCGCTTTGGTAGCGTTGGGTGGCCTTACTCTGGTAGCATGTAAGTTCGGGCATTGCTCTGGTAGCATGTAAGTCTGATATTTTCCCCCACTTTGGTAGCGCTTGGAGGCTTTGCTTTGGTAGCTTGTAAGTTCAGGCCTTGCTTTGGTAGCATATAAGACCGATAATGTGCATGAGGAGAGGCTTTGCTCTGGTAGCATGTAAGGTCGGGCCTTGTTTGGGTAACGCGTAAATCCAATATACCATGTACACAACCATATTGTCAACGTTCCCTCTTTTGAGGATGCCTGGGATGCGTACCTAGAGGAGAATTATATTGATATGCCTTGACGAATTTTTATATGAGTTTTATTTACCTAGTCTCGTTTTACACATGAGATTGTGTTTGGTGGCTGTGCCACGTGCATTACTATTGCAGTGATTTTTATCACGTTTTATGAGAAAAACCAGTATCGCATCTTGTTTTCTACATGCTTGTAACTATGCTTTTGTATTAAGCCATTTATTATCATGTTTCTGTATGAGCTTTGAGAAATGAGTTGAGATGGTGTTTTAATTATTCATGCTACACTTTTTTACTAAGTTTATTGGGTTTCCACCCACAATACAAAATGATTATGTTGTACAAATTATTATTTTATTAATGAGTCCCACACTCTATTTTATCTTCCCCCCAAATTTGTTCAAGTGAAGAGAGTTTTCCTGTGACGTACGGAGTTGTAGCTAGTGGAGGACTTGAGCCCCAGGCCACATATTTTACTTTGAGGTATAATTTATCATTTCATGTACCCATACTAATATTGTATTTACAGACACTTGATAAATAGTGATGTATGGGATGTATTAGGATTTATTAATTCAAAACTGAGGAATGTATATGGTGTGATATATAAATTGGATGACGAGATCTTGAGGTTAAAGTTTTATAACTTATATATATGATGATGCATGACACTGCATAGGAATGCACCTAGAATTGTCAAATGATGTAAAGAAATTTTAAATTTACCCTGTTTTTCATGCTTCCGGGGTGTCACAGAGTTTTCTTGGTATCAGAGCTTAGAGTGTTTAGCACTGTCAGTGTCGGTCAAGTGAAATAGAATACATCCCAAGAGTCTGTATAAGTCTGGTTATGAACTGAAATTAAGGATTGAGATTTCAATCAAGTTTGATGTGTACATTGCAGGAACGTATTGAGATTTAGAATGAGTGGATGACGAGGTCGTTCGAAGAGGCGGGCAGAGCCACCTTCGCCACCTACCCCACAACCGGAGAGTCCTAACTCTCGATTTAACTGAATTGAGCATGATGTACGACAAGGTTTTGAGCAAATGGCAGTGCTATTTGCGCAACATTTTTGAGTTAATGCCTCGGGTTACTCCTACACCGCTACAAGGACCTTCAGTGCCTCCTATACAGATGGACCTGGTGCCTCCTGTCACTTAGCCTGATGAAAGAAGTATGGTTCGACTGAAAGAATTTTTGAAAATGAATCCGCCCACATTCAAAAGGAAAAAGGATCTTGCAGAGGCTGAGTAGTGGTTGACTGAGTTGAGAGTCATATTTGACTATTTGGGATGCACTGATGCTGAGAGGGTCAGTATGGGCACTTATATGTTGAAAGGGAGAGGTCGAGATTGGTGGGGTACTACCCAAGGTATTCTGATTTCCAGCCAGGATGTGATTAGTTGGGAAGAGTTTCAGATGACTTTTAGAGCCCAATATATACCACGAGCTGCTCAGAGAAGGAAGCAGACAGAGTTTTTGAATCTAGTACAAGGCGATATGTTTGTGGATGATTACGAGAGCCAATTTACTGCTATATTAAGATATGATCCAAAGACTTTCAAAAACGAAAAGCTCCGCACAGAGAGATTTGTGTATGGATTGAAGCCTATCATCAAAGATCGATTGATATGGTTGTGTATTACTGAGTTTGGAGATGCTCTGAGATGAGCATAAGAGATTGAGAAAGGAATCAAAATTATACAATCACAGAATGAGTTCAGTGCAGTGACTCGAGATAAGGGCAAGAGGCTAGCTATTTCCCAGGAAGATGTTCGGAGAGGTTCCTTCAGAAGTGAAAGGATTGAGGTATAGAAGGGCAGATTGGAGAGACCCAGAGCTTATCTTATGATCAGGGAGACCCCTCGAAATGTCAGGTCTGAGATAAAAGTTTATAAAAATTGTGGTTAATCGGATGAGGGAAGTAGTACTGGGTTGATCCATAGATGTTTTAGATGTAGAGACATGGGTCATAGAGTAAAAGACTGCCCTCAACATCAGAGACCACATGCTCCGGAGCCTACTAAACAGCAGCCTCAGAGAGTGAATCCCCCAAGACGGGCCACTGTTGCAGAGAAAGGAAAAAAACCCGTTACAGTGGGATGTGTGTTTACTCTGGACAAGGAAACAACAGACACTTCAACAGAAACTATAAGAGGTACACTCTCTGTCTGTGATCATAAGGCTCATGTGTTTATTGATCCAGGGTCCACGCATTCATTTATTTTTAAGCATTTTGCATATAGATTAAATTTGAAGTTTGAACCTCTAGAGTATGTACTACATGTAAATACCTCTATGCGTGAGTCCTAAAGAACTAATTTAATCTACAGAGGGTGTGAAATAAAAGTGGGAGATAGAGTGATGTTGGCAGATCTAATAATGCTAAATACACATGGATTTGATGTAATTTTGGGAATGGATTGGCTTGCAACCAATCGAGTGAGTTTAGACTGCTACACTAAGATTGTAACTTTCTCCCTACCTGAACCTTACAGTATACGTTTGAAATATTGAGGAAATAAATGTGTGAAATTTTTGTAGGCAAATTGAAATTTTGATGTTACTTTTGAGAGTACTAAATATGATTGTTCATGTGAAGGTTATGAAACACTTATCTCAAATGATAAGCAGGAACATTCGAGGATTGAGGATATACCTGTGGTGTGTGAATTTTCATATGTCTTCCCAGATGAGTTCCCAGGTTTACCACCAAAGAGAGAGCTGGAGTTTACCATTGATTTGGTACCAGATACTCAGCCTATCTCTAGACCTCCATATAGAATGGCATTAGTGGAACTTGAGGTTAATGAATGAAGTGTTCGGAGACTATCTAGAAACGTTTGTGATAGTCTTTATTAATGATAACTTGGTGTACTCTCAGTCTTATAAGGAGCACGCACAGCACTTGTGGTTAGTACTCTAGATACTCCGAGATAAACAGTTATATGGAAAGCTTGGTAAGTGTGAGTTTTAGCTGGACCGGATAGCTTTTCTTGGTCACATAGTTTCAGAGGAAGGAGTATCAGTTGATCTAACTAAAGTGGAGGCTGTGCTTAATTGGGAAAGACCTAGGATTGTCACAAAGGTACGAAGTTTTCTTGGTTTGGCAGGGTATTACAGAAGATTTATGGAGGGATTTTTCAGGATTGCTGGTCTCATGCGTAAGGAGACTCCATTCATATGGACTGATCAATGTAAGCTCAATTTTCTGGAGCTAAAGAGGAGATTAACAGTGGCACCTATGTTGACTATCCCCGAGGGATCAGGAAGATTTCCAGTATATAGTGATGCTTCCCATCAAGGATTGGGGTGTGTGCTCATGCAGCATGGAAGAGTGGTCGCCTATGGATCATGACAGTTGAAAGATCATTAGCGAAATTACCCACACATGACTTGGAGTTAGCCGCTGTGGTATTTCCATTGAAGATCTGGCGACACAACTAATATGGGGAAAGATTTCAGATCTTCACTAACTACAAGAGTTTAAGGTATCTGTTTGATCAGAAAGAGTTAAACATGAGACAAAAGAGATGGATGGAACTCCTTAAGGATTATGACTGGGAGATTCTATACCATTCGAGAAAGCGAACGTAGTTACTGATACCCTGAGCAAGAAGAGTATGATATCTGCTATGATGGTCAAGGAATGGGATTTATTGAAGCAGTTCAACGAACTCCAGATTAGAGTTAAAGAGGTAGAGACTGGATTTTTGGCTAGCCTGCGAATAGAGCCCAGGATCATGGATCAGATTAGAACTAGGCAGCGTGATGATCAGAGGTTGATTAATATGGTTAGCCAAGCTGAGCAGACTTCGCAGTCGGATCTCACAGTTAGTAAAGATGGATTGTTGAGATTCAGAGGATGAATTTGTGTAAGGACTGATAGTGGCTAGTGGAGGACTTGAGCCCCAGGCCACATATTGTACTTTGAGGTATAATTTATCATTTCATGTACCCAGACTAATATTGTATTTACAGACACTTAATGAACACTGATGTATGGGATGTATTAGGATTTATTAATTCGAAACTAAGGAATGTATATGGTGTGATATATAAATTGGATGACGATATCCTGAGGTTAAAGTTTTATAACTTATATATATGATGATGCATGACACTGCACAGGAATGCACCTAGAATTGTGAAATGATGTAAAGAAATTTTAAATTTGCCCTATTTTATGCGCTTCCGGGGCGTTACACTAATGCAGATCGATCTGCTTGGTGGTGAGATCGATCTGCCTTGGCAGATTCACTTGGAATTGCTCTTTTTTGCATAAGATATCGATCTGGCCCTCATCTGCAACCCTTTTGCTGTAATTTTTCCAGAATTTCCAACGGAGAACTTGCATTCGATTGCTTCGTACATCATTTTGCAATCTATTCAATCTTCGATCATGGAAAGGTTCATTTCCTATAATTTTTGTGTTATGGAACTTGTGTGTATTGCTTGGAAATTAGAATGGATACACAAATTCACAATCCATGCGTTATCATTTAGTGTCTTCATTACTTATTTTCAATCCAGGTGTTTAAAGTTTTATTCGTTTAGTTTATGGCCTATTCGGCCCTTATTTATCCTTTACGTAAATCATGACATTCATCTATCCCATTTGCAAATTCATTCATATTTACCTTTTTTAAAAAATCACCCACCTTATAATTCCATTTACATATATTAAAAAGTTATACATACATGGGGTTTCACACATAAACATGAAGAAAAGGCTTTCTTGAAGCAAACAAGAGAGAGAAGATAGAAGATACTAGGTTGGGTGGCAAAGACACCACAAGCTCTTGTGACCTTAGCTAGAAAAAGCCCTATCCCTTTTCCTCAAGCCTTGTGGCAAGCCATAATAGTCTTTTAGACTTTATATGTTAAGGTAAATATATTTCATTAATTGGTACGTTTAACTTTTAGGCTTTAAACTTATTTTAATTGCAATTGGATCCATTTTTTCATTAAATTATTTAATAGGAGGTAAGGCCCAATTATACTTAAGGTTTAGGATTTCAACTTACTTACATTGTATTTTTAAGTCCATAAAACCAAACATTTTAGCTAAGCTCAATAATTATAATTTAACCCAACAACTTAATCAAAAACCTTTTAATTAAGTTTACTTAATTAAACACATTTAATTAAGCCTAATTATAATCCTATCTAATAAATTTAAATTGGAAATTCCAAGTTTCACTATACCAATCCAATTTAATCCATATACTATTATTTTTTGTATGACTCATTAGGCTCTTAACAAGTTGGCAATGAAATAAATATTTATTTAATTCACTTATCAAGAATGACATCTAGCAATGCATCATGGCACCCAAATGTTAGAGAGGTTAAGAATGATTCTTAACTTCAACCCTTTCAGTGATTAACTTCTCAATGTAATTAATATCCTCCCGTAAACTATATCTTAAGAAGTAAATAATCATGGTGTAATGTGTAAGACCCTTAAATATCTAAGTAGATACATGTACATGCTATGTGAAGCATGAATGATGTAAAGTCCATAGATTGAATGTACATACTTGTAATATGAGTTGGCGATGTACGTACAAGTTTCATTATGTATGAATGATAAGAAATGGACTTTAGTATGTGATGAATGGGAATATATGGAAAATTAAGTAGTGTGGTAAAATGGATTTAAGTATGCATAAGTTGCATAAGTTCTATACTCCAATTGGTTGTAAATTGTATACCTTTGGCTATACATTGAATACACACAAGTTTAATGTATATGAAGTAGGAATGGATGTAAAATTTGGAAGAGCCAAAAATATGGATGAGAGATTTCAATGTAAAATCTGGTAAATATGGATGAGAGATCGATCTGGAAGAGCCAAAAATGCTCTTATGTGAGATGGAACATGTCAGATCAATCTCATTGGAAAGCAGATCGATCTACTGAGCATTCAATGTTGAAGGAATCGATCTCAGAAGGGCCAGATCGATTTCCTTAAGCTACTTACTTGCAACAAATCGATCTCATGCAAGAGCAGATTGATCTCCTTAAGGTTCTATGTTGCAACAGATCGATCTCATGCTAGGAGCTGATCGATCTCATGTTGTCTAGAAGGTCGGTTTTAAGAGGAAAAATGCAGAGCAGATCGATCTCCTAGGGTAGTAGATCGATCTCATCAAGACAGTTCTATAAATACTGGGCTTCTTCACTTCATTTTCTCGAGAGTTACTATTCCATTTAAGAACTAAACCTAAACTTAGCCAAGAAACACTAGAAAACTTCAGTTTGTGATCAGTTTTGAGTGAGATATAAGTGAGCAAAGTTGTTCTAAGCAAAAAGGAGAGCAACATACTTGGAAACAAAGGATTGAAAGCAAGAGTTCAAGGAGCAAGGAGGATTTTACCATTTTTGTGAAAAAGGAAGAAATCTCAACTAGGTAAGATTTAATGCATCAAGTTGATATATGTTAAACTAGGTGTATTGAGGAGTTAAATGGAGTATATATGATTTGTTGGAAATGAAAGGATCATGAAAAAGGAGCATGACCTAGTTATCGGTGAGAAAATGAGAAAGTGATGAGGAAATGGTGTTAACGTTGATTTAATGGTAGAATATGTATGTATTGAAGATTATGAGATAATCTTAAATGCATATATTGGAACTAAAGAGAAATAAAGATAGTTATGTGAAAATGGGATTTTATACCATATTGGGAGAAAATACTGAGATAATGTGTTTAAGTGAGATTTGGCGATTTAAATGAGTATTTCGTGATATATTAATTCCAATAATTGTAACAGCTTAGGAAATCACATTGGAAGCTGATCAGACTGCAAGAGTGAGCAGAACCGAGGAAGAGAGGTCACTTAACTTGATGCGAGGTAAGGGAATTTAGTAAGTAGCTAGAGATAGCTACATGTAATTTAAATAGAGTTTAGATATTATACTCTATATGAATTCCCTGAAATAGACATTTGTGTGTGCTAAGGATTAATGAGATGAAGTATGTTTATCCAAAAATAGGATAAAAAGCCTTAGAAGCATGTTGTGACCCATAATTCAAGAGTTGCATGATAGAATGGCTAATGTTTTCATGTATATGCGAAAACAGCACACTTAAGTGCTAATTTGATTTGAAATGAGTGAAATGTCATTTGAATAGCCATATATCTGGTTTTGTGTGAAAACCATAAGTTCTAGAGAATACTCGCACTATATTTTGATATATGTATCACATAGTACATGAGGATATACTCGTACTATATTTTAATGTTATTTTATGCATGTTAGAGTACTGGGAGCATTGCTCGTACTCAGTTTGTGAATTGATACATATAGAGTATTGGGAGCTATGCTCATACTCAGTTTTCCATGATAGAGTACTGGAGCATTGCTCGTACTCAGTTTTCATGATTTATACATGATATAGTACTAAAGTGATAACTCGTACTGGATTTGAAAAGAGAACTATGCATTGACCTAGTGCTAGTGGTTACTCGCACTAGTGTTGAATATTTTAAGATGCATACACAGTGTTTAAGAAGTGGAGTGTTAATTGAGAGTCACACTCAAGACGCGTACTATTGTTTTACATTATATATAATACATGTTAAAGAGAATAATCGTGACGATTTCCTCTGTGTAGACTGAGTGTCACACTGTTGAGATATTCGCATGTGGATTTAGAGACGTGGCATTTATTCCATAGTATGAGGGCTAGGACTTATGGCAAGCACCCCGACTATGATGTATTTTCGTGGTATAAGGACTAAGACCTATGGCAGGCATCCCAACCATGAGGAGAGGGTCCATGGGTGTACGTTGTACCGTACGAGTGGCATGGAGTACACTGTACCGTGTGGTGGAGTTGTGGAGTTGAGGAGTTTATAGCTGGCGGTTGTAACGGACTGACCCCCCTCCCATTAGAGCAGTGATTACCTGCACACTAAGATTTGTGTTGCCTAGGATTTCACATTTTAGGATATGGCCATAGTCCAGGAGAGTATTACATTAGCCATTGAGTCTCTCATGTTATATCACTTGTTTTCATGATACAGTTAGACCTGAGAGAGCGATAGGTCAAAAACCGATTTGTGTTGTGTTGTGAATTGCCATATTTACTGTGATTTAAATGTAAATGACATGATTTAGATAAAGGCATTCCTAAATTTATAAAGATGCACTATTTTGCATGAATGTCTACATTGATAACTAAGCATGTTTTTAAGTACATGGAATTTATTCTGTACTATTATTATATCATTTTGATACATGCTTTGAGATGAGAAAAGGAAAGGCAAAGCCTTATTTTTCAGTAGATAGTGCAGTTGTCTACTTGCTTGCCTGATTTCCTTACTGAGCACGTTTTTTGCTTATCCCCCTTTATTTTCCACCCTTTACAGATTATCCGCAGTAGAGTGAGCCCGGCTGAGGTATAGCATTCATTTTATTCGCTGCTTATCCATCTTACAAGAGGTATACACACTCGAACATTTGGTACTGAACAATGTATAAGCACATTATGTAAACTATTGTACGGTCGGGATGTATATGTATAAATAATGTATAACATTTTATGTTATAAAAAAGAATACAAAATTCTATATGTATTGTGAATGAATGTGAGTGGGTGACTAATATCGAATCACAGCCCAACTGTCGAGGAGAGAAAGGTAAGTAAGGTAAAAAATGAAAAATTAGTAGTGGTTTTTGATAAGTCACGGAATGAGGTCGTGACATAATGTATACTTATTTAATTCCTCATACTAGTTCTTACAATTTAAGATTTAACTCTGACAAATTTAAGTAAAGTTCACTATCCAACTTAATTAATTATACCATGGCTATGGATTTAATCAAGTTAATTCTAAGTCAAGAACAATTGAGATATATCCACTAAAATTCACTTGGGTGATGATCCTCTCTGGACCACTCATCCTCCTTCATATGATTCAGATCATACCTAAAAACACTTGTTTTAGGCATTTGCCTATTCCAAATCTACAAAGATGAAATGAATTCACATATAAGATGACCTATTATCACAAGTCAAAAGATCACTTACATGGCTATGACATGAGAATATTTCTATAGACACTCGAGTGAATATAACTAAATGGAATTTTCATGTTGGGTAATGTTTAGTGGACTTATTCCTTAACAAGCACCCACATGTCATCTTTAGGTATCTCACATACTTCAATTTATGAGATCAGTTACTTACTTCATAAGTAAGAGGCTTACCATGGTCTAGTCTCTAGTGCATTGCTAATGCCTATTTTTTATAGTACATTGACTAGGAACTATTTTAAGCAATAAGGTTTTGATGCATAAGGATCTCATAATTATAACCCTTTATAATTCCTTACCAAGGCCAATTTTGTTCCATGGGCTTCACCATATTTGGAGACATATAATCACTATTATTGTCGATGTAAATAGTGATAGAAACCTTTATGGTACTTAGCATAAGTGATTAATCGTTGCTTTGGTACAATGCCTTTCACCAGTAAGTTGCCTATAAGGCACACACTAATAATCTCCCACTTGCACTAGTTCCAATCACTAACGTATATAATATCGAACTCTTTTGCTTAGTGATTGTGTCTAGATTAGGACTACAATAGGCTTCACTAGGGGAGTATACTTCATTTGAAAATCACCATTATCATTATTGTAACATACACTTAGAACATTATGAGACTGAATTTTTTTCTTTGGCTCAATTGTTACTTCATAAGCTAAATATCTAAATCCTATCCCTTTTTATCGGCCAAAATAGAAAAGGATTAGTATTGATCTTTTAGACATAGGTATGATATTTTCTCTCATTTGGAACTCTTTTAAAATAATTTCTCCCATTATTTCGATTATATCTATCCAATTTTTGCAATCTTTGATATGTCTCTCCTTTAGCGTTTTTATTAAACTTCTTTAACATTCCATTTATCCATAAATGATTGGATTTAGTTAAACTCTTTTAAATAGCATCTATTGAATTGATATTTTATTACTATTTTATCTATCATATAGATTTGAAGTTTTTAAAGCTTATCTAGAGCATCATAATTGCTCCCACTAACCCTTTGGTTTTGTCAAGATATCTCAATCTTTTGATACATTCAACTTTTTGAATCCTTTATCAATTTTGATATCTTAACAAAATGTTGAACATTGCTTTGCTCAGTAGGATTTATCTTATGTGAGTAAGGTATCCATATGCATCATTCAAAGCATTCATGCATCATATTCATTGCTATGTATCACCATGTATTTTATACTTCAATATACATCTAACACATTAACATACATAAGTATGAATTTGGTTTTTTAATCTTTTAAAAGTTATAGTGCTCCCCCTAACTTCTAATAAGTTTAGAAAACCCTTAAAGAATTTTTGTGAAATCGTCATCCTATGTCACATAAGGTCAATGTTTTATTAATTTCATTTAGTGGTGGCGACTTTTCTCTTATATCGCAATACACAATTCATCACATATAAATTTATTTAGATAATTATTAATCACTTTAGTTCAAAGTAATCTTTTCTTTAGATATCGTATCTAGACAAAAGTACTTTGTAACTAAGTATGCATCAGTTTGCATAACGACTTATGCTTTCATAATCCTATTATGCCAAGCATTAACCATCTAAGTCACAAAATTACTATTGATTTCCAATAAAGAGTACTTCTCTATACTATCTTTTGTTCATGACAATGGTGATTAATAGTTGTTTGTGATTATCTATTATTCTAAATAATGTTAAATACAATTTTCATCAAGAGTTCATAAGGCTAAAACATGGAACAGTTTTATCCAAGATTTTGATTCAAATAAGATGTGTTACTTAGCAAAGTGTCCCATGTTAGCAAACTATACTATGTTCAAAGCATATAGGTGTTTAACCAAGTGGTCAATCACAATAAAACATCCATTTGGCCAAGCTTTGCCAAAACTTAAACATCTAATGTTTTAGTAGTTAAATCAATTTAATGTTTTTGTAAAACATAAGCTTAAACTTGCAATCTTAATCTCTATTAATTAATTGTTTTCCTATCTTGAACTTAGGATGGAAGCTTTTTGAAGCTCTTTAGCTTCTTGGACTCAATGTACATTTTGTAATTGCACCTCAAATGATTGTTCTAATGATAACGATGACAAAATATTTTGTCCTTGTCTTTATCTTTAACCTTATAACTCTTTACACTATAGCTCTCGTCCTTGTTTCCTTCGGATGAAATCTTTCTTTTTTATTTCTTAACTTTCTGACATAAGAAGAAACAAGATGGATAGAGACCTTATTGGTGTCTTTGCTTTTTTTGGTTTACTTGAGCATATTCAATAAATTGGAAAATAGAGGCTTTTGATTTATTCATGTTGACATTCAACACAAATTTTGAATATATATTATGGAAAAAGATGTAAGAATTAAGTATTAAGTATATACTTAACTTGTGATCCATATCTTAACTAAGTCAATTAAATCACATGATGAAGCCTATCATTTTGTACACAGGAAGTCTCATAAATTTTTACTTTGAGCATAATTGTTTGGAATAATTCCTTAAAGATGTCAAAGAACTCTATGTGTCTTCCTTATAAAAAAATTATAAAGGTTCAAGATGATGTTAGGAGCACTTACAATTTCATGTCCTCTATTTACAGCTTAGGTGTCATGCTAGCCAAAATCACTATGTTGCTTACATCAGGTCATCCATATGAACGTATAGTCCTTACTTATCCTAGCATCAGGATTGAACTTATCTATGATAGGTTGATCAAGGACATAGTCCTTCTTTTGCTTTAGGACAAGTTCCACTTATGAAATCAATTAATAAATTTTGGTTTATAATATTGTTAATATCTTATATAATATTAAGAGATAGATTGCTTATCATTAATTTTTGAATCTCTTAGTGAGTTGGGATCTCTTTCGATTTCATTGCAATATTTGCTTTCACAAGCCATTACAATAAGACTAATTGGGTAGATAACATAGTTTATCAATTACATCACATTGCAACTCCCTAATCAGTTGGATAACAACTCTATGCCTAGACAGATCATATATGTTTCACCCAACGATTGCCTCTAAGGCTATATAGTTAAGTTGTTCGCATTCAGAATACATAACTTTAGTTGAGTAAGACCTATCATCAATCGGCTCAAACATAGTTGTTTAAATATTTAACCCTAACTTTCATCAATAAGCCTTTGATTAAAAGAACTCTGGTTATATTGCTGAGATAGGTGAGGGCATTTCAATCATGCGTAGCATGTGACTCAATATTTAATGAGGGATTTGGTTTTTACTTATTTATAGTCTCATTGATTCATATATATAAGACCCATATTTTTGTAGATTATTCCTTATGATTCCTACATGTAAAACATTCTATTATGTTTGTTAAATCATAAGAATAGTATTTATTAGAATGAAAATGCAAATGAAATAAGAAAATGCATATAAGTTAAGTAAAGGCCAAATAAGGGCTATAAGAGCCACAAGCTAAATCGAAAGGATTTAAATCATTCTGACTAAAGATGAGACTTATAATGTCAAAATATAGAGGGTTCATAAAGGAAAGTTGGTTTGATTCTGTAAGACCCACTTTGTACGTACTTATTGATACATTTCCTTATGATTCATGTGATGTACACTTCCACATATTAATTGAATCATAAGAAGAGCTTTGACTGAATTAAATTTGTAAATAGAATAAAATGAAATATCGGTGAATGGATGAAGTAGCCAAATAAGGGCTGAGATGGCCCTAGGCCCAACGAAAGGGATCGAAATTAAGTTGATGGAAAATACGAATTTAAAATAAGAAAAGATAGTGGGTGTATGAAGGAAAGTCGGGTTAAATTGGTTCCGAAACAAGTGCAGCGGTAAAATGGTTAAAAGATCGAAATCCGGTATAAATTCGATAAGAAAATATTAATTAAAAATAAGGATTTAGGACATCTTGATCAATAATGAGGAAATTATCAAATTTCGAGTCCAATTGATCAATATTTAGAATTATTTAGAATTAGCGAAAATTTACTCGAGACAATATCCCGAAAATACGGAGAAAATATACCGAAAAAGGTTAAAATATAATAAATAAATTAGAATAAATTAAATAAATTAATTATTAATCAAATAAAGAATTTATAGATATTTTGGAATATCTTAGAGTATTTTAATGATTATTGTAATGATAAAATAAATTATAAATAATAATAATAATAATAATAATAAAAAAGAAAGAGCGAAATTTGAAAATCGGGAAGAACTCGAAAACGAATACGAAAAGAAAAACCGAGGAAGACCCAAACCCACCGACGAGCCACCAGCGACCGACGACCCAAACGAAGGTTGGAGAAGAGAGAGGGCAGGTGTCACGACCCAAACTACCCAAAAATCAGAGTTAATTTTTCGCGTTTTATTATTTACTTAAATTCTTACCTGTCCTCGAATCGTGACCAACACTCCACTAATAATTGGGCTGTGCGTCAATGCCAGTCCCACCATTCAATTATCATCTAACTTATTTCTTCTCCAGTCATTTATAATTGTTTACAATATTTATACATCCCCTAAAGTTGCTTATAAACATGTTACTGTGCTATGCTTATGTAGATACAATATGTACAAGTGTATATACCTTATGTTGATGGGCAGCAGCGGATATCCGGAATGCAGTACTTGTCACGACCCAAATTCCATTCTCTTTAACCGAAATCACTGAAAATTTTTCGCGTTTTACTGTTACCTTGCCCGGTCGTGAACTAAACTCACCACACACTGTTGGGCTGTGAGTCAATAATAACACCACATCTCATTCATTCTCAATTAATTAAAACGATGTCATACATGTGCATTTAATCGTGTACTTATACGAATATATGTTTTACTGACATCTACATCCCTCATAAGTACAACTCAAAAGAATACTGTGCTTTTACATTGTTTAGATACAAAAAGAATCACTGTGTATGATGGGCCCTAAGGGTATATATCCGCAAGTGCACGGGTCGTACAAGTAATAATGGGATTTGAGTCCCGAGTTATCGTCCCACAGAGAAGTTGACTAGCCTAATTAAATACCGGTTACTTTTACCCTAAGTATATTCTAGCAAATTATGAAATTAAAGGGGATCAACTAATCTAGAATTGAAAATACCAAAAGCAAGAAAATAATAAAACTATAAAATAAGTAACTAAAACCGAGCTCAGAGTACTTACAAAATTCCAAGCACTTAAAATCGAAAACCTGCAAAAGAAATTAAAACAATTAAAACTAATTAACCAAATTAAAATAAAATGCAAAATAAATGAAAAGACATGATTAATTAAACTAAAATCTAACTAACCTAAAAAATGCATGTAATTAAACTAATTGCAAATTAAACTATTTCTAATGCTAGATTAAAATTACTTAGAAACTAATTAAATCTAAATTAACTAACTAAACATGATTGACTACATCTAAATACATAATTAAAACTATTAACTAAACTAATTACATCATCTAACTAATCTTAAAAACTAATCTAACACTAACTATATGAAAAATGCATTAATCCCTAAATAAGCAACCAAACATGGCCTAAAGATTTTAAACAAATAGTAACTTTCCCACCAAAACACTGTTCAAGCATCATTTGCAATTTGGTTTTCCAGGTAAGCTCGGGTTGGTGAGATCTGCCCAGCTGATTGCTCACGGGTTTCGGTTCTGCCAGGCTACCAACTCTACCTCGGTTTCATGCACCTCCTTCTTCTCTGCCCATGCTTCTGCTGCCAGGCATGATCTACACGTTTCCATTCGCTGCCCAGGTGCTACGCGTGACACAGCTTCTCTCGGTCTGCTCTGCTGCACGGTCCTGCATTCTTCCACATTTCCAGCTGCTGTCCAGGTCTCGGTTCCAGCTTTGCTCGGTCCTGTCCAAGCCTGCTGCCCACTACCAGCTCCATGCATAACCGTGCACGTTTCCTTCTCCAGGCGTTGTCTTGCCCACTGCTGCACGTCCTGGTCGGCTCTGTTTTGGTTGCAGGTCACGGGATCCCCTCGGTTCCAGGCTACTCCCAGCTGCTGTCCTGCCCAGCTAGCCAGCACGTCCGCTGCTGCTGTTCCTGCTGCTAGGTTACTCACAGTTAGTCCCCTGCTTGTGACGTTATCAATGCATGGATATCCACTGCCACCATGCTTAGGACAGGGGAGAACAGAGCAGGAAATGTGATGTTCTCCCCGATCACTCGTGAAGCTCTAATGCTGTGAATGGAAACTGCTCAACAATAAGCAAATGAACAGAAGGACATGAACATACAGAGATAAGCAACTATAAACAAACCGAGAAGAGTGAAAATGATGGAAAGGGTAACTAAAAACTATAATAAAAAGCTTGTAGAAATGACAATGGAGATTGTTGTGAATAGTAAAAATAAATGGGAGTTAAACGGAAAAGAGGAGCTTGAAAAAAAAAATCAAACTATCCTAACACTACTCCTAACTATATTACACTACTCCTACTCCTAAATTACTTTAACTTCTACTCCTAAAATTACATCCTTTCAATTGTCATCTTCCTATTTATAAGCACCCTAGGGGCAAAATGGTAATTTTCACATCCTTGATGAGTTGGCATTTTTTTTTGGCCACTTGTCTTCACACCATTGGCTCCTTGAAAAGATATTTCCATGTCATCGGTTTTCTTGTCCAATTGGATGTGTTAGGTGGCATGACTCGTGTTGTCCGCGTGGCTCAATCTCGATTTTAGCCCAATTCCGGTCCATTTTCTACCGAAATATTCAAAACTCATCCGGATTTGATTTATCTGCAAAAATGAGAATTTTAATTAAATAAAGGGGATAATTAACAAAATAAATTGGGGATTTAAATAATTATTTAGGAAATTAAGCACAAATAATTCTAAAAATATAGAATTATCACACCCCCAAACTGGAGCTTTTGCTTGTCCTCAAGCAAAACAAAATGATAGTGAGAATGACAAGTACTAAACACAATAATTTTTCCAATATTATCCTCAAAGAAAAAGTACAGACTATGAAATTAAAGAATTACAATTACAAGTCCAGCACTTAGAATTATTCAATCATAAGTCCTAACCCAAATTGGACTCCTCGCGAGTGTGTGAAAAATGTCTAAGTCACTTCTCAGTACATTATCCAGATCAGATTATGCAACACAGTGAATGCAAATTCAATGACAAGTGATCATTCCCATAAGTTTGCTTTTCACTAATCTCTCCACTAATGTAGTCACACTCAATCAAGGATCAATAGGACTTTATTAAGCTTGTAATGTCAGGCTGGGGTTAAGGTATGATAAAGTCGATTTAGGTTCAGTTACCCCTTAACATGCATTACCTTCTAGGATCTTTAGTGTAAGAGCTCTAATTATTTCCCCCAAACTTATTTCTTTTGCTAAACTCTTTTTTCTTTTTCTTTTTTTTTCAATTTTTTTTTTTTTTACATACTCCTTCACTATCACTTAATACCCATATAGCTCACAATATATCCAATGACTTTTCATGCTTTCGGGGTAAGGGATAGGAAAATGTATTTAAGCTACGAAAATTAAGTAGGCGTATTTACAAAGAAAAGCTTATTTGGCCCAGACGGGTGACTAGGGGTAGAATATGTACAAGGAAGGCTAGAAAGGCTCAAACGATCCAAAGATGGCCTAAATCATCTCCCTAATCAAGTGTGATCTAATATTTCACCTCGAGATTAGATCAAACAAATTCTAGAATATGATGCACAAAATCAACTGAACAAATGCAATCCTATGTACACATAAGCTTTCTCTAAATAAATATACTGATTCATGACATGACATGTGCATGAGATGAGGAAATCACAATAAGAATTAAGAGAAATTCAAGAACTCAACTTCATGCTTTTCCTATAATCATGCTTCTAAGTCAATCAAAGTCATACTAATTCATGGGGTCATATCATCGGAATATGGGAAAACTACATGCTAAGCACTCAATCATCCCAAAATCAAGCAATTTAAGCTCATTTTATCGAAAAAATTTTGAAAATTCCTTCTCAGATTTTCGAAAAAATTTTAAAAATTTTTCCAATTTTTCAAAAAATTGCTCAAGTGATATCCCCTCCCCCAAACTTAACGTGCACAGTGTCCTCAGTGTGCAGATAATATACAAATTTAAAGTTCGAGAACAGAGTACTCCCCTTTCTGATGTTGATGAACAATCGAAGCTTTGATTGAAAGCATAAGACGAGAAAATAAACCTGAACACAAACAAAGAAAGAAACAACAGAAAAGAAAAAGAACTATATACAAAGTGAAAGTGAAAACACAAACACTTCAAATGCAGCTGAAAAACACTACACTCAGCAGCAGGGCGAAGAGTAAGAGGATTAGCCAAAATGGTGACAGAATGTTAACCGTTAAATCCTCTTGAGCCCTATCTACTTCCTTCCTTCTTTCAGATTTTATATGGTCACGCTTTATGTTCTCCTCAATCTCTATCTTAAAACATTCTTGAGAGTCATTAGGGAGCTTCAAAGGTTTGAAAACATTAAGCTTTACTTCCTGATCTTGGACTCTCATCGTCAACTTCGTAGCATCAGAGGGCGAGGAAGGCAATGAATACGAAGAAGGTATAGATGAAGAAGCGCTTAGCTTTGTTTCCTTGGCAGCCCGATCTTTAGGTTCCTACTCTTTCTGAGCTACTTCGTTAGAACCTATGTGTTCTTCAACTATGTGCTGTTCAGGTTGGGACTTAACTTGTGGCTCCTCTAGTTCTCTGCCACTCCTAAGGGTGATAGATCTAACTTGTTCCTTACCCTCCCCTTGCTCATCAGGATTAACTTCAGTATTACTAGGAAGGGTCCCTTGAGGATGTTGGCTAAGAGCACTAGCTATTTGTCCAACCTGAACTTCTAAGTTCTTAAGTGAAGCAGCTTGATCTTGCAGGATAGTCGTGAACATCTCCTCTAATGTAGGCTTCTTCTCAGCTGCTGGTGCATGGTAGAATTGAGGCTGCATAAGTGGTGGTGGTGGTGGTGGTGGTGATGGATGATACTGAAATTGAGGTGGAGATGGATGATGTGGATGGTGGTAAGGAAATTGCGGCTGTGGTGGTACCTGAACCTGTGGAGCTTGAAAACTAGGGGGTCCTACAGATATGGAATTAGAAGTTTGCCCTTGGTTTTGGCTCCAGGAGAGGTTAGGATGGTTCCTCCACCCTGAATTATAGGTGTTTGAAAAATGGTTGTTCTGTTGCGTTTGAGAATAGGCAACATACTGAACCGATTCTAGGTTGAACGGACACCTATCCACAGAGTGGGTACCACTACACAGCTCGCAGGAAGGAAAAGGACTTTGGACAGAATACATAGGGTTAGGACTGGTAGGAGGATTATGTTGGGTACTGAGCGACTCCACCTTCTTTGTAAGATTGGCAATCTGAGAGGTCAAGGTGGACAGTGTGTCAAGCTCGTACATACCCGTCGATTTCCTTGGCATCTGCCTTTCCGAGGACCATTGATAGTTGTTAGTCGCCATCCTTTCTAGCAACTCATAAGCCTCCTCCTCTGTTTTGCACATCAATGCTCCACCCTCAGCAGTGTCAACAATGGTCCTATTTGGGCTTGTAAGTCCGTGGTAGAAGGTCTGAACTTGCAACCACAACGGTAGGCCATGGTGAGGGCACTTCCTAAGAAGCTCCTTATATCGTTCCCATGCTTCATAAAGAGATTCAAAGTCGTACTGGGCAAAGGAAGATATATTGCTACGGAGTTGGGCTAATTTAGAGGGAGGAAAGAATTTGGCTAAAAATTGGTAGGCTAACTCATCCCATGTAGAAATGGATCCTGGAGGCAGAGAGGTCAACCAATGTCTCGCCCTATCCCTAAGTGAGAAAGGGAATAGTCTAAGCCTAAGTGCATCGTCTGATAATCCATTGTGCTTGAAGGTGTTGCATAAGTCCAAGAATTGCCCGAGATGAGCATGTGGGTCATCATGTGGAAGCCCACTGAACTGCAAAGATGTTTGGATTATCTGGATGATTGCGGGCTTAATTTCAAAATTATTTGCATGGACAGCTGGTGGCCTAATGCCGGAATAATATTCTCCAATTGTCGGCATCGCATAATCTCCAACAGTTCTAGTTTTCCTATTTTCTGCCATGGTGAATTGCAGCGGAGCTAATAATTTCCTCGAGTCCTATTAAATTTTTCTAAGAGTGTGTTTGATTTTAGGATCTAGAGGAAAACAATCAAAACTTCTGGCTCTACGCTTGCAATCATCTAAAAGTCCTTAAAAAATTTTTTTAAATTTTTTAAATTTTTGATTTTTTTTTTTTGATTTTAATTAAGAGAAAATTTAACTAACCTAAGCTAAGGCTCTAAATATTTACAACCTAAATATTTACAAGCTAGAATTACACCTAAGCATAATTTCACCGATATTAATTAATGACTAATTAAAACTTCCCCGGCAACGGCGCCAAAAACTTGATGGGCCCTAAGGGTATATATCCGCAAGTGCACGGGTCGTACAAGTAATAATGGGATTTGAGTCCCGAGTTATCGTCCCACAGAGAAGTTGACTAGCCTAATTAAATACCGGTTACTTTTACCCTAAGTATATTCTAGCAAATTATGAAATTAAAGGGGATCAACTAATCTAGAATTGAAAATACCAAAAGCAAGAAAATAATAAAACTATAAAATAAGTAACTAAAACCGAGCTCAGAGTACTTACAAAATTCCAAGCACTTAAAATCGAAAACCTGCAAAAGAAATTAAAACAATTAAAACTAATTAACCAAATTAAAATAAAATGCAAAATAAATGAAAAGACATGATTAATTAAACTAAAATCTAACTAACCTAAAAAATGCATGTAATTAAACTAATTGCAAATTAAACTATTCCTAATGCTAGATTAAAATTACTTAGAAACTAATTAAATCTAAATTAACTAACTAAACATGATTGACTACATCTAAATACATAATTAAAACTATTAACTAAACTAATTACATCATCTAACTAATCTTAAAAACTAATCTAACACTAACTATATGAAAAATGCATTAATCCCTAAATAAGCAACCAAACATGGCCTAAAGATTTTAAACAAATAGTAACTTTCCCACCAAAACACTGTTCAAGCATCATTTGCAATTTGGTTTTCCAGGTAAGCTCGGGTTGGTGAGATCTGCCCAGCTGATTGCTCACGGGTTTCGGTTCTGCCAGGCTACCAACTCTACCTCGGTTTCATGCACCTCCTTCTTCTCTGCCCATGCTTCTGCTGCCAGGCATGATCTACACGTTTCCATTCGCTGCCCAGGTGCTACGCGTGACACAGCTTCTCTCGGTCTGCTCTGCTGCACGGTCCTGCATTCTTCCACATTTCCAGCTGCTGTCCAGGTCTCGGTTCCAGCTTTGCTCGGTCCTGTCCAAGCCTGCTGCCCACTACCAGCTCCATGCATAACCGTGCACGTTTCCTTCTCCAGGCGTTGTCTTGCCCACTGCTGCACGTCCTGGTCGGCTCTGTTTTGGTTGCAGGTCACGGGATCCCCTCGGTTCCAGGCTACTCCCAGCTGCTGTCCTGCCCAGCTAGCCAGCACGTCCGCTGCTGCTGTTCCTGCTGCTAGGTTGCTCACAGTTAGTCCCCTGCTTGTGACGTTATCAATGCATGGATATCCACTGCCACCATGCTTAGGACAGGGGAGAACAGAGCAGGAAATGTGATGTTCTCCCCGATCACTCGTGAAGCTCTAATGCTGTGAATGGAAACTGCTCAACAATAAGCAAATGAACAGAAGGACATGAACATACAGAGATAAGCAACTATAAACAAACCGAGAAGAGTGAAAATGATGGAAAGGGTAACTAAAAACTATAATAAAAAGCTTGTAGAAATGACAATGGAGATTGTTGTGAATAGTAAAAATAAATGGGAGTTAAACGGAAAAGAGGAGCTTGAAAAAAAAAATCAAACTATCCTAACACTACTCCTAACTATATTACACTACTCCTACTCCTAAATTACTTTAACTTCTACTCCTAAAATTACATCCTTTCAATTGTCATCTTCCTATTTATAAGCACCCTAGGGGCAAAATGGTAATTTTCACATCCTTGATGAGTTGGCATTTTTTTTTGGCCACTTGTCTTCACACCATTGGCTCCTTGAAAAGATATTTCCATGTCATCGGTTTTCTTGTCCAATTGGATGTGTTAGGTGGCATGACTCGTGTTGTCCGCGTGGCTCAATCTCGATTTTAGCCCAATTCCGGTCCATTTTCTACCGAAATATTCAAAACTCATCCGGATTTGATTTATCTGCAAAAATGAGAATTTTAATTAAATAAAGGGGATAATTAACAAAATAAATTGGGGATTTAAATAATTATTTAGGAAATTAAGCACAAATAATTCTAAAAATATAGAATTATCAGTGTATATACCTCTTAGCGATGGAGATGCAGCGGAGTCCAAAATAATACGCCTCAGTCCTCACTGGGCTACTATGCACGCTCTGTAGGGGGAAAATAGAGTAGGATGAGCAACCACACGCTCAGTAAGGCAATAATGCAAGCATGGTAGATAACTACTCTATCTACATGCTGATAGTGTTATGCATAAATCATTTATAGTAGGAGCATGAGGAATAAAACTATGCCATATGAGTATACATATATATCATGTATCAAAGTCATATAAAATTGGCATATAAGACATGGTAAAACATCATGTATAAATCATCTCATGCTCGATCTCATTTAAATTCATAAAAAGGGCAATTCATTTAGAAACCTCCTTTTTAAACCCACGTCATAAAACTCTTTCTCATCACATACAATCACATCACATCAATTTACAATCACAACCTCTTTTTCATTTCACAATTCAAATCCACGAGGCTCGACCCCTCCTTCGGGTCTACCTTAAACAATCACAATCACACTTAGAGATTTAAAATCATGTGGTAGTAAGTAATTCAAGCAAGGAGACAGGTTACTATATCTCAAGTGACTACATTGGCCAATCGTCACATATCATCCCAGACCACACGGATTCCGGTGTGCGGGGTATCATGCTGGCACGAAGGTGGGTTAGTTCTCTGCCAGACTTTCTCAATCAAGTAACCACCACGCGGTACATCATACTCCATGTGATATACACGGTACATCGTACTCCGCGAACCCATAACATGGTTAGGGGGTGCCTGCCATAGGTCTTATCTACCCCATATCGAGTGTAACCTTTATAGTCTCAAGAGCGCGTGGGAGTAACCGCAATACCAGGTCCTAGCCCCTCATGGCCTTGCTCGCCCCTGTTGGGTTCCCTGATCCAGGTCCTAGCCCCTCACCCTCACCTCACCTAAGAGGTCTGTTAGGCCTGTTGGGTTCCCTGGATGGATTATGTCAGGTCCTAGCCCCTCACCCTCACCCCACCTAAGAGGTCTGTCAGGCCTGTTGGGTTCCCTGAGCTAATCCGTATCTCTCACCACGGCCTCATACATACCACAGTGTGAAAACCAGCGCGAGCTACGCTCTAGCGCGAATTCATGCATCAAAACCAATCACTTCGTACGAGCAACGCTCTAGTACGGCATTTATGCATAAAAATATGAAGAAACCATGTACGAGCTTAGCTCCAGTACGGTTATATGCATAAGAAAAACCACTCAAATCCACGTACGAGCGTAAGCTCCAGTACGGTTTATAACATCATCACAATTCAAATTCAAAGTGCGAGCTAAACTCAAGCACGTTTCACACAAGTGAAAACATAGAAATCTCGCGCGAGCAAGGCTCTAACGCAAATTATATCACATACCCGCGATAGGCGGCTTACATGCATTCAAAACATCTCATAATATGTTTAGTGCCTCATATGGGCTATTTCACAACATCATTCAAGTACTAGCCAGCCTATCCTTTTATTTGCTCAAATCAAAGCATTGTGTTTTGTAAAAGCATTCAAAACACATGATTTATGCAATTATTAGCCTTACTATCCCTTTTTCAATAACCATCTCAAACCACCAAATCTCATACAAATACTCATACACCATCAAAACACATTTCTATAAGTCCATGCATATTTCCAAAGCCCTATATATACCCACGAGTTCAAAATACGAGCAGCTACCTCTATATACTTACAAAATTCCCTTACCTGGAATCGCGATGCGTGATTCCACTTCCTTAAGCTGCTTTCTCGTACGGTTCGGTTCGCCTTCAACGAACTCTTCGGGACTGCACAAAATCGTATCCCGCATTATATTCGATCCATATATTGCAACCCTTGTGCTTGCTATAGTCAATTTAATCTATAGCCTCTATTAAAGCTTATTTGGCCTCGTTTCATTACTTTACCCATAGCTCGAGTCTATGGACCTTCTTAGGCCTATTAACTTATTCAAAGTCGATATCAAATCGACATAAGGCTCATAGCGTTCATATTCCATGAATCCCCTCACTATGGCATTTATCAATTATATACATACCCATTTCCACAATTCCTCCAAACTCACTATGTAATCTCATTTAACCGTTTAAAATCATAAATATTATCCCAATAACAACTTTGGCATGCCATAAATCATAAACTCATTCAACCCATAAATTCTCACATCATACCCATTCTAGGTTACACCAATTCCACCACATCCTAGATAATTTATCCATCAATACTCATACCAATCAACTCCAAAATCAATTAAATAGCTAATGCATTTGGATTGGAGTGTTAGAATCTTACCAATATGATTTCTCTTCTTGCTCCAATTGGTAATGCCCTCAACTCCTTCAATTCCAAAAATGGGAAAATGCCCTCTCACTATGTTGTTCTCCTCCTTGATAGGAACAACTTTGCCTCTAATGATCTCTCTCCAAATCTCACTGAAAATGGCTGATTTTAGAGAGGGAAAGTTAGGTTTTTGGGGTTAAAATTGTAAAGTTTGGTGTTTTTTCGAGATTTCCAGATTTTTCAGCTCTCCTTATATAGAAATGACTTGAGGAGATTGATCTGGTCCAAGAGGAGATCGATCTGGTCCCTTAAAATCCCTCTTTTTCACGGCATTTTTAAGCCTGAGATCGATCTGTCGAAGCAATGAGATCGATCTGTTGAAGCATGAGATCGATCTGTCGAAGTATGAGATCGATCTGGTCCCAAACAGAGAGCTAAGGAGATCGATCTGGGTGCTTGAGGATCGATCTTTTCACTTACAGAATGCTTAGCAGATCGATCTGTCTCCATTGGAGATCGATCTGCTCTATTCTTTCGCCCAAATAGGAGCATTCTGGCTCTTCCAGATCGATCTCTCATCCTAGGAGATCGATCTGGACCTCATGGTTTCCAGATTTCCTGCAGTTTCATTGCTGCAACCCATACCAACACACCCTCAATCTATTGCCATGGCCATTTTCTCATCCATCCACCTTTATAACTTGAAAATGGCATCCATTAATACCTTATGCACATTGAAACTTGTGTGCATTCATTATATGTCCCAAGGTATGCTACATAGAACCGAATAGAAGCTTAACTCCATTCCATTTTACCACACTACTCATTTTGAGTTTCAATCACATCCATCACTTGCCATAACTCATTCCTTCGTATTCATACTCAATGAAACTTGTATGTACGTTACAATTCATATTACACATACATACATTGAATCCATGGACTTACATCAATCATAATTTACATTACAAGTCCATTCATATTATTTGATCCAATTACACACATTACCCTTATAGATATACGGGGTCTTACATTCTCCCCTCCTTCAAGGAATTTGGTCCTCCAAATTAGAACCAAGTCACTCTTCAAACAGTTGGGGGTACTTCTCCTGTATCAAGTTCTCCAATTCCCACGTGGCCTCTTCCGCCGTGTGGTGTTGCCAAAGCACTTTCACCAAGGGAATTGTCTTATTTCGTAACACTTTTTCTTTTCTATCCAGTATCCGAACCGGCTTCTCAACATACGTCATACTCTCATGGAGCTCCAACGGCTCATATCTTATTACGTGTGCCGGGTCCTAGTGATACTTCCGAAGCATCAAGACGTGGAAGACGTTGTGGACATTCGCCAAGTCCGGTGGCAATGCCAACCTATACGCCTTATCTCCCACTCTCTCCAAAATCTCGAAGGGTCCGATGTATCTAGGGCTCAGCTTGCCCTTCTTACCAAATCTCATAATACCCTTCGATGGTGATACCCTCACAAACACCAACTCACCCTCATCAAACTCCAGTGGTCTTCGTCTCTTATCAGCATAACTCTTTTGCCGGCTCTGAGCTGTCCGTAATCTCTCACATATCAACTGGACGTCCTCAGATGCCTGCTGCACTAAGTCCGGAGCAAAAATTTGTCTGTCACCAACCTCTTCCCATCCAATAGGGGAACGGCATCTACACCCGTATAATGCCTCATAGGGTGCCATCCCGATACTAGCATGATAGCTATTATTATATGCGAACTCGGCTAACTGCAGGTGGTCATCCCAGGAGCCTCTAAAATCCAGCACACACGCTCTCAACATATCCTCGAGGGTCTGTATAGTCCTCTCTGACTGCCCATCTGTCTGAGGATGAAAAGCGGTGCTAAAACTCAGTCGGGTCCCCAGCGCTTCCTGAAAATGTTCCCAGAAATGGGAAGTGAAGCGGGCATCCCTATCAGAAACAACGCTCACTGGTACACCATGTAGCCGTACTATCTCTCGAATATACAGGTTCGCCAACTGACTCAGTGTATCGGTAGCTCTCATAGCCAAGAAATGGGCGGACTTAGTCAACCGGTCCACAATAACCCATATGGCATCATGACCTCTACGGGTCCTCAACAACCCCATCACAAAATCCATGGTGACATGCTCCCACTTTCAGGTCGGTATCGGTAGAGGCTGCAATAATCCTGCAGGCTTCTGATGCTCTACCTTCACTTGCTGACAAATGAGACACTTAGCGACATATTCCGCAATGTCTCTTTTCATTCCAGACCACCAATACACCTTCCGAAGGTTTTGATACATCTTGGTACTTCCCGGATGTATCGTATACTTCGATGAGTGAGCCTCTGATAAAATCGTTCTCCTGATCTCAAGATCCCTGGGAACGCATACTCTGCCTCTGAACCTCAATAAGCCATCAGCACTCTGCTCAAAATCAATACCCACACCTGTCTGTATCTACCTCAGCCAATCGATACACCGTCGATCGCTCTGCTGGGCTTGCCGAATACGGCCAATCAACTCTGGCTCTAGTCTCAAACTAGCCATGATCTCAAGTCTCTCAGATCCAGGTGGGGCTACATCCAAACTGAGATTCGCAAAGTGTTCTAACAATTCATGTTCCCGTACCATCATATAAGACACCAACCCAAGGTTCTTTCTACTCAAAGCATCGGCAACTACATTTGCCTTACCCGGGTGGTACATGATTTCACAATCATAGTCCTTCAGGAGTTCGAGCCATCTCCTCTGTCTCATATTCAGCTCTTTCTGCGAGAACAGGTACTTAAGGCTCTTATGATCTGTGAACACCTGAAATTTCTCACCATAGAGATAATGGCGCCATATTTTCAAAGCAAATACTACAGCCGCCAACTCCAAATCATGTGTCGGGTAGTTCCTCTCATGATCTTTCAACTGTCTAGATCCATAGGCAACTACCTTCCCATCCTGCATAAGCACACAGCCCAGTCCCTGGTGTGATGCATCCGTATACACCGAGAATCCTCCTGAGCTGGTAGGAATAGTGAGAACTGGAGCAGTCGTCAATCGATGCTTAAGCTCCTCAAAACTCCTTTCACATGCCTCATCCCACACAAACTTAACATCTTTTCGCGTGAGGCGTGTCAACGGAGCAACTAGTCTGGAGAAACCCTCTACAAATCTTCGATAATATCCTGCCAATCCCAGGAAACTCCTGATCTCAGTTACTGTCTTGGGCTGTTCCCACTGTACAACTGCCTCTATCTTGGATGGATCCACTGATACCCCATCCTTTGACACAACATGCCCCAGAAATGAGATCTGTTCCAACCAGAAGTTACACTTGCTGAGTTTGGCATACAATTCTCTCTCTCGAAGGGTCTGCAGAACTATCCTCAAGTGCTCCTCATGATCTTCCCTGGACTTGGAATACACCAAAATGTCATCTATGAAAATAATCACAAACTTGTCCAGGTATGGCTTGAATACATCATTCATCAATGCCATAAATGCTGCGAGAGCATTCGTCAATCCGAATGGCATCACCAAAAACTCGTAGTGGCCATAACGGGTACGAAATGCTGTCTTGGGTACATCTCCACTCCTGATCCTCAACTGATGGTACCCTGACCGCAGATCTATCTTAGAAAATACTTCGGCTCCCTGGAGCTGATCCAACAAATCATCGATTCTTGGAAGGGGGTACTTGTTCTTAATGGTGGCCTTATTCAACAACCGGTAATCTATACACAGTCGGAGGCTTCCATCCTTCTTCCTTACAAATAGAACCGGTGCTCCCCAAGGTGAGACACTCGGTCTAATAAACCCCTTCTCCAACAACTCTTGCAGCTGTTTGTTCAGCTCTTCCAACTCTATCGGAGCCATTCTATAGGGTGGCTTCGATATCGGCTCTGTACCAGGCACAAACTCAATGCAAAATTCCATTTCCCTTTCAGGTGGTAGTCCTGGTAATTCATCCGGAAAGACATCAGGGTAGTCCGTAATTACGGGTATGTCCTTCAATTCCGAGTGTGCCTCATCTATATCGACCACATAGGCAATGAACCCTTCACATTATCCTCTCCATCGTTAGTAACATAAACCATCACTCCACATTCAACATTTATCATAAACAATAAATTTATCTCTCAAGCAATATGCATTTAAAATCATACTCCTTTATTTACAACAACCATGCTAGTTTCATATCATTTCTTTTCATCAAAGTTTACAATAAGATTGTCTAATCCTGAAAACATCAATGTTTTGGCATGACAATCCATCACAACACGATTGGTAGCCAACCAATTCATTCCCAAAATTACGTCAAAATCATTCATATTCAATAAAATCAGATTGGCTATCATTTCCTTCCCCTCTATCTTTAATTTACAATCCCTACATACATGCTCAGTCAATTGACTATCATTCATGGGTGTGGAAATCATCAACATTTTATCCAACAATGTTGGCTTCACATATTTCAACAATTTATGTGCAAAGGAAGGTGATATGAAAGAATGCGTGGCACCAGGATCAAATAATAACAATGCTTCTAAATCAAAGATTCGGATGGTACCTTTAATCACATCTGTCGATGCGTCTGCAGTGTCCTGGTCTAGTGCGTGCACCCTTCCTCTGCTCACACCCGCAGCCTGTTTCCCTTTCTCTTCAGCTGTAGCCCTCCTCCTCGGGGCTGCTGTCTCAACTGGAGCTCCCTCAGGCTCCTTGCCCTTCTGTGGGGCAACCTCAATTATCTCAGTGCAGTACCTCGATATATGTCCTGGCCTCCCACACCTAAAGCACGAAACAGGGGGCACCTGACATGGCCTAGTCCCATGGTATCTCCCACATCTCCTACACTGGTCCGTGGTAGGTCGTGGTCCTCCAATAGTTATACCCCTCGGCGCTGTCAAGGCTGGGTATACGGGAGGTCTGGCAGCTCTCTCCTGCACCTCCTCGATCTTAGGCCTCTTCTCGAAAAACCTTTGGCCACCTCTCTTAGCCACTCTTCCAAACCCGGATCTCTTCCGGTCTCTGTCCTTCCTGACACTGATCCTTCCAAGCTCGGAGGCATTTCGCTCAAAGTCTTGCTCACATAACTGAGCCTTATGTACAGCCTCCTCATAAGTCACAATGTCGAAGGGAGCTAGCTTAGTTCGGATGGCCAATCTCAACCCATCCATGAACTTCTGAATCTTTCGGGTCTCACTACCCATCGTGTCAAGGTCATATCTCCCCAATGACATAAACTTGGACTCATACTCGTCCACAGTCCGGTTCCCCTGAACCGAATTCATAAATTCCATCCGTAATTTCCTCTGTGCGGTAGCTGGGATATACTGCCTCCTGAAGGCCTCTAGAAATATCTCCCACGAGATCTCAGAATGTCTGGCCCTCAAAATAGTCTCGGTGGACCTCCACCAATGCTCGGCCTCGCCTTTCAGCATAAACACGGCAAAGGCAACCTTCTCACTTGAAGTGCATCGAAAAAACCTATACAGTTTCTCCATCTCATACACCCAATCCTCCGTAATCACTGGGTCCTTCACCCCTCTAAACACTGGGGGTTTCAGCGCTTGAAACTCTCGCAACCTGCTCAAGTCGCAGTCATAACCCACATCGCTACCGCTCTGCTGTGGAGCGATAGGAGAATCTGTATCCTGGGCTGGAGGTGGTGTAACTGTAACTGTCTCAGCAGTCTGAGGTCTCTCCGCCTCTGCAGCTGCCTGTTCAGTAGTAGGCTGTGCCGCGGGACCTCGTCTGTCACCGGCGCCCAAGGCCTGCGACTATCTCCACCAGACTCTCAATACTTCGTTCTAATCTAGCGAAGCGAGCCTCAGTATCACCTGCTCTTTCAGCAGGGTTCTGTGGAGCCTGCTCAGTCTGTGGCTCCGCACGGCTCTCAGGCCTACCTCTACGGCCTCTAGCACGTGCTCTCGCCCCTCTACCTTTGCGTGTAACTGGCATAATGCCTAACTCCCTGTATTATAATAATTTATTAAGCTCAATCCATCACAGTATACACAGTTATATCTAAACAAAAGCACAGTACTATGGGGATGTACTTTCCTACATTTTTATTAATGACTCACATCAGGCCAACACAGCTCTGATACCAATCTCTGTCACGACCCAAATTCCATTCTCTTTAACCGAAATCACTGAAAATTTTTCGCGTTTTACTGTTACCTTGCCCGGTCGTGAACTAAACTCACCACACACTGTTGGGCTGTGAGTCAATAATAACACCACATCTCATTCATTCTCAATTAATTAAAATGATGTCATACATGTGCATTTAATCGTGTACTTATACGAATACATGTTTTACTGACATCTACATCCCCTATAAGTACAACTCAAAAGAATACTGTGCTTTTACATTGTTTAGATACAAAAAGAATCACTGTGTATATACCTCTTAGCGATGGAGATGCAGCGGAGTCCAAAATAATACGCCTCAGTCCTCACTGGGCTACTATGCACGCTCTGTAGGGGGAAAATAGAGTGGGATGAGTAACCACACGCTCAGTAAGGCAATAATGCAAGCATGGTAGATAACTACTCTATCTACATGCTGATAGTGTTATGCATAAATCATTTATAGTAGGAGCATGAGGAATAAAACTATGCCATATGAGTATACATATATATCATGTATCAAAGTCATATAAAATTGGCATATAAGACATGGTAAAACATCATGTATAAATCATCTCATGCTCGATCTCATTTAAACTCATAAAAAGGGCAATTCATTTAGAAACCTCCTTTTTAAACCCACGTCATAAAACTCTTTCTCATCACATACAATCACATCACATCAATTTACAATCACAACCTCTTTTTCATTTCACAATTCAAATCCACGAGGCTCGACCCCTCCTTCGGGTCTACCTTAAACAATCACAATCACACTTAGAGATTTAAAATCATGTGGTAATAAGTAATTCAAGCAAGGAGACAGGTTACTATATCTCAAGTGACTACATTGGCCAATCGTCACATATCATCCCAGACCACACGGATTCCGGTGTGCGGGGTATCATGCTGGCACGAAGGTGGGTTAGTTCTCCGCCAGACTTTCTCAATCAAGTAACCACCACGCGGTACATCGTACTCCATGTGATATACACGGTACATCGTACTCCGCGGACCCATAACATGGTTAGGGGGTGCCTGCCATAGGTCTTATCTACCCCATATCGAGTGTAACCTTTATAGTCTCAAGAGCGCATGGGAGTAACCGCAATACCAGGTCCTAGCCACTCATGGCCTTGCTTGCCCCTGTTGGGTTCCCTGATCTAGGTCCTAGCCCCTCACCCTCACCTCACCTAAGAGGTCTGTTAGGCCTGTTGGGTTCCCTGGATGGATTATGTCAGGTCCTAGCCCCTCAGCCTCACCCCACCTAAGAGGTCTGTCAGGCCTGTTGGGTTCCCTGAGCTAATCCGTATCTCTCACCACGGCCTCATACATACCACAGTGTGAAAACCAGCGCGAGCTACGCTCTAGCGCGAATTCATGCATCAAAACCAATCACTTCGTACGAGCAACGCTCTAGTACGGCATTTATGCATAAAAATATGAAGAAACCATGTACGAGCGTAGCTCCAGTACGGTTTATAACATCATCACAATTCAAATTCAAAGTGCGAGCTAAACTCAAGCACGTTTCACACAAGTGAAAACATAGAAATCTCGCGCGAGCGAGGCTCTAACGCGAATTATATCACATACACGCGATAGGAGACTTACATGCATTCAAAACACTCATAATATGTTTAGTGCCTCATATGGGCTATTTCACAACATCATTCAAGTACTAGCCAGCCTATCCTTTTATTTGCTCAAATCAAAGCATTGTGTTTTATAAAAGCATTCAAAACACATGATTTATGCAATTATTAGCCTTACTATCCCTTTTTCAATAACCATCTCAAACCACCAAATCTCATACAAATACTCATACACCATCAAAACACATTTTTATAAGTCCATGCATATTTCCAAAGCCCTATATATACCCACGAGTTCAAAATACGAGCAGCTACCTCTATATACTTACAAAATTCCCTTACCTGGAATCGCGATGCGTGATTCCACTTCCTTAAGCTGCTTTCTCGTACGGTTCGGTTCGCCTTCAACGAACTCTTCGGGACTGCACAAAATCGTATCCCGCATTATATTCGATCCATATATTGCAACCCTTGTGCTTGCTACAGTCAATTTAATCTATAGCCTCTATTAAAGCTTATTTGGCCTCGTTTCATTACTTTACCTATAGCTCGAGTCTATGGACCTTCTTAGGCCTATTAACTTATTCAAAGTCGATATCAAATCGACATAAAGCTCATAGCGTTCATATTCCATGAATCCCCTCACTATGGCATTTATCAATTATATACATACCCATTTCCACAATTCCTCCAAACTCACTATGTAATCTCATTTAACCGTTTAAAATCATAAATATTATCCCAATAACAACTTTGGCATGCCATAAATCATAAACTCATTCAACCCCTAAATTCTCACATCATACCCATTCTAGGTTACACCAATTCCACCACATCCTAGATAATTTATCCATCAATACTCATACCAATCAACTCCAAAATCAATTAAATAGCTAATGCATTTGGATTGGAGTGTTAGAATCTTACCAATATGATTTCTCTTCTTGCTCCAATTGGTAATGCCCTCAACTCCTTCAATTCCAAAAATGGGAAAATGCCCTTTCACTATGTTGTTCTCCTCTTTGATAGGAACAACTTTGCCTCTAATGATCTCTCTCCAAATCTCACTGAAAATGGCTGATTTTAGAGAGGGAAAGTTAGGTTTTTGGGGTTAAAATTGTAAAGTTTGGTGTTTTTTCGAGATTTCCAGATTTTTCAGCTCTCCTTATATAGAAATGACTTGAGGAGATCGATCTGGTCCAAGAGGAGATCGATCTGGTCCCTTAAAATCCCTCTTTTTCACGGCATTTTTAAGCCTGAGATCGATCTGTCGAAGCAATGAGATCGATCTGTTGAAGCATGAGATCGATCTGTCGAAGTATGAGATCGATCTGGTCCCAAACAGAGAGCTAAGGAGATCGATCTGGGTGCTTGAGGATCGATCTTTTCACTTACAGAATGCTTAGCAGATCGATCTGTCTCCATTGGAGATCGATCTGCTCTATTCTTTCGCCCAAATAGGAGCATTCTGGCTCTTCCAGATCGATCTCTCATCCTAGGAGATCGATCTGGACCTCATGTTTTCCAGATTTCCTGCAGTTTCATTGCTGCAACCCATACCAACACACCCTCAATCTATTGTCATGGCCATTTTCTCATCCATCCACCTTTATAACTTGAAAATGGCATCCATTCATACCTTATGCACATTGAAACTTGTGTGCATTCATTATATGTCCCAAGGTATGCTACATAGAACCGAATAGAAGCTTAACTCCATTCCATTTTACCACACTACTCATTTTGAGTTTCAATCACATCCATCACTTGCCATAACTCATTCCTTCGTATTCATACTCAATGAAACTTGTATGTACGTTACAATTCATATTACACATACATACATTGAATCCATGGACTTACATCAATCATAATTTACATTACAAGTCCATTCATATTATTTGATCCAATTACACACATTACCCTTATAGATATACGGGGTCTTACAGTACTGAGTCGTCGCAACTTCAACTGGAGATTATCTGTGGGAGAAAATGAAAGGGGTGAGCACATCAAGCTCAGTAAGGCAATCCTACGAACAAGTAGGTAACCATACTACCTACATGAACGTGGTGCCATGCATAAACCACCCTTTCTCCATACATTTTAAAACAATGATATGCGTTATGATGTTATGTAAAACACATTTGCACGGAAAATCAACATGCAATTATTACAAATCATTTCTTTCTCAATTAAAATTTTCACAATAAAGTCAGGACTCGACCCCTCCTGCGGGTGATCCTGACTCACACAAAACCATGAAAACGGTTTACATCACACGTGGGTTTGAAAAGCATGGAAATACCATCATGCAAATTTAGTTTAAAAACCCAGTTTAAATCATCGAAATCGTCGACATGCGAGACGAGGCAATATCTGTATAACGGCAATAACTAGGACTATAGCCATATCTGTCCTCGGGAGTTCCTCAGCTACACGGATCCTAGTGTGCGGGTTCTCACCATGATCGGGAACCGCCCAGGAGGTGGGTCAATCCATCCCGTCAGTCTTATCCTATCCCAGGCATCCGAAGATGCTGCATCCGGAGATGCCGTATCCGAAGATACTACACAGTACATCGTACTCCATGCTACTTGCACGGTACATCGTACTCCGTGAACCCATATAATATCTCTATACTCATGCCATGTCTCAAAACGCACGTGCGAGCCTATTAAATCAGTGACACACAGTCTACCCGATGCTCCAAGCACGGCTCATCGCATGTTCTCATAAAATCAGTGCGAGCGATGCTCAGCACTCTCATCAAATCAAGTAAATCTAGTGCGAGCTAAGCTCTAGCACTCTGTATGCAAACCGTATAAAAATCTGGTGCGAGCGAAGCTCTATGATAATTCTATATTTTTAGAATTATTTGTGTTTAATTTCCTAAATAATTACTTAAATCCCCAATTTATTTTGTTAATTATCCCCTTTATTTAATTAAAATTCTCATTTTTGCAGATAAATCAAATCCGGATGAGTTTTGAATATTTCGGTAGAAAACGGACCGGAATTGGGCTAAAATCGAGATTGAGCCACGCGGACAACACGAGTCATGTCACCTAGCACAACCAATTGGACAAGAAGACCGATGACATGGAAATATCTTTTCAAGGAGCCAATGGTGTGAAGACAAGTGGCCAAAAAAAATGCCAACTCATCAAGGATGTGAAAATTACCATTTTACCCCTAGTGTGCTTATAAATAGGAAGATGACAATTGAAAAAGGGATGTAATTTCTTAGGGTAGAATAGTTTTCTAAGGTAGCTTGAGATTTATTGCTTTTGCTTTTAGGCTTTCCCGAGAGGTTTTTAGTTTTCTTAGCACCATTTTACTATTCATGCACTATTCACTTAATGAAAATTTTTTGCTTCCATTCTTTGAATCTTCTCGGTTTCCTTTAGCAAGGTTGTTTCACCTTGTTTTTTTCTTTTCGGTTTGCAAAAGCATCCATTTATATATGTTCCTTGTTTACTTAGTTATAGATGAAAGTTAATGACAAATGATTTAAGTCTCCATTTTCTACCTCTCGGTTTCAAAGATTTGTGTTTTTTTTTCATTAGCTTTCGGTTGCAATGGTTTTACTCCTTTAAATCATTTGATCACTTGGGTATTTATTCTTCTTTCATTCTTCTTCATTTCGGTTCTGGTGCCTTGATGTGGATGGATGTTAAACATTGTTCCACATCAAGAGCAGTGTGGAATCATGTTGGAAAAGAAGTTGATGCAACCCGAGGGTGATGGTTCACGGTTCATGTGCATTCAGCATTTGTAGTTTAGTTAATTATTTTTCAGTATCATTCTTCATTTAGTTCTTTTAGTTGTTGAAACTTTCATCTAGTAATGGATTATTGTTGATTTCCCTTGTGTCATTTAATGTTTTGTGCAGTACACAGGAGCCATTATTTTCTGCATATTCATGCTTGCTTCCGCTTCTGTTTACTGCACTCTTCCTTCTCGATTTTGTGTTTGTGCATCACTGCATTCCCTGTTCTTTTTCCTTTAGTTAGTTAGCCATTTACAGCTTACTCATTGTTACTTAATGTCCCCATGCATCACAGAGTAGGGACTGAAAGCATCATGGCAGTGATCGGGAAACCACAATGCACTCTGTTATGCTCTGTTTCGTGTTTCTGTTCCTGTTCACTTTCACTTTTCTGTCATTGATGTTTTGTTTCATTGAGACGACTCAGTTCTGCTATAGCATTGGATCTACGAACTGAAGCTGGTACACAGCAGTAGCAAGACACCGAGGAACAGCAGCTGAACGGGTGTCAAGAGCAGTGGGATACATGCCTGAACTGAGACCAGCAACAGCAGATTCTGAAGCAAAAGCAAGCAGCAGGCGTGCACTGATCTGGAGCTGAGGTTTGTAGGACAAGCAGCAACAGCAGAAGCTACCCTCGCCTGGACAGCACTCGATGATAGCAGCTGGACATATGCATGAACCGAGAGCAAATTGAGGCAACCAGCAGATTTCACCTGGAATCGAGAGCAGCCCGAGAGCAGTTGCTTACCTGCAGCTGAATGGAAACGTGTAGATCATGCCTGGCAGCCAGAAGCATGGGCAGAGAAGAAGGAGGTGCATGAAACCGAGGCAGAGTTGTTGAGAGTCAGAACCGAGAGGCATGGCAGCAGCTAGACACGCCTAAGCTACCAACCCGACAGCACCTGAAAAATGAAAATGTGAAATTCATGAATAGTATTTTGGAAGGAGTTGTTGGATGGTTTAAAATCCTAAGGCCTTGTTTGGCATTCATATAGTTAATTAATCCATTTCCATGCATGTATTAGTTGTTAGTTATTTAGTTAAATCAATTGCAATGCTAGGTTAGTTTAAACCTTTTTGTATGTTAATTTAATTTGTAGTGTTAATGTTTAGTTAGTAGTTAATTAAATGTTTTAGGATTTTAATTTAGTTTAGTGCTTTATAAGTGGCATTTAGAATTAATCTAGATTAAATGTTTTTCATGCAATTTTAATTAGATTTTAGGATTAGTTCAATTTGTAACTTTTATTAGTTTAATTACATGCATTTCTAGGATAGTTTAATTGTAGTTTAATTTTATTGCGTTGTTTTCATAATTGCATTTTATTGCATTAATTAGTTTTAACTATTTTAATTTCTTTTGTAGGTTTTTGATTGCTTGGAGTTTTGTAAGTACTCTGAGCTCGGTTTTAGTTACTTTATTTTATAGTTTTATTATTTTATTGCTTTTGGTATTTTCAATTCTAGATTAGTTGATCACACTTGAAAATTCATAAATTTGCTAGGATATACTTAGGATAATAGTAACCGGTAGTTAATTAGGCTAACAACTTCCCTGTGGGACGATATCTCGGGACTCAAATCCCATTATTACTTGGACGACCCGTGCACTTGCGGATAGATACCCTTAAGGGTTCCATCAAGTTTTTGGCGCCGTTGCCGGGGAGGTTTAATTAGTCCTTAGTTAATATCGGTGAAATTATACTTAAGTGTAATTCTAGCATGTAAATATTTAGGTTGTAAATATTTAGATTAGTTAATTTTCTCATCATTAATTAAAAAAATTCAAAAAAATTGAAAAATTGAAAAAACTTAAAATTTTCTTCTAAGGACTTGTTGATGTCTGCATGCGTAGAGCCCAGAGCTTTGATTGCCTTCCTCTAGATCCTGAAATTGAACGAACTCTTAGGAGAATACGAAAGGAATCTAGAAAATCCATAGCTCCGCTGCAACACACAATGGCAGATAATAGGGAAATCAGGACAGTTGGGGATTATGCGATGCCGACGATCGAAGGATACTACACTGGCATTAGGCCACCAGCAGTCCCTGCTAACAATTTTGAAATTAAGCCGTCCATCCTTCAAATGATCCAAACCTCTTTGCAGTTCAATGGGCTTCCACATGATGACCCACATGCTCATCTTGGGCAGTTCTTGGACTTATGCAATACTTTCAAGCACAATGGATTATCGGACGATGCATTACGGCTTAGACTATTCCCTTTTTCACTCAGGGATAGGGCAAGACACTGGTTGACCTCGCTGCCCCCAGGATCCATTTCCACATGGGATGAGTTAGCCCATCAATTTCTAGCCAAATTCTTTCCACCCTCCAAAATGGCCCGACTTCGTAGCGATATATCCTCCTTTGCCCAATACGACTCTGAATCTCTCTATGAAGCATGGGAGCGATACAAGGAGCTTCTTAGGATGTGTCCTCACCATGGCCTACCTCTATGGCTGCAAGTCCAAACTTTCTACAATGGGCTTACAAGCCAGAATAGGACGATAGTGGACGCTGCTTCGGGCGGAGCATTGATGTGTAAAACGGAGGAAGAGGCTTATGAGCTACTAGATAGGATGGCAGCTAATAATTATCAATGGTCCTCGGAAAGGCAGCTGCTAAAGAAATCGGCGGGGATATATGAGCTTGACACGCTGTCCACCTTGACTTCTCAGATAGCCAATCTTACAAAGAAGGTGGAGCCGCTCACTACCCAACCTAATCCCTCTAACAATCCTAATCCCGTGTTTTCTGTCCAAAGTCCATTTCTTTCTTGTGATATGTGCAGTGGTACCCACACCGTGGATAGGTGTCCACTTAACCTCGAGTTGGTTCAGTACGTTGCCCCTAAGCAACAGAACAACCCTTATTCGAACACCTATAATCCCAGGTGGAGGAACCATCCAAACTTTTCATGGAGCCAAAATCAAGGGCAAGCTTCAAATTCTAGACCAGTAGGACCCCCAGGTTTTCAAGCTCCACAGGTTCAGTTACCACCACAACATCACTTTCCTCACCACCCACCACCTCCATATCCACATCATCCACAGAATCAATCTCATTCACCCCATTTCCATCAACCACCACCACCACCACAACCCCAGCATTCATCTGCAGCTGATAAGAAACCCTCTCTCGAGGAGATATTTACGACAATCTTGCAAAACCAAGCAGCTTCAATCAAGAACCTAGAGGTTCAGGTAGGACAGATAGCAAACGCTCTTAGTCAACGTCCTCAGGGAACCCTCCCTAGTAACACAGAAGCCAACCCTGTTAGGCAGAGGGAAGGGAAGGAACATGTAAAAGCTATCACCCTTAGGAGTGGCAAAGAGTTAGTAGCTACCCCTGTTGAGTCCAGACCTGACCAGCCCTCAGTTGTAAAACCCATAGGTTCTAGTGAAGCAGCTCAGATGGAGCAAGAATCAAATGATCAAGCTGCAAAGGAAACAAAGCTAGGCATTTCTTTACCTTTACCTGTTTCCTTGTCACAACCATCTTTATCCTCTGATGCTATAAAAGTCCCCACTATATATCCTCTTGTTAGGCCACCAGTCCCTTTTCCACATAGATTTCACAATCAAAAACTGGACCATCAATTTGTAAAATTCCTTGAGGTTTTTAAGAAACTTCACATTAATATTCCATTCGCAGATGCCTTAGAGCAAATGCCAAGCTATGTGAAGTTTATGAAAGATATCCTCTGTAGGAAAAGACGATTGGAAGACTACGAAAAGGTGGCTCTAACTGAGGAGTGTAGTGCCATCATCCAAAGAAGGTTACCCCCTAAGCTCAAGGATCCTGGAAGCTTTACCATACCATGCACCATTGGGAATTTATTCTTTGGTAGAGCTCTGTGCGATCTAGGAGCTAGTATAAACTTGATGCCATTGTCCATCTATCAGAAGTTAGGGATAGGGGATGCCAAGCCCACCACTGTGACCCTCCAGTTGGCCGATCGATCAATTAAATATCCAAAAGGGGTCATTGAGGATGTATTAGTGAAAGTGGACAAGTTTATCTTCCCGGCAGACTTTATCGTGTTGGACATGGAGGAAGATAGAGAAGTCCCAATCATACTAGGCAGACCATTCCTCGCAACTGGTAGAACTTTAATAGATGTACAGAAGGGGGAGTTAACTATGAGAGTCCTCGATCAGGAAGTAAAATTTAATGTTTTCAAACCTTTAAAGTTCCCTGATGACTCTCAAAACTGTTTTAGGATAGAGGACATAAAGCTTGACCATATAAAATTTGAGAGAGAGGAGGAAGTAGATAGGGCTCAGGAGGATTTAACTGTTAATATTTTGTCACCATTTTGGCTAATCCTCCTGCTCTTCGCCCTGCTGCTGAGGGTTGTCTTCTTCAGCTGCATTTGAGGTGGTTGTGTTTCCCTTTTCACTTTGTATATAGTTCTTTTTCTTTTTCTTTTCTGTTGCTTCTTTCTTTCTTTATTTTGCAGGTTTATTTTCTAGTTTTTACGCTTTCAATAAAAGTTTCGGTGGTCATCATCATCATCAGAAGGGGGAGTACTCTGTCTTGAACTTTAATTGTTATATTATCTGCACACTGAGGATACTGTGCATCTTAAGTTTGGGGAAGGGGATATCACTTGAGCTATTTTGTGAAAAATTGGAAAAATTTTCAAAATTTTTTCGAAAATCAGAGAAAGAATTTTCAAAATTTTTTCGATAATATGAGCTTAAATTGCTTGATTTTGGGATGATTGAGTGCTTAGCATGTAGTTTTCCCATATTCCAATGATATGACCCCATGATTTAGTCTGACTTTGATTGAATGAGAAGCATGATTATAGGAAAAGCATGAAGTTGAATTCGTGAATTTGTCTTGATTCTGATTGCGATTGTCTCATCTTATGCACATGTCATGTCATGAATCGGTATATTTATTTAGAGAAAGCTTATGTGTACATAGGATTGCATTTGTTCAGTCGATTTTGTGCATCATATTCTAGAATTTGTTTGATCTAATCTCGAGGTGAAATATTAGATCACACTTGATTAGGGAGATGATTTAGGCCATCTTTGGATCGTTTGAGCCTTTCTAGCCTTCCTTGTACATATACTACCCCTAGTAACCCATTTGGGCCAAATAAGCTTTTCTTTGTAAATACACTTGCGTTATTTTCCTTAGCCTAAAGTATTCTTTTCCTAGCCCTTTCCCCGAGAGCATGGAAATTTATTGAGATATATTGTGAGCTCTGTACATATGGGTACTAAGCGATATGGAAGGAGTATTAGTTTAAAAAAAATAATAATAATAATAAAAAAAAGAATGAAGAAAGAAAAAAGAAAAAGAAAAAGAAAGAAGAAGAAAAATACAAAAATAGAATAAAATGTTTAGTGAAATAAAATAAGTTTGGGGGAATAAATTAGAGCTCTTACATTAAAGATCCTAGAAGGTAATGCATGTTAAGGGGTAACTAAACCTAAATCGACTTTATCATACCTTAACCCCAGCCTGACATTACAAGCTTAATGAAGTCCTATTGATCCTTGATTGAGTGTGACTACATTAGTGGAGAGATTAGTGAAAAGCAAACTTATGGGAATGATCACTTGTCATTGAATTTGCATTCACTGTGTTGCATAATCTGATCTGGATAATGAACTGAGAAGTGACTTAGACATTTTTCACACACTCACGAGGAGTCCAATTTGGGTTAGGACTTATGATTGAATAATTCTAAGTGCTGGACTTGTAATTGTAATTCTTTGATTTCATAGTCTGTACTTTTTCTTTGAGGATAATATTGGGAAAATTATTGTGTTTAGTACTTGTCATTCTCACAATCATTTTGTTTTGCTTGAGGACAAGTAAAAGCTCAAGTTTGGGGGTGTGATAATTCTATATTTTTAGAATTATTTGTGTTTAATTTCCTAAATAATTACTTAAATCCCCAATTTATTTTGTTAATTATCCCCTTTATTTAATTAAAATTCTCATTTTTGCAGATAAATCAAATCCGGATGAGTTTTGAATATTTCGGTAGAAAACGGACCGGAATTGGGCTAAAATCGAGATTGAGCCACGCGGACAACACGAGTCATGTCACCTAGCACAACCAATTGGACAAGAAGACCGATGACATGGAAATATCTTTTCAAGGAGCCAATGGTGTGAAGACAAGTGGCCAAAAAAAATGCCAACTCATCAAGGATGTGAAAATTACCATTTTACCCCTAGTGTGCTTATAAATAGGAAGATGACAATTGAAAAAGGGATGTAATTTCTTAGGGTAGAATAGTTTTCTAAGGTAGCTTGAGATTTATTGCTTTTGTTTTTAGGCTTTCCCGAGAGGTTTTTAGTTTTCTTAGCACCATTTTACTATTCATGCACTATTCACTTAATGAAAATTTTTTGCTTCCATTCTTTGAATCTTCTCGTTTCCTTTAGCAAGGTTGTTTCACCTTGTTTTTTTTTTTTCGGTTTGCAAAAGCATCCATTTATATATGTTCCTTGTTTACTTAGTTATAGATGAAAGTTAATGACAAATGATTTAAGTCTCCATTTTCTACCTCTCGGTTTCAAAGATTTGTGTTTTTTTTTTTCATTAGCTTTCGGTTGCAATGGTTTTACTCCTTTAAATCATTTGATCACTTGGGTATTTATTCTTCTTTCATTCTTCTTCATTTCAGTTCTGGTGCCTTGATGTGGATGGATGTTGAACATTGTTCCACATCAAGAGCAATGTGGAATCATGTTGGAAAAGAAGTTGATGCAACCCGAGGGTGATGGTTCACGGTTCATGTGCATTCGGCATTTGTAGTTTAGTTAATTATTTTTCAGTATCATTCTTCATTTAGTTCTTTTAGTTGTTGAAACTTTCATCTAGTAATGGATTATTGTTGATTTCCGTTGTGTCATTTAATGTTTTGTGCAGTACACAGGAGCCATTATTTTCTGCATATTCATGCTTGCTTCCGCTTCTGTTTACTGCACTCTTCCTTCTCGGTTTTGTGTTTGTGCATCACTGCATTCCCTGTTCTTTTTCCTTTAGTTAGTTAGCCATTTACAGCTTACTCATTGTTACTTAATGTCCCCATGCATCACAGAGCAGGGACTGAAAGCATCATGGCAGTGATCGGGAAACCACAATGCACTCTGTTATGCTCTGTTTCGTGTTTCTATTCCTGTTCACTTTCACTTTTCTGTCATTGATGTTTTGTTTCATTGAGACGACTCAGTTCTGCTATAGCATTGGATCTACGAACTGAAGCTGGTACACAGCAGTAGCAAGACACCGAGGAACAGCAGCTGAACGGGTGTCAAGAGCAGTGGGATACATGCCTGAACTGAGACCAGTAACAGCAGATTCTGAAGCAGAAGCAAGCAGCAGGCGTGCACTGATCTGGAGCTGAGGTTTGCAGGACAAGCAGCAACAGCAGAAGCTACCCTCGCCTGGACAGCACTCGATGATAGCAGCTGGACATATGCGTGAACCGAGAGCAAATCGAGGCAACCAGCAGATTTCACCTGGAATCGAGAGCAGCCCGAGAGCAGTTGCTTACCTGCAGCTGAATGGAAACGTGTAGATCATGCCTGGCAGCCAGAAGCATGGGCAGAGAAGAAGGAGGTGCATGAAACCGAGGCAGAGTTGGTGAGAGTCAGAACCGAGAGGCATGGCAGCAGCTAGACACGCCTAAGCTACCAACCCGACAGCACCTGAAAAATGAAAATGTGAAATTCATGAATAGTATTTTGGAGGGAGTTGTTGGATGGTTTAAAATCCTAAGGCCTTGTTTGGCATTCATATAGTTAATTAATCCATTTCCATGCATGTATTAGTTGTTAGTTATTTAGTTAAATCAATTGCAATGCTAGGTTAGTTTAAACCTTTTTGTATGTTAATTTAATTTGTAGTGTTAATGTTTAGTTAGTAGTTAATTAAATGTTTTAGGATTTTAATTTAGTTTAGTGCTTTATAAGTGGCATTTAGAATTAATCTAGATTAAATGTTTTTCATGCAATTTTAATTAGATTTTAGGATTAGTTCAATTTGTAACTTTTATTAGTTTAATTACATGCATTTCTAGGATAGTTTAATTGTAGTTTAATTTTATTGCGTTGTTTTCATAATTGCATTTTATTGCATTAATTAGTTTTAACTATTTTAATTTCTTTTGTAGGTTTTTGATTGCTTGGAGTTTTGTAAGTACTCTGAGCTCGGTTTTAGTTACTTTATTTTATAGTTTTATTATTTTATTGCTTTTGGTATTTTCAATTCTAGATTAGTTGATCACACTTGAAAATTCATAAATTTGCTAGGATATACTTAGGATAATAGTAACCGGTAGTTAATTAGGCTAACAACTTCCCTGTGGGACGATATCTCGGGACTCAAATCCCATTATTACTTGGACGACCCGTGCACTTGCGGATAGATACCCTTAAGGGTTCCATCACTCTAACACCCTGTCTCAAAATCATATAAAAATATGGTGCGAGTTAGACTCTAGCACCCTGTCACGAAAATCATATATATATGTATACAAATCTGGTGCGAGTTGGACTCCAGCACCTATGCATATAAAACTCTAGTGCGAGCTCTCGCTCTAGCACTAATGCATGCATCACACAAATCAAAATATCGTGCGAGCTGAGCTCTAGCACGTCACATGTAAATAAAAACACGTAGGCGGCTCTGTTTCCTCAAAACAGTTTTCAAAACAATTTCACGTTGAAAGTATGCAATGCTGTGCATTTTCTTTCAAGGTTAGCCAGCCTACTAATGCATGTGTTAAAATACCTCCAGAACGAGCAGGAACCTCTTGTCCTTGCTCCTCCCAATTTTTCCTAAAGTTGGAAACATTTACCCTTAACAAGGGTCTTTCGGTAATTTTACCCATACGGGGCATTAAAATTATTCTTCGACCTCTAGACCCTCCAGAACATTTTTAAGGACTGCATATGAATTTAAAATTGCGTAAAGTTTACCTTTAGCAGTCCGTAGAATTCCCTTACCTTATTTTCCTGTCGAGTCTGACCTTTTCTTTTCTATTGTTGTCTCGTCGCGCAGTCAGATATGCTCCCAATCAAATACCCGAAACTGCGTATTAATATTCCTCAGGTCAGATATTATACAATTTAATTGTATTTAATATTTTCTGGGCTTAATTTAAATCATTGGTTACCCCTATTGGGCCCGATTGCACCTTAATGGGCCTTAATCGGCCTTAAGCCCGTTTTCCACTTAATTTTCACTTTATCGAGGCCTATTGGGCTCATTGGGCCCACCAATAATTTATTGGGCCTCGTTCTAATTCTCGAATAGCTAAATCGATTATTTACGACAATTTATCTAAATTTCCATAATTTAATTCAATTTATGCGGAAATTAAATCAATATCACGCATAACGAGATAATTATCGTAAATAAGGGTCACTTACCCGAGATTCCATGCTAGTACGAAATTCGAGGCTGTCTCGAGCCCTTGGTGGATGCCAATCGTCGAGCTACACAATTTCACAATTTTTTCGGGTAAGTTTTCAGCCCAAAATTAATTAAATTAAATACTTCAAAATTTAAATCGGGTCAATTTGACCGCTCACTGACTTACCCGAAGCTCGATTGCATCATAGGAATTTTCCCAAATTTTTCCTCTTTTTCATTTTCCCTTTTTCTTCCTTTTTTCCTCCTCTTTTTGGCTGAACCGATTCAGTCCGGTTCGGACCGGTTCAGACCGCCGGTTCTCTCCGGTTCGACCGGTTCACCGTCGGTTCACCACCTTGCCGACCGGTTCTCCACCGGCTTCCACCGCCAGTCGCTCCACTGGGTCGTCCGCATCTCAGATCTGGGCTCGGCTTCGCCCAAGGCCGCCGAAAAGTCGCCGGTCCGGCCGTTCTCCTCCTCCGTCGGTACCCACTTTCCTCTCTTTCTGTTTCCGGTGCCGTCCGTCGGTTTCGGTGGCTGCCACCACCGCCAATCTGCTCACCATCACCTGGGCTTCCGAAATCGAGCCTTGGTGGGGCTCGAATCGCCGCCGTTCGCCGCCGGTGGCCATCTCTTCTCCCGCGACTTCTCTTCCGTTTTTCGCCGGATTCCGGCGTTCCCACGGCGCGTCGTCACCGCTGATAGGTCGCCTGAGGTCGGGCCGTCTTCGCCGGCCCTCGCCTGGGGTCCCTGGCCGCCGGACGGCTCTCCGGCCATCTTCTCTTTTCTCGGCTTCCGTTTGGTTTCTCTCTCCCCGACCCGTTTCTCTTTTTTTTTTTCAGATTCCTTTCTTTTTTTATTTTATTTTAGTATTTTTTTATTATTATTTATTTTAATCATTAAAATACATTAAAATACCCAAAATATCCACCAAAAATTATTATTTTATTTCAAATTAACTAATTTAATTTTATTTAATTTATTTATTATATTTTAACCCTTTTTCGGGTATAATTTCTCTGTATTTTCGGGGTATTGTCCCGAATGACCTTTCAGTATATTTTTCGATTATTTTTGGGATTATTTTTCCAAACTAAAAATCCCGATTAATTCCCATAAATTAATATCTTGATCAATTTAACCCAAAATAAATTTATTTCATCTTTATTGACCAAGATTTCTCAAATCCATATTTTAATTAAATTTTTCTTATCGAAATTATACCGACCTTTGGTCTTTTGACCATTTTACCCTTACACGTGTTCGGGATTAATTTAACCCGACTTCCTTCATACTTTCCCCATCTTTTCTTATTTATTTTTCGTATTTTAATTAAATTCGGGTCTTACAACTCTCCCCCACTTAAAGAATTTGGTCCTCCAAATTAGAACCAAGTCATATGAGTCCATATACAACTCCGGGTATATCTATCGTATCATACTCTCAAATTCTTGTGTGATCTTTTCTCCGGAGTGTATTACTACCAAAAGACTTTAATTAGGGAGATCGTCTTAAACCTCTATACTGTCTCTTTCCTGTTTAATGCCCGAATCAACTTTTTAATATACTTATATTTTCATTAAACTGAACTTTTAGAGTTCATATTCGATCACCTATGCTGGATCTGGATAGTATTTCTGAAGCATCAAAAGCTGAGATACATTGTGGGTGCCTGTTAATTCAGGTGATAACACCAACCTACAAGTCTTGTCTCCCACTTGTCCAATCTCTCAAAATATTCCATCCAACGCAACTCAATTTACCTTCTTCCAAAAGCTCGCTATGTCCTTATTCCCTTAGGACAAGTAACTTTCAACCATACTAATTCACCAAGGGTGAATTCCAATACTTTTCTGTCTGCTCTGAGGTGTTCTTAATCTCTCATCCTTAACTAAACATCTTCAGAGACTTATTATCCAAAGTCGAAAATGATTCTATCTGTCACCCACTTTTCTTATCCAAGTCGGGGAAACAACCCCTACAGCCATACACTGCCTCATATCTTGTTATCCCGATACTCAGGTGACAACTGTCGTTATTGGCGAATTCAATTAGAAATCAACTGATCATTCCAGGAGCTTATAAAATCAATGGCACACGCTTTCATCGGATCCTCCAGAACTTGTACAGTCCTCTCTGACTGACCATCTGTCTGAGGATGGAAAGCTGTGCTAATACTCAGTCGGGTTCTCATAGCTTCCTAAAAATATCCTCCGAGGTAGGAAGTGAAGCGGGAATCCCTATATGATACCATGCTCACTGGAACACTACTAAATGCTCCACAATCTTCCTTACACACAAATCCTCATACACACTCTGAGTATCTGGAGAGTTCATAACCAGAAAGTAGGTAGACTTAATTACTCTATCGACTATCATCCACATAGCCTCGTAATTCACCTGGGTCCTCTGTAACCTATCATAAAATTCATGGAGACTTGCTCTCATTTTCGTGCCGTGTCGATATAGGTAGAGGCTGCAATAACTCTGCAGACTCTTAATACTCTACCTTATTCTGTTGACATACTAGGCACTTTTTCACAATCTCTTTCATGTCTCTTTTCATATCTGACCACCAATACCCTTTTCAGATATTTCAATATATTCTTTATTTCCGTATGCACTGTATATCCCGAAGAGTGAGCTTCTGACAATATTAGTATCTCATCAACTGTGGTCCTGGGGAGCACTTATACTATCTCGGAATCCTCAGTAACTCATTAGCATACTCCGTGAACTCTGTCACTGTACCCTTCTGAATCTGACCCAAACTATCGACATCCTGCCGATCATCACGCTAAGCCTGTCAAATCCGGGCACTCTCATCTGGTTCTAGTCTCAGGCTAGCTGTCACACAATCACTGTCATCATCAGAAGGGATCACATCAATACTGAGGTTCACAACTGCTCTAGCAGCTCACGCTCCCTGACCATCATATGTAATACCATCCCGAGGCTCTTTCTACTCAAGGTATCAGCCATCACATTAGCCTTTCCTGGGTGGTACAATTTTCACAAATCAAAACCTCTCAGAAGCTTTAACCCATTATGTATTCTCATATTCGCCTCTTTCTGTGAAAACAGATACTCGGGCTTTATGATTAGTGCATATCCACAATTTCTCACCCTGTACATAATAGTACCATATCCTCGGTACAAATATTGTTGCCAACTTTAAATCATGGGTCAGATAGTTTATTTCGTGATCAAGGAGTTGTCTGACTCCATACTTGACTATTTTCCCATTATACATCAATACACAGCTCCTCCATAACTTTGAGGTATCCATACTCACTGAGAACCTCTTGAGCTGTTGGGTACGGTGAAAATAATCACGGTGGTCAGTTCATACTTCACTACACCGAAGTTCATGTCACATCTATCATCTTATTTATCATCTTATTCCAAGACCACGTTTTCTTAGTTCAACGTGTCACAAGATATACCCTTTTTGAGAATTCACAACAACCCTATTGTAATTTTCAATTATTGCTTATAATTTGCCCTAGACTTTAACTACACCCAACATATCATCGACAATGATGATTACAAATCGGTCTAATCCTTGACTTATCCACGCATAAGTGTATAAGATCCTTCAAAATCGCTTACGTTTTCAGGTACTAACCTGCGTCACTTCCTTTTCTTATCTTAACGACTCTTATTAAATTTTACTATGTTGACCTTAATGATTTGTCGAATTTTAATATTCTTATCGTCTTAGTAAAGGTATCCTAATGCTAAAGTTATCTATTACGACGCTCGATTTCACGTTATAGGTTATACATATATACTTTTAGACGCTGTCAAGTCTTCAGGCGGGGAGGTATTTTGAAATACCTTTATTAACCTTTAGACTTAACCACAACTACGTTATATCTCAGTCTCTGTGGTCACAATTTATATTCGTTACTAATTGCTTTAATCCTAATGACTCCATATCGTAAGGATGTTCTTACCTAGCATATATCTCTTACTCCAATACATCTTGTATATTAGAATCTATCTTATCTTAAAGATTATCTCCTTTCGTATATCAATCATAACGAAACTCTTGTCATTATTCATTTCGTGAGTACAATCCTTTACTCATTTAATTTCAACTGTTGCACCCCCTTTTTATTACTTAAAATCTCTATATCCATATTTCGTTTATTTAATCCTCCTCTATTGGGGTTCTCATTTATCAGTATTGTGTCCAATGATGTAGGCATTCATGCCTTTTACTCACTTATATGCGAATGAAGGTGGTATGAATAAAGGTGTGGCACCAGGATCAATGAACATATGTACTTCATTATTCATAACAAGTGTGGTATCTTACACCACATCCACGAAACATCAATAGTGTCATGGTCCAAGACATCCTCTCGCCTTCGTCCAACAGCCTACTTTCCTTTTTCTTTTCGGCTATGGCCACCCTTTTCGTTGCAGCTATACCAACGAAGTTTTCTCTGTCTCTCTACTTTTCTGTAGGGCGATCTCGCCCAACTCTGTGCAATTAAAATCAATGGTCCGTCTTACCACATTTAACGGCCATTTTCATCGATACAGTGTAGGTATAGACCCTCCTTCCGTGGTATCCACCACACATCTCACACTCCTTACAGTGCTTGCACTGCTACACTGCTTCGTAGCAGGTCGGGGTCCTCCAATCACAATGCCCCTCAAGAGTGCCAAAATTGGATGCACTGGGGTCTTACCAATTATCTTAGCCCATAACTCGTCACATCAGATCTTTTACCAATTACCATTTTCCTATTTTTAACATATCTGTCATTTCTCGATTCTCTTTTCTGTCTCTATTTTAGCCCTCACTACCTTTCCCAATCTCAGAGGCATGCAATTCATGTTCTTATTTACCCAACTGTAAATCTGCGCACTGCCTCGGTATAGGTAATATCTCACGGGGCCAATTGGACTCTAATTGACAAGTTGAGTCATTTTCATAAACTTTTAGACATCTCGACTATCACTTGTTCATAGTGTCGAGGTAATATCTGCCAAAGAATATAACTGAGTTTCATACTCATAATCAATTTAGTATTCCTGGGCAGTGTAAGAAATTTTTCCTTTAAATCATGTCCGGGATATCCTATCACCGGAATACATCCAATAAGATTTCTCATCTTAGCTATGGATGTTTAACACTTAAGATGGGTCGAGCGGGTTTCCACCAATGTTCCGCTGCGCCCTCTGATCTCATTCATAATATGAGAAATTAGCTCCTCAAAATAATTCTCATGCTCCGCTTCAATCTCGCGAAGCGTGTCTCAATACTATCCGATCACTTTGTCGGACTCTGTGAGGCAAGCTCAACATTAGCCTCTATTCCAATCTCATACTGATTCTCATAGTCAAACTCAGTACGATTTAGCAGACTCAGGTCTACCTCCACGACTTCTGCCTCGTGCACTATCTCATTAACACGACTCATATTAGGCATTCCTGCATTCTCAACCATTTCTTAGTCAAAACCCATCTCGATATACACTATTGTATCTAACCAAGCACAGTAACACGGGGATGTAATTTCCTAATTACTGACACTGACACACATCAGACCAATTTCTGCTCTGATACCATAATAATTGTCACGACCCAAACTACCCAAAAATCAGAGTTAATTTTTCGCGTTTTATTATTTACTTAAATTCTTACCTGTCCTCGAATCGTGACCAACACTCCACTAATAATTGGGCTGTCGTCAATGCCAGTCCCACCATTCAATTATCATCTAACTTATTTCTTCTCCAGTCATTTATAATTGTTTACAATATTTATACATCCCCTAAAGTTGCTTATAAACATATTACTGTGCTATGCTTATGTAGATACAATATGTACAAGTGTATATACCTTATGTTGATGGGCAGCAGCGGATATCCGGAATGCAGTACTGAGTCGTCGCAACTTCAACTGGAGATTATCTGTGGGAGAAAATGAAAGGGGTGAGCACATCAAGCTCAGTAAGGCAATCCTACGAACAAGTAGGTAACCATACTACCTACATGAACGTGGTGCCATGCATAAACCACCCTTTCTCCATACATTTTAAAACAATGATATGCGTTATGATGTTATGTAAAATACATTTGCATGGAAAATCAACATGCAATTATTACAAATCATTTCTTTCTCAATTAAAATTTTCACAATAAAGTCAGGACTCGACCCCTCCTGCGGGTGATCCTGACTCACACAAAACCATGAAAACGGTTTACATCACACGTGGGTTTGAAAAGCATGGAAATACCATCATGCAAATTTAGTTTAAAAACCCAGTTTAAATCATCGAAATCGTCGACATGCGAGACGAGGCAATATCTGTATAACGACAATAACTAGGACTATGGCCATATCTATCCTCGGGAGTTCCTCAGCTACACGGATCCTAGTGTGCGGGTTCTCACCATGATCGGGAACCGCCCAGGAGGTGGGTCAATCCATCCCGTCAGTCTTATCCGATCCCAGGCATCCGAAGATGCTGCATCCGGAGATGCCGTATCCGAAGATACTACACGGTACATCGTACTCCATGCTACTTGCACGGTACATCGTACTCCGTGAACCCATATAATATCTCTATACTCATACCATGTCTCAAAACGCACGTGCGAGCCTATTAAATCGGTGACACACAGTCTACTCGATGCTCCAAGCACGGCTCATCGAATGTTCTCATAAAATCAGTGCGAGCGATGCTCAGCACTCTCATCAAATCAAGTAAATCTAGTGCGAGCTAAGCTCTAGCACACTGTATGCAAACCGTATAAAAATCTGGTGCGAGCGAAGCTCTAACACCCTGTCTCAAAATCATATAAAAATATGGTGCGAGTTAGACTCTAGCACCCTGTCACGAAAATCATATATATATGTATACAAATCTGGTGCGAGTTGGACTCCAGCACCTATGCATATAAAACTCTAGTGCGAGCTCTCGCTCTAGCACTAATGCATGCATCACACAAATCAAAATATCGTGCGAGCTGAGCTCTAGCACGTCACATGTAAATAAAAACACGTAGGCGGCTCTGTTTCCTCAAAATAGTTTTCAAAACAATTTCACGTTGAAAGTATGCAATGCTGTGCATTTTCTTTCAAGGTTAGCCAGCATACTAATGCATGTGTTAAAATACCTCCAGAACGAGCAGGAACCTCTTGTCCTTGCTCCTCCCAATTTTTCTTAAAGTTGGAAACATTTACCCTTAACAAGGGTATTTCGGTAATTTTACCCATACGGGGCATTAAAATTATTCTTCGACCTCTAGACCCTCCAGAACATTTTTAAGGACTGCATATGAATTTAAAATTGCATAAAGTTTACCTCTAGCAGTCCGTAGAATTCCCTTACCTTATTTTCCTGTCGAGTCTGACCTTTTCTTTTCCATTGTTGTCTCGTCGCGCAGTCCGATATGCTCCCAATCAAATGCCCGGAACTGCGTATTAATATTCCTCAGGTCAGATATTATACAATTTAATTGTATTTAATATTTTCTGGGCTTAATTTAAATCATTGGGCCCGTTTACCCCTATTGGGCCCGATTGCACCTTAATGGGCCTTAATCGGCCTTAAGCCCGTTTTCCACTTAATTTTCACTTTATCGAGGCCTATTGGGCTCATTGGGCCCACCAATAATTTATTGGGCCTCGTTCTAATTCTCGAATAGCTAAATCGATTATTTACGACAATTTATCTAAATTTCCATAATTTAATTCAATTTATGCGGAAATTAAATCAATATCACGCATAACGAGGTAATTATCGTAAATAAGGGTCACTTACCCGAGATTCCATGCTAGTACGAAATTCGAGGCTGTCTCGAGCCCTCGGTGGATGCCAATCGTCGAGCTACACAATTTCACAATTTTTTCGGGTAAGTTTTCAGCCCAAAATTAATTAAATTAAATACTCCAAAATTTAAATCGGGTCAATTCGACTGCTCACTGACTTACCCGAAGCTCGATTGCATCATAGGAATTTTCCCAAATTTTTCCTCTTTTTCTTTTTCCCTTTTTCTTCCTTTTTTCCTCCTCTTTTTGGCTGAACCGGTTCAGTCCGGTTCGGACCGGTTCAGACCTTCAGTTCTCTCCGGTTCGGCCGGTTCACCGCCGGTTCACCACCTTGCCGACCGGTTCTCTGCCGGCTTCCAACGCCAGTCGCTCCGCTGGGTCGTCCGCATCTCAGATCTGGGCTCGGCTTCGCCCAAGGCCGCCGAAAAGTCGCCGGTCCGGCCGTTCTCCTCCTCCGTCGGTACCCACTTTCCTCTCTTTCTGTTTTCGGCGCCGTCCACCGGTTTCGGTGGCTGCCACCACCGCCAATCTGCTCACCATCACCTGGGCTTCCGAAATCGAGCCTTGGTGGGGCTCGAATCGCCGCCGTTCGTCGCCGGTGGCTATCTCTTCTCCCGCGACTTCTCTTCCGTTTTTCTCCGGATTTCGGCGTTCCCACGGCGCGTCGTCGCCACTGATAGGTCGCCTGAGGTCGGACCGTCTTCGCTGGCCCTCGCCTGGGGTCCCTGGCCGCCGGACGGCTCGCCGGCCATCTTCTCTTTTCTCGGCTTCCGTTTGGTTTCTCTCTCCCCGACCCGTTTCTCTTTTTTTTTTCAGATTCCTTTCTTTTTTTATTTTATTTTATTATTTTTTTATTATTATTTATTTTAATCATTAAAATACATTAAAATACCCAAAATATCCACCAAAAATTATTATTTTATTTCAAATTAACTAATTTAATTTTATTTAATTTATTTATTATATTTTAACCCTTTTTCGGGTATAATTTCTCTGTATTTTCGGGGTATTGTCTCGAATGACCTTTCAGTATATTTTTCGATTATTTTTGGGATTATTTTTCCAAACTAAAAATCCTGATTAATTCCCATAAATTAATATCTTGATCAATTTAACCCAAAATAAATTTATTTCATCTTTATTGACCAAGATTTCTCAAATCCATATTTTAATTAAATTTTTCTTATCGAAATTATACCGACCTTTGGTCTTTTGATCATTTTGCCCTTACACGTGTTCGGGATTAATTTAACCCGACTTCCTTCATACTTTCCCCATCTTTTCTTATTTATTTTTTGTATTTTAATTAAATTCGGGTCTTACAGCAGGTCGATGAACTTAACGGCACCGGCGACACGCCATATAGACACCGAAAACCGACGAACGGAGGAAGAGAAAATTGAAAGGAAAACGGCCCGATTTTCGACGATCCACGGCAGCTGGACTTGAACGGTGGGTAACGGCGTGATCGAGAAGAGGAGGAGGTCCTTTTGAGACCGGTAGCGGCTGGCGAAACCGCCAGAACCACCGGCGACAGCAAACACCCAGAAAAAACACCGTTTGGCCGAAAGGAAAATGAAGGAAAAAGAAGGAAAAAGGGAAGGAAAGGAAAAGAAAAGAAAAGAAAGAAAAAGGGAAAAAGGAAAGAAAAATTACAGGGGACGACTCGAGATTCGGGTAAGTTGATCCAGGGTTGAGATTGACCTACGGGTAAATTTTAAAATTTTATTTAATATTATTTTAATAGAAAATAACCCAGATTTACCTAATTGTGCAGTTTTACGACAGAGCCTGAACGAGAGCTGATTGAGCTCTGATTTTCGTACCCCGCATAACATTGGGTAAGTGCATTTTAATTACGACAATTAGAGTCCTTAATGCAGAGTTAAGATTATTTTACGGGTTTTACAGATTAATTCTGCATAAAAGAAATTTTATTCGAAATTTTAAAGTAATTATTGTAAATAGTATACGGGCTATCCAATGAGTTTGGAACGAAGCCCGATGAGTATTGGTAAGCCATATGAGCCCAGTAAAATCCGAAGAAGGGATTTAATAGGTAGAAACGGGCTAAAAATGGGTCGAGGCCCATTAAGGTGTAATCGGGCCCAATAAAGTAAAACGGGCCCAGTACTTTAGATACGATCAGAAAGAGTGAAACACTGATAAATATATTAGAACTGACCCAAATACGTGGTTATATGCAGATCCGTAGACTTGGTTGGAGTGAATTTGGATTGAGAGACCTGGTATCATCGAGACGGGACAAACTTGCGCATGATTCCAGGTAAGGGAATTTTACGGGCTGCTAGAAGTAACTTTACGCAATTTTGACATCATTTACATTCCCTAAAATTGTCTGAAGGGTCTAGATTTAAGATAAAAAATTTAGTGCCCTGGATGGGCAAATTAGCAAAATACCCTTGTTAAGGGTAAAATTTCCAATTTTAGGAAAAATTGAGAGGAGCAAGAACAAGAGGTTCCTGCTCATTCTTGAGGTGTTTTGACACGTGCATGAGTAGGCTGGCTAGCTTTTAAATAATAATGCACACCATTGCATATTTTCAACAATGTGCTTTCTGTTGGAAATTGTTTTGAGATAATAGAGTTGCCTACGTGATTTTATAGACATGTGACGTGCTAGAGCTCAGCTCGCATGAGTTTTGATTTGTGTGATGCATGCATTAATGCTGGAGCGAGAGCTCGCACTAGAGTTTTACATGCATTGGTGCTGAAGTCTAACTCGCACTAGATTTTTACATGATTTTTGTGACACGGTGCTGGAGTCTAACTCGCACCAGATTTTTACATGATTTGTATACAGAGTGCTAGAGCTTAGCTCGCACTAGTTTTACTTGATTTTATGAGAGTGTTGGAGTGTCGCTTACACTAATTTTTTTGAGAACATACGATGGCTCATGCTTGGAGCGTTAGGTAGATTGTGTGTCACGTCGATTAAATAGGCTCACACGTTCGTTTTGAGACAGGGCATGAGTATGGATATGAGATATGGGTCCACGGAGTACGTTGTACCGTGCAAGTAGCATGGAGTACGCTGTACCGTGTTGGGATTGATTATGTGGCATCTTTGGATGCATGGCATCTTCAGATGCGAGTAGATCTTTAGGTACGAGTGATCGGGCAAGACCGACAAGATGGACTGACCCACCTCCCGGGGTGGTTCCCAATAGTGGTGAGACCCCGCACACTTGGATCCGTGTAGCAGTGGGATCACAAGGACATATGGCCATAGTCCTAGTTATTTGTCTGAGATATACATATATTGCCTAGTCTCGCATGTTAATGATTTTAGGAAACACATTTTGTGGATTTTTGTGTAAGTCTGGATCACCCGATGGAGGGGTTGAGTCTTGATTGAGATGTGATTGTGATGAGAATAAAACTGGGATTTAAACTCTTACATGTTACCATTGCTTTGAAAAGCATTTTATTTCATGATTTTATGTGAGTTAGGAACTCTCGAGGGATGGGTTGAGTACTGGCTTTGTTATGAAATTTTAATGAGAATGAAATGATTTAAAAGGATTAACATGTTAAGTTTTCATGCCCTTTGAAAACCATATGTTAATTGTTTTACATGACATGATGAATCATAGCATATGTTTTGAAATGTGTGGAGAAGGGGTGGTTTATACATGGCACTATGTTCATGTAGGTTGTATGGTTATCTACTTGTTCGTAGATTGCCTTACTAAGCTTGATGTGCTAACCCCTTTCATTTTCTCACACAAATTTCTTTCAGTAGACTTTGAGGAGACTGAGTACTGCATTCTAGACATCCGATGCTGCCCATCTTTTGAGGTATATACACGTTGTATAAATATTGTATCTAAATAACATAAGCACAGTATTATATTTTGTATTAACACTGGGATGTATAGACTGGTTACATATTGTAAAGAAATGAAAAGAAATTAGTGCATAACGTATGAGTTAATATTTTAATTTAAATTGTGCACTATCTGTAAAATGTATGGTAATGATATGGGCACTGACACACAACCTAATTATTGGTTGTGGTTGGTCACGATCAGAGGTCAGGTAAGTATAAAAGAAACACGAAAAATTTACTCTGATTTTTGGGTAATTTTGGGTCGTGACAGATTCGATCCCGAATATGATGAAATGGTGAAAACGTCAAAAAGGGGCTAAACAAGCTCGAAATGGTCCGTTTAAGGTGTTTTTGACACATTCACCTTCCAGAATGTGAGACTTGAGAATTTTATACACATCTAATTATGTAATGTGAACATGAGTGTAATTGATTGAGCTAAATGTGATGTACTCATAAATTGAGGCAGTAAGGAATGAAATTTCTAAATGATGAATGAGTATTGAATGAGAAATAATCAATGGAGTAAATTATGGAGATTTTATGCCAAGTGTACAACCATAGTGTGAAACTATGAGGCCAGATCGATATTGGAGAAGAGGGGATCGATCTGGTAGGCCAAAGCGATAAGGAATGAAAAATCTAAACGAGCAAATCGATCTCCGATAAAGGCAGATCGATCTCCTTATGATTCTACCTTAAAGGGATCGATCTCTTATAGGAGCAGATCGATCTCTAAATGTTTCTATAAAAATCAAATCGATCTCCTCACAAGGAGCAAATCGATCTCCTCAAGATTATGAGATCGATCTTGCCCCTACGACAGATCAATCTGGTAGGCATAAAAATTACCTAAAATGTTCCCAATTCAAAGGCAGATAGATCTCTACCCAAGAGAAAATTGATCTCCTGCCCTTTGCCTATATAAGGACCCTTGTATTTTTGCTGGACTTTATCTTTTCTCTCTCCAAAAACCAAAAACCCCTATTTTGGCTGAAATCCCTAACTTTCTCTCTCCTCCAAAACACCCATTTTCGTTCGAATCAGAGGTAGTGGCAAGAGGGAGAATTATTCCTCATCGTAAGGGGAACAACATACTTGGAAATCGAAGGACAATTTGAGCTGAGGGGTGAATTGAGCACTCCACAAGTTTTTGGTAAATTTATAAGCTTTAATCCTTGAATTTTGAAGTAGATTTCTGTGATTGTGGCTGTAGATGTTGTGATGAGTTGGCTAAAAATGGTTAGGGTTGTTAGAATTATTGAGGTATTGAGAAATTATGAGAATGTGAGCAATTATGCTCAATGTTGAGACTTGAGACAATGTGATCATGTGTTGATGATGTTTTTACATCGTTAGGACAGCCCGGGAGTTTCAGAGAGGAATGCAAAGCTAGTTCGTCGTTCGGGGGGAACGATTGCACTATACGAGGTGCAACGAAGTAAAGGAAGACTTAAACTCAATTGTATATGTGATTTGTGATGATATTTGTAGCATGAAATGCTTTGAGAAACAAGCATGTTTTTACGAGTTATGATTGATTTATTGCACACGGTTTTATAGCCGGTTGGGGCCCAATTTTTATGAGTTGTAAACAAAGTGTGAAATTGTTTTACAAACTGTTTAAGTTTAACAGTGAAATGGGATTTGGGCTCTACGTTAAGGCGTACTGAGATTTGAGAAATGTGTGCGTGGTTTTACCGGTTTGAGCTCGATTTTGACATGTTTTGTAATGAGTACGAAAAGGTTTTCAGATGGGTTTTATGAGAGAAACCATCATGAGCTCTACGCGAAGGAAAAACAGTTTTATATGATAATGGTTGTTACTGAGACTTAGGCATGTCATGTGATAGCACATCGGGCCTTGCTTTGGTAACATGTAAGTTCGGGCCTTGCTCTTGTAGCATGTAAGTCCGATATTCCTTAGCTTTGGTAGCGAGAGATGCCTTCGTTCTGGTAACGTGAGATGACCCCCGCTCTGGTAGCGCTAGGTGGCCTTGCTTTGGTAGCATGTAAGTTTGGGCCTTGCTCTAGTAGCATGTAAGTTCGATATTCCTCCGCTTTGGTAGCGAGAGATGCCTCCGTTCTGGTAACATGAGATGACCCCCGCTCTGGTAGTGCTGGATAGCCTTGCTTCAGTAGCATGCAAGTCTAGGCCTTGCTTTAGTAGCATGTAAGACCGATAGTGTGCATGAGGAGAGGCCTTGCTCTGGTAGCATGTAAGTCCGGGCCTTATTCTGGTAACACGTAAGACCAATATACCATGTACATGACCATATTGTCGACGTTCTCTCTTTTGAGGATGCCTGAGATGCGCACCCGGAGGAGATTATTTTGATGTGCCATGAAAGATGTTTTTATCTGAGTTTTAATTGCCTAGTCTCCATCCTCTTTTTATATACATGAGATTGTGTTTTGTGGCTTTTCCCCATGCATTACTACTGAGGTGATTTCTATCACGTTTTTACGAGAAAAGCCATTATCGCATCCTGATTTCCACATACTTGTAACTATGGTTTTTGTACTGAGCTATTTACTCTTATGTTTCTGCATGATCTTAGAGAAATAAGATGATAAGGATGTTTTAACGATTTCATGATACGTTTTCTACCGAGCTTATTGAGTTTCACCTACAAAACAAAGTGGTTGTGCTGTGTAATTGATGATTTTGTTAATGAGTCCCTTACCCCCCTTCCTGAGTGATTTAGAAGCTCACCCTATTTTTAATATCCCCCAAATTTCTTCAAGTGAAGAGAGTTTTCTGCGGTGTACGGAGTAGTGGCTAGTGGAGGATTTGAGCTCCGTGCCGTATATTGTATTTTGAGGTATACTTTAACATTTCATGTATCCAGACTAAAAGTTGTAATTACAGACACTTGATGAACAATGATGTATAGGATGTATTAGGATTAATTAACTCTGAATTGAGGGATGTATATGGTATGATATATAAATATTAGATGATGAGATCTTGAGGTGAAAGTTTTATAATATATATATATATATATATAATATCATGATGCATGATATTGTACATGAATGCACCTAGAATTATGTATTGGTGAAAATAAGCTTTAAATTTGCCCTGTTTTTCGCACTTTCGAGGCGCCACACAGAAGTGGCCAAAATGCAGAGATGAGAGTGTAAACCATGGAAATTGACACTTTTAGATTTTTGAGAAAAAATCAAACATGGTCAATGGTCAAGAAAAGTCAAGGCTAGTTAAGAAAGGTTGACTTTAACCATAAAGAACTAATCATGGTTAAATTTTAACCAAAGTAAGGTTAAAAAGTGAAGTAGAAATATTTGTTGTTAAAACACTCGATATTCATCTCCTCAAATATGGAAAATTTATTTAATCGAAATCCGAATTAAATTTAAGAGGGCAAAACTCGATGGGTCAAAAATGGAAAATTTAAAGCCCATTAAGGTGCAACAAGCATGGGTCAAATTTTGTAGGCCCAATGGGCCAAATTGTTGGGCTAATTGGTGGGCCCAATATGAAGTCAATTGAAGGCCCAAATTGTAGAAAAAGTTCTAGCCCAAAAGCCCAAGGAAAAAGCCCAAACCGAGAAGCCCAAAACCTTGGCCCATTAGTAAATGGTTAAAACCCAAAACTTATAATTCAAGCACAAAACCATTAGCCCACATTAAGGGCTGAAATTTAAGACTAACTAGATTATTTACTTAAGCCAAAAATCAGCCAACATCATTCATCTTCTTACTTAAGCTCTCGACACTAACATTTCACCATAGAACCCTAAGTGTTCAAACTTTATCTCACTAAAAATCTCTAACTTTAAGACATCATTGGAACAAGCAACCTTCATGAAATTTGTTCCAAATTGAGAGAGGATTAACATACCTTGGAATTGGTTATCAATGAGCCATATTGAGAGAGGAGAAATTCTTCAAAGTTTCGACCAAGAAGAGAACAACAAGCTAGGTTAGTTTTCAAGCTTCCAACTTCTAGTATGTTGATCTATTGATTATTCTAAGTTGATTGGTATATGAATTATGGATCAAACACACAAAATCACTAAGATCCTAAGTTGGCCAAAAATGGGTATTTGTGTTTTGATGAACACCCATATGATTTTAAGACATGTATAGGTTGGTATGCATGTGTACATGAATTTAGCATAATTAGTTTTAATCAATTTGATCAATTGGTTGATAAAGTGAAGATGGCATGTAAGGTGTTTGATGAAATGCCTTAATGAACATATACTAAGGCTTAAAAGATGCATGCCATATGTTTGATGAAATGCCTAAGTGAATGGCTAGGCATAAGGCCAAGGGTGGCGTGGTATGGCATGGTGCTTGGTTATGGAGAGCATGCATGGCTCTCGACCACATGCCATGGCCGAGAGGCCAAATGGGCCAAACCGATGTGGTCTCCATCCAATAAGGATTCATGGACCTCAGACCAAGTCCAATAAGTGTTAGTGGGCCCCACAAGCCCATTAGGCCCAAATAAAATAAATAGTAAAGTGAAATGGGATTAGGACAGTGTTAGGCCCATTAAGATGCAATTAGTCCCAATAAGAGTAAATGGACCCACTAAGTGAAATAGACTGTATTTAAAGTGAAATACAGTTGAAAAAGTATAATTAACCTGATAAATGGTTATATGTAGCTTTAGAGTTTACATTAGGAACAAATCGGACTGTGTGATCGAGCAGCTCTAAGAAAGTGAAATTACTTAAATTGATTTCAAGTAAGGGGATTTTGTGGGTAGTTAGAGATATCTGCGCATAGTTTCATAGATTTTACATTCACTTAAAAAGTCTAAGGGTCAAAGAAAGTGAATAAAATTTATAGAGACCTGATATTTATAAATTACGATTGTACCCCTATTAAGGGTAAAAAGTCAAACGTTAGGAAATGTTCTAAAAAGCATGGAAAGCATTTTTTTTATTGTTTTGACTTCTGTTTAGTAGAAGAATAGATAGATTGGTAAGTGATTTCATGAAATACACAAAGTAGCTCAATTATGATGCTGATTTTATTGATTTGAAATATCCCTGTTTAAATGAGTCATCTATCGAGTTATGTGAAAACAAATCATGCTGGAGTACTGCTCACACTGGATCTTATATGTTTTCTGCATGAAAAGTGTTGGAGTGGTTACTCGCACTTGATTTCCATGATATGCATGGCATAGTATAGGAGCGTTGCTCGTACTTGATTTTAATGAGTTTTGTGCATGGCATAGTATTAGAGCGTCGCTTGTACCTGATTTGAAATGTGAATTATGCATGACCTGGTTTTGGAGTGTTACTCGAACTAGCGTTTGATTTTATGATAATCATAAGACATTGATTGATTGGGCTATCGACTGTGAGTCGCACTCAAGGCTCGCACTATAACATTAATGTGATATACATGACATGTTTAAAATCGTGCTTATTGCCTCGTGTAGATTGGGTGTCACACGGATGAGATACTCACACGTGGATTTAGAGGCATGGCATTGATTATCTATTGAGATAGGGTCCACGGGTGTACATTGTATCGTAGATATGTCATGGAGTACGTTGTACCGTGCGGTGTTTAGGGCGGATATATGGAGTTGTTGGCTGACGATTAGGATTTGACCCACATTCCATTGCAGCTGTGATACCCTGCACACTAGGATCTCATAGTCTGGGATCACAGTATAGGATATGGCCATAGTCCAGGATATTATTGCATATAGCCACTCGGTATCACATGATTATATCACATGATTTTATGATTTCGGGTAGACCTAAGGGATGGGTCGAAACTGATTTATATGTTTTATTTAATAAAATGCCATATTTTATATGTTTGAAATGAAATGGCATGATACGTTTTAAAGCATTATATGAGGTTATATAAAATGCAATGTTTTGCAAGAAATGCTTGTATTTATGAAACAAAGCATAATTTCAGTAATTTTGAGTGAATATATGCACACTGTATAAGCTTTACAATTCATGCTTCAAATGTGAAACTAAAGAAATATTATTTCCAAGGCATGACATTATTTGCAGTAGATAGTGTAGTTATCCACTTACTTACCTGATTTTCTTACTGAGCTAGTGAGCTCACCACTTTCATTTTCCACCTCTCTACAAAGCATTTGCAGTAGCTAGAGTACAGCTGAGGACTTGCATTCCTTTTTGTCCGTTGCATTCCCATCGAGCGAAAGGTATACACACACGTACGATTTTGTATCTGAACATATAAGGTACAGTGATGTAAACGAATGTAATATTAGGGATGTATTTGTATATGAATATACGTGAGCTCAATTATGACATAAAAGTATTTACAGTCAATAGGTAGTTTGTATTGACATGTATGCATTGTATAGAATAAATGATATGGTAAGTAAAGCAAATGATACTAGTACTGAATCACAGCACAACTGATGTTTGAAATTTGATAATTCTATTTTTTATAGAATTATTTGTGCTTAAATTCCTAATTATTTATTTAATCCCCATATTATTTTATTAATAATCCCCTTTATTTGATTAAAATTCTTTAATGTGCAGATAAATTAAATTCGGATGAAACTCAGTCATTTCAGTTGAAATTAGGCTGAAAATGGGCTAAAGGAGACTGGACCACTTCTAATTTGCAGACCGAGTCACCAGTTGTCTGGACACGCATGATACCAGGTGTCCGATTTTTATTTGCTTCGAAACGATAAGATCGACGGACATCGTGCCAACCCTCTGGAGAACACACACCGGGCCACATTGCACAGCTAATTGGACAAAAAAACTGATGACGTGGAAATATCTTGTCACGACCCAAACTACCCAAAAATCAGAGTAAATTTTTCGTGTTTTATTTATTTCATACTTACCTCGAATCGTGACCAACCATAACCAATAATTGGGCTGTATGTCAGTGCCTATGTCATCTCCATACCTTTACAATTAGTGCACAATGTAATTTGAATACAAGTTCATATATTCTGCACTAAACTTCTTCCATTTCATTTCATATTTATACCCACTCTATACATCCTAGTGTCATACAAAATATAATACTGTGCTCAAGTTATTTAGATATAAGAAACATATATAACGTGTATATACCTCCAAAGATAGGCAGCAGCGGACAACTAGAATGCCGTACCCAATCGCCTCCCAATCTACTGGAAGAAATCTGTGTGAGAAAATGAAAGGGGTGAGCACATCAAGCTCAGTAAGGCAATCCTACGAACAAGTAGATAACAATACAACCTACATGAACGTAGTGCCATGCATAAACCACCCTTTCTCCACACATTTCCAAAACATATGCTATGTTATGATGTCATGTAAAATAATTCACATGTAATCCCAAAAGCATGAAAACTTAACATGCATATCTTTTAAATCATTATTTCTCGTTTTAAAATTCCCTAATAAGATCAGGACTCGACCCTTCCCTCGGGTAGCCCTGATTTACACAAAATCCACAAAATTGTGTTTCTCAAAAACATTAATATCAAAAAACGTAAATATACGGGATACGAGACTAGGCAATATCTGTATGTCAGTAATAACCAGGACTATGGCCATGTGTCCTCAGGAGTCCCTCTGTTACACGGATTCTAGTGTACGGGATCTCACTATGATCGGGAACCGCCCGGGAGGTGGGTCACTCCATCCCGTCGGTCTTATCCGACCCTACGCATCCGAAGATGCCACACGTATCCGAAGATACCACGCATCCGAAGATGCCACACATATCCGAAGATACCGCGCATCCGAAGATGCCACACGTATCCGAAGATACCACGCATCCGAAGATGCCACACGGTACAGCGTACTCCATGCTACTTGCACGGTACAACGTACTCCGTAGACCCATATCATATCTGCATACTCATGCCATGTCTCCAAACGCACGTGCGAGCCTATTAAATCGGTGTGACACACAGTCACCCGCTGCTTCAAACACGGCTCATCGTATGATCTTAGAAAAATAGTGCGAGCGGTGCTCCAGCACTCTCATAAAATCAAGTAAAACTAGTGCGAGCTAAGCTCTAGCACTCTGCCACGAAAATCTTATATATATATATATATATATATATATATATATATATATATAAATATGGTGCAAGCTAGCCTCCAGCACCGTGTCATGAAAATCATGTAAACCTCTAGTGCGAGCTCTCGCTCCAGCACTAATGAAAGCATTGCACAAATCAAAACTCGTGCGAGCTGAGCTCTAGCACGTCACATTTATGAAAGGTCACGTAGGCGGCTACTTTTCTCAAATCGATTTCAACGAAAATCAACGTTTGTTGAAAATATGAAATGTTGTGCAATTTCATTTAAAAGTTAGCCGACCTACCCATGCATGTACCAAAATACTTCAAAAACGAGCAGGAACCCTTTGTTCTTGCTCCTTACACTTTTTCCTAAAACTTGGAATTTTACCCTCGACAAGGGTATTTTGGTAATTTACCCATCCGGGGCCCTAAAATTTTTTATCTCAAATCTAGACCCTTCGGACAATTTAAATGACTGTAAATGGCGTCGAAAATTCGTAAAGCTATCTCTAGCAGTTCGTAAGATTCTCTTACCTGGAATCGCTCGCAGACTAAATCTGTCTCGATGATACCGAACCTCTCAGCCCAAATGCGCGCCAACCAAAGGTACGTAACTGCATATAACCACATAGTCGAGGTTAATTCAATTATCCTGATCACCATATTGCAATTACTGACCAACTTTAAAGTATTGGGCCCTATCTACCTCATTGGGTCTCAGCCCATTTCAGCCCTTTTATATTTATTAATTCCCTTCTTCGGGTATACCGGGCTTATGCAGCTTACTAATAATTATCGAGCTTCGTTCCAAATTCATTGGATAGCCCGTATACCATTTACGGCAATTATATTACAACTCCGAGAAATATTCCTTTCTATTCGAAATTAATCCATAATTCCGTAAAATAATTAAAACTCTGTATTTAAAGAACTCATATTGCCGAAATTAAACTGTACTTACTCGATACGATGCGGGGTACAAAAATCAGAGCTCAATCGGCTCTCGTTCGGTCTCTGTCGTAAAGCTGCATAATTAGGTAAATTCGAATTTTTTTCCATTAAAATAATATTAAATTAAATTTCCAGAATTTACCCGTAGGTCAATCTCGACCATCGATCAACTTACCCGAATCTCGAGTCATCCCCGGTAAATTTTCTTTCCTTTTCCCCTTTTTCCTTTCTTTTCTTTCCTTTTCCTTTCTTTTCTTTTCCTCTTTCCTTCCTTTTCCCTCCTTTTCCTTCCCTTTCCTTTCGGCCAAACGGTGCCGTTTCATGCCACTTGTCGTCGCCGACGTTTTCGACGGTCTTGACGGCCAAGACCGGTCTCAAAAGAACCGGCTCCTCCCCCTGAATGCGTCGGTGGCCTCCGTTCCAGCCCAATCGTGGTGGTTCGTCGGGAATCGGCCCGTTTCTCCCTCGGTCTTCCTTTGCTCCGATCGGCTTCCTTCGGTCACCTGACGGCGCGTTTCCGGTGCCCACGTGATCGCCGGCCTCTCCTCTTCCTCCTTGTGGCTTCGTCGTAAGCTGTCGGTCGCCGGTGTGCTGGGATCGTTGGTGGGGGTCGCGGGTCGTTTTTTTTTCGGTTTCCTGTTTCGGGTTTATCCCGATCCTTTTCTCTCTTTTATTATTATTATTATTATTATTATTATTATTATTATTATTATTATTATTATTATTATTATTATAATTTATTTAACTATTACACTATTCATTAAAATAATCTACAATAATCCAAAATATCTACAACTTATATTATTTTATTCTAATTTAATTTAATTAATTTAATTTAATTTATTAAATACATTTTCCTTCAATTTTCGATATTATTCCTTCGTATTTTTCGAGATATTGTTCCGGGAAATTTTTCGGTATATTTTTTTAAAATTTCGAATCTTGATCAATTGACTCAAAATTGTATAATTCCCTCATTATCGATCAAGATATCTGACATCCTTATTTTTTAATTAAAATTTTCTTATCGCCATAATATCGGATTTTGGTATTTTGACCATTTTACCCCTGCTCTTGTTTCGGAATCAATTTAACCTGACTTTCCTTCATACATCCCCCATCTTTTCTTATTTTAATTTCGTATTTTCGGTTAACTTCATTTTGATCATTTTCGTTTGATCATTGGCCATTTCGGCTCGTATTTTATTACTTCCGACGTTCACCAATATTTCATTTTATTTTGCTTCACAAATTTAATTTTAGTCAATGCTCTTCTTATGATTCAATGAATATATGGAAGTGTACATCACATGAATCATAAGGAATATAGTAAAAATTACATACAAAGTGGGTCTTACATATCTACTCAGTAGCAAATCAAATGAAGACAAGTGGCCAAACAATGCCAACTCATCTAGGATGAAAATTTATCATTGTACCCCTATGTTTGTGTATAAATAGAACATGATGGCAATTGAAAAATCAAGTAGTTTAGGAGTAGGTAGGGTAGAAAGTAGAGTAAAAGTAGTTTTTAGGGTAGCTTTAGTTTTTTAGGTTAAAATTTTATTGTTAGGTTTATTTTTTTTCCTTGTTTTTCTTTTAAAAGCTTTACACGTTAGTTTTCTTTCTCTTTACAGCCACCATTGTTATAGAATTTTACAAGCTTCCATTTTATTTCTTAAGATGAAAAAGTTTCATTCTAGTTGCTGGTAATGTTTTTTTTACTGCATTTGTTTTCATTTTCTCTTCTTTGCTGTTCATTCGGGTTGCATTTTTATTCTGTTTTCATTATGTTTTTCTACTGCCCATGCACATATGGCTTGAAAGACTCGGTTATGTCGCGGTCAGTACTGCTTATGTATTGTTTTGGCATCTGGATGTGGATGTGAGGAGCTGGTGATCCACAGCCATATTACTCAACCCGTGGCTGTATTTCCTTCATTACAGTAACATAGCCAATCTATTTTTACTGAAATACTAGACTAAATCCTTACTTTGATTCACTATTACTCCCTGCATCAGCTTTCAGTTAAAGTATCACATGGTGTTGTTTCATTCCTTTCTGCTTATTGGATTTGTACCCCTGTTTCATGTGATCAATTTTTGTTTCCTGCACTCCAGCTATATAAATGATTGTATTTAGATTTTGTTCTTTGAACTCCAAATTTCTGCAGTAAATTTAGCTTTCTTTTTCTTTTTGCATTGGTTGCATTTTCTTCACTATTTTTCCATCTTCACCATTTATTCTTCATTTTAGTTATTTTTCTTAGCTTAGGTAGTATAGTATGACAGGAATGAAGCCATTGCTACGTTGCATGTTGTGCATCTGTTGGAGGCGTTACTGTCCTGTTTCATCATTTTGCAGTCATGGTGGAAGATTGGTAGCAGCTAAAATGTGAGGATGTAAAGCTGCTTCGTGTGTTGAAGCAAGTCGTGGCTGCTGAGCTGCTTGGCAAGCAAGCGAGGTGACAGGGACCAATTCTTTCCCCTGTTCTACTCTGTTTTGAGCTCTTATTACTGTTCATTTTCACTATTCTGGTTAATTTGCATTTTTCCATGTTGTCGATACTTTGGTTTCTGCTGGTTGCTCTCATGAGGTTCAGTTTGCAGGAGCTGCGAGTTGTGCGTGCCTTGCTACAGTGACCAGTACCTAGCTGGGACATGGGTTGATTAGAAGTAAGACGTACAAGGCAGAACTGGGTGCAGGCAGTACAAGGTGAAGCGGTGCTGAGCAGGTGAGCTGACGCTGAACGTGGCAGGACTGGATGTTGAGCAGCACTTGTAGTAGCAGTACGAGGCTGGAAGCAGGAGCAAAACCAGAATACCACCTGGACTGGTGCAGTAGCAGTCCGATGAATGTGCAGCAAAAGCAGACTGAAGCATTACCTGGAGCAGAAGTGGACAAACCAGGGGCTGAACCAGCACAGCACCTGGAGACAGCCACCCGAGAGCATGCCTGGACAAACCAAAATAATGAGGAAGACAAGCACAGTACCAGCAGCTATTCGGGACCACTTTGGTGGTTGGCAAATTTTGCTAAGGCCATGTTTGGCATTATGGATTTGTTTCAATTAAAGTTACCATGCATTTCTATTACTTGTTATTGCTTTTACTTTAACTTAGTTAGAATTAGAGTAGTGAATCAATTTGCTTATTAGTTATATTTTCTTAAGTTTAAGGCTTAGTTTAATTTCATTAATAGTTAATTTTCTTTTTATAATAGGAATTAAGGTTTTGCATTTAGAATTAATTTAGATTAAATGTTTTTCATGCATTTTTAATTTAGTCTTTATTTTCTTTAGACTTTAAGTTAGTTTAAATTGCATTTTCTTAGTTAGTTTAATTACATGCACATTTTATTTTAAGCTTGTTTAATTTTAGTCTAATTAGTTTTATCGCTTTATGTTTATTTTTGCATTTTATTTTAATTGCGTTAATTCGTTTTAACTGTTTTAATTTTCTTTTGTAGGTTTTTGTTTTTAATTGCTTGGAGTTTTGTAAGTAATTTTTGCTCGATTTTATTTCCTTTATTTTATAATTATTATTATTTTATTGCTTTCAATATTTTTAATTTGCTAGGATATACTTAGAGTAAAATTAACCGGTAGTTAATTAGGCTAGTCAACTTCTCTATTGGACAACAATTCCGGGACTCAAATCTCATTATTACTTGTACGACCCGTGCACTTGCGAAAAATACCCTTAGGGCGTGTCAAGTTTCTGGCGCCGTTGCCGGGGAAGTCTTAATTAGCCATTAGTTAATATCGGTGAAATTATGCTTAGGTATAATTCTAGCTTGTAAATATTTAGGTTGTAAATATTTAGAAGTTTAATCTAGATTAGTTAATTAAAAAAATTTAAAAAAATTTTAAAAATTAAAAAATTAAAAAAAATTCTAAGGACTTTTTTATGATTGCATGCGTAGAGCCAGAAGTTTTGATTGCTTTCCTCTAGATCCTGAAATCGAACACACTCTTAGAAAAATTCGAAAGGATTCTAGGAAATTTATACCTCCGCATCAAAACACGATGACAGAAAATAAGGAAAGTAAGACCGTTGGAGATTATGCAATGCCGATGATTGGAGGATATTATTCCGGCATTAGGCCACCAGCTGTCCATGCAAACAACTTCAAAATTAAGCCCGCAATCCTCTAGATGATCCAGAATTCATTGCAGTTCAGTGGGCACCCTCACGATGACCCACATGCTCACCTTGGGCAATTCCTGGACTTGTTCAACACCTTCAAACATAATGGATTATCTGATGATGCGCTTAGGCTTAGATTATTCCCCTTCTCACTTAGGGATAGGGCGAGACACTGGTTAACCTCCCTGCCTCCAGGATCCATTTCTACATGGGACGAGTTAGCCCATCAATTTCTATCTAAGTTTTTCCCTCCCTCTAAAATGGCCCAACTTCGCAGTAATATATCTTCTTTTGCTCAGTACGACTCTGAAACTCTTTACGAAGCATGGGAACGATATAAGGAGCTTTTTAGGAAGTGCCCTCACCATGGCCTACCTTTGTGGTTGCAAGTCCAAACCTTCTACAACGGACTTACAAGCCCAAATAGGACCATTGCTGATGCTGCTGCGAGTGGAGCCCTGATGTGCAAAACAGAGGAGGAAGCTTACGAGCTTTTAGACAAGATGGCGGTAACAACTATTTATGGTCCTCAGAGAGGCAAATGCCAAAGAAGCCGGTGGGTATTTATGAGCTCGACACACTGTCTACCTTGACCTCTCAAATTGCTAATCTTACGAAGAAGGTAGACTCGCTCAGTACCCAACATAATCCTCCCACTAGTCCTAACCCTATATATTTTGTCCAAAGTCATTTTCTTTCCTGCGAGCTGTGTAGTGATACCCACTGTGTAGATAGGTGTCCGCTCAACTTAGAATCGGTTCAGTATGTTGCTCCCCCTAAGCAACAGAACAACCCTTTTTCAAAAACCTATAATTCAGGGTGGAGGAACCATCCTAACTTCTCCTAGAGCCAAAACCAAGGGCAAACTTCTAATTCCATATCTATAGGACCCCCTAGTTTTCAAGCTCCATCAGTTCAGGTACCACCACAGCCGTAAATTCCATACCATCCACCACATCATCCATCCTCACCTCAATTTCAATATCATTTATCACCACCACCACTTATGCAGCCCCAACTCTACCATGCACCAGCAGTTGAGAAGAAGCCTACATTAGAGGAGATTTTCACAACTATCCTGCAAAATCAAGTTGCTTCATTTAAGAACTTAGAAGTTTAAGTTGGACAAATAGCTAGTGCTCTTAGCCAACATCCTCAAGGGACCCTTCCTAGTAATACTGAAGTTAATCCTGTTAAGCAAAGGGAGGGTAAGGAACATGTTAGATCTATCACCCTTATGAGTAGCAGAGAGCTAGAGGAGCCACAAGTTATGTCCCAACCTGAACAGTACATAGTTGAAGAATTCGTAAGTTCTAAAGAAGCAGCTCAGAAAGAGCAGGAACCTAAAGATCGGGCTGCCAAGGAAACAAAGCTAGGCACTTCTTCATCTATACCTTCTTTTTCTTCTATTTCACAGCCTTCCTCATCCTCTGATTCCACACAACTTCCCACTACATTGCCTCTAGTTAGACCACCAGTACCTTTTCCTCAGAGGTTTCAAAATCAAAAACTAGAACAACAATTCACTAAATTTCTTGAGGTTTTTAAGAAACTTCACATCAACATTCCTTTCGCAGATGCCTTAGAGAAAATGCCAAGTTATGTGAAGTTTCTAAAAGATATCTTCTCAAGGAAAAGGAGATTGGACGATTATGAGATGGTGGCCTTAACTGGGGAATGTAGTGCAATTATCCAAAGGAAATTACCCTCCAAGCTCAAGGATCCCGGGAGTTTTACCATACCCTGCACTATTGAAAATCTATTATTTAGTAGAGCCCTATGTGATTTAGGAGCTAGTATCAATCTAATGCCTTTATCTATCTATCAGAAGTTCGAAATAGGGGACGTCAAGCCCACTACAGTGACCCTTCAGCTAGCAGATCGATCCATTAAATATCCAAAGGGGGTCATTGAGGATGTCTTAGTAAAGGTGGACAAGTTTATTTTCCCTGCAGATTTTATTGTACTAGATATGGAGGAAGATAGGGAAGTCCCCATTATTTTAGGCAGACCTTTCCTAACTACTGGTAGGACGATAATTGATGTGCAAAAGGGGGAGTTGACTATGAGAGTCCTAGATCAGGAAGTGAAATTTAATGTTTTCAAACCTTTAAAGTTCCCTGATGACTCTCAAAACTGTTTTAGGATGGAGGACATAAGGTTTGACCATATAAAATCTGAGAGAAAGAAGGAAGTAGATAAGGCTTAGGAGGATTTAACTGTTAACATTCTGTCACCATTTTGGCTAATCCTCTTGCTCTTCGCTCTGCTGCTGAGTGTTGTTTTCTTCAGCTGCATTTGAAGTGGCTGTGTTTTCCTTTTCACTTTGTATATAGTTCGTTTTTCTTTTTCTGTTCTGTTGTGTCTTTCTTTGTTTGTGTTGCAGGTTTCTTTTCTAGTATTTTGTTTTCAATCAAGTTTCGGTTGTTCATCATCATCATCAGATAAGGGAGTACTCTATTCCTGAACTTCAATTCTTTTATTATCTGCACACTGAGGACACTGGGCACTTCAAGTTTGGGGGAGGGGATATCACTTGAGTATTTTTTGAAAATTTGAGCAAAATTGAAAATTTTTTCAAAATGTTTTCGAAAATCTGAGCTTAAATTGTTTGATTTTGGGATGATTTAGTGCTTAGCATGTAGTTTTCCCATATTCCAATGATATGACCCCATGATTTAGTCTGACTTTGATTGACTGAGAAGCATGATTATAGGAAAAGCATGAAGTTGAGTTCTTGAATTTGTCTTGATTCTGATTACGATTTCCTCATTTTATACACATGTCATGTCATGTCATGAATCTGTATATTTATTTAGAGAAAGCTTATGTGGACCTAGGATTGCATTTGTTCAGTTGATTTTGTGTATCATATTCTAGAATTTTTTGATCTAATCTCGAGGTGAAATATTAGATCACACTTAATTAGGGAGATGATTTAGGCCATCTTTGGATCATTTAAGCCTTTCTAGCCATCCCTGTACATATTTTACCCCTAGTCACCCATCTAGGCCAAATAAGCTTTTCTCTGTAAATACACCTACATAAATTTCCTTAGCTTAAATACTTTATTCCTATCCCTTACCCCGAAAGCATGAAAAGTCATTTGATATATTGTGAGCTTTGTACATATGGGTATCTGGTGATAGTGAAAGTTCGAAAAAAAAAAGAGAAGAAAAAGAAAAGAAGAAAGAAGAAAAATACAAAAAATAGAATAAAATGTTTAGTGAAATAAATAAGTTTTGGGGAAATAAATATGAGCTCTTACATTAAAGATCCTAGAAGTAATGCATGTCAAGGGGTAATTAAAACTAAATCGACTTTATCATACCTTAACCTCAGCCTGACATTACAAGCTTAATGAAGTCCTATTGATCTTTGAGTAAGTGTGACTACATTAGGGGAGAGATTAGTGAAAAGCAAACTTATGTGAATGATCACTTGTCATTGACTTTGTATTCACTATGTTTGCATAATCTGATCCGGATAATGTACTTTGAAGTGGCTCTGACATTTTTCACACACACACGAGGAGTCCAATTTGGGTTAGGACTTATGATGGAATAATTCTAAGTGTTGGACTTATAATTGTGATTCTTTGATTTCATAGTCTGTACTTTTTCTTTGATGATAATGTTGAGAAAATTATTTTGTTTTGTACTGATCATTCCTAATATTATTTTGTTTTGCTTGAGGACAAGCAAAAGCTCAAGTTTTGGGGTGCGATAATTCTATTTTTTATAGAATTATTTGTGCTTAAATTCCTAATTATTTATTTAATCCCCATATTATTTTATTAATAATCCCCTTTATTTAATTAAAATTCTTTAATGTGCAGATAAATTAAATCCGGATGAAACTCAGTCATTTCAGTCGAAATTAGGCTGAAAACGGGCTAAAGGAGACTGGACCACTTCCAATTTGCAGAACGAGTCACCAGTCGTTTGGACACGCGTGATACTAGGTGTCCGATTTTTATTTGCTCCGAAACAATAAGATCGACGGACACCGTGCCAACCCTCTGGAGGACACACATCGGGCCACATCGCACAGCTAATTGGACAAAAAGACTGATGACGTGGAAATATCTACTCTGCAGCAAATCAAATGAAGACAAGTGGCCAAACAATGCCAACTCATCTAGGATGAAAATTTATCATTGTACCCCTATGTTTGTGTATAAATAGAACATGATGGCAATTGAAAAATCAAGCAGTGTAGGAGTAGGTAGGGTAAAAAGTAGAGTAGAAGTAGTTTTTAGGGTAGCTTTAGTTTTTTAGGTTAAAATTTTATTGTTAGGTTTATTTTTTTTCCTTGTTTTTCTTTTAAAAGCTTTACACATTAGTTTTCTTTTTCTTTACAGCCACCATTGCTATAGAATTTTACAAGCTTCCATTTTATTTCTTAAGGTGAAAAGTTTCATTCTAGTTGCTGGTAATGTTTTTTTTACTGCATTTGTTTTCATTTTCTCTTCTTTGTTGTTCATTCGGGTTGCTTTTTTATTCTGTTTTCATTATGTTTTTCTACTGCCCATGCACATATGGCTTGAAATACTCGGTTATGTCGTGGTCAATACTACTTATGTATTATTTTGGCATCTGGATGCGAATGTGAGGAGCTAGTGGTCCACAGCCATATTACTCAACCTGTGGCTGTATTTCCTTCATTATAGTAACATAGCCAATCTATTTTTACTGAAATACTAGACTAAATCCTTACTTTGATTCACTATTACTCCCTGCATCAGCTTTCAGCTAAAGTATCACATGGTGTGGTTTCATTCCTTTCTGCTTATTGGATTTGTACCCCTGTTTCATGTGATCAATTTTTGTTTCCTGCACTCCAGCTATATAAATGATTGTATTTAGATTTTGTTTGTTGAACTCCAGATTTCTGCCGTAAATTTAGCTTTCTTTTTCTTTTTGCATTGGTTGCATTTTCTTCACTATTTTTCCATCTTCACCATTTATTCTTCCTTTTAGTTATTTTTCTTAGCTTAGGTAGTAGTGTAGGACAAGAATGAAGCCATTGCTACGTTCCATGTTGCGCATCTGCTGGAGGTGTTACTGTCCTGTTTCATCATTTTGTAGTCATGGTGGAAGATTGGTAGCAGCTAAAATGTGAGGATGTAAAGCTGCTGCGTGTGTTGAAGCAAGTCGTGGCTGCTGAGCTACTTGGCAAGCAAGCGAGGTGACAGGGACCAATTCTTTCCCCTGTTCTGCTCTGTTTTGAGCTCTTATTACTGTTCATTTTCACTTTTCTGGTTAATTTGCATTTTTCCATGTTGTCGATACTTTGGTTTTTGCTGGTTGCTCTCTTGAGGTTCAGTTTGCAGGAGCTGCGAGTTGTGCGTGCCTTGCTGTAGTGACCAGTACCTAGCTGGGACATGGGTTGATTAGAAGTAAGACGTACAAGGCAGAACTGGGTGCAGGCAGTACAAGGTGAAGCGGTGCTGAGCAGGTGAGCTGACGCTGAACGTGGCAGGACTGGATGTTGAGCAGCACTTGTAGTAGCAGTACGAGGCTGGAAGCAGGAGCAAAACCAGAGTACCACCTGGACAGGTGCAGTAGCAGTCCGATGAATGTGCAGCAAAAGCAGACTAGAGCATTACATGGAGAAGAAGCGGACAAACCGGGGGCAGAACCAGCACAGCACCTGGAGACAGCCACCCGAGAGCATGCCTGGACAAACCAAAATAATGAGGAAGACAAGCACAGTACCAGCAGCTATTCGGGACCACTTTAGTGGTTGGCAAATTTTGCTAAGGCCATGTTTGGCATTATGGATTTGTTTCAATTAAAGTTACCATGCATTTCTATTACTTGTTATTGCTTTTACTTTAACTTAGTTAGAATTAGAGTAGTGAATCAATTTGCTTATTAGTTATATTTTCTTAAGTTTAAGGCTTAGTTTAATTTCATTAATAGTTAATTTTCTTTTTACAATAGGAATTAAGTTTTTGCATTTAGAATTAATTTAGATTAAATGTTTTTCATGCATTTTTAATTTAGTCTTTATTTTCTTTAGACTTTAAGTTAGTTTAAATTGCATTTTCTTAATTAGTTTAATTACATGCACATTTTATTTTAAGCTTGTTTAATTTTAGTCTAATTAGTTTTATCGCTTTATGTTTATATTTGCATTTTATTTTAATTGTGTTAATTCGTTTTAACTGTTTTAATTTCCTTTTGTAGGTTTTTGTTTTTAATTGCTTGGAGTTTTGTAAGTAATTTTTGCTCAATTTTATTGCTTTCAGTATTTTTAATTTGCTAGGATATACTTAGAGTAAAATTAGTCGGTAGTTAATTATGCTAGTCAACTTCTCTGTGGGACGATAATTTCGGGACTCAAATCTCATTATTATTTGTACGACCCGTGCACTTGCGGAAAATACCCTTAGGGCGTGTCAAAATTGTTACAGAAAGAAAGGTAAGAAAAAGCGAAAAATTTATAGTGATTTTAGGTAAATTAGGTTGTAACCATATAGGAATGCATAGCATTTACCATATTCATATATCACATATATATTGCAAATATGGAAGTCCGTCACATGCCAACTACTAACGTGAATATTAATTGATTCCATGAATTTGAGCATTGATTATGGACATTTAGATAATTATGGCTATTGTGTTTAAACTTATTATTTGTGGTCACATTTCTTATGTTTCCTTGTTTGTGCATGTAATTGTGTGTTACACACTAAAAATATCCACTGACTATATTTTGACAATTAGCATGAATTAAAAGATCATATCCTTAAATTTGTCACACATATAGCAGATCGTTAAGCACCCTTTGTCATTGCTACTTCGAATTTATATATATTTTACTATGACAAAAAAAAAGGGTGGGAATTAATTAATTGTAATTTTAAAAGGCTTAATGAAAAGTCTCCCATGCAAAATCATAATTGAACTCGATGCATATATATAGGGGGAGCATGATTTTGAAAATTTAAATAATTATTAAATTGAGGAATATATTTTTAAGATTAATTCATTTTAAGTTTTGTCAAATTGAAAAAGGGTTGAGATTGTTAGCTTAGAAATATATAGGATTTTATATGACCTAAGAAAACTTAAGTGAATTAGATTTTAATTACAACTTAGCAAATTTCAACCTTAGATTAAATTGAGAAATTAAATGTAGAGATATTGGTAAATGTGTTGAAGATTAATTAAGAATCAAATGTGCATATGCTGCAATGATTGATATTGTTAATGCATGTTTCTGATCTTATAATGACCTTGGTGAAGTGATTCCATGCTTTAATTTGCCAAAATTATATGTTACGCGACTAAGGTATCAATACCTTATGTAAATGTATTAATACTCTTTATTTAAAATTTAGGTGATTTTATGTATGGTATCGATAACACTGTTGGTAACCTAAGATGGTAGTGAAATGCTCTGTTTTGGTTTTAATACCTCGTGTTTGTGTTGGAAGAATTCTTCACAAGTTAGTGATACCTCAAGGTTAGGATTGATACCCCTTGAGTCTGTAGTTTCCAACTGCTATATTTTTATGTTTTCTAAAGGGAAGATTTTAAATCATGCCCACAAACGACTAGAACTGATCATGAGGATATTAAAGGAAGATTAAAAAGCCTTATGACTTAAGAGCTACCACTTCAACATCATTTATTCATCAAGAATCAAGTCTTCATTTTATCTTTGAGCTAAAAATTCTTGTATATTATTTTGTCTTATATTGTATTATTCTTGAATCATCCAACCTTTTTAGAGATACCAAAGATTACAAACTTGTACCTAACATCAAATCATTTGTATAATGGGAGAGTTACCATTGAGTGCTTAAAATTGTGAGATTTTGGTAGCCACTTTTAGGCCTTTAAAAAAGAAACTGTAAAGGTTCCTTTCTAAGTCTTGAAAATGAAGTGTAAAAAGTTACTCCTGAACCTTTGAAAATGAGGGTGTACAAACAAATTCAATAGTTAAATTGGGAACTCCTTGAGGGGAAGCTCAAGGGAGAAGATGTAGTCTTGACCTTAAATGGTGACCTACGTGGTAGTATATACGGTCTATAAATAATACGGAGGTGAGTCCGAATTATCGTCCCATAAGGATTGATGAAATTAGGCTAGCTAAGTTATGTACTAAGTCATCCTAGGTATATTCAAACAATTGTAATCAGATTTTGCAAAAATTTAAAACATTTAATTACAAAGCAATAAAACAAATGCAATTTAAGTAAAACATGAATTTAAACTAAAGAAACGAAAAACTTGCAAAAATGAGATGAAATATATATATATATATATATATATACATATATATATATATACATATATATATATATATGTATAACTACAAAATTAAAGGGTAAAAATGCGAATAACAAAGTAAAAGGGAAAAAATTTAAATAATATAAAACAAAAAGTAAACTAAAATGTTGAAAATTAAATGACATGAAATGAAAATTTAAAATCTAAAAGCGAAACTAGTGAAATTAAAAGAAATTTGAATGTGAAGAAAATAACAAAAGCATTTGAATGTAGAAAAAACTAGAGTTAAAAATTAAAATAAAATAACAATGAAAACTTTAATCTACAACTAATCAATAACCCACCCATATTTAGGTCTAAGTAAACTAATAATTTGAACGCTTCAAAAACCATTAAAAAACCAATGCAATAACATCATGACATCCAATGTAAAATGCATGATAACTGAACGAAACATGAGCTAGAATTTAAGCAAAGAGCTGGTAAACATCTAAGAACCAAGAAGAAAAAATTGAAATTCATGCAAATCGAAACAACTAAGGTAGAAGGATGTACGTATTAGCCAAAAGAAATTGAAAACAAGAGAAGCTAAAGGAAAACTAGAAAACCATAAATTAAACCATTGGTTTAAGGACTTTTTGAATGCAAAATTTAAGCAATTGGAAGTGAAATGAACCAAACATTATATTCAACAAATAATAGTAGTAAAATTAAAACTTGGAAAGTTAGTAAATAAAATCAAGAGAAAATTGCATTGGAACAAGCTAAGCACAAGAACAATCAAAAGTAATTTTCAACCTTCCTTGATTCCCATACCCATAAAGCTTGATTTGGGAAAGTAGATGACATTAAAATGTAAATGAAAGGTGAAATTTACTACTGAAAAATAAAAAGTAGAGTGTTGAATAGAAGAAGATAGAGGAAAATTAAGGAAAATGCAAAGAAATTTAAAAGAAAACAAGGTAAATTTGCAAAGAAATGTAAAGAAACTTGAGGAGAATAAAATGGAGGTTGCCTAAACTAATGAAATGTCAAGGCCTGGGCTTATCCCTCTGTTGGGCTCATCACCCAGCCTGTAACACCTAGCACTGAGCTTATCCCTCTGTCGGGCTCATCACTCAGCCTTCAACGTATTGTCCCAGTCCTTATCCCTCTGTCGGGCTCATCAGACATGGGTTTTGTTTCTTTTGGGCTTATCCCTCTATCGGGCTCATCACCCTCAGAATGCGTCCTCGGAGGCTCGAACCAGGGACAACACCCTTAGTTCTCACACTCCTTATGCCATTGAGCCCTCATTGGCATAAGAAGTGTGAGAACTAAGGGTGTTGTCCCCGGTTCGAGCCTCCGAGGACGCGTTCTAAGGGTGATGAGTGTGACGCCCCGGAAACGTGAAAAAAATGGGCTATTTTTTTTTTTTATATCCTTTACTTAAGTTGTATTCCTATCAGTGCCAATTTCTTAATCTTTCGTTAATGTACCGAGACGCAGTTTATAATCGTAACCAGTCGAATTCAATATCTTTTCCTCTACTTGTCAGTACGTCTATTCTCATTCCCACACTTTATATATCTAGAATATACAGTAAGGTTTAAACTGCGTTACTACTACTTTAGTTACATTCATATTTCTTACTTTACATCCCAAAACATTATTACAACATTGTCTATGCTTTACAGGAAGTCTGGTAGGTAAAGTAAAATATACCTTACTAGTACTGAGGATAGCCTGGAAGGGCTGAGTCCGCCTATCCACGACTATTGTACGGCAGGTAAGGATGACAATTTACTTAAGCAAATCTGTGAGGTAAAAATAAAGGGGTGAGCTCTTCAAGCCCAGTAAGACATGCATTTAAGGCAGTCTTAGCATTAAAACATGTAAATGTAAAATATTGTGATATAAGCTTTATAAAATATCATGCACGTGAATATTAACCGAAACATATTTAGTTTCGAAAGACAAGTCAAATTACTTGTGATATCATAACTGGTAGCATGTAATTTATAAATCATGCATCTTATAAAACACGTAGCATGTAAATCATGTAACAAATATCCCGTAGGAAATCATTCACATAACATATATCACGTAGCTCGTTTAAAGAGCAAATCAAGTCAGAGTACATAATATTTAAATCATAAAATTTAGTACTCTTTTCTTTCAAATAATACTGATTCTTTTGATGGAGACTAGGCAGCATTTTCATTACGACAAGAGTCGTATTCATGTATGCATTTCACATAGGAAATTTGCATAGATGCTTCACTTATACTTAATACCGATGGCCATGGTAAGGGACTGTAGACTGGATCAGGGTCTTACAGAGCCCCTCGCCACTATACATATATTTCCTTTAACGGAGAGTGGCATAAACATCACACCGAGTGGTACAAATACCCGACGTAGTTCAGCATGCACCACAAGGGACTAAACGTACACCAAGTGTTATGAGGCATGTTCCACGACGGTCCAGACCCCACACGGCAATTTAAGATAGCTCTCATAGCTTACATATAGCCTTAGTCTCAAAACATTTCTTTGAAATTATTTCTCGGGTCCGTTCACCCATAAACTTTTAAATCATTTCTCGGGTCCGTACACCCGTAAATTCATAGAAATTATATTTTTTAATCATATTTCGGGTCCGTTCACCCGTAAATTCGTAGAAATAATGATTTAATCATATTTCGGGTCCGTTCACCTGTAAACTCGTAGAAATCATATTTTTGATCATATTTCGGGTCCTTTCACCCGTAACTTGTAGAAATAATGAATTTTCATTTTTGCATAACAAATTTCATTTAAAAACATTTCATAGATATCAAAAGTATATTTTGAAGAGCTCGAAAAATAGGGCTTTCTTTCGGTTTTCTCGATTTTTGAGTGCAAAGTAACTTTTCTGAGTTTGGAGTTATTATTCGTAAAAACTAACATGCTCAATACATTTTTAAGCTGAAGTAAGGTATTTAAATACCAATACTACTTTAAATCACATCCCTTACCTCGTAGATCGTAGGGCAGCGCAAACTTGTCGGGTCTCGAGATTGCCTCGATTTGCGTGCCGAATTCCCGAACTGCCCAAAACGATATCCATTCATCATATATTGATCAATTTCATCTTAACATACTCAATTTTAATTTATCTTCTCAAAGTTTGACCAATTTTGACTTTTCGGTCAACTTTTTCGGTTTTCTCGGTTTTACCGATTTAGTACCGTTTCTCACAAATCTCGTTATTCAAATTTCTCATTTCATTACTTCATTAACCTTATGACTCATTCAAGTTCATAAATCAAGCTAGTCATTTTGTAAGATTTTCAATTCTTTCGTTTTTCAATTTTACAATGAGTCAAACTATAAATCGGGCTTTCTCGGTATAAATTTAACCGTTAATAACCTTAGATCCATCAAATTTTTCACATAAACACATCAACACCTTGCTGTCCAGATCTCAAATCATTCTTAGAAGTTAAATCATCCAAGTCCACTTAACTAAAAATCTTTCAACAACACCAAATAACAACATATATGAACTTCATCATCATCCATCAACTTTACCTCGAGTTTGACCAAGGTTGACCACGTTTTTGATTCTTCAAATTGATCCTCAACTGTTATTTAACATGTATAGATCTTAGAATCATCAAAAACTACAAGAAAACTCAGCCAAAGAATCCAAAAATTCCAAGTTCTTCACTTACCAAAAACAGGGCAGATTCGTCGACCATTTTTGTTTTGCGTTTTTCACCTAGTAAATGATCTTCTTTGTGGCTGAATGTTTTATATGTTATATAGGGATGGATGAGGAAGATTTTATCCTTCTTGGAAAAGACATGAATCTGACCGGAAGGTGGCCGGAAAAATCACGCACTGAGGGCAAACAGAGAACGCCTGCGGGAAGAAAGGGAGGGGAATATCTCTCGGCCTAGAAGTCCTTTGGGGTTGATTTTTATGCCCACTGAAAGATCATTAAGTCTACTTTCAGACTTGAAAAACTTGGCTCTAATTGAATACCGGAAGATCTTCAAATTTGACAAACATGTTATCTGGGTCGGCAGGCTGAAGGGGACAGATTTCTGTCCTCTTCTAGAAGAATTTAAGAAAAATTATTCTAGTCCAATTTTCTCCAAATTTCCACTTTTCAAGTGTTATACTATGTCTCTAGTATATTTCATAAGGATTTTAGGGTCACTTGTTTAAGAAAAATTACCCGATTGAACCCATTTTGCGCGATTTGGTCAATACCGAGCAAAATGACTTAAAGTTTTCAATTTACCTTAAAAATTAATTCGATCCCCAAAACCTCCATATTTCCACTTGATTTTGATTTCTCAAGTAAATTTCATCTTATATTAATTTTCTATACCCTCGGAATAATTTTCAAGAATTTTTAGAATTTATTCCGGATTTATTCTCTTTTTCGAGCCCATTTGCTCGATTTAGTGCAAAGCCCGAACCTTACTAACTTTTTCACTTTCAATTCCTTAGTTTACCTTTCTAAACATCAATTCATACTCAAACATGTAATTCTTAAGAAATTCTCGAGCTTAGAGCCTTACCTCAGTTTACGTGCCAATGGGCCCCACGTAACTAACCCGAGTGTTTTGGTGGTTTTAGGCCTGCATAATATTATTCCGAGTTCTCAATTACTTCTTAGTTTACCAAATAAGAACTAAAGTGAGAAATATTTGGGTTTCACATTTCTCCCCACCTTTTAGGAATTCGGTCCTCCGAATTCAAACTGGTCCATCGAATAACTACGGATATTTCTCTTTCATGTGACTCTCTAGCTCCCATGTAGCTTCTTCTGTCGAGTGGTGTCGCCAGAGAATCTTTACCAGTGGAATCGTCTTAGATCGTAGTACCTTCTCTTTTCTGTCGAGGATCCGAATCGGTTGTTCAATATAACTCATGTCTTCATGAATCTCTAATGGTTTGTACTCTATGACATGAGAAGGGTCCGGATAATACTTTCTTAACATGGAAACGTGAAAGACATCATGTATACTCGACAACTGTGGGGGTAGTGCAAGTCGGTAGGCAACGTCTCCCACTTTCTCCAATATTTCAAATGGACCAATGAAGCGAGGACTGAGCTTCCCTTTCTTTCCGAAACATGTGACACCCTTCATCGGAGACACCTTTACAAATACAGAGTCCCCAACTTGAAATTCCAGAGGACGTCTTCGCACATCTGCATAACTCTTTTGCCTACTTTGTGCTGTCCTCAATCTATCACAAATTAACTGAACTCCTTTGGCTGCTTGTTCAACTAGTTCGGGAGCAAGTATTTTCTTATCACCCACTTCTTCCCATGCAATCGGGGATCTACATCTCCTGCCATATAGAGCTTCATAAGGAGCCATACCAATGCTAGCATGATAACTGTTATTATAAGCAAATTCAGCGAGAGGCAAATGATCATCCCATGAGCCCTTAAAATCTAGTGCACATGCCCTTAACATATCCTCTAAGGTCTGAATAGTCCGCTCGGACTGACCGTCTGTCTGAGGATGATAGGCGGTGCTCAAATTCAGTCGAGATCCCATGGCTTCCTGAAAACGAGTCCAAAACCTCGAAGTGAACCGAGAATCTCTATCAGAGGTAATACTCACAGGAGCTCCATGCAATCGTGCCACCTCTCGGACATACAGTTCTGCTAGCTTATCTAGAGAATCAGTGCTCTTAATGGCAAGAAAATGGGCACTCTTTGTCAGTCTGTCCACAATCACCCAGACTACATCATGACCTCTCTGGGTCCTAGGTAACCCCATAATAAAATCCATAGTAATATGCTCCCATTTCCAAGTAGGCACTGGTAAAGACTTAAGCAGTCCTGCTGGCTTCTGGTGCTCAGCCTTAATCTGTTGGCAGACTAAACATCTAGCCACAAAATCTGCCACATCTTTCTTCATTCCTGTCCACCAATACACTTTTCGGAGATCATGGTACATCTTAGTACTACCTGGGTGTATGGTGAATCGAGAACAATGAGACTCTTTCAAAATACTCTGTCTCAGGGTGTCATCATGGGGTACACAAATACGGCCCCGAAATCTAAACAACCCATCATCACTGACCAAGAATTCTGACTGCGATCTCTCCTCAGCCTGACTAACCATATTCAGTAATTTCTGATCATTCCTCTGTCCTGCTCTGATTTGATCCAGTATACTGGGCTCTATCTGTAGACTCGCCATAAACCCATCCTTAACCTCATCAACACTAAGTCTGAGCTCGGCGAATTGCCCTAACAAGTCCCATTCTCTAGTCATCATATAGGACATCATACCTTTTCTACTGAGGGCATCTGCTACCACATTCGCCTTGCCCGGATGATACAAAATCTCGCAGTCATAATCCTTCAGGAGCTCTATCCATCTTCGCTGTCTCATATTCAGCTCCTTCTGATCAAAAATATACTTGAGACTCTTATGGTCGGTGAAAATCTGAAATTTTTCACCATACAAGTAATGTCGCCATATCTTCAGTGTAAAAATTACTGCAGCCAACTCCAAGTCATGAGTGGGATAGTTACGCTCATGGTCCTTTAGCTGGCGAGACCCATAAGCAACCACTCTACCATTCTGCATTAGCACACAGCCCAAACCCTGGTAGGAGGCATCACTGTAAACTGTAAATCCCCCTGAACCGCTCGGAATGGTCAAGACTGGTGCTGTGGTCAACCGGTGTTTGAGCTCTTGGAAGCTCCGCTCACACTGGTCAGACCACTCAAATGGGACATTCTTACGGGTCAATTTAGACAGTGGAGCTGCAATCTGGGAAAATCCTTCGACAAACCTTCGGTAGTATCCTGCTAATCTCAGGAAACTTCGAATCTCTGTCACTGTCCTTGGTCTCTCCCATTTTAATACTGCATCCACTTTGGATGGATCCACAGACACCCCATCCTTAGATATTATGTGTCCGAGGAAGGTAATCTGTTCCAACCAGAATGCACATTTACTGAATTTTCCATACAGTCTCTTCTCACGAAGAGTTTGGAGCACAATTCTCAAATGCTGCTCATGCTCCTCCCGAGACTTAGAATAAATCAGTATGTCATCAATGAACACAATCACAAATTTATCCAAATATTCTCAAAAAACATCATTCATCAAATTCATAAAGGCAGCAGGGGCGTTTGTCAGCCCAAAGGGCATTACCAAAAATTTATAGTGCCCATATCGGGTCCGAAAGGCCGTCTTCGGTACATCAGCCTCCTTAATCCTTAACTGATGATAACCCAATCTCAGATCTATTTTGGAGAACACTGATGCCCCTCTTAATTGATTGAATAAGTCATCTATCCTTGGTAGAGGATACTTATTCTTTATCGTTGCCTTATTCAACAGTCTATAATCAATACACAGGCGAAGACTGCCATCTTTTTTTCTGACAAACAGTACCGGAGCACCCCATGGAGACACACTCGGCCTAATAAATCCCTTATCGAGCAATTCTTGTAACTGCCTTTTCAATTCCTCTAATTCGACCAATGCCATTCGATAAGGTGGCTTGGAAATAGGCTGAGTGTCGGGCACCATATCAATTGCAAATTCAACTTCTCTCTCTGGTGGTAGTCCCGGTAAATCTTCTGGAAAGACATCGAGAAACTCACATACAACCGGAACATCTTGAATACTTGGTGGTTCCCGACTGTTGTCAGAAATAAAGGCAATATAGTCTTCATATGAATCATACTGTTAGCAACTTTTTAATTTATTACCCAATAACTTCGTAAAATTTAACACCATGCATTTTATTTATTCTTAGCAAAACATACATCAAACTTTTCGGGTAAGGAGAAAGTCAGGGTCTTAGTGTAGCAATCTAAATTTACACGATTAGCAGCTAGCCAATCCATACCCAAAATTACATCAAAACCCGACATATTCAATAAAATTAGATCTGCTAGCATCTTTCTACCTCCTACCACAATTTCACAATTTTTACATATCATATCCGTCAATTGAGAGTTATGCATAGGTGTACTGATACGTAACATGGGATTTAAGGATTCAGGTTTTAAATGCAATTTACATGCAATTTGTGGGGAAATAAAAGAGTGTGTAGCACCTGAATCAAATAAAACATGTGCGTAGTAATTACAGACCATAAGCATACCTCTGATAGTATCGGAGGAGATGTCAGCTGTCTCTCTGTCTATCGCTCGCACATGTCCCTGTGCAATGGGCCTCTTACCTTTCTCTGCAGCTGTTGCTCTCCGCTGCGGGACCTGTCTCTGGGGAATTTGTACTTGCCTCTCAGGCTGTTTTGGTTGTTCCCGAGATTCATAAGGTCTCATTAATGGGCAATCCTTAATCATGTGCCCTACCTCTCCACACCTGAAACAAACATTAGTAACCCAACGGCATTCACCAGCATGTATCTTGCCACAGTTCTTGCACCTTGGCACTACTGTCCCAGGGCTTCGAGCAGTGGCAGCACTATCCATATGGATCTTGGGCTTCCCAACCCATGTCTGAGGCTCATCTGTTCTTTGCCTCTTCGGCTGGCTCTTTCTCATATCATATCGAGATGCCTGTATCCCTTTTCCTTTATCTCGATCCTTGGCTTTGTACCCATGCTCAGCTCGGGTCACATCTAAGCCCCTTTCAACTTCTTGAGCCCGACCTAGAGCATCCTTAAAATCCTCAAATCGGAATCCCAATAATCTATCCCGGATCCCTGATCTCAGACCTGCCAAGAATCTCTCAATTCGACGCGCTGGATCCCTAAGGGTGTTAGGATCAAATCTCAAAAGGGTAGTGAATCGACTTTCATACTGATCAACAGTCGAACTGCCCTGAGTCAGATTAAAAAATTCTGCCTGCATTTTCTTTTATGCTATAAGCGAAATATGCTGGGCTCTGAATGCATCTAGAAATGCCTCCCATGAAATATCTGTTGGATTATCAGCTAAGGTTTTCTGTGTGGTCTTCCACCAAAATTTGGCCTTTTCCTTGAGCATGTAGCTAGCCATAGTCACTTTTTCTTCATCCGTGCAACCCAAATACTGAAATACCGAATCAAGGTCTATTAACCATCCCTCAACCTTAATCGGATCCTTTACCCCTGTAAATTCTGGGGGACTCATTTTCAAAAATTCTTGCAGCCTTTGGGTGTCTCTAACATCTCTAGGCTGTGGAGCTGCAGGCTGAGGTGCTGGGGTTGCCGGAGGATTCTGTGGTAGGGGAGGAGGAACTTGTGCTGGTGCAGTAGTGGCATCAGTACCAGGGGTGTTTGCCCCAAACTGCTGGGCAATAATCGCAGTCAACGCAAGTACTGTTTCCTCGAGCCTCCTTATTCTCTCAGTGGGGCTCTCAGGTTGAGGGGGAGATGGCGGAGCAGGTTGTGCCTGTCTCCTTGGACGGCCTCTCCTACCACTCATATTTTTAGTAATCGTTTACCTGCACGTACACCCAAAATTTTAATCATGACTTAACAAATATACTTACTTTACAACCAGACAAGCATAGACAATTTGGGATGTAATCTGACTTTTCGATTTGGCACTAACAGTACTAGACAACTTTTGCTCTGATATCAAGAAAACTGTGACGCCCCGGAAACGCGAAAAAAATGGGCTATTTATTTTTTATTTTTTATATCCTTTACTTAAGATGTATTCCTATCAGTGCCAATTTCTTAATCTTTCGTTAATGTACCGAGACGCAGTTTATAATCGTAACCAGTCGAATTCAATATCTTTTCCTCTACTTGTCAGTACGTCTATTCTCATTCCCACACTTTATATATCTAGAATATACAGTAAGGTTTAAACTGCGTTACTACTACTTTAGTTACATTCATATTTCTTACTTTACATCCCAAAACATTATTACAATATTGTCTATGCTTTACAGGAAGTCTGGTAGGTAAAGTAAAATATACCTTACTAGTACTGAGGATAGCCTTGAAGGTCTGAGTCCGCCTATCCACGACTATTGTACGGCAGGTAAGGATGACAATTTACTTAAGCAAATCTGTGAGGTAAAAATAAAGGGGTGAGCTCTTCAAGCCCAGTAAGACATGCATTTAAGGCAGTCTTAGCATTAAAACATGTAAATGTAAAATATTGTGATATAAGCTTTATAAAATATCATGCACGTGAATATTAACCGAAACATATTTAGTTTCGAAAGACAAGTCAAAGTACTTGTGATATCATAACTGGTAGCATGTAATTTATAAATCATGCATCTTATAAAACACGTAGCATGTAAATCATGTAACAAATATCCCGTAGGAAATCATTCACATAACATATATCACGTAGCTCGTTTAAAGAGCAAATCAAGTCAGAGTACATAATATTTAAATCATAAAATTTAGTACTCTTTTCTTTCAAATAATACTGATTCTTTTGATGGAGACTAGGCAGCATTTTCATTACGACAAGAGTCGTATTCATGTATGCATTTCACATAGGAAATTTGCATAGATGCTTCACTTATACTTAATACCGATGGCCATGGTAAGGGACTGTAGACTGGATCAAGGTCTTACAGAGCCCCTCGCCACTATACATATATTTCCTTTAACGGAGAGTGGCATAAACATCACACCGAGTGGTACAAATACCCGACGTAGTTCAGCATGCACCACAAGGGACTAAACGTACACCAAGTGGTATGAGGCATGTTCCACGACGGTCCAGACCCCACACGGCAATTTAAGATAGCTCTCATAGCTTACATATAACCTTAGTCTCAAAACATTTCTTTGAAATTATTTCTCGGGTCCGTTCACCCATAAACTTTTAAATCATTTCTCGGGTCCGTACACCCGTAAATTCATAGAAATTATATTTTTTAATCATATTTCGGGTCCGTTCACCCATAAATTCGTAGAAATAATGATTTAATCATATTTCGGGTCCGTTCACCCGTAAACTCGTAGAAATCATATTTTTGATCATATTTCGGGTCCTTTCACCCGTAACTTGTAGAAATAATGAATTTTCATTTTTGCATAACAAATTTCATTTAAAAACATTTCATAGATATCAAAAGTATATTTTGAAGAGCTCGAAAAATAGGGCTTTCTTTCGGTTTTCTCGATTTTTGAGTGCAAAGTAACTTTTCTGAGTTTGGAGTTATTATTCGTAAAAACTAACATGCTCAATACATTTTTAAGCTGAAGTAAGGTATTTGAATACCAATACTACTTTAAATCACATCCCTTACCTCGTAGATCGTAGGGCAGCGCAAACTTATCGGGTCTCGAGATTGCCTCGATTTGCGTGCCGAATTCCCGAACTGCCCAAAACGATATCCATTCATCATATATTGATCAATTTCATCTTAACATACTCAATTTTAATTTATCTTCTCAAAGTTTGACCAATTTTGACTTTTCGGTCAACTTTTTCGGTTTTCTCGGTTTTACCGATTTAGTGCCGTTTCTCACAAATCTCGTTATTCAAATTTCTCATTTCATTACTTCATTAACCTTATGACTCATTCAAGTTCATAAATCAAGCTAGTCATTTTGTAAGATTTTCAATTCTTTCGTTTTTCGATTTTACAATGAGTCAAACTATAAATCGGGCTTTCTCGGTATAAATTTAACCGTTAATAACCTTAGATCCATCAAATTTTTCACATAAACACATCAACACCTTGCTGTCCAGATCTCAAATCATTCTTAGAAGTTAAATCATCCAAGTCCACTTAACTAAAAATCTTTCAACAACACCAAATAACAACATATATGAACTTCATCATCATCCATCAACTTTACCTCGAGTTTGACCAAGGTTGACCACGTTTTTGATTCTTCAAATTGATCCTCAACTGTTATTTAACATGTATAGATCTTAGAATCATCAAAAACTACAAGAAAACTCAGCCAAAGAATCCAAAAATTCCAAGTTCTTCACTTACCAAAAACAGGGCAGATTCGTCGACCGTTTTTGTTTTGCGTTTTTGACCTAGTAAATGATCTTCTTTGTGGCTGAAGTTTTTATATGTTATATAGGGATGGATGAGGAAGATTTTATCCTTCTTGGACAAGACCTGAATCTGACCGGAAGGTGGCCGGAAAAATCACGCACTGAGGGCAAACAGAGAACGCCTGCGGGAAGAAAGGGAGGGGAATATCTCTCGGCCTAGAAGTCCTTTGGGGTTGATTTTTATGCCCACTGAAAGATCATTATGTCTACTTTCAGACTTGAAAAACGTGGCTCGAATTGAATAACGGAAGGTCTTCAAATTTGACAAACATGTTGTCTGGGTCGGCAGGCTGAAGGGGACAGATTTCTGTCCTCTTCTAGAAGAATTTAAGAAAAATTATTCTAGTCCAATTTTCTCCAAATTTCCACTTTTCAAGTGTTATACTATGTCTCTAGTATATTTCATAAGGATTTTAGGGTCACTTGTTTAAGAAAAATTACCCGATTGAACCCATTTTGCGCGATTTGGTCAATACCGAGCAAAATGACTTAAAGTTTTCAATTTACCTTAAAAATTAATTCGATCCCCAAAACCTCCATATTTCCACTTGATTTTGATTTCTCAAGTAAATTTCATCTTATATTAATTTTCTATACCCTCGGAATAATTTTCAAGAATTTTTAGAATTTATTCCGGATTTATTCTCTTTTTCGAGCCCATTTGCTCGATTTAGTGCAAAGCCCGAACCTTACTAACTTTTTCACTTTCAATTCCTTAGTTTACCTTTCTAAACATCAATTCATACTCAAACATGTAATTCTTAAGAAATTCTCGAGCTTAGAGCCTTACCTCAGTTTACGTGCCAATGGGCCCCACGTAACTAACCCGAGTGTTTTGGTGGTTTTAGGCCTGCATAATATTATTCCGAGTTCTCAATTACTTCTTAGTTTACCAAATAAGAACTAAAGTGAGAAATATTTGGGTTTCACAATGAGCCCGATAGAGGGATAAGCCCAAAAGAAACAAAACCCATGTCTGATGAGCCCGACAGAGGGATAAGGACTGGGACAATACGTTGCAGGCTGAGTGATGAGCCCGACAGAGGGATAAGCTCAGTGCTGGGTGTTACAGGCTGGGTGATGAGCCCGACAGAGGGATAAGCCCAGGCCTTGACATGAAATAACATCAACATAACATGAAAATAAACTAAACTAAACCTAGTAGCCAATTCCCACGCCCTCCCCCATCATATTGCTTATAAAGCCTCCAAAGTGGGGTAATTAGGACTATATGCATAGTTTTTAACATGACACCCCTTATCACCTATCGCTATGTGATTTCTCATATTTTAAAGACATTTCCATGTCATCTTCTTTTCCATAGTAGCCCAAGGACACCTCACACTCTTAGCCTCTTATTGTCTTATTGTCCACTTATACTTTTGTGTGGTAAAGGCATGTGCCCACCATGAGTAAGCATGTACTCTTCATGTGTTGGGTATGTGGCCTTTAAGATTGGCCTCTAAGAAATGCAGAAGGTGTTAAAAATATGGAATCCCATGTGGATGGTGAGGTGACTTGCACTACAAGATGAATTGTCCTGCTATTTTAGCCTTTAGTGTTAAATTTTCATCTTTTAGTGAGTCTAGCCTAATCTTGCTCTATTTCATCCCAAAAGTCAGCAAAATGTTTGGATTTTAGCTTGAATTTATTTATCTTCATACTTTAAGGAAATAAAACAAATGATTAAAATCAAATACGCTGTCAATGTTATTTTTTGACTCTATAAGCGGGGTTAGAATGATGATACATGTCTTTTAAAAAATTAAGAAAATAAAAAATAAATAAAATAAGACATTTGTCATCATCTAAACCTCACTTGTGTAGTCAAAAAACTCCACTGATAGTGTATTAGATAATTATCCTTAAACAAATTATGAAGGTAATTAACAAAGTTACAAGAGGATTAAGCAAAAATTAAGAAAATTAAGCTTGTAAATAACTCTGTTTTTATAGAGTCATCATACCCCCAAACTTGAGATTTTACTTGTCCTCAAGCAAAACAAGAAACTACTTAAAAGATGCAAGAGGTTATAAGTACTAAACAGATTTATTCTCCTACATACCCTCAAAGAAAAACAGTACAAATTTTGATCTTAGCGATTCACAATAATTGCTCAAATACTAGGCATCATTTTGTTTTAAGTTTTAAGCCAAATTAGATTCCCTATGTGTGTGTTATGTCAAATCACTTCAAAGTATGTAATTTTGATCAGATTATGCAAATAAAAAATTCACAAGTCAACGATAAGTGATCACCTCCATATGTTTACTTTTCACTTAACTCTCCACTAATTTAATTACACTTAACTAGGAATCAATATGACTTTATGAAGCTTGTAATGTTAGATTAGGGTTAGGGTATGATAAATGATATTTTAGGTTTAACAACCCCTAATCATTTATTGTGTGCTAGGATTTTTAATGTTTAGAGTTCTAAGTAACTCATTCAAACTTATTTTCTTCTTTGTTGTCTTTACATTTTTTATTCTATTTTTATATTTTTTCCTTTTCCATTTTTTCTTTCTTTTTCTTTTCATATTTTCTATTCCTTTTTTATTTTCTCCATCACCATACCAATTTGTACGTAGCTTTGAATATGTCCAAGTTAATAACATGTGTCTAAGGTAAGGGATAACAAAATTTATTTAAGGCTAGGAATATTAATTGTGTAGGTGTGTAAACAAAGAAAAGCTAATTTGGTTCAAAAGGGTGATTAAGGATAAGGTATATACAAGATAGGCTTAAAAGGCTCATATGATCCAAAGATGGCCTAAATCAGGTCCTTAATTAAAGTGCGATCTAATCATTTCACCTCAAGTGAAGATTAAACAAATTCTAAAATACGATACACAAAATCAAATGATCAATGCAATCTTATGTCCATATAAGTTTTCTCTAAATGGGTATACTAATCCATGATTAAGATATGTGCATAAAAATAAGGACATCACAATCATAATCGAGACAAATTTAAGAATTTAACTTCATGCTCTCACAAAGATCATGCTTTTCATCATATCAAAATCAGTTTGAATCATGGATATTATAATAAGATAATGGCAAAATAATGAGTTAAGCACAAACATCAACATCAATGAGTGCTTGACCAGATAATAAGAAAGGTCTCCCTAAGATAATGTGTATGTCGTTATCCTCCTTCATCTCTAAAACTATAAGGTCTGCTAAGATTGTTTACTTACTCGAACATAAACTGTAAGACCCGAATTTAATTAAAATATGAAAAGTAAATATGAAATAAAGGAGTATTTGTGAAGGGAAGTCGGGTTAAATTAATCCCGAACACGTGTAAGGGCAAAACGGTCAAAAGACTGAAGGCCGGTATAAATTCGAGAAGAAAAATTTAATTAAAAATAACGCATTGAGAAATCTTGGTCAATAAAGATGAAATAAAATTATTTTGGGTTAAATTGATCAAGATATTAATTTATTGGAATTAATCGGGATTAATTGGAATTTTTAGTTCGGAAAAATAATCCCAAAAATAATCGAAAAATATACCGAAAAGTCACCCGGGACAACATCCCGAAAATACGAAGAAATTATACCCGAAAAAGAGGTTAAAATATAATAAATAAATTAAATAAAAATTAAAATAATTGAATAAGAATAAAATAATAATTTTAAGAGATATTTTGGGTATTTATAGTATTTTAATGAATAGTAAAATAATTAAAATAAATAAAAAAAAATAAAAAAAAAAGAATCTGAAACAAAAAAAAAGGAAGAGAGAGAGAATGGGTCGGGGAGAGAGAAAGAGAAACGGAGCCGGAAAGGGGGAGAAGATCCGGCGATCCTTGATCGCCGACGACCACCGGGAAATGGAGAGGAGAGGCCGGCGACCTCACTGGTACCGGCAGCATGCCCAACCGACGCCGGAGGAAGCCGATCGGAGGAGAGAAAGGTCGACGGGATTGAGGGGCTCGGTCCCGGCGAACGGCGGCGATCCGGGCGGAACCGAGGTCTGATTTCGAGAGCCCAGGAGACGGCGGTGCTTTTGAGACCAATAGCACCCGGCGAAAGGGCGGGAAACGCCGGCGACGGCCAAGAGGAAGGAAATGGGTCCGACGGCCAGGGAGAAGAGGTCGAACCGGCGGCATTCCGGCGAGCTTGACCCAAGCCGAGGCCAGATTTGAGACGCGGACAACCTTGCGGAGCCACTGGCGGTGGAAGCCGGCGGAGAACCGGCCGGCAAGGCAGTGAACCGACGGTGAACCGGCCGAACCGGAGAAAATCGGCGGTCTGAATCGGTCCGAACCGGACTGAACCGGTTCAGCCAAAAAGAGAGGAAAAAAGGAAGAAAAAGGGAAAAAGAAAAAGAGAAAAAATTGGGGAAAATTTCTGTGATGCAATCGAGCTTCGGGTAAGTCGACAAGCGGTCAAATTGACCCGATTTAAATTTGGAATATTTTATTTAATTAAATTTCGATCGAAAAGTTTACCCAAAAATGTAATTAATTGTGTAGCTCGACGATTGGCATCCACCGAGGGCTCGAGACAGCCTCGATTTATGTACTAGCATGGAATCTCGGGTAAGTGACCCTTATTTATGACAATTACCTCGTTATGCGTGATATTGATTTGATTTCCTCATAAATTGAATTAAATTATGGAAAATTTAGATAAATTGTCGTAAATAATCGATTTAGTTATTCGAGAATTAGAACGAGGCCCAATAAATTATTGGTGGGCCCAATGAGCCCAATAGGCCTCGATAAAGTGAAAATTAAGTGGAAAACGGGCTTAAGGCCGATTAAGGCCCATTAAGGTGCAATCGGGCCCAATAGGGGTAAACGGGCCCAATGATTTAAATTAAGCCCAGAAAATATTAAATACAATTAAATTGTATAATATCTGACCTGAGGAATATTAATACGCAGTTTCGGGCATTTGATTGGGAGCATATCGGACTGCGCGACGAGACAACAATGGAAAAGAAAAGGTCAGACTCGACAGAAAAATAAGGTAAGGGAATTCTACGGACTGCTAGAGGTAAACTCTACGAAATTTTAAATTCATATGCAGTCTTTAAAATTTATCTGAAGGGTCTAGAGGTCGAATAATAATTTTAGTGCCCCGAATGGGCAAATTACTAAAATACCCTTGTCAAGGGAAAAATCTAAAAATTTAGGAAAAATTGGGAAGAGCAAGGACAAGGGGTTCCTGCTCGTTCTGGAGGTATTTCAACACATGCATGAGTAGGCTGGCTCACTTTTAAAGAAAAATGCATAGCATTGCATATCTTAAATGATGTGATTTCTGTGAAAACTATTTGGAGATAACCGAGCTAGAGCTCAGCTCGCACGATGTTTGATTTGTGTGATGCATGCATTAGTGCTGGAGCGAGAGCTCGCACTAGAGTTTTACATGCATAGGTGCTAGAGTATAACTCGCACCAGATTTCATATGCTTTTTCGTGACACGGTGCTAGAGTCTAACTCGCACCAGATTTTACATAATTTTCATGACAGGGTGCTGGAGTTTAACTCGCACCAGATTTTATAAGACTTTCATATGATTTATATACAGAGTGCTGAGCGTAGCTCGCACTAGTTTTACTGGATTTGGGGAGTAGCGCTGTCTGCCCTTGGAGTCAGCCAAAAGGCCCAACAGGCTCAAAAGACCTCTTAAGTAGGGTGAGAGTGAGGGATGAGGTTGGCGGCCTTGTGGGGATGTAAAGCGGGCTCTGCCAGTTTTATTTGACTTGATAGAGTGCTGAGCATCGCTCGCACCGATTTTATGAGAATATACGATAAGCCGTGCTTGGAGCATCGGGTAGACTGTGTGTCACCGATTAAATAGGCTCGCACGTGCGTTTTGAGACATGACAATGAGTATTGAGAAACAAAACCTCTCTGTGGGAAGTAGGCCATTGGGCTGGAGTACCTAGAGTGATATGGGTCCATGGAGTACGATGTACCGTGCAAGTAGCATGGAGTACGATGTACCGTGGGGTATCTTCGGATACGGTATCTTTGTGATACGAGGTATCTTTGTGATACGGTATCTTTGTGATACGGGGTATCTTCGGATACGGCATCTTCGAATGCGTGAGATCGGATAAGACTGACGGGTTGGATTGACCCACCTCCCGGGCGGTTCCCGATCAGGGTGAGACCTCGCACACTGGGATCCGTGAAGCTAGAGGGACTCACGAGGACATATATTGGCCAGTCCTGGTTATTACCGATATACAGTTATTGCCTAGTCTCGTATCTTGTGTATATATATACATACGTTTTCGGATATCGATGTTTTTCGAGAAACTGGATTTTTCATGATTTTGTGTGAGTCAGGATCACCCGAAGGAGGGGTTGAGTCCTGACTTTATTGTGAAATTTTTAAAGAGAAAGAAATGATTTAAAATAATTGCATGTTGAATTTTCTGTGCAAACTTGATTTACATAGCATCATAATTCACATCATTTGTTTCAAAATGTGTGGAGAAAGGGTGGTTTATGCACGGCATCACGTTCATGTAGGTAGTATGGTTACCTACTTGTTTGTAGGATTGCCTTACTGAGCTTGATGTGCTCACCCCTTTCATTTTCTCCCACAGATAATCTCCAGTTGAAGTTGAGGCGACTCAATACTGCATTCCGGATATCCGCTGCGGCCCATCAACATAAGGTATATACACTTGTACATATTGTATCTACATAAGCATAGCACAGTAACATGTTTGTAAGTGTCTCTAGGGGATGTATAAATATTGTAGACAATTTATAAATGACTGGAGAAGAAATAAGTACTATGGTAAATGTATGGTGGGACTGGCATTGACGCACAGCCCAATTATTAGTGGAGTGTTGGTCACGATTTGAGGACAGGTAAGAATTTAAGTAAGAAAATAATAAAACGCGAAAAATTAACTCTGATATTTGGGTAGTTTGGGTCGTGACAATTATTATGGTATCAGAGCACAATTGGTCTGATGTGTGTCAGTGTCAGTAATTAAGAAATTACATCCCCGTGTTACTGTGCTTAGTTAGATACAATAGTGTATATCGAGATGGGCTTGACTAAGAAATGGTTGAGAATGCAGGAATGCTTAATATGAGTCGCGTTAGATGAGATAGTGCACGAGGCAGAGGTCGTAGAGGTAGACCTGAATCTGCTAAGTCGTGCTGAGTTTGACTATGAGAATCATGATGAAATTGAAATGGAGGCTAATGTTGAGTATGCCCCACAGAGTCCGACAGAGTGATCGGATGGTATTGAGACACACTTCGCGAGATTGGAGCGGAGTGTGGAGATTATTTTGAGGAGCTAATTGCTCAGATTATGTATGAGATCAGAGGGCGCAGCGGAGCATTGGTGGAAACCCGCTCGACCCATCTTAAGAGTTGAGATGAGAAATATCTTGGATATATTTCGGTGACAGGATATCCCGGACATGATTTAAAGGAAATTTTAAGGAAAAATTTCTTACATTGCCCAGGAATACTAAAGTGATTATGAGTATGAAACTCAGTTATATTCTTGGACAGATATTACCTCGACACTATGAACAAGTGACAGTCGAGATGTCTAAAAGTTCATGAAATAGCTCAACTTTTCAACTTGAGTTCGATTGGCCCCGCGAGATATTACCTATATCGAGGCAGTGCGCAGATTTGCAGTTGGGTAAATAAGAACATGAACTGCACGCCTCTGAGATTTGGAAAGGTAGTGAGGGCTGAAATAGAGACAGAAAAGAGAATCGAGAAATGACAGAGATGTTAAAAAAATGGGAAAGTGGTAATTGGTAAAAGATCTGATTTGACCAGTTATGGAGTAAGATAATTGGTAAGGCCCCAGTGTATCCAATTTTGGCACTCTTGAGGGCATTGTGATTGGAGGACCCCGACCTGCTACGAAGCAGAGTAGCAGTGTGATCACTGTAAAATGTGTGGTGGATACCACAGAAGGAGGGTCTATACCTACACGGTATTGACGAAATGGCCGTTAAATGTGGTAAGACGGACCATTGATTTAGGATTGCTTAGAGTTGAGCGAGATCGCCCCATAGAAAAGTAAAGAGACAGAGAAAAATTTCGTAGGTATAGCTGCAACGAAAAGGCAGGCTATAGTCGAAAAGAAAAAGGAAAGTAGGCTATTGGACGAAGGCGAGAGGATGTCTTGGACCAGGACACCATTGATGTTTCATGGATGTGGTGTAAGATACCACACTTGTTATGAATAACGAAGTACATATGTTCATTAATCCTGGTGCCACACATTTATTCATACCGCCTTCATTCGCATATAAGTGAGTAAAAAGCATGAATGCCTACATCATCGGGCACAATATTGATAAATGAGTACCCCAATAGAGGAGGATTAATTAACGGAATACTGATATAGAGATTTTAAGTAATAAAAAGGGGTGCGACAGTTGAAATTAAAGGAGTAAAGGATTATATTCACGGAATGAATAAAGACAAGAGTTTCGTCATGATTGATATACGAAGGAGATAATCCTTGAGATATGTTGATTATAAATACAAGATGTATTGGAGCAAGAGGCGTATGCTAGGTAAGAACATCCTTACGATATGAAGTCATTAGGATTAGAGCAATTAGTAGCGAATATAAATTATGACCACAGAGACTGAGGTATAACGTAGTTGTGGTTAAGTCTGAAGGTTAATAAAGGTATTTCAAAATACCTCCCCGCCTGAAGACTTGACAGCGTCTAGATATATATATAACCTATAACGGGAAATCAATCATCGTAATCAATACCTGTAGCATTAGGATACATTTACTAAGACGATAAGAATATTAAAATTCGACAAATCCTAAAGGTTAACATAGTAAATTTAATAGGTGCCGTTAAGGTAAGGAAAAGGAAATGGCGCAGGTTAGTACCTGAAAACGTAAGCGATGTTGAAGGATCTTATACGCTTATGCGTAAATAAGTCAAGGATTGGACCGATTTGTAATCATCATTATCGATGATATATTGGGTGTAGTTAAAGTCCAGGGCCATTTATAAGCAATAATTGAAGATGGCTTTTACAGATGGATTGTTACGAGTTCTAAAAGGATATGCCTTGTCGACACGTTTAACTAAGAAAACGTGGTCTTGGAATAAGATGATAGTTGTGACATGAATTTCGATGTAGTGAAGTATGAATTGACCACCGTGAATAATTTCATCATACCCAACAGCTCAAAAGGTTCTCAGTGAGTATGGATACCTCAAAATTATGAAGGAGCTGTATATTGATGTATAATGGGAAGATACCCATGATTTAAAATTGACAGCAGTAGTACTTGTACCGAGGATATGGTACTATTATGTACATGGTGAGAAATTGTGGATATGCACTGATCATAAAGCCCGAGTATCTGTTTTCACAGAAAGAGGTAAATATGAGAATACATAGTGGGTTAGAGCTTCTGAGAGAGTTGATTTGTGAAAATTGTACCACCCAGGAAAGGCTAATGTGATGACTGATGTCTTGAGTAGAAAGAGCCTCGGGATGGTACCACATGTGATGGTCAGGGAGCGTGAGCTGCTAGAGCAGTTGTGAACCTCGGTAGTGATGTGATCCCTTCTGATGATGACAGTGATTGTGTGACAGCTAGCCTGATGATTAGAACCGGATGAGAGTGCCCGAATTTGCCAGGCTTAGCGTGATGATCGACCGGATGTCGATAGTTTGGGTCTGATTCAGAAGGGTACAGTGACAGAGATCACAAAGAGTGTGATAATGATTTACAGAGAGGTTCAGAGACAGTATAAGTGCTCCCCAGGACCACAGTTGATGAGATAGTAATGTTGTCAGAAGCTCACTCTTCGGGATATACAGTGCATACGGAAAGTAACGATTATATATATGAAATATCTAAAAAGGGTATTGGTGGTCAGATGTGGAAAGAGATAAGGTAGAGTATTAAAAGTCTGTAGAGTTATTGCAGCCTCTACCTATATAGACACGGCACGAAAAACGAGAGCAAGTCTCCATGAATGTCGTGATGGGTTATAGAGGACCCAGATAAATCAGGAGACTATTTGGATGATAGTCGATAGAGTGACTAAGTCTACCCACTTTTTGGTTATGAACTCCCCAGATACTCAGAGTGTGTATGAGGATTTGTGTGTAAGGAAGCTTGTAGAGCATTTAGTAGCGTTCCAGTGAGCATGGTATCATATAGGGATTCCCGCTTCACTTCTTACTTCAGGGAATATTTTTAGGAAGCTATGGGAACCCGACTAAGTATTAGCACAGCTTTCCATCCTCAGACAGATGGTCAGTCAGAGAGGACTGTACAGGTTCTGGAGGATCCGATGAAAGCGTGTGCCATTGATTTTATAAGCTCCTGGAATGAACAATTAATTTCTAATTGAATTCGTTAATAGTGACAGTTGTCACTTGAGTATCGGGATAACAAGATATGAGGCAATGTATGGCTGTAGGGGTTGTTCCCCAAATTTGGATAAGAAAAAGTGGGTGACAGATACGATCATTTTTGACTTTGGATAATAAGTCTCTGAGAATGGTTAGTTAAGGATGAGAGATTAAGAACACCTCAGAGCAGATAGGCAAGTATTGGAATTCACCCTTGGTGAATTAATATGATTGAAATGTTTATTGTCCTAAGAGAATAAGGACATGGCGAGCTTTTGGAAGAAGGTAAATTGAGTTGCGCTGGATTGAATATTTTGAGAGATTGGACAAGTGGGAGATAAGACCTGTAGGTTGGCGTTATCACCTGAATTAACAGGCACCCACAATGTGTCTCAGCTTTTGATGCTTCGGGAATACTATTCAGATCCAGCATAGGTGATTGGATATGAATTTCAAAAGTCCAATTTAATGAAAATATAAGTATATTGAGAAGTTGATTCGGGCATTAAACAGGAAAGAGAAAGTATTAAGGTTTAAGACGATCTCCCTAATTAAAGTCCTTTGGTAGTAATACACTCCGGAGAAGGTCACATAAGAAATTAAGAGTATGATACAATCGATGTACCCGGAGTTGTATATGGACTCATGTGAATTGGTTCTAATTTGGAGGACCAAATTCCTTAAGTGGGGGAGAGTTGTAAGACCCGAATTTAATTAAAATATGAAAAGTAAATATGAAATAAAGGAGTATTTGTGAAGGGAAGTCAGGTTAAATTAATCCCGAACACGTGTAAGGGCAAAACGGTCAAAAGACTGAAGGCCGGTATAAATTTGAGAAGAAAAATTTAATTAAAAATAACGCATTGAGAAATCTTGGTCAATAAAGATGAAATAAAATTATTTTGGGTTAAATTGATCAAGATATTAATTTATTGGAATTAATCGGGATTAATTGGAATTTTTAGTTCGGAAAAATAATCCCGAAAATAATCAAAAAATATATCGAAAAGTCACCCGGGACAACATCCCGAAAATACGAAGAAATTATACCCGAAAAAGAGGTTAAAATATAATAAATAAATTAAATAAAAATTAAAATAATTGAATAAGAATAAAATAATAATTTTAAGAGATATTTTGGGTATTTATAGTATTTTAATGAATAGTAAAATAATTAAAATAAATAAATAAAAAAAAAGAATCTGAAAAAAAAAAAGGAAGAGAGAGAGAATGGGTCGGGGAGAGAGAAAGAGAAACGGAGCCGGAAAGGGGGAGAAGATCCGGCGATCCTTGATCGCCGACGACCACCGGGAAATGGAGAGGAGAGGCCGGCGACCTCACTGGTACCGGCAGCATGCCCAACCAACGCCGAAGGAAGCCGATCGGAGGAGAGAAAGGCCGACGGGATTAAGGGGCTCGGTCTCGGCGAACGGCGGCGATCCGGGCGGAACCGAGGTCCGATTTCGAGAGCCCAGGCGACGACGGTGCTTTTGAGACCGATAGCACCCGACAAAACGGCGGGAAACGCCGACGACGGCCAAGAGGAAGGAAATGGGTCCGACGGCCGGGGAGAAGAGGCCGAACCGGCGGCGTTCCGGCGAGCTTGACCTAAGCCGAGGCCAAATTTGAGACGCGGACAACCTTGCGGAGCCACTGGCGGTGGAAGCCGGCGGAGAACCGGCCGGCAAGGCAGTGAACCGGCGGTGAACCGACCGAACCGGAGAAAATCGGCGGTCTGAACCGGACTGAACCGGTTCAGCCAAAAAAAGGGGAAAAAAGGAAGAAAAAGGGAAAAAGAAAAAGAGAAAAAATTGGGGAAAATTCCTGTGATGCAATTGAGCTTCGGGTAAGTCGACAAGCGGTCAAATTGACCCGATTTAAATTTGGAATAGTTTATTTAATTAAATTTTGATCGAAAAGTTTACCCGAAAATGTAATTAATTGTGTAGCTCGACGATTAGCATCCACCGAGGGCTCGAGACAGCCTCGATTTACGTACTAACATGGAATCTCGGGTAAGTGACCCTTATTTACGACAATTACCTCGTTATGCGTGATATTGATTTGATTTCCTCATAAATTGAATTAAATTATGGAAATTTAGATAAATTGTCGTAAATAATCGATTTAGTTATTCGAGAATTAGAACGAGGCCCAATAAATTATTGGTGGGCCCAATGAGCCCAATAGGCCTCGATAAAGTGAAAATTAAGTGAAAAACGGGCTTAAGGCCGATTAAGGCCCATTAAGGTGCAATCGGGCCCAATAGGGGTAAATGGGCCCAATGATTTAAATTAAGCTCAGAAAATATTAAATACAATTAAATTGTATAATATCTGACCTGAGGAATATTAATACGCAGTTTCGGGCATTTGATTGGGAGCATATCGGACTGCGCGACGAGATAACAATGGAAAAGAAAAGGTCAGACTCGACAGGAAAATAAGGTAAGGGAATTCTACGGACTGCTAGAGGTAAACTCTACGAAATTTTAAATTCATATGCAGTCTTTAAAATTTATCTGAAGGGTCTAGAGGTCGAATAATAATTTTAGTGCCCCGAATGGGCAAATTACTAAAATACCCTTGTCAAGGGAAAAATCTAAAAATTTAGGAAAAATTGGGAGGAGCAAGGACAAGGGGTTCCTGCTCGTTCTGGAGGTATTTCAACACATGCATGAGTAGGCTGGCTCACTTTTAAAGAAAAATGCATAGCATTGCATATCTTAAACGATGTGATTTCTGTGAAAACTATTTGGAGATAACCGAGCCGCCTACGTGTTTTATTTACGTGTGACGTGCTAGAGCTCAGCTCGCACGATGTTTGATTTGTGTGATGCATGCATTAGTGCTGGAGCGAGAGCTCGCACTAGAGTTTTACATGCATAGGTGCTAGAGTATAACTCGCACCAGATTTCATATGCTTTTTCGTGACACGGTGCTAGAGTCTAACTCGCACCAGATTTTACATAATTTTCATGACAGGGTGCTGGAGTTTAACTCGCACCAGATTTTATAAGACTTTCATATGATTTATATACAGAGTGCTGAGCGTAGCTCGCACTAGTTTTACTGGATTTGGGGAGTAGCGCTGTCTGCCCTTGGAGTCAGCCAAAAGGCCCAACAGGCTCAAAAGACCTCTTAAGTAGGGTGAGAGTGAGGGATGAGGTTGGCGGCCTTGTGGGGATGTAAAGCGGGCTCTGCCAGTTTTATTTGACTTGATAGAGTGCTGAGCATCGCTCGCACCGATTTTATGAGAATATACGATAAGCCGTGCTTGGAGCATCGGGTAGACTGTGTGTCACCGATTAAATAGGCTCGCACGTGCGTTTTAAGACATGGCAATGATTATTGAGAAACAAAACCTCTCTGTGGGAAGCAGGCCATTGGGCTGGAGTACCTAGAGTGATATGGGTCCATGGAGTACGATGTACCGTGCAAGTAGCATGGAGTACGATGTACCGTGGGGTATCTTCGGATACGGTATCTTTGTGATATGGTATCTTTGTGATACGGGGTATCTTCGGATACGGCATCTTCGGATGCGTGAGATCGGATAAGACTGACGGGTTGGATTGACCCACCTCCCGGGCGGTTCCCGATCAGGGTGAGACCTCGCACACTGGGATCCGTGAAGCTAGAGGGACTCACGAGGACATATATTGGCCAGTCCTGGTTATTACCGATATACAGTTATTGCCTAGTCTCGTATCTTGTGTATATATATACATACATTTTCGGATATCGATGTTTTTCGAGAAACTGGATTTTTCATTATTTTGTGTGAGTCAGGATCACCCGAAGGAGGGGTCGAGTCCTGACTTTATTGTGAAATTTTTAAAGAGAAAGAAATGATTTAAAATAATTGCATGTTGAATTTTCTGTGCAAACTCGATTTACATAGCATCATAATTCACATCATTTGTTTTAAAATGTGTGGAGAAAGGGTGGTTTATGCACGGCATCACGTTCATGTAGGTAGTATGGTTACCTACTTGTTCGTAGGATTGCCTTACTGAGCTTGATGTGCTCACCCCTTTCATTTTCTCCCACAGATAATCTCCAGTTGAAGTTGAGGCGACTCAGTACTGCATTCCGGATATCCGCTGCGGCCCATCAACATAAGGTATATACACTTGTACATATTGTATCTACATAAGCATAGCACAGTAACATGTTTGTAAGTGTCTCTAGGTGATGTATAAATATTGTAGACAATTTATAAATGACTGGAGAAGAAATAAGTACTATGGTAAATGTATGGTGGGACTGGCATTGACGCACAGCCCAATTATTAGTGGAGTGTTGGTCACGATTTGAGGGCAGGTAAGAATTTAAGTAAGAAAATAATAAAATGCGAAAAATTAACTCTGATATTTGGGTAGTTTGGGTCGTGACATAAACTTTCTCAGCTCATCCATTCGCTAGTAGACTTATTAGCTGTGTGAATGATAGTGTATGTTGGCTTAAGTTCACCTAATCCCAACCTCTTTTAAACAACAAGGGGCATCAAATTGACAATAGACACTAGGTTACATAAGGCATTAGGAAATATCTACTCACTAGTGCCAAATCTTGGAAAAAAAAGAAAGAGAAAAATGAACCAAGTGAAATGAAAAACCAAAATTAGAGAAGAACATATGAAAGATTTAGCCAAAGGTAAGAAATGTTAGTTTATGCCCTAGAGCAAACTCACTTGGTGAAAGGTATGGTACCATAACAAAACATGTTCACTTGAAAAGTGACATGAAAAGTTTCTCTTCACCATTTTAGTTGATTTTATTAACACATAAAGACTTCAAGATCAAATGAAGCCCTTAGAATAACATAAGCCTTGCAAGGGATCCATAATATGGTTATAATTATGAAAATACTTAAACATCAAAGCTTAGTTCTTAAATATTATTCTTGGTTATTTTACTATCAAGACATGACATTAACAATGCTCAAAGATCAGTATGTGCTAAGCCTCCTTACTTATGAAGTAAGTTATCGTTCTCATAGATTGAAATATTGAGATATATGAAGTTAGCATGCGGGTGTTTATTGGGGAATAAGTTCATTAAACATGACTTGTAAGGCCCATAAATTCATATGTATTCTTTATGATTTTGTGATGTACATACAAGTTACATTTGATACGAATCATAAGAAATCAAAATTTTTAAGTTTCAAATGTGAATGAAATGCAAAACGAGTAGTGAAGCAAATTGAATATGAATATACCTTTGAATTTCTGGGAAAATTGCAGCAGGAATGCTGCAGATGAAGGGCAGATTGATCTCATTAGCAGGGGAAGATCGATCTCATCGCCTGGAAATACCATGTAAAGCATTTTGCAAGAGGGAGATCGATCTCGGGTGAATTCTGGTTGAAGCAGATCGATCTCTAAAGGGTTTTGGATAGCACAGATCGATCTCTTCTCAAGGGCCAGATCGATCTCTAAATGATTCTGTTTGAAGTAGATCGATCTCATACCAAGGGGTAGATCGATCTTACCTTTTAAATTTTAAATTCTGAAGAGATAAACACAGGGCACATCGATCTCTCACAGCTAGGAGATCGATCTCCTAAGGTAATTCTATATAAACTCGACTGCTGCATCTTCTTCCCTGAAAACCAACCAAATCCTCTATTGAAAATAAAGTGAAAACCTAACTTTCTTTGTAAGACCCACTTTGTATGTAATTGTTGCTATATTCCTTATGATTCATGTGATGTACACTTCTATATATTCATTGAATCATAAGAAGAGCATTGACTAAAATTAAATTTGTGAAGCAAAATAAAATGAAATATCAGTGAACATCGAAAGTAATAAAATACGAGCCGAAATGGCCAATGATCAAACAAAAATGATCAAAATGAAGTTAACCGAAAATACGAAATTAAAATAAGAAAGATGGGGGATGTATGAAGGAAAGTCAGGTTAAATTGATTTCAAAACAAGAGCAGGGGTAAAATGGTCAAAATATCAAAATCCGATAATAGGGCGATAAGAAAATTTTAATTAAAAATAAGGATGTAAGATATCTTGATCAATAATGAGGGAATTATACAATTTTGAGTCAATTGATCAAGATTCGAAATTTTTAAAAATATACCAAAAAATTTCTCGAAACAATATCTCGAAAAATACGAAGGAATAATATCAAAAATTGAAGGAAAATGTATTTAATAAATTAAATTAAATTAATTAAATTAAATTAGAATAAAATAATATAAGTTGTAGATATTTTGGATTATTGTAGATTATTTTAATGAATAGTGTAATAGTTAAATAATAATAATAATAATAATAATAATAATAATAATAATAATAATAATAATAATAATAATAATAATAATAATAATAAAGAGATATCTTGATCGATAATGAGGGAATTATACAATTTTGAGTCAATTGATCAAGATTCGAAATTTTTAAAAATATACCAAAAAATTTCTCGAAACAATATCTCGAAAAATACGAAGGAATATATCAAAAATTGAAGGAAAATGTATTTAATAAATTAAATTAAATTAATTAAATTAAATTAGAATAAAATAATATAAGTTGTAGATATTTTGGATTATTGTAGATTATTTTAATGAATAGTGTAATAGTTAAATAAATTATAATAATAATAATAATAATAATAAAAGAGAGAAAAGGATCGGGATAAACCCGAAACAGGAAACCGAAAAAAAATGACCCGCGACCCCCACAGACGATCCCAGCACATCGACAACCGACAGCCTCCGACGAAGCCACAAGGAGGAAGAGGAGAGGCCGACGATCACGTGGGCACCGAAAACGCGCCGTCAGGTGACCGGAGGAAGCCGATCGGAGCGAAGGAAGACCGAGGGAGAAATGGGCCGATTCCCGGTGAACCACCGCGACTGGGCTGGAACGGAGGCCACCGACGCATTCAGGGGGAGGAGCCGGTTCTTTTGAGACCGGTCTTGGCCGGCAAGACCGTCGGAAACGCCGGCGACGACAAGAGGCAGGAAACGGCACCGTTTGGCCAAAAGGAGAGGGAAGGAAAAGGAGGGAAAAGGAAGGAAAGAGGAAAAGAAAAGAAAGGAAAAGGAAAGAAAAGAAAGGAAAAAGAGGAAAAGGAAATAAAATTTACCGGGGACGACTCGAGATTCGGGTAAGTTGACCGAGGGTCGAGATTGACCTACGGGTAAATTTCGGGAATTTAATTTAATATTATTTTAATGGAAAATAATCTGGATTTACCTAATTGTGCAGTTTTACGACAGAGACCGAACGAGAGCTGATTGAGCTCTGATTTTCGTACCCCGCATAGTATCGAGTAAGTACAGTTTAATTTAGGCAATATGAGTTCTTTAAATACAGAGTTTTAATTATTTTACGGAATTATGGATTAATTTCGCATAGAAAGGAATATTTCTCGGAGTTATAATATAATTGTCGTAAATGGTATACGGGCTATCCAATGAATTTGGAACGAAACCCGATAATTATTAGTAAGCTACATAAGCCCAGTATACCCGAAGAAGAGAATTAATAAATATAAAAGGGCTGAAATGGGCCGAGACCCAATGAGGTAGATAGGGCCCAATACTTTAAAGTTGGTTAGTAAATGCAATATGCTGATCAAGATAATTGAATTAACCTCGACTATGTGGTTATATGCAGTTACGTACCTTTGGTTGGCGCGCATTTGGACTAAGAGGTTCGGTATCATCGAGACAGGTTTAGTCTGCGCGCGATTCCAGGTAAAGTAATCTTACGAACTGCTAGAGATAGCTTTATGAATTTTTTACGCCATATACAGTCATTTAAATTGTCTGAAGGGTCTAGATTTGAGATAAAAATTTTAGGGCCCCGGATGGACAAATTACCAAAATACCCTTGTCAAGGGTAAAATTCCAAGTTTTAGGAAAAAGTGTAAGGAGAAAGAACAAAGGGTTCCTGCTCGTTTTTGAAGTATTTTGGTACATGCATGGGTAGGTCGGCTAACTTTTAAATGAAATTGCACAACATTTCATATTTTCAACAAACGTTGATTTTCGTTGAAATCGATTTGAGAAAAGTAGCCGCCTACGTGACCTTTCATAAATGTGACATGCTAGAGCTCAGCTCGCACGAGTTTTGATTTGTGCAATGCTTTCATTAGTGCTGGAGCGAGAGCTCGCACTAGAGGTTTACATGATTTTCATGACAGGGTGCTAGAGGCTAGCTTGCACCATATTTATATATATATAAGCTTTTCGTGGCAGAGTGCTAGAGCTTAGCTCGCACTAGTTTTACTTGATTTTATGAGAGTGCTGGAGCACCGCTCGCACTATTTTTCTAAGATCATACGATGAGCCATGTTTGGAGCAGCGGGTGACTGTGTGTCACACCGATTTAATAGGCTCGCACGTGCGTTTGGAGACATGGCATGAGTATGCAGATATGATATGGGTCTACGGAGTACGTTGTACCGTGCAAGTAGCATGGAGTACGCTGTACCGTGTGGCATCTTCGGATGAGTGGTATCTTCGGATACGCGTGGCATCTTTGGATGCGTGGTATCTTCGGATACGTGTGGCATCTTTGGATGCGTGGTATCTTCGGATACGTGTGGCATCTTTGGATGCGTGGTATCTTCGGATACATGTGGCATCTTCGGATGCGTGGTATCTTCGGATACGTGTGGTATCTTCGGATACGTGTGGCATCTTCAGATGCGTAGGGTCGGATAAGACCGACGGGATGGAGTGACCCACCTCCCGAGCGGTTCCCGATCATAGTGAGATCCCGCACACTAGAATCCGTGTAACAGAGGGACTCCTGAGGACACATGGCCATAGTCCTGGTTATTACCGACATACAGATATTGCCTAGTCTCGTATCCCGTATATTTATGTTTTCTGATATTAATGTTTTCGAGAAACACAATTTTGTGGATTTTGTGTAAATCAGGGCTACCCGAGGGAAGGGTTGAGTCCTGATCTTATTATGGAATTTTAACCGAGAAATAATGATTTAAAAGATATGCATGTTAAGTTTTCATGCTTTTGGGATTACATGTGAATTATTTTACATGACATCTGATAATTCTATATTTTTAGAATTATTTGTGCTTAATTTCTTAATTAATTATTTAAATCTCCAATTTATTTTGTTAATTATCCCTTTTATTTAATTAAAATTCTCATGTTTACAGATAAATTAAATCCAGATGAATTTTGAATATTTCGGTAGAAAATGGACCGAAATTGGGCTAAAATCGAGATTGGACCAGCGGACAACACGAGCCTAACACATTTAATTGCACAAAAACACAGATGACATGAAAATATTATTTTTCAAGGAGCCAATGGTGTGAAGACAAGTGGCCAAATAATGTCAATTCATTTAGGATGGAAATATTACAATTGTACCCCTAAGTGTGTGTATAAATAGAAAAAGATGTCAATTGAAAAGGGGTAGCTTAGGTTAGTTTTTAGTCTTTTAGGTTAAACATTTATTTTAGGTTTTATTTTTCTTTAAGCTTTTTATGTTCTTTGGCTGGTGACAGCAGCCACCATTGTTTATTTTCTTCTAGGATTTATTCAGTTTTCATTCATTGTTATCTTACTGTTTTAGTTTTAATTTAAAGTATTATTTTTATTTTGTTCTCTCGGTTTCCTTCCTAGTTTCGGTACTGTTTTGATCCTCTCTTTTTCTATTTCAATTTCTCTCGATTTGCTTCCTATTTCGATTTCTTCATTGATTTTTACTGCTTATTCATATTTCTTAATTCCTAGTGGTAGCTCTTGGTTTCTTAATTTTTATTGTTCATTGGTTTTGCTTCCATTAGTTTTCATATCCTCGGTGTTCTTCAATCTGTCTGTTGGTGTTAATGGATGCTGACCGGTGTTAAAGGGTTATAATCTAAGTCAACTGGAACATTAGAGCTTCATGGGAGTATTGGACAGGAACCATTGTCGATTCACTCTGTTACCCTCTGTTTCGTTTTCTCCTACTGTTAACAAATGATTTTCTGCATTTAAGTTGTTAGCGGTTCAATGCTTCATGCCATGATTATTGGGTGATTGTAGAATGTTTGTAGATGGTTATCTAAGTAAGAATTCTTGATTGATACAACTAGGATTAGTTTCATTAGTTATTAAGTTTGCTTGTTTACTGCAATTTATCATTTTGGTTTGGTAGTGTTGATGGTTCGGCATTCATGTTCTTAAATCATTAAATCATGGTATAATCTCCTGATTGAAGTTCATTCAGCAGTTGATTATAGGACAGCAGTGATAGGGACAGTAGCAGCAACCTGGGGCAGACAGCAGGTGTGGAACTCGGCAGGAGCAAAGACACGGACCCGAGCAGAGCCAGTCATCGTATCTGGGCAGAGAACAAACCAGCAAGCTGGAGCAGTTGCATGACCATGTAGCAGTAAGCACCGTACAGTAGAGGCAGTGGCCAGCACCTGGAGGCAGAAGGAGACAAACCGCAGCTTACCAGATGCCAACCCGAGAACACCTGGAGGCAGAGCAGCTCCACGAGGAAGAAACGTGTACAGTGGCATTTCGGGACCACTCGGTTTAGTGTAGGACAAGGCCACGTTTGGCTTGATCTTCTTAATGATTAATTCATTTTTACATGTATTTTAAGTAGTTAGTTTATTAGTTAGTTTAGTTAGTCCCTCAATTGCATTCATTTACTTTGTTTAATTAGTTAATTTTGATTTAATTAGGTTATTAAATAATTTTTAATCTAGCATTAGGAATTTACTTAATATTAATTTAGATAATTCATTTTATGCATTTTTAGTCTTAGAAAAAAAAATTCCAAAATTATGTTCATGCATTAGTAAGTGTTAATTTAGATATATTTAGGAGTAAATTTTAATCCATTAGTTTAGACATTTAAATTCATGATTAATTTTCTAGGATTTTATTTTATTAGATCTTAAGTTAGTTTAAATTGCAATTTGTTATTAATTAGATTAATTTGCATGCACAATACATTTTTAGCTTGTTTGATTATTAGTTTAAATAGTTTTATTGCTTTATGTTTATATTTGCATTTTATTTTAATTGCGTTTTAACTGTTTTAATTTCTTTTGCAGGTTTTTGATTTTAATTGAGTTGAGTACTGTAAGTAATTTAGCTCGGTTTATTTTCTTTATTTTATAGTTGTTATCAGTATTTTAATTTTAGCCTTGTAGACCACCCATCAATATTTCATAATTTGCTAGGATATACTTAGGGTAAAAGTAACCGGTAGTTAATTAGGCTAACAACTTCTCTGTGGGACGATAATTTCGGGACTCAAATCCCATTATTACTTGGACGACCCGTGCACTTGCGGATAGATACCGTTAGGGCTTGTCAACATCATAACATAGCATATGTTTTGGAAATGTGTGGAGAAGGGGTGGTTTATGCATGGCACTACGTTCATGTAGGTTGTATTGTTATCTACTTGTTCGTAGGATTGCCTTATTGAGCTTGATGTGCTCACCCCTTTCATTTTCTCACACAGATTTCTTCCAGTAGATTGGGAGGCGACTGGGTACGGCATTCTAGTTGTCCGCTGCTGCCTATCTTTGGAGGTATATACACGTTATATATGTTTTTTGTATCTAAATAACTTGAGCACAATATTATATTTTGTATGACACTGGGATGTATAAAGTGGGTATAAATATGAAATGAAATGGAAAAAGTTTAGTGTAGAATATATGAACTTGTATTTAAATTAAATTGTGCACTAATTGTAAACGTATGGAGATGACATGGGCACTAACATACAGCCCAATTATTGGTTATGGTTGGTCACGATTCGAGGTAAGTATGAAATAAATAAAACGTGAAAAATTTACTCTGATTTTTGGGTAGTTTGGGTCATGACATTCTTACTCCAAAAATCATCACTTTTCAATAAGTTTTAAGAGAGATTTGCTTCAGCAAAGTTGTTCCTTGTGAGGAGGAGAAAACATAGTTGAAAACTAGAAGCTGAAATCAAGGATTGAAGGAGCAAGGTGAATTTCCCCCAATTTGACGAAAAGAGGAAAAATCAAGCTAGGTAAGATTTCAATACACCAACTTCAAGTATGTTAATATAGGTATCTTGGTGAGTTGATTAGTCTATGTTTTGTTGGTTGAAAATGTAAGACCCGAATTTAATTAAAATACAAAATAAATGAGTATTCGTGAAAGGAAGTCGGGTTAAATTAATCCCGAACACGTGTAAGGGTAAAACGGTCAAAAGATCGAAAGCCGGAGTAAATTCGATAAGGAAATTTAATTAAAAATATGGATTTGAGAAATCTTGGTCAATAAAGGTGAAATAAATTTATTTTGGGTTAAATTGATCGAGATATTAATTTATGGGAATTAATCGGGACTTTTAGTTCGGAAAAATAATCCCGAAAATAATCGAAAAATATACTGAAAAGTCATTCGGGATAATATCCCGAAAATACAGAGAAATTATACCCGAAAAAGGGTTAAAATATAATAAATAAATTAAATAAAATAAAATTAGTTAATTTGAAATAAAATAATAATTTTTGGTAGATATTTTGGGTATTTTAATGTATTTTAATAATTAAAATATTAATAAAATAAATAAATAATAAAAGATAAATAATAAATGAATTGAAAAAAAAAAAGGAAATCTGAAAACCAAATCGGGGAGAGAGAAAGAGAAGCAGAGACAAAAAATGAAGCAGCCGATCGGAGGAGGGAAAGCACCAAGGAGAAACGGCCCGATTTTCGGCGATCCACGGCGACTGGGCGTGAATGGAGGCCACCGGCGTGACCGTGAGGAGGAGGCGGTCCTTTTGAGACCGATAGCAGCCGACGAGATGGCCGGAATCACCGGCGACGGCCAAGACCGAAAATGGGTTTTCGACGCCGGGGAGAAGAGGCCGAACCGGCGGCGTTCCGACGACCCCGACCGAAACCGAGGGCAGATTCGAGCTGCAGACAACCTCGCGGAGTTGCTGGCGGTGGAAGCTGACGGAGAACCGGTCGGCAATACTGTGAACCGGAGCGAACCGGAGTGAACCGGGGTGAACCGGCGGGTCTGAACCGGTCCGAACCGGACTGAACCGGTTCAGCCAAAAAGAGAGGAAAAAAAGGAGAAAAAGGGAAAAAGAAAAAGAGGAAAAATTGGGGAAAAATTTTCGGCGATGCAATCGAGCTACGGGTAAGTCAGTAGTGGTCGAAATTGACCCGAATTAAATTTTGGAGTATTTAATTTAATTAATTTTAGACTGAAAACTTACCCGAAAAATTGTGGAATTGTGTAGCTTGACGATTGGCATCCACCGAGAGCTCGAGACAGCCTCGAATTTCGTACTAGCATGGAATCTCGGGTAAGTGACCCTTATTTACGACAGTTTACATCGTTATGCGTGATATGAATTTAAATTCCGCATAAATTGAATTAAATTATGGAAATTTAGATAAATTGTCATAAATATTAAATTTAGCAATTCGAGAGCTAGAACGAGACCCAATAAATTATTAGTGGGCCCATAACCCACAGGTCCCAGAATCGAAACCTAGTTGTAAGACCCGAATTTAATTAAAATACGAAATAAATGAGTATTCGTGAAAGGAAGTCGGGTTAAATTAATCCTTAACACGTGTAAGGGCAAAACGGTCAAAAGACCGAAAGCCGGAGTAAATTCGATAAGAAAATTTAATTAAAAATATGGATTTGAGAAATCTTGGTCAATAAAGGTGAAATAAATTTATTTTGGGTTAAATTGATCGAGATATTAATTTATGGGAATTAATCGGGACTTTTAGTTCGGAAAAATAATCCCGAAAATAATCGAAAAATATACTGAAAAGTCATTCGGGATAATATCTCGAAAATAAAGAGAAATTATACCCGAAAAAGGGTTAAAATATAATAAATAAATTAAATAAAATTAAATTAGTTAATTTGAAATAAAATAATAATTTTTGGTAGATATTTTGGGTATTTTAATGTATTTTAATGATTAAAATATTAATAAAATAAATAAATAATAAAAGATAAATAATAAATGAATTGAAAAAAAAAAGGAAATCTGAAAACCAAATCGGGGAGAGAGAAAGAGAAGCAGAGACAAAAAATGAAGCAGCCGATCGGAGGAGGGAAAACACCGAGGAGAAACGGCCCGATTTTCGGCGATCCACGGCGACTGGGCGTGAACGGAGGCCACCGGCGTGACCGTGAGGAGGAAGCGGTCCTTTTGAGACCGGTAGCAGCCGACGAGATGGCCAGAATCGCCGACGATGGCTAAAACCGAAAATGGGTTTTCGACGCCGGGGAGAAGAGGCCGAACCGGCGGCGTTCCGACGACCCCGACCGAAACCGAGGGCAGATTCGAGCTGCGGACAACCTCGCGGAGCTGCTGGCGGTGGAAGCCGGTGGAGAACCAGCCGGCAAGACGGTGAACCTGAGCGAACCGGAGTGAACCGGGGTGAACCGGCGGGTCTGAACCGGTCCGAACTGGACTGAACCGGTTCAGCCAAAAAGAGAGGAAAAAAGGGAGAAAAAGGGAAAAAAAAGAGGAAAATTGGGGAAAAATTTCCGGCGATGCAATCGAGGTACGGGTAAGTCAGTAGTGGTTGAAATTGACCCGAATTAAATTTTGGAGTATTTAATTTAATTAATTTTGGACTGAAAACTTACCCGAAAAATTGTGGAATTGTGTAGCTTGACGATTGGCATCCACCGAGAGCTCGAGACAGCCTCAAATTTCGTACTAACATGAAATCTCGGGTAAGTGACCCTTATTTACGACAGTTTACATCGTTATGCGTGATATGAATTTAAATTCCGCATAAATTGAATTAAATTATGAAAATTTAGATAAATTGTCATAAATATTAAATTTAGCAATTCGAGAGCTAGAACGAGGCCCAATAAATTATTAGTGCGCCCAATGAGCCCAATAGGCCTCGATAATGTGAAAATTAAGTGGAAAACGGGCTTAAGGCCGATTAAGGTGCAATCGGGCCCAATAGGGGTAAATGGGCCCAATGATTTAAATTAAGCCCAGAAAATAGGAAATACAATTAAATTGTATGTTATCTGATCTGAGGAATAATTATACGCAGTTCCAGACATTTGATTGGGAGCATATCGGACTGCGCGACGAGACAACAGTGGAAAAGAAAATGTCAGACTCGACAAGAAAATAAGGTAAGGGAATTCTACGGACTGCTAGAGGTAAACTTTACGCAATTTCAAGTTCATATGCAGTCTTTAAAAATTATCTGAAAGGTCTAGAGGTCAAATAATAATTTTAGTGCCCCGAATGGGCAAATTACCAAAATACCCTTGTTAAGGGTAAAATTTACAAATTTAGGAAAAATTGGAAGGAGCAAGAACAAGAGATTTCTGCTCGTTCTGGAGACATTTTAATGCATGCATGAGTAGGCTGGCTAACCTTGAAAGAAAATGCACAGCATTGCATACTTTCAACGATGAAATTATCTTGAAAACTGTTTTGAGGAAACAGAGCCGCCTACGTGTTTTTATTTACATGTGACATGCTAGAGCTTAGCTCGCACGATGTTTGATTTGTGTGATGCATGCTCGCACTAGAGTTTTACATGCATAGGTGCTAGAGTATAACTCGCACCAGATTTCACATGCTTGTTTCGTGACACGGTGTTAGAGTCTAACTCGCACCAGATTTTACATGATTTTCGTGACAGGGTGCTGGAGTTTAACTCGCACCAGATTTTATAAGATTTTCAGGTGATTTATATATAGAGTGCTAGAGCCTAGCTCGCACTAGTTTTACTGGATTTGTAGAGTAGCACTGTCTGCCCTTGGAGTCAGTCAAAAGGCCCAACAGGCTCAAAAGACCTCTTAAGTAGGGTGAGAGTGAGGGATGAGGTTGACGGCCTTGTGGGGTGTAAAGCGGGCTCTGCCGATTTTACTTGATTTGATGAGAGTGCTGAGTATCGCTCGCACTGATTTTATGAGAACATGCGATGAGCCGTGCTTGGAGCATCGGGTAGATTGCGTGTCACCGATTTAATAGGCTCGCACGTGCGTTTTGAGACGTGGCATGAGTATTGAGAAACAAAACCTCTCTGTGGGAAGCAGGCCATTTGGGCTGGAGTACCTAGAGTGATATGGGTCCATGGAGTACGATGTACCGTGCAAGTAGCATGGAGTATGATGTACCGTGGGGTATCTTCGGATACGGTATCTTTGTGATACGGGGTATCTTCGGATACGGTATCTTTGTGATACGAGGTATCTTCGGATATGGCATCTTCGGATGCGTAGGATCGGATAAGACCGACGGGTTGGATTGACCCACCTCCCGGGCGATTCCCGATCAGGGTGAGACCTCGTACACTGGGATCCGTGAAGCTAGAGGGACTCACGAGGACACATATGGCCAGTCCTGGTTATTGCCGTTATACAGATATTGCCTCGTCTCGCATGTCGACGATTTCGATGATTTAAACTGGGTTTTTAATTAAATGTGCATGATGGTTATTTCCATGCTTTTTAAACCCATGTGTGATGTATACCGATTTTCATGGTTTTGTGTGAGTCAGGATCACCCGAAGGAGGGGTCGAGTCCTGACTTTATTGTGAAAATTTTAATTGAGAAAGAAATGATTTGAAATAATTGCATGTTGAATTTTCTGTGCAAACTCGATTTACATAACATCATAGCTTTCATATCATCTGTTTTAAATGTGTGGAGAAAGGGTGGTTTATGCATGGCACCATGTTCATGTAGGTAGTATGGTTACCTTCTTGTTCGTAGGATTGCCTTATTGAGCTTGATGTGCTCACCCCTTTCATTTTCTCCCACAGATAATCTCCAGTTGAAGTTACGACGACTGAGTACTGCATTCCGGATGTCCGCTGCTGCCCATCATTTAAGGTATATACACTTGTACATATTGTATCTACATAAGCATAGCACAGTAACATGTTTGTAAGTAACTTTAGGGGATGTATAATTAATGTAAACAATTATAAATGACTGGAGAAGAAATAAGTTAGATGGTAAATATATGGTGGGACTGGCATTGACGCATAGCCCAATTTGTTAGTGGAGTGTGGTCACGATCAGAAGACATGTAAGAATTTAAGTAAGAAAATAAACAAAAGCGAAAAATTAACTCTGATTTTTGGGTAGTTTGGGTCGTGACAAAAAACACCTTTGAACATCTTAATCCTCCATGACTTAAAAATTAAGAAAATGAGAGAAAGTTGAATAGGAATGGATTTGATGATGATTTAAGCATGTATATATGATTGTAAGATAGTTTTGTGAAATACATGTGTTGGAATAGATGATGATTCAAAATAAGTATATGAGATGTATGGTGAAATGCCATAGTGGGAGAAAATAATGAACTTGAGGCATTGAGAGATTTATGCCAGTTCAATTTGAATCAGTAGACTTGATAAGTCTAATAGGTTATCAAGAAAAGAGTTGTAAAATCGAAATGGACTTAAGAGAGAGAAAGGTCCAATGAGATGTAACAAGGCCAAATAGGTGTGAAAAGGCCTAATGCATTGATTTGAAGTTCATGCGAGTGAAAATTAAGCATATTAAGGTATACTGATGTGAATGGTTATCTACAGCTTCGGAGTTTATATTGGAAGCTGATCGGACTGTGAGATTTAGCAGCGTCAAGGAAGTGAGGTCACATGACGTGATCAGAGGTAAGGGAATTTTATGAGTAGCTAGATGACAATTCTACTAAAATAGAATTATTTGTACTTAATTTTTCAATTAATTATTTTCATCCCAATATTATTTTATTAATTATCTCCTTAATTTAATTAAAATTCTCTTGAGTGCAGATAAATTAAATCTGGATGAATTTCAGTTGATTCAGTAGAAAATGGAATGAAAATGGGCTCAAAAGGAGACTGGACCACTACCATTTCGTAGTCTAAGTCACCAGTTGTCTGGACACGTGTGATATCGGGTGTTCGTATTTTATTTTCCTCTAAAGGATAAGATTAACAAACATCGTGCCCACCTCATGGAAGACACACGTCGGGCCACATTGCACATCCAAGTGGACAATGTCATGACCTCATTCTGTGACTTATCAAAAACCACTACAAAGTTTTCGCTTTTTACTTTACTTACCTTTCTCTTTGACAGTTGGACTGTGATTTGATATTAGTCACCCCCTCACATTCATTCACAATACATATGAAATTTAGTATTCTTTTTTATAACATAAAATGTTATGCATTATTTGTACATATACATCCTGACCGTACAATAATTTACATAACTGTGCTTATACATTGTTCAGTACAAAATGTTCAAGTGTATATACCTCTCGTAAGATGGATAGGCAACGGATACAATGAATGCTATACCTCAGTCGGGCTCAGTCTACTACGGATGATCTGTAGAGAGTGGAAAATAAAGGGGGATGAGCAAACAACGCGCTCAGTAAGAAAATTAGGCAAGCAAGTAGACGACCGCACTATCTACTGAAAATAATGTTTTGCCTTTCCTTCTATCATCTCGAAAGCATGTATCAAAATGATATAATAATAGTATAGAATAAATTCCATGTACTTAAAAACATGCTTAGTTATCAAATGTAGGCATTCATGCAAAACAGTGCATCTTTATAAATTTAGAAATGCCTTTATCTCAATCATGTCATTTCCATTTAAATCACAGTAAATATGTCAGTTCACAACATAACACAAACCGGTTTCCAACCTATCTCTCTCTCTCAGGTCTAACCGTATCATGAAAACAAGTGATATAACATGCGAGACTCAGTGGCTAATGCAATACTCTCCTGGACTATGGCCATATCCTATAATGTGAAATCCCAGGCAACACAGATCTCGGTGTGCGGGTATCATTGCTGTAAGGGGAGGGGGTCAGTCCATCACAACCGCCAGCTATAAACTCGTCAACTCCACAACTCCACCACACGGTACAGTGTACTCCATGCCACTCGCACGGTACAGCGTACACCCGTGGACGCTCTCCTCATGGTCGAGATGCCTGCCATAGGTCTTAGTCCTCACACCATGGAAATATGATAATTCTATTTTTTATAGAATTATTTGTGCTTAAATTTCTAATTATTTATTTAATCCCCATATTATTTTATTAATAATCCCCTTTATTTAATTAAAATTCTTTAATGTGCAGATAAATTAAATCCAGATGAAACTCAATCGTTTCAATCGAAATTGGGCTGAAAACGAGCTAAAGGAGATTGGACCACTTCCAATTTGCAGACCAAGTCATCAATCGTCTGGACACGCGTGATACCAGGTGTCCAATTTTTATTTGCTCTGAAACGATAAGATCGAAGGACACCGTGCCAACCCTCTAGAAAACACACGTCGGGCCACATCGCACAGCTAATTGGACAAAAAGACTGATGACGTGGAAATATCTACTCTGCCGCAAATCAAATGAAGACAAGTGGCCAAACAATGCCAACTCATCTAGGATGACAATTTACCATTGTACCCCTATGTTTGTGTATAAATAGAACATGATGGCAATTGAAAAATCAAGTAGTATAAGAAGTAGGAGTAGGGTAAGTAGAAGTAGTTTAGGGTAGGAGTAGTGTAGAGTAATTTAGGAGTAGTTTTTAATGTAGATTAGGGTAGAATAACCTTAGATTAATTTCAAAGCTTTTCTTTAAATTTCTGCATAGTTTTTACATGTTTTACTATTCATTTAATGTTCTTCATTTTTCTTTGTTAATTTTCATTTTCATTTTCAATGGACCCAAGAAGCAAAACTTGATGCACTGACTATCTCGTGCGATAGGAAGATGGTAGTGAGACATGGGAGAGGGGTATAACATTGTGGGAGTACGAGGACCAGATTCTAACGTACTCGAAAAGCCTCCCGACGAGGACGTCGACTCCATCCGGTGAGGGAGAGTTTGTTACACCCTTAAGAGCTGGATGCACACGGGGCACGCGATATGCGCGATTGTGTGCAAGCTGGCATGAGGTAGCATCGATTAGATCTCAGCTTGGGGATTTGGCATCAACGACAGTTGGCTGCTGTCGAATCTGCGTGATGCAAACATCATGCTCGATAGGCAACAAGGGATTTGATGAGCACTAAATGCGGAATGATGCGTACAGGCGAGCATCATGGGTGTATTGATGGACAGGCATGATTGTGGGGATTGAGATGATCTCGGGAGAATTTTGGAGAATTCGACATGATCCATGCACAATTAATTGACTTGCCAGATATGGGGCGAGATATCTGGAGGGAATCTGTCTATAATCCTCGGGATTACAATGCATTTACTCGATCTGCTTTCCTTTTCTAGCTGGGGGTGTCAGCCAATACTTGCTTATATATTGTGGGTTGTGAATGGCAGTGAGACACAGACCTTCTGAGTGTGAGTTGTTGTTGTGTCCCTACAGCAAACCCTTTTCCTTTTTAAAATGTGAATAGAAAGGTTGGGAAATCCTGTAGTTGTGCGTTTTCTGACGGATTGTCCCTTTTGCTTGTGTGTGTTCATTTGGGTTTTTGGGTTGGCTGACTAAGTGCACGACTTAGTGCCATCACGAGGTGTGAAAAAATCGTAGTTCGAGATTAACCCCGTGACACCTACTTACAGGTAGTGGTCCCAGGTATTGGAATTACTCTGTGGAGGAAAGTAAGGGGTGAGCTCATCGTGCTCAGTAAGAAAAAAACTGTGGCAGTAGATAAAATACACTAACTATATGGCATAATAGGGTTATCATGTAGAAAATACCAAAACAATTAGCATGCAGTAAAATCAGAGTCGAATAACAGAAACAGTGTCAATATCATTAATGGAAACAATGTATTGAAATAATTGGGGTTGAAAACTTTATTCAATAGGATATAAAAATTGCCATACAATTCAATAAAACATACAGTCCGACAAATGGCTGTATGACAAAGGGCCAATGTCGGTGAGACAAGGCAAACATGTTAAGGGCACTATGACAAATGGCCAATGTCGGTGACTTCGAGCATCACTGATCAGGTATGCTAGGATATCAATCGTCGTGGGAGTGATCAGCTACCTAATCGGCTCACAGTACAGTATGTCCAAAGACAGAATACACGTTACAGCGTACTCGCATGTGTTGCATGGTACATCGTACTCTGTGGACCATAGTAACAGTAGCAGTAACAGTAACAGTACTAATACAGTAATAATGTAACATGAATTTACCAAGCACTTTGTCTCCAATAAGTGCAAACCAGGCAGTGCAACACATAGTCAGCACGCGGCTCAAGCACATTTATCCGGTACAGATTGACAAGCAACTCATTTTCATTAAAACATGCATAAACATAGTTTAGTACATAAAACAATTTAATAAAGGAACCGGCTTATCAATTTTTGGTTAAAAACCTTAGTATGTTGTACGTGGCAATTAAAAACTAGAGGTTTAAAATTTAAAACAATAAATTAGGTTAAACGGTATCTATGTAAATAAATTAAATTTTATCGGCTAAGGTTAGGCCATTTAACTAAGGCTAAAGTTCTATAATTTTTGTAGCTATATAGTCGGCCTAGAATTATATCTACAGTTCAATAATAAATAAATACGTGTAATTATCTCTAACAGCTCACAAAACTTTCCTTACCCCGGTGGCCGACAATAGTTTTACTCTATGCCCCGGTAAGTCAGTCATTCTATTCCGTTTCATTTGCTTCCTCCGGAGCAATGGCATGGATTGTTTCATTTTCTTTCCTCTTTAGTTTTCCATTTTCATCCTTAGTTTCCAAAGTAGCATGCTCTCAGTTGGATTAATTTCTTTCTGTCCTTAGACAGCACCAAATGGCAGCTTCCTTGCCACTTTTTTTCTATTCCGAATTTCCTGCACCTTTTGCGCACCACTGCTTCGGTTTCTCTACTCTTAAAGCCTCCTTGCCGAACGCCTATCGCGTCTTCCTCCTGTTTCCTTGCTCATTCCAGTTTTCAGTTCTTGGTATCCCTGACACCAGCAGCATACTCGAACGCCATTATCTCAGTTGGTGTCATGACAGTCCGTGACTTACCAAAACCCACTACAAATTTTTCACATTTTACTTACCTTTCCTTCGTCATCATTCAATCAACAAACCGTTGGGCTATGATTCGATATTAGTCACCTCAACCACATTCATTTCATAGCATGCATACAAGTCAACACAATTATCCATTAACCGTAAATACTCTTTCTCATAATTAATTTACATAGATTAAATACAATTACTTGTACATATACATCCCCAATAGTACATTCGTTTATATAACTGTGCTTTTATATTGTTCAGTACAAAACGTTTCAAATGTGTATACCTTTCATATGATGGGTATACAGTGGATAAAGGAATATCAGTCCTCAGTCGTGCTCAACTACTGTGAACGCTCTGTAGAGAGGAGGAAATAAAAAGGGGGTGAGCTCACAGCTCAGTAAGGAAATAAGCCAAGTAAGTAGATAACCACACTATCTACAAAATATAATGTTCATGCCTTAAAATCATTTCCTTTTCGATTCACATCTAAAACATGTATCTTTCTTAAAACATTATGCAAATATATATATAGATACAAATCATCAATATGAACTGAAAACATGTTGGTTTAATAACTTCAACAATTTATGCAAAACATTACATTTTCATGTAATTACTGTAAATCACACTTCATCGTGCCATATTAATTAAATCAAAAAAAAGATGGCATATTATCGTGTAAAAACATGGAAATCTGGGCCTCACTCATCCCTCGAGTTACCCTTTCACAATTCACAAAACCACATGTCCAATTTATAAAATCATGTGATAATTCAAGCAAGAAATCTCAAGTGAATGAAACGAGATAGGCGACTGCATGTTCGAAGATTATGATCATATCTCATTTTTCCTTGATCTCAGGCTACATAGTACTCGGTGTGCGGGCCTCACAATTGTTGTAATGGGAGGTGGGTCAAATCCTCAACTGTCAGCCAACAACTCTTTATCATCGTGTACTCACATTACATCGTACTCCATATGACATACACGGTACAAAGTACTCCATGGACCCAATATCAAGGTTGGGGTGCCTACCATAGGTCTCAACCCTCATACCATGTATAATAGTTTCAATAGCCCTTGACCATATCTCAAAATGCACATGCGAGTATATAATCAGTGTGACACACAGTCTACACAGGCTCTCAGCACAGCTGTTCCATGCTATCTATTTCAAAATCGATACGTACGAGTAAACTCCAGCACGAACTCATGCATAAAGTCATATAAATCTAGTGCAAGGTGTGCTCTAGCACGGTTGGTTTTCACATAAGTCGATAGATGGCTTATTTCAATTGAAATTCACTCAATTAAATCAAATCGGCACTATAACGTGTTGTTTTCACATATAACATGAAAATATTAGCCAGTCTATCTATGCAACTATCAAACAATGTCAAAACTAGTCACAAACATGCTTCCTAAGCTCTTTACCCTTAATTGGGGAAAAATCAAAATTCTACCAAGTCGGTCCCTACCGAAATTTTTCCATATTCAAAATTTCATATACGATTTAAATACTCAAATTTCTATCTGAAACACGTAGAGCTACCTCTAGCTACTCACAAAATTCCCTTACCTCTGATAACCTCATGTAACCTCACTTCCTCGGTGCTGCTAAACCTCACAGTCCGATCAGCTTCCAATATAAACTCTGGAGCTGTAGATAACCATTTACATCAGTATACCTTAATATACTTAATTTTCACTCACATGAACTTCAAATCAATGAATTAGGCCTTTTACACCCATTTGGCCTTATTACATCTTATTAGACCTTACCCTCTCTTAAGTTTATTTTGATTTTACAATTCATTTCTCGAGAACCTATTAGACTCATCAAGTCTACTGATTCAATTTGAATCGGCATAAATCTTCCAATGCCTATCAACATTTTCTCCCACTATGGTATTTCACCATACATCTCATATACCTATTTTCATTCATCATCTATTCCAACATATGTATTTCACAAGACTATCTTACAATCATAGGTACATGCTTAATAACATCATTACATGCTTAAATCATCATCAAATCCATTCCTAATCAACTTTCTCTCATTTTTTCACACCAAGCCAAATTTTAGGTCATGAAGGATTAGAATGTTCATGGGTGTTTTCAGCCAACAAAACATACACCAATCAACTCACCAAGAAACCTATATTAACATACTTGAAGTTGGTATATTGAAATCTTACTTAGCTTGATTTTTCCTCTTTTAGCCAAATTGGGGGAAATCCACTTTGCTCCTTCAATCCTTGATTTCAGCTTCTAGTTTTCAACTATGTTATTCTCCTCCTCACAAGGAACAACTTTACTGAAGCAAATCTCTCTTAAACCCGATTGAAAGGTGATGTTTTTTGGAGTAAGAAAGTTAGGTTTTAACTTGGTTTCAATGGAGGATTTGGATGTTTATGGGGAAGAAAGGTGCAGCAGTCATGTTTATATAGAATTACCTTATGAGATCGATCTCCTAGCGGTGAGAGATCGATCTGCCCTATGTTTATCTCTTCAAAATTTGACCTTTAGAAGGTAGGATCGATCTGCCTCTTGGCATGAGATCGATCTGGTCCAAACAGAATCACTCATAGATCAATCTAAATTGATCTGTGCTATCCAAAATCCTTTAGAGATCGATCTATTTTGAATGAGGGATTGATCTCCCTCTTGCAAGATGTTTGGCATTGTATTTCAAGGTGATGAGATCGATCTCCCCTTGTTACTGAGATCGATCTACCATTCATCTGCAACATTCCTGCTATAATTTTTTCAGAAATTCAAAAGGTAAATTCATATTCATTTGATTCACTACTCATTTTGCAGTTCATTCACATTTGGAACTTAAAAAATATTCATTTTTTATGATTCATATCAAATGTAACTTGTCTGTACATCACGAAATCATAACGAATACATATGAATTTACTGGCCTTACATTCCCCTCCTCCTTCAAGAAATTTGGTTCTCCAAATTAGAACCAAGTTAATCATCAAACAACTAGGGTTGTCTCTCTTGCATCAGACTCTCTAGCTCCCAAGTAGCCTCCTCTGAAGTGTGATGCTGCCAGAGAACCTTCACTAACCCGATGGTCTTTGACCTCAAGACTTTCTCCTTCCTATCCAATATCCGGATCGATTTCTCTACATATGTCAGATCATCCTTGAACTCTAATGGCTCATACTGAATCACATGGGTTGAAACTGGATGATACTTCCGAAACACTAAAATGTGGAAGACATTATGCACGCTTGATAAGTCCGGTGGTAAAGCCAACTTATATGCCTTATCTCCCACTCGATCGAGTATCTCAAAGGGTCTAATTTAGCGAGTACTCAGCTTACCCCTCTTCCCGAATCTCGATGTACCTTTGGAAGGAGAAACCTTCAGAAACACTGCCTCACCAACTGCAAATTCAAGTGGTCTCTGTCTCCTGTCAGCGTAGCTCTTCTGTCTACTCTGAGCTATCCTCAATCTCTCAATAATCAACCAGACATCCTCTGAGGCTTATGTAACCAAATCAGGAGTAAAACTCTTTTGGTCACCCACTTCTTTCCAACTGATAGGGGAACGACATCTACAGTCATACAAAGCCTCATACGCGCCATCCTGATACTTGAATGATAACTATTATTGTATGTGAATTCGGCTAGTGGTAAATAATCATCCCAGGAGCCTCTAAAATCTTGCACACATGCTTTCAACATATCCTTCAAAGTTTGTATAGTCCTTTCTGACTGACCATCTGTCTGAGGATGGAAAGCGGTGCTCAAACTCAACTGGGTTCCCATAGCTTCCTGAAAATGTTCCCAAAAGTGGGAAGTGAAGCAGGTTGCATGAAATCCCAGTGAGTGTTATTTCTAATAGGGATGCCCCCTTCACTTCCCACTTTTGGAGACATTTTCAGGAAGCGATGGGGACCCAATTGAACCTTAGCATCGCTTTTCATCCTCAGACAGATGGTCAGTCAAAGAGGACTATACAGACCTTGGAGGATATGCTGAGAGCGTGTGTGTTGGATTTTAGAGGCTCATGGGATGATCACTTGCCACTGATTGAGTTCGCCTACAACAACAATTATCACTCAAGTATTGGTATGGCCCCTTATGAGGCACTATATGGTCGTAACCTCATGGTGGACAAATTACTGTTTTAGAGTTAAAGGTGGGATGGAACCCTGGAATGCACGATACACTAACATTTGATATCAAAATGTTGTTTAAGGCCTTTTATCGATGTATCCCAGTTTCATTCTTTCATAAGTAGTAGGTGGAAGTTTCTGATAGGAAACTACAAAGAGAATGAAAGATTCCTCATATACTCTCTCTGTTGTTTCTGTATAGCCCCCATTCCTCGAAGAGGAATGAAATAGGGGCTGACCTTACCTTTAGAAGAACTCGTTCTCTCTAAACCTTTAGGTGAGGACAGTCCCTTCCCCCCCTTCCCCCCCCCCCAGGGGGTTAGGGGGGTAACGTCACTTTAGCTAATAAACAAATACAAAGCTTAAAGTATTTATAGGGAGTTAAGCCTCTTTATTTATCTTATAGCTACTAAAGTACCCAAGTATCAGGAGATGTGAGAGACCTCACTTGAAGAACCTTATTGTGTGTGAAAATCACGTCGCGTAATCAAGGTGGCTAAGGCTTTAAAGAGACTTCCTACATTAGGAAAAGGAATAGAACTCTTAAGCTTTGGTTACGTTGGAAGCTTTGGGAACTAAACCTTCTCATCGAAAAGATGATCTGCCTACTTCCCATAGTGAACAAAGTCCCTAGTCGCTAAGAGAGAGCTTATCCACTACATCTACATAAGGCTTTAAGAGGAGCAATTCCCTATGTTAGCAGAACTGGCTATGATTAGAGGTTTTACAAAACCAACCGAATCCCCATATCCTCACTTTCGAAGACTTCAAAGACCTAGAGACTGATCCTTATTTGACTGATAGATAAACATAACACATATGAGAGAGAGAGAAAGATAGAGGAATTCTGCCCTAAAAGAGGATTGATAGTTGTCCAGGACTAATACACCATCTGTAAGACCATAACCTATATAGAAGATGTCGATTGCCTATTGGGTGGGAAGAGGTTAGTGACAGATAGTTGCTCGCTCCCGACTTGGTTAAACAAGCCTCAGAAGATGTTCAAATAATATGTGAGAGGTGCGAATGGCTCAAAGTCAACAAAAGAGCTATGTTGACAGCAAACAAAGACCACTTGAGTTCGCTGTGGGTGAGTCTGTATTCTTGAAAGTATCTCCTTCTAAGGGAATAACGAGGTTTAAAAAGAAAGGAAAACTAAGTCCTCGTTACATCGGTCCCTTTGAGATTTTGGATAGAGTGGGAGATAGAGCATATAGGCTAGCCTTACCACTTGAGCTAGCAGAGGTCCACAACGTCTTCCATGTTTCCATGCTCAGGAAGTACCATCCAGATCCAGCATATGTAATTAGCTATGAGCCGTTAGAGCTCAAGGAGAATATGTCATATATAGAGAAACTGATCCGGATATTGGATAGAAAAGAAAAGATGTTGCGAAACAAGTCGATATCATTGGTTAAGGTCCTATGGCAACATCATATATTAGAGGAAACCACCTGGGAGTTAGAGGACCTGATGAAGGAGAAGTATCCCCAACTTTTTGAGGAATAGACTTTGTTTAATTTGGAGGACTAAATTTTCTGAGGGGAGAAATGTAAAGCCTATAGTTTCACATGTACTTCGTATGAAGCCATGATGTGCGTGCACATGGTTACATGTGTATAGACAATAAATGATGTAGGAGTTATGAAATTTGATGTACAATCCATGATTTCAAGTTGTGTGCACAAGTTTTATTGTTTATGAATTATATGGAATGGATACTATTATACGTTGGTTGTGTACGGAATGTAAAATGAGGTGTTAGCTAATTAAGGATGAATTATACAATGGAAATCTACAAAAAAACTGCAATAATAAGGATGCAGGGGAGGAACAGATCGAGCTCCCATGAAGGAGAGATCGATCCCCTCTCACAAAATGTCAAGTATTAGTTCAATTGAACAAGGCAAATTGATCTCATGGGAAGGCCAATCAATCTCCTTAAGTCTCTGCTTAGAAGGAATTAATCTCTAACAAGGCACAGATCGATCTCCAAATGTCTCGGCCAAAAAGAGATCGATCTCCCTTAAGCAACAGATCGATCTCCCCTTTACAAACAGATCGATCTCCTACAAGAGGTAGATCAATCTCCAAGAAGAATTTTGCTTGCAACAGATCGATCTGGTAATAGTTACATCATGTAAAAAGGACTACCAAACTATGCAGAGATCAATCTCCACAAGGGACCAGATCAATCTCATGTCTCTGCATCTAAAAAAAGAGCACGGGATTGGATTGAAAAATTAGATTTCCTTCCTACCAAACCCGCACCTATCCATTTCCCTCCAAGAACCAAGCTTTCTCACTCTAAATATCACTACATTCCAGCCAGATTTGGAAGAAGCTCAAGAAGGAAAAGTTGTTCCTTGAAGTAAGGAGAACAACATACCCAAAAATCACACATTGGTTTGATCAAGAGGAGGAGAATAGACTACCACAAGTTTGGCTAAGGAAAAAGCTAAGCTAGGTAAGTTCTTTAACCCTCAAGCTTTAAAAATGAGTTTTTAGATATTGTGTGAGTTGGATGGTATGTGAAATCTTGGTACAAATGATTTTAGAAGAGTAATGGATTGAATTTGCTATGGTGGTGATCTTGGAACACTATGATGTTAGTGGTGTTGAGTAAATGATTTTAGATGGATTTGCAAAGAAATCTTAAGGTGAAATATGATGAAAGGATTGTGAAAGCATGAGTAAGTAAGTAAATGACAATGTGGATATTTAGAAGAAGAAGAGGAAAATGACTTAATGGTTTATGCTTATAGATTGGAATATATTGAGACTCGATTAACCCGGATCGCGAACGGAGCAAATGAGACGAAGGTGTTACAAGCGCGATTTGAGGTAAGGGATTGTATGTTAGTGATAGAGATATTCGTAGGCATTTTACTACGATTTTAGTAGTTATGATGCTAGAATAATATGTTTAGCTATTGAGCCATAAGTGAATTGAATGTATTATGGTATGAATTGTGAAAATGGGATGTGGGAAGGAAAACAGTCTGACATGCATGTTTTAATATTTTTACAACTATATTTTATTTTTGTGCCTGAGAAATAATGATGTATAGGCTGGCTAGTTTTACATGTTTTAGCATGGAACGACATGCTACATTAATAAACATGATTTGAGTCTTTAAAACAGAAAAATAGCCAGCTATCAGATTTGAGATGTGAATTGGTGTTGAAGCCTTAGCTCACACCTGCTTTGATGATTTTTAACTATGCTGGAGTTCTACTCGCATATGTTTTCATGATTTGATAAATCGTGCTGGAACGTAGCTCACACGTGGTTTTATGATGATGATGATAATGTGCTGGAGCCTAGCTCGCACAATTATTTTTGAGTTGATACAGTGCTAAAAGCGGTTGCTCGCACTGAGAGATACCACGCTGGAGCTTTATGGAGACTGTGTATCACGCTGATTCTGCTCGCCTGGTATATGAGACATGGTTTAGGATGATGAGTCCATCAGTGTAGGGTAGATGGACTGGGTCCACGGACGTACATTGAACCGTAAATACTATGTACCGTGCTGGGTGCACATGGGTATGAGTATCGCATAGATGACACATGGCGTACATTGTACCGTGAGTATATGTGATGTGATGAGGAAGATGATGATGATTGAGATGAACCGAAGGGTAGGACTGACCCATCCCCCTTCAAGCGAGTGATGCCTTTTGGACACCTGATCAGTGAGGCCTGGGATCACTGACTATGGACATATGTTGTGCATATTTGTTTGCCTAAATTCCCTACCTGTCTCAGAGATGAGAGAAATGTGATGAAATGAAATGGTTCGTGAAAAGAAAAGAGATATTATGATTTGAGAAATATCTTGATTTGAATGCTTGTGCTGTGATAGCACTATTTTATGTTACGTTTCTTAAACAAAATTATTGAGTTTATGAAAGTGCCTATGAGAGAAAAATGTTTAAATGCATTTTCTACTGATAAATTTCATTTATAATGAATGATGTTTTGTTAATCATGCATGGGCTATGTAGTTAGTACAGTATCTACCTGTTAGCATCTTTTTCCTTACTGAGCTATGGTTTGCTCATCCCATTATTTTTCCCCTCCAGATATTGAGAAGTAGAACAATGCGGTGGTCTCTAGATCTTTTTATGTTGGTCAACTCCTACCAGTTGCTAAGGTATAAGAAATGTATACACATAAGCATTTTGTATCTATCGTATTGTATCGTACAGTTATACATTGAAAGTGAAAAACTTGTATGGGGATGTTATATAAAAATATTTCATTTATACAATCAATTTTGTATACCTACGCATGTGCCTGGGAGTGTGTTTTAGAATTTCAAATAATTCTATTATAAATGCATGGAATTAGTAATTTCATCGACTCACAGCCCAACCGTAAGTGGTACATGTATGGATGAAGGCACCTGGAGTCGGGGTGTGATAGGGAACATTTCCAAGAAGCTATGGGGACCCAATTGAATTTTAGCATAGCTTTCCATCCTCGGATAGACAGTCAATCAAAGAGAACCATTTAAACACTGGAGGATATGTTGAGAGCATGTTCACAGGATTTTAAAGGCTCTTGGGATGATCATTTGCCACTAGCGGAGTTCGCATACAATAATAGTTATCACTCGAGTATCGAAAAGGCACTGTATGAAGCTTTGCATGGTCGAAGGTGCCGTTCTCCAATTGGATGGAAAGAAGTGTGTGAAAGAAATATATTTGCTCCCGATCTAGTTAAGCGAGCCTCTAAGGATGTCCAACTAATTTGAGAGAGATTGAGAACAGCTCAGAGTAGGTAGAAAAGTTATGCTGACCAAAGATGAAGACCTTTGGATTTTTCAGTTGGAGACTCGGTATTCTTGAAAGTTTCTCCTTCCAAAAGCAGAATAAGGTTTGGGAAGAAAAGGAAGTTGAGTCCCTGTTATATTGGGTTTTTCGAGATCTTAGACCTAGTGGGAGACAAAGCATACAGATTGGCTTTATAGTCGGAGTTATCAAGTATTCATAATGTCTTCCATGTTTCAATGTTACGTAGGTACCATCCAAATCCGACGTATGTGATTAAGTATGAATCACTGGATTTGAAGGAGGATATGACTTATGTGGAGAAACCAATTCGGATCTTAGATAGGAAAGAGAAAGTGTTGTGGTCTAAGATAATCCCTCCTGTCAAGGTTCTATGGCAGTATCACACTTCGGAAGAGGCCAGTGGGAATTGGAAAGCTTAATGCGAGAGAAATACCCACATTTGTTTGAGAACTGGTGTAATCTTAAATTTGAGGACCAAATTTTTTAAGGTAGGGAGAATGTAAACTCCACGAATTTTCTAGTATTCATTTTTAATAATGATTGATAAGTGAACAATTGAGATTAAGAATGAACTTATTAGTGGTAATTTATTTAAATTATATTTTAACGTAAGGGACTTAGGTGAATTTAATTAATCAAAATATTTTTAACTTGAGGAACAAATAATTGTGAAGAATAGAAATAAAAATTTTTATGAGCTAGATTAAGGTATGAATATTCCTCTATGATAGGTAAGTGCAAATATTAGACAAAATTTATTTTTAATACTATATGGAAAATTTATTAAGTGTATAGATATACATATATATATATATGTAATATTTTATATATTCTTCAAGTCAAGTATTTAGGTATAATATATATATATATATATTTATATATATATACAAACCGTGGATTGGCTTCCAAAAACGAAGCGAATCCTAAGAGCAGCCATGAGTTACAAATGCTTAAGGAAAAATGTATATATAATGGGAACATTAAAAGGGAAATGGCATTGTGATAGGATAGCTTGTCGGTGGGGAAAAGAAAAAAGAATTGAGATGAAGGTGATGATACCGACTAGCCTTGGTATTAACAATGAAGTATTATTTAAATCAAATTAGGTGGGAATTGAGGTAGTGCTCAATAGTGAAAAGAAACAAAAAAATATATACATTAAGCAAAGATGATGGTCACGGTAAGAAAGGAAACCAGAAAAAAGAGAAAACGAGAAGATGATGGTTTGAAATTGGCAGGTTCGACAATGAAAAGAAAGGAAGAAAGACAAAGAAATGATAGAGGATGTGGAGGGGTGTTGGCTGTAGCAGTCGAGAGGATAGTTAGTTACTGAAGATGAGACAACCCGAGGGAGTTGTTGAAGACTGAAAATGAAATAGTGAAAGGTTGAACAAATAGAGGCTTGAAGCAAAGAAGGAAGGTAGAAAAGGAAGCAAGTTGGAGGGTAGAAACCTGAGTCGAATTTAATAGAAATAGAGGACGATAAGTTGCTGCTGTATGGCTTGTTCGGTCTGCAAACACAAGGAAATAATTATGGATAAAAGAATATTTATAAAACAAAATAAAAGTTGAAGCTGCAGTAATGAATAGGAAACAGGAAATGAAATGATATGAGGTAGGGAACGTAAGGAAGAAACGAAGGCGTGGGTGTCACGACCTTCTTCTGTGACTTAGCAATAACCACTACAAATGATTCGCTTTTTACTTACCTTTCTCTCCTAAACAGTTGGACTGTGATTCGGCACTAGTCGTCTCATTCATACTCATCTTATCACATCATACATACATGTCATCATAACTATCTTTTGCCTGTACGTACATATTTCTCATAAGTAGATTTATATACATTATATAATTACATAATTTCATAATTACATCCCCAGTATTACAACATGTACATCACTGTGCTTATACATTGTTCAGATACAAAATAGTACACGATATGTATACCTTTAACTCAATGGGAAATGCCAGCGGATAAAAGGAATGCTATACTTCAGCTGGACTCTATCTACTACGGATGATCTGTAGAGAGGGGGAAATAAAGGGGGATGAGTAAACAACGCGCTCAGGAAGGAAATCAAGCAAGCAAGTAGACTTTCACACTATCTACTAAAAATAATGCTTTGCCTTTTCTTCTCTCATCTCAAAAGCATGTATCAAAATAATATAATAGTAGTACAGAATAAATCCCATGTACTTAAAATCATGCTGAGTTATCAAATGTAGGCATTCATGCAAAACAGTGCATCTTTATACTTTCGAAATTCCTTTATAGAAATCATTGCCATTTACATATAAATCACATTAAATATGGCAGTTCACAACACAACACAATAACCGATTTTCGACCTATCTCTCTCAGGTCTAACCGTATCATGAAAACAGTGATATATCATGCGAGGCTCAGTGGCTAAATACAATACTCTCATGGACTATGGCCAAATCCTATCACGGTACAATCCCAGGCAACATAGATCTCGGTGTTCGGGTTATCACTGCTGCAACAGAGGGGGGGTCAATCCATCACAACTGCCAGCTATAAACTCCTCAACTCCACAACTCCACACAACACACAGTATAGTGTACTCCATGCCACTCGCATGGTACAACGTACACCCGTGGACCCTCTCCTCATGGTCGAGTTGCCATCCATAGGTCTTATCCCTTACACCATGAAAAGACATCATAGTCGGGGTGCTTGCCATAAGCCTTAGCCCTCATACTATGGAAAATAATTGCCACGTCTCTAAATCCAAGCGCGAACATCTCACAGTGTGACACTCAGTCTACACGAGGAAATCGTCACGGTTTTTCTAACATGTCTTATATATCATGTAAAAACCACAGTACGCGTCTTGAGTGTAACTCACAATCAACATTCCGCCTCTTAAACACTCTGTATGCATCTCAAAATATTTAACACTAGTGCGAGTAACCTCTAGCACTAGGTTATGCATAGTTGTCATTTCAAATCAAGTACGAGTTATCACTTAAGTACTATGTCATGTATAAATCATGAAGAATCGAGTACGAGCAATGCTCCCAGTACTCTATCATGTAAAACTGAGTATGAGCAAAGCTCCCAATACTCAATATGCATTAATCACAAAACTGAGCACGAGCTATGCTCCCAGAACTCTCACATGCATAATTCGTATTTAAAATCAAGTACGAGTGTATCCTCTAGTACTATGTGATGCATATCTCAAAATATAGTGCGAGTATTCTCTAGCACTTATGGTTTCCACACAAAACTAGATAGATGGCTTATTCAAATCACAACTCTCTCAATTCAAATCAAATTAGCACTTAAATGTGTTGTTTTCTCATATACATGAAAACATTAGCCATTCTATCATGAAACTCATGAATTTTGGGTTACAACATGCTTTTAAGGCTTTTTATCCTATTTTTGGATAAAATCACACTTTATCTCATTAATCTCTGTCACACATTAGGCCTATTCATGGGCATTCATATAAGATATAGCATCGAAATACTACTCAAAATACGTGTAGCCATCTCTAGCTACTCACAAAATTCCATTACCTCGGATCACGTCAAGTGACCTCTCTTCCTTGTTTCTGCTCACTCTTGTAGTTCGATCAGCTTCCAATGTGATTTTCGAAGTTGTTATAATTATTGGCATTAGTATATCACTATATACTAATTTTATTTGCCAAATCTTAATTTAATACTTAAATCTCATCATTTTCTCCAAATATGGTCTAAAGCCATATTTTTCATATACCTATATTCATTTCTCCTCATTTCTAATTTATGCATTTCATAAGATTAACTTATAATCTTGCATACATGTATATTCTATCATTAAATCCATATTAACACCATTTCCTCATCACTTTCTCATTTTCACACCAATAGCTAGGTCATGCTCATTTTTCATGATCCTTTCATTTCCAACAAATCTTATATATAACAATAAACTTATCTACACACCTAGTTTAACATATATCAACTTGGTGCATTAAATCTTACATAGCTGAGATTTCCTTCCTTTGTCACCAATTTGTACAAATCTTCCTTGCTCTTGAATTCCTTGGTTTCAATCTCTTGTTTCCAAGTATGTTGTTCTCCTCTTTGCCAAGAACAACTTTGCTTAACTATATCTCACTCAAAACTGATCACAAACTGAAGTTTTCTGGTGTAGGGATGTTAGGTTACACTTTTGCTCTTGAATGGAATAGTTTCTCTTGTACAAACAGAAGTGCAAAAGCCCAGTATCTATAGAATTGTCTCTATGAGATCGATCTACTCTTCAAGGAGATCAATCTGCCCTGCAATTTTTCCTCTCAATATCGACCTTCCAAATTTAATGAGATTGATCTTAACAACACGGAACCATAAGGAGATCGATCTGCTTCTTACATGAGATAAATCTGTTGCAACCCGTAGCTTATGGAAATCGATCTGGCCCTCAAGGGATCGATTCCTTCTTCACAGAATGCTTAGCAGATCGATCTAACTTCCTTAGAGATCGATATGCCCCTGCTCTATTGCTCGAACAAGAGCATTTTTTGCTCTTCCAAATCGATCTCTCATCCCATGAGATCGATCCCTCAGTCATATTTTCCAGATTTTACTGCAGTTTTCTACAGTAACTTACACCAAACTTCATTTATTTTGCTACTATAGTCATTTTCTCATCCAATTACCTTTAAGTCTTGAAAATAACGTCCATTCCTACTTTATATACATTAAGACTTGTGTGCATTCATTGTATAACCAAAGGTATACAATTTACAACCAAATGGAGCATAACCATTTATGCAACTTATGCATACTTCATTCCTTTTTACTACACCACTCATTTTCCATTCCACTCACATTAATTATCTACAAAAGTCCATTTCTTATTATTCATACATAACGAAACTTGTATGTACATCACAAACTCATATTACAAGTGTGTACATTGCATTATGGACTTTACATCATTTATGCTTCATATAGCATGTACATATATATACTTATGAATTTGAGGGTCTTACAACCCTCCCCTCCTTAAAATAATTTGGTCCTCCAACCAAATTAGAACCAAGTTACTCTACAAACAAATGGGGATATTTCTCTCGCATCAGACTCTCTAGCTCCCAAGTAGCTTCCTCTGAAGTGTGATGCTGCCAGAGAATCTTTACTAACCTGATAGTCTTATTCCTCAAGACTTTCTCCTTTCTATCCAAGATCCAGATCTGTTTCTCTACATAAGTCAAATCATCTTTAAACTCCAATGGCTCATACCGAATCACATGATTTGGATCTGGATGATACTTCCTCAACATCGAAATGTGGAAGACATTATGCACTCCCGATAAATCAGGTGGCAAAGCCAATCTATATTCCTTATCTCTCACTCTCTCTAGTATTTCAAAGGGTCTAATATAGCGAGGACTCAGCTTACCTCTCTTCCCAAACCTCGCTATACCCTTCGAAGGAGAAACCTTCAAAAATACGGACTCACCAACTGTAAACTCAAGTGGTCTACGTCTCCTGTCAGCATAACTCTTTTGTCTACTCTGAGCTGTCCTCAACCACTCTGATCCTCTCTAACAGATTCGGCTCCAAGCGTAGACTAGCAATCACATAGTCCGTATCCATGTCAAAAGGCACAACTCCCAGACTGAGGCTAGCAAACTGCTATAGCAACTCATGTTCCCTAACCATCATATACGATACCATCCCAAGGCTCTTTCTGCTCAATGCATCGGCTACAACATTAGCCTTACCCGAATGATAAAGTATCTCTCAATCATAATCCTTTAGAAGCTCTAGCCATCTTCTCTGTCTCATGTTCAATTCCTTCTGTGAGAACAGATACTTAAGGCTCTTGTGGTCGGTAAATATCTAGAATTTCTCTCTATACAAGTAGTGGCGTCATACATTTAACGCAAACACTACTGCTGCTAACTCCAAATCATGGGTCAGATAGTTCTTCTCATGATCCTTCAACTGTCTGGATCCATAAGCAACTACATTCCCATCCTGCATTAATACACAGGCCAATCCCTTATGCGAAGCATCGGTATATACTGAAAATCCTACTGAGCTGGTAGGGATAGTGAGAATCGGAGCGGTGGTCAATCGACTCTTTAACTCCTGAAAACTCTTCTCACAATCCTCATTACACACAAATGCTACACCTTTCCTAGTGAGACGTGTCAACGAAGCAGCTAACTTCGAAAATCCTTCTACGAATCTCTGATAATATCCTACTAAACCCAAGAAACTCCTGATCTCGATAACTGTCCTCGGCTGTTCCCACTGAACTATAGCCTCAATCTTGGATGAATCCATTGATACACCATCTTTCGACACTACATGTCCCAAAAATGAGATCTGTGACAATCAAAAGTCACACTTGTTGAGTTTAGCATTTAGCTTCTGCTCTCGTAAAGTCTACAATACAATCCTGAGGTGTTTCTCATACTCTTCCTCCAATTTAGAGTATACCAAAATGTCATCGATGAAGATGATAACAAACTGATCCAAATATGGTTTGAATATATCGTTCATCAAAGCCATAAAAGCTGCAGGAGCATTTGTCAGTCCAAATGGCATAACCAAGAACTCATAATGGCCATATCGGGTCCTAAATGCTATCTTGGGCACATCTCTACTCCGAGCTCTCAGTTGATGGTACCCAGACCTCAGATCAATCTTAGAAAAGACATGCGCTCCCCGGAGTCTAACAAATCATCAATGCGTGGAAGGGGATATCTATTCTTAATGGTTTCCTTATTCAACAATCTGTAATCTATACATAATCGAAGGATTTCATCCTTCTTCCTTACAAACAAAATCGGTGCTCCCCACGGTGAAACACTCGGTCGGATAAAACCCTTGTCTAACAGCTCTTATAACTGTTTCTTGAGCTCCTCTAGCTCAACTAAGGCTATGAGATACAGTGGTTCCAATATAGGTTCAGTACCAGACACCAAGTCTATACAGAATTCCATCTCTCTATCTGGTGGCAACCCTGGCAATTCATCCCGAAAGACATCTGGGAATTCACTAACCATAAAAATGTCTACCAACTCCGGATGTACCTTATCTATATCAACCACGTACGTTATAAAACATTCATCATATTCATTTCTCCTTCAACACGGTACTTTATAAATCACATATCATAACTATTACTTTTATTTCTTTGCTTCAAACTTTACAACATATTTTTCAGGGTCAGGAAACATAACTGTCTTAGCATAACAATCCAAACAGCATGGTTTACAGATAACCAATCCATACCTAAAATTATGTCAAAGTCACTCATACTTAACAATATCATATTAGCTATCATATCTTTTTCCCCTACTCTTAACTTACAATCATTTAACACATACTCCACTAGCTGACTATTATCCATAGGTGTACTAATCAACATTATCCTACTCAAAGGTGTACTCTAAACATACTTTGCTAATTTACACGCAAATGAAGGTGATACAAATGAATGCTGGCACCAGGATCAATTAAAGCATATGCTTCTAAATCATAAATTAGGATCTTACCTCTAATCACATCCGTTGAAGCATCCATCATGTCCTGGTCCAAAGCATGTACTCGCTCTCGACCTATCACCTGTTTCCCCTTCTCCTCTGTTGTCACTCTCCTTCTCTGAGCAGATGTATCAGCTGGAGCTCTCTCTGGCTCCCTGCCCTTTTGTGGGGCAGTCTCAAGCATCTCTGGGTAAACTCTAGCAATATGCCCTGGTTTCCCACATCAAAAACACATAATAGGACACATCGGACAAGGTCTACCACCATGGTATTTACCACATCTACTGCACTGATCAGTTGTAGGCCTCGGTCCTCCAATCATAATGCCCTTCGTCGGAGCTATAGCCAAGTGTGTAGGAGGTCTGACTGGTCTCTCTCGCACCTCCTCTATCTGTGGTCTCTTACAGAAGAGTCTCCTCCCTCCTCGATAACTGAAACGTCTGTCTCTAACCTTCCTCTTCCTATCTTTCTCTCTACTTCGACTGATCTTCTCAAACTCAGAGGCATTCCTCTCATAGTCCTGTTCACATAATTGTGCCATGCGCACTGCCTCATCATATGTACCAATATCCAATGGTACCAATCTAGACCGTAACACCGATTTCATTCAATCTATAAATCTGCGGACCTTCCTAGTCTCGCTGTAGATGGTATCAGGGTCATACCTTTTGAGGGCTAAAAATCTAGTCTCGTACTCATCCACTGAAAGACTTCCCCAGCTCAGCCCCAAGAACTTGGCCTACGCCTCCTCTGTGCCATATCTGGAACAAATTACCTCCTGAAGGCATCCAGAAATATCTCCCAACTAATCTCAGCATGTCGGGCTCTCAATATGGGCCTGGTGGACTTCCACCAATGCTCTGCCATTCCTTTCAGTAGGAACGTAGCAAATGCGACCATCTTTGAAGTCGTACACTCAAAGAATCCGTACAACTTCTCCATCTCTCCAATCCACTCCTCAACGGCAACTAGGTCGTTGATCCCTCTAAAAGATGGAGGTCCAAGCTTCTGGAATTGTCGCAATCTATCCAAATCACACCTGTATCCCAATCTACTACTATCATGAACTGCTGGAGGCATAGGAGTATCTGCAGCCTATGGCATCTCAAGTGCAGGCTGTGCATGTGTGTCAGGTGCAACTGCCTCTCCTGTCGTAGTCTTTGCATCCTGTCCCTGTCTTCCTGGCCTAGTCTGTGCTAGTATCTCCACTATCATCTCTAGGCTACGCTTAATCCTTATGAAGCGTGCCTCAACAGTCTTTGGTACCTCATTAGTACCCATATTCTCATCTCGGGTCTCTGGCCTATCTCTACAGCCTTGAGCCCTACCTCTCACCCCTCTACCACGGTTGGTATTAGCCATATAGACTAAATTCTCGCATTCACAACCATAAATTAGTCTGATTCCCATCTTGTATACCTAAATGTAACTGAAAAAAGCATAGTAATATGGGGATGTACACTTTCCTAAACTAATGCTAACTCACATCAGACTAACTACGCTCTGATACCATTCTGTCACGACCTTCTTTCGTGACTTGCCAATAACCACTACAAATTCTTCGCTTTTTACTTACCTTTCTCTCCTTGACAGTTGGGCTGTGATTCGACACTAGTCGTCTCATTCATACTCATCTTATCAGATCATACATACATGTCATCATAAGTATCTTTTGACTGTATGTACATATTTCTCATAAGTAGATTTATTTACATTATATAATTACATAATTTCATAATTACATCCCTAGTATTACAACGTGTACATCACTGTGCTTATACATTGTTCAGATACAAAATAGTACGCGATGTGTATACCCTTAACTCAATGGGAAATGGTAGCAGACAAAAGGAATGCTATACTTCAGTCGGACACAATCTACTACAGATGATCTGTAAAGAGGGGAAAATAAAGGAGTATGAGCAAATAACGCTCTCAATAAGGAAATCAGGCAAGCAACTAGACTTCCACACTATCTACTGAAAATAATGCTTTGCCTTTCCTTCTCTCATCTCAAAAGCATGTATTAAAATGATATAATAGTAGTACAGAATAAATCCCATGTACTTAAAATCATGCTGAGTTATCAAATGTAGGCATTCATGCAAAACAGTGCATCTTTATACTTTCAAAATTCCTTTATAAAAATCATTGTCATTTACATATAAATCACATTAAATATGGCAGTTCACAACATAACAGAATAACCAGTTTCCGACCTATCTCTCTCTGGTCTAATCGAATTATGAAAACAGTGATATATCATGCGAGACTCAGTGGCTAAATGCAATACTCTCTTGGACTATAGCCACATCCTATCATGGTGAAATCCCAGGCAACACAGATCTCAGTGTTCGGGTTATCACTGCTGCAATGGGAGGGGGGTCAGTCTATCACAACTGCCAGATATAAACTTCTCAACTCCATAACTCCACACAACACACGGTACAGTGTACTCCATACCACTCGCATGGTACAACGTACACCCGTGGACCCTCTCCTCATGGTCGGGTTGCCTGCCATAGGTCTTATCCCTCACATCATGGAAATACATCATAGTCGGGGTGCTTGACATAAGTCTTAGCCCTCATACTATGGAAAATAATTGCCACGTCTCTAAATCCACGTGCGAACATCTCACAGTGTGACACTCAGTCTACACAAGGAAATAATCACGATTTTTCTAATATGTCTTATATATCACGTAAAAACCACAGTGCGGGTCTTGAGTGTGACTCACAATCAACACTCCGCCTCTTAAACATTGTGTATGCATCTCAAAATATTCAACACTAGTGTGAGTAACCTCTAGCACTAGGTTATGCATAGTTGTCATTTAAAATCAAGTACAAGTTATCACTCATGTACTATGTCATGTACAAATCATGAAGAATCGGGTACGAGCAACACTCCCAGTACTCTATCATGTAAAACTGAGTATGAGAAAAGCTCCCAATACTCTATATGCATCAATCGCAAAACTGAGTACGAGCCATGCTCCTAGTACTCTCACATGCATAAATCTCATTTAAAATCAAGTACGAGTATATCCTCCAGTACTATGTGATGCATATCTCAAAATATAGTGCGAGTATTCTCTAGCACTTATGGTTTTCACATAAAACCAGATAGATGGCTTATTTAAATCATAACTCTATCAATTCAAATCAAATTAGCACTTAAATGTGCTGTTTTCGCATATACATGAAAACATTAGCCATTCTATCATGAAACTCATGAATTTGGGGTTACAACGTGCTTTTAAGGCTTTTTATCCTATTTTTGGATAAAATCACACTTTATCTCATTAATCTCTGTCACACATTAGGCCTATTCATGGGCATTCTTATAAGATATAGTATCGAAATACTACTCAAAATACGTGTAGCCATCTCTAGCTAATCATGAAATTCCCTTACCTCGGATCACATCAAGTGACCTCTCTTCCTCGTTTCTACTCACTCTTGTAGTCCGATCAGCTTCCAATGTGATTTTCGAAGCTGTTATAATTATTGGCATTAGTATATCACTATTTATTAATTTCATTTGTCAAATCTCAATTTAATACTTAAATCTCATCATTTTCTCCAAATATGGACTAAAGCCATATTTTTCATATACCTATATTCATTTCTCCTCATTTATAATTTATGTATTTCCTAAGATTAACTTATAATCTTGCATACATGCATATTCTATCATTAAATCCATATTAACACCATTTCCTCATCACTTTCTCATTTTCACACCAATAGCTAGGTCATGCTCATTTTTCATGATCCTTTCATTTCCAACAAATCTTATATATACCAACAAACTCATCAACACACCTAGTTTAACATATATCAACTTGGTGCATTAAATCTTACATAGCTGAGATTTCCTTCCTTTGTCACCAATTTGTACAAATCTTCCTTGCTCTTGAATTCCTTGGTTTTAATCTCTTGTTTCCAAGTATGTTGTTCTCCTCTTTGCCAAGAACAACTTTGCTCAACTATATCTCACTCAAAACTGATCACAAACTGAAGTTTTCTGGTGTAGGGATGTTAGGTTACACTTTTGCTCTTGAATGGAATAGTTTCTCTCACGCAAACTGAAGTGCAGAAGCCTAGTATTTATAGAATTGTCTCTATGAGATCGATCTGCTCTTCAAGGAGATCGATTTGGCCTGCACTTTTTCCTCTCAAAATCGACCTTCCAAATTTAATGAGATTGATCTTAACAACACGGAACCTTAAGGAGATCAATCTGCTTCTTGTATGAGATCGATCTGTTGCAAGTCAGTAGCTTAAGGAAATCGATTTGGCCCTCAAGGGATCGATTCCTTCTTCATAGAATGCTTAGCAGATCGATCTGACTTCCTTAGAGATCGATTTGCCCATGTTCCATTGCTCGAACAAGAGCATTTTTTTCTCTTCCATATCGATCTCTCATCCCATGAGATCGATCCCTCAGTCATATTTTTCAGATTCTATTGCAATTTTCTGCCGTAACTTACACTAAACTTCATTTATTTTGCTACTATAGTCATTTTCTCATCCAATTACCTTTAAGGCTTGAAAATGACATTCATTCCTACTTTATATACATTAAGACTTGTGTGCATTCATTGTATAACCAAAGGTATACAATTTACAACCAAATGGAGCATAGCCATTTATGCAACTTATGCATACTTCATTCCTTTTTACTACACCACTCATTTCCATTCCACTCACATTAATTATCTACAAAAGTCCATTTCTTATTATTCATACATAACGAAACTTGTATGTACATCACAAACTCATATTACAAGTGAGTACATTGCATTGTGGACTTTACATCATTTATGCTTGACACGCCCTAAAGGTATTGTCCGCAAGTGCACGAGTCGTACACGTAATAATGGGATTTGAGTCCCGGAATTATCATCCCACAGAGAAGTTGACTAGCCTAATTAAGTACCGGTTAGTCTTACCCTAAGTATATTCTAGCAAATTATGAAATTAAAGTGGGTGATCAACTAAGGCTAAAAATTAAAAGTACTGAAAATAATAACACTAAAAACTAAGAAAAAATAAAATCGAGCTAAAAATTACTTATAATACTCCACGCAAGCAACTACCTACAAAAGAAAATTAAAACAATTAATTACGCAATCAAAATAAAATGCTAAAATAAAGAACAAAATTAATTAAGCTAAAATTAAACAAACCTAAGGTAAAATGTGAATGTAATTAAACTAACTAAGAAAATGCAATTTAAACTAACTTAAAGTCTAATAAGATAAAAATCTACTTACCTAAAGAAATTCTTAAACTTAATTCTAACTAAATGCTAATAAAACAAAATTTAACTAATGCAAGCCAATAAATTTAATCTAAATTAATTCTAAATATAACTCATAAAATACTAAACTAAAAATTAGATCCTAACATGTATAAACTAAAATTAACTATTAACTAAGACTTAAAACTAAAGATTAAATTAACAACTTAAAATATTAAATTTATCTATCAATTACCACTATCCTAACTAATACTAATGAAAACAATAAAAAATGCAATAAACATCAAATTGCAAAGAAGCCATAGCCAAACTTGGCCTTAGACAGCATTAAAACAAAGTGATCCCGATAAGCTGTTACTGTTCATTATCTTTCCAATTTGCATTTCCAGGTATGCTCAGTTATGTCCTCTGCTCAGGTCCTTCATACATGCTCTTGGTCTGCTTGCTGAGCGCACGTCCAGGCCTGTTGTCTGCTACATCCGATCTGTCCACACTTCTCGGCTTTGCCCAGCTCATTGCACGTACTCCTCGCTGCTCCAGGAGATAAGTTCACGTACTGCTAGCTTGTCTCGCACTGTAAGTTCAGTCTCTGCTCTTGCTGCCAGGTCCTGCTTCTACTGTTGCTAATCCAGCTCTCGATTTTATCCTATATTGCTACAGGCATTGTTGATCTGCTTCTTTTTACTGCTGCCTCCAGATGCACCCTGCACACTCTTGGTACCGTGAGTGTTGCATGTCACAGCATTCGGCATCATCGTTGCACATTTCTACAATTCTCAGCAATACAAATCTGGAAATAGATAAAACACAAGCATTAAATTGTAGTATGTAAGTTCAAAGCAGTGAATAAACTATGGCAAACTTAACATGATTGAAATGAAAAGCTAGAATAGGAAAAGAAAAGTAAACAGTAAATCAAACATAAAACAGAGGAGAACAGAGAAAAAGCAAGCAACCATTCACTGTAACATCCACGGTTTAAGAGACACCAAACTGAACATGACGCAAAGCCAACTTGGTAAAATAACTTAGAAGAGAGGCTACTAATAAGTGAAGAAAATAAAAAATTTAACCGATAAAACAGTCGATCCAAACTGAAGAAATAAAAAAAAATGTTAACAGTAAGAGATGATGAAAAAGAGCATGAACTTTTTATCAATTGAGGAATTTCTTCATTCTCAAACAGCAGATCACACTAGAAAATAAAATAAAAGAAGCTCACTCAGTATTGAACATAATATCTTCAAATAAGAAAAGGAGAAGGGAGATGCTGAAAACTAAGCTATACGTGAAGAAGAAAACATTAACGGAGACATTTCCAGTAGCCACGGTTTCCTTTATTTCTCAATCAAATCGATATTGTTCCACTATTTTAATATTGTCAGTCAATACAAGATTAATCCCAACATATTAGATAGACAATAATGAATCAAAACATCATGATTGGCATTGATGATTAAAGCTTTACAAATGATGTGGACTGCAACCAAGAAATGGATTAAAACTTAGCAAGAAAATGATTTGAACGTGTAAAGTAAACTGGATTGGTAAAGACTAATTCTAAGCAACCGAGATATATGAATTTAAAAAGAAGAGATTTCCATAATCCATTCAATTGAATAGAACAGTAGCTAAAATATGGAAGCTAGAAAAAAACTATTCTCAGAAATAATAAAAAACCAAGGAAAGTAAGACTTTTTAAAGTTAACCTAAAAAAAAAAAACTATTCTACCCTAATTTCCACACCCTTTACAATTGCCATCATTTTCTATTTATATACACATTTAGGGGTACAATTGTAATTTTTTCATCCTAGATGAGTTGGCATTGTTTGGCCACTTGTCTTCACACCGTTGGCTCCTTGAAAAATAATATTTCCATGTCATCTGTCTTTTTGTCCAATTGGATGTGCTAGGCTCGTGTTATCCGCGTGGTCCAATCTCGATTTTAGCTCAATTTCGGTTCATTTTCTATCGAAATATTCAAAATTCATCCGAATTGAATTTATTTGCAAACATGAGAATTTTAATTAAATAAAGGAGTTAATTAACAAAATAAATCGAGAATTTAAATAATTAATTAGGAAATTAAGCACAAATAATTTTAAAAATATAGAATTATCAGTGCTTCACATAGCATGTACATATATATACTTATGAATTTGAGGGTCTTACAGTAGGAGCATGGCTGTACTAAGTTGCATGTGACCAGTTAAAGGAAAGAGAAGACGTACTGAACTAGAAATATAAAGGCTAAACAAAATTCAAGTTGAAGCCGAGAAGGTGAGTAAAAGAGGTAGAAAATGAGAGGAGAAAGAAAGAAATGAGCAGTGAAACTTGAGATCGAAAAAGAAAAGAGGGTGAACTGAGTTCCATCTTCAGGGGAGGTTTCAGTGAAAGGGAGGCAGTAAAGAGAAGAGAACAGTGGAGATAGAGGACTGGTAGAGAAATAAAGTAACTTAAAAAAAAAAGGGAAGATCATTGTTGAGTTAATGTATTTTGAAATGACAAAACAAGTAAATTCAATAATATAAAGATGATATAAAAACATGTTTAGAGGTTATCAGTACCAGAACTTAAAGTTCTGTTGATGAGAGATCGATCTGGCTTATGAAAGATCGATCTCCTGGGTTTTCTATAGTTGAGAGATCGATCTGGGTTATGAGAGATCGATCTCCTAGGTCTGTCTTGGATGAGAGATCGATCTCAGGAAGACATGAGATCGATCTGCCAAGCTTTGAACCTGCACAAAGGTATTAAGGAAGAGTGAGATCGATCTATAAGGGTTAAGAGATCGATCTGCCTAATACTGGAGTTGAGGGATCGATCTGATCTAGGAAGAGGTCGATCTCCCTTAAAGCATAGACTGTAGATCGATCTACACTCAAACAGAGAGCTTATGAGATCGATCTGATAAGAAAGAGATCGATCTCCTCAAAGTCAGAGAGCTAAGGAGATCGATCTGGGGTATTGAGAGATCGATCTCCCCACTACGAGATTGCATGGCAGATCGATCTGTAGATCGATCTTGCCTCAAACAAAGAGATTGGAAGATCGATCTGCCTATTCGACAGATCGATCTCCCCTATCATTTTCAAATTAACAAATCGATCTGCTAACTTATGAGATCGATCTCCTTGTGTTATTGTGTCCGCCCCGAAAATGCGAAAAATAGGGCTAATTTAAAACTTTTTGTTCATTAATTCACAATTAAAGGTGCATTCCTGTGCAGTGTCATACATCATCATAATTATCATGCCTCAGGATCTCATCATGATATAATAATTATTGTGTTATGCCCATTACTCGATTACAAGTTAATTAATCCTAATACATCCCCTACAATAACATACTTCAAGTGTCTGTAATCACATTAATAGTCTGGGTACATGAAAAGATAAAATATACCTCAAATACAATATATATAGGGCCTGGAGCTCAAGTCCTCCACTAGCCACTACTCCGTACGCCGCAGGGAGATCCTTCTTCACTTGAAGTACTCTGGGAGGGGGAGGAAAATAGGGTGAGCTTCTAAATCGCTCAGTAAGGGGGTAAAGGAATCAGTTATATAAACCATTTCACACATCACAAATATGTATTTGTTCATAAAGCTCATTTGAAATCGTAGCATGAAAGTTCTCAAAACATCATCTCATAACTCGTTAAATCATGTGAAAACATGAAGATAAAAGGCTCCACATCGAGCACTCATAAGCATGTGTAAAGATATGCAATAATGGCTGTTCTCAAATACGTGATAAAAATCACCTCGGTAAATCACACGTGACAAGGTCACAAAACACAACTCATGTGTAAAACGAGACTAGGCAATAAAACTCAATTAAAACTCGTCATGGCACATCAAATATATATAAGCTCCTCTGGGTGCGCATCCCAGGCATCCTCGTATAGAGGGAACGTCGACAATATGGTCGTGTGCAAAGTATATTGGACTTATATGTTACCAGAACAAGGCCCGGCCTTACTTGCTACCAGAGCAATGCCTCGCCTAATGCACACGACACGTGGTCCCTGGGTCGGTTCCCAGGCGGCCCACTCTCTCGGTCTTACATGCTACCAGAGCAATGCCTCCCAACGCTACCAGAGCGGAGGAATAATCGGACTTATATGTTACCAGAACAATGCCTGTGGTCCCTGGGTCGGTTCCCAGGCGTCCCACAATATCGGTCTTATATGCTACCAGAGCAAGGCCCGTGGTCCCTGGGTCGGTTCCCAGGCGTCCCACTGTATCGGTCTTATATGCTACCAGAGCAATGCCCGATGTGTGTTCAACATGACACGCCTAAGTCTCTATCATTAGCCATTATCTTATAAAACGTTATGCCTTCACGTAGAACTCATAATGGTTTTCTCTTAAAAACTCATTTAAAACATTTGTGTACTCAACAAAAAAACACATATAAAAATCGAGTTCCAACCGGCAAAACATGCACACATTTTCTCAAATCTCAATATCGCCTTAACGTAGAGCCCAATTTACTTTTCACGCAGCTCAAAGGTTTATAAAGTAATTTCACACTTAGCTTATAAACTCATAAAATAATGGGCTCCAACCGGCTATAAAAACCGTGTGCAGTTACATCACAACACAAAACATGCTTGTATTCTCAAATCATGGTTCATGCTAACAATTCATCAAAATACATACACAAAATGGTTTAGTTTTCCCTTACCTCTTTGCACCTCGTATAGTGCAATCGTTCCCCCCGTATCACGGACTAGTCTCGCATTCCACTCTGGAACTCCCGAGCTGTCCAAACGATGTTAAAACATCAATACTCCACATCACATAACCTCAATTCTCAAAATCGAGCATAATTGCTCATAACACCTCAATTCTCTTGATTTCTCGTAACTCAACCCTAAGCTACAACCTCATTCACAATATCCCAATATCCTACATTCCTCATGCCAATTATTTAGGCTAATTCTCCATATTGTCCAATTTTCCATTTATAGCTCACAATTTCCTAAATTCACCAAAATTCTCAAATATACATATCACTCCTACCACATTGAAATTTAATCAATCCCCAGTCATTTCTCAACCATTTCAACACAATTACAACCACCAATAACATCAAAATCAACTCAAATATCAAGATCGAGGTTTAGAAATTACCCAAAGTTTGTGAGACGCACAACTCACGCCTCGATCCGATTCGTCCTTCGATTTCCAAGTATGTTGTTCTCCCTTTGATGAGGAACAACTTTCCTTCTTCCCACAATAGCTGATTCGGCCGGAAATGGGTGATTTGGAGGAGTGAGAAACTAGGTTTTTGGAAAAATGGAGGTTTGGAAGAGAGAGAAAGTGAGATTTCAGGAGAAAACACGGGTCCCTTATATAGATTGGAGGTAGGAGATCGATCTGCCTCTTGCTGAGATCGATCTGTGTTTGAAATTTGGGGGCGATCTGGGTAATTTTATGCCCAGGAGATCGATCTGTCGAGGGGTGAGATCGATCTCTTTATGGCTTTATGAGATCGATCTGCTCCTAAAGAGATCGATCTTCTCCCCAAACAGAAGCATTTGGAGATCGATCTCTTCCTCATGAGATCGATCCCTTCTCAAACAGATTCATTTGGAGATCGATCTCTTCCTCATGAGATCGATCCCTTCTCAAACAGATTCATAAAGAGATCGATCTCTTCCATTGGAGATCGATCTGCTTCTCAAATTTCCCATCCCTCGTCATTCTTAACTCACCAGATCGATCTCTCCTTCTCCCAGATCGATCTGTCCTCATGCTTCATGCCTATTTTACACACTTAACATATAAATCTCCAATTATAATTCCCACAATTCATTTAATTCAATAAATTACACTTCAAATTCTTATTACATTATTAAAATATGTCTAAAATTCTCAGATCTCACATCCTCCCCACCTTAAAAAGAATTTGGTCCTCCAAATTCAACTCAACTAGTCAGAATAGATGGGGGTATTTCTCCTTCATGAGACTCTCTAGTTCCCACGTCGCCTCTTCCATTGAGTGATGCCTCCACAAGACTTTCACTAATGGGATGCTCTTGGTTCTCAGTACCTTCTCTTTTCTATCGAGAATCCGGACGGGTTCCTCAATGTAGCTCATGTCCTCCTGTATGTCCATCTCATCATACTCTATAACATGAGAAGGGTCCGGGTGGTACTTCCTCAACATAGATACATGAAAAACGTTGTGTATTCCGGACATCTGTGGGGGTAATGCTAATCTGTAAGCTACCTCTCCCACTTTCTCAAGAATCTCAAATGGTCCTATGTATCGAGGACTCAATTTTCCTTTCTTCCCAAATCGCATGATACCCTTGCTCGGTGATACTCTCAGAAATACTGCATCACCAACCTCAAATTCAAGTGGCCGTCTACGCACATCCGCGTAGCTTTTCTGTCTACTCTGTGCAGCCCGTAACCTCTCACATATGAGTTTCACACTCTGTACGGCTTGCTCAACAAGCTCGGGAGCATTTATCTTTCTGTCACCGACTTCTTCCCAAGCTACAGGAGATCTACACCTCCTACCATATAGAGCCTCAAAAGGTGCCATTCCAATACTCGCATGATAGCTGTTATTGTATGCAAACTCTGCTAGGGGCAGGTGATCATCCCATGATCCCTTAAAATCCATCGTACACGCCCTCAACATATCCTCCAGGGTCTGAATAGTCCTCTCTGACTGACCATCTGTCTGAGGATGATAGGCGGTACTAAAACTCAATCGAGATCCCATGGACTCCTGAAACTGGGTCCAGAATCTGGAAGTAAATCGGGAATCTCTATTAGAAGTAATACTCACTGGAGCCCCATGTAATCTAGCTATCTCGCTGACATATAGCTCAGCTAAGGCATCCACAGTATCTGTGCTCTTGATGGCAAGGAAGTGGGCACTCTTGGTCAATCTATCCACAATGACCCATATCGCGTCGCGACCTCTCCGGGTCCTCGGTAAACCCATAATAAAGTCCATAGTGACATGCTCCCATTTCCATGTAGGTACAGGTAAGGGCTGTAGTAGTCCTCCGGGCTTCCGATGCTCAGCTTTCACTTGCTGGCATACCAAACATCTGGCCACATACTCTGCCACATCTCGCTTCATACCACTCCACCAATACACCTTTTTCAAGTCTCGGTACATCTTAGTACTCCCTGGGTGCATGGTGTATCGCGAGCAGTGGGATTCTCTCAATATCTGTCTCTTCAGGGTATCATCGTCCGGTACACAAATCCGTCCTCTGAACCTCAATAATCCATCCTCACGGATGGTGAGATCCGACTGCGAACTCTGCTCAGCTTGGCTAACCATGTCTATCAATCTCTGATCACTGCGCTGCCCAGTTCTAATCTGATCCATGATCCTGGGCTCTATCCGCAGACATGCCAAAAATCCAGTCTCTACCTCTTTAACTTTGATCCGAAGTTCGGCGAACTGCTCTAACAAATCCCATTCCCTGATCATCACAGCAGATATCATACTCTTCCTGCTCAGGGCATCAGCAACCACATTCGCCTTACCCGGATGATAAAGAATCTCGCAGTCATAATCCTTAAGGAGTTCCATCCATCTCCTTTGTCTCATGTTTAACTCTTTCTGATCAAAGAGATATCTCAAACTCTTGTGATCAGTGAAGATCTGGAATCTTTCCCCATATAAGTAGTGTCGCCAGATCTTCAAAGCAAATACCACAGCGGCTAACTCCAAATCATGCGTGGGGTAATTTCGCTCATGGTCTTTCAGCTGTCGCGATCCATATGCAACCACTCTCCCGTGCTGCATAAGCACACACCCCAATCCTTGATGAGATGCATCACTATATACCGAAAATCCTCCTGATCCCTCAGGGATAGTTAACACAGGTGCCACTGTCAATCTCCTCTTTAACTCTTGAAAACTGAGCTCACATTGATCAGTCCATATGAACGGAGTCTCCTTACGCGTGAGCTTAGTCAAAGGAGCGGCAATCCTCGAGAATCCTTCCACAAATCTCCTGTAATACCCTGCCAAACCAAGGAAGCTTCGTATCTCAGTCACTGTCCTCGGCCTCTCCCAATTAAGCACAGCTGCTATTTTACTCGGATCCACTGATACTCCTTCCTCTGAGACTACATGCCCAAGGAAAGCTATCCGGTTCAGCCAAAACTCACACTTACTAAGCTTTCCGTATAATTGCTTATCTCGGAGTATCTGAAGTACTAACCACAAATGCTGTGCATGCTCCTCATACGATCGAGAGTACACCAGGATATCATCGATAAAGACTATCACAAACTTATCCAGATAGTCTCTGAACACCTCGTTTATCAATCTCATAAATGCTGCAGGGGCGTTCGTCAATCCAAAGGACATCACCAGAAATTCGTAATGGCCATACCTTGTCCTGAAGGCCGTCTTTGGAATATCTTCCTCCTTAATCTTCAATTGGTGATAGCCCGATCTCAAATCGATCTTAGAAAAGACTGATGCCCCTCTTAACTGATCAAGTAGATCATCAATCCTGGGCAATGGGTATTTATTCTTCACCGTGGCTTTATTCAACAACCGGTAGTCCACACATAATCTGAGACTGCCATCCTTCTTCTTAACAAATAACACTGGCGCTCCCCACGGTGAAACACTGGGCCTAATGAACCCTTGATCCAGTAACTCCTGCAGTTGTCTCTTTAATTCCTCAAGCTCCACTAATGCCATTCTGTACGGAGGTTTAGAGATCGGCTGAGTATCTGGTACCAAATCAATGGTAAACTCCAGCTCTCTCTCCGGTGGTAAACCTGGCAATTCATCTGGGAAAACATCCAGAAATTCACAAACCATAGGTATATCCTCAATCCTCGGATGTTCCCGCTCATCGTCTGAGATGAGTGTCTCATAACCTTCACATAAATAATCACATTTATTATTCTCCAAAATAATGTTAAAATTCTCAAATTACTCACTAGAAATCCACATAATCATTTCCTCAACATCTCAATTGTACACTATAAGGTTCAGGTAGGGAGAAAGTTACAATCTTAGTGTAGCAGTCTAGACTCACTCGATTGGTCGCCAACCAATCCATCCCCAGAATTACATCAAACCCATGTATACTCAACATGATTAGATCTGCTAACATCACTCTATCTCCCACCTTGATTTCACATTCTCTACAGATTAACTCAGTTCTCTGGGATTCACGCATAGGGGTATTTACATGTAGTATATATTCTAGAGGTTCAAACTTCAAGTTTAGTCTACATGCAAAATGCTCAGAAATAAACGAATGAGTGGATCCTGAATCAATCAACACATGAGCCTCATAATTACAGACAGAGAGTGTACCTCTTATGGTTTCTGCCGAAGCGTCTGCGGTCTCCTTATCCAGGGCAAACACTCATCCCTGTGCCACAGGTTTCTTCCCTTTCTCTGCCGCAGTGGCCCGTCTCCGGGGATCCACTCTCTGAGGCTGCTGTCTAGTGGGCTCCGGAGCATGCGGTATCTGGGGTTGGGGACAGTCTTTAACTCTGTGACCCATGTCGCCACATCTAAAACATCCATGGATCGACCTAGTACAACTTCCCTCATGCGATCGGCCACAGTCTCTACAAAACCTTGTCTCAGGCCTGACGTAACGAGGGGTCTCCTTGATAATAGGATAGGCTCTGGGTCTCTCCAATCTGTCCTTCTGTACCTGGATCCTTCCTCTTCTGAAGGAACCTCTCCGAGCCTCTGACTGAAAAATCGCTGGCCTCTTGCCCTTATCTTTATGCACTGCTCTGAGCTCATTCTGAGATTGTACCATTTCAATTCCTCTTTCAACCTCTTGCGCTCGTCTCAGAGCGTCTCCAAACTCAGTAATACATAGCCCCATCAATCTATCTCTGATGACGGGCTTCAGCCCATACACAAACTTCTCTGTGCGGAGCTCTTCACTCTTGAAGGTCTCTGGGTCATATCTCAGTAGTGCGGTGAACTGGCTCTCATAGTCATCCACCGACATGTCACCCTGTACCAAACTCAAAAACTCGGCCTGTTTCCTCCTCTGGGCGGCTCGCGGTACATATTGGGTTCTAAAAGCTGTCTGGAACTCTTCCCAACCAATCACATCCTGGCGGGACATCAAGATACCCTGGGTAGTACTCCACCAATCTCGAGCTCTCCCCTTCAGCATATAGGCACTCATACTGACTCTCTCAGCATCGGTGCATCCCAGTAAATCAAATATAACTCTCAACTCCGTCAACCACTCCTCAGCCTCTGTAGGATCCTTCTTTCCCCTAAATGCGGGTGGATTCATCTTCAGAAATTCCTTTAGTCAGACCTTACTTCTGTCCTCAGGCTGAGTGACGGGAGGCACTGGGGGTATGGGAGGTCCTGGTGGTGGTGTAGGGGTAGTATCCGAGGCATTAACTCCAAAGTGTTGCGCGAATAACGCTGCCATCTGCTCAAAACCTTGCCTCACATCGGTCTCAATCCGATTAAATCGAGAGTTAGGACTCTCTGGTTGTGGGACAGGTGGTGGAGGGGACTCTGCCTGCCTCCTCGAACGACCTCGTCGTTTACTCATTCTCAATCTCAACTCGTCTCCTGCGCGTACATATCAAAATTGATTGAAATCTCAATCCTCAATTTCAGTTCATGACCAGACTATTACAGACACTTGGGATGTATTCTATTTCACTTAACCGACACTGACAGTACTAGGCACCCTAAGCTCTGATACCAAGAAAACTCTGTCACGCCCCGAAAATGCGGAAAATAGGGCTAATTTAAAACTTTTTGTTCATTAATTCACAATTAAAGGTGCATTCCTGTGCAGTGTCATACATCATCATAATTATCATGCCTCAGGATCTCATCATGATATAATAATTATTGTGTTATACCCATTACTCGATTACAAGTTAATTAATCCTAATACATCCCCTACAATAACATACTTCAAGTGTCTGTAATCACATTAATAGTCTGGGTACATGAAAAGATAAAATATACCTCAAATACAATATATATAGGGCCTGGAGCTCAAGTCCTCCACTAGCCACTACTCCGTACGCCGCAGGGAGATCCTTCTTCACTTGAAGTACTCTGGGAGGGGGAGGAAAATAGGGTGAGCTTCTAAATCGCTCAGTAAGGGGGTAAAGGAATCAGTTATATAAACCATTTCACACATCACAAATATGTATTTGTTCATAAAGCTCATTTGAAATCGTAGCATGAAAGTTCTCAAAACATCATCTCATAACTCGTTAAATCATGTGAAAACATGAAGATAAAAGGCTCCACATCGAGCACTCACAAGCATGTGTAAAGATATGCAATAATGGCTGTTCTTAAATACGTGATAAAAATCACCTCGGTAAATCACACGTGACAAGGTCACAAAACACAACTCATGTGTAAAACGAGACTAGGCAATAAAACTCAATTAAAACTCGTCATGGCACATCAAATATATATAAGCTCCTCTGGGTGCGCATCCCAGGCATCCTCGTATAGAGGGAACGTCGACAATATGGTCGTGTGCAAAGTATATTGGACTTATATGTTACCAGAACAAGGCCCGGCCTTACTTGCTACCAGAGCAATGCCTCGCCTAATGCACACGACACGTGGTCCCTGGGTCGGTTCCCAGGCGACCCACTCTCTCGGTCTTACATGCTACCAGAGCAATGCCTCCCAACGCTACCAGAGCGGAGGAATAATCGGACTTATATGTTACCAGAACAATGCCTGTGGTCCCTGGGTCGGTTCCCAGGCGTCCCACAATATCGGTCTTATATGCTACCAGAGCAAGGCCCGTGGTCCCTGGGTCGGTTCCCAGGCGTCCCACTGTATCGGTCTTATATGCTACCAGAGCAATGCCCGATGTGTGTTCAACATGACACGCCTAAGTCTCTATCATTAGCCATTATCTTATAAAACGTTATGCCTTCACGTAGAACTCATAATGGTTTTCTCTTAAAAACTCATTTAAAACATTTGTGTACTCAACAAAAAAACACATATAAAAATCGAGTTCCAACCGGCAAAACATGCACACATTTTCTCAAATCTCAATATCGCCTTAACGTAGAGCCCAATTTACTTTTCACGCAGCTCAAAGGTTTATAAAGTAATTTCACACTTAGCTTATAAACTCATAAAATAATGGGCTCCAACCGGCTATAAAAACCGTGTGCAGTTACATCACAACACAAAACATGCTTGTATTCTCAAATCATGGTTCATGCTAACAATTCATCAAAATACATACACAAAATGGTTTAGTTTTCCCTTACCTCTTTGCACCTCGTATAGTGCAATCGTTCCCCCCGTATCACGGACTAGTCTCGCATTCCACTCTGGAACTCCCGAGCTGTCCAAACGATGTTAAAACATCAATACTCCACATCACATAACCTCAATTCTCAAAATCGAGCATAATTGCTCATAACACCTCAATTCTCTTGATTTCTCGTAACTCAACCCTAAGCTACAACCTCATTCACAATATCCCAATATCCTACATTCCTCATGCCAATTATTTAGGCTAATTCTCCATATTGTCCAATTTTCCATTTATAGCTCACAATTTCCTAAATTCACCAAAATTCTCAAATATACATATCACTCCTACCACATTGAAATTTAATCAATCCCCAGTCATTTCTCAACCATTTCAACACAATTACAACCACCAATAACATCAAAATCAACTCAAATATCAAGATCGAGGTTTAGAAATTACCCAAAGTTTGTGAGACGCACAACTCACGCCTCGATCCGATTCGTCCTTCGATTTCCAAGTATGTTGTTCTCCCTTTGATGAGGAACAACTTTCCTTCTTCCCACAATAGCTGATTCGGCCGGAAATGGGTGATTTGGAGAAGTGAGAAACTAGGTTTTTGGAAAAATGGAGGTTTGGAAGAGAGAGAAAGTGAGATTTCAGGAGAAAACACGGGTCCCTTATATAGATTGGAGGTAGGAGATCGATCTGCCTCTTGCTGAGATCGATCTGTGTTTGAAATTTGGGGGCGATCTGGGTAATTTTATGCCCAGGAGATCGATCTGTCGAGGGGTGAGATCGATCTCTTTATGGCTTTATGAGATCGATCTGCTCCTAAAGAGATCGATCTTCTCCCCAAACAGAAGCATTTGGAGATCGATCTCTTCCTCATGAGATCGATCCCTTCTCAAACAGATTCATTTGGAGATCGATCTCTTCCTCATGAGATCGATCCCTTCTCAAACAGATTCATAAAGAGATCGATCTCTTCCATTGGAGATCGATCTGCTTCTCAAATTTCCCATCCCTCGTCATTCTTAACTCACCAGATCGATCTCTCCTTCTCCCAGATCGATCTGTCCTCATGCTTCATGCCTATTTTACACACTTAACATATAAATCTCCAATTATAATTCCCACAATTCATTTAATTCAATAAATTACACTTCAAATTCTTATTACATTATTAAAATATGTCTAAAATTCTCAGATCTCACATATTGTGCTTTGATCTTGCAGGATTTATAACTAAGAGATCGATCTGGCCAAGATGGCAGATCGATCTGGCACTCTACTGGAGGTACCCAACGGCTAGTTTCTATAAAATCTCAACGGGAAAAATAGCATTTAATGCTCCAACTACCAATCCTTCAGTATTTAACCAAGCATTGAAGACAATGAGAAGAGAGACACTATTGCTGCACATTTCTTACATTCTCAAGCTTTCAATACTTTCATTCCTTGTGTCTTCATTCCTCATTTATTGAGATTTATTGTATAAGCTTAAGTGCAAAAGCTGTATTTGTCCTACCCACATTAAAGCTTCATTTTGTATTCATCCTTACCTTAAGAGAGAAGAGGATTGTTCCTCAGTGAGATAAAATTGTAACTGGGTGAATACATTCTTGTATTGCAAAGGGTAGAGAGGTTATTCCTTAACCTGAAAAAGGAACATTGTAACTTCTGTTGAAGGAGAGTAAGAAAGCACTTGACAAGAAGGTCAATGAGAGAGGACGTAGGCAAGAGTTTGGCCGAACCTCTATAAATGATTGTGTTGGTTTCTCTCTTCCCTATCTTGCATTAAATTGTTTAATTTTATTATATTGCTCATTATCATTTGCTGATTAAAATAGGATTAAATTAAAATTTGCTATTAACATTAGAAAACCGATTCACCCCCCTCTCGGTAGAGCCAACAATTGGTATCAGAGCTAAGACTTTAATCACATAGGAACAACTTCCTAAGAGTTAGAAATGATCAAATGGCTCAATAACAATGTAGCAACTAGTTTGGTAGGAGAGGGGCACTCTACGGTTAGCCCTCTTATGTTCAATGGAGAACATTATGCCTATTGAAAGACTAGGATGATGTTATTCATTCAAGCAAATGATTATCAAGTGTGGAGAATTATAATTAAAGGACCTCAAATCCCTACAAAGAGAATAGAGGGAAGAGATATCCCTAAAGAATAAGATGAATGGGATTCAAATGATATTAAATGTGCTCAGCTAAATGCTAAAGCTATGCACACATTATTTTGTGCCTTAGGTCCAAATGAATATAATAGAGTCCCGGGGTGTGATAATGCCAAACAAATTTGGGACAAATTGGCAATAACTCATGAGGGTACAACCCAAGTGAAGGAGACTAAGGTAGGAATGCTCACACATGATTATGAGCTTTTTAGGATGAAGGAAGGAGAATCAATTAGTGATATGTTCACTAGCTTCACAGATGTAATTAATGGATTAAAGTCCTTAGGAAAAATATATTCTAATATTGAAATGGTCAAGAAAATATTAAATAGCTTACCTAAATCATGGGAAGCTAAAGTGACTGCAATTGAGGAATCTAAGGATCCTCACACATTGTATTTAGATGAATTAATAGGATCTCTACTCACTTATGAGATGAAATTAAGAAGAAATGAAGAGCCACCCAAGAAAGTGGGAGTTGCTCTAAAATCCACTGCTCAAGAGGAGAATAAGAATGAGAGTGGTAGTGAAGAGGACCTTGAGATAGCAATGTTTGCCAAAAGATTTAACAAGTTCATGAGGATGAGAGCTAGTGGTAGTAATAGGAGAAATAATAAGAGAGATCAAGAAGAAGTAGGTAGAAAAGATTCAATTGTGTGTTATGAATGTAAAAAATCAGGACACATAAAATTTAACTGCCCTCTTCTTAAAAGGTCCAATGATAGGTTCCATAAAAAGAAGGCAATGGTGGCAACATGGAGCGACAGTGACTGCTCCGATGATGAATCAAATGAGGACATTGCTAACTTGTGCTTCATGGCTATTGAGGATGAAAAGGTAACTTCAAGCCTCAATGAATATTCTTTTGATGAATTGCAAGATGCCTTTGATGATCTTGCATTAGAGTATAAATGCATGAGTATGAAATATAAAAAGATAATATCCAAATTGAGAAAAAAAAATGAGATAATGCAAAAGGATAAATTAGAATGTGAAAAGAAACTAGAGATTTCAAATCTAGAAATTTGTGACCTTAAAGAGAAAAATAGCAATCTACATAATTCTTTTAATAGGTTTCACATGGGTCAACAAAAGTTAGATAGCATGCTAGAGACCCAAAGGGCATTCTTTGACAAAAATGGCTTAGGATATAATGCAAAGAGTAGAGAGACTCATCTTAAAAGTTTTATTACTAGGAAGAGCATGAATAAACCTTCAATTACTTGTTCATATTATAATAGAAAGGGACATGCATCACATAATTGCAATATAAAGATGAGAACTCTAAAAGGAATAATAGTAAAAAGAATATGGGTTCCAAAAGAAGTCATTTACTCAAAGGATTGTAATGCATTAGCAAAATGGATCCCAAAGGGATCAAGAATTGCATTCACTAACCTCAAAGGACCCAAGAAAATTTGGGTACCTAAGACTTGAGTTTAAATCTTCTTGTAGGTGATTGAGCATGGCCACAAAGCTAAAACAAAGGAAGCATGGTACTTGGATAGTGGATGCTCAAGGCACATGACGGGAGATAGAAGCCACTTTAACTCTTTTAAATCAAATATTGGTGGAGAGGTCACATTTGGGGACAACTCCAAAGGCCAAGTAGAAGGAAGTGGCTCAATAGGTAATGATTACTTCTCTTTAGAAAAAGTATTACTTGTTAGGGGTCTAAAGCATAACTTACTAAGCATAAGTCAACTTTGTGACAAAGGTTACAAAGTAATTTTTGATTGCATGAAATGTAATGTGGTAGATCCTAAGTCAAACAAAGTTCTTTTTCTAGGCCATAGGCAAGGTAATATTTATATTGTCTATCTTAATGAACTCAAAAATGAAAATATATGCCTAATGGTAGATAGTAAAAAGGAATCTTGGTTATGGCATAGAAGACTAGGTCATGCTAGCATGTATGTGCTATCTAAGTTAGCTAGAAAGGATCTAGTCATAGGTTTACCCAAGCTATCCTTTGATCATGAAGAAATATGTGAAGCTTGTGTTAAAGGAAAACATAAAAGGACAACATTTAAGCCTAAGAATATTGTATCCACCACTAGGCCTCTTCAATTACTTCACTTAGATTTATTTGGACCAACTAGAACAACTAGCCTAGGTGGGAAACACTATGGATTTGTAATAGTTGATGATTACACTAGGTTCACATGGGTGTTCTTTTTAAGAGTAAAAAATGAAGCCTTAGAAAAATTCATAGCCTATACAAAAATCACTCAAAATGAAAAAGGGCATACAATAACTAGCATTAGAAGTGATCATGGCAAGGAATTTGAAAACATAGGATTTGATACGTATTGCAATGATCAAGGAATTAGTCATAACTTCTCAGCCCTTAGGACACCACAACAAAATGGAGTAGTTGAAAGAAGAAATAGAACCTTGAAAGAAATGGCTAGAACCATGTTGTGTGAGAATAATTTGCCAAAGTATTTTTGGGCTGAAGCTATAAACACATCCTGCTATATAATTAATAGAGCTATGATTAGACCCATGCTTAAGAAAACTCCTTATGAGCTCTACAAAGGTAAAAAGCCTAACATTAGTTACTTCCATCCCTTGGGCTGCAAATGTTTTGTCTTAAATAATGGGAAAGATAATTTAGGAAAATTTGATGCCAAAAGTGATGAAGGAATCTTTCTAGGGTACTCATTGAATTCAAAGGCTTATAGAGTATATAACAAAAGAACATTAATGGTTGAAGAATCTATTCATGTTATATTTGATGAGTCAAATGATGTATCTAAAGATTCAACCAATGATGAGGATGTTGGAATATTTGATGAAAACTTGGAGGAAATTCCGAACTTAGAAGATGATTTATTAGAAAAACTTAACTTGAATAAAGAAGATGAAGAAGAAATAGAGATATTAGAGAGAGAGTCTGGAGCACCAAGAGAGTTAGGATATGTAAAAGATTGTGAAATAGTAGGAGATCCAACTCTTGGAGTTAGAAATAGATCATCTCTAAGAAATATGTGTCAATATATAGCCTTTGTATCTCAAATAGAACCTAGGAATGTCAATGAAGCTTTAGATGACAATAATTGGTTCTTAGCAATGCAAGAAGAATTAAATCAATTTGAGAGACGCAAAGTATGGAAACTAGTTCCTAGGCCTAGTGATCACTCTATAATTGGAACTAAATGGATATTCAAGAACAAGATGGATGAAAATAGTGTGATCATAAGGAACAAGGCTAGGTTAGTTTCACAAGGATATAGACAAGAGGAAGGTATAGATTATGATGAAACCTATGCACCGGTAGCTAGATTAGAGGCAATAAGAATGTTACTTGCCTTTGCATGCTATAAAAACTTCAAGTTATATCAAATGGATGTAAAAAGTGCATTCTTAAATGGTTTCATTAATGAAGAAGTCTATGTTGAACAACCTCCTGGCTTTGAAAATCATGAATTTCCTGAACATGTTTTTAAATTATCTAAGGCACTCTATGGCTTGAAACAAGCTCCTCGAGCTTGGTATGAAAGGTTGTCAAAATTTTTAATAGAAAAGGGATTTTCAAGAGGAAAAGTGGATACCACTTTATTCATCAAAAATAAAAATAAGGATTTATTAGTTGTACAAGTGTATGTAGATGATATTATTTTTGGATCAACTAATGAGTCTTTATGTCAAGAGTTTGCTAAGATCATGCAAGGTGAGTTTGAAATGAGCATGATGGGAGAACTCACTTTCTTCTTGGGACTTCAAGAAACTTCATCAATGGGCAAAGTATACAAAGGATGGAACCTTCATCAATCAAGCAAAGTATACTAAGGATTTGCTCAAGCGATTTGGAATGGACAATTGCAAACCTCAAGCAACTCCAATGGGCACCAACATCAAGCTTGATAAGGATGAAAGTGGTAAGTGTGTAGACACTAAACTCTATAGGTCTATGATTGGCTCATTGCTTTATTTAACTGCAAGTAGACCAGATATTTTGTTTAGTGTATGCCTTTGTGCTAGATTTCAATCCTCTCCTAGGGAATCACATCTATTAGCAACTAAAAGGATTTTTAGATACCTTAAGGACACTCCCTATCTAGGACTTTGGTACCCCAAGGACTCTACCTTTGCACTTCATGCATTTTCATATGCAGATTTTGGGGGATGCAAAATAGATAGGAAAAGTACTTCAGGTACTTGCCAATTCTTAGGAAATAGACTAATCTCTTAGTTCTCCAAGAAACAAAACTGTGTGGCTCAGTCCACAACTGAAGCTGAATACATAGCAGCAGGTAGTTGTAGTGCTCAAGTGTTGTGGATTAAACAACAAATGAAAGATTATGGTATTGACATGAAATAAGTCTCTATTAAATGTGATAGTACCAGTGCCATTAATCTATCTAAAAATCCTATTCAACACTCTAGAACCAAGCACATAGAAATTAGGCATCACTTCCTTAGAGACCATGTGCAAAATGGGGATATAATTCTAGAGTACATTGACACATTACATCAAATAGCTGATATATTCACCAAACCCCTTGATAGAGATAGGTTTTGTATTCTTAGAGGTGAATTAGGACTTATGAATGTTCCCTAAGATGTTTGTGCTTCAAAATCTTGATTTCAAATTGACTTAAAAGTGATTTTCAATGATTTTTCTGGGCAACAAGTATGAGAGATAGATCGATCTCCCATTCATATAGATCGATCTCCATACCTCAAATAAGCCTAAAGCATTAAGGTTAAGCTAGGAAGATCGATCTTCTATCCATAAGATCGATCTCCGTAAGCCTCTGTTAGATAACAGATCGATCTGTGCATACGACAGATCGATCTCCTCTAGCCTCTGTATCCTGAAGATCGATCTGTGCATACGACAGATCGATCTCCTCAAGTCTCTGTCCTCTGAAGATCAATCTATGCATTTGGCAGATCGATCTCCTTACACCTCTGTTCGAAACAGATCGATCTGTGCATACGACAGATCGATCTCCTTGGGCTTCTGGAAATGACAGATCGATCTGTCGTCCCGACAGATCGATCTCCTGTGCCCTGGACTATAAATAATGGCGAAAAATCCCCAAATTTTAAAACTCCAAATTCAAAATCCCTAACTTCCCTCGCACCTCCTCTCTTGATTCCTCCTCAGATCGATCTTGGTACGGCCTTCGTCGCATCTTTTCTTCGTTTACTGGTATAGTAACCCACATTTCTCATTGTTTTTTTAAAAAATTTTCTTAAGATTTGTGTTATATTTCACTCTAGGGCAAATCTAGTCACTGTTTCATTGATTTTGTGCTTGTGAACCTGTCTTAGAGTCAATATAGTATCTAGAACCATGCCTCGCCTTAAGAGAGTAGGCCAAAAACCTCCCCGATCCAATATAGAACCTGGGTCATCCTCCCAATCCTTTCCTCCCTCTTCCGTTGCTACCTTCAACAGGTGTTTTAAAACACCTGCCAAAAGGAAGCGATATGAAGAAAACTTTTCAACCATGCCAATTAAACATTGGCGTACAATCGATTTCTCTTTCCTAAACCAAATTGATTTTTCGTATCTGTCTAAATTTGAAGATTTTGGTTGGATGCCTTTTCTAAAAATCAGTACTCTCGTACCTCCAAATATCGTTCGCGCATTCTTTTCCAATGCCGAACTCAACTATGATCCCAACGACACTTGTAACATTCTCGGATTTACTACGTATGTCATGGGTAAATCCATTGTCGTCGACACTGAAGTCCTTGCCAAAGCGTTTGACATACGCGATGAAGGCTTGACAAACGAAGATGAGGAAGTTCCTTTGGAGTTTGATATTCCCGGGGATAAGGCGAGTGACCTCCCAATGCACCCCCGGTTACTCCACCTCATCATTTCTTGGAATCTTCATCCTTTTGGTACCCGTCACTCCACTATTAGACGGTTAGATAGGTTCTGGCTTCACCATATTCATTCCACCAGTCAAAAACCCAACCTCATCCACTTTATCTATCAAGACTGGTTGAAGATCATACGAGGTCAAGCCATAACGATCGTGTTTCTGCAACCACTGGCGTACTTTCTCCACCTACTCGGAATAGATAGCAGTTGCGAAACCTACGAAATGCCCTCTCTGAAGAGCGTCCTCAACATTGGGACACTCCATCACATGGGCTACTACAAAGACTTTCGGGGCGACTGGAAGAAGAAACGGGAACAGCCTTCTGCAGCAGCTATGGAGGGAGATCCCTTTGATGAGCCTATCGATCCACCGTCTGCACCGACTGCGCGTCCACCATCTCCACCTGCTCAGCCCCCTACACCTGTACCCTCACCTGCTGGTATGGAGCTCATTATGACGATGATGAGTGAGCTCAACAAGAAGATCGATGAAGGCTTTGCAAACCTTCATGCAACTCAGCAGCGGATGTTCGAGGAGCTAAACCGTAAAGTGGATGAAGGTTTTGCAAATATTCATGAGACTCAGGAGGCAATGTATGATGAGCTTCAGGTCGCTCGCACACACATTGAGGATCTCATGGATCGCGTCCCTCCTTCACCATAGGACTTAGTTGCTAGATCTAGTTCTGTTATATGTTTTTCATTACTCATTGTTGTCTTACAATGAAATTGCTTGAATGAACTGCCATTTGTCTTATTGTTGACTGAGTTTTAATGAAAATGTTAATTTGAAATGACATGAATATTATTTCTTTCTTGCCATTGATATGACAAAAAGGGGGAGAAGAAAAGAGAACATGTGGTTAATTAAAAGATGTGTAAATGTCTTTAAAAAAACATCTCTAAAGTTTTAAAAGAATGATTAAAATGAGGGGGAGTTAAGATAGTAACAAGGTCAAAAGCTAAAAGAAAGGGGGAGCTCACAAAAAGGGGGAGCTTCTGCAAATTAACTAAACATGTTGATTGAATAAGTTTTGTCATATCAAAAAGGGGGAGATTGTTGAGTTAATGTATTTTGAAATGACAAAACAAGTAAATTCAATAATATAAAGATGATATAAAAACATGTTTAGAGGTTATCAGTACCAGAAATTAAAGTTCTATTGATGAGAGATCGATCTGGCTTATGAAAGATCGATCTCCTGGGTTTTCTATAGTTGAGAGATCGATCTGGGTTATGAGAGATCAATCTCCTAGGTCTGTCTTGGATGAGAGATCAATCTCAGGAAGACATGAGATCGATCTGCCAAGCTTTGAACCTGCACAAAGGTATAAAGGAAGAGTGAGATCGATCTATAAGGGTTAAGAGATCGATCTGCCTAATACTGGAGTTGAGGGATCGATCTGATCTAGGAAGAGATCGATCTCCCTTAAAGCACAGACTGTAGATCGATCTTACAGATCGATCTACACTCAAACAGAGAGCTTATGAGATCGATCTGATAAGAAAGAGATCGATCTCCTCAAAGTCAGAGAGCTAAGGAGATCGATCTAGGGTATTGAGAGATCGATCTCCCCACTACGAGATTGCATGGCAGATCGATCTGTAGATCGATCTTGCCTCAAACAGAGAGATTGGAAGATCGATCTGCCTATTCGACAGATCGATCTCCCCTATCATTTTCAAATTAACAGATCGATCTGCTAACCTATGAGATCGATCTCCTTGGGTTATTATGCTTTGATCTTGCAGGATTTATAACTAAGAGATCGATCTGGCCAAGATGGCAGATCGATCTGGCACTCTACTGGAGTTACCCAACGGCTAGTTTCTGTAAAATCTCAACGGGAAAAATAGCATTTAATGCTCCAACTACCAATCCTTCAGTATTTAACCAAGCATTGAAGACAATGAGAAGAGAGACACTATTGCTGCACATTTCTTACATTCTTAAGCTTTCAATACTTTCATTCCTTGTGTCTTCATTCCTCATTTATTGAGATTTATTGTATAAGCTTAAGTGCAAAAGCTGTATTTGTCCTACCCACATTAAAGCTTCATTTTGTATTCATCCTTACCTTAAGAGAGAAGAGGATTGTTCCTCAGTGAGATAAAATTGTAACTGGGTGAATACATTCTTGTATTGCAAAGGGTAGAGAGGTTATTCCTTAACCTGAAAAAGGAACATTGTAACTTCTGTTGAAGGAGAGTAAGAAAGCACTTGACAAGAAGGTCAATAAGAGAGGACGTAGGCAAGAGTTTGGCCGAACCTCTATAAACTATTGTGTTTGTTTCTCTCTTCCCTATCTTGCATTAAATTGTTTAATTTTATTATATTGCTCATTATCATTTGCTGATTAAAATAGGATTAAATTAAAATTTGCTATTAACGTTAGAAAACCGATTCACCCCCTCTCGGTAGAGCCAACAATCATTATCAAGAAAAAGGGTGGTCACTCTACCCTTGTTACATTGTTGAACCGAGGCATTTCACTGTTGAACTGCTGGAGCGGTGGTGATGGTTTAAGGTTGTAACAGGGGAACTTGGGACGGGTTAGAAGCTAGCAAAAGCGGTGTACATGAGGGGACTTCATTGTTTCATGCAACAAAGGGAGTTATTACTATTTTCTTTTCTCTCAGTTTTGAACGCAGCAAAGAGAGCTAAAGCACATTGTGACAAGGAGCAAAGCTAAGAACAACAGAAAGCAGGGGAATGGATGAGGGCTAGCTAGAAAACTGAATCCGGCTGAAGCTTCATGCGTGCTACTCTACTTAAGAAAGAAATGGAAGCTGATCGAGGGACATGATAGGCAGAACACGAGAGAAAGAAACCGAAGCAGCGAGACACACATACACCCATAACCATCGAGGGTCCAAAACAACAGCATAAAGACGAGAGCCATAGTTTGGCTAGATTAAACCTGGGCTGTACACAGCTGTTGGGAAAGGAAAACAAAACAGCCAGCCATTTGGTCCGAAATTAAGCTTCGCAAAGCTTAATTGATAGACCGAAACATTAATTCCAAGAGTCAAATTTGGTGTTATGGTTTTAAGATTCTTAGAAGAAGCTTAGAAGAAATTATTGAGGAAAAACATAAGGATTATTTTCGGTATATTAGGCCAAGTGTAAGGTTTTTCTTGACAACTAAACTTGACTACATGAATTTGATACAGTAAAACAATAGGTTTTTCTTGACAACTAAACTTGACTACATGAATTTGATATAGTAAAACAATCATGAGTTTTAAATGGCTAATCAAGGTAGTTGTAAATTTACTGTAGCTCCCGACCAAGCAAACGAACAAAAACGGACTGATTGATTCACATACTGAAGCATAAAGGAACTGTCATCTGTCACTGGGGGTAAAGGAATTTTTTGTGAGCCGCTAGAGATAATTACACTTACATGTTTATTGATGAATTGATGATATAAATTCTAGACTGTTTATATATCTATAGACATTATGGAACCATAGCCTCTAGTAAAATGACCCAATCTTACCCAATAGAGTTTGTTTTATTTACGTAAATATTATTATAGTCTAGATTACTATTTGAAACTAAATTCCATGGCTTTGTTGACATGTACTGCATAACTGAGGTTTTAACCGAAAAATAATAAGTTAGCTCCTTTTGTAATTGTTTTGTGTACCGAACAATGTTTATAAATGCTTTAAAGAAATTGAGCTACTTATCTATCTGTACTGGATAAATATGTTTTAGCCGCGTGTTGACTATGTGTCACCCTACCTGGTTCGCACTTACTTAAGACAAAGGCCTTGGTTACCCATGCTATACTATTACTGTTATTGTACTGTTACTATTACTGCTGGCCCATAGAGTACGATGTTGTCACAACCCATTTTCGCGTCTAACCACACTACTACTTGTTGGGCTGTGAGTCAATATCAGTTACCTTATTCACATCCATTCCATCATTTCTTATCACAGTTGCATAAAATAATATAGAAATTGTGCTTTTATTTAAAACAAAGTCATTTACATCAGTTTTTGTTATATAAATCCCCCAAATACAAAAGATAGCGTCACTATGCATTACTAAACAGATACAAAATTCGCATGTGTATACCTCTGTACTGTCACGACCCTTAACTTACCAAAATACATACAAATTTTTTGTATTTTCATGCGTCATTTATTTATCATCCTTCCTCGATCGTGAACAATCACACTCTCAACAATTGGGCTGTGTGTCAATGTCTACCTCATCCATCCATAACAAATTAATTTCAAAAGTAAGCACATTCATGAATACATGAGAGTTACTGTTTACAAGTGTTTACATTGATTTACATCCCCATTGTTTACATATAAAATGCTACTATGCTATGTCTAGTTTAGATACAAAATTCTTCAAGTGTGTATACCTTTAGCGATGGGATGCAGCGAATACCAAAAAGGGAAAGCCTCCAGTAACGCTCACTCTATACTCAACACTCTGTAGAGAATGGAAAAATAAGGGGGTGAGCAAACCACACACTCAGTAAGGCAATCATGAGAATAGGTAGATACTGCACTATCTACGTGATCGTGATGCCATGCTCAAAAGCATTTAGTTCCTCATTTCATCTCAAAACATAAGTGTATGATTGTGTTAATGGTATGTAAAGCAATTCATACTATTAAATATAGTGCACAAGTCCCATTCAAAGCATGGCATTAACCATCATGCATATTTTATAAGTAAGGCATGGCATTCATCATTATGCACATTTCATAAGTAAAGCATGACATTAAACATCATGCGTCAGTGCACTTTTAAAACCATTAACACACTTTCATCTCAAACCATTCAATTCTAATCAGGATTTGGTCCCTCCCTCGGACTATCCTGACCCACAAAACATTTCAAACATGGATTTATTCACAAGCAATGGACATGTGAATTGGGAATACAACAAGGGAAATATCCTCAAGGACTATGGCTATATCTTGTGATACCAGCTACACGGATCAGGTGTACGGGTTATCACCACTATCTGCTTCCACACGGGAGGTGGGTCACATCCAACCCGTCGATCCATAGCAGATCTCGTCTGAAGACGGTACATCACAATCTCAACACGGTACATTGTACTCCACACTACCTACACGGTACAGCGTACTCTGTGGACCCAATCAACACATCATATCACTCCATATCTCAAAACGTACGTGTGAGCCTATTTAATCGGTACGACATCTTGTCTACCCGAAGCTCCTAACACGGCTATCAACATGTCAAAATAATACACGTACGAACCTATTTAATCGGTGTGACACCTAGTCTACCCAAAGCTCCAAGCACGGCAACCAGTAAGATGGGCATCTAATGCGAGCTATGCTCCAGCACCATGCCAAAACCAATATAAAAATCCATGTGAAAACCAGTGCGAGCTAAGCTCCAGCACTCATGCGTGTAAAACACATCAAATCTCGTGCGAGTCATACTCTAGCACGCTTTCATTCTCACGAAAACCATGTAGGTGGCTCAATTCTTTGCAAAGTATGGTTAACAAATCAAAACAACTCATTTCTTTTGCAAATCATTTCAAATGTCAGCCAACCTACCAAATCATTTGCTAAAAAGCAATAAAACATGATTTTCAAAGCATTATGCTTTTGTTTTCATGCACATTTCTCAAACACCCAACTTTTGCCCTTTAATCACCCAATTTCATTTCCTAACATCTCATGCATTCTAGCAAAGCATTAAGCACTCAAATTACGTACAGATATCTCTAAGAGTCCACACAATTCCCTTACCTCAATTTACTTGAGTGCGACTCTCTTTTCCTTTTGACTTCTTGCGTTCTTGGCTCGCCTTGTTCCGGTGTATCCTCGGAAGCTGCGATTCAATCATCCAAACCACTTGAGTTAAAGTTGTTAACTCACATTTGACCTCATTAGTCAATATAACCCATCTTTGCATTTACCAATGCCTTAATCCACATTTTACCCCTTTTTGGTAGATCCCACAATTTATTCATTAACAGCACCTTAAAATCATACCACGACACTATTATTAACTTCAATATATCTCATTCATCATTAATCTCAATACATTTCACTTTCTCACACTAGACCATTTCTAGGTCATAATCATTCTAATGCATTTTAGATAGTTTCTAACAATACTAAGCACCACAATCAACCCCAAACATCAATAGCTTAACAATGTACTTAAGTTGGTGCTTTAGAAACTCACCTCTTTGGATTTCTTCTTTGCTCCAAATAGAAATACCCCTTGTTCCTTCAATCCAACCAATGGAAAAATACCTCCAAACTATGTTGTTCTTCTCTTTGATGTGAACAACTTTGCCTCTAATAGTCTTCCCTTAAATCTCCTTGAAAATGGTTGGATTTAGAGAGAGAAAGTTAGGTTTTGGGTTGGAAATGGGAAAAATTGGTTTTTATCTAGGAAATGCAGATCCAACTGCTCCATATTTATAGATTTAGCTTGATGAGATCGATCTGCCTTAGGTGGAGATCGATCTGGTCCTCTTAAAATCCCTCTTTTCTAAGACATTTTGAAGGCAGGAGATCGATCTGTCGAGTAGGGGAGATCGATCTTGCTTCAAATAGAGAGTCAAGGAGATCGATCTGATCTTAGGGGAGATCGATCTACTTCCAACCGGAGAGCTAAGGAGATCGATCTGTTCCATTAAGGATCGATCTGCATTTTATAGAATGAGCAAGGAGATCGATCTGGCTCCCTTAGAGATTGATCTGCTCTATTTCATTGCTTAAATAAGAGCTTTCTGGCTCTTCCAGATCGATATCTCATCCTATGAGATCGATCTGACCTTCATATTTCCTGATTTTCTGCAGTTTTTTGCAGTAACTCATACTCAAACTTCATCCCTTTTGTTGCCATGGTCATTTCCTCATCCAATCATCTTTGAGACTTGAAAATGACATCCCATAATACTTCATACACATTAAAACTTGTATAGAATCTCTGTATATCCAAAGGTACATGATATAAACCAAATGGAAGTGCACAACTTATGCAAATCTTCCTTCTATTTTACCATACTACTCATATTTTATTCTACTCATATTCATCACATATCAAAGTCCATTCCTTCACATTCATACATAATGTAACTTGTATGTACAATCACAACTCTTATTACCTGTGTGTACATTTAATTTATGAACATTACATCATTTATACTTCACATTACAAGCACATCACTATTTACATATATATACAGAGTCGTGCTTATACATATATGGGGTCTTACATTCTCCCCCACTTAGAAAATTTGGTCCTCCAAATTGGAACCAATCATTCTATGAATAACTCGAGATACTTCTCCCACATTAAACTCTCCAATTTCCATGTGGCTTCTTCCACCATGTGATGTTGCCAAAGAACCTTCACCAAAGGAATTGTCTTTGTCCTCAAGACTTTATCTTTTCTATCCAATATTCGAACCGGCTTCTCAACATAGGTTATACTTTCATTGAGCTCCAATGGCTCATATCCTATTACATGCGTCGGGTCCGGATGATACTTCCTTAACATGGATATGTGGAAGACGTTATGCACACTTGCCAACTCTGGTGGCAATGCCAATCTATACACCTTGTCTCCCACCTTATCAAGTATCTCAAATGGCCATATATACTGAGGGCTCAACTTCCCCTTCTTCCTGAATCTCATAATCCCCTTCGAAGGAGAAACTCTCAAGAAAATTGACTCACCCACATCAAACTCTAGTGGTCTCTGTCTCTTGTCAGCGTAACTCTTTTACCGGCTCTGAGCTGTTTGTAATCACTCATATATCAATTGGACATTCTCATATGCCTGCTACACTAAGTCTAGAGCAAAAATCTGTTTGTCACCAACCTCTTCCCATCCAATAGAGGAACGGCATCTATGCCCATATAATGCCTCATATGGTGCCATCTCGATACTCGCATGAAAATTGTTATTATAAGTGAACTCTACGAGTGGTAAATGGTCATCCTAGGAGCCTCCAAAATCCAATACACACGCTCTCAACATATCCTCCAGAGTCTGTATAGTGCTCTCTGACTGACCACCTGTCTGAGGATGAAACGCAGTGCTAAAACTCAACTGGGTCCCCATCGCTTCCTAAAAACGTTCCCAAAATGGGAAGTGAAGCGGGCATCCCTATCAGAAACAATGCTCACTGGAATTCTATGTAGCCTCACTATCTCACGCAGATACAAGTTCGGTAACTGGCTCAAAGTATCGGTAGCTCTCATAGCTAGAAAATGGGCTGACTTCGTCAACTAATCCACAAACACCCATATGGCATCATGACCTCTAGGGGTCCTCGGCAATCCCATCATAAAATCCATGCTGACATGCTCCCAATTCCATGTCGGTATCGGTAGAGGCTATAATAACCCTGTAGGCTTTTGATGCTCTACCTTCACCTGCTGACAAATGAGACACTTAGCAACATATTCAGCAATGTGCTTTTTCATCCTAGACCACCAATAAACCTTTCGAAGGTTTTGATACATCTTGGTACTTCCTGGATGTATCGTATACCTCGATGAGTGAGCCTCTATCAAGATCAACCTTATGATTTTTGCATCATCAGGAACACATATCCTACCTCTGAACCTCAACAATCCGTCTGAACTCAACTCAAAGTCCATCTTTGTACCCCTCTGTATCTGCCCGACAATATCACTGCACTGCTTATCAACTCGCTAAACCTGTTGGATTCGACCTACCAGATTCAGTTCCAACTACAGGCTAGCTATCATAAATTCGCTATCAGCATCAGGCGGGGTCATATCCAAACTGAGGTTCGTGAACTGTTCCAACAACTCGTGTTCCCTAACCATCATAAATGACACCATCCCGAGATGCTTCCTACTCAATGCATCAGCAACCACATTTACTTTACCCGGGTGGTACAGGATCTCACAATCATAATCCTTTAAGAGCTCGTGTCATCTCATTTGTCTCATGTTCAACTCTTTCTGTGAGAACAAGTATTTAAGGCTCTTGTGGTCCGTAAACACTTGGAAATTCTCTCTATAAAGGTAGTGGCGCCATATCTTCAGCGCAAACACCACCGCTGCCAACTCTAAGTTAAGGGTCGAGTAGTTCTTCTCATAATCCTTTAACTGCCTTGATCCATAGGCTACTACCTTCCCATCCTGCATCAATACACAGCCCAGTCCTAGGTGTGAAGCATCCATATAAATCGAGAAACCTCCTGAGCAGGTAGGAATAGTGAGGATCGGAGGTGTGGTTAATCTCCTTTTCAACTCCTCAAAGCTTTCCTCACACTTATCGTCCCACACAAACTCTACATTTTTCCTCGTGAGACGTGTCAATAGAGCAGCTAATCTTAAGAATCCCTCTATAAACCTTCGATAATACCCAAGTAAACCCAAGAAACTTCTGATCTTTGTCACTGTTTGGGGTCTCTGCCACTGAACTACAGCCTCAATCTTTGATGGATCCACTGATACTCCATCCTTCGACACTATATGACACAGAAAAGAGATCTGTTCCAACCAAAAGTCGCACTTACTGAGTTTAGCATACAGTTTCTTCTCTCGGAGGGTCTGTAGCACTATCCTTAAATACCTTTCATGCTCCTCTCTAAATCTTAAGTACACCAGTATATCATCAATAAACACGATTACAAATCAATCCAAATACTGGTGGAATACCTCATTCATCAACTACAGCTGCGGGAGCATTCGTCAACCCGAATGGCATAACCATAAACTCATAATGTCCATACCGTGTGCGAAAAGCTATCTTGGGTACATCTCTACTCCGTATCTTCAACTGATGGTACCCTGATCTCAGGTCTATCTTGGAAAAGACCTGCGCTCCTTTAACCTGATCCAACAGGTCATCGATGCGTGGAAGGGGATACTTATTCTTAATGGTGGCCTTATTCAACAACCGATAATCTATACACAGTCGGAGGCTTCCATCATTCTTGCTTACAAACAGAATCGGTGCTCCCCAAGGTGAGACGCTCGGCCTGATGAACCCCTTCTTCAGTAACTCTTAGAACTGTTTCCTTAGTTCTTCCAACTCAACTTGAGCCATTCTGTATGGTGGCTTGCATATCGGCTCTGTACCAGGTGTCAAATCTATACCAAACTCCATCTCTCTATCTGAAGGTAACCCTGGTAATTCATCCGGGAAGACATCTAGATATTCCCTAACCATTGAAATGTCTCCCAATTTCGGACGTGCCTTATCTATCTCAATCACATAAGCAATGTATCCTTCACATTATTCTTTCCACTATTAGTAACACAAATCATCATATTCACACACAAAATTGATAAACAGATTTATCTTTCATACATCATGTATCAAGATTGTACTCATCACACTTATAATAATCATGTTCTTTAATTTCATTTCACAAAATTTACTACAAGATTGTCTATCTTTGGAAACATCAAAGTTCTTGTATAACAATCCATAACAACATGATTGGCAGCCAACCAATCCATTCCTAGGATCACATCAAAATAACTCATATTTAATAAAATTAAATCGACTGCCATTTCTTTACCTCCTATCCTCATCTTACAATCTCTATACACATACTCAGTCAACTGACTATCATTCATAGGGGTAGATATCATCAACATTTTATCTAGCAGTGTGGCATGTTTCAACAATTTACATGCAAAGGGTGATGATATAAAAGAATGCGTGGCACCAGGATCAAACAGTACAAATGCTTCTAAATCAAAGATTTGGATGGTACCTTTTACCACATCCGAAGACTGATCTGTAGTGTCCTAATCCAGTGCGTGCACTCATCCTCTGCTCACACCTACTGCCTACTTCCCCTTTTCCTCAGTTTTAGCCCTCCTCCTTGGGGCAGTTATACCAACTAGAGCTCTCTCTAGCTCTTTGCCCTTCTTTGGGGCTCTCTCTGTCATCTCTGGGTAATCTCGATTATGTACCCTAGTTTCCCACATCTGAAGCATACTACAGGATATCCATAGCATGGTCGAGTTCCATGGTACCTGCCACACTTGCTACACTGTTCCATAGTAGGTCGTGGCCCTCCAATCACAATTCCCTTAGCAGGAGCTATAGCCGGATACATGAGAGTATTAATTGTCCTCTCCCGGATCTCTTCGATCCTCAGCCTCTTTCCAGCAAACCTCTTGCTTCCCTTAAAGCTGAAGCCTCTATCCATCATTGGTCTCTTCTTATCCCTGTCCCTCACTTTACCGACTTTCCTATACTCTGAGGCAATTCTATCAACATCTTGTTCACACAATTACGCCTTGTGCACTGCCTCTTCGTAGGTCAGTATATCTAGAGGAACCAATCTGGACCTGATGGTCAGTCTCAATCCATCCAAAAATTTTTGGATCTTCTCGACCTCATTACTCATAGTATTGGGATCATATCTGCCCAGGGAGATAAAGGTCGTCTCATACTCGTCCACTATCCTACTCCCTTCAGTCAGTCCTAAAAATGTCATCTTTAGCTTTCGTTGTGCGGTATCTGAGACATACTATCTCTGGAATGCCTCCAAAAATATATCACAGCTGATCTCAGTATGTCGGGCTCTCAAAATAGGCCTGGTGGACTTCTACTAATGTTCTGTTGATCCCTTCAGCATAAATGCGGTAAACGCTACCATCTCGGTAATAGTGCACTCAAAGAACCCATACAGCTTCTCGATTTCATTTATCCAATCCTCAGCAGCTACTAGGTCCTTTACACCACTGAAAGACGGTGGTCCAAACTTTTAGAACTACTGCAGTCTGTCCAAATCACAACTGTAACCCCAACCTCTACTAGCTTGTGGTGTAGCAACAGGTGTAAGCATATCCTGTGCAGGTGGAGTATGTGTCGTCTGAGGTCTCTGGGCTGGCCTTGCCCATGCCTTAGGAGCTGCCGCCTGCTCGACATCACCCTGTGTAGCGGGACTCTGTCTACTGCTAACTCCAAGTAAAGATTGAGTGACCAACTCCAATATCATCTCAATGCTCCACTCACTCCTCGCGAAGCGAGCCTCAATACTCTCGGGCCTCTCCTCTGGACCCTGTTGAGCGTGCTCCACCTCAACCTCCACCTCAATATCATCCTGAGACTCGTGTGCTTCTGGCTCAACATTTTCCCCAGGCCTACCTCTATAGCCTCGAGCCTGCGCTCTCATCCCTCTACCGTGACACCTATTAGGCATATAGTTTCACTTCCTTACATACACATAAATTTCTTAGTCAATCCATCGACACACATAATTTGTATCTAAACAAGCACAGTAACAACGGGATGTAATTTTCCAACTTCATAAGTATTTTTGACACGACACACGTCAGACCAACTCGAGCTCTGATACCAACTTCTGTCACGACCCTTAACTTACCAAAATACGTACAATTTTTTTACATTTTCATGCGTCATTTATTAATCATCCTTCCTCGATCGTGAACAATCACACTCTCAACAGTTGGTCTGTGTGTTAATGTCTACCTCATCCATCCATAACAAATTAATTTCAAAAGTAAACACTTTCATGAATACATCAGAGTTATTGTTTACAAGTGCTTACATTAATTTACATCCCTAATGTTTACATACAAAATGCTACTGTGCTATGTCTAGTTTAGATACAAAATATTTCAAGTGTGTATACCTTTAGCGATGGGATGCAGCGGATATCAAAAAGGGAAAGCCTCCAGTCACGGTCACTCTATACTCAACACTCTGTAGAGAGAGGGAAAATAAGGGGGTGAGCAAACCACACGCTCAGTAAGGCAATCATGAGAATAGGTAGATACTGCACTATCTACGTGATCATGATGCCATGCTCAAAAGCATTTAGTTCCTCATTTCATCTCAAAACATGAGGGTATGATTGTGTTAATGGTATGTAAAGCAATTCATGCTATTAAATTTAGTGCACAAATCCCATTCAAAGCATGGCATTAACCATCATACATATTTTATAAGTAAGACATGGCATTAATCATCATGCACATTTCATAAGTAAAGCATGGCATTAAATACCATGCGTCAGTGCACTTTTAAAACCATTAACACACTTTCATCTCAAACCATTCAATTCTAATCAAGATTCGGTCCCTCCCTCGGACTATCCTGACCCACAAAACATTCCAAACATGGATTTATTCACAAGCAATGGACATGTGAGATAGGCAATACAATAAGGGAAATATCCTCAAGGACTATGGCTATATCCTGTGATACAGGCTACACGGATCAGGTGTGCGGGTTATCACCACTATCTGCTTCCACACGGGATGTGGGTCACGTCCAGCCCATCGGTCCATAACAGATCTCGTCCAAAGACGGCACATCACAATCTCAACATGGTACATCGTACTCCATGCTACCTGCACGGTACAGCGTACTCCGTGGACCCAATCAACACATCATATCACGCCACATCTCAAAAAGCACGTGTGAGCCTATTTAATCGGTACGACCTTTTGTCTACCTGAAGCTCCTAACACGACTATCAACATGTCAAAATAATGCACGTGCGAGCCTATTTAATCGGTGTGACACCCAGTCTACCCGAAGCTCCAATCACGGTAACCAGTAAGGTGGGCATCTAATGCGAGCTATGCTCCAACACCATGCCAAAACCAATATAAAAATTCATGTGAAAACTAGTGCGAGCTAAGCTCCAGCACTCATACGTATAAGACACATCAAATCTCGTGCGAGTCATACTCTAGCATGCTTTCATTCTCACGAAAACCATGTAGGTGGCTCAATTCTTTGCAAAGTATGGTTAACAAACCAAAACAACTCATTTCTTTTGCAAATCATTTCAAATGTCAGCCAACCTACCAAATCATTTGCTAAAAAGCAATAAAATATGATTTTCAAAGCATTATTCTTTTGTTTTCATACACATTTCTCAAACACACAAATTTTACCCTTCAATCACCCAATTTCATTTTCTAACATCTCATGCATTCTAGCAAAGCATTAAGTGCCCAAATTGCGCATAGATATCTCTAAGAGTCCAGACAATTCCCATACCTCAATTTACTTGAGTGCGACTCTTTTTTCCTCTTAGCTTCTTGCGCTCTTGGCTCACCTTGTTCCGGTGTATCCTCGGAAGTTACGATTCAATTATCCAAACCACTTGAGTAAAAGTTGTTAACTCACATTTGACCTCATTAGTCAATATAACCCATCTTTGTATTTACCAATGCCTTAATCCACATTTTACCCCTTTTTGGTAGATCCCACAATTTATTCACTAACAACACCTTAAAATCATACCACAACACTATTATTAACTTCAATATATCCCATTCATCATTAATCTCAATACATTTCACTTTCTCACGCTAGACCATTTCTAGGTCATAATCATTCCAATGCATTTTAGATAGTTTCTAACAATACTAAGCACCCCAATCAACCCCAAACATCAATAGCTTAACAATGTACTTAAATTGGTGCTTTAGAAACTCACCTCTTTAGATTTCCTCTTTGCTCCAACTAGAAATGCCCATTGTTCCTTCAATCCAAAAAATGGGGAAATGCCTCCAAACTATGTTGTTCTTCTCTTTGATGTGAACAACTTTGCCTCTAATTGTCTTCCCTCAAATCTCCTTGAAAATGGTTGGATTTAGAGAGAGAAAGCTAGGTTTTGGGATGGAAATGGGAAAGATTAGTTTTTGTCTCGAAAATATAGATCCAACTGCTTTATATTTATATATTCAGCTTGATGAGATCGATTTACCTTGGGTGGAGATCGATCTGGTCCTCTTAAAATCCTTCTTTTCCAAGACATTTTGAAGGTAGGAGATCGATCTGTCGAGTAGGGGAGATCAATCTTGCTTCAAATAGATTGTCAAGGAGATCGATCTGGTCTTAGGGGAGATTGATCTGCTTCTAACCTGAGAGCTAAGGAGATCGATATATTCCATTAAAGATCGATCTGTATTTTACAGAATGAGCTAGGAGATTGATCTGGCTCCCTTGGAGATCGATCTGCTCTATTCCATTACTCAAATAAGAGCTTTCTGGCTCTTCCAGATCGATCTCTCATCCTATGATATCGATCTGACCTTCATATTTCTTGATTTTCTGTAATTTTTTGTAGTAACTCATACTCAAACTTCATCCCTTTTGTTGCCATGGTCATTTCCTCATCCAATCATCTTTGAGACTTAAAAATGACATCCCATAATACTTCATACACATTAAAACTTGTGTAGAATCTCTGTATATCCAAAGGTACATGATATAAACCAAATGGAAGTGCACAACTTATGCAAATCTTCCTTCCATTTTACCATACTACTCATATTCCATTCTACTCATATTCATCACATATCAAAGTCCATTCCTTCACATTCATACATAATGTAACTTGTATGTACAATCACAACTCTTATTACGCGTGTGTACATTTAATTTATGGACTTTACATCATTTATACTTCACATTACAAGCACATCACTATTTACATATATATACAGAGTCATGCTTATACATATATGGGGTCTCACATGTACTACTGGAGGACTAGAGTGCACTGTAGTAGGAATAAACGCAATGGGACACACTCTAATGCGCAGAATCTATAGAGGGGGAAATAAAGGGGTGAGCTAACACGCTTAGTAAGAAAAATATGAAAGCAGGTAGATAACTACATTATCTACAATGTTTAAGATACATATTTATCTTCCTTAAAAAATAATATGCATTTATTTAAAATAGCGTCTATTTGTGTGAAATTTATTAATTCGCTAGATCGCTATATGCATTATCATTTCAAATCACACAGCATACGCTTTGAAAACCATTTTCACATAGCAAAACAATAAACGTGAGATTAAGCTGGGATGTAATATCAAGTTTCAAAGGACATATGGCCATAGTCACTGGTTTTTAGGCAATCACGAATCAAGTGTGCGGGAATCCTATGCTCAAAGAGGCGGATCAACCATCCCGTCAGCCCACTAAGATCACTAAGATATCACGATACATCGTACTCCATGATTTATCTTACGGTACAGCGTACTCCGTGGATCCTCATATATTGTGATATATAGCTGAGGGAACCGAGTAATCTCGAGGTCTATCCTCTTAGTATCACTGTCATCCTTTACAATGTCTCAAAATCGCGTGCAAACAAGTCAGTGCAAGAACACCTAGCAATACACGACGGCTCCAGCATGGTTCTATTTAAAATCATAATAAGTTTAGGAATTCACCAGCAACCAGGTCAGAGTAAGAACACTTAGCAGTACCTGACGACTCCAGCATGACTTCAAAACCCAATGCGAGCTCTTTGGTGTCTCACTCAGCTTACACATAGCTCTAGCACCGCTTTCATTCTCAATTTTAGTTCAACACTAAGTGCGAGCAATTTGGGTAACCTATAGTACCACGTTGGCTCTAGCATATTTTCATATAGAAAATCGATAGATGGCTCACTTTTGGTGAAAACGGTACTCAAAATCAAGTTTAGCATGAAAATCGGTGTAAAATGGAGCAAGAGGGGTAACTTCTCGTATGGTCACCAATCATTGAATTTTCTCCCACCGAAGCACGCTTAACTTTGGAAAACGTGCAATTTAATGCAAATAGTAAAATCTTGAGCCAGTCTATCATTATACACTTACAAAACAGCTTTTCACGATAAAGACACGGAAACATGCATTTTATGCATTTATGCTTTTTCGATAAATTTATAGTATAATTCATCTGTAAATTGGGTTATTTTAGGAATTTCCCATAATTTGGTTTTCATGTAGATATTTCAATATCTATATACTCTACAGTATTTATTTGCATACAAAAGGTAAGAAATATACGTATAGCTATCTCTAATAACTTGCATAAATCTCTTACCTCGAATTACGTAAAAGTCATGTTTCTTCATTTCCCACTTCTCGCAATTCGATCTATTTGGCTCCAAATATATCTCCAGGAGCTAACTTCGTGTTCCCACTTTGGCCGAAACTTATGGGTTCTGATTTTTTAGTATGTTTATCCTCTCTCAATATGGAACAACTTTCATTGAGGTCACTTGTTCCAATTATGTCTCTAAAGTGGTGTTCTCTAGAGTGAGAAAGCTTGAAAAATTATAGTTTTAATGGTGTTTCTCTCTCTACTCGAGAATGAAGAAGATGATAGCAAAAATTTTGATTTTTTTTCTAGCTTAATTTCTGACCACTTAGTCTTATTTTCAGTCCATAGAATTGGGCTAACCATTGGATTTGGGCTTGGTATAAAAATGGGCTTGAATTTGGGCTTGTCCATTAACTAATGGGCTTTAAGCCTTAAGGCATAATGGGCTTTCAGTTTGGGCTTTATTCTTGGGCTTATTGGGCTGGATTTTTATGGTGATTTGGGCCTTCAATTCCCTTTAATTTTGGCCCATAAAATCGACCCAATGGGCTTTCACGTGGGGCCCACATAGTTTATGTTAAATGAGCCTTATCCATTTACCTCCTGGCCCAATAGCATTTTCTCTTTATTTTTTAGCCCAATTCATTATGGCCCAATTATATTTATTTACTTAATCAAGTATTTGGGTGAATTTCCATGTATGATAGTCCACTTTTATTTTCTCATGTCTTAACCATGGTTTGGTTAAGTTTTAACTATGGTTAGTTAAATAGTCAAAGTCAATATTTTTCATTTGACTTTTGTTGACTTTTTTATGAAAATTTGAATTAGGTGTTTCTTATGATTAAGACACCCATCGCTGCGTTTTGGCCATTTTCGGGAGACGAAAACACTAAAAACGGCTCAAACGATTCAATTGAGCTCATTTAGGCCCTTTTTTTACCTTTCCACTACTTCCATCTTATCAGGGCCAAACCAAACTGACTTTCTTTCTCGAACCCACTCTCTTTTCATGTCTTAAGTTCTTATCTTTAGTCAGAATGGTTGAAATCCCATCGGTTTAGTCTGAGCTCACCATAGCTCAAATTTTACCATTTGGTACTTTTATAAGCACTTTGCATTTTACCTGCACTTAAAACATAGAATGCACATCTCTTATGATTCATATAACTTATATCAAGGGTTTACAACTTAGAATCACAAGGATTACATGAAAATTACGGGCCTTACAGATGTACCGTGCGACACGCATGTGAGTACGATGTACCGTGCTTCTGTCTTCTGACATACTGTGAGCCATTTGGGTAGTTGACCACTCTCACTGCAATTGACATCCTTGCACACCTAATCAGTGATGTCCGGAGTCACCGACAATGGGCATATGTCATACTGCCCTTAGCATGTTCTACCTAGTCTCGTCTATTTGAATTACTGAATTGACTATTGACTGATATTTTTGCATAAAAATGATAAATTTTAACCACTCTCTTTATATGTGGAAATTATTTTACTCTACTATACGTTGTTCTCAAAACTCTTGAATTATCGCAGCATGGTCTATCGACTATGAATTCATTGCATATCATTGCCTCTGTATATTTTATATGATGAAGCATTCTATACTCATATAGATAGTGTAGTTGTCTACATGCCACACACTTTTCCTTACTAAGCACGTTGAGCTCACCCCTTTTATTTCTCTTCCACAGAGTACCTCCAGTAGCGAGGACCATTATGTGTGGATAGGATTCTTTTGTGCAGCGTTATTACCACGGAGTTTTGCTTCTGCGAGAAAGGTATACCCAGAGAGATCATTCTTTTGTATCTAAACTTTTGTAAGTACAGTAATGTATTTGGACATGTATATAGGGATGTGAACGTAAATGTTGTAAAGTGAACTCTGATGAATTTAAAAATATAACTTTTGTTTAGTTTAAAGTTGTCTTCATGTGAATTCACGATAAGCAAACTTTTAAACGGTAATAAGATTTATTGTATTGATCTATCATCGACTCATAGCTCAACCAAAAGTGTACATAAATCAGGTCGTTACACCACTCATTCTTACTTTAAGGATTTATTATAGCCCTATCAAATTCTTATATACTCAATACTATCAAATTAGCTCTCACACAATGAGAACACGTTAATGTCACATAGACACTCCAACCACATGTCAATATTATGCAGACACTCTAACATCATGTTGATGTTATGTGGACACTCTGACATCACATCGATGTCATGCAGACTTTTTCTCACTATTGTATCCCCTTAAAAGTTTTTAAAATCTCCAAATATTCGTGGTTTAGTTTCGAATCCATGAAATTTTAAGTCAAAAATCTTCTCATCACCACATCTTATGTAGTCGAACAACTTCTCAGGTTTCAAGAGCCATGCCTTCGATGTTGAAGGGTCTTGCGCGCTAGGTTGCGATCTACTTTGGATATCTTGTAAGACCCGATTTTTTATCGTAAGATCAAATGAAGGACTGAAATGGCAAAAAATTTAAACAAATGGGATTCGGACTGGAGATAAGGATTTAAAATACGAAATGAGTGAGTGTTCGTGAAGGGAAGTTTGATTGGATTGATCCCGAACACATACAAGGGTAAAACGGTCAAAAGATCGAAATCTGGTATAAATTCGATAAGAAAATTTTAATTAAAAATAGGGATTTAGGACATCTTGATCAATGAAGGAGAAATTATCGAATTTCGAGTCCAATTGATCAAGATCCGGAATTATTAAGGTTTACCGAAAATTCACTCGGGATAATATCCCGAAAATACGGAGAAAATATACCGAAAAATGGTTAAAATATAATAAATTAAATAAATTAATTAATTTAAATAAAATATAATTTTTTGGTGGATATTTTGTAATTTTATATTATTTTAATGAATATAATAATAATATAATAAATTAAAAAAATAAAATAAAAAAAATGAATCGTAGAATTTGCGATTTTGGGAAATGCAAACAGAAGCGAATACGAATAAGACCGAGGCTGCCTCACCGACGGAGCCACCACCGGCGTTAGACGAGGGCCGATGACCACCGAAAAAGTGAGAGGACGTCCGCGCGACCTCCTGCCACTGGCGACGTGCCCCACCGACGCCGGAGCACACCGGATCGAGGGAGAGAAGCCGCAGAGAGGAGAAGCGAAATCGACGGTCACCGGCGCCGATTCGGCCACAACCACCTTCCACCGAAGCTCCCCCATTCGATGGCGCGCCGATGGGTGCCAAAAATAGTGGGAGAAAACGACGGACGGCTCAGAAAACGACAAGAAAGGAAAATAGGTACCGACACCGGAAAGGAGAAGAGCCAAACCGGCCACTTTTCGACCACCGTTGGTGAAATCGAGGCCAGATTCGTGAATCGAACTACCCCGCGAAGCTGCTGGAGGTGGAAGCCGATGAAGAACCGGTCAACAAAACTCCGAAAGGCGAAGAAGAAAATCAAATCAGACTAAATCGACTGAATCGGACCGATCTGAATCGGGTTTAATCGGACCAAACCGGTTCAGCCAAGATTAAGAGGAAAATTTGAAAAAAAAAAGAAACAAAAGAGAAAAAAAGAAAAAGGGGAAGAATTTTTGGGGATACATCGGACTTTGGGTAAGTCGGTAAGAGCTCAAAAGTGACCGATTTGATTTTTGAGAAATTTATTTAAATTATAGTTAATTGAAAATTAACCCGAAATTAAATATAAAATTATGCAGTTCGACGATAAATCGTGACGTGAGCCCGATCGAACTTCGATTTTCACACCATCGCATAATCTCGGGTAAGTAAAGCTCATTTACAACAATTAATGTAATTATTCGCGTATTAAAGATTTATTTTATGAATTTCGGATTTAATTCCGCATTTAGTGAATTATATTGGCATTTTTGAATTAATTGTCGTAAATGATATACGAGCTATCCAACGAGTTTGGAACGAAGCCAATGGGTATTGAGAGCCCAATAGACCCGAAGAAGGGAATTAATAAGTGGAAACGGGCGGGAAATAGGTCGAGGTCCATTAAGATGCAATCAGGCCCAATAAAGTAAAACGGGCCCAGTGTTTTAGATTCGATCAGTATAAGTGAAATACTGAAAAGTATATTAGAATTGACCCAAATACCTAGTTATATGCAGCTCCGTAGACTTGCTTAGGGCGAATTTGGATTGAGAGACCTGGTATCATCGAGATAGGATAAACTTGCACGTGATTCCAGGTAAGGAAATTTTACGGACTGCTAGAGGTAACTTTACGCAATTTCAACTTCATTTGCAGTCTCTTAAAGTGTCTGAAGGGTCTAGATTTAAGATAAAAATTTTAGTGCCCCGGATGGGTAAATTACCAAAATACCCTTATGAAGGGTAAAATTTCCAAATTCAAGAAAAATTAGGAGGAGTAAGAACAAGAGGTCATTGCTTGTTCTTGAGGTGTTTGACACATGCATGGGTAGGCTGGCTAACTTTTAAATAAAATGCACAGCATTGCATAACTTTAATCAATGTAGATTTTCCCTAAAATTGATATGAGAAATGTAGCCACCTACGTGATTTTATAGAAATGTAATGTGCTAGAGCTTAGCTCGCACGAGTTTTTGATTTGTGTGATACATGCATTAGTGCTGGAGCAAGAGCTCGCACTAGAGTTTTACATGCATTGGTGCTAGAGCCTAGCTCGCACCAGTTTTTAACATGATTTTTGTGACAGGGTGCTGGAGTCTAACTCACACCAGATTTTCATATGATTTTCGTGACAGGGTGCTAGAGTCTAACTCACACCAGATTTTCACTTGAATTGTTATGACAGAGTGATGGAGCCTATCTCACACTAGTTTTACATGATTTTGACAGAGTACTGGAGCTTAGCTCGCACTAATCTTATGAGATTTTATGAAACGCGTGTTGGAGCTTGGCTCGCATGAGATTTTCCTTGATTTTATGAGAGTGCTAAAGCATCGCTCGCACTGGTTTTATGAGAACATGTCAGGACCCGTTCTCAATCCATGACTTTAACCAAAATCACAAAAAAAATTTCGCATTTTTAACTTACCTTTCCGCTCTTCAATGGTTGGGCTGTGATTCGATGTCAGAGTCCTCACTTACCACATCATCCAATATCATACATACATGTCAACATACTATTACTGACTGTACTTGCTTTTATTAGACATGTAAGATTATATAAAATCTAATACAAATACATTCCCCATAATATATATCGTATACATCACTGTGCTGTTTCTATGTTTAGATACACAACTGTACATAATAGGTATACCTGGCGATCGATAGGAACTAGCAGTGGACTCTGGGACACTATCCTTCGATAGCTCTCACTTTACTGACGCTCTGTAGAGAGATGTAAAGAAAGGGGGGTGAGCATATAACGCGCTCAGTAAGGAAATCAGGCAAGCAAGTAGATATCAACACTATCTACTCAAAATAATGCTATACCTTGAAAACATTATTTCCTTTACTCATTTTAAAAGCATGTCTTGAAATATAATATATATACTTGTACAGAATAAATCCCATGTACAGAAAATCATGCTTTCTTTCTCAAATGTAGGCATGTAGTGCAAAACAATGCATCATATATAAATCATGCCTTTATGTAAATCATGCCATGTATATTTAAATCACAATAAATATGGCATCAAATGATTCACAACACAAAATCAGAGTCCGACCCATCCCTCAGGTCTGTCCGCAGTTTAAATCATTCAATCAATGTGATATATCATGTAAGACTCTGTGGTTAAGTACAAATAGTATCCTGGACTATGATCATATCCGAAATGTTATCCCAAGCAACACAGTACTCGGTGTGCGAGGCATCACTGCTGCAACGGGAGGGGGGTCAGTCCATCACAACCGTCAGCTATATCCTCCTCAACTCCACAACAACACACGGTACAGCGTACACCTCGCGCCACTCAGACACGGTATAAAGTACACCCGTGGACCCGTCCTCACGGCCAGAGTGCCTACCATAGGTCTTAGCTCTCGCACCCGTGGAATATCAACATCACAGTCAGGGTGCCTACTATAGGTCTTAGCCCTCGCGCTTGTGGAAATATCATACCACATTCACAAATACCCTCATGCTGGCCATCCTCTCAAAATGTGACACTCAGTCACACAAGAATGCGGCATGAATAGGTACCATGTATATAATATCACATACAGTGTGCGCCCTCGAGTGCGACATACAGTCGACACTGCGCTCGAACACTGTTTCACATCACAAACTCAACTCTAGTGCGAGCAACCTCCAGCAACTAGGTCAATGCATAGTTCATGTATTAAATCAAGTACGAGCAATAGCTCCAGTACTATGCTATGCACAATATCAAATCAAGTACGAGCAATAGCTCCAGTACTATGTCATGTATAAACCATGAAGAATCGAGTATGAGCAACGCTCCAACACTCTGTCATGTATCTCATGTAAAACTCGAGTACGAGCTAAACGCTCCAGCACTCTGTCATGCATATATCATATAAAACTGAGTACGAGTAAAACTCCAGTACTCTATCATGCATGTCATGAAAATCTAGTGCGTATAAGAATCCAGCACTAATGTATGTGGAAAACATATGAAATCCAGTGCGAGCTATGCTCTAGCACGATTCATTCTCACATAATATGATAGATGGCTCTTTAAAAAAGGATTGTTTACAAAACATTAAAATCAGCACTATAAAGTGTGCTTAAGTCACATCAACTTTAAAATCTTTAGCCCATCTATTTATTTTCATGCTAAACAGCAATTAAACACTCACAATAATAGTTTCCATGCTTTTCGCAACTTTTCACAAAAGTTGACTTTTTGACTAACTAGGGGTAAAATCGTAATTTGTCACTATTGGGTCGCAATAATTATTATTCACTTTCTCTAAGCCTCAGAGTTTTTAAGTGAATGTAAAAGCAGACGAAAATACGTGCAGGTATCTCTAACTACTCGCAAAAGTCCCTTACCTCGGATCACGTCACGTGACCTCACTTCCTCGGTGCTGTTAAATCCCGCAGTCCGATCAGCTCTCAATGTAAACTCCGAAGCTGTAAATAACCATTCCTCAGGTTAATTATAATTTTTCTACTGTATTACACATTAATACAGTCTATTATCCCTTAATGGGCCTTAAAAATCCTTAATGGGCCTAACTAGGCTTTAAGTCCATTTTCATTTTACTATTCACTTTCGTTAGGCCTATTGGGCTTGTGGGGCCCCCCAACTCTTATTGGGCTTGTCCTAGGCCCATTACACCTTATTGGGCCTAAAATAATTGGGCTTGGCCCATTGGGCCTCTCAGCCACATGCCATGGCCGAGAGCTACTCATGCCTCGGTTTCACCATGGCATGCCATCCATGCCTATTATTTAGCCATTTTCACTTAGGCATTTTCACATACACTTGGTAGGCAACATTACCAATCATCACATAGTTCATTTAGGCATTTTATCAAACACCTTGATTGCCAACAACTTACATGTATTAATTAATCAAATTGATTAATTCTAATTACACCATTAACATTAATACATGTATACTAATCCATTTATGTCTTAAAATCATATTGACATAATTCAATATCCCATTAATCACTCTCGGCCTAACCCATTTCATGGTGATTTAATATGTTTCAATGCTTAAAACATATATCAACATACTTGAAATCATTCATACATTAACATATATGAAATTGGAAATTAGAAAATATACCAATTGTTGTGTTCACCCTTTGGCCGAAACTTTGGAGGCTCTCGGTTTGCTCTCTATGGCTCCTTGATAGCCAATTCCAACATATGTCAATCTTCTTTCAATTTGGAACAACTTCCATGAAGAATGCAAGTTCCAAATATGCCTAATTCCTAGTGATTTCTAGTGAGAGAAAGCTTGGAAAATACGTTTCAATGGTTTCTTCTTCTAGCCGGATTTGGTGTGATGAAGATGACAATGGTGTGGCTGGATTTATAAGCCATATACTTAGCCATTAAGCTTTACTTTTCAGCCATTATGCTTGACTTTCCAAACCTTAGCCATGAGTCACCTTATGAGTCATAGTTAACTTTAACTATGGTTAGATATTTATCTCATGGGCTTTTCCAATTGGGCTTCTAGGTTTGGGCTTTCTTAACGGGCTTTCGGGCTGAAATTTTTACTATACCTCGGGCCTTTTATTGTCTCAAAATTTGGCTGATCAATTGGTCCAACAATTCGGTCTAAAGGACCTAAGAATTTCGATATACGTTTAGTATACCTTAATGGGCTTTAAAATTTTTACCTTCGGCCCATCTCGTTTTTAACCATTAAATTTAATTCGGAATCCTTCCGAATAAATTTTCCTTACTTTCGGAGATGATTATCTTGTATTCTGGCCAAGAATATTTTTCCCCAAATTTTTCTCCATACTTAGGTTAATTTTTTTAACCATGATTAGTCAACTATGGTAAAAGTCCACTTTCTTAACTATAGTTGACTTTTTCCTTAACCATTGACTATGTTGACTTTTTCTCAAAATTTTGAGAGTGTCATATCTTATGTCTTACACTCTCGTCTTTATATTCCAACCCCTCCCGTGGATAATTTCACTCGAAACTCCTTTTCTCGCCAAAAAGGTCCATTTTACCCTTTTTAGCTTTTACTCTCGTTTTATATGTTCGGGACTAAATCAAGCTGACTTTCCTTCATGAGTTCTCTACGCTCTCTTATTTTAAGTTCTTATTTTCAGTCAGAATGATTTAGAATAACTTGGTTTAGCCTGTGATACCCATCGCTCACATTAGGCATTTTATGTAGCTTTTGCGTGTTAATTCATTTCAATAACACTTTAAGTCTAGTAAATACTCTTCTTATGATTCAACTATAATTACATAGTGTCCATACACATAGGAATCATAAGGTACAAGCTACAAAGATCTGGGTCTGACAGAACATGCGATGAGCCATGCTTGGAGCGTTGGGTAGACTATGTGTCACACCGATTAAATAGGCTCGCACGTGCGTTTTGAGACAGGGCATGAGTATGGATATGAGATATGGGTCCACAGAGTACGTTGTACCATGAAAGTAGCATGGAGTACGTTGTACTGTGCTGGGATTAATTATGTGGCATCTCCTGATGCGAGTGATCGGGCAGGATCGACGTGATGGACTGACCCACCTCCCGGGGCGGTTCCCGATAGTAGTGAGACCCCGCACACTAGGATCCGTGCAGCAGTGGGATCACAAGGACATATGACCATAATCCTAGTTATTTGTCTGAGATATACATATATTGCCTAGTCTCGCATGTTGATGTTTTTGAGAAACACGTTTTGTGGATTTTCATGTGAGTCTGGATCACCCGAGGGAGGGGTTGGATCTTGACTGAGACATGATTTTGATGAGAATGAAATTGGGTTTTAAACGAAAACTTGCATGATGTTATTTTCCATGCTATTTAAACCCATGAATAATGTAAACTAGTTTTACATTATATTCATTATATCGCATGGTACTTTTACTTTGAAAAGCATTTGATTTCATGGTTTTGTGTGAGTCAGGAACACCCGAGGGAGGGGTTGAGTCCTGACTGTGTTGTGAAATTTTAACGAGAATGAAATGTTTTAAATGGATTTGCATGTCGAGTTTACCATGCTTTTGAAATCCATATGTGAACTTGTTTTACATGACATCATGAATTGTGGCATCGGTTTTGAAATGTGTGGAGAAAGGGTGGTTTATGCACCGGACCACGTTCATGTAGGTAGTATGGTTACCTACTTGTTCGTAGGATTGCCTTACTGAGCTTGATGTGCTCACCCATTTCATCTTCCTACACAGATTTTCTCCAGTAGACTTTAAGGCGACTAAGTACTGCGTTCCTGATATTTGCTGCTGCCCATCATTTTGAGGTATATACACTTGTACATATTGTCTCTAAATAAGAATAGCACAGTAACATGTTTTAAGTAACTGTCGGCGATGTATAGATAATGTAAACACTTGTAAAGGAATGGAAAAGAATAAATGAAAAACGCATGTGTTTACCTTTTTTTGTAATAAGGAATTAAGTTATGGTGATTGAATGGTGGGACTGGCATTGACGCACAGCCCAATTGTTAGTGGAGTGTGGTCACAATCAGAGAACAGGTAAGTATGAAAGAAAAATGAAAAATTTACTCTGATTTTTGGGTCGTGACAAATGGTGGTATCAGAGTGAAATTGGTCTGATGTGTGTCAGTGTCAGTAATTAGAAAATTACATCCTCGTGTTACTGTGCTTAATTAGATACAATAGTGTATATCGAGATGGGTTTTAACTAATAAATTGTTGAGAATGCAGGAATATAGGCATTATGCCTAATATGAGTCACGGTAGAGGAGGTAGAGCACGAGGCAGAGGTCGTAGAGGTAGGCCTGAGCCTGCTAGTCGTGCTGAGTCGACCTATGAGAACTAAGATGAAACTGAAATGGAGGTTGATGTTGAGCATGCCCCACAGAGTCCGACAAAGAGATCGGACAGTATTAAGACACGCTTCGCGAGGTTAGAGCGGAGTATGGAGAATATTTTGGGAGCTAATTGCTTAGAGTATGCATGGGATATGAGGGCGAGTCGGAGTATTGGTGGAAGTTCACTCGACCCATCTTAAGAGTTAGACATCCATAGTTGACATGCGAAATATTTCTGGATGTATTTCGATGACAGAATATCCCGAACACTGCTTAAAGGAAATTACAGTTAAAATTCCTTACACTGACCCAAAGGCACTGGTTGATTGATGAGTATGAAACTCAGTTTATATTCCTGAGCAGATATTACCCCAACACTATGGGCAGTGAGAGTCAAAAAACCCAAAAGTTCATGGAATGGCTCAGATTGTCAATTAGAGTCCGATTGGCCCCGTTAGATATCACTATCTATGTCGAGGCAGTTTGCAGACTATAGTTGTATGAATAAGATCATGTGTTGCACGCCTCTGAGATTGGGAAAGGTAGTAAGGGCCAAAATAGAGATAAAAGAAAATAGAGAATGATAGAGATGTCAGAATGGGAAAAAGGTAGTTTGGTAAGAGATTAGAGTTGATGAATCACAGGGTAAGATGATTGGTAAGGCCCCAATGTATCCAATTTCAGCACTTTTAAAGGGTATTGTGATTAGAGGATCCCGACTTGCTCCGTAGCAGTGTAAGCAGTGTAGGATGTGTGGTAGATACCACGGAAGTAGGGCCTACACCTACACTTTATTGATTAAAATAGGAGTTAAGTGTGGTAAGACGGGCAATTTATTTAATGATATCTCAAAGTTGGGTGAGACTGCCCCACAGAAGGGCAAAAAGACAGAGAAAATCCTATTGGTATCTCTGCACCGAAAAAGGGAGGCCACAGCCGAAGAGAAAGGGAAAGTAGGTTGTTGGACGAGAGCGAGTGTATGCCTTGGACCGGGACACTACTGATGTTTAATATGATGTGGTGAAAGATACCACACTGGTTATGAATAATGAAGTAATTATTTTAATTGATCCTGGTGCAACACATTTATTCATACCGCCTTCATTTACATATAAGTTAGTGAAAGACATGAATGCCTACAACCTTGGGCACAATGCTGATAGTTAGTACCCCAATGGAGAAGGGTTAACTAACGGAATAATTATGAAGAGATTATAAGTCGAAAACGGAGGAAGAAGTATAAGCCAACCGATTTTATTCAATGGAATATGAATAATTTGAATTAATATTTGTGAATAAATTGGTCGGTTGCAAACTATGTTGTTCAGATTTCTATCCTAAGATAGTGATATGTTTACCCCTGAAAAATATATTGTAAGTTTTAACAAGTAATAAAAGGGGTGTAGCGATTGAAATTAAATGAGTAAATGATTGTACTCACGGAATGGGTAATGACAGAGTTTTGTTATAATTGATATACGAAAGGAGATAAGCTTTGAGATGTGATAGATCCTAAATACAAGATATATTGGAAAAGAGGCGTATGTAAGGTATGAATATCTCTGATATGTGAAGTAATTTGGATTAAGCGATATGTAGTAGATATGAATTGCGACTAAGGATAAGGGGTGGATATATCCATAACCTAGTCCATGTGGTCAAGTCTGAGGGTTAATAAAGGTATTTCAAAATACCTCCCCGCCTGAAAACTTGACAGCGTCTAGAAGTACATATAACCTATAAATTGAAATCGACAGTTGTAATATATACATTTAAAATTAGGGTACCTTTACTGGTACGATAAAGAAATATAGAATTCGATTAATCAAGAAGGTTTAAAAATTTAAATTTTATAAAAGCCGTTAATATAAGAAAAAGGAAATGACACGGGTTAGTATCTTGAACGGAAGCGATTTCAAAATGACATTATACGTTTATGCGTACATAGGTCAAGGTTATGGATGATTGAAATATTTAGTGAAACTCAACTACGATGAGATATTTAAACTTTACTTGGACGGATTTGTTATCATCTTTATTGATGATATTTTGGGTGTATTTAAAGTCCAGGAAAAATTATAAGTAACAATTGGAAATTATTTTTACAGATGGTTTGTTGAGAGTTCTCGAAATTGACTACTTTGTTGACACGTGTAACTAAGAAAAAGTGGTATTTGAATGGGATGATAAATGTGATAGGAGTTTTGGTGCATTAAAGTATGAACTGACCACCGCATTTATTTTCACCATACCCAACAGATTAAGAGGTTTCTCAGGGTATATGGACGTCTTGAAACCAAGATTGGGTTGTGTATTAATGCAAAATGAGATGATAGTCACGTATGGATCCAGACAGTTAAAGGACCATGAAAAGACTATCCTGCCCATGATTTAAAGCTGGCAGCCGTAGCTTGTACATTGAAGGTATGGCGCCACCACTTATACGATGACAAATTTCGGGTATGCACTGATCATAAAAAAAAACGAGTACCTGTTTTCACAGAAAGAGTCGGATATGAGAACAAAGAGGGTTAGAGCTTCTGTGGGATTATGATCGTGAAAATTGTACCACCCAGGAAAGGCTAATGATATGGCTGATGCCTTGAGCAGAAAGAGCTTCGGGATGGTATCACATATGATGGTCAGGGAGCATGAGCTGCTATAGCAGTTGTAAGCCTCAGTAGTGATGTGATCCCTTCTGATGATGACAGTGAATGTGTGACAGCTAGCCTGAGATTAGAATTGAATTTGAGTGACCGGATTTGACAGGCTTAGCGTTATGATCGGCAGGGTGTCAATAGTATGGGTCAGATTCAGAAGGGTACAGTGACAGAGTTCACAGAGAGTGATGATGGCTTACTGAGGTTCAGAGACAGTAAGTGCTCCCCAGGACCACGGTTGACAAGATAGTGTTATTGTCAGAAACTCACTCTACGGGATATACAGTGCATCCAGGAAGTATGAAATATATCAGAATCTTTGAAAAGGGTATTGGTGGTCAGATATGAAAAGAGACATTGTAGAGATTATGGAGAAGTGTCTCGTATGTCAGCAGATTAAGGTAGAGCAATAGAAGTTTACAGGGTTATAGCAGCCTCTACCTATATCGACATGAAAATGGGAACAAGTTACCATGGATATTGTGATGGGTTACAGAGGACCCGGATGAATCACGAGACTATCTGGGTGATATTCGACAGATTGCCTAAGTCTACCCATCTTCTGGTTATGAAATCCCTAGATACTCTGAGTGTGTAGGCGGATTTATGTGTATAGAAGATTGTGGAACATTATGTATTTTCCAGTGAGCATTGTATCATATAGGGATTCCCGCTTCACTTTCCACTTTTGAGAATATTTTTCAGGAAGCTATGGGAACCCAATTGAGTGTTAGCACAGCTTTCTGTCCTCAGACATATGGTCAGTCAAAGAGGACTGTACAGGTTCTGAAAGATATGATGAGAGTGTGTGCCATTGATTTTATAAGCTCCTGGGATGATCAGTTGTTACTAATCGAATTTGTAAATAATGACAATTGTCACTTGAGTATCGGGATAACATTATGTGAGGCCTTGTATGGTCGTAGGGGTTGTTCCCCGACTTAGATAAGAAGAAGTGGGTGACAGATAGAGAATTGCTCCTGAATTAGTAAGACAAACCTCTGAAGATGTTCAGTTGAATTGTGAGAGATCAAGAACACCTCAGAGCAGACAGAAAAGCTATGCTGACAAGAGACAGAAAACCATTGGAATTCACCGAGGGTGAATCAATATTGTTAGAAGTTACACGCCCTTAGGACATAACGAGATACAAAAAGAAGGTAAATTGAGTTTCGTTAGATTGAATCCTTTGAGAGATTGGACAAAGTGGGAGATAAGGCCTGTAGGTTGGCGTTACCACTTGAATTAGTAGGCATCCACAATGTGTCCCATCTTTTGATGCTTCGAAAATACTATCCGGACCCAGCATATGTGATCAGATATGAGCTGTTGGAGCTCAATGAAAGTATAACGTATGTTGAAAAATCGATTTGGGTATTAAACGGAATGAGAAAGTGTTGAGGTTTAAGACGATCTCCCTAGTCAAAATCCTTTGGTAATTTTACACTCTGGAAAAAAGTTACATGATAATTAAAAAGTATGATGTGATAGACGTGCCCGGAGTTGTTTATGGACCCATTTGACTTGGTTCTAATTTGGAGGACCAAATTTTTTAAGTGGGGGAGATTATGTAAGACCCGATTTTTTATCGTAAGATTAAATGAAGGACTGAAATGGCAACAAATTTAAACGAATGGGATTCAGACTGGAGATAAGGATTTAAAATACGAAATGAGTGAGTGTTCGTGAAGGGAAGTTGGATTGGATTGATCTTGAACACGTACAAGGGTAAAACGGTCAAAAGATCGAAATCCGGTATAAATTCGATAAGAAAAATTTAATTAAAAATAGGGATTTAGGACATCTTGATCAATGAAGGAGAAATTATCAAATTTCGAGTCCAATTGATCAAGATCCGAAAATATTAAGGTTTACCAAAAATTCACTCGGGACAATATCCCGAAAATACAGAGAAAATATACCGAAAAAGGGTTAAAATACAATAAATTAATTAAATAAATTAATTTAAATATAATATAATTTTTGTGGATATTTTGTAATTTTATATTATTTTAATGAATATAATAATAATATAATAAATTATAAAAATTAAATTAAATTAAATTAAATTAAAAAAAAAAGAATCACAGAATTCGCGATTCTGGGAAATGAAAACAGAAGCGAAAACGAAGAAGACCGAGGCTGCCTCACCTACGGAGCCACCACCGGCGTCAGACAAGGGCCGACGACCACCGAAAAAGTGAGAGGACGTCCGCGCGACCTCCTGCCATTGGTGACGCACCCCACCGACACCGAAGAACGCCGGATCGAGGGAGAGAAGCCGCAGACAGTAGAAGTGAAATCGACGGCCACCGGCGCCGATTCGGCCACAACCACTGTCCATCGAAGCTCCCTCATTCGATGGCGCACCGATGGGTGCCAAAAACAGCCAGAGAAAACGACGGACGGCACCGGAAACGACGAGAAAGGAAAATGGGTACCGACGCCGAAAGGAAGAAGAGCCGGACCGACCACTTTTCCACCACCGTTGGTGAAACCAAGGCCAGATTTGTGAATCAGACTACCCCGCGGAGCTGCTGAGGTGGAAGCCGGTGAAGAATCGGTCGATAGAGCTCCGAACGGCGAAAGAAAATCGAACCGAACTGAACCGACTGAACCAGATCGGTCTGAACCGGGTTGAACCGGACCGAACTGGTTCAGCCAAGAAAGAGAGGAAAAAGGGAGAAAAAGGAAGAAAAAGAGAAAAAAAAGAAAAAGGGAAAGAATTTTCGAGGATACATCGGACTTCGGGTAAGTTGGTAAGAGGTCAAAAGTGATCGATTTGATTTTCGAAAAATTTATTTAAATTATATTTAATCAAAAATTAACCTGAAATTAAATATAAAATTGTGCAGTTCGACGATAAATCGTTTACGTGAGCCCGATCGAACTTCGATTTGCTCACCATCGCATAACCTCGGGTAAGTAAAGCTCATTTACGATAATTTATGTAATTATTCACGTATTAAAGATTTATTTTACGAATTTCAGATTTGATTTCGCATTTAGTGAATTATATTGGAATTTTTGAATTAATTGTCGTAAATGATATACGGGCTATCCAAAGAGTTTGGAACGAAGCCCATTGGGTATTGAGAGCCCAATAGACCCGAAGAAGGGATTTAATAAGTGGAAACGGGTTGAAAATGGGTCCAGGCCCATTAAAATGCAATCGGGCCCAATTCGATTAGTATAAGTGAAATACTGATAAGTATATTAAAACTGGCCCAAATACGTGGTTATATGCAACTCCGTAGACTTGGTTGGAGTGAATTTGGATTGAGAGACCTAGTATCATCGAGACGGGATAAACTTGCGCGTGATTCCAGGTAAAGGAATTTTACAGACTGCTAGAGGTAACTTTATGCAATTTCAACTTCATTTGCAGTCTCTTAAAGTGTCTGAAGGGTCTAGATTTAAGATAAAAATTTTAGTGCCCTGGATGGGTAAATTACCAAAATACCCTTGTGAAGGGTAAAATTTCCAAATTCAAGAAAAATTAGGATGAGCAAGAACAACAGGTCCTTGCTTGTTCTTGAGGTGTTTGACACATGCATAGGTAGATTGACTAACTTTTAAATAAAATGCACAGCATTGCATAACTTTAATCAATGTTGATTTTCCCTAAAATTAATTTGAGAAATGTAGCCGCCTACGTGATTTTATAGAAATGTGACATGCTAGAGCTCAGCTCGCATGAGTTTTTAATTTGTGTGATGCATGCATTAGTGCTGGAGCAAGAACTCGCACCAGAGTTTTACATGCATTGGTGCTAGAGTCTAGCTCGCACCAGATTTTAACATGATTTTTGTGACAGGGTACTGGAGTCTAACTCGCACCAGATTTTCATATGATTTTTGTGACAGGGTGTTAGAGTCTAACTCGCACCAGATTTTCACTTGAATTGTTATGACAGAGTGCTGGAGCCTAGCTCGCACTAGTTTTACATGATTTTGACAGAGTGCTAGAGCTTAGCTCGCACTAATCTTATGAGATTTTATGAAACGCGTGCTGGAGCTTGGCTTGCACGAGATTTTCCTTGATTTTATGAGAGTGCTGGAGCATCGCTCGCACTGGTTTTATGAGAACATGCGATGAGCCGTGCTTGGAGCGTTGGGTAGACTGTGTGTCACGCCGATTAAATAGGCTCGCACGTACGTTTTGAGACAGGGCATGAGTATGGATAGAGATATGGGTCCACGGAGTACGTTGTACTGTGCAAGTAGCATGGAGTACGTTGTACCATGCTGGGATTGATTATATGGCATCTTCGGATGCGTGGCATCTTCGGATGCGAGTGATCAGGCAGGACCGACGAGATGGACTGACCCACCTCCCGGGACGGTTCCCGATAGTGGTGAGACCCCGCACACTAGGATCCGTGTAGCAGTGGGATCACAAGAACATATAGCCATAGTCCTAGTCATTTGCCTGAGATATACATATATTGCCTAGTCTCGCATGTTGATGCTTTTGAGAAACACATTTTGTGGATTTTTGTGTGAGTCTGGATCACCCGAGGGAGGGGTTGGATCCTGACTGAAACACGATTTTGATGAGAATGAAACTAGGTTTTAAACGAAAACTTGCATGACGCTATTTTCCATGCTATTTAAACCCATGAATGATGTAAAACTGGTTTTACATTATATTCATTATATTGCATGGTACTTTTGTTTTGAAAAGTATTTGATTTCTTGGTTTTGTGTGAGTCAGGAACACCCGAGGGTGGGGTTGAGTCCTGACTGTGTTGTGAAATTTTAACGAGAATGAAATGTTTTAAATGGATTTGCATGTCGAGTTTTTCATGCTTTTGAAATCCATATATGAACTTGTTTTACATGACATCATGACATCATGAATTGTAGCATTAGTTTTGAAATGTGTAGAGAAAGGATGGTTTATGCACAGCACCACGTTCATGTAGGTAGTATGGTTGCCTACTTGTTCGTAGGATTGCCTTACTGAGCTTGATGTGCTCACCCCTTTCATTTTCCTACACAGATTTCCTCCAGTAGACTTTGAGGCGACTAAGTACTGCATTCTTGATATCCGCTGCTGCCCATCATTTTGAGGTATATACACTTGTACATATTATCTCTAAATAAGAATAGCACAGTAACATGTTTGTAAGTAACTATCGGGGATGTATAGATAATGTAAACACTTGTAAATGAATGGAAAAGAATAAATGAAAAACACATGTGTTTACCTTTTTCTGTAATAAGGAATTAAGTTATATGGTGATTGAATGGTGGGACTAGCATTGACGCACAGCCCAATTGTTAGTGGAGTGTGGTCACAATCAGAGGACAGGTAAGTATGTAAGAAAAACGAAAAATTTACACTGATTTTTTGGTCGTGACATATCTTGAATTATTGTCAATTACCTAAACTTTTCCATCAAAGAGAGAAGTAAGACTCTCCAAACTTTGACCCACTCGATCCAATCAAGTATGAATACTTTGTCGTTGGGACTGCAGGCTCGGTTCTTTAGGGTTAAAACCTAGGCCTTGGCTATGAGCCCTCCTCATTATTATACCTTCTCATCAAGGTAAAATTTAGAAGCAACTCACACATTCAAAACAAATTCAAATACTATACCATTAAATGGCTATGTAAGACTAACACTAACATATTTTACACTTAATCTTATAGGATAAACATTGCTCTATTACCAATACTGTTTATCATTTAACTTGAAAAAATCATGTTTTTTCTCGTGAGAGTTCTATTTTATTATTTTTAAAAGCATAATTTTTTAATTTAAATTAATTTAGAAACATTGAAGCTCATGGTACCTCTCAAATGTGCTGAAAATATTAATTACAAATTACTATGTAAATAAAAATTAAAAAGAGAATGGGGAGAAAAAAAATTCAATCCCTCTCATCGAATCCAAGCTTGAGTCCGACCTATTGCTATTGCTATTGCTATTGCCATTGCTGCTATCACGAGACGAATATGTTCACCACTACAACCACACGCGCACAAACAAAACAAATATTAAAAATCAAAAGATCTATCGGCAGAAACCACAAAGAAACCTCCTATTGAGCAGGGGAAAATGGCACTCGCCTTTTTTAAACTGCCACTGCCGTACCTTTCCCAATTCTCTTTTCGTCAACACTCAACTCCTACTTGGCCCCTTCTCTTTAACCCCAAATTCTTTGCTTCTATTCCTCAATCTCCATCTCCATATCCAAGCTTTGCTCATTCCAAAGGCCCCGGAAAGTTGGACTCCTTTGGCGTGTCGTATCGGTACTCCAGCAGCGAAGAAGACAGCGAGGACGACGAGAATTGTAGCTTTGACGAGGTAGTTGCCCTCTTCAACCGAAGGGAATACTATAAGTGCCATGACCTGCTTGAGGCCTTATGGAACAAAGCCGAGGAGCCTACCAGAACTCTGATTCATGGCATCCTACAATGTTCCGTCGGATTCCACCACCTTTTTAACCAGGTTGGAACTGAATTGAATTAATCTTCTAATATCTATGTATATGTTGAAATGAAAAATCTTATGCAGAACCACAAGGGAGCTATGATGGAGTTGGGAGAGGGGCTATGTAAACTTAGAAAGATGAATTTCTCGAGTGGGCCGTTCTATGACTTTGAGAAAGACATTTCTGCGGTTCTGAACTTCATTTATAACACTCAAATTGAACTGGCTGCCTGTGAGTTCTTCTGTTTCTATCAGTCATTTACTTATAATCTTTTCTTCTTTTAGAAAGAAAAATGAGCAGAAAATCAAACCCATGCTAGCAACTTTATGAGCTACCAAATTAGCATCACAATAAGCATTTGAAAGAAGCAGCTTCAACCTAATTAATACCTCGTCAATAATTGATTGCTTGGATCCTTCACCAGCAGCTCCACTGCAACTTGAAAGCTATAAGGATGCCCAAAATACCAGCATTCACGACACCCACTCGGCACAGACTGATTTCCCTTGATATATTTGACTAATTCTTACTCTTTAGTCAAGCAGGTGGTGACGATCTCTGTGTAACAATGGAGCAGTCAGAGAGGTCATACCTTCTTCTTGGAGGCTATGCTGCCGGGCAGCATCTTTATCATCTTCGAACTGATGCTAATCAAGTTATGTATATTGTTTTCTGCCCTCAAAGACCTTATGGATCTGCTCAGGCTTCAGCTCCATCTCCAATGGTAAGGCTTCCAATTCTTAAAGCTGCTGAGGGCCATCTTTTGGTCTGTGAATAAAGTCACTGCAGCCTACTAGAACGGAATCTGTCGTTGCAAGGATCCATTATTTATTTTTTTGCAAACATGTTGGATTTTAATTCCTGCCATATAAATTGGTAGATGTCTAATGCAGTACTAAGTTAATTTTATTTGGGAACATTACATCAGTTAAGTGAACAAGTATAAAAATGTAACGAACGTCATTATGAAGCTGTTTGGTTGATCTAAATACCTAACATGTGCTTTACTTGAATAGATAAAACGAAAAATAAAATAGCTGAAATCATTTATGACATAATAACATAAATTTTCTGTTCAAATATTATAAGAACTGCAGTATGAATTTACATGCATCTAAGTAAGAGGTTAACAACAAAACTTACAAGATCTGATCCACCATTAAACATCTACATGAATAGCTACATACATACATACATATATATATATATCATGATAATACAGCAACTGTGCTTTTTTGGTGCATTTGTGTGTTGCAGTTCACTTTTAATGAGGGGAGTTGAATTAACAAAATGTTGTCATTTGAGTAAACTTTCTAAATGTAGTAGATATTCATAGATGTAGAGTTTATATAAACTACTTGTCAGTTTTGTGATTTATTAATTAATAAAAAAATCATGATGATATACTAAATATATTGAATGTAAACATCTCGTTTTGTTCGAAATATTTCCAAAAAAAAAAAAATAATGAAATGATTTTAATTAAATCATGGTCAACTATCAATCCAATTACTTTGATTTTAAACTCTTACTAGTTTGAGCGTATACTAAATTCAATTTTCTACTTAAATTGTTAAGTCATTTTTTGAATTCATTTTTAATTTTTTAATTAAGTCATGTTAATGTAATAACTAGTAGGATGAGTTGCTTTGTGAGGTGGTTGGTTGAATGAACCTGTAAGTAAGAAGATAGAATTAGACATACTGATGTTTCGGGACACGTTTTGACATTTAAATTAATATCAGTGTGAGGTAAAGAAAAATGAATAAAAAGAGTGCGAGTGACAGAGTTTAGAGTTTAAGATTGAGGCAGGAATGAGTATTCTTTTTTAGATTGTTGATTGAGTAATAACCTCCATCCTTAGCTTCTATTAACGTGTCTAGGATCACTTGCCTTGACTTAAAAACAAAACTCTAACCTTGTAGAATTCAATTCCTAGATGACAGGTGTTGGATGCTATTGTCCTCTAAGATTTTTCTCCTAATAAAGATTGAGTGTTCCAACTAGCTAGTTAAATTGCCAACCAAACAGCCCAAACTTCCAATAATGAGTCGGGCTGATAGCCATGTGAATTATGTTTTGAGCCTAAAGTACCCTTTAAACCTAACAAGTTTCAAAACTTGTCTTTTAAACCATCAACTTATAATGAAGCTTCTCAATTATTAATTTAAGTTTTCTAATTTGTGATTAGATATTGAACCCAACATAAAATCAATCTGATTGTATTTTTCTTTCTTTTTTTCATATATATTTTTTCCTTTCTTTTTAAACCTCTTCTTTTTTTCACATTTTGTAACTCTATTTCTTTCTCAATCACTCTTTCTTATTGTTTTTTTTTTTTTTTTTTGTAAATAGTGCTACCAAACACATTTTTGGGGCTTAACCAAAATTTTTTTAAAAAAAATAAGAAAATAAAACAACATAAAGAATTGATCAAAAAAATAAAAAATAAAAAATAAAACCCTAAAAAGGTAAAATAGAAAATAAAAAAGCTTAAAAAAGGATAAAAACCATGTGTTATAAAAAAAAAAAAAAAATTCTTACAAAATTTATTATATGGATGTTATAAATAAAGCATTTAAATCTTTCCCTAAAGGCTACGGTCTAAAGCATGAAATGTACTCTCTGTTTGGTGCAAAAAGCTTGAAGCTAGGTGAGACTAAGTTCTCCCGATGGGTCAAAACATTCATGATTCAACCATATTGGTGAAATAATTAGACAGAAAGGAGCAACGTACTCGTCAGTTACACTCAATGTCTAAATTGCAAAGAACGACACATCATGTACTTAATGCTGCTGCACACAAGAATAAAATGCACAAGCTGAAGTTGGTTTCATTTATAAGGGAAACAGAAAAGAGATATAAAAGATAACTAAAGGTTGACTCCTTGATCAACTAGGAGAAAATTGAAAGCATTAAAAAGACGGGGTAAAGAAAGGCAAACATGCGGCAACACAGGCTGCAGAAGATGAACATCAAAACATCAAAAGCAACTGTCATATTTCTTCACTGACTAACAAATCCAAAATTTAGTGATGTTTACTCAGACATCAAACTCTCATCTCACGTAGTTGGCTGATTGATACTTCAAAAAAGTGCTGCTACTTAGCAAACTATCCAAAAGAAACACAAAATTATCACCTACATAGCCTCCAGCTCCACCAAAGCATCTTCAGAATTTTATTCCAATTGCAAACGAACCCCCTGGCAAGCAATGATCAAAAAATATATATTAAAGCAGACAGTGAGAGACTTGGATTGACACATTTGAACATAACCTTGAAATTATAAAAACGTTATCTGGCTTTCTTTCTAAATTATTATTTCCTATTTGTTCACAGTATTCTGGATACATTGCAACCACTTCAAAATTTCTCAACAAATGCTTGTAATTACGTGCATGTACCACCAGGAAAAATATAAGCTCACTTCTCAGAGGCTCATCCTCTTCTCATGCAAACATTTTCTTGGAAATATGACTAATCAGATTCTATAGAAATAAGTAGATAACGAACTAGGGAAGCATAAATATTAGAAAAAGATTAGCCTGGATGTATATGGATAAACTAACTACATTTAATGAGTTAGAAAATGCAGGCTCTCTGTGAGCTTAATGAGAATGAACACCGAAATGAAAGTTTTTTTATTTTTTATTTTTTTTATGTTTTTATCTTTTTGCTTCCCAAGAACTAATACCACATTTTCCTCAAAGGAGAAGATTTTGAGTTAAAATCACCTATATTCCTAATTACAAAAAGCAAAAAATGTAGAACCTTAGTTGAAGTAGGATAAGCAAAGATTAGAACCCAGCATTTTGCCATTAAGTGCATCTAGGAAGTTTTTAGTAAAGCCTGCTAATCATTTAAAGCAATCATAATTGTGTTAACAAAAAACAGTTTCCTAGAACCTACACACATGCAAGTACAAAAACTCACATGAGAGAGGGCCTTCAAAACAAGGCTATTTTCCCATCATTTAAGATGCATCAATGTTTTCATGCTTATCCTCTGCCTCTTGAGGTGCCCAATTACAGAAGTATATGAACTGAATTAGTATCTACAAATGCGATAAGGTACTACAAATACTGATATACTTTCAGGGCGACTGTAGCAACTCAACTAAAATGCAAAAATAATGAGGATAGACAATCAGCAACTTAGGAAGATCTAAATATAAAAAAGTGCTAGTAAACAGAAAAAATCAACATCTTAACAATGATTTGTCATCCAGAAAAAATGTTCATTAAAAACAGTTAAGTATGATATCATAACCATCCGTAATAAGGATACAAAAGTATCAAGCAACACGCATCCTCCTGCATCGACCAGCCATGGTAAATTTGGTCTGATTCTTGACCAATCCATGCTCTTGACAAGTATGCTATAGGAAAAGAAAAAAGGGAGGGTAAAAAAAAAAAAAAAAACAGCACAAACAGAGAGGAGCCACTCAGTTGATCAAATTTACCTTGCAACATATGTGGAGTTTCCAACCAAAGCAAAGACAAACATAAAAGGGTTAAGACCCTGCATGAAGGGAAGAACATGTCATACAAGATTCAGCCCCGGCATTTAAATTGATATAAGTACAAGACTGCTCCTCCCTATTTTCCTCCCTCTCTTTCTCAGGCAGAGTTTCTCTTCCGCCTTTGCTTTCACTTTTTCTCTTCTTTATTTTGGGTGGCATTGATAAGAAGCTAAATATCAAGTGTCAGGCCTATGTGGATAGGTCCAAAAGCTTTTTTTTTTTTTTTATTTAATCAAGCTAAATAGCATTTCACTAAAGTTTTTTTAACTTCTTATTAAAAGTTGAAAATAAGCTCTAGAGAGAAAATGTTGAAACTCCAATTTGGAGTTTCAGGGCAATGAGATGCTGACAAAGGTGTCGTATGTAGTTTTTGAGCTAAAATTCCTAGTTATTCCAAATAATTTTAATATAAAAGCACTATCCAAAAAGCTCCATATCAGAGAATAATTTTTGTCTAACTCCAATAACCAAAGACATTCTAAAATAAGCTACATGCTTATTCCAGTGTATCGAAGTAATTCTATAAACAAAAGGGAGCAACAGATTGCTCCAAATGAACTTCTGTTTGTATCTGTGCTTCTGTATGACTATTGAGAACTAAATCATTTAAAGAATGTGCTTACCTGTACATTCCCTCTTCTAATCTGCAAAATTGATCAGGAAAACTACATTAGGTTCAACTAGACAAATATAAGATATGCTAGCTGTCAGCTTAAAACAAAAGGGTGCTGAAAAATTTCATGCTATAATGATTCTTTTATTAAACATATGCTTTGCGAAAAATTCACATTATATTGGCACATGCTGTATATTTGTTATATGAGCAAATATCAATGAACTCTGCTTAGGGAAACATACTCAAACTTCTAAATAATTATAGCTGACCGCATAAACTTCTAATTTGATAGTTGATCCTTTTTGACGCTCAAATAATACATATACCACGAGCCAAGTTTCAGTTTCAAAATATAAGAAAATTGAGTCACTGAAACTATCATAAAACTCGTGGCAATTAGAAAGCAATATTTTATTGCTATAACAGCAATTTTGTTAGTATGGCCCCAATCTACTAGCTTAAGTTTTTAGGTCTAATGGTTGACACTACATCCTGTTTGTTCTAATGCTCTAGGGTTTTAATCCTGATACCTTTGCTATGTCGAACTTTAGTTTAACAGCAAGTAAGTGGATGGCCTGTGCTTCAACCAGTCACGCTTGCAAGGGAGGAATGGTGTTAAAAATAATGTTAACTTGCCCCAGGCTATCAATGTAAAATTTTAGGCTAGGTTGAATCTAAAAGACCACATAAGAACCATAGTTATATGCTTCCAATAAAAGTTAATTCCAATTTTGTAGTTACTAAAAAGTTCAAGGATTAGAAATTTAAAACTGAAAGATTGTTCAAGGGTCATCAGCAATCAAATAAAATTTTAAAAGAACATATAGCATTTGAACCTCCCATCTTTTTGGGTGAAGCAGTAAAAATCTACTAATTTGGTTTGTGAAAACCTTACATTTAAGCAAATTTGGGGAAGGCGTCCACCCATGTAAATAGCTGCCATTGCCCAACCGAGAAAAGTTCCAACCTCACTGCCTCCTTCAATACTACTTTCTCCTAGTGACACAGCATTTACCTGAAATCCCAATTGCAATATAACTCAGTAGTTGGTGCCAACCATTCTCCTCAGAAAAAGTTTAATTTAAAAAATCACTATGAGTTTGACCTAAATTGAAGAAAAAAGGGCATAAAAGCAAGAGATATGGAGCCAATAAGAATTCAAGAATGTAGCTTTTCCGGCCCGTAAAACATGGTAGCATCCACTTTACATGCTTATCCAATGAATTACCAAATTTTTTTCATGCTACAAACTAGATGTCAAATAAAATAGGTAACGCCCATAAAACAAATAACTATATAGAGGTTAACAAACATATTGAATAGAGGAGGTCCAGGAGAAACTAGTGATCAATTATAGATTAACTACAATTCTATACAAATTGGCTATACATGTACATCTGCTGTTCCAGCAAATGGTTTTGAACACGTAGAGGAAACTAATTACAGATTGAACCTACCAGGAGAAGCTTTCTTCCTATTTGTATCGCAAATCCTTGATTTATTTTCTCATGCCCTATGTGAAGTTTACTGAATTCTGGGAGCTGGAAATTAAATGAGGCAATGAACATTAGTGCAGACACCTGAAACAGAGAAGAGAAAATAAATTATGTTCTTTTTAGGACAGTATAGGATTTTAGATCCCCAAGTTAAGGTATAATCACCAAGCATAGCAATGACTTGGTGCTTGAAGGAGGGGCAGACTGTGTAGAAACATGTGCACTGAGCAATGGCTCTTCAACTAAATTTCCTGTATGAAGAGGAGGAGTCATTCTTTGTGCAAGGAAGGATCCTGCCGTGGGAGTATGACTTCTTGATAGAGATCTTGCTGACCTAACATATAAATAAGAAAGAAAAAGAAAATTATTAGATAAGAACTGCATGCAGCATTCAACAGGGCATATCAAAACACGTATAAGGTTTTATTTGCTTTCCAACTTTCAATATGACACACATCTTGAAATAGTTTGATTCATTACATGTTCTACAGGTCACCATAAACTTGGTTCTGATCATCTCAGGATCCGAAAAAGAATGAGAATAGCTGCACTAAGTTTATCTTTGCGCATGCACCATGCATGTCTATATCAGTTACTTTTTCTTCCTAAATGTCGCAAAATTTTGTTGAACAAAAAGTGTGACATTACAGTGAAATATAGGAAAGTGACTGTTTATGGCATAAAGGGAATTGAAATAATATTTGTATTTAGAGATATACATGTATGGGGATATGGATAAACAAATTCTAAGACTCTGATATGCTTAACTAAATGATAATGAAGGAGATATTGATGTAAATTCTGTAACTTAAATTGGGTTGCGTAACCAATTCTAAGTTAGTGGGCTCAAATATTCCAAGAAAGTAAAGAATAAAAACACAAACTAAACAAAAGAAAAAGAATCATATCACTTATGATCCTCATGTACTATGGTTGCTAAAGTATTGGTCCAAAATTTAGAGAAAATGTGAGAACTTTAAGAATAATAATAAATTACATGTAGTATAATTCTCTGCTTGGAGAACTCTTTACATTAATCGCTGGAAGAGGAATAGGAGAACTTAATCTGTCAGAATCGATAACTTGTTTCACACCAAAAGTGCTAATGCGCTTTCCTACTTTTTCCACTGCCTCAGATTGGTACTCTTTGGAACCCTACATATGAAACCATTGGGGAATTTTGAAGCATAGTACATCAATGAAAACAAAAAAAGATCCTTCATAGAGCACTTTAATAGTACTGCAAAACCCAATTAAAACTCAATCATAGAGCACTTTAATCCTTCAAAAGCCAACAAAAAAAACCCAATAAAGCACTTTAATAGTATGCAAATGCTTTGAGAAGGTTATGCTTATGTTTCATTCCATAGGTGGGAAACTAAATACAGGTGTGGTGATATGAGTATATATCCTGAAAATTCCATTGCATGTCGTGGTTAGATTGAGATTGTTCCACAACCACATATCATGTAAAGTAAAAGTTAGAATTGATCCATGAGACTTAAGACTTCCTACTAGAAGATTTATAAGCTTTTTCCCTGGTAAGCATAGAATTTACTAACAATAAAATGGAACATACCAAGTAAAAATCAGTGCATAACCAACCATGAGAATAGAAAGAAAACTTAAATACATTTTGAAAATTCAAAGAATTTCAATTAAAATAACTAGGAATCACCCAAATGGCCAAACCATTACGAACAGGGAAAAAACTGGAGACCAAAATTTCAAAGCCATTGGACAACTAAGTAAACAATGATCTATTGACTTATTGGTTTTCTATATGTGCAACAACTGTTAGCAATGATCAAACTCTTATAGATTATTCTGTCAGGATTTCTCCTAAACTTGCGCAAACACACATCTATTTATAAAAATTTGTTCTCTAAAAGTTAAGCCAAAGAAGCTACAAACTAAAGTATTTGAAAAAGTTAAAGTTGACCAAAAACAGCATGCTTAAAACTTCTTCTGATACAAAAATTTATTATTTACATTCATTCTTTTCCTCTTCCTTGCGTATAGGCTCCCAGTAAGCTGAAGTACTATTAATTTCCATCAATATTGATTATCAAAAATAAAAATGTAAGAAAGTATTATCTTTATGCTTCATCACTTGGTAAAGCAATCAAATCTATCTCATTAAGAACTGACCCAATTCTACATTTAATAGTTCAAACTACTATTCAATTGAGCTTGAATCATGGAGGAAGCAAGTTTGTAAAATCAATATGAAGATTTGTATCATGCATTAGCATGCAATTAGACATAACTTCATAACATACTATATACTCTTCTCAAGTTACACACACACAAAAATAATAGTAATAAATAGCATCTTCTTTCAGAATTCAGATTTTTTTTTTTTAGTTAAATCAAGGCTCCCTTTGTTTCCTAGAAAATAACTTAAAAATAATGATTTCTTCATTTTCTGTTGTTTGCTTGATATAAAATTAATTGATCAATAGAAAATGAGGCCATTTTTCTAAGAATTGACTTCGCCTTTCAAAAAAGGAAAGAAAATTTTGGGAAAGGAGTTGTATGCAAATATGGCTACCAACCAAGCTCGTGACAATAGCTCTACTCAAGTTGGATCCTAAATATGATTTTTAAAGCTCGACTTAATTTTTTCTGACCTAAAATAATATTTTTAATTAATTTTAATTAAGATTACTATAATAAGTAATTTATTTTTTAATATATTAAAATTCATAATCTTAGCTATTAGTTTCATTTAGAATAAAAATAGGATAATTATCAAATAAATCAAGTTTCTTGACTCCACAAGCGGGGTAAAGATGATGACACGTCCTATTTTATTTTTATTTTTTTAAGGACATGTGTCATTATCCAAACCCCGCTTGTGGAGTCAAAAAACTCCACTGACGGTGTATTGAATATTAACCCATAAAAGATTATTATAAATAATACCTTAACTAACTTTAAAGAGTGATATTATGATATTTGTAATCAAAACCAAAAATAAATTAAAAAACAAAAAAATAAAAATAAAAAAGAATAACAAAAAAAATAAAATGCAAAAAATTTAAAAGCATAGAAAATTTTTAAAGTAGAATACGTTGTGAAAAAAGAAACAAAAAGGAAAAAAGAAAATGATTTTTCAATTTTTTTTAATGATATCATTAATATTGTCTATGACTAAAAAAATCAACTGATATAACTAAGATAATATTGAAAATTCGTCTTACTTTTCTTGTATTAAACCCTAGACTTCTTTAGAATAAAACTATTACAAAGCCAATAATATCAAGAATATGTATGAAACACAAATATCAAGAAAAGTGTTTGGAAAATTTACAAACATTATATGTTATAATTCTTAGGAGATATTAATTTGAAGAAAACATTTATTCTATAAAATATGGTCACTTTAAACCCAAAAAAAATTATTTATATTATTAAACATAATTTTTTAGTATAATAAATAATAAATATAAATTAGTAAATGATACTTTAGTAGTTTAATATTTATTATCATTTTAATAATATGAATATGTTTAATCATTTCTTAATAGTTTTCAATTTAAATATACTATTTTTATAATTTATTGACAAATGCTGTTATATTACTACTTTAATAATAAATATAAATAATTTTATTTCTATAATTTAATAATAAAATAATTTGATAATAAATAGTTTCTATATAAAATAGAACTATTTTAATACTATAATTTTTAATACTTTAATAATATTAATATTTTTAACATTATTATGTTAATGTAAGTAATATTTTAATAATAGTAATACTATTTTAGATATTTTAATAATAACATTATTTTATATATTTAAAATTAAATAAAAAATACTAAATAGTATTATTTTATGTGTTTAATATTAATATAATATTTTAAATACTAAGTTTTAATATTTTAATAATAAATAATTTTCTTTTTTTGAAACAAATAAATAATTTTCAATATTTTATACTTTTGTCTATTATTTGAAAAAAAAAATTTCAAAAACCAGCCAAATAACCAAAAAAATTATTGATTCACCCAAAAAAACATTTCCAGAGTGCAGCGCGTTAACTTGACCATTCCATTAAGTAATTTTACTCTGAGCACGGATGAATTTTTAATTTGCAAAATTGTTGCATAAACTTTGCCAAGAGAAATGAACTTCTTACCTTGTCACATATTCTATTGTACTTTAACCGAGGATAAATATGACCATAGTATACTGTCTGTGCAGCGAGAATTAAGGTAGTCATCGTATACAACTGCAGTTTGATACCATAGGAAGGTCATGTAAGTCAATAGTTGAGACTATTAGAACAATATACTATAAGAATTGACTAGATTAACGACATTATGGATATAGCGACGTTCTTACAACTGCCATATAGTATTGCGTTGGAAGCTGCAAAGAGAAGCAATAAAGTTTCATTAAACTGGTTCCAACAAAATTCCCCATAGAAATCAAAATAATTATTTCTTTCAAACTAGAATATTCTTAATATTCTTTAAAGCAATAGTAGAAAGTTTTCCAGATAAAAAGCCATTCCATCTAATTTGAAATGTCATTAGCAACGAATACATGCCTGTTTTTAACTGGATGGCAAGAAAGTAGTAGCTATTTCACACTGAACAGGTTAAAAATTGAAAATAAGACGATGTGAATGAAAAGAATGAGTGGTTATGTTATCAATAACAAATGTGCTAACAAACTGAGAAGACTATAGCTCGCTCAACAATACTATCAGACAAGCAAGGGAATAAGAAAAGAAAAAGAATTATAAAATTAATACATATGCATTTAATCTTGCTAGTATATTTTTGGTTCAGTTATTTGCTAAGCATAATCCAGAGTTTTCATCTACCATCTACAACAAAGATGGCATAAGCTCATGATTACAAGATGAATTCAAGCTTTGAGAGGAGGCAGCAAAAGGCCATAGTTAAAAAAAAAAAAAAGTTAGGCTCCATTGAGATTTTTGTTGCTTGCTTTTTTTTTACTTTAGAAAGCCAAACAGGAAAAAAAAATGCATTAATAGAAATTACTTTTTACATGAAACAATTATGTACAAATTTAAATTACATTTTAGCCATTTGCTGATTTTTAATTAAATACACTGATCACTTTTTTTTTAAATTAAGGCCTCAAGTATAAGAAAGGAAAATTGCAGTTACCAAAACTCGTTGGAACTTCATATCTACAGAAGTCACATACTTTAAAAAGTGGGAACATCATGGTCGAGGTCACACTGTTAACTTTTTTGGAAAACAAAGAGTGAGTACTGAAGCGTAATTTAAATGCAACGAAAGAAGACTGAGTCGTTGATTTGACACTCAAAGACATATTAATATATTAATGTAAAGAAAAAAAGAAACGCAAGGAGCACAACCGAGGAAAGACGAAGACCCAAAAAACGTAAAAACCTATCTATAACTATAACCATTATGTATGACCATGCATATGGAAAAAGAAAAAGGACACTTACGGTAGCCGGCTCAAGAACACAGCCGACCAGATTGAAAAGATCCCTGAAAGAGCAAAAGAAAATAAATCATCTTAGTAAAAAGGGAAATAGAAAAAGAAGTAAGAAAAGGCGGTAGATCAGATTGAAAAGATCCCTGAAAGAGCAAAACCAAAAAAAAAAAAAAATTGAATCCTTCTAGCAAAAAGGGAAAAAGAAGAAAAGGTGGTAGAAGAGAAGGGATAGGCACCCAATAATCCAAGTAATCAAGAAACCTAGAGAGAGGCCCTCGATGGATTTCTCCTTATAGTTGGTGACAATCTGAGGGATTTCAGCCACGCCCCAACTTAGTACACTCATCAAACCCAATAAAAACGAGACCTGATCTCTTCCGCTGCAAATACAGTAGTTTATGTACAATCTCGCCCATTCCCAGCATTCCCCACTTGTTGGGCACGTTGCCATCGTCTCTGCCTCTGCTTCCGCCTACTATCTGGTCATTGATGAATAAGTATTTTCTCGTCAAATCGCGTCTTTTTAGGATATTGATTTATAGTAAGTACATAATTTCGTTTGGTTTCCCTTTTTTATACATAATGTAAAAATGAATTTTTTCGACATGCTATTTCTAATAAAAAATATATATAATGACAAACAAACTCACAGCTGTGGATGACTCAGCCTGAGCCTAAGCCTGAGAGAGAAAGGGAATGCCGAAGAAAGAAAATGTTGTTTCTTTTTGTTTTGGTAATAATATTAGTAACAATAATTTTTAAATAATTAGAAAGATTTGCAGAAATAGCAGGCTTGTTCTGCTTCTGTTATTTCCTTTTCCACCGCTCTGCGTTACTCACGCACTCTCCATCTAATAGCTACTACTATTCATCCCCTTCAACTATATTCAGATGAATGACACCTCGACATTTCATTTTCAATGATCAAGATTAACTGAATTCTTTTATTATTATTATTATTATACATACTATCATTATCATTATCATTATCATTATCATTATCATTATAACTTTTATCATTAGATTAAAATTTGTTACATCAACTAATATATAAAAGGACTAATATCTTATATTGTTATATTTTACAATTAAAGTTTTTTAATTTTACAAACAAAATTCATATAATGATACATGTCTTATTTTATTTATTTTTATTTTTAATATATTTAAAAAATATGTGTTATTATCATAACTCTACTTGTAAAATCGAAAAACTTTATTGACAGAGTTTATCCATATATAAATTTACATTAAATTATCAACAAAATTATAGAGGAAGGATTAACTTATAACAATATAAAATCAAATTAGTTTTACCCAATTTCATATATTTTTATACATTTTATATATTTTTTAATCTGATCGTTGAGTATCATATTCTATTCAAATAGATTATGCATATAAAATTTCAAGTTAATAAAAAGTGTTTAACTATTAGTTAGATAATAATAAAATTTCAGCGATTAATATATATTAGAAATATGTTAAATCTAAAGATTGATTTGTAACAATATTAATTATACTTGAAGTTATAAAAAAATGTGTAAAACAACTGATGTAACTTGATCCTTCCTCAAAATTCGGACACATCTTTTAGTGTGATCCCTTTAAATCTTTTTTAATCTTTCCTTAAAGTTGAATTTTTTTCTTAAGTAAATAAATTCATAAAATTTTCTTCAGAGACTCTTTTTGAATTTTCATTTTTTTTTGTACTTTTTGTTTCAAATTGTTGGCTTATCTAAAAGAGAAAAACTTTTATGTGAGAAGGTAATTGACTAGTCCACAGAATGAGAAATATATATAATTATAATCATCTAATACACTATCAGTAAAACATTGAAATTCAACAAACAGGTTGATATGATGATGCATGCTTCGCTTTTTATTTTTTGATTATATTTTAAATATTCTTAAAAGACAAATTCTTTTATATATATATATATATATATATATATTCCTAAAGGACATATATCACACCTTAATCACGTTTGTAGAGTAAATATTCTACTAATAAAATAATTATTATATATAAAAAAAAGTTAGCTAAGAAGGAGACAAAGAGGACAGTGGCAGAAGCTAAGGCGAAAGTTGTGAAAGAGATTTATAATAAGTAGAACACAGAGAAGGGAGAGAAAGAGAGATATAGATTGGCAAGAGCAAGAGTGTCACGACCGTTATCGCTGACCTTTTTCCTTTTTATTCTCAAGATTTGGTTGGGCTTTGAGTCGATGTTACTCATTTCTATTCAATCATATGTATCAAATATTAAATATAATTGTACATCTATTTATATAATCGTTCTTTTTATACGTTACATCCCCAGTAACTTATACAATACATGTCTGTGCGTTTTAGTGTTCAGATACAAAATATGTGTATATATATATACCTTTGCGCAGCAAAAAGAGCTGTACTTCCAAAAGAACTAGCAGGGATGACCGCAAGATGCTCTAATGAGCCTTATCTGTGGAGTGAGAAAAAAAGGGGTGAGCTAATGCGCTTAGTAAGGAAAATATGACAGCAGGTAGATAACTATACTATCTACGTGCTTAAAATGCATACTTAATATCATCACAAGACAAATGCATTTTTATAAACCATAGCAATCTATTCAAAAATCATTAATTTGATAGAAAGCTTTTGTTTTCACTTTAACCACATTTCAAATCATCACATTTCTCTCTGTTTTCATTTTCGAATTCAGTACTCCTCTGGTACTGGTAATAAGTGATTCCATCATAATCACAAATCATAGTTTTTAAACCATGTGAGATTATTTTGAGATCAATTTGAAATCAATTTAAGATCGATTTGAGACTAGGTAGGGATATGTGATCATCTGTGGACATATGGCCATAGTCAGTGACCCCAAGCAATTGCTAGCTAGGCGTGCAAGGGTGTCAGTCGCCTAGGGAGGTGGGTCAATCCAACCCATCAGCTCATCTCTACTCTATCATCTGTCCGAAGACGCCAACATGGTACAAGGTACTCCATGTATCGTCTCACGGTACAACGTACTCCGTGGACAATCACATGGTACAACGTTCTCCGTGGACCCTGTCCATACACCCTACGCCATGGACTATATCAATATGCTGTATGCTCGAGGCTACCTGAGAGTAGGCAGGTTTTTACGACCTCGGCATTAATCATCAACCATAACCTTGTCTCATAAACCAGTGCGAGCAAGTCAGTGTGACACACAGTCGACACGAGGGCTCCAGCACAGTTTTATCATCAATAACATTTAAAATTTCGTGCAAGCATAATCGTGTAACCTGTTAGTTAACATGCAATTCCAACACGATTTATTTCATTCGCAAATCTGATAGATGGCTCTATTTTTATTGAAAATAACTCAAAATTAGAGTTCAGTATAAATAGCATGCTGTCATGATGCAATTCATATAAACAATAGCCAATCTATCCATATACTTGCTAAAAAGCAGAGTTTTATAGTGAAAAATATCAAAATATGCAATTCATGCAATTTTTTTTCAAATCTTGCATTCTCGATACTCAACGGTATGTATTTCCCTATAAAAAGGGTAATATCGTAATTTATTTATCACTAGGCTCTTTCCTAGATTTTCAGTCCGTATATATTTCATACTATTTATTCTTGTACAGGGATTTATTAAAATACGTACAGCTATCTCTATAGCAATCATAAATCCCTTACCTGGAATCTGAGTCGATTTCGCTTTTATCTTTCCAATTTCTATTCACTCGCTCGTTCCCGGCTCCAATATGCCTTCAGGAGTCGAGTTTCTATGATGGTGCGCAAATCGAGACTCGATCGAATTTACTTTCGTCGCGCTACACATTTATATATTTAAATCGGTTCAATTTCGGTCAAATATAAATTCAAATAAATTTTTCAAAAATTTAAATTGATCAATTTTGACTACTTACCGGCTTTTCCTTAAACCCGGGGCATCACCGATTTTTTTTCTTTTTTTTTTTTAGCTGAACCGGTTCGGACCGGTTCAGACCGCTTTTCACTGAACCGGTCCGAACCGGTTCAGTGGCCAAATCGCCGTTCGGACCTTTTTTCGGCCGGTTCCTCACCGGCTTCCACTCCTAGAAGATTCGCCGGGGCTCGCGATGCGTGGATCTGGTGGTGTCCGACGCAAAGCTCGCCGGAAAGTGGCCGGTCCGGCCCTTTCTTTCTTCGGCTTCACCGGCGTTTCTTCCTCTTCGCCGATCGACGTTCCTGGGCTGCCGACGGTGGCGATCCTGGTCTCCTCTGGCCGGTGGCGACGGGCTCTCTCTTTTTCCGGCCGCCGTTCGCCTCCTTTCTCTCTCTTCTCTCGCCGGTGGTTGGTTTTCGGGGGGGGAGGGGGCTTCGGTTTCGCTTCTTTCTTTCTCTTTTCGTTTCAATTCTGTTTCACTTTCTTTTTTTTTTTTTTTTGGCTTTCAAATTCCCTTTTATATATATATATATTATATTATATTATATTATTAAATTATATTATATTATATTATATTATATCATAATATAATATAATATAATATATTATATTTTAATACATAGATTTAAAATATCTATTATATAATATTATTATAATAATAACACAATAATAATCATCCCATATTATTTATATTATTATTATAAAAATATTATAAACATGCATTATATATACTGATTTTCAAATGCACATGTATATATTCAGACACTCAAATTTTATTTTATTTTATTTTATTTTATTTTTTGACATATTTTTCCATATTCCCGAAAAATTTTCGAAATGAAAAATTTCGGGTCTTACAAAGAGAGAGAAGGAGTTGGGACTTAGAAGTGGTGAAATGTATAAAGGATGAGTACAAAAGAACTAAGGACAATGATATTAAAGAAAGGTGGTGTGATCATTTCAACAAGCTATTCAACGACGAAAAAAGTCAAATTGTAAACAATATCTCAGGGCCTCCCAAGGATTTGAACCGATACTTTATGCACGGAATAAAAGAGATAGAGATGAAGGAGGCACTAAAGAGAATAAAGACAGGGAAAGCTATTGGGTTTGATGACATTCCTATTGATGTTTGGAAATACCTTGGAGAGGTCAGAGTTAGGTGGTTGACAAATCTTTTTAATAAGATTTGACGCACTAACTAGATGCTTGAAGAATGGGGAAAGAATGCATTAGTACCTCTCTATAAGAACAAGGGAGATATTCAAAGTTGTTCCAATTATCGAGTATAAAACTAATGAATCACACGATGAAATTATAAGAAAGAGTGATAGAATGAATATTAAGGAAGACTGTAGAGATATCAGAGAACCAATTTGGTTTTATGCCTGACCGATAAACTATGAAAGTGATACACTTGCTTAGACAACTTGTGGAGCGTTCTCGAGTACAAGGGAAAGATGTTCATATGATCTTTATAGATTCGAAGAAAGTATATGATAAAGTGTCTAAGGAGGTGTTATAGTGGTCTTTAATGAAGAAAAAAGCCTCCTTGAAATATATTAAAATAATTAAAGATATGTATGGAGATGGAAGAACACAATTAAGGACGTGTGGAGGGCAAACAAGTGAATTTTTCATCACAGTAGGGCTACATCAAGTGTAAGACCTGAGATCTGTCACTGTTTCCTTTAAGACTCATCCTTGTAATCATTGAATATTATTACTGTTAATCATAAAAGAAGCTATGCTTCAGTTTTGATCGATTTGACTTAGTTACAACTCCGAAGAAACAAAAGTGTAAATGATGAGTAAGGACATGCTCGGGTTGAAGCGTATGTAATATAACCAATCTAATTGATAATAATGGTTAAGAACATCATAACATAGGTATGTTATGAAAGGAAGTCGGTTTGGATAGGTCCCGACAATGTTGGAATGGTGAAAATGACAAAAAAAAAAAGCCTAAACAAGCTCAAAATCAATCGTTTGAACAATTTTTTGCATTTTGAGCCTCCAAAGGTAGTCAAATCCCAAAGATGAGTAACTTATGCATGAGAAACCTTATATAAGGGATAGTCAAACATAGTCAAACATGGTCAAAAAGTCAAAGGTTAAAGTCAAAGTCATAATTGATATGGTGCCTTTGACCAAGTAACCTAATCATGGTTAACTTAACCTAATCATGGTTAATGCATAGGAACTTAACCCAAAGGTTAATAAACTTAAATTCCAACAAATAAAAACTTGAGAAATTAATTAAATACAATTGGGCTAAGTGTTTATATGAGCTGCATATCCATGGAGATAAGTGGGCCATATGGGAAAACTTATGGAGGCCCAACATGGAAGAATGATGGGTGGTCCAACTTAAGCTTAATTATGGGCTGAATTTAATATGGATTTGTAATAAAAAAAAATTGGCCTAAAATATAGTTGAAATTTCCAGCCCAAATGAGTTGGGCTAAGAGCCTAACATATATAAGCTAAAGACCCATGGAAAATTCTGGAAACTTAGGGCCATCAAGGCCCAACTAATGGGCTGATTTTTCTACAAAATATCCAAGATATTTTCATTAAAATCAGACCCCTTCCCCTCCCCTTTGCTGTCATCCCCCTTATTCTTCTCTTTTCTCCATTGTTGCTCTCCTAGATAAAGTCTCATTTGCACCCATCAATTCAACCAACTTTCTTCACCAAACTTGTTCCATAAGAGCTACAACATACTAAAAAGTGGTATTAAACAAAGCTGAATTGAAGCGAGAAACACCCCCCAAGGAATTCGGCCAACACCACAAATAAGGGAAATGTGAGTTCTTTCCATTCCAATTTCATATATGTTTATGTATTGAATTTATGGAGTATGATTATGTAGAAATTAGAATAGAAAACAGCCCACAAGGGGCTGATTTCATGCTTGGCCGAAATGGGTATATACATCTCTACAAGTGTAGTTAGTTAGCTTACTTGTTAATGGTTTAGTTGATAAGTTTAGATAAAGATGGAAATTATTGGAGGGATCAAATTCAACAAACAAATAATATGTTGAATGGAAAAGTTTTGTATACCGAGTGTTTGATGAAATGTCACAATGGGCCTGTAACGCCCTGAAAACGTGGAATTTAAGGCTAATTTAAAATTTTTATCTTATAATTCACTTCTTACTTAAGGTGTATTCTTGTTCAATGTCAGTTCGCATCTTATCTTTTCATTATTAAACTCTTCATATCTGATTATACTTATATCATTTTCAACGAAAATCTGACAGCATAACCTCTTATATATATATATCCCTATCATCTTGCAAATTTTTCAAAGGAAATACAAATAGCCACAACCAATTGATTTTACTTCCGTTTTATTACTGAGACATTCAAGAGACTCCCAACCATCACATTCAAATTTATTATATCACATTATATCGAAATGACTCATTTTTCTCAAGTTACGTATATATACAACCCTGATTACATCACAAACGTTTACTTATACACAAGTGTCTGTACTATATAAATTGTCTGATACAAAATGAATTATACCTTACTCGTGTACAAGAAATAGCCTGGGAAGAGGCTCGTCCACCAGCCTATGTCATGTACACAGTAAGCATTGGTAACTACTATAAGTAATCGGAGAGGAAGGGAAAAGGGGGGTGAGCTTTAACTAGCCCAGTAAGGAGTGATTTAAAACAAGAAGCAATAAATCAATTCATTCGTAAAATAATAGTACAATTCACATCTCAAATTACGTGATAAAAATCATCCAAGTACATATACTCAAAGAATCAACAAATCATATCTCATAATAATATGGAGACTAGGCATTTACTATTCTTGTCATGAAAGAAATCACCACTCCATCCTCAAATGAGGGCATCCTCTGAAGAAGGAATCAAGTCATCCTCAAAAGAGGGCATCCTCCAAAGAGGGAATCAAATGCCTATGCCATGGTACGACTGTAGACTGGATCAAGGTCATATAACAACACCTCAACGCTACCCAGGCGGTATCTCATATAAATAAGGGAAAGCATCATGACAGACACATAGAATATGCATAACATGGTCAAGGTCTAGCCCAATCCCAGGCCGTCGGCTGGAATTCCCTTAGGTCTCAATCAATCGACCCCCAAGTTTCCCTGACTCGCATGCTATTGAGCCTATAGTCTCACACTACAAGAAAACATATTTTCAGCGACAAAATTTTAGTGACGGAATATTTCCATCGCTACCATATAAAATTAGCAACGGATTTGCCACGAAATTTTGTCGCTAATATGTCAGGACCCGTTCTCAATCCATGACTTTATCCAAAAATCACTACAAATTTTTCGCATTTTTAACTTACCTTTCCTCTCATCAATGGTTAGGCTGTGATTCGATGTCAGAGTCCTCGCTTACCACATTTTCCATTATCATACAAACATGTCAATATACTATTACTGACTGTAACTGTTTTTATTATACACGTAAGATTTTATAAAATCTAATACAAATACATTCCCCCATAATATATATCGTATACATCACTGTGATGTTTCTATGTTTAGATATATAACCGTACAAAGTCTGTATACCTGGCGATCGATAGGAACTAGCAGTGGACTCAGGAACACTATCCCTCGATAACTCTCACTCTACTGTTGATGCTCTGTAGAGAGATGTAAAGAAAGGGGGTGAGCATACAACGCGCTCAGTAAGAAAATCAGGCAAGCAAGTAGATATCTACACTATCTACTTAAAATAATGCTATGCCTTGAAAACATTATTTCCTTTACTCACGTCAAAAGCATGTCTTTAAATATATATATATATATGTATACTTGTACAGATTAAATCTCATGTACAAAAATCATGCTTTCTTTCTCAAATGTAGGCATGTAGTGCAAAACAATGCATCTTTATATAAATCATGCCTTTATGTAAATCATGCCATTTATATTTAAATCACAATAAATATGGCATTTAAATCATTCATATCACAAAATCGGAGTCCGACCCATCCCTCAGGTCTGTCCGCAATTTAAATCAGTCAATCAATGTGATATATCATGTGAGACTCTGTGGTGAAATGTAAATAGTATCCTGGACTATGATCATATCCGACATGTGATCCCAAGCAACACAGATCTGAGCGTGCGGGGCATCACTGCTGCAACGGGAGGGGGGTCAGTCCATCACACTTGCCACTACTACTTTTGTTTTGAGGTATACATATCTTCTTGTGTAGTTCAATTTATTATTTTCAAACATTTGTAGTGCACAGTCTTACGTATTTAAATGTCGTGATGTAAACACTGTTATATTTTTTAATGTATTATAGGTGTTGTAGCCAAACAGAATAATGGCGTATTGCTGACGTCCTCGCTTCGATCTTCTTATCACGTGTTACCAGAAACTCTGCAAGAAAAAGAATGATCAGAGGGACACAGGGGTTCTCCTTGCGTAAGCACTCCGATGCTTAAGTTAGAAGGAAATTTTGGCAGAGTTTCTGTAGAGAAAATAAAGACTTAGGTTTTTGAGTCATACCTGACCCCTATTTATAGGGATTTATTCTGCCAGTAATTACATATGTATCCTTGGATTAAATGTCATTTTTTGTCTTATTTATGTCTCCCGTTATACTGTTTCTAAGGCGGTAGATCCAGTCTCCCATTTGTTTTCTTCGTGCGCCACGTGGCGCACTTTATTATTTTTTATTTTTATTTTTATTTTTCATTTTATCATGCACAATAATAGGCTATAAAGGATATCTAATGTAGTAAGTTTAACTGTATTGGATGTCAATTATAGTCTCATTAAGGAGTGATGAGATACACATGATATTTTGGGATTTATGACTCCACGAAATATGTTTATTCTATGAATTGAAGTTTAAGTTTAAGTTGAAAAGTAAATCAAAAAATTATGAAATAATATTGCGAGATCACATCACACACTATGATTGGGACATAAATAATAGTGAATTGATAAATAAATCGGCTAAGTAAGATAATACATTGGGCATAGGCAAACCTAAGTAAGGAAAAATGAAAATTTTGTTTAAAAAATTTAAAGAAATTGGTACGTGACAGCATCACATACGATTATGTGGGACTAGGACTAAAGATATTTACTATCTGAGTTGACTAAATAAGATCAATTACAGCAATTGGATGCTACACTGTTCGTTGAGAAACCTAGGTAAGGAAAAAAATTAGTCCAAATTCCACTAAATTGGGAAGTTACCGAGTTGATATTAGAGTCTGATTTTTCTAGTACAAATCTGTAAGACCCGTAATTTTCATGTAATCTTTATGATCCTAAGTTGTAAACCCTTGATATATGTTATATGAATCATAAGAGATGTGCATTTTTGTAACAGCCCAGAAACGGATAAAATAGAGTTAATTTAAAATTTTCTTACATTAAACCTCTTACTCGGGTTGCATTCCTGTTCAGTGTCATTTAATCACTTGCGTTTATAACAAATATTATCCCTAAGATTACACAATTTTCTACTGCATAGAATCAAATACATAATATTCAAAAAGGATCAACCCACAAAACTCAATCCATTCTCTTCATGTTGTCCTAATTACATCCCAATAATACTTAGCACGAATGTCTGTATTGCATCATTGTCTGGATACAAAATGAACTGAATTTATACCTTGTGCGTGTATAAGCGATAGCCTGGGGAGAACTTGTCCACCATCCTATATCACATACGTGGCAGGCACTAACTCGCTCACTGCAAGTAGTCTGGAGGGAGGGAGGAAAAAGGTTGAGCTCTCAAATTGCTCAGTAAGGAGGATAAGTGAGATTTATAAACTCATCATCACATCACAACTCATCAGTTGGGCATGTAAAAACATGATAGAAGTATTCGAGCATGTAAAATATTTATGGAAATAATGATAATAATAATGGCATCAGTTTGCATCAGCATAATTCACGTGATAAAAATCACAAATCGTCATAACATCAAATCTCAATACGTGATAGAAATCAGTCATAAAAATACGTCATTCATCAAAATAGTCGAGACTAGGCATTTAATAAAACTCAGATAAAAACAATGTCACAAGCACATCACGTCACATCAAATCATCCTCAAGGAGGGCATCCTCAAAAGAGGGAAAACGTCGACATCTATCCATGGCCATGATATCGTTGTAGACTTGATCAGAGTCATACAGCCTCGATCTTACATGCTATCAAAGTAATGCTCGATCTTACATGCTATCAAAGCAAGGCCACCCATCGTTACCAGAGCGGGGTCATCTCTCGTTACCAGAACGGAGGCATTGGTCTTACATGCTACTAGAGCAAGGTCCGGTCTTACATACTACCAGAGTAAGGCCACTTAACGCTATCAAAGCGGAATATCAATTTGCATCTCATGACAAGTCTTAGTCTCAGTAAAATATGCCATTATTGTATTAAAACGGTTTTGCCTTCGCGTAGAGCTCATTGTGATTATCTCGAAAACTCATTTCTGTTATAAAACATTGTGTTCACAATTACACAAAATTCATCAAAATCGAGCTCAAACTGGCAAAACACTCACACATTCATCATAGCATTAAATCAACTCATTCTCATAAACATGCTCGTTCATCAAACCTTTTTCATGCAAATCAAGGTATTTTCATCATTTAGAAATTCACACGCACAAACATTTTGTTTCCCTTACCTCTTGAACCTTGAGTGGTGCAATGTCCCCCAGGTCTCGGATCAGCCTCGTTTCTTGTGTCGAATTTTCGAGCTGTCCAAACATCATCAAATTGTCAATATATATCATTCTCATTGTCGTTTTCTTTCCCTTACTCATTCTAACTCAACATTTCCCTTTTTTATCCTATTTACACCTATACACCCTAAACTACATTTAAGCTAGCTCACGACCATCACAAGACATCCACATTCCATCTTCTAATTAAACCCATTTGTTGGGTCCTTCATGGCTTAAACATTTTCAACTATATATATATATATATATATAATGATAATACTTAAAAATAAGGATCTTGTGAGCTTACCTAGCTTATCCTCTCTTGAGTAAACTTGTAAAATGCTTGTCTCTTCCCTTTGTTTAGACCAACCCTTGATTTTCTAGTATGTTGTTTTCTTTACCAAGAGGAACAACTTTGCCTCTTACCTCTTACCTCTTTTTCTAACTCTGTCCAAAATGTGGTGAATCTTAGAGAAAGAAAGCTTGGTTTTGGTGAAAATGGTAAGTGTTGGTGTTTGTAGGTGAGAGAGACTCGATTTCAGGAAAAAATTCTATGATCCTTATATATAGACAAAGTATGTGAGATCGATCTGGCACTAGGTGGAGATCGATCTCTACTTGTTTTCAACCACTCCAACAACTCAATTACCAACTATAGGATCGATCTGGTAGAGGGTAGGGATCGATCTGTTCGTCACAGAACCAAATGGAGATCGATCTGTTTTCTTAGGAGGGATCGATCCCTTTCAGGCCGAGGCAATTGAAGATCGACCTACCCTTGTGACAGGATCGATTCTTGCTAGGCAGAGGCAGTAGGAGATCGATCTGTTCCCTTATGAGATCGATCCTTCTTCACTTAATATCGATCCAGCCCCTCAAAAACCCTTATTAGATCGATCTCTCATCCTTGGAGATCGATCTGGCCTTCAGAGATTTCACTACTGCTGCATAAATTTGTAGAAAACTCAAGGTAAAACTTACCACAATCTACTCCATAGACCATATTTCAATCCATATACATTTAATACTTAAAAACTTTATCTTTTTCTACTTCATTAGATTTAGAACTTGTTGTACATCGAAATATCATAATCACATTCACCAAATTATAAATCTCACATGTAACCTCATAGCTAAAGTACATAGAATTCGCAAGTCTTACAATTTTATGTTTTAAGTGCAAGTAAAATGCAAAGTGCTTATAAAAGCACCAAATGGTAAAATATGAGCTATGATGAGCTCAGACTAAACCAATGGGATTTCAACCAGTCTGACTGAAGATAAGAACTTAAAACATGAAAAGATAGTGGGTTCAAGAAAGAAAGTCAGTTTGGTTTGACTCTGATAAGGTGGAAGTAGTGGAAAAGCCAAAAAGGACCAAAATGAGCTCAAATAAATTGTTTGAGCTGTTTTTAGCGTTTTCGCCTCCCGAAAATGGCCAAAACGTAGAGATGGGTGTCTTAATTATGAAAAACGCCTAATTTAATTTTTTTCTACAAAAAGTCAAGAAAAGTCAAATGAAAAATATTGATTTTGACTATTTAACTAACCATGGCTAAAACTTAACCAAACCATGGTTAAGACATGATAAAAATAAAAGTGGACTATCATACATGGAAATTCAGACAAACACTTAATTAAATATATAAAATATAAATGGGCCATAAAGAATTGGGCTGAAAAATAAGGAGAAAATGCTATTGGGCTAAGAGGTTAATGGATAATCCCATTTAGCCTAAACTATGTGGGCCCCACGTGAAAGCCCATTGGGCCGAGAGCTTGGGCTCATTTTATGGGTCAAAATTAAAGGTAATTGAAGGCCCAAATCACCGTGAAAATCCAACCCAATAAGCCCAAGAAAAAAGCCCAAACTGAGAGACCATTATGCCTTAAGGCTTAAAGCCCATTAGTTAATAGACAAGCCCAAACTGAGAGACCATTATGCCTTAAGGCTTAAAGCTCATTAGTTAATAGACAAGCCTAAATTCAAGCCCATTTTGATACCAAGCCCTAATCCAATGGTTAGCCCAATTCCATGGGCTGAAAATAAGACAAATTGGCTTGAAATTAAGTTACAAAAAAAAATCAGATTTCTAGCTATCATCTTCTTCATTCTCGGGTAGAGAGAGAAACTCCATTAAAACTATATGTTTCAAGCTTTCTCACTGTGGAAAACAATACTTTAGAGACATAATTGGAACAAATGACCTTAATGAAAGTTGTTCCATATTGAGAGAGGATAAACATACTCAAAAATCAGAACCTAGGAAGCTGAATTGGAGGACCCAAAATCTCCCACAAGTTTCGGCCAAAGTGGGAACACCAAGCTAGGTGAGTTTCAAGTTTTCAACTTCAAGTATGTTTATCTATGAATTATTTGGAGTTGATTGGTGTATGAATTGATGATCAAAATAGCCATGAACCTTGTTGGCTCTACCGAGAGGGGGGGTGAATCGGTTTTCTAACGTTAATAACAAATTTTAATTTAATCCTATTTTAATTTGCAAATGAAAATAAGCAATATAATAAAATTAAACAATTTAATGCAAGATAGGGAAGAGAGAAACAAACACAATCGTTTATAGAGGTTCGGCCAAACTCTTGCCTACGTCCTCTCTCCTTGACCTTCTTGTCAAGTGCTTTCTTACTCTCCTTCAACAGAAGTTACAATGTTCCTTTTACAGGTTAAGGAATAACCTCTCTACCCTTTGCAATATGAAAATGTATTCACCCTCTTACAATTTATCTCACTGAGGAACAATCCTCTTCTCTCTCAAGATAAGGATGAATATAAAATGAAGCTTTAATGTGGGTAGGACAAATACAGCTTTTGTACTTAAGCTTATACAATAAATCTCAATAAATGAGGAATGAAGACACAAGGAATGAAAGTGTTTAAAGCTTGAGAATGTAGAAAATGTGCAGCAATAGTGTCTCTGTTTTCATTGTCTTCAATGCTTGGTTAAATACTGAAGGATTGGTAGTTGAAGCATTAAATGCTGTTTTTTCCGTTGAGATTTTGCAGAAACTAGCCGTTGGGTACCTCCAGTAGAGTGCCAGATCGATCTGCCTTCTTGGCCAGATCGATCTCTTAGTTATAAATCCTGCAAGATCAAAGCACAATAACACAAGGAGATCGATCTCATAGGTTAGCAGATCGATCTGTTAATTTGAAAATGAAAGGGGAGATCGATCTGTCGAATAGGCAGATCGATCTTCCAATCTCTCTGTCTAAGGCAAGATCGATTTACAGATCGATCTGCCATGCAATCTCGTAGAGGGGAGATCGATCTCTCAATATTACAGATCGATCTCCTTAGCTCTCTGACTTTGAGGAGATCGATCTCTTCCTTACCAGATCGATCTCACAAGCTCTCTGTTTGAGTGTGGATCGATCTTTCAGATCGATCTACAGTCTATGCTCGTAAGGGAGATCGATCTCTTCCTAGATCAGATCGATCCCTCAACTCTAGTTTTAGGCAGATCGATCTCTTAACCCTTACAGATCGATCTGACTCTTCCTTAATACCTTTGTATAGGTTCAAAGCTTAGCAGATCGATCTCATTTCTTCCTGAGATCGATCTCTCATCAAGGACAAACCCAGGAGATCGATCTCTCATACGCCAGATCGATCTCTCATCAACAGAACTCTAAGTTCTGGTACTGATAACCTCTAAACATGTTTTTATATCATCTTAATATTATTGAATTTACTTGTTTTGTCATTTCAAAATATATTAACTCAACAAACCTCATGAACACACCACAGCCGAAAATGGGTATTTTTTTTCCATGCACATACACAAGATTTTATGGCATGAATGGATAGATTGGCATGTGTACATGATGATGGCATGGTTAATTTTATTCAATTTGTTGATTTGGATGAGATTATAAGGTTGGTATGCCATGTGTTTGTGAAAATGCCTTAAAGAAAAACTAACTAAGGCATAAGGCATGAAGACCACATGTTTGATGAAATGATTATGTGAAAACCAAGCATGGGTGGCATGAATGGTGGTGTGCCTCGGCCATGGGTGGCTAGGAGTGCTCGGCACCCATGCCATGGCCTAGAGCTCCCATGGGCCAAGGCCTTATGTCTTCGGCCTAATGATGCCAAGTGGGCCCCACTAATAGGCCAATGAGTGATAATGGGCCTAATGGGCCCAATGAGTTTTATCGTGATGAATAGTGATGTGAAAGTGGACTTAAAACTAGGTAAGGCCCATTAAAGTGTATATGGACCCAATAAGAATAAATGAGCCCAATACCGCAAAATGACTATAATAAAGTCAAAAAATAAGATATCAGTATTGACTGATGTAATTGATGGATAACTGCAGCTCCTGAAGATATATTTGGAGCCAAATAGACTGAATCGAGAGAAGAGAAAAACGAAGAAACGTGACTTCAGCGTGATTCGAGGTAAGGGATTTATGCAACCTATTAGAGATAGTTGTACGCATTTTCTTACCTCTTGTATGCAAATAAATACTGTAGAGCATATAGATATTGAAATATCTAAATGAAAACCAAATTATAGGAAATTCCTAAAATGACCCAATTTACAGATGAAATTATACTGTAAATTTATCGAAAAAGAATAAATGCATAAAATGCATGTTTCGATGTCTTTATCGTGAAAAGTTGTTTTGTAAGTGTATAATGATAGACTGGCTCAAGATTTTACTATCTGCATTAAATTACACGTTTTTCAAAGTTAAACGTGCTTGAGTGGGAGAAATTCCATGGATAGGTGACCATACAGGAAGTTACCCCGCTTGTTCTGTTTTGCACCGTTTTTCATGCTGAACTCGATTTTGAGTATCGTTTTTCACAAGAAGTGAGCCATCTATCGATTTTCTAAGTGAAATTGTGCTAAAGCCAACGTGGTAACTATAGGTTACCCGAATTGCTCGCACCTAGTTTAAACTGAAATTAAGAATGAAAGAGTGCTAGAGCTATGTGTAAGCTGGGTGATACACTAAAGAGCTCGCACTGAGTTTTGAATTCATGCTGGAGTCGTCAGGTATTACTAAGTGCTCTTACTCTGACCTGCTCGCAGGTGAATTTCTAAACTTATTATAATTTGAAATAAAACAGTGATGGAGCCGTCAGGCATTGCTATGTGTTCTTGCACTGACTTGCTCGCACGTGATTTTGAGACGTGGTAAAGGATGCTAATGATACTGAGAGGGTAGACTTCGAGATTACTCGGTCCCCTCAGCTATATATCACAATATATGAGGGTCCACGGAGTACGTTGTATCATGAGATAAACCACGAAGTACGATGTACCGTGATATCTTAGTGATCTTAGTGAGCTGACGAGATGGTTGATCCGCTTCCCTAAGCATGAGATTCCTGCACATCTGATCCGTGATTGCCTGGAATCCAGTGACTATGGCCATATGTCCCTTGAAACTTGATATTACATCCCAACCTAATCTCACGTATATTGTTTTGCTATGTGAAATTGGTTTTCGAAGTGTATGCTGTGTGATTTGAAATGATGATGTGATCTAGCGAATTAATGATTTCGCACAGATGGATGCTATTTAAAATAAATGCATATTGTTTTATAAGGAAGATAAATGTGTATCTTAAGTATTGTAGATAGTGTAGTTATCTACCTACTTTCATATTTTCCTTATTGAGCGTGTTAGCTCACCCCCTTATTTCATCCTCTACAGATTCTGCGCATTAAAGTGTGTCCACTGCGTTTATTCCTGCTACCGTGCTCTCTGCTCCTCCAATAGTACAGAGGTATACACATGCGAATTTTGTATCTGTTTAGTAATGCACAGTTACGTTATCTTTTGTATTTGGGGGATGTATATAACAGAAACTGATATAAATGACTTTGTTTTAAATAAAAGCATAGTTTCTATATTATTTTACGCAACTCTGATAAGAAATGATTGAATCAATGATGAGGTAACTGATATTGACTCACAGTCCAACTAGTAGCGGTGTGGTTAGTCGCAAAAATGAGTTGTGACAAAATCAATGTAATTAGATTAGAATTAGAATTACATCCTATAGTTTGTGCATGTCTGAGTATGAACTATGTGTAACTGCTTAAGGTTATAGTAAAATTGATCGATTTTGTATCGGTAGATCACTGCTATGAGTGGAAGACAAAGTCGACCAAGAGGACAAGTGGTATGTCATTAGGCTACGAAAAATAAATTCTCTAAAACCACTAACAAGTAGCTAGGGAAGTAAATGTCGAATCCACATGGATTAAAGTAATTGAATCAAAGTGATTAAAGTTCTAAAAAAAGAAAAGGGGGTTTCTAAAATGGGTATAGATTTTATATTTAATAATTACTAAAAATAGTAAATTTTATAATATAAAAATCCAAATAAAAAAAATGAGTTTTAACAAATTGAATAAAAAGTTTCAACTAGCATGCTTCTTTATTATCTTGAGTTTATTTTATTGATCATTGAATTCTAAAGATGTCACGAATAGCAGTATGTTGGTCATGGATCACTAAAACAAGGTCATTGCATTTGGAATCAATTTTGGATTCTAAGGATATTTTGAGCTCTTTAAGTTGGGACAAGAAGGATTCAGTGAGAGCAGTAGTGGCATCTTTGAGGCTAGTGTTTGTTTTAGGAGGCAATTTGGCAAGAGGGCAATGAAAGTACCAATGATGAGTGATGATGCAAATAAATATAGCAAAAGCAGAAGATCAAAGAAAATCAGGGAATATCAGAGGAGAAAAAGAACGTTAGGTAGAAAAGAGAAAGAAAAGAAAAGAGAGAAAGAGGAAAATAGTCTTGTTTGCCTTTTTCATTATGACTGTATTCTTTAAATACAAATTCCATTCAGAGTTGGTTCCTTCTAACAACGTTATTACTAACACCTAAGCAATTTTGTTCAAATGGCTGCTCCAATTATGCATGGCTGCTAACAGTCATTTCTTTAGGCCTTTTATGGCTCCACAAAGTCTATTGTCCAGTAAGGTTTCTTGCCGTTACGCTTAGGCCTTGCTTTTGTCCCATGTCCAAGTCATTGACCACGTTCACGGGTCTTTGGTTAATATCACGATCAGTTCAAAAGCTTCATCTTCTTTAACAAAGAACCTCAAATGATGTCTTCATCATTTTACCTAAAGGAGCATTGAGTTCTTCAGAGTTGTGAAGCGAGAGAAGGTCGTTGTTCTTCTCCTTTTCCTTCTCTCGTCGTTGCATTTCCAAAAACAAAGCTAGCACTTCATCATTCTGTTTCATCACCATTTTTTATTTTCGAGTTAGGTGGAATCAAGTGGGATATAAAAATATGGGTTTGAAATTGTAAACAGAGAAGAAAAGGTTCAGTCAGTGAACCATATCCCTTTCTTCTTCCTTCAATCTCTTTCCACTCTCTCAAGAACCTTCTCTTCCTTCTTTTCCTTCGCTCTGTTTTCCTTTCTCTGCTCTTTCTTCTCTTTTTCTTTCATGTTATCATCTTGGTAAATAGAAGTTAAAAAAAAAGAAAAGAAAAAAGAAAATAAAGAGACCAAAGAGCAAGATAAGCTGACACAGGTCAAGGAAAAAAAAACACTGAAAACGAAATGCCTGTAAGAAACGAGATAAGAGAAGAAATAAAGAAAAGCGTTTTCTCGATAAATCTAACAATTGATAGCGTTAAGCATACAAAGTAAAACCAATTAATATAGTAGGAGAAGAAATTCAATTTAAATATACGATCATTTAAGATAAGATATTTAACAAATATCAAATAATATCATTTTAACATGTTCTTATCACATGTAAAAAAAATATAAAAATTTATTATCATAAAATAAACATAAAACGAAATTTTAATCTTTTAATATAAATTCAATTGATAAGAAGTAAAAAGTTAAACTTGAATATAAAACCAGCATTTAAAGGTACAAAAAATACAAAGCAACACACAAGGAAAAGAAGAGGAACATGGATACGCTGGGCATCCTACTCTTCTTCCAAACTTTATATTATGGATGTATGGATGTATACTTGGGCCTTTGAAAGCCCAATTGGTAAGTACTAAGTGCTAATATATCTTATTCCGCCTACGAATTTTAGGGTTTAAGGGAGACTGTCGCTGCTGGGTTTTAGAACGAGTGTTTTCACCGTTCTCTTCTTTGCTTCTTCGCCATGTGGGTACTACGCCGGGTCCCTTATCCTATCAAGTACCTTCCTCTCTACCTTTCTCCTCTTATCTTTACATATTTGTTGTCTGCGTTTACTTGTTTTCCTCTTTATGGGTTTAATCAGTTGATCATTTCTTCTATGTTTGTTTAGCGTGAAAAAACTGCAAGGAAGAACAGAAGGAAAGGGAATTGGAAATGCCGGGTTTCATAACATATTTATCTATATTTCTGTTTTATTTGGTAGAATGAATTAACTTAAAGTGAGCCAATCAGCCATGCTCTTACTTCCCCGACTATTGCTTCCAAAACTAAACTACCTGTGCTACAGACTGAGAGGAAAAATGCTTTCTTTCTGCTTTTAAAATTTGCTGAAATAGCTTGGGTGTCATTGAGATCAGTTGGCCCTAATTTGTTCATTTATGTTGTTTACTGTTGGAGACTCAATTTGTATGTACACGTATTTAACTAATATATATTTTAATTTTCTGTCACCATATTGGGTTCTAAATTACATGGAAACCAAATAGATGTCTTTTCTATTTTTGTTGGTCATGTTTTTATTTATTTGTGCATATATTGAATATCAACAAAAAGTTTCATCCGTGGTCTTTATCTTTAAAAATCTTTTATTTATATTAAGCTTTCGAAATCACTATTTTTTTATGCCTTTTGGTTTGAAATGGTGACCCATGGATTTTTCACATGGTTTCCAGAGATAGAAGAATCAACGTTGGAGCTTCTTATGCTGCTTCTGCTAGATTACAAATTTCGAGCAACCACATAGAAGAAAAGGCTGTTATTTTCGTGTCTTCTCAAACATTATCTGATAAAGGTCTATCTTGGTTGAGATTTTACCATTCAACACATGCTTCCTCTAATTTCCCTGTTTGGAAGTGTGGCCTTTCTTCCCAAGCTGGTGCAGAAAGCAGTGGGGAGGAAAATGACCTGGAAGATGGCTTTTCTGAACTTGAAACACCTGCTAACGCTGAGACCAAAGAAAATCACCTTGCTAAGGATGAAACTGAAGATGGATTGGTTTCTGATCCAGAATTATCTGGTGATGAGGATGATATTGAAGAAACTGCTTCAAATGAACTGGAATTGTCGGAAGCTGAAACTGCTCCCGGAAACAAAAGGTCATCCACAAGGAGGACTACCTCAGAACTGTTCCAAGCTGTTATATCTGCTCCAGGCCTTTCTGTTCACAAGGTTCTTGATAAGTGGCTCAAGGAAGGAAAAGATCTTAGCATAGCTCAGATTTCAGATGCAATGCTCAATCTCCGTAAGCGTCGAATGTATGGAAGGGCATTGCAGGTGATTTGACTTATCACTTTATTGCTCCTGGGAATCTATTTTCCAGTAACTAATCGGGCTCTGTAGTCACCTTGTTGTGTATTAAATTGACTTCTTTGCATAAAGGTGTTGAGCCAAATGTGATTTTAGAATTTTGGTAATTTTCTTCATTACAAATTATTTAAATAATTTTTTAGTAAAAATAAAATAAAATAAAATTTTATAGCTTTGTGATGCTACTTCCTGTGTTTCTCATAAGCTTCTTACACTTTTCTTGTATTGTTTGTACGTGCAAAAGGGTATATCTAAATATGATTTAGGCAAAACTGTTACATCTTTTTCCCTCGAATGTTTTGTTTTAAGGTTCTCCATTTTTATTTTTGTTGGAATTTGATATTTCAGAAAATACAGCTTAGAACTCCTATTTCCTTTGCATCGAAGGGCAAGTAGGAAATATAAGCTTTTTCTGGTTTTTTTTCTTTTTCCTTTCTTCAACATAGCAAGGAAGAGATTTTCACTTGTTATTCTTCTAATTTGTGAGGGTGAGCCTTGGTGCAACAGTAAAGGTTGCTCCTTTGTGACGTGGAGGTCACGGGTTCAAGTTATGGAAATAGTCTTTCCGTTAATGCGGAGAGAAGACTGCGTATATATGACCATTTTCAAAGACTCCGCAATGTCGTAGCCTTGTGCACTGGATTTGCCTTTTATTCTTGTAATTTCTACATCTCTTTTATTGCGGTGAAAGCAAACGCTACTTGATTGCTTAAAGTTCCACAGTATTAAGTTAAAAGTAAAGCATACAATATGAATTTTCTGCCGTAAAATGAGATGAACAAAAAATCAATTTTCTGCTGATAGTATTTCATAGTATGTGCTGAAGCAATCATTGTCTTTTGTAAGTATATCAACTAAACAACATTTTGCTATATGTGGTGGATGGCATGGGCATATTGATATCTGCAACTGTGTAAAACTTCTTGATTGGATGTTTTATCACAAGTACGATTCTTTTCTATTTAATGTTGCATGAGCATATTGAACTAACTTCAGTTTCTTTTGTTTCCCCTTCCTGTTACCGGATGCCTACTTTGGTGTATGTAATAGTATATTCTTTGTGGAAGGAGCAGTCATTGTGCATTCATCAATCATGTCTTTATAGCTTCTGCATTTATCAATCTTTTGCTATCAATTAAAAAGAGAAACTGATCATTAAATCATCTAGTTGTCTAGTTGCAGATGTTCTTTCAACAATCTGACATCCTTATGATAATGCTGCTAAGCCTCTGATTGTTGTCATGATTGAAAAACTGGTTGCACAAATTTGGCATTTAATGTTTTGAAAAATTGTGCCTTTTGTTTTTGTTATTTCTACTGGAAATTGGCTCACTTTTCCTTTTTATAATGAGGTTGGATACCCTCTTATAAGAAAAGTCCTGTGGTTTTGCACTTTGCTTGTTATTTACCTGAAGGCTCAAAGAGTATTTGGTCATATTGTGTATGACTTCGGTTATGGTTTAGGTTTGATATAATTGCATTTTGTTCTTTCCTTTCGGTTGCTTACAATTTGATTGTTTGTAGCTTTCTGAGTGGCTGGAGGAGAATAAGCAGCTTGACTTTATTGAGAGAAATTATGCATCTCGTCTTGATTTGATTGCCAAAGTACAAGGTCTTCAAAAGGCAGAATACTACATTCAGAATGTCCCGAAATCTTTCAGAGGAGAGGTAATCTACAGAACCCTTCTGGCTAACTGTGTTGTTGCTAACAATTTGAAGAAAGCAGAGGAGGTCTTTAACAAAATCAAGGACCTAGAATTCCCAATTACTTCATTTGCTTGCAACCAGCTGTTGCTTCTTTACAAGAGGCTTGACAAGAAGAAAATAGCTGATGTGCTGTTATTAATGGAGAAAGAAAATGTCAAACCTTCACTTTTCACTTATAAAATCTTAATTGACACCAAAGGTTTATCAAATGACATAGCGGGGATGGATCAAATTGTTGAGACAATGAAGGCTGAAGGTATTGAACCAGACATCCATGTGCAATCCATTCTGGCTAAGCACTATGTTGCAGGGGGGCTTATAGAAAAAGCTCAGGAGGTTATAAATGCGATGGAAGGGGACAACATAAAAGAGAAACGTTGGGCTAGCCGGTTTTTGCTTCCTCTATATGCACAACTTGGAAAGGCTGATGACGTGGGAAGAATTTGGAAGGTCTGCGAATCAAATCCCCGCCTTGAAGAGTATCTTGCTGCTATTGAAGCTTGGGGAAAGTTGGGTAAAATTGAAGATGCAGAGGCAGTTTTTGATAGGATGTTGAAATCATCGAAGAAGCTTTCTGGCTCTGGAAGGTATTATGCCACGCTCTTGAAGGTGTACTCAAACCATAAGATGCTGCAAAAGGGGAAGGATCTTGTAAAACGTATGGCAGACAATGGGTGCCACATCGGCCCCTTGACTTGGGATGCTCTTGTGAAGCTTTATGTGGAAGCAGGGGAAGTGGAAAAGGCTGACTCGATCTTACAGAAGGCATGCCAGCAGAAGCAAGCTAAGCCCTTGTTTAGTTCTTTCATGACAATTATGGAGCAGTATTCCAAGCGGGGTGATATCCATAATTCTGAAAAAATTTTCCATAGAATGAGACAGGCTGGATACGTAGCTCGACTTCGTCAGTTCCAATCTCTAGTCCAAGCATACATAAATGCCAAAACTCCAGCTTATGGGATCAAGGAGAGAATGAAAGCAGATAATATATTCCCAAATAAGGGTTTAGCTGCACAACTGGCTCAAGTTGATGCATTCAGGAGGACTGCAGTTTCTGATTTGCTTGACTAAAGGATTTCATGGCAACTTCTATTTCTATGCGCAGTGATCATTTGTTACATGTGATGCATTTTGTTCAAACAGTTGTCTCCCTTTCCCATAGGAAGTTTTTAAGAAATATGTGGTTAATTTTTCATTTTTACATCCGGTCTTCCCTCAAGTTGATATATGATTGTAGCTGTTAGTGGCTAGATCCTAAGACATTGTTACGAGTCAGAGTGAGTGTGGTTGAGGGGTAATTTCGATGCTTATTTTAGTTTGGAAGAGATCTCCCCTTTTCTCTTGTTTCCATTGGTTAGCATATGTAGTAGCAGTAATATAGAATAATCTTGGTGGAAAATGGATACTTGTGCTAAGACAATTATTTCTTGAAAATTACTAGAAAAGTAGAAGTCTAATATATTCATAGTGCCAATCTGTTCTTATTTAGTAGAATAGATATGTCTGTATAGCAATGTTGCTTCAAATTTCAATGTTGCCTGATTTGAGGAGTACAAGAATCCAAACAATGCCAACACGCAATTACTCCAACTTGACGTCAAATACACTACTATTTTGGCTAAACTTGTAAGTTTGATTTAGCAGCGAATACAATCCTTTCTTCTTGGATGAATGTACCGCACAAACGCGCCCATATTCACGACAGCTATGAAACGAACATGCATTTCTGCAAACATGCGGATGCGGAAACATCCAACCAATGAATCTTGCCGCCATCCTGGGAAGATTCAACCTCAAAGCATTCAAGTCTCCTCATCCAACCAAGGAATCTTCGCGCCATCCAGGGAAGATTCAACCTCAAAGTATTCACTACGGAAATATTCAACCTCAAACTATACACGTCTCTTCTCAAGAATTTTTCACTGAAATTAAAATTTTATCTTATTCTAAGGTCAATATAAATACATATACTAGAAGCATTGTAAAATCATATAAATGAACATAAAATTAATGTCAATAAATATAAACATGTAATAATTTTGTTACATAATATATTTACATTTATTATTATATACTTATAATACTTCTAACATATTTCATTCTTATTATCTTATATCTATGTTGACCTTACAATAAAGTCAATTTTTTGACCTTACTCTAAAAGTTACCCTTTCTCAACCACTTTGAATTTTAATTTCATTGATAACAAAATTCATTAAAAATAATTCTTTTTAATTGTGATTTTAGATTACGTAGTAAAAGACGTAAGCTTATATATGTTTAAAAAAACAAAAACAAACGTTTTAAAAGAGAGTGAACACAACTTAATGAATCAAAAGAAGTAAGTGACTTGTTTACTACATTCAAAAGTCGGAAGTTTAATTATGAATCAAATAAGATCACGTTTTAATGAGATTAGATCACTTTTTGTAATTTAATTGCATCATTTAAGTGTATAAATAACACCTAAATAATGACATTTATCCCCGTTGCCCCTTTTTTTTCTTTTGTTACACTTGCACTTACACTAATTCTCTGTTTTTAGTTTTTTATTTTGATTTTTTAAAATAAAAATTTACAAATAATTGTTATTTTAATGTAATAAATAAATAAATAAATTTTAGTATAATAAACTAATATAATAAATAAATTCCCTTTTTAACTCAAAGCAATAAATAATAAATATTTGAATTATCCACCTTTTCATGCCGGATTCTAAGGTAATAATTTGGTGCTATTATAATTAGCTTTTTTTTTTTTCAGAAAAAGAAGAAGAAAGAAAGAAAGAAAAAATGGAACTGGAAACGAGTTTGTTTTAACTCGAATTCTAAACTATACGGCGATTCTTGAATGAAATGAAACAAAATGTTGACTCTATTTCCATGATCATCCTTTTCTAAATCTATAAATTAAACGAGATCCCGTGCACAATCTACTCCTCCACCATCTAACATGTCAACCATCAAGATCACTAAAAAGCATCAAAAACGTCTCAACAACCCCTTCCCTTCTACCCCAACATCTCTCCCCGTCATTCAAGGCGATCTCCTCATCAATTCCACAACACTTCCTCCTCACCAAATTTTCCCAGTTGGGAAAGATTTTCAGCTTTTTTGGAGCACCAGAAATGGTGGTTATGTCTCCATTTCCCACCAATCTCAACCTTCAAAGTCATTATGGTCCACCATCCCTGGGCAGGCATTTATATCTGCAGCCTTGGTTGAGACAGAGGTTGAAGAAAGCAGGGGATCTTTCCTTGTCAAAGATACAGATGTTCAACTGGTTTGTGATCACCAAACTATTGAAGATATAATTTTGATCAATAAAGATCACGACTCTCTACCTGATTTTTCGGAATTGGACCATCTCAAAACAAATTCCAACCTTGCAGAGTCCCCTGTTTTGGTTATAACAGGGCACGTTTTCAGCAAAATGAAAAAGAAGAGGCTTCAAAGCTCAGGCATTTATAAGGACATAAAATTTGAGGCAAAGGGATCTACTGCTTCAGCAAGGTATTGTGTTTTGTTTGATCAAAAGAACAGTAAACAAATTGGATTCCAAGTCAAAATTGGACAGCCAAATTTTCAGCTTTATCATCTCAAAGCTTCACCTCCAACAGCTTCAGGAAGGTACAGGCGTTTGAGGAGGAAACTGGGGCGGTATCAAAAACGGAAGCTGGGATGGCTCTGGTTTCTTACAAGGACAAAAGGGTTGGTCACAGTTTCCTCATCAGAGGAGGAACTAGGAGAATTGAATGTTGCAGAAGCTACTGCAGAATTCAACAGGATTTGTTTCACCTATGCAAGTGAAGAAAATGAAAGATTTTTCGGTTTCGGAGAGCAGTTTTCTCACATGGATTTTAAGGGTAAAAGAGTACCCATTTTTGTTCAAGAACAAGGTATTGGAAGAGGAGACCAACCTATTACTTTTGCTGCTAACTTGGTTAGCTACAGGTAGGGGTTAAAAGTTAAAACTGCTTTGCCATTAATCATTTAAAAGCTCAATAAGGTTAAGCACTAATTCCATGGATTTAATCTCAGAAGGAATTTCTTTGTTGTAGAGCTGGGGGAGACTGGAGTACTACTTATGCTCCTTCACCATTCTATATGACATCCAGGATGAGGTCTCTTTACCTGGAAGGTTACACCTATTCTATATTTGATCTGACAAAACATGATAGGGTCCAAATACAGGTATATTTGAATAAAGGTCATGGCTAATTTTTTTATTTTTTAGAGACTGAGATATTAAGGATACCGAAACAAACAATATGTTGAAGTGGCATGTTTTTGTATGTAGAATAACTAAATTCTATGCGTACTTACTATCTAGAGATTTATGAATGTTATGAAGCTATTTAAAAAATTGGGTTGTTTGAGGCTCATTCAGATTTAAAACTTGCAGTTTCCCATTTTCTGTATTCTGGAGCTTGCAGATACATGGAAAGGCAGTGCAAGGGAGGATACTTCATGGAAACTCGCCTTTGGAGATCATTGAACACTTCACCGAAGCCATTGGGAGGCCCCCTGTGCTCCCTGAATGGATGATATCTGGAGCAGTGGTTGGCATGCAGGGTGGCACAGAAACTGTTCGTTGTATTTGGGATAAATTGACAACTTACAAGGTTCCCATTTCAGCATTTTGGTTGCAGGTAATGCACTTGCCCTCAATACTGAAACTGGCTGAAATCCACAAGATCCTGAGTCAATTTGGTGTTCTTTTCAGTTTTCTGATAGTACAGTTAATCTTGTTTTGTGGATAATTTCAAAAGAAAATTTTACTCTGTTCAAATAAGCACAATCAACTGAGAACTCTAAATACAGGTCTTCGGTCGGTTTGATTTGTAGTTATTGTTCTGTAGGACTGGGTGGGCCAAAGAGTAACGTTGATTGGATCACAATTATGGTGGAATTGGGAAGTCGACACAACAAGGTACCCAGGATGGCAACAGCTGGTTAAAGATCTTAACACACACTACATCAAAGTGATGACTTACTGCAATCCCTGTTTGGCACTGGTACTTATCTTCTCGCGCTGGTGCTTCCTTCCTGTCTTTTGGTAGAATCATAGCAATCCCCACACTAATCTAACCAAGATTTCGCAATTATTTCTCCCAAGAAGCAACCAAAGATTGTCCATATTGAGCATATCCTTTCCCATTGACTTTTTACAAAGCTCTGCACTACAGTTTGATATTTGATGCTATCTTGCAACCTTACTTGAGACTTCAACTTCCTTTTATAGATGGATGAGAAGCCAAATAAAAGGAGAAATCTCTTTGAGGAAGCAAAAGAGCTGGACATCTTGGTGAAAGATAAGCATGGAGAACCATACATGGTTCCGACTACAGCGTTTGATGTGGGAATGTTGGATTTGACACACCCACTCACTGCAAGTTGGTTCAAGCAGATTTTACAGGAAATGGTGGATGATGGAGTTAGAGGATGGATGGCTGATTTTGGTGAAGGCCTGCCAGTGGATGCTGTACTCTACTCAGGTTTGATATCTTAACTGCTTTTGAACTAGTCTTCATAGGATCAAAGCTAGTTCCTTTTGGGGCTATCCAGGTGTGGGAGGGTTGTAATCATGAGATTGAAGTTGTTTATTGGTATATAATTCTTAAGTTTCAAAGGCAATTGTTACAATCTTTCTAAAAATATCAAGTTCCTCTAGAATCGACAATTAAAAAAACATTGGAGGATAAATAAGATATACATTGTCCAATACACTCTATGTTCTGTCATGGTTGGTGGCAATAATCTCAATCATCTCCAAACTAAACTTCAATATTTCAAGAGTTAAGTTGGCCATCTATGTCCATGCAGTCTTCCAGAAATGCTTAGATCTTTTAACTTGTTATCTTCTAAAGTTATCACACTAGTAAATGGCCCTTCAAGTATAATAACAAGCGTAGAAAACAGCCCTTTTGCAAAGTATGTCATAACTATTATGTGATCAACATCCACAATCATATGCATACTTCCTTGCAAAGTGCAGTAAAGTAGAAAGTTCATTGGCAGGAGACTGTAGATCATCTCCTGAACAGATTAGATGTTTTCATGATAATCATTATCCTCTTTCTTAATCCCCTCCTCTCTCCTTTTTGGCCTACTATTTTCCTGTTAAGGATATATTCATCATTTCAGGTGAAGACCCTATTGCTGCCCATAACCGATACCCTGAACTATGGGCTCAAATAAATCGCGAATTTGTGGAAGAATGGAAAAATAACCAAGCGGGAAAGGAAAGAGAAGATCAAGAAGAGGGCTTAGTATTTTTCATGAGGGCTGGTTTCAGGGATAGTCCTAGATGGGGGATGCTGTTTTGGGAAGGTGACCAAATGGTAAGCTGGCAAGCCAATGATGGGATAAAGAGTTCTGTTGTCGGCCTATTGAGCAGTGGACTTTCTGGGTATGCTTTTAACCATAGCGATATTGGAGGCTACTGTACCATAAACTTACCTCTTATTAAGTACCGTCGAAGCGAGGAGTTGCTTTTGAGATGGATGGAGCTAAATGCATTCACCATAGTTTTTCGGACTCATGAGGTATGTCAAAATCCTGCTTCCTGAAATTTCCAAACAATTAAACAAAGAAATTCCTCAAGATGATCGTGATATAAGTGGAATTACAAATAACACTGATTCCACTTTAGAAAGAATAGTTTCTCCTTACCTTGCTTCAGTCTTCCTCTGGCAACCGATTCTTTTCTTCTTAACTGACTGAGCCCACCAAGAGGTATTCTCATGTAGCTGATTCATCGCATTTGTTTGGATAAATAAAAGCAAGTTTTCACCAAGAGAGCTTGATTCTCCCTACCAACAGCTGGGCTCAGCTCATATTCCTAGAAATTTTTTCTTCCTTTCAGCTAAAAATTGTTATAGTCTGGCATGAGAGCCCAGGCTATGCTTTACCGAAATATGATGTGCAGTTTTAAGCATTCTAAAGTGAGTTTTAGAGGTTACCAACTGCTTGAAAAAGAGACCATCAGATATTTACTTTTGAATTCTGTTGAAGGAAACTAATTAGTCATAACCATCCAAAGTTGTACCAACAAAATATTTCAATTTTTGACCCTAAAGATAACAATAACTGGTAGTCTGATGTAACTGATATCAAAGTTTCTTCTTGCAGGGAAACAAGCCTTCCTGCAACAGCCAATTTTACTCCAATGACCAAACTCTATCACATTTTGCACGCTTTGCTAAAGTGTATAAAGCTTGGAAGTTTTACAGAGTCCAACTTGTAAAGGTAATGCCACAGAGTCAGAAATATGCAGTTATGCACTAATAACTTAATCAACATACTGAATGATATGACAAACCTCTTGCTCTGTCTTTATGGATGCGCATAAAACAGGAGGCTGCTGAAAAGGGCTTGCCTATCTGCCGTCACTTATTTCTTCACTACCCAGATGATGAGCGGGTTCAAAGTTTGAGTTACCAGCAATTCTTGGTGGGCAGTGAGATCCTAGTGGTTCCAGTCCTTGACAAGGGGAAGAAGAATGTCAAAGCTTACTTGCCAGTAGGAGAAACTTGTGCTTGGCAACATATCTGGACGGGAAAGCTATACGAAAAACAAGGTTCTGAGGCTTGGATTGATGCTCCAATTGGTTATCCTGCTGTATTTGTTAAGGTTGGCTCTATAGTTGCAGAAACCTTTCTGAAAAATCTGAGAAATCTTAACATTCTTTAAGGAAAGAAGCCGACGTTCAACGTATATTTTTTACCATGTTAGTTCATTTATTCAAATTCCAGTGTCAGACCAAAAATAAAAAATTTCTTAATATTAACTCTTATTCCTTGCTTCTGGCAAATGAAAAGACTAAGATTCTAGTTTATGTCAACCCTAAAATTTTATGCTAACAAAAAAGCTAACGGCTGACATTTGAGCGCCTTTATTCTGAAACTTAAGCATTTTTGCATATTATAATTAAAAAGGATTATCCAAATAAAATTATGATGATAATAAAAAATAAAGTCAAATCTAAAAACTCAATCAATATATTAAATAATAATTTTAAAAAATATATTATTATTTAAAATCCGCAAACAAAATGATAATTTATACCTTAAAAAAATAAAAATAAATAAAATCAGTTACTTATATTAAAGTTTGTATGAATCTTGACCTGATAGATGAGTCAGGTCTTGACATTTGATTAATGAAAATGGTTTTGATTAAAACACTGAAACAAAAATATCGAGATATTAGAGATTTAGGTTGCAAATTAAATTATTACCCCCAATGACGATGGCAATAGACATAGTAGATTAAGAGAGAAGCATTCAAATGATTTGTCTATCACCAAATATCTTTTGTTCTTCATTTAGCAATTACTTGAATTCTCCACAGCTTTTCTAATCAATATATCATTAAACATTGAAAAATAATAATGTATTCACAGTGCATAATAACGATAACGAGGAATGATGAGAAAACATAAATTAATAAGTCGAGCCTTAATCATCTATAAAAACATTCATACAAAACTTCAAAATACAAAGATTAAATTTTTCCCTTTACGCCCAACAAAAATGAACAATTTCCATGGAATGGCTGCTTTACAAAAACAACTATCTTATACCTGGATTTCCGACCACTATAACAAATCCACTCTCAAATATCTAGCTTATCAAGGTTGATCTTGCTAGCAGAATTTTGGATGAGTTCCTTCCGCACATCCACCTGAAACACACAAAAAGCTTTAACTTCGTAATTCTCTTCAAATTTCAATATACATGAATGTGTCAGAATTATTATGAGATTAAACTCAAAGATGCATTGTGCAGTACATTCAGGAATCCTCTTGACCTCAAACTCAATCAAATTCCTTGCAATAAGGATTTCCATACGGTAACATTCCTGTTCACAAGAGCAGGAAAGAATGTACAATATACCACAAAATTTTAAAGAACTAATACTTATTGCACTTGCGATAGGCTCATACTAACCTTGATCATTCAATGTAAACTAATCTATCCATAAACTAAAAAGAGTACTCTACATACCCGAGCACCCATAAGGGATGAAAACACTATATTCGCTTCTGCTGCATCTTCGACCACTAATTGCTTCAACAGTCTTTTCTCAGGATCCATTGTTGTTTCCCAGAGCTGAACAGGCATCATCTCACCCAAACCTGCATTACAACCATGCAGATTCCGGTTAACATGTACAATCAATACTGATTAATGAAAACTTTAATATTCCATATTCTTGGAGCAGCAAGAGAAGAAAAGGTAAAATAAAAAAGTGATCGATAAATTCATCTGAGTCACACAACTCGAGTGAATTCTTACAATTGCCGGAAGTAAATTTTTAGAAAGGCTCAACTAAAAACTGCATTATATAACAAATATGTGCATGTGTAAAATTATTGGTTAAGTTTCTCTACAATATTCCCCCATCACCAAAAAAAAAAAAAGGTAACATTTAACCATATTGCAGCTTTCTCTAGTTTTTTTTTTTCTTTTTTTCCCCTTAATAGTTATTTCTCTCTCTATCTCTGTTCTTCTCAAAATGAAACTCATATTCTTTCCTCCATTACTTTGTTTTAACAAAAGATATACTTACAAAAAGCCGAAAGGGGAAGAACTTTTATAAAAGTTGCATGTAGTCCTTCCCTTCTTTTATTTTTCATATTGATCCTTCTTTCATATGCAGTTCTTGCTACTGTTAAAAAGTCAACAAACATCCTATAATGACCACCTGGTAAGAAACTAATCTTTTCATACAACGCTTAATTAATCCTGAGTGAACTCTACATAAATTGTTTTCCTGTTGGGTTAGGAGCCATAAGGAGTTCGTATATTAAATGAGTTATGTTGTTAAGCTTCTATTAAATTGGTACAATAATGCACGCCAAATTCCAGAAGTGGATCACAGTTTTTTTCAGGCTATTACTGTCACTTAGAAGATTCTCTAACGGTAGAATTTCTCTTCCCTCTAAAGGCCATTCTCAATCTAACCCTGATTTTCTTTCAAGCATCCATTCTAGATAACACAAGTTACTAGCCTAGAAAAACAATAGATTCAAAAGACCATGCACATTTGAGCACATACAATACTGCATGTGAATATGCAAAAAATGGATTGGTTTAATCAAAGTAGACAATTGTAAATGAAACAGACATTATACTACAAGAAACAATACATCTTTTGCATGAGTACTAAATCAGAATTCAGATTAGCATCATGTAACTTCTCAACAGTTAATTATAAATTTGAGTATGTTACTTGTATTGTATGTGCATATGCAAAACCTAAAATAAATGTATGATTATAATAACAAAGTAAATTTCAAACTATATTGATTTTAATAAATATGAGAGCACACAACTAATTTACATGAGATAATAGCCTCCTAACAGACAACTAAAAATATCCACAGACAGAAAAAAGAGGAAGAGAGAAAGAGAGAGATTTAATCCTTTCCTTTGAATCTCTGAATGTTGTATGATGCATTCTGGGGAAACGAACTCTGGACCTTTTTAAGGTCTGCATCATCATAACAATAGTGTACTTGCTTTCCTCTTTCAACCTGATAATTGTAGCAAAAAAAGGATAGAAAAGATATAAGCACACTATTGGTTAGATTAGATTCTCTGAATCCAGTGTAGTAACAACAAACCTTATAAAGGGGTGGAACACCAACATAAATGCAACCTTCATCAAATAAGGCTCTCTGCAAAGAACATAATATATCAGTTTTCTTATTCTTTGTAGCCAAAAATTGAGACCTTTTTTTTTACCACTGTTTACCTGATATCTGAAGAAAAATGTCAGCAGCAGAGTTCGGATATGAGCACCATCTACATCAGCATCTGTTAAGATGATGATCTTATGATACCGTAGGTTTTCCTTTTTAAAATCCTCTCCCTGGGATAAAAAAATAATTACATGAAATTATCAATTTGCTTTAAAAAAAAAAAGAAATTAAGCAGACTAACAACAAAATAAGTACCTTCACCCCAAGTCCAAGAGCAAGAATCAAATTTTGAATTTCTTCATTCTTGTACATTGCTGCCTCATCCCTCCTTTCAATGTTCAAAATTTTACCCTTCAGGGGGAGAATAGCCTGCAACAATGCATTATGGACTCAATATGCTACAGATGTCACATACAACTCTTAATCAAAACTACTGCAAATAAGACAAGGATTGCTATCTTGAATAATAATCTACAGGTGCAGATATATGAATCATTTCATCATTATAGGTTATCTGACCTGTAATCTACTATGTAACTACTTGCAAGACCAACATATTATTACACAAGCCATATGCCAATGTTCACAGAACAGAGGTCTACAACCCCATGCATCACAAAGCACCATTTAGCCGGGCAATTTTCATTGGTTATGTAGATAAATTAGAAATTATTAGCTGTCAATAAATAAATAATGAATTATTATATGTTTTCCTATTTAATAGGAAACTACCTAAAATCAAGGAAGTTAGAGAAATTCTAATTTTTTGGACCTAGAATTACTCTTAGAATTACTCTCTAGTTTTTCTATTTATATTGTAACAACTATTGAATTCATATGAAGAAAAAAATACATTCAGTTTTACCCCTCTATTGTTTTCTTTCTTTACTACATGGTATCAAGAGCCTATGAATTACAAAGCAGCCATGGTTGGCTCTAGTTCGTCTTCTTCTTCCGTTACCAGCACTGTGACATCGTCTGAAAGTAGTTATCAGGCATCTTCGATTGCACCCATCAATGAAAGCCCCTTACAGACCATTCATAAGTTAAATGGTAAAAACTACTTAGAGTGGGCCCAATCCGTGCGTTTGGTGATTGATGGAAAGGGAAAACTTGGATATCTAAATGGGGAAATCAAGCCTCCAGTCGTTGATGACCCAAAATACCAGCAGTGGAGATCAGAAAATTCCATGATTATCGCTTGGCTTATTAATTCCATGGAACCAACCTTGGGAAAACCGTTTATGTTTCTACCAACCGCTCATGACGTTTGGGAGGCTGTTAGAGAGGTACTCTGACCTAGAAAATTATTCTCAATTATTCGTGTTAAATACTCGGATGTGGCGGATACAACTAGGTGATAGAGAGATAACTGCCTATTATAATGACATGATGACTCTGTGGCAAGAATTGGATATGTTCGAAACTGAAGAATGGGAGAGTGCGAATGATAGTGCACGTTACAAGAAAAAGGTTGAACGAAGTCGAGTGTTTGTATTTCTGGCAGGTCTAAATAAAGATCTTGATGAGGTTCGGGGACGTATTTTAGGACAGAAACCTTTGCCCTCGATCAGAGAGGTTTTTTTCTGAGGTACGGAGAGAGGAGGCTCGGAGATTAATGATGTTTAGGGAGTAGAGGAGCCAAAAGTTGATCAGGACAGTTCAGCTCTTGTAGCCCATAGTAATGAGCAACAAGGAGAAAGACGAGGAGGCAAACAAAAGAAATGGTGTGATCATTGTCGAAGACCATGGCATACACGCGAGACCTGTTGGAAACTCCATGGAAAACCTATGAATTTGAAGAAGAAACCTGGTGATGACTCTCGGCCAGCAAGGGACACTTGTGCTTTCCAGGTTAACACTACTAATCCAGGGCAGTAATCATCCTCAGACTCTCTTCCTTTCACCAAGGAACAAATGGAGCACCTGTACAAAATGTTTCAGTCTCAATCTATAGGAAATTCTAGTGCGTCTTGTTCTTTAGCCTAGTCAGGTAATTTTTTCACCACAGCCTTTACTTGTGTCAATCCAAATACCTCTTGGATATTAGATTCAGGAGCAACCGATCATATGATTGGGTTCTCGCAGTTGTTTTCTTCTTACATACCTTGTGCAGGAAATCAAAAGGTCAAAATAGCAGATGGCTCAGGGAAAGGAGAAATTATTGTTTCTTCTCATCTTACTCTAAAAGATGTCCTTCATGTTCCTAAATTGTCCTATAATCTATTGTCAGTCAGTAAATTAACTCGTGATCATAATTGTCAAATTAGTTTTTGGTATTCTCAATGTAAATTTCAAGATTTAACCTCGGGGAAGACGATTGGGGATGCTAGGTAAGACTGTGGCCTTTACCTTCTTAATAATGGTACAAACTTTGGAAGGCAAGACCAAACTTGTTTTAATTCTTTTTCTGTTTCCAGTTACAATGAGATTATGTTATGACATTTTCGGTTAGGACATCTAAATTTTCATTATTTAAAGCAATTATTACCCAAATTATTTATGAATAAAAATGCTTTTATTTTTCGATGTGAAGTTCGTGAATTAGCTAAACATCGTCGTGTTGTTTTTCCACCACAACCATACAAAAAGTCAAAACCATTTACTATGATCCACAGTGATGTATGGTGTCCTTCTAAAGTGGCAACTCTTTCTGGAAAACGTTGGTTCATTACATTTATTGATGATCATACTCAGGTTACTTGGGTTTTTTTGCTAAAAGATAAATTTGATGCTGAAAGTATGTTTAAAAACTTCTATACAATGGTACAAACACAATTTGAAACTCAGATCAAAGTTTTTCGTAGTGATAATGGCAAAGAATTCTTTAATCATGTGTTAGGGAATTTTTTTGATGAAAAGGGGATTGTACATCAAAGTTCTTGTAACAACACACCTCAACAAAACGAGGTAGCCGAAAGGAAAAATAAACATCTTCTTGAAGTTGCTAGGGCCTTAAGCTTTACATCTAAAGTTCCAAAGTATCTTTGGGAAGAAGCTGTTTTAACAGCCACATTTTTTATAAACAGAATGCCTTCAAGAACCTTGGGGTTTAAAACACCAATAAAACTTTTCAATGAGTGTTTTCCAACTTCCAAGTTGGTAAGAAACATTGCTTTAAAAATTTTTAGTAGTGTTGCATTTGTTCATAACCATGACCATAAAAGAACAAAACTTGATCCGAAAGCACATAAATGCATTTTTGTAAGCTATCCGACAAATCAAAAAGGTTATAAATGTTATGATCCAGTTTTGAAAAAAATGTTTGTTTCTATGGATGTCACTTTCTTTGAAGGACAATCATACTATCACACTTCTCATCTTCAGGGGGAGAAGAACAATAGTGAAGATGATATGTTTTTAAATGGTTCTGACTTAACCATTGATTTTGAATGTGCTAGTGATGATATTTTACCAAAAGTAATTGAGAAAGGAAATACGAATGCATTAAATGATGAAAATTTACAACAACCTCTGATAATGCCATCTCAAAATCAAAATTCTGAAACAACAGAGATGTGTGCGAAACGATGGAAGGGTCTTGTATATTTAAAGGAGTACCAAGCACAAAAAAAGGAAAGGAACACTGTCTTACAACACCCCCAAGAATCTGATCAGGGGTTGGATCATGAGATCAATGTTCCTTCAAACAATTCTGACAATAATCCTCCAGGTAATTCTAAGTCAAATCCCTCAAGTCAAGATGATCTTCCCATTGCTCTTAGGAAAGGTGTTAGGTCTTGTACTAAGCATCCTCTATCCAATTTTATTTCGTATAATAATGTGTCACCTCAGCTTCATGCTTTTATTACACAAGTGTCTAGTGTGGTTATTCCAAGTAATGTACAGGAAGCTCTTAATGTTCCTGAGTGGAGGGAGGCTATTCTTGAGGAGATGAGAGCTCTAGAGAAGAATGCTACTTGGGAAAAGGTTGATCTGCCACAAGGAAAAACAATCGTTGGTTGTAAGTGGGTATTCACCGTGAAGTATAATTCTGATGTATCTCTAGAACGATACAAGGCTCGACTGGTAGCTAAAGGCTACACACAAACTTATGGAGTGGATTATTCTGATACTTTTTCTCCGGTGGCAAAACTAAATATTGTTCGTGTGCTCTTGTCAATTGCTGTAAACCTTGATTGGTCTCTAAATCAATTGGATGTGAAGAATGCTTTCCTCAATGGAGACCTTGAAAAATAAGTTTACATGGAGGCACCACCTGGTTTTACTGAGAAGTTTGGATCCTAGGTATGCAGACTTAAAAAGATCATTATATGGTCTGAAACAATCGCTTAGAGTTTGGTTTGAAAGGTTCACAAGGTTTATGAAGAATCAGGATTATAGACAGGGGCAGACATATCACACTCTCTTTATAAAAGTCTCTAACAAAGACAAGATTTCGGTTTTGATTGTTTATGTAGATGACATAATTCTTACAAGAGATAACGAAGAAATGAACCGATTAAAACAGAATCTAGCCAAGGAGTTCGAGATCAAGGATTTGGGGCAAATGTGATATTTTTTGGGTATGGAAATTGCGTGATCAAGGAAAGGTATTGTATTGTCACAACGAAAATATATCTTGGATCTCTTGAAAGAAACTGGTATGAGTGGGTGCAAGCCAGTTGATACTCCAATAGAAGCAAAAGTGAAGCTTGGAGAGGTATGGAGTTCCTGTGGATACTGATAGATATCAAAGATTAGTTGGGAAGTTAATTCATCTATCTCATACACGGCCTGACATTGCTTTTGCTGTAAGCATGGTAAGTCAATTCATGCACTCTCCTTGTAAGAAACATCTAGAAGCTGTGTTTCGAATTCTTCGTTATTTGAAAGCAACTCCAAGGAAATGATTGTTTTCAATAAAAATGAAAATAGAGGAATTGAAGTCTATACTGATGCAGATTGGGCAGGTTCAATCACTGATAGAAGATCGACATCTGGATACTGCACCTTTTTGTGGGTTAATCTAGTTACTTGGAAAAGCAAAAAACGTGTTGTTGCCAGAAGTAGTGTAGAAGCTGAATTTCGTTCAATGGCTCAAAAGTGTGTGAGGTACTCTGGCTAAAGCAAGTTCTAGAAGAAATTAAAAGGCCAGTTAGTCTTCCTATGAAGTTGTACTGTGACAATAAATCAGCCATTAGCATAGCTCATAATCCGGTTCTACATGACAGGAAGAAACATGTTGAGATTGATAGACATTTTATAAGAGAGAAGCTTGAAGAAGGGGTAATTTGTACTCCTTTTGTTCCTACATGAAGCAGGTTGCAAATATTTTCACCAAGAGCTTAATGAGACAGCCATTTGAACGTCTAGTGAGCAAGTTGGGCATGATTGATATCTTTGCACCAACTTGAGGGGGAGTGTAGATAAATTAGGAATTATTAGCTGTCAATAAATAAATAATGAATTATTATCTGTTTTCCTATTTAATAGGAAACTCCCTAAAATCAAGGAAGTTAGAGAAATCCTGATTTTTTGGACCTAGAATTACTCCTAGAATTACTCTCTAGTTTTCCTATTTATATTGTAACAACTATTGAATTCATATGGAAAAAAAAATACATTCAGTTTTACCTCTCTACTGTTTTCTTTCTTTACTACAGGTTAACTGAAGTAAAATCCATAAAATTGTGACTGACTACATCTCAAACCAGCTGTAAAGAATACCAAAAGCCAATGCCTTAGGTCAAACAACTTAAGAATCTAGAACCACCATGTGTCACAAAAAATATCTTAACTTTGAGTAATTTGCGTTGCACAGCATAATAAAATCAAAAATGACATCACTACAGTAGCATGCTACAGATCTGCTATAAAGAATGCTGAAATGAAGTGCATTCTTCCATGTAATAGGAAGACAGCTCGCTGAAAGAGCTGAGAAAAGTTGAGCATGCATTACACAATAACATAAATTTATAGGCCTCCTCAAAAATGTACAAAGATTTAAAACCTCATCCATTAGAAATGCAACTTTAACATTTAAAATAGCTAGTCGAGCAACAATGATAGCTTTGGACTTTGAAGAATGTTGGTCAAGTAGAAATATTAATATAAGATGCGACTCAATGGAACGAACATTCACAGAAATTAAGAAGTTATGACTGCATTATGATATTAGGGATGTTAGTCATAGAACCATCAGCAGCAGTTGGAAGCAATTATAGAATTTTAAAGAAAACACAAACGGCTATGGGCAATGATTGTTTGCTTTACCAGTATAACTCATTGCAGCACTTTTCCCATCTTAAAAAAACGTATTAAAGAGATTCTGAGCTATGTAAAAACTCAGTTTAGGTGTCAGATAAGAATGTGAATCCATGATTATGATTCATCAAACATAAAATTCAAGTTACAGGAATATAAGTTCCAAATCTGGATGTAGGTAATGGGATCCATTTATTTTAGTCTGACTTTTTTTTTTTTTTTGGTTCATAGAGAAGTACAGGGGGAAAAGGGATTCGAACCTTGGACCTACTCCCTCCTAAGGAGGGGCAACCAGGCCAAGCCTTGATTGTTGCCTGAGTCTATTTTCATGCATGTTTTGGCTTCTTCCATGCAAATGTCAGTTATCACGTTAGTAGGCAGTTGCAACCCATAGTAAATATAGCCAATCTGCCTTGGAGAAAAAGTGTGCAATGGAAATAATCGCCTTTATTTTTATGATTATTAGCTAAATTATCTCGCCTTTAAAGATATGGAAAGCTGGATATCACTGAGCAATCTAACTTTGTGGCCCAATATTAAAAAGATTCCCTACAAGAAACAACAAACAAAAGCCCATTAAAACTGAGCCCAGCTACTCTATTGATAAAAATATTGAGTAGCTTAACCTTATCTCCTGCGCTCATTCTTTTGATCTTAGATCACTCTCTCATCTCTTTCCTTTTCTACTCATTCTCTCTTCCATTTATTTCTTTTCATTTTCTTCTTCACTTCCCTCTCTTCCTTCCATTGAGCTCAAAACCTACAAGGTATCAGTCACATATCCTATGTCCTCATCCATTGACATAGTAATCAGTCACATATTCAACGTCCGCATCCATTGACAAAGGTAATCTCGCCTAAACTTGCAAGTCCAAGGAGTAAGGATTCTATCAACTGCCACATGCTTAGCCAAAATTGTTGAAGCAAGGTGAAATCAAGTGAAGACAGACCTCCGCAAAAGACTCGTTATGACCATCAACTTTAAGAGAAACATGTTTTCGACATCATTGGATTGGTGGCAAACAGGAGAACCAGAATAGTAACGATAGTCATCAAAAGGAAGAGACCATCAGAATGGGAAAAGAAGTCAAATTATATTAACAGAGGACATAGTTGTTAGTTGCTCAAGGCCCTGATGCAAATAAGAATTGAGTGCATTTAGACCAATACTGTTATATGTTTCATAAAAATTTTGACAAAATATAGGGTGTTAAAATGCTACAATAGCAGATTAACAAATTTAACAGACAGAAAAAAAACATTTGCACAATAAGACCAGTCCTGCGACGGCACCAATTGGCATCCTGAGACTAGCCTATTGTCAACAAGTATGACTGTTTGATTTCATGTGTAAAATTTTCCTGACTCCACTACATGTGTTCTTTACATGTATAAAAGGTGTGACTTTAAAAAGTCATTACTTTTTCACATCCAAGTTTCTGCAAGTAAAGATAATGTTCAACCGGCTCTATAAGAAAAGCTTAACTAATCTAACTGATCAATAGAAGCCTCTTATCCATCAAAGATCTAAGTATTATCGAGCATTTTCAAGAAATTGCAGAGAAGTAAATTATTACCTGAAAACGCCTATCACGGCCTTGCTTTGCACTGCCACCCGCTGAGTCTCCTTCAACTATGAAAATTTCTGCATACATGTAAATATCAAGATAAGTTTTAGACACACATTAGTAGATCAGAATGCATTATCATTTATTTTGAAACCAACTAAATAATGATGTAGATTATAAAAAATATAAAATAAAGTCCTAGGAAACTTAATCCCTCCACTTGCATATTTCCATTCTCCAACTAATTTCCGACTCTAAGCTTTCAGTCAAATAAAAACCACAGATCCTGTTCACAAATATATGAATTAGTCCACCAGGGAATTTTTTTTTTTTTTTAAGAAGAAAATCGTCTTCGTTACCAGCATAATTAAATAAGAACGCATTTAAAACACGTAAAAACTGACTGCATGGGCATATTCTTATTAGAAGATGGGTTACTCAGTTCACACTATGACAACTTATTAAACAAGGGAAACCAAAACATGTTAAAATCTATCAACCAAAACATGTTATGATAAGCACATAGAGGAAGAAAAACTGAAGGTGATCGATCACTGGAGTCGTCTTGGCTGCGCCAGTGCTAAAGGAGAGAACAATTTTCCTGCTTTCTGGAATGAAAAAGAGAAAAGAAATAGATATTTAAACACATGAAGGATTTTGGCCTTAAGTCTGCAAGACTTCTTGGTATTCTTTTTCTCTAGACAGACTTCTAAGAATCTTCCCTTCTCATTGCTGGATAGGCTTCCGAATAAAATGGTTGAACACCCTTTGGTTTTAATCTTTAAAGCTTTTAGACCCTCCAAAAGTGAAAATGGCCCAATTCCAAGATACATTGAGGTTCCAATTTGTCACAAATTCACAACCATGAAATTCCAAGCTTTTCCTTTAGAATAAGTGACTTTATATTAACCATATTGCTGAAGGTAATCAATCTATTTACTTTGCTTTACAATCATAACCTAGATAGGAAAAAAAAATTCTTACAATAAAACAAATAAAACTCACATATCAAACTAAATAAGTAATATTTAAGTAAATACACAATGAGTAGCTGCAATAATATCATTCTTTTGGACCCTTTCATGCCATATCCCCATGTTTTATGTTTTAGACAATTGACAAGCTAGATATCTAGACACATCTGCCCCAACACTTGTACCTAGGGTAATATACAGTATCATTAACTGTCCCAACCTCTTAAATTTCTAACAGAACTGACATTTTTTGTTTCTCCGAAGTTAGAATCAAAACAAACTAAATGACAAGAAAAACCAATATTATCTGAAACCAAATTACTCAGTTTTGTTTTCCATTTCACATATTGACTGCAGATAGGATTATTGAGCAGCTATATCTCAAGACAATCACTGTTCTTGAATCAAAATTACCAAATTCACCAAAAGTGAGAAATATCTTATCTGACTATCTGTAGTCTTAGTTTTAATTTTTAAATCTCTAACCCTAAATATGAGACTTTAAGGCTTGCTTGGTAAAATAGATAGAAAAATGGAAACATAGAAAATTGTCGGGGGAGAAAAGTGATAGAATGGAAAACATAATTTTTCTTTCCATTGATATGCTTGGTAGAAAAAATGGAAAATTTGAAAGAAAATACAATTTCTTTTCTCCATTGCTTGGTAGAGTTGAAAAAAATGAAAGACAATGAAAATTAATATTAGTTTAATATTTTACCATTAGTGAGTTAAAATAACAAAGTAAAATTTTAAAAATGAAGGATAATTTTGTAAATATGCACACTTGACTCACATCTTTATCATTTTCTCTCTACTAATCTTTCCAATTTGGAATGATCTGTTTCTATGAATAAGGAAAGAAGAAAGTGAATTGCTTTTATGAATAAGGATAGAAAATAGCAATTTTTCCTTTTTCTTTCCTCACACTTTTCTCTCTTGTCATGCACTATTAAAAATCATTTTCTTTCCACTTTTCTACTCACCTCTATCAATCCTCTTACTTCTCTACTCTACCAAGCACATCCCAAGTCTCATAAGTCATCATTAAAAAGAAAATTAGATGAAAGGGTAAGACAGAGGTCTTATGATATAACATCAATAAAGACCCCAGAAATAGTGCTTGATTAAAAGAAAGAAGGAAAGAAAGAAAGAAAGGGCATGGCTTTTATCGACCATAAATGACAGTTTGACACTTATAACAGAACAGAAGACTGGATAAAGAAAGAAAAAAGAAGAAAATAAATATGGAGAGAGAAGGAAACAAAAATAGCTGAAAATTGCAATGAAAGTTTACAATTACATTTCTAATAAAATAAAATAAAAAGGTTACTCTGGTCATTGATGTGACCAAAGTTAAAATGTTCTACTCAATTTTCTTGAAAAGATATGTTTGCAAGGTAAAGTTAGGATAAGGAAAGGCCTATGATTGCACCTGTACTCTTACTATTATATACTATGTGGTTTGCCTCAGATATTCTGGATATTCTATTACAATACTGAACCAAAACCAAATATCTCCGTTCTTAATATGGAAACCAAGACCTAAAATACCCAACAAACCAAATACCTTGGTTCCTTCAGATTTTTGGTTTTATTGATTATTTTGAACAGCACTACCCCTACCCAAGTCCAAGCAACATAGATTAGATCATCATTCTCACCTCAGCAAAAATATTCAGAAAAAATAAAGAATGATGCAAAAACCAATCAGAAGGGAAAAGTTCATTGAAGTATATATAACAAACTATATCTCATACAAAGATGTTGAAAGGGAGAAGGGAATAAAAAAAATTTAAAAAAATTCAACAAATAGAATTTGAAGAATATTACACCTAGAATACTCGGAAGCGATAATAGATTTTTTTTAACTCTAATCAAGTAACTGCAGTAAAAATGACATCACAGAAATACAACACTGAATTGATTATGAAGCCAAAAGAAACATCAAAAAATTGGCCTTTACTCAATCTAGATATTGGCAATTGCTAAGGTATAACAAACAGAATAATCAAATGATTGAATCAATAATGAGGCCAGTTAGACCAAGTAAGAAACCTGAGTACAAATAGGACATGATCATTGCAAGAAAATTCCCATAAAAAACCTCATGACAATCAAAATGCTTTCCTACCATCTAAGTCTAATAATATTTGGAACAAGTAAAGCAGCATTTACCAGATTCTTCTGGATTTGTGGATGAGCAATCAGCTAGTTTTCCAGGAAGGGATGATGATTTCAACACACTCTTTTGTCGGACTAATTCCCTTGCCCTCTTTGCTGCAAGAGCTGCCTGAAAGCAAAGCAACAGTTATGAGCAAAACTAATCATTGTTATGTATCCAGTGCTAGCTAAATTCAGTGAATGACCTGGGTGAATAGAAAAATTTTATAAGATATGTGAAAGGTACCTTGAAAGCATTCAGCGACTTGGAAAGGATTGAATCAAGTACATCTGGGTGCAACTCCAAATATTCAGTAAGAAACTCTTGGAGAGATTGATCAACCACTTTTCGCACCTCAGGATTTCCCAATCTTGTCTTTTAACAATAAATAAAAATTCATCAACTCATTATAACAGCAATACAGTACAGGAATCTAATTCAAGCTATCAAGAGCATCTTTATGATCAATAATACTAGAACGTCAAGGATATAGTGATATACAAATGATACCTTTGTTTGTCCTTCAAACTCTGGATTTGGAACTTTCACAGAAATAATGCATGTCAGTCCTTCCCTTACATGTTCACCGCTTAAGCTAATATCCTTTTCCTGAAAGAAGATAAAGGAGATAATTCATAATACCTTACATCATAAGTACTTCAAATCGACATTCTATTATGTCTAAATAATTGTTGAACTTGAATCAACAACATCATCAAACACATTTAAAGCATTTAAAGTGCTTTAATTACTAGTTAGAAAGAAAAAAGTGATTTAACTACTGTTTCTTTAGACCTTCAAAGCACTTTGATAGAGGTTTCCAACTTAAAGGCCTTTTTGGCAAAGGGAAGGACCATGGTGATTCTGTGTGACGAGGTGCAGATAAAGGTTTTTATCATGAAAGCTTTTCAAAGAATATTTCAATGAAGCACAGCTGAATCTTTCAAAATAAACACCTTGTAAATCTTTCCTTGGAAAATAGGACAAATAATCCAAGTTAGTTGTTACTCACCATACCAAAGAAGCAAACTACTCTAAAAGGGGGGGTGAGCAACCAAGAAAAAAGAAAACTTCCAGATAGAAAGTATAAATAAGAAATACCTTGATAATCTTTGACTTTTTTCCAAGGCTATTGAGAGTTCTTGTCAACGAAGCCTTAACCCCTTCTATATGAGTGCCACCATCAATGGTTCGTATGCTATTGGCATAACCTAACATGGTATCTGAATATGCATCTGAACACCTGATAGAAGGTGAACAATCAAACCAAACCACATGGATTATTCAAGGAATGATATATACCACAGTAGTGCATCAAGTATATTACAGACAGTAAACACATCCTGAAACTGAAATCCTTGATGCGTATAATGAACCAACCACCATTAAATTCAAGAAAATATAGATTCCATAAAAAAGATCCTGAATAAACGTATGGAAGATATAAATTCAGTCATGACAGGTGTTGCTAATTTTTCGAAGGTGAACAACAGCGAAATGAATCTGCTGCTTTAAAAAATGGCAGCAGAGGTAATACATAGCTTTATCATAAAAAAGAAAAAATTCACAAAAAAAAAATGCATATGAATACAAAACTAAGTGGTTAGTAAGTGGCTTACCACTGTAAAGCAACGTCGATTGTGGTTCCATCTATTTGTCTGCTGAAACATAGCACGTCATGAAGTGGTTTCTGAATCAAAGAACCGCCATTTACCAATGCAATATTATCAGAATGCAAACTTCAGATATCATATATCCGAGCAGTTTAGTTGGTACGAGAAAATGCATTTGCAATAATGCAATTTTTCAGATGCAACAAATGAAAGTGCTGCAAATCTAGATTTTGCATTAACCTCACAGTTTGATCCCATCAGTAACAGTGCAACAGATAATAATCCAAAATGAAAAGAAATAAAAGAAATCAATTTTCCAACCAATACATAGAGAAGAATCAAACCAAGAGAGAGAGAGAGAGAGAGAGAGAGAAGATGGGAAAAAACACATGCACAAACCTTATCAGTATTTAGCCATTTCACGTATTCAACCAGTCCCCCAGCAAAGAAATATTCATTATAAAGGCTCTTCTCTAGAACGTTATCTTCTTTTTTAAGAGTGATGGTAAGCTGCAAAGGTCAATTATAAAATAATTTTAAAGCTATAACACCAGTAAGGTACGGTCTAGAATATATACCATAAGAAGAAAGTAAATAGATAAGAATTTTCGTTTCCCATTGTAACCAAAAAAAAATAGACAAGAACATTCATATGGTGATATCCATTGGCAATTACAGTAGCATCCATACGAAGGATCAAAATTATGGAAAGTAAAATGGGGAATGATCAGAAAAACATAATGACCTTAACTAACTGTGAAGAATTTACCTTAGGATTCAGGAAAGCCAGTTCTCTAATTCGTCCAGCAAGTGTGTTGTAATCAAACTCAATTGCAGTGGTGAATACTGTGGATTTAGTTAAACAAAAAAGAAAATATTAAATATCAAATCTGATTATCAGAAATAAAGAGGAGCTCAAATACCAGGCATACTTTTTTTGTCAGGCCAAAACCGGATGCAGGTCCCCTGACGATCCTTAGATTCAGTTGCAAGCACACGACATGTCAGTGTTGTTACAGGCTTCCCACGAGAATATTTTTGCTGATATTCTACTCCATCCCTCCAAACAGTGACTTCTAATGTCTGTTAACAAAGAGATTACCAGTGTACAATAAGTGATAATCAGTTCCTGCAAAGCCTTAAATTAAATTCAACAAGATATCACTGTCACCATAACAAAATATCATCTAACATATATACTCCCTTGAGTTCAAACACTGATGTTTTCAGTTAAGATTTACGCATAAAATATGAATTCAACGGAAGTGCAAACTACAATTATCATAAACTGAGCAGAGTACACTTTATCTTCGAGGGCATAGGATGTAGCAAAATTTTCTTTGAATCAATGAATAAAGAATAAATTAAGAGAGAAAAAGTAAAATCTGTAGATAAATTAGGAATTTTTAGCTGTCAATAAATAAATAATGAATTATTATCTGTTTTCCTATTTAATAGGAAACTACCTAAAATCAAGGAAGTTAGAGATATCCTGATTTTTTTTCCTAGAATTACTCCTAGAATTACTCTTTAGTTTTCCTATTTATACTGTAACAACTATTGAATTCAGATGTAGAAAAGAATACATTCAGTTTTACCTCTCTACTGTTTTCTTTCTTTACTACATGGTATCAAGAGCCTATGAATTTTAAAGCAGCCATGGTTGGCTCTAGTTCGTCTTCTTCTTCTGTTACTAGCACTGTGACAAGGAGTTCCCAGGCATCTTCGATTGCACCCATCAATGAAAGCCCTTTACAGATTACCATTCATAAATTAAATGGTAAAAACTACTTAGAGTGGGCCCAATCCGTGCGTTTGGTGATTGATGGAAAGGGAAAACTTGGATATCTGAATGGGGAAATCAAGCCTCCAGCCGCTGATGATCCAAAATACCAGCAGTGGAGATCAGAAAATTCCATGGTTATCGCTTGGCTTATTAATTCCATGGAACCAACCTTGGGAAAACCGTTTATGTTTCTACCAACCGCTCATGATGTTTGGGAGGCTGTTAGAGAGACGTACTCTGACCTAGAAAATTATTCTCAATTATTTGAGTTAAATACTCGGATGTGGCGGATACAACAAGGTGATAGAGAGGTAACTGCCTATTATAATGACATGATGACTCTGTGGCAAGAATTGGATATGTTCGAAACTGAAGAATGGGAGAGTCCGAATGATAGTGCACGTTACAAGAAAAAGGTTGAACGAAGTCGAGTGTTTGTATTTCTGGCAGGTCTAAATAAAGATCTTGATGAGGTTCGGGGACGTATTTTAGGACGGAAACCTCTACCCTCTATCAGAGAGGTTTTTTCTGAGGTACGGAGAGAGGAGGCTCGGAGATTAGTGATTTTAAAGGGAGTAGAGGAGCCAAAAGTTGATCAGGACAATTCAGCTCTTGTAGCCCACAGTAATGAGCAACAAGGAGAAAGACGAGGAGGCAAACAAAAGCCATGGTGTGATCATTGTCGGAGACCATGGCATACACGCGAGACCTGTTGGAAACTCCATGGAAAACCTGCGAATTTGAAGAAGAAACCTGGTGATGACTCTCGGCCAGCAGGGGACACTCGTGCTTTCCAGGTTAGCACTACTAATCCAGGGCAACAATCATCCTCAGACTCTCTTCCTTTCACCAAGGAACAAATGGAGCACCTGTACAAAATGTTTCAGTCTCAATCTATAGGAAATTCTAGTGTGTCTTGTTCTTTAGCCCAGTCAGGTAATTTTTTCACCACATCATTTACTTGTGTCAATCCAAATACATCTTGGATATTAGATTCAGGAGCAACCGATCATATGACTGGGTTCTCGCAGTTGTTTTCTTCTTACATAACTTGTGTAGGAAATCAAAAGGTCAAAATAGCAGATGGTTCATATGCTACAGTTGCAGGGAAAGGAAAAATTATTGTTTCTTCTCATCTTACTTTAAAAGATGTCCTTCACGTTCCTCAATTGTCCTATAATCTATTGTCAGTCAGTAAATTAACTCGTGATCATAATTGTCAAATTAATTTTTGGTCTTCTCAATGTAAATTTCAGGATTTAACTCGGGGAAGACGATTGGGGATGCTAGGCAAGACTGTGGCCTTTACCTCCTTAATAATGATACAAACTTTGGAAGACAAGATCTCAATTTTGATTGTTTATGTAGATGACATAATTCTTACAGGAGATGACGAAGAAGAAATGAACCGATTAAAACAGAATCTAGCCAAGGAGTTCGAGATCAAGGATTTGGGGCAAATGAGATATTTTTTGGGTATGGGAATTGCGAGATCAAGGAAAGGTATCGTATTGTCACAACAAAAATATATCTTGGATCTCTTGAAAGAAACTGGTATGAGTGGGTGCAAGCCAGTTGATACTCCAATAGAAGCAAAAGTGAAGCTTGGAGAGGTAAAAGATGGAGTTCCTGTGGATACTGGTAGATATCAAAGATTAGTTGGGAAGTTAATTTATCTATCTCATACACGGCCTGACATTGCTTTTGCTGTAAGTATGGTAAGTCAGTTCATGCACTCTCCTTGTGAGGAACATCTAGAAGCTGTGTTTCGAATTCTTCGTTATTTGAAAGCAACTCCAGGGAAAGGATTGTTTTTCAGAAAAAATGAAAATAGAGGAATTGAAGTCTATACTGATGCAGATTGGGCAGGTTCAATCACTGATAGAAGATCGACATCTGGATACTGCACCTTTGTGTGGGGTAATCTAGTTACTTGGAGAAGCAAAAAACAAGGTGTTGTTGCCAAAAGTAGTGCAGAAGCTGAATTTCGTTCAATGGCTCAAGGAGTGTGTGAGGTACTCTGGCTAAAGCAAGTTCTAGAAGAAATTAAAAGGCCAGTTAGTCTTCCTATGAAGTTGTACTGTGACAATAAATCAGCCATCAGCATAGCTCATAATCCGGTTCTACATGACAGGACGAAACATGTTGAGATTGATGACATTTTATAAAAGAGAAGATTGAAGAAGGGGTAATTTGTACTCCTTTTGTTCCTACCATGAAGCAGGTTGCAGATATTTTCACCAAGAGCTTAATGAGACAGCCATTTGAACTTCAAGTGAGCAAGCTGGGCATGATTGATATCTTTGCACCAACTTGAGGGGGAGTGTAGATAAATTAGGAATTATTAGCTGTCAATAAATAAATAATGAATTATTATCTGTTTTCCTATTTAATAGAAAACTACCTAAAATCAAGGAAGTTAGAGATATCCTGATTTTTTTTCCTAGAATTACTCCTAGAATTACTCTCTAGTTTTCCTATTTATATTGTAACAACTATTGAATTCAGATGTAGAAAAGAATACATTCAGTTTTACCTCTCTACTGTTTTCTTTCTTTACTACAAAATCAATGACCCAAAGCCTTGAGGCCCAATTATAGAAACCAAGTTAGTCAAAGTAAAAGGTTAAATCGAGGCACTAGAACCTAGAATCACCTTGGGCACTAAGTGCCAGAAAGCACTCACTTGAGTAAGCATAGGGTCAGATATTTTAAGAAAATAAATATTTTAAAGAAGAAATCTATATCCTTATGATAGATAGATTTTATGGTATACCCATATTTAGTATCACAATTTCACTCTTAATGGGATTCTTGATTACCTGGTGGCATAAAGAAAGTTAACCATATGATTATTCAAAAATAAAAGCAGCTACGTTCCAGAAGCATAAATCAATCTAAAAGGATCAAAAAGACTCGAAGAATGAAATTGAAACAAAGAAGGAATGGATCTTATGATTTGTAGGACAGACCCAGTTATCGGCCTCATTGCTTCTAAGTGGCAGTAAACAATAAACAAGGCAGTGATAAGACAATAAGTACATAAAAGGAGAAGTGTACTCTTATTTCCTCCAAAATATTTTGATGGATTTCATAGTTTTAGGAGGGAGGACAACATCAAAGAACAATGCACTCAGATATGAGGGTCATTTCTTTAAATCTCAAACAAAGAAGGTGTCAATTTGACAGGGTTTTTGCCTCAAGCATCATGTTAATTGGAGTTGGTCTCTTGCCACCAAAGATGACTACCTTCACCTCCACTCCCCCCCCCCCCCCCCCCCCCCTCCTCCTTTTTTTATCTTTTTGAGGGTTTTGAGAAATTTTCTGGAGCCCACCTCATTTAAGCACTTACATGAGTGCCTAGGCCTAGCCCACCCTTGACAATTGATATAGACAAAAGCAAAACTAAATAAAACCAGAAATGATGAAATTTTAAAATTTAGAATATAATTTCACACCTCAGATAAGGCATTGACAACAGATAGACCCACACCATGCAAGCCGCCAGAGACACTATAACCACTACTTGAACCACCAAACTTGCCACCTGCATGCAAGACCTGCAGAAGAAGATGGACATGTAACTAGCATAGAATAAATCTATTTTACAAAAGAAAAAAAAAGTAATGAATTAATAACTATTCAAAATATGTAGTTTATATTATATTGCTGGTAAATCCTAGAGGTTCATTATAAATGTGACTTTTGGTTCCCACCCTCTCCTTTAACTTTCCCAAGCCAGCACATTTTTTTCTATCATGATACATGCTGCCAATTCCTAATCTAAACATCACCTTCCACTATAGCAAATTGAAAATGATTCTCTTCTGAAAACCCAACTATATTCAGAAATATTATTCTAATAAAGGCAAACATAACTGTATAAGATTTATGTCTACTTTAAGAATTTAGACATGCAATATTGATCACCTTAGCTTTTGTGAAAATTGGTATAGAACCCGCGACGCAGTTTCTACATTTGGTTTATGTTTCTCCATAAATAAAAGGAAAACAAAATCCATATATTAAATAACGCATATAGATCAGTTAGTACTTTTAGACAGTAACAAGGTTAAGATGCAGGGTTCTAAAGTAAACCAAGAAGTTTTAGCATAAACTAACTCATATTTCAATTAGCCAAAGTAACCATCAAGATTAGTAGTGGTATAGTTTTATAATTCATGCACATTTTTAAAGCAAAGACTGTATTCAGCATCTTGAAAATCCTTCAGAGGGGAAAGTTCTCATAACTCATTTAGCAAATATACAATGTACTTGTACAACTGTATCAATAATTCTTTAAGTCTTTAAAATTAGGCCGGGGAACCCAAAAGGGTTATAAAATGAGAAAGAAATGGAGAATTACAAGAAAAAACCAACTCCAAGAAAGCTAAAACAGATCTTCCTTCAAAGCAACCTAAGGGCAACTACCCGAAGCATGGTGTCAAACTTCATTGAAATCAGAGATGCAAGGCCTAGCCATGAGATCAATCTTACATTAAAAATTACAGGACAAACAAGGAGAGTATTTTATTTATTCAGGTGACTTTCTTGAAGAAAATTCCTAGTAACCTCAATATAAAAATTTCAAGGGATATAGCATCATTTATGCCTTATTACCGTCAAAACTGTTTCTAAGGCAGATTTCCTTGTGACAGGATGCAAGTCAGTTGGAATCTGCAATTCATAAGTGCAACCAAGTGAAAACAGTAGGAAAACACATTAACAACTGGCAGAAATAACAAGTAGCTCTTAGCCAAGATACTGCAAAGTAAAGGAGTTAATATGGTCTGCACAACAAACACATTATGACAAATGAGAAAGTTTAGGTCATATATACCAGGATTATGACAAGCAAATTCTTACAGAGGGTTCATGTAATTTACATCTCAAGATAATGAATTGATTATTAGTTAGTGATCAACAGATATTGGCTATAAAAAGGGTTATGCTGCATCCATAGAGAAACTACAGGGTATTGGATAAAATAAATGCACATTAAAGTTAAATTCATAGGTTAGACTATTGTAATACACATTTGACAACAAATGCAAATCTACACAATATCATATGAAAAATAATGGAAGAAGTTGCATACTCCTCGCCCATTATCAGTTATGCTCACAGAACCATCTGAAAGTAAAACAACATCTATTTGTGTTGCAAAGCCTGCTTGTGCCTCATCAACAGCATTATCCAATATCTCATATACCTATTAGGAAGAAGCAAATCAAACATCTTCGTAAATTGAATCATCAAAATTACTAAAATTAGAAAAGAATTAAAAAAAATACCAAATGGTGCAAACCACGAGGTCCTGTACTTCCGATATACATTCCGGGTCTTTTTCTGACAGGGTCCAACCCTTCCAGAACCTATTACAAGACATTCTTTAGTACCAAATCCATAATAAATTAAAGACCATCAAAACTAAATTAAAGAACATATAAAAAAGTTTTTTTTTTTCAAAATTACCTGAATTTGCTCAGAGTTATAAGCTTTCGAGCTTTTGCTCCCCTGGAAAGCTTCAGTTGTGATGTTTGATGACATAAATGCCCTTGGTGTAACCACATTTTGAACTGGAAATCTGCAATTGCTTCTCAATGCAATGTTTGTCCTGCAAGACCAATAGCCCAAATTGACAAGAGATTATATAGAAAATGAAAAACCTTAGAAACAAAACCCACATTGAATATTCAAACAAAAAATAATTGAGAAGGTGATCTCTCTTCATCGTCAGTAAACCCAGGAATAAGAAAAAGTTATTTCTTTTGATCAAACAGAGCCAAAAGAGACAACTCTTTTGGCTATTTTAAGTATTTAAAATAATAAATAAAAAAATTCAAAATACCCATTCTGTTTTCCTTTTTTAGAAACCAACTTCACTTTCTTTTCCCACGTTTTCTGTTGGAAAAAAAAATTAAAAGAAAATGATGAGACGAGGAGAAAAGAAGAAAACCTGGGCTTGAAGAAGAGAGAGAAACGAGGGAATGAAGCGAAAGAGTGAAGAGGAGAATGAAGAAAGACACGAGAGGCCATAAGACGAATAGGAAGATGAAGATAAGAATATCGCGGAAGAAGCGCCATCAAACAGCGGGACTAACTGCGGCTCTACAGGGATTTCCGCCTGTCTTTTGTTGAATTTTTGGCTCTGTCCTAAAACCCTCTCCACCAGTTCCCTCTTCTCCCGCTATTAAACCCTTATATTTAGGATTTCTCTTACAAGATTATAAGCGTACCTTTAATTAATGATTATTACGTAATATATATATAATTAGTTGAGTTTATACCCTCTACAATAAAAGTTAAAAGGGTATCATATATTTTATTTTTAAATATTTTTAAAAAAATATATTATTCTTTTAATTTTATTTATAAATTTCAAAAAATTTATTAATAATATTTTAAATAATAATCCTTAATAATATAAATAGGTTTATTTCACTTGATGATTTTCATGTTTGGATTTTTTTTAATTTTTTTTGAAAATTTTATTTTTATCTTATTTTGTTTTTTAAAATTCTAAAAATACAAAAAAATATTTGATTAAAATTATTACATATCAAAAACAAATATTTAAATTGTTTCGGATGTAATAATTCAATTTACAAAATAAAATAAAAATAATAATATATTCGTTAAATAAATTTATATTAAATAATATTATTTTATACTATTTAATAATAAATATCATCACTTAATCATATTACTGTTTAATATAATTTAAATAGTATCGTAATTGAATATAAATATTAAATAATATAATTATTTAATAATAATTCAACTAATAAGAAAAAGTAATATTGTGTGTCCATCAAATAAGCTAGCATGATGCCCACACGTTGCGGCGGAATCAAATTGTTTTAACAAAGTTTCAATTTTTTTCATAAGAAATTTTAATATTTAATTTTTTTTATCAAGATAATATCATTCAAATTCTCACCATCTTCCAGTTGTTCCTAAACCGTGCCCCCAGCTATCATATTTGTTCCCAGCACCAACACTTTGTTACATCTGCAAGTTCACTTTCGTCAGCATGCAATCACATGGCACACTCATTACATTCCCTTTAAATAGTAAAGTATGGACAAAATAAATGGATGGGCATTATGCTCAGATACTAAAGCCTTTGTGGTCTTCTCAATGCTCTTTTTGATCAAGGCAAGGTTCGCACCGCAACAGCATGCACCCCCTGAATAAAAATTATATTCGACAATGACTAAAACTACAGTACTCTTCATACACCCAAACAACTTCAACTGAAATTTCAAACTTACATTTTTAGGGAGATTAGATCATCCATGACTATTTTCAAAAACTGAAAGTGTAAAACACCCTAAAAATAAGAAAAAGAAAACTGCAAATTTTTCTTTTGCCAATGAAACAGAAAAACTTAATATAACACATTACTGGAGGCTAGTAAGGCAATAAGTTCCAACTTTATTAGCGGTGCCAAGTCCAATTCAATAAATTACATTAGAGGAAAATGCACATTAACAACCATGAGGTATCGTCTGCTACTTGTTTCCACACGATCTGCTCCTACAACAACACCATTCACATTACATTACATAGTTAATTCAAGCAGCAGCATTACAATTTGTTATTAGAGTAGTACGTATCTTTTTATGCAACATCGAAGCTCTAATTTGCTATACATACATGCATTTTTCATGAAACATGATTCTTTTTCTTATTTTCTATATCACAAAGGTCTAAACGAAAAACCAATAAAAAAAAAAAGTTTAATTTTGCTCGAATCAACAGTCAAACATTATCTAAAAGAATGACATAATAATAACATCAAGAATAGCTCGACAATTGATTAATTGTATTTAAATTTAATGAAAAATGAATAATTAAAAGTTAATGGCACAAATGAGCAGCTTAAGACCAAAAAAAAAAAAAAAAACCTTAATTAGATTATGTAAGGCAAAAAGCCTATGAGCAATTAGGCATCAAGGAAAAATTTTGCCATCTCTCTTCCATCTAAAGCAAGAAGAAAGTACCTGGCTTAAAGCTCAATGGAAAACTACAGTATCTTTGCATTTGACATCTTGAATAAGATTGGAGATCTTATCTTGAAAGTGCCACTGGCATAATGCAAAGACTCAGCTATATGCCCATCATAACTCCTTTCATCATCACTTAAATTTACGAATACCAACAAAAACGAAAAAACCCGAAATAAATATCTTCCCAAATAATCAAACAAAATAAAAATCCACTAATAACACATGGAAATTTAACCAAAAAGAAAAAAGTGAACCTGACATCTATATGGCAATATTCGGGCGGCGTTGGAGGGAAAGGAGTTGAGATCCAATTATGTATAGGAGATGGTTTGAGCCATCGCTTTGCCAGAATCTTTGCTGCGTCTCTACTCTCTTTCTTCTTGTCCGAAAGAGAACCAAGGTTAGATTTCTTTGGAAGTGGAGAATCCAATCGTGTAAAGGTTAAGAGACAACTTCTTAACCATGATTTGGGACTGCAGGGGGACTCGATTCACTCTTCCAAACTCTCTCTTCTATCTAATTTCTGGAGTCTCGTCCCTAAATATTTTTTTTAGGGCTGCAAATGCGAGGCAGTGGGACAAAGGAGAATGGGCGTGCCCTGCAATGGGAGGAGGGGCACACAGACGGCAGGCGCAGTGGCTGCGGAGGTGGGGAAGGAAAATGGGTAGGAAACCACGCGCCAAATCAACGGCATAACACAATCTCTGTTGAAATTACCATTTCAGCCAGAAACCAACGAAGAAGAGCACCCAAAGGAAGCAGAAGGTGGAGCCGCGTATATCTACTATTTTATGTTATTAGATAATATATTAAATAATATTTATCTTATACAATTTAATAGTAAATATCATCATTTATTCAAATTAAAAATTAATATAATTTAAATAATATTATTAGATAACAATAGAAATTAATAAAATTCTAAAATACATATTGAATAATAATATGAATTAATAAATTATAAATTCTATATAACAATATTATTTAATTTACATGTAGTAATATTAAATTATTAAATAATATATATTTAACTAATTAATTTATAATAAATTATTTAATTATTAAATATATTCAATTTCATATAAAATAATATTATTTAATGTTAATGTGAGACCCCATGTATGTATGACATTATTATATGTTAATGGAATTATAAGACGGATGATTTTGATCATATAAATGTGAATGAAGTAGTTAGACATGTGCGTAAAATGCGAAAAAGGGTAAATAGGTCAAAAGACCCGAAATGCGGTATCAATTCGGTAAGATACGAAATTATTACAATAACTCGAAATTTTCACCCCGATAAATTATCTCAAAAATGTGGGAATAATACTTCGAAAAAATAATAAAATAAGATAAATATATATTTAATTAATTAAATATATAAATATATTGGTGTAGAAGATAATTGTGTAAAAATAATGTATTTTATTTTATTAAAACAATAATATAATGTATTATATGTATATATATATATAAATCAGAAATCGTGAAACCGTGAAAAAGGAAAGGAAGACGAAATCGAGGGAAACGGTTTCCTTGCACCGACGAGCCACCGACTGGAGAGAAGGGCGGGCGAGGGCCGGCGAAGGAAGCTCGACCATGTGAGAGCCACCAGGCGCCAACACATGCGCCGACAACGCTGAAAAGAGGAGATCGACGAGAGAGATTGTCGAGGAGAGAAGGGAGAAATCCGGCAGCACCAGTGTCGATCGGTCCAATCCAAGGTCAGCCGAACGTTCCCTAGCCAAAAACGAGTCGAATGGTGGCAGAGGGAAGTCGGGAAATGGCCAGAAACGCCGTGAATGGCGAAGTGAGGTGTAAGACCGCAATTTTAAAATTCAATTAAATAAAATTTATATGGATAATTAAGTAGTGATAAATTAAAATTCAAGTAATCTAACTAAGTCAAATTAAGTACCAAATAAATTTGATAAGGTAATAGGATAAATCTAAAATTCTTTATCTTTTATATAAACATTTAAACATTATAAAATAAAGGTGGAATAAGAGATAAAACATAAAAGTTTCAAAAAATATAATAAATTTGATAGGGTAATAGGATAAATATGAAATTCTTTAACTTTTATATAAATATTTAAACATTATAAAATAAAAGGTGGAATAAGAGATAAAACATAAAAGTTTCAAATATATATATATATATATATATATATTTATTATTATTTTTTTTGGTTTTCCCTCTACCTCCCCCTTTCACGTTTTTCCTCAAAAACCAAAATATTTCTTTTCTCTTCACCCTCTTCCTCTGGACTGAAAACCAGTAGCAGTCACCATTATGTTGTTAGAAATTAGTTAAACATGCCTTTCTTACCTATCAAACCCCAGAATCCCATTTGGCACCTCCCCACATATCAGAACTCGTTGAAACAGCCATGAAAACCTGCACAGCAGCTGGAACTGAGAGTTGTAAGTATGAGATTAGATCTTAGGTGAGTTGAATAGGTGGAGAGCTCCTCCAATTTTGTGGCCAACGGGTAGTACAGTAGCAAATCATCAAGAAATTCCATAAAATTTTAAGAACAATTTGGGGAAAATGTCTAGGAAGTTCGGCTAGGGAAATTGGGGTAAGAACACTTTTAATTTCTGGAAATTGTAATGTATTTGCTGTTTGGTTAATGCATAGTTGTAATTGGTTTGTTTAAATTTCCAGGAATTTAACATGCATGAGGATTTGATTTTGTTAGCTAATGAAATTTAATTCTAAAAATTTAATTGTATAAATTATTGCAACCATGAATGAAATGTAACAATTGAAGAAGAAGAAAATTTCAGTAGGCATAATTGGGTATTCGGCCACATGTAGATTAATGCAAAAATTGTAAGTGAATAAGCTGTAATAAAGATACATAATTGAAGAATTAAACTATATGAGTGGGTACATTAAGTTGTGATATTCGGCCATGTAAAAGTATGTAAGGAAATTGTTGAAATGGCAAGGTAAAATTAGCATATGTAATCTAAAATTTCAATGTACAATGTGAAATTGTATGGATTAAAATTCAGCAAGGAAAAATAGGAAAAATAGAACAATATAATTGGCTACATAGAAATGTAAGAAAAGAAAATTCTGCATGTGATGAATTTAGTTAAATTGATTTTGCTGAATTGAGATAATGCATTTGTAGATGTTCATAATTAAAAATTTGAAGAGAAAAACTTGAATTGGATAGGGATAGGCTCGGTTGCAATAGAGAATTAAAACTAGAATTTATATAATGCATGTAAGTAAGGAGTAAGTTAAATCTAGAATTTTCATGATGCCATGATCAATTGAAATGCAGAAAATGTAAATCCTTGGCTGGAAATTATAAGACATGGTTGGTTAATAAATTAGTTTCGATTAATAGAACGTTGGTAAATTTGATGACTGAAATTGCATAAATTAAATAAAAATATAAGTGAAGAATATTATGTAAAAATAGTTATTGCGTGAATTTAGTATGAAATTAAGACATGCTCAAGGTATTTGGCCACTTTGATTTAGATGGAAAATAATTAACAAGTAGAATTGTGGAAATTATGGCCATGAGAGCATGATTGAAAATGAATAAGCATAAGGCCTAAAACCAATAAACTGCGTTAATAGTAGTTAGTCTAGAATGGTTTTTTTTACGAATGTGCGTGTGCTGAAATTTAATTCGTTAATGTGCGAATGGTAAATGACGTATACCTTAAACAATATTTCGCAGCAAGCACGTCAAAAGGTGCCAAAGAAGCTTAGACGCATATATGCGCGTCTAAGGCGGTATGCGAAAAAGGGTAAATCGGGCGCATAGCTTGTGCGGTAAGGGGTTTTATATAGCTAACGTTAGTAAAATACTTAGGATATGCTAGATTTCATAATTTTAAAGTATGATTATAGGGTAGCCGATTTAATAGAGTAGCCTAGATTAAAATTCCCTTATCTATTGTTTTTATTAAAATGTCTTGATTTAAATTATGTCATAGCATGGAGTTATTGATTTATGAGCTAATATTTTTACATGATAGTAGCATGTGCGTATGATGCATTACAATATTTTCGTAACTCCATGATGATTGCTGATTTTTGAAGAAGTTGCATGGGCACCGTTTTAACCGTATTTTGAATAAGCATGAGTTTGCACGATTTATATACATGCTGATTTTTATACAATTTATATATGTTTTATTTTCGATTGATGCTTTTCCCCAATTTTTGATATAATGATTTGGGATGAATTGTTGGATTTTTAAAGTGTACCCATCGAGGGATTTTTGAGTCTGTTGGCAACTCGGTTTATGCCTGTGTGGCAGTCATGTCCATGAGAGCCATCTCTAGCACCTGGTAGGAGGTTCTGTGTGATTGCCCTACGGTGCCAAGTGCTTCACGGGGATGCCTTTGTGGCATCGAGTTGTTAACGTGAGAGCCATCTTTAGCACCCAGTAGGAGGTTCTGTGTGATTGCCCTACGGTGCCAAGTGTTTCACGGGGATGTCTTTGTGACATCGAGTATTTTATTGCTACCTAATACTGTGAGACCCTGAGCCCGTCTACAGTACCCTAGTCCGGAACCTGCTCAGTTAGGATAGGGAGGTAGTCACTATGGCCATAGGTGTATTTATTTGCATTAATATTGGTGAGGTTATTGAATATTGGATCCATGACTTGTTTGGGTTATTATCACTTACTCATGTTACTGTATTGAATGCTTTAAGTATGCCCATGCATGTATTTCGAATGAATTGTTATTTAATAATGGTGTTGGTTTTGAGAACTTCTAAATGTTCTTTGGAAATCCGATTTTGTCTAATGATGCATTGATTTTTAGTTATGCAAGATCGTTTTAACCGAAGTATAAACAACAGTGTTTTATTGAATTGTACATGACGTTTTACATGATTCTCATGGTTTACCATTGCATGGCGTGTTGCATGGTGTTTTGCTAGCTTCAGTTATATAGGCTTCTTACTGAGCGTGTGGTTGCTCACCCCACTCTTTCAAACATTTTTCAGATTAGTATTTCGGGGAGAGCTCCACGTTTCACTGACTCTTCAGTATGATCAGCAGCTTTTTCTTGAGTGCTCGAGGTATTATGCGATGGACGGTATATGTATATATATATGCATTTCTATTTTCAGATATATAAGCATGATTATATTTTGTGAGATGTATTTAGTTAGTTGATGTGTAAGCATGATTACTAAGTATCGTACTTAGGTTTCTTCTTTTCGGTTATATCATGGATGGACGACATACTATGTGGGTCGAATTGATGTCGGGTTAGTGGATTATATGATGTATGATTGGAACCCGGATTTAATATATTTGATGTTGAGAACTTGTGATAAATATGCCATACTGAGTATGAAGGACTAAATTATATATTGTAGTCATGTTGCCTAAATAGAAAAAAATAAATAAATTGAAATTTTTAATAATATAAGTTAAGATTAGAAATTTATCACGCATAAAAATATATTTAAAGAGTAGAATGATACCTACATCGGGCACAAACGACAAGTAAAACGATCTGCATAGAAATATTTAAGTTATATTTAAATACGATTTCGCTTAACATTGCGCGACTAGTTCGAGATTAGGTCACGGGACGTGACAAATCTTTTTGGTATCAGAGCGGACTTGTTGTAGGTCGTGTCGATGTAGGTTAGCTAGTCTAGAAGTACATCTCACAACCGTGCATATCTGAAATGTGTATATATATATATATATATATATATATATATATATATATATGTTCGCATATACTTTCGATGTTATTAACCTTGTTTGGGTCTTTGGTATAGGATTTACGAGTCAGTATTAGTGGGAGACGAGCAAGGGGCCGTGGTAGGCGAGCCCAACCGCCTCCGGTACCTCCCCCACAGCCAGAGAGTCCAAACTCCAGGATAGAGAGACTCGAGCGGTCTATGGCAGAGATGTCTGCTACCTTAACTCAGTTTATGGCAAACTTCGCTAATACCGTGAATGCGCCACAAGCTCCTCCACCTCCAGAGCCACAACCACCACCAGTCCCCCAGGAACCCGTACCTCCACCACAACCACTTGTAGTACAGTCGCCAGTACAAGATTCGGTGGAAAGGAACATGGAGCGGGTCAAACAGTTTCAGAAGATGAACCCGCCTGTATTTAAGGGAGAAAAGGATCCAGACACAGCTGAGAAGTGGGTTCAAAAGTTAGAGAAGATTTTCAGGATTATGAACTACAGTAGCTTGGATAAGGTGGCATTGGCTACCTATATGCTAGAGGGAGAGGCAGAGAGATGGTGGACTTCTGCCGAGACAGTTCTGTTGGCTAGGCACACTGAGATCTCATGGGAGACTATGCTCGAAGCTTTCAATGATCAGTATATTCTGGAGTGTGCAAGAATGAAGAAAGAGGCAGAGTTTCTGAGCTTGATACAGGGAAATATGACAGTGGATCAGTACGAGTCGAGATTCACTGCACTGCTTTGATATGAGCCCGATATTGCAAGGAATGAGCTGAAGAAGACTGCCAAGTTTATTCATAGACTGAGGCCGGCAATCAGAAGCAAGCTAGCTGCTCTAAATATAAAGACATATGCTAAGGCTATCCAGAGGGCACAGTTTGTTGAGCATGATATGAACTTATCTCAGACCGAGTTTCAGTCACGATTGAGGAGCCATGGTAAGAGGATTGATGATCGAAGACCTTTCCAGAACAGATGGCAGAACAAGAAGCAGAGGGTCGGAGCTTCTCAGGCCATGGTGACTAGGCCAAGGCCTTATCCTACTCAGAATGCTCCAGTACGTTATCAGATCCCCACGTGTAACCGATGTGGGAAGAGACATTATGCCAACCAACCTTGCCGTCAGATTTATGGTACATGTTTCCAGTGTGGAGAAATAGGGCATATGAAGAGAGATTGTCCTAAACTGAGAACCCCATCAGCCCAGCCAGTACGAGCGATTCCTCCACCACCACCAGCTCCTGTGGACAAGGGCAAGAAAGTCATTGGTCAGGGGCGAGTGTTCACGTTGGATAAGGAAGCTGCAGATGCCTTAACATCCGTGGTAAAGGGTAACCTTTTTATCTCAAATGTTAAAGCTTTTGTGTTAATAGATTCTGGATCAACTCACTCTTTTGTATCACCCAAATTTGCTAAGAAGTTACCGATATAGCCTGAGCCTTTAGATTATTTACTTTGTGTAAAAACACCTATGAAAGAATCGCAAATGACTGAGGTAGTATATGAGAACTGTGAGGTAAAGATAGGCGATAAGGTAGTTCTAGCTAACTTGATCTTGCTAGATATGTCGGACTTTGATGTGATACTATGAATGGATTGGTTAGCAACCCATAGAGTCAATTTAGACTGTTCTAGGAAGGTGATGACTACTTACCCGAAAAGTGTGTAGTAACTTTTGGAGATAAATGAATAACAAGTAAACTTTTAGTTGATTTATTTGTGGTCTTGATAGTTGATTTTAAATAATAAAGGTTTTATAGCTTTCGTGGAATGTAATGAGAAGCTGAAGCCTAGCATTCAGGATATCTCGGTAGTAAAGGAATTCCCTGATATATTTTCCAAAGAGTTGTCAGGATTACCTCCCAATAGAGAGTTGGAGTTTGCCATTGACTTAGTGCTTGTAACCGAACCTTTGTCCAAACCCCCGTATAGGTTGACACCTATGGAGTTGGAAGAATTGAAGAAACAACTCCAAGAGCTACTGGATAAAGGATTCATACGCCCGAGTGTGTCACCTTAGGGCGCACCCGTGCTCTTTGTGAAGAAGAAGGATGGTAGCTTGAGATTGTGCATTGATTACCGAATGCTTAATAAGGCTACGGTCAAGAACCGGTACCCGTTGCCGAGGATCGATGATTTATTCGATCAGTTGAAGGGTGCCAAAGTGTTCTTGAAGATAGACCTAAGGTCGGGATATCACCAGCTGAAAGTTAGAGGTGAGGACATTCCCAAGACAGCATTTCGAACTCGTTATGAGCATTACGAATTTTTGGTCATGCCATTCGGCTTGACGAATGCCCTAGCAGCATTCATGAACTTGATGAACGAAGTTTTCAAGGAGTCTCTGGATAAGTTCGTGATTGTATTCATAGACGACATCTTGATATATTCTCGTTCTCCGAAAGAACATGAACGACACCTGTGCATAGTCCTTCAGACACTTAGAGAAAGGAGATTGTATGCTAAGTTGGACAAATGTGAATTCTAGATGAAGCAAATTGGTTTTCTGGGCCATGTAGTGAACGAAGATGGAGTATCTGTTGACCCGTCCAAAGTAGAAGCTATAGTGAACTGGGAGAGGCCAAAGACAGTGACGAAGATACGAAGTTTTCTTGGATTAGCCGGGTATTACAGAAGGTTTGTAGCGGGATTTTAAAAAATTGCAACTCCTCTAACTCGACTCACCCGTAAGGATGTCAAGTTTGATTGGAGCGATGCCTGTGAGTGCAGTTTTCAAGAGCTCAAGCATCGATTAACTTCTGCACTGATCCTCACCATACCAGATGGACCCGGAGGATTCACGGTGTATAATGATGCTTCACTGAATGGATTGGGATGTGTACTTATGCAGAATGGCAAAGTGGTAACATATGGATCACATCAACTGAAGGAGCATGAAAGGAATTACCCCACGCATGATCTCGAACTTGCAGCAGTAGTCTTTGCTTTGAAAATATAGAGGCATTACCTTTACGGAGAAAAGTTTCAAATCTATACCGATCACAACAAATACCTATTTTCTCAGAAAGAACTGAACATGAGGCAGCGTAGATGGATGGAATTGTTAAAAGATTATGGTTGTGAAATTTGATATCACCCGAGGAAAGCAAATGTAGTAGCAAACGCATTGAGTAGGAAGAACATGAGTATGGTGTCCGGTATGATGGTTAAGGAGTGGGAATTGTTGGGACAGTTTGCAATCTTGTCTATTGATGTAGCATCGTCGGAGCAGAGTCCTTTAGTTGCTAGTCTCAGGATTGAGCCGACACTGATTGATCAGATTAGGCAGGCACAAAAGCTAGATCAAAAGTTGCTTGAAGTGTTCGGGCAGATTCAGGAGGGTAGAGATTCTAAGTTTGATATTGGTTCAAATGGATTGCTTAGATTCAGAGGCCAGATATGTGTGCCAAGGGATGAGAACCTTAAGAAGTTGATTTTATTGGAAGCTCACTCTAGCAGATACACCTTACATCCCGAGAGCACCAAAATGTACCATAACGTACGCAAGATGTATTGGTGGCCTGGAATGAAACATGAGGTTGCCGAGTTTGTAGCAAGGTGTTTGGTGTGTCAGCAAGTGAAGGTGGAACACCTGAAACCGACAGGTTTACTCCAACCCTTACCCATACCAATTTGGAAGTGAGAACATGTAACTATGGACTTTGTTACGGGTTTACCTAGAACTCGGAGGAAGTATAACCCGATTTGGGTAATCGTAGATAGACTCACCAAGTCAGCACATTTCTTAGCCATTAGCTCGACTACTCCTTTGAATGCATTGGCAGAATTATTTGTTAAGGAGATAGTAAGACTCCATGGAACCCTAGTAAGTATTACTTCGGATAGGGACTCTAGGTTCACATCTCGGTTTTGGAAACAGATTCAGGAGTCCTTGGGTTCTCGGATACAGTTTAGCACGGCATATCATCCGCAGACTGATGGACAGTTAGAACGGACGATACAAACTTTGGAAGACATGTTGTGTGCTTGTGTTATTGATTTTGAAAGTTCATGGGACAAGCATTTACCATTAGCAGAATTTGCTTACAACAATAGTTACCATGCCAGTATAGGAATGGCTCCGTACGAAGCTCTTTATGGACGAAGATGTAGATCACCAATCGGTTGGGAAGAGGTTGGTGATAGGATGATCTATGCACCTGATTTAGTTGAACAAGCATCAGAGAAGGTCCGTATGATTTGTAAAAGGCTCCAGATAGCCCAGGACAAACAGAAAAGTTATGCAGACCATCGGAGAAGAGATTTAGAGTTTGCAATGGGAGACCATGTATTCTTGAAGGTTTCTTCGACGAAAGGTGTGATGAGGTTTGGAAAAAAGGGCAAATTAAGTCTTCGATACATAGGACCATTCGAAGTATTGGAACGTATTGGCGAAGTAGCGTACCGACTAGCTTTACCTCTCTAGCTAGCCAAGGTACACAACGTATTTCATGTGTCTATGCTTCGCAAGTATCAGCCCAATCCATCTCACATTCTAGCTTATGAGCCGTTGGAGTTAAGAAATGATTTGAGTTACGAAGAGAACTTGTGAATAATATGCCGTACTGAGTATGAAGGACTAAATTATATTTTGTAGTCATGTTGCCTAAATAGAAAAAAAAATCAAAATTTTTAATAATATAAGTTAAGATTAAAAATTTATCACGCATAAAAATATATTTAAAGAGTAGAATGATACCTATATCGGGCACAAACGACAAGTAAAACGACCTGCGTAGAAATATTTAAGTTACATTTAAATACGATTCCGCTTAACATTGCGCGACTAGTTCGAGGTTAGGTCACGGGGCGTGACATGAGGAATGATCGGTATGGTCGGTTCAGTGAAAAGGGAATTGTGTTGAACCGGACTGGACCGATTCAACCAAGAAAGAAAGGAAAAAGAGAAGAAAAGAGGGAAAAAAAAGAAAAAGAAAAAAAATTTGGTAATCCAATTGAGATACGGGTAAGCCGATAAGCAGTCAAAATTGACCGATTTAATTTTTGAAATATTTAATTGAAATTATATTTGATCGAAATTGACCCGGTAAATATATATATGTGTAGCTCGACGATTGGCAACAAACGAGAGCTCGAGTCAGCCTCGATTTACATACCATCATAGAATCTCGGGTAAGTAAATCTCATTTACTACAATTTGTATAGGTATGCGTGTTATAAATTCATCGCATAAGTTACGGATTAACTCCGTATAAAATGAATTATGTTTTGGAATTTGAAATCAATTATCGTAAATAATTGTATGAGCTATCCAAAGAACCTAGTACGAGGCCCAATAAATGTTGATGGGCCCAATGAACCCAATAGGCCTTGATGAAGTACAAAGTAAGCGAAAATGAGCTTAAAATGGATTAAGGCCCATTAAGGTGCAATCAGGCCCAATAAGAGTAAACGGGTCTAATACTTTAAATTAAGCCCTGTAAAAGTGAAACCTGGGTAAATATATTGTATTTAACCCGATAAATGGTTAAATGCAGCTCCAGAGACTTGATTAGTAGCAAATAGGATTGGATGAGCTTCCAACAGTAGAACTTGTACTACACTTGACGTGATTCGAGGTAAGAGGATTTTTTAAGTGCTTAGAGGTAGCTATATGTATTTTCGAGGGGATTTACAATGCGTTAAATTCTCTAAGCTATCTAGAAATAAAATAATAATTTTTTAGAAAAATTTCGAAAATAAGGAAAAATGACGATTTTACCCTTGGTAGAGAAATTTATGAAAAGGGTAGTAAGGATCCTAAAATGCATGAATTTCATGATTCTGATCTTTTATCATGATGTATTGCTTTGATGTGAGTGAAATAAGGATATGTTGGCTATTGCTTTTAGTTATTGCATGAAACAACATAAATTATGTGCTAAGTTATATTTTTGAAATACTTTATTTAAAATGGAGCCACCTATCATATTTGTATGGGTACAATTAGTGCTAGAGCCTTACTAGCACTGAATTTTGATGTTTTGACTCATACTGATAGTGCTGGAGCCCTGCTCGCACTAGGTTTTACTGATATTGTACATGAAAGCCGTACTAGAATCTTACTAGTACGTGATTTTATATTGATTTATTATGCATGAAAGTCGTATTGGAGCGATACTCGTACGAGGATTTTATATGCTTTACAGAAAATCGTGTTGATGCTTTGCTCGCACGAGATGTTAGATATAATGACATGCATAAACCGTGTTGTAGCCTCCTGTAGACCGTGTGTCATAGTGAGATGATATATCGCACGCGTATTTTGAGACATGAGTTGGTTACTGGCATGGTATAGGGAGGATAAGACCTATGACAAGCACCCCTGAACCATGATGTGGGCTAAGTCTTATGGCAGGCACCCCTAGACCGTGATGTGGGATAAGACCTATGATAGACACCCCAGACCATGTGGGTCCACAGAGTACATTGTACCGTGTATATCACACGGAGTACGTTGTACTGTGTAGTCTTGATAACTAGCTGGTTGAGTTGTTTGCACGAGCAGGGTTGACCTCACCTCCTGTTGCAATTGTGATGCCCTACACGTCGAGATCCGCGTAGCCTGGGATCACCGAGATTTATTTATGGCCATAGTTCTCAATTTGTTTCCATAATGTAACCCACATGCCTCACATGATATCATACTATATTGATAGATCTAGGTAGGCCCGAATGAGGGGTTACACCCTTATTTATGATTTAAAAGAAATGTGGTTTATACACCAAGGTATTCCTGAAGGGCGAGTTTAGCCTTGATTTAGTTGATTTGTGATGAAATTGATGAATTTTGATAAGATGAGCATGAGATGTATTACATGATGATTTTTTCATGTGTTATCATGCCTGATTTTATGAGTTTTCATATATTCTATACATATTCATGTGGCATGGTTTTATTTTACCTCATGCTCCGGATGTAAATGATTTTTATATCATGACATTATAAACACGTAGATAGTGTAGCTGTCTACCTGCTTACATTATTTCCTTACTAAGCAAGTTGTGCTCACCCTTTCACTTTCCATCTCTACAGAGCATCCATAGCGGTTGAGAGCGAGTAGAGACTTGCACTCCCAGTGTCCACTGCTGCCCATCGCTGAGAGGTATACACATTATTATCGTTTTGTATCTAAACAAGTACAACACAGTAATACTTTTGAAATGTAAATTTGGGGGATGTTAATATTTGTAGACACGTACGAAATAAGAAAGTTATAGTAGTTTAAGTGTTTACAATTATTTTATATAAAATGTTAAATGATATGGTATATGATAAGAGGTATCTAAGTCCGGGTCATAGCTCAACTAGTTGGTGTTAAAATTGTTCACGACGGGGAAAGTTAATGTATAAAGCGAAAAATTTGTAGTGATTTTTTGTAGAAAAGGGGTCGTGACGGTTAATTATTCATCTACTTCTTAATATTAAATTAATCAAATAATAAGAGTGAGATGTTTTAAATTTAATTGAAAAAATAATATAATATTATTAGCTTTAAAATGCTTAGAATTTTGATATAACTTAGTAAAAAACATTGATTTTTTATATGACTTTGCAAACTAAAGAGAATTGAATTTTAATCAAGCTAGCATATTTTTAGCTTAAACTTAAATATGAAATTTTATGTAGAAATTATGCTAAGTGTTTTAAGAATTGATTAAAACTCAAATATGCACATGCTTGAATGATTGAATTTGATATGCATCTTTGATGTTTTATTGAAATGATTCCATGTTTAAATTTGCCAACAAATATACTTTGACTACTAAAGGTATAGATGCTTGTAAGACCCGAAATTTTCACCTCGAGAATTATTTCGAAAATATGACAAAATATTTCCAAGAAAATAAAAATAAAATATGACATACATATATATTTGTGAAAATTAATGTATAAAATACATTATGATAATATAATATTAGTATAATAATATAAGATATTTTGGTATATTATTATTATAATAATATTATATTATAAGATTTTTGTATTATATTATAAAATTTTGTATTATATTATATGATTTTTTGTATTATGTTATATTATATTAAAATATAATATAACATTTAAAAAACGAAAATGAAAAAAAAAAGAAGAAATTGGAAAGTGAAGAAACGAAGTAGAGAAGGAATCAGGGAAAACCCGATTCCCTCTCTCTGCCTTCCTTCGATCCGGGAGAGTGAGGGTAGGAGACAGAAGCGAGAGCCCCAGAGGGAGAGAAGGGACCAAGGCGACGCCGACCAGGAGAAATCCGACGAAAAGGAGCGACGATCGGCGACGAAAGAGAGGAAAATGGCCGCAGGAGAGAAGAGAAGAATCACCAGCGTTAGAGCCGTTCTATCCCAAACCAGGCTGATCGAAGGTTCCCTAGGTGAAGGCGCGTCGATTGGCTGAAGAAGCGGCCGGAGAACCGACCGGTAGCACCGAAAACGACGAAGAGAAGGCTGAACCGGTCTGAAACCGATTCAGTAAAATAGATATAGGTTGAACTGGACCGAATCGGTTCAGCCAAGGAAAAAAAAAGAAAGAAGAAGAGGAAAACAAAAAAAAAAGGAGAAAAAATTAGTGATGCCTTGGGTTAAGGGGAAGCCGGTAAGCGGTCGAAATTTACCGATTTAATTTTTAAGAATTTATTTGAAATTATATTTGACCAAAATTAACCCGGGTTAAATATATAAATGTGTAGCGCGCCAATAGGCAACGAACGTGAATTTGATCGAGCCTCGAATTGCAAGCCATTACGAAAACTCGGGTAAGTGAATCTCACTTGTTATAACTTGTATAGTTATACGAGTTAGGAATTAATCGTATAAGTTGCAGATTAACTCCGTATAAAATGTTTTATGTTAGAAAAAGCTTAAGATGGGGTGATGGTAGTGTTAATGGGCCCTACGGATGACCCAATAATTGTTAATGGGCCCTACGAATGACCCAATAATTGTTAATGGGCCTAAGGAGCCCAATGGACTGTGACAGAATAAATAGTAAAGTCGAAATGAGCTTAAAATGGAGTTGGACTCATTAAGAGGCAATGAGGCCCAATATGAGCAATTAGGCCCATTTGATGAAATAGACTGCATAGAAAAGGATAAATGAGTTATCAGACTTAATTGATGTGATTAATAACTATCTGTAGCTCCAACGGATATATTCGGAGCCGGATAGGCTGATTTACGAAAAATGAAAAAAGGTGAAAAAGAGCATTCGATGGGATTCCAGGTAAGGGATCTATGCTAGCTCTTAGAGATAGTTGTACGTATTTTTATCGTCATGTGAATACACTTAAATTTCGTATAGAGTATGGATATGAAATTTTTGGATAATACCCAAATATGAAAAAAATTACGAAAATACCCTAGACCCAAGAATTTTTGGAAATGCATAAAGTGCATGAAATCCATGTTTTCTCTGTGAAAAAGAGATTTTGTAAAGCTGAAATGATAGACTGGCTCACGATTTGACAATATGCATTAAATTGCACGTTTTTCTAAAGTATGATTTGATTGACGAGTGATTTGATGAGATGTTACCCTCTCACCCTGTTTTGTATTGTTTTGCGTATCGCACTCGGTTTTGAGTACCACTGTTGTCGGAAATAGAGCTAGCTATCTATTTCGCGTGTGTGAAATCGTGTTGGAGCTGTTAGATTACCTGTGAGTTACACAGATCGGCTCGCACTGGATTTTATATGATTTTTACATGATATAGTGTTGGAGCCTTGCTCGCACTAGATTTGATAAGATTTGATAAACGATAAGGTGCTAGAGCTATGATAAGATCTGTGGATTATCCAGATCTGCTCGCACTTGATTTTGGTATGGCATATGAACAGACCATGCTAAAGCACTGCTCGCACTTGGTTCTGTTGTGATGCGTGATTGAAACCGTGCTAGAGTCCTTGTGTAGATTAGTGTCACACTGACTTGCTCACATTGGATTTTAGACAAGTGATGGTTGATTTCTTATATTGAGGTGGTAAAACCTTGAGATTACTCAATTCCCTCAGTATTCTGGGGTCCACGGAGTACGCTGTACCGTGTGATGAGACATGGAGTACACTGTACCATGTAGTCTTCGGACTTCTGTCAATCTTTAGACTTCTAATTGACCCACGAGATGGATTGACCCACCTCCTTGAGGAATATGATATCTCGCACACCTGATCCGTGATGTCTGGAATCATCAACTATGTACATATGTCCATTGCTATTATTATCGAATCTCATCCAAGTCTTCAGAATAATCAGATTGTTGAATTGCTTACTAACTGATTTGAAAGTGAAATGAAAAGAAATGATTGAACTTCTATCAATTGATGATTATCATATAGAATGCTTCTGTCTTCAGTGAATGCATTGGTTTAAGAAATGATTGAACTTCTATCGATTGAAGATTATCATATAGAATGCTTATGTTTTCAGTAAATGCATTATGAGCATCGTAGATAGTGTGGTTATCTACCTACTTTCATATATTTCTTACTGAGCATGTTGTGCTCATCCCTTTACTTTTCCCCCTCTACAGAGCATTTCCAGTAGAGTGTGTTACTTGTGTTTGTCCTGCGATCCTTTACACACAGCTATTCTGCAGCATCGAGGTATACACACATATGTATTTTTTGTATCTAAATAATAGTGTACAGTGATGTAGTCACGTTATATGGGGATGTATATGTAAGGCAATGTAAACGACTTTTCACTACAAGAAAACATACTTTCAGCGACGGAATAATTCCGTTGGTAAAAAAATAAATTAGCGACGGATTTGCGACGAAATTCCGTCGCTATACGTTTCAAATATATAATTTACATTTTTTGACGGAATTTGCTACGGAATTTCGTCGCTGAAGACGATCGAATTTTGTGAAATTTAAGTTTTCTATTAGTCCGTTGCTAAAATGAATCAGCAACGGAATTCCGTCGCTAATTAATTCCGTCGCTAATTGGATACCTTTTATTTAAATTTTTTTACTATTTTTTTCGTCACTGAAACTTATCAGCGACGGAATTCCGTCGGTGATGAATTCCGTCACTGATATGTTTCAGCGACGAAATTTCGTCGCTAATTGAACACCTTTAATTTAATTTTTTTTACTATTTTTTTTGTTGCTGAAACTTATCAGCGACGAAATTTCGTCGGTGATGCAGGCGGCGAATTTTCGTCGCTGATATGTTTCAGCGACGAAATTCCGTCGCTAATTGAATTTAAATTTTTTTACTATTTTTTTTGTCGCTGAAACTTATCAGTGACGAAATTCCGTCGGTGATGCAGGCGGCGAATTTTCGTCGCTGATATGTTTCAGCGACGGAATTCCGTCGCTAATTGAACACCTTTTATTTAAATTTTTTACTATTTTTTTTCCGTCGCTGAAACTTATCCGCGACAAAATTTCGTCGGTGATGCAGGTGGCGAATTTTCGTCGCTGATATGTTTCAGCGACGGAATTTCGTCGCTAATTGGATACCTTTTATTTAAATTTTTTTACTATTTTTTTCGTCGCTGAAACTTATCAGCGACGGAATTCCGTCGCTAATTGAACACCTTTAATTTGAATTTTTTTACTATTTTTTTTGTCGCTGAAACTTATCAGCGACGGAATTCCATCGGTGATGCAGGCGGCGAATTTCTGTCGGTGATATGTTTCAGCGACGGAATTTCGTCGCTAATTGGATACCTTTTATTTAAATTTTTTTACTATTTTTTTTCGTCGCTGAAACTTATCAGCGACGGAATTTCGTCGATGATGCAAGCGGCGAATGTCCGTCGCTGATATGTTTCAGCGACGGAATTCCGTCGCTGGAGTCTTTTTTAAAGTGCCCAATCTTTGCTTCACCCAATTTGTCCTCTGCTTCACCCGATTTTGTGCCTGTCCAGCCCCGATCTCCACCCTCTGTGTTGTTTGTCTTCACCGGCGGCAACAACCCAGCTCCACCGATCGTTTGGATCTCCCTCTCTTCCTCACCGCCGACGATCTCCCCCCTCTCCTCACCCGATTTCTCCTCTGCTTCACCCGATCTCTCGCCTGTCTAGCCCCGATCTCCGCCCTCTGTGCTGTTTGTCTTCACCGGCGGCAACAACCCAGCTCCACCGAACGTCTGGATCTCCCTCTCTTCCTCACCGCCGACGATCTCCCCCCTCCCTGGCGTGAATCGAATTCAGGTTTAATTCCCCATTTTCTTCTGCACTTGTAAATTGAATATTTAATTTAAAAAAAAGCATTAGATCATTAATTATTTAATATACATAATGTTTGATTAATATTGAACATAAGTTTGATTAATATTGAACATAAGTTTAATATACATTAAACTTAAATAATTGAATAATTTACTTGTATCAGTTTAATATGTTCAATTAATATTTATTTCATAATCAAAGCTGAGAAACTAAACAAGACCTTAACCGTGTATAATAAGCTCAGAAATACTTATTTCAGAACTTACAGCGTCAGAACTTTCTTTATTAATGAACTTATTTTCGTTTGATAATATACCTGGAATGGTGAAACTTCAGTAATTAGCTATCTTCAACAAAGTATAGTTGGCAAGAAAATGGTGTAAGATTTCATTACTAAATAAGAGCGTGGCATGGGCACCTAGTTCAGCCCATGGCATACTTCTGTGTCCAGCTCCGAGCTGTAGATTCGTACTTCACTTTGTCAGTTTTGCACATATGAGCAATCTCGGGAACAAGAGGATCGTCAGGGTTTGGGTCTGTTAGCAGTGAACATATAGAGAGTAAAAACTGCAGGTAGACATAGCTTTCAGTTTTCAAGATTCATTTCATTCTTCTGGTTTTGTGCAGTGTCAGAAATCAGAATCAACTAGCAAGCTTACCTTAGATATGGTGAGCGCAGGACTCCATTGTTCTTTGAGTATGTCTAGGCAGATATTGCCATTGCTGTTTATGTTCGGATGGAAAACCTTGGTCCTGAAGGCAACCTGAAAACAATTTATTGTTGAAAAGATTAGGATGATTCTGAATTCTGCATATACGTTGGATAAGATTGGCCTTAGTTGTGAAAGAGTGGATTTTGATTTTCTTTGCAATTTATACCTTGGGAGGTTTGAATGGATAATCAGGTGGGAAATGGATGGTAACAAGAAAAACACCACCAGCATAAGGACTGTCATTTGGACCTATGATTGTTGCTTGCCAGTGGAACATATCCTTAGCCACAGGACCTAAAGGTGTAGCATGATAAGTAATTAATTACCTTACAAAACAAGAATGAATCAGCAGAAATGGCTAGATTCAGGAAGGGTTTTCTTGTTTATCACTCTACCTGCACTGCATGAAGTTGAGGGATCCCTTTGCAAGTCATTCAGCTCCTTCATTATTCTTTTCGACGCCATTAAGAAAAGCTCAGATGAGGAAGGTTTATGTTGCAGAAATGGGAATTCAAGAGGGGGAATGAAACTGTGAATGAAGGGAAATTACTTCATGGATAGTGTATTTAATGGTGGAATTGCAATTGTTGGAAAGAGAGGTGTAAAAGACAGAGGTCCACCAATTCTTTTCATACTGATGAAAGTGGGCGCAGTATAAATTCCCACAGAAAAAGCTAGCAAGTAAAGAATAAAGAATATAGAAAAGGAGAGTTGATATTTTTTCGTGCACTGGAATTGATTAATCATCACTTGATTAGCATATCTCTGTTCACAATTGACATTTTGTTACAGCCGAAAGATGCCATCTCTAGATCATCTTTCTCAGTAATCTATAGAGTCAATGATGCCAAAGATAGTCATTTGTCCAAATTCGCTTAAACTTTCTAAATCAACCTATTTCGTTCCACAGCAGTTACTTTTTCCGTATACAACTTTGATGCCTGAATAGATACTTAATTATGATGATTTGATCGTATTCATATCATATAGTTCTAAGTGGAACCTTTTCTAAGTGGAACCTTCTATGGGAACCTTCTTTCCCATGTCACAACATGCACCTACTCAATCTCAATTCAAAATATTAAAGACTCAAACTCAACATAACAGTAAAATCTTCAAATCAACTGAGACAATATTTCGTAAGTTTGATGCAGATAATATTTTGTAAGTTAAAAATGCAAATCTCTACTAATTAAAATCTTCATTTCAAATGAAAACCAAGGCTAAATCTATTGGGTATCTTTGAAACTGCTAAAAAATTGCCACTACACTCCACCCACGTCCCAACAGGAAAAAGATTCGTCCTTAGCTAAATCGACTTCTTTGGTTGAGAATCTGAGAAAGCAAAGAACATGACAAGTTCAAGAGGCACCACAGAATTTGATTATAAATAGTCTTCCAATAGAATATGAATGCAATATTTATCCACCCGTGAAACGGGTCACGGACATGATGTCCTGTCTTTTTCCTTTTACTAACGACATTCATTCAGGCAAGTAAGAAAATGGTTATTGAATTTGTTGTTTAAATTTGGAATATTTATTTGAATTTGTTGTTTAAATTTGAAATATTTAATTGAATTTGTTGTTTAAATTTGGAATATTTAATTGAATTTGTAGTTTAATTTTGGATTATTTGAAGATTTTGAGTATTTGATAAATAAAATAAAACTCTATGTATGCCTTAACAAAATGATGTTGTTTATCTCCTTCATAGGAAGAGAGGTAACGTGCGTGCATGAAAGCAAGCAAAAAACAAAGGATTTGAAGCCATATTGAACTAGAAGGCAAGAGCAAATAAGTTCATTCTGAAGGTAAAATTATTATGATATCAATTTTTTTAATTAATTATAACTAATAAATTTGTTATATAAATGTTATTATTATTATTGTTGTTGGTGATTATTTGGTTTGGCGTAGGCTACATATGAACACGCTGGTGACATAATTTTTGGGTTCAAATTTCTGTCAAATGATTAAAATAATGTGATAAGAGTCAAATTATTTTCATTTTGTTAATTGATTTATAATTGTTTTAGCTAAGATTATGAATTATTCTTTAATGATTTATGATTCATACAAAAATTGATTTATGATATGGTGGTTGCTGATGTTATTGTAAAACCTTAGTTATTAGTTGTGGATAACTAAGGTTGTTGAGATGATTTAATATGCATGATTTGTATTGATGATTTGGATTGCTATATAGTATTATTTGTAGGTTGGGTAGAGACAAATTACAGTCGTTATGCTGCCGAATTTTCTAAGGAACTTAGGACTTTAAATAAAATACTCCACACATTCAGTTCCAATATTTAAACCTAAATATATGTATGTTACCTAATTTGATTTATTTTGTAATAAGGACGGATTTATCCTTTTCAATTATTTATTTTGTTATTGTAGATGTTAAATTTTCTTATATGCATGTTACAAATTAAATTGATTTGACTTAATTGGAAAAAATTATTTGGTGATAGAGTGTAATTGTTATTCTATTTTTTCAGATACTGTATTCTGTGTGAAAAATGGATAAGGATAGATCTTGGATGTATTGTCGATTAGATGTAGATGGATTCATTAGAGATGAATTTTTGAATGGAGTTGAAGAGTTAATTAGTTTTGCATTTTGTCATCCTGAGGTAGTTAGTGGAAATAGAATTAAATGTCCTTGTAGCAAATGTATGAATAAACAATTCTTGGAAGTCGATAAGGTGCGAAAACACCTTTATTACAAAGGTTTTGTTGTTGGGTATACGACTTGGAATCAACACGGAGAAATTGAAGAAGGACAGTCATCACAACATTTAAATGAAACAGTTGATCCACTATCTGGGGTGAGACCTGAGGGACAAAATCCATATGTTAGAATGGTTACGGATGCTTTTCAAATGGATGATGACGTAATTGGTAATTCGGTTAACAATTCAAGAAGTGAGGAGCAACATCCAGATTCATCTGCTATATACTTCTATTCTCTATTGAATGATGCCGAAGAACAACTATGGCCTGGTTGTTCAATGCACACAACATTATCGGCTGTTTCACAACTTTTGAACTGGAAGTCAGAGTTTAATATAAGTGAAGCATGCTTCAATCGTTTATTGGGGATTATGAAGCCAATGTTACCAGAAGATGATAATTTGCCACAAACCAACTATGAAATGAATAAGAAGCTAGAAAAATTGGGTCTTAGTTATGTTAAAATAGACGCATGCAAGAATAATTGTTTGTTGTTTGATAAAGAATATGTAGAGGATGAGTATTGTCAAATATGTGGTCAACCTCGATATAAACCTATCTCAACAGTTGGTGGACGAGGAAAAAAGATACCTTATAAGGTTTTACATTATTTGCCATTAATTCCGAGATTGCAAAGGCTTTTTATGTCATCAGTAAATGCTAAGTTTATGACATGGCATGTTGAAAGTCGAAATACTAACGGAGTGCTCAATCATCCTGCTGATGGGGAGGCATGGCAAAAATTCGATAGTATCCACCAATCGTTTGCTGCTGATCCTCGGAATGTAAGACTTGGTTTGTGTGCTGATGGATTTTGTCCTTATGGCCCGGCATCGAGATCATACTCTTGTTGGCCAGTAATACTTGCTGTTTACAATTTACCTCAATGGATGTGCATGAAGCAACCATATTTGTTTCTCAATATGATAATTCCGGGAAGGAAAAGTCCATCACTTAACATTGATGTTTTCTTGAGACCTTTAATTGATGAGTTAAAGGTGTTGTGGGAACATGGTGTTGAGACTTATGATGCTCACAGAAAACAACATTTTATGTTAAGGGCCGCATTGTTATGGACGATTAATGACTTCCCTGCTTATGGAATGTTGTCTGGGTGGAGCACCCATGGTCGATTATCTTGTCCTTATTGCATGGAACGTACAAAGGCCTTTAGGTTGCAGTATGGACGAAAGCCTTGCTTTTTCGATTGTCATCGTCAATTTTTGCCTCCTAATCATCCTTTCAGGAGGTAACGTGACAAATTTAGTAAAAGGGTAGATCATGATCCTCCAGTGCAGAGATTGTCAGGTGAAGAAGTATTGCAACAATTAGATGCAATCGACGATTTACCATACGGTACAAAATGTGGTCCACAAAAACCTCCAGGATTTGGGGTATCTCTTAATTGGGTGAAGAAGAGTATATTCTGGGAATTGCCTTATTGACATACCAATCTTATTCGACACAATTTGGATGTCATGCATATTGAGAAAAATGTTTTTGACAATTTGTTTAACACCCTGATGGATGTTAAGGGGAAAACTAAAGATAATACAAATGCAAGAATGGATATGGCCTTCATTTGCAAAAGAAAAGAATTAGAATTGGTGAATAGTAATGGAAAAACATTAAAGCCTAAAGCTTCATTCACTCTAAGCAAGGAGGAGCAAAAACGATTATGTGCTTGGGTTAAAGAGTTAAGGCTTCCTGATGGGTTTGCATCAAATATAGCTCGGTGTGTTAATGTCGATGAATGCAAGTTCTACGGAATGAAATCTCATGACTGTCACATTTTTATGCAGTGCTTACTTCCCATAGCTATTCGTGATTTTGTCCCAAATCCAATTTGGGATGCAATCACAGAGCTATCTCATTCTTTCAGAGATGTATGCTCACCGGAAATACGTGTAGATCACATGCAAGTTTTGCAAAGGAATATTGTACAAACCATTTGCAAATTAGAGAAGATCTTTCCCCCTTCATTTTTTGATTGTATGGAGCATCTTCCAATCCACTTGCCTTATGAGGCTATGGTGGGCGGTCCAGTGCAATATCGATGGATGTATCCTTTTGAAAGGTAATCACTTATAGTTAATTATTATTTAATGTTATACTAATATTTATCATCCCAAATATTCTATCTGAAAAAGTTAATAAAATTTTATTGCTTACAATATTCACTTCAGGTTTTTGCATCACTTAAAAAAGAAAATGAAAAATCCAGCTCATCCAGAAGGGTCGATATGTATGGCATACATAAGGGAGGAGATTGGAAACTTTTGTGCCTTGTATTTTGAACCTGAAGTTCAAACAAGATTGACCCATCTACCAATAATGATGATGGAGGAGATGTCGATCCGATGGGACGTTTGTCCATTTTTAGACGTCCAGGTCGATCAATTGGGCCGACAAAAAATAATGCTCGATACTTGGAGGAAGATGACTACAATGCTGCGTGTATATACGTGTTAATGAATTGTGAGGAAATAGTTCCCTATATTGAGTAAGTTATCTAAATCTAACTCATCGTTTAATGTTAAATAATATGGCTGATATAGTTATCTTATTTAGTTTCAAATGATATTGTAGGTCATTTGATAATATCATTAAAAGAGATCATCCGAATATCAGCGATGCACAATTAGAGAAAGCACGTCATGATCATTTTCCAAAATGGCTTAAACAATTTGTAAGTACTATAAAAATAGAACAATCAGTAGTTTGAACTTAAATTTTAAAATTTTAATGCTAGGTTTTGCGGGGTTTTAGGTATTTGAACATGCCACTCAAACAGATCCACGTATTATTGAGATTTCTCATGGTCCTGGACGTATGATCAGGAGTTATCAAGGTTATTTTGTAAATGGTTTCAAGTTTCATACGTTGAATTATGGTCGATCTCGAAAAACAATGAATAGTGGTGTTTGTGTCAAAGGCAGCTGCTACAATGATATTGATCGTGATTTTTATGGCATACTGACAGATATAATCGAATTAGAGTACTTTAGAATTGGGAATAAAGTTGTGTTATTCAAGTGTCATTGGTTTGATACAGAACGAGGTCTTCATGTTGATCCCCGTCACGGTCTTGTTGATATCAAGCATAAATCTATACTTGCCAGTAACGAACCTTTTATATTAGCTGAACAGAGCCAACAAGTGTACTTTAGTACTTATCCTTCTACAAAAAAAGATCGTCGTCATTGGTGGGCCGTATTCAAAACAAAGGCACGAAGTAGATTTAATCTTCGACGAAATGACGGTGGACAGATTCTAGATTTGAACGAAGGAGTTTACCAAGAAGTGGAAGTTTCGAACCCTAGAATAGTTGCATATTCAGACGAATTGGACAACCCGACTGTTCATAGTAGTGGCGAATATGAAGAAGTCGATCAATTTGCAGAAGAAGAAGAAGAGGAGGAGGAAGAGGAAGTGGAAGAAGAAGAAGAAGAGGAGGAGGATGAAGTATGGAATGATAAAACAGTTGGTAATGATAGAGAAGATGACAGTGATTACAATAATGAATAGTAAGAATTAAACATTAGATTGTAAAATAGATATTATTGGACTTCATTTACTTATTTCTAAAGATAATTTTTTTATCTGTATTGTAGATGAGAAGATTGAAAAAGTTAGCACATAGATCACATAGGTCCAAGTCTCCTCTACCTGGATTGGAGTTTGACTATAATCTTGACTTTGACATTCAGCCTCAATCTCAACAGCCTACTTCGTCTGATACTCAGGCTCGTGATCGACCTTTAGCTCACCGTCCAAATCAACCTCGTTCTCGGCCTCTCGCCCAACCAAATCCATCTTCGAGTTGACCTGATCCAGCTCCTGATAATGATGACGACGACGATGATGATGCCATTCCAGCTCCTCCATCAGCGGTAGAAGAACCATTACCCGGGCGAAGAATATCTAATGAGGAGGCTACACAAACTGCGGGTGGTAGTGGGAATGGGAGTGGGAGTGGTGGTAGTGGTCGGAAAAGAACAAGAAGCCCAAATCAAAGCTTTGAAACACCGCAAAACCCAGAGCATAGGTTATTCCTGACGCCACTTGGTAACAGGTATATTGCTTCTACTTTTGTTTTATTTTCATACAACTATGATATTAAATATGGTATAATATGTGGCGATATCTTCTTTTTTGATTGGCAGTTCTTTTGAAGACTCGAAGGGTGTGAGGACTATATCTAATTTAATTAAACAACATTACTCGGAACCATGGCCAACATGGAAAACGGTTCCAAATGAAGTGAAAGCACAGATATGGAATAAATTTCAAGTACATTACTTTGAAGTAAATAACTTGATAATTTGTCATAAACGTATCGAAATGATAATTATCATTTGTTTTTGTTTGCAGGAGAAGTTCAGGTGGTCTGCTGACCAAACCAATAATGTCTATACAATTTGGGAGCACTTATGCAAGTCACGTTTTAGAGACCTGCTGCAATTGGAGAGAAGACAGCAATGCAATATTTTAATACGGATAAAATATCTGAATATAAAGGGTACAACAAGTCAAAGTGGATTTCAGTCCAAATATGGGATCAATTAATTGATAATGAATGGGGGACTGAAAGGTGGGAGGCGAAGTCAAAAAAAGGAAAACAAAATCGGTTGACGGAAAAAGAAGGAATGATAACAAAGCATACGAGGGGTTCTGTTTCTTTTCCGGTACATGAGTATAGGATGGTAAGTCCAAATAATAATTTTATTTATTTTACTGTTGACTTTCATATATTTTTATTTAAATGTAATTTTTATTCATTACTCGAATTTCATATCTTTTTATGAAAAATTGCATATCTTGTATTGTAGACGAAACGTCTAGGTCGAGCACCGACATATAAAGAATTGTTTGATCGGACGCATAGACGTTTAGGTGGAGATGGTGATTATGTGGACAACAAGTCCAAATCTGTCAGTGTACGTAATGCATTCTATTGGCTTCTAATATGGTTTTCCCGTTATTAAAGTTTACTGTTTATTATCCTTCTTCTAATTACATTGTAGGAAAAGTATGCTACTTCATTGACTCAAAAATACGACGAGGATATAAGCACCCATCCTCCTTTTGATCGAGCTGCATGGTGTGAGGTAATTGGAGGGATGGAGAGTACGCGTACACATACGTACAGATTTGGGACTAGGCCACTTCGCCTTGATTTACAAATGGGCACAAACATTGCATTTGCCTCTGGTTCTACCCAATCTTCTTGTGCATCTCATTCAGCTTATAGTCCTTTTCCTTATCCTACTCCTAGTGTGATGGGTACTCCTGACACAAATTCAGAGGTGCAGCAAGTGAAAAGGATGTCAGAGTCATTTCAAATAAGATTGATAATTTGGAAGGAAAGTTGTCTGATTTTATGGATCAGATGATGAACTTGATGGCAATGAATGCTAATAACACAGGAGCACCTGGACCTGGACCGTCTGGAACTGGAGGTCACCCTAATCAGTGAGAGTTTAAATTTTATTTTATTTTCTTATGAATTCTGGATGATATTTCTGATGATGATTTGATCGGACTGTATATGATGATGATTTTTAATTAATAGTTGATGTTAGTTTTGACATATAATTGTGATATATATTTTATGTTTGTTTTTATCGATTTCTACAGTTCTGTTTCATTATTTTAGGTATACGGATTTAAAAGAAAAATTATTAAAAAATATATAGTTAAATTAGCTACGAAAATCCGTCGCTTAATTAACAAAAGTAAACATATAAATTAGCGACGGAAATCTGTCGCTGAAATACTTTAGCGACGGAAATTTCATTAAAAATCAGCAACGGATTTCCGTCGCTAAAATGTTTCAGAGACGGAATTATTAGCGACGAAAAATTTCGTCGCTGAAACGTTTTAGCGACGAAAATTTCATTAAATCATATAGTAATATCAGCGACGAAAATCCGTCGCTAAAATGTATCAGCGACGGAATCATTACCTACGGATTTCCGTCGCTGATTATTTTACCGACGGAATATTATCCGTCTCTGAATCTTTTTACCGACGAAATTATTAGCGACAGAAATCCGTCGCGGATGCAATTTAGCGACGAAAAAAACAGCGTCGGAATTTCGTCGCAAAAAGTTTTCACCGACGAAATTTATTTGCGACGAAATTACCGACAAAAATTTTCCTTCAGCGACGGAAGACTTTCAGCGACTTCAAATTTAGCGACGGAATTTTTCGTCGCTAATTCCGTCGCAAAAACTCATTTGCAACGGAAAGCTATAATTAGCGACGGAAATTTCGTCGCTAATTCCGTCGCTGTTGCCTCTTTTTCTTGTAGTGTTTTAATTATGAAATGATAACTTTACGAGCTTCCGCAAATGTTAGTGCTTGAGACGAAAGTATTACCCGAGATCTATATATATAACATATGAAACTGAGTGATGGATATTGACTCACAGCCCAATAAGTGAAGTGAAGTAAGTTCGTGAAAAATATTTGTAGTGATTTTTGGGAAAACGGATCGTGACAGAAGTGGTATCAGAGCAGTATTGGTCTGATGTGAGTCAGTGTCAATAGTTAGAAAGTATAAATCCCAATGTCACTTTGCATTATTAGATACAATGGTGTATACCGAGCTATGGTTAAACTGAAAAATTAACTGTGTATGCGAGACGATCAGGATGTTTGATAGACATCGCAGCAGAGGGGAGAGTTCGCGTTCTCGGGGCCATAAAGATTAGTCCGAAAGACGCAGTGATAGGTCCGAGAGACCTAGTGAATCGTGACGTGATCATGTCTCATAGGTCCAGCTGAGACTACAGATGCCCGCGTTACGAGGTTAGAACGGAGTTTGGACACATTTATAGAGTTGTTCACTTTGGCTATGGCTAGGTTAGAGAGTAGGCAAGGTCTAGCTGCTAAGATGACTCCCACTAAGCCGACAGCTACTCTTGAGACACCTACGCCTACATAGCCTGCACCTATGCCACGTACTGCTGAGACCCTTGTACCACTTGTAGTTTTACGACAGACTGGTGAGGATTCAGGGTTTGATTGTGATCTTAACCAATTGAGGTAGTTTCAGAAGCTGAAGCCTCCATTGTTCAGCGGGGTCAAGAACCTTGTAGTAGCAGAGGATTGGATTAACCAGTTAGAGAAGTTATATGGTTTTTTCCAATGTTCGACCACTGAGAGTGTGGCCTTTGCTACATTCATGTTCGAGGGCGAGGCAGAACATTAGTGAAAATTTGTTCAACCTATCTTAAGAACTAAATATCAGGTAATTGACTGAGAGATCTTTTTGGATACCTTCAGGAGGCAGTATATCTTAGCCACTGCTCTCAGATGAAATTTTTTGGTTTGATCCTAGGGAACAGGTTGGTAGACGAGTATGAGTCTCGATTTACATCGAAAGGTATGACCCGGATACCATGAGCAGTGAGATGCGAAAGGTCCGCAAGTTTATGGATGGATTGAGACTTTCCATCAGAGTCAGATTTGCTCCATTTGACATCACGACTTACGAGGAGGCCGTGCGTAGAGCTTAGTTGTGTGAGCAGGACTATGAGATGCACGTCCTTAAGTTTGGTAAGGTCGTCAAGGGCGGGAATAGAGATCAGCAGAGGACCGTAGTACCCGAGTGGGGAAGAGGCCATTTGTTAGACGGTCGAGGGTTGATGAGTCACATGGCAAGATGATTAAGCCCCCGGTGTATCAAGTCTCGACTCCAACTAGGGGTATAGTGATTGGAGGACCCTGACTGACTATAGATCAGTGTAGAGCATATGGTAGATACCACGATAGTAGGCCATGCTACGTATTGACTGGAGTATGTTTTAGATGTGGCAAGATAGGGCATATGATAAGGGATTACCCAGAGTTGGTCGAGATAGCCCTACGAAGGGCAAAGAGTCAGAGAAGGATACAACTAGTACTTTTACCCCGAAGAGGAGGACTACAGCTGAAGAGAAGGGGAAGCAAGTTGTAGGACACGATTGAGTGTTTGTCGTGGACCAGACGATGGTAAATGCTTCAACAGATGTGCTTAAAGGGATATATATTACATATGTGGTTGATACGGATAAGGCACACCCGAAATTGACAGACATTCCAATGGTTAGGGAGTTTCTTGATGTCTTTTCGGATGATCTACCAGGGTTACCACCAGATGGAGAGATGAAATTTTGTATTGATTTAGTGCCTGATACTGAGCCGATATCCAAACCACCACATAGAATGGCTCTAATAGAATTGGAAGAGCCAAAGAAGCAATTACAGAAGCTTTTGGATAAGGGGTTTATTAGACCGAGTGTCTCACCTTGGAGAGCTCCGATCTTGTTTGTTAAGAAGAAGGATGGAAGCCTCCGACTGTGCATAGATTACCGGTTGTTGAATAAGGCTACCATTAAGAACAAGTACCCCCTTCCACGTATTGATGATCTATTAGATCAGTTTCGGGGAGCACAAATCTTTTTCAAGATAGATTTGAGGTCTGGGTACCATCAGTTGAGAATTCGAAGTGGAGATGTATCTAAGACAACCTTTCGTACCCGTTATGGTCACTATGAATTCTTGGTTATGCCTTTCGAGGATGGCTTTGATGAATGATGTATTTAAGCCATACCTGGACCGATTTGTGATCATCTTTTTTGATGATATATTGGTGTATTCAAAGTCCAGGGAAGAGTATGAGCAGCATCTGAGCATTGTGCTATAGACCCTCAGAGAGAGGAAGTTATATGCGAAACTCAATAAGTGTGATTTTTGGTTAGAACAAATATCATTTATGGGCCATGTTGTATCGAAGGATAGGGTGTCAGTTGATCCGTCTAAGATTGAAGCAGTAGTTCAGTGGGACAAGCCCAAGATTGTTACAAAGATTTGTAGTTTTTTGGGTTTGGCTGGATATTACTATCGAATTGTAGAGAGTTTCTTGAAATTAGCTGCTCATTTGACTCGTCTCACTCGGAAGGATGTGGTATTTGATTGAGATGACAAATGTGAGAAGAGTTTTCAGGAACTAAAGCAGTGATTGACCACCGCACCTATTCTCACCATTTCGACCAGTTCAAGAGGTTTCACAATGTATACCGATGCCTCTGGGTAGGGACGGGCTGTGTATTGATGCCAAATGGGAAGGTAGTTGCTTATGGATCCCGACAAGTTAAGGACCATGAGAAGAACTATCTGACCCATGATTTAGAGTTGGCAGCCGTAGTTTTGCTCTGAAGATATAACGCTACTATTAGTACAATGAGAAATTTTAGGTATTTACTGATCATAAAAGCCTGAAATATCTGTTTTTACAAAAGAAATTGAACATGAGGCTGAGACGATGAGTAGAGCTTTTAAAGACGATGATTGTGAGATACTTTATTATCCGGGTAAAGCGAATGTAGTCGTTGATGCCTTGAGTAGGAAGAGCCTCTAGATGGTATCATACATGATGGTCAGGGAACATGAATTGTTAGAGCAGTTTACTAGCATCAGTCTGGATATTGACCTTTCTGACACTGACTATGATTGTGTGATAGCTAGTCTGAGATTGGAACCGGATTTGATTGATCGGATTAGACAAGCTCAGCGTATTGATCGCTTCTGTATTGATCGGATTAGTTAGATACAGATGAGTAGAGTGATTGAGTGCACAGTTAGAGATGATGGCTTGCTGAGATTCAGAGGTCGAATTTGTGTTCCCGATGATCTTGAGTTGAGAAAACTCATTTTGTTTGAAACTCATTCATTGAGGTATACAGTGCATCCGGGGAGTAATAAGATGTATAAGAATCTCCGGAAAGTGTATTGGTGGTCAGACATGAAGAAAGATGTTGCAGAGTTTGTGGCTAAGTGTCTGGTGTGTCAGTAGGTTGAGGTGCGGCCTCTACCTATATCGACATGAAAATGATAGCATATCACCATAGATTTCATCATGGGTTTACCGAGGACCCGACAGAACCATGATACCATTTGGGTGATTGTGGATGTATTGATGAAGTCAGCTCACTTCTTAGCTATGAAGGCTACGAATACTCTGAGTGCATTGGTAGATTTGTATGTACGGGAGATTGTGAGGTTACATGGCGTTCCAGTGAGTATTGTGTTTGATAGGGATTCCCGCTTCACTTCCCACTTTTGGAAACATTTTCAGGAAGCTATGGGAACCCGATTAAGTTTCAGTACAGTTTTCCATCCTCAGTCTGATGGTCAGTTAGAGAGAAATATCCAGACTTTGGAGGATATATTGAGAGCTTGTGTGATGGACTTTAGAGGCTCCTGGGATGACCATTTGCCATTAGCCGAGTTCACCGATAAAAATAGTTATCACTCGAGTATTGGGATGACACCGTATAAGGCGTTATATGGTCGTAGGTGTCAATCTCCGATTGGATGAGAAGAAGTAGGTGACCGAAAGATGTTTGCTCCCGATTTAGTGAAGCAAGCCTCTGAGAATGTCTAATTGATATGTGAGAGATTGAGGACAACTCAGAGCAGACAGAAAAGTTACGCTGCCACAAGGTGAAGGCATTTGGAATTCACTGAGGGTGAATCTGTATTTTTGAAAGTTTCTCCCTCCAAGAGAATTATGAGATTCAGGAAGAAAGACAAGTTGAGTTCTCGTTACATTGTACCATTTGAGATCTTAGATCGAGTGGGAGACAAGGCTTATAGAGTGGCGTTACCACTTGAGTTAGCGAGTGGGCATAACGTCTTCCACATTTCGATGCTTCAAAAGTATCATCCGAACTCGGTACATGTGATTCAATATGAGCCGTTGGAGCTCAAATAGGATATGTCATATGTAAAGAAGCTGATTCGGATATTAGACAGAAATGAGAAGCTCTTACGATCTAAGACGTTCTCTCTGGTTAAGGTTCTTTGGCCACACTTCAGAGAAAGTTACGTGGGAATTGGAGAGCTTGATGCGAGAGAAGTATCCTGAGTTTTTCGAGGATTGACTTGGTTCTAATTTGAAGGATCAAATTTCTTTAAGTATGGAGGAATGTAAGACCCAAAATTTTCACATCGGGAATTATTTCGGAAATATGACAAAATATTTCCAAGAAAATAAAAATAAAATATGACCTACATATATATTTATGGAAATAAATTAAATAATGTAGATGTACATGTGTGCGTGAAAATTAATGTATAAAATACATTATGATAATATAATATTATTATAATAATATAAGATATTTGGGTATATTATTACTATAATAATATTATATTATAAGATTTTTTATTATATTATAAGATTTTGTATTATATTATCTGATTTTTTGTATTATATTATATTACATTAAAATATAATATAATATATAAAAAAACAAAAATGAAAAAAAAAAGAAGAAACTTGAAAGTGAAGAAACGAAGCAGAGAAAGAATTGGGGAAAACTCGATTCCCTCTCTCTGCCTTCCTTGGATCCGAGGAGAGTGAGGGAAGGAGACAGAAGTGAGAGGTTGAGAGGGAAAGAAGGGACCGAATCGACGTCGACCAGGAGAAATTCGACGAAGGGGAGCGACGATTGGCGATGAAAAAGAGGAAAATGGCCGCAAGAGAGAAGAGAAGAAATCCTCGGCGTTGGTGCCAATCTACTCCAGACCAGGCTGATCGAAGGTTCCCCAGATGAAGGCGCGTCGATTGGTTGAAGAAGCGACTAGAGAACAGGCCGGCAGTGCCGAAAACGGCGAAGAGAAGGCTGAATTGGTTTGAAATCGGTTTAGTAAAATAGATATAGGCTGAATGAGACCGAATCGATTCACCCAAGGAAAAAAAGAAAGAAGAAGAGGAAAAGAAAAAAAAAGGAGAAAAATTCAGTGATGCATCGAGTTAAAGGGAAGCCGGTAAGCGGTAAGAATTGACAGATTTAATTTTCAAAAATTTATTTGAAATTATATTTTACCGAAATTGACCCGAGTTAAATATATAAATGTGTAGTGCGACAATAGGCGACGAACGTGAATTCAATCGAGTCTCGAATTGCAAGCCATCACGGAAACTCAGGTAAGTGAATCTCACTTGTTATAACTTGTATAGTTATACAAGTTAGGAATTAATCGCATAAATTGCAGATTAACTCCGTATAAAATGCTTTATGTTAGATTTATGTTAGAAAAAGCTTAAGATAGCATGATGGTAGTGTTAATGGGCCCCACAGATGACCCAATAATTGTTAATGGGCCTAAGGAGCCCAATAGACGGTGACAGAATAAATAGTAAAGTCGAAATGAGCTTAAAATAGTGTTAGACTCATTAAGAGGCAACGAGGCCCAGTAAGAGCAATTGGGCCCATTTGATGAAATAGACTACATAGAAAATGATAAACGAGTTATTAGATTTAATTGATATGATTGATAACTATTTGCAGCTCCAGGGGATATATTCGGAGCCAGATAGACTATTTACGAAAAGTGAAAAAAGGTGAAAAAGAGCATTCGACGGGATTTCAGATAAGGGATCTATGCTAGCTCTTAGAGATAGTTGTACGTATTTTTATCATCTTTTGCATACACTTAATTTCGTATAGAGTATGGATATGAAATTTTTGGATAGTACCCAAATATGAGAAAAATTATGAAAATACCCCTATACCCGAGAATTTTTGAAAATGCATAAAGTGCATGAAATCCATGTTTTCTCTGTGAAAAAGAGATTTTGTAAAGCTGGAATGATAGATTGGCTCACGATTTGACTATAGGCATTAAATTGCACACTTTTCTAAAGTATGATTTGATTGACGAGTGATTTGATGGGATGATACTCTCTCACTCTATTTTGTACTGTTTTGCGTATCACACTCAGTTTTGAGTATCACTGTTGTGAGAAATAGAGCTAGCTGTCTATTTTGTGTGTGTGAAATCGTGGTGGAGCCGTCGAATTACCTATGAGTTACACAGACTGGCTCGCATAGGATTTTATATGATTCTTACATGATATAGTGCTGGAGCCTTGCTCGCACTAGATTTGATAAGATTTGATAAACGATAAGGTGCTGGAGCTATGATCTGTGGATTATCTAGATCCGCTCGCACTTGATTTTGGTATGGCATATGAACAGATCGTGCTGGAGCATTGCTCGCATTGGATTCTGTTGTGATGTGTGATTAAAACCGTGATGCAGCCCTCGTGTAGACTTTGTGCACACTGACTTGCTCGCACTGGATTTTAGACAAGTAATGGTTGATTTCTTATATTGAGATGGTAAAACCTTGAGATTACTCGGTTCCCTCAGTATTCTGGGGTCCACGGAGTACGCTGTACCATGTGATGAGACATGGGGTACACTCTACCGTGCAGTCTTTGGACTTTTGTCAGTCTTCGAACTTCTTATTGACCCACGAGATGGATTGACCCACCTCCCTGAGGTATATTATATCCCGCACACCTGATCCATGATGCCTGGAGTCATCGACTATGAACATATGTCCATTGCTATTATTATTGAATCCCATCCAAGTCTTCAGAATAATCAGATTGTTGAATGGCTTACTGGCTGATTTGAAAGTGAAATGAAAAGAAATGATTGGGCTTTTATCGATTGATGATTATCGTATAGAATGCTTCTGTTTTCAGAGAATACATTGGTTTAAGAAATGATTGAGCTTCTATCGATTGATGATTATCGCATAAAATGCTTTTGTTTTCAGTAAATGCAAGTGTTTTGAAAGGTGAATGCATTTGTTTTACGAGATGATAAAATATGCATTATGAGCATCGTAGATAGTGTGGTTATCTACCTGCTTTCATATATTTCTTACTAAGCATGTTATGCTCATCCCTTTACTTTTCCCCCTCTACAGAGCATTTCCAATAGAGTGTGTTACCTGCGTCTGTCCTGTGATCGTTTACACACAACTATTCAGCAGCATCGAGGTATGCACACATATGTATTTTTTTGTATCTGAATAATAGTGTACAGTGATATAGTCACATTACATGGGGGATGTATATGTAAGACAATGTAAACGACTTTCTAATTATGAAATGATAACTTTATGTGTTTCCGCGAATGTTAGTGCCTGGGACGAAAGCATTGCCTGAGATCTATTATATATAACATATGAAACTGAGTGATGGATATTGACTCACAGCCCAACAAGTGAAGTGAGGTAAGTTCGCGAAAAAAATTTGTAGTGATTTTTGGGAAAACGAGCTGCGACAATGCCCTTGATAAATATATCAAATGTACTTATTTAAATATTAACTACTTTAATACATGGTATCAATGCCCTTATCGTTACCACTAGATGGAAGCTGAATGCTTTCTTCAGGTATCAATACTCTAAGATGGTGCGGTGTAAAGGTAAGCCCTATAGCCGATCTAAACAATTTTGTTCTTGGATATTTGTACATTTATTGTTTTGAAACAATTATTTAATATAGGCATTATTCTTTATCTATAAAGTATATTAATTTAAACTATTAAAATTTGCTTATGATAAGGCCTTGAAACAAAATAGACTTTGCAAATGGAATTATAAGGTAGTTATAATTATGAGATCCATATTGCATAAATGTATAATATTTCTAAAATTGTTCCTAGTTAAGTATTGTCAAGAAAAGGAAATGTTGATAAATATTGTTGAGACTGGTATAGTGTTATGTCTTCGCTTTGAGAAAGTAAACAGCTAAACTCATCAGCTGAAGTATTGATATGCTTAGACTAATATTGTAGATGCTTATTTGAAAAGACAAGTTCACTTACTCGTAGTGAGAAGTCCACTTGATATATTCATTTAATTGTCTATGGAATATCTTCTTAAGTGACAATTGTATAAATGATCCTTATACTTGAGATCACAATACTATATTGCGTGATTAATGCTATACTTTAACTATTCTCTATTAATTTTGATAAATGATAGCCAATTGGGATGAAATTAGGTATATTAGTAATTAGATGCTGATACATGTGTAATCAAGATAGGATTCATCACCCTAAGTGAACATTGAGAAGTATATATTTGATTGATGGTAGATTAACTTTAGTTTTTGGCCAAAGTAGAAATGAGATTTGATTGAGAGTTTTCAAACCTCATTAAGATAAGTAATAAAAAATAATAAGATTAATGGTAACAAAATGAACATTACTCCAAGCTTTATGTCTAATCAGGATATAAAGATAAAAGAATTCAATTATACAAGAAGACTCTGCATGGATATGTTTGTCATACCACTGTAACTTTTCCTTAACATATTGGGGGTTATGCAGGTATCGCCAGTGGCTAGTCACAATTTGTATATATTAAATTTTTTCAATTGGGAATTAATTTGTAATGCCCTAGAAACGTGGAATTGATGGCTAGTTTTTTTTTTATAGTCACTTAACTTCCTACTCATGGTGCATTCTTGTACAGTGTCAGTTTATCTCTTATCTATTCGTTATTAAACTTCTTATACTCGATTATACTTATGTTGTTTTCCAACGAAAAACCGACAGTATCTCCTCTTATATTTATCACCATCCTCCTGCAAATTTTAATGGCAATTCAATATCCACAATGTAGTTGATTTTGAACTTTTATTTCATTATCAAACAACTCAAGGATCTCTCAACATCATATTCAAATTGACCATATCATATAGCATCAAAAGCAACCCACTTTTCTAATTTGTAAACATATACAATCCTGATTACATCCCAACGTTATATAAATACAAGTGTCTGCACTACTTATACTATCTGGATACAAAATGTATATTACCTCAAGCGTGTACAAGCAATAGCCTAGGGAGAGTCTCGTCCACCAGCCTTGTTATGTACGCGGCATGTACGGATATTCACTGTAGATAATCTAGAAAGAGGGAAAAAAAGGGGGTGAGCTTCAACTAATTCAGTAAGGAGTGTATATGAGATTAAAATCATCATCAAAGTATGAATACAATAATGGCACAATTTCGCATAGTTATAAACACATGAGTAAAATCACAAATCATCAAGGCATCATCTCATTTTTACAATACGTCATATCTCAAAATAGTCATGAAGACTAGGCAATCAATATTCATGTCATGAAAAGCAACCATCACATCATCCTCGAACGAGGGCATCCTTTGAAGAGGGAATATCGTCACATCATGCTCATACGAGGGCATCTTCTAAAGAGGGAACATCATCACCCATGGCCATGACAAGACAGTAGACTAGATCAGGGTCATACAACATTGGCTCATTGCTACCAAAGCAGAGCCATCTCAACGCTACCAAAGCGGAGTCATCTCATCGCTACCAGAGCGGAGTCACAATCAACGCTACCAAAGTTGAGTCATCTCAACGCTACTCGACATAATTATCTCAACGTTACTAGAGTGGAGTCACACTCAACACTACCAAAGCGAAGTCATGCATTGATGTGCAAATATCATGACGAGCCTTTAGTCTAAAAAACATGCTATTATTATGCTGAAAAATAATTTCGCCTTCAACGTATAGCTCATAATAGTTTTGCTTATAAATATCATTCAAATATAAAAATATATTTGTTCGCAAAACTTTAAAATCATGAAACCAAGCTCAAACCGGCAAAACATGCACTCAAAGTAAAAATCTCAGGTTAAACACTTTTCTCAAAAAATATGCTCATTTATAAAATACTTTCATGCTACAAAAGCATTTTCGTTAGTAAAGAACACGAATGCAAAAAACGGTTGCATCCTTTACCTCTTACACCTTGGGGCAGTACAATATCGTCTGGTCTCGGACTAGCCTCGATTTATGTGTCGAATTCTCGAGCTGCCCAAAATAATGTCAAACCATCAATAAATGCTCTATTTTATCTCTACTACACATTTCTATTCATTTGAAACTAAAATGGGGTCGTTCGACCCTTTTTCGGTTACTTTCTCTATTTTCTCGGTTTTACCAATAAAGCCTCGGTTTAAACTATTTCATTAGTTTTATTTCAACCAAATTTAAGGCTTATCAACTTAATAGCTTAAACATTTATCTTAGACTTCATCCAACCACTCAAAGTACTCAAATCGCTAAATTTTCACTATTTTTTGGTTTTTAGCTTAACCGAGCTATAAACCAAGTTTCTTCGGTATCATTTAAACATCTAAATCAAACCACTTTTCATCTTTTACATTAAAACCCTAGGCTGGCCGAAATCAATAATGCTCATACAAATTATTTCAATTAATTTCATTTAACTAAAAACCCTTAAAAATCATCAAATATCAACATATCTCATCATCTTCATCATTCATAAACTTTCTCTTACCTTTGACCAAAGTTGATAAAGCTTTTGATTCTCAAAATTGTTCCTCAACTGTAAATCATCAAGTTTACATCTTAAAATCATCCAAAACAACAACAAAATCAAACCAAAAACATTTAAAATCAAGATTTCTCTCACCTCATGAATAGGATAGTTTCTGTCCCTGAATTTCTCTCTAGGATTTCACCTAGAAAATGATCTTCAATGAGGCTGAAATTTTTATATGTTGTATAGGGGTCAATTAGGAAGAATAGGTCCTTCTTGGTCAAGATCTGAAAATGGCTGGAAGAGGCTCAAGAAAATTACCCAAGCAAACCTGCACAATGACGCCTATGTGAGGAAGGAGGGACTGGTTCTCTCAATTGGCTAAGGATTTCGGGGTGATTCCAGAGGCTAAAGAAATCTTAATGAGTTTAGAATTAATCTGGACAAGGATGTAATTTTTGGGCTTTGGGATGGGCCTCAACTTGGGCCAACATTGATGGTTGTCTAATTTCCTGAAAACAGAACAGCCTATGGCCTGTTTTGAAAAATCCTTAAAGAATATTTCTAGTCCAATTTCTTCCAATTTCTCATTTCTAAATTGTTCTGATATGTCTCTAGTATCTATCATAAAAATTTGAGCCTCACTTGTTTAAGAAAATTTTCCCGATTGGGCCAGTTTTATGCGACTAGGTCCATACTGATCAATGAAACTTAAGTTTTTCGGTTTACTTTAAAAAGTCATTTGAACAATGAAACCTCATTATTTCCACTCCATTTTTATTCTTCATGTCAATTATGTCTTATGTGAATTTCCTATCACCTCAGAATAATTTTCGTGAATTTCTAGCATTTATTCCGGATTCATTTCTCTTATTGGGTCTATTTGCTCGGTTTATCGTAAACTCGAGTTTCACTAACTTTTTCACCTCTGACACCTTAGTTTCACTTTCTAATAATCAATTCATGCTTTAATTCACACTTTGTGAAAAATATTTAAACTCGGGTTCTTACCTCGAAGTACGTGACTTGAGCCTCGTGCCACTATCTCGGACTTCTCAAGCATTTTGGGCCCTACATAAACATTCACATAAGTCTTAGGCTTCTCATCATAACTTAAAAATGATTAGTAGTGGGGGAAAAATTTGGGTCTCACATTCCTCCCCACCTTTTAGGAATTTGGTCCTCCAAATTCAATCAAGTCCGTCGAATAGACGAGGGTACTTCTCTTTCATTAGGCTCTCTAGTTCCCAAGTTACTTCTTCAGTTTAGTGGTGCTTCCAGAGAACCTTTACCAACGGAATTATCTTCGTTCGAAGTACCTTTTCTTTCTTGTCGAGGATCCAGATATGTTCTTCTACATAGCTCATGTCTCCCTGAATATCTAATGCTTCATACTCGATGACATGAGAGGGATCCTGACACGCCCAAAAGGTATTGTTCGCAAGTGCACGGGTCGTACAAGTAATAATGAGATTTGAGTCCCGAGTTATCATCCCTCAGAGAAGTTGATCAGCCTAATTAACTACCGGTTAATCTTACCCTAAGTGTATTCTAGCAAATTATGAAATTTAAGGGAGTGATCTACATGGCTAAAATTAAAAATACTGGAAAGCAATAAAATAATAAGAACTAAAGAAAATAAAACCGAACAAAATTACTTACGGTGCTCCATGCAATTAAAATAAAAAACCTACAAAAATATTTAAAACAGTTAAAACTAATTAACACAATTAAAATAAAATGCAATTATGAAAATAACAAAGCAAGATTAATTAAACTAAAATTAACAAACCTAAAATGCAATTAAACTACTTAATCAAAATGCAATTTAAACTAACTTAAGATTTAATGAAATAAATATACCCTTAATCTAATTTTAAATGAACACTTAATTAACTATCATCCTAATTAAAACTAAGTTTTATACCACTAAGCAAGAATACTAACATGCAATTTAATTAAAGACTCTAAACTAAGCTAACAAATTAAATTAAAATTAAACTATACTAAAAATGCATGAAAATGAATTAATTAGCTACTATGAACTAGCCAAACAAAGCCTTAACAAATTTTAAATCAGCCAAGAGGTCCCTCCATTCACTGTGCAAGTCTTCAATATTGTTTATTTTCATTTCCAGGTGCTCGGTTTTGGCCAAGCGTGTCCAGCTTGCTTGTTCTCGGTTCTGCGATAATTAAGTGCATCTAAACATGGCCTTGCACAAATTGGCAGTGAGTAGCTAGCCTCTCCCTCGACTATGCACTATCCTGCACTGTACGTGCTTCATTCTTGTCCATTCTGCTCCAGGCGATGTCCGGGTGCTGTACAAGTCTGATTTCTGCGTCGCTACCAATCTGTCCAGGTCTGCATCAGCTGCTGTTCGTCCTCAGCCAGTCCTGCCCGCGTCCCAGCAACATAGAACATAGCCCTTCTCTGCCCAGCTAGCATACGTCTCTGCACATATACTTTACTGCCCAGGTGATGGCCTTCACTGCTGCATCCAGATGCTAACCGCATCCTGCTCCAGGTCTTGCACAACTTTCTGCTGCACGGGTCCTCAACATACTGTGTTGTCCACTGCTGCCTCAGGTCTGCATTGTGGCTTTTGAAACATTTCTGCATAAATGAACAGTATGGGGGTAATAAAACAGAGCCAAACAGAGGTGCCAACAGCTGCAAAAAAGAAAAAGAAAAAGAAACTAAAATCACAGCATTGTTAAAGGGAAATGCGTGTTTAATGGACTAAAGCAGTAAATGAAAATGCAAGATTCATTAAGACTAAAACCGAGAACACAAACCACGGTTCCCAGCTCTTCACGTTACTCATAAATTTACAGTAAACAATATAAACATAATGAAGTTGAAAATAAAAGGAGTGGATAACCAAGTAGTTAGGAACGCAGTAGAGCAAAGAAAGGGATGTTTAACCGCTGTCACCAGTCACACCCCTGACTCTACCCGAAAGTAAAATTTCTCCAAGTAACAAAAATAGCAAACTCATAGTGATGAATAGCGCAGTTAATGACTAGCAAAATAAAAACGAAATGACCAACCGAACTGAGATTTAAAACACAGTAAAGAGTAGAAGAAATTAGCTGCTGTCACCAGCTTTCTTCAACAACCCGATGCACTATAAAGAGAGACTAATTTGAGTAAGAAAAAAAAAGAAAAAATGCAGCTATATGAACAGTAGCAGAACACTTAATAACAGAAAAGAAATTGCTTCATTAAAGAAAATTTGAAACTGATAAAGTAAAAATGCTTAAAGCTTGCTAGAACAATGGTGTTTAAGGAAAATAAACTAACAAAAATTCTAAAAGGAAAACAAGAAAATAAAACATAGCAATGAAAATTCAATCTAAAATAAAACTATTCTAAAAACTACTCCGAAACTAATTCTAAAAACTACTCCTAAATTACTCTACCCTAGATTACTCTAAACTACACCACTCCTAAATTCTACACTACTTCTTTTTTTTCAATTGCCATCACATTTTATTTATACACACATTTAGGGGTACAATGGTAATTTTTTCATCCTAGATGAGTTGGCATGTCCAATTGACTGTGCGATGTGGCCCGACGTGTGTCTTCTAGAAGGTTGGCACGGTGTCCGTCGATCTTATCGTTTCGGAACGAATAAAATACGGACACCTGACATCATGCGTGTCCAAACGACTGGTGACTCGGTCTGCAAATTGAAAGTGGTCCATTCTCCTTTAGCCCGTTTTCAGCCCAATTTTGACTGAAACGACTGAGTTTCATCCAGATTTATTTTATCTACACATTAAAGAATTTTAATTAAATAAAGGGGATAATTAATAAAATAATATGGAGATTTAAATAATTAATTAGGAAAGTAAGGACAAATAATACTAATAAAAATAGAATTATCACAAAGTGTCTTGTATGTCAGTAAGTTAAGGTAGAGCATCAGAAACTTATAGGGTTGTTGCAGCCTCTACTTATACCGACTTGGAAATGGGAGCATGTCACCATGGATTTCATCATGGGATTGCCAAGGACTAAGAGGAACCATGATGTTATCTGGGTAGTGGTAGATAGATTGACGAAATCTGCCCACTTTTTTGCCACAAAATCGACAAATACTCTAAGTACTTTGGCAGAGTTATACATATGACAGATAGTGAGGCTACATGGTGTTTCAGTAAGCATCATATCAGATAGGGATTCCCGTTTCACTTCCCACTTCTGGGAACACTTTCAGGAAGCTATAGGAACCCAGTTAAGTTTCATTACTGATTTTCATCCCCAAACTGATGGTCAGTCAAAGAGAACCATCCAAACGTTAGAGGATATGTTTAGAGCGAGTGTTATGGATTTTAAAGGCTCCTGGAATGATCACCTACCATTAGCCAAATTTGCTTACAACAACAGTTATCACTCTAGTATCGAGATGGCACCGTATGAGGCATTATATGGTAGAAGTTGTCGTTCCCCTATTGGTTGGGAAGAAGTGGGTGATAAGAAAGTTTTTGCTCCTGAATTAGTGCAGCAAGCCTCTGAGATTGTTCAGTTGATATGTGTGAGATTGAAAATAGCTTAGAGTAGGCAGAAAAGTCATGCTGACATGAGACAGAGGCTATTAGAGTTCACTATAGGTGACTTAGTGTTCTTGAGAGTTTCTCCCTTGAAAGGGGTTAAGAGGTTCGGTAACAAGGGTAAATTTAGCCCTCGGTATATCGGGCCATTTGAGATACTGGAGTGAGTGGGAGATAAAGCCTATAGGCTAGCATTGCCACCAGAGCTACCAGGAATTCATAACGTTTTCCACGTATCGATGCTTCGGAAGTACCATCCAGATCCGACTCATGTAATTCAATATGAGCCATTGGAGCTCAAGGATAATCTTTGGTATGTAGAGATACTGATCCGGATACTGGATAGGAAGGAAACAGTGTTACAGAATAAGATGATTTCGCTTGTTAAGGTACTTTGGCAGCACCACAATTCAAAGAGAGGCTACCTGGGAGTTAGAGAGCCTGATGTAGGAAAAGTATCGTTGACTTATTGAGGAATGACTTGGTTCTAATTTGGAGGGCCAAATTTCTTGAAGGAGTGGAAGAATGTAAGGCCCGTAAAGTTATATGTATCCTTTATGATTCTGTGATGTACAGACAAGTTACAATGTATATGAATCATAAGAATTGGATATTTTTAAGCTCTAAGTGTGAATGAAATGCAAAATGAGTAGTGAAGCAATTGATTGGGAACTTTCCTTCGAAAATCTGGAGAAAATTACAGTTGGAATGCTATAGAGCAAAGGGAGATCGATCTTAGTGCAAAGGAGATCGATCCCTCATTCAAGCAGATCGATCTCAGTTTACCTCTGCCTAGCAAGGATCAATCTCTTCTCAAAGACATATCGATCTCGGATGGATTTAGGTTAGCAAAGATCGATCTCTTTTTAGAAGCCAGATCGATCTTTAAAGCCTTCTGCCTGGCAAGGATCGATCCCATCCCATGAGCAGATCAATCCCATGGCTTAGATATCGAATTATGAAGGTGTTCAAGCAAAGGGAGATCGATCACTGACCCTCGGAGATTGATCTCATAAGGCCAAATTCTATAAAAACCTGATAGTTGAGTCTTCTTTCCATGAAATAGCTGATGCTCCTCAATTGAAAACAAAGTAACCTAGCTTTCTCACTCTAAAAATCATCACCTTCCAAATAGATTTGAGAAAGATTACTTTGAGCAAAGTTATTCCTTGTGATATGTCATGACCCCCACTCTCTATTCGTAACCTTTACTTTACTTTCAAACAGTTAGGTTGTGAGTCAACATCCAATTCATACCTCATCCATTTTAGTTTAATAAATTCATACAAATGAAGTAGAATAGAAACTGGACTTTTATATATATATATATATGTGCGAAAGCGTTTACATTAGTTTCTATTATATATATATCCCCTAAAACACAAAATACATACCTTATTGTGCATTAATTTACAGGATACAAAATTTTTCTTTCAACTCAAGTGTATACCTCTCTATACTGCTCGATGACCGAAGACACACGATAGCAGGGACGACTTAAGTGTACTCACTACTGTGTAGAATCTGTGGAGGAGAAATAAGGGGGTGAGCTAACACGCTCAATAAGGAAAATATGACAGCAGGTGGATAACTACACTATCTACATGCTTAAAATACATATACATTCATTTTCCCTTACAAAACATATGCAATCTTTTTAAAATAACTTCCATCAATGCGAAACCGTTAATTTGCTAGACGGTTATATGCATATTCGCACAATATACTCTTTTCACACAGCTCATCTTTAAAATCATTGAGTACACATTTAGAAAATCACTTTACGCATAGCAAATCAATGTATATATGAGACATAATTATGGGTTATCATGTGAGACCCCGTACATGTATAGCTATGTATGTAGGAACATGAGAATGTAAATAAAATCATAAGTAAGATGATGTATTGTAATGTGGAGTGTATGCAATGTAAGTTCATAAGATTATGTACGCACTTGTAGTAAGAATTGTAATTATACGTACAAGTTGCATTATGAGTGAGTAGGAGGAAATGAACTTAAAACGAGAAGAATGTGATCGAAATGGAATATGAGAAGTATAGTAAAATGGAAGGAAAGATTTACATAGGTGTATATTTCCATTCGAGTAATATCGTATATATTTGGTCATACAAAGATTTTACACAAGTTTTAACGTGTATGTAGTGAGAATGGATCCCATTTTCAAGTCTCAAAGATGAATGAATGAGGAAATGATCATGGTAGCAAATTAAGGGTGTTTGGTAAGAGTTGTTGCAGAAAAACTGCAGGAAATCTGGAATTTGTGAAGGCCAGATCGATCTCATAGGATGAGAGATCGATCTGGGAGAGCCAGAATGCTCTTATGTGAGAAATGGAAGGGAACAGATCGATCTCCAAAGGAAGCAGATCGATCTCTTTAGCTTTCGGGTTGGAAGCAGATCGATCTCCCATAAGACCAGATCGATCTCCTTAAGCTTCTGTTTGACAGCAGATCGATCTCCAGTCTCGACAGATCGATCTCCTACCTTTAAAACGTCTCAGAAAAGAGGGATTTTTGAGGAACAGATCGATCTCCACCCAAGGAAGATCGATCTCATCAAGTCAAAACTATAAATGGGAGCAGTTGGATCATCAGAATTTCGGGGAAAACATTTCCATTTCACTTCAACTCAAAGAAATCTAGTTTCTCACTCCTAAATCCAGCCATTTTCAGTGAGATTTAAGGAGAGGCTATTAGAGACAAAGTTGTTCACATCAAAGAGAAGAACAACATAGTCTAGAGGCATTTTCCCATTTGAAAGATTGAAGAAATAGAGGGCAATCCTAATTGGAGCAAGAGAAAATCCAATGAGGTAAGTTTCTAATGCAAATACCCAAGTACATTGGTTTGGATATTGATATGGGAAATGGTTAGTATGCATAGACATGATAGAACTACCTAGAATGGTATGAAATGCATATAGCTTAGAAATAGTCAAGTGTGAGAAAGTGGAATGTGGGAGTATTTTTGATGAATGGGATATCTTGAGTGGATGAGTATGTTGTGGAAATGGTTTGGAAATGTTGATATTAGGATAAATTGGGAGATTTACCACAAAGGGTAAAAATGTGTAATTAAGGCATTGGATAAATGCTTAGTTGAATAAGAGTTAGAAACATTAACTCAAATGTTGATGGATGAATTTCAGTTTCGGATGATACGCCGGAGCAAGTCGAGATGAGAACGCGAGAAGCATAAGGCGGATAGTTGCACACAAGTAAAACGAGGTAAGGGACTGTGTGTTAGCTATAGAGATGTTCGTACGTAATTACAGCAATTTCGTAGATATATTGCTAGGACTAGTACGATATTATAAGTTTATGAAATGATGTGGAAGTATGAAAAGTACTATGATGTATATATATGTATTGAGAAATGGGATAGGGTAAGGAAATAGCATGATATGCATGTTTTCAATGAAATTCTCAATTTTACATTGTTATTGATGATTGAGAAATGTTGATGATAGGTTGGCTAATTTTACATGTTTTAGCATGAAGAAGCATGCTGTATGAATAAACATGTTTTGAGTTTTAAAAAAAGAGAAAATAGCCATCTATCAGTTTTGAGATGAGATTTGGTATTGAAGCGTTAGCTCACACCCGGTTTAAAGCCTTGATGTATCGTGCGGGAGTTTTAACTCGCACGGGGGTTTTGAGAAAGTGCGAGAACTATGCTCGTACCTGTTTTGTTGAGTTAAGGTAAACCTGGGGGTCTGGGACCCAAGGGGATACCAGCCGACGGCCAATTGAACGGGCTGGGCCTTAACGATAGATCGTACCGCGCTGGAGCTTTGCGTTGACTGTGTGTCACGCTGCTTGCTCACCTGGTATATGAGACATGGTTTAAGGATAAAAAGTCCATCGGAGTTGGAGTATGGACTTGGGTCCACGGTTGTACGTAGAATAGTGTAGTCACCCGTTGGTATACTATGTACCGTGCTGGGTGCACGTGAGTACGAGTATCGCGTAGATGACACACGACGTATCTTCACCGTGAGTATACGAGGAGATGAGGTGGATTGAAATGAGCCGGAGGGTAGGACTGACCCATCCCCCTTCAGGCGAAGTGATACCCTGTGCACACCCGATCAGTGAGGCCTGGGATCACTGACTGTGGCCATAAGTCGTGGATATTTGATTGCCTAAAATTCCATGCCTGTCTCAGAGAATCGAGAAACATAGACAATCTCAGAAAAAGAAAGAGATTTACGAGAAAGAATGATTTGAGAAGTGAAAGAGATTTCGTGTTTTAATAAATCTCCGATTTCACATTCGTGCCATGAGGGCACTATTTATGAACATGTTTTAAATGGAAGTTTGACATTTGATTTACACGAAAATGCTATTGAGAAAAATGTGTTTAAATGCATTGTTCGTATGATATTTCCATTTATAACGAAAACATGGTTTTGGTTTATGCATGCATGGGCTATGTAGGTAGTACGATATCTACCTGCTAGCATACATTTCCTTACTGAGCCGTGGTTTGCTCATCCCACTATTTTCCCCCTCCAGGTACTGAGAAGTAAGAGAGCGGTGATCTCTAAGTCTTTTGTGTTGAACAGCTCCCACAATTCGCAAAGGTATAAGATTTGTATACACGAGTATTTTGTATCTAATATATTGTATCGCACAGTTATATCTTGGAATTGTAATCAGTATTATGGGGATGATATGTAAACACTTGGTATTTATACAATTAATTTTGTGTATTTACACACACACATGGGAGTGTGAATTAAAGATTTAAATATTCCGCTGTAAATAAATAAATTTTTAGTAATTGCATCTTCTCACAGCCCAACCGTAGTAGAGAATGTATGGATAGAAGGGTTCCCGAAAGCGGGGCATGACAGGCTTGGTATCAGAGCATGGTTGGTCTGATGTGAGTTGATGCTTAGGACTAAGAAAACATACATCCCCAAGTTACTGTGCGATATTTAGATACAAATGTGTATACGGAGCTGGTAGTAAATTAAATGTTTGTTATAACGCAGGAAAGTTATCAGGCTAGCGAGTTATGCCTGAGAGACACCGCAAGAGGGGAGAGAGCTCGAGAGCTCGAGGGCAAAATGACAGGACTGAGAGGCACAGTAGATCATCCTCTAGTCGTGAGCCCCAGGAACAAATAGAAGCTTCTGATCCCCGAATAACTCGATTGGAGGAAGACATGCGCACGATGATGACCATGATGGGTCAGATCATGGCTAGGTTTGAGGGTACACCTGGTACAGCGGGACAGGCTGCACCGAATCCCCCAGCAGCTGCACCTGAGCCTGAGAATGTTGCACCTGCGCAAGCTGAACAGGCTAGGCCACGGGAACCTCATATTCGACCGGTACCTCCTCCGGTAGCCCCACATTAGCATGATGATGATTTGGGGTATGGATATGATTGTGATATGGAAAGATTGAGGCACTTTATGGACTTTAAGCCTCCTTCATTTAGCGGGGTAAAGGATCCGACGGTGGCTGAGGACTGGATCAGTCAAATGGAGAAGTTATTCGACTTCTGTAGATGTTCAGATACGGAGAGAGTAGCACTTGCGGCCTTTGTATTGAGAGGCGAAGCAGAGCACTGGTGGAAGTCCGTCAGGCCGATGTTAAGAGCTCAAGGAATGGTTATCACGTGGGATATGTTCTTGGACGTTTTCAGAGAGCAATACATCCCAGATACTGCTCGACGGAGACTACAGATGGAATTTCTGAATCTGACTCAAGGGAATCGAACAGTTGATGAGTACGAGTCATGATTCACTTCACTGGGTCGATATGATCTGGACTCGATCAGGAGTGAAGCTGTCAGAGTCCGTAGATTTGTAGATGGACTGAGGCCTTCGATCCGAGCGAAGTTGGCCCCATTTGATGTCGCTACATATAGAGAGGCCGTGCGACGGGCCCAGTTATGTGAGCAAGATCATGACTTGCAGATTTTTGAGTTTAATTGGGGTAAGGACAAGGGTTCGAGGAAGATGGGAGATGGCAAGAGTGCCAAATTTGGTCGAAAATTCATCAGTAAGCGTCGAAGAGAGGTAGATGATTTCCAGAAAAAGGTTGCTAGACCTTTTATGCCTCCGACTCAGACACCAGCCAGGGGTATAGTGATTGGTGGACCTCGACCGACTACAGATCAGTGTAGGCTATGCGGTCGATACCATGGTGGTAGGCCATGTCATCTTCAGGGTACCCGATGCTTCAGATGTGGTAAATTTGGACATTATGCCAGAGAGTGCCCGGAGATAGTTGACGCAATTCCACAGAGGGGTAAAGAGCCAGAGAGGGTTCCTACAGTTGCACCTCCTGCAAGGAAGAAAGCCTCGGCTGAAGAGAAAGGAAAACAAGTTGTGGGTCAAGGCAGGGTGTATGCGATAGACCAGGCATCGGCTGATACCTCTTCTGAAGTGATAAAAGGTACCATCTTGATTTTTAATCTGGAGGTTATAGCTTTGTTTGATTCTGGAGCTACGCATTCCTTCATATCACCTGCATGTGCATCTAAGTTAAAAGGTTTTGTAGAGCCCACATACTTGAATAGGACCTTACTGATAAGTACTCCAATGAGAGTTAGCCAATTAGTTGAACAAGTGTATAAAGATTGTAAAGTGAGGGTGGGAGATAAGTGCATGACAGCCAACTTGATTTTGTTGAATATGTATGACATTGATGTAATTTTGGGAATGGATTGGTTATCCGCCAATCATGCTGTCATAGACTGTCGTTCTAAGTCCATTAAGTTTTCTCTACCTGAAGAATGTGTTGTAAGATTTTAAGAGAAGAAATGAAATCTTAAATTTTGTATTAAGTAAAGTACTTTGGTATAAATGGCTTGAGTGTTGTTTTGAAGGTTTTGTTGCTTATGTGGTGGATTTGAACAAAGTACATCCGGATATGGAGGACATCTCAGTGGTCAGAGAATTCCCTGATGTCTTTCCAGACGATCTACCAGGATTGCCACCTGATAGAGAAACAGAATTCGGTATAGACTTGACGCCTGGAACCGAACCAATATCTAAGTCACCATATAGGATGGCCCCAGTTGAGTTAGAGGAATTAAGGAAACAGCTGCAAGAGTTGTTAGAGAAGGGGTTCATAAGACCGAGCGTCTCACCATGGGGAGCCCCGATATTGTTTGTGAAGAAGAGAGATGGGAGCCTCAGGTTGTGCATTGACTATCGGATGTTAAACAAGACTACTATCAAGAATAAGTACCCCTTGCCACGCATTGACGATTTATTGGATCAGCTTCGGGGAGCACAGATCTTCTCCAAGATAGATCTGAGGTCTGGGTATCATCAATTGAAGATTCGGAAGGAGGATGTGCCCAAGACAGCATTTCGTACCCGTTATGGCCATTACGAATTTTTAGTGATGCCTTTTGGGTTGACCAATGCGCCGGCAGCTTTTATGGCTCTAATGAACGAAGTATTCAAGCCATACCTGGACCAATTCGTAATTATTTTCATTGATGACATATTGGTGTATTCAAGGTCCAGAGAAGAGCATGAGCAGCACTTAAGGATTATTTTGCAGACCCTTCGAGAGAAAAGGTTATATGCCAAGCTTAACAAATGTGACTTTTGGCTAGAACAGATTTCTTTTCTAGGCCATGTTATATCGAAGGATGGGGTGTCAGTAGATCCATCCAAGATTGAGGCAGTTGTTCAGTGGGAACAACCTAGGACAGTCACAGAGATCAGAAGTTTTCTGGGATTGGCTGGTTACTACAGGAGATTTGTAGAAGGTTTCTCTAGATTAGCTGCTCCATTGACACGTCTTACGAGGAAGAGTGTAGAGTTTTCATGGGATGAAGCTTGTAAGAGGAGTTTTCAGGAACTTAAGCGCAGATTAACTACCGCGCCAGTTCTTGTCATCCCTAACAGTTCAGGGAATTACTCGGTGTATACAGATGCTTCGCATCAAGGACTAGGCTGTGTTCTGATGCAAGATGGAAGGGTAGTAGCTTATGGATCTAGACAGCTGAAAGATCATGAGAAGAGCTACCCCACTCACGATTTGGAGTTAGCGGCCGTAGTGTTTGCGTTGAAGATATGGCGCCACTACTTATATGGTGAGAGATTTTAGATCTTTACGGATCATAAGAGTCTGAAATATCTATTCTCACAAAAGGAGTTAAACATGAGACAGAGGAGGTGGTTGGAACTCCTCAAGGACTATGATTGTGAGATCTTGTACCACCCGGGGAAGGCAAATGTGGTTGCCGATGCATTGAGTCGGAAGAGTCTCGGGTTGGTATCACATATGATGGTTAGAGAGCACGAGTTGTTGGAACAATTCACGAACCTTAGTCTGGATATGACCCTACCTGAGATTGGCAGCTATGGGATCATTGCTAGCTTGAGATTAGAACCGGAGTTGATTGAGAGAATCCGACAAGCTCAGCAAATCGATCAATGGTGTATTGTCATGATTAGCCAAATCCGGAAAGGGAAGGGTGCTGATTTTATATTGAGTCCAGATGGAATACTAAGGTTTAGAGATAGAATATGTGTTCCTAAGGATTTAGAGCTGAGAAAGTTGATCTTATCAGAGGCACACTCGTCGAGATACACGATACACCCGGGGAGTAGTAAGATGTATCAAAATCTCTGAAAAGTATATTGGTGGTCTGGAATGAAGAGAGACATAGCTGAGTATGTCGCTAGATGTCTCATTTGTCAACAAGTAAAAGTCGAACATCAGAAACCAGGAGGACTATTACAACCTCTATCGATACCAACATGGAAGTGGGAGCATGTCACCATGGATTTTGTGATGGGGTTACCGAGAACCCGTAAGAACCATGATGCGATATGGGTGATAGTAGACCGGTTAACGAAATCGACACATTTCTTAGCCATGAGATCTACAGATACATTGAGTGCACTGGCGAATCTGTATGTGCGAGAAATAGTGAGATTGCATGGAGTCCCAGTGAGTGTTGTTTCGGATAGGGATGCCTGCTTCACTTCCCACTTTTGGGGACATTTCCAGGAAGCGATGGGGACCCAATTGAGTTTTAGCACCGCTTTTCATCCTCAGACAGATGGTCAGTCAGAGAGGACTATACAGACCCTGGAGGATATGTTGAGAGCGTGTGTGCTGGATTTTAGAGGCTCATGGGACGATCACTTACCATTGATTGAGTTCGCCTACAATAACAGTCATCACTCAAGTATTGGTATGGCCCCTTATGAGGCACTATACGGTTGTAGATGCCGATCGGCCATTGGTTGGGAAGAAGTTGGTGACAGACAATTGCTCGCTCCCGATTTGGTTAAGCAAGCCTCCGAGGATGTTCAGATAATATGCGAGAGGCTGCGAACAGCTCAAAGTCGACAAAAGAGCTATGCTAACAGGAGACGGAGACCACTTGAGTTTGATGTTGGCGAGTCTGTATTTTTGAAAGTATCTCCTTCTAAGGGAATAATGAGGTTTGGGAAGAAAGGAAAATTAAGTCCTCGTTACATTGGTCCCTTTGAGATTTTGGATAGAGTGGGAGAAGGAGCATATAGGCTAGCCTTACCACCTGAGCTAGCAGAAGTCCACAATGTCTTCCATGTTTCTATGCTTCGAAAGTACTACCTGGATCCGACACATGTAATTAGCTATGAGCCGTTGGAGCTCAAGAAAGATATGTCGTATGTCGAGAGACCGATCAGGGTGTTGGACAGGAAAGAGAAGGTGTTGCGGAACAAGATGATTTCATTGGTTAAGATTTTGTGGCAACATCACACTGTGGAAGAGGCCACATGGGAACTGGAAAGTTTGATGCGGGAAAAGTATCCCGAGTTATTCACAGATTGAATTGGTTCTAATTTGGAGGACCAAATTCTTTAAGTGGGGGAGAATGTGAGACCCCGTACATGTATAGCTATGTATGTAGGAACATGGGAATGTAAATAAAATCATAAGTAAGATGATGTATTGTAATGTGGAGTGTATGCAATGTAAGTTCATAAGATTATGTACGCACTTGTAGTAAGAATTGTAATTATACGTACAAGTTGCATTATGAGTGAGTAGGAGGAAATGAACTTAAAACGAGAAGAATGTGATCGAAATGGAATATGAGAAGTATAGTAAAATGGAAGGAAAGATTTACATAGGTGTATATTTCCATTCGAGTAATATCGTATATATTTGGTCATACAAAGATTTTACACAAGTTTTAACGTGTATGTAGTGAGAATGGATCCCATTTTCAAGTCTCAAAGATGAATGAATGAGGAAATGATCATGGTAGCAAATTAAGGGTGTTTGGTAAGAGTTGTTGCAGAAAAACTGCAGGAAATCTGGAATTTGTGAAGGCCAGATCGATCTCATAGGATGAGAGATCGATCTGGGAGAGCCAGAATGCTCTTATGTGAGAAATGGAAGGGAACAGATCGATCTCCAAAGGAAGCAGATCGATCTCTTTAGCTCTCGGGTTGGAAGCAGATCGATCTCCCATAAGACCAGATCGATCTCCTTAAGCTTCTGTTTGACAGCAGATCGATCTCCAGTCTCGACAGATCGATCTCCTACCTTTAAAACGTCTCAGAAAAGAGGGATTTTTGAGGAACAGATCGATCTCCACCCAAGGAAGATCGATCTCATCAAGTCAAAACTATAAATGGGAGCAGTTGGATCATCAGAATTTCGGGGAAAACATTTCCATTTCACTTCAACTCAAAGAAATCTAGTTTCTCACTCCTAAATCCAGCCATTTTCAGTGAGATTTAAGGAGAGGCTATTAGAGACAAAGTTGTTCACATCAAAGAGAAGAACAACATAGTCTAGAGGCATTTTCCCATTTGAAGGATTGAAGAAATAGAGGGCAATCCTAATTGGAGCAAGAGGAAATCCAATGAGGTAAGTTTCTAATGCAAATACCCAAGTACATTGGTTTGGATATTGATATGGGAAATGGTTAGTATGCATAGACATGATAGAACTACCTAGGATGGAATGAAATGCATATAGCTTAGAAATAGTCAAGTGTGAGAAAGTGGAATGTGGGAGTATTTTTGATGAATGAGATATCTTGAGTGGATGAGTATGTTGTGGAAATGGTTTGGAAATGTTGATATTAGGATAAATTGGGAGATTTACCACAAAGGGTAAAAATGTGTAATTAAGGCATTGGATAAATGCTTAGTTGAATAAGAGTTAGAAACATTAACTCAAATGTTGATGGATGAATTTCAGTTTCGGATGATACGCCGGAGCAAGTCGAGATGAGAACGCGAGAAGCATAAGGCGGATAGTTGCACACAAGTAAAACGAGGTAAGGGACTGTGTGTTAGCTATAGAGATGTTCGTACGTAATTACAGCAATTTCGTAGATATATTGCTAGGACTAGTACGATATTATAAGTTTATGAAATGATGTGGAAGTATGAAAAGTACTATGATGTATATATATGTACTGAGAAATGGGATAGGGTAAGGAAATAGCATGATATGCATGTTTTTAATGAAATTCTCAATTTTACATTGTTATTGATGATTGAGAAATGTTGATGATAGGTTGGCTAATTTTACATGTTTTAGCATGAAGAAGCATGCTGTATGAATAAACATGTTTTGAGTTTTAAAAAAAGAGAAAATAGCCATCTATCAGTTTTGAGATGAGATTTGGTATTGAAGCGTTAGCTCACACCCGGTTTAAAGCCTTGATGTATCGTGCGGGAGTTTTAACTCGCACGGGGGTTTTGAGAAAGTGCGAGAACTATGCTCGTACCTGTTTTGTTGAGTTAAGGTAAACCTGGGGGTCTGGGACCCAAGGGGATACCAGCCGACGGCCAATTGAACGGGCTGGGCCTTAACGATAGATCGTACCGCGCTGGAGCTTTGCGTTGACTGTGTGTCACGCTGCTTGCTCGCCTGGTATATGAGACATGGTTTAAGGATAAAAAGTCCATCGGAGTTGGAGTATGGACTTGGGTCCACGGTTGTACGTAGAATAGTGTAGTCACCCGTTGGTATACTATGTACCGTGCTGGGTGCACGTGAGTACGAGTATCGCGTAGATGACACACGACGTATCTTCACCGTGAGTATACGAGGAGATGAGGTGGATTGAAATGAGCCGGAGGGTAGGACTGACCCATCCCCCTTCAGGCGAAGTGATACCCTGTGCACACCGATCAGTGAGGCCTGGGATCACTGACTGTGGCCATAAGTCGTGGATATTTGATTGCCTAAAATTCCATACCTGTCTCAGAGAATCGAGAAACAGAGACAGTCTCAGAAAAAGAAAGAGATTTGCGAGAAAGAATGATTTGAGAAGTGAAAGAGATTTCGTGTTTTAATAAATCTCCGATTTCATATTCGTGCCATGAGGGCACTATTTATGAACATGTTTTAAATGGAAGTTTGACATTTGATTTACACGAAAATGCTATTGAGAAAAATGTGTTTAAATGCATTGTTCATATGATATTTCCATTTATAACGAAAACATGGTTTTGGTTTATGCATGCATGGGCTATGTAGGTAGTACGATATCTACCTGCTAGCATACATTTCCTTACTGAGTCGTGGTTTGCTCATCCCACTATTTTCCCCCTCCAGGTACTGAGAAGTAAGAGAGCGGTGATCTCTAAGTCTTTTGTGTTGAACAGCTCCCACAATCCGCAAAGGTATAAGATTTGTATACACGAGTATTTTGTATCTAATATATTGTATCGCACAGTTATATCTTGGAATTGTAATCAGTATTATGGGGATGATATTTAAACACTTGGTATTTATACAATTAATTTTGTGTATTTACACACACACCTGGGAGTGTGAATTAAAGATTTAAATATTCCGCTGTAAATAAATAAATTTTTAGTAATTGCATCTTCTCACAGCCCAACCGTAGTAGAGAATGTATGGATAGAAGGGTTCTCGAAAGCGGGGCATGACATATCATATCCCCATACACACAGCAAGGGAAACATATGTCACCACACACAGTAGTGACAATGTCGTATCACACAGATATGAGAAGACTTATGGCCATAGTCAGATTCCAGGTAACACTGATTAGGTGTACGGGAACCCTACGCTTGGGGAGGCAAATCAACCATCCCTTCAGCTCTTACTGACATCACGGCACATCGTACGCCATGGCTAAAGCTCATGGTACATCGTGCTCCTGCGGATCCTTATCACCCATTTCCACAGTCTCAAAATCTCCTGCGAGCAGGTCTGTGTAAGATGAACAACAATACATAACGGCTCTAGTACGATTTTGTACTCATTACATCACATCCATAAACCACGTATGAGCAGCTTATTGCAAGACACAAATCAACGCATGACGACTCTAGCATGGTATTACTAGGAAATTACATGCGAGCATAGTAAGAGCAAGACACATAGCAATACTCGAAGGCTCCAGCATGATTCCCAAAAATCTAGTGCGAGCTCTCGAGTGGAACACACAGCAACACCCGAGGCATTGAGCACTCTTTTGTTTTCTAAAAAATCTCTTTAAAAATAATGTGCGAGTAGGGCTGGTAAATCTATCCTTGCCACTTAGGCTCTAGCATAAGTTCACACAGAATGGAAATAAAAGGCTTCATTCACTGAGTATGAGTAAGAGGGCAATCTCCCCTCAATCAGTCGTTAAAAGCTTTTCATGCAACTTTACTAAATCGAGAGCTAATCTATTATTTACTCTTTCTCAAAACACTTGTAAAAAATCTTTTTTCACAACAAGGCATAGAAGACATGCAATTCACATTGGTAGGTTTATTCTCATACGTAGTTTTCTAACTAGATATTCCAATATCTATATACTTATCGCATATATTTACACATAGCAGGTAGGAAAACATACGTATAGCTATCTCTAATAGCTCGTATAAGTCTCTTACCTCGAATCACGCTCAAAATCACTTTCCTTGATTTCCATTTCTTGTGATCTGTCTAATTGGCTCCGATTATATCTTCAAGAGCTGTGGTTATTGACAATTCACATCAATACAGATTCATTTCACTTGCTTGATATTCAAATCATTGCATTGGGCCATTTATATCTCATTAGGCCTCGTTACATCATTATCGGACCTTAATCATTCTTAAGTCCATTTCGAGTATATAACTTATTTTTTTGAGAATCCCTCAAACTCCCCGAGTCTATTGATTCGTATTAAACTGGTATTAAGCTTACAATACCTCAAGTTCATTATTTCATTTCATTTTGGCATTTCATTGAATACCTCATATACTTACTTTCAACCATTATTGTTTATAGCACATGGATTTCACCAAACTATTATACATGCATATATACATGCTCAATAACATCGATGCACACTTAATTCATCATTAAATCCCTGCCTACTAATCCTTCTCTCATTCAAGCCATTTATAGGTCTTGGAAGATTAGGCATGAACTAAGATGTTTCAACCATGAATCTATATACCAATCAACTCATAAAAGTGTATAGATCAACATAAATGAGATTGTTGCATTGAAATCTTACCAATCTCACCTTTTCTCCTTTTTCACCGAATTTAGGGGAAAACTCCTTTTCTCATTCGATTCAATGATTCAACTTTTCATTTTCAACTATGTTGTTTTTCACCTATTTAGGAACAACTTTGCTGAAATAAACTTTTCTCCAATCTCAATGGAAGGTCTTGATACTTTAGAGAGGAAAACTAGGTCACTTTGCCTTAAAAATGGAAAAGTTTGAGTTGTTTCTCGTGAAATGCAATTCAGCTATCCCATTTTTATAGAAATAGCTTGATGAGATCGATCTCCATAAGTGAGGGATCGATCTTCTCCTACTTTTTATCTCTTGGTATTCCGTTTTGAAGCATGAGGGATTGATCTGTCGAAGAGTATGAGATCGATCTTAACCAGGCAGAGAGCTTCAAAGATCGATCTGCCAGAGGGACGAGATCGATCTGCTTCTGGTTGAGACATAAGGAGATTGGTCTACTTGAGGATGAGATCGACCCTTGCTTGGAAGAAGAATATCGAGATCGATCTGGCTTGAAAGAGAGATCGATCTCCCCTTTCTCTGCAGCTTACTTAGCTGAATTTCATCCCAGATCCTCAAAGCTAACTTCATATCAATTTACCCCACTACTCATTTTGCATTCATTCCACCTTTATCACTTGAAAAGGTCCATTTCTTATAATTCGTACTTAATGAAACTTATGTGTGCATCACGAACTCATATAACAAGTGTGTACATCTAATCTGCGGACCTTATATCTCTTATTATTCATATTACATGCACAAGTGTATACTTAGGGAATCATAAGGGTTACATATGAAAATACGGGTCTTACATTCCTCCCCTCCTTTAAGAAATTTGGTTCTCCAAATTAGAACCAAGTTATTCCTCAAAAAGTCAGGGGTACTTCTTACGTATAGAGTTCTCCAACTCCCAAGTAGCTTCCGCTGAAGAATGGTTCTGCCAGAGAACCTTAATAAGCGGAATCATCTTGTTACGTAGCACATTTTCCATCCTATCTAGTATCCTGATATTTTCTCTTCATATGACAAATCATTCTTGAGCTCTAATGGCTCATACTGAATACATGAGTTGGATCTGGATAGTACTTCTGAAGCATCGATACGTGGAAGACATTCTGTATGCCTGCTAGCTCCGGTGGCAATGCTAGCCTGTAGGCCTTATCTCCCACATGCTCTAGTATCTAAAATGGTCCGATATACCGAAGGCTTAACTTTCCCTTCTTACCGAACCTCATAATCCCTTTCGAGAGAGAGACTTTCAAGAAAACTAAGTCACCCACAATGAACTCTAGTGGCCTCCGTCTCAGGTCAGCATAACTTTTCTGCCTGCTCTTGTGAGATTTAAGAATTGTAGATATATTTTAATGATGTAATAAGAACTTGAAGTGTAATTTATTGAGCTAAGTGAATTGTGAAAATTATATTTGGAGATTTATATGTAAGTGTTTAACATAAGTGTGAAACTAAAAGGTCAGATCGATCTTGGAGAAGGAGAGATCGATCTGGTGAGTTAAAAATGACAAGGAAGGAGGAATTTAAAGAGCAGATCGATCTCCAATGGAAGAGGATCGATCTCCTTATGATTCTGTTTAAGAGAAGATCGATCTCATGAGGAAGGGATCGATCTCTAAATGTTCTGTTTGGGAGAAGATCGATCTCCTCAAGGAGCAGATCGATCTCATAAAGCCATAAAGAGATCGATCTCACCCTTCGACAAATCGATCTCCTAGGCATAAAATTGCCCCAAATCGTCCCCAAATTCAAATACAGATCGATCTCAGCCAGATCGATCTCCTACCCTCCGTCTATATAAGGAACCCCTGCTTTCTCCTACAATTTCATTTTCTCTCTCTTCTAAACCCCATTTTCACCGAGCCCTAGCTTTCTCACTCATCCAAAGCACCCATTTTCGTCCAAATCAGAGGCTGTGGCAAGAAGGAAAGTTGTTCCTCATCAAAGGGAGAACAACATACTTGGAAATCGTAAGACGGATTGAATCGAGGCAAGAGATAAGCTCTCCACAAGTTTTGGGTAATTTTTAAACCTCGATCTTGATATTTGAGATGATTTTGGTGATAATGGTTGTTGGCATTGTGTTGAAATAGTTGGAAAATGATTAGGGATTAATGAAATTACGATGTAGTTAGAGTGATGATGATATTTAGCAATTTTGATAATTTTGAAAATTTTGAGCTATAAATGGAAATTTAGACAATGTGGTGAATTAGCATAGATAAGTTGACATGAGAAATGTAGAACGTGGAGATGTTGTGAATGAGATTGTAGTTTGGGGTAGAGCTACGAGAATCAAGCGGTATGAGGTGTTATGAGCAATTATGCTCGATTTTGAGAATTGAGGTTACTGTAATGATGAGTATTGATGTTTTAACATCGTTTGGACAGCTCGGGAGTTCCAGAGTAGAATGCGAGACTAGTCCGTGACAAGGGGGAAACAATTGCACTATACGAGGTGCAAAGAGGTAAGGGAAACTAAACCATTTGTGTATGTGATTTGTGAACTATTATAGCATGATTTGCAATTTATAAAACAAGCATGTTTGATGTGTTGTGTTTTGATGAGAATGCACACGGTTTTTATAGCTGGTTGGAGCCCATTATTTCATGAGTTTATAAGCTGAGTGTGAAATTGCTTTATAAACCGTTGAGGTTGTGTGAGAAATGAATTGGGCTCTACGTTAAGGCAATATCGAGATTTGAGAAATCTGTACGTGCTTTGCCAGTTGAAACTCGGTTTTAATATGTTTTGTGTTGAGTACAAAACGGTTTTCAAATGAGTTTTATGAGAGAAAAACCACAATGAGTTCTACGTGAAGGCAAACCAGTCTTATGTAATAAAGACTTAGGTGTGTGATTTTGAGTACACACCGAACATTGCTCTGGTAGCATGTAAGTCCGATTCTTCTCCGTTCTGGTAACATGAGATCCCCCAATCTGTGGCTATGCCATGTATATTTGGTGGCCGTTGCCACGTGAGAACCCTAATTGGTGGCCGTTGCCACGTGAGATCCCCCATTATGTGGCTGTGCCATGTATATTTGGTGGCCGTTGCCACGTGAGAACCCTAATTGGTGGCCGTTGCCACGTGAAACCCTATTCTATGGCTGTGCCACGTGTAAATCTAAATCAGTGGCTATGCCACGTATATTTGGTGGCCGTTGCCACGTGAAACCCTATTCTGTGGCTGTGCCACGTGTGAATCTAAATCAGTGGCTATGCCACGTATATTTGGTGGCCATTGCCACGTGAGAAACCCCATTCTGTGGCTATGCCACGTATATTTGGTGGCCGTTGCCACATGAGAAACCCCATTCTGTGGCTATGCCACGTATATTTGGTGGTCGTTGCCACGTGAGAAACCCTATTCTATGGCTGTGCCACGTATATTTGGTGGCCGTTACCACGTGAGAAACCCTAGTGGCTATGCCACGTGTGTTTGGTGGCTGCGTCACGTGCATTATTATTACAGTGATTTTATCACGTATATTGAGAAAGCCATTATCGCATTATTTTCACATGCTTGTTATTGCTCTATACTGAGCATTTTACTTCATGTTTCCACATGATTTTGAGATATGAGAATGTTGTTTTGAGAACTTTCATGCTATGGTTTTCAAATGAGTATACTGAGTTTCACATGCAAATAAATATTTTATGATGTGCATTATGGTTTATATAACGAGTCCCTTACCCCCCTTACTGAGCGATTTAGAAGCTCACCCTATTTTCTTTTTCCCCCAGATTTCTTCAAGTGAAAAGGGTTTCCCTGCGATGTACGGAGTAGTGGCTAGTGGAGGACTTGAGCTCCAGGCCACATATATTGTATTTTGAGGTATCTTTTATCTTTTCATGTACCCAGACAATTATTGTAATTACAGACACTTGATGTATAAGATTGTATGGGATGTATTAGGATTAATTAACTTGAGATCGAGTAATGTATATGATATAATATATACTATTTAATGACGAGATCCTGAGGTATGATAAGTGTGATGATATATGACACTGCACAGGAATGCACTCTTCATTGTGAATTGTTGAGTAAAAAGTTTTAAATTGGCCCTATTGTTCGCGTTTTCGGGGTGTGACAGCTCTGAGCTGTTCTCAATCTCTCACAAATCAGCTGAATAACCTTAGAGGCTTCCTGTACCAAATCAGGAGCAAAAATTTTTCTTTCACCCACTTCTTTCCAACCAATCGGGGAACGACACCTTCTACCATACAAGGCCTCATATGGTGCCATCCTGATACTCGAGTGGTAACTATTGTTGTATGCGAATTCGACTAACGGTAGGTGATCATCCCAGGAGCCTTTAAAATCCATTACACTTGCTCTCAACATATCTTTTAACGTCTGGATGGTTCTATCTGACTGACCATCAGTCTGAGGATAGAAAGTAGTACTGAAACTCAATGGGGTTCTCATAGCTTCCTGAATTTTTCCCAAAAGTGAGAAGTGAAGTGGAAATCCCTATCCGATACGATGCTCACTGGAACACCATGTAGCCTTAGTACCTCTCGTACATATAACTCTGCCAAACTACTCAAAGTATCCATAGATTTCATAGCTAGAAAGTGGACGGATTTCGTCAATCTATCCACCACTACCCAGATAGCATCATGGTTCCTCTTAGTCCTCGATAATCCCATGATGAAATCCATGGTGACATGCTCCATTTTCCAAGTTAGTACAGGTAAAGGTTGCAATAACCCTGCAGGCTTCTGATGCTCTACCTTTACTTGCTGACATACAAGACATCTTGCCACATACTTTGCGATATCCTTTTTCATCCCTGACCACCAATACACTTTTCGAAGATTCTGATACATCTTATTACTCCCCGAATGCAATGTATAGCTCGATGAATGAGCTTCTATCAAAATCAATCTCTTTAGTTCTGGGCCATTGGGAACGCAAATCCTACCTCTAAACCTCAGTAGGCCATCATCACTCACTAAGAAATCAGCCACATCACCCTTCTGAATTTGACTCACACGATCCTCACATAGTAGATCGGCATGCTGAGCCTGGTGTATCTGGTCAATCAAATCTGGTTCCACTCACAGGCTAGCTATCAAACAGTCCTGTCAATACGAAGAGGGTCTATATCAACCTGAGGTGAGCAAACTGCTCGAGCAGCTCATATTCCCCAACCATCATGTGCGATACAATTTCAAGGTTTTTTCTACTCAGGGTATCAGCCACAACATTAGCCTTTCCTGGATGGTACAGTATCTTATACTCATAATCTTTTAGAAGCTTTATCCATCATCTTTGCCTTATATTTAACTCTTTCTATGAGAACAGATATCTGAGGCTCTTATGATCTGTATACACCTAAAATTTCTCACCGTACAAGTAGTAGCGCCATATTTTCAATGCAAATACCATGGCTGCCAACTCTAAATCATGGGTCGAGTAGTTCCTCTCATGGTCCTTAAACTGTCTGGATCCATAGGCTACTACCTTCCCGTCCTACATTAACACACAGCCCAGTCCCTGTCTTGAGGCGTCTGTATACACTGAGTAACCTCTTGAGCTGGTGGGTATAGTGAGTATAGGTGCGGTGGTTAGTCTATGTTTTAATTTGCAGAAACTCCTTTCACATTTATTATCCCACTCAAATACCACATTCTTTTGAGTAAGACGTGTTAATGGAGCAGCAACTTAAAGAATCCCTCAATAAACCATCGATAATAACCTGTTAAACCCAAGAAACTGCGGATTTCTATAACCGTCTTGAGTCTTTCCCACTATATCACAGCCTCTATCTTGGACGGATCCACTAATACACTGTCTCTCGAGACTACATGATCCAGAAACGATATCTCACTCAACCAGAAATCACACTTGTTGAGTTTAGCATACAACTCCTGATCTCGGAGGGTCTGTAACACTGTTCTCAAATGTTGCTCATGCTCTTCCTTGGATTTCGAGTACACCAATATGTCACCAACAAAGATAAGCATGAAGTTGTCTAGGTATGTCTTAAATACGTCATTCATCCAAGCCATAAATATTGTAGGAGCATTCGTCAACCCAAATGGCATAACCAAAAACTCATAATGGCCATAACGGTTCTGAAATGCTGTCTTACGTACATCTCCACTGCGAATCTTCAATTGATGATACCCAGATCTCATATCAATCTTTAAAAAGACCTGTGCTCCCTGCAATTGATCCAATAGATCATCTATCCGTGGAAAGGGTATTTATTCTTGATGGTAGCTTTATTCAACAACTGATAATCTATACACAGTTGAAAACTCCCATATTTCTTTTTTACAAACAAAATCGGTGCTCCCCACAATGATACACTTGGTCTGATAAACCCCTTATCCAATAACTCTTGCAATTGCTTCTTTACTTCCTTCAATTCAATCGGAGCCATTCTATACAGTGGCTTGGATATCGGTTCAGTTCCAGGCACCAAATCAATACAGAATTCCATTTCTCTGTCTGGTGGCAACCCTAATAATTCTTTCAGAAAGACATTGGGGAATTCTCTAACCACTGGGATGTCAGCTATGTTCGGGTACACCTTATCCAAGTCAACCACATAGGCGATTAAACCTTCAACACATTATTATTACATTCGTTAGTAAGGTCATCCATCCTTAGAAATAATTTACTACTTCTTGCATTACTTTTCAAATCTTACAATGTACTTTTTTGGGATGGAAAACATTACTGTCTTAGCATAACAGTCTAAAACAGCATGGTTTGTAGCCAACCAATCCATTCCTAGTATTACATCGAAATCCTTCATAGCTAATAGGATGAGATCAGTCGACATGTCCTTTTCTCCTACTTTTAACTTACAATTCTTACATACATACTCCATCATTACATTGTCTATCACTAGAGTACTTATAAGTAAAACTCTACCTAAGGGTATAGGTTTCACATGTTCACATAGTTTACATGCAAATGAAGACGATATGAATGAATGCGTGGCACCAGGATCAATTAATGCTAATGCCTCAAAATCAAAAACTTGGATGGTACCTTTAATCACATCCGAGGAAGCCTCTACAGATACCTGGTCCAATGCAAACACTCACCCTCGACCAACAGCTTGCTTCCCTTTCTCTTCAGCTGTAGCCTTCCTCTTTGGTATATGTGTCTCAACTGTAGCCTTCTCCGGCTCTTTATCTTTCTGTGGGGCTATATCAATCAACTTTGAGCATTCACGAGCTATGTACCTTGGTTTACCAGACCTATAACATGATCTCATCGATAAAAGGCATGGTCTACCCCCATGATATCTACCACATAACCTGCACTGGTCTGTGGTAGGTCGAGATCCGCCAATAACTATGCCCCTCGAAGCTGGATGAACTGGAGGCTTCGCATGCCTCTCTCATACCTCCTCTATCTTAGGCCCCTTACCAAATAACCTTCGGCCCTTTCTGAACCCTCTATCATAAACTGACCTCTTTCGATCTCTATCTCGGCCTTTACCACTCCTGCTCAATTTTGAGGCATGCAACTCATAATCTTGCTCACATAGTTGAGCTCTACGTACTGCCTCATCGTAGGTGGTAATTCCAGTAGAGCTAATCGAGCTTGGATGGAAGGTCTCAGTCCCTCAAGAAATTTTTGAACCTTTCTGTCCTCAAGGCTCATAGTGACTGTATCATATCTGCCCAGGGATGGGAATCCAGACTCATACTCATCCACTATCCGGTTTCCCTGAGTCAATGTCATAAATTTCATCTGCATCTTTCTCTGAGCAGTAGCTGGAATGTACTGCCTCCTAAAGGCATCCAAGAATATATCCCATGTCGCAACTTGGTGCTGTGCACTCAACATCGACTGTATGGCCATCCACGAATGCTCAGCCTCATCCTCTAATACGAAAGCGTAAAGGTGACCTTCTTGGTGTCGAAGAAATGGAAAAATTGGTAGAGCTTCTCCATACTACGTATCCAATACTCAGCTAATACTGGGTTCTTCACCCCACTAAATGAAAGTGGTTCAAACTTTCGAAACTCTCTTAGTCTACCCAGATCACAATCATACACTCCTTCACCACCAACCTGTTGTGGAGCTATAGGATCCTGAACTGGAGGGGGTACAGAAATCTCTGCCTCGGCATTCTGAGGTCTCGTGTAGGCGGTGCAAGCTGTGCAGGCTCATGTCTCTCAGGTGCAGTAGCCTAACCAGTAGGGTTCTCCTGTCTACCCTCATATCTAGCCATCGCTTGTATAGACAACTCCATAACTATGTCTACACTGCTCTGTAATTGTGCTATACGTTCCTCAATGGCCTCACTAAGACCAGGTGGATCTCGACTAGAACTAGACCAACTGTGTCTCTCGGGCTCATCTCTACGCCCTTGAGAGAACGAACTCTCTCCTCTACGAGTACGTCGTCTATCAGACATCCTGCATACTCAAAATAAGTGTCTCAGTCACATTTTCCAGCTTCGTATACATAATTGTATCCTAATAATGGACAGTACTTTGGGGATGTATAACTTCTTAACTTTGGATACTAACTCAAATCAGACCAACTCTGCTCTGATACCATTAATTCATGTCACAACCCTTACTCTCTATCCGTGACCTTTACCTTACTTTCAAACAGTTGGGCTGTAAGTCAACATCCAATTCATATCTCATCCATTTTAGTTTAATAAATTCATACAAATGAAGTAGAATAGAAACTGGACTTTTAAATATATATGTGCGGAAGTGTTTACATCAGTTTCTATTATATACATCCCCCAAATTACAACATACATACTTTACTCTGCATTAATTTACAGGATACAAAATTTTTCTTTCAACTCAAGTGTGTACCTCTCTATACTGCTAGATGACCGAAGAAACACGATAGTAGGGATGACTACAGTGTAATCACTACTGCGTAGAATCTGTGGAGGAGAAATAAGGGGGTGAGCTAACACGTTCAGTAAGGAAAATATGAAAGCAAGTAGATAACTACATTATCTACATGCTTAAAATACATATACATTCATTTTCCCTTAGAAAACATATGTAATCTCTTTAAAATAACTTATATCAATGCGAAACCATTAATTCGCTAGACGGGTATATGCATATTCGCACGACATACTCTTTTCACACAACTCATCTTTAAAATCATTGAGTACACATTTAGAAAATCACTTTGCGTACAACAAATCAATGCATATATGAGACATAATTATATGTTATCATATCCCCAGACACACAGCAAGGGAAACATATGTCGCCACACACAATAGTTATCACATAGATATAAGAAGACTTATTACCATAGTTGGATTCCAGGCAACACTGATCAGTTGTGCGGGAACCCTACGCTTGGGGAGGCAGATCAACTATCCCTTCAGCTCTTATTGACATCACGACACATCATACTCCATGGCTAAAGCTCACGATACATCGTGCTCCCGTGGATCCTTATCACCCATTTTCACTGTCTCAAAATCTCGTGCGAGCTGGTCTGTGCAAGACACACAGCAATAGACGATGACTCTAGCATAGTTTTGTACTCATTACATCACATCCATAAACCATGTGCGAGCAGGTCAATGCAAGACACACAATAATACACGACATCTTTGGCATGGTATTACTAGGAAATTACATGCGAGCATACTCAGAGCAAGACACACAGCAATACTCGAAGGCTCTAGCATGATTCCCAAAAATCTAGTGCGAGCTCTCGAGTGGAACACAAACATCACCTGAGGCATCGAGCACTCTTTTGTTTTCTAAAAAATCCCCTTAAAAATAATGTGCGAGCAGGGCTAGTAAATTTACCCTCGCCACTTAGGCTCTAGCACAAGTTCACACAGAAAGGCAATAGAAGGCTTCATTCACTGAGTATGAGTGAGAGGACAATCTCCCTTCAATTAGTCATTAAAAGCTTTTCATGCAACTTTACTAAACCGAGAGCCAATCTATTATTTACTCTTTCTCAAAACACTTGTAAAAAACCTCTTTTCACAACAAGGCATAGAAGACATGCAATTCATACTGGTAGGCTTATTCTCATACATAGTTTTCTAACTAGATATTCCAATATCTATATACTTATCGCATATATTTACACACAGCAGGTAGGAAAACATATGTATAGCTATCTTTCATAGCTCGCATAAGTCCCTTACCTCGTATCATACTCGAAATCACTTTCCTTGATTTCCACTTCTTGTGATCTGTCTAATCGGCTCCGATTATATCTTCCAGAGCTACGATTATTGACAATTCACATTAGTACACATTCATTTCACTTGCTTGATATTCAAATCAATGCATTTGGCCATTTATATCTCATTGGGCCTTGTTACATTATTACCGGACCTTAATCGTTCTTAAGTCCATTTCGAGTATATAACTCATTTTTTGAGAATCTCTCAGATTCATCGAGTCTATTGATTTGTATTAAATTGATATTAAGCTTAGAATACCTCAAGTTCATTATTTCATTTCATTTTGGCATTTCATCGAATACCTTATATACTTACTTTCAACCATTATTGTTTCTAGCACATGGATTTCACCAAACTATTATACAAGCATATATACATGCTCAATAACATTGATGCACACTTAATTCATCATTAAATCCCTGCCTACTAATCCTTCTCTCATTTTGACACATCAAGCCATTTATAGGTCTTGGAAGATTAGGCATGAACTAAGATGTTTCAACCATGAATCTATATACCAATCGACTCACACAAGTGTATAGATCAACATAAATGAGATTGTTGCATTGAAATCTTACCAATCTCACATTTTCCCCCTTTTTCACTGAATTTAAGGTAAAACTCCTTTTCTCATTCGATTCAACGTTTCAACTTTTCATTTTTAACTATGTTGTTCTTCACCTATCTAGGAACAACTTTGCTATAATAAACTTTTCTCAAATCTCAATGGAAGGTGTTAATACTTTAGAGAGGGAAACTAGGTCACTTTGCCTTAAAAATGGAAAGGTTTGAGTTGTTTCTCGTGAAATGCAATTTAGCTATCCCGTTTTTATAGAAATAGCTTGATGAGATCGATGTCCATAAGTGAGGGATCGATCTTCTCCTACTTTTTGTCTCTCGATATTCAGTTTTAAAGCATGAGGGATCGATCTGTCGAAGAGTATGTGATCGATCTTAACCAGGCAGAGAGCTTTAAAGATCGATCTGCCAGAGGGACAAGATTAATCTGCTTCTGGTTGAGACATAAGGAGATTAGTCTACTTGAGGATGAGATCGATCTGGCTTGAAGGAGAGATCGATCTCCCCTTGCTCTACAACATACTTAGCTGAATTTCATCCTAGATCCTTAAAGCTAACTTCATATCTATTTACCCCACTACTTATTTTGCATTCATTCAACATTTATCACTTGAAAAGGTCCATTTCATATAATTCATACTTAATGAAACTTGTGTGTGCATCATGAACTCACATAACAAGTGTGTACCTTTAATCTACAGACCTTACATCACTTATGATTCATATTACATGCACAAGTGTATACTTAGGGAATCATAAGGGTTACATATGAAAATACGGGCCTTACAGTGATAAGGAGAACAACATAGTCAAAAACTATAGGTTGAGTTGTTGAATTAAAGGAGCAAAGGGGTTCTTCCCCAAATTTGGCAAAAAGAGAAAAAAAGTCAAGCTAGGTGAGATTCTAATACACCAACTTCAAGTATGTTAATCTAGACATTTTGATGAGTTGATTGGTGTATGTATTATTGGTTGAAACATCTATGAGCATGCTTAATCATCCATGACCTAAAATGGGTGTAATGTGAGAAAGTGAGAGAAAGTTGATTAGGCATGGATTTAATGATGATTTAAGCATGAATTGATGTTATTAAGCATGTATACATGATTCTAAGATAGTGTTGTGAAATCCATATGTTAGAATAGATGATGATTAAAAATAGGCATAAGGGGTGTATAATGAAATGTCATAATGAAGAAAAATGATGAACTTAAGGCATTGTGAGCTTAAGGTCGGCTCAATACAAATCTGTAGACTTGATGAGTCTAATTGATTTTCGAGAAATAAATAATCCAATTGAAATGGACTTAAGAGAGAATAAAGTCTAAAAAGATGTAATGAGGCCAAATTGGTGTAAATGGGCCCAATGCATTGAATTGAATTACATGTAACTAAGAATTAAGTATAGAAGATTATACTGATATGAATTGCAAATACTTTGCAGCTCCTGAAGATATAAATTGGAGCTGATTAGACCAGATCACGAGCAGTGGAAATCAAAGAACGTGATTCGAGTGTGATTCGAGGTAAAGGATTTATGCGAGCTATTAGAGATAGCTATACGTATATTTCTTACCTTTTGTGTGCAATTAAATACTTTAGAGTATTTAGCTATTTGAATATATACGTGATAATCAAGCTATAAGAAGAAACGTATATGCATAAATTGCATGTTTTTAATGTCTTTATCATGAATAAATGCTTTGTGTATGTTTTGTAAGTGTTTGAGAAAGAGTAATAATAGACTGGCTCCCAATTTAATGATTTCCATAAAATTATATGTTTTATTAAGTGAAAAGCGTGTAACGAGTGATTAAAGGGAAATTGCCCTCTGCAAGACCCGTAAATTTTTATGTATTGTTTATGATTTCGGAATGTATAGACAAATTTTATTATATATGAATCATAAGAAATGGATGTTTTTAATTTCTAAGTGTGAATGAAATGCAAGTTAAGTATAGAAGCAATTGAATGTGAGTTTAACTTTAAAAATTTGGAAAAATTACAGCTGAAATGTTGCAAATACAGGGTAGATCGATCTTATTGCAAGGGGAGATCGATCTTATTTCCTTGAAATGCAATGCCACAGCATTTTGCAAGAGGGAGATCGATCCCTCACTCAAGCAGATCGATCTCAAGTTACTTCTGTTTAGACCAGATCGATCACCTCCCATAAGGTAGATCGATCTCTAGTTGCCTCTAGATAGGTCAGATCGATCTCTTCTTAAGGCCAGATCGATCCCTGAAGCCTTTTGCTTGGCCAAGATCGATCCTATCCCATGGTTAGCAAATAGGTAGATCGAGCTCATGCAAATAGGTAGATCAATCTCATTTCATTTGAGTAGATCGATCTCTCACCCTTAGAGATCGATCTCATAATGTTTTCCCTATAAAAATTCATCGGTTGAACTTGCATTTTATGAAAAACAACTAATTTCCTCCATTTTTAACAAGTGACCTAGTTGTCTCACTCTAAAATCATCACTTTCCAATCAATTTTGAGAGAAGTTCCTTTAAGCAAAGTTGTTCCTAGTGAGGAAGAGAACAACATAGTCAAAGATTGGAAGCTAAAATCTTGAATTGAAAGAGAAAATATATTTTTCCCCAATTTGGCAATAAGAGAAAAAAGTTAAGCTAGGTATGATTTCAATACAGCATCTTCTAGTATGTTAATCTAGACATTTTGATGAGTTGATTGGTGTATATTGAAATATTCATTTACATGCTTAAATAACCATGAGCTAGAATGGGCTTAGTGAGAGAAAGTTGAAATGTCATGGAGTTAGTGATAATTTAAGCAATTAGAGATGTTAGTAAGCATGCATAGATGATTCTAAGGTAACTTTGTGAAATCCATATGTTGGAATGGTGATGATTGAGAATGGGCATAAGAGGTGTTTGATAAAATGCCATAGAGAAAGAAAATAATGAACTTAAGGCATTGTGAGATTAATGTCGGTTCAATATTAATCAGTAGACTCTAAGAGTAATAAGGCCAAATTGGTGTAAAATGACCCAATATATTGAATTGAACTTCATGCAAGTGAGAATTAAGTATATTAAGTATATTGATATGAATTGTAAGTCATTGTAGCTTCTGGAGACACAATTGGAGCTGATAAGACCAGATCACGAGCATTGGAAATTAAGGAAAGTGATTCAAGCGTGATTCGAGGTAAGTGATTTATGCGAGCTATTAGAGATAGCTATACGTATGTTTCTTACTTGCTGTGTGCAAATAAATACGATAATGTATATAGGTATTGATATATCTATGTGAAACTAAGTATAAGAAGAAGCCTATAAACATGAATTGCATGACTTCAATATCTTGTTGTGAAAAGATGTTTTGCAAGTGTTTTGAGAAAGAGTAAAAATAGAGTGGCTCTCAATTTTGTATTTTGCATGAAAAGCTTTTAACGAGTGATTGAAGGGAGATTGGCCTCTCACTCATACTTAGTGAATGGAGACATCTATTCATTTTCTATGTGAATTTGTGCTTGAGCCAAAGTGGCAACGGTAGATTTACCAGCCATGATCGCATTTCATTTTAAAAAGGATTTTCGAGAAAAGAAAAAGGTACTAGAGCTGAGTGAAGCTATGTGATCCACTCGAGAGCTCGCACTAGATTTTGAGGAATCATGCTAGAGCCTTTGAGCACTGCTAGCTGATCTTGCTCTGACTATGCTCACATGTGACCCCCTCAATTTAAAGTGATGAGACAAAACTGTGCTGGATGCCTCAAGTATGCTGTGTGATCTTACGTTGAGTTGCTCGTACATGGTTTTATGATGTTTTCTGTGTGATGAGTGAAACCGTGCTTGATGCCTCAAGTATGCTGTGTGATCTTACATTGAGTTACTCACGCGTGATTTTATGATGTTTGTTGTGTGATGAGTGAAACCGTGCTCGATGCCTCAGGTATGATATGTGATCTTACGCTGAGTTGTTCGCACGCGATTTTGACACAATGGAAATGGGTGGTAAAGGATCCACGGGAGCTCGATGTATTGTGAGCGTTAGCCATGGAGTACGATGTGTCGTGATATCTTAGTGATTCTGTGTGAGCTGAAGGGATGGTTGATCCGCCTCCCCAAGCATTGGATTCCTGCACACCTGATCAGTGTTACTTGGAATCCGGACTATGGCCATAAGTTCTTCTATTTGTGTGATATGACATTTTATCACTATTGTGTGAGGTGATATATGTCCCCCTGCTGTGTGATACAGGGTGATTTGATATCTCATATTATGTCTCATGTAAATTGATTTACTAAGTAATTTTCTATGTGTAAAGAGATTTATAAGTGTGTACTGTGTGAAATGAAAAATAAAGCTGTGTGGTTTTGAAAAATTAAGCTGTGTGAATTGATGATGTATATGCATATACCTATCTAGCGAATTAATGGTTTCGCATCGATGAAACCTATTTTCAAAGAAATGCATATGTTGTAAAAGGAAAATAACTGCTTATATTTTAAGCATGTAGATAGTGTAGTTATCTACCTGCTTTCATACTTTCCTTATTGAGCGTGTTAGCTAACCCCCTTATTTCTTCCTCCACAAATACTACGCAGTAGTGAGTTACTGTAGTTGTCCCTGCTACGATGTTCTCCAGTTCTCCAGCAGTATAGAGGTATACACATATGAGAAAAAGTTTTGTATCCTGTAAATGAATGCACAATATAATTATCTTTTGTATGAAAATGATGTAAATGATAGAAACTGATGTAAACGTTTCCGCATATTTATAAAAGAACAGTTTCTATTTCATTAATTGAGTCTTAAATTATGAATGGATGAGATGTGTATATGGATGTTGACTCACAACCCAACTGTTAATAGTAAGTTAAGTCACGGGAAGAGGGTCGTGATAGAGATTGGTATCAGAGCTGAGTTGGTCCGATATGTGTCAGAATCCATAGTTACGAAAATATGCATCCCTAAAGTACTGTGCATTATTTGGACACAATTGTGTATATCGAGCTGGAAAAGTAACTGAGACACTTGTTATTTAGTATGCAGGATGTCAGATAGATGATGTACTCGTAGAGGAGAGAGTTCACGCTCTCAGGGGCATAGAGATGAGTTTGAGAGGCGCAGTGGGTCCAGTTCTAGTAGAGATCCACCTGGTCTTAGTGATGCTGTTGAGGCACGTATTGCGTAATTATAGCACAGTGTAGACACTGTTAGATAGATGTTCACACAGGTGATGGCCAGATTTGAGGGTAGATAGGAGAACCCTACTGGTCAGGCTGCTGTATTTGAGAGACATGAGCCTACACAGCCTGTACCAAGACCCCGAGCTACAGAGGTAGAGATTCCTGCACCTCCTCTAGTTTAGGACATTCCCCCACCAGTTTAGGATCCTGTAGCTCCACAACAGGTTGGTGGTGAAGGAGTTTATGATTGTGACCTGGGCAGACTGAGACATTTCAGGAAGTTTGGACCTCCTTCGTTCAGTGGGGTGAAGGTCCCAGTGTTAGCGGAGCATTAGATTCGCAGTATGGAGAAACTCTACAGATTTTTCCATTACTCTGCCTTAGAGAAGGTCACCTTTGCGGCCTTTGTATTAGAAGATGAGGCCGAGCATTGGTGGATGGCCACCCAGTCGATCTTGAGTGCACGTCACCTGGTGGTGACTTGGGATATATTTTTGGATGCCTTTAGGAGGCAGCACATTCCAGCCACTACCCAGAGGAAGATGCAGATGGAATTTCTGACCTTGACTCAAGGGAACCATACAGTTGATGAGTATGAGTTTGGATTCACATCCCTGGGCAGATATGACACAGTGACCATGAGCTGTCAGGACAGAAAGGTCCAAAAATTTATGGAGGGATTGAGACCTTCGATCAGAGCTCGATCGACCCTATTTGACATTACTACCTACGACAAGGCAGTACGTGATAATTCTATATTTTTAGAATTATTTGTGGTTAATTTCCTAATTAATTATTTAAATCCCCAATTTATTTTTTTAATTATCCCCTTTATTTAATTAAAATTCTCATGTTTGCAGATAAATTAAATTCGGATGAATTTTGAATATTTCGGTAGAAAATGGATCGAAATTGAGCTAAAATTAAGATTGGACCACGCGGACAACACGAGCCTAGCACATCTAATTGGACAAAAAGACAGATGACATGAAAATATTATTTTTTCAAGGAGCTAATGGTGTGAAGTCAAGTGGCCAAACAATGCCACTCATCTAGGATAAAAAAAATTATTACAAAAAAAATTATTACAATTGTACCCCTAAGTGTGTATCTAAATAGAAAAAGATGGCAATTGAAAAAGGGGTAGCCTAGGTTAGAATAGAAGTAATTTAGGAGTAGATGTAAAATTAGGGTAGAATAGCTTTTAGGTTAATTTTACAAGCTTTCTTTAAAATTCCCGAATAGTTTTTTCTTTAGAAGTTGATTTACTGTTCATTCCATTCTTCTTTATGTTTTTCAATTGTCTTGGATAATTTTATTTCAATAAAAAAAAGCAATTTCATTCATGCTCTCGGTTTACTTCTTATTTCAGTTTTCTTTCTTTGATTTTCTACTGCTTATTCATATTTACAATCGCTCTTTATGCTTCAACTGTTATTGCCATTGTCCTGTTCTGATGCCTTGATGCAAGATTCAATGCCGTGTACTGTTCCTGCATTACTGGCACAGTGGAACATCGGTAAGATGAGAAAATAATGAAGCCAAGCATGACCTCTGGAGCTTGCATTTCTCTGTTTTATGGTTTCCTCTAGTTCGGTTTCATCTTTAGTTACTGAGTTTTTCTTTTTTCTTTTTCTTTTGCTTTAAGTTTAATGACTTTTAGTGCATTATAGTTTCTATTTCATTATCTACTTCCATTCACTGCATTATATTAATACCTCACTTCTGTACATTTTAGAAGATTAGCTTTCGGTTACTAGGTTAGCATCTAGTTAGATTTGTTTTGCATTTGCTCATCTTTACATTTTCTTTTTCTTCTTTTCTTTTGCTTGTTGGTACTGATGAGGGTAAGTTTACTGCCGTGTGGAATAGAGTATAGGATGAGTGAACTCATACAGTATACATAGGTTACACATTCTCCTCTGTTATTTATCTATTATACTGTTTATCTGAGTTTATTTGTGTCATCAGTATTAATCCATGTTGCTCGATTTCCTTTGTGTTTCTGCTGATTTTCTGTTTAGATTATTTAGTTTTTGTTGAAGCTTTGGTTCTCTGCATATGGTTCTTTTTCTATGAGTCTTGCCTCGGTGATTTATTATTCTCCGGATGAACACAGCATGAAAACTGGGCTGCTGTGAAGGACTTATGCTGCTGATTGAACCAAGGTTATTGGTGCAGAAAATGAACAGTTGAGGCAAGAGAAGGCATGACCAGTTCTAGGAGAGGCAGTTAGTACAGCATTACAGGGAACAAAACTGAAGTATTTATGTTCTACTGCAGGTACACAGTTTCATCAGCGGAACAAGGCAAACACAGGAGCTGCTGCTGCTTGCACGACCTACTGTAGCTACCTTGCAGCAAGGAGGACACCGCTTGGAGCAGAGCAGTACGTGGAGCTGTTGCCAGCTATGTAGGACAACAGAACCATAAGCAGAACCCGCGAGTAGCAGAGACCGGTGCATTACCTGAATAGCGGGACCGTGCAGGAAAGAGCAGGACACGTCTGGAGTAACTGATGAAGAAATGTGTGCAGTAGTGCAATCGGGACCACTTTGGTGGTTTTGTAATTGCCTAAGGCCATGTTTGGCAAATTCCTATTAGAGTGGTTTAATTCATTTTACATTCATTTTTAGATAGATTAATTTCAAGTTTATTAGTTAGCTTAGTTAGTTGATTTCTAATTTGCATGTTAGTCATAGTTGCTTTGTTTCATTAGATTAACTTAAATTTAATTAGGTCACTAATTAATTTTTATTCTAGTATTAGGGGTTGTGCTTTAAATTAATTTAGATAAACTCATTTTATGCATTTTAAGCTTTCATTTTAAAATGAATAATCCAAAAATGTGTTTCATGCATTAGTTAGATTCTTGTGTTAAATTAGTACTTAGATATATTTAAGAGTAATTTTAGATTCATTAGTTTAGACATTTAGATTTATGATTATTTTTCTTAATTTTCTAGGATTTTCTTTTAATAGATCTTAGGTTAGTTTAAATTGCAATTTTTATAAATTAGATTAATTTGCATGCACATTCTATTTTAGACTTGTTTAATTGTAGTTTAATTAATTTTATTTCTTTATTTCCATATTTGCATTTTATTTTAATTGCATTAATTAGTTTTAACTGTTTTAATTATTTTCGTAGGTATTTGCTTTTAATTGCGTGAAGCACTGTAAGTAATTTTTCTCGGTTTTATCTTCTTTATTTTATAGTTTTATTATTTTCAGTATTGTTAGCTTTGTATATCACCCTTCAATTTTATAATTTGCTAGAATATACTTAGGGTAAGATTAACCGGTAGTTAATTAGGCTAACCAACTTCTCTGAGGGACGATAACTTGGGACTCAATCCCATTATTACTTGTACGATCCGTGCACTTGCGGTAATACGTGTAAGGCGTGTCAGTATGCAGAGCTCAGCTATGTGAGCAGGACTATGAATTGCATGCCTCAGAGCTAAGTAAGAGTGGTAAGGGCAGAGATAGAGATCGAAAGAGGGCAGTTGATGATAGAGGGTTCAGAAAAGGCCGAAGGTTATTTAGTAAAGGGCCCAAGATTGATGAGGTACGAGAGAGGCCTGTGAAGCCTCTGGTGTTTCCAGTTTTACCTCCAGCTTCGAGGGGCATAGTTATTGGCAGACCCCGACCTACCACCGAGTAGTGTAAGATATGTGGTAGATATCATGGGAGTAGACCATGCCCTTTTATGAGATTATGTTATAGATGTGGTAAACCAGGGCACATAGCTCGTGAATGCCCAGAGTTGGTTGATACAACCCCACAGAAGGGCAAAGAGCCAGAGAAGGTTACAGTTGAGACACCTAAGAGGAAGGCAACTGCTGAAGAGAAAGGGAAGCAAGCTGTTGGTCGAGGGCGAGTGTTTAATTTTAAACCCTAAAACCCTAAAGCATTAGCATTAATTGATCCTGGTGTCACGCATTCATTTATATCACCTACATTTGCATGTAAATTGTTTGAACATGTGAAACCTGTACCTCTAGGTAGGATATTGCTTATAAGTACTCCAATGAGAGATAATGTAGTAACTGAGTATGTATGTAAAGATTGTAAGCTAAAAGTAGGGGAAAAGAATTTGTCGACCAATCTTATTCTGTTAAACATGAGGGACTTTGATGTAATACTAGGAATGGATTGAATGACTGCAAACCATGTCGTTTTAGACTGTTATGCTAAGACAGTAATGTTTTCCACCCCTGAAAAGTATGTTGTAAGATTTGTTAAGTAATGAAAGAAGTAGTAAATTATTTTTGAGGATGGATGATCTTACTAACAAATGTGATCGTAATATGTTGAAACTTTTATAGCATATGTGGTTGATTTGGATAAGGCACACCCGAAATTAGTTGACATCCTAGTGATTAGAGAATTCCCCGATGTCTTTTCAGAAGAATTACCAGGGTTGCCACCAGATAGAGAGATGGAGTTCTATATTGATTTGGTGCCTGGTACGAAACCAATATCTCAGCCATCGTATAAAATGGCTCCAGTGGAATTGGAGGAGCTAAAGAAACAGTTGCAAGAGTTATTGGATAAGGGGTTTATCAGACCGAGTGTATCACTTTAGGGAGCATCGTTTTGTTTATAAAGAAGAAGGATGAGAGTCTTTGACTTTGTATAGATTATCAGTTGTTAAACAAGGCTACCATCATGAATAAGTATCCCCTTCTATGGATTGATAATCTATTAGATCAGTTATAGGGAGCACAGATCTTTTCAAAGATTGATCTGAGGTCTGGGTATCATCAGTTGAGGATTCGTAGTGGAGATGTGCCCAAGACAGCGTTTCAGGCCCATTATGGCCATTATGAGTTTCTGGTTATGTAATTTGGGTTGACGAATGCTCCTGCAGCATTTATGGCATTTATGAAAGATGTATTTAAGCCATACCTGGACAGCTTTGTGATTGTCTTTATAGATGACATATTGGTGTGCTCGAAGTCTAGGGAAGAGCATAAGCAGTATTTGAGAATAGTGTTACAGACCCTCCGAGATCAGAAGTTGTATGCTAAACTCAATAAGTCTGATTTCTGGCTGAGTGAGATATCGTTTTCGGGTCATGTAGTCTCGAGAGATGGGGTATTAGTGGATCCGTCCAAGATAGAGGCTGTGATACAGTGGGAAAGACCCAAGACGGTTATAGAGATCCGTAGTTTTTTGGGTTTAGCAGGTTATTACCGACGGTTTGTCGAGGGATTCTCTAAGCTGGCTACTCCATTGACACGTCTCACTCGAAAGAATGTGGCATTTGAGTGGGATGATAAATGTGAAAGTAGCTGCGAGCTAAGGCATAGATTGACCGCCACACCTATTCTCACCATACTCACCAGCGCAGGGGGTTACTCAGTGTACACAGATGCCTCGGGATAGGGACTGGGCTGTGTGTTAATGCAATACGGGAAGTTAGTAGCCTATGGATCCGGACAGCTTAAAAACCATGAGAGAAACTACCCGACACATGATTTAGAGTTGGTAGCTGTGGTATTTGTATTAAAGATTTAGCGCCACTACTTGTACGGTTAGAAATTTCAGGTGTCATAGATCATAAGAGCCTCAGATATCTGTTTTCACAGAAAGAGTTGAATATGAGGCAAAGACAATGGATAGAGCTTCTTAAGGATTATGATTGTGAGATATTGCACCATCCGGGAAAAACTAATGTTGTGGTTGATGCCCTGAGTAGAAAGACCCTCAAAATGGTCTTGTATAAACATGAGTTACTTGAGCAGTTTGCTCACCTCAGGTTGGATAGAGACCCTCTTGATGTTGACACTGGCTGTGTGATAGCTAGCCTACGAGTGGAACCAGATTTGCTTGACCATATATGACAAGATCAGCATGTCGATCTACTGTGTGAGGATCGTGCAAGTCTGATTCAGAGGGGTGATGTGGCCGATTTCTTAGTGAATGATGATAGCCTACTGAGGTTTAGAGGCAGGATTTACATTCCCATTGACCCAAAATTAAAGAGATTGATATTGATAGAAGCTCATTCATTAAGATATAAATTGCATCAAGGGAGTAACAAGATGTATCAGAATCTCTAGAAAATGTATTGGTGGTCAGGGATAAAAAGAGATATCGTAGAATTTGTGGCAAGATGTCTAGTATGTCAGCAAGTGAAAGTAGAGCATCAGAAGCCTGCAGGACTATTGCAGCCTTTACCTATACTGACTTGGAAATGGGAGCATGTCACCATGGATTTCATCATAGGATTGTCGAGGACTAAGAGGAACCATGATGCTATCTGGGTAGTGGTAGACAGATTGACAAAATCCACCCACTTTTTAGCCATGAAATCCACAGATACTCTGAGTTCTTTGGCAGAACTATATGTACAAGAGATAGTGAGGCTACATGGTGTTCCAGTGAGCATCGTATCAGATAGGGATTCTCGTTTCACTTCCCACTTCTAGGAACATTTTCAAAAAACTATGAGAACCCAGTTAAGTTTCAGTACTGCTTTCCACCCTCAAACTGATTGCCAGTTAGAGAGAACCATCCAAACGTTAGAGGATATGCTGAGAGTGAGTGTTATGGATTTTAAAGCCTCCTGGGATGATCACCTACCATTAGTTGAATTTTCTTACAACAACAGTTATCACTCGAGTATCGGGATGGCACCATATGAGGCGTTGTATGGTAAAAGGTGTCGTTCCCCTATTGGTTGGGAGGAAGTGGGTGATAGAAAGACTTTTGCTCCTGATTTGGTACAATAAGATTTTGAGGTTGTTCAGCTAATATGTGAGAGATTGAGAACAGCTCAGAGCAGGCAGAAAGGTTTGTTGACATGAGACGGAGGCCACTAGAGTTCACAGTAGGTGACTCAGCATTTTTTAAAGTTTCTCTCTCGAAAGGGATCATGAGGTTCGGTAAGAAGGGTAAGTTGAGCCCTCGGTATATCAGACCATTTCAGATATTGGAGCTAGTGAGAGATAAGGCCTACAGGCTAGCATTGCCACCAGAGCTAGCAGGCATTCATAGTGTCTTCCACGTATCAATGCTTCGAAAGTACCATCCGTATCCAACTCGTGTGATTCGGTATGAGCCATTGGAGCTCAAGAACGATCTATCATGTGTAGAGAGACCAATCTAGATATAGGATAGGAAGGAAAAGGTGTTAAGGAATAAGACAATTCCACTTATTAAGGTTCTCTGGCGACACCACAATTCAGAGGAAGCTACTTGGGAGTTAGAGAGCCTGATACAGGAAAAGTACCCCCCACTTTTTGAGGAATGACTTGGTTCTAATTTGGAGGACCAAATTTCTTGAAGGAGGGGATGAATGTAAGACCTGTAAATTTCTATGTATTGTTTATAACTCTAGAATGTATATACAAATTTCATTATATATGAATCATAAGAAATGGATGTTTTTAAGTTTTAAGTGTGAATGAAATGCAAGTTGAGTATAAAAGCAATTGAATGTGAGTTTAACTTTGAAAATCTAGAAAAATTATAGCTGGATTACTGCAGATACAGGGCAGATCAATATCATTGCAAAGGGGGATTGATCTCATTGCCTTGAAATGCAATGTCAGGGCATTCCACAAGAGAGAGATCGATCCCTCACTTAAGCAGATCGATCTCAAGTTACTTCCATTTGGACCAGATCGATCTCCTCCCATAAGGCAAATAGATCTCTAGTTACCTCTGGACAGGCCAGATCGATCTCTTCTTAAGGCCAGATTGATCTCTAATGCCTTCTGCCTGGCCAAGATCTATCTCATCCTATGGTTAGCAAATAGGTAAATCGAACTCATGCAAATAGGAACATCGATCTCCTGCCTGCATTGTCAAATTCAGAAGGCATCCAAGCAAGGGTAGATCAATCTCCCACCCTTGGAGATTGATCTCATAATGCTTTTCCTGTAAAAACTCATCGGCTGAACTTGCATTTCACGAAAAGCAACTCCTTTCCTCCATTTTTAATAAGTGACCTAGCTTTCTTACTCTAAAATCATCACTTTCCAATTACTTTTTAGAGAAGTTCCATTGAGCAAAGTTGGTCCTAATGAGGAAGAGAACAACATAGTCAAAAATTGGAAGCCAAAACCTTGAATTGAAGGAGAAAAGAGGTTTTTCCCCAATTTGGCAATAAGAGAAGAAAGTCAAGCTAGGTAAGATTTCAATACACCATCTTCTAGTATGTTAATCTAAACATTTTTGATGAGTTGATTGGTGTATATAATGTTGGCTGAAATATTCATTTACATGCTTAAACAACCATTACCTAGAATAGGCTTAGTGAGAGAAAGTTGAAATGTCATGGAGTTAATGATAATTTAAGCATGTAGAGATGTTAGTAAACATGTATAGATGATTCTAAGGTAACTTTGTGAAATCCATATGTTGGAATGGGTGATGATTGAGAATAGGCATAAGAGATGTATGATAAAATGCCATAGAGAAAGAAAATAATGAACTTAAGGCATTGTGAGATTAATGCCAGTTCAATATGAATCAGTAGACTCGAGGAGTCTAATAGATTCTCGAGAAAAGAATAGAAGAATCGAAATGGACTTAAGAGAATATAAGGTCTAATAAGATGTAACGATGCCAAATTGGTGTAAAATGGCCCAATACATTGAATTGAACTTCATGCAAGTGAGAATTAAGTTTATTAAGTATATTGATGTGAATTGTAAATCATTGTAGCTTCTGGAGACATAATTGGAGCCGATAAGACTGGATCATGAGTATTGGAAATCAAGGAAAGTGATTCAAGCGTGATTCGAGGTAAGGGATTTATGCGAGCTATTAGAGATAGCTATACGTATGTTTCTTACCTACTGTATGCAAATAAATACGATAATGTATATAGGTATTGATATATCTACGTGAAACTAAGTATGAGAAGAAGCCTTATAAACACGAATTGCATGACTTCAATGTCTTGTTATGAAAAGATGTTTTGCAAGTGTTTTGAGAAAGAGTAAAAATAGATTAGCTCCCGGTTTAGTATTTTGCATGAAAAACTTTTAACGAATGATTGCAGGGAGATTGCCCTCTCACTCATACTTAGTGAATGGAGCCATATATTCTTTTTCTGTGTGAATTTGTGCTTAAGCCAAAGTGTCAATGGTAGATTTACCAACCATGATCGCATTTCATTTTAAAAAGGATTTTTAAGAAAAGAAAAAGGTGCTAGAGCTAAGTGAAGCTGTGTGATCCACTCAAAAGCTTGCACTAGATTTTGAGAATCATGCTAGAGCCTTCAAGTACTACTAAGTGATCTTACTTTGACTATGCTCATATGTGACCCCCTCGATTTAAAGTGATGAGACAAAGCTACGCTCGATGCCTCAGTTATGCTGTGTGATCTTACGCTGAGTTGCTCGCACGTGGTTTTATGATGTTTGTTGTGTGATGAGTGAAATTGTGCTCGATGCCACGGGTATGTTGTGTGATCTTACGCTGAGTTACTCGCACGTGGTTTTATGATGTTTGCTGTGTGATGAGTGAAACCATGATCGATGCCTCAGGTATGCTATGTGATCTTACGCTGAGTTGCTCGCACGTGATTTTAAGATAATGAAAATGGGTGGTAAGGGATCCACGAGAGCACGATATACCATAAGCGTTAGCCATGGAGTACGATGTGTTATGATATCTTAGTGATTCTCTGTGAGCTGAAGGGATGGTTGATCTGTCTCCCCAAGCATGGGATTCCCGCTCACCTGATCAGTGTTGCCTGGAATCCAAACTATGGCCATAAGTTCTTCTATCTGTGTGATAGACATTTTGTCACTACTGCATGAGGTGACATATGTCCCCCTGCTATGTACTGTATGGTGATTTGATATCCTATACTATGTCTCATGTAAATTGATTTAATAAGTAATTTGCTATGTGCAAAGAGATTTATAGGTGTGTACTGTGTGAAATGAAAAATAAAGTTGTGTGCTTTTGAAAGGTTGAGCTGTGTGAATTGATGATGTATATATATACCCATCTAGCGAATTAATTGTTTCGCATTGATGGAAGCTGTTTTCAAAGAAATGCATAGTTTTATAAGGAAAATAAATGTTTATATTTTAAACATGTAGATAGCGTAGTTATCTACCTGCTTTCATACTTTCCTTACTAAGTGTGTTAGCTCACCCCCTTATTTCTTCCTCCACAGATACTACACAGTAGTGAGTTACTGCAGTTGTCCCTGCTATGTGTTCTCCATTTCTCTAGCAGTATAGAGGTATACACATACGAGAAAAATTTTTGTATCCTGTAAATTAATGCACAATATAGTTATCTTTTGTATGAAAGGGATGCATATGATAGAAATCGATGTAAACGTTTACGCATATTTATAAGAGAATAGTTTTTATTTCATTAAATGAGTCTTAAATTATGAAAGGATGAGATGTGTATATGAATGTTGACTCACCACCCAACTGTTAATAGTAAGTTAAGTCACGGGAAGAGGGTTGTGACACCCTCTCGTTCATAGTTTGTGATTTACAGAAGTGAACTCGGTCAGGGATACCATTTTCACCTGAATGAAGCCATCTATCGAATTTCTGTGTGAACTTATGCTGGAGCCAACGTGGTAACAGTATATTTACAAGCTATGCTCGCACATCATTTTAAAAAAAAGGGTTTTGAGAAAAACAAACGGTGCTAGAGCTAAGTGTAAACTGTGTGATACACTGGGGAGCTCGCACTCGACTTTGAAATCATGCTAAAGCCTTTGAGTACTGCTAAGTGTTCTTACTCTGACTATTCTCGAATGTAATTTCCTAAACATAAAGTGATTTTAGGTGAAACCATGTTATAGGCTTCAGGTATTGCTAAGTGATCTTACGTTGTGATGCTCACACGTTTTATGAGTTTTACTGTGTGACGAGAAAAATCATGCTAGAGGCCTTAGGTATTGCTATGTGATCTTACGCTGAGTTGCTCACACGAGTTTTTATGATTTTTGTTGTGTTATGAGTAAAGTCGTGCTGGAGCCGTCATGTATTGCTGAGTGATCTTGAATAGACCTGCTCGCACGAGATTTTGAGACAATGGTAGTGGGTGATAGAGGATCCACGGGAGCACGTTGTATCATGAGCGTTAGCCACGGAGTACGATGTGCTGTGACATCTTAGTGATTCTTAGTGAGCTGAAGAGATGGTTGATCCACCTCCCTAAGCAAGGGATTCCCGTACACTTGATCAGTGATTGCCTGGAATCTAGACTATGGCCATACGTCCTTTCTTTTTCTGTGTGATATGACATTATCTCCCTACTGTGTGATGTGACATATGTCCCCTGCTGTGTGATACTGGGTGATATGATATCCTATCCTATGTCTCATGTATATTGATTTGCTAAGTGTAAAGCATTTTTTGATAGTATGTTGTGTGATTTGATAATGAATATGCATATAGCCATCTAGCGAATTAATGGTTTAGCACTGATGGAAGTAGTTTTAAAAAGAATGCATATGCTTTATAAGGAAAATAAATATATATTTTAAGCATTGTAGATAGTGTAGTCATCTACATGTTTTCACATTTTCCTTACTGAGCGTGTTAGCTCACCCCTTTTTTCCTCCCCTACAGATTCTACGCAGTAGTGAGTTTACTGTAGTGCTCCTGCTATCGTGTTCTCCAGTCATCCAGCAGTGTAGAGGTATACACTAATTATGAGAAATTTTATATCTGTAAAATAGTGCACAGTAAAGTTATCTTTTTTATGTAAGGGGTGTATATAATAGAAACTGATGTAAACACTTCCACATATATATAAGTACAGTTTCTATTTCATTAAATGATCTTAAATTATAAAATGGATGAGATGTGGATATGGATGTTGACTCACAATCCAACTGTTAGTAGTAAGGTAAGTCATGGGAAGAGGGTCGTGACACTAACTCCCACGTAGCTTCCTCTGAAGTGTGGTGCTGCCAGAGAATCTTAACTAGCCCGATCGTCTTGAACCTCAATACCTTATCCTACCTATCCAGTATCCGAATCGACTTCTCCACATATGACATATCCTTCCTGAGCTCCAACCGCTCATACTAAATCACATGTGCTGGATCCGGGTGATACTTTCGAAGCATCGAAATATGGAAAATGTTATGTACACCTGATAAGTCTGATGGCAATGCCAACGTATAGGTCTTATCTCCCACTCGATCTAGTATCTCAAAGGGTCCAATGTAGTGAGGACTAAGCTTACCTCTCTTCCCAAATCTCGCTATACCCTTGGAAGGAGAAACTTTCAAAAATACTGACTCACAAACTGTAAACTCTAATGACCTCCGTCTCTTGTCAGCATAATTCTTTTATATACTCTGACCTGTTCTCAATCTCTGGCATATCAACCAAACATCCTCATAGGCTTTCATGACCAAATCAGGAGCAAATATCTTTCGGTCACCCACTTCTTCCCATCTAATAGGGGAATGATATTTACGGCCATAAAAAGCCTCATATGGTGCCATCCTTATACTCGAATAATAACTATTGTTGTAGGCAAATTCAGCTAGTGGTAAATGACCATCCCAAGAGCCTCTAAAATCCAACACACATGCTCTCAACATATCCTCTAGAGTTTGTGTAGTCCTCTCTGATTAACCATCTATGTGCGGTACCGCTCACCTCTGACTGTTTCGGGGCCATACCGCACAAGGGTAGAAAATTTGTTCTCATAATCATCTATAGTCATACTACCCTATGTCAAATCCAAAAGCTCTGCTTGCATCTTCCTCTCAGTAGTAAGTTGTACATACTGACCCCTAAAAGCAGATAGAAAAATCCCCCAAGTAATCTCTGGTGGCTCTCCACCATACACCAACCTGTCTAGTCAACATATATATGGTCATTCTGACTCTCCTTAAATCTATGTACTCTAAATACTAAAAGATCCTCTCTAGATCTATTAGCCACTCTTCAGCCTATACTGGGTCCTTCACCCTTTTGAACTCTAGAGGGTGGATCTTAAGAAAGTCCTTCATTTTGCTCTTATCTTTGTCATCTGCCCCAATCTATACCTGCAGCTGAGCGACGGGAGGTACCGGAGGGACCTGTAGAGGAGGAGGTGGAGGAGGATATGCAGATGCAGTAGCACCAGTATCTGAAGCATTTACCCCGAACTGTAGGGAAAACATAGCTATGAGGGTATTGAGCCCCTCTTTCAAGCTTTGTATCCCCTGCTCAAGCCTCCTCATCCAGGTATCATGGCTCTCTGGTTGAGGGGGAGGTGGTGGAAGGGGTTGATTTTACCTCTATGGATGGCCTCGTCTACCAGTCATGGTCAATGATATATTACCTACGCCAATACCAAGATATTTCAATTACAGTTATAACAAATATATAAAATTTATAACAAAACGAGTACTGATACTTAGGATATAATCACACTTTAACTACCCGATATTGACAGCACTAGACAACCTTTGCTCTGATACTACGTTAACTGTAACGCCCCGCAAGCGTGGAAATATGGGTTAAATTTTTCATTAAATTCTTATTTTCTTACTTAGTTTGCATTCCTATACAATATAGGTTACTTAATTTCTTGCATTACTTAATCCTTTAACTGTATAAGATTTGCTAGAAATTTCAATAGCACAACTTCTTATATTTGTAATCTACCTCCCTGTAATAAACAACAATTTCTAATCGCAATGCAGTTGCTTCTATTTTCTTAAACTTTACCATCTTCCAATTCAAAATACATTACCACTGCATCAACTATATTAATACTTCACATCATTAACATGTAAGGCCCGTATTTTCAGATGTAAACCTTTTCAAAAGTATGGTGATGTACATGTAAAGTGAGTCATAAGTGATGTAAAGTCTATAAGATTGAAGTACCCCCTTGTAATATGAGTTGGGAATGTACACACAAGTTTCATTATATATGAGTATGAAGAAATGGACTTTTGTATATGATGGATGTGAGTGGAATGCAAAATGAGTAGTGTGGTAAAATAAAAGGAAGCTGCATGAGTTGCATAAATCTTTATGCTTCTATTCAATTTTGTATGGCATACCTTTGGTTATACAATGAATGCACACGAGTTTTAATGTGTATAAAGTATGAATGGATGTCATTTTCCAGTCTTAAAGGTGGTTGGATGAGAAAATGACCATGACAACAAATTAAGGATGTTTGGTGTAAGTTACTGCAAAAAACTGCAGCAAAATTTAGAAAATATGAAGGTCAGATCGATCTCATAGGATGAGAGATCGATCTGGAAGAACCGAAAATGCTCTTTTTTGAGCAATGGAGCAGGGCATATCGATCTTCAATGAGGCCAGATCGATCTGTTAAACATTTTGTAATGAGAAGATCGATTTTGATGCAGACAGATCGATTTCCTTAACTCTCAGGTTGGAGCAAATCGATCTCTTCCCTAGCCAGATTGATCTCCTTAAGCTACTGCCTGAGACAGATTGATCTTAAGCTCTCAACAGATCGATCTCATGCTTGAAAAATGTCGAGAAACTGAAGGATTTAAGAGGACCAGATCGATCTCATGCCTTAACAGATCAATCTCGTTGAGCAATTTCTATAAATAGGAGCAGAGAAATCTACAGATTTTGGGAAAAGAATCTCACTCTTCCATTTCAACCTAAAACCTCACTTTCTCACTCCTAAATCCACCCATTTTCAGTAAGATTTGAGGAAAGACTATTAGATATAAAGTTGTTCCTATCCAAGAGAAGAACAACATACCTTGGAATCAAAGCCCTATTTATGGTATTGAGGGAGCAAGGTGCATTTTCAATTGGAGCAAGAAGAGAAACTAGATTTGGTAAGTTTCTAATACTTCAGCCCAAGTACATTGGTCTATTTATTGATTTTGGAGTTGATTTGTATGTGTATTGATGGTTAAGACTACTTAGGATAGGGAGGAATTAGTGTGACCTAGAAAACCTATAATAAATCTAGTGTGAGAAGATATGGGCTGAATGAGTTGATGATTTATGGGCATGCTAAGTTATTTTTGAAGAAATATGAATGATTTGAAATGGTTAAATGAAGCCACATTGTGAGTTTAGAGGATTTATGGAAATGAGTATATAAAATGTTTGATAAAATGCCATAGTGAAGAAATTGATGAAATATGAACACTATGAGCTTAATATCAATTTAATATCAATTTGGTATGAATCAATAGGCCTAAAAGAAATCAATAGACTCGAGTTATGAGTAGAGCAATAAACTAGGCCTTATAAGTGTTAATGGAGGCTATGGGTTAAAACGACTATAGCGAACACCAGAGTTGAGTAATATGAACTAAATTAGTGTGATATACGACTTTGTGCAGTTTAGGAGAGTTCGTTGGAGACGAATCAAACCACACAAGTAAGCAGCTCTAAGGAAGCGGAATCACGTGACTCGATTCTAGGTAAGGGAATTCTGTGAGTATATAGAGATAGCTGCTCGTACTTTGAAACTCGTGGGTGAATAGAGGGCGTTAATGAAATGCATGATTGTTTACGAAAATGATTGTTGGTATGCGTGAATTTCTACGAGTATGTATATGATTTGGATTATGAAATTATTCTTGAAAAAGGGGGTAGTAAGGCTAATAATTGCATAAATCGCATGTTTTGATGTTTTTACAAAACATATTGCTTTGTTTTAAGCAAATCTACTAGTAGGCTGGCTAATGTTTGCATGATGTTGTGAAATTGCACGTGTGAGGTGCTAAACATGTTTTGAGATTGCTTTGAATGTATATGAGCTGCCTATTATGTTTGTGTGAATTAAATCATGCTGGAGCCTCGCTCGCACGAGATTTTGATACTTTCATTTGTATAAAAAGTACTAGAGCTTAGCTCGCACTTTGATTTGAAATTGTGGTGATTTTTGTAAACCATACTGGAGCTTCTGCTCGTACGTGGATTTCGAGTGATTTTTCTTATGCATATAACCGTACTGGAGCTATGCTCATACATGGTTTTCTTCATGTTTTTATGCATAAATGTCGTACTAGAGCATTGATCTACGAGGAAATTTATCTATGATGCATGTATCGTGCTAGAGCTTAGCTCGCACAGGTTTTCACACTGTGGTATGTATGATACCGTGGTGAGGGTAATACGGATTAATTCAGGGAACCCAAAAGGGGCGAGCAAGGCCATGAGGGGCTAGGACTTGATATTAATCCATTCAGGGAACCCAAAAGGGGTGAGCAAGGCCATGAGGAGCTAGGACCTGACATCATAAGAAAATACTCCCACGTGCACTGGAGACTATATCGGTTACACATGGCATTGGGGTAGATAAGTCCTATGGCTGGCACCCTCAACCATGATATGGGTCCGCGGAGTATGTTGTATCATGTATATCACATGGAGTGCGCTGTATCGTGTGGTTGAGTCACTGATAAGAAAGTCTGGTGAAGATCTAACCCAACTTCGTTCCAGCATGATGCCTCGCACACCGGGATCCGTGTGGTCTGGGATGATTTATGACATAGTTGGCCAACATAGTCTTTGTGATATAGTGACCTGTCTCATTTAATAGTACATAATAGAACATGATTTTTATACATGAGTGTGATTGTGATTTGTCCAGGGTAGACTCGAGGGAGGGGTCGAGCCTTGTGGGATTTGTGATTTAATGAAATGATGATTTGATTTATGATGAGATGTGATTGAATTTGAAAAGAGAATTGTGATGAGATGTAATGTGATTTGAAAAAGATGTTTCTTAAATGAATTTCACTTTTGTGATAAGTTTTAATGAGATTGAGCATGAGATGATTTTACATGTTGATATTTCCATGTTTTAAGCCTATTTACATGATTTTCAATACATGATATATGTATATACATGTGGCATAGTTTTATTTCCTCATGTTCCTACTATAAATGATTTATGCATAACATTATCAGCATGTAGATAAGGTAGCTATCTACCATGCTTGCATTATTGCCTTACTGAGCGTGTGGTTGCTCATCCCTCTCATTTCCCCCCTCTACAGAGCGTACATAGTAGCCCAGTGAGGACTGAGGCGTTTTATTTTGGACATCCGTTGCTTCCATCGCCAAGAGGTATACACTCATGGATTCTTTTTTGTATCTAAACATGTAAAGGCATAGTAGTCATTTGGTATTATAATGTGGGGGATGTAGAAGTTAGAAAATGTGTCATGTATAACTTAACTTTCAATGAATGACACTTCTTTTGATTTATTTGAGAATGAATGTTGAGTGATGTTTATTATTGACTCACAACCCAACTGTGTAGTGGTGAGTTTGTTCACGACTGGGTAAGGAAAGGAAAATGCGAAAAATTTATAGTGATTTTCGATTATAATAGGATAAAATGGGTCGTGACATCAACATTTCATTTGTTTCCCAAGCCATTTATCTACAACTCCGTAACGTTAGATTACATCCCAAAAGTATACATATACAATCCAGTGTCTGTACATTTGATAATTCTATATTTTTAGAATTATTTGTGCTTAATTTCCTAATTAATTATTTAAATCCCCAATTTATTTTATTAATTATCCCCTTTATTTAATTAAAATTCTCATGTTTGCAGATAAATTAAATTCGGATGAATTTTGAATATTTCGATAGAAAAATGGACCAAAATTGGGCTAAAATCGAGATTGGACCACGCGGACAACACGAGCCTAGCACATCCAATTGGACAAAAAGACAAAAGACATGGAAATATTATTTTTCAAGGAGCCAATGATGTAAAGACAAGTGGCCAAACAATGCCAACTCATCTAGGATGGAAAAATTTTAATTGTACCCCTAAATGTGTATATAAATAGAAAATGATGACAATTGTAAAGGGGAGAGAAAATAGGTTAGAATAGTTTTATTTTTAGGTTAACTTAAAAAGCTTTTCTTTTTGCTGGTTTTATTTTTTTAGGAGGCGGCACAGTATTTTATTTTCTCTTAGCTTCTATTCGGCAGAGGCTACTTTGTTCTTCCAGCTTTTCTTTTCGGATTGTTCTTCTTTTACAATTTATTTAATGTTCATTGCATGTCTTCTTTCCAAGTTGTTAAATTTATTTTGCAATCCCTTTCAATCCAGTTCTCGGTTTTCACTGTTATTATTCATCAGTTTTATTTTTTTATTTTTAGTTTGCTTCCTCTCGGTTTCACCATGGTTTTCTATGCTCTCGGTTTATTTTGCAATAGACTTTAAATCCAGTTTGATGCTCTCAGTTTCTTGTTTATTTTTCCCATTATTTTCTCTCGGTTGCTATCTTCTGGAATGCTTCATGTCTTTGTTAATCCTTTGCTTGATTTCAATATAACTTACATGCATTTTGTGTTCAGTTTTACGGCAATATCAGTATATTCCTTGAATCTCACCATTTACTGCATTTTGTTCCTCATGATATTTCGGTGTTTTCATACTGCTAATTAATGGTTAATGGTTAATGTAAAGCTTGGGATGAGTCGTCAGTTGTAGAGTTTCATGAAGTAATCGGGAAGAACAGCAGTTCATTCTTAGTTCATTCTCATCCTTTGTATTGCTCTGTTTTGGTTATTGTTTACTATTTCTAAGAGCTGGAAACTAACAGGTTGTGTTACATGTGTGTTTGTTGTTGTGTATGAAACTGGATACCGAGAGGTTGAAGGCAAGTCTGGCCAGGGCATGAACCAAAGGCAGTAGCAGGGCAAAACCGAGGACGTGCAGCTGCCAGAGGAAGAGTCCCTCGGCTGATGCGGCCAAAACCAGTATCTTACCTGGGCAGAGGACAACCAGCAAGCTGAAGCAAGTACATGGCCGGGTAAGCAGTGAGCACCATACAGCAGAGGCAGTGGCAGCAGCTGTACACAGAAGCGGACAAACCAGGGAATGATCGGGACAGCAGTACGCGGGCAACACTTACTGGAAATGGAAGTGAAATTGATGAATGAACAGTAAACCGTGGGAAAATTACTGTTTGTTTAAAAATTTAAAGCCTTGTTTGGTTAGTTGTTAAGGGAATAATTTGTTTTTTTATATAGTTTAGTGATAGATTAATTTTAAGATTAGTTAGATGATTTAGTTAGTGTAGTTAATGATTTTAATTAAGCATATAGGTGTAGTTAATCTTGTTTAATTAGATAATTTAGATTTAATTAGTTTACTAGGTAACTTTTAATCTAGCATTAGGAATTTGTTAAATATTAATTTAGATTAATTCATTTTATGCATTTTTAGTTTTAGATAAAAATTCCAAAAATATGTTCATGCATTAGTTAGTGTTAATTTAGCTTTATTGCTTTATGTTTATATCTGCATTTGATTTTAATTGCTTTAATTCGTTTTAACTATTTAATTTTATTTTGTAGGTTATTTGCTTTTAATTGATTGGAGTACTGTAAGTAAATTTTGTTTGATTTTATTTCCTTTAGTTTTTATTTCATTGCTTTTAATTAGCCTTAGTAGATCACCTTCTTGAATTCATAATTTGCTAGGATATACTTAGGGTAAAAGTAACCGGTAGTTAATTAGGTTAACAACTTCTCTGTGGGACGATAATTCCGGGACTCAAATCCCATTATTACTTGTACGACCCGTACACTTGCGGATAAGATACCCTTAGGGCTCGTCAAGTTTACATTACCACTGTCTGGAAATAAACATCAGGGGATATACCTGAGAGTGTACTAAAGTTAGTCTCGGAGGCTCAAAATTCACAATGCTACTCGAGTACTTCTCAATAGCTCAGCAGATTCTATCGTAGGTAATCTGAAATAGAGGAAAAAAAGGATGAGCATCTGATAAAGCTCTGTAAGGAAGGCATCTAAAGAAATCCTGATAATCCCAAAAACATCTGAAAAATCAGGTTTAACATGCTTTCGTACTTACTTAAATCCATTTGTATAAACTCACTTGCTTACTTTGAAATAAAACAATCATAGATACATACTTATGGAATTCGATTTACATACATACTTATTTACTTTGAAATGAAACATACAAACATGCTTACTTACTTAAAATTCACATACTTCTAACTTACTTTAGCTTACTAACTTTCTTTCATACTCAAAATGTTCATACATTAAAACATGGAGACTAGGCTATATCCGAATAGCTATCATGCAAACATACGTCATCCTCCATAGAGGGAATAAAGTACTGATGGCCATGGTAGGGGTTGCAGATAGGATAATGGTAGCATCTGAACAAAATTTAACTAGCACATAGCTAGGGCACGAGCACCAGTGGCTCTCATCGTGTGGGTAACATACATGCGTGCTGCGTGGGCATGAGATACTACGAAACATGCGCCACGTGTAGCAAAGACTGTAAGACCCGAAATTAAATCGTAAATTTTATGAGGTAGAAAAATGTTCACAAATTTAAAGGAATGTGATTCGGACTGAAAATAAGGATTCAAATCATAAAATGAATGAATATTCGTGAAGGGAAGTCGGGCTAAATAAATCCCGAACACGTGTAAGGGCAAAACGGTCAAAAGACCGAAAGTCGGGATAAATTCGATAAGAAATTTAATTAAAAATAAGGATTTAGAATATCTTGATCTATAATGAGGAATTATACAATTTCGAGTCCAATTGATTAAGATCCAAAATTTTTAGAAATACCGAAAAGTCACTCGGGATAATATCTCGAAAATACGAAGAAATTATACCGGAAAAATGATTAAAAATATAATAAATAAAATAAATTAAATTAAGTTAAATTGTTTGGAATAAAATATTAATTTTGTAGATATTTTCAGATTTTTTAGACTATTTTAATGAATATTTTAATAATAAAATAAATAGTTAAATAAAAAAATAAAAAAAAGAGAGAAATCTGAAATGTTTTCAGGGAGAGAGAAAGTGAAGCAGAAAACGGAAACCAAAAGGGGAAACCGCGCGTGGCCGACAGACAAGCCACCACCGGCGACCTTTGACCTCCGACGAAGGGCCGAGCAGCAAGAGGAGAGGCCGGCGAAGCTATTGGCGCCGGCGACGCGCGCTAAGGAGGCCGAAAATCGCTGAACGAAGGGAGAGAAGCCCGCGGGGAAAAACGGAGTCGGTACCGGCGATCCACGGCAGCTGGGGGCGAATGGCGGGTACCAGCGTGATCAGGAGGAGGAGCCGGTCCTTTTGAGACCAGTATCGGCCGGCGAAACCGTCGAAATCCGCCGGATCGAGAGGTGGCAGCCGCGAGGGAGAAGAGGTGATTCACCGACGATGGTCACGTTTCGACCCCAACCGAGGCCCGATTCTGAATGCCCAGGTGTAGCCGAGCCGAACGGCACCGGAATCGCACCGGGAACCGGCCGGACGGCGCCGGAATGAGAAAATGGGGATTGAACCGGTTGAACCAGCCTGAACCGACCAAAACTGAACCGAATCGGACCGAGCTGAACCGACGGTCTGAACCGGTCTGAACCGGACTGAACCGGTTCAGCCAAAAAGAGAAGAAAAAAGGAGAAAAAGAGGAAAAGGAAAAAGGGAAAGGATTTTCGGGGATACACCGGACTTCGGGTAAGTCAATATGAGGTCAAAAGTGACCGAATTGATTTTTGAGAAATTTATTTAAATTATATTTAATCAAAAAGTAACCCGAGATTAAATATAATAATTGTGCAGTTCGACGATAAAGCCCGAACGAGAGCCGATTGAGCTCTGATTTTCGTATCCCGCATCATATTGGGTAAGTACATTTTAATTCCGACAATTAGAGTCCTTTAATACAAAGTTTCAATTATTTTGCAGAATTTACGGATTAATTCTGTATAAAAGGAATATTAATCGGAATTACAACGTAATTATCGTAAATGGTATACGGGCTATCCAATGAGTTTGGAACGAAGCCCGATAATTATTGGTAAGCTGAATGAGCCCAGTAAACCCGAAGAAGGGATTTAAACAGTATAAACGGGCTGAAAATGGGTCGAGGCCCATTAAAATGCAATCGGGCCCAATAGGGATAAATGGGCCCAATGATTTAAATTAAGCCCAGAAAGTATTAAATACAATTAAGTTGTATAATATCTGACCTGGGGAATATTGATACGCAGTTTCGGGTATTTGATTGAGAGCAGATCGGACTGCGCGACGTGATATCAGTGGAAAGGTCAGACTCGACGAGAATCAAGGTAAGGGAATTTTGTAGGTGCATAGAGATAATTATGCGTATTTTGAGAGGGGATTTACAGGGCTTAGAAATTTATTAAAACATCTAGAAATAAAGTAATAATTTTTACGAAAACCGGGGCTTAGATAAATAAAAGAAAATGACTGTTTTGCCCCCAGTTAGGAAAATTTCAAAAAGGGTAGTAAGGCTATGAAATTGCATGAATTTCATGATTTTAATGTTTTATATGATTATATTGTTCTGATTTAAGCATATATGAACATAGGTTGGCTATTGATTTCGTAAACTATACGAAAGGGTACCGGTTTGTACCGGTTACCATTTTTAAAGATGTTTTGTCAAGATTTAGCCACCTATCGTATTTATACAAGTAAAAAGAGTGCTGGAGTCTTTCTCGCACTCAAGTTTAATGATTTTATTCTCATGAAAAGCCGTACTGGAGCATTGCTCGTACGAGAAATTTGTGTGTGCACAAAACCATGCTGAAGCTTCGCTCGCACGAGATTTTAGATATCATGATATGCATAGCGTGGTGCTGGAGCTCCGTAAGCCTGTGACCTGGTGTGGGGCGGGCAGCAGGATGCTCACATAAACGCACTAGACGCGAGTTGACATGCATATAGTCGTGCGGAAGCCTCCTGTAGACTGTGTGTCACAGAGAGTTGAGATGCTCGCACATATACTTTGAGACATGGGTTGGTTATCGACATAGTATTGGGCTGGATAAGACCTACGGCAGGCACCCCCAGACTATGATATGGGTCCACGGAGTACGATGTACCGTGTATGTCACACGGAGTACGCTATACCGTGCAGTCATGATGACTCTATGATGTTACTTGATATTCTGGCGGGTAGGACTTGACCCCACCTCCCGTTGCAGTTGTGATACCCCGCACACCGGGATCCGTGTAGCATGGGATCACAGGGACATAGTATGGCCATAGTCCTCGATTTTTCATACAGTAACCTACATGCCTCACATGATATCATACGGTCTGGATAGACCAGGACAAACCCGATGGAGGGGTAGTCCCGATTTGTGTTTTTAAAAGAGATGTGATTTGATGAATCAAGGTATTCCCGAGAGATGGGTTTGACCTTGATGAAGTTGTTTTATAATGAAACAAATGAGTTTTAAATGTGATGCATTTATGATGAAACAAATAAGTTTCAAAGTGATGAGTTTTGTGATTAAACAAATAAGTTTTAAAGGGAAGAGTTTATGATGAAATAAACGAGTTTTAATGTGACGAGCATGAGATGTCTACATGATGATTTTTCCATCTGTGCTTTATATGCCGATTTCATGATTTCTTGTATATGATATATACATACATGTGGCATTGTTTTAATCTTACCTCATGCTCCGAAAGTAAACGATTTTTACATCATGACATTATCAGCACGTAGATAGTATAGTTATCTACCTGCTTACATTATTGCCTTACTGAGCATGTTTCGCTCACCCTTTTATTTTTCACCCCACAGGGTACATTCAGTAGAAGAGAGCGACAATAGTCTCGCATCTCGGTTATCCGCTGCTTCTTATCAAGATCAGGTATACACATTTGTATAATTTCGTATCTGAACATATAGATGCACAGTACTGTATATGGATTTAATATTGGGGATGCATTTAGTTCAAATAAATTGATATGTAAATGAAATATGAAAATAGAATGGTTAATAGGTGAGAGGTTACTAACACCGAATCATAGCCCAACTGTTTAGTAGTGTAACTGTTCACGACGGGTCAGAAAATGAAAAAGCGAAAAATTTGTAGGGATTTTTAGGTAATTTGGGTCGTGACAAAGACAAACACCACAAAGGTGGAGATAAGCACTACATGGGCGAAATGTAACAAGCACTACAGGTGGCGAAGCTGGAACACCACAAGCAATGGGCATGATGTGCACACAGCATAAACCAATGGGCATGATGTGCACACAGCATAAACCAATGGGGTAGCCCTCAAGTCTCAGAAAAACCTTACTTCTTTACTTGCTTTCATATGTACTTAAAATCATTTGAAGTTGAAATCTTAAAATCATAAAGTTTATAATATAAAATATTAGTGTATTAAAACTCATACTTGATATACCAAAAACGGTTAGGTTTAGGAATTAAACAGAGTTTTTTTTTTATTCCTTTTGAGAATTCCTAACGGAAAGGCTCGGGTTTCCTCAAAAACTTTTCATACATCTTAAATCATTTCATGCGATATAAACATGTACATGATGTCATTACTACTTTAAATTACATCTCCAACCTTAACGAGGCTATGGCAGTGCTAAATCGCTAGGCCCCGAGTTTGCCTCGCTTTACGTGCTAATACCTCGAGCTGCCACAATGATAATTCTATTTTTAATAGAACTATTTGTGCTTAATTTCCTAATTATTTATTTAATTCCCATATTATTTTATTAATAATCCCCTTTATTTAATTCAAATTCTTTAATGTGCGGATAAATTAAATCCAGATGAAACTCAGTCGTTTTAGTCAAAATTGGGCTGAAAACGAACTAAAGGAGACTGGACCACTTCCAATTTGCAGACCGAGTTACCAATCGTCTGGATACGCGTGATGCCAGATGTCTGTATTTTATTCGCTCTGAAACGATAAGATCGACGAACACCGTGCGAACCTTCTAGAAGACACACGTCGGGCCACATCGCCCAACCAATTGAACAAAAAGACTGATGACGTGGAAATATCTACTCTGCAACAAATTAATGGAAGACAAGTGGCCAAACAATGCCAACTCATCTAGGATGGATAAATTACCCCTAAGTGTGTATATAAATAGAAAAAGATGGCAATTGAAAATTGGGAGGTAGCCTAGGTTAGAATAGAAGTAATTTAGGAGTAGGAGTAGTGTAGGTAGAGTAGTTTTTAGAGTTATTTCCTTTCTAGTATTTTTTACTTTCCCGTTTGTTTTACTTTGCAATTTCCGTTAGCCAGCATTTTAAGTTACTATTCATAGCAATTTCCTTATTTTTCATGATAAGCTTTTGTTAATTCTTGTTCTTAGTTATTTTTACATTAATGAATAGTTATCTTTTCTATTTTCTCTTCTGTTTGGTTTTGTTAAATTCCCAGCTCTTTATTTTCGGGTCACCATGAAAATCATTATTTTCCCCATTTTTGTTAGCTCTCGGGTTGCTTTCATTGTGCATTCGGTACCTTAACTCTTTATTCATCTATGCTGTTTGGTTTTGGTGCTTTGATGTGGGCAAATGCTAGGCATTGTTCCACATCAAAGGCAATCTGGAACCATGGCATTAAGAGCTGGAATTAGAGCAATCTGATGATGATGGTTTTTCACGTTGATGAAGCTACGAGTTTGAGTGTGTAATTTCAGCAGTTGTTTTATATATATATATATATATTTCCTCCCAGTTTTAATCTATGCTTTCTTGTTCTTTCTTTTCTTTATTTCATTCTTACTTGCATGCATTTTACATCTCGGTTCTTGATTGCATTTAGAGTATAGCTTCCATGTTTACTGCATTCCCTTACGTTCGTTCATCTATTTCATTTACTGCATTTTATTTCAGCTTTATTGTTGTTTGTTACTTGCTGTTGGATTGTGAAACGAATGCAGATGACTGTCCAGTGTAGAGTCTCAAGAATCAATTCGTAAGAGCATAGTTTAATTCTTGGCAGCAAGTTAACTTCATATTTGTCCTTTGTTTAGCTCTGTTTTTATATCCTATCACTGCTCATCACAATTTAGTTGTTGTATTGTTTGCAAATTCTTTAAGGAAGCTCTCGGTACTAGGAATAGGCAAAGATGACGATGAAGCCTGAATAGCAGTAACCAGTCATCTAGCTTGATGTTGTAGAGCCGAGAATGAGGACAAAATCGTGAGCACCTGGAGCAGAGGACAAACCGAGAGCATGCTGGAACAAATTTTGCTAGAAATGCATTTTGGAAAGACAATGAACAGTGCACTTGCATCGGGACCACATTGTTGCAAAGTAGTTTAAGGCCTCGTTTGGCCAATTAATTTGTTATTTCATGCTTTTAGTTGTTTTAATCTTTAATTAGTTGTTAGTTTTTATTAATTGGTAGGTTAGTTTTAATATCTTTGCATGTTAATTTAATTTGTGGTGTTAATTTTTAGTTAGTATTTAATTTTATATTAAATGTTTTAGGACTTTATTTTAGTTTAGATGCATTTAGAATTAATTTAGATTAAATGTGTTTCATGCATTTTTAATTTAGTCTTTATCTTCATTAAATTTTAGGTTAGTTTAATTTGCATTTTTATTAATTAGTTTAATTACATGCATTTTTATTTTAAGTTTGTTTAAATTTTAGTTTAATTAATTTTATTGCTTTATTTTCATATTTGCATTTTATTTTAGTTGCGTTAATTCAATTTAACTGTTTTAATTTTCTTTTGTAGGTTATTTTCTCTTAATTGCTTGGAGCTTTGTAAGTAATTTTAGCTCTGTTTAATTTTCTTTATTTCATAGTTGTTATTATTTTCAGTACTTTAATTTTATCCATGTAGACCACCCATTGCAATTTCATAATTTGCTAGGATATACTTAGGGTAAGATTAACCGGTAGTTAATTAGGCTAATCAACTTCTCTGTGGGACGATAATCCGAGACTCAAATCTCATTATTACTTGTACGACCCGTGCAGTTGCGAATAATACCTTCAGGGCGTACCACACTAACAACCCTATTCGTATTCAATTTATCCTTATTTCACATTCTTATTCTTTTATAACTTAAACGGGGTCAATTAGACCCATTTTTCGATCATTTTTCCTACTTTCTCGATTTTACCGATTTAAGTGTCGGTTTAAGCTAATTTCAGTACTAATTTAACCATCTACAACATCAAACTCAACCAAATTTCACCATTTCCCTTTTAACCCTAGGCTGACCGAACCTACATAAGTCCCTAGAAAATTTTTCATCAAGTTCTACTTAACCAAAAATCATCCAAAATCATCAAATACCAACATACATCAAGTTCATCATCTTCCACCAACTTCTTACCTTAGTTGACCAACTTTGACCAATCCTTTTTGCTCCAGAAAAGATTCTCAGTTGTTAATCAACATGAATACAACTTAGAATCATCGAAAACAACATTAAAAACTAACCAAAAACTTTCAAATTTAAGCTTTTCTCTCACCTCAAAACAGAGCATATTTTACCTTTGTTCTTCTCTCTAGTTTTCCACCTAGAAAAAGAGCTTCTTCTTGGATGAATTTTTTATATGTTATAGAGGGCTTAGTATGGAAGATTTTATCCTTCTTGACCAAAGTATGAAAGTGGTCGAAAGGTGACTGGAAAAATCACGAAATTTGGATTGGTAGAGGACACCTATGTCAACTTTGAAGGGGTGGTTCTCTCTCGTTTCAACTTTTTTTCGTGGTGTTCTTTACCTTCCTAAAAATCCTATTAAATGATCTTTATCTTAGGAAAAAACCCAGCTCAAAAATCCTTCTGGAAGATCATGAATATGGGTTTTCTTTCTGGGCTTGTAGGTGTTAGGCCTAGGCTAGCCAGTAGCCCTATTTTAGAAAATCCATGAAAAATATTTCCAACTCAATCTCCTCCATATTTCCACTTCTCAAGTGTTATACTAACTCTCTATTATGTCCCATAAAATTTTAGGGCCCACTTGTTTGAGAAAAGTTCCCCGATTGAGCCATTTTTTTGCACAATTTGGTCATTACTGATTGAAATGGCTTAAGGTATTCGATTTACTTTAAAAATTTATTTGATCACTGAAACCTCCTTATTTCCACTAACTCTTCATTCCCAATGTCAATTACGCCTTATACTAATTTTCTACAGTCTTAGAATATTTTTTGTGAATTTTTAGAATTTATTCCGAATTTATTTCGAATTTATTTGTCTTACTAGGCCCATTTGCTCGGTTTAGTGTAACCCGAGTTTTAATAGCATTTTCACTTTCAATACCTTAGTTTCACTTTATAACCATTAAAACTTACTTATAAACATACTTTCTTAAAGGATACATAAACTTGGGTGCTTACCTCAAAGTTTATACCTCGGGCCTCGTGCCACTATTTCAAGCGTCTCGGCTACCCTGGGCCCTACATGAACATTTTGGTAAGTTTTAAACTTCTCGACTTAGCTTTTAAATAAACATTAGTATAAAAATTTGGGTTTCATAGTTGACTAGATACTTGAATAAGTACTTAAACTATTAAGTTGATAAGTTTGAAGTTAAAGGAAAAGAATTTATTGAAGTAACTAAAATCGACATGTTTATCGTTAAAACTGAGAAAGTAGGAAAAGTTGGCAAAAAAGAGTCCAATTAGCAACGTTAAGTTGTAGAATGTATGTGAACATAAATAAAGATGAATTGATTGTAAGACCCTATATTTTCGAGTGCATTTAAAAATGCAAAAGGACTTAAATGGCATTCCCGAATACGTGCAAGGGCAAAATGGTCAAAAGACCAAAATTCGATATTAATCGGGACATGAAAATTTAATTAAAAATATGAAAATGAGAAATCTTGATCAATGAAGAAGAAATAATTAAATTTCATGTTAAATTGATCAAGATATGAATTTATTGGAATAAATCGGGATTTTCGTATCGAAAAATAATCCCGAAAATAATCAAAAAATATACCGAAAAGGTAAAAATCGGACTGAGAAAATTATTTACAGATTAGATGAATAAAATATAATTTTTAAAAGATATTTGTGTATTTTAATATTATTTTATTGATTAAAATAATATTAAAAATAAATTATAAATAAATAAAATGAAATTGGAAAAAAAAAAAAGAAACGAATAGTCTGAAACGAAAACAGAAAGAAAAGAAACAGAGGGAAAACGCGAAGTGAGACCGAAGGAAGAAGAGACACCGGACGGCCACCACCGGCGAGACCAAGGGGCCGGTGAGGGTCGACGAAGGTCGACCGACCTCGGGCGAACCTCCAGCAGCCCAGACGCGCGCCGAGAACGACGAAAAACGCCGAAAAATGGAGGGGAAGCCGCGGGGAAGAAACCCCGATTCGCTGGCGATGACGCCGATTCGAGACAAACCGAGGCCCGATTTGAGAAGCCCAGGCCGTGGCGCGCCGATTGGTGCCGGAATCACGCCGGGAACCGGCCGGACGGCGCCGGCACGACCAAATGTTGCCTGGACCGGCCGAACCGGTCGAACCGGACCCGAGCTGAACCGGCGGTCCGAACCGGGTTGAACCGGACCGGACCGGTTCAGCCAAAAAGAGAGGGAAAAAAAAAAGGAAGAAAAAGGGAAAAAGAAAAAGAGAAAAAAAATTGAAAAAAAATTCATGTGATGCAATCGAGTTTCGGGTAAGTCGGTAAGCGGTCAAATTGACCGATTTAATTTTTAGAATATTTAATTTGATAAATAATCGACTGAAAGTTTACCCGAAAATATATTTAATTGTGTAGCTCGACGATTGGCATCAACTGAGAGCTCGAGACAGCCTCGATTTGAGTACTATCATGGAATAATGGGTAAGTAACCCTTATTTACGACAATTTTATATCGTTATGCGTGATTGATATTTAACGCATAAATTATGGATTTAATTTTCGCATAAATGAATTAAATTCTGAAAATTGGATAAATTGTCGTAAATAATTCATAAGCTGTCTGAGAATTTAGAACGAGGCTAAATAAATACTGATGGGCCCAATAAGCCCAAAAGCCTCGATAAAGTGTGGTAAACGGGCTTAAGGCCGATTAAGGCCCATTATGGTGCAATCGGGCCCAATATGGGTAAACGGGCCCAATGATTTAAATTAAGCCCAGCCAATTATGAAATACATTAAATTGTATTGTATTTGACCTGATGAAAGTGTATCCGCAGTGCCGGAGATTTGATTTGGATTCGGAGCAAATCGGACTGCGTGACGAGACATCAGTAGGAAAGGTCAGACTGTACAGAAAATGAGGTAAGGGAATTGTGTGAGTAGCTAGAGGTAGCTACGCGTATTTTAATAGTGTTCTATATACTGAATATGTATGTATGCCTTGATGATGTATAAAGATCCTAAAAGTGGTTTAAATAATTTTGAGGATCGAAATAGGTGAAAAGACTATTTTACCCCTATTGAGGGAAGTTCACCCAAGGATGGTGAAAGCATGACATGCATGAAATGCATGATTTAAGGAATTTTTCGAATTAAAGATTTGATTGGTTTTAATCAAAGTAAATCGATAGATTGGCCAATAATTGCATAAGTTTCCCAAATTAACACTACGTAGGTGTTATTATTATTTAAATGAAATTTCTTTGAAAAAGATGCCAACTATCAAGTTTATATGAAAACAGATAGTGCTGACACGTAGTTCGCACTATATCTACGTTTGTGAATGTGCATAAATGTGCTTGAGCAGTTGCTCGCACCGACTTGTGTGACATCATATGCATGAAATGTGCTAGAGCATGGTGCTCGCACTGATTTTTATTATTGTGAAATGAGAGCTGCTGGAGCCTAGCTCGCACTCTGTTTTGACATGTTTTGACATGTTTTGAATGGTTTTGACTTGATATGCATAAAAAGGTGTTGGAGCGATTGCTCGCACTAGTTTTACTGATTTGACATGCATGAGAGATGCTGGAGCTTAGCTCGCATCCTGTTTTGATTTGATATTGCATAAAGCCGTGCTGGAGTGTAACTCGCACGAGATTTGATTTAATTATACATAAAGCCGTGCTGGAGTGTAACTCGCACGAAATTTGATTAACTTGAGCATTCATTTGTGCTGGAGCGTTGCTCGCACAAAGTTTTATATGGTTTCACAATTCATTTAAATGTCGTACTGGAGTTTTTCTCGTACGAAGTTTTCATGAGTTTTTATACATATTCGTACTAGAGCGTTGCTCGTACGTGGATTTTAATTGAAATTATAATCAGTTTAAGTCGTACTGGAGCGCTGCTCATACGCAGATTTTACTGATTTTTATGAAACCGTGCTAGAGCTTCGCTCGCACGAGGTTTTTAGATATCATGAATATGCATGGAGCCGTGCTTGAGCTTCGCTCGCACAGGGATTTATATTACATGCATATAGCCGTGTTAGAGCCTCCTGTAGACTGTGTGTCACAGTGAGATGATATGCTCACACGTGCATTCTGAGACAGAGATGATATGGGTGGATAAGACCTATTACAGGCACCCCTGACTGAGCTTGGGTTCACGGAGTACTTTGTACCGTGTATGTCACGCGGAGTACGCTGTACCGTGGGGATTGTTGGAGTGGAGTGGCATTAGCCACGAGGCAGCAAGCCTTGCCCTCGCAATCCTGGTGTTATGCTGTTCTGGCGGGTAGGACGACCCACCTCCCGTTTCAGGTGTGATACCCCGCACACTAGGTACCGTGTTGCCAGGGATCACTAGGATATGGCCATAGTCCTCGATGTTACTGATAATTACCTTATTGTCTCACATGATATAACTTGTGGTCTGTTAGACCAGGGTAGACCCGAAGGAGGGGTCAGGCCCCCGATTTGATGATTTGATGATTTCAGATGATTTTATGATATGCGACCCTGAAAGAAGGGTGGTTTTATAACTCAAGTTTTATAATGAAATATAACAAATTGTTTTATGAGTTTTGAGATGATTGACCCAGAGGGGTTATTTTATACTGCGTTTTAAATGAATTGATTTAAATGCAGTGGCATGAGGTGTTTTCCATGCTTTCATTTGAAAACCTTAAATTGTCTTACATGACATGAAAGACTGTATGATCTTGATTAAATTCATGCTTAATATGATTTAATGATGTCACATAAAATGCTTTGAATGCATGAGTTACATGATTTATATATGCACAAATAGTTTTGGATAAACTATGGCATTGAATATGCATGACTTTGTGCGTGTAATTTTAAATGAAAAGAAATGGATTTAAGGGCATGGCATTATGAGCATGTAGATAGTGGAGCTATCTACTTACTTGCATAATTGCCTTACTGAGCGTGTGGTTTGCTCACCCCCTTATTTTCCCATCTTTTCAGAGCACTTGAAATAGTTATTGAGCGGCTGAGAACTTGCATGAATTGATATCCGCTGCTTGCTGCTACCCATCGAGAGACAGGTATACACATTGGTATGATTTTGTATCTAAATATGTAATGCACAGTACTATAAATGGATATCATGTCGGGGATGTAATGTTATGAATACCATTATGTATGTATTCAGTTAAAGTCACAAGATAGTAAACTCTGATATTGAATGAAATTATGGAAATGGATTGGTAATAGTGAGAGGTGACTAACACCGAATCATAGCCCAACTGTGTTGTAGGATGGTCACGACGAGAGAAAGGTAAGAATTAAATAATAAATGAAAAAGCGAAAAATTTACTCTGATTTTTAAGGTAATTCGGGTCGTGACATTGATACTAATTGAACATAATTGGACTGTTAGTGGCAGCCAGTGGTGTGGGCACGCAAATAGAAGAAAGCTCGATATCTAACAATCTTGTGCTGCCCGAAGATTCGATAGGTAAAGGATGCAATTTAAAGTAGTATTGGCTTCCTTTACCTATTGATATTTCTTAAAATGATATGATGTATGCATGAAGAATTTACATGAAAAACCCGAACCTTTCAACATAAGTTTTCGAAAGAAATAACAAATCGATTTAACCCTGAAACCAAATATTTTTACTATGATGCATAAGTATTTGATAATTTAATGTTTTATATTTGAAATGTATGATTTAATGATTAAAGTTTTTTGTATGATTTTTTTAAGTAAGCATGAAAACAAGTAAGAAAGTAATTTTTTTATACTAGAGGTTATCCCGATAGTGTATGCTGTGTGCATGTCATGCCTACTACTTGTGGCTCCTGGCTCTGCTACTTGTAGTGCATGTTTCGTTTCGCCCGTGTAGTGCTCATCTTCACCTTTGTGGTGCCTATCTTCACTACATGTGGTGTCTATTTCGTAGTATCTCGTGCCCGCGCAACACACATGTATTTTATGTTACCCACACTGTGAGTGCCACGGTGCCTGTGCCCTAGCTATGTACTAGTTTATTCAGATACTATACCAGTTTTGTTGTACGACCCTAATCTAGTCTACAACCCCTACCATGGAAATTGGTATTTTATTCCCTCTACGGAGGATGATATTTCTGTTTTGCATGATAGCTATATGGACCCAGCCTAGTCCCTATGTTTTTCATGTATGAATGTTTTAAACTGTAAAAGAAAAATAAGTAAACTTTGTTAAATTAAGTAAGTAAGTATGTATGTTTTATTAATGCAACTAAGTTTGTATGTTTTACTTCAAAGTAAGTAAGTATTGATTTTTCTAAAGTAAGTATATAAGATTTTGATAAAGTAAGTACGAAAACATTTGAATGCATGATTTTCAATACGTTTTGGGATTATCAAGATTATTTAAAATGCTTTCCTTACTCGGCTTTTTCAGAAGCTCATCCTCCTCTTTCTCCTTTCCAGATCACCTATAGTAAGATCGTTTTAGCTACTCGCGGAGTACTCGAGTTAAACTAGTGGATTTTTAGCCTCTCAGGCTACCTTTAGTACACGCTCAAGTATATAATCTAATGTTTATTTCCAGACTTTGTATTGTACAGATACTAGTTTGTAAATACTTTTGGGATGTAATCTATTGTTATGGATTCGTATATAAATGGTTTGGAAGAAAATGAAATATTTGATAATATTGAGTATGGAAACAACTTGGTTAGTTGAGAAGTATGGTAAATCGAAAAATAATAAGTTTAAGAATATAAAAACAACTGCTTTAGGTTATAAAATGTGATTGTGTATATTGCAGGAATGTAGGTTAAAGTATAAGAGGTTAGGCTACCAAAATTAGAGCGAATTTTAAACGATTAAAAGATTAAGCAAAGGAAGAAACTAAGTAACCAACACTATACAGAAACACAACCTAAGTTAGAAATTAAGTATTAAAAGAAAAAGTTAGCCTCAATTTCTGTGCTTCTGTAGCGTTACAATTTTTGAATTGGATCAAATGGTACGATGTGTGTAAGAATAAGGGACTTAAGGGTCCCGAGTTCGAACCTATGGGGACACGAATTGTGGAATGGTGGCCCCCTAGACACCTTCAACGATAAAACTTGAGGCTTCCGCTGCGCAGCCAAAGAAGACAGTACGGTTGAGTGAGGTTGATCTGTTACCAAACTACCTTTTTCCCGTTCTGACATCTCTGTCATTCTCTATTCTCTTCTATCTCTATTTCGGCCCTTACTACCTTTCCCATTCTCAGAGGCGTGCAACTCATGATTTTATTCACATAACTGTAGTTTGTGCACTGCCTCGGCATAGGTAGTGATATCTAACGGGGCTAAGCGGACTCTAATTGACAATTTGAGCCCTTCCATGACCTTTCAGACATCCCGACTCTCACTCCCCATAGTGTCGGGGTCATACCTGCCCAGGAATATAAACTGAGTTTCATCAATCAACCAATTCCTCTGGGTCAGAGTAAAGAATGTTATTTGTAATTTTCTTTAAGCAGTGTCTGGGATATTCTATCACCGGAATACATCTAGAATTATTTTCCATGTCCATTCTGGATGTCAACTCTTAAGATGGGTTGAGCAGACTTCCACCAATGCTCCGACTCGCCCTCAAATCCCATGCATATTATGATGAGCAATTAGCTCCATAATATTCTTCACACTCCGCTCTAACCTCGCGAAGCGTATCTCAATACTGTCTGGTCTCTCTGTCGGACTCTGTCCGATCTCACTGTCAAACTCTGTGGGGCATGCTCAACATCAGCCTCCACTTCAATCTCATCTTGAGTCTCAGGTGGCGACACAATACGACTCTCAGGCCAACCTCTACGGCCTCGAGCTCGTGTACTCACCCCTCTACAATAGCGGCTATCAGTTAATAACTATCTTCTTGCATTTGAAACCAAATTCTTAGCTGCAATTTCATCTCGATATACACAATTATATCTAAACAATGCACAGTACATGGGGATGTAAACTTCCTTAACCACTAACACCGACTCATATCATGCTAACTTAGCTCTGATACAAAAAACTGTCACAACCCAAATTTCCTTTAAATCACTACAAATTTTTCATTTTTCGTTTGTTCTTTAATTCTTACCTTTCTCACATCGTGACCATCCTACTAACAGTTGGGCTATGATTCGGTGTTAGTCACCTCTCACCTATTTACCATTCCATTTCCATAATCACATTCACATATAAGGATTTCTATCCTTTGAATTTAACTAAATACTTATACAATGGTATTTACATAACCTTACATCCTCGACATCATATCTATTTACAGTACTGTGCATTTACATATTTAGATACAAAACTATACAAATGTATATACTTGTCTCTAGATGGGAAGCAGCGGATACCAAGATGCAAGTTCTTAGCCGCTCACTAACTATTGCGAGTGCACTGAACTAGAGGGATAATAACGGGGGTGAGGAAACAATACGCTCAGTAAGACAATTATGCAAGTAAGTAGATAGCTCCACTATCTACATGCTCATAATGTCATGCCCTTAAATCCATTTCTTTTCATTAAAATCTCACTCACAAAATCATGCATACATTAATGACATAGTTTATAAAAACTATTCGTGCATATTGAAATCATGCAACTCATGCATCAATGACATTTTATGAAAAATCATAAAATCATAATTAGCATGAAATAAATCAAGATCATGCATTAATTCATGCCATGTGAAACAAATCATGAGAAACAATTCTTTTCATGAATTTATAATCAAAGCATGGAAAACTCATCATGCTATTGCATTTAAATCACTGCATTAAAACTTAGTATAAAATAACCCGAAGGGGTTAAGCATATCATAAATCAATCTCATTAAAAAATCATTATAAAATTCTGTTATAAAAGTCACCCATTCTTTTAGGCACACATTTCATAAAATCCTCTGAAAAATCTATCATCATAGTAGAAATCACAAAATCGAGGGCCTGACCCCTCCCTCGGGTCTACCTTGGTTTATCGAAACCGCAAGTTATATCATGTGAGACATATAGGTGACTATATCAATAACAACGAGGATTATGGCCATAACCTAGTGATCCCTGGCTACACGGTACCTAGTGTGCGGAGTATCACACCTGAAACGTGGGTCAATCCTGCCGCCAGAACAACATAACATCAGGATTGCGAGGGCAAGGCTTGCTGCCTCGTGGCTAATGCCACTCCACTCCAACAATCACCAAGGTACAACGTACCCCATGTGATATACACGGTACAATGTACTTCGTGAACCCAATCTCAGTCAGGGGGTGCCTGCAATAGGTCTTATCCACCCATACCAATTATGTCTCAGTATGCACGTGTAGGCATATCATCTCACTGTGACACACAGTCTACAGGAGACTCCAACACGGCTATATGCATGTCATATAAATCCCTGTGCGAGCAAAGCTCTAGCACGGCTCCATGCATATTCATGATATCTAAAAATCTCGTGCGAGCGAAGTTCTAGCACGATTTCATAAAAATCAATAAACTCTATGTACGAGTAGCACTCCAATACGACTTTAAAAGAATGATAAATCCATATAAAATCTCATGCGAGCAAGCTCCAACACGATTTTTTTATGCATAAATAAATCAAATCTCGTGTGAGTTACACTCCAACATGACTTTTATGAAATTAAATTTATTAAATCACATACAAGCAAGGCTCCAGTACGACTTTTATGCAATTATCATATCAAAACAGGATGTGAGCTAAGCTCCAGCACCTCTCATGCATGTCAAATTATTAAAACTAGTGCCAGCAATCGCTGTAGCACCTTTTTATGCAAATTAGGTCAAAACAGTCAAATCAGTCAAAACAAAGTGCGAGCTAAGCTCCAGCACCTCTCATGCATTTCACAATAATAAAAATTAGTGCGAGTAACCGCTCTAGCACAATTCATGCATATGATGTCACACAAATTGGTGCGAGCAACCGCTCTAGCACATTTCATGTACCCTCATAAACGCAGATATAATGCGAGCTATACGCCAGCACTATCTGTTTCCATATAAACGTGATAGTTGGCCCATTTTCCAAAGAATTTCATTTAAATATAAATAACACTTACATAGTGTTATATTGTGAAATTTAAGCAATTATTGGCCAATCTATCGATTTGCTTTGCTTAAAAACCACAAAAATTCCTTAAATCAGAAAATTCCTTAAATCATGCATTTCATGCATGTCATCTTTCACTATCCTTAGGTGAATTCCCTCACTAGGGGTAAAATAGTTTTTTCCTATTTTCGAGTCCTTAAAATCTTTAAACCATTTCTAGGACCTTTATACATATTCATTGTATACAAAAGCTATTAAAATATGCATAGCTACCTCTAGCTACTCACACAATTCCCTTACCTCATTTTTCTGTACAGTCTCACCTTTCCACTGATGTCTCGTCACGCAGTCCGATTTGCTCTCAATCAAATCTCCGAAACTGCGGATAAATATTCATCAGATCAAATACAATATAATTAATTGTATTTCATATTTTCTAGGCTTAATTTAAATCATTGAGCCTGTTTACCCCTATTGGGCCTGATTATATCATAATGGGCCTAAATCGACCTTAAGCCTGTTTTTCACTCACTATTCACATTATCGAGGCCTATTGGGCTCACTGGGCCCATCAATATTTATTGGGTCTCGTTCTAAACCCTCGGATAGCTCAATTAATTATTTACGACAATTATCTCTAATTCCAAAATTTAATTCATTTTATGTGAAAATTAAATCCGTAATTTATGCGGTAAATTTTTAACACGCATAACGATGTAAATTGTCGTAAATAAGGGTTACTTACCTGAGATTCCATGATCGTACACAAATTGAGACTGAATTGAGCTCTCGTTTGACGTCAATTGTCGAGCTACACAATTACATATTTTTCAGGGTCAATTTTTAGTCGACTATTAATCAAATTAAATATTTTGAAATTTAAATCGGTCAATTTTGACCGCTTACCGACTTACCCGTAGCTCGATTACATCACTGGGATTTTTTTCAATTTTTTCCTCTTTTTCTTTTTTTCTCCTTTTTCTCTTTCCTCCTTGGCTGAACCAGTCCGGTTCAGTTCAGCACGGAAGCTTCCTCATTGAACCGCCGATCGGTTCAGCTCTTTTTGGTCGTTCCTGCGTCGTCCGATTGGTTCCCAGTGTCTCACCATCGCCGTTCGACGCATCTCTGGCTGGGGAACTTTCAACTGGCCTCAATCAAAGCCAACTCACGCCGATGGCCGTCGAATTCGCTTCTCCTCCTCACGGCTTCCTATCTTCGATCCGTCGGATTCTGGTGTCAGTGGGGCACGTCGCCGGTGCCGATGAGTTCGCAAGATGGTCCTCTTCCTTTTTCGGTAGTCGTCGACCCTCGTCTGGCACCAGTGGCGGCTCGTCTGGTGATCTCTTCCTCTGGTCGACTTCCTTTCGCGTTTCACACAGGTTTCCTTTCCTTTTTTTCTGTTTTCAGATTTCTATTTTTCGATTTTTTTATTTATAATTTATTTTTATTATTATTTTAATCATTAAAATATTATATTTCAGCCAAAACTATCTAAAAATTATATTTTATTCATTAAATCAATTAAATGAATTTATCAGTCTTATTTCATCTTTTCGATATATTTTTTCAATATTTTCGAGATAATTTTTCGATGTGAAATTTTTGATTAATTTCAATAAATTCATATCTTGATCAATTGGACTCGAAATTTAATTATTTCTTCGTTAGTGATCAAGATTTCTCAAATCCATATTTTTAATGAAATTTTCTTGTCACGATTAATACTGAATTTTTATCTTTTGACCGTTTTACCCATGCACATATTCGGGACCAAACCAATCCAACTTCCCTTCACGAACACTCACTCATTTCGTGTTTTAAATCCTTATCTCCAATCCGAATCTCATTCGTTTAGTTTGTTGTCATTTCAATCCTTCATTTGATCTTACGATAAAAATCGAGTCTTACAATTATGGACCTAACCATTTCCAGAAGGGTTCTATTTCTTCTCTCCGCAACACTGTTTTGTTGTGGAGTTTTTGGAATGGTCAACTGCCTATCGATTCCTTTTTCATCATATAAAAATCTGAATTGTTCAGATAAGTACTCACGTCCACGGTCTGTTCTTAACGCCTTAATGTTTTTATCTAATTGATTCTCCACAAAATTCACATATTTTCTAAAGCATTCTAAAGCTTCAGATTTGTGAGAGATCAAATAGACAAATCCGAAACGTGTGTAATCATCAATGAATGTGATGAAATATACACCTCCACTTTGTGACCTTACATTCATTGGGCCACAAATATCAGAATGAATCAATTACAATGGAATTTCAGCTCTAGTTCCTTTGCCAAATGGTTTTCTTGCCATTTTTCCCGCTAGACAACTTTCACATGTCGATAGATTAACTTTTTCTATAGGGCCTAGTAATCCCTCTTTAGCTAATCTATACATTCTTTGTTGCCCAATATGGCCTAGTCTAGCATGCCAAACATTTACATCAACATCAGAAGATGTAACAAGGGAAAAACTATTACTACACATATCACCACTTAAAGTGTAGTCAACATCCATTACAATAAAACCATCCAACAAATATCCAGAACCATAATAATTCGTTTCCAAAAACAAATTTAAACCAGTGCTATGAAAGTTCAAAATAAAGCCTAAATTAAGAAGAACAGTAATGGAAACTAAATTCCGTCAAATCGCAGGAGCAAATAGGACATCATGTAGGATAAGGATTTTTCCACCACGCATACATAACCTGCAAGTTCCAATACCTTTTACTTCAACCTGTGTGTTATTTCCTACATAAATCCATTTTGATCCTCGTGGAATCCGACGAAAATTCACAAACACATTCATGTCTTGTGCTACATGGTCTGTGGCCCCTGAGTCTACAATCCACAAAGGATGAGATTCAGTCAATAATACAGTGCTAGAAACACGTATAGTACTTTTCAAAATATCTGAAGCACTCACAAATGCTATAAGGGTTTCTACCTTTTTTGGCTCGTTACATTCACGAGCAAAATGACCCTTCTTACCACAGTTAAAGCACTTGACCTTTGGCTTGTTCTTCTTCGGATGAGCCATAGGACCATTTCCTTTGCCAGGATAACCGTCTTTTTCCTTTTTAGGAGCTTTACCTTTATGTCCACCAAATGGCTTTCGCTTGAAGCTCGAAGCTTCTTTAGAACTTGTACCAGCCATATACACGTCAACATTAGGCCTAGTTGCCTCAATGCGATCTTCCTCCAATTGTAGGTGACGTGAAGCATCATCAATGGTCTTGATGCTTTCATTATGAGTAAGGTGGACTTTCATATGCTCCTAACTGTCTGGCAAGGACCGAATGACAGCTTGAACCTGTTATTCATCTGTTAGAGTGTGACCAGCCTCCTTCAACTCACTAATCATATTTGACATTTCTCTTATGTGTTGTTTCATGCTGTGATTTGGACATTTTTTATACATGTCAAATTTGATTGTAAGTTGTCTTAATTTAGTGATCGAAATGCCACCAAACTTTGCCTTTAAGGCTGTCCACATCTCTTTTGCATTATCATGCTTTCTGAACTCACGCATGATGTCATTCTCCATACTGCTTAGCAACGTAATGTGAGCTATGAAGTTTTTCTTTTTCCAAGCTTTATAAGCCTCTCGGTCCCTCATATGTTGTGCACTATTTCCTTCCTTAGGCTCTTCCATTGCATTATTCAGAACTTTAAGAACCTTTTGTTCTTTCAACACATACTGGATTTTCATGCTCTAGATTTCATAGTTATCCCCATTCAGTTTCTCACCTTTGTTTAACTCAGTAACAATGGTTTTAGAAGTAGAAGCCATTTCAAAAGATATTCTACACAGAGACATATATGCACTTAATTAATTCCCAGAATTACACACATCCATTTTTGCCACAATTTCAAAATTAAATTAATGATAATTATTCACATGTCATGGAATCAAAAGTTCATCAAGTTTCACAATCATCCTCCAATTCGATGTGTTTAATTATCACCAATTAATTTTATTGTGCAAAATTTATTATTCTAAGGTAATTACATTTTTTTTATTAAAATACCTTAGAACTCCCACTGCAAATAAATCAATTATATATATACAAAAAATAACATATATTGATTGCATAAAAATAATAAAAATATTTACATAAACAAGTCTTTTAAAATAACAATATTTGTTCAAACATAGTCAAATAACAACACAATAAAATAAAATAAAATAAAACTAGTTCCTAGGAATGGAGTCCATAAATTCTTTTGATAATTCAAAATCTAAATCTGCTAGTTATGGAGTTCTAGGAACGTTGTGTTTTCTATTGCAAAGTCTAGTGTTAATTGAGAGGGTTGCAGTCTTTCTTGCCCCTATCTTCATATATTCTTTCAAAAAACTTATCACTAACATTGCATAATTCGATTTTGAGTTTGATTTTCAAAAATCATCTAAAATACCCTTTTGACTTGGAGTGATCAATGTACTCCTTAACATGAGGTATTTGTTATAGTCACTCCTCAAATATCGACAGCCAATCCAAACTGATTCCTGAATTTTTTTATTGACAGTAATGATATGTTTCTCCATATCATCATTAGGATCCATCCGGTAAGAGCCTAATTCAACCAATAGTCTTATAGCTCTAATGAGTTGTTCTTCTGTCCCATTAACCATAGGAGTCCTCATCATAATCGACATGATTCTCTGTAACAAATACAGAAAAAATAATGAACACATATATATAACACAAATCTCGTAGCGATTAAAAACGAATTTTAATCATTCTTGTGCTATATGGACTCATCATGCTAATGCAGGACTTACAATTTTACTTATTTGAAACATCCTATACATATTTGCAACAATTTCGAATAAATCACACACATTTGTGTGATTTCCAATGGCATTGCATATTAATTACGTTTTTCGATTGTTCTACATGAAATAACAACAACATGCATTTTTTTTAATACCAAAAATCAAGCAACTTGGCTCTGATACCAATGTAGAAAAAATATCATATCATGCATCAATCATATACTATGTACAATAGGTATTCTCCAGAGTGAGCAGGTGACTCTTTTGGAAGTATAAACTGTGATTTTTGTTTCAGTGCAGGTGAATTGAATGAATAGTTTATAGTATTCTTGATTAGGTTTTACCCAATTCCAACAAGTTGATAGAGAAATTGATTTTAGGATAATGATTCCTTGTACTCTCATGTGAATGCAGTGCCTGGAGTGAAAGTGTTTAAAAAGAAGTGTGTTTGTCCATTGCAACCTCCACCAGGCATCTATGGATAGTTGGATGCATATGTGGGTGATCGTTGTCTTGGGAGAAGGTTATTATAATCATAGGAGAAAAAAAGAAATATATTATTCTTAGCTAACTTTTTGGTTAGGATGCCAACGGGAAAAAGGAATATGAATATGTTTATATTTTATAATACTTAAACACGATTAACTATCCAAATATTACTATCCAAACCCTACTCATATAATATATAAAAATCTATTAACTATATAGATTCGTTAAATATCTGTTTATTAAGTCAAAGCTTGATTTTCAAATTTAAATTTAAAATCAATTTTAATTTATATTATTATAAAAAAATAAATATAAATTAACTTATAAAAATAAATAAATGTTAAAAATCATAATTAAAATACTTAGTAAATTAATTTAATTAAGTATTATATTAACAATAAATAATTTATAAATAAAAAGTATAAAATGATATTTAAAAGTTATTATTTATAATCGGGTTTAGATAGTAAGATACCTTAAGATCACTAATCGAATCTTACTCGAACCGATGACGGGTAGTAAAATTACTACCCGAACCCAATTATTAACTACTGTAATTCTACTTAATCAAATTGAGTAATGTCGATACCTATTTATAGGATATTCATTTACATCCCTAATTTTGGTGAAATGTATGTGATTATGTTAAATGTTTGATGTTTTAATGTATCAATGGTGTTGAAATTACTTAAATTAAAATTATTGTTTTAATCTTGTGCCACATAGTAAAGTTTCATGTATAATGTTATTTAAATTGATCAATAAAACTTTTACTTGCAACAACTAAAGTTTGGTTTAGTGATTCTTTTTTTTTAAGAGGGATTAAGTTTAAAGTTTTAATTTCCTTTATTTCCTTTGTAACGACCCTATTTACGATGCAATATGGTTGTGTTCTGAGTTGATGCTGGATCAAAACAATGAAATCTGACAGTTCAATTACTTTTCTTGATAGCAAATTTAAATAACATCCAATAGAGGTACTTTCCAATTAGTCATCGTAATAGTTCTTTACAAAAATCACTGTTCACACTCCCCAAATATATCTTCCTAGACATTACTGTACTTATAAAAATTTTAGATACAAAAGAATATTTAAATCTGGGTATACCTTCGACGCAAAAGAATACTCTGCGGAACTATGGCTGTGCAAAAGAATCATACTTACAAAAGCAATCTTAGCTACTGACGAGGCTCTGTGGAGGAAAGTAAGGGGGTAAGCTCAACGTACTTAGTAAGAAAAATTACGTGGCAGGTATATAAATACACTATCTATCTATATAGGCTTGTAATGAAAATAACAGAGTCGTTAACAGTCCAGTAAAATCAGAGTAAAAAATCATTAGCGATAAAATATCAATAATATAAACATTGCACTACAATAAATATAGTATTTAAAATTTTACATAGCGTTTTATTGTGACGACTGTGTGGCATTTTGTTCCCGTATGATTCAAAAGGTAGCCCCCACAGTCTCTTTATGCAGTAGAATAATACAGTTCCATACGATAATACAATTTATATGATCAATTCAATGAATCAAATAGACGAGACAAGACAGAACATGCTATATCAATAATTAGAATGACAATTGGCCAATTTCGGTGACTTCGGGCATCACTGATTAGGTGTGTCATGATGTCAATCGTCGTGGGAGTGGTCAACTACCTTAGCGGCTCATAGTACAGAATATCCGAAGATAGAAAAACATGGTACATCGTACTCACATGGGTGTTGCACCGTACATCGTACTCTGTGGACCACAGAAATAGAAACAATACAGCTGACAGTAGTGTAGCATGATTTAACCATCGCCTTTGTCTCAAAATCAGTGCGAGTCGGACCGTGTGACACACAATCAATACGCGCTCAAGCACATATCCTCGATATTACTTTATAAGCAAATCATTTTCATTAAAATCAATTATAAATTCAGTTCGGTAAAAATATAACATTTCAGAAAGAGGCCAGCTCGTCCTTTTCCGATTTAAAATCTCAGTATACAGTATGTGGCAATTAAAATTAGGGGTATCAGTTTCAGATAATAAAACTGACATATATTCAAAAATCACGTAATTAAAATAGACTTTATTGGGTAAAGATAGGTTGTTTAACTGAAGCTAGAATTTCCTATAATTTCGATATCTATAAATTCGACTTAGTAATTTTATCTCAATTCAACAGTCTCAAAATACGTGTAGATATCTCTAGCAGTACACAAATTTTTCCTTACTGTAAAATTTTCCTAGAATTTATATCTACGGTTCAACAAAAAATATGTGTAGATATCACTAACAGCTCACAACAATTTTTCTTACCTCGGTGTCTATCAGTAATCCTTAATGCCTCAATGATGTGAGTCAGTAGGTCTAGTCTAATCGGTTTATTTCTCCCCTCGAGTTTTTCTAATTTTTTCTGTGGACTTTTCTCTGTCTTCAATATTTCTATTCACTAATATATATATATATATATATATATATATATATATATTCGACCTTTTTCTTTCTTTCTTTTCGTTTCGCGTCTTTTTTTCTTCTTCTTCGTGTTTTCTTCTTCTTCCCTACTCACGTCACTATTCAGTCACCATCTTCATTAGCCTTAACCCGAGAGGCACCTGTTCTGCTTCACCATGCCAAATGGGAGACCTCTCTTTCACGTTTTAAACTTCCTTACTTTTCTCCCTCGCCACTCTCCCTGCTCCAATAATTCTTCCTCTATTCTGTTTCCAGGTGCCCACTATCACCTCCCTCTGCTCTTGCCTTCACGTCTGCCAAGTTTACTAGTCTCCAAGAAGATCAAGACCAACCCCAGTTTCGATTTCAATTCTTCCCTAGCGAGGAGGCTTCCTTGATGCTGTTTGGCCAATTCGAGAGCTTTCTGTTGCTGCCTACTGCTTCACCTTTTCGGCTTACAAAGAACAGGGTGCTCTCCCCCTCTGCTTGGTCTCAATCTCTCATCTGTCTTCCTTTTCTACCGTTGCTGCCAGTCCAGTTCTAATATATATATATATATATATATATATATATATATTTCCTCGACACTTCCTATCACCGAGACCTTACAACTGCCTCGGGTTTATGGACTTCCATATTTTCCTTCTCTACTGCAATTCAGAACCCCTTACTTACGCATTCTTATTTTTATTTATTTAACTTCCTTTTTGGCTGGCCTTACCTGCTTCAATCAGTTTTACCTTCCCATTCCCTGCCAATTTCAGACTTCTTCCCTCTGTTTTACTGCCATCATCTCAGTTGTTCACTGCTTCTTATCTCTTTCACGTTTTCTGCCTTAAGTTTCCTGCTCCTTCACTGCTGCAACAGCGATCCCATGCTTACTTCGGTTTCTTCGCTTTTCTCTCCTTCTTTTTTGTTTGTCATGTTTCAATCTTCCTCACGTTTTTTCCCGTTCTCTTCGCTGTACATTTTCAATTCACTATCTCCTGCCTTCACGTCCTTGCTTCAGACTTCCATACTTCAGTTTCTTGTTTTCCTAAATCCTCTTCCTTTCTTTTCTTTTCTGTCTTTGCTATTACCTATCGTTTCTCTATATTTATTTATCCAATTTCTTCCTCTTGACTCTAAAGAAGCCGGTGCACATCCCACTCTTTCACTGCTGCAAACAGCAGTCACCAGGCTGCTTCCTTCTATCTCTCCATTCCCACCGAAAACCATTCCATCACCACAACTTTCACACATTTACTGCTTCCGACCATCACAGTTCCATAGCTTAATACCTTTTACCCATCGGTTAATAGGCATCTACGATTTCCTCTCTCCCTTTAATGTTTCCAGCACATATATTCACTCTTATTCTCATTTTTTTGTCGTTAAAAAGGTTGTCCTCGGGTTGGCCATCATTACCCTTAAAGCACTCTCTTATAAATATATATTACTCAATGACTCTCGGCTAAGTAGCTATGTGTGTATTCCTCTCTCTCTCTCTCTCTCTCTCTCTCTCTCTCTCTCTCTCTCTCTCTCTCTCTATATATATATATATATATATATATATATATATATATATATATGTGCATATATCTCTATTTATTTATTCTTAAAGCTATAGTATTTTATTTAATTTACTCTTCCAAATTTCACAATAAAATTTTAATTTAAATCCTTAACTTAAGGAATCGCACCTTTGATTTCAATAGCTATATTGTCCTTCATGGATAAATCCAAGTACATAAAAATTTAGGGGGTTTACATCCTTGTACCTCTTTATGAACAAAAAAATTTTACTTGTAAATGAAGTAATAGTTTTAAAAATGGGAGTAAAATAATCCAATGTCACTCTAATGTGACACTCTCGTTGCAACTTTATTCTATGATTATAAAGAGGTGAATATGACCATTCGTTTTTGCAACGACCCAATCTACACACAGTTTGGTTGGGCTACAAGTCGATATTAGATCAGGACAATATTCAGTCTGATTAATTTTTTTCTTTCTTAGTAATAAATTTAAACAACATATGTTCACATTCCCCAAACACATCTCATATGCATTACTGTACTTATAAAAATTTTAGATACAAAAGAATTTCTTACAACTAGGTATACCTTCAATGCAGAAAGGTACTCCGCGAAACCATAGCTGTGTGACATACCTTACTAACGGAAGCGTCCAAGTTACTGTGAGACTCTGTGGAGAAATGTAGGGAGTGAGCTTAACGCGCTCAGTAAGAAACTTATGTAAGCAATAGACAACCATACTATCTACATGCTTATAATGTATGTCATGATCAGTTATAAAACACTGTAAAACACTTGCATATAAATCAATTCATTAATAATGAAAACGATTCACAATCGATGCACTTTCTTTGAAAAATACTTTCAACCACACTCCATTTCTGGTAATATACTTTATCATATGTAAAACATATACATTCAATATAGTCAGTACGATGAAACCATTTACTGTTCAATCAATGCAGTAAAACACTTGAATACGTTCCTTTAAAATGATTCATTCAATCAATAAAACAGTTCAGTTCACTTTTCTTTCTATCAATAAACAATTCAGTTCATTAAGTTAGGCTGAGATTTAATCAATAACAGTAGGATTCAGTCTATAACAATACAGTCGACATATGGCCATAGTCAGTGACCATGCACCTCACGGGTCAGGTGTACACGAGTGTCATATGCCTCAAGAGGGATGGGTCAGTCCAGCCTGTCGACCAACCAATACAGTACAGTTCAGTTCAGTTCAGTAGTACGAAGACTCAATACACGGTGTAACATACTCCATGTGCATCTACACGGTACAACGTGCTCCGTAGACCCCGATACAGTAGAATATGACTAAGGGTACCGAGTAGTCTCAAGGATTTACCCCCAACATCAATATCAACTATCACCTTAGTCTCAAAATCCAGTGTGAGCAGGTCAATGCAGGATCACACAGCAATACACGACGGCTCCAGCACGATTTTTCTCAAAAACCATATAAAAATTCAGTGCGAGCAATTCAGTGTGACACATAGTCTACATGAGGGCTCTAACACTGTTTCATATCGAAAATCGGATAGGTGGTTTAATCCTTTCAAAAAATGATATAAAAATCAATTTTCAGTACAAAAATAATGTATAAGCAATATGTGAGTGGAGATTTCCCGAGAGGTCACCCATCATGGAATTTCTCCCACTCAAGCACACTTAACTTCTTAAAACATGTTATTTTATGCGGACAGTAAAAACAATAATGTCACGACCCTCTTCTCGTGAATTTACCTTACCACTAGCAGTTGGGCTGTGAGTCAACATCCATCCACGTCTCATTCATTTATAGTTTAATAAATTCATTTAAATGAAAGAAAATAGAAACTGGACTTTTATATATATGTGCGGAAGTGTTTACATCAATTTCTATTAATTATACATCCCTTTCATACAAAATATCACTAGACTATGCATTAATTTACAGGATATAAAATTTTTCTCATCACAAGTGAATACCTCTCTATACTGCTGGATGACTGGAGAGCACTGTAGCAGGGACGACTGCAGTAACTTACTACTGCGTAGAATCTGTGGAGGAGAAATAAGGGGGTGAGCATAACTCGCTCAGTAAGGAAAATATGAAAGCAGGTAGATAACTACACTATCTACATGCCAAAATACATACATTCATTTTCCTTATTAAATCATATGCATTTCTTTGAAATATCTTCCATCAATGCGAAATCATTAATTCGTGGGATGGTTATATGCATAATCACACAGTTCATCATCTAAAACCATACAGCTTTCACATCACACAAATCATCTTTGAAACCACACAGGTTTATTTAAAAATCATTGCACACAACAATTCAATGAATATGAGACATAATTATGGGTTATCACATCCCCAGACACACAACAAGGGGGGCATATGTTACCTCACACAATAGTGTCAATGCCATATCACACAGATATAATAAGAAGATTAATTGCCATAGTTGGATTCCAAGAAACACTAATCAGGTGTGTGGGAACCCTATGCTTGGGGATACAGATCAACCATCCCTTCAGCTCACACAATTATCACGAAAATAGTCACGACACATTGTACCCTATGGCTAACGCTTACGGTACATCGTGCTCCTGTGGATCCTTATCACCCATTCCCATTGTCTCAAAGTCACGTGCGAACAGGTCTGTGCAAGACACACTACAATACACGACGGCTTCAGCATGGTTTACTCATCACACAGCAATTTCATAAACTGTCATGCGAGCATCTCGAGTGGAACACACGGCATCATCCCGAGGCATCGAGCACGATTTTGCTTATCACACAGAAGCTCAAGAGACTACGTGCAAGCAACACAGAATAAGACACACAACATGTCTGAGGCATCGAGCACGGGTGCGAGCTCTCGAGTGGAACACACAACATCACCAAGGCATCAAGCACAATTGTCCTATCACTTTAAATTGAGGGGGTCACATGCGACCATAATCAGAGCAAGATCACTAAGCAGTACTCTTTGGCTCCAACATGATTCCCAAAATCTAGTGCGAGCATCTCGAGTGGAACACCCAAGGCATTGAGCACTCTTTTCGTTTTTCTAAAAAATCCCTTTTTAAAATAACGTGCGAGCAGGGCTAGTCACTCTATCGTTGCCCCTCAAACTCTAGCACGATTTCACACAGAAAAGAATAGAAGGGACTTCATGTATAGTCATGAGTGAGAGGGTAAATCTCACTTCAATCACTCTTTAGAAACATTTCATGCAATGGATTAAACTGGGAGCCCGTCCATTATTATTCTTTCTCAAAACGTTTGCAAAAACCTCTTTTCACAACAATCATAGAAGTCATGCAACTTATATATAGACTTATTCTTATACGTAGTTTTCATCTAGATATATCGATATCTATATACTTATCGCATACAATACATGCAGTAGGTAAGAAAACATACGTATAGCTATCTCTAATAGCTCACATAAGTCCTTTACCTCGAATCACGCTTGAATCACTTTCCTTGATTTCAAATGCTCGTGATCTGGTCTTATCGACTCCAACTTTATCTCAAAGAGCTACAATGATTTACAACTCTTATCAATATACTTCATATACTTCATTTTACTTGCATGATATTCAAATCGATGCATTTGGGCCATTTACATCAATGTGGCCTCATTACATCATTATCAAACTTTTTACTCTCTCTTAAGTCCATTTCAATCGTTCTATGTGTTTCTCGAGAATCCATTAGACTCCTTGAGTCTATTGATTCATTATTGAACCGACATTTAGCTTCCAATGCCTCAGTTTATCATTCCATTTCATTGAGGCATTTCATCAAATACCTCACATACTCAAGTTCAACTATTATCCATTCTAACTTATGGATTTCACCAAACCATTTTATAAGCATATAAATATGCTCAATAACATCTATTCATGCTCAAATCAGCTTTAAACCCATGCCTACTCAACATTTCCTCATTTAGCACATTTAACCATTTTATAGGTCATGAAAAGTTTAGCATTTTCTAAAGTGTTTCAATCATCATTCTATATACCAAATAAACTCATACAAGTATATAGATTAACATATATGAGATTGGGGTATTGAAATCTTACCAATCTCAACTTTTCTCCTCTTTGCACAATTTGGGGGAAAACTCCTTTTCTCCTTCAATGCATCAATTCAACCTCTAGTTATCAACTATGTTGTTCTCTTCCTCTATAGGAACAACTTCACTCAAATGAGTTTTTCTCAATTCTCTATGGAAAGTGTTGAGAATCTTTAGAGAAATTTTAGGTTACTTTGATTTAAAACGGAAGAGGATGAGTGTTTCTCGTGAAATTGCAGTTTAGCAGCCTTGTTTTTATAAGATTGCTTGATGAGATCGATCTCCATAAGTTAAAGATTGATCTTCCCCTGTTTTAAGCCTATGAGATCGATCTGCTCTTTGTTATGAGATCGATCTGCTCTAAGGGATGAGATCGATCTCCTCCAAGCAGAGAGCTAAATAGATCGATATAGCATAATGATGAGATCGATTTGCTCTTAGCCGAGAGCAACTGAAATCGATCTACTTGGAATGAGATTGATCTGCTCTTCCCAGAGATCGATCTGGCCTGCATTGAGGATCGATCTCCTCATCACAGAAGGCTTGTTTTAAGCAGTTAAGCACAATGAGATCGATCTGCTCACTTCCTAGATCAATCTTCCCTTGCAAAATGCCTCTTTTCTCTTCATTTTGGCAGTGATATCGATCTCCCTTGCATTAAGATCGATCTCCTCTTGTTCTGCAGCATACTTAGCTGCAATTCTCCCAAAATTTCAAAGGGATACTTGCATACAATTTGCTACACTTCTCATTTTGCATTTAATTCATATTCATCACTTACAAAAGTCCATTTCTTCACATTCATACATAATGAAACTTGTGTGTACATTCTCAAACTCATATTACAAGGGTGTACATCAATTTTATGGACCTTACATTACTTATGATTCACATGACATGTACATGTATATACTTCTGAAATCATAAGGTTACATAATGAAAATATGGGCCTTACAAATAGCCAACCTATCCATAGACCTTCGGAAACAGTATTTTAACAATGAAAATACTCAAACATGCAATTTATACAATTACGAGTTTTTCAACACTTTTCAGTCCAACTCAGTTTATACTTAGTGGTGATATCAAGTTTTCTATCTCTACGGTATCTATTTAGCTACTCGAAATCATAAAATACGTACAGTTATCACTAAAGCTTGCATAAATTCCTTACATCGGTATCTATCTGTAGTCCTTGATTTTCTCAACATAGCGAGTCGGTGGGTTCGGTCCACTCAATTTATTTTCCCGAAATTTTGTACCAATATTTCTGAAATTTTGAATAGATATTTTCGACTGTCTTTTCCCCGAATTTTTTTTCCAAATTCTCGAAGCACTTACTTTTCTCTTCAATAATTATTCACTTCTCTAATATATATATATATATATTTCCCTTTTTTTTGCTTTTGAATTTGGCGCCACTGCTTCTTTCTTTCTTCTCTTCTTCCTGATTGCCATTGTTCATCTTTGTCATTCTCAAACCAAAGGAAATCCACTCTCGACTTCCTTCCCTTGGCGTGACTATCCTCTCCACCATTCCATCCCGGTTCCCTCCACCCTTCACTGTTGACGTTTCTGCCATCATCATCCTTATGTCTCGGCGATCATCCTCCCATCACTACCAACTCCGGTGCCCTTCCACTTCCCATGTTTTCGACAACCAATCACGCCATACAACAGCCTCATTTCTTGTTCAGTCAGGCTTCAACCACTCTTTTCAATAAGCCAACACGAAACGTTACTGCCAGTTTCCTATTGCCTTTGTCGCGTTTCCTTTCCAAAACCAAAATCGAGGCTTACTGTAATCGAATGACAATAGGATAGTCACGAGTGGTGGCCTTCTACAATTCCCATGCATGTTTCCTTCATCCTACTAGATTTACCAAGAGCGATGTTGTCAGGCCCTTCTCCTACACGTGACCTACCAAGATCACCATAAATTTTTCACATTTCACTTACCTCTTCATCTGTCATCACTCTACACCAAATCGTTGGGCTGTGATTCGATATTAGTCACCCATTCACATTCATTCACAATATACATAGAATTTAGTATTCTTTTCTATAATATAAGCTCTTGTACATAAATATAATTATTTGTACATATACATCCCGACCGTACATTAGTTTACATAGCTGTGCTTTTATATTGTTCAGTATAAAATATTCGAGTGTGTATACCTCTCGTAAGATGGATGAGCAGCGGGTCAAAGTCTACTAATCCTCAGCCGTGTCCACCTACTGTGGATGCTCTGTAAAGAGGGAAATAATAAGGGGGTGAGCCACAGCTCAGTAAGGAAATCAAGCAAGCAAGTAGATAATTGCAATATCTATAAAATAATATGCTCATGCCTTGAAATCATTTCCTTACCCTATCTGTATGTAAAGCATGCATCTCTCTCAAAGCTTTATGCAATATATATATAGATACAAAACATCAGTCATAAAACTAGGAATATGCTGGTTTAACAACCTCAGCATTTTATGCACAACACTGCATTTCTCATATAATTTCATAAATCTCATGTAATTTCACATAAATCACATTTAGCATGCCATTTAGTTAAATCAAATAATATGGCATTCAACATGTTTAAAAACATGAAAATCTGGGCCTCACCCTGTGAGATCCGCATTTTTTGTATGATATTCCTTATGATTTCCATATTGTATGACATTATTATATGTTAATGGATTCATAAGATGGTTTATTCGGATTTGATAAATGTGGATGAAATGAAATAACGTACGTAAAATCGAATAAGGAATTTCATCGAGTTGACTGAAAATAAGGAACTGAAAATAGGGAAAAGATTGTGGATTTATGAAAGAAAGTCGATTCAATTTAGTCTCGAACACGTGCAAGGGTAAAATAGTCAAAAGACCAAAATTCGGTTTAAATTCGACAAGTAATTTTCAGTTAAAAATAAGGAATTAAGAAATCTGGATCAATAACGAGGAAAATAGTTAAATTCAAGTCCGATTTATCTAGATATTAATTTATGGGAATTAATCGAAATTAATTCAAAATTAATCAGGATTTTTAATTCGAAAAATTATCCCAAAAATAATCGAAAAAATATACCGAAAAAGACGAAAATAGACCGATAAATTCATTTATCGATTAAATGAATAAAATAATAATTTTAAGATATTTTTAGGGATATTTTGATTATTTTAATAAATTTAAATGTATTAAAATAATAATAAATTAATTAATAAAAAAATGAAATCGAAAAAACGAAAATCAGAATCGGGGAGAGAGAAAAAAACTCGAAATCGAACCCAAAACCCGACAGCTAAACCCGTGACTCCCGATGAGCCACTGGCAGTCGATGAGCCCAGCAGATGGTCAGAGAAGGTAGAGTAGAGTCTGGCAAGTCCCTTGGTACTGGTAACGCCTGTCGACGGCACCGATTTTCGACGAATCGACGGACTGAAAATCCGAGGAGAAATCACGTCTGTCCCGACGAACGACGGTGCCCTAAAGCCGATTCAACCCCGCCGAGCATTCCCCTTGTCGAGGCGGTCCTTTTGAGCCTAGTGGCGGCAGACGAGACAGCCGGGATCGCCGGCGACGGTGAATAGCTCAAAACGGCACCATAGTCGAGAAGGAGAAAAAGAAAAAGGAAAAGAAAAAAAAGAAAGAAAAAGAAAAGGAAAAGGAAAAAGAAAAGAAAAAAAAGGGAAAAAGGGAAGAAAGTGTACCCGGGGACGACTCGAAATTCGAGTAAGTGACCTAGGGTCGAGATTAACCTGCGGATAAATCCCGAGAATTCAATTTAATATTTTATTGATGGAAAATAACCTGGATTTGCATAATTGTGCAGTGTTACAACAGAGCCCAAACGAGAGCCGATATAGCTCCGATTTTCGTATCCCGCATCATATTGGGTAAGTACATTTTAATTACGATAATATGAGTCCTTTAATGCAGAGTTCAGATTATTTTACGGATTTACGGATTAATTCTGCATAAAAGGAATTTTATTCGAAATGTCAACGTAATTATCGTAAATAGTATCCGGGCTATCCAATGAGTTTGGAACGAAGCCCGATGATTACTGATAAGCCAAATGAGCCCAATAAACCCGAAGAAGGGATTTAAAAAGTGAGAATGGGCTGAAAAAGGGGTCGAGGCGCATTAAAGTGCAATCGGACCCAATAGAGTAAAACGGGCCCAGAGCTTTAGATTCGATCAGTAAAAGTGAGATACTAATCAGTATATTTGAACTGAACCCATATGTGGTTATATGCAGCTCCGTAGACGAGCGAATTGGACTGAGAGACCTGGTGCGACCGAGTCGGGATAAGCTCATGCGTGATTCCAGGTAAGGGAATTTTATGAGCACTTAGAGGTAGCTGTACGTAGTTTCGAGGGGATTTACATTACGTTAAATTCATTAGGCTACCCGAAAACAGAATAATATTTTTTGCGAAAAAATATGGAAATAATGAAAAATTACTATTTTGCCTCCAGTTAGAAAAATTTTAAAAAGGGTAGTAAGGTTATGAAATTGCATGAAATTCATGATTTTAATGTTTTCATGATGATATTGCTTTAATTCAAGCAATTTATGGATAGGTTGGCTATTATTTTCATGTTTTAAGTTAAAAGGCACAGGTTAGGTGCCAATTGATATTTATTTAACATGTTTTGATAAAATTGAGCCACCTATCAGTGTTATATGAGTTGTAGTCGTGCTTGAGCACTGCTCACACTGGATTTTATATTTTAACTCATACACAGAGTGCTGGAGCTTTGCTCACACTATTTTACAGATTTATTTCACATGACTACCGTACTGGAGTTTTTCTCATACAAGGTTTTCACTGAGTTTTAATACCTATCCGTACTAGAGCAATGCTCGTACGTAGATTTGAATTGAATTTATAATCAGTTTAAGTCGTACTGGAGCGCTGCTCGTACGTAGATTTCATTGATTTCTATGAAACCGTGTAGGAGCTTCGCTCGCATGAGGTTTTTAGATATCTTGTATATGTATGGAGCCGTGTTGGAGTTTCTCCTGTAGATTGTGTCACAGTGAGATGATATGCTCACACGTGCATACTAAAAAATACTTGACATGAGTGGATAAGACCTATTACAGGCACCCCTGATTGAGCTTGGGTTCATGGAGTACGTTGTACCATGTATATCACATGGAGTACGCTGTACAGTGGGGATTGTTGGAGTGGAGTGGCATTGGCCACGAGACAGTAAGTCTTGCTCTCGCAATCCTGATATTATACTGTTCTGGCGGATAGGACCGACCCACCTACCGTTTCAGGTGTGACACCCCGCACACTAGGATCCGTATGCCAAGGATCACGAGGTTATGGCCATAGTCCTAAATGTTACCGATATAGTCGCTTCATGTCTCACATGATAAATCATTTGGTTTTGATAAATCAGGGTAAACCCAAGGGAGGGGTCAGGCCTCTATTTTCTTATGAATATGATTTAGATTTGATTTTCCCACAGAGAAATTTTGATGAAACTTTCATGCTTTGTAACCCTGTGAGAAGGGTGATTTTATAACGAAAATTTTAAGATAAATTATTTTATGGAAATGGATTTAATTCCTTGAGTGTATCATATTTAACCCAGATGGGGTGTTTTAAAACGTGTTGATCCATTTGAGCATGAGATGTTTCCACATGAGAATCATTCCATGTTTTATATGCCGATTTCCTGTTTTAGAATCGATGATATTATATATATAGCATATCATTGTTTTTACCTCATGCTCACATATATCCTGATTTCTTATCAGCATGTAGATAGTATAGCTATCTACCCGTTTGTATTATTGCCTTACTGAGCATGTGGAGCTCACCCTTTCATTTTCCACCCACTTTCAGTGTTCCCACCATAGAGATAACGGGTGTAGAGAGTAGACAGCATAGCTGATTTCTGTGATTCCCATCGACTTTCAGGTATACACCATGTACAGAATTTTGTATTAATATGCTTACAGCACAGTATTCTATATGAAGGAATATCTGGGGATGTAAATATAGAATCATGTGATGTATAAAACATACCGACCACTCTATTATAATATGAATGATGTCAGTATATATATATATGTACGTGTGATATTTTAATGGTTAAAAAGGGTATGTCGATATTGATTCACAGCCCAACCTGTTTAGAGGAATATGTCACGAGGAGGTAAGAAAGATTTTCCAAAAGCGAAAAATTTGTACTGATTTTTGGTAAGTATTAGGTCGTGACACACCCATCCCTCGGGTTACCCTTTATCACACACAAATTCACATGTTCAAATATAAAACCATGTGATAAGTCATTTAAGAAATTCAATTTGCATGAAAGGAGATTGGCGACTACATGTTCCGAGTATATGATCATAACTCATTTTCATTTTCTGTGATCCCAGGCTACACAGTACTCGGTGTGTGGGGTCTCACAATTGCTGTAAAGGGAGGTGGGTCAAATCTCTACCGTCAACTCTCAACTCAACTGAGGACCTGATCCCGGAGCATACCAGATCCCACTGGATCTCGCTCCCACTGCTAACCAGTCCTATCCAAGTACATCAAGTACTCATGGTACAATGTACCCCATGTGACATACACGGTACATAGTACTCCATGGACCCTATCTCAAGGTGGGATGCTCGTCATGAGTCTCAGTCTTTATACCTTAGATATACATCATAATCAGGATGCTTGTCATGAGTCTTAGTCCTCATATCATGGGTTAATTCGATAGCCCTCTGCCAAATCTCAAAATAATGCACGTGTGATCATCTAATATCAGAGCGACACACAGTCAGCACAGGCTTCCAACACGGCTGTTTCATGCTCTTTTCAAATCTCGGTACGTATGAGTAAAACTCCCAACATGACTATATCAAAATAATGTAACTCTAGTGCGAGCAATGCTCCCAACACTATGTTATGTCAAAACGCGAGTATGAGCAAAGCTCCCAATACTCTATAATGTATAATCAATGAAAACTGAGTACGAGCTAAGCTCCTAGTACTCTATCATGTAAAACTGAGTATGAGCAAAGCTCTCAATACTCTATAATGCATCAATCACAAATCTGAGTATTAAAATGTAGTACGAGAATACCCTCAAGTACTATGTGATGCATATCTTAAATACAGTGCAAGTATTCTCTAGCACTTATGGTTATCACACAAAATCAGATAGATGGCTTGTTCAAATCACAATTCACCCAATTCGAATCAAATTAGCACTTAAATGTGCTGTTTTCACATAACCAAGAAAGCATTAGCCATTCTATCATGCAACTCATGAATTTTGGTCACAACATGCTTCTAAGGTATTTTCACCCTATTTTTAGATAAAACACACTTATCCTCATTAGTTTCTATCACCATAATATGCCTATTTAAGGGATTTCATATAGAGTATAATATTGAAGTTCTACTGAAAATACGTGGAGCCATCTCTAGGTACTCACGAAATTTTCTTACCTCGGATCACGTCACGTGACCTCACTTCCTCGGTGCTTTTCACTTTCGCAGTCCGATCAACTGTGATTTTCGAAGCTGTTATAATTATTTACATTATTATACCGAAATATACTTGTTTCATTTGCCAAATCTCAAATAATTACATCAATCTCATTATTTTCTCCTAATATGGTATTATCCATATTTTTCCATATAGCTATATTCATTTCTTCTCATTTCCAATTTATGAATTTCATAAGATTACCTGATAATCTTCCATACATGCATATTCCACAATTTAATTCATGTTAACACCATTTCCTCATCATTTTCTCATTTTCATGCCAATAGCTAGGTCATGGTGATTTTTCATGATCCTTTTATTTCCAACAGTTCATACATATACCAATAAACTCATCAATACACTTAGTTTAACATATATCAACTTGGTGCATCAAATCTTACCTAGCTGAAATTTTCCTCCTTTTCACCAAAATTGGTAAAAATCCTTCTTGCTCTTGAAATCTTGATTCCAATCTCTTGTTTCCAAGTATGTTGTTCCCTATTCACTAAGAACAACTGTACTTATGCAAATCTCACTAAAAAATGATTGCAAACTGAAGTTTTCTAGTGTTGAAAGGTTAGGTTTAGCTTTAGTTCTTGAATGAAATAGTGTTTCCCGTAAAAAACTGAAATGCAGAGCCCAATATTTATAGAATAGGCTATAGGAGATCGATATGCTAACTAAATGAGATCGATCTGCCCTACATTTTTCTCCTCAAAATCGACCTTTCAGGCCTAATGAGATCGATCTGCCCTTAAGCATGAGATCGATCTACACAACTCAGAACCTTAAGGTGATCGATCTGGCCTTACAATGAGATCGATCTATCGCAACCCGAGACTTAAGGACATCGATCTGCTCTTACATGAGATCGATCTGCCCCTTGCAGAATGCCTTGTTTTTGCAGATTTTGAGAAATGAGATCGATCTCTCTTGCTTGTGAGATCGATTTGCTCCTCTTCTGCTGCAGTTTTACTGCAACTTTTCTTCTCCATTTCACTGTTACATTGGTTTTCAATTTACTTAACCATCCATTTTACATTCCTTACACATTTATGACACGCCCTAAAGGTATTGTCCGCAAGTGCATGGGTCATCCAAGTAATAATGGGATTTGAGTCCCGAATTATCGTCCCACAGAGAAGTTGACTAGCCTAATTAACTACCGGTTAATCTTACCTTAAGTATATTCTAGAAAATTATGAAATTAAGGTGGGTGATCTACTAAGTCTAAAATTAAAAATACTGGAAAGCAATAAAATAATAAAATCTAAATAAAACAGAGCAAAATTACTTACAGTGCTCCACGCAATTAAAATAAAAAAGCCTACAAAAATAATTAAAACAATTAAAACTAATTAACGCAATTAAAATAAAATGCAATTATGAAAATAACAAAGCAAAATTAATTAAACTAAAATTAACAAACCTAAAATGCAATTAAACTACTTAATCAAAATGCAATTTAAACTAACTTAAGATTTAATGAGATAAATTTACCCCTAATCTAATTCTAAATGAACACTTAATTAACTATCAACCTAATTAAAACTAAGTTTTATACCACTAAGTAAGAATACCAATATGCAATTTAATTAAAGACTCTAAACTAAGCTAACAAATTAAATTGAAATTAAACTATACTAAAAATGCATGAAAATGACTTAATTGCTACAATGCACTAGCCAAACAAAGTCTTAGATTTAAATCAACCAAGAGGTCCCTCCATTCACTATTCACGTCTTCACATTTTCATTTTTTAGTTTGGTCTATCCAGGCGTGTCCAGCTACATGTTCTCAGGTCTGTCCTCTCACCAACTCTGCTCGGTTTCGTGTGCTGCACCATTCCTGCTCTACACAGCATCTCACATTACCAACCATTAGCAACCAAGCTCCAACACGCCAGCCTGCCCAGACCTGCTCTACACGTCCAGCTCCTGCTCTCGGTCTATCCTCTGCTATCTGCTATACTGCATCTCTGTCTGTTCACTGGTGCTACATCCAGGTGCCATGATGATCTCGATTTTACCCAGCTAACTGGCAACGTCTTCCTCGCTTCAGTTGCAACGCTTCAGTAAGCCTTCCATGCTTCAATCATGTTTTATTGCTTTTTAGGAAGTGATCGGTAGGTTGGCTAACATTTGAAATGATTTGCAAAAGAAATGAGTTGTTTTGGTTTGTTATCCATACTTTGCAAAGGATTGAGGCACCTACATGGTTTTCGTGAGAATGAAAGCGTGCTAGAGTATGACTCGCACGAGATTTGATGTGTTTTATATGCATGAGTGCTGGAGCTTAGCTCGTGCTAGTTTTCACATGGATTTCATACTGGTTTTGGCATGGTGCTTGGAGCTTAGCTCGCACTAGATGCCCACCTTATTTGTTGCCGTGCTTGGAGCTTCGGGCAAAATTGGTGTCGCGCCGATGAAATAGGCTCGTACGTACGTTTTGAGAATTTGACATGTTGATAGTCGGGTTAGGAGCTTCAGGTAGACAAGAATTCTTACCGATTAAATAGGCTCAAACATGCGTTTTGATATGTGGCATGATATGATGTGTTGATATGGGTCCACGGAGTACGCTGTACCATGCAAGTCGCATGGAGTACGTTGTACCGTGTTGAGATTGTGATATGCCATCTTCGAACGAGATCTGCTATGGACCGACGGGTTAGATTTGACCCACCTCCTATGCGGAAGCAGATAGTGGTGATATCCCGCACACCTGATCCGTGTAGCCAGTATCACAGGTTATGGCCATAGTCCTAGAGGTTATTTCCTTTATTGAATTGCCTATCTCACATGTCTATTGCTTTGTGAATAAATCCATGGTTGAAATGATTTATGGGTCAGGACAGTCCGAGGGAGGGGCTGAGTCCTGACAAGTGTTGGATTGTTTTGAGATGATGGTTTGTTAATGGTTTTAAAGTGCACGTACGCATGATGTGTTTTCCATGCTTTATTTGAGAAAATATGCATGATGGATATTTCATGCTTTGATTTGAATTGTGCACTGGATTTTGTAGCATGAATGCTTTACATACCATTAACACAAGCATGAACTCATATTTTGAGAAAATGATTAAATATATGCTTTGAGCATGGCATCATGATCACATAGATAGTGCAGTATCTACCTGTTTGCATTATTGCCTTACTGAGCGTGTGGTTTGCTCACCCCCTTATTTCCCCCTCTCTACAGAGCTTTAAGTATAGATTGAGCATGACTAGAGGCATTCCCTTTTGCCACTGCATCCCATCGCATAAGGTATACACACTGATGAGATTTTTGTATCTAAACTTTCCATAGCACAATAGCATTTTGTATGTTACTATTGGGGATGTAAAGCAATGTAAACACATGTAAACAACAACTCTGATCTATTTATACAAGTGTTTACTTATAAATAATATGCAATTTAAATTGGTATGGTGGAATGAGATAGACATTGACACACAGCCCAACTGTTGAGGAGAGTAGTTATTCACGATCGAGCAAGGACGAATAACAAATAAGGCATGAAAATGCGAAAAAAATTTATGTATTTTGGTAAGTTGAGGGTCGTGACAGATCTGATATGAGTCAGAGTGAGTAATAAAAAAATTTACATCCCCATATTGTTGTACTTTCTTTAGATATAAATGTGTATATCTGATGGGTTAGGCAATGAATAACTATGGATGTAGGAATTTAGGCATTGTGCCTGACACACACAGTGGTAGAGGGGCGAGGGCATGTACTAGGGGTCATAGAGGGAGGCCTGAAAATCAAGCAGAACCACAGACTGAGCAGATCCAGCAGGAGCCTACTGAGAGGCCAAGGGATATTGAGGAACGCTTCGCTAGGTTGGAGCGGAGTTTGGAGACTATTATAGAGCTAGTCGCTTAGTTTATGCATGGAGCTAGGGAGAGACAAGGCCTAGCTACCCAAGCTGTTGATGCTGGATCGGCAATTGCTTTTGATACACCTACACAGCCAGCACAGATGCCACAGGCGACAGATACACCCCCACCAGTTTAGGATACAATATCACCTGTTACTCCACAATAAAGCAACAGAGTGTGGGGTTATGGTTGTGATTTGGAGAGATTACGGCAATTTCATAAATTTAGACCTCCATCATTCAGTGGGGTGAAGGACCCAGTGGTTGCTGAGGATTAGGTGAGCGAGATTGAGAAGTTATATGGGTTCTTTGAGTGCACCACTATAGATATGGTCGCTTTTGTCGTATTCACGTTGAGAGGAGTAGCAGAGCATTGGTGGAAGTCCACCAGGACGATTTAGAGAGCCTGACACCCTGAGATTACATGAGAGGTATTTTTGGAGGCCTTTCGGAGGCAGTATGTTCCAAACGCTGCTCAGAGGAAGTTATAGATGGAGTTTATTGGGTTAACTTAGGGGAACAGATCTGTAGATGAGTATGAGATGAGGTTTATATCCCTGGGGAGGTATGACCTGGATATGATAAGCAATGAGACGAGGAAGGTCAGGAAGTTCATTGATGGACTGAGTCCAGTCATCAGATCCAGATTGGTCCCATTTGATGTCCCAACATATGAAGAGGTTGTGTACAGGGCGCAGCTATGTGAGCAAGACATTGAGCGTAATGCCTTTGAGTTTTGAAAGATCAGTAAAGGTAGAGACAAAGACCGAAAGAGATCCAGAATTGATAGGCTGATCAGGAGAGGAGGTCAGAGACTAACTGATAAGAGACCTCAGATTGAGGAGGTACAGGAGAAGACGATAAAGCATTTGATATATCCAGCTTTAGCACCATCGAGGGGTGTAGTAATTGGAGGGGCACAGTTGACTACCAAGCAGTGTAGGAGATGCGACAGATATCATGGTAACAGGCCTTGTCCGATATCTTTGGTAGTGTGCTATCATTGTAGGAAGCCAGGGCATATTGTACAAGATTGCCCCGAGATGATGGAGACTACCCCACAGAAGGGCAAGGAGTCAGAGAGAGCTCCTGTTGAGACTTCTACTTCGAAGAGGAGAGTCACAGCCGTAGAGAAGGAGAAGCAGGTTGTCGACAGAGGGCGAGTGCATGCACTAGATCAAGACACAGCAGATGTATCAACGGATGTGATTAAAGGTACAATCCTAATTTTTGACTTAGAGGCATTTGTGTTATTTGATCTTGGTGCCACGCATTCTTTCATATCGCCCTCATTTGCATATAAGTTGTAAAAATATGTTGAGCCTACATCATTAGATAGAATGTTATTGATCTCTACGCCTATAAATGACAGTCAGTTGACTGAGTATGTGTATAGGGATTGTAAGCTGAAGATAGGGGAAAAGAGATGGCAGTTGATCTTATTCTATTGAATATGAATGATTTTGATGTAATTTTAGGAATGGATTAGTTGGTTGCAAATCGGGTTGTTTTAGATTATTTTGCAAGACGGTAACGTTTTCAGGGATAGATAGTGTTACTGTAAGTTTCCCAAAAAATGTATTGAAAAATTCCCTTAAAAAGGAATGAAAGTAGTATTTTATTGTAAGCAAAATGGATAAATTTCTATGTTGGAATTGATAAGTCTAATTTTAAGGATGAGTAATGTTACTAACGTTGGAAATAATAATGTGAAGGGTTCATTGCATACATGGTTGATACAGATAAGGTTCGTCCGGAATTGAGAGACATTTCAGTAGTCGTAAAATTTCCTGATGTCTTTCCAGATGATCTACCAGGACTACTACCGGATTGTGAAATGGAGTTTTGTATAGAGTTAGTATCTAGTACTGAGTCGATATCTCGACCACCGTATAGGATAGCTCCAATTGAGGTGGGGGAGCTGAGGAACCAGTTGTAGGAGTTGCTAGAGAAAGGGTTTATTAGACCGAGCATCTCACCCTGGGGAGTTCCAATTTTGTTTGTGAAGAAGAATGATGGAAGCCTCTAACTGTATATAGATTACCAGTTGTTGAATAAAGTTACCATTAAGAATAAGTATCCTCTTCCACGCATTGATGATCTATTAGATCAGCTCCGAGGAGCCCAAGTCTTTTCTAAGATAGATCTATGGTCAGGGTACCATCAGTTGAGGATAAGGAGTGGAGATGTACCCAAGACAGCATTTCGTACCCAGTATGGCCACTACGAGTTCTCGGTTATGCCATTCGGACTAACGAATGGCCCCGCAACATTTATGGCGTTGATGAACGATGTGTTTAAGCCATACCTGGACCAATTTGTAATAGTGTTCATTAACGATATATTGGTTTATTCCAAGTCCAGGGAAGATCATGAGCAGCATTTGAGGATAGTTCTGCAGACCCTCCGAGAAAAGGAGTTATATGCCAAACTCAGCAAGTGTAACTTTTAGTTAGAGCAGATCTCATTTCTGGGCCATGTTGTATCGAAGGATAAGGTATCAGTAGATCCATCCAAGATTGAGGCAGTTATTCAGTGGGGACAGCCCAGAACAGTTACTGAGATTAGAAGTTTTTTGGGATTGTCAAGTTATTATCGAAGATTCATTAAGGGTTTCTCCAGACTAGCTGCTCCGTTGACATGTCTCACGTGGAAGGATGTTGAGTTTGTATGGGACAAGGCATGTGAGAGGAGTTTTCAGGAGCTTAAGCGTCGATTGACCACAACTCCGATTCTCACCATTCCTACCAGCTCATGAGGGTTTTCTGTATATACGAATGTTTCACACCAAGGACTGGGTTGTGTACTGATGCAAGATGGAAAGGTAGTCGCCTATGGGTCTAGACAGCTGAAGGATCATGAGAGAAACTACCCGACCCACGATTTGGAGTTGGTAGCCATGGTGTTTGCTTTGAAAATATGTCGCCACTTTGTCTATGGTGAGAAATTTCATATATTTACGGATCACAAGAGCCTCAAGTATTTGTTTTCGCAGAAGGATACAAATATGAGACAGAGAAGATGGCTCGAGCTTCTAAAGGATTATGATTGTGAAATCATGGTGTCATATATGATGATCAGGGAACATGAGCTGTTGGAATAGTTTACGAGCCTCAGTTTGGATGTGACCCCACCCGATGCTGATAGTGGTTGTATGATAGCTGGCCTACAGTTGAAACCGTATCTGGTGGATCATATCCGACAAGCTCAGCAGATTGATCAGCAATGTAGTGATATTATTGGACAGATGCAGAGGGACACAGAGACTGATTTTGAGCTGAGTTCAGATAATTTACTAAGGTTCAGAGGCGGGATATGTGTTCCCAATGATCTTGAGATCAAGAGGTTAATTTTGTCAGAGGTTCATTCGACGAAGTATACACTGCATTCGGGAAGTAACAAGATGTATCAGAACCTCTAGAGAGTGTATTGGTGGTCAAGGATGAAGAGAGAGGTGGTTGAATATATGGCTAAGTGTTTCGTCTGTCAGCAGGTGAAGGTAGAGCATCAGAAGCCTGCAAGGCTATTACAACCTCTAGCTATACCGACTTGGAAATGGGAGCATGTCACTATAGACTTCATGATGGGTTTACTTAGGACCCGTAAGAAACACAATGCGATTTGGGTGATTGTGGACAAATTGACGAAGTCGGCACACTTCCTAGCTATGAGAGCCACTAATACTCCGAGTACACTGGCAGAACTATATGTGCGCAAGATAGTGAGGTTACATGGTGTTCTAGTGAGCGTTGTTTCTGATAGGGATGCCTGCTTCACTTCTCATTTTTAGGAACATTTTCAGGAAGCGATGGAGACCCAACTGAGTTTTAGCACAACATTCCATCCTCAGACAGATGGTCAGTCAGAGAGGACTATACAGACTTTGAAGGATATGTTGAGAGCGTATGCTTTGGATTTTGGAGGCACCTGGGATGACTATTTGCCACTCGTAGAGTTTGCCTATAATAACAGTTATCATTCGAGTATCGGGATGGCACCGTATGAAGCCTTGTATGGCCGCAGATGTCATTCCCCTATTAGATGGGAAGAGGTTGGTGACTGACTAATATTTGCTCTTGACTTAGTGAGATAAGCCTCTGAAGACGTCCAATTGATTTGTGAGAGGTTACGGACAGCTCAAAGCAGACAAAAGAGTTATGCTGACAGGAGACGGAGACCAAATTCACAGTGGTTGAATCGGTGCTTTTATGAGTTTCTCCTTCTAATGGTATAACGAGGTTTGGAAAGAAAGGAAAGTTAAGTCCTCGTTACATTGGACCCTTTGAAATACTTGATAGAGTGGGAGATAAGGCCTACAAGCTAGCGTTGCCACCTAAACTAGCGGGTGTTCATAACGTCTTCCACATCTCTATGTTAAGGAAGTACCACCTGGATCTGACACATGTAATTAGATATAAGTCGTTGGAGCTCAACGAGAGCATGATGTATGTTGAGAAGCTAGTTCGGATATTGGATAGGAAGGAGAAAGTGTTAAGATCGAAGACGATCCCCTTAGTGAAAGTCCTTTAGTAGCACACTGCAGAAGAAGCTACATGGGAGTTTGAGTGTTTGATGCAGGAGAAGTACCTCGAGATGGTCACGGACTAAATTGGTTCCAAATTTGGAGGACCAAATTTTCTTAGTGGGGGAGATTGCGAGACCCCATGTATGCATAACTTTGTCATATGTTAATGGAATTATAAGACAGATGATTTTAGATCATATAAATGTGAATGAATTGCAAATGGGATGGATGAATGTCATGATGCACGTAAAGGATAAATAAGGGCTGAAGCGGCCACAAACTAAACAAATAGAACTTTAAGCAAATCGAATTGAAGATAAAGAATGAAGACACGAATTAATAATTCATGGACTGCGAATTCTAAGTATTCTTTATGAATGCAAGCAATACACATAATTCATTTTGTATGTGAATCATAGAAAATGAGTCTTTCCATGCTCTAAGTGGGATTAAAATGAAAAATGAGTATTGGAGTAATGAAATAGGAACTTACCCTGAAAGATCTAGAAAAATGCAGCAGGAAATGCCCCAGATGAAGGCTAGATCGATCTCTTATCCAGGGCAGATCGATCCCTTGTGCAAACAGAACAATTCCAAGTGAATCAGCCAAGGCCAAATCGATCTGCCCATTGAGCAGATCAACCTCCCAAATGAGCATATCGATCTGTATTTGCCTCTGCCAAGCCCAGATCGATCCCCTCTTAAGTGTAAATCGATCTCCATTTGATTTTGTCCAGTGCCAATCGATCTCTCCCCATGAGTAGATCGATCTCCTCAAGCTTCTGCCAAGCCAAGATCGATCTCTCCCCAATGAGCAGATCGATCTCTCTCATTTCAAAACTGAGAATTCGATGGCTAAAACCAAAGGAAGATCGATCTCTTCACCCTAGCAGATCGATCTCATCACTCTCAATCTATAAATACCCTACGGCAAAACCTCTTTCTTTAACATACCAACACACTTCTTCCATTTTTACCCAAAATACCAAGCTTTCTCTCTCTAGAATACACCATCTTCCAAAAAGAATTGAGAAAAAGCTATTAGAGTAAAGTTGTTCATTGTGAGAAGAATAACAACATTGCTTGGAGTCAACATTTCATTGGTTGGATTGAAGGAGTTAAGGAGTCTTCCAAACTTGGAAAAGAAGAAAGTCAAGCTAGGAGAGTTTCCAATACACCAACTCTAAGTATATTTTTCTAGTGGTTGTTGTGAGTAGATTGGTGTATGTATTGATGATTGAAACTACCTAGAATGTAATGGAACAAGCCTAACCTAGAATGAGTTTAGTGTGAGAAAATGGATATAGTTGAGTTGATGATAAATGAGTTATACCAAGGTGTTAATAATGCTGCATACATGGCATTGAGATGGTTATGTGGAATCAAATTTATGGGATTGGACAAAGTGATGAAAGGTGCATAAATGATAATTGTTAAATATATGAATGAATGGAGGAACTAAGGTTTAAGCATGCAAATCAAGTGTTTGATTTGATAACTAGGTGAGTTACTAGCCAAATTTATTAGGAATAACACAATGTTGGCTGAATGTGAAAGTGGACCAGGCTTAATACTATAAGGCCCGATAAGATGTATCAATTGTGATGAAGTGATTGATGAATGTTTGTAGCTCCAAAGACCGTATTAGGAGCAAGTTGAATTGAACGAGCTTCCAGCGGTGGAACTTGTACTACACTCGACGTGATTCGAGGTAAAGGGGTTTTGTAAGCGCCTAGAGGTAGCTATACGTATTTTGAGGGGAATTATAGGGCGTGAATTTCTCTAGCTATCTAATAATGCATTTAGAATCTTTGTGAAGGGTTCCAAAAATAAGGAAAGAAAATATAGGTTTTCCTTAGTAGGAATTTAATGAAAGGGGTAGTAAGGATCAAAAATGCATGTGTTTCCATGACATTGATGTTTTCATGATAAAATGTTTGAATATGAATGAAATGAGGATAGGTTGGCTATTGCTTTGTGTGTTTGCATGAAAAAACACGGATTGTGTGCTAAGTTTTATCCTTAAAAATACTTGATATTTCAACTGGAGCCACCTATCATATTTATGTGAGTGTAAACAGTGCTGGAGCTTAGCTCGCACTAGATTTTAATGCTTTGATTTATACCGATAGTGCTGGAGCCCTGCTCGCACTAGTTTTATTGGTTTACTATGCATGAAAGTCGTACTGGAGCGTTGCTCCTACAAAGATTTGACATGTTTTATAGAAAACTGTGTTGATGCCTCCTGTAGACTGTGTATCACGATGAAATGATACATCGCACGCGTGTTTTGAGACATGAAATGGTTACTGGCATGGTATAGGGCGGCTAAGACCTATGACAGGCACCCCCGAACCATGATATAGGCTAAGTCCTATGGTAAGCACCCTAAAAATAGTTATATGGGCTAAGTCCTATCGCAGGCACCCAAAAAATAGTTATGTGGGTTAAGTCCTATGGCAGGCACCCCTGACAATGATGTGGGCTAAGACCTATGGCAGGCATCCTTAAACCGTGTAGGTCCACGGAGTACGTTGTACCGTGTATGTCACATGGAGTACGTTGTACCGTGTAGCCTTGATGACTAGTTGGTTGAGTTATTGAACGAGTAGGGTTGACCTCACCACTCATTGCAGTTGTGATGCCTCGCACGTCGGGATCCGCGTAGCCTGGGATCACAGGGATTTATATATATGGTCATTATTCCCAATTTATTTCGAAATGTAACCTACATGTCTCACTTGATATTATATTTTATTGATAGACTTGGGTAGACCCGAAGGACGGGTGACACTCATGATTTGGTTTTGTAAAACAGAAATGTGATTTTATGCACAGGGTATTCCCGAAAGGTGGGATTAGATTTGATTTAAATGAATTGTGATGAGTTTTTGTCAGGACCCCATTCTCAATCCATGACTTAACCAAAAACCACTACAAATTTTTCGCATTTTAACTTACCTTTCCTCTCATCAATGGTTGGGCTGTGATTCGATGTCAAAGTCCTCGCTTACCACATCATCCATTATCATACATACAAGTCAATATACTATTACTGACTGTAACTGCTTTTATTATATATGTAAGATTATATAAAATCTAATACAAATACATTCCCCATTATATATATCGTATACATCACTGTGCTATTTCTATGTTTAGAAACACAACTGTACAAAATATGTATACCTGGCGATCGATAGGAACTAGTAGTAGACTCAGGAATACTATCCCTCGATAGCTCTCGCTCTATTGCTGACGCTCTGTAGAGAGATGTAGAGAAAGGGGGTGAGCATACAACGTGCTCAGTAAGGAAATCAGGCAAGCAAGTAGATATCTACACTATCTACTCAAAATAATGCTATGCCTTGAAAACATTATTTCCTTAACTCACCTTAAAAGCATGTCTTGAAATATAATATATATACTTGTATAGTATAAATCCCATGTACAGAAATCATGCTTTCTTTCTCAAATGTAGGCATGTAGTGCAAAACAATGCATCGTATATAAATCATGCCTTTATGTAAATCATGCCATGTATATTTAAATCACAATAAATATAGCATTAAATAATTCACAACACAAAATCGGAGTCCGATCCATCCCTCAGGTCTGTCCGCAATTTAAATCAGTCAATCAATGTGATATATCATGTGAGACTCTGTGGTGAAATGCAAATAGTATCCTGGACTATGATCATATCCGATATGTGAACCCAGGCCACACAGATCTCGGTGCGCGGGGTATCACTGCTGCAACGGGAAGATGGTCAGTCCACTACAGCCGTCAGCTATAGTAACACACGGTACAGCGTACTCCTCGTGCCCCCGGGCAAAGTACAAAGTACACCCGTGGACCCTACATCACAGTCAGGGTACCTGCCATAGGTCTTTGCCTCAAACCATGGAATATCATACCACATCTCTATTACCCTCATGCTGGCCATCCTCTCATGATGTGACACTCAGTCACACAAGAATGCGGCATAGGTTGGTAACATGTAAATAATATCACATACAGTGCGCGTCCTTGAGTGCGACACATAGTCGACACTACGCTCGAACACTGTTTCACATCACAAACTCAACTCTAGTGCGAGTAAACCTCCAGCAACTAGGTCAATGCATAGTTCATGTATTAGATCAAGTACGAGCAATAGCTCTAGTACCATGCTATGCATAATATCATCAAATCAAATATGAGCAATAGCTCTAGTACTATGTCATGTATAAACCATGAAGAATCGAGTACGAGCAACGCTCCAGTACTCTGTCATGTATCTCATGTAAAACTCGAGTACGAGCTAATCGCTTCAGTACTCTGTCATGCATATATCATATAAAACTGAGTACGAGTAAAACTCCAGTACTCTATCATGCATGTCATGGAAATCTAGTGCGTATCAAAATCTAGCACTAATGTATGTGGAAAATATATGAAATCCAGTGCGAGCTGTGCTATAGCACGGTTCATTCTCACATAATATGATAGATGGCCCTTTAAAAAATGATAGTTTACAAAACATCAAAATCAGCACTATAAAGTGTGCTTAATTCACATCAACCTTAAAATCATTAGCCTATCTATTTATTCTCCTGCTAAATAGCAGTTAAACACTCACAATAGTAGTTTCCATGCTTTTTACAACTTTTCACAAAAGTTGACTTTTTGACTAACTAGGGGCAAAATCATAATTTGCCACTATTGGGTCGCAATAATTATTATTCACTTTCTCTGACCCTAAGAGTTTTTAAGTGAATATAAAAGCAGACGAAAATACATGCAGGTATCTCTAACTACTCACAAAAGTCCCTTACCTGCAATCACTCGAGAAATTTTACTTTCTCTGCGCTGCTCGTTTTCGCAGTCCGATTTGCTCCACCAATACTCTCTGGAGCTGCATATAACCATTTATCAGGTTAATTACACTTTTCCTACTGTATTTCACATTAAATACAGTCCATTTCCCTTAATGGGCCTTAAAAATCCTTAATGGGCCTAACTATACCTTAAGCCTATTTTTATTTTACTATTCATTTTCTTTGGGCCTATCAGGCTTGTGAGGCCCACCAACTCTTATTGAGTTTGTCCTAGGCCCATTACACCCTATTGGGCCTAAAATATTTGGGCTTGGCCCATTGGGCCTCTCGGCCACATGCTATGGCCGAGAGCTATCCATGCCTCGGTTTCACCATGGCATGCCATCCATGCCTATTTGTCTAGCCAATTCACTTAGGCATTTTCACAAACACTTGGTTGGCAACATTACTAACCATCATATAGTTCATTTAGGCATTTTATCAAACACCTTGATTGCCAACTAATTACATGTATTAATTAATCAAATTGATTAATTCTAATTACACTATTATCATTAATACATGTACACTAATTCATTTATGTCTTAAAACCATATTGACATAAATCAATATTCCATTACTCACTCTCGGCCTAACCAACTTTATGGTGATTTAATATGTTTCAATGCTTAAAACATATATCAACATACTTAAAATCATTTATACATTAACATATATAAAATTGGAAATTAGAAAATATACCAATTGTTGTGTTCACCCATTGGCCGAATCTTTGAAGGCTCACTGTTTGCACTCTATGGCTCCTTGATAGCCAATTCCAACATATGTCACTCTCCTTTCAATTTGGAACAACTTCTATGAAGGATGCAAGTTCCAAATATGCCTAATTCCTAGTGATTTCTAGTGAGAGAAAGCTTGGAATATATGTTTCAATGGTTTCTTCTTCTAGCCGAATTTGGTGTGATGAAGATGACAATGGTGTGACTGAATTTATAAGCCACATACTTAGCCATTAAGCTTTACTTTTTAGCCATTAAGCTTAACTTTCCAAGCCTTAGCCATGAGTCACCTTATGAGTCACCTTATGAGTCATGGTTAGCTTTAACTATGGTTAGATATTTATCTCATGGGCTTTTTCATTTGGCTTCTCGGTTTGGGCTTTCTTAATGGGCTTTCTGGCTGAAATTTTTACTATGTCCCGGGCCTTTAATTGTCTCAAAATTTGGCCAATCAATTGGTCCAACAATTCGGTCTAAAGGACCTAAGAATTTCGATATACATTTAGTATACCTTAATGGGCTTTAAATTTTTTACCTTAGGCCCATTACGTTTTTAACCATTAAATTTATTCCAAAATCCTTCCGAATAAATTTTCCTTACTTTCGGGGGATGGTTATCTTGTATTCTGGCCAAAAATATTTTTTCCCAATTTTTTTCTCTACACTTAGGTTAATTTTTAACCATGATTAGTCAACTATGGTAAAAGTCAACTTTCTTAACTATAGTTGACTTTTTTCTTAACCATTGATTAAGTTGACTTTTTCTTCAAATTTTGAAAGTGTCTATTCTTATGTCTTACCCTCTCGTCTTTATATTCCAACCGCTCTCAGTGGATAATTTCACCCGAAACACCTTATTTCGCCAAAAAGGTCCATTTTACCCTTTTAGCTTTTACTCTCATTTTGTATGTTCGGGACTAAATCAAGCTGACTTGCCTTCATGAGCTCTCTACGCTCTCTTATTTTAAGTTCTTATTTTCAGTCAGAATGATTTAGAATAACTCGGTTTAGCCTATGATACTCATCGCTCACATTAGGCATTTTATGTAGCTTTTGCGTGTTAAATCATTTCACTAACAATTTAAGTCTAGTAAATACTCTTCTTATGATTCAGCTATAATTACAAAGTGTTCATACACATAGGAATCATAAGGTACAAGCTACAAAAAATTCGGGTCTGACAATCCTCCCCCACTCAGAAAATTTGGTCCTCCAAATTAGAACCAAGTCAGTCATCAAATAGGTGAGGGTACTTCTCTCGCATCGGACTCTCTAGCTCCCAAGTAGCTTCCTCTGAAGTATGATGCTGCGAGAGAATCTTCACCAACCCGATGGTCTTCGATCTCAATACCTTCTCCTTCCTATCCAATATCCGAATCAGTCTCTCAACATACGACAAGTCCTCCCGGAGCTCCAAAGGCTCGTAACTAATCACATGTGTCGGATTCGGATGATACTTCCGAAGCATCGATATGTGGAAGACGTTATGGACACCTGATAAGTCCGGTGGCAATGCCAACCTATACACCTTATCTCCCACTCGATCAAATATCTCAAAGGGTCCTATGTAGCGAGGATTTAGTTTCCCTCTCTTCCCAAATCTCGCTATACCTTTGGAAGGAGAAACTCTCAAAAACACGGATTCACCAACTGCAAACTCTAGTGGCCTACGTCTCCTGTCAGCGTAACTCTTCTGTCTGCTCTGAGCTTTCCTCAGTCTCTCTACTATCAAGTGGACGTCCTCAGATGCCTGTGTAACCATGTCAGGAGCAAAAATCTTACGGTCACCCACTTCTTCCCATCCAATAGGGGAACGACATCTACGGCCATACGAAGCCTCATATGGTGCCATCCCGATACTCGAATGATAACTGTTGTTGTAGGCGAACTCGGCTAGTGGCAGGTGATCATCCCAGGAGCCTCTAAAATCTAGCACACATGCTCTCAACATATCCTTCAGAGTCTGTATAGTCCTCTCTGACTGACCATCTGTCTGAGGATGGAAAGCTGTGCTCAAACTCAACTGGGTTCCCATGACTTCCTGAAAATGTCCCCAAAAGTGGGATGTGAAGCGGGAATCCCTATCAGAGACTATGCTCACTGGTACACCGTGTAACCTCACTACCTCGAGTACATACAGTTCTGCGAATGAACTCAAAGTATCGGTCGCTCTCATAGCTAGGAAGTGGGCTGACTTCGTCAGTCTGTCGACGATCACCCATATAGCATCGTGATTCCTGCGGGTTCTCGGTAAACCCATCACAAAATCCATGGTGATATGCTCCCATTTCCATGTCGGTATAGATAGAGGCTGCAATAACCCTACAGGTTTCTGATGCTCTACCTTCACTTGCTGACATACGAGACACTTTACCACGAAGTCTGCTACATCTCTCTTCATACCTGACCACCAGTATACCTTCTGAAGGTTCTGATACATCTTGTTACTCCCCGGATGTAATGTATATCTCGACGAATGAGCTTTCGCTAATATCAATCTCCTGACTCCTAGATCCTTGGGAACACATAATCTACCTCTGAACCTCAGTAGTCCGTCCGAACTCAACTCAAAATCAGTCACTGTGCCCTTCTGCATCTGACTACTCACATCTATACAAAATGGATCAGTCTACTGAGCCACTTTGATCCTGTCCAACAGGTCCGGCTCCAAGCGTAGACTAGCTATCACATAGCCTGTATCCATGTCAGAAGGCACGACTCCCAAACTGAGGCTAGCAAACTGCTCTAGCAAATCATGTTCTCTAACCATCATATACGATACCATCCCTAGGCTCTTCCTGGTCAAGGCATCGGCTACAACGTTAGCCTTACCCGGATGATAAAGTATCTCACAATCGTAGTCCTTCAGAAGCTCTAGCCATCTTCTCTGTCTCATGTTCAGCTCTTTCTGTGAAAATAGATACTTGAGGCTCTTGTGGTCCGGTAAATATCTGGAACTTCTCACTAAACAAGTAGTGGAGCCATACCTTCAACGCAAACACTACTGCTGCTAGCTCCAAATCGTGGGTCGGATAGTTCTTCTCATGATCCTTCAGCTGTCTGGATCCATAAGCAACTACCTTCCTATCCTGCATCAATACACAGCCCACTCCCTGATGCGAAGCATCAGCGTACACTGTAAATCCTCCTAAGCTGGTAGGGATAATGAGAATCGGAGCGGTGGTCAATCGACTCTTCAACTCCTCAAAACTCTTTTCACAATCCTCGTTCCATATGAACGGTGCACTCTTTCAAGTAAGACGTGTCAACGGAGCAGCCAAATTCGAAAATCCCTCAACAAATCTCCGATAGTATCCAGCTAAACCTAAAAAACTCCTGATCTCGGTGACTATCATCGGCTGTTCCCACTGAACTATAGCCTCAATCTTAGATGGATCAACTGATACACCACCTCTCGATACAACATGTCCCAAAAATGAGATCTGTGGCAACCAAAAGTCACACTTACTGAGCTTAGCATATAGCTCATGCTCTCGTAGAGTCTGCAACACGATCCTAAGGTGCTCCTCATGTTCCTCCTTGGATCTCGAATACACCAATATGGCATCGATGAAAACGATAACAAACTGGTCCAAATATGGCTTGAACACATCGTTCATCAAAGCTATGAAAGCAGTTGGAGCATTCGTCAATCCGAATGGCATGACCAAGAACCCATAATGGCCATATCGGGTACGAAATGCTGTCTTGGGTACATCTCCACTCTGAACCTTCAGCTGATGATACCCAGACCTTAGGTCAATCTTGGAAAAGACCTGTGCTCCCTGAAGCTGATCTAACAAGTCGTCAATGCGTGGAAGGGGGTATCTATTCTTGATGGTGGCCTTATTCAACAATCGGTAGTCTATGCACAATCGGAGGCTCCCATCCTTCTTCCTCACAAACAGAACCGGTGCTCCCCAAGGTGAAACACTCGATCGAACAAAACCCCTATCCAACAGCTCATGTAACTATCTCTTGAGCTCCTCCATCTCAACTAAGGCCATGCGATATGGTGGTCTCGAAATAGGCTCCGTACCAGGTACCAGATCTATGCAGAACTCCATCTCTTTGTCTGGTGGTAACCCTGGCAATTCATCCGAAAAAACATCTGGGTACTCACTGACCACAATAATATCTGACAACTCCGGATGTGCCTTATCCATATCTACCACGTACGCAATGAAACCTTGATATGTTGAAGGTTTTCTAAATCAGTAATCATGTAATAATCATAACTACTCCTTTCATTTATTTTTATTAAACTTTACAACAATCTAGTAGGGTTAGGAAACATAACTGTCTTAGCATAACAATCTAAAACAGTATGGTTTGCAGATAGCCAATCCATTCCTAATATTATATCAAAGTCACTCATACTTAGTAATATTAGATTGGTTGTCATCTCCTTATCCCCTACTCTCAACTTACAGTCATTAAATACATATTCTACCACTTGACTACTATTCATAGGCGTACAAATCAACATCATCATACATAATGGTGTACGCTCTACATGTCTTGCTAATTTACATGCAAATGAAGGCGATACAAAAGAATGCGTGGCACCAGGATCAATTAAAACATAAGTTTCAATATTATAAATCAGGATGTTACCTCGAATCACATCCGATGAAGCATCAGCTGTCCCCTGGTCCAAAGCATTTACTCGCCCTTGACCCATCACTTGTTTCCCCTTCTCCTCTGTCGTCGCTCTACCTCTCTGAGTTGACGTACTAGCTGGAGTTCTATCAGGCTCTTTGCCCCTCAGTGGTGCAGTAACAAATGTCTCAGAGCACTCTTTAGCCATATGCCCATGTTTCCCACATCGAAAACATACCATAGTACTCCGTGGACATGGTCTATCTCCATGTGATCTACCGCATCTTCTGCACTGATCGGCAGCAAGCCTCTGTCCTCCCATGACAATGTCCTTTGTTGGGGCTGCAGTCGGATAAGCAGGAGGTCTAGCATACCTCTCTCGTGCCTCCTCTATCAATGATCTCTTACCGAAGAGTCTCTTCCCTCCTTGATAATCGAAATCTCTAGCCGGCCTCTTCTTTTGTATATCTCGGTTACGGCTAAACTTCTCGAACTCGGAAGCATTCCTCTCGTAATCTTGTTCACACAGTTGCGCCCTGCGTACTGCCTCCTCATAGGTCACTATGTCTAATGGAACCAACCTGGACCGCAGAACCGATCTCAACCCGTCGATAAACCTGTGGACCTTCTTGGTCTCACTAGACATGGTATCTGGGTCATATCTCCCTAGGGATAGGAATCGAGTCTCATACTCGTCCACAGATAAACTCCCTTGGTTTAGTCCTAAAAACTCTGCCTGTAGTTTTTGCTGTGCGGTGTCGGGAACAAACTGCCTCCTGAAGGCATCCCGAAATATATCCCAACCAATGTCTGTGTGTCGAGATCTCAATATAGGTCGGGTGGACTTCCACCAATGCTCTGCAGCTCCCTTCAGTAGGAACGCAGCAAATGCGACCATCTCCGAGGTCATACACTCAAAGAATCCATAGAGCTTCTCCAGCTTTGCCAACCACTCCTCAGCAGCTACGGGGTCCTTGACCCCACTAAAGGATGGAGGTCTAAACTTCTGGAATTCTCTCAACCGATGCAGATCACATCCATATCCTAATCCACTACCACCCGAAACCGGTGGGGGTGTAGGAGTATCTACAGCCCTCTGTGCATCAGTTGTCTGCGTAGGTGTATCAGGGGCAACTGCCTCTCCTGTCGCAGCTCCTGCCTCCTGTCTCTGCCTACTTGGCATAGTCTGTGCCAATATCTCGACAATCGTCTCGAGACTACGCTCTAATCTCGTGAAGCGCGTCTCAACACACTCGGGTGCCTCAGTAGCACCTGGAGTCTCATGCGTAGATAATGGTTCGACAGCAACTCGTCCCTCGGGTCTATCTCCCCGGCCTCAAGCCCTACCTCTCGTAACTCTACCACTACGCGTATTTGCCATATAGGCAAAGTTCCTGCATTCATAATAATAAATTAGTTCGTTTCCTATCTGGTATATACAGTTATATCTAAACACAGCACAGTACTATGGGGATGTACACTTTCCTATTTTTCTAACACCGACTCACATCAGACCAACCTCTGCTCTGATACCATTCTGTCAGGACCCCATTCTCAATCCATGACTTAACCAAAAACCACTACAATTTTTTTGCATTTTAACTTACCTTTCCACTCATCAATGGTTGGGCTGTGATTCGATGTCAGAGTCCTCGCTTACCACATCATCCATTATCATATATACAAGTCAATATACTATTATTGACTGTAACTGCTTTTATTATACATGTAAGATTATATAAAATCTAATACAAATATATTCCCCATTATATATATCGTATACATCACTGTGCTGTTTCTATGTTTAGATACACAACTGTACAAAATATGTATCCTTGGCGATCGATAGGAACTAGCAGTAGACTCAGGAATACTATCCCTCGATAGCTCTCGCTCTATTGCTGACGCTCTGTAGAGAGATGTAAAGAAAGGGGGATGAGCATACAACACGCTCAATAAGGAAATCAGGTAAGCAAGTAGATATCTATACTATCTACTCAAAATAATGCTATGCCTTGAAAACATTATTTCCTTAACTCACCTTAAAAGCATGTCTTGAAATATAATATATATACTTGTACAGATTAAATCTCATGTACAGAAATCATGTTTTCTTTCTCAAATGTAGGCATGTAGTGCAAAATAATGCATCGTATATAAATCATGCCTTTATGTAAATCATGCCATGTATATTTAAATCACAATAAATATGGCATTAAATATTTCACAACACAAAATCGGAGTCCGACCCATCCCTCAGGTCTGTCCGTAATTTAAATTAGTCAATCAATGTGATATATCATGTGAGACTCTGTGGTGAAATGCAAACAGTATCCTGGACTATGATCATATCTGATATGTGAACCCAGGCCACACAGATCTCGGTACGCGGGGTATCACTGCTGCAACGGGAGGATGGTCAGTCCACTACAGCCGTCAGCTATACGTAACACAAGGTACAGCGTACTCCTCGTGCCCTCGGGCACGGTACAAAGTACACCCGTGGACCCTACATCACAGTCAGGGTGCCTGTCATAGGTCTTAGCCCTCAAACCATGGAATATCATACCACATCTCTAATACCCTCATACTGGCCATCCTCTCATGATGTGACACTCAGTCACACAAGAATGCGGCATGGGTTGGTAACATATAAATAATATCACATACAGTGTGCGTCCTTGAGTGCGACACACAGTCGACACTATGCTCGAACACTGTTTCACATCATAAACTCAACTCTAATGCGAGTAAACCTCCAGCAACTAGGTCAATGCATAGTTCATGTATTAAATCAAGTACGAGCAATAGCTCTAGTACCATGCTATGCATAATATCATCAAATCAAGTACGAGCAATAGCTCCAATACTATGTCATGTATAAACCATGAAGAATCGAGTACGAGCAACGCTCCAGTACTCTGTCATGTATCTCATGTAAAACTTGAGTACGAGCTAATTGCTCCAGTACTCTGTCATGCATATATCATATAAAACTGAATACGAGTAAAACTCCAGTACTCTATCATGCATGTCATGAAAATCTAGTGCGTATCAAAATCCAGCACTAATGTATGTGGAAAATATATGAAATCCAGTGCGAGCTATGCTCTAGCACGGTTCATTCTCACATAATATGATAGATGGCCCTTTAAAAAGGGATAGTTTACAAAACATCAAAATTAGCACTATAAAGTGTGCTTAATTCACATCAACCTTAAAATCATTAGCCCATCTATTTATTCTCCTGCTAAATAGCAGTTAAACACTCACAATAGTAGTTTTCATGCTTTTTACAACTTTTCACAAAAGTTGACTTTTTGACTAACTAGGGGCAAAATCGTAATTTGCCACTATTGGGTCGCAATAATTATTATTCACTTTATCTGACCCTCAGAGTTTTTAAGTGAATGTAAAAGCAGACGAAAATACGTACATGTATCTCTAACTACTCACAAAAGTCCCTTACCTGCAATCACTCGAGAAATTTTACTTTCTCTGCGTTGCTCGTTTCCACAGTCCGATTTGCTCCTCCAATACTCTCTGGAGCTGCATATAACCATTTATCAGGTTAATTACACTTTTCCTACTGTATTTCATATTAAATACAATCCATTTCCCTTAATGGACCTTAAAAATCCTTAATGGGCCTAACTATACCTTAAGCCCATTTTTATTTTACTATTCATTTTTGTTGGGCCTATTGGGCTTGTGGGGCCCACCAACTCTTATTGGGCTTGTCCTAGGCCCATTACACCCTATTGGGCCTAAAATATTTGGGCTTGGCCCATTAGGCCTCTTGGCCACATGCCATGGCCGAGAGCTATCCATTCCTCGGTTTCACCATGGCATGCCATCCATGCCTATTTGTCTAGCCAATTCACTTAGGCATTTTCACAAACACTTGGTTGGCAACATTACTAACCATCTTATAGTTCATTTAGGCATTTTATCAAACACCTTTATTGCCAACTAATTACATGTATTAATTAATCAAATTGATTAATTCTAATTACACTATTATCATTAATACATGTACACTAATCCATTTATGTCTTAAAACCATATTGACATAAATCAATATTCCATTACTCACTCTCGGCCTAACCAACTTCATGGTGATTTAATATGTTTCAATGCTTAAAAGATATATCAACATACTTAAAATCATTCATACATTAACATATATGAAATTGAAAATCAGAAAATATACCAATTGTTTTGTTCACCCTTTGGCCGAATCTTTGAAGGCTCACGGTTTGCACTCTATGGCTCCTTGATAGCCAATTCCAACATATGTGCACTCTATGGCTCCTTGATAGCCAATTCCAACATATGTCACTCTCCTTTCAATTTGGAACAACTTCTATGAAGGATGCAAGTTCCAAATATGCCTAATTCCTAGTGATTTCTAGTGAGAGAAAGCTTGGAAAATATGTTTCAATGGTTTCTTCTTCTAGCCGAATTTGGTGTGATGAAGATGACAATGGTGTGGCTGAATTTATAAGCCACATACTTAGCCATTAAGCTTTACTTTTCAGTCATTAAGCTTGACTTTCCAAGCCTTAGCCGTAAGTCACCTTATGAGTCACCTTATGATTCATAGTTAGCTTTAACTATGGTTAGATATTTATCTCATGGGCTTTTCCATTTGGGCTTCTCGATTTGGGCTTTTCGGCTGAAATTTTTACTATGTCCCGGGCCTTTAATTGTCTTAAAATTTGGCCAATCAATTGGTCCAACAATTCGGTCTAAAGGACCTAAGAATTTCGATATACGTTTAGTATACCTTAATGGGCTTTAAAATTTTCACCTTGGGCCCATTACGTTTTTAACCATTAAATTTATTTCGGAATCCTTCCGAATAAATTTTCCTTACTTCTGAGGATGATTATCTTGTACTCTGGCCAAGAATATTTTTTCTCAATTTTTTTCTCTACACTTAGGTTTATTTTTAACCATGATTAGTCAACTATGGTAAAAGTCCACTTTCTTAACTATAGTTGACTTTTTCTCCAAATTTTGAAAGTGTCTTATCTTATGTCTTATCCTCTCGTCTTTATATTCCAACCACTCCCGGTGGATAATTTCACCCGAAACACCTTATTTCGCCAAAAAGGTCTATTTTACCCTTTTTAGTTTTTACTCTCATTTTGTATGTTCGAGACTAAATCAAGCTGACTTGCCTTCATGAGCTCTCTACGCTCTCTTATTTTAAGTTCTTATTTTCAGTCAGAATTATTTAGAATAACTCGGTTTAGCCTATGATACTCATCGCTCATATTAGGCATTTTATGTAGCTTTTGCGTGTTAAATCATTTCACTAACACTTTAAGTCTAGTAAATACTCTTCTTATGATTCAACTATAATTACAAAGTGTTCATACACATAGGAATCATAAGGTACAAGCTACAAAAAATCCGGGTCTGACAGTTTTGATATGATGAGCATAAAATGTTTTATATGTTTGATTTTCCATTTGATATCATGCATGTTTTTATGAGTTTTTCATATACTATGTACATATTCATGTGGCATAGTTTTGATCTACCTCATGCTCAAGATATAAATGATTTTGATATCATGTCATTATAAGCACGTAGATAGTGTAGCTTCTACATGTTTACATTATTTCCTTACTGAGTGTGTGGTTGCTCACCCTTTCACTTTCCATCCCTACAGAGCATCTATAGTGGTCGAGAGCGAGCAGAGACTTGCACTCCCAGTGTCCGCTGCTGCCCATCGCTGAGAGGTATACACATTAATATCGTTTGTATCTAGACAAGTACATGACAGTAACACTTTTGGAAATGTAAATTCGGGGGATGTAAACATTTGTAGACATGTATTATTTAATGAAGTTGATGTAAGCAGTTTAAGTGTCTACAGTTATCGTTTATAAAATGTTAAGTGATATTGTGTATGGTAAGGGGTAACTAGCTCTGAATCATAGCTCAACTGTTTGATGTAGGAAACTGTTCATGACAAGGTAAGTTAATGAAAAAAACGAAAAATTTATAGTGATTTTAGATAAAAGAGGGTCGTGACACAAACACCCCTAAGCTTGACTCCAAATGCTAGCATTTGTGATTGGGATAAAGTGACGGAATGGCTTGTTGACATCCATAGCCACTCGTAATCGAAGATACCTCCCACAAACACTTTGGCCTTGGATATTATCTGATTTAATATAAGTACCCAACTTATTGCCACTCTTTTCAATCATTTTGGAATTCATCATCCATGATGGGATCTCATAAATCTGAACCCAGAACAGCGCTTGTGTAAATGTATACTCTGCAGGCTTTAGTGTTTTATTATAATCCACAAAAAGGATTATAAATTTATCAAACGTCCATGGGCAGCCTTTTAGAATACGTTGTTTATCTTTAAGACAGGTAAACTTAAAGAGAAATAGATTATTGCCAAGAACCATTACAATTTGTTGTTAGGACACTTTCCAAACTATATTCTAGGTACCTAAGAAAACACCTTTATTAAACCATCGTCGGGTAAAGAGTTTAGAAACCAACCATGAGTCTCCTTTAATAGCATCAGAACCATCACCATCCACCTATAGAATCTTTGATTCTTCAAGTGTCAGTTTCTGTTTAGAACACTGCCTCGTTACTTCCTCTACACACCCCATATTCCTAAGAAACAAGAAAGAAAGAAAAGAAACATCATTTAGAAAAAAATCTAAGTGATTACTACACAATAAGAAGATTAACGAAAAGGAACATTGAAAGCACTTTAGAAATCAAACACTTTTTCTGCAAAGAGGTTTCAAAGAGAAACTCTTTTAGTCATTTTTTTAAGATACTTTTTTCCTTTTTTTAATCGCTCCTATGAGAGAAATTTTTTGAAGACAAATTCTATATGCAATCCAAATTTTACTTTTAAACTTCATTACTAAATAAACAAATTTCTATATAAAAGACTCTTTACACTCCTTAGAATTTTGATGAGATTATTAACTTAACCTTCTATTAAATATATCTCATTTCACACCTATTTCTCTCCTGGTTCGTCATCCACATCCCAAAATCTTAAACCAAAATCTAAATCTCCAAAATCAGTAGTTATTTTCTCATTTTCAGATATATTTTGCTTGTTACTTATATGTTTTTTTTTTTTTTTGTGAAATGTAAATGACTTTTAGTGAAAAATGATCAAGCAAATCCAAATTGTTACGCGAGATTGTTGCCTTGCGTGAGAATGGTGGTATTACACAAAATTACTTATGCAAAAACTGTGGTCTCACGCAACTTCCATATTGATGGAGCTTTGTGATATAATTTTATTGTCACTTTTATGATAGGTTTTTATTGTCACTTTTTTTCTTTAATAAATCAAAAGGCTTGACCCCAAAAAAAAAGATTAACAGTAAATGAATCCAATCCAATAAGGCATTACCCTTTTCAACAATAAACAACAATCATCTTGCTCTCACATGCACAAGCTCATAGAAAATTCTAGTCAAACTATGAATAACAAAAGAGAAAATTGGAGAGGAAATAGGGTTATCGAAGAAAACTGTTAAAGAGACTGAAGGAAGAAGAAAAGAGAATTTTTTTTGTTATTTAGTAATTTTATAAAGGTTAAAATAGTATTTTTCTCAAAGGATATTATTGTCTTAAAATCAAAGGGTGCATAGAATATTTTTTGAAATATATTTAGAAGCACTTTTAAATCTTCAACAACTATTATTTCAATAGCTTTGATTTTGGCATTTTTTTTATTTTAAAATTTATGCTTGATCTTAAAATTTTCTCTTTGTAAATATTTCAAAAAAAAATGATGATATATAAGTTTATGATTAAATTTATTTAATTAATAAAAAATTTAAATTTTTTATATTTTTCGTTAACATATCAATTTTTTCTAAAAAAAAAATTATTGTTGAATAAAAATAATGCCAAACACTTGTTTAAAAATTTAAATAGACGTGGTCTTTGCTTTTACAGTATATAACAAGTTTTCAAAAAAAAAAACTTCGACCTCTTACGATTAAAATTGTTGCCCTGAGTGTATCCGAAAAGATTCATGGCGTTGTCGTTGCAAACTAAGGGCGATGACTCAGTGCTGCTCCGAGTCACTCAGTCCAATCTCAAAAGCTTTGCAACCGATGTTCGCTTCTCTCTTCAGGTTCCATTTTCAGCAACATCAACAATTTCTTTCACTCTAAATTACTAGGTTGCTTTTTTCTTTTTCAAAATTAAAAAAAAAAAAAGGGTTTAAGTGGAACAAATTTCATTTGTTTAAAGATGAGCGTGGAAGCAGTGAAAGAGAAGTTGTGGAAGAAATGCGGGACTTCGGTAAACTCAATGCGGTTAGAGCTATACGATGATTGTAAGAATAAACATTGTGATTTAAGTGATGATTCAAGGCCTCTTGGTTTCTATTCTCCTCTTGATGGGTTAGTCTTTTTGCCAATGCCCCTTTTATTTTGATTTTTTCCCCTTATTTTACCAATTTACATTTTAAATCATATTTTACTGCCTTTTGATTCTTTTTTTTTTTTTTCCACTTATTATTATTATAAAAGGTTTCGAATACACGTTATAGATCTTGATCCTTCATCAGTAACCTCTGGAGGATGGCTTGAAGATACTTCATTAGTCGAAAAGTACTCCATTTCTGAAGATGAATACAATAAACGCTCCAGTAAGTTAGTTAGTTACCTACAAAAGCTGATTTCACAATGTTTATTGACTTGAAATTTTTATGTCTGTTCTCATTTCCTGTTAATTTAGCATTTAGTTGCAATGGTTTGAACTTCTTTGTTGGTTCAGGTACTTTTAGGAAATTCAAGGAAAAAATGGCATCTCAAAATCCATCTGCATTTAGGAAAAAAGTAAGTATATATATATATATATATATATATATATATATATATATATATATATATATATATATTATATTATAGCTTTAAGCTGCCCTTAACAGCTTTTAACTAACATTATATGCAACTATAAGTTGTCACTGGCAAGAATACCTTCTGCATTATTACTAAGTGTAATCGTGCACAAATTGCTGCTATTGCTGTCATGTTCATGTTTTATTTTGAATTCATATGCAGATGTCAGATGACTACATGGAAGACTTTTGTGCAAATATCAAGGTTGGTTATATATTTACTTTTATCTTCATCAAGGATACTTAATATTTTTGCAGAATTATAAAAGTACTGTTTTGAACTCTTAGTCTTTTAAAGGAAATAAAATAGTGTTCGATTTCAGTATGTTCTTTCCTTTTTATAAAGAAAAAGGGACTAGATAATACCTTAGCATTTTATTGATTTATTCCCTTCGAACGCATGATAGTTTTGGCAGGAACTATTCCACATCTGCCGACCATCTTGACTGATGAAAGAACATAAAATTCAATGGTAGCTAACTTTTCCGATTTCATCACAGTACAGATCAGAGATTAGTTAGTGCTCTGCTCAGTGTTTTTCTTTTTATTCTTTTGAAATATTGCTTTGGTGCCTACTAAATGATCATTAAAGCCTGTAGTTTTTCATTTCTAGATGCATAAGGGAAGCTAATGTAGATCTTAGACTAATTGATAGGGTACTCTGTTACTGTGGAAGAGAAATGGCTAGTTAGAAAATGTATAGTTCTGGGAGGATGAACTTATAAGTATTGCATGATTGCTAATTTTTCTTCGATAATCAAAAAAATGTTGCATGTAATGTATGCAAAAATGCTTCGGGGAATTACTAGTAAGTCAACTGCACTATTTAAGAATCATTGGTTAGTTTTTTTTTGTTCTCTTTTTTATTGTGATTTGATTGACAAGAAATCTGCTTTAATAGCTCTTGGAAATATTTATGGCTGAACGTGGAAACATTTTCAACTCTTCTCACAGAAAGTGCTTGTTTAACCAAGACAAGTTTATTTGTACTTTAGAAACATAAAAGAATTTTAACAGGCCAAAATCTCAACAAATTCACCACTTCATGCTTGATAATGCTTACCTATGAGCAAATGTAGTTTTGATATCTTAGATTCAACTATATTCAATGTTTTATGTATATATTACTTCTAGAATTTGTTTTGTGTCCTTTTTCTTTCTGGAGTGAAGAATGTCCTTATTCCCCCTGCCCCTTTTGCTATTTCTCAACATATCAAATTCCCTTTGGGTTGTTTTCCAGCTTGCATTAACTTCCGTGCCATACCTTCTCATCTCATTCTATCAAATCAGGTAGGAGACAGATGTGAAGTTGAACCAGGGGAGAAAAGAGGGGTTGTCAAATACATTGGTCGAGCAGAAGCATTAGGGCCAGGCTTCTGGATAGGAGTTCAGTATGATGAACCGTTAGGAAAACATGATGGCATGTATGTAAACTCTATATTCTTATTGTTCTCGTCATTTTTTTGTATGGTTTTTCCATTTTCTCTTGTTGTGCGATAGAAAGTTGAAACCCGAGAAGGATTGATATGGTATCTCTTTTTTTTTTATGTCTTTTTAAGGAATGCTATATAATTTATTCATGTTGAAGGTGGTTAGGATTTTCTAGACACATGCATTAAATAAATCCTATTTGGAGTGAGGATACACATTAAATAATTGTTTGGAGACATTTTTATCTAAATAAAAGGAGATGATTTTAATGCTTTGAGTTTAATGATAGACAAACAATGTGGGAAATGAGAAAAAATGACGAAGAAACTCGGATTGAGTTGACATTTTCCATCAGAGTTTCATAACAGAGTATAAAGGATCTATATTCAGGGCCTTATTTGCAAGACCATACTGTCCTTGGTGTGGCATCTCTTGTTTCCCTCAACTTTATGAATTATAGCTTTATGTCATATTGAAATTCATATTGGCAGCCGCCTGGGCTTTACTTTGCATTTCGTTCTTGCACCATACATTGTGGAATTAATTCTTCTCTCTAGTTATTCTTTGCACTAATTTTCTTTTGTTACATAATCTGTTGGCCATACTGCAGGGTGAAAGGAACACAATATTTTCAGTGCCCTCCACTTTGTGGTGGAATGGTTAGGCCTGACAAAGTAAAGGTTTGTATGCAACTATGTAAAGTGCTCTAAGCATTTTGGTGTGCCTTTGAGGCCTTCTCTAGTTCAAATATTTTAGGTAGATATGTCTTATTATGAAGCCTTTGGTCGCTTAAAAAGATGAAAAAATTGTAGGAGTTTGCCTTAACCCTTGGCAAGTTGCATACTCACTAGCATGTTACTTATTTAGATGTCTGTGAACCATTGATTGCAAGATCTCCCGATGCATATTTTCCTAGAAGAATAGTGCGAGATGCCAAATTGCCAAAAGTAGGAATTCTTTTTTCTTGAGGTCATGTGGAGATATGAGAATTAATCTGCCTACTTCAGTGAAACACAAAATCTATGTGCTGCATTTAAGAGTTTGATTTCTTCCTTGTAGCCAAGTTTTGGAGGTTTGATTAGAGATCCTCACTTTCTATACCATCTCTTCAGAAAATTCCATTTATGGTAAATGGAAGATATAGTGCATTTTCTATTCCCGTTGTCCCACTTTGTTAGTCCATGATGGAATTGCACAAACTTTGAGAAAGCAAGTTTACTACATCATAATTTGTAGTCCGTTTGTCTACTACTTAACGTTGATAGTATTATTTGTTTTATGTTGTGTTTTCTTCTAATTGTTATTTGTAGCATACAAATAGAAAAGAAAAATTAACATTGACTGCTAATTGATTTATGATAGTGCATCTCATGGAAAAAGTGATTGGCAGATTAAATGACGGGATAAACGTAGTATACATTAATTCTTTACAGATTAAAGTCTAGGGAACCTGGTAGGTAATTCTTTTTGCTCTGAAAGATTTGATCTAAGACCTATCCTAGTTCCACTGTGCCCCGTGCCAACCTATGAAGTGACTAAGCCTAAGGGCAATCTAGTGGGTTCTATTCTTTATTTATGTTTGAAATGACTGTGCTAGACCTCTCTGTTGAATGCCTAACGAGTCTATCCAAACAGATGATTGACTATTTTTTTCTTTAATTTTTCTTTTCCTCTTTAAAAGAAAAGATTTTGCATACATGTTTAATAGACAGTTTAATTGTTTTCATATCCAAAGTCCCAAGAGTGGTGCTCTATCAGTAAAATATTTGAGGCTTCCAACCCTTTATATGTATTACTGATTTTATTTATTTGAAACTAAGAACGGCAGTTTCTTGTCATTTCCAGGTTGGTGACTATCCTGAGCGAGATCCCTTTGAGGAGGATGAAATATAATTGTGGTTGTGAAAGGGTGCTGCTATATCTCTATTTCTATGCAGCATCAATAAACTTACAGGGATTGGCAATGATTTTTCTTTTATGTTTGATATTATTGTGACATATTTGGTCTGGAATGATCTGTGAGATTGTTTGGAAGATTAAGAAACTTTATGCTTCAAGAAGCTAGTATTCGTCTTTGTGTGTTTGTTTGTTGACTTTTGTTGCTGGAAAAGAATACAAATGATCCCAAAAAGGGATACAGAGATGTTATTTGAATAATACTTCCCTAGGCTCTTGTTTTATTTCCCTGGATTTGGAACAAGAAACTATCATCGACGTTTGATTGCTTAAAAAATAAATAGTAACTTGAGCTCTGTTGAAGTTTGTGGAATCATTTTTAATCATGTTTTCTTCTAGTGTTTCACTCTTTTATAGCCAACACCAGGTATGCAAAAAAAAAAAGCTAACTTGAAAAGCTCCAGATTTTCTGGTGATATTGGAATTTAATTTTGCATCTTTTCTTGATTGTGGTAACTAGTGCTTTCAAACACACACTGGATTCCCAACGAGCCCACAGGCAACATTGTTGACTAACTTGGTTTGGGAAGATTTGGTAAAGTTGGAAAATAAGATGTGGAGAATCAAACACTTTGCAGGTAACTTTAATGGAAGTAACAAAATTTCCCAATGTATTGGGTTTTGAGTTTGAGACTTGTTAACAATTGCGGTTTCAAACTGCATTCAGAGAGGAGGTTTCCCACATGGCTAAAAGGCTTAAAAAAAGTTGGCTTCTTTAAGATTGGCTTTTCGGATCTATTGCATTATTTGCATTGAGGGTTAGTTTGAGTAGTTAGTGTTATTGGACTTAAGATTGAAAATAGTGATGATAATGAGATTAATGTTAAATAATGTTGCATAATCACTTTAATGATATTAAAGTGAATGATAAAATAATTGGTAAAGATATTATTAATTTTTTTTTTAAAAAAATAGAGTAAATTATAAATATGATCGATGAAAAAAGCTCCATTTGAAATTAAATAGAACATTAGTTTGCATGTATCTTATACCGCGGGTTCAATCCGATTTCGATGATTATAGTAAAGAATTCAGCTTTTAAGCAACATTTCGAATATGCAATATGGAACTACCAACTTGCAGGTAGTCATGTAAATCAGTTGATCCCTTGTTCTCTTTCACTCTCCTTTCCTCTTCGATTACGAAAAAAGAAGTTTAGACTTAACGATGATAGGAAGGAAAATGCTTATTGCCATATAAGCAAAAAAAAGAGACAACTAACGGTATTAGTTGTTTGGTTGGTGATACTGTCTGAATATTTATGTAGAGAACCTAGGTCCTAGCCTTGAAGCTGAACAATCTTAACCACTGATGAGTCACCGATTTTTTGGAAGACCACAACTTGATCATTAGGTTTGAGCAATCCCACAGATTTACCGTGATCCAGGGCTATGTTTAACCCTAATTCACCTGAGGTAGCCTGCATACACAAAGTGGGAAAATATCAAATGAACACTTTACCTTAACCGAGGCAGTCACAGTGAAATCATCATGTTTCATACTCATTTTTACCATAGGCGGATTCTTATTTTATTGAATTAGCTTCCAAATCTCAAGTTCTTTCGAATCCTCAGAGAAGGCTTACCATGTCAGGACTGCTCAAAAGAGGGTAGACTCCTCTAACACCAAGCAACTGCCTAGCCTGAAAAATAAGACACTGCAGGATTATAACTCTTGAATTAGATGATTAATATTGCTCAGAAAACTTGTGAAGCGAAGTCTAAAGCACCTGTGATGAGCCAGTGAAAGTCCACTTAAATGAATTTGTTTTGAGACGTGGAACCACAATTGCTAGCACAGGAACCGGTGGCTTATATTTTGCGATCAACCTGTCAAAACCAAGTTGGAAACTCAGCAAGCGACGTTAGATTTCTAGTACTCATCTTCAGGCATTAGAATGAGCCACTGTTAGCATGTAAAAGGATATGGCGATATGCATATATACCTTGCTGCTCCACCTGATGATGTGAACACAACAAGAACTGCTGCCTCAACCTTGATCGCAGCTCGTACCTGCAATTGGAGAAGATTTGTATCGATCTATCTATCTATCTATCTATCTATCTATCTATCTATCTATCTATCGGTTTAAAATTCAAGAACATAGCTTTTGGTAGCAAGGACTGAAAAGGTTAAGATACCGCCGATGAAGCTACAGATTCTGCATGAGACATGGGTTCTCCAACATGTTTGACAATTCTCTTAAAATGAATAGAGTGGTTATATACCCTTTCAGCCTGCAGAGATCAGAGTATAACACAAATGAACTGAGTCGTTCTCAATACGATTTTATTCTGGTGGAAATCTTGGTCTTATTCAGTTTCTTAATACTGTTTGACTATATTTCTATTCAAATTTTCTGAGCTTCCAAGAATACTTGTATTTTACTTGATTTTGGAATATATACTTACTTCAGCACAAATTCTTCCCACAGTTGTCACAGCCTCAATGGGATATAGACCGCGGAGAGTCTCAACGCCCAATACTATGCCATCAGTACCTAATTGTAAGCAGAAGGGAAGGAATGGGATCAAAGTGAGCAGGCGATTTCTTTTCTCAAAAATCAATTCACAAACCATCAATAACGGCATTGGCAACATCAGTAGCTTCTGCACGAGTAGGCCTTAGATTTTGGGTCATACTATCAACAACTCGAGTAATGATAGCGGGTTTTCCTACCATGTTGCACCTATGCACAGCAGACTTCTGAAATAAGAAAACCTACAACAAAAAGTAACCATCAACAGAAAGAAAAAGGGAAAGGTTAAAACTTGCAATCACAAAATTTCTAGCCATCCATTGCTGTGGTCACTAAAACATGTTGGGATGTAAATTCAAATGAAATCTCATTTGGTGTGATACTAGAAAATGCATTCAAACGTTCACCAGCACAAGCACTGAATGACTAAATTACATTATAATATTACTAATGCAGAATTTGTAAGCAACAACCACCTCCACTACCTTTTCCGGTGGAAGGTCGATGCCCAAATTCCCACGAGAAAGGATAATACCATCAGCTTCATGAAGGATGTCATCAAAATGCTTTAAACCCTGGTAGTATACAAAACACATCATAATATGATCAGTTGACGCTTGAATGTCAAAGATAATAAATAAAATAGGTGAAGAGCAGTGAATAATCTCACCTCTACAGTTTCAATTTTAGCAAATATTTGAGTTTCATGAAGATTTTGAGTTGAAAGGAAAGCTCTAAGCTGCAGAACGAATAAACATGTCTCATTAGCTGTCAACATTCGACTTCAGTTGCTGTTATTTAAATGCTCAACAGTCAACACTTTTGGGTTTTGGCTAGCAAAGGATCTAGACAAGTAACCATGTACAATAGAAGCATCTTCTTGATGATAAAAAACAAAACTATATATCTATAAACAATTGGACAATTAGGGTTGTAAATGAGTCAAATTACTTCAGCTTGACTCGATGATTATTCGAATTCGACTCATTTATTTTCGAACTTGAACTCAAGTTATTCGAGTAACGAGTCAAACCGAATTTGAGATTTTAAATATTCGGTTTGAACAGCTCACGACCATTATCGAGTTTTTTTTAAAAATATATTTTTTAATATTTTATTATTAATTTTATATTTTAGCTAAAAAAAATGATAAATCGAGCTGAGTTCATATCAAGTTTTGAACTTTAAATTTTCGAGCCAAGTCGAATTCGATCCTGCTATTGAACCGTTTCAACTCGGCTGGATTAAACTCTTATGGACAATCATCACATTTTGTTTTGACAATAACTCTTACTTAAAGGAAAATGAAACACACCTCTCGCACATCTTCGGCATGCCGTGTATAAGAAAGGGATATGAAATCCACATTGTTGCGTCTTCCCCAATTTGAAATGACCTATATATCACAGTGACAGTGAGCACAGAAGACAAATATTTTTACTTGAACCATATGCTGAGCCTGAGACCTAAGCAGTAGACTTTCATTCAGAGTAATGGGAGAAAACAGTAAGGCCAGTGTATAGCTAAAAAGGTTGAGAAATTAACATTTCCAATTGCCAAAACAGGGAAAAAGAGAAATAAAAGTCAGATGAATTCCCATCACACTAGCAAGAAGGACCACTAACTTGAATAATATCATCATGGAGTATGGATTCATCTACAACATGAACATTACAAGCTAAATTTAAGATCATAGGTGAACTAAGAAAAAGGATCTGGTCAAGTTAGGGTTAACCATGGTTAATTAACAGTAAAAATATTTGACAGTTACCAATGAGAAGAAACATATTATAAATTGTCCAGAAATTATGACACAATTAACAAAATCAAACTTGAAAAATGTGGACATTGTTAAAACCATGATTAGTGCTTCCAAAACATTCTTTTACAAACCAACACATATGTTAATTCTCATACTTTTGAAACTTTTACTTAAGTAGCAATAATAGTCAACCAAGGGCTTATATTTTAGAGATTAAATCAGGTAAGAAAACCTTAAATAAATACAATGTGCAAACTGTATGGACCTTGATGTTAACAACTCTCTTGTAATTGCATGTGCGCATAAACTCAAGTATTAGTTCATCTTAAAACAAATTTCTTTCCTATTCTTGGGAGTACATAGTAACTCAAGTGTACACCGAAAGTAGCTTATGAGAAATCAAGAATTACCTGTTTGTCATTCTCATTTAAAGTCGGCAAGTTGATGTGAACCTGGGAAACATGCATGGTGAATATTAAGCCTGCAAGTGTAGCAGTGTTTTTCACAAGACAAATAACATCTCGATCCTTCGTCTCCAAGACCTGCAAATTAATGAACACAGCCATCATTGGAAAATTAGCTACAGACCCAAAAAAATCTTTAATGTAGCAATACTGAAGCAATGGCAAGTTTTACCTCAAGCCAGACTGATGTAGTTTCACTTCCTGTGAAGAGATACTGCCCAAGAAAAATAGGATCACCCTTCTTCACTGTCTGCAGTTCATAGAAAAAAGAGAACGGGTACAATTTATTGAATGTAGTGGTTTAATCTACCTAATGTCAGCATCAAGCTAGTAACTACTGTCTGCAAGTAGCCATTGTATTTCCACTATGTTTATCACAATAGAATACGTCAAAAAATCAAAGATACAATGAGTGAAAAGGAAAAGAGCATAACAAACTATTTTTTCGTTTTACTGAGCCCCTACTATTTTCTGTAGTTTAAGCATTTCTAGGTCAAGGAAAACTATGTATAACATACCCCAGCAAGTCCAGAATAACTAATAGGTAACACTTCTGCTGATGGTTCTTTTGTACCATCTGGGGTGATGCTCACAATGTCATCAGCCTTAAGCTCGATCGGGTTAGCAGTCTTGTTGTAAACTTGAAGTTCTGGACCCACAGTGTCTAGCATAACCTGAAATTAATGTAAAACATACAGTGAAGTGTAAATATAGTTCAATAACAAAACCAATTAAATCAAGAGTCGGTTTTCACTACATGGCGGCGGAGTTTTTAAACTCTTACAAGTGGAGTTAAGAGACTGCCATATTTCACTTGTCCTTTTTTTTTTTTTTAAATATACCCAAAAGAGGTATGTGTCCCTCGCCAATCCCGCTGATTATGTATTTTCTTTATGATATTTCATCAGCAATATAGCATGAGGATATTACTGATACCCTTAGCAAAGTCTGGAAAGCAAAAGAAATCTGGCTTAGAAGCTTGCTCTGTTTGTGCATTTATTTATCAGATTGACATTCCAAAATTGTACTCCCCTACTCGTGAAAAGATACAACAAAGACAATGGAGCATACAATGAATGCACAAGGTAAGTAAAAGTAGAAAGCTTTATCATCCAAAATTTTGTAGTTAACAGCATTCTAAAGCTAATTTTGTAATTAATTACTTACAGCACAAAGCTTTCTTTCACTTTTCACAGCTGTTCTTAAATTGTCAATAGATTGTTGGTGATAATCACTGTCTAACCCAGAAAAATCAAACCGAGCAACTGTAAAGGAAGGCTAGAATTAGAAAGGAAGGATAGGAAATCATAATACAAAAGTGAAGAAGGCATACAAAGATTACCCGACATTCCGGCCTTCAGGCATGCTTCAATTACCTCAACAGAGCGTGAGTTGGGTCCGAGGGTGCCAATTATTTTTGTCAGTGATGGCAAAAAGCTCTGCTTGAGTTACAGGCAAGTGGCAAGAAACAGAAATGAAGCAAAGATTGTAAAACATTTAGGAATGTTTCATCATATACAGCAGAAATAGCGATTAGTAGCATACCAATTTGGAAGAAGTTAAAACAGAGGAGAGCTTGACAGGGCCTTCGACCACCATTTGCCCTCCTTGCATTGTCCACAACTTGAATTCAGACAGACAGACAGAGAGATAGAAATGAGTAGTTAGTTAGTTAGTTAGTTAGTTAGTTAGTTAAGGAGGTAGTTATTGGCGGGATAAATAGGCAGAGGTAGAGGTAGGTGGCAGACAAGGGTAGGTGTAGTAGATAAAGGCTTAAGAGTCTCAACATGAAAATCAGATGCCTACCAACACCCATCCTTCAACTCAATTCATAACCTGTACTTCATAGTCCATTCTCTTTGAATACTTATGTCTCCCCATTTCTCACTTCTATGAAGTTATAATTTATGCTAAAATTTTGTTTTTATATATTAGAGATGTTGTGACAGTCCGAAAGCAAAAAAAATAGGGTCAATTTAAAGTTTTTTTTGAATTAAACTTTCTAATAAATCTCATATCTATTTGTTATTAAACTGCTTATGCTTAATTATACTCATGTCGTTTCCTAACGAAAATTCGGCGGCGTCTCCCCTTATATTTATCACTATCCTCCTGCAAATTCAAGAAACAGTTCAATATCTACAATCTAGTTGATTTTATTTCTATTTCATCAACCAATATCTCAAGGATCTCTCAACATCAACATGTACTTAACCAAATAACATGGTCTTAAAATAAACTCACTTTTCTAATTTATATACATATATCATCCTGATTACATCCCAACGTTACTTAAATATAAGTGTCTGCATTACATAATTGTCTGGATACAAAATAAAGTGAATTATACCTCACGCGTGTACAAGCAATAGCCTGGGGAGAGTCTCGTCCACTAGCCTATGTCACGTACGCAGCAGGTATTTGCACTCACTATAAATAATTTGTGGGGGAGGAAAGAAGGGGGTGAGCTTCAACTAGCTCAGTAAGGAGTGCATATGAGATTTAGAAATCATCATTAAAGCATAAGTGTAATAATGGCATAATTTCACATAATTATAAACACGTGATTAAAATCACAATTCATCAAAATATCATTATCTCAATTTCACAACACATCATTTCTCAAAACAGTTATGGAGATTAGGCATAATATAAGTGTCATGAAAGCAATCATCACATCACATCACATCATTCTCAACGAGGACATCCTCAAATGCGGGAATCATCTCACGTTACCAAAACGAAGGCATCTCACGCTATCAAATCAGAGGCATCTTACGTTACCAAAACGGAGGCATCTCACACTACCAAAGCGGAGGTATCGATGTGCAGATATTATGACGAATCCTTAGTCTCCAAAATACGTCATTATTATGCTAAAAATAGTTTCGTCTTCATGTAGAGCTCATAATAGTTTTAGTTGTAAATCTCGTTTAAATATAAAAATATTTTTTTTTCACAAAACATTCAAATAAAAAACTGAGTTCAAACCGGCAAAACATGCACTCAAGTAATAAATCTCAAGTTAAATACTTTTCTCAAATCGTTTTGGAAAGGGGTGGTATTCTAGAGTGAGAAAACTTGTTCTTTTTGGGTAAAAATGGAGTAGGTGTTTTGTTTTCTTAGGAAAGAAGGCTTTTCCATCGAGTTTTTATAGAATACGGGTGGTGAGATCGATCTCGTAGGGTAAGAGATTGATCTTCCTTTGGTTTGAACTATCGAAATATTCAGGTATGTAAGTGTGGGATCGATCTGCTCATTGGGAAGAGATCGATCCTTTTCTTGGCAGAATTAAGTGGAGATCGATCTATTTTAAGGAAGGGATCGATCTGCTTGTCGGAATGGATCGATCCTTGCTAGGCAGAAGTAAATGGAGATCGATTTGCTCATGGGGAGAGATCGATCTGCTCTTTGGAAAAATCAAATGGAGATCGATCTGCTTGTGGAAGAGATTGATCCTTTCTAGACAGAATCCAACTGAGATCGATCTGCTTGAGTAAGAGATTGATCTGTTTTGAATAGGGGATTGATCTGGCCTTCATTTGGAGCATTCTTACTGCAAATATTTTTCAGAATTTCAAAAGAAAACTTGCCTTTGATTGCTTCACTAGTCATTTTGCATTTTATTTCCACTTAGAGCATGGAAAGGTTCATTTTTTATGATTCACATATAATGTGACTTGTGTGTACTGCTTGGAATCATAAAAGATACTTAGAATTCATGTTTGAATCCTTATATTCAGTATGAAGGTTTGGGGTTCCATTTGTTTAGTCAGTGGCCATTTCAGCCCTTATTTAGCCATTACATGAATTCATGAATATTCATTCATTCTCTTTGCAATTTCATTCAAGCAAAAGTTTTTCTTATGACTCAATTAACATATGGAAGTTTGTACATCATATGAATCATAAGGAATACATCACCAAAAGTGGGTCTTGCATAATCTCCCCCTCTAAAGAAATTTGATCTTCCAAATTTAATCGAGTCCATCAAATAGACGAGGGTAGTTATTTTTCATCAGGCTCTCTAGTTCCCAAGTTGCCTCTTCTGTTGAGTGGTGCTTCCAGAGAACCCTTACCAACGTAATTCTCTTTGTTCGAAGTACCTTTTCTTTCTTATCGAGGATCCGGACAGGTTTTTCTACATAGCTCATGTCTCCCTGGGTGTATAATGTTTCATACACGATGATATGGGAGGGATCTGAATTATACTTCCTCAACATGGAGACGTGGAAGACATTATGTATCTTGGAAAGCTGTGGAGGCAAAGCTAACCGGTAGGCAACATCTCCCACTCTCTCTAATATCTCAAACGGTCCTATATATCGAGGACTCAACTTCTCCTTTTTTTCGAAGTGCATGATACCCTTACTTGGAGATACCTTAAGAAATACAAAATCTCCAGCCTGAAACTCGAGTGGCCGTCTACTCACATCTGCGTAACTCTTCTATCGACTCTGACCAGTCTGTAATCTATCACAAATAATCTTTATATTTTGAACTGTCTACTCAATGAGATCATGAGCAATTACTTTCCTGTCACCCACTTCTTTCCAAGCTATAGGGGATCAACACCTCCTACCATATAGAGCCTCATAAGGTGTCATACCAATACTCGCATGATAGCTATTGTTGTAAGCAAACTCAGCAAGGGGTAGGTGATCATCCCATGATCCCTTAAAGTCCATCGTACATGCCCTTAACATATCCTTCAATGTTTGTATAGTCCGCTTGGACTGACCATCAGTATGTGGATGATAAGCGGTACTAAAATTCAATCGAGATCTCATGGCTTCCTGGAAATGAGTCCAAAATCTGAAGGTAAACCTGGAATCTCTATCAGATGTAATACTCACTGGGGCCTCATGCAGTCGAGCTATCTCTCTGACATATAACTCTGCTAAGGCACTCAAAGTATTCGTGCTCTTGATGGCAAGGAAGTGGGCACTTTTTGTTAATCTATCCACTATCACTCATATTGCATCATAACCTCTTCGGGTCCTCGGTAATCCCATAATAAAGTCTATGGTGATATGCTCCAATTTTCATGTAGGCACAGGCAAAGGCTTAAGTAATCCTCCGGGCTTCTGATGCTTTGCTTTCACTTGCTGACATACCAAACATTTGGCCACATATTCTGCCACATCCAGTTTCATACAACTCCACCAATACACCCTCTGCAGATCTTGATACATCTTGGTACTACCTAGGTGCATGGTGTAACGGGAACAGTAAGACTCCCTCAATATTTTCTGCTTCAGGGTATCATTGCTTGGAACACAAATGCGGCCTTTAAACCTTAATAATTCATCCTCACTGAGCATAAAATTTAACTGCAAGGTCTGTTCAGCTTGGCAAACCATGTCCAGTAACTTCTGATCACTTCTCTGCTTGGTTCTAATCTGATTCATAATACTGAGCTCCATCTGTAGGCTAGCCATAAATTCGACTTCTGCTTCCTCAACTTTGACCCTGAGTCTGGCGAACTGTTTCAATAAATCTCATTCTCTGATCATCATAGCAGATATCATACTCTTCATGCTCAAGGCATCAACGACTACGTTCGTCTTCCCTGTATGATATAGAATCTCATAGTCGTAGTCCTTAAGGAGCTTCATCCATCGTCTTTGTCTCATATTAAATTCCTTCTGATCGAAGATATACTTCAGACTCCTATGGCCAATGAAGATCTGAAACTTTGCCCCATACAGATAATGCTGCCATATCTTCAAGGCAAACATCACTGCGGCTAACTCCAAATCATGCGTGGGATAGTTCCGCTCATGGTCCTTCAGCTGGCGTGACCCATAAGCGACTACTCTTCCGTGCTGCATGAGTACGCACCCCAAACCCTGATGGGAAGCATAACTATATACTGTGAAGCCTCTAGATCCACTCGGGATAACCAAAATAGGTGTTGTAGTCAATCGCTATTTAAGCTCTAGGAAACTGTGTTCACACTGCTCAGACCATAAAAAATGGAACGTCTTTGCATGTAAGTTTAGTCAGAGGAACTGAAATTTCGGAGAATCCCTCAACAAACCTCTTGTAATACCCTGCAAGTCCCAAAAAACTCTGAATCTTTGTAACTGTCCTCGGTCTCTCCCAATTAAGTACCACCTCTACTTTGGACAGATCAACTGACACCCCATCCTTAGATACAATATGACCAAGGAAAGTTATTTGATCCAGCCATAACTCACATTTGTTGATCTTTCCATAAAGTTGCTTATCTCAGAGTATCTGTAGCACAGTCCTCAAATGCTGTGCATACTCTTCTTGGGACCGAGAATATATAAGGATATCATCAATGAAGGCTATCACAAACTAATCTAGATAGTCTCGAAATACCTCATTCATCACACTCATGAAAGCAGTAGGGGCATTCGTCAAACCAAATAGCATCACTAAGAATTCGTAGTGGCCATATCTAGTTCTGAATGTCGTTTTCGGAATATCCTCTTTCCTGATTCTTAACTGGTGATAGCCCGATCTTAAGTCAATCTTAGAAAAGATAGAAGCCCCTCTTAGCTGATCAAACAAGTCGTCTATTCTTGGCATGGGGTATTTGTTCTTCACCGTAGCCTTGTTCAGTAGTCTGCAATCTATGCCAATCTGAGATTACCATCTTTTTTCCTCACGAACAAAATCGAAGCTCCTCATGGTGACACATTGGGTCTAATAAAACACTGGTTAAGCAGCTCTTGCAACTGTTTCTTTAACTCTTCCAATTCAACCAATGTCATCCTATAGGGAGGTTTAGAGATCGGCTGGGTATCTGACACTAAATCGATAGTGAACTCTAGCTCTCTCTTCGGTGGTAAACCTAGCAACTCATCTGAGAAAATATCTAAAAACTCACATACTACCAGTATGTCCTCTATCTTGGAATGTTCCCGACTGATATCAGATATGAGTGCGATGTAACCTTCACATCAATAATTTAATCAGTGTTTTCAGGAAATCGTAATTATATCTTAAGATTTCTCACAATAAACTTCACACATTTGCATTCCTTAACATTCAAACGTACACTAAATTTTTCAGGTAGGGAGAAAGTTACAGTCTTAGTGTAGCAGTCTAGACTCACGCGATTGGTCGCTAACGAATCCATCCTTAGAATCACATCAAAACCATGCATATTTAATAAAACTAGATCTGCTAACATTATTTTATCTCTCACCTTAATCTCACACTTTCTACATACCGTATAAGTCCTCTGTGACTCACGCATAGGTGTATTTACGTGTAAAATATAAGCTAGGGGTTCAAGCTCTAAATTCAGTTTACATGCAAAGTGTACTGAAATAAAAGAATGTGTAGACCCTAGGTCAAACAACACATGAGCCTCATGATTACAGACAAGAAGTGTACCTCGTATAGCCTCGAACAAAGTGTCTGCAACCTCCTTATCCATAGCAAATACACGCCCCTCTGTGACAGGCTTCTTCCCCTTATTAGCAGTTGTGGCCCGTCTCTGGGGAGTCACTCTTTGAGGCTACTGCCGATGAGGTTCTCGGGGATGCAGTCTCTGAGGTTGCGAGCAGTCCTTCACCCTGTGACCTATGTCCCCGCATCTAAAACATCCTCATATCATACGGAAAATAACTGCCCTCATGTAGCCGACCACAGTCTCTGCAGATCTTAATGTCCGGTCTGACACCCCGAGAAGTCTCTGTAGCACTTGGAAGAACCCGGGGTCTATCAACCCTCACCGTAGGCCCCTCGATCTTTCGTTTCTTAAATGAACCCCTCCTAAGGTTTGTTCGAAAAGCTTCAGGTCTCTTACCCTTATCTCTTACCACTACCCGGGATTCAGACCGGGATTATACTAAATCTAGTCCCTTCTCGACTTCATGTGCTTGTCTCAAAGTATCCGTAAACTCAGTAATGCAAAATCCCATCAATCTATCTCGAATAGTTGGTCTCAACCCATATACAAACCATTTTGTACGGCGCTCCTCGTCCTTGATAGTCTCCAGGTCATATCTCAGCAAGGTGGTGAACCGATTCTCATATTTTTCGACTGTCATACTGCTCTAAACTAAATTCAAAAAATCTACTTGCATTTTTCTTTGGGCAGCACGAGGGATATACTAGGTCTTGAAGGCTGACTGAAAAGTTTCTCAGCTGATCATTGGATGGTTGGCAGTCAATATACTTTAGGTGGTACTCCACCAATATCGTGCTTGTTCCTTAAGCATATAAGCACTCATGTTGACTCTCTCTACATCAGTGCACTTCAGGAAATCAAAAATTATCCTCATCTATGTCAACCACTCCTCTGTCGCTACGGGGTCCTTCACCCCCTTAAATGCCGACGGATTCATCTTAAGAAAGTCTCGTAATCAACTCATACATCTGTCATGGGGTATGGTCTGTGCCAGAGGCTGAGCGACAGGTGGCACCGGGTCAGTCTGTAGAGGAGGTGGGGACGGATCCTGTGGTAGTGTAGGTGTAGGAGCCGGGATAGGTGTGGTACCTGAGGTATTAGCCCCGAAATGTTGCGCAATAGCGCTGCCATCTAGTCAAACCCTTTTCGCACATCCTGCTCTAGCCGATTAATTCGAGAGTTAGGACTCTCTGGCTGTGGGGCAGGTGGTGGAGGTGGTTGTGCCTGCCTCCGGGGACGACCTCGTTTCCCACCTCATATCTTAATTCTTACGTACCTGCACGTATACATTAAACTTGATTATAATTTTAACCGTTAAATTCAATTCATAACTAGACAAGTACAGACACTTGGGATGTAATCTATTTTCAATTGATCGACACTGACAGTACTAGGCACCCTTCGCTCTGATACCACCTAATTTGTGACAGCCCGGAAGCGCGAAAAAATATGACCAATTTAAAGTTTTTCTTGAATTAAACTTCCTACTCGAGGTGCATTCCTGTACAGTGTCAGTTAATCTCATATTTATTCATTATTAAACTGCTTATACTTAATTATACTCATGTCGTTTCCTAACGAAAATTCGGCGGCATCTCCCCTTATATTTATCACTATCCTCCTGCAAATTTAAGAAGCAGTTCAATATCCACAATCTAGTTGATTTTATTTCTATTTCATCAACCAATATCCCAAAGATCTCTCAACATCAACATTTACTTAACCAAATAACATGGTATCAAAATAAACCCACTTTTCTAATTTATATACATATACCATCCTGATTACATCTCAACGTTACTTAAATATAAGTGTCTGCATTACTTAATTATTTGGATACAAAATGAATTGAATTATACCTCACGCGTGTACAAGTAATAGCTTGGGGAGAGTCTCGTCCACCAACCTATATTACATACGCAGCAGGTACTTGCGCTCACTGTAAATAATCTGTGGGGGAGGAAAGAAGGGGGTGAGCTTCAACTAGCTCAGTAAGGAGTGCATATGAGATTTAGAAATCATCATCAAAGCATAAGTGTAATAATGGCATAACTTCACATAATTATAAACATGTGATTAAAATCACAATTCATCAAAATATCATTATCTCAATTTCACAACACGTCATTTCTCAAAATAGTTATGGAGACTAAGCATAATATAAGTGTCATGAAAGCAATCATCACATCACATCACATCATCCTCAATGAGGGCATCCTCAAACACGGGAATCATCTCACGTTACCAAAACGAAGGCATCTCACGCTACCAAATCGGAGGTATCTCACGTTACCAAAATGGAGGCATCTCACACTACCAAAGCAAAGACATCTCACGTTACCAAAACGGAGACATCTCACACTACCAAACGGAGGCATCTCACGTTACCAAAACGGAGGCATCTCACACTACCAAAGCGAAGGTATCGATGTGCAGATATCATGACAAGTCCTTAGTCTAAAAAACATGTCATTATTATGCTGAAAATAGTTTTGCCTTCACGTAGAGCTCATAATAGTTTTGGTTGTAAATATCGTTTAAATATAAAAATATATTTTTTTCACAAAACATTCAAATCACAAAACCGAGTTTAAACCAGCAAAACATGCACTCAAGTAATAAATCTCAAGTTAAACACTTTTCTTAAATCTTTTTGGAAGGGGGTGGTATTCTAGAGTGAGAAAGCTTGTTCTTTTTGGGTAAAAATGGAGTAGGTGTTTTGTTTTCCTGAGAAAGAAGGCTTTGCCATCGCGTTTTTATAGAATAAGGGTGGTGAGATCGATCTCCTAAGGTAAGAGATCGATCTTCCTTTAATTTGAACTACCAAAATATTCAGGTATGTAAGTGTGGGATCGATCTACTCATTGGGAAGAGATCGATCCTTTTTTGGCAGAATTAAGTAGAGATCGATCTGTTTTGAGGAGGGGATCGATCTGCTTGTGAGAAGGGATTGATCCTTGCTAGGCAGAAGTAAATGGAGATCGATTTGCTCATGGGGAGAGATCGATATGCTTAAACAAGAGATCGATCTGTTTTGAAGAGGGGATCGATCTGGCCTTTATTTGGAGCATTCCTGCTGCAAATGTTTTCCAGAATTTCAAAGGAAAACTTGCATTTGATTACTTCACTAGTCATGTTGCATTCTATTCCCACTTAGAGCATGGAAAGATTCATTTCTTATGATTCACATACAATGTGACTTATGTGTACTGCTTGGAATCATCAAAGATACTTAGAATTCACATTTGAATCCTTATATTCAGTCTGAACGTTTTGGGTTCCATTTATTTAGTCAGTGGCCACTTCAACCCTTATTTAGCCATTACATGAATTCATGAATATTCATTCATTCTCTTTGCAATTTCATTCAAGCAAAAGTTCTTCTTATGACTCAATTAACATATGGAAGTGTGTACATAATATGAATCATAAGGAATATATCACCAAAAGTGGGTTTTACAAATGTTCGGTAGATCTCAAAATTGAATTTAATCTAATTAATTTATTTATTAATCAAAATTTCTAATTTTTAAATTAAACGAATCGAATTATATTTGATTAATTTGGTTAATTAACTTAACAAAATTATATTATTCAATAAAATATTCAAGTATCAAAGTGTGAAGTTAAAAACTCTAATAATATTAAATTTAAAGCATCATCTAAATTTCAAATACATAAATAAAATATATATATATATATATATTTAAGTTTCATATACTTTAATTTTTTTTATTTTTGTTAATTCGATAATTTGATTAATTAATCGAATCAATCGAAGACCAAAATTTCTTTAAAATTAATTTTGTTCACTTAACGAACTCCTTCATTAATTGATAGTGTAAACCCCACAAATTTCCTACGTTTAACTAAATTATATAAAAATGAAAATAATATATATTAATGGAAGTGCGAATATTCGTTGTAGGGCTCGAGGACTATAGGAACCGAGAAGCCCGTGAATAACCGGGAACCCAAAGATACAAGAAGTGATAAAGCGAATGCAAGCATGGAAAGACTTGGAAAATTTTAAATTGTTAGTTTAAAATTGTCGATGTAAACACTTGTATCGAGAATTTATGAAGAATGATAAAATCTCGATACTATTTCATTTTCGGAATAATGAAAATTTCATGGAAGGCATGGATATGATGTCATTGGATAATTTTACAAGAAAATGTATATATGTAGATATATACATAGGTGAATATGTATATATATATATATATATATATATATACATATATACTAGACATTTAAATAAAAGAATAATAATATATATAGCATATATATATTATTTAGTGTATAGTATTTAATATATAGCATTAAACAAATAAATAAATAAATAAAGCATGAGACAAATAAAAATAAAAATGATGAAGTGAAATAAAAGGAAATGAGATGGACACAAAACAAAAAGACAAACAAACAAAAATAATAATACAATATAAATAAACAAATAATATATAATATATATAATTAATATATATATATATATATATATATAACATAGCATGTACGGAATTAGCTTAGAAAAGCCAATTCCGTCTGCTATGTTTTCGAATTGGAAAACATAAACAGAGAAGGGCTCAGCTGGGCGGGAGAAAAAGCAAAAGAAAAGAAGAAGAAGAGGAGAAAGGAAGGAGAGGTGCTCGGCTGGAGAAGAAGGAAAGGAAAAAGGAGAGCTGGTCGAGGAAGAAAGGAAGAAAACCAGGAAAGAAGAGAAAAGAAAAGAGGGAAGCTGTTGGCCGGGAGGAAGAGATGAGAAGAAAGAAGAGAAGGAAGCCGATTTTTACCGAGAAAGAAAGAGAAGGGAAGAAAAGAGAAGAAAGGGGAAGAGGTTGCAGCAAACTGGGAGTGTGCAGGGGAGGTTGAGAGAGACCAAAGGCAGCACCGAGAGCAGGAGAATCTGGAACAAAACAGGGGCTGAAGAGATAGCAGAACCGTGGGAGAAGGAGGCCAAATTGGGAGCTGGAAATCGAGACAAAAAAAGGAGCAAAACAGAAATGAAGCTGGAACCGAGGGTGTGCAGGGGAGGTTGAGGAAGAAGGAGAACCGAGAAGCAGAAAAAAACGAAGCTGGAAATGAGGGCTGGAACAGAGGCAAGAGAGGAGGAAAAGAAACAGAACCGGGATTGAAGAGATAGCATAACCGAAGGGAAGAAGAAGACTACAATGGAGGCTGTAACTGAGAGTAAATAGGAGAAACCGTGAGGAAGAAAGGGTGATCAGCTGAGAAAGAAGAGGAAGAAGAAGGGCTGACCAAGAGAGGAGAAAAGAAAAGGAGAAAAAAAAAGGAAAAAAAAAAGAAAGAAGAAAAAAAAAATAGAAAAGGTAAGATATTTATGTATATATGTATTTTTTTTAATATACATGTCTATATATGTGGTAGTGTACATAAGTATGTTAGTGTAGATTGGAAGAGACAAAAAAAGAAGAGAGAAAGGTAAATTTAATGTACATATATACATGTATGAATATATATGTATACATGCTTGAGATATAGGCTTAGTGTGTATTAAGGTGTGTGAAATGAAAATGAAGGGAAAATAGGTAAAAATCTATATGTATATATGTATATTTAATTTTACATGTATATATATGTGATGGTGTATAAGTATGATAAGGTAAATTAAATTAGATGTGAAATAAAAATAAAAATGGGAGAGATGTGAAATAGACAAATATATATATATATGTATATATATATATGTGATGATGAATAATGGGAACAAGTAATAATATATATATATAAGTGCATATATATGTGGGAGTACATAAGATGAATGTGTGCTAGTATATGTATATACATAGAATGTATATGTATGAGATAGAGAAAAATGAAGACAAATAATAATAATATATATATATATATGAGTATATATATATATATATATATATATATATATATATATTCATGAGTATATACATGTAGATGTATATAATAAGGTGTATGTCAATATTTGTACGTACAAAATAATGTGGTAAGAGAAAATATATAAACGTGCGTGTTGACCTAGGTTTATACAATAATACGTACACACGCAGTAGTAACGATAGGTTACGATTTAACGCAATTCAGATAATTCGCATGAATAGGGTGCTAAGTATACAATTTCGATATAGGTGATTGTAGAATGAATTAATGGAGGTACTAGGAGGCGTCACCATCCGAATTCGAGATACCCGATAAATCGAGGTAAGGGGTATTATTTAACTTAGTTCTGATAATGCATTTTTGTTTCACCGATAAATAATTTTATGAAAGAGCATATGATTTGAAATGATTTATCAATGCTTTCATACTTGCGAAGCATGTTTTAATTTGTCGAAATATTCCCCGAGTACTTTCCATGTTGTGAAATGAATTTCCTAAGGTATGAAGTGTATGGATGTTTTACATTTATTTATGTTTTTATATCCATATCATTAAAGAAACTTTTGACAATTTCAAAAGTATGTAAGAAAAGAAATTTGTTTTCGAAAGGGGATTATGGGGGCCACCTCTTGAGTCCTACTGGAATAAAGTGCCACACAGTCTTACTGTTTTATGAAAGAGTTTTCAAATTTACAAGGAATTCGATTTTATTACTCGATATGAGTAAAGATTTTAGAAACTCTGTTTAGAGACTATAGGCTTCATGCATGTTTACTTCTTGTGGTGTTCCGACTACACCACTTGGGCTTCATGCATGGTTACTTCTTTATAAAACCCCAAAAGATTTTAGAAACTCTGTTTAGAGACTATAGGCTTCATGCATGGTTACTTCTTGTGGTGTTCCGACTACACCACTTGGGGTGCCGGTACGTTGGTCCCTTTAGCACTTGACTTAACCTGTGTGGAAGATGTCGTGCTACTGGTGGTTTATGATGATGTATTGGTAGTATCTCGTGCCCGCGCAGCACTTATGAATGTTCCCCTCACGGTGAGTGCCACAGGTGCCCGTGCCCTAGCTATGTGCTAGTATATGATAAGAAATAAGAAGGTACTACCCATGTTTATAATTATTATTGCTGTATGAACCTGATCCAGTCTACAGCCCTCCCTTACCATGGTCATAGGTATGATGACTCTCCACAAAGAATGACACGTATCGCATGACTTAGTTATAGCTAGTATCCTCGATTTGATTATGAAAATCGACTATGATGAATGAATATGTGTTTTCATGATTACGAAATATTCATGAAATGTTTACGAAATGATTATGAATTATTCATGAAATGTTTACGAAATGATTATGAAATATTCATGAAATGTTTATGAAATGATTAAGAAATATGCATGAAATGTTTATGAAACGACTATGAAATATTCATGAAATGTTTACGAAAGGATTTATGAAATGTTCATGAAAGGTTTATGCAAAGTTGTAAAACGGTTAAGCATGTGATTTGTTTTAAAGACACGCATACTTTATGACGATTATGCATGAAATGAAAATTTATGTATTGCATTAAGTTTCGTTCTATGAACAACTTCAAATGCTTTTATATATCAGAACTGCTTTAAGAGTATTATCTTACTGGGCTTTTCCCCAAAAGCTCATCCCTCTACCTTCAGATCATTTGCAGTGAATCTATAGACGCTACCTGCCGTGTACACGACGTAAACTGGTGGGAAGAGCTACCATAGGCTACTTTTTGTACACGCAGAAAGGTATACATTTACATTCCTGTACCAGACATATCGTACGCACAGACACACATAATAGAAATATTTTGTTGGGATGTACTTTATAAGGAAATGATGTAAAGAATATGATTCTTGGGATTGGGTTGTAAGATGATTGTATTAATCGATATCGATATATTGAGTTGCAAAAGTGGATTGGGAAAGCATGCTAGGTAGTTGTAGATATCTAGGATTGTTGGAAAGCATGCTTGGTAGTTGTGGATATCTAGGATTTCCGAAAACAACTGAATTGCAGGTGGGTAGGCTCATATATAAGTCGTTATGCTGTCGAAATTTCTATCGGTCATATAAGCTAAAGTATGGAAATTAATTATAATTACGAGTAAAGAATTAGGAAAAGTGTTTTGACACTGCACAGGAATACAACCTAAGTGAATAAGGGAATAAGTGGTAAATTAAATTCAAAAAAAGAATTTTATCCCGATTTTCAAGGGTCAAGGGTCATTACAGTTACAGATAGATTAATAAAAATAAATTTAGATTAAGTCGGTTAATTGAATTAAATCAAAATTTATAAACCTTATTGTATACATGTGGATGTATTGTTTGTGTTTAACGGCAGCTGATTATATTTGAAGATTGAACATTTTGATTAAACCTACTCCTTGTCATGCTAAGCTACAGCCCACGACTATCAATTCTTCCCCTGCAAAATAAAGGATTCAAAGAGGTAGTTGCCTTTTAGATGAATTTAAATGATTTTTTTAAAATAAAAATAATTAAATAAAATGAATTAATCATTACTTTTTCGTTTGTAAACTATATATATTAATAAAAATTATAATAATTTTTTTAATATACATTTAATAAAATTGATAAATAAACCAAACGAACGGTTAATGATAAAAAAAATAAATAGATGATGATGCTCCAAACATCAAATTATACGGGAAAAAAAAGGTTAAAAGCTTGATTTAAGATGGGATGATTTTTAATTAAGAATCAAATGGTTTATGTATTTAAATTTGACATGTTATTAGTGTATAAATTTGATATAAGGTTAGCAATTAAGATTTGATCCAGCGGTTATTAATTGTTATTTTCTTTAAGCAAGATTAAGTACAAGAATTCATACGCTACTATAGAGTTATATCACAACTCATTACACTTCATTTAATAATAAATTTAATAATATATTTTAACGATTTTTCCTATAAATTCATATTTTATTTGGTAACAATCAAGATCAAATAACCTCAAAACTGCTCAAAAAAAATTAACAAAAAAAAAATGAATGACACGCATTACCTAATATTGTGGTATGACGAAATAAAATTTGTATTAGTCTCTATACATTCAATCAAATATAGAGTGTCACCTCATTGATAAGAAAATTTCAAAATATACATCATGTTAAAAATAAATTAAAAATTTTTATTAATATTTATTTTCAAAAAACTGTATATTTTTTAACTTTACTCATTAATTAGGTTATATTTTGTAGTTAGTAGAGAATGTATAAATGTAATGTATTATCAATGTATCAAATATAAACTCTTTGAAATATGTTAAGTACCAAGACAAAATATATGTAGTAGATAGGGCAATCATAAGGGTGTAAACAAGTCAAGTTATATCTACTCGTTAGTTACTCAAATTTGACTTGATAATTACTTAAGTTTAATTTATTTTATTTTTGAACTGAATTCAAGTTCAAACTACTCGAGTAAAAAGTTGAGCACAGTTCGAGTATCTTAATACCCGATTCAAATAACTCACGAGTCTAATTGAGTTTTTTAATATATTTTTATATTTTATTATTAAATTATTATTTTACCCCATAATATATAGTTAAAAAGTGACAAAATTGAGCTTATCAAGTCAAGTTCAAACTTATTGAGTCGAGTTTGAATTATTTGAATATTTTATCAAATTGAATTTAAGTTTTAAAAACTAAGCTTGATCGATTTCAAACCAAACTTTGAACTTCAAATATTCGAAATGAGTTGACACTTAAACAACCACCTCTAATTACTAATTTGTTTCTTTATATGAAATTTCTATTATTTATTATATTTATATGGAATTTGATGTTAAACAAATCGAAAGTTAAATATACCCATTTTTTTTGTTAAATTAAAAATGTTAAAATCTCGTGAATCTCACTAATTAAGATTCACTAATTAACAAGTAAACTACTAATAACAATATTTAATTATATAATTTTAAATTGTTCGAGTTTTGTGTTATTTAAAATTAATTTATCCACCTAAAAGTTAACCTATTTTCTTACATAAACAATGAGAAAAAAATAAAATAAAATCTTGAATTCTCAAATAATTTTATTTTCTTACACAATAATTTTGCTCCAAATATAGTCTTATTTGGTTCAAATCTCAATGTTTCATCTTTTAAGATTCAAGTATATTAAAAATATATAAATAGAGTATGATTTTTAGTTTCAAACATAGTCTTTAGTGGCTCAATGCTTAATATTTTGTCTTCCAAGATTCAAATACATTAAAAATATATAAATAGACTACGATTTTTTTTTTTTTGTTTCAAACGTAGTCTTTTATGGCTTAAGACTCAATGTTTCATCTTTCCAGATTTAAGTACAATGAAAAATCATTTCAGTTTCAAGTAAGGCTGTTGTAAAGTCAATTTAGAAAAAAATTTGTTGTTTGAATGAATTTAACTAGGATTTTTATTTATTAATAGATTGTGATTATTGCTTTTAAACGTAGTCATTTGTAGCTCGATATTTCTTCTTCCAAGATTCATGTATATTGGAAATGATTTTAGTTTTAGGCAAAACTAATGCAATGTCATTTATGATAGATATTTGTTGTTTGAATAAATTTAACTATGGTTTGTGGTTTTAAACATTGTTTTTTGTGTTTGATGTTTAATAATTCTAGATTCACGTATAATAATCAAAGACTACAAGTTTTATCCTAAACGTAGCCTAATTTCGAAATAGACTATTGTTTTTTATTTTAAATGTAGTTATTTCATGTATTTTCAAATTAAATTACTATTGTGAAATACTGTCATTTTTGTCCTTTTTTTTAGTTTATAAGCAAATTTAGGTTTCACTGTTCACTCCTCAAATCTTTCCCTCATTCTAAAGATATCATTTTCCTTCATCTACTTCGCTTTGTTGCTTTGCCCAATATAAAATCATTTTCATCAAAGAGTTAACCTACCCCATACATTGTTTACTCTATAAATCATTTTTAACATAACCTCATTTAAACAAAAACTCATAGAAAATTATTTTCATTTCTAGATCGACTCTTGCAATAGATGAAACACTACAAAATAGCTATAAAAGAGATGACTAACTGTAACAACCCAAATTATGGAAAAGTGGGCTAGATTTTCTTTTTTCATTTTGATTTTCTTATTTATTTTGTCATCGCGTAGTGTAGGTGTCACTATCAATTAATAAATTTCTTGCCTTGATTTAGACTCGTAATAACTGGTTCTATAGTAACTTACCTTGCAATAGACATCATGCTTATCTGTACTAATGATCATAATCCATCAAATCCACATAATCATCCACTGTCTCGTACCATTAACATACATTATACATAACAAGTTTTTCTATTACATTTTACAAGATAATTCAAATTTGTATATATTCCTCTACATCCAACTTGACCTACATCCCATCTTACTATACTGTGTACATTAAGCTACTAGTTAGCTATCTGGAAATATAAATAATATACATACAAAGGATATACCTCTAAAAAGCCAAAAAGGAAAGAGGTATGGGGGTTGAGTTGGAGGACTTGATGGGGAGGACGACTAAGGAGGGAATGAAATGAAATTGGGTTTAGGGCTAGGTAAGGGATAGGCTAGAATGAAAAACACAATGTGTAAAGAACACTAGACATATAAACATGCTCAAAATCTTGCCCTAAATTTTCAAAAATTTTCAAAAATGCTTAAGTGATATCCTCTCCCCAAAACTTAAAGTGCACAGTGTCCTCAGTGTGCAGATAATATAAACATTTAAACTCAAGAACAGAATACTCCCCTTTCTGATGATGATGACGAACAACTGAAGCTTGATTGAAAACGTAAAACTAGAAAAGAAATCTGTAAAATAAACAAAGAAAGAAACAACAGAAAAGAAAAGAACTGTACAAAAAGTGAAAAGAAAAATACAGCCACTTCAAATGCAGCTAAAGAAAACAACACTCAGCAGCAGGGCGAAGAGTAGGAGGGTCAGTCAAAGTTGTGACAGAATGTTAACAGTTAAATCCTCCTAAGCTCTATCTACTTCCCTCCTTCTTTCAGATTTCTTATGCACAAGCCTTATATCCTCCTCAATCTCCATCTTAAAACACTCTTGAGAGTCATCAGGCAGCTTCAAAGATTTGAAAACATGAAATGTCACCTCCTGATTTAGGACTCTCATCGTCAATTCCCCCTTTTGTACATCAATTAATGTTCTACCAGTAGCTAGGAAATGTCTGCCTAGTATAATGGGGACTTCCCTGTCTTCCTCCATGTCTAATACAATAAAATCCGTAGGAAAAATAAATTTGTCCACCTTTACTAACACATCCTCAATGACCCCCTTTGAATATTTAATAGATCGACCAGCTAGCTGAAGGGTCACTGTGGTGGGCTTGGCATCCCCTGCTCCTAACTTCTGATAAATCGACAAAGGCATTAGATTTATACTAGCTCCTAAATCACACAGTGCTCTACCAAAGAACAGATTTCCAATTGTGCATGGTATGGTAAAACTCCCGGGATCTTTAAGCTTGTGGGTAATTTCCTCTGAATAATTGTACTACATTTCTCAGTTAAGGCCACTGTCTCATAATCTTTCAGTCTTCTCTTCATCGAGAGGATATTCTTTAGAAACTTCACATAACTCGGCATTTGCTCTAAAGCATCTGTAAAAGGAATGTTGATGTGACGTTTCTTAAAAACCTCAAGAAATTTGACGAATTGCTGATCCAGTTTTTGATTTTAAAACCTCTGAGAAAAGGTACTGGTAGTCTAACAGGGGAAGGTGTAGTGGTAACATGTATAGCATCGAATGAAGAGGAAGGTTGTGAAGAAGAAGAAGAAGGTATAGATGAAGAAGCTCCTAGCTTTGTTTCCTTTGCAGACTGATCCCAATGATCCTGTTCTTCCTGACCTGCCTCTTTAGACCCTAAGAGCTCTACCATTGTGGGCTTAACAAGATTAGACTTAACTTGTGAATCATCTAGCTCTTCGCCACTCCTAAGGGTGATGGATTTAACATGTTCCTTACCCTCCCTTTGCCTAACAGGATTAACTTCAGTGTTACTAGGAAGGGTCCCTTGTGGACGTTGGCTAAGAGTATTGACTATTTGTCCAACCTGAAATTCTAAATTCTTGATTGAGGCAGCTTGATTTTGCAGGATCGTTGTGAACATTTCTTCAAGCGAGGACTTCTTCTCAGCTGCTGGTAAGTGTTGGGGTTGTGGTTGTGGTGGTAGTGGTGGTTGATTGAAGTGAGGTGAATGGGGATGATTAGGTGGATGGTGTAGATATGGATGATGTGGTGGATGGTGTGGAAATTGTTGATGTGGTGGTACATGAACCGATGGAGCTTGAAAATCAGGGGGTCCTACAGATATGGAGTTAGAAGTTACTCTTGATTTTGGCTCCAAGAAAAGTTATGATGGTTCCTCCACCCTGGATTGTAGGTGTTTGAAAAGGGGTTGTTCTGTTGCTTCTGAGCGGGGGAAACGTACTGAACCGATTTTAAGTTAAGCGGACACCTATCTACAGAGTGTGTACCACCACATAGATCGCAGAAAAGAAAAAGACTTCGGACAGAATAAACATGATTAGGACTGGTAGAAGGATTATGCTGGGTACTGAGTGTCACAACCCAAAACTACCCAAAAATATCATAGTAAATTTTTCGTTTTTCTTTTATACTTACCTGACCTCTGATCGTGACCAACCACAACCAATAATTGGGCTGTGTGTCACTGCCCATATCATCACTATACATTTTACAGATAGTGCACAATTTAAATTAAAATATTAACTCATACGTTACGCACTAATTACTTTTCATTTCTTTACAATATGTACCCAGTCTATACATCCCAGTGTCAATACAAAATATAATATTATGCTTATGTTATTTAGATACAATATTTATACGTGTATATACCTCAAAAGATGGGCAGCAGCGGATGTCTGTAAGGCAATACTCAGTCTCCTCAAGGTTTACTGAAAGAAATCTGTGTGAGAAAATGAAAAGGGTGAGCACATCAAGCTCAGTAAGGCAATCCTACGAACAAGTAGATAACCATACAACCTACATGAACGTAGTGCCATGTATAAACCACCCCTTCTCCAGACATTTCAAAACAGATGTTATGATTCATGATGTCATGTAAAACAATTCACATATGGTTTTCAAAGGGCATGAAACTTAACATGCTAATCCTTTTAAATCATTTCATTCTCGTTAAAATTTCATAACAAAGCCAAGACTCAACCCATCCCTCGGGAGTTCCTGACTCACATAAAATCATGAAATAAAATGCTTTTCAAAGCAATGGTAACATGAAAGAGTTTAAATCTCAATTTTATTCTCATTACAATCACATCTCAGTCAGGACTCAACCCCTCCCTCGGGTGATCCAGACTCACACAAAAATTCACAAAATGTGTTTCTCAAAATCATCAACATGCGAGACTAGGCAATATATGTATATCTCAGGCAAATAACCAAGACTATGGCCATATGTCCTCGTGATCCCACTGCTACATGGATCCTAATGTGCGGGGTCTAGGGATGTAAATGGGTAGTGTGTACACGGGTACCCGGTACTACCCGCCCCGTTTAAGTTGGATTCGGGTACCGATAAACGAGTTTTAATCGGGTTCGGGTAATAATTTCACTACCCGTGACGGGTTCGGATAGGGTTGTAAGACCCGAATTTAATTAAAATACGAAAATTAAATAAGAAAAGATGGGGGATGTATGAAGGAAGGTCAAGTAAAATTGATTTCCGAAACAAGAGCAGGGGTAAAATGGTAAAAATACCAAAAACCCGATATTAAGGCGATAAGAAAATTTTAATTAAAAATAAGGATGTAAGATATCTTGATCGATAATGAGGAAATTATACAATTTGGGTCAATTGATCAAGATTCGAAAATTTTAAATATACCGAAAAATTATTCGGGACAATATCCCGAAAATACGGAGAAATTATACCCGAAAAAGGGTTAAAATATAATAAATAAATTAAATAAAATTAAATTAATTAATTTAGAATTAAATAATAATTTTAAGGGATATTTTGGATTATTGTAGATTATTTTAATGAATAGTGTAATAATTAAATAAATTATAATAATAATAATAATAATAATAATAATAATAATAATAATAATAATAAAAAGAATCAGAAAAAAAAAAGAAGAAAGAAACAGAAACAGAAACGCGAAAGGAAAGGAAAAAAAACGAAGCAGCCGACCGATCAGCCCGACGGCCACCGGTGAGCGACGGGACCAAACGGGGACCAGAGAAGAGAGAAGGCGGGCCGACGAATCCATTGGTGCTGACGACGCGCGTCGACGACCGCTGAATCTGGCGAAATGGCGGACGAAAAACTGAGAAAGAAATCGAGTCGGTCCCTGCGATCCACGACAGCTAGGCGTGAATGGAGGCCACCGGCGTGACCGTGAGGAGGAGGCGATCCTTTTGAGACCGGTAGCAGCCGACGAGACGACGGGAATCGCCGACGACGGCCAAGGGAAGAAAATGGGTCCTACGGCCAGAGGAGAACAGGCCGGACCGGCCATTTTCCGGCGAGCTCGAGGCGAACCAAACCCCGATTCGTGATGCGGACGACCCAACGGAGCTGCTGGTGGTGGAAGCCGGCGGAGAATCGGCCGGTAAGGTGGTGAACCGGTCGAACCGAAGTGAACCGACGGTCTGAACCGGTCCGAACCGGACTGAACCGGTTCAGCCAAAAAGAGAGGAAAAAAGGAAGAAAAAGGGAAAAAGAAAAAGAGAAAAAAATTGAGAAAAATTTCACTGATGCAATCGAGCTTCGGGTAAGTCGATAAGGGGTCAAATTGATCGATTTAAATTTTGAAATATTATATTTAATTAATTTTCGACTGAAACTTACCCGAAAAATTGTGGAATTGTGTAGCTCGACGATTGGCATTCCACGAGAGCTCGAGATAGCCTCAATTTACGTACTAGCATGGAATCTCGGGTAAGTGACCCTTATTTACGACAATTTACATCGTTATGCGTGATATGAATTTAAATTCCGCATAAATTGAATTAAATTATGGAAATTTAGATAAATTGTCGTAAATAATAAATTTAGCTATTCGAGAGTTAAAACGAAGCCCAATAAATTGTTGGTGGGCCCAATGAGCCCAATAGGCCTCGATAATGTGAAAATTAAGTGGAAAATGGGTTTAAGGCCGATTAAGGCCCATGAAGGTGCAAACAGGCCCAATAGGGGTAAATGGGCCCAACGATTTAAATTAAGTCCAGAAAAGATTAAATACAATTAAATTATATGTTATCTGACCTGAGGAATAATTATACGCAGTTTCGGAGATTTGATTGAGAGCATAACGGACTGCGCGACGAGATAACAATGGAAAAGAAAAGGTCAGACTCGACAGGAAAATAATGTAAGGGAATTCTACGGACTGCTAGAGGTAAACTTTACGAAATTTCAAGTTCATATGCAGTCTTTAAAATTTATCTGAAGGGTTTAGAGGTCGAATAATAATTTTAGTGCCCCGAATGGGCAAATTACTAAAATACCCTTGTTAAGGGTAAAATTTACAAATTTAGAAAAAAATTGGGAGGAGCAAGAACAAGAGGGTTCTGCTCGTTCTGGAGACATTTTAATGCATGCATTAGTAGGCTGGCTAACCTTGAAAGAAAATGCACAGCATTGCATACTTTCAACGTGAAATTGTTTGAAAACTGTCTTGAGGAAACAGAGCCGCCTACGTGTTTTTATTTACATGTGACGTGCTAGAGCTCAGCTCGCACGATATTTTGATTTGTGTGATGCATGCATTAGTGCTAGAGCGAGAGCTCGCACTAGAGTTTTACATGCATAGGTGCTGGAGTCCAACTCGCACCAGATTTGTATACATATATATATATATGATTTTCGTGACAGGGTGCTAAAGTCTAACTCGCACCATATTTTTATATGATTTTGAGACAGGGTGTTAGAGCTTCGCTCGCACCAGATTTTTATACGGTTTGCATATAGAGTGCTAGAGCTTAGCTCGCACTAGATTTACTTGATTTGATGAGAGTGCTGAGCATCGCTCGCACTGATTTTATGAGAACATGTGATGAGCCATGCTTGGAGCATCGGGTAGACTGTGTGTCATCGATTAAATAGGCCCACACGTGCGTTTTGAGACATGGCATGTTAAAATAACCTGATGAGCCCGAACGAGGGATAAGGGTTATAGAAATAACCTGATGAGCCCGAACGAGGGATAAGGGTTAGAGAAATAACCTGATGAGCCCGAACGAGGGATAAGGGTTAGAGAAACAACCTGATAAGCCCGAACGAGGGATAAGGGTTGGAGATCCATCCGATGAGCCCGAACGAGGGATAAGGGTTGGAGGACCAGCTGGTGAGCCCGAACGAGGGATAAGGCTGGGGTCCACGGAGTACGATGTACCGTGCAAGTAGCATGGAGTACGATGTACCGTGTGTTATCTTTGCATACGTTGGTATCTTTGTGATACTTGGTATCTTTGTGATACGTTAGCATCTTCGGATGCATGGGATCAGATAAGACTGACGGGTTGGATTGACCCACCTCTCGGGCGGTTCCCGATCAGGGTGAGACCTCGCACACTAGGATCCGTGTAGCTAGAGGGACTCACGAGGACACATATGGCCATAGTCCTGGTTATTTGTCGATATACAGACATTGCCTAGTCTCGCATGTTGATGATCTTGACGATGATTTAAACTGGGTTTTAAATTAAATTTGCATGATGATATTTTCATGCTTTTCAAACCCATGTGTGAATGTAAATCGATTTTTATGGTTTTGTGTGAGTCAGGATCACCCGAAGGAGGGGTCGAGTCCTGACTTTATTGTGAAATTTTTAAATGAGAAAGATATGATTTTGAATATAATTGCATGTTGAATTTTTCATGCAAATGTGTTTTACATAACATCATAACTCATATCATTTGTTTTAAAATGTGTGGAGAAAGGGTGGTTTATGCATGGCACCACGTTCATGTAGGTAGTATGGTTACCTACTTGTTCGTAGGATTGCCTTACTGAGCTTGATGTGCTCACCCCTTTCATTTTCTCCCACAGATAATCTCCAGTAGATATTGAGGTGACTCAGTACTGCATTCCGGATATCCGCTGCTGCCCATCATTCAAGGTATATACACTTGTACAAATTGTATCTAAATAAGCATAGCACAGTAACATATTTGTAAGTGACTCTAGGGGATGTATAAATATTGTAAACATTTATAAATGACTGGAGAAGAAATAAGTACTATGGTAAATGTATGGTGGGACTGGCATTGACGCACAGCCCAATTTGTTAGTGGAGTGTGGTCACGATCAGATGACAGGTAAGCAATGAAAGAAAATAATAAAACGCGAAAAATTAACTCTGATTTTTGGGTAGTTTGGGTCGTGACATATAAAGGTGGTATCAGAGCGCAATTGGTCTGATGTGTGTCAGTGTCAGTAATTAGGAAATTACATCCCCGTGTTACTGTGCTTGGTTAGATACAATAGTGTACATCGAGATGGGTTTTGACTAAGAAATGGTCGAGAATGCAGGAATGCCTAATATGAGTCACGTTAGATGAGATAGTGCACGAGGCAGAGGTCGTAGAGGTAGACCTGAGCCTGCTAGTCGTACTGAGTTGACCTATGAGAATCAGAATGAAATTGGAATAGAGGCGAATGTTGAGAATGCCTCACAGAATCCGATAGAGAGATCGGACAGTATTGAGACATGCTTCGCGAGATTGAAGCGGAGCATGGAAATTATTTTGAAGAGCTAATTGCTCAGATTATGAATGAGATCAGAGGGCGCAGCGGAACATTGGTGGAAACCCGCTCGACCCATCTTAAGTGTTAAACATCCATAGCTAAGATGAGAAATCTTATTGGATGTATTCCGGTGACAGGATATCCCGGACATGATTTATAGGAAAAATTTCTTACACTGCCCAGGAATACTAAATTGATTATGAGTATGAAACTCAGTTATATTCTTTGACAGATATTACCTCGACACTATGAACAAGTGACAGTCGAGATGTCTAAAAGTTTATGAAATGACTCAACTTTTTAATTTGAGTCTGATTGGCCCGTGAGATACTACCTATACCGAGGCAGTGCGCAGATTTACAGTTGGGTAAATAAGAACATGAATTGCACGTCTCTGAGATTGGGAAAGGTAGTGAGGGCTGAAATAGAGACAGAAAAGAGAATCGAGAAATGACAAAGATGTTAAAATGGAAAAATGGTAATTGGTGAAAGATTTAATTTGATGAGTCATGGAGTAAGATAAATGGTAAGACCCTAGTGCATCCAATTTTGGCACTCTTGAGGGGCATTGTGATTAGAGGACCCCGACCTGCTACGAAGTAGTGTAGCAGTGTAAGCACTGTAAGCAGTGTGAGATGTGTGGTAGATACCACGGAAGGAGGGTCTATACCTACACTGTATTGATGAAAATGGCCGTTAAGTGTGGTAAGACGGACCATTGATATTGATTGCACAGAGTTGGGCGAGATCGCCCCACAGAAAAGTAAAGAGACAGAGAAAAACTTCGTTGGTATAGCTGCAACGAAAAGGCAGGTCATAGCCGAAAAGAAAGAGAAAAGTAGGCTGTTGGATGAAGGCGAGAGGATGTCTTGGACCAGGACACTATTGATGTTTCATGGATGTGGTGTGAGATACCACACTTGTTATGAATAATGAAGTATATATGTTCATTGATCCTGGTGCCACACATTTATTCATACCGCCTTTATTCGCATATAAGTGAGTAAAAAGCATGAATGCCTACATCATCGGGCACAATATTGATAAATGAGTACCCCAATAGAGGAGGATTAATTAACGGAATATGGATATAGAGATTTTAAGTTAAAAGCAGGGGTGAAAACATCGCTGAAAAGTATACTGTAAGTGTTGACAAGTGATAAAAAGGGGTGCAACAGTTGAAATTAAAGGAGTAAAGGATTGTACTCACGGAATGAATAATGAAAGAGTTTTGTCATAAGGGATATACGAAAGGAGATAATTTTTAAGATAAGATAGATCCTAAATACAAGATGTATTGGAGTAAGAGACATTCTAGGTAAGGAATACCCTTAATATGCGAAGTCATTAGGATTAAAGCAATTAGTAGCGAATATAAATTGTGACCACATGGACTGGTATATAAAGTAATTGTGGTTAAGTCTGAAGGTTAATAAAGGTATTTCAAAATACCTCCCCGCCTAAAGACTTGACAGCGTCTAGAAATATATATATATTTATATAACTTATAACGTGAAATCGATCGTCGTAATAAATACCTTTAGCATTAGGATACCTTTACTAAGACGATAAGAATATAAAAATTCGACAAATCATAAAGGTTAACATAGTAAAATTTAATAAGAGCCGTTAAGATAAGAAAAGGAAATGACGCAGGTTAGTACCTGAAAACGCAAACGATTTTGAAGGATCTTATACGCTTATGCGTAAATAAGTCAAGGATTGGACCGATTTGTAATCATCATTATTAATGATATGTTGGGTGTAGTTAAAGTCTAGGGCAAATTGTAAGCAATAATTAGAAAATTGCTTTTACAAATGGGTTGTTGCGAGTTCTCAATATGGTCTACTTGGTTGATACGTTTAACTAAGAAAACGTGGTCTTTGAAGGAGATGATAAATAAGATGATGGATGTGACATGAATTTCGGTGTAGTGAAGTATGAACTGACCACCGTGATTAATTTCACCATACCCAACAGCTCAAGAGGTTCTCAGTGAGTATGGATACCTCAAAATTATGAAGGAGCTGTGTATTGATGTATAATGGGAAGATAGTCAATTATGGAGTCAGATAACTCCTTGATCATGAAATAAACTATCTAACTCATGATTTTAAGTTGGCAGCGGCGGTACTTGTATTGAGGATATGGTACTATTATGTACACGATGAGGAATTGTGGATATGCACTGATCATAAAGCCCCGAGTATCTGTTTTCACAGAAAGAGGCGAATATGAGAATACATAGTGGGTTAGAGCTTCTGAGAGATTTTGATTGTGAAAATTGTACCACCCAGGAAAGGCTAATGTGATGGCTGATGCCTTGAGTATAAAGAGCCTCGGGAAGGTACCACATATGAGGGTCAGGGAGAGTGAGCTGCTTGAGCAGTTGTGGACCTCAGTATTGATGTGATCCCTTCTGATGATGACAGTGATTATATGATAGGTAGCCTGAGACTAGAACCGGATGAGAGTACCCGGATTTGACAGGCATAGCGTGATGATCGGCATGATGTCGATAGTTTGGGTCAGATTCAGAAAGGGTACAGTGATAGAGTTCACAGCAAGTGTTGATGATTTACAGAGAGGTTCAGAGACAGTATACGTTCTCCCCAAGACCACAGTTGATGAGATAGTAATATTGTCAGAAGCTCACTCTTCGGGATATACAGTGCACACGGAAAGTAACGATTATATATATGAAATCTCTGAAAGGGTATTGGTGGTCAGATATGAAAAGAAATATGGTAGAGATTGTGGAAAAGTGCCTAGTATGTCAGCAGAATAAGGTAGAGTATTAAAAGTCTGCAGAGTTATTGCAGCACCTACCTATATAGACACGGCACGGAAAAATGAGAACAAGTTTCCATAAATTTCGTGATGGGTTACAGAGAACCCAGGTGAATTACGAGGCTATTTGGATGGTAGTCGATAGAGTGACTAAGTCTACCCACTTTCTGGCTATGAAATCCCCAAATACTCAGAGTGTGTATGAGAATTTATGTATAAGAAAGGTTGTGAAACATTATGTAGCGTTCCAGTGAGCATGGTATCATATAGGGATTTCCGCTTCACTTCCCACCTTTGAGGATATTTTTAGGAAGCTATGGGAACCCGACTGAGTATTAGCACAGCTTTTCATCCTCAGACAGATGGTCAGTCAGAGAGGACTGTACAAGTTCTGGAGGATCCGATGAAAGCGTGTGCCCTTGATTTTATAAGCTCCTGGAATGATCAGATGTCACAAGTTGAAGTCGCCAATAAAGACAATTGGCAGTTGAGTATCGGGATAATAAGATATGAGGCAGTGTATGGCTGTAGGGGTTGTTCCCCAAATTGGATAAGAAAAAGTGGGTGACAGGTAGAAATTATTTTCGACTTTGGATAATAAGTCTCTGAGGATGTTTAGTTAAGGATGAGAGATTAAGAATACCTCAGAGCAGAAAGAAAAGTATTGGAATTCACCCTTGGTGAATTAGTATGGTTGAAAGTTACTCGTCCTAAGAGAATAAGGACATAACGAGCTTTTTGAAAGAAGGTAAATTGAGTTTCGCTGGATTGAATATTTTGAGAGATTGGACAAGTGGGAGATAAGACTTGTAGGTTGGTGTTATCACCTGAATTAACAGGCACCCACAATGTGTTTTAGTTTTTGATGCTTCGGCAATACTATCCAGATCCAGCATAGGTAATCGAATATGAACTCCAAAAGTTCAGTTTAATGAAAATATAAGTTTATTGATAAGTTGATTCGGGCATTAAACAGGAAAGAGAAAGTATTGAGGTTTAAGATGATCTCCCTAATTAAAGTCCTTTGGTAGTAATACACTTCGGAAAAAGGTCACATGAGAATTAAAGAAGTATGCTACGATTGATGTACCCGGAGTAGTCTATAGACTCATATGAATTGGTTCTAATTTGGAGGACCAAATTCCTTAAGTGGGGGAGAGTTGTAAGACCCGAATTTAATTAAAATACGAAAATTAAATAAGAAAAGATGGGGGATGTATGAAGGAAGGTCAGGTAAAATTGATTTTCGAAACAAGAGCATGGGTAAAATGGTAAAAATACCAAAAACCCGGTATTAAGGCGATAAGAAAATTTTAACTAAAAATAAGGATGTAAGATATCTTGATCGATAATGCGGAAATTATACAATTTGGGTCAATTGATCAAGATTCGAAAATTTTAAATATATCGAAAAATTATTCGGGACAATATCCCGAAAATACGGAGAAATTATACCCGAAAAAGGGTTAAAATATAATAAATAAATTAAATAAAATTAAATTAATTAATTTAGAATTAAATAATAATTTTAAGGATATTTTAAGGGATATTTTGGATTATTGTAGATTATTTTAATGAATAGTATAATAATTAAATAAATTATTATAATAATAATAATAAAAGAATCAGAAAAAAAAAAAAGAAGAAAGAAACAGAAACAGAAACGCGAAAGGAAAGGAAAAAAACGAAGCAGCCGACCGATCAGCCCGACGGCCACCGGTGAGCGACGAGACCAAACGGGGACCAGAAAAGAGAGAAGGCGGGCCGACGAATCCATTGGCGCTGACGACGCGCGCCGACGACCGCTGAATCTGGCGAAATGGAGGATGAAAAATCGAGAAAGAAATCGAGTCGGTCCCGGCGATCCACGATAGCTAGGCGTGAATGGAGGCCACCGACGTGACCGTGAGGAGGAGGCGGTCCTTTTGAGACCGGTAGCAGCCGACGAGACGGTGGGAATCGTCGGCGACGGCTAAGGGAAGAAAATGGGTCCGACAGCCGGAGGAGAACAGGTCGGACCGGCCATTTTTCGACGAGCTCGAGGCGAACCAAACCCCGATTCGTGATGCGGACGACCCAACGGAGCTGTTGGCGGTGGAAGCCGACGGAGAATCGGCCGGCAAGGCGGTGAACCGACGGTGAACCGGTCGAACCGGAGTGAACCGACGGTCTGAACCGGTCCGAACCGGACTGAACCGGTTCAGCCAAAAAGAGAGGAAAAAAGGAAGAAAAAGGGAAAAAGAAAAAGAGAAAAAAATTGGAAAAAATTTCATTGATGCAATCGAGCTTCGGGTAAGTCGATAAGCGGTCAAATTGACCGATTTAAATTTTGAAATATTATATTTAATTAATTTTCGACTGAAACTTACCCGAAAAATTGTGGAATTGTGTAGCTCGACAATTGGCATTCCACGAGAGCTCGAGATAGCCTCAATTTACGTACTAGCATGGAATCTCGGGTAAGTGACCATTATTTACGACAATTTACATCGTTATACGTGATATGAATTTAAATTCCGCATAAATTGAATTAAATTATGGAAATTTAGATAAATTATCGTAAATAATAAATTTAGCTATTCGAGAGTTAGAACGAGGCCCAATAAATTGTTGGTGGGCCCAATGAGCCCAATAGGCCTCGATAATGTGAAAATTAAGTGGAAAACGGGCTTAAGGCCGATTAAGGCCCATTAAGGTGCAAACGGGCCCAATAGGGTAAATGGGCCCAACGATTTAAATTAAGCCCAGAAAAGATTAAATACAATTAAATTATATGTTATCTGACCTGAGAAATAATTATACGCAGTTTCGGAGATTTGATTGAGAGCATAACGGACTGCGCGACGAGATAACAATGGAAAAGAAAAGGTCAGACTCGACAGGAAAATAAGGTAAGAGAATTCTACGGACTGCTAGAGGTAAACTTTACGAAATTTCAAGTTCATATGCAGTCTTTAAAATTTATCTGAAGGGTCTAGAGGTCGAATAATAATTTTAGTGCCCCGAATGGGCAAATTACTAAAATACCCTTGTTAAGGGTAAAATTTACAAATTTAGAAAAAAATTGGGAGGAGCAAGAACAAGAGGGTTCTGCTCGTTCTGGAGACATTTTAATGCATGCATTAGTAGGCTGGCTAACCTTGAAAGAAAATGCACAGCATTGCATACTTTCAACGTGAAATTGTTTGAAAACTGTTTTGAGGAAACAGAGCCGCCTACGTGTTTTTATTTACATGTGACGTGCTAGAGCTCAGCTCGCACGATATTTTGATTTGTGTGATGCATGCATTAGTGCTAGATCGAGAGCTCGCACTAGAGTTTTACATGCATAGGTGCTGGAGTCCAACTCGCACCAGATTTGTATACATATATATATGATTTTCGTGACAGGGTGCTAAAGTCTAACTCGCACCATATTTTTATATGATTTTGAGACAGGGTGTTAGAGCTTCGCTCGCACCAGATTTTTATACGGTTTGCATATAGAGTGCTAGAACTTAGCTCGCACTAGATTTACTTGATTTGATGAGAGTGCTGAGCATCGCTCGCACTGATTTTATGAGAACATGTGATGAGCCGTGCTTGGAGCATCGGGTAGACTGTGTGTCACCGATTAAATAGGCCCGCACGTGAGTTTTGAGACATGGCATGTTAAAATAACCTGATGATCCCGAACGAGGGATAAGGGTTAGAGAAATAACCTGATGAGCCCGAACGAGGGATAAGGGTTAAAGAAATAACCTGATGATCCCGAACGAGGGATAAGGGTTAGAGAAACAACCTGATGAGCCCGAACGAGGGATAAGGGTTGGAGATCCATCCGATGAGCTCGAACAAGGGATAAGGGTTGGAGGACCAGCTGATGAGCCCGAACGAGGGATAAGGCTGGGGGTCCACGGAGTACGATGTACCGTGCAAGTAGCATGGAGTACGATGTACCGTGTGTTATCTTTGCATACGTTGGTATCTTTGTGATACTTGGTATCTTTGTGATACGTTAGCATCTTCGGATGCATGGGATCGGATAAGACTGACGGGTTGGATTGACCCACCTCCCAGGCGGTTCCCGATCAGGGTGAGACCTCGCACACTAGGATCCGTGTAGCTAGAGGGACTCACGAGGACACATATGGCCACAGTCCTGGTTATTTGTCGATATACAGACATTGCCTAGTCTCGCATGTTGATGATCTTGACAATGATTTAAACTGGGTTTTAAATTAAATTTGCATGATGATATTTTCATGCTTTTCAAACCCATGTGTGAATGTAAATCGATTTTTATGGTTTTGTGTGAGTCAGGATCACCCGAAGGAGGGGTCGAGTCCTAACTTTATTGTGAAATTTTTAAATGAGAAAGATATGATTTTGAATATAATTGCATGTTGAATTTTTCATGCAAATGTATTTTACATAACATCATAACTCATATCATTTGTTTTAAAATGTGTGGAGAAAGGGTGGTTTATGCTTGGCACCACGTTCATGTAGGTAGTATGGTTACCTACTTGTTCGTAGGATTGCCTTACTGAGCTTGATGTGCTCACCCCTTTCATTTTCTCCCACAGGTAATCTCCAGTAGATGTTGAGATGACTCAGTACTGCATTCCGGATATCCGCTGCTGCCCATCATTCAAGGTATATACACTTGTACAAATTGTATCTAAATAAGCATAGCACAGTAACATGTTTGTAAGTGACTCTAGGGGATGTATAAATATTGTAAACATTTATAAATGACTGGAGAAGAAATAAGTACTATGGTAAATGTATGGTGGGACTGGCATTGACGCACAGCTCAATTTGTTAGTGGAGTGTGGTCACGATCAGATGACAGGTAAGCAATGAAAAAAATAATAAAACGCGAAAAATTAACTCTGATTTTTGGGTAGTTTGGGTCGTGACAAGGGTTCGGGTAGTACTCCTCGGATACCCGGTACCCGAACCCGATTAATGTAATCGGGTTATTCCGAACCCGGTACCCGAACCCGTTTATTTTTTGCTTACAAAATATAATTTTTAAGGTTGTGGGGATTTGAACATTTATCTTTTAAACTTTATACAATGAACTTGTCAAGTAAATCATAACTTATATTTGACATAATGTGTTCTAAAAAATATTTATACAATAAAATTATGTGTCTAAAAAAAATTAGTAATTAGCATAATAAAAATAATTATGAAATTAAAATAATTGATTATACTTAAAATAATAAGTTTTAAATTTTAAATATAATGTACTAAAATTAAATTTTAAAAAATTCATAATTAGTTCAAATGCAATTCTTACACATTAATGATTAGTCATTTGCATATATGATATCAATTTATAGTATATTTATATGATACAAATTGTATTTAAAATTGTAATTTTCAATTTTAATAAAACATTGTTGACTAAAAAAATTAATAAAAAATAATAATAAAATAAATAATTGTGAAATTAAATTGAGTTAATTATGCTTAAGATAATATGTCTTAAAATTTTAAATACGAGGTACTGAAATTGAAATAATAAAAGTTTCATATTTAGTTAAAATCAAATTCTTATATATATATATATATATACACACACACTAATATAGTATTTGTATATGATATAAATTATACTTAAAATTGAAATTATCAATTATAGTAAAACATTTTTTAGTTAAAAAATTAATGAAACATTATAATAAAATAATTATGAAATTAAATTAGTAAATTATGTTTAAGATAATAAGTATTTAAATTTTAAATATAAACTACTGAAATTAAAATGATAAAAGTTTCAAATTTGATTAAGATGTAATTCTTGCAAATTAACCATTTACATGTATTATATATGATACTAATATAGTACATGTATATGATACAAATTGTATTTAAAATTGAAATTATTAATTATAATAAAACATTGTTTACTCAAAAAAATCAATGATTCAAATTAAAATTTTAAGTATATGATAAATTGATAACTTCATATTATAGTATATGATATTATAGTATAATTATAATATATGATATTATAATATATGATCATTTTACATATATTATAGTATAGTATATGTATATGATACAAATTGTAATGAAAATATTAATTATCAATTTAAGGTCTACATCTTTTTAATCATTTAATATTATTATCATTGATTAAATTAATTTACATTACATAAATATATAATAACTTCATAAGAAATCAAATGTATCAAATTAGAAATATTATGGTATATATTATGCACTCATAATGGTTTCAAGTTACTTGTTGAACTATTAAAGTTTGTTTAATTATGATGGAACATGTATGTTTTTATTTAATTTTATGTTTTTGATTTTTGATGTTAGAATAATTTTTTTCATAGTCGGGTTTCGAGTTCGGGTTATTAAACGGGTTGTCAAAATATAAATTGAATAATCGAGTAATTACACGGGTTCGGGTATTTAACGCATAGTGTAAAATTTATTAGGGTAGGGTTCGGGTAATTGTTTCAAAAATTAATCGGGTAATTATAGGGTTCGGGGTCAGGTAGTCCAAAATTAACGGGTACCCGCTCCGTTTACATCTCTAGTGAGTAGTCATCGAAGAAGGCTTAATCCGAACACTTTGGAGGCATTGATGTGTTACCAAAATTGGTTAAGGAGTGACGTAGGAGGTAAATAATTTATTTGTTATAACTCTTTTTATTTTATTTGTTTCTTTTTCAAAAGTAGTCTATTATTATATTTTAGCTCAAGACTAATATTTTATTTATTTTGTTTGTAGGAGCATCTACAACTATGGATTCAAGTGACATTTTTAATAATGATGAAGAATGGAGATTTATCATGATTCCAATAAACTTCAAATATGTTTTTTAATTTTTACTTAAATTATGTTTGTTTGTAGTTTCATAAATATGTTTTTATGATTTGTTTATTTGCTATGGTTTCAAGTGGTTTGTTGAATTATTAAAATTTGTTTAATTATGATAGCATATGTATGTTGTTGTTTAATTTTTATTTTTGATTTATACAAAATTAGATGACTTTTTTCGGGTTTTGGGTTCGGGTTTCGGGTTCGGGTTACTAAACGGGTTGTCAAATTATGGGTTGAATAATCGGGTAATTAATCGGGTTCGGGTAATTAACGGGTAGTATAAAATTTATTCGGGTAGGGTTCGGGTAGTATCTTAAAAAAATAATCGAGTTTTAATCGGGTTCGGGTTTTATAATTGTTAATCGGGTTCGGGTTCGGGTACCTCAAAATTAGCGGGTACCCGCCCCGTTGACATCCCTAGCAGGGTCTCACCACTATCGGGAACCGCCCGGGAGGTGGGTCAGTCCATCCCGTCGGTCTTGCCCGATCACTCACATCCGAAGATGCCACTCGCATCCGAAGATGCCACTCGCATCCGAAGATGCCACATAATCAATCACAGCACGGTACAACGTACTCCATGCTACTTGCATGGTACAACGTACTCCGTGGACCCATATCTCATATCCATAATCATGCCCTGTCTCAAAACGCACGTGCGAGTCTATTTAATCGGCGTGGCACACAGTCTACCCGACGCTCCAAGCACGGCTTATCTCATGTTCTCATAAAACCAGTGCGAGCGATGCTCCAGCACTCTCATAAAATCAAGAAAAATCTCGTGCCAGCCAAGCTCCAGCACGCGTTTCATAAAATCTCATAAGATTAGTGCGAGCTAAGCTCCAGCACACTGTATACAAATCATGTGAAAATCTTGTGCGAGTTAGACTCCAGAACCGTGTCACAAAAATCATGTAAAAATCTGGTGCGAGTTAGACTCCAGCACCAATGCATGTAAAACTCTAGTGCGAGCTCTCGGTCCAGCACTAATGCATGCATCACACAAATCAAAACTCGTGCGAGCTGAGCTCTAGCACGTCACATGTCTATAAAATCACGTAGGCGGCTCTGTTATCTCAAAACAATTTCCAACAGAAAACACATTGTTGAAAATATGCAATGCTGTGTATTTTTATTTAAAAGTTAGCCAGCCTACTCATGCACATGTCGAAACACCTCAAGAATGAGCAAGAACCTCTTATTCTTGCTCCTCCCAATTTTTTCTAAATTTGAAAATTTTACCCTTAACAAGGGTATTTTGGTAATTTATCCATCCGAGGCACTAAAATTTTTATCTTAAATCTAGACCCTTCAGACAATTTTAGGGAATGTAAATGACGTCGAAATTGCGTAAAGTTACCTCTAGCAGCCCGTAAAATTTCCTTACCTGAAATCATGCGCAAACTTATCCCATCTCGATAATACCAGATCTCTCAGTCCAAATTCGCGCCAACCAAGTCTACGAAACTGCATATAACCACATATTTGGGGTCAATTCAATTATCTTTATCAGTATGTCACACTTACTGATCAAATCTAAAGTACTGGGCCCGTTTTACTTTATTGAGCTCGATTGCACCTTAATGGGTCTCGACCCATTTTCAGTACATTTCTACTTATTAAATCCCTGCTTCGGGTTTACTGGACTCATATAGCTTACCAATACTCATCGGGCTTCGTTCTAAACTCATTGGATAGCTCATATACTATTTTCAATAATTACTTTAAAATTTTGAATATTATTCCTTTTTATACAGAATTAATCCGTAAAATAATCTTAACTCTGCATTGAGGACTAAATTGTCAAAATTAAAATGTACTTACCCAATGTTTTGCAGGGTAAAAAAATCGGAGCTCAATCGGCTCTCGTTCGGGCTCTGTCGTAAAACTGCACAATTTGGTAAATTCGGGTTATTTTCAATTAAATATAATATTAAATAAATTTCTGAAATTTACCCGTATGTCAATCTCGACCCTCAGTCAACTTACCCGAATCTCGAGTCATCCCCAAAAAATTTTCTTTCCTTTTTCCCTTTTTTTCTTTTTTTTTCCTTTCCTTCCTTTTTTTCCTTCCTTTTCCTTCCTTTTCCTTTCGGCCAAACGGTGTCGTTTTCTGGCCTTTGCCGTCACTGGCGGTTTCGCCGATCGCTACCGGTCTCAAAAGGACCACCTCCTCCTCCCAATCACGTTGGTACCCACCATTCGAGCCCAGTTGTCTAGATCGCCGAGAATCAGGCCGTTTTCTTCGCGGTTCTCTCATCCTCCGTTCACCGATTTTCGGCGTCTAGACGGCGCGTCTCTGGTGCCGTGGAGTTTGTTGGCCTCTCCTCTTCCTCCTCTGGTCTTCGTTTGGGCCGTCGATCGCCAGTGACCGTGGGTCGCTCGATCACGCGTGGGTCTCTATTTTTCGGTTTTCAGCTATTTTGTTTTTCTCTCTCCCTGACCAAATTTACAATTTCTCTCTTTTTTTTCTTTTTTTATTATTATTATTTATAATTTAGTTTATTATTATTATATTCATTAAAATAATCAAAAAATTCTAAAAATATCTACTAATTTCTATATTTTATTAAGAATTAATTTATTTAATTTATTTATTGTATTTTAACCCTATTTTCGGTATATTTTCTCTGTATTTTTGGGATATTGTCCCGAGTGACTTTTCAGTATTTCAAAAAAAATTCGGATCTTGATTAATTGAACTCGAAATTTTATAATCTCCTCATTATTGATCAAGATATCCTAAACCCTTATTTTTAATTAAAAATTTTTTATCGAACTTATACCGGATTTCGGTCTTTTGACCGTTTTACCCCTGCACTTGTTTCGAAACCAATTTAACTCGACTTTCCTTCATACACCCACTATCTTTTCTTATTTTAAATTTGTATTTTCTGTCAACTTAATTTCGATCACTTTTGTTTGGCCTATGGCCATCTCGGCCCTTATTTGGCTACTTCATACATTCACCGATATTTTGTTTTATTCTATTTGCAAATTTAATTCAGTCAAAGCTCTTCTTATGATTCAATCAATATGTGGAAGTATACATCACATGAATCATAAGGAATGCATCAACAAGAAATAAAAAGTGGGTCTTACACTAAGCGACTCTACCTTCTTCGTAAGGTTAGCGATTTGAGAGGTCAAGGTAGACAGCGTGTCGAGCTCATAAATACTCGCCGACTTCTTAGGCAATTGCCTCTCCGAGGACCATAGATAGTTGTTAGCAGCCATCTTGTCTAAGAGACCATAAGCTTCCTCATCTATTTTGCACATTAGAGCTTCATCCGCAGCAGTATCAACAATGGTCCTATTTTGGCTTGTAAGTCCGTTGTAGAATGTCTGGACTTGCAGCCGCAAAGGTAGGCCATGATGAGGGCACTTCCTAAGAAGTTTCTTATATCGTTCACATTCTTCATAAAGAGATTCAGAATCGAACTGGGCAAAGGAAGATATGTCACTACGGAGTTTGACCATTTTAGAGGGAGAGAAAAACTTAACTAGAAATTGATGGGCTAACTCGTCCCATGTAGAAATGGATCCTGGAGGCAACGACGTCAAGAACTTGATAACGACTACGCCCACTCTAAGTGACCTAGACGTGTATCCGCAAGTGTACAAGTCGTACAAGTAATAATGAGATTTGAGTCTCGGATTATCGTCCCACAGAGAAGTTGAATTGCCTAATTAAGTACCGGTTAATCTTACATTAAGTATATTCTAGCAAATTATGAATTTTTCAGTGGGTGATCTACTAAGTCTGAAATTAAAAGTACTGAAAATAATAAAAACTATAAACTAAAGAAAAATAATTAAAATTAATTATCGTAATTAAAAATGCAAATATGAAAATAAGAAACAAAATTAATTAAACTAACATTAAACAATCCTAAAAATAAAATATGCATGTAATTAAACTAATTAATAAAAATGCAAATTAAACTAACCTAAAGTCTAATAAAATAAAATTCTATTAACCTAAAGAAAGTCTTAAATCTAACTAAGAAATTAACTACCTATAAAATAATCCTAAATTAAATCTAACTCTAACTAATTACTAACAATAAAACAAAATCTAAATAATGCATGAGAACTAATATTTTTGGATTAAATTTAAAATGAAGACTAAATTAAAAATGCATGAAACAAATTTAATCTAAATTATTTCTAAATGCAACTCATAAAATACTATACTAAAATTAAATCCTAAATCCTATTATATAAAATTAACCATTAACATAAATTAAAACTAAAAATTAAATTAACAAGCAAAAACATTAAAACTAACCTATCATTTTAATTGATCAAATTACCTAAACTAACAACTAACAAAGGATCAAACAATTAAACTCATTAATGTAAAAACATGAAATATAAGTCTGCAAAATGCATAAGTGGCCAAACAAGGCCTTAACTAAATTTGGCAACCATGCTAGTCCCGTGCATGTACTGTGCACGTTTCCTCTCCATTTTCAGGCGTTGTCCAGGTGCTATACCGGTTTGTCCGACTGCTGTTGATCATGCTGCACGTTTCATTGGGCAGACTGCCCAGCTATGCCCACAGACTGCCTTGTACTGTCTATTGCTGCACATTTCATTTCTAGGTGCTCCAGCTGCTGCTACAGGCGCTTTCTGCTTCTACTCACGGTTCTGTCCTCTAGTGCTGCCAGTGTTCAGCTTCATTCCCTGCAACATAGCCTGCGTCTCTCCCCAGCTAGTGTCGGCTTCAGTTGCACCCATCATTCCTGCACCAGACCTGCTCACGTCCTCCCCACAGCACAACTCTGTACTGATTTCTGCTCATTTCTTGTATCGATGGCTGCAGCAAAACGCGTAAACAGCCTCCTGCAGCATGCACTGATCAGCAACACAGGAATCATACATGCAAAAAAGTATTAAATGGTGAGATTAAGATAATGAAAGAAAATAGAGAACATGAACTGAAGAAAATTAACAGTAAAAGCAAAAAAATGAAAATGAATTGTCACGACCCAATACTACCAAAAATCAGTACAAATTTTTTTCGCTTTTAGAAAATCTTTCTTACCTCCTCGTGACATATTCCTCTAAACAGGTCAAGCTGTGAATCAATATCGATATACCATTCAAACCATTTAGAAATACCACACGTAAACATACATACTGATATTATTTATCATATAGTAGCGTGGTCGGTATGTTTTATACATCACATGATTCTATATTTACATCCCCAAATATTCTTTCATATACGATACTGTGCTGTAAGCATACTAATACAAAATTCTGTACGTGGTGTATACGTGACAGTCGATGGGAATCACAGATATCAGCTATGCCGTCTAATCTCTACACCTGCTATCTCTATGGTGGAAACACTGAAAGTGGGTAGAAAATGAAAGGGTGAGCTCCACATGCTCAGTAAGGCAATAATACAAACGAGTAGATAGCTATATTATCTACATGCTGATAAGAAATCAGGATATATGTGAGCATGAGGTAAAAACAATGATATGCCATATATATAATATCATATGTTCTAAAACAGGAAATTGACATATTAAAACATGGAATAATTCTCATGTAAAAACATCTCATGCTCAAATGAATCAACACGTTTAAAACACCCCATCTGGGTTAAATATGATACACTCAAGGAATTAAATCCATTTTAATAAAATAATTTATCTTAAAATTTCCGTTATAAAATCACCCTTCTCACAGGGTTACAAGTCATGAAAGTTTCATAAAATCCCTCAGTGCGAATAATCAAAACTCAATTGAAATCATAAGAAAATCGAGGCCTAACCCCTCCCTCGGGTTTACCCTAGTCTATCAAGACCAAAAGTTATATCATGTGAGACATGTAAGCGACTATATCGGTAATATCCAGGACTATGACCATAACCTCGTGATCCCTGGCACACGGATCCTAGTGTGCGGGGTGTCACACCTGAAACGGAGGTAGGTCGGTCCTACCCGCCAGAACAGCATAATATCAGGATTGCGAGGGCAAGACTTGCTGTCTCGTGGCCAATGCCATTCCACTCCAACCCCACGGTACAGCGTACTCCGCGTGACATACACGGTACAACGTACTCCGTGAACCTAAGCTCAATCAGGGGTGCCTGTAATAGGTCTTATCCACCCATGTCAAGTATGTCTCAATATGCACAGCATACCATCTCACTGTGACACACGGTCTACAAGAGGCTCTAACATGGCTATATGCATGTCATATAAATTCTTGTGCGAGTGAAGCCCTAGCACGGCTCCATGCATATTCATGATATCTGAAAACCTCGTGCGAGCGAAGCTCTAGCACGGTTTCATAGAAATCAATAAAATCTACGTACGAGCAGCGCTCCAGTACGTCTTAAACTGATTATAAATTCAATCATAGTCCACGTACGAGCAATGCTCTAGTACGGATAGGTATTAAAACTCAGTGAAAATCTCGTACGAGAAAAACTCCAGTACGGTAGTCATATGAAATCAATCTGTAAAATAGTGCGAGCAAGGCTCCAGCACTCTGTGTATGAGTTAAAATATAAAATCCAGTGCGAGCAGTGCTCAAGCACGGTTTCAACTTATATAACACTGATAGGTGGCTCAATTTTATCAAAACATGTTAAATAAATATCAATTGACACCTAACATGTGCCTTTTCACTTAAAACATGAAAATAATAGCCAACCTATCCATAAATTGCTTGAATTAAAGCAATATCATCATGAATTTCATACAATTTCATAGCCTTACTACCCTTTTTGAAATTTTCTTAACTGGGGCAAAATAGTCATTTGTCACTATTTCCATATTTTTTCGTAAAAATTATTATTCTGTTTTCGGGTAGCCTAATGAATTTAACGTAATGTAAATCCACTCGAAACTACATATAGCTACCTCTAAGTGCTCATAAAATTCTCTTACCTGGAACCATGTGCGAGTTTATCTCGACTTGGCCGTACCAGGTCTCTCAGTCCAATTCGCTCGTCTACGAAGATGCATATAATCACATATGGGTTCAGTTCAAATATATTGATCAGTATTTCACTCTTACTGATCGAATCTAAAGCTCTGGGCCTGTTTTACTCTATTGGGCCCGATTGCACTTTAATGGGCCTCGACCCATTTTTCAGCCCGTTTCCACTTTTAAAATCCCTTCTCCGGGTTTACTGGGCTCATTTGGTTTATCAATAACCATCGGGCTTCGTTCCAAACTCATTGGATAGCCCGGATACTATTTACGATAATTACGTTGAAATTTCGAATAAAATTCCTTTTATGCAGAATTAATCCATAAATTAATCTTAACTCTGCATTTTAAGGACTCATATTATCGTAATTAAAATGCACTTACCCAATATGGTGCGGGGTACGAAAATCAAAGCTAAATCGGCTCGTTCGGGCTCTGCAGTAACACTGCATAATTATATAAATTCGGGTCATTTTTCACTAAAATAATATTAAATTGAATTCTCGGGATTTATCCACAGGTCAATCCCGACTCTCGGTCACTTACCCGAATTTCGAGTTGTCCCCAAGTAATTTTCTTTCCTTTTTCCCTTTTTTTTCTTTTCTTTTTTTTCCTTTTCTTTCTTTTCCTTTTTCTTTTTTTTTCCTTTTCTTCCTTCTCGGCTACGGTGCCGTTTTGGCCCGTTTGCCGTCGTCGGTGATTCCGATCATCTCGTCGGTCGCTAGTAGGCTCAAAAGAATCACCTCGGCCAGGGGAGTGCTCGTCTGGGCTGAATCGGCGCTGGGACATCGCCGTTCACCGGGACCGACGCGATTTCTCCTTAGATCTTTCGGTCGTCGATTCGCCGGAGATAGGGACCGTCGGCACGCGTCACTGGTACCGTTGGAACCATCGGGCTTAGCTCTTCGTTTTTTGTCACACCCGGAAACGCGAAAAATGGGCAATTTTTAAAACTTTTTAACCTATTTAACTGAGTTGTGTTCCTGTCTATGTCAGTTTCTTAACTTTTATCACTTTATAAAAATTCGGCAGCATAACGACTGCATTTTGACTTAACCCAACCTGTAGAGTTTAAAACACAGTTTATAATTTTCAACCCACATCCGCAACACCATTTTTTTTAATTCTATTCCAGGATCTCATAACATCCACAACATATATTTATTCTGCGAAAAAAAAACTCTGTACATAAATATAATCCCTAACAACTATTACATCCCGACTGTAATATACATTCGTGTCTATGTTGTACATTGTGTCTGGAACAAAAGTAAAGCTATACCTCGTCGTTACAAATGATTTGACGAAAGGTCGGACTGCCTCGTCCACGACCTCTAGCGCGTGAGTGTAGTAGAATCACTGTAGGAAATCTGGAAGATGGAAAGGAAGGGGGTGAGCTTTTCAGGCTCAATAAGAGATACATTTAAAGTAATCTTAATACTTAAAACAAGTAAAACACGTGGTTTTACAAATCAGCATAAACATGTACTAGAGTAGAGATGCTTGAATTCATCAAAGTAGTAAAAACATGCTTAAATCATAAGTTTACACATTTTGCATCTTTTGGTAAAACTCATATATAGTATGCATATCATAACATGCTTATCAATTTGAAAGTGAAATCGTACTATCATATGCACATTTCATAAAACATAACTCATAAGCTACCTTTTTAAAATCACATCATTAAAAAAAAAAACATACGCTAAAAAGCAAATAACACATAAGGTAGCATGAAATGTGCGAAAACATATTTTGTTTCTCTTGGAGACATGGCTTCATCATAACTGGTCTCGAAGGACATCATTAACATAACTGGTACATATGGCCATAGTACAGGGAACTGTAAGACTGGATCAGGGTCATACAGTGCCCTACTGGACTGTGTGGTACGGGGCTATGGTGGGGTGACTCATTACGTGCCTGCAAAGGACTCGCAGTCTCTAAGCAGTCTCAACGCACGAACTTTAAATGGTTACATGGTACCACAAGTCATCTCATCTCGTCAGAGTCCTGCCCGTTCCCTGGCCGTCGGCTAGGAAGATCCTTGATCGTCTTTGTACCCTTTTCTCAACGTACAAGATCGACCCCAGATCACTCTGACCTCATAACATCAATACTTCGTGCCATAGTCTCAAAACATTAAGCATGTTTTTCATAAACATATATCTCGAGTATATATGTACTCTATATAATGAAAACATAGTTTCGTAAAACATTCCTGGGACTTTAACCCGTAAACTCATGGAAAACATACTATGCTTTCATTTCATAAGTGAAAATCACTTTTATATACATAAACATATATACTAAAATGTATCTCATGCAATAAAAGTCATTTTGAAAAGCTTGGATAAGTTTATTTCGGTTTTGAGTGAATAATACTCTTTTCAACTTCCGAGAAAGCTCTTTTTCATGGAAACTCAACTAACTATCCTCATAAACATTTGGTAGGGTTGAGGAGTACTAATGCTACTCTAAATTATATCCCTTACCTCTTAACGTCGAAGGTAGTGCACGTTCCTCAATTTTTGAGCTCGCCTCGAAATGCGTGTCGATAACCCGAGCTGTCACATACCAAGTTATCTCATCACATATAGCTCAAATTCATGTTAATATATTCAATATGTGATTACATCTAAAATGTTGACCAAAAGTTGACTTTTTGCTACTATGCTCGTTTTGCTCGGTTTTATCGGTTTAAGCCTCGGTTTTAAACTTTCTTAACATATTCGACACCTTTAAATTTATTTTCAATACCTCTACATCATGTCTTACCTTCCAGCAACTCATTCCACTTCAAACAAGACCTTTAAGTATCGATTCTTGCATTATTTCGATAGTTCACCTAGTTAAACGCTAAACCGAACCTTTACAGTATAATTTAACTGTAAATTCATTTTAATTGCATCCAAATTCATAATTCCAGTAGCTAAATCATGCTGGCAGTAATTGAACTTAATCATATAAATTAATTCATCAATTTCCTTTAACTAAAAATCATCCACAATCACTAAATAACAACCTATCTCATAGTCATCACTATACCTCAACTTCTTCACTCCTTTGACCAAGTTTGACTTCGGTTTTAGGTCTCCAAATTGCCACTCAGCTGTAACACAACATGTATAGATCTTAGAAGTGTTCAGAATCATCCAAGAACCTCATCAAATTCATCCAAAAATCAAATTTTTGCTTACCTCGGAACAGGGCAGTTTTCTGTCCTGTTCGTCTCTCTAACTTTTCAGGGGGTAAAAGACTTCTTTTAGGTCTGAATTTTTTATATGTGCTATATGGGAGGAAGAGGAAGATTTCATATGAAGGGAACGTTGCCTGAAAATGGCCGGAAGGTGGCCGGAAAATTCACGCCAGTCTGGAACAGGGGTAACGTCTGTGGCAGAATAGGTGAGGCATAACTCTCGGGTTTTGCAAGGGTTCGGGATGGTTCTTAGCTTTTTAGAAAGCTTATCCAGTTGAATTTCAATCTGGAAAATATCAGAGTCAAAGAAAATCGGGAAGGTCATCAAATGGGATTGTTTTCATTGGCTGACAGTTTACTAAGTGCAGGGGAAATGACTATTCTGTTTTGTAAAATTTACCAAAATTAATCCTGATCAGATTTCTTCAAAATTCCACTTCTCACTTGTTATAATATGTCTATAGTATGTCCCATAAAATTTTGTCATCACTTGTTTAAGAAAAATTTCACGAACGAGCTCATTTTACGCGATTTGGCCAATATCGAGCAAAATGAAAACAAGCTTTCGGTTAGCTTTAAAAATTTATTTGAACCCCTAAATCTCCATATTTCTTCATGATTTTTATTTTCCATGTCAATTTCACCTTATAATAATTTTTCTATGGCCTCAGAATAATTTTCACGAATTTTTAAAATTTTATTCGGATTTATTTCCCTTACTAGGTCCGTTTTCTCGATTTAATTTAAAACCCGAGTTTAACTAACTTTTGCATTTCCAATTACTTAGTTTTCCCTTCTACACATCATTCCATGCATGAACATGACATTTTTAAGAAATTCTCGGGTCTAAGACCTTACCTCGATTTGCGTGCCATTAGGTCCCACGCTACAACCGAGTGCTTTAATCGTCTACGGACCTGTAAAACGTTACATTGAGCTATAATTTACTTCTCGTAAGATCATAATATGAAAAATATCAGGTTTCACATTTTTCGACCGGTAGCTGGGATTGTCGACCGTGGGTGGGTTGTCGGGGATGTCGAGTTCCTATCGGGTTCTCTGGGTGCGTTTTTGGGTTCCGTTTCTGTCTTTCTCTCTCCCCGATTCTGATTTTCAGATTTTCCAATTTTTGTTTTTTTTTATTATTATTATTTATTAATTCATTTATTATTATTTTAATACATTAAAATATATTAAAAATACTCAAATATCTCTAAAAATATCTTAAAAATTATTTTTTAATTCATTTAATCAATAAATGAATTTATCAGTCTATTTTCATCTTTTCGGTATATTTTTCAATTATTTTCGGGACAATTTTTCGAATTAAAAATCTCGATTAATTCTGAATTAATTCTAATTAATTCTCATAAATTAATATATATATCAATCAGACTCGAATTTAAATATTTTCCTCGTTATTGATTCAGATTTCGTAAATCTCATATTTGAATGAAAATTACTTATCGAATTTATACCAAATTTTGATCTTTTGACCATTTTACTCTTGCACGTATTCAGGACCAAATTGAATCGACTTTCTTTCATCAATCCATAATCTTTTCCCTATTTTCAATTCCTTATTTTCAGTCAACTTGATTAAATTCCTTAAACGAACTTGTTGCTTCGTTATTTTTCCCAATTTATCCATATTCGATTTTACGTACATTATTTCGTTTCATCCACATTTATCAAATCCGAATCAACCATCTTATGAATCCATTAACATATAATAATGTCATACAATATGGAAATCATAAGGAATATCATACAAAGATGCGGATCTCACATGAATAGTAAATGAGAACATGGAACAGGGGAGAACAGAGAGTGCTATTGTCTTCTGCAGCAGCTACTACTACTTTAGCAACCATGTCTACCTCGCCAGGCGCTTAGCTTCAGTACCTTTCCACGGCACCGGTGCTGTACGTACTCCAGTAGGAAACACATAGCTGCTTCTCAGCGCTTGCCACAGTTCTCAGCAATTAGAAACTAAGAGACAGAAACATGAAGCAAACATAACAAAATATATTTGAAACAAGAAATAGATTAATCGGCAGACGAAGAACAGTTAAACACTAAACAAATTAATACAGAAAAGGTAACATAGCACAAAACTAATGACCCAGCACTTGAATTTCAAATCAAACTTAAGAATAAAAAATGTCGAAAGACAATACACTAGCGTAAAACCAAAGTATTGAAGAACAAAAGAAAAGTTGTAAATCTATTTAATCTAACTTAAAAAGAAAATTAAGTGTTAATTTAAAATCGCATGACTAGCTTAAAACTATACTAAATTTCAAACAACCTAAGTAGACCGAAAACTTAAACAGAAATAATGAGAAAAAAATAAAAGAAAATGCAAATCGAGAGTTGAGGATAATAAAAATGAAAACTTTTCATTAAACTTAAGCATTCAAGCAATCAGTGAAAAGAAATTTGCAAAATCGAGAAGAAAAATGGAAATAGTTACCATACACGTGAACTACAAAAGAATTAGAAATGATAAAGCTTTTCATAAATTCTAACAAATTGAAAGTTGACATGAACAGTAAAAATGATGGCTAAAAAAAAACTTAATCGGGGAAGCTTTTAAAGAAACAAGAAAAACTATTCTAAAACTATTCTAACATTACTCCTACTCCTAAATTACTTCTATTCTACCCTAGGCTACTCCCCTCTTTCAATTGCTCATCACATTCTATTTATACACAAACCTAGAGGTACAATGGTAATTTTTCATCTTAGATGAGTTGGCATTGTTTGGCCAATTGTCTTCATTTAATTTGCTGTAGAGTAGATATTTCCATGTCACCCGTCTTTTTATCCAATTGGTTGTGCGATGTGGCCCGACGTGTGTCTTCCAGAAGGTTGGCACGATGTCCGTCGATCTTATTGTTTCGAAGCAAATAAAATACGAACATCTGGCATCACGCGTGTCCAGACGACTGGTGACTCGGTCTGCAAATTGGAAGTGGTCCAGTCTCCTTTATCCCTTTTTTAGCCCATTTTTTACTGAAACGATTGAGTTTCATTCGGATTTAATTTATCTGTACATTAAATAATTTTAATTAAATAAAAGAGGATAATTAATAAAATAATATGGGGATTTAAATAATTAATTAAGAATTAAGCACAAATAATTCTATTAAAAATAGAATTATCACTAGAGTAAGGTCAAAACGCTATGTATAGGCAAAAACCATATGTACTAATAATTTTGGTTAAGCATTTGGTTAATCAATTAATTCGATTTTCGAACCAAATTAACTGAGAATCAAAATTTTCTCAACTTCTCTTTTAAAAATTGATCGAATTTATTTCGGTAATAGATCGATTAACCAAAATAATTTCAAGTAGTCAATTAATTTGGTTTTAACTGAAGTTTGAACACCCCAACTTCTAAAGATTTCTAACACTCCCTTCATTGTTTCCACTTGAGGAACTATAGCTAAGGAGAATAAAACCAAATCATCTTCAAAGCACAAGTGAAAAATGCTTGAACAATTGTGAGATACCTTTATTGCTTCTCATTTTTTCTTTCCAACCCTATCTCGTATAATATGGGATACTCTTTCAATTCCAAGAACAAATAATTAGGGAGATAATGGATCCCCTTGTTTTAGTCTCTTTTTTGGCTAAAACTCCTCATATAGTTCTCCATTCCATATAAATAGGAAAGAAGTGGATGAAAGATAAGACATGATAGGTGAAAGTACAAGCTATTTAAGCCAACCTCCTTGATGATCTCACATATAGACTGTCAATTCATCTTATCATTGGTTTTTTTAAGGTTAATCTTCTAAGTTAGCTCATACCAAACATGGTTTACAAAATCATTATTAAAATTCTTGTCGATAGAATTAAAAATGTTTTTCCCCATCCTCACTGGCCTTATCCAAAGCATTCTCGAAGATAAATTGTGAATAATGTCACGATTGCTTAAGAGATGATCACTCTAGTATTGTCAAATTGGGACGCTATGGTCCAACCCGGGCAGGCCCGTTAAACCAAATATGGCTGGACCGTTAGGCCAAAAAGCCATTTTCTTAAAGTGGGCTTGAAAATGTAAGTCTAAATCCGACTCTAAGGGTTAACGAGCCTAAATGGGTCGGCCTATATTTAAGAAATAAATAAAAAAATTATATTAACATCTCATTTTTTAGTAAAATAAACAAAATAAAATTTCCAAACAAACATTAAACAAAACAAAAAATAATTTATATCAAATTCATTACTTCAAGTCTTGAACATCATTTTTATATATTGATTGTCTAACGACCATAATATAAAAGACTACATTTTGCCTTGGGCTTTAACTTTTTAATTTTATTTTTAAAATTTATTTAATCAAATGAAATTAATTATATTTAAATAAAATAAAAGTATATATATAATTATAAATTAAAGAACAAATTCCATTAAAGTCTTCAAAGTTTTGTCATAATTCAATTTTAGTTCATTAGTTTTGAAAATGGACACTTTACCGATGTTAACATATATCAATCGATTACTAAGTTAGAATTAATAATATCATATTTTCAGGTATTAATAATGAATTTTATTACTATTTTATTACTTTTAAGTGTTTTTTTTTAAATTTATTTTATGTAAGATTTTTATTTTTCAATACCAAAAAATTGTATTATGATATTCCATGAGAAAAAAATGTTTAAGTTGAGAGATTTTTTTGTGAAACTATAAATGTTTTTATTTATTTTACGATTTGAAACTAATTTTATTTAAATTAAGAGATATTTTAACAAAAACTTATCGGAATTTTTTTTTTTACTGTTAAATTGATATATTTAGACGAAAATATCCAATTTTCTAATTAATTCATGTAATATTAGATCACATGATGAAAAATAATGGGCCGACCACTGCGTAAAGAATCCATTAGACGAACCCAAGTTTATTTCTATATATGTTTTCTTTTGTGACCCAAGCCAAAGCAAGAGCAGCGCACCCTACTTCTCTCTTCCTAGCGCCAGCCGTCTTTACCCTTTCTCTCATTTCTCATTCAAATCAACCATTCCTTTGTTCTCTGATTATATCCCTGCGTTCGCATAAAATAAGAAACCAAAGGAAAGCACCCAGGTCAGTGTTTTCGTTTTTATGCTCAACCCATCTCTGTTCGCTATGCTTTAATCGGCCAATTTCGCTAGGGTTTTTTTTTTTCTATTTTCTTAAAAAAATTCTATTTTCGATCCTTTTGTTCTGAAACTTTTTCTTTGCTTTGGCAGCAATCATGGCCGACGATGAAGTGAAGGATGAGGTGGCGGAAGTAAGTCTTCCTTTTTTTTTCTTTTAGCTAATTTTTTGTTTGTCTGTCTTTTTTCTGTAATTAATTTGGATAAGAAGATTACAACGGTTCATTTATTATATTTTTGTAAGCTTTTCTATTGTAATGTGTTAACTTGTAAAATCTTATATATATTTTTTCCATTCCAAAGTGTAAATTCATGATTTTGTGGCAAGTAAACCGGTTGATGAATAATGAAAAACGAAAAATATGCTTTCTTCGCATGCACGCTTGATCTGTATTACTTAATTGAATTTGAAACTGTCACATGGTTTTTTCAAAGGCTTATTTTAATTAATGAAAGTCTTGGCTTCAGCTTACACCATTCGATCCTACTAAAAAGAAGAAGAAGAAGAAGGTTGTGATACAGGACCCTGCTGATGATCCTGTTGACAAATTAGCCGAGAAAACTGAAGCATTGTCTGGTACTTTTGCCTATTACTCTTACAATTTCCTTAGCTCAGCTTCACTGATGCTTCTCGAAAGTATAGTAAATATATATAATAGATAACAAAAGAGTAATGGTAGAAATCAAATAGCAAAAGCATAAACAGGATGGAGCCCTGGAAAATGTCTTATATTTGGCTAAGAGACTCATTTTTATTTCTCTTTATTTGCAGTTTCTGATGGGCTTGACTTTAGCAATCTGAAAAAGAAGAAGAAGAAACAAGTAAGTCTACATGCTTTAAATTAATAGATATCTACGGTTTCTTCTCGATAAACTAGTCTGACATGCTTGCTATGATGTTGTAGGTAGAGGCCAGTACATTCAATGAGGAAAGTGGGGATGCGGGAGATGATTTTGATGGTTAGAATTTTCTTTCACTATATTAGTGGGTGGTAATATTGTGTACCGGACACCGGTCTTGCTTGAAATCTGTAATTAACTTATTTTTTTAACTGCTTGTATAGATCATATTGATGGGGATGAAGAAGGTGATGGCATTGTCATGCCACAACGTTATCCTTGGGAAGGAAGTGATCGTGACTATGAATATGATGAGGTATAGTGTGCATCTCAGTGTGTTGCTGATTGCATGCTTGATCATGTTAATATGGTTGATTGGACATGATAAACTTATTGTGGTAATGTACCTATGAACTGTACTTGATGGAATCTTTAATTTCATGTAAGGTTTAATAATTTCACCATTCACAAAATTCCATTTTGGAGGATTTCTTATGTTTCTCTAAGGCTACTGGTTGAGTAGTTGTCTTTGTGTCTCTTCATAATTCTGGTTTGTTTGATCTTATTTGGCTTGAAGGGGTATTTGGTGGCTACCAGAACTCTAAGGGGATCGGGTTTTCACTTTTCACAGCTTATTTGAAAATTAATGAGTTCATATGCTATTTCTTCTGTTGTGCCATTGATAACTGTCACTTGATGTGATGCATGCAGCTTCTTGGTCGGGTGTTTAACATTCTCCGGGAGAACAACCCTGAGCTTGCTGGAGATAGGCGTAGAACTGTTATGAGGCCTCCACAAGTTCTTCGTGAAGGCACCAAGAAGACTGTATTTGTGAATTTCATGGATCTATGCAAGACGTATGTTACTGTTCTTTTTCCTGTACTTTGTACTCTATATAAACTATTTGTGCTTTTTGGGATGGCTGGGATAAGATATATTTCTTAAAGGAAATTTTGAACATCTGGATTTTTTTTTTTTGTTATTTATGCTATAAAAATATATTGCTTGTGTGTTGGTCATGCTACTTATTTGTTGACGTGGTATGTTGTCTCCTGATGTCTTTATTCCAACAGTCTTTGGATTTAATCAGATTTGGGTTATGTAGTGGAGTTCACCATTTAATGGTGTGTTCTATTTGCAAAGTTGGTTGATTAAGTTGCATAACAAACACCACATCCTCTCTAACAACTTCTTGGCATGGAACTTCAGAATGCATCGTCAACCAGACCATGTCATGGCCTTCTTGCTTGCTGAGTTGGGGACAAGTGGATCACTTGATGGGCAGCAAAGGTTGGTTGTGAAGGGCAGGTTTGCTCCCAAAAATTTTGAAGGAATTCTTAGGCGTTACATTAGTGAGTCCTTTTTCCTATCATGCTAACTTATATTGAGATTAAAGCAAAAGTAAACTTGAAGCTGGAAATATTTTGATTGACCTCATTCGTAAAAAAATGTTATTTTTCTTCTCAGATGAGTATGTTATATGCCTTGGTTGCAAAAGTCCAGATACAATTCTATCAAAGGAGAATCGTCTTTTCTTTCTCAGATGTGAGAAGGTAACAATTTTCACATTCTTCTCCAACCCCTTTCATCCTAAGATGAGTATGCTATTGTTTGCCTTGGGTGCAGATGTATATATAGAATTCTTTCCTTATCATTATATTACCTCTGGTTCTTATAATTTTTTATTATTAGGTGGTCATGCTTAGTTAGTAGGGTGGAATCCAACCTCATCTTCTCTCTGTGTTAAACATGCATGATAGTCTGTCATTAGCTTTGGTTTGAGTGATGTAATTACTGATCAACCTGTGCTTTTAGAAGGCCTATGATGATTAAGAATTGCCTACATTGTCAGATCTTCACTCTGATAACGATAAAAATAACAAATCTGAGGCCTTGAGTTGCTGGTCTTCACATAAAACTGATTTTTGATTGTGGATATTATTAGGTCTTATAATAAATATTATGTTTATTTTCAAGTTTTTTTTTTTTTTTTTTTTTGATTACCATTCTTATGTATTGGGGAACCAGCTTGGTCTTTTCTATATTCCATCTTTTAGGTTTGTGAACATTATAAAAAATACATATTTGGGTTTCTAGCAGTTTCATTATAAGTATTTCCACCACGGAGGCTGATGTTATATTGCATACTTTATCTGACTGTCTTGCGAGAGAAATGAATTGGTTCTGAAGTCTCTTTGAAGACTGTCTAGTTCATCTGATTAGAAATTTCCAGTGGGTTTATAGACATCAATTGAATTTGTTTTTTAAGAAAATTTTTAATGGGTTTCCTAATATTTTTCTGCCACTCTTGCTACGAAGGAGGCTTGTGATGTTTAGACAATTGCCTACATTGCCATATTTTTTTTGTGAATGAGAAAATGATAGTTCTGAAGCCTCCTTGTAGACTTGCTATTGTTGGTTAGAATTGTAATTGTGAGGGAGTTTATTCTAATTAAGTTCAGTGTTAACCATTTTTTTCCCTAACCTATGCTTGATGTTTCATTAAAAACTTCTGATCTCATTCTTGCAGTGTGGATCTGGACGATCAGTTGCTCCAATTAAAGCTGGTTTTGTTGCTCGTGTTGGGCGCAGAAATTCTGGCACTTAGGCTTTTGGATTTGGTGAAAACGGTGTCCTGAGTTGAGAAATTTATGAAGTTGAGTTTAAGTTGTAGCATCTATCATGCTGTTAATAATTGAGAATTTTATTTTCTTGTGCGGGTAATACAATGCAATAGTCAATAGGGAGATGGAGATGGAGATTAAGATTAAGGAATGTGGGTTGTTGAGATTTGCATTTTGGTCTATGCGATGGAGTTGTGGCGAGAATATTTGTTTGTTTTGGTTGTTTCTCTGAGAAAGTGGTTTTAAATCTCCATCACTAACCTCTTCCACTAGCAAGCATTTTGTGTTTGTGTATTTGAATGAATTAACATTAAACGCACTACTTTTACTCGGTGCTTGCCCAATTCAATAAATTCTTCCGAGTTTCTGGTATTTAAATATTACGATGGTAGGGATCACATTCAATTTGACGATTCTGAAAGTCTTTCAATATGTCATGGCAGAAATCAGACAGCTAACATTTCATTAATAACACTTACGTTCTTTCTCATAAGATGTCAACCGGCCCCTCTCACGCACTTTCATACTAATACGTCATTTGCCTCCAAAATGATCCATAAGTAAAGCATCATCAATGTGATGCAATTTTAAAACAAAATGGTCCATGGTCAGCGGAAGAAGATTACAACGCCTTGTTACCAAAAGCGAAGCAAATGGTATGCCAGCCTATTTTAATTGCTCACAAATCAATATGATATTACAAATGGATATGATACCATTTCTATTTCAATTTTAATTGACGTTACATACATCATTGCATTTGCTTACAAATTACCAAAGTACATAAACTTCTGCCTTTCTCCCATTCAATAATGACACATGTTGACCTCAATATTTTCATTCTTCTACCTGCATGCAAAATCATTCATAATTTGTTCAATGTTCCATGATGTAAAAACCAGGAAAAAAAATGACGAGTTTTTCTTGTTTCTTGACCCTGTAACATCCATAGTAACAAGATCACATCAGTGGTGGCTAACCTGTCATATTTTTGATACACCTGAAATAAGGTGGTTTTCTATATTAAGAAAATTGATATTTTGCACTGCAATTTAACTTATTACAAAGTAATTATAACATTTAATTGGAACAAAAACACTAGAAAGTGACTTTCTCATGCATCCATTGGTTGCAGAGTGATTATAACAAATTTTGGCTGCAAAATAAAATAATTCACTTAAAATATACTTTCAAACCAACACTTTCCTCTCATAAAAAATCAAACCCTTTATTTTATTTACTTAATAATATAATTACAATTTAAATTAATAATAATGTATCAAATTTTACATTACAATTAATTAACATATTAATAATAAATTAATAATAATGCATCAAATTTTATATTACAATTAATTAACATATTAGTAATTATAACCTCATTATTTACAATTTAATATAATAATTACTTTTTTAATTAATAATAATATATCAAATTTATTTTTAAAATATTAATTTACTAAACACTAATGTTAGTTTCCCAATAATTTAAACAACACTTTACAATAAATATCAAACACCGCAATGTTACTTTCTCGACAATTTAATTCTCATTAATCATTTTTGCATTACAATTACTCTACATGTAAAGCACCAAATACCACCAAAGAGAATAAGACCCCTCCTCCTAGATAAACAAGAAAATGAAAAATGCCTTGCATCCATCGTTTCTTACACCATCCATTAGGTAGGCATCACAAAAATTTCAGACCAACCATCCAAAACCGGACCAAAGAAAGCAAGGAACCAGTGATGCTATCAGCAATGGATGTTATCAAATAGCTAGATCAGTCTTACAAATCAATAAGATTCTTGCAGCCTTATCGCCATGCATTTCTTATTTCAGGAAAGATAATCGGAGTTTTTTCTTTCAGTACGATGAATTCATTTGAGGGTGAATGTCTTATTTTATTTCCTAGGTATGATTTCCCAGGAACCCCTAGGTGCGGTAGCCCAGGTTGAATAGATTCTCCTCAGATTATCCAAACAACCATCTTTGAATCCCTATTTCCCCCTAAAGCTTAAACCCATATGTCTAACACGTTATTACCTTACTCATATAACCAAAGAGACTCAAATCAAGCTTCTTAAACTATTATCCACCAACAACATAAAAACTAATTCCAATAATATGGTATTGAGCCCAAAAAAACAGACCTATTAATCTAGGTTCTAGCCCTTGGTATTTAGTGACAGGAGCACTAGAACACAAGAAGCACAAAACTAAAACCAAGTGAGTAGTGATATCATAGTGCAAAATGGTACAAGCATTTGTCTTAATTGCACCATTACTGGCCAAATTGCACTTCAGCTGGATCTCTGACATTTGGCTTAAGTATGCAAGCATATCCAAAACCGCCAGTCACTCATAAGAAACTATTTAGGGTGAGCTAGAATTAAGTAGGAGAAGATACATACATACACACATACATTTAAAGGAAATTGAAGTTAATTATGCCCAGCAAACAGATGAACACAGTGAAGCTACCTTTTTCTTTGACCTGATATTTCTCTGGGTGATTGCGGAGAAGTCACCCTTCAAATCTTTCACATAGCATTTTTAACTCGGGATCGGGACAACCCTAGAACAGTGTCATATTATTGTTACTACACACATTCAATAAATAGAAAAGAGCAGAGTTATAAAGCTAAAATTACCTTTCCTATTAACTCTCAGTGATTGAATTTCAGTTTCCCCCTCTTCCTGTGCAGTCAGTTCACTGGAAGCTCCAGAAGATTCCTCTGATTCAACAAGTTTTGATATTGGTTCATCATGCAAAGACTCAGTTTCCCCTTCCATGGACGTATTAATGACTTCACCATCACTGACACCTAAAAGATACAAAGTGTCAGATACCATCTTCAATACTTTAAATGAGATTATAGAAAACTGAAGTAGACATATGAAACTATTTTCTTAAAAGGAAGCAGCTTAGTTGAGTGAACAAGATATTAAAGAATTAAAGCAACACATGTTCTTTGAGACGCATTGGATAACATATTTAGAGTGGAAATAAGATATTACTGTCTATCTAACATACTGACACGCTTGTTTATGCTTGCAATGTATCACATGGTAGCATGAAATCATAATTATAAAATTATGTCAAATATTGTTTCACCCACTATTTAAAAGAGAGAAGAGCCATATCACTAGTCTTTCTTGTATCTGTAGAAAGCTTTGGTCCCATGGTGCTAGAGTGCATGAGCCATAAGAGAGAACATGCGAAACTGGGAAGACGTTTCATAACTGCTTTTACCAACCAATTTTCAGTAGCTAAGTAGTAGTCACTTAGAATAACTGCTACGTCTTTCTCTAAAATGCCTAAAGAGAAAAGCAGAATGCTACTTGGTGCATAAATATGTCGAAAGAAATATCAATCTACACAGCAGATTCACAGCTAATATCTACACATTTAATGCCAGCAGATTTACAGCTTTGATTGATATGGCAGTTATGATTATACAGATTTATTCCTTCCTTAATTAAGATATATTAGCTGTACGGTATAGTTAGATAGATGTATATATGGTAAGGGCTGAAGTTCAGCTTATTTTTCTTCCCAAAATAGCTTGTAATCTATCTATATAATGAGCGATTGTCAATGAAGAAAGGTAGACTTTTTTCAAAAAGACTCTAAACTGTCAAAATAAAGTCAGACCAATCACAATCTGCTTTCTCAAACATCATATAAATTGTATGATTAAAGCATGTACTAAAATTTTGCAAATTAAAATATTCACCTAATGGCCAGTGCCATTGAATCCTTAATGAAGATGTTAAAATAATATTTGTTTACTATACTACATGATGTATCTAAATAAATTGCATTGCAGTAGACCAACTCCTGACATTTTGTTTATATTTATCTTTTATTCCCCAATATGAAGGTTCTGAACAATTTTTACAATAAAATTAGATATAAAGTCATGAAGCAACCTTCTGCAATGTCAGATTCTGCACTTGCTTCTCCAGTATTTCCAGCCATAACAAAACCTTCTTTGTTGCCAACCTTCTGTTGATGTATTTCTGCATTTCTTGCTGTAACCTCTTGCTCCTTCTTTTCCGTGTGGAACTTATTAAGTTTCTCCTCAAACTCCTCAATGCATGCTTTCAGTTCTGGTTTAGCAAACTTCTTACCCTGTTTCCAACCAATGAGAAGAGAAAATGTACAATCTGAATTTAAAGAAAAGGCCAGAAAAACTGAAAAAAAAAGGTACCTTGTTAATTATGTTTCTAAAATGATCCATCACAGAATCCTCAGATAGGGCATGCTCATAAGTCTTGAATGACTCTACGAGCTTTCTCACTCCCTTTTCAGTGAATGACAACTGAGAAAGACAGTAAGAAATTTTCTCCAATTTCAAAACATCTGCAGCAAAGATGAACCATTTGTAAGCAAACTCTAGCTTCTACATTCACAATAAAAAAAAGTATCAATTATCTGCTTTTTGTTTGCAAATTAAGCAAAGTAGTAACAAAGAGAAAAGACGCAGAGAAACATGGAGGCTGCAGTTCAATGGAACCCTATATACTGTAATTTAAAGAGAAAAAAAAAATGTTGTGCATATGAGATCCAGCACTTCCTGCCAAAGGTAGCAAAATATGACAGAAACCTATGGCTTTGAGATAATCTATTGTTTCAACTAAGTAGACAGCAGCAGCACTTATGCTCATGCAACTGTTCTCAGCCAGAAAAAAATGGAAAAGAATTTTTAAAAAATTGAAAAAAAAAAAAAAAGTAACTGTAAAAAGAAAGAAAATGATCTCAAGAAATAACATTCATAAATTTTGAAGCTTAAACTGAAAGTTATATCTTCCAACTGGATAAAACATAATATATAAACACAAGGGATAAGGGACAAAAATTTAACACTCTACTTAGGGTGATGGATCAAATTTATCAACATCTTTGAAAGGATGCAATTTTAACACTGTACTTATTTAGTTGAAGTCAAAATTTGAATGTAAATAGGAATAATCCTTAAAGAATGAATGAAATATTCTACAGAAAGTTTCTTATCATAATTTTTTATCATTTTTAACCAAATTTCAGGTACACAGAAACAGTAATATTCAAAAAAGAAGACATTATCTTTGATGAATAAATATAAAGAGAATTTATAGAAATCAAAGATTGCATGCCTGTGACTCCAATAAACCTATTGCAGAGCTTTTCAACAAGTGATTCCATTTGTTTTTCCTGAAAAATATTATAGATATTATGTTAATGAGATTATAAAGAACAGTAATTTTAGTTTCAACTCAACAATGCATACCTTCTTGATAGAACCAATTAAGAACTGCATGATGTTGCAGAAAGACCCTTTCTGCAGATCTTGGGTGGATAATTTTCCAAGGATATCTGGGAGTAAATTATATATCGGATTGTTTCCTGCCAAAATAATTGGAAAGAAAATTGCTAAATACTTATTTGACTCGAGGAAATATCTGTTAGTCTTACTACAATTGTACTATTTGAATATCACAATTCACCTTTCTTTGACAACTCATTAAAAAAGAGTTTAGCCAGATTAGAGATCCCCTCATCATGGTCTTCTACTCGTGCAGCCATCTCATTTATGTAACCTTTTACCTGATCCAAACATGCCAAGAATTAGAACCCTAAAGCTTTATAATATATTTTAAAAATAAAAAGGAAGAGTATGCAGCCGATAATCATGTCAGACCTTCATCATGTCATTTAGTATGAGATGTGAAAGAACCAAAACAGCATTCTTCCTGACTGAAACTGAACGATCTCTTAACCGAGCATACATGTTCTCTGTCCATGGTTCTAAAAGATTGGGAAAGCGAACTGCCAAATCTCCAAGAGCAATAGTGCAATTGGAACGAACAATTTCTGATGGTGCATTCTCTACAACAGTGAAGAGAAGCTGGAGATTTTCTTCACTAGAAATCCATTCGATGAAAAATTCAGTCATAAATTCTCCTTTGGACTCGAAACAGCAGATAACAAACAGAAAGATATATAGATAGAGAGTGTTACCAAAATTTGGCATCTATAATCATAAAACGACATAAGGCAAGCATTGCAGAGGCTTGTAGTACTGGATACTGGGACACAAAGGTCAAGTCAATTTATTGAACAAGATTTTTAAAACCAAGAAAATAACCAGCATACAAGCAATCTAATACAGATTAAGAGAAGCTGCTTCATTTTGTTTCCATGAGAAATTAAAATGGGTTCATTTTTATAATTACCAATGATTGTACAATTCTATTTTATATTTCACCCATATAAAAGAGATTATTCACAAGAAATTTGCAAATACTATGATATTAAATTTTCAAAATCATAAATCATTTTAAGATGATCCCATGATGGGAAATGACTTCAGTCATAAATTCAAATGGTACAGAAAATAGCCATAATGTTGTGCACACTGGGCTTTTAGTGAGAAAATAGATAAGGTACCCAAAGGAACGTAGGAAAATGAAAGAAATGAATAAGAGAAGGAAAAGCTGCAGCATGCACCTTCTGCATCAAAGAAAAATTTCTGCACAGCTTACTGAGGAAAGGTGCGCACTCTCCAATCAAATTCTTTTCACTGGAACTACAAGAAATAATTTCTTTCTCCGCTCTCTCAGCAAGTGTGTCTAGTACTACATCTTCAGAAGCAGCAAGACCTAGTTCAGCATTTATACTATTATCCTGTAAGGCATCATCAGATATATGAATTCATAATCATAGGTTTCTGAAATCAGATCATAAATTCTATTAAGAAATAAATTATAGGTTATACTGTGCTCTACCCCACTAGTGAAGGAATATTCAAAAGCTGATCTTACCTTTTGTGTTTCGGCATTTGCTGCACCTACCGAATCCATTTTTTCTTTTTTACCTTTCTGTTTCTGAATCTTCCGAACACAAGATTCAATGTATACCAGTTGGTTCATGGCAACATGACTTGTGACAAATAAGTATCTGCTAAGCTTAGCTACTTGAACGGTTAAAAGTACAGTGAAGTTACCACTGACAATGTTGTTGTGTAATGCATCTTCTCTGCTACCATCAAAAACTGAACTAAGAGATTTTTTCACTAGATCAGCAGCTAAGGTTTCTGGAGTTGGATGAATTGTATATACTGCAGGTATTGCTTTATCAACAGCAGCATACCAAATGTTATCTGGAAGCCCAATACCTGTAATTAAGCTTTCCAGAATACTAAATATTCGGCTGCCATTACTATGTAACAACTTTTTCTTGTCCTCTTCAGACAATCTCTGAATAGCGATGCATGCTGTCCTAGCTAGTAAAGGTTCCACTTTAGCCCAACGACCAAATCCAATGTCAATAATGTCCTGTAAGTGAGAGCCAAGAATTGCAGTGGATGATTTTGCTGCCATGCAGAGGATAGCCAAAGCCCCACAACATTGCTCGGGAGTGGTTCCGTTAACATTAAAGCAAAAGAAATCCCATAGTGCTGATATCTATAAGACAATGGCACAACAGAGAAAAAGAATCATTGATTTTATTAGAGCAGACTATTGTAGCTAATATACTGTGACATAATTAAAACTAAAACTCTCAAAAAGAGGACACACCATAATTAATCAACAATATGACTCAGACTCTCTCTGCGCTATATTGTCTTTGGCAATACTTAAACACCTCCTTAAACTCAATGACTTCAATCCCTCCCTCTACGGGTAACCACAAATAAAGCAATGAAAATCATGAAAAAACATTTTATGATATCAATTCCATATGTGGATCTACAAATTAAAACAATGCCTTAAATCTATCAGAGAATGATTCCAAAATGCACGGATCCACTCATTATAAGCAATACAGAACTTCAGCTTCATAAATGTAATCACATTCTGGAGACCTATGATACTTGTGCATCTATTTTATGCATGGAAACTGGCAACAAAAAGACCAAAATTCCAAGGAAGGGACGAAGGGTTGACCCTTCTAGGTTTCCATAAAAATAAAAAAATAAAAAATAAAATAAAATAAAAAAATTAAGGAATGATCTTAATGCAAAATCAACATTAAATTTCCAAAGACATCTAAGAGAACATACCGCAGCACTGGATATATCACCTTTAGACACCAAGGCACCAACAATGAATTCAAGGGCTGCTTGATCCCCTACATTTGAATCTATGGCTAGATTCAAAAGATTTTTAGCAGTCTCTACTGGGTTTTTCCTAATATAAATTGTTACAAAAGCGTTCTCCACAGCTTCATTTATGGATTTGTCTTGAGAAAATGCCTGAAATCCACAAATAGATACCATTCGTGTCAAATGTTAATAAAAGAATCATGTTCACAGGATAGCCAACCTCAAAAGTACAAAAAGGTGAAATAGAATAAAACATAGATATGAAGGCATGACTATAAATGATAGCCTACCAGTGGCAACATCTTACGTAGACAGGCTTCTGCACCATCAATTTGGAATTGTCTACACCTCATCAACAAAAGAATTGTGTTCTCAACATCTGTAGCAGAAGACGAGGCCATCAATTGAAGGAGTGTTGGCATTGTGGCAGATATACACTCAGAAAATTTCAAACCAGCCTCAAGGGAGGCGACCAAGGCCCTAGTCTGCTCCAAGTTCCCAACATCTGGCAAAGAACTATCCTTACTAGCAATCTCTTGTTCCATATGGTGCAAACTATCAGTTAAACTCTCAGGCTGGCAGTAGGTCGCCTCTTCTGCATTTGCATTATCAACCTCACCATCACCATTAAACAAATCACTACCAGAGGGTACACCATGCTTCATGCCTTCAGACAACTTATCTGGTTCAAGCTCATTCAGCTTCTTCTTGTACTGCTCCAAAGTTGCTTGAAATGAAGCTATTCGGAGTTGTGGACCAAAAGGATTATGCTGCAACATCATAATTAGTAAATTTAATGCAGATTTTCTGACAATGGCACTCTTGTCCTCCAACCTCCCAGCAGCAAGAGCTGCCACCTCATTCCATAAACCAATTGAAACAGAATGCTCCTCACATAGCTCAGCCCAAACTTGAAGAACTCGACTCCTTGTATAAGCTGAAACATCTCTACAACGCTCAAGCAAAATTTCCAACATGGCTTGCTTGGTTCGAAGACGAACAGACTTAGAACTCACTTCACCTTCAACATCCTTGAATGCTTTTGCAACTAATTTACCCAAAACACCTACAAGGGCATTCCTTATCTTATAAGATTCGCCACCAAAGTGCGGGACCAAAAGTCCAATGTTAGTTGACATTAACTTTGGTAGTCGATCAGCAAGCTCCACCAAGAAGCGCCCAATATTTTCAGCCCCAGCTGTATCCTTCATATAGGATTTGGGGTTAGTCCTCCCTATCTCTCTTATAAGAGAACTTGCTAGTGTTCCATCAGCATACTTCTTCTCAGCAAAAGCAACTGCATCAGCCATGTGGGTAACAACAAAGTCATATTTGTGAATTAGGTGCATGATTGAAGCAGATGATTGCTCTGTGTAGTGGTACTTTGTAGCACAAGCCCCAATGATACGACATAGAGCATCTTTTGCTTCTGAGTCCTTTAGAAGCGTGGCTTTCTCAAACATAGAAAACACATGTCTGCAAAACCAAAATCAGAAGAAGTAAATTTCATTTCAACACAAAAGACAGTTAGTTCATCATAGCTTGTAGGCTTAGTTAGACGAGTTCACTTACTTTACAATAAAAGATAGATAATTTTCGTCTGGGTCAGCTGATCCAAAGAGCACAGCGAGGTTGATCTCTAGTGAGCTAGCGATCAGGCTAAGCATACGGCCGCGCTGTAACTCCCAATTCCATGAGTTTACCGGTTGCTTCTTACGACTACTTACTGTCTCCTGAACAAATGAACAACCAAAATTATCAAACACAACAAAAACAATGGCAATGATGTAGCAAGGGAGGAAAACGGCAGCAGGGAACATACCTTTGGAATGTTTCTAGTACCAGCGTTGGACTCCTCAATCAAAATAATGTGGAGGAGAAAGAATGTGTAAATTTTAAAAGCATTACGATATGAAGTGACACGATCATGCATCGGAGTTTCATCATCATCCTGACCTTGTGAAACACGCACGAGTGAATCCACATTTGGGAGGAGAACACTGAGATTAGACCGAAGACTTTCTACAAGAATAGACTTGCAAGCTGGTGTGAGGCTGGAAAAACCTCGGACCAACGAGTACACGCGATCGAATACATCCTGCTCCTCGATACAGAAGAGCTCTTTATCAGACAGATCAAAGGATACCCCTGTGCAGAAAGAAAAAACAAAATTAAAAAAAAAAAAAAACCTATGATATCATGTATAAAAAAAAAAATTAGGTTTTTCATTTTAATAAAATTACGTTAAGAAAAAGCTAATTACGGTTAAAAAAAAAAAAAAACCTACTATATATATGCTAAGGAAAATGAGTAACTCAAATCGATTGTTCGAAATAAATCAACAAAAGACAATCTGCTGATTCTGTTGACTCATGTTCTCAATAGCCGGGGAAAAAAGAATTAATAGAAAAAGAAATCAAGCAAAAAAATTAGGACTTTTCATGAGGAGAAAACCATAAAAAATAAGGAATTTAAACAGAAGAAACAGAAATCCATCTCCATTTTCGAGGACTTCCTTTAAGCTGAAGCAGTTTAGGCAAATTAAAATTATCCATTTGAGCAAAAATTAAACCGATTTAGAAAAATTTTAAATGAAAAAAAAAACTTAAAATAGATTAAAAAAATGAACCTTTGACAAATTCTTCGAGTTCGGAAGGACGAAGCCTACCGATGTCGATAGGGTTTTGAACGGAAAGACGATTGTCCTGGTGTTCTTTGTCTTCGTCTTTTTCTAGGGCTAGCAGATTTTGGGGGAAAACGAAGTGAGGAGCCATTTATTTTAGCAGATCTTGAACTGGAGTGAAAGAGCTTCTCTACTTCTTCGTTTTTGTTACTTTTGGTTTTTCATGTTCTTGCAGTAAGGGCCATCCATGGAATTGAAAAATTCAAATCAAACTAAATAAAACGAGAGCGGGAACTTTTTTTTTGGTCTTGGGTCAGATATTTTTAAAACATGTATGTTAGCCTTACAACGCGGCAACCACCATGTCATCACCAATGTTATCTTATGGCAGCCTTAATTAAATGATTTTCAATTTTGATTTTTTCTTTTTACCGAATCAAGAAAATTTCCTTAGAAAATAGCAAAACATGCAAGTAGTCAATACAGAAGAGAATAATACCAAAGATGATAAAAGCAAAGAGACCAAACTATAAGCAACATTAAAATGAAAGCCAAGGAAGTAATCAAAGAAGGATCCACATCACTAAAATCTCTCTGAACTAAAGCTCAAAGTTTGACCTATTTCGATCATTCAATTTCTATCCTTTTCTAACTTGATTTTTTTATCAAGAGTACTCAGCATGAAGGTTGAACCAAACTCGTAGCTTAAATTCATTTTTCATTAATATGCAATTATTCTCTTATACTTTGGCTTATTCTTTTTAGGGATATAAATGAGATGGGTACCCGATATTTTTGAAGTACCTAAATCCGAACTCGATTATATTTTATAATACTCGAACCCGATTAACTATCCGAATATTTTTATTTTTACCACTCGAACCCTACCCATATAATATATGAAATACCCATTAACTACCTAAACTCATTTATTAAGTCAATGTTTGACTTTTAAATTTAAAATCAATTTCAATGCATATTATTAAAAAATAAATTAATAAATTTAATTAAGTCATAAAAATGGATTAATATTAAAAATCATAATTAAAATATTTAATGAATTAATTTAAATAAATATTATGTTAATAATAAATAATTAATAAATAAAAATGTAAATAATAATATTTTAAAAAATTATTTATACTCGGGTTCGGGTAGTGGGATACCCTAAGAGCAAAACTTGAACTCGTGACAGGTAGTAAAATTACTATCCAAACCCGATTATTAAATACGCTAAACGTACTTTATCGGGTCGGGTAGTGTTGAGTACCTGTTTATAGGATACCAATTCACATTCCTAATTCCACCTGACATATGTTGGTTGCTTTGACTTCCAATTATAAAGAGAACACATTTTTTAGCTTGAACAATCTTGGCTCTAGCAAATGTTGACATCTTCTTCTGTATTGAGCGGTTTTTTTACTAGTAATCAAATGAATGCATTCATATCCCCTTTTCCTTGTTCATTTTTACACAATAGAATACTTACTGCTTGCCTCTTGCGTTTTATAGTGAAGACAAAAGTGTTTGATGTATTAACTCTGTCTAAATTCTAGCAGGGTGGATTATCAAAACATTCAAAAGAACCATCTAACTTGTGCTCGCACTAACAAAGTTGCGACTTCAATGGAAGAGTTGTCTTCAACACACATCATACTATCTTTAACCATCTTCACTTTTGGCCAACAAAGGTTGATCTTGGACTTTGCTTTGCATCTTTTCCATCTTAGGTTTGGACTCTGATTTGAAGGATTGAGGTTGAATTTTCTCTTGCACATTGTGACGCCCCGAAAGCGCGAAAAACAAGGCAAATTTAAAATTTCTTATACATCAATTCACAATTAAGGGTGCATTCCTATGCAATGTCATGCATCATCATATATAATTTATAAAGTTACACCTCAGGATCTCATTATCTCATACCATATACATTGCTCAATTCAAGGTTACTTAATCCTAATACATCTCATACATCATTGTACATCAAGTGTCTGTAAATATAACTTAAGTCTGGGTACATGAAATATTAAAATATACCTCAAAGTACAATATATGACATGGAGCTTAAGTCCTCCACTAGCCACTACTCCATACGTTGCAGGGAAACTCACTTCAGTTGAAGAAATCTGGGGGGAGATAAAACAGGGCGAGCTTCTAAATCACTCAGTAAGGGGTTAAAGGACTCATTTATAAAATAATGATTTGCACATCACAATCATTTTGTTTTGTGGGTGAAAACCCAATAAACTCAGTAGAAAAACGTAGCATGAATAATTAAAACATCATCTCAATTCATTTCTCAAAGCTCATGTAGAAACATGATAATAAATGGCTCAAACCATGATTACAAGCATATATAAAATAGGATGCGATAATGGCTTTTCTTATAAAACGTGATAAAAATCACTGCAATAGTAATGTACGTAGCGTAGCCACAAAACACAATCTCTTGTGTAAAACGAGACTAGGTAAATAAAACTCATATAAAAACTCGTCATGGCACATTAAAACGATTAAACTCGTCCCTTAGGTGGACATCCCCAATTGAGGGATTTCGTCGACAATAGTACACCCATGGCCATGGTTCGTTATAGACTTGATCAGAGTCGTACAGCCGTCGGTCTTACATGCTATCAAAGCACGACCCTGTCTTACATGCTATCCGAACAATGCCATCCATCGCTGCCGCGGAGCGGGGTCATCTCACGTTACCAGAACGGAGAAATATCAGACTTACATGCTACCAGAGTAAGACCCGGACTTACATGCTACCAGAGCAAGGCCCGATGTGTATTCAACATGACACGCCTAAGTCTCAGTAATAGTCATTATCAAATAAAACCGTTTTGCCTTCACGTAGCGCTCATAATGGTTTTCTCATAAAACTCATCTCAAAATTGTTTTGTACTCAACACAAAACATGTCAAAACCGAGCTCAAACTGGTAAAACCACGCACACATTTCTCAAATCTCGGTACGCCTTAACGTCAAGCCCAAATCACATTTTCACTTTTTAAACTTAAAACGGTTGTAAAACAATTCCACATTTAGTTTACAACTCATAAAAATTGGGCCTTAACCGACTATAAAATCGTGTGTAATAACTCATTCTCAACTCATAAAAACATGCTTGTTTTCTCAAATCACATTTCATGCTACAATGTCATCACAAAATAGCATACACAAATGAGTTTAAGCTTCTCTTACCTCGTTGCACCTCGTATAGTGCAATCGTTCCCCCAAACGACGGACTAGCCACGCAATCCTCTCTAGAACTCCCGAGCTGTCCAAACGATGTTAAAACATCAATAATTCATCTGAATCACATCATCGAGCACATTTTTGCTCACATTCTTGTTAAATACAACAAACTTCATTTTTCTCATATTCTTATCCTAATCCACATTCTCATCCACTACATTTCAAATCTTGCATTTTTCATGCATAATGTCCATGCCAAAATCACCTCATTGCCTCAATTTTGATTTATAGCCAAAATCCACAAAATTACCACAAATGATATAATATCATCATCACTCTAACAAAATCACAATTTCATCAACTCTAATTATTTCCTAGCTATTTTATCACAATACCCAAAATCACAATCACCAAAATCACCTCAATATCAAAGGTTAAAGCTTAGAAATTTACCCAAAACTTATCGAGAGATCTATTCACACCTCAATTCGATTCGTCCTTCAATTTTCAAGTATGTTGTTCTTCTTTGGGTGAGGAACAACTTTCCTTATTGCCTCTGCCTAAGATTCGAACGAAAATGGGGGTTTTGGTGGAGAGAGAAAGCTAGGATTTTGAAAATGGCGATTTGAGGGGAGAGAGAGATTGATTTCCAAAAAAACAAAGGGTCCTTATATAGGCAGAAGGTAGGAGATCGATCTGGTCCTTGATGAGATCGATCTCTCTTTGAATTTAGGAATGTTTTGGGGCAATTTTATGCCTAGGAGATCGATTTGTCGTGGGGTGGGATCGATCTGTTCCTTGAGGAGATCGATCTTCTGTTTACAGAATGCTTCATGAGATCGATCTGCTCCTTGAGGAGATCGATCTTCTCTTTACAGAAACATTTTGAGATCGATCTGTTTGCCTATGAGATCGATTTGCCTATCAGTTCTTGCACATTTCCTGCATTCTGGAGCCATGAGATCGATCTCTCATCCTTGGAGATCGATCCGGCCTTCACAAATTGTACTGCTGCCGCATCAATTTACAGAAAACTCTATATAAAACTTCCCAAAATCTACCCCATAGTCCATATTTCAGTCCATACACATTCAAGACTTAAAAACCTCATCTTTTTATACTTTATCATATTTAAAACTTGTGTGTACATTAACATGTCATAATTACATACACCAAATTACAATTCTCCTAAATGGGGTATACAAAATTCACAATTTTCACATCCTCCCCACCTTTAAAGAATTTGGTCCTCCAAATGCAACTCGACTCATCAAACAGATGGGGGTACTTCTCCTTCATGAGGCTTTCTAATTCCCAAGTTGCCTATTCCATTGAGTGATGTTTCCATAAAACTTTCACTAATGGGATGCTTTTAGTCCTAGGTACCTTCTCTTTTCTATCGAGAATCTGGACAGGTTCCTTAGTGTAGCTCATGTCCTCTTGTATGTCTATCTCTTCATACTCTATGACATGAGAAGGGTCCGGGTGGTACTTCCTCAACATAGATACATGAAAGACGTTGTGTATTCCAGACATCTGTGGGGGTAATGCCAACCTGTAGGCTACCTTTCCCACTCTCTCAAGAATCTCGAATGGTCCGATGTATCGAGGACTCAATTTTCCTTTCTTTCCAAATATCATGATACCTTTACTCGGTGATATCTTCAGAAATACTGCATCACCAACATCAAACTCGAGTGGCCATCTACGCACATCCGCGTAGCTTTTCTGTCTACTCTGTGCAACCTGTAATCTCTCATATATGAGTTTCACACTCTGCACAACCTGTTCAATAAGTTCGGGAGCATTTATCTTTCTGCCACCCACTTCTTCCCACACTATAGGGGATCTACACCTCCTACCATATAGAGCCTCAAAAGGTGTCATTCTAATACTCGCATGATAGCTATTATTGTACGCAAACTCTGCTAGGGGCAGGTGATCATCCCATTATCCCTTAAAATTCATCGTACACGCCCTCAATATGTGAGACCCCGTACATGCATAGCTATATATAGGAACATGGGAATGTAAATAAAATCATAAGTATGATGATACATTGTAATGTGAAGTATATGCAATGTAAGTTTATAAGATTATGTACACACTTGTAATAAGAATTGTGATTATACGTACAAGTTGCATTATGAATGAGTAGGAAGAAATAAACTTGAACACGAGAAGAATGTGATCGAAATGGAATATGAGTAGTATAGTAAATGGAAGGAAAGATTTACATAAGTGTATATTTCCATTCGAGTAATATCGTATATAATTGGTCATACAAAGATTCTACACAAGTTTTAATGCGTATGTAGTGAGGATGGATCCCATTTTCGAGTCTCAAAGATGAATGAATGAGGAAATGATCATGGTAGCAAATTAAGGGTGTTTGGTAAGGGTTGTTGCAGAGGAACTGCAAGAAATCTGGAATTTGTGAAGGCCAGATCGATCTCATAGGATGAGAGATCGATCTGGGAGAGCCAGAATGCTCTTATGTGAGAAATGGAAGGGAACAGATCGATCTCCAAAGGAAGCAGATCGATCTCTTTAGCTCTCGGGTTGGAAGCAGATCGATCTCCCATAAGACCAGATCGATCTCCTTAAGCTTCTGTTTGACAGCAGATCGATCTCTAGTCTCGACAGATCGATCTCCTGCCTTTAAAACGTCTTAGAAAAGAGGAATTTTAGAGGAACAGATCGATCTCCACCCAAGGAAGATCGATCTCATCAAGTCAAAACTATAAATGGGAGCAGTTGGATCATCAGAATTTCGGGGCAAAATCATTTTCTTTCCACTTCAACACAAAAAACCTAGCTTTCTCACTCCTAAATCCAGCCATTTTCAGTGAGATTTAAGGAAAAACTATTAGAGACAAAGTTGTTCACATCAAAGAGAAGAACAACATAGTTGGGAGGCAATTTCTCCATTTGTTGGATTTAAGCAACAAGGTGTATTTCCATTAGAGCAATGAAGAAATCAAGCTAGGTGAGTTCCTAATGCAAATACCCAAGTACATTTGTTTGGATATTGATATGGGAAATGGTTAGTATGCATAGACATGATAGGACTACCTAGAATGGTATGAAATGAAAATAACTTAGAAATAGTCAAGTGTGAGAAAGTGGAGTGTGGAAGTGTTTGTGATGAATGAGATACCTTGAGTGGAGGAACATGTTGTGAAAATGATTTGGACAAGTTGATATTGGGATAAAATGGTGAGATTTACCACAAAGGGTAAAAATATGTAATTAAGGCATTGGATAAGTGCTTAGTTGGATAAGAGTTAGAAACATTAACTCAAATGTTGATGGATGAATTTCAGTTTCGGATGATACGCCGGAGCAAGTCGAGATGAGAACGCAAGAAGCATAAAGGCGGATAGTTGCACACAAGTAAAACGAGGTAAGGGACTGTGTGTTAGCTATAGAGATGTTTGTACGTATTTTACGGTAATTTCGTAAATATATTGCTAGAGCTAGTACGATATTATAATTCTATGAAATGATATGGAAGCATGAAAAGTACTAGGATATATATATGTATTGAGAAATGGGATAGGGTAAGGAAATAGCATGATATGCATGTTTTCAATGTTTTTCTCTATTATACATTAATCTTGATGATTGAGAAACGTTGATGATAGATTGGCTAATTTTACATGTTTTAGCATGAAGAGGCATGCTGTATGAATAAACATGTTTTGAATTTTAAAAAGAGAAAATAGCCATCTATTAGTTTTGAGATGAGATTTGGTGTTGAAGCGTTAGCTCACACTCATTTTAAATGCCTTGATGTACCGTGCGGGAGTTTTAACTCGCACGAGGGTTTTGAGAAAGTGCGGGAACTTTGCTCGCACCTGTTTTGTTGAGTTAAGGTAAACCTGGGGGTCTGGGACCCAAGGGGATACCAGCCGACGGCCATTTGAACGGGCTGGGCCTTAACGATAGATTGTACCGCGCTGGAGCCTTGCGTTGACTGTGTGTCTCGCTGTTTGCTCGCCTGGTATATGAGACATGGTTTAGGATAAAAAAGTCCATCGGAGTTGGAGTATAGACTTGGGTCCACGGTCGTACGTAGAATAGTGTAGTCACCCGTTGGTATACTATGTACCGTGCTGGGTGCACGTGAGTACGAGTATCGCGTAGATGACACACGACGTATCTTCACCGTGAGTATACGAGGAGATGAGGTGGATTGAGATGAGCCGGAGGGTAGGACTGACCCATCCCCCTTCAGGCGAAGTGATATCCTATGCACACCTGATCAGTGAGGCCTGGGATCACTGACTATGGCCATAAGTCGTGGATATTTGATTGCCGAAAATTCCATGACTGTCTCAGAGATTTGAGAAACAGAGATAATCTCAGAAAAGAAAGAGAATTGCGGAAAGAATGATTTGAGAAATGAAAGAGATTTCGTGTTTTTGATAAATCTCTAATTTCACATTCGTGCCGTGAGGGCACTATTTATGAGCATGTTTTAAATGGAAATTTGACATTTGATTTACACGAAAATGCTATTGAGAAATATGTGTTTAAATGCATTGTTCGTATGATATTTCCATTTATAACGAAAACATGGTTTTGGTTTATGCATGCATGGGCTATGTAGGTAGTACGATATCTACATGCTAGCATACATTTCCTTACTGAGCTGTGGTTTGCTCATCCCACTATTTTCCCCCTCCAGGTACTGAGAAGTAAGAGAGCGGTGATCTCTAGATCTTCTGTGTTTAACAGCTCCCACAATCCGTAAAGGTATAAGATTTGTATACACGAGTATTTTGTATCTAATATATTGTATCGCACAGTTATATCTTGGAATTGTAAACAGTATTATGGGGATGATATGTAAGCACATGGTATTTATACAATTAATTTTGTGTATTTACACACACACCTGGGAGTGTGAATTAAAGTTTTAAATATTCCGCTGTAAATGAATGAATTTTTAGTAATTGCATCTTCTCACAGCCCAACCGTAGTAGAGAATGTATGGGTAGAAGGGTTCATAAAAGTGGGATATGACAGGCTTGGTATCAGAGCTTGGTTGGTCTGATGTGAGTTGATGCTTAGGACTAAGAAAACATACATCCCCAAGTTACTGTGCGATATTTAGATACAAATGTGTGTACGGAGCTGGTAGTGAATTAAATGTTGTTATAACGGAGGAAAGTTATCAGGCTAGTGAGTTATGCCTGAGAGACACCGCAAGAGGGGAGAGAGCTCGAGAGCTCGAGGGCAAAATGACAGGACTGAGAGGCACAGTGGATCATCCTCTAGTCATGAGCCCCAGGAACAGATAGAGGCTTCTGATCCTCGAATAACTCGATTGGAGGAAGACATGCGCACGATGATGACCATGATGGGTCAGATCATGGCTAGGTTTGAGGGTACACCTGGTACAGCGGGACAAGCTGCACCGAATCCCCCAGCAGCTGCACCTGAACCTGAGAATGTTGTACCTGCGCAAGCTGAACCGGCTAGGCCACGGGAACCTCATATTCGACCGGTACCTCCTCCGGTAGCGCCACATCAGCATGATGATGATTTGGGGTATGGATATGATTGTGATATGGAAAGATTGAGGCATTTTATGGACTTTAAGCCTCTTTCGTTTAGCGGGGTAAAGGATCCGACAGTGGCTGAGGACTGGATCAGCCAAATGGAGAAGTTATTCGACTTTTGTAGATGTTCAGCTATGGAGAGAGTAGCGTTTGCGGCCTTTGTATTGAGAGGCGAAGCAGAGCACTGGTGGAAGTCCACTAGGCCGATGTTAAGAGCTCAAGGAATGGTTATCACTTGGGATATGTTCTTGGACGTTTTCAGAGAGCAATACATCCCAGATACTGCTCGACGGAGACTACAGATGGAATTTCTGAATCTGACTCAAGGGAATGAATAGTTGATGAGTACGAGTCACGATTCACTTCACTGCGTAGATATGATCCGGACTCGATCAGGAGTGAGGCTATTAGAGTCCGTAGATTTGTAGATGGACTGAGGCCTTCGATCCGAGCGAAGTTGGCCCCATTTGATGTCGTTACATATAGAGAGGCCGTGCGACGGGCCCAGTTGTGCGAGCAGGATCATGACTTGCAGATTTCTGAGTTTAGTTGGGGTAAGGACAAGGGTCCGAGGAAGCTGGGAGATGGCAAGAGTGCCAAATTTGGTCGAAAATTCATGAGTAAGCGTCGAAGAGAGGTAGATGAGTTCCAGAAAAAGGTTGTTAGACCTTTTATGCCTCCGACTCAGACACCAGCCAGGGGTATAGTGATTGGTGGACCCCGACCGACTACAGATCAGTGTAGGTTATGCGGTCGATACCATGGTGGTAGGCCATGTCATCTTCAAGGTACCCGATGCTTCAGATGTGGTAAATTTGGACATTATGCCAGAGAGTGCCCGAAGATAGTTGAGGCAATTCCACAGAGGGGTAAAGAGCCAGAAAGGGTTCCTACAGTTGCACCTCCTGCAAAAAAGAAAGCCTCGGCTAAAGAAAAGGGAAAACAAGTTGTGGGTCAAGGCAGGGTGTATGCGATAGACCAGGCATCGGCTGATACCTCTTCTGAAGTGATAAAAGGTACAATCTTAATTTTCAATCTAGAGGTTATAGCTTTGTTTGATTCTGGTGCTACGCATTCCTTCATATCACCTGCATGTGCATCTAAGTTAAGAGGTTTTGTAGAGCTCACATACTTGAGTAGGACTTTACTAATAAGTACTCCTATGAGAGTGAGCCAATTAGTTGAACAAGTGTATAAAGATTATAAAGTGAGGGTAGGAAATAAGTGCATGACAGCCAACTTGATTTTGTTGAATATGTATGACATTGATGTAATTTTGGGAATGGATTGGTTAGCCGCCAATCATGCTGTCATAGACTGTCGTTCCAAGACCATTAAGTTTTCTCTACCTGAAGAATGTGTTGTAAGATTTTAAGAGAAGAAATGAAATCTTAAATTTTGTGTTAAGTAAAGTACTTTGGTATAAATGGCTTGAGTGTTGTTTTGAAGGTTTCGTTGCTTATGTGGTGGATTTGAACAAAGTACATCCGGATATGGAGGACATCTCAGTGGTCAGAGAATTCCCTGATGTCTTTCCAGACGATCTACCAGGATTGCCACCTGATAGAGAAACAGAATTCGGTATAGACTTGACGCCTGGAACCGAACCAATATCAAAGTCACCATATAGGATGGCTCCAGTTGAGTTAGAGGAATTAAGGAAACAGCTACAAGAGTTGTTAGAGAAGGGTTCATAAGACCGAGCGTCTCACCATGGGGAGCCCCGGTATTGTTTGTGAAGAAGAGAGATGGGAGCCTCAGGTTGTGCATTGACTATCGGATGTTAAACAAGGCTACCATCAAGAATAAGTACCCCTTACCACGCATTGACGATTTGTTGGATCAGCTTCGGGGAGCACAGATCTTCTCCAAGATAGATCTGAGGTCTGGGTATCATCAATTGAAGATTCGAAAGGAGGATGTGCCCAAGATAGCATTTCGTACCCGCTATGGCCATTACGAATTCTTAGTGATGCCTTTTGGGTTGACCAATGCGCCGGCAGCTTTTATGGCTCTAATGAACGAAGTATTCAAGCCATACCTGGACCAATTCGTAATTATTTTCATTGATGATATATTGGTGTATTCAAGGTCTAAAGAAGAGCATGAGCAGCACTTAAGGATTATTTTGCAAACCCTCCGAGAGAAAAGGTTATATGCCAAGCTTAACAAATGTGACTTTTGGCTAGAACAGATTTCTTTTCTAGGCCATGTTATATCGAAGGATGGGGTGTCAGTAGATCCATCCAAGATTGAGGCAGTTGTTCAGTGGGAACAACCTAGGACAGTCACAGAGATCAGAAGTTTTTTGGGTTTGGCTGGTTACTACAGGAGATTTGTAGAAGGTTTCTCTAGATTAGCTGCTCTATTGACACGTCTTACGAGGAAGAGTGTGGAGTTTTCATGGGATGAAGCTTGTGAGAGAAGTTTTCAGGAACTTAAGCGCAGATTAACCACCGCACCAGTTCTTGTCATCCCTAACAGTTCAGGGAATTACTCGGTGTATACAGATGCTTCGCATCAAGGACTAGGCTGTGTTTTGATGCAAGATGGAAGGGTAGTAGCTTATGGATCTAGGCAGTTGAAAGATCATGAGAAGAACTACCCCACTCACGATTTGGAGTTAGCGGCCGTAGTGTTTACGTTGAAAATATGGCGCCACTACTTATATGGTGAGAGATTTCAGATCTTTACGGATCATAAGAGTCTGAAATATCTATTCTCATAAAAGGAGTTAAACATGAGACAGAGGAGGTGGTTGGAACTCCTCAAGGACTATGATTGTGAGATCTTATACCACCCGGGGAAGGCAAATGTGGTTGCCGATGCATTGAGTCGGAAGAGTCTCGGGTTGGTATCTCATATGATGGTTAGAGAGCACGAGTTGTTGGAACAATTCACGAACCTTAGTCTGGATATGACCCTACCTGAGATTGGCAGCTATGGGATTATTGCTAGCTTGAGATTAGAACCGGAGTTGATTAAGAGAATCCGACAAGCTCAGCAAATTGATCAATGGTGTATTGTCATGATTAGCCAAATTCGGAAAGGGAAGGGTGCCGATTTCATATTGAGTCCAGATGGAATACTAAGGTTTAGAGATAGAATATGTGTTCCTAAGGATTTAGAGCTGAGAAAGCTGATCTTATCAGAGGCACACTCGTCGAGATACACGATACACCCGGGGAGTAGTAAGATGTATCAAAATCTCCGAAAAGCATATTGGTGGTCTGGAATGAAGAGAGACATAGCTGAGTATGTCGCTAGATGTCTCATTTGTCAGCAAGTAAAAGTCGAACATCAGAAACCAGGAGGATTATTACAACCTCTATCGATACCAACATGGAAGTGGGAGCATGTCACCATGGATTTTGTGATGGGGTTACCGAGAAACCGTAAGAACCATGATGCGATATGGGTGATAGTAGATCGGTTAACAAAATCGGCACATTTCTTGGCCATGAGATCTACAGATACATTGAGTGCACTGGCGAACCTGTATGTGCGAGAAATAGTGAGATTGCATGGAGTCCCAGTGAGTGTTGTTTCTGATCGGGATGCCCGCTTCACTTCCCACTTTTGGGGACATTTCCAGGAAGCGATGGGGACCCAATTGAGTTTTAGCACCGCTTTTCATCCTCAGACAGATGGTCAGTCAGAGAGGACTATACAGACCCTGGAGGATATGTTGAGAGCGTGTGTGCTGGATTTTAGAGGCTCATGGGACGATCATTTGCCATTGATTGAGTTCGCCTACAATAACAGTCATCACTCAAGTATTGGTATGGCCCCTTATGAGGCACTATACGGTCGTAGATGTCGATTGCCCATTGGTTGGGAAGAAGTTGGTGACAGACAATTGCTCGCTCCCGATTTGGTTAAGCAAGCCTCCGAGGATGTTCAGATAATATGCAAGAGGTTGCGAATAGCTCAAAGTCGACAAAAGAGCTACGCTGACAGGAGACTGAGACCACTTGAGTTTGATGTTGGCGAGTCCGTATTTTTGAAAGTATCTCCTTCTAAGGGAATAATGAGGTTTGGGAAGAAAGGAAAATTAAGTCCTCGTTACATTGGTCCCTTCGAGATTTTGGATAGAGTGGGAGAAGGAGCATATAGGCTAGCCTTACCACCTGAGCTAGCAGAAGTCCACAATGTCTTCCACGTTTCTATGCTTCGGAAGTACTACCCGGATCCGACACATGTAATTAGCTATGAGCCGTTGGAGCTCAAGAAAGATATGTCGTATGTCGAGAGACCGATCAGGGTGTTGGACAGGAAAGAGAAGGTGTTGCAGAACAAGACGATTTCATTGGTTAAGGTTTTGTGGCAACATCACACTGTGGAAGAGGCCACATGGGAATTGGAAAGTTTGATGCGAGAAAAGTATCCCGAGTTATTCACAGATTAAATTAATTCTAATTTGGAGGACCAAATTCTCTAAGTGGGGGAGAATGTGAGACCCCGTACATGCATAGCTATATATAGGAACATGGGAATGTAAATAAAATCATAAGTATGATGATACATTGTAATGTGAAGTATATGCAATGTAAGTTTATAAGATTATGTACACACTTGTAATAAGAATTGTGATTATACGTACAAGTTGCATTATGAATGAGTAGGAAGAAATAAACTTGAACACGAGAAGAATGTGATCGAAATGGAATATGAGTAGTATAGTAAATGGAAGGAAAGATTTACATAAGTATATATTTCCATTCGAGTAATATCGTATATAATTGGTCATACAAAGATTCTACACAAGTTTTAATGCGTATGTAGTGAGGATGGATCCCATTTTCGAGTCTCAAAGATGAATGAATGAGGAAATGATCATGGTAGCAAATTAAGGGTGTTTGGTAAGGGTTGTTGCAGAGGAACTGCAAGAAATCTGGAATTTGTGAAGGCCAGATCGATCTCATAGGATGAGAGATCGATCTGGGAGAGCCAGAATGCTCTTATGTGAGAAATGGAAGGGAACAGATCGATCTCCAAAGGAAGCAGATCGATCTCTTTAGCTCTCGGGTTGGAAGCAGATCGATCTCCCATAAGACCAGATCGATCTCCTTAAGCTTATGTTTGACAGCAGATCGATCTCTAGTCTCGACAGATCGATCTCCTGCCTTTAAAACGTCTTAGAAAAGAGGGATTTTAGAGGAACAGATCGATCTCCACCCAAGGAAGATCGATCTCATCAAGTCAAAACTATAAATGGGAGCAGTTGGATCATTAGAATTTCGGGGCAAAACCATTTCCTTTCCACTTCAACACAAAAAACCTAGCTTTCTCACTCCTAAATCCAGCCATTTTCAGTGAGATTTAAGGAAAAGCTATTAGAGACAAAGTTGTTCACATCAAAGAGAAGAACAACATAGTTGGGAGGCAATTTCTCCATTTGTTGGATTTAAGCAACAAGGTGTATTTCCATTGGAGCAATGAAGAAATCAAGCTAGGTGAGTTCCTAATGCAAATACCCAAGTACATTTGTTTGGATATTGATATGGGAAATGGTTAGTATGCATAGACATGATAGGACTACCTAGAATGGTATGAAATGAAAATAACTTAGAAATAGTCAAGTGTGAGAAAGTGGAGTGTGGAAGTGTTTGTGATGAATGAGATACCTTGAGTGGAGGAACATGTTGTGAAAATGATTTGGACATGTTGATATTGGGATAAAATGGTGAGATTTACCACAAAGGGTAAAAATGTGTAATTAAGGCATTGGATAAGTGCTTAGTTGGATAAGAGTTAGAAACATTAACTCAAATGTTGATGGATGAATTTCAGTTTCGGATGATACGTCGGAGCAAGTCGAGATGAGAACGCAAGAAGCATAAAGGCGGATAGTTGCACACAAGTAAAACGAGGTAAGGGACTATGTGTTAGCTATAGAGATGTTTGTACGTATTTTACGGTAATTTCGTAAATATATTGCTAGAGCTAGTACGATATTATAATTCTATGAAATGATATGAAAGGATGAAAAGTACTAGGATATATATATGTATTGAGAAATGGGATAGAGTAAGGAAATAGCATGATATGCATGTTTTAAATGTTTTTCTCTATTATACATTAATCTTGATGATTGAGAAACGTTGATTATAGATTGGCTAATTTTACATGTTTTAGCATGAAGAGGCATGCTGTATGAATAAACATGTTTTAAATTTTAAAAAGAGAAAATAACCATCTATCAGTTTTGAGATGAGATTTGGTGTTGAAGCGTTAGCTCACACCCGTTTTAAATGCCTTGATGTACCGTGCGGGAGTTTTAACTCGCACGAGGGTTTTGAGAAAGTGCGGAAACTTTGCTCGCACCTGTTTTGTTGAGTTAAGGTAAACCTGGGGGTCTGGGACCCAAGGGGATACCAGTCGACGACCATTTGAACGGGCTGGGCCTTAACGATAGATCGTACCGCGCTGGAGCCTTGCGTTGACTGTGTGTCTCGCTGTTTGCTCGCCTGGTATATGAGACATGGTTTAGGATAAAAAAGTCCATCAGAGTTGGAGTATGGACTTGGGTCCACGATCGTACGTAGAATAGTGTAGTCACCCGTTGGTATACTATGTACCGCGCTGGGTGCACGTGAGTACGAGTATCGCGTAGATGACACACGACGTATCTTCACCGTGAGTATACGAGGAGATGAGGTGGATTGAGATGAGCCGAAGGGTAGGACTGACCCATCCCCCTTCAGGCGAAGTGATACCCTATGCACACCTGATCAGTGAGGCCTGGGATCACTGACTATGGCCATAAGTCGTGGATATTTGATTGCCGAAAATTCCATGCCTGTCTCAGAGATTTGAGAAACAGAGATAATCTCAGAAAAGAAAGAGAATTGCGGAAAGAATGATTTGAGAAATGAAAGGTATTTCGTGTTTTTGATAAATCTCTAATTTCACATTCGTGCCGTGAGGGCACTATTTATGAGCATGTTTTAAATGGAAATTTGACATTTGATTTACACGAAAATGCTATTGAGAAATATGTGTTTAAATGCATTGTTCGTATGATATTTCCATTTATAACGAAAACATGGTTTTGGTTTATGCATGCATGGGCTATGTAGGTAGTACGATATCTACCTGCTAGCATACATTTCCTTACTGAGCTGTGGTTTGCTCATCCCACTATTTTCCCCCTCCAGGTACTGAGAAGTAAGAGAGCGGTAATCTCTAGATCTTCTGTGTTTAACAGCTCCCACAATCCGCAAAGGTATAAGATTTGTATACACGAGTATTTTGTATCTAATATATTGTATCGCACAGTTATATCTTGGAATTGTAAACAGTATTATGGGGATGATATGTAAGCATGGTATTTATACAATTAATTTTGTGTATTTACACACACACCTGGGAGTGTGAATTAAAGTTTTAAATATTTCACTGTAAATGAATGAATTTTTAGTAATTGCATCTTCTCACAGCCCAACCGTAGTAGAGAATGTATGGATAGAAGGGTTCATAAAAGTGGGGTATGACACAATATATCCTCCAGGGTCTGAATAGTCCTCTCTGACTGACCATCTGTCTGAGGATGATAAGCGGTACTAAAACTCAATCGAGATCCCATGGACTCTTGAAACTGGGTCCAAAATCTGGAAGTAAATCGGGAATCTCTGTCAAAAGTTGTGAGATTTGAGAATTTTAGATGTATTTTAATTATGTAATATGAACATGAAGTATAATTTATTGAGCTAAGTGAATTGTGGGAATGATAATTAGAGATTTATATGTTAAGTGTTTAAAATAGTGTGTAACTATGAGGACAGATCGATCTGGGAGAAGGAGAGATCGATCTGGTGAGTTATAAATGACAAGGAAGGAGGAATTTAAGGAGCAGATCGATCTGGGAGAAAGAGAGATCGATCTGGCGAGTTAAAAATGACAAGGAAGGAGGAATTTAAGGAGCAGATCGATCTCCAATGGAAGAGGATCGATCTCCTTATGATTCTGTTTGAGAGAAGATCGATCTCATGAGGAAGAGATCGATCTCCAAATGGTTCTGTTTGGGAGAAGATCGATCTCCTCAAGGAGCAGATCGATCTCATAAAGCCATAAAGAGATCGATCTCACCCCTCGACAGATAGATCTCCTAGGCATAAATTGCCCCAAATCGTCCCAAAAATTCATATGCAGATCGATCTCATCAAGAGACAGATCGATCTCCTACCCTCAGCCTATATAAGGAACCCCTGTTTTTCTCCTGCAATCTCACTTTCTCTCTCTTCCAACCCCCATTTTTACCGAAACCTAGCTTTCTCACTCATCCAAAGCACCCATTTCCGGCCAAATCAGAAGTTGTGGCAAGAAGGAAAGTTGTTCCTCATCAAAGGGAGAACAACATACTTGGAAATCGAGGGACGAATCGAATCGAGGCGTGGGTTGTGCGTCTCACAAGCTTTGGGTAATTTCTAAACTTCGATCCTTATATCTGAGATGATTTTGATGATAATGGTTGTTGTCATTGTGTTGAAATAGCTGAGAAATGATTAGGGATTGATGAAATTACAATGTGGTTGGAGTGATAATGATATTTAGCAATTTTGGGAATTTAAGCTATAAATGAAAATTTAGACAATGTGGTGAATTAGCATAGATAATTGGCATGAGAAATGTAGAAAGTTGAGATGTTGTGAATGAGAGTGTAGTTTGGGGTAGAGTTACGAGAATCAAGAGATTTGAGGCGTTATGAGCAATTATGCTCGATTTTGAGAATTGAGGTTTATGAGATAATTGAGTATTGATGTTTTAACATCGTTTGGACAGCTCGGGAGTTCTAGAGTGGAATGCGAGGCTAGTCCGTGATACGGGGGAAACGATTGCACTATACGAGGTGCAAAGAGGTAAAGGAAATCTAAACCATTTGTGTATGTGATTTGTAAACTATTATAGCATGATTTGTGGTTTATAAAACAAGCATGTTGAGTGTTGTGTTGAGTTATAATTGCACACGATTTTTATAGCCGGTTGGAGCCCATTGTTTTATGCGTTTATAAACTGAGTGTGAAATTGCTTTATAAACCGTTGAATTTTGTGTGAGTAATGAATTGGGCTCTACGTTAAGGCAATATCGAGATTTGAGAAATGTGTGTGTTCTTTGCCGGTTGGAACTCGGTTTTATTATGTTTTGTGTTGAGTACAAAACGATTTTCAAATGAGTTTTATGAGAGAAAAACCACTATGAGTTCTACGTGAAGGCAAACTAGTCTTATGTGATTAAGACTTAGGTGTGTAGTTTTGAGTACACACCGGGCATTGCTCTGGTAGCATGTAAGCCCGATTTCTTCTCCGTTCTGGTAACGTGAGAATAACCCATTCTGTGGCTATGCCACGTATACTTAGTGGCCGTTGCCACGTGTGAAACCCCATTTGGTGGCAGTTGCCACGTGATACCCCATTTGGTGGCCGTTGCCACGTGAGAAACCCCATTGGTGGCCGTTGCCACGTGATACCCCATTTGGTGGCCGTTGCCACGTGTGAAACCCCATTTGGTGGCCGTTGCCACGTGATACCCCATTTGGTGGCCGTTGCCACGTGAGAACCCCTAATTAGTGGCCGTTGCCACGTGAAACCCTATCCTGTGGCTGTGCCACGTGTAAATTAAATCAATGGCTATGCCACGTGTGTTTAGTGGCTATGCCACGTGTGAATTTAAATCAGTGGCTATGCCACGTGTGTTTAGTGGCTGCGTCACATGCATTATTATTTCAGTGATTTTATCATGTTCATTGAGAAAGCGTTTATCGCATTATTTTCACATGCTTTGTTATTGCTCTAGACTGAGCCTTTTTACTTCATGTTTTCACATGATTTGAGATATGAGAATATCGTTTTGAGTACTTTCATGCTATGGTTTTCAAATGAGTTTCACATACAAATGAATATTTTGTGATGTGCATTTTGGTTTATGAAATGAGTTCCTTATTCCCTTACTGAATGATTTAGAAGCTCACCCTATTTTCTTTCCCCATAGAGTTCTTCAAGTGAAAAAGGATCTCCCTGCGACGTACGGAGTAGTGGCTAGTGGAGGACTTGAGCTCCAGGCCATATATTGTATTTTGAGGTATCTTTTATCTTTTCATGTACCTAGACAATTATTATAATTGCAGACACTTGATGTATAACATTGTATGAGATGTATTAGGATTAATTAACTTGGTATTGAGAAATGTATATGATACAATATATATTATATTATGATGAGATCCTGAGGCATGATAATTATGATGATGTATGACACTGCACAGGAATGCACCCTTAATTGTGAATTAACAAGTAAAAAGTTTTAAATTTGCCATATTTTTTGCATTTTCGGGGCGTGACAGAGTTTTCTTGGTATCAGAGCTTAGGGTGTCTAGTACTGTCAGTGTCGGTTAAGTGGAATAGAATACATCCCAAGTGTCTGTAATAGTCTGGTCATGAACTGAAATTGAGGATTGAGATTTCAATCGATTTTGATATGTACGCGCAGGAGACGAATTAAGATAGAGAATGAGTGGACGATGAGGTCGTTCGAGGAGGCAGGCAGAGTCCCCTCCGCCACCTGTCCCACAACCAGAGAGTCCTAACTCTCGATTTAATCGGATTGAGATCGATGTGAGGCAAGGTTTTGAGCAGATGGCAGCGTTATTCACGCAACACTTTGGAGTTAATGCCTCGGGTACTACTCCTACACCACCACAAAGACCTCCCATACCCCCAATACCTCCCGTCACTCAGCCTGATGATAGAAGTATGGTCCGACTGAAGGATTTTCTGAAGATGAATCCACCCGCGTTTAGGGGAAAGAAGGATCCTACAGAGGCTGAGGAGTGGTTGACGGAGTTAAGAATTATATTTGATTATCTGGGGTGCACCGATGCTGAGATGGTCAGTATGAGTATCTATATGTTGAAAGGGAGAGCTCGAGATTCGTGAGGTACTACCCAGGGTATTCTGATGTCCCGCCAGGACGTGATTGGTTGGGAAGAGTTCCAGACAGCCTTTAGGACCCAATATGTACCACGAGCCGCCCAGAGAAAGAAACAGGCCGAGTTTTTGAGTTTGGTACAGGGTGACATGTCTGTGGATGACTATGAGAGCCAATTCACAGCGCTATTGAGATATGACCCAGAGACCTTTAAGAATGAAAAGCTCCGCACAGAGAAATTTATGTATGGGTTGAAGCCCATCATCAGAGATAGATTGATAGGGCTATGTATTATGGAGTTTGGAGATGCTCTGAGACGAGCACAAGAGATTGAAAGAGGAATTGAGATGGTACAATCCCAGAATGAGCTCAGAGTGGTGAATAGAGATAAGGGCAAGAGGCCAGCGATTTTCCAAATAGAGGCTCGGAGAGGTTCCTTCAGGAGAGGAAGGATTGAGGTACAGAAGGGTAGATTAGAGAGACCTAGAGGTTACCCTAACATTAGAGAGACCCCTCGAGATGTCAAGCCTGAGACAAGGTTTTGCAGAAATTGTGGCCGAATGCATGAGGGAAGTTGTACTGGGTCGATCCATGGATGTTTTAGATGTGGAGACATGGGTCACATGGTGAAGGATTGCCCTCAACCTCAGAAACCACATGTATTGGAGCCCACTAGACAACAGCCTCAGAGAGTGAATCCCCCGAGACGGGCCACTGCTGCAGAGAAAGGAAAGAGACCTGTTGCCCAGGGACGTGTGTTTGCCCTAGATAAGGAGACTGCTGACACTTCTGTAGAAACTATAAGAGGTACACTCTCTGTCTGTAATCATAAGACTCATGTGTTGATTGATTCAGGATCCACGCATTCGTTTATTTCTGAGCATTTTGCATGTAGATTAAACTTGAAGTTTGAACCTCTAGAATATATACTGCATGTAAATACCCCTATACGTGAATCCCAGAGAACTGAGTTAATCTGTAGAGAATGTGAGATAAAGGTGGGAGATAGAGTGATGTTAGCAGATCTAATCATGTTGAATATACATGGGTTTGATGTAATTTTGGGGATAGATTGGTTGGCAACCAATCGAGTGAGTTTAGATTGCTACACTAAGATTGTAACTTTCTCCCTACCTGAACCTTACAGTGTACGGTTGAGATATTGAGGAAATGTATATGTGGAATTCTAGTAAGTAATTTGAGAATTTTAATATTATTTTGAAGAATATTAAATATGATTGTTCATGTGAAGGTTATGAGACACTCATCTCAGACGATGAGTGGGAACATCCGAGGATTGAGGATATACCTGTGGTGTGTGAATTGTTGGATGTTTTCCCAGATAAATTGTCAGGTTTACCACCAGAGAGAGAGCTGGAGTTTACCATTGATTTGGTACCAGATACTCAGCCGATCTCTAAACCTCCCTACAGGATGGCATTAGTAGAACTTGAGGAATTGAAGAAACAACTACAGGAGTTATTGGATCAAGGGTTCATTAGGCCCAATGTTTCACCGTGGGGTGCACCGGTTTTATTTGTCAAGAAGAAGGATGGTAGTCTCAGATTATGCGTAGACTATCGGTTGTTGAACAAAGCCACGGTGAAGAATAAATACCCATTGACCAGGATTGATGATCTACTTGATCAGCTGAGAGGGGCATCAGTCTTTTCTAAGATTGATTTGAGATCGGGCTATCACCAATTGAGGATCAAGGAAGAAGATATTCCCAAGACGGCCTTCAGGACGAGGTATGGCCATTACGAATTTCTGGTGATGTCCTTTGGATTGACGAACGCCCCTGCAGCATTTATGAGATTGATGAACGAGGTGTTCAGAGACTATCTGGATAAATTTGTGATAGTCTTTATTGATGATATCCTGGTGTACTCTCGGTCGTATGAGGAGCATGCACAGCATTTGTGGTTAGTACTACAGATACTCCGAGATAAGCAATTATATGGAAAGCTTAGTAAGTGTGAGTTTTGGCTGGATCGGATAGCTTTCCTTGGTCATATAGTCTCAGAGGAAGGAGTATCAGTGGGCCCAAGCAAGGTGGAAGCTGTGCTTAATTGGGAGAGACCGAGGACAGTTACTGAGGTACGAAGCTTCCTTGGTTTGGCAGGGTATTACAGAAGATTTGTGGAAGGATTTTCAAGGATTGCCGCCCCTTTGACTAAGCTCACGCGCAAAGAGACTCCATTCATATGGACTGATAATGTGAGCTTAGTTTTCAGGAATTAAAGAGGAGGTTGACAGCGGCACCTTTGTTAACTATTCCTGAGGGATCAGGAGGATTCTCGGTGTATAGTGATGCATCTCATCAAGGATTGGGGTGTGTGCTTATGCAGCATGGAAGAGTGGTCGCATATGGATCGCGACAGCTGAAAGACCATGAGCGGAATTACCCCACGCATGATTTGAAGTTAGCCACTGTGGTATTTGCTTTGAAGATCTGGCGACACTACTTATATGGAGAAAGATTCCAGATCTTCACTAATCACAAGAGTTTGAGATATCTCTTTGATCAGAAAGAGTTAAACATGAGACAAAGGAGATGGATGGAACTCCTTAAGGATTATGACTGCGAGATTCTATATCATCCGGGCAAGGCAAATGTGGTTGCTGATGCCCTGAGCAGGAAGAGTATGATATCTGCTATGATGATCAGGGAATGGGATTTACTGGAGCAGTTTGTCGAACTTCGGATCAGGGTTAAAGAGATAGAGACTGGATTTGTGGCTAGCTTGCGAATAGAGCCCAGGATCATGGATCAGATTAGAACTGGGCAGCGCAGTGATCAGAGATTGATAGATATGGTTAGCCAAGCTGAACAGGGTTCGCAGTCGGATCTCACAGTCAGTGAGGATGGATTGTTGAGATTCAGAGGACGGATTTATGTACCGAATGACAATACCCTGAAGAGACAGATACTGAGAGAATCCCACTGCTCGCGATACACCATGCACCCAGGGAGTACTAAGATGTACCGAGACTTAAGAAAGGTGTATTAGTGGAGTGGTATGAAGCGAGACGTGGCAGAGTATGTGGCCAGGTGTTTAGTATGCCAGTAAGTGAAAGCTGAGCATCGGAAGCCCGGAGGACTACTACAGCCCTTACTTGTACCTACATGGAAATGGGAGCATGTCACTATGGACTTTATTATGGGTTTACCGAGGACCCGAAGAGGTCGTGACGCGATATGGGTCATTGTGGATAGATTGACCAAGAGTGCCCACTTCCTTGCCATCAAGAGCACAGATACTGTGGATGCCTTAGCTGAGCTGTATGTCAGCGAGATAGCTAGATTACATGGGGCTCCAGTGAGTATTACTTCTGATAGAGATTCCCGGTTTACTTCCAGATTTTGGACCTAGTTTCAGGAGTCCATGGGATCTTGATTAAGTTTCAGTACCGCCTATCATCCTTAGATAGATGGTCAGTCAGAGAGGACTATTCAGACCTTGGAGGATATGTTGAGGGGGTGTACGATGGATTTTAAGGGATCATGGGATGATCACCTGCCCCTAGCAAAGTTTGCATACAATAACAGCTATCATGCGAGTATTGGAATGGCACCCTTTGAGGCTCTATATGGTAGGAGGTGTAGATCCCCTGTAGCTTGAAAAGAAGTCGGTGACAGAAAGATAAATGCTCCTGAGCTTGTTGAGCAAGCCGTACAGAGTGTGAAACTCATATGTGAGAGGTTACGGGCTGCACAAAGTAGACAGAAAAGCTACGCGGATGTACGTAGATGGCCACTTGAGTTTGAGGTTGGTGATGCAGTATTTCTGAAAATATCATCGAGTAAGGGTATCATGCGATTTGGGAAGAAAGGGAAATTGAGTCCTCGATACATAGGACCATTCGAGATTCTTGAGAGAGTGGGAGAGGTAGCTTACAGATTAGCATTACCCCCATAGATGTCCAGAATACACAATGTTTTTCATGTGTCTATGTTGAGGAAGTACCACCCGGACCCTTCTCATGTCATAGAGTATGACGAGATGGACATTCAAGAGGATATAAGCTACACTGAGGAACCAGTCCAGATTCTTGATAGAAGAGAGAAGGTACTGAGAACTAAGAGCATCCCATTAGTGAAAGTTTTATGAAAACATCACTCAATGGAAGAGGCAACGTGGGAACTAGAGAGTCTCATGAAAGAGAAATACCCCCATCTATTCGAATAGTTGAATTGAATTTGGAGGACCAAATTCTATTTAAGGTGGGGAGGATGTGAGATCTGAGAATTTTAGATGTATTTTAATTATGTAATATGAACATGAAGTATAATTTATTGAGCTAAGTGAATTGTGGGAATGATAATTGGAGATTTATATGTTAAGTGTTTAAAATAGTGTGTAACTATAAGGACAGATCGATCTGGGAGAAGGAGAGATCGATTTGGTGAGTTATAAATGATAAGGAAGGAGGAATTTAAGGAGTAGATCGATCTGGGAGAAGGAGAGATCGATTTGGTGAGTTAAAAATGACAAGGAAGGAGGAATTTAAGGAGAAGATCGATCTCCAATGGAAGAGGATCGATCTCCTTATGATTCTGTTTGAGAGAAGATCGATCTCATGAGGAAGAGATCGATCTCCAAATGGTTCTGTTTGGGAGAAGATCGATCTCCTCAAGGAGCAGATCAATCTCATAAAGCTATAAAGAGATCGATCTCACCCCTCGACAAATCGATCTCCTAGGCATAAATTGCCCCAAATCGTCCCAAAAATTCAAATGCAGATCGATCTCATCAAGAGGCAGATCGATCTCCTACCCTCAGCCTATATAAGGAACCCTTGTTTTTCTCCTGCAATCTCACTTTCTCTCTCTTCCAACCCCCATTTTTACCGAAAGCTAGCTTTCTCACTCATCCAAAGCACCCATTTTTCGCCAAATCAGAAGTTGTGGCAAGAAGGAAAGTTGTTCCTCATCAAAGGGAGAACAACATACTTGGAAATCGAGGGACGAATCGAATCGAGGCGTGGGTTGTGCGTCTCACAAGCTTTGGGTAATTTCTAAACTTCGATCCTTATATCTGAGATGATTTTGATGATAATGGTTGTTGTCATTGTGTTGAAATAGCTGAGAAATGATTAGGGATTGATGAAATTACAATATGGTTGGAGTGATAATGATATTTAGCAATTTTGAGAATTTGAGCTATAAATGAAAATTTAGACAATGTGGTGAATTAGCATAGATAATTGGCATGAGAAATGTAGAACGTTGAGATGTTGTGAATGAGAGTGTAGTTTGGGGTAGAGTTACGAGAATCAAGAGATTTGAGGCGTTATGAGCAATTATGCTCGATTTTGAGAATTGAGGTTTATGAGATAATTAAGTATTGATGTTTTAATATCGTTTGGACAGCTCGGGAGTTCCAGAGTGGAATGCGAGGCTAGTCCGTGATACGGGGGAAACGATTGCACTATACGAGGTGCAAAAAGGTAAGGGAAATCTAAACCATTTGTGTATGTGATTTGTAAACTATTATAGCATGATTTGTGGTTTATAAAACAAGCATGTTGAGTGTTGTGTTGAGTTATAATTGCACACGGTTTTTATAGCCGGTTGGATCCCATTGTTTTATGCGTTTATAAGCTGAGTGTGAAATTGCTTTATAAACCGTTGAATTTTGTGTGAGTAATGAATTGGGCTCTACGTTAAGGCAATATCGAGATTTGAGAAATGTGTGTGTTCTTTACCGGTTGGAACTCGGTTTTATTATGTTTTGTGTTGAGTACAAAACGGTTTTCAAATGAGTTTTATGAGAGAAAAACCACTATGAGTTCTACGTGAAGGCAAACTAGTCTTATGTGATTAAGACTTAGGTGTGTAGTTTTGAGTACACACCGGGCATTGCTCTGGTAGCATGTAAGCTCGATTTCTTCTCCGTTCTGGTAACGTGAGAATAACCCATTCTGTGGCTGTGCCACGTATACTTAGTGGCCGTTGCCACGTGTGAAACCCCATTTGGTGGCCGTTGCCACGTGATACCCCATTTGGGGGTCGTTGCCACGTGAGAAACCCTATTGTGGCCGTTGCCACGTGATACCCCATTTGGTGGCCGTTGCCACGTGTGAAACCCCATTTGGTGGCCGTTGCCACGTGATACCCCATTTGGTGGCCGTTGCCACGTGAGAACCCCTAATTAGTGGCCGTTGCCATGTGAAACCCTATCCTGTGGTTGTGCCACGTGTAAGTTAAATCAGTGGCTATGCCACGTGTGAATTTAAATTAGTGGCTATGCCACGTGTGTTTAGTGGCTGCGCCACGTGCATTATTATTTCAGTGATTTTATCACGTTCATTGAGAAAGCGTTTATCGCATTATTTTCACATGCTTTGTTATTGCTCTAGACTGAGCCTTTTTACTTCATGTTTTCACATGATTTGAGATATGAGAATATCGTTTTGAGTACTTTCATGTTATGGTTTTCAAATGAGTTTCACATACAAATGAATATTTTGTGATGTGCATTTTGGTTTATGAAATGAGTTCCTTACCCCCTTACTGAGCGATTTAGAAGCTCACCCTATTTTCTTTTCCCCCAGAGTTCTTCAAGTGAAAAAGGATCTCCCTGCGACGTACGGAGTAGTGGCTAGTGGAGGACTTGAGCTCCAGGCCATATATTGTATTTTGAGGTATCTTTTATCTTTTCATGTATCCAGACAATTATTGTAATTGCAGACACTTGATGTATAACATTGTATGGGATGTATTAGGATTAATTAACTTGGAATTGAGTAATGTATATGATACAATATATACTATATTATGACCAGATCCTGAGGCATGATAATTGTGATGATGTATGACACTGCACAGGAATGCACCCTTAATTGTGAATTAATAAGTAAAAAGTTTTAAATTTGCCCTATTTTCCGCATTTTCGGGGCGTGACAGAAGTAATACTCACTAGAGCCCCATGTAATCTAGCTAACATATAACTCAGCTAAGGTATCCACAGTATCGGTGCTCTTAATGGCAAGGAAATGGGCACTTTTCGTCAGTCTATCCACTATGACCCATATCTCATCACGACCCCTTCGGGTCTCGGTAAACCCATAATAAAGTTCATGGTGACGTGCTCCCATTTTCATGTAGGCACAGGTAAAGGATGCAATAATCCTCCGGGCTTCCGATGCTCAGCTTTCACTTGCTGGCACACTAAACATCTGGCTACAAAATTTCTCACGTCTCGCTTCATACCACTCCATCAATATACCTTTCTAAAATCTCGATACATTTTAGTACTCCCTGGGTGCATGGTGTATCGCGAGCAGTGGGATTCTCTCAATATCTGTCTCTTCAAGGCATCATCGTCCGGTACACAAATTCGTCCTCTGAATCTCAACCGTCCATCTTCACTGATTATGAGATCCGATTGCGAAGTTTGCTTGGCTTGATTAACCATGTTAATTAACCTTTGATCATCACGCTGCCCAGTTCTAATCCAATCTATGATCCTGGGCTCTATTCGCAGGCTAGCCAAAAATCCAGTTTCTACCTCTTTAACTCTGATCCGGAGTTCGGTGAATTACTCCAATAAATCCCATTCCCTGACCATTATAGCAGATATCACACTCTTCCTGCTCAGGGCATCAACAACCACGTTCGCCTTTCCCGAATGGTACAAAATCTCGCAGTCATAATCCTTAAGGAGTACCATTCATCTCCTTTATCTCATGTTTAACTCTTTCTGATCAAACAGATACCTCAAACTCTTGTGATCAGTGAAGATCTGAAATCTTTCCCCATATAAGTAGTGCCGTCAGATCTTCAAGGCAAACAGCACAACAACTAACTCCAAATCATGCCTAGGGTAATTCCGCTCATGATCTTTCAATTGTCGTGATCCATAGGCGACCACTCTCCCATGCTGCATGAGCACACACCCTAATCCTTGATGGGAAGCATCACTGTACACTGAAAATCCTCCTAATCCATTAGGTATAGTCAACACGGTGTCGCTATTAATCTTCTCTTTAATTCCTGAAAATTAAGCTCACATTGATTGGTCCATATGAACGGAGTCTCCTTGCTTGTGAGCTTAGTCAAAGGAGTGGCAATCTTGGAAAATCCCTCCACAAATCTTTTGTAATAACTTGCCAAACCAAGGAAACTTCGTACTTCAGTAACTGTCTTCGATCTTTCCCAATTAAGCAAAGCTTCTACTTTAATTGGATCAACTGATACTCCCTCCGCTGAAACTATATGACCAAGGAAAGCTATCTGATCCAGCCAAAACTCACACTTACCAAGCTTTCCATATAATTGCTTATCTCGAAGTATCTGAAGTACTAACCACAAGTGCTGTGCATGCTCCTCATAAGACCGAGAGTACACCAAGATATCATTAATAAAGACTCACAAACTTATCTAGATAGTTTCTAAACACCTCGTTCATTAACCTCATAAAGGCTGCAGGGGCGTTCGTTAATCCAAATGGCATCATTAGAAATTCATAATGGCCATATATTGTCCTAAAGGTCGTCTTCGGAATATCTTCTTCCTTAATCCTTAATTGGTGATAGCCCGATCTCAAATCAATTTTAGAGAAGACTGAAGCCCCTCTCAGCTGATCAAGTAGGTCATCAATCTTGGGTAATGGATATTTATTCTTCACCGTGGCTTTATTCAACAGTCGGTAGTCTATGCATAATCTGAGACTATCATCCTTCTTCCTCACGAATAACACTGTGCTCCCCACGGTGAGACACTAGGTCTAATAAATCCTTGATCCAATAACTCATGTAGTTGTTTCTTCAATTCCTCAAGTTCCACTAATACCATCCTATATGGAGGTCTAGAGATAGGCTGAGTATCTAGTACTAAATCAATGGTAAACTCCAGCTCTCTCTCTGGTGGTAAACTTGGCAACTCATCTGGGAAGACATTCAAAAATTCACACACCACATGTATATCCTTAATCCTCGGATGTTCCTGCTTATCATCTGAGATGAATGTTTCATAACCTTTACATGAACAACCATATTTAGTACTCTCAAAAGCAACATCAAAATTTCCAATTTGCTTACAAAAATTCCATACATTTGTTTTCTCAATATTTCAAACGTACACTGTAAGGTTCTGGTAGGGAGAAAGTTACAATCTTAGTGTAGCAGTCTAAACTCACTCAATGGGTTGCCAGCAAATCCATTCCCAAAATTACATCAAACCCAGGTATATTTAGCATCATTAGATATGCTAACATCACTCTATCTACCACCTTTATTTCACACCCTTTACAGATTAAATCAGTTCTCTGGGACTCACGCATAGGGGTATTTACATGTAGTACATACTCTAGAGGTTCAAACTTCAAATTTAATCTACATGCAAAATACTCAGAAATAAACGAGTGCGTGGACCCTGAATCAATCAACACATGAGCCTTATGATTATAAACAGAGAGTGTACCTCTTATAGTTTCTGCTGAAGTGTCTGCTGTTTCCTTATCCAGAGCAAACACACGTCCCATTGTAACGAGCTTCTTTCCTTTCTCTACAGCAGTGGCCTGTCTCGGGGGATTCGCTCTCTAAGGCTGCTGTCTAGTAGGCTCCGGAGCATGTGGTCTCTGAGGTTAAGGGTAGTCTTTTACTCTGTAACCCATGTCTCTACATCTAAAGCATCCATAGATCAACCCAGTACAACTTCCTCATGCGATCGGCCACAATTTCTGTAAACTCTTATCTCAAGCCTGACATCTAGAGGGGTCTCCCTGATGATAGGATAAGCTCTGGGTCTCTCCAATCTGCCCTTCTGTACCTCAATCCTTCCTCTTTTAAAGGGACCTCTTCGAACATCTGCCTGGGAAATCGCTGGCCTCTTGCCCTTATCCTGAGTCACTGCACTGAACTCATTCTAAGATTGTACAATTTTGATTACCCTCTCAATCTCTTGTGCTCGTCTTAAAGCATCTCCAAACTCAGTAATACACAGCCCTATCAATCGATCTGATGATGGGATTCAATCCATACACAAATCTCTCTGTGCGGAGCTCTTCAATTTTGAAGGTATCTGGATCATACCTCAGTAGAGCGATAAATCGGCTCTCATAATCATCCACAAACATATCCCCCTATACCAGATTCAAAAACTCTGCCTGCTTCCTTCTTTGAGCAGCTCGTGGTACATATTGGGCTCTAAATGCTGTTTAAAACTCTTCCCAGCTAATCACATCTTAGCTGGACATCAGGATACCCTGGGTAGTACCCCACCAATCTCAAGCTCTCCCTTTCAACATATAAGCTCTCATACTGACCCTCTCAGCATTAGTGCATCCCAAATAGTCAAATATGACTTTCAACTCAGTCAGCCACTCCTCAGCCTCTGTGGGATCTTTTCTCCCTTTGAATGTGGGCGAATTCATTTTAAAAAAGTCCTTTAATCGAACTATACTTTTGTCATCAGGCTGAGTGACGAGAGGCACTGGGTCCATCTATACTGAGGGCACGGGAGGTCCTTGTGGTGGGGTAGGAGTAGTACCTGAAGCATTAACTCCAAAATGTTGCATGAATAGTACCTTACAGCACATCATGCTCAATTCGGTTAAATCGAGAGTTAGGACTCTCCAGTTGTGGGGCTGGTGGTAGAGGTGGCTCTGCCTGCCTCCTCGAACAACCTCGTCATCTACTGATTTTCTATCTTAGTACGTTTCCTGCGCGTACACATCAAATTCGATTGAAATCTCAATCCTCAATTTCAGTTCATGACCAGACTTATACAGACACTTGGGATGTATTCTATTCCACTTGACCAACAATGACAGTACTAAACACCCTAAACTTTTATACCAAGTAAACTCTGTGACGCCCTGGAAGTGCGAAAAACAGGGCAAAAGTAAATTTTCTTATACATCAATTCACAATTAAGGGTGCATTCCTGTGCAGTGTCATGCATCATCATATATAATTTATAAAGTTAGACCTCAGGATCTCATTATCTCATAGTTATATCATACCATATACATTGCTCAATTCAAGGTTAATTAATCCAAAGACATCTCATACATCATTTTACATCAAGTGTCTGTAAATATAACTTAAGTCTGGGTACATGAAATATTAAAATATACCTTAAAGTACAATATATGGCATGGAGCTCAAGTCCTCCACTAACCACTACTCCGTACGTCGCAGGGAAACTCTCTTCAGTTGAAGAAATCTGGGGGGAGATAAAACAGGGTGAGCTTCTAAATCGCTCAGTAAGGGGTTAAAGGACTCATTTATAAAATAATGATTTGCACAACACAATCATTTTGTTTTGTGGGTGAAAATCCAATAAACTCAGTAGAAAAACGTAGCATGAATAATTAAAACATCATCTCAATTCATTTCTCAAAGCTCATGTAGAAACATGATAATAAATGACTCAAACCATGATTACAAGCATGTATAAGATAGGATACGATAATGGCATTTCTAATAAAACGTGATAAAAATCACTGCAATAGTAATGCACGTGGTACAGCCACAAAACACAATCTCTTGTGTAAAACGAGACTAGGTAAATAAAACTCATATAAAAACTCGTCATGGCACATCAAAACGATTGAACTCGTCCCCTAGGCGGACATCCCAATTGAGGGATTTCGTCGAGAATAGTACACCCATGGCCATGGTTCGTTGTAGACTTGATCAAAGCCGTACAACCATTGGTCTTACATGCTATTAAAGTACGACCCAGTCTTACATGCTATCCGAGCAATGCCACCTATCGCTGCCAGAGCGATGTCATCTCACGTTACTAGAACGAAGGAATATCAGACTTACATGCTACTAGAGTAAGGCTCGGACTTACATGCTACCAGAGTAAGGCCTGATGTGTATTCAACATGACACACCTAAGTCTCAGTAATAGCCATTATCAAATAAAATCGTTTTGCCTTCATGTAGCACTCATAGTGGTTTTCTCATAAAACTCATCTCAAAATCATTTTGTACTCAACACAAAACATGTCAAAACCGAGCTCAAGCCGGTAAAACCATGCACACATTTCTCAAATCTCGGTACGCCTTAACGTCGAGCCCAAATCACATTTTCACTTTTTAAACTCAAAACGGTTGTAAAACAATTCCACATTTAGTTTACAACTCATAAAAATTGGGCCCCAACCGGCTATAAAATCGTATGCAATAACTCATTCTCAACTCATAAAAACATGCTTGTTTTCTCAAATCACATTTCATGCTACAATGTCATCACAAAATCGAATACACAAATGAGTTTAAGTTTCCCTTACCTCGTTGCACCTCGAATAGTGCAATCGTTCTCCCAAACGACGGACTAGCCACGCATTCCTCTTTGAAACTCCTGGGTTGTCCATATGATGTTAAAACATCAATAATTCATCTCAATCACATCATCGAGCACATATTTGCTCACATTCTCGTTAAATACTACAAACTTCATTTTTCTCATATTCCTATCCTAATCCACATTCTCATCCACTACATTTCAAATCCTACTTTTTTCATGCATAATGTCCATGCCAAAATCACCTCATTGCCTCAGTTCTGATTTATAGCCAAAATCCACAAAATTACCACAAATGGTATAATATCATCATCACTTTAATAAAATCACAATTTCATTAACTCTAATCATTTCCTAGGTATTTTATCACAATACCCAAAATCACAATCCCCAAAATCACCTTAATATCAAAGGTTAAAACTTAGAAATTTACCCAAAACTTATGGAGAGCTCTATTCACACCTCAATTCGATTCGTCCTTCGATTTTCAAGTATGTTGTTCTCCTTTGGGTGAGGAACAACTTTCCTTCTTGCCTCTGCCTGAGATTCGGATGGAAATGGGGGTTTTGGTGGAGAGAGAAAGCTAGGTTTTCAAAAATGGCGATTTAGGGAGAGAGAGATTGATTTCCAGAAAAACAAAAAATCCTTATATAGGCAGAAGGTAGGGGATCGATCTGGTCCTTGATGAGATCGATGAATTTGGAAACATTTTGGGGTAATTTTATGCCTAGGAGATCGATCTGTCGTGGGGTGGGATCGATCTCATAATTGCTCCATAAGATCGATCTGTTCCTTGAGGAGATCGATCTTCTGTTTACAAAATGCTTCATGAGATCGATCTGCTCCTTGAGGAGATCGATCTTCTCTTTATAGAAACATTTTGAGATCTATCTGTTTGCCTATGAGATCGATCTGCCTATCAGTTCTTGAACATTTCCCGCATTCTGGAGCCATGAGATCGATCTCTCATCCTTGGAGATTGATCTGGCCTTCATAGATTGTACTGCTGCTGAATCAATTTGTAGAAAACTCAATATAAAACTTCTTCAAAATCTACGCCATAGTCCATATTTCAGTCCATACACATTCAAGACTTAAAAACCTCATCTTCTTATACTTTATCATATTTAAAACTTGTGTGTAAGTTATGTCACGACTCTTTTTCATTCTTTTTAACCAAAAATCACTATAAATTTTTTTTTTGAGATCTGCTGTTACCTTACCCGGTCGTGACCAAACTCACCACATACAGTTGGGTTGTGAGTCAATAAAAATCACCACTTACCATTCATCCACAATTAATAAAAATGATGTCATATATTTTAAATTAAATCATTCACTTATACAGAACATGTTTACTGACATGTACATCCCCCATAATTACAACTCAATCATTACTGTGCCATTACATTGTTTAGATACAAAAAGAACCCCGTGTATATACCTTTCGGCGATGGAAACAGCGGATGTCCAAAAACACAATGCCTCAGTCCTCACTGGGCTACTATGCACGCTTTGTAGGAGAGGGAAAATAGAGAGGGATGAGCAAACCACACGCTCAATAAGGCAATAATGCAAGCATGGTAGATAACTACTCTATCTACATGCTGATAGTGTTATGCATAAATCGTTTATGGTAGGAGCATGAGGAAGTAAAACTATGCCATATGAGTATACATATATATCATGTATCAAAATCATGTACATTGGCATATAAAACATAGTAAAAACATCATGAATAAATCATCTCATGCTCAATCTCATTTAAATTCATAAAAATGGCAATTCATTAAGAAACCTCCTTTTTAAATCACAATTGCAACCTCTTTTCTCCAGTATCAAAATCCCATCGAAATCAATTTTCAATCACAAACATCAGCATTAATTCACAAATCAAGTCCTGAAGGCTCGACCCCTCCCTCGGGTCTACCTCGGGACAGTCACAATCACACTTATAGGTTAAAATCATGTGGTAGTAGGTAAATCAAGCAAGGAGACAGGTTACTATAACTCATACTCATAGACTATGTTGGCCAACTATGTCACATATCATCCCAGACTACACGGATCCCGGTGTGCGGGGTATCATGCTGGTACGAAGGTGGGTTAGTTCTTCGCCAGACTTTCTCAAATCAAGTAACCACCACACGGTACATCGTACTCCATGTGATATACACGGTACTTCGTACTTTGCGGACCCATAACATGGTTGGGGGTGCCTGTATTAGGTCTTATCTACCCCTTACCGAGTGAAACCTCTAGTCTCAAGTGCATGTGGGAGTACTCTTAATACCAGGTCCTAGCCCCACATGGCCTTGCTCGCCCCTGTTGGGTTCCTTGATTTAGGTCCTAGCCCCCCACCCTCACCCCACTCAAGAGGTCTGTTAGGCCTGTTGGGTTCCCTGAATGGATTATGTCAGGTCCTAGCCCCTCACCTTCATCCCACTCAAGAGGTCTGTCAGGCCTGTTGGGTTCCCTGAGTTAATCTGTATTACCCTCACCACGGCTTCATACATACCACAGTGTGAAAACCAGAGCGAGCTATGCTCTAGCACGAATTCATGCATCAAAATCAATCACCTCGTATGAGTAATGCTCTAGTACGACATTTATGCATAAAAACATGTAGAACATAGCTCCAGTACGGTTATATGCATAAGAAAATCATCGAAAACCACTTATGAGCAAAAGCTCCAGTACGGTTTATAAAACATCACCCCAAATCAAATCAAAGTGTGAGCTAAGCTCCAGCACGTTTCACACAAGTGAAAACACTGAAATCCAGCGCGAGCGAGGTTCTAGCGCGATTTATGTCATACAAATACGATAGGCAGCTCATACACAATCGAACAATCCCGAAAATTGCGTTTAGCACTTCACAAATGCTTTTTCCACAACATCAACAAAACACTAGCCGGCCCATCTACAAGCTTGCTTAAAACAAAGCAATTACATTTTGTAAAACATCAAAACATTAGATTTATGAAATTATTAGCCTTACTATCCCATTTCATAGAATCCACTTCAAAACCAAAATCACGTATATACTTATCATCATTCATGAATACCATCAATCATTTACTTGAGCAACCATGCATTTCATAAAACACCCAATATTCACCCACAAGTTCAAAGTACAAGATCTATCTCTATATACTCATAAAATTCCCTTACCTGGAATCGTGATGCGTGATTCCACTTCTTTAAAGCTGCTTACTTGTACAGCTTGATTCGTTTCTAGCGGACTCTTCGGGACTGCACATAAACAAAATTTTGAATCGTTTTAGCCTATTATAATCTAACTTTTGCATTTACTATAGTCGATTCGACTTATAGTCTCTATTAATGCTTGTGAGGCCTTGCTTTATTATTCTACCCATAACTCAAGTAGATGGATTCTCTTAGGCCTCTTAACTTATTCTAAATTGATATTAAATTGATATTAGGCTCATGGTTCACAAATTTCCCCACTATGGCCTTTCATCAAGCCTTACTTATACTCATCCTCATAAATTCACTAAACTCACTTTATAGCTTCATTTACCCATTTCATATCATTTACATTACTCTAATAGCTACTTTAGCATACCCATAATTCATCAACTCACTTAACTTTTACCTTCTCACACTAGGTTCAATCCATTTTCTAGGTTACATTAGTTTCTAACATAACTTAGGTGTTTCCAACCATCCATACTCATGCCAAACAACTCCAAAATCAATTAAATAGACAATGTACCAGAGTTGGAGTGTTAGAATTTTACCAAATCCAATTTCTCTTCTTGCTCCAAATGTCAATGCCTTTTGCTCTTTCAATACCCCAATGTGGTTTTTGATTCCCAACTATGTTGTTCTCTTCCTCAAGATGAACAACTTTACTTCTAATGGTCTCTCTTCAGATCTTACTGGAATGGGTGGATTTTAGAGAGAGAAAGTTAGGTTTTTTGGTTGAAAATGGAAGGATGATGTTTTTCCTGAAATTTTTAGATTTTCAGCACTCCTTTTATAGAAATCGCTTGAGGAGATCGATCTGGTCCCCTTAAATCCCTCTTTTTCATGATATTTTAAGCATGAGATCGATCTGTCGAAGCTTAAGATCGATCTACTCCCAAACAGAGAGATAAGGAGATCGATCTGTATGCTTGAGGATCGATATTTTCATTACAGAATGGTTAGGAGATCGATCTGGCCCCATTGGAGATCGATTTACTCTATTCCATTGCCCAAATAAGAGCATTTTGGCTCTTTCAGATCGATCTCTCATCCTATGAGATCGATCTGGCCTTCATATTTTCCAGATTTTCTGCAGTTTTCTTGCTGTAACTTACACCAAAACATCCTTAATCTGCTGCCATAGTCATTTTCTCATCCATCCACCTTTATGACTTGAAAATGGCATCCATTCATACCTTATACACATTGAAACTTGTGTGCATTCCTTGTATATCCAAAGGTATACTATATAAAACTAAATGAAAGCATTTGTATTCATGCAACTTCCTTCCATTTACCACAGTACTGATTTTGATTTCCAATCACATTCATCACTTATAAGAACTCATTTCTTCATATTCATACACAATGAAACTTGTATGTACATTACTAATCATATTACACATATGTACATTGAATCCATGGACTTACATCAATTACACTTTACATTACAAGTCCATTAGCATTCATTAATCCAATTACACACGTTACAACTATACATGTACGGGGTCTCACACATTAACATGTCATAATTACATACACTAAATTACAATTCTCCTAAATGGGGTATACAAAATTCACAGTTCTCACACACATACAGAGTGTAGGTAAGGTGTCTATATTTGTTAACTCCCAAGCTTAGAAAATTCCATATAGATTTAAGATGACCGACTTTCCACATTTGCCACAAACCAAAATTCTTTTCCCTCTTTTGAAATTAAGCCAAACTAACTTTTCGTCATAAAAAGGTAAGAAGGTAGTAAAACTTTTTGAAGACATGAGCTTATCCAAATTATTGATGCACAGTTAGTGTGGTGATTTGCCATTCATTGCATGTTTCTGGTTAACATAGACTCTTGAACTTTACATGTCTTCCATGTTAAAATTCTCTCTTATAACTTAAGATTTTCCTTTTGTAAGTAAAAGTCATATGTTCCAATTCCTTATTTCTTAACTCAACTCGTTGAATTTTGGTTTCCATCTCTAACAGTCTTATCTTATCTTGCTTCAAAAGCTCTTTTTCCTCAAGGAGACATGTCATACTATTAATCAACTCTCTATTTCTATTTTCTAACTCACCAACCTTGGTCTATAAGTCTTTAACAGATGTTGTGGCTTGAGCTTTCAAGTTGTTAACACCTTGAAATTGGTTGATTTTGTTCCTAAATGTTAAAATTTCCTCTTCAAGTTTCTTGATTTTTAACTTAAGAGTTTCAAAAATTTTACTTTTAACAATATAAGGGAAGTACCTCTTAATAACTCTCTCTAGGATACTGGAAAAGAATGATACAGGAGTTGATGTCGCAAAAATAAGGAGGTCGAATGCGAAGCTTGTCCTGATCTCTCTTGTTGCATACATGCAACCTCATCCAAACAAACATTTTGGAAGTGATCAAAATCCTTGATGAAAGAAATCCAAAAATCTCCTTCAGAATCTTCAAGTTCACCATCATCATCGTCGTTGTCATCGTCGTCGTTGTCGTCATCATCATTGTCAAAGCTTTCCATTGAAGAGGTTTTATCACGACCCCCAATCTACCGAAAAATTGCTACCACTTTTTTGATCCATTATTCTTACCGTTCTCTGATCATGAACAACTTTACTACCAACAGTTGGGTTATGCATCGGTGTTAATCTCATCCAACCATACCATTTCAATTCACATCTCATTTAAACGTAAACACTTGTATTTTATAGTCAGAGTTACAATTTTACATGTGCTTACAATTCTTCACATCCCCAAATGTTCCATTCAAAATATTACTGTGCTATTGCGTGTCTAGATACAAACTATACAAAGGTGTATACCTTTATATGATGGGATGCAACGGACACCAGAAATCAAATCTTGAGTTGCTCTCAATCTACTGAAAGTGCTTTGTAGAGGGGAAAAATAAGTGGGATGAGCAACCACAAGCTTAGTAAGGCAATCATGTGAGCAAGTAGATAACTATACTATCTACATGATCGTGATGCCATGCATAAAACCATGCAGTTACATGTCATACCCAAAAACATCAGTTCATGCACGTGTTCATGGTATGTAAAGCAATTCATGCTATTCAAATTAGTGCATAAGTCGGTAAATAAAGCATGGAAAATCATCATGCAATGTGCACTAAAAATAGTTCATACTATTCAAATCAGTGCACAAGTCGGTAAATAAAGCACGAAAATCATCATGAGAGGAGCACTTAAAAAAATTCATACTCGACACAATTCAGTACCAAATCACCATCCGTCAGGACTCAACCCCTCCCTCAGACTGTCCTGACCCATAAAACAATTTAAATCATACAATCATCATAAACCAGGTGACATGTGAGATTAGGCAAATAATAAGGGTAATATCTAGGACTATGGCCATATCCTCTGTGATCCCAGGCTACACGAATCCTAGTGTGCGGGGTATCACACCTATCTGCTTTCGCACGGGAGGTGGGTCACATCCTACTCGTCGGTCCATAGCAGATTTTACCTTGTCCGAGGATGGTATATATATATCCAAGCACGGTATAACGTACTCCATGCTACATGCACGGTACAACGTACTCCGTGGACCCATATCATCATATCAAATCATGCCACATCTCAAAATGCATTTGCGAGCCTATTTAATCGGTGTGACACAAAGTTTACCAGAAGCTCCCAGCACGGCTCCCAATATGTCATAAAATCACGTGTGAGCAAAGCTCTAGCACGACTGTAAATAGGGGTGTAAAACGGATTAAACGGTGCGGACCGATGCGGATTAATACGGACACGGATTTAAACGGGTTGAGCCCGTTTAGGTCTGCATTTAAACGAATTAAATTTGTGGAGATCGATCCGATTCTAATGCGGGCCGGATTGGCCCGCGGGCTAACTTAACTTTTTTTTTTGGAAATAAAGGATTGGATTTTAAAAAATAATGAATTGAGCCTAAACACTTAATTAAGTCTAATTTTAATTTGTTAAATGATTATTGGGCTTTGGGAATTAACCAAAATTGTTATAAAATCAAATCACATAGATTTGAGACTAAAATACAAAGTTTAATTTGCAATTTTTTTAACAAGAGGAATATTAGTTCATTCATGATCAAATATAACAAGTTCAAAGTAAAAACCAAAATGATTTGGAGTTCTCCACTTAATTTCAAATTGTAAGTTAGTCACATAAAACAATATATTATGTACAAAAGCAAATTATGGGTTTGTAATATATATATATATATATATATATATATATATATATATATATCAGCATAAGCAATATATTATATCATAAGCAAGCAAGTCATAAAATTGTGAAAATAGTTCTACAAATATTATTATATTAATCTCAATAAAAATAAAATCCACAAACATAATATCCATTAAACAAACTCGCATTACAAATACAAATTACACATGACATAATATTATGATCTAAATAATTAAATAAAGAATAGTAAATAAGTTTAAAAGTCATAAAATCTATAAGCATCCATTAAACTCCACATCAAACAACATTAAACTTGTGAGTTAATCTCATTATTCAAATGATTTGAATCATTTGATTCTTCCACCAATTTATCTTTGTTTTCCTCATCATTTTTCCAACCTATAAAATAAAATTTTCAATTATTAAATAAAAATACAATAACATTATTTTGGTTAATTTTCAATTTTTTACTTTTGTAGTTTTGTTTGTTTAAACTTTAGAAATTAGAATTGTAAGACCCCGTATATGTATAATGGTAATGTGTATAATTGGATCAAATAATATGAATGGACTTGTAATGTAAAGTATGATTGATGTAAGTCCATGGATTTAATGTATGTATGTGTAATATGAATTGTAACGTACATACAAGTTTCATTGAGTACGAATATGAAGAAATGAGTTCTGGCAAGTGATGGATGTGATTGAAACTCAAGATGAGTAGTGTGGTAAAAGGGAATGGAGTTATGCTTCCATTTGGTTTCATGTAGCATACCTTTGGACATACAATGAATGCACACAAGTTTCAATGTGCATAAGGTATGAATGGATGCCATTTTCAAGTTATAAAGGTGGATGGATGAGAAAATGGCCATGGAAATAGATTAAGGATGTATTGGTATGAGTTGCAGCAGGAAAACTACAGGAAATCTGGAAAACATGAGGGCCAGATCGATCTCATAGGATGAGAGATCGATCTGGAAGAGCCAGAATGCTCTTATTTGGGCGAAAGAATAGAGCAGATCGATCTCCAATGGAGCCAGATCGATCTCCCAAGCATTCTGTAGTGAAAAGATCGATCCCCAAGCACCCAGATCGATCTCCTTAGCTCTCTGTTTGGGAGCAGATCGATCTCATGCCTCGACAGATCGATCTCATGCTTCGACAGATCGATCTCAAGCTTAAAAATGTCGTGAAAAAGAGGGATTTTAAGGGACCAGATCGATCTCCTCAAGCTATTTCTATATAAGGAGGGCTGAAAATCAGGAAATCTCGGGAAAAACACTAACCTTTCACTTTCAACCCAAAAACCTAACTTTCCCTCTCTAAAATCAGCCATTTCCAGCAAGAATTAAAGAGAGACCATTAGAGACAAAGTTGTTCCTATCAAAGAGGAGAACAATATAGTGTGAAGGCATTTTTCCATTGTTGGTATTGAAGGAGTTAAGGGCATTGCCATTTGGAGCAAGAAGAAAAATCATAGTTGGTAAGATTCTAACACTCCAATCCAAATACATTGTCTATTTAATTGATTTTGGAGTTGTTTGGCATGACTAGTGATGGATAAATTATCTAGGGATGTGGTGGAATTGGTGTAACCTAGAAAACCTAGAATGGGAATGATGTGAGAATATATGGGTTGAATAAGTTTATGATTTATGGGCATTACTAAAGTTATTATTGAGGTAATGTTTATGATTTTAGATGGTTAAATGAGATTACATTGTGAGTTTGGAGGAATTGTGAAAATGGGTAAGTATATGCTTGATAAATGCCATAGTGAGGGAATTCATGGAATATGAACACTATGACCTTAATGTCGATTTAATATCGATTTTGAATAAGTTAATAGGCCTAAGAAGATCCATAGACTCGAGTTATGGGTAAAGTAATGAAATGAGGCCATATAAGCGTTAATAGAGGCTATAGATTAAATTGACTATAGCAAGCACAAGGGTTGCATTATATGGATCGAATATAATGCGGGATACGATTTTGTGCAGTCCCGAAGAGTTCGTTGAAGACGAATCGAACCGTACGAGTAAGCAGCTTAAGGAAGTGGAATCACGCATCGCGATTCCAGGTAAGGAAATTTTGTGAGTATATAGAGGTAGCTGCTCGTACTTTGAACTTGTGGGTGAATATTGGGTGTTTTATGAAATGCATGGTTGCTCAAATAAATGATTGATGGTATTCGTGAATGATGAGGAGTATATGCGTGGTTTTGGATTTGAAGTGGATTTTATGAAATGGGATAGTAAGGCCAATAACTGCATAAATCTAATGTTTTGATGCTTTTCAAAATGAAATTGCTTAGTTTTAATCAAGCTTGTAGATGGGTCGGCTAGTATTGTATGGTTGTTATGGAAAAGCATTTGTGAGTGCTAAACCCGATTGCCGGGATTGTTTAATTTTGTATGAGCCGCCTATCGTATTTGTATGACATAAATCGCGCTAGAGCCTCGCTCGCGCTGGATTTCTATGTTTTCATTTGTATGAAACGTGCTGGAGCTTAGCTCGCACCTTGATTTGAAAACTATGATGATATTTATAAACCGTACTGGAGCTTCTGCTCGTACGTGGATTTTGAGTGGTTGTCTTATGAGTATAACCGTACTAGAGCTATGCTCGTACGCGTCTCTGTATGAGAGGATGCCTGAGTCGTGCTAGAGCTTTGCTCGCACAAGTTTGCACATTGTGACATGTATAAGGTTGTGAAAGTGGGTAAGATCCTTAAGCCTTACATCCTTAAGCCAACATCCTTAAGCCCAAAGAGGCGGGGAGGCTCTGTTAGGCGGGGAGGCTCTGTTCGGTGGGGAGGTTTTCTTACAGTGGGATCCTTAAGCCAACATCCTTAAGCCCTGGAGGGGTGGGGAGGCTCTGTTAGGCAGGGAGGCTCTCCTACATGGGTACGGTAAGATCCTTAAGCCCTACATCCTTAAGCCGACATCCTTAAGCCCGAGGAGGCAGGGAGGCTCTGTTAGGCGGGGAGGCTCTGTTCGGTGGGGAGGCTCTCTTACAGACGAATCCTTAAGCCCTACATCCTTAAGCTAACATCCTTAAGCCCGAGGAGGCAGGGAGGCTCTGTTAAGCGGGGAGGCTCTGTTCGGTAGGGAGGCTCTCCTTCACGGATATGGAAAAAAAACTCTTGGTATGGGGTAGGTAAGACCTAGGAATGGCACCCCCAATCACGATATGAGTCTGCGGAATACGCTGTACCGTGTATATCATATGGAGTACGATGTACCGCATGATGGTTATGTGTTGAGAAAGTCTGGTGAGGGATAATCCATCTTCATGCCAGCGTGATACCCCGCACACCTGGATGCGTGTGGTCTGGGAGGATTTACAATGTAATGGTCCACATAGGCACTTTTGATATAGTGACCTAGTTTTTATACACATGAGTGAATTGTGAAATGAAAATGTGGTTGTGATTGTGAGTTGATTTGGTGGTAATTATGTGTTGAGAAAGAGGTTTATGATGTTGGTTTAAAAAGGAGGTTTCTTAATGAATTGCCCTTTTTATGAATTTAAATGAGATTGAGCATGAGATGATTTATACATGATGTTTCTACCATGTTGTATATGCCAATGCACATGATTTTGATACATGATATATATGTATATTCACATGGTATAGTTTTATTCCTCATGCTCCTACCATAAATGATTTATGCATAACACTATCAGCATGTAGATAGAGTAGTTATCTACCATGCTTGCATTATTGCCTTACTGAGCATGTGGTTGCTCATCCCACTCTATTTCCCCCCTACAGAGCGTGCATAGTAGCCCAGTAAGGACTGAGGCGTGGTATTTGGACTCTGCTGCATCTCCATTGCCAAGAGGTATATACACAGTGATTCTTTTTGTATCTAAACAATGTAAAAGCACAATATTCTTTTGAGTTGTAATTATGGGGGATGTAGATGTCAGTAAAACATGTATTCGTATAAGTACACGATTAAATGCAAATGTATGACATCGTTTTAATTAATTGAGAATGAATGAGATGTGGTGTTTATTATTGACTCACAGCCCAACAGTGTGTGGTGAGTTTAGTTCACGACCGGGTAAGGTAACAATAAAACGCGAAAAATTTTCAGTGATTTTCGGTTAAAGAGAATGGAATTGGGTCGTGATAGAGATTGGTATCAGAGCTGTGTTGGCCTGATGTGAGTCATTAATAAAACGTAGGAAAGTACATCCCTATAGTACTGTGCTTTTGTTTAGATATAACTGTGTATACCGTGATGGATTGAGCTTAATGAATTATTATAATACAGGAAGTTAGGCACTATGCCAGTTACACGCAAAGGTAGAGGGATGAGAGCACGTGCTAGAGGCCGTACAGGTAGGCCTGAGAGCCGTGCAGAGCCACAGATTGAGGAGGCTCCACAAAACCCTGCTGAGAGAGCAGAGGATACTGAGGCTCGCTTCGCTAGGTTAGAGCAGAGTATTGAGAATTTGGTGGAGATAGTCACGCAGGCCTTGGGCGTCGGCAATAGACGAGGTCTCGCAGCACAGCCTACTACTGAACAGGCAGCTGTCGAGGCGGAGAGACCTCATGCTGCTGAGACAGCTACAGTTACACGACCTATAGCCCAGGATACAGATTCTCCTATCGCTCCACAGCAGAGCGGTAGTGATGTGGGTTATGACTGCGACTTGAGCAGGTTGCGAGAGTTTCAAGCGCTGAAACCCCCAGTGTTTAGAGGGATGAAGGACCCAGTGATTACGGAGGATTGGGTGTATGAGATGGAGAAACTATATAGGTTTTTTCGATGCACTTCAGCTGAAAAGGTACCCTTTGCCGTGTTTATGTTGAAAGGCGACGCCGAGCATTGGTGGAGGTCCACCGAGGTTATTTTGAGGGCCAGACACTCTGAGATCTCGTAGGAGATATTTCTAGAGGCCTTCAGGAGACAGTATATTCCAGCTACCGCACAGAGGAAATTACGGATGGAATTTATGAATTTGGTTCAGGGGAACCGGACTGTGGACGAGTATGAGTCCAAGTTTATGTCCTTGGGGAGATATGACCCGGACACGATGGGTAGTGAGACCCGGAAGATTCAAAAGTTCACGGATGGATTGAGATTGGCCATCCGGACTAAGCTAGCTCCCTTCGACATTGTGACGTATGAGGAGGCTGTACATAAGGCTCAGTTGTGTGAGCAAGACTTTGAGCGAAATGCCTCCGAGCTTGGGAGAATCAGCGTTGGAAAGGTTAGAGACCGAAAGAGATCCGAGAGGGATAGAGTGGCCAGGAAAGGAGGCCCAAGGTATTTTAAGAAGAGACCTAAGATCGAGGAGGTACGGGAGAGAGCTGCTAGACCTCCCGTATACCCAGCCTTGACTGCGCCGAGGGGCATGACTATTAGAGGACCACGGCCTACTACTGATCAGTGTAGGAGATGTGGGAGATTTCATGGGAATAGGCCCTGTCTGATGACCCCTATGGTGTGTTTTAGATGCAAGAGACCAGGACATATAGCTAAGTATTGTCCCGAGAAGATGGAGATTGCCCCACAGAAGGGCAAGGAGCCTGAGGGAGCTCCAGTTGAGACAGCAACCCCGAGGAGGAGGGCTACAGCTGAGGAAAAAGGGAAACAGGCTGCGGGTATGAGCAGAGGAAGAGTACATGCACTGGACCAGGACACTGCAGAAGCATCAACGGATGTGATTAAAGGTACCATCCGAATCTTTGATTTAGAAGCATTGGTATTATTTGATCCTGGTGCCACGCATTCTTTCATATCACCTTCCTTTGCACATAAATTGTTGAAATATGTGAAACCAACATTGTTGGATAAAATGTTGATGATTTCCACACCCATGAATGATAGTCAATTGACTGAGCATGTGTGTAGGGATTGTAAGTTAAAGATAGAGGGGAAGGAAATGATAGCCAATCTGATTTTATTGAATATGAATGATTTTGATGTAATTTTGGGAATGGATTGGTTAGCTACCAATCGTGTTGTGATGGATTGTCATGCCAAAACATTGATGTTTTCAGGATTAGACAATCTTACTGTAAAATTTGATGAGAAGAAATGATATGAAACTTGTATAATTGTGGTAAAAAAAAAAGTAAAGTATAATTTTAAAAGCATATTGCTTGAGAGATAAATTATTTGTTTTTGATAAATATTGAATGTGGAGTGATGGTTTATGTTACTAACGATGGAGAGGATACTGTGAAGGGTTCATTGCCTATGTGGTCGATTTAGATGAGCCACACCCGGAATTGAAGGACATACCCGTAATCACGAATTACCCTGATGTCTTTCCAGATGAATTACCAGGACTACCACCTGAAAGGGAAATGGAATTCTAAATAGAGTTAGTGCCTGGTACAGAGCCGATATCGAAACTACCCTATAGAATGGCTCCGATAGAGTTAGAAGAGCTGAAGAAACAACTGCAAGAGTTGCTGAAGAAGGGGTTTATTAGACCGAGTGTCTCACCTTGGGGAGCACCAGTTCTATTTGTAAGGAAGAAGGATGGAAGCCTCCGACTATGTATAGATTATCGGTTGTTGAATAAGGCCACCATTAAGAACAAGTACCCCCTTCCAAGAATCGATGATTTGTTGGATCAGCTCCAGGGAGCCAAAGTATTTTCTAAGATAGATCTGCGGTCAGGGTATCATCAGTTGAGGATCAGGAGTGGAGATGTACCCAAGACAGCATTTCGTACCCGTTATGGCCACTACGAGTTTTTGGTGATGCCATTCAGATTGACGAATGCTCCCGCAGCATTTATGGCATTGATGAATGATATATTCAAGCCATACCTGGACAAGTTTGTAATAGTGTTCATTGATGATATTTTGGTATATTCCAAGTCCAGGGAAGATCATGAGGAGCACTTGAGGATAGTTCTGCAGACCCTCCGAGAGAGAGAATTGTATGCCAAACTCAGCAAGTGTAACTTTTGGTTAGAACAGAACTCATTTCTGGGGCATGTTGTGTCAAAGGATGGGGTATCGGTTGATCCATCCAAGATAGAGGCAGTTGTACAGTGGGAACAACCCAAGACAGTAACTGAGATCAGAAGTTTCCTGGGATTGGCAGGATATTATCGGAGATTTGTAGAGGGTTTCTCCAGACTAGCTGCTCCGTTGACACGCCTCACGCGTAAGGATGTTAAGTTTACATGGGATGAGGCATGTGAGAGGAGTTTTGAGGAGCTTAAGCGTCGATTGACGACTGCTCCAGTTCTCACCATTCCTACCAGCTCAGGAGGATTCTCGGTGTATACGGATGCATCACACCAGGGACTGGGCTGTGTGCTTATGCAGGATGGGAAGGTAGTTGCCTATTGATCTAGACAGTTGAAAGATCATGAGAGGAACTACTCGACACATGATTTGGAGTTGCCGGCTTAGTATTTGCTTTGAAAATATGGCGCCACTATCTCTATGGTGAGAAATTTCAGGTGTTCACAGATCATAAGAGCCTTAAGTACCTGTTCTCGCAGAAAGAGCTGAATATGAGACAGAGGAGATGGCTCGAACTCCTGAAAGACTATGATTGTGAAATCATGTACCACCCAGGTAAGGCAAATGTAGTTGTCGATGCTTTGAGTAGAAAGAGCCTTGGGTTGGTGTCTTATATGATAATACGGGAACATGAATTGTTAGAACACTTTGCGAACCTCAGTTTAGATGTAACCCCACCTGGATCTGAGAGACTTGAGATCATGGCTAGTTTGAGACTAGAGCCAGAGTTGATTGGCCGTATTCGGCAAGCCCAGCAGAGCGATCGATGGTGTATCGATTGGCTGAGGCAGATACAGACAGGTGTGGGTATTGATTTTGAGCAGAGTGCTGATGGCTTATTGAGGTTCGGAGGTAGAGTATGCGTTCCCAGGGATCCTGAGATCAGGAGAACGATTTTATCAGAGGCTCACTCATCGAAGTATACGATACATCCGGGAAGTACCAAGATGTATCAAAACCTTCGGAAGGTTTATTGGTGGTCTGGAATGAAGAGAGACATTGCTAAATATGTCGCTAAGTGTCTCGTTTGTCAACAAGTGAAGGTAGAGCATCAGAAGCCTGCAGGATTATTGCAGCCTCTACCGATACCGACATGGAAGTGGGAGCATGTCACCATGGATTTTGTGATGGGGTTGCCGAGGACCCGTAGAGGTCATGATGCCATATGGGTTATTGTGGACCGGTTGACTAAGTCCGCCCATTTCTTGGCTATGAGAGCTATCGATACACTGAGTCAGTTGGCGAACCTGTATATTCGAGAGATAGTACGGCTACATGGTGTACCAGTGAGCGTTATTTCTGATAGGGATGCCCGCTTCACTTCCCATTTCTGGGAACATTTTCAGGAAGCGTTGCGGACTCGACTGAGTTTTAGCACCGCTTTTCATCCTCAGACAGATGGGCAGTCAGAGAGGACTATACAAACCCTCGAGGATATGTTGAGAGCGTGTGTGCTGGATTTTAGAGGCTCTTGGGATGACCACCTGCAGTTAGCCGAGTTCGCTTATAATAATAGCTATCATGCGAGTATCGGGATGGCACCCTATGAGGCATTATACGGGCGTAGATGCCGTTCCCCTATTGGATAGGAAGAGGTTGGTGACAGATAAATTTTTGCTCCGGACTTAGTGCAACAGGCATCTGAGGACGTCCAGTTGATATGTGAGAGATTACGGACAGCTCAGAACCGGCAAAAGAGTTATGCTGACAAGAGACGAAGACCACTGGAGTTTGATGAGGGTGAGTCGGTGTTTCTGAGGGTATCACCATCGAAGGGTATTATGAGATTTGGTAAGAAGGGCAAGCTGAGCCCTAGATATATCGGACCCTTCGAGATTTTGGAGAGAGTGGGAGATAAGGCGTATAGGTTGGCATTGCCACCGGACTTGGCAAATGTCCACAACGTCTTCCACGTCTCGATGCTTTGAAAGTATCACCCGGACCCGGCACACGTGATAAGATATGAGCTGTTGGAGCTCCATGAGAGTATGACGTATGTTGAGAAGCCTGTTCGGATATTGGACAGAAAAGAGAAAGTGTTGCGGAATAAGACAATTCCCTTGGTGAAAGTTCTTTGGCAACACCACACGGCGGAAGAGGCCACGTGGGAATTGGAGAACTTGATACGGGAGAAGTACCCCCAACTTTTTGAAGAGTGACTTGGTTCTAATTTGGAGGACCAAATTCCTTGAAGGAGGGGAGATTGTAAGACCCCGTATATGTATAATGGTAATGTGTATAATTGGATCAAATAATATAAATGGACTTGTAATGTAAAGTATGATTGATGTAAGTCCATGGATTCAATATATGTATGTGTACTATGAATTGTAACGTACATACAAGTTTCATTGAGTACGAATATGAAGAAATGAGTTCTGGCAAGTGATGGATGTGATTGAAACTCAAGATGAGTAGTGTGGTAAAAGGGAATGGAGTTATGCTTCCATTTGGTTTCATGTAGCATACCTTTGGACATACAATGAATGCACACAAGTTTCAATGTGCATAAGGTATGAATGGATGCCATTTTCAAGTTATAAAGGTGGATGGATGAGAAAATGGCCATGGAAATAGATTAAGGATGTATTGGTATGAGTTGCAGCAAGGAAACTACAGGAAATCTGGAAAACATAAGGGCCAGATCGATCTCATAGGATGAGAGATCGATCTGGAAGAGCCAGAATGCTCTTATTTGGGCAAAAGAATAGAGCAGATCGATCTCCAATGGAGCCAGATCGATCTCCCAAGCATTCTGTAGTGAAAAGATCGATCCCCAAGCACCCAGATCGATCTCCTTAGCTCTCTGTTTGGGAGCAGATCGATCTCATGCCTCGACAGATCGATCTCATGCTTCGACAGATCGATCTCAAGCTTAAAAATACCGTGAAAAAGAGGGATTTTAAGGGACCAGATCGATCTCCTCTTGGACCAGATCGATCTCCTCAAGCTATTTCTATATAAGGAGGGCTGAAAATCAGGAAATCTCGGGAAAAACACTAACCTTTCACTTTCAACCCAAAAATCTAACTTTCCCTCTCTAAAATCAGCCATTTCCAGCAAGAATTAAAGAGAGAGCATTAGAGACAAAGTTGTTCCTATCAAAGAGGAGAACAACATAGTGTGAAGGCATTTTTCCATTGTTGGTATTGAAGAAGTTAAGGGCATTGCCATTTGGAGCAAGAAGAAAAATCATATTTGGTAAGATTCTAACACTCCAATCCAAATACATTGTCTATTTAATTGATTTTGGAGTTGTTTGGCATGACTAGTGATGGATAAATTATCTAGGGATATGGTGGAATTGGTGTAACCTAGAAAACTTAGAATGGGAATGATGTGAGAATATATGGATTGAATAAGTTTATGATTTATGGGCATTACTAAAGTTGTTATTGAGGTAATGTTTATGATTTTAGATGGTTAAATGAGATTACATTGTGAGTTTGGAGGAATTGTGAAAATGGGTAAGTATATGCTTGATAAATGCCACAGTGAGGGACTTCATGGAATATGAACACTATGACCTTAATGTCGATTTAATATCGATTTTGAATAAGTTAATAGGCCTAAGAAGATCCATAGACTCGAGTTATGGGTAAAGTAATGAAACGAGGCCATATAAGCGTTAATAGAGGCTATAGATTAAATTGACTATAGCAAGCACAAGGGTTGCATTATATGGATCGAATATAATGCGGGATACGATTTTGTGCAGTCCCAAAGAGTTCGTTGAAGACGAATCGAACCGTACGAGTAAGCAGCTTAAGGAAGTGGAATCACGCATCGCGATTCCAGGTAAGGGAATTTTGTGAGTATATAGAGGTAGCTGCTCGTACTTTGAACTTGTGGGTGAATATTGGGTGTTTTATGAAATGCATGGTTGCTCAAATAAATGATTGATGGTATTTGTGAATGATGAGGAGTATATGCGTGGTTTTGGATTTGAAGTGGATTTTATGAAATGGGATAGTAAGGCTAATAACTGCATAAATCTAATGTTTTGATGCTTTTCAAAACGAAATTGCTTGGTTTTAAGCAAGCTTGTAGATGGGTCGACTAGTATTGTATGGTTGTTGTGGAAAAGCATTTGTGAGTGCTAAACCCGATTGCCGGGATTGTTTGATTTTGTATGAGCTGCCTATCGTATTTGTATGACATAAGTCGCGCTAGAGCCTCGCTCGCGCTGGATTTCTATGTTTTTATTTGTATGAAACGTGCTGGAGCTTAGCTCGCACCTTGATTTGAAACTATGATGATGTTTATAAACCGTACTGGAGCTTCTGCTCGTACGTGGATTTTGAGTGGTTGTCTTATGAGTATAACCGTACTAGAGCTATGCTCGTACGCGTCTCTGTATGAGAGGATGCCTGAGTCGTGCTAGAGCTTTGCTTGCACAAGTTTGCACATTGTGACACGTATAAGGTTGTGAAAGTGGGTAAGATCCTTAAGCCTTACATCCTTAAGCCAACATCCTTAAGCCCAAAGAGGCGGGGAGGCTCTGTTAGGCGGGGAGGCTCTGTTCGGTGGGGAGGCTTTCTTACAGTGGGATCCTTAAGCCAACATCCTTAAGCCCTGGAGGGGTGGGGAGGCTCTGTTAGGCAGGGAGGCTCTCCTACATGGGTACGGTAAGATCCTTAAGCCCTACATCTTTAGGCCGACATCCTTAAGCCCGAGGAGGCAGGGAGGCTCTGTTAGGCGGGGAGGCTCTGTTCGGTGGGGAGGCTCTCTTACGGAAGGATCCTTAAGCCCTACATCCTTAAGCTAACATCCTTAAGCCCGAGGAGGTAGGGAGGCTCTGTTAAGCGGGGAGGCTCTGTTCGGCAGGGAGGCTCTCCTTCACGGATATGGCAAAAAAACTCTTGGTATGGGGTAGGTAAGACCTAGGAATGGCACCCCTAATCACGATATGAGTCTGCGGAGTACGCTGTATCGTGTATATCACATGAAGTACGATGTACCGCATGATGGTTATGTGTTGAGAAAGTCTGGTGAGGGATAATCCATCTTCATGCCAGCGTGATACCCCGCACACTTGGATGCGTGTGGTCTGGGAGGATTTACGATGTAATGGTCCACATAGGCACTTTTGATATAGTGACCTAGTTTTTATACACATGCGTGAATTGTGAAATGAAAATGTGGTTGTGATTGTGAGTTGATTTGGTGGTAATTATATGTTGAGAAAGAGGTTTATGATGTTGGTTTAAAAAGGAGGTTTCTTAATGAATTGCCCTTTTTATGAATTTAAATGAGATTGAGCATGAGATGATTTATACATGATGTTTCTACCATGTTTTATATGCCAATGCACATGATTTTGATACATGATATATATGTATATTCACATGGCATATTTTTATTCCTCATGCTCCTACCATAAATGATTTATGCATAACACTATCAGCATGTAGATAGAGTAGTTATCTACCATGCTTGCATTATTGCCTTACTGAGCGTGTGGTTGCTCATCCCACTCTATTTCCCCCTACAGAGCGTGCATAGTAGCCCAGTAAGGACTGAGGCGTGGTATTTGGACTCCGCTGCATCTCCATTGCTAAGAGGTATATACACAGTGATTCTTTTTGTATCTAAACAATGTAAAAGCACAGTATTCTTTTGAGTTGTAATTATGAGGGATGTAGATGTCAGTAAAACATGTATTCGTATAAGTACACGATTAAATGCAAATGTATGGCATCGTTTTAATTAATTGAGAATGAATGAGATGTGGTGTTTATTATTGACTCACAGCCCAACAGTGTGTGGTGAGTTTAGTTCACGACCGGGTAAGGTAACAGTAAAACGTGAAAAATTTTCAGTGATTTTCGGTTAAAGAGAATGGAATTGGGTCGTGACAAGAATAGGTAGAATGAGAATGATTTAGGACTTAGGTTTGATTGGTGTGTTAGTAAAATAGCCCGCGGGTCGGTCCGTACCCGTACGGGTTGGCCCGTATAAATTATTTACCCGACGGGCTTGACCCGTATAAGCCGTTTTTAAACGGATCACATATTAATGGACTGGATCGTTAAAAGCCCGCGGTTTTTACGGACCAATCCGCGGGCTTGAGCCCGTTTTACACCCCTAACTGTAAATGTATAGTGGACATCTAGTGCGAGCAATGCTCCAGCACTATGCCATAAAATCCATGTGAAAATTATTGCGAGCTAGGCTCCAGCACTCATGCATGTAAAACTCTAGTGAGAGCACAGTTCCAGCATAATGCATGTATGAAAATATCAAATCTTGTGCGAGTAGTGCTCTAGCACGCTTTATTTCCACAAAACCCATGTAGGTGGCTAATTTCTTTGCAAAGAATGGTTATTAAATCAAATCAAGCTATTTTCTTGCAAACCATTTAAATGCCAGCCAGCCTACCTATCCACATGCTACAAGTAGTAAAAGGCTCAATAACATCTTGTTCTTACTTTTGATGATCTTTTCTAAAATCTTAATATTTGTCATTCTTAGGGGAAAAATGATAATTTACCATTCTGGACCCCTTAAAACATTATTCCTTTTCTATGACCCTCAGACATTATAAGAAATGGTAAATGTACCCAAAAACACGTACAGATATCTCTAAGAGCCAACAAAATTCCCTTACCTTAAATCACTCGAAAGCTGTTTTTCCTCCTTTCCCACTTTTCGTGATTAGGTCTAATTGGCTCCGGATATATCCTTGGGGGCTGCAAATATTCATCAATCACATCAGTCAACATTGATAACTCATTATTCTGACTTCATCATAGTCAATATATCTTATTGGGCCTATTTGCTCTTATTGGCCCCAATTACACCTTAATGACATATTAAGCTCATTCACATAACACTATTCGTTTCACCTAGGCTCATTGGCCTTATTGGGTCGATTGTATCAAGCTTGGTCCATGATCACATTCGGCAATGGCATGGTGGCCGAACACCCATCACGCCACCATGGCCAAATACTAGCCATTGTCACGCCATTCCTAGCCAATTTAACTAGCAAACTCACTTAGTTATTTTATCAAGCACTTGTCATGCATGCTTTAACCTTAGTTTTCCATTCATTCATGCAATTTCACAAACAACTCATATGTACACTTCATAACTTCATCCAATTCCACAAAATGATTTCACAAAACCATATCAAAATCATGCATATAACATCACCAACACCATGGTATAATCCATTCATCATTAAATCAACCATAGCTCACTTTCTCACACAAACCCATATTTAGTCATGGATTATTAAGCATGCTCAAGGATGTTTCAGCGAACCATACATACACCAATCAACTCATAAAAATTTCTAGATTAACATAATTGAAGTTGGTGTGTTGAAAACTCACCTAGCTTAACCTTTGTCTTTTTGCCAAAATTGGGAAAAACACCTTGCTCCTTCAATCCAGAGATTCAACTACTAGTTTTTGACTGTGTTGTTCTCCTCATCACTAGGAACAACTTTGCTAAAAGTAACCTTTCTCAAATCTACTTGGAAGGTGATAATATTTTAGAGTGAGAAAAAACTTGTTCACTTGCTAAAATGAAGAGGAAATTTATATTCTGGGGAAGAAGGCTCCGCTGTCGGGCTTTTAAATAGAAATGGTATTGTGAGATCGATCTACTAGGGTGAGAGATCAATCTTCCTTTGGTTGAAATACACAAGTATTCAGTAAATGAGCTATGGGATTGATCTGCTCTTTGGGAAGGGATCGATTTGCTCTTGGGAAGGGATCGATATGCTCTTGAGAAGGGATCGATCCTTTCTAGTCAGAAACCATTCGAGATCGATCTGCTTACCTGGAAAACCTTTGTGATTTCATTCTGGAATTACCAGATCGATCCTGTCGTGAAGGGAGATCTATCTGGCATTCATCTGCAGGATTCCAGCCACTAATTTTTCTAGAATTTCAAAGGAAAGATTGCTTTCAAATGCTTCACCAATCATTTTGCATTCTAATCACACTTAGAGCATAAAAAGGTCAATTTCTTATGATTCACATATTATGTAACTTGTGTGTACAGCAAGGAATCATAAATGGTACATAGAATTCACAGGCCTTACATTATCATTTCGTGTTTTAAGTCCTTATATTCGGTCATTACTTGGATTCATGAATATTCATTCATTCTCTTTGCAATTTCATTCAAGCAAAAGCTCTTCTTATGATTCAATTAACATATGAAAATGTGTACATGATATGAATCATAAGGAATACATCACCAAAAGTGGGTCTTACATAATCTCCCCCCTAAGGAAATTTGGTCCTCTAAATTAAAACTAAATCAGTCGATGAATACCTCTGGCTACTTCCCCCGCATCAAACTTTTCAACTCCCATGTAGCTTCCTCCGTAGTGTGATGCTGCCAAAGAACTTTCACTAAAGGAATCGTCTTCGAACTCAACACCTTCTCCTTCCTATCCAATATTCGAACCGGCTTCTCAACATACGACATGCTCTCGTTGAGCTCCAATGGCTCATATCTAATCACATGCGCCGGATCCGGGTGGTACTTCCGTAACATAAAAATGTGGAAGACGTTATGAATGCCTGCTAGTTCAGGTGGCAATGCTAGCTTGTAGGCCTTATTTCCCACTCTATCAAGTATCTCAAAGGGTCCAATGTAGCAAGGACTTAGCTTCCATTTCTTCGAACCTCGTTATACCATTGGAAGGAGAAACTCGTAAAAATATCGAATCACCCACTGTAAACTCCAATAGTCTCTGTCTCCTGTCACCATAACTCTTTTATCTGCTCTAAGCTGTCCGTAACCTCTCACAAATCAACTGGACGTCCTCAGAGGCTTGTCTCACTAAGTCAGGAGCAAATATCTGTCGGTCACCCACCTCTTCCCATCTAATAGGGAAACGACATCTACAGCCATACAAGGCCTCATATGGTGCCATCCCGATACTTGAATGATGACTGTTATTATAAGCGAACTATGCGAGTGGTAAATGGTCATCCTAAGAGCCTCTAAAGTCCAGTGCACATGCTCTCAACATGTCCTTCAGAATCTGTATAGTCCTCTCTAACTGACCATTTGTCTGAGGATGGAAAGCTATGCTAAAACTCAGTTGGGTTCCCATAACTTCCTAAAAATGTTCTCAGAAGTGAGAAGTGAAACGGGAATCCCTATCTGACATAATGCTCACCGAAATACCATGCAACCTCATTATCTCGTGCACATACAAATCCGACAGAGTAATCAAAGTATCAGTGGCTCTCATAGCTAGGAAGTATGCCGACTTCGTCAATCTGTCCACTATCACCTAAATCGCATCGTGATTCCTGTGGGTCTTGGGTAAAATCATCACGAGTCTATAGTGATATGCTCATATTTCCAAGTCGGTATAGGTAGAGGTTACAATAACCCTGCAGACTTCTGATACTTTACCTTCACCTGCTGACAGGCAATACACTGCACCACATACTCTACTACATCTCTCTTCATCCCTGACCACTAATACACTATCCGGAGGTTCTGATACATCTGTTACTCCCCGGATGTAGTGTATACGTCGACGAATGAGCCTTTATCAAGATCAACCTCATGATCTCTTGGTCATTAGGAACACATATCCTACCCTTGAACCTCAGCAATCCATCTGAACTCAACTCAAAATTAGTCTCTGTACCCCTCTGTATCTGCCCAATAATATCACTGCACTGTTGATCAATCTGCTGAGCCTGCCGGATACGATCTACCATATCTGGTTCCAATCGCAGGCTAGCTACCATACAACAACTATCAGTATCAGGTGGGGTCACATCTAAACTGAGGTTCGCAAACTATTCCAACAGGTCGTGTTCCCTTATCATCATGTACGATATCAACTCGAGATGTTTCCTACTTAGTGCATCAACTACTACATTCGCCTTACCTAGATGGTACAAAATCTCGCAATCATAATCCTTCAAAAGCTCGAGCCACCTTTTTTGTCTCATGTTCAACTCTTTCTGTAAGAATAGATACTTGAGGCTCTTATGGTTAGTAAACACCTGAAATTTCTCACCGTATAGATAATGACGCCATATTTTCAAGGCAAAAACCACGATCGCCAACTCTAGATGTGGGTCGGGTAGTTCCTCTCATGATCCTTCAGCTGTCTAGATCCATAGGCGACTACCTTCCCATCATGTATCAGTACACAACCCAGTCTTTGGTACGAAACATTTGTATATATAGAAAAACCTCCTGAGTTGGTAGGAATGGTGAGAATCGGAGCGTTGGTCAAGTTACGCTTCAACTTCTGAAAACTCTTCTCATATCGATTATCCCACACGAACTCAACATTCTTTCTCATGAGACGTGTCAACGGAGCAGCTAATCTCGAGAATCCCTCCACAAACCGTCGATGATACTCAGCTAAACCCAAGAAATTCCTAATCTCAATATTGAATGAGTCCACTAAACCACTGCCTCAATCGTGAATGAGTCCACTGACACACCATCCCTCGATACAATATGGCCCAAAAAGAGATATGCTCTAGCCAAAAGTCACACTTACTGAGTTTAGCGTATAACTTCTTCTCTCGGAGGGTCTGTAGCACTATCCTCAGGTGCTGCTCATGCTCTTCCCTAGATCTTGAGTACACTAAGATGTCATTGATAAACACGAAAACAAACTGATCCAAATACTAGTGAAACACCTCATTCATCAACGACATAAAGGCTGTGGGAGCATTCGTCAACCCGAATGGCATAACCATAAACTCATAATGACCATACCGGGTGCGAAAAGCTATTTTGGGTACATCTTCATCTCGAACTCTCAACTGATGGTACCCATATCTCAAATCTATCTTAGAAAAGATCTGTGCCCTCCGAAGTTGAGCTAACAAGTCATCGATGCATGGAAGGGGATACTTTTTCTTGATGGTTACCTTATTCAACAACCTGTAGTCAATACACAGTCGGAGGCTCCCATCCTTCTTCTTTACAAACAGAACCAGTGCTACCCAAGGTGATACACTCGGTCTGATGAGCCCCTTATCCAACAACTCCTGTAACTGCTTCTTTAGTTCCTCAAACTCAATCGGACCATTCTGTACTGTGGCTTGGATATCGGCTCTGTACCAGGTGCCAAATCTATATAAAACTTCATCTCTCTATCTTGCGGTAACCTTGGTAAATCATCTGGAAAGACATCTGAAAATTTCTTAACCATTGGGATGTCTCTCAATTCCGGACATGCCTTATCCACCTTAACCACATAGTAATATAACCTTCAAAATATTAATCATTTAGTCAGCATAAAAATTCATCCATTTCGCTTACAACAACTACTGCTTTCATTACCTTTTAAGGGAATTTTACAATACATTGTACGGAGAAATTTACGGTAACGCTATCTACCCCTAAAAACGTTACCGTCTTAGAAAAACAATCTACCACAACACGATTTGCATCCAACCAATCCATTCCTAGGATTACATCAAAGTCTCTCATATGCATTAAAATGAGGCCGACTGACATTTCCTTTTCCCCTGCTTTCAACTTGCAATCTCTAAACACATATTCGACTAGTTGACTATTGTTCATGGGAGTACTTATCAACATTTTCCTATTTAACAGGGTAAGCTTTGCATATTTAAACAACTTATATGCAAATGAAGGTGATACAAATGAATGTGTGGCACCAGGATCTATTAAAACATAAGCTTCAAGATCAAAAATCAAGATGGTACCTTTCACCACATCTGAAGACTGATCTGTAGTATCCTGGTCTAGAGCATGTACACGCCCTTTGCCAACTACCTGCTTCCCCTTCTCTTCAGCTGTCACCCTTCGCCTCGGAGTAGGAGTATCAGCATGAGCTCTCTCAAGCTCCTTACTCTTTTATGGGTCACTCTCAGTCATCTCTGGATAATTCTGGATTATATGCACTGACTTCCCACATCGAAAACATACTACAGGAGGTCCATAACATGGTTGAGTACCATAGTATCTACCACACTTACTGCACTGCTCTGTAGTAGGCCGTGGCCTTCCAATTACTATGCCCTTCGCTAAAGCTATAACCAGATACATGAGAGGCTTAACTGTCCTCCTGGATCTCCTCAATCTTTATCCTCTTCCGAGATAATCTCCTACTCCCTCTATAACTAGAGCCTCTATCCACTGCCGGTCTCTTCCAATCTTTATCCCTCACTTTACTAACCTTCCCAAACTCTGAAGCATTTTGCTCAATATCCTGTTCACATAACTGCGCCCTATGCACTACCTCCTCATAGGTCAGTATATCAAAAGGAACCAATTGGGATCTAATGGCTGGTCTCAGTCTATCCACAAACTTTCGGACCTTCTTAACCTCATTATCCATCGTGTGAGGATCATACCTGCCCAGGGAGATAAATTTTGTCTCATACTCGTCCACCAATCTACTCCCCTGGGTCAATCCCAAGAGCTCCATCTGTAGCTTTCGCTGCGCAGTATCCGAAACATACTACCTCCGAAAGGCCTCCAAAAATATATCCTAAGTGATCTCTGTATGTTGGGCTCTCAAAATGGGTCTGGTGGACTTTCACCAATGCTCTGTCGATCCCTTCAGCATGAATGCGGTAAAATCAACCATCTCTATATTAGTGCACTCAAAAAACCCAAATAACTTCTCGATCTCATTCACCCAGTCCTCTGCAGCTACTGGGTCCTTAATCCCAATGAAAGACGATGGTCTATACTTCTGAAACTGCCGTAATCTATCCAGGTCACATCCATAACTCCAATCTCTACTGCCTTATGGTGGATTAATAGGAGAAGGCGTATCTTGTACTGGTGGGGGTGTAGAAGTATCTATAGTCTGGGGTCTCTAGGCTAGTTGTGCAGGCATCTCAAGAGTAGCTGCCTGTTCGGCATCACCCTGTACAGCTGGACCCTGTCCACCCCCAGCTCCATGTATTGACTGGGCAAACAACTTCAAAATCGTCACTATGCTATGCTTTATCCTCATGAAGCGTGCCTCAAAACTCTTCGATCTCTTTGTCGGACCATGTAGGGCATGCTCAACATCAGCCTCCACCTCTATCTCCTCATGAGTCTTATGTGATGATAGCTCAGCACGGCTCTCAGACCTACCCCTATAACCTCTAGCTCGTGCTCTCGCCCCTCTACCGCAACTGGCATTAGGCATAATGCCCAGATTCTTACATTCACAACCATTTCTTGTCAAACCATCTCGATATACACAGTTGTATCTAAACAAGCACAGTAACATGGGGATGTAATTTTCCTAATTATTAACACCGATACACATCAGACCAACTCGGCTCTGATACCACCTCTGTCATAACCCTCAATCTACCGAAAAATCGATACCAATTTTTTGATCCATTATTCTTACCTTTGATCGTAAACAACTTTACTGCTAACAGTTAGGCTGTGCATCGATGTTAATCTCATCCAACCATACCATTTCAATTCACATATTATTTAAACGTAAACACTTGCATTTCATAGTCAGAGTTACGTTTTTACATGTGTTTACAATTTTTTACATCCCCAAATGTTACATTTAAAATATTACTGTGCTATTGCATGTCTAGATACAAAACTATATAAAGGTGTATACCTTTATATGATGGGATGTAGCAGACACCAAAAATCAAATCCTCAGTCGCTCTCAATCTACTGAAAGTGCTTTGTAGAGGGGGAAAATAAAAAGGATGAGCAACCACACGCTCAGTAAGGCAATCATGCGAGTAAAGATAACTATACTATGTATATGATCGTGATGCCATGCATAAAACCATGCAGTTACACATTATACCCAAAAATATCAGTTCATGCACGTGTTCATGGTATGTAAAGCAGTTCATGCTATTCAAATTAGTGCACAAGTCGGTAAATAAAGCATGAAAAATCATCATGCAAGGTGCACTTAAAACAGTTCATGTTATTCAAATCAGTGCAAACTTGAGTTTTTGCTTGTCCTCAAGCAAAACAAAATAAATATAGAAATGACAAGTACAAAACATAATAATTTCCCTAATATTATCCTCAAAGATAAAGTACAGACTATGATCTAAAAGAATCATAATTACAAGTCAAACACTTAGAATTATTCCATCATAAGTCCTAACCCAAATTGGACTCCTCGTGTGTGTGTGAAAAATGTCAAAGTCACTTCAAAGTACATTATTCAGATCAGATTATGCAAGCACAGTGAATGCAGAGTCAATGACATGTGATCATTCCCATAAGTTTGCTTTTCACTAATCTCTCCACTAATGTAGTCACACTTAACCAAAGATCAGTAGGACTTCATTAAGCTTGTCATGTCAGGCTGGGGTTAAGGTATGATAAAGTCGATTTAGGTTTAATTACCCCTTAACATGTATTACTTTCAGGATCTTTAATGTAAGAGCTCTAATTATTTCCCCCAAACTTATTTCTTTGAACTTTCACTCTCACCAGATACCCATATGTATAAAGCTCAAAATATATCCAATGACTTTCCATGCTTTCGGGGTGAGGGATAGGAAAAGAGTTTAAGCTAAGAAAATTATGCAGGTGTATTTACAGAGAAAAGCTTATTTGGCCCAGATGGGTGGCTAGGGGTAAAATATGTACAAGGATGGCTAGAAAGGCTCAAACGATCTAAAGATGGCCTAAATCATTTCTCTAATTAAGTGTGATCTAATATTTCACCTCGAGATTGGATCAAACAAATTCCAGAATATGATGCACAAAATCTACTGAACAAATGCAACCCTATGTCCACATAAGCTTTCTCTAAATAAATATACAGATTCATGACATGACATGTGCATAAAATAAAGAAATCACAATCAGAATCAAGACAAATTCAAAAACTCAACTTCATGCTTTTCCTATAATCATGCTTCTCAGTCAATCAAAGTCAGACTAAATCATGGTGTCATATCATCGGAATATGAGAAAACTACATGTTAAGCACTAAATCATCCCAAAATTAAACAGTTTAAGCTCAAATTTTTGAAAAAATTTTGAAAATTTTTTCAATTTTGCTCAAATTTTTGAAAAATACTCAAGTGATATCCCCTCCCCCAAACTTGAAGTGCACAGTATCCTCAGTGTGCAGATAATATAAGAATTTGAAGTTTAGGAAAAGAGTACTCCCCTATCTGATGATGATGATGAACAACCGAAGCTTGATTGAAAATAAAATACTAGAAAAGAAACCTGCAACACAAACAAAGAAAGACACAATAGAAAAGAAAAGAAAAACGAACTATATACAAAGTGAAAAGAGAAAAACCACAACCAATTCAAATGCAGCTGAAGAAAACAACACTCAGCAGTTGGGCGAAGAGTAGGAGGGTCATCCAAAGTGGTGACAAGGTGCTGACAATTAACTCCTCCTGAGCCCTATCTACTTCCTTCCTTCTTTCAGATTTCTTATGCTCAAACCTTATATCCTCATTAATCTCCATCTTAAAACACTCTTGAGAGTCATCAGGGAGCTTCAAAAGTTTGAAAACATTAAACTTCACTTCCTGATCTTGCACTCTCATAGTTAACTCCCCCTTTTGCATATCAATTATCATCCTACCAGTAGCTAGGAAAGGTCTGCCTAAAATAATGGAGACTTCCCTGTCTTCCTCCATATCTAGTACAATAAAATCTGCAGGGAAAATAAACTTGTCCACCTTTACTAAGACATCCTCAATGACCCCCTTTAGATATTTAATGGATCGATCTGCTAGCTGAAGGGTCTCTGTAGTGGGTTTGACATCCCCTATTCTAACTTCTGATAGATAGATAAAGGCATTAGATTGATACTAGCTCCTAAATCACACAGGGCTCTACCAAAGAATAGATTTCAAATAGTGCAGGGTATGGTAAAACTCCTGGGATCCTTGAGCTTGGAAGGTAATTTCCTCTGGATAATTGCACTACATTCCCCAGTTAAGGCCACAGTCTCATAATCTTCTAGTCTTCTTCCCCGAGAGGATATCCTTTAGAAACTTCACATAACTTGGCATTTGCTCTAAGGCATCTGCGAAAGGAATGTTGATGTGAAGCTTTTTAAAAACCTCAAGAAATTTAGCAAATTGTTGATCTGATTTTTTATTTTGGAACCTCTGAGGAAAAGGTACTGGTGGTCTAACCGGAGGGGATGTAGTGGAAACATGTATAACATCAGAGGGCGAGGAAGGCTGTAAAATAGAAGAAGGTATAGATGAAGAAGCACTTAGCTTAGTTTCCTTGGCAGCCCGATCTTTAGGTTCCTGCTCTTTCTGAGCTGCTTCTTTAGAACTTACAAATTCTTCAACTATGTGCTGTTCAGGTTGGGACTTAACTTGTGGCTCCTCTAGCTCTCTGCCACTCCTAAGGGTGATAGATCTAGCATGTTCCTTACCCTCCCTTTGCTTAACAAGATTAACTTCAGTATTACTAGGAAGGGTCTCTTGAGGACGTTGGCTAAGAGCACTAGTTATTTGTCCCACCTGAACCTCTAAGTTCTTAATTGAAGCAGCTTGATTTTGCAGGATCGTTGAGAACATCTCCTCTAATGTAGGCTTCTTCTCAGCTGCTGGTGCATGGTAGAGTTGGGGCTGCATAAGTGGTGGTGGTTGATGGAAGTAAGGTGGATGATGCTGAAATTGAGGTGGGGATGGATGATGTGGATGGTGTGGAAATTGCGGCTGTGGTGGTACCTGAACCGGTGGAGCTTGAAAACTAGGGGGTCCTACAGATATGGAGTTAGAAGTTTGCCCTTGGTTTTGGCTCCATGAGAAGTTAGGATGGTTCATCCACCCTGGTATAGGTGTTTGAAAAAGGGTTGTTCTGTTGCATAGGGGTGCAACATACTGAACCGATTCTAAGTTGAGCGAACACCTATCTACAGAGTGGGTACCACTACATAGCTCGCATGAAAGAAAAGGACTTTGGACAGAATGCACAGGGTTAGGACTAGTGGGAGGATTATGTTGGGTACTGAGCGACTCTACCTTCTTCGTAAGATTAACGATTTGAGAGGTCAAGGTAGACAGTGTGTCGAGCTCATAAATACCTGCCGGCTTCTTTGGAATTTGCCTCTCCGAGGACCATAAATAGTTGTTAGCTGCCATCTTGTCTAAAAGCTCGTAAGCTTCCTCCTCTGTTTTGCACATTAGCGCTCCAGCCGCTGCAGCGTCAACAATGGTCCTATTTGGGTTTGTAAGTCCGTTGTAGAAGGTTTGGACTTGCAACCACAAAGGTAGGCCATGGTAAGGGCACTTCCTAAGAAGCTCCTTATATCATTCCCATGCTTCATAAAGAGATTCAGAGTCGTACTGGGCAAAGGAAGATATATTACTACGGCGTTGGGCCATTTTAGAGGGAGGAAAAAACTTAGATAGAAATTGATGGGCTAACTCGTCCCATGTAGAAATAGATCCTGGAGGCAGGGAGGTTAACCAGTGTCTCACCCTATCCCTAAGTGAGAAGGGGAATAATCTAAGCCTAAGCGCATCATCAGATAATCCATTATGTTTGAACGTTTTGCACAAGTCCAGGAATTGCCCAAGGTGAGCATGTGGGTCATCGTGAGAGAGCCCACTGAACTACAATGAAGTCTGGATCATCTGGAGGATTGTGGGCTTAATTTCAAAGTTATTTGCATGGACAGCTGGTGGCCTAATACCGGTATAATAACCTCCAATCGTCGGCATTGCATAATCTCCAACAGTTCTAAATTCCATATTTTAAAGGGGGTGATCTACATAGCTAGAATTAAAAATACTGAAAGCAATAAAATAATAAAACTATAAAATAAAGGAAATAAAATCGAGCAAAATTACTTACAGTGCTCCACGCAATTAAAATTAAAAACCTACAAAAATAATTAAAACAGTTAAAACTAATTAACGCAATTAAAATAAAATGCAATTATGAAAATAAGCAATAACACTAATTAAACTAACCAATAAAAATGCAAATTAATTAAGAAATTAACTACAAATCTTAAAAGTCTAAAATATCAAATCTAAATTAATCCTAATTATCACTAATTACTAACTTAACAATAAAAATTAACTAATGCATGAAAAACAATTTTTGGAAATTTCACTAAAACTAAAAATGCATAAAAATGAATTTATCTAAATTAATATTAAGCAAATCCCTAATACTAGAATGAAAATTACTTAGTAACCTAATTAAATCTAAATTAAACTAATGAAACAAAGGAAATATATGCATTTGAGAAACTAACTAAACTAACTAATAAACTAACCAACTAAAAATGCATGCAGAATGAATTAACCACTACAAAGATTAAGCCAAAAGTGGCCTTATCAATTAAGAAACCAAAGTGGTCCCGATGTAGGACACTATTCATTCTCTTCTTTCCAGTGCTGCCCACGTCCTCTGCTACTGGCATTGTCCTGCACTGCTGCATTGGTCATCTACTGCCCTGCTTCTTTTCCCAGGTGCTGTCCGCGAGCCTCTGTACAACTGCTCGTTCGTGGTCCGTCCATTGCTGCATCCAGGCGCTAGCCACTACTGTCCGTTTCACTGTGAGTTCACGTACAGCAGGCTCATTCTCGCTCTGTAAACTCAACCTCTGCTCTTGCTACCTGGTATGGTAAGTGATGCCTTGCTCCTTCTAGTGAATGCCCACTAGTGCTTGCTTCGGGTGCACACGGTTCTACCTTCTTATCATCCTAGACATCACAACTTACCATGAAAACTTATCAACTGTAAAAAATTAATTGCAAAATCGAAACAAAATTTATATTGACTGTTAACCCGAGAATCAAAGAAATCTTGAATTGCTTTGAGTGCTGCTACCTATTATCAATTATCTACCACTAATCAAACATTCAATAGAACAATAACATCTACCCGAAACAGAAGAAGCACTGAAAACAAACCATAAATTGATATCCATAATGAGCAGTACAAACAACTGGAAATAGAGCACAACAGAGACTAAAAATAAGTGTTATCTTGCTGCCGTGACTTAAACTATGCTTCTATGTAATGCTTCTTTAATCTTTACCCGGACAAACAATCACAATCATTTCCTAATCCAGCAACTAACAAACTATAATGAAGATGAAATAAAGAGCAGTAAATGAACTATATGCAGGAACCATAACTAAATGCAGAAAACATGAATATCATACTCTAACTACAATGAAGCACCGAATAAGGAAAAATCATGCAAATGTAGAATGGAATAAGGAAAGAATAAAACAAGGGCACAAGCAGCAAATGAGTATAACCCGAAAGAAAATGAACAGCAATATCATTATCACATTTTTCGTGAGCTTAAAAACTGAAAACGAGAAACGTCCGATCATCCTCCTCGGGTAGCTTCAAATCCTTCTCCAGCCGTGACTCCACTTTGCTCATGATGTGGACAAATGCTTTGCATCCTCCCACATCAAGGCAATAGAATCAAAGGGGAGAAGATTGATTGAATAACTCATGCAACCCGATTGCTCAAACAGGGGACCAACCAAAGCTTTAAAAGATGATAGTTTCAAATGAAATGGTTTATCAAACAAACAAAGAAATGACTAATGAAACCGAGAACTTGATGCTGAAAGCCTTAAATTTTCTATTTAAAACATCACTAAATAAGAAACATCTATCAATGGAATTTACAAACCGAACAAGAAGAAAAGAAATTGAACCCGATTGCTAATAAAATTAGAGAATGAAACAAATAATTTCCTAAAGTGAATAGTGAATGAACAGTAACAACTTTGTAAAACTATGCGGAAATTCTAAAGAAAACTTTTAAAATTAATCTAAAAGCTATTCTACCCTAGCCTACTTTACTCCTACTCCTATTTCTAAACTACTTACCCTACTCCTACTTCTACTTTTCAATTGCCATCATGTTCTATTTATACACAAACATAAGGGTACAATGGTAAATTTTCATCCTAGATGAGTTGGCATTATTTGGCCACTTGTCTTCATTTGATTTGCTGCAAAGTAGATATTTCCACGTCATCAGTCTTTTTGTCCAATTAGTTGTGCGATGTGGCCCGACGTGTGCCTACCAGAATATTCACTCGGTGTCTGTTGATCTTATCGTTTCAGAGAAAATAAAATATAGACACCTGGCATCATACGTGTCCAGACGACTGGTGACTCGGTCTGCATAATTTGAAGTGGTTCAATCTCCTTTAGCTCGTTTTCAGCCCAATTTCGACTGAGACGACTGAGTTTCATCTGGATTTAGTTTATCTACACATTAAAGAATTTTAATTAAATAAAGAGGATTATTAATAAAATAATATGGGGATTAAATAAATAATTAGGAAATTAAGCACTAATAATTCTATTAAAAATAGAATTATCAGTGCACAAGTCGGTAAATAAAGCACGAAAATCATCATGCAAGGTGCACTTAAAACAGTTCATGCTCGACACAATTCAGTACCAAATCACCATCCGTCAAGACTCAGCCCCTCCCTCGGACTGTTCTGACCCATAAAACAATTTAAATCATGCAATCATCATAAACCAGGTGACATGTGAGATTAGGCAAATAATAAGGGTAATATCTAGGACTATGGCCAAATCCTTTGTGATCTCAGGCTACACAGATCTTAGTGTGAGGGGTATCACGCCTATCTGCTTCCGCGCGGGAGGTGGGTCACGTCCTACTCGTTGGTCCATAGCAGATTTTACCTCGTTCGAAGATGGTATATATATATATATCCAAGCACAGTACAACGTACTCCTTGTTACATGCACGGTACAACGTACTTCATGGACCTATATCATCATATCAAATCATACCACATCTCAAAACGCACGTGCGAGCCTATTTAATCGGTGTGACACAAAGTCTACTAGAAGCTCCCAGCACGGCTCCCAACATGTCCTAAAATCACATGCGAGCAAAGCTCTAGCACGGCTGTAAATGTATAGTGGACATCTAGTGCGAGCAACACTCCAGCACTATGACATAAAATCTATGTGAAAATTAGTGCGAGCTAGGCTCCAGCGCTCATGCATGTAAAACTCTAGTGTGAGCACAACTCCAGCACTAATGCATGTATGAAAATGTCAAATCTCGTGCGAGCAGCGCTCTAGCACGCTTTATTTCCACAAAACCCATGTAGGTGGCTAATTTCTTTGCAAAGAATGGTTATTAAATCAAATCAAGCTGTTTTCTTGCAAACCATTTAAATGCTAGTTAGCCTACCTATCCACATGCTACAAGTAGTAAAAGGCTCAAGAACATCCTGTTCTTACTTTTCATGATCTTTTCTAAAATCCCAAATTTTGCCATTCCTAGGGGAAAAATGATAATTTACCATTCTGGACCCCTTAAAACATTATTCTTTTTCTATGACCCTCAGACATTTTTTATGAAATAAAAATTCCTAAAAATATGCAAATGATATATAAAATTCACTAATTTTTTCACCTTAAATGATTGTATATGACCTAAATGGACTCTAAAATGTACCTAAACTAAGCCCAAATTGCCCACATAATGATGCTGGCTTGAACAAAATGCAATCAGCCTATCCTAAATTAGAAAAATAAAAACAATAAGCTAAAAGCCTCCTAAAAATTCACCTAATGCATTCTAATTTAACCTAACTATATGAATGATGTTTAGAAATTTTAAAAACCCTCAAAACTAATCTAAAAACCAATTGAACCACCCCCTAACACTTTCCTAAAATGATGTCTCTTAGTGAAAATTTTTGAAACAACAAACGAAAATAGTTCATCTTTCAAATCGAGACTAAAAAACATCTAAACATTATAAACTATAAAATATAATCTACTCATACCTATAAGCTAACGACTACTGATAATTTTATTTTTAATAGAATTATTTGTGCTTAATTTCTTAATTAATTATCTAAATCCCTAAATTATTTTATTAATTATCCCCTTAATTTAATTAAAATTCTTTAATGTTCAGGTAAATTAAATCCGGATGAAACTTAATCATTTCACTCAAAAATTGGATTGAAAATGGGTTAAAGGAGATTGGACCACTTTGAATTTGTAGACCAAGTCACCAGTCGTCTGGACATGCGTGATGCCAGGTGTTCGTATTTTATTTACTCCAAAACGATAAGATCGACAGACACCATGCCAACCTTCTTGAAGACACACGTTGGACCACATTGCATAACCAATTAGACAAAAAGACGAGTGACGTGGAAATATCTACTCTGCAGTAAATCAAAGGAAGACAAGTGGCCAAACAATGCCATCTCATCTAGGATGAAAAATTACCATTGTACCCCTATGTTTGTGTATAAATAGAACATGATGAGCAATTGAAAAAATTAGGTAGCCTAGGGTAGAATTTAGGGTAGGAGTAGTTTTTAGGGTACAGTAATTTAGGAGTAGTTTTAGAATAGTTTTTATGTTAAATAATTCCCTTGGTTTTTCTTTAGTTTTCCCGATTAGTTTATTTTTAGCCTCCATTTTATTTTCCATAGTTACTGTTCATGTCAACTTTTAATTGATTTATTCTATGAAAAGCTTCATTGTTTTAATTTTTATTTTAGCATTTCACGTAACTCTCATTCACCATGTTTAGATTCTCGGTTTTGCAAGTTTAGCTCTTTGGTGGTTGATTCGGCACTAGAGTTTTCATTTTTTTGAGCTCTCAATTTTGCATCTTTTAACTGTTTATTTTGTTGATTCACTAATTGTTGGATCATAGGAAGTAAGCAAGTTTAGCTGGTGACAGTGGCCATATTCTTCATCCTTGTTTCAACATTTTATTTTTCTGTTTTAAAGTATGTTACTTTATGTTTTCAAGTGGTGTTAAGATTGTTAGTAAGTATTTTCAAAATAGAACTTGTTCTTCACCATTGTCCTGTGCATTTTTGTCTTCTTAAATTTTTACATTTTCCATTTGTTTCATTTCATAACTGTGTAGTGTAGCTCCGTGGAATTAGTATGGTGGCAAGGGGACCGAGCTTCATTTTCTGTTACTGTGTTTGTTGCTTTTATTTCCTTAGCATTTTATAGTTATTCATAGTGTTAATATTTCTTAAATTCCTCTTCTATTCGGCTCTGCTTTAGTTTAAGTTTTACTGTTCATCTTGGTTATTTTACTATCCTGCAGTGTTGTCGATTTTAAATGATCTAGTAGCTACTTGATTGCTGTTTGGTTCTCTTTTTTCGGTTTTTAGTGCAGTAAATCCAAGAGCATTTTATTTCTTTTCTCTTTTTCTCCTTTTCATTTTCTGTTTAGTAGTAGTTTAATTACCATTGTTATTTTCTTGCCTTTTAAGTGTTACTAATTTCTTGTTGTTTGCTGAAGATAGGTGATCAGTGCATCCAGCCGACTGCCACCACACTCAGCAAGCAGAATGGTTGTTGAAGCCTTGTGCGGACATCGGTGTAGATGACTGGAGTAGCAGCAGACGTCGTGGTTATGACCTGATTCGAAGTGGAAAGGTGGCAGGGGCAGGTCATGCGGGATGATGGTACTGTGGAGGTGTCATTGATACGAGGATAGGGCTGAAAACTGCTACTGATTTAGGGGATGTTAGCTACAACAAACCAGAATTTGTGCTGGGAAAAGGACGGGTTGTAAGGACAAAACTGAGAGCAAGAGCTGTACATTACCTGGACAACGCCTGGAATTGAAGAAACACGTACAGTGTACACGGGATCGAGACAGCTGGGACATTTAGCTTACGGCACATTTGGCAGTTTTAATTGTGCACATTTCCATTTTTTATGCATACTTATCTTTATATTTTTTTAGTATTCCTTTTTAATTTTTTTTTTGTTAGCTTAGATTATAGTCTTAATTTAATTTGCATATTATTGTTCCTTGCTTGATTAGTTTACACTTAGTTTTGATTAGGAATTTAGAATTAAACTTAGTATTTAGGTAGTACATAATTAAAATTAGTAGTAGAATTATTTTAGGTAATTTTAAGTAAGTTTGCATTTTAAATTGAAAAATCCAAAAATATTTCTTATGCATTATTTAGATTTTGTAGTAATTAGTTAGAATTAGATTTAACTATGTTGTCGAACAGCACAACAGTGATGTATTGCTGACGTCAGTGATTCGATCTTCTGGCCATGTCACTCTGTAAAAATCGAAATAGTCAAAGGAGCGCAGGGCCTTCCCTGCGTAAACACTCCGATGCTTAAGTCAGAAAAAGATCTCTGCAGAGTTTCAGTGTATTCAAAAAGTAAAATCTCAATTAGGTTAAAAAGTCATACCTGTACCCTATTTATAGGGAACAATTTAGTCTTCAATGACGTATTTGCCCAGTAATATTAACTGTAGGTATCTAGGGATAAAATCGTCTGGAGCTGAGCATTAAATACAGAGTCTGTTTTCATCTGTATTTAATTTTAGCGTGACACGTGGCGCTTTATCTGAACGACGCGTCATATTATTATTTTTTATTTTTTACATCTTATTTTGCCCATAACAATTGCTCCCCACTCTTTTGCGAATTATTAAACGCGGAAGAGTAACTGTTTTCTCGTCGTCACTGCCGGCACATATATATAACGTGAGAGTGGAGGCTCAGACTTCATTTTCCTCGCGGATTCAGCGGATCTTAATGGTAAATTCTCTCGCCCTAGTCTCACGGCATACCCCTGCGGCACTTAGATCCTCACGGCAAGTGACCCTCACGGCCTTTTAGACCCTCACGACACATGACGCTCACGGCACCTGACCCTCACGACCTTTTAGACTCTCACGGCATATGACCCTCACGGCACATGACCCTCACGGCACCTAACCCTCACGGCATATGACCCTCACGGCACATGACCCTCACGGCCTTTTAGACTCTCACGGCACATGACCCTCACGGCACATGACCCTCAAGGCACATGACCCTCACAGCACATGACCCTCACGGCACTTGATCCCTTTTCCTCCTTCAGATCCTATCGGCCTTTGTTATCGAGGGTGGCCAGAATTCTTCCACTATTTTTGGTATCTTGTTTTTCTGATGACTGGGCACGGTCGTGGAAAGGAAATAGTTTTAGACCCTTATTTTAGGCTTAAAGAGTCTGATCTTGAACAATTTAGAAGTAATTTTCCTCTTCCGGAGGGTTATATTTATAGGCTTCCAACTGCAACTGAGCGCGCTCCCCAATCCATTAATAGTGGTGTTCCTGTACACCGAGCTTCACTAGAATTCGGGTTTCGTTTTCCTCTTCTCAAATTTGGAGTTGTTTTTCTTCACCACTATGGCATAGTTCCCGCTCAACTTCACCCCAACGGGTGGGCCCAAGTAGTAGGGTTTACGGTCGTATATCATAAACTTAGCGTCAGGCCTACTATCCCACTATTTAATTCTTTTTTTCAGAGTCCTTAGTGTACGCAATTCGACCCGTTTTTGTATTCAAAAAGTCTCTGGAAGGGGTCAGAGTACTAAACTTTTCGGGAAACCTCCCTCTAAGCTTCACAACTACGCTTCAGATTGGTTTGTCGTTGAGGTTCCTCCGTCTTTGAATATTCCTACCCGGTGGAGTTGTTGCGGACCTAATAATCTTAGCCCGATTATTAATTTAAGAGACGCATATGGTCCCCTCATTTCTCAGCTTCAAGTAGAGGATGAGGGTGCTTTGTTGTCGGTATTAACTCTGAAGAATATAACTGCTGCGGGTTGGGGATGCGTTTTCGTTGACTCAGCTTTTACGCCCGAGCCCTCTTCTCCATCTGGTTTTCCCGAGGGAGGTCACGGTGTGGGTAGTCCCACTGATCCTTCGGAGGTAGAGTCGGAGGAGGATTTAGATTGGGGCTAGGGCGAGGCATTTAGCAGCCCTTTTCTAGAATTGCCCACGGATGAGAGCTTAGCTAACATCCATTCTCTTAATGATTATTTAAATCCGGGTGATTTCATATCTCATTTCGTTGCATAAATGTCTGTCTATTTTCCTCTTGTTTGTTTTGACTTTTGTTTTTCTGTTCTTTTTTCAGGGATGAACCCACTTAGAAGCGCTTTTAGACGACGAGGAGGTGATAAGGATGCTGCTAGAGTTACCCGTCCTTCCAAGCGTAGACGTCAACGAGATCAAACTCGAAAGTCTCGAAGCCATGCTTATGCTTCTGACCCAGACTCTCGAGGCGAGAGGTCGAGGCCTCCTCCAGCTCCCCTTCCCGCTCCTCCTGAGGGATCTGGTTCTCGCGATCGAGATAGGGGAAAATAGCCAGCCACGGATCCCCAGCTTCCAGACCTTGAGATAGAAGAGCACCATGGGGCGAATCGGGCCGAGTGCAACACAACTCGTCCATCTCGAATTGGGAGACGATGTTTGTATATTGAGTCGTCCATGAGGGATACACCAGCGTTTCCCCCCGTTGCAGACCTTAACACTTTCAGATACGTGGTTGATGGTGGTGTGGCGGTTCACGGGTAAAATTTCATAGTGTATCCAGGCGTCAACGACAACGACTCAATTCACGACCCTGGCGTAGCAGCCGGGATGGGCTGGTCGACCATACTCCCTAGAGACGAGGCAGAGTTGTTCAAGAGTTTTCCCCAATCCGAGGATCGAGCCAATTATTTGGCAATGATGGTATCTATTTAGCCCGTTTTCCCTTTCTGTTTCTCTCTTTTTGTTCTTTGCGGTATTTTCTTGATTGATCTTTTGATTTTCCTTTCATTCTCAGACAGCTCAGCAAGTGATCGCTTGCAATGCGCGATATCGAGCTTATAAGACTCGGGCTGACGTTGATCTTCAACAATTGAGGAGTGAGAAGGCTGAGTGGCTTACTGAGAGAAACCAATACAGGAGGCTTCCCAAGCAACTCGACCGACTGAAGAAGGAGAAAGAGGATCTAAATCTCAGCCACGTTCGCCTTCAAGAGGATTTTGCCAAAGAGCAAGAGAAGTCCTAGGAATACAAGGAGTCCTTAACTGTAACTCAAGAGGAGTTGGACTCAGTTCTGCTAAAGCTCCAAGATCTCCAAACTAGTTACGATGAGCTGAGGTCTGACAACATGCAGTTGAAAGAAGAGGTTTCGAGCTCCAAGATCTCCAAACTAGTTACGATGAGCTTACAATCTCTCCAATCTATCGGGCCCTTAGGAATCTCGCCCGCAATCAGGAGTGATTGATGCTCTGGGTGATTTAGAAGGCAATGAATCAGATGCTTCGGGTGAAGGCACTCCTCCACCGGCTAATGAATAGTTCTAGTTGTTTTTCTTTTTTCTTTTGTTGTCACCGTTCTTTTATTTGTATTAGAGACTTTGATGCTTTTTGTATATGAAGTTTTACCAAATTAATAAATTAATTTGCTTTGCAAAATTGTGTTTTAAATTTCCCATATTGCTTATTTTTGCATATTCTCTTTTTATATCGGTGGCTTACTTCGCGCATTTTTCGCTTCAAACCCTTTACTTTAGTACGTGGCTTACCTTGCGCATTTTTCACTTCAAGTCCTTGCATATTTTCTTTGTGGCTTACCTCGCGCATTTTTCGCTTCAAGCCTTTGCACATTTTCTTCGTGGCTTACCTCGCGCATTTTTCGCTTCAAGCCCTTTATCTTGAGTGCGTGGCTTACCTCGCGCATTTTTGGCTTCAAGCCCTTACACATTTTCTTCGTGGCTTACCTCGCGCATTTTTAGCTTCAAGCCCTTTACTTTGAGTGCGTGGCTTACCTCGCGCATTTTTCGCTTCAAGCCCTTGCACTGAATTTAGCTGAAAATCTTGAAAATATTTAATAATTCATCATTCAATAAGTGAAATTTCAATTCATAGTTTTGACAAGGGAATAAAAATAAAAATAAAAATAAAAATAAACATTTCATTGCCAATATGGCTTCAGGTGATTAGCATTCCATGTCTTTGCTATTTTTTTGCCTAGCAAACTCTCCAAGATGCAGGTACTAGGTCCGATCATTCTCCTGACTCTGTAAGGCCCTTCCTAATTTACCCTGAACTTATCGTCTTCTCTTAAGGCGTTGGTGATGATCGACTTTCGCAGCACGAGATCTCCCTCACGTAGGGGTCTATCTCTTACACGAGAGTTATAATAACGAGCAACCTTTTGCTGGTAAGCAGCTAGCTGTATAGCGGCAAGATCTCGCTGCTCGTCAAGCAGATTCAGATTCTCTCGTAACCCCTGAGAATTCACTTCTTGTACATAGGGAATTAACCTTGGCGAGATAGCTCCAATTTCCACGGGTATCAGAGCTTTAGTTCCATATACTAAGCTGAACGGCGTTTCCCCGATCGGTACCCGACTCGTCGTTCTATATGCCTATAGAATACTTGGCAGCTCGTCCACCCAGGCCCCTTTTGCTTTGTCCAGACGAGCTGTGAGGCCATGAAGTATGGTCCTATTACTAATTTTCTACTTAGCCATTAGCTTGCAGATATGTTACAGAGGATATCTTGAGTTGAATCTTCAATCCCTCGCAGAAATTTCAGAATGCATCGCAATCAAACTGCTTCTCATAATCTACGTTCAAGATCCTTGGGACTCCAAATCGACAAATTATCTCCTTCCAAACCATCGCTTCGACCTTTTTTTCAGTAATTATGGCCAGACACTCTGCTTTTACCCACTTAGTAAAATAATCTGTGGCCACCAACAAGTACTTTCGTTGACCCGTAGCCACTGGGAATGTCCAAGTATACCCAAACCCCATTGGGCAAACGGCGTGGGCTGAAATATACTCTGAAGGGCCGATACTGGGGTAGACGTCAAGGGGGCGCACCTTTGATATTTGTCACATTTTCGCACCTTATCAAGTGCATCTTGCTTGAGCGTGGGCCAATAGAATCCTACCCTGAGTATTTTCGCTGCCAAAGCTTGGGCTCTGAAGTGTTCTCCACATATCCCCTCGTGGACCTCAGCCAATGTGTAGTTGGCTTGTTCTGGACCTAAACACTTCAACAGTGGCATGGTATATCCCCTTTTATAAAGTTCCCCGTTGATCAAAGTAAATTTTGCACTTTGAGTCCTCATTTTTCGGGCTGCTTCTTTTTCACTAGGGAGTGTCCCCTCCATTAAATACTGTTTCATGGTCGTCCTCCAATCAGAACCGACGTCAATCTCTAACACCCCTTCTTCTTCTTCTATGCTTGGCTTAACCAATCTTTCTACTTTCACGGCCCTCCCAGTAGCTCCTTTGGAGGATGCTAACTTAGATAGAGCGTCGGCATGACTATTCTCAGATCGGTCAATTTGGGTTATCTGGAAATTGTCAAATAATTGAGCTAACCACCGAACCTTCTCTAAGTACAGAACAAGAGTAGATTCTCGCACTTCATACTGTCCTTTGAATTGGTTGACGACAAGTTATGAATCGCTATGGGCTAGCAAATTTCAAACTTGGAGCTCCTTTGCAAGTTTCATGCCACAAACTAATGCTTCGTATTCAGCCACATTGTTGGAATTAGGGAAATCGAAGCGTAGAGAATATTCTATCATTTCTCCTTCAAGTGATATTAGCACGATGCCAGCTCCGCTCCCCCTGACACTTGACGCTCCATCAATAAATAGCTTCCACCAGTTCAACTCTCCCTTCTTAGCATTATCTCGACACGTGCATTCAACGATGAAATCTGCTAGAGCTTGTGCTTTAATAGCTTGTCGAGGCTGAAAAGAAATATCGTATTCTCTGAGCTCAACTGCCCACTTCACTAACCTTCTGGAATGTTCAGGCTTTTGGAGTATCTGTCTCAGCGGCTGATCTGTTAATACAATTATAAAGTGTGCCTGAAAATAGGGGCGTAGTTTTCGGGCTGCTATGACAAGTGCTAAGGCTACTCTTTCAACCTGAGGATATCTTGTCTCTGCTTCCAAGAGTACTTTGCTTATATAATAAATAGGCATATCTCCTTCTGCGGTTCTCCTTAGCAAAACTGCACTTACCGCTTTATCGCCTATTCCAAGGTACACAAACAGCTGCTCCCCGGTTAGAGGCCTTGACAGTAATGAGAGTTCTTTCAAATACTCCTTCAATTCTTCAAAGGCTGTTAGACATTCCTCGGTCCACTGAAAGTTTTTTTCGCCTCGGAGTGTCTTGAAGAATGATAAGCTCCTTTCAGCTGATTTTGACAGGAAGCGATTTAGTGCGGCTATCCTCCCTGTCAACCTCTGTACCTCTTTAACGTAACTGGAGGCCTCATATCCAAGATGGCTTGGACCTTCTCGGGGTTGGCTTCGATCCCACGGTTGGTTATCATAAACCCCAGAAACTTCCCAGATTGGACTCCGAACGAACACTTGTTGGGATTCAGTTTCATATGATACTTCCTTAGAACCGTGAAGACTTTGGATAGCTGCAAAGCATGAGATTCCCCTTCTCTACTTTTCACAATCATGTCGTCCACATAAGCTTCCATTGTAACTCCAAGCAGATCCTTAAAAACTCTATTTACCATACGCCGATATGTGGCACCTGCGTTTTTCAGGCCAAACGGCATCACTCTGTAATAGTAAGTGCCTTTATCAGTGATAAAAGACGTCTTCTCTTCGTCTTCCGGGTGCATTAGGATCTGATGATAACCGAGAAAGTGTCCAAGAAGCTAAGAAACTCGTATCCCGAAGTTTCATCTACTAGTTTGTCTATTCGGGGTAGTGGATACGAGTCTTTCAGACATGCCTTATTCAGATCTGTAAAGTCCACACACATTCTCCACTTTTCGGTGGCTTTCTTCACCATTACTACATTTGCTAGCCATTCCGGATACAGGACTTCCCGAATGAATCCAGCCTCAAGCAACTTGTCTATCTCTTCTGCAATGATTTGATGCCTCTCGGGAGTAAAATTTCGTTTCTTCTGTTTGATAGGTTTAACCCCGGGTAGTACTTAAGTTCATGACAAATGACCTTTAGATCTATTTCGGGCATATCGGTAGGGGTCCATGCAAAAACATCGGCATTATCTCTTAGGCATTTTATTATTTCCTCCTGCATTTTTGGCTTCAATCGGCTTTCGATATACACCTTCTTCTCTTCGCCATTAATCCCCAGCTTCACTTCTTCCATTTCTTCAATAGGCTTTGGCTTCGTCGGTTCTGTGATAGTAAGGGTTTCCTTCCTCTGAATCCCCTTACATGTAGTCGATGCAATGTTACATGTTCTTGCTCTCTTTTGGTCCCCTCTAACTTGTCCCTCACCTTTGGGGGTTGGAAATTTCATCAGCAGATAACACGGGGAAAGCATGGCTCTCATATCGCTCAATAACGGATGCCCGAGAATAATATTATAAGCTAGAGAGGTCAATTTGACCACCATAAATAGGACCTGTCTTGTAACACTCTTAGGTTCTTCACCCAGAGTAACAGGCAGTTCGACTGACCTTGCCACCTTCACCTTTTCTCCTGTGAAGCCAAAGAGGGGAGTAGTTATCGGCTTCAACCTGTCTTCACTCAAATTCTTTTTCTCGAAGCAATTCCAATAGATGAGGTTCACCGAGCTCCCATTGTCTACTAGAATTCGTCCTATCAAATGTTTAGCCACTACCGTCGATATAACCATAGGATCGTCATGTGGAATGATAATATCTCCTTGATCGACAGGCGTGAAAGTAATCGCCTCTCCATTCTCAGCTACTTTCATCACAGAATGAACCTGGTATGCCTGCCTAGCATAAGCCTTCCGTGAGGTAGATGAGGTGCCTGCTGTGTACTCTCCACTAGAGATGACGTTAATTGCGGGTCCTGTAGGCTCGTTATCAATCTGCTGATTCCTACGTTCCCCCTACCTTACCCCATTTCCTCTTTCCTCGATCCTTCTTCTATTGACTCTATTGTCATTAGGTCTATCCCGTAGTCTATTGTCTCTTCGACCATGAACAGGATATTGATTCCTCTCGTTCCTCTGAGTGTAGCGTTCCAACGGCCCTTCTCTGGCTAATTTCTCAAGTTGATTCATCAGATCGCGGCATCTCTCCGTTGAATGACCAAAAGCAGAGTGGAAACTATAATAGGATCTGAGATCTCCCCCAGGTTTCCCTTACCTCTTCTAGGGAATTGGGGCATCTCGGTTCTCTCAATCGCTGCTAGGATTGAAGCATGTGGTTCAAAAAGCCGGGTGTAGTTTGTATATTCAACTTTGGGGCTTTGTCGGATCTGTCTGATCTCCCTATATTCCTCTCATCGAGGTCTCTCTCCCGCTTCTTTCCTTCCTTGGAGTCTCCCATCAGAATCGATTTCATCACCTCCTCTTGGGTAATGTACTTGTTAGCTCGAGAGAATAAGTCTGAGACCGTCGTTGGTTGATCCAAGGACAATGATTCTTGGAGTTTTTCAGACCTTTTCCCTGAAGCATGGCTGTCACTGCTATCCCCACTTGCAGATCACGTACTTTCAGAGTAGCATCCCGAAATCGATCTACATAGCTCTTCAATGATTCTTTATTCCCTTACCTTAGGGTGAGCAGATAGGTGGCCTCCTTTCTCTTCTAACTATTTATCCCAAAGGCTTTCAAAAATTCCCTTCTCAGCTGGTTGAATGAATAAATAGACCCTTTTGGCAAGTTGTTGAACCACTTCAATGCATGACCCGCCGAGGTTAGAGAGAACGCCCTGCACATTATCTCGTCCTCCCAGCCATGTAGTAGCATTAATGGCTCATAGCTTTCTACATGATCGAAAGGGTCTGTTTTCCCCGTATATACTGCTATTTGCGGCGTTTTAAACTTTGGGGGTAGTGGTTTTTCCATGATCGCTGCGCTGAATGGGACTCTCCGTCTCTGGTTCTCTTCAGTCGGAACCAATCTCTTTTCTTCTAAAATTTGTTCAACTATTCTCTTCATGTCCATAGCATCTTGGATCTTTCCGATATTACACGAATCAGCTTGATCACAATCAACAGTCTCTTTCCCCTTGCTGTATAGATTAGGGGCTTGATTCCTCTCAGTCCGAGATAAAAAGTTCACCATTTCAGTAAGGGGGTTCCACGTCTGATCTACCTCTGAGCCTCTCCTCTCCATATAAGATCCCATCATCCCAGCACCTCCTATACCATCCATAGGTCCAGCGAGATTTTCAGCATTCGGGCGTCGGAGGCCCCTAACAATCTCCCATGCAGCGTTTCTCGCACCTAGACGCCTTGAACCTTCTCCAGTTTCGCATGAGGGGTTCTCCGTGCGTGTGGGGTACAGCGCACCCGGGCGACCCATTTCTTCGATACCTTCATCGATGCCCAGCAGTCCATCACAATCACGCCCTCGCGCACCCTGGCGCATCAGATTACCACTCGACTCTCGAGCATCCTGGCGGCAGATTTTCAACGCACCCTGGCGCACTAATTCCTCCCCTGACTCTCGCGCACCCTGGCAGAATGAGTCTCACGCATTCTCACGAACTGAGTCTCTCTCAACCTGGCGGCCAGCTTCTGGCGTTGATTGGCGCAGCAAATCCGCCATAGACTCTCGCGCATACTGGAGGAAGGAGTCTCGCGCAGTCTCACGAACTGCGTCTCTCGCACCCTGGCACCCGACCACAGGCGCACACTGGCGCACTAAAACTTGCACAGACTCTCGCGCACTCTAGCGCATCAACGCCAATATTGACTCTCGCGCACATTGGTGTGCCACCCTGCCATCGGACTCTCGCGTGCCCTGGTGTACCAACCTCCCATCGGACTCTCGTGCACCCTGGTGCGCTAATCTCCCGTCTGACTCTCGCGTACACTGGCGGCAGTCTCACGAGCCCTGGCGAGGAGACTCTCGCGCTTCCTGGTGCACCAACCTCCCATCGGACTCTCGCGCACCCTAGTGCGCCAATCTCCCGTCTGACACTCGAGAACACTGGCGGCAGTCTCGCGGGCCCTGGCGAGGAGACTCTCGCGCTTCTTGGGGCTCCGCGGCTTCGCGCATAAGGTCTTTCGCGACCTCGCACAACAGGTCTTCCGCAGCCATAAGCATCGAGGTTCCAGCACCCTGACGCCTTAAGCTTTCCGCAGTCTCGCACCCAATCCCACCAGCCTCCGAAGCATTCCTTCCCTGTGTCCTTGGCTCTGCCAAGTTTTGGATAGCCGGTGGAAGATTTGTCTGCGAAAAGGCACCTTTGAACAGGTCGACCATCGCGCGTAAGGTTTAGGCAGTCTCCTCGCTCTGTTTCCTCATCGCCTCGAATTCTGCAACAGGGATAGTCATCATATGACTCTCCTCCCGAGCTTCTTCTGCACGGTCCAGTGGAGAATTGGCCATATCTTCATTCTCCTCATCTCTGATTGCTGTGGATCGTGTCTTCACCATCATTGTAGAATCACCAGCTTTTCTTTCGCTTTCCCACAGACGATGCCAATTGTTGTCGAACAGCACAACAGTGATGTATTGCTGACGTCAGTGATTCGATCTTCTGGTCATGTCACTCTGCAAAAATCGGAATAGTCAAAGGAGCGCAGGGCCTTCCCTGCGTAAACACTCCGATGCTTAAGTCAGAAAAAGATCTCTACAGAGTTTCAGTGTATTCAAAAAGTAAAATCTCAATTAGGTTAAAAAGTCATACCTGTACCCTATTTATAGGGAACAATTTAGTCTTCAATGATGTATTTGCCCAGTAATATTGACTGTAGGTATCTAGGGATAAAATTGTCCGGAGCTGAGCATTAAATGCAGAGTCTGTTTTCATCTGTATTTAATTTTAGCGTGACACGTGGCGTTTTATCTGAACGACACGTCATATTATTATTTTTTATTTTTTACATCTTATTTTGCCCATAACAAATTAGGATCGTTTTATAGGTAATTAATTTCCTAGTTAGATTTAAGAATTTCTTTAGATTAATAAAAATTTTATTTTATTAGACTTAGGTTAGCTTAATTTGCATTTTTTATTGAGTAGTTTAATTACATGCATATTTTATTTTAGGATGGTTTAATTTTAGTTTAATTAATTTTGTTTCTTTATTTTCATATTTTGCATTTTAGTTTATTTTCTTTAATTAATTTTAACTGTTTTAATTATCTTTTGTAGGTTATTGCTATTAATTGCTTGGAGCACTATGAGTAATTTTTTTAGCTCATTTTTATTTTCTTTAGTTTATAGTTTTTGTTATTTTCAGTACTGTTAGCCTTGTAGATCACCCATTATAAAATTCATAAATTGCTAGAATATACTTAGGGTAAGATTTACCGGTAGTTAATTAGGCTAATCAACTTCTCTGTGGGACGATAATCCAGGACTCAAATCCCATTATTACTTGTACGACCCGTGCACTTGCGGATACACGTCTAGGTCACTTAGAGTGGGCGTAGTTCGTATCAAGTTTTTGGCGCCGTTGCCGGGGAAGTCTTAATTAGCCAGTAATTGATATCGGTGAAATTATGCTTAGGTGTAATTCTAGCTTGTAAATATTTAGGTTGTAAATATTTAGAAGTTTAATCTAGATTAGTTAATTTTCTCTATCATAAAAATTTAAAAAAAAATTGAAAAATTTAAAAACTTAAAATAAATTTCTAAGGACTTTTTAATGTTTGCATGCGTAGAGTCAGAAGTTATGATTGCTTTCCTTTAGATCTTGAAATTGAACGAACTCTTAGAAAAATTTGAAAGGATTCTAAGAAATTAATAGCTCTGCTGCAAAACACCATAGCAGAAAATAGAGAAATTAGGACTGTTGGAGATTATGCGGTACCGACCATTGGAGGGTATTATACCGGCATTAGGACACCAGCTGTCCATGCAAACAATTTTGAAATCAAGCTTTCAATCCTTGAGATGATCTAAACCTCTTTACAGTTCAGTGGGCTCCCTCATGACGACTCACATGCTCACCTAGGGCAATTCCTGGACTTGTGCAACACCTTCAAGCATAATGGATTATCGGACGACGCATTGAGGCTTAGATTATTCCCCTTTTCGCTTAGGGATAGGGCACGACACTAGTTAACCTCCATACCTCTAGGATCCATTTCTACATGGGATGAGTTAGCCTATCAATTTCTAGTTAAGTTTTTCCCTCCCTCTAAAATGGCCAGACTCCGTAGTGACATATCTTCCTTTGCCCAGTTCGATTCTGAATCTCTTTACGAAGCTTGGGAATGATATAAGGAGCTTCTTAAGAAGTGCCCTCATCATGGCCTACCTTTGTGGCTGCAAGTCCAGACCTTCTACAGCGGACTTACAAGCCAAAATAGGACAATCGTTGACGCTACTGCAGGTGAAGCTCTAATGTGCAAAACGGAGGAGGAAGCTTACGGTCTCTTAGACAAGATGGCTGCTAACAACTACTAATGGTCTTTAGAGAGGCAACTGCCTAAGAAGTCAGCGGGTATCTATGAGTTTGACACGCTGTCTACCTTGACCTCTCAAATAGCTAACCTTACGAAGAAGGTAGAGTCACTCAGTACCCAGCATAATCCTTCCACCAGTCCTAACTCTGTTTATTCTGTGCAAAGCCCTTTTCTTTCTTGCAATCTGTGTGGTGGTACACACTCTGTAGATAGGTGTCCTCTTAACTTAGAATCTGTTCAGTATGTTGCTCCACCTCAGAAGCAACAGGGTAACCCCTTTTCAAACACCTACAATTCAGGGTGGAGGAATCATCCTAATTTTTCTTGGAGCCAAAATCAAGGGCAATCTTCTAACTCCATATCTGTAGGACCCCCTGGTTTTCAAGTTCCATCGGTTCATGTACCACCACATCAGCAATTTTCATATCATCCATCCCCACCTCAATTTCAGCATCATCCACCTCACTTCCATCAACCGCCACCACCACCACCACAACCTATGCAGCCACAACATTTACATGCACTAGCAGCTGAGAAGAAGCCCTCGCTTGAGGAAATGTTCACAACGATCCTGTAAAATCAAGCTGCTTCTGTAAGACCCAATTTTTATCGTAAGAGCAAATGGAATGAATAGGAATTTTCGAGTGCACTGAAAAATGCAAAAGGATTGAAATGGTATTCCCGAACGCGTGCAAGGGTAAAACAGTCAAAAGATCAAAATTCGGTATTTATCATGACAAGAAAATTTAATTAAAAATATGGGATTGAGAAATCTTGATTAATAACGAAGAAATAATTAAATTTCGGGTTAAATTGATCAAGATATGAATTTATTGGCATAAACCGAAATTTTTACCTCTAGAAATAATCCTGAAAATAATAAAAAATTATACCGAAAAGTCGAAATAATATCAATAAATTTATTTATTGGTTAAATGAATTAAATATAAATTATTTAGATATTTTGGCAAAAATAATAATATTATAATGAATAAAATAATAATAAAATTTAATTATAAATAATAAAATAAAGTAAATGTAAAAAAAAAGAAAAGAAAAATCACGAAAGTTTGAATCGCGAAACAGAGAAGAAATGCGAAAGCAAGGACGAGAAACCGAGGGAATGGTTTCCTTTGGCTCCGATGCAACCACCGACAGACGACGCGAAGAGGCGGACGACGAAGGTCGATCGACACCTGAGGAAGCCGACCCGCACACCCATGCACACCGAAGTCCCCAGAAAATGCCAGATCGACGGAGTGAGTGCCGCGAGAGAGAAGCCTTGATTCACCGGCGATGGCGTTGTTTTGACTCCAGCCGTGGCCCGATAATGAACGCCCAGGCCGTGGCGCGTCGATTGGTGCCGGAATCACGTCGGGAACTGACCGGACGGCGTCAAAACGATGAAATGATGCCTGAACCAGTCGAATCAAACTGAACCGCTGGACCAAACCAGATTGAACCATTGGACCGAACCAGTCTGAATCGGGTTGAACCAGACCGAACCGGTTCAGCCAAAATGAAAAGAAAAGAAAGCGAAAAAGGGGAAAAAGAAAAGAGGAAAAATTGGAAAAAATTTTAGTGATGCAATCGAGTTACGGGTAAGTCGGTAAGTCGGTAAGCAGTCAAAATTGATCGATTTAAATTTTAGAATATTTAATTTGCTTATTAATCGACTGAAAGTTTACCCGAAAAATATTTAAATTGTGTAGCTCGACATTTGACGTCAAACGAGAGCTCGAGAGAGCTTCGATTTGCTTACTATCATGGAATCTAGGGTAAGTAACCCTTATTTACGACAATTTACATCGTTATGCGTGTTAAAAATTACCGCATCAATTACGGATTTAATTTTCGCATAAAAATGAATTAAATTCTGGAATTAGAGATAAATTGTCGTAAATATTAAATTAAGCTATTCGAGAGTTAGAACGAGGCTCAACAAATACTGATGGGCCCAATGAGCCCAATAGGCCTCGATAATGTGAATAGTCAGTGGAAAACAGACTTAAGGCCGATTAAGGCCCATTACGGTACAGCCGGACCCAATATGGATAAACGGGTCCAATGATTTAAATTAAGCACAAAAAATATGAAATACAATTAATTGTATTGAATTTGACCTGATGTATATTTATACGCAGTTCCTTGATTGAGAGCAAATCGGACTGCATGACGAGACATCAGTGAAATGTCAGACTATACAGAAAAATGAGGTAAGGGAATTGTGTGAGTAGCTAGAGGTAGCTACGCGTACTTTAAATAACTTTTGTATACACTGAATATATATTTATACATTGATATTGTACAAAGGGTCCTAAAAAATGATTTAAAGATTTTAAGGACTCGAAATAGGTAAAAGTCTATTTTACCCCTATTGAGGAAAGTTCACCTAAGGATGGTGAAAGCATGACATGCACGGAATGCATGATTTAAGGAATTTTTTGAATTAAGGAATTTTATTGGTTTTAAACAAAGCAAATCGATAGACTGGCCAGTAATTGCCTAAATTTCACAAAATAACACTACGTAGGTGTTATTTATATTTAAATGAAATTTCTTTGGAAAATGGCCAACTATCAAGTTTATATGGAAACAGATAGTGTCGGCACATAGCTCACATTATATCTGAGTTTGTGAGTGTGCATAAATGTGCTTGAGCGGTTGCTCATACCGACTTGTGTGACATCATATGCATGAAATGTGCTAGACCGATTGCTCGCATTTATTTTTATTCTTGTGAAATGCATGAGAAGTGCTGGAGCCTAGCTCGCACTCTGTTTTGACATGTTTTGACTTGTTTTGACTTGATATGCATAAAAAGGTGTTGGAGCGATTGCTCGCACTAATTTTAATGATTTGACATGCATGAGAGGTGCTGGAGCTTAGCTCGCATCCTGTTTTGATATGATAATTGCATAAAAGCCATGCTGGAGTGTAACTCTGATGGGCCCTAAGGGTATATGTCCGCAAGTGCACGGGTCGTACAAGTAATAATGGGATTTGAGTCCCGAGTTATTGTCCCACAGAAGTTGACTAGCCTAATTAAGTACCGATTAATCTTACCCTAAGTATATTCTAGCAAATTATGAAATTGCAATGGGTGATCCACTAAGGCTAATGAAAAACACTAGAAAGCACTAAAATAATACAAACTAAAGGAAATAAAACCGAGCAAGAAGTACTTACAATACTCCAAGCAATTAAAATCGAAAACCTATAAAAGAAATTAAAACAGTTAAAACTAATTAACACAATTAAAATAAAATGCAATTATGAAAATAAAGCAATAAAATTAAACTACAATTAAATTAATCTAAAATGCAATTTTAAACTACTTAATTAAAATGCATGAGTTTATCTAAATTAATTTTAAGCACTACCCCGAATACTAGAATAAAAATTACTTAGTACCCAAATTAAATCTAAGTTAAACTAATGCATTGAAATTAATCTAACTAAGCTAACTAAAAACATTGAAATTAATCTAACTAAAATGCATGCAAAAATGAATTAAACAACATTAAGGGGTGAGCCAAACGTGGCCTTAAGCATTTTAAACCAACAAAGACTCCCTCCAAAACACTATTCATGCATCATTTTGTTTCTTCATTTCCAGGTGGTCTGTCTCGGGTTGGTAGCTGCTATCCATGCCTGTTTGCTACCAACTCTGCCTCGGTTTCTGGCTGCCAACTGCCCCAGCACTTCCATGCCTCTCGGTTGTGTCCTGCATCTGTACATCACCATGCTGTTCTGCTTTACCATGGCTACAACTGCCCGACTGTTAACCAGGTGCTGCACGCAACCTCTGCAATCACGTCGAGGAGAAGTAACCACCCTTGCTCCTTCTAGCCGATCCACACAGCAGCAACCTATAGTGATGCAGATCAGAAACTCGTTACCGTGCTTCAGCAACCCAGTGTGCATTAGAGAATGTCCAGTAATGCCTGATTCTGCCACGTCCAGCAGGGCCCGACACTGCTTCCTGCCCAGACCTGCTCTCGGTTCCTGCTCTCGGTTCCTGCTCTTGGTGTGATCCAGATGATGTCCACAGCTATGTCCAGGCGATGTCCACTTCTGCTGTCTGCTGCACCGATCCTGTTTCTGCTCCTAATCTATCCGACCGCTGGTTCAAGTCTGCATTAAGGTTTCAGGGATGAAAACAGAGCATAACAGAGGAGAAGTCTCGGTTTCCAGGTGTGCTGCTATTTCGGATTGTTTGCTGCTGCTGCCCTCTCGGGTTTGTCTCCAAATGATTGTCCAAGTAGTGCTATATCTCCTATATATTACTGCTGTTATGCAATGAAGAGCAGTGATCGATGAAATCTAGCAAGAAGGCTAACCGAGAATCACTAGAAATTTGAGAACTCAAGTGCAAAAGAAAATCAAAGACTAAGCTTATCAAACCGAGAGCTCAACCATGAAACAAAGATTAAGCTTTTCAAAATAACCCAACATAAAAATAAAGCAATGAAAGCTTGACAAAACCAAGAATAAGGAAAGAGAATTGATTGCCATTAAAATGATCTATCCAAGACTAGAAAAAAAATGAAGAACATGAAAATGGATTGAACAATAAAAGTAAATGGAAGCTAACGGGAAAGAGAAACTAAAAAAAATTCAAACTATTCTAACACTGCTCCTAACTACATTACACTACTCCTACTCTTAAAAATTACATCACATCTTCAATTGTCATCCTTTCCTATTTATAAGCACACTAGGGGTAAAATGGTCATTTCCACATCCTTGATGAATTGGCATTTTTTTGACCACTTGTCTTCACACCATTGGCTCCTTGAAAAGATATTTCCATGTCATCGATCTTCTTGTCCAATTGGATGTGCTAGGTGGCATGACTCGTGTTGTCCACGTGGCTCAATCTCGATTTTAGTTCAATTCCGGTTCATTTTCTACCGAAATATTCAAAATTCATCCGGATTTGATTTATCTGCAAACATGAGAATTTTAATTAAATAAAGGGGATAATTAACAAAATAAATTGGGGATTTAAATAATTAATTAGGAAATTAAGCACAAATAATTCTAAAAATAGAGAATTATCACACCCCCAAACTTGAGTTTTTGCTTGTCCTCAAGCAAAACAAAATGATAATAGGAATGATAAGTACAAAACACAATAATTTCTCCAATATCATCCTCAAAGAAAAAGTACAGACTATGAAATCAAAGACATACAATTACAAGTCCAGCACTTAGAATTATTCAATCATAAGTCCTAACCCAAATTGGACTCCTCGTGAGTGTGTGAAAAATGTCTAAGTCACTTCTCAATACATTATCCGGATCAGATTATGTAACACAGTGAATGCAAAGTTAATGACATGTGATCATTCCCATAAGTTTGCTTTTCACTTCTCTCTCCACTAATGTAGTCACACTTAACTAAAGATCAATAGGACTTCATTAAGGTTGTAATGGAAGGCTAGGGTTAAGGTATGATAAAGTCGATTTAGGTTTAATTAGCCCTTAACATGCATTACTTCTAGGATCTTAATGTAAGAGCTCTAATCATTTCCCCCAAACTTATTTCTTTTGCTAAACATTTTTTTTTTGAATTTTTCTTCTTTCTTCTTCATCATTTTTCATATATATAAATATATATATATATATATATATTTACATACTCCTTCACTATCACTTAATACCCATATAGCTCACAATATATCCAATAACTTTTCATGCTTTCGGGGTATGGGATAGGAAAAAGTATTTAAGCTAAGGAAACAAAAATAAGCAGGTGTATTTACAGAGAAAAGCTTATTTGGCCCAGATGGTTGACTAGGGGTAGCATATGTACAAGGAAGGCTAGAAAGGCTCAAACGATCCAAAGATGGCCTAAATCATCTCCCTATTCAAGTGTGATCTAATATTTCACCTCGAGATTAGATCAAACAAATTCTAGAATATGATGCACAAAATCAACTGAACAAATGCAATCCTATGTACACATAAGCTTTCTCTAAATAAATATACCAATTCATGACATGACATGTGCATAAAATGAAGAAATCACAATCAGAATCAAGACAAATTCAAGAACTCAACTTCATGCTTTTCCTATAATCATGCTTCTCATTCAATCAAAGTCAAACTAAATCATGGGGTCATATCATCGGAATATGGGAAAACTACATGCTAAGCACTAAATCATCCCAAAATCAAGCAATTTAAGCTCATATTATCGAAAAAATTTTGAAAATTCTTTCTCAGATTTTCGAAAAACTTTTAAAAATTTATCTAATTTTTCACAAAATAGCTCAAGTGATATCCCCTCCCCCAAACTTAAAGTGCACAGTGTCCTCAGTGTGCAGATAATATAAGAATTAAAGTTCAAGAATAGAGTACTACCCTTTCTGATGTTAATGAACAATCGAAGCTTTGATTGAAAGCATAAAACGAGAAAAGAAACCTGCAAAATAAACAAAGAAAGAAGCAACAGAAAAGAAAAAGAAAAAAAACTATATACAAGGTGAAAAGAAAAACACAACCACTTCAAATGCAGCTGAAGAAAACAACACTCAGCAGCAGGGCGAAGAGCAGGAGGATTAGCCAAAATGGTGACAGAATGTTAATAGTTAAATCCTCCCGAACCCTATCTATTTCCTTCTTTCTTTCAAATTTCATGTGCTTCAACCTTATATTTTCCTCAATCTCTATCTTAAAACACTCTTGAGAGTCATCGGGAGCTTCAAAGGTTTGAAAACATTAAACTTTACTTCCTGATCTTGGACTCTCATCGTCAACTTTGTAGAATCAGAGGGCGAGGAAGGCAATGAATAAGAAGAAGGTATAGATGAAGAAGCGCTTAGCTTTGTTTCCTTGGCAGTCCGATCTTTAGGTTCCTGCTCTTTCTGAGCTGGTTCGTTAGAACTTATGGATTCTTCAACTATGTGTTGTTCAAGTTGGGACTTAACTTGTGGCTCCTCTAGCTCTCTACCACTCCTAAGGGTGATAGATCTGACATATTCTTGACCTTCCCTTTGCTTAATAGGATTAGCTTCAGTGCTACTGGGAAGGGTTCCCTGAGGACGTTGGCTAAGAGCACTAGCTATTTGTCCCACATGAACCTCTAAGTTCTTAATTGAAGCAGCTTGATTTTGCAGGATCGTTGAGAACATCTCCTCTAATGTACGCTTCTTCTCAGCTGTTGGTGCATGGTAGAATTGGGGCAGCATAAGTTGTGGTGGTGGTGGTGGTTGATGGAAGTGAGATGGATGATGCTGAAATTGTGGTGGGGATGGTTGATGAGGCGGGTAAAATGGAAATTACGGCTGTGGTGGTACCTTAATCGGTGGAGCTTGAAAACTAGGGGTTTCTATAGATCTAGAGTTAGAAGGTTGCCCTTGGTTTTGGCTCCATGAAAAACTAGGATGGTTCCTCCACCCTGGATTATAGGTGTTTGAAAAAGGGTTGTTCTGTTACGTTTGAGAAGTGGCAACATACTGAACCGATTCTAAGTTGAGCGGACACCTATCTATAGAGTGGGTACCACTACACAGCTCGCAGGAAGGGAAAGGACTTTCGACAGAATACACAGGGTTAGGACTAGTTGGAGGATTATGTTGGGTACTGAGCGACTCTACCTTCTTCGTAAGATTAGCGATTTGAGAGGTCAAGGTAGACAGTGTGTCGAGCTCATATATACCCACCGATTTCTTTGGCAACTGCCTTTCCGAGGACCATTGATAGTTGTTAGCCGCCATCTTATCTAGCAACTCATAAGCCTCCTCATCTGTTTTGCACATCAAGGCTCCACCCGAAGCAGCGTCCACTATGGTCCTATTCTGGCTTGTAAGTCCATTGTAGAAGGTCTGGACTTGCAGCCATAGAGGTAGGCCGTGGTGAGGGCACTTCCTAAGAAGCTCCTTGTATCGTTCCCATGCCTCGTAAAGAGATTCAGAGTCGTACTGGGCAAAGGAGGATATATCGCTATGGAATCTGGCCATTTTAGAGGGAGGAAAGAATTTGGCTAGGAATTGGTGGGCTAACTCGTCCCATGTGGAAATTGATCCTGGAGGCAGAGAGGTCAACCGGTGTCTCGCCCTATCCCTAAGTGAGAAAGGCAATAGTCTAAGCCTAAGTGCTTCGTCTGATAATCCATTGTGTTTGAAAGTGTTGCATAAGTCCAAGAATTGCCCGAGATGAGCATGTGGGTCATCGTGTGGAAGCTCACTGAACTGCAAAGATGTTTGGATCATCTGGATGATTGCGGGCTTAATTTCAAAGTTATTTGCAGGGACAACTGGTGACCTAATGCCGAAATAATATCCTTCAATTGTCGGCATCGCATAATCTCCAACAGTTCTAATTTTCCTATTTTTTGCCATGGTGAATTGCAGCGGAGCTAATAATTTCCTCGAGTCCTTTCGAATTTTTCTAAGAGTGTGTTCAATTTTAGGATCTAGAGGAAAGCAATCAAAACTTCTGACTCTACGCTTGCAATCATCGAAAAGTCCTTAAATTTTTTTTTTTAGTTTTTTAATTTTTCAATTTTTTGATTTTAATTAAGAGAAATTTAACTAACCTAAGCTAAGGTTCTAAATATTTACAATCTAAATATTTAAAAGCTAGAATTACACCTAAGTATAATTTCACCGATATTAATTAATGACTAATTAAAACTTCCCCGGCAACGGCGCCAAAAACTTGATGGGCCCTAAGGGTATATGTCCGCAATTGCACGGGTCGTACAAGTAATAATGAGATTTGAGTTCTGAGTTATCGTCCCACAGAGAAGTTGACTAGCCTAATTAAGTACCAGTTAATCTTACCCTATGTATATTCTAACAAATTATGAAATTGCAATGGGTGATCCACTAAGGCTAATGAAAAACACTAGAAAACACTAAAATAATACGAACTAAAGGAAATAAAACCGAGCAAGAAGTACTTACAATACTCCAAGCAATTAAAATCGAAAACCTACAAAAGAAATTAAAACAGTTAAAACTAATTAACGCAATTAAAATAAAATGCAATTATGAAAATAAAGCAATAAAATTAAACTACAATTAAATTAACCTAAAATGCAATTTTAAACTACTTAATTAAAATGCATGAGTTTATCTAAATTAATTTTAAGCACTACCCCTAATACTAGAATAAAAATTACTTAGTAACCAAATTAAATCTAAGTTAAACTAATGCATTGAAATTAATCTAACTAAGCTAACTAAAAACATTGAAATTAATCTAACTAAAATGCATGCAAAAATGAATTAAACAACATTAAGGGGTAAGCCAAACGTGGCCTTAAGCATTTTAAACCAACAAAGACTCCCTCCAAAACACTATTCATGCATCATTTTGTTTCTTCATTTTCAGGTGGTCTGTCTCGGGTTGGTAACTGCTGTCCATGCCTGTTTGCTACCAACTCTGCCTCGGTTTCTGGCTGCCAACTGCCCCAGCACTTCCATGCCTCTCGGTTGTGTGTTGCATCTGTACATCACCATGCTGTTCTGCTTTACCATGGCTACAACTGCCCGATTGTTAACCAGGTGCTGCACGCAACCTCTGCAATCACGTCGAGGAGAAGTAACCACCCTTGCTCCTTCTAGCCGATCCACACAGCAGCAACCTATAGTGATGCAGATCAGCAACTCGTTACCGTGCTTCAGCAACCCAGTGTGCATTAGAGAATGTCCAGTAATGCCTGATTCTGCCACGTCCAGCAGGGCCCGACACTGCTTCCTGCCCAGACCTGCTCTCGGTTCTTGCTCTCAGTTCCTGCTCTCGGTGTGATCCAGATGATGTCCACAGCTATGTCCAGGCGATGTCCACTTCTGTTGTCTGCTGCACCGATCCTGTTTCTGCTCCCAATCTATCCGACCGCTGGTTCAAGTCTGCATTAAGGTTTCAGGGATGAAATAGAGCATAACAAAGGAGAAGTCTCGATTTCCAGGTGTGCTGCTGTTTCGGATTGTTTGCTGCTGCTGCCCTCTCGGGTTTGTCCCCAAATGATTGTCCAAGTAGTGCTATATCTCCTATATTACTGCTGTTATGCAATGAAGAGCAGTGATCGATGAAATCCAACAAGAAGGCTAACCGAGAATCACTAGAAATTTGAGAACTCAAGTGCAAAAGAAAATCAAAGACTAAGCTTATCAAACCGAGAGCTCAACCATGAAACAAAGATTAAGCTTTTCAGAATAACCCAACATAAAAATAAAGCAATGGAAGCTTGTTGGCTCTACCGAGAGGGGGTGAATCGGTTTTCTAACGTTAATAGCAAATTTTAATTTTAATCCTATTTTAATTTGCAAATGAAAATAAGCAATATAATAAAATTAAACAATTTAATGCAAGATAGGGAAGAAAGAAACAAACACAATCGTTTATAGAGGTTCGGTCAAACTTTTGCCTACGTCCTCTCTCCTTGACTTTCTCGGTCGGCCGCTTCCGTTTTCCTTCTTCCTCTCTCTCCCCGATTCATTTTTTTTATATATATTTATTATTTAATTTTATTAATATTTTAATCAATAAAATATATTAAAAATCTAAAATATCTATCAAAAATTATTATTTTATTCAAAATTATATGGCAGTTGGAAAATCGAGGAGCAGGAGATGGTGAGAAAACAGATGAAGGTGATAGTTCCCGGTGAATGCAGAGAACCCGAGAGGTGTGTTGTTGCAGGGAAATGCAATAGGAAATTTAATAAAGAAGCTGAAAATGAAATGATAGACAGGAAAGTATGGAAACGGGGAAGTCTTCGGGTAAGGGTGGTTGAACTGCCGAGCTGCCTTGGAAAAGAAGTGGATGTGAATATACGTGTAAAATAAGAGTAAAACTGGTACAACGTCAGTGGACATAGCAATGGTAAAATAGTCGGCATACAAGGAAACTAATTTCTTGGAAGCATTTATATAAATACATACATACGGACAGTGTAGGAAGGGGGTACCTGATGAATTTAGCAGAGAAGGGATAGAAGCAGGAATGGGAAACTGAGGTTTACAGTGAACCGGTATCCTGAAATTTGCCCGATGCTTGTTCCTACATAGTCATCGAAATAAGAAGGCAGGCTGAGAGGGAGACTAGAGGAAGAGAGTGGAGAGGAAACAGGAGTTGGCGTTAGAAAAGAGTGATAAACCATCTAGTCGAGAGCCAAGGATTGAAAACTGAACCCGTGAGCGAAAAACAGAGCAAAGACCAAGAGAGGCAGAGCTTGAATGGTGACAGGGGGACTGGACATAGGAGCCGAAACCGGAGGAAATAGAGGGGCACTGAGCTGGCAAAGTGGTGAGAATGGTGGCAGAACCCCGACGATGATGATGACAGATCGGGAAGAAACGATGGTTGAGTGGTAGCCGAGAGGTAAACCAGCCGAAAACCATAGGCTTCCTCCTCCCTTGAAGAGCTGGCTAGTGGAGGTGATGGTGGGGGAGCAGCACTGGCGGTAAAAGAGGTGAGATGGGAGGCGTCGGAGTAAGGAAGAAAAAGGAAACATGGTGATGGAGGGAGGGAATTTGAGGCGCAAAACAGAAGGCTAAAATGGAAGACGATGAACAGTAATCGGAGTGAAGAAGAAAAGAAATGAAGAAAGTGGCGGGAAGATTTAAATTGGAGAATAGTGAATAGTAGAAAAAAAAAGAAAAGAAAAGTATATATATATATATATATATTTATATATATATATATATATAAATGTAAAAATATTTGGAGATAGAAGAGAAGGCACATAGAAATTTGAAAACCCGGGAAAAAAAAAGAAAAAAAAGGGCTTCGATCGAATTAACCCGAGTGGGCCGGATTTGTCGACTCGCTAAGCAGAGACAACCGAGGATCGCGGACAGACACCGAGGTAAGGAAAATTCTCGTCGCTGCTAGAGATAAATATGTGTAATTTTCGTATATTTGTAGATATAAAATTTAGGTTGAATATTGCAGTATCGAAATTATCGAAAAGACTAGGTTGAGCTTTATGACTGAAAAATTAGAGATTTGAGCTTAGTTGGAAAATCAAATTTTACGGATTATACTTTAAGGATTTGTAGAAATTACGATATGACTTGAATTCGGTTTTAATTATTGAAAATATTGAATTTTGAATTTTCATAGACCGTTTTCTAAGATTTTTCGAAAAAGGGCTAGTCAGCCTGTTTTGAACGATTTCGTCAAACAAATGAATTTATATGTGATTTAAGGAAAACAATCTGTTATAAAATTATTCCGATGAAATGTGCTTGAGCACGTACTGACTGTGTGTCGTATGATCCTTCTCGCACTGATTTTGAGACAAAGGCTTTGGTGAGATCATGCTGCACTTCTGTATCTATATCTGTATCTGTATCTGTGGTCCACGAGTACGATGTACTGTGCTTCTGATTCTGTTTCTGGTCTTCGGATATTCTGATCTGTGAGCCGTTTGGGTAGCTGACCACTCCCACGGCGATTGACATCCCGGCACACCTGGCCCGTGATTTGCCCGGAGTCACCAACATTGGCCAATAGTCATTTCTGATATCTGATAGCATGCATGCTTTGTCTCATCTATTTGAAAATATTTAATTGAATTTGTCTGCTTGAACTGAAATATCTGCGAATCTGTTTGCTTTGCTACTGAAAACTCTGAACTTTCTGGATTTATAATAGTAGTTAAATGTATTACTGATACATATTCTGTTTCTGAAAAATCTGTTTCTGGTATTTGTGCTTTTGTCGATACTAAATCTGTTTTCTGAATTTTGAAATCTGTTATCTGAGAAATTACCAAATCATCTGTATACTTTGTGAAAATATTTCGGATTTGGTAAATATAAAAATATATATATTTTTCGTAGGTAATGTATTTATCTATCTGCTATGGGGTTTTTCTTACTGAGCATGTTGAGCTCTCCCCCCTTACTTTCATCCACAGAGTTCCTCTATAGCTAGGATCTCTTCCGTTAGTAAGGCATTCTGCATAGTTAAGATTTCGCGGAGCGTATTTCTGCATCGAAGGTATACCCAGTTGTAAGAAATTCTTTTGTATCTAAAATTATGTAAGTAAAGTGTTGAGTTAATGTATTTTGAAATGACAAAACAAGTAAATTCAATAATATAAAGATGATATAAAAACATGTTTAGAGGTTATCAGTACCAGAACTTAGAGTTCTGTTGATGAGAGATCGATATGGCTTATGAGAGATCGATCTCCTGGGTTTTCTATAGATGAGAGATCGATCTGGCTTATGAGAGATCGATCTCCTGGGTGTATCTTGGATGAGAGATCGATCTCAGGAAGACATGAGATCGATCTGCCAAGTTTTGAACCTGTACAGAGGGATTAAGGAAGAGTGAGATCGATCTGTAAGGGTTAAGAGATCGATCTGCCTAATACTAGAGTTGAGGGATCGATCTGATCTAGGAAGAGATTGATCTCCCTTAAAGCATATACTGTAGATCGATCTGTAGATCGATCCACACACAAACAGAGAGCTTGTGAGATCGATCTGGTAAGGAATAGATCGATCTCCCTTAAAGCATAGACTGTAGATCGATCTGTAGATCGATCCACACACAAACAGAGAGCTTGTGAGATCGATCTGGTAAGGAAGAGATCGATCTCCTCAAAGTCAGAGAGCTAAGGAGATCGATCTGTGGTATTGAGAGATCGATCTCCCCACTACGAGATTGCATGGCAGATCGATCTGTAGATCGATCTTGCCTTAAACAGAGAGATTGGAAGATCGATCTGCCTATTCGACAGATCGATCTCCCCTTTCATTTTCAATTTAACAGATCGATCTGCCTATTCGACAGATCGATCTCCTTGTGTTATTGTGCTTTGATCTTGCAGGGTTTATAACTAAGAGATCGATCTGGCCAAGATGGCAGATCGATCTGGCACTCTACTGGAGGTACCCAACGGCTAGTTTCTGCAAAATCTCAACGGGAAAAACAACATTTAATGCTCCAACTACCAATCCTTCAGTATTTAACCAAGCATTGAAGACAATGAGAAGTGAGACATTATTGCTGCACATTTTCTACATTCTCAAGCTTTAAAACACTTTCATTCCTTGTGTCTTCATTCCTCATTTATTGAGATTTATTGTATAAGCTTAAGTGCAAAAGCTGTATTTGTCCTACCTACATTAAAGCTTCATTTTGTATTCATCCTTATCTTGAGAGAGAAGAGGATTATTCCTCAGTGAGATAAACTTGTAAGAGGGTGAATACATTTTTATATTGCAAAGGGTAGAGAGGTTATTCCTTAACCTGTAAAAGGAACATTGTAACTTTTGTTGAAGGAGAGTAAGAAAGCACTTGACAAGAAGGTCAAGGAGAGAGGACGTAGGCAAGAGTTTGGCCGAACCTCTATAAACGATTGTGTTTGTTTCTCTCTTCCCTATCTTGCATTAAATTGTTTAATTTTATTATATTGTTCATTTTCATTTGCTGACTATAATAGGATTAAATTAAAATTTGCTATTAACGTTAGAAAACCGATTCACCCCCCTCTCGGTAGAGCCAACAATTGGTATCAGAGATAGGACTCTTTAATCACATAGGAACAACTTCCTAAGAGTTAGAAACGATTAAATGGCTCATAACAATGTAGCAACTAGTTTGGTAGGAGAGGAGCACTCTACGATTAGACCTCCTATGTTCAATGGAGAATATTATGCATATTAGAAGACTAGGATGATGTTGTTTATTCAAGCAAATGATTATAAAGTGTGGAGAATTATAATTAAAGGACCTCAAATCCCTACAAAGAGAATAGAGAGAAGAGATATCCCTAAAGAAGAAGATGAATGGGATTCAAATGATATTAAATGTGCTCAGCTAAATGCTAAAGCTATGCACACATTATTTTGTGCCTTAGGTCCAAATGAATATAATAGAGTCTCCGGGTGTGATAATACCAAACAAATTTGGGACAAATTGGCAATAACTCATGAGGGTACAACCCAAGTGAAGGAGACTAAAGTAGGAATGCTCACACATGATTATGAGCTCTTTAGGATGAAGGAAGGAGAATCAATTAGTGATATGTTCACTAGATTCACAGATGTAATTAATGGACTAAAGTCCTTAGGAAAAATATATTCTAATATTGAAATGGTCAAGAAAATATTAAATAGCTTACCTAAATCATGGGAAGCTAAAGTGACTGCAATTGAGGAATTTAAGGATCCTCACACATTGTCTTTAGATGAATTAATAGGATCTCTACTCACTTATGAGATGAAATTAAAAAGAAATGAAGAGCCACCCAAGAAAGTGGGAGTTGCTCTAAAATCCACTGCTCAAGAGGAGATTAAGAATGAGAGTGGTAGTGAAGAAGACTTTGAGATGGCAATGTTTGCCAAAAGATTTAACAAGTTCATGAGGATGAGAGCTAGTGGTAGTAATAGGAGAAACAATAAGAGAGATCAAGAAGAAGTAGGTAGAAAAGACTCTGTTGGCTCTACCGAGAGGGGGGGTGAATCGTTTTTCTAACGTTAATAGCAAATTTTAATTTAATCCTATTTTAATTTGCAAATGAAAATAAGCAATATAATAAAATTCAACAATTTAATGCAAGATAGGGAAGAGAGAAACAAACACAATCGTTTATAGAGGTTCGGCCAAACTCTTGCCTACGTCCTCTCTCCTTGACCTTCTTGTCAAGTGCTTTCTTACTCTCCTTCAACAGAAGTTACAATGTTCCTTTTACAAGTTAAGGAATAACCTCTCTACCCTTTGTAATATGAAAATGTATTCACCCTCTTACAATTTATCTCACTGAGGAACAATCCTCTTTCTCTCTCAAGATAAGGATGAATACAAAAATGAAGCTTTAATGTAGGTAGGACAAATACAGCTTTTGCACTTAAGCTTATACAATAAATCTCAATAAATGAGGAATGAAGACACAAGGAATGAAAGTGTTGAAAGCTTGAGAATGTAGAAAATGTGCAGCAATAATGTCTCTATTCTCTTTGTCTTCAATGCTTGGTTAAATACTGAAGGATTGGTAATTGGAGCATTAAATGCTGTTTTTCCCGTTGAGATTTTGCAGAAACAAGCCGTTGGGTACCTCCAGTAGTGTGCCAGATCGATCTGCCTTCTTGGCCAGATCGATCTCTTAGTTATAAATCCTGCAAGATCAAAGCACAATAACACAAAGAGATCGATCTCATAGGTTAGCAGATCGATCTGTTAATTTGAAAATGATAGGGGAGATCGATCTGTCGAATACGCAGATCGATCTCATGATCTCTCTGTTTGAGGCAAGATCGATCTTTAGATCGATCTGCCATGCAATCTCGTAGTGGGGAGATCGATCTCTCAATACCTCAGATCGATCTCCTTAGCTCTCTGACTTTGAGGAGATCGATCTCTTCCTTACCAGATCGATCTCATAAGTTCTCTATTTGAGTGTGGATCGATCTTTCAGATCGATCTACAGTCTATGCTTTTAAGGGAGATCAATCTCTTCCTAGATCAGATCGATCCCTCAATTCTAGTTTTAGGCAGATCGATCTCTTAACCCTTGCAGATCGATCTCACTCTTCCTTAATACCTTTGTATAGGTTCAAAGCTTGGCAGATCGATCTCATTTCTTCATGAGATCGATCTCTCATCAAGTACAGACCCAGGAGATCGATCTCTCATAAGCCAGATCGATCTCTCATCAACAGAACTCTAAGTTCTGGTGCTGATAACCTCTAAACATGTTTTTATATCATCTTAATATTATTGAATTTACTTGTTTTGTCATTCCAAAATATATTAACTCAACAATCTCCCCCTTTTTGATATGACAAAACTTATTCAATCAACATGTTTAGTTAATTTGTAAAAACTCCCCCCTTTTTGTGAGCTCCCCCTTTCTTTTAGCTTTTGACTTTGTTACTATCTTAACTCCCCCTCATTTTAACCATTCTTTTAAACGTTTAGAGATGTTTCTTAAAAACCTTCTTAAAACGTTTTATGCCTCTTGACCACAACCACATGTTTTCTTCTCCCCCTTTTTGTCATATCAATAGAAAGAAAACGAAATAGTACTCATGGCATTTCAAAATTAACATTGTCATTAAAACACAGTCAAATGGCAGTTCATTAAAGCAAATTCATGTTAAAATAACAACAAGTAGCAAAAACAAAACATATAACTAAACTAAATCGAGCAACTAGATCCTATGGTGGAGGAGGAACGCGATCCATGAGATCCTCAACATGAGTGCGAGTGACTTGAAGCTCATCAAACATCGCCTCCTGAGCCTCATGAACCTCATCCACTCTTCGGTTCAAATCCTTGAACATTCGCTGCTGAGATGCAAAGCCTTCATCGATTTTTCTGTTGAGTTCACTCATCATCTTCATAATGATCTCCATGCCAGCAGGTGAGGATGCATGTGCAGTGGTCTGAGGAGTCGAGGATGATGGACCTGTAGCCAGTGCAGCAGGTGGGTCCACATGCTCATCGAAGGGGTCTTCCTCCATAGCTTAAGCAGGTTGCTGTTCCCTCTTCTTCTTTCAGTCACCCCGAAAATCTTTGTAGTATCCCATGTGATGGAGGGTCCCGATGTTGAGGATGCTCTTGGGAGAGGGCAGTTCATCGATTTCGCAGCTGCTATCTATCTTGAGCCGTTGAAGAAAGTACGCCACTGGTTGAGGAAACACGATCGTCGTGGCTTGGCCTCGTACAATTTTTAACCAGTCTTGAAAGATAAAGTGGACGAGGTTGGGTTTTTGACTGGTGGAATGAATATGGTGAATCCAAAACCTATCTAACCTCCTAACAGTCGAATGTCGGGTACCAAACGGACGAAGGTTCCACGAGATGATGAGGTGGAGTAGCCGGGGGTGCATTGGGAGTTCACTCGCCTTATCCCCGGGAATGTCAAACTCCAAAGGAACTTCCTCATCTTTGTTCGTCAAACCTTCATCGCGTATGTCAAAGGCTTGGGCTAAAATTTTAGTGGTTACGGCAATGGACCTTCCCATGACATACGTTGTGAAACCAAGAATTTGACAGGAGTCGATAGGATCATAGTTGAGTTCAGCATTGGAAAAGAATGCACGAACGATATTTGGAGGTACGGGAGTATTTATTTTCAGAAAGGGCATCCAACCAAACTCCTCAAATTTAGACAAATATGGAAAATCAATTCGGTTGAGGAAAGAGAAATCGATTGTACGCCAATGTTTAATTGGCATGGTTGAAAAGTATTCTTCGTATCACTTTCTCTTCGCAGGTGTTTTAAAACACCGGTTGAAGGTAGCGATGGAAGAGGGAGGAATGGGTTGAGAAGATGACCCGGTTTCTACATTGGTTCGGGGAGGTTTTTGTCCTACTTTCTTAAGCCTAGGCATGGTTCTAGACACGAGAATTATGCTAATACAGATTCACAAGCGAAAAAATCAATGGAACAGTAACTAGATTTGCCCTAGAATGAAATTGAACACAAATCATAGGAAATTTTTGAGAAAACAATGAGGAATGTTGGTTACTATACCAGGAAATGACACGGAGACGCAATGAAGGCCGTACCGAGATCGATCTGAGGAGGAATCGAGAGAGGTGGTGAGAGGGAAGTTAAGGATTTTGAAGTTTAAGATTTTTAAATTTAGGGATTTCTGGCCAATTTTTATAGTCCAGGGCATAGGAGATCGATTTGTCGAGACGATAGATCGATCTGTCATTTCCAGAAGCCAAGGGAGATCGATCTGTCGCATGAACAGATCGATCTGTTAGCAAACAGAGGCTTAAGGAGATCGATTTGTCATATGCACAGATGATCTTCAGTTTAACAGAGGCTTAGAGAGATCGATCTGCCAAATGCATAGATCGATCTTCAGAAACACAGAAGCTTGGAGAGATCGATCTGTCGAATGGACAGATTGATCTGCTTTTTAACAGAGACGTAAGAAGATCGATCTTATGGTTAGAAGATCGATCTGCTTAGCTTAACCTTAATGATTTAGGCTTATTTGAGGTATGGAGATCGATCTATATGAATAGGAGATCGATCTCTCATACTTGTTGCCCAGAAAAATCATTGAAAATCACTTTTTAAGACAATTTAAAATCAAGATTTTGAAGTACAAACATCTTAGGGAGCATTCATAAGTCCTAATTCACCCCTAAGAATGCAAAATCTATCTCTATCAAGGGGTTTGGTGAATATATCAGCTATTTGATGTAGAGTGTCAATATACTCTAGAATTATATCCCCCTTTTGCACATGGTCTCTAAGGAAATGATGCCTAATTTCAATGTGCTTGGTTCTAGAGTGTTGAATAGGATTTTTAGATAGATTAATGGCACTGGTATTATCACATTTAATAGAGACTTGTTTCATGTCAATACCATAATCTTTCATTTGTTGTTTAATCCACAACACTTGAGCACTACAACTACCAGCTGCTATGTATTCAACTTCAGTGGTGGACTGAGCCACACTGTTTTGTTTCTTAGAGAACCAAGAAATTAATCTATTTCCTAAGAATTGGCAAGTACCTGAAGTACTTTTCCTATCTATTTTACATCCTCCAAAATCTGCATCTGAAAATGCATGAACGGTAAAAGTTGAGTCTTTGGGGTACCAAAGTCCTAGTGAGGGAGTGTCTTTGAGGTATCTAAAGATCCTCTTAGTTGCTAATAGATGTGATTCCCTAGGAGAGGATTAAAATCTAGCACAAAGGCATACACTAAACAAAATATCTGGTCTACTTGCAGTTAAATAAAGCAATGAGCCTATCATAGACCTATAGAGTTTAGTGTCTACACACTTACCACTTTCATCTTTATCAAGCTTGATGTTGGTTCCCATTGGAGTGGCTTGAGGTTTGCAATTGTCCATTCCAAATCGCTTGAGCAAGTCCTTAGTATACTTTGCTTGATTGATGAAGGTTCCATCCTTTGTTTGCTTCACTTAAAGTCCCAAGAAGAATGTGAATTCTCCCATCATGCTCATCTCAAATTCTCCTTGCATGATCTTAGCAAACTCTTGGCATAAAGACTCATTAATTGAACCAAAAATAATATCATCTACATAGACTTGTACAACTAGTAAATCCTTATTTTTATTCTTGATGAATAAGGTGGTATCCACTTTTCCTCTTGAAAATCCCTTTTCTATTAAGAATTTTGATAACCTTTCATACCAAGCTCTAGGAGCTTGTTTCAATCCATAGAGTGCCTTAGATAATTTAAAAACATGTTCAGGAAATTCATGATTTTCAAAACCAGGAGGTTGCTCAACATAGACTTCTACATTAATGAAACCATTTAGGAATGCACTTTTTACATCCATTTGATATAATTTGAAGTTTTTATAACATGTAAAGGCAAGTAACATTCTTATTGCCTCTAGTCTAGCTACCGGTGCATAGGTTTCATCATAATCTATACCTTCTTCTTGTCTATAGCCTTGTGCAACTAACCTAGCCTTATTCCTTATGATCACACTATTTTCATCCATTTTGTTCTTGAATATCCATTTAGTTCCAATTATAGAGTGATCACTATGCCTAGGAACTAGTTTCCACACTTTGCTTCTCTCAAATTGATTTAATTCTTCTTGCATGGCTAGGAACCAATTATTGTCATCTAAGGCTTCAATGACATTCCTAGGCTCTATTTGAGATACAAAGGCTATATATTGACACATATTCCTTAGAGATGATCTAGTTCTAACTCCTAGAGTTGGATCTCCCACTATTTCATAATCTTTTATATATCCAAACTCTCTTGGTGCTCTAGATTCTCTCTCCAATATTTCTATTTCATCTTTATCTTCTTTATTCAAGTCAAGTTTTTCTAATAAATCATCTTCTAATTTTGAGTTTTCCTCAAACTTTTCATCAAATATTCCAACGTCCTCATTATTTGTTGAATCTTTAGATAAATTGTTTGACTCATCAAATATCACATGAATTGATTCTTCAACCATCAATGTTCTTTTGTTGTATACTCTATAAGCCTTTGAATTCAAGGCATATCCTAGAAAGATTCCCTCATCACTTTTGGCATAAAATTTTCCTAAATTATCTTTCCCATTATTTAAGACAAAACATTTGCAGCCAAAGGGATGGAAGTAACTAATGTTAGGCTTTTTACCCTTGTAGAGCTCATAAGGAGTTTTCTTAAGCATGGGTCTAATCATAGCTTTATTAATTATATAGCAAGATGTGTTTATAGCTTCAGCCCAAAAATACTTTGGCAAATTATTCTCACACAACATGGTTCTAGCCATTTCTTCCAAAGTTATATTTCTTCTTTCTACTACTCCATTTTGTTGTGGTGTCCTAGGGGCTGAGAAGTTATGACTAATTCCTTGATCATTACAATACTCATCAAATCCTATGTTTTCAAATTCCTTGCCATGATCACTTCTAATGCTAGTTATTGTATAACCTTTTTCATTTTGAGTAATTTTTGTATAAGCTATGAATTTTTCTAAGGCTTCATTTTTTACTCTTAAAAAGAACACCCATGTGAACCTAGTGTAATCATCAACTATTACAAAACCATAGTGTTTCCCACCTAGGCTAGTTGTTCTAGTTGGTCCAAATAAATCTAAGTGAAGTAATTGAAGAGGCCTAGTGGTGGATACAATATTCTTAGGCTTAAATGTTGTCCTTTTGTGTTTTCCTTTAACACAAGCTTCACATATTTCTTCATGATCAAAGGATAGCTTGGGTAAACCTATAACAAGATCCTTTCTAGCTAACTTAGATAGCACATGCATGCTAGCATGACCTAGTCTTCTATGCCATAACCAAGATTCCTTTTTATTGTCTACCATTAGGCATATATTTTCATTTTTGAGTTCATTAAGATATACAATATATATATATATATATATTGCCTTACCTATGACCTAGAAAAAGAACTTTGTTAGACTTAGGATCTACCACATTACATTTCATGCAATCAAAAATTACTTTGTAACCTTTGTCACAAAGTTGACTTATGCTTAGTAAGTTGTGCTTTAGACCCCTAACAAGTAATACTTTTTCTAAAGAGAAGTAATCATTACCTATTGAGCCACTTCCTTCTACTTGGCCTTTGGAGTTATCCCCAAAAGTGACCTCTCCACCAACCTTTGATTTGAAAGAGTTGAAGTGGCTTCTATTTCCCGTCATGTGCCTTGAGCATCCACTATCCAAGTACCATGCTTCCTTTGTTTTAGCTGTGTGGCCATGCTCAATCACCTACAAGAAGATTTAAACTTAAGTCTTAGGTACCCAAATTTTCTTGGGTCCTTTGAGGTTAGTGAATGCAATTCTTGATCCCTTTGGGATCCATTTTGCTAATGCATTACAATCCTTGGAGAGAATTACTTCTTTTGGAATCCATATCCTTTTTACTATTTTTCCTTTTAGAGTTCTCATCTTTATATTGCAATTATGTGATTCATGTCCCTTTCTATTGCAATATGAACAAGTAATTGCAGGTTTATTCATGCTCTTCCTAGCAATAAAACTTTTAAGGTGGGTCTCCCTACTCTTTTCATTATATCCTAAGCCATTTTTGTCAAAGAATGCCCTTTGGGTCTCTAGCATGCTATCTAACTTTTGTTGACCCATGTGGAACCTATTAAAAGAATTATGTAGATTGCTATTTTTCTCTTTAAGGTCACAAATTTCTAGATTTGAAATCTCTAGTTTCTTTTCACATTCTAATTTATCCAATTGCATTATCTCATTTTCTTTTCTCAATTTGGATATTATCTTTTTATATTTAATACTCATAGATTCATAATCTAATGCAAGATCATCAAAGGCATCTTGCAATTCATCAAAAGAATATTCATTGAGGCTTGAAGTTACCTTTTCATCCTCAATAGCCATGAAGCACAAGTTGGCAATGTCCTCATTTGATTCATCATCGGAGCAGTCACTGTCGCTCCATGTTGCCACCATTGCTTTCTTTTTATGGAACCTGTCATTGGACCTTTTAAGAAGAGGGCAGTTAAATTTTATGTGCCCTGTTTTTTACATTCATAACACACAATTGAGTCTTTTCTACCTACTTCTTCTTGATCTCTCTTATTGTTTCTCCTATTACTACCACTAGCTCTCATCCTCATGAACTTGTTAAATCTTTTGGCAAACATTGCCATCTCAAGGTCCTCTTCACTACCACTCTCATTCTTAATCTCCTCTTGAGCAGTGGATTTTAGAGCAACTCCCACTTTCTTAGGTGGCTCTTCATTTCTTTTTAAGTTCATCTCATAAGTGAGTAGAGATCCTATTAATTCATCTAAAGACAATGTGTGAGGATCCTTAGATTCCTCAATTGCAGTCACTTTAGCTTCCCATGATTTAGGTAAGCTATTTAAAATTTTCTTTACCATTTCAATATTAGAATATATTTTTCATAAGGACTTTAGTCCATTAATTACATCTGTGAATCTAGTGAACATATCACTAATTGATTCTCCTTCCTTCATCCTAAAAAGCTCATAGTCATGTGTGAGCATTCCTACCTTTGTCTCCTTCACTTGGGTTGTACCCTCATGAGTTATTGCCAATTTGTCCCATATTTGTTTGGCATTATCACACCCGGAGACTCTATTATATTCATTTGGACCTAAGGCAAAAAATAATGTGTGCATAGCTTTAGCATTTAGCTGAGCACATTTAATATCATTTGAATCCCATTCATCTTCTTCCTTAGGAATATCTCTTCCCTCTATGCTCTTTGTAGGGATTTGAGGTCCTTTAATTATAATTCTCCATACTTCATAATCATTTGCTTGAATGAATAACATCATCCTAGTCTTCCAATATGCATAATGCTCTCCATTGAACATTGGAGGTCTAACCATAGAGTGCCCCTCTCCTACCAAACTAGTAGCTACATTGTTATGAGCCATTTGATCGTTTCTAACTCTTAGGAAGTTGTTCCTAGGTGATTAAAGAGTCCTAGCTCTGATACCAATTGTTGGCTCTACCGAGAGGGGGGGTGAATCGATTTTCTAACGTTAATAGCAAATTTTAATTTTAATCCTATTTTAATTTGCAAATGAAAATAAGCAATATAATAAAATTAAACAATTTAATGCAAGATAGGGAAGAGAGAAACAAACACAATCGTTTATAGAGGTTCGGCCAAACTTTTGCCTACGTCCTCTCTCCTTGACCTTCTTGTCAAGTGCTTTCTTACTCTCCTTCAACAGAAGTTTACAATGTTCCTTTTACAGGTTAAGGAATAACCTCTCTACCCTTTGTAATATGAAAATGTATTCACCCTCTTACAATTTATCTCACTGAGGAACAATCCTCTTCTCTCTCAAGATAAGGATGAATACAAAAATGAAGCTTTAATGTAGGTAGGACAAATACAGCTTTTGCACTTAAGCTTATACAATAAATCTCAATAAATGAGGAATGAAGACACAAGGAATGAAAGTGTTGAAAGCTTGAGAATGTAGAAAATGTGCAGCAATAATGTCTCACTTCTCTTTGTCTTCAATGCTTAGTTAAATACTGAAGGATTGGTAGTTGGAGCATTAAATGCTGTTTTTCCCATTGAGATTTTGCAGAAACTAGCCGTTGGGTACCTCCAGTAGTGTGCCAGATCGATCTGCCTTCTTGGCCAGATCGATCTCTTAGTTATAAATCCTGCAAGATCAAAGCACAATAACACAAGGAGATCGATCTCATAGGTTAGTAGATCGATTTGTTAATTTGAAAATGATAGGGCAGATCGATCTGTCGAATAGGCAGATCGATCTTCCAATCTCTCTGTTTGAGGCAAGATCGATCTACAGATCGATCTGCCATGTAGTCTCGTAGTGGGGAGATCGATCTCTCAATACCACAGATCGATCTCCTTAGCTCTCTGACTTTGAGGAGATCGATCTCTTCCTTACCAGATCGATCTCATAAGTTCTCTGTTTGAGTGTGGATCGATCTTTCAGATCGATCTATAGTCTATGCTCTTAAGGGAGATCGATCTCTTCCTAGATCAGATCGATCCCTCAACTCTAGTTTTTAGGCAGATCGATCTCTTAACCCTTGCAGATCGATCTCACTCTTCCTTAATACCTTTGTATAGGTTCAAAGCTTGGCAGATCGATCTCATTTCTTTATGAGATCGATCTCTCATCAAGTACAGACCCAGGAGATCGATCTCTCATAAGCCAGATCGATCTCTCATCAACAGAACTCTAAGTTCTGGTACTGATAACCTCTAAACATGTTTTTATATCATCTTAATATTATTGAATTTACTTGTTTTGTCATTTCAAAATATATTAACTCAACAAAGCTTGACAAAACCAAGAATAAGGAAAGAGAATTGATTGCCATTAAAATGATCTATCCAAGACTAGAAAAAAAAATGAAGAACATGAAAATGGATTGAACAATAAAAGTAAATGGAAGCTAACGGCAAAGAGAAACTAAAAAAAATTCAAACTATTCTAACACTACTCCTAACTACATTACACTACTCCTACTCCTAAAAATTACATCACATCTTCAATTGTCATCCTTCCCTATTTATAAGCACACTAGGGGTAAAATGGTCATTTCCACATCCTTGATGAAATGGCATTTTTTTGGCCACTTGTCTTCACACCACCGGCTCCTTGAAAAGATATTTCCATGTCATCGGTCTTCTTGTCCAATTGGATGTGCTAGGTGGCATGACTCGTGTTATCCACGTGGCTCAATCTCGATTTTAGTCCAATTCCGATTCATTTTCTATCGAAATATTTAAAATTCATCCGAATTTGATTTATCTGCAAACATGAGAATTTTAATTAAATAAAGGGGATAATTAACAAAATAAATTGGGGATTTAAATAATTAATTAGGAAATTAAGCATAAATAATTCTAAAAATATAGAATTATCAAACTCGCACGAGATTTTATTTATTTAAGCATAAAACCGTGCTAGAGTGTAACTCGCACGAGATTTGATTTATTGATGCATAACACCGTGCTGGAGCTCGTTCGCACGTGATTTTTTTTTATGGATTTATAACTCATTCATTTTTAAGTCGTACTGGAGTTCTACTCGTACGCAAATTTTACTGCTTTTTATGAAACCGTGTTAGAGCTTCACTCGCATGAGTTTTTTAGATATCATGAATATGCATGGAGCCGTGCTTGAGCTTCGCTCACACAGGGATTTATATGACATGCATAAAGCTATGTTGGAGCCTCCTGTAGATTGTGTGTCACATTGAGATGATATGCTCACACGTGCATATTGAGACAGAGATGATATGGGTGGATAAGACCTATTGCAGGCACCCCTAACTGAGCTTGGGTTCACGGAGTACGTTGTACCGTGTATGTCACGTGGAGTACGCTATACCATGGGGATTGTTGGAGTGGAGTGGCATTAGCCACGAGGCAGCAAGCCTTGCCCTCGCAATCCTGATGTTATGCTGTTCTGGCGGGTAGGACCGACCCACCTCCCGTTTCAGGTGTGATACCCCGCACACTAGGTACCGTGTTGCCAGGGATTACTAGGTTATGGCCATAGTCTTATGTTGTTACAGATAGTCACCTACATGTCTCACATGATATAACTATTGGTCGATAAACCAGGGTAGACCCGAGGGAGGGATCAGGCCCCCGATTTTATGATTTTATGATATGTGACCCTGAAAGAAGAGTGGTTTTATAACTAAAGTTTTACCTCCCAAGCTCAAAGATCCCAGGAGTTTTACCATACCCTGCACGATAGGAAATCTTTTCTTTGGTAGAGCCCTGTGTGATTTAGGAGCCAATATAAATCTGATGCCTTGGTCAATCTACCAAAAGTTAGGAATAGAGGATGTCAAGCCTACCACAGTGACCCTTCAGCTAGCTGATCGATCCATTAAATATCTGAAGGGGTCATTGAGGATGTGTTAGTAAAGGTGGACAAATTTATTTTCCCTGTGGATTTTATTGTATTAGACATGGAGGAAGACAGGGAAGTCCCCATTATACTAGGCAGACCTTTCCCAGCTATTGGTAAGATTTTGATTGATGTGCAAAAGGGGGAATTAACTATAAGAGTCCTAAATCAGGAGGTGACATTTTATGTTTTCAAACCTTTGAAGCTCCTTGATGACTCTTAAGAGTGTTTTAAGATGGATGTTGAGGAGGATATAAGGCTTGGGCATACAATATCTTAGAGAATGAGGGAAGTAGATATAGCTCAGGAGGATTTGACTGTCAGCATTCTATCACCACTTTGGCTGACCCTCCTACTCCTCGCCCTGCTGCTGAGTATTGTGTTCTTCAGCTGCATTTGAAGTGGCTTTATTTTTCTTTTCACTTTGTGTATAGTTCTTTTTCTTTTTCTTTTTCGTTGTTTCTTTATTTATTTATTTTGCAGATTGCTTTTCTAGTTTTACGTTTTCAATCAAGCTTCGGTTGTTCTTCATCATTATTAGAAAGGGGAGTACTTTGTTCTTGAGCTTTAATTCTTATAATATCTGCACACTGAGGACATTGTGCACTTTAAGTTTGGGGAATGAGATATCACTTGAGCAATTTTAGGAAAAATTGAAAAATTTTTCAAAAATTTTTGAAAATCTGAGCTTACACTGTTTGATTTTAGGATGATTTACTAGTTACTATGTAGTTTTCCCATATTCCGATGATATGACCCCATGATTTAGTCTGACTTTGATTGATTGAGAAGCATGATTATAGGAAAAACATGAAGTTGATTTCTTGAATTTGTCGTGATTCTGATTGTGATTTCCTCATTTTATGCACATGTCATGTCATGAATCTGCATATTTATTTAGAGAAAGCTTATGTGGACATAGGATTGCATTTGTTCTGTTGATTTTGTGCATCATTTTCTAGAATTTGTTTGATTTAATCTCGAGGTGAAATATTAGATCACACTTAATTAGGGAGATGATTTAGGCCATTTTTGGATCGTTTGAGCCTTTCTAACCATCCCTGTATATATTTCACCCTAGTCACCCATCTAGGCCAAATAAGCTTTTCTTTATAAATACACATGCACAATTTTCCTTAACTTAAATACTGTTCCTATCCCTTACCCCGAAAGCATGAAAATTAATTAGGATATATTATGAGCTTTGTACATATGGGTATTAGGTGATAGTGAAAGTTAAAAAAAAAAAAACAAAAACAAAAACAAAAACAAAAATAAAAAATAAAAAAAAAAGAAGAAAAATACAAAAATAGAATAAAAATATCTAGCAAAACGAATAAGTTTGGGGGAATAAATATGAGCTCTTACATTAAAGATCCTAGAAGTAATGCATGTTAAGGGGTAATTAAACCTAAATCGACTTTATCATACCTTAACCCCAGCCTTACATTACAAGCTTAATGAAGTCCTATTGATCTTTGGTTAAGTGTGACTACATTAGTGGAGAGAGAAGTGAAAATATCTACTCTGTAGCAAATCAAAGGAAGACAAGTGGCCAAACAATACCAACTCATCTAGGATGAAAAATTACCATTGTACCCCTATGTTTGTGTATAAATAGAACATGATGAGCAATTGAAAAAATTAGGTAGCCTAGGGTATAATTTAGGGTCGGAGTAGTTTTTAGGGTAGAGTAATTTAGGAGTAGTTTTAGAATAGTTTTTAGGTTAAATTCTTCCCTTGGTTTTTCTTTAGTTTTCCCGATTAGTTTATTTTTAGCCTTCATTTTATTTTCCATAGTTATTGTTCATGTCAACTTTTAATTGATTTATTTTATGAAAAGCTTCATTGTTCTAATTTTTTTTAGCATTTCACGTAACTCTCATTCACCATGTTTAGATTCTCAATTTTGCAAGTTTAGCTCTTTGGTGGTTAATTCGGCACTAGAGTTTTCATTTTTTTTGAGCTCTCGATTTTGCATCTTTTAACTGTTTATTTTGTTGATTCATTGATTGTTGGATCAGAGGAAGTAAGCAAGTTTGGCTGGTGACAGTGGCCATATTCTTCATCCCTGTTTCAACATTTTATTTTTCTGTTTTAAAGCATGTTACTTTATGTTTTCAAGTGGTGTTAAGATTGTTAGTAACTATTTTCAAAACAGAACTTGTTCTTCACCATTGTCCTGTGCATTTTTGTCTCCTTAAATTTTTACATTTTCCATTTGTTTCATTTCATAACTGTGCTGTGTAACTCCGTGGATTCAGTATGGTGGCAAGGGGACCGAGCTTCATTTTCTGTTACATGTGTTCGTTGCTTTTATTTCCTTAGCATTTTATAGTTATTCATAGTGTTAATATTTCTTAGATTCCTCCTCTGTTCGGTCTGCTTTAGTTTAAGTTTTACTGTTCATCTTGGTTATTTTACTATCCTGCATTGTTGTCGATTTTAAATGATCTAGTAGCTACTTGATTGCTGCTTGGTTCTCTTTTTTTGGTTTTAAGTGCAGTAGGTCTAAGAGCATTTTATTTCTTTTCTCTTTTGCTACTTTTCATTTTTTGTTTAGCAGTAGTTTATTGTTATTTTCTTGCCTTTTAAGTGTTGTTAATTTCTTATTGTCTGCTGAAGATAAGTGACCGGTGCATCCAGCCGACTACCACCACGCTCAGCAAGTAGAATGGTTGTTGAAGCCTTGTGCGGACGGTCGATGTAGATGACTGGAGTAGCAGCAAACATCATGGTTATGCCCTGATGCGAAGTGGAAAGGTGGCAGGGGCAGGTCATGCGGGACGATGGTATTGTAGGTGTCACTGATACGAGGATAGGGTTGAAAACTGCTACTGATTTAGGGGATGTTAGCTATAGCAAACCAGAATTTATGCTGGGAAAAGGACGGGTTGGAAAGACAGAACCAAGAGCAGGAGCTGTACCTTACCTGGACAATGCCTGGAATTGAAGAAACACGTATAGTGCACATGGGACCGAGACAGCTGGGACATTTAGCTTAGGGCACATTTGGCATTTTTAATTGTGCACATTTCCATTTTTTATGCATACTTATCTTTATATTTTTTTAGTATTCCTTTTTATTTTGTTTGTTAGCTTAGATTATAGTCTTAATTTAATTTGCATATTATTGTTCCTTGCTTAATTAGTTTACATTTAGTTTTAATTAGGAATTTAGAATTAAACTTAGTATTTAGGTAGTACATAATTAAAATTAGTAGTAGAATTATTTTAGGTAATTTTAAGTAAGTTTGCATTTTAAATTGAAAAATCCAAAAATATTTCTTATGCATTATTTAGATTTTGTAGTAATTAGTTAGAGTTAGATTTAATTAGGATCATTTTATAGGTAGTTAATTTCTTAGTTAGATTTAATAATTTCTTTAGATTAATAGAAATTTTATTTTATTAGACTTTAGGTTAGCTTAATTTGCATTTTTTATTAAGTAGTTTAATTACATGCATATTTTATTTTAGGATGGTTTAATTTTAGTTTAATTAATTTTGTTTCTCTATTTTCATATTTTGCATTTTAGTTTATTTTCGTTAATTAATTTTAACTGTTTTAATTATCTTTTGTAGGTTATTGCTTTTAATTGCTTGGAGCACTGTGAGTAATTTTTTAGCTCATTTTTATTTTCTTTAGTTTATAGTTTATATTATTTTAAGTATTGTTAGCCTTGTAGATCACCCATTATAAAATTCATAATTTGCTAGAATATACTTAGGGTAAGATTAACCGGTAGTTAATTAGGCTAATCAACTTCTCTGTGGGACGATAATCCGGGACTCAAATCCCATTATTACTTGTACAACTCGTGCACTTGCGGATTGTAATGACCCTTGACCCTTGAAAATTAGGGGATTTTTTTTTTCGAACTTAATTTACCCACTTATTCCCTTATTCACTTAGGTTGTATTCATGTTCAGTGTCAATTCACTTTTCCTAATTCTTTATCCATAATTATATTTAAATTCCATGTTTTGACATATATGACCGATAGAAATTTCGACAGTATAACGGCTTATATATGAGCCTACCCACCTGCAAATGAATTGTTTTAACAATCCTAGATATCCACAACTACCAAACATACTTTTCGAATCCACATTTACAACCCAATACATCCATTTCGATTCAATACCAATCATCTTAAAACATAATCCCAAAAGTAATATTCTTTACATTGTTTTCCTTACAAATTACATCCTAACAAAATGTTTCCAATATATGTCTGCACATACAAATGTGTCTGGTAAAGGAATGTAATTGTATACCTTTTCTGCGTGTACAAAAAGTAACCTAGGGTAGCTCTTTCCCACCAGCCTACGTCGTGTACGCGGCAGGTAACGCCTATAGATCACTGCAAATAGTCTGAAAGGTAGAGGGGTGAGCTTTTGGGGAAAAGCCCAGTAAGATAATACGTTTAAAACAGTTCTAATATGTAAAAGCATATAAAAATTGTTCATAAAATCGATCTTTAGTCATGATATGTAAATTGACATTTCATGCGTAGTCATCATAAAAATCATAAAGCATGAGTGTCTTTAAAACAAATAATATGCTTAACTATTTTACAAACTTTTCATTGTTCATGGATGAGTTCTTAAAATCATCTCTATTCGTAAACATTTCATAATCAATTATCATGAATATCATAAAAGCACATAATCATTCATAATCAAATCTAGGAGACTAGGCTATAACTAAGTCATGCGATACATGTCATTCTCCATAGAGAGTCATCATACCTATGGCCATGGTAAGGGGGCTGTAGACTGGATCAGGGTCGTACAACCCTTTCATAAAATATGTGCAGTATCTATCTTTCTTACTTTCTGTAAGATCCGAAAATTAATCGTAAATTTTTATGAAGGATGAAAATGGTCACAATTTTAAACGAATGACATTCAGATTGGAAATAAGGATTTAAAATACGAAATGAATGAGTATTCATGAACGGAAGTCGGGTTAAATTAATCCCAAACACGTGCAAGGGCAAAACGGTCAAAAGATCAAAAATCGATATAAATTCGACAAGAAAATTTTATTAAAAATAATGGATTTGAGAATCTTGATCAATAACGAAGAAATAATTAAATTTCGGGTTACATTGATCAAGATATGAAATTATTGGAATTAATCGAAATTTTTGCTCGGGACAATATCCCAAAAATATAGAGAAAATATACCGAAAAAGTGGAAAAATAGATTAAATAAATTAAATAAATTAATTAGAATTAAATAATACTTTTCTTAGATATTTTTACCAAATAATAATATAATATTGAATAAAATAATAATAAAATTAAATAATAATTAAATTTTAAAAAAATGAAACTGAAAAAAAGGGGAAATCGCGAAATCGCGATTAGAAAGGAAGCAGGCAACCGAGGCTGCCTCCACCGACGGACGGGGGTCACCGGCGACTGGGATCCATCGAGGGAGCCCAACTAAGATGCGATCGACCTCGTGCGAGCCACCATCGGCACCAACAGCGTCGGAATCCAGCGAAATTGAGGGAGAGAAACCGACGGGGAGAGAAGAGAAATTTTCGGTGAATGACGCTGATTCGACCCCAACCACCGGCCATCGAAGAACCCCCACGTGATGCCGAGCCGAATGGGGGCGAAAACAGCCGGGGAAACGGCGGCCAACGCCAGCAACGGCGAGAAAACGAGGAAGCCATCGACGCTGAAAAGGAGAAGAGGCCGGACCGGCCACTTTCCGACGACCTCGTGTGAAGCCGAGACCAGATCCAAGCTGCGGACGACACCACGGAGCTGCTGGCGATGGAAGCCGACGGATAACCGGTCGGCAAGGCACCGAACCGGAGCGAACTGGACTGATCTAAACCGGGTTGAACCGGACTGAACCGGTTCAGCTAAGAAAGAAGGGAAAAATGGAGAAAAAAGAGAAAAAGGAAAAAGGGGAAGAATTTTCGGGGATACATCGGACTTCGGGTAAGTCAATACGAGGTCAAAAGTGACCAATTTGATTTTTGAGAAAATTATATAAATTATATTTAATCAGAACTTAATCCGAAATTAAATATACAATTGTGCAGTTTTACGATAAAGCCCAAACGAGAACCGATTGAGCTCCGATTTTCGTATCTCGCATCATATTGGGTAAGTACATTTTAATTTCGACAATTAGAGTCCTTTAATACAGAGTTTCGATTATTTTACGAAATTTATGGATTAATTCTGTATAAAAAGGAATATTTATCGAAATTGTAACGTAATTATCTTAAATAGTATACGGGCTATCCAATGAGTTTGGAACAAAGCTCGATGATTATTGATAAGCTGAATGAGCCCAGTAAACCCGAAGAAGGGATTTAATAAGTAGAAATGGGCTGAAAATGGGTCGAGGCCCATTAAGGTGCGATCGGGCCCAATAAAGTAAAACGGGTCCAGTACGTTAGATTTGATCAGTAAATGCGATATACTGATAAAGATAAGTGAATTAACCCAAAATATGTGGTTATATGCAGCTCTGTAGACTTGGCTTGGAGCAAATTGGACTGAGAGACCTGGTACGGGCGAAACGGGATAAACTCGCGCGTGATTCCAGGTAAGGGAATTTTGTAAGTGCATAGAGATACCTATACGTAATTTTGAGGGAATGTACAGGGTTTAGAATTCCTTCAAGTATCTAGAAACGAAATAATAATTTTTGCGAAAACCGGGGCTTAGGTGAATAAAGAAAAAGATGATTTTGCCCCTGAGAGTAAAATTTACAAAAAGGGTAGTAAGGCAGATAAATTGCATGATTTTCATGTTTTGATGCTTTATATGAATGTATTGCTTTGGTTTAAGAAAATTTACACATAGGTTGGCTGTTGATTTCTTGAATTATACGAAAGGATAGCGGTTTGTACCGGTTACTATTTTAAAAGATATTTTATCAAGATTGAGCCACCTATCGTATTTACATGAATAAAAAGAGTGCTAGAGTCTTTCTCGCACTCAAGTTTACTGATTTATTTCTCATGAAAAGCCGTACTGGAGCATTGCTCGTACGAGAAATTTGTGTGTGCACAAAACTGTGCTGGAGCTTCACTCGCACGAGATTTTAGATATCATGATATGCATAGCGTGGTGCTGGAGCTTCGCTCGCACTAGACGTGAGTTGACATGCATATAGTCGTGCGGAAGCCTCCTGTAGACTGTGTGTCACAGAGAGTTGAGATGCTCGCACGTATACTTTGAGACATGGGTTGGTTATCGACATAGTATTGGGGTGGGTAAGACCTACGGCAGCCACCCCCAGACTATGATATGGGTCCACGGAGTACGATGTACCGTGTATGTCACACGGAGTACGCTGTACCGTGCAGTCATGATGACTCTATGATGTTACTTGATATTCTGGCGGGTAGGACTTGACCCCACCTCCTGTTGCAGTTGTGATACCCCGCACACCGGGATCCGTGTAGCCTGGGATCACAGGGACAAAGTATGGCCATAGTCCTCGATTTTCATACAGTAACCTACATGCCTCACATGATATCATACGGTCTGAATAGACCAGGACGAACCCGAGGGAGGGGTAATGTCCCGATTTATATTTTTAAATGAGATGCGATTTAAATGAATCAAGGTATTCCCGAGAGATGGGTTTGACCTTGATGAGGTTGTTTTATGATGAAACAAATGAGTTTTTAAAGTGATGAGTTTGTAATGAAACAAATAAGTTTTAATGTGACGAGCATGAGATGTCATATATGATGATTTTTCATGTTTGATTTATATATTGATTTCATGATTTCTCTTATATGATATATACATACATGTGGCATCGTTTTAGTCTTATCTCATGCTCCAAATATAAACGATTTTATATCATGACATTATCAGCACGTAGATAGTATAGTTATCTACCGGCTTACATTATTGCCTTACTGAGCTGTTTATGCTCACCCTTTCAATTTTCACCCCACAGGGTATATTCAATAGAAGAGACAGACAGTAGTCTTGCATATCGGTTATCCGCAGCTTCTTATCAAGACCAGGTATACACATTTGTATAATTTTTGTATCTGAACACATAGAGGCACAGTACTGTACATGGATGTAATATTGGGGATGTATTTATTTTAAATAAATTGATATGTAAATGAAATATAAAAATGGAATGGTAAATAAGTGAGAGGTGACTAACACCGAATCATAGCCCAACTGTTTAGTAGTGTAACTGTTCACGACGGGTAAGGAAATTAAAAAGCGAAAAATTTACTCTGATTTTTAGGTAATTTGGGTCGTGACAGAAAAGATGGTATCAGAGCAGAGTTGACCTGATATGAATCGGTGTTAGTGGTTAAGTAAATTTACATCCCCATGTACTGTGCATTGTTTAGATACAATTGTGCATATCAAGGTGGAACAGCAGCTAAGAATTTAGTTTCAAATGCAAGAATATAGTTTTTATAAATGATAGCCGCTATGGTAGAGGGGCGAGTACACATGCTCGAGACCATAGAGATCGGCCTGAGAGTCGAATGAGTCATCACATGAGACTCAAGATGAGAGTGAAGTGGAGGCTGATGATGAGCATACTCCACAGGGTCCTATAAAGAGACCCAACAGTATTGAGACACGCTCCGAGAGGATGGAGTGAAGTGTAGAAAATATTTCGGAGTTGTTGACTCAGTCTATGCATGTAGTTGAGGATAGGCAGGGTAAAGCCTAAACAGATGCCTTTGACTATAGAGATTTTCACACCCCTCCGGTATATAGTGAAGTAAAGAAACCAATAGTTACTGAGGACTGGGTGTATGAAATAGCGAAGTGCTATGGATTCTTTCGGTGTATGTCGACCGAGAAAGTTACTTTTAAATACGTTTATGTTGGAGTCGAGGCAGAGCATTAGTGGAAGTCCGCTCGACCCATCTGAAGAGTTAGATGTCCAAAGTCGACATGAGAAATAATTCTGGATGTATTCCGATAACGGAATATTTCGGACACTACTTAAGGGAAATTATCGGTAAAATTTCTTACACTGCCCATAGTCATTGGTTGATTGATGAGTATGAATCTCAGATTACATCCCTGGGTAAGTATGAACCCGATATTGTGGGCAGTGAGAGTCGAAAAGCTCAAAAGTTCATGGAATGCTCAAATTGTCCATTAGAGTCCGATTGGCTCATTACCTATGTCGAGGCAATGCGTAGATTACAGTTGCGTGAAGAAGATCATGTGTTTCACGCCTCTGAGATTGGGAAAGGTAGTAAGGGCCAAAATAGAGACAGAAGAGAATAGAGAATGACAGAGATATCAAAACGGGAGAAAAGGTAGTTTGGTAAGAGATTAGAGCTGATGAGTCACGGGGTAAGATGATTGGTAAGGCCCCAGTGTATCCAATTTCAACACTTTTGAGGGGTATTATGATTGGAGAACCCCGACCTGCTACGAAGCAGTGTAGCAGTGTAAACAGTGTAGGATGTGTGGTAGATACCACAGAAGTAGGGCCTACACCTACACTTTATTGACTAAAATAGGAGTTAAGTGTGGTAAGACGGACCACTTAATTAATGATTGCTCAGAGTTGGGTGAGACTACCCTACAGAAGAGTAAAGAGATAGAGAAAACCCTATTGGTATCTCTACACCGAAAAGGGAGGCCACAACCGAAGAAAAAGGGAAAATAGGTTGTTGGACGAGGGCGAGTGTATGTCTTGGACCAGGACATTTCTAATGTTTCATATGATGTGGTGAAAGATACCACACTTGTTATGAATAAAGAAATAATTATTTTAATTAATTCTGCTGCCACGTATTAAGTCATACCGTCTTTAGTTGCTTATAAGTTAGTAAAAGACGTGAATGCCTACACCTATGGGCACAATGCTGTTAGTTAGTACCCCAATGAAGGAGGGTTAACTAATGAAATAATTATGAAGAATTTATAAGTTGAAAATGGGGGAAGAAGTATAAGTCAGCCAATTTTATTCAATGGATTATGAATAATTTGAAGTAATATTGAGAATAAATCTCAATTGGTCGGCTGCAATTTATGATGTTCAGAGTTCTATTCTAAGATAGTGATATAGTTACACCTGAAAAGTATACTGTAAGTTTTGATAAGTAATAAAAGGGGAGTAGCGATTGAAATTAAAGGAGCAAATGATTGTACTCACGGAATGAGTAATGACAGAGTTTTGTTTTAAGTGATATACGAAAAGAGATAAGCTTTAGATGTGATAAATCCTGAATACGAGATAGACTGGAATAAGAGACGTATGTAAGGTAAGAACATCTTTACGATATGAAGTAATTAGGATTAAAGCAATTAGTAGCGAATATGAATTGTGACCACATGGACTAATATGTAAAGTAATTGTGGTCAAGTCTGAGGGTTAATAAAGGTATTTCAAAATACCTCCCCGTCTGAAGACTTGACAGCGTCTAAAAGTATACATAACTTATAAATTGAATGCGATAGTCGTAATATATAAATTTAAAATTAGGGTACCTTCACTTGTACGATAAAGAAATATAGAAATTTGATTAATCAGGAAAGTTTAAAAATTTAAAAATTTATAAGAAGCCGTTAAAAAAAAAAAGGAAATGATGCGGGTTAGTAGCTTCAACGGAAGCGAATTCGAAATGACATTATACGTTATGCGTACATAGGTCAAGGATATGGGTAATTGAAATATTCAGTGGAACTCAACCACGATGAGGTAATTAAACTTTACCTGGACCGATTTGTTATCATCCATATTGATGATATTTTGGGTGTATTTAAAGTCCATGGAAAATCATAAGCAACAATTGGAAACTGTTTTTACAAATGATTTGTTGAGAGTTATTGGAATGGACTACTTTATTGACACGTTTAACTTAGAAAAAAGTTGTATTTAAATGAGATGATAGACGTGACAGGAGTTTTGGTGTACTGAAGTAATAAACTGACCACCGCATTTATTTTCACCATACCCAACATATTAAGAGGTTTCTTATGAGTCTATGGATACCTCAAAATAATGAATGGGCTGTGTATTGATGCAAAAGGGAAGATAGTTGATTTTGGATCCAAACAACTCAAGGATCATGAAAGGATTATCTGACCCATGATTTAAAAGTTGGCAGTGGTAGTACTTGTACTGAGGATATGGTACTATTATGTACATGGTGAGAAATTTTGGGTATGCACTGATCATAAAGCCCCAAGTATCTGTTTTCACAGAAAGAGGTGAATATGAGAATACATAGTGGGTTAGAGCTTCTGAGAGATTTTGATTAGGGAAATTGTACCACCCAGGAAAGGCTAATGTAATGGCTAATGCTTTGAGTAGAAAGAGCCTCGGGATGGTATTACATGTAATCGTCAGGGAGCGTGAGCTGCTAGAACAGTTGTAAGCCTCAGTAGTGATGTGATCCCCTCTGATGATGACAGTGATTGTGTGACAGCTAGCCTGAGACTAGAACCGGATGAGAGTGCCCAAATTTGACAGGCTTAGCGTGATGATCAGCATGGTGTCGATAGTGTGGGTCAGATTCAGATGGGTACAGTGACAAAGTTCACAAAGAGAGATGATGGCTTACTAAGGATCAGAGACAGTATAAGTACTCCCCAAGACCACAGTGATGAGATAGTTATTGTCAGAAGCTCACTGTTCGGAATATACAGTGCATCCGAGAAGTAACAAATATATCGAATTCTTTAAAAAGGGTATTGGTGGTCAGATATGAAAAGAGACATGGTAGAGATTGTGGAAAAAGGCGTCTCATATGTCAGCAGAGTAAGGTAGAGTAAAAGAAGTTTGCAAGGGTATTGCAGTCTCTACCTATATTGACACGAAAATGGGAACAAGTTATCATGAATTTTGTGATGGGTTACAGAGGACCCCGATGAATCATAAGGCTATCTGGGTGATAGTCGATAGATTGACTAAGTCTACCCACCTTCTGGCTATGGAAATCCCTAGATACTCTGAGTGTGTAGGCGAATTTATGTGTATGAAAAATTGTGGAACACCAAGTATTTTTCCAGTGAGCATTGTATCATATAGGGATTCCCGCTTCACTTCCCACTTCTGGGAATATTGTTTCAGGAAGCTATGGGAACCTGACTGAGTGTTAGCACAGCTTTCAATCCTCAGACAGATAGTCAGTCAAAGAGGACTGTACAGGTTCTGGAGGATATGATGAGAGCGTGTGCCATTTATCTTATAAGCTCCTGGGATGATCAGTCGTAACTAATCAAATTTGCCAATAATATTAGTTGTCACTTGAGTATCGGGATGACTTCAGATGAGGCATTGTATGGCCGTAAGGGTTGTTTCCCCGATTTGGATAAGAAGAAGTGGGTGACAAATAGAAAATTTTTCTCGAATTGGTAAGACAAACCTCTGAGGATGTTCAGTTAATTGTGAAGGATTAAGAACACCTCAGAGCAGATAGAAAAGCTATGCTGACAAGAGACAGAAACCATTGGAATTCACCAAGGGTGAATTTATATTGTTGGAAGTTACATGCCATTGGACATAGCATAAGAATGTGACGAGATTCAGAAAGAGATTGGACAAAGTGGGAGACAAGGCCTGTACGTTGGCGTTACCACCTGAATTAGCAGGCATCCACAATGTGTCCTATCTTATGATGCTTCGAAAATATTATCCGGACCCAGTGTATGTGAACAGATATGAGCTATTGAAGCTCAATGAAAGCTTAACGTATGATTGGAAAATCAATTCGGGTATTAGATGGAAGGAGAAAGTGTTAAGGTTTAAGATGATCTCCCTAATTAAAGTATGTTGATAGTAGTACACTCCGAAAAAGTCACATAAGAGTTAAAGAATATGAGATGTGTGAAATATCCAGAGTGATTTACAGACTAACTTGGTTCTAATTTAGAGGACTAAATTTCTTAAGTGGGGGAGATTATGTAAGACCGAAAATTAATCGTAAATTTTTATGAAGGATGAAAATGGTCACAATTTTAAACGAATGAAATTCAGATTGGAAATAAGGATTTAAAATGCGAAATGAATGAGTATTCGCGAAGGGAAGTCGGGTTAAATTAATCCCAAACACGTGCAAGGGCAAAACGGTCAAAAGATCAAAAATCAATATAAATTCGACAAGAAAATTTTATTAAAAATAATGGATTTGAGAATCTTGATCAATAACGAAGAAATAATTAAATTTCGGGTTAAATTGATCAAGATATGAAATTATTGGAATTAATCGAAATTTTTGCTCGGGACGATATCCCGAAAATACGAAGAAAATATACCGAAAAAGTGGAAAAATAGATTAAATAAATTAAATAAATTAATTAGAATTAAATAATACTTTTCTTAGATATTTTTGCCAAATAATAATATAATATTGAATAAAATAATAATAAAATTAAATAATAAATAAAATTATAAAAAAATGAAACTGAAAAAAAAAAGAGGGGAAATCGCGATTGGAAAGGAAGCAGGCAACCGAGGCTGCCTCCTGTGAGATCCGCAATTTTTGTATGATATTCCTTATGATTTCCATATTGTATGACATTAGTATATGTTAATGGATTCATAAGATGGTTGATTCAGATTTGATAAATGTGGATGAAACGAAATAAATTACGTAAAATCGAATATGGATAAATCGAGAAAATAAAGAAGCAACAAGTTGCCAAAGGAATTAAATTGAGGTGACTGGAAATGAAGAATTAAAAATAGGGAAAAGATTGTGGATTGATGAAAGAAAGTCGATTCAATTTGGTCCCGAACACGTACAAGGGTAAAATGGTCAAAAGACCAAAATTCGGTATAAATTCGATAAGTAATTTTCGTTAAAATATGGAAGTTATGAAATCTGGATCAATATCGAGGAAAATAATTAAATTCGAGGCCGATTGATCTAGATATTAATTTATTGAAATTTACGGGAATTAATTTGGAATTAATCGGGATTTTTAATTTGAAAAATTATCCCGAAAAGAATCGAAAAATATACCGAAAAAGACGAAAATACACCGATAAATTCATTTATTGATTAAATGAATTTAATAATATTTTTTCAAGATTTTTTGGGATATTTGGATTATTTTAATATATTTTAATGTATTAAAATAATAATAAATCAATTAAAAAAAATGAAAATCTGATTTCGGGGAGAGAGAAACCCGAGAAAACGGAACCGGTGAGAACCCGTCTGAACCCGACACCCCCGACCAGTCACCGGCGTCCGACGAGCTAAGCAACCGGTCGGAAAAGGAAGAGCAACGTCCGGCGGTTCCAACGGTACCAGCAACGCGCGCCGACGGCAACTATTTCCGACGAATCGAAGGCCGAAAGTCCCGGGGAGAAAACGAGTCGGTCCCGGCGAACGGCGGCACCCCAGCTCCGATTCAGGCCAGCCGAGCACTCCCCTGGCCGAGACGGTTCTGTTGAGGCCACTGGCTGCCGGCGAGACGGCCGAAAACGTCGGCGACGGTGAAATGCCCAAAACGGCACCGTAGCCGAGAAGGGAGAAAAGAAAGAAAAGAAAAGAAAAAGGAAAAAGAAAAGAAAAAAAAAAAAAGGAAGAAAGTGTACCCGGGGATGACTTGAAAATTCGGGTAAGTGACCGAGGGTCGGGATTGACCTGTGAATAAATCTCGGGAATTCAATTTAATATTATTTTATTAGAAAATGACCCAGATTTAAATAATTGTGCAGTGTCACTACAGAGCCCGAACGAGAGCCGATTTAGCTCCGATTTTCGTACCCCGCACCATATTGGGTAAGCATATGTTAATTACGATAATATGAGTCCTTTAATGCAGAGTTTCGATTATTTTACAAAAAATACAGATTAATTCTGCATAAAAGGAAATTTATTTGAAATTTCAAAGTAATTATCGTAAACAGTATCCGGGCTATCCACTGAGTTTGGAACGAAGCCCGATGATTATCGATAAATCAAATGAGCCCAGTAAACCCGAAGAAGGGATTTAAAAGTGGAAACGGGCTGAAAAAGGGGTTCGAGACCCATTAAAGTGTAATTGGGCCCAATAGAGTAAAACAAGCCCAGAGCTTTAGATTCGATCAGTAAGAGTGAAATACTGATCTGTATATTGAACTGAACCCATATGTGGTTATATGCAGCTCCGTAGACGAGCGAATTGGACTGAGAGACCTGGTACGATCGAGTCGGGATAAACTCGCGCGTGATTCCAGGTAAGGGAATTTTATGAACACTTAGAGGTAGCTGTACGTAATTTTGAGGGGATTTACATTATGTTAAATTCAATAGGCTACCTGAAAACAGAATAATAATTTTTACGGAAAAATATGGAAATAGTGAAAAATGACTATTTTGCCCCCAGTTAGGAAAATTTCAAAAAGGGTTGTAAGGCTATGAAATTGCATGAATTTCATGATTTTAATGTTTTCATGATGATATTGCTTTAATTCAAGCAATTTATGGATAGGTTGGCTATTATTTACATGTTTTATGTGAAAAGGCACAGGTTAGGTGCCAGATGATTTTTATTTAACATGTTTTGATAATATTGAGCCACCTATCAGTGTTATATGAGTGTAACCGTGCTTGAGCACTGCTCGCACTGGATTTTATATTTTAACTCATACTCAGAGTGCTGGAGCATTACTCGCACTATTTTACAGATTTGTTTTATATGACTACCGTACTGGAGTTTTTCTCGTACGAGGTTTTCACTGAGTTTTAATACCTATCCGTATTGGAGCAATGCTCGTACGTGGATTTGAATCGAATTTATAATCAGTTTAAGTCGTACTGGAGCGCTGCTCGTACGCAGATTTTAATTGATTTCTATGAAACCGTGCTAGAGTTTCGCTCGCACGAGGTTTTCAGATATCATGAATATGCATGGAGCCGTGCTGGAGCTTCGCTCGCACAGGAATTTATATGACATGCATATAGCTGTGTTGGAGCCTCTTGTTGACTGTGTGTCACAGTGAGATGATATGCTCACACGTGCATATTGAGACATACTAGACATGGGTGGATAAGACCTATTACAGGCACCCCTGATTGAGCTTGGGTTCACGGAGTACGATGTACCGTGTATATCACGCGGAGTACGTTGTACCGTGGGGATTGTTGGAGTGGAGTGGCATTAGCCACGAGACAGCAAGTCTTGCCCTCGCAATCCTGATATTATGCTGTTCTGGCGGGTAAGATGACCCACCTCCCGTTTCAGGTGTGATACCCCGCACACTAGGATCCGTGTGCCAGGGATCACGAGGTTATGGTCATAGTCCTGGATATTACCGATATAGTCGTTGACATGTCTCACATGATATAACTATTGGTCTTGATAGACCAGGGTAGACCCGAGGGAGGGGTCAGGCCCCGATTTTCTTATGATTTCAATTGAGATTTGGTTATTCCCATGGAGGGATTTTATGAGACTTTTATTGATTTGTAACCCTGTGAGAAGGGTGTTTTATAACGGAGATTTGAAAATAAAGAATTTTGTTGGCATTGATTTTGATTTGTGAGTGTATCGTATTTTGACCAAGATGGGGTATTTTAAAACGTGTTGTTTCATTGAGCATGAGATGTTTTTACATGAGGATTATTCCATGTTTTAATATGCCGATTTCCTGTTTTAGAACAGATGATATTATATATATGGCATATCATTATTTTTACCTCATGCTCACATATATCCTGATTTTCTTATCAGCATGTAGATAGTATAGCTATCTACCCGTTTGTATTATTGCCTTACTGAGCATGTGGAGCTCACCCTTTCATTTTCCACCCACTTTCAGTATTTCCACCGTAGAGATAGCGGGTGTAGAGAGTAGACGGCATAGCTAATATCTTTGTTTCCCATCGACTGTCAGGTATACACCACGTACAGAATTTTGTATTAGTATGCTTACAGCACAGTACTGTATATGAAAGAATATTTGGGGATGTAAATATAGAATTAATTGATGTATAAACGTACCGACCATTCTATTATATGATTAATGATATCAGTATGTATGTTTATGTGTGATATTTCTTAATGGTTTGAATGGTATATCGATATTGATTCACAGCCCAACCTGTTTAGAGGAATATGTCGCGAGGAGATAAGAAAGATTTTTCAAAAGCGAAAAATTTGTACTGATTTTGGTAATATTGGGTCGTGACAGATATAGTGGTATCAGAGCAGAGGTTGGCCAGACGTGAATCAGTATCGATAAGTAAGAAATTATGAGTTAGAGTTGGTCGGATAAGAGTCGATAATGGTCGTTAAAGAAAATTACATCCCCCTTAGTACTGTGTTGTATGAGATGTCAAAGTGTATACTAGATGGGAATTAAATTAATAAATGAATTTGGAATACAGGATTTATATTATGCCGGTCACCCGCAGTGGTAGTGGGGCTAGTACACGTGCTAGAGGCCGTAGGGGCAGGCCTAGAGGCCGTGGTGATGGTATACAGACTGGTCAGGTACCCGAGGGTACTGCTGTGAGACCATATGAGACTGAGGCACGCTTCGCTAGACTTGAGCGGAGTATTGAGAGCCTGGCTGAGATTGTAGCGCAGCAGGCAGCGCTCGGGGTTAGAGATAGGCGAGATCCGGCGGGACAGGCAGCACCTGATCCCGAGATGTCGGCACAGGCCGCAGAGTTACCCGAGGTTCAGGCTTAGGCTGCAGAGGCAGTGAGACCCCAGCCAGCTCAGGATGTTGGATATGAGTGTGACCTGGGATCGATTTAGACATTTTCAGAAGTTTAGACCTCCAGTCTTCCATGGGAGGAAGGACCCAGTAGTAGCTGAGGATTGGGTGTATCAGATGGAGAAGCTATACAGGCTTTTCAGGTGCACTACTACTGAGAGGGTTGCTTTTACCGTATTTGTATTTCAGGGAGCGGCAGAGCATTGGTGGAGATCTACCGAGCCGATATTGAGAGCTCGACATGCTGAGGTCACCTGGGAGATATTTTTGGATGCCTTTAGGAGGCAGTATGTTCCCGCTACTGCACAGCGAAAGTTGAGGATGGAATTTTTGAGTTTGGTTCAGGGGAACCAGTCTATTGACGAGTATGAGACTCGATTCATCTCTTTGGGGAGATATGATTTGGAGACGATGGGCAGTGAGGATAGGAAGGTCCAGAAGTTTATAGATGGACTGAGACCAGCCATCAGATCTCGGTTAGCTCCCTTTGATGTTTCGACTTATGAGGAGGCAGTACATAGAGCTCAGCTATGTGAGCAGGATTATGAGCGGAATGTCTCCGAGACAGAAAAGTTTAGTAGGAGTCGAGACAGAGATCGAAAGAGACCCGGGAGAGAGATTTTTCATTAGAGGTGTACGGCTCTCTGATAAGAGGCCGAAGATTGAGGAGGTTCAGGAGAGGACAGATAGACCCCCTGTTCATCCGGCTTTACCACCAGCTAGAGGCATTGTCATTGGAGGACCACGCCCTACTACTGATCGATGTAGGCGATGTGGCAGATATCATGGTACCAGACCTTGTCCAGTGCCTATAGCTACTACTGTAGTATGTTATCGATGTAGGAGGCCAAGGCATGTGATGAGAGATTGCCCAGAGAGACAGGACACTTCCCCACAGAAGGGCAAGGAGCCGGAGAGAGCTCCAATTCAGGTTCCTGCTCAGAGGAGGAGAGCTACTGCAGAAGAGAAAGGAAAGCAAGTGATGGGTACAGGGCGAGTTCATGCTTTGGACCAGGATACGGCAGATCAGTCGTCTGATGTGGTGAAAGGTACCATCCTGATCTTTGATTTAGAAGCATATGTTTTGATTGATCCTGGTGCCACGCATTCATTCGTATCGCCATCATTTGCATATAAATTATCTAGGTATGTAAAGTCTATTCCTCTGAGTAGTAAATTGTTAATACTTACTCCCATAAACACAAATTAGTTAGTAGAGTATGTAGTCAGGGATTGTAAGTTGAAAGTCGGGGAAAAAGAAATGTCAGCCGACCTTATTGTGATGTATATGAGGGACTTCGATGTCATATTAGGAATGGATTGGTTGGCTGCCAATCGTGTTGTGTTAGATTGTTTTTCTAAGACGTTAACGTTTAATACTCCCGAAAGATGTGTTGTAAAATTTCTCTGAAAAATAATGAAATCAGTGTTATTCTAAATGGAGCAATAAATTTTGCTGATTTTATGATTTATGTTTTGAAGGATTCATCGCATATGTGGTTGATACGGATCAGGTACGATCGGATTTGAGAGATATTCCAGTGGTTAGGGAGTTTCCTGACGTCTTTCCAGACGATTTACCAAGATTACCTCCAGCCAGAGAGATGGAGTTTGGGATAGATTTAGTACCTGGTACAGAACCGATTTCGAGATCACCGTATAGGATGGCTCCGATTGAGTTGGAGGAGCTGAGGAAGCAGTTACAGGATTTGCTTGAGAAGGGGTTTGTGAGACCGAGCGTATCACCTTGGGGAGCTCCGGTCTTGTTTGTGAGGAAGAAGGATGGCAGCCTCCGATTGTGTATGGATTACAGATTGTTGAATAAGGCTACCATTAAGAATAAGTATCCCCTTCCACGCATTGATGATCTATTGGATCAGCTTCGGGGAGCACAGGTCTTTTCTAAGATTGATCTGAGGTCTGGGTATCATCAGCTAAGGATACGGAGAGAGGATGTGCCAAAGACAGCATTTAGGACCCGTTATGGTCATTATGAGTTTTTAGTTATGCCATTCGGGTTGACTAATGCCCCCGCAGCATTCATGGCTTTGATGAACGATGTGTTCAAGCCATACCTGGATCGGTTTGTGATTGTGTTTATCGATGATATTTTGGTATACTCTAGATCCAGGGAGGATCACGAGCAACACTTGAGGATAGTGTTACAGACCCTCAGAGAGAGAGAGTTGTATGCCAAACTCGGTAAGTGTGACTTCTGGTTGGAGCAGATTTCTTTTCTGGGCCACGTAGTATCGAGGGATGGAGTGTCTGTGGACCCATCCAAGATAGAGGCAGTTGTTCAGTGGGAGCGGCTCAGGACAGTCACAGAGATTCGGAGTTTTCTGGGTTTGGCAGGATATTACAGGAGATTTGTAGAGGGTTTCTCCAGATTAGTTGCTCCGTTGACACGTCTCACACGGAAGAATGTTGAGTTTGTGTGGGATGATACTTGTGAGAGTAGTTTTCAGGAGCTGAAGCGTCGATTGACCACTACTCCAGTTCTCACCATACCTACCAGCTCAGGAGGTTTCTTGGTATATACAGATGCATCGCATCAGGGACTGGGCTGTGTACTGATGCAGGATGGGAGGGTAGTTGCCTATGGATCTAGACAGTTGAAAGATCACGAAAGGAACTATCCGACCCACGATTTGGAGTTGGCGGCCATAATGTTTGCACTGAAGATATGTCGTCATTACTTATATGGTGAGCAGTTTCAGATTTTTACAGACCATAAGAGTCTGAAGTATTTATTCTCGCAGAAGGAGCTGAACATGAGACAGAGATGGCTCGAGCTCCTGAAGGATTATGATTGCGAGATATTATACCACCCGGGAAAGGCTAATGTAGTTGCTGATGCTTTGAGCAGGAAGAGCCTAGGGTTGGTATCATTTATGATGGTTCGGGAACATGATTTGTTAGAGCAGTTCGCAAGCCTCAGTTTGGATATAGCACCCCCTGAGATTGACAGAGTTGAGATCATTGCGAGCCTGAGATTGGAGCCGGAGTTGATTGATCGTATCCGGCAGGCTCAGCAGAGTGATCAGGGATGTATTCAATTGATGAGGCAGGTACAGGCAGGTGTAGATACAGATTTTGTATTGAGTACTGATGGTTTACTGAGGTTCCGCGGTAGGATATGTGTTCCCGAGGATCCTGAGATCAGGAGGATGATTTTATCAGAGGCTCACTCAGCGAGGTATACAGTACATCCGGGGAGTACGAAGATGTATCAGAATCTCCGGAGAGTTTATTGGTGGTATGGGATGAAGAGAGACATAGCAGAGTATGTTACGAGATGTCTCGTCTGTCAGCAGGTAAAGGTAGAGCATCAGAAGCCTGCAGGATTATTGCAGCCTCTACCGATATCGACATGGAAGTGGGAGCATGTCACCATGGATTTTGTGATGGGATTACCGAGGACCCGCAGAGGTCATGATGCCATCTGGGTGATTGTGGATAGACTGACGAAGTCCGCCCATTTCTTAGCTATGAGAGCTACAAATGCTCTGAGTACGTTGGCGAACTTATATGTTCGAGAGATTGTCAGGCTACATGGCGTTCCAGTGAGCGTTGTTTCTGATAGGGATGCCCGTTTCACTTCCCATTTTTGGGAACATTTTCAGGAAGCGTTGGGGACCCAGTTGAGATTTAGCACCGCTTTCCATCCTCAGACAGATGGTCAGTCAGAGAGGATTATACAGACTCTGGAGGATATGTTGAGAGCGTGTGGGCTGGATTTTGGAGGCTCCTGGGATGATCATTTGCCATTAGCCAAGTTCGCCTACAATAACAGTTATCACTCGAGTATCGGGATGACACCGTATAAGGCACTGTATGGTCGCAGATGTCGTTCCCCTATTGGATGGGAAGAGATTGGTGACAGACTGTTATTTGCTCCTGACTTGGTACAGCAGGCTACTGAGGATGTCAGGTTGATATGCGATAGATTGCGGACAGCTCAGAGTCGACAGAAGAGTTATGTTGACAGGAGACGCAGACCACTAGAGTTTGCTGAGGGTGAGTCGGTGTTTTTGAGAGTTTCTCCTTCCAAGGGTATCATGAGGTTCGGTAAGAAAGGTAAACTGAGCCCTCGTTTTATTGGACCCTTTGAGATTCTGGAGCGAGTGGGAGATAAGGCCTATAGATTGGCATTGCCACCAGAGTTGGCAGGTGTACACAGTGTCTTCCACGTTTCTATGCTTCGGAAGTACCATCCAGATCCATCACACGTGATTCACTACGAGCCGTTAGAGCTCAGTGACAGTATGACATATGTTGAGAGACCAGTTCGGATTTTAGATAGGAAGGAGAAGGTATTGCGATCCAAGACGATCTCCCTAGTGAAGGTTCAGTGGCAGTATCACACTCTGGAGGAAGCTACCTGGGAGCTAGAGAGCATGATACAGGAGAAGTACCTGGAGTTGTTTACCGATTGATTTGGTTCTAATTTGGAGGACCAAATTCTTTTAGTGGGGGAGATTGTGAGATCCGCAATTTTTGTATGATATTCCTTATGATTTTCATATTGTATGACATTAGTATATGTTAATGTATTCATAAGATGGTTGATTCAGATTTGATAAATGTGGATGAAACGAAATAAATTACGTAAAATCGAATATGGATAAATCGAGAAAATAAAGAAGCAACAAGTTGCCAAAGGAATTAAATTGAGGTGACTGGAAATGAAGAATTAAAAATAGGGAAAAGATTGTCGATTGATGAAAGAAAGTCGATTCAATTTGGTCCCGAACACGTACAAGGGTAAAATGGTCAAAAGATCAAAATTCGGTATAAATTCGATAAGTAATTTTCGTTAAAATATGGAAGTTATGAAATCTGGATCAATATCGAGGAAAATAATTAAATTCGAGGTCGATTGATCTAGATATTAATTTATTGAAATTTACGAGAATTAATTTGGAATTAATCGGGATTTTTAATTCGAAAAATTATCCCGAAAAGAATCGAAAAATATACCAAGAAAGACGAAAATACACCGATAAATTCATTTATTGATTAAATGAATTTAATAATATTTTTTCAAGATTTTTTGGGATATTTGGATTATTTTAATATATTTTAATGTATTAAAATAATAATAAATCAATTAAAAAAAATGAAAATCTGATTTCGGGGAGAGAGAAACCCGAGAAAACGGAACCGATGAGAACCCGTCTGAACTCGATACCCCCGACCAGTCACCGACGTCCGACGAGCTAAGCAACCGGTCGGAAAAGGAAGAGCAACGTCCGGCGGTTCCAACGGTACCAGCAACGAGCGCCGACGGCAACTATTTCCGACGAATCGAAGGCCGAAAGTCCCGGGGAGAAAACGAGTCAGTCCAGGCGAACGGCGGCACCCCAGCTCCGATTCAGGCCAGCCGAGCACTCCCCTGGCCGAGACGGTTCTGTTGAGGCCACTGGCTGCCGGCGAGACGGCCGAAAACGTCGGCGACGGTGAAATGCCCAAAACGGCACCGTAGCCGAGAAGGGAGAAAAGAAAGAAAAGAAAAGAAAAAGAAAAAGAAAAAGGAAAAAGAAAAGAAAAAAAAAAGGAAGAAAGTGTACCCGGAGATGACTTGAAAATTCGGGTAAGTGACCGAGGGTCGGGATTGACCTGTGAATAAATCTCGGGAATTCAATTTAATATTATTTTATTAGAAAATGACCCGGATTTAAATAATTGTGCAGTGTCACTACAGAGCCCGAACGAGAGCCGATTTAGCTCCGATTTTCGTACCCCGCACCATATTGGGTAAGCATATGTTAATTACGATAATATGAGTCCTTTAATGCAGAGTTTCGATTATTTTACAAAAAATACGGATTAATTCTGCATAAAAGGAAATTTATTTGAAATTTCAAAGTAATTATCGTAAACAGTATCCGAGCTATCCACTGAGTTTGGAACGAAGCCCGATGATTATTGATAAATCAAATGAGCCCAGTAAACCCGAAGAAGGGATTTAAAAGTGGAAACGGGCTGAAAAAGGGGTTCGAGACCCATTAAAGTGTAATTGGGCCCAATAGAGTAAAACAAGCCCAGAGCTTTAGATTCGATCAGTAAGAGTGAAATACTGATCTGTATATTGAACTGAACCCATATGTGGTTATATGCAGCTCCGTAGACGAGCGAATTGGACTGAGAGACCTGGTACGACCGAGTCGGGATAAGCTCGCGCGTGATTCCAGGTAAGGGAATTTTATGAACACTTAGAGGTAGCTGTACGTAATTTTGAGGGGATTTACATTACGTTAAATTCAATAGGCTACCTGAAAACAGAATAATAATTTTTACGAAAAAATATGGAAATAGTGGAAAATGACTATTTTGCCCCCAGTTAGGAAAATTTCAAAAAGGGTTGTAAGGCTATGAAATTGCATGATTTTCATGATTTTAATGTTTTCATGATGATATTGCTTTAATTCAAGCAATTTATGGATAGGTTGGCTATTATTTACATGTTTTATGTGAAAAGGCACAGGTTAGGTGCCAGATGATTTTTATTTAACATGTTTTGATAATATTGAGCCACCTATCAGTGTTATATGAGTGTAACCGTGCTTGAGCACTGCTTGCACTGGATTTTATATTTTAACTCATACTCAGAGTGCTGGAGCATTACTCGCACTATTTTACAGATTTGTTTTATATGACTACCGTACTAGAGTTTTTCTCGTACGAGGTTTTCACTGAGTTTTAATACCTATCCGTACTGGAGCAATGCTCGTACGTAGATTTGAATCGAATTTATAATCAGTTTAAGTCGTACTGGAGCGCTGCTCGTACGCAGATTTTAATTGATTTCTATGAAACCGTGCTAGAGTTTCGCTCGCACGAGGTTTTCAGATATCATGAATATGCATGGAGCCGTGCTGGAGCTTCGCTCGCACAGGAATTTATATGACATGCATATAGCCGTGTTGGAGCCTCTTGTTGACTGTGTGTCACAGTGAGATGATATGCTCACACGTGCATATTGAGACATACTAGACATGGGTGGATAAGACCTATTACAGGCACCCCTGATTGAGCTTGGGTTCACGTAGTACGATGTACCGTGTATATCACGCGGAGTACGTTGTACCGTGGGGATTGTTGGAGTGGAGTGGCATTAGCCACGAGACAGCAAGTCTTGCCCTCGCAATCCTGATATTATGCTGTTCTGGCGGGTAGGATGACCCACCTCCCGTTTCAGGTGTGATACCCTGCACACTAGGATCCGTGTGCCAGGGATCACGAGGTTATGGCCATAGTCCTGGATATTACCGATATAGTCGTTGACATGTCTCACATGATATAACTATTGGTCTTGATAGACCAGGGTAGACCCGAGGGAGGGGTCAGGCCCCGATTTTCTTATGATTTCAATTGAGATTTGGTTATTCCCATGGAGGGATTTTATGAGACTTTTATTGATTTGTAACCCTGTGAGAAGGGTGTTTTATAACGGAGATTTGAAAATAAAGAATTTTGTTGGAATTGATTTTGATTTGTGAGTGTATCGTATTTTGACCCAGATGGGGTATTTTAAAACGTGTTGTTTCATTGAGCATGAGATGTTTTTACATGAGGATTATTCCATGTTTTAATATGCCGATTTCCTGTTTTAGAACAGATGATATTATATATATGGCATATCATTATTTTTACCTCATGCTCACATATATCCTGATTTTCTTATCAGCATGTAGATAGTATAGTTATCTACCCGTTTGTATTATTGCCTTACTGAGCATGTGGAGCTCACCCTTTCATTTTCCACCCACTTTCAGTATTTCCACCGTAGAGATAGCGGGTGTAGAGAGTAGACGGCATAGCTGATATCTTTGTTTCCCATCGACTGTCAGGTATACACCACGTACAGAATTTTGTATTAGTATGCTTACAGCACAGTACTGTATATGAAAGAATATTTGGGGATGTAAATATAGAATTAATTGATGTATAAATGTACCGACCATTCTATTATATGATTAATGATATCAGTATGTATGTTTACGTATGATATTTCTTAATGGTTTGAATGGTATATCGATATTGATTCACAGCCCAACCTGTTTAGAGGAATATGTCGCGAGGAGATAAGAAAGATTTTTCAAAAGCAAAAAATTTGTACTGATTTTGGTAATATTGGGTCGTGACACCTCCACTGACGGACGGGGTTCACCGGCGACTGGGATCCATCGAGGGAGCCCAACCAAGACACGATCGACCCCGTGCGAGCCACCACCGGCACCAACAGCGTCGGAATCCAGCGAAATTGAGGGAGAGAAACTGACGGGGAGAGAAGATAAATTTTCGGCGAACGACGCTGATTCGGCCCCAACCACCGGCCACCGAAGAACCCCCACGTGATGCTGAGCCGAATGGGGGCGAAAACAGCCGGGGAAATGGTGGCCAGCGCCGGCAACGGTGAGAAAACGAGGAAGCCACCGACTCCGAAAAAGAGAAGAGGTCGGACCGGCCACTTTTCGGCGACCTCGTGTGAAACCGAGACCAGATCCGAGCTGCGGACGACACCACGGAGCTGCTGGCGACGGAAGCCGACGGAGAACTGACCGGCAAGGCACCGAACCAGAGCGAACCGGAGTGAACCAGGCTGAATCGGACCGGTCTGAATCGGGTTGAACCGGTTCAGCCAAGAAAGAAGGGAAAAAGGGAGAAAAAAGAGAAAAAGGAAAAAGGGGAAGAATTTTTGGGGATACATCGGACTTCGGGTAAGCCGATACGATGTCAAAAGTGACCAATTTGATTTTCGAGAAAATTATATAAATTATATTTAATCAAAAATTAATCCGAAATTAAATATACAATTGTGCAGTTTTACGATAAAGCCCGAACGAGAACCGATTGAGCTCCGATTTTCGTATCCCGCATCATATTGGGTAAGTACATTTTAATTCTGACAATTAGAGTCCTTTAATACAAAGTTTCGATTATTTTACGGAATTTATGGATTAATTCTGTATAAAAAGGAATATTTATCGAAATTGTAATGTACTTATCGTAAATAGTATACGGGCTATCCAATGAGTTTGGAACGAAGCTCGATGATTATTGGTAAGTTGAATGAGCCCAGTAAACCCGAAGAAGGGATTTAATAAGTAGAAACGGGCTGAAAATGGGTCAAGGCCCATTAAGGTGCGATCGAGCCCAATAATGTAAAACGGGTCCAGTACGTTAGATTCGATCAGTAAATGCGATATACTGATAAAGATAAGTGAATTAACCCAAAATATGTGGTTATATGCAGCTCTGTAAACTTGGCTTGGAGCAAATTGGACTGAGAGACCTGGTACGGGCGAAACGGGATAAACTCACGCGTGATTCCAGGTAAGGGAATTTTGTAGGTGCACAGATATACCTATACGTAATTTTGAGGGGATGTACAGGGTTTAGAATTCCTTAAAGTATCTAGAAACGAAATAATAATTTTTACGAAAACCGGGGCTTAGGTGAATAAAGAAAAAGACGATTTTGCCCCTGAGAGTAAAATTTACAAAAAGGGTAGTAAGGCAGATAAATTGCATGATTTTCATGTTTTGATGCTTTATATAAATGTATTGCTTTGGTTTATGCAAATTTACACATAGGTTGGCTGTTGATTTCTTGAATTATACGAAAGGATACCGGTTTGTACCGGTTACTATTTTAAGAGATATTTTATCAAGATTGAGCCACCTATCGTATTTACATGAATAAAAAGAGTGCTAGAGTCTTTCTCGCACTCAAGTTTACTGATTTATTTCTCATGAAAAGTCGTACTGGAGCATTGCTCGTACGAGAAATTTGTGTGTGCACAAAACCGTGCTGGAGCTTCGCTCGCACGAGATTTTAGATATCATGATATGCATAGCGTGGTGCTGGAGCTTCGCTCGCACTAGACGTGAGTTGACATGCATATAGTCGTGCGAGCTCAATGGTACCAAGAGTGCAAGAACAAGGCTGTTGACCCGAGTTCGAGCCTCTGGGGATGCGAAAGAAAACCTTGAGGCGCTGGAGATGGGCTTGCCCCCCAGTGGCCAAAGAGGACAGTTCGGTTGAGTGAGGGGCGCCGATGTCACAGCAGTCGGACCAAGGGCCCATGAGGGGTTACGCCTGTGTAGGCTGGGCTGGGCCGAGACCTCACAATAAAACGCGAGCTCAATGGTACCAAGAGTGCAAGAACAAGGGTGTTGACCCGAGTTCGAGCCTCTAGGGACGCAAAAGAAAACCTTGAGGGGCCTGTGGGCTGCCAAAGAGGACAGTTCGGTTGAGTGAGGGGCGCCGATGTCACAGCAGTCGGACCAGGGGCTCATGAGGGGTTGCGCCTGTGTAGGCTGGGCTGGGTCGGGACCTCACAATAAAACGCGCGTTTTATTGTGAGGTCCCGGCCCAGCCCAGCCTACACAGGCGCAACCCCTCATGGGCCCCTGGTCCGACTGCTGTGACATTGGTGCCCCTCACTCAACCGTACTGTCCTCTTTGGCAGCCCACAGGCCCCTCAAGGTTTTCTTTCGCGTCCCCAAGGGTTCGAACTCAGGACATCATGCCTGATTCGACACCCCTGGTACCATTGAGCGACAGTTCGGTTGAGTGAGGGGCGCCGATATCACAGCAGTCGGACCAGAGGCCCATGAGGGGTTGCGCCTGTGTAGGCTGGGCTGGGCCGGGACCTCAATGGTACCAGGGGTGTCGAATCAGGCATGATGTCCTAAGTTCGAACCCTTGGGGACTCGAAAGAAAACCTTGAGGGGCCTGTGGGCTGCCAAAGAGGACAGTTCGGTTGAGTGAGGGGCGCCGATGTCACAGCAGTCGGACCAGGGGCCCATGAGGGGTTGTGCCTGTGTAGGCTGGGCTGGGCCGGGACCTCACATATATATATATACTTGTACATTAAATATACATATATATAAATTTACCTTTTTCTTTTCCTCCTTTTTTTTTTCAATTTCTAGCCTTTTTCCTTTTTCTTTTTTTTCTTTCCTTTCTCTTTCTCGGCTATTGCTCACTGCTCCTTTCTTCAGCTACCGTGACTACCTCTGTTCCAGCCTTCTATTATCATCATCCTCATTCGATCACTTCTCCTCTTCTTCCATCGGACCTCTGTTTCTCCTTCAGCTCCCGGGTCCTGCTTTCCTCACTCTCAGTTTGCTCATTCAGCTCTTCTCTTCCTCAATTTTATTTCAGCTCAGCTCTGCTTCAGTTTTTTGGTTCTGCTTCTCTTCACCCTCGGTCTGCTCTCCCTCCAGCCTTAGTTTACTCTCCCTCAACCTCTCAGTTTTTTTTTGCTTCTCCTTCAACCCCTCGGTCTACTTCAATTTCTAGCCCCGATTCTGCTTCAACCTCCCTCTTCCTCGGTTTGCTCTGCTTCCCCATCGATCCTTTCCCTTCTTCCTTCCTTTCTCTTCTTTCTTCCCCCCCTTCTCGGCTGACCAGCTTCCTTCCCTTCTCTTTTTTTTTCTTTCCTTTCTTTTCTTTCTTCCTCCTCCTTCTCCCTTTCTTTCTTTCCCGCTCAGCAAAGGTAACTTTGCTTTTTTTTTTTTTTCGAAATGCAGAATTACGGAATTCGCTTTCTTTGAAAGCCAATTTCGTACATGCATATATATTATATTAATATATATATTATATTAATATATAAATATATATTATTTGTTATTTATTATTTTTTTTGTTTGTTGTTTTTTTTGTTTTATTTAATTAATACTCATATATTACATACTATATATATTACATAACATATATATTTGTTATATATATACATTATTATCTATCTATTTTTAAATTTGTCTAGTATATATGTATATATATATATATATATATATATATATACATTTTCTTTTATAAAATTATCCAATGACACAATTTTCATGTCTACCATGAAAATTTTCATTATTTCGAAAATAAAATATTCTTGGGATCTCACACTCCTTATAAATTCCCATATAAGTTTTACATCAAAATTTTCAACTAATGAATCAAAATTTTTCGATCCCTCCATGCTTGCATTTGCTTCATCACTTCCTGTATTTCGGGCTCCCTGTCATTCATGGGCTTCTCGGCTCCCATACTCCTCGAGCCCTACAACGAATATTCGCACTTCCATTAAAACATATTATTCTCATTTTTATATAGTCTAATTAAATGTAGGAAATTTGTGGTGTTTACACGGATACACGTCTAGGTCACTTAGAGTGGGCATAGTTTGTATCAACTACCTTTTGGTAAATCTAAAACCTATGCTCTAGCGACTCCTAACAAAGCTGGAACCGAACCTGAAACAGTGCAAAATGAAATAATCGAACAACCATGGTGGAGAAAGCAGTAAAATGACAACTATAAAACTAACTTAACTCCATGCACATGCCACCATCTACCACCGTGTAAGGCACCAATTCTTTTATCAACATATAAACCCACCATTTCATCTAATAAAGATTGTGACTGAATACAATGAAGAAACTATCTACTAGAAATATATAAATTCAACGTAACTTACGTAAACTATCTTAAGTGTTATATGCATATATATATATATATATATATGATTTACTTTCACTTAATAAAATTTTAACAACTACTCATCCACCCTAAATTGCATCCTTGAACCGAAACAAGTCACTCAAATAGTAAGAAATCTCAATAGCAGTAGTAAAAATGTTTAAAGCAGAAATTTTGGATTAAGCTTTGTTACAAAAGCTATAGAGGTAATTTTTCAACCTTATAAGCTTATATAACCATGAAGCTCAATCTGAATATAAATATGGAAGATAGAATATGAGTATAAAAGAATAATGTTACCAAAGAAAAAAAAACTAGTATTAAAAACGTAAAGATTCATGTGCTTGAGAACTAAAAGAAAACTAAAGAAAAAGAAAACCTTGTAAGAACCAAGTATGAACTGAATGGTTATTGCCTTAAAAGTAACATTGAAAAATTATAAAAAGAAAACATTTCTAAACCTAGTAGACAACCCCCTCAAAAAGCCCCAATTTGGCTTATAAAGTCATTAAAATGAGGGGTAAAAAAGGTTTTTCTTATCTTAGATGAGTTGGTAATGGTTGGCCATTTGTCTTCATGTCATTTACTCCTTGGAAGAGATATTTCCATGTCATCGAAGCCTCCTACTAGCCATGGATACCTCTCTATCTTTTAGCATCTTCTTTTTTCTTCTTGTCCACTTAAGCATGCTAGGTAGCAAGGGCATGTGTCCTCCATGTGTTAGCCAAGGTGTCCCTTATTCTTATACTTTAAGAATGAATAAGAGATGAACACTTGGCATCCTAGTTGTTAAGGGAAGAGAGAGATGATGACTCATGCTATTATATGAAATTCTACTTCTCTCTATTGTCTTCAAGTGGCCTAGTATCCTTTTTAGCCCATTTTCAATTTTTTTTAATCGAAATGACTAAAAATCATTTGAAATTTATTTATCTGAAAAACGTGAGGAATTTAATTAAAATGAGGGATTAATTAATAAAATAATACAAAGATTAAAATAATTAATTAAGAAATTAAGCACAAAATAACTCTATTTACTTAGAGTTATCACATCCCCAAACTTAAGCTTTTACTTGTCTTTAAGAAAAACAAAACATATGTAGGAAATGAGAATACAACATAAATTTATTTTCCTAATATTATCCTCAAAGAAAAAGTATAGACTCCGATCTTAAAGACTCACAACTTTAGGTCAAACACTCAGAATCATTTAATCAAAAGTCTTAACCTAAATTGGAGTCTTTGTGTGTGTGTGAGAATGTATGTCAGTTTAAAGCACACCTCCTGGATTAGATTATGCAAACACAGAGATGCAAAGTCAATGACAAGTGATCACTCCCATAAGTTTTCTTTTCACTTCTCTCTCCACTAATCTAGTCACACTTAATCAAAGATCAATAGGATTTCATTAAGCTTGTAATGTAAGGCTAGGCCTAAGGTATGATAAAGTCAATTTAGGCTCAAATGCCCATAATCATGCAATACTTTTAGGATCCTTAACACTTAGAGCTTTATTTATTTCTCCTAAACTTATTTTTTTTGCTAAACTTTTTTATTTTCTTTTTGTATTTTTCTCTATTTCATTTTTATGTATTTTTTTTAATTCTCTTTTTCACTATCACCTACAACCCATGTGTACATAGCTTTGAATATATCTTAATGACATCATATGCTATCGAGGTAAGGGATAGGAAAAAAGGTTTAGGTTAAGGAAAATCATGCAAATGTATATACAGAGAAAGGCTTCTTTGGCCAAGAGCGATGACTAGGGATAAAATACGTACAAGGATGGTTAGAAAGGCTTAAACGATCCAAAGATAATCTAAATCATTTCCCTAATCAAGTATGATATAATATTTAACCTCGAGAGAAGATCAAACAAATTCTAGGATATGATGCACAAAATTAAATGAGAAAATGCAATTCTATATCCACATAAACTTTCTCTAAATGGGCATACAAATCCATGACATGACATGTGCATAAAGGAAGGAAATAGCAATTAGAATTAAGACAAATTCAAAAAATCAACTTCTTGCTTTCACTACAATCATGCTTCTCAGTCAATTAAAGTCATACGAAATCATGGGGTCATATCATCATATTATGGGAAAACAAAATGTTAAGTACTAAATCACCTCAAAACAAAATAGTGTATGCTACATTTTCAAAAATTTTGAAAAATTTTACAATTTTGCTCAAATTTTTTTAAAATTGCTCATGTGAATCCTTCCCCCAAACTTAAAGTGCATAATATTCTCAGTGTGCATATAATATAGGAAATAAAGCTCAAGATTAGAATACTCCCTTATTTGATGATGATGAACACTGTGAAGCTTGATGAGGAATTGCTATTACAAAAACTATCTACAAAAGAAACAAATAAGGAAGCAACATAAAGTGAAAAAGAGAACTGTATAAAAAGTGAAAAGAAAAGAAAAGAAAAGAAAAGAAAAACAAAGCAAAATCAATGAAGCTAGCGCATGAAAATGAAGCCGGGTTGATTTTATAGTCCTCAACAAGACTATCTCTGAAGCTAAGTCCCAAGGTCAAAAGATAAAGGGTCAGCTTAGATGATAACAGAATACTGACGATTAAATTCTCCCCCAACGTAATGCTTAAGCCTATACCCATTAACCTTAAAAAGTCCCTTCAAGGTCTCAACCATAATCTTAACGACTCCATAAGGGAATACTTATGTTATGGTAAAGGGTCCTGTCCATCTAGACTTAAGCTTTCTTGGAAACAACTTCAAGTGGGAATTAAAGAGCAAAACTTGTTGTCTCAGCTCGAACTATCTTTTTCTAATCTTCCTATCATGCTATCGCTTCGTCTTATCCTTGTAGAGTTTGGCATTCTCATATGTCTGCGACCTGAACTCATCTAACTGATTAAGCTGTATCAGCCTCTTCTCCCTAACTGCATCTAAATTAAAGTTCAGGTTCTTAAGGGCCGAGTAAACCTTATGTTTAAGCTCTACAGGCAAATGGCAGGCCTTTTCATACACAAGCTGATGAGGGGATATCTTGATAGATGTTTTGAAGGTTGTCTTATAGGCCCAGAGTGCATCATCTAATCTAATAGACCAATACTTCCTATTTGTATTCACTATCTTCTCTAATATTCCCTTAATCTCTCTATTGGATAACTCTACCTAGCCACTAGTCTGTGGGTGATAAGTAATGACTACCTTATGCTTGATCCCATATTTCCCTAAAAGCCCATCAAAACTCTTGTTACAAAAGTGGGATCCTTTATCACTAATGATAGCTCTAAGGGTGCCAAATCTCATGAAAATATTCTTCTTCAAAAACCTAATCACCACATTGGCATCATTAGTTGACAAATCCACTAGCTTAACCTATTTGGACATGTAATCCATAGCTACCAGAATGCAAAGATTGCCATAAGAAGGTACAAAGGGTCCCATGAAATCTATACCCCAAACATAAAATATCTCTACTTCTAAAATGTTGGTTAGAGGCATCTCATTTCTTTTGGAAATATTACCCTCTAACACCTATCACATCTTGTCACAAAGTAGTGGGCATGTGAGACCCCATATATGTATAACTTTGTATATATGTGTAAATGGAAGTATAATATGGATGACTTTAGATCAAGTAATTATGAATTTATAAGTATGGTGATGTACTTATAATGTGAAGCATAAGTGATGTAAAGTCCATAAATTCAATGTACACACTTGTAATGAGAGTTGGGATGTACATACAAGTTTCATTATGTATGAATAAGAAGAAATGGACTTTTGTACGTGATAAAGGTGAGTGGAATAAAAAATGAGTTGTGTAGTAAAATGGAATGAAGTTGCATGAGTTACACAAACCTTGGTACTTCCATTTAGTCATGAATTGTATACCTTTGGTTATACTATGATTTCACACAAGTTTTAATGTGTATAAAGTATGAGTGGATGTCATTTTCAAGTCTTAAAGGTAGCTGTATGAAGAAATGACTATGACAGCCAATTAAGGATGTTTTGGTGTAAGTTTCTGCAAAAAACTACTGTAAAATCTGGAAATATGAAGGTCGGATCGATCTCATAGGATGAGAGATCGATCTGGAAGAGCCAAAATGCTCTTATTCGAGTAATAGGAACAGGGCAGATCGATCTCTAATGGAGCCAGATCGATCTGCTAAACACTCTGTAATGAGAGGATCTATTCTCAATGCAAGCAGATCGATCTCAAGCCCTCGACAGATCGATCTCATGCCTTCAAAATGTCATGAAAAAGAGGGATTTAAGAGGACCAGATCAATCTCCTTCCAATGCAGATCGATCTCATCAAGAAATTTCTATAAATAGGAGCAGTGAGATCTGCATTTCATGAGAACAACTAATTTCTTCCATCTTTCAATCCAAAAACCTAGTTTTCTCTCTCTAAATCGTTCCATTTCCAGTAAGATTTAAGAGAAGGCTATTAGATACAAAGTTGTTCACATCTCAGAGAAGAACAACATAGCTTAGAGGTATTTTCCCCATTTATTGGATTTAAGGAACAATGGGCATTTCTATTTGGAGCAAGGAGGAAATCCAAAGAGGTGAGTTTCTAGTGTACCAATCCAAGTACATTTGTTTAGTTATTGATTTTAAAGTTGATTTGGTGTGCATATTAATTGTAGAACTACCTAGAATGCCATGAAACAATTATAACCTAGAAATAGGTTAGAGTGAGAAAGTGAAATGTAGTGGTATTAATGATGAATAGGAGATCTTAGGGTGATAATGGTGTTGTGGGTATGATTTTAAGATGGTGTTATGGAATGAATTGTGAGACTTACCCAAAAAGAGTAAAATGAGTATTTAGGGTATTGGATAAAATGCATAGTTGAATGAGAGTTAACAACATTAACTCAAGTGTTGATGAATGAATTGTAGCTCCTGAGGATACACCAGAGCATGTTGAGCCAAAAGTGCAAGGAAGCTAAGAGGAAAAAAGTCACACCCAAGTAAATCGAGGTAAGGGAATTGTGTGGACTCTTAGAGATATCTGTGCGCATTTTAGATGCATTATCATTTTCTAGAATGCATGTGGTAGTAGGAAATAAAATGGGTGATTGAAGGGCCAGAGTTGGATTTTGATGAAATGTGCATGAAAATAAAAGCATGATGCTTTGAAAACCTTGTTTTATTGGTTTTTAGCAAATGTTTGGTAGGTTGGCTAACATTTGAAATGATTTGCATAAGAAATAACTTGATTTGGTTTTATAACCATGCTTTGCAAAGAATTAAGCCACCTATATGGTTTTCGTGAGAATGAAAGCGTGTTAGAGTATAACTCGCTCAAGATTTGCTGTGTTTTTATACACATGAGTGCTGGAGCTTATCTCGCACTAGTTTTCACATGGATTTCTATGATGTTGTGCTAGAGTTGAGCTCGCACAAACTTTATACTGGTTTTGGCATGGTGCTGGAGCATAGCTTGCATTAGATGCCCATTATACTTGATGTCGTGCTTGAGATTACTCGCACGTGATTTTATGACATGATTGATAGTCGTGCTAGGAGCTTCGGGTAGACTGGGTGTCGCATAGATTAAATAGGCTCACAAGTGCATTTTTTAGATGTGGCGTGATATGATGTGTTCATATGGGTCCACGGAGTACGCTATACCGTGCAGGTAGCATGGAGTACGTTGTACCGTGTTGAGATTGTGATGTGCCATCTTCGGACGATGTTTAGATCTGGTATGGACCGACGGGCTGGACGTGACCCACTTCCCATGTGGAAGTAGATAGTGGTGATACCTCACACACCTGATCAGTGTAGCCTGGGATCACAGGATATGGCCATAGTCCTAAAGAAAATTTCCCTTATTATATTGCCTATCTCACATGTCTATTGTTTATGAATAAATCCATGTTTTAAATGCTTTGTGAGTCAGGATAGTCCGAGGGAGGGGCTGATATCCTGACAAGTGTTGATTTTATTGAGAAGAGAAAGTATGTTAATGGTTTTAAAGTGCACTTTCGCATGATGAGTTTTCCATGCCTTATTTATGAAATATGCATGATGATTTATGCCATGCTTTGAATTTGATTTGTGCACTAACAAATAGCATGATTTGCTTTACATGCCATTAACACAAGCATGAACTGATGCTTTTGAGATGTGAATAAGAAATTGTATGGTTTTGAGCATGGCATCATGATCACGTAGATAGTGCAGTATCTACCTGTTCGCATGTTGCCTTACTGAGCGTGTGGTTTGCTCACCCCCTTATTTTCCCCTCTTTACAAAGATTTGAGTATAGACTGAGTGCGACTGGAGGCTTTCCCTTTTGGTATCTGCTGCATCCCATCGGGTAAGGTATACTGATAATTCTATTTTTTATAGAATTATTTGTGCTTAAATTCCTATTTATTTAGTTAATTCCCATATTATTTTATTAATAATCCCCTTTATTTAATTAAAATTCTTTAATGTGCAGATAAATTAAATCCGGATGAAACTCAGTCGTTTCAGATGAAATTGGGCTGAAAACGAGCTAAAGGAGACTGGACCACTTCCAATTTACAGATCGAGTCATCAGTCGTCTGGACACGCGTGATGCCAGGTGTCTGTATTTTATTTGCTCCAAAACGATAAGATCGAAAGACACTGTGTCAACCCTCTGGAAGACACACGTCGGGCCACATCGCACAGCTAATTGGACAAAAAACTGATGACGTGGCTGTTGTTGAGACTTAGGCGTGTCATGTGATAACACATCGGGCCTTACTCTGGTAGCATGTAAGTTTGGGCCTTGCTCTGGTAGTGTGTAAGTCCGACATTCCTCCGCTTTGGTAGCAAGAGATGCCTCCGTTCTGGTAACGCGAGATGACCCCCGCTTTGGTAGAGCTGGGTGGCCTTACTTTGGTAGCATGTAAGTCCTGGCCTTGCTTTGGTAGCATGTAAGACGAATAGTGTGCATGAGGAGAGGCCTTTCTCTGGTAGCATGTAAGTTCGGGCCTTGTTTTGGTAACACGTACAACCAATACACCATGTACATGACCATATTATCGACATTCCCTCTTTTGAGGATGCATGGGATGTGCACCCAGAGGAGATTATTTTGATGTGCCATGACAGATGTTTTTATCTGAGTTTTTATTTGCCTAGTCTCCGTTTTACACATGAGATTGTGTTTTATGGCTGTGGCACGTGTATCATTACTTCTGTCAAGTTTTTACGAGAAAAGTCATTATCGCATCCTGATTTTCATATGCTTGTAACTATGGTTTTTATACTGAGCCATTTACTCTAATGTTTCTGCATGATCTTAGAGAAATGAGATGAGAATGATGTTTTAATGATTTCATGCTACGTGTTGAGTTAATATATTTTGAAATGACAAAACAAGTAAATTCAATAATATATAAATGATTTAAAACATGTTTAGAGGTTATCAATACCAGAAACTAAGTGTTTAAGGATGAGAGATCGATCTGGTAAGATGAGAGATCAATCTCCTGGGTTTTCTAGTATGAGAGATCGATCTCATGAGAATATGAGATCGATCTGCTAAAAGATTGAAATCTCAAAGGAACTGTACAAGGTGTTGAGGAAGCAGAGATCGATCTGTAAGGGTTATAAGATCGATCTGTTTATTACAGAATGTCTATGAGATCGATCTGATCTAGGAAGAGATCGATCTCCTCTAAAACAAAGGGTAAAGGCAGTAGATTGATCTGTAGATCGATCTATGCTCAAACAGAGAGTTTATGAGATCGATCTGGTATAGGAAGAGATCGATCTCCTTAAAGTAAGAGAGTTAAGAAGATCGATCTAGGGTGTTTAGAGATCGATCTCCTCTCTACAAGAATACTTGCTAGATCGATCTTGCCTCAAACAGAGAGATTAGAAGATCGATCTGCTGGTTCGACAGATCGATCTTCACTAACATTTTCAAATTGTAAGATCGATCTCTACAAGTATGAGATCGATCTCCTTGCTTCAAATTGCTTTGTAATCGCAGGAAATCAAACTAAGAGATCGATCTGGTCAAAATGGGAGATCGATCTAGCACTCTATTGGAGGTTCCCAACGGCTCTTTCTGCAAAACCTTCAACGGGAAAAACAGCGTTAAATGCTCCAACTACTAATCCTCCAGTATAAAATCAAGCATTAAAGACACTGGAAAGGGAGACACTTTTGCTGTAAATTCTGTACATTCTCAAGAATTTCATTCCAACATTCTATTTGTCTTCAATCTTCATTTATTGATATTGTTGTATAAGCTTTTGTTTAAAAGCTATTTTTATCCTACCCTCATAAGAAAGCTTCACTTTATATTCATCCTCAAATTAAGAGAGAAGAGGAGACTTCCTCTGTGAGTCAACTTTGTAAAGGGTGAATATATCTTTGTGTAAAAAGGATAGAGAGGTTATTCCTTAACCTATAAAAGGGAGTGTGTAACATTCATTGAAAGAGTGAAAGAAAGCTCTTGACAAGGAGGTCAAGAAGAGAGGACGTAGGCAAGAGATTGGTCGAACCTCTATAAAATACTGAGTTTGCTATTTCCTTCCCTTATCTTCTTTCAATTCATTGCATTACATTATATTGATTATTCATTATTTGCAATTAGACTTAATTTAGTTTAAATTTGCCATTAACCTTAGAAAACTGATTCACCCCCCCTCTCGGTAGAGCCAACAATTGGTATTAGAGCTAGGACTCTTTAATTATAGAAGAATAACTTCCTAAGAGTTAAAAACGATCTAATGGCTCACAACAATGTAGCAACCAATCTAGTAGGAGAGGGGCATTCTATAGTTAGGCCTCCTATGTTCAATAGTGAACATTATGCTTATTGGAAAACTAGGATGATGCTTTTCATTCAAGCAAATGATTATGAGGTATGGAGAATTATAACTAAAGGACCTTAAATCCCAACTAAAAGAATATAGGGAAGAGACATCCCTAAAGAAGAAGATGAGTGGGATTCAAATGATGTAAAATGTGCTCAGCTAAATGCTAAGGCTATGCACACCCTATTTTGTGCTTTAAGGCCAAATGAATATAATAGAGTCTCTGGTTGTGACAATGCCAAACAAATATGGGACAAATTAGCAATAACTCATGAAGGGACAACTCAAGTAAAGGAGACTAAGGTAGGAATGCTCACACATGATTATGAGCTGTTTAGGATGAAAGAAGGAGAGTCAATAAGTGACATGTTCATTAGATTCACCGATGTAATAAATGGGTTAAAATCCTTAGGAAAAATTTATTCAAATATAGAAATTGTTAAGAAAATTTTGAATAGCCTACCAAAATCATGGGAAGCTAAAGTAACTGTAATTGAGGAGTCTAAAGATCCCCACACACTGTCACTAGATGAATTAATAGGATCACTACTCACTTATGAAATGAAGTTAAGAAGAAATGAAGAGCCACCCAAGAAAGTGGGAGTAGCTCTAAAATCCACTACTCAAGAGAAGAGTAAAAATGAGAGTGGTAGTGAAGAAGATCTTGAGATGGCAATGTTTGGCAAGAGATTTAACAAATTCATGAGAATGAGAGCAAGTGGTAGTGGTAGGAGAAACCACAAGAAAGATCAAGAAGAGTTAGGTAGAAAAGATACCATTGTGTGTTATGAATGTAAAAAACCTGGACATATTAAATTTAACTGCCCTCTTCTTAAAAGATCCAATGATAGGTTCCACAAAAAGAAGGCAATGATGGCAACATGGAGCGACAGTGATAGCTCTGATGATTATTCGAATGAGGATAATGCCAACCTATGCTTCATGGCTATTGAGGATGAAAAGGTAACTTCAGACCTTAATGAATATTCTTTTGATGAATTGCAATATGCTTTTGATGATCTTGCATTGGAATATGAATGCATGAGTATGAAGTACAAAAAATTAATATCTAAATTGAAGAAAGAAAATGAGTTAATACTAAAGGATAAGATAGAATGTGAAAAGAAACTAGAAATTACAAATCTTGAAATTTGTGACTTAAAAGAAAAAAATAGTAACTTGCATAATTCTTTTAATAGATTCTATATGGGTCAACAAAAGTTAGATAACATGCTAGAAACTCAAAGGGCCTTCTTTGATAAGAATGGATTAGGATATGATGGAAAAAGTAGAGAGACCCATCTCAAAAGTTTCATAGCTAGAAAGAACATGCATAAACCCTCATCTATTTGTTCACATTGTAATAAGAAGGGGCATGCATCATATAATTGCAATATGAAGATTACCACATTTAGAGGAAAAATAGTAAAAAGAATATGGGTTCCAAAAGAGGTAGTTAATTCAAAAGATATTAATACTATAGTAAAATGGATCCCAAAGGGATCAAGAATTGTATTCACTAACTTCAAAGGACCCAAGAGAATTTGGGTACCTAAGACATGAGTTTGAATTTTGATTATAGGTGATTGAGCATTGCCACAAAGCTAAAACAACGGAAGCTTAGTACTTGGACAGTGGATGCTCAAGACACATGACCGGTGATAGAAGCCACTTCAACTCATTTAAATCAAAAGTTGGTGGAGAAGTCACATTTGGGGACAACTCCAAAGGCCAAGTTGAAGGAAGTGGCTCAATAGGTAATGATTACTTCTCACTAGAAAAAGTTTTACTTGTTAGGGGTCTAAAACATAATTTGCTAAGTATTAGTCAACTTTGTGACAAAGGTTACAAAGTAATTTTTGATTGCTTGAAATGTCATGTTATAGATCCTAAATCTAATAAAGTTCTTTTCCTAGGTCATATGCAAGGTAATATATACATTGTCTATCTAAATGAACTTAAAAATGAAAACATATGCCTAATGGTAGACAAGGAAAAAGAACCTTGGTTGTGGCATAGAAAACTAGGTCATGCTAGCATGCATGTGTTATCTAAGTTAGCTAGAAAATATCTTGTTATAGGATTACCTAAGTTGTCCTTTGACTATGAAAAAATATGTGAAGCTTGCGTTAAAGGAAAACATAAAAGAACAACATTTAAACCTAAACATAGTGTATCAACCACTAGGCCTCTTCAATTACTTCATCTAGATCTATTTGGACCAACTAGAACAACAAGCCTAGGTAGGAAACATTATGGGTTTGTAATTGTAGATGATTACACTAGGTTCACTTGGGTGTTCTTTTTTTGAGTAAAAAATGAAGCCTTAGAAAAATTCATTGCCTATACAGAACTGACTCAAAATGAAAAAAGGTTACACTATAACTAGTATTAGAAGTGATCATGGCAAGGAGTTTGAAAATATTGGATTTGATGAATATTGCAATGATTAAGGAGTTAGTCATAATTTTTCAACCCCTAGGACACTACAACAAAATGGGGTAGTTGAGAGAAGAAATAGAACATTGGAAGAAATGGCTAGAACCATGCTGTGTGAAAATAATTTACCTAAATATTTTTGGGCTGAAGCTATAAATACATCTTGCTATATCATTAATAGAGCTATGATTAGACCAATTTTAAAGAAAACCCCTTATAAGCTTTACAAGGGTATGAAGCCTAATATTAGCTATTTTCACCCCTTTGGTTGTAAATGCTTTGTCTTAAATAATGAGAAAGACAATTTAGGAAAATTTGATGCCAAGAGTGATAAGGGAATCTTTTTAGGCTATTCTTTGAATTCAAAGGCATATAGAGTATATAACAAAAGAACATTGATGGTTGAAGAATCAATTCATGTAATATTTGATGAGTCAAATGATTTATCTAAAAGTTCAACCAATGATGAGGATATAGAAATATTTAATGAGAACTTAAAAGAAACTTCAAACATAGATAATGATTTATTAGAGAAACTTGACATTAATAAAAAGGATGAAGAAGAACTGGAAATATTAGAAAGAGAGTCTAGAGCACCAAGAGAATTAGGATATGTAAAAGATTGTGAAATAGTAGGAGATCCAACTCTTGGAGTTAGAACTAGATCATCTCTAAGGAATGTGTGTCAATATATGGCCTTTGTATCTCAAATTGAACCTAGAAATGTCAATGAAGCCTTGATGATAATAATTGGTTTTTAGCCATGCAAGAAAAATTAAATCAATTTGAGAGAAGTAAAGTATGGAAACTAGTTCCTAGACCTAGTGATCACTCTATAATTGGAACTAAATAGATCTTCAAGAACAAGATGGATGAAAATAGTGTGATCATAAGAAACAAAGCTAGGCTAGTTGCACAAGGTTATAGGCAAGAAGAAGGAATAAACTATGATGAAACTTATGCACCGGTAGCTAGATTAGAAGCAATAAGAATGCTACTTGCCTTTGCATGCTATAAAAACTTCAAATTGTATCAAATGGATGTGAAGAGTGCGTTTTTAAATGGTTTCATTAATGAAGAAGTTTATGTTGAGCAACCTCCCGATTTTGAGAATCATGAATTTCCTGAACATGTCTTCAAACTATCTAAGGTACTTTATGGTTTGAAACAAGCTCCTAGAGCATGGTATGAAAGGCTGTCAAAATTCTTAATAGAAAAAGGATTTTAAAGAGGAAAAGTAGATACTACTTTGTTTATCAAAAATAAAAATAAAGATTTACTAGTTGTTCAAGTGTATGTAGATGACATTATTTTTGGATCAACTAATGAATCTTTATGCTAAAAGTTTGCTAAGATCATGCAAGGCGAATTTGAAATGAGCATGATGGGAGAGCTAACCTACTTCTTGGGACTTCAAGTAAAGCAAACTAAAGATGAAACCTTCATCAATCAAGCAAAATATACTAAGGATTTGCTCAAACGATTTGGAATGGATAATTGCAAACCTCAAGCAACTCCAATGGGCACCAACATCAAGCTTGATAAAGATGAAAGTGGTAAGTGTGTAGACACTAAACTATATAGGTCTATGATTGGTTCATTGCTTTATTTTACTGCAAGTAGACCAAATATTCTATTTAGTGTATGCTTTTGTGCTAGATTTCAATCCTCTCTTAGGGAATCACACTTATTAGTAACTAAAAGAATCTTTAGATATCTTAGGGACATTCCCTCTCTAGGACTTTAGTACCCCAAGGACTCCACCTTTGCTCTTCATGCTTTTTCTGATGCAAATTTTGGGGGCTGTAAAATAGATAGAAAGAGCACGTCAGGTACATGTCAATTCTTGGGGAATAGATTAATCTCATGGTTCTCTAAGAAACAAAATAGCGTAGCACAATCCATAATAGAGGCTGAATATATAGTAGCAGGTAGTTGTAGTGCTCAAGTGTTGTGGATTAAACAACAAATGAGAGACTATGGTATTGACATGAAACAAGTCTCAATCAAATGTGATAATACCAGTGCCATTAATCTATCTAAGAATCCTATTCAACACTCTAGAACTAAGCATATTGAGATTAGGCATCATTTTCTTAGAGACCATGTACAAAAAAGAGATATAATTCTAGAGTATATTGATACTTTACATCAAATAGCTGATATCTTCACCAAACCCCTTGATAGAGATAGGTTTTGCATCCTTAGAGGTGAATTAGGACTCATGAATGTTCCTTAAGATTTATCCCATTCAAAACCTTGATTTCAAAGTAATTTTAAACGAATTTCTTAATGATTTTTCTGGGCAAAAAGTATGAGAGATCGATCTCCTATCACCATAGATCGATCTTCATGCACCAAATTGGCCAAAAGCAGAAAGATTAAGCTAGGCAGATCGATCTTCTTTACTATAAGATCAATCTCCTTAAGCCTCTGTAAAACAACAGATCGATCTATGCATTTGGCAGATCGATCTCCTTAAGCCTCTATAAAACAGAAGATCGATCTATGCATTTGGCAGATCGGCCTCCTTAAGCCTCTGTAAAACAGTAGATCGATCTATGCATTGGACAGATCGATCTCCTTGAGCCTCTGTATTTTGAAGATCGATCTTTTGATTCAACAGATTGATCTCTTCAAGTCTCTGGAAATAACAGATCGATCTGGTTCCGCGACAGATCGATCTCCTTAGCCTTGGACTATAAAATCTGCTTCAAAATCCGTAAATTTCAAACATCTAAATTTTTAAAATCCCTAAACTCTGTCGCACCTCAACCCTCAATTCTCACCCCCAGATCGATCTCGGTAAGGTTCTTGTCAAATCTCTTCATCAATTTGTGTTCTAGAAACCTACATTGTTAAGTTTTCTTCAAAAATTTCTTTGTTTGTGCTGAAAATCTCCATTAGGGTAATTCTAGAACTGTTCCATTGCCTAGGTTTCTAGAGAACTGTTATCTAGGAACTACAAAACAATTTAGAGTGTGTCTAGCTGGAATCATGCCTCGTCTTAAGAGAGTTGGCCAAAAACCCCCTAGACCAAATGTTGATAGAGGGTCATCTTCCCAAACAGCTCCTCCCTCTTCTGTCCTTACCTTTAACAGGTGTTTTCAAACACCTGCAAAAAGGAAAAGATATGAAGAGTATTTCTCCATAATGCCAATTAAACATTAGCGAACCATTGACTTTTCCTTCTTAAATCGTATTGATTTTTCGTATCTGTCAAAAATAGAAGCATTCAATTGGCTTCCATTTCTTAAAATTAACACCCCGGTACCTCCAAACATCGTTTGGGCCTTCTTTTCTAACGTTGAACTCATCTACGACCCTGATGATACCTGCAAAATACTAGGGTTTAAAACATTTGTCATGTCTAAAACACTATCTATAGACACATCCATACTAGCCAGAGTAGTTGACATAAAAGATGAGTGGTTGACCGATGAAGAGGAAGAAGTTCCTCTAGAATTTGACCTTCCCGGGGATAAGATGGGTGATGTACCGATGCACTCGAGGTTACTCCACCTTATCATCTCGTGGAATCTTAGACCATTTGGTACCCGTCACTCCACGGTTAGGAGATTAGATCGATTTTTACTCTACCACCTCCACTCCTCAAGTCAAAAACCCAATCTGGTCTACTTCATATACGAAGATTAGCTGAAGATCGTACACGGCCAAGCCTCCACGATAGTCTTTCCACAATCGCTTGCGTACTTACTTCAATAACTCGGGATCGATTGTTCCTGTGAGACTGGTAAAGTACCTTCCCCAAAGAGCGTATTAAATATTGGCACACTTCACCACATGGGGTACTATAAGGATTTTCAAGGGGAATGGAGGAAGAAGCGAGAACAGCAGTCTGAGGTAGCCATGGAAGAAGACCCATCAGCAGAGCCTACTGATCCACAGCTGAACCTACTGAGGTTCCGCCTTCATCGATTGCTCAGCCTACTGCACCTACATCATCATCTGACGGGCTGGAATCGATTGTGGGAATGATTATGGAGCTTAACTGAAAGATGGATGAAGGATTTACAAACCTTCATTCCACACAGCAGGCTATGTTCGATGAGCTATAGGTTACTCGCACTCGAGTCGAGGAACTCATGGAGCGCTTCCCTCCTCAGCCTTGGACATGCTTGTTAGGAATGTTTTAGATAGTTTTTATGTTTACTGTTTTTTGTTTGAAACATCATTTACTTGAATGCTTACTTTGTGAAATGACATGATACTTCATTTTGAATTGTGTTATAATGAGTTACCATTTTGAAATGACATATCTCTTGAAAGTTAATTGCCCTTATACCTTTATTGCCATTGATATGACAAAAAGGGGGAGAAGAATATGCTAAGAAAACATGTTTAATGTTTTAAAGGAAAGCCTAAATTAAGGGGGAGTTAAGGGGAGCTTACAGTAAGGGAGAGTTTGTGAAAGCAAAACATATTTTATGCTTAAATGCAAATGGGTAACTAAACATGTTTATTGAATAAGTTTTGTCATATCAAAAATGGGGAGATTGTTGAGTTAATATATTTTGAAATGACAAAACAAGTAAATTCAATAACATAGAAATGATTTAAAACATGTTTAGAGGTTATCAGTACCAGAAACTAAGTGTTTAAGGATGAGAGATCGATCTCCTGGGTTTTCTAGTATGAGAAATCGATCTCATAAGAATATGAGATCGATCTACTAAAAGATTGAAATCTCAAAGGAACTGTATAAGGTGTTGAGGAAGTAGAGATCAATCTGTAAGGGTTATAAGATCGATCTGTTTATTATAGAATGTCTATGAAATCGATCTGGTCTAGGAAGAGATCGATCTCCTCTAAAACAAAGGGTAAAGGCAGTAGATTGATCTGTAGATCGATCTATGCTTAAACAGAGAGTTTATGAGATCGATCTGGTATAGGAAGAGATCGATCTCCTCAAAGTCAGAGAGTTAAGAAGATCGATCTAGGGTGTTTAGAGATCGATCTCCTCTCTACGAGAATACTTGGTAGATAGATCTAGAGATCGATCTTGCCTCAAACAGAGAGATTGGAAGATCGATCTGCTGGTTCGACAGATTGATCTTCACTAACATTTTCAAATTGTAAGATCGATCTCTACAAGTATGAAATCGATCTCCTTGCTTCAAATTGCTTTGTAATCGCAGGAAATCAAACTAAGAGATCGATTTGGTCAAAATGGGAGATCGATCTGGCACTCTACTGGAGGTTCCTAACGGCTCTTTTTACAAAACCTTCAACGGGAAAAACAACATTAAATGCTCCAACTACCAATCCTCCAATATAAAATCAAGCATTGAAGACATTAGAAAGGGAGACACTTTTGCTGTAAATTCTGTACATTCTCAAGAATTTCATTCCAACATTCTATTTGTCTTTAATCTTCATTTATTGATATTGTTGTATAAGCTTTTGTTTAAAAGCTATTTTTATCCTACCCTCATAAGAAAGCTTCACTTTATATTCATCCTCAAATTAAGAGAGAAGAGGAGACTTCCTCTGTGAGTCAACTTTGTAAAGGGTGAATATATCTTTGTGTAAAAATGGTAGAGAGGTTATTCCTTAACCTGTAAAAGGGAGTGTGTAACATTCATTGAAAGAGTGAAAGAAAGCTCTTGACAAGGAGGTCAAGAAGAGAGGACATAGGCAAGAGATTGGCTGAACCTCTATAAAGTACTGAGTTTGCTATTTCCTTCCCTTATCTTCTTTCAATTCATTATATTACATTATATTGATTATTCTTTATTTACAATTAGACTTAATTTAGTTTAAATTTGCCATTAACCTTAGAAAACTGATTCACCCCCTCTCGGTAGAGCCAACACTATGTTTTCTATTGAGTTTCACCTACAAACAAAATGATTGTGCTGTGTAATTAATCATTTTTGTTAATAAGTCCCTTACCCCCTTACTGAGCGATTTAGAAGTTTACCCTATTTTTATATCCCTCAGATTTCTTCAAGTGAAGAGAATTTCCTACGACGTACGGAGTAGTGGCTAGTGGAGGACTTGAACTCCAGGCCGTATATTGTATTTAAGGTATACTTTAGCATTTCATGTACCCAAACTAAAGTTGTATTTACAGACACTTGATGAATAATGATGTATGAGATGTATTAGGATTAATTAACTCTATATTGAGGAATGTATATGGTATGATGTATAAATATTAGATGATGAGATCCTGAGATAAACGTTTTATAAAATATATATATGATGATGCATGACACTGCACAGGAATGCACCCATAGTTGTGTATTGATGTAAATAAGTTTTAAATTTGCCTTGTTTTCTGCGCTTCCGAGTTGTCACATTTAACAATCTCACCATTTTATGCATAAATACTACATTTCTCATGTAATTTCACACAAATCACATTTATCCTGCCATTCATTTAAATCAAAATCATTTGGCATTCATCATGTTTAAAAACATGGAAATCTGGGCCTCACCCATCCCTCGAGTTACCCTTTTCACAATTCACAAACTCACATGTTTATATCATAAAACCATGTGGTAATTCATTTAAGAAATCTCAATATACATAGCATGAAAAGAAAACGGAGATAGGCGACTACATGTTCTGAGTGTATGATCATAACTCATTTTTCGCGATCCCAGGCTACACAGTACTCGGTATGCGAGGTCTCACAATTGCTATAATGGGAGGTGGGTCAAATCTCTACTGTCAGCTCTCTACTCAACTGAGGACCTGATCTCGGAGCACACCAGATCCCACTGGATCCCGCTCCCACTGCTAACCAGTCCTATCCAAGTACATCAAGTACTCACGGTATAATGTACTCCATGTGACATACACGGTACACAGTACTCCATGAATCCTATCTCAAGGTGGAATGCTCGTCATGAGTCTTACTCCTCATACCTTGGATGTACCTCATAGTTGGGATGCTCGCCATAAGTGTTCGGCCTCATACTATGGGTAAAAATTTCGATAGCCCTCAGCCATATCTCAAAATAATGCACGTGTGAGCATATATATATTAGTGTGACACACAGTCAACACAAGCTCCCAACACGACTATTTCATGCTCTTTTCAAATCCGGTACGTGTGAGTAAAACTCCCAACAATTCCAACAATTCTTACCTTTACCAATAAACTCATCAATACACCTAGTTTAACATATATCAACTTGGTGCATTAAATCTTACCTACCTGAGATTTCCTTCCTTTTCCACCAAAATTGACAAAAATCCTTCTTGCTCTTCAACCCTTTGATTTCAATCTCTTATTTCCAAGTATGTTGCTCTCCTCTTTACAAAGAACAACTTTGCTCAACTATATCACACTCAAAACTATCACAAACTGAAGTTTTCTAGTGTTGAAAGGTTAGGTTTAGCTTTGGTTCTTGAATGAAATAGTAAATCCTGTGAAAAACTAAAATGCAGAACCCAGTATTTATAGAATTGTCTCTATGAGATCGATCTACTCTTTAAATGAGATCGATCTGTCCTGCATTTTTCCTCTCGAAACTAACTTTTCAGACCAAATGAGATCGATCTGCCTCTAAGCATGAGATCGATTTGTTCTAGGCAGTAGCTTAAGGAGATCGATCTGCTCTAAGGGTGAGATCGATCTTCGCCAAGTCAGTAGCATTTGGAGATCGATCTAGCCCTTCAGGGGATTGATTCCTTCTACACAGAATGCTTAGCAGATTGATCTAGCCCCATTGGAGATCGATCTGCTCTGTTCTATTGCTCAAATAAGAGCATTTTTGGCTCTTCCAGATTGATCTTTCCTTCAATAAGATTGATCTGGCATTCATATTTTCCAGATTCTGCTGTAATTTTCTGCAGTAACTCACACAAAACATCCTAAATTTTGTTGCCATAGTCATTTTCTCATCCAACCACCCTTAAGGCTTAAAAATGACATCCATTATATAACCAAAGGTATACAATACAAAATCAAATGGAAGTACAAAGATTTATGCAACTCATGCAACTTCATTCCATTTTACCACACCACTCAAAACTCAATATATTCACATTCACTCATGGAAATGTGCTTCTTACACTCGCTATACACTTTAAAATTTGCTTGTATTCATTTCACAATCCAACATACACCTTACATAATTAAATGGGAGTTTACAAAAATTAAGGGTATTACATATGAATTTAAGGGTCTTACAATCCTCCCTACCTTAAGAGATTTGGTCTTCCAAATTAGAACTAAGTTACTCTACAAATAATTGGGGATATCTCTCTCGCATCAGACTCTCTAGCTTCCAAGTAGCTTCCTCTGAAGTGTGATGCTGCCAGAGAATCTTCACGAACCGATAGTCTTATTTCTCAAGATTTTATCCTTTCTATCCAATATTCAGATCGGTTTCTCTACATATGTCAAATCATCTTTCAGCTCCAATGGCTCATACCGAATCATATGAGTTGGATCTGGATGATACTTCCTTAACATCGAAATGTGGAAGACATTATACACTTCCGATAAATCCGATGGCAAAGCCAATCTATATGCCTTATCTCCCACTCTATACAGTATCTCAAAGGGTCTAATGTAGCGAGGACTCAATTTACCTCTCTTCTCAAATTTCGCGATACCCTTGGATGGAGAAACCTTAAGAAATACTGAATCACCAACTATGAACTCAAGTGGTCCCCATCTTTTGTCAGCATAGCTTTCTGTCTACTCTGAGCTGTCCTCAATCTCTCATCAATCAACCGAACATCCTCAAAGGCCTGTGTAACCAAATCAAGAGCAAAAATATTTCTGTCACCCACTTCTTCCCAACCAATAGGGGAACGACATCTACAGCCATACAAAGCCTCATACGGTGCCATCCCGATACTCGCATGATAACTATTGTTGTAGGCGAATTCGGCTAGTGGAAAATGATCATCCCAAGAGCCTCTAAAATCTAGCACACACGCTCTTAACATATCCTCCAGAGTCTGTATAGTCCTCTCTGACTGACCATCTGTCTGAGGATGATAAGCGATGCTCAATCTTAACTGGGTTCCCATGGCTTCCTAAAAATGTTCCTAAAAGTGGAAAGTGAAGCGGGAGTCCCTATCCGAAACAATGCTCACTGGAATACCATGTAACCTCACTACCTCGCGTACATATAACTCTGCCAATGAACTCAGAGTATCGGTAACTCTCATAGCTAAAAAGTGGGCTGACTTCGTCAGTCTATCAACTATCACCCATATAGTATCGTGATTCCTCCAGGTCCTCGGTAAACCCATCACGAAATCCATGGTGATATGCTCCCATTTCCATGTCGGTATAGGTAGAGGCTACAATAACCCTGCAGGTTTCTGATGCTCTACCTTCACTTGCTGACATATAAGACATTTTGCCATAAAATCTGTAACATCCTTTTTCATACCTGACCACAAGTACACCTTTCGAAGATTCTGGTACATCTTGTTACTCCTCAAATGTAACGTGTACCTAGACGAATGAGCTTCCAATAATATCAATCTCTTGAGCTCTGGATCCTTGGGAACACACAATCTGCCTATAAACCTTAGAAGTCCATCAGAACTCAACTCAAAGTCAGTCATAGTGCCCTTCTATATTTGACTACTCATATCAATGTAATACGGATCAGTCTGCTGAGCCTGTCCAACAGATCCGGCTCCAAGCGTAGACTAGCAATCACACAATCCATATCCATGTCAGAAGGCACGCCTCCCAAACTGAGGCTAGCAAACTGCTCTAGCAACTCATGTTCCCTGACCATCATATACGATACCATCCCTAGGCTCTTTCTGCTCAAAGCATCAGCTACATCGTCAGCCTTTCCTGGATGATAAAGTATCTCACAATCATAGTCCTTCAGAAGCTCTAGCCATCTTCTTGGTCTCATGTTCAATTCTTTCTATGAGAACAGATACTTAAGGCTTTTGTGGTCGGTAAATATCTGAAATTTCTCTCCATATAAGTAGTGATGCCATACCTTTAACGCAAACACTACTGCTGCTAACTCCAAATCGTGGGTCGGATAGTTCTTCTCATGATCCTTTAATTGTCTGGATCTATAAGCAACTACCTTCCCATCCTGCATCAATACACAGCCCAGTCCCTGATGCGATGCATCAGTATACACTGAAAATCCTCTTGAGCTGGTACGGATAGTGAGAATCGGAGCAGTAGTCAATCGACTCTTCAACTCTTGAAAACTCTTCTCACAATCCTCATCCCATACAAATGCTACACCCTTCCGAGTGAGACGTGTTAACGGAGCAGCTAACTTCGAGAATCCTTCTATGAATCTTCAATAATATCTTGCTAAACCCAAGAAACTCCTAATCTCGGTGACTGTCCTCGACTGTTCCCACTAAACTACAGCCTCAATCTTGGATGGATCTACTGATACACTATCATTCGACATGACATGTCCCAAAAAGGAGATCTATGACAACAAAAAATCACACTTATTGAGTTTAGCATACAGCTTCTGCTCTCGTAGGGTCTGTAATACAATCCTGAGGTGCTTCTCATGCTCTTTCTCAGATTTAGAATATACCAAGATGTCATCTATGAACACGATAACAAATTGATCCAAATATGGCTTGAACACATCATTCATCAAAGCTATGAAAGCTACGGGAGCATTCGTCAGTCCGAATGACATAACCAAGAACTCATAATGGCCATATCGGGTCCTAAATGCTATCTTGGGTACATCTCCACTCCGAACTCTCAACTGATGATACGCAGACCTCAGATCAATCTTAGAAAAGACTTGTGCTCCTCAAAGCTAATCCAACAGATCATCAATACGTGGAAGGGGATATTTATTCTTGATGGTTGCTTTATTCAACAATGTGTAATTTATACACAATCAGAGGCTTCCATCCTTCTTCCTTACAAACAAAACTGATGCTCCCCACGGTGAAATACTCGGTCTAATGAAACCCCTGTCTAACAACTCCTGTAATTGTCTCTTAAGCTCCTCTAACTCAACTAAGGCCATGTGATACAGTGGTTTCGATATAGGTTCAGTACCAGGCACCAAGTCTATACAGAACTCTATCTCTCTGTCTGGTGGCAACCCTAGCAATTCATCCGAAAAGACATCTGGGAATTCACCAACAACAGGAATGTCTCCCAACTCCGGATGTACCTTATCCGTATCAACCACGTATGTGATAAAACCTTCAACATATTCATTTCCCAGTCAGCATAGTATATTATTACTTACAACCATAACTACTACTTTTATTTCTTTTCATCAAACTTTACAACATATTTTTCAGGGTTAGGAAACATGACTATCTTAGTATAGCAATTTAAAATAGCATGGTTTGATGATAACCAATCCATTCCTAAGATTACATCAAAATCATTCATGCTTAACATTATTAGATTGGCTGTCATGTCCTTTTCCCATACTCTTAACATACAATAATTTAACACATATTCCACTAGCTGACTATTATCCATGGGCATACTAATTAACATCATCCTACTTAAAGGTGTACGCTCTACATGCTTTGCTATTTTACATGTAAATGAAGGCGATACAAATGAATGCGTGGCACCAGGATCAATCAAAACATGTGCTTCTAAATCATATATCAGGATGTTACCTTGAATAACATCCAACGAAGCATCAGCTGTCCCCTAGTCCAAGGCATGCACTCACCCTCGTCTCATAACTTGCTTTCCTTCCTCTTCCTCAGTCGCTCTCCTCCTCGGAGCAGACGTATCAGTTGGAGCTCTCACAGGCTCTTTACCCTTCTGTGGGGTAGTATCAATGACCTCTTGGCAAACTCTGGCCATGTGTCCTAGCTTCCCACATCTAAAGCATATACCACTAGAAACAGGACAAGGTCTAACTCCATGGAATCTACCACATCTACTGCACTGCTCTGTGGTAGGCCTCGTGTAACGCCCTGGAAGCACGAAAATAGGGGCTAACTTTTTCCTTTAAATCTTATTTTTCTACTTAGGTTGCATTCCTGTATAGTGTAGGTTACTTCGTTTCTTTCTTTACTTATTCTTTAACCATTTAATTTTGCCAAAAATTTCGGTAGCATAACCTTTTATAATATATCCTATCCCTCTGCAGGTAAACGTAGTTTATATTCGCAAGGCAGTTGATTTTATTTCTTAAACTTATTACTTTCAACTTTACATTTTTACTACTACAACTTCCATATCTATACTCAGTATCACCGACAATTCATTCACTTCCCAAAACGTTTACATAATAATCCATAAAACAACTGATTACATCCCAAAAGTATTTATATACAATCCAGTACCTGTAGAATATACATGTCTGGGAATAAATATCTGATGATATACCTGAGCGAGTACTAAAAGTAGTCTAGGAGGCACTGAATCCACCAGCTACTCACGTACTTGTAAATAGCTAAATAATCTCATTGCAGGTACTCTGAAATGGGAGAAGAGAAGGGGTGAGCTTCTGGGAAAAGCTCAGTATGGTATGCATTTAAAAGAATTCTAACCATTTAAAAACAATTAGAAAATCAGAATAAACATACCTCCGTACATACATCCTTAGGAAACCATTTTACATGTTTACTTTAAAATACATCATACTTCATCAAAATATTGTACGTACTTTCATATACTAAAACATCATACATACTTTCTTCGTTAAAACATTATACATCAAAACATAGAGACTAGGCTATTTCAACATAGTGATCATGCAACATATCACATCCTCCGTAGAGGTAATAATACCTATGGCCATGGTAAGGGTTGTAGACTAAATCAGGGTTGTACAACGGTTCTAATATAGTATCTCAATCACACTAGCACACAGCTAAGGCATAGGCACCAGTGGCACACACCATGCAGTCACAAGATACTTCAGAAATAGACACCACGTGTAATGGAAAACAACACCACCAAGATGGAATAGGCACTACACTGGTGAATCTAAACTAATATTACGTGTGGCGGAGCCAAGACACCATAAGTAGCAGGCATGATTATGCACTCAACATATACTAATAGTAGCTTGTCGTCTCAAAATCCTTACTTTCATACTAACTTACTTACTTACTTACTTACTTACTTACTTTCATATGGAAACTTTAATCATCAAATCATGTCATAATTCATACAAAATATGTATATCTATTTCATTTATACAAAATAAGAGAAAACCATGATTTCAGTATCTAAAAATGGTTTATTATTCCTTTAGGACTTAAACCGAGAAAGTATGGTTTTCAAACAGATTTCTTTCTACGATTTCCAAGTCATTTATGAACAATAAATAGATATAGGAGGTTAGTACTATTTTAAATTACATCCCTTATCTCAACGGAGCTAAAACAACGTTACTTTGTCATGGTCCAGGTTTACCTCGTTTTACGTGTCGAATTCTCGAGCTGCCCAAAATGATACTAAATCATTAAATATTGTTTTATTTCATCGAAACATATCCAAATATGTATTTATCTTCTTAAGAGTTGACCAATTTTGACCTTTTTATCAACTTTTCCTATTTTTTTCAGTTTTACCGATTTAAATGCTGGTTTAAGCTATTTTATCCAATTTAATTATTCTAACTTCACATTCACTATCTTAATAACCTAAATACTCATTCACATCCATAATCCACACTTTATCAATCCAATTCTTACCAATTCTCACACCTTTCAATTTTTCACTAAACTAAGCTATAAACCGAACTTTTTGGTATAAATTTAACTGTTAACAACCTTGAATTAATCCAAAATTCATCATTTCCACAACTTAAGCATGCTGATAAGAACTATACACTTCCATATAAATTAGTTCTTTAAATTCTACTTAACTAAAAATCCTTAAAAAGCATCAAACATAAACATATATCATCATCTTCATCATCCATCAAGTTTCTCTCACCTTTGACCAAAGTTGACCAAGTTTTTGATCTTCCAAAAATATCCTAAGCTATAATTCAACATGTATATAGCTTAGAATCATCAAAAACTACAAGAAAAACCAACGAAAAACTTTCAAAAATCAAACTTTCTCTCACCTCGGAACAGGGCAGATTTTGCCCTTGTTCTTCTCTCTTAGTTTTCACCTAGTAAATGAACTGCTTTATGGCTGGATTTTTTTATATTTATAGATGAATTAAAGGGGAATATTTCATCCTTTTTCGGAGTCCAATTCGGCTTGGAAAGGGGTTGAAAACATTCAACAAGGGGAGAGGTACAATAACGCCTGCGAAACTTTCGGGAGGGAGCTGAGGGAGCGTGGGAGGTTAGTTTTGGGTGTTTTCAGAACCCTCTGAAAGGTATATAAGTCTAGTTTTATGTTCCAAAATTCCAGGTCTAAATCAGATCTATATATGGGTTGAAATTGGGCTTTTCGTGATGGGTATCCAGTTCACTAGGTTAGGGCAGCCTACTGGTCAGTTTTTAAAAATCCGTGAAAAATAGTTCTGGCCCATTTTCTTCCAAATTTCCACTTCTCAAGTGTGCTACTGTGTCTCTATTATCTCTCATAAAAATTTGGGGCCCACTTGTTTTAAGAAAATTTTCTTGATTGGGCCCATTTTGCACAACTTGGTCATTACTAAACAATGTAACTTAAGGTTTTCGGTTTTCTTTAAAAATTCATTTGATCACCGAAACCTCCATATCTCCCCTCAATTTTCATTCCTCATGTAAATTATGCCTAATAATAATTTCCTATAGCTTTGGAATAATTTTGATGGATTTCTAAAATTTATTTCGAATTTATTTCTATTTCTAGGCTCATTTGCTCAATTTAGTGTAAACCCGAGTTTTACTCACTTTTCAACTTCTAATGTATTAGTTTCACTTTCTAATCATCATAACATACTTAAAATCATACTTCATTGAAAAGTATTTAAATTCGATATCTTACGTCGAAACATGTGCCTCGGGCTTCATGCCACTATCCCGGGCATCTCGATCTTTTTGGGCCCTGTATAAACATTTACACAAGTCTTAAACTTCTCAATTTATCTTAAAATGAACAATAGCATGAAAATTCGGGTCTCACACCTCGATCCTCCAATCACAACTCCTCTAGCTGGAGCTATAGCCGGGTATGCAGGATATCTAATAATCCTCTCCTGTACTTCTCGATCTTCGGTCTCTTACCGAAGAGTCTCCTTCCTCCTCGATATCCAAGACCTCGAGTACTGTCACTCATCGGCCTCTTCCTATCTCTGCCCTTTCCAACTGTTCTGAACTCTGAGACATTCCTCTCATAATCTTGTTCATAGAGTTGTGCCCTGCGCACTGCCTCTTCGTGGGTAGAAATATCAAATGGAATCAGTTTAGATCGCAACACTGGTCTCAATCCATCGATAAACCTGCGGACCTTCCTAGTTTCACTACTCATGGTGTCAGGGTCATATCTCCCCAGAGATAAAAATTTGGTCTCATACTCATCCACTGAATGACTCCCCTGACTCAATCCCAAAAATTCAGCCTACAGCCTTCGCTGAGCCTTATCTAGAACAAACTGCCTCCTGAAGGCATCCAGAAATATCTCCCAACTGATCTCTGTATGTCGAGCTCTCAATATGGGTCGGGTGGACTTCCACCAATGCTCTATCGTCCCCTTCAGTAGGAACGCAGCAAATGCGACCATCTCTGAAGTTATACACTCAAAGATCTCTGTATGTCGAGCTCTCAATATGGGTCGGGTGGACTTCCACCAATGCTCTATCGTCCCCTTCAGTAGGAACGCAGCAAATGTGACCATCTCTGAAATCGTACACTCAAAGAATCCGTACAACTTCTCCATTTCTCCTATCCATTCCTCCGCCAAAACTGGGTCCTTAATCCCATGAAAAGTTGGAGGTCCAAGTTTTTGGAATTGTCGGAGTCTATCCAAATCACAACCATACCCCAGTCCACTACTAACAGAAACTGGTGGGGTGTAGGTGTATCAGGTGCAGCTGCCTCTCCAAGCGTAGTTTCAGCATCTTGTCCATGTCCTCCAGGCATCGTCTGTGCCAGTATCTCCACTATGGTCTCTAGGCGACGTTCTAGTCTCTCGAAATGTGCCTCGGTACTCTCTGGTACTTCAGTCTGACTAGTAGTCTCATCTCGGGCCTCTGGCCTACCTCTACGGTGTAAGACCCGATTTTATCGTAAGGACAAAAAGGGAATAAATAGAAATTTTTGAGTGCATTTAAAAATAAAAAAGGACTGAAATGGTATTTTCAAAAATGTGCAAAGGCAAAATGGTCAAAAGACCAAAATTCGATATTAATCGGGACAAGAAAATTTAATTAAAAATATGGGATTAAGAAATCTTGATCAATAACGAAGAAATAATTAAATTTCGGGTTAAATTGATCAAGATATGAATTTATTGGAATAAACCAAAATTTTCGTATCGAAAAATAATCTCGAAAATAATCAAAAAATATATCGAAAAGGTAAAATCGGACTGATAAATTCATTTATAGATTAAATAAATAAAATAATATTTTTTTCAGATATTTTTGAATTTTAATAATATTTTAATTGATTAAAATATTATTAAAAATAAAATAATAATAAAAATAAATAAATAAAATGTAAAAAAAAAAAAGAAATTGGAAACGCAAATTAAGGAAACAGAGAAGAAACGGAAGCCGAAAAACGGAGAGCAAGGGAGATCCATCCAACCGACGACCACCGGCGACCAGGACCCCGGCTGAGGGTCGATGAAGCAGGCCCGACACCCCTGCAACCCACCTGCAGCTGCGACGCGCGGTGAGGTGGTCGAAATCAACAGATCGAAAGAGGAGATGCCGTGGGAGAGATGCCTTGATTCACCGACGATGGCTGCGTTTTGACTCTAGCCGAGGCCCGATTTAGGAAGCCCAGGCCGTGGCGTGCCGATTTGTGGTGGAATCGCGTCGGGAACCAGCCTGACGGCGTCGAAATGACCAAATGGTGATTGAACTGGCTGAACCGGACTGAACCAGCTGAACCGGACCGAGCTGAACCGGCGATCTGAACCGGGTTGAACCGGACCGGACCGGTTCAGCTAAAAAGAGAAGGAAAAAAAGGAAGAAAAAGGGAAAAAGAAAAAGAGGAAAAATTGGGAAAAATTTTAGTGATGCAATCGAGCTTTGGGTAAGTCGGTAAGTGGTCGAATTGACCGATTTAATTTTTGGAATATTTAATTTGATAAATAATCGACTGAAAGTTTACCCGAAAAAATATTTAAATTGTGTAGCTCGACAATTGGCATCCACCGAGAGCTCAAGATAGCCTCGATTTGTGTACGATCATGGAATAACGGGTAAGTGACCCTTATTTACGACAAATTGCATCGTTATGTGTGATTGATATTTAACACATAAATTACGGATTTAATTTTCGCATAAATTAATTAAATTCTGGCAAATTGGATAAATTATCGTAAATACTAAATTGAGATATCTGAGAATTTAGTACGAGGCTAAATAAATTACTGATGGGCCCAATGAGCCCAATAGGCCTCAATAAAGTGTGGTAAATGAGCTTAAGGCCGATTAAGGCCCATTAAGGTGCAATCGGGCCCAATATGGATAAATGGGCCCAATGATTTAAATTAAGCCCAGAAAATTATGAAATACAATTAACTGCATTGTATTTAACCTGATGAATGTGTATCCGTAGTTTCGAAGATTGGATTCGGAGCAATTCGGACTGCGTGGCAAGTCATCAGTGGAAAGGTCAGACTGTACAGAAAAATGAGGTAAGGGAATTGTGTGAGTAGCTAGAGGTAGCGACGCATATTTTAATAGATTTTGTATACACTGATTATGTATGTATACGCGATTATTGTATAATGATCCTAAAAGTGGTTTAAATTATTTTAAGGATCGAAATAGGTGAAAAGACTATTTTACCCCTATTGAGGGAAGTTCACCTAAGGATGGTGAAAGCATGACATGCATGATTTAAGGAAATTTATGGTTTAAGGATTTTATTAGCTTTAATTAAAGCAAATCGATAGATTGGCCAGTAATCGCATGAATTTCACATGATAATACTACGTAAGTGTTATTTGTATTTAAATGGAAATTTCTTTGGAAAATAGGCCAACTATCATGTTTATATGGAAACAGATAGTGCCGACACGTAGTTCGCACTATATCTGCGTTTGTGAATGTGCATAAATGTGCTTGAGCGGTTGCTCGCACCGATTTGTGTGACATCATATGCATGAAATGTGCTAGAGCGGTTGCTCGCACTGATTTTACTATTGTGAAATGCATGAGAGGTGCTGGAGCCTAGCTCGCACTCTGTTTTGACATGTTTTGACATGTTTTGATTTGTTTTGACGTGGTATGCATAAAATGGTGCTGGAGCGATTGCTCGCACTAGTTTTACTGATTTAATATGCATGAGAGATGCTGGAGCTTAGCTCGCATCCTGTTTTGATTTAATTATGCATGAAGCTGTGCTGGAGTGTAACTCGCACGAGATTTGATTTAATTATGCATAAAGCTGTGCTGAAGTGTAACTTGCACGAGATTTGATTTACTTGAGCATTCATTTGTGCTGGAGCGTTGCTCACACAAAGTTTTATATGGTTTTTATAATTCATTTGAATGTCGTACTGGAGTTTTTCTCGTACGAGGTTTTCACTGAGTTTCTATACATATTCGTACTAGAGCATTGCTCGTACGTGGATTTTACTTGAAATTATAATCAGTTTAAGTCGTACTGGAACGCTGCTCGTACGTAGATTTTACTGATTTTTATGAAATCGTGCTAGAGCTTCGCTCGCACGAGATTTTTCTGATATCATGAATATGCATGGAGCCGGGCTTGAGCTTCGCTCGTACAAGGATTTAGATTACATGCATATAGCCGTGTTTGAGGCTCCTGTAGATTGTGTGTCATAGTGAGATGATATGCTCACACGTGCACTCTGAAACAGAGATGATATGGGTGGTTAAGACCTATTGCAGGCACCCCTGATTGAGCTTGGGTTCACAGAGTACGTTGTACCGTGTATATCACGCGGAGTACGTTGTACCGTGGGGATTGTTGGAGTGGAGTGGCATTAGCCACGAGGCAGCAAGCTTTGCCCTCGCAATCCTGGTGTTATGCTGTTCTGGCGGGTAGGACGACCCACCTCCCGTTTCAGGTGTGATACCCCGCACACTAGGTACCGTGTTGCCAGGGATCACTAGGATATGGCCATAGTCCTCGATGTTACTGATAATTACCTGATTGTCTCACATGATTTAACTTGTGGTCTGTTAGACCAGGGTAGACCCGAAGGAGGGGTCAGGCCCCCGATTTGACGATTTTATGATTAAATGATTTTATGATATGTGACCCTGAAAGAAGGGTGGTTTTATAACTGAAGTTTTACAATGAATTGTTTTATGAGATTATTGACCCAGAAGGGTTAGTTTATACTGCAGTTTTAATGAATTGATTTAAATGCAGCAGCATGATGATATTTTTCATGCTTTTATTCAAATTCATGATTTGTCTTACATGACATGAAAGAATGCATGATCTTGTTTTAATTCATGCTAAGTATGATTTAATGATGTCACATAAAATGCTTCGAATGCATGAATTACATGATTTATATATGCACAAATAGTTTTGGATAAACTATGGCATGGAATATGCATGACTTTGTGCGTGAAATTTTAAATGAAAAGAAATAGATTTAAGGGCATGGCATTATGTGCGTGTAGATAGTGGAGCTATCTACTTACTTGCATAATTGCCTTACTGAGCATGTGGTTTGCTCACCCCTCTTATTTTCCCATCTTTTCAGAGCACTTGAAATAGTTATTGAGCAGCTGAGGACTTGCATGCTTGGTGCTTCCCATCGAGAGACAGGTATACACATTTGTATGGTCTTGTATCTAAATATGTAATGCACAGTACTGTAAACGGACATTGATGTCGGGGATGTAGAGTTATAAATACCAATGGGTATGTATTTAATTAAAGTCAAAGGATAGTAAACTCTAATGTATAAATGTGATTATGGAAATGGAATTGGTAATAGTGTGAGGTGACTAACACCGAATCATAGCCCAACTGTTTGTAGGATGGTCACGATGAGAAAAAGGTAAGAATTAAATAATAAATGAAAAAGCGAAAAATTTACTCTGATTTTTAGGTAATTTGGGTCGTGACATATGGCTTCGAGCCCTACCTCTATCCCCTCTACCACGACGAGTATTAACCATAATGCCTAAATCCCTGCATTTATAATCATTAATTAGTCTAATTTCCATCTCATATACACAATTGTAACTGAACAAAGGATAGTACTATGGGGATGTATATTTTTCCTAATTACTACTATCGATTCACATCAGATCAACTCCGCTTTGATACCATTTCTGTCACGCCCTTCCTGTAAGACCTGAATTTAGTTAAAAACACAAAATGAGTGTGTTTGTGAAAGGAAGGATTGAAATGGTCCCAAATTAAACGAACAGGATTCGGACTGGAGATAAGGATTCAAAACACGAAATTAAAAATGCAAAAGGACTGAAATGGAATTCTCGAATACGTGAAGGGTAAAACGGTCAAATGATCGAAAGTCGGAATAAATTCGATAAGAAAATTTAATTAAAAATAATGGATTTGAGAATCTTGATCAATAACGAAGAAATAATTAAATTTCGAGTCCAATTGATCAAGATCTGAAATTTTTAGAAATACCGAAAAGTCATTTGGGACAGTATCCCGAAAATACGAAGAAATTATACCGAAAAAAGGTTAAAAATTTAATGAATAAATTAAATAAAATTAAATAAATTATTTGGAATAAAATTAATTTTTGTAGATATTTTAGAATATTTTTGACTATTTTAATGAATATAATAATAAACTAAATTATAAATAATAATAATAATAATTAAAAAAAAGAAATCGAAAATGTTGTCGGGGAGAGAGAAAACAAAGGAAACCAAAGATGCCCGCGCGTGACTCGATCGACCCATGGCCACCAACGACCGACGGCCTAAACGAAGATCGGAGGAGGAATAGGAGACGCAGGCGAACACGTTTGCACCAGTGACAAGCGCTGACGATGGCTGTGTCCGGCGAACGGAGGAAGAGAAAGCTGCGAGGAAAACGGGGTCGATTCTGGCGATCCACGGCGGCTGGGCTTGAACGGAGGCTACCGACGAACCGATTCAGCCAAGAAAGAAGGGAAAAAAAGAGAAAAAGAGAAAAAGGAAAAAGGGGAAGAATTTTCGGGGATACATCGGACTTCAGGTAAGTCGATACGAGGTCAAAAGTGACCGATTTGATTTTTGGAAAATTTATTTAAATTATATTTAATCGAAAATTAACCTGGAATTAAATATAAAATTGTGCAGTACGACGATAGATCGTGTACGTGAGCCCGAACGAGAGCTGATTGAGCTCTGATTTTTGTACCCCACATAGCATTGGGTAAGTATATTTTAATTACGATAATATGAGTCCTTTAATACAGAGTTTCGTTATTTTACAGAATTTACGGATTAATTCTGTATAAAAAGGAATATTAATCGAAATTGTATCGTAATTATCGTAAATAGTATACGGGCTATCCAATCAGTTTAGAACGAAGCCCAATGGGTATTAAGAGCCCAATAGACTTGAAGAAGGGATTTAATAAGTATAAACGGGCTGAAAATGGGTCGATGCCCATTAAGGTGCGATCGGTCCAATAAGAGTAAATTAACCCAATTAGTTAAATCAACGGTAGTAAACGCGAAAATTATATTAATTGGGTTAAATTGACATGGTAAATAATTATCTGCAGCTTCGGAGTATATATTGGGAGCTAAATGGATCGGGTGATCGGTAGAATTAGAAAAGTCATACTATACAGAGAATCGAGGTAAGGGAATTTTTTAGGTGCATAGAGATTTCTATACGTATTTTTGAGGGGATTTACAGTGTCTATAATTTCTTAAAAGTATCTAGAAACGAAATAATAATTTTTGCAAAAATCGGGGCATGGGTGAATAAAGAAAAAGACGATATTGCCCCTAGGAGTAAAATTTACAAAAAGGGTAATAAGGCAGATAAATTGCATGATTTTATGTTTTTAATGTTTTATATAAATGTATTGCTTTGATTTAAGCAAATATGCACATAGGTTGGCTGTTGATTTTATGAATTATACGAAAGGGTACCGGTTTATACCGGTTACGATTTTAAAGATGTTTTATTAAGATTTAGCCACCTATCATATTTACATGAGTAAAAAGAGTCCTAGAGTCTTACTCGCACTAAATTTTACTGATTTATTTCTCATCAAAAGCCGTACTGGAGCATTGCTCGTACGAGAAATTTGTGTATGTACAAAAATCGTGCTGGAGCTTCGCTCGCACGAGATTTTAGATATCATGATATGCATAGCGTCGTGCTGGAGCTTCGCTCTCACTAGACGTGAGTTGACATGCATATAGTCATGCGGAAGCCTCCTGTAGACTGTGTGTCACAGAGAGTTGATATGCTCGTACGTATACTTTGAGACATGGGTTGGTTATCAACATAGTATTGGGGTGGATAAGACCTACGGCAAGCACCCCCAGACTATGATATGGGTCCACGGAGTACGTTGTACCGTGTATGTCACACGGCGTACGCTGTACCGTGCAGTCATGATGACTCGATGATGTTACTTGATACTCTGGTGGGTAAAAATTACCCCACCTCCCGTTGCAGTTGTGATGCCTCACACACCGGGATCCGTGTAGCCTGGGATCACAGGGATAAATTATGGCCATAGTCCTCAATTTTTCATACAGTAACCTACATGCCTCACATGATATCATACGGTCTGAAATAGACCAGGACAAACCCGAAGGAGGGGTAATGTCCCGATTTATGTTTTTAAATGAGATACGATTTAATGAATCAAAGTATTCCTGAGGAATGGGTTTAGCCTTGATATGGTTGTTTTATGATGAAACAAATAAGTTTTAACGTGACGAGTTTATGATGAAACAAATAAGTTTTAACATGGTTGTTTTATGATAAAACAAATAAGTTTTAATGTGACGAGCATGAGATGTCATACATGATGATTTTTTTCATATTTATTTTATATGTCAATTTCATGATTTCTCTTATATGATATATACATACATGTGGCATCGTTTTAGTCATACCTCATGCTCCAAATATAAATGATTTTATATCATGACATTATCAGCATGTAGATAGTATAGTTATCTACCTGCTTACATTATTGCCTTACTGAGCAAGTTTCGCTCACCCTTTCATTTTTCACCCTACAGGGTACATTTAGTAGAAGAGAGCGACAGTAGTCTTGCATTTCGGTTATCCGCTGCTTCCTATCAAGACCAGGTATACATATTCCTATAATTTTTGTATCTAAACATATAGAGGCACAGTACTGTACACGAATTGTAATATTGGGGATGTATTTAGTTAAAATAAATTGATATGTAAATGAAATGTGGAAAATAGATGTTAAGGTAAGTAACATGACAAGAGAGACTAACATCGACTCATAGCCCAACTGTTAGGAGTGAAGCTGTTCACGACAGGTAAGGAAATAAAAAAGTGAAAAATTTACTCTGATTTTTAGGTAATTTGGGTCGTGACAAATGGTGGTATCAGAGCAGAGTTGGCCTGATATGAGTCGGTGTTAGTGGTTAAGTAAATTTACATCCCCATGTACTGTGCATTGTTTAGATACAATTGTGTATATCAAGATGGAACTGCAGCTAAGAATTTAGTTTCGAATGCAAGAATATAGTTTTTATAAATTATAGCCGTTATGGTAGAGGGGCGAGTACACATGCTCGAAGCCGTAGAGATTGGCCTGAGAGTCGAATGAGTCGTCACATGAGACTCAAGATGAGAGTGAGGTGGAGGCTGATGTTGAGCATACTCCACAGGGTCCTATAAAGAGACCAAACAGTATTGAGACACGCTCCGAGAGGATGGAGTGGAGTATAGAAAATATTTCAGAGTTGTTTACTCAGTCTATGCGGGTAGTTGAGGATAGGCAGGGTAAAGCCTAAACAGATGCCTCAGACTATAGAGATTTTCACACCCCTCGGTATATAGCGAAGGAAAGAAACCAATAGTTGCTGAGGACTGGGTGAATGAGATAGCGAAGTTGTATGGATTCTTTCGGTGTATGTTGACTGAGAATGTGACTTTTAAATTCGTTTATGTTGGAGGTGAGGCAGAGCATGGGTGGAAGTCCGCTCGACCCATCTAAAGAGTTAGATGTCCAGAGCCAACATGAGAAATATTTTTGGATATATTTCGGTGACAAAATATTTCGAACACTACTTAAAGGAAATTACAGGTAAAATTTCTTACAATGACCCAAAGACACTGAAAAATCTTTTTTTATTCAATAAAATAATAAATAAAAATAATAATAAAGTAATTGAAAAAAAAAAGAAGAAAGAAAGCAGAAATCGCGAAATGCGATTTTTGGAAAGGGGGAAGACAAACGGAAGCCGAGGGAATCGGCTTCCCTCACCGATGGAGGTTATCGACGAATGCACCAGGCGAGAGGACGAGGTAGCCGACGCCGACCCCAGGCGAAATCTGGCGAGGAGGCGTGCCCGATGAGAGAGAAAGAGAGAGAAAGAGAGAAACTGAGAGAGAAAATGACATTCGACGGTCACCGGCGTTAATTAGCCCCGACCACCACCAGCCGAAGGATCCCTAAGTGAAGACCGACCGATCGGTGGCTGAATCGGCCAGTTGAACGGCCGGCAGCGTCATCAACGGCGGCAGAAAGGAAACGACACTGACACCGAAGGGAGAAGAGGCCGGTTCGGCCACTTTTCGGCCATCGCTGGCCAAACCGACCCTAGATCCGAGCTTCACGAGGTCCCGCGAATTTGCTGGAGATGAAAGCCGGTGAAGGAGGAAATTGAACCGGATTGAACTGGCTGAACCGAACGGGTCTGAACCGGGCTGAACCGGACTGAACTGGTTCAGCCAAAAAAGAAGGAAAAGAAAAGAAAAAGGGGAAAAAAGAGGAAAATTTGAAAAAAAAATTTGGTGATGCAATCGAGCTACGGGTAAGTTGGTAAGCGCTCGAAATTGACCGATTTAAATTTCAGAATAATTAATTTGATTAATATTCGACTAAAAATTGACCCAAAAAAATATTTAATTGTGCAGCTCGACAATTGACATCAAACGAGAGCTCGAGTCAGTCTCGATTTACGTACTATCATGGAATCTTAGGTAAGTAATCCTTATTTATGACAATTTGCATAGTTATGCATGTTAGAAATTTACTGCATATTTTTACGGATTAATTCCGTATAAAATGAATTAAATTTTGGAATTAGAGATAAATTGTCGTAAATTATTAATTGAGCTATCTGAGAGTTTAGAACGAGGCCCAATGAGCCAAATAGGCCTCGATAATGTGAATAGTAAATGGATAACGAGCTTAAGACCGGTTAAGACCCATTATAGTACAAATGGGCCCAATGATTTAAATTAAGCCCAAAAAATATGAAATACAATTAATTATATTGTATTTGACCTGATGAATATTTATACGCAGTTTCGGAGATTGGATTGGGAGCAAATCGGACTACGTGACAAGACATCAGTGAAAATGTCAAATTGTACAGAAAATGAGGTAAGAGAATTTTGTGAGTAGCTAGAGGTAGCTACGCATATTTTTAACAACTTTTACATACACTGAAACTGTATAATGATCCTAGAAATGGATTAAAAATTTTAAGAACCCGAGATAGGTAAAAGACTATTTTACCCCTACTGAGGGAAAATTCACCTAAGGATGGTGAAAGCATGACATGCATGAAATGCATGATTTGGAAGATTTCCATGAATTTTTATTAAAGCAAATTGGTAGATTGGCCAGTATTTGCATAAATTTCACAAGATAACACTACGTAAGTGTTATTTAGATTTAAATAAAATTCTTTGGAAAATGGGCCAATTATCAAGTTTATATGAAAACTGATGGTGCTGAAGCATTTCCTCGTACTATATCTGAGTTTGTGAGTGTGCATAAAAGGTGCTAGAACGGTTGCTTGCACCAATTTATGTGACATCATATGCATGAAATGTGCTAGAGCGGTTGCTCACACTGATTTTTATTATTGTGAAATACATGAGAGGTGCTGGAGCCTAGCTCGTACCCTGTTTTGACTTGATATGCATAAAAATGTGCTAGAGCGATTGCTCGTACTAGTTTTAATGATTTGACATGCATGAGAGATGCTGGAGCTTAGCTCGCATCCTGTTTTGATATGATAATTACATAAAAGCCGTGCGGGAGTGTAACTCGCACGAGATTTGATTTCTTTATGCATGAAACCGTGCTGAAGCATTGCTCGCACGAAGTTTTGATTCACTTGAGCATTTATTCGTGCTGGAACATTTCTCACACGAAGTTTTGAATGATTTATTCATGATGCCGTGCTAGAGCATTGCTCGCATGAGGCTTTGATGGATTTTATGCATAAAACCGTGCTGGAGCTTAGTCACACGTGATTTTATATGGATTTATAACTATTTTAAAGTCGCACTGGAGTGCTACTTGTACACAGATTTTACTGATTTTTATAAAACGGTGCTATAAAACTATGCTAGAGCTTCGCTCGCATGAGGTTTTCAGATATCATGAATATGCAAGGAGCCGTGCTGGAGCTTTGCTCACACAGGGATTTATATGACATGCATATAGCCGTGTTGGAGTCTCCTGTGGACTGGGTGTTATAGTGAGATGATCTGCCCACACGTGCATACTAAGACACAGGTTGGGTGGATAAGACCTACGGCAGGCACCCCCTGACTATGATTTGGGTTCACGGAGCACGTTGTACCATGTATGTCACACGGAGTACGCTGTATCGTAGGGATTGTTGGAGTGGAGTGGCATTAGCCACGAGGTTGTAAGCCTTGCCCTCACAATCCTGGTATTTATGTTGTTCTGGTGGCAGGATTGACCCACCTCCTGTTTCAAGTGTGATGCCCCGTACACTAGGTACCGTGTAGCCAGGGATCACTAGGATATGGCCATAGTCCTCGATGTTACTAATATAGTCACCTACATGTCTCACATGATATAATTTTTGGTATCGATAGACCAGGGTAGACCCGAGGGAGGGGTCAGGCCCCCGATTTTGTGATTCTTACTATGATGTGATTTTTTTCTATGATGATAGATTTTTCAGAGGATTTTATGACATGTGACCCTAAAAGAAGGGTGATTTTATAACATAATTTTTATAACGAAATTTTTAATGAGTTTGAGATTGATTTATGAGAGGATTGACCCGGAGGGGTTATTTTATACTTATCTTTGATGAAGTGATTTAAATGCAGTAGCATGAGGATTTTTCCATGCTTTAATCAGAAATTCATGAAAAGAATTGTATCTCATGATTTGTTTTATATGGCATGAAATAATGCATGATCTTGATTTACTTCATGCGAATTATGATTTTACATAAAATGTCATTGATGCATGAGTTGCATGATTTCTATATGCATGAATAGTTTTTATAAACCATGGCATTGATGTATGCATAATTTCGTGCGTGAGATTTAAACGAAAAGAAATGGATTTAAGGGCATGGCATTATGAGCATGTAGATAGTGGAGCTATCTACTTACTTGCATAATTGCCTTACTGAGCATGTGGTTTGCTCACCCCTTTTATTTTCCTCCTCTCCAGAGTACTTTTAGTAGTTTGAGCGCGACTGAGGACTTGCATCTTTGGTATCCGCTGCGTTCCATCGAGAGATAGGTATACACATTTGAATTGTTTTGTATCTGAACATGTAAATGCACAGTACTCTAAACGGATATGATGTCGGGGATGTAAGGTTATGTAAAAACCACTGTGAATAGATTTAGTTAAAGTTAAAGGATAGTAAATCATAATGTGTAAATGTAATATGAAAATGGAATAGTAAGTAGTGTGAGGGGACTAACACCGAATCATAGCCCAACTGTTGGTAGGATGGTCACGATTAGAGAAAGGTAAGAATTAAATAACAAACGGAAAGAAAAAAATTTGTAGTGATTTTTAGGTAATTTGGATCGTCACAAGCACGAAGCTTGAGGCACGTGTTTGGAGGTAAGATCTCGAATTTAAGTACTTTTCAATAAAGTATGATTTTAAGTATGTTATGATGATTAGAAAGTGAAACTAATACATTAGATGTGGAAAAGTTAGTAAAACTCGAGTTTACACTAAACTGAGTAAATGAACCTAGAAATAGAAATAAATTTGAAATAAATTCTAGAAATTAACGAAAATTATTTCGATGCTATAGGAAATTAGTATAAGGCATAATTTACAGGAGGAATGAAAATTGAGTGGATATATGGAGGTTTCGGTGATCATATGAATTTTTAAAGTAAACCGAAAATCTTAAGTTACATTGTTTAGTAATGACCAAGTTGTGCAAAATGAGCCCAATCGAAAAAAATTTCTTCCAAAAGGTGGGCCCTAAATTGTTATGAGAGATGCTAGTGACATAGTAGAACACTTAAGAAGTCTAAAGTTAGAAGAAAATGGGCCAAAACTATTTTTCATGGATTTTCTAAAATTGAACAGTGGGCTCCCCCAACACAGTGAACTGGATACCTATCAGGAAAAGCCAAATTTTGACCCATCTAAAAATCAGATTTAGGCTTGGCCTTCTGGAAAATGAAACTAGACTTATATAACTTTCATAGGGCTCTAAAAACACCCCAAAAGAACTTTTCACGCCCCTCACCTTCCTCCCGAAATTTTCGTAGGCGTTACTATACCGCTCCCCTTCTTGAATTTTTTCAACCCCTTTCCAAGCCGAATTGTACTCCGGCCAAGATGAAATCTTCCCCTTTCAGTAATATATGACATATAAAAAATCTAGCCATAAAGGAGTTCATTTACTATGTGAAAACTTAGAGAGAAGAATAGGGGTAGAATCTGCCTTATTCCGAGGTGAGAGAAAGTTTAATTTTTGAAAGCTTTTAGTTGATTTTTCTTGTAGTTTTTGATGGTTCTAAGCTATATACATGTTGAATTACAGCTGAGGATTTGTTTGGAAGATCAAAAACTTGGTCAACTTTGGTCAAAGGTAAGAGAAACTTGATGGATGATGAGATATGTTTATGTTTGATGATTTTTAAGGATTTTTAGTTCAGTAGAATTTAAGGAAATAATTTATATGAAAGTGTGTAGTTCTGATCAACATGCATAAGTTGTGGAAATGATGAATTTTGGATGAATTCAAAGTTGTTAACAGTTAAATTTATACCGAAAAAGTCCAGTATATAGCTTAGTTTAGTAAAAAAAATCGAAATGTGTGAGAATTGGTAAAAATTAGATTGATAAAGTGTGGATTATGGATGTGAATGAGTATGTGAAGTTGGAATTATTAAATTGGATAAAATAACTTAAACTGGCACTTAAATCGGTAAAACCGAAAAAATAGGAAAAGTTGACAAAAAGGTCAAAATTGGTCAACTCTTAAGAAGATAAATACATATTTGGATATGTTGAGATGAAATCAAACAATATTTGATAATTTGGTATCATTTTGGGTAACCTGGGAATTCGGCATGCAAAATGAGGCAAACTCAAATCCCGACAAAGTAACGCTGCTTTAGCTTCGTTGAGGTAAGGGATACAATTTAAAATAGTAATAACCTCCTATATCTATTTATTGTTCATAAATGACTTGAAAATCATAGAAAGAAATTTGTTTGAAAACCATACTTTCTCGGTTTAAGTTCGAAAGGAATAATAAACCGTTTTTAGATACTGAAATCATGCTTTTTCGCTTATTTTGTATAAATAAAATAGATATACATATTTTGTATGAATTATGACATGATTTGATGATTAAAGTTTCCATATGAAAGTAAGTAAGTAAGTAAGTATGAAAACAAAGATTTTGAGACGACATGCTACTATTAGTATATGCTGAGTGCATAATCATGCCTACTACTTGCGGTGTCCTGGCTCCGCCACACGTAGTATTAGTTTAGATTCACCAGTGTAGTGCCTATTCCGCCTTAGTGATGTTGTTTTCCACTACATGTGGTGTCTATTTTCGGAGTATCTTGTGACCACACGATGTGTACCACTAGTGCTAGTGCCATAGCTGTGTGCTAGTGTGATTGTGTAAGACCCGAATTTAATTTAAATATGAAAATTAAATAAGAAAAGATGAGGGATGTATGAAGGAAGGTCAGGTTAAATTGATTTTCGAAACAAGAGCAGGGGTAAAATGGTAAAAATACCAAAACCCGGTATTAAGGCGATAAGAAAATTTTAATTAAAAATAAGGATGTAAGATATCTTGATCAATAATGAGGAAATTATACAATTTGGGTCAATTGATCAAGATTCAAAAATTTTAAAAATACCGAAAAGTCACCCGGGACAATATCCCGAAAATACGGAGAAATTATACCCGAAAAAGAGGTTAAAATTTAATAAATAAATCAAATAAAAATTAAATTAATTGAATAAGAATAAAATTATAATTTTAAGTGATATTTTGGGTATTTTAATATATTTTAATGATTAGTATAAAAATAAATAAATAAAAACAAATTGTTAAAAAAAAAAGAGGCTCGGGGAGAGAGAAAGAAAGAAACAGAAACAGAAATGGAAAAAAGGAAAAAGGGAGCCGAAACCGAGGAGGCCACCGGCGAGCCGTCCGGCGGCCAGGGACCCCAGGCGAGGGCCGGCGAAGACGGCCCGACCTCAGGCGACCTATCAGAGGCGACGACGCGCCGTGGGAGCGCCGGAATCCGACGAAAAACGGAAGAGAAGCCGCGGGAGAAGAGATGGCCACCGGCGGCGAACGTCGGCGATTCAAGCCCCACCAAGGCTCGATTTCGGAAGCCCAGGTGACGGTGAGCAGATTGGCGGTGGTGGCAGCCACCGAAACTGACGGACGGCGTCGAAAACGGCGGAAGAAGAAATGGGTACCGACGGCGAAGAGGAGAACAGCCGGACCGGCAGCGTTCCGGCGAGCTTGACCCAAACCGAGGCCAGATTCGTGATGCGGACGACCCAGCGGAGCTGATGGCGGTGGAAGCCGGCCGAGAACCGGTCGGCAAGGCAGTGAACCGGCGGTGAACCGACCGAACCGGAGAGAACCGGTGATCTGAACCGGTCCGAACCGGACTGAACCGGTTCAGCCAAAAAGAGAGGAAAAAAGGAGAAAAAGGGAAAAAGAAAAAGAGGAAAAAATTGGGGAAAATTCCTATGATGCAATCGAGCTTCGGGTAAGTCGATAAGCGGTCAAATTGACCCGATTTAAATTTGAAATATTTTATTTAATTAATTATCGACTGAAAGTTTACCCGAAAAATATATTTAATTGTGTAGCTCGACGATTGGCATCCACCGAGGGCTCGAGACAGCCTCAATTTACGGACTAGCATGGAATCTCGGGTAAGTGACCCCTATTTACGATAATTACCTCGGTATGCGTGATATTGATTTAATTTCCGCATAAATTGAATTAAATTATGGAAATTTAGATAAATTGTCGTAAATATTAAATTTAGCTATTTGAGAATTAGAACGAGGCCCGATAAATTATTGGTGGGCCCAATGAGTCCAATAGGCCTCGATAAAGTGAAAATTAAGTGGAAAACGGGCTTAAGGCCCATTAAGGTGCAATCGGGCCCAATAGGGGTAAATGGGCCCAATGATTTAAATTAAGCCCAGAAATTATTAAATACGATTAAATTGCATAATATCTGACCTGAGGAATATTAATACGCAGTTTTGGGCATTGGATTGGAAGCATATCGGACTGCGCGACGAGACAACATTGGAAAAGAAAAGGTCAGACTCGACAGGAAAATAAGGTAAGGGAATTCTAAGGACTGCTAGAGGTAAACTTTACGCAATTTTAAATTCATATGCAGTCCTTAAAAATGTTCTGGAGGGTCTAGAGGTCGAAGAATAATTTTAGTGCCCCGTATGGGCAAAATTACTAAAATACCCTTGTTAAGGGTAAAATTTACAAAGTTAGGAAAAATTGGGAGGAGCAAGACCAAAAGGTTCCTGCTCATTCTGGAGGTGTTTTGATGCATGCATGAGTAGGCTGGCTCACCTTGAAAGAAAATGCACAGCATTGCATACTTTCAACGTGATATTGTTTTTTGAAAACTGTTTTGAGGAAACGGAGCCGCCTACGTATTTTTATTGACATGTGACGTGCTAGAGCTCAGCTCGCACGATGTTGTCGATTTGTGTGATGCACGCATTAGTGCTGGAGCGAGAGCTCGCACTAGAGTTTTACATGCATAGGTGCTGGAGTCCAACTCGCACCAGATTCTTATATATATATGATTTTCGTGACAGGGTGCTAGAGTCTAACTCGCACCATATTTTTATATGATTTTGAGACAAGGTGTTAGAGCTTCGCTCGCACCAGATTTTTATACGATTTGCATACAGAGTGCTAGAGCTTAGCTCGCACTAGATTTACTTGATTTGATGAGAGTGCTGAGCATTGCTCGCACTGATTTTTATGAGAACATGCGATGAGCCGTGCTTGGAGCATCGGGTAGACTGTGTGTCACCGATTAAATAGGCTCGCACGTGCGTTTTGAGACATGGCATGAGTATTGAGAAACAAAACCTCTATGGGAAGCAGGCCAATTGGGCTGGAGTACCTAGAGATATTATATGGGTTCACGGAGTACGATGTACCGTGCAAGTAGCATGGAGTACGATGTACCGTGTGGTATCTTCGGATACGGCATCTCCGGATGCAGCATCTTCGGATGCCGGGGATCGGATAAGACTGACGGGATGGACTGACCCACCTCCCGGGCGGTTCTCGATCATGGTGAGAACCCGCACACTAGGATCCGTGTAGCTGAGGAACTCCCGAGGACAGATATGGCCATAGTCCTAGTTATTGTCGTTATACAAATATTGCCTTGTCTCGCATGTCGACGATTTCGATGATTTAAACTGGGTTTTTAAATTAAAGTTGCATGATGGTATTTTCATGCTTTTCAAACCCATGTGTGAATGTAAATTGATCTTTATGGTTTCGTGTGAGTCAGGATCACCCGAAGGAGGGGTCGAGTCCTGACTTTATTGTGAAATTTTTATATGAGAAATATATGATTTTGAATATTATTGCATGTTGAATTTTCCGTGCAAATGTGTTTTACATAACATCATAATTCATATCATCTGTTTTAAAATGTGTGGAGAAAGGGTGGTTTATGCATGGCACCACGTTCATGTAGGTAGTATGGTTACCTACTTGTTCGTAGGATTGCCTTACTGAGCTTGATGTGCTCACCCCTTTCATTTTCTCCCACAGATAATCTCCAGTTGAAGTTGAGGCGACTCAGTACTGCATTCCGGATATCCGCTGCTGCCCATCAACATAAGGTATATACACTTGTACATATTGTATCTACATAAGCATAGCACAATAACATGTTTGTAAGTAACTTTAGGGGATGTATAAATAATGTAAACAATTATAAATGACTGGAGAAGAAATAAGTTAGATGGTAAATGTATGGTGAGACTGGCATTGACGCACAGCCCAATTATATTAGTGGAGTCTGGTCACGATTCGAGGACAGGTAAGAATTTAAGTAAGAAAATAATAAAACGCGAAAAATTAACTCTGATTTTTGGGTAGTTTGGGTGGTGACAGATTGAGAGACTATATTAGAACCGCTGTATGACCTGATCCAGTCTACAACCCTTACCATGGCCATATGTATTATTCCATATATGGAGGATATGATATATTGCATGATAACTATGTTGAAATAGCCTAGTCTCCATGTTTTGATGTATAATGTTTTAACTAAGAAAGTATGTATGATGTTTTAGTATATGAAAGTACGTACAACGTTTTGATGAAGTACAATGTATTTTAAAGTAAGCATGTAAAACGGTTTCCTAAGTATGTATGTAAGGAAGTATGTTTATTTTGATTTTCCAATTGCTTTTAAATGGTTAGAATTGTTTTAAATGCATACCTTACTGAACTTTTCCTAGAAGCTCACCCCTTCTTTTCTCCTATTTCAGAGTACCTGCAGTGAGATTACTTAGCTATTTACAGAGTACTTGAGTAGCTGGTGGATTCACTGCCTCCCATACTCTTTTTAGTACCTGCACAGGTATATCATCGGATGTTTATTTCCAGACATGTATATTGTACAGATACTGGATTGTATATAAATACTTTTGGGATGTAATCAGCTGTTTTACGGATTATTATGTAAACGTTTTGGGAAGTGAATAAAATGCCGGTGATACTGAGTATGGATATGGAAGTTGTAGTTGTAAAAATGTAGAGTTGAAAGTAATAAGTTTAAGAAATAAAATCAACTGCCTTGTGATTATAAAATGCGTTTACTTGCAGAGGGATAGTGATAATTCTATTTTTAATAGAATTATTTGTGCTTAATTTCCTAATTAATTATTTAAATTCTTAATTTATTTTATTAATTATCCCCTTTATTTAATTAAAATTCTCTAATGTGCAAGTAAATTAAATCCGGATGAAACTCAGTCATTTCAGTCGAAATTGGGCTAAAAACGGGCTTAAGGAGATTGGACCACTTCCAAATTGCAGATCGAGTCACTAGTCATCTGGACACGTGTGATGCTAGGTGTTCGTATTTTATTCGCTCCGAAATGATAAGATCGACGGACACCGTGCTAACCTTCTGGAAGATACACGCCGGGCCACATTGCACAACCAATTGGACAAAAAGACGAGTAACGTGAAAATATCTACTCTGCAACAAATCAAATGAATACAAATGGCCAAACAATGCCAACTCATCTAGGATGGAAAATTACCATTGTACCCCTAAGTGTGTGTATAAATAGAACATGAAGGCAATTGAAAAAATCAAGTAGGGTAAGTAGTGTAGAATTTAGGAGTAGTGTAGTTTAGGGTAGAGTAGTTAGGGTAGAATAGTTTTTAGGGTAACTTTAAGTTTTCCTTGTTTTTAGAAAATTTCCGAATAGTTTCTTTTAGCGAGCATTTTATTTTACTATTCATGGTAACTTTCTTTATTTTATGAAGAGTTTTCATTCCTTTGCTAGTTCATTTGTAGTTTACATTAGCAAAGTTTGTTTCCTTTGAATTTGATTTAATGAAGTTTAATGAAAAGTATTTGTTTCTCTTTTACTAGCTCTCGGTTTTGCTAAATTGCTTATGTTTTTGTTTTATTGAAGAAACCTTTATTTTTCCTAGCTCTCAGTTTGCTTTTTTTTTTTTCATTCGGGTGATAAGATTCTTCTTTCATCTCTGCCTTTCGATTTTGGTGCTTTGATGTGGGTTAATGCTGGGCATTGTTCCACATCAATGGTAATGTGGAACCATCGCAGTAGAAGGGAATGAAGCAACCCGAGGATGATGGGTTTCCCTATGCACGTTCATGAAGCTCACGGGTGTTGATTGTGTTAACTTCAGCTGTTGATTTTACATATTTCCTTTCGGTTTTAAGCTCATGTTCTGCTATGCATTATTGATCTTTTCTTTCCTTATTTCATTTTTATTTGTCTGCACTTCATGAATCGGGTTTTTTGTTTACTGCATTTAACATTAGCTTTCCTTGTTTTTACTACATGTTGTTAAGCTTTGTAGTTCAAGGCAATTGCTGCATTTCATTCTAGAATTGTTTCATTAATCCCACTAGATTTGCCAGCTATTTTATGTTTGATAGACGTTGATTTCATTGGATGCAGTGAGAAGTGTCTTTAGTGTTGCTCTGTTCGACTCTATTTATGTTATTAGTGTACTGTTTATTTGGTTAGTTTGCTGGAATGGTGAGATAGTTATTGGCAGCAGCAACCTTTTATGTTCTTTATTGTTTTGTGCTTTCGTTTTCTTTGTTTTACTTCCTTAACTTTGTTACAGTTTGATGCTGATACTTGTTGTTAATTATCTTAGTTTGTATTTGATGTTTAATGCTTAGCTTCAGCATTGCTTGTGGGAATCTGAGATGAGCAAGGTCGGTGCAAGGTGAGTAGCTGGATTAATCTTAGCAGCTGCAAACTTGGAGGCATGTTCTACTTGGGCGTAGGTTGCTTGATTATCAGATGCAGCTTCTGCTGTTGTAGCAATCCCTTGGTGTCCTGTTGTTGTGCATGAGTAGGCCAGATGAATACAAGGTGATAGTAGCAGTATAGGCGTACTGGAGGCTTGCAACAAGTGATGTATTGCTGGACAAATCCGACCAGAGCATGAACCGAGAGCAGGAGCTGGGCAGACCAAGGACGAGCAGTAAACAGCAGAAGCAGACCTCACCTGGAGTAGTACCTGGTCAGGACCGAGAGCACTTGGAATGAAAATTGGAGAAGAATAATGAACAGTGCACAGTCGGGACCACTTAGTTGGATAATTAGCTAAGGCCTTGTTTGGCCATTGTATTTTAGCTATAAAACTCATTTCCATGCATTTTAGAATAGCTTAATTTCAATTTAATTTGTTAGCTTAAGAAGTTAGAATTTTAAATGTATTTGCATGATTAGTTATAATTCAATTGCTTGATTAGTTCAGAATTTGGATTTAATTATGTCATTAGTTAATTTTTATTTTAGTAATAGGTGTTACAATTAGAATTAAATTAGAGAAAAATCATTTTATGCATTTTTAAGTTTTCATTTTAAATTGAAAATTCCAAAAATATTTATCATGCATTAGTTAGATTTTATTGTTAAGTTACTAATTAGATATAATTAGGATTAATTTAGAATTAATATTTTAGGCATTTAGACTTATAGTTATTTTCTTAAATTTTCTAGGATTTTATTTCATTAAATTTTAAGTTAGTTTAATTTGCATTTTTATTAAGTAGTTTAATTATATGCATATTTTATTTTAGGTTTGCTTAATTTTAGTTTAATTAATTTTGTTTCTTAGTTTTTATAATTGCATTTTAGTTAATTGCGTTAATTACTTTTAACTGTTTTAATTATTTTTGTAGGTATTTACTTTTAGTTGCTCGGAGCTCTGTAAGTAATTTTTGCTCGGTTTTATTTTTTTTAGTTTATAGCTTTTATTATTTTCAGTATTGTTAACCTTGTAGATCACCCATCAACAATTCATAATTTGCTAGGATATACTTAGGGTAAGATTAACCGGTAGTTAATTAGGCTTATCAACTTCTCTGTGAGATGATAATCTGAGACTCAAATCTCATTATTACGTGCACGACCCGTGCACTTGCGGAGATACATCTAGTTCGTATCAGATAGGATATATTATAAAAAGTTATGCTGCCAAAATTTCTGGCAAAAAAATTAAATGGTTAAAAGAATAGGTAAAGAAAGAAATGAAGTAACCTACATTGTGCAGGAATGCAACCTAAGCAGAAAAATAAGATTTAAAGGAAAACGTTAGCCCTTATTTCTGCGCTTCTGAGGCGTTACATTTTCCCCCTCTACAGAGTGCACACAGTAGTCTAGTGAATGACTGAAGAGTTGTATCCAGATATCCGCTGCTCTCCATCGCCAAGAGGTATACACACGAGAATCTTTTTGTATCTAAACATGTAATAGCACAATAATCATTTTGTATTGTAATATGGGGGATGTAAGTGTTAACAAACATGTATAAGTATAGAACTTAAACTTTCAAATGTATGTGTTTGCTCTTGATTAATTGAAAGATGAATGGTAAATGATGATTAATACTGACTCATAGCCTAACTGTTATTGGTGAGTCTTGTTCACGACCGGGAAGGGAAATGAAAAAATAAAAAATTTATGGTGATTTTCGGATGAAAAGGATGAAAAGGAGTCATGACAGACATGCTACTCGAGATTATTCTGGAACTCGGTAATATTGTGCTGCAGCAAGGCGAAAGAGGTAAGAGATGTATCCTGAGTAGTGTTAGTTTTCAAAACAACCTACTTGAAACTATGAAATCTGTTAGTATGCCAAGAGATTTTAAAGAAAGACTTTCCGAATTTGAAAAGCTACTTTTCGTATAAAAGTGAAGAATAACCCTTTTCCCTAAACACTCCGAGCATGTTTTTTGATATTTTTTAATGTGTTTATGATTGAAAGATTTGTGTTTGATATGTAATGAGTATTTGGAAAGAATACCTATATGTGTTTAAAATTTTGAAAAAAATGATTGTGTTATGTAAAAGCGATTTTGAATATGATTGTAGGGGCCACCTCTTGAATCCTACGAGACCAACGTGCCACTCACTATGGAGGCCACCTCTTGAATCCTACAGGACCAACGTGCCACGTAGTGTGGGGGTCACATCTTGAATCCTAAAGGACCAAAGTGCCACACAGAAAGACTTTTGAAAGTTTGTTTTGAGACTGAGGCAATATGTAAATTTGAACATTTGTCATGCTTAGCCCGAGTGGGGTTTTGAAACATCGTGGTGCATTACTTTTGGAGACTTGGGTGCGGTCAGCCTCTCGTGATTGCATGCCTGATATTTGTACTCCTCAGAACGTTTCTGTTTCGCCACCTTCCATTCTGAATATGTTTGTTTAGTTGAGTAGGGCACTGCACGACCCTGATCCAGTCTACAGTATCCTTAGCATGGCCATTGGTACCTTATATGTTATGTGAACATGACTTATGGTTAAAACATGAAAATGCCTAGTCTCTATAACTTATATGTCTGATTTAAAGAAAAGTGATATGTTCCTTATCCGTCTTGACTCCAAAAGAATAAGTTTTGTATCCGTTCCGATTTGAAAGAATAAGTTTTATATCTGTTCTGATTCGAATGATTAGCTTAGTATCCATTTGATTTGAACGATAAGATTTGTATCTATTTGATTTGAATGCTTAATTCTGTATCCGTTTTGATTTTGAATCCGTTTTGAAAGTTAAGTTCTGACATATGTTTGTTTAATTTCGAAGAAATGATAAACATTCAGATTATGTTAATTTGATTCAGTTTTGAAAGTAAGTATGCACATTTGAGAAAAGTATATGAATATAATGATCATTTTATTATGTATGGCGAAAAACCTATGATTATTTTGATATTATACTTTTCACTGCTTGGATGCATTACTTACTGAGCTTGATGAGCTCATCCCCCTTTTCTTTCCCCCTTTCAGATTACTTCCAGTGATAACACTTATACTTGCCGAGTATTGGTCGTGGACGAGCAGACCCGACCCTCTTTTGGATAGCTTCTGTGTAAGTCAGGTATACTATTATTTACTTCCAGACATTAGGTAAAGCATAGACTTCTAATGTAAAAGGTGATTTTGGGATGTAAGTTAGGTGTAAATGTTGATAAACAAAGTTGTAACTACGCAGTTAATGAGAGGTATATAATTTAATATTGTAGATGTTTTGATATGATGATGAGATATGATGATGACTAAGAAAAGAGATTAAAATCAACTGGATTGTGGATATAAACTGCGTTTACACCTTGCAGGTTGGTTAGGTCTAATTGCAGCCGTTATGCTGTCAAAATTTTTATAAAATAAATTGGTTAAGTATGTGACACGATAGGAATGCAGCATAAGTAAAAGTTTAGAAAAGTTTAAATTAGCCCATTTTTTCGTGCTTCTGGGGCATTACATAGGTGTTTGGCTTTCAAAATTTTAAAGATTTTAACTTATGCATGAAGCATATTTGAGTTTTTTATGAAGTTATAAATCAAAAGTTTTCAAGAAGTGCTAATTTTCATAACACATATTTAATGAAATTTTTTACATTTTCACTTTTCTTTTCAATAATTTACAAAATTATAAACGAGGATTTATATTATTTCGCATTAATTTATTTATTTTGTATTTTATTCATTTGTTTTATTCTAATTAGCAAAAGTTTTATTTTATTTTATTTTATTTATTTGCTTCTCTTAAGAACTAGTGATTATTTAATGATGTTTAGTATTTTATTTTTTCATTTATTAAAAATATACAAAAATTTTATTTAATAGTTTTCAATATTCTATCATACTTTTATATTAAATTTACCGAACGTTAATTTAACTTCTTTAAACAACACTTTAAAAAAGCTCTACTTAAATAACATTTTTTTATGAAAGCTTCAGTTAAGCCAAACACTCTAAAGACATTGAATAGCCAACAAGTGAACGATGACAAAACTGCCTAAATGATATGCAGTAAAACCTTTAACTTAATACTTTTGGATCCAGTATTGAGTATTAATTTAAAGAGTTTTCCCATGTAAATTGTTATTATCTTAAAAAAAAGTGTCTTTGTAATTTTTATCATCTATATACTCCTCTAATAGCTCTATAGTCTTTAATTTTCATAAAAATCTCCTCGCAAATATATTTTTAATATATTTTATACCGTTTTAGTTCTTGAAATTAAAAAATCTTAAATATGGTAGTCTTTTACAAATTAATGTATTGAAGTGCTTTCTAGTTTCTAGTTCCTGATTTATGTAATATTTTTTGTATTTTTATCAAATTATTAATTTATACAATAGTCAATACTAAAATTTTACTTTAGGTTTTAAAACAAAATTTTCATTATTACGATAAAGAGATTTATTAATTTCTTATATTAACCCAAGTTGGGACCATGATTTTTCTTAATTTAGAGAGCTTATTCATATAGAGAAGATTAGTTTATAGGGGTTGTAAGACCCGAAAAGTTGTGAATGTAACCTTTATGACTTGTGATGTATGAGCAAGTCACATTTAATGTAAATTATGAGGAATGTATATGTGAGTTTGTAAATGTGTATGTAATAAATACATGCAAGTTTTAAAGTGTATAGCAAGTGTAAGAGGGATATTTCCATGAGTGGAATGTGACTATATTGAGTTTTGAGTGGTGAAGTAAATTGAAATAAAGATGCATAAGTTTTGTACTTCCATTTGGTGATATATTGTATACCTTTGGATATACAATGAATGCACACAAGTTTCAATGTATATCAAGTATGAATAAATGTCATTTTCAAGCCTTAAAGGAGGTTGGATGAGAAAATGACTATGGTAGCAAAATCTAGGAAGTTTTGGTATGAGTTACTGCAGAAAACTGCAGTAAAATTTGAAAAATATGAATGAGGGATCGATCTCATGGGATGAGAGATTGATCTGGAAGAGCCAAAACTGCTTCTGTTCGAGCAATGGAACAGGGCAGATCGATCTCCAAAGGGGCCATATCGATCTGATAAACATTCTGTGTTAAAGGAATCGATCTCTGAAGAGCCAGATCGATTTCCTTAAGCTATTGACTTGCAATTGATCGATCTCATGCAAGAGCAGATCGATCTCCTTAAGGTTCTGTGTTATGAAGATCGATCTCATGCTATGAGCAGATCGATCTCATCAAGTATGAAAGGTCGGTTTCAAGAGGAAAAATGCAAAGCAGATCGATCTCCTAGGGTAGTAGATCGATCTCATTAAGACAATTCTATAAATACTAGACTTCTGCACTTCATTTTCCCGGGATTCACTATTTCATTCAATAACTAAAGTGTAACCTAGCCAAGAAACACTAGAAAACTTCAGTTTGTGATCAGTTTTGAGTGAGATACAGTTGAGCAAATTTATTCTTAGCAAGAAGAGAGAAACATACTTGGAAACAAAGGATTGAAATCAAGAGTTCAAGGAGCAAGGAGGATTTTACCATTTTGGTGACAAAGGAAGGAAATCTCAGCTAGGTAAGATTTAATGCACCAAGTTGATATATGTTAAACTAGGTGTATTGATGAGTTGATTAGTATATATATGAAATGTTAGAAATGAAAGGAGCATGAACAAATCACTATGACCTAGATATTGGTGAGAAAATGAGGAAATCATGGGGAAATGGTGTTAACATTGATTTAATGATGGAATATGTATGTATGGAAGATTATGAGGTAATGAGATGCATAAATTGGAAATAAGGAGAAATAAAGATAGTTATGTGAAAATGTGGTTTTAGACCATATTTGGAGAAAGTGAGGAATACTAAGTATTAAATTGAGATTTGGCAAATGAAATGAGTATAGAGTGATATACTAATGCCAATATTTATAACAGCTTCAGAAATCACATTGGAAGCTGATCGGACTGCAAGAGTTAGTAGAAAACGAGGAAGAGAGGTGACTTGATGTGATTCGAGGTAAGGGAATTTCGTGAGTAGCTAGAGATGGCTACAAGTATATTGAATTAGAGTTTTGATATTATACTCTATATGAATTCCCTGAATAGACATGTTGTTGTGATAGGAACCAATGAGATAAAGTGTGATCTTATCCAAAAATAGGGTGCAAACACCTTAGAAGCATATTGTGACCCAAAATGCATGAGCTGTATGATAGAATGGCTAATGTTTTCATGTATGTGCGAAAACAGCACATTTGAGTGCTTATTTGATTTCCTCGTGTGAAATGTGATTTTAGTAGCCATCTATTTGGTTTTGTGTGAAAACCATAAGTGTTAGAGACTACTCGCACTATATTTTGAGATATGCATCATAAAGTACTGGAGTATATACTCGTACTAGATTTAAATGAGATTTTATGCATGTTAGAGTACTGGGAGCATAACTTGTACTCAGTTTATGATTTATGCATATAGAGTATTGGGAGCTTTGTTCATACTCAGTTTTTACATGATAGAGTGCTGAGAGCATTGCTCGTACTCGACTTTTCATGATTTATACATGATATAGTACTGGAGTAATAACTCGTACTTGATTTAAAAAGAGAATTATGCATTAACCTAGTGCTAGAGGTTACTCACACTAGTGTTTGATATTTTGAAATGCATATACAGTGTTTAAGAGGTGGAGTATTGATTGTGACTCATACTCAAGACGCGCACTGTAGTTTTTATGTGATATATAAGGCATGTTAAAGAGAAAAATCGTGACAATTTCCTCTGTGTAGACTGAGTGTCACACTGTTGAGATGTTCACACGTGGATTTAGAGACGTGGCATTTATTTCATAGTCTGAGGGCTAAGACTTATGGTAAGCACCCTGACTATGATGTATTTTCATGGTATGGGGACTAAGACCTATGGCAGGCATCCCGACCATGAGGAGAGGGTCCATGGGTGTATGTTGTCAGGACCCCTTCTCAATCCATGACTTTAACCAAAAACCACAGCATTTTTTTTTTTTTTGCATTTTGACTTACCTTTTAAAGAGCCATCTATCATATTATGTGCTTAAGTGTGCTTAAGTCACATCAACAATTCGGTCTTAAGGACCTAAAAATTTCGATATACGTTTAGTATACCTTAATGGGCTTTAAAATTTTCACCTTAGGCCCATTACGTTTTTAACCATTAAATTTATTCCGGAATCCTTTCGAATAATTTTTCCTTACTTCTGGGGATGATTATATTGTATTCTGGCCAAGAATATTTTTCCCCAAATTTTCCTCCACACTTAGGTTAATTTTTAACCATGATTAGTCAACTATGGTAAAAGTTCACTTTCTTAAATATAGTTGACTTTTTCCTTAACCATTGACTAAGTTGACTTTTTCTTAAAATTTCGAAAATGTCATATCTTATGTCTTACACTCTCATCTTTATATTCCAACCGCTCCCGGTGGATAATTTCACCCGAAACACCTTATCTTGCCAAAAAGGTCCATTTTACCCTTTTTAGCTTTTACTCTCATTTTGTATGTTCGGGACTAAATCAAGCTGACTTGCCTTCATGAGCTCTCTACGCTCTCTTATTTTAAGTTCTTATTTTCAGTCAGAATGATTTAGATTTACTCAGTTTAGCCTATGACACTTATAGTTCACATTAGGCTCTTTATGTAGCTTTTGCGTGTTAAATCATTTCACTAACACTTTATGTCTAGTAAATACTCTTCTTATGATTCAACTATAATAACATAGTGTTCATACACATAGGAATTATAAGGAATAAGCTACAAAAAATCTGGGTCTGACAGATGTTGTACCGTGCGAGTGGTATGGAGTACACTGTATCGTGTGGTGGAGTTAAGGAGTTTTTAGCTGGCGGTTGTGATGGACTGACCCCCCTCCCATTACAGCAGTGATACTCGTACATCGAAATCTGTGTTTCTTGGTATTTCATCATTTTAGGATATGGTCATAGTCTAGGAGAGTATTGCATTTAGCCACTGAGTCTTTCATGATATATCACTTGTTTTCATGATACAGTTAGACCTAAGAGAGGGGTCAGAAATCGGTTATTGTGTTGTGTTGTGAACTGCCATATTTACTGAGATTTATATGTAAATGACATGATTTCTATAAAGGCATTTCGAAAGTATAAAGATGCATTGTTTTGCATGAATGCCTACATTTGATAACACAGCATGATTTTAAGTACATGAAATTTATTCTGTACTATTATTATATCATTTTGATACATGCTTTGAGATGAGAGAAGGAAAGGCAAAGCCTTATTTTCAGCAGATAGTGTGGTTGTCTACTTGCTTGCCTGATTTCTTTATTGAGCGCGTTGTTTGCTCATTCCCCCTTTATTTTCCCCTCTCTACAGATCATCCGCAGTAGATTGAGTCCGGCTGAGGTATAGCATTCCTTTTTGTCCACTGCCAATTCCCATAGAGCAGAAGGTATACACATCGCGTAGTATTTTGTATCTGAACAATGTATAAGCACAATGATGTACACGTTTGTAATATTTAAGGATGTAATTATGTTAATGTAAGTAAATCTACTTATGAGAAATATGTACTTACAGTCAATAAATTCTTATGATGACATGTATGTATGATGAAATAAGAATGATAAGATGAGAGAGAGAGTGATGACTAATGCTGAATCATAGCCCAACTGTTGGTGAAGAGAAAGGTAAGTAAAAACCGAAAAATTTGTAGTGATTTTTGGTAAGTCACGAAAATGAGGTCATGACAGAATGGTATCAGAGCAGAGTTGGTTTGATGTAAGTTGGTATTAGTTTAGGAAAGTTTACATCTCCATATTAATGTGCTTGTTCAGTTACAATTGTGTATACAAGATGGGAATCAGACTAATTTACGGTTGTGAATGCAGGAATTTAGTCATATGGCTAATACCAGTCGTGGTAGAGGGACGAGAGGTAGGGCTCAAGGCCGTAGAGGGAGGCCAGAGTCCTGAGATGAGACTACTGGTCAGACTGAGGTACCAGAGATTGCTGAGGCATGCTTCACGAGGATTGAGCTTAGCCTAGAGATGATAGTGGAGTTGCTGGCACAGACTAGGCCAGGTAGGTAGGAACAGGATGCAGAGATTGCGACAGGAGAAGCAGTTGCACCTGACACACTTATACAACCTGCACTTGAGATACCACAGGCTGCAGATACTCCTACGCCCCCACCAGTTCAGGATAGTAGTGGATTGGGATACGGGTGTGAATTGGACAGATTGCGACAATTCCAGAAGCTTGGACCTCCATCTTTTTGAGGGGTCAAGGACCCAGTTGTTGCTGAGGAGTGGATTGGAGAGATAGAGAAGTTGCACCGATTCTTCGAGTGTACAACTTCAGAGAGGGTCACATTTACTGCATTCCTACTGAAAGGAACGACAGAGCATTGGTGGAAGTCCATCAGGCCTATATTGAGAGCCTGACATGCTGAAATTAGTTGAAAAATATTTTTGGATGCCTTCAGGAGGTAATTTGTTCCAACTACGACACAGCAGAGGCTGCAGGCCAAATTCTTAGGGTTAAGCTAGAGAAGTCTATCAATGGATGAGTATGAGATGAGATTTTTAGCCCTGGGAAGGTATGACCCCGATACCATATACAGTGAGACTAGGAAGGTCCGTAAAATTATAAATGGACTAAGACTGGTGCTACAGTCTAGATTGGTACCATTGGATATTAGTACATATGATAAGGCAGTGCGTAGAGTGCAATTATGCGAGCAGGACTATGAGAGGAATGTCTCTGAGTTCGAGAAGATCAGTCAGAGCCAAGAGAAGGATAGGAAGAGACTGGTTAGAGATAGAGAATACAGTTATTGAGGAGGCAGGAGACTCTTCGATAAGAGACCATGGATAGAGGAGGTACGAGAGAGACCAGTTAGACCTCCTACATACCCGGCTATAGCTCTGGTGAAGGGCATTATGATTGGAGGACCGAGGCCTACTACTGATCAATGCAGTAGATGTGGTAGATATCATGGTGGTAGACCTTGTTTGATGAGTCCTATTATGTGTTTTCGATGTGGGAAACCAGGACATATTGCCAGAGTTTACCTAGAGATAGTTGAGACTGCCCCACAGAAGGGTAAGGGGTCAGAGAGAGCTCCAGTTGATACGTCTACTCCGAGGAGGAGAGTGATGGTAGAAGATAAGGGGAAGCAAGTTATGGGAAAAGGGCGAGTGCATGCTTTGGACTAAGGGACAGCTGATGCTTCATCAGATGTGATTAGAGGTAACATCCTGATTTATGATTTAAAAGCACATGTATTAATTAATCGTGGTACCACACATTTATTTGTATCTCCTTCATTTGCATGTAAGTTAGCAAAGCATGTAAAACGTACTCCTTTTAAATAGGATGATGTTAATTAGTACGCCTATGGATAATAGTCAGCTAGTGGTGTCACGACCCAAATTACCTAAAAATCCCTACAAATTTTTCGCTTTTTCATTTCCTTACCCATCGTGAACAGTTACACTACTAAACAGTTAGGCTATGATTCGGTGTTAGTCACCTCTCACCTATTTACCATTCCATTTTCATATTTCATTTACATATCAATTTATTTGAACTAAATACATCCCCAATATTAAATCCATATACAATACTGTGCATCTATATGTTCAGATACAAAAATTATATAAATGTGTATACCTGGTCTTGCTAAGAAGCAGCGAATAACCGAGATGCGAGACTATTGTCGCTCTCTTCTACTGAATATACCCTGTGGGGTGGAAAATGAAAGGGTGAGCGAAACGTGCTCAGTAAGGCAATAATGTAAGCAGGTAGATAACTATACTATCTACGTGCTGATAATGTCATGATGTAAAAATCATTTACTTTCGGAGCATGAGGTAAGATTAAAACAATGCCACATGTATGTATATATCATATACAAGAAATCATGAAATCGACATATAAAGCACACATGGAAAATCATCATGTATGACATCTCATACTCGTCACATTAAAACTTATTTATTTCATCATAAACTCTTCACTTTAAAACTCATTTGTTTAATCACAAAACTCATCACTTTGAAACTTATTTGTTTCATCATAAGTTCATCACATTTAAAAACTCATTTGTTTCATTATAAAACAACTTCATCAAGGTCAAACCCATCTCTCGGGAATACCTTGATTCATCAAATCACATCTCTTTTAAAAACATAAATCGGGACTACCCCTCCATCGGGTTTGTCCTGGTCTATCCAGACCGTATGATATCATGTGAGGCATGTAGGTTACTGTATGAAAAATCGAGGACTATGGCCATACTATGTCCCTGTGATCCCAGGCTACACAGATCCCGGTGTGCGGGGCATCACAACTGCAACCGGAGGTGGGGTCAAGTCCTACCCGCCAGAATATCAAGTAACATCATAGAGTCATCATGACTGCACGGTACAGTGTACTCCGTGTGACATACACGGTACATCGTACTCCGTGGACCCATATCATAGTCTGGGGGTGCTTACCGTAGGTCTTATCCACCCCAATACTATGTCGATAACCAACCCATGTCTCAAAGTATGCGTGCGAGCATCTCAACTCTCTGTGACACACAGTCTACAGGAGGCTTCCGCACGACTATATGCATGTCAACTCACGTCTAGTGCGAGCGAAGCTCCAGCACCACGCTATGCATATCATGATATCTAAAATCTCGTGCGAGCGAAGCTCCAGCACGGTTTTGTGCACACACAAATTTCTCGTACGAGCAATGCTCCAGTACGGCTTTTCATGAGAATAAATCAGTAAACTTGAGTGCGAGTAAGACTCTAGCACTCTTTTTACTTGTATAAATACGATAGGTGGCTAAATCTTGACAAAACATCTTTTAAAATAGTAACCGGTACAAACCGGTACCCTTTCGTATATTTCACGAAATCAATAGCCAACCTATGTGCATATTTTCTTAAATCAAAGCAATATAATCATATAAAATATCAAAACATGAAAATCATGTAATTTGTCTGCCTTACTACCCTTTTTTGTAAATTTTTACTCTCAGGGGCAAAATCATCTTTTTCTTTATTCACCTAAGCCCCGATTTTTACAGAAATTATTATTTCATTTCTAGATGCTGTAAGAAATTTCTAAACCCTGTAAATACCCTCAAAATACGTATAGAAATCTCTATACGCCTACAAAATTCCCTTACCTCGATTCTTGTCGAGTCTGACCTTTTTTTTTTCACTGTTGTCTCGTCGCGCAGTCCGATATGCTTCCAATCAAACCTCCGAAACTGCGTAATAATATTCCTCAGATCAGATATTATACAATTTAATTGTATTTCCTATTTTTTGGGCTTAATTTAAATCATTGGGCCCATTTACCCCTATTGGGCCCGATTGCACCTTAATGGGCCTTAATCGGCCTTAAGCCCGTTTTCCACTTAATTTTTTTTACACTATCGAGGCCTATTGGGCTTATTCAGCTTACCGATAATTATCGGGCTTCGTTCCAAACTCATTGGATAGCCCGTATACCATTTACGGTAATTACGTTGTAAATTCGATTAATATTCCTTTTATACAGAATTAATCCATAAATTTCGTAAAATAATCGAAACTCTGTATTAAAGGATTCTAATTGTCGAAATTAAAATGTACTTACCCAATATAATGCGGGATACGAAAATCGGAGCTCAATCGGCTCTCGTTCGGGTTTTATCGTACAACTGCACAATTATATATTTAATCCCGGGTTACTTTCAGATTAAATGTAATTTAAATAAATTTCCCGAAAGTCAAATTGGTCACTTTTGACCTCTTACCGACTTACCCGCAGTCCGGTGTATCCCCAAAAATTCTTTCCCTTTTTCCTTTTTTCTCTTTTTCTCCCTTTTTCCCTTCTTTCTTGGCTGAACCGGTTCAGTCCGGTTCAGACCCGGTTCAGCCCGGTCCGGTTCAGCCGGTTCAACCCGATTCACCCCTTTGCTGAACCGGTCTGTACCGACTCAGACCATTCCGCCGCCGTTCACAGCGTTTTCGACCGGTTCTCGGCTCGGTTCTCGCTCCATTCGACTCGTCTGCACTGGGGGAGTGTTCGGCTAGGGTCGGGGTTGGCCGAATCACGCCGGTGGCCGCCAGATTCGTCTTCTCCCTCCGCGGCACTCTCCCTCTCGATCCGTCGGATTCCGGTGGTTTCGCCGGCCAATACCGGTCTCAAAAGAACCGGCTCCTCCTCCTGAACTCGTCGGTACCCACCGTTCATGTCCAGCTTCCGTGGATCGTCGAGATCCACCTCGTTTTTCCCGCGGTCTTCTCCTCCTCTGTTCGCCGGACACGGCCATCGTCGGCGCGCGTCACCGGTGCCCAAGGCTTCGCCGGCCTCTCCTCTTCCTCCTCGGCCATTCGTCGGAGGGTGACGATCGTCGGTGGATGTGGGTCGGACGGCCACGCGCGGTCTCCTTCTCCGTTTTCCCATTCTTCTTCTCTCTCCCTGATAACACTTTCAGATTTCTCTTTTCTTTTTTTTTGAATTATTATTATTATTTAATATTTGTTTTATTATTAAAATATTCATTAAAATAGTCTAAAAAAATCTGAAAATATCTACAATATTATTATTTATTCCAAATAAATAAATTTAGTTTAATTTAATTTGTTTATTATATTTTTAATCATTTTTTTCAGTATAATTTCTCCGTATTTTTGGGATATTGTCCCGGGTGACTTTTCAGTATTTCTAAAAATTTCAGATCTTGATCAATTGGATTCGAAATTGTATAATTCCTCATATTGATCAAGATATCCTAAATCCTTATTTTTTTATTAAATTTTTCTTATCGAATTTATCCCGAATTTTGATCTTTTTACCATTTTGCCCTTGCACGTGTTCGGGATTAATTTACCCCAACTTCCCTTCACGAATACTCATTCATTTCGTATTTTAATTCCTTATTTCCAATCCGAATCCCATTCAGTTGAATTTTTTTATCATTTTTATCCCTCATAAAAATTTACGATTTAATTTCGGGTCTTACAAGTGGAGTATGTGTTAAATGATTATAAGTTGAAAGTAGGGGAAAAAGATATGACAACTAATCTAATACTGTTGAGTATGAGTGACTTTGATGTAATATTAGGAATGGATTGGTTATCAGTAAACCATACTGTTTTAGATTGTTATGCTAAGACAGTCATGTTTCCTAACCTTACGAAATATGTTGTAAAGTTTGATCAAAAGTAATAAAAGTACCATTTATAGCTATATTTGATAATGTACTATGCTGACTGAGAGATATATATGTTGAAGGTTTTATTGCGTACGTGGTTGATACAGATAAGGTATATCCAGAGTTGAAAGATATTCCTATGGTTAGTTAATTCCCAGATGTCTTTTTGGATGAATTGTCAGGGTTACCACCAGACAGAGAGATGGAGTTCAGTATAGATTTGGTGTCTGGTACTGAACCTATTTCGAGACCACCGTATCACATGGCTTTAGTGGAGTTAGAGGAGCTCAAGAAATAACTGCAGGAGTTTTTGGATAGGGGATTCATTAGACCGAGTGTTTCACCTTGGGGAGCACCGGTGTTGTTTGTAAAGAAGAATGATGGAAGCCTCCGATTGTGTATAGATTATCGATTGTTGAATGAGGCAACCATCAAGAATAGATATCCTCTTCCACACATTGATGATTTATTGGATCAACTCCGGGGAGCCCAGGTCTTTTCTAAGATTGATTTGAGGTCTCGATATCATCAGCTGAGAGTAAAGAGTGAAGATGTGCCCAAGATAGCATTAAGAACCCGATATGGCCATTATGAGTTCTTGGTTATGCCATTCGGATTGACGAATGCTCCCACAGCTTTCATGGCTTTGATGAATGATGTGTTCAAGCCATATTTGGATCAATTCGTTATTGTCTTCATAGATGATATCTTTATGTATTCGAAATCTGAGGAAGAGCATGAGGAGCACCTCAGGATTGTATTACAGATGTTACGAGAGCAGAAATTGTATGCTAAACTCAGCAAGTGTGATTTTCGGTTGTCATAGATTTCATTCTTGGGACATATTGTATTGATGGATGGTGTATCAGTAGATCCATCTAAGATTGGGGCTGTAGTTCAGTGGGAACAGTCGAGGACAGTCATCGAGATCAGGAGTTTCCTGGGTTTAGTAGGATATTATCGAAGATTCATTGAGGAATTTTCAAAGTTAGCTGCTCCATTGACACGTCTGACTCGGAAGGGTGTAGCATTTGTGTGGAACGAGGATTATGAGAAGAGTTTTCAACAGTTAAAGAGTCGATTGATCACCGCTCCAATTCTCACTATCCTTACCAGCTCAGGAGGATTTTCAGTGTATATCGATGCTTCGCATCAGGGACTGGACTTTGTATTCATGCAAAATGGGAGGATAATTGCTTATGGATCCAGACAACTAAAGGATTATCAGAAGAACTATCCGACCCATGATTTGGAGTTAGCGACAGTAGTGTTTGCATTGAAGGTGTGGCCCCATTACTTGTATGGAGAGAAATTTCAAATCTTTACTGACCACAAAAGCCTCAAGTATCTGTTCTCACAGAAGGAATTGAACATGAGACAGAGAAGATAGCTAGAGCTTCTAAAGGATTATAATTGTGAGATACTTTATCATCCGGGTAAGGCTAACGTTGTAGCTGATTCTTTGAGCAGGAAGAGCCTTGGGATGTTATCGTACATGATGGTCAGGGAACATGAGTTGCTAGAGCAGTTTGCTAGCCTCAGTTTGGGAGTTATGCCTTCTGACATGGATACGGACTGTGTGATAGCTAGTCTATACTTGGAGCCAGACTTGTTTGAGAGGATCAAACAGGTTCAACAGACTGATCCGTATTGCATTAACATGAGAGGTCAGATACATAAGGGCACAGTGACTAACTTTGAGATAAGTTCAGATGGACTCTGAGGTTTAGAAGTAGTTTGTGTGTTCCCGAGGACCCAGAGCTCAGGAGACTTATATTGACAGAAGCTCATTCGTCGAGGTACACGCTACATCCGAGGAGTAATAAGATGTACCAAAATCTTCAAAAGGTGTACTGGTGGTCAGGTCTGAAGAAAGATGTTATGGATTTCGTGGCAAAATGTCTTGTATCTCAGCAAGTGAAGGTATAGCAACAGAAACCTGCAGGATTATTATAGCCTCTACCTATACCGACATGGAAATGGGAGCATATCATCATGAATTTCATGATGGGTTTATCGAGGACCGTAAGAATCACAATGTTATATGGGTGATTATTGATAGACTGACGAAGTCAGCCCACTTTCTAGCTATGAGAGCTACCGATACTCTGAGTGCATTGGCAGAACTGTATGTATACGAGGTAGTAAGGTTACATGATGTTCCAGTGAGCATTGTCTCTGATAGGGATTCCCGCTTCACTTCTCACTTTTGGGAACATTTTCAGGAAGCCATAGGAACCCAGTTGAGTTTGAGCATCGCTTATCATCCTCAGACAGATGGGCAATCAGAGAAGACTATACAGACCCTGGAGGATATGTTAAGAGCGTGTGTACTGGAGTTTAGAGGCTCCTGGGATGATCATTTGGCACTAGCCATGTTCGCCTACAACAACAGTTATCATGCGAATATCGAGATGGCACCGTTTGAGGCTTTGTATGGCCGTAGATGTAGTTCCCCTATCGGTTAGGAAGAAGTGGGTGATAGAAAGATTTTTGCTCATGATTTGGTTACACAGGCCTTTGAGGATGTTTGGTTGATTGTTGAGAGATTGAGGATAGCTCAGAGCAGACAAAAGAGCTATGCTGACAAGAGACGATGACCACTTGAATTCGCAGTTGGTGATTCAGTATTTCTAAAGATTTCTCCATCCAAGGGTATAGCGAGATTTGGAAAGAGAGGTAAGTTGAGTCCTCGCTACATTGGACCCTTTAAGATACTGGACAGAGTGGGAGATAAGGCATACAGAATTACATTGCCATCAGATTTATCGGGAGTGCATAATGTCTTCCACATTTCGATGTTGAAGAAATATCATCTAGATCCAAATCATATGATTCTGTATGAGCCATTGGAGCTCAAAGATGATTTGACGTATGTAGAGAAACTGATATGGATACTGGATAGAAAGGAGAAAGTCTTAAGGAATAAGACAGGTTAGTGAAGATTCTCTGGCAGCATCACACTTCAGAGGAAGCTATATGGGAGCTAGAGAGTCTGATGCAAAAGAAATACCCCCAATTGTTTAGAGACTAACTTGGTTTTAATTTGGAGGACCAAATTTCTTAAGGTGGGGAGGATTGTAAGACCCGAAAAGTTGTGAATGTAATCTTTATGACTTGTGATGTATAAGCAAGTCACATTTAATGTAAATTATGGGGAATGTATATGTGAGTTTGTAAATGTGTATGGAATGAATACATGTAAGTTTTAAAGTGTATAGTAAGTGTAAGAGGGATATTTCTATGAGTGGAATGTGACTATATTGAGTTTTTAATGGTGAAGTAAACTGAAATAAAGATGCATGAGTTTTGTACTTCCATTTGGTGATATATTGTATACCTTTGGATATACAATGAATGCACACAAGTTTCAATGTATATCAAGTATGAATAAATGTCATTTTCAAGCCTTAAAGGAGGTTGGATGAGAAAATGATTATGGTAGCAAAATCTAGGAAGTTTTGGTATGAGTTACTACAGAAAACTGCAGTAAAATCTGGAAAATATGAATGAGGGATCGTTTTTATGGGATGAGAGATCGATCTGGAAGAGCCAAAACTGCTTCTGCTCGAGCAATAGAATAGGGCAGATCGATCTCCAAAGGGACCAGATCGATCTGCTAAACATTTTGTGTTGAAGGAATCGATCTCTAAAGGGCCAGATAGATTTCTTTAAGCTACTGACTTACAACAGATCGATCTCATGCAACAGCAGATCGACCTCATTAAGTATTAAAGGTCGGTTTCAAGAGGAAAAATGCAGAGCAGATCGATCTCCTAGGGTAGCAGATCGATCTCATCAAGATAATTCTATAAATACTGGACTTCTGCACTTCATTTTCCCAAGATTCACTATTTCATTCAATAACCAAAGTGTAACCTAGCCAAGAAACACTAGAAAACTTCAGTTTGTGATCGGTTTTGAGTGAGATACAGTTGAGCAAAGTTGTTCTTAGCAAGAAGAGAACAACATATTTGGAAACAAAGGATTGAAATCAAGAGTTCAAGGAGCAAGGAGGATTTTACCATTTTTGTGACAAAGGAAGGAAATCTCAGCTAGGTAAGATTTAATGCACCAAGTTGATATATGTTAAACTAGGTGTACTGATGAGTTGATTGGTATATATATGAAATGTTGGAAATGAAAGGAGCATGAAAAAATCACCATGACCTAGATGTTGGAGAGAAAATGAGGAAATGATGAGGAAATGTTGTTAACATTGATTGAATGATGGACTATACATGTATGGAAGATTATGAGGTAATCTTGTGAGATGCATAAATTGGAAATAAGGAGAAATAAAGATAGTTATGTGAAAATGTGGTTTTAGACCATATTTGGAGAAAGTGAGGAATACTAAGTATTAAATTGAGATTTGGCAATTGAAATGTGTATAGAGTGATATACTAATGCCAATATTTATAACAGCTTTAGAAATCACATTGAAAGCTGATCAGACTGCAAGAGTGAGCAGAAAACGAGGAAGAGAGGTCACTTGACGTGATCCGAGGTAAGGGAATTTCGTGAGTAGCTAGAGATGGCTACACGTATATTGAATTAGAGTTTTGATATTATAGTCTATATGAATTCCTTGAATAGACATGTTGGTGTTATAGGAACCAATTAGATAAAGTGTGATCTTATCCAAAAATAGGGTGCAAACACCTTAGAAGCATGTTGTGACCCAAAATGCATGAATTGCATGATAGAATGGCTAATGTTTTCATGTATGTGCAAAAACAGCACATTTGAGCACTTATTTGATTTCCTTGTGTGAAATGTGATTTGAATAACCAACTATTTGGTTTTGTGTGAAAACCATAAGTGTTAGAGACTGTTCACACTATATTTTGAGATACGTATCATAAAGTACTGGAGCATATACTCATACTAGATTTAAATGTGATTTTATGCATGTTAGATTACTAGGAGCATAGGTCGTACTCAGTTTATGATTGATGCATATAGAGTATTGGGAGCTTTGCTTATACTCAGTTTTTACATGACAGAGTGCTGGGAGCATTTCTCGTACTCGACTTTTCGTGATTTATACATGATATAATACTGGAGCAATAGCTCGTACTTGATTTAAAAAGAGAATTATGCATTAACCTAGTACTAGAGGTTACTCGCACTAGTCTTTGATATTTTGATATGTATATATAGTGTTTAAGAGGCGGAGTGTTAATTGTGAGTCACACTCAAGACGCGCACTGTAGTTTTTATGTGATATATAAGACATGTTAAATAGAAAAACCATGATGATTTCCTCTGTGTAGATTGAGTGTTACACTGTTGAGATGTTCGCACGTGGATTTAGAGACGTGGCATTTATTTCATAGTCTGAGGGCTAAGACTTATGGCAAGCACCCTGACTATGATGTATTTCCATGGTGTGAGGACTAAGACCTATGGCAGGCATCCCGACCATGAGGAGAGGGTCCATGGGTGTACGTTGTACCGTGCGAGTGGCATGGAGTACACTGTACCGTGTGGTAGAGTTGTGGAGTTAAGGAGTTTATAGCTGGCGGTTGTGATGGATTGACCCCCCTCCCGTTGCAGCAGTGATACCTGCACACCAAGATCTATGTTGCCTAGGATTTAACCATTTTAGGATATGGCTATAGTCCAGGAGAGTATTGCATTTAGCCACTGAGTCTCGCATGATATATCACTTTTTTTCATGATACGGTTAGACCTGAGAGAAGGGTCGAAAACCGATTATTGTGTTGTGTTGTGAGCTGCCATTTTTACTGAGATTTATATGTAAATGGCTTGATTTCTATAAAGGCATTCCAAAAGTATAAGATGCACTGTTTTGCATGAATGCCTACATTTGATAACACAACATGATTTGAAGTACATGGAATTTATTATGTACTATTATTATATCATTTTGATACATGCTTTGAGATGAGAGAGGGAAAGGCAATACCTTATTTTTAGTAGATAGTGCGGTTGTCTACTTGCTTGCCTAATTTTCTTACTGAGCACGTTGTTTGCTCATTCCCCCTTTATTTTCCCCTCTCTACAGATCATCCGCAATAGATTGAGTCCGGCTGAGGTATAACATTCCTTTTTGTCTGCTACCAATTCCCATAGAGCAAAAGGTATACACATCGCGTACTATTTTGTATCTGAACAATGTATAAGCACAGTGATGTACACATTTGTAATATTTGGGGATGTAATTATGTTAATGTAAATAAATCTGCTTATGAGAAATACGTACTTACAGTCAATAAATTCTTATGATGACATGTATGTATGATGAAATAAGAATGATAAGATGAGAGAAAGAGAGTGACAACTAATGCCGAATCACAGCCCAACTATTGGTGAAGAGAAAGGAAAGTAAAAAGTGAAAAATTTGTAGTGGTTTTTGGTAAGTCACAAAATTCAGGTCGTGACAGGGGTTCTACTGTACTAGCATTTAAGATATAACAATGTTATATAACTTTAGAGCTTTAGATATACGAAATGACTAATAATGAATAAATTCCACACGTAGTCTCTATAGTTTGGGCCATAAATCAGTTTAATTCCTAGGCTTTAAAACGTAACAAATTGGTCCCTAATGTTTTATTGTTGTAACAAACGAGTCATTACGTCACTTAAACCACCATTGTTGCTGTTAAAAACTAGTTAGCGACATGTGGACCACTCATGTCTCCAGTAAACTCTTTTAAAAATGCTGACATGGAATTTGGAAATAAATTGTGATGTATCTTTTCTCTTTCTGTTCGTTAAAATTGAATAAAATTAAATTGAAAAATAAAATTAAATAGTGTTGCAAAGGGAAGTTCACGTTAGGATGCTTCCTGTTTACAATGGGTTTAGTGTTTTATTTAAAAAGATTCCTTCAATTGGATTTCAGGTTATCAGCAAGAAATATGCTCAGTTCAAACTTAAGTCAACCAACAACCTAACTCAAGATAGAGCCCAATTTTATCCAAATAAATCAACCCATAATTCTTTTAGGATTTCTCCTAGAATCTTACTCAAACAAAAAAAATCATCCAAGCGCCTCAAACATAGAGAAATCATACATAAAAAAAAAAAAAACAACCAAGGAAAATATACATATGAGAGAAAACAAAATCATAAGCAACTGTAGGAAAACATAGAAAAAATTTTGCTTTGGGAGATTAGATTTTTTGGGCTTTAAAAGGCATAGTGGCAGATGCTTTTTTAAAGATTTGAAATTGTATTTAGATCTATTAAAAATTATAGGATCTTTAAAGCTTCTAAGTTGATATTTAGATTTTTGAGATCAAGTGGCTTTCATTTGATGTTGAAACATGGCGGTTATTGATAGCGGTTGGTGCAAGTCATGGTGTTTAGAGGGATACCGATGATTATATTGTACAAAAATAGGAAAAACAACATAGGACTTATGAGAACTAATAATATATATTTTTTTTTGGGAAGAGGTATTCGTGAACCAAACTTTTTTTAACCTTTATATAATGACCATCTGTAAGACCCGATTTTTATCATATTTCCTTATGATTCACACAATGTATGGATATTGTTATATGTTAATGGAATCATAAGACGAATGATTTTGATCATATAAATATGAATGAAGTAGTCGAACGTACGTAAAATCTGAAAATGGACAGTTAAGGGATTTCAAAATTAATTTATGAGATTTGAATTGTCCAGATAGAGATACGAATTTTAAATGAGAAATTATAGTGGGTTCAAGAAGGAAAGTCAGCCTAAATTGGTCCCGAACGTGTAGAAGGGTAAAACGGTCAAAAGACCAAAATTCGATATAAATTTGATAAGAAAATTTCATTAAAATATGGAATTGAGAAATCTTGACCAATAACGATGAAAATATTGAATTTCGAGTCCAATTTAATCAAGAAATGAATTTATTGGAATTAATCGAAATTTTCACATCGAAAAATTATCCCAAAAAAATTGAAAAAATATACTGAAAAGATAAAATAAGACTGATAAATTCATTTATTGATTAAATGAATAAAATAAGATTTTTAGAGACATTTTGGGTTTTTTAATGTATTTTAAAGATTAAAATAATAATAAAATAAATTATATAAAAAAATACAGAAAATTGGGAAAGTCCCGAAATCTAGAAACAGTGAAACCGAAACGGAGACTGCGCGTGATCGAACCCCGACGAACCACTGGTGATCGACGAGGCCAGGTGAGGGCCGGGGAAGGAAGAGGAGCTTCAGGTGACTTTCCTGGCACCAGCAACGCGTCGTACCGACGACGAAGCCCGGCGAACGGAGGAGGAAAAGCTGGACGAAAAAAAGGGCTTGATTCTGGCAATCCACGATAGCTGGGTATGATCGGAGGGTACCGATGTGATCAGGAGGACGAGACAGTTCTGTTGGTACCGGTAGTGGCAGACGAAACGACCAGGAATGTCGATGACGGTGAGGGCCCTGAAACGACACCGTTTTGGCCGAGAGGAAAGGGGAAGGAAAATGGAAGGAAAAGGAAGGAAAGGAAAAGAAAAAGAAAAGAAAGAAAGGGGAAAAATGAAAGAAATTTTACCAAGGATGTCTCGAGATTCGGGTAAGTTGATCGATGGTCGAGATTGACCTACGGGTAAATTTTGAAAATTAATTTAATATTATATTTAACGAAAAATAACCCAAAATTGAATATAAAAATTATGCAGTTCGTCGACAAATTGCGAACGTGAGCCTGATCGAACTCCGATTGACGCACCATCGCATAATCTTGGGTAAGTAAAGCTCGTTTACGACAATAGTATGATTATTGCACAATTGGAATTTATTTTACGGATTTCGGATTAATTTCTACATAAAATAAATTATATTTGGATTTTGAATTAATTGTCGTAACTGATATACGGGCTATCCAATGAGTTTTGGAATGAAGCCCGATGAGTATTGATAAGCCAAATGAGCCCAGTAGACTCGAAGAAGGGATTTAATAAGTGGAAACAGGATGAAAAAGGGGTCGAGGCCCATTAAGGTGCAATAGGGCCCAATAAAGTAAAACGAGCCTAGTGCTTTAGATTCGATTAGTAAGAGTGAAATACTAATAAGTATATTAGAACTGACCCGATAGATGGTTATATGCAGTTTCGTAGACTTGGTTTGGAGCGAATTGGACTGAGAGACCTGGTACGGTCGAGACAGGATAAGCTGCCGCGTAATTCCAGGTAAGGGAATTTTACGGACTGCTAGAGGTAACTTTATGCAATTTCGACCTCATTTACATTCCCTAAAATTGTCTGAAGGGTCTAGATTTAAAATAAGAATTTTGGTGCCCGGATGGGCAAATGACCAAAATACCCTTGTGAAGGGTAAAATTTCTAAAATTAGAAAAAGTTGGGAGGAGCAAGAACAAGAGGTTCCTGCTTGTTTCTGAGGTGTTTTGACATGTGCATGGGTAGGCTGGCTAACTTTTAAATAAAAATGCATAGCATTGCATATTTTCAACAATGTGATTTCTTGTAAAAATTGTTTTGAGTTAACAAAGCCGCCTACGAGATTTTATGGAAAAACATAAGACGTGCTAGAGCTTAGCTCGCACGAGTTTTGATTTGTGTGATGCATGCATTAGTGCCGGAGCAGGGGCTCGCATTAGGGTTTTACATGCAGCGGTGCTGGAGTCTAACTCGCATTGAATTTTCACTTGATTTTTGTGACAGGGTGCTAGAGCCTAGCTCGCACTAGTTTTACATGATTTTGACAGAGTACTGGAGCTTAGCTCGTACTAGATCTAATGAGATTTTATGAAATGCGTGCTAGAGCTTGGCTCGCATGAGATTTTCCTTGATTTTATGAGAGTGCTGGAGCATCGCTCGCATTGATTTTATGAGACATGCGATGAGTCTTGCTTGGAGCATCGGGTAGATTGTGTGTCACGCCGATTAAATATGTTCGTACGTGAGTTTTGAGACAGGCACAATTATTGATATGAGATGTGGATCCAAAGAGTACGTTGTACCGTGCAAGTAGCATGAAGAACGTTGTACCGTGCTGTGATTGATTATGTGTCATCTTCGGATGTGAGTGCAATTTTCGGATGCGAGTGATCGAGCAGGACCGACAGGATGGACTGACCCACCTCTCGAGACGGTTCCCGATAGTGGTGAGACCCTACACACAGGATCCATGTAGCAGTGGGATCACGAAGGTATGGCCATAATCCTGGTTATTTGCGTGAGATATATATATATTGCCTAATCTCACATGTTATTACTTGATGTTTTGAGAATCATGTTTTGTGGACTTTTATGTGAGTCTGGATCACCCGAGGGAAGGGTTGGATCCTGACTGAGATATGATTTTAATGAGAATGAAACTGGGTTTTAAACTGAAACTTGCATGAAGTTATTTTTCATGCTATTGAAACTCATTTGTGATGTAAACTGGTTTTACATGACTTTCATTTGTGTGGCATATGGGTATGCGTGAATGTTTATTTTCAAATTATGTGGAGAAAGGGTGGTTTATGCATGGTACCACGTTCATGTAGGTTGTATGGTTACCTACTTGTTCATAAGATTACCTTACTGAGCTTGATGTGCTCACCCCTTTCATTTTTCCTACACAGATTTCTTTCAATAGACTTCCAGACGACTGAATACTACATTCCTGATATCCGCTGCTACTTATCATTTTGAGGTATATACACTTATACATATTGTATCTGAATAAGAATAGCACAGTAATATGTTTGTAGTAACTTTCGAGGGTGTATAGACATTGTAAACACTTGTAAATCAATGGTGGGACTGGCATTGATGCACAACCCAATAGTTAGTGGAGTGTGGTCACGATCAAAGGACAGGTAAGTATGAAAGAAAAAACAAAAAAAATTTACTTTGATTTTTGGGTCGTGACAATTGGTGGTATCAGAGCGAAATTGGTCTGATGTGTGTCAGTGTCAGTAATTAGGAAATTACATCCCCGTGTTACTGTGTTTGGTAGATACTATCGTGTATATTGAGATGGGTTTTAACTAAGAAATGGTTGTGAATGAGGAATATATGCATTATGCCTGTTACCAAATACGGTAGAGGAGGTCGAGCACGAGACAGAGGCCGTAGAGATAGGCCTAAGCCTGTTAGTCTTTCAGAGTCGACCCATGAGACATGAGGAGGTTGAGGTGGAGATTGATGTTGAGCATACTCCACAGGGTCCTATAAAGAGACCAGACAGTATTGAGACACGCTTCACGAGGATGGAGTGGAGTGTAGAAAATATTTTGAAGTTGTTTACTCAGTCTATGCAGGTAGTTAAGGATAGGCAGGGTAAAGCCTGAACAAATGCCTCAGACTATAGAGATTCCCACATCCCTCCTGTATTTAGTGAAGTAAAGAAACCAATAATTACTGAGGACTGGGTGAATCAGATAGCGAAGTTTTATGGATTCTTTTGGTGTATGTCGACCGAGAAATCGACTTTTAAATACGTTTATGTTAGAGGGCAAGGCGGAGTATTGGTAGAAATTCGCTCGACCCATTTTAAGAGTTAGACATCTAGGACTGATATGGGAGATAATTCTGGATCCATTCTAGGTAAAGTATATCCTGAATACTGCTCAGAGGAAGTTACAGATGAATTTATGAGTTTAGTTTAAGGAAACCAAATCTATTGATAAGTATGAATCTCATATTACATCCCAAGGCAAGTATGAACCGATATTGTGGACAGTGAGAGTTGGAAGGTCCGAAAATTCATGGAAGGACTTATATCGTCTATCAAAGTTGATTGGCCCGTTAGATATCACTATTTATGATGAGGCAGTACGTAGATCACAGTGCATGAATAAGATTAGGAATTGCATGCCTCTAAGTTTGAGAAAGGCAATAAGGGCTGAAATAGAGACGAAAAGGAAATAGTGGATAACAGAGATGTCAAAGCGGGAAAAAGACGGTTTGGTAGGAAATTTAGAGTTAGTGAGTTATGGGGTAAGATGATTGGTAAGCCTCAGTGTATCCAGTTTCAGCACTTACACGGATATTGTGATTGGAGGACCCCGACCTACTAATGGGCAGTGTTGGATGTGTGGTAGTTACCACAGAAATAGGCGGTTGAATGAGGGCGAGTGTATGCCTTGGACCAGGACACTATTGATGCTTCATTTGATGTCGTGTAAGGTTGATTGTTAATATTGAAGCAATTATTTTAATTTATCCTGGTACTACACATTTATTCATGTCTTCGTCATTTGCATATAAGTTAGTGAAATATGTGAAGCCTATATCATTAGGTGAAATGCTGAATAGTTAGCACCCCAATGAAGGATAGTCTGCTAATTGAATATGTCGGTAGAGATTGTAAGTTGAAAGTGGGGGAAAAGAACATGCAGACCAATCTCATTCTATGAAATATGAGTGTTTTGATGTAATATGGGGAATAAATTGATTGGCTGCAAACTATGTTGTTGAAATTGCTATTCTAAGATAGCGATGTTTCACCCTAGAAAAGTGTATAGTAAGTTTTAACAAGTAACTAAAAAGAGTTTTGTTATAGTTGATATACGAAATGAGATAAGCTTTGAGATGTGATAGATCCTGAATACAAGATATATTGGAATAAGAGGCCAATGCAAGGTAAGAATATCTCTGATATGTGAAGTAATTTGGATTAAGCGATATGTAGTGAATATGAATTGCGACCAAGGATAAGGGGGGATATATCCATAACCAGTCCATGTGGTCAAGTCTGAGGGTTAATAAAGGTATTTCAAAATACCTCCCCGTTTGAAGACTTGACAGCATCTAGAAGTACACAACCTATAAATTGAAATCGACAGTAGTAATATATACATTTAAAATTAGGGTACCTGCACTTGTACGATAAAGAAATATAGAATTCGATTAATCATGAAGGTTTAAAAACTAAAATTTTATAAAAGCCGTTAATATAAGAAAAGGAAATGACGCGGGTTAGTATCTTAAACAGAAGCGAATTCGAAATGACATTATACATTTATGCGTACATAGGTCAAGGATATGGGTGATTGAAATATTTAGTGGAACTCAACTACGATGAGGTTCTTTTCTCATACTGACATTTGTTCTATGGTAGTGAGCCTAAAAGTTGAAAACTAGACTTGATTTATCTAATCGAACTGGATCAATGTAAGAATAAGTATTTCGTTCTACTATTGATGATCCATTGGGTTAGCTGCGAAGAGCGCAAATTTTTTTTAGATCGATTGGAAGTCTGGGTTTTATCCGTTGAGAATTTAGAATGTGGATGTGCCCAAGATAATTCTTTGTACTCGTTAGGGCATTGATGAATGAGGTATTTAAACTTTACATGGACCGATTTGTTATCATCCTTATTTATGATATTTTGGGTGTATTTAAAGTCTAGGGAAAATCATAAGCAACAATTGGAAATTATTTTTACAGATGATTTGTTGAGAGTTCTCGAAATAGACTACTTTGTTGACACATTTAACTTAGAAAAAAGTTGTATTTGAATGGGATGATAGACGTGACAGGAGTTTGGTGTATTGAAATATGAACTGACCACCGCATTTATTCTCACCATACTCAACAGATTAAGAGGTTTCTCAGGGTATATGGATGTCTTGAAACCAAGATTGGGCTGTGTGTTGAAGCAAAATGAGATGATAGTCACTTATGGATCCAGACAGTTCAAGGACCATGAAAGGACTATCCAGCCCATGATTTAAACTTGGTAGCCGTAGTAATGCACTGAGGGTATGGCGCCATTACTTTTACGGTGAGAAATTTCAGGTATGCACTGATCATAAAAGTCCCAAGTATCTATTTTCATAAAAACAAATGAATATGAAATAACAAAAAGGGTTTAAGCTTCTAAAGGATTATGATTGTGAGATATTGTACCACCCAGGAAATGGCTAATATAGTGGCTGATGCTTTGAGCAGAAAGAGCCTTGGGATGGTAATGGTCAGGGAGTGTGAGCTGTAAAGTAGTTTGTGAGCCTCAGCAGTGATGTGATCCCTTCTGATGATGATAGTGATTATGTGACAACTAGCCTGATGTTAGAACCGAATTTGGTTGACCGGATTTGATAGGCTTAGCATGATGATCGGCAGGGTGTCGATAGTGTTAGTCAGATTCAGATGGGTACTGTGACAGAGTTCACAGTGAGTGATGATGACTTACTAAGGTTTGGAGGTAGAATAATAGCTCCCAAGGACCACAGCTATTGAGATTGTTAATAATAGAAGCTCACTATTTAGGATATACAGTGCATTCGCTGAGCAATAAAATATATCAAAATTTTTGAAAAAAGGGTATTGGTGGTCAGGCATGAGAGAGATATCGGAGAGTTGTGGTGAAGTGTCTCGTATGTCAGTAGATTAAGGTAGAGCACTAGAAGTCTGTAGGATTATTGTAGCCTCTACCAATTCTGACATGGAAGTGGGAGCAGGTTACCATGGATTTTGTGATAGGTTACAGAGGACCGTAGGAATCATGAGGCTATTTGAGTGATGGTCTATAGATTGATTGAGTCTACCCACTTTCTAGTTATGAAAGCCATAGATACTCTGAGTGAGTGAGCAGATTTATATAAGTAAGAAGATTGTGAAACAATAGGTAACATCCTGGAGTATTGTATCAGATAGAGATTCTCGCTTCACTTCCCACTTCTGGGAACATGTTTCAGGAAGCCATGGGAACCCAGTTGAGTGTGAGCACAATGTTTCATCATCAGACAGATGGTCAGTCTGAGAGGACTGTACGGGTTCTGGAAGATATGATGAGAACGTGTTCAATTGATGTTAGAAACTCCTGGAATGATAATTTGTTATTAGCTAAATTGCCTACAACGATAGCTATCACTTGAGTATTGATATGGCATTGTGTGAAGCATTGTTTGGCCGTAAGGGTTGCTTTTCCAAATGGATAGAAAGAAGTGGGTGACAGATAGAAAATTGCTCTCGATCTAGTATAATAAGCCTCTGAGGGTGTTCAGCTGATTGTGAGAGGATGAGAACACCTCAGAACAGATAGAAAAGCTATGCTGACAAGAGATGGGGATCGTGAGGATTCATCGAGTGTGAATCAGTGTGTTTGGAACTTTCTCTTTCTAAAGGTATAATGAGATTCGAGTATTAAATAGGAAGGAGAAGGTGTTGAGGTTTAAGATGATCTCCCTAATTAAAGTCCTTCGGCAGTATTACACTTCGGAGGAATTTAAATAGGAGCTGGAGAGTAAGAGTATGATATGTGTGAAGTATCCGGAGTGGTTTACAGACTAACTTGGTTCTAATTTTTGGAGGACCAAATTTCTTAAGTGGGGGAGATTATGTAAGACCCGATTTTTATCGTATTTCCTTATGATTCACACATTGTATGGATATTGTTATATGTTAATGGAATCATAAGACGAATGATTTTGATCATATAAATATGAATGAAGTAGTCGAACGTGCGTAAAATCTGAAAACAGATAGTTAACGAATTTCAAATTTAATTTATGAGATTTGAATTGTCTGGACAGAGATACGAATTTTAAATGAGAATTATAGTGGGTTCAAGAAGGAAAGTCGGCCTAAATTGTTCCCGCATGTGTAGAAGGGTAAAACGGTCAAAAGTCTAAAATTCGGTATAAATTCAATAAGAAAATTTCATTAAAATATGGAATTGAGAAATCTTGATCAATAACGAGGAAAATATTGAATTTTGAGTCCAATTTAATCAAGATATGAATTTATTGGAATTAATCGAAATTTTTACATCGAAAAATTATCCCGAAAATATTGGAAAAATATACCGAACAAACAAAATAAGACTGATAAATTCATTTATTGGTTAAATGAATAAAATAAGATTTTTGGAGATATTTTGGGTTTTTTTAATGTATAAAACAATCATAAAATAAATTATAAAACAAAAAGAGACAGAAAATCGGGAAAGTCCCAAAATCTGGAAACAGTCAAATCGAAATGGAGACTGCGCATGACCAAACCCTGACGAACCACCGGCGACCGACTAGGCCAGGTGAGGGCCGGAGAAGGAAGAGGAGCTTCAGGTGACTTTGCTGGCACCGGCAACACGCCGTATCGACGCCGGAGTCCGGCGAACGGAGGAGGAAAAGCATACGGGAAAAAGGGGCTCGATTCTGGCGATTCACGGTAGCTAGGTGTGATCGGAGGGTACCAACGTGATCAGGAGGATGAGCCGATTCTGTTGGTACATGTAACGGCCGACGAAATGGCCGGGAACATCGACGACTGTGAAGGCCCCGAAATGGCACCATTTAGGCCGAGAGGAAAGGGAAAGGAAAATGGAAGGAAAAGGAAGGAAATGAAAAGAAAAAGAAAAGAAAGAAAGGGGAAAAAGGAAAGAAATTTTGTCGGGGACGTCTCGAGATTCGGGTAAGTTGACCGATGGTCGAGATTGACCTACGGGTAAATTTTGAAAATTAATTTAATATTATATTTAACGAAAAATAACTCGAAATTAAATATAAAAATTATGCAGTTCGATGACAAATTTTGAACGTAAGCCCGATCGAACTCCGATTTACGCACCATCGCATAATTTTGGGTAAGTAAAGCTCATTTACGACAATAGTATGATTATTGTACAATTGAAATTTATTTTGCGGATTTCGGATTATTTCTGCAAAAAATAAATTATATTTGGATTTTGAATTAATTGTCGTAAATGATATACGGGCTATCCAATAAGTTTTGGAACGAAGCCCGATGAGTATTGATAAGCCAAATGAGCCCAGTAGACCTGAAGAAGGGATTTAATAAGTGAAAACGAGATGAAAAAGGGGTCGAGGCCCATTAAGGTGCAATAGGGCCCAATAAAGTAAAATGGGCCCAGTGCTTTAAATTCGATCATTAAGAGTGAAATACTGATAAGTATATTAGAACTGACCCAATACATGGTTATATGCAGCTCCGTAGACTTGGTTTGGAGCGAATTGGATTGAGATACCTGGTACGATCGAGATAAGATAAGCTCGAGCGTGATTCCAGGTAAGGGAATTTTACGGACTGCTAGAGGTAACTTTACGCAATTTCGACCTCATTTACATTCCCTAAAATTGTCTGAAGGGTCTAGATTGAAAATAAGAATTTTGGTGCCTGGATGGGTAAATGACCAAAATACCCTTGTGAAGGGTAAAATTTCCAAAATTAGGAAAAGTTGGGACGAGCAAGAATAAGAGGTTCCTACTTGTTTTTGAGGTGTTTTGACATGTGCATAGGTAGGCTGGCTAACTTTTAAATAAAAATGTACAGCATTACATATTTTTAACAATGTGATTTCTTGTGAAAATTGTTTTGAGATAACAAAGCCGCCTATGAGATTTTATGGAAAAACATAAGACGTGTTAGAGCTTAGCTCGTACGAGTTTTGATTTGTGTGATGCATGCATTAGTGTTGGAGTAGGGGCTCGCACTAGGGTTTTACATACAGTGGTGCTGGAGTCTAACTCGCACCAGATTTTCATATGATTTTCGTGACAGGGTGTTGGAGTCTAACTCGCACCATATTTTTAGTTGATTTTTATGACAGAGTGCTGGAGCCTAGCTCGCACTAGTTTTACATGATTTTGACAGAGTGCTGGAGCTTAGCTCGCACTAGATCTTATGATATTTTATGAAACGTGTACTGGAGCTTGGCTCGCACGAGATTTCCTTGATTTTATGAGAGTACTGGAGCATCGCTCGCACTGATTTTATGAGACATACGATAAGTCGTGCTTAGAGCATCGCGTAGACTGTGTGTCACGCCGATTAAATATGCTCACACATGCGTTTTGAGACAGGCACGATTATTGATATGAGATGTGGGTCCACGGAGTAAGTTGTACCATGCAAGTAGCATAGAGTACGCTGTACCATGCTGTGATTGATTATGTGGCATCTTCGGATGCGAGTGATCGGGTAGGATCGACGGGATGGATTGACCCACCTCCCGAGACAGTTCCCGATAGTGGTGAGACCCCGCACACAGGATCCGTGTAGCAGTGGGATCATAAGGATATGACCATAGTCCTGGTTATTTGTCTGAGATATATATATGTATATTGCCTAGTCTCGCATGTTATTACTTGATGTTTTGAGAATCATGTTTTGTGGACTTTTGTGTGAGTCTAGAATCCTGACTGAGATATGATTTTGATGAGAATGAAACTGGGTTTTAAATTGAAACTTGCATGAAGTTATTTTCCATGCTATTGAAACTCATGCGTGATGTAAACTGGTTTTACATGACATTCATTTGTGTGGCATATGGGTATGCGTGAACATTTATTTTCAAATTATATGGAGAAAGGGTGGTTTATGCATGGCACCACATTCAGGTAGGTTCTATGGTTACCTTCTTGTTCGTAGGATTGCCTTACTGAGCTCGATGTGCTCACCCCTTTCATTTTTCCTACACAGATTTCTTTCAGTGGACTTCGAGACAAGTGAATATTGTATTCCTGATATCCGCTGCTATCCATCATTTTGAGGTATACACACTTGTACATATTGTATTTGAATAAGAATAGCACAGTAATATGTTTGTAGTAACTTTCGGGGATGTATAGACATTGTAAATACTTGTAAATAAATGGTGGGACTAGCATTGATGCACAGCCCAATAATTAGTGGAGTGTGGTCACGATCAGAGGACAGGTAAGTATGAAAGAAAAAAAATGAAAAAAAATTTACTCTAATTTTTATGTCGTGACACCATCAAAACACACAACTTACTGGTATTTTTGTTAACCATCCACAAGAGTTTACTAGCCTTTCTAAATTGTATTTTATTTTTAAAAATTTTTCTTTTAGTTTTTTATTTTTCAAATTCCATGTTAGCATTTTAAGAGAGTTGACTCGACACAAGTGACGAGTCTACATGTATCTCAATTAGCATTTAACAACAAGAAATACGATTTAAGTGATAGAATAACTCATTCGTTACAACAATATAATGTTAAGGACCAATTTGTTACATTTTAAAGTTTAGGGATCAAATTGTTAAATAGCTCAAACTATAAGGACTACGAGTGTAGTTTGCTTTCTAACAATTTAAAAGATAAAAAACTAATATGTAGTGTTTGACATTTCAAACAGCTAGGAATTACAATATTTAAAAGGTTATTAAATTCTTTTATTATTGCTTTTATTATTAAAAGTAATAGTTACAACAATTTCCTCTGTATTTTAATTTTAAAACAATATTTTAAAATTTTAATCATATTATTATTTTTATAAACTTGGATAGAGTTGAATTGATATACATAATAAAGATGTGCAACTACGTTGAACCTTTGATTAATGTAGTAGCAATTCTCGTTCCCAGCCAATAGTGTGCCATGTGCATGAAACTTTGACTTTATAAGGGATACAAGAAATTGCGATAGACACATAATGATTAAGGCGTTTATAAGCACTTTATTAAGTAAGCACATTACAGCCTTGTGCTTGATACTGGTTTTAGTGAGTAATCTGGAAACTTGCCCAACCAAACTTCACAGGAACAACCTTACTCTAATATTTACATAAGTGAAATCTATCAAGAGTGATCCTTTAACTAATACACTATACTCATAATGAGTTATAGATTTCACTAAGATTTTAAAAAAATCAACTCTCGAAATTTTGCATTAGTTAGGTTACAAAATGAAGCGTGCAAATTATAGAACAAAATAAAATCTTGTAAGATGTAATCAAACAAAACATTATATTGCCAAAAATTGTTTTAATTCAACATGAGATAGCTAAACATAGCACTATATTATATTCTATAGCCAAAGAACTACACAATGGGTTAAAATATACTGTAAAAAAAAAAAAAAAATCCATGAGACCACCAAGACAATTTTGTAAAGACTTTCGTGATGTTTAGTCTTTGCTACCATTCCTTTGCATGTTTTCATATTCTCTTTTTGAGTTTTGACCTTATTCAGTAAAACATTGACTTCATCAACCTTGACATATTTCTTTAGTTCTAAGTTCTCAATCCTCAACTCCTTGTTTCTGTTAGCAAAATATTATTTTGACTTATCAATTCATCATTTGCATGTCTAATATGAACCTTTGAATTTAGTTCATCTTCATATCTCTCAACCCAATGGAAATACCTACCTATCGATCTATAACACATGTTAATGACCCAAATTAGTACTCAAAATTTTTTCAACTTTATTTACTGACCTTAGCAAAACCAAATACAAAATTTAAAAATACATCACCTCTTTGTATTTTGGGCATCCATAAAATTTATTTCCTTTGTTCCATGTAAGGGAGTAAAATAGGTTAAAACCCGCAGGCTGGCCCATTAAATCCACAGGCTTATAATGATTCGGTTCAATAATATTAGGCCTATTTAAAAACGAGCCTACACGGGCTTGGCTTGACGGGACAGCAATCCACGCGGGTTAACCTACATGGATACGTGTATATCCACAGGTCAACCAGATAACAGAAATTGACAATTACACCAATCAGCCTAAGCATGATTTTTTGTCCAAATTCAGCCTGTTCATGTTGGCCAAGGTCCAAATTGGAAGCCTTTGGCCTTTTTTTTTTAGCCTGCAGGTGTCTAGTCCAAAGTCCCTCCTAAACCCTAATCCTAATTTTCTAAACATTATCTGTTGCCTTCTCTTCAATTCAACCTCTCTCAATTTCTCATTTCAGCACATTTTCTAGGCTTTCTCGATTTCTCCTTAATAGACTACAACAGGCGCAGCAGCTATCTCCACTCTCCACAACTCTATCATTGATGGTTTATAAGCTCAGGTGATCTAGTTGTAGCCAAGCAAGAATCGGCCAGCCTCTTCTACTCACTCTTTGCCACACACCAACCCAATAATAAAAATAGTTGAATTGACCCCTTTTCTGCTCTCTCTCATTTCACCACCAACCCTCAATCACCAATTGGCCACCGACCCAACAATCGAAATTGGCTTCTTCTGCTCTCTTTTATCTCACCACATACCCTCATTATCACCCACCCTAAGCCCAGCCGCTAGCCACCTACAAAAAGGATCGGTAAGTTAGTTTGTTGGCTTGCTGCTAAATAGTGAATATTGATAATACAATGATATTGTCATAATGATAATTGCTTCGAGATGTATTGTTGTTTTTAATCTCTTTTGAAATAAGTTAGAGGATATCCAATATTATTATATCTCGTGATAATATCAAGGCAGTTTCTTGGTAATATTCAATCTATAATCTTGTAGTTGTTATATCTTGTTTGTTATATCTTGTTATATCTCTCATGATTAAAAGCATCAATCTATAATCTTCAAATAGGCAGTTGGTATTGGTATGGTAGATGCCTATTAGAATTTGTAAAAATCATATATTTGTAAATTTATGAACACTAAGTGGTATTGTTTTGCAATTGTTAGTCATTAATCTATGCTAGATCATTCTTATCTTTGAATGTTATTTGCATTGTTTACTTCAATTGAAATGATTTCACTGGCTTTTAAAAGAAGCGGCAGCCAATTCATTGAAATAATTAAAAAATTATATTTGGCAAATTATTGAAAAGAAAAAAATAGCTTGAACACTTAGTATTTAAACATCTTAACATGTTTATATTTGTCTTCCTTTTTTCTTTATTATTCTTTACATTCCTTTTGTTAATATAATACAATTTATTTCTCCTTGACGAAGAACAAATTAAGTTTATAATTTGGTGTTGTGTTTAATTTTTAAACACTTAGTATTTAAACATGTCAACATATGTATTTGATGTTGTGTTGCAAAATTTAGGTTAAACATGTAACGATCCAAATTTACGGACATTTCGGTTGGGCTACAAGTCGATATTAGATCAAAATCAATAAATCAACCTGATTAATTTATTTCTTAGTGTAATTTAAACAAAATATATTCACATTCCCCCAAACACATCTCATCTACATCACTGTACTTACAAAAATTTTAGATACAAAAAAATTTGTTTAAACCTAGGTATACCTTCGATTCAGAAATATGCTCCGTGGAATCATAACTGTGCGGAATGTCTTACTAACGAAAGCGATCTAAACTACAGTGGGGCTCTGTGGAGGAAAGTAAGGGGGTGAGCTCAACATGCTCAGTAAGAAAAACTCCATAGCATATAGATAAATACACTACTTAAAAATATATATAGTTATATTTACCAAATCCGGAACATTTTCACAGAATACATAAATAGTTCGACAATTTTCACAAATACCAAAAATAGATTTCAGAACGGAACATATATCAGTAGTAAAGTTAGCTACTGTGGTAAATACAGAAATTTTAGAGATTCCAGTAGCAAAATAAATAGAATTCCAGATATCTCAATTCATGCAGACAATTTAGAAAAATATTTTAAATAGACGAGACAAGGCAGGCATGCTATATCAGATATCAAAAGTGACTATTGGTCAATGTTAGTGACTCCGAGCAATTCACGGGTCAGGTGTGCCAGGATGTCAATCGTTATGAGAGTGGTCAGCTACCCAAACGGCTCACAGATCAGAATGTTCGAAGACCAGAAACAGAATCAGAAACACATACATCATACTCGTGGACCACAGATACAGAAACAAATATAGAACAGACAAAAATTCAACATGATCTTACCAACGTCTTTGTCTCAAAATCAGTGCGAGACGGATCGTATGTCACACAGTCAGTATGTGCTCAAGCAAATATCATCAGAATAGCTTTATAAGCAAATCATTTCACCTCAAATCATATATAAATTCAATTGTTTCATGAAACCATTCAAAACAGGCTAACTAGCCCTTTTTCGGATAAAATCCCAGAATGCAATCTATGAAAATTCAAAATTCAAGATTTTCAATATTTAAAACATAATTCAAGCCACATCATAATCTATGCAAACCATTTAAATTCAATCCGTAAAAATTAGGTTGTTCAACTAGGCTAAAATCTCTAATTTCCAAAGTTATAAAATTTGGTTTAGACTTTTCAAAAATTTCGGTACTGTGAAATTCAACCTAAAATTTTATATCTACAAATATACGAAAATTACGCATATTTATCTCTAGCAGCAATGAGAATTTTCCTTACCTCAGTGTTTGTCTGTAGTCCTCGATTACCTCAATGTTGCGAGTTGGCAGGTCCGATCCACACAGGTTATTTCTCCCGAAATTTCTTACCAGTATTTCAAAATTTTTGAACCGATATTTTCGACTGCCTTTTCCCCAGGTTTTTCCCAAATTCTTTGTGACTTTTTCTCTATTTCAAATATATATATATATAATTATATATATAAATATATTTTTCGGTTACTGCTCACCTTTTTTTTAAACCTTCTCGCTATTTCTTTTTTTCCTTTCTTCTTCTTCCTTTTCCTTCTTCACTGTTGCTAACCTGAGGATCCTATTCTCGATCTCCCTCATTCTTCTCGGCTTGCCATTTTCTCCTCTCTTTCTTTTTGTTTTCTGCCACCATCATCACCCCAATGTCGTCGACCATCTTCACCACAGCCTTGCCAGCCCCGATAGCTTCGAACAACAAGCTTCCAGTTTTCCAGCCTGCCATCACTAACTTTTCCAGCTTGCTTCTGCCTCTGTATGGTGTTTGGCCCTGTATACTCTCAGTTCTCCATCATTCCCAATGCCCCTGTCTAACTCCCTTGTTTATGTTTCAACTGCTGCCAATTGCCCAGTTTTTCAAGAGGCCAAGAGGAGCCCCTGTTGTCGGCTTCAGTTCTGTCTCAACAAGAAGGCTCCTTCGTTACGGTTAGACCAACTCGAGATGAGTGCAAATGGTGGTTGTCTCTGTCATGACCCTCTTTAATCTAAAATCACTATAAAATTTTCACTTTTTCATTTCCTATCCCGATCGTGAACAAGTCTCACCAATAACAGTTAGGCTATGAGTTAGTATTAATCCTCATTTACCATTCATCTTTCAATTAATCAAGAGCAAACACATACATTTGAAAGTTTAAGTTATATACTTATACATGTTTACTAACAATTACATCCCCCATTTTACAATACAAAATGATTACTGTGCTATTACATGTTTAGATACAAAAAGATTTCCTGTGTGTATATCTCTTGGCGATGGAGAGTAGCGGATATCCGGATACAACTCCTCAGTCCCTCACTAGACTACTGTGTGCGCTTTGTAGAGGGGCGAAATGATAGGGATAAGCAACCACATGCTCAGTAACGCAATAATGCAAGCATGGTAGATAACTACTCTATCTACATGCTTATAATGTCATAGCATAAATGTCACGACCCAAATTACCTAAAAATCCCTACAAATTTTTCGCATTTTCATTTTCTCACCCATCGTGAACAGTTACACTTCTAAACAGTTAGGCTATGATTCGGTGTTAGTAACCTCTCACCTATTTACCATTCCATTTTCATATTCACATTCACATATCAATTTATTTAAACAAAATACATCCCCAATATTAAATCCTTATACAGTACTGTGCATCTATTTGTTCAGATACAAAAATTATATAAATGTGTATACCTGATCTTAATAAGAAGCAGTGGATAACCGACATGCGAGACTATTGTCGCTCTCTTCTACTGAATATACCCTGTGGGGTGGACAATGAAAGGGTGAGCGAAACGTGCTCAGTAAGATAATAATGTAAGCAGGTAGATAACTATACTATCTACGTGCTGATAATGTCATGATGTAAAAATCGTTTACTTTCGGAGCATGAGGTAAGATTAAAAACAATGCCACATATATGTATATATCATATACAAGAAATCATGAAATCGACATATCAAGCACACATGGAAAATCATCATGTATGACATCTCATGCTCGTCACATTAAAACTCATTTATTTCATCATAAACTCTTCCCTTTAAAACTCATTTGTTTAATCACAAAACTCATCACTTTGAAACTTATTTGTTTCATCATAAATTCATCACATTTAAAACTCATTTGTTTCATTATAAAACAACTTCATCAAGGTCAAACACATCTCTCGGGAATACCTTGATTCATCATATCACATCTCTTTTAAAAACATAAATCGGGACTACCCCTCCATCGGGTTTGTCCTGGTCTATCCAGACCATATGATATCATGTGAGGCATGTAGGTTACTGTATGAAAAATTGAGGACTATGGCCATACTATGTCCCTGTGATCCCATGCTACACGGATCCCGGTGTGCGGGGTATCACAACTGCAACGGGAGGTGGGGTCAAGTCCTACCCGCCAGAATATCAAGTAACATCAAAGAGTCATCATGACTGCACGGTACAGCGTACTCCGTGTGACATACATGGTACATCGTACTCCGTGGACCCATATCATAGTCTGGGGGTGCCTGCCGTAGGTCTTATCCAGCCCAATACTATGTCGATAACCAACCTATGTCTCAAAGTATATGTCCGAGTATCTCAACTTTCTGTGACACACAGTCTACAGGAGGCTTCCGCACGACTATATGCATGTCAACTCGCGTCTAGTTCGTTTATGTGAGCATCCTGCTGCCCGCCCCACACAAGGTCATAGGCTTACGGAGCTCCAGCACCACGCTATGCATATCATGATATCTAAAATCTCGTGCGAGCGAAGCTTCAGCACAGTTTTGTGCACACACAAATTTCTCGTACGAGCAATGCTCCAGTACGGCTTTTCATGAGAATAAATCAGTAAACTTGAGTGCGAGAAAGACTCTAGCACTCTTTTAGTCACGTAAATACGATAGGTGGCTCACTTTTAATAAAACATCTTTTAAAATAGTAACCGGTACAAACCGGTACCCTTTCGTAAAATTCACAAAATCAACAGCCCACCTATGTGTATATTTGCTTAAATCAGAGCAATATAATCATATAAAACATTGAAATCATGAAATTCATGCAATTTCATAGCCTTACTACCCTTTTTAAAATTTTTCTAACTGGGGGCAAAATAGTCATTTTCCTTTATTTATCTAAGCCTCGGTTTTCGTAAAAATTATTACTTTATTTCTAGATGTTTTAATAAATTTCTAAGCCCTGTAAATCCCCTCTCAAAATACGCATAATTATCTCTATGCACCTACAAAATTCCCTTACCTCGATTCTCGTCGAGTCTGACCTTTCCTTTTCCACTGTTGTCACGTCGCGCAGTCCGATCTGCTCCCAATCAAATGTTCGAAACTGCGTATTAATATTCCTCAGGTCAGATATTATGCAATTTAATTGTATTTAATACTTTCTGGGCTTAATTTAAATCATTGGGCCCGTTTACCCCTATTGGGCCCGATTGCACCTTAATCGGCCTTAAGCCCGTTTATACTGTTTAAATCCCTTCTTCGGGTTTATTGGGCTCATTCAGCTTACCAATAATTATCGGGCTTCGTTCCAAACTCATTGGATAGCCCGTATACCATTTACGGTAATTACGTTGTAATTTCGATTAATATTTCTTTTATACAGAATTAATCCGTAAAATAATTGAAACTCTGTATTAAAGGACTCTAATTGCCGGAATTAAGCTGTACTTACCCGATACGATGCGGGATACGAAAATCGGAGCTCAATCGGCTCTCGTTCGGGCTTTATCGTCGAACTGCACAATTATTATATTTAATCCCGGGTTACTCTTCGATTAAATATAATTTAAATAAATTTCCCGGAAATCAATTCGGTCACTTTTGACCTCATATTGACTTACCCGAAGTCCGGTGTATCCCCAAAAATCCTTTCCCTTTTTCCTTTTCCTCTTTTTCTCCTTTTTTTCGTCTCTTTTTGGCTGAATCGGTTCAGTCCGGTTCAGATTGGTTCAGACCGCCGGTTCAGCTCGGTCCGGTTCGGTTCAGTTTTGGCCGATTCAGGTCGGTTCGATCGGTTCAATCCCCAATTGCTCATTCCGACGCCGTTCGGTCGGTTCCGGTGCGATTTCGGTGCCGTTCGGCTCGGCTACACCTGGGCATTCAGAATTGGGCCTCGGCTGGGGTCGAAACGCAGCCATCGTCGGCGAATCACCTCTTCTCCCCCGCGACTGCCACCTCTCGATCCGGTGGATTTCGGCGGTTTCACCGACCGATACTGGTCTCAAAAGGACCGGCTCCTCCTCCCGATCACGCCGATACCAGCCGTTCGCCCCCAGCTGCCGTGGATCGTCGGTACCGACTCCGTTTTCCCCGCGGTCTTCTCCTCCTCCGTTCGACGATCTCCGGCCTCCTGACGGCGCGTCACCGGTGCCAATGGCTTCGTCGGCCTCTCCTCTTGCTGCTCGGCCCTTCGTCGGAGGCCGTCGGTGCCCGGTGGTGGGTCGTCGGTCGGCCACGCGCAGTCCCCCTCTCCGTTTTCCCTTTTCTTTCTCTCTCCCCGACTTTTACAGATTTCTTCTTTTTTTTTTTATAATTATTATTTTATTTAACAATTTGTTTTATTATTATTTTAATCAATAAATTATATTAAAGAATCAAAATATCTACCAAAATTAATATTTTATTCAAAATAGATTTATTTAATTTAATTTAATTTCTTTATTATATTTTTTAATCCTTTTTCGGGTATAATTTCTCTGTATTTTTGGGATATTGTCTCGGGTGACTTTTCGGTATTTCTAAAAATTTTGGATCTTGATCAATTGGACTCGAAATTATATAATTTCCTCATTATTGATCAAGATATTCTAAATCCTTATTTTAAATTAAATTTTCTTATCGAATTTATCTCGGCTTTCGGTTTTTTGACCGTTTTGCCCTTACACGTGTTCGAGATTTATTTAGCCCGACTTCCCTTCACGAATATTCATTCATTTTATGATTTGAATCCTTATTTTCAGTCTGAATCCCATTCCTTTAAATTCGTGAACATTTTTCTACCTCATACAATTTACGATTTAATTTCGGGTCTCACAAAAAAGATCATTAATATCCAGAGCATGAGGAAATAATAAAACTATGCCGTATGTATATACATATATCATGTACTAAAAAACATGAAAATAGGCATGTAAACATGGAAAACCATAATGTAAAACTTCTCATGCTCATCATAATAAAACTCATCATGAAAACCATTCCTCGAGGTTTAACATCAAATCAAAACTTAGTAAAACTCATCATATTCAACATATCATCCTTTTAAAAACATCCCACAAGGTTAGACCCCTCCCTCGGGTCTACCCTGGACAACACAAATCATGTTTAGTAAATAAAACCATGTGATATCATGTGAGACAGGTGGTCACTATATATAATCGAGGACTCTGTTGGCCAACTATGTCATTATCATCCCAAACCACATGGATCTCGTTGTGCAGGGCATCATGCTGAAACGGAGCTGAGTTAATCCTATGCCAGACTTTTAAATCAATATCACAACCACACGGTACAACGTACTCCTTGGGCCCATATCATGGTTGGGGTACCTGCCGTAGGTCTTATCTACCCTATGCTATGTATAACGTACTCAGTCTCAAGTGCACGTGTGAGCATCTCATCCGTGTAACTAACAGTCTACACGAGGCATCCAGCACGGCTCGTGTGAGTATCTTATCCGTGTGACACAAAGTCTACAGGAGGCATCCAGCACGACTCATTACATATCACTGTGTGAAAAACCCAGTGCGAGCAAAGCTCTAGCACGATTTCATGCATTATCAGTAAATACCCTCGTGTGAGCAATGCTCTAATACGACTTTATGCGTAATAAATAATGAACAAATCACGTATGATCATAGCTCCAATACAGTTATATGCATTAGAAAATCAATGGAAACCCACGTAGGAACAAAACCTCCAGTATGGCTTGCAAAACATCACAACTCAAAACATGGTGCGAGCTAGGCTCCAACACATTTCATGCATATTAAAACATCAAAATCCAGTGCGAGCAAAGCTCCAACACGATTTAACTCACATAAATCTGATAGGCGGCTCTATTTCAACAAAACACATTCAAACCACAGTTAGCACCTGACTTGTGCTATTTTGCAAAGTTATGAAGTCAATAGTTGGCCTATCCGTAAATTTACTTAAACTAAAGCAATGTATTTCATAAAAATATCAAAACGTGGGGTTTATGCAATTTTTAGCCTTACTACCCTTTTCGTAAGATTCACTTCCAAAAATCAAAATCATCTATATCCGAAATTGTTCGTACAAATCATTATTTCTTTTCTAGATAACCAAGCAGTTACAAAGCCCTATAAACACCCTCAAAATACGTGTAGCTATATCTAGATACTCACAAAATTCAATTACCTGGAATTGCGTCGAGTAATTCTACTTCCTCGGAGCTGCTCGATCGTGCAATTCTATTTGTTTCCAATAAAATCTCTGGAGCTGCACAAATTACTTATCATTATTTCTAGATAACCAAGCAGTTACAAAGCCCTATAATCACCTTCAAAATATGTGCAACTATCTCTAGATACTCAAAAAATTCTCTTACCTGGAATTGCGTCAAGTAATTCCACTTTCTCGGAGCTGCTCGATCGTGCAGTTCGATTTGTTTCCAATAAAATCTCCGGAGCTACACAAATTACTTATCACATTAATTGAACCCAATACAACACAATTCTCGCGTTTACTATATTCGATTCGACTTATTGGGTTTATTACCACTTATAAGGCCTCGCTTTCTCTTAAGTCCATTTTGATTGCTATATTTATTTCTCGAGAATCTATTGAACTCTTTGGTATATTAATTCACACTAAACCGACATTAAGCTCATAATGCCTCTAGTTCATCATTTCCTTCACTATGGCAATTTATCAAACACTTCTTATGCTCATTTTGAATCATCATCCATTCCAACATATGGATTTCACAAAGTTATCTTAAAATCATCTATACATGCTTACTAACATCTCTACATGTTTAAATCATCATTAACTCTAAGTCATTTCAACTTTCTCTCACTAAGCCCATTCTAGGTCATGGTTGTTTAAGCATGTATATGAACATTTCAACCAACATTATATGCACTAATCAACTCATCAAAATGTCTACATTAACATACTAGAAGTGTATAGAAATCTTACCTAGCATGAATTTTTCCTCTTTTTGCCAAATTGGGGAAAAAACTCTTTTCTCATTCAATCCAAAGTTTCAACTTCCAATATTTGACTATGTTGTTCTCTTCCTCACTAGGAACAACTTTGCTCAAATAGCTTTTTCCTCAAATCCTTTTGGAAGGTAAGGATATCCTAGAATGAGAAAACTAGTTTGTTTTTGGTTAAATTGGAAGATTTTGGGATTTCTGGGGAAGAAGGCTTGACAGTCAGGTTTCTTTTATAGAAATCTCATTATGAGATCGATCTCCAAGGGTAGAGATCGATCTCCCCTTACTTAAATTCCTTCAGAATTTGACAATGCAGGCTAGGGGATCGATCTGCCTCTTGGATGAGATTGATCTTCCTATTTGCATGAGATTGATCTGCTCAAAGGGATAGGATCGATCTTTGTTCATGGGATGGGATTGATCTCGGTCAGGCGAAGGCTTTAGAGATCGATCTACCCTATCCAGAGGCAACTAAAGATCGATTTGCTTGAGTGAGGGATAGATCTCCTCTTCCAGAATACTTGTTATTGTGTTTCCAGGCCATGAGATCGATCTCTCATTGCAATGAGATCGATCTGGCCTTCATCCTGTAGCTTTTCAGCTGCAATTTTCTAGATTTTTCAAAGTTAAACTCCAATTCAATCACTTTAATACCCATTTTGCATTTCATTCATACTTGACACTAAAAATGTCCAATTCTTATGATTCATTTATTATGTAACTTGTATGTACATCATGGAAATCATAAGATTACATAGAAATTCACGAGCCTTACATTCCTTCCCTTCTTCAAGAAATATGGTCCTCCAAATTAGAACCAAGTTAATCTGAGAACAACTCCGGGTACTTCTCTTGCATCATACTCTTCAACTCCCATGTAGCTTCCTCTAGAGTGTGCTATTACTAAAGAACTTTCACTGAGGGAATCGTCATCGACCTCAGCACCTTTTCTTTCCTATCCAATATCCAAACTAGTTTCTCAGCATACGATATACTCTCATTGAGCTCTAATGGCTCATATCTTATCACATGTGCCAGATCCGGGTGGTACTTCCGAAGCATAGAGACGTGGAAGAGGTTATGAATACCTGCTAACTCCGACGGAAATGCCAACCTATAAGCCTTATCTCCCACTCTCTCTAGAATCTCGAAGGGTTCGATATACCAAAGGCTCAACTTACCCTTCTTACCAAACCTCATAATCCCTTTCGAGGGAGAAACTCTCAAGAGTACCGACTTACTAACAGTAAGCTCTAGTGGTCTCTGTCTCCTATCAGCATAGCTCTTTTGCCAACTCTGAGCGGCCCGTATGGACGCCCTTAAAGGCTTGCTGCACTAAATCGGGAGCAAAAGTCTGTCTATCACTAACCTCTTTCCATCCAATAAGGGAACGATATTTGTGCCCATACAGTGAATCATATGGTACGATCCCGATACTTGCATGATAGCTGTTATTATAGGTGAACTTGGCTAATGGTAGGTGATCATCCCAAGAGCCTCTAAAATCCAGCATACATGCTCTTAACATATCCTCCAAGGTTTATATAGTCCTCTCTGACTGACCATCTGTCGAAGGATGACAAGCGATACTAAAACTCAATTGGGTCCCAATCGCTTCCTGAAAATATTCCCAAAAATAGGAAGTGAAGCAGGCATCCTAATAAAAAATAACGCTCACTGGAACACCATGTAACCGAACTATCTCTCGTACATACAAGTTTGCTAATTGACTCAGAGTATCGGTAGCTCTCATAGCTAAGAAATGGGCTGTCGTCAACCGATCCATAATCACCCAAATGGCATCATGACCTCTATGGGTCTTCGGTAAACCCATCATAAAATCCATAGTGACGTGCTCCCACTTTCATGTCGGTATCGGTAGAGGCTGCAATAACCCTGTCAGCTTCTGATGCTCTACCTTCACCTGCTGATAGACGAGACATCTAGCGACATATTCAGCAATGTCTCTTTTCATTTCAGACCACCAATAAACCTTCTGAAGGTTTTGATACATCTCGGTACTCCCCGGATGTATCGTATACCTCGATGAGTAAGCCTCTGATAAAATCAATCTCCTGATCTCTGGATCCTCAAGAACACATATCCTACCCCTGAACCTCAGCAATCCATCTGTACTCATCTCAAAATCAGCACCCACACTTGTTTGTACCTATCTCAACCAATCGATACACTGTCGATCACTATGCTAAGCCTGTCGAATATGACTAATCAACTCTGGCTCCAATCTCAAACTAGCCATAACATCAAATCTCTCCGTGTCAGGCAGGGCTACATCCAAACTGAGGTTCATGAACTGTTCCAACAACTCATGCTCCCGAACCATCATACAAGACACCAACTCGAGGTTCTTCCTACTCAAGGTATTGGCAACTACATTCGCCTTACTCGGTGGTACATGATTTCACAATCATAATCCTTCAGGAGTTCGAGCCATCTTCTCTGTCTCATATTCAACTCTTTTGGCAAAAACAGATACTTAAGGCTCTTGTGATCAGTTTATACCTGAAATTTTTCACCTCAGAGATAGTGGCGCCATATCTTCAATGCAAACACTACAGCCACTAACTCTAAATCATGAGTCAAATAGTTCCTCTCGTGATCATTCAACTGTCAGGATCTATAGGCAACTACTTTCCCATGCTACATAAGTACACAACCCAGTCTTTGGTGTGATGCATCTGTATACACAGAGAAATCTGATGAGCTAGTAGAAATGATGAGAATCAGAGCAGTGGTCAACCGACGGTTAAGCTCTTGAAAACTCCTCTCACATGCCTCGTCCCACATAAACTTAACATCCTTCCGCGTGAGACGTGTCAATGGAGCAGCTAATCTGGAGAAACCCTCTACAAATCACCGATAATAACCTGCCAATCCCAAAAAACTTCTGATCTCAGTGATTGTCTTAGGTTGTTCCCACTATACAACCGCCTCAATCTTGGATGGATCCACTGATACCCCATCTCTCAATACAAGATGGCCCAGAAATGAAATATGCTCCAACCAAAAGTTACACTTACTGAATTTGGCATATAAGTCTTTCTCTTGAAAGGTCTGTAGAACTATCCTCAAGTGTTGCTCATGATCATCCCTAGACTTGGAATAAACCAATATATCATCAATGAACGCTATCACAAACTGGTCCAGGTATGGCTTAAATACATCATTCATCAAAGTCGTAAATGTTGCGTGGGCATTCGTCAATCCGAATGGCATAACCAGGAACTCATAGTTGCCATAACAGGTATGAAATGTTGTCTTGGGTACATCTCCACTTCGTATCCTCAACTGATGGTACCCATATCGTAGATCAATCTTAGAAAAGATTTGTGCTCGTCGAAGCTGATTCAACAAGTTATCAATGCGTGGAAGGGGGTACTTGTTCTTAATGGTGGCCTTATTCAACAACCGATAATATATACACAGTCAAAGGCTCCCATCCTTCTTCCTCACAAACAGAACCGAAGCTCCCCAAGGTGAGACGCTCGATCTAATAAACCCCTTCTCTAGCAACTCTTGCTACTACCTCTTTAGCTCCTCCAACTCAATTGGAGCCATTCTAGACGGTGGCTTAGATATCGACGCTGTACCAGGTACCAACTCTATACAAAACTTCATTTCCTTGTCGGGTGGTAGCCTTAGTAAATCGTCTGAAAAAACATCAGGAAACTCTGCAACCACTGAAATGTCTCTCAATTCCAAGTGTGCCTTATCTGTGTCTACCACGTATGCAATGAACCCTTCACATTATCCTCTTCCACCATTAGTAACATAGGTCATCACATTAACATTCATGCTTAACAAGCAAATTCATCTTTTAAATATGATGGATTAAAATTATGCTCTTCTCATTTACAATAATCATGTTCCTTCATTTCTTTTTAACAAAACTTACAATAAGGTTATCTATCTTTGAAAACTTTACTGTCTTAGCATAACAATCCAAAATAACACTATTTGTAGCTAACCAATTCATTCCTAAAATTACATCAAAATCGCTCATACCCAATAGAATTAAATCGGCTGCCATATCTTTTCCCCTATCTTCAACTTACAATTCCTATATACACACTCAGTCAACTAACTATCATCCATAGGTGTAGAAATCAACAACATTCTATCTAACAATATGGGCTTTACATGCTTTAATAACTTATGGGCATATAAAGGTGATATAAAGAAATGCGTGGCGCCAAGATAAAATAATACAAATGCTTCTAAATAAAAAATTATGATGGTACCTTTAATCACATCCATTGAAGCGTCCGCGGTGTCCTGGTCCAGTGCATGTACTCGCCCTCTGCCAACCTCCTGTTTCCCTTTTTCCTCAGCTGTAGCTTTTCTCCTTGGAGCAGAAATCTCAACAGGAGCTCTCTCCGACTCCTTGCCCTTCTGTGGGGCAGTCTCAATCATCTCTGGATAATACCTCGCGATATGTCCTGCCTTCCAACATCTGTAACACATAACAGGGGTCGTCGGACAAGGCCTGGTACCATGAAATCTACCACATCTCCTACACTGCTTGGTAGTAGGCCGTGGTCCTCCAATGACTACACCCCTCGATGGAGCTAAAGCTAGGTACACAGGAGGTTTAGCAGCTCTCTCTTGCACCTCCTCAATCTTTGGCCTATTCTCAAACAGTCTCTAACCTCCTCTACTAGCCACTCTATCAACCCCGGATCTCTTTCAGTCTCTATCTCTCTTGCCACTAACTTTTCCAAATTCAGAGGCATTTTGTTCAAAGTCTTGTTCACATAATTGCGCCCTGCGCACTGCCTATTCATAAGTGAGGATGTCAAACGGAGCCAATCTAGATTTGATGGTTGGTCTCAGTTTATCCATGAACTTCTGGACCTTCATAGCCTCACTGTTCAACGTATCAGGGTCATATCTCCCAAGGATATGAATCTAGACTCATATTCATCAACTGAGCGGGACCCCTGAACCAAATTCATAAACTCCATTCGCAGCTTCCTCTGTGCAGTGGCTGGAATATACTGCCTCTTAAAAGCCTCCAAGACTATCTCTCGTGTAACCTCGGAGTGTCGAGCTCTCAGAATAGATACGGTGGATCTCCACCAGTGCTCTGCCTCGCCCTTCAGTATAAATATGGCAAAGGCAGCCCTCTCAGTCGACGTACACCTGAAGAACCCATACAATTTCTCCATCTCATATACCCAATCCTTAGCCATAATCGGGTCCTTCACTCCTCTAAATACTGGAGGTTTCAACTCCTGGAACTGTCATAACCTACTCAACTCACAATCATAACCCAGGTCACTTCCGCTCGACTACGGAGCGATATGAGAAGCCGTATCCTGAACTGTGGGTGGTGTAATAGTCTATGTAGTCTGAGGCTCTCTGCCTCTGTAGTTGCCTGTCCGGGAGTAGTAGGCTGCACGGCTGGACCTCGTCTATTTTCAGCGCCCAATGCTTATGTGACTATCTCCACAAGGCTCTCAATACTCCGCTCTATCCTAACGAAGCGTGCCTTAATGTCCCCTAGACTCTCAACAGGGTCCTGTGGAGCCTGATCAGTCTGTGGCTTCGCACAGCTCTCAGGCCTACCTCTACGGCCTCTAACAAGTGAACTCGCCTCTCTACCTCGACGGGTGACAGTGTCAAGACCCGTTCTCACTCCATTACTTTATCCAAAAATCACTTTAAATTTTTCGCATTCTTAACTTACCTTTCCGCTCTTCAATGGTTGGGCTGTGATTCGATGTCAGAGTCCTCACTTACCACATCATCCATTTCATACATACATGTCAATATATTATTACTGACGGTAACTGCTTTTATTATACATGTAAGATTATATAAAATTTGATACAAATACATTCCTCATAATATATATCGTATACATCACTGTGCTGTTTCTATGTTTAGATACACAACTGTACATAAATGTATACCTGGCGATCGATAGTGTTGGCTCTACCGAGAGGGGGGTGAATCGGTTTTCTAACAATTATGGCAAATTAAAAATTAATCACAATTTAATCACAAATGATAATGAGCAATATAGTGCAATATAACAATTTAATACAAAGTAGGGAAGAGAGAAACAAACACAATCGTTTATAGAGGTTCGGCCAAACTCTTGCCTACGTCCTCTCTCCTTGACCTTCTTGTCAAGTGCTTTCTTTCTCTCTTTCAATAGAGCTTACAATGTTCCTTTTACAGGTTAAGGAAAAACCTCTCTACCCTTAGCAATACAGAAATGTATTCACCCTTTTTACAATGTCTCTCACTGAGGAACAATCCTCTTTTCTTTTTGGGTATGGATGAATACAGAATAAGGCTTTACAATCGATAGTGCTAACAAAGCTTGTTGCACTTAAGCTTGTACAATGAATTTCAATTAATGAGCAATAGGGACACAAAGAATGAACGAATTAAAGCTTGAGAATGTTTGGAATGTGCAGCAATAGTGTCTCTGTTCTCTTTGTCTTCAATGCTTGGTTAAATACTGAAGGATTGGTAGTTGGAGCATTAAATGCTATTCTTCCCGTTGTGATTTGTAGAAACTAGCCGTTGGGTACCTCCAGTAGAGTGCCAGATCGATCTGCCGTTTTGGCCAGATCGATCTCTTAGTTATAAATCCTGCAAGATTGAAGCACAAATACACAAGGAGATCGATCTCATAGGTTAGCAGATCGATCTGTTAGTTTGAAAATAATGAGGCAGATCGATCTGTCGAATAGGAAGATCGATCTCCTAAACTCTCTGTTTGAAGCAAGATCGATCTCCAGATCGATCTGCCATGCAATCTCGTAGAGAGGAGATCGATCTCTCAACAACACAGATCGATCTCTTTAGCTCTCTGACTTTGAGGAGATCGATCTCTTCCTTACCAGATCGATCTCATAAGTTCTCTGTTTGAGTGTAGATCGATCTCTCAGATCGATCTATAGTCTTATGCTCTTAAGGGAGATCGATCTCTTCCTAGACCAGATCGATCTCTCAACTCTAGCATTAGCCAAATCGATCTCTTACCCCTTGCAGATCGATCTCATTTTTCCTAAATACCTTTGTAAAGATTTAAGGCTTGCCAGATCGATCTCTTCCATTATGAGATCGATCTCTCATCAAGTAAAAACCCAGGAGATTGATCTCTCATCAGCCAGATCGATCTCTCATCAACAGAACTCTAAGTTCTGGTACTAATAACCTCTAAACATGTTTCTATATCAACTTAATGTTATAGAATTAACTTGTTTTGTCATTTCAAAATACATTAACTCAACAATCTCCCCCTTTTTGATATGACAAAACATAAAAGAAACATGTTTAGTGAATTTTTGCAAAAGCTCCCCCTTTTTGTGAGCTCCCCATTTCTTTTAGCTTTTTGGTTTTGTTACTTGCTTAACTCCCCCTCAATTTGATCATTCTTAGACACCTTTATGTATCTTAACACAATCACATGTTTCTTCTCCCCCTTTTTGTCATATCAAGAACACAAGAATAGAATACTCATCATTTCAAAATGAACTTGTTCATTAACACAACCAATATCTTAAAATGACATTTCATTAACACAAGTCAAAAAGTATTTCATTCAAGCAAATTCAACATAATTAACATCAAGTAACTAACATTATATTACTAAACTAAAAACAAACACCTAAGGCCTATTGTGAGGGAGGATCACGATCCAAAAGATTCTCAACATGCGTGCGTGTTACTTGAAGCTCATCGAACATCGCCTCTTGAGTCTCTTGAATCTTATCCACTCTTTCGTTTAAAGATGCAAATCCTTCATCGATTTTTTGAGTGAGGGCACTCAGCATCTTCATAATGATCTCCATTTCTCCCTGTGGGGCTGCCGGTGCAGTGGACGGAGCCGTTGAGGACGATGGTTCTAGAGCTGGTGCTGCAGGTGGGTATGCTGGTTCATTGGTGGGGTCCTCCTCCATAGCCTCAGTAGGTTGTTGGTCCCTCTTTTTTGTCCACTCTCCCCGGAAGTCTTTGTAGTACCCCATATGATGGAGGGTCCCAATGTTAAGCACGCTCTTGGGAGAGGGGAGTTCGCCAGTTTCGCTGCTGCAGTCGATACCAAGGCGGTGGAGAAGATAAGATACCGGTTGTGGAAACACGATCGTGGTAGCTTGTCCACGCACAATCTTCAACCAATCTTCATATATAAAGTGAGAGAGGTTAGGTTTTTGGCTTGTGGTGTGAATGTGATGGAGCCAAAAACGATCTAAGCGCCTAACGGTAGAATGACGGTATCGAAAGGGCGGAGGTTTCACGAAATTATGAGGTGGAGTAACCGAAGGTGCATCGGTAGGTCACTCGCCTTGTCCCCAGGGAGATCAAACTCCAAGGAGACTTCCTCATCCTCATTTGTTAAGCCTTTATCGCGTATATCAAACGCTTTGGCTAGAACTTCAGTGTCTATTATAATGGGTTTACCCATGACATATGTTTTGAAACCGACAATTTTGCAAGTATCATTTGGGTCAAAAAGTAATTCGGCATTGGAAAAGAATGCACGAACTAGATTTGGAGGGACGGGAGTGTTGATTTTTAAGAAATTCATCCAACCAAATTCCTCAAACTTTGACACGTAAGGAAAATCTATACGATTGAGGAAGGAAAAATCGATAGTACGCCAATGCTTGATTGGCATGGTTGAGAAATATTCCTCATATCGCTTTCTTTTTGCTGGTGTTTTAAAACACCGATTGAAGGAAGCGATAGGAGGTGGAGGAACGGGTTGTGACGAGGAACCTGCCTCTACAGTGGTTCTAGGAGGTTTGTGTCCTACTGTCTTATGCCTAGGCATGATTCTAGACTCTACAGATGCGCTAAATAGATTCAAAAACGAGAAAAGCAATGAAACAGTACCTAAGTTTGCCCTAGAATTAAAATGAACACAAATTGAAGAAAAATTTTGAGAAAATTAGTAAGGAATGTTGGTTACAATACCGAAATTTGACACCAAGACGCAAGGAAGACCGTACGAAGATCGATCTGAGGAGGAATCGGAGGAAAAGATGAGAGGGAAATTTGGGAATTTGAAAATTGGGTTTGTGAAATTTGGGAATTTTACGCGGGTATTTATACTCCAGGGCATAGGAGATCGATCTGTCAAGGCGACAGATCGATCTGTCATTTCCAGAATCCAATAGAGATCGATCTGTCGTAAGGCCAGATCGATCTGGTCGTAAACATAGGCTTAAGGAGATCGATCTGTTACACACAGATCGATCTGTCGTTTAACAGAGGCTTAGGAAGATCGATCTGTCCAATGCAAAGATCGATCTGCAGAATGCGGAAGCTTGAAGAGATCGATCTGTCGTGTTGACAGATCGATCTTCCTTTAAACAGAGACGTAAGGAGATCGATCTTATGGTTAGAAGATCGATCTGCTTAGCTTAACCTTGATGATTTAGGCTTGTTGGAGGTATAGAGATCGATCTATATTGCAAGGAGATCGATCTCTCATCCTCATTGCTAGAAGATCTTTGCAAAAACTCTTTTTAAAATCAACTTGAGACCAAGATTTTTAAAACATGAAAGTCCTAAGGCATATCCATGAGTCCTAATTCACCTCTAAGGATACAGAACCTATCTCTATCAAGGGGTTTGGTGAATATATCAGCTATTTGATGTAGAGTGTCAATGTACTCTAAAATTATATCCCCTTTTTGTACATGGTCTCTAAGGAAGTGATGTCTAATTTCTATGTGCTTGGTTCTGGAGTGTTGAATAGGATTCTTAGACAGATTAATGGCACTGGTATTATCACATTTAATAGTAACTTGCTTCATGTCAATACCATAATCTCTCATTTGTTGTTTAATCCACAACACTTGAGCACTACAATTACCAGCTGCTATATATTCAGCTTCAGTTGTGGACTGAGCCACACTGTTTTGTTTCTTAGAGAACTAAGAAATTAACCTATTTCCTAAGAATTGGCAAGTACCTGAAGTACTTTTCCTATCTATTTTGCATCCTCCAAAATCAGCATCTGAAAATGCATGAAGGGCAAAAGTAGAGTCCTTGGGGTACCAAAGTCCTAGTGAGGGAGTGTCTTTGAGGTATCTAAAGATTCTCTTAGTTGCCAATAGATATGATTCCTTAGGAGATGATTGAAATCTAGCACAAAGGCATACACTAAACAAAATATCTGGTCTACTTGCAGTTAAATAAAGCAATGAGCCAATCATAGACCTATAAAGTTTAGTGTCTACACACTTACCACTTTCATCTTTATCAAGCTTGATGTTGGTGCCCATTGGAGTTGCTTGAGGTTTGCAATTGTCCATTCCAAATCGCTTGAGCAATTCCTTAGTATACTTTGCTTGATTGATGAAGGTTACATTTTTTGTTTGCTTCACTTGAAGTCCCAAGAAGAATGTGAGTTCTCCCATCATGCTCATCTCAAATTCTCCTTGCATGATCTTAGCAAACTCTTGGCATAAAGACTCATTAGTTGAACCAAAAATAATATCATCTACATATACTTGTACAACTAATAAATCCTTATTTTTATTCTTAATGAATAAGGTGGTATCCACTTTTCCTCTTGAAAATCCCTTGTCTATTAAGAATTTTGACAACCTTTCATACCAAGCTCTAGGAGCTTGTTTTAACCCATAAAGTGCCTTAGATAATTTAAAAACATGTTCAGGAAATTCATGATTTTCAAATCCGGGAGGTTGCTCAACATATACTTCTTCATTAATAAAACCATTTAAGAATGCACTCTTTACATCCATTTGATATAACTTGAAGTTTTTATAACATGCAAAGGCAAGTAACATTCTTATTGCCTCTAATCTAGCTACCGGTGCATATGTTTCATCATAGTCTATGCCTTCCTCTTGTCTATAGCCTTGAGCAACTAGCCTAGCCTTATTTCTTGTGATCACACTATTTTCATCCATCTTATTCTTGAATATCCATTTAGTTCCAATTATTGAGCGATCACTAGGCCTAGGAACTAGTTTCCATACTTTGCTTCTCTCAAATTGATTTAATTCTTCTTGCATTGCTAGGAACCAATTATTGTCTTCTAAGGCTTCATTGACATTCCTAGGCTCAATTTGAGATACAAAGGCTATATATTGGCACATATTCCTTAGGGATGATCTAGTTCTAACTCCAAGAGTTGGATCTCCTACTATTTCACAATCTTTTACATATCCTAACTCTCTTGGTGCTCTAGGCTCTCTTTCTAAAACCTCTATTTCTTCTTCATCTTCTTTATTCAAGTCAAGCTTTTCTAGAAAGTCATCTTCTAAGCCTTCATCAAATATTCCAACATTTTCATCATTGGTTGAATCTTTAGATATATTATTTGATTCATCAAATATAACATGAATAGACTCTTCAACCACTAATGTTCTTTTGTTATATATTCTAAAGGCCTTTGAATTCAATGAGTATCCTAGAAATATTCCCTCATCACTCTTGGCATCAAATTTTCCTAAATTATCTTTTCCATTATTTAGAACAAAGCATTTGCAGCCAAAAGGATGGAAGTAACTAATGTTAGGCTTCTTGCCTTTGTAGAGCTCATAAGGAGTTTTCTTTAGCATGGGTCTCATCATAGCTCTATTAATTATATAACATGATGTGTTTATAGCTTCAGCCCAAAAATACTTTGGTATTCACATAACATGGTCCTAGCCATCTCTTCCAAAGTTCTATTTCTTCTCTCAACTACACCATTTTGTTGTGGTGTCCTAGGGGCTGAAAAATTATGGCTAATTCCTTGATCATTGCAATACTCATCAAATCCTATATTTTCAAATTCTTTGCCATGATCACTTCTAATGCTTGTTATTGTATATCCTTTTTCATTTTGAGTCACCTTTGAGTAAGTTATGAATTTCTCTAAGGCTTCATTTTTTACTCTAAAAAAGAACACCCAAGTGAACCTAGTGTAATCATCAACTATTACAAATCCATAGTGTTTCCCACCTAGGCTAGTTGTTCTAGTTGGTCCAAATAAGTCTAAATGCAGTAATTGAAGAGGCCTAGTGGTGGATACACTATTCTGAGGCTTAAAAGTTGTCCTCTTGTGTTTCCCTTTAACACAAGCTTCACATATTTCTTCATGATCAAAGGATATTTTGGGTAAGCCTATGACTAGATCCTTTTTAGCTAACTTAGATAGTACATGCATGCTAGCATGACCTAGTCTTCTATGCCATAACCAAGATTCCTTTTTGTTGTCTACCATTAAGCATATGTTTTCATTTTTGAGTTCATTAAGATAGACTATATATATGTTACCTTGCCTATGACCTAGAAGAAGAATTTTATTTGACTTAGGATCTATAACATTACACTTCATGCAATCAAAAATTACTTTGTAACCTTTGTCACAAAGTTGACTAATGCTTAGTAAGTTATGCTTTAGACCCCTAACAAGTAATACTTTTTCTAAAGAGAAATGATCATTACCTATTGAGCCACTTCCTTCCACTTGGCCTTTGGAGTTGTCCCCAAAAGTGACTTCTCCACCAATTTTTGATTTGAAGGAATTGAAATGGCTTTTATCACCCGTCATGTGCCTTGAGCATCCACTATCTAAGTACCAAGCTTCTTTTGTTTTAGCTTTGTGGCTATGCTCAATAACCTACACAAAATCAAACTCAAGTCTTAGGTACCCAAATTTTCTTGGGTCCTTGAAGGTTAGTAAATGCAATTCTTGATCCCATTGGGATCCATTTTGCTAATGCATTACAGTCCTTGGAATGAATTACCTCTTTTGGAATCCATATCCTTTTTACAATTTTTCCTTTAAGATTCCTCATCTTTATATTGTAATAATGTGACTTATGTCCCTTCTTATTACAATATGAACAAGTAATTGCAGGTTTATTCATGCTCTTCCTAGCAATAAAACTCTTAAGATGGGTCTCCCTACTTTGTGCATTATATCCTAAGCCATTTTTTGTCAAAAAATGCCCTTTGGGTTTCTAACATGCTATCTAGCTTTTGTTGCCCCATGTGAAATCTATTAAAGGAGTTATGTAGATTGCTATTTTTCTCCTTAAGGTCACAAATTTCTAGATTTGAAATCTCTAGTTTCTTTTCACATTCTAATTTATCTTTTAACATTATCTCATTTTTCTTTTTTAATTTAGATATTAACTTTTTATACTTCATGCTCATACATTCATACTCTAATGCAAGATCATCAAATGCATCTTGCAGTTCATCAAAAGAGTATTCATTGAGATTAGAAGTTACCTTTTGATCATCATCAATAGCCATGAAGCATAAGTTGGCAATGTTCTCATTTGATTCATCATCGGAGCAATCACTGTCACTCCATGTTGCCACCATTGCCTTCTTTTTATGGAACCTATCATTTGACCTTTTAAGAAGAGGGCAGTTAAATTTTATGTGTCCCGGTTTTTTACATTCATAACATACAATAGAGTCTTTTCTACCTACTTCCTCTTGTTCTCTCCTATTGTTTCTCCTATTACTACTACTAGCTTTCATCCTCATGAACTTATTAAATCTTTTGGCAAACATTGCCATCTCAATATCCTCCTCACTGCCACTCTCATTTTTAATCTCCTCTTGAGCAGTGGATTTTAGAGCAACTCCCACTTTCTTGGGTGGCTCTTCATTTCTTTTAAGTTTCATCTCATAAGTGAGCAAGGATCCTATCAATTCATCTAGGCACAATGTGTGAGGATCCTTAGATTCCTCAATTGTCGTCACTTTAGCTTCCCATGATTTAGGTAAGCTATTTAAAATTTTCTTTACCATTTCAATATTAGAATATATTTTTCCTAAAGATTTTAATCTATTAATTACATCTGTGAATCTAGTGAACATATCACTAATTGATTCTCCTTCCTTCATCCTAAAGAGCTCATAGTCATGTGTGAGCATACCTACTTTTGTTTCCTTCACTTGGGTTGTACCCTCATGAGTTATTGCCAATTTATCCCATATTTGCTTGGCATTATCACACCCGGAGACTCTATTGTATTCATTAGGACCTAAAGCACAGAATAATGTGTGCATAGCTTTAGCATTTAGCTGTGCACATTTAATGTCGTTAGAATCCCATTCATCGTCTTCTTTGGGGATATCTCTTCCCTCTATTTTCTTTGTAGGGATTTGAGGTCCCTTAACTATAATTCTCCATACTTCATAATCATTTGCTTGAATGAATAGCATCATCCTAGTCCTCCAATACGAATAATGTTCACCATTGAACATGGGAGGTCTAACCGTAGAGTGCCCCTCTCCTACCAAACTAGTTGCTACATTGTTAAGAGCCATTTGATCGTTTCTAACTCTTAGGAAGTTGTTCCTGTGTGATTAAAGAGTCCTAGCTCTGATACCAATTGTTGGCTCTACCGAGAGGGGGTGAATCTATTTTCTAACAATTATGGCAAATTAAAAATTAATCACAATTTAATCACAAATGATAATGAGCAATATAATGCAATATAACAATTTAATGCAAAGTAGGGAAGAGAGAAACAAACACAATCGTTTATAGAGGTTCGGCCAAACTCTTGCCTACGTCCTCTCTCCTTGACCTTCTTGTCAAGTGCTTTCTTTCTCTCTTTCAATAGAGCTTAAATGTTCCTTTTACAGGTTAAGGAAAAACCTCTCTACCCTTAGCAATACAGAAATGTATTCACCCTTTTTATAATGTCTCTCACTGAGGAACGATCCTCTTTTCTTTTTGGGTATGGATGAATACAGAATAAGGCTTTACAATCGATAGTGCTAACAAAGCTTGTTGCACTTAAGCTTGTACAATGAATTTCAATTAATGAGCAATAGGGACACAAAGAATGAATGAATTAAAGCTTGAGAATATTTGGAATGTGCAGCAATAGTGTCTCTGTTCTCTTTGTCTTCAATGCTTGGTTAAATACTGAAGGATTGGTAGTTGGAGCATTAAATGCTATTCTTCCCGTTGTGATTTGTAGAAACTAGCCATTGGTACCTCCAGTAGAGTGCCAGATCGATCTGCCGTTTTGGCCAGATCGATCTCTTAGTTATAAATCCTGCAAGATTGAAGCACAAATACACAAGGAGATCGATCTCATAGGTTAGCAGATCGATCTGTTAGTTTGAAAATAATGAGGCAGATCGATCTGTCGAATAGGAAGATCGATCTCCTAAACTCTCTGTTTGAAGCAAGATCGATCTCCAGATCGATCTGCCATGCAATCTCGTAGAGAGGAGATCGATCTCTCAACAACACAGATCGATCTCTTTAGCTCTCTGACTTTGAGGAGATCGATCTCTTCCTTACCAGATCGATCTCATAAGTTCTCTGTTTGAGTGTAGATCGATCTCTCAGATCGATCTATAGTCTTAAGCTCTTAAGGGAGATCGATCTCTTCCTAGACCAGATCGATCTCTCAACTCTAGCATTAGCCAAATCGATCTCTTACCCCTTGCAGATCGATCTCATTTTTCCTAAATACCTTTGTAAAGATTTAAGGCTTGCCAGATCGATCTCTTCCATTATGAGATCGATCTCTCATCAAGTAAAAACCCAGGAGATCGATCTCTCATCAGCCAGATCGATCTCTCATCAACAGAACTCTAAGTTCTGGTACTAATAACCTCTAAACATGTTTCTATATCAACTTAATGTTATAGAATTAACTTGTTTTGTCATTTCAAAATACATTAACTCAACAGATAGGAACTAGCAGTAGAATCTGGGACACTATCCCTCGATAGCTTTCGCTCTACTGATGCTTTGTAGAGAGATGTAAAGAAAGGGGGGTGAGCATACAACGTGCTCAGTAAGGAAATCAGGCAAGCAAGTAGATATCAACACTATCTACTCAAAATAATGCTATGCCTTGAAAACATTATTTTCTTTACTCGCTTTAAAAGCATGTCTTGAAATATAATATATATACTTGTACAGAATAAATCCCATGTACAGAAAATCATGCTTTCTTTCTCAAATGTAGGCATGTAGTGCAAAACAATGCATCGTATATAAATCATGCCCTTATGTAAATCATGCCATGTATATTTAAATCACAATAAATATGGCATCAAATGATTCACAACACAAAATCGGAGTCCGACCCATCCCTCAGGTCTGTCCGCAGTTTAAATCATTCAATCAATATGATATATCATGTAAGACTCTGTGGTTAAGTGTAAATAGTATCCTGGACTATGATCATATCCGACATGTGATCCCAAGCAACACAGATCTCGGTGTGCGGGGCATCACTGCTGCAACGGGAGGGGGGTCAGTCCATCACAACCTTCAGCTATATCTTCCTCAACTCCACAACAACACATGGTACAACGTACACCTCGCGCCACTCAAGCACGATATAAAGTACACCCGTGGACCCGTCCTCATGGTCAGAGTGCCTACCATAGGTCTTAGCTCTCGCACCCGTGGAATATCAACATCACAGTCAGGGTGCATACTATAGGTCTTAGTCCTCGCGCCTGTGGAAATATCATACTACATCTCAAATACCCTCATGCTGGCCATCCTCTCAAAATGTGACACTCAGTCACACAAGAATGCGGCATAAATAGGTACCATGTATATAATATCACATACAGTGTGCGCCTTCGAGTGCGACACACAGTCAACACTACGCTCGAACACTATTTCACATCACAAACTCAACTCTAGTGCGAGCAATCTCCAGCAACTAGGTCAATGCATAGTTCATGTATTAAATCAAGTACGAGCAATAGCTCCAGTACTATGCTATGCATAATATCATCAAATCAAGTACGAGCCATAGCTCCAGTACTATGTCATGTATAAACCATGAAGAATCGAGTACGAGCAACGCTCAAGTACTCTGTCATGTAACTCATGTAAAACTCGAGTACGAGCTAATCGCTCCAGCACTCTGTCATGCATATATCATTTAAAACTGAGTACGAGTAAAACTTCAGTACTCTATCATGCATGTCATGGAAATCTAGTGCGTAAAAAAATCCAGCACTACTGTATGTGGAAAACATATGAAATCCAGTGCGAGCTATGCTCTAGCACGATTCATTCTCACATAATATGATAGATGGCTCTTTAAAAGGGATTATTTATAAAACATCAAAATCAGCACTATAAAGTGTATTTAAGTGACATCAACCTTAAAATCATTAGCCCATCTATTTATTTTCATGCTAAACAGCAATTAAACACTCACAATAATTGTTTCCATGCTTTTTGCAACTTTTCACAAAAGTTGACTTTTTTACTAACTAGGGGTAAAATCGTAATTTGCCACTATCGGGTCGCAATAATTATTATTCACTTTCTCTTACCCTCAGAGTTTTTAAGTGAATGTAAAAGCAGACAAAAATACGTGCAGGTATCTCTAACTACTCGCAAAAGTCCCTTACCTCGGATCACGTCACGTGACCTCACTTCCTCGGTGCTGCTAAACCCCACAGTCCGATCAGCTCTCAATGTAAACTCCGGAGCTGTAAATAACCATTCCTCAAGTTAATTATAATTTTCCTACTGTATTACACATTAATACAGTCTATTTTCCCTTAATGGGCCTTAAAAATCCTTAATGGGCCTAACTATACCTTAAGCCCATTTTCATTTTACTATTCACTTTTGTTGGGCTTATTGGGCTTATGGGGCCCACCAACTCTTGTTGGGCTTGTCCTAGGCCCATTACACCCTATTGGGCATAAAATAATTGGGCTTGACCCATTAGGCCTTTCGGCCACATGCCATGGCCGAGAGCTACTCATGTCTCGGTTTTACCATCGCATGCCATCCATGCCTATTATTTAGCCATTTTCACTTAGGCATTTTCACAAACACTTGGTAGGCAACATTACCAATCATCACATAGTTCATTTAGGCATTTTATCAAACACCTTAATTGCCAACAAATTACATGTATTAATTAATCAAATTGATTAATTCTAATTACACCATTAACATTAATACATGTACACTAATCCATTTATGTCTTAAAATCATATTGACATAATTTAACATCCCATTACTCACTCTCGGCCTAACCCACTTCATGGTGATTTAATATGTTTCAATGCTTAAAACATATATCAACATACTTGAAATCATTCATACATTAACATATATGAAATTGGAATTTAGAAAATATACCAATTGTTGTGTTCACCCTTTGGTCGAAACTTTGGAGGCTCTCGGTTTGCACTCTATGGCTCCTTTCAATTTGGAACAACTTCCATGAAGAATGCAAGTTCCAATATGCCTAATTCCTAGTGATTTCTAGTGAGAGAAAGATTGGAAAATATATTTCAATGGTTTCTTCTTCTAGCCGGATTTGGTGTGATGAAGATGACAATGGTGTGGCTGAATTTATAAGCCATATACTTAGCCATTAAGCTTTACTTTTCAGCCATTATGCTTGACTTTCCAAACCTTAGCCATGAGTCACCTTATGAGTCATAGTTAACTTTAACTATGGTTAGATATTTATCTCATGGGCTTTTCCATTTGGGCTTCTCGGTTTGGGCTTTCCTAATGGGCTTTCGGGCTGAAATTTTTACTATGTCTCAGGCCTTTAATTGTCTCAAAATTTGGCCAATCAATTGGTCCAACAATTCGGTCTAAAGGACCTAAGAATTTCAATATACGTTTAGTATACCTTAATGGGCTTTAAAATTTTTACCTTAGGCCCATCCCGTTTTTAACCATTAAATTTATTCCGGAATTCTTCCGAATAAATTTTCCTTACTTCCGGGGATGATTATCTTGTATTCTGACCAAGAATATTTTTCTCCAAATTTTTCTCCATACTTAGGTTAATTTTTTAACCATGATTAGTCAACTATGGTAAAAGTCCACTTTCTTAACTATAGTTGACTTTTTTCTTAACCATTGACCATGTTGACTTTTTCTTAAAATTTCGAGAGTGTCATATCTTATGTCTTACACTCTCGTCTTTATATTCCTACCACACTCGGTGGATAATTTCACCCGAAACACCTTATTTCACCAAAAAGGTCCATTTTACCCTTTTTAGCTTTTACTCTCGTTTTATATGTTCGGGTCTAAATCAAGCTGACTTTTCTTCATGAGCCCTCTACGCTCTCTTATTTTAAGTTCTTATTTTCAGTCAGAATGATTTATAATAACTCGGTTTAGCCAGTGATGCCCATCGCTCACATTAGGCATTTTATGTAGCTTTTGTGTGTTAATTCACTTCAATAACACTTTAAGTCTAGTAAATACTCTTCTTGTGATTCAACTATAATTACATCGTGTTCATACACATAGGAATCATAAGGTACAAGCTACAAAAATCTGGGTTTGATAGACAGGCATAATGCCTAATTTCCTGTATCCATTCCATATATTAGTCTCATTCCATCTTGATATACACAGTTATATCTAAACAAAAGCACAGTAATATAGGGATGTAACTTTCATACTTATTAATACCGACTCATATCAGACCAACTCAACTCTGATAGCAATCTCTATCATGACCCTCTTTCATCTAAAATCACTATAAATTTTTCACTTTTTCATTTCCTTTCCCGGTCGTGAACAACTCTCACCAATAACAGTTGGGCTATGAGTCAGTATTAATCATCATTTACAATTCATCTTTCAATTAATCAAGAGCAAACACATACATTTGAAAGTTTAAGTTATATACTTATACATTTTTGCTAACGCTTACATCCCCCATATTACAATTCAAAATGATTACTGTGTTATTACATGTTTAGATACAAAAAGATTTCCTGTGTGTATACCTCTTGGCGATTGAGAGCAGCGGATATCCAGATACAACTACTCAGTCCCTTACTAGACTACTGTGTGCGCTCTGTAGAGGGGGGAAATGATAGGGATGAGCAACCACACGCACAGTAAGGTAATAATGCAAGCATGGTAGATAACTACACTATCTACATGCTTATAATGTCATGAGATAAAGATCATTAATATCCAGAGTATGAGGAAATAGTAAAACTATGCCGCATGTATATACTTATATCATGTATTGAAAAACATGAAAATAGGCATGTAAACATGGAAAACCATGATGTAAAACTTCCCATGCTCATCATAATAAAACTCATCATGAAAACTATTCCTCAACTTTAACATCAAATCAAAACTTAGTAAAACTCATCATAGTCGGAATATCATCCTTTTAAAAACATCCCAAAAGGTTAGATCCCTCCCTCGGGTCTCCCCTGGACAACACAAATCATGTTCAGTAAATAAAACCATGTGATATCATGTGAGACAGGTGGTCACTATATATAATCGAGGACTCTGTTGGCCAACTATGTCATTGTCATCCCAGACCACACGAATCTTGGTATGCGGGGCATCATGCTAGAATGGAGGTGGGTTAATGCTACCCCAGACTTTTAAATCAACATCACAACCACACGGTACAACGTACTCCATGTGATATACATGGTAAAACGTACTTCGTGGACCCATATCATGGTTAGGGGTGCCTACCGTAGGTCTTATCTACCTCATGCCAAGTATAACCTACTCAGTCTCAAGTGCACGTGCGAGCATCTCATTCGTGTGACTAATAGTCTACACGAGGCATCCAGCACCGCTCGTGCGAGCATCTCATTTGTGTGACACAAAGTCTACACGAGGCATCCAGTACGACTCATTACATATCATTGCGTGAAAAGCCCATTGCGAGCAAAGCTCTAGCACGATTTCATGCATTATCAGTAAATACCCTCGTACGAGCAACGCTCTAGTACGGCTTTATGCATAATAAATAATGAACAAATCACGTACGTGCATAGCTCCAGTATGATTATATGCATAAGAAAATCAATGGAAGCCCACATACGAGCAAAAGCTCCAATACGACTTGCAAAACATCACAACTTAAAACATTGTGCGATCTAGGCTCCAGCACATTTCATGCATATTAAAACATCAAAATCCAGTGCGAGCAAAGCTCCAGCATGATTTAACTCACATAAATCTGATAGGCGGCTCTATTTCAACAAAACACATTAAAACCACAGTTAGCACCCGACTCATGCTATTTAACAAAGTTATGAAGTCAATAGCCGACCTATCCGTAAATTCACTTAAACCAAAGCAATGTATTTCATAAAAATATCAAAACGTGGGGTTTATGCAAATTTTAGCCTTACTACCCTTTTCGTAAGATTTACTTCCAAAAACCAAAATCATCTATTTCCAAAATTGTTCGTACAAATCATTATTTCTTTTCTAGATAACCAAGCAGTTACAAAGCCCTATAAACACCCTCAAAATACGTGCAGCTATATCTAGATACTCACAAAATTCAATTACCTGGAATTGCGTCGAGTAATTCTACTTCCTCGGAGCTCCTCGATTGTGCAATTCTATTTGTTTCCAATAAAATCTCCGGAGCTGCACAAATTGCTTATCACATCAATTTAACCAAATACAACATAATTCTCGCGTTTATTATATTCAATTCGACTTATTGGGTTTATTAACACTTATAAGGCCTCACTTTCTCTTCAGTCCATTTTGATTGCTATATTCATTTCTCGAGAATCTATTGAACTCTTTAGGTATATTTATTCACACTAAATCGGCATTAAGCTCATAATGCCTCTAGTTCATCATTTCCTTCACTATGGTAATTTATCAAACACTTCTTATGCCCATTTTAAATCATCATCCATTCCAACATATGGATTGCACAAAGTTATCTTAAAATCATCTATACATGCTTACTAACATCTCTATATGTTTAAATCATCATCAACTCCATGCCATTTCAACTTTCTCTCACTAAGCCCATTCTAGGTCATGGTTGTTTAAGCATGTACATGAACGTTTCAACCAACATTATATACACTAATCAACTCATCAAAATGTCTACATTAACATACTAGACGATGATGTATAGAAATCTTACCTAGCTTGACTTTTTCCTTTTTTTACCAAATTGGGGAAAAACCTCTTTTCTCCTTCAATCCAAAGTTCCAGCTTCCAATCTTTGACTATGTTGTTCTCTTCCACACTAGGAACAACTTTGCTCAAATAGCTTTTTCCTCAAATATTTTTGGAAGGTAAGGATATCCTAGAGTGAGAAAACTAGGTTGTTTTTGGTTAAAATGGAAGATTTTAGGATTTCTAGGAAAGAAAGCTCGACAGTTAGGTTTCTTTTATAGAAATCACATTATGAGATCGATCTCCAAGGGTGGAGATCGATCTCCCATTGATTAAATTCCTTCAGAATTTGATAATGCAGGCTAGGGGTTCGATCTGCCTCTTGGAAGAGATCGATATGCTCAAAAGGATAGGATCAATCTTTGTTCATGGGATGGGATCGATCTCGGTCAGGCAGAAGGCTTCAGAGATCGATCTAGCCTTAAAAGGAGATCCATCTGGCCTATCCAAAGGCAACTAGAGATCGATCTACTTGAGTGAGGGATCGATCTCCCTCTTCCGAAATGCTTAGCATTGTGTTCCTAAGCCATGAGATCGATCTCCCCTTGCAATGAGATCGATCTGGCCTTCATCTTGCAGCATTTTAGCTACAATTTTTTAGATTTTTCAAAGTTATACTCTCATTCAATCACTTCAATACCCATTTTGCGTTTCATTCACACTTAAAACTCAAAAATATCCAATTCTTATGATTCATTTATTGTGTAACTTGTCTGTACATCATGGAAATCATAAGATTACATAGAAATTCACGGGCCTTACAGTCTCTCTGTCTTAATGCCGTGAAGAACGTTGTTCCCTCACTTCTCGATTTCTCCTTCTCCTCTACTACTCTATTTTTTTTCTTTCTACTATATTTTTCATCAGTTTCTCGGCATCAGTATTTTTCCTTTTAATTCATTTTCAAGTAATGACACATCTCCCTTAATTTATTTCCTATCACATTTCCAAGCTTTTCTAAATAACACAGTATGACAGACCTCACTCATTTTCTATCCTAAGCTGAACTCTCCCTGAAACGCCTCATAACTCTGGTTGCCAAACCTGCTGCAGCTGTTGCACTTCCTGCACCTCCATCCCTTTGGTTCAGCCTTCACATACTGCTTCAGTTTTCCTCTCTTACTTTAATAATTTCTTGTACATATATACATATATATGTAGCTTTACAGGCAATATGACAGGTGGCTCTTGAGTTTCGGTGTTGAACCTGCTTCTTGTTTCCCTGTTTTCCATCACGTTTCATCCTTCCTATTGAACCAACTTTAACCTATTTTCAGCCCACTGCATTCAGTCCTGCTCTTACTCCCTCCATCATCTTCTTTGGTTTTCTTACCGAGCCATATGCGTTTTCCTACTCCCAAACCATCATGTCTTTCTTTTCTCACCAGTCCTCAGACCTACCTTATTACTCCCATTATAATTTTCTTCTCAACTACTGCTACTGTTCTCGGGTCTGCTTCATTTTAAAATCCCATGTTTTATCAAATGTTTCAACCCCTTAGTTTCTATACCTTGGCCAGCCTTTGTTCCCACAATTTTTATCCCTAACTTTCAGCCACTATTTCAGTCTACTTGCAGGTTTCATATTACAGTACTTGGCACCTGCAGCTTCCAGTAAATGAGATTCAATTTTATATATATATAGATATATATGTTTTTGTTGCTAAGTACAACAAGTTTTTCAGCCTCCACAAGCTTCGGTGTCGTTCCTTTCTTATCATGCCCAGGTTGTTTTAGATTTTTTTTTCCATTTCCTTTGCTAAGTGAACATGTAATATGGCCCCTTATATATAAATATATTCTTCCTATAAAGAAGCCTCTCCTTCATTTCTTGCTTTCTGTCAGTTTCTTAATGCTCCCTTATACATTTCTTTATTCTTTATGTTTTCTCTTCCCAACACTATCATTCACTAACTCCAACCTTCCCCCACTGTATATACCAAATCAAATGAATATTACAGACTTCGAGACAACACTTTTCTGCCATCCCTATTACCTATGCTGCTGAGTTAGTATTTCCTCACTTTTGTTGCTACATTTTCCTTCCTTTTCATTCACCGAATGCCATTATCTTCGATTAGTTGTTCACACTTTCTGCTTTAGTTCTACTACAGCAAATACGACTCTCTATTTGTCTTCATTGAAAGCCAAACGTTGTACCAACAGCTCCATTTCTTTTCTCAACCCGTGGCCTTCATTGTTGCTTCTTCCTCTACATCACTCATGTTGATCAAAATCACCACCTTTATCATTTCCTTCCTGTTCTCTCCCACATCTCCTGTCTTGGATCAGTCCTTTAGTTTAATATCTTGTACCTCTCTTCACAATTGTTGCAGCCATCTATTTTCCAATCTAGTTTTTGAGATAAGGCTCTCAGGTTGGCCTCAAAATGGGAATAAATCTTCACTCCATAATTTTGTTATTAGTCTAATATTTATTCTCGAATTAATCCATTCATATTCACACATTTAACCTTAATTGTCTAAATCATTATTTATAAACACACCAAGTACATGAGATTTTTTGGTATTTACAAAACATCCTTCAAAAAGCCTAAACTTTAATTATTGTTGTCAAGCTTCCATTGGTATGGGATGAATCTAATCTTATTTCTTTCTTCTTCTTTTTTTGGAATAATATTCATTGAGTATATGAAAATGCAAGATTAATTTGGTTAGCTCATACGCTTTAAAAGTTTATATTATGAGACGTTATAATGCTTCTATTAGTGATAGATGCTGCTTATGTTAATTTATTGTGTTATGTGTTATGTTAAATGTTAATTGAGATTTTTTTTGTTGTTGTTGACAGTGTTGGTCTTAATATGGCATCTCATTCTCAAAAACAGACTTTGCATAGTGATAATATTAATGTTATTAGTGATACTGATAATGAGGATGATGTTAATAAAGTTGAACATGAGGAACGTAAGGTTGAACTGAAACCGAAGTAACTAAAAAACTAGGAAAAATACTTCAAAAATGTGGAAATGTTTTGAAAAACTTGTTATCAGTATTGATGATGGTAAACCACGTACTAAATGTAAAGGGTGTGTAATAATCTATAAGGAGAGTCTTTCTCAATATGGAACTTCATCCCTAAGGTGTCATGCGCATTCATGTAAAAGGATAACAATTTTAAAGTAAAAAGATATTTCTGAAAAGATAATTGACTATCAAGGAAATGTAAGTAGAAAAATTGATAAAAATAATTTTCGAGAATAAATAGCTATGGTAATAGTAAGGCATGACCTCCATTTCTCATTTGTTGAAGTGAAACCCGATTTTTTGTACTAATATGCATTTAAAAGTTAAGTCAAGAAGTCTAAGACTCATGTAAATGTTCATGTAGGGTCCGAAGAAATTGAGATGCCCGAAATAGTGGCATGAAGCTCGAGGCACATATTTCGAGGTAAGAATACAAATTTAAGTATTCTTTAATAAACTATGTCTATAAGTATGTTTTGATGATTAGAAAGTGAAATTAAGGTGTCAGAAGTGAAAAAGTTAGTAAAACTCGGGTTTACACTAAACTGAGCAAATGGGCCTAGTAAGAGAAATAAATTCGAAATGAATTCTAAAAATTCACACAAATTATTCTGAGGCCATAGGAAATTAGTATAAGGCATAATTTACACGGGGAATGAAAATTGAGTGGAAATATGGAGGTTTCGGTGATCAAATGAATTTTTAAAGTAAACCGAAAACCTTAAGTCATTTTAATCGGTAATGACCAAGTCGCGCAAAATGGGTCCAATCGGGAAAATTTTCTTAAACAAATGGGCCCTAAATTTTTATGGGAGACACTAGGGACATAGTAGAACACTTGGAAAATAGAAAATGGAGAAAATTGGCTGGACCTAATTTTTATGGATTTTACAAAACAGGGCAGTGGGCTGCCCTGCTTCAGGAATCTGTGGACCCATCAGAGTTGGCCCAATTTAAATCCCATCTGAATATCAAAAGACTCTAAGCCTCTATATAATTAAACTATACTTAATAAGATTTCCATATCCTATTATAACACCTGGAACTGACTTACCAAATGAGAGAACTCACCTGGAGAAGTTGCCGCAGGCGTCATTGGGGAGTCCATAGTACGTGAATTTTCCAGCCATCTTCCGGCCATTTCCAGGAATTGGTCAAAGGATCAAATCTTTCTCCTTAACCCCTCTACAACATATAAAAAAATTCAACGCCAAAGAAGGTCATTTGCTAGGTGAAAATCTAGTGAGAAGAATAGGGGCAGAAACTGTCATGTTTCGTGGTGAGAGAAAGCTTTGATTTTGGAAGTTTTTGGTTGGTTTTTCTTGTTGTTTTTTACGATTTCAAGATATATACATGTTGAATTATAGCATAGGGTTCTTGCTGGAGCAAAAATGTTGAGTCCAAATTGGTCAAAGTTGGCAAGAAGTTGGAGGAAGATGATGATGTTCATATATGTGATTGTTTGATGTTGTAGGATAATTTTTAGTTAAGCAAGATTTGTTGAAATAATTTCTAGGAATCCAAGTAATTCGGCCAGCATATGTAGGTTGAAGAAGTGAGAAATTTTGATTGTGTTGGATTTTCTAGACAATTAAATTCATATCGAAAAACTCAGTTTGTAGCTCAGTTAAGTGAAAAACCGTAAAAAAGTGAAGACTTGACAATTGGTGTATTGTAAATTGTTAAGTAGAGCTTAAAATAAATGTTTAAGTTATTAGTGTGATTGTAACGACCCATATTATGGTACAAAATGGTTGGGCTACAAGTAGATGTAACGCCCCAGAGGCGCGGAAAAATGGGCTAAATTTAAACTTTTCCTTATGTTGCATTCCTATTAGTGTCACATACTTAACAAATTTATTTTATAAAAATTTCGGCAGCATAACGGCTGCAATTGTACTTAACCCATCTTGCAAAGTGTAAACGCAGTTTATATCCACAATCCAGTTGATTTTAATCTCTTTTCTTAATCATCAACACATCTCATCATCATATCAATCTTCAACCATATTAAAATATATACGAGTCATTAAACTGCGTTAGTACAACTCTGTTTATCAACATTTACACCTAACTTACATCCTGAAATCATCCTTTACAATAGTAGCCTATGCTTTACAAGGTGTCTGGAAAATAAGTATAGTATACCTTGGTTATACAAAAGTAATCCAAAAGAGGGTTGGGATTAGTTCGTCCACAACCACTGCTCAGCAGATATATGTGTGATCACTGGAAATAGTCTAAAAGAGGGGAAAGAAAGGGGGATGAGCTCTTCAAGCTCAGTAAGTAATGTATTCTAAGCAATGAGAAGTATAATATCGGAAAATAATAGGCTTTACGTCATATACAGTGAAATGATCAATATATTCGCCTACTTTCTCAAAAATGCATTCTTACTTTCAAAACTAAATCAGATCAAACATAGTCTGAAGCTTATCATTTCTTCAAAATCAAACAAAAAATATATCGGAACTTAGCTTCCAAAGCTAATTCAAAATCAAACGGATACAAAATTTATCATTCAAATCGAAAAGGATACAAAACTTATTCTTTTGAAGTCAAAACGAATACGGAACTTATCACTTTTCATTAAATCGGACATATAAGTCATAGAGACTAGGTGTAAGACCCGAAATTTAATCGTAAATTTTACGAGGTAGAAAAATATTCACAAATTTAAAGGAATGAGACTCGGACTAAAAATAAGGATCGAAATGGCCACAGGCCAAACGGGAAGGGAAGAAAATAAAATTTATCGAAAATACAAAATTAAATAGGAAAATATGGTGGAAGTATGAAGGAAAGCTAGGTTAATTTAATCCCGAAATAAGTGTAGGGGTAAAACGGTCAAAATTCGGGATAAATACGATAAGAGAAATTTAATTAAAAATAAGGAATTAGGATTTCTTGATCAATAATGGGGAATTTTATAATTTCGAGTCAAATTGATCAAGATCCGGAATTTTTAGAAATACCGAAAATGTCACCCGGGACGATATCCCGAAAATACGGAGGAATTATACCGGAAAAATAATTTAAAAACTAAATAAATTTAATTTAATTTAATTAAATTAAATTGGTGAATAAAATAAAATTTTTGTAGATATTTTCAGATTTCTTTTGACTATTTTATTGATTATTTTAATAATAAAATGAATAGTTAAATAATAATGATGAAAAAAAAAAAAACTGAAACCCGAAAAACCAGAAAACGCAACCCGTTTCGCACCCGAGAAGAACCATCGTCGATCTTGACCACCGGCGACCGTTCGACGTCCGACGAAGCTTCCAGGAGCAAGAGCAGAGTTCGGCGAACCCATAGGCACCGGAACCGAGCCGCGAGGTGGCCGGAGGAGCCCGATCCGAGCTCCGAAAATCCGAGGGAGAGAAGAGGTGATCGCCGGCGAACCACCGCACCTGGGCCGGAAAGAAGGGTACCAGTGTGTTCAAGGGAGGAAGCCGGTCATTTTGGTACCGGTCTTGGCCGGTAAGACCGCCGGAACCGCCGGCGATGGCAAGAGGCAGTGAGGAGATCAAAAACGGTGCCGTTTTGCTGGAAGGAAAGGGAAGGAAAAGGAAGGAAAAGGGGAAAGAAAAGGAAAGAAAAGAAAGGAAAAGAAAGGAAAAAGAGAAAGAAAATTACCGGGGGACGACTCGAGGTTCGGGTAAGTTGACCGAGGGTCGATCTTGACCTACGGGTGAATTCTGGAAATTAATTTAATATTATTTTAATGGAAAATAATCCGGATTTACCTAATTATACAGTTTTACGACGGAGACCGAACGAGAGCCGATCGAGCTCCGATCTTCGTACCCCGCATCGTATCGGGTAAGTACGATTTAAATTCGGCATTAAGATTTCTTTAAATATCGATTTTTAAGTATTTTACGGAATTACGGATTAATTTCACATAGGAAGGAATATTAATTCGTAATTGCAATAAATTGCCGTAAATGGTATACGGGCTATCCAATGAACTTGGATCGAAGCCCGATAATTATTAGTAAACCGCATAAGCCCGGTATACCCGAAGAAGGGAATTAATAAATATAAAAGGGCTGAAATGGGCCGAGACCAAATAGGGTAAATAGGGCCCAATACTTTAAAGTTGGTCAGTACATGCGATATACTGATCGAGATAAGTGAATTAACCTCGATTACGTGGTTATATGCAGTGATGTATCTTTGTTTGGCGCGCACTTGGACCGAGAGGTTCGGTAGCTTCGAGATAAGCTAAGTCTACGCGCGATTCCAGGTAAGGGAATTTTATGAGCACTTAGAGGTAGCTGTACGTAATTTTGAGGGTATTTACAGTACCTTAAATTCATTAGGCTACCCAAACACAGAATAATAATTTTTACGATAAAAATTTGGAAATAGTGAAAAATGACCATTTTGCCCCCAGTTAGGAAAATTTCAAAAAGGGTAGTAAGGCTATGAAATTGCATGAATTTCATGATTTTAATGTTGTATATGATTATATTGTTCTGATTTAAGCATATACGAATATAGGTTGGCTATTGATTTCGTGAACTATACGAAAGGGTACCGGTTTGTACCGGTTATCATTTTTAAAGATGTTTTGTCAAAATCTAGCCACCTATCGTATTTATACAAGTAAAAAGAGTGCTGGAGTCTTTCTCGCACTCAAGTTTACTGATTTGATTCTCATGAAAAGCCGTACTGGAGCATTGCTCGTACGAGAAATTTGTGTGTGCATAACACCGTGCTGGAGCTTCGCTCGCACGCGATTTTAGATATCATGATATGCATAGCGTGGTGTTGGAGCTTCGCTCACACTAGACGCGAGTTGACATGCATATAGTCGTGCGGAAGCCTCTTGTAGACTGTGTGTCGCAGAGAGTTGAGATACTCGCACGTAAACTTTGAGACATGGGTTGGTTATCGACATAGTATTGGGCTGGCTAAGACCTATGGCAGGCACCCCCAGACTATGATATGGGTTCATGGAGTACGATGTACCGTGTATGTCACACGGAGTACGCTGTACCGTGCAGTCATGATGACTATTATGTTACTCGATATTCTGGCGGGTAGGACTTGACCCCACCTCCCGTTGCAGTTGTGATGCCCCGCACGCCGGGATCCGTGTGCCTGGGATCACAGGGACATATTATGGCCATAGTCCTCGTTTTTCATACAGTAACCTACATGCCTCACGTGATATCATACGGTCTAGATAGACCAGGACAAACCCGATGGAGGGGTAGTCCCGATTTATGCTTTTAAAAAGAGATCTGATTTTATGAATCAAGGTATTCCCGAGTGATGGGTTTAGCCTTGATGTGATGAGTTTTGATTTAAACAAATAAGTTTTTAAGGTGAAGGATTTACGATGAAACTAATAGATTTTGATGTGACGAGCATGAGATGTCATACATGAGGAATTTCCATGTTGATTTTATATGCAACTTCATGATTTCTTCTATACGATATACATTCATATGGCATCGTTTTAGTCATATCTCATGCTCCAAATATAAACGATTTTTATATCATACTATTATCAGCACGTAGATAGTATAGTTATCTACCTGCTTATATTATTGCCTTACTGAGCACGTTTCGCTCACCCTTTCATTTTCCACCCCACAGGGTACACTCAGTAGAAGAGAGCGACAATAGCTTCGCAATTCGGTTATCCGCTGCTTCTTATTAAGACCAGGTATACACCTTTATATAATTTCGTATCTGAACATATAGATGCACAGTACTGTATATGATGTAATATTGGGGATGTATTTAGTTTAAATAAATTGATATGTAAATAAATTATGAAAATTGAATGATAAATAGGGAAGAGGTGACTAACACCGAATCATAGCCCAACTGTTAGTAGTGGAACTGTTCACGACGGGTAAGGAGTATAGAAAAAAAAATTTGTAGGGATTTTTAGGTAATTTGGGTCGTGACAGAAATGATGGTATCAGAGCTTAAGTTGGCCTGATATGAGTCGGTGTTAGTGGTTAAGTAAATTTACATCCCCATGTACTGTGCATTGTTTAGATACAATTGTGTATATCAAGATGGAACCGTAACTAAGAATTTAGTTTCGATTGCAAGAATATAGTTGTTATAACTGATAGCCGCTATGGTAGAGTGGCGAGTACACATACTAGAGGCCATAGAGATCGGCCTGAGAGTTGAATGAGTTGTCACATGAGACTCAAGATGAGAATGACTTGGAGGCTGATGTTGAGCATGCCCCACAGAGTCCGACAGAGAGATCGGACAGTATTGAGACGCGCTTCGCAATGTTGGAGCGGAGTGTGGAGATTATTGTGAGGAGCAAATTGCTCAGATTATGTATGAGATCAGAGGACGCGTTCTGAAGGGAGTTCCCCATATGAGACAAAGCCGTGCGGGCCTCGGCCCAAAGCGGACAATACGTTGGACGTGTGGCGTTGTTGGACCACCCGTTGTTAGACCACCATCGTTGTGCGTGGGCCCATGAGGGGTGGCCATGGCCGATGGCAGGGGTTGGCCGGGCAGGGGTTGGCCGTCACATAGTAGAAGATATTTCGGACTTGTTTACACAGTCTATTGCAGATAGTTGAGGATAGGCAGAGAAAAGCCTAAACAGATGCCTCAGACTAAAGAGATTTTCATACTTCTGGTATATAGCGAAGTAAAGAAACCAATACTTGTTGAGGACTGGGTGAATGAGATTGCAGAGATGTATGAATTCTTTCGGTGTATGTCGACTAAGGAAGTGACTTTTAAAATACATTTATGTTGGAGGGCGAGGCGGAGCATTGATGGAAGTCCGCTCGACCCATCTTAAGAGTTAAATATACAGAGCTAAGATGAGAAATATTCTGGATGTATTTCGGTGACAGAATATCCCGGACACTGTATAAGAAAAATTACAGATAGAGTTTCTTACACTGCCCATAGTCATGGGTTGATTGATGAGTACGAATCTCAAATACATCCCTGGGCAAGTATGAACCCGATATTATGGACAGTGAGAGTCGAAAAACCTAAAAGTTCATGTAAGGACTCGAATTTTCAATTAGAGTCCGATTGGCCCGTGAAATATTACCTATGCCGAGGCAGTGCGTAGATTTGCAGTTGGGTAAATAAGAACATGAATTGCACTCCTCTGAGATTGGGAAAGGTAGTAAGAGCTGAAATAGAGACGGAAGAGAATAGATGATGACAGAGATGTCAGAGCGAGAAAGAGATCAGTTGGTAAGAGATTAGAGTTGATGAGTCATGGGGTAAGATAATTGGTAAGGCCCTAGTACATCTAATTTTGGCACCCTTGTGGGTATTGTGATTGGAGGACCCCGACCTGCTACGAAATACTGTAGCAGTGTAAGTACTGTAAGTAGTGTAGGGTGTGTGGTAGATACCACGGAAGGAGGGTCTATACCTACACTGTATTGATGAAAATGGCCGTTAAGTGTGGTAAGACGGACCATTGATTTTTGATTGCTCAGAGTTGAGCGAGATTGCCCTACAGGAAAGTAAAGAGATAGAGAAAAACTTCGTTGGTACAGTTGCAACGAAAAAGGAGGCCATAGCTGAAAAGAAAAAAAAAGGAAAGTAGGTTGTTGGACGAAGGCGAGAGGATGTCTTGGACCAGGACACTATTGATGTTTCATGGATGTGGTGTAAGATACCACACTTGTTAAGAATAATGAAGTACATATGTTCAGTGATCCTGGTGCCACATATTTATTCATACCGCCTTCATTCACATATAAGTGAGTAAAAGGGCATGAATGCCTACATCGTTGGGTATAATACTGATAAATGAGTACCCCAATAGAGGAGGATTAATTAACGGAATAAGGATATAGAGATTTTAAGTTGAAAAACAGGGGTGAAAACATCACTGAAAAACATATTGTAAGTGTTGACAAGTAATAAAAAGGGGTGCAACCGTTGAAATTAAAGGAGTAAAGGATTGTACTCACGAAATCAATAATGAAAGAGTTTTATCATGATTGATATACGAAGGAGATGATCTTTGAGATATGTTGATCCCAAATACAAGATGTATTGGAGTAAGAGACGTATGCTAGGTAATAACATCTCTATGATATGCGAAGTAGTTAGGATTGAAGCAATTAGTAGCGAATACAAATTATAACCAAGGACAAAGATGGGTATAACCATAACCAGTAGTTGTGGTTAAGTCTAAGGGTTAATAAAGGTATTTCAAAATACCTCTCCGCCTGAAGACTTGACAGCGTCTAAAAATATACATATAACTTATTACGTGAAACCGGTTGCCGTAAGAAATACTTTTAGCATTAGGATACCTTTAATAAGACGATAAGAATATTAAAATTCGACAAATTATAAAGGTTAACATAGTAAAATTTAATAGGAGCCGTTAAGATAAGAAAAGGAAATGACGCAGGTTAGTACCTGGAAACGCAAGCGATGTTGAAGGATTTTATACGCTTATGCGTGGATAAGTCAAGGATTGGACCGAATTGTAATCATCATTATCGATGATATATGGGGTGTAGTTAAAGTCTAGGACGAATTATAAGCAACCATTGGGAAGATGATTTTTACAGATGGATTGCTGCGAGTTCTAAGAGGATATACCTTGTTGACACGTTTAACTAAGAAACGTGGTCTTGAATAAGATGATAAATAAGATGATAGATGTGACATGGATTTTGGTGTAGTGAAGTATGAACTGACCACCTTGATTAATTTCGCCATACCCAACAGCTCAAGAGGTTCCCAGTGAGTATAGATACCTCGAAATTATGATGGAGCTGTGTATTGATGTATAATGGGAAGATAGTCAATTTTGGAGACAAACAACTCTTTGATCATTAAATAAACTATCTGACCCATGATTTTAAGTTGGCAACGGTAGTATTTGTACCGAGGATATGGTACTATTATGTACATAGTGAGAAATTGTGGATATGCACTGATCATAAAGCCCGAGTATCTGTTTTCACAGAAAGGGGCGAATATGAAAATACATATTGGGTTAGAGCTTCTGAGAGATTTTGATTTATGAAAATTGTACCTCCCAGGAAAGGCTAATGTGATGACTGATGCCTTGAGCAGAAAGAGCCTCAGGATGGTACCACATATGATGGTCAGGGAGCGTGAGCTGCGAGATGCAGTTGTGAGCCTCAGTATAGATGTGATCCCTTCTGATGATGACAGTGATCGTGTGACAGTTAGCCTGATGATTAGAACCGGATGAGAGTGCCCAGATTTGCCAGGCTTAGCGTGATGATCGGCATGATGTCGATAGTGTGGGTCAGATTCAGAAGGGTACAGTGATAGAGTTCACAGTGGGTGATGATGAGTTACTGAGGATTCCGAGACAGTATGAGTGCTCCCCAGGACCACAGTTGATAAGATAGTAATATTGCCAGAAGCTCACTCTTCGGGATATACAGTGCATACGGAAAGTAAAGAAATATATCGAAATCGCAAAAATGGTATGGGTGGTCAGATGTGGAAAGAGATATTGGTGGAGCTTGTAGAAAAGTGCCTAGTGTGTCAGCAGAGTAAGGTAGAGTATTAAAAGTCTGCAGAGTTATTGCAGCACCTACCTATATCGACATGGCACGAAAATGGGAACAAGTCTCCATGAATTTTATGATGGGTTACAGAGGACCCAGGTAAATCAGGAGATTATTTGGATGATAGTCGTTAAGATGACTAAGTCTACCCATTTTTGGTTATGAAATCCCCAGATACTCAGAGTGTGTATGAGGATTCAGGTATAAGGAAGATTGTGGAACATTAAGTAGCGTTCCAGTGAGCATGGTATCATATAGGGATTCCCACTTCACTTACCACCTTTGAGGATATTTTAGGAAGCTATGGGAACCCGATTGAGTATTAGCACAGCTTTTCGTCCTCAGACAAATGGTCAGTCAGAGAGGACTGTACAAGTTCTGGAGGATCCGATGAAAGCTTGTGCCCTTGATTTTTATGCTCCTGGGATGATCAGTTATTACAAATTGAATTCGTCAATAGTGACAGTTGTCACTTGAGTATCGGGATAACAAGATATGAGGCAGAGTATGGCTGTAGGGGTTGTTCCCCAAATTGGATGAGAAAAAGTGGGTGACAGATAGAATTATTTTCGACTTGGATAATAAGTCTTTGAGAATGTTTAGTTAAGGATGAGAGATTAAGAACACCTCAGAGCAGATAGACAAGTATTGGAATTCACCCTTGGTGAATTAGTATGGTTGAAAGTTACTTGTCCTAAGAGAATAAGGACATAGCGAACTTTTGGAAGAAGGTAAATTGAGTTGCGCTGGATTGAAGATTTTGAGAGATTAGACAAGTGGGAGATAAGACCTGTAGGTTGGTATTATCACCTGAATTAACAGGCACCCACAATGTGTCTCAGCTTTTAATGTTTCGAAAATACTATCCAAATCCAGCATAGATGATGGGATATGAGATCCAACAGTTCAGCTTAATGCAAGTATAAATATATTGAAGAAGTTGATTTGGGCATTAAACAGGAAAGAGAAAGTATTGAGGTTTAAGATGATCTCCCTAATTAAAGCCCTTTGGTAGTAATACACTCCGGAGAAGGTCACATAAGACTTTAAGAGTATGATACGATTAATGTACCCGGAGTTGTATATGGACTCATCTGACTTGGTTCTAATTTGGAGGACCAAATTTCTTAAGTGGGGGAGATTTGTAAGACCCGAAATTTAATCGTAAATTTTACGAGGTAGAAAAATATTCACAAATTTAAAGGAATGAGACTCGGACTAAAAATAAGGATCGAAATGGCCACAGGCCAAACGGGAAGGGAAGAAAATAAAATTTATCGAAAATACAAAATTAAATAGGAAAATATGGTGGAAGTATGAAGGAAAGCTAGGTTAATTTAATCCCGAAATAAGTGTAGGGGTAAAACGGTCAAAAGACCGAAATTCGGGATAAATACGATAAGAGAAATTTAATTAAAAATAAGGAATTAGGATTTCTTGATCAATAATGGGGAATTTTATAATTTCGAGTCAAATTGATCAAGATCCGGAATTTTTAGAAATACCAAAAATGTCACCCGGGACGATATCCCGAAAATACGGAGGAATTATACCGAAAAAATAATTTAAAAACTAAATAAATTTAATTTAATTTAATTAAATTAAATTGGTGAATAAAATAAAATTTTTGTAGATATTTTCAGATTTCTTTTGACTATTTTATTGATTATTTTAATAATAAAATGAATAGTTAAATAATAATGATGAAAAAAAAAAAAAAAACTGAAACCCGAAAAACCAGAAAACGCAACCCGTTTCGCACCCGAGAAGAACCATCGTCGATCTTGACCACCGGCGACCGTTCGACGTCCGACGAAGCTTCCAGGAGCAAGAGCAGAGTCCGGCGAACCCATAGGCACCGGAACCGAGCCGCGAGGTGGCCGGAGGAGCCCGATCCGGGCTCCGAAAATCCGAAGGAGAGAAGAGGTGATCGCCGGCGAACCACCGCACCTGGGCCGAAAAGAAGGGTACCAGTGTGTTCAAGGGAGGAAGCCGGTCATTTTGGTACCGGTCTTGGCCGGTAAGACCGCCGGAACCGCCGGCGACGGCAAGAGGCAGTGAGGAGATCAAAAACGGTGCCGTTTTGCTGGAAGGAAAGGGAAGGAAAGGGAAGGAAAAGGAAGGAAAAGGGGAAAGAAAAGGAAAGAAAAGAAAGGAAAAGAAAGGAAAAAGAGAAAGAAAATTACCGGGGGACGACTCGAGGTTCGGGTAAGTTGACCGAGGGTCGATATTGACCTACGGGTGAATTTTGGAAATTAATTTAATATTATTTTAATGGAAAATAATCCGGATTTACCTAATTATACAGTTTTACGACGGAGACCGAACGAGAGCCGATCGAGCTCCGATCTTCGTACCCCGCATCGTATCGGGTAAGTATGATTTAAATTCGGCATTAAGATTTCTTTAAATATCGATTTTTAAGTATTTTACGGAATTACGGATTAATTTCACATAGGAAGGAATATTAATTCGTAATTGCAATAAATTGCCGTAAATGGTATACGGGCTATCCAATGAACTTGGATCGAAGCCCGATAATTATTAGTAAACCGCATAAGCCCGGTATACCCGAAGAAGAGAATTAATAAATATAAAAGGGCTGAAATGGGCCGAGACCAAATAGGGTAAATAGGGCCCAATACTTTAAAGTTGGTCAGTACATGCGATATACTGATCGAGATAAGTGAATTAACCTCGATTACGTGGTTATATGCAGTGACGTATCTTTGTTTGGCGCGCACTTGGACCGAGAGGTTCGGTAGCTTCGAGATAAGCTAAGTCTACGCGCGATTCCAGGTAAGGGAATTTTATGAGCACTTAGAGGTAGCTGTACGTAATTTTGAGGGTATTTACAGTACCTTAAATTCATTAGGCTACCCAAACACAGAATAATAATTTTTACGATAAAAATTTGGAAATAGTGAAAAATGACCATTTTGCCCCCAGTTAGGAAAATTTCAAAAAGGGTAGTAAGGCTATGAAATTGCATGAATTTCATGATTTTAATGTTGTATATGATTATATTGTTCTGATTTAAGCATATACGAATATAGGTTGGCTATTGATTTCGTGAACTATACGAAAGGGTACCGGTTTGTACCGGTTATCATTTTTAAAGATGTTTTGTCAAAATCTAGCCACCTATCGTATTTATACAAGTAAAAAGAGTGCTGGAGTCTTTCTCGCACTCAAGTTTACTGATTTGATTCTCATGAAAAGCCGTACTGGAGCATTGCTCGTACGAGAAATTTGTGTGTGCATAACACCGTGCTGGAGCTTCGCTCGCACGCGATTTTAGATATCATGATATGCATAGCGTGGTGTTGGAGCTTCGCTCACACTAGACGCGAGTTGACATGCATATAGTCGTGCGGAAGCCTCTTGTAGACTGTGTGTCGCAGAGAGTTGAGATACTCGCACGTAAACTTTGAGACATGGGTTGGTTATCGACATAGTATTGGGCTGGCTAAGACCTATGGCAGGCACCCCCAGACTATGATATGGGTTCACGGAGTACGATGTACCGTGTATGTCACACGGAGTACGCTGTACCGTGCAGTCATGATGACTATTATGTTACTCGATATTCTGGCGGGTAGGACTTGACCCCACCTCCCGTTGCAGTTGTGATGCCCCGCACGTCGGGATCCGTGTGCCTGGGATCACAGGGACATAGTATGGCCATAGTCCTCGTTTTTCATACAGTAACCTACATGCCTCACGTGATATCATACGGTCTAGATAGACCAGGACAAACCCGATGGAGGGGTAGTCCCGATTTATGCTTTTAAAAAGAGATCTGATTTTATGAATCAAGGTATTCCCGAGTGATGGGTTTAGCCTTGATGTGATGAGTTTTGATTTAAACAAATAAGTTTTTAAGGTGAAGGATTTACGATGAAACTAATAGATTTTGATGTGACGAGCATGAGATGTCATACATGAGGAATTTCCATGTTGATTTTATATGCAACTTCATGATTTCTTCTATACGATATACATTTATATGGCATCGTTTTAGTCATATCTCATGCTCTAAATATAAACGATTTTTATATCATACTATTATCAGCACGTAGATAGTATAGTTATCTACCTGCTTATATTATTGCCTTACTGAGCACGTTTCGCTCACCCTTTCATTTTCCACCCCACAGGGTACACTCAGTAGAAGAGAGCGACAATAGCTTCACAATTCGGTTATCCGCTGCTTCTTATTAAGACCAGGTATACACCTTTATATAATTTCGTATCTGAACATATAGATGCACAGTACTGTATATGATGTAATATTGGGGATGTATTTAGTTTAAATAAATTGATATGTAAATAAATTATGAAAATTGAATGATAAATAGGGAAGAGGTGACTAACACCGAATCATAGCCCAACTGTTAGTAGTGGAACTGTTCACGATGGGTAAGGAGTATAGAAAAAAAAATTTGTAGGGATTTTTAGGTAATTTGGGTCGTGACACTAGGCATTTGCATGTGTTAATCGGTAGTCATGTTCACTTAACATATAAAGTACCGATGGCCATGGTAAGGGGACTGCAGACTGGATCATGGTCATGCAGCGCCCTATGCCATTAAACAAACATATTCAAAACAGATGGTGGTGAATTAGAAATGCTTCGTGTTGCCCAAATATCCGGCATGCAATCTCAAAGGACTAATCATACCCAAGTGCCCAAAAGCCATGCACGTGGTTTGGCATGCAACCACAATGGACTAAACGTACCCAAGTGTCCAAAAGCAATGAACCACAGTGGTTTAAACTCCACACGGGCTCTGAGTGGCACAAATATCCAACGTGGGATTGTCATACAACCACAATGGACTAAACGTACCCAAATGCCCAAAAGCAATGTACCACGATGGCCCAAACTCCAACTCGAACTAATCATGACAAATGTCCATATTTATATATTGTCTTAGTCTCAAAAACAAAACTTTCAAAATTCTTTCATAAAATGTGACTTTTGTGTGGCAGTTTGGTCCTATAGGATTCAAGAGGTAGCCCCCACAATCAGATTTAAAATCACTTTGACAGAACATAAATCGTTATTTACAAATATCAAAACACATATGATACTTTTCCAAATACATATACGCATATCGAAAATCAAACCTTCATAACATAATCATTTTTAAAACCATCAGAAAACATGCTAAAAACATGCTCGGAGTGTTCGGAAAAAGAGTTTTTTCTTTAGTTTATACAGAAAGGTAACTGTACAGATTTCAAATAGGCTTTCTTTCTAACGTTTGGCATACTAACAAATTTTACAAACCAAGTAGAGTATTTGAAAGCTAACACTACTCAGAACACATCCCTTACCTCTTTTGCCTTGGTGCAGCGCAATATTACTGGGTTTCAAAATAATCTCGATTAGCGTGTCGGATACCGAGTTACCTAAAATAACATCAAATCATCAAATATAGGTCAATCTTACTTTAACATATTCAAATATGTATTTACTTTCTTAAAATTGACCAAATCTTGAGTTTTTTGCCAACTTTGTTCATTTTCTTGGTTTTATCGATTTAAGCTCCGGTTTAAGCTATCTATACAAATTTTGTTATCCTAATTTCATATTCACCATCATAATGGCCTAAATACATCATTCACATACACTATTCATGCTTACCATCAAACTCATTTTGTCAAATTTCACATTTTTGGTTTTTCATTAAACTAAGCTTTAAACTGAACTTTTTGGTATAATCTTTAACAACTATCAACCTTAAAATAACCCACATTACATCCTAAACTCATGAAGTCAAGGCTGGCCGAAACCCTTAAGCATTCAAAAATCATTTCCATCAATTTCATTGAATAACCAAATCCATAAAAATCATAAATCAATAACATGGTTCATCATCTTCATCATTGATCAATTTTTTTTCTTACCTTTGACTCAAGCATCACTCTAATAAATCTCCGAACCAGCCTTCAACTGAAAATTATCAAGTTTACAACTGAGATTCACTCAAAAACACAAAAAAAAAAAATCAACCATATTCATAAAAAATCCAAGCTTTCACTTACACATGAACAGGGCAGCCCAGACCTCTGAGATTCTCTCTAAGATTTTTTTGGCTAGATTTTTTCTATGTTCGAGTGGACACACAAGGAAATATTTTTTCCATTTTGACCATTCCCTAATTCCACCTGGAACGGCCCCCAAAAATTCACTTAATCTCACTTGTACAGTACAATTTCGCAAATGGAGAAGGGAGGAAGACAAGGCTGGTTCTCTCGGGTTATGAGGAAAATCAAGTGATTCCAAAGGATAAAAAATCTTAAAGGGTTAGGATTTAATCTGGGAAAAGCCTGAGTTTTTGGACCATTGGATGGGCTTCAAATTGGGCCTAATTTGCTGAGTTTACAGGCTGCCTGAAACAAGGCAGCCCACTAATCAATTTTGTAAAACCTTAAAAATTATTTCTAGTCTAATTTATTCCAAATTCTCACTTCTCCAATATTCTATTATGTCACTTGTTTAAGAAATTTTTCCTGATTAAGCTCATTTTACTCGATTGGGTCAATACCAAGTAAAATGGCTTTAAGCTTTCGGTTTACTTTAAAAATTCATTTGAACACCAAAACCTTCATATTTCCACTTGATTTTAATTTCCCAAGTAAATAATTGATTTATACTAACTTCCCATGGTCTCAAAATAATTTTCTTGAATTTCTATAATTTATTTCAAATTTATTTCCTTAACTAGGCTCATTTTTCTCGGTTTATCGTAAACTCGAGTTTTATTAACTTTTCACTTCCATTACTTTAGTTTTCACTTCCCAACATCATTTCATGAACATATGCATAATTTGAAGTGAATTCTCAGGTTCAGAGCTTTATCTCGAATTTTATGCCACCAGGCCCCTTTTACAATCTCGAGCGCTTTGATAACTTTGGGTCTGCATAACATTATTTCGAGTACTTAGTTATTCCATAACTTTTAATTACTTACTAATGTGAGAATTTTGGGTTTTACATTTCCCCCACCTTTAAAGAATTCGTTCCCCCGATGTCACGACCCTCTTTCATCTAAAATTACTATAAATGTTTCGCTTTTTTTTCGTTAACTTTCCCTGTCATGAACAGTTTCCAACACCACATAGTTGAGCTATGATTCGGAGTTAGTTAGCTCTTACAATAAACCATATCACTTAACATTTATATACAATAACTGTAAACACTTATATTGCTTACATTGAACTTTATTAGTTCATACGTGTTTACAAATATTTACATCCCCCAAATTTACATTTCCAAAAGTATTATTGTGCTGTATTATTTAGATACAAAACGATATTAATGTGTATACCTCTCCGCGATAGGCAGCAGCAGACACTGGGAATGCAAGTCTTTGCTCGCTCTCGACCACTATGGATGCTCTGTAGGGATGGAAAGTGAAAGGGTGAGCAACCACACGCTCAGTAAGGAAAAATATAAGCAAGTAGGTAGCTACACTATCTACATGCTTATAATGACATGATATCAAAATCATTTACATCTTGAGCATGAGGTAGATTAAAAACCATGATACATGAATATGTATATAGTATATAAAAACTCATAAAATAGGCATGATATCAAATGGAGATTCATCATGTAAAACATCTCATACTCATCATATCAAAATTCATCACAATTTATTTAAATAAAATCTAATCCCGCCCTTCGGGAATACCCTGTGCATAAAATCACATTTCCTTTTAAAACGAAATCATGGGTGTCACCCCTCCTTCGGGTCTACACAAGTCTATCCATAAAACATGATATCACGTGAGGCATGTAAGTTACATTTCGAAAACAAATTAGGAATAATGGCTATGTATAAATCCCTGTGATCCCAGGCTACGCGGATCCCGACGTGCAGAGCATCATAACTGCAACGAGAGGTGAGGTCAACCCTACTCGTGGAATAACTTAACCAACTAGTCATCAAGACTACACAGTATAATGTACTCCATGTGACATACATGGTACAACGTACTTCGTAGACACACATGGTCTGAGGGTGCCTGCCATAGGACTTAACCCACATAACTATTTTTTTTAGGGTGCTTGCCATAGGACTTAGCCCATATCATGGTTCGGGGGTGCCTACAATAGGTCTTAGCCGCCCTATACCATGCCGGTAACCATTTCATGTCTCAAAACACGCGTGTGATGTATCATCTCACTGTGACAAACAGTCTACAGGAGGCATCAATACGGTTTTCTATAAAACATGACAAATCTTCATACGAGCAATGCTCCAATATGACTTTCATGCACAATAAATCAATAAAACCTAGTGCGAGTAGGGCTCTAGCACTATCAGCATGAATCAAAATATCAAAATCTAGTGCGAGCTAAGCTCCAGCACTGTTTGCAGTCACCCAAATATGATAGGTGGCTCCAGTTTAAAAATCAAGTATTTTCAGAGATACAACTTGGCACACAATTCGTGCTTTTTCATGCAAACACACAAATCAATAGCCAACCTATCCTCATTTCATTCATATCAAAGCATTTCATCATTAAAACATCAAAGTCATGAAAATCCATGCATTTTTTGATCCTTACTACCTGTTTTATAAAATTCCTACTAAGATAAACTCATATTTTCTTTCCTTATTTTTGAAACCTTTCTCAAAATTCTTAGTGCATTATTAGATAGCTAGAAATTTACACCCTATAATTCCCCTCAAAATACGTATAGCTACCTCTAGGCACTTACAAAACCCCCTTACCTCGTAGCACGTCGTACGTAGTATAAGTTCCACTGTTGGAAGTTCATCCAATCTAATTTGCTCCTAATCTGATCTCTGGAGCTACAAACATTCATCAATCACTTCATCATAATCTATAAATATTATCAGACCTTATAGTATTAAGCTTGGCCCATTTTCACATTTGGTCATCTTTATGTCATTCCTAGTCAATTTAACTAGTAACTCACTTAGTTATCAAATCAAGCACTTAACTTGCATGCTCTAACTTTAGTTCCTCCATTTATCCATGCATTTCACAATTTCCATATATGCACATTTCATCACTTTGTCCAATCCCATAATTTGGTTTCATATCACAATCTCAAAATCATGCATATAACATTTCTAACATCTTGATATAACCTATTCATCAAAGGATTCCACCATATCCCATTTTCTCACACTAACCTATTTTTAGGGCATTGTTGATTCATCACATTCTAGGTAGTTTCAACCAATGATACATACACCAATCTACTCCTAACAACATCTTAATATACATACTTAGAGTTGGCGTATCGAAAACCCACCTAGCTTGACTTTCCACTTGTCTAAAATTGGAAGATCCTTTAGCTCCTTCAATACAACAATTTGAGTTTTGATTCCAAGGTATGTTGTTCTCCTCCTCACAATGAACAACTTTGCTCTAATAGCTTTTTATCAAATCTTTTTTGAAGGGGAGGTATTCTAGAGAGAGAAAGCTTATTTTTTGGGTAAAAATTGAGGGGGATGGTTTGATTTGCTGAAGAATGAGGATTGACCGTCGGGTTTTTATAGGATAAGAGTGAGGAGATCGATTTGCTAGGGTAAAGATCGATCTGCCTTTGGTTTTTAAACTGTTGAGATGTTCATGTATGAAAGGTGAGATCGATCTGCTCTTTGGGCGAGGAGATCGATCCTTTCTTAGTAGAAGCTTATGGAGATCGATCTGCTCATAGGGAGGGATCGATCTGCTCTTGACAAGATCAAATCGAGATCGATTTGCATTGAGGAAGCGATCGATCTCTACTAGGCAGAAGCAAATGCAAATCGGTCTGCTCATTGGGGAGATCAATCTGCTCAATGGGGAGATCGATCTGCTCTTGGCAGAACCACTTGAAATTGTTATACTTGAATAATGGATCGATCTACTTTGAATAGGAGATCGATCTGGTCTCTATCTACAGGCCTTTTGCTACAATTTTTCTAAAATTTTCAAATGAAAACTTTCATTCAATTGCTTCACTAGTCATTTTGCATTCTATTCACACTTTGAGCATGAAAAGGTTCATTTCTTTTAGTTTTATATTATGGAACTTATGAGTACTGCTTGAAATTGGAAAGGATACAAAAAATTCATAGTCCATGCATTATCATTTCGTGTTTTAAATCCTTATCTTCCGTCCGAATGCTTTAAATTCCATTTGTTTAGCTTGGGGCCACTTCAGCCCTTAGCTAACCTTTACTTGTATCATGATACTCATTTACCCCATTTATAAATTCATTCACATTTATATGATCCAAAAATCATCTGTCTTATAATTCCATTAACATATAATAAAGTCATACATACATGGGGTCTCACATCCAAATTCAGGCTGGTCTATCGAATAGCCATGGGTACTTCTCTCTCATGTGGTTCTCTAGCTCCCACATAGCCTCTTCTGTCGAGTGGTGTTGCCAGAGAACCTTTAACAATGGAATCATCTTAGATCGAAGTACCTTCTCTTTTTTATCGAGGACCCAGATCGGTTGCTCAACAAAACTCATGTCTTCTCGAATGTCAATGTTTCATACTCAATAACATGAGAAGGGTCCGAATAATACTTCCTCAATATGGAAACGTCGAAGACATCGTGTATTCCTGAAAAATGTGGGGGTAGGGCAAGTTGGCAGGCAACGTCTCATACTTTTTCCAATACTTTGAATGGACCAATAAATCAATGACTTAACTTTCCTCTCTTTTCGAAGCGCGTGACACCCTTAATCGGAGACACCTTTACAAATACAGAGTCCCCAACTTGAAATTCCAGAGGACGTCTTCGCACATCTGCATAACTCTTTTGTCTACTTTATGTCGTCCTCAATTGATCACAGATCAGCTGAACACCTCTCGCTGTTTGTTCAACCAATTTGGGAGCAAGTATCTTCCTATCACCCACTTCTTTCCATGCAATCGAGGTGCAAGAGGCAAATTATCATCCCATGAGCCCTTAAAGTCTAATGCACATGCCCTTAACATGTCCTCTAATGTTTGAATAGTCTGCTCGGACTTACCATCGGTCTGAGGATGGTAGGCAGTGCTCAAATTCAATCGAGACCTCATGGCTTCCTAAAAACGAGCCTAAAACCTCGATGTGAACATGGGATCTCTATCAAAAGTGATGCTCACAAGTGCCCCATACAAACGTGCTACTTCACTGACATATAAATCTACTAGCTTATCCAGTGACTCAGTACTCTTGATGGCAAGGAAGTGAGCGCTCTTTGTCAATCTGTCTACAATCATCCAGACTGCATCATGATCCTTTAGGGTTCCTGGTAACCCCATAATAAAGTTCATAGTAATGTGCTCCTATTTTTAAGTATGCACTGGCAATGACTTAAGCAAACTTGCTGGCTTCTGGTGCTCAACCTTAATCTGTTGGCAGACTAAACATCTAGTCACAAAGTCTGCCACATCTCTCTTCATCCCTATCCACCAATGCACCTTACGGAGATCACGGTACATCTTAGTACTACCTCGGTGCATGGTGAATCGAGTATAATGACTCTTTCAAAATATTCTGCCTCAAAGTGTCATCATGAGGTACACAAATACGGCCTCAAAACCTTAATAATCAATCATCACATACCGAGAAGTCTGACTGCGATCTTTCCTCAGCTTGGCTAACCATATCCAGTAACCTTTGGTTGTTCCTCTGACCTGCCCTAATCTAATCCAAAATATTGGGCTTAATCTCTAGGCTAGATATAAATCCATTCTCAATCCCATCAACACTAATTCTGAGCTCGACGAACTATCCCAACAAATCCCATTCTTTAATCATCATGCAAGACACCATACACTTTCTACTGAGGGCATCAACTACCACATTTGCCTTACCCAGATGGTACAAAATCTCATAGTCATAATCCTTGAAGAGTCTATCCATCTCTGTTGTATCATATTAAGCTCCTTCTGATCAAAGATGTCCTTAAGACTCTTATGGTCAGTGTAAATCTGAAATCTTTCGCCATATAAGTAGTGTCGTCATATCTTTAGTGTAAAAATCACTATGGCCAACTCTAAGTCATGAGTGGGATAATTACGCTCATGTTCATTTAGCTTACAGAACTATAAGCGACCAGTCGACCATTCTGCATCAACACGCAACCCAAACCTTGGTAGGAGGCATCATTATACACTGTGAACCCTCCTGAACCACTTGGAATGATCAAAACTGGGGCTGTGATCAACCGGTGCTTGAGCTCTTGGAAGCTCTGCTCACACTGCTCAGACCATTCAAAGGGGACATCCTTACGAGTCAACTTAGTCAGTGGAGCTGCAATCTGAGAAAATCCTTCAATAAACCTTCAACAGTACCCTGTCAATTTCAGGAAACTCTTAATCTTCGTCACTGTCCTTGATCTTTCCAATTTCAGCACTTCATCCACCTTAGATGGATACACAGATAACCCATCTTTAGATACAATGTGTCTGAGGAAGGTAATCTGTTCCAACCAGAAAGCACACTTACTGAATTTCTCAAACAGTTCCTTTTCACGGAGAGTCTAGAGCACTATCCTCAAATGTTGCTCGTGCTCCTCCCAGGACTTAGAATAAATCAAAATATTATCGATAAATACAATTACAAACTTATCCAAAAACTCTCAAAAGACATCATTCATTATGTTCATAAAAGCTGCAGGGACGTTAGTCAATCCAAAGGGCATTATCAAGAACTCATAGTGCCCGTATCGGGTTCAAAAAGCTGTCTTCGATACGTTAGTTTCCTTAATCCTCAACTGATGGTAACCCGATCTTAAGTCTATCTTAGAGAAAATTGAAGCCCCTCTTAGCAGATCAAACAAATCATCCACTCTTGGTAGGGGGTACTTATTCTTTATCGTTGCTTTATTCAGCAGCCTATAATCAATACATAGGCGGAGACTGCCATCCTTCTTTCTGACAAATAGTACCAGAGCACCCCATGGAGACACACTCAGTCTTATAAACCCCTTATCAAGCAACTCTTACAACTACTTCTTCAGTTTTACTAGTGTCATTCGATAAGGTGGCTTGGAAATGGGTTAAGTGTTGGGTACCAAATTAATAGTAAATTCAACTTCCCTCTCTGGTGGTAACCCTGACAATTCATCCAAAAATACGTCAGGAAACTCATACACAATTGGAACATCTTGGATACTTAGTGGTTCTCAACTAATATCAGAAATCAAAATAACATAACCTTCACAAGAATTATACAATAAAAAATTTTCAAACACTTTTAGCACTTATAATCACATAGAACTTTATACCATGCACTTTATTTCTCATTAATAAAACATACATTAAACTTTCCAGGTAAGGAGAAGGTTACAATCTTATTATAGCAGTCTAGATGGCAGCTAACCAATCCATGCCTAAGATTACATCAAAACCCGACATATTTAACAAAATTAGATCTGCTAACAACTTCCTACCTCCTACCTTAATCTCACAATCTTTGCACACCATATTAGTCAACTGTGATTCATGCATGGGTGTACTGATACGTAACATATGATCCAAAGGTTTAGGTTCTAAATGCAGTTCTTGTTCAAACTTGTAAGACCCCATATATGTATAAGGGTAACGTGTGTAATTGGATCAAATAACATGATTGGACTTGTAATGTAAAGTATGATTGATGTAAGTCCATGGATTCAATGTATGTATGTGTAATATAAATTGTAACGTACATATAAGTTTCATTGAGTATGAATACGGAGAAATGTGTTCTAGCAAGTGATGGATGTGATTGAGACTCAAGATGAGTAGTGTGGTAAAATGGAATGGAGTTATGCTTCCATTTGGTTTTATGTAGCATACCTTTGAACATACAATGAATGCACACAAGTTTCAATGTGCATAAGGTATGAATGGATGCCATTTTCAAGTTATAAAGGTGGATGGATGAGAAAATGGCCATGGCAATAGATTAAGGATGTGTTGGTATGAGTTGCAACAAAGAAACTGCAGGAAATCTGGAAAACATGAGGTCCAGATCGATCTCATAGGATGAGAGATCGATCTGGAAGAGCCAGAATGCTCTTATTTGGGCGAAAGAATAGAGCAGATCGATCTCCAATGGAGCCAGATCGATCTGCCAAGCATTCTGTAAGTGAAAAGATCGATCCTCAAGCACCCAGATCAATCTCCTTAGCTCTCTGTTTGGGACCAGATCGATCTCATGCTTCGACAGATCGATCTCATGCCTCAACAGATCGATCTCATTGCTTCGACAGATCGATCTCAGGCTTAAAAATGCCGTGAAAAAAAGAGGGATTTTAAGGGACCAGATCGATCTCCTCTTGGACCAGATCGATCTCCCCAAGCTATTTCTATATAAGGAGAGCTAAGAAATCTGGAAATCTCGGAAAAACACCAAACTTTACAATTTTAACCCCAAAAACCTAACTTTCCCTCTCTAAAATCAGCCATTTTTAGTGAGATTTGGAGAGAGATCATTAGAGGCAAAGTTGTTCCTATCAAAGAGAAGAACAACATAGTGAGAGGGCATTTTCCCATTTTTAGAATTGAAGGAGTTGAGGGCATTACCAATTGGAGCAAGAAGAGAAATCATATTGGTAAGATTCTAACACTCCAATCCAAATGCATTAGCTATTTAATTGATTTTGGAGTTGATTGATAGGAGTATTGATGGATAAACTACTTAGGAATGTTGTGAAATTGGTGTGACCTAGAAATCTAAAATGGGTATAATGTGAGGATATGTGGGATTGAATGAGCTGATGATTTATGGCATGCTAAAGTTGTTATTGGGGTAATGATTATGATTTTAAATGGTTAAATGAGATTACATTGTGAGTTTGGAGGAATTGTGGAAATGGGTATGTATATAATTGATAAATGCCATAGTGAGGGGATTCATGGAATATGAACGCTATGAGCTTTATGTCGATTTGATATCGACTTTGAATAAGTTAATAGGCCTAAGAAGGTCCATAGACTCGAGCTATGAGTAAAGTAATGAAACGAGGCCAAATAAGCTTTAATAGAGGCTATCGATTAAATTGACTATAGCAAGCACAAGGGTTGCAATATATGGATCGAATATAATGCGGGATACGATTTTGTGCAGTCCCGAAGAGTTCGTTGAAGGCGAACCGAATCGTACGAGAAAGTAGCTTAAGGAAGTGGAATCACGCATCGCGATTCCAGGTAAGGGAATTTTGTGAGTATATAGAGGTAGCTGCTCGTACTTTGAACTTGTGGATGAATATCGGGTGTTTTTATGAAATGCATGATTGCTCAAATAAAGGTTGATGGTATTCGTGAATGATGATGAGTATATGCGTGATTTTGGATTTGAAGTGGATTTTATGAAAAAGGGATAGTAAGGCTAATAATTGCATAAATCATGTGTTTTGAATGCTTTTACAAAACACAATGCTTTGATTTGAGCAAATAAAAGGATAGGCTGGCTAGTACTTGAATGATGTTGTGAAATAGCCCATATGAGGCACTAAGCATATTATGAGATGTTTTGAATGCATGTAAGCCGCCTATCGCGTGTATGAGATATAATTCGTGTTAGAGCCTCGCTCGCGCGAGATTTCTATGTTTTCACTTGTGTGAAACGTGCTTGAGCTTAGCTCGCACTTTGAAATTGAATTGTGATGATGTTTATAAACCGTACTGGAGCTTATGCTCGTACGTGGATTTGAGTGGTTTTTCTTATGCATATAACTGTACTGGAGCTATGCTCGTACATGGTTTCTTCATATTTTATGCATAAATGCCGTACCAGAGCGTTGCTCATACGAAGTGATTGGTTTTGATGCATGAATTCGCGCTAGAGCGTAGCTCGCGCTGGTTTTCACACTGTGGTATGTATGAGGCCGTGGTGAGAGATACGGATTAACTCAGGGAACCCAACAGGCCTGACAGACCTCTTAGGTGGGGTGAGGGTGAGGGGCTAGGACCTGACATAATTCATCCAGGGAACCCAACAGGCCTGACAGACCTCTTAGGTGGGGTGAGGGTAAGGGGCTAGGACCTGGATCAGGGAACCCAACAGGGGCGAGCAAGGCCATGAGGGGCTAGGACCTGGTATTGCGGTTACTCCCACGCGCTCTTGAGACTATAAAGGTTACACTTGGTATGGGGTAGATAAGACCTATGGCAGGCACCCCCAACCATGTTATGGGTCCGCGGAGTACGATGTACCGTGTATATCACATGGAGTACGATGTACCGCGTGGTGGTTACTTGATTTGAGAAAGTCTAGCGGAGAACTAACCCACCTTCGTGCCAGCATGATACCCCGCACACCGGAATCCGTGTGGTCTGGGATGATATGTGACGATTGGCCAATGTAGTCACTTGAGATATAGTAACCTGTCTCCTTGCTTGAATTACTTACTACCACATGATTTTAAATCTCTAAGTGTGATTGTGATTGTTTAAGGTAGACCCGAAGGAGGGGTCGAGCCTCGTGGATTTGAATTGTGAAATGAAAACGTGGTTGTGATTGTGAATTGATGTGATGTGATTGTATGTGATGAGAAAGAGATTTATGACGTGGGTTTAAAAAGGAGGTTTCTTAATGAATTGCCCTTTTTATGAATTTAAATGAGATCGAGCATGAGATGATTTATACATGATGTTTTACCATGTTTTATATGCCAATTTTACATGACTTTGATACATGATATAAATGTATACTCATATGGCATACTTTTATTCCTCATGCTCCTACCATAAATGATTTATGCATAACACTATCAGCATGTAGATAGAGTAGTTATCTACCATGCTTGCATTATTGCCTTACTGAGCGTGTGGTTGCTCATCCCACTCTATTTTTCCCCTACAGAGCGTGCATAGTAGCCCAGTGAGGACTGAGGCGTATTATTTTGGACTCCGCTGCATCTCCATCGCTAAGAGGTATATATACACAGTGATTCTTTTTGTGTCTAAACAATGTAAAAGCACAGTATTCTTTTGAGTTGTACTTATGGGGATGTAGATGTCAGTAAAACATGTATTCGTATAAATACACGATTAAATGCACATGTATGACATCGTTTTAATTAATTGAGAATGAATGAGATGTGGTGATTATTATTGGCTCACAGCCCAACAGTGTGTGGTGAGTTTAGTTCACGACCGGGTAAGGTAACAGTAAAACGCGAAAAATTTTCAATGATTTTCGGTTAAAGAGAATGGAAATGGGTCGTGACAGAGATTGGTATCAGAGCTGTGTTGGCCTGATGTGAGTCATTAATAAAACGTAGGAAAGTACATCCCCCTAGTACTGTGCTTTTGTTTAGATATAACTGTGTATACTGTGATGGACTGAGCTTAATGAATTATTATAATACAGGGAGTTAGGCACTATGCCAGTTACACGCAAAGGTAGAGGGGCGAGAGCACGTGCTAGAGGCCGTAGAGGTAGGCCTGAGAGCCGTGCGGAGCCACAGACTGAGCAGGCTCCATAGAACCCTGCTGAGAGAGCAGGTGATACTGAGGCTCGCTTCGCTAGGTTAGAGCGAAGTATTGAGAGTTTGGTGGAGATAGTTACGCAGGCATTGGGTGCCGGTGATAGACGAGGTCCCGCAGCACAGCCTACTACTGAACAGGCAGCTGCAGAGGCGGAGAGACCTCATGCTGCTGAGACAGCTACAGTTACACCACCTCCAGCCCAGGATACAGATTCTCCTATCGCTCCACAGCAGAGCGGTAGTGATGTGGGTTATGACTGCGACTTGAGCAGGTTGCGAGAGTTTCAAGATCTAAAATCCCCAGTGTTTAGAGGGGTGAAGGACCCAGTAATTACGGAGGATTGGGTGTATGAGATGGAGAAACTATATAGGTTTTTCCGATGCACTTCAGCTGAAAAGGTAGCCTTTGCCGTGTTTATGTTGAAAGGCGAGGCCGAGCATTGGTGGAGGTCCACCGAGGTTATTTTGAGGGCCAGCACTCTGAGATCTCGTGGGAGATATTTCTAGAGGCCTTCAGGAGACAGTATATTCCAGCTACCGCACAGAGGAAATTGCAGATGGAATTTATGAATTTAGTTCAGGGGAACCGTACTGTGGACGAGTATGAGTCCAAGTTTATGTCCTTGGGGAGATATGACCCGGACACGATGGGTAGTGAGACCCGAAAGATACAGAAGTTCATGGATGGATTGAGATTGGCCATCCGGACAAAGCTAGCTCCCTTCGACATTGTGACTTATGAGGAGGCTGTACATAAGGCTCAGTTATGTGAGCAAGACTTTGAACGAAATGCCTCCGAGCTTGGAAGGATCAGTGTCAGGAAGGACAAAGACCGGAAGAGATCCAGGTTTGGAAGAGTGGCCAAGAGAGGTGGCCAAAGGTTTTTCGAGAAGAGGCCTAAGATCGAGGAGGTGCAGGAGAGAGTTGCCAGACCTCCCGTATACCCAGCCTTGACAGCACCGAGGGGTATAACTATTGGAGGATCACGACCTACCACGGATCAGTGTAGGAGATGTGGGAGATACCATGGGACTAGGCCATGTCAGGCGCCCCCTGTTTCGTGTTTTAGGTGTGGGAGGCCAGGGCATATATCGAGGTACTGCACTGAAATGATTGAGATTGCCCCACAGAAGGGCAAGGAGCCTGAGGGAGCTCCAGTTGAGACAGCAGCCCCGAGGAGGAGGGCTACAGCTGAGGAAAAAGGGAAACAGGCCGCAGGTGTGAGCAGAGGAAGAGTACATGCACTGGACCAGGACACTGCAGACGCATCGACGGATGTGATCAAAGGTACCATCCGAATCTTTGATTTAGAAGCATTGGTATTATTTGATCCTGGTGCCACGCATTCTTTCATATCACCTTCCTTTGCACATAAATTATTGAAATATGTGAAACCAACATTGTTGGATAAAATGTTGATGATTTCCACACCCATGAATGATAGTCAATTGACTGAGCATGTATGTAGAGATTGTAAATTAAAGATAGAGGGGAAGGAAATGATAGCCAATCTGATTTTATTAAATATGAATGATTTTGATGTAATTTTGGGACTGGATTGGTTGGCTACCAATCGTGTTGTGATGGATTGTCATGCCAAAACATTGATGTTTTCAGGATTAGACAATCTTATTGTAAACTTTGATGAAAAGAAATGATATGAAACTAGCATGGTTGTTGTAAATAAAAGGAGTATGATTTTAAATTCATATTGCTTGAGAGATAAATTTATTGTTTATGATAAATGTTGAATGTGGAGTGATGGTTTATGTTACTAACGATGGAGAGGATAATGTGAAGGGTTCATTGCCTATGTGGTCGATATAGATGAGGCACACCCGGAATTGAAGGACATACCCATAATTACGGACTACCCTGATGTCTTTCCGGATGAATTACCAGGACTACCACCTGAAAGGGAAATGGAATTTTGCATTGAGTTAGTGCCTGGTACGGAGCCGATATCGAAGCCACCCTATAGAATGGCTCCGATAGAGTTGGAAAAGCTGAAGAAACAGCTGCAAGAGTTGTTGGAGAAGGGGTTTATTAGACCGAGTGTCTCACCTTGGGGAGCACCGGTTCTATTTGTAAGGAAGAAGGATGGAAGCCTCTGACTGTGTATAGATTACCGGTTGTTGAATAAGGCCACCATTAAGAACAAGTACCCCCTTCCAAGAATCGATGATTTGTTGGATCAGCTCCAGGGAGCCGAAGTATTTTCTAAGATAGATCTGCGGTCAGGGTACCATCAGTTGAGGATCAGGAGTGGAGATGTACCCAAGACAGCATTTCGTACCCGTTATGGCCACTACGAGTTTTTGGTGATGCCATTCGGATTGACGAATGCTCCCGCAACATTTATGGCATTGATGAATGATGTATTCAAGCCATACCTGGACAAGTTTGTGATTGTTTTCATAGATGACATTTTGGTGTATTCCAAGTCCAGGGAAGATCATGAGGAGCACTTAAGGATAGTTCTGCAGACCCTCCGAGAGAGAGAATTGTATGCCAAACTCAGCAAGTGTAACTTTTGGTTGGAACAGATCTCATTTCTAGGGCATGTCGTGTCAAAGGATGGGGTATCAGTGGATCCATCCAAGATAGAGGCAGTTGTGCAGTGGGAACAGCCCAAGACAGTAACTGAGATCAGGAGTTTTCTGGGATTGGCAGGATATTATCGGAGATTTGTAGAGGGTTTCTCCAGACTAGCTACTCCGTTGACACGCCTCACGCGTAAAGATGTTAAGTTTACATGGGATGAGGCATGTGAGAGGAGTTTTGAGGAGCTTTAGCGTCGACTGATGACTGCTCCAGTTCTCACCATTCCCACCAGCTCAGGAGGATTTTCGGTGTATACGGATGCATCACACCAGGGACTGGGCTGTGTGCTTATGCAGGATGGGAAGGTAGTTGCCTATGGATCTAGACAGTTGAAAGATCATGAGAGGAACTACCCGACACATGATTTGGAGTTGGCGGCTGTAGTATTTGCTTTGAAAATATGGCACCATTATCTCTATGGTGAGAAATTTCAGGTGTTCACAGATCATAAGAGCCTTAAGTACCTGTTCTCACAGAAAGAGCTGAATATGAGACAGAGGAGATGGCTCGAACTCCTGAAGGACTATGATTGTGAAATCATGTACCACCCGGGTAAGGCAAATGTAGTTGCCGATGTTTTGAGTAGAAAGAACCTTGGGTTGGTGTCATATATGATGGTACGGGAACATGAATTGTTAGAACACTTTGCGAACCTCAGTTTGGATGTAACCCCACCTGGATCTGAGAGACTTGAGATCGTGGCTAGTTTGAGACTAGAACCAGAGTTGATTGGCCGTATTCGGCAAGCCCAGCAGAGCGATTGACGGTGTATCGATTGGCTGAGGTAGATACAGACAGGTGTGGGTACTGATTTTGAGCAGAGTGCTGATGGCTTATTGAGGTTCAGAGGCAGAGTATGCGTTCCCAGGGATCCTGAGATCAGGAGAACGATTTTATCAGAGGCTCACTCATCGAAGTATACGATACATCCGGGAAGTACCAAGATGTATCAAAACCTTCGAAAGGTTTATTTGTGGTCTGGAATGAAGAGAGACATTGCTAAATATGTCGCTAAGTGTCTCGTTTGTCAGCAAGTGAAGGTAGAGCATCAGAAGCCTGCAGGATTATTGCAGCCTCTACCGATACCGACATGGAAGTGGGAGCATGTCACCATGGATTTTGTGATGGGGTTGCCGAGGACCCGTAGAGGTCATGATGCCATATGGGTTATTGTGGACCGGTTGACTAAGTTTGCCCATTTCTTGGCTATGAGAGCTACCGATACACTGAGTCAGTTGGCGAACCTGTATATTCGAGAGATAGTACGGCTACATGGTGTACCAGTGAGCATTGTTTCTGATAGGGATGCCCGCTTCACTTCTCATTTCTGGGAACATTTTCAGGAAGCGCTGGGGACCCGACTGAGTTTTAGCACCGCTTTTCATCCTCAGATAGATGGGCAGTCAGAGAGGACTATACAGACCCTCGAGGATATGTTGAGAGCGTGTGTGCTGGATTTTAGAGGCTCCTGGGATGACCATCTACAGTTGGCCGAGTTCGCGTATAATAATAGCTATCATGCTAGTATCGGGATGGCACCCTATGAGGCATTATACGGGCGTAGATGCCGTTCCCCTATTGGATGGGAAGAGGTTGGTGACAGACAAATTTTTGCTCCGGACTTAGTGCAGCAGGCATCTGAGGACGTCCAGTTGATATGTGAGAGATTACGGACAGCTCAGAGCCGGCAAAAGAGTTATGCTGACAAGAGACAAAGACCACTGGAGTTTGATGAGGATGAGTCGGTGTTTCTGAGGGTATCACCATCGAAGGGTATTATGAGATTTGGTAAGAAGGGCAAGCTGAGCCCTAGATATATCGGACCCTTCGAGATTTTGGAGAGAGTGGGAGATAAGGCGTATAGATTGGCATTGCCACCGGACTTGGCAAATGTCCACAACGTCTTCCACGTCTCGATGCTTCGGAAGTATCACCCGGACCCGGCACACGTGATAAGATATGAGCCGTTGGAGCTCCATGAGAGTATGACGTATGTTGAGAAGCCGATTCGGATATTGGACAGGAAAGAGAAAGTGTTGCGGAATAAGACAATTCCCTTGGTGAAAGTGCTTTGGCAACACCACACGGCGGAAGAGGCCACGTGGGAATTGGAGAACTTGATACGGGAGAAGTACCCCCAACTGTTTGAAGAGTGACTTGGTTCTAATTTGGAGGACCAAATTCCTTGAAGGAGGGGAGAATGTAAGACCCCGTATATGTATAAGGGTAACGTGTGTAATTGGATCAAATAACATGATTGGACTTGTAATGTAAAGTATGATTGATGTAAGTCCATGGATTCAATGTATGTATGTGTAATATAAATTGTAACGTACATACAAGTTTCATTGAGTATGAATACGGAGAAATGTGTTCTAGCAAGTGATGGATGTGATTGAGACTCAAGATGAGTAGTGTGGTAAAATGGAATGGAGTTATGCTTCCATTTGGTTTTATGTAGCATACCTTTGAACATACAATGAATGCACACAAGTTTCAATGTGCATAAGGTATGAATGGATGCCATTTTCAAGTTATAAAGGTGGATGGATGAGAAAATGGCCATGGCAATAGATTAAGGATGTGTTGGTATGAGTTGCAGCAAAGAAACTGCAGGAAATCTGGAAAACATGAGGTCCAAATCGATCTCATAGGATGAGAGATCGATCTGGAAGAGCCAGAATGCTCTTATTTGGGCGAAAGGATAGAGCAGATCGATCTCCAATGGAGCCAGATCGATCTGCCAAGCATTCTGTAAGTGAAAAGATCGATCCTCAAGCACCCAGATCGATCTCCTTAGCTCTCTGTTTGGGACCAGATCGATCTCATGCTTCGACAGATCGATCTCATGCCTCAACAGATCGATCTCATTGCTTCGACAGATCGATCTCAGGCTTAAAAATGCCGTGAAAAAAAGAGGGATTTTAAGGGACCAGATCGATCTCCTCTTGGACCAGATCGATCTCCCCAAGCTATTTCTATATAAGGAGAGCTGAAAAATCTGGAAATCTCGGAAAAACACCAAACTTTACAATTTCAACCCCAAAAACCTAACTTTCCCTCTCTAAAATCAGCCATTTTCAGTGAGATTTGGAGAGAGATCATTAGAGGCAAAGTTGTTCCTATCAAAGAGAAGAACAACATAGTGAGAGGGCATTTTCCCATTTTTGGAATTGAAGGAGTTGAGGGCATTACCAATTGGAGCAAGAAGAGAAATCATATTGGTCATATTCTAACACTCCAATCCAAATGCATTAGCTATTTAATTGATTTTGGAGTTGATTGATAGGAGTATTGATGGATAAACTACTTAGGAATGTTGTGAAATTGGTGTGACCTAGAAATCTAAAATGGGTATAATGTGAGGATATGTGGGATTGAATGAGCTGATGATTTATGGCATGCTAAAGTTGTTATTGGGGTAATGATTATGATTTTAAATGGTTAAATGAGATTACATTGTGAGTTTGGAGGAATTGTGGAAATGGGTATGTATATAATTGATAAATGCCATAGTGAGGGGATTCATGGAATATGAACGCTATGAGCTTTATGTCGATTTGATATCGACTTTGAATAAGTTAATAGGCCTAAGAAGGTCCATAGACTCAAGCTATGGGTAAAGTAATGAAACGAGGCCAAATAAGCTTTAATAGAGGCTATCGATTAAATTGACTATAGCAAGCACAAGGGTTGCAATACATGGATCGAATATAATGCGGGATACGATTTTGTGCAGTCCCGAAGAGTTCGTTGAAGGCGAACCGAACCGTACGAGAAAGCAGCTTAAAGAAGTGGAATCACGCATCGCGATTCCAGGTAAGGGAATTTTGTGAGTATATAGAGGTAGCTGCTCGTACTTTGAACTTGTGGATGAATATCGGGTGTTTTTGTGAAATGCATGATTGCTCAAATAAAGGTTGATGGTATTCGTGAATGATGATGAGTATATGCGTGGTTTTGGATTTGAAGTGGATTTTATGAAAAAGGGATAGTAAGGCTAATAATTGCATAAATCATGTGTTTTGAATGCTTTTACAAAACACAATGCTTTGATTTGAGCAAATAAAAGGATAGGCTGGCTAGTACTTGAATGATGTTGTGAAATAGCCCATATGAGGCACTAAGCATATTATGAGATGTTTTGAATGCATGTAAGCCGCCTATCTCGTGTATGAGATATAATTAGCGTTAGAGCCTCACTCGCGTGAGATTTCTATGTTTTCACTTGTGTGAAACGTGCTTGAGCTTAGCTCGCACTTTGAAATTGAATTGTGATGATGTTTATAAACCGTACAGGAGCTTATGCTCGTACGTGGATTTGAGTGGTTTTTCTTATGCATATAACTGTACTGGAGCTATGCTCGTACATGGTTTCTTCATATTTTATGCATAAATGCCGTACCAGAGCGTTGCTCATACGAAGTGATTGGTTTTGACATGAATTCGCTCTAGAGCTTAGCTCGCTCTGGTTTTCACACTATGGTATGTATGAGGCCGTGGTGAGAGATACCGATTAACTCAGGGAACCCAACAGGCCTGACAGACCTCTTAGGTGGGGTGAGGGTGAGGGGCTAGGACCTGACATAATCCATCCAGGGAACCTAACAGGCCTGACAGACCTCTTAGGTGGGGTGAGGGTGAGGGGCTAGGACCTGGATCAGGGAACCCAACAGGGGCGAGCAAGGCCATGAGGGGCTAGGACCTGGTATTGCGGTTACTCTCACGCGCTTTTGAGACTATAAAGGTTACACTTGGTATGGGGTAGATAAGACCTATGGCAGGCACCCCCAACCATGTTATGGGTCCGCGGAGTACGATGTACCGTGTATATCACATGGAGTACGATGTACCGCATGGTGGTTACTTGATTTGAGAAAGTCTGGCGGAGAACTAACCCACCTTCGTGCCAACATGATACCCCGCACACCGGAATCCGTGTGGTCTGGGATGATATGTGACGATTGGCCAATGTAGTCACTTGAGATATAGTAACCTGTCTCCTTGCTTGAATTACTTACTACCACATGATTTTAAATCTCTAAGTGTGATTGTGATTGTTTAAGGTAGACCCGAAGGAGGGGTCGAGCCTCGTGGATTTGAATTGTGAAATGAAAACGTGGTTGTGATTGTGAATTGATGTGATGTGATTGTATGTGATGAGAAAGAGATTTATGACGTGGGTTTAAAAAGGAGGTTTCTTAATGAATTGCCCTTTTTATGAATTTAAATGAGATCGAGTATGAGATGATTTATACATGATGTTTTACCATGTTTTATATGCCAATTTTACATGACTTTGATACATGATATATATGTATACTCATATGGCATAGTTTTATTCCTCATGCTCCTACCATAAATGATTTATGCATAACACTATCAGCATGTAGATAGAGTAGTTATCTACCATGCTTGCATTATTACCTTACTGAGCGTGTGGTTGCTCATCCCACTCTATTTTTCCCCCCTACAGAGCGTGCATAGTAGCCCAGTGAGGACTGAGGCGTATTATTTTGGACTCCGCTGCATCTCCATCGCTAAGAGGTATATATACACAGTGATTCTTTTTGTGTCTAAACAATGAAAAGCACAGTATTCTTTTGAGTTGTACTTATGGGGATGTAGATGTCAGTAAAACATGTATTCGTATAAATACACGATTAAATGCACATGTATGACATCGTTTTAATTAATTGAGAATGAATGAGATGTGGTGATTATTATTGGCTCACAGCCCAACAGTGTGTGGTGAGTTTAGTTCACGACCGGGTAAGGTAACAGTAAAACGCGAAAAATTTTCAGTGATTTTCGGTTAAAGAGAATGGAAATGGGTCGTGACAAAACTGTGGGGAGATAAATGAGTTTGTGGCTTTTGAATCAAACAATACATGTGTGTAGCAATTATAAATCATAAGTGTACCTTTAATAGCATCCGAGGAGGTGTCAGCTGTCTCCCGATCGATAGCTGCACATGTCCCTCTGAGATAGGTCTCTTGCCCTTTTTGATAGCTGTAACTCTTCTCTGTGGAGCTGGTCTCAGAGGGATTTGTATCTGTCTCCCCGCTTGCCTTGGTAATTCCCAAGGCGTGTGTGTTCTCATCTGCGAGCAATCCTTAATCTAATGCCCAATTTCGCCACATCCAAAACAAGCGCCTGTAACCCAACGGCAAGGTCCAGGATGTGGTCTGCCACAATTCTTACACTTAAGTACCTCGGTGCCAGAACCAGGAGCAGCTTCAATATTGACTATAGGGATCTTGGGATTTTCAGCCCCTAATTGAATTCCCTCTATTCGTTGTCTCTTCGGTTGACCCCATCTGAATTCAAATTGGGATGTCTGAGATCTCTTTCTCTTATCCCGACTCTTATCTCTATGCCATAGCTTGTGTCACCTCTAGGTCATTTTCAATTTCTTGAACTTGACCTAGAGCATCCTAAAAATCGGTGATCCAAAATCCTAATAATCTATCCCGGTTCTCGGACCTCAATCCTGCCAAAAATCATTTTGCCCAATGTGCAGGGCTCAGTACTGAATTTGGGTCATACATCACCAGGTAGTGAATCTATTCTCGTACTCATCTACCGTCAAACTGCCTTGAACCAAATTCAAAAATTCTATTTGCATCCTCTTCTGTGCTATAGGCAAGATGTATTGGGCCCGAAATGCGTCGATAAATGCATCCCATGTGAAATCTGATGGGTTGTCAGCCACAACCGTCTGAGTCATCCTCCACCAATACTTTGCCTGACCTCTCAACTTATAGATGACCATTGTTACCCTCTCTGATTTTGAGCATCCCAGATACTGAAACACAGACTCAAGGTCCAATAACCATTCCTCAGCCATTATTGGCTCCTTTACCCCTGTAAACTTTGGGGGACTCATTCTCAAAAAGTCTTTTAGCCTCTGGGTGTTTCTTTCATCCCTAGGCTGTTGGACTACAGGTTGAGGTGCTGGGGCTATCGGAGGGTCCTGTGATGAGGGAGGAGGAACCAGTGCTAGTGCAGGAGTGGCATGAGTACAAGAAGCGTTTGCCCCAAACTGTTGGGCAATCATGGAAATCAAAGCATCTATTCCTTCCCTCATGCCCTGAACGGTTTCCTCGAGTTCTTCAAAGGGAAAGAAGGGGGGATAAGCTCTTCAAACTCAGTAAGTAATGCATTCCAAGCAATGAGAAGTACAATATTGAAAAATAATAGGTTTTATGCCATACATAGTGAAATGATCAATATATTTGCATACTTTCTCAAAAATGCATTCTTACTTTCAAAACTAAATCAAATCAAACATAGTCTAAAGCTTATCATTTCTTTAAAATCAAAACAAAACATATATCAGAACTTAGCTTCCAAAGCTGATTCAAAATCAAACAGATACAAAACTTATCATTCAAATCGGAACGGATACAAAACTTATTCTTTCGAAGTCAAAATGAATACAGAGCTTATCACTTTTAATTAAATCAGACATATAAGTCATAGAAACTAGGCATTTTCATGTGTTAATCAGAAGTCATGTTCACTTAACATATAAAGTACCGATGGACATGGTAAGGGCACTGTAGACTGGATCAGGGTCGTGCAGCTCCTTACGCCACTAAACAAACAAATTCAAAACAGATTGTCACGAATCAGAAATGCTCTGTGTGATCCTAATATCCGACATGCAATCACAAAGGACTAATCGTACCCAAGTGCCCAAAAGCAATGCACGTGATTTGGCATGCAAACACAAGGGACTAAATGTACCTAAGTGTCCAAAAGCAATGCACCATGGTGGTCTAAACTCCACACGGGCTCCGAGTAGCACAAATATCCAACGTGGGATTGGCATGCAACCACAAGGGACTAAACGTACCCAAGTGCCCAAAAGCAATGCACCACGATGGCCCAAACTCCAACTTTGACTAATCATGACAAATGTCCAGATTTATATATTACCTTAGTCTCAAAAACAAAACTTTCAAAATTCTTTCATAAAATGTGACTTAAGTGGCACTTTGTGTGAGATCCGCATTTTTTGTATGATATTCCTTACGATTTCCATACTGTATGACATTATTATATGTTAATGGATTCATAAGATAGTTGATTCGGATCTGATAAATGTGGATGAAATGAAATAAGGTATGTAAAAATCAAATAAGGATAAATCGGGAAAGCAGGGACCCAACAAGTTCGTTAAGGAATTTAATCGAGTTGACTGAAAATAGGGAAAAGATTGTGGATTTATGAAAGAAAGTCGATTCAATTTAGTCCCGAACACGTGCAAGGGTAAAAAGGTCAAAAGATCAAAATTCGGTATAAATTCGATAAGTAATTTTCATTAAAATATGGAATTTGCAAAATCTGGATCAATAACAAGGAAAATAGTTAATTTTGAGTCTAATTGATCTAGATATAAATTTATTGAAATTTATGGGAATTAATCGGGATTTTTAACTCGAAAAAATTATCCCAAAAATAATCAAAAAATATACCGAAAAAGATGAAAATAGACCGATAAATCCATTTATTGATTAAATGGATAAATTAATATTTTTTAGGATATTTTAGAGATATTTTGGGTATTTTTAATATATTTAATTGATTAAAATAATAATAAATAAATTAATAAATAAATAAAAAGAAAACAAAAATCTGAAATCGGGGAGAGAGAAAGTGGAAACCCAAAAATCGAAACCCACCGAACCTGATAGAACCCGTGACCCCCGATGAGTCACCGATGACCGACGGACCCAACTGATGGTGGAGAAGATAGAGTGAAGCCCAGCGAACCTAACGGTAGCGGTAACGCGCGTCGACGGCACCGATTTCCAGCGAATCGATGGACGAAAGATCCGAGGAGAAATCACGTCGATCCAGACGAACCACGGTGTCCCAGCACCGATTCGACCCAGCCGAGCACTCCCCTGGTCGAGGCGGTCCTTTTGAGCCTAGTGGCGGCCGGCGAGACGGCCGGGATCATCGGCGACGATAAACAGGCCAAAACGGCACCGTAGCCAAGAAGGAGAAAAAGGAAAAAGAAAAAGAAAAAGAAAAGAAAGAAAAGGGAAAAAGGGAAGAAAGTATACACGGGGATGACTCAAAATTTGGGTAAGTGACCAAGAGTCGGGATTAACCTACAGATAAATCCCGAGAATTTAATTTAATATTATTTTAGTAGAAAATGACCCGGATTTATATAATTGTGCAGTGTTACTACAGAGCCCGAATGAGAGTCGGTTTAGCTTCGATTTTTGTAGCCCGCATCATATTGGGTAAGTACATTTCAATTACGATAATATGAGTCCTTAAATGCAGAGTTAAGATTATTTTATGAAATTTACGAATTAATTCTGCATAAAATGAATTTTATTCAAAATTTCAAAGTAATTATTTTAAATAGTATCCGAGCTATCCAATGAGTTTGGAACGAAGCCTGATGATTATTGATAAGTCAAATAAGCCTAGTAAACCCGAAGAAGGGATTTAAAAAGTGGAAACGGGCTGAAAAAGGGGTCGAGGCCCATTAAAGTGCAATCAGGCCTAATAGAGTAAAACGGGCCTAGAGCTTTAGATTCGATCAGTAAGAGTGAAATATTGATCAGTATATTTGAACTGAAAACCATATGTGGTTATATGCAGCTCCGTAGACGAGCGAATTAGACTGAGAGACCTGGTACGGTCGAGTCGGGATAAGCCCGCGCGTGATTCCAAGTAAGGAAATTTTATGAGCATTTAGAGGTAGTTGTACGTAGTTTCGAGGGGATTTATATTACGTTAAATTCATTAGGCTACCTGAAAATAGAATAATAATTTTTACGAAAAAATATGGAAATAGTGACATGACTATTTTGCCCCAAGTTAGGAAATTTTCAAAAAGGGTAGTAAGGCTATGAAATTGCATGAAATTCATGATTTTAATGCTTTCATGATGATAATGCTTTAATTCAAGCAATTTATGGATAGGTTGGCTATTATTTTCATGTTTTAAGTGAAAAGGCACAAGTTAGGTGCTAATTGATATTTATTTAACATGTTTTGATAAAATTGAGCCACCTATCAGTGTTATATGAGTTGTAATCGGGCTTGAGCACTGCTCACACTGGATTTTATATTGTAACTCATACACAGAGTGCTGGAGCCTTGCTCGTACTATTTTACAACTTGTTTCACATGACTACCGTACTGGAGTTTTTCTCGTACGAGGTTTTCACTGAGTTTTTATACATACCCGTACTAGAGCATTGCTCGTACGTGGACTATGATTGAATTTATAATTATTTTAAGTCGTACTAGAGCGTTGCTCGTACGCAGATTTCATTGATTTCTATGAAACCGTGCAAGCGCTTCGCTCGCACCAGGTTTTTAGATATCATGTATATGTATGGAGCCGTGTTGGAGTTTTCTCCCGTAGACTGTGTGTCACAGTGAGATAATATGCTCACACGTGCATACTGAGACAGACTTGACATGGGTGGATAAGACCTATTACAGGCACCCCTGATTGAGCTTGGGTTCATGGAGTACATTGTACCATGTATATCACATGGAGTACGTTGTACCGTGTGGATTGTTGGAGTGGAGTGGCATTAGCCACGAGATAGCAAGTCTTGCCCTCGCAATCTTGATATTATGTTGTTCTGGTAGGTAGGACTAACCCACCTCCCGTTTCAGGTGTGACACCTCACACACTAGGATCCGTGTACCAGGGATCACGAGGTTATGGCCATAGTCCTAAATGTTATCGATATAGTCGCTTACATGTCTCGTATGATAAACTCTCATGATAAATCCTTTGGTTTTGATAGACCAGGGTAGACCCGAAAGAGGGGTCAGGCCCCGATTTTCTTATGATTTCAATTGAGGTTTGATTGTTCCCATTGAGGGATTTTATGAAACTTTCATGACTTGTAACCTTGTAAGAAGGCTGATTTTATAACGAAAATTTTAAGATAAATTATTTTATTAAAATGGATTTGAATTCTTGGAGTGTATCATATTTAACCCAGATTGGGTGTTTTAAAACGTATCGATCCATTTGAGCATGAGATGTTTTCACATGAGAATCATTCCATGTTTTATATGCTGATTTCCTGTTTTAGAACAGATGATATTATATATATGGCATATCATTGTTTTTACCTCATTCTCACATATATCCTAATTTCTTATCAGCATGTAGAAAGTATAGCTATCTACCCATTTGTATTATTGCCTTACTGAGCATGTGGAGCTCTCCCTTTCATTTTCCACCCACTTTCAGTGCTTCCACCATAGAGATAGCAGGTGTAGAGAGTAGACGGCATTGCTGATTTCTGTGATTCCCATATATTGTCAGGTATACACCACGTATAGAATTTTATATTAGTATGCTTATAGCACAATATTGTATATGACGAAATATTTAGGGATGTAAATATAATATCATGTGATGTATAAAACATATCGACCACTCTATTATATTATGAATGATATCGGTATGCATGTATACGTGTGATATTTCTTAATGGTTAAAAGGGTATATCGATATTGATTCACAACCCGACCTGTTCAGAGGGATTTGTTACGAGGAGGTAAGAAGGATTTTCCAAAAGCGAAAAATTTGTACTGATTTTGGTAGTATTGGGTCATAACAGTAAAAGTAATCTTGACCTATTTTAAATTCCTTATTTTAATGAAAATTACATATCAAATTTTGGTATTTTGACCATTTTACCCTTGCACGTGTTCGAGACTAAATTGAATCGACTTTCTTTCATAAATCCACAATATTTTTCCTATTTTCAGTCAACTCGATTAAATTCCTTATCGAACTTGTTGGGTCCCTTCTTTCCCGATTTATCCTTATTCAATTTTTACGTACCTTATTTCATTTCATCCACATTTATCAGATCTGAATCAACCATCTTATGAATCCATTAACATATAATAATGTCATATAATATAGAAATCATAAGGAATATCATACAAAAAATGCGGATCTCACAATATGAATTTGATTTAAATTTGATTTCCCACAAAGGAATTTTGATGAAAGTAAAAGTGGTATCAAAGCGGAGGTTTGGCCAGACGTGAATCAGTATCGATAAGTATGCAATTAAGAGTTAGAGTTGGTTGGATAAGAGTCGGTAGTGGTCGTTAAGGAAAAAATTACATCTCCCTTAGTACTGTGCTGTATGAGATGTCAAAGTGTATACTAGATGGGAACTAAATTAACAAATGAATTTGGATTATAGGATTTACATTATACCAGTCACCCGCAGTGGTAGAGGGGCTAGTACACGTGCTAGAGGTCGTAGGGCAGGCCTAGAGGCCATGTTGATGGTATACAGACTGGTCAAGTACCCAAGGGTACTGCTGTGAGACCAGATAAGACTAAGGCACGCTTCGCTAGACTTGAGCGAAGTATTGAGAGCCTGGCTGAGATAGTAGCGCAGCAGGCAATGTTTGGGGCTAGGGATAGGCGAGATCCTACGGGATAGGTAGCAGCTAATCCCGAGATGCCGGCACAGGCCGCAGAGTTATCCGACGTTCAGGCTCAGGCCTAAGCTGCAGAGGCAGTGAGACCCCAGCCAGCTCAGGATGCAGGATACGAGTGTGACCTTGATAGATTTAGACACTTTCAAAAGTTTAGACCTCCAGTCTTCCATGGGAAGAAGGACCCAGTAGTAGCAGAGGATTGGGTGTATCAGATGGAGAAGCTATATAGATTTTTCAGGTGCACTACTACCGAGAGTGTTGCTTTTGTCGTATTTGTATTTCAAGGAGCGACAGAGCATTGGTAGAGATCTACCGAGCTTATTTTGAGAGCTTGACATGCTAAGGTCACATGAAAGATATTTTTGGATGCCTTTAGGAGGCAGTATGTTCCCGCTACTGCACAGCAGAAGTTAAGGATGTAGTTTATGAGTTTGGCTTAGGGGAACCAATCTATTGATGAGTATGAGACTTGATTCATCTCTTTGGAGAGATATGATTTAGAGATGATGGGCAGTGAGGATCGGAAGGTCCAGAAGTTTATAGATGGACTGAGACCAGCCATCAGATCTCAGTTGGCTCCTTTTGATGTTTCGACTTATGAGGAGGCAGTACATAGAGCTCAGTTGTGTGAGCAGGATTATGAGCGAAACGTTTTTGAGTCAGGAAAGATCAGTAGGAGTCGAGACAGAGACCGGAAGAGACCCGAGAGAGACAAATTTGTCAGGAGAGGGGTACAGCTCTCTGATAAGAGGTCGAAGATTGAGGAGGTTCAGGAGAGGACAGATAGACCCCCTATTCATCTAGCTTTACCACTAGCTGGAGGCATTGTCATTGGAGGACCACGCTTTACTACTGATCAATGTAGGCAATGTGGCAGATATCATGGTACCAGACCTTCTCCAGTGCCTATAGCTACTACTATAGTATGTTATCGTTGTGGGAGGCCAAGGCATGTGGTGAGAGATTGCCCAGAGAGACAAGACACTGTCCCACAGAAAGGTAAAGAGCCGGAGAGAGCTCCAGTTCAGGTTCTTGCTCAGAGGAGGAGAGCTACTGTCGAGGAGAAAGGGAAGCAAGTGATGGGTACAGGTCCATGCCTTGGACTAGGATACAGCAGATCAGTCGTCGAATGTGGTGAAAGGTACCATCCTGATATTTGATTTAGAAGCATATGTTTTGATTGATCTTGGTGCCACACATTCATTCGTATCGCCTTCACTTACATATAAATTGTCTATGTATGTAACGCTTACCCCTCTGAGTAGTAATTTGTTAATACTTACCCCCATAAACACTAGTCATCTAGTAGAGTATGTAGTTAAGGACTGTAAATTGAAAGTCGGGGAAAAAGAAATGTCAGTCGACCTTATTTTGATGTATATAAGAGACTTTGATGTCATACTAGGAATGGATTGGTTGGCTGCCAATCATGTTGTGTTAGATTGCTTTTCTAAGAAGTTAACGTTCAATATCCCCGAAAGATGTGTTGTAAATTTTCCTGAAAAGTAATGAAATCAGTGGTTGTTCTAAATGGAGCAATGAATTTTTGCTGATTTTATGATTTATATTTTGAAGAATTCATCGCATATGTGGTTGATACAGACCAGGTACGATAGGATTTGAGAGACATTCCAGTGGTTAGGGAGTTTCTTGATGTCTTTTTAGACAATTTACTGGGATTACCACCAGCCAGAGAGATGGAGTTTGGAATAGATTTGGTACCTGGTACAGAATCGATTTCGAGACCACCGTATAGAATGGCTCCGATTGAGTTGGAGGAGCTAAGGAAGCAGTTACAGGATCTGCTTGAGAAGGGGTTTGTTAGACCGAGTGTGTCACCTTGGGGAGCTCCAGTCTTGTTTGTGAGAAAGAAAGATGGCAGCCTCCGATTGTGTATGGATTACATATTGTTGAATAAGGCTACCATTAAGAATAAGTATCCCCTTCCATGCATTGATAATTTTTTGGATCAACTTCGGGGAGCACAAGTCTTTTCTAAGATTGATCTGAGGTCCGGGTATCATCAGTTGAGGATACGGAGGGAAGATGTGCCCAAAATAGCATTTAGGACCCGTTATGGTCATTATGAGTTTTTGGTTATGCCATTCGGGTTGACTAATGCCCCTACAGCATTCATGGCTTTGATAAATGATGTGTTCAAGCCATATCTGGATCGGTTTATGAGTGTGTTTATCGATGATATTTTGGTATACTCCAGATCCAGGGAGGACCACGAGGTACACTTGAGGATAGTTCTACAAACCCTTAGAGAGAGACAGTTGTATGCCAAACTCGGTAAGTGTGACTTCTGGTTGGAAGGCCATGTAGTATCGAGGCATGGGGTGTCAGTGGACCCATCCAAGATTGCGGCAGTTGTTCAGTGGGAGCGACCCAGGACAGTCACAAAGATTCAGAGTTTTTTGGGTTTGGCTGGATACTACAAGAGATTTGTAGAGGGTTTCTCCAGATTAACTGCTCTGTTAACACGTCTCACACGGAAGGATGTTGAGTTTGTGTGGGATGATGCCTGTGAGAGGAGTTTTCAAGAGCTAAAGCATCGGTTGACCACTACTCCAATTCTCACCATACCTACCAACTCAAGAGGTTTCTTGGTATATATAGATGCATCGCATCAGGGACTGGGCTGTGTATTGATACAGGATGGGAGGGTAGTTGCCTATGGATCTAGACAGCTGAAAGATCATGAGAGGAACTATCTGACCCATGATTTGGAGTTGACGGCCATAGTGTTTACACTGAAGATATGGCGCCATTACCTATATGGTGAGCAGTTTCATATCTTTACAGACCATAAGAGTCTGAAGTATTTATTCTCACAGAAGGAGCTGAACATGAGACAGAAGAGATGGCTCGAGCTCCTGAAGGATTATGATTGCGAGATATTATACCACCCAGGTAGGGCTAATGTAGTTGCTGATGCTTTGAGCAGGAAGAGACTAGGGTTGGTATAATTTATGATAGTTCGAGAATATGACCTGCTAAAGCCTTAGTTTAGACATAGCCCCCCTGAGATTGACAGAGTTGAGATAATTGTGAGCTTGATGTTGGAGCCGAAGTTGATTGATCATATCCAGCAGGCTCAGCAAAGTGATCAGGGATGTATTCAGTTGATGATTCAGGTACAGGCAGGTGCAGATACTGATTTTGCATTAAGTACTGATGGTTTACTGAGGTTTCGCGGTAGGATATATGTTCCTGAGGATCCTGAGATCAGGAGGATGATTTTATCAGAGGCTCACTCAGCGAGGTATACAGTACATCCGGGAAGTAAGAAGATGTATCAGAATCTTCGGAGAGTTTATTGGTGGTCTGGATGAAGAGAGACATAGTAGAGTATGTCGCGAGATGTCTTCTCTATCAGCAGGTAAAGGTAGAGCATCAGAAGCCTGCAGGATTATTGCAGCCTCTACCGATACTGAAATGAAAGTGAGAGCATGTCACCATGGATTTTGTGATGGGATTTTCAAGGACCCGCAGAGGTCACGATGCCATCTGGGTGATTGTGGATAGACTGACGAAGTCCGCCCATTTCTTAGCTATGAGAGCTACGGATGCTCTGAGTATGTTGGCGAACTTATATGTTCAAGAGATTGTTAGGCTACATGGCGTTCCTGTGAGCATTGTTTCTTATAGGGATGCCTGCTTCACTTCCCATTTTTGGGAACACTTTCAGGAAGCGTTGGGGACCCAGTTGAGATTTAGCACCGCTTTCCATCCTCAGATAGATGGTCAATCAGAAAAGACTATACAAACTCTGGAGGATATATTGAGAGTGTGTGTGCTGGATTTTGGAGGCTCCTAAGATGATCATTTGCCATTAACCGAGTTTGCCTACAATAACAGTTATCACTCGAGTATCGGGATGGCACCGTATGAGGCACTATATGGCTGCAGATGCCATTCCCTTGTTGGATGGGAATAGATTGGTGACAGACTATTATTTGCTCCTGACTAGGTGCAGCAGGCTTCTGAGGATGTCAGATTGATATGCAATAGATTGCAGACAGCTCAGAGCCGACAGAAGAGTTATGCTAATAGGAGACGCAGACCACTAGAGTTTGCAAAGGGTAAGTCGGTGTTTTTGAGAGTTTCTCCTTCCAAGGGTATCATGAGGTTCAGTAAGAAAGTTAAACTGAGCCCTCGTTTTATTGGACCCTTTGAGATTCTGGAGTGAGTGAGAGATAAGGCCTATAGATTGGCATTGCCACCAGAGTTGGCAGGTGTACATAGTGTCTTCCACGTTTCTATGCTTCAGAAGCACCATCCGGATCCGTCACATGTGATTCACTACGAGCCGTTAGAGCTCAGTGACAGTATGACTTATATTGAGAGACCGGTTCGGATTTTGGATAGGAAGGTGACGGTATTGCGATCCAAGACGATCTCCCTGGTGAAGGTTCAGTGGCAGTATCACACTCCGGAGGAAACTACCTGGGAGCTAGAGAGCATGATACAGGAGAAGTACCCGGAGTTGTTTACCAACTGATTTGGTTCTAATTTGGAGGACCAAATTCTTTTAGTGGGGGAGATTGTGAGATCCGCATTTTTTGTATGATATTCCTTATGATTTCCATATTGTATGACATTATTATATGTTAATGGATTCATAAGATGGCTGATTCAGATCTGATAAATGTGGATGAAATGAAATAAGGTACGTAAAAATCGAATAAGGATAAATCGGGAAAGCAGGGACCCAACAAGTTCGTTAAGGAATTTAATCGAGTTGACTGAAAATAGGGAAACGATTGTGGATTTATGAAAGAAAGTCGATTCAATTTAGTCCCGAACACGTGCAAGGGTAAAATGATCAAAAGACCAAAATTCGGTATAAATTCGATAAGTAATTTTCATTAAAATATGGAATTTGCAAAATCTGGATCAATAACGAGAAAAATAGTTAATTTCGAGTCCAATTGATCTAGATACAAATTTATTATAATTTATGAAAATTAATCGGAATTAATTCGGAATTAATCGAGATTTTTAATTCGAAAAAATTATCCCGAAAATAATCAAAAAATATACTGAAAAAGATGAAAATAGACCGATAAATCCATTTATTTATTAAATGGATAAATTAATATTTTTTAGGATATTTTAGAGATATTTTTGGTATTTTTAATATATTTAATTGATTAAAATAATAATAAATAAATTAATAAATAATAATAAAAAAAAGAAAACGAAAATCTGAAATATGAAATCAGGGAGAGACAAAGTGGAAACCCGAAAACCAATACCCACCAAACTCGTAGAACCCGTGACCCCCGACGAGTCACCGGCGGTCGATGGACCCAACGAACCACAACGTCCCAACACCGAGGAGAAATCGATGGATGGAAGATCCGAGGAGAAATCGCGTCGATCCCGATGAACCACAGCGTCCCAGCACCGATTCGACCCAGTCGAGCACTCCCCTGGCCGAGGCGGTCCTTTTGAGCCTAGTGGCGACCGACGAGACGGTCGGGATCATTGGCGACGATAAACGGGCCAAAACGGCACCATAGCCGAGAAGGAGAAAAAGGAAAAAGAAAAAGAAAAAGAAAAAGAAAAGGAAAAAGAAAAGGAAAAAGAAAAGAAAGAAAAGGGAAAAAGGAAAGAAAGTGTACCCGAGAACGACTCGAAATTCGGGTAAGTGATCGAGAGTCGGGATTGACCTGTGGATAAATCTCGAGAATTCAATTTAATATTATTTTAGTGGAAAATGACTCGAATTTATATAATTGTGCAATGTTACTACAGAGCCCGAATAAGAGCCGATTTAGCTATGATTTTTGTACCCAGCATCATATTGGGTAAGTACATTTTAATTACGATAATATGAGTCTTTAAATGCAAAGTTAAGATTATTTTACTGAATTTACGGATTAATCCTGTATAAAAGGAATTTTATTCAAAATTTCAAAGTAATTATCATAAATAGTATCCAGGCTATCCAATGAGTTTGGAACGAAGCCTGATGATTATTGATAAGCCAAATGAGCCCAGTAAACCCGAAGAAGGGATTTAAAAAGTGGAAACGGGTTGAAAAAGGGGTCGAGGCCCATTAAAGTGCAATCAGGCCCAATAGAGTAAAACGGGCCCAGAGCTTTAGATTCGATCAGTAAAAGTGAAATACTAATCAGTATATTTGAACTGAAAACCATATGTGGTTATATGCAGCTCTGTAGACGAGCGAATTAGACTGAGAGACCTGGTACGGTCGAGTCGGGATAAGCTCGCGTGTAATTCCAGGTAAGGAAATTTTATGAGCATTTAGAGGTAGTTGTACGTAGTTTCGAGGGGATTTACATAACGTTAAATTCATTAGGCTACCCGAAAATAGAATAATAATTTTTACGAAAAAATATGGAAATAGTGACATGACTACTTTGCCCCCAGTTAAGAAAATTTCAAAAAGGGTAGTAAGGCTATGAAATTGCATGAAATTCATCATTTTAATGTTTTCATGATGATATTGCTTTAATTCAAGCAATTTATGGATAGGTTGGCTATTATTTTCATGTTTTAAGTGAAAAGGCACAAGTTAGGTGCTAATTGATATTTATTTAACATGTTTTGATAAAATTGAGCCACCTATCAGTGTTATATGAGTTGTAATCAGGCTTGAGCACTGCTCGCACTAGATTTTATATTGTAACTCATACACAGAGTGCTGGAGCCTTGCTCGCACTATTTTACAACTTGTTTCACATGACTACCGTACTGGAGTTTTTCTCGTATGAGGTTTTCACTGAGTTTTTATACATACTCGTGCTAGAGCATTGCTCGTACGTGGACTATGATTGAATTTATAATTATTTCAGTCGTACTGGAGCGCTGCTCGTACGCAGATTTCATTGATTTCTATGAAACCGTGCAGGAGCTTCGCTCACACGAGGTTTTTATATATCATATATATGTATGAAGCCGTGTTGGAATTTTCTCCCGTAGACTATGTATCACAGTGAGATAATATGCTCACACGTGCATACTGAGACAGACTTGACATGGGTGGATAAGACCTATTACAGGCACCCCTGATTGAGCTTGGGTTCATGGAGTACTTTGTACCATGTATATCACATGGAGTACGTTGTACCATGGGGATTGTTAGAGTGGAGTAGCATTAGTCACGAGACAGCAAGTCTTGCCCTCGCAATCCTAATATTATGTTGTTCTGGCGGGTAGGACCGACCCACCTCCCGTTTCAGGTGTGACACCCCGCACACTAGGATCCGTGTGCCAGGGATCACGAGGTTATGGCCATAGTCCTAAATGTTACCGATATAGTCGCTTACATCTCTCGTATGATAAACTCTCATGATAAATCCTTTGGTTTTGATAGACCAGGGTAGACCCGAAGGAGGGGTCAGGCCCCTATTTTCTTATGATTTCAATTGAGTTTTGATTGTTCCCATGGAGAGATTTTATGAAACTTTCATGACTTGTAACCCTGTGAGAATGGTGATTTTATAACGAAAATTTTAAGATAAATTATTTTATTGAAATGGATTTGAATTCTTTGAGTGTATCATATTTAACCCAGATGGGGTGTTTTAAAATGTATCGATCCATTTGAGCATGAGATGTTTACACATGAGAATCATTCCATGTTTTATATGCCGATTTTCTGTTTTAGAACAGATGATATTATATATATGGCATATCATTATTTTTACCTCATGCTCACATATATCCTGATTTCTTATCAGCATGTAGATAGTATAGCTATCTACCTGTTTGTATTATTGCCTTACTGAGCATGTGGAGCTCACCCTTTCATTTTCCACCCACTTTAAGTGTTTCCACCCACTTTCAGTGTTTCCACCATAGAGATAGTGGGTGCAGAGAGTAGACGGCATTGCTGATTTCTGTGATTCCCATCGACTGTCAGGTATACACCATGTATAGAATTTTGTATTAGCATGCTTATAGCACAGTATTGTATATGAAGGAATATTTAGGGATGTAAATATAAAATCATGTGATGTATAAAACATATCGACCACTCTATTATATTATGAATGATATCGGTATGCATGTATACGTGTGATATTTCTTAATGGTTAAAAGGGTATATCGATATTGATTCACGGCCCGACCTATTCAGAGGGATTTGTCACGAGGAGATAAGAAGGATTTTCCAAAAGCGAAAAATTTGTACTGATTTTCGTAGTATTGGGTTGTGACACTTTGGTCCCGTAAGATTCAAGAGGTAGCCCCTACAATCAGATTTAAAATCACTTTGACAGAGCATAAATCATTATTTACAATTATCAAAACACATAAGATACTTTTCCAAATACATATACACATATTAGAAATCAAACTTTCATAACATAATCATTTTTAAAACCATCAGAAAACATGCTAAAAACATGCTCGGAGTGTTCAGAAAAAAAAGGGTTTTTTTTCTTTAGTTTATACAGAAAGGTTACAGATTTCAAATAGGCTTTCTTTCTAATGTTTGGCATACTAACAAATTTTACAAACCAAGTAGAGTATTTGAAAGCTAACACTACTCAGAACACATCCCTTACCTCTTTCGCCTTAATGCAACGTAATATTACTGGGTTTTGAAATAATCTCGATTAGCATGTTAGATACCCGAGCTACCCAAAAATAACATCAAACCATCAAATATAGGTCAATCTTACTTTAACATATTCAAATATGTATTTACTTTCTCAAAATTGAACAAATATTGACTTTTTCTCCAACTTTGTTCATTTTCTCGGTTTTACCAATTTAAGCTCCAGTTTAAGCTATCCATACAAATTTTATTATCCTAATTTCATATTCACCATCATAATGGCCTAAACACATCATTAACATACACCATTAATACTTACCATCAAACCCATTTTGTTAAATTTCTCATTTTTCAGTTTTTCGTTAAACTAAGCTTTAAATCGGATTTTTCGGTATAATGTTTAACAACTTTCAACCTTAAAACAACCCACATTACATCCTAAACTCCACAAGTGAAGGTTGGGTGAAACCCTTAAGCATTCTAAAACCTTTCCATCAATTTCATTCAACAACAAAATCCATAAAAATCATAAATCAAGAACATGGTTCATCAACTTCATCATTCATCAATTTTTTTTTTCTTACCTTTGACCCAATCAAATCACTCCAATAAATCTCCAAATTAGCCTTCAACTTAAAATCATCAAGTTTACAACTTATATTCACTCAAAAACACAAGCAAAATCAGCTATATTCATCAAAAAGCCAAGCTTTCACTTACCCATGAACAGGGCAGTCCAGACTTTTGAGCTTTTCTCTGAGATTTACCCTAGTATATGAACTTTTTTTTATTGGATTGTTTATATGTTATAGAGGATGGATAGGGGAATATTTTTCCCTTCTTGTCCGTTCCCTAATTCTACCTGGAAGGGCCCTAAAAATTCACTCAATCTCACTTGTACAATACCATTTAGGGAATGAAGAAGGGAGGAAGACAAGGCTGGTTCTCTCGGGTTATGAACGCAAATTAGGTGATTCCAAAGGTTAAAGAAAGCTTAAAGGGTTAGGATTTAATCTAAAAAAGGCCTGAATTTTTGTGCCATTGGATGGGCTTCAAATCGGGCCCAATATTTTGAGTGTACAGGCTGCCTGAAACAGGGCAGCCCACTAACCGATTTTGTAAAATCCTTAAAAATTAGTTTTAGTCCAATTTCTTTCAAATTATCACTTCTCCAATATTCTATTATGTCTCTAGTATCTCTCTTAAAAATTTTAGGGTCACTTGTTTAAGCAAGTTTTCCTGATTGAGCTCATTTTACTCGATTGGGTAAATACCGAGCAAAATGGCTTTAAGCTTTCGGTTTACTTTAAAAATTCATTTAAACACCAAAACCTCCATATTTCCACTTTATTTTAATTTCTCAATTAAATATTTCCTTATACTAACTTTCCATGGTCTCAAAATAATTTTCTTGAATTTATATAATTTATTTCAAATTTATTTCCTTAACTAGGCTCATTTTTCTCGGTTTATCGTAAACTTAAGTTTTATTAACTTTTTCACTTCCATTACTTTAGTTTTCACTTCCCAATATCATTTCATAGACATATGCATAATCTTAAGCAAATTCTCAGGTTCAGAGCCTTACCTCGATTTTTATGCCACCGGGCCCCGTTCACAATCCCGAGCGCTTTGATAATTTTGGGTCTGCATAACATTATTCTGATTACTTAGTTATTCCACAACTTTCAATTACTTACTAATGTGGGAATTTTGGGTTTTACAGTCGATAACATATCAAAACAATAAATTTGACTAGTAAATTAATTACTTGGTAACAATTTCAAACATAATTTCAATAGAGTTACCCTTTAATTAATCATTATAATTATTCATTCATGTTCACATTCCCCATACACATTTTCATTTACATTACTGTACTTATAAAATTTAGATACAAAATAAATATCTATACTAGGTATACCTTTAGCACAGTATAATACTTTGCTGACGTATGGTTGTGTAAAATGATTTAACTTCCAAAAGCGAGCTCAGCTACTGGTGAGACTCTGTGGAGGAAAGTAAGGGGTGAGCTCAACGTGCTCAATAAGAAAAACACGTGGTAGGTAGATAAATACACTAATTAAATATATATATATTATCAAAATAGGCTTATCAAGAAAAATATACAGAGCCATTGTCAATTCAGTAAAATCAGAGTCGAAAAATCGAAAACAGAATCAATATTGATAGAGTAATCAGATTACTATGGTAAATACCAATATCCCAGGGCTTTAATCAGCAGAATAAACAGTTTCCAAAAATCACAGTACACATCAGAGTCAGAAATCAGCATTGACAATGTAATCAATTTACTGCAGTAAATGCGAAATTCCAAAACTTAAAGCAGCAAAATAAACAGTTTCCAAATAACACAGCTCATACAGACAGTTCAGAAAAATCAAATAGACGAGACAACACAGTACATGCTATATCAGATATCAAAGTGACTATTGGCCAAAGACGGTGATTCCGGGCAACCACTGATCAAGTGTGTCGGGATGTCAATTGCCGTGAGAGTGGTCAGCTACCGAAAAAGCTCACACATCAGAATGTCGAAGATCAGAATTAGAAACACTGTACATCGTACTCGCGTGCGTGGTGCATGGTACATAGTACTTCGTGGACCACAGAAACAGAAACAGTACAAACAATAGTGCAGCATGATTCGATCATCGCCTTTGTCTCAAAACCGGTGCGAGGCGGACCGTGTGTCACACACTCAACATTCGCTCAAGCACATATCATAAATATCAATTTTATAAAACAAATCATTTCCATTTGAACAATTATAAATCCACTTCGGTATGTAAATCAGTTTCAAAAGAGGTTGACTAGCCCTTTTCGATTCAAAATCTAGTGCACGGTACAAAGCAATTAAATCTAGGGGTATTCGATCTAAAACCAATAATCAAACTATATCGAAATTTATTATATTAACTTTGTATCGGTAACGAAAGGCTAATTAAATCGAGACTAAATTTTTCTATAATTTTTCAATACTATAAAATCAGTCTAATGCCTTCTGCAATTTCGATATCGGTATATTCGGCCTAGGATGCAATATCTACAAATCCACCGAAAATTATGTGAATTTATCTCTAGCAGCATACAAAATTTTCCTTACCTCGATGTTTGCCTGAAGTCCTCAATACCTTTAGTAACATGGAGTCAGCCGGTCTGGTCTACTCGGTTAATTTTCACGGAGCCCTTTCCTTCATTTTTCCCAACTTTCTCTAAGGCTTTTTTCCTTTCTCCAAATATATATATATATATATATAATCTTTTATGTATATATATATATATATATAAATACCTTTTTTTGAATTCCCTTCCTTTCCTTTCCCGCATTTTTCTTTTTCCTCTCTTCTTCTTCACTGCTACATGATGGCACTGTTGATCATTCTCCCAAGCTCTTAGTGCTGCCTTACTTCCTGCTCCATCATTCTCGTCACAGCCACCATCTTCATCCTTTTCCTTCTAGCCTCCACTGTTCACTCCACCTCTCTCGATCTCCTGCTTTGCTCCCCTATTTCTGGTTTCAGCCTTCAGCCACTATCTCATTTACTGTCTTCCTCCCCTCTTTCACTACTCTGTTTAATCCATGAGGAAAGGAATAAACACAACTCTTTTGCTACAGTAAACCATGTACTCCACCTCCTACATAAATGAAATTTTTCAGCCCTTCATTATCGCCTTCAACCCTCGACTATACTGCTATGTTTCTGCAGTGAAGCATGATTCTTAAATCCACCGATAAGAGCAACCACTGCTTCTGTTATCCACAATGATTTTTTATGTCTTTTGTTCCCTCTCGGTTTCTTCAGTTCTTAACTTTTCTTTTATTCATCGGTTACATATTATATCAACTTCAACCATGCTCTGTCACCTCCCTTGGTCTTGTCTGTTTTCAGTTCTTAAACTGAGACAGAAGACCACGTTCGTTTCCTAACTTCCCCCCTTCTTTAACTAGCCTCGCCACTGTCCTTCATTCCACTTTTTATCTCAAGAAGATTTTTTGATGCATGAGTAGAAGGGAAGACAATATTTCATGCCTCTCGTTTCCTCATTGCGGTTCATTTGTAATATATATATATATATTTAACTATGTTCTATCTTCCTATCTGTAATACCCAATTTTTATCGTATTTCCTTATGATTCACACATTGTATGGATATTGTTATATGTTAATGGAATCATAAGACCGATGATTTTGATCATATAAATATGAATGAAGTAGTCGAACATACATAAGATCCGAAAACAAACAGTTAAGAAATTTCAAATTCAATTTGTGAGATTTGAATTGTCCGGACAGAGATACGAATTTTAAATAAGAAATTATAATGGGTCCAAGAAGGAAAGTTGGTCTAAATTGATCCCGAACGTGTAAAAGGGTAAAACAGTCAAAATACAAAAATTCGGTATAAATTCAATAAGAAAATTTCTTTAAAAATATGGAATTGTGAAATCTTGATCAATAATGAGGAAAATATTGAATTTCGAGTCCAATTGATCAAGATATTGAAAAGACGAAATAAGACTGATAAATTCATTTATTGATTAAATGAATAAAATAAGATTTTTAAGATATTCGAGAAAGTCCCGAAATCTGGAAAATTGAAACAGAAAACGGGGAAGCCGAGCGCGTGACTGAACCCCAACGAAGCACCGACGACCAACGAGGTCATGCGAGGGCCGAAAAAAGAAGAGGAGCTTCAAGCGAACCTGCTGGCACTGACTACGCGCGCCACCGACGTCGGAGTCTGACGAACGGAGGAGGAAAAGCCAACGGGAAAAGGGGCTCGATTTCGGTGATCCACGGTAGCTGGGTATGATCGGAGGGTACCGGTGAGATCAGGAAGAAGAGCCGATTCTGTTGGTACCGGTAGCGGCCGACGAAACGGTCGGGAATGCCGGCGACGGTGGGGACCTTGAAACGGCACTGTTTTGGCCGAGAGGAAAGGGGAAGGAAAAGGAAGGAAAAAGGGAAGGAAAAGAAAAAAGAAAAAAAAAGAAAGGGAAAAGGGAAGAAAAATCCTCGGGAATACCTCAAAAATTTGGGTAAGCCGATATGCGGTCAGATTGACCGAATTGATTTTCGGGAATTTAATTTAAAATTATATTTAATCAAAAATTAACCCGAAATTAAATATAAAATTGTGTAGTTCAACGATAAATCACGTACGTGAGCCCGATCGAACTTCAATTTGCGCACCATCGCATAATTTTGGGTAAGTAAAGTTCATTTAAGACAATTGTATGATTATTGCGCAATTGAAATTTATTTTGCGGATTATGGATTTATTTTCGTAATAAAATGGATTAAATTAAATTTTTGAATAAATTGTTGTAAATGATTTACGGGCTATCCAATGAGTTTGGAACGAAGCCCGATGAGTATTGGTAAGCCAAATGAGCCTAATAGACCCAAAGAAGGGATTTAATAAGTTGAAAACGAGTTTAAAATGGAGTAAGGTCCATTAAGAATTAAATGGGCCCAATTGAGTGTGAATGGGCCCAATAATGTAAATAAAGCCCAGTAAGATTGAAATACAATTGAACTCACAGTAATTAACCTGAGATTTGGTTATGTGCAGCTCCGCAAAGTTGACTGTGAGAGTATCGAATCGAGCGACACGGTATTGGTGGAAACAAGGATAAGCTCGCACATGATTCCAGGTAAGGAAATTTTACGGACTGCTAGAGGTAATTTTATGCAATTTCAACATCATTTACATTCCCTAAAATTGTATGAAGGGTCTAGATTTAAAATAAGAATTTTGGGTGCCCGGATGGGCAAATGACCAAAATACCCCTGTGAATGGTAAAATTTCAAAAATTAGGAAAAGTTGGGAGGAGCAAGAACAAGAGGTTCCTGCTTGCTTTTGAAGTGTTTTGACACGTACATGGGTAGGTTGGCTAACTTTTAAATAAAAATGCACAACATTGCATATTTTCAATAATGTGATTTCTTGTGGAAATTGTTTTGAGATAACAGAGCCGCCTACGTGATTTTATGAAAATGTGACGTGCTGAGCTCAGATCGCACGAGTTTTGATTTGTGTGATGGATGCATTAGTGTTGGAGCAAGGGCTCGCACTAGAGTTTTACATGCATAGGTGCTGTAGTTAAACTCGCACCAGATTTTCATATGATTTCCTTGACAGGGAGCTGGAGTCTAACTCGCACCATATTTTCACTTGATTTTTATGACACAGTGCTGGAGCTTAGCTCGCACTAGATCTTATGAGATTTTATGAAATGCATGCTGGAGCTTTGCTCGCACAAGATTTTTCTTGATTTTATAAGAGTGCTGGAGCATTGCTCGCACTGATTTCATGAGACATGCAATGAGCCGTGCTTGGAGCGTCAGGTAGACTGTCACGACCCAAATTACCTAAAAATCACTTCAAATTTTTCACTTTTCGATTATTATTTAATTCTTACCTTTCTCTCATAGTGACCATCCTACAAATAGTTGGGCTATGATTCGGTGTTAGTCACCTCTCACCTATTTACCATTCCATTTCCATAATCACATTCACATATTAGAGTTTACTATCTTTTGACTTTAACTAAATACATACACAATGGTATTTGCATAACCTTACATCCCCGACATCATATCCATTTACAGTACTGTGCATTTACATATTTAGATACAAAACCTTACAAATGTGTATACCTGTTTCTCGATGGGAAGCAGCGGATACCAAGATTGCAAGTCCTCAGCCACTCACTAACTATTACGAGTGCTCTGAAAAGATGGGAAAATAAGGGGGGTGAGCAAACCACACACTCAGTAAGGCAATTATGCAAGTAAGTAGATAGCTCCACTATCTACATGCTCATAATGCCATGCCCTTACAATCCATTTCTTTTTATTAAAATTTCAAGCACAAAATCATGTATTTCATCATGACTTAGTTTATAAAACTTTTCGTGCATATATAAATCATACTACTTATGCACCAATGGCATTTTATGTGACATCTTTAAATCATACTTAGCATGAATTAAATCAAAATCATGCATTATTTCATGCGATATAAAACAAATCGTGAGATACAATCATTTCATGAATTTATCATTAAAGCATGGAAAACTCATCATGCTACTGCATTTAAATCATTTCATTTAAAGCACAGTATAAAATAACCCAAAGGGGTTAAGCATCTCATAATTCAATTCCAAACTCATAAAAAAATTCATAAAAATTCATTATAAAACTTCGATTATAAAATCACCCTTCTTTCAGGGTCACATATCATAAAATCATAAAATTGGGGGCCTGACCCCTCCCTCGGGTCTATCCTGGTCTATCGAGACCACAAGTTATATCATGTGAGACAAGTAGGTGACTATATCGGTAACAACGAGGACTATGGCCATAACCTAGTGATCCCTGGCAACACGGTACCTAGTGTACGGGGTATCACACTTGAAACGGGAGGTGGGTCGGTCCTACCCGCCAAAACAGCATAACATCAGGATTGCGAGGGCAAGGCTTGCTGCCTCGTGGCTAATGCCACTCCACTCTAACAATCCCCACGGTACAACGTACTTCGTGAACCCAAGCTCGGTCAGGGGTGCCTGCAATAGGTCATATCCACCCATATTATCTCTGTCTCAGTATATACGTGTGAGCATATCATCTCACTATGACACACAGTCTACAGGAGGCTCCAACACGGCTATATGCATGTCATATAAATCCCTGTGCGAACGAAGCTCTAGCACGGCTCCATGCATATTCATGATATCAGAAAATCTCGTGCGAGCAAAGCTCTAGCATGGTTTCATAAAAATCAGTAAAATCTGCGTACGAGTAGCACTCCAGTATGACTTTAAAAAGAGTTATAAATCCATATAAAATCATAAATCATTCAAAACTTCGTGCGAGCAACGCTCCAGCACGATTTCATGTATAAATAAATCAAATCTGGTGCGAGTTACACTCCAGCACGAATGAATGCTTAAGTAATTCAAAACTTCGTACGAGCAACGCTCTATACGGCTTTATGCATCAATACATAAAATCTCGTGAGAGTTACACTCTAGCACGGCTTTTATGCTATTATCATATCAAAACAGGATGCGAGCTAGGCTCCAGCACCTCTCATGCATGTCAAATCATTAAAACTAGTGCGAGTAATCGCTCCAGCACCTTTTTATGCATATTCAATCAAAACAGGGTGCGAGCTAGGCTCTAGCACCTCTCATGCATTTCACAATAATAAAAATTAGTGCGAGCAACCGCTCAAGCACATTTTTTGCACACTCACAAACTCAAATGTGGTGTGAGCTATGCACCACCACTATCTGCTTTCATGTAAACTTGATAGTTAGCCTATTTTTCAAAGAAATTTCATTTAAATATAAATAACATTTACGTAGTGTTATCTTGTAAAATTTATGCAATTACTGGCCAATCTATCGATTTGCTTTGCTTAAAAACCAAGAAAATTCCTTAAATCTGAAAATTCCTTAAATCATGCATTTCATGCATGTCATGCTTTCACTATCCTTAGGTGAACTTCCCTTAATAGGGGTAAAATAGTCTTTTCCTATTTCGAGTCCTTAAAATCTTTAAACCATTTTCTAGGACCTTTATACATAATCAGTATATACATACATATTCAGTGTATACAAAAGCTATTAAAATACGCGTAGCTACCTCTAGCTACTCACACAATTCCCTTACCTCATTTTCTGTATAGTCTGACCTTTCCACTGATGTCTCGTCATGCAGTCCGATTTGCTCTCAATCAAAATCAAATCTTCGACACTGCGGATAAATATTCATCAGGTCAAATACAATATATGTAATTGTATTTCATATTTTTTGGGCTTAATTTAAATCATTGGGCCCGTTTACCCATATTGAGCTCGATTGTACCATAATGGGCCTTAATCGGCCTTAAGCCCTTTTTCCACTTATTATTCACATTATCGAGGCCTATTAGGCTCACTGGGCCCATCAGTATATATTGGACCTCGTTCTAAATTCTCGAATAGCTTATGAATTATTTACAATAATTTATCCCAATTTCCAGAATATAATTCATTTAATGCGAAAATTAAATCCGTAATTTATGCGGTAAATTTCTAACACGCATAATGATGCAATATTGTCATAAATAAGGGTTAATTACCTGAGATTCCATGATAATACGCAAATCAAGGCTGTCTCGAGCTCTCATTTGACGTCAATCGTCGAGCTACACAATTAAATATTTTTTCGGGTAAATTTCTAGTCAATTATTTATCAAATTAAATATTTTGAAATTTAAATCGGTCAATTTTGACCGCTTACCGACTTACCCGTAGCTCGATTGCATCACTGAAATTTTTCTCAATTTTTTCCTCTTTTTCTTTTTCCCTTTTTTTTCTTTTTTTCTTCTTTTTCCTTTTCTTTTTGGCTAAACCGATCCGGTCTGATTCAACTCGGTTCAGACCGATTCGATCTAGCCGGTTTAGTCTGGTTCGACCGGTTCGGTGCTTTACCGATCGGTTCTCCACCGGTTTTCACAGCAAGCAGCTTCGCAGGGTCGTTCGATGCACGAATCTGGGATTGGTTCGGTCCGAGGTCGCCAGAAAGTCATCGGTCCGGCTCTTCTCTCCTTGTCGTCGGTGGCTTTCTCTTTTTACCATCTTTTTCGACGTTGATCACCGTTCTACCAGCCAAGGCTGCCACCAATCGCACCGTCTGCGCCTGGGGAATGCTCGGCTGGTGGTGGCCGAGCTCGAATCTGCGTCGGTCATCGGGAAATCCCTTTTCTCCCTTTCGGTTCTTCGTTTCTCGCCGTTCGTCGCCGTTCATGTGAGATCTGAGAATTTCAGACATATTTTAATGATGTAATAAGAACTTGAAGTGTAAATTATTGAGCTAGATGAATTGTGGGAATTATAATTGGAGATTTATATGTTAAGTGTGTAAAATAAGCATGAAGTATGAGGACAGATCGATCTGGGAGAAGGAGAGATCGATCTGGTGAGTTAAAAATGACGAGGAAGGAGGAATTTGAGGAGCAGATCGATCTCCAATGGAAGAGATCGATCTCCTAATGATTCTGTTTGAGAAAGGATCGATCTCATGAGGAAGAGATCGATCTCCAAATGATTCTGTTTGGGAGAAGATCGATCTCCTTAGGAGCAGATCGATATCATAAAGCCATAAAGAGATCGATCTCACCCCTCGACAGATCGATCTCCTAGGCATAAAATTGCCCAGATCGTCCCCAAATTTCAAACGCAGATCGATCTCATCAAGAGGCAGATCGATCTCCTACCTCCAGTCTATATAAGGAACTCGTGTTTTTCTCCTGCAATTTCACTTTCTCTCTCTTCCAACCCTCATTTTACCGAAAACTTAACTTTCTCACTCATCCAAATCACCCATTTCCGGCCAAATCAACTGTTGTGGTAAGAAGGAAAGTTGTTCCTCATCAAAAGGAGAACAACATACTTGGAAATCAAAGGACAAATCGGATCGAGGCGTGGGTTGTGTGTCTCACAAGCTTTGGGTAATTTCTAAACCTCGATCTTGATATTTGAGATGATTTTGACGATATTGGTGGTTGTCATTGCGTTGAAATAGCTGAGAAATGATTAGGGATTGATGAAATTGCAATGTGGTTGGAGTAATGTAGATATTTGGTGATTTTGGTAATTTTGAGAATTGTGCTATAAATGGAAATATAGACAATGTGGTGAATTAGCATAGATAATTGGCATGAGAAATGTAGGACGTTGAGATATTGTGAATGAGGTTGTAGTTTAGGGTTGAGTTACGAGAATCAAGAGATTTGAGGTGTTATGAGCAATTATGCTCGATTTTGAGAATTGAGGATTATGAGATAATTGAGTATTGATGTTTTAACATCGTTTGGACTGCTCGGGAGTTCCAGAGTGGAATGCGAGGCTAGTCCGTGATACGGGGGAAACGATTGCACTATACGAGGTGCAAAGAGGTAAGGGAAATCCAAACCATTTGTGTATGTGAATTGTAAACTATTTTAGCATGAATTGTGGTTTATAAAACAAGCATGTTGGGTTTTGTGTTGAGATTTAATTGCACACGATTTTTATAGCCGGTTGGAGCCCAATGTTTTTATGAGTTTATAACTGGGCTCTACGTTAAAGCAATATTGAGATTTGAGAAATGTGTGCGTGTGCTTTGCCGGTTGGAACTCGGTTTTATTACGTTTTGTGTTGAGTACAAAACGATTTTTCAAATGAGTTTTATGAGAGAAAAACCATTATGAGTTCTACGTGAAGGCAAACCAGTCTTATGTGGTAAGACTTAGGTGTGTAGTTGTGAGTACACACCGGGCATTGCTCTGGTAGCATGTAAGCCCAATTTCTTCTCTGTTCTGGTAACGTGAGAATAACTCATTCAGTGGTTGTGCCACGTTATACCCCATTGGTGGCTGTGCCACGTTGAGAAACCTCATTGGTGGCTGTGCCACGTTGAGAAACCCCATTGGTGGCTGTGCCACGTCATACCCCACTGGTGGCTGTGCCACGTTGAGAAACCCCATTGGTGGCTGCGCCACGTTGAGAAACCCCATTGGTGGCTGTGCCACATTGAGAAACCCCATTGGTGGCTGTGCCACGTTATACCCCATTGGTGGCTGCGCCACGTTGAGAAACCCTATTCTGTGGCTATGCCACGCGAGAAATTAAATCAGTGGCTTTGCCACATGTGTTTTGTGGCTATGCCACGCGAGAAATTAATTCAGTGGCTTTGCCACGTGTGTTTTGTGGCTATGCCACGCGAGAAATTAAATCAGTGGCTATGCCACGTTATTTGAGAAAGCGTTTAACGCGTTATTTTCACATGCTTTGTTATTGCTCTAGAGTGAGCCTTTTACTTCATGTTTTCACATGACTTGACACATGAGAATGTCGTTTTGAGTACTTTCATGCTATGGTTTTCAAATGAGTTTCACATACAAATAAACCTTTTGTGATGTGTATTTTGGTTTATGAAATGAGTTCCTTACCCCCTTTACTGAGCGATTTAGAAGCTCACCCTGTTTTTCTTTCCCCCCAGAGTTCTTCAAGTGAATAAGGACTTCCCTGCGACGTACGGAGTAGTGGCTAGTGGAGGATTCGAGCTCCAGGCCATATATATTGTATCTTGAGGTATATTTTATCTTTTCATGTACCCAGACTATTATTGTAATTGCAGACACTTGATGTATAACATTATATGGGATGTATTAGGATTAATTAACTTGAGATGGATTAATGTATTTGATATGATATATAAATTCTAGTGATGAGATCCTGAGGCATAATGATCATGATGATGTATGACACTGCACAGGAATGCACCTTTACTTGTGAATTAATGAATAAAAAGTTTTAAATTAACCCTATTTTCCGCACTTTCGGGGCGTGACAGTTCATGGGTCCGTTAGGGTGGCTGGTGGCTCAGCCGAGCTTCCTTCGCCTGGGCTGCCGCCGGCCGCCTCTTCCTGATGGCCGTCGGTGAGGCAGAGGGAAGCTCGACTTCCTGCTCCGTTTTCCGTTTTAGAAAATCGCATTTTGTGATTTTCGTTTTTTTATTATTTATTTATTTATAATTTATTTTTAATATTATTTTAATCAATTAAAATATTATTAAAATTCTAAAAATATCCTAAAAATTCTTATTTAATTCATTTAATATAAAAATGAATTTCTTGGTCTTATTTCGACTTTCTGGTATATTTTTCGATTATTTTCAGGATAATTTTCTTATGTGAAAATTTCGGTTAATTCCAATAAATTCATATCTTGATCAGTTTAACCCGAAATTTAATTATTTCTTCATTATTGATCAAGATTCTCAAATCCATTATTTTTAATTAAATTTTCTTATCACGATAAATATCGAATTTCGATCTTTTGACCGTTTTACCCTTGCACGTGTTCGAAAATTTCATTTCAATCCTTCATTTAATCTTTTTTTTTCATTTCTTGTTTTAAATAAAATCGGGTCTTTAGTGTGTCACGTCGATTAAATATGCTCGCACGTACGTTTTGAGACAGGCACGATTATTGATATGAGATGTGGGTCTACGGAGTACGTTGTACCGTGCAAGTAGCATGGAGTACGTTGTACCGTGCTGGAATTGATTATGTGGCATCTTCGGATGCGAGTGGCATCTTCGGATACGAGTGGCATCTTTGGATGCGAGTGATCGGGCAGCACCGACGGGATGGACTGACCCACCTCTCGGGGCAGTTCCTGATAGTGGTGCGACCCCGCACACAGGATCTGTGTAGCAGTGGGATCACGAGGATATGGCCATAGTCCTGGTTATTTGCCTGAGATATATATTGCCTAGTCTCGCATGTTATAAATTGATGTTTTGAGAAACATGTTTTCTGGACTTTTGTGTGAGTCTGGATCACCCGAAAGAAGGGTTGGATCCTGACTGAGATGTGATTTTGATGAGAATGAAACTGGGATTTAAACTAAAATTTGCATGACGTTATTTCCATGCTATTTAAACTCATGCGTGACGTAAACTGGTTTTACATGAGATTCATTGTCTCGCATGTTACTATTGCTTTGAAAAGCATTTGATTTCATGGTTTTGTGTGAGTCAGGAACACCCGATGGAGGGGTTGAGTCCTGGCTATGTTGTGAAATTTTAACGAGAGTGAAATGATTTAAATGGATTTGTATGTTGAGTTTTCCATGCTCTTTGAAATCCATATGTGAACTTGTTTTACATGACATCATGAATTGTAGCATCTGTTTTGCAATGTGTGGAGAAATGGTGGTTTATGCACGGCACCACGTTCATGTAGGTAGTATAGTTACCTACTTGTTCGTAGGATTTCCTTACTGAGCTTGATCTGCTCACCCCTTTCATTTTCTCACACAAATCATTTCCAGTAAACTTTGAGGCGACTGAGTACTGCATTCCTGATATCCGCTGCTACCCATCACTTGAGGTATATACACTTGTACATATTGTATCGAAATAAGAATAGCACAGTAACATGTTTGTAACTTTCGGGGATGTATAGACATTGTAAACACTAGTAAATGAATGGGAAAGAATTAGTGAAAAACTCATGTGTTTACCTTTCCTTTAATAAGGAATTAAGTTATATGGTGAATGAATGGTGGGAATGGCATTGACGCACAGCCCAATTGTTAGTGGAGTGTGATCACGATCAGAGAACAGGTAAGTATGAAAGAAAATGAAAAATTTACTCTGATTTTTGGGTCGTGACACTATCTGCTCCCACCGAGACCATCATTTTTCTTTTCCTTCATTCTCATATTTCCAGCCACCCCCACTTACACTTTGGTCTGTCACATGCACTGAAATTTTCCAACTCCTCGATTTCAGTTCACCGATCCTCTCTTTCTTATCAGTTTCCATACCACTACACTGCTTCCTTTTAGTTTACTGCTGCAGCTCCCATTCAGTAGGCATAAATTATATATGTATATGCATATAATGTTATTAGTATTTTATTTTATTTCTTGTCTCCTTTACCGAACAACCTAACCTTACTCCTGCTCCAATCTTTTCCCAGGTTCTCTTCTGCCCCATGTTTCCTGTTTCATGTTTCCTGTTCCACGTCCTTGTCTCACATTTCCTCTTCACCGAGCACTTCTCTCTCTATTATAGACTGAACTTGGTAGCACGATTAGACCATGCACCATACTCTCTTTTCTTTATCCATTCAGCCTACTGCCATCACCTTATCCCTCTCCCTCAATTTCTGCTACAGTCTACTGCAACAGAGAATCATTTTCAGGTATGGTTCCCTTTCCTGTCCAACTTCAGCCTTCCATATTTCCTTTTTCATGTAACCTTCATATATGTTCGCTTCCCTATATGTTTTTTCCATTAATGGGAGCGCTCGACCATATGAATGTATATTGTTTATATACATATATCTATTGTACTCACCTGCTTATATACACATATATATAGGTTTGTACCTATATGTATAGGTGCACATTCTCATGTGCCTAATTGAAGGAAATTATTGCATACACATGTAAACACCTATAAATTTATATTTCCATATACTTGTTAGATTCCCTTTTTAATATGTATAAAAATGAATTAAATTTAGAAATTGTACTTATGCTTCATATAGATATGCCCTAGCTTATATAAAAATTTTAATTCTATCTCCCACAAATATTCACCCTTAGAACTAATAAATTTTAATTAATTCGTCTAAATCTCACAGTGAAATATATAATTTAAATTTTAGTCATTGACTAAGGAAAACACATTTTTAATTCCATTGGCTTATGTGTTATTTATTGTAAAAATCACGTACATAATATTTAGGGTGTTTACATTCTCTCCACCTTAGGAAATTTGGTCCCCAAATTTAAAGGTACATCATTCCTCAAATAATTGTGAGTACGTCTCATGCATTAAGCTTTCCAATTCCCACATGGCCTCTTCCGAAGTGTGGTACTGACTTAAAACTTTGACTAGAGGAATTGTCTTAGATAGCAATGCTTTTTCTTTCTTGTCCAAGATTCGAATCAGTTTCTTCACATACATCATATCCTATTTCAACTCCAATGGTTCATACTAATCACATGCGTAAGATCTGGATGATACTTGCGTAGCATTGAAACGTAGAAGGCATTGTGGATACTCGATAATTCTTACAGTAATGCCAATCTATAAGCTTTGTCTCCCACTCGGTCTAAGATCTCAAAAGGTCCAATATAACGGGGACATAGCTTTCCTTTTTTCCCAAACCTCATTATGCCCTTGGAAGGTGAAACTTTTAAAAACACCAAATCTCGTACTAAAAATTTCAAGGGTCTTCATCTTTGGTAGCATAACTCTTTTAGTATGCTCTGAGCTGTTCTCAACCTCTCACAAATTAATTGTACATCCTCAGAAGCTTGCTTAACCAAATTGGGAGCAAATATTTTTCTTTCACCCACTTCTTCCCATCCAATCAACGAACAACACCTTTAACCATACAACGCTTTATACGGTTCCATTCTGATACTTGAGTGGTAACTGTTATTATATGCAAACTCCGCTAGTGGTAAATGGTCATCCTAGGATCCTTTAAAATCTTGAGCATAAGCTCTCAACTTGTCCTCCAAAGTCTGAATAGTTCTCTCCGATTGTCCATCTGTTTGAGGATAGAAAGCTGTGCTAAAATTTAGTTGGGTCCCCATGGCTTCTTGGAAATGTTCCCAGAAGTGCGAAGTGAATCGAGAATCCCTATCAGATATAGTGCTCACTGGTACGCCATGTAATCTTACAATCTCCCGCACATACAAATTTGCTAAGGCACTCAAAGTATCAGTTGACTTCACAGCCAGGAAGTTGGCGGACTTTGTTAGTCTGTCAACTATTACCCAAATTGCATCATGGTTTCTCCAAGTCCTTGGCAATCCCATAATGAAATCCATGGTGATATGCTCCCATTTTCATGTTGGTATCGGTAGAGGAAGTAACAACCCTGTAGGTTTCTGATGCTCTACTTTAATTTGCTGACACACTAGACATTGGGTCACAAACTTGGCCACATCTTTCTTCATCTCTGACCACCAATACACCTTTCACAAATTTCGATACATATTATTACTTCTTGGGTGTAAGCTATATCTCGAGGAATGAGCTTTTGTCGGTATCAATTTCTTCAACTGTGCATTATCGGGAACACATACTCTACCTTTGAACCTTAGTAGGCCATCGGGGCTTACTTCAAAATTCATCACAATTCCCAATTGGATCTGACTAGCCAAATCTACACAATACTTATCAGTACGCTAAGCTTGTCGGATTCTGTCAATCAAGTCATATTCTATCCTCAGGCTAGCTATCATACCATAACTAGTAGTGTCAGACAGTTCAATGTCTAAGTTGAGGTTCGCAAACTACTTCAATAGTTCATATTCCTGAATCATCATATACGATACCATCCCAATATTCTTCCTACTTAAGGCATCTGTGACAACATTTGCCCTTCCCAGGTGTTATAGGATCTCACAGTTATTGTCTTTCAGAAGCTCTATCTATCTCCTCTGCCTCATATTTAACTCTTTTTGTAAAAATAAATACTTGAGGCTTTTATGGTCTGTGAAGATTTAAAACTTCTCTCCATACAGATAATGGCGCCATATTTTCAGTGCAAACACTAGGGCTGCCAATTCCAAATCATGGGTAGGATAATTCCTCTTATGGTCTTTTAACTGATAGGAACCATAAGCCACTACCTTCCCGTTTTGCATCAATACACATCCCAGACCTTGACTACATGCATCTGTATACACAGAGAAACCTCCCGAACTAGCGGGTATAGTCAAAATAGGTGCGGTGATCAGCTTGTGCTTTAATTTCTGAAACTCCTCTCACATGCTTCATTCCATTCAAAGTTGACATTCTTCCTCGTAAGCCATGTCAAAAGAGCAGTTATCTTAGAGAAACCCTCGACAAACCATCTGTAATATCCGACCAAACCCAAAAACTTTAGATCTCAATGACAGTCTTAGGTCTTTCCCATTTCACCACAGTCTCGATCTTAGACAGATCTACAGTCACCCCATCTTTTGACACAATATGACCTAAAATGCAATCTGATCTAACAAAAAATCACAGTTGTTAAGCTTGGCATACAACTTATTCTCCCAAAGGGTTTACAGAACTTTCTCAAATGTTGCTCGTGTTCTTCTTTGGACTTAGAATACACCAAAAATAACTTCAATAAACATTATAACAAATCTGACTAAGTACAGTTTAAGTATTTCGCACATTAGTGCCATGAAAGCTGTAGGAGCATTCGTAAACTTAAAAGGCATAACCAAAAACTCATAATGTTCGTATCAAGTTTTGAAAGCTGTCTTAGGTACATCCTCACTCTTGATCTTCAACTGATGGTACCATGACCTCAGATCAATCTTGGAAAAGATTTGTGCTTCTCGCAGTTGGTCCAGAAAATCATCGATACGAGGTAGGGAATATTTGTTCTTGATGGTTGCCTTGTTGAGCAATCTGTAATCGATACATAGCTTAAGACTCCCATATTTCTTTTTCACAAATAATACCAGTACACCCCATAGTGAAACACTCGGTCTGATGAATCCCTTATCTAGCAACTCTTGCAAATGCTTCCTCAACTCTTTCAGCTCAACTGGAGCCATTCTATAAGGCGATTTAGATATCGGCTCAATACCAGGCACTAAGTCAATACAGAACTTCATTTCTCTAACTGGAGGTAGCTCAGGTAAATCGTCTTGAAATACGTCAGGAAACTCCTTGACCACTGGAATATTGCACAATTCCAGACTCGCTTTATCCATATCGATTACATACGCAATGTAACTTTCAAAATATTATTATCCATATAGTTAGTAAAACTCTGCCATTTAACTGTAAATTCTCTTTCCATTATTTATCAAAAAAATTTACAATATATTTCTCGGGCAAAAATGTCACTGTCCTATTATGACAATCAAGAATAGCTTAATTTACTGCTAACTAGTCCATAGCCAATATCACATCAAAATCATACATGTCTAATAGGATCAGTTCTGCTAACATATTCTTGTCTCCTATTTTAAGGCTACAGTCTTTATAAAATTGTCTTGTCTTTTGGCTATCTTTCATTGGTGTCCTAATCATTAACATCCTTCCTAATGGTTCAGATTGTACATATGAAATTAATTTACATGCAAACATGGGTGATATAAATGAATGAGTTGCACCAGAGTTAAATGAAACTATTGCTTTAATATCAAAAATAAGAATGGTACCTTTAAACGCTTCAGCTGGTGCCTCATGCTCAAAGGCATACACTCACCCTTGTCCTACAACTAGCTTACCATTTTCTTCTGTTGTAGTTTTCCTCCTCAATGTAGAGGTTGTAACAAGTGTTCTTATCTATTTTGTGTTCCTGTACGGGGCTGTGTCGGTATTCTTTGGACAATCTCGCATCAAATGCCCCATCTTACCACATTTGAAACAAGCCTTAGTCATCCTATAGCAGGGCCTGTTACCATGATTTCCCCCATAGTGTCTGCACACATCAATATTAGGCCGGGGTCCTCCAATCACAATCCCCTTAGTAGGAGCTGAGGTTGGGTAAACAAGAGGCTTAACAGTTTTGTTCCGTGATTCTTTATAGCTCCTCTGTTGCTTAACAAATGGCCTCCTACCCTCTCGAAATTTTCTATCCTCAGCTAACCTCTTTCGATCCTGATACTTACCTTTGCCCACTTTGCTGAACTCAGAGGCATGCATCTCATAACCCTGTTTGCATAGTTGGGCCCGGTGAACCACTTCCTCTTAAGTACTGAGTCCAACGGAGCTAGTCGGGCTCGAATCGAAGGCCTCAGTCCATCCATAAACTTTCAGACCTTTTTTGCCTCATTATTCATGGTATCCGGATCATATCTTCCCAATGTGGTGAACTTAGACTCATACTCATCCACAGACTTATTCCCCTGAGCCAAATTCAAAAGTTTTATCTCTAGTCTCCTCTGGGCAGTATCTGAAATGTATCTCCTCCGAAAGGCATCAAGAAACAATTCCCAAGTAACTACTCCATGCCTAGCTCTTAAGATCGGATGGGTGGACTTCCACCAGTGTTCTGCTTCTCCTTTTAATACAAAAGCTACAAAAGCAGCTTTCTTAGTAAAGTTACAGCGAAAAAATCCATAGAGCTTCTCCATCTCATTTATCCAGTCCTTTGCAACCACTGGATCTTTAACCCCACGAAAAGATGGAGGCTTGAACTCCTGAAAGTGCCTGAGTCTGTTTAGCTCATACTCATACCCCATTTCGTTACTACGTTGTTGTGGGGCCACTGGTGCCAATGAATGTGGCACTGATGGGGTCTGTGGTAATGTAGTGGGCGGAGAAGTGGAAGGTTTTTTCGCTGGTGGCATGAACACTGTTTGGGCTGGCGCGAGTGTATCAAGCCCTACTGCTAGAGTAGTCGGTGCAGCTTGAGTAACAGTGTCTGGTGTGTTATCCAATCTTGCCATCACTTGCCCAATCAGATTTAGTATCGATTCTATACCCCGTTCCAAACTAGTAATCAGACTTCAAAACTCTCAGTAAGGTTACGAGTGAACTGCTCAGCTGTGAGGCCACCCCATCCTTCAGGCCTATCCTCTCGACCATAGGATGACCTGCCCCCTCGTCCCATCGGTCGACCTCGTCGTCCACTAGCCATATCTAATCATTTTCTTATATTCAGTAGCAATTCTTAGCAAAACACAGCCAAGTATACTCGTTTGTATCTAAACAATGTACAATAATGTTGGGGATGTGAACTTTTCAAATTTTCTCTTGCTCCTAAAATTGACTCGTATCAGGCCAACTTTGCTCTAATACCAACTTTTGTAATGACCCAAATTATGGTACAAAATGGTTGGGCTACGAGTCGATAAAAGATCAAAATAATAAATTCGACTAGTAAATTAATTTCTTGGTAACAATTTCAAACATAATTTCAATAGAGATACCCTTTAATTAATCATCATAATTGTTCCTTCATGTTCACATTCCCCAAACACATTTCTATTTACATTACTGTACTTTCAAAAGTTAGATACAAATAAATTTCTATACTGGATATACCTTTAGCACAGTAGAATACTTTGCTGACATATGACTGTGCAAAATAATTTAACTTCCAAAAGTTAGCCCAGCTACTGGTGAGGCTTTGTGGAGGAAAGTAAGGGGTGAGCTCCACTGCTAAGTAAGAAAAGCACGTGGTAGATAGATAAATACACTACCTAAATATATATTAGCAAAATAGGCTTATCAGGAAAAATACAGAACCACTGTTAATTCAGTAAAATCAGAGACGAAAAATCGAAAATAGAATCAATATTGATAGAGTAATCAGTTTACTGTGGTAAATACCAATATCCCAAAACTTTAATCAGCAAAATAAATAGTTTCCAAAAATCACAGTGCACATCGGAGTCGAAAATTAACATTGACAGTGTAATCAGTTTACTACGGTAAATACAAAATTCCAAAAATTAAAGCAATAGAATAAACAGTTTCCAAATAACACAGTTCATATAGACAGTTCAGAAAAATCAAATAGACAAGACAAGACAGTACAAGATATATAAAAAATCAAAGTGACTATTGGCCAATATAGGTGACTTCGGGCAATCATTGATCAGGTGTGCCAGAATGTCAATTGTTATGAGAGTGGCCAGCTACCCAAACGGCTCACACATCAGAATGTCTGAAGACCATAATCAGAAACACGGTATATTGTACTCGCGTGCGTGCTGCATGATACATTGTACTTCATGGACCATAGAAACAGAAATAGTATAGACAGTAGTGCAACATGATTCGATCATCGCCTTTGTCTCAAAAGCAACACACAGTCAGCATGCACTCAAGCACATATCATCAGTGTTTCCATTTGAACAATTATAAATCCACTTTAGTATGTACATCAGTTTCAAAAGAGGCTGACTAGCCCTTTTCGATTCAAAATCCAGTGCACGATATAGAGCAATTGAATCTAAGGGTTTTCAATCTAAAACCAATAATTAAACTATATCAAATTTTATTAAATTAACTTTATATCAGTAACGGAAGGCTAGTTAAATCGAGATTAAATTTTTCTATAATTTTTTGATACTATAAAATCGGTCTAATTCCTTTTGCAATTTCGATATCGGTATATTTGGCCTCGGATGCAATATCTACAAATCCACAAAAAATTATATTAATTTATCTCTAGTAGCACACAGAATTTTTCTTACCTCAGTGCCTACCTACAGTCCTCAATGCCTTTAGTGACATGGAGTCAGCGGGTCTAATCTACTCGGTAAATTTTCCCTGAGCTCTTTCCTCTGTTTTTCCCAACTTTCTCTATGCCTTCTTTCCTATCTCCAAATATTTTTATTTATATATATAATCTTTTATGTATATATATATATTGACTTTCCTTTCTTTCCTTTCCCGCCTTTTTCTTTTTCCTCTCTTCTTCTTCACTGCTACACGATGGCATTGTTTATCGTTCTCTCAAGCTCTCGGTGCTGCCTTACTTCCTCCTCCATCATTCTCGTCACAACCACCATCTTCATCCTCTTCCTTCTAGCCTCCACCGTTCACTCCACTTTTCTCGGTCTCCTACTTCGGTCCCCTGTTTCTGGTTTTAGCCTTTGGCCACTATCTCATTTACTGTCTTCCTCCCTTCTTTCACTGCTCTGTTTAAGCCATGAGGAAAGGAATAAACATAGCTCTTTTGCTGTAGTAAATCATGTACTCCACCTCCTGCATAAATGAAATTCTTCAGCCCTTCGTTGTTGCCTTCAGCCCTAGACTATACTACTCTGTTTCTGCAGAGAAGAATGATTCTTAAATCCACTGATAAGAGTAACCACTACTTCTGTTATCCACGATATTTTTTTATGTCTCATGTTCCCTCTCGATTTCTTCAGTTCTTAACTTTTCTTTCCTTCACCAGTCATATATTATATCGACTTTGGCTATGCTCCCTCGCCTTCCTTGGTCTGGTCTATTTTCAGTTCTTAAACCAAGATAGAAGACCACGTCAGTTTCCTAACTTCCCCCCTTTCTCTACTAACCTCGCCACTGTCCCTCATTCCACACTTTATCTCAAGAAGATTTTCTGATGCATAAATAGAGGGGAGGATAATATTTCACACCTCTCATTTCCTTGCTGCAGTTCATTTGTAATATATATATATATATATATTTAACTGTGTTCTGTCTTCCTATCTACTCCCACCGAGACAATCATTTTTCTTTTTCATTCCTTCTCATATTTCCAACCACCCCACTTACACTTTAGTCTGTCCCATGCATTGAAATTTTCCAACTCATCTATTTCAGTACACTGATCCTCTCTTGATTATCAGTTTCCATACCACAACACTACTTCTTTTTAGTTTACTGTGGCAGCTCCCATTCAATGGGCATAAATTATATATGTATACGCATATACTGTTATTAGTATTTTATTCTATTTCTTGTCTCCTTTACCGAACAACCTAACCTTACTTCTGCTTCAATCTTTTCCCAGGTTCTCCTCTGCCCCACGTTTCCTATTTCATGTCTCCTGTTTCGCATTTCCTATTTTAAGGTCCCTGTCTCACATTTCCTCATCACCGAGCACCTCCCTCTCTATTATAGACTGAACTTGGCAGCACAATTAGACCATGCATCATATTCTCTTCTCTTTATCCTTTCAGCCTACTGCCATCACCTTATCCCTCTCCCTCGATTTCTGCTACAGTCTGCTGCAGTAGAGAATCATTTCTGGGTATGCTTCCCTTTCCTGTCCAGCTTCAGCCTTCCATATTTCCTTTTTGATGTAACCTTCATATATGTGTGTTTCCCTGTATGTTTTTTCCACTAATGGGAGCTCTTGACCATATGAATGTATATTGTTTATATAAACATATTTATTGTACTCACTCGCTTATATACACATATATATAGGTCTGTACCTATATGTATAGGTGCACATTCTCATGTGCCTAATTGAAGGAAATTATTTCATACACATGTAAAAACCTATAAATTTATATTTCCCTATACTTGTTTGATTCCCTTTTTAATATGTATAAAAATGAATTAAATTTAGAAATTGTACTTATGCTTCATATAGGTATCCACCAGCTTATATAAAAATTTTAATTCTATCTCCCACAGATATTCACCCTTAGAACTAATATATTTTAATTAATTCGTTTAAATCTCACAATGAAATATATAATTTAAATTTTAGTCATTGACTAAGGAAAACACATTTTTAATTCCATTGGCTTATATGTTATTTATTGTAAAAATCACGTACATAAAATTCAGGGGGTTTACAGTGATAAGTTAGAAATTTGATGGAAAGAAACTAATGAAATAGCTTAAACCGAGGTTTTATCGGTAAAATTGAGAAAACTGAGAAAATGATCGAAAAAAGGGTCTGATTGACCCTGTTCGAGTTTCAAATCATATAAATATAAAGTAAAGATGAAATTGAGCATCAATTGATTATTTTGAAATTGTGTTGAACAGGTCGACAAGTTAGCATGTAAAACGAGGTGAACCCGACATCTAACAATTCAGGGCTGCCTCGGCCTCATTTAGGTAAGGGATGCAACCGATTTTAATACCTGAATTCCTTATCTACAAATAAGCATTTGGTGGCATAAAAATATGTTTTGAAATAAGCATAAATCCCAAAAAAGACCTACAACTCGTGTTTTCTTACACTGAGTGCATGTTTTGCTGAAAATTGAGCTCGATTGCGTGATTTTAAAGTTTTACGGACAAACTATATATATATGTGTGTATGAGATTTATGAAACAAAACTATGGTGAGCTCTGTGATGAACGCAACACTATTTTCTATATAATAATGGTACGTTTTGAGACTGAAGGCTCAAAGCATGCGAGTCAGGGAAACCTGAGGGTCGATTGAGTGAGACTCAGGGGGATTCTAGTTGACGGCTTAGGATCGTGCTAGACCTTGACCATATTATGCATATTCTACATGTCTATCATGATACTTTTCCATACATTTGTGACTCCTCTTGGGTAACGTTAAGATGATGTTGTACGACCCTGATCCAATCTACATCCTACCATAGCCATAGGCAATTTATTCCTTCTTTGGAGGATGACCTCGTTTGAGGATAGTGTGATGGTTTTTACTCATGACAGTAATTGTAATGCCTATTCTCCATATCATTATGAGCTATGATTTGTTGTGATAAAGAGCAGATGTTTTGAGTGTGTATATTCGTGTGATTTTAATCACGTGGTTTGAAATGTGAGTTGGTACCATTATTTTACTAAATGCTTTGATTATGGTTTCTCATTTAAAATGCACTCCTTAATGGGCTAGTTAAAGCTCACCTCCTTTTTCTTCTCCTTCCCAGATTATTTACAATAAGCGCTCAGTACCTGCCACGTACCTGACATAGGCTGGTGTACGAGACTCTCCCCAAGCTATTTCTTGCACATGCTTGAGGTATAATTCATTTTGTATCCAGAAAACTTATGTAGTACAGATACTTATATGTAAGTAAATGTTTGAGATGTAATCATTTTTGTACATGTATGTAAATTTGGGAAAAGTGAGTCATTTTGATACTATGGACTATAATGGATTTAAATGTTGATGTTTGAGAAAATCCTTGAATCTATTAGAGATGAATATAAGTAAAATCAACTGGTTATGGATTATTATGTTGTTTGAAACTTGCAAGAGGATAAGGATATATATAAAAGGTTATGCTATCGGATTTTCGTTAAAAGCGATATAAGTATAATCGAATATGAGAAGTTTAATACTGGGAAGATAAGATGTGAACTAACACTAAGCAGGAATACATCTTGCATAGAAAATTATATTATAAGAAAAGTTTTGAATTAGCCCTAAATTTCACGTTTTCGGGGCGTTACAGTTGAATATAATGGAGTTAGGAATATGTTAAAGTATATAAACCCTGAAGTGAAATTTATTTCTAGGAGCACTGTTTGCTTCGATATTTGGAAACTTTATATAGAAAATAAAGAGAAATCGAAAGAATGCTTGGCTTAAATCCAGGTTAAAATGTGTCTCACTTATGATCTATGGACCGCTTACACTAATGAGGGGTACCTTTATTTAACTGCTTATTATGTTGATTTATATTAAAAGCTAAGTAGTAAGATTCTTCCCTTTTATGATATGAAACCCCTACATTCGAGATATGAATTATCTAAAGAAGTAAAGGAAATTTTAAATGATTGAGTGATAGATAAAAAATCTTTTACATTACTTTGGACAATGCTTTGTTTACAAGAGAGCTTATTATGTGATGGTGAATTTTTTCATATTTGATTTTGTGCCCACATTTTAAATCTTATTGTGTAAGAAGGTTTGAAAGTAGTTTCTACTGCTAATGAGAAAATTAGAGAAAGTATTAAGCATGCGAATGGGTCGAAGGCTAGAATGAGAAGTTTTGATGAATTTGTAAAAAAGGTAATTTATTTAAGTTCATACTTGGTTTTGAATGTCCCAACTAGACGGAACTCCACTTACTTGATACTTGAAAGTGCTTTGAAATTTAAGTGTGCATTTTTTATGCTTGGATTAAATGATAGCAATCATAAGCATTGTCCATCAAGTAAAGAGTGGAAGAGGGGAGAGAAATTTGTGAATTTTTAAAACTATTTTACGAAATTACAAAATTGAGTTTAGGAACTAGTTACTCAATCGCTAACTTATATTTTGCTCAAGTTTGAAAATTTGAGATGCTTTTAATGGAGTACTTGAATGGACATGATAAGATGTTACAAGGAATGACTTCTAATATGAAAAAAAAAATATTGACAAATATTGAAATGAGTATTAAAGGAAAACAGAGAGGATAAAAACTCTCCTCAATATTATTGATAATCTAAATTACATCAGTTTTTAAATAGAAAAGAGCATAAGATTTAGTTCCTAGAATTAAGGAGCAGAAATAGTAACAAAAGAAAATTCTAATTTTCTAATTTTATGGGATCAGATTTCCTGATTCTATGTGATCAGATTTCCTAACTTTCCTACACTCCCCCTCAAGTTGGTGCATAGATGTTAATCATGCCCAACTTGCTTATCAGATGTTCAAAGTTAGGTCTTGCAAGTCCCTTAGTCAAAATATCAGTTGTTTGCTAACTAGAAGATACAAACGGCAAGAAAATAGTTCCAGCTTCAAGTTTTTCCTTAATGAAGTGTCGATCAATTTCAATATGTTTCGTCCTATCATGCTGGACAGGATTGTGAGCAATACTTGTTGCAGCCTTGCTATCACAGTACAGCTTTAGAGGAAGTTCCACGATCTTCTTGAGTTCTCCAAGGATTCTATATATCCACAATACCTCGCAAATCCCTTGAGACATTGCTCTAAATTTAGCCTCTGCACTACTTCTGGCTACAACACTTTGCTTCTTGCTTCTCCAGGTAACCAAGTTTTCCCACATAAATGTGCAATACCCTGAAGTAGATCTCTTGTCAGTTATTGAACCTGCCCAATTTGCATCAGTAAATACCTCAACACCCCTATGATTAGTCTTTTTGAAAAATAGACCTTTCCCAGGAGTAGACTTCAAATATCTCAAAATTTGATAAACTACCTCAGGATGTTCTTCATAAGGTGCATGCATGAATTGGCTTACAACACTGACTGAGAAGGTAATATCTGGTCGAGTATGGGATAAATAGATTAGTTTACCAACCAATCTTTGGTATCTACCAGTATCAACAGGAACACTTCCCTCTTCCCAAAGCTTCATATTGGGATCCATGGGAGTTTTAGCTGGTCTGCAACCACTCATCCCGGTTTCCTTTAAAAGATCAAGAATATATTTTCGTTGAGAGACAACAATTCTTTTCTTTGAACGAGCAACTTCCATGCTAAGAAAATATCTTAACGCTCCCAAATCCTTGATCTCGAATTCTAACGCAAGGCACTTCTTCATTCTCTCTATCTCAATCACATCATCACTTGTGAGGATAATATCATCAACATAAACTATTAGCACAACTACCTTTCCTTCAGAAGAGTACTTAAAAAACAAGGTATCATCAGCTTATCCTTGAGAATATCCTTGATTTCTTACAGATTGTGTAAACTTTCAAACCAAGCACTCGGAGACTGTTTGAGGCCATACAAAGATTTTTTTAGTTTGCACACTCTTGAGCCAAAATTCAACTCAAAGCCCGGTGGACTATCCATGTACATCTCTTCTATCATGACCCAAAAATCAGAGTAAATTTTTCATTTTTCTTTCATTCTTACCTGTCCTCTGATCGTGACCACACTCCACTAACAATTGGGCTGTGCGTCAATGCCAGTCCCACCATTCAATCATCATATAACTTAATTTCTTATTAAATGAAAAGTAAACACATGCATTTTTCATTTATTCTTTTCCATTCATTTACAAGCGTTTACATTATCTACATATCCCCAACAGTTACTTATAAACATGTTACTGTGTTATACTTATTTAGATACAATATGTACAAGTGTATATACCTCGAAATGATGGGCAGCAACGGATATCAGGAATGCAGTACTCAGTCGCCTCAATGTCTACTAGAGAAAATCTGTATAGGAAAATGAAAGGGGTGAGCACATCAAGCTCAGTAAGGCAATCCTACGAACAAGTAGGTAACCATACTACCTACATGAACATGGTGCCGTACATAAACCACCCTTTCTCCACACATTTCAAAACAGATACTACAATTCGTGATGTTATGATATCATGTAAAACAAGTTCACATATGGATTTCAAAAGCATGGAAAACTCGACATGCATATCCATTTAAAACATTTCATTCTCGTTAAAATTTCACAACACAGTCAGGGCTCAACCCTTCCCTCGGGTGTTCCTGACTCATACAAAATCATGAAATCAAATGCTTTTCAAAGCAATGGTACCATACGATATAATGAATATCATGTAAAACCAGTTTACATCATTCATGGGTTTAAATAGCATGGAAAATAACGTCATGCAAGTTTTTGTTTAAAACCCAGTTTCATTCTCATCAAAATCATGTCTCAATTAAGATCCAACCCCTCCCTCGGGTGATCCAGACTCACATAAAAATCTACAAAATGTGCTTCTCAAAATCATCAACATGCGAAACTAGGCAATATATGTATATCTCAAGCAAATAACCAGGACTATGGCCATGTGTCCTCGTGATTCCCACTGCTACACGAATCCTAGTGTGCGGGATCTCACCACGATCGGGAACCACCCCGAGAGGTGGGTCAGTCCAACCCATCGGTCCTGTCTGATCCCACGCATCCGAAGATGCCACTCGTATCCGAAGACACCACGCATCCGAAGATGCCACATGGTACAGTGTACTCCATGCTACTTGCACAGTACAATGTACTCCGTGGACCCATATCATATCTCCATACTCATGCCCTATCTCAAAACGCACGTGCGAGCCTACTTAATCGGTGTGACACACAGTCTACCCGACGCTCCCAGCACGGCTCATCTCATGATTTCAGAAAAATAGTGCGAGCGATGCTCCAGCACTCTCATAAAATCAAGTAAAACTAGTGCGAGCTGAGCTCTAGCACTCTGTACACATTTCATGTGAAAATCTAGTGCGAGTTAGACTCCAGCACCGTAGTACAAAAATTATATAAAAATCTGGTGCGAGTTAGACTTCAGCACCGTGTCACGAAAATCATATAAAATCTGGTGCGAGTTAGACTACAGCACTAATGCATGTAAAACTCTAGTGCGAGCTCTCACTCCAGCACTAATGAATGCATCACACAAATCAAGACTCGTGCGAGCTGAGCTCTAGCACGTCACATGTCTATAAAATCACGTAAGCGGCTTTGTTATCTTAAAACAATTTTCAACAGAAAACACATTGTTGAAAATATGAAATGTTATACATTATTATTTAAAAGCTAGCCAACCTACTCATGCACGTGTCAAAACACCTCAAGAATGAACAGGAACCTCTTGTCCTTGCTCCTCCCAATTTTTTCCTAAATTTGGAAATTTTACCCTTCACAATGGTATTTTGGTAATTTACCCATCCGGGGCACTAAAAGTTTTATCTGAAATCTAGACTCTTCAGACCATTTAAAAGATTGCAAATGAAGTTGAAATTGCGTAAAGTTACCTTTAACAGTCCGTAAAATTCCCTTACCTGGAATCACGCGCGAGCTTATCCCGTTTTGCCCGTACCAGGTCTCTCAGTCCAATTTGCTCCAAACCAAGTCTACGGAGCTGCATATAACCACGTATTTGGGTCAGTTCAATTATACTTATCAGTATTTCACTTATACTGATCGAATCTAAAACACTGGGCCCGTTTTACTTTATTGGACCCAATTGCACCTTAATGGGCCTCGACCCATTTTCGGCCCGTTTCCACTTATTTAATCCCTTCATTGGGTCTATTGGGCTCTCAATACCCATTGGGATTCGTTCCAAACTCTTTGGATAGCCATATATCATTTACGACAGTTTACTCAAAATTCCCCATATTATCCACTAAAGGCGGAATTAAATCTGAAATGCATAAAATAAATTTCTAATACGCGAATAATTATATAAATTGTCGTAAATGAGCTTTACTTACCCGAGATTATGCGATGGTGCGTAAATCGAAGTTCGATCGGCTCACGTTCGAAATTTATCGTCGAACTGCACAATTTATATTTAATTTTGGGTTATTTTTTGATCAAATATAATTTAAATAATTTCTCGAAAATCAAATCGGTCAATTTTGACAGCTTACTGACTTACCTGAAGTTCGGTTTATCCCCAAAAATTCTTCCCCTTTTTTCTTTTTCTCTTTTTCTTCCTTTTTCTCCCTTTTTCCTCTCTTTCTTGGCTGAACCGGTTCGGTCCGGTTCGACCCGATTCAGACCGACCCGATTCAACCGGTTCAGTCCGGTCTGGTTTTCTCTTTCATTGTTCAGAGCTCTTCCGATCGGTTCTTCGTCGGCTTCCACCTCCAGCAGCTCCGCGGGGTAGTCCGATTCACGAATCTGCCCTTGGTTTTGCCAACGGTGGTCGAAAAGTGGCCGGTCCGGCCTGTTCTCTCCTGACCGTCTGTGAAACCCAGATTTTTCCCACTATGTTCATTAATTGGAATCATAAGACGGATAATTTAGAACTTATGAATGTGAATGTTATAGTGGAGGTATGAAAATAAGGAACAGTATAAATGAGGAGCAGTAAATTAAAGTAAAGGGATTTAAATCGTTGGATGAAAAATACAAAATTTAAATGAGAAAAGATAGTGAGTCCGAGAAGGAAAATCGGTCTAAATTGGTCCTTAACGTGTAGAAGGGTAAAATTGACAAAAGATCCTAATTTCGGTGTAAATTCAATGAGGAAATTTCATTAAAAATATGGATTTAGAAAATCTTGATCGATAAAGAAGAAATTATGGAATTCTGAGTCCAATTGGTCGAGATACGAAGATATTACGAATTTTCGTAATTTTCGCCCGGGACATTATCCCGAAAATATGCGAAAAATACAACGAAATAGTTAAAATAAATTAAATTAATTAAATTAATAAATAAATATAATATAATATAATTTTTGAGATATTTTATGTAATTTATTATATTTTATTTGATTTAAATAAAATATAATGAAATAATAAAAAAAATAAAGTAAAGTAAAACAAAAAAAAACACGAAATTGAAAACTAGGAATCGGGATTTCGGAATTGAAGGAAACATAAGACAGAAACATGAAGCAAAACACGAAGGAGCGAAGGAGAGACCGAGCGCCGGCGAGCCACCACTGACGCCAGACAAGGCTAGTCGACCACCGGAGAAGGTAGCCCACAACCACCCGACACTCCTGCCACTGGCGGCGTGCACCAAAAAGGCCAGAATCTGGAGGATCGAGGGAAAAGGTCGAAAGAGGAGAAGACGATTCTGGCGGCTCCACCGGCGATTGATCCCAGCCGACCCCAGACGAACGTTCCCCAGCTCCAAGCGCACCCAACATGCCAGAAACGGCCCGAGAACCGGCCGAAAAAGTGGTGAACGACGACGGGAAAGCTTGAACCAGTACGGATCGATTCAGCAAGAAGAGAATCGGGCTGAACCGGATCGGTCTGAACCGGTCTGAACTGGACCAAACCGGTTCCGCCAAGAAAGAGAGGAAAAAAAGGAGAAAAGGGAAGAAAAAGAGAAAAAGGGAAAAGGGAAAAATTTTTGGGGATACACCGAACTTCGGGTAAGTCGGTAAGTGGTCAAAAGTGATCGATTTAATTTTTGGGAAATTTATTTAAATTATATTTGATCAAAAATTTACCCGAAATTAAATATAAAATTGTGCAGTTCGATGATAAATCGCGTACGTGAGCCCGATCGAACTTCGATTTGTGCACCATCATATAATCTCGGGTAAGTAAATCTCATTTACGACAATTTATGTAATTATCGCGTATTGAAGATTTATTTTACGAGTTACGGATTAAATTGCGCATTTAGTGGATTAAATTGAGATTTTTAATTAAATTGTCGTAAATGATATACGGGCTATTCAAAGAGTCTAGAAAAAAGCCCAATAAGTACTGATGGGCCCAGTGAGCCCAATAAGCCTTGATGAAAGAATTAATATGTGGAAACGGGCATAAAATGGATTAAGGCCCATTAAGGTGCAATTGGGCCCAATAAGAGAGAAATTGGCCCAATTAGCTAAAATCGACTGTAGTAAATATGAGAAAATATCTATTGAGTTGAATACAATTAAAACAAGGTTTATACTGATAAAACCGAGCAAAAAGAGTAAAATCGATTAAAAGTCAACTTTTGGTCAAAGCTTCGATATAATCACATATTTGGATATGTTGAAGTGAATTTAAGCCATATGTGATAAGTTGAACTTGTTTTGCAGTAGCTCGATCTATCGACACATTTTACGAGGTAAATTCAAGCATCGAGGAAAGTGCTCTATATCAGTCGCTAAGAGGTAAGGGATATAATTTAAAGTAGCATTAGTACTCCTCAACCTTACCAAATGTTTATGTGGATAGTTTATTTTCCATGAAAAATGGATTTCTCGAAAATTAGAAAGAATACTATTCACTTAAAACCGGAATAAACTTATCCTAACCTTTCAAAATGACTTTTATTTCATGAGATACATTGTAGTATTTATGTTTATGTATATAAAAGTGATTTTCACTTATGAAATGAAAGCATAGTGTTTTCATGTGAGATTACGGGTTAAAGTCCTTATATATTTTATGAAACCATGTTTTCATGATACGGGTTAAAGCCCCGGAACAGCTTTTAAGCTATATTTTCACGGTACGGGTATGAGTTCCAAGAATTGACTTTGATAACTATGATTTCCATATTTACACGGGCTAGAGTCCCGCAATGATTTATGAAAACTATGTTTTCTATGCGAAACGGGCTAGAGTCCCATAATGATTTATGAAAACCATGTTTTCTATGAGAAACGGGTTAGAGTCCCGTAACGATTTTGAAAATTGGGTTAGAGTCTCGTAATGATTTTTAAAACACGAGTATGAGTTCCGAAATGATTTCGATAAATTGGGTAAGAGGCCCAAAATGATTTTTGTGGGGTAAAAAGGCATGACATGACGATAGTCAGAGGATCTGAGGTCGATCTCACATACATAGGGTAGCGTAGGAGACGATCGAGGATCTACCTAGCCGACGGCCAGAGAACGGGCAGGCTCTGACTTGATATGAGAAATGTGCGCATAGTCCACACTTGGTGACGCACGTGAGTTTGTGCGTATAGTCCCCATTTAGTGGTGCACGAGAGATAAGGCAGCGTACGACCCTGATCCAGTCCTACGGCTCCTCTGTACAATGGTCATATGTACCTATGATGAACATCCTACGAGACCAGATGTATAATGTCCTTCGGGACTAGTATATGAGACGATTGCCTGACCCTACACGATGAATTGATGGAATGATATATATATGTTTTCGCACATTTCATGCTACCTGTTTTATAATTTTATTGAGTATAGATTTTCTATGATGAGATTTTAAAGGTAGTCATGAGTATGTATTACGAAATGTGCATATGACAATACAATTTCATTTTTCAAAGCGATAAGCATGTTATGATATGCATGATTAAGTTTTGAGATGCTTTTTACTTGTTTACACAATGTGATATGCATACTATATATGAGTTTTACCAAAAAGATGCATGATGTGTAAACTTATGATTTAAGCATGTTTTTATTGCTTTTACGAAATGTAAGCATCTCTACTCCAGTACATGTTTATGCTGATTTGTAAAACCAAGAGTTTTACCATGTTTTGAGTATTTAAAACTATTTTAAATGTATCTCTTACTGAGTCTGAAAAAACTCACCCCCTCCTCTCCATCTCCCAGATTTTTACAGCGAGTCTACTACACATACGAGACTATGGTCGTTGACAAGATAGTCCGACCTTTCATCGGATACTTTCATAACCTTGAGGTACAATCTTACTTATATTCCAGACATGTGATACATAATAGATACTATTGTATATAATAGTCGGGATGTAATAGTTGTAAATGATTATATATATATAGAATGAATGTAATGTAATGAGGTCCTGGAAAATGAAAAAGATTTTAAATCTAGACATGGACCAGAAAACAACATAGTTAATGGATAAAAAGTTTAAATTAGCCCCATTTTTCTGCGCTTCCGAGGCGTGACAATTTGCTTGGTATCAGAACAAATGTTATGTAGTACTGTCGTGTCTAGTAATAAGAGTGTATTACATCCCAATGTGTCTATGCATGTCTCGTAATAAGGTAAGCTTACTTGTCAAAGTATGACTTAATTTATAGATTATGTGCAAATAGTAGATCGCTAATCATGAGTGGTAGACGGGGCTGTTCACAGAGACGAGCTGAACCCGTTCCACTATCTTCCCCTCAACCCAAGAGCCCTACTAATAGAATAAGGAGGCTCGAAGAGACAGTACATGGTATGAGGGAAAGACTTACAACCTTTACCATTATGTTTACCCAGCAATTTGGGGTACGTACACCTGGTACAGAGATAGCTACTCCTACGCCTAATCCTTCTCCCCCACCAGTTCTCTTAGTAACCCCAGCCCTCAGCCAGCAGTTCCCCAGCATAGGGATGATAGAGAGACTCAGAGGGTGCGAGATTTCTTGAGTATGCATCCTCCGGAGTTCACAGGGCTTAAAGAACCGGTTAAGGCTGAGGAGTGAATCGTTGATATTGAGGCGATATTTCAATTTTGGGGTGTACTGATAGGGAGAGAGTGACTATGACAGGTTAAATGATAAAGGGACAAGCTAAGTTCTGGAGAAGATCTACACGGACGATATTAGTCGAGGATCCCTTAGAGATCACATGGATGCTTTCTTAGTCGCATTCCGAGAGCAGTATTATCTCTTATAGCTCGAAATAAGATGCAGAGTTTTTAGATTTGTAACAGGGAAGTTCTATAATAGACAAGTATGAGAATAGATTTACAACCCTGATGAGGTACGATCCAGAGATAGTTAGAGCTCTCAAGCGTCGGACAGAGAGATTCTGGCAAGATTGAGATCTGGGATTGGAGATAAGCTATTCGGGCAGGATATTGTAGATTTCAGAGATGCTCTAAGATGTTCCTCAAGTAGAGTATGGTTTCAAGAGATCAGTCAGAGTTAAGGGGAAGAGAGCAGTTGGTTCTCGACATGATTTGAGAGGGGGTCAGCCCAAGAGATAGAGGGTGGAAGGACCCCATATAGGGGCTGGTAAGCCCAAGACTCTGGTTGGTACCGCAGGTATGACTAGAGACCCTGAGATAAGAGTGCCATAGTGCAAGACATGTGGCAATATTCACACTGGACCTTATCGCGCAGGTACATTTACTTGCTACAGATATGGTGAAGCAGGACACCTGATGAGAGAGTGTCTACTTATGAGATCTCAGGAACCTCATGAGGCACCTAGACAGATAGAGAGATTGACTCAGGCTCCGTAGAGAAGAGCTACAATAGCGGACAAGGGCAAGAAGCCTGTCTCCAAAGGCCAAGTGTACGCCTATGACCAGAAGACAATAGATACATCCTTCGATGTTATCTGAGGTACTCTCCTTGTTTGTAATCAAGAAGCATATGTACTGTTTGACCCAGGTTCCACACACTCGTTTGTGTCACCACGATTTGCATGTAAGTTTCATGGGAAACCTGGAGTCACTAGATTACATGTTACACATAAGTACGCCTATGCAGGCGATACAGAAAATAGATATGATAGGTAAAGATTGTGATAAGATGGTAGGAGATAAGAAGTTGTTAGTAGATCTAGTATGGTTGAATATGCAAGACTTTGATGTAATATTAGGCATGGATTTATTAGCCATCAATCGTGTAAGTCTAGACTGCTACACTAAGACTTTAACTTTCTCCTTACCAGAAAAGTTCAATGTATGTTTGGTTATAAAGTAATAAAAGTGCATAGTGTTAAAGTTATGAAATGATATAATGTTTATGTATAAGATTGACGTATGATGTTTGATTGTGTGAAGGATACATTGCCTTCATTTCTGATGAGAGTTGAAACCACCTAGTATATAGGATGTTTCGATGGTATGTGAATTTCTCGAAGTATTCCTAGAGGACTTATCAAGGTTACCACCAGAGAGAGAAGTTGAGTTTGCCATTGAGCTAGTATCAGACACTCAACCCATCTCCAAGCCACCTTATCGAATGGCATTGGTAGAGTTTGGAAGAACTAAAGAAGCAGTTGCAAGGATTACTCGATAAGGGGTTTATAAGGCCTAGTGTGTCACCATAGGGTGCACACATACTGTTCATCAGAAAGAAGGATGGTAGTTTCCATCTATGTATAGACTATAGACTTTTGAATAAAGTAACAGTTGAGAATAAATATCCTCTGCCAAGGATAGACAACTTATATGATCAGCTGAGAGGGGCTTCAGTGTTTTTAAGGTTAGACTTGAGATCGGGTTATCATCAGCTAAGGATTAAGGAGGCTGATGTACCGAAGACAGCATTTCAGACCCGATATGGGCACTACGAGTTCCTAGTTATGCCCTTTTGGATTGACTAATGCCCCAGCTGCATTCATGAGTCTTATAAATGATGTCTTCCAAGAATACTTGGATAGATTTATAATAGTATTCATCAATGACATCTTGAATTATTCTAGATCTCGGGAAAAGCACGAATAACATTTGAGGATTGTGCTCCAAACTCTCCGTGAGAAGAAGTTATATGGTAAATTCAGTAAGTGTGCTTTCTGGCTAGACCATATTGCATTCCTCGAACTTGTGGTATCTAAGGACGGGGTTTTAGTAGATCCGTCTAAGGTAGATGCAGCATTGAGATGGGAAAAGACTGAGGACAGTCACGGAGGTCAAAAGCTTATTGGGATTAGCATGGTATTATCGACGAATTGTTGAAAGGTTTTCACGGATAACAGCTCCATTAACCAGACTGACCCGTAAAGAGGTTTAGTTTATATGGCCTGAATAGTGTGAACAGAGCTTACAAGAGCTCAAACGTTGGTTGACTACGGCACCAGTCTTGATCATTCCGAGTGGGTCTAGGTGATATGTGGTATTCAGTGATGCTTCCCACCAAGGTCTCGGTTGTGTGCTTATGCAGCATGGTAGAGTGGTAGCTTATGGATCCCTTCAACTAAAGGATCACGAGCGTAATTATTCCACTCATGACTTGGAGTTAGCTGCAATAGTTTTTGCACTCAAGATACGGCGGCATTAATTGTATGGAGAGAGATTTCAGACCTTCACTGACCACAAGAGTTTAAGAACTGTTTGATCAGAAGAAGCTGAATATGAGACGGCGGAGATGGATAGAGCTCCTGTCAGACCCAGATTTTTGTAGCTTATTTCCTTATGATTCATATGTGTATGAACACTATGTAATTATAGTTGAATCATAAGAAGAGTATTTACTAGACTTAAAGTGTTATTGAAATGAATTAACACACAAAAGCTACATAAAATGCCTAATGTGAGCGATGGGTATCACAGGCTAAACCGAGTTATTCTAAATCATTCTGACTGAAAATAAGAACTTAAAATAAGAGAGCGTAGAGGGCTCATGAAGAAAAGTCAGCTTGATTTAAACCCGAACATATCGAGAGTAAAAGCAAAAAAGGGTAAAATGGACTTTTTTGGCAAGAAAAGGAGTTTCGGGTGAAATTATCCATCGGGAGCAGTTGGAATATAAAGACGAGAGTGTAAGACATAAGATATGATACTGTCGAAAGTTTGAGAAAAAGTCAACATGGTCAATGGTTAAGGAAAAAGTCAACTATAGTTAAGAAAGTGGACTTTTACCATAGTTGACTAATCATGGTTAAAAATTAACCTAAGTGTGGAGGAAAATTTGGGGAAAAATATTCTTGGCCAGAATACAAGATAATCATCCCCGAAAGTAAGGAAAATTTATTCGGAAGGATTCCGGATTAAATTTAATGGTTAAAAACGAGATGGGCCTAAGGTAAAAATTTTAAAGCCCATTAAGGTATACTAAACGTATATCGAAATTCTTAGGTCCTTTAGACCGAATTGTTGGACCAATTGATTGGCCAAATTTTGAGACAATTAAAGGCCCGAGGTATAGTAAAAATTTCAGCCCGAAAGCCCATTAGGAAAGCCCAAACCGAGAAGCCCAAATGGAAAAGCCCATGAGATAAATATCAAACCATAGTTAAAGTTAACTATGACTCATAAGGTGACTCATAAGGTGACTCATGGCTAAGGTTTGGAAAGTCAAGCATAATGGCTGAAAAGTAAAGCTTAATGGCTAAGTATATGGCTTATAAATTCAGCCACACCATTGTCATCTTCATCACACCAAATCCGGCTAGAAGAAGAAACCATTGAAATATATTTTCCAAGCTTTCTCTCACTAGAAATCACTAGGAATTAGGCATATTTGGAACTTGCATTCTTCATGGAAGTTGTTCCAAATTGAAAGGAGATTGACATATGTTGGAATTGGCTATCAAGGAGCCATAGAGAGCAAACCGAGAGCCTCCAAAGTTTCGGCCAAAGGGTGAACACAACAATTGGTATATTTTCTAATTTCCAATTTCATATATGTTAATGTATGAATGATTTCAAGTATGTTATATGTTTTAAGCATTGAAACATATTAAATCACCATGAAATGGGTTAGGCTGAGAGTGATTAATGGGATATTGAATTATGTCAATATGATTTTAAGACATAAATGGATAAGTGTACATGTATTAATGTTAATGGTGTAATTAGAATTAATCAAATTGATTAATTAATACATGCAATTTGTTGGCAATCAAGGTGTTTAATAAAATGCCTAAATGAACAATATGATGATTGGTAATGTTGCCTACCAAGTGTTTGTGAAAATGCCTAAGTGAAAATGGCTAAATAATAGGCATGGATGGCATGCCATGGTGAAATTGAGGCATGAGTAGCTCTCGGCCATGGCATGTGGCCGAGAGGCCTAATGGGCCAAGCTCAATTTTTTTAGGCCCAATAGGGTGTAATGGGCCAAGGACAAGTCCAATAAGAGTTGGTGGACCCCACAAGCCTAATAGACCTAACAAAAGTGAATAGTAAAATGAAAATGGACTTAAGACCTAGTTAGGCCCATTAAGGATTTTTAAGGCTCATTAAGGGATAATAGACTGTATTAATGTGTAATACAGTAGGAAAATTATAATTAACCTGAGGAATGGTTATTTACAGCTCTGGAGTTTACATTGAGAGCTGATCGGACTGCAGGATTTAGCAGCACCGAGGAAGTGAGGTCACGTGACGTGATCCGAGGTAAGGGACTTTTGCGAGTAGTTAGAGATACCTGCACGTATTTTTGTCTGCTTTTACATTAACTTAAAAACTCTGAGGGTCAGAGAAAGTGAATAATAATTATTGAGACCCGATAGTGGCAAATTACGATTTTGCCCCTAGTTAGTCAAAAAGTCAACTTTTGTGAAAAGTTACAAAAAGCATGGAAACAATTATTGTGAGTGTTTAATTGCTGTTTAGCATGAAAATAAATAGATGGGCTAATGATTTTAAGGTTGATGTGACTTAAGCACACTTTATAGTGCTGATTTTGATGTTTTATAAACAATCCCTTTTAAAGAGCCATTTATCATATTATGTGAGAATGAATCGTGCTAGAGCATAGCTCGCACTGGATTTCATATGTTTTTCACATACATTAGTGCTGGATTTTTATACGCACTAGATTTCCATGACATGCATGATAGAGTACTGGAGTTTTACTCGTACTCAGTTTTATATGATATATGCATGACACAGAGTGTTGGAGCGATTAGCTCGTACTCGAGTTTTACATGAGATACATGACAGAGTACTGGAGCGTTGCTCATACTCGATTCTTCATGGTTTATACATGACATAGTACTGGAGCTATGGCTCGTACTTGATTTGATATGTGCATAGCATAGTACTGGAGCTATTGCTCGTACTTGATTTATTACATGAACTATGCATTGACCTAGTTGCTGGAGATTGCTCGCACTAGAGTTGAGTTTGTGATGTGAAACAGTGTTCGAGGGCAGTGTCGACTGTGTGTCACACTCGAGGGCGCACACTGTATGTGATATTATATACATGGTACCTATTCATGCCGCATTCTTGTGTGACTGAGTGTCACATTTTAAAAGGATGGCCAGCATGAGGGTATTTGTGAATGTGGTATGATATTTCCACAGGCGCGAGGGCTAAGACCTATGGTAGGCACCCTGACTGTGATGTTGATATTCCACGGGTGCGAGAGCTAAGACCTATGGTAGACACTCTGGCCGTGAGGACGGGTCCACGAGTGTACTTTGTACCGTGTCTGAGTGGCGCGAGGTGTACGCTGTACCATGTGTTGTTGTGGAGTTGATGAGGATATAGCTGACGGTTGTGATGGACTAACCGCCCTCCCGTTGCAGCAGTGATGCCCCGCACACCGAGTAGTGTGTTGCTTAGGATCACATTTCGGATATGATCATAGTCCAGGATACTATTTGCATTAAACCACAGTCTTACATGATATATCACATTGATTGAATGATTTAAACTGCGGACAGACCTGAGGGATGGGTCGGACTCCGATTTTGTGTTGTGAATCATTTGATGCCATATTGATTGTGATTTAAATATACATGGCAGGATTTACATAAAGGCATGATTTATATACGATGCATTGTTTTGCACTACATGCCTACATTTGAGAAAGAAAGCATGATTTTCTGTACATGGGATTTATTCTGTACAAGTATATATATTATATTTCAAGACATGCTTTTAAAGCGAGTAAAGGAAATAATGTTTTCAAGGCATAGCATTATTTTGAGTAGATAGTGTTGATATCTACTTGCTTGCCTGATTTCCTTACTGAGCGCGTTGTATGCTCACCCCCCTTTCTTTACATCTCTCTACAGAGCATCAGTAGAGCGAGAGCTATCGAGGGATAATGTCCCAGAGTCCACTACTAGTTCCTATCGATCGCCAGGTATACCTTTATGTACAGTTGTGTATCTAAACATAGAAACAGCACAGTGATGTATATGATATATATTATGGGGAATGTATTTGTATTAGATTTTATATAATCTTACATGTATAATAAAAGCAGTTACAGTCAGTAATAATATATTGACATGTATGTATGAAATGGATAATGTGGTAAGTGAGGACTCTGACATCGAATCACAGCCCAACCATTGAAGAGCGAAAAGGTAAGTTAAAAAAATACGAAAAATTTATAGTGATTTTTGGATAAAGTCATGGATTGAGAACGGGTCCTGACAGCTCCTTAAGGACTATGACTGCAAGATTTTATACCATCCTGGTAAGGTGAACGTGGTAGCCGATGCCCTGAGCAGATAGGGTATGATGTCCTACATGATGATTAAAGAGTGAGACTTATTGGAACAATTTGTCGAACTCAGGATCAGTATAGATGAGATTGAGCATGGATACATGGCTAGCCTAAGGATTGAACCCAGTATACTAGACCAGATTTGAGCGGGATAGCGGAACAATCAAAGATTACTGGATATGGTTAGCTAGGCAGAGGAGAGATCGCAATCTGAGTCTACGATCAGTGATGATGAATTACTGAGGTACCAAGGCTGTATCTGTGTGCCACATGATGACACCTTGAGTCAAAGCATTCTAAAGGAGTCCCATTGTCCTAGATTCACCTTGCTTCCGATTTAGTGGAACAGGCAGCTAAGGGTGTTCAACTTATGTGACAGATTGAGGACCGCACAAAAAAGTTATGCCAATGTGCGCAGACATCCTTTTGAATTTCAGATTGGGGACTCCGTATTTTTTAAGGTGTCACTGATGAAGGGTATAGTACACTTCGAAAAAGGAGGAAGTGCTACGATTTAAGACTATTCCAGTAGTAAAGGTTCTCTGGTAACACCACAAGACAGAAGAAGTCACTTGGGAACTAGAGAGCCAAATAAAGGAGAAGTTCTCTCACGTGGTTGATGGACCAGCTTGAATTCAGAGGACTGAATTCTTAAAAGGTGGGGAGAAATGTGAAACCTAGATTTTTCCCACAATGTTCATTAATTGGAATCATAAGATGGGTGATTTAGAACATATGAATGTGAATGTAGTAGTGGAGGTATGAAAATAAGGAACAGTATAAATGAGGAGCAGTAAATTAAATTAAAGGGATTTAAATCGTTGGACAAAAAATACAAAATTTAAATGAGAAAAGATAGTGAGTCCGAGAAGGAAAATCGGTCTAAATTGGTCCTGAACGTGTAGAACGATAAAATGGTCAAAAGATCCTAATTTTGGTGTAAATTTGATGAGAAAATTTCATTAAAAATATGGATCTAGAAAATCTTGATCGATAAAGAAGAAATTATGGAATTCTGAATCCAATTGGTCAAGATACGAAGATATTACGAATTTTCATAATTTTCGCCCAGGACATTATCCCGAAAATATGCGAAAAATACACTGAAATAGTTAAAATAAATTAAATTAATTAAATTAATAAATTAATAAAATAAAATAAATTTTTTGAGATATTTTGTATAATTTATTATATTTTATTTGATTTAAATAAAATATAATAAAAAATAAAAAAATAAAGTAAAGTAAAAAAAAACATGAAATTGAAAACTGGGAATCAGGATTTCGGAATTAAAGGAAACATAAGACAGAAACATGAAGCAAAACACGAAGGAGCGAAGGAGAGACCGAGTGCCGACGAGCCACTACCGGCGACAGACAAGGCCAGCCGAACACCGGAGAAGGTAGCCTACAACCACCCGACCCTCCTGCCACCGGCGGCGTGCACTGAAAACGTCGAAATCTGGGGGATCGAGGGAGAGAAGGCCGAAAGAGGAGAAGACGATTCCGGCGGCTCCACCGGCGATTGATCCCAGCCGACCCTAGCCAAACGTTCCCCTACTCCAGGCGCACCCAACGACACCAAAAACGGCCCGAGAACTGATCGAAAAAGTGGTGAATGGCGACTGGAAAGCCTAAATCGATACGGACCGGTTCAGCAAGAAGAGAACAGGGCTGAACCGGGTCGGTCTGAATCGGTCTGAACCGGACCGAACCGGTTCAGCCAAGAAAGAGAGGAAAAAAAGGAGAAAAGGGAAGAAAAAGAGAAAATTGATAAAGGGAAAAATTTTCGGGGATACACCGGACTTCGGGTAAGTCGGTAAGAGGTCAAAAGTGACCGATTTAATTTTCAAGAAATTTATTTAAATTATATTTGATCGAAAATTTACCCGAAATTAAATATAAAATTGTGCAGTTCGATGATAAATCGCGTACGTGAGCCCGATCGAACTTCGATTTGCGCACCATCATATAATCTCGGGTAAGTAAAGCTCATTTACGACAATATATGTAATTATCGCGTATTAAAGATTTATTTTACGAGTTACGGATTAAATTGCGCATTTAGTGGATTAAATTGATATTTTTAATTAAATTGTCGTAAATGATATACTGGCTATCCAAAGAGTCTAGAAAAAGGACCAATAAGTACTAATGGGCCCAGTGAGTCCAATAAGCCTTGATGAAAGATTTAATAAGTGGAAATGGGATTAAAACGGATTAAGGCCCATTAAGGTGTAATTGGGCCCAATAAGAGAGAAATTGGCCCAATTAGCTAAAATCGACAGTAGTAAATATGAGAAAATATCTATTGAGTTGAATACGATTAAAACGAGGTTTATACCGATAAAACCAAGCAAAAAGAGTAAAATCGATTAAAAGTCAACTTTTGGTCAAAGCTTCGATATAATCACATATTTGGATATGTTGAAGTGAATTTAAGCCATATGTGATAAGTTGAACTTGTTTTGCAGCAGCTCGGTTTATCAACACATTTTACTAGGTAAATTCGAGTATCGAGAAAAGTGCTCTACATTAGTCGCTAAGAGGTAAGAGATATAATTTAGAGTAGCATTAGTACTCCTCAACCTTACCAAATGTTTATGTGGATAGTTAGTTTATTTTCCATGAAAAATGGCTTTCTTGAAAATTGGAAAGAATACTATTCACTCAAAACCGGAATAAACTTATCCTAACCTTTCAAAATGACTTTTATTTCAGGAGATACATTTTAGTATTTATGTTTATGTATATAAAAGTGATTTTCACTTATGAAATGAAAGCATAGTATTTTCATGTGAGATTACGGGTTAAAGTCCCTATATATTTTATGAAACCATGTTTTCATGATACTGGTTAAAGCCCCGAAATAGCTTTTAAGCTATATTTTCACGGTACGGTATGAGTCCTAAGAATTGACTTTGATAACTATGCTTTCCATATTTACACGGGCTAGAGTCCCGCAATGATTTATGAAAACTATGTTTTCTATGAGAAACGGGCTAGAGTCCCGTAATGATTTATGAAAACCATGTTTTCTATGAGAAACGAGTTAGAATCTCGTAACGATTTTGAAAATTGGGTTAGAGTCTCGTAATGATTTTTAATACACGGGTATGAGGCCCGAAATGATTTTGATAAATTGGGTAAGAGGCCCAAAATGATTTTTGTGGGGTAAAAAGGCATGACATGACGATAGTCAGAGGATCTAGGGTCGATCTCGCATACATTGGGTAGCGTATTGAGACGATCGAGGATCTACCTAGCCGACGGCCAGAGAACGGGCAGGCTCTGACTTGATATGAGAAACGTGCGTATAGTCCACACTTGGTGATGCACGTGAGTTCGTGCGTATAGTCCCCATTTAGTGGTGCACGAGAGATAGGGTAGTGTACGACCCTGATCTAGTCCTACGACTCCCCTGTACAATGGCCATATGTACCTATGATGAACGTCCTACGAGACCAGATGTATGATGTCCTTCGGGACTAGTATATGAGACGATTGCCTGACCCTACACGATGAATTGATAGAATGATATATATATATATATATATATATATATGTTTTCGTACATTTCATGCTACCTGTTTTATGATTTTATTGAGTATAGATTTTCTATGATGAGATTTTAAAGGTAGTCATGAGTATGTATTACGAAATGTGCATATGACAATAGGATTTAATTTTTCAAGGTGATAAGCCTATTATGATATGCATGATTAAGTTTTGAGATGCTTTTTACTTGTTTACACGACGTGATATGCATACTATATATGAGTTTTACCAAAAAGATGCATGATGTGTAAATTTATGATTTAAGCATGTTTTTACTGCTTTTACGAAATGTAAGCATCTCTACTCCAGTACATGTTTATGCTAATTTGTAAAACCAATAGTTTTACCATGTTTTGAGTATTTAAAGCTATTTTAAATGTATCTCTTACTGAGTCTGAAAAAACTCACCCCCCTCCTCTCCATCTCCCAGATTTTTACAGCGAATCTACTACACATACAAGACTGTGGTCGTTGACGAGATAGTCCGACCTTTCATCGGATACTTTCGTAACCTTGAGGTACAGTCTTACTTATATTCCAGACATGTGATACATAATAGACACTATTGTATATAATAGTCGAGATGTAATAGTTGTAAATGATTATATATATACAGAATGCATGTAATGTAATGAGATCCTGAAAAATGAAAAAGATTTTAAATCTAGACATGGACAAGGAAACAACATAGTTAAAGGATAAAAGTTTAAATTAGCCCCATTTTTCCACGCTTCCGGGGCGTGACACCCTTCGTTACCCATTTTCTTTTTCGCCGTTTTCGGCGTCGTCCGTCGATTTCGCTGGTCGTTTTTGGTACCCATCGGCACGCCATCGAATGGGGAAGCTTCGGTTGGCGGTGGCTAGGGCCGAATCGACGCCAATGGCCGCCGATTTCGCCTCTCCTCTCCGCGGCTTTTCTCCCTCAATCCGTCGAATTTCGGTGTCGGTGGGCTGTGTCGCCGATACCAGGGAGGTCGTGCCGACGTCCTCTTCCTTTTTCGGCCGCTGGTCGCCAGATGGTGGCCGTCTGATCCCTCCTTCTTCTTCTTGGTCTGCGTCGGTTTCCTTCTCACGTTTTTCAATTCTGTTTCTCTTTTTTAATTAATTAATTTATTTATTTATTTATTTATTTTATTATATTTTAATCATTAAAATTCATTAAAATAATCAAAATATCTCCAAAAATTATTATTTAATTCATTTAATCTATAATTGAATTTATCGGTCTTATTTCGTCTCTCTCGGTATATTTTTCGATTATTTTTGGGATAATTTTTCGAATTAAAAATCCAGATTAATTCCCATAAATTTCAATAAATTTAAATCTTGATCAATTGGACTCAAAATTCAATATTTTCCTTGTTATTGATCAAGATTTCTTAATTTCATATTTTTAATTAAATTTTCTTGTCGAATTTATATCGACTTTCGATCTTTTGATCGTTTTTGCCCTTGCACGTGTTCGGGATCACTTTAACCCGACTTCCCTTCACGAATACTCACTCATTTTGTATTTTAAATCCTTATCTCCAGTCCAAATTCCATTCGTTTAAAATTTGTGACCATTTTCATCCTTCATAAAAAAAATTTACGATTTAATTTCGGGTCTTACATAATCTCCTCCACTTAAGAAATTTGGTCCTCCAAATTAGAACCAAGTCAATTGGGTCCATAAACAACTCCGGGTACGTCTATCGCATCATACTCTTTAATTCTTATATGACTTTTTCGGAGTGTACTACTACCAAAGGACTTTAATTAGGGAGATCGTATGAGATCTGAGAATTTCAGACATATTTTAATGATGTAATAATAAATTGAAGTGTAATTTATTGAGCTAAGTGAATTGTGGGAATTATAATTAGAGATTTATATGTTAAGTGTGTAAAATGAGCATGAAGCATGAGGACAGATCGATCTGGGAGAAGGAGAGATCGATCTGGTGAGTTAAAAATGACGAAGAAGGGGAAATTTGAGGAGCAGATCGATCTCCAATGGAAGAGATCGATCTCCTTATGAATCTGTTTGAGAAAGGATCGATCTCATGAGGAAGAGATCGATCTCCAAATGATTCTGTTTGGGGAGAAGATCGATCTCCTTAGAAGCAGATCGATCTCATAAAGCCATAAAGAGATCGATCTCACCCCTCGACAGATCGATCTCCTAGGCATAAAATTGCCTAGATCGTCCCCAAATTTCAAACGCAGATCGATCTCATCAAGAGGCAGATCGATCTCCTACCTCCAGTCTATATAAGGAACCCGTGTTTTCTCTGCAATTTCACTTTCTCCCTCTTCCAAAACCCATTTCCATCGAAAACCTAGTTTCTCACTCCTCCAAATCACCCATTTTCGGCCGAATCAGCTGTTGTGGTAAGAAGGAAAGTTGTTCCTCATCAAAGGGAGAACAACATACTTGGAAATCGAAGGACGAATCGGATCGAGGCGTGAGTTGTGCGTCTCACAAGCTTTGGGTAATTTCTAAACCTTGATCTTCATATTTGAGCTGATTTTGATGTTATTGGTGGTTGTAATTGTGTTGAAATAGTTGATAAATGATTAGGGATTGATGAATTTCAATGTGGTTAGAGTGATATGATATTTAACGATTTTGGTAATTTTAGGAATTTTGAGCTATAAATGGAAATATAGACAATGTGGAGAATTAGCCTAGATAATTGGCATGAGGAATGTAGGACATTGAGATATTGTGAATGAGGTTGTAGTTTAGGGTTGAGCTACGAGAAATCAAGAGATTTGAGGTGTTATGAGCAATTATGCTCGATTTTTGAGAATTGAGGATTATGAGATAATTGAGTATTGATGTTTTAACATCGTTTGGACAGCTCGGGAGTTCCAGAGTGGAATGCGAGGCTAGTCCGTGATACGGGGGAAACGATTGCACTATACGAGGTGCAAAGAGGTAAGGGAAATCTAAACCATTTGTGTATGTGAATTGCAAACTGTTTTAGCATGATTTGTGGTTTATAAAACAAGCATGTTGAGTGTTTTGTGTTGAGATTAAATTGCACACGATTTTATAGCCGGTTGGAGCCCAATGTTTTATGAGTTTATAACTGGGCTCTACGTTAAGGCAATATTGTGATTTGAGAAATGTGTGCGTGTGCTTTGTTGGTTGGAACTCGGTTTTATTACGTTTTGTGTTGAGTACAAAACGATTTCAAATGAGTTTTATGAGAGAAAACCATTACGAGTTCTACGTGAAGGCAAACCTGTCTTATGTGATAAGACTTGGGTGTGTAGTTGCGAGTACACACCGGGCATTGTTCTGGTAGCATGTAAGCCCGAATTCTTCTCCGTTCTGGTAACGTGAGAATAACCTATTCTGTGGCTATGCCACGTAAAATTGGTGGCTGTGCCACGTTGAGAAAACCCCATTGGTGGCTGTGCCACGTTGAGAAACCCCATTGGTGGCTGTGCCACGTTGAGAAAACCCCATTGGTGGCTGTGACACGTTGAGAAACCCCATTGGTGGCTGTGCCACGTTGAGAAAACCCCATTGGTGGCTGTGCCACGTTGAGAAACCCCATTGGTGGCTGTGCCACGTTGAGAAACCCCATTGGTGGCTGTGCCACGTTAAACCCCATTAGTGGCTGTGCCACGTTGAGAAACCCCATTGGTGGCTGTGCCACGTTGAGAAACCCCATTGGTGGCTGTGCCACGTTGAGAAACCCTATTCTGTGGCTATGCCACTTGAGAAATTAAACCAGTGGCTTTGCCACGTGTGTTTTGTGGCTATGCCACGCGAGGAATTAATTCAGTGGCTTCGCCACGTGTGTTTTGTGGCTATGCCACGTGAGAAATTAAATCAGTGGCTATGCCACGTGTGTTTTGTGGCTGTGCCACGTGCATTATATTTACTGTGATTTTATCACGTTATTTGAGAAAGCGTTTTAACGCGTTATTTTCACATGCTTTGTTAATGCTCTAGAGTGAGCCTTTTACTTCATGTTTTCACATGACTTGACACATGAGAGTGTCGTTTTGAGTATTTTCATGCTATGGTTTTCAAATGAGTTTCACATACAAATAAACCTTTTGTGCTGTGCATTTTGGTTTATGAACTGACTTCCTTACCCCCTTTACTGAGCGATTTAGAAGCTCACCCTGTTTTCTTTCCCCCCTCAGAGTTCTTCAAGTGAAGAAGGATCTCCCTGCGACGTACGGAGTAGTGGCTAGTGGAGGACTTGAGCTCCAGGCCATATATATATATTGTACTTGAGGTATATCTTATCTTTTCATGTACCCAGACTATTATTGTAATTACAGACACTTGATGTATAACATTATATGGGATGTATTAGGATTAATTAACTTGGAATTGAGTAATGTATATGATTCAATATACACTATATTATGATGAGATCCTGAGGCATGATAATTATGATGATGTATGACACTGCACAGGAATGCACCTTTATTTGTGAATTAACGAGTAAAAAGTTTTAAATTAGCCCTATTTTTCGCACTTTCGGGGCGTGACAGAGTTTTCTTGGTATCAGAGCTTAGGGTGTCTAGTACTGTCAGTGTCGATTAAGAGAAATAGAATACATCCCAAGTGTCTGTAATAGTCTGGTCATGAACTGAAATTGAGGATTGAGATTTCAATCGATTGTGATATGTACGCGCAGGAGACGAGTCGAGATAGAGAATGAGTAAACGACGAGGTCGTTCGAGGAGGCAGGCAGAATCCCCTCCGCCACCTGTCCCACAACCAGAGAGTCCTAACTCTCGATTTAATCGGATTGAGACCGATGTGAGGCAAGGTTTTGAGCAGATGGCAGCGTTATTCGCGCAACACTTTGGAGTTAATGCCTCGGATACTACCCCTACACCACCACAAGGACCTCCCATACCCCCAGTGCCTCCCGTCGCCCAGCCTGAGGATAGAAGTATGGTCCGACTAAGGGATTTTCTGAAGATGAATCCACCCGCATTTAAGGGAAAGAAGGATCCTACGGAGGCTGAGGAGTGGTTGACGGAATTAAGAATTATATTTGATATTCTGGGGTACACCGATGCTGAGAGGGTCAGTATGAGTGCCTATATGCTGAAGGGGAGAGCTCGAGATTGGTGGGGTACTACCCAGGGAATTCTGATGTCCCACCATGGTGTGATTGGTTGGGAAGAGTTTCAGACAGCTTTTAGGACCCAATACGTACCACGAGCCGCCCAGAGAAAGAAACAGGCCGAGTTTTTGAGTTTGGTACAGGGTGACATGTCTGTGGATGACTATGAGAGCCAGTTCACAGCGCTATTGAGATATGACCAAGAGACCTTCAAGAGTGAAGAGCTCCGCACAGAGAAGTTTGTGTATGGGTTGAAGCCCGTCATCAGAGATAGATTGATAGGGCTATGTATTACTAAGTTTGGAGATGCTCTGAGACGAGCACAAGAGATTGAAAGAGGGATTGAGATGGTACAATCCCAGAATGAGCTCAGAGCGGTGAATAGAGATAAGGGCAAGAGGCCAGCACTTTTCCAGACAGAGGCTCGGAGAGGTTCCTTCAGAAGAGGAAGGATTGAGGTACAGAAGGACAGATTGGAGAGACCCAGAGCCTATCCTATTATCAAGGAGACCCCTCGATATGTCAGGCCGGAGATAAGGGTTTGTAGGGACTGTGGCCGATCGCATGAGGGAAGTTGTACTGGGTCGATCCATGGATGTTTCAGATGTGGTGACATGGGTCACAGAGTGAAGGACTATCCCCAACCTCAGATACCACATGCTCCGAAGCCCACTAGACAACAGCCTCAGAGAGTGGATCCCCGGAGACGGGCCACTGCGGCAGAGAAAGGGAAGAAACCTGTGGCACAGGGACGTGTGTTTGCCCTGGATAAGGAGACCTCAGACACTTCGGCAGAAACTATAAGAGGTACACTCTCTGTCTGTAATTATGAGGCTCATGTGTTGATTGATTCGGGATCCACGCATTCGTTTATTTCTGAGTATTTTGCATGTAGATTAAACTTGAAGTTTGAACCTCTAGAGTATATACTACATGTAAATACCCCTATGCGTGAATCCCAGAGAACTGAGTTAATCTGTAGAGGATGTGAGATAAAGGTGGGAGATAGAGTGATGTTAGCAGATCTAATCATGTTGAATGTACATGGGTTTGATGTAATTCTGGGGATGGATTGGTTGGCGACCAATCGAGTGAGTTTAGACTGCTACACTAAGATTGTAACTTTCTCCCTACCTGAACCTTACAGTGTACGGTTGAGATATTGAGGAAATGATTATGTGGATCTCTAGTGAGTAATTTGAGAATTTTAATATTAATTTGGAGAATATTAAATATGATTATTCATGTGAAGGTTATGAGACACTCATCTCAGACGATGAGCGGGAACATCCGAGGATTGAGGATATACCTGTGGTTAGTGAATTTCTGGATGTTTTCCCAGATGAATTGTCAGGTTTACCACCAGAGAGAGCTGGAGTTTACCATTGATTTGGTACCAGATACTCAGCCGATCTCTAAACCTCCTTACAGGATGGCATTAGTGGAACTCGAGGAACTGAAGAGACAACTACAAGAGTTATTGGATCAAGGGTTTATTAGACCCAGTGTTTCGCCGTGGGGAGCACCAGTACTATTTGTTAAGAAGAAGGATGGTAGTCTCAGATTATGTGTAGACTATCGGTTGTTGAATAAAGCCACGGTGAAGAATAAATACCCACTACCCAGGATTGATGATCTACTGGATCAGCTGAGAGGGGCATCAGTCTTTTCTAAGATTGATTTGAGATCGGGCTATCACCAATTGAGGATCAAGGAAGAAGATATTCCAAAGACGGCCTTCAGGACAAGGTATGGCCATTACGAATTTCTGGTGATGTCCTTTGGATTGACGAACACCCCTGCAGCATTTATGAGATTGATGAACGAGGTGTTCAGAGACTATCTGGATAAGTTTGTGATAGTCTTTATTGATGATATCCTAGTGTACTCTCGGTCGTATAAGGAGCATGCACAGCATTTGTGGTTAGTACTTTAGATACTCCAAGATAAACAATTGTACGGAAAGCTTAGTAAGTGTGAGTTTTGGCTGAACCAGATAGCTTTCCTTGGTCATATAGTCTCAGAGGAAGGAGTATCAGTGGACCCAAGTAAAGTAGCAACTGTGCTTAGTTGGGAGAGACCGAAGACAGTTACTGAGGTACGAAGCTTCCTTGGTTTGGCAGGGTATTACAGAAGATTTGTGGAAGGATTTTCCAGGATTGCCGCCCCTTTGACTAAGCTCACACGCAAAGAGACTCCATTTATATGGACTGATCAATGTGAGCTCAGTTTTCAGGAATTAAAGAGGAGGTTGACAGCGGCACCTGTGTTAACTATTCCTGAGGGATCAGGAGGATTTTCGGTATATAGTGATGCATCTCATCAAGGATTGGGGTGTGTGCTTATGCAGCACGGAAGAGTGGTCGCATATGGATCGCGACAGCTGAAGGACCATGAGCGGAATTACCCCACGCATGATTTGGAGTTAGCCACTGTGGTATTTGCTTTGAAGATCTGGCGACACTACTTATATGGGGAAAGATTCCAGATCTTCACTAATCACAAGAGTTTGAGATATCTCTTTGATCAGAAAGAGTTAAACATGAGACAAAGGAGATGGATGGAACTCCTTAAGGATTATGACTGCGAGATTCTTTATCATCCAGGTAAGGCGAATGTGGTTGCTGATGCCCTGAGCAGGAAGAGTATGATATCTGCTATGATGATCAGGGAATGGGATTTGTTAGAGCAGTTCGCCGAACTTCGGATCAGAGTTAAAGAGGTAGAGACTGGATTTTTGGCTAGCCTGCGGATAGAGCCCAGGATCATGGATTAGATTAGAACTGGGCAGCGCAGTGATCAGAGATTGATAGACATGGTTAGCCAAGCTGAGCAGAGTTCGCAGTCGGATCTCACCATCAGTGAGGATGGATTGTTGAGGTTCAGAGGATGGATTTGTGTACCGGACGATGATACCCTAAAGAGACAGATATTGAGAGAATCCCACTGCTTGCGATACACCATGCACCCAGGGAGTACTAAGATGTACCGAGACTTGAGAAAGGTGTATTGGTGGAGTGGTATGAAGCGAGACGTGGAAGAGTATGTGGCCAGGTGTTTAGTATGCCAGCAAGTGAAAGCTGAGCATCGGAAGCCCGGAGGACTACTACAGCCCTTACCTGTACCTACATGGAAATGGGAGCATGTCACTATGGACTTTATTATGGGTTTACCGAGGACCCGAAGAGGTCATGATGCTATATGGGTTATAGTGGATAGATTGACCAAGAGTGCCCACTTCCTTGCCATCAAGAGCACAGATACGGTGGATGCCTTAGCTGAGCTATATGTCAGCGAGATAGCTAGATTACATGGGGCTCCAGTGAGTATTACTTCTGATAGAGATTCCCGATTTACTTCCAGATTCTGGACCTAGTTTCAGGAGTTCATGGGATCTCGATTGAGTTTTAGTACCGCCTATCATCCTCAGACAGATGGTCAGTCAGAGAGGACTATTCAGACCCTGGAGGATATGTTGAGGGCGTGTACGATGGATTTTAAGGGATCATGGGATGATCACCTGCCCCTAGCAAAGTTTGCGTACAATAACAGCTATCATGCGAGTATTGGAATGGCACCTTTTGAAGCTCTATATGGTAGGAGGTGTAGATCCCCTGTAGCTTGGGAAGAGGTCGGTGACAGAAAGATAAATGCTCCCGAGCTTGTTGAGCAAGCCGTACAGAGTGTGAAACTCATATGTGAGAGGTTACGGGCTGCACAAAGTAGACAGAAAAGCTACGCGGATGTGCATAGACGGCCACTTGAGTTTGAGGTTGGTGATGCAGTATTTCTAAGAGTATCACCGAGTAAGGGTATCATGCGATTTGGGAAGAAAGGGAAATTGAGTCCTCGATACGTGGGACCATTCGAGATCCTTGAGAGAGTGGGAGAGGTAGCTTACAGATTAGCATTACCCCCACAGATGTCTGGAATACACAACGTTTTTCATGTGTCTATGTTGAGGAAGTACCACCTGGACCCTTCTCATGTCATAGAATATGATGAGATGGACATACAGGAGGACATGAGCTACACTGAGGAACCCGTCTGGATTCTCGATAGAAAGGAGAAGGTACTGAGGACCAAGAGCATCCCATTAGTGAAAGTTTTGTGGAAACATCACTCAAGGGAAGAGGCAACCTGGGAACTAGAGAGTCTCATGAAGGAGAAATACCCCCATCTATTTTGACTAGTTGAGTTGAATTTGGAGGACCAAATTCTTTTTAAGGTGGGGAAGATGTGAGATCTGAGAATTTCAGACATATTTTAATGATGTAATAATAAATTGAAGTGTAATTTATTGAGCTAAGTGAATTGTGGGAATTATAATTGGAGATTTATATGTTAAGTGTGTAAAATGAGCATGAAGCATGAGGACAGATCGATCTGGGAGAAGGAGAGATCGATCTGGTGAGTTAAAAATGACGAAGAAGGGGAAATTTGAGGAGCAGATCGATCTCCAATGGAAGAGATCGATCTCCTTATGAATCTGTTTGAGAAAAGATCGATCTCATGAGGAAGAGATCGATCTCCAAATGATTCTGTTTGGGGAGAAGATCGATCTCCTTAGGAGCAGATCGATCTCATAAAGCCATAAAAAGATCGATCTCACCCCTCGACAGATCGATCTCCTAGGCATAAAATTGCCCAGATCGTCCCCAAATTCCAAACGCAGATCGATCTCATCAAGAGGCAGATCGATCTCCTACCTCCAGTCTATATAAGGAACCCGTGTTTTCTCTGCAATTTCACTTTCTCTCTCTTCCAAAACCCATTTCCACCGAAAACCTAGTTTCTCACTCCTCCAAATCACCCATTTCCGACCGAATCAGCTGTTGTGGTAAGAAGGAAAGTTGTTCCTCATCAAAGGGAGAACAACATACTTGGAAATCGAAGGACGAATCGGATCGAGGCGTGAGTTGTGCGTCTCACAAGCTTTGGGTAATTTCTAAACCTCGATCTTGATATTTGAGCTGATTTTGATGTTATTGGTGGTTGTAATTGTGTTGAAATAGTTGAGAAATGATTAGGGATTGATGAATTTCAATGTGGTTAGAGTGATATGATATTTAGCGATTTTGGTAATTTTAGGAATTTTGAGCTATAAATGGAAATATAGACAATGTGGAGAATTAGCCTAGATAATTGGCATGAGGAATGTAGGACATTGAGATATTGTGAATGAGGTTGTAGTTTAGGGTTGAGCTATGAGAAATCAAGAGATTTGAGGTGTTATGAGCAATTATGCTTGATTTTTTAGAATTGAGGATTATGAGATAATTGAGTATTGATGTTTTAACATCGTTTAGACAGCTCGGGAGTTCCAGAGTGGAATGCGAGGCTAGTCCGTGATACGGGGGAAACGGTTGCACTATACGAGGTGCAAAGAGGTAAGGGAAATCTAAACCATTTGTGTATGTGAATTGCAAACTGTTTCAGCATGATTTGTGGTTTATAAAACAAGCATGTTGAGTGTTTTGTGTTGAGATTAAATTGGACACGATTTTATAGCCGGTTGGAGCCCAATGTTTTATGAGTTTATAACTGGGCTCTACGTTAAGGCAATATTGTGATTTGAGAAATGTGTGCGTGTGCTTTGCCGGTTGGAACTCGGTTTTATTACGTTTTGTGTTGAGTACAAAACGATTTCAAATGAGTTTTATGAGAGAAAACCATTACGAGTTCTACGTGAAGGCAAACCTGTCTTATGTGATAAGACTTGGGTGTGTAGTTGCGAGTACACACCGGGCATTGCTCTGGTAGCATGTAAGCCCGAATTCTTCTCCGTTCTGGTAACGTGAGAATAACCTATTCTGTGGCTATGCCACGTAAAATTGGTGGTTGTGCCACGTTGAGAAAACCCCATTGGTGGCTGTGCCACGTTGAGAAACCCCATTGGTGGCTGTGCCACGTTGAGAAAACCCCATTGGTAGCTGTGCCACGTTGAGAAACCCCATTGGTGGCTGTGCCACGTTGAGAAAACCCCATTGGTGGCTGTACCACGTTGAGAAACCCCATTGGTGGCTGTGCCACGTTAAACCCCAGTGGTGGCTGTGACACATTGAGAAACCCCATTGGTGGCTGTGCCACGTTGAGAAACCCCATTGGTGGCTGTGCCACGTTGAGAAACCCTATTCTGTGGCTATGCCACGTGAGAAATTAAACCAGTGGCTTTGCCACTTGTGTTTTGTGGCTATGCCACGCGAGGAATTAATTCAGTGGCTTCGCCACGTGTGTTTTGTGGCTATGCCACGTGAGAAATTAAATCAGTGGCTATGTCACGTGTGTTTTGTGGCTGTGCCACGTGCATTATATTTACTGTGATTTTATCACGTTATTTGAGAAAGCGTTTTAACGCGTTATTTTCACATGCTTTGTTAATGCTCTAGAGTGAGCCTTTTACTTCATGTTTTCACATGACTTGACACATGAGAGTGTCGTTTTGAGTATTTTCATGCTATGGTTTTCAAATGAGTTTCACATACAAATAAACCTTTTGTGCTGTGCATTTTGGTTTATGAACTGACTTCCTTACCCCCTTTACTGAGCGATTTAGAAGCTCACCCTGTTTTCTTTCCCCCCCCAGAGTTCTTCAAGTGAAGAAGGATCTCCCTGCGACGTACGGAGTAGTGGCTAGTGGAGGACTTGAGCTCCAGGCCATATATATATATATTGTACTTGAGGTATATCTTATCTTTTCATGTACCCAGACTATTATTGTAATTACAGACACTTGATGTATAACATTATATGGGATGTATTAGGATTAATTAACTTGGAATTGAGTAATGTATATGATTCAATATACACTATATTATGATGAGATCCTGAGGCATGATAATTATGATGATGTATGACACTGCACAGGAATGCACCTTTATTTGTGAATTAACGAGTAAAAAGTTTTAAATTAGCCATATTTTTCGCACTTTCGGGGCGTGACAGATCGTCTTAAATCTCAACACTTTCTCCTTCCTGTTTTAATACCCGAATTAAGTTTTTAACATATGTTATATTTTCATTGAGCTAAGCTGTTGGAGCTCATATCCAGTCACATACGCTGGGTCTAGATAATATTTTCGAAACATCAAAAGAAAGGACATATCGTGGATGCCTGCTAAATTAGGTGGTAACGCCAACCTACAGGTCTTATCTCCCACTTTGTCTAATCTCTCAAAGGATTCAATATAATAAAACTCAATTTGCCTTCTTTTTGAATCTCTTTATGTCCTTAGGACTAGTAACTTCCAACAATACTAATTCACCCTCGGTGAATTCCAATGGTTTTCTGTCTCTTGTCAATATAGCTTTTCGGTTTGCTCTGAGGTGTTCTTAATCTCTCACAAATTAACTGAACATCCTCAGAGGTCTGTCTTACTAATTCGAGAGCAATTCTCTATCTGTCACCCACTTCTTCTTATCCAAGTTGGGGAGCAACCCCTACGGCCATACAATGCCTCATATAATGTTATCCCGATACTCGAGTGATAACAGTCATTATTGGCGAATTCATTTTGTAATAACTGATCATCCCAGGAGCTTATAAATCAATGGCACACACTCTCATCATATCCTCCAGAACCTGTACAGTCCCCTCTGACTGACCATCTGTCTGAGGACGAAAAGCTGTGCTAACACTCAATCGGGTTCCCATAGCTTCCAGAAAAATATTCCCAGAGGTGGGAAGTGAAGCGGGAATCCCTATATGATAAAATGCTCATTGGAAAATACATAGTGTTCCACAATCTTTCATACATATAAATCCGCCTACACACTCAGAGTATCTGGAGATTTCATAACCAGAAGGTGGGTAGACTTAGTCCATCTATCGATTATCACCTAGATAGTCTCATGATTCATCCGGGTACTCTGTAACCCATCACGAAATTCATGGTAACTTGCTCCCATTTTTCGTGTTGATATAGGTAGAGGTTGCAATAACCTTGTAAACTTCTATTGCTCTACCTTACTCTGCTGACATACGAGACACTTCTCCACAATCTCTACCATGTCTCTTTTCACATCTAACCACCAATACCCTTTTTCTAAGATTTCGATATATAAATATATATTACTTCTCGGATGCACTACATATCCCGAAGAGTGAGCTTCTGAAAATAACACTATCTCATCACTGTGGTCTTGGGGAGTACTTATACTGTCTCTGAACCTCAGTAAGCCATCATCACACTCTGCGAACTCTGTCACTGTACCCATCTGAATCTGACCCACACTGTCGACACCATGCCGATCATCACGCTAAGCCTGTCAAATCCGATCACTCAAATCCGGTTCTAATCTCAAGCTAGCTGTCACACAATCACTGTCATCATCAGAAGGGATCACATCACTACTGAGGCTCATAACTGCTCTAGCAGCTCATGCTCCCTGACCATCATATGTAATACCATCCCCAAGCTCTTTCTACTCAAGATATCGGCCATCACATTAGCCTTTCTTGAGAGGTACAATTTCCACAATCATAATCCTTCAGAAGCTCTAACACACTTTGTTATCTCGTATCCAACTCTTTCTGAGAAAACAGATATTCAGGCTTTTATGATCAGTGCATACCTAAAATTTCTCACCATGTATAAGTGGTGGCGCCATACCTTCAGTGTAAACGCTACGGATGCCAATCTCTAAATCATGGGTCAGATAGTTTCTTTCAAGATCCTTGAGTTGTCTGGATCCAAAATCGACCATCTTCCCATTTTGCATCAATACCCAGCCCATTCATTATTTTAAGGTACCCATATACACTGAGTAACCTCTTGAGCTATTGGGTATGGTGAAAATAATCAGGTGGTCAGTTCATACTTCAATACATCGAAACTCATCGAAGCTACTTTCATACTTATCATCCCACTCGTATGCAATCTTTTCTGAATGAGATGTGTCAACTGAGCAGACCGTTTCTATAAACTCTCAACAAACCATTTGTACAAACAATTTTCAATTATTGCTTATAATTTCTCTTGGACTTTAAATACACCCAAAATATCATCAATAAGGATCGGTTCAGGTAAAGTTTAAATACCTCATCGTTGTTGAGTTTCACTAAATATTTCAATCACCCATATCCTTGACCTATGTACACATAAACGTATTATGTCGTTTCAAAATCGCTTCCGTTGAAGCTATTAACCCCCGTCATTTCCTTTTTCTTATATTAACGACATTTATAAAATTTTAATTTTTAAACCTTCCTGATTAATCGAATTCTATATTTCTTTATCGTACTAGTAAAGGTACCCTAATTTTAAATGTATATATTGCGACTGTCGCTTTCAATTTATAAGTTATGTATACTTTTAGACATTGTCAAGTCTTCAAGCAGGGAGGTATTTTGAAATACCTTTATTTACCCTCAGACTTGACCACATGGACTGGTTATGGATATATCCACCCCTTATCCTTAGTCACAATTCATATCTACTACATATTGCTTGATCTAGACTACTTCACATATCAGATATATTCGTACCTTGCATACGCCTCTTATTCCAATAGATCTTGTATTCAGGATCTATCACATCTCAAAACTTATCTCTTTTCATGTATTACTTATAACAAAACTCTGTCATTACTCATTCTATGAGTACAATCGTTTACTCTTTTAATTTCAATCGCTACTCCCCTTTTATTACTTGTCACAACTTACAGTATACTTTCAGGGATAAAACATCACTATCTTAGAATAGAACTCTAAACAGCATAATTTGCAGCCGACGAATTTATTCTCAAATATTACTTCAAATTATTCATAATCCATTGAATAAAATCTGCTGACTTATATTTCTTCCCCCGTTTTCAACTTATAATTTATTCATAATTATTTCGTTAGTTAACCCTCCTTCATTGGGGTACTAACTATCAGTCTTGTGCCCAAGGGTGTGGGCATTCATGTCTTTCACTAACTTATAAACAAATGAAGGTAATATGACTAAATACGTGGCACCAGGATCAATTAAAATAATTACTTCACTATTCATAACTAGTGTGGTATCTTTCACCACATCATATGAAACATCAGTAGTGTCCTAGTCCAAGGCATACACTCGCCCTCGTCCAAAATCTTATTTTCATGGTAACTACCATATATTCTACACTGCTTACACTGCTACGGAGCAGGTTGGGGTCCTCCAATCACAATACCCCTCAAAAGTGCTAAAATTGGATACACTGTGGCCTTACCAATCATCTTAGCCCGTGACTTATCAACTCTAATCTCTTACCAAACTACTTTTTTCCCTTTCTGACATCTCTGTCATTCTCTATTCTCTTCTTGTTTCTATTTCGACCCTTATTACCTTTCCAAATCTCAGAGGCGTGCAACATCTGATCTTATTCACACAACTGTAGTCTGCGCACTACCTCGACATAGGTAGTGATATCCAACAGGGCCAATCGGACTCAAATCGACAATCTAAACCCTTCCATGAACTTTTAGGCTTTCCGACTCTCACTGCCCATAGTGTCGAGGTCATACCTGCCCAGGGATATTAACTAAGTTTTTATACTCGTCAATCAATCAGTTCATCTGGGTCAAATAAGGAATTTTATCTGTAATTTCTTTTAAACAGTGTTCGGGATATTCTGTCGTCGGAATACATCCAAAAATATTTCTCTGTCATTCTCTATTCTCTTCTTGTTTCTATTTCGACCCTTATTACCTTTCCAAATCTCAGAGGCGTGCAACATCTGATCTTATTCACACAACTGTAGTCTGCGCACTACCTCGACATAGGTAGTGATATCCAACAGGGCCAATCGGACTCAAATCGACAATCTAAACCCTTCCATGAACTTTTAGGCTTTCCGACTCTCACTGCCCATAGTGTCGAGGTCATACCTGCCCAGGGATATTAACTAAGTTTTTATACTCGTCAATCAATCAGTTCATCTGGGTCAAATAAGGAATTTTATCTGTAATTTCTTTTAAACAGTGTTCGGGATATTCTGTCGTCGGAATACATCCAAAAATATTTCTCCTGTCAACTCTGGATGTCTAACTCTTAAGATGGGTCGAGCAGACTTCCACAAATGCTCTGACTCGCCCTCAAATCCCATACATACATTGAGCAATTAGCTCCCAAATATTCTTCATACTCCACTCCAACCTCGCGAAGCGTGTCTTAATACTGTCTGATCTCTCTGTCGAACTATGTGGGGCATGCTCAATACTAGCCTCCATTTCAATCTCATCCTGGTTCTTATAGGTCAATACAACACGACTAGCAGGCTCAGGTCTACCTCTACAACCTCTGCCTCGTGCTCTACTTCCTCTACCTCGACTAATATTAGGTATAATGCCTATATTCCTGCATTCTCAATCATTTCTTAGTTAAAACTCATCTCAATATACACTATTGTATCTAACCAAGCACAGTAACACGGGGATGTAATTTCCTAATTACTGACACTGACACACATTAGACCAATTTCGCTCTGATACCGTCATTTGTCACGACCCAAAAATCAGAGTAAATTTTTCGTTTTTCTTTCATACTTACCTGTCCTCTAATCGTGACCACACTCCACTAACAATTGGGTTGTGCGTCAATCCCAGTCCCACCATTCAATCATCATATAACTTAATTTCTTATTAAATGAAAAGTAAACACATGCATTTTTCATTTATTCTTTTCCATTCATTTACAAGCGTTTACATTATCTATATATCCCCGACAATTACTTACAAACATGTTACTGTGCTATAATTATTTAGATACAATATGTACAAGTGTATATACCTCGAAATGATGGGCAGCGATGGATATCAGGAATGCAGTACTCAGTCACCTCAATGTCTACTGGAGAAAACCTGTGTAGGAAAATGAAAGGGGTGAGCACATCAAGCTCAGTAAGGCAATCCTACGAACAAGAAGGTAACCATACTACCTACATGAACGTAGTGCCGTGCATAAACCACCCTTTCTCTTCACATTTCAAAACAGATACTACAATTCGTGATATTATGATGTCATGTAAAATAAGTTCACATATGAATTTCAAAAGTATGGAAAACTCGACATGCATATCCATTTAAAACATTTCTTTGTCGTTAAAATTTCACAACACAGTCAGGACTCAACCCTTCCCTCGGGTGTTCCTCACTCATACAAAACCATGAAATCAAATGCTTTTCAAAGCAATGGTACCATACGATGTAATGAATATCATGTAAAACCAATTTACATCATTCATGGGTTTAAATAGCATGGAAAATAACGTCATGCAAGTTTTTGTTTAAAATCCAGTTTCATTCTCATCAAAATCATGTCTCAGTCAGGATCCAACCCCTCCCTCGATTGATCCAGACTCACATAAAAATTCACAAAATGTGCTTCTCAAAATCATCAACATGCGAGACTAGGCAATATATGTATATCTCAGGCAAATAACCAAGACTATGGCCATGTGTCCTCGTGATTCCCACTGCTACACGGATCCTAGTGTGTGGGGTCTCACCACGATCGGAAACCGCCCCGAGAGGTGGGTCAGTCCAACTCGTCGGTCCTGTCCAATCCCATGCATCCGAAGATGCCACTCGTATCCGAAAATACCATGCATCCAAAGATGCCACATGGTACAGTGTACTCCATGCTACTTGCATGGTACAATGTACTCCGTGGACCCATATCATATCTCTATACTCATGCCATGTCTCAAAACGCACGTGCGAGCATACTTAATCGGTGTGACACACAGTCTACCCGACGCTCCAAGCACGGCTCATCGCATGATTTCAAGAAAAAAGTGCAAGCGATGCTCCAGCACTCTCATAAAATCAAGTAAAACTAGTGCGAGCTGAGCTTTAGCACGCTGTACACATTTCATGTAAAAATCTGGTGCGACTTAGACTCCAGCACCGTATTACGAAAATTATAAAAAAATCTGGTGCGAGTTAGACTTCAGCACCGTGTCATGAAAATCATATAAAATCTGGTGCGAGTTAGACTCCAACACTAATGCATGTAAAACTCTAGTGCGAGTTCTCACTCCAGCACTAATGAATGCATCACACAAATCAAGACTCGTGCGAGCTGAGCTCTAGCATGTCACATGTCTATAAAATCACATAGGCTGCTCTGTTATCTCATAACAATTTTCAACAGAAAACACATTATTAAAAATATGAAATACTGTGCATTTTTATTTAAAAGCTATCCAGCATACTCATGCACGTGTCAAAACACCTCAAGAATGAACAGGAACCTCTTGTCCTTACTCCTCCCAATTTTTTTTCTAATTTTGGAAATTTTACCCTTCACAAGGGTATTTTGGTAATTTACCCATCCGGAGCACTAAAAGTTTTATCTAAAATCTAGACTCTTCAAACATTTAAAAGACTGCAAATGAAGTTGAAATTGCGTAAAGTTACCTCTAGCAGTCCGTAAAATTCCCTTACTTTGAATCACGCGCGAGCTTATCCCGTTTTGCCCATACTAGGTCTCTCAGTCCAATTTGCTCCAACCAAGTCTACGGAGCTGTATATAACGACGTATTTGGGTCAGTTCAATTGTACTTATCAGTATTTCACTTATACTGATAGAATCTAAAACACTGGGCTCGTTTTACTTTATTGGGTCCGATTGCACCTTAATGGGCCTCGACCCATTTTCGCCCTGTTTCCACTGATTTAATCCCTTCATCGGGTCTATTGGGCTCTCAATACCCATTGGGCTTCGTTCCAAACTCTTTGGATAGCTCGTATATCATTTACGACAGTTTACTCAAAATTCCCCATATTATCCACTAAAGGCGGAATTAAATCCGAAATGTGTAAAATAAATTTATAATACGCGAATAATTATATAAATTGTCATAAATGAGCTTTACTTACTAGAGATTATGATGGTGCATAAATAGAAGTTCGATCAGCTTACGTTCGAAATTTATCGTCGAACTGCACAATTTATATTTAATTCTGGGTTATTTTTCGATCAAATATAATTTAAATAATTTCCTAGAAATCAAATCGATCAATTTTGACCGCTTACCGACTTACCCAAAGTCCGGTGTATCCCCAAAAATTTTTTCCCTTTTTCCTTTTTCCTTTTTCTCTTTTTCTTCTTTTTTCTCCCTTTTTCCTCTCTTTCATGGCTGAACCAATTCGATCCGGTTCGATCCGGTTCAACCCGGTTCAAACCGATCCGGTTCAGCCAGTTCAGTCTGGTCTGATTTTCTTTTTTACCGTTCGAAGCTCTGTCAGTCAGTTCTTCACCGGCTTCCACCTCCAGCAGCTCCGCGGGGTAGTCCGATTCACAAATCTACCCTCGATTTTGCCAACAATGGCCAGAAAGTGGTCGGTCCGGCCTGTTCTCTCCTGACCATCGGTACCCATTTTCTTTTTCGTCGTTTTCGGCGTTGTCCGTCGGTTTCGTTAGTCGTTTTCGGCACCCATCGACCCGCCATCGAATGGGGAAGCTTCGGTTGGCGGTGGCTAGGGCCAAATCGACGCCGATGGCTGCCGATTTCACCTCTCCTCTCCGCGGCTTTTCTCCTCAATCTGTCGAATTTCGGTGTCGGTTGGCTGCGTCGTCAGTACCAGGGAGGTCGCGCCGATGCCCTCTTCCTTTTCCGACCGTTGGCCTGATCGCTGGTCGCCGGATGGTGGCCGTCCGATCCCTCATTCTTCTTCTTGGTCTGCGTCGGTTTTCTTCTCGCGTTTTTCAATTCTGTTTCTCTCTCTCTTTTTTTAATTAATTAATTTATTTATTTATTTTATTATATTTTAATCATTAAAATTCATTAAAATAATCAAAATATCTCCAAAAATTATTATTTGATCCATTTAATCTATAATTAAATTTATCGATCTTATTTCGTCTCTCCCGGTATATTTTTCAATTTTTTTCGGGATAATTTTTCAAATTAAAAATCTCAATTAATTTCGATTAATTCCCTTAAATTCCAATAAATTTAAATCTTAATCAATTGGACTCGAAATTCAATATTTTCCTTATTATTGATCAAGATTTCTTAATTTCATATTTTTAATTAAATTTTCTTGTCGAATTTATATCAGCTTTCGGTCTTTTGATCGTTTTTACCCTTGCACGTGTTCGGGATCACTTTAACCCGACTTCCCTTCACGAATACTCACTCATTTCGTATTTTAAATCCTTATCTCCAGTCCGAATTCCATTTGTTTAAAATTTGTGACCATTTTCATCCTTCATAAAAAAAATTTACGATTTAATTTTGGGTCTTACATCTTCCTCCAAGTCACCATTGAGAAAAGCATTTTTCACATCTAGTTATTGCAATGGCCAATCCAAATTAGCAGCAATAGATAAATGTACTCTTACTGTGTTCAATTTTGCAATAGGAGCAAAGGTCTTAGAGTAATTAATGTCATATGTTTGGGTGAATCCTTTAGCCACCAATCTAGCCTTGTATCTCTCCACTGAACCGTCAAAATTGTACTTCACAGTGAAGACCCATTTACAGCCCACACTAGTCTTCCTAGCTGGCAAAGCCTCAACACTCCAAGTATTGTTCTTCTCAAGATCTCTCATCTCTTCAAGTACTTCTTCCTTCCACTTCGAAATTTTTAGAGCCTCCTTTACATTGTTAGGAATTTCTACACTAGACACTTGAGAGGTAAAAGCAACAAAGGATTGAGACAATTTTGAGTATGACACAAATTTAGACAACGGATGACTAGTACAAGATCTAATCCCTTTACGAAGAGCTATAGGAATGTCAAGATCGGAAGACTCAAATTGATTGTTAGGAAAAGAAAGAGAAGTACTTGAAACAGACTCAAATTGTTGATTTGTCCTTAGTTCAAAATCATGGTTGTGCTGTAGAGTCAATTCATCATTCCTTTTCTTATGATTCTTCTTCAAGTAAACAATCCATTTCCAAGTTTGATCACCTTCCTTGAATCTATTGCCTGTTGCTTTAGCAAAATTATAATGTTGAGGCAATATAATAGGATGTCCCTTATTTTTAGTTTCCAAAAAATGTTTTTCAGAATTTTGATTTTCAGATTGCTTTTCAGAATTCTGATTTTCAGATTGCTTTTCCAATGTAGGCCTAGTCTCAAAAGAAACATCGCTTATAGTGAGAGGAGTTTCAAAGAATGAATCTTGGCCATTTGTTATAGGTGCGAGGTACTAGACTCAGAATCTTGTGTGAGAAACATATTATCTAAGAGAAAGACATCACCTATGTTAACCAATGAATCTTCCTTAAAATTCTCCCCCTGAAGATGAATATCCTTAAAAAATGGTTGTTTTTCAAAAAAAGTGATCCATTGTGACAAAAAAAATTTTTGATAACTGGTCAAAACATTTATAGCCTTTCTAAGTTGGAGAATAACCAATGAAGAAACATTTTATAGCTCTGGGTTCAAGTTTTCCAATTTTTTTATGTTCATGAACAAAAGTTGTACAACCAAATATTTTCAGAGGTAGATCAGCAAAGAGTCTCACAGTTGGAAAATAATTTTTTAGAACTTGAAAAGGAGTTTGAAATTGTAAAACTTTTGAGGGCATTCTGTTTATTAAGTATGTAGCAGTTAAAACAGCCTCTCCCCACAAATACTTAGGAACTTTAGTTGTAAAGATTAATGCACGAGCAACTTCTAACAGATGTTTATTTTTTCTTTTAGCGACATCATTCTATTGGGGTGTATCGATGCAAGAACTGTGATAAATTATCCCTTTTTCAATAAAAAAAATTCCCCCAAGATCATGTTAAAAAACTCCTTCCCATTATCACTTTTGAAAACTAGTATGTTTGTCTGAAATTGAGTTTGCACCATATTGTAAAAAATTTTAAAAACCGTTCAACTTCTTATTTTTCTTTCAATTAATACACCCAGGAAAGTCGAGTATGATCATCAGTAAATGTGATGAACCATCTCTTGTTAGAAGGTGTACTTATCTTATTAGGACCCCAAACATCACTGTGGATAATAGTGAAAGGTTTCGATGGTTTATATGGTTGTGAAGGGAAAGATGTACGGTGGTGTTTTGCAAATTCACATATTTCACAATGAAAAAAGGATGGGTCTTTATTGTCAAACAACTTAGGAAACAAATGTTTTAAATATATAAAACTTGGGTGGCCTAATCTTAAATGCCATAACATAATAATATTATTATTATTATTATTATTATTATTATTAGAAATAGATTCAAAGCAGGAACCTATTGGTTTAGATTGTCCCCTTGATTCAGATCCATCATCAAAGAAGTAGAGTCCTCCACTCTGTTTAGCACTGCCAATCATCCTCCCCAAGGTCAAATCCTGGAACACACAATAAGTTGGGAAAAAATTAGTTTGACATTTTTTATCACGGGCTAGCTTACTGACAGACAAAAGATTACAAGTTTGGGAACGTGAAGAACATCGTGAAGAGTGAGTGATTTAGACACTACAATAGAACCTTTTTCCTGTAACGGCTGAAAGAGAGCCATCTGCAATCTTAATTTTCTGGTTACTTGCACAAGGACTATATGAAGAAAAAAGGTTTGACAACCCTATCATATGATCGGTTGCGCCTGAATCGATGATCCAGGTGTAATTTGTCATGACCCAAATTACCTAAAAATCAGAGTAAATTTTTCGCTTTTTCATTTATTATTTAATTCTTACCTTTCTCTCGTCGTGACCATCCTACAACACAGTTGGGCTATGATTCGGTGTTAGTCACCTCATACTATTTACCATTCCATTTCCATAATCACATTCATATATCAGAGTTTACTATCTTTTGACTTTAACTAAATACATACACAATGGTACTTATAACTCTACATCCCCGACATCATATCTGTTTACAGTACTGTGCATTACATATTTAGATACAAAACTCTACAAATGTGTATACCTGTCTCTCGATGGGAAGCAGCGGATACCAAGCATGCAAGTCCTCAGCCGCTCAATAACTATTGCGAGTGCTCTGAAAAGATGGAAAAAGAATGGGGTGAGCAAACCACATGCTCAGTAAGGCAATTATGCAAGTAAGTAGATAGCTCCACTATCTACATGCTCATAATGTCATGCCCTTAAAATCCATTTCTTTTCATTAAAATCTCAAGCACAAAACCATGCATATATCATGACAATTTATCCAAAACTATTTGTGCATATAGAAAAGCATGTAATTCATGCATCAATAGCATTTCATGTGACATCATTAAATCATATTTAGCATGAATTAAAATAAGATCATGCATTCTTTCATGTCATGTAAGACAAATCATGAATTCGAATAAAAGCATGAAAAACTTCACATGCTACTGCATTTAAATCATTTCATTTAAAATGCAGTATAAAACAACCCAAAGGGGTTAAACATCTCATAATTCAATTCCAAAACTCATAAAACAATTCATTATAAAACTTCGATTATAAAACCACCCTTCTTTCAAGGTTACATATCATAAAATCATAAAATCGGGGACCTGACCCCTCCCTCGGGTCTACCCTGATCGATCGACCAATAGTTATATCATGTGAGACATGTAATTGATTATATCAGTAACATCGAGGACTATGGCCATATCCTAATGATTCTTGACAACACGGTACCTAGTGTGCGGGGTATCACACCTGAAACGGGAGGTGGGTCATCCTACCCGCCAGAACAGTATAACACCAGGATTGCGAGGGCAAGGCTTGCTGCCTGGTGGCTAATGCCACTCCACTCCAACAATTCCCACGGTACAGCGTACTCCACGTGACATACATGGTACAACGTACTCCGTGAACCTAAGCTCAATCAAGGGTGCCTGCAATAGGTCTTATCCACCCATATCATCTTTGTCTCAGTATGCACGTGTGAGCATATCATCTCACTGTGACACACAGTCTACAGGAGGCTCCAACACGGCTATATGTATGTCATATAAATTCCTGTGCGAGCGAAGCTCTAGCACAGCTCCATGCATATTCATGATATCTGAAAACCTCGTGCGAGCAAAGCTCTAGCATGGTTTCATAAAAATCAGTAAAATCTGCGTACGAGCAGCGCTCCAGTATGACTTAAACTGATTATAAATTCAAGTAAAATCCACGTACGAGCAATGCTCTAGTACGGATATGTAAAACAACTCAGTGAAAATCTCGTACAAGAAAAACTCCAGTATGGCTTTAAAATGAATTATAAAACCATATAAAACTTTGTGCGAGCAACGCTCCAGCACAAATAAATGCTCAAGTAAATCAAATCTCGTGCGATTTACACTCCAGCACGGCTTTATGCATAATTAAATCAAATCTCGTGCGAGTTACACTCCAGCATGGCTTTATGCAATATCAAATCAAAACAGTATGTGAGCTAAGCTCCAGCATCTCTCATGCATGTCAAATCATTAAAACTAGTACGAGCAATCGCTCCAGCACCATTTTATGCATACCACGTCAAAATAAATCAAAACATGTCAAAACAGAGTGCGAGTTAGGCTCCAGCAGCTCTCATGCATATCAAATTATAAAATCAGTGCGAGCAACCGCTCTAGCACATTTTATGCATATGATGTCACATAAATCGGTGCGAGCAACCGCTCAAGCACATTTATGGACATTCACAAATGCGGATATAGTGCGAACTACGTGTCGGCACTATCTGTTTCCATAAAAACTTGATAGTTGGCCCATTTTTCAAAGAAATTCCATTTAAATATGAATAACACCTACGTAGTGTTATCTTGTGAAATTTATACAATTACTGGCCAATCTATCGATTTGCTTTGATTAAAACTAATAAAATTCCTTAAATCACAATTTTCTTAAATCAAGTATTTCATGCATGTCATGCTTTCACCATCCTTAGGTGAACTTCCCTCAATAGGGATAAAATAGTCTTTTCACCTATTTCGATCCTTAAAATCATTTAAACCACTTTTAGGATCATTATACAATATCAGTGTATACATACATATTCAGTGTACATAAAAGCCATTTAAAATACGCGTAGCTACCTCTAGCTACTCACACAATTCCTTTACCTCATTTTTCTGTACAGTCTGACCTTTCCACTGATGACTCATCACGCAGTCCGATATGCTCCCAATCTAATCTTCGAAACTGCGGATATATATTCATCAGGTCAAATACAATACAATTTAATTGTATTCATATTTTCTGGGCTTAATTTAAATCATTGGGCTCGTTTACCCATATTGGGTCCAATTGCACCTTAATAGGCCTTAATCGGCCTTAAGCCCTCTTACCACACTTTATCGAGGCCTATTGGGCTCATTGGGCCCATCAGTATTTATTTAGCCTCGTTCTAAATTCTCAAATATCTCAATTAATTATTTACGACAATTATCCAATTTTCAGAATTTAATTCATTTATGCAAAAATTTAAATTCGTAATTCATCAACACGCATAACGATGCAATATTGTCGTAAATAAGGGTTACTTACTCAAGATTCCATGATCGTACACAAATCGAGACTGTCTCGAGCTCTCGGTTGATGCCAATTGTCAAGCTACACATTTAAATAATTTTTTGGGTAAATTTCCAATTGGATATTAATCAAATTAAATATTTCAAAATTTAAATCGATCAATTTGACCGCTTACCGACTCACCCGAAACTCGATTGCATCACTGGAATTTTTTCCAATTTTTTCTCTTTTTCTTTTTCCATTTTTCTTCCTTTTTTCCTTCTCTTTTTGGCTGAACCAGTCCGGTCCGGTTCAACCCAGTTCAGACCATCGGTTCAGTCTAATTCGATTCGGTCGGTTCAGTCCTGTTCGACCGGTTCAGTCACCATTTGGTCGTTCCGACGCCGTCTGGCAGGTTCCCGACGTGATTCCAGCACCAATCGGCACGCCACGGCCTGGGCTTCCATAATCGGCCCTCGGGTTGGACCAAATCGACGTCGATGGCCGCCGATCGGAGTTTCTTCCCCGTGGCTTCTCCTTCCATTTTCGACATTTTTCGGGGTGATCCACAGTGCGTCTTGGCAGCTGGCGAGTCGCCCGAGGTCGGGCTGTCTTCGCCGGTCCTCGCCGACCCCTCAGCCCTGCCGGTGGTGTCGAATCGGAGGGAAACCGACTCCCTCGATTTCCTGCTTCGCGTTTCGCCATTTCTGCTTCTTTTCCTCTCTGTTTTCTGTTTCAATTTCACAGATTTCGTTTTTTCGTTTTCTTTTACTTTATTTTTTATTTATAATTAAATTTTATTATTATTTTACTCAATAAAATAATAATAAAATTTCCAAAAATATCTAAAATAATTCTATTTTATTCATTTAATCCGTAAATAAATTTATCAGTCCGATTTTACCTTTTCAGTATAATTTTTGATTATTTTTTAGATTATTTTCTGATACAAAAATTTCGGTTTATTTCAATAAATTCATATCTTGATCAATTTAACCCGAAATTTAATTATTTCTTCGTTATTGATCAAGATTTCTCAATCCCATATTTTTAATTAAATTTTCTTGTCCCGATTAATATCGAATTTCGTTCTTTTGATCGTTTTGCCCTTGCACGTGCTCGGTAATTTCATTTCAATCCTTTTTCATTTTTAAATGCACTCGAAAATTTATATTCATTTTATTTGCTCTTATTATAAAATCAGGCCTTACACAATTGGACTTGACACTAGTGAGAGCTGCTTTTAGGTAATTACCTTTTTGAGCTAATGAGCAAGAAGGAATTTTGTGAGACTCGAGAAGCTTGCATAGTTGGTCTATCTACTCCTTGGTAAAAGGAAACGAACTTGAAGAAGACTGATGCTCTTGATTTTAGACACTAGCTTGAAGTACATGCCCCTCTCCACTGGACCTCTTATTTCGGTTTTGAGGCTTGCCATGAATTTTCCAGCATGTTTCCCGCGTGTGCCATGGGCGTTTGCAGTGGTCACACCATAGTCGTTCAAAGTGCTTACCATCCTTCTTCACTCCCTCTTGAAAACTCCTAGTTACAAGAGCAGAACTTTCTACTTTTGAGTTTGTAGTAATAAGAGCAGATTTGTTGTTAAGCATCACACTCTGCCTTGCTTCTACTCTTCGAACCTCTGAGAAGGCCTCACGGATTGTTGGCAGAGGATTTTTTCCTAAAATTTGACCTCGCACTTCATCTAACTCCTTGTTGAGACCCGTCAAAAACATGAAGACACGATCATTCTCTTGTCGTTTTATATATCGAATGCTATCATTCGTGCATCCCAAGCATCATCATAACAAAGATCTAACTCCTGCCACAAGGTCATAATTTCATTGTAGTAGGAGGTTACATCTCAGTCACTTTGTTTTGCATGCCAAAGTTTGGATTTTAAATAAAAAATTTGTGAAGAATTCTCCAGATCATAATATGTATCCCTGACTGCTTCCCAAACATCTTTGGTCATCGACAAGTACATGAAGGGCTTACTAATTGCGGGTTCCATCAAATTCACCAACCACACAATAATCAAAGAATTTTCTGCTTTCCAAGTCTTAAGAGTCAAATCTCCATCTGCAGGTTTTGTCACTTCTCCTGTCAGATATCCAAGCTTCCCCTTGCCTTCCAAGATCAAACGAACGGTTTGTGACCATTTCGTATAATTTTTTTCATTTAGACGATGAATATTTAATTGAAGCGAATTAGTGGATCCCTCCGAACCATTGAACAAGATGGAGGAGTTTAGATTCAAACTCGCGGTGCTTTCTCCTGATGCCACTGAGTCCTTGATGGTCACATCGGTTAAAGCCGTCTTCCATGAATTCTGGTTCGCCATAGATAATCCTTAGATCGGAACCTAGAGCTCTGATACTATGAAGGAAAACATAAAATAAAATGAAGGAAAACAGAAAGGATAAAAACTCTCCTCAATATTATTGATAATTTTAATTACATCAGTTTTTAAATAGAAAAGAAAACAAGATTTAGTTCCTAGAATTAAGGAGTAGAAATAGTAACAGAAGAAAATTCTAATTTCCTAATTTTATGGGATCAGATTTCCTGATTCTATGTGATCAGATTTCTTAACTTTCCTACAAGTAAAATGTTCTACATGTAATGGTGATAGTTCTTAACCTTGTGTGAAGTTCATGATGTTGAAGAGATGATTTTTGAAAATTGATCCTTAAGGTTTTTTAAAGAAGTTGGATTTGGTGAAAAGGATGTTATTTATGCTTTATGAAGAATATACAAAGAATGTTTCTAGCTCATCACATGGTTAAGGCCAAGGCCAACAAAGCCAAATTTCTCTCGCATCTTATATTCCAACAAATTCTATCTCTATTTTAGATGTAAGTATAAATAATAAACACATATACCTTAAATGTTATACTTATCTCATTATGAACTTCAGTTTATCAATATTAACTTTTCATTCTTTGTTAATTGCATTTGCATAAAATGCATCAATATAGGTATAGATGGATTTGGCAGATGATGAAAATGATGTCCCAAGCTCCAAGTCTCAATTGGAAGTATATTTGGATATAATGCCAAAACTTAGTTTTTTTACTAATAAAGATTTGGATATCTTGAAATGTTGGAAGGATCATAGTTTTAGATTTCTCATATTAGCTAACATGACTTGTGATTTGATGAGTATACTCATAATTAATGTGGCTTTTGAATCAACCTTTAACATTGGGGAGCATGTGCTAAACAAGTATGGGAGTTGTCTACTTCCTAAAAATCTTCAAGCTCTCATTTGCACACGTAGTTGGCTACACGATTTCATATCAAGTGATAATTTATTTTCATTGAATAAATAATTGTTGCTAGTGGTAATGTTATTTTAGAAATTTAATAATTTAAAATTTTATTTTATAGGTTGGGAAGATGATGAGGAAAATAAAAATGACTCGGTGGAAGAATCAAATGATTCAAATCATTTGAATAGTGAGATAATATGACAAGTTTGACTTTTTTGGCATCGATTTTGTTGGATGTTTATAGATCTTGTGACTTTTAGACTTATTCACTACTCTTTGTTTAGACCATAACTTTAATGGATGTTATGCATGGATTGTATTTGTATTGGGAGTTTAATGGATGTTATGTGTGGATTGTATTTGTATTGGGTTAATATTTGTAACACTATTCTCACAATTTTATGACTTGCTTATATATATTGCTAATGCTAATATATATTCCTTAACATGCATTTATCATTTATATGACTAACCCATAATTTGAAACTAAGTGGAGAACTCTAAATCTTTTTGGTTTGAACTTGTAAATAATATATTGATCATGAATGAGTCAATATTCCTTTTGTAAAAAAAAAAAAATTCAAATTAAACTTTGTATATTAATCACAAGTTTATATGATTTTGTATGATTTTGGTCAATTCCCAAATTTCTTTTTACAAATTGAAGTTAGGCTTAATTAAGTGAAAGAAATGCCTCAATTAAATTGATGAGGTGTGAGACATAATTTATAAGTTTAGAAGTTATTATTTTTGAGATGTGGGCCTTAATTTATAAGTCTAATTCATTTTTTTTTCATTTGGGCCTTAGTATTAATAAACTTGATTTTTAAAAACAAAATTGCCATGCTTGGTCCATGGGTTGGTCTGGCCTCATTGGGGTCGGACCGGTCTTAATTTATTTGGCTTGTTTAAAAGTGGGTCTAAACGTGTGCCCTCTTTATGCCCTTAGTTCCATGTTGTTATTGAGGTACAAATTAGAGCCTGTCACGAGCCAATACTACCAAAATCAGTACAATTTTTTTTCGCTTTTGAAAAATCCTTCTTACCTCCTTGTGACAAATCCCTCTAAACAGGCCGGGCTATGAATCAACATCGATATACCATTCTAACCATTTAAAATATCACACGTACATATATATACTGACATCAATCATATTATAATAGAGTGATCGTTATGCTTTATACATCACATGATTCTATATTTACAGCCCTAAATATTCTTTCATATACAATATTGTACTGTAAGCATACTGATACAAAATTTTGTATGTGTTGTATACCTAACCGTCGATGGGAATCACAAAAAATTAGCTATGCCGTCTACTCTCTACACTCGCTATCTCTATGATGGAAACACTGAAAGTGGGTAGAAAATGAAAGGGTAAGCTCCACATGCTCAGTAAGGCAATAATACAAACGGGTAGATAGCTATACTATCTACATGCTGATAAGAAATCATGATATATACGAGCTTGAGGTAAAAACAATGATATGCCATATATATAATATCATCTGTTCTAAACAGGAAATCGGCATATAAAAACATAGAATAATTCTCATGTGAAAACATCTCATGCTCAAATGAATCAACACGTTTTAAAACACCTCATCTGGGTTAAATATAATACACTAAAGGAATTAAATCCATTTCAATAAAATAATTTATCTTAAAATTTTCATTTTAAAATCACCATTCTCACAGGGTTACAAATCATGAAAGTTTTCATAAAATCCCTCCATGAGAACAATCAAAACTCAATTGAAATCATAAGAAAATCGAGGCTTAACCCCTCCCTCGGGTCTACCCTGGTCTATCGAGACCACAAGTTATATCATGTGAGATAAGTAGGTAACTATATTGATAACAACGAGGACTATGGCCATAACCTAGTGATCCATGGCAACACGATACCTAGTGTATGGGGTATCACACCTGAAATGGGAGGTGGGTCGGTCCTACCCGCTAGAACAACATAACATCAGGATTGCGAGGGCAAGGCTTGCTGCCTCGTGGCTAATGCCACTCCACTCCAACAATCCTCATGGCACAGCGTACTCCGAGTGACATACACAGTACAACGTACTCCGTGAACCCAAGCTTAGTCAGGGGTGCCTGCAATAGGTCTTATCCACCCATATCAGCTCTGTCTCAGTATGCACGTGTGAGCATATCATATCACTGTGACACAGTCTACAAGAAGGCCCAACACGGCTATATGCATGTCATATAAATCCCCGTGCGAACGAAGCTCTTGCACGGCTCCATGCATATTCATGATATCAGAAAAACTCGTGCGAGTGAAGCTCTAGCACGGTTTCATAAAAATCAGTAAAATCTGCGTACGAGCAGTACTCCAGTACGACTTAAACTGATTATAAATTTAATTCAAATCCACGTACGAGCATTGCTCTAGTACGAATATGTATAAAAACTCAATGAAAATCTCGTACGAGAAAAACTCCAGTACGATAGTCAAATGAAATAAATCTATTAAAATAGTGCGAGCAAGGTTCCAGCACTCTGTGTATGAGTTAAAATATAAAATCCAGTGCGATCAGTGCTCAAGCACGGTTACAACTCATATAACACTGATAGGTGGCTCAATTTTATCAAAACATATTAAATAAATATCAATTGGCACCTAACCTGTGCCTTTTCACTTAAAACATGAAAATAATAGCCAATCTATCCATAAATTGCTTAAATTAAAGCAATATCATCATGAAAATATTAAAATCATGAATTTCATTCAATTTCATAGCCTTACTACCCTTTTTGAAACTTTCCTAACTGAGGGTAAAATAGTCATTTGTCACTATTTCCATTTTTTTTCCGCAAAAATTATTATTCTGTTTTCAGGTAGCCTAATGAATTTAACGTAATGTAAATCCGCTCGAAACTACGTACAGCTACCTCTAAGTGCTCATAAAATTCCCTTACCTGGAATCACGCACAAGCTTATCCCGACTCGATCGTACCAAGTCTCTCAGTCCAATTCGCTCGTCTACGGAGCTGCATATAGCCGCATATGGGTTCAGTTCAAATATACTGATCAGTATATCACTCTTACTGATCGAATCTAAAGCTCTGGGCCTGTTTTACTCTATTGGGCCCGATTACACTTTAATGGGCCCCGAACACCTTTTTCAGCCCGTTTCCACTTTTAAAATCCCTTCTTCGGGTTTACTAGGCTCATTTGGTTTATCAATAATCATCGGGTTTCGATCCAAACTCATTGGATAGCCTGGATACTATTTACGATAATTACGTTAAAATTTCGAATAAAATTCCTTTTATGCAGAATTAATCCGTAAAATCCGTAAAATAATCTTAACTCTGCATTTAAAGACTCATATTATCGTAATTAAAATGTACTTATCAAATATGATTTGGGGTATGAAAATCGGAGCTAAATCGGCTCTCGTTCGGGCTCTGTAGTAATACTGCACAATTATATAAATCTGGGTCATTTTTCAATAAAATAATATTAAATTGAAATCTTGGGATTTATCTGCAGGTCAATTCCGACTCTTGGTCACTTACCTAAATTTCGAGTCGTCCCCGGTAATTTTCTTTCCTTTTTCTTTTGTTTCCTTTCTTTCTTTTTCTTTTTCCTTTTCTTTCTCTTTTTCCTTTTCTTCCTTCTCGGCTACGGTGCCGTTTTGGCCCGTTTGCCGTCACCGGCAATCCCGGCCGTCTTGTCGGTCGCCACTGGGCTCAAAAGAATCGCCTTGGCCAATGGATCGTTTGGCTGGGTCGAATCGGAGCTAGGGCACCGCCGTTCGCCAGAACCGACGCGTTTCTTCCTCAGATCTTTCATCCGCTGATTCGCTGGAAATATGGGACGTCGGCGCGCGTTATCGGTACCGTTGGAACCACCGGACATCGCTCTATCTTCTTCGACCTTCGCCTAGGCTCATCGGCTGCCGGTGGTTCGTCGGGCTCCTCGGGTTGCTATCGGGTACGGCTGGGTTCCGTTTTCTTTTTTTTTTAAATTATTATTATTATTTTAATACATTAAATTATATTAAAATAAACCAAATATCCCTAAAAATATCTTAAAAATTATTATTAAATTCATTTAATCAATAAATGAATTTATCAGTCTATTTTCGTATTTTCGATATATTTTTCGATTATTTTCGGGATAATTTTTCGAATTTAAAAATCTCGATTAATTTCGAATTAATTCCGATTAATTCTCATAAATTAGTATCTAGATCAATCGGCTTCGAATTTAAATATTTTCCTCGTTATTTCAACTCGATTAAATTCCTTATTCTATTTTACGTACATTATTTTGTTTCATCCACATTTATCAAATCCGAAACAACCATCTTATGAATCCATTAACATATAATAATGTCATACAATATGGAAATCATAAGGAATATCATACAAAAATTGCGGATCTCACAGAGCCCTTGATCCATAATGACAAAAAAATTTCCTCATTGTCTCTCTTCTACTCTGGGTTCATAACTTTGGCTCTGGCTGCTTCTACTCTCCACCATTTCTGATGTTCATCGCTTAATTTGAAGCTAAAGGAAAAGAAAAGGAATGAGTTCCTTCAATCTACGTGTTGGCTGCCTTTCTACTCAATGGGTTGATGTGCAAAATCGACTAATGTAAAGTAAAGAAAAAGGTTAAAGAAATATAAAAAGGCAATTGAATTTAAAGAAAATAAAAAAATTAATTTTTTTTCTCTGAGCTAGATATTAGAATTAAGAAATGACGTGGAAATAAAAACCAGGTAGCATAAAGTCATTGGCTATAATGGCCACATCATCAAGTTTTTTAATGGAGTTAACTTTTAGGGTAAAGTAGCTAACAAAAAGTGAAGTTTATGTATGGTAATAACAAATATTTTTTTTTTAGGTAGCAAAGTAAAAAATAAAAAAAAATAAAAAATATAGTTTAATTAATATATGAAAAATGATACGGTTTTCCTCTAACCGTAGCATAATATTTGGGATTATACGACGATTATAGTTGTAGCCTAATATAATTGATTATATCACAATTATAACCATAGTTTAATATCATGGAATATACCACGATCATAACTGTGATCTAATATCATGTACTGAACTATGTATGAAAAAGTTATAATTTATGTTACTTGAAAAAAACTATACTAAAATAAATTATGGTTAAAAAAAGTAATTTTTTTAATCTTAAACTACGCTTTCCAAGCGTATTTTATGACTTTTTTTTCTTCTAATAATGCATACTAATATGAATTTGACATTATTCTAAGACTTAATATTAGAATTTTAAACTTGTATATATATATATATATATATATATATATATATATATATATATATATATATATATATATATATTCAAATTTTAAATATATTTCCAATTTTTTAGTTTTTTTATGGTATATTCATTTTTTTCATTTTTGGAAAGAAATAATAAAATTTAAAATATTTTATGGAATAGTCTTTAATGTGAGTAGTAAATTTTGTTTAAGTATTCTTAATTTCGTTAATTTTTGAAAAAAATGAAATTAAAATATTTTACCAAATATTTTGTTAACACAAATGATTGAGATTGACATGTACCTTTAATTTCGTTAATTTTAAAAATATTTTATTAACACAAATGATAAATATATAATTCAATTTTTATTATTTTATGTAAAAAACAAAATATTAAAACTATAATGATAAATCCTAATGACAAATATAGGGTAAATTGTAATGACAAATATAGGGTAAATTGCATAAAAAAATAAGGTAAATTTTATATTGGTTTTTCTGTTTTAGTTTTAATTTAAGATTAATCTATTAATTTAAGAAATAGATATTTTGATTCAAAATTATTAATATAACTGTACAAAAATCGTTATATTAAGTCACTATTAAAAAATTTATAAACTTAAACATTTGTTACTCATAAAATATTTATAATATCTTTCGTTAATATAAAAAAATAAAAATTTTATATAAAATAATTTTTTAAAAAATATTTAAAAATAATAAATAATAAAATAAATTATTGATATTTGAAAATGTAATATTATTAATTTTAATTTAATAATTAACTCATATATATTAATACTATTTATAATTTTAAGGTGAAGTGTCTAATTTAAAAATTAATGAATTTTATTTGAATTATTACGAAACTTTAAAAGCCTCGTTGGAATTTACCTCAAAATATAATATTACCTTCTTTACAAATTTAACTTTAAATTTACAAAGAAATTGATAAAAACAATACAGCACATACAAAAAACAAAAAAAGAAAGTAAAAAAAAGTGGGCTTTCTTCATAGTCATTGCGTACCCTTTCATCTGCCACTGCGGTAGCCACAACCGTTCTTCTTGTCGCCTCTTCCGGCCACCGTAACCTCCCCTGGCGTTCTTCTTCACGGCTTCGCCCTCCATTTTGAGCACTTCCAGGTATTCTGTGGTTTAGGGCTCAAGTTATTGTAAAAGTTCGTCTAATCTTTTTTTTTTTTTTTAATTAGATTTCAACTAAGTTTAGGAATTTGATTTGATTAGACCTCAAGAAAAATGCCTCCCGCGGCTCCTCGATCGGGTGATGCGATCTTCGCCAGCGTCGAACGCGTGGTAAGATAAAACACTGCTAAAAATTCCTTAAATTTGTCATACTGTTTGGAAAATTCGTGCACGGTTTGATTTCTTTTCATGTCATGTTTTCTCGTTTGATATATTGCAAAAGAAAAAAAAAAAGCCTTTAAACTCGTTAAATTTAAGTTTTGAGGGTTCTGTTTCGTTTGATTTGTTCTCATTTCCTGCATTGGTTGTACTATTCAGAGAGATAGAGAGAAATTTTATGACTCGAGGAGATCTGATTCTTATAAGTTTGATTTCTAGAATCTGTATGATATGCTTTTGGGTACCGAAGGCAATTTATTCTGCCGATTGTGTTGCTGTTGATAACTGATAATGTCGATATATTGGAATTTGAGTTGATGTAGAATGCAGAACTGTTCACTTTGACTTATGGAGCAATCGTGCGTCAATTGCTTACTGACTTGGAGGAGGTTGAGGAGGTCAACAAACAGCTTGATCAAATGTACTCTCTCCCCTTTGGACAAATGTTCTTCAGTTTCATTCAATAGTTATTTACTAGAATCATTTGATCTAAGCATGGTTTATGATGGGTTTGATGTCATTTTTCTCAAAGTATGGTACTTGTTATTTTATTTTATCATTTTGATTTGCTGAAGATCTACTCTTTTTTTTATTATATAAAATGAGCACATTAATCGCTAGTGTATTTGAATACTGCTATCTTATCATGATAGGAGCTTTATGCCAATATATTATTAACATTTGGCTGCATGTGTTTTTGTGTATGCGAAGAATCTACACATGTCTGCATGCATCTTTGTGTTTCTCTCACACTTTTTTAGATCATGCAATCTTTCAACTTGATGGCATGAAGGATTGGCTCACAAACACTATTAGCTGACTTATTTTTGGCCCCCAGACAACTTTTCTACTCCTACATGGAATTAAAAAACTTTATGTTGTGTATACTGCAAGATGTATCAATCTAGCTGGAGAGGGGAAAAATGTAATTTTACTTGGTAGGCATAAGGGCAATGACTTTAAATTGAATGAACCATTGCCTGGGAATTGGAATATTAATATTGAAGATTTACCAATTATTAATTATTATTGTGTCAGAAACATGTGAAGCTAGTAATTAAACCTGGATAGGAGCAATTAGAAATCTCGCTTTCATTGTTAGATGTGACACTCAAGAAGTTGTGAATAGAGGTATCATAAGAAAAGGGTAAAGCCATTACTACATGTTTGGTTCTTCATGAAAACTTCTGGAGCTTTCTACACTTTCATATTGAGTTATCAGAGCATTCTACACCTATGTCTTCATTCATATTCTGTACTCAAATTATTTCCTCAATCTTCATTCCTGTCCATAGTGGATTTAATTTTTATTGGTTAATCCTCTCTATGAATAGTTGCCTAATCTTGTGTGTGTAATAAATGAATTATTTTGCAGTCATTCTTAAATAAGCATCTCATATCCTAACCATTAAGAAAATCAAATGATTATTGTTTGAATGGTCTTGCAAACAAAATTTAGATACCATTTCTTGGCTAGGAAGAATGCATGCTCTCCTATATATTCATTTATGAATTTTGATGACCAGGAAATTAGGTAACTCATTGAAGTTGTTTCTTTAGAGAAACAGTGATCTACTTTTGGTGCTGGGGAATACCATGGGATTCAATTTGGGTGGAATTTGGAGTGAGTAGAAGGAAGCTTTGAGTTTCATTATTTTCACCTATGGAGATGGGGGGAGAAACTTTTATGCATGAATTTGGTAATAGGAGACATCAAAAACATTCATGTTTTTGAATCTGATGATGAGAAACAAGATGCCGACACAATAAAAAAAGGGCGCTAGAGCAATTACTCGATTGCTTTCAACTGGTATTTTATTGGCAATTTACTGTGTGGAAGATATAACAATCAGTTGAAAGGCAAAATTAGTTTTGGGTTAAATTTAATGTAGATGTGGGTTTGAGGCCGGTATAAGGGTCAAGTGATGATGGAAAAGAATCAATCATGGTTCTTTTAAGTAGTTCTTGTCAGACTGTTCTGTAGGCTGGAAACATTAGTTCTTGTGCGTAATGGAGTGACTTAGATATGACCAATATGATCATCTGATGAGGGAAATATGGAATGTATAGGATGTAGTTTTGATGGCTGCACAAGGGATGGAGGAAGGGGAGAGTCGTAAGTTTAGGAGTTGTGTACTTCTGTTTAGATTGCTGACTGAGTTGAATGTCTCTTCCTGCTTTTGCTTTCTTCATTTTAACCAGTGGGCTAAATTCAGAAACTGGATTGTGGTGAGATTCAACTTTCTTGTTCTTCTTTATTGTATGCATTTCGGATGACAAGCATTTCTCAGTGTTGATAGCTTTTTATTTTGTATAATTTAATTAAGAAGTTGATTGCATGATGTGAAAATTTAGAATCCTTAACTACTTCTATTGCCATGCAGGGGCTATAATATAGGAATTAGACTAATTGACGAGTTTCTGGCGAAATCTTATGTGTCCAGATGTGTGGACTTTAAGGAGACAGCAGAAATGATTGCAAAGGTTTACTGTTACCATTAGGTTTATTTTGTGGTCAAATATATATTGATTCAATTTTTCTTTCATATGTTCCGTAATTGCTCTCTGATCTTTTGTCCATAGAATGCTATTTGGATTAGTGCATATTTTGCTTTCTCTCTTTTCAGCATTATTATTAGTATTATTATTTTTTTTTGAGGTGAAGAAAGACAATGAGCAAAGAGTATCGGTAGATTGAATTAACTAATCAAGATGGATGGGTTGGGAACATCGGTCTCTGATATAAATATGTGTAAATCTCTTATTAGATGATTTATGACAACTAGATAATTAGGATTTTTGACAATTTTCTTATTTGGGTTCTTGATAAAACAGAAAATTAAGTAGAGAAGAAGAGAAGAACACGGCTATGGTTGATTCTATCAAACAATAATAAGAGCAGTAATCCTGGAAATCTTATGATAATAGTTCTCTATCTCAGTAGAGTAAATTAGACTAGATATATAGAGAAAGAGTAAAATAACACTTATGACTTTAAGAACTATTTGGACTCCAGATAGGAAACAAACTTAATATAAAACAACTGCTAAACTATAAATAAAAACCCTATATAAAAGAAAAACTTAAACTAACTTCCTGGACTTAAACTGTTCAATTTTCTTGCAATCAGAAAGATTATAAAAATTCCTATGACACCTAAAACTCAAGGAAACAGAGAATAGAATAAGAACCTTCAACTTTGACTTGAAGAAACATAAATTGAAGGCTTAAAGCCTACTTAATTGCCATCTAAGCTTATCACTAGTGGACAACCATCCTTATCACACCTTCTAAACACCTTTTGAGGCTGCTGCCAGTGTGCTCCTTCATTTATATATATATATAAATAGGCAGTAACAGAGTAGGAATATTCCCTTTGACTGAGTTGCTTATATTTTTCTTTCAGCCAGAATAATATATGATTAACTGCTTGTTACAGCATGTCAGGTGGATCACTATTTTATTTTCTTGATTCAAGCAGATCTAAATTTAGGCTATGGATTTAGTGAACTGTTATGCATGATGGTATGTGCTTATTTATTCTGTGGAATCTGCCAATTGAAAGAAGAAAAAAACATGTGTATGAAAAAAATATATAATCCTGCCTATGCATTTTCATGAACGCATATTCATGTTTTTTAATGCCAGTTGCAAGAAGACAATAACATGTGCATGAAAATAAACATGATCATGCGTATTCCTTTTTTCCCTTTTTCATATGGACCATTTTACTGTTAAATGAACCCGAATGAGCTTTCAAAGATTTATGATTCTTATTTCTACATTGCTCTAGGTTTGAAATGTTTGCTGGACTTGTTTATGCTGAAGCCATTTAAGATATCATCTTAGTTCTTTCTGTTTTTTAACAAGTATGAAGTAGGCTACAAATCTTCTCAACCTTGTTTTTCTGGACTTTTATATAGGTGGGTTTCAAAATGTTCCTTGGGGTCACTGCATCTGTTACGAACTGGGATGCTGATGGGACCTGTTGCAGCATTGTTTTGGAGGATAATCCCCTTGTAGACTTCGTAGAGCTTCCTGATACGTGTCAAGGTCTCTACTATTGCAACATCTTAAGTGGAGTCATTAGAGGAGCCCTAGAGATGGTGAGTGTTTAAGGACATCTTTGATCCCATTTTGATTTATAGTTTCAAGACTGATATTTTTCTACCTTTGGTGGGGTCAATACAGTGGTACTTGAAGTATAAAGGCATCTTTGTTCTTTGACTGCCATTGTCAGTCATGCAGTGGCCATTGTAAAAGTACATTGATGTTCTATATCTGTACCACTTTTCATTAAGTGTGATGTAAGTTAGCTAGGTTAGGTTGGTAAAGTAGCCATATGTTATTTAATTTTGAGTATTATTGGTATGGGATATCTAAAAACCTTAACCTCTTTATCATTTTCTTTAAATTATGAGTTCCATCATGATCTCTGGAGAGAGAGACTGAATTTGGCTATCTGTTGTATCGGTATTATTGAATCAATTTCATAATCATGAATGAAACTGATCAACTTCTTCAGTATTGTATGCAATGAATTATTTGTAATTACTAGCAATTTGATTGGGATAAAAGTATTCTCTGTTTACCGGCAGTTTAACCCTTGCCTTAAAGAATTTATCTTGTGTTGTAGTAAAGTTAAACCTATATCTTCTATAATCAAATTTTCATGCGATTTTAAGTTTCTTATGTATCAATCCAGATTATCATCTAATGGCATGCCTCGAAAACTAATCAGTATTTTCAGGCCATCGGTAGTTTTGATGGAGCAATAATTTATCCTTCTGCTACTTAAAGAATAGGAGGGGAAATAGAAAATATAGACAGATTTGCACTTGTTTTAGAATATTCTGAGCTTCAAGCACTCGTAGACAATTTGGGTGTCTCTAGCATTTAGTTGCCTTATCATCTGCTAATGCGAAAGCCCAAAGTGAAGCTATTGGTATCATCTTTGTTTTTTTTTTTCACAGTGCAATTCCCTCTTTTGTTCAGGTGTCAATGAAGACTGAAGTCACCTGGATCCGTGATATGCTTGGGGGAGATGATGCATATGAGTTGCAGGTGAAACTTTTGAAGCAAGTTCCAGAAGAGTATCCATACAAGGATGATGAGTAATATGCAAACGTAGAGCTCGACTTAATATTTTATTTTACGTATTTTACTTATTTTCTTCATGAAGAATAGGAGTTCGACAACATTTCCACTGATAAACGTTTAGCACGCCTCATGGAAGCCGAATGGATATTCCATTTTCTGAATTTATAAATGTTATAATGCCTGTGCTGCATTCAAAAATTTCATATCTCCGTTTATGATCAGTTTGGAATTGTTTTGGTTTGTCATATTGTTTGCCACATCTCATGGTATCTTTAATTCCCAAGGCAATTCCATCCTCTTTTTAGTACTGTTGCAGCTGCTACGGAACTGTTGATGAACATGTTTCTGCCCATTTCTAAAGGTAAGCTTAAGCCAATTCTTATGTCATGAAAATGGTACCAAGGGATGCGCAAGGGGTTGGGTCTACCTGGGTTTACTTGTGAAGAACTGTCGGAAGCGATTTTAGCTTGCAGTGATAGACTTAGGCGTGCTGCTGGGTAAAGGAAGGCGTGCAGTCTTATTCCATCACATCCAATTCGCAGCTCTAGTCGAGAGTTAAATCTTTCAATTTTTAGGAGCCAAATCTCGGTGTTGAGTTTCAGTGGGGATTCTCAGCTCCGAACTGGAACTTGCTGTTTTAAGAGCTTCCAGATTTAGAATTTTAGAATCCATTTCTTTTGTTAGAGGTTTCACCGTCCTATAATCATATTTTAAACGTGTGAAGCTTCGGCATTTTATTTAATACTATATTCATGGCTCTCTTGGGAATGAAAAAAAAGAAAAAAAAAGAGAAATAGAATATAGTAGATGTTATAATCTTTGGTTGATTGGAAAGAAATATAATATAATAAGAATTAGTACTATTATGTTTGGTTTATTCAAAAGAATATAAATAGAATAATATTAAAAGATTATTTGACTCTTTTATTAAATTAATTATAATTTATTATGACACTAATTATAATTAAATAAAAATTAATTATTAATTAAAAACTATCAATTTCTTATTATAAATTATTTTGATTAATTATCACTTAATTATTAATTAAGTTTAATTAGGTTTTTTGGTTACAAAGGTATTAATTAGTTGACTAGCACCTATTTCTTCTTAAAATCTATATTTTTGTTCCTTTCAGCCTTCATTTCGATTTCTAGCCTAGTCTTTTCAAAAAGCACTTAGAAAAGCCTATATTTAATTTTGAAAATTCAAACTTTTTCCATTGATAAAGAGTTTACTTATAAAAGAAATAGAAGTATATGTACAAAGACCTTGAGAATCTAGCTATGTATATGACAATGGCTGTGAAACCAGAGCCTAAAGCTAGCAAAAGACCCAATTGCAAAAACCTCATTTAAATGGTGCCTTTTAATCTTACTTGACAGAAAACAAAGGGTTTACATGAATCTAAAGAAGCAAACCAGATTGACTTCTCTAAGCTAACAAAAGAGTGAGAAAAAAGGAAATGACAAAAGAGAAAGGAATTAAGAAGAAGTAAATAGAAGATATTTTGTTAACTGATTCTTATTATTTACCAAAATAATGACGGGCTATATTGAAAAGTTAAAAATTTATTAACTTTTCCACTCTTTAAAAAAAGGGAATCCGGATTTAAAGTAAAGAAAGTCAATTCAATAAATTGACTAAATTGAAAATCAATGGAATCAAAATTCCAAACCCATTAGTCGAATCAATCAGCGAAAAATGTGGGTCCTAAAGAGAATGCCTTGAATTGCAATTCAGTTCTAACCAAACAACTTGTTAATTCTTGATGTAACTTCTAATGGGACAAAGAATAAAATGAATAATTCAGGTTGACTTTGAAATATATTAGAATATTGATATTACTTCGCAAAGAACTTAGCACAATAGAGTTAATTGTTTGAATTTTATATACTCATATTTAATATGTGATAAAATTATATATGCATGATCTTAAAGCTAGAATTTATATTTGCCTATTTGAACTTGACTTAATTTTGCTTTCTAGGCCAATAATATATGATTTATTCATAGCAGTGTCAACACAGTTTGAATGTGTATCGATACAATATGTTTTGAATATTAACGAGATTAATAGTGTATCGATACTCTATCATGACAATGAAACAGGAGCTTCATGCTTTATTCTGGTACTGATACGATTAAAATAACTGTTGATACAATTATTTTTTTGGTAGGATTTCTCTTAAAGGTATCGATAAAAAAAAGAAAGTATCGATATGTAAGGATGTAAACGAACAGAACGTTCGGTGAACCGTTCGTGAACTGTTCGATTACTGTTCGGTTATGTTCGTTTATTAAACTTAACAAACGAACACGAACAACATTTTTTGTGTTCGTTTATTAAACGAACGAACATGAACAGAGGTGTGGTTCGTTCGTTTATGTTCGCGAACAAGCTCGTTTATGTTCGTTTATTATTCGTTCGTTTAAAGTGTCATTTGTTGTTCGTTCGGTTATGTTCGTTTAATGTTCGTTTGTTGTTCGTTTGTAATTTATTAAAGTATTAAAATTGCTTATATTATATAATTATATAAGTTATATGTTATATAATTATAATATATACTAAAATATTAAAGTCGTGTTTAGTGCATATTTTATTTATTTTATACTTTAAAATTTTTAGTATTAATTTTTGAACTTTTAATGTATTAATTCTTAAATTTCGTTGTGTTATATTTAAGAATTTTATTTGGATGATTTTAAATTGTATTATTGTTTATGTAGGATTTATTATTTATGTAAGATTTTTAATATTTAATATTTAATTTTCAATTTGAATTAATATTTAACGTGTTCGCGAACACGTAAACGAACATGTTCACGAACGCTTAAACGAACATGTTCGCGAACACGTTCGCGAACATGTTCACGAACGAAAACGAATAGTATTAAAAAATAAACGAACGAACACGAACGAACACCTTAACGAACACAAACGAACACGAACAACACTAAAAAATAAACGAACGAACATGAACATCAATCGTTCGTTTGTGTTCGGTTCGTTTACAGCCCTATCGATATGCTTCAAGTTTGGCAAGTTTTAACGATCGAAATTTTTATCTGCCAATGAGAAGAACATTGGGAAATCAACTTCCATAGCCAAAGATTTGAAAGTTTTATATAAAGAGTAAGTTAGAAACTAAACAAAGAGAGAGCCAAATTTCCATATAAAAGTTATACTTGTATCCAAAACTTCAAAAAAGAAAAGAGAAGAGACAAAGATTTCAAACTCCAAATCCATTTTCTCAAAAAGTTTCCTTCAAAGAGCTGGAGAGAGTTATTCAGCCTTTGTAGAATATTAGAAAACCATATTTTTAACCCACTCCTATATTATAAAGGGGAGAATTCCCTAGAATGCCAAATTTGTAAATTGAGGTTTGGGTAGACTAAAGTTTGCTTCTTGAACCAAAAAAGGAAGTTGTTGTAATGTTTTGTAACGACCCGAAACTGTAAACTTTTATTAAAATTATTGTGGAAGTGTAAAAATGTGAGCTAAAATTTTTATTTTTCTTTCCATACATTGTTTGTCATGTGAGTACAATCGTAACTATTTCTAGGTCTCAAATTACCTGGCTTAGTTTAAGGTTATGAACCTAAGGTCCCGGTCTAACTTCTCATTAACCTTTATAGTCATTTCTTAATTTATTACACATCCCAACACATACACAGAAAAGTAATATGTCTGAAGAAGTACAATTAAATAGTATAAATAACTGTACCAATGTGAGCTGTAAAATTTCAAAACATTTACTTCCTGTCGATACTGATACTGATGTCGATACACATCTGATCTGAACCTGTGATGGAATTAGAGGAGCGAGCTTTGAGAAAGCTTAGTAAGTAAACCACACAAGCACATAAAAAATAATTTACATGATATTGGATTTCTAATGTATGTTTAACACATTTCCATTCGATTATTCTTTCTTACCACTATTCCGAATCACAGTTCAAGACTTATCACATTTCGAAACATATCTTGTTCCAAAACGTACTTTGCAGTCGAAACTTATCGAAGGTCACACTTCTCTTAGGTTTATGAGTTGGTCTACTATATCGACGCTGTCAAGTTTTTTAGGTAGGGATGTATTTTGAAATACCTTAATTAGCTATCAAACCTTACCACCCAAACTAATATGGTTATAGGGTTTCAAAATTCGAAACATAGACATATTCAGAAAACCTAAGCTTATTGCAATCCTCATTCATCGTTCTGACACAACTATTCCCGAGTCATATCACTTATCAAAATCTTCATATACCGACAACATCTCTTATTCAAATATATAACTTATATTCGAAACTTACTACACTTTAAAACTTATCTTATTTCGAACATCATCTATATCGAACATTTTTTTCTTATTTGAATAGCTCTCACATCCAAATCATGCTCACATTCGAAGCATAATCCTTATATTCAAACAGATTTCATAGTTTAAACTCCCTTCTCATATTGAAACGTAGTCCTTGTTCCGAAACATATTTCTCAATTCGAAACACATTTTACACTATCTTTGGCTGACTATTCTAACCTGTTAGCAGGGGTGTTACTCACTATTATATTCCTTTAATTGAGAATCCATTACTAACTAATATCATTTCCCGTTAACAGGGCAACCACATGTTTATTTCATATCATTAGGATATGTTCTGTAAACCATGTTTACATTCATAAAGCTTTTTCGAAAATGTACTTCACACTTCAAAACGCTTTTCACTTTTCAAGATACATTTCACGCCTCAAAACACTTTTCAAAGCATGTTCTGAAATTTGAAACACATTTCATAAACTTACTACTATAACCTGTGATCCGAAAAACATATTGAAAGTCATGATTTACATCCTTTCAAAACTTTTCATACTCACTTTATTTAAATCACATAACCTTACTCAATTATTGTAGCAAACCATATTTGCTCACTTTTTTTAAAAATAAAACATACATACATACGTATGTATTTAGTCAATTCACATACTTACTTACTTTAGTCATTCAAATAAGGTACTAAATCACATTTTAAATCACGCGATTAAAATCACACGAGTATACATACTTAAAGCAGTTACTCTTTATCACAACAAATCATAGCTCATAATGATATGGAGACTAGGCATTACTATTACTGTCATGAGAAAAATCATCACTCCATCCTTAAAAGAGGGGTATCCTTCGAAGAGGGAATCAAGTCATCCTCAAAAGAGGGCATCCTCCGAAGAGGGAATAAACTACCCATGGCCATGGTAGGCTGTAGACTGGATCAGGGTCGTACAATATCATCTCAATGCTACCCAAGCAGAGTCACAAATGTATGGGAAAGTATCGTGTCAGACATGTAGAATATGCATAATATGGTTAAGGTCTAGCCCGATCCCAGGCTATCGGCTAGAATCCCCTTAGGTCTCACTCAATTGACCCCTAGGTTTCCTTGACCCGCATACTTTTGAGCCTTCAGTCTCAACACGTACCATTATTATGCTGAAAATATTTTTGCATTCATCTATAGAGCTCATAAAAGTTTTCCCTCATAAATCTCATACATACATATACATTTGTCCGCAAAACTTTGAAATTATATAATTGAGCTCAAATCATAGCAAAACATGCACTCGTAGGTAAACCAATATGAGTTACTGGTCATTCTGAATTTCCTGCTAATTATGGTGAAATCCAAACACAGAGACATATGTCTTACATACTTTCAAAACATGCCATAAGTGAGATTTTAAAGCCTTTTTGATGCAGATATAAACCAATGCAAGCTTTCTAAATCACACAAAATCATAGTATGCATTAAGATGTAAATTATAATATAAAACAAGGTTCACATAAGACCATATCCTTCTCGAAAATTTTATCGTCGATATTTCCACATATTTATAACATTTAGGATCCTTGAGCATCATTTGGTTTTTGCTCTAAGACCTGATTAAACAATACGACGCTACCTTGCATCAAAGAAATTAGTTTATACCTTAAGATACCATCTCATATCCCAAGGATCACTTATCCATATCAATCAATCTTTTCATACATCAAAATTTCAATGTTTCATCAATCACTCATTCTAAATTACACCTAGTCCTTGAACATTCTTCAATTTATATTCTAGGACTCATTTTATTCCATATGATACTACCACGCATCTATGGAATTAACTCTACCTCATAGTGCTACTTCACACCTAAATGATCACTGATCAATTTCATATTCTTATCAATAATCCAAATCACGTATTCTTTCACACTTGTAATTCTTAAACATTATCTAATTTATGTTCGAGAAATCAAATTTACTTCCTATAATGCTACTTGGTAGCTATGGATTTAACTTAGAATTTTCTAATTCAAAACTATCCCATATGATGCTTCTTGCATCTTAAAAGGGAACTACTAACCTGATATCTCGTTTGCAGAGTTTGATAATTCGATCTTACGAATATAAGCGACGTCCGCAATTATATTTTGATAAGGGCTTTCTCATTGTAGTTATCCGTGAGCCAACATTACCCCAGAGACTAGAGCGTTACCCTTGGGCATAGATCCGAAAGTCTCTATATACTATATCGAAAATAACTTAACTGAAACGCCCATAACAATAAACGTTAAAAAAATCACGTTTTTGAAAGTCACATTACAATCGAGACGTAAAGCAATTTATACTTAAATTTGAGACACTAAACATCAGCTAAAACGAGATTATATAGATAATATTTGTACCGACTTTTAAATCTTCCACGAATTACCGTGCAATGATTTTAAAGTCCTAAGATCATCGGAGGTCCAAAAACATGTCAAAATGAGTCAAAATCACATTGTCGATAGCATAGAAGTCTTAATCCGAGATACCGACAATTTACAAAATTTTAGCAATAAGATCGGGTAACAATTGCTTATTACCTAGCTTGCAAGGCAGAAAGCAATTTATATTTCCTTAATCTAGTCAATTCATTTCATTTCCCATTTTAAATCAATTCTAAGGTCTACGTACGTCTTCAGATAGTTTGTACAATTATTTATGATAGTCGGTTTTCAATTCCAAAATGTAAAACAATTTAAACCGAATAATTTCGCAACTTAGGCAATTTAGTTTCACCACGTACAATTATATAAATCGTAGCAAGTGAGATTCACATACTTGAGATTCCGTGCTGACACGTAAATCGAGGCTGAATCGAACTCTCGTTTGTCGTTTATTGTCGCACTACACATTTATATATTTAAATCAGGTCAAATTCGGTCAAATATAAATTTAAATAAATTTTCAAGAATTGAAACGGTCAAACCCGACCACTTACTGGTCTATCGTTAAACTCGAGGCATCACCGAATTTCTCTTTTTTTCCTTTTCTGGCAGAAATGGTTTGGACTGGTTCAGCCCCTTTTCTTCAGCTGAATCGGTCTGAACCGATTCATCACAATCTCGCCTTTCGACTACTTTTTCGATCTTTTCTTTGCCGGTTTCCACTTCCAGTCGCTTCCTCTGGCTTCACGACGCGTGGATTTGGTGGCGGTTACGCCGGGGCTGGTCGGAACAAAGCCAGTTCACCCCTTTCTCCTTTCAGCGTCGCTGCCCTTTTTCATTCTCACCGATCAGCGCCTTTTCTCCAGCCACCGACGCCTTTTTTGTTGTCTACTGGCCAGCAACAGTGAACCCTTCGTCCGATCGATGTCCTTCTCTTCCCTCACTGGTGTGGTTCTCATTTTCCTAGGAGAAGCAGAGAGAGGGATCGGGTTTCCCAATCCTTCTCTGCTTCTGTTTCGTTCTTTTTTTTTTCGTTTTTTTACTTTGCTTTTTTATTTTATTTTATTATATATAAAATATAAAATATAAAATATAAAATATTTTATATTTTAATATAATATAATACATATATTTAAGAAAATTTCTTATAATATAATATTATTATAATAATAATACTAGTATGCCAAAATGTCTCATTTTATTATAATAATATTATATTATCACAATGTATTTTATATATTAATATCCACACACACATGTACATATATATTATTTAATTTATTTCTACAAATATATATGTACATCATATTTTATTTTTATTTCTATTTATTATTATTATTTTTTCAAAAATATTTTTCCATATTTCCAAGATAAATTCTCGATGTGGGAAAATTTTGGGTTATCACATGTTTGCTCTTTCAGTTAGAAAAAAGGCACTAGTAGAGGTTACTTCTGTCAGCCTTGAAAAGGGAAGTTGCATGTTTACTCCTTAAGCTTGTTAAAAAGGAGTGGTTAAGGTTATCCATGAGCATTTGGGAAAAAGGTGTGAGACCCCGTATATGTAAAGTTGTAATGTGTAATGAATGTGAATGGACTTGTAATGTAAAGTATGATCGATGTAAGTCCATGGATTCAATGTATGTATGTGTAATATGATTTCTAACGTACATACAAGTTCCATTGTGTATGAATATGAAGAAATGAGTTCCTATAAGTGATGGATGTGATTGAAACTCAAAATGGGTAGTGTGGTAAATGGATGGAAGCTGCATGAATATAAATGCTTCCATTTGGTTATATATAGTATACCTTTGGACATACAATGAATGCACACAAGTTTCAATGTGCATAAGGTATGAATGGATGCCATTTTCAAGTTATAAAGGTGGATAGATGAGAAAATGGCCATGGCAGCAGATTAAGGATGTGTTGGTGTGAGTTGCAGTAAGAAAACTGCAAAAAATCTGAAAAGTATGAAGGCCAGATCGATCTCATAAGATGAGAGATCGATCTGGAAGAGCCAGAATGCTCTTATTTGGGCAATGGAATAGAGCAGATCGATCTCCTAAGCATTCTGTAATGAAAAGATCGATCCTCAAGCACCAGATCGATCTCCTTAGCTCTCTGTTTGGGACCAGATCGATCTCATGCTTCGACAGATCGATCTCATGCTTAAAATTTCATGAAAATGAGAGATTTAAGGGGACCAGATCGATCTCCTCTTGGACCAGATCGATCTCCTCAAGCTATTTCTATATAAGGAGGGCTGAAAATCTGAAAATTTCAGGAAAAACACCAATCTTCCATTTCTAACCCAAAAACCTAACTTTCTCTCTCTAAAATCAACCATTTTCAACAAGAATTGAGGGGAGACCATTAGACATTAAGTTGTTCATCTTGAGGAAGAGAACAACATAGTTGGAACCCAAAATCCCATTGTGGGTATTGAAGGAGATAAGGGCATTGACATTTAGAGCAAGAAGAAAAATCATATTTGGTAAGATTCTAACACTCCAATCCAAGTACATTGTCTATTTAATTGATTTTGGAGTTGTTCGGCATGAGTATGTATGGATGGAAACACCTAGGTTGTGTTAGAAACTAATGTAACCTAGAAAATGGAATGCCTCTAGGTTATGATAAGTTGTTAGATGAGTAATGTGAGTGATTTGGAATGGTTATGTGGAGTTATAATGTGGGTTTAAGTGAAATTATGAAAATGAGCATGCAAATGCTTGACAAATGCCATAGTGAGGAAATCAATGAAATATGAACACTATGAGCTTGATATCGATTTAATATCGATTTGGAATGAGTTAATAGGCCTAAAAGAATCCATAGATTCGAGTTTTGGATAAAGTAATGAAACGAGGCCTCATAAGTGTTAATAGAAAACTATAGGTTGAATTGACTATAGTGAACGCACGATGTCATATTATATGGATCGAATATAATGCGGGATACGATTTTGTGCAGTCCCGAAGAGTTCGTTGAAGACGAATCGAACCGTACGAGTAAGCAGCTTAAGGAAGTAGAATCACGCATCGCGATTTCAGGTAAGGAAATTCTGTAAGTATATAGAGGTAGCTGCTCGTAATTTGCGGGATTATAGGGTGTTTATGAAATGCATGAACGTTTGAGAAATTGGTTGTTTGGTATGCGAAAATAGTTATAAATATTGGATGATTTGGTTTACATGGATGTATAAAAATGGATAGTAAGGCTAATAATTGCATAAATCAAGTGTTTTGAACGCTTTCACAAAACATGTGTTTGGTTTCAAACGAATTGATAAATAGGTTGGCTATTGTGGTTTGATATTTGTAGCACATGTGAAGTGCCAAATATGTTTTGAGATAGTTTTATAAGCTTATGAGCCGCCTATCATGTTTATGTGAATTAAACCGTGCTAGAGCCTAGCTCGCACCGGGTATTGATGTTTTCACTTGTATGAAACGTGCTGGAGCTTAGCTCACACCTTGATTTGGAAACTATGATGATGTTTATAAACCGTACTGGAGCTTCTGCTCATACGTGGCTTTTGAGTGGTTTGTCTTATGAGTATAACTGTACTAGAGCTATGCTCGTACGCGTCTCTTTATGAGAGGATGCATGAGTCGTGCTAGAGCTTTGCTCGCACAAGTTTGCACATTGTGATACGTATAAGGTTGTGAAAGTTGGTAAGATCCTTAAGCCCTACATCTTTAAGCTAACATCCTTAAGCCCAAAGAGGCGAGGAGGCTCTGTTCGGTGGGGAGGCTCTCTTACGGTGGGATCCTTAAGCCAACATCCTTAAGCCCTGGAGGGGCGGGGAGGCTCTGTTAGGCAGGGAGGCTCTCCTACATGGGTACGGTAAGATCCTTAAGCCCTACATCCTTAAGCCAACATCCTTAAGCCTTAGGAGGCGGGGAGGCTCTGTTAGGCGGGGAGGCTCTGCTCGGTGGGGAGGCTCTGTTCGGTGGGGAGGCTCTCTTACGGAAGGATCCTTAAGCCCTACATCCTTAAGCTAACATCCTTAAGCTCGATGAGGCAGGGAGGCTCTGTTAGGCGGGGAGGCTCTGTTCGGCAAGGAGGCTCTCCTTCACGGATATGAAAAACTCTTGGTATGGGGTAGGTAAGACCTAGGAATGGCACCCCTAATCACGATATGAGTCTACAGAGTATGCTGTACCGTGTATATCACATGGAGTACGATGTACCGCGTGATGGTTAAGTGATGAGAAAGTCTGGCGAGGGATAATCCATCTTCGTGCCAGTATGATACCTCGCACACCTGGACGCGTGTGGTCTGGGATGATTTATGATGTAGTTGGTCCACATGGGAACTTTTGATATAGTGACCTAGTTTTTATACACATGTGTGAATTGTGAAATGAAAATGTGGTTGTGATTGTGAATTGATTTGGTGGTATTTATATGTTGAGAAAGAGGTTTATGATGTTGGTTTAAGAAGGAGGTTTCTTAATGAATTGCCCTTTTTATGAATTTAAATGAGATTGAGCATGAGATGATTTATACATGATGTTCTTTTTACCATGTTTGATATGTCAATGTACATGATTTTGACACATGATATATATGTATACTCATATGGCATAGTTTTATTCCTCATGCTCCTACCATAAATGATTTATGCATAACACTATCAACATGTAGATAGAGTAGTTATCTACCATGCTTGCATTATTGCCTTACTGAGTGTGTGGTTGCTCATCCCTCTCTATTTCTCCCCCTACAAAGCGTGCATAGTAGCCCAGTGAGGACTGAGGAGTGGTATTTTGGACTCCGCTGCATCTCCATCGCTTAGAGGTATATACACAGTGATTCTTTTTGTATCTAAACAATGTAAAAGCACAGTATTCTTTGAGTTGTAATTATGGGGGATGTAGATGTCAGTAAAACATGCTTTTGTATAAGTACAAGATTAAATGCAAATGTATGACATCGTTTTATTTAACTGAGAATGAATGAGATGTGGAGTTTATTGTTGACTTACAGCCCAACAGTGTGTGGTGAGTTAGTTCACGACCGGGTAAGGTAACAGTAAAACGCAAAAATTTTTTAGTGATTTTCGATTAAAGAGAATGGAATTGGGTCGTGACAAAAGGAAAGGTTGTCTCCTTGACCTTACAAAAAGGAGAAGTTGTAATCCATTTTTTGGTAGTGAATTTGGAGGAAATCCTTGGGAGGGCTTAAGGTACAAGACATAGAAGGACAACTAAACCTCTATAAATGGATTGTGTATAACTTCTCTTCCCTACATTCTTATTTTACTTGCTATTTATTGTTTCATCTATTGCTTGCTTGTATATTGCATAAATAGTGTAGGTAGAACTTACGATAGAAAAACTTTAAGTTAGAAAAAGTATCAAGAACCAATTTACCCCCTCGGTTATTTGTGAGCAAACAATACAATTTATAATCTCAGCTCTTTTTCTCTCTTTCTTTTATTTTCAATTTTAGAAAACAAATCCATTTTAAAGATATTGTGAAAATTAGGAAATATATACTATTTAAATGCAATGTATAGATGACATGGAATGGAAGGAAAGTTAAAGTAAAAGGGAGAATATTTTGTTCGAAAAGCAAACCAAGAAAAGAATCTTTATTTGAACTAGGGTAGGACTTGTGTCACGGGTTAAAAGTTTGAGTTGAGCAACAATGTAGTCATAGGCTGAAGTTTTTTTAAGAGCTTAAGTCAGCATTCTAACCTTTTAAATTATTGCTTATATGATTAGAAGCCTCGAAGGAATCTGAATCATGGAAAGCTTGGAGCTTAGCAAGAAATCAAGAAAGTAGAGAAAACCAAAAAATGGGAGAATAAATTGTGATTCTCATTAACTAGAGTAAATTCTATGTTACTATTGATTTTGAAATATTTTTGGATTTTGGTATGACTTCATGTAAAACTTAAGAAGAATATAATTCTAATAAACATGAAAGAATTAATTGGTTGAATCTTATGTATTCATGCTAAGATAAATGATAAGTCAAATATGCATAATCTCAAAGTCATAATTTATCTTTGCATATTTGATCAAAGACATTTTCCTGCAATTTATGCCAATACCATGTGTTTAACTAGTAGAAGCATCGATACAGTTTGAATATGTATGGATATGACATGCTTGAATATTGATGAAACAAATGAGTTTCAATACTCTATCATAATCATGAAACAGAAGCTTTATGATATGTTCTGATACCGAGATAGTTAAGTAAGTATTGATATAGATATGTTTTCTTGTGCAAGATTTCTTTTTAAGGTATCAGTACATATAAGGAAGTACTGGTACGGTTCAAATTTGGAAAATCCTAACGCCCAAATGGTATGTCGTCAGGCTAGCAAAAATAAAATTTTTAAAACCACTAACAAGTGCTAGGGAATAGAGGTCGAATCCATAGGATTGAAGTAATTAAATTAAACCAATTAAAGTTTAAAACAAAAAGGAAAGAGGAGTTTCCAAAAATGGTATAGTGTGAAACCCAAAATTTTTTGTTTCATTACTTATTTGGAAACTAGAAAGAAATTAAGCTACTCAGAATAATATTATGCTGGCCCGAAACAACCGAAGCACTCGGGTTAGTGGCACGGAGCTCGAGGGCACAAAAATCGAGGTAAGATTTTAAGTTCAAGTATTTCCAAAAGATTGCATGTATAATTATATTTTGGTGGTTAGATGGTGAAACTAAGATATTGAAAGTGAAAATTTTAGTAAAACTCGAGTTTACACTAAACCGAGAAATTGAGCCTAGTAAGAGAAATAAATTCGTCATAAATTCTATAAATTCATAAAAATTATTCAAGGACATAAGAAATTAGTATAAGGTATAATTGACTTAGGTAATGAAGATTTAGTGGAAATACAGAGGTCTCGGTAGTCGAATTAATTTTTAAAGTAAACCGAAAACCTTAAGCAATTTCAATCGGTAACGACTAAATTGGGCAAAATGGGCTCAAACAGGGAACTTTTCTCAAACAGGTGGGCCCAAAAATTTTATGAGACATACTAGAGACTTAATATGACACTTGAGAAGTGAAAATTTGGAAGAAATTGGGCTGAAAATATTTTCTATGGATTTTACAAAAACAGAGCTGCTGGTAGGCCTAGGCCTAGCATCTACTGGCCTAACAAAATGGCTCAATTTGATGACCTTCTAGAAGGCTTTTGGCAAGGATTTTCTCAAAATTAAAGTGCACTTTATGTCTTTCTTGAATGGTAAAAAACACCTCGAAACCAGCTGGAACCAGAGAGAACCAATCACTTAAAGTTACCGCAGGCGTCTTCTACAAGGTGAGCTTGTGTAAATTTTTCGACCACCTTTCGACCACTTTTAGAGTTTGGTCAAAAAGGATAAAATATTCCCTCTTAAGGCCTCTACAATATATAAAAAATCCAATAGTAAACAATCTAGTTTGCTGGGTGAAAAGCTAGAGAGAAGAACAGGGGTAGAATCCACCCTGTTTCTGGGTAAGAGAGTGTCACGATCCTCTTCTTGTGACTTTACTTACTACTATCAGTCTGGTTGTGAGTCAACATCCATATCCACATCTCATCCATTTTTTAATTTAAACTCATTAAATGAAATAGAAACTGTACTTTTATAAATATGCGGAAACGTTTACATCAGTTTCGATTATATACATCCCTTTCGTACAAAAGATAGTTTTACTGTGCACTAATTTACATGATACAAAAATTTTCTCTTATAAGTGTATACCTCTGTACTATTGGAGAAATGGAGAACATCGTAGTAGGGACAACTGCAGTAACTCACTACTGCGTAGAATTTGTGGAGGAGGAAAATAAGGGGGTGAGCTAACATGCTCAGCAAGGAAAATATGAAAGTAGGTCAATATCTACACTATCTACATGCTTAAAATATATATACTTTTATTTCCCTTATAAAACATATGCATTTCTTTTAAACAACTTCCATTGGTGAGAAACCATTAATTCACTGGATAGTTACATGCATATTCTTTTTAAAACACACAAAATCACACAGCTCAATCTTTAAAACCACACAGCTTCATTTTTCATTTCACACAATACACACTTATAAATTTCTTTGCCCTTAGCAAATTACTTAGTAAATTAATTTACATGAGACATAATATGGGGTATCGTATCACCCTGTATCACACAGCAGAGGGGACATATGTCACCTCATACAGTAGCGACAAAATGTCATATCACACAGATAAAAGACTTATGGCCATAGTCCGGATTCCAGGCATCACTGATCAGGTGTGCGGAAATCCCATGCTTGGGGAGGCGGATCAACCATCCCTTTAGCCCACACAGAATCACTAAGATATCACGACACATCATACTTCGTGGCTAACGCTCATGGTACAACGTGCTCCCATGGATTCTTATCACCCATTTCTATTATCTCAAAATCACGTGCGAGCAAGTCTGTGCAAGATCACTTGGCAATACACGACAGCTCCAACATGATTTTACTTATCACATAGCAAACATCATAAAACCACGTGTGAGTAACTCAACGTAAGATCACACAGCATACCTGAGGCATTTAGCACAGTTTTGCTTATCACATAGTCAAGTCCATAAAACCACGTGTGAGCAACTCAGCATAAGATCACACAATATACCTAAGGCCTCTAGCATGGTTTTGCTTATAATCACTTTAAATCAAGGGGATCACATCCGAGCATAGTCAGAGTAAGATCACTTTGCAGTACTCGATGGCTTTAGCATGGTTCCCAAAATCTAGTGCGAGCTCTCGAGTGGATCACACAGCTTCACTCAGCTCTAGCACCTTTTGCTTTTCTCAAAATTCTTTTTTTTTTTTAAAATGTCGTGTGAGCAAGGCTGGTAAATCTATCGTTGCCATTTTGGCTCTAGCAGAAGTTCACACAGAAAAGAAATAGATGGCTCAATTCACTAAGTATGAGTGAGAGGGTAATGTCCCTTAAATCACTCATTAAATGCTTTTCGTGTAAAAGAACTAAACTGGGAGCCAGTCTATTATTACTCTTTCTCAAAACACTTGCAAAATATCTTTTCACAACAAAAACATTGAAGGCATGCAATTTATGCATATAAGCTTCTTCTTACACTTAGCTATCACGTAGATATTCCAATGTCTATATACTTTATCGTATTTACTTGCACACAGAAGGTAAGAAACATACGTATAGCTATCACTAATAGCTCGCATAAATCCCTTACCTCGAATCACGCTTGAATCACTTTCCTTGATTTTTAATGCTGATCTTATCGGTTCAAATTTTATCTCCAGGAGCTGTAAGCATTTACTTCTCATGCCAGTATATCATAATATACTTAATTCTCACTTGCATGAAGTTCAATTCAATGCATTGGGCCATTTTACACCAATTTGGTCTCGTTACATATTATTGGACTTTACTCTCTCTTAAGTCATTTCGATTGTTCTAATCGTTTCTTGAGAATCCATTAGACTCCTCAAGTCTACTGACTCATATTGAACAGACATTAATCTCACAATGCCTTAAGTTCATCATTTCCTTCACTAAGGCAATTTATCAAACACCTCATATTATTCATTATGTAATCCAACATATGGATTTCAAAAAGTGATCTTAGAATCATATATACATGCTTAATAACATCTCCACATGCTTAAATCATCATTGACTCCATTCCATTTCAAATTTCTCTCACTAAACCCATTTTATGTCCTAGTTGCTTAAGCATGCTTATGGATGTTTCAGCCAACAATACATACATCAATCAACTCATCAAAATTTCTAGATTAATATACTTGAAGATGGTGTATTGAAATCTTACCTAGCTCGACTTTTTCCTCTTTTTGTCAAATTGGGGAAAAATCACTTTGCTCATTAAATCCAAAGTTTTAGCTTTCAATCTTTGACTTTGTCGTTCTCTTCCTCACTAGGAATAACTTTGCTCAAAGAAATCTCTCTTAAATCTGATTGGAAGGTGATGATTTTTAGAGTGAGAAAGCTAGGTTCTTGTTAAAAATGGAGGAAATTTGGGTTGTCTCATGGAAATGAAGATTCAACTATCGAGTTTTATAGAATTTACCTAATCGGATCGATCTCTTAGGGTGAGAGATCGATCTATCCTTGTTTAAACTCCTTTAGAATTTGACAATACAAGCTAGGGGATCGAGGTACCTATTTAGATGAGATCGATTTGCTCATGAAATGAGATTTGTAAGGGCTGTGAATTTTAATGTAATCTTATGGTTTTTTTTGATGTACAGACAAGTTACATAATATATGAATCATAAGAATCAGATACTTTTAAGTGTTAAGTGTGAATGGAATGCAAATTGGGTATTGAAGAGATTAAATTGAAGTTTAACTTTAAAAATATGGAAAATTGCAGCTGAAATGCTGCAGAATGAATGCCAGATCGATCTTATATGCAAGGAAGATCGATCTCATTGCCTTAAAATACAATACCAAGCATTCTGCAAGAGGGAGATCGATCCCTCACTCAAACAGATCGATCTCAAGTTACCTCAACTTGGACCAGATCAATCTCCTCCCATAAGGCAGATCGATCTCTAGTTATCTCTGGATAGGCCAGATCGATCACCTCTTAAGGTCAGATTGATCTCTAAAGCCTTCTGCCTGGCCAAGATCGTTCTCATTCCCTTTGTGTAGATCAATCTCATGTAAATGGACAGATCGATCTCCTGCCTGCATTGTCAAAATTTTGAAGGAGTTTAAGCAAGGCCAGATCGATCTCCCACCCTTGGAGATCGATCTCGTAAGGCATTTCCTATAAAAACTGGGCAGCTGAATCTGCATTTCACGAAAACAAATCCTTTACTCCATTTTTAACAATAACCTAGCTTTCTCACTCAAGAAATGACCACTTTCCAATCAATTTTGAGAGAAGTTCCTTTGAGTAAAGTTATTCCTAGTGAGGAAGTGAACAACATAATTAAAGATTGTAAGCTCAAACTTTAGATTGAAGGAGAAAAGAGGTTTTTCCCCATTTTTGGGAAAGAGAGGAAAAAGTCAAGCTAGGTAAGATTTCTATACACCACCTTCTAGTATGTTAATATAGACATTTTGATAAGTTGATTGGTGTATATAATGTTGGCTAAAATGTTCATATACATGCTTAAACAACCATGACCTAGAATAAGTTTAGTGAGAGAAAGTTGAAATGACCTGGAGTTGATGATGATTTATGCATGTAGAGATGTTAGTAAAAATGTATAGATGATTCTAAATAGTTTTGTGAAATATATATGTTGGAATGGATGATGATTGAAAATGGATATAAGAGGTGTTTGATAAATTGCCATAGAGAAGGAAATGATGAATTAGAGGCATTAAGAGCTTAATGTCGATTTAGTGTGAACCAATAAGCTTGATGGAACTAATAAATTCTCGAGAAATGAATAGTATAATCAAGAAAAGGGCTTAAGAGAAATTGAGGCCTTATAAGTGTTAATGAACCCAATAAGTAGAATCGATAATAATACACACGAGAATTGTGTTATATTGGGTTAAATTGATGTGATAAGTAATTTGTGCATCTCCAGAGATTTCATTGGAAGCGAATCTAACTACACGATCAGGTAGCTCTAAAGAAGTGGAATCACTCGACGCGATTCCTGGTAAGGGAATTTTGTAAGTATCTAGAGGTAGCTGCATATATTTTAAGGGTAATTATGGGATATTTAAATTGTGTTGGTTACCTAGAAAAGAAATAATGGTTTAGGCTAACGAGTTTAGATATAGATGATTTTAGTTTTGGAAATGAATATTACAAAAGGGGTAGTAAGGCTAATAATTGCATAAACATCATGTTCTAATATTTTTACGTAATACATTGCTTTGGTTTAAGCAAATCTACAGATAGGCTGGCTATTGACTTCATAATTTGTGAAATAGCATGAGTCCGATGCTAATTGTGGTTTAAACGTGTTTTATTGAAATAGAGCCACCTATCAGATTTATGTGATGCTTTCTTAACTGTACTGGAGTTTTTGCTCGTACGTGGGTTGTCATTGATTTTATTATGCATATAACCATACTGGAGTTATGCTCGTACGTGATTTTCTCATTGCTTGTTATGTATAAAACCGTACTAGAGCGTTGCTCGTACGAGGGTATTTAATGATGATGCATGAAATCATGCTAGAGCTTTACTCGCAATGGGCTTTTCACACTGTGATATGTAATGAGTCGTGCTGGATGCCTTGTGTAGACTTTGTGTCACATGGATGAGATACTCGCACGAGACGTGCTGGATGCCTCGTGTAGACTGCTAGTCACACGGATGAGATGCTCGCACATGCACTTTAGACTGAGTAACATGGCATGAGGTAGATAAGACCTATGTCAGGCACCCAAACCATGATATGGGTCCACGGAGTACGTTGTACCGTGTATATCACATGGAGTACATTGTACTGTGAGGTTATGATGTTAATTTGAAAGTCTGGCGTAGGACTAACCCACTTCCATTCCAGCATGATACCCCGCACATCAGGATCCGTGTGGTCTGGGATGATAATGACATAGTTGGCCAACAGAGTCCTCGATTTTATAGTGACCACCTGTCTCACATGATATCACATGGTTTTATATACTGAGTATGTTTTGTGTTATCCAAGGTAGACCCGAGGGAGGGGTCGAACCTTGTGGGATTTTTGTAAAGGATGATAAGTTGTTGTGATGAGTTTTACTGAGTTTTGATTTGATATTAAACTTTGTGGAATGGTTTTATGATGAGTTTTATTATGATGAGCATGAGAAGTTTTACATGATGGTTTTTCATGTTTACATACCTATTTACATGTTTTTCAGTGCATGATATATGTATATACATGTGGTATATACATCACATGGTGGAAGAAGCCACATGGGAATTGGAAAGTTTACTGTGGGAGAAGTATCCCGAGATATTCGTAGATTGAATTGGTTCTAATTTGGAGGACCAAATTTTCTATGTAGGCGAGAATGTGAGACCCCATATATGTATAAGCACGACTTTGTATAAATGTAAATAATGATGTGCTTGTAATGTGAAGTATATGTAATGTAAGTCCATAAGATTATGTACACACTTGTAATAAGAGTTGTGATTATACGTATAAGTTACATTATACGTGAATATGAAGAAATGGACTTAAACATGTGAAGAATGGGAGTAAAATGGAAAATGAGTAGTGTGACAAATGGAAGAAAGGTTTCATAAGTTGTTCACTTCCATTTGGTTTATATTAAGTACCTTTGGTCATACAAAGATTCCACGCAAGTTTCAATAGGTATAAGGTATGAATGGATGTCATTTTCAAGTCTCAAAGATGATTGGATGAGAAAATGACTATGGCAGCAAATTAAGGATGTTTTGGTATAAGTTTCTGCAGGAAACTGCAGCAAAATTTGTAAATTATGCAGGCCAGATCGATCTCATAGGATGAGAGATCGATCTGGATGAGCCAAAATGCATGTATTTGAGCAAAGGAATAGGGCAGATCGATCTCCAACGGAGCCAGATCGATCTCCTAAACATTCTATAATAAAAATATCGATCCTCAAGCATACAGATCGATCTCCTTAGCTCTCTGTTTGGAGCAGATCGATCTCAAGCTTCGATAGATCGATCTCATGCTTAAAATGCCGTGGGAAAGAGAAATTTAAGGGGTGGGTCCAGATCGATTTTCTCATTGTGTAGATCGATCTCCTCAAGCTATTTCTATAAAAAGGGCATTGAAAATCTACAGATTTCGGGACAAAACCATTTCCTTCCCTTTCTAACCCAAAACCTAGTTTTCTGTCTTTAAATCCAACCATTTTCAAGGAGATTTGAGGGAAGACTATTAGAGGCAAAGTTGTTTACATCAAGGAGAAGAACAACATAGTTTAGAGGCATTTACCCATTTGTTGGATTGAAGGAACAAGGGCATTTCTATTTGGAGCAAAGAGGAAATCCAAAGAGGTAAGTTTCTAGTGCACAAATCCAAGTACATTTGTCTAGTTAATGATTATGAAGTTGATTTGGGTATGCACATTGTGGGTAGAACTACTTAGAATGCCATGAAATGAATATAACCTAGAAATGGGTTAGTGTGAGAAGTGAAATGTGGTGGAATAAATGATGAATGGGATATCTTAAGATGATAATGGTGTTGAGGAGATAATTTTAAGATAATAATATGGAATGAATAGAGAGGCTTACCCAAAAGGGGTAAGATGAGCGTTTAAGGCATTGGGTGGAATATATAGTTGAATGAGAGTTAGCAATACTAACTCGAACGTATGATGAATAAATTGTAGCTTCCGAGGATACGCCAGAGTGTGTTGAGCCAAGAGCGTGAGAAGCTAAGAGGAAATGAGTCACACCAAGTAAATCGATGTAAGAGAATTGTGTGGACTTTTAGAGATATCTGTGGGCACTTTGGGCGCATTAAATGCTTTGCTAGAATGCATGAGATATTAAGAAATGATGTTGGGTGATTGAAGGGAAAAAAGTTGGGCGTTTGAGAAATGTGCATGAAAACAAAAGCATATTGCTTTGAAAATCATATTTTATTGCTTTTTAGCAAATGATTTGGTAGGTTGGCTAATATTTGAAATGATTTGCAAAAGAGTTGAATTGTTTTGGTTTGTTAACCATACTTTGCAAAGAATTGAGCCACCTAGACGATTTCGTGAGAATGAAAGCGTGCTAGAGTAGTACTCTCACGAGATTTGCTGTGTTTTATACGCATTAGTGCTGGAGCTTAGCTCGTACTAGTTTTTACATGATTTCATACTGGTTTTGGCATGGTGCTTGGAGCTTAGCTCACACTAGATGCCCACCTTGCTTGTTGCCGTGCTTGGAGCTTCGGGTAGACTGGGTGTCACATCGATTAAGTAGGCTCGCACGTGCATTGTTTTGACATGAATGATTAGCCGTGTTAGGAGCTTCAAGTAGACAAGATGTCGTATCGATTAAATAGGCCACATGTGCATTTTGAGATGTGACGTGATATGATGTGTTGATTGGGTCCACGGAGTGCGTTGTACCGTGCATGTAGCATGGAGTACGTTGTACCTTGTTGAGATTGTGATGTGTCGTCTTCAGACGAGATCTGCTATGGACCAGTGGGTTGGATTTGACCCACCTCCTGTGTGGAAGCAGATAGTGGTGATATCCTACACACCTGATTTGTGTAGCCGGTATCACAGGCTATGGCCACAGACCTAGAGGTTATTACCTTTTATTGAATTGCCTATCTCACATGTCTAATGCTTTGTGAATAAATCCATGTTTGAAATGATTTATGGGTCAGGACAGTCCGAGGGAGGGGCTGAGACTTGGCAAGTGTTGAAATGTTTTGAGTATCGATTGTTAATAGTTTAAAAGTGCACGGATGCATGATGTTTAATGCCATGCTTTATTGTGAAAAATGCATGATGGTTAATGCCATGCTTATTTGAGAAAACGCATGATGGGTAATGCCATGCTTTATTATGAAAAATGCATGATGGTTAATGCCATGCTTATTTGAGAAAACGCATGATGGGTAATGCCATGCTTTATTGTAATTTATGCATGATGATTTATACCATTCTTTGACTTGAATTGTGCACTGGATTTTAATAGCATGAATGGTTTACATACCATTAACACAATCATACACTCATATTTTGAGACAAATGATGAACTAAATGCTTTTGAGCATGGCATCACGATCACGTAGATAGTGCAGTATCTACCTGTTCGCATGATTGCCTTACTGAGCGTGTGGTTTGCTCACCCCCCTTATTTTTCCCCTCTCTACAGAGTGTTGAGTATAGATTGAGTGTGACTGGAGGCATTGCCTTTTGGTAATCCGCTGCATCTCATCGCGTAAGGTATACACACTGTTGTAATTTTGTATCTAAACTTACGGTAGCACAGTGGCATTTTTTATGTAACTATTGGGGATGTAAAACAATGTAGATGCATGTAACAACTCTGATATATATATTTATACAAGTGTTTACTCATAAATAATATATAAATTAAATTAGTATGGTGGAGTGAGCTAGACGTCGACACACACCCCAACTATTGAGGAGATTTTCTGTTCACGATTGTGGTAAGGACGAATAATAAATGATGCATAAAAATGCAAAAAATTTGTACGTATTTTGGTAAGTTGAGGGTCGTGACAGAAGTTGGTATCAGAGCTTGAGTTGGTCTGACGTGTGTCATGGCTAAAATAGTTAATAAGTTGGAAACTTTCATCCCCCTGTTTCTATGCTTGTTTAGATACAATTATGTGTGTGTAGATGGGTTGACTAAGTAATTGGTTGTGAATGTAGGAAATTAAGTAAATATGCCTAACACCAGTTGCGGTAGAGGGATGAGAGCGCAGGCTCGAGGCCGTATAGGTAAGCCTGGGGGTAATGTTGAGCTAGAAACACATGAGGTTCAGGATGATATTGAAGTGGAGGTTGAGGTTGAGCACGCTCCACAGGGTCCAGAGGAGAGACCTGAGAGTACTGAGGCTCGTTTCGCGAGGATTGAGCGAAGTATTAAGATGATATTGGAGTTGGTCACCCAATCTTTACTTGGAGTAGGCAGTAGACAGAGTCCCGCTACATAGGGTGATGCCAAGCAGGCGGCAGCTTTTGAGGCACGACAAGGCAAGCCCAGAGGCCATAAACGACAGATACCCTACCCACACTACGTCGGTTGCTACACCAGGCAGTAAAGGTTGGGGATATGGATGCGATTTGGATAGATTACGACAATTCTAAAACTTTGGACCGTCGTCTTTCAGCGAAATTAAGGACCCAGTGGTAGTGAGGATTGGACTAGTTAGACGAGAAGTTGTATGGGTTCTTTGAGTGCACTACTATCGAGATGGTAGCGTTTGCAGCTTTTATGCTGAAGGGATCAGTAGAACATTGGTGGAAGTCCACCAGGCCTATTTTGAGAGCCCGACATACTGAGATCAGCTGGGATATATTTTTGGAGGCCTTCTGGAGACAGTACGTTTCGGATACTGCGCAGTGAAAGATGAAAATGGCATTATTGGGATTGACCCAAGGGAGTAGGACTGTGGATGAGTACGAGATGACCTTTATCTCCCTGGGCAGGTATGATCCCAACACTATGAGTAATGAGGTCGAGAAGATCCAGAACTTTATGGATGGATTGAGACCGACCATCAGGTCTAGATTGGTTCCTCTGGATATACCGACCTATGAGGAAGCAGTGCGCATGCGCAATTATGTGAACAAGATGTTGATATAATCACCTCAGAGTTTGGAAAGGTTGGTAAAATGAGGGACAGAGAGAGAGGAATAGACCAATGATGGATAGAGCCTTCAGCTTTAAAGGAAGCAAGAGGTTTGCTCGGAAGAGGCCTAGGATAGAGGAGATTCGAGAGAGGATAGTTAATACTCCTATGTATCCGGCCATTACTCCAGCTAAGGGAATTATGATTAGAGGGCCACGGCCTACGATAGAGCAGTGCGACAAGTGTGGCAGGTACCATGGTACTCGATCATGCTATGGACCTCAGGTAGTATCCTTCAGATGTGGGAAGCCAGGGCACATAATTAGAGATTACCCAAAGATAACAGAGAGAGCGCCACAGAAGGGTAAGGAGCTAGAGAGAGCTCCAGTTGGTACAGCTGCCCCGAGGAGGAGGGCTACAGCTGAGGAAAATGGGAAGCAAGCAGTGGGTGTGAGCAGAGGACAAGTGTACACACTAGATCAGGACACTGCGAATCAGTCATCGAATGTGGTAAAAGGTACCATCCAAATCTTTGATCTAGAAGCATTTGTACTGTTTGATCCTGGTGCCACGCATTCCTTTATTTCACCATCCTTTGCATGTAAATTGTTGAAGCATGTAAAACCCACACTGCTTGATAAGATGTTGATGATATCTACCCCTATGAATGATAGTCAGTTAACTGAGCATGTATATAGAGATTGTAAGATGAAGATAGAAGGTAAAGAAATGGCAGCCGATTTAATTTTATTAAATATGACTGATTTTGATGTGATCCTAGGAATGGATTGGTTGGCTGTCAATCATGTTGTGATGGATTGTCATGCAAAAACTTTGATGTTTCCAAAGATAGACAACCTTTTATAAATTTGGTGAAATGAAAAGAAATGATATGTTATTGCGATTGAAAAGAGTATAATCTAGTTACATGGTAATTTAGAGATAAATTTGATTTTTCATTTATGTATGTGATGTGATGATTTATGTTACTAACGATGGAAAGGATAATGTGAAGGGTTCATCGCTTATGTGATTGAGACGGATAAGGCACGTCCGAAATTGGGAGACATTCCAGTGGTTAAGGAATTTCCAGATGTCTTTCCAGATGAGTTACCAGGGTTACCTCCAGATAGGGAGATGGAGTTTAGTATAGACTTGGCACCCGGTACAGAGCCGATATCCAAGCCACCGTACAAAATGGCTCAAGTTGAGTTGAAAGAACTAAGGAAACAACTGCAAGAGTTACTGGAGAAGGGGTTCATTAGGCCGAGTGTCTCACCTTGGGGAGCACCGGTTCTATTTGTGAGGAGGAAGGATGGAAGCCTCCGACTGTGTATAGATTATCGATTGCTGAATAAGGCCACCATCAAGAATAAGTATCCCCTTCCACGCATCAATGACTTGTTGGATCAGCTTAAAGGAGCACTGGTCTTTTTCAAGATAGATCTGAGGTCTGGGTACCACCAGTTGAGGATACGGAGTGGAGATGTACCTAAGACAGCTTTTTGCACCCGATATGGACATTATGAGTTTATGGTTATGCCATTCGAGTTGACGAATGCTCCTGTCACTTTTATGTCGTTGATGAATGAGGTATTCCACCAACATTTGGATCGATTTGTGATCGTGTTTATTGATGATATACTGGTGTACTCAAGGTCTAGAGAGGAGCATGAAAATCACCTAAGAATTGTGCTACAGACCCTCAGAGAGAAGAAGTTGTATGCTAAACTCAGCAAGTGCGACTTTTGGTTGGAACAGATGATAATTCTATATTTTTAGAATTATTTGTGCTTAATTTCCTAATTAATTATTTAAATCCCCGATTTATTTTGTTAATTATCCCCTTTTATGTAAATAAAATTTTCATGTTTGCAGATAAATTAAATTCGAATAAATTTTGAATATTTCGGTAGAAAATGAATCGAAATTGAGCTAAAATCAAGATTGGACCACGCGGACAACACGAGCCTAGCACATCCAATTGGATAAAAAGACAGATGACATGAAATATTATTTTTCAAGGAGCCAATGGTGTGAAGACAAGTGGTCAAACAATGCCAACTCATCTAGGATGAAAAAATTACAATTGTACCCCTAAATATGTATATAAATAGAAAATGATGACAATTGTAAAGGGTAAAAAAAAATAGGTTAGAATAGTTTTACTTTTAGGTTACCTTAAAAAGTTTTTTTTTTCCTGGTTTTAATTTCATTCGGCGGCACAACATATTTTTTGAGTCTTCCAGTTTTCTTTTCAGCAGAGCTACTATTGTTATTTTTATGAAAAGTTTTCTCTTTAGTTCATCAGTATCATTGCTTAGAAATAGTTATTTATCATTTCAGTTTGTTTCAATTGTCATCATCTTGTTTTTGCTATCTGTTTTAATTTCCCTTCGGTGATAGGCTAAAGTATCTGTAAATCTTGATTCATCAATGCCGATTATGAGTTTTGATTCATTATTGCTGATCTAAAATGTTGGTGGATGAATGAATGAACCCGTGACTATTGAAAGAGATCATGGCTACTGGAAGAAACCAGTTGATGTTTGATTAATCTTCTTCACCGTGATCCAATGTTTGTGAATGAAGAAATATCTCAACATCTACTCTTCATGATTCACTGTTTGATTAATAAAAATAATTCATGCTCTTTTTCATCAATCCATACTGTGAACGTCTTTTTCTTTTTAGTTCTTCATTTTGAATCAATTGTTCATTTAGTTTAATTCTTTTAGTTTCTTCACTTATTAGTAACCTTGCTTCCAAGTTATGTTACCATTAGTCTAGTTTTGCTTCATGTTAGTATTGTCATCTCTTACCGTGATTACTGCAGTGGAAGGTGGTGTGTTTCCTCTCTGTTCTCCTCTGTTTTATGTGTGATTTACTGTTATTTTCCTTTTCCTATTCTAGCTATTCAGTTCAATCATATTAAGGATGCCATAGGTTATTCACTGCCTTGAACTTACATACTACAATTCAATGTTTGTGTTTTATCTATTTACAGAATTGCTTTGCTGAGAATTGGAGAATTGTTGTTACTGAAAGTTGTGATATGCAACCCTCACAGTACCGAGAGTGTGTAGGGCTCATCTGAAGACAACAGTGAAGAGAAATAGATCAGAAGCACTGGTAGCATTACAGAACAAGACCGGGAGCTGGGTTAGCAACAGCAGAAGCAGGACCCGGCAGGAACAGCAGAGTGAAATCGAGAGCAGTTGCAGCAGCCGAAGCAGAGCATGGAGCATGTACAGCAGCACCACCACTAGCTGAACACGACAGGGCTAGCATCAGCAATACGCGGACAGGAGCAGTTAGCTGGGTATTCCGTGATATCCTGGAGGAAGAACACAACTTGGAAAAGGAAGACACGTCTGGAGCCGAGACTGCTGGAAATGCAGATTTGGTGAAGACGTGAATAGTAAAGGGAAGGATAAATTTAAATGAATAAGGCCACGTTTGGCTGGTTTGTTATGGTGGATTAATTCATTTTTGCATGCATATTAGTTAGATTAATTTCAATGTTTTTAGTTAGCTTAGTTAGATTAATTTCAATGCACTAGTTTAACTTAGAGTTAATTTGGGTACTAAGTAATTTTTTGTTCTAGCATTAGGGAGTTGCTTAATAATAATTTAGATAAACTCATTTTATGCATTTTAAATGTTAGTAAAAATTCCAAAAATTGTTTTTCATGCATTAGTTAATTTTTATTGTTAAGTTAGTAATTAGTGATAACTAGGATTAATTTAGATTTGATATTTTAGACTTTTAGAATTTGTAGTTAATTTCTTTATATATTGGCATTCTTATTAGTTAGTTTAATTAGTGTTATTACTTTATTTTCATATTTGCATTTTATTGCATTTTAATTGCATTAATTCATTTTAACTGTTTTAAGTTTCTTTTGTAGGTTATTTGCTTTTAATTGCTCGGAGTAATGTAAGTAATTTTTGTTCAGTTTTATTTCCTTTAGTTATTATTATTTTATTGCTTTCCAGTACTATTTTTAATTAGCCTTAGTAGATCACCCTCTTTAAATTCATAATTTGCTAGGATATACTTAGGGTAAGATTAACCGGTAGTTAATTAGGCTAACAACTTCTTTATGGGACGATAATCTCGGGACTCAAATCCCATTATTACTTGGACGACCCGTGCACTTGTGGATAAGATACCCTTAGGGCTCTTTAACAGATCTCTTTTCTAGGTCACATTGTATCGAAGGATGACGTGTCAGTGGATCCATCAAAGATTAAGGCAGTGACGCAGTGGCAGAGACCCCAGACAGCGACAGAGATCAGAAGTTTCCTGGGTTTAGCTGGGTATTATCGAAAGTTTGTAGAGGGATTTTCGAAGTTAGTTGCTCCTTTGACACGTCTCACGAGAAAGAATATAGAGTTTGTGTGAGACGATAAGTGTGAAGAAAGCGTTGAGGATTTGAAAAGAAGATTAACCACAGCTCCGATCCTCACCATTCCTACCAGCTCAGGAGGTTTCTCGGCGTATGCAGATGCTTAACGCCTAGGATTGGGCTGTGTATTGATGCAGGATGGGAAGGTAGTTGCATATGGGTATAGACAGTTGAAGGATCATGAGAGGAACTACCCGACCCATGACTTGGAGTTGGCAGCGGTGGTGTTTGTGCTGAAGATATGGTGCCACTACCTCTATGGTGAGAGATTTTAGGTTTACACAGATCACAAGAGCCTTAAATACTTGTTCTCACAGAAAGAGTTAAACATGAGACAGAGGAGATGGCTCGAGCTGTTAAAGGACTATAATTATGAGATCCTGTACCACCCGGGTAAAGAAAATGTGGTTGCTGATGCATTGAGTAGGAAGCATCTCAAGATGGTGTCATTTATGATGATCAGGGAACACGAACTGTTGGAACAGTTCACGAACCTTAGTTTGGATATGATCCCGCCCAGTGCTGATGGTGGATTTATGATAGCTAGCCTACTGTTGGAATCAGATCTGGTAGATCGAATCCAACACGCTCAGCGAGTTAATCAGCAGTGCAGTGATATTGTTGGGCAGATACAGAGGGGTACATAGATGGATTTTGAGTTGAGTTTCGATGGATTATTGAGGTTCAGAGGTAGGATATGTGTTCCTGATGATGCAGAGATCAGAAGATTGATCTTGACAGAGGCTCACTCATCGAAGTATACGATACATCCAGGGAGTACTAAGATGTATCAAGAGCTTCGAAAGGCTTATTGGTGGTCTGGGATGTAAAAGCACATTGTTGAATATGTTTCTAAGTGTCTCGTTTGTCAGCAGGTGAAGGTAGAGCATCAGAAGCCTGCAGGGTTATTACAGCCTCTACCGATACCGACATGGAAGTGGGAGCACGTCACCATGGATTTTATGATGGGATTACCGAGGACCCGAAGAGGTCATGATGCCATATGGGTGATTATGGATCGGTTGACGAAATCAACCCATTTTCTAGCTATGAGAGGTACCGATACTCTGAGCTAATTAGCGAACTTGTATATAAGTGAGATAGTGAGGCTACATGGGATTTCAGTGAGCGTTGTTTCTGATAGGGATGCCCGCTTCACTTCCCACTTTTGGGAATGTTTTCAGGAAGTGATGGGGACCCAGTTGAGTTTTAGCACCGCGTTTCATCCTTAGACAGATGGTCAGTCAGAGAGGACTATACAGATCCTGGAGGTATGTTGAGAGCGTGTGCATTGGATTTTGGAGGCTCCTCGAATGACCATTTGCCACTAGCAGAGTTCACCTATAATAACAGTTTTCATGCAAGTATTGGGATGGCACCATATGAGGCATTGCATGGGCGTAGATGTTGTTCCCCTATTGGATGCGAAGAGGTTGGTGAGAGACAGATCTTTGCTCCTGACTTGGTTAGACAGGCATCTGAGGACGTCCAATTGATATGTGAGAGGTTACAGAAGCCTGCAGGGTACGGACAGCTTAGAGCAGGCAAAAGAGTTATGCTGACAAGAGACGGAGACCGCTAGAGTTTGTTGTGAGTGAGTCGGTGTTCTTGAAAGTTTCTCCTTCGAAGGGTATTATGAGGTTTAGTAAGAAGGGCAAGCTGAGCCCTAGATATATCAGACCCTTCGAGATTTTGGAGAGAGTGGGAGACAAAGCTTATAGATTGGCATTGCCACCGAAATTGGCAAGTGTTCACAACGTCTTTCACATATCCATGTTAAGGAAGTATCACCCAGACCCAGGACATGTGATAAGATATGAGCCTTTGGAGCTCAATGAAGGTATGACATATGTTGAGAAGTCGGTTCGGATACTGGATAGAAAAGATAAAATATTGAGCCGAAAGACAATTCCCTTGGTGAAGGTTCTTTGGCAACATCACACGGTGGAAGAAGCCACATGGGAATTGGAAAGTTTGATGCGGGAGAAGTATCCCGAGATATTCGTGGATTGAATTGGTTCTAATTTGGAGGACAAAATTTTCTAAGTAGGCGAGAATGTGAGACCCCATATATGTATAAGAACGACTTTGTATATATGTAAATAATGATGTGCTTGTAATGTGAAGTATATGTAATGTAAGTCCATAAGATTATGTACACACTTGTAATAAGAGTTGTGATTGTACGTACAAGTTACATTATATGTGAATATGAAGAAATGGACTTAAACAGGTGAAGAATGAGAGTAAAATGGAAAATGAGTAGTGTGACAAATGGAAGAAAGGTTTCATAAGTTGTGCACTTCTATTTGGTTTATATTAAGTACCTTTGGTCATACAAAAATTCCATACAAGTTTCAATAGGTATAAGGTATGAATGGATGTCATTTTCAAGTCTCAAAGATGATTGGATGAGAAAATGACTATGGCAGCAAATTAAGGATGTTTTGGTATAAGTTTCTGCAGGAAACTGTAGCAAAATCTGGAAATTATGCAGGCCAGATCGATCTCATAGGATGAGAGATCGATCTGGATGAGCCAAAATACTTGTATTTGAGCAAAGGAATAGGGCAGATCGATCTCCAATAGAGCCAGATCGATCTCCTAAACATTCTATAATGAAAAGATCGATCCTTAAGCATATAGATCGATCTCCTTAGCTCTCTGTTTGGAGCAGATCGATCTCATGCTTAAAATACCATGGAAAAGAGGAATTTAAGGGGACCAGATCGATCTCCTCCTTGTGCAGATCGATCTCCTCAAGCTATTTCTATAAAAAGGGTATTGAAAATCTGCAGATTTCAAGACAAAACCATTTCCTTCCCTTTCCAACCCAAAACCTAGTTTTCTCTCTCCAAATCCAACCATTTTTAAGGAGATTTGAGGGAAGACTATTGGAGGCAAAGTTGTTCACATCAAGGAGAAGAACAACATAGTTTGGAGGCATTTACCAATTTTGTTGGATTGAAGGAACAAGGGCATTGCTATTTGGAGCAAATAGGAAATCCAAAGAGGTAAGTTTCTAATGCACAAATCCAAGTATATTGGTCTAGTTACTGATTATGAAGTTGATTTGGGTGTGCACATTGTGGGTAGAACTACTTAGAATGCCATGAAATAAATATAACCTAGGTTAGTGTGAGAAGTGAAATGTGGTGGAATAAATGATGAATAGGATATCTTGAGATGATAATGGTGTTGAGGAGATAATTTTAAGATAATAATATGGAATGAATAGAGAGGCTTACCCAAAAGGGGTAAGATGAGCGTTTAAGGCATTGGGTGGGATACATATTTGAATGAGAGTTAACAATACTAACTTGAACGTATGATGAATAAATTGCAGCTTTCGAGGATACGCCGGAGCGTGTTGAGCCAAGAATGTGAGAAGCTAAAAGGAAAAGAGTCACACCAAGTAAATCGATGTAAGGGAATTGTGTGGATTCTTAAAGATATCTGTAGTCAATTTGGGCACATTAAATGCTTTGCTAGAATGCATGAGATATTAGGAAATGATGTTGGGTGATTGAAGGGCAAAAAGTTAGACGTTTGAGAAATGTGCATGAAAACAAAAGCATATTGCTTTGAAAATCATATTTTATTGTTTTGTAGCAAATGATTTGGTAGGTTGGCTAATATTTGAAATGATTTGCAAAAGGGTTGAATTGTTTTGGTTTGTTAACCATACTTTGCAAAGAAGTAAGCCATCTATTGGATTTCGTGAGAATGAAAATGTACTCGCACGAGATTTGATGTGTTTTATACGCATGAGTGCTGGAGCTTAGCTCGTACTAGTTTTCACATGGATTTCATACTGGTTTTGGCATGGTGCTTGGAGCTTAGCTCGCACTAGATGCCCACCTTGCTTGTTGCCGTGCTTGGAGCTTCGGGTATACTGGGTGTCACATCGATTAAATAGGCTTGCATATGTATTGTTTTGACATGAATGATTAGCCGTGTTAGGAGCTTTGGGTAGACAAGAGGTCGTACCGATTAAATAGGCTCACATGTGCGTTTTAAGATGTGGCGTGATATGATGTGTTGATTGGGTCCACGGAGTACATTGTACCATATATGTAGCATAGAGTACGTTGTACCGTGCTGAGATTGTGATGTGCCATCTTTGGATGAGATCTGCTATGGATCGGCGGGCTGGATTTGACCCACCTCCCGTGTGGAAGCAGATAGTGGTGATATCCCGCACACTGGATCTGTGTAGTCGGTATCACAGGTTATGGTCATAGACCTAGAGGTTATTACCTTTTATTGAATTACCTATCTCACATGTCTAATGCTTTGTGAATAAATCCATGTTTGAAATGATTTGTGGGTCAAGACAGTCTGAGGGAGGGGCTGAGACTTGGCAAGTGTTGAAATGTTTTGAGATATCGATTGTTAATGGTTTAAAAGTGCACGGATGCATGGTGTTTAATGCCATGCTTTATTATGAAAAATGCATGATGGTTAATGCCATGCTTATTTGAGAAAACGCATGATGGGTAATGCCATGCTTTATTGTGAAAAATGCATGATGGTTAATGCCATGCTTATTTGAGTAAAAGCATGATGGGTAATGCCATGCTTTATTGTAATTTATGCATGATGGTTTATACCATGCTTTGAATAGAATTGTGCATTGGATTTTAGTAGCATGAATGCTTTCCATACCATTAACACAATCATACACTCATGTTTTGAGACAAATGATGAACTAAATGCTTTTGAGTATGGCATCACGATCACGTAGATAGTGCAGTATCTACTTGTTCGCATGATTGCCTTACTGAGCCTGTGGTTTGCTCACCGCCCTTATTTCCTCCTCTCTACAGAGTGTTGAGTATAGATTGAGCGTGACTGGAGGCGTTCCCTTTTAGTAATCCACTGCATCCTATCGTGTAAGGTATACACACTGTTGTAATTTTGTATCTAAACTTACGGTAGCATAGTGGCATTTTGTACGTAACTATTGGGGATGTAAAACAATGTAAACACGTATAACAACTCTGATATATACATTTATACAAGTGTTTACTCATAAATAATATACAAATTGAATTGGTATGGTGGAGTGAGCTAGACATCGACTCTCCGTCCAACTATTGAGGAGAGTTGCTGTTCACGATTGAGGTAAGGACGAATAATAAATGATGCATAAAAATGCAAAAAAGTTGTACGTATTTTGGTAATTTGAGGGTCGTGACACTAATATATGGTATGGATACAGGAAGTTTGGCATTATACCTGTGCCCTGCTGAGGTAGAGGGGCGTGTTCACGTGCTAAAGGCCATAGGGACAGGCGTCAAAGCTATGCGGAGCCACAGACTGATCAGGCTCTACAGGACCCTATTGAGAGACCAGGGGATACTGAGGCACACTTCGCTAGGATATAGCGGAGTATTGAGTGCCTTGTGGATATAGTCACGCAGGCGTTGGGTGCTGGCGATAGACGAGATCCAGCCGTGTAGCCTGCTACTACTGGACAGACAGCTGCTGAGGCAGAGAGACCTCAGACTACAGGGACTGTTACACCTCCCCTAGTTCAGGATACGATTTCTCCTATCGCTTTACAGTCGAGAGATAGTGACCTGGGTTATGATTTTCAGTTCAGTAGGTTACGACTGTTCCGAAAGTTGAAACCTCTAGTATTTAGAGGGTTGAATGACCTAGTTGTGGCTGAGGATTGGGTGTATGAGATGAAGAAATTGTATGGGTTCTTCAGATATACATCAACTGAGAGAGTTTTCTTTTTACCGTATTTATGTTGTAAGGTGAGGCAAAGCACTGGTGGAGATCCACCGTATCTATTTTGAGAATCTGACACTTCGAGATTACATTGGAGATATTCTTGGAGGCATTTAGGAGGCAGTATATTCTAACCACTTCACAGAGGAAGCTGCGAATAGAGTTTATGAATTTGGTTAAAGGGGACCGCTTCGTGGATTAATATGAGTCCAGGTTTATATCCTTGGGGAGGAATAACCCTGATACATTGAGCAGTGAGGCTATGAATGTCCAGAAGTTCATGGATGGACTGAGACCAGCCATCAAGTCTAGATTGGCTCCGTTTGACATCCTCACTTATGAGGAGGCAGTGCGCATGGCGCAGCTATGTGAATAGGACTTTGAGTAGAATGCCTCTGCATTTGCAAAGGTTAGTGGCAGGAGAGATAGAGACTAGAAGAGATCAGGGGTTGATAGAGTGGATAGGCGAGGAGGTCAAAGACTATTTGAGAAGAGGCCAAAGATTAAAGGGCTGTAGGAGAGAGCTGCTAAACCTCCTGTGTACCTAGCTTTAGCTCCATCGAGGGGTGTAGTCATTGGTGGACCACGGCCTACTATCGAGCAGTGCAGGAGATGTGGTAGATTTCACAGTACCAGGCCTTGTCTGGTGACCCCTATTATGTCTTTCAAATGTGGGAAGCCAAGATATATCGCGAGGTATTGTCCAGAGATGATTGAGGCTGCCCCACAGAAGGGCAAGGTGTCGGAGAGAGCTCCTGTTGAGACTTTTGCTCCAAGGAGAAAAGCTACAGGTGAGGAAAAAGGGAAGCAAGCGGTTGGCAGAGGATGAGTGCATGCACTGGACCAGGACATCATAGACACTTCAACGAATGTGATTAAAGGTACCATCCTAATTTTTTTATTTAGAAGCATTTTTATTATTTGATCCTGGTGCCACACATTCCTTTATATCGCCTTCCTTTAGACATAAGTTGTTGAAGCTTGTAAAGCCTTCATTGTTAGATAGAATGTTGTTGATTTCTACACCTATGAATGATAGTCAGTTGATTAAATATGTGTATAAGGATTGTAGGCTAAAAATAGGGGTAAAAGATATGACAGCTGATTTAATTCTATTGAGTATGAGCGATTTTAGTGTAATTTTAGGAATAGATTGTTTGGCTGCAAATCATGCTATTTTGGACTGTTTTGCTAAGACAATGATGTTTTCAGAGATAGATAACCTTATTGTAAGCTTTATTGGAAAGAAATGAAAGAACATGATTTTTTGTAAATGGGAAGAGTATAATTTTATTTATCAGGTTTAAGAGATGAATCTACTTATTTATCATGAATGTTAATGTGATGACCTATGATTTCTAACGGTGGAAAGGATAATGTGAAGGGTTCATTGCATACGTGGTTGACACAGATAAGGCACACCTGGAATTGAGAGACATTCCAGTGGTTGCAGAGTTTCCTGATGTCTTTCCGAACGACTTACCAGGGCTACCACTCGACAGGGAAATGGAGTTTTATATAGAGTTGATACCTGGTACAAAGCTGATATCTAAGCCACCGTATAGAATGACTTCGATTGAGTTGGAGGAGCTAAAGAAGCAATTGCAAGAGTTGTTAGAGAAGGGGTTTATTAGACCGAGCGTCTCACCTTGGGGAGCTCTGGTTTTGTTTGTAAGGAAGAAGGATGAGATCCTCCGACTGTGTATAGATTACCAGTTGTTGAATAAGGCCACCATTAAGAACAAGTACCCTTTTCCACGCATTAATGACCTATTGGATCAACTTCGGGGAGCACATGTCTTTTTTAAGATAGATATGCAATATGAGAACCATCAGTTGAGGATACAGAGTGGAGATTTACCCAAGACAACATTTCATACCCGTTATGGGCACTACGAGTTCCTAGTTATGGCATTCGGATTAACGAATATCTCCGCAGCATTTATGGCTTTGATAAATGATGTATTTAAGCCATACCTGTACCAATTTGTGATTATGTTTATTGATGATATTTTGTTTTATTCCAAGTCCAGGGAAGATCATGTGCAGCATTTGAGGATATTTCTACAGACCCTCCGAGAGAAGGAATTATATGCTAAACTCAGTAAATGTAACTTTTGGTTGCAACAGATCTCATTTCTGGGCCATGTTGTATCGAGGGATGGGATATCAGTAGATCCATCCAAGATTGAGGCAGTTGTATAGTGGGAACAACCTAAGACAGTCTCTGAGATCAGAAGTTTTTTGGGATTGACGGGTTATTTTCGAAGATTTGTTGAGGGTTTCTCCAGACTAGTTGCTCCGTTGACACGCCTCACGTAGAAGGATGTTAAGTTCGTGTTGGACGAGGCATGTGAGAGGAGTTTTCAGGAGCTTAAGCATCGGTTGACCACTACTCTGATTCTCACTATTTTTAACAGCTCATGAGGTTTCTTTGTGTATACGGATGCATCACATTAGGGACTGGGCTGTGTACTTATGCAGGATGGGAAGGTAGTTGCATATGGATCCAGACAGTTGAAGGATCACGAGAGGAACTATTTAACTCACTATTTAGAGTTGGCGACTGTAGTGTTTGCATTGAAGATATGACACCACTATCTCTATGCTGAGAAATTTCAAGTATATACGGATCATAAGAGCCTTAAGTGTCTGTTCTCGCAGAAAGAGTTGAATATGAGACAGAGAAGATAGCTCGAGCTCCTGAAGGATTATGATTGTGAAATCTTATATCACTCGGGTAAGGCGAATGTAGTAGCTGATGCTCAAGCATACAGATTGATCTCCTTAGCTCTCTGTTTGGAGCAGATCGATCTCAAGCTTCGACAGATCGATCTCATGCTTAAAATGCCATGGAAAAGAGGAACTTAAGGGGTCCAAATCGATCTCCTCCTTGTGTAGATCGATCTCCTCAAGCTATTTCTATAAAAAGGGCATTGAAAATCTGCAGATTTTGGGACAATACCATTTCCTTCCCTTTCAAACCCAAAACCTAGTTTTCTGTCTTTAAATCCAACCATTTTCAAGGAGATTTGAGGGAAGACTATTAGAGGCAAAGTTGTTCACATCAAGGAGAAGAACAACATAGTTTAGAGGCATTTACCCATTTGTTGGATTGAAGGAACAAGGGCATTTCTATTTGGAGCAAAGAGGAAATCCAAAGAGGTAAGTTTCTAGTGCACAAATCCAAGTACATTTGTCTAGTTAATGATTATGAAGTTGATTTGGGTGTGCACATTGTGGGTAGAACTACTTAGAATGCCATGAAATGAATATAACCTAGAAATGGGTTAGTGTGAGAAGTGAAATGTGGTGGAATAAATGATGAATGGGATATCTTAAGATGATAATGGTGTTGAGGAGATAATTTTAAGATAATAATATGGAATGAATAGAGAGGCTTACCCAAAAGGGGTAAGATGAGCGTTTAAGGCATTGGGTGGACTATATAGTTGAATGAGAGTTAGCAATACTAACTCGAACGTATGATGAATAAATTGTAGCTTCCGAGGATACGCCGGAGTGTGCTGAGCCAAGAGCGTGAGAAGCTAAGAGGAAATGAGTCACACCAAGTAAATCGATGTAAGATAATTGTGTGGACTTTTAGAGATATCTGTGGGCAATTTGAGCGCATTAAATGCTTTTCTAGAATGCATGAGATATTAGGAAATGATGTTGGGTGATTGAAGGGAAAAAAGTTGGGCGTTTGAGAAATGTGCATGAAAACAAAAGCATATTGCTTTGAAAATCATATTTTATTGCTTTTTAGCAAATGATTTGGTAGGTTGGCTAATATTTGAAATGATTTGCAGAAGCGTTTAATTGTTTTGGTTTGTTAACCATACTTTGCAAAGAATTGAGCCACCTACACGATTTCGTGAGAATGAAAGCGTGCTAGAGCAGTACTCTCACGAGATTTGATGTGTTTTATACGCATGAGTGCTGGAGCTTAGCTCGTACTAGTTTTTACATGATTTCATACTGGTTTTGGCATGGTGCTTGGAGCTTAGCTCGCACTAGATGCCCACCTTGCTTGTTGTCGTGCTTGGAGCTTCGGGTAGACTGGGTGTCACATCGATTAAGTAGACTCGCACGTGCATTGTTTTGACATGAATGATTAGCCGTGTTAGGAGCTTCGGGTAGACAAGATGTCGTATCGAGTAAATAGGCCACATGTGCGTTTTGAGATGTGACGTGATATGATGTGCTGATTGGGTCCACGGAGTACGTTGTACCGTGTTGAGATTGTGATGTGTCGTCTTCAGACGAGATCTGCTATAGACCAGTGGGCTGGATTTGACCCACCTCCCGTGTGGAAGCAGATAGTGGTGATATCCCACACACCTAATCTGTGTAGCCGGTATCACAGGTTATGGCCAGAGACCTAGAGGTTTTTACCTTTTATTGAATTGCCTATCTCACATGTCTAATGCTTTGTGAATAAATCCATGTTTGAAATGATTTATGGGTCAGGACAGTCTGAGGGAGGGGCTGAGACCTGGCAAGTGTTGAAATGTTTTGAGTATCAATTGTTAATAGTTTAAAAGTGCACAGATGCATGATGTTTAATGCCATGCTTTATTGTGAAAAATGCATGATGGTTAATGCCATGCTTATTTGAGAAAACGCATGATAGGTAATGCCATGCTTTATTATGAAAAATGCATGATAGTTATTGTCATGCTTATTTAAGAAAACGCATGATGGGTAATGCCATGCTTTATTGTAATTTATGCATGATGATTTATACCATGCTTTGAATTGAATTGTACACTGGATTTTAATAGCATGAATGGTTTACATACCATTAACACAATCATACACTCATATTTTGAGACAAATAATGAACTAAATGCTTTTGAGCATGGCATCACGATCACGTAGATAGTGCAGTATCTACCTGTTCGCATGATTGCCTTACTGAGCGTGTGGTTTGTTCACCCCCTTATTTTTCCCCTCTCTACAGAGTGTTGAGTATAGATTGAGTGTGACTGGAGGCATTCCCTTTTGGTAATCCGCTCCATCTCATCGCGTAAGGTATACACACTATTGTAATTTTGTATCTAAATTTACGGTAGCACAGTGGCATTTTTTATGTAACTATTGGGGATGTAAAACAATGTAGACGCATGTAACAACTCTGATATATATATTTATACAAGTGTTTACTCATAAATAATATATAAATTAAATTGGTATGGTGGAGTGAGCTAGACGTCGACACACAGCCCAACTATTGAGGAGAGTTGCTGTTCACGATTGTGGTAAGGATGAATAATAAATGATGCATAAAAATGCAAAACATTTGTCCGTATTTTGGTAAGTTGAGGGTCGTGACAGAAGTTGGTTTCAGAGCTTGAGTTGGTCTGACGTGTGTCATGGCTAAAATAGTTAATAAGTTGGAAACTTTCATCCCTATGTTTCTGTGCTTGTTTAGATACAATTGTGTGTGTGCCAATGGGTTGACTAAGTAATTGGTTGTGAATGTAGGAAATTGAGTAAATATGCCTAATACCAGTTGCGGTAGAGGGATGAGAGCGTAGGCTCGAGGCCGTATAGGTAATCCTGGGGGTAATGTTTAGCCAAAAATACACGAGGTTCAGGATGATATTGAAGTGGAGGTTGAGGCTGAGCACGCTCCACAGGGTGCAGAGGAGAGACCTGAGAGTACTGAGGCTCGCTTCGCGAGGATTGAGCGAAGTATTAAGATGATATTGGAGTTGTCACCCAATCTTTACCTGAAGTAGGCGGTAGACAGAGTCCCGCTACATAGGGTGATGCCGAGCAGGCGGCAGCTTCTGAGGCACGAGCAAGGCAAGCCTAGAGGCCACAAACGACAGATACCCCACCCACACAGGATGTGCCTACGCCGGTTGCTACACCAGGCAGTAGAGGTTGGGGATATGGATGCGATTTGGATAGATTATGACAATTCTAAAAGTTTGGACCGCCATCTTTCAGCGGAATTAAGGACCCAGTGGCAATGAGGATTGGATTAGTTAAATCTAGAAGTTGTATGGGTTCTTTGAGTGCACTACTATCGAGATGGTAGCGTATGCAGCTTTTATGCTGAAGGGATCAGTAGAACATTGGTGGAAGTCCACCAGGCCTATTTTGAGAGCCCGACATGCTGAGATCAGCTGGGATATATTTTTGGAGGCCTTTTGGAGATAGTACGTTCCGGATACTGCGCAGTGAAAGATGAAAATGGCATTATTGGGATTGACCCAAGGGAGTAGGACTGTGGATGAGTACGAGATGACCTTTATCTCCCAGGGCAGGTATGATCCCAACACTATGAGTAATGAGGTCGAGAAGATCCAGAACTTTATGGATGGATTGAGACCGACCATCAGGTCTAGATTGGTTCCTCTGGATATGCCGACCTATGAGGAAGCAGTGCGCATGCGCAATTATGTGAACAAGATGTTGATATAATCGCCTCAGAGTTTGGAAAGGTTGGTAAGATGAGGGACAGAGAGAGAGGAAGAGACCAATGATGGACAGAGGCTTCAGCTTTAAAGGAAGCAAGAGGTTTGCTTGGAAGAGGCTTAGGATAGAGGAGATTCGAGAAAGGACAGTTAATACTCCTATGTATCCGGCCATTACTCCAGCTAAGGGAATTGTGATTAGAGGGCCACGGCCTACGATAGAGCAGTGTGACAAGTGTGGCAGGTACCATGGTACTCGATCATGCTATGGACCTCAGGTAGTATGCTTCAGATGTGGGAAGCCAGGGCACATAATCAGAGATTACCCAGAGATAACAGAGAGAGCGCCACAGAAGGGCAAGGAGCTAGAGAGAGCTCTAGTTGGTACAGCTGCCCCGAGGAGGAGGGCTACAGCTGAGGAAAAGGGGAAGCAAGTAGTGGGTGTGAGCAGAGGACGAGTGTATGCACTAGACCAGGACACTGCGAATTAGTTATCGAATGTGGTAAAAGGTAGCATCCAAATCTTTGATCTAGAAGCATTTGTACTGTTTGATCCTGGTGCCACACATTCCTTTATTTCGCCATCCTTTGCATGTAAATTGTTGAAGCATGTAAAACCCACACTGCTTGATAAGATGTTGATGATATCTACCCCTATGAATGATAGTCAGTTGACTGAGCATGTATATAGAGATTGTAAGATGAAGATAGAAGGTAAAGAAATGGCAGCCGATTTAATTTTATTAAATATGACTGATTTTGATGTGATCCTAGGAATGGATTGGTTGGCTGCCAATCATGTTGTGATGGATTGTCATGTAAAAACTTTGATGTTTCCAACGATAGACAACCTTTTGTAAATTTGGTGAAATGAAAAGAAATGATATGTTATTGCGATTGAAAAGTGTATAATCTAGTTACATGGTAATTTAGAGATAAATTTGATTTTTCATTTATGTATGTGATGTGATGATTTATGTTACTAACGATGGAAAGGATAATGTGAAGGGTTCATCGCTTATGTGATTGAGACGGATAAGGCACGTTCGAAATTGGGAGACATTCCAGTGGTTAAGGAATTTCCAGATGTCTTTCCAGATGAGTTACCAGGGTTACCTCCAGATAGGGAGATGGAGTTTAGTATAGACTTGGCACCCGGTACAGAGCCAATATCCAAGCCATCGTACAGAATGGCTCAAGTTGAGTTGGAAGAACTAAGGAAACAACTGCAAGAGTTACTGGAGAAGGGGTTCATCAGGCCGAGTGTCTCACCTTGGGGAGCACCGATTCTGTTTGTAAGGAAGAACATGGAAGCCTCCGACTGTGTATAGATTACCGATTGTTGAATAAGGCCACCATCAAGAATAAGTATCCCCTTCCACGCATCAATGACTTGTTGGATCAGCTTAAAGGAGCACTAGTCTTTTCCAAGATAGATCTGAGGTCTGGGTACAACCAGTTGAGGGTACGGAGTGGAGATGTACCTAAGACAGCTTTTCGCACCCGATATGGACATTATGAGTTTATGGTTATGCCATTCGAGTTGATGAATGCTCCTGCCACTTTTATGTCGTTGATGAATGAGGTATTCCACCAACATTTGGATCGATTTGTGATTGTGTTTATTGATGATATACTGGTGTACTCAAGGTCTAGAGAGGAGCATGAAACGTACCTAAGAATAGTGCTACAGACCCTCAGAGAGAAGAAGCTGTCACGACCCAATTCCATTCTCTTTAATCGAAATCACTAAAAATTTTTCGCGTTTTACTGTTACCTTACTCGGTCGTGAACTAAACTCACAACACGCTATTGGGCTGTGAGTCAATAATAAACACCACATCTCATTCATTCTCAATTAATTAAAACGATGTCATACATGTGCATTTAATCGTGTACTTATACGAATACATGTTTTACTGACATCTACATCCCCCATAAGTACAACTCAAAAGAATACTGTGCTTTTACATTGTTTAGATACAAAAAGAATCACTGTGTATATACCTCTTAGCGATGGAGATGCAGCGGAGTCCAAAATAATACGCCTCAGTCCTCACTGGGCTACTATGCACACTCTGTAGGGGGAAAAATAGAGTGGGATGAGCAACCACACGCTCAGTAAGGCAATAGTGTAAGCATGGTAGATAACTACTCTATCTACATGCTGATAGTGTTATGCATAAATCATTTATAGTAGGAGCATGAGGAATAAAACTATGCCATGTGAATATACATATATATCATGTATCAAAATCATGTGCATTGGCATATAAAACATGGTAGAGACATCATGTATAAATCATCTCATGCTCAATCTCATTTAAATTCATAAAAGGGCAATTCTTTAAGAAACTTCCTTTTTAAACCAACACCATAACACCACCAAATCAACTCACAATCACAACCACATTTTCATTCCACAATTCACGCATGTGTATAAATCTAGGTCACTATATCAAAAGTGCCTATGTGAACCATTACATCATAAATCATCCCAGACCACACGCATCCAGGTGTGCGGGGTATCATGCTGGCACGAAGTGGATTATCCCTCGGCAGACTTTCTCATCACATAACCATCATGCGGTACATCGTACTCCATGTGATATACATGGTACAGCGTACTCCGCAACTCATATCGTGATCGGGGGTGCCATTCCTAGGTCTTATCTACCCCATTCCAAGAGTTTTCCATATTCCGTGAAGGAGAGCCTCCCTGCCGAACAGAGCCTCCCCGCTTAACAGAGCCTCCCTGCCTCCTCGGGCTTAAGGATGTTAGCTTAAGGATGTAGGGCTTAAGGATCCTTCCGTAAGAGAGTCTCCCCACCGAACAGAGCCTCCCCGCCTAACAGAGCCTCCCCGCCTCTTTGGGCTTAAGGATGTCGGCTTAAGGATGTAGGGCTTAAGAATCTTACTATAACCATGTAGGAGAGCCTCCCCGCCTAACAGAGCCTCCCCGCCTCTTTGGGCTTAAGGATGTTGGCTTAAGGATCCCACCGTAAGAGAGCCTCCCCACCAAACAGAGCCTCCCCGCCTAACAGAGCCTCTCCGCCTCTTTGGGCTTAAGGATGTTGGCTTAAGGATGTAAGGCTTAAGGATCTTACCCATTTTCACAACCTTATACGTATCCCATTATGCAAACTTGTGCGAGCAAAGCTCTAGCACGACTCATGCATCTTCTCATAAAGAGGCGCGTACGAGCATAGCTCTAGTACGGTTATACTCATAAGACAACCACTCAAAATCCACGTACGAGCAGAAGCTCCAGTAAGGTTTATAAATATCATTATAGTTTCCAAATCAAGGTGCGAGCTAGGCTCCAGCACGTTTCATACAAATGAAAACATAGAAATCCAGCGCGAGCGAGGCTCTAGCGCGATTTATGTCATACAAATGTGATAGGCGGCTCATATACAATTTATCAATCCCGTCACTTCGGGTTTAGCACTCACAGATGCTTTTCCACAACAACAATACAATACTAGCCGACCTATCTACAAGCTTGCTTAAAACCAAGCAATTCGTTTTGGAAAAACATCAAAACGTTAGATTTATGCAATTATTAGCCTTACTATCCCATTTCATAAAATCCACTTCAAATCCAAAACCACGCATATACTCATCATCATTCACGAATACCATCAATCATTTATTTGAGCAATTCATGCATTTCATACAACACCTAATATTCACCCACAAGTTCAAAGTACGAGCAGCTACCTCTATATACTCACAAAATTCCCTTACCTGGAATCGCGATGCGTGATTCCACCTCCTTAAGCTGCTTACTCGTACGGTTCGGTTCGCCTTCAACGAACTCTTCGGGACTGCACAAAATCGCATCTCGCATTATATTCGATCCATACAATGCAACCCTTGCGCTTGCTATAGTCAATTTAACCTATAGCCTCTATTAACGCTTATATGGCCTCGTTTTATCACTTTACCCATAACTCGAGTTCTATGGATCTTCTTAGGCCTATTAACTTATTCAAAATCGATGTTAAATCGACATTAAGCTCATAGTGTTCATATTCCATGAATCCCCTCACTATGGCATTTATCACTCATATACATACTCATTTCCCCAATTCCTTCACACTCACAATGTAATCTCATTTAACCGTTTAAAATCATAAATATTATCCCAATAACAACTTTTGCATGCCATAAATCATAAACTCATTCAATCCCACATATCCTCACTTTACACCCATTTTAGATTTCTAGGTCACACCAATTCCACTACATTCCTAGGTAGTTTATCCATCAATACTCATATCAATCAACTCCAAAATTAATTAAATAACTAATACATTTGGATTGGAGTGTTAGAATCTTACCAATATGATTTCTCTTCTTGCTCCGATTGGTAATGCCCTTAACTCCTTCAACTCCAAGAATGGGAAAATGCCCTCTCACTATGTTGTTCTTCTCTGTGATAGGAACAACTTTGCCTCTAATGATCTCTCTCCAAATCTCACTAAAAATGGCTGATTTTTGAGAGGGAAAGTTGGGTTTTTGGGGTTGAGATTGTATGGTTTGGTGTTTTTCCGAGATTTCCAGATTTTCAACTCTCCTTATATAGAAATGACTTAAGGAGATCGATCTGGTCCAAGAGGAGATCGATCTGGTCCCTTAAAATCCCTCTTTTTCATGGCATTTTTAAGCCTGAGATCGATCTGTCGAAGCAATGAGATCGATCTGTTGAAGCATGAGATCGATCTGTCGAAGCATGAGATCGATCTGGTCCCAAACAGAGAGCTAAGGAGATCGATCTGGGTGCTTGAGGATCGATCTTTTCACTTACAGAATGCTTGGCAGATCGATCTGGCTCCATTGGAGATCGATCTGCTCTATTCTTTCGCCCAAATAAGAGCATTCTGGCTCTTCCAGATCGATCTCTCATCCTATGAGATCGATCTGGACCTCATGTTTTCCAGATTTCCTGCAGTTTCATTGCTGCAACTCATACCAACACACCCTTAATCTATTGCCATGGCCATTTTCTCATCCATCCACCTTTATAACTTGAAAATGGCATCCATTCATACCTTATGCACATTAAAACTTGTGTGCATTCATTGTATGTTCAAAGGTATGCTACATAAAACCAAATGGAAGCATAACTCCATTCCATTTTATCACACTACTCATCTTGAGTCTCAATCACATCCATCACTTGCTAGAACTCATTTCTTCATATTCATACTCAATGAAACTTGTATGTACGTTACAATTCATATTACACATACATACGTTGAATCCATAGACTTACATCAATCATACTTTACATTGCAAGTCCATACATATTATTTGGTCCAATTTTACACATTACCATTATACATATACGGGGTCTTACATTCTCCCCTCCTTCAAGGAATTTGGTCCTCCAAATTAGAACCAAGTCACTCTTCAAAAAGTTGGGGGTACTTCTCCCGTATCAAGTTCTCCAATTCCCACGTGGCCTCTTCCGCCGTGTGGTGTTGCCAAAGCACTTTCACCAAGGGAATTGTCTTATTCCGCAACATTTTCTCTTTTCTATCCAATATCCGAACCGGCTTCTCAACATATGTCATACTCTCATGGAGCTCCAACGGCTCATATCTTATCACATGTGCCGGGTCCGGGTGATACTTTCGAAGCATCGAGACGTGGAAGACGTTGTGGACATTTGTCAAGTCCGGTGGCAATGCCAATCTATACGCCTTTTCTCCCACTCTCTCCAAAATCTCGAAGGGTCCGATATATCTAGGGCTCAGCTTGCCCTTCTTACCAAATCTCATAATACCCTTCGATGGTGATATCTTCAGAAACACCGACTCACCCTCATCAAACTCCAGTGGTCTTCGTCTCTTGTCAGCATAACTCTTTTGTCGGCTCTGAGCTGTCCGTAATCTCTCACATATCAACTGGACGTCCTCAGATGCCTGCCGTACTAAGTTCGGAGCAAAAATCTGTCTGTCACTAACCTCTTCCCATCCAATGGGGGAACGGCATCTACGCCCGTATAATGCCTCATAGGGTGCCATCCCGATACTAGCATGATAGCTATTATTATACGCGAACTCGGCTAACTGCAGGTGGTCATCCCAGGAGCCTCTAAAATCCAGCACACACGCTCTCAACATATCCTCGAGGGTCTGTATAGTCCTCTCTGACTGCCCATCTGTCTGAGGATGAAAAGCGGTGCTAAAACTCAGTCGGGTCCCCAGTGCTTCCTGAAAATGTTCCCAGAAATGGGAAGTGAAGCAGGCATCCCTATCAGAAACGATGCTCACTGGTACACCATGTAGCCGTACTATCTCTCGAATATACAGGTTTGCCAACTGACTCAGTGTATCGGTAGCTCTCATAGCCAAGAAATGGGCGGACTTAGTCAACCGGTCCACAATAACCCATATGGCATCATGACCTCTGCGGGTCCTCGGTAACCCCATCACAAAATCCATGGTGACATGCTCCCATTTCCAAGTCGGTATCGGTAGAGGCTGTAATAATCCTGTAGGCTTCTGATGCTCTACCTTCACTTGCTGACAAACGAGACACTTAGCGACATATTCAGCAATGTCTCTTTTCATTCCAGACCACCAATAAACCTTCCGAAGGTTTTGATACATCTTGGTACTTCCCGGATGTATCGTATACTTCGATGAGTGAGCCTCTGATAAAATCGTTCTCCTGATCTTAGGATCCCTGGGAACGCATACTCTGCCTCTGAACCTCAATAAGCCATCAGCACGCTGCTCAAAATCAATACCCACACCTATCTGTATCTGCCTCAGCCAATCGATGCACCGTCGATCGCTCTATTGGGCTTCCCGGATACGGCCAATCAATTCTGGCTCCAGTCTTAAACTAGCCATGATCTCAAGTCTCTCAGATCTAGGTGGGGTTACATCCAAACTGAGGTTCGCAAAGTGTTCTAACAATTCATGTTCCCGTATCATCATATAAGACACCAACCCAAGGTTCTTTCTACTCAAAGCATCGGCAACTACATTTGCCTTGCCTGGGTGGTACATGATTTCACAATCATAGTCCTTCAGGAGTTCGAGCCATCTCCTCTGTCTCATATTCAGCTCTTTCTGCGAGAACAGGTACTTAAGGCTCTTATGATCTATGAACACCTAAAATTTCTCACCATAGAGATAGTGGCGCCATATTTTCAAAGAAAATACTACAGTCGCCAACTCCAAATCATGTGTCGGGTAGTTCCTCTCATGATCTTTCAACTGTCTAGATCCATAGGCAACTACCTTCCCATCCTGCATAAGCACACAGCCCAGTCCCTGGTGTGATGCATCCGTATACACCGAGAATCCTCCTGAGCTGGTAGGAATGGTGAGAACTGGAGCAGTCGTCAATCGATGCTTGAGCTCCTCAAAACTCCTCTCACATGCCTCATCCCATGTAAACTTAACATCTTTACGCGTGAGGCGTGTCAACAGAGCAGCTAGTCTGGAGAAACCCTCTACAAATCTCCGATAATATCCTGCCAATCCCAGGAAACTTCTGATCTTAGTAACTGTCTTGGGCTGTTCCCATTGTACAACTGCCTCTATCTTGGATGGATCCACCGATACCCCATCCTTTGACACAACATGCCCCAGAAATGAGATCTGTTCCAACCAAAAGTTACACTTGCTGAGTTTGGCATACAATTCTCTCTCTCGAAGGGTCTGCAGAACTATCCTCAAGTGCTCTTCATGATCTTCCATGGACTTGGAATACACCAAAATGTCATCTATGAAAACAATCACAAACTTGTCCAGGTATGGCTTGAATATATCATTCATCAATGCCATAAATGCTGCGGGAGCATTCGTCAGTCCGAATGGCATCACCAAAAACTCGTAGTGGCCATAACGGGTACGAAATGCTGTCTTGGGTACATCTCCACTCCTGATCTTCAACTGATGGTACCCTGACCGCAGATCTATCTTAGAAAATACTTCGGCTCCCTGGAGCTGATCCAACAAATCATCGATTCTTGGAAGGGGATACTTGTTCTTAATGGTGGCCTTATTCAACAACCAGTAATCTATACACAGTCGGAGGCTTCCATCTTTCTTCCTTACAAATAGAACCGGTACTCCCCAAGGTGAGACACTCGGTCTAATAAACCCCTTCTCCAACAACTCTTGCAGCTGTTTCTTCAGCTCTTCCAATTCTATCGGAGCCATTCTATAGGGTGGTTTCGATATCGGCTCTGTACCAGGCACTAACTCAATGCAAAATTCCATTTCCCTTTCAGGTGGTAGTCCTGGTAATTTATCCGGAAAGACATCAGGGTAATCCGTAATTACGGGTATGTCTTTCAATTCCGGGTGTGGCTCATCCATATCGACCACATAGGCAATGAACCCTTCACATTATCCTCTCCATCGTTAGTAACATAAACCATCACTCCACATTCAACGTTTATCAAAACAAATAATTATCTCTCAAGCATTATGCATTTAAAAAAATCATGCTCTTTTATTTACCACAATTATACAAGTTTCCTATCATTTCTTTTCATCAAAATTTACAATAAGATTGTCTAATCCTGCAAACATCAATGTCTTGGCATGACAATCCATCATAACACGATTGGTAGCCAACCAATCCATTCCCAAAATTACATCAAAATCATTCATATTCAATAAAATCAGATTGGCTATCATTTCCTTCCCCTCTATCTTTAACTTACAATCACTACATACATGCTCAGTCAATTGACTATCATTCATGGGTGTGGAAATCATCAACATTTTTTCCAACAATGTTGGTTTCACATGTTTCAGCAATTTATGTGCAAAGGAAGGTGATATGAAAGAATGCGAGGCACCAGGATCAAATAATACCAATGCTTCTAAATCAAAGATTCGGATGGTACCTTTAATCACATCCGTCGATGTGTCTGCAGTGTCCTGGTCCAGTGCGTGCACCCCTCCTCTGCTCACACCCGTAGCCTGTTTCCCTTTCTCCTCAGCTGTAGCCCTCCTCCTCGGGGCTGCTGTCTCAACTGGAGCTCCCTCAGGCTCTTTGCCCTTCTGTGGGGCAATCTCCATCCTTTCGGGATAATGCTTAGCCATATGTCCTGGTCTCTCACATCTAAAACACACCATAGGGGTCATCAGACAGGGCCTATTCCCATGAAATCTCCCACATCTCCTACACTGATCAGTAGTAGGCCGTGGTCCCCTAATAGTCATGCCCCTCGGCGCAGTCAAGGCTGGGTATACGGGAGGTCTAGCAGCTCTCTCCTGCACCTCCTCAATCTTTGGCCTCTTCTCAAAAAATATTTGGCCATCTCTCTTGGCCACTCTTCCAAACCCGGATCTCTTCCGGTCTCTGTCCTTTCTGACACTGACTCTCCCAAGCTCGGAGGCATTTCGCTCAAAGTCTTGCTCACATAACTGAGCCTTATGTACAGCCTCCTCATAGGTCAAGATGTCAAAGGGAGCTAGCTTAGTCCGGATGGCCAATCTCAATCCATCCATGAACTTCTGAATCTTTCGGGTCTCACTACCCATCGTGTCCGGGTCATATCTCCCCAAGGACATAAACTTGGACTCATACTCGTCCACAGTACGGTTCCCTTGAACCAAATTCATAAATTCCATCCGCAATTTCCTCTGTGCGGTAGCTGGAATATACTGCCTCCTGAAGGCCTCTAGAAATATCTCCCACGAGATCTCAGAGTGTCTGGCCCTCAAAATAGTCTCGGTGGACCTCTACCAATGCTCGGCCTCGCCTTTCAACATGAACACGGCAAAGGCTACCTTCTCAGCTGAAGTGCATCGAAAAAACCTATACAGTTTCTCCATCTCATACACCTAATCCTCCGTAACCACCGGGTCCTTCACCCCTCTAAATACTGGGGGTTTCAGCGCTTGAAACTCTCGCAACCTGCTCAGGTCACAGTCATAACCCACATCACTACCGCTCTGCTGTGGAGCGATAGGAGAATCTGTATCCTGGGCTGGAGGTGGTGTAACTGTAGCTGTCTTAGCAGTCTGAGGTCTCTCCGCCTCTGCAGCTGCCTGTTCCGTAGTAGGCTGTGCTGCGGGACCTCGTCTGTCATCGGCGCCCAAGGCCTGCGTGACTATCTCCACTAGACTCTCAATACTCCGCTCTAACCTAGCGAAGCGAGCCTCAGTATCATCTGCTCTCTCAACAGGGTTCTGTGGAGCCTGCTTAGTCTGTGGCTCCGCACGACTCTCAGGCCTACCTCTACGGCCTCTAGCACGTGCTCTCACCCCTCTACCTTTGCGTGTAACTGGCATAATGCCTAACTCCCTATATTATAATGATTCATTAAGCTCAATCCATCACCGTACACACAGTTATATCTAAACAAAAGCACAGTACTATAGGGATGTACTTTCCTACATTTCATTAATGACTCACATCAGGCCAACACAGCTCTGATACCAATCTCTGTCACGACCTAATTCCATTCTCTTTAATCGAAATCACTGAAAATTTTTCGCGTTTTACTGTTACCTTACCCGGTCGTGAACTAAACTCACAACACGCTGTTGGGCTGTGAGTCAATAATAAACACCACATCTCATTCATTCTCAATTAATTAAAACGATGTCATACATGTGCATTTAATCATGTACTTATACGAATACATGTTTTACTGACATCTACATCTCCCATAAGTACAACTCAAAAGAATGCTGTGCTTTTACATTGTTTAGATACAAAATGAATCACTGTGTATATACCTCTTAGCGATGGAGATGCAGCGGAGTCCAAAATAATACGCCTCAGTCCTCACTGGGCTACTATGCACGCTCTGTAGGGGGGAAAAATAGAGTGGGATGAGCAACCACACGCTCAGTAAGGCAATAGTGCAAGCATGGTAGATAACTACTCTATCTACATGCTGATAGTGTTATGCATAAATCATTTATAGTAGGAGCATGAGGAATAAAACTATGCCATGTGAATATACATATATATCATGTATCAAAATCATGTGCATTGGCATATAAAACATGGTAGAGACATCATGTATAAATCATCTCATGCTCAATCTCATTTAAATTCATAAAAGGGCAATTCTTTAAGAAACTTCCTTTTTAAACCAACACCATAACACCACCAAATCAACTCACAATCACAACCACATTTTCATTCCACAATTCACGCATGTGTATAAATCTAGGTCACTATATCAAAAGTGCCTATGTGAACCATTACATCATAAATTATCTCAGACCACACGCATCCAGGTGTGCGGGATATCATCCTGGCACGAAGATGGATTATCCCTCGCCAGACTTTCTCATCACATAACCATCATGCGGTACATCGTACTCCATGTGATATACACGGTACAGCGTACTCCGCAACTCATATCATGATCGGGGGTGCCATTCCTAGGTCTTATCTACCCCATTCCAAGAGTTTTCCATATTCCGTGAAGGAGAGCCTCCCTGCCGAACAGAGCCTCCTCGCTTAACAGAGCCTCCCTGCCTCCTCGGGCTTAAGGATGTTAGCTTAAGGATGTAGGGCTTAAGGATCCTTCCGTAAGAGAGCCTCCCCACCGAACAGAGCCTCCCCGCCTAACAGAGCCTCCCCGCCTCTTTGGGCTTAAGGATGTAGGGCTTAAGGATCTTACTATAACCATGTAGGAGAGCCTCCCCGCCTCTTTGGGCTTAAGGATGTTGGCTTAAGGATCCCACCGTAAGAGAGCCTCCCCACCAAACAGAGCCTCCCCGCCTAACAGAGCCTCCCCGCCTCTTTGGGCTTAAGGATGTTGGCTTAAGGATGTAAGGCTTAAGGATCTTGCCCACTTTCACAACCTTATACGTATCCCATTGTGCAAACTTGTGCGAGCAAAGCTCTAGCACGACTCATGCATCTTCTCATAAAGAGGCGCGTACGAGCATAGCTCTAGTACGGTTATACTCATAAGACAACCACTCAAAATCCACGTACGAGCAGAAGCTCCAGTACGATTTATAAATATCATTATAGTTTCCAAATCAAGGTGCGAGCTAGGCTCCAGCACGTTTCATACAAATGAAAACATAGAAATCCAGCCGAGCGAGGCTCTAGCGCGATTTATGTCATACAAATGTGATAGGCGGCTCATATACAATTTATCAATCCCGTCACTTCGGGTTTAGCACTCATAGATGCTTTTCCACAACAACAATACAATACTAGCCGACCTATCTACAAGCTTGCTTAAAACCAAGCAATTCGTTTTGGAAAAACATCAAAACGTTAGATTTATGCAATTATTAGCCTTACTATCCCATTTCATAAAATCCACTTCAAATCCAAAACCACGCATATACTCATCATCATTCACGAATACCATCAATCATTTATTTGAGCAATTTATGCATTTCATACAACACCCAATATTCACCCACAAGTTCAAAGTATGAGCAGCTACCTCTATATACTCACAAAATTCCCTTACCTGGAATCGCGATGCGTGATTTCACCTCCTTAAGCTGCTTACTCGTACAGTTCGGTTCGCCTTCAACGAACTCTTCGGGACTGCACAAAATCGCATCTCGCATTATATTCGATCCATACAATGCAACCCTTGCGCTTGCTATAGTCAATTTAACCTATAGCCTCTATTAACGCTTATATGGCCTCGTTTTATCACTTTACCCATAACTCGAGTTCTATGGATCTTCTTAGGCCTATTAACTTATTCAAAATCAATGTTAAATCGACATTAAGCTCATAGTGTTCATATTCCATGAATCCCCTCACTATGGCATTTATCACTCATATACATACTCATTTCCCCAATTCCTACACACTCACAATGTAATCTCATTTAACCGTTTAAAATCATAAATATTATCCCAATAACAACTTTAGCATGCCATAAATCATAAACTCATTCAATCCCACATATCCTCACTTTACACCCATTTTAGATTTCTAGGTCACACCAATTCCACTACATTCCTAGGTAGTTTATCCATCAATACTCATATCAATCAACTTCAAAATTAATTAAATAGCTAATACATTTGGATTGGAGTGTTAGAATCTTACCAATATGATTTCTCTTCTTGCTCCAATTGGTAATGCCCTTAACTCCTTCAACTCCAAGAATGGGAAAATGCCCTCTCACTATGTTGTTCTTCTCTGTGATAGGAACAACTTTGCCTCTAATGATCTCTCTCCAAATCTCACTGAAAATGGCTGATTTTTGAGAGGGAAAGTTGGGTTTTTGGGGTTGAGATTGTAAGGTTTGGTGTTTTTCCGAGATTTCCAGATTTTCAGCTCTCCTTATATAGAAATGACTTAAGGAGATTGATCTGGTCTAAGAGAAGATCGATCTGGTCCCTTAAAATCCCTCTTTTTCACGGCATTTTTAAGCCTGAGATCGATCTGTCGAAGCAATGAGATCGATCTGTTGAAGCATGAGATCGATCTATCGAAGCATGAGATCAATCTGGTCCCAAATAGAGAGCTAAGGAGATCGATCTGGGTGCTTGAGGATCGATCTTTTCACTTACAGAATGCTTGGCAGATCGATCTGGCTCCATTGGAGATCGATCTGCTCTATTCTTTCGCCCAAATAAGAGCATTCTGGCTCTTCCAGATCGATCTCTCATCCTATGAGATCGATCTGGACCTCATGTTTTCCAGATTTCCTGCAGTTTCATTGCTGCAACTCATACCAACACACCCTTAATCTATTGCCATGGCCATTTTCTTATCCATCCACCTTTATAACTTGAAAATGGCATCCATTCATACCTTATGCACATTAAAACTTGTGTGCATTCATTGTATGTTCAAAGGTATGCTACATAAAACCAAATGGAAGCATAACTCCATTCCATTTTACCACACTACTCATCTTGAGTCTCAATCACATCCATCACTTGCTAGAACTCATTTCTTCATATTCATACTCAATGAAACTTGTATGTACGTTACAATTCATATTACACATACATACGTTGAATCCATGGACTTACATCAATCATACTTTACATTACAAGTCCATACATATTATTTGATCCCATTTTACACATTACCATTATACATATACGGGGTCTTACAGAAGCTGTATGCTAAACTCAGCAAGTGCGACTTTTGGTTGGAACAGATGATAATTCTATATTTTTAGAATTATTTGTGCTTAATTTCCTAATTAATTATTTAAATCCCCGATTTATTTTGTTAATTATCCCCTTTTATTTAATTAAAATTCTCATGTTTGCAGATAAATTAAATCCGGATGAATTTTGAATATTTCGATAGAAAATGAACCGAAATTGAGCTAAAATCGAGATTGGACCATGCGGACAACACGAGCCTACCACTTCCAATTGGATAAAAAGATAGATGACATGGAAATATTATTTTTCAAGGAGCCAATGGTGTGAAGACAAGTGGTCAAACAATGCCAACTCATCTAGGATGAAAAAATTACAATTGTACCCCTAAATATGTATATAAATAGAAAATGATGACAATTGTAAAGGGTAAAAAAAAAAAATAGGTTAGAATAGTTTTAGTTTTAGGTTAACTTAAAAAGTTTTTTTTTCCTGGTTTTAATTTCATTCAGCGGCACAGCATATTTTTCGAGTCTTCCAGTTTTCTTTTCAGCAGAGCTACTATTGTAATTTTTATGAAAAGTTTTCTCTTTAGTTCATCAGTATCATTGCTTAGAAATAGTTATTTATCATTTCAGTTTGTTTCAATTGTCATCATCTTGTTTTTGCTATCTGTTTTAATTTCCCTTCGGTGATAGGCTAAAGTATCTGTAAATCTTGATTCATCAATGCCGATTATGAGTTTTGATTCATTATTACTGATCTAAAATGTTGGTGGATGAATGAATGAACCTGTGACTATTGAAAGAGTTCGTGGCTACTGGAAGAAACCAGTTGATGTTTGATTAATCTTCTTCACCGTGATCCAATGTTTGTGAATGAAGAAATATCTCAACATCTACTCTTCATGATTCACTGTTTGATTAATAAAAATAATTCATGCTCTTTTTCATCAATCCATACGGTGAACGTCTTTTTCTTTTTAGTTCTTCATTTCGGATCAATTGTTCATTTAGTTTAATTCTTTTAGTTTCTTCACTCATTAGTAACCTTGCTTCCAAGTTATGTTACCATTAGTCTAGTTTTGCTTCATGTTAGTATTGGCATCTCTTACCGTGATTACTGCAGTGGAAGGTGGTGTGTTTCCTCTCTGTTCTCCTCTGTTTTATGTGTGATTTACTGTTATTTTCCATTTTCTATTCTAGCTGTTCAATTCAATCATATTAAGGATGCCATAGGTTATTCACTGCCTTGAACTTACATACTACAATTCAATGTTTGTGTTTTTATCTATTTACAGAATTGCATTACTGAGAATTGCAGAATTGTTGTTGCCGAAAGCTGTGATATGCAACCCTCACAGTACCGAGAGTGTGTAGGGCTCATCTGAAGACAACAGTGAAGAGAAATAGATCAGAAGCAGTGGTAGCATTACAGAACAAGACCGGGAGCTGCGTTAGCAACAACAGAAGTAGGACCCGGCAGGAACAGCGGAGTGAAACCGAGAGCTGTTGCAGCAGCCGAAGCAGAGCATGGAGTATGTACAGCAGTAGCACCACTAGCTGAACACGACAGGGCCAGCATCAGCAATACGCGGACAGGAGTAGTTAGCTGGGTAGTCCGTGATATCTTGGAGGAAGAACACAACTTGGAAAAGGAAGACACGCCTGGAGCCGAAACTGCTGGAAATACAGATTTGGTGAAGACGTGAACAGTAAAGGAAGGGATAAATTTAAATGAATAAGGCTACGTTTGGCTGGTTTGTTATGGTGGATTAATTCATTTTTGCATGCATATTAGTTAGATTAATTTCAATGTTTTTAGTTTGCTTAGTTAGATTAATTTCAATGCACTAGTTTAACTTAGAGTTAATTTGGGTACTAAGTAATTTTTTGTTCTAGCATTAGGGAGTTGCTTAATAATAATTTAGATAAACTCATTTTATGCATTTTAAATGTTAGTAAAAATTCCAAAAATTGTTTTTCATGCATTAGTTAATTTTTATTGTTAAGTTAGTAATTAGTGATAATTAGGATTAATTTAGATTTGATATTTTAGATTTTTAGAATTTGTAGTTAATTTCTTAATTAATTGGCATTTTTATTAGTTAGTTTAATTAGTGTTATTGCTTTATTTTCATATTTGCATTTTATTGCATTTTAATTGCGTTAATTCATTTTAACTGTTTTAAGTTTCTTTTATAGGTTATTTGCTTTTAATTGCTCGGAGTAATGTAAGTAAATTTTGTTCAGTTTTATTTCCTTTAGTTATTATTATTTTATTGCTTTCCAGTACTATTTTTAATTAGCCTTAGTAGATCTCCCTCTTTAAATTCATAATTTGCTAGGATATACTTAGGGTAAGATTAACCGGTAGTTAATTAGGCTAACAACTTCTCTGTGGGACGATAATCTCGAAACTCAAATCCCGTTATTACTTGGACGACCCGTGCACTTGCGGATAAGATACCCTTAGGGCTCGTCAACAGATCTCTTTTCTGGGTCACATAGTATCGAAGGATGGAGTATCAGTGGATCTATCAAAGATTAAGGCAGTGACGCAGTGGCAGAGACCCCAGACAGCGACAGAGATCAGAAGTTTCCTGGGTTTAGCTGGGTATTATCGAAAGTTTGTAGAGGGATTTTTGAAGTTAGTTGCTCCTTTGACACGTCTCACGAGAAAGAATATAGAGTTTGTGTGAGACGATAAGTGTGAAGAAAGCGTTGAGGATTTGAAAAGAAGATTAACCACAGCTCCGATCCTCACCATTCCTACCAGCTTAGGAGGTTTCTTGGCGTATGCAGATGCTTAATGCCTAGGACTGGGCTGTGTATTGATGCAGGATGGGAAGGTAGTTGCATATGGGTATAGACAGTTGAAGGATCATGAGAGGATATACCCGACCCATGACTTGGAGTTGGCAGCGGTGGTGTTTGTGCTGAAGATATGGTGCCACTACCTCTATGGTGAGAGATTTTAGGTTTACACAGATCACAAGAGCCTTAAATACTTGTTCTCACAGAAAGAGTTAAACATGAGACAGAGGAGATGGCTCGAGCTGTTAAAGGACTATAATTATGAGATCCTGTACCACCCGGGTAAAGAAAATGTGGTTACTGATGCATTGAGTAGGAAGCATCTCGAGATGGTGTCATTTATGATGATCAGGGAACATGAACTGTTGGAACAGTTCACGAACCTCAGTTTGGATATGATCCCGCCCAGTGCTGATGGTGGATTTATGATGGCTAGCCTACTGTTGGAATCGGATCTGGTAGATCGAATCCACCACGCTCAGCGAGTTGATCAGCAGTGCAGTGATATTGTCGGGCAGATACAGAGGGGTACAGAGACAAATTTTGAGTTGAGTTTCGATGGATTATTGAGGTTCAGAGGTAGGATATGTGTTCCTGATGATGCAGAGATCAGAAGATTGATCTTGACAGAGGCTCACTCATCGAAGTATACGATACATCCAGGGAGTACTAAGATGTATAAAAACTTTCGAAAGGTTTATTGGTGGTCTGGGATGTAAAAGCACATTGCTGAATATGTTGCTAAGTGTCTCATTTGTCAGCAGGTGAAGGTAGAGCATCAGAAGCCTGCAGGGTTATTACAGCCTCTACCGATACCGACATGGAAGTGGGAGCACGTCTCCATGAATTTTGTGATGGGATTGTCGAGGACCCGGAGAGGTCATGATGCCATATGGGTGATTGTGGATCGGTTGACGAAATCAGCCCATTTTCTAGCTATGAGAGGTACCGATACTCTGAACCAGTTAGCGAATTGTATATGCGTGAGATAGTGAGGCTACATGGGATTCCAGTGAGCGTTGTTTCTGATAGGGATGCCCACTTCACTTCCCACTTTTGGGAATGTTTTCAGGAAGTGATGGGGACCCAGTTGAGTTTTAGCACCGCGTTTCATCCTTAGACAGATGGTCAGTTAGAGAGGACTATACAGACCCTGGAGGATATGTTGAGAGCGTGGGCATTGGATTTTGGAGGCTCCTCGGATGACCATTTGCCACTCACAGAGTTCACCTATAGTAACAGTTTTAATGCAAGTATCGGGATGGCACCATATGAGGCATTGCATGGGCATAGATGTTGTTCCCCTATTAGATGGGAAGAGGTTGGTGACAGACAGATCTTTGCTCCCGACTTGGTTAGACAGGCATCTGAGGACGTCCAATTGATATGTGAGAGGTTACGGACAGCTTAGAGTAGGCAAAAGAGTTATGCTGACAAGAGACGGAGACCACTAGAGTTTGTCGTGAGTGATTCGGTGTTCTTGAAAGTTTCTCCTTCGAAGGGTATTATGAGGTTTGGTAAGAAGGGCAAGCTGAGCCCTAGATATATCGAACCCTTCGAGATTTTGGAGAGAGTGGGAGACAAAGCTTATAGATTGGCATTGCCACCGAAATTGGTAAGTGTTCACAACGTCTTCCACATATCCATGTTAAGGAAGTATCACCCGGACCCAAGACATGTGATAAGATATGAGCCTTTGGAGCTCAATGAAGGTATGACATATGTTGAGAAGCCGGTTTGGATACTGGATAGAAAAGATAAAATATTGAGCACAAAGACAATTCCCTTGGTGAAGGTTCTGTGGCAACATCACACGGTGGAAGAAGCCACATGGGAATTGGAAAGTTTGATGCAAGATAAGTATCCCGAGATATTCGTGGATTGAATTAGTTCTAATTTGGAGGACCAAATTTTCTAAGTGGGTGAGAATGTGAGACCTCATATATGTATAAGAACAACTTTGTATATATGTAAATAATGATGTGCTTGTAATGTGAAGTATATGTAATGTAAGTCCATAAGATTATGTACACACTTGTAATAAGAGTTGTGATTGTACGTACAAGTTACATTATATGTGAATATGAAGAAATGGACTTAAACATGTGAAGAATGAGAGTAAAATGGAAAATGAGTAGTGTGACAAATGGAAGAAAGGTTTCATAAGTTGTGCACTTCCATTTGGTTTATATTAAGTACCTTTGGTCATACAAAAATTCCACACAAGTTTCAATAGGTATAAGGTATGAATGGATGTCATTTTCAAGTCTCAAAGATGATTGGATGAGAAAATGACTATGGCAGCAAATTAAGGATGTTTTGGTATAAGTTTCTGCAGGAAACTGCAGCAAAATCTGGAAATTATGCAGGCCAGATCGATCTCATAGGATGAGAGATCGATGAGATCGATCTGGATGAGCCAAAATACTTGTATTTGAGCAAAGGAATAGGGCAGATCGATCTCCAACAGAGCCAGATCGATCTCCTAAACATTCTATAATGAAAAGATCGATCCTTAAGCATACAGATAGATCTCCTTAGCTCTCTGTTTGGAGCAGATCGATCTCATGCTTAAAATACAATGGAAAAGAGGAATTTAAGGGGACCAGATCGATCTCCTCCTTGTGCAGATCGATCTCCTCAAGCTATTTCTATAAAAAGGGCATTGAAAATCTACAGATTTCAGGACAAAACCATTTCCTTCCCTTTCCAACCCAAAACCTAGTTTTCTCTCTCCAATTCCAACCATTTTTAAGGAGATTTGAGGGAAGACTACTGGAGGCAAAGTTGTTCACATCAAGGAGAAGAACAACATAGTTTGGAGGCATTTACCAATTTGTTGGATTGAAGGAACAAGGGGCATTGCTATTTGGAGAAAATATGAAATACAAAGAGGTAAGTTTCTAATGCACAAATCCAAGTACATTTGTCTAGTTAATGATTATGAAGTTGATTTGGGTGCGCACATTGTGGGTAGAACTACTTAGAATGCCATGAAATAAATATAACCTAGGTTAGTGTGAGAAGTGAAATGTGGTGGAATAAATGATGAATAGGATATCTTGAGATCATAATGGTGTTGAGGAGATAATTTTAAGATAATAATATGGAATGAATAGAGAGGCTTACCCAAAAGGGGTAAGATGAGCGTTTAAGGGATTGGGTGGAATACATAGTTGAATGAGAGTTAACAATACTAACTCGAACGTATGATGAATAAATTGCAGCTTTCGAGGATACGCCGGAGCGTGTTGAGCCAAGAACGTGAGAAGCTAAAAGGAAAAGAGTCACACCAAGTAAATCGATGTAAGGGAATTGTGTGGATTCTTAGAGATATCTGTAGGCAATTTGGGCGCATTAAATGCTTTGCTAGAATGCATGAGATATTAGGAAATGATGTTGGGTGATTGAAGGGCAAAAAGTTAGGCGTTTGAGAAATGTGCATGAAAACAAAAGCATATTGCTTTGAAAATCATATTTTATTACTTTGTAGCAAATGATTTGGTAGGTTGGCTAATATTTGAAATGATTTGCAAAAGAGTTGAATTGTTTTAGTTTGTTAACCATACTTTGCAAAGAATTAAGCCACCTATAGGATTTCATGAGAATGAAAACGTGCTAGAGCAGGACTCGCACGAGATTTGATGTGTTTTATACGCATGAGTGCTGGAGCTTAGCTCGTACTAGTTTTCACATGGATTTCATACAGGTTTTGGCATGGTGCTTGGAGCTTAGCTCGCACTAGATGCCCACCTTGCTTGTTACCGTGCTTGGAGCTTCGGGTATACTAGGTGTCATATCGATTAAATAGGCTCGCACATGTATTATTTTGACATGAATTATTAGCCGTGTTAGGAGCTTTGGGTAGACAAGAGGTCGTACCGATTAAATAGGCTCACATGTGCGTTTTAAGATGTGGCATAATATGATGTGTTGATTGGGTCCACGAAGTACGTTGTACCGTGCATGTAGCATAGAGTACGTTATACCGTGCTGAGATTGTGATGTGCCATCTTCGGACGAGATCTGCTATGGATCGGCGGGCTGGATTTGACCCACCTTCCGTGTGGAAGCAGATAGTGGTGATATCCCGCACACTGGATCCGTGTAGTCGGTATCACAGGTTATGGCCATAGACCTAGAGGTTATTACCTTTTATTGAATTACCTATCTCACATGTCTAATGCTTTGTGAATAAATCCATGTTTGAAAAGATTTGTGGGTCAAGACAGTCGGAGGGAGGGGCTGAGACCTAGCAAGTGTTGAAATGTTTTGAGATATCGATTGTTAATGGTTTAAAAGTGCACGGATGCATGATGTTTAATGCCATGCTTTATTGTGAAAAATGCATGATGGTTAATGCCATGCTTATTTGAGAAAACGCATGATGGGTAATGCCATGCTTTATTGTGAAAAATGCATGATGGTTAATGCCATGCTTATTTGAGAAAAAACATGATGGGAAATGCCATGCTTTATTGTAATTTATGCATGATGGTTTATACCATGCTTTGAATTGAATTGTGCATTGGATTTTAGTAGCATGAATGCTTTACATACCATTAACACAATCATACACTCATGTTTTGAGACAAATGATGAACTAAATGCTTTTGAGCATGGCATCACGATCACGTAGATAGTGCAGTATCTACCTGTTCGCATGATTGCCTTACTGAGCGTGTGGTTTGCTCACCCCCTTATTTCCCCCTCTCTACAGAGTGTTGAGTATAGATTGAGCGTGACTGGAGGCGTTCCCTTTTGGTAATCCGCTGCATCCCATCGTGTAAGGTATACACACTGTTGTAATTTTGTATCTAAACTTACGGTAGCATAGTGGCATTTTGTATGTAACTATTGGGGATGTAAAACAATGTAAACACGTATAACAACTCTGATATATACATTTATACAAGTGTTTACTCATAAATAATATACAAATTGAATTGGTATGGTGGAGTGAGCTAGACATCGACTCTCCGCCCAACTATTGTGGAGAGTTGCTGTTCACGATTGAGGTAAGGACGAATAATAAATGATGCATAAAAATGCAAAAAAGTTATACGTATTTTGGTAATTTGAGGGTCGTGACACTAATATATGGTATGGATACAGGAAATTTGGCATTATACCTGTCCCCCGCTGAGGTAGAGGGCCGTGTTCACGTGCTAGAGGCCGTAGGGACAGGCGTCAAAGCTATGTGGAGCCACAGACTGATCAGGCTCTACAGGACCCTGTTGAGAGACCAGGGGATACTGAGGCACACTTTGCTAGGATAGAGCAGAGTATTGAGTGCCTTGTCGATATAGTCACGTAGGCGTTGGGTGCTGGCGATAGACGAGGTCCAGCCGTGTAGCCTGCTACTACTGGACAGACAGCTGCTGAGGCAGAGAGACCTCAGACTACAGGGACTGTTACACCTCCACTAGTTCAGGATACGATTTCTCCTATCGCTTTACAGTCGAGAGATAGTGACCTGGGTTATGATTTTCAGTTGAGTAGGTTACGACTGTTCCAGAAGTTGAAACCTCTAGTATTTAGAGGGGTGAAGGATCTAGTTGTGGCTGAGGATTGGGTGTATGAGATGAAGAAATTGTATGGGTTCTTCAGATAGACATCAACTGAGAGAGTTTTCTTTTTACCGTATTTATGCTGTAAGGTGAGGCAAAGCACTGGTGGAGATCCACCGTATCTATTTTGAGAATCCGACACTTCGAGATTACATTGGAGATATTCTTGGAGGCATTTAGGAGGCAGTATATTCCAACCACTGCACAGAGGAAGCTGTGAATAGAGTTTATGAATTTGGTTAAAGGGAACTGCTCCGTGGATGAATATGAGTCCAGGTTTATATCCTTGGGGAGGAATAACCCCAATACATTGAACACTGAGGCTATGAATGTCCAGAAGTTCATGGATGGACTGTGACCAGCCATCAGGTCTAGATTGGCTCCGTTTGACATCCTCACTTATGAGGAGGCAGTGCGCAGGGCGCAGTTATATGAATAGGACTTTGAGTAGAATGCTTCTGCATTTGCAAAGGTTAGTGGTAGGAGAGATAAAGACTAGAAGAGATCAGGGGTTGATAGAGTGGACAGGTGAGGAGGTCAAAGACTATTTGAGAAGCGGCCAAAGATTAAAGAGCTGTAGGAGAGAGCTGCTAAACCTCCTATGTACCCAGCTTTAGCTCCACCGATGGGTGTAGTCATTGGTGGACCACGACCTACTATCGAGCAGTGCAGGAGATGTGGTAGATTTCACAGTACCAGGCCTTGTCTGGTGACCCCTGTTGTGTGTTACAAATGTGGGAAGCCAAGATATATCACGAGGTATTGTCCAGAGATGATTGAGGCTGCCCCACAAAAGGGCAAGGAGTCGGAGAGAGCTCCTGTTGAGACTTTTGCTCCAAGGAGAAAAGCTACAGGTGAGGAAAAAGGGAAGCAAGCGGTTGGCAGAGGATGAGTACATGCATTGGACCAGGACATCACAGACACTTCAACGAATGTGATTAAAGGTACCATCCTAATTTTTTATTTAGAAGCATTTGTATTATTTGATCCTGGTGCCACACATTCCTTTATATCGCCTTCCTTTAGACATAAGTTGTTGAAGCTTGTAAAGCCTTCATTGTTAGATAGAATGTTGTTGATTTCTACACCTATGAATGATAGTCAGTTGATTGAATATGTGTATAAGGATTGTAGGCTAAAAATAGGGGTAAAAGATATGACAGCTGATTTAATTCTATTGAGTATGAGCGATTTTGATGTAATTTTAGGAATGGATTGTTTGGCTGCAAGTCATGCTATTTTGGACTGTTTTGCTAAGACAATGATGTTTTCAGAGATAGATAACCTTATTGTAAGCTTTATTGAAAAGAAATGAAAGAACATGATTTTTTGTAAATGGGAAGAGTATAATTTTATTTATCAGGTTTAAGAGATGAATCTACTTATTTATCATGAATGTTAATGTGATGACCTATGATTTCTAACGGTGGAAAGGATAATATGAAGGGTTCATTGCATACGTGGTTGACACAGATAAGGAACACCTGGAATTGAGAAACATTCCAGTGGTTGCAGAGTTTCTTGATGTCTTTTTGGACGACTTACCAAGGCTACCACTCGACAGGGAAATGGAGTTTTACATAGAGTTGATACCTGGTACAAAGCCGATATCTAAGCCACCGTATAGATTGACTCCGATTGAGTTGGAGGAGCTAAAGAAGCAATTGCAAGAGTTGTTAGAGAAGGGGTTTATTAGATCGAGCGTCTCACCATAGGGAGCTCTGGTTTTGTTTGTAAGGAAGAAGGATGAGATCCTCTGACTGTGTATAGATTACCAATTGTTGAATAAGGCCACCATTAAGAACAAGTACCCTTTTCCACGCATTAATGACCTATTGGATCAACTTCGGGGAGCACATGTCTTTTCTAAGATAGATATGCAACATGAGAACCATCAGTTGAGGATACAGAGTGAAGATTTACCCAAGACAACATTTCATACCCGTTATGGGCACTACGAGTTCCTAGTTATGGCATTCGGATTAACGAATACCCATGCAGCATTTATGGCTTTGATAAATGATGTATTTAAGCCATACCTGTACCAATTTGTGATTCTGTTTATTGATGATATTTTGGTTTATTCCAAGTCCAGGGAAGATCATGAGCAGCATTTGAGGATAGTTCTGCAGACCCTCCGAGAGAAGGAATTATATGCTAAACTCAGTAAATGTAACTTTTGGTTGCAGCAGATCTCATTTCTGGGCCATGTTGTATCGAGGGATGGGGTATCAGTAGATCCATCCAAGATTGAGGCAGTTGTACAGTGGGAACAACCCAAGACAGTCACTAAGATCAGAAGTTTTCTCGGATTGGCGAGTTATTTTCGAAGATTTGTTGAGGGTTTCTCCAGACTAGTTGCTCCGTTGACACGCCTCACATAGAAAGATGTTAAGTTCGTGTTGGACGAGGCATGTGAGAGGAGTTTTCAGGAGCTTAAGCATCGGTTGACCACTGCTCTGATTCTCACTATTTCTACCAGCTCATGAGATTTCTTTGTGTATACGGATGCATCACATCAGGGACTGGGCTGTGTACTTATGCAGGATGAGAAGGTAGTTGCATATGGATCCAAACAGTTAAAGGATCACGAGAGGAACTATCCGACTCACTATTTAGAGTTGGCGACTATAGTGTTTGTATTGAAGATATGACGCCACTATCTCTATGGTGAGAAATTTCAAGTATATACGGATCATAAGAGCCTTAAGTGTCTGTTCTCGCAGAAAGAGTTGAATATGAGACAGAGAAGATGGCTCGAGCTCCTGAAGGATTATGATTGTGAAATCCTATACCACCCGGGTAAGGCGAATGTAGTAGCTGATGCACTGAGTAAGAAGAACCTCGGGTTGGTGTCTTATATGATGGTTCGGGAACACGAGTTGTTGGAGCAGTTCACGAACCTTAGTTTGGATGTAGCCCCACCTGATACGAAGAGATTTGATGCTGTGGCTAGTTTGAGATTAGAGCTAGAGTTGATTAGTCATAATCGACAAGCTCAGCAGGGTGATCGACAGTTTATCGATTGGTTGAGACATGTACAGATAGGTATGGATACTGATTTCGAGTTGAGTACAGATGGATTGCTGAGGTTCAGGGACAGGATATGTGTTCTCAAGGATTCAGAGATCAGAAGATTGATTTTATTAGAGGCTCACTCATTGAGGTATACGATATAATGGAGAGTACCAAGATGTATTAAAACCTTCAAAAAATTTATTGGTGGTCTGGAATGAAGAAAGATATAGCTGAATATGTCGCTAGATGTCTTATCTATCTGCATGTGAATGTAGAGCATCAGAAGCCTGCAGGATTATTGCAGCCTCTACCGATACTGACATGGAAGGGGAGCACGTCACCATGGATTTTGTGATGGGTTTACCGAGGACCCGCAGAGGTTATGATGCCATTTTAGTGATTGTGGATCGGTTGACGAAGTCAGCCCATTTCTTAGCTATGAGAGCTACCGATACTCTGAGTCAGTTAGTGAACTTGTATGTTCAAGAGATAGTTTGGTTACATGGTGTTCCAGTGAGCGTTGTTTCTGATTGGGATGCCCTCTTCACTTCTCATTTTTGGGAACACTTTCAGTAAGCGATGGGGACCCAACTGAGTTTTAGCACCTCTTTTCATCCTCAAATAGATGGTCAGTCAGAGAGGACTATACAGACCCTGGAGGATATGTTGAGAGCGTGTGTGCTGGATTTTAAAGGCTCCTGGGATGATCACCTACCGTTGGCCGAGTTCACTTATAATAACAGCTATCATGCGAGTATCAAGATGACACCATATAAGGTACTGTATGAACGCAGATGTCGATCCCCTATAGGATGGGAAGAGGTTAATGACAGACAGATTTTTACTCCCGATTTAGTGCAGCAAATCACTAAGGACGTCCAGTTGATATGTGAGAGATTATGGACAGCTCAGAGCCGACAAAAGAGTTATGTTGACAGGAGACGGAGACCACTGGAGTTTACTGTGGCTGAGTCTGTATTCTTGAAAGTTTCTCGCTTGAAGGGGATTATGAGGGTTGGTAAGAGGGGTAACTTGAGCCCTCGATATATCAGACCCTTCGAGATTCTGGAGAGAGTGGGAGATAAGGCTTATAGGTTGGCATTGCCGCCAAAGTTAGCAGGTGTTCGTAACGTCTTCCGCGTCTCTATGCGTCGAAAATACCATCCGAACTCGACACATGTGGTGAGATATGAGCCATTGGAGCTCAATGAAAGTATGTCGTATGTTGATAAGCCGATTCGGATATTGGATAGGAAAGAGAAGGTACTGAGGTCGAAGACGATTCCTTTAGTGAAAGTTCTTTGGCAAAATCACACTCTGGAGGAAGCTACTTGGGAGTTGGAGAGTATGATGTAAGAGAAGTACCCGAAGTTATTCCCAGGTTAACTTAGTTCTAATTTGGAGGACCAAATTTCTTATAAGAGGGGAGGAATGTAAGGCCCATGAATTTCAATGTAATTTTATGATTTTCATGATGTACAACAAGTTACACAATATATGAATAATAAGAATTGGATACTTTTGAGTGTTAAGTGTGAATGGAATGCAAATTGGGTATTGAAGAGATTGAATATAAGTTTAACTTTGAAAATTTGGAAAATTGCAGCTGAAATGCTACAGAATGAATGCCAGATTGATTTTATATATAAGGAAGATCGATCTCATTGCCTTGAAATACAATTCCAAGCATTCTGTAAGAGGGAGATCGATCCCTCACTCAAACAGATCGATCTTAAGTTTTCGGCTTGTACTAGATCGATCTCCTCTTAAGGCCAGATGGATCTCTAAAGCCTTCTGCCTCACCAAGATCGATCTCATTCCCTTTATGCAGATCGATCTCATGTAAGTGGACAGATCGATCTCCTACCTGCATTGTCAAAATTTTGAAGGAGTATGCATTTCACGAAAACAAACCCTTTCCTCCATTTTTAACAATAGCCTAATTTTCTCATTCTAGAAATCACCACTTTCCAATCAGTTTTGAGAGAAGTTCCTTGGAGTAAAGTTGTTCCTAGCGAGGATGTGAACAACATAGTCAAATATTGGAAGCTCAAACTTTGGATTGAAGGAGAAAAGAGGTTTTTCCCCATTTTTGCAAAAAGAGGAAAAAGTCAAGCTAGGTAAGATTTCTATACACCACCTTCTAGTATGTTAATGTAGACATTTTGATGAGTTGATTGGTTTATATAATGTTGGCTGAAATGTTCATATACATGCTTAAACAACCATGACCTAGAATGGGTTTAGCCAGAGAAAGTTGAAATGGCATGGAGTTGATGATGATTTATACATGTAGAGATGTTAGTAAGCATGTATAGATGATTCTAAATAGTTTTGTGAAATATATATGTTGGAATGGATGATGGTTGAAAATAGACATAAGAAGTGTTTGATAAATTGTCATAGTGAAGGAAATGATGAACTAGAGGCATTAAGAGCTTAATGTCGGTTTAGTGTGAACCAATAAGCTTGATGGAACTAATAAATTCCCGAGAAACGAATAGTACAATCCAGAAAAGGGCTTAAGAGAAAGCGAGGCCTTATAAATGTTAATGAACCCAATAAGTTGAATCGACTATAATACATGCGAGAATTATGTTATATTAGGTTAAATTGATGTGATAAGTAATTTGTGCTGCTCCAGAGATTTCATTGGAAACGAATCTAACTGCACGATCGGGCAGCTTTAATGAAGTGGAATCACTCGACGCGATTTCAGGTAAGGGAATTTTGTAAGTATCTAGAGGTAGCTGCACATATTTTGAGGGTAATTATGGGATATTTAAATTGTGTTGGTTATCTAGGAAAGAAATAATAGTTTGCGCGAACGAGTTCAGATATAGATGATTTTAGTTTTGTAAATGAATATTACAAAAGGGTTAGTAAGGCTAATAATTGCATAAACATCATGTTTTAATATTTTCATGAAATACATTGCTTTGGTTTAAGCAAATCTACGAATAGGCTGTTTATTGAATTCATAATTTGTGAAATAGCACTAGTCCGGTGCTAACTGTGGTTTGAACGTGTTTTGTTGAAATAGAGCCACCTATCAGATTTATGTGATGCTTTATAAGTTGTACTGAAGCTTTTGCTCGTACGTGGGTTTCCATTGATTTTCTTATGTATATAATCGTACTGGAGCTATGCTTGGACATGATTTTCTCATTGCTTGTTATGCATAAAACCATACTAGAGCGTTGCTTGTACGAGAGTATTTAATGATGATGCATGAAATCGTGCTAGAGCTTTGCTCGCACAGGGCTTTTCACACTGTGATATAAAATGAGTTGTGCTGGATGCCTTGTGTAGATTTTGTGTCACACGGATGAGATGCTCGCACGAGCCGTGTTGGATGCCTCATGTAGACTGCTAGTCACACAGATGAGATGCTCGCACATGCACTTGAGACTGAGTAGGCTACACATGGCATAGGGTAGATAAGACCTATGGCAGACACCCCCAACCATGATATGGGTCCACAGAGTATGTTGTACCATGTATATCACATGAAGTACACTGTACCGTGAGGTTATGATGTTGATTTTAAAGTCTGGCATAGGACTAACCCACCATTGTTCCAGCATGATACCCCGCACATCAAGATCCGTGTTGTCTGGGATGATAATGACATAGTTGGCCAATAGAGTCCTCGATTTTATAGTGATCACCTGTCTCACATGATATCACATGGTTTTATATACTGAGTATGTTTTGTGTTGTCTAGGGTAGACCCGAGAGAGGGGTTGAACCTTGTGGGATGTTTTGTAAAGGATGATAAGTTGTTGCGATGAGTTTTACTGAGTTTTGATTTGATATTAAACTTTGAAGAATGGTTTTATGATGAGTTTTATTATGATGAGCATGAGAAGTTTTACATGATGGTTTTCCATGTTTACATGCCTATTTACATGTTTTTCAGTACATGATATATGTATATACATGTGGCATAGTTTTACTATTTCCTCATGCTCTAGATATTAAAGATCCTTATGCATGATATTATAAGCATATAGATAGTGTAGTTATCTACCATGCTTGCATTATTGCCTTACTGAACGTGTGGTTGCTCATCCCTATCATTTTCCTCCCTCTACAGAGCGCACATAGTAGCCTAGTGAAGGACTGAGGTGTTGTATTCGGATATCTGCTGCTCTCCATCGCCAAGAGGTATACACAGGAATTCTTTTTGTATCTAAACATGTAATAGCACAGTAATAATTTTGAATTGTAATATGGGGGTTGTAAGTGTTAGCAAACATGTATAAATGTAGAACTTAAACTCTTAAATGCATGTGTTTGCTCTTGATTAATTGAAAGATGAATGATAATGATGATTAATACTAACTCATAGCCCAACTGTTATCGGTGAGAGTTGTTCACGACCAGAAAAGGAAATGAAAAACGAAAAATATATGGTGATTTTCCAGTGATAAGATTGATCCTTGCTCATGGGATGGGATCGATCTTGGTCAGGCAGAAGGCTTTAGAGATCAATCTGACCTTGAGAAGAGATTGATTTTTGCTAACCAGAGGCAACTAGAGATCCATCTGCCTTATGGGAAGAGATCGATCTTGTCCAACCAGAATCAACTTGAGATCGATCTGCTTTGAATGAGGGATCGATCTCTCTCTTGCAGAATGCTTTGGCATTGTATTTTAAGGCAATGAGATCGATCTCCCCTTCATCTAAGATTGATCTGCCCTTTATCTGTAGCATTCCTGCTGCAAGGTTTCCAGAATTTTAAAGGTAAACTTACATTCAATTGCTTATATACTCATTTTGCATTTCATTCACACATAGAATTTAAAAATATCCATTTCTTATGATTCATATATAATGTAACTTTTCTGTAAATTCTAGAATCATAAACATTACATAGAAATTTACGGGCCTTACATTCCTCCCCTCATTCAAGAAATTTGATCCTCCAAATTAGAACCAAGTCATTCCTCAAAAAGTCAGGGGTACTTTTCCCATATCAGGCTCTCTAACTCCCAAGTAGCTTCATCTGAATTATGGTGCTGCCTGAGAACCTTAACAAGCAGAATTGTCTTATTCCTTAACACTTTCTCCTTCCTATCCAGTATCTGGACCGGTCTCTCTACATACGACAGATCATCCTTGAGCTCCAATGGCTCATACCGAATCACATGAGTCGGATCTGGATGGTAGTTTTGAAGTATCGATACATGGAAGACACTATGAATGCCTGTTAGCTTTGGTGGCAATGTTAGCATGTAGGCCTTATCTCCCACTTAATCCAGTATCTCAAATGGTACGATATACCGAGGGCTCAACATACCCTTCTTACCGAACCTCATAATCCCTTTCGAGGGAGAAACTTTTAAAAATACTGAGTCACCTATAGTGAACTCTAGTGCCCTCAGTCTCATGCCAGGATAACTCTTTTGCCTGCTCTAATCTGTTCTCAATCTCTGACATATCAGCTAAACAGCCTCAGAGGCTTGTTGTACTAAATCAGGAGCAAAAGTCTTTCTATCACCCACTTCTTCCCAACCAATAGGGGAAAAACATCTTCTACCATACAATGCTTCATATGGTGCCATCTCGATACTCGAGTGATAACTGTTATTGTAAGAAAATTCGATTAATGGTAGATGATCATCCCAAGAGCGTTTAAAATCCATAACACTCACTCTCAGTATATCCTCCAATGTTTGGATGGTTCTCTCTGACTGACCATCGGTTTGGGGATTGAAAGCGGTACTGAAACTTAATTGGGTTCCCATACTTCTTGAAAATGTTCCCAAAAGTCAGAAGTGAAGCGAGAATCCTTGTCCGATACAATGCTCACTGGAACACCATGTAGCCTCACTATATCCTGTACATACAACTCTGCAAAAGTACACAGAGTATCCGTTGATTTCATGGCTAGAAAGTGGGTGGATTTCGTCAATTTGTCTACCACTACCCAGATAGCATCATGGTTCCTCTTATCTTCGGCAATCCCATGATGAAATCCATGGTGACATGCTCCTATTTCCAAGTCGGTATAGGTAGAGGCTGCAATAATCCTGCAAGCTTCTGATGCTCTACCTTCACTTGCTGACATACAAGACACTTTGCCACAAACTCTGTGATATCTCTTTTCATCCCTGACCATTAATACACTTTCTAGAGGTTTTGATACATCTTGTTACTCCCCAGATGCAATGTATATCTCGATGAATGAGCTTCTGCCAAAATAACTTTCTTTAACTCTTAGTCATCGAAAACGCAAATCCTACCTCTAAACCTCAGTAGGCCATCATCACTCATTAAGAAATCGGCCACATCACCCCTCTGAATCAGACTTGTACGATCATCACAAAGTAGATCTAGACGCTGAGCCTGTCTATTCGGTCAATCAAATTTAGTTCCACTCGCAGGCTAGCTATCACATAGTCACTATCAACATCAAGAATGTCGATATCCAATCTGAGGTGAGCAAACTGCTCGAGCAGCTAATGTTCCCTGACCATCATATACGATACCATTTCGAGGCTCTTTCTACTCAGGACATCTGCTACAACATTAGCCTTTTCCAGATGGTACAATATCTCGCAATCATAATCCTTCAGAAGCTCTATCCATCATTTCTGCATCATATTCAACTCTTTCAGTGAAAACAGATATTTGAGGCTCTTATGATCTGTGAACACATGAAATTTCTCACCGTACAAGTAGTGGCACCATATCTTTAATGTAAATACCACGACTGCCAACTCTAAATCATAGGTCGGGTAGTTCCTCTCATAGTCCTTAAGCTGACTGGATCCATAGGCTACTACCTTCCCATCTTGCATCAACAAATAACCCAATCCCTGTCCCGAGGCATCTGTATACGCTGAGTAACCTCTTGAGCTGGTGGTTATGGTGAGAATAGGTGTAGTGGTCAGTCTATGCTTTAGCTCGCAGAAACTACTTTCATATTTATCATCCCACTAAAATACCACATTATTTCGAGTGAGACGTGTCAACGGAGTAGCCAGCTTAGAGAATCCCTCGATAAATAGTCGGTAATAACCTACTAAACCCAAAAAACTACGGATCTTTGTAACCGTTTTGGGTCTTTCCCACTATATCACAACCTCTATCTTGGACGGATCCATTGATACCCCGTCCGTCGAGACTACATGACCCAAAAACGATATCTCACTCAGCCAAAAATCACACTTACCAAGTTTAGCATACAACTCCTGATCTCGGAGGGTCTGTAACACTGTTCTCAAATGCTGCTCATGCTCTTCCATGGATATCGAGTACACCAATATGTCATCTGTAAAGACAATCACGAAGCTGTCCAATTATGGCTTAAACACATCATGCATCAATGCCATAAATGCTATAAGAGCATTCGTTAACCCAAATGGCATAACCAAAAACTCATAATGGCTATAACCGGTCCGAAACGCTGTCTTGGGCACATCTCCACTTTGAATCCTCAACTGATGATACCCAGACCTCAGATCAATCTTTGAAAAGATTTGTGCTCCCTGTAACTGATTCAATAGATCATCAATCCGTGGAAGGGGATACTTATTCTTGATGGTAGCCTTACTCAACAACCGATAACAGTCGGAGACTCCTATATTTCTTCTTTACAAACAAAACCGATGCTCCCCAAGGTGATACACTCGGTCTGATAAACCCCTTATCCAACAACTCTTTCAATTGTCTCTTTAGCTCTTTCAATTTCACTGGAGCCATTTATATGGTGGTTTGGATATTGGTTCAGTACCAGGGACTAAATCAATATAGAACTCTATCTCTCTGTGTAGTGGTAACCCTAGTAATTCTTTCGGAAAGACATCAGGGAATTCTCTAACCACTGGGATGCCAGCTAATTTCGGGTGTGCCTTATCCAAATCAACCACTTATGCTATAAAACCTTTAATATATTATGGTCACATTTGTTAGTAAAATCATCCATCCTTGGAAATAATTTACTACTTCTTTCATTACTTTACAAATCTTACAACATACTTTTCAGGGGTGGAAAATATTACTGTGTTAACATAATCTTCTAAAAAGCATGGTTTGCGGCGAACCAATTCATTCCTAGTATTACATAAAAATCCTTTATGTTTAACAAAATAAGATTGGCCAACATATCTTATTCCCCTACTTTTAACTGACAACCATTACATGCATACTCAGTCACTGCATTATCTCTCACTAGAGTGCTTATAAGTAACATCCTACCTAAAGGTATAAGTTTCACATGTTCAAACAATTTACATGCAAATAAAGGCGATATAAATGAATGCGTGGCACTAGGATCAATTAACACTAATACTTTAAAATCAAAGACTAGGATGGTACCTTTAATCACATCCATAGAAGATTCTGCAAATGCCTGGTTCAAAGCAAACACTCGCCCTCGATCAATAGCTTGTTTTCCTTTCTCTTCAGTTGTGGCCTTCCTCTTAGGAGTAGGTGTCTCAACTGTAGCCTTCTCTGGCTCTTTTCCCTTCTGTGGGGCTGTATCAACCAACTCCGGGCATTCACAAGCTATGTGCCCTGGTTTACAACATCTATAACAAGACCTCATCAAATAGCATGGTCTATTCCCATGATATCTACCACACATCATGCACTGCTCGGTAGTAGGTCAAGGTTCGCTAATAACTATACCCCTCGAAGCTAGAGGTAAAGCTGGATACACTGGAAGCTTCGCAAGACTCTCTCATACCTCCTCAATCTTTGGCCCTTTACCAAATAATCTTTTGCACTTTCTAAATCCTCTATCATTAACTGACCTCTTTCTCTATCTCTGCCCTTACTACTCTTGTTTAGCTCCGATGCATGCAACTCATAGTCCTGTTTACATAGCTGAGCTCTGTGTACTGCCTTGTCATAGGTGGTAATGTCAAATGGGGCCAATCAAGCTCTGATCGAAGGTCTCAACCCTTCAATAAACTTCTTGACCTTCATGTCATGACAGCTCATGGTAACTGTGTCATACCTACCTAGGGAGGTGAATCTGGACTCATACTCATCAACTGTACGGTTCCCTTGAGTCAAGGTTAAAAATTCCATCTGCATCTTCTTATGAGCTGTGGCTGGAATGTACTGCCTGCTAAAGGCATTCAGAAATAGGTCCCAAGTCAAAATCGGGTGACGTGCACTCAAGATCGACTGTGTGGCCATCCACCAATGCTCGACCTCACCACTTAATACAAAAGCTGCAAAGGTGACCTTCTCTGTGGTAGAGCAATGGAAAAATCTGTAAAGTTTCTACATACTACGAATCTAATGCTTCGCTAATACTGAGTCATTTACTCTACTAAATGAAGGTGGTCTAAATTTCCTGAACTCTCTCAGTCAGCCCAGATCGTAATCATAAATTCCTTCACCAATAACCTGTTGTGGAACTACAGGATCCTGAACTGGTGGGGAATATCCTGAACTGAAAGGGGTGTAGGAATCTCTGCCTTTACCGCCTGAGGTCTCGGTGCAGGTGACACACCCTAAGGGTATGTTTCGCAAGTGCACGAGTCGTACAAGTAATAATGGGATTTGAGTCCCGAGTTATCGTCCCTCAGAGAAGTTAGTTAGCCTAATTAATTACTGGTTAATCTTACCCTAAGTATATCCTAACAAATTATAAAATTTAAGTTGGTGATCTACTAAGGCTAATTAAACGTACTGAAAACAATAAACATTAAAAATAAGGAAAATAAAACTGAATTAAGATTTGCTTACCGAACTCTGAGCAATTAAAATAAAAAAACTACAAAAGAAATTAAAACAGTTAAAAATTCATTAATGCAATTAAAATAAAAAGCAAAAATGGAAATAAGGAAACAAGATTAATTAAACTAAAATTAAACAAGCCTAGAATAACATATGCATGTAATTAAACTAATGAAAATTGCAAATTAAACTAACCTAAAATTTAATAAAAATGAATACTAAATTAAAAATGCATAAAATGAGTTTAATCTAAATTAATTCTAATTGGAAAACCTATTACTAAAATAAAAATAAAAATAACTAATGACATAATTAAATCTAAATTCTAAACTAATCAATAAATTGAACTATAACTAATCATGCAAATAAAATTAAAATCATAACTTCTTATGCTAACAAATTAAATTGGAATTAACTATTCTAAAAATGCATGAAAATGGATTAAAGCTACAATGCAAATGTGCCAAACATGGCCTTAAGTGAATTGCAAAACACCAAAGTGGTCCCAATTATGTGCTGATACTGTTCATTATCTTTCCATTTTTTTGTTTGTCCAGGCATGCTCGGTTTGTCCTCTGCTACTGGTGTCCTGCACTCTCGGTTCTGGCCAGTCCTCTGCTCCTACCATGTGCCAGGCATCCAGACGTTGCTACTGCTCTCGGCTGCTATCTGTTCCAGGTAATACCATCTGCTGCAGGTGCTGCTCAAGTGTTTCTGCTCAACTCCTGCTATTCGTTCCTTGCAACTATTTGCTATATTGCATCCAGGTGCCTGCTGCTTTGGTTCTGCCCATCTAACTGCACAGGCCCTATAGCTGTTGTCCGTGTTGCATCCAGACTGCCTGCTGCTGCTCTCGATCACGGTCCACTTTTGCACAGCTCTCGATCACGGTCCACTGCTGCTCTAGCGTGTACCAGCTCTATTCTGCAGTAGCATTAGTGAGCTCCCTATCCTGCTTTCAGCTCCATTCTGCCGCACAAGTCAGCTTCATCCATTCAACATCATGCACACTGTTAAACAAGCTAAACATCCAACAACAACCTAAACATCAAATAACAGTGAGATTAATGCATAAAGAAAAACAGCTAATGAATAGTAAAAAATGAAGAACAGAGTGGAACAAAGCAAAGATCGGTTTGTCGGGTTGCTTCCTTGTTACCATCCAGCTAGTCATCGAACTCATTCTCTCATAGTACACAGAAGCATCTCCAAGCAAACAGCAACTAAGAAAATGCAGAAAACTAATAATGGACACTAACTCTGGAATGAAGAAACTTATAAAACATGAAAACAGGAGGGTCCTAGGCCACGGTTTCCTTCATTTTTTTCTCCATCCATGTTCCACATTGCTCATGATGTGGATAAATGCTCAGCATCAATCCACATCAAGGCAACAGAACCATAAGGTGGAAGAATGAATGAAATAATGATGCCACCCGAATGCACCAAAAAAAATCTAATCGAGAGTTGCAAGAACAATAGTGTAACAAACAAAAACATAAGCAAGTTGGAAAACCGAGAGCTAACAGCTAGAAAAAACATTGATTTTCATGGTAACACTAAAATAAAGATCTGGGATTGAAACGGAATCAAACAGTAGAGAAAATGGAAATGAAACATTAATAAAACAAATAACTAGAAATGAACAAAAACTTTGCATGAAAATAAAAGTTAACATGAATAGTAATCTAACAATGGTGGCTATCGAAAAAAGAAAAAAACTTAAAAACAATAATTCCTAAAATAAACCCTAAAACTATTCTACCCTAAATTAAAACTACTCCTAAATTACTTCTATTCTAACCTAGGCTCCCCCCTTTTTCAATTGCCATCTTTTTCTATTTATACACACACTTATGGGTACAATTGTAATTTTTCCATCCTAGATGAGTTGGCATTGTTTGGCCACTTGTCTTCACACCATTGGCTCCTTGAAAAATAATATTTCTATGTCATCTGTCTTTTTGTCCAATTGGATGTGCTAGGCTCATGTTGTCCGCGTGGTCCAATCTCGATTTTAGCCCAATTTCGGTCCATTTTCTACCGAAATATTCAAAATCCATCCGGATTTAATTTATCTGTAAACATGAAAATTTTAATTAAATAAAGGAGATAATTAACAAAATAAATTGGGAATTTAAATAATTAATTAGGAAATTAAGCACAAATAATTCTAAAATTATAAAATTATCAGCAAGCTGTGCAGGCTCATGTCTCTTAGGTGCGGTAACCTGACCAGTAGGGTTCTCCTATCTACCCTCAAATCTGGCCATCGCATATGTAAACATCTGCATGACTATGTCTACACTGCGCTGTAATTGTACTATATATGCCTCGGAGGCATCACTAAGACCAGGTGGATCTTTACTAGAACTGGACCCACTGCGCCTCTTGGGCTCATCTCTATGCCCCCGAGAGTACGAACTCTCTCCTCTACAAGTGCGTCCATCAGACATCCTGCATACTCAATAACAAGCGTCTCAGTTATATTTCCAGCTTGGTATATACAATTGTATCCAAATAATGCACAGTACTTTAGAGATGTATAATTTCTTAACTATGGATAGTGACTCACATCGGACCAACTCAGCTCTGATACCAAACTCTGTCACGATCCTCTTCCCATGACTTAACTTACTACAATCAGTTGAGCTGTGAGTCAACATCCATATCCATCTCATCCATTTTGTAATTTAAACTCATTAAATGAAATAGAAACTGTACTTTTATAAATATACGAAAACATTTACATCAGTTTCTATTATATGCATCCCTTTCATACAAAAGATAGCTTTACTGTGCACTAATTTACAGGATACAAAATTTTTCTCTCATAAGTGTATACCTCTGTACCGCTGGAGAACTGGAGAACACCATAGCAGGGACAACTGCAGTAACTCGCTACTGCGTAGAATCTGTGGAGGAGGAAAATAAGAGGGGTGAGCTAACACGTTCAGTAAGGAAAATTGAAAGCAAGTAGATAACTACACTATCTATATGCTTAAAATATATATACTTTATTTCCCTTATAAAACATATGCATTTCTTTTAAACAACTTCCATCGGTGTAAAACCATTAATTCGCTGGATGCTTACATGCATATTCTTTTCGAAACACATAGAATCACAGAGCTCAATCTTTAAAATCGTACAGCTTCATTTTTCATTTCACACAGTACACACTTATAAATTTCTTTGCACTTAGCAAATTACTTAGTAAATCAATTTACATGAGACATAGTATGGGGTATCGTATCACCCTGTATCACACAGTAGGGGGACATATGTCACCTGACACAGTAGCCAGAAAATGTCATATCACACAGATAAAAGACTAATGGCCATAGTCCGGATTCCAGGCATCACTGATCAGGTGTGCAAGAATCCTATGCTTGGGGAGGCGGATCAACCATCCTTTCAGCCCACACAGAATCACTAAGATATCATGGCACATCATACTTCGTGGCTAACGCTCACGGTATAACGTGCTCCCGTGGATCCTTATCACCCATTTTCATTGTCTCAAAATCACGTGCAAGCAGGTCTGTGCAAGATCACTCAGCTATACATGACGACTCTAGCACGATTTTACTCATCACATAGAAAACATCATAAAACCACGTGTGAGCAACTCAGCGTAAGATCAAACAGCATACCTGAGGCATCTAGCACGGTTTTTCTTATCACACAATAAAGTCCATAAAACCACGTGCGAGCAACTCAGCGTAAGATCACACAACATACCTGAGGTCTCTAGCATGGTTGTTCTTATAATCACTTTAAATCGAGGGCGTCACATGCAAGCATAGTCAGAGTAAGATCACTTGGCAATACTCGATGGCTCTAGTATGGTCCCTAAAATCTAGTGCGAGCTCTCGAGTGGATCACACAACTTCACTCAAGTCTAGCACCATTTTCTTTTCTCAAAATCCTTTTTTTTTTTAAATATCGTGCGAGCAAGGCGAGTAAATCTACAGTTGCCACTTTGGCTCTACCACAAGTTCACACAGAAAAGAAATAGATGGCTCCATTCACTAAGTATGAGTGAGAGGGTAATCTGCTTTAAATCACTCATTAAATGCTTTTCATGTAAAATAACTAAAACGGGAGCCAGTCTATTATTACTCTTTCTCAAAACACTTGTACAATATCTTTTCACAACAAAAAACATTAAAGGTATGCAATTTATGCATATAAGCTTCTTCTTACACTTAGCTATCACGTAGATATTCTAATATCTATATACTTTATCATATTTACTTGCACACAGAAGGTAAGAAACATACGTATAACTATCTTTAATAGCTTGCATAAATCCCTTACCTCGAATCATGCTTGAATCACTTTCCTTGATTTCCAATACTCGTGATCCGATCTTATTGGTTTAAATTTTATCTCCAAGAGCTGCAAACATTTACTTCTCATGTCAGTAAATTATAATATACTTAATTCTCACTTGCATGGAGTTCAATTCAATGCATTGGGCCATTTTACACCAATTTGACCTCGTTACATATTATTGGACTTTACTCTCTCTTAAATCCATTTCGATTGTTCTAATCGTTTCTCAAGAATCCATTAGATTCCTCGCGTCTACTGACTCATACTGAACAAGCATTAATCTCACAATGCCTTAAGTTCATCATTTCCTTCACTAAGATAATTTATCAAACACCTTATATACCCACTTTTATTCATTATCTAATCCAACATATGGATTTCACAAAGTGATCTTAGAATCATCTATACATGCTTAATAACATCTCTACATGCTTAAATCATCATTAATTCCATGCCATTTCAACTTTATCTCACTAAGCCCATTCTAGGTCATGGTTGCTTAAGCATGCTTATAGATGTTTCAGCCAACAATACATACACCAATCAACTCATCAAAATGTCTAGATTAACATACTTGAAAATGGTGTATTGAAATCTTACCTAGTTTGACGTTTTCCTCTTTTTGCCAAATTGGGAAAAAATCACTTTGCTCCTTCAATCCAAAGTTTTAACTTTCAATATTTGACTATGTTGTTCTCTTCCTCGCTAGGAACAACTTTGCTCAAAGGGATCTCTCTTAAATCTGATTGGAAAGTGATGATTTTTAGACTGAGAAAGCTAGGTTCTGGTTAAAAATAGAGAAAATTTGGGTTGTCTTATGGAAATGAAAATTCAGCTATCGAGTTTTATAGAATTTGCCTAATCAAATCGATCTCCTAGGGTGAAAGATTGATATGCCCTTATTTAAACTCCTTCAGAATTCGACAATACAGGCTAGGGGATCTATCTGCCTATTTGGATGAGATCGATCTGCTCAAGAAATGAGATTGATCTTTGTTCATGGGATTGGATCTATCTTCGTCAAGCAAAAGGCTTTAGAGATCGATTTGGCCTTGAGAAGATATCGATCTTTGCTAATCAGAGGTAACTAGAGATCGATCTGCCTTATGAGAAGAGATCAATCTTGTCCAAGCAGAAATAACTTGAGATCGATCTGCTTTGAATGAGGGATCGATCTCCCTCTTGCAGAATGCTTTGGCATTGTATTTTAAGGCAATGAGATCGATCTCCCCTTCATTTAAGATCAATCGACCCTTCGTTTGTAGTATTCCTATTGTAATTTTTCTAGATTTTCAAAAGTAAACTTCCATTCAATTGCTTCTATACTCATTTTGCATTTCATTTACACTTAGAACTTAAAAATATCCATTTCTTATGATTCATATATAATGTAACTTGTTTGTACATTTTGAAATCATAAACATTACATAAAAATTTATGGGCTATGGCTAGTTATATGTAGAGGGGCCTGACCAAGTTTGGTGAAGTGCTACACAGACAGTTCTAGCGGATAATTAGTCAGTATTTCTTGCGATGCCTTCCTTAATGCATTCAGGACCCAATATATTCCCCACACAACATAGAAAAAGATGTGAATGGAATATTTAAATCTGGTTTAGGGTAACATGATGGTGGATGAGTACTAGAACCAGTTTACTACCATGATGAGGTACGACCCCGAGACAGTTAAGGACCTCGAGTGTCGTACTGAGAGGTTTTTTTAGGGCTTGAAACTAAGGATCCGTGATAGACTACTAGGACTTTGAATCATAGATTTTAAAGACACCCTTAGACATTCTCAGGAGACAGAGAGGTGTCTAGATGTTACTCAAGCTAAATACAGGTCTATAGACAAAAGAATAGATAAGGGAAAGAGAGCAGAGACATCTGATTTGAATCGAGGTGAGGTCAGCTAAAGAGACAGCGGATTGATGAGTCCCAAGGGAGGGTTGAAAAGCCTAAGACCTCTATTGATAGTGCAGACACCACCCCAGACTCTGGTACTGAACTTCAACGATGCAAGAATTGTGGCAAGCTACGTGGTGGTTCTTGCCACTAGGTCACAAGTGCCTACTTTAAATGTGGAGTTGTGGGTCACTAGATTAAGGACTGTCCACAGATGAGACCCACTGAGCTTCAGGGGCAGCCAAGGTAAATTGAGCGACAGGTTCCTTAGAGATACGCCCCACAAAGAAAGGCTGCAGCCACAGGCAATGGTAAGAAGCTCTTCTCATAGGGACGTGTGTTTACCATCGATACAGAGATAATTGACACCTCATTTGAAACTATTAAAGGTATACTCCTTGTCTGTAATCATGAGACACATGTTTTATTTGACTTAGGTTTGACGCACGCCTTTATTTCCTCACAATTTGCACGTAAATTGCATATAGAACCTGAGCTTCTAGATCACATGTTACACATAAGCACACCCATGCATGAGTCACAGATAATTGATATAGTATGTAAAAATTGTGAAATCAAGGTAGGAGATAGGATAGTGTTAGCAAATCTAGTTTTGTTAAATATGTATGGCGTAGATGTAATTTTGGGCATGGATTGGCTAGCTGCCAATCATGTAAGTCTAAATTGCTACACTAAAACTGTAACCTTCTCCTTACCTGATGAATTTGAAGTATGTTTTGTTAATAAGAAATAAAATATATGATATTATGTCCTGTGAAGTTATTTGGTTTTTATGTATTTGAAATTTTTGATGACATCAGATTTTATGAAGGTTATATTACTTTTGTCTTTGATAATAGTTGAGAATCACTAAGTATTTAGGATGTTCTAGTAGTATGTGAGTTTTTTGATGTTTTTCGAATGAATTGCTGGGGCTACCACAAGAGAGGGAAATTGAGTTTACAATTAATTTGGTGCTCGACACTTCGCCTATCTTTAAGCCACATTATCAAATGACACTGGTCGAAGTGGAAGAACTGAAGAAACAGTTGCAAGAACTGCTCAATAAGGGGTTCATTAGACTGAGTGTATCTTCGTGGGGTGCTTCGATATTATTTGTTAGAAAGAAGGATGGGAGTCTCTGTCTATGTATAGATTATCGACTTCTGAATAAGGCGACAATAAAGAATAAGTATCCCCTGCCAAGGATATATAATCTGTTTAACTAGTTGAGAGGGGCTTTAGTATTTTCTAAGATAGATTTGAGATCGGGTTATCACCAGTTGAGGGTTAAGGGGCCTAATGTACTAAAGATAGATTTTCAGACCAGATACAAGCATTTTGAGTTTTTGGTTATGCCCTTTGGACTGACTATTGTCCTTGTTGCTTTTATGAATTTGATGAATGATGTCTTCCAGGAGTATTTAGACAGATTTGTTATTGTCTTTATTGATTACATCTTAATCTATTCTAAATCTCGAGATGAGCATGAGCAGCATTTGAGGATTGTACTCCAGATCATCCGTGAAAAGAAATTGTACGGGAAGTTTAGTAAGTGTGAATTTTGGTTGGATCTGATTGCTTTCTTCGAGCACATTGTATCTACGGATGGGGTGTCTGTTGATCCATCCAAGGTCGATACAGTACTCAAGTGGGAGAGATCGATGACAGTTACAGAGGTTCAGAGTTTTCTGAGACTGGCAAGGTATTATAGCAGGTTTGTTGAGGGATTCTCCAAGATTGTAGCTCTTTTAACTAAGCTTACACGTAAAGACGTTTCGTTTGTTTGGTCTGATCAGTGTGAGATAGTTTCTAGGAGCTTAAACGGAGATTGACTACAACACTCGTTTTGACCATCCCTAGTGGATTCAGAGGCTTCACAGTGTATAGTGATTCTTCCTATCAAGGTTTGGTGTGCGTACTAATGCAGCACGAGAAAGTAGTTACTTACAGCTCACTCCAGCTTAAGGACCATGAGCGAAATTACCCTATGCATGATTTGGAATTAGTCGCTGTGGTATTTACTTTGAAGATATGACGACATTACTTATATGGAGAAAGGTTTCAGATCTTCACTGACCATAAGAGGCTTAAGTATCTCCTTGATCAGAAAGAGCTGAATATGAGACAGAGGAGATGGATAGAGCTCTTGAAGAATTATAACTATAAAATTTTGTACCATCTAGGCAAGACAAATGTGGTAGCAGATACCCTCAATAGAAAGGGTATGATGTCCTATATGATGATCAGAGAATGAGAATTGTTGGGAAAGTTTGTCGAGCTCAATATCAGAGTTGAGGAAGTTGATAATGGATTTATGGCTGACTTACAGATTGAGCCCAGTATCTTAGATCAGATCAGGGCAGAGAAATGATCATAAGTTATTGGATATGGTTAGCAAGGCTAAAGAGAGATCGTAGTCAGACTTCTCGGTCAGTGATGATGGGCTGCTAAGGTTTCGAGGTCGTATTTGTGTGCCACATGATGACACCGTGAAACAGAGAATTTTGAAAGAGTCCCATTGTTCTCGATTCACCATGCACCTAGGAAGTACTAAGATATACCATGACCTACATAAGGTGTACTGGTGGATTGGAATGAAAAAAGATGTGGTAGACTTTGTGGCTAGATTTTTAATTTGCTAGCAGATTAAGGTTGAGTACCAGAAGCCAGCAGGGTTGCTTAAGTCATTATCGGTGCCTAAGTGGAAATGATAGTATATTACTATGGATTTCATTATGGGATTACCGAGGACCCAAAAGGGCCATGACTCAGTCTGGGTGATTGTGGACAGACTGATTAAGAGCGCCTACTTCCTCACCATCAAGAGCACAGATTCCTTTAATGCTTTGGCAAACTTGTATGTTCGAGAGATTATACGATTGCATGAGGCTCCCAAGAGTATTTCATCTGATAGGGATTCCAGGTTCACCTCTAGATTCTGGACTCATTTTCAAGAAGCTATGAGGTCCCAGTTACATTTGAGCACTGCCTACCATCCTCAGATCGACAGTTAGTTCGAACGGACTATTCAGACCTTAGAGGACATGTTAGGGCATGTACATTAGATTTTAAGGGCTTATAGGATGATCATTTACCTCTTGCAGAGTTTGCCTACAATAATAGTTACCATGCCAGTATTAGGATGGCACAATACGAAGCTTTACATGGCAAAAGGTGTAGATCCCCTGTAGCTTGGGAAGAAGTGGGTGACAAGAAAATATTTACTCCCGATCTTATGGAAAAAGTAACAAAAGGTGTTCAGCTAATTTGTGATAGATTGGGGATAACACAGAGTAGACAAAAGAGTTATACTGATGTGCGAAGATGTCCTCTAGAATTTCAAGTTGGGACTCTGTATTTGTGAAAGTGTCTGCGATGAAGGGTATCATGCGCTTCGAAAAGAAAGGGAAGCTGAGTCCTCGCTTCATTGGTCCATTTGAAATATTGAAAAAATGGGGAGACGTTGCCTACAGACTTTCCTTACCTTCACAGTTGTTTGGGGCACATGATGTCTTCCATGTTTCTATGTTGAGGAAGTATTATCCAGACCTTTCTCATGTTATTGAGTATGAATTGTTGGACATACAAGAAGATATGAGCTATGCTAAGCAACCGATCGAGACTCTTGACAGAAAAGAAAAGGTACTTTGATCCAAGATAATGCCATTGGTAAAAGTTCTCTGGCAACACCACTCGACAGAAGAAGCTATGTTGGAGCTAGAGAGCCACATGAGAGAGAAGTACCCTAAGTTGTTCGATCAATCACCCTGAATTTGGAGGTCCAAATTCCTAAAAGGTGGGGAGAAATGTGAAAGCCAAAATTTCGTTTCATTACTTATTTGGAAACTAGAAAGAAATTAAGATACTCGAAATAATATTATGCAGGCCCGAAACAACAGAAGCACTCGGGTTAATGGCACGGATCTCAAGGGCATGAAAATCGAGGTAAGGTTTTAAGTTTAAATATTTCTCGAAGATTGCATGTACTTATGTTTTGGTGGTTAGATGGTGAAACTAAGGTATTGAAAGTGAAAAAGTTAGTAAAACTCGAGTTTACACTAAACCGAGAAATTTACCTAGTAAAATAAATAAATTTAGAATAAATTCTATAAATTCATAAAAATTATTCTGAGGCCATAAGAAATTAGTATAAGGTATAATTGACTTGGGGAATGAAGATTTAGTGGAAATACGGAGGTCTCAGTAGTCGAATTAATTTTCAAAGTAAACCAAAAATTTTAAGCAATTTCAATCGGTAACGACTAAATTTGGGCAAAATGGGCTCAAACGGGAAACTTTTCTTAAACAAGTGGGTTCCAAATTTTTATGGCACATACTAGAGACTTAGTGTAACATTTGAGAAGTGGAAATTTAGAAGAAATTGGGCTGAAAATATTTTTTATAGATTTTACAAAAACAGGGCTACTGGCAAGCCCAGGCTCCGCATCTGCTGGCCCAACAAAATGGCTCAATTTGATGACCTCCAGAAGGCTTTTGAACAAGATTTTTCTAGAATTAAAGAGCACTTTATGCTCTTTCTGGAATGGTAAAGAACACCCTGAAACCAGCTGGAACTAGAGAGAACCAATCCCCTAAAGTTGTCATAGGCGTCTTATGTAAGGTGAACTTGTACGAATTGTTTGGCCACCTTTCGGGCATTTTTAGAGTTGTTCAAAAGGATAAAACCTTCCCTCTTAAGTCCTATACAACATATAAAAAATCCAGCCTTAAACAAGCTCGTTTGCTAGGTAAAAGTTAGATAGAAGAACATGGGCAGAATTTGCCCTGCTTCTGGGTAAGAGAGAAACTTAAAATTTTAAGTTCTTAGTTAGTTTTTAAGCTTGTTTTGATGATTCTAAGTTGTATACAAGTTTTTGTATAGCTGAGAATCATTTCTAGAGCAAGATGAAACGGTCAAAGTTGGTTAAACAAGGTGAGAAGTTGATGGAAGATGATGAATGTTAGATATGTTGTTGTTTGGTGAATTTGAATGATTTTTACTAAAATAGAAATTGAAGAAATAATTTCTAGTGATAGGTATAGGTTAGTCCAGCCATGAATTGTTAAGAATATGGTGAAATTTGGTTGTGATGTATGTTGTAGAATGTTAGATTAATACCAAAAAGTTCGGTTAATAGCTCAGTTTAGTGGAGAATTGTAAATTATGAAAGTTTGATAAATTGGCAAGTTGTGATGTGTTAATCTTTTATTTGGATAAATGTTTAAATCATTAAGTTAGTAAGTTGGAAGTTAGAAGAAAAGAAACTATCGAAATTGCCTAAACCGATTCTTTAATTGATAAAACCGAAAAAACTAGGGAAAATAGACAAAACAGTCAAATTTAGTGAAGTTTATGGAAATGGATGCATGTTTAAGCATATTAAGATGAAATTGAGCATCATCTGATGATTTTGGAACTATTTTGGGTAGCTCGAGGTATCAACATGTAAAACGAGGCAAACTCGACGCCTGACAATTTTGTGCTGCCCCAAGATTCACTGCATAAGGAATGCAATTTAAAGCAGTATTAGTACCTCTCTACCTGTTTTTAATATACAAATATATTTGAAATGGAATCGTGTATGTGAAATGTACTTGATATACCGAGAATATACTATTCATGTAAAACTAAAAATTGAAAGAAAAACTAGTTTTGTTTTACTAAGCCTCTAAGTGTACCTTTTGGCTTATGTAAAGTGTTTTGGATAATGCAAATCGAGATATGGAAATGGATTGTTATGAATTACTTTTTATATGTATGAAATTTTGATATAAGCTTGATTTTAATAGTATGCGGGTTAATAATCTTGAAAAAAAAGGATTTGTAATTTCCATTTTGAGACTAAGGCAACATGTAGACCATGAAATCTGTCATGCATGGCCCGTGTGGAGTTTGGACCTTCGTGGTGCATGCCTTATGCCATATTGCACACGTTTAGTCCTTTGTGGTGCATGTTTAACTGTGTCAGGTATGTGTAGCCACTCGGTGCCTTATCTTCCGCCACTTCGTGCATTGTTCATTTTGGTCCTTAGTGGCGTAAAGTGATGTACGCCTAATCCAGTGTACAATTCGCTTACCATGGCTATCGGTACTCTATTTGTTTGTCTCCTTCTTTGGAGGTTGAGTTTATATGAACATGACTTATGCTTGCTATGTGTATTTGCCTAGTCTTTAGTGTATATTCTGTATGACTTCAAAAGAAAAGTGTTAGCTTTGTGACATGTGAATTATGTCATCCAAAATGTGTTCGACTTACTTATTTTAAGATAAGTCTGTTTTCGATAATTATATATATGCTTACCAATGTTTGTACACAAGCATCCTGTTTTTGTATACTTTGATATTAAGACGGCTTTAAACACATTTCTTACTAGGCTTGAAGAGCTCACTCCTTGCCTTACCCTTACAGATTATCTCCAGTGATCAGTTCAGCGCCTGCCGTGTAGTTGACGTAGGCTGTAAGACCCACTTTTGGTGATGTATTCCTTATGATTCATATGATGTACACACCTTCATATGTTCATTGAATCATAAGAAGAGCTTTCGGCTTGAATGAAATTTCAAAGAAAATGAATGAATAATCATGAATCCATGTACTGACTAAATAAAGGGCTGAAGTGGTCACAAACTAAACAAATGGAAACAAACTAAACAAATGGAATTAAAATCCTTCAGATTGGATATAAGTACCCTTTTACGATTCCAAATAGTACACATAAGTCACATTGTATGTGAATCATAAGAAATGAACCTTTCCATGCTCTAAGTGGGATTAGAACACAAAATGAGTATTGAAGTAATGAAATATGAGCTTACCTTTGGAAATTTGGGAAAAATTGCAGCTGGAATGCTATAGATGAAAGGCAGATCGATCTCATTACAAGGAGAGATCAATCTCATTGCCTTGAAATGCAATACCAAATCATTCTGTAAATGAAGATCAATCCCTAATTTAAAGCAGATCGATCTAAAGTTGCTTCTGCCAGGACAAGATCGATCTCTTCCCATAAGGCAGATCGATCACTAATTTCCTCTGGTTAGCAAATATCGATCTCTACTCAAAGCTAGATCGATCTCTAAGTGGTTTTGCCTGGCTAAGATCGATCCCTACCCAGGAGCAGATTGATCCCTTCCTCAAGAGGTAGATTTTTAAGACCTGATTTTTATCGTATTTCCTTATGATTCACATGATGTAAACATGGTATTATGTAAATTGAATCATAAGAAGAGTTGTACATGAATGACAAATGCAAATGGAATGAATAAAAATTTCTGAAATGCATTTAAAGGTCAAATGAAGGTTGAAATAGCCACATATTAAACGAATGAGATTTGGACCATTTGGATTGGAGATAAGAATTTAAAACATGAAATGAGAAAGGGTTCGAGAAGGAAAGTCGGTCTAAATAGGTCCCGAATGTGTAGAAGGGTAAAATGGTCAAAAACCTAAAATTTGGTATAAATTCGATAAAAAATTTTCATAAAAAATATGAAATTGAGAAATCTTGATCAATAACGAGGAAAATATTGAATTTCGAGTCCAATTGATCAAGATATGAATTTATTGGAATTAACCGAAATTTTCACCTCGAAAAATTATCTCGAAATTATTGGAAAAATATACCGAAAAGACGAAATAAGACAGATAAATTTATTTAATTGATTAAATGAATAAAATATGATTTTTGGGATATTTTGACATAAATAATATATTTTATTCTAATTAAATAATAATAAATAATAAATTATAAAAAAATAAAAATAAATAAAGTAACTGAAAAAAAGAAGAAAGCAAAAATTGCGAAATCGCGATTTCTAGAAAGAGAGAAGGAAGTCGGAACCGAGGGAATCGATTTCCCTCCATTCGGTGAGCCACCGGCGAGGCAGAAGGGCAAGCGACGATCGGGAGGGGAGTTTGACACCGGGAGACCCACTAGCAGCTGCGACGCGCGTCGACGACACCAGAATCGATAGATCGGAGGAGGAGAGTGCCGTGGGAGAGAAGAGGGAATCGACGGCCATCGGAGTCGATTCGACTCCACCCAAGGCCCGATGAAGAAAGCCCAGGAGATGGCGCGCCGAACAACACCAGAATCGTGTCGAGAACCGACCGAACGATGCCGAAATGACAAAGCTGAGCCTGAACCGATACGGACCGGTTCAGTGCAGTGCAGGTATGCTGAACCGGACCGGATCGGTTCAGTCAAAAAGAAAAGAAAGAAAAGAAAAGAAAAAGAAAAAGGGAAAAAGAAAAAGAGGAAAATTGGGGAAAAATTTCGGTGATGCAATAAAGCTACGAGTAAGTCGGTAAGCGGTCGAAATTGACTGATTTAAATTTCAAAATATTTAATTTGATTAAGATTCGACTGAAAATTGACCCGAAAAAATATGTAATTGTGTAGCTCGACAATTGACTTCAAATGAGAGCTCAAGGCAGCCTCGATTTGTGTACCATCATGGAATCTCAGGTAATTAACCCTTATTTACGATAATTTACATCGTTATACGTGTTAGAAATTTACCGCATAAATTACAAATTTAATTTCCGCATAAAATGAATTATATTCTGGAATTAGAGATAAATTGTCGTAAATAATTAATTGAGCTATCAGAGAGTTTAGAACGAGGCCCAATAAATACTGATGGGCCCAATGAGTTTAATAGGCCTCGATGATGTGAATAGTAATTGAAAAATGGGCTTAAGGCCGGTTAAGGCCTATTATGGTACAATCAGGTCCAATATGGGTAAACGTGCTCAATGATTTAAATTAAGCCCAAAAAATATGAAATACAATTAATTATATTGTATTTGACCTGATGAATATTTATACGTAGTTCCAGAGATTAGATTGGGAGTAAATCGGACTGCGTGACAAGATATCAGTGGAAAGGTCAAACTGTAAAGAAAAATGAGGTAAGGGAATTTTATGAGTAGCTAGAGGTAGCTACACGTATTTTAATAGCTTTTATATACACTGAAAATGTATAAAGGTCCTAGAAATGGATTAAAAATTTTTAGGACTCGGGATAAGTAAAAGACTATTTTACCCCTACTGAGGGAAAATTCACCTAAGGATGGTGAAAGCATGACATGCATGAAATGCATGATTTGGAAGATTTTCATGAATTTTTAGTAAAGAAAATTGGTAGATTGGCCAGTATTTGCATAAATTTCATAAGATAACACTACATAAGTGTTATTTAGATTTAAATGAAATTTCTTTGGAAAATGGGCCAACTATAATGTTTATATGGAAATAGATAGTGCTGGAGCATTTCGTAGCACAATATATGAGTTTGTGAGTGTGCATAATGGTGCTGGAGCAGTTGCTCGCACCGATTTGTGTGACATCATGTGCATAAAATGTGCTAGAGCGGTTGTTCACACTGATTTTTATTATTGTGAAAAGCATGAGAGGTGCTAGAGCCTAGCTCGCACCCTATTTTGACTTGATATGCATAAAAAGGTGCTAAAGCAATTGCTCACACTAGTTTTAATGATTTGACATGCATGAGAGGTGCTGGAGCATAGCTCGCATCCTGTTTTGATATGATAATTGCGTAAAAGCCGTACTGGAGCCTTGCTCGTTCGTGATTTAATTGATTTAATTGCATAAAAGTTGTGCTGAAGTGTGACTCACATGAGATTTGATTTCTTTATGCATAAAACTGTTCTGGATCGTTGCTCGCACGAAGTTTTGATTTACTTGAGCATTCATTCGTGCTGGAGCATTTCTCACACGAAGTTTTGAATGATTTATGCATGATACTATGCTGGAGCATTGGTCGCACAAGGATTTAATGGATTTTATGCATAAAACCGTGTTGGAGCTTGTTCACACGTGATTTTATATGGATTTATAACTCTTTTAAAGTCGTACTGGAGTACTGCTCGTACGCAGATTTTACTGATTTTTATAAAGCTGCGCTAGAGCTTCGCTCGCATGAGGTTTTCAAATATCATGAATATGCATGGAGCCGTGCTGGAGCTTTGCTCGCACATGGATTTATATGACATGCATATAGCCGTGTTGGAGCCTCATGTAGATTGTGTCACAGTGAGATGATATGCCCACACGTGCATACTGAGACATAGGTTCAGTGGATAAGACCTACGGCAGGCACCCCTTGACTATGATTTGGGTTCACGGAGTACGTTGTACCGTGTATGTCATGCAGAGTACGCTGTACCGTGGGGATTATTGGAGTGGAGTGGCATTAGCCACGAGGCTGTAAGCCTTGCCCTCACAATCATGGTATTTATGTTGTTCTAGCAGCAAGGCTGACCCACCTCTCGTTTCAGGTGTGATACCCAGCACACTAGGTATCGTGTAGCCAGGGATCACTAGGATATGGCCATAGTCCTTGATGTTATTGATATAGTCACCTACATGTCTCACACGATATAACTTTTGGTCTCGATAGACGTAGGTAGACCCGAGGGAGGGGTCAGGCCCCCGATTTTATGATTTTCTACTATGATGATAGATATTTCAAAGGATTTTATAACATGTGACCCTAAAAGAAGGGTGATTTTATAACAGAATTTTATAATGAATTTTTAATGAGTTTGAGATTAATTTATGAAATGATTAACCCGGAGGGGTTATTTTATACTGAGTTTTAATGAAGTGATTTAAATGCAGTAGCATGAGGAGTTTTCCATGCTTTAATTACAAATTCATGAAAAGAATTGTCTCTCATGATTTATTTTACATGGCATGAAATAATGCATGATCTCGATTTACTTCATGTGAATTATGATTTTACATAAAATGCCATTGATGCATGAGTTGCATGATTTCATGCATGAGATTTAAACGAAAAGAAATGGATTTAAGGACATGGCATTATAAGCATGTAGATAGTGGAGCTATCTAGTTACTTGCATGATTGCCTTACTAAGCGCGTGGTTTGCTCACCCCCTTATTATCCCTTTTTTTTAAGCACTCGCAGTAGTTAGTGAGCGGCTGAGGACTTGCATTCTTGGTATTCGCTGCGTTGCATCGAGACTCAAGTATACACATTTGTATAGTTTTGTATCTAAATATGTAAATGGTACTGTAAACGTATATGATGTTGGGGATGTAAGGTTAAGTAAATCCAATTGTGAATGTATTAGTTTAAGTCAAAGGATTGAAAAATCCTAATGTGTAAATGTAACATGGAAATGGAATGGTAAGTAGTGTGAGGGGACTAACACTGAATCATAGCCCAACTGTTGGTAGGATGGTCACGATCAGAGAAAGGTAAGAATTAAATAACAAACGAAAAATTTGTAGTGATTTTTAGGTAATTTGGGTTGTGACAAGATCGATCCCCTAGCCTACATGTCAAATTTTGAAGGAGTTAAAATAGGGGGAGATCGATTTCTCGCCCTAGGAGATTGATCTCATAAGGCCAATTCTATAAAAAGGGCCCGATATTCAAGCTTTCTTCCTGAAACATCAAACATTCCTCTATTGTCACAAAGAAAACCTAGTTTCTCACTCTAGAGTACCACCCTTTCCAAAAATGATGTGAGGAAAAGCTATTTAAGCAAAGTTGTTCATTGTGAGGAGGAGAACAACATACTTTGGAATCAACATTTAACTTGTTGGATTGAAGGAGTAAAAAGGTCTCCCAAAATCAGACAAGAGAAAAGTCAAGCTGGTGAGTTTCCAATACACCAACTCTAAGTATGTTTATTTAGATGTTGTTAGGAGTTGATTGGTGTATGTATTGTTGGTTGAAACTACCTAGAATATGATGAATCAACCATAACCTAAAATAGGCTTAGTGTGAGAAAGTGAACCATAGATTGATTTAATGATAAAGTGAATATATTAAGCTGATGGTGATGCTATATGCATGATTGTGAGACGGTTTTGTGAAATTAGTTAATGGAGTTACATGAAGTTATGAAATGTGCACATAAGGTGTTGTGAAAATGCATGTGAATGGAAAACTAATGAAGCTATGAAATGTACACATAAGGTGCTGTGAAAATGCATGTGAATAGGAAACTAAGGCTGTTAGATGTTTATTTAATACCAAAGAAACTCGGTTCATAGCCCGGTTAAGTGAAAAATTGAGAAAATAGAGAAAGTAATCAAAAAGGGTAAGAATGACCCCCATTTTAGTTTTGAATGAATTTAAGTATGAAGTAGAAGTATAACGAGTATCTGTTGATGGTTTGACATTATTTTGAGCAACTCGAGAATACAACACGTGAATCGAAGCTAGTCCGAGACCAGAGTATTTTTCACCACCTAAGGTGTAAGAGGTAAGGGATGCAACCATTTTCTGCATATGTATTCTTTACTGATGAAAATGCTTTGGTAGCATGAAAACATTTTATTAATGAGTATATGTTTTGAGAAAAATGTTTAACTTGAGATTTCTTTGAGAAAAACGTTTAACTTGAGATTTCTTACTTGAGTGCATGCTTTACCGGTTTGAGCTCGATTTTGTGATTTGAATGTTTTGCGAACAAATATACTTTATAATTGAATGAGATTCATAAAGCAAAACTATTATGAGCTCTACCTGAAGGCGAAACTATTTTCAGCATAATAATGACATGTTTTTAAGACTAAAGACTCGTCATGATATCTGCACATCGATGCCTCCACTTTGGTAGCGTGAGATGCCTACGTTTTGGTAACGTGAGATGCCTCCGCTTTGGTAGCGTGAGATGCCTCCGTTTTGGTAACGTGAGATGCCTACAATTTGGTAGCGTGAGATGCCTTCGTTTTGGTAATGTGAGATGCCTCCGCTTTGGTAGTCTGAGATGCCTCCGTTTTGGTAACGTGAGATGCCTCCGCTTTGGTAGTGTGAGATACCTCTATTTTGGTAATGTGAGATGCCTCCGCTTTGGTAGTGTGAGATGCTTTCGTTTTGTTAACGTGAGATGCCTCAGCTTTGGTAGCTTGAGATGCCTCCGTTTTGGTAATGTGAGATGATTCCCTCATTTGAGGATGCCCTTGTTGAGGATGATGTGATGTGATGATTGCTTTCATGACACTTATATTATGCCTAGTCTCCATAACTATTTTTGAGAAATGACGTATTGTTAAATTGAGATAATGATGTTTTGATGAATTGTGATTTTAATCACGTGTTTATAATTATGTGAAATTATGCCATTATTACACTTATGCTCTGATGATGATTTCTAAATCTCATATGCACTCCTTACTGAGATAGTTGAAAGCTCACTCCCTTTTCTCTTCCACAAATTATTTACAGTAAGCGCAATTACCTGTTGCGTACGTGACATAAGCTGGTGGACGAGACTCTCACGAGGCTATTGCTTGTAAACGCGTGAGGTATAATTCAATTCATTTTGTATCCAGACAATTATGTAATGTAGACATTTATATTTAAGTAACGTTGGGATGTAATTAGAATGATATATGTATATAAGTTAGAACAGTGGGTTTATTTTGATACCATGTTATTTGATTAAGTAAATGTTGATGTTGAGAGATCCATGGATTGTTGGTTGATGAATTAGGTATGAGATTAACTGACACGGTACAGGAATGCACATTGTGTAGGAAGTTTACTTTTAAGAAAAAATTTAAATTAACCTTATTTTTCGCGCTTCTGGGTTGTCACAGATTTAGTGGTATCCGAGTGAAGGGTGCCTAGTACTGTTTGTCATGCCCTTCTCTCACATGTGACCTACCAAAATCACCATAAATTTTTCACATTTTATTGACCTCTTCCTCTGTCATCACTCTACACAAAATAGTTAGGCTGTGATTCGATATTAGTCACTTATTCACATTCATTCATAACATATTTAGAATTTAATATTCTTTTCTATAATGTAAACTCATATACAGTAATACAAATAATTGTACATATACATCCCGACTATACATTAGTTTACATTACTGTGCTTTTACATTGTTCAGAACAAAATGTTCGAGTGTGTATACCTCTCGCAAGATGGATATACAGCGGATCAGAAAATATCAGTCCTCAGTCGTGTCCACCTACTGTGGATGCTCTGAAAAGAGGGAAATAATAAGGGGGTGAGCTCACAGCTCAGTAAGGAAATTAAGCAAGCAAGTAGATAATCGCACTATCAACAAAAGACAATGCTTATGCCTTGAAATCTTTTCCTTACCCATTCTGTATCTAAAGCATGCATCTCTCTCAAAGCTTCTATGCAATATATATATAGATACAAAACATCAGTTATAAAACTGGAAATATGTTGGTTTAACAACCTCAGCAGTTTATGTATAAATACTGCATTTCTCATGTAATTTCACACAAATCACATTTTCTCATGCCATTCAATTAAATCAAAACAATATGGCATTCATGTTTAAAAAAAACATGGAAATCTGAGGTTTACCCATCCCTCGGGATACCCTTTTTACAACTCTCAACTCACATGTTCATTTCATAAAATCATGTGATAATTCAATCAAGAAATATTGATTCACATTGCATGAAAAGAAAACCAAGATAGGCGACTACATGTTTCGAGTTTATGATCATAACTCATTTTTTGTGATCTCAGGCTACACAGTACTCTGTGTGTGGGGTCTCACAATTGCTGTAACGGGAGGTGGGTCAAATCTCTACCGTTAGCTCTCAATCTGAGGACCTGATCCCAGAGCACACCAGATCCCACTGGACCTCGCTTCTACGGCTAACCAGTCCTATCCAAGTACATTCAAGTACTCACGGTACAACGTACTCCATGTGACATACACGGTACACAGTACTCCATGAACCCTATCTCAAGGTGGGATGCTCGCCATGAGTCTTAGTTCTCATACCTTGGATATACCTCATAGTCAGGATACTTGCCATGATTCTTAGTCCTTATACTACGGGTTATTTCGATAGCCCTCTACCTTATCTCAAAATAATGCACGTGTGAGTATATATAAATATATCGGTGCGACACACAATCAGCATAGGCTCTCAACATGGTTGTTTCATGCTCTTCCAAAATCTGATACGTGCGAGTAAACTCCCAACATGACCATATCATAATAATATAACTCTAGTGTGAGCAATGCTCCCAACAATATATTAGGTGAAAACACGAGTATGAGCAAAGCTCCCAATACTCTATTATGTACAACATATGAAAACTGAGTACGAGCTAAGCTCTCAGTACTCTATCGTGTAAAACTAAGTATTAGCATAGCTCCCAATACTCTATAATGCATCGATCATAAAAACTGAGTATGAGCAATGCTTAAAGTACTCCAACATGCATAATACGCATAAAAATCTAGTACAAGTATACCCTCAAGTACTATGTGATGCATATCTCAAAATATAGTGCGAGTAATCTGTAGCACTTATGGTTTTCACATAAAACCTGATAGATGGATATTCAAATCACAATTCACCCAATTCAAATCAAATCTGCACTAACACGTGCTGGTTTCGCATATACATGAAAACATTAGCCATTTTATCATGCAAACTCATGAATTTTAGTCACAACATGCTTCTAAGGTATTTTCACCCTATTTTTGGATAAAACACACTTATCTTCATTAATCTCTATTATAATATCATGCCTATTTAAGGGAATTCACATATCATATAATATCAAAATTCTATTTGAAATATGTGTAGCTATCTCTAGCTACTTACGAAATTCTCTTACCTCAGATCACGTCAAGTGACCTCTCTTCCTCGGTGCTGCTTACTCTTGCAGTCCGATCAGCTTCCAAATGTAATTTTTTGAAGCTTATAATTATCTACGTTAGTATAACGTAATATACTCGTCTACTTGTAACAATCTCAATTAAATACATAAATTTCATCTCTTTGTCCTATTATGGTATTATACCATATTTTCCATTTATCTATCTTCATTTCTCCTTATTTCGAATTTATACATCTCACAAAACTAACTTATAATCTGCCATACATGCATATTCCATCATTAAATTTATACCAACACCATTCCCTTATCATTTTCTCACTTCCATGCCAATATCTAAGTCATGCTCATTTTTCATGATCCTCTTGTTTCCAACAATTTATACATATACCAATTTACTCACCAATACACCTAGTTTAACATATATCAACTTGGTGCATTAAATCTTACCTAGTTGAGATTTTTCTCTCTTTCTCCAAAATTGGTAGAATCCTCCTTGCTCTTCCAATCTTTGATTCCAACTTCTTGTTTCCAAGTATGTTGTTCTCCTCTTTACCAAGAACAACTTTGCTCAACTATTTCTCACTCAAAATTGATTGCAAACTGAAGTTTCTTAGTGTTGAAATGCTAGGTTTAGCTTTGGTTCTTGAATGGAATAGTGAATCTCGTGAAACAAAGGTTGCAGAGGTCCAATATTTATAAAATTATTTCTATGAGATCGATCTGCTAACCATTGGCCAAGAAAGCAGCTGAAAAAGGAAGAGGAGGACCGTGCGCCCCCATCGGCACCGGTCACAACCTCCACCGACGTCGGACGCCGACGAATCGAAGAGGAGAAGCCGCGAAGGAAAAGAAGAGATTCGGCGGCCACCGGCGGTGATTGGTCCAGATCGAGCCCAGCTGAGTGTTGCCTAGGCTGAGGCGCGCCGAACTGCGGTGGTGATGTGTCGGGAACCGGCCGGAAGACGTCGGCATAACCAAAGGAAGCCCGAACCGGTTTACGGTTCAGTGAAGAAGGTTCTGTGCTGAACCGGACCGGACTGGTTCAGTCAAGGAGAAAAGGGGAAAAAGAGGAAAAATAAAGAAAAAGAAAAAGGAAAATTTTCGGGTTTTCACCGGATTTCGGGTAAGTTGATACGAGGTCAAAAGTGACCGATTTGATTTCCGATAAATTTATTTAAATTATATTTAATTGGAAATTGACCCGAAATTAAATATAATAAATTATACAGTTCGACGATAAATTTCGAACGGAAGCTCGATTGAACTTCGATTTGCGTACCATCACATAATCTCGGGTAAGTAAAGCTCATTTACGTCAAATTAAGTGATTATTGCGTATTTAAGATTTATTGTACGCATTTCGGATTAAATTCCGTATTTAGTGAATTATATTCAAAATTTTGAATTAAATGTCGTAAATGATATACGGGTTATCCAAAGAGCTTGGAATAAAGCCCAATGGGTATTGATAGGCCCAATGAGTCGATAGACCCTAATAAACGGGCTTAATATGGATTAAGGCCCATTAAGGATATTAAAGCCCATTAAGGGAAAATAGACTGTATTAATATGTAATACAGTAGGAAAATTATAATTAACCTGAGGAATGGTTATTTACAGCTCCGGAGTTTACATTGAGAGCTGATCGGACTGCGAGGTTTAGCAGCACCGAGGAAGTGAGGTCACTTGACGTGATCCGAGGTAAGAGACTTTCGTGAGTAGTTAGAGATACCTGGACGTATTTTCGTCTGCTTTTACATTCACTTAAAAACTCTGAGGGTCAGGGAAAGTGAATAATAATTATTGCGACCCGATAGTGGCAAATTACGATTTTACCCCTAGTTAGTCAAAAAGTCAACTTTTGTGAAAAGTTGTAAAAAAAAGCATGGAAACTACTATTATGAGTATTTAACTGCTGTTTAGCATGAAAATAAATAGATTGGCTAATGATTTTAAGGTTGATGTGAATTAAGCACACTTTATTGTGCTGATTTTGATGTTTTGTAAACTATCCCTTTTTAAAGAGCCATCTATCATATTATGTGAGAATGAACCGTGCTAGAGCACAGCTCGCACTGGATTTCATATGTTTTCCACATACATTAGTGCTGGATTTTGATACGCACTAGATTTCCATGGCATGCATGATAGAGTACTGGAGTTTTACTCGTACTCAGTTTTATATGATATATGCATGACAGAGTACTGGAGCGATTAGCTCGTACTCGAGTTTTACATGAGATATATGACAGAGTACTGCAGCGTTGCTCGTACTTGATTCTTCATGGTTTATACATGACATAGTACTGGAGCTATTGCTCGTACTTGATTTGATGATATTATGCATAGCATGGTACTGGAGCTATTGCTCGTACTTGATTTAATACATGAACTATGCATTGACCTAGTTGCTGGAGGTTTACTCGCACTAGAGTTGAGTTTGTGATGTGAAACAGTGTTCGAGCGTAGTGTCGACTGTGTGTCGCACTCAAGGACGCGCACTGTATGTTATATTATTTACATGTTACCAACCCATGCCGCATTCTTGTGTGACTGAGTGTCACATCATGAGAGGATGGCCAGCATGAGGGTATTAGAGATGTGGTATGATATTCCATGGTTTGAGGGCTAAGACCTATGGCAGGCACCCTGACTGTGATGTAGGGTCCACGGGTGTACTTTGTACCGTCCCCAGGGCACGAGGATTACGCTGTACCGTGTGTTGTATAGCTGATGGCTGTAGTAGACTGACCATCCTCCCGTTGCAGCAGTGATACCCCGCGCACCGAGATCTGTGTGGCCTGGGTTCACATATCGGATATGATCATAGTCCAGGATACTATTTACATTTCACCACAGAGTCTCACATGATATATCACATTGATTGACTGATTTAAATTGCGGACAAACCTGAGGGATGGGTCGGACTCCGATTTTGTGATGTGAATTATTTAATGCCATATTTATTGTGATTTAAATATACATGGCATGATTTACATAAAGGCATGATTTATATAAAGATGCATTGTTTTGCACTACATGCCTATATTTGAGAAAGAAAGCATGATTTCTGTACATGGGATTTAATCTGTACAAGTATATATATTATAATTTAAGACATACTTTTAAAGTGAGTTAAGGAAATAATGTTTTCAAGGCATAGCATTATTTTGAGTAGATAGTGTAGATATCTACTTGCTTGCTTGATTTTCTTACTGAGCGTGTTGTATGCTCACCCCCTTTCTTTACATCTCTCTACAGAGCGTCAGTAGAGCCAGAGCTATCAAGGGATAGTATTCCTGAGTCCACTACTAGTTCCTATCGACCGCCAGGTATACAGACTTTGTACGGTTATATATCAAAACATAGAAACAGCACAGTGATGTATACGATATATATTATGGGGAATGTATTTGTATTAGATTTTATATAATCTTACATGTATGATAAAAGCAGTTACAGTCAGTAATAGTATATTGACTTGTATGTATGATAATGGATGATATGGTAAGCGAGGACTCTGACATCGAATCACAGCCCAACATTGAAGAGAGGAGAGGTAAGTTAAAAATACAAAAAATTTGTAGTGGTTTTTGGTTAAAGTTATGGATTGAGAATGGGGTCCTGACAGAATGGTATCAGAGCAGAGGTTGGTCTGATGTGAGTCGGTGTTAGAAAATAGGAAAGTGTACATCTCCATAATACTGTGCTGTGTTTAGATATATATAACTGTGTATACTATATAGGAGACGGACTAATTCATTATTATGAATACAGGAACTTTGCCTATATGGCAAATACGTGTAGTGGTAGAGTTACGAGAGGTAGGGCTCGAGGCTGGGGAGATAGACTCGAGGGACGAGCTGCTGCCAAACTATTACCTACGCATGAGACTCCAGGTGCTACTGAGGCACCCGAGTGTGTTGAGATGCGCTTCACAAAATTAGAGCGTATTCTCGAGACGATTGTCGAGATATTGGCACAGACGATGCCAGGTAGGCAGAGACAGGAGGTAGGAGCTGCGACAGGAGAGGCAGTTGCCCCTGATACACCTACGCGGACAATTGATGCACAGAGGACTGTAGATACTCCTACACCCCCACCGGTTTTGGGTGGTAGTGGATTAGGATATGGATGTGATCTGCATCCGTTGTGAGAATTCCAGAAGTTTAGACCTCCATCCTTTAGTGGGGTCAAGGACCCCGTAGCTGCTGAGGAGTGGTTGGTAGAGCTGGAGAAGCTCTATAGATTCTTCGAGTGTACGACCTCGGAGATGGTCGCGTTTGCTGCGTTCCTATTGAAGGGAGCTGCAGAGCATTAGTGGAAGTCCACCCGACCTATATTGAGATCCCAGCACACAGACATTGGTTGGGAGATATTTCGGGAAGCCTTTAGGAGGCAGTTTGTTCCCGACACTGCACAGCGAAAACTGCAGGCAGAGTTTTTGGGACTAAACTAGGGGAGTTTATCTGTGGATGAGTATGAGACTCGATTCCTATCCATAGGAAGATATGACCCCGATACCATGTATAGTGAGACCAGGAAGGTCCACAAGTTTATCGACGGGTTGAGACCGGTTCTGCGGTCCAGGTTGGTTCCATTAGACATAGTGACCTATGAGGAGGCAGTGCGCAGGGCGCAACTATGTGAGCAAGATTACGAGAGGAATGCTTCCGAGTTCAAAAAGTTTAGTCGTAGCCGAGAGATACAGAAGAAGAGGTCGACTAGAGATTTCGGTTATCGAGGAGGGAAAAGACTCTTCGGTAAGAGATCACGGATAGAGAAGGCACGAGAGGGGTATGCTAGACCTCCTGCTTATCCGACTGCAGCCCCAACAAAGGGTATTATCATGGGAGGACAGAGGCCTACTGCCGATCAGTGCAGAAGATGCGGTAGATCACAGGGAGATAGACCGTGTCCATGGAGTACTATGGTATGTTTTCGATGTGGGAAATAGGGGCATATGGCTAAAGAGTGCCCGAAGACATTTGTTACTGCACCACAGAGGGGCAGGGAGCCTGATAAAACTCTAGTTGGTACGTCTGCTCAGAGAGGTAGAGCGACAGCAGAGGAGAAGGGGAAACAAGTGATGGGTCAAGGGCGAGTACATGCTTTGGACCAGGGGACAGCTGATGCTTCATCGGATGTGATTCGAGATAACATCCTGATTTATGATATTGAAGCATATGTTTTAATTGATCCTGGTGCCATGCATTCTTTTGTATCGCATTCATTTGCATGTAAATTAGCAAGACATGTAGAGCGTACACATTTATGTATGATGATGTTGATTAGTACGCCTATAAATAGTAGTCAAGTTGTAGAATATGTATTTAATAACTGTAAGTTGAGAGTAGGGGATAAGGAGATGACAGCCAATCTAATATTACTAAGTATGAGTGACTTTGATATAATATTAGGAATGGATTGGCTATCTGCAAACCATGCCATTTTAGATTGTTATGCTAAGACAGTTATTTTTCCTAACCCAACTAGATATGTTGTAAAGTTTAATAAAAATAAATGAAAGGAGTAGTTATGATTATTACATGATTACTGACTTAGAAAACCTTCAACATATGAAGGTTTCATTGCGTACGTTGTAGATATGGATAAGGCACATCTGGAGTTGTTAGATATTACTGCGATCAGTGTGTACCCAGATGTTTTTTCGGATGAATTGCCAGGATTACCACCAGACAGAGAGATAGAGTTCTGCATAGATCTGGTACCTGGTACGGAGCCTATTTCGAGACCACCATATCGCATGGCCTTAGTTGAGCTGGAAGAGCTCAAGAGACAGTTACAGGAGCTGTTGGATAGGGGTTTTGTTCAGCCGAGTGTTTCACCTTGGGGAGCATCGATTTTGTTCGTGAGGAAGAAGGATGGGAGCCTCCGATTGTGTATAGACTACCGATTGTTGAATAAGGCCACCATCAAGAATAGATACCCCCTTCCACGCATTGACGATTTGTTAAATCAGCTTCAGGGAGCACAGGTCTTTTCCAAGATTGACCTAAGGTCTGGGTATCATCAGCCGAAGGTTCGGAGTGGAGATGTACCCAAGATAGAATTTCGTACCCGATATGGCCATTATGAGTTCTTGGCCATGCCATTCGAATTGACGAATGCTCCAGCTGCTTTCATTGCTTTGATGAACGATGTGTTCAAGCCATATTTGGACCAGTTTGGTATCGTCTTCATCGATGACATATTGGTGTATTCGAGATCCGAAGAGGAACATGAGGAGCACCTCAGGATCGTGTTACAGATGCTACGAGAGCATGAGTTATATGCTAAGCTCAGTAAGTGTGACTTTTGGTTATCACAGACCTCGTTTTTGGGACATGTTGTATCGAGAGATGGTGTATCAGCAGGGGTGTAAAACGGGCTCAAGCCCGTGGGTTGGTCCGTAAAAACCGCGGGCTTTTAACGATCCAGTTCATTAATATGTGATCCGTTTAAAAACGGGCTTATACGGGTCAAGCCCGTCGGGTAAATAATTTATACAGGCCAACCCGTACGGGTACGGACCGACCCGCGGGCTATTTTACCAACACACCAATCAAACCTAAGTCCTAAATCATTCTCATTCTACCTATTCTAATTTCTAAAGTTTAAACAAACAAAACTACAAAAGTAAAAAATTGAAAATTTACCAAAATAATGTTATTGTATTTTTATTTAATAATTGAAAATTTTATTTTATAGGTTGAAAAAATGATGAGGAAAACAAAGATAAATTGGTGGAAGAATCAAATGATTCAAATCATTTGAATAATGAGATTAACTCACAAGTTTAATGTTGTTTGATGTGGAGTTTAATGGATGCTTATAAATTTTATGACTTTTAAACTTATTTACTATTTTTTATTTAATTATTTAGACCATAATATTATGTCATATGTAATTTGTATTTGTAATGCGAGTTTGTTTAATGGATATTATGTTTGTGGATTTTATTTTTATTGAGATTAATATAATAATATTTGTAGAACTATTTTCACAATTTTATGACTTGCTTGCTTATGATATAATATATTGTTTATGCTGATATATATATATATATATATATATATATATTACAAACCCATAATTTGCTTTTGTACATAATATATTGTTTTATGTGACTAACTTACAATTTGAAATTAAGTGGAGAACTCCAAATCATTTTGATTTTGGTTTTTGCTTTGAACTTGTTATATTTGATCATGAATGAACTAATATTCCTCTTGTTAAAAAAATTGCAAATTAAACTTTGTATTTTAGTCTCAAATCTATGTGATTTGATTTTATAACAATTTTGATTAATTCCCAAAGCCCAATAATCATTTAACAAATTAAAATTAGACTTAATTAAGTGTTTAGGCTCAATTCATTATTTTTTAAAATTCAATCTTTTATTTCCAAAAAAAAAAAGTTAAGTTAGCCCGCGGGCCAATCCGGCCCGCATTAGAATCGGATCGGTCTCCACAAATTTAATCCGTTTAAATGCGGGCCTAAACGGGCTCAATCCATTTAAATTCGTGTCCGTATTAATCCGTATCGGTCCGCACCGTTTGACCCATTTTACACCCCTATGTATCAGTTGATCCATCTAAGATAGAGGTTGTAGTTCAGTGGGAATAGCCAAGGGTAGTCATCGAGATCAGGAGTTTTCTAGGTTTAGCTGGATACTATCGGAGATTCGTTGAGGGATTTTCAAAGTTGGCTGCTCCGTTGACACGTCTTACTCGAAAGAATGCACCGTTCATATGGAACGAGGATTGTGAGAAGAGTTTTGAGGAGTTGAAACGTCGATTGACCACCGCTCCGATTCTCACTATCCCTACTAGCTCAGGAGGATTTGCAGTGTATACCAATGCTCCGCATCAGGGATTGGGCTGCGTATTGATGCAGGATGGGAAAGTAGTTGCTTATGAATCCAGACAGCTGAAGGATCATGAGAAGAACTATCCGACCCATGATTTAGAGCTAGCAACAGTAGTGTTTGCGTTGAAGGTATGGCGCCACTACTTGTATGGTGAGAAGTTCCAGATATTTACCGACCACAAGAGCCTCAAGTATCTGTTCTCATAGAAAGAGCTGAACATAAGACAGAGAAGATGGCTAGAGCTTCTGAAGGACTACGATTGTGAGATACTTTATCATCCAGGTAAGGCTAATGTTGTAGCCGATGCCTTGAGTAGGAAGAGCTTGGGGATGGTATCGTAAATGATGGTTAGGAAACATGATTTGCTAGAGCAGTTTGCTAGCCTCAGTTTGGGAGTCGTGCCTTCTGACATGGATACAGGCTATGTGATAGCTAGTCTACGCTTGGAGCTGGATCTGTTGGACAAGATCAGAGTGGCTCAGCAGACTGATCCATTTTGTATGGATGTGAGTAGTCAGATGCAGAAGGGCACAGTGACTAATTTTGAGTTGAGTTCGGATGGACTACTGAGGTTCAGAGGTAGATTGTGTATTCCCAAGGATCCAGGACTCAGGAGATTGATATTGGTGGAAGCTCATTCGTCTAGGTATACTTTACATCCGGGGAGTAACAAGATGTATCAGAACCTCCGGAAGGTATACTGGTGGTCGGGTATGAAGAGAGATGTAGCACACTTCATGGCAAAGTGTCTCGTATGTCAGCAGGTGAAGTTAGAGCATCAGAAACCTGCAGGGTTATTGTAGCTTCTACCTATATCGACATGGAAATGGGAGCATATCACCATGGATTTCGTGATGGGTTTACCGAGAACCCGCAGGAATCATGATGCTATATGGGTGATCATTGATAGACTGACGAAGTTAGCCCACTTCTTAGCTATGAGAGCGACGATACTCTGAGTTCATTAGCGGAACTGTATGTACGCAAGGTAGTGAGGTTACACGGTGTACCAGTGAGCATAGTCTCTGATAGGGATTCCCACTTCACTTCCCACTTTTGGGGACATTTTCAGGAAGCCATGGGAACCCAGTTGAGTTTGAGCTCCGCTTTCCATCTTCAAACAGATGGTCAGTCAGAGAGGACTATTCAGACTCTGGAGGATATGTTGAGAGCATGTGTGTTAGATTTTAGAGGCTCCTGGGATGACCACCTGCCACTAGCTGAGTTCGCCTACAACAACAGTTATTATTTGAGTATCGGGATGGCACCGTATGAGGCTTTGTATGGCCGTAGATGTCGTTCCCCTATTGGATGGGAAGAAGTGGGTGACCGTAAGATTTTCACTCCTGACATGGTTACGCAAGCATCTGAGGATGTCCACTTGATAGTAGAGAGACTGAGGACAGCTCAGAGCAGACAGAAGAGTTACGCTGACAGGAGACGTAGGCCACTAGAGTTTGCAGTTGGTGAATCCGTGTTTTTGAGAGTTTCTCCTTCCAAGGGTATAGCGAGATTTGGGAAGAGAGGGAAACTAAATCCTCGCTATATTGGACACTTTGAGATACTTGATCGAGTGGGAGATAAGGCGTATAGGTTGGCATTGCCACCGAACTTATCAGGTGTCCATAACATCTTCCACATATCGATGCTTCGAAAGTATCACCCAGATCCGGCACATGTGATTAGTTACGAGCCTTTGGAGCTCCGAGAGGACATGTCATATGTTGAGAGACCGATTCGGATATTGGATAGGAAGGAGAAGGTATTGAGATTGAAGACCATCAGATTAGTGAAGATTCTCTGGCAGCATCATACTTCAGAGGAAGCTACTTGGGAGCTAGAGAGTCTGATGTGAGAGGAGTACCCTCACCTATTTGATGACTGACTTGGTTCTAATTTGGAGGATCAAATTTTCTTAGTGGGGGAGGATTGTCAGGCCCGAAATTTTTGTAGCTTGTTCCTTATGATTCCTATGTGTATGAACACTTTATTACATAGTTGAATCATAAGAAGAGTAATTACTAACATGCAATCGAAAATTTGAGAAATTAAAAATGCATGTAAGCTATATAACAGCGAGATAAGGGTTAAGTTAATTCCCGAACGAGTGCAGGGGTAAAACGGTCAAATGATAAAAATTTGGTATAATTTCAATCAGACAATTTCATTAAAAATATGAAATTGAGGAATCTTGATCAAAATCTCGAAAAATATTTAATTTCGAGCACAATTGATCAAGATATAAATTTATTAGAATTTATCAGAATTTTTACCTCGAAAAATGAGCCCAAAAATAGTGAAAAAATATACCGAAAAGGTGAAATCAGACTGATAAATTCATTTACGGATTAAATGAATTTAATATGATTTTTTGAGATATTTTAAGATATTTTAGGGATATTTTTGAGATTTTTATTATTATTTTATAATAAAATAATAATAAAAATATATTATAAATAAAAGAAAAAAAAGAAACGGATTGAAAATCGGGGAGAGAGAACAGAGGAAACGGAAGCAAGTCGACTCGAGGGAGAAGACCACCGGATGGCCACCACCGGCCACCCCACGGCCAAGAAAGCGGTCGAAAAAGGAAGAGGGGGACCGTGCGCACCCATCGGCACCGGTCACGACCTCCACCGACGTCAGACGCCGACGAATCGAAGAGGAGAAGCTGAAGAGGAAAAGAAGAGATTCGGCGGCCACCGGCAGTGATTGGTCCCGATCGAGCCCAGCCGAGTGTTGCCCAGGCTGAGGCGCGCCGAACTGTGGTGGTGATGCGTCGGGAACTGGCCGAAAGACGTCGGCACGACAAAAGGAAGCCTGAACCGGTCGGCGGTTCAGTGAAGAAGGTTCTGTGCTGAAACGGACCGGACCGGTTCAGTCAAGGAGAAAATGGGAAAAAGAGGAAAAAGAAAGAAAAAGAAAAAGAAAATTTTTTGGGATTTCACCGGATTTCGGGTAAGTCGATATGAGATCAAAAGTGACTGATTTGATTTTCGATGAATTTATTTAAATTATATTTAATTGGAAATTGACCCGGAGTTAAATATAATAAATTGTGCAATTTGACGATAAATTCCGAATGGAAGCCCGATTGAACTTCGATTTGCGTACCATCGCATAATCTCGGGTAAGTAAAGCTCATTTACGTCAAATTAAGTGATTATTGCGTATTTAAGATTTATTGTACGTATTTCGGATTAAATTCTGTATTTAGTGAATTATATTCAAAATTTTGAATTAAATGTCGTAAATGATATACGGGTTATCCAAAGAGCTTGGAATAAAGCCCAATGGGTATTGATAGGCCCAATGAGTCGATAGACCCTGATAAACGGGCTTAATACGGATTAAGGCCCATTAAGGATATTAAAGCCTATTAAGGGAAAATAGACTGTATTAATGTGTAATACAGTAGGAAAATTATAATTAACCTGAGGAATGGTTATTTACAGCTCCGGAGTTTACATTGAGAGCTGATCGGACTGCGAGGTTTAGCAGCACCGAGGAAGTGAGGTCACTTGATGTGATCCGAGGTAAGGGACTTTCGTGAGTAGTTAGAGATACCTGCACGTATTTTCGTCTGCTTTTACATTCACTTAAAAACTCTGAGGGTCAGGGAAAGTGAATAATAATTATTGCGACCCGAAGTGGCAAATTATGATTTTACCCCTAATTAGTTAAAAAGTCAACTTTTGTGAAAAGTTGTAAAAAAAAAGCATGAAAACTACTATTGTGAGTATTTAACTGCTGTTTAGCATGAAAATAAATAGATTGGCTAATGATTTTAAGGTTGATGTGAATTAAGCACACTTTATTATGCTGATTTGGATGTTTTTGTAAACTATCCCTTTTTAAAGAGCCATCTATCATATTATGTGAGAATGAACCGTGCTAGAGCACAACTCGCACTGGATTTCATATGTTTTCCACATACATTAGTGCTAGATTTTGATACGCACTAGATTTTCATGACATGCATGATAGAGTATTGGAGTTTTACTCGTACTCAATTTTATATGATATATGCATGACAGAGTACTGGAGTGATTAGCTCGTACTCGAGTTTTACATGAGATACATGACAGAGTACTGCAGCGTTGCTCGTACTCGATTCTTCATGGTTTATACATGACATAGTACTGGAGCTATTGCTCGTACTTGATTTGATGATATTATGCATAGCATGGTACTGGAGCTATTATCTACTTGATTTAATACATGAACTATGCATTGACCTAGTTGCTGGAGGTTTACTCGCACTAGAGTTGAGTTTGTGATGTGAAACAGTGTTCGAGCGTAGTGTCGACTTTGTGTCGCACTCAAGGACGCGCACTGTATGTGATATTATTTACATGTTACCAACCCATGCCGCATTCTTGTGTGACTGAGTGTCATATCATGAGAGGATGGCCAACATGAGGGTATTAGAGATGTGGTATGATATTCCATGGTTTGAGGGCTAAGACCTATGGCAGGCACCCTGACTGTGATGTTGGGTCCACGGGTGTACTTTGTATCGTGCCCAGGGCACGAGGAGTACGCTGTACCGTGTTTTGTATAGCTGACGGCTGTAGTGGACTGACCATCCTCTCGTTGCAGCAGTGATACCCCGCGCACCAAGATCTGTGTGGCCTGGGTTCACATATCGGATATGATCATAGTCCAGGATACTATTTGCATTTCACCACAGAGTCTCACATGATATATCACATTGATTGACTGATTTAAATTGCGGACAGACCTGAGGGATAGGTCGGACTCCGATTTTGTGATGTGAATTATTTAATGCTATATATATTGTGATTGAAATATACATGGCATGATTTACATAAAGGCATGATTTATATAAAGATGCATTGTTTTGCACTACATGCCTACATTTGAGAAAGAAAGCATGATTTCTGTACATGGGATTTAATCTGTACAAGTATATATATTATAATTCAAGACATGCTTTTAAAGTGAGTTAAGGAAATAATGTTTTCAAGGCATAGCATTATTTTAAGTAGATAGTGTAGATATCTACTTGCTTGCCTGATTTCCTTACTGAGCACGTTGTATTCTCACCCCCCTTTCTTTATATCTCTCTACAGAGCGTCAGTAGAGCGAGAGCTATCGAGGGATAGTATTCCTGAGTCGACTACTAGTTCCTATCGATCGCCAGGTATACAGACTTTGTACGGTTATATATCTAAACATAGAAATAGCACAGTGATGTATATGATATATATTATGGGGAATGTATTTGTATTAGATTTTATATAATCTTACATGTATGAGAAAAGCAGTTACAGTCAGTAATAGTATATTGACTTGTATGTATGATAATGGATGATATGGTAAGCGAGGACTCTGACATCGAATCACAGTCCAGCCATTGAAGAGAGGAGAGGTAAGTTAAAAATGTGAAAAATTTGTAGTGGTTTTTGGTTAAAGTCATGGATTGAGAATGGGGTCCTGACAATTTCTCTCGCGTTAAACTCTCTAGCTCCCAAGTAGCTTGCTCTGAAGTGTGATGCTACCAGAGAATTTTCACTAACCCGATAGTCTTATTCCTCAAGACTTTCTCCTTTCTATCTAGTATCTGTATCGATTTCTCTATATATGTCAAATCATTTTTGAGCTCCAATGGCTCGTATTGAATCACATGACTTTGATCTAGATGATACTTCCGTAGCATCGAAATGTGTAAGACATTATGTACTCTCGATAAGTCCGATGGCAAAGCCAACCTGTATGCCTTGTCTCCCAATTTCGGATAAGAGAAAAGTCAAGCTAGATGAGTTTCCAATACACCAACTCTAAGTGTGTTTATTTAGATGTTGTTAGGAGTTGATTGGTGTATGTATTATTGGTTGAAACTACCTACAATATGATGAATCAACCATGACCTAAAATGGGTTTTGTTAGGCCCGTAAATTCATATGTATTCTTTATGATTTTGTGATGTACAAACAAGTTACATTTGATATGAATCATAAGAAATGAATGTTTTTAAGTTCCAAATGTGAATGAAATGCAAAATGAGTAGTGAACTAAACGAATATGAATTTATCTTTGAATTTCTGGAAAAATTACAGTAAGAATGCTGCAGATGAAGGGCAGATTGATCTCATTAGCAGGGGGAGATCGATCTCATCACCTTGAAATATAATTCCAAGCATTCTGTAAGAGGGAGATCGACCCTCTTTCAAATCAAATCAATCTCGGATGAATTCTGGTTGAGACAAATCGATCTTTAAGTGATTCTGTTTGGAGAAGATCGATCCAATGCCAAGGGACAGATCGATCTTACCTTCCAAAGGTTGAATTCTGAAGAGATAAACACATGGCAGATCGATCTCTCACTGCTAGGAGATTGATCTCCTTGGCAATTCTATATAAACTCGATTGCTGTATCTTCTTTCCCCAAAAACCAAGCAAATCCTCCATTGAAGCCAAATGAAAATCTAACTTTCTTACTCCAAAAATCATCACCTTTCAATCAGTTTTGAGAGAGATTTATTTCAGTAAAGTTGTTCCTTGTGAGGAGGAGAACAACATAGTTGAAAACTAGAAGCTTAAATCAAGGATTGAAGGAGCAAGGTGATTTTCCCCCAATTTGGAAAAAAGAGGAAAAATCAAGCTAGGTAAGATTTCAATACACCAACTTTAAGTATCTTGGTGAGTTGATTGGTGTATGTTTTGTTGGCTGAAAACACCCTTGAACACGCTAATCGTCCATGACCTAAAAATTGAGAAAATGAGAGAAATTTGATTAGGAATGGATTTAAGGATGATTTAAAGCATGTAGTGATGTTATTAAGCATGTATATATGATTGTAAGATAGCTTTGTGAAATACATGTATTGGAATAGATGATGATTCAAAATAAGTATATGTATGGTGAAATGCCATAGTGAGAGAAAATAATGAACTTGAGGCATTGGGAGATTATGTCAGTTCAATTCGAATTAGTAGACTTAATGAGTCTAATAGGTTCTCATGAAATGATGATAAAATCGAAATGGACTTAAGAGAAAGTAAGATCCAATAAGATGTAATAAGGCCAAATGGGTGTAAATGGCCTAATGAATTGATTTGAAATTCATGTGAGTGAAAATTAAGTATATTAAGGGATATTGATGTGAATGGTTATCTACAGTTTCAAAGTTTATATTGGGAGTGGATCGAACTGTGAGGTTTAGCAGCACCGAGGAAGGGAGGTCACGTGACGTGATCAGAGGTAAGGGAATTTTGTGAGTAGATAGAGGTAGCTATTTGTATTTTGGATAGAAATTTGAGTATTTAAATTGTATATGAACTTCCGAATATGAAAAAATTTTAGTAGGAACTGACAAGGTAGAATTATGATTTTACCCCAATTAAGGGTAAAAAGCTTAGGAAACATGTTTGTGACTAGTTTTGACATTGTTTGACAATTGCATAGATAGACTAGCTAATGTTTTCATGTTATATGCGAAAACAGCATGTTATAATGCTGATTTGATTTAATTGAGTGAATTTCAATTCAAATAAGCCATCTATCAGTTTGTGTGAAAAACCATTAGTGCTAGAGTGATACTCGCACTAGATTTTCATGATATGCATCACATAGTACTTGAGTATTTCTCATACTTGATTTTAATGCGATTTGTGTATGATAGAGTACTGGAGCGTTGCCCGTACTTAGTTTTATTCATTGATGCATGATAGAGTATTGGAGCATTACTCGTACTCAATTTTACATGACATAGTGCTGAGAGCATTGCTCTCACTAGATTTATATGACCTTATGCATGAGTTCGTGTTGGAGTTTACTCGTACTTATCAGTTTTGAAAGAGATAGCATGAAACAGCCGTGCTGAGAGCCTGTGCAGATTGTGTGTCGCACCGATTATATGCTCGTACTTGCATTTTTGAGATATGGTCGAGGGTTATTGAAACTATTATCTATGGTATGAGGGCTAAGACCTATGGCAGGCACCCCGTCTGTGAGGATTGGGTCCATGGAGTACTTTGTACCGTGTATGTCACATGGAGTACGATGTACTGTGAGTACACGATGATATAGAGTTGTTGGTTGACAGTTGAAGATTTGACCCACCTTCGTTACAGCAAATGTGAGGCCCCGCACACCGAGTACTGTGTAGCCTGGGATCCCGAAAAAAATAAGATATGATCATAATCTTCGAACATGTAGTCACCTATCTCGTTTCGCTCGAGATTTTTTGTTTGAATTATCACATGATTTTATAAATTAGACATGTGACTTTGTGAAATGTGAAAGGGTAACCCGAGGGATGGGTGAGGCCCGAATTTCCATGTTTTTACATAATGATATGCCATCTTTGTTTTGATTTAATTGAAATAACATAATGAAATATGATTTACAATATTTACATAACAATGCAATGTTTTGCATAAATTGATGAGGTTATTAAACCAGCTTGTTTTCAGTTCATACTGATAATTTGTGTATATATATTTGCATAAATGTTTCAAGAAAGATACATGCTCTAGATGTGAATCGAAAAGGAAATGATTTAATGGCATGGGCATTATATTTTGTAGGTAGTGTGGTTATCTACTTGCTTACCTTATTTCCTTACTGAGCTGTGAGCTCACCCCCTTTTTTATTTCTTTCTCTCTATAGAGCGTTCACAGTAGTTGGACATGACTGAGGACTGATATTCTTTTATCCTCTGCATACCCATCATACGAGAGGTATACACGTTTGAAATTTTTTGTACTGAATAATGTGAAAACACAGTTATGTAAATGAATGTACGGTCGAGGAAGTATATGTACAAGTATTTGTATTTATTATATGAAAACTAATTATGAGAAAGAGTACTTACGGTCAATGGATAATGTATTGACTTGTATGTATGCTATGAAATGAATGTGGTTGAGCTTACTAATATCGAATCACAGCCCAACGGTTTGGTGATTGAATTATGACAGTAAGAAAGGTAAGTAAAATGCAAAAAATTTGTAGTGGTTTTTGGTAAGTCACGGGAGGTTGTGACAGAGTGTGAGAAAGTGAACTATGGATTGATTTAATGATGAAGTGAATATATTATGGTGATGGTGATGTTATATGCATGATTGTGAGACGGTTTAGTGAAATTTGTTAATGGAGTTGCATGAAGTTATGAAATGTGCACATAAGGTGTTGTGAAAATGCATGTGAATGGAAAACTAATGAAGTTATGAAATGTACACATAAAGTGTTATGAAAATGCACGTGAATGGGAAACTAAGGCTATTAGATGTTTATTTACTACCAAAGAAACTCGGTTCATAGCCCAGTTAAGTGAAAAACTGAGAAAATAGAGAAAGTAATCAAAAAAGGTTCGAATGACCCCATTTTAGTTTTGAATGAATTTAAGTATGAAGTAGAAGTATAACAAGTATCTGTTGATGGTTTGACGTTATTTTGAGCAGCTCGAGAATCCAACATGTGAATCAAAGATAGTCCGAGACCTGGGTATATTTCACCACCTAAGGTGCAAGAGGTAAGGGATGCAACCGTTTTGTGCATATGTATTCTTTACCGATGAAAATGATTTGGTAGCATGAAAACATTTTATTAATGAGCATATGTTTTGAGAAAAACGTTTAACTTGAGATTTCTTACTTGAGTTCATGTTTTTTCGGTTTGAGCTCGGTTTCGTGATTTGAATGTTTTCCAAACAAATATACTTTATAGTTGAGTGAGATTCATAAAGATAAACTATTATGAGATCTACGTGAAGGCGAAACTATTTTCAACATAATAATGGCATGTTTCTGGGACTAAGGACTCGTCATGATATTTACACATTGATGCCTCCGCTTTGGTAGCATGAGATACCTCCGTTTTGGTAACATGAGATACCTCCGCTTAGGTAGTGTGAGATGCCTCTGTTTTGGTAATGTGAGATGCCTCCGCTTTGGTAGCTTAAGATGCCTCCATTTTGGTAACGTGAGATGCCTCCGCTTTGGTAGTGTGAGATGCCTTCGTTTTGGTAACGTGAGATGCCTCCGCTTTGGTAGTGTGAGATGCCTCTGCTTTGGTAACGTGAGATGCCTCCAATTTGGTAGTACGAGATGCCTCCGCTTTGGTAGTACAAGATGCCTCTGTTTTGGTAACATGAGATGCCTCCGCTTTGGTAGTGCCAGATGCCTCCATTTTGGTAACGTGAGATGCCTCCGCTTTGGTAGCATAAGATGCCTCCGTTTTGGTAACGTGAGATGATACCCTTGTTTAAGGATACCCTCCTTAAGGATGATGTGATGTGATGATTGCTTTCATGACACTAATATTATGCCTAGTCTCCATAACTGTTTTTGAGAAATGACGTATTTTGAAATTGAGATAATGATGTTTTGATGAATTGTGATTTTAATCACGTGTTTATAATTATGTGAAATTATGCCATTATTACACTTATGCTTTGATGATGATTTCGAAATCTCATACGCACTCCTTACTGAGCTAGTTGAAAGCTCACCCTCTTTCTTTCCTCCCCTACAGATTATTTACAGTAAGCGCAAGTACCTATTGCGTACGTGACATAGGCTGGTGGACGAGACTCTCCCCAGGCTATTACTTGTACACACATGAGGTATGATTCAATTTATTTTTTATCCAGACAATTATGTAATGTAGACACTTATATTTAAGTAACGTTGGGATGTAATCAGAATGGTATATGTATATAAGTTAGAAAAGTGGGTTTATTTTGTTACCATGTTAATTGATTAAGTAAATGTTGATGTTGAGAGATCCATGGATTGTTGGTTGATGAATTAGGTATGAGATTAACTGACACGGTACAGGAATGCAGTTCAAGTAGGAAGTTTAATTTTAAGAAAAATTTTAAATTAGCCATATTTTCTGGGCTTTCGGGCTGTCACATAGGTTGGTGGATGCGATACTCTCCCCAGACTACCTTCGGTATATGAAAAGGTATACTCTTATATTTATTGCCATACATCCTGTAGAGCATAGACAATAGATTGTAAAAAATATTTTGGGATGCAATCTAGGCAAATGTATGTAAAGTTATCAACTCATAGTTTGTATAATAAAATGTAATGGTTACGGGAATCACTGTTAATTACGAAAAGAGGTTAAAATCACCTGGTTGCAAATACAAACTGTGTTTTTGTCACGACCTAATGTGACTTACCAAATCCACCAGAAATTTTTTGCATTTTACTTACCTTTCCTTCTGTCATAACTCAACACCAAACCGTTGTGCTGTGATTCGATATTAGTCACGTCACCCACATTCATTTCACAACATGTATACATGTCAATTCAATTATCTATTGATTGTAAGTACTCTTTTCTTAAAACTAAACTCAAATACATTAATACAAATACTTGTACATAGACATCCCCGACTGTACATTCGTTTATATAACTGTGCTTTTACATTGTTCAGTACAAAATATTCGAATGTGTATACATTTTGTCAGATGGGTATCCAACGGATAAAGGAATATCGGTCCTCAGCCGTGTCCAACTACCGTGAACACTCTGTAGATAGGATGAAATAAAAAGGGAGTGAGCTCACAGCTCATTAAGGAAATAAGGCAAGCAAGTAGATAACCACACTATTTACAAAATATAATGCTCATGCCATTAAATCATTTCCTTTTCGATTCACATCTAAAGCATGTGTCTTTCTTGAAACATTTATGCAATATATACATATAGATACAAATCGTCAGTATAAACTGAAAACATGTTGGTTTAAATAATCTCAGCAGTTTATGCAAAACATTGCATTTCTCATGTAATTAATATAAATCACATTTTATCTTGCCATTTCAATTAAATCAAAAAAATTATGGCATATCGTCAAGTTAAAGACATGGAAATCCAGGCCTCACCCATCCCTCGGGTTACCCTTTCACACATAAGGTCACATGTCGAGGCTCAATTCATCTCTTGGGTCTACCCAATTATAAAAAGTCATGTGATAATTCAAACAAGAAATATCAGTAAGGTGAGATAGGTGACTACTTGTTTCGAGATTATGATCATATCTCATTTTTCGTGATCCCAGGCAACATAGTACTCGGTGTGTGAGGTCTCACATTTGCTGTAATGGGAGGTGAGTCAAATCCTCAACCATCATCTCACAACTCTATATCATCATGTACTCACGGTACATCGTACTCCATATGACATACACGGTACAAAGTACTCCATGGACCCAATCCTCATAGTCGAGCTGCCTGCCATAGGTCTTAGCCCTCATACCATGGATAATAGTTTCGATAGCCCTTGGCCATATCTAAAAAATGAACATGTGAGCATATAATTGGTGCAACACATAATCTGTACAGGCTCCTAACATAGCTGTTTCATGCTATCTCTTTCAAAACCGGTACATGCGAGTAAACTCCAGAACAAACTCATGCATAAGGTTATATAAATGTAGTCTGAGCAAGGCTCCCAACACTATGTCATGTAAAACTGAGTATGAGCAATGCTCCAATACTCCATCATGCATCAATCAGTAAAACTGAGTACGAGTAACACTCCAATACTCTATCAGGCATAAATCACATTAAAATAAAGTACAAAAAATACTCAAGTATAATGTGATGCATATCTTATAAAATATAGTGCTAGTATCACTCTAGCACTACTGGTTTTCAGACAAACCGATAGATGACTTATTTATATTGAAATTCACTCAATTAAATCAAATTAGCACTATAACGTGTTGTTTTCGCATATAACATGAAAACATTAGCCAATCTATCTATGCAACTATTAAGCAACATTAAAACTAGTCACAAGCATGCTTACCAAGCTTTCTACCCTTATTTTGGGGTAAAACGACAATTTTACATTATTGGTTCCTACCGAACTTTTCCATATTTGGAAATCCATATACGATTTAGATACTTGTATATCTATCCAAAATACGTCTAGCTACCTCTAGCTACGTACGAAATTTCCTTACCTCGGATCACATCACGTGAGCTCACTTCCCTGGTGCTGCTAAAACCTCGCAGTCCGATCAGGTTCCAATATAAACTCTGAAGCTGTAGATAACCATTCACATAAGTATACCTTAATATACTTAATTTTCACTTGCATGAATCTCAAATCAATGCATTTAACCCTTTTTACAGTCATTTAGTCTTGTTACATCTCATTGGACTTTACTCTTTCTTAAGTCCATTCCATCACATGTATTTCACAAAATTATCTTACAATCATCTATACATGCTTAAATCATCATTGAATCCATTCCTAATCAACTTTCTCTCATTTTTTCACATGCAAGATCGATCTCTCCATTGCAGAATGCTTTGGCATTGTGTTTCAAGCCATGAGATCAATCTCTCATTACTTATGAGATCGATATGCCCTTTATCTGCAGCATTCTTGCTGTAATTTTCTCAAAAAATCAATGTTAACTTCATATTGATTTGCTTAACTGCTCAATTTGCATTTCCTGCACATTTGGGACTTAAAAACATTCATTTCTTATGATTCATATCAAATGTAACTTGTCTGTACATAGAAAATCATAAGAATACATATGAAATTACGAGCCTTACATTCCTCCCCTCCTTCAAGAAATTTGGTCCTCCAAATTAGAACCGAGCTAATCATCAAACAACTGGGGGTGTCTCTCTCGCATCAGACTCTCTAGCTCCCAAGTAGCCTCCTCTGAAGTGTGATGCTACCAGAGAACCTTAACTAACCCGATGGTTTTCAATTTCAGGACTTTCTCCTTCCTATCCAATATCCATATCGATTTTTCTACATATGTCAAATTATCCTTGAGCTCCAATGGCTCATATTGAATCACATGTGTCGGATCTGGATGATACTTTCGAAGCATCAAAATGTGAAAGACATTATGCACTCCCGATAAGTCTGGTGGCTAAGCCAACGTATATGCCTTATGTCCCACTCGATCGAGTATCTCAAAAGGCCCAATGTAGCGAGGACTCAACTTACCTCTCTTCCTGAATCTCGTTATACCCTTGGAAGGAGAAACCTTAAAAAAAATTGACTCACCAATTGTGAACTCAAGTGGTCCCCGTCTCTTGTCAGCGTGGCTTTTCTGTCTACTCTGAGCTGTCTTCAATCTTTCAACAATCAACTGGACATCTTCAGAGGCCTGTGTAACCAAGTCGGAGTAAAAATCTTTCGATCACCCACTTCTTCGTAACCAATAGGGGAACGACATCTGTGGCCATATAAAGACTCATACGGTGCCATCCCTATACTCGAATGATAACTGTTGTTGTAGGTAAATTCGGCTAGTGGTAAATGATCATCCTACGAGCCTCTAAAATCTAGTACACACACTCTTAACATCTCCTGCAGAGTTTGTATAGTCCTCTCTAACTGACCATCTGTCTGTGGATGGAAAGTGGTGCTCAAACTGAACTGGGTTCCCATGGCTTCCTGAAAATGTTCCCAAAAGTGGGAAGTGAAGCGAGAATCCCTATCCGATATAATGCTCACTGAAACACCATGTAACCTCACTACCTTGTGTACATACCAATAATCTGAGTTCATTGGCTGGTCAGATACATAAGGGCACATGGTGATATGTTCCCATTTTCACATTGGTATAGGTAAAGGCTGCAATAAACCTGCAGGTTTTTGATGCTCTTCCTTCACCTGTTGACACACGAGACGTCTTGCCACGAAATCCGCCATATCTCTCTTCATGCCCGACCACCAATACACCCTTCAGAGGTTCTGATACATCTTGTTACTCCTTGGCTGCAACGTGTACTTCGAAGAATGAGATTCTAACAAAACCAGTTTCCTGAGCTCTGAGTCCTCGGGGACATACAATTTACTTCTGAACCTCAATAATCGATCAGAACTCAACTCAAAATCAGTCATTGTGCCCTTTTGTATCTGACCAGTCATATCAATGTAATATAGATATGTCTGCTGAGCCTGTCTGATCTTGTCCAATAGGTTCAGCTCTAAGCGTAGACTAGCAATCATACAGTCCGTATCCATGTTAGAAGGTACCACTCTCAAACTGAGGCTAGCAAACTGCCCTAGCAACTTGTACTCCCTGACCATCATATGGGATACCATCCCAAGGCTCTTCCTGCTCAAAGCATTAGCTACAACGTTAGCCTTACCCGGATGATAAAGTATCTCACAATCATAGTCCTTCAAAAGCTCTAGCCATCTTCGCTATCTCATGTTCAGCTCTTTCTGCGAGAACAGATACTTGAGGTTCTTGTGGTCAGTAAAAATCTGAATCACCATACAAGTAGTGGCGTCATACCTTCAACGCAAACACTACTACTGTAAACTCCAAATCGTGGGTCAGATAGTTCTTCTCGTGGTGCTTCAGTTGTCTGGATCCATAAGCAACTACCCTCCCATCCTACATCAATACATATCCCAGTCTTTGATACGAAGCATCAGTATACACTGAAAATCCTCCTAAACTGGTAAGGATAGTGAGAATCGAAGCGATGGTATTGACGCTTCAGCTCTTGAAAACTTCTCTCACAATCATCATCCCACATGAATGCTACACCCTTCCGAGTGAGAGGTGTCAACGGAGCAACTAACTTTAAAAATCCCTAAATGAATCTCTGATAATATCCTGCTAAACCTAGAAAACTCCTGATCTCAGTAACTGTCAGTGGCTTTTCCTACTGAACTACAGCCTCAGTTTTGGATGTATCTACTAATACACCATCACTCACACTTATTGAGTTTAGCATACAGCTTCTGCTCTTGTAGGGTATGCAATACAATCTTGTGGTGCTTCTTATGCTCTTCTTCTAATTTTGAGTATACTAAGATGTTATCGATGAAAACGATAACAAACGGATCTAACTATGGCTTTAACACATCATTCATCAAAGCCATAAAAGCTGCGAGAGCATTCTTCAATCTGAATGGCATTACCAAAAATTCATAATGGCCATATCGAGTCTTAAATGCTGTCTTGGGCACATCTCTACTCTGAACTCTCAATTGATGATACCCAGACCTCAGATCAATCTTAGAAAAGACCTGTGCTCTTCGGAGCTGATCCAATAGGTCATCAATACGTGGAAGAGGATACCTATTCTTGATGGTAGCCTTATTCAACAATCTGTAATCTATACATAATCGGAGGCTTCCATCATTGTTCTTCACAAACAAAACTGGTGCTCCCCAAGGTGAAACACTCGGTGTGATGAACCCCCTATCCAATAGTTCCTAAAACTATCTCTTGACCTCTTCCAACTCAACTAAGGCCATGCAATACGGTGGTTTCGATATAGGTTCAGTACCAGGCACCAAATCTATACAAAATTCATTTTCTTTGTCTGGTGGTAACCTTGGCAATTCATTCAGAAAGACATCTAGGAACCCACTAACCATCGGAATATCTGCCAACTCCGGATGTGCCTTATCCGTATCAACCACGTACGTAATAAAACCTTCAATATATTCATTTCTCAGTCAACATAATACATTATTTATTACAACCATAACTATTACTTTCATTTCTTTTCATCAAACTTTACAACGTAATTCATAAGGGTAGGAAACATAACTGTCTTAGCATAACAATCTAAAACAACATGGTTTGCAGATAACGAATCCATTCCTAAGATTACATCAAAATCACTCATACTTAACAATATTAGATTGGCTGTCATATCCTTTTCCCCTACTCTTAACTTGTAATCATTTAACACATACTCAACTAGCTGACTATTATCCATAGGCATACTAATCAACATCATCCTACTTAAAGGTACACGCTCTACATGTTTTGCTAACTTACATGCAAATGAAGATGATACAAATGAATGCGTGACACCAAGATCAATTAAAACATATTGTTCTAAATCATACATCAGGATGTTACCTCTAATCACATCTGACGAAGCATCAGCCGTGACCTGGTCCAAGGCATGTACTCGCCCTCGTCCAATGGCCTGTTTCCCTTTCTTCTCTGTCGTCGCTCTTCTCCTCAGAGCGGACACGTTTGCTAGAGCTCTCTCCGGTTCCTTACCCATCTGTGGGGCAATATCGATAATCTCGGGGCATGCTTTCGCCATATGCCCTGGCTTCCCACATTTGAAGCACAATCCACTAGAAATAGTATAAGGTCTACTGCCATGGAATCTACCACATCTACTACATTGTTCAGTGGTAGGCCTCGGTCATCCAATAACAACACCTCTAGCTAGAGCTATAGACAAATATGCAGGAGATCTAATAGTCTTTTCTTATACTTCTTCGATCCTTGGTCTCTTACCGAAGGGTCTCCTCCCTCCTCGACATCTAAAACCTCTGGCACTGTCACTCATCGACCTCTTCCTATCTCGATCTCTACCTCTGCCAACTATCCTGAACTCATAGACATTTCTCTCATAGTCCTGCTCACAGAGTTGCGCCCTGCGCACTACCTCATCATAAGTAAAGATATCAAATGGAACTAGACTAGACCGTAGTACTGGTCTCAGTCCATCAATAAATCTGAGGACCTTCTTGGTCTCACTACTCATAGTATCAGGGTCATATCTACCCAGGGATATAAATCGTGTCTCGTACTTATCCACTGACGGAGTTCCCTGGCTCAACCCTAAGAATTCCATTTGCAGCTTTCACTGCGCTGTGTCCGGGACATACTGCCTCCTGAAGGCATCCAAAAAGATATCCCAAGTGATCTCTGAGTGTCGTGCTCTCAATATAACCCCGGTGGACTTCCACCAATACTCTGCCGATCCCTTTAGTAGGAATGCAGCAAACGTAACCATCTCAATCATAGTACACTCAAAGAATCTATATAGCTTTTCCATCTCTCCCAGCCAATCCTCTGCAACCATGGGGTCCTTCACCCCACTAAATGATAGAGGTCCAAACTTTTGGAATTGTCGCAATCTATCAAGCTCACAACCATACCCCAACGTACTACTACCTTTTCGTGGAGTAATATGAGAAGGCGTGTCCTGTGTGGGTGAGGGTGTAGGAGTATCTGTAGGTTGTGGCGTCTGAGCTGGTTGTAAAGGTGTACTAGGTGCAGCTGCCACTTCAGGCGCAGTCCCTGCATCCTATCCCTGTCCACCTGGCAAAGTCTGTGCCAGTAACTCCAATATAGTCTTCAGGCGATGCTCTAATCTCGTGAAGCGTGCCTCAGTACTCCCTGGTACCTGAGTGGGACCTCTCGTCTCATCTCGAGTTAAAGCCTACCTTTACGGCCTCGAGCCCTACCTCTAGCCCCTCTACCATGACTGGTATTAGCCATAATGGCTCATTTCCTGCATTCATAACCAATAATTAGTCTGATTCCCATATTGTATACACAATCGTAACTGAATAAATCACAATAATATGGGGATGTACACTTTCCTAAATACTAATACCGACTCACATTAGACCAACTCCTGCTCTGATACCATTTCGTCACAACCTCTCATGACTTACCAAAAACCACCATAAATTTTTCGCATTTTACTCACCTTTCCTTCTGTCATAACTCAACACCAAACCGTTGAGCTGTGATTCGATATTAGTCACCTCACCCACATTCATTTCACAACTTGTATACATGTTAATTCAATTATCTATTGATTGTAAGTACTATTTTCTTAAAAGTAAACTCAAATAAATTAATACAAATGCTTGTACATATACATCCCTGACCGTACATTCGTTTATATAATTGTACTTTTACATTGTTCAGTACAAAACGTTCGAATGTGTATACCTTTCGTCAGATGGGTATGTAGCAAATAAAAGAATACCGATCCTCAGCTGTGTCCAACTACCGTGAACACTCTGTCGAGAGGAGGAAATAAAAAGGGGGTGAGCTCACAGCTCAATAAGGAAATAAGGCAAGTAAGTAGATAACCACACTATCTAGAAAATATAATGCTCATGCCATTAAATCATTTCATTTTTGATTCACATCTAAAACATGTGTCTTTCTTGAAACATTTATGCAATATATATGTAAGACCCCGTATATGTATAATGGTAATGTGTGTAATTGGATCAAATAAATATGAATAGACTTGTAACGTAAAGTATGATTGATGTAAGTCCGTGGATTCAATGTACGTATGTGTAATATGATTTGTAACGTACATACAAGTTCCATTGAGTATGAATATGAAGAAATGAATTCTTATAAGTGATGGATGTGATTGAAACTCAAATGGGTAGTGTGGTAAAATAGAATGAAGTTATGCTTCCATTTGATTTTATGTAGCATACCTTGGGACATACAATGAATGCACACAAGTTTCAATGTGCATAAGGTATGAATGGATGCCATTTTCAAGTTATAAAGGTGGATGGATGAGAAAATGGCCATGGCAACAGACTAAGGATGTGTTGGTGTGAGTTGCAGCAAGAAAACTACAGGAAATCTCGAAAACATGAAGGCCAGATCGATCTCATAAGATGAGAGATCGATCTGGAAGAGCCAGAATGCTCTTATTTGGGCAATGGAATAGAGCAGATTGATCTCCAATGGGGCCAGATTGATCTCCTAAGCATTCTTTGATGAAAAGATCGATCCTCAAGCACCCAGATCGATCTCTTTAGCTCTCTGTTTGGGACCAGGTCGATCTCATGCTTTGACAGATGATCTCATGCTTCAATAGATCGATCTCAAGCTTTGACAGATCGATCTCCTCTTGGACCAGATCGATCTCCCCAAGCTATTTCTATATAAGGAGGGCTGAAAATCTGGAAATTCTGGGAAAAACACAAATCTTCCATTTCTAACCCAAAAACCTAACTTTCCCTCTCTAAAATCAACCATTTTCAGTGAGATTTGAAGAGAGACCATTAGAGGCAAAGTTGTTCCTATCAAAGAGAAGAACAACATAGTGGGTAGGCATTTTCCCATTGTTGGTATTGAAGGCGTTAAGGGCATTGCCATTTGGAGCAAGAAGAAAAATTATATTTGGTAAGATTCTAACACTCCAATCCAAATACATTGTCTATTTAATTGATTTTGGAGTTGTTTGGCATGAGTATTGATGGATAAATTATCTAGGGATGTGGTGAAATTGGTGTGACCTAGAAAACCTAGAATGGGTATAATGTGAGAATATATGGGTTGAATGAGTTTATGATTTATGGGCATGCTAAAGTTGTTATTGAGGTAATGTTTATGATTTTAGATGGTTAAATGAAATTATATTGCGAGTTTGGAGGAATTGTGAAAATGAGTATGTATATGCTTGATAAAATGCCATAGTGAGGGAATTCATGAAATATGACCACTATGAGCTTAATGTCGATTTAATATCAATTCAGAATAAGCAATAGGCCTAAGAAAAATCCATAGACTCGAGTTATGGGTAAAGTAATGAAACGAGGCCTCATAAGCGTTAATAGAAAACTATAGGTCGAATTGACTATAGTGAACGCACGATGTCATATTATATGGATCGAATATAATGCGGGATACGATTTTGTGCAGTCCCGAAGAGTTCGTTGAAGACGAATCGAACCGTACGAGTAAGCAGCTTAAGGAAGTGGAATCACGCATCGCGATTCCAGGTAAGGGAATTCTGTAAGTACATAGAGGTAGCTGCTCGTAATTTGTGGGATTATAGGGTGTTTATGAAATGCATGAACGTTTAAGAAATGGATTGTTTGGTATGCGAAAATGGTTGTGAATATTGGATGATTTAGTTTACATGGATGTATAAAAAGGGATAGTAAGGCTAATAATTGCATAAATCAAGTGTTCTGAATACTTTCACAAAACAAGTGTTTCGTTTTAAACGAACTGATAGATAGGATGGCTACTGTGGTTTGATGTTTGTGATAGCACATGTGAAGTGCCAAATATGTTTTGAGATAGCTTTAAAAGCTTATGACCCGCCTATCATGTTTATGTGAATTAAACCGTGCTAGAGCCTAGCTCGCACCGGGTATTGATGTTTTCATTTGTATGAAACGTGCTGGAGCTTAGCTCGCACCTTGATTTGGAAACTATGATGATGTTTATAAACCGTACTGGAGCTTCTGCTCGTACGTGGCTTTTGAGTGGTTTGTCTTATGAGTATAACCGTACTAGAGCTATGCTAGTACGCGTCTCTTTATGAGAGGATGCATGAGTCGTGCTAGAGCTTTGCTCGCACAAGTTTGCACATTGGGATACGTATAAGGTTGTGAAAGTTGGTAAGATCCTTAAGCCCTACATCCTTAAGCTAACATCCTTAAGCCCAAAGAGGCGGGGAGGCTCTGTTCGGTGGGGAGGCTCTCTTACGGTGGGATCCTTAAGCCAACATCCTTAAGCCCTGAAGGGGCGGGGAGGCTCTGTTGGGCAGGGAGGCTCTCCTACATGGGTACGGTAAGATCCTTAAGCCCTACATCCTTAAGCTAACATCCTTAAGCCCAAAGAGGCCGGGAGGCTCTGTTAGGCGGGGAGGCTCTGTTCGGTGGGGAGGCTCTCTTATGGTGGGATCCTTAAGACAACATCCTTAAGCCCTGGAGGGGCGGGAAGGCTCTGTTAGGCAGGGAGGCTCTCCTACATGGGTACGATAAGATCCTTAAGCCCTACATCCTTAAGCCCGAGGAGGCGGGGAGGCTCTGTTAGGCAGGGAGACTCTGTTCGGTGGGGAGGCTCTCTTACGGAAGGATCCTTAAGCCCTACATCCTTAAGCTAACATCCTTAAGCCTGATGAGGCAGGGAGGCTCTGTTAGGCGGGGAGGCTCTGTTCGGCAGGGAGGCTCTCCTTCACGGATATGGAAAACTCTTGGTATGGGGTAGGTAAGACCTAGGAATGGCACCCCCAATCATGATATGAGTCTGCGGAGTACGCTGTACCGTGTATATCACATGGAGTACTATGTACCGCATGATGGTTATGTGATGAGAAAGTCTGGCGAGGGATAATCCATCTTCGTGCCAGCATGATACCCCGCACACCTGGATGCGTGTGGTCTGGGATGATTTATGATGTAGTGGTCCACATAGGCACTTTTGATATAGTGACCTAGTTTTTATACACATGCGTGAATTGTGAAATGAAAATGTGGTTGTGATTGTGAATTGATGTGATGAGATTGTATGTGTTTGAGAAAGAGGTTTATGAGGTTGGTTTAAAAAGGAGGTTTCTTAATGAATTGCCCTTTTTATGAATTTAAATGAGATTTAGCATGAGATGATTTATACATGATGTTTTTACTATGTTTTATATGCCAATGTACATGATTTTAATACAAGATATATATGTATACTCACATGGCATAGTTTTACTTCCTCATGCTCCTACTATGAACGATTTATGCATAACACTATCAGCATGTAGATAGAGTAGTTATCTACCATGCTTGCATTATTGCCTTACTGAGCATGTGGTTGCTCATCCCTCTCTATTTTCCCCTACAGACCGTGCATAGTAGCCCAGTGAGGACTGAGGCGTGGTATTTTGGACTCCGCTGCATCTCCATCGCTTAGAGGTATATACACAGTGATTCTTTTTGTATCTAAATAATGTAAAAGCACAGTATTCTTTGAGTTGTAATTATGGGGGATGTAGATGTCAGTAAAACATGCTTTTGTATAAGTACAAGATTTAAATGCAAATGTATGACATTGTTTTATTTCACTGAGAATGAATGAGATGTGGAGTTTATTACTGACTCACAGCCCAACAGTGTGTGGTGAGTTAGTTCACGACCGGGTAAGGTAACAGTAAAACGTAAAAAATTTTTAGTGATTTTCGGTTAAAGAGAATGGAATTGGGTCGTGACAGAGATTGGTATCAGAGCTGTGTTGGCCTGATGTGAGTCATTAATAAAACGTAGGAAAGTACATCCCCATAGTACTGTGCTTTTATTTAGATATAACTGTGTATACCGTGATGGATTAAGCTTAATGTATTATTATAATACAGGAAGTTAGGCACTATGCCAGTTACACGCAAATGTAGAGGGGCGAGAGCACGTGCTAGAGGCCGTAGAGGTAGGCCTGAGAGCCGTGTGGAGCCGCAGACTGAGCAGGCTCCACAGAACCCTGCTGGGAGAGCAGAGGATACTGAGGCTCGCTTCGCTAGATTAGAGCGGAGCATTGAGGATTTGGTGGAGATAGTAATGCAGGCATTGGGTGCCGGTGATAGACGAGGTCCCGCAACACAGCCTACTACTGAACAGGCAGTTACAGAGGCGGAGAGACCTCATGCTGCTGAGACAGCTACAGTTACACCACCTCCAGCCCAGGATACAGATTCTCCTATCGCTCCACAGTAGAGTGGTAGTGATTTGGGTTATGACTGTGACTTGAGCAGGTTGCGAGAGTTTGAAGCGCTAAAACCCCCAGTGTTTAGAGGGGTGAAGGACCCAGTGGTTATGAAGGATTGGGTGTATGAGATGGAGAAACTATATAGGTTTTTCCGATGCACTTCAGCTGAGAAGGTAGCCTTTGCCGTGTTTATGTTGAATAGCGAGGCCGAGCATTGGTGGAGGTCCACCGAGGTTATTTTGAGGGCCAGACACTCTGAGATCTCGTGGGAGATATTTCTAGAGGCCTTCAGGAGACAATATATCCCAGCCACCGCACAGAGGAAATTGCGGATGGAATTCATGAATTTGGTTCAGGTGAACCGGACTGTAGATGAGTATGAGTCCAAGTTTATGTCATTGGGGAGATATGATGTCACGCCCCGAAAATGCGGAAAATAGGGCAAATTTAAAACTTTTTACTCGTTAATTCACAATTAAAGGTGTATTCCTGTGCAGTGTCATACATCATCATAATTATTAGGCCTCAGGATCTCATCACTAGAATTTATATATCATATCAAATACATTTAATCCATCTCAAGTTAATTAATCCTAATACATCCCATATAATGTTATACATCAAGTGTTTGCAATTACAATAATAGTCTGGGTACATGAAAAGATAAATATACCTCAAAGTACAAAATATATAGCCTGGAGCTCGAATCCTCCACTAGCCACTACTCCGTACGTCGCAGGGAAGTCCTTATTCACTTGAAGAACTCTGGGGGGAAAGAAAAACAGGGTGAGCTTCTAAATCGCTCAGTAAAGGGGGTAAGGAACTCATTTCATAAACCAAAATACACATCACAAAAGGTTTATTTGTATGTGAAACTCATTTGAAAACCATAGCATGAAAATACTCAAAATGACATTCTCATGTCTCAAGTCATGTAAAAACATGAAGTAAAAAGGCTCACTCTGGAGCATTAACAAAGCATGTGAAAACAACGCGTTAAACGCTTTCTCAAATACGTGATAAAATCACTGAAATAGTAATACACAACACACGTGGCGTAGCCACTGATTTAAATTCTCATGTGGCATAGCCACAAAACACACGTGGCAAAGCCACTGATTAAATTCTCAGGTGGCATAGCCACAAAACACACGTGGCAAAGCCACTGATTAAATTTCTCACGTGGCATAGCCACAGAACAGGGTTTCTCAACATGGCGCAGCCACCAATTTGGGGTATAACGTGGTAAAGCCACCAATGGGGTATCTCAACGTGGCACAGCCACCAATGGGGTATAACGTGGCACAGCCACCAATGGGGTATAACGTGGCACAGCCACCAAAGGGGTTTTCTCAACGTGGCACAGCCACCAATGGGGTATAACGTGGCACAGCCACCAATGGGGTTTTCTCAACGTGGCACAGCCACCAATTTTTTTTGTGGTATAGCCACAGAATAGGTTATTCTCACGTTACCAGAACGGAGAAGAATTCGGGCTTACATGCTACCAGAGCAATGCCCGGTGTGTACTCACAACTACACACCCAAGTCTTATCACATAAGACAGGTTTGCCTTCATGTAGAACTCATGATGGTTTTTCTCTCATAAAACTCATTTGAAATCGTTTTGCACTCAACACAAAACGTAATAAAACCGAGTTCTAACCGGCAAAGCACACGCACACATTTCTCAAATCACAATATTGCCTTAACGTAGAGCCCAGTTATAAACTCATAAAACATTGGGCTCCAACCGGCTATAGAATCGTGTGCAATTTAATCTCAACACAAAACACTCAACATGCTTGTTTTATAAACCACAAATCATGCTAAAACAGTTTGCAATTCACATACACAAATGGTTTAGATTTCCCTTACCTCTTTACACCTCGTATAGTGAATCGTTTCCCCCGTATCACGGACTAGCCTCGCATTCCACTCTGGAACTCCCGAGCTATCCAACCGATGTTAAAACATCAATACTCAATTATCTCATAACCCTTAATTCTCAAAATCGAGCATAATTGCTCATAACACCTCAAATCTCTTGATTTCTCGTAACTCAACCCTAAACTACAACCTCATTCACAATATCTCAATATCCTACATTTCTCATGCTAATTATCTAGGCTAATTCTCCATATTGTCTATATTTCCATTTATAGCTCAAAATTCCTAAAATTACCAAAATCGCTAAATATCATATCACTCTAACCACATTGAAATTTCATCAATAGCTAATCATTTCTCAGCTATTTCAACACAATGACAACCACCAATAGCATCAAAATCAGCTCAAATATCAAGATCGAGGTTTAGAAATTACCCAAAGCTTGTGAGACGCACAACTCACGCCTCGATCCGATTCGTCCTTCGATTTCCAAGTATGTTGTTCTCCCTTTGATGAAGAACAACTTTCCTTCTTACCACAACAGCTGATTCGGCCGAAAATGGGTGATTTGAAGGAGTGAGAAAGTTAGGTTTTCGGAAAAATGGGGGTTGGAAGAGAGAGAAAGTGAAATTTCAGGAGAAAACACGGGTTCCTTATATAGGCTGGAGGTAGGAGATCGATCTGCCTCTTGATGAGATCGATCTGTGTTTGAAATTTGGGGACGATCTGGGCAATTTTATGCCTAGGAGATCGATCTGTTGAGGGGTGAGATCGATCTCTTTATGGCTTTATGAGATCGATCTGCTCCTAAGGAGATCGATCTTCTCCCCAAATAGAATCATTTGGAGATCGATCTCTTCCTCATGAGATCGATCCTTTCTCAAACAGAATCATTTGGAGATCGATCTCTTCCTCATGAGATCGATCTTCTCTCAAACAGATTCATAAGGAGATCGATCCTCTTCCATTGGAGATCGATCTGCTCCTTAAATTTCTCCTTCCTTGTCGTTTATAACTCACCAGATCGATTTCTCCTTCTCCCAAATCGATCTGTCCTCATAGTTCATGCTTATTTTACACACTTAACATATAAATCTCCAATTATAATTCCCACAATTTACTTAGCTCAATAAATTACATTTCGAATTCTTATTACATCAATAAAATATGTATGAAATTCTGAGATCTCACATCCTCTCCACCTTAAAAAGAATTTGGTCCTCCAAATTCAACTCAACTAGTCAAATAGATGGGGGTATTTCTCCTTCATGAGACTCTCTAGTTCCCACGTTGCCTCTTCCCTTGAGTGATGTTTCCACAGAACTTTCACTAATGGGATGCTCTTGGTTCTCAGTACCTTCTCCTTTCTATCGAGAATCCGAACGGGTTCCTCAGTGTAGCTCATGTCCTCCTGTATGTCCATCTCATCATACTCTATAACATGAGAAGGGTCCGGGTGGTACTTCCTCAACATAGACACATGAAAAACGTTGTGTATTTCGGACATTTGTGGGGGTAATGCCAATCTGTAAGCTACCTCTCCCACTTTCTCAAGAATCTCAAATGGTCCTATGTATCGAGGACTCAATTTCCCTTTCTTCCCAAATCGCACGATACCCTTGCTTGGTGATACTCTCAGGAATACTGCATCACCAACATCAAACTCGAGTGGCCGTCTACGCATATCCGCGTAGCTTTTCTATCTACTCTGTGCAGCCCGTAACCTCTCACATATGAGTTTCACACTCTGTACGGCTTGCTCAACAAGCTCGGGAGCATTTATCTTTCTGTCACCGACTTCTTCCCAAGCTGCAGGGGATCTACACCTCCTACCATATAGAGCCTCAAAAGGTGCCATTCCAATACTCGCATGATAGCTGTTATTGTACGCAAACTCTGCTAGGGGCAGGTGATCATCCCATGATCCCTTAAAATCCATCGTACACGCCCTCAACATATCCTCCAGGGTCTGAATAGTCCTCTCTGACTGACCATCTGTCTGAGGATGATAGGCGGTACTAAAACTCAATCGAGATCCCATGGACTCCTGAAACTGGGTCCAAAATCTGGAAGTAAATCGGGAATCTCTATTAGAAGTAATATTCACTGGAGCCCTATGTAATCTAGCTATCTCACTGACATACAGTTCAGCTAAGGCATCCACAGTATCTGTGCTCTTGATGGCAAGGAAGTGGGCACTCTTGGTCAATCTATCCACAATGACCCATATCGCGTCACGACCTCTCCGGGTCCTCGGTAAACCCATAATAAAGTCCATAGTGACATGCTCCCATTTCCATGTAGGTACAGGTAAGGTCTGTAGTAGTCCTCCACGCTTCCGATGCTTAGCTTTCACTTGCTGGCATACTAAACACCTGGCTACATACTCTGCCACGTCTCGCTTCATACCACTCCACCAATACACCTTTCTCAAGTCTCGGTACATCTTAGTACTCCCTGGGTGCATGATGTATCGCGAGCAGTGGGATTCTCTCAGTATCTGTCTCTTCAGGGTATCATCGTCCGGTACACAAATCCGTCCTCTGAATCTCAACAATCCATCCTCACTGACGGTGAGATCCGACTGCAAACTCTGCTCAGCTTGGCTAACCATATCTATCAACCTCTGATCACTGCGCTGCCCAGTTCTAATCTGATCCATGATCCTGGGCTCTATCCGTAAGCTAGCCAAAAATCCAGTCTCTACCTCTTTAACTCTGATCCGAAGTTCGGCGAACTGCTCTAACAAATCCCATTCCCTGATCATCATAGCAGATATCATACTCTTCCTGCTCAGGGCATCAGCAACTACATTCGCCTTACCCGGATGATATAGAATCTCGCAGTCATAATCCTTAAGGAGTTCCATCCATCTCCTTTGTCTCATGTTTAACTCTTTCTGATCAAAGAGATATCTCAAACTCTTGTGATTAGTGAAAATCTGGAATCTTTCCCCATATAAGTAATGTCGCCAGATCTTCAAAGCAAATACCACAGCGGCTAACTCCAAATCATGTGTGGGGTAATTCCGCTTATGGTCCTTCAACTGTCGCGATCCGTATGCGACCACTCTTTCTTGCTGCATAAGCACACACCCCAATCCTTGGTGAGATGCATCACTATACACCGAGAATCCTCCTGATCCCTCAGGAATAGTTAACACAGGTGCCGCTGTCAATCTCCTCTTTAATTCCTGAAAACTGAGCTCACATTGATCAGTCCATACAAATGGAGTCTCTTTGCGCGTGGGCTTAGTCAAAGGGGCGGCAATCCTGGAAAATCCTTCAACAAATCTTCTGTAATACCCTGCCAAACCAAGGAAGCTTCGTACCTCAGTAACTATCTTCGGTCTCTCCCAACTAAGCACAGCTGCTACTTTACTTGGGTCCACTGATACTCCTTCTTCTGAGACTATATGACCAAGGAAAGCTATCCGGTTCAGCCAAAACTCATACTTACTAAGCTTTCCGTACAATTGCTTATCTCGGAGTATCTGAAGTACTAACCACAAATGCTGTGCATGCTCTTCATACGACCGAGAGTACACCAGGATATCATCAATAAAGACTATCACAAACTTATCCAGATAGTCTCTGAACACCTCGTTCATCAATCTCATAAATGCTGCAGGGGCGTTCGTCAATCCAAAGGACATCACCAGAAATTCGTAATGGTCATACCTTGTCCTGAAGGCCGTCTTTGGAATATCTTCTTCCTTGATCCTCAATTGGTGATAACCCGATCTCAAGTCAATCTTAGAAAAGACTGATGCCCCTCTCAGCTGATCAAGTAGATCATCAATCCTAGGTAGTGGGTATTTGTTCTTCACCGTGGCTTTATTCAACAATCGGTAGTCTACACATAATCTGAGACTACCATCCTTCTTCTTAACAAATAGTACTGGTTCTCCCCACGGCGAAACACTGGGTCTAATAAACCCTTGATCCAATAACTTCTGTAGCTGTTTCTTCAATTCCTCAAGTTCCACTAATGCCATCCTGTAAGGAGGTTTAGAGATCGGCTGAGTATCTGGTACCAAATCAATGGTAAACTCCAGCTCTCTCTCTAGTGGTAAACCTGGCAATTCATCTGGGAAAACATCCAGAAATTCACAAACCACAGGTATATCCTCAATCCTCGAATGTTCCCGCTCATCGTCTGAGATGAGTGTCTCATAACCTTCACATGAATAATCATATTTAATATTCTCCAAAATAATATTAAAATTCTCAAATTACTTTCTAGAAATCCACATAATTATTCCCTCAATATCTCAATCGTACACTGTAAGGTTCAGGTAGGGAGAAAGTTACAATCTTAGTGTAGCAGTCTAAACTCACTCGATTGGTCGCCAACCAATCCATTCCCAGAATTACATCAAACCCATGTATATTCAACATGATTAGATTTGCTAACATCACTCTATCTCCCACCTTTATCTCACATCCTCTACAGATTAACTCAGTTCTCTGGGATTCACGCATAGGGGTATTTACATGTAGTATATATTCTAGAGGTTCAAACTTCAAGTTTAATCTACATGCAAAATGCTCAGAAATAAACGAATGCGTGGATCCTGAATCAATCAACACATGAGCCTCATGATTACAGACAGAGAGTGTACCTCTTATGGTTTCTGTCGAAGTGTCTGCGGTCTCCTTATCCAGGGCAAACACACGTCCCTGTGCCACAGGTTTCTTCCCTTTCTCTGCCGCAGTGGCCCGTCTTCGGGGATCCACTCTCTGAGGCTGTTGTCTAGTGGGCTCCGGAGCATGTGGTATCTGAGGTTGGGGACAGTCCTTCACTCTGTGACCCATGTCACCACATCTAAAACATCCATGGATCGACCCAGTACAACTTCCCTCATCTCCGGCCACAGTCTTTACAAACCCTTATCTCCGGCCTGACATATCGAGGGGTCTCCTTGATAATAGGATAGGCTCTGGGTCTCTCCAATCTGTCCTTCTGTACCTCAATCCTTCCTCTCCTGAAGGAACCTCTCTGAGCCTCTGTCTGGAAAAGTGCTGGCCTCTTGCCCTTATCTCTATTCACCGCTCTGAGCTCATTCTGGGATTGTACCATCTCAATCCCTCTTTCAATCTCTTGTGCTCGTCTCAGAGCATCTCCAAACTCAGAAATACACAGCCCTATCAATCTATCTCTGATGACGAGCTTCAACCCATACACAAACTTCTCTGTGCGGAGCTCTTCACTCTTGAAGGTCTCTGGGTCATATCTCAATAACGCTGTGAATTGGCTCTCATAGTCATCCACAGACATGTCACCCTGTACCAAAGTCAAAAACTCGACCTGTTTCTTTCTCTGAGCGGCCCGTGGTACATATTGGGTCCTAAAAGTTGTCTGAAACTCTTCCCAACCAATCACACCATGGTGGGACATCAAAATACCTTGGGTAGTACCCCACCAATCTCGAGCTCTCCCCTTCAGCATATAGGCACTCATACTGACCCTCTCAGCATCGGTGCACCCCAGGATATCAAATATAATCCTTAACTCCGTCAACCACTCCTCAGCCTCCGTAGGATCCTTCTTTCCCTTAAATGTGGGTGGATTCATCTTCAGAAAATCCCTTAGTCGGACCATACTTCTATCCGCAGGCTGGGTGATGGGAGGCACTGGGGGTATGGGAGGTCCTTGTGGTGGTGTAGGGTTATATCCGAGGCATTAACTCCAAAGTGTTGAGCAAATAACGCTGCCATCTGCTCGAAACCTTGCCTCACATCGATCTCAATCCGATTAAATCGAGAGTTAGGACTCTCTGGTTGTGGGACAGGTGGTGGAGGGGACTCTGCCTGCCTCCTCGAACGACCTCGTCGTTTACTCATTCGCTATCTCAACTCGTCTCTTGTGCGTACATATCAAAACCGATTGAAATCTCAATCCTCAATTTCAGTTCATGATCAAACTATTACAGACACTTGGGATGTATTCTATTTCACTTAACCGACACTGACAGTACTAGCCACCCTAAGCTCTGATACCAAGAAAACTCTGTCACGCCCTGAAAATGCGGAAAATAGGACAAATTTAAAACTTTTTACTCGTTAATTCACAATTAAAGGTGCATTCCTGTGCAGTGTCATACATCATCATAATTATTATGCCTCAGGATCTCATCACTAGAATTTATATATCATATCAAATACCTATAATCCATCTCAAGTTAATTAATCCTAATACATCCCATATAATGTTATACATCAAGTGTCTGCAATTACAATAATAGTCTGGGTACATGAAAAGATAAATATACCTCAAAGTACAAAATATATAGCCTGGAGCTCGAATCCTCCACTAGCCACTACTCCGTACGTCGCAGGGAAGTCCTTATTCACTTGAAGAACTCTGGGGGGAAAGAAAAACAGGGTGAGCTTCTAAATCACTCAGTAAAGGGGGTAAGGAACTCATTTCATAAACCAAAATACACATCACAAAAGGTTTATTTGTATGTGAAACTCATTTGAAAACCATAGCATGAAAATACTCAAAATGACATTCTCATGTCTCAAGTCATGTAAAAACATGAAGTAAAAAGGCTCACTCTAGAGCATTAACAAAGCATGTGAAAACAACGCGTTAAACACTTTCTCAAATACGTGATAAAATCACTGAAATAGTAATGCACAACACACGTGGCGTAGCCACTGATTTAAATTCTCATGTGGCATAGCCATAAAACACACTTGGCAAAGCCACTGATTAAATTCTCACGTGGCATAGCCACAAAACACACGTGGCAAAGCCACTGATTAAATTTCTCACGTGGCATAGCCACAGAACAGGGTTTCTTAACGTGGCGCAGCCACCAATTTGGGGTATAACGTGGCACAGCCACCAATGGGGTATCTCAACGTGGCACAGCCACCAATGGGGTATAACGTGGCACAGCCACCAATGGGGTATAACGTGGCACAGCCACCAAAGGGGTTTTCTCAACGTGGCACAGCCACCAATGGGGTATAACGTGGCACAGCCACCAATGGGGTTTTCTCAATGTGGCACAGCCACCAATTTTTTTCGTGGCATAGCCACAGAATAGGTTATTCTCACGTTACCAGAACGGAGAAAAATTCGAGCTTACATGCTACCAGAGCAATGCCTGGTGTGTACTCACAACTACACACCCAAGTCTTATCACATAAGACAGGTTTGCCTTCACGTAGAACTCATGATGGTTTTTCTCTCATAAAACTCATTTGAAATCGTTTTGCACTCAACACAAAACGTAATAAAACCGAGTTCTAACCGGCAAAGCACACGCACATATTTCTCAAATCACAATATTGCCTTAACGTAGAGCCCAGTTATAAACTCATAAAACATTGGGCTCCAACCGGCTATAGAATCGTGTGTAATTTAATCTCAACACAAAACACTCAACATGCTTGTTTTATAAACCACAAATCATGCTAAAACAGTTTGCAATTCACATACACAAATGGTTTAGATTTCCCTTACCTCTTTGCACCTCGTATAGTGCAATCGTTTCCCCCGTATCACGGACTAGCCTCGCATTCCACTCTGGAACTCCCGAGCTGTCCAAACGATGTTAAAACATTAATACTCAATTATCTCATAACCCTCAATTCTCAAAATCGAGCATAATTGCTCATAACACCTCAAATCTCTTGATTTCTCGTAACTCAACCCTAAACTACAACCTCATTCACAATATCTCAATGTCCTACATTTCTCATGCCAATTATCTAGGCTAATTCTCCACATTGTCTATATTTCCATTTATAGCTCAAAATTCTTAAAATTACCAAAATCGCTAAATATCATATCACTCTAACCACATTGAAATTTCATCAATACCTAATCATTTCTCATATATTTCAACACAATGACAACCACCAATAGCATCAAAATCAGCTCAAATATCAAGATCGAGGTTTAAAAATTACCCAAAGCTTGTGAGACGCACAACTCACGCCTCGATCCGATTCGTCCTTCGATTTCCAAGTATGTTGTTCTCCCTTTGATGAGGAACAACTTTCCTTCTTACCATAATAGCTGATTCGACTAGAAATGGGTGATTTGAAGGAGTGAGAAAGTTAGGTTTTCAGAAAAATGGGGGTTAGAAGAGAGAGAAAGTGAAATTTTAGGAGAAAATACGGGTTCCTTATATAGGCTGGAGGTAGGAGATCGATCTGCCTCTTGATGAGATCGATCTGTGTTTGAAATTTGGGGACGATCTGGGCAATTTTATGCCTAGGAGATAGATCTGTCGAGGGGTGAGATCGATCTCTTTATGGCTTTATGAGATCGATCTGCTCCTAAGGAGATCGATCTTCTCCCCAAACAGAATCATTTGGAGATCGATCTCTTCGTCATGAGATCGATCCTTTCTCAAATAGAATCATTTGGAGATCGATCTCTTCCTCATGAGATCGATCTTCTCTCAAACAGATTCATAAGGAGATCGATCCTCTTCCATTGGAGATCGATCTGCTCCTTAAATTTCTCCTTCCTTGTCATTTATAACTCACCAGATCGATCTCTCCTTCTCCCAGATCGATCTGTCCTCATAGTTCATGCTTATTTTTACACACTTAACATATAAATCTCCAATTATAATTCCCACAATTTACTTAGCTCAATAAATTACACTTCGAATTCTTATTACATCAATAAAATATGTCTGAAATTCTTAGATCTCACATATGACCTTGACACGATGGGTAGTGAGACCCGAAAGATACAAAAGTTCATGGATGGATTGAGATTGGCCATCCGGACTAAGCTAGCTCCCTTCGACATTTTGACTTATGAGGAGGCTGTACATAAGGCTCAGTTGTGTGAGCAAGACTTTGAGCGAAATGCCTCTGAGCTTGGGAGGATTAGTGTCAGGAAGGACAGAGATCGGAAGAGATCCGGGTTTGGAAGAGTGGCCAAGAAAGATGGCCAAAGATTTTTTGAGAAGAGGCTAAAGATTGAGGAGGTGCGGGAGAGAGCTGCTAGACCTCCCGTATACCCAGCCTTGACTGCGCCGAGGGGCATGACTATTGGAGGACCATGGCCTACTACTGACCAGTGTAGGAGATGTGGGAGATTTCATGGGAATAGGCCCTGTCTGATGACCCCTATGGTGTGTTTTAGATGCGAGAGACCAGGACATATGGCTAAGTATTGTCCCGAGAAGATAGAGATTGCCCCACAGAAGGGCAAGGAGCCTGAGGGAGCTCCAGTTGAGACAGCGGCCCCGAGGAGGAGGGCTACAGCTGAGGAGAAAGGGAAACAGGCTGTGGGTGTGAGCAGAGGAAGAGTACATGCATTGGATCAGGACACCGCGGATGCTTCGACGGATGTGATTAAAGGTACCATCCGAATCTTTGATTTAGAAGCATTGGTATTATTTGATCCTGGTGCCACGCATTCTTTCATATCACCTGCCTTTGCACATAAATTGTTGAAACATGTGAAACCAACATTGCTGGATAAAATGTTGATGATTTCCACACCCATGAATGATAGTCAATTGACTGAGCATGTATGTAGAGATTGTAAGTTAAAGATAGAGGGGAAGGAAATGATAGCCAATCTGATTTTATTGAATATGAATGATTTTGATGTAATTTTGGGAATGGATTGGTTGGCTACCAATCATGTTGTGATGGATTGTCATGCCAAAACATTGATGTTTTCAGGATTAGACAATCTTATTGTAAATTTTGATGAAAAGAAATGATATGAAAATAGTATGTTTGTTGTAAATAAAGGAGTATGATTTTAAATGCATATTGCTTGAGAGATAAATTATTGTTTATGATAAATGTTGAATGTGGAGTGATGGTTTATGTTACTAACGATGGAGAGGACAATGTGAAGGATTCATTGCATACGTGGTTGATATAGATGAGGCACACCCAAAATTGAGAGACATAGCCGTAATTACGGATTACCCTGATGTCTTTCCGGATGAATTACCAGGACTACCACCTGAAAGGGAAATGGAATTTTGCATTGAGCTAGTGCCTGGTACAGAGCCGATATCGAAACCACCCTATAGAATGGCTCTGATAGAATTGGAAGAGCTGAAGAAACAGCTGCAAGAGTTGCTGGAGAAGGGGCTTATTAGACCGAGTGTCTCACCTTGGGGAGCACCGGTTCTATTTGTAAGGAAGAAGGATGGAAGCCTCCAATTGTGTATAGATTACCGGTTGTTGAATAAGGCCACCATTAAGAACAAGTACCCCCTTCCAAGAATCGATGATTTGTTGGATTAGCTCCAGGGAGCCGAAGTATTTTCTAAGATAGATCTGAGGTCAGGGTACCATCAGTTGAGGATTAGGAGTGGAGATATACCCAAGACAGCATTTCGTACCCGTTATGGCCACTACGAGTTTTTGGTGATGCCATTCGGATTGACGAATGCTCCCGCAGCATTTATGGCATTGATGAATGATATATTCAAGCCATACCTGGACAAGTTTGTAATAGTGTTCATTGATGACATTTTGGTGTATTCCAAGTCCAGGGAAGATCATGAGGAGCACTTGAGGATAGTTCTGCAAACCCTCCGAGAGAGAGAATTGTATGCCAAACTCAGCAAGTGTAACTTTTGGTTGGAACAAATCTCATTTCTGGGGCATGTTGTGTCAAAGGATGGGGTATCGGTGGATCCATCTAAGATAGAGGCAGTTATACAGTGGGGACAGCCCAAGCCAGTTACTGAGATCAGAAGTTTCCTGGGATTGGCAGGATATTATCGGAGATTTGTAGAGGGTTTCTCCAGACTAGCTGCTCCGTTGACACGCCCACGCGTAAGGATGTTAAGTTTACATGGGATGAGGCATGTGAGAGAAGTTTTGAGGAGCTTAAGCGTCGATTGACGATTGCTCCAGTTCTCACCATTCCTACCAGCTCAGGAGGATTCTCGGTGTATACGGATGCATCACACCAGGGACTGGGCTGTGTGCTTATGCAGGATGGGAAGGTAGTTGCCTATGGATCTAGACAGTTGAAAGATCATGAGAGGAACTACCCGACACATGATTTGGAGTTGGCGGCCGTAGTATTTTCTTTGAAAACATGGCGCCACTATCTCTATGGTGAGAAATTTCAGGTGTTCACAGATCATAAGAGCCTTAAGTACCTGTTCTCGCAGAAAGAGTTGAATATGAGACAGAGGAGATGCCTCGAACTCCTGAAAGACTATGATTGTGAAATCATGTACCACCCGGGTAAGGCAAATGTAGTTACCGATGATTTGAGTAGAAAGAACCTTGGGTTGGTGTCTTATATGATGGTACGGGAACATGAATTGTTAGAACACTTTGCGAACCTCAATTTGGATGTAACCCCACCTGGATCCAAGAGACTTGAGATCATGGCTAGTTTGAGACTAGAGCCAGAGTTGATTGGCCATATTCGGTAAGCCTAGCAGAGCGATCGACGGTGCATCGATTGGCTGAGGTAGATACAGACAGGTGTGGGTATTGATTTTGAGCAGAGTGCTGATGGCTTATTGAGGTTCAAAGGCAGAGTATGTGTTCCCAAGGATCTTGAGATCAGGAGAATGATTTTATCAGATGCTCACTCATCAAAGTATACGATACATCTAGGAAGTACCAAGATGTATCAAAACCTTCGGAAGGTTTATTGGTGGTCTGGAATGAAGAGAGACATTGCTGAATATGTCGCTAAGTGTCTCGTTTGTCAGCAAGTGAGGGTAGAGCATCAAAAGCCTGCAGGATTATTGCAGCCTCTACCGATACCGACCTGGAAGTGGGAGCATGTCACCATGGATTTTGTGATGGGGTTACCGAGGACCCGCAGAGGTCATGATGCCATATGGGTTATTGTGGACCGATTGACTAAGTCCGCCCATTTCTTAGCTATGAGAGCTACCGATACACTGAGTCAGTTGGTGAACCTGTATATTCGAGAGATAGTACGGCTACATGGTGTACCAGTGAGCGTTGTTTCTGATAGGGATGCCCGCTTCACTTCCCATTTTTGGGAACATTTTCAGGAAACGCTGGGGACTCGACAGTTTTAGCACCGCTTTTCATCCTCAGACAGATGGGCAGTCAGAGAGGACTATACAGACCCTCGAGGATATGTTGAGAGCGTGTGTGCTGGATTTTAGAGGCTCCTGGGATGACCACCTGCAGTTAGCCGAGTTCGCATATAATAATAGCTATCATGCTAGTATCGGGATGGCACCCTATGAGGCATTATACGGGCATAGATGCCGTTCCCCTATTGGATGGGAAGAGGTTGGTGACAGACAGATTTTTACTCCGGACTTAGTGCAGCAGGCATTTGAGGACGTCCAGTTGATATGTGAGAGATTACGGACAGCTCAGAACCGGCAAAAGAGTTATGCTGACAAGAGACGAAGACCACTGGAGTTTGATGAGGGTGAGTCGGTGTTTCTGAGGGTATCACCATCGAAGGGTATTATGAGATTTGGTAAGAAGGGCAAGCTGAGCCCTAGATATATAGGACCCTTCGAGATTTTGGAGAGAGTGGGAGATAAGACGTATAGGTTGGCATTGCCACCGAACTTGGCAAATGTCCACAACGTCTTCCACGTCTCGATGCTTCAGAAGTATCACCCGGACCCAGCACATGTGATAAGATATGAGCCGTTGGAGCTCCATGAGAGTATGACGTATGTTGAGAAGCCAGTTCGGATATTGGACAGAAAAGAGAAAGTGTTGCGAAAGAAGACAATTCCCTTGGTGAAAGTTCTTTGGCAACATCACATGGCGAAAGAGGCCACATGGGAATTGGAGAACTTGATACGGGAGAAGTACCCCCAACTTTTTGAAGAGTGACTTGGTTCTAATTTGGAGGACCAAATTCCTTGAAGGAGGGGAGAATGTAAGACCCCGTATATGTATAATGGTAATGTGTGTAATTGGATTAAATAAATATGAATGGAATTGTAACGTAAAGTATGATTGATGTAAGTCCATGGATTCAATGTACGTATGTGTAATATGATTTGTAACGTACATACAAGTTCCATTGAGTATGAATATGAAGAAATGAATTCTTATAAGTGATGGATGTGATTGAAACTCAAATGGGTAGTGTGGTAAATGGAATGAAGTTATGCTTCCATTTGGTTTTATGTAGCATACCTTGGGACATACAATGAATGCACACAAGTTTCAATGTGCATAAGGTATGAATGGATGCCATTTTCAAGTTATAAAGGTGGATGGATGAGAAAATGGCCATGGCAACAGACTAAGGATGTGTTGGTGTGAGTTGCAGCAAGAAAACTGCAGGAAATCTGGAAAACATGAAGGCCAGATCGATCTCATAGGATGAGAGATCGATCTGGAAGAGCCAGAATGCTCTTATTTGGGCAATGGAATAGAGCAGATCGATCTCCAATGGGGCCAGATCGATCTCTTAAGCATTCTGTGATGAAAAGATCGATCCTCAAGCACCCAGATCGATCTCCTTAGCTCTCTGTTTGGGACCAGATCGATCTCATGCTTCGACAGATCGATTTCATGCTTCAACAGATCGATCTCAAGCTTCGACAGATCGATCTCATGCTTAAAAATTTCGTGAAAATGAGAGATTTAAGGGGACCAGATCGATCTCCTCTTGGACCAGATCGATCTCCCCAAGCTATTTCTATATAAGGAGGGCTGAAAATCTGGAAATTCTGGGAAAAACACAAATCTTCCATTTCTAACCCAAAAACCTAACTTTCCCTCTCTAAAATCAGCCATTTTCAGTGAGATTTGAAGAGAGAACATTAGAGGCAAAGTTGTTCCTATCAAAGAGAATAACAACATAGTGGGTAGGCATTTTTCCATTGTTGGTATTGAAGGAGTTAAGGGCATTGTCATTTGGAGCAAGAAGAAAAATCATATTTGGTAAGATTCTAACACTCCAATCCAAATACATTGTCTATTTAATTGATTTTGGAGTTGTTTGGCATGAGTATTGATGGATAAATTATCTAGGGATGTGGTGGAATTGGTGTAACCTAGAAAACCTAGAATGGGTATAATGTGAGAATATATGGGTTGAATGAGTTTATGATTTATGGGCATGCTAAAGTTGTTATTGAGGTAATGTTTATGATTTTAGATGGTTAAATGAAATTACATTGCGAGTTTGGAGGAATTGTGAAAATGAGTATGTATATGCTTGATAAAATGCCATAGTGAGGGAATTCATGAAATATGAACACTATGAGCTTAATGTCGATTTAATATCAATTCAGAATAAGCAATAGGCCTAAGAAAAATCCATAGACTCGAGTTATGGGTAAAGTAATGAAACGAGGCCTCATAAGCGTTAATAGAAAACTATAGGTCGAATTGACTATAGTGAACGCACGATGTCATATTATATGGATCGAATATAATGCGGGATACGATTTTGTGCAGTCTCGAAGAGTTCGTTGAAGATGAATCGAACCGTACGAGTAAGCAGCTTAAGAAAGTGGAATCACGCATCGCGATTCCAGGTAAGGGAATTCTGTAAGTACATAGAGGTAGCTGCTCATAATTTGTGGGATTATAGGGTGTTTATGAAATGCATGAACGTTTGAGAAATGGGTTGTTTTGTATGCGAAAATGGTTGTGAATATTGGATGATTTAGTTTACATGGATGTATAAAAAGGGATAGTAAGGCTAATAATTGCATAAATCAAGTGTTTTGAATACTTTCACAAAACATGTGTTTCGTTTTAAACGAATTGATAGATAGGATGGCTATTGTGGTTTGATGTTTGTGATAGCACATGTAAAGTGCCAAATATGTTTTGAGATAGCTTTAAAAGCTTATGAGCCGCCTATCATGTTTATGTGAATTAAACCATGCTAGAGCCTAGCTCGCACCGGGTATTGATGTTTTCATTTGTATGAAACGTGCTGGAGCTTAGCTCGCACCTTGATTTGGAAACTATGATGATGTTTATAAACCGTACTGGAGCTTCTGCTCATACGTGGCTTTTGAGTGGTTTGTCTTATAAGTATAACCGTACTAGAGCTATGCTCGTACGCGTCTCTTTATGAGAGGATGCATGAGTCATGCTAGAGCTTTGCTCGCACAAGTTTGCACATTGGGATACGTATAAGGTTGTGAAAGTTGGTAAGATCCTTAAGCCCTACATCCTTAAGCTAACATCCTTAAGCCCAAAGAGGCGGGGAGGCTCTCTTACGGTGGGATCCTTAAGCCAACATCCTTAAGCCCTGGAGGGGCGGGGAGGCTCTGTTAGGCAGGGAGGCTCTCCTACATGGGTACGGTAAGATCCTTAAGCCCTACATCCTTAAGCTAACAACCTTAAGCCCAAAGAGGCGGGGAGGCTCTGTTAGGCGGGGAGGCTCTGTTCGGTGGGGAGGCTCTCTTATGGTGGGATCCTTAAGCCAACATCCTTAAGCCCTGGAGGGGCGGGGAGGCTCTGTTAGGCAGGGAGGCTCTCCTACATGGGTACGGTAAGATCCTTAAGCCCTACATCCTTAAGCCCGAGGAGGCGGGGAGGCTCTGTTAGGCGGGGAGGCTCTGTTAGGCGGGGAGGCTCTGTTCGGTGGGGAGGCTCTCTTACGGAAGGATCCTTAAGCCCTACATCCTTAAGCTAACATCCTTAAGCCCGATGAGGCAGGGAGGCTCTGTTAGGCGGGGAGGCTCTGTTCGGCAGGGAGGCTCTCCTTCACGGATATGGAAAACTCTTGGTATGGGGTAGGTAAGACCTAGGAATGGCACCCCCAATCACGATATGAGTCTGCGGAGTACGCTGTACCGTGTATATCACATGGAGTACGATATACCGCATGATGGTTATGTGATGAGAAAGTCTGGCGAGGGATAATCCATCTTCGTGCCAGCATGATACCCCGCACACCTGGATGCGTGTGGTCTGGGATGATTTATGATGTAGTTGTCCACATAGGCACTTTTGATATAGTGACCTAGTTTTTATACACATGCGTGAATTGTGAAATGAAAATGTGGTTGTGATTGTGAATTGATGTGATGAGATTGTATGTGTTTGAGAAAGAGGTTTATGAGGTTGGTTTAAAAAGGAGGTTTCTTAATGAATTGCCCTTTTTATGAATTTAAATGAGATTGAGCATGAGATGATTTATACATGATGTTTTTACCATGTTTTATATGCCAATGTACATGATTTTAATACATGATATATATGTATACTCACATGGCATAGTTTTACTTCCTCATGCTCCTACTATGAACGATTTATGCATAACACTATTAGCATGTAGATAGAGTAGTTATCTACCATGCTTGTATTATTGCTTTACTGAGCGTGTGGTTGCTCATCCCTCTCTATTTTCCCCCTACAGAGCGTGTATAGTAGCCCAGTGAGGACTGAGGCGTGGTATTTTGGACTCCGCTGCATCTCCATCGCTTAGAGGTATATACACAGTGATTCTTTTTGTATCTAAACAATGTAAAAGCACAGTATTCTTTGAGTTGTAATTATGGGGGATGTAGATGTCAGTAAAACATGCTTTTGTATAAGTACAAGATTTAAATGCAAATGTATGACATCGTTTTATTTCACTGAGAATGAATGAGATGTGGAGTTTATTATTGACTCACAGCCCAACAGTGTGTGGTGAGTTAGTTCACGACCGGGTAAGGTAACAGTAAAACGCGAAAAATTTTTAGTGATTTTCGATTAAAGAGAATGGAATTGGGTCGTGACAATATACATATAGATACAAATCGTCAGTATAAACTGAAAACATGCTAGTTTAAATAATCTCAGCAGTTTATGCAAAACATTACTGTCATACCCCATGACCTAACCTCAAACGTAGATACGCAATGTTTAGCGGAATCGTGCTATAAGATAACGTAAATGTCTCTATGGATCGTTTTACTTGTTGTTTTGTGTCCAATGTAGGAATTCATGCCACTGCTTCTAAATTTTTGTAAATGATCTATATCTAATCGTGACTTATGATATATGTGAGAACAGGTTTCTTTCGTAAATCCGGCAGCATAACGGCAAAATCGAACTCAGTCCTTCCTACAATTTACACAGTATTCATCACATATACTCAACTAAGGAACTATTTAATCCATCATAACAAAATTCTTCAGAGCATCACATAACCACAAACCCGACTAGTTGGTTAAACACCATACAACATATTAGCCGTTCATTTACTTTAAACCGAAAAGAAGAAACCTAAGAGTATTCCATAGTGATAATACTTTAAACAACTCCCAACTAAATACATCCCACAAAATACAACCGTGCGTACATGATCTGAAATAAAACATGCATATATATATATTTATGTCGTTCGTTGCATATACCTCAGAAATCCAAAAACTGCTCACTAGGCTGATGGAGTCAACAAGAACGCGAAGCTCGCCCCACGAATCTAATCTGAAAAGTGTTGGAAAAGAGGGGTGATCAACCACATGCTCAGCAAGAAATTTACATAACCAAAGCTAGTAAAATACCATCCAAACACACCATGCAGTGGTAAATTAAGATAATTATGTAAAAACGCCATGCACATTTCATTAAAAGAAAATATTGCTTACGCTTCAACTGAGACATGCTTACATAACTAAAATTTATGCATCGTTAAACAAATTTAAGTTCCAGAAGAAATACTTAGAAATTCTCAAAAATCCGACCCACTTGTCAAAATGTGCAATTCTGTCAAAAATACATGAATGGGCAAAGCTTAAATAATTCAATACAACTGGATGAGAATGTGGCAATTTTCGCAACTAGTCATGGAACTAAGTACTCAAACAATATCACCAATATCAATGAAAAACACTTATGGCTATAGTGACTACTGCCCTATCCTAACTGATTAAGCTCCAAACTAGGGTACTGAAGATGAGATTAGGGTCTAACAGTATTAGGTAGAAATAACATCTCAATGCCACAAAGGATTTGAGCAACATTTAATGCTCATATTATCAAATTCCAATATTATAGCTTATCCTCCTTACTTATGACCACAGTTGCCTAATCGATTTTCACCTCTTGAAATCATCATTATCATCCTTTAAACATATCTCATAACATATTTTAAAATTCAAATTCTAAAATTTTGAATTATACTAAAAGGTTCAGTTTATGCTATCTACATATCTATTTCAGTTTATAATGAGCTCATTAAGTCAATTCACCTTGTATCTCTTTAAAACATCTTAATCAATTGAGACTAACTAACACTAATGTAGTCTACTGGTTTTTAAACCTTAAATTTATTCACACTTGGAAAATTCCCAATAGTTGGTCATGGTGGAGACTTAATTCTAGTATTTCTACTTGCTTAACATAAGCATTGGTTCTTCCAATCATAGAATAACATCATTTGCATCATACTTTTATGGTCTAATTCTTAAAATCAAACTAGCTAATCTTTCTTAATCATCTCAAAGTTGTCGAATGCCTTAAGTAATATTCCTAACTTTACATTAAATCTATGTAACCCTATAATCACATATTTTTTTCACATCTAAGTCCTATTTTAAATTCTAAAATTTTCAGCAACGAAAATTCCAACTTTTCTTAATGGCCGAAATTTCCCATAAATCAACCCTATTCATTTGCTTAAATTCTGGTTTTACAATTATGGAACTTTGTTATTTATACTTCAATTTGCTAGCTTAATCCTTAAATTTCAACAGCAATTTGTTCCCAAACATTTCAAAATGACTGAGCCTAATCTTCCATATTCGCTTGACATTTCAATAATTGATTGACATTGCTATATCAACTAGTAAATTCTTATAATTTTAGCCAAGGAGAATTTAAATTTTGAATTTCATTCTCATTCACTACATGCAAAACAATATTTTTATCCTTATTCACCACATGCCTAACGATGTGTGTACTAGTTTCTTGTTAGTTGTATAATCTAACTCTCGAACTCAATTTAACTTAAAATCCCCAAATTTCTCCCTTGGCCGGGCACTTAATCTTCACCATTCATGAAAAATTTCCAGCACTCGTTTATAATTACTCATTTAAACAGTCAATTCATCACCTAGCATTATAATTTACCTAAGTTATCAAATCTTGCCCTCAATTTGAATTTATTACTACTTAATAAATTGAGTTCATGAACACATTAATGCACATACATTATGCATTTAAAATGTGTTCACACTATATGAATTTAAATTTACTCTTGCACCTAAATTCTTATGTTCCTTTGTTCTATTATTTTAAATATCTTAATATTATATTAGTTGTTCTAATTATGTTAATTTAGACCTTATTAATAATGCTATTCTAAAATTTGGCTAGCTTGGGTTAAAGCTTAACATTATTAATTCAGACTCCCAATCCGACTTAATCATAAAAGCTAAAATCTAGCATATTCTCACTCCGTACATTCCAAAAAAAAAAAAAAAAGAACTCCACCAATTAAATTCAGATATAACATAAGCAAATGAAACATTCGATATAAGAAAATTGTGATCTTACATTTCTCCCCTCCTTATAGAATTCGATCCTCCGAATTTCGAGCCAGGTAAAAAAGATACAAGTATCTCTGTCGCATCAAGCTCTACAACTCCCACGTTGCTTCCTCAATAGAGTGGTATTGCCCGGAGAACTTTGACGAGAGGAATGATTTTGTATCTCAGAACTTTGTCCTTCCTGTCAAGAATTTGGACCGGTTTCTCCTCATAACTCAAATCCTTTCTTAACTCTAATGGCTCATAGGCTAAGATGTGAGATGGATCGGGCTGATACTTGCGAAGCATAGACACATGAAATACGTTATGTACCTCGACTAGCTTTGGAGGTAAGGCTAGTCGGTATGCTACCTCGCCGACATGCTCTAATATCTCGAATGGTCCTATGTATTGAGGACTCAACTTGCCCCTTTTTCTAAACCTCATAACGACTTTTGTTAGAGAAACCTTCAAGAACACATGATCTCCCACTACAAACTCTAAATCCCTTTTCCGATGGTCTACATAACTTTTCGATCGGTTTTGTGTCGCTTTGAGTCTACTACAAATCATGCTAACCTATTATGATGCTTGTTCGACCAAATTCGGAGCATAAATCTTCCTGTCACCAACCTTTTCCCAACCGATTGGTGATCTACATCTCCGCCCCTAAAGGGCTTCGTACGGGGCCATCCCTAAACTGGCAAGGTAACTATTGTTGTAAACAAATTTCGCCAATGGCAAGTGCTCATCCCATGAACCTCCAAAATCCATAACATAAGCACGTAACTTGTCCTCCAAAGTTTGTATCGTCCGTTCAGACTGTCCATCAGTTTGAGGATGATATGCAGTGCTAAACTGTATTCGGGAACCCAAGGACTCTTGAATTTGCTTCCAAAACTGAGATGTGAACCTACAGTCCCTATCTGAAGTGATACTTACTCGGGTTGCATGTAGTCTCACTATCTCCTTGACAAATAATTCTACCAATGCATTCAATGGAGTAGTGGAGCTAATGGCTAAGAAATGTGCTGACTTTGTGAGCCTATCCATGATCACTCAGATTGCATCATGCTTCCTCTGAGTTCTAGGTAGACCCTTAACAGGGTCCATAGTTATATGTTCCCACTTCCAAGTTGGTATAGGTAGGGGTTGAAGTAAACCTGCCAGTTTATGGTGTTCTACTTTCACTTGCTGACACACCAAGCACTTAGCTACGAACTCGACAACATCGTGTTTCATTCCAGGCCACCAATACACCTTGCATACGTTGTGGTACATTTTGGTGCTCCCGGGATGTAGTGTGTATCTACTAGAGTGAGCTTCAGTTAAAATCAATCTCTTGAGGTCCTCATCCCTTGGCACACATATCCGACCTCTAAATCTAAGCAACCTATTTGAACCAATCTCAAACTCAAAATCGCTACTTTCTGTATCTGCCCGAATATCTCAAGTAACTTTCGATCTAGCTTCTGTGCCTGCCTAATTTGATCAATCAATGTCGGCTCAATCTTGAGGCAAGCAACCATAAGACTTTGATCCGATGATGCTATGTCGATAGCCAACCTTGCAAACTATCCTAACAATTCCCACTCTTTCACCATCATACTAGACACCAGAACCATATTCTTTCTACTCAAAGCGTTAGCTACTACGTTAGCTTTCCTCGGATGATACAAAATTTCACAATCGTAGTCTTTCAACAACTCTATGCATCTACGCTGCCTCATGTTCAGCTCCTTCTGGGAGAATACGTATTTGAGGCTCTTGTGATCTGTATAGATCTAAAACTTTTCTCCATAAAGGTAGTGCCTCTATATTTTCAAGGTAAAAACTACTGGTGCCAACTCTAGATCATGCGTGGGGTAATTGCTTTCATGCTCATTTAGTTGACGAGATCCATACGCTACCACTTTGTTGTTCTGCATAAGCACACACCAGAATCCATTTAGTGAAGCATCACTACACATTGTGAATCCTCCGGGTCCATCTGGTATGGTAAGGATCGGCACAGAAGTTAATCGATGCTTGAGCTCTTGAAAACCGCGTTTACAGACATCACTCCACTCAAACTTGACATCTGTAGTACCTAGCTAATCCAAGAAAGCTCCGTATCTCTCCTAATCTTTCACAGACATCACTCCACTTAAATAATTGTTATTCATGTTCCTACGAAGAACAAGAATACACTAAGATGTCGTCTACAAAGACAATCACGAACTTATCCCTGTACTTCTTGAAGACTTCTTCATCAGGTTCATGAATGCAGTAGGGGCCTTCGTCAAGCCAAATGGCATGACCAGGAATTCATAATGCCCACAGCGAGTTCGGAAGGTAGTCTTGGGGATGTCCTAACCTCTAACTTTCAGTTGGTGATATCCCGACCTTAGATTTATCTTCGAGAACACTTTGGCACCTTTCAACTGATCGAACAGGTCATCGATCCTCGGCAACGAGTGCTAGTTCTTGACAGTAGCCTTATTGAGCATCTGATAATCAATGTACAGCCTCAAGCTACCATCCTTCTTCTTCACAAAGAGCACGGGTGCGCCCCAAGGTGACACACTCGGGCAGATGAATCCCTTATCTAATATCTCTTGGAGTTGTTTCTTCAATTCTTCCAACTCTATAGGTGCCAACCTATATGGAGGTTTAGACAGAGGTTCAGTTCCAAGTACCAAGTCGATGGCAAACTCCAACTCTCTATCAGAGGGTAATCCTGGCAACTATTCGGGAAATACATCGGGGAAATCCTTCACTACTGGGATATCCTGAAGGTTGGGCTTCGGCTTCTCATTACATTCCACGAAAGCTATAAAACCTTCATCATTTGAAATCAATTTATCAAGACCACATTAAACAAACAAAAGGTTTACTTATTCATCCATTTATCTCCAAAAGTTACTACACACTTTTCGGGTAAGTACAAGGTCATAACCTTCCTAAAACAGTCCAAATTAACTCTATGTGTAGCTAACCAATCCATTTCTAGTATCACATCGAAGTCTAACATATCTAGCAATATTAAGTTAGCTGGTACAACCTTATCACCTATCCTTACTTCACAATTCCTATACACTACCGCAATAATTTGTGATACTTTCATGGGTGTTTTTACATGATGTATATAACATAGAGGCTCAAGTTCTATTGGTAACTTCCTAGCAAAAGTAGGTGATAAAAAATAGTGTGTTGATCCAGAATCTATTAATATAAAAGCTTTAACATTTGAGATAAGAAGATTACCCTTCACCACTGATGTCGAGGCATCTGCAGTTTCTTTGTCCAATGTAAACACTCACCCCTGACTGATAACTTTCTTGCCTTTGTCCATTGAAGCTGGTGGTGGTGGAGGAATCACTCTTACAAGTTGGGCTGGCGTGGTAGTCAACTTAGGATAATTTCTTTTCATGTGTTTGTCACGCCCTCCTCTCACACGTGACTTCTCCAAAATCACCATAAATTTTTCACATTCACTTACCTCTTCTTCTGTTATAACTCCACACCAATTAGTTGGGCTGTGATTCGATATTAGTTACCCATTCATATTCACTTATAACATGCATACAATTTAATATTCTTTTCTATAATGTAAATTCTTATACATTAATACAATCATTTGTACATATACATCCTCAACCATACAATCATTTACATAACTGTACTGTTACAATGTGAAGTACAAAATATCAAGTGTGTATACCTCTCGTAAGATGGATAGGCAGCATATCAAAGTCAACCAGTTCTCAGTCATGTCCACATACTATGGATGCTCTGTAAAAAGGGAAATAAAAAAGGGGTGAGCTCACAGCTTAGTAAGGAAATCAAGCAAGCAAGTAGATAACCACACTATCTACAAAATACTATGCTTATGCCTTGAAATCATTTCCTTATCCATTTGTATCTAAAGCATGCATCTTGCTTAAAGCCTTTATCCCATATATATATATAGATACAAAACATTAGTTATAAAACTAGTAATATGCTGGTTTAACAACCTCAGCAGTTTATGCACAATATTGCATTTTTCATGGAATTTCACACAAATCACATTTTCTCAAGCCATTCAATTAAATCAAATAATATGGCATATCATTATGTTTACAAACATGGAAAACTAGGCTTCACCCATCCCTTGGGTTATCCTTTCACAACTCACAAATTCACATGTTCAGGTTATAAAACCATGTGATAATTCATTCAAGAAATATCAATTTACATTGTATGAAAAGAAAACGAGATAGGTGACTATATGTTCCGAGATTATGATCATAACTCATTTTTCGTGATCCCAAGCAACACAGTACTCGATGTGCGGGGTCTCACAATTGCTGTAACAGGAGGTGGGTCAAATCTCTACCGTCAGCTCTCAATTGAGGACCTGATCCCGGAGCACACCAGATCCCACTAGATCTCGCTCCCACTGCTAACCAGTCCTATCCAAGTATATTCAAGTACTCATGGTACAACATAATCCATGTGACATACATTGTACACAGTACTCCATGGACCCTATCTCAAGGTGGGATGCTCGCTATGAGTCTTAGTCCTCTTACCTTGGATTTACCTCATAGTCGGGATGCTCACCATGAGTATTAGTCCTCATACAATGGGTTCTATTTTTGATAGTCCTCAGCCATATCTCAAAATAATACACGTGTGAGTATATATATATCGGTGCGACAGACAGTCAGCACAGGCTCCCAACACGGCTGTTTCATGCACTTTTCAAATTTGGTATGTGCGACTAAACTCCCAACACAGCCGTATCACAATGACACAACTCTAGTCTGAGCAATGCTCCTAGCACCATGTCATGTGAAAACATGAGTATGAGCAAAGCTTCCAATACTCTATAATATATAATAAATGAAAACTGAGTACGAGTTAAGCTCCCTATACTTTATCATGTAAAACTGAGTATGAGCAAAGCTTCCAATATTCTATAATGCATCACTCAATAAATCTGAGTACAAGCAATGCTCCCAGTACTCTAACATGCATAACACGCATTTAAAATTTAGTACGAGAATACACCCAAGTACTATGTGATGCATATCTCAAAATCAAGTGCAAGTATTCTCTAGCACTTATGGTTTTCACACAAAACCAGATAGATGACTTTTCAAATCATAATTCACCCAATTAAATCAAATCGACACTAAAATGTGCATGTTTTCGCATATACATGAAAACATTAGCCATTCTATCATGTAACTTTGAATTTTAGTCACAACATGCTTCTAAGGCTTTTCACCCCATTTTTGGATAAAACACACTTATCCTCTTTAGTCCCTATCACAACAACATGCCTATTCACGAGAATTCATATAGAATATAATATTGAAATTCTATTCGAAATACGGGTAGCTATCTCTAGCTACTCACGAAATTCCCTTACCTCGGATCACGTCACGTGACCTCTCTTCCTCGGTGTTGCTCACTCTCGCAGTTCGATTAGTTTTCATTTTGATTTTGGAAGCTGTTATAATTATCTATGTTAGTATACCGTATTATACTCGTTTTACTTGCAAAATCTCATTTTAATATACCAATCTCATCACTTTCTCCTATTATGGCGTTATACCATATTTTTCACATATCTATCTTCATTTCTCCTCATTTCCAATTTATGCATTTCATAAAACTACCTTATAATCTTCCATACATGCATATTCCATTATTTAATTCATGCCAACACAACTTCCTCATCATTTTCTCACTTTCATGCCAATAGTTAGGTCATGTTCATTTTTCATAATCCTTTTGTTTTCAACAATTTAAACTTATACCAATTAACTCACCAATACACCTAGATTAACATATATCAAAGTGGTGTATTGAATCTTACCTAGCTGAAATTTTTCTCTTTTCACCAAAATTGGTAAAATCCTCCTTGCTCTTTCAATCTTTGATTCCAACTTTTTGTTTCCAAGTATGTTGTTCTCCTCTTCATTAAGAACAACTTTGCTTAGCTGAATCTCACTCAAAACTGATTGCAACTGAAGTTTTCTAGTGTATCCTGGTTAGGTTTAACTGAGTTTCTTGAATGGAATAATGTTTCTCGAGAAAAACTGAAGTGCAGAGCCCTGTATTTATAGAATTGGCTCATAGAGATTGATCTGCCAACTAAATGAGATCGATCTTCCCTGCCCTTTTCACCTCAAAATCGACCTTTCAGGCCTAATGATATTGATCTACCCCTAAGCATGAGATCGATTGCATTACTCAGAACCTGAGCCTTGTAATGAGATCGATTTGTTGTAACCTGAGCCTCATGGAAATTGATCTGCTTTAACCAAATCTTGATCAAGATCGTTCTGTATCATTGAGGGATCGATATGCTCTTATTAAGGGATCGATCTGCCTCTTGTAGAAACCTTATTTTCGCATATTCAACCTATGGGATCGATCTGTATTGCCAATGAGATCGATATGCTCCCCTTATGAAGCAATTCTGCTGCAACTTTTATCCCAAAATCACTGTTACATTGGTATTTAATTTACTTAACCATCCATTTTTCATTTCTTACACATTTACTACTTCAAAACATCCATTTCTCACAATTTATATCAATTGTGACATATCCATACATCACAAAATCATAAAGATTACACATTAAATTACGCGTCTTACAATCCTCCCTACCTTAAGAAATTCGGTCCTCCAAATTATAACCAAGTTACTCCACAAACAATTGGGGGTACTTCTCTCGTATCAGACTTTCTAGCTCCCAAGTAGCTTCCTCTGAAGTGTGATGCTGCCATAGAATCTTCACTAACCCGATAGTCTTATTTCTTAAGACTTTCTCCTTTCTATCAAGTATCTGGATCGGTCTCTCTACATATGTCAAATCATCTTTGACCTCTAATGGCTCACACCAAATCAATGTTTGGATCTGGATGATACTTCCTCAACATCGAAATGTGGAAGACATTATGCACTCCTGATAAATTCGGTGGCTATGCCAACCTATATGCCTTATCTCCCACTCTATCCAGTATTTCAAAGGGTCCAATGTAGCGAGGATTCAACTTACCTCTCTTCCCAAATCTCGCGATACCTTTGGAAGGAAAAACCTTCAAAAACACTGAATCACCAACTGTAAACTCTAGTGGCCTCTGTCTCTTGTCAGCGTAACTTTTCTGTCTACTCTGAGCCATCCTCAATCTCTCAACTATCAACTAGACATCCTCAGAGGCTTGTGTAACCAAATCAGGAGCAAATATCTTTTTGTCACCCACTTCCTCCCAATCGATAGGTGAATGACATCTACGGCCATATAAAGCCTCATACGGTGCCATCTCGATACTCACATGATAACTGTTATTATAGGCAAATTCTGCTAGTGGCAAATGATCATCCCAAAAGCATCTAAAATCCAGTACACACACTCTCAACATATCCTCCAAAGTAAGTGGGAAGTGAAGCGGGAATCCCTATCAGAGATAATGCTCACTGGAATACCATGTAACCTCACTACTTCGCGTACATACAGTTCTGCCAATAAACTTAGAGTATCGGTAGCTCTCATAGCTAAAAACTAGGCTGACTTTATCAGTCTATCAATAATCACCCATATAGTATCATGATTCCTCTGAGTCCTAGGTAAACCCATCATAAAATTCATGGTGATATGCTCCAATTTCCATGTCGGTATAGGTAGAGGCTGCAATAACCCTGTAGGTTTTTGATGCTCTACCTTTACTTGCTGACATACGAGACATATTGTCATGAATTTTGCCATATCTCTCTTCATACCTGACCACTAGTACACCTTTCAAAGATTTTGATACATCTTGTTACTCCCCGGATGTAGTGTGTACCTCGACGAATGAGCTTCTGTCAATATCAACCACCTAAGCTCTGGGTCCTCAAGAACACACAATTTACCTCTGAACCTCAGAAGTCCATCAAAACTCAACTTAAAATCTATCTCTGTGCTCCTCTGTATCTGACTACTTATATCAATGCAATACGGATCAGTCTACTGAGCCTGTCTGATCTTGTCAATAGATCCAGCTTCAAGCGTAGACTAGCAATCATACAGTCCATATCCATGTCAGAAGGCACGACTCCTAAACTAAAGCTAGCAAATTGCTCTAGCAACTCATGGTCCCTGACCATCATATACGATACCATCTCAAGGTTCTTCTTGCTCAAAGCATCAGCTACAACATTAACCTTACCCAGATGACAAAGTATCTCACAATCATAATCCTTCAGAAGCTCTAGCCAACTTCTTTGTCTCATGTTCAATTCTTTCTATGAGAACAAATACTTAAGGCTCTTGTGGTTGGTAAAAATCTGAAACTCAAAGCATCAGCTACAACATTAGCCTTACCTGGATGATAAAGTATCTCACAATCATAATCCTTCAGGAGCTTTAGCCGTCTTCTCTGTCTCATGTTCAATTCTTTCTGTGAGAATAGATACTTAAGGCTCTTGTGGTTGGTAAAAATTTGAAACTTCTTACCATATAAGTAGTGGCACCATACCTTCAACACAAACACTACTGCTTCTAACTCTAAATCATGGGTCGGATAGTTCTTCTCGTGGTCCTTCAGCTGTTTGGATCCATAAGCAACTCCCTCCCATCTCGCATCAATGCACAACCCAGTCCCTGATGCAAAACATCAGCATACACTGAAAATCCTCCTGAGCTGGTAGGGATAGTGAGAATCGGAGTAGTGGCCAATCGACTCTTCAACTCTTGAAAACTCTTCTCATAATCTTCATCCCACACAAAAGCTACACTTTTTCGAGTGAGACGTGTCAATGGAGCTGCTAACTTCAAAAATCCTTCTACAAATCTTCGATAATACCCTGCTAAACCCAAGAAACTCCTGATCTCGATGACCGTCCTCGACTGTTCCCACTGAACTACAACCTCAAGTTTGGATGGATCCACTAATACACCATCCTTTGACACAATGTATCCCAAAAATGAAATCTGTGACAACAAAAAATCACACTTATTAAGTTTAGCATATAGCTTCAGCTCTCCTAAGGTCTGTAGTACAATCCTGAGGTGTTTTTCATGCTCTTCCTTAAATTTTGAATATACCATGATATCATCTATGAAGACAATAACAAATTGATCCAAATATGGCTTGAACACATCATTCATCAAAGCCATGAAAGTTGTAGGAGCATTCATCAATCTGAATGGCATAACCAAGAATTCATTATGGCCATATCGGGTCTTAAATGCTGTCTTGGGTACATCTCCACTCCTAACTCTCAGCTGATGATACCCAAACCTCAAATCAATCTAAAAAAAGACCTGCGCTCCCCGGAGCTGATCCAATAGATTATCAATGCGTGGAAGGGGATATCTATTCTTGATGGTTACCTTATTCAACAATCTCTAATCTATACATAATCGAAGGCTTCCATCCTTCTTCTTCACATATAAAATCGATGCTCCCCACGACGAAACACTCGGTCTGATAAAACCCCTATCCAACAACTCTTATAATTGTCTCTTGAGCTCCTCTAGCTCAACTAAGGCCATTTGATATGGTGGTTTTGATATAGGATCAGTACCAGGTACCAAATCTATACAGAACTCCATCTCTCTATTTGGTGGTAACCCTAGCAATTTGTAAGACCTGCATTTTTTTATGTAATCCGTATGAATTCCTAAGTATGCATTCGTTTATGTAATATGAATCATAAGTGATGTAAGGTCCATAAATCCGGATCTGCACACTAGTTATATGGATTCGTGATGTACACGCAAGTTTCATTAAGTATGAATAATAAGAAATGAACCTTTTGAAGTGATGAAAGTGTATCAAATGCAAAATGAGTAGTGTGGTAAATGAAAATAAAGTTAACTTTGATAATTGGAGTGAAAAATGGTTAAGTATGGCTGCAGGACAAGGGGAGATCGATCTCCAATGCAAGGGAGATCGATCTGAGAGGGATTTTTTTAAAGAAATCGATCCTCAATCCAAGCAGATCGATTCCCTTAAGCCTCTGCCTGAAGCAGATCGATCTCATTACCCTACCAGATCGATCTGAGAAGCTCTCGGCCTCGAAGACAGCAATCTCACGTTCTTCGACAGATCGATCTTCGAAGCTTGAAAACTGAATTCTAGAAGGCTAAAAATAGCAGCAGATCGATCCTTTACTAAAGGAGATGATCTCATTAAGGTAATTTCTATAAAACATGACCTGTTGAACTGTAATTCACGGGAGAACATCAAACCTTTCCATATTTTATAACCAAGTGACCTAACTTCCTCTTTATACTATCAATACTTTCCTTAGAGATTCGAAAGGAGTTCATTTCATCAAAGTTGTTCATAGAGTGGAGAAGAACAACATAGTTGGAAACGAGAGGCTGAATCACTAAATCGAAGGAGAAAAAGAGTTTTTCCTCAAAGTTGTGAAAAAAGAGAAAAGCTGAGATTGGTAAGATTTCAAGGCATCAATCTCAAATATGTTGATCTATATACTTGTATGAGTTGGTTGGTATATATATATATATTAATGATTGAAATGTGATAACATGCTTAAACAAAGATAAGACCTAAAATCGATATAATGATAGAAAATCGAGTAGGCATGGTTTAATGGAGATTTGAACATGTAAAGGTGTTATTAAATATGTATATATGCTTGTGTAACAGTTTGGTGAAGTCTATGTGTTAGAAATGGAAATAGCTAAAATTGAGTATATGTGGTGTTTGGTGAAATGCCACAATGAAGTGAAAATCATGAACTTGAGTTATTACAAGCTTAATACCAATTTAATACGAATCAATAGACTCGAGGAGTTTGAGAGATTAAATATTCAAAATGGACTTGTGAAAGGATAAAGTCCCATAATGGTATAAATGACCAAATGCATTGATTTGGATATCAAGCAAGTGAAATTAAGTATATGACAATATACTGATGTGTGTAATACACAATTTCAGCTCCGGGAGATATCATTGGAATCAATAGAGTGGATCACAAGAAGTGGAAATTGAAGGAAAGCGATTCAAGCGTGATTCGAGGTAAGGGACTTATGCAAGCTATAGAGATAGCTATACATATGTTTTCTTACCCGCTAGGTGCGAATGTATACGAAAAGTATATAGATATTGGTATATCTAAGTAGAAAACTATGTAGAGAATAAGTCTATAGTAAGAGTTGCATGACTTCTATGATTGTTGTGAAAAGAGGTTTTTTTTTAAATGTTTTGAGAAAGAATAAAAATAGAGGGGCTCTCGGTTTGATAATTTGCATGAAATGCTTTTAGAGAGTGATTGAAGGGAGATTTCCCTCTCACTCATGACTATACATGGAGCCCCTTCTATTTCTTTTCTGTGTGAAAACGTGCTAGAGCATGAGCGACAACGGTATATTGACCAGCCCCGCTCGCACGTTATTTTTAAAGGGATTTTGAGAAAATGAAAAGAGTGCTCGATGCCTCGGGTGATGCTGTGTGTTCCACTCGAGATGCTCACACTAGATTTTAAGAATCATGCTAGAGCCTTCGAGTATTGCTGTGTGCCTTGCTCTGACTATGCTTGCATGTGAATTCCTACTGTACCGTGCTCAATGCCTTAGGTATGTTGTGTGTCTTACATTAAGTTGCTCGCACGAGACTTTCCTGATTATGCTGTATGCTGAATAAAATTGTGTTAGAGCCGTCATGTATTACTGTGTGTCTTGCATTAACCTGCTCACATAAGGTTTATGAATATGTGATGTAATGAGTACAAAACCATGCTTGAGACGTCGTGTATTGCTGTGTGTCTGACACTGACTTGCTCGCACAAGATTTTAAGACAACAAAAGTGGGTGATAAGGATCCATGAGAGCACGATGTACCATGAGTGTTAGCCATGGGGTACAATGTGCCGTGATTTGAGTATGAGTTGAAGGAATAGTTAATCCGCGTCCCCAAACGTAGGGTTCCCGCACACCTGATCAGTGTAGCCTGGAATCTGACTATGGCCATAAGTCTATATGTATCTGAGTGATATGACATTGCCACTACTGTGTAAGGTGACATATGTCTTCCCTTGTTGTGTGTCTGGGGATGTGCTAACCCATGATTTATGTCTTAACATGTATGGATTTACAAAGTATAAAGCATTTTTATATATGAACTGAGTGAATAGATTATGCTGTGTGAAACTGTGTGATGCTGTGTGAATATGCATAAACCCATCTAGCAAATTAATGGTTTCGCATTGATGGAAGCTATTTTTAAAGAACATGCATATTGTGTTATAAGGAAAATGAGTATATATGTATTTTAGCATGTAGATAGTGTAGTTATCTACCTGCTTTCATATTTTCCTTACTGAGTGTGTTATGCTCACCCCCTTATTTCCTCCTCCACAGATATTACGCAGTAGTGAGTATACTGCAATCGTCCCTGCTATTGTGTTTTCTCCAGTCATCCAACAGTGTAGAGAGGTATACACTATTGAGACGAGAACAATTTTGTATCCTGTAAATTAATGCACAGTAGAGTTTGTATTTTGTATTTTGGGGGATGTATATAATAGAAACTGATGTAAACGCTTCTGTACTTATTTATAATAGTCTAGTTTCTATTATACTTCATTCAATTGAAATGATTAAATTATAAATGTATGAGAAATGGATCGGATGTTGACTCACAGCCCAACTGTAAGTGGTAAGGTAAAGGTCACAAACTGGTATAGAAGGTCGTGATAGGAATTAATGGTATCAGAGCTGAGTTGGTCTGATGTGAGTCAGTATTCATATCTAGGAAATTATACATCCCCAAAGTACTGTGCATTATTAGGATACAATTGTGTATACCAAGCTGAAAAATGTGACAAAGACATTTATTTTGAGTATGCAGGATGTCTAATAGACGACGTACTCGTAGAGGAGAGAGTTTGCACTCTCAAGGGCGTAGAGATGAGATCGAGAGACGCTGTGGGTCTAGTTCTAGTAGAGATCCATCAGATCTTAGTGAGGTTGCTGATGAGAAAATAGCGCGGTTACAGTGCAGTGTAGACACGGTTATGGAGATGTTTACACAGGCTATAGCCAGAGTTAAGGGTAGATAGGAGAATCCAGCTGGTCAGGCTGCTGCACCTGAGAGGCATAAACCAGCACAGCCTGCATCGAGACCTCGAGATGTAGAGGTAGAGATACCTGTACCCCCTCTAGTTCAGGACATTCCCCCACCAGTTTAGGATCCTGTAGCTCCACAACAGGTTGGTGGTGAGGGAGTTTATGATTGTGATCTGGGTAGATTGAGAGAGTTTCAGAAGTTCAGACCACCTTTATTTAATGAGGTGAAGAACCCAATATCAGTTGAACTTTAGATATGTAGTATGGAGAAGCTCTACCGATTCTTCCATTGCTCCAACACCGAGAAGGTCCCCTTTGCAGCTTTTATGTTAGAGGATGAGGCCGAGTATTGGTGGATGGCCACACAGCCAATGTTGAGTGCATAGCACCCAGTTGTGACATGGGATATGTTTTTAGATGCCTTAGGAAGTAATACATTCCAGCTACTGCTCAAAGAAAGACACAGTTGGAATTTATGATATTGACTCAGGGGAACCGGACAGTGGATGAGTATGAGCCTGGATTCACATTTTTGGGCAGATACGATACAGTCACCATGAGCCTGAAGGACAGAAAGGTTTAAAAATTTCTTAAGGGACTGAGACCTTTCATCAGAGCTCGACTAGCTCCACTGAACATTACCATTTATGATGAGGCAGTACACAGAGTTCAACTGTGAGAGTAAGATTATGAGCTGTACGCCTCAGAGTTGAGCAGAAGTGGTAAAGGCAGAGATAGAGACCGTAAGAGGTCAGTTGATGATAGGGGGTTCCGAAAGGGGCTGAGGTTATTCGTTAAGGGGCCTAAGATTGAGGAGACACGAGAAAGGCATGTAAAGCCTTTAGTTCATCCAGCATCGAGGGGTATAGTGATTGGTGGACCTCGACCAACCACAAAGCAGTGCAGGTCATGTGGTAGATATCATGGGGGTGACAATGCTCGTTATTGATGAGATCATGCTATAGGTGTGGTAAACTAGGGCACATAGCTCGAGAATACCCAGAATTGTTTGATACAGCCCCACAGAAGGGTAAAGAGCTAGAGAAGGCTACGGTTGAGACACCTACACCTAAGAGGAAAGCCACAACTAAAGAGTAGGGAAAGCAAGCTGTTGGTCAAGGGAGAGTGTTTGTACTGGACCAGGCATCTACAAAGACTTCCTCGGATGTGATAAAAGGTACCATCCTTGTCTTTGATATTGAAGTATTAGTATTGATTGATCCTAGTGCCACGCATTCATTCATATCGCCTTCATTTGCATGTAAACTGTGTGAACATGTGAAACCTGTACCCTTAGGTAGAATCTTACTTATAAGCACTCCCGTGAGAGATAATGTAATGACAGAGTATGTATGTAAGATTTGTAAGTTAAAAGTAGGGGAAAGGAACATGTCAGTCGATTTCATCCTATTAGCTATGAAGGGTTTTGGTGTAATACTAGGAATGGATTGGTTGGCTGCAAACCATGCTGTTTTAGACTGTTATGCTAAGACAGTAATGTTTTTCATCACTGAAAAGTATGTTGTACGATTTGAAAAGTAATGAAAGAAGTAGCAAATTAATCTCTAAAGATGGATGATGTTGCTAATGAATGTAATGATAATGTATTGAAGGTTTTATCGCCAATGTGGTTGACTTGGATAAAGTGTACCCGGATATGGTTAACATCACAGTGGTTAGAGAATTTCCTGATGTCTTTCTGAAAGAATTACCAGGGTTGCCACTAGACAGAGAGATGGAATTCTGTATTGATTTGGTGCCTGAAACGGAATCGATATCCAAGCCACCGTATGGAATGGCTCCAATTGAATAGGAGGAGCTAAAGAAACAATTGCAAGAGTTGTTGGACAATGGGTTCATCAGACCGAGTGTATCACCATGGGGAGCACCGATCCTATTTGTAAAAAAGAAAGATGGGAGTCTTTGACTATGTATAAACTATCGGTTGTTGAATGAGGCTACCATCAAGAATAAATATCCCTTCCACAAATAGATGATCTGTTGGATCAGTTGCAGGGAGCACAGTTTTTTCAAAGATTGATTTGAGGTCTGGTTATCATCAGTTGAGGATTCAGAGTGGAGATTTACCTAAGATAGCATTCAGGTTTCGTTATGGCTATTATGAGTTTTTGGTTATGCCATTTGGGTTGACGAATGCTCCTACAGCGTTTATGGCTTTAATGAATGATGTATTCAAGCCATACCTGGACAGATTCATGATTGTCTTTATAGATGACATACTGGTGTACTTGAAGTCCAGGGAAGAGCATGAGCAGCATTTGAGAACAGTGTTACAGACCCTCCGAGATCAGGAGTTGTATGCTAAACTGAACAAGTGTGATTTCTGGTTGAGTGAGATATCGTTTTTGGGTCATGTAGTCTCAAAAGACGGTGTATCAGTGGATCCATCCAAGATAGAGGCTGTGATACAGTGGGAAAGACCCAAGATGGTCACAAAGATCCGTAGTTTCTTGGGTTTAGCAGGTTATTACCGACGATTTGTTGAGGGATTCTCTAATCTGGCTGCTCCATTGACACGTCTCACTTGAAAGAATGTGGCATTTGAGTGGGATGATAAGTGTGAGAAGAGTTTCTATGAGCTAAAGCACCGACTGACCACCGTACCTATTCTCACCATACCCACCAGCTCAGGAGTTTATACAGTGTATACAGATGCCTCATGACAGGGACTGGGCTGTGTGTTGATGCAGGACAGGAAGGTAGTAGCCTATGGATCCAGACAACTCAAGGACCATGAGAGAAACTACCCGACCCATGACTTAAAGTTGGTAGCCACATTATTTGCATTGAAAATATGGCGCCACTACTTATACGGTGAGAAATTTTATGTATATACAGATCATAAGTGTGAGATCCACAATTTTTGTATGATATTCCTTATGATTTCCATATTGTATGACATTATTATATGTTAATGGATTCATAAGATGGTTAATTTGGATCTGATTAAATATGGATGAAACGAAATAACATACGTAAAATTGAATAAGGATAAATCGGGAAAAACAACGAAGCAACAAGTTCGTTTAAGGAATTTAATCGGGTTGACTGAAAATAAGGAATTGAATATAGGGAAAAGACTGTGGATTGATGAAAGAAAGTCGATTTAATTTAGTCCCGAACACTTGCAAGGGTAAAATGGTCAAAAGGCCAAAATTTGAAATAATTTCAACAAGTAATTTTCATTAAAATATGAAATTTACGAAATCTGGATCAATATCAAGGAAAATATTTAAATTTAAGGCCGATTGATCTAGATATAAATTTATTGAAAATTATGGGGATTAATCGAAATTAATTCAAAATTAATCAGGATTTTTAATTCAAAAAATTATCCCGAAAAGAATCGAAAAATATACCGGGAAAGATAAAAATAGACCGATAAATTCATTTACTGAATAAATGAATTAAATAATATTTTTTAGGATATTTTAAGATATATTTGGGTATTTTTAATATATTTAATTGATTAAAATAATAATAAATTAATTAAAAAAAGGAAGAAAAAAACAGAAATTTGAAACAAATCGGGGAGAGAGAAACCCGAAACCGAGACCCATCAAACCCGTCAGAAACCCAAACCCCCCAACTACCCACGGATGGCCGATGAGCCCAGCTACCGGTCGAAAAAGGAATAGCGAAGCCCGACGGTTCCATTGGTACCGGTGACACGAGCCGACGGTACCTATCTCCGACGAATCGACGACCGAAAGATTTGAGGAGAAATCGCGTTGGTCCCGACGAACGGTGGTGTCCCAACACCGATTCAGCCCAACCAAGCACTCCCCTGGTCGAGGCGGTTCTTTTGAGCCTACTGGGGACCGACGAGATGGCCGAAATCACCGACGACGGTAAACGGGCCAAAACAGCACCGTAGTCGAGAAGGAAGAAAAGGAAAAAGAAAAAAAGAAAAGGAAAAAAAAGAAAAAAAGAAAGAAAGGGAAAAAAGTGTACCCGGGGATGACTCGAAATTCAGGTAAGTGACTGAGGGTTGGATTGACCTGCAGATAAATCTTGAGAATTCAATTTAATATTATTTTATCGAAAAATGACCCGGATTTAAATAATTGTGCAGTGTTACTGCAGAGCCCGAACGAGAGTCAATTTAGCTCCGATTTTCATACCCCACACCATATTGGGTAAGTACATTTTGATTACGATAATATGAGTCCTTAAATGCAGAGTTAAGATTATTTTACGAAATTTACGGATTATTTCTGCATAAAAAGAATTTTATTCGAAATTTTAAAGTAATTATCGTAAATAGTATCCGAGCTATCCAATGAGTTTGGAACGAAGCCCGATGATTATTGATAAATCAAATAAGCCCAGTAAACCCGAAGAATGGATTTAAAAAAGGAAACGGGCTGAAAAAGGGGTTCGAGGCCCATTAAAGTGCAATCGGGCCCAATATAGTAAAACAGGCCCAAAGCTTTAGATTCGATCAGTAAGAGTGAAATACTAATCAGCATATTTATACTGAACCCATATGTGGTTATATACAGCTCTGTAGACGAGCAAATTGGACAGAGAGACCTAGTATGGTCAAGTCGGGATAAACTTGCGCGTGATTCTAGGTAAGAGAATTTTATAAACACTTAAAGGTAGTTGTACGTAGTTTCGAGGGGATTTACATTACGTTAAATTCATTAGGTTACCCGAAAACATAATAATAATTTTTGCGAAAAAAATATGGAAATAATGATAAATGACTATTTTACCCCCAGTTAGGAAATTTTCAAAAAGGGTAGTAAGGCTATGAAATTGCATGAATTTCATGATTTTAATGTTTTCTTGATGATATTGCTTTAATTCAAGTAAGGCTGTGAAATTGTATGAATTTCATGATTTTAATGTTTTCTTAATGATATTGCTTTAATTCAAGCAATTTATGGATATGTTGGCTATTATTTTCATGTTTTAAGTGAAAAGGCACAAGTTAGGTGCCAAATTGATATTTATTTAACATGTTTTGAAAAAATTGAGCCACCTATCAGTGTTATATGAGTTGAAACCGTGCTTGAGCACTGCTCGCATTGGATTTTATATTTTAACTCATACATAGAGTGCTGGAACCTTGTTTGCACTATTTTACAAATTTATTTCATATGACTACCGTATTGGAGTTTTTCTCATATGAGGTTTTCATTGAGTTTTTATACATATCCGTACTAGAGCAATGCTCATACGTGGATTTGAATTAAATTTATAATCAGTTTAAGTCGTACTGGAGTATTGCTCGTACACAGATTTCATTGATTTCTATAAAACCGTGCTAGAGCTTTGCCCGCACAAGGTTTTTAGATATCATGAATATGCATGGAGCCGTGCTAGAGCTTCGCTCGCACAGGGATTTATATGACATGCATATAGCCGTGTTGGAGCCTCATGTAGACTGTGTGTCACAGTGAGATGATATGCTCACACGTGCATACTGAGACATACTTAACATGGGTGGATAAGACCTATTACAGGCACCCCTGATTGAGCTTGGGTTCACGGAGTACGTTGTACCGTGTATGTCATGCGGAGTACACTGTATCGTGGAGATTGTTGGAGTGGAGTGGCATTAGCCACGAGACAGCAAGTCTTATCCTCGCAATCCTGATATTATGTTGTTCTGGCGGGTAGGACCAACCCACCTCCAGTTTCAGGTGTGACACCCCACACACTATGATCCGTGTGCCAGGGATCACGAGGTTATGGTAATAGTCCTGGCTATTAACGATATAGTCGCTTACATATCTCACATGATATAACTATTGGTCTTGATAGACCAGGGTAGACCCGAGGGAGGGGTCAGGCCCCGATTTCCTTATGATTTCAATTGAGTTTTTATTGTTCCCATGGAGGGATTTTATGAAAACTTTCATGATTTGTAACCCTGTGCGAAGGGTGATTTTTATAACGAAAATATTAAGATAAATTATTTTATTGAAAGGGATTTAATTCCTTGACTGTATCATATTTAACCCAGATGGGGTGTTTTAAAACGCATTGCTTCATTTGAGCATGAGAGGTTTTCACATGAGAATCATTCCATGTTTTATATGCCAATTTTCTGTTTTAGAACAGATAATATTATATATATGGCATATCATTGTTTTTACCTCATGCTCACATATATATCCTGATTTCTTATCAGCATGTAGATAGTATAGCTATCTACCTGTTTGTATTATTGCCTTACTGAGCATGTGGAGCTCAGCCTTTCATTTTCCACCCACTTTCAGTGTTTCCACCATAGAGATAGCAGGTGTAGAGGGTAGATGGCAGAGCTGATTATTTGTGATTCCTATCGACTGTTAGGTATACACCACGTACAAAATTTTGTATCAGTATGCTTACAGCACAGTATTATATATGAAAGAATATTTGGGGATGCAAATATAAAATCATATGATGTATAAACATACCGATCACTCTATTATAATATGATTGATGTCATTATACATATATATATATGTACGTGTGATATTTTAAATGGTTAGAATGGTATATCGATATTGATTCACAGTCCGACCTGTTTAGAGGGATTTGTCACGAGGAGGTAAGAAAGATTTTCCAAAAGTGAAAAATTTGTACTAATTTTGGTAGTATTGGGTCGTGACAGTAAAAGTTGTATCAGAGCGGAGGTTGGCCAGATGTGAATCAATATTAATAAGTATGCAATTAAGAGTTAGAGTTGGTCGGATAAGAGTTGGTAGTGGTCGTTAAGGAAAATTACATCCCCTTAGTACTGTGTTGTATGAGATGTCAAGTGTATACTAGATGGGAACTAAATTAACAAATGATCTTGGATTATGGGATTTACATTATGCCGATCACCCGCAGTGGTAGTAGGGCTAGTACGCGTCCTAGAGGCCGTAGGCGCAGGCCTAGAGGCTGTGGTGATGGTATACAGACTGGTCAGGTACCCGAGGGTACTGCTGTGAGACTAGATGAGACTGAGGCACGCTTCGCTAGACTTGAGCGGAGTATTGAGAGCCTGGCTGAGATTGTAGTGCAGCAGGCAACATTCGGGCTTAGAGATAGGTGAGATCCAGCTGGACTGGCAGCAGCTGATCCCGAGATGTCGGCACAGGCCACAAAGTTACCTGAGGTTTAAGCTCAGGCTGCAGAGGCAGTGAGACCCCAGCCAGCTCAAGATGCTGGATATGAGTGTGACCTTGATAGATTTAGATAATTTTTAGAAGTTTAGACCTCCAGTCTTCTATGGGAGGAAGAACCCATTAGTAGCTAAGGATTGGGTGTATCAGATGGAGAAGCTATATAGGTTTTTCAGGTGCACTACTACTAAGACGGTTGCTTTTGTCGTATTTGTATTTCAAGGAGCGGCAGAGCATTAGTGGAGATCTACTGAGCTAATTTTGAGAGCTCCACATGTTGAGGTCACATGGGAGATATTTTTGGATGCCTTTAGGAGGTAGTATGTTCCCGCTACTGCATAACGAAAGTTGAGGATGGAGTTTATGAGTTTAGTTCAAGGGAACCAGTCTATTGATGAGTATGAGACTTGATTCATCTCTTTGGAGAGATATGATTTAGAGACGATGGGCAGTGAGGATCGAAAGGTCCAGAAGTTTATAGATGGACTGAGACTAGCTATTAGATCTCGGTTGGCTCCCTTTGATGTTTCGACTTATGAGGAGGCAGTATATAGAGCTCAGTTGAGCAGGATTATGAGCGGAACGTCTACCAGACAGGAAAGTTTAGTAAGAGTGAGATAGAGATCGGAAGAGACCCGAGAGAGACAGATTGGTCAGAAGTGGTGTACAACTCTCTGATAAGAGGTCGAAGATTGAGGAGGTTCAGGAGAGGACATCTCCCCCTGTTCATCCGGCTTTACCACTAGCTAGAGGCATTATCATTGGAGGACCATGCCCTACTACTGATCGATGTAGGCAATGTGGCAAATATCATGGTACCAGACCTTATCCAGTGCCTATAGCTACTACTGTAGTATGTTATTGTTGTGGTATTGCCCAGAGAGACAGGATACTGCCCTATAGAAGGGCAAGGAGTCGGAGAGAGCTTCAGTTCAGGTTCCTACTCAGAGGAGGAGAGCTACTACCGAAGAGAAAGGGAAATAAGTGATGGGTACAGGGCGAGTTCATGCTTTGGACCAAGATACGACAGATCAGTCGTCTGATGTGGTGAAAGGTACCATCCTGATCTTTGATTGATCCTGGTACCACGTATTCATTCGTATCACCTTCATTTGCATATAAATTGTCTAGGTATGTAAAGCCTATTCCTCTGAGTAGTAAATTGTTAATACTTACCCCCATAAACACTAGTCAACTAGTAGAGTATGTAGTTAAGGACTGTAAATTGAAAGTCGGGGATAAAGAAATGTCAGCCGACCTTATTTCGATGTATATGAGAGACTTCGATGTCTTACTAGAAATGGATTGGTTGGCTGCCAATCGTGTTGTGTTAGATTGTTTTTCTAAGACGTTAACGTTCAATACCCTTGAAAGATGTGTTGTAAAATTTCCCTGAAAAGTAATGGAATCAGTGGTTGTTCTAAATGGAACAATGAATTTTTGCTAATATTATGATTTATATTTTAAAGGATTCATCGCATATGTGGTTAATACAGACCAGGTACAATCGGATTTGAGAGATATTCCTGTGGTTATGGAGTTTCTTGATGTCTTTCCAGATGATTTACCAGAATTACCACCAGCCAAAGAGATGGAGTTTGTGATAGATTTAGTACCTGGTACATAACCGATTTCGAGACCACCATATAGGATGGCTCCGATTGAGTTGGAGGAGCTGAGGAAGCAGTTACAGGATTTGCTTGAGAAGGGGTTTGTGAGACCGAGCGTATCACCTTATGGAGCTCCGATCTTATTTGTGAGGAAGAAAGATGGCAACCTCCGATTGTGTATGGATTACAGATTGTTGAATAAGGCTACCACTATGAATAAGTATCCCTTTCCACGCATTGACGATCTATTGGATTAGCTTCGGGGAGCATAGGTCTTTTCTAAGATTGATCTGAGGTTTAGGTATCACCAGCTAAGGATATGGAGGGAGGATGTGCCTAAGACAACATTTAGGACCCGTTATGGTCATTATGAGTTTTTGGTTATGCCATTTGGGTTGACTAATGCCCCTGCAGCATTCATGGATTTGATGAACGATGTGTTCAAGCCATACCTGGATCGGTTTGTGATTGTGTTTATCGATGATATTTTGGTATACTCCAGATCCAGGGAGGACCACGAGCAGCACTTGAGGATAGTTCTACAGACCCTCAGAGAGAGACAGTTGTATGCCAAACTCAGTAAATGTGATTTCTGGTTAGAGCATATTTCTTTTCTGGGCCATTTGGTATCGAGGGATGGGGTGTCAGTGGACCCATCCATGATTGAGGTAGTTTTTCAGTGGGAGCGGCCCACGACAATCACAGAGATTCGAAGTTTTTTAGGTTTGGCTGGATACTGTAGGAGATTTGTAGAAGGTTTCTCCAGATTAGCTACTCCGTTGACACGTCTCACACGGAAGGATTTTGAGTTTGTGTGGGATGATGCCTGTGAGAGGAGTTTTCAAGAGCTGAAGCATCGGTTGACCACTGCTCCAGTTCTCACCATACCTACCAGCTCAGGAGGTTTTTTGGTATATACAGATGCATCACATCAGGGACTAGGTTGTGTATTGATGCAGGATGGGAGGGTAGTTGCCTATGGATCTAGACAGCTGAAAGATCACGAGAGGAACTATCTGACCCATGATTTGTAGTTAGCGGCCATAGTGTTTGCACTGAAGATATGGCGCCATTACTTATATGGTGAGCAGTTTCAGATTTTTACAGACCATAAGAGTTTGAAGTATTTATTCTCGTAGAAGGAGTTAAACATGAGACAGAGGAGATGGCTTGAGCTCTTGAAGGACTATGATTGCGAGATATTATACCACCTGGGTAAGGCTAATGTAGTTGTTGATGCTTTGAGTAGGAAGAGCCTAGGGTTGGTATCATTTATGATGGTTCGAGGATATGACCTGCTAGAGCAGTTCACGAGCCTCAGTTTGGACATAGCACCCCCTGAGATTTACAGAGTTGAGATCATTGCAAGCCTGAGATTGGAGCTGGAGTTGATTGATCATATCTGGTAGGCTCAATAGAGTGATCAGGGATGTATTCAGTTGATGAGTCAGGTACAGGCAGGTGCATATACAGATTTTGTATTAAGTACTGATGGTTTACTGAGGTTCTGCGGTAGGATATGTGTTCCCGAGGATCTTGAGATCAGGAGGATGATTTTATCAAAGGCTCACTCAGCGAAGTATACAGTACATCTGAGAGTACGAAGATGTATTAGAATCTCCAGAGAGTTTATTGGTGGTTTGGGATGAAGAGAGACATAGCAGAGTATGTTGTGAGATGTCTCGCCTGTCAGCAGGTAAAGGTAGAGCATCAGAAGCCTGCAGGATTATTGTAGCCTCTACCGATACCGATATAGAAGTGGGAGCATGTCACCATGGATTTTGTGATGGGATTACCGAGGACCCGCAGAGGTCACGATGCCATCTGGGTGATTGTGGATAGACTTACGAAGTCCGCCCATTTCTTAGCTATGAGAGCTACGGATGCTCTGAGTACGTTGGAAAACTTATATGTTCGAGAGATTGTCAGGCTACATGGCGTTCCAGTGAGCGTTGTTTCTGATAGGGATGCCCGCTTCACTTCCCATTTTTGGGAACACTTTCAAGAAGCGTTGGGGACCCAGTTGAGATTTAGCACCACTTTCCATCCTTAAATAGATGATCAATCAGAGAGGACTATATAGACTCTAGAGGATATGTTGAGAGCATGTGTACTGGATTTTGGAGGCTCCTGGGATAATCATTTGTCATTAGTCGAGTTCACCTATAATAACAGTTATCACTCGAGTATTGGAATGGCATCGTATGAGGCATTGTATCGTCGCAGATGTCGTTCCCCTATTAGATGGGAAGAGATTGGTGATAGACTGTTATTTTCTCCTGACTTGGTTCAACAGGCTACTGAGGATGTCAAATTGATATGTGATAGATTACGGATAGCTCAGAGCCGACAAAAGAGTTACGCTAACAGGAGACGCAGACCACTAGAGTTTGCAGAGAGTGAGTCGGTGTTTTTGAGAGTTTCTCCTTCCAAGGGTATCATGAGGTTCGGTAAGAAAGGTAAACTGAGCCCTCGTTTTATTGGACCCTTTGAGATTCTAGAGCGAGTGGGAGATAAGGCCTATAGATTGGCATTGCCACCAGAGTTGGTAGGTGTACATAGTGTCTTCACGTTTCTATGCTTCAGAAGTACCATCCGAATCCGTCACATGTGATTCACTACGAGCCGTTAGAGCTCAGTGACAGTATGACATATGTTGAGAGACCGATTCAGATTTTGGATAGGAAGGAGAAGGTATTGCGATCCAAGACGATCTCCCTGGTGAAGGTTCAATGGTAGTATCACACTCTGGAGGAAGCTACCTGGGAGCTAGAGAGCATGATACAGGAGAAGTACCCGAAGTTGTTTACCGATTGATTTGGTTCTAATTTGGAGGACCAAATTCTTTTAGTGGGGGTGATTGTGAGATCCATAATTTTTGTATGATATTCCTTATGGTTTCCGTATTGTATGACATTATTATATGTTAATTGATTCATAAGATGGTTGATTCGGATCTGATTAAATATGGATGAAACGAAATAATGTACATAAAATCGAATAAAGATAAATCGAGAAAAACAATGAAGCAACAAGCTCGTTTAAGAAATTTAATCGAGTTGATTGAAAATAAGGAATTGAATATAAGGAAAAGATTGTGGATTGATGAAAGAAAGTCAATTTAATTTAGTCCTGAACACATGCAAGGGTAAAATGGTCAAAAGACCAAAATTCGATATAAATTTCGCAAGTAATTTTCATTAAAATATGGAATTTGTGAAATCTAGATCAATATCGAGGAAAATATTTAAATTTGAGGCCGATTAATCTAGATATAAATTTATTGGAAATTATGGGAATTAATCGAAATTAATTCAAAATTAATCGGGATTTTTAATTCAAAAAATTATCTTGAAAAGAATCGAAAAATATACCGGGAAAGACAAAAATAGACCGATAAATTCATTTATTGAATAAATGAAATAAATAGTATTTTTTAGGATATTTTAAGAGATATTTGGGTATTTTTAATATATTTAATTGATTAAAATAATAATAAATTAATTAAAAAAGGGAAGGAAAAAAATAGAAATCTGAAACAAATTGAGGAGAGAGAAACCCAAAACCGAGACCCATTAAACCCATAAGAAACACAAACCCCCCGACGACCCACTGACGACCGACGAGCCCACCTACCGGTTGAAAAAGGAAGAGCAAAGCCCGACGGTTCCATTGGTACCAGTGACGTGCGCCGACGGTACCTATCTCCAGCGAATCGACGACCGAAAGATTCGGGGAGAAATCGCGTCGGTCTTGGCGAATGGTGGTGTCCCAGCGCCGATTCAGCCCAGCCGAGCACTCCCCTGGCCGAGGCGATTCTTTTGAGCCTACTGGCGGTCACGAGATGACCAGAATCATCGACGACGGCAAACGGGCCAAAACGGCACCGTAGCCGAGAAGGAAGAAAAGGAAAAAGAAAAAGAAAAAAGAAAAAAAAGAAAAGAAAAAAAAGAGAAAAAAGAAAAAAAAGAAAGAAAGGGAAAAAAGGGAAGAAAGTGTATCCGGGGATGACTCGAAATTCGGATAAGTGACCGAGGGTCGGGATTGACCTGCAGATAAATCCTGAGAATTCAATTTAATATTATTTTATCAAAAAATAACCCGAATTTAAATAATTGTGCAGTGTTACTGTAGAGCCAGAACGAGAGTCGATTTAGCTTCCATTTTTGTACCCTGCACCTTATTGGGTAAGTACATTTTAATTACGATAATATGAGTCCTTAAATGCAGAGTTAAGATTATTTTACGAAATTTACGGATTAATTATGCATAAAAAGAATTTTATTCAGAATTTCAAAGTAATTATCGTAAATAGTATACGAGCTATTCAATAAGTTTGGAACAAAGTCCGATGATTATTGATAAATCAAATAAGCCCAGTAAACCCGAAGAAGGGATTTAAAAATGGAAACGGGCTGAAAAAGGGGTTTGAGGCCCATTAAAGTGCAATCGAGCCCAATAGAGTAAAACGGGCTCGGAGCTTTAGATTCGATCAGTAAGAGTGAAATATTGATCAGTATATTTGAACTGAACCCATATGTGGTTATATGTAGCTCCGTAGATGAGCGAATTGGACTGAGAGACCTGGTACAACCGAGTCGGGATAATTCATTAGGCTACTTAAAAACATAATAATAATTTTTGCAAAAAAAAATATAGAAATAGTGACAAATGACTATTTTGCCCCTAGTTAGGAAAATTTCAAAAAAGGTAGTAAGGCTATGAAATTGCATGAATTTCATTATTTTAATGTTTTCATGATGATATTGCTTTAATTCAAGCAATTTATGGATAGGTTAGCTATTATTTTCATGTCTTAAGTGAAAAGGCACAGGTTAGGTGCCAATTGATATTTATTTAACATGTTTTGAAAAAATTGAGCCACCTATCATTGTTATATGAGTTGAAACCGTGCTTGAGCACTGCTCGCACTAGATTTTATATTTTAACTCATGCACAGAGTGCTGGAGCCTTGCTCGCACTATTTTATAGATTTATTTCATTTGACTACCGTACTGGAGTTTTTCTCGTACGAGGTTTTCATTGAGTTTTTATACATATCCGTACTAGAGCAATGCTCGCACGTGGATTTGAATTGAATTTATAATCAGTTTAAGTCATACTGGAGCAGTGCTCGTACGCTGATTTCATTGATTTCTCTGAAACCGTTCTAAATCTTCGCTCGCACGAGGTTTTTAGATATCATGAATATGCATGGAGCCGTGGTAGAGCTTCGCTCGTACAGGGATTTATATGGCATGCATATAGCTGTGTTGAAGCCTCCTGTAGACTGTGTGTCATAGTGAGATGATATGCTCACACGTGCATACTGAGACATACTTGACATGGGTGGGTAAGACCTATTACAGGCACCCCTGATTGAGCTTGGGTTCACAGAGTACGTTGTACCGTGTATGTCATGCGGAGTACGCTGTATCGTGGGGATTGTTGGAGTGGAGTGACATTAGGCACAAGACAGCAAGTCTTGCCCTCGCGATCCTGATATTATGCTGTTCTGGCGGGTAGGACTGACCCACCTCCCATTTCAGGTATGACATCCCGCACACTAGGATCCATGTGCCAGGGATCACGAGGTTATGGTCATAGTCCTGGATATTACCGATATAGTCGCTTACATGTCTCACATGATATAACTATTGGTCTTGATAAACCAGGGTAGACCCGAGGGAGGGGTCAGGCCCCGATTTCCTTATGATTTCAATTGAATTTTGATTGTTCCCATAGAGGGATTTTATGAAATCTTTCATGATTTGTAACCCTGTGCGAAGGTTGATTTTATAACGAAAATATTAAGATAAATTATTTTATTGAAAGGGATTTAATTCCTTGACTGTATCATAGTTAACCCAGATGGGGTGTTTTAAAACGTATTGCTTCATTTGAGCATGAGAGGTTTTCACATGAGAATCATTCCATGTTTTATATGCCGATTTCCTGTTTTAGAACAGATGATATTATATATATGGCATATCATTATTTTTACCTCATGCTCACATATATATCCTGATTTCTTATCAGCATGTAGATAGTATAGCTATCTACCCATTTGTATTATTGCCTTGCTGAGCATGTGGAGCTCACCCTTTCATTTTTCACCCACTTTCAGTGTTTCCACCATAGAGATAGCAGGTGTAGAGGGTAGATGGCATAGCTGATTATCTGTGATTCCCATCGACTGTCAGGTATACACCACGTATAGAATTTTGTATCAGTATGGTTACATCACAATATTGTATATGAAGGAATATTTGGGGATGTAAATATAGAATCATATGATGTATAAGCATACCAACCACTCTATTATAATATGATTGATGTCATTATATATATATATGTACGTGTGATATTTTAAATGGTTAGAATGGTATATCGATATTGATTCACAGCCCGACTTGTTTAGAGGGATTTGTCATGAGGGGGTAAGAAAGATTTTCCAAAAGTGAAAAATTTGTACTGATTTTGGTAGTATTAGGTCGTGCCAATAAGAGCCTCAGATATCTGTTTTCAAAGAAAGAGTTGAATATGAGGCAGAGACGATGGAAAGAGCTTCTAAAAGATTATGAGTACGAGATATTGTACCATTTAGGACAGGCTAATGTTGTGGCAGATGCCCTGAGTAGAAAGAGCCTCGAAATGGTATCGTACATTATGGTCAAGGAATATGAGCTGCTCGAGCAGTTTGCTCACCTCAAGTTAGATATAGACCCTCTTGATGTTGACAGAGACTGTGTGATAGCTAGCATGCGAGTGGAACCTGATTTGATTCACCGGATACATCAGGCTCAGCATGCCGATCTACTATGTAAGGATCGTGCGAGTCAGATTCAGAGGGGTGATGTGGCCAATTTCTTTGTGAGTGATGATGGCCTACTGAGGTTTAGAGGCAGGATTTGCCTTCCCAATGACCTAGAGTTAAAGAGATTGATTTTGACAGAAGCCCATTCATCGAGATACACATTGTATCTGGGAGGTAACAAAATGTACCAAAACCTTCAGAAAGTGTATTGGTGGTTAGGGATGAAAAAGATATCGCAGAGTTTGTGGCAAGATGTCGGATATGTCAGCAAGTGAAGGTAGAGCATCAGAAACCTGTAGGGTTATTGCAGCCTCTACTAGTACCAACTTGGAAATGGGAGCATGTTACTATGGATTTCATCATGGGATTGCCTAGGACTAAGAGGAATCATGATGCTATCTGGGTAGTGGTTGACATACTGACAAAATTCGTTCACTTTCTAGCTACGAAAGCTACAGATACCTTGAGTAGCTTAGCAGAATTGTATGTACAGGAGATAGTAAGGCTACATGGTGTACCAGTGAGTGTTGTATTAGAGAGTGATTCCCACTTCACTTCTTATTTTTGTGAACAATTTCAAGAAGCTATGGGAACCCGATTGAGTTTCAGTACTGCTTTCCATCCTCAAACCGATGGTCAATCAGAGGGAACCATTCAAATGTTAAAAGACATGTTAAGAGTAAGTGTTATGGATTTTAAAGGCTCCTGGGATGATCACCTACCATTAGCCAAATTTACATACAACAGTAGTTACCACTTGAGTATCGGGATGGCACCATATGAAGCCTTGTACCATAGAAGGTGTCATTCTCTAATTGGTTGGGAAGAAATGGGCGAAAGGAAAATTTTTGCTATTGATTTGGTGCATCAAGCCTCTGAGATTGTTTTGTTGATATGTGAGAGACTAAGAGCAACTCAAAGCAAACAAAAGAGCTATGCTGAAATAAGACATAGGCCACTAGAGTTCACTGTGGGTGACTCAGTATTTTTGAAAGTCTCTCCCTTGAAAGAGATTATGAAGTTCGGTAAGAATGGTAAGTTGAGCCCTCAGTATATAGGACCATTTGATATACTGGAGCGTGTAGGAGATAAGGCCTACAGGCAAGAATTGCCACCAAAGCTAGTAGGCATACATAATGTCTTCCATGTGTCGATGCTTCGAAAATACCATCCAGATCCAACTCATGTGATTCGGTATGAGCTGTTAGAGCTCAAGAATGATTTGTTAGATGTAGAGAAATCGATCTAGATACTGGATAGGAAGGACAAGGTGCTACGGAACAAGACGATTCCACTTGTCAAGATTCTTTGGTAGCACCATAATTCAGAGGAAGCTACTTAGGAGTTAGAGAACTCTATACGAGAGAGGTACCCCCGACTTTTTGAGGAGTAACTTGTTCCAATTTGGAGGACCAAATTTCTTAAAGGAGGGGAGGAATGTAAGACTCGTATTTTTATATGTAATCCGTATGAATTCCTAAGTATGCATTCGTTTATGTAATATGAACCATAAGTGATGTAAGGTCTATAAATCGGGATGTGCATACTTGTTATATGGATTCGTGATGTACATACAAGTTTCATTAAGTATGAATAATAAGAAATGGACCTTTTGAAGTGATAAAAGTGTATCGAATGCAAAATGAGTAGTGTGGTAAATGGAAATGAAGTTAACTTTGAGAATTGGAGTGAAAAATGGCTAAGTATGGTTGCAGGACAAGGGGAGATTGATCTCCAATGTAAGGGAGATCGATCTTAGATGCATTTTTTTTGAAAGAAATCGATCCTCAGTCCAAGCAGATCGATCTCATTACCCTGCTAGATCGATCTGAGAAGCTCTCGACCTGGAAGAGATCGATCTTATGTTCTTCGACAGATCGATCTCCTAAGCTTGAAAACTAAATTTTGGAAGGCTAAAAATAGCAGCAGATTGTTCCCTTACTAAAGGAGATTGATCTCATCAAGGCAATTTCTATAAAACATGACCTATTGAACTACAATTCATGGGAGAACATCAAACTTTTCCATATTTTGCAACCAAGTGACCTAACTTCCTCTCTAGACTATCAATACTTTACTTAGAGATTTGAAAGGAGTTAATTTCATCAAAGTTGTTCATAGAGTAGAGAAGAACAACATAGTTGGAAAGAGAGGCTAAATCAATAAATCGAAGGAGAAAAGGAGTTTTTCCTCAAAGTTGTGAAAAAGGAGAAAAGCTGAGATTGGTAAGATTTCAATGCATCAATCTCAAATATGTTGATCTATATACTTGTATGAGTTGGTTGGTATATTGATTAATGATTGAAATGTGATAAACATGCTTAAACAAAGATAAGACCTAGAATCAATTTAATGATAGAAAATCGAGTAGGCATGGTTTAATGGAGATTTGAGCATGTAAAGGTGTTATTGAATATGTATATATGCTGGTGTAACAGTTTGGTGAAGTCCATGTGTTAGAAATGGAAATAGCTAAAATTGAGTATATGTGGTGTTTGATGAAATGCCACAATGAAGTGAAAATCATGAACTTGAGGTATTACAAGCTTAATACCAGTTTAATATGAATCGATAGACTCGAGGAGTCTAAGAGATTCTCAAAAACGAGTTGAATACTCGAAATGAACTTGTGAAAGGATAAAGTCCCATAATGGTATAAATGACCAAATGCATTGATTTGGATATCAAGCAAGTGAAATGAAGTATATGACAATATACTGATGTGTGTAATACATAATTTTAGCTCCGAAAGATATCGTTGGAATCGATAGAGCGCGAGAAATGGAAATCGAAGGAAAGTGATTCAAGCGTGATTCGAGGTAAGAGACTTATGCGAGCTATAGAGATAGCTATACGTATGTTTTCTTACCTGCTGTGTGCGAATGTATACAAAAAGTATATAGATATTGGTATATATAGTATATAGATATTGGTATATATAAGTAGAAAACTATGTATAAGAATAAGTCCATAGTAGGAGTTGCATGACTTCTATGATTATTGTGAAAAGAGGTTTTTCTTCAAATGTTTTGAGAAAGAATAAAAACAGGCGAGCTCTCAGTTTGATAATTTGCATGAAATGCTTTTAGAAAGTGATTTAAGGTAGATTGCCCTTTCATTCATTACTATACATGGAGCCCCTTCTATTTCTTTTCTGTGTGAAAATGTGCTAGAGCATGAGCACCAGCAATATATTGACCAGCCTTGCTCGTACGTTATTTTCAAAGGGATTTTGAGAAAACAAAAAGAGTGCTCAATGCCTCGGGTGATGCTGTGTGTTCCACTCGAGATGCTCGCACTAGATTTTGGGAATCATGCTAGAGCCTTCAAGTATTGCTGTGTATCTTGCTCTAACTATGCTCGCATGTGAATTTCTATTGTACCGTGCTTGATGCTTTAGGTATGCTGTGTGTCTTACACTGAGTTGCTCGCACAAGGTTTTCATGATTGTGCTGTATGCTGAATAAAACTGTGTTAGAGCTGTTATGTATTGCTGTGTGTCTTGCATTGACATGCTCACACGAGGTTTATGAATATGTGATGTAATGAGTACAAAACCATGCTTGAGCTGTCGTGTACTGCTGTGTGTCTAACACTGATCAGCTCGCACGAGATTTTGAGACAACGAAAATGGGTGATAAGGATCCACGGAAGCATGATGTATTGTGAGCATTAGCCATGGGGTATGATGTGCCGTGATTTGAGTATGAGCTAAAGGGATGGTTGATCCGCCTCCCCAAGCGTAGGGTTATCGCACACCTGATCAATGTAGCCAAGAATCTGACTATGGCCGTAAGTCTATATGTATCTGAGTGATACGACATTGCCACTACTGTGTGAGGTGACAGATGTCTTCCCTTGCTGTGTGTCTGGGGATATGCTAACCCATGATTTATGTCTTAACATGTATGGATTTACAAAGTATAAAGCATTTTCTATAAATAAACTGTGTGAATAGATTATGCTGTGTGAAACTGTGTGATGCTGTGTGAATATGCATAAAGCCATCTAGCAAATTAATGGTTTCGCATTGATGGAAGCTATTTTTAAAGAACATGCATATTGTGTTATAAGGAAAATGAGTATATATGTATTTTAGCATGTAGATGGTGTTGTTATCTACCTGCTTTCATATTTTCCTTACTGAGCATGTTATGCTCACCCCCTTATTTCCTCCTTCACAAATACTACGCAGTAGTGAGTATACTGTAGTTGTCCCTGCTATTGTGTTTTCTCCAGTCATCCAGCAGTACAGAGAGGTATACACTATTGAGATGAGAACAATTTTGTATCCTGTAAATTAATGCACGTAACAATTTTATATCCTGTAAATTAATGCACGTAGAGTTTGTATTTTGTATTTTGGGGGATGTATATAATAGAAACTGATGTAAACTGATGTAATCAATATCACCATATTCAAAGGTGTACGCTCTACATGCTTTGCTAACTTACATGAAATTGAAGATGATACAAATGAATGCGTGGCACCAGGATCAATTAAAACATGTGCTTCTAAATCATACATCAGGATGTTACCTCTAATCACATCTGACGAAGCATCGGCCGTACCCTGGTCCAAGGCATGCACTCACCCTCGTCCAATGACTTGCTCTCTTTTTCCTGTGCTGTCGCTCTCCTTTTCAGAGTAGACATATCAACTGGAGCTCTCTCAAGCTCCTTACCCTTCTGTGGGCCAATATCTATCACCTCTTGGCAAACTCTGGTCATGTGTCTAGGCTTCCCACATCTAAAGCATAATCCACTAGAAACAGGGCAAGGTCTACCTCCAAGGAATCTACCACATCTACTGCACTGCTCAGTGGTAGGTCTCGATCCTCCAATCACTACTCCTCTACCTGGAGTTATAGCCGAGTATGTAAGAGATCTAAGAGTCTTCTCCTGTACTTCCTCGATCCTTGGTCTCTTACCAAAGAGTCTCCTCCCTCCTCGATATCTGAAACCTTGAGCACTGTCACTCACCCGGCCTCTTCCTATCTCTGTCTCTACCCTTTCCAACTATCCTGAATTTCAGACATTCCTCTCATAATCTTATTCACAGAGTTACGCTTTACGCATGACCTCATCGTAGGTAGAAATGTCAAATGGAACCTGTTTAGATCATAATACTGGCCTCAGTCTATTTGTGAATTGGTGAACCTTCCTGGTCTCGCTACTCATAGTGTCAGGGTCATACCTTCCTAGAGATAGAAATCTGGTCTCGTACTCATCCACTAACTGACTCCCCTGACTCAACCCCAAAAATTCAGCCTGCAACATCCACTGAGTCATATTTGGAACAAACTGCCTCCTAAAGGCATCTAGAAATATCTTCCAATTGATCTTTGTATGTCAGGCTCTCAATATGGGTCGGGTGGACTTCCATCAATGCTTTGCCATCCCTTTTAGTAGGAACACAGCAAACGCGACCATCTCTGAAGTCGTCCAAGCTTCTGGAATTGTCTGAGTCTGTTAAGGTAACAACCATACCCCAAAACATTACCGTCCTGTCGTGGAGCAACATCTGACGGCGTATCCTGAACTGGCGGGGGTGTAGGTGTATCCGTAGGCTGTGGCACATGAGCTAGCTGTGCAGGCATACCAGGTGCAGCTGCCTCTCCAGGTGCAGTCTCTGCATCCTGTCCCTGTCCTCCTGGCATAGTCTATGCCAGTATCTCTACTATGGTCTCCAGGCAATGCTCTAGTCTCTCGAAACGTGCCTCGGTACTCCCTGGTACTTCAGTGGGACCTGTAGTCTCATCTCGGGTCTCTGGCCTACCTTCACGGCCTCGAACCCTACCTCTACCCCTCTACCACAGCGAGTATTAATCATAATAGCTAAATCCCTGCATTTATAACTATTAATTAGTCTGATTTTCACCTCGTCTACGCAATTGTAACTGAACAAAGCATAATACTATGGGGATGTACATTTTCCTAATTACTAATATCGATTCATGTCAGACCAACACCGCTTTGATACCATTCTGTCACGCCCTCCTCTCACACGTGACTTCTCCAAAATCACCATAAATTTTTCACATTCACTTACCTCTTCTTCTGTCATCACTCTACACCAATTAGTTGGGCTATGATTCGATATTAGTCACCCATTCATATTCACTTATAACATGCATACAATTTAATAATCTTTTCTATAATGTAAATTCTTATACATTAATACAATCATTTATACATATACATCCCTGACCGGACAATCATTTACATAATTGTGCTGTTACAATGTTCAGTACAAAATATCAAGTGTGTATACCTCTTGTAAGATGGATCGACAGCGAATTAAAGTCTACCAGTTCTCAGCCGTGTCCATCTACTATGGATGCTCTGTAAAGAGGGAAATAAAAAAAAAGGCTGAGCTCACAGCTCACTAAGGAAATCAGGCAAGTAAGTAGATAACCACACTATCTACAAAATACTATGCTCATGCCTTGAAATCATTTCCTTATCCATTCGTATCTAAAGCATGCATCTTGCTTAAAGCCTTTATGCTATATATGTAGATACAAAACATCAGTTAGAAAACTGGTAATATGCTAGTTTAACAACCTCAGCAGTTTATGCACAATATTGCATTTTTCATGGAATTTCACACAAATCACACTTTCTCATGCCATTCAATTAAATCAAATAATATGGCATATCATCATGTTTAAAAACATGGAAAATTGGGCCTCACCATCCCTCTGGTTACCCCTTCACAACTCACAAATTCATATGTTCAGGTTATAAGACCATGTGATAATTCATTTAAGAAATATCAATTTACATTGGATGAAAAGAAAACGAGATAGGCGACTACATGTTCCGAGATTATGATCATAACTCATTTTTCATGATCCTAGGCTACACATTACTCGGTGTGCGAGGACTCACAATTGCTGTAACGAGAGGTGGGTCAAATCTCTACCGTCAGCTCTCAACTGAGGACTTGATCCCGAAGCACACCAAATCCCATTAGATCCCGCTTCCACTTCTAACCAGTCCTCTCCAAGTACATTTAAGTACTCACGGTACAACGTACTCCATGTGACATACACGGTACACAGTACTTCATGGACCCTATCTCAAGGTGTGCTCGCCATGAGTCTTAGTCCTCATACCATAAGTTCTATTTTCGATGGCCATTGGCCATATCTCAAAATAATGCGCATGTGAACATATATATATATATATATATGGTGCGACACACAGTCAGCACAGGCTCCCAACACGGCTGTTTCATGCTCTTTTCAAATTTGGTATGTGCGAGTAAACTCCCAACACGACCGTATAACAATGACACAACTCTAGTGCGAGCAATGCTCCCAACACTATATCATGTGAAAACACGAGTATGAGCAAAGCTCCCAATACTCTATAATATATAATAAATGAAAACTAAGTACGAGCTAAGCTCCCAGTACTCTATCATGTAAAACTGAGTATGAGCAAAGCTCTCAATACTCTATAATGCATCAATCAATAAATCTGAGTACAAGCAATGCTCCCAGTACTCTACCATGCATAACACGTATTTAAAATTTAGTACGAGAATACACTCGAGTACTATGTGATGCATATCTTAAAATCAAGTGCGAGTATTCTCTAGCACCTATGGTTTTCACAAAAAACCAGATAGATGACTTCTCAAATCATAATTCACCTAATTAAATCAAATCGGCACTAAAATGTGCATGTTTTTGCATATACATGAAAAATTAGCCTTTCTATCATGCAACTATGAATTTTAGTCACAACATGCTTCTAAGGCTTTTTCACCCTATTTTTGTATAAAACACACTTATCCTCTTTAGTCCCTATCACAACAACATGCCTATTCACGGGAATTCATATAGAATATAATATCGAAATTCTATTCGAAATACGTGTAGCTATCTCTAGCTACTCACAAAATTCCCTTACCTCAGATCATGTCACTTAACCTCTCTTCCTCGGTGCTGCTCACTCTCGCAGTCCTATCAGTTTCCACTGTGATTTCCAAAGTTATTATAATTATCTACGTTAGTATACCATATTATACTCGTTTTACTTGTAAAATCTCAATTCAATATACCAATCTCATCACTTTCTCCTATTATGGCGTTATACCATATTTTTCACATATCTATCTTCATTTCTCCTCATTTCCAATTTACGCATTTCATCAAACTACCTTATAATCTTCCATACATGTATATTCCATTATTTAATTCATGCTAACACAGCTTTCTCATTATTTTCTCACTTTCATGCCAATAGCTAGGTTTTGTTCATTTTTCATGATCCTTTCTTTTTCAACAATTTAAACTTATACCAATTAACTCACCAATACACCTAGATTAACATATATCAAAGTCGTGTATTGAATCTTAACTAACTGAAATTTTCCTCTTTTCACTAAAATTGGTAAAATCCTCCTTGCTCTTTCAATCTTTGATTCCAACTTCTTGTTTCCAAGTATGTTGTTCTCCTCTTCACTAAGAACAACTTTGCTTAACTGAATCTCACTCAAAACTGACTGCAACTGAAGTTTTCTAGTGTGTCTTAGTTAGGTTTTGTGAGATCTGAGAATTTCAGACATATTTTATTGATGTAATAATAATTTGAAGTGTAATTTATTGAGCTAAGTGAATTGTGGGAATGATAATTAGAGATTTATATATTAAGTGTTAAAATAAATGTGAAACTATGAGGACAGATCGATCTGGGAGAAGGAGAGATTGATCTGGTGAGTTATAAATGACAAAGAAGGAGAAATTTAAGGAGCAGATCGATCTGGGAGAAGGAGAGATCGATCTGGTGAGTTAAAAATGACAAGGAAGGAGGAATTTAAGGAGCAGATCGATCTCCAATGGAAGAGGATCGATCTCCTTATGAATCTATTTGAGAGAAGATCGATCTCATGCGGAAGAGATCGATCTCCAAATGATTCTGTTTGGGAGAAGATCGATCTCCTCAAGGAGCAGATCGATCTCATAAGGCCATAAAGAGATCGATCTCACCCCTCGACAGATCGATCTCCTAGGCATAAATTGCCCCAAATCATCCCAAAAAATTCAAACGCAGATCGATCTCCTCAAGAGCCAGATCGATCTCCTACCTCCAGTCTATATAAGGAACCCCTATTTTTCTTCTGCAATTTCATTTTCTCTCTCTTCCAACTCCATTTCCACCGAAAACTAACTTTCTCACTCATCCAAAACACCCATTTTCGGCCGAATCAGAGGTTATGGCAAGAAGGGAAGTTGTTCCTCATCAAAAGGAGAACAACATACTTGGAAATCAAAAGACGGATCGAATCGAGGCAAGAGATAAGCTCTCCACAAGTTTTGGGTAATTTCTAAACTTCGATCCTTATATTTGAGGTGATTTTGGTGATGTTAGTTGTTAGCATTGCGTTGAGATAGCTGGAAAGTGATTAGGGATTGATGAAATTACAATGTAGTTGGAGTAATGTTGATATTTGGTAATTTTGGGAATTTTGAGCTATAAATGGAAATGTAGACAATGTGGTGAATTAGCGTAGATGATTTGACATGAGAAATGTAGGACGTTGAGATATTGTGAATGAGAGTGTAGTTTGGGGTAGAGTTACGAGAATCAAGAGATTTGAGGTGTTATGAGCAATTATGCTCGATTTGAGAATTGAGGTTTATGAGATAATTGAGTATTGATGTTTTAACATCGTTTGGACAGCTTGGGAGTTCCAGAGTGGAATGCGAGGCTAGTCCGTGATACAGGGGAAACGATTGCACTATACGAGGTGCAAAGAGGTAAGGGAAATCTAAACCATTTGTGTATGTGATTTGTAAACTATTTTAGCATGATTTGTGGTTTATAAAACAAGCATGTTGAGTGTTGTGTTGAGATACAACTGCACACGATTTTTATAGCCGGTTGGAGCCCAATGTTTTTATGAGTTTATAACTGGGCTCTACGTTAAGCCAATATCGAGATTTGTGAAATGTGTGCGTGTTTTGCCGGTTGGAACTCGATTTTATTATGTTTTGTGTTGAGTACAAAACAATTTTCAAATGAGTTTTATGAGAGAAAAACCACTATGAGTTTTACGTGAAGGCAAACCAGTCTTGTGTGATAAGACTTAGGTGTGTAATTTTGAGTACACACTGGGCATTGCTCTGGTAGCATGTAAGCTCGATTTCTTCTCCGTTCTGGTAACGTGAGAATAACCCATTCTGTGGCTGTGCCACGTATACTTAGTGGCCGTTGCCACGTGTGAAACCCTATTTGGTGGCCGTTGCCACGTGAGAAACCCCATTGGTGGCTGTTGCCACGTGATACCCCATTTGGTGGCCGTTGCCACGTGAGAAACCCCATTGGTGGCCGTTGCCACGTGATACCCCATTTGGTGGCCGTTGCCACGTGAGAAACCCCATTGGTGGCTGTTGCCACGTGATACCCCATTTGGTGGCCGTTGCCACGTGATACCTCATTTGGTGGCCGTTGCCACGTGAGAAACCCTATTGGTGGCCGTTGCCACGTGAGAACCCCTAATTAGTGGCCGTTGCCACGTGAAACCCTATCCAGTGGCTATGCCACGTGTGAAATTAAATCAGTGGCTATGCCACATGTGTTTAGTGGCCATGCCACGTGCGTTTAGTGGCTATGCCACTTGTGTTTAGTGGCTATGCCACGTGTGAAATTAAATCAGTGGCTATGCCACGTGTGTTTAGTGGCTGCGCCACGTGCATTACTATTTCAGTGATTTTATCACGTATTTGATAAAGCGTTTATCGCATATTTTCACATGCTTTGTTATTGTTCTAGAGTAAGCCTTTTTACTTCATGTTTTCACATGACTTGAGACATGAGAATGTCGTTTTGAGTACTTTCATGCTATGGTTTTCAAACGAGTTTCACATACAAATAAATATTTTGTGATGTGCATTTTGGTTTATGAAATGAGTTCCTTACCCCTTTTACTGAGCGATTTAGAAGCTCACCATGTTTTCTTTTCCCCCCCAGAGTTCTTCAAGTGAAAAAGGATCTCCCTGCGACGTACGGAGTAGTGGCTAGTGGAGGACTTAAGCTCCAGGCCATATATATATTGTATTTGAGGTATATTTTATCTTTTCATGTACCCAGACAATTATTGTAATTGCAGACACTTGATGTATAACATTATATGGGATGTATTAGGATTAATTAACTTGGAATTGAGTATTTGTATACGGTACAATATACGCTATATTATGATGAGATCCTGAGGCATAATAATTATGATGATGTATGACACTGCACAGGAATGCACCCTTAATTGTGAATTAATGAGTAAAAAGTTTTAAATTTGCCCTATTTTTCGTATTTTCGAGACGTGACAGAGTTTTCTTGGTATCAGAGCTTGGGGTGTCTAGCACTGTCAGTGTCGGTTAAGTGAAATAGAATACATCCCAAGTGTCTGTAATAGTCTGGTCATGAACTGAAATTGAGGATTGAGATTTCAATCGATTGTGATATGTACGCGCAGGAGACAAGTTGAGATAGAGAATGAGTAAACGATGAGGTCGTTCAAGGAGGCAGGCAGAGTCCCCTCCGCCAACTGTCCCACAACCAGAGAGTCCTAACTCTCAATTTAATCGGATTGAGACCGATGTGAGGCAAGGTTTTGAGCAGATGACAGTGTTATTCGCGCAACACTTTGGAGTTAATGCCTCGGATACTACCCCTACACCACCACAAGGACCTCCCATCCCCCCAGTGCCTCCCGTCACTCAGCCTGAGGATAGAAGTATGGTCCGACTAAGGGATTTTCTGAAGATGAATCCACCCACATTTCAGGGAAAGAAGGATCCTACAGAGGCTGAGGAGTGGTTGACGGAATTGAGAATTATATTTGATTTCCTGGGGTGCACCGATGCTGAGAGGGTCAGTATGAGCGCCTATATGCTGAAGGGGAGAGCTCGAGATTGGTGGGGTACTACCCAGGGTATTTTGATGTCCCACCATGATGTGATTGGTTAGGAAGAGTTTCAGACAGCCTTTAGGACCCAATATGTACCACGAGCCGCCCAGAGAAAGAAACAAGCTGAGTTTTTGAGTTTGGTACAGGGTGACATGTCTGTGGATGACTACGAGAGCCAATTCACCGCACTATTGAGATATAACCCAGAGACCTTCAAGAGTGAAGAGCTCCGCACAGAGAAGTTTGTGTATGGGTTGAAGCCCGTCGTCAGAGATAGATTGATAGGGCTATGTATTACTGAGTTTGGAGATGCTCTGAGATGAGCACAAGAGATTGAAAGAGGAATTGAGATGGTACAATCCCAGAATGAGCTCAGAGCGGTGAATAGAGATAAGGGCAAGAGGCCAGCGATTTTCCAAACAGAGGCTCGGAGAGGTTCTTTCAGAAGAGGAATGATTAAGGTACAGAAGGGCAGATTAGAGAGACCCAGAGGGTACCCTAACATTAGAGAGACCCCTCGAGATGTCAGGCCAGAGACAAGGTTTTGCAGAAATTGTGGCCGAATGCATGAGGGAAGTTGCACTGGGTCGATCCATGGATGTTTTAGATGTGGAGACATGGGTCACATGGTGAAGGATTGCCCTCAACCTCAGAAACCACATGGATTGGAGCCCACTAGACAACAGCCTCAGAGAGTGAATCCCCCGAGATGGGCCACTGCTGCAGAGAAAGGAAAGAGACCTGTGGCACAGGGACGTGTGTTTGCCCTGGATAAGGAGACTGCAGACACTTCGACAGAAACTATAAGAGGTACACTCTCTGTCTGTAATTATGAGGCTCATGTGTTAATTGATTCAGGATCCACGCATTCATTTATTTCTGAGCATTTTGCATGTAGATTAAACTTGAAGTTTGAACCTCTAGAATACATACTACATGTGAATACCCCTAGGCGTGAATCTCAGAGAACTGAGTTAATCTGTAGAGGATGTGAGATAAAGGTGGGAGATAGAGTGATGTTAGCAGATCTAATCATGTTGAATATACATGGGTTTGATGTAATTCTGGGAATGGATTGGTTGGCGACCAATCGAGTGAGTTTGGATTGCTACACTAAGATAGTAACTTTCTCCCTACCTGAACCTTACAGTGTACGATTGAGATATTGAGAAAATGATTATGTGGATTTCTAGTAAGTAATTTGAGAATTTTGATATTATTTTGGAGAATATTAAATATGATTATTCATGTGAAGGTTATGAGACACTCATCTCAGACGATGAGCGGGAACATCCGAGAATTGAGGATATACCTGTGGTTTGCGAATTTCTGGATGTTTTCCCAGATGAATTGCCAGGTTTACCACCAAAGAGAGAGCTGGAGTTTTCCATTGATTTGGTACCAGACACTCAGCCGATCTCTAAACCTCCTTACAGGATGGCACTAGTGAAACTTGAGGAATTGAAGAGACAACTACAGGAGCTATTGGATCAAGGGTTTATTAGACTCAGTGCTTCACTGTGGGGAGCGCCAGTGCTATTTGTTAAGAAGAAGGATGGTAGTCTCAGATTATGTGTAGACTACCGGTTGTTGAATAAAGCCACGGTGAAGAATAAATACCCATTACCCAGGATTGATGATCTACTTGATCAGCTGAGAGGGGCATCAGTCTTTTCTAAGATTGATTTGAGATCGGGCTATCACCAATTGAGGATCAAGGAAGAAGATATTCCAAAGACGGCCTTCAGGACAAGGTATGGCCATTACGAATTTTTGGTGATGTCCTTTGGATTGACGAACGCCCTTGCAGCATTTATGAGATTGATGAACGAGGTGTTCAGAGACTATCTGGATAAATTTATGATAGTCTTTATTGATGATATCCTGGTGTACTCTCGGTCGTATGAGGAGCATGCACAGCATTTGTGGTTAGTACTTCAGATACTCCGAGATAAGTAATTATACGGAAAGCTTAGTAAGTGTGAGTTTTGGCTGAACCAGATAGCTTTCCTTGGTCATATAGTCTCAGAGGAAGGAGTATCAGTGGACCCAAGCAAGGTGGAGGCTGTGCTTAATTGGGAGAGGCCGAGGATAGTTACTGAGGTTCGAAGCTTCCTTGGTTTGGCAGGGTATTACAGAAGATTTATGGAAGGATTTTCAAGGATTGCCGCTCCTTTGACTAAGCTCACGCGCAAAGAGACTCCATTTATATGGACTGATCAATGTGAGCTCAATTTTTAGGAATTAAAGAGGAGATTGACAGCGGCACCTGTGTTAACCATTCCTGAGGGATCAAGAGGATTTTCGGTGTATAGTGATGCATCTCACCAAGGATTGGGGTGTGTGCTTATGCAGCACGGAAGAGTGGTCGCATATGGATCGCGACAGCTGAAAGACCATGAGCGGAGTTACCCTACGCATGATTTGGAGTTAGCCGCTATGGTATTTGCTTTGAAGATCTGGCGACACTACTTATATGGGGAAAGATTCCAAATCTTCACTGATCATAAGAGCTTGAGATATCTCTTTGATCAGAAAGAGTTAAACATGAGACAAAGGAGATGGATGGAACTCCTTAAGGATTATGACTGTGAGATTCTTTACCATCTGGGTAAGGCGAATGTGGTTGCTGATGCCCTGAGCAGGAAGAGTATGATATCTGCTATGATGATCAGGGAATGGGATTTGTTAGAGCAGTTCGTCGAACTTCGGATTAGAGTTAAAGAGGTAGAAACTGGATTTTTGGCTAGCCTGCGGATAGAGCCCAGGATCATGGATCAGATTAGAACTGGGCAGCGCAGTGATCCGAGATTGATAGATATGGTTAGCCAAGATGAGCAGAGTTCGCAGTCGGATCTCACCATCAGTAAGGATGGATTGTTGAGATTCAGAGGATGGATTTGTGTACCGGACGATGATACCCTAAAAAGACAGATATTGAGAGAATCCCACTGCTCGCGATACACCATGCACCTAGGGAGTACTAAGATGTACCGAGACTTGAGAAAGGTGTATTGGTGGAGTGGTATGAAGCGAGACGTAGCAGAGTACGTGGCCAGGTGTTTAGTATGCCAGCAAGTGAAAGCTGAGCATCGGAAGCCCGGAGGACTACTACAGCCCTTACCTGTACCTACATGAAAATGGGAGCATGTCACTATGGACTTTATTATGGGTTTACCGAGGACCCAAAGAGGTCATGACGCTATATGGGTTATAGTGGATAGATTGACCAAGAGTGCCCACTTCCTTGCCATCAAGAGCACAGATACTGTGGATGCCTTAGCTGAGCTGTATGTCAGCGAGATAGCTAGATTACATGGGGCTCCAGTGAGTATTACTTCTGATAGAGATTCCCGGTTTACTTCCAGATTTTGGACCCAGTTTCAGGAGTCCATGGGATCTCGATTAACTTTTAGTACCGCCTATCATCCTCAGACAGATGGTCAGTCAGAGAGGACTATTCAGACCCTGGAGGATATGTTGAGGGCGTGTACGATGGATTTTAAGGGATCATAGGATGATCACCTGCCCCTAGCAGAGTTTGCATACAATAACAGCTATCATGCGAGTATTGGAATGGCACCTTTTGAGGCTCTATATGGTAGGAGGTGTAGATCCCCTGTAGCTTGGGAAGAAGTCGGTGACAGAAAGATAAATGCCCCCGAGCTTGTTGAGCAAGCTGTACAAAGTGTAAAACTCATATGTGAGAGATTACGGGCTGCACAAAGTAGACAGAAAAGCTACGCGGATGTGCTTAGACGGCCACTTGAGTTTGAGGTTGGTGATGTAGTATTTCTGAAAATATCACCGAGTAAGGGTATCATGCGATTTGGGAAGAAAGGAAAATTGAGTCCTCGATACGTAGGACCATTCGAGATTCTTGAGAGAGTGGGAGAGGTAGCTTACAGATTAGCATTACCCCCACAGATGTCTGGAATACATAACGTTTTTCATGTGTCTATGTTGAGGAAGTACCACCCGGACCCTTCTCATGTTATAGAGTATGACGAGATGGACATACAGGAGGACATGAGCTACACTGAGGAACCCGTCCGGATTCTCGATAGAAAGGAGAAGGTACTGAGAACCAAGAGCATCCCATTAGTGAAAGTTTTATGGAAACATCACTCAAGGGAAGAGGCAACGTGGGAACTAGAGAGTCTCATGAAGGAGAAATACCCCCATCTCTTTAATTAGTTGAGTTGAATTTGGAGGACCAAATTCTTTTAAGGAGGGGAGGATGTGAGATCTGATAATTTCAGACATATTTTATTGATGTAATAATAATTTGAAGTGTAATTTATTGAGCTAAGTGAATTGTGGGAATGATAATTGGAGATTTATATGTTAAGTGTTAAAATAAATGTGAAACTATGAGGACAGATCGATCTGGGAGAAGGAGAGATCGATCTGGTGAGTTATAAACGACAAAGAAGGAGAAATTTAAGGAGCAGATCGATCTAGGAGAAGGAGAGATCGATCTGGTGAGTTAAAAATGACAAGGAAGGAGGAATTTAAGGAGCAGATCGATCTCCAATGGAAGAGGATCGATCTCCTTATGAATCTGTTTGAGAGAAGATCGATCTCATGAGGAAGAGATCGATCTCCAAATGATTTTGTTTGGGAGAAGATCGATCTCCTCAAGGAGCAGATCGATCTCATAAGGCCATAAAGAGATCGATCTCACCCCTCGACAGATCGATCTCCTAGGCATAAATTGCCCAAATCGTCCCAAAAAATTCAAACGCAGATCGATCTCCTCAAGAGCCAGATCGATCTCCTACCTCCAGTCTATATAAGGAACCCCTGTTTTTCTCCTGCAATTTCACTTTCTCTCTCTTCCAACCCCATTTTCACCGAAAACCTAACTTTCTCACTCATCCAAAACACCCATTTCTGGTCGAATCAGAGGTTGTGGCAAGAAGGGAAGTTGTTCCTCATCAAAAGGAGAACAACATACTTGGAAATCGAAAGACGGATCGAATCGAGGCAAGAGATAAGCTCTCCACAAGTTTTGGGTAATTTCTAAACTTCGATCCTTATATTTGAGGTGATTTTGGTGATGTTAGTTGTTAGCATTGCGTTGAGATAGCTGGAAAGTGATTAGGGATTGATGAAATTACAATGTAGTTGGAGTAATGTTGATATTTGGTAATTTTGAAAATTTTGAGCTATAAATGGAAATGTAGACAATGTGGTGAATTAGCGTAGATGATTTGACATGAGAAATGTAGGACGTTGAGATATTGTGAATGAGAGTGTAGTTTGGGGTAGAGTTACGAGAATCAAGAGATTTGAGGTGTTATGAGCAATTATGCTCGATTTTGAGAATTGAGGTTTATGAGATAATTGAGTATTGATGTTTTAACATCGTTTGGACAGCTCGGGAGTTCCAGAGTGGAATGCGAGGCTAGTCCGTGATACGAGGGAAATGATTGCACTATACGAGGTGCAAAGAGGTAAGGGAAATCTAAACCATTTATGTATGTGATTTGTAAACTATTTTAGCATGATTTGTGGTTTATAAAACAAGCATGTTGAGTGTTGTGTTGAGATACAACTGCACACGATATTTATAGCCGGTTGGAGCCCAATGTTTTTATGAGTTTATAACTGGGCTCTACGTTAAGGCAATATCGAGATTTGTGAAATGTGTGCGTATTTTGCCGGTCGGAACTCGGTTTTATTATGTTTTGTGTTGAGTACAAAAAGTTTTCAAATGAGTTTTATGAGAGAAAAACCACTATGAGTTCTACGTGAAGGCAAACCAGTCTTGTGTGATAAGACTTAGGTGTGTAATTTTGAGTACACACTGGGCATTGCTCTGGTAGCATGTAAGCCCGATTTCTTCTCCGTTCTGGTAACGTGAGAATAACCCATTCTGTGGCTGTGCCACGTATACTTAGTGGCCGTTGCCACGTGTGAAACCCTATTTGGTGGCCGTTGCCATGTGAGAAACCCCATTGGTGGCCGTTGCCACGTGATACCCCATTTGGTGGCCGTTGCCACGTGAGAAACCCCATTGGTGGCCATTGCCACGTGATACCCCATTTGGTGGCCGTTGCCACGTGAGAAACCCCATTGGTGGCCGTTGCCACGTGATACCCCATTTGGTGGCCGTTGCCACGTGAGAAACCCTATTGGTGGCCGTTGCCACGTGAGAACCCCTAATTAGTGGCCGTTGCCACGTGAAACCCTATCCAGTGGCTATGCCACGTGTGAAATTAAATCAGTGGCTATGCCACGTGTGTTTAGTGGCCATGCCACGTGTGTTTAGTGGCTATGCCACGTGTGTTTAGTGGCTATGCCACGTGTGAAATTAAATCAGTGGCTATGCCACGTGTGTTTAGTGGCTATGCCACGTGTGAAATTAAATCAGTGGCTATGCCACGTGTGTTTAGTGGCTGCGCCACGTGCATTACTATTTCAGTGATTTTATCACGTATTTGAGAAAGCGTTTATCGCATATTTTCACATGCTTTGTTATTGCTCTAGAGTGAGCCTTTTTACTTCATGTTTTCACATGACTTGAGACATGAGAATGTCGTTTTGAGTACTTTCATGCTATGGTTTTCAAATGAGTTTCGCATACAAATAAATATTTTGTGATGTGCATTTTGGTTTATGAAATGAGTTCCTTACCCCCTTTACTGAGCGATTTAGAAGCTCACCCTGTTTTCTTTCCCCCCCCAGAGTTCTTCAAGTGAAAAAGGATCTCCCTGCGACGTACGGAGTAGTGGCTAGTGGAGGACTTGAGCTCCAGGCCATATATATATTGTATTTGAGGTATATTTTATCTTTTCATGTACCCAGACAATTATTGTAATTGCAGACACTTGATGTATAACATTATATGGGATGTATTAGGATTAATTAACTTGGAATTGAGTATTTGTATACGGTACAATATACGGTATATTATGATGAGATCCTGAGGCATAATAATTATGATGATGTATGACATTGCACAGGAATGCACCCTTAATTGTGAATTAATGAGTAAAAAGTATTAAATTTGCCCTATTTTCTGCATTTTTGGGGCGTGACAGGTTTAACTGGGTTTCTTGAATGGAATAATGTTCTTAGGAAAAACTGAAGTGCAGAGCCTTGTATTTATAGAATTAGCTCATATACATCGATCTGTCAACTATATGAGATCGATCTTCCCTACACATTTCACGTCAAAACCTACCTTTCAATCCTAATGAGATCGATCTGCCCCTAAGCATGAGATCAATCTGCATTACTCAGAACCTTAAGGAGATCGATCTGGCCTTGCAATGAGATCGATCTATTGCAACCCGAGCCTTATGGAAATCGATCTGCTTTAGCCAAATGTTGCTCAAGATCGATCTGCATCTTGAGGGATCAGTCTGCTCTTATTAAGGGATCGATCTGCCTTTTACTGAAACCTTATTTTCACATATTCAACCTATGGGATCGATCTGTATTACCAATAAGATCGACCTGCTCCCCTTATGAAGTATTTCTGTGACAACTTTCATCTCAAAATCACTGTTACATTGATATTTAATTTACTTAACCATCCATTTTTTCATTTCTTACACATTTACTACTTCAAAACATCCATTCCTCATAATTTATATCAATTGTGACTTATCCATACATCACAAAATCATAAAGATTACACATTAAATTTTGGGTCTTTCCATGTCCCACTTCTCCACACTGAAAATAAGTCCCATAGATTCAGCGGCAGGGTTGGTTGTCATGGTGTCTCCTTCCACATCAGCTACACGTGGGAATTTGATAGGGTATCAGAGCATTCTGTGTAGGGAAAGGCCTCGACCTAGTCACCATGGAATGAGAGGCTCCAACCTTCTGCTTTTGGTTCTGCCTCCTATTCTGGAAGGACCTTCTATCATCATACCTCTTACCATGACTCTTCAGTTGTGACTGAAACTCTACTTGGAATAAGTCTATGTCATACTCTACAAACTACGCCCTCTAGATGGCCTAAGCATAGGTTCGTATGTTCAGAGCTGCTAACTTGCTTCGAATTATCGGCTTCAGCCCGTGGATGAACTTAACCATCTTCTTTAACTCATTTCTTGCTTTATCAGGTTCGTACTGAAGTAGTGCAGTGAACTTCGATTCATATTGATCCATTGTCATGTTGCCCTGGGCCAAGCTTAGAAATTCTTCCTCTTTCTTCCTCCGTGCACACTCCGAGATGTACTGGTCATTAAAAGCCTCAAGGAAAGTCTTCCAAGTGATCTCCATGTGTTTCACCAACAGAATGGTCTCGGCAGAAGTCCACCATCGTTTTGCCTCTCCCTCTAACATATAGGTAGCCAATGCCACCTTCTCTGTTCTATCGTAGTTCATGATCTTTAATATCTTCTCCAACTTTAGAACCCACTCCTCAGCTGCATTGGGGTCCTTATCTCCCTTAAACACTGGCAGGTTCATCTTTTGAAATTGTCTTACCCGCTCCATGTTCCTTTCCACCGAGTCTTGAACTGGTGGCTACACTACCGGTGGTTGTGGTGCAGGTACGGGCTCCTGTGGAACTAGTGGTGGTGGTTCTCGTGGTGGTTGAGGCTCTGGAGGTGGGGGAGCTTACGGCGCATTAGTGGAATTAGCGAAGTTCACCATGAATTGAGTGAATGTGGCAGACATCTCTGCCATTGACTGCTCGAGTCTCTCCATCATGGAGTTTAAACTCTTTGGCTATGGGGGATGTACCGAAGGCGGCTGAGCTTACCTACCTTTGGCCCTTGTTTGTCTCCCATCATACTGACTCACAATTCCTATACCAAAGGCCCAAACAAAGTTAATAGCAATCGAAAGTATATGCAAACATATATATATATATACATTTCAGACATGCACGGTTGTGAGATGTACCTCTAGACTAGCTAAACTACACTGGCACGTCCTAACGACAAGCCACTCTGATACCAAAACAAGTTGTCACACCCCGTGACCTAACCTCAAACGTAGACGCTCAATGTTAAGCATAATCGTACTATAAGATAACGTAAATGTCTCTATGGATCGTTTTACTTGTTGTTTTGTGTCCAATGTAGGAATTCATGCCACTGCTTTTAAAATTTTCGTAAATGATCTATATTTAATCGTGACTTATGATATATGTGAGAACATGTTTCTTTCGTAAATTCAACAGCATAACGACAAAATCGAACTAAGTCCTTCCTACAATTTACACTGTATTCATCACATGTACTCAACTAAAGAAATATTTAATCCGTAATAACAAAATTCTTCAGAGCATCACATAACCACAAACCCGACTAGTTGGTTAAACACCATACAACATATTAGCCGTTCATTTACTTTAAACCGAAAAGAAGAAACCTAAGAGTAATCCATAATGATAATACTTTAAAAAACTCCCAACTAAATACATCCCATAAAATATAACCTTGTGTACATGATTTGAAATAAAACATGCATATATATATGTCGTCCGTCGCATGTACCTCAGAAATCCAAAAACTGCTCACTAGGCTGATAGAGTCAGCAAGAATGCGAAGCTCGCCATGTGAATCTAATTTGAAAAGTGTTGGAAAAGAGGGGTGAGCAACCACACGCTCAACAAGAAATTTACATAACCGAAGCTAGTAAAATACCATGCAAACACACCATGCAGTGGTAAATTAAGATAATTATATAAAAAGGCCATGCACATTTCATTAAAAGAAAATATTGCTTATGCTTCAACTGAGACATGCTTACATAACTAAAATTTATGCATCTTTAAACAAATTTAAGTTCCAAAAGAAATACTTAGAAATTCTCAAAAATCCGACCCACTTATCAAAATGTGCAATTCTGTAAAAATACGTGTATGGGCAAAACTAAAATAATTCAATACAACTGGATGAGAATGTGGCCATTTTCGTAACTAGTCATGGAACTAAGTACTCAAACAATATCACCAATATCAATGGAAAACACCTATGGCCATAGTGACTATCGCCATATCCTAACTGATCAAGTTTCGGACTAGGGTACTGAAGACAGGATTAGGGTCTAACAGTATTAGGTAGCAATAACATCTCAATGCCACAAAGGCATCCCTATAAAGCACTTGGCACGACAGGGCAATCACACAGAACCTCCTATCGGGTGCTAGAGACGGCTCTCATAGGACATGACTGCCACACAGGCATAAACAAGGTCGCCAACAATCTCAAAAATCTCCACGATGGGTTCATAATATAATTTATCAAATCAACCCAAATTCACAATTCCAAAGTTTTGGGGAAAACAACCTATCGATATAAAAACATGTACCATCATTTCAAAAATCAACATATATACAATTCTTACAACTTTATGCTTTCTCCAAAACATAGTCAAAGAGCCCATGCAAACAAGTTTACATTCGTCAACAAAACTGAGTCAGGTGATAAAATTGACAGTAAAATGCTTGCACACATATGATTTATAACACCTCAAAATATATTTTACAAAACATTCAACTTTCATGGTATAATAAGGATTAAGTCCATAGTGATGCAACTGAACAATAATTGTAGAAAACCGATAAAATGAGGTAAAGGTAGATTTTAAATCTAAATACGGCCTAGCTAACTAACTAAACTAGCAGCTTACATTTCCATGTAAAATCTTAATTAATCCTAGGGCATTTTACTAACCGCAGCCGCGTAAATCCCTTACCACACAATAGCGACGCGCACAACTTTACCCTTATCACCTTAGGCACACATATATGCGCCTAAGCTTCCTTGGCGCCTGATGAGGTAGTCGCTGTGAATTAACATATAGGAACAAAGTGTCATTTAACGTTCAAGCATGACCAAATATAATTTTAGCAACATTTAATGCTCATATTATCAAATTCCAATATTATAGCTTATCCTCCTTACTCATGACCATAGTTGCCTAATCCATTTTCACCTCTCAAAATCATCATTATCATCCTTTGAACATATCTCGTAATATATTTTAAAGTTCAAATTCTGAAATTTTGAATTAAACTAAAAGGTTCAATTTATCCTCTATACTTATCTATTTCAGTTTATAATGAGCTCATTAAGTCAATTCACCTTATATCTCTTTAAAACAACTTAATCCATTGAGACTAAATAACACTAATGTAGTCTAGTGGTTTTTAAACCTTAAATTTATTCACACTTGGAAAATTCCCAATAGTTGGTCATGGTCGAGACTTACTTCTAGTATTTCTACTTGCTTAGCATAAGCATTAGTTCTTCCAATCATAAAATAACATCATTTGCATCATGCTTTTATGGTCTAATTCTTAAAATCTAACTAGCTAATCTTTCTTAATTATCTCAAAATTGCCGAATGCCTTACGTAATATTCCTAACTTTACATTAAATCTATGCAACCCTATAATCGCATATTTTTTTCACATCTAAGTCCTATTTTAAATTCTAAAATTTTCAGCAATGAATATTCCAACTTTTCTTAATGGCCAAAATTTCCCATAATTTATCCATATTCATTTGCTTAAATTCTGGTTTTATAATTATGGAACTTTGTTATTTATACTTCAATTTGCTAACTTAATCCTTAAATTTCAGCAAAGCAATTTGTTCCCAAACATTTCAAAATGACCGAACCTAATCTTCCATATTCACTTGACATTTCAACAATTGATTGACATTGCTATATCAACTAGTAAATTCTTATAATTTCAGCCAAGGATAATTTAAATTCTGAATTTCATTCTCATTCACTACATGCAAAACAATGTTTTTATCATTATTCACCACATCCCTAACGATGTGTGCACTGATTTCTTATTAGTTGTATAATCTAACTCTCAAACTCAATTTAACTCAAAATCCCCAAATTTCTCCCTTGGCCGAGCACTCAATCTTCACCATTCATGAACAATTTCCAGTACTCGTTTATAATTACTCATTGAAACAGTTAATTCATCACCTAGCATTATAATTTACCTAAGTTATCAAATCTTGCCCTCAATTCAGGTTTCCCCCAAATTACATGAATCTATTACTACTTAATAAATTGAGTTCATGAACACATTCATGCACATACATTATGCATTTAAAATGTGTTCACACTATATGAATTTAAATTTACTCTTGCACCTAAATTTTTATGTTCCTTTGCTCTATTATTTTAAATTTCTTAATATTATATTAGTTCATTCTAATTATGTTAATTCAGACCTTATTAATAATGCTATTCTAAAATTTGGCTAGCTTGGGTTAAAGCTTAACATTATTAATTCGGACTCCCAATCCGACTTAATCATAAAAGCTAAAATCTAGCGTATTCTCACTCCGTACATTTAAAAAAAAAAAGAACTCTGCAAATTAAATTCTGATATAACATAAGCAAACGAAACATTCGGTATAAGAAAATTACGGTCTTACAATTGCATTTCTCATGTAATTAATATAAATCACATTTTATCATGCCATTTTAATTAAATCAAAACAATTATGGCATATCGTTATGTTAAAAACATGAAAATCTGAGCCTCACCCATCCCTTAGGTCTACCAAATTATAAAAACTCATGTGACAATTCAAACAAGAAATATCAGTAAGGTGGATAGGCGACTACTTGTTTCGAGATTATGATCATATCTCATTTTTCGTGATCCCAAGCTACACAGTACTCGGTGTGCGGGGTCTCACATTTTCTATAACGGGAGGTGGGTCAAATCCTCAACCGTCAGCTCACAACTCTATATCATTGTGTCTCATAGTACATCGTACTCCATGTGACATACACGGTACAAAGTACTCCATGGACCCAATCCTCATAGTCGGGGTGCTTACCATAGGTCTTAGCCCTCATACCATGGATAATAGTTTCGATAGTCCTCGGTCATATTTCAAAAATGCATGTGTGAGCATATAATCGGTGCGACGCACAATCTGTACAGGCTCCCAACATGGCTGTTTCATGCTATCTCTTTCAAAACTGGTACGTGCGAGTAAACTCCAGCACGAACTCATGCATAATGTCATATAAATCTAGTGTGAGCAAGGCTCTCAACACTATGTCATGTATAATGAGTATGAACAATGCTCCAATACTCCATCATGTATCAATCAGTAAAACTGAGAATGAGTAACGCTCCAGTACTCTATCATGCACAAATCGCATTAAAATCAAGTACGAGAAATACTCGAGTACTATGTGATGCATATCTTATAAAATATAGTGCGAGTGTCACTCTAGCACTAATGGTTTTCACACAAACTAATAGATGACTTATTTAAATTGAAATTCACTCAATTAAATCAAATCGACACTATAACGTGTTGTTTTCGCATATAACATGAAAACATTAGCCAATCTATCTATGCAGCTATCAAGCAACTTTAAAACTAGTCACAAACATGCTTACCAAGCTTTCTACCCTTATTTTGGGGGTAAAACCACAATTTTACATTATTGGTTCCTACCAAACTGTTCCATATTTGGAAATCCATATACGATTTAGATACTTATAAATCTATCTAAAATATGTCTAACTACCTCTAGCTACTCACGAAATTCCCTTACCTCGGATTACGTCGCGTGACCTCACTTCCTCGGTGCTGTTAAAACCTCACAGTCCGATTAGCTTCCAATATAAACTCCAAAGTTGTAGATAACCATTCACATCAGTATACCTTAATATACTTAATTTTCACTTGCATGAATCTCAAATCAATGCATTTAACCCTTTTTACACTCATTTAGTCTTGTTACATCTCATTGGACTTTACTCTTTCTTAAGTCCATTCCATCACTTGTATTTTACAAAACTATCTTACAATCATCTATACATGCTTAAATCATCATTGAATCCATTCCTAATCATCTTTCTCTCATTTTCTCACATCCAAGCCAAAACTCTAGGTCATGGAGATTTAACATGTTCAAGGTGTTTTCAACAATTCAAACATACACCAATCAACTCACCAAGACATCTATATTAACATATTTAAAGTTGGTGTATTAAATCTTACCTAGCTTGATTTTTCCTCTTTTTGCCAAATTGGGGGAGATTCACCTTGCTCCTTCAATCCAAGTTTTCAACTTCTAGTTTTCAATTATGTTGTTCTCCTCTTCACTAAGAACAACTTTACTGAAACAAATCTCATTCAAAACTGATTGAAAATGATGATCTTTAGAGTAGAAAGGTTAGGTTTCACTTTGTTCCAAATGAAGGATTGGTTATTTCTCGAGGAAATGAAGGTGCAACTGTCCAGTATATATAGAATTGCCCTTGGAGATCGATCTACTAACCATGAGAGATCGATCTTCCCTGTGTTTATCTCTTCAGAATTTGATTATGAGAATGTGAGATCAATCTGCTCCTTAGTATGAGATCAATCTGCTTTGTGTCATTACTCTTCCAGAATTCGACATTGAGAAGGTGAGATCGATTTGCTCCTTAATATGAGATCGATCTACCCTTTGGTATGAGATCGATCTGTACTATGCAGAACCCTTTGGAGATTGATCTGTCTCAACCAGAATGCATCCAATATCGATCTACCTTGAATGAGGGATCGATCTCCCCCTTACAGAATGCTTTGGCATTGTGTTTCAAGCTATGAGATCGATCTCCCCTTACTTATGAGATCGATCTACCCTTCATCTGCAGCATACTTACTATAATTTTCCTAGAAAATCAATGTTAACTTCATATTGATTTGCTTAACTACTCAATTTGCATTTCATGCACATTTGGGACTTACAAACATTCATTTCTTATGATTCATATCAAATGTAACTTGTTTGTACATCACGAAATCATAAGAATACATATGAAATTACAGGCCTTATAGTTTTAAACATTGCAGGGAGGTAAGTTCATAAATAAGCCATTATGGTAGCGAAATTTTGTTAAGCTAAAATGTTAAGAAATCGACACTGACAGGAATGCAACTTAAATAAGGAATTAAGAAAAGAAAAAATAGCCCATATTTCCACGTTTTGAGGGCATGACATATAGTTTTTACATTTAATAATTACTAAAAATAGTAGGTTTTATAATAAAAAATCAGAATAAAAAATAAAATAAAACTAAGAATTGGCAAATTAAATAAAAAGCTTCAGCTAGCATGTTCTTGATTATCTTGGATTTATTTTGTTGATCATTGAATTCTAAAGATGTTATTAAATTAAGCATTCAACTGTAATGCAACAACAAGCGTTGTCACACTATCTTCCCTTACTTCTTAATTAATCACAACAAGCGTTGTAATTAATCTCTAGCTACTTTACTACCTAGAACAAGCTTTCTAGATATATTCATGTAGTAGTATTAGAATCTATGAAAGATATAAGTTGAAATTAAGCAACAAACACATAAGCTCGATTTATTTAGTCTAAACTTATATTTTCCTCTATTTCTAAATGATTTCAAACATTAAGCAGTTACAGACTTAAGTTTTTAATCTAGCAGTAGATTATTAAATTTAATCAAATAGTTCGCGACCTATTAAATTAAACTAATAATCATAATAAGATGCTATGAAAAAACTTAGATACTTAACTAATGATATATTATCAGTTCATGTTTCTCACAACAAATAATCATCCAATTTTAATCAGAGATGCATACTAATCGAATTATACAACTACTTATTGACATAACCAAAGAAAGAAACAATACTACGGAATATAAAGAAATCAAAATCACAATATTAAAACCAAGAAATAATGATAAGCAAATATAAAATAAAACAATCGACAAAAATAAATTTTTCTATGAAAAGAAACTTTATAATATAAGAGTTTTATAACTTTATAAAATAAAAACTAGGTCAATTGGTATATAAATTAGCCACCTAGGGTCCCTTTATATAGTGAGGACATAGTCCAAATCTTACTTGGAGCAAAAGTCTAGTTACAATAGGAATAAGATTCTCAATTACTAATATTTATCTAATAATGCTTATTCATAGTTATCTTGAGTAGTTGACTTGGTTGCCAACTCAACTTTGCCAACTAATCAAAGGTCTTCTTTCTCTTTGTAATTATCTTCCAAAAAAGGCTTTAATTAAAATTGCTAATATATCCTTGTAGTAGTCCCACTTTGACTAGGAGTTTGACTTTTTTAAATTAGTGTCGACTTTGCAAGGACTTTTGACCTGTCAAAAAAACTCTAATTGGGATGATCATGGACATTCCAAAAAGCTTGAGAAGTCCTCTACAACTTTACTGAAGATCACTTTTCACTAAAAATTCGAATATAGGCAAAATTACCAAAATACCCTTATTGGGTAGTTGTTATAAAAAGTGCAAAAAGTGTCCCTTTAGTTCTATTTTCTTTCATAAGACTATTTTTAATGCCTATAACACCAAAAGAATGTTACACTGCACTTTTAAATACAATAGTAAAAACTAAAAGAATATTATTAGATAATATTAATATAGCAAATTAAGCACTTATCAAATTTCTTCACACTTAAGCTTTGCTAATCCTCTAGCAAATCCTAACTAAAGTCTTGAATTCAATTCCTAAATATCCACTCCTAACACACTTTCATAGTAGTCACGATTGCATTTAACTTATCTAATAAGCCTTTAAACCCTTAGGTCTCCCCTAGTGGATAAGTTGTGTCTCGTGAGGGCTTTCAGGTGATATATGATAATTCTATAATTTTAGAATTATTTGTGCTTAATTTCCTAATTAATTATTTAAATCTCCAATTTATTTTGTTAATTATCCCCTTTATTTAATTAAATTCTCAAGTTTGCAGATAAATTAAATCTGGATGAATTTTGAATATTTCGGTAGAAAATGGACCGAAATTGAGCTAAAATCGAGATTGGACCATGTGGACAACACGAGCCTAGCACATCCAATTGGACAAAAAGACAGATGACATGAAAATATTATTTTTCAACGAGCCAATGGTGTGAAGACAAGTGGCCAAACAATGCCAACTCATCTAGGATGAAAAAATTACAATTGTACCCCTAAATTTGTATATAAATAGAAAAAGATGGCAATTAAAAAAGAGGTAGCCTTGGTTAGGAGTAGTGTAGAGTAATTTAGGAGTAGTTTTAATTTTAATTTTTCTTAAGCTTTTCCGTAAGCCACCATTTTTAAGATTTGTAAGTTTCATTCCTTGTTAGATTTAGCACATTTAATCTCTTTGAATGAAAATCATCATTTCCGATTAATAGTTGTTCCCTTCCTAGTTTCGATTTCTTTTATTTTTTTTTCTCTTTACATTCTTCACCATGGATCGGGTTTGAGCAGAGGGGAAGATACCGAGTGATAGGTGGTTCCTTCTTCATCCACTTTGCTGTAGTTTTCTTTAGTTAATGATTCAATAGTTTAGTTATGGTTCTCCAATTCGGTACTGTTTTGATCCTCCCTTTTTCTGTTTCAATTTCTTGTTCTGTTCGTCATTTTAGTTTGCTTACTTTACAATCATTGCTTTCGTTTCTATTAGTGTCATTCCTTTTATTTTTCAATGTTTATGATGTTTAGTTGTACTGTTTCTTCAACCATCCAGTAGCCACCTCTGTTTTGCTGCCCCCGTACTGTTCGTTTATGCAGGAGTGAGCTGAGCAATCTTGCGGTTGTTTCTTCCATTTGCTGGCCAACTAAATGGTGTTAGATATGCTGAAATCACTGCTGCTTGGAGCGATGAAGTGTGGATGCATGTCTTTGGACAGCTTGGAGCAGCTACTATTGCAGAAAGATCAATATTAGAAACGTATTCTGAGCAATCAGAACAGTATGTGTTAGCTGTGTGCATAAAGCTGGAGCACCCTTTCCTTGGTCATGTGTTACGGCTGCTGAGATTGAAGCAGATTTGTGTGGCATGAACAAACATAAGGCAGAACAGGCGGCGCAATACAAGAAGAAAGATTAGAGAATGTTGATGTTGCAGTCCGCAGTCCTTGCATTAAAATATTTCAGTTTGCTATTTTATTTTTGTTTTGTTGTTGTTTTAAATCTTGATTCATCATCTCATATTTTTGCATTGATTCTTTCCCTTTTTCTTTGAGTTCTTCTTACTTTGTATTGAGTGTTATAACTGTTTCTCCAGATTTTGTTGTTGTTTTACATTGCAGGAGGTGCTGCATGCTACTGCATTGAGGTGTGCTTGTTGAATGTGCCAGTAGAAAAATTCAAGCACGTGCAGTAAGCTAAAGCTGTGAAGAAGTGGACAAAACTGAGAGCAGCAGCAGGCAGTCTGGAGGCAGTACAGCAGAAAGTTGCAGGGAATGAATAGCAGAAGTTGAGCAGAAACACTTGAGCAGCACCTGCAGCAGATGGTATTACCTGGAATAGACAGCAGCCAAAAGCAGCATCAACGTCTGGAGCCTGGAGCACAGCAGGAGCAGAGGCATAAAACCGAGAGTGCAGGACACCAGTAGCAAAGGATAAACCGAGCAAGCCTGGACAAACCAAAACTTGGAAAGACAATGAACAGTACCAGCACATAATCGGGACCACTTCGGTGTTTTGCAATTCGCTTAAAGCCATGTTTGGCCACCTCCCATTTTTATAATTTAAATGTTTATGGCATTTTTATTATTTTGATTGCTTTTATTAGTTGTTAAATTAGGTTAGTTGTTAGTTGATAATTATAGGATAAATCTAATGTTCTAGTTGTTAATTTAATTTTTAGTTTTAATTTTTAGTTAGTAGTTAATTTTATATTATATGTTTTAGGACTTTATTTTAGTTTAGTTGCATTTAGAATTTGATTCATGCATTTTTAATTTAGTCTTTATTTTCATTAAATTTTAGTTTAGTTTAATTTGCATTTTTATTAATTAGTTTAATTTCATGCATATGACATTTTAGGCTTGTTTAATTTTAGTTTAATTAATCTTATTTCTCTATTTTCATTTTTGCTTTTTATTTTAATTGCGTTAATTAATTTTAACTGTTTTAATTATTTTCATAGGTATTTGCTTTTAATTGTGTGGAGCTCGGTAAGTAAATCTCAGCTCGCTTTATTTATTTTTTATTATTTTATTGTTTTTCAGTAATTTTAATTATCCTTAGTAGATCACCCATTGCAACTTCATAATTTGCTAGGATACACTTAGGGTAAGATTAACTGGTAGTTAATTAGACTAGTCAACTTCTCTGTGGGACGATAACTCGGGACTTAAATCTCATTATTACTTATACGACCCGTGCACTTGCGGACAATACCTTTAGGGCGTGTCAAGTTTTTGGCGTCGTTGCCGGAGAAGTTTTAATTAGTCATTAATTAATATCGGTGAAATTATACTTAGGTGTAATTCTAGCTTGTGAACATTTAGGGTGTAAATATTTAGAAGTTTAATCTAGATTAGTGAATTGAAAAATTAAAATAAAAAAATTTAAAAAGAAAAACTGAAAAAAAAAATTTCTAAGGACTTTTAGATGTTTGTATGCGTAGATCCGGGAATTACGATAGCTTTCTTCTAGATCCTGAAATTGAACGCACTCTTAGAAAAATTTGAAAGGACTCTAGGAAATTTACAGCTCCGCTGCAAAACACGATGGCAGAAAATAGGGAAATCAGAACCGTTGCTATTAAGCAGTGCCGACGATTGGAGGATATTATACTGGCATTAGGCCACCAGCTGTCCCTGCTAATAACTTCGAAATTAAGCTTTCCATCCTCTAGATGATCCAGACCTCTTTACAGTTCAGTGGGCTTCCAAACGATGACCCACATGCTCACCTTAGGCAATTCCTGGACTTGTGCAACACGTTCAAACATAATGAGTTATCTGATGATGTGTTTAGGCTTAGATTATTCCCCTTCTCGCTTAGGGATAAGGCACGATAATGGTTAACCTCCTTGCCTTCAGGATCCATTTCTACATGGGACGAGTTAGCCCATCAATTTCTAGCTAAGTTTTTCCCTCCCTCTAAAATGGCCAGACTCCATAGTGACATATCTTCCTTTGCTCAATACGACTTTGAAACTCTTTACGAAGCATGGGAACGATATAAGGAGCATCTTAGGAAGTGCCCTCACCATGGCCTACCTTTGTGGTTGCAAGTCCAGACCTTCTACAACGGACTTACAAGCCCAAATAGGACCATTGTTGACGCTGCTGCGGGTGGAGCGCTAATGTGTAAAACAGAGGAGGAAGCTTACGAGTTGTTAGAAAAGATGGTGGCTAACAACTATCTATGGTCCTTGGAGAGGCAATTGCCAAAGAAGTCGGCAGGTATTTATGAGCTCGACACACTGTCTACCTTGACCTCTCAAATCGCTAACCTTACGAAGAAGGTAGAGTCGCTCAGTACCCAACATAATCCTCCCACTAGTCCTAACCCTGTGTATTCTGTCCAAAGTCATTTTCTTTCCTGCGAGCTGTGTAGCGGTACCCACTTTGTAAGTAGGTGTTCGCTCAACTTAGAATCGGTTCAGTATGTTGCTCCCCCTATGCAACAAAACAACCCTTTTTCAAACACCTATAATCCAGGGTGGAGGAACCATCCTAACTTCTCCTGGAGTCAAAACCAAGGGCAAACCTCTAACTCCATATCTGTAGGACCCCTTAGTTTTCAAGCTCCACCGGTTTAGGTACCACCACAGCCGCAATTTCCATACCATCCACCACATCATCCATCCCCGCCTCAATTTCAGCATCATCCACCTCACTTCCATCAACCACCACCACCACGACAACCCTTGCAGCCCCAACATTACCACGCACTAGCAGCTAAGAAGAAGCCCTCGCTTGAGAAAATGTTCATGACTATCCTACAAAATCAAGCTGCCTCAATTAAGAACTTAGAAGTTCAGGTTGGACAAATAGCGAGTGCTCTTAGCCAACGTCCTCAAGGGACCCTTCCTATTAACACTGAAGTTAATCCTGTTAAGTAAAGGGAGGGTAAAGAACATGTTAGATCCATCACCCTTAGGAGTGACAAAAAGCTAGATGAGCCACAAGTTAAGTCTAGACCTGAACAGCCCATAGTTGATAAACTCATAGGCTCTAATGAAGCAGCTTAGAAGGAGCAGGAACATCAGGATCAGGCTGCAAAGGAAACAAAGCTAGGCACTTCTTCATCTATACCTTCTTCTTCTTCATTGCCTTCCTCGTCATCTGATTCTACACAGGTTCCCACTACATTGCCTCTAGTTAAACCACCAGTACCTTTTCCTCAGAGGTTCCAAAATCAAAAACTGGAACAACAATTAGCTAAATTTCTCGAGGTTTTTAAGAAGCTTCACATCAACATTCCTTTTGCAGATGCCTTAGAGCAAATGCCAAGTTATGTGAAGTTTTTAAAGGATATCCTCTCGAGGAAGAGAAGATTGGAAGATTATGAGACAGTGGCCTTAACTGGGGAATGTAGTGCAATTATCCAGAGGAAATTACCCCCCAAGATCAAGGATACTGGGAGTTTTACCATACCCTGCACTATTGGAAATCTATTCTTTGGTAGAGCCCTATGTGAATTAGGAGCTAGTATCAATCTAATGCCTTTGTATATCTATCAGAAGTTAGGAATAGGGGATGTCAAGCCCACAACAGTGACCTTTCAGCTAGCAGATCGATCTATTAAATATCCAAAGGGGGCCATTGAGGATGTCTTAGTAAGGGTGGACAAGTTTAGTTTCCCTACAGATTTTATTGTACTAGATATGGAGGAGACAAGAAAGTCCCCATTATTTTAGGCAAACCTTTCCTAGCTACTGGTAGGACGATAATTGATGTATAAAAGGGGGAGTTGACTATGAGAGTGCAAGATCAGGAAGTGAAGTTTAATGTTTTCAAACCTTTCAAGCTCCCTGATGACTCTCAAGAGTGTTTTAAGATGGAGATTAATGAGGATATAAGGCTTAAGCACATGAAATCTGAAAGAAAGAGGGAAGTAGATAGGGCTAGGAGGATTTAATTGTCAACATTCTGTCACCACTCTGGATGACCCTCCTACTCTTCGCCCTACTGCTGAGTGTTGTTTTCTTCAGTTGCATTTGAAGTGTCTATATTTTTCTTTTCACTTTTTGTATATAGTTCTTTTTCTTTTTCTTTTCTGTTGTTTCTTTCTTTGTTTATTTTGTAGGTTTATTTTCTAATTTTACACTTTCAATCAAAGTTTCAGTTGTTCATCATCATCAGAAAGGGGAGTACTCTGTTCTTGAGTTTAAATTCTTATATTATCTGCACACTGAGGACACTGTGCACTTTAAGTTTGGGGGAGGGGATATTACTTGAGCATTTTTAAAAAATTTAGGCAAAATTGAAAATTTTTCAAAATTTTTGAAAATCTGAGCTTAAATTGTTTGATTTTGGGATGATTTAGTGCTTAGCATGGAGTTTTCCCATATTTCGATGATATGACCCCATGATTTAGTCTGACTTTGATTGAATGAGAAGCATGATTATAGGAAAAGCATGAAGTTGAGTTCTTGAATGGGTCTTGATTCTGATTGTGATTTCCTCATTTTATGCACATGTCATGTCATGAATCTGTATATTTATTTAGAGAAAGCTTATGTGGACATAGGATTGCATTTGTTCAGTTGATTTTGTGCATCATATTCTAGAATTTGTTTGATCTGATCTCGAGGCAAAATATTAGATCACATTTAATTTGGGAGATGATTTAGGCCATCTTTGGATCGTTTGAGCCATTCTAGCTGACCTGTACATATTTTACCCCAAGTCACCCATCTGGGTTAAATAAGCTTTTCTCTTTAAATACACATGCAAAATTTCCTTAGCTTAAATACTCTTTTCCTATCCCTTACCCTGAAAGCATGAAAGTCATTGGGATATATTGTGAGCTTTGTACATTTGGGTATCTGGTGGTAGTGAAAATTCAAAAAAAAAAAGAAAAAAAAAGAAAAGAAGAAAGAAGAAAAATTCAAAAAAAAAAATTTAGCAAAAGAAATAAGTTTGGGGGAAATAAATTTGAGCTCTTACATAAAGATCCTAGAAGTAATGAATGTTAAGGGGTAATTAAACCTAAATTGACTTTATCATACCTTAACCCCCAACCTTACATTACAAGCTTAATGAAGTCCTACTGATCTTTGATTAAGTGTGACTACATTAGTGGAGAGAGAAGTGAAAAGCAAACTTATGGGAATGATCACATGTCATTGACTTTGCATTCACTGTGTTTGCATAATCTAATCCGGATAATGTACTGTGAAGTGACTTTGACATTTTTCACACACTCACGAGGAGTCCAATTTGGGTTAGGACTTATGATTGAATAATTATGAATGTTGAACTTGTAATTGTGAATCTTTAAGATCATAGTCTGTACTTTTTCTTTGAGGATAATATTGGGGAAATTATTGTGTTTAGTACTTGTCATTCCTACAATTATTTTGCTTTGCTTGAGAACAAGCAAAAGCGCAAGTTTGGGGGTGTGATAATTCTATATTTTTAGAATTATTTGTGCTTATTTTCCTAATTAATTATTTAAATCTCCAATTTATTTTGTTAATTATCCCTTTTATTTAATTAAAATTCTCATGTTTGCAGATAATTTAAATTCGGATGAATTTTGAATATTTCGGTAGAAAATAGACCGGAATTGAGCTAAAATCAAGATTGAACCATGCGGACAACACGAGCCTAGCACATCTAATTGGATAAAAAGATAGATGACATGGAAATATTATTTTTCAACGAGCCAATGGTGTGAAGACGAGTGGCCAAACAATGCCAACTCATCTAGGATGAAAAAATTACAATTGTACCCCTAAGTTTGTATATAAATAGAAAAAGATGGCACTTGAAAAAGAGGTAGCCTAGGTTAGGAGTAGTGTAGAGTAATTTAGGAGTAGATTTAATTTTAATTTTTCTTAAACTTTTCCGTAAGCCACCATTTTTAAGATTTGTAAGTTTCATTCCTTGATGGATTTAGCACATTTAAGCTCTTTGAATGAATATCATCGTTTCCGATTAATAGTTGTTCCCTTCCTAGTTTCGGTTTCTTTTATTTTTTTTCTCTTTACATTCTTCACCATGGATCGGGTTTGAGTAGAGGGGAAGATACCGAGTGACAAGCGGTTCCTTCTTCATCCACTTTGCTGTATTTTTCTTTAGTTAATGATTCAATAGTTTAGTTATGGTTCTCGAATTCGGTACTGTTTTGATCCTCCCTATTTCTGTTTCAATTTCTTGTTGTGTTCGTCATTTTAGTTTGCTTACTTTACAATCATTGCTTTCGTTTCTATCAGTGTCATTCCTTTTATTTTTCAATGTTTATGATGTTTAGTTGTACTGTTTCTTCAACCATCCAGTAGCCACCTCTGTTTTGCTCTGTTTTGATGCCCTCGTACTGTTCATTTATGCAGGAGTGAGCTGAGCAATCTTACGGTTGTTTCTTCCATTTGCTGGCCAACTAAATGGTGTTGGATATGCTGAAATCACTGCTGCATGGAGCGATGAAGTGTGGATGCGTGTCTTTGGACAGCTTGGAGCAGCTACTGTTCCAAAAAGATCAATATTAGAAACGTATTCTGAGCAATCAGAACAGTATGTGTTAGCTGTGTGCATAAAGCTGGAGCACCCTTTCCTTGGTCATGTGTTACGGTTGTTGAGATTGAAGCAGATTTTTGCGGCATGAACAAACAGAAGGCAGAACAAGAGGCGCAATACAAGGAGAATGATTAGAGAATGTTGATGTTGCAGTCCGCAGTCCTTGCATTAAAATATTTCAGTTTGCTGTTTTATTTTTGTTTTGTTGTTGTTTTAAATCTTGATTCATCATCTCATATATTTTGCATTTATTCTTTCCCTTTTTCTTTGAGTTCTTCTTACTTTGTATTGAGTGTCATAACCGTTTCTCCAGATTTTTTTGTTGTTTTACATTGCAGGAGGTGCTACATGCTGCTGCATCGAGGTGTGCTTGCTGAATATGCCAGTAGAAAAATTCGAGCATGTGCAGTAGGCTGAAGCTATGCAGAAGTGGACAAAATCGAGAGCAGCAGCAGGCAGACTGGAGGCAGTACAACAGAAAGTTGCAGGGAACAAATAGCAGAAGTTGAGTAGAAACACTTGAGTAACACCTGCAGCAGATGGTATTACCTGGAACAGACAGCAGCTGAGAGCACCATCAACGTCTGGAGCCTAGAGCACGGCAGGAGCAGAGGCATAAAATCGATAGTGCAGGACACCAGTAGTAGAGGATAAACTGAGCAAGCCTGGACAAACCAAAAATTGGAAAGACAATGAACAGTACCAGCACATAATCGGGACCACTTTCTGTTTTGTAATTCGCTTAGGGTCATGTTTAGCCACCTCCCATTTTTATAATTTAAATGTTTATGGCATTTTTATTATTTTGATTGCTTTTATTAGTTGTTAAATTAGGTTAGTTGTTAGTTGATAATTATAGGATAAATCTAATGTTCTAGTTGTTAATTTAATTTTTAGTTTTAATTTTTAGTTAGTAGTTAATTTTATATTATATGTTTTAGGACTTTATTTTAGTTTAGTTGCATTTAGAATTTGATTCATGCATTTTTAATTTAGTCTTTATTTTCATTAAATTTTAGTTTAGTTTAATTTGCATTTTTATTAATTAGTTTAATTTCATGCATATGACATTTTAGGCTTGTCTAATTTTAATTTAATTAATCTTATTTCTCTATTTTCATTTTTGCTTTTTATTTTAATTGCGTTAATTAATTTTAACTATTTTAATTATTTTCGTAGGTATTTGCTTTTATTGCGTGGAGCTCGGTAAGTAAATCTCTGCTCAGTTATTTAGTTTTTATAATTTTATTGTTTTATTGTTTTTCAGTAATTTTAATTAGTCTTACTAGATCACCCATTGCAACTTCATAATTTGCTAAGATATACTTAGGGTAAGATTAACCGGTAGTTAATTAGACTAGTCAACTTCTCTGTGAGACGATAACTCGGGACTCAAATCCCATTATTACTTGTACGACCCGTGCACTTGCGGATAATACCTTTAGAGTGTGTCAATATACCCACAAAATCTTTTACTTAGACTCAATCCTAACAAGTTAATTTTTTTTTTTTTTATTTCAAGATCATGAATACTTATCAATTTTTCAACTTTTAATTCATATCTCAACAAAATTAAACAATTAAGTCAATTGTATCTCAACTATTGCTTTCATATTCATGCATACTTCTAAATAAGTAAATGTAAAATATATAACTTGTCACGACCCTTTTTATCCCTTTTTAACCATAAATCACAATAAATTTTTCGCATTTTCCTTTCCTTATCCGGTTATGAACAAACTCACCTCTACACAGTTGGCCTGTGAGGCAGTAATAATCATTTTCCAAATAAATCAAAAGTATTGTCATACATCCAAATGTTAAGTGGTATGTTCAATACATATTATGTGTTATAACATTTACATCCCCCATATTACAAATTCAAATGATCACTGTGATTTTACATTGTTTAGATATAAAAAGAATCTCTGTGTATATACCTCTGGGTGATGGAGATGCAGCTGATGTCTTAACAAAATGCCTCAGTCCTCACTAGGCCACTATGTACGCTCTGTAGAGAGGGATGAGCAACCACATGCTCAGTAAGGTAATAATGTAACCATGGTAGATAACTACTCTATCTACATACTAATAGTGTTATGCATAAATCGTTTATGATTGGAGCATGAGGAAATAAAACAATGCCATATGTATATACATATATCATGTATTGAAAATCATGTAAATAGGCATAAAACATGGAAATATCAACATAAAAAACCATTTTATGCTAATTCTCATTACATCTCATCACAAAAGGGAAATTCATTTAAGAAACATCCTTTTAAATCACATTACATCTCATCACAATTCAAATTATCATTTCTTTAAATCACAAATCCCACAACGCTCGAACACTCCCTCGGGTCTACCCTGGACAAATCACAATCACACTCATGTATAAAAACCATGTGGTATTATGTAATGTTAAGTGAGATAGGTGACTATATCTCAAAGACTATGTTAGCCAACTATGTCATAAATCATCCCAAACCACACGGATCCCGGTGTGTGGGGTATCATGCTGGAATGAAGGTGGGTTAGTTCTCCACTAGACTTTCTCATCGGTAACTCAACCACGCAGTACAGCGTACTCTATGTGATATACACGGTACAACGTACTCCGCAGACCCATATCATGGTTGGGTGTGCTAGCCGTAGGTATTAGCTACCCTAACGCCATGTGTAACCGATATAGTCTCAAGTGCACGTGGGAATATCTATTAATATCAGGTCCTGCCCCTCATGGCCTTGGTCGCCACTTTTGGGTTCCCTGAATGGATTAATGTCAGGTCCTAGCCCCTCATGGCCTTACTCGCCCTATTGGGTTCCCTGAACACCAGTCCGTGTTATCCTCACCACGACATTATACATACCACAGTGTGCAAAGTCGTGCAAGCTAGGCTCTAGCACGATTCATGAATCATCAAGAAATGTCCTCGTACGAGCAACGCTTTAGTACGACATTTATGCATAAAAACATTAAGAAAACCACGAATGACCATAGCTTCAGTACGATTATATGCATAAGAAACCACTCAAAATCCACGGACAAGCCGAAACTCCAGCACGGTTATATAAAACATCATCAAAATCAAATACAGGTGTGAGTTAAGCTCCAACACATTTTATACAAGTGACAATACCAAAATCTTGTGCGAGTTAGGCTCCAACACGATTTAATTCACACAAACACGATTAGTGGCTCAAAATCAACCAAACCAATCTCAAAATCACGATTAGCACCTCTCATGTGCTATTTCACAAAGTCGTTTTAACACTAGCCAGCCCATACATTAATTCGCTTAAAACAAAGCAATGTGTTTCGTGAAACCATTGAAAACATATGATTTATGCAATTATTTGCCTTACTATCCCCTTTTCAATAATCATTTCATAATCCAAATCATATACATACTCGTATCAATTCACACATACCAACAATCATTTTCTCAAACAATCATGCATTTCATAAACGCCCTAAATTCACCCACGAGTTAAAAGTACGAGCAGCTATCTCTATATACTTACAGAATTCACTTACCTAGAACCGCGTCGCGTGATTCCACTTCCTTAGAACTGCTTACTTGTGCGGTTCAATTCGTCTCCAGCAAACTCTCCAGAACTGTACGAAATTGTACATCGCACCAATTTAGTCCAATACGATGCAACTCTTGTGTTTGCTATAGTCTATTCAACATATAGCTTCCATTAACACTTATAAGGCTTAGTTTTGTTGTTCTACTCATAACTCAAGTCTATTGATTCTTTTAGGCCTATTGATTCATACTAAATCGATATTAAATCGATATTAAGCTCATAGTGTTCATATTTCATCAATTTTTTAATTATGGCATTTTATCAACATCTTATATACTTATTTCCATAAATAGACTATCCTCATAATGTAACTTCATTTACCCATCTCAATTCATTCACATTATCTCATGACCACTTTAGCATACCCATAAATCATCAACTCCCTCAACCCACATTTTCTCACACTATACTTATTCTAGGTTTTACTTGTTCCATTGCATCCTAGGTAGTTTCAACCATCAATACTCATATAAATCAACTCCAAAATCAACAAATAGGCAAATGTACTTGGGTTGAAGTATTAGAAACTTACCAATCTAGTTTCTCTTCATGCTCCAAAGGAAAATGTCCCTTGCTCCTTCAATCTAACAAATGGGGCTTTGATTCCAAGGTATGTTGTTCTTCTCTTGGATAGGAACAACTTTGTATCCAATGATCTTTCCTCAAATCTTGCTAAAAATGGGATGATTTAAAGAGAGAAAACTCGATTTTGGGTTGAAATGGAGAAATGGGGGTTTGTTTCCGTGAATTACAGATTTCACTGCTCCTATTTATAGAATTGCTTGATGAGATAGATCTATCGAGGGTCTGAGATCAATCTGGTGTCTCAGGCAGAGAGTTAAGGAGATCGATCTAGCTAAGGGAGGAGATCGATCTTCTCCAACTCGAGAGCTAAGGAAATCGATCTGCTTGCGTAAGGACCGATCTCTTCATTTACAAAATGTTTAGCAGATCTATCTGGCCTTATTGGAGATTGATCTGGCCTGTTCAATTGTTCAAATAAGAGCATTTTTTGCTCTTTCTGTCACGACCCATTTCATTCTTTTTAATCGAAAATCACTATAATTTTTCACGTTTATTCCTTTCCCTACTCGGTCCTGAACAAACTTACCACTATACTGTTGGGTTGTGAGTCAATAATAATCCACTCGCAATATCCATTCTCAGTTCATAAAAGTGATGTCATACATTTGAACGTCAATCATTCATTTATACAAAATATGATAACTGACATCTACATCCCCCATAATTACAACTCAAAAGACTATTGTTCTTTTACAATTGTTTAGATACAAAAAGAATCTTCATGTGTATACCTCTTAGTGATGGATGGTAGCGGATATCCAAAATACACGCCTCAGTCCTCACTGGGCTACTATGCACGCTCTGTAGGAGGGGAAAAATAGAGAGGGATGAGCAACCACACGCTCAGTAATGCAATAATGTAAGCATGGTAGATAACTACTCTATCTACAAGTTGATAGTGTTATGCATAAATCATTTACAATAGGAGCATGAGGAATAAAACTATGCCATATGAGTATACATATATATCATGTATCAAAATCATGTACAATTGGCATATAAAACATGAAATATCAACATGTGAAAACATCTCATGCTCATTTTCATTAAACTCATAAAAAGGGCAATTCGTTTAAGAAACCTCCTTTTTAAATTACATCTCTTTCTCAAATACGTAAAAATCCCATCGAAATCAATTCTCAATCACAAACCTCATTATCATTTCACAAATCAAGTTCTCAAGGCTCGACCCCTCCTCGGGTTTACCTTGAACAACCATAATCACACACTTGTATAAAAACCAGGTCACTATATCACAAGTGACTATGTGGGCCAACTACATCATAAATCATCCCAGACCACATGCATCCAGGTGTGCGGGGTATCATGCTGGCACAAAGGTGGATTATCCGTCACCCGACTCTCTTGTCACAAAATCACGATATGGTACATCGTACTCCATGTGATATACATGGTATAACGTACTTTGCGGACTCATATCATGGTTGGGGGTGCCAGTCGTAGGTCATATCTACCCCATACCAAGAACTTACAGTACTCACATAGGAGAGCTTCCCTGCTAAACAGAGCCTCCCCACCCCTCTAGGGCTTAAGGATGTTGGCTTAAGGATCCTTCTGTAAGAGAGCCTCCCCACTGTACAGAGCCTTCCTGCCTCCTTAAGCTTAAGGATGTAGGGCTTGAGGATCTTACCGTAAGAGAGCCTCCCTACCGAACAGAGCCTCCCTGCCTAACAGAGCCTCCCCGCCTCCTCAGGCTTAAGGATGTTGGCTTAAAGATGTAAGGCTTGAGGATCTTACCAACTTCCACGGCCTCATACGTACCACAATGTGCAAACTTGTGCGAGCAAAGCTCTAGCACGACTCATGCATCATATCATAAAGAAACAACGTAGGAGCATAGCTCCAATACGGTTCTATGCATAAGAAAACCACTCAAAATCCACGTACGAGCAGAAGCTCCAGTACGATTTATAAGATATCATCACAAATCAAATCAAAGTGTGAGCTAAGCTCCAGCATTTTCATGCAAGACAAAGCATCAAAATCCAGCGCGAGTGAGGCTCTAGTGCGATTTAATTCACATAGCTCGATAGGCGGCTCATATGCATTCAAAACACATCACAAACATGTTTAGCACCTTACATGTGCTATTCCATAACATCAATAAAACACTAGCCAACCTATCCTTTTATTTGTTCAAATCAAAGCATTGTGTTTTGTAAAAACATTCAAAACACATGATTTATGCAATTATTAGCCTTACTATCCCTTTTTATACATCCATATAAAACCAAATCATACAACATTTGCAACTATTTTCGCATACCAACAACCAATTTCTCAACATTCATGCATTTCATAAACACCCTATATTCACCCACAAAATACGAGCAGCTACCTCTATATACTTACAAAATTCCCTTACCTGGAATCGCGATGCGTGATTCCACTTCCTTAAAGCTGCTTACTCGTACGGTTCGATTCGTCTCTAATGAACTCTCTGGAACTGCAAATAATTGTATTTCACATCATTATAGTCCATTATATCACAACTCTCACGTTTACTATAGTCAATTCAACCTATAGTTTCTATTAATGCTCATAAGGCCTATTAACTCATTCCAAATCGATATTAAATTGATATTAAGCTCATAGTGTTCATATCCTATATATTTCCTCACTATGGCTTTTCCATCAACATTACATGTGCTCATTTTTCCTAATTCCACTCAACCCACAATGTAGTTTCATTTACCCATTTCAAATCATCTACATTATTCCATTTACAACTTAACACATCCCATAAATCATCAATTTGTCCAAATTACACTTTCTCACACTAGATTCATTCCATTTTCTAGGTCACATTAGTTCCAATACTACCTAGATGGTTGTAACTAACAATACTTATGCAATTCAACTCCAAGATCAATAAACAAACCAATATGCTTGAGTTGGAGCATTAGAAACTTACCAATCTAGTTTCTCTCTTTGCTCCAAAGGGGAAATGCTCATTGCTCCTTCAATGCCAGCAATGAGGTTTTAGGTTTCAACTATGTTGTTCTCTTCCTCAAGATTAACAACATTGTGTCTAATGGCCTCCCTTCAAATCTTACTGGAATTGGGCTGATTTTAAAGAGATAAGACTAGGTTTTGAAGGTTAAAATGGAAGGAATGGTTCTATCTCGAAAAAATGCAGATTTCACTAACTTTTTTATAGACATACCTTGATGAGATCGATCTGCACTAGGAGGAGATCGATCTGGTCCCCTTAAATCCCTCTTTTTCACGACAATTTAAGCATGAGATCGATCTGTCGAAGCTTAAGATCGATCTGCTCCAAACAAAGAGCTAAGAAAATCGATCTGTATGCTTGAGGATCGATCTTTTCACTACAGAATGTTTAGGTGATCGATTTGCTCTATTCCATTGCTCAAATAAGATCAGTCTGGCTCTTCCAGATCGATCTCTCATCCTATGAGATCGATCTGGCTTTCATATTTTCCAGATTTTACTGTAGTTTTTTGCAATAACTTCACACAAAACATCCTCAATTTGTTGTCATAGTCATTTTCTCATCCAACCACCTTTAAGACTTGAAAATGGCATCCATCCATACCTTATACACATTAAACCTTGTGTGTATTCTTTGCATGGCCAAAGGTATACCATACCAAGCTAAACGAAAGTTCAACTTCATTCTATTTCACCACACTACTCATTTTGAGTTCCAATCACATTCATCACTTATAAAAGCTCATTACTTCATATTCATGCACAATGAAACTTGTATGTACATTACAACTCATATTACAAGTATGTACATTGAATCCATGGACTTACACCACTTATGCTTACATTGTAAATACATTACCATACTCATGATTTCATAACGTTTCCATTTAAAATTACGGGTCTTACACTTCCAGATTGATCTCATCCTATGAGATCGATTTGGCATTCATATTTTCCAGATTTTGCTGCAGTTTTCTGCAATAACTTACACCAAACATCCTTAATTTGCTGTCATAGTCATTTTCTCATCCATCCATCATTAAGACTTGAAAATGGCATTCATTCATACTTTATACACATTAAAACTTGTATGCATTTATTGTATAACCAAAGGTATACAATATAAAGCCAAATGGAAGTACAACTTCATTCCATTTTACCACACCACTCATTTCCATTCCACTCACATTCATCACATACAAAAGTCCATTTCTTCATATTCATACATAATGAAACTTGTATGTACATCACAACCTCTTATTACAAGTGTGTACATTGAATTTATGGACTTTACATCACTTATGCTTTATATTACAAGTACATATGTATTACTTATGAATTTATACAGTTTACATCTGAAAATATGGGTCTTACAATCCTCCCCTCTTTCAAGTAATTTGGTCCTCCAAATTAGAACCAAGTTACTCCTCAAAAAGTTGGGGGTATTTCTCTGGTATCAAATTCTCTAATTCCCAAGTGGCCTCCTCCACTGTGTGATGTTGCCAAAGAACTTTCACTAAGGGAATTGTCTTATTTCTTAACACTTTCTCTTTTCTATCTAATATCTGAACCAGTTTCTTAACATACGTCATACTCTCATTGAGCTCCAATGGCTCATATCTTATCACATGTGTCGGGTCTAGGTGATACTTCCGAAGCACAGAGATGTGGAAGACATTATGAACATTTTCTAAGTCTGGTGGCAACGCCAACCTATACGCCTTATCTCCTACTCTCTCCAAAATCTCGAAGGGTCTGATATATCTAGGACTCAGCTTGCCCTTCTTACCAAATCTCATGATACTCTTCGAAGGTGAAACTTTCAAAAATACCGACTCACCCACATCAAACTCAAGTGGTCTTCGTCTCTTGTTAGCATAACTCTTTTGCCGGCTTTGAGCTATCTTTAATCTCTCACATATCAATTTGATATCCTTAGATGCCTGCTGTACTAAGCCAGGAGCAAAAATCTCTCTATCACCAACCTCTTCCCATTCGATAGGGGATCGACATCTACGTCCATACAATGCCTCATAGGGTGCCATCCCGATACTCGCATGATAACAGTTATTATAGGCGAACTCGACTAACTACAGGTGATCATCCCAAGAGCCTCTAAAATCCAGCACACACCCTATCAACATATCCTCTAGGGTCTGTATAGTCCTCTCTGACTACCCATCTGTCTGAGGATGAAAAGCGGTGCTAAAGCTCAAGTGGGTCCCCATCGCTTCCTGAAAATGTTCCTAGAAATAAGAAGTAAAGCAGGCATCCCTATTAGAAACAACGCTCACTGGAATACCATGTAGCCATACTATCTCTCGAAGATACAGGTTCGCTAGCTGACTCGGTGTATCGGTAGCTCTCATAGCTAAGAAATGAGCAGATTTAGTCAACCAATCCACAATAACCCATATGGCATCATGACCTCTACGGGTCCTCGGTAATCCTATCACAAAATCTATGGTGACATACTGTAAGACCCCGTATATGTATAATGATAATGTGTATAATTGGATCAAATAATATGAATGGACTTGTAATGTAAAGTATGATTGATGTAAGTTCATGGATTCAATGTATGTATGTGTAATATGAATTGTAACGTACATACAAGTTTCATTGAGTACGAATATGAAGAAATGAGTTCTGGCAAGTGATGGATGTGATTGAAACTCAAGATGAGTAGTGTGGTAAAATGGAATGGAGTTATGCTTCCATTTGGTTTCATGTAGCATACCTTTGGACATACAATGAATGCACACAAGTTTCAATGTGTATAAGGTATGAATGGATGCCATTTTCAAGTTATAAAGGTGGATGGATGAGAAAATGGCCATGAAAATAGATTAAGGATGTATTGGTATAAGTTGCAGTAAGGAAACTACAGGAAATCTGGAAAACATGAGGGCCAGATCGATCTCATAGGATGAGAGATCGATCTGGAAGAGCCAGAATGCTCTTATTTGGGTGAAAGAATAGAGCAGATCGATCTCCAATGGAGCCAGATCGATCTCCCAAGCATTCTGTAGTCAAAAGATCGATCACCAAGCACCCAGATCGATCTCCTTAGCTCTCTGTTTGGGAGCAGATCGATCTCATGCTTCGACAGATCGATCTCAAGCTTAAAAATGCCGTGAAAAAGAGGGATTTTAAGGGACCAGATCGATCTCCTCTTGGACCAGATCGATCTCCTCAAGCTATTTCTATATAAGGAGGGCTGAAAATCAGGAAATCTCGAGAAAAACACTAACCTTTCACTTTGAACCCAAAAACCTAACTTTCCCTCTCTAAAATCAGCCATTTCCAGCAAGAATTAAAGAGAGACCATCAGAGGCAAAGTTGTTCCTATTAAAGAGAAGAACAACATAGTGTGAAGGCATTTTTTCATTGTTGGTATTGAAGGAGTTAAGGGCATTGCCATTTGGAGCAAGAAGAAAAATCATATTTGGTAAGATTCTAACACTCCAATCCAAATACATTGTCCATTTAATTGATTTTGGAGTTGTTTGGCATGACTATTGATGGATAAATTATCTAGGGATGTGGTGGAATTGGTGTAACCTAGAAAACCTAGAATGGGTATGATGTGAGAATATATGGGTTGAATAAGTTTATGATTTATGGGCATTACTAAAGTTGTTATTGAGGTAATGTTTATGATTTTAGATGGTTAAATGAGATTACATTGTGAGTTTGGAGGAATTGTGGAAATGAGTATGTATATGCTTGATAAAATGCTATAGTGAGTGAATTCATGAAATATGAACACTATGAGCTTAATGTCGATTTAATATCGATTTGGAATAAGTTAATAGGCCTAAGAAGATCCATAGACTCGAGTTATGGGTAAAGTAATGAAACGAGGCCATATAAGCGTTAATAGAGGCTATAGATTAAATTGACTATAGGAAGCATAAGGGTTGCATTATATGGATCGAATATAATGCGGGATACGATTTTGTGCAGTCCCGAAGAATTCGTTGAAGACGAATCGAACCGTACGAGTAAGCAGCTTAAGGAAGTGGAATCACGCATCGCGATTCCAGGTAAGGGAATTTTGTGAGTATATAGAGGTAGCTGCTCGTACTTTGAACTTGTGGGTGAATATCGGGTGTTTTATGAAATGCATGGTTGCTCAAATAAATGATTGATGGTATTCGTGAATGATGAGGAGTATATGCGTGGTTTTAGATTTGAAGTGGATTTTATGAAATGGGATAGTAAGGCTAATAATTGCATAAATCTAATGTTTTGATGCTTTTCAAAACGAAATTGCTTGGTTTTAAGCAAGCTAGTAGATGGGTCGGCTAGTATTGTATGGTTGTTGTGGAAAAGCATTTGTGAGTGCTAAACCCGATTGTCGGGATTATTTTATTGTGTATGAGTCGCCTATCGTATTTGTATGACATAAATCACGCTAGAGCCTCGCTCGCGGTGGATTTCTATGTTTTCATTTGTATGAAACGTGCTGGAGCTTAGCTCGCACCTTGATTTGGAAACTATGATGATGTTTATAAACCGTACTGGAGCTTCTGCTCATACGTGGATTTTGAGTGGTTGTCTTATGAGTATAACCGTACTAGAGCTATGCTCGTACGCGTCTCTGTATGAGAGGATGCCTGAGTCGTGCTAGAGCTTTGCTCGCACAAGTTTGCTCATTGTGACATGTATAAGGTTGTGAAAGTTGGAAAGATCCTTAAGCCTTACATCCTTAAGCCAACATCCTTAAGCCCAAAGAGGCGGGGAGGCTCTGTTCGGTAGGGAGGCTCTCTTACGGTGGGATCCTTAAGCCAACATCCTTAAGCCCTGGAGGGACGGTGAGGCTCTGTTAGGCAGAGAGGCTCTCCTACATGTGTACGGTAAGATCCTTAAGCCCTACATCCTTAAGCCAACATCCTTAAGCCCAAAGAGGCGGGGAGGCTCTGTTCGGTGGGGAGGCTCTCTTACGGAAGGATCCTTAAGCCCTACATCCTTAAGCTAACATCCTTAAGCCCGAGGAGGCAGGGAGGCTCTGTTCGGCAGGGAGGCTCTCCTTCACGGATATGGAAAACTCTTGGTATGGGGTAGGTAAGACCTAGGAATGGCACCCCCAATCATGATATGAGTCTGCGGAGTACGCTGTACCGTGTATGTCACATGGAGTACGATGTACCGCATGATGGTTATGTGTTGAGAAAGTCTGGTGAGGGATAATCCATCTTCATGCCAGCGTGATACCCCGCACACCTGGATGCGTGTGGTCTGGGATGATTTATGATGTAATGGTCCACATAGGCACTTTTGATATAGTGACCTAGTTTTTATACACATGCGTGAATTGCGAAATGAAAATGTGGTTGTGATTGTGAGTTGATTTGGTGGTATTTATGATATTGGTTTAAAAAGGAGGTTTCTTAATGAATTGCCCTTTTTAAGAAATTTAAATGAGATTGAGCATGAGATGATTTATACATGATGTTTCTACCATGTTTTATATGCCAATGTACATGATTTTGATACATGATATATATGTATACTCACATGGCATATGTTGGCTCTACCGAGAGGGGGGTGAATCGGTTTTCTAACAATTATGGCAAATTTTAAATTAATCACAATTTAATCACAAATGATAATGAGCAATATAGTGCAATATAACAATTTAATGCAAAGTAGGGAAGAGAGAAACAAACACAATCGTTTATAGAGGTTCGGCCAAACTCTTGCCTACGTCCTCTCTCCTTGACCTTCTTGTCAAGTGTTTTCTTTCTCTCTTTCAATAGAGCTTACACAGTTCCTTTTGCAGGTTAAGGAATAACCTCTCTACCCTTAGAATATAGAAATGTACTCACCCTTTTACAATGTCTCTCACTGAGGAACAATCCTCTTTTCGTTTTGGGTATGGATGAATACAGAATAAGGCTTTACAATGGGTAGTGCTAACAAAGCTTGTTGCACTTAAGCTTGTACAATGAATTTCAATTAATGAGCAATAGGGACACAAAGAATGAATGAATTAAAGCTTGAGAATGTTTGGAATGTGCAGCAATAGTGTCTCTATTCTCTTTGTCTTCAATGCTTGGTTAAATACTGAAAGATTGGTAGTTGGAGCATTAAATGCTATTTTTCCCGTTGTGATTTGCAGAAACTAGCCGTTGGGTACCTCCAGTAGAGTGCCAGATCGATCTACCATCTTGGCCAGATCGATCTCTTAGTTATAAATCCTGCAAGATTGAAGCACAAATACACAAGGAGATCGATCTCATAGGTTAGCAGATCGATCTGTTAGTTTAAAAATAATGAGGCAGATCGATCTGTCGAATAGGCAGATCGATCTCCTAATCTCTCTGTTTGAGGCAAGATCGATTTCCAGATCGATCTGCCATGCAATCTCGTAGAGAGTAGATCGATCTCTCAACAGCACAGATCGATCTCTTTAGCTCTCTGACTTTGAGGAGATCGATCTCTTCCTTACCAGATCGATCTCATAAGTTCTCTGTTTGAGTGTAGATCGATCTCTCAGATCGATCTATAGTCTTAAGCTCTTAAGGGAGATCGATCTCTTCATAGACCAGATCGATCTCTTACCCCTTGCAGATCGATCTCATTCTTCCTAAATACCTTTGTAAAGATTTAAGGCTTGCCAGATCGATCTCTTCCATCATGAGATCGATCTCTCATCAAGTAAAAACCTAGGAGATCGATCTCTCATCAGCCAGATCGATCTCTCATCAACAGAACTCTAAGTTCTGGTACTAATAACCTCTAAACATGTTTCTATATCAACTTAATGTTATAGAATTAACTTGTTTTGCCATTTCAAAATACATTAACTCAACAATCTCCCCCTTTTTGATATGACAAAACATAAGACAAACATGTTTAGTGAATTTTTGCAAAAGCTCCCCCTTTTTGTGAGCTCCCCCTTTTTTTTAGCTTTTTGGTTTTGTTACTTGCTTAACTCCCCCTCAATTTAATCATTCTTAGAAACCTTTATGTATCTTAGCACAAACAAACACACACACTTCTCCCCCTTTTTGTCATATCAATAACACGAAACTATAAAACTCATGGCATTTCAAAATTAATATTTTCATTAACACAACCAATAACAAGTCAAAAGGTATTTCATTCAAGCAAATTCATCATAATTAACATCAAGTAACTAACATGATATCACTAAACAAAAAACAAACACCTAAGGCCTAAGGTGAGGGAGGAACACGATCCGAAAGATTCTCAACGTGCGTGCGTGTGACTTGCAGCTCATCACACATTGCCTCTTGAGTTTCGTGAATCTTATCCACTCTTTGGTTTAATTCCTCGAACTTTCGCTGCTGAGATGCAAAGCCTACATCGATTTTCTGATGGAGTTCACTGATCATCTTCATAATGATCTCCATGTCAGCAGGTGAGGATGGCTGAGCAGAAGGTGGAGCAGTCGAAGACGATGGTTCCGGAGCTGGTGCAGCAGGTGGGGCCACAGGCGCATTGGAGGGATCTTCCTCCATGGCTTCAGCAGGCTGCTATTCCCTCTTTTTCTTCCAATCTCCCCGGAAGTCTTTGTAATATCCCATATGATGAAGGTACCCGATGTTGAGAACGCTCTTGGGAGAGGGCAGTTCTCCGGTTTCGCCGCTGCAGTCGACGCCAACTCGGTGGAGAAGATAGGCTACCGGTTGCAAAAAAACGATCATGGTAGCTTGTCCACGCACTATCTTCAGCCAGTCTTGGTATATGAAATGGACAAGATTTGGTTTTTAGCTTGTTGAGTGAATGTGATGGAGCCAAAAATGATCTAAGCGCCTAACGGTGGAATGACGGGTACCGAAAGGGCGGAGGTTCCAAGAGATTATGAGGTGGAGTAACCGAAGGTGCATTGGAAGGTTACTCGCCTTGTCCCCAGGGAGATCAAATTCAAAGGAGACTTCCTCATCTTCATTGGTCAAGCCTTCATTTTTCATGTGGAAGTCCTGAGCTAGGATATCAGTATCGACAAGAACGGTTTTACCCATGACATATGTTTTGAAATCGACAATTTTGCAAGTGTCATTTGGGTCAAAAATGAGTTCGGCATTGGAAAAGAATGCACGAACGAGATTTGGAGGGACAGGAGTGTTGATTTTTAAAAACATCATCCAACCAAATTCCTCAAATTTTGACACGTATGGAAAGTCTATGCGATTGAGGAAGGAAAAATCTATGGTTCGCCAATGCTTAATTGGCATGGTTGAGAAATATTCCTCATATCGCTTTCTTTTTGCTGGTGTTTTAAAACACCGATTGAAAGAAGCGATAGAAGGTGGAGGAATTGGTTGGGATGAGGAACCGGCCTCTATAGTGGTTCTAGGGGGTTTATGTCCTACTGTTTTATGCCTAGGCATGATTCTAAACTCTAAAGATGCGCTAAATAGATTCAAAAATGAGAAAAGCAATGAAACAGTACCTAGGTTTGCCCTAGAATTAAAATGAACACAAATTGAAGAAAAATTTTGAGAAAATCAGTAAGGAATGTTGGTTACAATACCAGAATTTGACACCGAGACGCAAGGAGGACCGTACGGAGATCGATCTGAGGAGAAATCGACAGTGATGGTGCGAGGGAATTTGGGAATTTGAAAGTTAGGTTTTGTGAAATTTGGGAAATTTTCGCGAGTTTATATACTTCAGGACACATGAGATCGATCTGTCGAGGCGACAGATCGATCTGTCACTTCCAGAAGCCAAGGGAGATCGATCTGTCGTATGGACAGATCGATCTGTTCGCAAACAGAGGCTTAAGGAGATCGATCTGGTACATGCACAGATCGATCTGGAGTTTAACCGAGGCTTAGAGAGATCGATCTGCCAAATGCATGGATCGATCTTCAGAATGCGAAAGCTTTGAAGAGATCGATCTGTCTTGGGGACAGATCGATCTGTATTTTAACAGAGACGGAAGGAGATCGATCTTATGGTTAGAAGATCGATCTGCTTAGCTTAACCTTGATGATTTAGGCTTGTTGGAAGTATAGAGATCGATCTATATTGCAAGGAGATCGATCTCTCATCCTCATTGCCAGAAAATCTTTACAAAAACTCTTTTAAAATCAATTTGAAACCAAGATTTTTGAAACACAAAAGTCTTAAGAGATATTCATGAGTCCTAATTCACCTCTAAGGATACAAAACCTATCTCTATCAAGTGGTTTGGTGAATATAGCTGCTATTTGATGTAAAGTATCAATGTACTCTAAGATTATATCCCCTTTTTGTACATGATCTCTAAGGAAGTGATGTCTAATTTCTATGTGCTTGGTTCTGGAGTGTTGAATAGGATTCTTAGACAGATTAATGGCACTGTTATTATCACATTTAATAGTGACTTGCTTCATGTCAATACCATAATCTCTCATTTGTTGTTTAATCCATAACACTTGAGCACTACAACTACCAGCTGCTATATATTCAGCTTCAGTTGTGGACTGAGCCACACTGTTTTGTTTCTTGGAGAACCAAGAAATTAACCTATTTCCTAAGAATTGGCAAGTACCTGAAGTACTTTTCCTATCTATTTTGCATCCTCCAAAATTAGCATCTGAAAATGCATGAAGGGCAAAAGTAGAGTCCTTGGGGTACCAAAGTCCTAGTGAGGGAGTGTCTTTGAGGTATCTAAAGATTCTCTTAGTTGCCAATAGATGTGATTCCTTAGGAGAGGATTGAAATCTAGCACAAAGGTATACACTAAACAAAATATCTGGTCTACTTGCAGTTAAATAAAGCAATGAGCCTATCATAGACCTATAGAGTTTAGTGTCTACACACTTACCACTTTCATCTTTATCAAGCTTGATGTTGGTGCCCATTGGAGTGGCTTGAGGTTTGCAATTGTCCATTCCAAATCGCTTGAGCAAGTCCTTGGTATACTTTGCTTGATTGATGAAGGTTCCATCCTTTGTTTGCTTCACTTGAAGTCCCAAGAAGAATGTGAGTTCTCCCATCATGCTCATCTCAAATTCTCCTTGCATGATCTTAGCAAACTCTTGGCATAAAGACTCATTAGTTGAACCAAAAATAATATCATCTACATACACTTGTACAACTAGTAAATCCTTATTTTTATTCTTGATGAATAAGGTGGTATCCACTTTTCCTCTTGAAAATCCCTTTTCTAATAAGAATTTTGACAACCTTTCATACCAAGCTCTAGGAGCTTGTTTTAACCCATAAAGTGACTTCTCCACCAATTTTTGATTTGAAGGAATTGAAATGGCTTTTATCACCCGTCATGTGCCTTGAGCATCCACTATCTAAGTACCAAGCTTCTTTTGTTTTAGCTTTGTGGCTATGCTCAATCACCTACAAAAAATCAAACTCAAGTCTTAGGTACCCAAATTTTCTTGGGTCCTTGGAGGTTAGTAAATGCAATTCTTGATCCCATTGGGATCCATTTTGCTAATGCATTACAGTCCTTGGAATGAATACCTCTTTTGGAATCCATATCCGTTTTACCCTTTTTCCTTTAAGAATCCTCATCTTTATATTGCAATAATGTGACTTATGTCCCTTTCTATTACAATATGAATAAGTAATTGCAGGTTTATTCATGCTCTTCCTAGCAATAAAACTCTTAAGATGGGTCTCCCTACTTTGTGCATTATATCCTAAGCCATTTTTGTCAAAAAATGCCCTTTGGGTTTCTAGCATGCTATCTAGCTTTTGTTGCCCCATGTGAAATCTATTAAAGGAGTTATGTAGATTGTTATTTTTCTCCTTAAGGTCACAAATTTCTAGATTTGAAATCTCTAGTTTCTTTTCACATTCTAATTTATCTTTTAACATTATCTCATTTTCCTTTTTTAATTTAGATATTAACTTTTTATACTTCATGCTCATACATTCATACTCTAATGCAAGATCATCAAATGCATCTTGCAATTCATCAAAAGAGTATTCATTGAGATTAGAAGTTACCTTTTCATCATCATCAATAGCCATGAAGCATAAGTTGGCAATGTCCTCATTTGATTCATCATCGGAGCAGTCACTGTCACTCCATGTTGCTACCATTGCCTTCTTTTTATGGAACCTATCATTGGATCTTTTAAGAAGAGGGCAGTTAAATTTTATGTGTCCAGGTTTTTTACATTCATAACACACAATAGAGTCTTTTCTACCTACTTCCTCTTGTTCTCTCCTATTGTTTCTCCTATTACTACTACTAGCTCTCATCCTCATGAACTTATTAAATCTTTTGGCAAACATTGCCATCTCAATATCCTCCTCACTGCCACTCTCATTTTTAATCTCCTCTTGAGCAGTGGATTTTAGAGCAACTCCCACTTTCTTGGGTGACTCTTCATTTCTTTTAAGTTTCATCTCATAAGTGAGCAAAGATCCTATCAATTCATCTAGGCACAATGTGTGAGGATCCTTAGATTCCTCAATTGCCGAGCTTCCCATGATTTAGGTAAGCTATTTAAAATTTTCTTTACCATTTCAATATTAGAATATATTTTTCCTAAAGATTTTAATCCATTAATTACATCTGTGAATCTAGTGAATATATCACTAATTGATTCTCTTTCCTTCATCCTAAAAAGCTCATAGTCATGTGTGAGCATACCTACTTTTGTCTCCTTCACTTGGGTTGTACCCTCATGAGTTATTGCCAATTTATCCCATATTTGCTTGGCATTATCACACCCGGAGACTCTATTGTATTCATTAGGACCTAAAGCACAAAATAATGTGTGCATAGCTTTAGCATTTAGCTGTGCACATTTAATGTCATTAGAATCCCATTCATCTTCTTCTTTGGGGATATCTCTTCCCTCTATTCTCTTTGTAGGGATTTGAGGTCCCTTAACTATAATTCTCCACACTTCATAATCATTTGCTTGAATGAATAACATCATCCTAGTCCTCCAATACGAATAATGTTCACCATTGAACATGGGAGGTCTAACCGTATAGTGCCCCTCTCCTACCAAACTAGTTGCTACATTGTTAAGAGCCATTTGATCGTTTCTAACTCTTAGGAAGTTGTTCCTATGTGATTAAAGAGTCCTAGCTCTGATACCAATTGTTGGCTCTACTGAGAGGGGGGTGAATCGATTTTCTAACAATTATGGTAAATTTTAAATTAATCACAATTTAATCACAAATGATAATGAGCAATATAGTGCAATATAACAATTTAATGCAAAGTAGGGAAGAGAGAAACAAACACAATCATTTATAGAGGTTCGGCCAAACTCTTGCCTACGTCCTCTCTCCTTGACCTTCTTGTCAAGTGTTTTCTTTCTCTCTTTCAATAGAGCTTACACAGTTCCTTTTGCAGGTTAAGGAATAACCTCTCTACCCTTAGCAATACAGAAATGTATTCACCATTTTACAATGTCTCTCACTGAGGAACAATCCTCTTTTCTTTTTGGGTATGGATGAATACAGAATAAGGCTTTACAATAGGTAGTGCTAACAAAGCTTGTTGCACTTAAGCTTGTACAATGAATTTCAATTAATGAGCAATAGGGACACAAAGAATGAATGAATTAAAGCTTGAGAATGTTTGGAATGTGAAGCAATAGTGTCTCTATTCTCTTTGTCTTCAATGCTTGGTTAAATACTGAAGGATTGGTAGTTGGAGCATTAAATGCTATTTTTCCCATTGTGATTTGCAGAAACTAGCCGTTGGGTACCTCCAGTAGAGTGCCAGATCGATCTGCCATCTTGGCCAGATCGATCTCTTAGTTATAAATCCTGCAAGATTGAAGCACAAATACACAAGGAGATCGATCTCATAGGTTAGCAGATCGATCTGTTAGTTTAAAAATAATGAGGCAGATCGATCTGTCGAATAGGCAGATCGATCTCCTAATCTCTCTATTTGAGGCAAGATCGATTTCCAGATCAATCTGCCATGCAATCGCGTAGAGAGGAGATCGATCTCTCAACAACACAGATCGATCTCTTTAGCTCTCTGACTTTGAGGAGATCGATCTCTTCCTTACCAGATCGATCTCATAAGTTCTCTGTTTGAGTGTAGATCGATCTCTCAGATCAATCTATAGTCTTAAGCTCTTAAGGGAGATCGATCTCTTCATAGACCAGATCGATCTCTCAACTCTAGCTTGAACCAGATCGATCTCTTACCCCTTGCAGATCGATCTCATTCTTCCTAAATACCTTTGTAAAGATTTAAGGCTTGCCAGATCGATCTCTTCCATCATGAGATCGATCTCTTATCAAGTAAAAACCCAGGAGATCGATCTCTCATCAGCCAGATCGATCTCTCATCAATAGAACTCTAAGTTCTGGTACTAATAACCTCTAAACATGTTTCTATATCAACTTAATGTTATAGAATTAACTTGTTTTGTCATTTCAAAATACATTAACTCAACATCATAGTTTTACTTCCTCATGCTCCTACTATGAACGATTTATGCATAACACTATCAGCATGTAGATAGAGTAGTTATCTACCATGCTTACATTATTGCCTTACTGAGCATGTGGTTGCTCATCCCACTCTATTTTCCCCCCTACAGAGTGTGCATAGTAGCCCAGTAAGGACTGAGGCGTGATATTTTGGACTCCGCTGCATCTCCATTGCTAAGAGGTATATACACAGTGATTCTTTTTGTATCTAAACAATGTAAAAGCACAGTATTCTTTTGAGTTGTAATTATGGAGGATGTAGATGTCAGTAAAACATGTATTCGTATAAGTACACGATTAAATGCAAACGTATGACATTGTTTTAATTAATTGAGAGTGAATGAGATTTGGTGTTTATTATTGACTCACAGCCCAACAGTGTGTGGTGAGTTTAGTTCACGACCGGGTAAGGTAACAGTAAAACGCGAAAAATTTTCAGTGATTTTCAGTTAAAGAGAATGGAATTGGGTCGTGACACATACTCCCACTTCCATGTCGGTATCGGTAGAGGCTGCAATAATCCTGCAGGTTTCTAATGCTCTACTTTCACCTGCTGACAAACAAGACACTAAGCGACATATTTAGCAATGTCTCTTTTCATTCCAGACCACCAATAAACCTTCTGAATGTTTTGATACATCTGGTACTCCCCAGATGTATCATGTACTTCGATGAATGAGCCTCTGATAAAATCATCCTCCCAATCTCTAGATCCTCAGGAACACATACTCTTCCTCTAAACCTCAATAAGCCATCAGTACTCAGCTCGATATCAATACCCACACCTGCCTGTATCTAACTCAACCAATCGATACATTGTCAATCGCTCTACTAAGCCTACTGAATACGACCAATCAACTCTGGGTCCAATCTCATACTAGCCATGATATCTAACCTCTCTGGTCCAAGTGGGGTTACATCCATACTGAGGTTCATAAATTGTTCCAATAATTCATGTTCTCGTACCATTATATAAGACACCAACTGTAGGTTCTTCCTGCTCAAAGCATCGACAACTATATTTGCCTTACCCGGGTGGTACATGATCTCACAATCACAATCCTTAAGGAGTTTGAGCCATCTCCTCTGTCTCATATTTAACTCTTTCTGCGAGAACAGGTACTTAAGGGTCTTATGATTTGTGAAAACCTAAAATTTCTCTCCTTAGAGATAGTGGCGCCATATTTTCAAAGCAAACACCACAACCGCCAACTCTAAATCATGTGTTGGATAGTTCCTCTTGTGATCTTTTAACTGTCTATATCCATAGGCAACTACCTTCCCATCCTGCATAAGCACATAACCCAGTCCCTGGTGTGATACATCTGTATACACCGAGAAACCTCCTGAGTTAGTAGGAATGGTGAGAACTGGATCAGTGGTCAATCGACGCTTAAGCTCCTCAAAACTCTCTCACATGCCTCATCCCATACAAACTTAACATATTTACACCTGAGACGTGTTAATGGAGTAGCTTATTTGGAGAAACCCTATACAAATTTTCGATAATACCCTGTCAATCCCAGGAAACTTTAATCTCAGTAACTGTCTTGGACTGTTCCCACTGTACAACTGCCTCTATCTTGGATGGATCCACTGATACCCTATCCTTCGACACAACATGCCCCAGAAATGAGATATGCTCTAACCAAAAGTTACACTTGTTGAGTTTGGCATATAACTCTTTCTCTCGGAGGGCCTGTAGAATTATCCTTAAGTGCTCCTCATAATCTTCCCTGGACTTGGAATAAACCAATATGTCATCAATAAACACAATCACAAACTTGTCCAGGTATGGCTTAAAGACATCATTCATCAATGCCATAAATACTGCAGGGGCATTCATCAATCCGAATGGCATAACCAAAAACTTTTAGTGGCCATAACGGGTACGAAATGCTGTCTTGGGTACATCTCCACTCTGTATCCTTAACTGATGATACCCTGACCGCAGATCTATCTTAGAAAAGACCTATTCTCCCTGGAGCTGATCTAACAAATCATCAATTCATGGAAATGGGCACTTATTCTTAATGGTGGCCTTATTCAATAACTAATAATCTATACACAGTCGGAGGCTTCCATCCTTCTTCCTTACAAACAGAATCGGTGCTCCCCAAGGTGAGACACTCGGTCTAATAAACCCCTTCTTCAGTAACTCTTGCAGCTATTTCTTTAGTTCTTCCAACTCAATCGGAGCCATCTATACGGTGGTTTAGATATCGGCTCGATACCAGTACTAGCTCTATGCAAAATTCCATTTCCCTGTCAGGTGGTAGCCCTAGTAAATCGTCCGAAAAGACATCAAAAAATTCTGTAATTACTAGTATGTCTCTCAATTATGAGTGTGCCTTATCTATGTCAACCACGTATATAATGAACCCTTCACATCATTCTTCCTACCATTAGTAACATAAACCACCACATTAACATTCAAAATAAACAAATGAATCTATATCTCAAATGTTATGGATAAAAATTATACTCTTTTCATTTATAGTGATCATGTTCTTTCATTTCATCTCACAAATCTTACAACATGATTTTCTATCTCTGGAAATATTAATGTCTTAGCATGACAATCTATAACAACATGATTGGCAGCCAACCAATCCATTCCCAATATTACATCAAAATCATTCATATTCAATAAAATCAAATTGGCTGTCATTTCTTTTCCCTCTATCTTTAACTTAAAATCCCTACATACATGCTCAGTCAATTGACTATCATTCATGGGTGTAGAAATCATCAACATTTTATCCAACAATGTAGGTTTAACATGCTTTAACAATTTATGTGTAAAGGAAGGCAATATGAAGGAATGTGTGGCACAAGGATCAAATAATACCAATGCTTCTAAATCAAAAATTAGGATTGTACCTTTAATCACATCTATCGAAGCATTTACGGTGTCCTAATCCAGTGCATGTACTCTTTCTCTGCTCACACCCGCTGCCTATTTCCCTTTTTCTTCAGTCGTGGCCCTCCTCCTCGAGGTAGCTGTCTCAACTGGAGCTCTCTCTGGCTCCTTGCCCTTCTATGGGGCAACCTCATTTGTCTAAGAAAGAAATCTCAAAATATGTTCGGGTTTCCCACACCTATAACATGATATATAGGGCATCTAACATGGTCTAGTCCCATGGTATCTACCACATACATTGATCAATCATAGGTCGTGGTCCTTCAATAACAATACCCTCGATGTAGTCAAAGCCGGGTACACGAGAGGTCTAGCAGCTCTCTCCTACACCTCCTCAATGTTAGGCCTTTTCTCAAAAAATCTCTGGCCTCCTCTCTTGGCCACTTTATATATCCCGAATCTCTTCCAGTCTCTGTCTCTTCTGACACTAATCCTCCCAAGCTCGAAAGCATTTCGCTCAAAATCTTGCTCGCATAACTGAGCCCTGTGTACAGCCTCCTCATAAGTAAGTACGTCAAATAGGGCTAGCTTAGTCCGGATGGCCAATCTCAATCCATCAACGAACTTCTGAATCTTTTGAGTCTCACTACCCATTGTGTCCGGGTCATATCTCCCCAAAGACAAGAATCTCGACTCATATTCAACCACAATACGGTTTCCTTAAACCAAATTCATAAATTCCATCCGCAACTTCCTATGTACGGTGGCTGGGATGTACAGCCTCTTGAGGGCCTCTAAAAATATCTCCAGGTGATCTCAGAGTGTCTAGCCCTCAAAATAGCCTCGATGGATCTCCACTAGTGCTCTGCCTCGCCCTTTAACATAAACACGGCAAAGGACACTTTCTCTACTGAGGTACATCAAAAAAATCTGTATAATTTCTCCATCTCATAGACCCAATCCTCTGTAATCACCGAGTCCTTTAACCCTCAAAATACTAGAGGTTTCAACTCCTAAAATTGGCTTAGCCTACTCAGCTCGCAATCATACCCCAAATCATTATTGCTCTGCTATGGTGCAATAAGTAAAGTTGTATCCTATACTGGGGGTGTCACCGTCTCAGTAGCCTGAGGTCTCTCTGCCTTTGCAGCTGCCTGTCCAGTAGTAGGCTGTGCTGTGAGACCTTATCTATCACCGCCACCTAATGCCTGTGTGACTATCTCCATTAGGCTCTTAATACTCCATTCTATCCTAAAAAAGCGTGCCTTGATATCCCTTAGTCTCTCTATAGGGTTCTGAGGAGCCTGGTCAGTCTGTGGTTCAGCACGACTCTCAGGCCCACCTCTACAACCTCTAACACGTGTTCTCGCCCCTCTACCTCGGCGTGTAACAGGCATAATGTCTAACTTCCTGTATTCACAATCACTTATTAGACTCAATCCATCAAGGTATACACAGTTATATCTAAACAAAATCACAGTAATATGAGGATGTACTTTTCCTACGTTTTATTACTGACTCATATCAAGCCAACTCAACTCTCATACCAATCTCTATCACGACCCTTTTTATCCCTTTTTAACCCTAAATCACTATAAATTTTCATATTTTCCTTTCCTTACCCGGTCATGAACAAACTCACCTCTACACAGTTGGGCTTTGAGGCAGTAATAATCATTTTCCAAATAAATCAAAAGTATTGTCATACATCCAAATGTTAAGTGGTATGTTCATACATACTATGTGTTATAACATTTACATCCCTTATATTACAAATTCAAATGATCATTATGCTTTTATATTGTTTAGATATAAAAAGAATCTCTGTGTATATACCTCTGGGTGATGGAGATGCAACGGATGTCTCAGCAAAATGCCTCAATCCTCATTGGGCCACTATGTACTCTCTGTAGAGAGGGAAAAGTAGAGAGGGATGAGCAACCACACGTTCAGTAAGACAATAATGCAAGCATGGTAGATAACTACTCTATCTACATGCTGATAGTGTTATGCATAAATCGTTTATAATTGGAGCATGAAGAAATAAAACTATGCCACATGTATATACATATATCATGTATTGAAAATCATGTAAATAGGCATAAAACATGGAAATATCAACATGTAAAACCAACACATGCTCATTCTCATTACTTCTCATCACAAAAGGGAAATTCATTTAAGAAACATCCTTTTAAATCACATCACATCTCATCACAATTCAAATTATCATTTCTTTAAATCACAAATCCCACAAGGCTCGACCCCTCCCTCGGGTTTACCTTGGACAAATCACAATCACACTTATGTATAAAAACCATGTGGTATTATGTAATGTTATATGAGACAAGTTACTATATCTCAAAGACTGTTGGATAACTATGTCATAAATCATCCCAGACCACACGGATCCCGGTGTGCGGGGTATCATGCTGGAATGAAGGTAGGTTAGTTCTCCACCAGACTTTCTCATCAGTAACTCAATCACGTGGTACAGCGTACTCCATGTGATATACACGGTACAACGTACTCCGTGAACCCATATCATGGTTCGAGGTGCCAACCATAGGTCTTAACTACTCCAACACCAAGTGGGAATATCCATTAATATCAGGTCCTAGGCCCTCATGGCCTTGCTCACCCCTTTTGGGTTCCCTGAATGGATTAATGTCAGGTCTTAGACCCTTTTGGCCTTACTCGCCCCTTTTGGGTTCCCTGAACACCAGTCCAAATTAATTTCAGGTCTCAGCCCCTTATGGCCTTACTCGCCCCTGTTGGGTTCCTTGACACCAATCCGTGTTATCCTCACCGTGGCATTATACATACCACAGTGTGAAAACCCATGCGAGCTAAGCTATGGCACGATTCATGCATCATCAAGAAATATCCTTGTACGAGCAATGCTCTAGTACGACATTTACCATAAAAATATGAAGAAAACCATGAACGAGCAGAGCTCCAGTACGATTATATGCATAAGAAACCACTCAAAATCTACGTACAAGTCGAAGCTCCAGTACGGTTATACAAAACATCATTAAAATCAAATACAGGTGTGAGTAAGCTCCAACACATTTTATACAAGTGAAAATACTAAAATCCCGTGTGAGCTAAGCTCCAGCACAATTTAATTCACACAAACACGATAGGCGACTCAAAATCAACCAAACCAATCTCAAAATCACGATTAGCACCTCTTATGTGCTATTTCACAAAGTCGTTTTAATACTAGCCAACCCATACATTAATTCGCTTAAAACAAAGTAATGTGTTTCGTTAAACCATTGAAAACATATGATTTATGCAATTATTTTCCTTACTATCCCCTTTTCAAGAATCATTTCATAATCCAAATCATATACATACTTGTATCAATTCACACATACCAACAATCATTTTCTCAAACAATCATGCATTTCATAAACGCCCTATATTCACCCACAAATTCAAAGTACGAGCAGCTATCTCTATATACTTACAGAATTACCTTACCTGGAATCGCGTCGCTTGATTCCACTTCCTTAGAGCTGCTTACTTGTGTGGTTTGATTCATCTCCAGCGAACTCTCCAGAACTGAACGAAATTGTACATCGCACCAATTTAGTCCAATACGACGTAACTCTCATGTTTGCCATAGTCTATTCAACCTATAGCTTCCATTAACACTTATAAGGCCTAGTTTTGTTGTTCTAGTCATAACTCAAGTCTATCGATTCTTTTAAGCCTATTGATTCATACTAAATTGATATTAAATCGATATTAAGCTCATAGTGTTCATATTTCATCAATTTCTTCACTATGGCATTTTATCAACATCTTATATATATATATATATATTTCCATAAATAGACTATCCTCATAATGTAACTTCATTTACCTATCTCAATTCATTCACATTATCTCATGAACACTTTTGCATACCCATAAATCATCAACTCCCTCAACCTACATTTTCTCACACTAGACTTATTCTAGGCTTTACTTGTTCCATTACATCCTAGGTAGTTTTAACCATTAATACTCATATAAATCAACTCCAAAATCAACAAATAGGCAAATGTGCTTGGGCTGAAGTATTAGAAACTTACCAATCTAGTTTCTCTTCTTACTCCAAAGGAAAATGTCCCTTACTCCTTCAATCTAACAAATGGGGCTTTGATTCCAAAGTATGTTGTTATTCTCTTGGATAGGAACAACTTGTATTTAATGATCTTTCCTCAAATCTTACTGAAAGTAGGATGATTTAGACAGAGAAAATTAGGTTTTGGGTTGAAAATGGAGAAATGGGGGTTTGTTTCCGTGAATTACAGATTTCACTGCTCCGATTTATAGAATTGGTTGATGAGATCGATCTGTCGAGGATATAAGATAGATCTGGTCCTCTTAAATCCCTCATTTTCACTCCAATTTTAATGCATGAGATCGATTTTTCAAAAGCTTGAGATCAATCTGTCTCAGGAAGAGAGTTAAGGAGATCGATCTGGCTAAGGTTTGGATAAACTGAAGCAGGAGGAATTTAGAGGCAGCGTTGGTCCCGTGACGATGAAGTTCGGTTTGGAAACTCTTCAGGTATATATGATCAAGACCTTGAGGAAAGAAGAGAAACCGAGAAGCAAACAAGATACAAGAGAAGATAGCAGAAACGAAGCTAGGAAGGTAGCTCCCATCTCCTCGTCCTTGATGAGCGAAACATAGGCGACAGTGAACTGAAAAATGCGATGAAGCAAGAAACCACAAAGAACTAAGCTGGAGCAGTGTCCAGTTAGAACATCACTTCCTATTGTGGCGATGGAGCGAAGCAGACCTGACCGCTGTGGTATGCGCGACCAATAGGACACGAAAACAGGGCTCTCTCTCTCTCTCTCTCGACATTGCTGGAAAACGAAACATCTCGACTGGAAACGGTGGTAAGAGGCAAAACTAAGAGCAGAGAGAGTGGTGATGTTAGTGGCGTCGTAAACTAAAGGAAGTGGTGGAAGGGATGGTAAGGATGATGAGCATTTGCCGAGGGAGAAGAAACGGTGAAAAAACAGAGAACGTGAAACAAAGAAAAGAAGAAAAAGGATTTTTTGGTGTGAATGAAGGAAAAAAAAGAGGCAAAATATATATGTGTGTATAAATGTATATATATATATATATGTATTAGAGAAGATAAGAAATAATGAAGGGAGAAGAAAAGCACTCCAAAAATTTTGGAAAAACTCGAGGAGGGTAATTCAAAAATATTTATTGGAAAATTCCAAGGAATGAACCGAGTAGATCGAACCCACTAATTTCAGACGTGGTGACTTTGAGGACTGCGGGTAAACATTGAGGTAAGGAAAATTTCGTGTGCTGTTAGAGATAAATTACACGTATTTTTCTGATGCTTTGTCGATATAAAATTTAGGTTGTATTTCTATTGTAGAAAAATATTCGCATATTGTTAAAAATATCTGTGTATATTTTCTAGGTATTTGAGACTGCGAATTTTAGGAAAAAAAATTTTAGTCACTTGCATTATAGAAAACCTTAGACTAGTTTTACGCTTTAGAATTTAAGGAACAGATTTAAAACTCTGTAAAATGACCTGATTTTCAAAATAGTATTATTTAGCCTATTTAAATAGCTATTGAGTAGTTTTTAAAATTATTTGTGAAAAATCTAAAATTTTGAAATTATATTGAAAATTCGTGTTTTGTGAAAATGGGCAAGACCAGCCCCTTTTACACTATTTTATGAGCTGAAACGGGATTAAAGTATTTGAGGTTAAAACTGTGCCAGTCAGGCGTGTACTGTTGTGTGATCTTGCACTACCTACTTGCACGTGATTTAAAGCATTTTGATGTTAAAATCGTACCTGTCAGGCATGTATTGTTGTGTGATGTTGCACTACCTGCTTGCACGTGATTTGAGGTAACAAGGCGATAGTGTATTTATCATTCATACTGAGTGGTGAATGATTTACGAGAAACTTATTTGTGCCACAAGTATATAGGTAGTGTATTTATCTACCCGCCACGTGTTTTTCTTACTGAGCATGTTGAGGTCACCCCCTTACTTTCCTCTACAGAGTCCCTCTGCAGCTGGGATCGCTTTCATTAGTAAGGCATTCCACATAGTTATGATTTCGCGGAGCATATTTCTGCATTGAAGGTATACCCAGGTTTAAACAATTCCTTTGGATCAAAAATTTTTGTAAGTACAGTAATGCATACAAGATATGTCTGGGGAATGTGAATATATTTCTATTTAAAATTTGTTACTAAGAAAGAAAATTAATCATACTAAATTATTGTTTTGACATAATATCAACTTGTAGCCCAACCGAAATGTGTATAATTCGGGTCGTTACTGTGTTGTACGGCCTGACTCGCACTGACGAGATGTGCTTGAGCGCGTGTTTACTATGTCACATGATCCGACTCGTACTGATTTGAGACAAAGGCGATAATTAAACCATGTTGCACTTCTGTCTGTTCTGTATATGTTTTTGTGGTCCACGGAGTATGATGTACCATCCAGCGCATGCAAGTACGATGTATCGTGTTTCTGATTCTGATTCTGGTTTTTGGACATTCTAATATGTGAGTCATTTGGGTAGTTGTCCACTCCCATGACAATTGACATCCTAGCACACCTGGCTCGTGATTGCCCGAAGTCACCGACATTGGCCAATTTTCATTTTTGATATCTGATATAGCATGCTTTGTCTTGTCTCATCTATTTGATTTTCTGATCTGATCGTATAAACTGGTTTGACTATACGGAACTATGCTTTTCTATTGTATACACCGTGGGGGCCACCTCTTGAATCCTGTAGGGGCAAAGTGCCACACAATTTTCGCTTTAAAAAGTAGTTAAAGTTTTAGAAACGGTGTTGATTTTAGTTCCATATTTATACTGAAATTGCTATGGATTTTTCGACTCTTATTTTTTTTTAGAACTGGCAGTGGCTCTATGATTATTTGAAAATCTTTCTGAATTGTCTACATGGACTATGTTATCTGGAACTGTTTGTTTCTTCTACGAAAAGTTTTTGGGATTCTATGTTTACTACAGTAACTAATTACACAACCGATATTGTTTTTATTTTCTGAATTCTGATTCTGATAACTGAGAATTTGCCAAATTATTTGTATACATTTATAAAAATTTTCTAGTTTTTGGCATACATATATTTTAGGTAGTGTATTTATCTACCTGTTATGGGGTTTTTCTTACTAAGCATGTAAGCTCACCCCTTACTTTCCTACACAGAGCCCCCTAGTAACTTGGCCCACTTCCGTTAGTAGGGCATTTCACACAACTGTGATTTCGCAGAGTATATTTCTGCGTTGAAGGTATACCCAGTTTTAAGAAATTCTTTCGTATCTAAAATTTTGGTAAGAACAGTAATGTATACGAGATGTGTCTGGGGATGTAAACACAATCACATTGTAATGGAATTGTTTTATGTTTAAATTTGTCATTAAGAAATAAAAATAAATGGGACGATTTAGTGTTCTGACCGATTATCGACTCGTAGCCCAACCAAAATGTGTGTAATTTGGGTCGTGACATATCTCAATTCGCTTTAATTTCTAGTAACTTAAAATATTGGAGTAGAATTTGTAACTTTAACTTTTCTTCTCTTTTCACTTCACCTTTTTTTCCTTTTTTTCCTTTCTTTCACTTTTTACTTTGTTTTTGTTTTCTTCTTTTTCTTAAAGACATCCTTGCTTACTTGAACCTAGCTTAGGACTAGTGTCAATAGGTAAAATCACAATATAAATATCACATACTCAATCATATTAAATCAGGCATTCATTAAAAACTCTTTAGAAAGTACTCATTTTAACAATTATAACAATTAAAATATTTTCAACTCTTTTATAAAACGTTATTTAAGTTAGAATTAATCATCAAAAGAGAAAAACACCATCATCTTTTTGACTCACACTTTAAACTTTTTCTTTATTAAACCCCTAAAACCGAAAATATCTCTTAAATAAAAAAAAATGACTCCTTCTAATATATAGTGCTACTAATTTTCTTATAATTTTGACAAACAAATTTTAATATTAAGACTGAAATAAAAAAAACCCTAATTATACTAAAAACTGTCCAAATATTAAGTAACAAATTGACAAACACAAATGCATAATATTAAATTTTGACAAAAAAGAAAATCCTAATATAAAGTTGACAAAAAAAATTGTTTAATTTTTTTTTAAAGATTAAAACCACTTCTCCCACACACTGAATTCTTATTTTGTCCCCAAAATAAGTCATCATGCAAAGAAGAAATAGATTGACTCAAAAATTAAAAGAAAAAGTTAGTGATACTCTCTTTTTATAGTCCTTGGGTTGCCTCTCAAGTAGCGCATTTGTTTAATGTCGTTTACTCGACTTCATTAACTTGCTCACCCAACTCCAACCTTCAAATTTGTTTTTGGGTCTTGAGTTCTTCCTTCTCAAGATTCTTGCTTATGGATGCTTCTAACTCATCTTTACCATGGAGTTCAAAACTTTTCTTTTCATTGGCTTTTAATTTTTTTCTTGAAAGTATAAAGTTCTTTTAAGAACTTAGCATAGTAAGGTACTTGCCTAATGGCATCAAGAAGAGGAATATTAATTTTCGGGGTACTTGCCTAATGGCATCAAGAAGAGGAATATTAATTTCCACCTTTCGAGAGGTCTGTAAAATTTTCTTATCATTTTCTTCCTTGTTAAATCTTGCAAACCTATTAGGAAAAAGAGGGTGGTAAGTAAAAGTATTAAAAAGAACATTTTTTCTCTTACCTTCAGTAAAGGTTGTTCAATGGTTTCTTTCTCTTCTTGAATGGTTTCAGTTGTTGCCATTGAAGGTTCATTTGCTTCTAATTCCATACCACTCTGTAAGATTATAGCACTATCATTCTCCTTTGGGTTTAAGCATCGTGTTGAAAGATAAATTTTCCAATTCTTATTCTACTAATCTACTTATCGTGGCAACCAATTGAGTCATTTGATTTTTCAAGTTTTTGATTTTAGCCGTTGTCTCTTGCATGTCCATCCATGTTTGTTGCAAATTCAATCATGTTTCCTGTTGAAATATTAAATTACTATTAGTAAGAGATTTAATCATATCTTTAAGAGTCATACCTTGGTTTTGAGGGGGATGGTTATATAGGAATGGTGCATTGTAATCCTTTCGATAATTCCCATAGTTTTAATTGAGATGATCCCACCATCTTTATCACGACCCTTTTTCATCTAAAATCATTATAAATTTTTCGTTTCATTCGTTAACTTACCCTGTCGTGAACAATTTCCTACACCAAATAGTTGAGATATGATTCGGAGCTAGTTACCTCATACTATACACAATATCACTTAACATTTATATACAATAACTGTAGAATTACATTAATTTCATTAATTCATACGTGTCTACAAATATTTATATCCCCCAAATTTACATTTCCAAAAGTATTACTATGCTGTACTTGTTTAGATAAAAAACGATATTAATGTGTATACCTCTCAGCGATGGGTAGCTGCGGACACTGGGAGTGCAAGTCTCTGCTTGCTCTCAACCACTATGGATGCTCTGTGGAGATAGAAAGTGAAAGGGTGAGAACCACACGCTCAGTAAGGAAATAATGTAAGTAGGTAGACAGCTACACTATCTACGTGCCTATAATGACATGATATCAAAATCATTTACATCTTGAGCATAAGTTAGATTAAAACCATGCCACATGAACATGTATATAGTATATGAAAAACTCATAAAAACAAGCATAATATCACATGGAAAATCATAGTGTAAAACATCTTATGCTCATCGTTTCAAAACTCATCATAATTTATTTAAATCAAATCTAATCCTGCCCTTCGGGCATACCCTGTGCATAAAATCACATTTCCTTTTTAAAACAAAATCACGACTATCACCCCTTCTTCGGGTCTACCCAAGTCTATCAATAAAACATGATATCACGTGAGGCATGTAGGTTACATTTCGAAAACAAACTAGGAATAATGGTCATGTATAAATCCCTGTGATCTCAGGCTACGCGGATCTCGGCGTGCGGGGCATCACAACTGCAACGAGAGGTGAGGTGAGGTCAACCTACTCATGCAATAACTCAACCAGCTAGTCATCAAGACTACACGGTATAATGTACTCCATGTGACATACATAATACAACATACTATGTGGATCCGCACGGTCTAAGGGTACCTGCCATAGGTCTTAGCCCACATCATTGTCAAGGGTGCCCACCATAGGACTTAACTGTTTGTTTGGGGTGCCTGCCATAGGATTTAGCCCACATCATGGTTTGGGGGTGCCTACCATAGGTCTTAGCCATCATATACCATGCCGGTAACCATTTCATGTCTCAAAACACGCGTCCGATGTATCATCTCACCGTGACACACAGTCTACAGGAGGCATCAACACAGTTTTCTATAAAACATGTCAAATCTTCGTACAAACAACGCTCCAGTATGGCTTTCATGCACAGTAAATCAGTAAAACCTAGTGTATGTAGGGCTCCAGCACTATCAGCATGAATCAAAACATCAAAATCTAGTGCGAGCTAAGCCCCAACACTATTTACACTCACATAAATATGATAGGTGGCTTCGGTTTAAAAATCAAGTATTTTCAAAGATACAACATAACACATGATCCATGCTTTTTCATGCAAACATGCAAAGCAATAGCCAACCTATCCTCATTTCATTCGTATCAAAGCATTTCACCATGAAAACATCAAAGTCATGAAAAATCGATGCATTTTAGGATCCTTACTACCCCTTTCATAGAATTCCTACCATGGTAAAGTCATCTTTTCTTTCCTTATCTTTGAAACCTTTCTAAAAAATTCTTAATGCATTATTAGATAGCTAGAGAAATTCACACCCTATGATTCCCTCAAAATACGTATAGCTATCTTTAGGCACTTACAAAACCCCCTTACCTCGAATCACGTTGAGTGTAGTACAAGTTCCACCGTTAGAAGCTCGTCCAATCCAATTTGCTCCTAATCCCATCTCTGGAGCTGCAAACATTCATCAATCACTTCATCACAATCGATATATCTTATCGGACCTTCTAGTATTAAGCTTGGTCCATTTTCACATTTGGCCATCATTATGCTATTCCTAGTCACTTAGCTAGTAACTCACTTAGTTATCAAATCAAGCATGTGACTTGCATGCTCTAACCTTAGTTCATCCATTTATCCATGCATTTCACAATTACCATATATGCACATTTCATTATTTTATCCAATCCCATAATTTGCTTTCACAACACAATCTCAAAGTCATGCATTCCACCATATCCCATTTTCTCACACTAACCTAATTTTAGGTCTTTGTTGATTCATCACATTCTAGGTAGTTTCAACCAATGATACATACACCAATCTACTCCTAACAATATCTTAATATACATACTTAGAGTTGGTGTATTGAAAACTCACATAGCTTGACTTTTCTCTTGTCCGAAATCGAAAGATCTTTTTGCTCGTTCAATACAACAAACCAAATGCTGATTTCAAGCTATGTCGTTCTCCTCCTCACAATGAACAACTTTGCTCTAATAGCTTTTCCCAAATCTTTTTGGAAGGGTATGGTATTCTAGAGAGAGAAAGCTTGGTATTTTAGGTAAAAATAGAGGAGGAGGGTTAATTTGCTGAAGAATGAGGTTTGGCCCTCAAGTTTTTTTAGGATAAAAATGAGGAGATCAATCTACTAGGGTGAAGATCGATCTTCCTTTGGTTTTTTAAACTATCGAGATGTTCAGGCATGAAAGGTGGGATCGATATGCTCTTTTGGGGAGAGATCGATCTGCTCTAAGCAGAAGCAAATGGAGATCGATTTGCACTTAGGAAGGGATCGATCTCTGCTAGACAGAAGCAAATGCAGATCAAACTGCTCATTGGGGAGATCGATTTGCTCAATAGGGATCGATATGCTCTTGGCAGAATCAACTCGAAATTGTTCTACTTGACCAAGGGATCGATCTGCTTTGAATAGGAGATCGATCTAGCGTTCATTTGCAAGCTTTTTACTATAATTTTTCTAGAATTTCCAAAGGAAAACTTGCATTCGATTGCTTCACTGGTCATTTTGCAATCTATTCACACTTTAAGCATGAAAAAGGTTCACTTCTTATTAGTTTCATGTTATGGAACTTATGTGTACTACTTGAAATCGGAGAGGATACACAAAATTCACAGTCCATGCATTATCATTTCATGTTTTAAATCCTTATCTTCAGTTTGAATGCTTTAAGTTCCATTAGTTTCACTTAGGGCCACTTCAGCCCTTATTTAACTTTTACTTGTATCATGATACTCATTTATCCTATTTGTAATTCATTCACATTTATATAATCCAAAAATCATCTATCTTATAATTCTATTAACATATCATAGAGTCATATATACATGGGGTCTCACAATCTCCCCCACTAAAAAAATTTGGTCCTCTAAATTGGAACCAAATCAGTCTGTGAACAACTTGGGATACTTCCCCTGCAGCAAACTCTCTAACTCCCATGTACCTTCTTCTACAGTGTGATGCTGCCAAAGGACTTTCACCAAGGAAATTGTCTTTGATCTCAACACCTTCTCCTTCCTATCCAATATCCGAACCGACTTCTTAACATACGACATGTTCTCGTTGAGCTCCAACGGCTCATATCTGATTACATGTGCTGTATTCGGGTGGTACTTCCGTAACATAGAGATGTGGAAGACGTTGTGAACACCTGATAGCTCAGGTGGTAATGCTAGCCTGTAGGCCTTATCTCTCACTCTATCAAGCATCTCAAAGGGTCCAATGTAATGAGGACTTAGCTTTCCTTTTTTCTCGAACCTCGTTATACCCTTGGAAGTAAAAACTTGTAGAAATACCAATTCACCCACTGCGAACTCTAATGGTCTCCGTCTCCTGTCAGTATAACTCTTTTATCTGCTCTGAGCCGTCTGTAACCTTTCACAAATCAATTGGACGTCCTTAGAGGCTTATCTCACTAAGTCGGGAGTAAATATCAGTCGGTCACCTACCTCTTCCCATCCAATAAGGGAATGACATCCAATACTCGAATGATAACTATTATTATAGGTAAACTCTGCGAGTGGCAAATGGTCATCCTAGGAGCCCCTAAAATCCAATACACACGCCCTCAACATATCCTCTAGGGCCTGCATCGTCCTCTCTTATTGACCATCTGTCTGAGGATGGAAGGCTGTACTAAAACTCAGTTGGGTCCCTATCGCTTCTTGAAAGTGTTCCCAAAAGTAGGAAGTGAAGAGGGCATCTCGATCAGAAACAATGCTCACTGGAACACCATACAACCTTACTATCTTGCACACATATAGTTCTGCCAATGTACTCAGAATATCTGTGTAAGACCAGTATTTTTAGATGTAAACTTTATGAGTTCATAAGTAAGGTGATGTACTTATAATGAGAAGCATAAGTGATGTAAAGTCCATAAATTCAATGTACATAATTATAATAAGAGTTTGTGATGTATGAACAAGTTTCATTATGTATGAATATGAGGAAATAGACTTTTGTATGTGATGAATGTGAATGGAATGAAAAATGAGTGGTGTGGTAAAATGGAATGAAGTTGTACTTCCCTTTAGTTGGTATGGTATACTTTTGGTTATACAATGAATGCACACAAGTTTTAATGTGTATAAAGTATGAATAGATGTCATTTTCAAGTCTTGAAGGTGGTTGGATGAGAAAATGACCATGACAGCAAATTGAGGATGTTTTGTGTGACGTTATTACAAAAAATTGTAGCAAAATCTAGAAAATATGAAGGCCAGATCAATCCCATAGGATGAGAGATCGATCTGGAAGAGCCAAAATGTTCTTATTTGAGAAATGGAATAGGCCAGATCGATCTCCAATAAAGCCAGATCGATATGCTAAACATTTTATAATGAAAAGATCGATTTTGATGCAAACAGATCGATTTTCTTAGCTCTCGAGTTGGAGCAGATCGATCTCCCCTGGATGCAGATCGATCTCCTTAAGCTACTGTCTGGGACAGATCGATCTCAAGCCCTCGACAAATCGATCTCATGCTTAAAAATGTCGAGGAACTGAGGGATTTAAGAGGACCAGATCGATCTCATGCTTCGACAAATCGATCTCACCAAGCAATCTCTATAAATAGGAGCAGTGAAATCTACAGATTTCGAGAAACAATCCATCTCTTCCATTTCAACCTAAAAAAATTCACTTTCTCACTCCTAAATCCACCTATTTCCAATAAGATTGAGGGAAAACCATTAGATACAAAGTTGTTCTTATCAAAGAGAAGAACAACATACTTTGGAATCAAAGCCTCATTTGTGGTATTAAAGGAGCAAGGTGTATTTTCAGTTGAAGCAAGAAGAGAAACTAGATTTGGTATGTTTCTAACATTTCAGCCCAAGTACATTTGGTTATTTATTGGTTTTTGTAGTTGATTTGTATGTATATTGATGGTTAAAGCTACCTAGGATATGATGGAACTAGTGTGACCTAGAAAACCTAGAATAAATCTAGTGTGAGAAGATATGGGTTGAATGAGTTGATGATTTATGGGTATTGCAAAGTTGTTATTGAAGCAATATGAATCATTTGAAATGATTAAATAAAGCCACATTATGAGTTTAGAGGATTTATGAAAATAAGTACGTAAGATGTTTGATAAAATGCCACAGTGAAGAAATTGATGAAATATGAACACTATGAGCTTAATATCGATTTGGTATGAACCAATGGACTTAAAAGAAATCAATAGACTTGAGATACGAGTAAAATGATAAAACGAGGCCTTATAAAGATTAATAGAGACTATAGGTTAAAATCGACTATAGTGAACACAAGAGTTAAGCTATATGGACTAAATCGATGTGATATACGACTTTGTGCAGTTTTGAAAAGTTCGTTGGAGATGAATCGAACCGTACGAGTAAGTAGCTCTAAGGAAATGGAATCACGTGACATGATTTCGAGTAAGGGAATTTTGTAAGTATATAGAGATAGCTACTTGTACTTTGAACTCGTGGGTGAATATAGGGAGTTTATGAAATGTATGACTGTTTGAGAAAATGATTAATGATGTATACAAATAACTACGAGTATGTATACGATTTGGTTTATTAAACGATTCTTAAAAAAGGGATAGTAAGGCTAATAAATGTATAAATCACACGTTTTGATGTTTTGAGAAACACATAGAATTGTTTTAAGCAAATCAACGGATAGGCTGGCTAGTGTTTGAATGATTTTACGAAATAGCACATGTGAGGTGCTAAGCATGGTTTTAGAACGATTTGGCTATTTATTGAGCTGCCTATCGTATTATGTGAATTGAATCGCACTGGAGCCTCGCTCGCGTTAGATTTTTTATGCTTTCTCTTGTATGAATAGTGCGAAGCTTAGCTCGCACCTTGATTTGATTTGTGATGATGTTTTATAAATCGTACTGGAGCTTCTGCTCATACGTGGATTTCAAGTGGTTTTCTTATGCATATAACCGTACTGGAGTTATGCTCGTACGTGGTTTTTCTCATGTTTTATGCATAGATGTCGTACTAGAGCGTTGCTCGTACGAGGTGGTTTAGTTATGATGCATGAACTGTGCTAGAGCTTAGCTCGCACATGTTTTCACACTGTGGTACGTATGATACTATGGAAGTTGGTAAGATCCTCAAGCCCTACATCCTCAAGCCAGGGAGGGCGGGGAGGCTCTGTTCGGTGGGGAGGCTCTCTTACAGTAAGACCCTCAAGCACAACATCCTCAAGCCAAAGGAGGCAGGGAGGCTCTGTTCGACAGGGAGGCTCTCTTACATGGATACGAAAAGCTCCACGTGCACTTGAGACAATAAAGGTTACATTTGGTATGGGGTAGATAAGACCTACGGCTGGCAGCCCCAACCATGATATGGGTCCGCGGAGTACGTTGTACCATGTATATCACATGAAGTGTGTTCTACCACGTGGTTGAGTTACTGATGAGAAAGTCTGGCGAAGAACTAGCCTACCTTTGTACTAGTATGATGCCCCGCACACCTGGAAGCGTGTGGTTTGGGATGATTTATGACATAGTTGGCCAACATAGTCCTTTGAGATATAGTGACATGTCTTATATGATATTACATAGTACCACATGGTTTTGATACATGAGTGTGGCTGTTTTTGTCTAGGGTAGACCGAGGGAGGGGTCGAGCCTTGAGAGATTTTCGATTTAAAGAGATTTGTGATGAGATTGATGTGTTTTAAAAAGTGATAACTCTTGTGAGATTTTTTACGTAAGAGATGGATTTAGAAAGGATGTTTCTTAAATGAATTTCCCTTTTGTGATGAGTTCTGAATGAGATTGAGCATGAGATGATTTTACATGTTGATATTTCCATGTTTTATGCACGTTTACATGATTTTTCATACATGATATATGTATACTCATATGACATAGTTTTATTTCTTCATTTTCCGAATATATTAATTTATGCATAACATTATCAACATGTAGATAGAGTAGTTATCTACCATGCTTGCATTATTGCCTTACTGAGCGTGTGGTTGTTCATCCCTCTTTACTTTCCCCCTCTACAGAGTGTACATAGCAGCCCAGTGAGGACTGAGGCATTTTATTTTGGACATCCGTTGCTTCCATCGCCAAAAGGTATACATACAGGGATTCTTTATGTATCTAAACATGTAAAGGCATAGTAGTCATTTGTATTGTAATGTGGGGGATGTAAAAGTTAGAAAACATGTCATGTATAACTTAACTTGAAATGAATGACACTTCTTTGGATTTATTTGAGAATGAATGTTGCGTAATGTTTATTATTGACTCAATCCCAACTGAGTGTGGTGAGTTTGTTCACGACCGGGTAAGGAAAGGAAAATGCGAAAAATTGATAGTGATTTTTGGTTATAAAAGGATAAAATGGGTTGTGACAATCTGTGGCTCTCATAGCTGGGAAGTGTGCCGACTTCGTCAATCTGTCCACTATCACCCAAATCGCATCATGGTTCTTACGAGTCCTGGTAAACCCATCATGAAGTCCATAATGACATGCTCCTATTTCCAAGTCGGTATAGGTAGAGGTTACAAAAGCCCTACAGGCTTCTGATGCTCTACCTTCACCTGCTGACATACGAGACACTTTGCCACATATTTCGCCACATCTCTCTTCATCCCTGACCACCAATACACTCTTCGGAGGATCTGATACATCTTGTTACTTTCGGGTGTAGTGTATACCTCGTCAAATGAGCCTCTAACAAAATCAACTTCTTGATCTCTAGATCATTGGGAACGCATATCCTACCCTTGAATCTCAGCAAACTATCTGAACTCAGCTCAAAATCAGTCTCTGTGCCCCTCTGTATCTGCCCAATAATATCACTGCATTGCTGATCAATCTGCTGAGCCTGTCGGATATGATCCACCAGATCCAGTTCCAATCGCAGGCTAGCTACCATAAAGCCACTATTAGAATCAGGTGGGGTCATATCCAAACTGAGGTTCGCAAACTATTCCATCAACTCGTGTTCCCTGATCATCATATATGACACCAACCTGAGGTTCTTCTTGCTCAAGGCATCGGTAACTACATTTACCTTACCCGGGTGGTACATGATTTCATAATCATAATCCTTTAGGAGCTCGAGCCATCTTCTCGGTCTCATGTTCAGCTCCCTCTATGAGAACAAATACTTAAGGCTCTTATTATCTGTAAATACTTGAAATTTCTAACCATAAAGGTAGTGGTACCATATTTTCAGAGCAAATACCACGACCGCCAATTCTAAATCGTGGGTTGAGTAGTTTCTCTCAAAATCCTTCAGATGTCTAAATCCATAGGTGACTACCTTTCCATCTTTCATCAGTATATAACCTAGTCCTTGGTGTGATGCATCTGTAGACATAGAGAAACCTCCTGAGCTGGTAGGAATGGTGAGAATCAGAGCTATGGTCAATCGATGCTTAAGCTCTTGAAAAGTCCTCTCACATGCCTCATCCCATACAAACTCAACATCCTTCCGTGTGAGACGCGTCAACGGAGCAGCTAGTATAGAGAAACCCTCTACGAATCTTCGATAATAACCTGCCAATCCCAGAAAACTTATGATCTCAGTAACTGTCCTGGCTTGTTCCCACTATATAATCGCTTCTATCTGGGATGGATCTACTGACACCCTATCCCTCGATACAACATGGCCCAAAAATAAGATATGTTCAAACCAAAAGTTACACTTACTGAGTTTGGCATAACTTCTTTTCTCGAACGGTCTGTAGAACTATCCTCAAGTGCTGCTCATGATCTTCCCTGGACTTGGAATAAACCAGTATATCATCGATAAACATAATCACAAATTGTTCCAAGTATGGCTTAAACACATCGTTCATCATCGCCATAAACACTGCGGGGCCATTCGTCAATCCAAATGGCATAACCAAGAACTCGTGTGGTCATAATGGGTACAAAATGTCGTCTTGGATACATCTCCACTCCATATCCTCAACTGATGGTACCCAGACTGCAGATCTATCTTAAAAAAGACTTGGGCTCCTCAGAGCTGATCCAACAGATCATCAATGTGTGGAAAGGGATACTTATTCTTAATGGTAGCTTTATTCAACAATCAATAATCTATGCACAGTCGGAGGCTTCCATCCTTCTTCTTCACAAACAAAACCGGAGCTCCCTAGGGTGAGACGCTCGGTCTAATAAACCCCTTCTCTAGTAATTCCTGCAACTGGTTCTTTAGCTCCTCCAACTTAATCGGAGCCATCCTATACGGTGGTTGAGATATCGATTCAATACCAGGTACCAACTCTATACAAAACTCCATTTCACAATCCGGTGGTGATCCGGTAGATCATCTGAAAAGACATCAGGAAACACTGCAATCACTGGAATGTCTCTCAATTCCGAACGAACCTTATCTGTGTCAACCACGTATGCAATGAACCCTTCACATTATTATTTCCACCATCAATAACATAATTTATCATTATAATAAAACTCATCAATTCCAATAATAGAATTTATCCATTTCACTTACAATAAATACTACTTTCATTACTTTTCAATGGAATTTTACAATTCAATTTTTGGGAAACTTATGGTGACATTATCTACCCCTGAAAATGTTATTGTCTTAGAAAAACATTCCAAAACAACAAAATTTGCAGCTAACCAATCCATTCTAAATATTACATCAAAATCATTCATATTTAATAGAATAAGATTGGCTGTCATCTCTTTCCCCCTATCTTCAGCCTACAATCCCTATACACATACTCAGTCAATTGATTGTCATTCATAGGCGTAGAAACCAATAACATTCTATCTAATGATGTAGGCTCAACATACTTTGACAACTTACATGCAAATGATGGCAATATGAAGGAATGCATGGCACTAGGATCAAATAGTACAAATGCTTTTGAATCAAAAATTAGGATGGTTCCTTTAATCACATCCGTTGATGTGTCTGCGGTGTCCTGGTCTAGTGCATGAACTCTCCCTCTACAACCAACTTACTTTCCTTTCTCCGCGGCTGTGGCTCTCCTCTTCGAAGTAGAAGTCTCGACATAAGCTCTCTCTATCTCCTTGCCCTTCTGTAGGGCAGTCTCAACCATCTCAGGGCAATCCTGTATGAGATGCCCTGGCTTCCCACATCGATAGCACACTACTGAAGATATCGGACAAAGCCTGTTACCATGATATCTGCCACATCTCCTACATTGTTCGGTAGTTGGTCGTGTCCCTCCAATAACTATACCCCTCGATGGTGCTAAACTTGGATTTACCGAAGGCTTTATCATCCTCTCCTATACCTCCTCAATCCGAGGTCTCTTATCAGACAGTCTCTGACCTCCTCTCCTGATCAGTCTATCAATTTTGGATCTCTTTCGATCTCTTTCTTTACCTCTATTGATCTTTCCAAACTTGGAGGCATTTCGCTCAATATCCTGCTCACATAACTGCGCCCTGTGCATAGCCTCTTCATATGTCGGGATATCAAATGGAACCAATCTAGACCTGATGACTGGTCTCAACCCATCAATGAACTTCCTCACCTTCGTCGTCTCACTGCTCATCGTATCTGGGTCGTACCTTCCAGAGATAGAAACCTCGTCTCATACTCGTCTACAGATCTGTTCCCCTGAGTCAACCCAATAAACTCCATTTGTAACTTCCTCTAAGCAGTGTCTGGAACATACTGTCTCCGGAAGGCTTCTAAAAATTCCTCTAATGTGATCTCAGTGTGTCGAGCTCTCAAAATCAGTTTGGTGTATTTCCACTAATGATCTACCACTCCCTTAAGCATAAACGCGATAAAAGCGACCATTTCTGTAGTTGTACATTCAAAGAACCCGTACAACTTCTCAATTTCACTCACCCAGTCCTCAGCAACTACTGGGTCCTTCACCCCACTGAATGACAGTGGTCTAAATTTTTGAAATTGTCATAATCTTTCCAAATCACAACTATAACCCCAAAATCTGCTACTGTGCTATGGAGCAACAGGTGATGTTGTTTCCTGAACTGGTGGGGGGTGCATTTGCAGCCTGTGGCATCTGTGATGGCTATATAGGCGTATCAGAAGCAATTGTCGATCCAATATCAGTAGTCTGGGTAGTTAGGCCCTGTCTCTCCCAGCTCCCTGCATAGACTGAGCGACTAGCTCCATAATAGTCTCTAAACTCTGCTCCAACCTAGCGAAGTGTTCCTTAATATCCCCTAGCCTTTCAGTAGGCTCCTGCGAGATCTAATAAGTATGTGGCTCTACACTGCTTTCAGACCTCCCTCTCCGGTCCCTAGCATGTGCCCTCGCCCCTCTACCACTACGTGTGACAGGCATGATGCTTAAATTCCTACATCCATAATTATTCATTAGTCTTACCCATCAGATATATACATTTATATCTAAACAAAGTACAACAATATGGCGATGTAAATTCTCTTATTACTAACTCCGACTCATATCAGATCAAGTCAGCTCTGATATCAATCTCTATCACGACCCTCTTTCATCTAAAATCACGATAAATTTTTTGCTTTATTCGTTAACTTACCTTGTCGTGAACAATTTCCTACACCAAGTGGTTGAGCCATGATTCGGAGCTAGTTACCTCTTACCATACACAATATCACTTAACATTTATATACAATAACTGTAGACACTTAAATTTCTTACATTAATTTCATTAATTCATTCATTTCTAAAAATATTTACATCCCCCGAATTTACATTTCCAAAAGTATTACTGTGTTGAACTTGTTTAGATACAAAACGATATTAATGTGTATACCTTTCAGCGATAGGTAGCAGCGGACACTGGGAGTGTAAGTCTCTGCTCACTCTCAACCACTATGGATGCTCTGTGGAGATAGAAAGTGAAAAGGTGAGTAACCACACGCTCAGTAAGGAAATAATGTAAGTAGGTTGATAGCTACACTATCTACGTGCTTATAATGACATGATATCAAAATTATTTACATCTTGAGCATGAGGTAGATTAAAACCATGCCACATGAACATGTATATAGTATAAGAAAAACTCATAAAAATAGGTATAATATTACATGGAAAATCATGTAAAACATCTCATCCTCATCGTATCAAAACTCATCACAATTCATTTAAATCAAATCTAATCCCACCCTTCAGGCATACCCTGTGCATAAAATCACATTTCCTTTTTAAAACAAAATCAAGGGTATCACTCCTCCTTCGGGTCTACCCAAGTCTATCAATAAAACATGATATCACATGAGGCATGTAAGTTACATTTCAGAAATGAATGGGAATAATTACCAGGTATAAATCCCTATGATCCCAGGCTACGTGGATCCTGGCGTGAAAGGCATCATAATTGCAACAAGAGGTGAGGTCAACCCTACTCGTGCAATAACTCAACCAGCTAGTCATCAAGACTACACGGTAGAACGTACTCCATGTGACATATATGGTACAACGTACTCCATGGACCCATACGGTCTGTTGGTGCTTGCCATAGGTCTTAGCCCACATCATTGTTAAGGGTACTTGCCATAGGACTTAGCCCACTTAATTGTTTGTCTGGGGGGCCTACCATAGGACTTAGCCAACATCATGGTTCAGGGGTGCCTGCCACAGGTCTTAACCACCCTATACCATGCCGGTAACCATTTCATATCTCAAAACATGCATGTGATGTATCATCTCATTGGGACACACAGTCTACAAGAGGCATTAGCACGGTTTTCTATAAAACATGTCAAATCTTCGTATGAACAACGCTCTAGTACGGCTTTCATGCACAGTAAATTAGTAAAACCTAGTGCGAGCGGGGCTCTAGCACTATCAGCATGAATCAAAACATCAAAATCTAGTGCGAGCTAAGCTCCAGCACTGTTTGCACTCAGATAAATATGATAGGTGGCTCCAGTTTAAAAATCAAGTATTTTGAAAGATACAACTTAGCACACGATCCGTGCTTTTTCATGCAAACACACAAAGTAATAGCCAACCTATCCTCATTTCATTCGTATCAAAGCATTTCACCATTAAAACATCAAAGTCATGAAAAAATCCACGCATTTTAGGATCCTTACTACCCCTTCCATAGAATTCCTACCAAGGTAAACTCATCTTTTTCTTTCCTTATCTTTGGAACCTTTCGCAAAAATTCTTAATGCATTATTACATAGCTAGAGAAATTCACGCCCTATAATTCTATCAAAATATGTATAGCTACCTCTAGGCACTTACAAAACCCCCTTACCTTGAATCATGTCAAGTGTGTACAAGTTCCACCGTTGGAAGCTCGTCTAATCCAATTTGCTCCTAATTCCGTCTTTGGAGCTGTAAACATTCATCAATCACTTCATTATAATCGATATATCTTATCGGACCTTATAGTATTAAGCTTGGTCCATTTTCACATTTGGCCATCATTATGCCATTCCTAATCACTTAGCTAGTAACTCACTTAGTTATCAAATCAAGCACTTGACTTGCATGCTCTAACCTTAGTTCCTCCATTTATCCATACATTTCACAATTACCATATCTGCACATTTCATCACTGTTGGCTCTACCGAGAGGGGGGTGAATCGGTTTTCTAATGTTTATGGCAAATTTTAAATTAATCCTAATTTAATTAGCAAATGATAGTGAGCAATATAATAAAATTAAACAATTTAATGCAAGATAGGGAAGAGAGAAACAAACACAATCGCTTATAGAGGTTCGGCCAAACTCTTGCCTACGTCCTCTCTCCTTGACCTTCTTGTCAAGTGTTTTCTTTCTCTCCTTCAACAAAAGTTACAATCTTCCTTTTTCAGGTTAAGGAATAACCTCTCTACCCTTTGCAATACAAAGATGTATTCACCCTTTTACAATTTTATCTCACTGAGGAACATTCCTCTTCTCTTTTAAGGTAAGGATGAATACATAATCAAGCTTTTAATGTGGGTAGGACAATTACAGCTTTTGCACTTAAGCTTATACAACAAACTCAATAAATAAGGAATGAAGACATAAGGAATGAAAGTATTAAACTCTTGAGAATGTAAGAAATGTGCAGCAATAGTGTCTCTCTTCTCATTGTCTTCAATGCTTGGTTAAATACTGAAGGATTGGTGGTTGGAGCATTAAATGTTGTTCTTCCCGTTGAGATTTTTGCAGAACTAGCCGTTGGGTACCTCCAGTAGAGTGCCAGATCGATCTGCCATCTTGGCCAGATCGATCTCTTAGTTATAAATCCTGCAAGATCAAAGCACAATAACATAAGGAGATCGATCTCATAGGTTAGCAGATCGATCACTTATTTTGAAAATGATAGGGGAGATCGATCTGTCGAATAGGCAGATCGATCTTCCAATCTCTCTGTTTAAGGCAAGATCGATCTACAGATCGATCTGCCATGTAATCTCGTAGAGGGGAGATCGATCTCTCAATAACCCAGATCGATCTCCTTAGCTCTCTGACTTTGAGGAGATCGATCTCTTTCTTACCAGATCGATCTCACAAGCTCTCTGTTTAAGTGTGGATCGATCTTACAGATCGATCTACAGTCTTTGCTTTAAGGGAGATCGATCTCTTTCCAAGATCATATCGATCTCCACAATTCCAGTATTAGGCAGATCGATCTCATAACCCTTATAGATTGATCTCTCTTTTCCTTAATACCTTTATATAGGTTCAAAGCTTGGCAGATCGATCTCATGTCTTCCTAAGATCGATCTCATCTAAGAAAAACCCAGGAGATCGATCTCTCATAACCCAGATCGATCTCTCATCTATAGAAAACCCAGGAGATCGATCTCTCATAACCCAGATCGATCTCTCATCTACAAAAACTCAAGTTCTGGTACTTATAACTTCTAAACATGTTTTTATGTCATCTTTATATTATTGAATTTACTTGTTTTGTCATTTCAAAATACATTAACTCAACAATCTCCCCCTTTTTGATATGACAAAACCTATTCAATCAACATGTTTAGTTGCCTATTTTCATTTTGCACAAACTCCCCCTTTTTATAAACTCCCCCTTACTTTTGGCTTTTGATCTCTAAACTTTCTTAACTCCCCTTCATTTTAATCATTCCTTTTAAGCCATTAGATATGATTCTTAAAATGATTTAAACATGTTTTAACACACGCATGTGTTCTTAACATTATTTCTTCTCCCCCTTTTTGTCATATCAATGGTAAAAAGGAAATCTAAACAATGCTCTGTCATTTCAAATTAACACTTCATTCAATAACACAAAGGGCAGTTTATTCAAGCAAATTGAGTTTAAACAATAAAGAGTAATGAAAACGTATAACAAAACTAGATTTAGCAACTAAGTCCTATAGCGGAGGAGGAAATCGATCCATGAGATCCTCAACGTGAGTGCGAGTGACTTGAAGCTCATCAAACATCGCCTCTTGAGTCTCGTGAAGATTTGTAAAGCCTGCATCCACTTTGCGGTTCAGTTCCTTGAACATCCGCTGCTGATTTGCATGAAGGTTTGCAAAGCCTTCATCGATCTTTCGATTCAGTGCACTCAACATTGTCACAATGGACTCCATATCAGTGATTGAGGTAGCAAGTGCAGTGGGTTGAGGAGTCGAGGATGATGGACCAGCAGTCGGTGCAGTAGGTGGATCCATAGGCTCATCGGAGGGATCTTCCTCCATAGCTTCAGCAAACTGCTGTTCCCTCTTCTTCTTCCAGTCGCCCCGAAAGTCCTTGTAGTAGCCCATGTGATGGAGTGTCCCGATGTTGAGGACGCTCTTGGGAGAGGGCATTTCACATGTTTCACAGCTGCTATCCACTTTGAGTCATTGGAGAAAGTACGCCAATGGTTGCGGAAACACGATCGTTGTGGCTTGGCCGTGTACAATCTTCAACCAGTCTTGAAAGATAAAGTGGATGAGGTTGGGTTTTTGACTGGTGGAGTGAAGGTGGTGAATCCAGAACCTATCTAACCGCCTAATGGTGGAGTGACGGGTACCAAACGGTCGAAGGTTCCATGATATGATGAGATGGAGTAGCCGGGGGTGCATCGGGAGATCACTCGCCTTATCCCCGGGAATATCAAACTCCAAAGGGACTTCTTCATCTTCGTTTGTCAATCCTTCATTACGTATGTCGAAGGCTTGGGCTAGAATTTCAGTATCTACGGTAATGGATCTTCCCATGACATACGTTGTAAACCCAAGAATATTACAGGGGTTGATAGGATCATAGGTGAGCTCGACATTGGAGAAGAATGCTCGAACGATATTTGGAGGTACGAAAGTATTGATTTTTAGAAAAGACATCCAACCAAAATCTTCAAATTTAGACAGATACGAAAAATCAATGCGGTTTAGGAAGGAGAAATCGATTGTGCGCCAATGTTTAATTGGCATGGTAGAAAAATATTCTTCAAACCGCTTCCTTTTCGCAGGCGTTTTAAAACACCTGTTGAAGGTAGCAACGGAAGAAGGAGGAATGGATTGAGAGGATGACCCGGGTTCTACATTAGATCGGGGAGGTTTTTGGCCTACTCTCTTAAGTCGAGGCATGGTTCTAGACACTAGTTTAAATCTTAAGGCTAGTTCTCTAGACACCTATTCAATGAAACAGTGTAAAAATTGCCCTAACTAAGATTACACAAAAACTGGACAAATTTTAAAGAAAAATTTACCAATGTAGGTTACTTGACCCTGATTGATGAGAGATTTAGGCAAGATTCTTACCGAAGATCGATCTGGAGGGAGAATTGAGAGAGGATGTGCGACTGGAGCTTTAGGGATTTGAGAATTTGGAGTTTTGAAATTTGGAGATTTTTCGCCAGATTTTATAGTCCAGGGCACAGGAGATCGATTTGTCATTTCCAGAAGCCCAAAGAGATCGATCTGTCGTATGCACAGATCGATCTGTTGGCTAACAGAGGCTTAAGGAGATCGATCTGTCGCATGCACAGATCGATCTGCTATTTGACAGAGGCTTAGGGAGATCGATCTGCCAAATGCATAGATCGATCTTCAGAATACAGAGGCTTGAAGAGATCGATCTGTCGTATGCACAGATCGATCTTCTGTTTAACAGAGGCGTAAGGAGATTGATCTTATGGATAGAAGATCGATCTGCTTAGCTTAACCTTAATGTTTTAGGCTTGTTGGAAGTATGGAGATCGATCTATATTGATGGGAGATCGATCTCTCATCCTTGTTGCCCAGAAAAATCTTTGTAAAACTCTTTTAAAATCAACTTAAAACCAAGATTTTGAAGCATAAATATCTTAAGGGATATTCATGAGTCCTAATTTACCTCTAACGATACAAAACCTATCTCTATCAAGGGGTTTGGTGAATATATCAGCTATTTGATGTAAAGTGTCAATGTACTCTAGAATTATATCCCCCTTTTGCACATGGTCTCTAAGGAAGTGATGCCTAATCTCTATGTGCTTGGTTCTAGAGTGTTGAATATGATTTTTAGATAGATTAATGGCACTGGTATTATCACATTTAATAGAGACTTATTTCATGTCAATACCATAATCTTTCATTTGTTGTTTAATCCACAACACTTGAGCACTACAACTACCTGCTACTATGTATTCAGCTTCAGTTGTGGACTGAGCCACACTGTTTTGTTTCTTGGAGAACCAAGAGATTAGTCTATTTCCTAAGAATTGGCAAGTACCTGAAGTACTTTTCCTATCTATTTTGCATCCCCCAAAATCTGCATCTGAAAATGCATGAAGTGCAAAGGTAGAGTCCTTGGGGTACCAAAGTCCTAGATAAGGAGTGTCCTTAAGGTATCTAAATATCCTTTTAGTAGCTAATAAATGTGATTCCCTAGGAGAGGATTGAAATCTAGCACAAAGGCATACACTAAACAAAATATCTGGTCTACTTACAGTTAAATAAAGCAATGAGCCAATCATAGACCTATAGAGTTTAGTGTCTACACACTTACCACTTTCATCCTTATCAAGCTTGATGTTGGTGCCCATTGGAGTTGCTTGAGGTTTGCAATTGTCCATTCCAAATCGCTTGAGCAAATCCTTAGTATACTTTGCTTGATTGATGAAGGTTCCATCTTTTGTTTGCTTTACTTGAAGTCCTAAGAAGAATGTGAGTTCTCCCATCATGCTCATTTCAAATTCTCCTTGCATGATCTTACCAAACTCTTGACATAAAGACTCATTAGTTGAACCAAAAATAATATCATCTACATACACTTGTACAACTAGTAAATATTTATTTTTATTTTTGATGAATAAAGTGGTATCCACTTTTCCTCTTGAAAATCCCTTTTCTATTAAGAATTTTGACAACCTTTCATACCAAGCTCTAGGAGCTTGTTTCAAGCCATAGAGTGCCTTAGATAATTTAAAAACATGTTCAGGAAATTCATGATTTTCAAAGCCAGGAGGTTGTTCAACATAGACTTCTTCATTAATGAAACCATTTAAGAATGCACTTTTTACATCCATTTGATATAACTTGAAGTTTTTATAGCATGCAAAGGCAAGTAACATTCTTATTGCCTCTAATCTATCTACCGGTGCATAGGTTTCATCATAATCTATACCTTCCTCTTGTCTATATCCTTGGGCAACTAACCTAGCCTTGTTCCTTATGATCACACTATTTTCATCCATCTTGTTCTTGAATATCCATTTAGTTCCAATTATAGAGTGATCACTAGGCCTAGGAACTAGTTTCCATACTTTGCTTCTCTCAAATTGATTTAATTCTTCTTGCATTGCTAAGAACCAATTATTGTCATCTAAAGCTTCATTGACATTCCTAGGTTCTATTTGAGATACAAAGGCTATATATTGACACATATTTCTTAGAGATGATCTAGTTCTAACTCCAAGAGTTGGATCTCCTACTATTTCACAATCTTTTACATATCCTAACTCTCTTGGTGCTCTAGACTCTCTCTAATATCTCTATTTCTTCTTCATCTTCTTTATTCAAGTTAAGTTTTTCTAATAAATCATCTTATAAGTTTGGAATTTCCTCCAAGTTTTCATCAAATATTCCAACATCCTCATCATTGGTTGAATCTTTAGATACATCATTTGACTCATCAAATATAACATGAATAGATTCTTCAACCATTAATGTTCTTTTGTTATATACTCTATAAGACTTTTAATTCAATGAGTACCCTAGAAAGATTCCTTCATCACTTTTGGCATCAAATTTTCCTAAATTATCTTTACCATTATTTAAGACAAAACATTTGCAACCAAAAGGATGAAAGTAACTAATATTAGGCTTCTTACCCTTGTAAAGCTCATAAGGAGTTTTCTTTAGCAGGGGTCTAATCATAGCTCTATTAATTATATAGCAAGATGTGTTTATAGCTTCAGCCCAAAAATACTTTGGTAAATTATTCTCACACAACATAGTTCTAGCCATTTCTTCCAACGTTCTATTTCTTCTCTCAACTACTCCATTTTGTTGAGGTGTCCTAGGGGCTGAAAAATTATGACTAATTCCTTGATAATTGCAATACTCGTCAAATCCTATGTTTTCGAATTCCTTGCCATGATCACTTCTAATGCTAGTTATTGTATACCCTTTTTCATTTTGAGTAATTTTTGTATAGGCTATGAATTTTTCTACGGCTTCATTTTTTACTCTTAAAAAGAACACCCAAGTGAACCTAGTGTAATCATCAACTATTACAAATCCATGGTGTTTCCCACCTAGGCTAGTTGTTCTAGTTAGTCCAAATAAATCTAAGTGAAGTAATTGAAGAGGCCTAGTGGTGGATACAATATTCTTAGGCTTAAATGTTGTCCTTTTGTGTTTTCCTTTAACACAAGCTTCACATATTTCTTCATAATCAAAGGATAGCTTGGGTAAACCTATGACTAGATCCTTTCTAGCTAACTTAGAAAGCACATGCATGCTAGCATGACCTAGTCTTCTATGCCATAACCAAGATTCCTTTTTATTGTCTACCATTAGGCATATATTTTCATTTTTGAGTTCATTAAGATAGACAATATATATATTACCTTGCCTATGACCTAGAAAAAGTACTTTGTTTGACTTAGGATCTATAACATGACATTTCATGCAATCAAAAATTACTTTGTAACCTTTGTCACAAAGTTGACTTATGCTTAGTAAGTTATGCTTTAGACCCCTAACAAGTAATACCTTTTCTAATGAAAAATAGTCATTACCTATTGAGCCACTTCCTTCAACTTGGCCTTTGGAGTTGTCCCCAAATGTGACCTCTCCACCAACCTTTGATTTAAAGAAGTTGAAGTGGCTTCTATCTCCCGTCATGTGCCTTGAGCATCCACTATCCAAGTACCATGCTTCCTTTGTTTTAGCTTTGTGGCCATGCTCAATTACCTACAAAAAGATTCCAACTCAAGTCTTAGGTACCCAAATTCTCTTGGGTCCTTTGAGGTTAGTGAATGCAATTCTTGATCCCTTTGGGATCCATTTAGCTAATGCATTAACATTCTTGGAGTGAATTACTTCTTTTGGAATCCATATCCTTTTTACTATTTTTCCTTTAAGAGATCTCATTTATATATTGCAATTATGTGATGCATGTCCCTTCCTATTGCAATATGAACAAGAAGTTGATAGTTTATTTATACTATTTCTAGCAACAAAGCTTTTAAGATGAGTCTCTCTACTTTTTGCATTATATCCTAACCCATTTTTGTCAAAGAATGCCCTTTGGGTCTCTAGCATGCTATCCAACTTTTGTTGACCCATGTGGAACCTATTAAAGGAATTATGTAGGTTGCCATTGTTCTCTTTAAGATCACAAATTTCACGATTTGAAATTTCTAATTTCTTTTCGCATTCTAATTTGTCCCTTAGCATCAACTCATTTTCTTTTCTTAATTTGGATATTATCTTTTTATATTTCATGCTCATGCATTCATACTCTAATGCAAGATCATCAAAGGCATCTTGCAATTCATCAAAGGAATATTTATTGAGGTTTGAAGTTACCTTTTCATCCTCAATAGCCATGAAGCACAAGTTAGCAATGTCCTCATTTGAGTCATCATCGGAGCAGTCACTGTCGCTCCATGTTGCTATCATTGCCTTCTTTTTGTGGAACCTATCATTGGACCTTTTAAGAAGAGGGCAGTTAAATTTTATGTGTCCTGGTTTTTTACATTCATAACACACAATTGAATCTTTTCTACCTACTTCTTCTTGATCTCTCTTATTGTTTCTCCTATTACTACCACTAGCTCTCATCCTCATGAACTTGTTAAATCTTTTGGCAAACATTGCCATCTCAAGGTCCTCTTCACTACCACTCTCATTCTTAATCTCCTCTTGAGCAGTGGATTTTAGAGCAACTCCCACTTTCTTGGGTGGCTCTTCATTTCTTCTTAATTTCATCTCATAAGTGAGTAGTGATCCTATTAATTCATCTAAAGACAATGTGTGAGGATCCTTAGATTCCTCAATTGCAGTCACTTTAGCTTCCCATGATTTAGGTAAGCTATTTAATATTTTCTTGACCATTTCATGTCACGCCCCGAAAATGCGAAAAATAGGGCAAATTTAAAACTTTTTACTCATTAATTCACAATTAAGGGTGCATTCCTGTGCAGTGTCATACATCATCATAATTATTATGCCTCAGGATCTCATCATAATATAGCGTATATTGTACCATATACAAATACTCAATTCCAAGTTAATTAATCCTAATACATCCCATATAATGTTATACATCAAGTGTCTGCAATTACAATAATTGTCTGGGTACATGAAAAGATAAAATATACCTCAAATACAATATATATGGCCTGGAGCTCGAGTCCTCCACTAGCCACTACTCCGTACGTCGCAGGGAAATCCTTTTTCACTTGAAGAACTCTGGGGGGAAAGGAAACAGGGTGAGCTTCTAAATCGCTCAGTAAGGGGGGTAAGGTACTCATTTCATAAACCAAAATGCACATCACAAAATATTTATTTGTATGTGAAACTCATTTGAAAACTATAGCATGAAAGTACTCAAAACGACATTCTCATGTCTCAAATCATGTGAAAACATGAAGTAAAAAGGCTCAGTCTAGAGCAATAACAAAGCATGTGAAAATAACGCGATAAACGCTTTCTCAATTAACGTGATAAAATCACTGAAATAGTAATGCATGTGGCGCAGCCACTAAACACACGTGGCATAGCCACTGATTTAATTTCACACGTGGCACAGCCACTAACTCACGTGGCATGACCACTGATTTAATTTCACACGTGGCACAGCCACAGAATAGAGTTTCACGTGGCAACGACCACTAATTAGGGGTTCTCACGTGGCAACGGCCACCAAAGAGGGTTTCTCACGTGGCAACGGCCACCAAATGGGGTATCACATGGCAACGGCCACCAATGGCGTTTCTCATGTGTCAACGGCCACCAAATAGGGTTTCTCACGTGGCAACGGCCACCAAATGGGGTATCACGTGGCAACGGCCACCAATGGGGTTTCTCACGTGGCAACGGCCACCAAATAGGGTTTCACACGTGGCAACGGCCACTAAGTATACGTGGCACAGCCACAGAATAGGTTATTCTCACGTTACCAGAACGGAGAAGAAATCGGGCTTACATGCTACCAGAGCAATGCCCGGTGTGTACTCAAAATTACACACCTAAGTCTTATCACACAAGACTGGTTTGCCTTCACGTAGAACTCATAATGGTTTTTCTCTCATAAAACTCATTTGAAAATCGTTTTGTACTCAACACAAAACATAATAAAACCGAGTTCCAATCGGCAAAGCATGCACACATTTCTCAAATCTCGATATTGCCTTAACGTAGAGCCCATTATAAACTCATAAAAACATTGGGCTCCAATGTGCTATAAAAATCGTGTGCAATTGTATCTCAACACAACACTCAACATGCTTGTTTTATAAACCACAAATCATGCTAAAATAGTTTACAAATCACATACACAAATGGTTTAGATTTCCCTTACCTCTTTGCACCTCGTATAGTGCAATCGTTTCCCCCGTATCACGGACTAGCCTCGTATTCCACTCTGGGACTCCCAAGCTGTCCAAACGATGTGAAAACATCAATACTCAATTATCCCATAAACCTCAATTCTCAAAATCGAGCATAATTGATCATAACTCCTCAAATCTCTTGATTCTCGTAACTATACCCCAAACTACACTCTCATTCTCAACATCTCGACATTTTACATTTCTCATGCCAATCATCTACGTTAATTCACCACATTGTCTAAATTTCTATTTATAGCTCAAATTCTCAAAATTGCTAAATATCATTCTCACTCCAACCACATTGTAATTTCATCAATCCCTAATCATTTCTCAGCTATTTCAACACAATGACAACCACCATTATCATCAAAATCATCTCAAATATAAGGATCGAAGTTTAGAAATTACCCAAAGCTTGTGAGACGCACAACCCATGCCTCGATTCGATTCGTCCTTCAATTTCCAAGTATGTTGTTCTCCCTTTGATGAGGAACAACTTTCCTTCCTGCCACAACTTCTGATTTAGCCGAAAATGGGTGCTTTGGATGAGTGAGAAAGTTAGGTTTCAGTGAAAATAGGGGTTGGAAGAGAGAGAAAGTGAAATTGCAGGAGAAAAATAGGGGTTCCTTATATAGGCTGAGGGCAGGAGATCGATCTGCCTCTTGATAAGATCGATCTGCATTTGAATTTTGGGACGATTTGGGGCAATTTATGCTTAGGAGATCGATATGTCGAGGGGTGAGATCGATCTCTTTATGGCTTTATGAGATCGATCTGCTCCTTGAGGAGATCGATCTTCTCCCAAACAGAATCATTTGGAGATCGATCTCTTCCTCATGAGATCGATCTTCTCTCAAACAGAATTATAAGGAGATCGATCCTCTTCCATTGGAGATCGATCTGCTCCTTAAATTCCTCCTTCCTTGTCATTTTTAACTCGCCAGATCGATCTCTCCTTCTTCCAGATCGATCTGCTCCTTAAATTCCTCCTTCCTCGTCATTTATAACTCACCAGATCGATCTCTCCTTCTCCCAGATCGATCTGTCCTCATAGTTACACACTTATTTTAACACTTAACATATAAATCTCCAATTATCATTCCCCAATTCACTTAGCTCAATAAATTACACTCAAATTCTTATTACATAATTAAAATATGTCTGAAATTCTCAGATCTCACATTTCAATATTAGAGTATATCTTTCCTAAGGACTTTAATCCATTAATAACATCCGTGAATCTAGTGAACATATCACTAATTGATTCTCCTTCCTTCATCCTAAAAAGCTCATAATCATGTGTGAGCATCCCTACCTTAGTCTCCTTCACTTGGGTAGTACCCTCATGAGTTATTGCCAATTTGTCTCAAATTTGTTTGGCGTTATCACACCCGGAGACTCTATTGTATTCATTTGGACCTAAGGCACAAAATAATGTGTGCATAGCTTTAGCATTTAGCTGAGCACATTTAATATCATTTGAATCCCATTCATCTTCTTCTTTAGGGATATCTCTTCCCTCTATTCTCTTTGTAGGGATTTGAGGTCCTTTAAATATGATCCTCCACACCTCATAGTCATTTGCTTGAATGAACAACATCATCCTAGTATTCCAGTAAGCATAATGCTCTCCATTGAACATAGGAGGTCTAACCGTAGAGTGCCCCTCTCCTACCAAACTAGTTGCTACATTGTTGTGAGCCATTTGATCGTTTCTAACTCTTAGAAAGTTGTTCCTATGTGATTAAAGAGTCTTAGCTCTGATACCAATTGTTGGCTCTACCGAGAGGGGGGGTGAATTGATTTTCTAATGTTTATGACAAATTTTAAATTAATCCTAATTTAATTAGCAAATGATAGTGAGCAATATAATAAAATTAAACAATTTAATGCAAGATAGGGAAGAGAGAAACAAACACAATCGCTTATAGAGGTTCGGCCAAACTCTTGCCTACGTCCTCTCTCCTTGACCCTCTTGTCAAGTGCTTTCTTTCTCTCCTTCAACAGAAGTTACAATCTTCCTTTTTCAGGTTAAGGAATAACCTCTCTACCCTTTGCAATACAAAGATGTATTCACCCTTTTACAATTTTATCTCACTGAGGAACAATCCTCTTCTCTTTTAAGGTAAGGATGAATACAGAATCAAGCTTTTAATGTGGGTAGGACAATTACAGCTTTTGCACCTAAGCTTATACAACAAACTCAATAAATGAGGAATGAAGACACAAGGAATGAAAGTATTAAACTCTTGAGAATGTAAGAAATGTGCAGCAATAGTGTCTCTCTTCTCATTATCTTCAATCCTTGGTTAAATACTGAAGGATTGGTGGTTGGAGCATTAAATCCTGTTCTTCTCGTTGAGATTTTTGCAGAACTAGCCGTTGGGTACCTCCAGTAGAGTGCCAGATCGATCTGCCATCTTGGCCAGATCGATCTCTTAGTTATAAATCCTGCAAGATCAAAGCACAATAACACAAGGAGATCGATCTCATAGGTTAGCAGATCGATCTCTTAATTTGAAAATGATAGGGGAGATCGATCTGTCGAATAGGCAGATCGATCTTCCAATCTCTCTGTTTAAGGCAAGATCGATCTACAGATCGATCTGCCATGTAATCTCGTAGAGGGGAGATCGATCTCTCAATAACCCAGATCGATCTCCTTAGCTCTCTGACTTTGAGGAGATCGATCTCTTTCTTACCAGATCGATCTCACAAGCTCTCTGTTTGAGTGTGGATCGATCTTACAGATCGATCTACAGTCTTTGCTTTAAGGGAGATCGATCTCTTTCCAAGATCAGATCGATCTCCACAATTCCAGTATTAGGCAGATCGATCTCATAACCCTTATAGATCGATCTCTCTTTTCCTTAATACCTTTGTATAGGTTCAAAGCTTGGCAGATCGATCTCATGTCTTCCTGAGATCGATCTCATCTAAGAAAAACCCAGGAGATCGATCTCTCATAACCCAGATCGATCTCTCATCTATAGAAAACCAAGGAGATCGATCTCTCATAACCCAGATCGATCTCTCATCTATAGAAACTCAAGTTCTGGTACTTATAACTTCTAAACATGTTTTTATGTCATCTTTATATTATTGAATTTACTTGTTTTGTCATTTCAAAATACATTAACTCAACAATCACTTTATCGAATCCCATAATTTTCTTTCATAACACAATCTCAAAGTCATGCATATAACATTTCTAACACCTTGATATAACCTATTCATCATAGAATTCCGCCGTATCCTATTTTCTCACACTAACCTATTTTTAGGTCTTTATTGATTCATCATATTCTAGGTAGTTTCAACCAATGATACATACACCAATCTACTCCTAACAATATCTTAATATACATACTTAGAGTTGGTGTAACGAAAACTCACATAGCTTGACTTTTCTCTTATCCGAAATTGGAAGATCCTCTTGCTCCTTCAATACAACAAACCAAATGCTGATTTCAAGCTATGTTGTTCTCCTTCTCACAATGAACAACTTTGCTCTAATAGCTTTTTCCCAAATCTTTTTGGAAGGGTATGGTATTTTAGAGAGAGAAAACTTAGTATTTTGGGTAAAAATGGAGGGGGATGGTTGATTTGCTGAAGGATGAGGTTTGACATTCGGGTTTTATAGGTTAAGAGTGCAGAGATCGATCTGCTAAGGTGAAGATCGATCTTTCTTTGGTTTTTTTAACTACCGAGATGGTCAGGCATGAAAGGTGGGATCGATCTGCTCTTTGGGGGAGAGATCAATCCTTGCTAGGCACTGGATGTCACGACCCCAAATTCACCAAAAATCCACTACAAATTTTTCTTTATTTTTTGTTTCTTATTTAATTCAATTCTAATTTGTTCTTTACTCTTACCTTACTCGATCGTGAACAGCTACTCCTCCAACAGTTGGGCTGTATATCTTTGTCAACCTCGTCCAATCATATCATTTTGAATTACAATTCATTTAAATGTAAACATTTTTATTTCTAAATCAGAGTTACTATTTACATGTATTTAAAATCTTCTACATCCCCAGAATTACATTAAAAGGCATTAATGTGCTTTGACAGGTCTAAATACAAAAATCATACAAATATGTATACCTCGTGTGATGAGATGCAGCGAATTCTAAAATCCAATTCTCAGTCGCCCACTATCTACTGTAAGTGCTCTATAGAGGGGGAAAATAAGGGGGTGGGCAAACCACGCGCTTAGTAAGGCAATCATGCGAGCAATAGATAACTGTACTATCTACGTGATCGTGATGCCATACTTAAATCACACATTTATTTGTCATACTCCAAAACGTATGCTCTTGCTTGTGTTTATGCCATGTAAAGCAAATCATGCTATATAAATAAGTGCACAGTTCTTAAAACATAATATGGAAAAATCATCATGCGTAATCAAAATCAAAGCATGGAAAATCATCATGCAAAGTGCACTTAAAAGCATTTCCAATTCTCAACACAAGCCAACACAAAATCATCACTCGTCAAGACTCAGCCTCTCCCATGGATTATCCTGACCAACAAAACACATTTCAAAACATGGATTTCTCATTCAATAAAAGACATGTGAGATAGGCATATAATATCAATAAGGTAATAACTAGGAATATGGCCATATCCTCTGTGATCCCAAGCTACCAGATCCTAGTGTGCGAGGTATCACCTCTATCTGCTTCCGCACGAGAGGTGAGTTATGTGTTAGAACTATGAATTTTGTATACCCCAATTCTAAGAATTGTAATTTGGTGTATGTAATTATGATATGTTTATGTACCCGTAAGTTTTAAATATGATGAAGTATAAGAAGAAGAGATTTTTAGGTCTTGAATGTGTATGGATTGAAATATGGACTATGGGGTAGATTTTGGGAAGTTTTACATTGAGTTTTCTACAAATTGATGCAGCAGCAGTACAATCTGTGAAGGCGAGATCGATCTCCAAGGATGAGAGATCGATCTCATGGCTCCAGAATGCAGAAAATATGCAAGAACTGATAGGCAGATCGATCTCATAGGTAAGCAGATCGATCTCAAAATGTTTTTGTAAAGAGAAGATCGATCTCCTCAAGGAGCAGATTGATCTCATGAAGTATTCTGTAAACAGAAGATCGATCTCCTCAAGGAGCAGATCGATCTCATAAAGCCATTGTGAGATCGATCTCACCCCATGACATATCGATCTCCTGGCATAAAACTGCCCCAAAACGTTCCCAAATTCAAAAAGAGATCGATCTCATCAAGGACCAGATCGATCTCTTACCCTCGGCCTATATAAGAACCCCCTTTATTTTTTTGGAAATCGATCTCTCTCTTTAAATTACCATTTTCATAACCCTAGTTTTCTCTCTCCTCTAAAACCCTCATTTTCGTCCAAATCTCAGGCAGAGGCAAGAAGGAAAGTTGTTCCTCATCCAAAGGTGAACAACATACTTAGAAATCGAAGGACGAATCGAATCGAGGTGTGAATAGAGGTCTCCATAAGTTTTGGGTAAATTTATACGCTTTAATCTTTGATATTGAGGTGATTTTGGTGATTGTGACTATGCGTGTTGTGATAAAATAGCTAGGAAATGATTAGAGTCGATGAGATTGTAATTTTGTTAGAGTGATGATGATATTATACAATCATTAGTAATTTTGGGATTTTGGCTATAAATTGGAATCGATGTAATGAGGTGATTTTGGCGGAGATATTATGCATGAAAAATGTAGGATTTGAAATGTAGTGGATGAGAATATGGATTATGATAGGAATATGAGAAAAATGAGGTTTGTAGTATTTAACGAGAATATGAGCAAATATGTGCTCGATGTTGTGATTAAGATGAATTATTGATGTTTTAGCATCGTTTGGACAGCCCGAAAGTTCCAGAGAGGAATACGAGGCTAGTCTATTGTTTGGGGAAATGATTACACTATCGAGGTGCAACGAGGTAAGGGAAAACTTAAACTCATTTGTGTATGCAATTTTGTGATGATATTGTAGCATGAAATGTGATTTGAGAAAACAAGCATGTTTTTATGAGTTGTGAATGAGTTGTTGCACATGCTTTTATAAGCAGTGGGGGCCCAATTTTTATGAGTTGTAAACTAAATGTGAAATTGTTTTACAACCATTTTGAGTTTAAAAAGTGAAAAGTGATTTGGGCTCTACGTTAAGGCGAACTGAGATTTGAAAAATTTGTGCGTGGTTTTGCCGGTTTGAGCTCGGTTTTTGACATGTTTTGTGTTAAGTACAAAACGATTTTGAGATGAGTTTTATGAGCTCTACGTGAAGGCAAAAATGGTTTTATATGATAATGGCTATTACTGAGACTAAGGCGTGTCATGTTGAATACACATCGGCCTTTGCTCTTGTAGCATGTAAGGTCGGGCCGTGCTCTAGTGGCACGTAAGACCGACGCCTCCGTTCTAGTAACGTGAGATGACCCCACTCCGCGACAGCAATGGGTGGCATTGCTTTAATAGCATGTAAGGTCGGACCGTCTTTGATAGCATGTAAGATCGACGACAGTACGACTCTGATAAAGTCTACAGCGAACTATGGCCATGGATGTATTATTATCGATGAAATCCCTCGATTAGGGATGTCCGCCTAGGGGACGAGTTCAATCGTTTTGATGTGCCATGATGAGTTTTTATATGAATTTTTTTTGCCTAGTCTCGTTTTACACATGAGATTGTGTATGGTGGCTGCGCCACGTGCATTACTATTACGGTGATTTTTTATCAGGTTTTATGAGGAAACCCATTATCACATCTTGTTTTCTACATGCTTGTAACTATGGTTTTGTACTGAGCCTTTTATTATCATGTTTTGCATGAGCTTTGAGAAATGAGTTGAGACGGTGTTTTGACTATTCATGCTAGAATTTTCTAATAAGTTGAGTTTCAACTGCGAGATAAAATGATTGTGCTGTGCAAATCATTATTTTGTTAATAAATCTCTTACCCCCCTTATTAAACGATTTAGAGGCTCCACCTGTTTTATCTTCCCCCCAGATTTTTTCAAGTGAAGAAGTTTTCCTACGACGTACGGAGTAGTGGCTAGTGGAAAACTTGAGCTCTAGGCCATATATTGTACTTTGAGGTATAATTTATCATTTCATGTACCCAGACTAATATTGTATTTACTGACACTTGATGAACAGTTATGTATGAGATGTATTACGACTTACTAATTCGGAACTGAGAAATATATATGGTGTGATATATAAATTGAATGATGAGATCCTGAGGTTATAGTTTTATAACTTATATATAATAATGCATGACACTGCACAGGAATGCACCTAGAACTCTGAAATGAGGTAAAGAAATTTTAAATTTACCCTATTTTTCATGCTTCTGGGGCATCACAGAGTTTTTTTGGTATCAGAGCTTAGGGTGTTTAGTACTTTCAGTGTCAGTTAAGTGAAATAGAATACATCCCAAGTGTCTATATATGTTTGGTCATGAACTGAAATTAAGGATTGAGATTTTAATCGAACTTGATGTGTATGCGTAGGAAACGTATTAAGATTGAGAATGAGTGGACGACGAGGTCGTTCGAGGAGGCAGGCAGAGCTACCTTCACCACCTGCCCCACAACCAGAGAGTCCTAACTCTCGATTTTACCGGATTGAGCAAGATGTACACAAGGTTTTAAGCAAATGGTAGCACTATTCGCGCAACATTTTGGAGTTAATGCCTCAGGTACTACTCCTACACCACCACATGGACCTCCCATGCCCTAAATACAGATGGACTCGATGCCTCACGTCACTCAGCCTGATGACAAAAGTATGGTTCGACTGAATGACTTTTTGAAAATGAATCCACCCGCATTTAAAGGGAAAAAGGATCCCGTAGAGGCTGAGGAGTGGCTGATTGAGTTGAGAATCATACTTGACTATTTGGGATGTACTGATACTGAGAGGGTCAGTCTGGGCACTTATATGTTAAAAGGGAGAGCTCGAGATTGGTTCGGTACTACCCAGGGCATTTTGATGTTCAGCCAAGATGTGATTAGCTAGGAAGAGTTTCAAACGGCATTTAAAGCCTAATATGTACCACGAGCTGCTAGAGAAGGAAGTAGGTAGAGTTTTTGAATCTGGTACAGGGCGATATGTCTGTGGATGATTATGAGAGCTAATTTACCACTCTATTGAGATATGATCTAGAGACCTTCAAAAATGAAAAGCTTCGCACAGAGAGGTTTGTGTATGGATTGAAGCCCATCATCAGAGATCGATTGATAGGGCTGTGTATTACTGAGTTTGGAGATGCTCTGAGATGAGCACAAGAGATTGAGCGGGGAATCAAAATTGTACAATCCCAAAATGAGTTTAGTACAGTGACTCGGGATAAGGGCAAGAGGCCAACGATTTCTCAGGCAAATGTTCGGAGAGGTTCCTTTAAAAGAAGAAGGATTGAGGTATAGAAGAGTAGATTGGAGAGACCTAGAGCTTATCCTATCATCAAGGAGACCCCTCGAGATGTCAGGCCTAAGATAATGGTTTGCAAAAATTGTGGCCTATCGAATAAGGGAAGTTGTACTGGGTTGATCCATGGATGTTTTAGATGTGGAGACATGGGTCACAGAGTAAAAGACTGGCCTTAGCCTCTGAGACCACATGTTCCGGAGCCTACTAGATAGCAGCCTCAGAGAGTGAATCCCTCGAGACGGGCCACTGCTGCAGAGAAAGGAAAAAAGCCCATTATAGTGGGATGTGACAAGGAAACAGTAGACGCTTCAACAGAAACTATAAGAGGTACACTCTCTATCTGTAATCATAAGGCTCATGTGTTGATTGATCTAGGGTCCACGTATTTGTTTATTTTTGAGCATTTTGCATGTAGATTAAATTTGAAGTTTGAACCTCTAGAGTATGTACTACATGTAAATACCCCTATGCGTGAGTCCCATAGAACTGATTTAATCTGTAGATGGTGTGAAATAAAAGTGGGAGATAGAGTGATGTTAGCAGATCTAATGATGCTAAATATACGTGGATTTGATGTAATTTTGGGAATGGATTGGCTGGCAATCAATCGAGTGAGTTTAGATTGCTAAACTAAGATTGTAACTTTCTCCCTACCTGAACCTTACAGTGTACGTTTGAAATATTGAGGAAATAAATGTGTGGAATTTTTGTAAGCAAATTGAAATTTTGATGTTGCTTTTGAAAGTACAAAATATGGTTGTTCATGTGAAGTTTATGAAACACTCATCTCAGATGATAAGCGAGAACATCTGAGGATTAAGGATATATCTGTGGTCTGTGAATTTTTGGATGTTTTTCCATATGAGTTGTTAGGTTTGCCACCAGAGAGAGCTAGAGTTTACCATTGATTTGGTACCTGATACTCAGCTTATCTCTAGACCTCCATATAGGATGGCATTAGTGGAACTTGAGGAACTGAAGAAACAACTACAGGAGTTATTGGATCAAGGATTTATTAGACCCAGTGTCTTACAGTGGGGAACACCAGTGTTATACATAGACTACTGACTATTGAATAAAGCCAAGGTGAAGAATAAATATCCATTGCCAAGGATTGACGATCTACTTGATCAGCTGAGAGGGGCCTCAATCTTCTCTAAGATTGATTTAAGATCGGGCTATCACCAATTGAGGATTAAGAAGGAAGATATTTTGAAGACGGTCTTTAGGACAAGGTATGGCCATTATGAATTCCTAGTGGTACCCTTTGGATTGACGAACGCCCCCGTAGCCTTTCTGAGATAAATGAACGAGGTGTTCAGAGACTATCTAGATAAGTTTTGATAGTTTTTATTGATGATATCTTGGTGTACTCTCGGTCTTATGAGGAGCACGCATAGCACTTATGGTTAGTACTTCAAATACTCTGAATAAGCAATTATATGGGAAGCTTAATAAGTGTGAGTTTTGGCTGGATCGGATAGCTTTCCTTAGTCACATAGTTTCAGAGGAATGAGTATCAATTGATCCAACTAAAGTGGATGTTGTGCTTAATTGGGAAAGACTGAGGATAGTTATCGAGGTACAAAGTTTCCTTGGTTTGGCAGGGTATTGCAGAAGATTTGTGGAGGGATTTTCCAGGATTGTCGCTCTTTTGACCAAGTTCACGCGCAAGGAGACTCCGTTCATATCGACTGATTAATGCGACCTCAATTTTTAGGAATTAAAGAGGAGTTAACAGTGGCACCTGTGTTGACTATCCCCGAGGGATCAGGAAGATTTTCAGTATATAGTGATGCTTCCCATCAAGGATTGGGGTGTGTGCTCATGCAGCATGGAAGAGTGGTCACCTATGGATCGTGTCAATTGAAAGATCATGAGCGGAATTACCCCACGCATGATTTGGAGTTAGCTGCTATGGTGTTTTCCTTGATGATCTGGCGACACCACCTATATGGGGAAAGATTCCAAATCTTCACTGACCATAAGAGTTTGATGTATCTATTTGATCAGAAATAGTTAAATATGAGACAAATGAGATAGATGGAACTCCTTAAGGATTATGACTGCGAGATTCTATACCATCCGGAGAAGGCGAACGTGGTTGCTGATGCCCTGAGCATGAAGAGTATGAAATCTATTATGATGATCAAGGAATGGGATTTATTAGAGCAGTTCACCAAACTTCGGATCAGAGTTAAAGAGGAAGAGACTAGATTTTTGGCTAGCTTGTGAATAGAGCCCAGGATCATGGATTGGATTAGAAATGGGCAGCGCAATGATCAGAGTTTGATTGATAGGGTTAGCCAAGCTGAGTAGACTTCACAGTCGGATCTCATAGTCATTGAGGATAGGTTGTTGAGATTCAGATGACGAATTTGTATACTAGACAATGATGCCCTGAAGACACAAATACTAAGAGAATCCCACTGCTCGCGATACACCATGCACCCAGGGAGTACTAATATGTACATAGATTTGAGAAAGGTGCATTAGTGGAGTGGTATGAAGCGAGACGTGGCAGAATTTGTGGCCAGATGTTTAGTGTGCCAGCAAGTGAAAGCTGAGTATCGAAAGCCTGGAGGATTATTGCAGCCTTTATTTGTGCCTACATGAAAATGGGAGTATGTCACCATGAACTTTATTATGGGTTTACCGAGGACCCAAAGGGGTCGTGATGTGATATGGGTCATAGTGGATAGACTAACAAAGAGTGCCTATTTCCTTGCTATTAAGAGCATGGATACTGTGGATGCCTTAGCTAAGCTATATGTCAACGAGATAGCTAGATTACATGGGGCTTCAGTGAGTATTACTTTTGACAGAGATTCCAGATTTACCTTCAGATTTTGGACCCAGTTTCAGGAGTCCATGTGATCTCGATTAAGTTTTAGTACCACCTATCATCCTCAGACAGATGGTCAGTCAAAGAGGACTATTCAGACCCTGGAGGATATGTTGAAGGTGTGTACAATGGATTTTAAGGGATCATGGGATGATCACCTACCCCTAGCAGAGTTTGCGTACAATAATAGCTATCATGCGAGTATTAGAATGGCACCTTTTGAGGCTCTATATGGTAGGAGGTGTAGATCCCCCATAGTGTGGGAAGAAGTGGGTGACAGAAAGATAAATGCTCTCGAACTTGTTGAACAAGTTGTACAGAGTGTGAAACTCATATGTGAGAGATTACGGGCTGCACAGAGTAGACAAAAAAGCTACGCGGATGTGTGTAGATGGCCACTCAAGTTTGATGTTGGTGATGCAGTATTCCTGAAGATATCACCGAGTAAGGGTGTCATGAGGTTTGGAATAAAAGGGAAATTGAGTCCTCGATACATAGGACCATTTGAGATTCTTGAGAGAGTGAGAGAGGTAGCCTACATGTTGGTTTTACCCCCACAAATGTTTGAAATACACAACGTCTTTCATGTATATATGTTGAGGAAGTACCACCCAGACCCTTCTCATGTCATAAAGTATGAAGAGATGGACATACAAGAGGACGTGAGCTACACTGAGGAACCCGTCCGGATTCTCAATAGAAAATAGAAGGTACTTAGAACCAAAAGCATCTTATTAGTGAAAGTTTTGTGGAAACATCACTTAATAGAAGAGGTAACTTATTAGAAAGCCTCATGAAGGAGAAGTACCCCCATTTGTTTGATGAGTCGAGTATAATTTGGAGGACCAAATTCTTTAAACGTGGGGAGGATGTGAGAACTATGAATTTTGTATACCCCAATTATGAGAATTGTAATTTGGTGTATGTAATTATGATATGTTTATGTACCCGCAAGTTTTAAATATGTTGAAGTATAAGAAGAATGGATTTTTAGGTCTTGAATGAGTATGGATTGCAATATGGACTATGGGGTAGATTTTGGGAAGTTTTACATTGAGTTTTTTGCAAATTGATGCAGCAGTAGTATAATCTGTGAAGGCCAGATTGATCTCTAAGGATGAGAGATCGATCTCATGGCTCCAGAATGCAAAAAAAGTGCAAGAACTGATATGCAGATCAATCTCATAGGCAAACAGATCGATCTCTAAATGTTTCTGTAAAGAGAAGATCGATCTCCTCAAGGAGCAGATCGATCTTATGAAGCCATTATGAGATCGATCTCACCCCACGACAAATCGATCTCCTAGGCATAAAATTACCCCAAAACGTTCCCAAATTTAAAGAGAGATCGATCTCATCAACGACCAGATCGATCTCCTACCCTCGGCCTATATAAGGACCCCCTTTGTTTTTCTAGAAACGGATCTCTCTCTCTCCAAATTGTCGTTTTCGTAACCCTAGCTTTCTCTTTCCTCGAAAACCTCTATTTTCGTCCAAATCTTAGGCAAAGGAAAGAAGGAAAGTTGATCCTCATCCAAAGGAGAACAACATACTTGGAAATAGAAGGACAAATCGAATCGAGGTGTGAATAGAGCTCTCCATAAGTTTTTGGTAAATTTTTAAGATTTAATCTTTGATATTGAGGTGATTTTGGTGATTGTGACTATGGGTGTTGTGATAAAATATCTAGGAAGTGATTAGAGTTGATGAGATTATAATTTTGTTGTAGTAATGATGATATTATACAATTTATAGTAATTTTTGGATTTTGGCTATAAATTGGAATCGATGTAATGAGGTGATTTTAGTAGGGATATTATGCATGAAAAATGTAGGATTTGAAATGTAGTGGATGAGAATATGGATTAATTTAAGAACATAAGAAAATGAGGTTTGTAGTATTTAACGAGAATATGAGCAAATATGTGCTCGATGTTGTGATTGAGATGAATTATTGATGTTTTAGCATCGTTTGGGCAGCCCAGGAGTTCTAGAGAGGAATGCGAGGCTAGTCCGTTGTTTGGGGGAACGATTGCACTATGCGAGGTACAACAAGGTAAGGGAAAACTTAAACTCATTTGTGTATGCGATTTTGTGATAATATTGTAGCATGAAATGTGATTTCAGAAAACAAACATGTTTTTATGAGTTGTGAATGAGTTGTTGCACACGATTTTATAGCCGATTGAGGCCTAATTTTTTATGTAAAATTATTTTACAACCGTTTTGAGTTTAAAAAGTGAAAAGTGATCTGGGCTCTACGTTAAGGCATACTGAGATTTGAGAAATGTGTGCGTGGTTTTATCGGTTTGAGCTCGATTTTAGACATGTTTTGTGTTAAGTACAAAACGGTTTTGAGATGAGTTTTATGAGAAAAACCATTATGAGCGCTACGTGAAGGCAAAATGGTTTTATATGATAATGGCTATTACTGAGACTTAGGTGTGTCATGTTGAATACACATCGGGCTTTACTCTTGTAGCATGTAAGGTTGGGCCGTGCTCTAGTAGCACGTAAGACCAACGCCTCTGTTCTAGTAACATGAGATGACCCCGCTCAGTGGCAGCGATGGGTGGCATTACTTTAATAGCATGTAAGGTCGGGCTGTACTTTGATACCATGTAAGACCGACGATTGTACGACTCTGATCAAGTCTACAGCGAACCATGGCCATAGGTGTATTATTGTCGACGAAATCCCTCGATTGGGGATGTCCGCCTAGGGGACGAGTTTAATCGTTTTGATATGCCATGACGAGTTTTTATATGAGTTTTATTTGCCTAGTCTCGTTTTACACATGAGATTGTGTTTGGTGGCTGTGCCACGTGCATTACTATTACGGTGATTTTTTATCACGTTTTATGAGGACAGCCATTATCGGATCCTGTTTTCTACATGCTTGTGGTTTTGTACTAAGCCATTTATTATCATGTTTCTGCATGAGCTTTGAGAAATGAGTTGAGATGGTGTTTTGATTATTCATGCTACACTTTTCTACTAAGTTTATTGAGTTTCAACTGCGAGATAAAATGATTGTGCTGTGCAAATAATTATTTTGTTAATGAATCCCTTACCCCCTTATTGAGCGATTTAGAAGCTCACCCTATTTTATCTTTCCCCCAGATTTTTTCAAGTGAAGAGAGTTTTCCTGCGACGTACAGAGTAGTGGCTAGTGGAGGACTTGAGCTCTAGGCCATATATTGTACTTTGAGGTATAATTTATCATTTCATGTACCCAAACTAATATTGTATTTACAGACACTTGATGAACAGTGATGTATGGGATGTATTAGGACTTACTAATTCGGAACTGAGAAATATATATCGTGTGATATATAAATTGAATGATGAGATCCTAAGGTTAAAGTTTTACAACTTATATATATAATAATGCATGACACTGCACAGGAATGCACCTAGAATTGTGAAATGAGGTAAAGAAATTTTAAATTTGCCATATTTTCTGCGCTTTCGGGACGTCACATCATGACATCACCCGTCCTAAGTTACCTAGACGTGTTAACCGCAAGTGCACAGGTCGTACAAGTAATAATGGGAATTAAGTCCCACAGAGAATCTAATTAGCCCAATTAAGTACCGGTTAATCTTACCCTAAATATATCCTAGTAAATTATGAATTTTAAAAGGGTGATCTACAAGGTTTAAATTGAAAATACTGGAAAGTAAGGAAAATACTAAAAACAATAAAATAAAATAGAGTAAAAATTACTTACAGAGCTCCAAGCAAATAAAAGTAATAACCTGCAAAAGAACAATACTGAAAATAAAATTAATTAGTGCAAATAGACTAAAATGAAAAAATAAGAAATTGTAAAAATAAAATAAATAACACTAATAACACTATAAAATTCTAATAAAATTGTATGTAAATTAATTCTAATGCAAAATAATCTAACCTATGGTCGAATTAAATTAAATTCTAGTAATTTAAAGAAATTCCTAAATATACTATGAAACTAAATACCTATATGGTGGCCCTAAATTAAATATAACTCTAACTAATTACTAACTTAATAAAATGTCTAAATAAAATAAAATCTAAATAATGATTGAGAAATAAATATTTTTGGATTTTTAAAGTTTAAAGTGAAAACTATCTAACTAAAATTGCATAAAATAATTCTACCCCTAAATTAACCCTAAATGCTATACATGAGCTCTATGCTAATAAACTATTGACATTAAAATCATACTAGTGTATACTAAAAATAATAAACACTTTACTACAAATAAAATCTACTAAATCCTAAATGTGTACATTAAAATAATAAAACCAAAAGTTCAATTTCATAAAAACTAAAATTTAATCTAAACAAAAATTTAAGAAACTAAATCTACTAACCTTAAATATAAGCAAATTAATTAAAATATTGAAAGGTTACCTAACTAATTAAAGAGTTATACTAAACTAAGATAACATTTAACTATAAATGCTAAAATCATAAACTATTGCAAACTACACTTTAAAAGTGAATACAAACAATAAAAAAAAAACTACTCTGCCACTGCCATGCTACAAACTACAGCTAACATTCTTTGTTGTACCATCTCCTGCTGTGCTCCCGCCATACCTGTTCTGTACTGTTGTCGCCAACAATCCTTCATAGTAGCCTCCTCCAGCAGCAGCACTCCAGCATCGTACTCCCGTTTTTTTGCACTGCATTATGCTGTATTTTTGTAGCAACCTGTAGCTACATGCCATGCACCTGACCTTTGCTCCGCTATCTTGTGCAAAGCTTCAACAGACCCAAGCCACTGTCGCCATTCGCAGCAGACCAACATAGCAACCTCGCATACATCATGTAAACCAAAAGCAAGTCTAGAGACAAGAATAATTAACAGAACTTAAAGTTGCAAGGAAATAACCAAGATGACTAAAGCAATGCGAAAATTAAACTTAAAGCTAAACCTGAAAAAGAATGAACAAAAAAAAAAAACATATTGTTAGAAGGTCAAACCGAGTGGTCAAAAGGAATCCACGATATGTAGGGGCAAGTTATGGGTTGCATGAAAGTGGTGGCATGCGTGCAAGCAAAGATGAAGGGGAGTAGTGCCAGCGTGCACGGGAAGTGCAGGGCCAACGTGCAGGGGAAGTGCAGGGGAAACAGCCATGTTCCATGCTCCACTATCCTAGTTTAAGTAGTTGCAATTTGACTTAGTAAATATTATTAAATAACGTTTGTGTTGCTATTAAATTGGAGTTTCAGTATTGGAAATTGTGGCAATATGTTAGGATAGGAAGTGAAGATTGCTTGTATTTAAACCTTGGCAATTTTAGCTAAGGGGTGGATTTATATAAAAGTTCTTTGGTTAGTTCTTCCATCAAAAGAACAATAATATTCAAGCGTTGACTGGGACCATCAATGGTATCAGCACTAGGTCCATATGGCTACAAATAAAGAGAGAATAGAGAAGTTAGAAGCATGCGTGGAAGGGCTCCAGGGTGGCTTTAATCAAATTGAGCTTGGGATGGCAGACAAGTTCCAATAATTGGAAAATACAATTAGCAAGCTTGCTAAAACGATTAGCTCTAATAGTGGCTCATCCTCACACGTTAGTCAAGAAACGTCTCTTGCAAAAGTCCGTAATCGTGGTTCAGGTGATGATTATCATGGGAGTTCAAAGGAGGGAAGGCCCTTATTCACCTCAAAAATGGCTAAGCTCGAGTTTCCTCGATTTGCTGGAGATGACCCGACAGTGTGGTGTACCCGGGCTGAGCAATTCTTTGATTATCAGGTAACTCCAGAATCACAGAAGGTGCCTTTGGCTTCATATCATATGGATGGTGAGGCCAATGAGTGGTGGCAGTGGCTTAAGAGAGCTTATAAAGAGGAAAATGTAGAGATGAATTGGGAAACATTCAAAGAAGATTTGTGGGTTCGATTTGGTTCCTCTGAATCTGAAGACTTTGATGAAGCCTTGTCGAAGATCAAACAAAAAGGGCCTTTATGTGAGTACCAAAAGGAATTTGAGAGATTGGGTAACCGAGTCCAAGGTTGGACTCAGAAGGCTCTTGTTGGCACCTTTATAGGGGGATTATATCCAGAAATTGCAGATGGCATTCGGATGTTTAAACCGAAGACACTTAAGGATGCAATTGGCTTAGCTAGGATGCGTGATGATCAGCTAGTTCGTCAAAAGAGATCAAGTCGAGCCTTTCCACGTACCACAAGCGAGCCATACGGGATTCCAAAGTCAACATCACTACAGTAACAAAGAAATTAACGTGGGATGAGATGCAACAAAAGAGGGCTCAAGGGCTTTGCTTCCATTGCAATGAGAAATACACTCCAACTCATAGGTGCAAAGGAGGAAGAATTTTGATGTTGGCAGGTGATGAAGAAGAAACTGAGGATGAAAAGCAATTTAACAGTGAGAGTAGGCCCGAGATTTCATTACATGCACTGTCGGGGTGGATAGCTCAAAGGTCAATGCGGGTCAAAGTTATGGTTGGATCTCATGAAGTCATGGTGCTTATAGACAGCTGATGTACTCACAATTTTGTGAGTGAAAGAATGGCCAATCAATTACATTTGCATGTGGTCCATACTCCTCTTTTCATGGTTAAAGTGGCGGATAGTAAGTCATTGAAATGCCAAAGGAAGTTTGAGAATATTCAAGTGGTTGTACAAGGTATTCCATTCACTGTTATTTTATATGCCTTGCCTTTATCTGGATTGGACATGGTTTTTGGTATTCAATGGTTCGAACAGCTAGGGACAGTACAGTGCAATTGGAGACAAATGACCATGGAGTTTCAATGGAACCAATAAAGGAAGAAAATCCAAGGGATTGATGCTCTTCAAATTCGTGATGCACCTGTGGAAGAAATATACAAAGACATCAAGCGTGGGACCTCACTCTATGCCCTCTGCTTACTCACTCAAACTGAGCCTATGGGAAACACCAATGATCCAAAGATGGAATAGCTCTTAAGGGAATATGATGACTTATTCCAGGAACCTAAAAAACTACCACCAGTCTGGGAAATTGATCATTGTATCAACTTGAAGGAAGGAGTAGAGCCAGTCAACGTAAGGCCGTATAGGTATGCTTATTTTCAGAGGCGAAGATCGAGAAACAGGTACAAGACATGTTGAATTCAGGCCTTATAAGAGCAAGCACCAGCCCCTTCTCTTCTCCTATTATCTTAGTAAAAAAAAAAGGATGGATCTTGGAGGGTTTTGTACCGACTATAGAGCACTTAATGCAGTCACTATCAAAGATCGGTTTCCGATTCCTACAGTGGACGATATAATAGACAAACTCTACGGGGCTTTATATTTCACTAAACTTGACTTAAGAGCGGGTTATCATCAAGTGAGAGTCCATCTAAATGATGTCCATAAGATGGCTTTTCGAACCCATAACGAACACTACGAGTACTTAGTGATGCTGTTTAGGCTATGCAACGCTCCTTCTACTTTCCAAGCCATCATGAACTCGATCTTTAGGCCATATCTGCGTAAGTTTATCCTTGTGTTCTTTGATGACATCTTAATTTATAGTTCAACTTGGGAAATTCACCTTGATCATCTTGCCAAAGTTCTTTCAATTTTAAGGCAGCATCAGTTTTTTATAAAGTCCAGCAAGTGTGTATTTGGGGCTCAAGAACTTGAATATTTGGGAAACATTATCACGACCAATGGTGTCAAAGCGGACCAAGGGACGATGGCTTCAATGATCAAATGGCCAAGACCATCTAACATTACGGAGTTACGAGGATTTTTAGGGCTGACCGGCTACTATAGGAAGTTTGTACGGAACTATGGCAGCATTGCTGGACCACTCACTAACCTACTCAAAAAAGGGCGGTTTGAATGGACTGATGAAGCTGAACATGCTTTCCAAAATTTGAAGCAAGCAATGACTACAACCCCCACCCTAGCCTTGCCAAATTTTGAGGAGCCCTTTACAATTAAAATTGATGCATCGGGAGAAGGTATTGGAGCCGTTTTGTCTCAACAAGGAAGACCGATAGCATATATGAGTAAAGCATTGGGTGCTGCTAAGAGGTCTCTATCAGTTTATGCTAGGGAGATGTTAGCCATCTTGCAAGCTATTCAACTTTGGCGGCCATACCTGTTTGGACATAAATTCTACATACAAATTGATCAAAAGAGCTTGAAGTTTCTCTTGGAACAAAGGATTGTTACTCCGGAGCAACAAAAATGGCTCACTAAGCTCCTCGAATATGACTATGAAATTGTTTACAAATCGGGTAAAGACAACAATGCTGCTGATTCCTTGTCTCGAGCCTCATATGGACCATGTCTACATGCACTTACTCAACCACAAGTGCAGATTTGGGAGACCATCAAAAAAGAAATAAAAACCAGCCCGTACATGCTTAAGATTGGTCAGCAAGCCTCTCTCAAACCAGGTACGTCTTATATATGAAGAAATGGATTAATTTACTATAAAAATAGGGTGGTAATACCTCCTCAATCCTCTATCATTGCTCAACTTTTGTATGAATTTCATTACTCTCCTATGGGAGGACATTCGGGAGCACTAAGAACTTACAAGAGGCTGGCCAAATAGTTTTATTGGCCTTCAATGTTTCAAATAGTGCAAACACATGTGGCCATGTGTGATACTTGCCAAAAAATGAAGTCAGAGACTATGGCACCAGCTGGCCTATTACAACCTCTTCCGGTTCCAAACCATGTATGGAAGGATGTGGCCATGGACTTCATAGATGGTCTATCAATGTCTCATGGAAAAAAACTCTATTTTTGTGGTCATTGATAGACTTAGTAAGTCAGCGCACTTCATCAGGTTGGTGCATCCTTATTCAGCAAAGAGTGTGGTTGAGAAGTTTGTGGACAACGTAGTCAAGCTACATGGCCTACCTAAATCCATTGTAAGTGATCGCGATCCTATATTTCTTAGTCATTTTTGGTAAGATCTCTTTAAGATGTTAGGTACACAGCTAAAAATGAGTTCCTTTTATCACCTGCAAACTGATGGGCAATTCGAGGCGCTCAACTGATATGTCGAGCAATATTTGAGAAGCTTTGTGTCTGAGCATCCGCGCAAATGGTCATCCTTCTTGTCTTAGGCAAAATTTTGGTACAATACTACCTATCACTCTTCAATCAAGATGACGCCATTTGAGGCATTGTACGGTAGACCGCCACCAGCTATTCCTCAGTATCATGAAGGCTCTTGCCCTGTACATGAAGTCGACCTTCAGCTGGCTGATCGTGATTCATTACTCAAACGACTCAAAGTCAATTTAATGGCTGCCAATAAAAGGATGAAGCAGATGGCTGATGCTAAACGATGAGATGTCGAATTCAACGTTAGAGACTTGGTATACTTGAGGTTGCATCCATACCGACAACAGTCTGTATTTCGAAGAGCTCATCAGAAATTAGCTTGCAAGTTCTACGGTCCATTTCGCATCATTGGAAGAGTTGGGAAAGTTGCCTATAAGCTTGAATTACCAACAAGGACTAGAATTCACTCTGTTTTTCACGTCTCATTGTTAAAGAAGAAGCTTGGAGATAATATAGCAGTCAACACTTCCCTGCCTCCTTTAACTGATGACGGTGCAATCATAATGGAACCAGAAGCTTCTTTGGACACCAGATGGGTTAAAAAAGGTGCTCGTATTGTTGAAGAAACACTAGTAAATGGAAGAATATGCCACCAGAAGAAGCCACCTGGGAACCCACCAAGGAATTACAAGAAAAGTTCATGAATGAGAACCTTAAGGACAAGGTTCAAGCTCCAGGGGAGGGTACTGTTAGAAGGTCAAACCGAGTGGTCAAAAGGAATCCGCGATATGTAGGGGCAAGTTATGGGTTGCATGAAAGTGGTGGCATGCGTGCAAGCAAAGATGAAGGGGAGTAGTGCCAGCGTGCAGGGGAAGTGCAGGGGAAGCAGCCACGTTCCATGCTCCACTATCCTAGTTTAAGTAGTTGCAATTTGACTTAGTAAATATTATTAAATAACGTTTGTGTTGCTGTTAAATTGGAGTTTCAGTAGTGGGAATCGTGGCAATATGTTAGGATAGGAAGTGAAGATTGCTTGTATTTAAACCTTGGCAATTTTAGCTAAGGGGTGGATTTATATAAAAGTTCTTTGGTTAGTTCTTCCATCAAAAGAACAACAATATTCAAGCGTTGACTGGGACCATCACATATCAAGCAGAAATAGGCTGAACCAAAATAAACTAAAGCAGAGAAACTTAAGGAAGCTTGCAAGTTGCTGTTCAAAATCGAAAAATTACAGAAACATTTAAAGAGCCTTGAACCCCATTGCCTAACACCTATCAGCAGACGATAACCAGATGAACAGAACACTAGCCGAGTTTGAAACACCAGCAATCAATGGAACAATGCAGTATAGAAAGATAAACCAAAATGAACAGTGTCAATAACTACAAACAGAGCAGAACAGAGAGTGAATATGGCCTCTGTCTACTGCAACCATAAGGCAGCTTCTGTACTGCACCGAATAACATCCGTTCTGCCAGCTTCATCACCAGCCAACAACCTTTTCAACTTGCAAATAGCAGCAGACTCAACCGTAGCTTGAAAACCATCACACAACATCTTGTCCAACTTCTGTTCAGATGCTGTGCCTAGTTAAGCATCCCGCATGGTTTTCTCATACTACAAACAACAGTGATAAGCTTTACATTACAACTTCAACTCACCCTTCTTGCTTCTAATCAACAGAATAGAGGAAGATAAACCGCAAAGATAAGCACACATGCAATGTTTCAAACGGTAACTAGTATTAAGCTGACATTAGAGAAAGCAGTAAACGAGAAAATGTAAGAAATAAAAATAAAAAATTCTTGTGGCCACGTATAGCTTCTTCCTCTGATCCGCCATCGTCGTTCCACTATGCCAGCAGTGTAGGAACAATGCCCAGCATCAAACCTGCATCACAGCACCAGAACAAGACACTGGCAGTAATGATCGAAGCATAATAGAGTGTTTCAAGCTATAAACGAATGAGCAGTAAAAAGATCATAATGAAAACAACATAAAAAATGGGACTAATAAAATCAGAGTATGCAGCAGTTTAAAATAGTAAGTAAACTAAAAACCAAAGGAAATATATAAAGAAAAGCATGGAAAGACTTAAAAAGTGATCTGCTAATAAAAAAAACAAGATTAAAGAAATGCTAGAATGAAATTTTCTTTTTCATTGAATAAATTTTAAAGGTGCCATGAACAGTAGTAAAATGGAAATTTTTTTTTTTATATAATCAAGAGGAATGGTGGCTACCGCAACGTGAAAAGCTTTAAGGAAACTAGGAAAGAAAATAAAACATAACAATAAAGCTTTTTAACCTAAAAATAAAACTTAAACTATTCTAAAAACTACCTCTACTCCACTTTACCCTAAATTACTTGATTTTTCAATTGCCTCATCAGATTCTATTTATACACAAAATTGAGAGTACAAGGGTAATTTCTAATCCTAGATGAGTTGGCATTGTTTGGCCACTTGTCTTCATTCCATTTGCTTTAGAGAAGATATTTCCACGTCATGTGTCTTCTAGTCCACTTGGCTACGCGATGTAGTTTGAGGCGAATAAAATATGGACACTGGGCATCAGACGTGTCCAGAGGAATGATGACTCATGTTGCGAATTGGTAGTGGTCCAATATCCTTTTAGCCCATTTTCAATCTATTTTCTACTATAATGACTGAAATTCATCCAGATTTATTTTACCTGCACACAAGAGAATTTTAATATTTTGAGGGGATATTTAATAAAATAATATATGGATTAAAATAATTAATTGAGAAATTAAATACAGATAATTCTATTCTTAATAGAATTATCAGGTCACGTTCAATGCACCGATCCATAGAAGAATCCATCGTCCGAAGACGACATATATAATATCACACACAGTACAGCGTACTCCATGCTACTTGCAAGGTACAACGTACTTCGTGGACCCATATCATCACAATATAACCTGCCACATCTTAATTCGTACGTGCGAGCCTATTTAGTCGACGTGGCACACAGCCTACCCGAAGCTCCTAGCACAGCTCCCAACATGTCACAAAACCACGTGCGAGTAGTCTCAAGCACGACAATAAGTATGGTGCACATCTAGTGCGAGCTATGCTCCTGCACCCTGTTAAAACCAATATAAAAATCTGTGAGAGCTAGGCTCCAAGATAATGTCATAAAATCCATGTGAAAACTAGTGCGAGCTAAGCTCCAGGACTCATGCATGTATAAAACTCTAATGCGAACTATGCTCCACCACTATATCGTAAAATCCATGTAAAACTCTAGTGTGATCATCGCTCCAGCACCAATGCATGTATAAACAAGTCAAATCTCGTGCGAGCAACGCTCTAGCACATTTCATTTCCACAAACTCATGTAGGTGGCTCATTCTCTGCAAAGCATGGTTATAAAATCAAATCAAGCTATTTCTCGTGTAAATCATTTCAAATGCTAGCCAATCTACCAATCACATGCTAAAAAGCAATAAAAAGATTTCAAAGCATCATGCTCTTGCTTTTAATGCACTTTTCTCGAAACCCACTTCTTTACCCTTCAAACATCCATTTCATCCTATGATTCTTAGATACGCTAAAAATCGCTCATGCACCCGAAAGGCATACAAATATCCCTAGAGCTAACACAATTCCATTACCTTAATTCTCTTGGAAGCAACTCTTCCTTCTTTTCTCATTTTTTTTTTTGCGATTTGTCTCAACTTGCTTCGGTTTTATTCTTAGGAGCTACAAACATACATCAATCATATGAGTCCATACCAATAACTCATATTCTAACTTCAACAAATTGATATATCTCATCGAGCCTATTTTATCGAGTTTAACCCATTATCACATTTGGTCATCATTATGCCATTTCTAGTCAATTTAACTAGCAACACACTTGGTTACTTATCAAACTCTTAGATTAAATGTTTATCCATAATCTTCGTCATTTATGCATTCTCTACAACACCATTTATGCACATTTTTATCACTTGACTAATCTCACAATGTGGCTTCATCCAATCATCTCAAAATCATGCATATTACCACACTAACAACTTGATATAATCCTTTTCATCATCAAATCAACCACATTCTATTTTCACACACTAAACTCATTGTAGGTTATGCTTGTTTCATTACATTCTAGGTAGTTTCATTCATTAATACATATACAAATCTACTCATAACAATAACTAGATAAATATACTTAGAGTTGGTGTATTGGAAACTCACGTAGCTTGACTTTCTTCTTTTCCAAGTTTGGAAGACTCCTTAGCTCCTTCAATCCAATTAGTTGGATGTTGGCTCCAAGCTATGTTGCTCTTTTCCTCAAGATAAACAACTTTGCTCTAATAGCTTTTCCTCAATTCTATTTGGAAGAGGGTGCATTCTAGAGAGAGAAAGCTTGGTATTTAGGTAAAAATGGAAGAGGAGTATTGGTATGTTGAAGAAAGAAGGTTTTTCATAGGATATTTATAGATTGAGAGTGATGAGATCGATCTGCTAAGGTGAAGAGATCAATCTTCCTTTAGTTTTAGCCATCGAATTCTCAGGTTTTAGAAGAGGGATATCGATCTGCTCAGTGGGGAGAGATCGATCTTGGCTTGGCGGAAACTTAAGGAGATCGATCTACTCATAAGGAGAGATCGATCTACTCTTTACAGAATATAATAGAGATCGATCTGCTCTTAAGGGAGGATCGATCTAGGCTTGGCAAAGGCTAATGCAGATCGATCTGCTCATTGGGGAGATTGATCTGCTTGATAGGGAGATCGATCTGCCTTGGCAGATTCACTTGGAAATTGCTCTATTTGGCACAACGGATTGATCTGCCCCAAATGGGAGATCGATCTAGCCTTCATCTGTAACCCTTTTTGCTGTAATTTTTTAGATTTCTCAAGGTAATTTCCTATTTCTTTGCTCCAATTCTCATTTTGCATTTTTATCTCACTTAGAGTATGGAAAGACTTATTTCCTATAATTTTTGTGTTATGGAACTTGTGTGTATTGCTTGGAACTCTGAATGGATACACAAATTCGTAATCCATGCTTTATCGTTCGTGCTTTCATTCCTTATCTCCAATTCGATTGCTTAAAGTTCTTTCTGTTTTGTTTAAGGCCACTTCGACCCTTATTTATCCTTTACTTGTAACTTGACATTCATTCATCCTATTACGAATTCATTCACATTTACATGTTCCGAAATCATTTGTCTTATAATCCTATTAACATGTATTACAAAGTTATACATACATGGGGTCTCACAATCTCCCCCACTTAGAAAATTTGGTCCTCCAAATTGGAACCAATATCAGTCTGTGAACAACCCGAGATACTTCTCTCGTATCAAACTCTCTAATTCCCATGTAGCTTCTTCTGCATTGTGGTGCTGCCAAAGGACTTTCACCAATGGGATCGTCTTCGACCTTAACACCTTCTCCTTCCTATCCAATATCTGAATCAGCTTCTCAACATACGACATGCCATCGTTGAGCTCCAATGGCTCATGTCTTATCACATGTGCTGGATTCGGGTGGTACTTTCGTAACATAGAGATGTGGAAGACGTTATGAACGTCTGCTAGCTCAGGTGGCATTGCTAGCCTATAGGCCTTATCTCCCACTCTATCCAATATCTCAAAGGGTCCAATGTAACGAGGACTTAACTTTCCTTTCTTTTCAAACCTCGTTATACCATTGGAAGGAGAAACTCGCAAAAACATTGATTCACCCACTGTGAATTCTAAAGATCTCCGTCTCTTATTAGCATAAATCTTTTATCTACTTTGAGTTATCCGTAACCTCTCACGAATCAACCGGACATTCCCAGAGGCTTGTCTCACTAAGTCGGGAGCAAATATTAGTCGGTCACCAACCTTTTCCCATCCAATAGGGGAACGGTATCTTCGGTCATACAATGTCTCATACGGTGCCATCCCGATACTCGAATGATAACTGTTATTATAGGCGAACTCTGCGAGTGGCAAATAGTCATCCTAGGAGCCTCCAAAATCCAATGAATGATAACTGTTATTATAGGCGAACTCTGCGAGTGGCAAATGGTCATCCTAGGAGCCTCCAAAATCCAATGTACACGCTCTCAACATATCCTTCAGGGTCTGTATAGTCCTATCTGACTGACCATTTGTCTGAGGGTGGAACGCTATGTTAAAACTCAGTTGGGTCCTCATCGCTTCCTGAAAATGTTCCCAAAAGTGAGAAGTGAAGCGGGCATCCCTATCAGAAACAACGCTCATTAGAACACCATGCAATCTCACTATCTCGCGCACATATAGTTCCGCTAATGTACTTAGAGTATCGGTGGCTCTCATAGCTAAGAAGTGTGCCGACTTCGTCAATTTGTCCACTATCACCCAAATTGCATCGTGATTCCTACGGGTCCTAGGTAAACCCATCACGAAGTCTATAGTGACATGCTCCCATTTCGAAGTCGGTATAGGTAGAGGTTGTAATAGCCCTCTAGGCTTCTAATGCTCTACCTTCACCTGCTGACAGACGAGACACTTTGCCACAAATTCAGCTACATCTCTTTTCATCCCTGACTAGCAATACACTCTTCAGAGATTCTGATACATCTTGTTACTTCTCGGATGTAGTGTATACTTCATCGAGTGAGCTTTTGTCAAGATCAACCTCTTGACCTCTAGATCATCGGGATCACATATCCTACCCCTGAACCTCAGCAAACCATCTAAACTTAAACCAAATTCAGTCTTTGTACCCCTTTGTATCTGCCTGATAATATCACTGCACTGCTGATCAATTTGTTGAGCCTGTCGGATACGATCTACCAAATTCGGTTCCAACTGCAGGTTAGCTACCATACAACCACTATCAGCATCAGGTGGGGTCACATCCAAACTGAGGCTCATAAACTGTTCCAATAGCTCATGTTCCCTAATCATCATGTACGATACCAACCCGAGGTGCTTCTTACTCAGTGCATCAGCCATTACATTTGTTTTACCCGGGTGGTACAAGATCTCACAATCATAGTCCTTTAGAAGCTCAAGCCATCTCGTCTGCTTCATGTTTAATTCCTTTTATGAGAACAAGTACTTAAGGCTTTTCTGGTCTGTAAATACTCAAAATTTCTCACCGTAAAGATAATGGCGCCATATTTTCAAAGAAAACACCACGGTCGCCAACTCTAAATCGTGGGTTGGGTAGTTCCTCTCGTGATCCTTTAACTATCTCGATCCATAGGCTACTATCTTCCCATCCTACATCAGTATACAACCCAGTCTTTGGTACGAAGCATCTGTATATATAGAAAAACCTCTTGAGTTGGTAGGAATGATGAGAATTGGAGCTATAGTTAATCTCTTCTTTAACTCCCGAAAACTCTTCTAACATTTATCATCCCACACAAATTTAAAATTCTTTCTCGTGAGACATGTTAATGTAGCAACTAATCTTGAGAATCCCTCCAAAAATCGTCGATAATAGCCTGCTAAACCTAGGAAACTCCTGATCTTCGTAACTGCCTAGGGTCTCTGCCACTGAACCACTGCTTCAATCTTGGATGGGTCCACTGACACACCATCCTTCGATAAAATATGACCCAGAAAAGAGATCTACTTTAGCAAAAAATCACACTTACTGAGTTTAGCATACAACGTTTTCTCTCGGAGGGTCTGCAGCACTATCCTTAGGTGTTGTTCATGTTCTTCTCTAGATCTCGAATACACCAAAATGTCATCGATGAACACGATAACATATCTATCCAAGTACTAGTGAAATACCTCATTCATCAACGACATAAAAGCTGTGGGAGCATTCGTCAACTCGAATGGCATAGCTATAAACTCAATGTGACCATATCGGGTGCGAAAAGCTGTCTTGGGTACATCTCTATCCTGAATTCTCAACTGATGGTACCCAGATCTCATATCTATCTTAGAATAGACCTGCGCTCCCCAAAGCTGATCCAACAAGTCATCGATGCATGGAAGTGGGTACTTATTCTTAATGGTCACCTTATTCAACAACCTGTAGTCAATACACAGCCGGAGGCTTCCATCCTTCTTCTTTATAAGTAGTATCAGTGCTCCGCAAGGTGATACACTCTGTCTGATGAACCTCTTATCCAGCAACTCTTGTAATTGTTTCCTCAGTTCCTCCAACTCAATTGGAGCCATTCTGTACAATTGCTTGGATATCGGATCTGTACCAGGTGCCAAATCTATACAAAATTCCCTCTCTCTATTTGGCGGTAACCCTGGTAAATCATCCAGAAAGACATCTGGAAATTCCTTGACCATTGGGATGTCTTGCAATTTCGGGCATGCCTTATCCGCCTCAACCACATACGCAATATAACCTTTCAAAACATCAATCATTAAATTAGTACAAAGATTCATATATTTCACTCATAACCACAACTGCTTTCATTACTTTTCAAGGGGATTTACATTACATTTCTCGGGGAAACTTACGGTAACGCTAGCTACCCCTGGAAATGTTACCGTCTTAGAAAAACAATCCACTACAACACGGTTTGTATCTAACCAATCCATTCCTAGGATTACATCAAAGTCCCTCATAACATTTCAAAACATGGATTTCTCATTTAACAATAGACATGTGAGATAGGCATACAATATCAAATAGGTAATAACTGGGAATATGGCCATATCCTCTATAATCCTAGGCTACACGGATCCTAGTTTGCAGGGTATCACCTCTATCTACTTCCACACGGGAGGTGGGTCACGTCCAACCCGCTGGTCCATAGCAGAATCCATCGTTCAAAGACGACATATATAATATCACACACGGTACAACATACTCCATGCTACTTGCACGGTACAACGTACTCTATGGACCCATATCATCACAATATAACCTGCCACATCTCAATAAGCGCGTATGAGCCTATTTAATCCGCATGGCACACAGCCTACCCAAAGTTTCCAGCATGATTCCCAATATGTCACAAAACCATGTGCAAGTAGTCTCAAGCACGGTAACAAGTATGATGGACATCTAGTGCGAGCTATACTCCAGCACCATGTCAAAAACCAGTATAAAAATCTATGCGAGCTAGGCTCCAGCACAATGTCATAAAATCCATGTGAAAACTAGTGCAAGCTAAACTCCAGCACTCATGCATGTATAAAACTCTGGTGCAAGCTATGCTCCAGCATTATATCGTAAAATCCATGTAAAACTCTAGTGCGAGCATCGCTCCAGCACCAATGCATGTATAAACAAGTCAAATATCGTACGAGCAATGCTCTAGCACGTTTCATTTCCACAAACTCATGTAGTTGGCTCATTCTCTGCAAAGCATGGTTATAAAACCAAATCAAGCTATTTCTCGTGCAAATCATTTCAAATGCTAGCCAATCTACCAATCACATGCTAAAAAGTAATAAAAAATTTTCAAAGCATCATGCTTTTGCTTTTAATGCACATTTCTCAAAACCCACTTCTTTACCCTTCAAACATACATTTCATCCTATGACTCTTAGATACGCTAAAAATCGCCCATGCGCTCGAAAGGCGTACAAATATCCCTAGAGCTAACACAATTCCCCTACCTTAATTCTCTTGGAAGCAACTCTTCCTTCTTTTCCATTTTTTTGTGATTTGGCTCAACTTGCTTCAGTTTTATCCTCGGGAGCTGCAAACATACATCAATCATATGAGTCCACACTAATAACTCATATTCTAACTTCAACAAATCGATATATCTCATTGAGCCTATTTTATCGAGTTTAACCCATTATCACATTTGGCCATCATTATGCCATTTCTAGTCAATTTAACTAGCAACACACTTGGTTACTTATCAAACTTTTTGTATAAATGTTTATCCATAATCTTCGTCATTTATGCATTCTCTACAACACCATTTATGCACATTTTTATCACTTGACTAATCTCACAATGTGGCTTCATCCAATCATCTCAAAATCATACTATTGTCACACTAACAACTTGATATAATCCTTTTCATCATCAAATCAACCACATTCTATTTTCTCAAACTAAACTCAGTGTAGGTTATGCTTGTTTCGTTACATTCTAGGTATTTTCATTCATCAATACATATACCAATCTACTCATAACAACAACTAGATAAATATACTTAAAGTTGGTCTATTGGAAACTCACCTAGCTTAACTTTCTTCTTTTCCAAGTTTGGAAGACTCCTTGGCTCCTTCAATCTAATGAGTTGAATGTTGGCTCCAAGCTATGTTGTTCTTTTCCTCAATTCTCTTTGAAAGATGGTGCATTCTAGAGAGAGAAAGCTTGGTATTTGGGTAAAAATGAAATATGTGTATTGGTTTGTTGAAGAAAGAGGGTTTGTCGTGGGGTATTTATAGATTGAGAGTGATGAGATCGATCTGCTAAGGTAAAGAGATCGATCTTCCTTTGGTTTTAGCCATCGAATTCTCAGGTTTTAGAAGAGGGAGATCGATCTGCTCATTGGGGAGAGATCAATCTTGGCTTGGCAGATGCTTAAGGAGATCGATCTACTCATGGGGAGAGATCGATCTGCTCTTTATAAAATGCAATGGAGATTAATCTGTTCTTAAGGGAGGATCGATCTGGGCTTGGCAGAGGCTAATGTAAATCGATCTACTCATTGGGGAGATCGATCTGCTTGATGGGGAGATCGATCTGCCTTGGCTGATTCACTTGGAAATTGCTCTATTTGGCACAAGGGATCGATCTACCTTGAATGGGAGATCGATCTGGCCTCATCTGCAGCCCTTTTTGTCGTATTTTTCCAGATTTCTCAAGGTAATTTCCTATTTCTTTGCTCTAATACTCATTTTGCATTTTAATCTCACTTAGAGCATGAAAAGACTCATTTCCTATAATTTTTGTGCTATAGAACTTCTGTGTATTGCTTGGAACTCAGAATGGATACACAAATTTGCAATCTATGCTTTATCATTCGTGTTTTCATTCCTTATCTCCAATTCGATTGCTTAAAGTTCTTTTCTTTTTATTTAGTTTAAGGTAACTTCGACCCTTATTTATCCTTTACTTGTATCTTGACATTCATTCATCCCATTGCGAATTCATTCACATTTATATGATCCGAAATCATTTGTCTTATAATCTCATTAACATGTATTACAAAGTTATACATACAAGGGGTCTCACAATGGAGATCGATCTGTTCATGGGGAGAGATTGATCTGCTCTAAGCAGAAGTAAATGGAGATCGATTTGTACTTAGGAAGGGATCAATCTCTGCTAGACAGAAGCAAATGCAGATCGATCTGCTCATTGGGGAGACCAATTTGCTCAATAAGGATCGATTTTCTCTTGGCAGAATCAACTCAGAATTGTTCTGCTTGACCAAGGGATCGATCTGCTTTGAATAGGAGATCGATCTGGCCTTCATCCGCAGGTTTTTTGCTGCAATGTTTCTAGAATTTCCAAGGGAAAACTTGCATTCGATTGCTTCACTGGTCATTTTGCAATCTATTCACACTTTAAGCATGTAAAGGTTCATTTCTTATTAGTTTCATGTTATGGAACTTGTGTGTACTGCTTCACAAAATTCACAGTCCATGCATTATCATTTCGTGTTTTAAATCCTTATCTTCAGTCCGAATACTTTAAGTTTCATTAGTTTAACTTGGGGCCACTTCAGCCCTTATTTAACCTTTACTTGTATCATGATACTTATTTACCCCATTTGCAATTCATTCACATTTATATGATCTAAAAATCATTTGTCTTATGATTCCATTAACATATCATAGAGTCATACATACATGGGGTCTCACAATCTTTGACTATAAGTATTGAAATAAGGGTCATACTTATATTGTGGTTGTCACAATAATCCTTCCGTATCAAAAGCTTGCTCCATGAAAACCTCTCATTTATCTTCTCAAGTGGGGGTGATGGTAGAAGAACTAAACCTGAAAATAAAAAATAAAAAAAATTAGAACTAAAATTAAGAGATTAATTCAATTAAGCTTACAATCCTCTGTAAAGGCGCCAAAATTTGGTGTGTCGTCAGGTTACCAAAAATAAATTCTCTAAAACCACCAACAAGTAGCTAGGGAAGTAGAGGTCAAATCTATAGGATTAAAGTAATTGAATCAAACTAATTAAAGTTAAAAAAAAAAAAGAAATGGGGTTTTAAAAAAGGTATAGATTTTATATTTAATAATTACTAAAAATAGTTAGTTTTATAATATGAAAATCAGAATAAAATAAATAAAATAAAGCTAAGTTTTGAGAAATTGAAGCTTTAGCGAATATGCATATTGATTATCTTGGATTTATTTCGTTGATCTTCAAATTCTAAAGATGTCATCAAATTAAGCATTCAACGGTAATGCAAGAAGCTTTGTCATACCATTTTCACTTACTTTTTAGTTAATCACAACAAGCTCTATAATTAATCCCTAACTATTTAAACTACCTAGAAAAAGCTCTCTAGATATATTCATGTAGCAGCATTAAAATCTACGAAAGATTTGAGTTGAAATTAAGAAACAAACACATAAACTCGGTTTATTTAGCCTAAACTTAGATTTTCCTTTATCTTTAATTGATTTCAAACATTAAGTAATTATGGACTTAAGTTCTTACTCTAGTAGTAGATTACTAAATTTAATCAAATAGTTCACAATCTATTAAATTAACAATCATGATAAGATGCAATGGAAAATCTTAGATACTTAACTAATGATATACTCATATCCAAAGCTTCATTCGAAAAGGAAAAAAAGAGAAGATACAAAGAGTTCAGTTTCAATGTTATTTGTCTTAAGAAAATTCCTTTACAGCTTTAAAGTGTGTTAATCAACCTTTGTAAATGCATTAGTAATCCTTGATTTTAACCCATTCCAAAATTTATAAAGGGAAGAGTTCTCTTGAGTGCCACATTTGTAAGTAAGGTTTGGGTAAATTAAGGGTTTGCTTCTTAAGCCCTAAAGGAAGCACTTATATGGTTCATTTCTTCACCCAAAAAAATAAGAGTCATTATAAGGGTTATTTCCTTGAGTTTGTAAAAAGGAAGGTGTAGGTACCTCTTTCAGCCTATCAAAAGGAAGTGGTTAAGGTTATCCTTGAGTCTTAGGTAAAGAGAACGGTTATCTCCTTGAGTTTGCAGAAGGGAGAAATTGTTGAAAAATTTCAAAATAGTGAAAAAATTGATTGATTAAAAATGTTATTTAATCAATGGAATAAGAAATCAAGTACTCTTACTCAATGAATAGTTTTTTTCAAAGAGTGACACATTCTTTGAAATTGTGTTCTTTCACTTATGAATGGTATCCAAAAGTTGTTATTAGATTAAATAATTATGTTTGTTGGATCAAACAATATATTTGAACGATCACAACATTTGGTTGTAAGGACACAATTCTTAGATTGGATTTCTATAAATAGAGACGTTAAGGTTCATTTTGAGATATTCTTGAAATATGCTTGATACACTTAAACTATTTGAAAAGTTTAGACTGTCACGACCCATTTCATTCTTTTTAATCGAAAATCACTATAAATTTTTTGCATTTATTCCTTTCCCCGCTCGGTCATGAACAAACTTACCACTACACTGTTGGGTTGTGAGTCAATAATAATCCACTCGTAATATCCTTTTTCAGTTAATAAAAGTGATGTCATACATTTGAACGTTAATCATTTATTTATACAAAATATGATTACTGACATCTACATCCCCATAATTACAACTCAAAAGACGACTGTGCTTTTACAATTATTTAGATACAAAAAGAATCTTCATGTGTATACCTCTTAGCGATGGATGGTGTTGTCCTTTTATGGAACACTTCTGCAAGTGCACAGGTCAGTTTTCGAGTATAGAGTAAATATGAATATTGTCCCACAGGGAACTGTGTCTACCGCTAATCACTGTAATCAACAACCTTGAGCTTTATTTAGAAAATTAATGAATGTTGGTTAAAATCCTATTTATTACTTTAACAATTAACTACGGAACAATTTAATTAAAATAAATCACAATAATTAAGAATGAAAATATCGATGGCAAAATATTCCTAGAAACTGATTTCACCTAACTAGCATTCATGCAATTCCTTTGTTCAATTGTTCTTTTGATTTCAATTTGTTTATAGCCGAAACTATTTCCTGTTTATCTCTCCCGAGTTTTAAACAGTCATACCTAATTTACCTAATCCTAACCTCCCGATTCAGAATTAAATAATAGAGTTCATTAAGCAATAATAATCCGTTTCTCTATGACTCATAAGAATTGTCAACCTCCCGATTCAACAATGTCCTATGTTAATCTACCCTTGTGCATATAAACAATCCCCTCTCCCGAGTGCCAGATTCTTATACTAATTCCTCCAATTGGTGGCCAATCAACTAAAGCATTAAGAACAAGTAGATGAAATAAACATAATTGAAATCATCCAAACAACATCACAAAGTAATTGCAATATGCTCAAAGTTGGTTACATCGATTCTAGGAAAAAGGAGTTTAGTTCCTAGACATCATAATAAACATCCAAGAAATCTAATTTAACATCCCAAGAACAAAATTGGTGAAAAAGATGAAAAAGATGGAGTTTCTATGGAGCTAAATTAGTCTTGAAGTCTTCTGCCGCAGCTTCCCTAGAAATTCTGATAAAAGACTATTTATAAGGTTTCCAAGCACTAAAACGCGAAAGGCCACGTGGAAAAATAGTGTTGCCCTAATCAGATTGCTATGCTGCGGCAATGGTATTAATCCCTCAAATCTGCTCTGCACTGTCCAGTTTCTTCTATTGCTACAGCATAAGTCACAATCAGCATCCTGTAACTTCAATTCTTCACGGAATCATCAGAACCAGCTCCAAAAGCTTTAACTTCTCCAAATTGTTCTTTTTCCTGTACAAGTGCACAAAACACATAAAACATACCTAATATTGCAAAGAACACATCAAATAACTAAGTATAAAGGGTCCTAAACATATATAAAATTCGGTGCTAACAAATACCCCCAAACTTAGAAATTTGCTTGTCCTCAAGCAAAGACATACTAGAAACAGAACAATTAAAAACTCTCAACCATACTCAGTTCATATGCTTGTCATACTAAATTGGGATTTTCCTCAAGAATTCACAAGGTTCTCAACTTAAGACAAATTTCAGATTTATATTGTTCAAGTCAATCAAAGCAAACCAATCCCCCTTCACTCTTCACTTTCCACTTGTGTGTGTGTGTACAATCATTTACTCAAATTCATGCACTCAAGTGTTAATGCAAAACCTAAATAAGAATTAAACATAAGACTTCATATGCTTGAATTAACTACTACTCTCCACTAATAAAGACTCATGCATAACCAAGAATCAAAAGGACTTTTCAAGGGTTATAACGTAAGGCTCAGGTTTAGGTGGGATAAAAGATATAACATGAAGTTCAATCCACCTAAAGCATTATAATCACCTTTGGATTTAATTTGTTTTGAGCTCATGAATCACTACCCAACTTTATTCATTCTCGAGTTTGATTTCTCTCCCCTTTTTTTTTAAATCAATAGTAGTGTCATGCCCCTAAACTTAAGATTTTTCATTATTTGTAACTACATATGACACTCAATTTACATCAAGACCCGAGAACAAACCCAAGTTTGTCATAATCAAATTCTCAAACTAACAATTTACAAAACACCCCCGTTTCCTTTTAAGCTCATCCCCTAATCCAAAATTTTGATTAATAGCACTTCAAGTAAGGGACCAAAAGAAAAAGATAATCAGAAAATTAGGCCATGGCTTGTAATATGTTTAGATAACAACAAAATGGAAAAATTAGGCTCAAAGGGTTTTCCAAAGGATTAATATAATTGGGTAGGCTTGAAAGGCTCAATCTCAAAACAAAAATGGCCTAGATCATTTTCCTAATTATGCATGGTCTATCAATTTCGCCTCAAGTAATAGCTAATCAAGTTCTAGAGTCTTTTTGGTTTCACAAATCAACACAATAAGTACATAAACTGAATATGATTGGTGCATAAGTTTAAGTGAAAAGATTCAAGTGAAGCTTTCTATCCACAAACCAATACTCAAACAATAAAATCATTCATTTAAACAAAACTTGATCAGTTCTTACAATATATCCATCTTCGGCCACAATCTAGAAAACTAATATGTAAAACTGAGTATAATTGTCACACAAACATATAAATTTGAAATAAATAAAAACTGCTAAAAATATGGAAACAGGCACATAAAAAAATTGAAATAGGCACATAAAGCATAACAAAGCATAAGGCACAAAGCACAGCCAATAACTCCCTCAAACTTAAGATTTTCATTGTCCTCAATGAATAGGAAAAAGTATTAAAGATGACTCTCTGGGGTAGTCTAGCTGTCTGAATCCTCCTCTGAGCCATCTTCAGCATCAGCTTCCTCTGGGGCATCTTCTGCCATGTCATCATCATCATCATCATCAGCTGATTTCCCTGCTGTGGCATACACCATTGTGGTGGTAAGAGAAATTCCACCTCTCCTTCTTGACCCCTCATACTTAGGTACTGTACCAATGACCGATTGTAGTAGGCAACATACGCACAGAAAGTCCAATAGTCTCGGTCATTATTGCACATCTCCATCCGCAACTCTTTAATCTCATTAAGCACGGTTTCAATGGAGCCGAAAGTGGTGGAAAGTGCAGCGGATGGGCCAGCAGAAGTACCAACAGAAGGTGGTGGTGGTGCAGCAGGAGTAGCAGCTTCTCTCTTAGTCAGAGGTACCCGAGGATTTTTAAAAGTGATTGCAGATTTCCTTGCCAGTCTTAGTTCAAGCTCAGTCCAATATACTCCATATTTCTTACAGAGTCCACAAACCAATGAATGGTGAGGTAAACCCTTTCTATTTTCCCTACGTATGAACTCTTGCATGGACCGAAAAATAATGGCTCTAAAATCAACAATCTTTTCAGTCAGAATACAGTAAAGGAGAGCAGCTCTATCACATCGACACTACTTTTATAGGCGGTAGGCATGATTCGAGAACAACTAAAATCATACCATTCATGAAAACCATATTGAAGTCGATTGGAAGGGAATGCCATAGATTCAGCCTCTAGCCTTTTCTGCCAATGGGTGTATGGGACTGTTAGTTCGTTAATGACCCGGACTAGCTCATCAGAATTAGTGTGTAGAGCTGCGACATAGCTGGTATACTCATCTTGCACCCCTTGCGGAAGATCCAGATATAGATTAATGGCGTTGGCGTTGTAAGGAACAAGAACACACCTAACTTCGGAAGTCGAATGAGTGCTCTCCATGGCATTGGCATAAAATTCTCGGACTACATCAAGGATGGCGTCTTCAGGTTGCCTTGCTAATTTCAACAACCCAAAATCCTTCAAAAACTCAGAATACATATCCCAGCCACCAATGTCAGGCCGAAAGCTCCTCTCGATAATCATGTTTTTACCCATGATTTTCTTAAAATTTTTTGCTGCTTGGCTGGTCACAAATCTAGAGGGATCATAATCAATGATGACTGGCTCTTCCCTCTGTGGAGATGGGGCTGAGCTATCAGTGGCTTGACTCAAACTTTCCAGGTTTCGTCTAGCTCGGGCTTTAGGTGCCATTATCCACCAATGGATTCACAAATTAAGAAGAACAATTTTCAGCTTAACCCAATCGGACGAGTACACAAAATAGACCCAACAATCACTTCACAACTAGAATTTCTCCAACAAAAATTTATCAAACCGAGAAGAGCTTCGAAAATCCAAGTTGTAAAAACCAAAAGGATAGCCGCGAGAAGATCGAAAAAGATTGAAGAGACAAGGAAAATACCCGAAACTGAAATCATGTAAGATTGAGTTGGACCACTTTATGTCTTTATCACAGAAACAATCCGACAAGAAAACACTTTTTTCTTCCCTCAAAGGTTTCGGGACCACCAAGATAGCGAACCCACAAAAATTTATTGGCGAAACTACTAAATCAGCAGAAAACAACAAAATCGGAAGAGAGAAAAATAATGGTAGTGGGGTTTGTCGGGGTACTTTCAAGAGACTAAAGAAAGATACAATAACCAGAGAAAGAGAGAGTCTGAGTAGGTAAAAGATTTGGTTGCCTCTTTCTAATTAGTTTGGTAGGGTTATAGTCAAAATTTCCTTAGCCGAATAGTAAGTGGGGTTGACTAGATAAGGGAATCCGGCTTCCAATAAAGCATTGACATGTGTGTTCCATTCACCCATCTTTGAAAATTTGCAGACATTTGTTTCCTTCTTTGACAGAATTTCTTCTCATGCTCTTTCTGACTTTCTTTTTCTTACCTTTGCAAACATTATTCGTCCCTCACTTCTTCAATTGAAAGAGAAATTTTAGTCTCCCAGCTTAGTTACTAGTCACGCATCTCTTCACTTCCTTTCTTGAAAAACCTTTTTCATTTCTTTTCTGTTCTGATTGTCTACTCTGAAGCTACTAAAACCCTTGCAATATTTTTCTTTTCCGTTCATCAGTCACGCACCCATGCATTCTTTCTTGAAGGATCATGATAATTAAACTTCCAAACTGTGCTCTTCTTATGCATATGCCTAAAAAATAAAACACAAATTAATCAAATAAATTAAAAATAAAAATAAAAACAGACTACTAAAATCAAAGAAAATAAAATAAGATTAAAAACTAAGAATCCTAAAAATATAAATTGGGTTGCCTCCCAAAAGCACTAAATTTTAAGTCTTCAATCGGACTGCTTCCAATCTCCTTAATTCGGTTCACTAAGGGGAATGCTTTCTAATTTATGAACTCCCTCTCCATAATAATGCTTTAAACGCTGCCCATTGACCTTGAATAAGCTCCCATCCGATTTCTTCAACTCAATTACTTCATATGGGAAAACTTGATGTATCACAAACGGTCCTGACCACCTTGACTTCAACTTGCCAGGAAATAATTTGAGTCGTGAATTATACAATAGAACTTCATGTCTAGGACTGAATTCTCGCCTTATTATCATTTTGTCATGCCATCTCTTGGTCCTATCCTTATAAATCCTTGCATTGCTATAGGACTCATTTCTCAACTCATCAAGCTCATTCAATTGGAGTAACCGATTTGCTCCAGCCTTGTTATAGTCAAAATTTAACTTCTTAATGGCCTAGTAAACTCGATGCTCAAGTTCTACAGGTAGATGACATGCCTTACCAAATACCAACCTATAGGGAGACATTCTAATTGGAGTCTTATAGGCTATTCTGTATGCCCAAAGCACGTCATCTAACTTGTTAGCCTAATCTTTTCTATTTAGATTGACAGTCTTCTCCAATATCAACTTCTCGGTTTGAAATTTCAGCTTGGCCATTTGTCTGTGGATGATAACCGAGAGCTACTTTATGTCAAATTCCATACTTTGACATCAAACCATTAAAGACTTTGTTACAGAAGTGAGTGCCTTCAACACTCAAAATGGCCCTTGGAGTACCGAATCTTGTCAATATATTCTTATGTGGGAACTGAATCACCACTGTTGCATCATTTGTTGGTGTTGCTATTGCCTCCACCCACTTAGAGACATAATCAATAGCAAGGAGTATGTACAGCTTCCCAAAGGATGGAGGAAACGGTCCCATAAAATCGATACCCCATACATCAAAGATTTCCACTTCTAGAATATTTGTCAAAGTTAATTCATGCCTTCTTGAAATGTTTCCAACCCTTTGACATCTGTCATATGTTTTTACAAACATGTAGCTATCTTTAAACATACTAGGCCAATAAAAGCCTGATTGCAGCACTTTTGCTGCTTACGTTCTACACCAAAATGGCATCTATATGCTACAGCATGGTAGTGGCGTAGAATTTCCTGAACTTCATCTTCTGGCACATATCGTCTTATAATCTGGTCTGGACACTTCTTAAATAGCAAAGGGTCATCCCAAAAATACGAGTTGACATCATGGAAGAATTTCTTCCTCTGTTGATAAGTTAAACCACTTGGCATTAATCCTCTTGCTAAGTAATTCACTATGTCTGCGAACCAGGGCAGATTTGCATCAATCTTCATTATTGTCTCATCTGGAAACTCCTCTTGAATAGGCTGTTCTTGCTAAATTTCAGATTGCTCCAACCTAGACAAATGATCAGCATTATCAGATCCCTTTTTGTCCCTGATCTCAAAATAAAATTCTTGTAAAAGCAAGATCCATCTAATAAGTCTGGGTTTGGTGTCCTTCTTCGCAAATAGATATCGAATGGCTGCATGGTCTGTATAGACAATGACCTTACCCCCAATTAAGTATGGTCTAAACTTGTCAAATGCATGTACAACTGCCAGCATCTCCTTCTCCGTTGTTGTGTAATTTTTCTGAGCTTCATCTAAAGTCTTCATTGAGTAATAGATAGCTCGAAAAATCTTATCTCTTTTCTGCCCAAGGATTGCTCCAATTGCAAAATCACTCGCGTCGCACATCAGTTCAAACGGTTCTATCCAATCAGGTGCGATCATAATAGGTGCAGAAATAAGCTCCTTCTTGATCTTTTTGAACGCCTGCAAGCAAAAATCATCATAGACAAAATCAGCATCTTTTTCCAATAAGTTACATAAAGGTTTTGAGATTTTTGAAAAGCCCCTGATAAATTTGTGATAGAAGCCTGCATGTCCCAAAAAGCTCCTCACGGCTTTAACTGATTTTGGAGGGGGAAGCTTTTCAATAGCAGCGACTTTAGCTTTATCCACCTCAATGCCATGAGCTGAAATTTTATGTTCAAGGACGATTCCTTCTTGCACCATAAAATAACACTTCTCCCAATTTAAGACGAGATTCGTCTCTTCACACCTCTGTAAAACAAGTGCCAAATTAGATAAGCATTGGTCAAAAGTCTTACCAAATACCGAGAAGTCATCCATGAAGACTTCCATTATCTCTTCAACCATGTCAGCGAAGATTGACATTATGTATCTCTGGAAGGTTGTTGGGGCGTTACACAAATCGAAATGCATCCTCCTATATGCAAAAGCTCCAGGGTAAGTAAATGTTGTTTTCTCTTGATCTTCTGGGGCTATTGCAATCTGGTTATAGCCTGATTAGCCATCTAAAAAGCAATAATAACTGTGCCCGACTAGTCTATCTAACATTTGGTCAATGAATGGAAGCGGGAAGTGGTTTTTCTTAGTAGCTTTGTTCAGCTTCCTATAATCGATGCAGACTCTCCAACCTATTACCGTTTTGGTGGATATGATTTCATCGTTGGTGTCACGAACTATTGTCATTCCACCCTTTTTAGGCACAACATGCACAGGACTCACCCAAGAACTATCAGATATTGCATATATAATACCAGCATTTAATAATTTTAAAATCTCAACTCTAACAACTTCTTTTATTGCTGGATTTAGTCTTCTTTGTGGTTCAATAAAAGGTTTATGATTCTCCTCTAACCAAATTTTGTGCATCACAACAGAGGGACTAATTCCTTTGATGTCGATAATGGACTATCCAATTGTCGATTTGTGCTCTCTTAAAATTCTAAGCCACTTGTCTTCCTCTGCAACAGATAAAAATGATGAAATAATTACAGAAAAAGTACTATCATAACCTAAGAAAGCATACCTCAAATGGCTTGGTAATTCTTTCAATTCAATTTTGCCTTTTTTTTTTCACTTACCTGCGACTTGTCAATCTTTTACTTAGTTGTTGTAGTCGTACTTTCTAATGGGTTAGCTTCCAAAGTAACAACACAACTTTTAATTTCATCAATTAATAATTCATCATCTAAATTAGAAACTGAAATTACCAGACATTGAGCCATAGGATTGGTTGGTGCTTCTTTTGTTTCAATTTCTCTTACACAACTATGCACTACTTCAATCAACTTACAGGTTTCTAGCTCATCAGCAAATCTCATCGCCTTATAGATGTTGAATATAACTGATTCATCTTTCATTCTCAAGGTTAATTGCCCTTTCTGAACATCGATTAGTGCTCTCCCAATAGCAAGGAATGGTCTCCTAAGTATAAGTGGAATTTCTTTGTCCTCTTCATAATCTAAGACGACAAAATCGGCAGGAAAAATTAGTTTATCAACTTTAACAAGAACATCTTCTATTATACCTCTGGGATAAGTAATCAATTTATCCACTAGTTGGAGTGTTATGGTGGTCAGCTTTACCTCTCCAAGACCTAGGCTCCTGAAAATAGATAAAGGCATTAAATTTATGGTAGCACCTAAATCACACAATGCCTTACCCACTTTCGATCCTCCAATCTCGCATGGAATAGTAAAGCTTCCAGGGTCTTTCAATTTTTGGGGTAACTTCTGCTGCAAAATCGCACTGCATTCCTCTATCAAGTTGACAGTTTCATAATCTTCAAGTCTCTGTTTCTTTGACAGCACCTCTTTCATAAACTTTGCATAATGCGGCATCTGCTCAGGGTATCAACAAATGAAATGTTAATATGTAATTTCTTAAATATATCTAGAAATTTTTTAAACTCAGATTCAATCTTCCTTTTATACAAAGCTTAAGGATAAGGAATAGATGGTTTTAACAAAGGAGGATTATCAGGAAAAAGTTTACTAAAAGGTTTAGAATTAACTCCCTATTTAATTGTTTCTGATTCTGTATCCTTTGACATAACAGGTTCAATCTGCTTCTTCTGCACATCAGTGATTGGTGCAGTTTCTTCTTTCTCTTCTACCATTGGTGGCTCATAGGTGTTCCCACTTCTCAAGGATATAGCATTACAATGTTCTTTCAGATTTAGCGCTGTATCACTAAGGAACTTACCTTTTTCATTCAAAGAACTGACAGCTGCAGCTAACTATCCCAAAGTAGTCTCAACAGAATTCATCTGCGCACCAAGATCGGTATTCATCTTTGACATTTTAGCTTCCATATTATCTAACCGTGCATCAGTTTTGCTAAATCGTGTTCTAGTTTCAACCATAAACTCCTCAAATTCGTTCTTTCTAACTCCACCATAACCTTGGGAATTCCCTTGGTTATTGAATCCTGTATTGCTGTTACTTGCTGTTGGTGGGTTTAGAACATTCTTAGAATTACTATAAGATAGATTCTCATGGTTTCTGAATCTTGGCTGGTAATAGTTAGGAACCCGATTTCCCTGAAAACCAAAGTTACGATTATTAACATAATTCACCTGCTCCAAATCTGTCCCCATCAAGTTAGGATTTGTGTTGTCAGGATGAATCATAGCTTGTGGCCCTTGTATACCCATTGAAGCAATTTGTGTCGAAATCTGCTCTGGTCTTGCTAGAATGGCTGTCTGCATATCTAACTCATGCATATCTGCTACTCTTCTGACATTAGCTCTTTCACCTGGCCATTGGCTGCTGTTTTTAGCCATCTCCTCAATTAACTGCATAGCTTGATCAGGTGTCTTAGACCATAGTGAACCTCTTACTGAAGCATCCACAGTAGCTCTTGTTTGCGGAGTCATGCCTCTGTAGAAAACCTGTATCTAATTTCCTTCATCATATCGATGCTGAGGGCATCTACGTAATAACTCTTTAAATCTCTCCCATGCCTCATGTAATGGCTCTTGGTCTAACTGTGTGAATTAGGCAATCTCTAATCTCATTTGCATTGTCTTTCTTGGTGGGAAATACTTTGTCAAGAATTTGTGTGCCATCACCGCCCAAGTCGGAATGCTTCCTGCTGGTAGATTTTGATACCAACTCAATGCTTTATCCTGAAGAGAAAAAGGAAATAATCTTAGCCGGATAGTATCATCAGGGGTTCCATTAATCTTAATGGTGCTACAAATCTGCAGAAAACTTGTCAAATGTGTATTAGGATCCTCCAAAACTTGTCAATGCCAGCTTCAATTCAAAATTGTTACAGTTCACAGGAATCTCTCTTATAGCAGCGAAATTTTGGTTCACATCTGGGGTAAAGTAATTGCGTATAGCTCGCTGTTGTTGATTTTCATCTGCCATGATTAAATTTCGATCTTTCTCTTCAAATCTGTTCTGTTGAATTTGTCTGATGGTTTTGTTTAGCTCTTGATCTGACTCTTCTTTTATATCTGTATTTCCACTTCTGCGAGTTTTTACCATTCACCTAAAAAAATAAAATAAAATAAATATTCGTAGATAATAAATTAAAACAAAAATAAAAATAAAAATCTAAATTAAAGTAAAGACTATTGGGAAACAGTGTCAACGAAAAACTAAACAACAGTTCCCCGACAACGGCTCCAAAAAACTTGTTGTCCTTTTATGGAACACTACTACAAGTGCACATGTCAGTTTTCGAGTATAGAGTAAATATGAGTATCGTCCCACAGGGAACTGTGTCTACCGCTAATCACTGTAATCAACAACCTTGAGCTTTATTTAGAAAATTAATGAATGTTGGTTAAAATCCTATTTATTACTTTAACGATTAACTACAGAACAATTTAATTAAAATAAATCACAATAATTAAGAATGAAAATATCAATGGCAAAATATTCCTAGAAACCGATTTCACCTAACTAGGGTTCATGCAATTCCTTTGTTCAATTGTTCTTTTGATTTCAATTTGTTTATAGCTGAAACTATTTCCTATTTATCTCTCCCGAGTTTTAAACAGTCATACCCAATTTACCTAATCCTAACCTCCCAATTCAAAATTAAATAATAGAGTTCATTAAGCAATAATAATCCGTTTCTCTATGACTCGTAAGAATTGTCAACCTCCCGATTCAACAATGTCCTATGTTAATCCACCCTTGTGCATATAAACAATCCCCTCTCCCGAGTGCCGGATTCTTATACTAATTCATCCAATTGGTGGCTAATCAACTAGAGCATTAAGAACAAGTAGATTAAATAAACATAATTGAAATCATCCAAACAACATCACAAAGTAATCGCAATATGCCCAAAGTTGGTTACATCGATTCTAGGAAAAAGGAGTTTAGTTCCTAGACATCATAATAAACATCCAAGAAATCCAATTTAACATCCCAATAACAAAATTGGTGAAAAAGATGAAAAAGATGGAGTTTCTATGGAGCTAAATTAGTCTTGAAGTCTTCTGCCGCAGCCTCCCCCGAAATTCTGATCAAAAGACTATTTATAAGGTTTCTAAGCACTAAAACGAGGAAGGCCACGTGGAAAACCAGTGTTGCCCTAATCAGATTGCTATGCTGTGGCAATGGTATTAATCCCTCAAATCTACTCTGCACTGTCCAGTTTCTTCTATTGCTGCAGCATAAGTCACGATCAACATCCTGTAACTTCAATTCTTCACGAAATCATCAGAACCAGCTCAAAAACTTTAACTTCTCCAAATTGTTCTTTTTCCTGCACAAGTGCACAAAACACATAAAACATACCTAATATTGCAAAGAACACATCAAATAACTAAGTATAAAGGGTCCTAAACATATATAAAATTCGATGCTAACAGATGGCAGCTGATATCCAAAATACAATGCCTCAGTCCTCACTGGGCCGCTATGTAAGCTCTTTAGGAGGGGAAAATAGAGAAGGATGAGCAACCACACGTTTAGTAAGGCAATAATACAAGCATGGTAGATAACTACTCTATCTACATGCTGATAGTGTTATGCATAAATCATTTAGAACAGGAGCATGAGGAATTAAAACTATGCCATATGAATATACATTTATCATGTATTTAAATCATGGAAGTTGGCATGTAAAACATGGTAAAATCGTCATGTACAAATCATCTCATGCTCATCAATTGTCAAATCTCATAGAAAAGGCAAATTCATTTAAGAAACATCCTTTTGAAATTACACCTCTTTCTCAAACACATATCATCCCATCACAAATCATTTTTCTCAATCACAAACATCATTACCATTTCACAAATCAAATCCCACAAGGCTCGACCCCTCCCTCGGGTCTACCTTGAACAATCACCATCACACACATATATAAAAATCATGTGGTATTATACATTATCAAGTGAGACGGGTCACTCTATATCAGAGACTATGTGGGCTAACTACATCATAAATCATCCCAGACCACACGCATCCAGGTGTGCAGGGTAACGTGCTGGCACGAAGGTGGATTATCCTTCACCAGACTTTCTCATCATAAAATCACCACGCGGTACATCGTACTCCATGTGATATACACAGTACATCGTACTTCGCGGACTCATATCGTGGTTGGAGGTGCTAGTCGTAGGTTTTATCTACCCTATACCAAGAACTTGCCATACTCACGTAAGAGAGTCTCCCTGCCGAACAGAGCCTCTCTACCCCTCCAGGGCTTAAGGATGTTGGCTTAAGGATCCTACCGCAAGAGAGCCTCCCCACCTCCCCAGGCTTAAGGATGTATAGCTTGAGGATCTTACCGTAAGAGAGCCTCCCCACCGAACAGAGCCTCCCCACCCCTCCAGGGCTTAAGGATGTTGGCTTAAGGATGTAGGGCTTAAGGATCTTACCAACTTCCATGGCCTCATATGTACCATAATGTACAAACTTGTGCGAGCAAAGCTCTAGCATGACTAATGCATCATATCATAAAGAAACCACGCACGAGCACAGCTCCAGTACATTTGTAGGCATAAGAAAATCACTCCAAAGTCACGTATAAGCAAAAGCTCCAGTACGGTTTATAAAACATTATCATGGATCAAACCAAAGTGCGAGCTAAGCTCCAGCACGTTTCACACAAGTAAAAGCATCAATAATCCAGTGCGAGCTAGGCTCCAGCACGGTTCAATTCACATAAACATGATAGGCGGCTTATCAACATTCAAAAACCAATCTCAAAACACATTTAGCACTTCACATGTGCTATCACACAACATCATTCAAACACTAGCCAGCCTATCCATCATTTGCTTAAAACAAAGCAATATGTTTTGTGAAAACATTCAAAACATTTGATTTATGCAATTATTAGCCTTACTATCTCATTTCTTTATAATACCATTTCAATAACCAAATCTCATACAAATACTCATAGTTACTTCCATACATCGTCAAACACATTTCTATAAACTCATGCACATTTTCAAAGCCCTATACACCCACAAAATACGAGCAGCTACCTCTATATACTTACAAAATCCCCTTACCGGAATCGCGACGCGTGATTCCACTTCCTTAAAGCTGCGTGCTCGTGTAGTCCGATTCGTCTCCAACAATCTCTCCGGAACTGCACATAAATGTATTTCACAACATTTTAGCCCATTATAATCCAACACTTGCGTTTACTATAGTCGATTTGACCTATAGTCTCTATTAACGCTTATGAGGCCTCTTTCATTACTCTACCCATAACTCAAGTCTATGGATCCTTTTAGGCCTATTAACTCATTCCAAATCGATATTAGATCGATACTAAGTCCATAGTGTTCATATTTCATTGATTTCTTCACTATGGCATTTATCAAGCATATTACATACTCATTTCCATAAATTCACTCAATCCACAATGTAGTTTCATTTACCCTCTTCTAATCATCCATATTACTCAAATGACAACTTAGCAAGTCTCACAAATCACCAACTCATCCAATTTACACTTTCCCACACTAGACTCCTTCCATTGTCTAGGTCACATTAGTTCTAATACCTTCTAAGTGATTCCAATCATCAATACACATACATATCAACTCCAAAATCAACAAATGAACCAATGTACTTGGGTTGAAGTATTAGAAACTTACCAATCTAATTTCTCTTCTTGTTCCAAAGGGAAATGTTCCTTACTCCTTCAATACCAATAATGAGGTTTTGGGTTTTGACTATGTTGTTCTCTCCCTCAAGATGAACAACTTTGTATCTAATAGCCTTCCCTCAATGCTTACTAGAAATGGACTGATTTTAGAGAGATAAATTTAGATTTTTGGTGGAAAATGGAAGGGAAGGTTCAGTTTTGGGAAAAATGCAGATTTCAACTGTTCTTTTTATAGAAATAGCTTGATGAGATCGATCTGCACTAGGAGGAGATCGATCAGGTCCCTTTAAATCCTTTTTTTCATGGCATTTTAAGGCATGAGATCGATCTGTCGAAGCTTGAGATCGATCTGCTCCAACTAGAGAGCTAAGGAGATCGATCTGTATGCTTGAGGATCGATCTTTTCATTACAAAATGTTTAGGAGATCGATATGGTCCCATTGGAGATCAATCTATTCTATTCCATTGCTCAAATAAGAGCATTCTTACTCTTCTAGATCGATCTCTCATCCCATGAGATCGATCTGACATTCATATTTCCATATTTTTCTACAGCAACTCATACCAAACTTCACACATTTTGCTGCCATAGTAATTTTCTCATCCAACCACCTTTAAGACTTGAAAATGGCATCCATCCATATCTTATACACATTAAAACTTGTGTGTATTCCTTGTATAACCAAAGGTATACGATGCAACACCAAATGGAAGTACAAAAACTTATGCAATTCATGCAACTTCCTTTCATTTTACCACACTACTCATTTTGAGTTCTATGCACATTCATCACTTATAAAGGCTCATTTCTTCATATTCATACACAACGAAACTTGTATGTACATTACAAACTCATATTACACGTATGTACATTACATTTATGGACTTTACATCAATTATACTTTACATTACATGTACATTATCTTACTTATGAATCCATAAAGTTACACACAAAATACGGGTCTTACAATCCTCCCCTCCTTAAAGAAATCTGGTCCTCCAAATTAGAACCAAGTCACTGTTCAAGAAGTTAGGGGTACTTTTCCCTTATCAAAGTCTCCAATTCCCATGTGGCCTCTTCAGCCGTGTGATGTTGCCAAAGAACTTTCACCAAGGGAAATATCTTATTCCGTAACACTTTCTCTTTTCTGTCCAATATCCGATTGGCTTCTCAACATACGTCATACTCCAATTGAGCTCCAACGGTTCATATCTTAGCATAGAGACGTGGAAGACGTTATGAACATTTGCCAAGTCTGGTGGCAACGCCAATCTATACACTTTATCTCCTACTCTCTCCAAAATCTAAAAGGGTCCGATATATCTAGGGCTCAGCTTGCCCTTCTTACCAAATCTCATAATACCCTTCGAAGGTGAAACTCTCAGAAATACCGACTCACCCAAATCAAACTCTAGTGGTCTCCATCTCTTGTCAGCATAACTCTTTTGTTGGCTCTGAGCTATCCATAATCTCTAACATATCAATTGGACGTCCTCAGATGCCTGCTACACTAAGTCCGAAGCAAAAATATGTCTGTCACCAACCTCTTCCCATCCAATAGGGGATCGACATCTGTGTCCATATAGTGCCTCATAAGGTGCCATCCCGATACTCGCATGATTATTATAGGCGAACTCAGCTAACTGCAGGTGGTCATCCCAAGAGCCTCTAAAATCAAGCACACATGCTCTCAACATATCCTCCAAGGTCTGTATAGTCCTCTCTAACTGCCCATCAATTTGAGGATGAAAAGCGGTGCTAAAACTCATTCGGATCCCCAGCGCTTCCTGAAAATGTTCCCAGAAATGGGAAGTGAAGCGGGCATCCCTATCAGAAACAACGTTCACTGGAACACCATATAGCCATACTATCTCTCGAATATAAAAGTTCGCAAACTGACTTAGTGTATCGGTAGCTCTCATAGCCAAGAAATGGGCGGACTTAGTCAATTGGTCCATAATAACCCATATGGCATCATGACCTTTGTGAGTCCTCGGTAATCCCATCACAAAATCCATGGTGACATGCTCCCACTTCCATGTCGGTATCGATAGAAGCTGTAATAACCCTGCAGGCTTCTGATGCTCTACCTTCACCTGCTGACAAACGAGACACTTAACGACATATTCAGCAATGTCTCTTTTCATTCCAGACCACCAATAAATATTCTGAAGGTTTTGATACATCTTAGTACTCCCCGGATGTATCGTGTACCTCGATGAGTGAGCCTATGATAAAACTAGCCTTCTAATCTTAGGATCCTCAGGAACACATACTGCCCCTAAACCTCAATAACCCATCAGCACTCAGCTCAAAATCAATACCCATACCTGTCTGTATCTGCCTCAACCAATCGATGCACTATCGATCGCTCTGCTGGGCATGCCGAATACGGCCAATCAGCTCTGGCTCTAATCTCATACTAACCATGATATCCAATCACTCTGATCCAGGTGGGGTTACGTTCAGACTGAGGTTCGTAAAGTGTTTCAACAATTCATGCTCTCGTACCATCATATAAGACACTAACCTAAAGTTCTTTCTACTCAAAGCATCGGCAACTACATTTGTCTTACTCAGGTGGTACAGGATTTCACAATCATAGTCCTTCAGGAGTTTGAGCCATCTCTTCTGTCTCATATTCAGTTCTTTCTACGAGAATAGGTACTTAAGGCTCTTATGATCTGTGAACACCTGAAATTTCTTACCATAGAGATAGTGCCGCCATATTTTCAAAGCAAATACCACGGTCTCCAACTCTAAATCATGTGTCGAGTAGTTCCTCTCATGATCGTTCAACTGTTTAGATCCATAGACAACTACCTTCCCATCCTGCATCAATACACAGCCCAGTCCCTGGTGTGATGCATTCGTATAAACCGAGAATCCTCCTGAGCTGGTAGGAATGGTGAGAACTGGAGCAGTTGTCAATCGACGCTTAAGCTCCTCTAAACTCCTCTCACATGCCTCATCACACACAAACTTAACATCCTTTCGTGTGAGGCGTGTCAACAGAGCAACTAGTATGGAGAAACCCTCTACAAATCTTCGATAATACCCTGTGAATCCCAGAAAACTTCTGATCTCAGTAACTCTCTTGGGTTGTTCCCACCGTACAACTGCCTCTATCTTGGATGGATCTACTGATACCCCATCCTTCGACACAACATGGCCCAGAAATGAGATCTGCTCTAACCAAAAGTTACACTTGCTGAGTTTGGCATACAACTCTTTCTCTCAGAGGGTCTGCAGAACTACTCTCAAGTGCTCCTCATGATCTTCCCTGGACTTGGTATAAACCAATATGTCATTAATGAACACAATCACAAACTTGTCCAGGTATGGCTTAAACATATCATTCATCAGTGCCATAAATGCTTCGGGGGCATTCGTCAATCTGAATGGCATCACCAAGAACTTGTAGTGGCCATAACGGGTATAAAATGTTGTCTTGGGTACATCTCCACTCCTGATCCTCAACTGATGGTACCCTGACCGCAGATCTATCTTTGAAAATACTTGGGCTCCTTGGAACTGATCTAACAAATCATCGATTCTTGGAAGGGGTACTTATTCTTAATGGTGACCTTATTCAACAACCGATAATCTATACATAGTCGGAGGCTTCCATCCTTCTTCCTTACAAACAATATCGATGCTTCCCAAGGTGAGACATTCGGCCTTATAAACCCCTTCTCTAGCAACTCTTGCAACTGTTTCTTCAGCTCTTCTAACTCAATCGGTGCCATTCTATACAATAGTTTCGATATCGGCTCGGTACCAGGCACTAACTCTATGTAAAATTCCATTTCCCTTTCAGGTGGTAGTCTTGGTAATTCATCCAGAAAGACATCAGGGAAATTTGTAATTATGGGTATATCCCTCAATTTTGGGTGTGCCTCATCTATATCGACCACGTAGGCAATGAACCCTTCACATCATTCTTTCCACCGTCAGTATCATAAGTCATCACATCCATATTCAAATAAACAGTACATTTATCTTTCTAGCATTAAAAATTAAATCATACTCATTTCATTCATCATAATCATGTGATTTCATTTTATTTCATAAGTCTTACAACATGGTTTCCTATCTCGAAAAACATCAAGGTTTTAGCATGATAATCCATAACAACCCGATTGGTCGCCAACCAATCCATTCCCAAAATTACTTCAAAATCATTCATATTTAATAAAATTAAATTGGCTGTCATTTCCTTTCCCTCTATCATCAGTTTACAACCCTACATACATGCTCAGTCAATTGACTATCATTTATGGGTGTGGAAATCATCATCATTTTATCCAACAATATAGGTTTCACATGCTTCAATAATTTATGTGCAAAGGAAGGTGATATGAAGGAATGCGTGGCACCGGGATCAAATAATGTCAATGCGTCTAAACCAACGATTAGGATGGTACCTTTAATCACATCCATCGAAGCATCTGCGGTGTCCTGATCCAATGCATGTACTCTCCCTCTGTTCACACTTGTGGTCTGCTTCCCTTTTTCCTCAGCTGTGGCCCTCCTCCTTAGGGCAGCCGTCTCAACTGGAGCTCTCTTTGGCTCATTGCCCTTCTATGGGGTAGTCTCCATCTTCTCAGGATAATACTTAGCCAGATGTCCTAGTTTCTTGCATCTGTAACACACCATAGGGGTCATCGGACAGGGCCTAGTCCCATGAAATCTATCACATCTCCTGCACCTCTCAATAGTAGGTCGTGGTCCTCCAATAACCATACCCCTCGGTGCAATCAATGCTGGGTATACGGGAGGTCTAGTAGCTCTCTCATGTACCTCCTCGATCTTAGGTCTCTTCTCAAAAAACCTTTGGCCTCCTCTCTAGGCCACTCTATCAAACTCGGATCTCTTTCAGTCTCTGTCCTTCCTGACACTAATCCTCCCAAGCTCGGAGGCATTCCGCTTAAAGTCTTGCTCGCATAACTGAACCTTGTGTACCGCCTCCTCATAAGTCTGAAGGTCAAATAGGGCTAGCTTAGTTCGGATGGTCAATCTCAATCCATCGATGAACTTCTGAATCTTTCGGGCCTCACTACCCATCGTGTCTGGGTCATATCTCCCCAAAGACATAAACTTGGACTCATACTCGTCCACAGTACGGTTCCCCTGAACCAAATTCATGAATTCTATCCGCAGTTTCCTCTGTGTAGTGGCTGGGATGTACTGCCTCCTGAAAGCCTCCAAAAATATCTCCCATGAGACCTCGGAGTGTCTGGCCCTCAAAATAGCTTCGGTGGATCTCCACCAGTGCTCTGCCTCACCTTTCAACATAAACACGGTAAAGGTAACCTTCTCAACTGAAGCGCATCGAAAAAATCGATACAGTTTCTCCATCTCATACACCCAATCCTCAGTAATTACTAGGTCCTTCACCCTTCTGAGCACTGGAGGTTTCAACCCTTGGAACTCTAGCAATCTACTCAACTCGCAGTCATAACCCAACTCACTACCGCTATGTTGTGGAGCGATAGGAGAAGTTGTATCTTAGACTAGAGGTGGTGTAACTATAGCTGTCTCTGCAGTTTGAGGTCTCTCCGCCTCTGTAGCTGCCTGTCTAATCGTAGGCTATGCTGCGAGACCTCGTCTATCACCGGCACCTAATGCCTGCGTGACTATCACCACTAGCTTCTCAATACTCAGCTCTATCCTAGCGAAGCGAGCCTCAGTATCCCCTGATCTCTCAGTAGGGTTCTGTGGAGTCGGATCGGTATGTGGCTCCGCATGGCTCTCAGGCCTACCTCTACGGCCTCTAGCACATGCTCTCGCCCCTCTACCTTGGCGTGTAATTGGTATAATGCCTAACTTCCGATATTAAAATCATTTATCAAACTCAATCCATCATGGTATACACAGTTATATCTAAACAAAATCACAGTAATATGAGGATGTACTTTCCTACGTTTTATTACTGACTCACATTAGGCTAACACAGCTCTAATACCAATCTCTGTCACGACCCATTTCATTCTTTTTAATCGAAAATCACTATAAATTTTTCGCATTTATTCCTTTACCCGCTCGGTCATGAACAAACCTACCACTACACTGTTGAGCTGTGAGTCAATAATAATCCACTCGCAATATCCTTTTTCAGTTAATAAAAGTGATGTCATACATTTGAACGTCAATCATTTATTTATACAAAATATTATTACTGACATCTATATCCCCCATAATTACAACTCAAAAGACGAATTGTGCTTTTACAATTGTTTAGATACAAAAAGAATCTTAATGTGTATACCTCTTAGCGATGAATGGCAGTGGATATCCAAAATACAATGCCTCAGTCCTCACTGGGCCACTATGTACGCTCTGTATGAGGGGGAAAATAGAGACGAATAAGCAACCACATGCTCAGCAAGGCAATAATGCAAGCATGGTAGATAACTACTCTATCTACATGCTGATAGTGTTATGCATAAATCATTTATAATAGGAGCATGAGGAATTAAAACTATGCCATATGAATATACATATATCATGTATTTAAATCATGGAAGTTGGCATGTAAAACATGGTAAAATCATCATGTACAAATTATCTCATGCTCATCAATCGTCAAATCTCATAGAAAAGGGAAATTCATTTAAGAAACATCCTTTTGAAATTACACCTCTTTCTCAAACACATATCATCCCAGCACAAATCAATTTTCCCAATCACAAATATCATTACCATTTCACAAATCAAATCCCACAAGGCTCGATCCCTCCCTCAGGTCTACCTTGAACAATCACCATCACACATATGTATAAAAATCATGTGGTATTATGCATTATCAAGTGAGATGGGTCACTCTATATCAGAGACTATGTGGGCCAACTACATCATAAATCAACCCAGACCGCACGCATCCAGGTGTGCGGGGTAACGTACTGGCATGAAGGTGGATTATCCCTCACCAGACTTTCTCATCACAAAATCACCACGCGGTACAACATACTTCATGTGATATACACAGTTCATCGTACTCCGCAGACTTATATCATGGTTGGGGGTGCCAATCGTAGGTCTTATCTACCCCATACCAAGAACTTGTCGTACTCACGTAGGAGAGCCTCCCTGTCGAACAAAGCCTCTCTACCCCTCCAGGGCTTAAGGATGTTGGCTTAAGGATCCTTCCATAAGAGAGCCTCCCCACCGAACAGAGCCTCCCCACCTCTCCGGGCTTAAGGATGTATGGCTTAAGGATCTTACCAACTTCCACGGCCTCATATGTACCACAATGTGCAAACTTGTGCGAGCAAAGCTCTAGCACGACTAATGCATCATATCATAAAGAAACCACGTACGAGCACAGCTCCAGTACATTTATACGCATAAGAAAATCACTCCAAAGTCACGTACGAGCAAAAGCTCCAGTACGATTTATAAAACATTATCATGGATCAAACCAAAGTGCGAGCTAAGCTCCATCACGTTTCACACAAGTAAAAGCATCAATAATCCAGTGCGAGCTAGGCTCTAGCGTGGTTCAATTCACATAAACATGATAGGCGACTCATCAACATTCAAAATCTAATCTCAAAACACATTTAGCACCTCACATGTGCTATCACACAACATCATTCAAACACTAGCCAGCCTAACCATCATTTGCTTAAAACAAAGAATATGTTTTGTGAAAACATTCAAAACATTTGATTTATGTAATTATTAGCTTTACTATCCCATTTCTTTATAATACCATTTCAACAACCAAATCTCATACAAATACTCATAGTTACTTCCATACATCGTCAAATACATTTCTATAAACTCATGCACATTTCTAAAGCCCTATACACCCACAAAATACGAGCAGCTACCTCTATATACTTAAGAAATTCCCTTACCTAGAATCGCGACGCGTGATTCCACTTCCTTAAAGCTGCGTACTCGTGCGGTCTGATTCGTCTCCAACAATCTCTCCGAAACTGTACATAAATGTATTTCACAACATTTTAGCCCATTATAATCCAACACTTGCATTTACTATAGTCAATTTGGCCTATAGTCTCTATTAACGCTTATGAGGCCTTGTTTCATTACTCTACCCATAACTCGAGTCTATGGATCCTTTTAGGCCTATTAACTCATTCCAAATCGATATTAGATCGATACTAAGTCCATAGTGTTCATATTTCATTGATTTCTTTACTATGGCATTTACTAAGTATATTATATACTCATTTCCATAAATTCACTCAATCTACAATGTAGCTTCATTTACCCTCTTCTAATCATCCACATTACTCAAATGACAACTTAGCAAGTCTCATAAATCACCAATTTATCCAATTTACACTTTCTCACACTAGACTCCTTCCATTTTCTAGGTGACATTAGTTCTAATACCTTCTAAGTGATTCCAATCATCAATACACATACATATCAACTCCAAAATCAACAAATGAACCAATTTACTTGGGTTGAAGTATTAGAAACTTACCAATCTAATTTCTCTTCTTGTTCCAAAGGGAAATGTTCCTTACTCCTTCAATACCAACAATGAGGTTTTGGGTTTCAACTATATTGTTCTCTTACTCAAGATGAACAACTTTGCATCTAATAGCCTCTCCTCAATTCTTACTGGAAATGGACTGATTTTAGAGAGATAAATTTAGGTTTTGGGTGAAAAATGGAAAGGAAGGTTTAATCTCAGGAAAAATACAGATTTCAACTACTCTTTTTATAGAAATAGCTTGATGAGATCGATCTAGTCCCCTTAAATCCCTCTTTTTCACGGCATGTTAAGGCATGAGATCGATCTGTCGAAGCTTGAGATCGATCTGCTCTAACTAGAGAGCTAAGGAGATCGATCTGTATGCTTGAGGATCCATCTTTTCGTTACAGAATGTTTAGGAGATCGATCTGGCCCCATTGGAGATCGATCTGTTCTATTCCATTGCTCAAATAAGAGCATTCTGACTCTTCCAGATCAATCTCTCATCCCATGCGATCGATCTGACATTCATATTTTTAGATTTTTCTGCAGCAACTAATACCAAACTTCACACATTTTGCTGCCATAGTAATTTTCTCATCTAACCACCTTTAAGACTTGAAAATGGCATCCATCCATATTTTATACACATTAAAACTTGTGTGCATTCCTTGTATAACCAAAGGTATACGATGCAACACCAAATGGAAGTACAAAAACTTATGCAATTCATGCAACTTCCTTCCATTTTACCACACTACTCATTTTAAGTTCCAAGCACATTCATTACTTATAAAAGCTCATTTCTTCATATTCATACGCAATGAAACTTGTATGTACATTACAAACTCATATTACACGTATGTACATTAGATTTATGGACTTTACATCAATTGTACTTCACATTACAAGTACATTATCATACTTATGAATCCATAAAGTTATACACGAAAAACGGGTCTTACATAAACATTCTCTCTTCTCTCTCATTCCCAAAGTAGAAACAAGTCTTTTAGATAATATTTACTACAGAAAATAATGGCTAAGATAAGATACTTTTGTATTTGTCAAGGTTGTTTAGTGGTTTGATTTTTTTGGGTGAAAATTTAGTGGTTTGATTTTACAAGTGCAATATGATTTCAAATGGTGGCTTCATTGTATCTATGGCTATTCGACAAACCCTTGTTGCGTACGTTATTGGTGGAGGTGAAACAAGCCTAAGGAAAGTGGTATTAGTAGCACGCCTTGAGGTTATTTATGCATTTGTTCATGTTTCATCAAAGTTCACTAAGGAATTCAAAGACGAATTTGTTGAAGTACTCAAGGAGGAATGAGTTCATCTTCATCCATCATGAAGGAGGCTCGACTAATTTTTCCAGCAATCTTAGGCTTATTTTCTATTCTGAAGATGGATTCCTTGAGGGAGATAACTACCAGTTTTCAAAATAAAAGCAATATGATAAAGTAATTTTGAGATGGCAAAATTGTTTATAAATGAAGCTATGCAAGAGAATTTGGAAGCAATCATAGAAGAAGGGTAATATTTCTTCAATATATTACCAGATAAGTTTTATTAACTTCTTAATTTTTATGCATGATTACTTTAGTTTTTAGTTGTTGCATATAGATTTTGGATTATGCACTAATAACTATGTGAAATTATTTTATATGGATTTATTTTTATCCTCAATAATTTATATATTCTTCCACCATCATTAAAAGGATTTCAAGAGAATCATTTCATATAAAATGGAAATGTATATCTTGAAAAGATTGTGTGATTAATATCACAGGTAACATAAGAAAATGTTAGAATATGGTATGAAAGAAGGATAATCCAAAGAAATGCACAAAGGAAAAGTTCAATGCATGCCTATGAAAATAAAAGGTGCATGTTTTCATTATGAAAACTAAATAATGACTATTGCTTCTTGTTAAAGAAGAAAAATGCACAGGTAGAAACAAATTAAATTTGTTGCGATAATATTCAAGTTGAAAAACTTGAATAAGTGAGGCATAGTGGATAAGACTAGTTAGTAAGAACTAGGATTTGTTCAAAAAAATATTCCAAGTAAGATAAAAAAGGAAATGTGATATACATGAAAATCCTTCAACATTAAAACCTAAGGTGAAGTTTTATATATTGAAAATTTATAGATTACTTGATAATGAATTTGGTTTCTACTTAATATTGGAGACGAGATTATATTGTCTTGTCTAAAGTTGGAAATTTGGAAATGACTATGTATGTAAGGACATGTTGAAATTTGTTTTGCATTAAAGGATCCTTTAATTAGGATAAATTATTTAAGCATGCTCTTGAAAAAAAATATGCTTGACATAACTAAATAGAATCATTTAAAATACAATTATAAAAGCATATATTAAGATATTCATGTTTTAAAATGAATTTTGGTTAAACATGTACTAATTGTTATTTGTGAAATTGCACGTTTATTAAATTCTTTAAGAATTTAATTCTTAAGATATAAATGCTTTAAAAATATTTGAATTAGTGGATAGTGTTATATGTGATTTACATAACATTGCTTTTAATAGAAGGAAAGATTTAGTATCGTGCCTTCTATGTTAATTGTTTAAGTAGTTCTATGATATTATAATGCATGAAAATGATGATCATTAGATAGATTTTCGTTTTGAACTTGATTATAAAGTTTATAGGAATCTAGATCAGAAGCCACATGTTTTGCTAAGGAATGATCTACATAAATGCAGAATGATTACTTTCATCTATGTACATCATAGCAAGAATTAATTACTATAAAGAGAATATATATTACATTTGTATCAATTTTAAAATTGATGTTAATTCATCAAATAATGTGAACCTCATATGATTCTAAAAAAAAAAAGTTGAGTTATATAAAAAAGTGTATATGGAATAATCTAAATGGTTATTGATTCCATGATAAGAGTAAACATGTGTAAATTAGTCAAGTTCTAGAATGAGCTCAAGATCTTAAGAAATGTCATCATAATTTGATAAGATAATTTTGGCTTATGATTGTGTCTATAGTAATGTCACGACCTCATTCTGTGACTTACCAAAAACCACTACTAATTTTTTTTGCTTTTTACTTTACTTACCTTTCTCTCCTCGACAGTTGGGCTGTGATTCGATATTAGTTAGACACTCACTTTCATTCACAATATACATGAAATTTTGTACTCTTTTCGATAACATAAACTGTTATACAGTATATGTACAATTACTGTATAACAGTTTATGTTATCGAAAAGAATACAAAATTTTATGTATATTGTGAATGAATATGAGTGGGTAACTAATATCGAATCACAGCCCAACTGTCGAGGAGAGAAAGGTAAGTAAAGTAAAAAGCGAAAAAAATTAGTAGTGGTTTTTGGTAAGTCACGGAATGAGGTCGTGACAGAATGGTGATATAATAATAGTACAAAATAAATCTCGTGTACTTAAAAATCATGCTGAGTTATCAAATGTAGGCATTCATGCAAAATAGTACATATTTATAATTTCGAAATGCCTTTATAGAAATCATTGCCATTTACTCATAAATCACAGTAATTATGGCAGTTCACAACACAAATCGATTTTCGACCTATCTCTCTCAGGTCTAACCATATCATAAAAACAAGTGATATATCATGCGAAACTCAGTGGCTAATGCAATACTCTCCTGGACTATGGCCATATCCTATAATGTGAAATCTCAGGCAACACAGATCTCGGTGTGCAGGTAATCACTACTGCAACGGAAGGGGGGTCAGTCCATCACAACTGCCAGCAATATACTCCTCAACTCCACAACTCCACACAACACCCGGAATAATGTACTCAATGCCACTCGCACGGTACAATGTACACCCGGCCTTTCCTCATGGTCGGGATGCCTGCCATAGGTCTTAGTCCTCACACCATGGAAATACATCATAGTTGGGGTGCTTACCATAAGTCTTAGCCCTCATACTATGGAATTAATGCCACTTCTCTAAATCCATGTGCGAACATCTCAACAGTGTGACACTCAGTCTACACAGAGGAAATCGTCACGATTTTTCTTTAACATGTCTTATATATCACAAAAACTACAGTGCGCGTCTTGAGTATGACTCACAATCATCACTCCACCTCTTAAACACTATATATGCATCTTAAAATATCAAAAACTAGTGTGAGTAACCTCTAGCACTAGGTTAATGCATAATTCTCTTTTCAAATCAAGTACGAGCTATCACTCCAGTACTATATCATGTAAAACTGAGTATGAGCAAAGCTCCCAATACTCTATATGCATCAATCACAAACTGAGTACGAGCAATGCTCTCAGTACTCTAACATGCATAAAATAGCATTAAAATATAGTACGAGTATATTCTCCAGTACTATATGATGCATATCTTAAAATATAGTGCGAGTATTCTCTAGCACTTATGGTTTTCACACAAAACTAGATAGATGGCTCACTTAAATCACAATTTTCTCAATTCAAATCAAATTAGTACTTAAATGTGTTGTTTTCGCATATACATGAAAACATTAGTCATTCTATCATGCAACTCATGAATGAAAGGTTACAACATGCTTCTCAGGCTTTTTATCCTATTTTTGGATAAAATTACACTTTATCTCATTAATCTCTATCACACACATTAAGCCTATTCATGGGCATTCATATAAGATATAGTATTGAAATACTACTCAAAATACATGTAGCAATCTCTAGCTACTCACGAAATTCCCTTACCTCGGATCACGTCAAGTGACCTCTCTTCCTCGCTTCTGTTCACTCTTGCAGTCCGATCAGCTTCCAAGGTAAATTTTTGAAGCTGCTATAATTATTGGCATTAGTATATCACTATATACTCATTTCATTTGCCAAATCTCAATTTAATATATAGTTTTCATCACTTTCTCCAAATATGGTATAAATCCACATTTTCACATAACTATCTTTATTTCTCTTTATTTCCAATTTATGCATTTCATAAGATTACCTCATAATCTTCCATACATGCATATTTCATCATTAAATCAATGTTAATACCATTTCCTCATCACTTTCTTATTTTCATGCTAAAACTAGGTCATGGTGATTTTTCATGCTCCTTTCATTTCTAACTTTTCAAACATATATCAATTTACTCATCAATACACCTAGTTTAACATATATCAACTTGGTGCATTAAATCTTACCTAGCTGAAACTTCCTTCCTTTTTCACCAAAAATGGTAGAATCCTCCTTGCTCTTGAAACCTTTGATCTCAATCTCTAGTTTCCAAGTGTGTTATTCTCCTCTTTTCTAAAAACAAATTTGCTCACTTATATCTCACTCAAATCTGATCACAAACTAAAGTTTTCTAGTGTTTCTTTCTAGTGTTGCTTGGCTAGTTTAGGTTTAGTTATTAAATGAAATAGTAAATCCCGTGAAAACTGAAATGCAGAAGTCCAGTATTTATAAAATTGTCTTAATGAGATCGATCTGCTCCTAGCATGAGATCGATCTGTTGCAACTCAGAACCTTAAGGAGATCGATATGTTGCAAGTCAGTAGCTTAAGGAAATCGATCTGACCCTTTTGAGATCGATTCCTTCAACACAGAATGTTTAGCAGATCGATCTAGCCCCATTGGAGATCGATCTGACCTATTGCATCGCTTAAATAATAGCATTTTTGGCTCTTCCAGATCGATCTCTCATCCCATGAGATCGATCTCTCATCCCATGAGATCGATCTCTCATTCATATTTTCCAGATTTTACTGCAGTTTTCTACAGTAAACACACACCAAACTTCATTTATTTTGCTGTCATAGTCATTTTCTCATCCAACCTCCTTTCAGGCTTGAAAATGACATCCATTCATACTTTATATACATTGAAACTTGTGTGCATTCATTATATAGCCAAAGGTATACAATATAACCCAATTGAAAGTATAAAACTCATCCCATTTTACTTAATCTCTCAAAACTCAAGATAGTCACATTCCACTTATGGGAATATCCCTCTTACACTTGCTATACACTTTAAAACGTGCATGTATTCATTCCATACACATTTACATACTTCAAATATCCATTCCTCATAATTTACATTGAATGTGACTTGCTCATACATCACAAGTCATAAAGGTTACATTACAAAATTTTGAGTTTTACAATCCTCCCTTCCTTAAAAGAATTTGGTCCTCCAAATTAGAAACAAGTTACTTTACAAACAAATGGGGGTATATCTCTCGCATTAGCTCCCAAGTAGCTTCCTCGAAAGTGTGATGCTGCCAGAGAATCTTCACTAACCCGATAGTCTTATTCCTCAAGACTTTCTCCGGTCTATCCAATATCTAGATCGATTTCTCTACATAAGTCAGATCATCTTTGAGCCCCAATGGTTCATACCAAATCACATGATTTGGATCTGGATGATACTTCTTCAGCATCGAAATGTGGAAGACATTATGTACTCCCAATAAATTCGGTGGCAAAGCCAATCTGTATGCCTTATCTCTCACTCTGTCCAATATCTCAAAGGGTCTAATGTAGTGAGCACTCAACTTACCTCTCTTCCCAAATCTCGTTATACCCTTCGAAGGAGAAACCTTCAGAAATACGGACTCACCAATGGTAAACTCAAGTGGCCTACGTCTTCTGTCAGCATAGCTCTTTTGTCTACTCTGAGTTGTCTTCAATCTCTCAACAATCACCCGGACATCCTCAGAGGCTTGTGTAACCAAATCAGGAGTAAAAATCTTTTTGTCACCCATTTCTACCTATCTGATAGGGGAACGACATCTATGGCCATACAAAGCCTCATACGGTGCCATCTCGATACTCGCATGATAACTGTTGTTGTAGGCAAACTCAGCTAGTGGGAAATGATCATCCTAGGAGCCTCTAAAATCCAACGCACACACTCTCAACATATCCTCCAGAGTCTGTATGGTCCTCTCTGACTGACCATCTGTCTGAGGATGATAAGCAGTGCTCAAACTCAACTGGGTTCCCATGGCTTCCTGAAAATGTTCCCAAAAGTGGAAGTGAAGCGAGAATCCCTATCTGAAACAATGCTCACTGGAATACCATGTAACCTTACTACCTCGCGTACATACAATTCTGCCAATGTACTCAGAGTATCAGTAGCTCTCATAGCTAGAAAGTGGGCTGACTTCGTCAGTCTATTAACTATCACCCATATAGCATCATGATTCCTTCGGGTCCTCAGTAAACCCATCGTGAAATCCAGGTGATATGCTCCCATATCCATGTCGGTATAGGTAGAGGCTGTAATAACCCTGCAGGTTTCTGATGCTCTACCTTCACTTACTGACATACAAGACATTTTGCCATAAAACTCATAACATCCTTCTTCAGACCTGACCACCAGTACACCTTTCGGAGATTCTGGTACATCTTGTTACTCCCTGGATGTAGTGTATATCTCGATGAATGAGCTTCCGACAATATCAATCTCTTGAGCTCTGGGTCCTCGAGAACACACAATCTACCTCTGAACCTTAGGAGTCCATCTGAACTTATCTCAAAGTCAGTCACTGTGCCCTTCTGTATCTGACCTTTCAAATGCAATACGGATCAGTCTGCTGAGCCACTCTGATCCTCTCTAACAGATCTGACTCCAAGCGTAAACCAGTAATCACATAGTCCGTATCCATGTCAGAAGGCACAACTCCCAAACTGAGGCTAGCAAACTGCTCTAGCAACTCATGTTCCCTAACGATCATATGCGATATCATCCCAAGGCTCTTCCTGCTCAAAGTATCAGCTACAACGTTAGCCTTTCCCAGATGATAAAGTATCTCACAATCATAGTCCTTCAGAAGCTCTAGCCATCTTCTCTGTCTCATGTTCAGTTCCTTCTGTGAGAACAGATACTTAAGGCTCTTGTGGTCGATAAATATCTAGAATTTCTCTCCATACAAGTAGTGGCACCATACCTTCAACGCAAACACTACTGCCGCTAACTCCAAATCATGGGTCAAATAGTTCTTCTCATGATCCTTCAGCTGCCTGGATCCATAAGCAACTACCTTTCGATCCAGCATCAATACACAGCCCAGTCCCTGATGCGAATCATTTGTATACATCGAAAATCCTCCTGAGCTGGTAAGGATAGTGAGAATCGGAGTGGTGGTCAATCGACTCTTTAACTCTTGAAAACTCTTTTCATACTCTTCATCCCATATAAATGATATACCCTTCCTAGTGAGACGTGTCAACGGAGCAGTTAATTTTGAAAATCCTTCTACGAATCTCTGATAATATCCTACTAAACCCAAGAAACTCTCGATCTCAGTAACTGTCCTCGGCTGTTCCCATTGAACTACAGCCTCAGTCTTGGATGGATCCACTGATACGCCATCCTTTGACACTAAATATCCCAAAAATGAGATTTGTGACAATAAAAAATCACACATGTTGAATTTAGCATATAGCTTCTACTCTCGTAAAGTCTGCAATACAATCTTAAGGTGTCTCTCATGCTCTTCCTCAGACTTAGAGTATACCAAAATGTCATCGATGAAGACAATAACAAACTGATCTAAATATGGCTTGAACACATCATTCATCAAAGCCATGAAAGCTACGGGAGCATTCGTCAATCCGAATGGCATAACCAAAAACTCATAGTAGCCATATCAAGTCTTAAATGCTGTCTTGGGCACATCTCCACTCCTTACTCTCAACTGATGATACCAAGACCTCAAATCAATCTTAGAAAAGATTTACGCTCCCCGGAGCTGATCCAACAAATCATCAATTCACGGAAGAGGGTATCTATTCATGATGGTTGGCTTATTCAATAATCTGTAATCTATACATAATCGGAGGCTTCCATCCTTCTTCCTCACGAATAAAATTGGTGCTCCCCAAGGTAAAACACTCGGTCGGATAAAACCCCTGTCCAACAGCTCTTGTAATTGTCTCTTGAGCTCCTCTAGCTCAACTAAGGCCATGTGATACGGTGGTTTCGATATAGGTTCAGTACCAGTCCGGTGGTAACCCTAGCAATTCATCCGAAAAGTCATCTGGGAATTCACTAACCACAAGAATGTTTGCCAACTCCGGATGTACCTTATCTGTATCAACCACGTATGCAATGGAACCTTCAACATAGTCATTTCTCAATCAGTATAGTACATTATTAATCACAAATCATAACTACTACTTTTATTTCTTTGCATCGATCTTTACAACATATTTTTTAGGGTTAGGAAACATAACTGTCTTAGCATAATAATCTAAAACAGCATGGTTTGATGATAACCAATCCATCCCTAAGATTACATCAAAGTTGCTCATACTTAACAATATTAGATTGGCTGTCATGTCCTTTTCCCCTACTTTCAACTTATAATCATTCAACACATACTCCACTAGCTGACTATTATCCATAGGCGTACTAATCAACATCATCTTATTTAAAGGAGTATGCTCTACATGGTTTGGTAACTTACATGCAAATGAAGGTGATACAAATGAATGCGTGGCACCAGGATCAATTAACACATGTGCTTTTAAATCATATATTAGGATGTTACCTCTAATCACATCCGATGAAGCATCAGCTGTCCCCTGGTCCAAGGCATGTACTCGCCCTCGTCCCATCACCTGCTTCCCCTTCTCCTCTGCCGTCGCTCTCCTCCTCTGAGCAGATGTATCCTTTGGAGCTCTCTCTAGCTCCCTGCCCTTCTGTGGGGCAGTCCCAACCATCTCTGTGCAAACTCCCGCAATATATCCTGGTTTCTCACATCGAAAACACATAATATGACTCATCGGACAAGGTCTACCACCATGGTATCTACCACATCTACTGCACTGATCAGTAGTAGGCATCGATCCTCCAATCATAATGCCCTTTATCAGAGCTATAGCCGGGTATGTAGGAAATCTCACAATCTTTCCTTGTACTTCCTCGATCTTTAGTCTCTTACCGAGAGTCTCCTCTCTCCTCAATATCTGAAACTTCGAGCACTATCACTCACCGGCCTCTTTCTATCTCTGTCTCTACCTTTTCCCACTACTCTGAACTCTGAGGCATTTCTCTCATATTCTTGTTCACAGAGTTGTGCCCTACGCACAACTTCATCGTAGGTAGAAATGTCGAATGAAACAAGTTTAGACCGCAATACTGGTCTCAGTCCATCTATAAACCTGTGAACCTTCCTAGACTTGCTGTACATGGTATCAGGGTCATACCTTCCCAGGGTTAAAAATCTAGTCTCGTACTCATCCACTGAAAGACTCCCATGGCTCAACCCCAAGAATTTGACTTGCAGCCTTTGTTGTGCCGTATCTGGAATAAACTGCCTCCTAAAGGCATCCAGAAATATCTCCCAACTAATCTCAGCATGTCGGGCTCTCAATATAGGCCTGGTGGACTTCCACCAATGCTCTGCCATTCCTTTCAGTAAAAACACAGCAAATACGACCCTTTCTGAAGTCGTACACTCAAAGAATTCGTACAACTTCTCCATCTCTCCAATCTACTCCTCAGCAACCACTAGGTCCTTGACCCCATGAAAAGATGATGGTCCAAGCTTTTGGAATTATAGCAATCTATCCAAATTGCACCCATATCCCAATCCCCTACTCTCCTGAACTGGTGGGGGTGTAGGAGTATCTGCAACCTATGACATCTCAGGTGCAGGCTGTACATGTGTGTCAGGTGTAACTGCCACTCTTGTCATAGTCTCTGCATCCTGTCCCTGTCTACTTGGCCTAATCTGTGCCAGTATCTCCACTATCATTTCTAGGCTATGCTTAATCTCGTGAAACGTGCCTCAATAGTCTTTGGTACCTCATTAGTACCCACATTCTCATCTTGGGTCTCTGGCCTACCTCTACGATCTCAAGCCCTACCTCTCACCCCTCTACCACGGTTGGTATTAGTCATATAGACTAAATTCCTGCATTCATAACTGTAAATTAGTCTGATATCCATATTGTATACACAATTGTAACTGAACAAAGCACAGTACTATAAGGATGTACATTTTCTTAATTACTAATATTGATTCACATCAGACCAACACTTCTCTGATACCATTCTGTCACGGCCTCATTCCGTGACTTACCAAAAACCGCTACTAATTGTTTTTGCTTTTTACTTTACTTACCTTTCTCTCCTCGACAGTTGGGCTGTGATTCGATATTAGTCACCCACTCACATTCATTCACAATATACATAAAATTTTATATTCTTTTCGATAACATAAACTGTTATATAGGATTTATACATATACATCCCGACCGTACAATAGTTTACATAACTGTGCTTATACATTGTTCAGTAAAAATTGTTCAAGTGTGTATACCTCTCGTGAGATGGATAGGCAACGGATACAATGAATGCTATACCTCAGCTGAACTCAATCTACTGCAGATGATCTGTAGAGAGTGGAAAATAAAGGGGGATGAGCAAACAACGCGCTCAGTAAGGAAATCAGGCAAGCAAGTAGACAACCGCACTATCTACTAAATATAAGGCTTTGCCTTTCCTCCTCTCATCTCAAAGCATGTATCAAACTGAAGATTTCTAGTGTTTCTTGGCTAGGTTTAGGTTTAGTTATTGAATGAAATAGTAAATCCCATGAAAACTGAAATGCAGAAGTCTAGTATTTATAGAATTATCTTGATGAGATCGATCTGCTTCTAGGATGAGATCTATCTGTTGCAACTCAGAACCTTAAGGAGATCGATATGCTCTTGTATGAGATCGATCTGTTGCAAGTCAGTAGCTTAAGGAAATCGATATGACCCTTTCGAGATCGATTCCTTCAACACAGAATGTTTAGCAAATCTATCTGGCCCCATTGGAGATCGATCTGACCTATTCCATCGCTCAAATAAGAGCATTTTTTACTCTTCCAAATCGATCTCTCATCCCATGAGATCGATCTCTCATTCATATTTTTCAGGTTTTACTGCAGTTTTCTGCAGTAAACACACACCAAACTTTTATTTTGCTGTCATAGTCATTTTCTCATCCAACCTCCTTTAAGGCTTGAAAATGACATACATTCATACTTTATATACATTGAAACTTGTGTGCATTCATTGTATAGCCAAAGGTATACAATATAACCTAATTGAAAGTATAAAACTCATCCCATTTTACTTAATCTCTCAAAACTCAAGATAGTCACATTCCACTCATGGGAATATCCCTCTTACACTTGCTATACACTTTAAAACGTGCATGTATTCATTCCATACACATTTACATACTTCAAATATCCATTCCTCATAATTTACATTGAATGTGACTTGCTCATACATCACAAGTCATAAAGGTTACATTACAAAATTTTGGGTCTTACAAGTAAGTTCAACAAGATGTCATCAAATAACTATATGAAGGTGACATGTTAATTTTGTTACATACTAATAATAAATTAAAAGTAGCAAAGGGTCTTTATTTAGCAATTTGCTATGGAAGACATGAGTGTTACATATGTAATTTTGGGAATGAGAAATTAGAGAATGATAAGTTAATTTTCCCAATTTCACTATGTTATAAAGATTCTAAAAGGAATCTATTATTTAATTGTGCAATAGATCTAACACTTTATGAGACAAAGATAAAGATATGTTTGTTGCACAATGGTAAAAGTAAAAGTAGCTAAGTACTTGATGTATGCTCTGACATATAGTGGGATATTACTATTACAATTAACATAGGTTAGTAGATATACAAAAAGCTCAATATAATTTGCATTAAGGTGGTTTTAAGTTATTTAAGATGATATAACATGATTTTGAATATTATAATCGTTCAATATTAGAAGGATATGCTTATGCAATTTGGTTACCAACGTGGCATTAAAAATGAATCCATAAATGGATCGATTACCATGATTGGTGGGGGTGGTATTTTTTGGATATGTATTCTATTATTCTGCAAAATTTGTAACATTAGATATGGCAAGTAAAGATTCAAGTAAAGTATAATTCCTTTAGGGCTTAAACCAATGTTGTATTAATTAATTTTGATACTAGAGCTACACTATCAAGGGCTAAAGGCCAAATATTCAATAGAATCTAGGCACATTGGTTAAAATATAGCTATGTATTTGATAAAGGGTGCGCACCATATATTTTGTCAGGAAAAGTATTTTGTCAGGAAAAGGAAGTTTCAAGAATCCTTTGACAAAATAAAATTATAAAGGAAATGAAGTCTAGAACTTCTAAAGGGGATAGGACTCAAGCCCATTAACTTTAGTCACACATGATGGAATCTCAACTAACGCTTAATTGGACATTAAGTCTTGAGTTCAATGAGACCAAGTACATCATTTGAATATGGGCTATAATTACTTAAATGTATAAACACATCCCAAGGTTGACAAGTGCTTGAAACCGTATGATAAAGGGGGAGGTTAAGTTATTACTTTTAATGAACACATAACACGTAAGTATAATATTGAAATACTAATACTACCTATATAAGTGGAAGTGGTGCCGCTTCTAGGAGCAAAAAGCTTAGCTCTTAAGCACTCATGAATAGATACAAGAGACACAGCTAGTATTAGTGTCATAGTTTTTACTAAATGACTTTTGACAAATTTTTAAAGTCTCCTGTGAGAATTAGTCATCAGTTAATCATCATAGAACTGCTTGTTCAAAACTTAGTTCACCATGTTGTTTTGATTAATTTAAAGTACTCTTTCTCTAAGGTGATGGTTCAAGACCTTGTTCACCATCATTTTATGCATGAGGATTCCTTAAGTATCAGATTTACTCTATTTTGAAAATGGTGGTGGATTGTTGGAAATTTTCAAAATAGTGAAAGAATAATTAATTAAAAATTATGTTTAATCAATGAAATAAGAAATTATGTACTATTATTCAATGAATAGTTTTTTTCAAAGAGTTACATTTTCTTTGAAATGGTGTTCTTTCATTTATGAATGATTAAAATCATAACCATTGGTTTCTGAAAGTTGTTATTATATTAAATAATTGTGTTTGTTGGATCAAAAAACACAATTGAAACATCATAATATTTAGCCGTAAGGACACAACTCTTGGGTTGGATCTCTATAAATTGAGATGTCAAGATTCATTTTGAGGTATCCTTAACATATACTTGATACACTTAAACTATTTGAAAAGTTCAGACATTCTTTATTCTTTTTCATTCTCAAAGTAGAAACAGGTATCTTAGATATTATTTACTGTAGAAAATAATAGCAAAGAAAAGATATTTTTGTACTTGTCAAGGGTGTGTAGTGGTTCGATTTTACAAGTGCAATTTGATTTCAAATGATGGCTTCATTATTTTTTGGGCTATTCGACAAACCCTACTACATACCATTATTAGTGGGGTGAAATAAGTTTAAGGAAAGTGGCATCAGTAGCACGCCCTGAAGTTATTTATGCATTTGTTCATGTTTCATCGAAGTTTACCAATGAGTTTAAAAACTAATATGTTGAAGTAATCAAGGTGGAACGAGTTCATCTTTCCACCATCAAGAAGGCTTGACCAATTTTTCCAACATAAATGTTGTAATCCTTTTTTAGTAATGAATTTGGTGAAAATCTTGTGAAGGGTCTCAAGGTAGAGGTTGTAGGTAAGAGTGCCGAACCTCTATAAAATCGACTGTGTTTAGCCTTTTTTCCCCCTAAATTTACTTTGTTTATTGATTTACTATTTTATCTTATGTCCATTTGTATCTTGTGTTGCTAGTGTAGGAGAAACTCAAGTTTGAAAGACTTTAGTAAGCAAACAACTTAAAACCAATTCATCCCTTCTCTCAACTAGTATTGAGCCAGAGATTACAATGATGTGGAGAAGTCCTCAATTTATAGTAAGTCTCTTAACATGTCTAGACTTTTCCAAGTCTATCTACAAGTATTTAAAATACACAAGAACTCTATCTAAAAGACACCCAAGTTGTAAAAACTCTAGAAGATTAATTAGCAATTAATTTTAGCTTAATGTAAACTTTACTACATTAACAACCCCGTTATGCTAGGAATGTGCCGAACACGCATATTGGTGTTCTTGGGTTTTAGAACCTTCTCGCACATGGCTTGCACCTTGTCTGATTGAGTGCACTCCTTGGTGCTCGAACCTATCTTTTGTGTTATACTTACAGACCTTAGTCACGATTACGCGCTTTAAACCTAGATTCATGTATTGCTAGTTACATTTACGTGAGACCCGAAATCTCTCTAGAATAGTTATATATTTGGAAACTAGACAAAACCTTAAAGACCAGTTTTGATGTTTTTACAAGGCTCGGAGGAACCGAAGAGCTCGGATTCAGGGCAAGAAGCTCGGGATACCAAGCCTGAGGTAAGATTTCAAATTTAAGTGAAGTTTTCATATTTATATTAATATAAGTGTGGAAATGTTGTTGGAGGATTGAATGTAAGGTCTTACAGTAGAAAAGTTGGTGAAATTACAAGAAACCACTAAACCAAGAAAGTAAGCCAGGTTTTCAGGGTAATTTCGGGATCAATCTCGAAAATCCATGAAAATTTTTTTGAGCCCAAAACAAGTCAATGTAGGCTAAAATAATCATGAAGGATTGAATTTAGAATGGAATTTTTGAATTTAAAACATTTAAACGAATTTTAGAAATAAAATTAGACTTTAACAGTTTATCGCCAGAAATGATCAATCGCATAAGACAAGACCCAAACAGAAATTATTCCTTAACAAGTGGGTCCCAAATTTCATGGGAATAGACTAGATTCATAGTAGAACACTCTAATGAAGCCCAAAAATCAAAATTTGGCTGAAAATGAATTTTTCTAGAATTTTCTAGGAAGCCTAGAAATTTCTAGCCCAGACCACTACCCGAAAAAGTCTAATTTTGACCTACCTACAAATTGGATTTAGGCCTGGCCTTTAGGTCCCTGAAGCTAGACTTAATAACCATTCAAAGGGCTCTGGAATCACCCGAAAAGGAGCACTAATGGGTCCTCACCTCCCTTCAGAAGTTGCTTAGTTGGTATTGTACCTTTCCTATCCTTGCATTTTTTCAACCCCTTTTCAAGCCATATTAACTCTTGGCCAAACAAAATGATTTTTCTAATTTTAAAGCCCTATAACATATAACAAATTCCTGGCAAAAGAAGGTTGTTTAGTGGGTGAAAATCTAGTGAGAAGTTAGGGATCCGAATCTGTCTTATTTTAGTAAGTGAGAGAAAGTAAAGTTCTTGATTGTTTGATGATGTTTTGAGCTTGTTTGTGATATTTTTAAGTTGTGTACATGTTGTGTTACAGCCAAGGGTTGTTGTTGGAGGAAGATTCTTGGGTCAAACCTGGTCAAACCCGAGGTAAAGTTGTTGGAAGATGATGAGTTTGATATATGTTGTTATTTGATGAATTTTGATGATTTTTGCTAAAGTAGAAATTGAAGAAATAATTTCTAGTGACATGTATAGCTTTGGCCAGCCTTGGAATATTAGGGAGAAGACGAAATTGGGTTGAATTAGGTGTTGTAGAATGCTAGTTTAATTCCAAAAAGTTCGGTTTATAGCTCGGTTTAGTGAAAACTGTAAAAGTGTGAAAATTGGCAAGTTGATAAGTTGTAAGGTGTTGTCTAGAGACTTGAATAAGTGGTTAAGGTATTAAGTTTATAAGTTTGAAGTTAAAAGAAAAGAAATTATCGAAATAGCTTGAATCGACACGTTTAACGGTAAAATTGAGCAAATAACGAAGTTTGTAAAAATTGTAAAATTTAATGAATCTTATACAAGTTGATGTATATTTAAGTATATTGAGATGGATTTGGGGTCATCTGATGATTTGAAACTGTCCTAGGTAGCTCGAGGTACTGGCACACAAATTAAGGCATACCCGATACTCGGCGATTTTGTGCTGCCCTAAAATTCAATAAGTAATGGGTGTAATTAGTACCTTGCTAGCTCTCTTTTAATACACAAATATGTTTAGAGTATGATCATGTTTACGAAATGTATTTAGATGTCTGAAAAGTATTGTTCATGCATAAACTAAAAACCGAAAGAAACACCAACTTGACTAAGCTTTCCAAGTGTACTTTCTTTGCCACCTATAAATGTTTTGAAAAAGCAAGTTTTGATACGAAAATGTGTTTTATGAATCAGCTATTAGAAATATAAGAATTTGACCTAAAGGTTGATTTTATTAGTATGCGAGTTAAAAAGCCTGAAAAAAAAAAGAATTTATAAGTTTGTTTTGAGACTAAGGCAACATGTAATTCATGATATTTGTCATGCATGGCCCTTGTGGAGTTTGGTTTTTTTGTGGTGCATGCCTTTTGCCACATGCTGCATGTTTTAGTCCTTTGTGATGCATGTTTAACCATGTCGTGCATATGTTGCCCACTTGGTGCCTTATCTTCCGCCATTTGATGCATTGTCCATTTTTGTCCTTAGTGGTGGAGGGCGCTGTACGACCCTGATCCAGTCTACAGTCTCCTTACCATGGCCATCGGTACTTTGTTTGTTTATTGTCTCCTTCTTCAGAGGTTGAGATTGTATGAACATGACTTATGCTTACTATGTGTATCTACCTAGTCTCCATGATATATTCTATATGACTTCGAAAGAAAAGTGGTAAGTTTTGTGACATGTGAAATTGTGACCCGAAGTTGTTTGACTCACTTGTTTTAAGCTAAGTATGTTTTCAATAATTATATGTATGTTTACCAATGCATTTCATGTTTAGTATGTTTTAATACTAAAATCATTTTAAATGCATTTCTTACTGGGCTTATAAAAGTTCACCCCCTTCTCTACTCTTACAGATTATTTGCAATGATCATTTTCTACGCATGTCGTGCAGTTGACATAGGATGGTGGACACGACAGTCTCCCCAGGCTACCTCCGTTACACGATAAGGTATACTCCCAGTGTTATTTTTGTACATCCTGTATAGTATAGACATTTTGATGTAAGAGATATTTTGGGATGTAATCTAGGTAAGTATGTATGTAAAGTTGTAAACTTACAGTTTATACAATAAAATGCATTTTAGAGGTATTAAGGAAATGTAATGGTTAAGGAAACCACTATTAATTATGAAAAGTGATTAAATATAACTGTTGTGGGATACCAAATGTATTTTAAATATTGCAGGGAGGTATGAGCATAAATAAGTCATTATGCTGGCGAAATTTCGTTAAAATGAAAAGTTAAGTAATCGACACTGAACATGAATGTAACTTAAATAAGAAATTCAATTAAAAGTAGCCCATATTTCCTTGTTTTCGGGGCGTCACAGTTTACGTTGTATCAAAACAAAGGTCGTCTAGTACTGTCAGTGTTGACTAGTTAAAGTTAGATTACATCCCAATTGTCTATGCTTGTCTGATTATAAAATGAGTATATCTGTTAAAGTTATGACTAAAACCTTGGTTTACGCACAGGAAATTGATCATGAATCAATGAGCGGGAGATGAGGTCGTCCACGGAGGCAAGCACAGCCCCCTCCACCACCTCTCTTTCAGCTAGAGAGCCCTAATGCTAGAATAATGAGGCTCGAGCAAGGTATATAGAGTATGAGAGAGGAGCTTTGTGCACTCACCGCCATATTTGCCTAACAATTTGGGGCAAATACTTCAGGTATCGGTGCTACTACGCCCGCAACCACTCCTCAATCTCCTCCACCATAGGTTCCTCCGGCAGCCTCAGCTCCTCAGCCTCTAGTCCCACAACCTAGAGATGATCGGGATACTCAAAGACTACAAGACTTTCTTAGGATGAACCCCCTAGAATTTACAAGGGTTAAAGATCCAGTTATGGTGGAAGAGTGGCTGGTGGATATCGAGAAGACATTCCAGTATTTGAGGTGTACAAATGCTGAAAAGGTAACCCTGGCCAGTTATATGTTGAGGGGCCTATCTAAGTTTTAGTGGAGGTCTACTCAGAAAATTCTGGTAGACAGTTAGTCAATAATTTCTTGGGATGCCTTTATTAATGCATTTAGGACCCTGTATATTTCGTGCACTGCCCAAAAAAAGATGCAGGCAAAATTTCTGAATTTAGTTCATTGTAGCATGACGGTGGATGAGTACGAGAATACGTTTACCACCCTATTAAGGTTCGACCATGAGACAGTCAGGGACCCAGAGCGGCGTACCGAAAGATTTTTGGCTGGTTTGAGACCTAGGATAAGTGATAGACTATTGGGGTACCGGGTTACAGATTTTAAGGACGTCCTCAAATGCATTCAAGAGATAGAGAGGGGTCTAGATGTTACTCAAGCTTAATACAAGTCAAGAGGCAAGGGCAAAGACAAGCGTAAAAGATCTGAGTCATCTAGATTAGAATCGAGATGGGGTCAGCCCAAGAGACAGTGGGTAGATGAGTCTCGGGCAAGGGCTAGTAAGCCCAAAACCCATACTGACAGTACAAACACCACCCGAGGCTCTAAGATTGAATATCGGCAATGCAAGAACTATGGCAAGCCGCATGGTGGGCCTTACCATTGGGTCACAGGTGCTTATTTTAAATGTAAAGTTGTGGGCCACCAAATTAAGGACTATCCTCAAATGAGACCCACTGAGCCTCAAAAGCAGCCAAGGCAACTCGATAGATAGGCTGCCTAGAGACAGGCCCTAAAGAGAAGGGCCACAACCACGGACAAGGGTAAGAAGCCTGTCTCGTAGGGATGTGTGTTTGCCATTGATAGGGCGATAGTCAACACCTCCTCTGAAACTATTGGAAGTATATTCCTTATCTGTAATTATGAAGCACATGTTTTGTTTGACCCAAGTTCCACACAATCTTTTATTTCCCCACAAGTTGCACATAAATTGCATCTAGAACTTGAGCCTCTAGATCACATGTTACACATAAGCACACCCATGCATGAATCATAGATGATTGATATGATGTGTAAAAATTTTGAAATCAAGGTAGGAGATAGGATAATGTTAGCAGATCTAGTTTTGTTAAATATGTATGGCTTTGATGTAATTTTGGGCATGGATTGGCTAGTTGCCAATCATGTAAGTATAAATTGCTACACTAAGATCGTCACCTTCTCCTTAGCAGATAAATTTGATGTATGTTTTGTTAATAAGAAATGAAGTGTATGGTATTATGTTCTGTGAAGCTATGTGGTATTTATATGTTCCAAATTTCTGATGATCTCGATTTTTGTGAAGGTTATATTTCTTTTGTTTCTGATAATAGTCGGAAACCGCGAAGTATTTAGGATTTTCCAATAGTATATGAGTATTTCGATATTTTTTCGGATGAATTGCTGAGGTTACCACCGAATAGGGGAATTTAGTTTACAATTTATTTGGTGTCCGACACTCAGCCTATCTCTAAGTCACCTTATCGAATGAAACTGATCAAATTGGAAGAACTGAAGAAATAGTTGCAAGAGTTGCTCGATAAAGGGGTTCATTAGACCGAATGTATCTCTTTGGGGTTCTCCGATATTATTTGTCAGAAAGAAAGATGGAAGTCTCTGCTTGTGTATAGATTATCGACCTTTCAATAAGGTGACAATAAAGAATAAGTATCCCCTGCCAAGGATAAATGACTTGTTTGATCAATTGAGAGGGGCTTTCGTGTTTTCTAAGATAGATTTGAGATCGGGTTATCATCAGTTAAGGATTAAAATGGCTGATGTATCGAAAACAGCTTTTAGGACCAGATATGGGCGTTATGAGTTTTTGGTGATGCCCTTTAGACTAACAAATGCCCCTACTGCTTTTATGAGTTTAATGATTGATGTCTTCTGAGAGTATTTAAACAGATTTGTTATTTTATTTATTGGTGACATTTTAATTTATTCGAAGTCCCGAGAGGAGCACGAACAACATTTGAGGATTCTGCTCCAAATCCTTCATGAGAAGAAATTATATTAGAAATTTAGTAAGTGTGAATTCTGGTTGGATCAAATTAGTTTCCTTGGGCATATTGTATCTAAGGATGGGGTGTCTATTGATCCATCCAAGGATTGTGATGAAGGTTCGAAGTTTCCTGGGATTGATAGGGTATTATCGGAGATTTGTTGAGGGGTTTTCCCGGATTGCAGCTCTATTGACCAGATTGACACGTAAAGATGTCCCATTTAAGTGGTCTGATCAGTGTGAGTAGAGCTTCCAAGAGCTCAAGCATTGGTTGACTACTATACCAGTCTTGACCATTCCTACTGGATCTGGAGGGTTTGCAATGTACAGCGATGCCTCCCACTAAGGTTTGGGCTTTGTGCTAATGCAAAAAGGTAGAGTGGTCACTTATGGTTCTCGCCAACTTAAGGATCATGAGTGAAACTATCCCACTCATGATTTGGAATTAGTCACAGTGGTTTTTGCTCTGAAGATATGGCGACCTTATTTATATGGTGAGAAATTCCAGATCTTTACTGATCACAAGAGTCTAAAGTATATTTTTTATCAGAATGAGCTTAATATGAGACAGAAGAGATGGATAGAGTTCCTTAAGGATTATGACTACGAAATTTTATACCATTCAGGCAAGGCTAATGTGGTAGTAGATACCCTCAGTAGAAAGGATATGGTGTCTTATATGATGATCAGAGAATGGGATTTGTTGGGATAGTTCATCGAGTTCAATATCAATGTTGATGAAATTGATGATGAGTTTATGGATAGCCTACAGATTAAGCCCAGTATCTTGGATTAGATCAGGTCAGGTCAGAGAAATGATCAGAAGTTGTTGGATATGGTTAGTCAGACAGAAGAGATATCGTAGTTAGACTTCTCGATCAGTGATCATAGACTGCTAAAGTTTTGGGGCCGTATTTGTGTGCCAAATGATGACACCCTGAGACAGAGAATTTTGAGAGAGTCTCATTGTTCTCAATTCACCATGCACCTAAGAAGTACTAAGATGTACCATGATCTACATAAGGTGTACTGGTGGATTGGAATGAAGAGAGATGTGGCATACTTTGTCACTAGATGTTTAGTCTACCAGCAGATTAAGGTTGAGCATCAGAAGCCAAAATGGCTGCTTAAGTCATTACCGATGCCTACTTGGAAATGAGAGCATATTACTATGGATTTCATTATGGGATTACCAAGGACCCAGAGGGACCATAACGTAGTCTGGGTGATTATGGACGGACTGACTAAGAGTGCCCACTTCCTCGCCATCAAGAGCACAGATTCCCTTACTACTTTGGTAAACTTGTATGTTCGAGAGATTACACGATTGCATAGGGCTCCCGTGAGTATTACATCTTATAGGGATTCCAAGTTCACCTCCAGATTCTGGACTCATTTTCAAGAAGCTATGGGGTACCAGTTACATTTGAACATTCCTACCATCCTCAAACTGACGGTCAGTTAAAACGAACTATTCAAACCCTATAGGACATGTTAAGGGCATGTGTATGATAATTCTATATTTTTAGAATTATTTGTGCTTAATTTTCTAATTAATTATTTAAATCCCCAATTTATTTTGTTAATTATCCCCTTTATTTAATTAAAATTCTCATGTTTGCAGATAAATTAAATCCAGATGAATTTTGAATATTTCGATAGAAAATGGATTGGAATTGGGCTAAAATCGAGATTGAGCCACACGAACAACATGAGTCATGCCACCTAGCACATCCAATTGGACAAGAAGACAGATGACATGGAAATATCTTTTCAATGAGCCAATGGTGTGAAGACAGGTGGCCCAAAAAATGCAAACTCATCAAGGATGTGGAAATTACTATTTTACCCCTAATGTGTTTATAAATAGGAAAGGATGGCAATTGAAAGAGAGTGTAATTTTAGGAGTAGGAGTAGTGTTAGTGTAGAAGTAGTTAGATTAGTTTAGTTGTTATTATTGTTAGAAGTTTTTTTTTCCTGAAACCATGTTCTTCGTTACTGTTCATCTTCATTTGTTTTCATTTATGAAAAGCTTTTCATGTTGATTTGCAACCTCATTTACTCATCCTTCTTCTCAGTTTGATTATAATCCAGTCTTTTATTTTTCAAGTCTTAATGCATAGCATTCATTTACTAGTATAGTTCTCGGTCTTCTTGCTTCCCATTTGTAGTTTTATTTTTGTTTTGTTTTGGTTCAAGGATTCTCGGTTGCTTCCATTGTTAGTTTTATTTTTCCTTCCTTTTTGTTAGTTGTCATTGTTACTTGAGAATGTGGGGAGCTGGTTTGATCTCATGAACCATGAAAGAAACTCGAGATCCTGGCAGCAGACCATGAACCGAGACCAGCAAATGCAGCAGCAAGCATCCGAGAGCTCTCCTCTGTTCTCCTCTGTTTTGTGTTTCCATTATCGTTCATCATCTCTAATTGGTTTAGTTTATAGTTCAGTTATTTTAAGTCTACTTTGGGTCTTCATTTTCTGCTCTTCTTGCCGGTAGTTGCTGGCACTAGTGTTGTCCAGCAAATGCTTCCCTTTTGTATTGTTGTTCGTCTCGGCTTTAGCATGGGAGGTGTGATTGAGGCTGCTCGGTGCAGTTCAAGCAGCAGTGGACTGCTGCTAAGGACAAGAACTATAGCACTGTTGATTGCATAAGGACGTGTGCAGCTCCTGAGCAGCAGAGGTCACGAGCATCCAGCAAGCTGGAGCAGAGAGTAGTGCATCAGTTACAAGAACCGAGAATGCGAGAAAGAGCAGGACATGTGCACGAGCAAGGATGGTATTAGGGGCAGCAGCGGTATGGGCAGGATAACCTTTTGGAGTTGTGCAGGGAATGGAGATTGCAGAAGACTGAAGCGCAAACTGCATATGGAACCGAAGAAAAGTTTGTGAGAGTTGATGCAGTAGTGGACATGTAAGACCCGAAATTAAATCGTAAATTTTTATGAGGGATGAAAATGGTAAAAAATTTAACTGAATGGGATTCGGATTGGAAATAAGGATTTAAAATGCGAAGTGAGTGAGTGTTCGTGAAAGGAAGTTGGGGTAAATTAAACCCGAACACGTGCAAGGGCAAATGGTCAAAAGACAGAAAGCCGATATAAATTCGAGAAGAAAAATTTAATTAAAAATAATGGATTGAGAAATCTTGGTCAATAAAGGTGAAATAAATTTATTCTGGATTAAATTGATCAAGATATCAATTTATGGGAATTAATCGGGATTAATCGAAATTTTTACTCCGAAAAATAATCCCGAAAATAATCGAAAAATATACCGAAAAGGGTTAAAATAAATTAAATAAATGAATTTAGAATTAAATAATAATTTTAAGGATATTTTAAGAGATATTTGGGTAATTTTAATGTATTTTAATGATTTAAAATATTAATAAAATAAATAAATAAATATATAAAAATAAATTAATTAATTGAAAAAAAACAAAATTTAGTCGGGGAGAGAGAAGAAAGAAACGAAAATAACGAAGCCAAACCGAGGAAGACCGGACGGCCACCGTCTGACGATCAACGGCCAGGCGAAGGGTCGAAAAAGGAAGAGGCGAGGTCGGCGACCTCCCTGGCACCGGCGGTGTGCCACACCGACGCTGGAGGAGGTCGAAAACGGGAGGAGAAGCAGCGGGAAGGAACGCTCCGATCGGCGGCCATCGGGGTCGATTCGAGCCCCACCAAGGCTCAATTCTGGAAGCCCAGACGACGGTGCGCCGAATGGCACTGAAAACAACCGTCGAAATCGACGAACGGCGCCAGAAATGGCAGAAATGGAAATGGGTTCCGACGGCCGAGGGAGAACAGCCGGACCGGCCACTTTCCGGCGACCTCGTGTGAAATCGAGACCAGATCCGAGCTGCAGACGACCCAGTCGAGCTGCTAGCGGTGGAAGCCGGTGGAGAACCGGCCGGTAAGGCCCTGAACCGGAGTGAACCGGAGTGAACCGGGGTGAACCGGCGGTCTGAACCGGACCAAACCGGTTCAGCCAAGAAAGAGAGGAAAAAAGGAGAAAAGGGGAAAAAGAAAAAGAGAAAAAATTGAGGAAAAATCTCGACGATGTAATTGAGTTACGGGTAAGTCAGTAGTGGTCGAAATTGACCCGATTTAAATTTTGGAGTATTCAATTTAATTAATTTTCGATCGAAAATTTACCCAAAAATTTATGAAATTGTGTAGCTCGACAATTGGCATCCAACGAGAGCTTGAGACAGCCTCGATTTGCGTACTAGCATGGAATCTCGAGTAAGTAACCCTTATTTATGACAATTTACATCGTTATGCGTACTTCAGATTTAATTATCGCATAAAATGAATTATATTATAGAAATTTAGATAAATTGTCATAAATAATAAATTGAGCCATTCAAGAGTTAGAACGAGGCCCAATAAATTGTTGGTGGGCCCAATGAGCCCAATAGGCCTCGATAATGTGAAAATTAAGTGAAAAACGGGCTTAAGGCCGATTAAGGCCCATTAAGGTGCAATCGGGCCCAATAGGGATAAATGGGCCCAATGATTTAAATTAAGCCCAGAAAGTATTAAATACAATTAAGTTGTATAATATCTGACCTGAGAAATATTTATACGCAATTCCGGACATCGGGTTGGGAGCAGATCGGACTGCGCGACGTGACATCAGAGGAAAGGTCAGACTCGACAGGAAAATAAGGTAAGGGAATTCTGCGGACTGCTAGAGGTAACTTTACAAAATTGTAAGTTCATTTGCAGTCCTTTAAAAATTATCTGAAGGGTCTAGAGGTCAAATAATAATTTTAGTGCCTCGAATGGGCAAATTGCCAAAATACCCTTATTAAGGGTAAAATTTACAAATTTAGAAAAAATTGGGAGGAGCAAGAACAAGAGGTTTCTGCTCGTTCTGGAGACATTTTAATGCATGCATGAGTAGGCTGGCTAACCTTGAAAGAAAAATGCACAGCATTTCATAGTTTCAACGATGAAATTGTTTTGAAAACTGTTTTGAGGAAACAGAGCCGCCTACGTGTTTTTATTGACATGTGACGTGCTAGAGCTCAGCTCGCACGATGTTTTAATTTGGGTGATGCATGCATTAGTGCTGGAGCGAGAGCTCGCACTAGAGTTTTACATGCATAGGTGCTAGAGCATAACTCGCACCAGATTTCACATGCTTTTTCGTGACACGGTGCTAGAGTCTAACTCGCACCAGGTTTTCATATGATTTTTGTGAAACGGTGCTGGAGTCTAACTTGCACCATATTTTTCTATGATTTTCGAGACAGAGTGCTGGAGTTTAACTCGCACCAGATTTTATAAGATTTTCATGTAATTCATATATAGAGTGCTAGAGCCTAGCTCGCACTAGTTTTACCTAATTTGATGAGAGTGCTGAGCATCGCTCGCACTGATTTTATGAGAACATGCGATAAGCCGTGCTTGGAGTAGCGGGTAGACTGTGTCACCGATTAAATAGGCTCGCACGTGCGTTTTGAGACATGATATGGGTCCACGGAGTACGATGTACTGTGCAAGTAGCATGGAGTACGATGTACCGTGTGATATCTTCAGATACGACATCTTCGGATGCATGGGATGGGATAAGATCGACGAGATGGATTGACCCACCTCCTGGGCGGTTTCTGATCATGGTGAGAACCCGCACACTAGGATCCGTGTAGCAGAGGAACTCCCGAGGACACATGGCCATAGTCCTGGTTATTACCGATATATAGATGTTGCCTGGTCTCGCATGTTGACGACTTTGATGAGATTAAAACTGGGTTTTTAAAATCCAACGTGCATGATGATTACTTCCATGCTTTTCAAACCCATGTGTGAATGTAAATCGATTTTTTTTATGGTTTTATGTGAGTCAGGACCACCCGAGGGATGGGTTGAGTCTTGGCCTTGTTATGAAATTTTAAACGAGAAAGAAATGATTTGAAATAATTGCATGTTGAATTTTGCCATGCGAATGGATTTACATAACATCATAACTCATATCGTCTGTTTTAAAATGTGTGGAGAAAGGGTGGTTTATGCATGGCACCACGTTCATGTAGGTAGTATGGTTACCTACTTGTTCGTAGGATTGCCTTACTGAGCTTGATGTGCTCACCCTTTCATTTTCTCACACAGATAATTTTCAGTTGAAGTTGAGGCGACTCAGTACTGCATTCCAGATATCCGCTGCTGCCCATCATTTAAGGTATACACATTTGTACATATTGTATCTAAATAAGCATAGCACAGTAACATGTTTGTAAGTAACTTTAGGGGATGTATAAATATTGTAAACACTTATAAATGACTGAGAAAGAATTAAGTTATATGGTAAATGTATGGTGGGACTGGCATTGACGCACAGCCCAATTTGTTAGTGAAGTGTGGTCACGATCAGAGGACAGGTAAGTATGAAAGAAAATAACAAAACGCGAAAAATTTACTTTGATTTTTGGGTAGTTTTGGGTCGTGACATGTAAAGGTGGTATCAGAGCGCAATTGGTCTGATGTGTTTCAGTGTCAGTAATTAGGAATTACATCCCCGTGTTACTGTGCTTGGTTAGATACAATAGTGTATATCGAGATGGGTTTTGACTAAGAAATGGTTGAGAATGCAGGAATGCCTAATATGAGTCGCGTTAGATGAGATAGTGCACGAGGCAGAGGTCGTAGAGGTAGACCTGTGTTTGCTAGTCGTGCTGAGTTAACCTGTGAGAATCAGGATGAAATTGAAATAGAGGAGCCACTGGGACGCGCCCCACCGGCGCCGAAAAGAGCAGATCGGCAAAGGAATAGCCGCAGAGAGGAGAAGAGAAATCAGCGGCTATCGACGCTGATTAGGCCAACCCCGACCCCAACCGAACACTTCCCCAGTGCAGGCGCACCGATTGACACCAAAAACAAGTCGAGAATCGATCGAAAACACCGTGAATGACGACGGGAAAGCTTGAACCGGTACAGATCGATTCAGCAAGAAGAGAACCGGGTCGAACCGACCTATCTGAGCCGGGTTGAACCGGATCGAACCGATTCAGCCAAGAAAGAGAGGAAAAATGGAGAAAAAGGAAGAAAAATAGAAAAAGGAATAAGGGGAAGAATTTTTGGGGATATACCGGACTTCGGGTAAGTCGGTAAGAGGTCAAAAGTGATCGATTTGATTTCTGAAAAATTTATTTAAATTATATTTGATCAAAAATTAACCCGAAATTAAATATAAATTGTGCAGTTCGACGATAAATCATATACCTGAGCCCGATCGAACTTCGATTTGCGCCCCATTGCATAATCTTGGGTAAGTAAAGCTCATTTATGACAATTTAGGTAATTATTCGCGTATTAAAGATTTATTTTACGAATTACGGATTAAATTCCACATTAGTGAATTATATTGGGATTTTTGAATTAATTATCGTAAATGATATATGAGCTATCCAAAGAGTTTGGAACGAAATCCGATGAGTAGTGGTCAGCCAAATGAGCCCAACAGACTCGAAGAAGGGATTTAATAAGTTGAAACGGGCTGGAAATGGGTTGAGGCCCATTAAGGTGTAATCAGGCCCAATAAAGTAAAACGAGCCCAGTGTTTTAGATTCGATCAGTAAAAGTGAAATACTGATAAGTATATTAGAACTGACCCAAATACGTGCTTATATGCAGCTCTGTGGACTTCGTTCGGAGCGAATTGGACTGAGAGACCTGGTACGGGTGAAACGGGATAAGCTTGAGCGTAATTACAGGTAAGGGAATTTTATGGACTGCTAGAGGTAGCTTTACGCAATTTCAACTTCATTTGCAGTCTCTTAAATTGTCTGAAGGGTCTGGATTTCAGATAAAATTTTTAGTGCCTGGATGGGTAAATGACCAAAATACCCTTGTGAAGGGTAAAATTTCCAAATTTAGGAAAAGTTTGGAGGAGCAAGAACAAGAGGTCCTTGCTTTTTCTTGAGGTGTTTTGACACATGCATGGGTAGGCTGGCTAACTTTTAAATAAAATGCATAGCATTGCATAAATTTAATCAATGTTGATTTTCTCTAAAATTGATTTGAGAAATGTAGCCGCCTACATGATTTTATAGAAATGTGAGCTGCTAGAACTCAACTCGCACGAGTTTTGATTTGTGTGATGCATGCATTAGTGCAGGAGCAAGAGCTCGCACTAGAGTTTTACATGCATTGGTGTTGGAGTCTAACTAGCACCAGATTTTCATATGATTTTCGTGACAGGGTGCTAGAGTCTAACTCGCACCAGATTTTCACTTGAATTGTTATGACAGAGTGCTGGAGCCTAGATCGCACTAGTTTTACATGATTTTGATAGAGTACTGGAGCTTGGCTTGCACTAATCTTATGAGATTTTATGAAACGCGTGCTGGAGCTTGGCTCGCACGATATTTTCCTTGATTTTATGAGAGTGCTGGAGCATCGCTCGCACTGGTTTTATGAGAACATGCGATGAACCGTGCTTGCAGCGTCGGGTAAACTATGTATCACGCCGATTAAATAGGCTCGCACGTGCGTTTTGAGACAGGGCATGAGTATGGATATGAGATATGGGTCCACGGAGTACATTATACCGTGCAAGTAGCATGGAGTACGTTGTACTGTGCTGGGATTAATTATGTGGCATCTTCGGATGCAAGTGGCATCTTTGGATGCATGGCATCTTCGGATGCGAGTGGCATCTAAGGATACGAGTGATCAGACAAGGCCGACGGGATGGACTGACCCACCTCCGGGGGCGGTCCCCGATCGTGGTGAGACCCCGCACACTAGGATCCGTGTAGCAGTGGGATCACGAGGACATATGGCCATCGTCCTAGTTATTTGCCCGAGATATATACATATATTGCCTAGTCTCGCATGTTGATATTTTGAGAAACACATTTTGTGGATATTTTCGTGAGTCTTGATCACCTGAGGGAGGGGTTGAGTCCTGACTGAGATGTGAGTTTAATGAGAATGAAACTGGGTTTTAAACTGAATTTGCATGATGTTATTTCCATGCTATTTAAACCCATAAGTGATGTAAACTGGTTTTACATGACATTCATTATATCTCATATTCCTATTGCTATGAAAAGCATTTGATTTCATGGTGTTGTGTGAGTCAGGAACACCCGAGGGATGGGTTGAGTCCTGGCTTTGTTGTGAAATTTTAAATAAGAATGAAATGATTTAAAAGAGTAGCATGTTGAATTTTCCATGCTCTTTGAAATCCACATGCTAACTTGTTTTACATGACATCATGAATTATAGCATCTGTTTTGAAATGTGTGGAGAAATGGTGGTTTATGCATGGCATCACGTTCTTGTAGGTAGTACGGTTACCTACTTATTCATAGGATTGCCTTACTAAGCTTGATGTGCTCACCCCTTTCATTTTCCTACGCAGATTACCTCCAGTAGACTTTGAGGAGATTGAGTACTGCACTCCTGATATTCGTTGCTGCCCATCATTTTGAGGTATATACACTTGTACATATTGTATCTAAATAAGAATAGCACAGTAACATGTTTGTAAGTAACTGTCGGGGATGTATAGATAATGTAAACACTTGTAAATGAATGGAAAAGAATAAATGAAAAACTCATGTGTTTACCTTTTTCTGTAATAAGGAATTAAGTTATGTGGTGGATGAATGGTGGGACTGGCATTGACGCACAGCCCAATTGTTAGTGGAGTGTGGTTACGATCAGAGGACATGTAAGTATGAAAGAAAAACAAAAAATTTACTCTGATTTTGGGTAGTTTTGAGTCGTGACAAAAAATCACCATAAACATAAAACATATATTCGCCCAAAAATATATAAAATAAAAGGACGGTTGTTTCTTTCTTTCTTTCCTAACTCATAGGCTTAAGCTGTTCAACACTTTCATACAAACCATTCAAACTATAAAACCCAATGCTGAAATTCGCTAAGTAGTGAACAAACCATCATACGAAGACCATGAAAAGGAAAACTTTAGCTATAAAAAACAACACCTGTTGACGATGAAGTTCCTAAATTTCCAATACAAAGCCACATCTGAACACTAAAAAAATGCCAACTTTAGCATAAAACCTCAAAACCAAAACCAACCCAAATCCAAAAACTATACATTTTGCTTCTTGCACATTCAAAGAAAACAAAAACAAGAAGCCAAGAACTAATAATTCCAATGATGCGTTGATGAACAATAGAAGAGAAAATGTATTAGACAAAAAAAAAGAGGGAGTTTCATATCAATTATCAGTAATTTACCATCAAAGGACATTCACTTTTGAAAGAAATTCACACCATAGCATAACTTACAAACTATAATATGTAAAGCATGGAATTAGGCAAATTCTAGGCACAACCAGAAGTTTTCTTAAATTTGTACTTAAAGATTTTCTGATTTTCGGAGCATTCTAACACAATATGATATGTAGCTAATTATAAAATCACATGAAATTATGGTTCAGGCTTAAACAACTCATGTTTTTTTTACTTACTTTAGTTGCTAAAAATTGAGATGCTAGATCAAGACAAGCACCTCCAATCAAAGTAAAACCGGCATAAAAATGAAACTTATTAAGTTTATGAAAAATTTTCATAAAAACCCACAATAATAAAACATAGCTAAAATAAAACATACACATGGTAAATTGTAAAGCCTACAAATCATGATCAAAATTGTATGAAAATTTTATCCGATGTTTGGGGATTGAGCAAATTACAATGAAAATTAACAAAAATAAACCGAGGTTCAAAATTAAAGGGGTAAAGATTTTACTTTGAAACATAAGAATATTACTTATAAAGCTTTGGAGCCACTAACTCCTCTGAAACTGACTGCAAACAAGTATAGCAAAATTTTTTATAATGCATTAAGAAATCATAATTAATATACAGTTCCAATGCAAGAGCTAGTTAAATAATCAGAAAAAACAAGATAAATGTTATACATAAAAATATCATTTCTTAACAGTAGTTTAATATGCAAGGGAACCTCACAATAGTGTTTGTGAAATCCGATTTATAAGATCTAAAAATAATCTATATAATGAATGAGATAGATTTAAATACCCAGAATCAATCACAAAACCAGCTTAGTAATTCTGGACTGAAATAGATGTTGTCTCCGAACGCCGAGTTTAACGGGTTTTAAAGAGTTGTTGCAGAGAACGAGAAAGAGTGATGGAAAAGACTTCGTTGGCTCGCGTCGCTGCTGGAGATAAGAATTTACTGGACTGCTGAATAGATGAATTTATAGAGATTGCTCAGAATTTTTTACAAACCGTGAATCGAAGAGAAAGAGAGATGGAGAAGTTGTCGTTCAGAGAAAAAGAGATGGAAGACTGTCTGCAGAGAAAGAAAGATGGAAAAAGGGATACGTTTAAGAGAAGAATGAGGAAAGTAGAAGAGGCAAGAAGAGAATAGAGCTAAGACAGAGAGACTCTCTGCTTACACATTGAGAATAATAACGATGAAAGGAGCCATGTTAATAATTTTTGGGTGTTTTGTTAAAAGGGCAACTCGGGTAAAATTAACTTTACAGCTTTTGGATGTAAAGTGATTGCAACTGCAATCACTTTACATCCAATTTTTTTGATGCCAAAGATTGTAATTACTTTGGGCCCAATTAAATTGCAGCGCAAAGTGATTACATGCATGATACCAAACGCCTCATAGAAGTAGCTTCCAAATCTTCTAAAAATCAAATAGAGAAGTTTGACGCCAAAAACATAAAAGAAAAAAATAAGACTAATTTAAGAGTGAAATTAGTTTGATTAAACATAGGCTTAATACCCAAATATGTCCTCAACGTTTACCAAAAAATGGAATTAAGCTCTTAACGTTTAATTGCATAGAAATAAGTCCTTTAAGTTTTATTTTGAGCAATTTAAACCTTAACGTTTCAAAGAAACATAATTAAACCATTTTTCGTTAAATCCCAAAAACAGCCATTAGTCATGTCTACGTGGTATGCTGACGTGGAATATTTGTGCCACGTGGATTGTTGACGTGGTAAATTTTTTTCACGTCTACAAAAATTGTTGACGTGAAATATTGGGCCCAAAAAAGTTTTTTTTTCTTAATATCCAAATATGCCCTCAACGTTTACCAAAAAATGGAATTAAGCCCTCGACGTTTAATTGCATGGAAATATGTTCTTTAAGTTTTATTTTGAGCAATTTAAACATTAACGTTTCAAAAAAACATAATTAAATCATTTTTTGTTAAATCTCAGAAACAGCCGTTAGTCAGATATATATGACATACTGACGTGAAATATTTGTGCCATGTGGAAAATTTTTTTCCACGTATACAAATATCGCTAACGTGAAATATTGGGCCCGAAAATGTTTTTTTTTCAAATTTCTTTTTTCCCATAATTACATTTTTTTAATTTTTATTTTTTTTGGCACAAATTACTATTTTCGTACTGTTTTTTTATTTTATAAAATTACATTTTTTCCTCAAAATATATATATTTTTTCAAAATTACATTTTCTCTTAAAATGTATTTTTTTAAATTCATTTTTCCAAAATTACAATTTTTTTAGACATCGCATTTTGTTCAAAGTTAAATTTTTTCCAAAATTATAAGTTTTCTACTGAAAACACCCAAAAATTAATACAAAAATAAAATTGAGACAAGAAAAATATATAACTGTACAAAATAATCCATCCCGAATACAACAATAGAAGTAAAAGACAACTAACATATTCATTGCAACAAAATTAAGTTATAATAGCAACATATTCATAGCAGAATTAAGCTTAAAACTACAGTTAATAACAATTACAAATCTAGATAATAAATTCAATATAAAAACAAGCTAATTGTGGCAGTATCGACTTCAACTTGCCAGTCACAATTAGCTTGTTTTTATGTTGAATTTATTATCTAGATTTGTAATTGTTATTAACTATAGTCTTAGACTTAATTATGCTCTGAATATATTGCTATTATAACTTAATTTTGTTGCAATGAATATGTTAGTTGTCTTTTACTTCTATTGTTGTATTCGGGATGAATTATTTTGTATAGTTATGTATTTTTCTTCTCTCAATTTTATTTTTGTATTAATTTTTGGGTGTTTTCAGTAGAAAACTTGTAATTTTGAAAAAAAAATGTAACTTTGAACAAAATGCGATGTCTAAACAAATTGTAATTTTGAAAAAATGAAATTTAAAAAAATACATTTTGAGAGAAAATGTAATTTTTGAAAAAAATATATATATTTTGAGAAAAAATATAATTTTATAAAATAAAAATAACAGTATGAAAAAAAATAATTTGTGCAAAAAAATAAAAAAATAAAATTAAAAAATGTAATTATAGGAAAAAGGAAATTCGAAAAAAAACATTTTGGGGTCCAATATTTCATGACAGCGATATTTGTACACGTGAAAAAAAATTTTCACGTCAACAATCCACGTGGCACAAATATTTCACGTCAGTATACCACGTATATCTGACTAACAACTGTTTCTGAGATTTAATAGAAAATGATTTAATTATGTTTTTTTGAAACGTTACGGTTTAAATTGCTCAAAATAAAACTTAAGGAACTTATTTTCATGAAATTAAACATTAAGGGCTTAATTCCATTTTTTGGTAAACGTTGAGGGCATATTTGGATATTAAGCAAAAAAATATTTATATTTTGGGGCCAATATTCCACGTTAGCAATATTTGTACACGTGAAAAAAAATTTTCCACGTCAACAATCCACGTGGCACAAATATTCCACGTCAGCATGCCACGTATACATAACTAACGGTTATTTCTAGGATTTAACGGAAATGGGTTTAATTATGTTTTTTTAAACTTTAAGGTTTAAATTGCTCAAAATAAAACTTAAAGGACTTATTTCCATGCAATTAAACGTCAATGGCTTAATTCCATTTTTTGGTAAACGTTGAAGACATATTTGGGTATTAAGCCTTAAACATATAATTAAAGTGAAGGAAAGAAAAAGAACATGTAAAGTAATCAAGTATGTCAGACCCAAGTTTTCGATTTACGTATGTAGCTTGTACCTTATGATTCCTATGTGTACGAACGTTATATTTCATGGTTGAATCATAAGAAGAGTATTTACTATCATGCAATCGATTTATTGAGAATTAAAAATGCATGTAAGCTACATAACAGCGAGATAAGGGTTCAATTAAATTTTCGAGTAAGTACATGGGTAAAACGGTCAATTGACCAAAATTCGGTATAAATCCGGTGAGAAAATTTCATTAAAAATATGAAATCGAGAGATCTTGATCAATAACGAGGAAAATATTGAATTTCGAGTCTAATTGATCAAGATATGAATTTAATTAATATTTTTGGAATTTTTGTCTCGAAAAATGAGCTTGAAAAAATATACCGAAAAGGTAAAATCAGACTGATAAATTCATTTACGGACTAAATGAATTTAATAGAAATTTTTGGGATATTTTAGGATTTTTAATATTATTTTAAGGATTAAAATAATATTAAAAATATATTATAAAGAAATTGAAAAAAAAAAAAGAAATCTGAAGAGAAAACACGGGGAGAGAGAAAAGAGGGAAAACGGAGAGCAAAACCGTGTGAAGCCGACCGAGAAAGGAGTCACCGGCGACGAACCAACGGCCGACGGCGCGAAGACTGCTGGGCAACGGGACGACCGACATCGGGGGTGAGCTCTACAGCCATCACGCGCCTGGAAACGCCGCCGGCAGTGAGATCTGCGAGAGGGAAGCCACGGGAGAGAAAGACGGCTTCGACGGAATCCGGCGCCGGTAAACCCCAGACGAGGCCAAAAGAAGCCTCTAGAGGCGAGGCCGAACCATTTGGTGGTGGAATCGGTCGGAGAACCGGTCGGACGGCGCTGGAACGGCGAAAGGAGCCCTGAACCGGTCGACCGGTTGCTGAACCGGACCGGACCGGTTCAGCCAAGGAGAAAAGGGAAAAAAGAGGAAAAAGAAAGAAAAAGGAAAATAAAAATTTTTGGGATTTCACCGGACTTCGGGTAAGTCGATACGAGGTCAAAAGTGACCAATTTAATTTTCGATAAATTTATTTAAATTATATTTAATCGAAAATTGACCCGGAGTTAAATATACGAAATTGTGCAGTTCGACGATTAATTCCGAATGGAAGCCCGATCGAACTTCGATTCGCGCACCATCGCACAATCTCGGGTAAGTAAAGCTCATTTACGAAAATTTAAGTGATTTATGCGTATTTAAGATTTAATTTACGCATTTCGGATTAAATTCCGTAATTAGTGAATTATATTCGAAAAATTGAATAAAATGTCGTAAATGATATACGGGCTATCCAAAGAGCTTGGAATAAAGCCCAATGAGTATTGATAAGCCCAATGAGTCGATAGACCCTGATGAACGGGCTTAATACGGATTAAGGCCCAATAAAAGTGTTTAAGGCCCATTAAGAGTAAACGGGCCCATTTAAGTGAAATGAACTGTATTAAATGTGTAATACAGTAGGAAAAATGTAATTAACTCAGTGAATGATTAAATGCAGCTCCAGAGTCATATTGAGAGTTGACCGGACTGCGAGATAGACAGCACAGAGGAAGAGAGGTCACATGACGTGATCCGAGGTAGGGGACTCTTGCAAGTAGTTAGAGATATCTGTGCATATTTTCGTTGGATTTTACATTCACTGAAATTGTTTGAGGGTCATAGAAAATCTATAATAATTATAGGGACCCGATATGGGTAAATTATGATTTTGCCCCTAGTTAGGCAAAAAGTGAAACTTTGGGAAAAGTTGTAAAAGGCATGAAAATAATGTTTTGAGTGGTTTTTACTGCTGTGTAGCAGAAGAGTAGGTGGATGAGCTAATGTTTTGAGGTCGATGTAAACTAAGCACACTTTATAGTGCTGATTTTAATGATTTTAAACATCCCTATTTTTAAAGAGTCATCTACCGAATTATGTGGAAACAATCGTGCTAGAGCACAACTCGCACTTGATTTCAGATGTTTTTCACATACATTAGTGCTGGAGGTTTACTCGTACTACATTTATTTGACATGCATGATAGAGTACTAGAGCGTTGCTCGTACTCAGTTTTTATGTGATTTGTGCATGATAGAGTGCTGGAGCGATTAGCTCGTACTCGAGTTTTACATGAGATGCATGACAGAGTGCTGGAGCGTTGCTCGCACTCGATTTTTCATGATTTGTACATGACATTGTACTTGAGCGATTTACTCGTACTTGATTTGTAATGAGAACTACGCATGACCTGGTGCTAGAGGTTTACTCGCACTAGTGTTGATATTTTGACATGCATATACAGTGTTTTGAGGCGGAGTGTTGACTGTGTGTCACACTCAAGACGCGCACTGTAGTTTTTCGTGATATATACACATGTTAGAAAAATCGTGACGATTTTCTCGTGTAGACTGAGTATCACACTGGAGATATCCGCACGTGGATTTAGAGACGTGGCATTGATTCCATAGTATGAGGGCTAAGACCTATGGCAGGTACCCCGACTATGATATATTTCCATGGTATGAGAGGCTAAGACCTATGGCAGGCACCCCGACCATGATGTATGGGTCCACGAGTGTACGTTGTACCGTGCATGTGGCATGGAGTACATTGTACCGTGTTTTGTGTTGTGGAGTTGTGGAGGAGAGTGTTGATAGCTGGCGGTTGTGATGGACTGACCCCCCTCCCGTTACAGCAGTGATAACCCGTACACCGAGTACTGTGTTGCCTGGGATTTCACCACATGTTAGGATATGTACATAGTCCGGAGATGCTCTCTTATGGTAAGATCCTTAAGCCCAACATCCTTAAGCCAGAGTGGGCGGGGAGGTTCTGTTCGGTGGGGAGGCTCTCTTACATAGTCTAGAGAGATTGCATTTAGCCACTGAGTCTCGCATGATATATCACATGTGTTTTATGATACGGGTAGACCTAAGGGATGGGTCGAAACCCAGTTTATTTGTGTTGTGATGAGAAATGCCATATTTACTGTGTTTTAAATGTAAATGGCATATTTTATATAAAGGCATTCTTAAATGATTAAATATGCACTGTTTTGCATGAATGCCTCTGATTGATAAACCAGCATGTGTTTAGTACATGGGATTTTAAATCTGTACTATATTATATATATTTTAAACATGCTTTTGAATTGAGAGAAGGAAAGGCAAAGCACTATTTTCAAGTAGATAGTATGGATGTCTACTTGTTTGCCTGATTTCCTTACTGAGCGCTTTGATAGCTCATCCCATTCATTTTCCCCCCATCTCTACAGATTCTCGTCAGTAGATCGAGTCGGCCAGGGTATTGCATTCTTTTGATCCGCTGCCACTCCCCATCTAGCGAAAGGTATACACATGCGTACTCTTTTGTATCTGAACAATGTATACACAGAGTGATGTACACGTTTTTAATAATGGGGGATGTAATTATATTTAAGTATATGAATTTACTTATGATATAAATGTCATGTATGTATGATACGAAAAAGAACGGTAAGATATGTATGGATGAGGAGACTAATGCTTATAGCCCAACTGTTGAGGAGATAAAGGTAAGTAAAAAGTGAAAAATTTGTTGTGGTTTTCGGTAAAATCGCGTGTGGGAGGAGGGCGTGACAAAGTAAGGATCTATAAAATGGTTCAACAAAATGAACACCAATAATAAAGTTCAACAACATGAAAAATAGTCGTTAGAAAAAATAAAGCACAAACTTGCTCAAAAGCAATCCTTTAAACACCATTGCTTTTAATCATTGTATTATCAAATTCTCAATAGCTACCACATCATTGTTCGTTGCTACATCATTAGCAGCCATAACATCTTCCCTAGCTTCTAGTCCCGGAATCAAAGAAGTTGAATCATCATCCCATTCCACCTCAATGAAAAGGTGCTTATCAATTTCCATTGGGTAATCCTATATTGTTCTTCTGAAATGCTCTATATTGTTTTATGTCACGACCCAAACTACCCAAAAATCAGAGTTAATTTTTCGCTTTTTATTATTTTCTTACTTAAATTCTTACCTGTCCTCGAATCGTGACCAACACTCCACTAATAATTGGGCTGTGCGTCAATGCCAGTCCCACCATTCAATTACCATCTAACTTATTTATTCTCCAGTCATTTATAATTGTTCATATTATTTATACATCCCCTAAAGTTACTTACAAACATGTTACTGTGCTATGCTTATGTAGATACAATATGTACAAGTGTATATACCTTGTGTTGATGGGCAGCAGCGGATATCTAGAATGCAGTACTGAGTCGTCGCGACTTCAACTGGAGATTATCTGTGGGAGAAAATGAAAGGGGTGAGCACATCAAGCTCAGTAAGGCAATCCTACGAACAAGTAGGTAACCATACTACCTACATGAACGTGGTGCCATGCATAAACCACCATTTCTCCACACATTTTAAAACAAATGATATGCGTCATGATGTTATGTAAATCAAGTTGCACGGAAAATTCAACATGCAATTCATTTTAAATCATTTCTTTCCCATTTAAAATTTCACAATGAAGTCAGGACTCGACCCCTCCTTCGGGTGATCTTGACTCACACAAAACCATGGAAATTGAGTCTCTCAAAAGCATCGATATCGAAAAGATACGTATATATATACAAGATACGAGACTAGGCAATACTGTATATCGGTAATAACCAGGACTGGCCAATATGTCCTCGTGAGTCCCTCTAGCTTCACGGATCCCAGTGTCCGAGGTCTCACCCTGATCGGGAACTGCCCGGGAGGTGGGTCAATCCAACCCGTCAGTCTTATCCGATCTCACGCATCCGAAGATGCCGTATCCGAAGATACCCCGTATCACAAAGATACCGTATCACAAAGATACCCCGTATCACAAAGATACCGTATCCGAAGATACCCTGTATCACAAAGACACCGTATCCGAAGATACCCTGTATCACAAAGATACCGTATCCGAAGATACCCTGTATCACAAAGATACCGTATCCGAAGATACCCCACGGTACATCGTACTCCATGCTACTTGCACGGTACATCGTACTCCATGGACCCATATCACTCTAGGTACTCCAGCCCAAATGGCCTGCTTCCCACAGAGGTTTTCATAACTCAATACTCGTTGTCATGTCTCAAAACGCACGTGCGAGCCTATTAAATCGGTGACACACAGTCTACCCGATGCTCCAAGCACAGCTCATCGTATGTTCTCATAAAAATCAGTGCGAGCGATGCTCAGCACTCTCATCAAATCAAGTAAACTTGGCAGAGCCCGCTTTACATCTCCACAAGGCCGCCAACCTCATCCCTCACTCTCACCCTACTTAAGAGGTCTTTTGAGCCTGTTGGGCCTTTTGACTGACTCCAAGGGCAGACAGCGCTACTCCACAAATCCAGTAAAACTAGTGTGAGCTATGCTCAGCACTCTATATATAAATTGTATGAAAATCTTATAAAATCTGGTGCGAGTTAGACTCTAGCACCGTGTCACGCAAAAGCATGTGAAATCTGGTGCGAGTTATACTCTAGCACCTATGCATGTAAAACTCTAGTGCGAGCTCTCGCTCCAGCACTAATGCATACATCACACAAATCAAACATCGTGCGAGCTGAGCTCTAGCACGTCACATGTAAATAAAAACATGTAGGCGGCTCGGTTATTTCCAAATAGTTTTCACAGAAATCACAACAATTAAGATATGCAATGCTATGCATTTTTCTTTAAAAGTGAGCCAGCCTACTCATGCATGCGTTGAAATACCTCCAGAACGAGCAGGAACCTCTTGTCCTTGCTCCTCCCAATTTTTCCTAAATTTTTAGATTCTACCCTTAACAAGGGTATTTTAGTAATTTTGCCCATTCGGGGCACTAAAATTGTTCTTCGACCTCTAGACCCTTCAGTTAATTTTAAAGGACTGCGTATGAATTTAAAATTACGTAAAGTTACCTCTAGCAGTCCGTAAAATTCCCTTACCTTATTTTCCCGTCGAGTCTGACCTTTTCTTTTCCAATGTAGTCCCGTCGCGCAGTCCGATATGCTTCCAATCAAATGCCCGGAACTGCGTATCAACATTCCTCAGGTCAGATATTACGCAATCTAATCGTATTTAATACTTTCTGGGCTTAATTTAAATCGCTGGGCCCATTTACCCCTATTGGGCCCGATTGCACCTTAATGGGCCTTAATCGGCCTTAAGCCCGTTTTCCACTTAATTCTCACTTTATCGAGGCCTATTGGGCTCACTGGGCCCACCAATAATTTATCGGGCCTCGTTCTAATTCTCGAATAGCTAAATTTAATATTTATGACAATTAATCTAAATTTCCATAATTTAATTCAATTTATGCGAAAATTAAATCAATATCACGCATAACGAGAAAATTGTCGTAAATAGGGGTCACTTACCCGAGATTTCATGCTAGTCCGTAAATCGAGACTGTCTCGAGCCCTCGGTGGATGCCAATCGTCGAGCTACACAATTAATTACATTTTCGGGTAAACTTTTCGGTCGAAATTTAATTAAATAAAATATTCCAAATTTAAATCGGGTCAATTTGACCGCTTATCGACTTACCCGAAACTCGATTGCATCACTAGAATTTTCCCCAATTTTTTTCTCTTTTTCCTTTTCCCTTTTTCTCCCTTTTTCTCCTCTTTTTGGCTGAACCGGTTCAGTCCGGTTCGGACCGGTTCAGACCGCCGGTTCACCCCGGTTTGGCAGGTTCACCGCCGGTTCGCCACCTTGCCGGCCGGTTCTCCGCCGGCTTCCACCGCCAATCGCTCCGCTGGGTCGTCCGCAGCCCGAATCTGGCCTCGGCTTCGCCCAAGGCAGCCGGAAAGCCGCCGGTCCGGCCGTTCTCCTTCTCCGTCGGTACCCACTTTCTTCTCCCGCCGTTTCCGGCACCGTCCGTCGGTTTCGGTGGCTGCCACTGCCACCAATCGCATCGTCTGGGCCTGGGGAGTCCTCGGCTGGGGTCGGCTGGGGCTAGATCGGCACCGTTCGCCGCCGATCGAAACTTTCTCCCCCGCGGCTTCTCTTCCGTTTTTCGTCGGATTCCGACGTTCCCACGGCGCGTCACCGGTGGCAGCAAGGTCGCCTGGCGTCGGGCTACCTTCGCCGGCCCTCGCCTGGTCACCTGGCCGCCGGCAGCCCCTCGGTCGGCTGCTCCGTTTTCCGCTTCGTTTCCTTCTCTGTTTTTTCGCGATTTTTCGCGATTCTTTTTTTTTTTTGTTTTATCCTTTTTATTATTTTTATTTTTATTTATTTTAATTATTTTACTATTCATTAAAATACTATAAATACCCAAAAAATATCTTCTAATTTATTATTTTTATTTTAATTTAATTTATTTAATTTTTTTATTTAATTTATTTAATTTATTTAATTTATTTTAACCATTTTCGGGTATATTTTCTCCGTATTTTCGGGATATTGTCCCGAGTGACTTTTCGGTATATTTTTCGATTATTTTCGGGATTATTCTTCCGAACTAAAAATCCCGATTAATCCCGATTAATTCCAATAAATTAATATCTCGATTAATTTAACCCGAAACAAATTTATTTCACTTTTATTGACCAAGATTTCTTAAATCCATATTTTTAATTAAATTTCTTTATCGAAATTATACCGGCTTTCAGTCTTTTAACCATTTTGCCCTTACACGTGTTCGGGATTAATTTAACCCGACTTCCTTCATACGTCCCCTATCTTTTCTTATTTAATTTTCGTATTTTAATTAAATTCGGGTCTTACAACTCTCCCCCACTTAAGGAATTTGGTCCTCCAAATTAGAACCAAGTCATATGAGTCCATATACAACTCCGGGTACATCGATCGTATCATACTCTTAAATTCTTACGTGACCTTCTCCGGAGTGTATTACTACCAAAGGACTTTAATTAGGGAGATCATCTTAAACCTCAATACTTTCTCTTTCCTGTTTAATGCCCGAATCAACTTCTTCAATATACTTATATTTTCATTAAATTGAACTTTTGGAGTTCATATCCTGTCATCTCTGCTGGATCTAGATAGTATTGCCGAAGCATCAAAAGTGGGACACATTGTGGGTGCCTGCTTATTCAAGTGGAAATGTCACCTACAGGTCTTATCTCCCACTTGTCCAATCTCTTAAAATATTCAATCCAGCGTATCTCAATTTACCTTCTTCCAAAAGCTCGCTATGTCCTTATTCTCTTAGGACAAGAATTATTTCAACCATACTAATTCACCAAGGGTGAATTCCAATACTTATCTATTTGCTCTGAGGTGTTCTTAATCTCTCATTCTTAACTAAACATCCTCAGAGACTTATTATCCAAAGTCGTAAATGATTCTACCTGTCACCCACTTTTTCTTATCCAATTTGGGGAACAACCCCTACAGCCATACACTGCCTCATATCTTGTTATCCCGATACTCAATTGCCAATTGTCGTTATTGGCGACTTCAATTAGAAATCAACTGATCATTCCAGGAGCTTATAAAATCAATGGCACGTGCTTTTCATCGGATCCTCCAGAACTTGTACAGTCCTCTCTGACTGACCATTTGTCTGAGGGTGGAAAGCTGTGCTAATACTCAGTCGGGTTCCCATAGCTTCCTAAAAATATTCCCTGAAGTAAGAAGTGAAGCGGGAATCCCTATATGATACCATGCTCACTGGAACGCTACTTAATGTTCCACAATCTGCCTTACACATAAATCCTCATACACACTCTGAGTATCTGGGGAGTTCATAACTAGAAGGTGGGTGGACTTAGTCACTCTATCGACTATCATCCAAATAGCCTCGTAATATCACCTGGGTTCTCTGTAACCCATCACAAAATTCATGGAGACTTGCTCCCATTTCCGTGCCGTGTCGATATAGGTAGGTGCTGCAATAACTCTGCAGACTTTTAATACTCTACCTTACTCTGTTGACATACTAGGCACTTTTTTCCACAACCTCTATCATATCTCTTTCCTCATCTGACCACCAATACCCTTTTCGAGATTTCAATATATAATCATTACTTTCCGTATGCACTGTATATCCCGTAAAGTGAGCTTCTGTCAATATCACTATCTCATCAACTGTGGTCCTGGGGAGCACTCATACTGTCTCGGAATCCTCAGTAACTCATCATCACCCACTGTGAACTCTATCACTGTACCCTTCTGAATCAGACCCAAACTATCGACATCCGGTCGATCATCACGCTAAGCCTGGCAAATCCGGGCACTCTCATCCGGTTCTAATCATCAGGCTAGCCGTCACATAGTCATACCAATCACTGTCATCATCAGAAGGGATCACATCAATACTGAGGTTCACAACTGCATCTAGCAGCTCACGCTCCCTGACCATCATAATGTAATACCATTCCGAGGCTCTTTCTGCTCAAAGCATCAGCCTTTCCTTGGGTGGTACAATTTTCATAAATCAAAATCTCTCAGAAGCTCTAACCCAATATGTATTTTCATATTCGCCCCTTTCTGTGAAAACAGATACTCGGGCTCTATGATCAATGCATATCCATAATTCCTCATCGTGTACCTAATAGTACCATATCCTCGGTACAAATACTGTTGCCAACTTTAAATCATGGGTCAGATAGTTTATTTCGTGATCAAGGAGTTGTCTAACTCCAAAATTGACTATCTTCCCATTATACATCAATACACAGCTCATTCATTATTTCGAGGTATTCATACTCACTGAGAACCTCTTGAGCTGTTGGGTATGGTGAAATTAATCACGGTGGTCAGTTCATACTTCACTACACCGAAATCCATATCACATCTATCATCTTATTTATCATCTTATTCCAAGACCACGTTTTCTTAGTTAAACGTGTCAACCAAGTGGACCAATTGAGAATTCATATCAATCCATCTGTAAAAGCCATCTTCCAATTATTGTTTATAAATCGCCCTAGACTTTAACTACACCCAACATATCATCGATAATGATGATTTACACATCGGTCTAATCCTTGACTTATTTACGCATAAGCGTATAAAGATCCTTCTCAACCGCTTACGTTTTCAGGTACTAACCTGCGTCATTTCTTTTTCTTATCTTAACGGCTCTTGTTAAATTTTTACTATGTTAACCTTTATGATTTGTCGAATTTTAATATTCTTATCGTCTTAGTAAAGGCATCCTAATGCTAAAGTTATCTATTACGACGCTCGATTTTCCGTTATAGGTTATATATACATACTTTTAGACGCTGTCAAGTCTTCAGGCGGGGAGGTATTTTGAAATACCTTTATTAGCCCTCAGACTTAACCACAACTACTGGTTATGGTTATACCCATCTTTATCCTTGGTTATAATTTATATTCCTTACTAATTGCTTAATCCCAATTACTTCATATCGTAAGGATGTTCTTACCTAGCATACGCCTCTTACTCCAATACGTCTTGTATTTAGAATCTACCTTATCTTAAAGATTTTCTCCTTTGCGTATCAATTATAATAAAACTCTTGTCTTTATTCATTCTGTGAGTACAATCCCTTCCTCCTGTAAATTCAACTGTTGCACCCCTGTTTTTAACTTAAAGTCTCAATATCCCTATTCCGTTTATTAATCCTCCTCTATTGGGATACTCATTTATCTGTATTGCGCCCAATGATGTAGGCATTCATGCCTTTTACTCACTTATATGCGAATGAAGGCGGTATGAATAAATATGTGGCACCAGGATCAATGAACATATGAACTTCATTATTCATAACAAGTGTGGTATCTTACACCACATCCATGAAACATCAATAGCATCCTGGTCCAAGACATCCTTTCACCTTCGTCCAACAACCTACTTTCCTTTTTCTCTTCGGCTATGTCCTCCCTTTTCGTTGCAACTATACCAACAAAATTTTTCTCTGTCTCTTTACCTTTTCTGTGGGGGGATCTCGCCCAACTCTGTGCAATCAAAATCAATGGTCCGTCTTATCACACTTAACGGCCATTTTCATTAATACCGTGTAGGTATAGACCCTCTTTCCGTGGTATCCACCACACATCTCACACTGCTTGCAGTGCTCACACTGCTACACTGCTTCGTAGCAGGTCGGGGTCCTCCAATCGTAATGCCCCTCAAGAGTGCCAAAATTAGATGCACTGAGGCCTTACCAATTATCTTAGCCCATAACTCATCAAATTAAATCTCTTACCAGTTTCCGTTTTTCTCATTTTTAACATCTTTGTCATTTCTCGATTCTCTTTCTGTCTCTATTTCAGCCCTCACTACCTTTCTCAATCTCAGAGGCGTGCAATTCATGTTCTTATTTACCCAACTGTAAATCTGTGCACTGCCTCGGTATAAGTAATATCTCACGAGCCAATCGAACTCTAACTGAAAATCTGAGCCCTTCCATAAACTTTTAGACATCTCGACTGTCACTTGTTCATAGTGTCGAGGTAATATTTGCCCAGAATATAATCGAGTCTCTATACTCATCAACAAATCAAATCCTCTGGGTCAGAGTAAGGACTTTTATCCATAATTTTCTTTAAATCATGTCCGAGATATCCTGTCACCGGAATACATCCATAATCATTTCTCATCTTAGCTCTGAATGTTTAACACTTAAGATGGGTCGAGCGGGTTTCCACCAATGCTCCGCTGCGCCCTCTGATCTCATACATAATTTGAGCAATTAGCTCCTCAAAATAATACCCATGCTCCGCTTCAATCTCGCGAAGCGTCTCTCAATACTGTCCGATCACTCTGTCGGACTCTGTGGGGCATACTCAACATTAGCCTCCATTTCAATTTCATCATGATTCTCATAGTCAAACTCAGCACGACTTAGCAGATTCAGGTCTACCTCTACGACCTCTGCCTCGTGCACTATCTCATCTAACGCGACTCATATTAAGCATTCCTGCATTCTCAACCATTTCTTAGTCAAGCCCATCTCGATATACACTATTGTATCTAACTAAGCACAGTAACACGGGGATGTAATTTCCTAATTACTGACACTGACACACATCAGACCAATTGTGCTCTGATACCACCTTTATATGTCACGACCCAAACTACCCAAAAATCAGAGTTAATTTTTCGCTTTTTATTATTTTCTTACTTAAATTCTTACCTGTCCTCGAATCGTGACCAACACTCCACTAATAATTGGGCTGTGCGTCAATGCCAGTCCCACCATTCAATTACCATCTAACTTATTTATTCTCCAGTCATTTATAATTGTTCATATTATTTATACATCCCCTAAAGTTACTTATAAACATGTTACTGTGCTATGCTTATGTAGATACAATATGTACAAGTGTATATACCTTGTGTTGATGGGCAGCAGCGGATATCTGGAATGCAGTACTGAGTCGTCGCGACTTCAACTGGAGATTATCTGTGGGAGAAAATGAAAAGGGTGAGCACATCAAGCTCAGTAAGGCAATCCTACAAACAAGTAGGTAACCATACTACCTACATGAACGTGGTGCCATGCATAAACCACCCTTTCTCCACACATTTTAAAACAAATGATATGCGTCATGATGTTATGTAAATCAAGTTGCACGGAAAATTCAACATGCAATTCATTTTAAATCATTTCTTTCCCATTTAAAATTTCACAATGAAGTCAGGACTCGACCCCTCCTTCGGGTGATCCTGACTCACACAAAACCATAGAAATTGAGTCTCTCAAAAGCATCGATATCGAAAACATACGTATATATATATATACAAGATACGAGACTAGGTAATACTGTATATCGGTAATAACCAGGACTGGCCAATATGTCCTCGTGAGTCCCTCTAGCTTCACGGATCCCAGTGTGCGAGGTCTCACCCTGATCGGGAACTGCCCGGGAGGTGGGTCAATCCAACCCGTCAGTCTTATCCGATCTCACGCATCCGAAGATGCCGTATCCGAAGATACCCCGTATCACAAAGATACCATATCACAAAGATACCCCGTATCACAAAGATACCGTATCCGAAGATACCCTGTATCACAAAGACACCGTATCCGAAGATACCCTGTATCACAAAGATACCGTATCCGAAGATACCCTGTATCACAAAGATACCGTATCCGAAGATACTCCACGGTACATCGTACTCCATGCTACTTGCACGGTACATCGTACTCCATGGACCCATATCACTCTAGGTACTCCAGCCCAAATGGCCTGCTTCCCACAGAGGTTTTCATAACTCAATACTCGTTGCCATGTCTCAAAACGCACGTGCGAGCCTATTAAATCGGTGACACACAGTCTACCCGATGCTCCAAGCACGGCTCATCGTATGTTCTCATAAAAATCAGTGCGAGCGATGCTCAGCACTATCATCAAATCAAGTAAACTTGGCAGAGCCCGCTTTACATCTCCACAAGGCCGCCAACCTCATCCCTCACTCTCACCCTACTTAAGAGGTCTTTTAAGCCTGTTGGGCCTTTTGGCTGACTCCAAGGGCAGACAGCGCTACTCCACAAATCCAGTAAAACTAGTGCGAGCTATGCTCAGCACTCTATATATAAATTGTATGAAAATCTTATAAAATCTGGTGCGAGTTAGACTCTAGCACCGTGTCACGCAAAAGCATGTGAAATCTGGTGCGAGTTATACTCTAGCACCTATGCATGTAAAACTCTAGTGCGAGCTCTCGCTCCAGCACTAATGCATGCATCACACAAATCAAACATCGTGCGAGCTGAGCTCTAGCACGTCACATGTAAATAAAAACATGTAGGCGGCTCGGTTATTTCCAAATAGTTTTCACAGAAATCACAACAATTAAGATATGCAATGCTATGCATTTTTCTTTAAAAGTGAGCCAGCCTACTCATGCATGCGTTGAAATACCTCCAGAACGAGCAGGAACCTCTTGTCCTTGCTCCTCCCAATTTTTCCTAAATTTTTAGATTCTACCCTTAACAAGGGTATTTTAGTAATTTTGCCCATTCGGGGTACTAAAATTGTTCTTCGACCTCTAGACCCTTCAGTTAATTTTAAAGGACTGCGTATGAATTTAAAATTGCGTAAAGTTACCTTTAGCAGTCCGTAGAATTCCCTTACCTTATTTTCCCGTCGAGTCTGACCTTTTCTTTTCCAATGTAGTCCCGTCGCGCAGTCCGATATGCTTCCAATCAAATGCCCGGAACTGCGTATCAACATTCCTCAGGTCAGATATTACGCAATCTAATCGTATTTAATACTTTCTGGGCTTAATTTAAATCACTGGGCCCATTTACCCCTATTGGGCCCGATTGCACCTTAATGGGCCTTAATCGGCCTTAAGCCCGTTTTCCACTTAATTCTCACTTTATCGAGGCCTATTGGGCTCACTGGGCCCACCAATAATTTATCGGGCCTCGTTCTAATTCTCGAATAGCTAAATTTAATATTTACGACAATTAATCTAAATTTTCATAATTTAATTCAATTTATGCGAAAATTAAATCAATATCACGCATAACGAGAAAATTGTCGTAAATAGGGGTCACTTACCCGAGATTCCATGCTAGTCCGTAAATCGAGACTGTCTCGAGCCCTCGGTGGATGCCAATCGTCGAGCTACACAATTAATTATATTTTCGGGTAAACTTTTCGGTCGAAATTTAATTAAATAAAATATTCCAAATTTAAATCGGGTCAATTTGACCGCTTATCGACTTACCCGAAACTCGATTGCATCACCGAAATTTTCTCCAATTTTTTTCTCTTTTTCCTTTTCCCTTTTTCTCCCTTTTTCTCCTCTTTTTGGCTGAACCGGTTCAGTCCGGTTCGGACCGGTTCAGACCGCCGGTTCACCCCGGTTTGGCAGGTTCACCGCCGGTTCGCCACCTTGCCTGTCGGTTCTCCGCCAACTTCCACCGCCAATCGCTCCGCTGGGTCGTCCGCAGCCCGAATCTGGCCTCGGCTTCGCCCAAGGCCGCCGGAAAGCCGCCGGTCCGACCGTTCTCCTTCTCCGTCGGTACCCACTTTCTTCTCCCGTCGTTTCCGGCGCCGTCCGTCTGTTTCGGTGGCTGCCACCGCCACCATTCGCATCGTCTAGGCCTGGGGAGTCCTCGGCTGGGGTCGGCTGGGGCTAGATCGGCGCCGTTCGCCGCCGATCGAAACTTTCTCCCCCGCGGCTTCTCTTTCGTTTTCCGTCGAATTCTGGCGTTCCCACGGCGAGTCACCGGTGGCAGCAAGGTCGCCTGGCGTCGGGCTACCTTCGCCGGCCCTCGCCTGGTCACCTGGCCGCCTGCAGCCCCTCGGTCGGCTGCTCCGTTTTTCGCTTCGTTTCCGTCTCTGTTTTTTCGCGATTTTTCGCGATTCTTTTTTTTTTTTGTTTTATCCTTTTTATTATTTTTATTTTTATTTATTTTAATTATTTTACTATTCATTAAAATACTATAAATACCCAAAAAATATCTTCTAATTTATTATTTTTATTTTAATTTAATTTATTTAATTTTTTTTATTTAATTTATTTTAACCATTTTCGGGTATATTTTCTCTGTATTTTCGGGATATTGTCCCGAGTGACTTTTCGGTATATTTTTCGATTATTTTCGGGATTATTCTTCCGAACTAAAAATCTCGATTAATCCCGATTAATTCCAATAAATTAATATCTCGATCAATTTAACCCGAAACAAATTTATTTCACTTTTATTGACCAAGATTTCTTAAATCCATATTTTTAATTAAATTTCTTTATCGAAATTATACCGACTTTTGGTCTTTTAACCATTTTGCCCTTACACGTGTTCGGGATTAATTTAACCCGACTTCCTTCATACGTCCCCTATCTTTTCTTATTTAATTTTCGTATTTTAATTAAATTCGGGTCTTTCATTTTACTTTTAACTTGATGACTTTAATAGTTTTAGTTTTCACGCTATTGCAAAAAAAAAAAAGCGAAAATAACAAAATAATTTGATGTTAATTGAACATATAAATAAGGGTAAATTCTTTAATGTTAGACCTTAGTCTAACTTTAATCTATTAATTTCAAAAATGAACACTCTATCCCAAATTTTTTCTATTTCATAAGAAAAATTAGTTCTTCCGTTAGTCAACCGTTAAAATCTTAATTTTGAAACTATTTTAGCCTTTAGAGTTCTTTAAATACTCCGATCAACATTAAAAATACTAACAACAACTACTAAGTTTTGAAAGGTTAGTTTTTTTTTATAATTATTATTTATTACTTGTTGTTTATTTATTATTTATTATTTTTATTTATATATTTTTATTATTTTATTTATTGAAAAAATTATGAGCTAAGAGTTTGAAAAAAATTTAAAAAAATATTATTATACTTTCTTCAAAGAATAATTTAAGAAGAATGAATATGAAGAATAGTAAATTTGAAAAAATTTAGTTTGGATATTTTTATCATTACATTTGTTCTGTTAACTATTTTAACATTATCAAGTTATTTAGACCTAAGTGTCTATTTTTAAAAATAATATATTAAAATTAGATTAAAGTCAAACTTTAAGGAGAAATTTACTTTATAATTAAAGTAAAACCATATAAAAAATATTAAGAAAAAATAAAAAAATTACCGCTGATGCAAATAATCTCATCCACACCCTTCGAGATCCTCCGCTTTCTCGATGAACCCAGATGAAAACCCTTCATGAATATATCTACTAAAAAATTAAAAATAATCACGCTCATCCGCTTTCTCGATGAAAGCATATCAAAACCTTCTATGAAAATATCCACTACAATAATAAAAAAAAATAATTACCTCGCTAACAGGCAACACTAGTTAAAACATGGAAGGAAAAAGAGAATTTTTACTCATAAGTAAGGGGTCGTTTGGATGCTGAAAATAATCACTTTGCGCTGTAATTTAATTAGGCGTAAAGTGACTACAACGTTTGTTATCAAGAAAGTTGTATGTAAAGTGATTGTAACTACAATCACTTTACATCCAAACCTGCAAAGTGATTGCAGTCCAAATAGGCTGTGACCACTTTGCAGCCTTGGCTACAAATTTAATTTTACAAATTTTACCCCAATTACCCTTTTACCACAAAAAAATGAAACTGAGGATCGAGGATCGCCCGATCCCTTCTCCCCCCTAGTTTTTCCCTTCTTTTCTTCTTTTTCTGTTCACCGACCAGACCCCTCCCTTTGTTCCGTTCGCCTTGCAGACCCTCTCTCTCCCTCTATTTCGTTCGCCTGTCGTTCCTCCCCTTCACCGCCAACCGACAACCCTCTTTCCTCTTCCCCTGTTTCTCCTTTTCTCCCTTTCCCCTTCACCTAGGAAACGAAAAAATCGAGAAACCTTTTTCCCCTCCAGTTGTGTGCTGGCCACCAGCGAGGACACCTACACCGAGGTATGCTAATTTAATAGATTCATGATCCATCCAATTAATGTTGATTCCTATCAAATATATTTAACCCCATTTTTTGTTTATACCATCTATTTATTGATTGTTAATGATTATGTGATTTCATTTCTTAAAATTAAAACATACAGAGTACACGACATATTTCCAACTATGACTCCTATATTTTCTCTGTAATGTTGTTCAATGAGGTAGATTTTCAAATAAATGTGTTGAAAAACAAGTTGTTGATGTGATTCTCTGTTAGTGGTTTACATTTTGTTGTTGGAACATGTATGCTTTCACAACATTGTGATTGTTAATGATTCTATAGAGTAAATTTAATATATGTAAATACTCTTTTTGGAAGTTATGGAGTCAGCAACCATGTTATTTATCGTATGGTTTTGTTTCCTTCCTGCTTGATGAATCATTTCACGTTAATTGGCTAGAGTTGTTTCTTGAGGTTTGTTATAAGTTGTCGCTTAGTATTCTGGCAGCATTATCTTTCTTCTATTTTCTTCCTGACATTTTGTGAAGGTTTGCCAAACTTCATACATCAACCTAAAATAGGCTATGTTATGTGTAATCCATTCAAGCTTGTGATTAGTGTTTAGTAAGTTGAGATTTGAGATTGGTTCAATCAATAGGTAGAGCACATGCTATTCTCTGTGGTAGGAGAGATTAGCTTTGATTTTGTGAAGGCTGTGAACCTCAGCACCGTAGGCTTTCTTAGTGCCTTTGATGCCCCAGAAGCCAAAAAGGCTTGCTTACCTCTTATCATTGGTCAGGCTAATGAGTTTTTTCCTTTTCCCATTTCAACTCTGAAAGTTACCTTTTATGTTGGTCTATATTTTGTTATCTTGCCTTAATGTGGCCAACACTTTTGATGTTTTCTGCTGTCTTTTGAGAGAAAATAGTCAAAGAGATCATGCTATGAAATCTTGTAAATTCTTTCTTCATTTGCTATAGAACTCTTTCTTACCTGATTCGCACTTATGTTTATAACAGGTAGATTGTAGGTCATATCAAGTATTGTTATCTCAGTGGAAGTCTAGATCTGAAGTTTATAGTTGCATGAATGACTGAAGCAAATATTTGGCTATGACTGAAGCAAAGATTTTAGCTGGTAGTTATATTGTTGTTTAGGATGCTCATGACTCCAACTTTAGACTGAATGTCATGATGTCTCTGAATCTATCTGTTTAGATGCGGGGCATCTTGTTTGCTTCAGTGCATTTCCCAACCACAAAAAACATTGACAGAAAAAAGTGATTCATTGTGGGTATGATATTGCTTTTGTTTCAAAACTTGAAGAAGTTTGGCATCTATGCTCTATTCCATCAATAGGTGTCAGGGCAGATGCAAATAAATTTATGGATGAATATTCCTACAAGAATCAATTAGCTAAAACAACAAAAATGCTTTTCTTGGTTCATCTGTATAACAAATGTTATATTACACGTGTTCATTCTTTCGTTTGTTGCAAATCAGCTTGTAAGAGTATTGACAACTATGGTAGTTATCTATTATGATCATTATGTTAGTTATACTTGTCATAATTAACATAACTATCCTAACTACCTAATCTTAAAATTGACTTTAATCCATTCAGATATTACTAGTATAAATACACGAGAATTAATGTAAAGATGTTATGCTTTGAATAATGAAAATAACTCACTCAAGGAAAATTAATTGTTTCTATTTGCATAAAAAATGCCCATACAAAAATATTTAATCATTTCTACAATTTTAGTAATTAGATATGGCAAAGACATACATAGTGTATGTTGGATACAGACCGGGTATCTATAACAGTTGGTCGGAAGCTCAAAGACAAGTGCATGGGTTTAGGGGAGCAACTTATCAATCATTTCCTACTAGAGCCCAAGCTAAACAAGCTTTTCTGGATTATTGGGGATTGAATAATTATTCTAATACTGAAATACCAAGTGTCGATGCTACTAGGCACCAAGATAGACAGTTAAATGATCAGCAGCGTCATATTATTCAACATCAACCTTCCACTGTTTATTGGTGTCATTTAGTAATTGCATTCTGTATTTGTGTTATTTTAACTTTGATTTGTGTTCGTAATGGTTAATGTAATTGTTTTGATGGTCTTGTAATTTAAATTCTCATATGGATTTTAGGGTTTAATATGACAATGTGCTAGACAATATATGTGTATGTTGTTGCTAGTTAAATGATATGTGAACTTGTTATGTTAAATTACTTTTTTATTGAAACTTTTGTTAATCACAGAATGGAAGGATTCTCCCAACAACAATATGCAATGGTGGTCACTGTCATAGCTTTATGTCTAAAGCTTTTAAACATTATTAACTTGGTTAATATTTGTCGTCAAGATTGTGGTGTTTTGTTATTGAATATGAGAGAGCATAAAAGGGGGAGTGATACTAGTTATGAGAGACATGTCATTAGTGTAAGACCCAAATTTATTTAAAATATGAAATGAGTGAGTATTCATGAATGGAAGTCGGGTTAAATTAATCCCGAACACATGAAGGGCAAAACGGTCAAAAGATCGAAAGCCGAAATAAATTCGATAAGAAAATTTAATTAAAAATAATGGATTTGAGAATCTTGATCAATAACGAAGAAATAATTAAATTTCGAGTCCAATTGATCAAGATCCGGAATTTTTAGAAATATCAAAAAGTCACTCGGGACAATATCCCGAAAATACGAAGAAATTATACCCGAAAAAGGGTTAAAAATATAATAAATAAATTAAATTAATTAATTTGAATAAAATAATAATTTTGGTAGATATTTTTGACAAAATAATAATAAAATAATGAATATAATAATAATAAACTAAATTATAAATAATAATAAATAATAATAATAATTGTAAAAAAAAAGAAAAATCTGAAAACTTTATCGGGGAGAGAGAAAACAAATTGAAACCAAGGAAGATGCCGCGCGTGGCCCGACCGACCCACGGCCACCGGTGACCGACGGCTCCGACGAAGGGCCCGTAAAGGAAGAGGAGAGGCCGGCGACCTCCCTGGTACCGAGACGCGCCCCACCGACACCGGAGAACGCCGGATCGAGGGAGAGAAGCCGAGAGAGGAAAATGGATTTTTCCCCCGATCGACGCCGATTCGGCCCCAACCACCGGCCACCGAAGGACCCCCACGTGATGCCGAGCCGAATGAGGGCGAAAACAGCTAGGGAAATGGCGGCCAGCGCCGGCAACGACGAGAAATGAGGAAGCCACCGACGCCGGAGAGGAGAAGAGGCCGGACCGGCCACTTTTCGGCGGCCTTGGACGAAAATAAGGCCAGATCCGAGAATCGGACAACCCTGCGGAGCCACTGGCAGAGGAAGCCGACGGAGAACCGACCGACGAGGCCCCGAACCAGTCGAACCGGAGTGAACCGGGCTGAACCGGACCGGTCTGAATCGGGTTGAATCGGACTGAACCGGTTCAACCAAGAAAGAAGGGAAAAAGGGAGAAAAAGAGAAAAAGGAAAAAGGGAAAGAATTTTTGGGGACACACCGGACTTCGGATAAGTCAGTAAGAGGTCAAAAGTGACCGATTTGAATTTCAGAAAATTTATTTAAATTATATTTAATCAAAAAGTAACCCGAGATTAAATATATAATTGTGCAGTTGTACGACAAAACCCGAACGAGAGTCGATTGAGCTCCGATTTTTGTATCCCGCATCATATTGGGTAAGTACATTTTAATTCCAACAATTAGAGTCCTTTAATACAGAGTTTCGATTATTTTACAGAATTTATGGATTAATTATGTATAAAAAGGAATATTTATCGGAATTGCAACGTAATTACCGTAAATAGTGTACGGGCTATCCAATGAGTTTGGAACAAAACCCGATGATTATTGGTAAGCTGAATGAACTCAGCAAACCCGAAGAAGGGATTTAAATAGTACAAACGGGCTAAAAATGGGCTCGAGGCCCATTAAGGTGCAATCGGGCCCAATAAAGTAAAACGGGCCCAGTGTTTTAGATTCGATCAGTATAAGTGAAATACTAATAAGTATAAGTGAATTAACCCAAAATATGTGGTTATATGCAGTTCTGTAGACTTGGTTGACGTGCAGTTGGACTGAGAGATCGGATATTATGGAGACGAGATAAGTTTGCACGTAAATCGAGGTAAAGGAATTTTGTAGGTGTATAGAGATGCCTATACGTATTTATTAAGGGGATTTAAAGGGCCTAGAATTTCTTTAAGTATCTAGAAAATGAAATAATAATTTTTACGAAATTAGATGAATAAATGAAAAAGACGATTTTGCCCCTGAGAGTAAAATTTACAAAAAGGGTAGTAAGGCAGATAAATTGCATGATTTTCATGTTTTGGTGCTTTATATGAATGTATTGCTTTGGTTTAAGCAAATTTACACATAAGTTGGCTGTTGATTTCTGGAATTATACGAAAGGATACCGGTTTGTACCGGTTACTATTTTAAAATATGTTTTATCAAGATTGAGCCACCTATCATATTTACATGAATAAAAAGAGTGCTAGAGTCTTTCTCGCACTCAAGTTTACTGATTTATTTCTCATGAAAAGCCGTACTGGACCATTACTCGTACGAAAAATTTGTGTGTGCACAAAACCGTGCTGGAGCTTCGCTCGCACGAGATTTTAGATATCATGATATGCATAGCGTGGTGCTGGTGCTTCGCTCGCACTGGACGTGAGTTGACATGCATATAGTCGTGCGGAAGCCTCCTGTAGACTGTGTGTCACAGAGAGTTGAGATGCTCGCACGTATACTTTGAGACATGGGTTGGTTATCAACATAGTATTGGGGTGGTTAAGACCTACGGCAGGCACCCCTAGACTATGATATGGGTCCACGGAGTACGATGTACCATGTATGTCACATGGAGTACGCTGTACCGTGCAGTCATAATGACTCGATGATGTTACTTGATATTCTGGCGGGTAGGACTTGACCCCACCTCCCGTTGCAGTTGTGATACCCCGCACACCGGGATTCGTGTAGCCTGGGATCATAGGGACAAAGTATGGCCATAGTCCTCGATTTTCATACAGTAACCTACATGCCTCACATGATATCATACGATCTGAATAGACCAGGACGAACCCGAGGGAGGGGTAATGTCCCGATTTATGTTTTTAAAAGAGATGTGATTTAATGAATCAAGGTATTCCCGAGAGATGGGTTTAACCTTGATGAAGCTGTTTTATGATGAAACAAATGAGTTTTAACGTGATGAGTTTATGATTAAACAAATAAGTTTTAAAGTGATAAGTTTATGATAAAACAAAATAAGTTTTAATGTGACGAGCATGAGATGTCATACATGAGGATTTTTTCATGTTTGTTTTATATATGGATTTCATGATTTCTCTTATATGATATATACATACATGTGGCATCGTTTTAGTCATACCTCATGCTCCAAATGTAAATGATTTTATATCATGACATTATCAGCACGTAGATAGTATAGTTATCTACCTGCTTACATTATTGCCTTACTGAGCTGTTTATGCTCACCCTTTCATTTTTCACCCCACAGGGTACATTCAGTAGAAGAGAACGACAGTAGTCATATCCGCTGCTTCTTATCAAGATCAGGTATACACATTTGTATAATTTTTGTATCTGAACATATAGAGGCACAGTACTGTACATGGATATAATATTGGGGATGTATTTATTTAAAATAAATTGATATGTAAATTAAATATGAAAATGAAATGGTAAATAGGTGAGAGGTGACTAACACCGAATCATAGCCCAACTGTTTAGTAGTGTAACTGTTCACGACGGGTAAGGAAATTAAAAAGCGAAAAATTTACTCTGATTTTTAGGTAATTTGGGTCGTGACAGAAAAGGTGGTATCAGAGCAGAGTTGGCCTGATATGAGTCGGTGTTAGTGGTTAAGTAAATTTACATCCTCATGTATTGTGCATTGTTTAGATACAATTGTGTATATCAAGATGGAACAGCAGCTAAGAATTTAGTTTCGAATGCAAGAATCTAGTTTTTATAACTGATAACCGCTATGATAGAGAGACCAGTACACATGCTCGAGGCCGTAGAGATCGGTCTGAGAATCGAATGAGTCAGATGAGCATACTCCACAGGGTCCTATAAAGAGACCAAACAGTATTGAGACACGCTCCGAGAGGATGGAGTGGAGTGTAGAAAATATTTCGGAGTTGTTTATTCAATCTATGCTGGTAGTTGAGGATAGGCATAGTAAAGCCTAAACAGGTGCCTCAGACTATAGAGATTTTCACACCCCTTCGGTATATAGTGAAGTAAAGAAACCAATAGTTACTGACGACTAGGGGAATGAGATAGCGAAGTGCTATGGATTCTTTCAATGTATGTCGACTGAGAAGGTGACTTTTAAATACATTTATGTTGGAGGGCGAGGCGGAGCATTGGTGAAATTTCGCTCGACCTACCTAAATAGTTAGACGTCCAAAGTCGACATGAGAAATATTTCTGGATGTATTCTGATGACAGAATATTTCGGACAATACTTAAGGGAAATTACAGGTAAAATTTATGACACTGCCCATAGTCATTGGTTGATTGACGAGTATGAATCTCATATTACATCCCTGAGCAAGTATGAACCCGATATTATGGACAGTGAGAGTTGGAAAGCCCAAAAGTTCATGAAAGGGCTCAAATTATCGATTAGAGTCCAATTGGCTCATTACCTATATCGAGGCAGTGCGTAGATTACAGTTACATGAAGAAGATCATGTGTTCATGCCTCTGAGATTGGGAAAGGTAGTAAGGGCCGAAATAGAGACAAAAGAGAATAGAGAATGATAGAGATGTCAGAACAGGAAAAAGACCAGTTGGTAAGACATTAGAGCTGATGAGTCACGGGGTAAGATGATTGGTAAGGCCCTAGTATATCCAATTTAACACTTATGAGGGGTATTATGATTGGAGAACCTCGACCTACTACAAAGCAGTGTAGCAGTGTAAGCAAAGTTAGCAGTGTAGGATGTGTGGTAGATACCACGAAAGTAAAGGCCTACACCTACACTTTATTGACTAAAATAGGCGTTAAGTGTGGTAAGACGGACCAATTATTTAATGATTGCTCAGAGTTGGGTAAGACTGCCTTACAGAAGGGTAAAGAGACAGAGAAAACCCTATTGATATCTCTGCACCAAAAAGGGAGGCCACAGCCGAAGAGAAAAGGGAAAGTAGGTTGTTGGACGAGGGCGAGTGTATGCCTTGGACCAGGATATTATTGATGTTTCATATGATGTGGTGAAAGATACCACACTAGTTATGAATAGATAAATAATTATTTTAATTAATCTTGGTGCCACGTATTAAGTCATACCGTCTTTAATTGCTTATAAGTTAGTAAAAGACGTGAATGCCTACACATATGGGCACAATGCTGATAGTTAGTACCCCAACGAAGGAGGGTTAACTAACGAAATAATTATGAAGAAATTGTAAGTTGAAAATAGGGGTGAAAACATCACTGAAAAGTATACGGTAAGTTTTGATAAGTAATAAAAGGGGAGTAGCGATTGAAATTAAAGGAGTAAATGATTGTACTCACGGAATGAGTAATGACAGAGTTTGTTATAAGTGATATACGAAAAGAGATAGACTGGAATAAGAGGCGTATGCAAGGTAAGAATATCTATGATACATGAAGTAAATTGGATTAAAGCAATTAGTAACGAATATGAATTGTGACGACATGGACTGATATGTAAAGTAATTATGGTCAAGTCTGAGGGTTAATAAAGGTATTTCAAAATACCTCCCCGCCTGAAGACTTACAGCGTCTAAAAGTATACACGTAACTTATAAACTAAAATCGATAGTCGTAATATATACATTAAAAATTAGGGTACCTAAGAAATATAAAATTCGATTAATCAGGAAAGTTTAAAAATTTAAAATTTTATAAAAGCAGTTAATATAAAAAAAAAAAAGGAAATGACGCGGGTTAGTAGCTTCAACGGAAGCGATTTTGAAAGAACATTATACGTTTATGCGTATATAGGTCAAGGATATGGGTAATTGAAATATTCAATGGAACTCAACTACGATGAGATATTTAAACTTTACTTGGACCGATTTGTTATCATCCATATTGATGATATTTTAGGTTTAATTACAATCCAGGAAAATTATAAGCAACAATTGAAAATTGTTTTTACAAATGATTTGTTGAGAATTCTCGAAATGGACTACTTTGTTGACACGTTTAACTTAGAAAAAGTTGTATTTGAATGGAATGATAGACGTAACAGGAGTTTTGGTGTATTGAAGTAATAAACTGACCACCGCATTTATTCTCACCATACCCAAAAGATTAAGAGGTTTCTCAAGATATATGGATACCTCAAAATAATGAATGGGCTATGTGTTGAAGCAAAATGAGAAGATAGTCGACTGTGAATCCAGACAACTCAAGGATCAGGAAAGGACTATCCGGCCCTTAATATGAAGTTGACAACGATAGTGATTGTACTGAGTATGTCGCACCACTATTTACACGATTAGAAATTTTAGGTATGCACTGATCATAAAAGCCCGAGTATCTGTTTTCACAGAAAGAGTCGGATATGAGAATACATAGTGGGTTAGAGCTTCTGAGAGATTTTGATTGTGGAAAATTGTACCACCCAGGAAAGACTAATGTAATGGCTAATGCCTTGAACAGAAAGAGCCTCGGGATAGTATTACATATGATGGTCAGGGAGCGTGAGCTGCTAGAGCAGTTGTAAGCCTCAGTAGTGATGTGATTCCCTTTGATGATGACAGTGATTGTGTGACAGCTAGCCTGAGATTAGAACCGAATTTGAGTGACCGAATTTGACAGGCTTAGCGTGATGATCGATAGGGTGTCGATAGTGTGGGTCAGATTCAGAGGGGTACAGTGACAGAGTTCACCGAGAGAGATGATGGCTTACTGAGGTTCAGAGACAGTATAAGTGCTCCCCAGGACCACAGTGATGAGGTAGAGTTATTGTCAGAAGCTCACTCTTCGGGAGATACAGTGCATCCAAGAAGTAATAAATATATCAAAATCTTAGAAAAGGGTATTGGTGGTCAGATATAAAAAGAGACATGATAGAGATTGTGAAAAAGTGTCTCGTATGTCAGCAGTGTAAGGTAGAGCAAAAGAAGTTGCAAGGTTATTGCAGTTTCTACCTATATTGAAACGATAAGGGGAACAAGTTAACATGAATTTTGTGATGGGTTATAGAGGACCCCGATGAATCATAAGGCAATCTGGGTGATAGTTGATAGATTGACTAAGTCTACCCACCTTATAGTTATGAAATCCCCAGATACTCTGAGTGTGTAGGCGGATTTATGTGTATGAAAAATTGTGGAACATCAAGTATTTTTCAGGGAGCATGGTACAGATAGGGATTCCCGCTTCACTTCCCACTTCTGGGAACGTTTTTCAGGAAGCTAAGGGAGCCCGATTGCGTGTTAGCACAGCTTTCTGTCCTCAAACAGATGGTCAGTCAGAGAGGACTGTACAGGTTCTGGAGGATATGATGTGAGCGTGTGCCATTTATTTGATAAGCTCCTGGGATGATCAGTTGTTACTAATCGAATTCGTCAATAATAACAGTTGTCACTTGAGTATCGGGATGACTTCAGATGAGGCATTGTATGGCCGTAAGGGTTGTTTCCCCGACTTGGATAAGAAAAAGTGGGTGACAGATAGAAAATTGTTCCCGAATTAGTAAGACAAACCTTTGAGGATGTTCAGTTAATTGTGAAGGATTAAGAACACCTCAGAACAGACAAAAAAGCGATGCTGACAAGAGACAGAAACCATAGGAATTCACCGAGGGTGAATTACTATTGTAGGAAGTTATTGGTCCTAAGGACATAACGAGTTTCGGAAAGAAAGCAAATTGAATTTTGTAATATTGAATCCTTTGAGAGATTGGACAAAGTGGGAGATAAGACCTGTAGGTTGGCGTTACCACCTAAATTAGCAGGCATCCACAATGTGTCCCATCTTATGATGTTTCGAAAATATTATCCGGATCCAACGTATGTGATCAGATATGAGCTTCAACCACCTAGCTCAATGAAAGTTTAACGTATGATTGGAAAAACTTGATTCGGGTATTAAACAGGAAGGAGAAAGTGTTGAGGTTTAAGATGATCTCCCTAATTAAAGTATGTTGGTAGTATTACACTCCGGAAAAAGTCACATAAGAGTTAAAGAGTATGATATGTGTGAAATATCTGGAGTGATTTACACACTAACTTGGTTCAAATTTGGAGGATCAAATTTTTTAAGTGGGGGAGATTATGTAAGACCCGAATTTATTTAAAATACGAAATGAGTGAGTATTCATGAATGAAAGTCGGGTTAAATTAATCCCGAACACGTGAAGGGCAAAACGATCAAAAGATCGAAAGCCAGAATAAATTCGATAAGAAAATTTAATTAACAATAATGGATTTGAGAATCTTGATCAATAACGAAGAAATAATTAAATTTCGAGTCCAATTGATCAAGATCCAGAATTTTTAGAAATACCGAAAAGTCACTCGAGACAATATCCCAAAAATACGAAGAAATTATACCCGAAAAAGGGTTAAAAATATAATAAATAAATTAAATAAATTAATTTGAATAAAATAATAATTTTAGTAGATATTTTTGGCAAAATAATAATAAAATAATGAATATAATAATAATAAACTAAATTATAAATAATAATAAATAAAAATAATAATAATTGTAAAAACAAAAAGAGAAATCTGAAAACTTTATCGGGGAGAGAGAAAACAAATTGAAACCAAGGAAGATGCCGCATGTGGCCCGACCGACCCACGGCCACCGGTGACCGACAGCTCCGGCGAAGGGTCGAAAAAGGAAGAGGGGAGGCCGGCGACCTCCCTGGTACCGACGACGTGCCCCACCGACACCGGAGATCGCCGGATCGAGGGAGAGAAGTCGAGAGAGAAAAATGGATTTTTCCGACGATCGACGTCGATTCGGCCCCAACCACCGACCACCGAAGGACCCCCACATGATGCCAAGCCGAATGAGGGCGAAAACAGCCGTGGAAATGGCAGCCAGCACCGGCAACGACGAGAAATGAGGAAGTCACCGACGTCGGAGAGGAGAAGAGGCCGGATCGGCCACTTTTCGGCGGCCTTGGACGAAAACGAGGCCAGATCCGAGAATCGGACAACCCTGCGGAGCCACTGGTGGCGGAAGCCGGTGGAGAACCGACCGGTGAGGCCTCGAACCAGTCGAACTGGAGTAAACCGGGCTGAACTGGACCGGTCTGAACCGGGTTAAACCGGATTGAACCGGTTCAGCCAAGAAAGAAGGGGAAAATGGAGAAAAAGAGAAAAAAGAAAAAGGGAAAGAATTTTCGAGGATACACCGGACTTCGGGTAAGTCCGTAAGAGGTCAAAAGTGACCGATTTGAATTTTGAAAATTTTATTTAAATTATATTTAATCGAAAAGTAACCCGAGATTAAATATATAATTATGCAGTTATACGACAAAACCCGAACGAGAGCCGATTGAGCTCCGATTTTCATATCTCGCATCATATTGGGTAAGTACATTTTAATTCCAACAATTAGAGTCCTTTAATACAGAGTTTCGATTATTTTACAGAATTTATGGATTAATTCTGTATAAAAAGGAATATTTATTGGAATTGCAACGTAATTACCGTAAATAGTGTACGGGCTATCCAATGAGTTTGAAACGTAGCCCGATGATTATTGGTAAGCTGAATGAACTCAGCAAACCCGAAGAAGGGATTTAAATAGTACAAACGGGCTGAAAACGGGCTCGAGGCCCATTAAGGTGCAATCGGGCCCAATAAAGTAAAACGGGCCCAGTGTTTTAGATTCGATCAGTATAAGTGAAATACTGATAAGTATAAGTGAATTAACCCAAAATATGTGGTTATATGCAGTTCTGTAGACTTGGTTGACGTGCAGTTGGACTGAGAGATCGGATATTATGGAGACGAGATAAGTTTGCACGTAAATCGAGGTAAGGGAATTTTGTAGGTGTATAGAGATGCATATACGTATTTATTGAGGGGATTTAAATGGCCTAGAATTTCTTTAAGTATCTAGAAAATGAAATAATAATTTTTACGAAAACCGGGGCTTAGATGAATAAATGAAAAAGACGATTTTATCCTTGAGAGTAAAATTTACAAAAAGGGTAGTAAGGCAGATAAATTGCATGATTTTCATGTTTTGGTGCTTTATATGAATGTATTGCTTTGGTTTAAGCAAATTTACACATAGGTTGGCTGTTGATTTCTTGAATTATACGAAAGGATACCGGTTTGTACCGGTTACTATTTTAAAATATGTTTTATCAAGATTGAGTCACCTATCGTATTTACATGAATAAAAAGAGTGCTAGAGTCTTTCTCGCACTCAAGTTTACTGATTTATTTCTCATGAAAAGTCGTACTGGAGCATTGCTCGTACGAGAAATTTGTGTGTGCACAAAACCATGCTGGAGCTTCGCTCGCACGAGATTTTAGATATCATGATATGCATAGCGTGGTGCTGAAGCTTCACTCGCACTAGACGTGAGTTGACATGTATATAGTCGTGCGGAAGCCTCCTGTAGACTATGTGTCACAGAGAGTTGAGATGCTCGCACGTATACTTTGAGACATGGGTTGGTTATCGACATAGTATTGGGGTGGATAAGACCTACGGCAGGCACCCCCAGACTATGATATGGGCCCACGGAGTACAATGTACCGTGTATGTCACACGGAGTACGCTGTACCGTGCAGTCATGATGACTCGATGATGTTACTTGATATTCTGGCGGGTAGGACTTGACCCCACCTCCCGTTGCAGTTGTGATAGCCCGCACACCAGGATCCGTGTAGCCTGGGATCACAAGGACAAAGTATGGCCATAGTCCTTGATTTTTTTACAGTAACCTACATGCCTCACATGATATCATACGGTCTGAATAGACCAGGATGAACCCGAGGGAGGGGTAATGTCCCGATTTATGTTTTTAAAAGAGATGTGATTTAATGAATCATGGTATTCCCGAGAGATGGGTTTGACCTTGATGAAGCTGTTTTATGATGAAACAAATGAGTTTAACGTGATGAGTTTATGATTAAACAAATAAGTTTTAAAGTGATGAGTTTATGATAAAACAAAATAAGTTTTAATGTGACGAGCATGAGATGTCATACATGAGGATTTTTCCATGTTTGTTTTATATATGGATTTCATGATTTCTCTTATATGATATATACATACATGTGGCATCGTTTTAGTCATACCTCATGCTCCAAATGTAAACGATTTTATATCATGACATTATCAGCACGTAGATAGTATAGTTATCTACCTGCTTACATTATTGCCTTACTGAGCTGTTTATGCTCACCCTTTCATTTTTCACCCCACAGGGTACATTCAGTAGAAGAGAACGACAGTAGTCATATCCGCTGCTTCTTATCAAGACCAGGTATACACATTTGTATAATTTTTGTATCTGAACATATAGAGGCACAGTACTGTTCATGGATGTAATATTGGGGATGTATTTATTTAAAATAAATTGATATGTAAATTAAATATGAAAATGAAATGGTAAATAGGTGAGAAGTGACTAACACCGAATCATAGCCCAACTGTTTAGTAGTGTAACTGTTCACGACAGGTAAGGAAATTAAAAAGCGAAAAATTTACTCTGATTTTTAGGTAATTTGGGTCATGACAATTAGGCAGTTGAATTTTAGAAGGATGGTGTTTAATTCTGATTTGACATGTGTTGAAAACATTAGAATGGACATGCACTGCTTCTATAAACTATGTAATATGCTTCAAACTATTGGTAGACTTGCACCAACAAAAAACATGAATGTTGAAGAAATGATTGTTATATTCTTGTATATCATTTCTCATCATGCGAAAAATAGAGTTATTAAGCGAGAATTCATTAGGAGTGGCGAGACTGTCAGTAGGCAATTTACTATAGTATTACATTCGGTACTAAGGCTGCATTCGATATTGTTAAAGAAGCCAGAGCATGTTCATGAGAATTCCAATGACCTTAGATGGAAATGGTTTAAGGTAATGGATCAATTTGTAATAGTTTTTACGTTCATTTAGACAAATGTATGAATGAAACTAATCGACAAAATGTTTGTGTCAATTCTTTATTGGAAACAATAAAACTGTTTAGGTGCATTAGATGAGACTTATATTAAAGTTAACGCATAGGAGGTTGATAAGCCTAGATACAGGACAAGAAATAATGACATTGTCACAAATGTCTTAGGGGTCTGTTCACAAGATATGCAGTTCATATATATCTTACCTGGATGGGAAGGTTCTGCCGCAGACTCTAGGGTTCTTCGAGATGCAATATCTAGAAGGGATGAGTTGAAAGTGCCTAAAGGTATGAAATCATTATAAGCAGATCAATATTTCTTTCTTATCGGAAGGGTTGACCTAAGATTTAAAATTTTTTGTTTACCATAGGTTTTTATTAATTGTGTGATGCTGGGTATACTAATGGAGAAGGATTTTTAACTCCATATCGAGGTCAAAGGTACCATTTAAGCGATTGGAGACAGAATCACACCCCTCGATCAAAAGAAGAGTTGTTTAATTTTAGACACTCTAGTGCCAGAAATGTTATCGAGAGATGTTTTGGGTTACTAAAGGTGAGATGGGCAATCCTTCGAGAGAGGTCGTGGTATCCAGTGAAAACAAAGGTTAGAATAATTTCTGCATGTGCTTGGTTACACAACCATACAAAGAGAGAGATGTCAGTTGATCCACTTGAGGCTGAATTAACAGAGGGAGTTGTTGAATCTAATCAAGATGCTGACACCATCGCATTCATCGAGTCTTCTCCTGAATGGACAAATTGGAGAGACAACTTAGCACAAGAGATGTGGAATGAATGGCTTGCTTCTAGGAACCGGAATTAATCTATGTCGTATAATATTGTGTTGTTTGTTTCAATTTGAACAATGTAAATGTGTTTAGTTTGTACGATTTATCATAAATTGTTGTACTTGTTTATGATATTTCTTTGCATTCGAACTACTTAAACTAGACACTTGTAACGGTTGTTTATTTCAATGTATTATTTCAATGTATTATTTCAATGTCTTATTTTAATGTACATTTTCTTCCAACTATTTAATTGCTTCCAACAATTTGTTTGTCTAGTTTGCTTCTATAACAGGTTGATGAAGGGTGATTCATCCCAATGTGCTGCAAACAGAAGGTCCACTCACCAGTGGACATCAACTGGAGATGCCATCTTAATTGATTGTTGTCTTGAGCTTGTTAACTAGGGTGGCTGGAGTAAAGACAATGGCACATTCAAGGCTGGATACTTGACGCAACTTGAGAAATGGATGGCCGAAAAAATCTCGAATTGTGAAATCAAAGGTAACCCTCACATCAACTCTAGGATAAGAACGCTCAAGTCACAGTATAGAGAGGTTGCAGATATGTTAGGTAATGCTGCATTTGGATTTGGGTGGGATGAAGAGAAAAAGTGTAAACATGTGAGCTTGATGTTTGGAATGGTTGGTTAAAGGTATTATACATTATAACTTATTGTACTACATATATATTTCTGATATAATATTGTTTAATTAAAGAATGTGCATGATTTTGAATTTAATTGTAAGGCCATCCCGGAGCAGCAGGACTACGGAACAAGCCTCCCTCACTTTGAGAAGTTGGTTCTCATTTTTGGCAAAGATAGGGCAACTGTTTGACCAGCAGAAACTCCTAGAGAAGCTGTTGATAATATCGAAACTGCAAATGCAAATGCTGAAACAGGGCTTGAGGACATGAATCTTGAAGCTGATGTTGGTGAAAATGATGCATTCACACCATTTAGTGATCCATCCGTTGGTACTCAAAGACGTTCAGTTTGCAATACTGACAATAATGTCACTCGCAATATAAACAAGAAAAAGAAATCTGGAGATCATGGTATGGAGGCAGTTGCAAATGCCTTAGTCCAGAATATGAATAGCCTTCATAGCATATGTGAGAAAGCAACTGAACAAGTTGGTAAGTTGGCTGATTGCTTCAAATTTATGGCTGATGATGCTACTAGAAAGATGAGAGTGATGGATTTAATTTCAGAGCTGAAGAATGATGTAGAAGGACTGACAGAAAATGATATAGTTGAGATAACAGAAATCATCCTCAATAGCCCAACCAAGGTTGACGTTTTCTTCTCATGTTCTTATGAAAGGAGAATACTTTATGTGAAGAAGTATCTTCGTCAACTTCGTGCTGCATTTAAGATATAGGAGTTTAAACTTTGGATGGTTGACTTAGATGTTTATGACTTATTGTAACTTGGATTATTATAACGTATTTTGGATTATTATGCATAGGGATATGGTAGTGGGACTCCGTTAGATTATTATGACTTGATGGATGATTATGGGTAGGTATGAATTATTATGTATGAGGATATTCTAGTAGGACATATTGGATTTTATGACTTGATGAATGACATGACATTATGAATTATGTATAAAAAATATCTTATTAGGACTTGTATGAATTATTATGACTTTTATGAATGTTTATAGGGTATTATCATGTATGAAAAATATTTTACTTGAATTTGTATGAATTATTATAACTTTTATGGGTGTTATAGGTACTATATTGATGTCATGATAATTGAAAATTTACAATTGATACATTAAAATTTTGAATTACATTAATAATATATGAATTTTTAATATTATACTAATTAAAATTTAAATTAATAATAATACATGACAATTTAAAATTACAAATGATGAGTAATATTACTAATACAACCTTTATTTTAATTAATTTTTATTGAAATTTTTTTTATAGTTATGGGTATTTTTGAAATTTGTCACTACTTTCCTAACAAAGTAACTGCATACCAAATGCTATAAAATTACTTTTCCTGCAATTTAAACAGAATTTTACATTGTCATACCAAACACTGCAAAGTTACTTTTCTAGCAATCACATTTCCTACAATCACTTTCCTTACAATTACTTTGTACTACATCACTTTCCTTACAAGTTACCAAACGTCACCTAAGGGTAAAGGCACCAGGAACACCAAAAGGATGACCTTTTTACCGGTAGTGAGGAAGTGTTCAGACACCTATTGTAGCTTATCCTCTACATCGAAGTAGGAGAAACAACCCAGACCAATCAACCCATTTTTGCCCTCGCAAGTCTCTCTACATTTTGGGAGTAAAGCGTGCAAAATCGATTGAGTAATGAATGGATCCTAGAAGAATTTCATTTTGAACGACATGACTTTTATTTTTTTTTCACTGGATTTTTTTGTTCCTTCCTTTTTCAATCAGCATGCTCGACACAAATAGCTCTAGTGGCCTCAGCTTTTGCCTTCATCAAGCGAAGATAAACAGTTAATCACATGAAACGAAAAAGAAAGAAGGATCGATTTTGGTTTTGCAAGTGTTTTTAGAGAGAAACAGTGTATTGGGAAAGTTTGAAAGATTTATTCTAAGATGGTTGGTTCCGGAGAAAACTAAAAAAATGTTTACCCTAAAAACCAAAAGGAGAGAACAATTCAAAGAAAATTGCAAGAAGAAGGATTTTCCCTCTCTCTAAGTTCTTTTTTTCAATTTTTTTCTTGTATTCTCCGTCATTCTCTTTCAGCGTGATATCACAATTGCCAAAATTAAAAATACAATTGTCATTGAACGGTAAAGGTAATTGAAGATCAATGTTGCGTGCTTACAACGTGTACCATCAATTAAAACATAACAAAAAAAAAAAAAAAGAAGGAAAGAGTAGCTGAAACAATGACCGAAGAAATAAAAAAGTCAAACTCGCATTAAGTTCACAGCTTTTAAGCACTAATACACAATCTATCAATAATGTGTCATCATAAGAAAAAAATGATTTCTTTTTTAATTAGAGAACTCACTTTTAACATATAGTTATAGATTTTTTAAGTTAAAAGTTAAATAATTAATTTTCACTTGGTAATATTTCTACAAACTTTACAATACCTTATACTATTTAAACTACTTTGATGAAATTTATATTTATAGGATCTTTGGTTACTATTATAAATATATTTCTCCATCTCTTAGCAAATTTGTAAATTTTTATCCATGTTTATGAAGTTTATTAAACATATAAAATGATATTAATGTAAATTACATGAAAATTTATGTAATTGATAATATAATAAATTTTTATTTCATAAACTAATAGTGAAATTTTTTAATTTTATTAGTGAGATTAAAAAATTGTTTTATGTTTTATTTTTTAATTTTTAATATTTTTTAAATAATATGTGTTATTGTTAACTCTGTTAATAAAATCTAAAAATTTTACTACGAATATATGAAATAATAATACTTTTATATTAGATTTGATTTTTGTGAGAATATTTTGTTAATAAAACTGATGGGACATTAAATTGATATTAATGAATATATTTTTAAAATACAAAAATTGCATTCAAATAAAATTAAAGATTTTAATAAAGTATGTACTTTTATAATATTTATAATATTTGATGCATATCACCCGTCATATCATTAATAATTAAAATTTAAAAATATATATTTTTTAAAATATACATATATTTAATTATATATATATATATATGGTTGATATCTCAAGAAATTTGATTCAGTTGTATTTTAAATTTAATTGAGACTTAAAATAATTATAGGATATTGAAGAGTCTTACACCAAAAAAATTAAAAATAAAAAAATTTTAAAAAAAATTTTAAAACGTTTATTAATATTTATTTTAAGAGAAGTTATTCGATACATTTATATATATATATATTCTACGTGGCGAGATTGTATTGGCTACTACGTCTAAACTAGAGGAAATCCCCAATCAACGGAGTCATTAACAATGTGAAAGAAAAGCAAGGTCGGCACTGAAAGGAAAAAAAAAGTAGGTGCAAAATCAAAATCTTGTCTTTTACATCTACTTCACCTCAAGTTAATTTTTCAATCTACTTGATTTCTTTCCTCAAGGGTTGATTGATGCTCAAAATGGGTTTCCTTTAAATTCTAGAATACAAAAACGATAATTGCTTGTTGATTTCTGGGTGAAAGAAGCAGAAGCAAACAAACAAAAAAGAAAAAAAAATGGCAATGCCATGGGGCATGACTTTATGGATGGCAAAGATGGTGTGGATAGCTCTAAGTGGATGGGTTTCTTCTTGCTTGACGATTGCTGATGAAGTTGCTGCCTCTTTCAGAAGTGGTGATATTGGTCCCTTCCATGTTGGCTAAGCTCATCAAACCCACTTCTCTGGTTAGTTTCCTTCCTGATTCTCACAAATTATACTTTTTCTTCTTGTTTTTTTTTCCTTTCTTTTTTATGTGTAAATAATACAAGAATCAAAGATCTTGTTTATTCCGTTATGGAGAAACTTTGTTTTCTTTAAGATTTGAGCACTTTATTTTTTCTTGGTTGTTACCTGGCTTTTATCATTAAACTGTTATTCTGCTTGTAATTTGCTATGTTTAGGAGAAATTTCGTTTATTTTTTTCCATTTTCTTTAAATTTTGTTTGGAACTACGTACTTTTTTGAAGCAGAATTTGACTAAATTATCTGCTCTTCATAGGTGTCATGTGTTCCATCCTGATTCAGCCTGAAGAGGTTACTAATTTAATTAATAAATAAACTATAGGGAATAGAGGGATAGGAAATCTGGACAAGGTTGTGGGGAGTCCCGATTTGTGGCGAATTGAACAAAGAGGCGTTAATTCTGAAATTGACACCAGATGAAATACTAGAAAGCTGAGTACTGATAGCTTTTTTATTTTGCTTAGAAATTTATAAAAGAAACCCATTTAGAGATACCTAGACAGGTTTCATAAACTCAGATGAGTTTTTTTTTTTAACCAATGAAAAAGATTCTTGAGTGCTCCTTCTTTTATGTTAATTATTACATATTTAAAACTTTCTTACCACACCTGTAGGAAGCTAACATATTTAATCTAATTGTGAAGATTCATTCATCATCTAGCTGCAAGATTCTAGTTCTCTTTTCTCTTCTTTTCAGTTATCCATTAATCTGGTATTTCGTAGATTGAAGGGTTTGTCAACCAAATTGTACAATCCTGGTAACTTTGGATGGGCTTAAAGATAATTGTCTAATGTTGAGATAGGGCTTTTTCAGTTAATTGTAGGGGGCATCTTTGGGATCAAACACCTGTATGATGGATTATGAGTTATGGAGAACTTTTGTTTTCTTCTTCTTCTTCTCTCTCTCTCTCTCTCTCTCTCTCTCTCTCTTTAAAAAAAAAAAAAAAACAAAGGTAAATACCTATGAACTTAATGGATCTTTCAAGAGATGCTTTTGGCTGAAAGGGCAACAATGCTTAGAGCATTTATTGGTTGGTTGATTGATTTATATCTGCAGACTTAATTAAAATTGATTGTATGTCTACAAACTTAGTTACAACTACTTGGATTTTCTTAAGGTGATATCTGTCCAACCTTCATAGGTAGAAATGTCACTTGCCTTGTGTTGATAATTGGGTTTGAATGGCATTGGCAAGCTGTTCTGAATGTATTTCTTATGAATTCTTGGGACTAGAGAACATAAAATGAAAGGGAAAAAGTGCATATTTGGTTAGTTTAGACCTGGCGGTGGTAGGTTTGAATTGTTTCAGGCACCCACTTGATTGATCAGACACCCAGATGCTGAAAAAGTTTCTTAGCGTGGATTACTTTACAAGGAAGTAGAATCTTCTCCTTTCCTGGTTTTGATTCATTCACCTTACATCTTGTGACAGCTAACTTTGACAAATGTAGTCTATTAAATATGAAATCATACATCTATAGCTTGCTAGGATGCGTCTACTTGACCAAGAGGATGAGGAACCATTGGAATTAGAGTTGAGGTGCTTGAACAAAGGCTTTTGATGCAATTAAATGTTCTATTTTTGTTCAAGATATCAAGTTTTAACAACTGTCTTAGATTGAAAGTTATTTTTTGATCTTGTAAAGTCTAAGTTGATAAATTGACTAAAGTTTTCTGGGAAGAGATGGATGTGTTTAAGCTTGGTTCTAAGGAGTGTTAGAGTTTTATATATATGACTCTGTTCACGGTTCTCTATGTTACCATCTCATGGCATGTAAAATTCGTTGCATACTTTTTGCTCTAAGGCTCAATAAATATGCATACACAAACTTAGATATTTAATTTACAAGTATGGAGATGCCTTACTGCTTATCATCATTGCTATCATCGAACTTGGTTTAACTTTGCTAAACTTTAGCGCAAGAATGCTTCTCTTGAAGGCTTGTATGGGACAGGCATAGGGTTCATTGGTTTTTGTTTTACTTATAATTTCCTGCTTAATACTACTTTTGTTTCTTTTGGGCTAATTTGTTTTGGAGCTAAGCTGTTATTTAATTGCTGAGATCAATACTAGTTACACCATTGTTCTCTTTTTTTTTCTTAATTGCTAGAGGTCAAAACTAGATACTCCATTGTTCTCTGTTATTTAATTTCTAGAGATCAATACTGGATATGCCATTGTGCTCTGAGCTATATTCATTGTTGTTGCTCTCCATTGTTCTCTGTTATTTAATTTCTAGAGATCAATACTGGATATGCCATTGTGCTCTGAGCTATATTCATTGTTGTTGCTCTACTTTCGTTTGGTTCAATACGGCCAACTTTTATTTTGGTTCAGATTTGTGTGAAGAATTACCGGAGGACTATTTATATAATAAACCTTTTGAACTATAAAAACTAATAAATATCCTGATTTGGAAAAGTAGTGTTAACCAAAAAAATTAGGGAAAAGGAAAAAGAAAAATGTTAACGTGTTTTTTATTTTTTTTTCTTTCTTTCATTTCGTCTTTCCGCTTCTTTCCTTTCTCAGTTTTCTCCTCGTCGGCTGCCAAAACTAGTGTTGGCACCAATCCAGCTCTGAGTTGCTAAGGCCTTAGGGAGGTTGGCCACTATTGATCTGGCCTCTCTTATCAGATTGGCATTGGGTGGCACAAGATCTGGCTGAATTGGCACCAACCATGACCAGCTTCTCATATCCTGTCAGGTGGGTAGAGGTGTAAAACAGGGTCAGATCGGACCGGGCTTGTTTCGCGCGGATGTGGGCTTAAAAGGCCTTGGTCTATTTCGGCCTGCTTCTAAACGAGCCATAAACAACAAGTCTAGTCTGGTCCTAATGCGGGCTGGACCGCCCTGTGGGCCAGTCCATTTTTTTTGGACTATATTCATTATGGCAATTGTTTTTATTGCATGAATGGTTTATGATAAATGTGTGATAGTATGCATTACCTTCCTCTACATTTTAAATATCTTGGCATCTTGGTTATGCTACTAACACTTTTGTCTACATGGTTGAAGCTTTTCTTTTTCATTTGATTTCCCATGCTCTTATTGAGGGGGAGTATGCTCGGTTCTTAAACCCACATTTGTTTATTTTCTTTTTGTTATGACAAAAAGGGGGAGAAAAATATGGTTTGAAATTTTGAAAAATCTCCAATTGGAAATCATGCTTATATTAAAGGGGAGTAATTTTCAATACAAATTTACATTAAGGTGGTGTTTGGTATCTTAAAGGGAAAGTGATTGCAGGGCAAAGTGATTGCTGACAAAGTGATTACTGAGAAAGTAACTTTGCAGCGTTTGATATACAATGTAAAGTTATGTTTAAATTGCAAGGAAAGTAACTTTATAGCGTTTGGTATACACTCACCTTACTGGGAAAGTAGTGAGAAATTTTAAAAATACCCATAACTATAAAATCAACTTTAATGTAATGAAAAAATTAATTAAAATGAAAATATAATTGATATAAAATTATATTATTAATATTGCTCATTATTTGTAATTTTAAATTTTCAGGATTATTAATTTAAATTTTAATTAGTATATTATTACAAATTCATTTATTAATTTAAATTTACAAATTTATTAATTTACAAATTCATGTATTATTAATTTAAATTTTAATTCATCTATTATTTTTACTGAATGTCATAACAATTTATTTAAGTCCTTATAAAATATTTTTTATGTATGATAATTACCTATAACATCCATGAAAGTATTTTTGTTGCATGATAATTCCCTAAAACATGTATGAAAGTCATAATAATTCATACAAGTCCTTATAAAATATTTTTTATATATGATAATTACCTATAACATCTATGAAAGTATTTTTGTTGCATGATAATTACCTAAAACATACATGAAAGTCATAATAATTCATACAAGTCTTAATAAAACTTTTGTCATACATAATTCATAAAGTCATAAACATCCATAAAGTTATAATAATCAAATTAAGTTTTTTTTTTGTGTTTTTGTTAAAAGGGTAATTGAGATAAAATTAACTTTTGTCATACATAATTCATAAAGTCATAAACTTTTTTTGTGTTTTTGTTAAAAGGATAATTGGGGTAAAATTAATTTTGCAGCCAAGGTTGCAAAGTGATTATAGCCTACTTAGACTGCAATCACTTTGTAGCTTTTGGATGTAAAGTGATTGCAGTTACAATCACTTTACATCTAACTTTCTTGATACCAAACGTTGTAATTATTTTGCGTCCAATTAAATTACAGCGCAAAGTGCTTACATTCACCATACCAAGCGCTGCCTAAGTTTTATCATATCAAAAAGGGGGAAATTGTTAGCTTTAAATTGATTAACATATTTTGAAATGACAAACACTTAAATATTTTCAAGCATATTTTACATATGGTAAATTTGCTAAATAATTTTTAATTTTCACAAACCATATGTTAAGATTTTTATAAGACAACAATTTAAATGGGAAATATTTAATTGGTCTTAATTTGATTTGAAAATAATTTTGAATATTTTAGTTAGTAATTTTCTCATAACATAATTTGAAATATCTTTAGAAAATTACTTAATAAATTTATGGGCTTAATTGAATGCAATAGAAATTGTATAAGTCAAAAATGAAATTAGAATTAAAAGGAATATTCATTTTTAATCATTTTTTGCCCAGAAAAAATGAAAATAAGCCTTAGGCATTGATCCCCCCTCTTGTGGCATCGATTCCTACAAAGTCAGTCGCCATCCCCTGTTTCATTGAATAGAGGGATCTATCCCCCTGTGAAGGGCATAGATCCCCCCTTTGTGAACTTGCTATTTTCTCAAGGTTTTAATAGTAGGCATTGATCCCTTTGCTATAGGCATCGATCCCCTTAAGTTGGAATACCTCCAACGATTACTTTAATGTGAGTAACAACGAGATTAGAGCATTTAATGCTTCACCAAACGTCTTAAACACTCATGGGACTATGAATTCAAGCATTGAAGACTTTGGGACAACAAGGGAAACACATTGCGATCATCTTCAATCATCAAAGAGCATTCTTGAGCTTAAATTCCTTCTATTCTTTTGTTAAAATCAATTGTACTCTTCATTGTGTAAACCCTTGCCTTGTGAGGCTTTCATTGTTTACTCAAATTCCTTCCAAGTCTCAATACTTGTAATCAAGGGGAGTGTAACCCTTGTGAGGATTCATTTGTAAGAGTTGGGTAGCCATTATTGAGTGCGTTTAGAGTTTTCTTCCTAAGCTTTGAAAAAGGAAGTGTAAGAGACCTCGCCAACCTTCAAAGTGCTGTGTAAGATTCACTTGGATGAGTGGAATTGCCAACCTTGATGTAATGCTCAAGGAGAGAGAAGGTAGGCTCGTATTTGGCTGAACCTCTATAAATCTTGTGTTTGCAATTTCTCTTCCCTTTACTCATTTACTTTAAGCACTTCAATTTTATATAATTTGCTTGTATTTGGTTGAATTGGTAGAAAAACTTTATAAGTTAGAGAAATTAGTGATAAACTGATTCACTCCCTCTCGGTTTGAGTCAACACTCACAACATCTCTTCACTCTTCAATCTAAACTCTAACCTTTCAATCTCTCTTAAATCTCTTGAATTTCTTAAAATTTGCTAGAATCTAAGGTAAGATATGTTCTTAAATCTCTTTAATCAAAAAATTAAATTTATATATATTTAAATTTTTCAGGAATCGTCGTGGACTTTTCGTTAGCGTCGATCCTTATGAAAGCAATGCTTTTGTAGGCATTTTTTGCCAATTTAAAAAAAAAAAATTAAGGTTTTAACGGATAATTTAGTGTTGATTTTTAAGTGTTGATTTAAGGTTTCAACAATGACAGACAAGAATGAAGGGGAAGAAGACAAAATTAGGGTTTAAGGGTGAAATTTTATTTTCATTTAAGAGCATTTTCATATTAAAAAAATTTAAAATTGGTTGTGTCGTATAGCTGATAGGTTGTCAATAGAAGCTCTCAAAAGAAAATATTGAAAAAAGGAAAATTGAGTGCTATTGAGAAATACACTTTTTTTTTTTTTGCCTAACATTTTGTCTCTTGCCTCATCATCCTTTTTCAAATGTTCTTAATTTTTTAAACCCATTTAGCAGAATATCCAATAGAATGTTGAGGAACCATTAAGTTGTGATTGCAATGAGATCAAAATCAAAGTTCAATGAGTGACTTGAAGTAAATGTAAGTAGAATGATGATATTGAGATTTCGTTTGTTTTGCATAAATGACTTTCAAAAAATGATTTCTAAAAAATATTTACATTTTCTGAAAAATTAAAGATTTTTTTTTGTTTGGATGAGTTAATAAAAGAAAAATTTTCTATTGTTTGGTTGTTTTCTAGAAAATCTAATTTTTTAAATGACATTGACAGAACAATTAAAAATATTAAAAATAATAAGTTTAAAATATTTAAATTATTTATTATTAAAATTATTAATATCTAAAAAAGTTTATATTTTAATAATGTATTTAATATTAAAATATTATTTTAAATAATAAACACTTAAAATAAACTATTTATTATTGTTTATATTAATATTTTAAATAGTATTACTATTATTAAAATATTATTTATCTTAATATAATAATATTAAAAAATAATATTTATTATTAAATTAGTAATATAAATAAATCAAGACTTGCTCTAGCGGTTGTTACCCGTCTTTAGGAGTGATTAGGCCTAAAATTCAATTCCCATTCCCCCTTGTACCTTCCTATGAAGCAAAAAATAGTAATATAAATACATTTGTCAATAAAAAATAAAAAATAATATATTATTAAATTGAAAATATTATGAAATGATAAATAATATTCATATTTTAAGATAATAATATTACTATAATAAATAATACTAATAATGAAATATTATTTATTATATTATTATGTATTATTTATTGTTAAAATAATAATTTAATACTATTTATTATTGAAATATTAAAAATATTTATATTAAATGATATACAAACTAAAATATTTAAAAATTATAATAATTTAAGTTAAAAATATATTTATATTAATATAATAATATTTCAAGTTTGTTCAAATTAAACTCCAACCTAAAAAATCCTGTCTAAGTTCTGGCTTGACTAGAACTATGATCATGAGCTTTGTAAATAATCCTATACATACACAACTCTTTTCTGGAAATTGACTTCCCTTTTCAAAAGGATAAGACAATTTTCACAAAAATAGCCTTATTTCCCATTAATCAGGAAGTCACTAGTCAAGTTTTACCAAGCAAACACAAGGAAAAAAAAAAAAAGTGCAGAAATCATTTTTTGAAAGTCATTTTCTATGAAACAAGTGGAGTCTAAATATTAGTGTAAATTACAATGGCGAATTTGGTGTTTATGCCTAGTTGTTACTATCTTATTTTTGTTGCTTTGTTGATTTAGTGCAATTATTAATTTTTAAAGGGATAAGGTCCAATTTTACTACAAGTAAGAGTGATGGACCAAATTTTATCTCCCGTTTTTAGTATTTGCTATTTTAACATTGTAGTTTTAATTTGGTTAAGAAAAATGATCAAAAGCTAATGGGCAAGAGGAATATTCCGTGAAGATGTAATATTCTTTTCCATTAACTTTTAACTATTTTCAACCAAATTAAAAGTAGAGTGCAATTGCACCTGTTCAAAGATAGATGACTATTATGGTCCATATTTTAAGTAGAGTGATAAATTTGGTCCTTATCCCATTTTAGAAGCCAAACAAAGTCAACCATGGTTTCCTTGGGCTACGTTTAGTTTGTTGAGTATTTGCTGCTGCTGTTGCTTCACGATGGATAAACTCTCTACTATACCCATTTGAATATTCCATTAGTATATATTATTATTGCTATGTACTGCTCTACATCCTTATTTAAGTTTAAAACAAGTTATGTGCTTATTGGCACTGGTGTTCTCTTAGTTGAGACTGTAAAAATTGAAAACTTTAGCGCATGAGTGGCTTAAATGTCCTTATTGTGATGAGACTGACCATGATGAATTGCGTTTATTCTCGATCAATCAATTGAGCAAAGCTAAATGGCCCATGCTAGACGAATGGATTTTGAATTTTTGTAATAAATGGAATCCGTATTTTGTGATCGAAATATCCACATTTTATCCATGGCTGCATCTAAAAGGTAAGAAGGGGCATGTATGACACAGGATTCATCAAAGCAAAATTTTGCAAGGTTGGGAATAAACTATAGGTGGTTTACACTTAACCAACCCTGAAGTGGTTGTGGTTGCCTTAGCTCCTCAAGGAAGCTTGAGTCTTCAATGCCAAAATGAACATCCCCCCTTTTTTTGTTCTTTTCTTTGGACTCTTGCTTATGGGAAGGACAAAGGACTAAAAGCTGTTTCAGGGGATGTTCATAGCAACTTATGATAATGTTTCATTCTAGAATGGCTAAGATACTTTTCTACTTACTTTTTGCTGATCTCTTTTGCTTTTCTTGTGGTTGTCCTCCAAACATGATCATGCCATTTAGTAACATATGGACTTCTTTCTTGCATGCATTTGGGTATTTGAATAGGTGTGCAAAGTATGAATACATCATGATATGCAGTTATTTCAATAGGTATAAGGATAATAATTGAATCTGTTAATGTAGGATTATTTCTTGTCTATATATTCACAATTCTTGATAAGCTAACTTTGTATTAGGGTGTCTTTGGATATAGAAGAGGGTTGCTTTGAGTATCTGATAGCCTACATTGTGCTAATGCTAGAACCCTTTATTTTTTGAGTGTAGATAAATTAGGAATTATTAGCTGTCAATAAATAAATAAATAAATAATGAATAATTATTTGTTTTTCTATTTAATAAGAAACTACCTAAAATCAAGGAAGTTATAGAAATTCTGATTTTTTGGTCCTAAAAGTACTCATAGAATTACTCTCTAGTTTTCCTATTTATATTGTAACAACTATTGAATTCATATGAAGAAAAAAATACATTCAGTTTTACCTTTCTATTGTTTTCTTTCTTTACTACATGGTATTAAGAGCCTATGAATTACAAAGCAGCTATGGTTGGCTCTAGTTCGTCTTCTTCTTCCGTTACCAGCACTATGACATCGTCCGAAAGGAGTTCCCAAGCATCTCCGATTGCACCCATCAATGAAAGCCCTTTACAGATAACCATTCATAAGTTAAATGGTAAAAACTCCTTAGAGTTGGCCCAATCCGTGCGTTTGGTGATTGATGGAAAGGGAAAACTTGGATATCTGAATGGGGAAATCAAGCCTCCAGCCGTTGATGATCCAAAATACCAACAGTGGAGATCAGAAAATTTCAAGGTTATCGCTTGGCTTATTAATTCCATAGAACCAACCTTGGGAAAGTCGTTTATGTTTCTACCAACCGCTCATGATGTTTGGGAGGCTGTTAGAGAGATGTACTCTGACCTAGAAAATTATTCTCAATTATTCGGGTTAAATACTCGGATGTGGTGGATACAACAAGGTGATAGAGAGGTAACTGCCTATTATAATGACATGATGACTCTATGGTAAGAATTGGATATTTTCGAAATTGAAGAATGGGAGAGTCCGAATGATAGTGCTGGTTACAAGAAAAAGGTTGAACGAAGTCGAGTGTTTGTATTTCTAGCAGGTCTAAATAAAGATCTTGATGAGGTTTGGGGACGTATTTTAGGACGAAAACCTCTGTCCTCTATCAGAGAGGTTTTTTTTAGGTACGGGGAGAGGAGGCTTGAAGATTAGTGATGTTAAAGGGAGCAAAGGAGCCAAAAGTTGATCAGGACAGTTCAGCTCTTGTAATCCACAGTAACGAGCAACAAGGAGAAAGACGAGGAGGCAAACAAAAGCCATGGTGTGATCATTGTCGGAGACCGTGGCATACACGTGAGACCTGTTGGAAACTCCATGGAAAACCTGCGAATTTGAAGAAGAAACCTGGTGATGACTCTCGGCTAGCAGGGGACACTCGTGCTTTTCAGGTTAGCACTACTAATCCAGGGTAGCAGTCATCCTCAGACTCTCTTCCTTTCATCAAGGAACAAATGGAGCACCTGTACAAGATGTTTCAGTCTCAATCCAAAGGAAATTCTAGTGCGTCTTGTTCTTTAGCCCAGTCAGATAATTTTTTCACCACAGCCTTTACTTGTGTCAATCCAAATACCTCTTGGATATTAGATTCAGGAGCAACCAATCATATGACTGGATTCTCACAGTTGTTTTCTTCTTACATTACCTTGTGCAGGAAATCAAAAGGTCAAAATAGTAGATGGTTCATATGCTACAGTTGCAGGGAAATGAAAAATTACTGTTTTTTCTCATCTTACTCTAAAAGATGTCCTTCACGTTCCTCAATTGTCCTATAATCTGTTGTCAGTCAGTAAATTAACTCATGATCATAATTGTCAAATTAATTTTTTATATTCGCAATGTAAATTTTAGGATTTAACCTCGGGGAATACGATTGGAGATGCTAGGCAAGACGGTGGCCTTTATCTCTTTAATAATGGTACAAACTTTGGAAGGCGAGACCAAACTTGTTTTAATTCTATTTCTGTTTCCAGTGACAGTGAGATTATGTTATGACATTTTCGGTTAGGACATCCAAATTTTCATTATTTAAAGCAATTACTACCCAAATCATTTATGAATAAAAATGCTTCTATTTTTCGATGTGAAGTTTGTGTATTAGCTAAACATCGTCGTGCTGTTTTTTCACCGCAACCATACAAAAAGTCAAAACTATTTACTATGATCCACAGTGATGTAAGGGGTCATTCTAAAGTGGCAACTCTTTCTGGAAAACGTTGGTTCATTACATTTATTGATGATCATACTCAAGTTACTTGAGTTTTTTTGCTAAAAGATAAATCTGATGCGGAAAGTGTGTTTAAAAACTTCTATACAATGGTACAAACACAGTTTGAAACTCAGATCAAATTTTTTCGTAGTGATAATGGCAAAGAATTCTTTAATCATGTGTTAGAGAAGTTTTTTGATGAAAAGGGGATTGTACATCAAAGTTCTTGTAACAACACACCTCAACAAAAGGGGTAGCCGAAAGGAAAAATAAATATCTTCTTGAAGTTGCTTGGGCCTTAAGCTTTATATCTAAAGTTTCAAAGTATCTTTGGGGAGAAGCTGTTTTAACAGCCATATTTTTTATAAATAGAATGCCTTCAAGAACCTTGGCGTTTAAAACACCAATAAAACTTTTCAATGAGTGTTTTTCAACTTCCAAGTTAGTAAGAAACATCCCCTTAAAAATTTTTGGTAGTGTTGCATTTGTTTATAACCATGACCATAAAAGAACAAAACTTGTTCCAAAATCACATAAATGCATTTTTGTAGGCTATCCGACAAATCAGAAATGTTGTAAATGTTTTGATCCAGTTCTGAAAAATATGTTTGTTTCTATGGATGTCACTTTCTTTGAAGGACAATCATACTATCACACTTCTCATCTTCAGGGGGAGAAGAATAATAGTGAAGATATGTTTTTAAATGGTTCTGATTTAACCATTGATTTTGAATGTGCTAGTGATGATATTTTATCAAAAGTAATTGAGAAAAGAAATACAAATGCATTAAATGATGAAAATCTACAACAACCTCTAATAATGCCATCTCAAAATCAAAATTTTGAAACAACAGAGATGTGTGCGAAATGATGGAAGGGTCTTGTATATTCAAAGGAGTATCAAGCACAAAAAAAGGAAAGGAATATCGTCTTACAGCACCTCCAAGAATCTAATCAGAGGTTGGATCATGAGATCAATGTTCTTTCAGACAATTTTGACAATAATCCTCCAGGTAATTCTAAGTCAAATTCCTCAAGTCAAGAAGATCTTCTCATTGCTCTTAGGAAATGTTTTAGGTCTTGTACTAAGCATCCTCTATCCAATTTTATTTAGTATAATAATGTGTCACCCCAGTTTTATGTTTTTATTATACAAGTGTCTAGTGTGGTTATTCCAAGTAATGTACAAGAAGTTCTAAATGTTCCTGAGTGGAGGGAGGCTATTCTTGAGGAGATGAGAGCTCTAGAGAAGAATGCTACTTGGGAAAAGGTTGATCTGCCACAAGGAAAAACAATTGTTGGTTGTAAGTGGGTATTCACCGTGAAGTATAATTCTGATGGATCTCTAGAACAATACAAGGCTCGACTGGTAGCTAAAGGTTACACACAAACTTATGGAGTGGATTATTTTGATACTTTTTCATCGATGGCAAAACTATATACTGTTCGTGTACTCTTGTCAATTGCTGTAAACCTTGATTGGTCTCTAAATCAATTGGATGTGAAGAATGCTTTCCTCAATGGAGATCTTGAAGATGAAGTTTACATGGAGGCACCACCTGATTTTACTGAGAAGTTTGGATCCAAGGTATGCAGACTTAAAAGATCACTATATGGTCTTAAACAGTCGCCTAGAGCTTGGTTTGAAAGGTTTACAAGGTTTATGAAGAATCAAGATTATAGACAGGGGCAGACAGATCACACTCTCTTTATAAAAGTCTCTAACAAAGACGATCTCAGTTTTGATTATTTATGTAGATGACATAATTCTTACAGGCGATGATGAAGAAGAAATGAATCGATTAAAATAGAATCTAGCCAAGGAGTTCGAGATCAAGGATTTAGGGCAAATGAGATATTTTTTTGGTATGAAAATTGCGAGATTAAGGAAAGGTATCGTATTGTCACAACAAAAATATATCTTGGATCTCTTGAAAGAAACTGGTATGAGTGAGTGCAAGCTCGTTGATACTCCAATAGAAGCAAAAGTGAAGCTTGGAGAGGTAAAAGATGGAGTGCCTGTGGATACTGGTAGATATCAAAGATTAGTTGGGAAGTTAATTTATCTATCTCATACACGGCCTGACATTGCTTTTGCTGTAAGTATGGTAAGTGAGTTCATGCACTCTTCTTGTGAGGAACATCTAGAAGTTGTGTTTCGAATTCTTCGTTATTTGAAAGCAACTCCAGGGAAATGATTGTTTTTTAGTAAAAATGAAAATAGAGGAATTGAAGTCTATACTGATGCAGATTGGGCAGGTTCAATCATTGATAGAAGATCGACATCTGGATACTGCACCTTTGTGTGGGGTAATCTAGTTACTTGGAGAAGCAAAAAACAAGGTGTTGTTGCCAGAAGTAGTGCAGAAGTTGAATTTCGTTCAATGGCTCAAGGAGTGTGTGAGGTAATCTGGCTAAAGCAAGTTCTAGAAGAAATTAAAAGGCCAATCAGTCTTCCTATGAAGTTGTACTGTGACAATAAATTAGCCATCAACATAGCTCATAATCCGGTTCTACATTACAGGACGAAACATGTTGAGATTGATAGACATTTTATAAAAGAGAAGCTTGAAGAAGGGGTAATTTGTACTCCTTTTGTTCCTACCATGAAGCAGGTTGTAGATATTTTTACCAAGAGCTTCATGAGACAGCCATTTGAACTTCAAGTGAGCAAGTTGGGTATGATTGATATCTTTGCGCCAACTTGAGGGGGAGTGTAGATAAATTGGAATTATTAGCTGTCAATAAATAAATAATGAATAATTATCTATTTTTCTATTTAATAGGAAACTGCCTAAAATCAAGAAAGTTAGAAAAATCCTGATTTTTTAGTCCTAGAATTACTCTCTAGTTTTCCTATTTATATTGTAACAACTACTGAATTCATATTAAGAAAAAATACATTTAGTTTTACCTCTCTACTGTTTTCTTTCTTCACTACATTAAGCATAATGAGAACTGATCAATAAGAGTTGCTACATTCTTATATGGATGTAATGCAAAATGAGGTATGGTTCCCACATTTTCATGGATTGTTGTATATTAAAAAGTTAGTGCATGACAATAAGCTACGTTGTATGACTTGGAACATCGAGACAGTAGTAGGTAGATTAGAAAAAGGTCATTGAGATTATTATTTTGAGAAGTATTAATATCATTTGCATTTAAAGACTTTAATTGGGAAAGTAAAAGTGCAAAGGAACTTGAAGACTTAAGGTTCATACATTAATAATCAACTGAGAATAAATCGAGTAATAATGCAGTTATTACAATGAATAAGGTTTTGACGAATGATCTTGTGATGTATATGGGAATACAACCCTAAGTATCATAATTATAATGGGAGAAAAGACCTTATTGTCGTTGTTGTATATGCACCTACAGTAGGATTGAGTGAGCAATGCAAGGTAAAATTTTGGGAAAACTTGGATTGGTTGATCCAAAGAATCCCTCAAAAGGAGAGAATTTTCTTAGGGGAAGATATGAATGGGCATGTAAGGAAGGAGGCAAAGCGTTATTAGGATCATCATCTTCATCATCAGAGTCTTTATCCCAATATTAAGGTAAACTATATGAATCAATATATGAACTCACACTAAGTCATTAGCATGAATTCTCCTGCTACACATTCCTATCGAATGCAATGTGTTCTTTCAAATCCAATTCCGTCATATTTTTTCGGATTACTTCCTTCTAAGTCTTTTTTGATCTTCTCCTATTTACATCATTCATAGCCTACACTCTTCTAACCGGAGCATCCACAGGTTTATGTCGTATATGTCCAAACTAATGTAGTCGATTTTTACTTGTCTTATTTTCGGTAGGTGCCACTCCAACTTTTTTGCGAATGTCTTCATTTCTAATCTTATCTTTTCTCATATATCCACACATCCATCGCAGCATTCAAATTTTTGCTATACTCATCTTCTGTGTATGCAATCTTTTAGTTGTCCAACATTCACTGCCATAGAGTAATGTTGGTCTAACAATTGTCCTGTAAAACTTGCCTTTCAATCCTATAGGAATTCCTTTGTCACACATCCTTGTAGCGCTTCTCCACTTGCTTCAATTAGCTTGTATCCTATATGTCACATCACCATCGATCTTTTCATCTATCTATACGATCGACCCCAAATGTCTAAAATGATCTCGCTTAAGGATCACCACCCCATCTAGCATCACTGTGTTTTTATCTTTCTCTTTATCTAGACTAAATTTACACGCATGTATTCAGTCTTTGCTCTGCTTAGTCTGAATCTTCTTGATTCTAATGTCTGTCTTCACAGCTGTAATTTGGTATTGACTTCCACTCTAATCTCAACATACAAAACATTATCGTTTGGAAACATCATACACCAAGGTACGTTATCCTAGATAGATTTTCAACTCATCATTACTCATCATCATCATCATGAGAGTTTTTATCTCAATACTATGGTAGACTGTATGAACCAATATACAAATTCACGCTTAGTCATTAACATGAATTTTCTTCTTTCACTCATTTTTATCTAATGCAATGTGTTATTCCATCTTCTGTTTTGCCATATCTTTTCAGATTACTTCCAAGCCTTTTTGGGTCTGCCCTTAGCTTTGACTCTTTTTACATCGTTCATACCCTCCACTCTTCTAATTGGAGCGTCCACAGGTCTACGTTGTATGTATCCAAACCAACGTAACAACTTTTACTTATCTTGTCTTCAATAGGTGCCACTTCAACTTTTTTGCGAATGTCTTCATTTCTCACTCTATCTTTTTTCGTATATTCACACATTCATTGTAGCATTCGCATCTCTGCTACACTCATCTTTTGTGTATGCACTCCTTTAGTTGTTCAACATTCATTGTCATAGAGTAATGCTGATCTAACAACTGTCCTATAAAACTTGTCTTTCAATCTATAGGAATCCTTTTGTCACACAACACATCTGTAGCACTTCTCCACTTGCTCCAATCAGCTTGGATCCTATGGGTCACATCACCATCAATCTCTCCATTTATCTGGACGATCGACTCCAAATATCTAGAATGATTCCACTTAGGGATCGCCACCCCATTTAGCCTCACTATATTTCTTTCATCTTTTCTGTTTGGATTGAATTCACACTCCATATATTCAGTTTTTGCTATACTTAATTTGAATCCTCTTGACTCTAATGTCTATCTCCACAGTTTTAACTTAGTATTACCTTCATTCTAGTTTCAGCAAACAGGACATCATCTGCAAACAACATATACCAAGGTACATTATCTTGGATCAATTGTCATCTTGTCCTTTATTGTAGCGAACACTCCATGCATGTCCTTAAATATTTCAATATATTTTAGCGGGACTCTACTTAATTAAAGACCACCATAATACTTTCCTAAGCACTTTATTATATGCTTTCTCCTAGTCTATAAAGATCATATGAACATTTTTCTCTTGTACTCGAGAATGCTCCACAAGTTGTCTAAACAAGTGTATCGCTTTCATAGTTGACTGACCAAGTATAAAACTAAATTGGTTCTCCGATATCTCTACAATCTTTCTTAATTTTCGTTCTATCGCTTTTTCCCATAATTTTATCGTGTGACATTAGTTTTATGCCTCAATAATTAGAGCAACTTTGAATATCTCTCTTGTTCTTATAAAGAGGTACCAATGCACTTTTTCTCCATTCTTCAGATATATTGTTAGTGCTCCAAATCTTATTAAAAAGATTTGTCAACCACCTAACTCTGATCTCTCCAAGGCATTTCCAAACTTGAATTAGAATGTCATTAGGCCTAACAGTTTTCCCTGTTTTCATCCTCTTTAATGCCTTATTTATCTTTATCTTTTTTATTCTGCATATAAAGCATCAGTTCAAACCCTTGGGAGGCACCAAGATATTGTCCACAATTTGGTTTTGTCCGTCGTTAAATAATTTGTTAAAATAAACGTGCCACCTTTTTTTAATATCATTATCCTTAATTAAAGTCTATTGGTGCTCATCCTTGATACATTTCACAACTCCTAAATCCAGACTTATCCTCTTTTTTACTCGAGTCAATTTATATCTCTTTCTCTCCTTTCTTGGTATCCAACTTGTCATAAATCTCTTTCACAACCTTTGCCTTAGCTTCTACCACTGCCCTCTTTGCCTCATTTCTAGCTAACTTGTATTTTTTGAAGCTCTCATTGGTGTTCTTTGTCTTCAAAACCCTGTAACAATCTCTCTTAGCATTTATAGCTTCTTTAATTGATTCAGTCCACCATGTTACATCCTTGCCAGTCGGTGCTTTCTCGTTTGATACTCTTAGTATTTCTTTGCCCACCTTCCGATTGTGTTTTGCCATCTTATTCCATATTGTATTCAGGTTCTCCTTTGTTGTACAATCTTCTTTCTGGAGTCAATTATTTCTACATACTACATGACACTCTTCTTTTAGCTTTCACCATTGAATCCTTGTAACTCTTTCTTGTTGGTTTGTATGATGTCGTTTATGAATTTTTAGATATAGAACTAGCAGTTTATGTTGCGCAGTAACACTCTTACCTAGGATAACTTTACAGTTCAGACAATTACGTTTATCCCTCCTTCTAGTCAAAAAGAAGTTTATCTGACTTGCATTTTATCCACTCTTAAAGGTTATAAGGTTTTCTTTCTAAACAGTGTTTCACTAGGGTTAGGTCATAAGTTAAAACAAACTCTAGGATAGCATGTCCACATCATTTCTTACATCGACACTAAAACTCCTAATGTTTTCTCTCAAAATCCTCTCTACTAGCACCTACATGGTCATTAAGGTCACCACCAATACAAAGGTTTTCTCCTTATGCACTTTTTGTACTATCTTACCTAAATCCCCTCAAACCTGTCTTTTACTAGTATTATCAAGTCCTATCTATGGTGCATATGTGCTAATAACATTCAAAAAGACCCCTCTTAAAACTAGCTTAATTAAAATAATTCTATCCCTTTATCTCTTAACTTGTACAACATCCTTTTGATATTCTTTGTCTATGATGATACCTAAATCATTTCGATTTCTATCCTTCCCTGTATATCAAAGCTTATACTGCCAAGGTGCTATCTCCCTAGCCTTCTCTCCAACCTATTTGGCCTCCTGGAGACATAAGATATTAACCCTCTTCCTACACAACTCAAAAATATCCACTAACTTACCATTAAGTGTATCTATATTCCAAGATCTTAACATAAGTTTATGATTATGAACTAACTTCTTCACCCAACTCTGTCCATTATGGTGTGGAAACCTTTTCCTATTGGGCACCACATTCAAGTGTCGATGTGGTGTGTCGCTTTCAGTCAACCACCTAGCAACCTTTGCATATTTTTCACTACACCCGGGCTCTGATGCAACGCGTCATTAAGTAGGGGACATCCAAATGGATTTCATATAGTGGTTCATTTCAAAAAAATTGAACAAGTTTTGAGTGGCTAGTTGTCCAAACCTATTGCTAACTCTCCTCCTTTATCCGGGCTTGGGACCGGTTATGTTAAACATAGGCGGAGTTGCATAGCCTTATTAGGATATTCATGGAAATTATACTCTAAAAAAGAATTATGAGGATAAGACAATTTTTTGATAAATAAGAAGTGCAATTGATCATTTATATGGAATGGGTATCAAGGGCACAAAAAAATTTCTGTTTTATATGAAAAAAGAGGTAAAACAATTTGTAAGAATTGTGAAATCATCTAAGAAAGCTGGATTATCCAACTTCTTAGCAGGTTCGTAAACTTCGTTTGATTTTGCAGTCTCCGGAAGCTTATTGGTGATATGATGGAAATTTCTCATCCCCTCTACTCTTAATCTCTTTACCTTTAAAGGAGGTACGATTATAAGAAACACAGTGAGGTGAGATGAGTACTGTATTCTTTTATGACGTGATCCAAAAAATCTAGTACAACGCACCTTAGCTATTAAAAGTCCCAACTTGAATTCATTTCAAAAAGGAGAGAAGGGAGAATTAACCTTCTTTGCTGGTTAATTTCTTTCCTCTAAGACAAGAATACTATTGTCCATGTGCTGTGCCCTAGATATTTTGTTAAACCTATGTCTCTATTCATAGTTATCCATTTTCTTCTTTCCATCCATGGTCCTTCCTTGACTTAACACATTTTAGAGCTTTGATATGTGAAAACAACTTGGAACTTTGTTGCAGCTATGCCAGATTGAACAGATAAAACATATATTAATTAGCCACTGGTAGAAACCAATAACTTGAACCGAGATGATTCCTTGTAAACGAATTTGCATGGGAAGTACTCCTGTAGTTGGTGTGCTAAACTTTTCAATCTGTTTAAAACAGCCTAATGCCCTAAATGTTGCTTTCTCAATGTTATGATAGTGATGTAAGATTTGTGTACGGCTATCTTTCTGTGAAAGATAACATTTTAGTTATATTGCAGGACAAACTTAAAAGAAGAGTTAGTTCTATAGGGAATGAGGAGTTGTACAAGGAGCATGGAGATCCTAAAGGCAAAAACCATATTTAATTTCTTTCATTGGTGTGGCGTGTTGGTGCAGCGTAGAAATCTTGGTTATTGGTTTTCTTTCTTACAGTGTGCTATAAAGTGTCAAATCAGTTTCATAATGTTAGTCTAGCTGTATCAGAAATCTGCATGGTTTGGTCTTTTCCTTTATTAGGACTACGGGAGGATTGAACAGCATACATCATACAGAAAGGCAAAATTTTGTCAGTTTTTTTGGCATTGATGGAATGCTCACCTCATATTGTACTTGGATTATTGGTCTTTTTTGTCTATCCAAACATTACTCATTTTATGCAACTTTGTTTTGATAATGACTGTATTCTATCAAAATGTATACAAAGATTAATCCAACTACTAATATTGTTTGTGTTGCTACATCTAGTGCAACTGCATCTATTCAGGGATAATTTGTATATGTTATCTATGGATAGGATTGCTTTAAACTTATTGTAAAGTCAGGTGTCTGTAAAACCAGGATGTAATATGGAGGTAGCTAGCAGGGTCCAGCGCATGAACATTTATTTGGGTATGGATAATGGATAGATATGTTCATGAGAAATCATGGTATGTTTATTCTTGTTCATCTTCATCTGGGGAGGCCTAATGAAAGTGCAGTGTCAGTTGGCAGTTGGCATACCACTATAGTATGAGGATTTGCTGGTTAACACTCGCTTGGGTGCAATTCTAATTGTTCATGTAGCAACTTCACAGCCTCCTCGCAGTCTGCTTGATCCCATGGATGTTTCTCAATTAGCACTTCTTTCATTGTAGGCCTCTCTGCATCTAAAAGCTCCGCAACTGCTTTGACTTCATCTCCATTCCCCTCGTTTGCAACTGATTCTGTGATTCTGTTGTATCGTCAAAATGGAAGTAAGAGGATAGGTTTGTTTGTTTTTCTACTTCTGGTCCTGGATATTGGCGTTTCTTCGGATGGTGGTTCCACTAACAACACGCGTTTCAGTCAATTGGCTTGTGGATCCAAGTAACGAGATGTACCTAGTAGCAATCAACTTTTTCCTGTCTGATCGATAGGGATCACTCTTGAAGCTCTAATATAGGACACTTTGGTACTGTATTTATCATTCGGGAATTTTTACAATGATGTTACAAGTTTTGATCTTCTGGTAGGGTGAACATAAATAATACATGATTAAACATAAATTTAGAGTTATTAAAAGTAAAATATCATATAGTAAAATTATTATGTGTTTAATTTATTGATATTAATTTAATATTTATATTCATGTATTTATGATATTTTTAATTTATTTTATATTTGCTGACATTAAAATTATGCTTAATTATGTGTGCTTACGTCGATTTAAAATGAGATCAAAATTAGCATCATAGCAATAAAACATCGGTAATGTCCTTTTATACATTTCTTTTTATTGATGGTTTTTTTGCTCATTTATTTACATCAGCTTATCTACGCATATAATTAAAACAATTTTTACAAGCTTGACAATTGCCAAAAAAAATTAGAAGAAAAAAACTTATTGATTGTTATGGCTATTACAAGATTTTTAATTATTCTCGTTAGAAGGAAAAAGAACTCTCAAAAAGAAGGTTTTGGAGTGATAAAACAAAAAGAATGGAAGGGAAGGGAAACGAAAAAGAGAAGGAAGGGGAAGAGGGGAAGAAAAATGAAGGGTTTATGAATCTTTCCCTGGTAATGCGATGGAGAGATAGAGAGAAAGAGTGAAGGAAAATGATCTTGAGATAGATGACGACTATATTGGGTGGTTTTGGACACAAATCAATGTGGCATTCACGTTTATCACAAGCTAGCGGTGGTAGGAAAATGACTACATTTTTTATTTTCTTTTGGGCAATTTCCTGTCTTCTCTTATGCTGACACTACAAGAAAAAGGGGCAACAGCGACGGATTTTTCATCGCTAATTTTTGTTTTCCGTTGCAAATAAATATTTGCAACGAAATTAGTGACGAAAATTTTCGTCGCTAATTCTATCGGTAAATTTGAAGTTGTTGAAGTTTTTCATTGCTAAAAGAAAAATTTCGTCGTTAATTCTGTCACAAATTATTTTCGTCGTTGAAAATTTTTCTCGACAGAATTCCAACGCTATTTTTATTTTTCAATTAAGCAAAAAATTCGTCGTTAAAAGGATTCACGACGGATTTTCGTCGCTAATTTATATATATTTTTAAATTAATTAAATTTTTCGTTACTAAAATGATTCAGCCACGGATTTCTGTCGCTAATTTATATATATATATATATATATATATATATTATAAACATGAAATTTAAATTGAACTTACCTTTAATGTATGTCGTATATGAGAATTGAATTTGAAAATAAAACCTAAAGTAAAAAAAAATTAAACATTATTAGTATGTAACGTACATATAACAAAATTTAACATCTACAATTACTAAAAGAAATAAACTAAATAATTAAATTATTACAAAATAAATCAAATTAGCTAACATTAATATATCTAGGTTTAAATCTTTTTAACCGACTATGTGGAGGATTTTATTTTAAGTCCTAAGTTTCCTTAGAAATTTCGGTAGCATAACAACTACAATTTGTCTCTACCAAATCTTTTTTTTTTTTGTTTTCTTCGTTAAATTAATCAATATTATTGATGAAAAGTAAACCAAGGAGGTAAGGAGTTCAAGGATACCATGATCAATATAAGAAACCTGATCTGAAACTATTCAGGACAAAACATCAAACGGATAGTGAACAAAACATCCAATATGACTACTTATTGCAAGGGCAGTATTCAGTCTTTAAACTCAAAACCAAGCCTGCCAACCAAATGTGTCTGAAAATTATTTTTGACAATAAAAATTAGACGATTAAGCAAAGTAAATTTGAACTTTCTATCAACATTTAATTTCATCATCATCTTCATATTTCATACATCTATAACATAATATTTACTAATTTAACCAGATAAAAATTTAGTTTTTTACCTCAAAGTTTTCCTAGGAAAATGGGTATTTTGTTGGCTTTGGCATTATTGGAGTTGGAGGGGGAAACGATAATCCTAGAGGGGTAGCACCAGTTGGCTGACGGTCATTGGGTTCGGATTTGGTAGCTTCCCCAGTGTTTCGCCAGTGAGTAGCGTGAAACAGACTAGACGTAGAACATATGGATTTGGGGTTTCGGGTTACACTGGGTTCGAGCAAGGGGAGGGGGGGGAAACGAAAATGCGGTTCGCTTGAAGGGGAGGAGGCCGTCGATCGGTGTGGGACGGGCTTCGGTCACCGGCAGAACAGAGAAAAACAACAGAGGAAATGGGGGAAACTGTTCCCGATTCAAGCAAGGGAGGAAAGGAAAATAAGGAGGAGCTCATCGGCGATGAGGAAGACAAGACAAGGTGGTCGGTCGGTGGAGCTAAGCTGCCGACGGTGTAGGGAATCGGCACAGAGGAGGAAAACGAGGGAAAGGGGCTCGCAGTTGCTGGGGGGTCGAGGGGGCTCGTAGTTGCTGGGGGGTTAAGGGGCTCGCATTAGATAACTTAACATTTTTTTATTAAAAAAGGATTTAGCGACGAAATTCCGTCGCTGAACTGCTTCCACGACGGAATTAAATAAAAAAATTAAGGAAAAAAGGGGGTTTTGTGAAACCCAAATTTTTCCCACTATGTTCATCATTTGGAATCATAAGACAGAGGAATTGAGCATATGAATATGAATGATGTAGTGGAGGTATGAAAATGCAGAACATGATAAATGAGGAGCAGTGATTCAAATTAAAGGGACTTAAATCGTTGGACGAAAGATACGAGTTTAAAATGAGCAAAGATAGTGGATCCAAGAAGGGAGGTCGATTTGATTTGGTCTCGAATACGTACAAGGGTAAAAAGGTTAAAAGACCTGAAATCTGGTATAAATTCAACGAGAAAATTTTGTTATAAATATGAATTTAGGAAATCTTAATCAATAAATGAGAAACTATTGAATTCCGAGTCCAATTGGTCAAGATACGAAAATATTACGATAAATCGTAATTTTCGTCTGAGACATTATACCGAAAATATGAGAAAAAGTTATACTGAAAAAAATAAAATAAGACTGATAAATTCATTAAATTGATTTAAGGAATAAAATATGATTTTTTAGATATTTTGGTATTTTATTTTATAGATATAATATCTATCTGGCCTAAATAATGCTGACGTGGAATACAAGAACTTACTGATGTGGCTATTTCAATAACAGACTACTAACAACCACAAAACTGATAACACTTCCTTCTGTGTATATCACTTTTCTCTCCTTATTTGTCTCCTTATTGTTCTAATTGTTGATTGCGATCTGCTAGGGAATCAAACTTAGATTGCATAGTATCTAGCTCTATTTGTTTCTGTTAAAGATCGTCTTTAAGTTTGCTAGATCTAGCAGTCTCAACAATAAGATCTTGTAAGACTCGATTTTTATCGTAAGAGTAAAGGGAATGAATAAAAATTTTCGAATGCATTAAAAAAATGCAAAGAATTGAAATGAAATTTTCGAACACGTTGAAGGGCAAAACGATCAAAAGATCGAAAGTTGATATAAATTCGACAAGAAAATTTAATTAAAAATATGAGATTGAGAAATCTTGATCAATAACGAAGAAATAATTAAATTTCGGGTTCAATTGATCAAGATATGAATTTAATGAAATTAATCGAAATTTTCACTCAGGACAATATCCCGAAAATACGAAGAAAATATACCGGGAAAGTGAAAAAATACATTAAATAAATTAATTAGAATAAAATATAATTTTTTTAGATATTTTTGGGATTTTAGAATAAAATAATGAATAAAATAATAATATAATAAATTATAAAAGTAAATAAAATTAAATTAAAAAAAAAGAAACGAAATCGCTAAATGAGATTTCTGCAAAAGGGGGGGGGGAGGGGAAGAAGAACGAAACCAAGGGAAACGAATTCCCTTGGCTCCGACGAGACCACCGACAGAAGACGCGAGGAGGCGGACGGCGAAGGTCAATCGGCACCCCAGGAAATCGACCCGCACACCCACAGGCGGTGAGATCGCAGGAGAACGCCGGATCGAGAGGTGACTGTTGCGGGGGAGAAGGGAAGATTCACCAGTGATGGTGCCGTTTCGACCCACACCGAGGCCCGATTTTGAACACCCAGGTGATGACGCGTCGAATAGTGCCGGAATCATGCCGGGAACAGGCCAAAAATGTCGTGAATGGTGACGGGGAAGCCTGAACCGGCACGGACCGGTTCAGTAAGAAGTGAATCGGGCTGAACCGATCGGTCTGAACCAGGTTGAACCGGACCGAACCGGTTCAGCCAAGAAAGAGAGGAAAAATAGAGAAAAAGAGAAAAAAGAAAAAGAGGAAGAATTTTTGGGGATACACCAGACTTCGGATAAGTCGATACGAGGTCAAAAGTGATCGATTTGATTTTTGAGAAATTTAATTAAATTATAATTGATAGAAAATTAACTTGGAATTAAATATAAAATTATGCAGTTCGACGATAAATTCCGAACGTGAGCCGATCGAACTTCGATTTGCGCACCATCACATAATTTCGGGTAAGTAAAACTCATTTACGACAATTTATGTAATTATTCGCGTATTAAAGATTTATTTTACGAAATTCGAATTTAATTTCGCAATTAATAAATTATATTCGTATTTTTGAATTAATTGTTGTAAATGATATACGGACTATCCAAAGAGTTTGGAACGAAGCCCAATAGGTATTGATAGCCCAATAGACCCGAAGAAAAGATTTAATAAGTGAAAACAGGCTGAAAATGGGTTGAGGCTCATTAAGGTGTAATCGAGCCCAAGAAGAGTAAACGGGTCCAACACTTTAAATTTAAACTCAATAAAGGTTAAATATGGATAAGTGTATTGTATTTAACCCGATAAATATTTATACGCAGTTCCAGAGATTGGATTGGGAGCAAATCGGACTGCGTGACGAGAGATCAGTGGAAAAGGTTATACTATACAGAAAAATGAGGTAAGGGAATTTTGTAAGCACTTAGAGATACCTGTGCGTATTTTTTGGGTTATTTACATTATGTAGAATTTCATAAGATATCTAGAAATAGAATAATAATTTTTTCAAAAATCGAGGTACATGTGAAAATTACGATTTTGCCCCTAGTTAGAAAATTTTCAAAAAGGGTAGTAAGGCTATGAAATTGCATGATTTTCATGATTTGATATTTCTATGATTATATTGCTTTAATTTAAGCAAATTATGGATAGGCTGGCTGTTTATTTCATGTTTTTACATGAAATGGTACGAATTAGGTGCCAGTTGTGATTTTTGATTTGTTTTAATGAAATTGAGCAACCTATCATGTTTTTATGAGTTTTAAATTGTGCTGGAGCACTGCTCGTACTGGATTTTATATTTTAACACATATACAGAGTACTGGAGCACTACTCGTACCGAGTTTTATAAACTTGCTTTACATGACTACCGTACTGGAGCTATGCTCGTACGTGGATTTTACTTGGTTTTATGCATTCGTACTAGAGAATTGCTCGTACATGAATTTAAATTGGATTTATAACTATTTTAAGTCGTATTGGAGCGCTGCTTGTACGCAGATTTCATTGATTTTTATGAAACCGTGCTGGAGCTTCGCTCGCACGAGATTTTTCTGATATCATGAACATGTATGGAGCAATGCTAGAGTTTCGCTCATACAAGAGTTTTATGATATGTATATGACCGTGTTGGAGCCTCTTGTAGACTGTGTGTCACAATGAGAAGATATGCTCGCACGTGTAGATTGAGACATGGGTTGGTTATCGATATGGTTTGGAGTGGGATAAGACCTATGGCAGGCATCCCCAGATCGTGATATTGGGTTCATGGAGTACGTTGTACAGTGTATGTCACACGGAGTACGCTGTACCATGTAGTCATGACTATTGTATTCACGTTACTTGATATTCTGCAGTTGTGATACCCCGCACACCGGGATTTGTGTAGCTTGGGATCACAGGGACATAATCCTCGATTGTTTTCATACAGTAACCTGCATGTCTCACATGATATATGTTTGATTGGCCTTGTTAGACCAGGGTAGACCGAGGGAGGGGTCGAGCCCCGGTTTGTGACGATTTTCATGAAATGTGGTATTAAATGAGAAATTGATGGGTTTTATGAGGAGATTAATGATTTTAAAGATGTGTTGAATCCCTTTGGAATTGTTTTGAAGAGTTTTACTGTACCGAGCATGAGAGGTTTTACATGAGATATTTTTCATGTTTTACATGCCGATTCATGTTTTACGATATAGGATATACTCATACATGGCATGGTTTTAATTGCCTCATGCTCGAGATATAAATGTTTTGCATGTCATGCCTTTACCAGCATGTAGATAGTGTAGTTATCTACCTGCTTGCATTATTGCCTTACTAAACAAGTTTCGCTCACTCTTTCATTTTCCACCCTACAGGGTACATTCAGTAGAAGAGAGTGACACTAGTCTTGCATTTCGATTATCCGCTGCTTCCTATCAAGATCAGGTATACACATTCGTATAATTTTTGTATCTGAACATATAGAGCACAGTACTGTACACGGATTGTAATATTGGGAATGTATTTAGTTAAAATGAATTGATATGTAAATGAAATATGGAAAATAGATGTTAAGGTAAGTAACATGACAGGAGGGACTAACATCGACTCATAGCCCAACTGTTAGTATTGAAACTGTTCACGACGGGTAAGGAAATGAAAAAAGTGAAAAATTTGTAGGGGTTTTTAGAAAAAATGGGTCGTGACAAGAGGTGGTATCAGAGCTGAGTTGGCCTCATATGAGTCGATATTAGTGGTTAAGTAAATTTACGTCCTCATGTACTGTGCATTATTTAGATACAATTGTGTATATCAAGGTGGAAGTGCAGCTAAGAATTTAGTTTTAAATGCAAGAATATAGTTTTTATAACTAATAGCCGCTATGGTAGAGGGGCGAGTACACATGCTCGAGGTCGTAGAGATAGGCCTGAGAATCGAATGAGTCGTCACATGAGTCTCAAGATGGGAGTGAGGTGGAGGCTGATGTTGAACATACTCCATAGGGTCCTATAAAGAGACTAAACAGTATTGAGACACGCTCCAAGAGGATGGGGTGGAGTGTAGAAAATATTTTGGAGTTGTTTACTTAATCTATAAAGGTAGTTGAGGATAGACAGGGTAAAGCCTAAACAGATACCTCAGACTATAGAGATTCTCACACCCCTCCGGTATTTAGCGAAGTAAAGAAACCAATAGTTACTAAGGACTGAGTGAATGATGAGATAACGAAGTTGTATGGATTCTTTCGGTGTATGTCGACTGAGAAAATGACTTTTAAATACGTTTATGTTAAAGGGCGAGGCGGAACATTGATGGAAGTCCACTCGACCTATTTGAAGAGTTAGACATACAGAGCCGATATGAGAAATATTTTCTGGATGTATTCCGATGACAGAATATCCCGAATATTGCTTAAAGTAAATTACAGATAAAATTTCTTATACTGCCCAGAGGCACTAGTTGATTGACGAGTATAAAACTCAGTTTATATACCTACCCAGGTATTACCCCGACACTATGGGCAGTGAGAGTCGGAAAGCCCAAAAGTTCATGTAAGGGCTCAAATTGTCGATTAGAGTTCGATTGCCCTATTAGATATAACTATCTATGCCGAGGCAGTGCGCAGACCACAGTTGTGTGAATAAGATCATGTGTTGCATGCCTCTGAGATTGGGAAAGGTAGTCAGGGTCGAAATAGAGACAAAAGAGAATAGATAATGACAGAGATGTCAGAGCAGGAAAGAGACCAGTTGGTAAGATATTAGAGTTGATGAGTCACGGGGGAAGAAGTATAAGTCGGTCGATTTTATTCAATGGAATATGAATAATTTGAAGTAATATTTGAGAATAAATTGGTTGGTTGCAAACTATGCTGTTCAGATTTCTATCCTAAGATAGTGATATGTTTACCCCTGAAAAGTATACTGTAAGTTTTGACAAGTAATAAAAAGGGGTGTAGTGATTGAAAGTCAAGGAGTAAATGATTGTACTCAAGGAATGAGTTATGACAGAGTTTGTTATAAGTGATATACGAAAGGAGATAAGTTTTGAGATGTGATAGATTCTGAATATATACAATGCACATCTTCTTTATCTTGGTATGTGTTTCTTAGAAAAATCCATGTATTCTTTCACCATTTCACCATTTCTTCATAATTTTGTTTTTATATTTATTTTTTATTTTTATACTTGCAGATATTTCGATCATGAATAGATCAAAAAGTAGAAGTCAACACTCTAAGGTATTTTGTAGTCATAAATGTTTTTATGGAATTTGAAATTTCTTAAGTTATTGGCTAAAAATACTTTATTACCTATTTGAATGCATCAATATTGAAGGAAAATAAGTTTTTTTTTTTTTTTAATTTTACCTGTGATGAAATATTATTAATAATTTTTTGGTATTCATGGAAGCTTAACATTCAAACTCTCATGCATAAATTCAATGTAAAAAATTTTTGTAAAATTTTTTAGTTTATTTCATTAAAATGAAGGGTTTTTTTTATTGAAAATTAAAATTGTTGAGTATGCAAAGAAGATTTAAATTATAACATTATTTTTTAGCATGGTGTTATAATGAATATATTTTTCTCATGCTATTTAGTTTCTAGTGTAGTTGGAGTTGACTATGAAAGACTTGATAATTATGTCCATTGCAATCCTAAGCTCAAATTGAGAATGGCCTTTATATATTTGTCAAAGTTGAGTTAGCATTTACTTTGTTTTTTAAGTTTTTTCTTTTTTGTATTGGCTAGCTTTTGATTTTATATTTGTGTGGTTGTACTTCTTGTAATAACTTATGTTACTCAGAAGCTCCATATTTCTAACTCTTGTAATATTTCATATTCTTTGGCCTCTTCATTAAGAGGCCAACCATCTCACTTCTTTACTTACGAAATATTTTTTAACAAGTTGATTTTGTTTTCAATCAAATATTATGTCTTCAAGTGAAAGGGCCTTCAGATCATGATGTCTAAACCATGCTGGAAATTAAGTAGATAGGCCATGAAAATAAATTACAAGTTAAATATCTTGTTTTATTGCTCTTAACACCATTTATCCTTGTGAATGCAAAAAACTGAAGGATTCAATCTTATACACATTTATAAACTCACAATTAAGATTTAAACTTCATCTAAATTGTTGTATCTGTTCACTTGATATTTGCTTATTGATTAAGGTTTAGAGATGTGAGAACTAATGAACGTTACATAATATGTAAATAATATCTATGCAATGTTTAGTTTTGTGAATTGATCAAAGTAAAACATCATCAATTTTTCAATTCTCTTTTAATTTTTTTTAAGAAAAATTCATATGGCATGTGAAATTATAAGTGATGATAAAGGATAAAGAGACAATAAAGAAGGGGTAGCAAAATAATGATTTTTCTCTTTTTGCATCTTGATTTGAGGTAGATTGCCCCCTTTTTTATGTTTTCAATATTAAATTTGATGTTAACTGTTGGTGCTGAAAATGGACCTAAAGGTATCGATGAGATTAAAGGAGTATAAGGAGATGAGAGGGGGTTGTGAGAGCTTGCAATTGCTTAGGGATGTGAAAATGAGGCAAAACTGGTTGCTTGTCCCTCTACTTGGTCCGAAAGGCTCCCTTAAATAAGTGAACTCATTTGATGTGGTCATCTTGGAGGATGTAACTGTATAAGCAACATTAATATAATAAGGCCTAGCCTGATTAGCAAGACTTGGGTGTAGGTTGTGTGGTGTAACCGATGTGTCAACCTGACCGTTAAGAGCTTTTTGTCGCACTCTAACCATATTACTCAAGTTTGAACTTCTACGATATTTTCATAGAATTTTGAAGTTTGGACTTATGGAAATGACTTAGATTTGTTGTTTGGTAGATTTTCATTCTTATTGCAGAAAATCATACATTGATGAAATGACAAATTGTGCTACATTTTTCAATTTCTTTAGGTTTTTAGTATAAAATGTGCATCTTATGTTGACTATTTTTTCTGTTCGAGGAACAAACTTGCAGCAGTATAAGAATATTTAGAGGAGTCAAATGGGCCATGTGTTTTAATGGGTCGTGATGACACTGTCCATGAAAATTAAAGATGTGGCCCAGCATGACACATTGCCCATAGCACTAATAGGATGTGTTAGGCCAAGCATAGTATCATTTTTTGTGTTGTGTCGTGCTAATCACGATTCATTAATAAATTTTTAGATTTTTTTATTTTTAAAATTTTTTATTTATTAATTTAAATAACATGCAAGGTAAATAAATATAAAATAAAAAGACACATAATTCACTTTAGCAAAATGTCTATATCCATGAGAAAATATAATAATATATATTAAATAAAGATATGAAAATTTACAATCATGTAAGGAAAAATGCCTATATCCAATAGAAAATAATAAAATTTACTTAATAAAGATGTCGAAATTTATAATCCCAAAAAAGGGATAACCCGATAAAAAAGCTTATGGCAATAGTGAAATATTTTCTGCACTTAGGCTCATGGTTCCTATTTGAAATTCTCTTTTACTTTAGTTGTTATAAAAAATTTAATTGTTAATTGTAAAACCTTATAAACTATTGAATTTTTTTCTTATGTTATGCGAGAGGACATTTTAACCCTGCTCATGGCAATAGTGAAATATAAGTCTTGAAATTCTTAGGAAATTTTTTATTTCTTTTTTAAATTTTGCTCCATTTTTCTCTACCAGAAAGTTTAGGAAAAGTGGCCCCATCATTGTATTTTGTTTCAAGCAAAATCAATGTCAGACTAAGCTTCAACTTTTTGGATTTGGTAACTTTTTTAACTTTTTCTTTACCATCTTTCTACTCTGTTCATATTTATCATTGGTTCATTATCAAGTAGAGGTGTTTTGTTGGAGTTTTTCTATAAAAGGTGAGTGTTTGAAGGTTATAAGTTAGTAATGAAATTTCTTCTTTGTTAAAAGTTCTGATGATTTTTGTATAAAATAGTAAACCTTGAAGTACTATGTTTGATACTTAAAGGTTGAATATTTAATTATTTCATTGAAGTTTTTAAGTTACTCAAATGTCTATCAAGATCTATGCTTTCTTTGTTTGACCTATTTAAACCCACTTCAAGAAAGAGAAATGTTTTCGATGTTAAAATAGTGCTTTTGCTTTAGGTTTAGATGTTGATTTCACAAGATGTTTTTATTTTTTATTTTTATTTTTTGTCTGATATTTTGGTGGGTTTTTAACTATATAAAGTGGCGTTGGGTTTTTGAATTATAATTTAAGTACTAGAAATACTGTTGCTTTCAGATAAATTTTCTTTTTTGGGATTTTTCTTAGTTCATAAGTGTAAATACCGTAAAATTTTTTATACATTTGGTGTTGTCTATAAATATTAAACGTGTAATTATGGGTGAATTAATTTAAATATAAATATTAGATTAATCGAAGAATTTGATCAAATATATAGATATACATATCTATGTTTGTGTGTAATATTTCAATTATTCTTCAAGATCGATATATATATATATATATATATATATATATATATATATATATATATATATATATATATATATATATTTTGCTCCTAAACACCTCCCTCAATTGTCAGTTCTTAGGCTGCCGAAGCCTTCCCCATCCATTTCCCTTTTATATCAGCTATTCCTATCATATTTTCTTTTGCTTCATGGCTCTCGACCCGTGTATATATATATATATATATATATATATATATATATATATATATATATATATATATATATATATATATTGCTTCATGGCTCTCGACCCTATATATATATATATATATATTTGCTATCGGACTGATGCCTACTGTAAAGACTAAGAGTTAGCCTGAAGGGTGTAATAAAATATATGAGAGTGGCAGTGATGGGTCTGAATCAACCGAAAAGAGAGGAGGAAAACTTGGAGTTGGTGGAGTGCTAGCTTTGGAAAAAGGGGAAAGATAAAGAAATGAATAAAATGTAAGCAAAACTAGGGAGATGACAGAACAGTAGGAGGGAAGGGAACGAAGCCAAAAGGTGGAAGGGTCTAAAAAAAACTGAACTAAAGGTAACAGAGAGTAGGTGGCGAGACAGAAGGGTAATGACTAAAGAGTTAATAACTACTGAACCTTGTTGAAGAAACAAACCGATCCAGTACTGAGGAGTAAGTAAACTGCAGATAAAGGAAGCCAGGCCAGAGCAGAAAACGTGAGGAAGAGGTTGGAAAAATGAAGTGGAGTAGGGAGGAGACACTGAAGCTTAGGAATTCAGAGACAAGAACGAGGAGCAGAAGAAACAATAGTGGACAGTTAACCCGAGGTGTTAGGTAGAACCTATATAGATATATATACATAAAAATCATCGATGCTGGCAACCGGCTGGAGACACAATACAGGGACATAACGTGGATTGATATATATATATATATATATATATATATATATATATATAAAAGCTAGGACAGTGGAAGAAACAACAGAGAACAGAGAAGAGAAAGAAGAAAATAGCGTGAAGGCTGTCTAGCTACTCGAGAATGCTAACCAAATAGTAAAAGAAAGAGAAAGGAAGAAACAGAGACGAACAGAGGAACCAGGGCAGAAACGAAAGGGAAAGAGAAGAGAAGAGAGGGTTGAAAACAAAACCAAAGGAGAGGCAGTAAACCCAAGAGAACGAAAGGAAGAGTTGAAACCGTGTGAGCAAGAGGAGAGTCTAAAACAGGATAGAAAAGCTTGAAACAATAAGCTAAAGCTGGAGAAAAACAAGAGGAGCTGAAAACAGAGGCTTGCGAGGGAGCTGAAAACCAGTGAAGCAGGGGACTGCGAGAAGATTAAGCTGAAGCAGTGGCCAGCTGAGGACACTGCATCCTGTTGCAGCGACGGAGCAGGCAGACCAGGCTGCTGTTATGTACGCAACTATAGGGCTCCGAAAACAGGAGGGTCTCTCTCGGTCCTTCTAGAAGTCCGGACACCTTGATTGGACAATGACGAGAGGCTAGAAGGAAGACGACGATGGTGGTGGCCGGACCGTGAACGAGGAAGAGTGGCAGAATCGGGAAAGAAATGAAGGAAACAAAAATATAGTGATGAACAGTGAGCTCGAGTTAAGCAGAGAAGAAACGAGGAAGAAAGAAGAAGGAGAAGGAAAGAAAGCCGCGCGCCAAAACCACAAAAAAAAAAAAAAAAAAAAGAGGCTGGAAAGAAGAAAGGAAGTTTGAAAAAAAAAAAAGAAAAGAGAAAAAAAGAAGGTATATATATATAGAAATAGAAATATTGAAGATGAAGTAGTGTACACAAGAATTTGGGAAATATGGGGAAAGACAGCCAAAAATATTTATTCGAAATTCGGAGAAATTAACTAAGTGGATCGGGCTCGTCGACTCACTACGTTGAGACAATCGAAGACTACGGACAGGCAATGAGGTAAGGAAATCATGCAAGTTTTTAGAGATAATTGTATGTATTTTATGATTTTGAGTAGCTAAATAGTTACTGTAAAGATAGAAATTTTCTATATTACCCCAACTTATAGATTGAATCGTACCGTAAAGTGTTGAAAAATCATAAAGCATAAATTGCATGTTTTCAGTGTTTTCATCGTCGAATGCTGTTTTCAACAGTATATGGATAGGTCGGCTATTGTTTTCACTGTCTGCATAAAATAGCACGTTTTACGAAGTTAAATGTGTTCGAGTGGGAGAAATTTCATGATGGGTGACCTCTCGGGAAGTCTCCACTCATATATCGTTTATGCACTATTTTTGTACAGGACATCGGTTTCTATATTATTTTTGAAAGAATTGAACTGCCTATCTGATTTTCGAATGAAACGGTGCTGAAGTAAATGCTGACTGTATCGCACGGACTGACTCGCACTGACGAGATGTGCTTAAGCGCGTGTTGGCTGTGTTGCACGGCTTGACTCGCACCGACGAGACGTGCTTGAGCGCGTGCTGACTGTGTGTTGCACAACTTGACTCGTACTGACAAGACATGCTTGAGCGCGTGCAGACTGTGTCGCATGGTCCAACTCGCACGAGATTTTTATATGATTTATGAGAAAAAGATCGTACTGGATTTTGAGACTAAGGTGATGACGGAGATTGATGTTGAGGGGGTAAATCCTTGAGATTACTCAGTACCCTCAATCATATTATATTGTATTAGGGTCCATGGATGTACGTTGTACCGTGTGGATACAAATGGAGTACGTTACACCGTGTATTGAGTCTTCGGACTACTGAACTGAACTGTACTGTATTGATTGACCGACAGGTTGGACTGACTCATCCCTCCTGATGTGTATAACACTCGCACACACTTGGCCCGTGAGGCGCGGGGTCACTGACTATGGCCATATGTCAACTGTACTGCTATTGACTGAATCCTACTGTTATTGACTAAATCCTACTGTTATTGATTGAATCTCAGCCTAATCTTAGCGAACTGAATTGTTTATTGAAAGAAAAGTGAATTGAACTGTTTTACTGATTGAATGTATCGTTTTAAAGAAACGAATTCAAGTGTTTTACTGCGTTGACTGAACAGTAAATGGTTTTATTGTACCGACTATATTTAACGCATATGTTTTACATATGTTAAAGTATTGGAAATGGAGTGTGATTGAAAGTATTTATCAAAGAAAGTGCATCGATTGTAAATCTTTTTTAGTGTTAACAAAATGAATTATATGCATGTGTTTTAAAGCGTTTTATAACTGATCATAACATGCATTATAAGCATGTTGATAGTATGGTTGTCTATTGCTTACATAAGTTTCTTACTGAGCGCGTTAAGCTCACTCCCTACTTTCCTCCACAGAGTCCCAGCAGTAACTTGGACGCTTCCATTAGTAAGGCATGTCGCACAGCTATGGTTTTGCGGAGTATTTTTCTGCGTTAAGGGTATATCCAGTTGTAAAAAATTCTTTTGTATCTAAAATTTTTATAAGTACAGTAATGCATACGAAATGTGTATGGGGAAAGTGAACATATTTTGTTTAAATTGTTACTAAGAAAGAAAAATTAATTAGACTGAGTATTATTTTGACATAATATCGACTTGTAGCCCAACCAAAATGTCTATAAATTTGGGTTGTTACAAAAGTGATATCAGAGCTAGATTGACCTGATACGAGTCGATATTAAAAGTGAGAAAATTTGAAAAGTTCACATCCTCAGCATTATTGTACATTATTTAGATATAAACGGGTATACCTAGCTGTGGTCTATTAAAAATTACGTCATTGAAGGAAGGGAAACTGATAGATATGGTTGGACAGTATCAGAGCCATACTAATAAATGAAAATGAATCGTTCCTTGAGACCGTAGAGGTAGGCCCTAGAGATGTAATGAACCCTTGTCTGAGTGTACACCTTATAGTTTCACTGAAAATATTTGGAGTCCGCTTCATAAAAATTGAGCGAGACATGAAAATAGTGATGATATTGTCGGGTCAAATGATAGTGGCCCCATGGTAATGATAACGATTGAGGTGTGACAGGGAGCAAGATTGAGACAACTTCAAAAAACAGTACACTATTATATACTAGAGTCAAAATTCAAATGTGATGAAAAACTGAAATAAATGAATTGGAAGAATTTATATGGATTCGTTGGGTACGATTGTAAACTTAATGGAGGCAACTTCAGAAGTTTAAGCCTCCATTTTTCAATAAGGTTAAGAATTCAGTGATTCAGAGGATTGGATGAATGAGATAAAAAAGCTTGATGATTTTAGAAGTAACTCTACCGAGGAAGTTATTTTTGTAACTTTTGTGTTAAGAATTGGAAAAGCCACATGGATTTGTAGAGTGCACTACTATAAAAAAGTAGCTTTTGTAGCATCAGTATCGAAATGGAAAGTCAAGCTCGGAGGGAAGTCCCCCAATTTAATTCGAGAGCCGGCACCAAAAAATTTCATGAATATGTTTCTGGAAGTCCTTAGATGGCAACACATTCCAGATGAAACAAAGTGGGAATTATGTATGAAATGATTGCAATCGGACATAAAGTAACAAGTCTGTGGATAGATATGAAATTAAATTTATAGTGTTGGAAGAAGCATAATCCAGATAAGTGGAGATGTGAAATGGAGAAAGTCCAGGAAACTTGTAGGAGGTATTAAGATCCTCAATCGAGCTAAATTAGCTCCATTAGATGTTATTTTGAGGAAGTAGTGTACAAGGTGCAACTGTGATGATATGAAATGTATATTTCGAGGTTACTAAGAAAATGAAAAAGTAAAGAGTGTAACAGAAAAGTGATGTACTAAGGAAACAGTGAGAGTGATAGAGTAAAGTCACTGTAACTGAAAAGATGAATTACAAATTTAAAAGTATAAGTGAAGGTCACACTGCTTACATAATTGATAAAGTTAGGGTGTGTTCGGATTAAAAGGACACCCCAGTAGACAGAGGGATTTTCGACACGTATTCGGATGATCTATCAGAGTTACTACTAAATTGAAAGGTGAAGTTCTGAAATTGATTTAGCACTGGGTATCGAATCAATTATTCACACCATGGTACTCAGTGGCTTTGATTGAATTAGAAATGCTAAAAAAAAATTACAGGGATTACATGAAAAGGAGATTATCGGACCAGGTGATCCACTTTGAAGTGTACTGGCGTTAACTTTTAAGGAGACTATGAGCCTTTTGGATCGCTTTGTATTAAAAATGAGAGTTAATTGGATTCTCCCAAAACAAAGGTTATAGGCCAGCGGGAAAGACCCAAGCTATTAAGAGGATTCAGAATTGTAAGAATATAAAGAGACTTTGGAACATGAAATACATTTCAAATCTAAGAATTGAAATTTGTGTGTGCTAATGTTTTGGATGCAAGGCTTAATTTGAGTAAGGAAATAATTCCGTTAAAATTGATATACGAAATGAGATAAGTTTAGAAGTGTGATAAATTTTGAATACAAGTTATATTGGAATAAAAGGTGTATACAAGGTAAGAATATCTCTGGTATGTGAAATGAATTCGAATTAAGTGTTACGAATTGAAAATGGATTGTGTTCAAAGGATAAATGTGAAATTGTGATAAGTTTTGGTATCTTACTTCTTGTTGGGACTAAACCTTGAACCCTTATATTCATAACCAGTTTATGTGGTCAAGTCTGATGACTAAGCCTGAAAGACTTGACAACGTCTAGAAGTACCTTGATCCATAACCTATAAATTGAAATTGACAGTTGTAATATTCGGATCTGAAATCAGGATACCATTAATTGTGCGGTGAAGAATTGTGGAAGTTTACTCATCATGAATGTTTAAATATTAAACTTCACAAAGGCTGTCAAATATAAGAAAAAGGGAATGACTCGAGTTAGTGCTTTGAGCAGAAGTGATTTCGGGATGGCATCATGTATATTGGTCAGGGACATGTGTTGTTGAATTATTGGTGGACCTCGACTTAGATGTGGTCATTTCCTTGACACTGACATTAGTTACATGGTGGCTAGCCTGAGATTAAAACTGGACTTGATTGATCGAATCGAACAGGCTCAGCGTATTGATAAGTACCGTATTGATGTAGCAAATCAGACCCAAATGGGTGCTGCAACTAGCTTGAGTATTGGTACTAATAATTTATTGAGATTTAAAAACAGAATTATGTACCAAATGATCTATAGTTAAAGAAATTGATGTAGTCGGAAGCTTCTTTATGGGGATATACTCCGCAATCCGGAGAATGGTAAATGACTTATCAAATCTCTTGAAGGTATATTGGTAACTAAGTATGATAAGAGGTATAACTGAATGTATGTACGATAAGTGTCTCATATGTTAGTAGGTTAAGGTAGAGTACAAGAAACATATGGGGTTATCACAACCTTACCCATGCTAACATGGAATTGAGAGCATGTGCCCAGGATTTTAAAGAGGGCTCCTGGAAGAAGCATTTGCCATTAGCAGAGGTTATATATAATAACAGTTACTACCTTAGTATCGAGATGACACCGTATGAAGCGTAGTGTGACAAAAAATGTCATTCACCGAATGGATTGAAGAAATAAGTGAAAGGAAGATAATTGTTCTCGATTTGGTTGAGCAAGCTTATGAAGAAGTACAATTAAGATTTGAAAATGAAGGGAAAGCCAAGTCCTCGATACATTAGACCTTTCAAGGCCTTAAACCGAGTGAGAGATGAGCTAATGATTGGCATTGCCACCAGAGTTATCGGGTATCCACAACGTGTGAGATCTGAGAATTTTAGATATATTTTAATGATGTAATAAGAATTTGAAGTGTAATTTATTGAGCTAAGTGAATTGTGGGAATGATAATTGGATATTTATATGTTAAGTGTTAAAATAAGTATGAAGTTATGAGGACAGATCGATCTGGTGAGTTAAAAATGACGAGGAAGTAGGAATTTGAGGAGCAGATCGATCTCCAATGGAAAAGGATCGATCTCCTTATGATTCTGTTTGAGAGAAGATCGATCTCCAAATGATTCTGTTTGGGAGAAGATCGATCTCCTCAAGGAGCAGATCGATCTCATAAAGCCATAAAGAGATCGATCTCACCCCTCGACAGATCGATCTCCTAGGCATAAAATTGCCCAAATCGTCCCAAAAATTTAAATGCAGATCGATCTCACCAAGAGTCAGATCGATCTCCTACCCTCAGCCTATATAAGGAACCCCTGTTTTTCTCCTGCAATCTCACTTTCTCTCTCTTTCAACCCCAATTTTCACCGAAGCCTAGCTTTCTCACTCCTCCAAAGCACCCATTTCTGGTCAAATCAGAAGTTGTGGCAAGAAGGAAAGTTGTTCCTTATCAAAGGGAGAACAACATACTTGGAAATCGAAGGACGAATCGAATCGAGGCGTGGGTTGTGCGTCTCACAAGCTTTGGGTAATTTCTAAACCTCGATCTTGATATTTGAGATGATTTTGATGATAATGGTGGTTGTCATTGTGTTGAAATAGCTGAGAAATGATTAGGGATTGATGAAATTGCAATGTGGTTGGAGTGATAATGATATTTAGCAATTTTGGGAATTTGAGCTATAAATAGAAATTTAGACAATGTGGTGAATTAGCATAGATAATTGGCATGAGAAATGTAGAACGTTGAGATGTTGTAAATGACAGTGTAGTTTGGGGTAGAGTTACGAGAATCAAGAGATTTGAGGTGTTATGAGCAATTATGCTCGATTTTGAGAATTGAGGTTGATGAGATAATCGAGTATTGATGTTTTAACATCGTTTGGACAGCTCGGGAGTTCCAGAGTGGAATGCGAGGCTAGTCCGTGATACGGGGGAAACGATTGCACTATACGAGGTGCAAAGAGGTAAGGGAAACTAAACCATTTGTGTATGTGATTTGCGATCTATTATAGCATGAATTGTGATTTATAAAACAAGCATGTTGAGTGTTGTGTTGTGATACAATTGCACATGATTTTTATAGCCGGTTGGAGCCTAATGTTTTTATGATTTTATAACTGGGCTCTACGTTAAGGTAATATTGAGATTTGAGAAATGTGTGCGTGTTTTGCCGGTTGGGACTCGGTTTTAATATGTTTTGTGTTGAGTACAAAACGGTTTTCAAATGAGTTTTATGAAAGAAAAACCGCTATGAGTTCTACGTGAAGGCAAACTAGTCTTATGTGATTAAGACTTAGGTATGTAATTCTGAGTACACACCGGGCATTGCTCTGGTAGCATGTAAGCCCGATTCTTCTCCGTTCTGGTAACGTGAGAATAACCCATTCTGTGGCTATGCCACGTATACTTGGTGGCCGTTACCACGTGAGAAACCCCATTTGGTGGCCGTTACCACGTGAAAACCCTATTTGGTGGCCGTTGCCACGTGAGAAACCCTATTTGGTGGCCGTTGCCACGTGAGAACCCTATTTGGTGGCCGTTGCCACGTGAGAACCCTATTTGGTGGCCGTTGCCACGTGAGAAACCCCTATTTGGTGGCCGTTGCCACGTGAGAAACCCTATTTGGTTGCCGTTGCCACGTGAGAAACCCTAATTGGTGGCCGTTGCCACGTGAAACTCTATTCAGTGGCTATGCCACGTGTGTTTAGTGGCTATGTCACGTGTGAATTTAAATCGGTAGCTATGCCACGTGTAAATTTAAATCAGTGGCTATGCCACGTGTGTTTATTGGCTGCGCCACGTGCATTATTATTACAGTGATTTTATCACGTTAATTGAGAAAGCGTTTATCGCATTATTTTCACATGCTTTGTTATTGCTCTAGACTGAGCCTTTTTACTTCATGTTTTCACATGATTTGAGACATGAGAATGTCGTTTTGAGTACTTTCATGCTATGGTTTTCAAATGAGATTAATGAGTTTCACATACAAATAAATATTTTGTGATGTGCATTTTGGTTTATGAAATGAGTCCCTTACCCCCTTTACTGAGCGATTTAGAAGCTCACCCTGTTTTCTTTCCCCCCAGATTTCTTCAAGTGAAAAAGGTTTTCCTGCGACATACGGAGTAGTGGCTAGTGGAAGACTTGAGCTCCAGGCCATATATTGTATTTGAGGTATCTTTTATCTTTTCATGTACCCAGACAATTACTGTAATTGCAGACACTTGATGTATAACATTGTATGGGATATATTAGAATTAATTAACTTGAGATTAAGTAATGTATATGATATAATATATACTATTCAATGACGAGATCCTGAGGTATAATATAGGTGATGATGTATGACACTGCACAGGAATGCACTCTTAATTGTGAATTAATGAATAAAGAGTCTTAAATTAGCCCTATTTTCCGCACTTTCGGGACGTGACAGAGTTTTCTTCGTATCAGAGCTTAGGATGTCTAGTACTGTCAGTGTCGGTTAAGTGGATTAGAATACATCCCAAGTGTCTGTAATAGTCTGGTCATGAACTGAAATTGAGGATTGAGATTTCAATCGATTTTGATATGTACGCGCAGGAGACGAGTTAAGATAGAGAATGAGTGGACGACGAGGTCGTTCGAGGAGGCAGGCAGAGTCCCCTCCGCCACCTGTCCCACAACCAGAGAGTCCTAACTCTCGATTTAATCGGATTGAGATCGATGTGAGGCAAGGTTTTGAGCAGATGGCAGCGTTATTCGCGCAACACTTTGGAGTTAATGCCTCGGGTACTACTCCTACACCACCACAAGGACCTCCCATACCCCCAATACCTCCCGTCACTCAGCCTGATGATAGAAGTATGGTCCGACTGAAGGATTTTCTGAAGATGAATCCACCCGTGTTTAGGGGAAAGAAGGATCCTACAGAGGCTGAGGAGTGGCTGACGGAGTTGAGAATTATATTTGATTATCTGGGGTGCACCGATGCTGAGAGGGTCAGTATGAGTATCTATATGTTGAAAGGGAGAGCTCGAGATTGGTGGGGTACTACCCAAGGTATTCTGATGTCCCGCCAGGATGTGATTGGTTGGGAAGAGTTTCAGACAGCCTTTAGGACCCAATATGTACCACGAGCCGCCCAGAGAAAGAAACATGCCGAGTTTTTAAGTTTGGTACAGGGTGACATGTCTGTGGATGACTATGAGAGCCAATTCACAGCGCTATTGAGATATGACCCAGAGACCTTTAAGAATGAAGAGCTCCGCACAGAGAAATTTGTGTATGGATTGAAGCCCATCATCAGAGATAGATTGATAGGGCTATGTATTACTGAGTTTGGAGATGCTCTGAGACGAGCACAAGAGATTGGAAGAGGAATTGAAATGGTACAATCCTAGAATGAGCTCAGAGCGGTGAATAGAGATAAGGGCAAGAGGCCAGCACTTTTCCAAACAGAGGCTCGGAGAGGTTCCTTTTGAAGAGGAAGGATTGAGGTACAGAAGGGCAGATTAGAGAGACCTGGAGGGTACCCTAACATTAGAGAGACCCCTCGAGATGTCAGGCCAGAGACAAGATTTTATAGAAATTGTGGCCGAATGCATGAGGGAAGTTGTACTGGGTCGATCCATGGATGTTTTAGATGTGGAGACATGGGTCACATGGTGAAGGATTGCCCTCAACCTCAGAAACCACATGTCTTGGAGCCCACTAGACAACAGCCTCAGAGAGTGAATCCCCCGAGACGGGCCACCACTGCAGAGAAAGGAAATAGACCTGTTACCCAAGGACGTGTGTTTGCCCTAGATAAGGAGACTGCTGACACTTCTGCAGAAACTATAAGAGGTACACTCTCTGTCTGTAATCATAAGGCTCATGTGTTGATTGATTCAGGATCCACGCATTCATTTATTTCTGAGCATTTTGCATGTAGATTAAACTTGAAGTTTGAACCTCTAGAATATATACTACATGTAAATACCCCTATGCGTGAATCCCAGAGAACTGAGTTAATCTGTAGAGGATGTGAGATAAAGGTGGGAGATAGAGGGATGTTAGCAGATCTAATCATGTTGAATATACATGGATTTGATGTAATTTTGGGAATGGATTGGTTGGCAGCCAATCGAGTGAGCTTAGATTGCTACACTAAGGTTGTAACTTTCTCCCTACCTGAACCTTACAGTGTACGATTGAGATATTGAGGAAATGAATATGTGGAATTCTAGTAAGTAATTTGAGAATTTTGATATTATTTTGGAGAATATTAAATATGCTTGTTCATGTGAAGGTTATGAGACACTCATCTCAGACGATGAGCGGGAACATCCGAGGATTGAGGATATACCTGTGGTGTGTGAATTTCTGGATGTTTTCCCAGATGAATTACCAGGTTTACCACCAGAGAGAGAGCTAGAGTTTACCATTGATTTGGTACCAGATACTTAGCCGATCTCTAAACCTCCCTACAGGATGGCATTAGTGAAACTTGAGGAATTGAAGAAACAACTACAGGAGTTATTGGATCAAGGGTTCATTAGGCCCAGTGTTTCACCGTGGGGAGCACCGATTTTATTTGTCAAGAAGAAGGATGGTAGTCTCAGATTATGCGTAGACTATCGGTTGTTGAATAAAGTCACGGTGAAGAATAAATACCCACTGCCCAGGATTGATGATCTAATCGATCAACTAAGAGGGGCCTCAGTCTTTTCTAAGATTGATTTGAGATCGGGCTATCACCAATTGAGGATCAAGGAAGAAGATATTCCCAAGACGGCCTTCAGGACGAGGTATGGCCATTACGAATTTCTGGTGATGTCCTTTGGATTGACGAATGCCCCTGCAGCATTTATGAGATTGATGAACGAGGTGTTCAGAGACTATCTGGATAAATTTGTGATAGTCTTTATTGATGATATCCTGGTATACTCTCAGTCGTATGAGGAGCATGCACAGCATTTGTGGTTAGTACTTCAGATACTTCGAGATAAGAAATTATATGGGAAGCTTAGTAAGTGTGAGTTTTGGCTGGATCAAATAGCTTTCCTTGGTCATATAGTCTCAGAGGAAGGAGTATCAGTGGACTCAAGCAAGGTGGATGCTGTGCTTAATTGGGAGAGACCGAGGACAGTTACTGAGGTACGAAGCTTCCTTGGTTTGGAAGGGTATTACAGAAGATTTGTGGAAGGATTTTCCCGGATTGCCGCCCCTTTGACTAAGCTCACGCACAAAGAGACTCCATTTATATGGACTGATCAATGTGAGCTCAGTTTTCAGGAATTAAAGAGGAGGTTGACAGCGGCACCTGTGTTAACTATTCCTGAGGGATCAAGAGGATTCTCGGTGTATAGTGATGCATCTCATCAAGGATTGGGGTGTATGCTTATGCAGCATGGAAGAGTGGTCGCATATGGATCGCAACAGCTAAAAGACCATGAGCGGAATTACCCCACGCATGATTTGGAGTTAGCCGCTGTGGTATTTGCTTTGAAAATCTGGCGACACTACTTATATGGGGAAAGATTCCAGATTTTCACTGATCACAAGAGTTTGAGATATCTCTTTGATCAGAAGGAGTTAAACATGAGACAAAGGAGATGGATGGAACTCCTTAAGGATTATGACTGCGAGATTCTATATCATCCGGGTAAGACGAATGTGGTTGCTGATGCCCTGAGCAGGAAGAGTATGATATCTGCTATGATGATCAAGAAATGGGAATTACTGGAGCAATTTGTCGAACTTCGGATCAGAGTTAAAGAGATAGAGACTGGATTTGTGGCTAGCTTGCGAATAGAGCCCAGGATCATGGATCAGATTAGAACTGGACAGCGCAGTGATCAGAGATTGATAGATATGATTAGCCAAGCTGAACAGAGTTCGCAGTCGGATCTCACAGTCAGTGAGGATGGATTGTTGAGATTCAGAGGACGGATTTGTGTACCAGACGATGATACCCTGAAGAGACAGATACTGAGAGAATACCACTGCTCGCGATACACCATGCACCCAGGGAGTACTAAGATGTACCGAGACTTGAGAAAGGTGTATTGGTGGAGTGGTATGACGCGAGACGTGGTAGAGTATGTGGCCAGGTGTTTAGTATGCCAGCAAGTGAAAGCTTAGCATCGGAAGCCCGGAGGACTACTACAGCCCTTACCTGTACCTACATGGAAATTGGAGCATGTCACTATGGACTTTATTATGGGTTTACTAAGGACCCGAAGAGGTCATGACGCGATATGGGTCATTGTGGATAGATTGACCAAGAGTGCCCACTTCCTTGCCATCAAGAGCACAGATACTGTGGATGCCTTAGCTGAGCTGTATGTCAGCGAGATAGCTAGATTACATGGGGCTCCAGTGAGTATTACTTCTGATAGAGATTCCCGGTTTACTTCTAGATTTTGGACCCAGTTTCAGGAGTCCATGGGATCTCAATTGAGTTTCAGTACCGCCTATCATCCTCAGACAGATGGTCAGTCAGAGAGGACTATTCAGACCCTGGAGGATATGTTGAGGGCGTGTACGATGGATTTTAAGGGATCATGGGATGATCACCTGCCCCTAGCAGAGTTTGCATACAATAACAGCTATCATGCGAGTATTGGAATGGCACCTTTTGAGGCTCTATATGGTAGGAGGTGTAGATCCCCTGTAGCTTGGGAAGAAGTCGGTGACAGAAAGATAAATGCTCCCGAGCTTATTGAGCAAGTCGTACAGAGTGTGAAACTCATATGTGAGAGGTTACGGGCTGCACAAAGTAGACAGAAAAGCTATGCGAATGTGCGTAGACGGCCACTCGAGTTTAAGGTTGGTGATGCAGTATTTCTGAAAATATCACCGAGTAAGGGTATCATGCGATTTAGGAAGAAAGGGAAATTGAGTCCTCGATACGTAGGACCATTCGAGATTCTTGAGAGAGTGGGAGAGGTAGCTTACAAATTAGCATTTCCCCCACAGATGTCCGGAATACACAATGTTTTTCATGTGTCTATGTTGAGGAAGTACCACCCGGACCCTTCTCATGTCATAGAGTATGACGAGATGGACATTCAAGAGGATATGAGCTACACTGAGGAACCCGTCCAGATTCTCGATAGAAGAGAGAAGGTACTGAGAACTAAGAGCATCCCATTAGTGAAAGTTTTGTGGAAACATCACTCAATGGAAGAGGCAACGTGGGAACTAGAGAATCTCATGAAGGAGAAATACCCCCATCTATTCGACTAGTTGAGTTGAATTTGGAGGACCAAATTCTATTTAAGGTGGGGAGGATGTGAGATCTGACAATTTTAGATATATTTTAATGATGTAATCAGAATTTGAAGTGTAATTTATTGAGCTAAGTGAATTGTCGGAATGATAATTGGAGATTTATATGTTAAGTGTTAAAATAAGTGTGAAGTTATGAGGACAGATCGATCTGGGAGAAGGAGAGATCGATCTGGTGAGTTAAAAATGACGAGGAAGGAGGAATTTGAGGAGCAGATCGATCTCCAATGGAAGAGGATCGATCTCCTTATGATTCTGTTTGAGAGAAGATCGATCTCATGAGAAAGAGATCGATCTCCAAATGATTCTGTTTGGGAGAAGATCGATCTCCTCAAGGAGCAGATCAATCTCATAAAGCCATAAAGAGATCGATCTCACCCCTCGACAGATCGATCTCCTAGGCATAAAATTGCCCAAATCGTCCCAAAAATTCAAATGCAGATCGATCTCACCAAGAGCCAGATCGATCTCCTACCCTCAACCTATATAAGGAACCCCTATTTTTCTCCTGCAATCTCACTTTCTCTCTCTTCCAACCCCCATTTTCACCGAAACCTAGCTTTCTCACTCCTCCAAAGCACCCATTTTTGGTCAAATCAGAAGTTGTGGCAAGAAGGAAAGTTGTTCCTCATCAAAGGGAGAACAACATACTTGGAAATCGAAGGACGAATCGAATCGAGGCGTGGGTTGTGCGTCTCACAAGCTTTGGGTAATTTCTAAACCTCGATCTTGATATTTGAGATGATTTTGATGATAATGGTGGTTGTCATTGTGTTGAAATAGTTGAGAAATGATTAGGGATTGATGAAATTGCAATGTGGTTGGAGTGATAATGATATTTAGCAATTTTGAGAATTTGAGCTATAAATAGAAATTTAGACAATGTAGTGAATTAGCATAGATAATTGGCATGAGAAATGTAGAACGTTGAGATGTTGTAAATGAGAGTGTAGTTTGGGGTAGAGTTACGAGAATCAAGAGATTTAAGGTGTTATGAGCAATTATGCTCGATTTTGAGAATTGAGGTTGATGAGATAATCGAGTATTGATGTTTTAACATCGTTTGGACAGCTCGGGAGTTCCAGAGAGGAATGCGAGGCTAGTCCGTGATACGGGGGAAACGATTGCACTATACGAGGTGCAAAGAGGTAAGGGAAACTAAACCATTTGTGTATGTGATTTACGAACTATTATAGCATGAATTGTGATTTATAAAACAAGCATGTTGAGTGTTGTGTTGTGATACAATTGCACACGATTTTTATAGCCGGTTGGAGCCCAATGTTTTTATTAGTTTATAACTGGACTCTACGTTAAGGCAATATTGAGATTTGAGAAATGTGTGCGTGTTTTGCCGGTTGGGACTCGATTTCAATATGTTTTGTGTTGAGTACAAAACGATTTTCAAATGAGTTTTATGAAAGAAAAACCGCTATGAGTTCTACGTGAAGGCAAACTAGTCTTATGTGATTAAGACTTAGATGTGTAATTCTGAGTACACACCGGGCATTGCTCTGGTAGCATGTAAGCCCGATTCTTCTCCGTTCTGGTAACGTGAGAATAACCCATTCTGTGGCTATGCCACGTATACTTGGTGGCCGTTGCCACGTGAGAAACCCCATTTGGTGGCCGTTGCCACTTGAAAACCCTATTTGGTGGCCGTTGTCACGTGAGAAGCCCTATTTGGTGGCCGTTGCCACGTGAGAACCCTATTTGGTGGTCGTTGCCACGTGAGAAACCCCTATTTGGTGGCCGTTGCCACGTGAGAAACCCTATTTGGTGGCCGTTGCCATGTGAGAAACCCTATTTGGTGGCCGTTGCCACGTGAGAAACCCTAATTGGTGGCCGTTGCCACGTGAAACTCTATTCAGTGGCTATGCCACGTGTGTTTAGTGGCTATGCCACGTGTGAATTTAAATCGGTGGCTATGCCATGTGTGTTTAGTGGCTATGCCACGTGTGAATTTAAATCAGTGGCTATGCCACGTGTGTTTAGTGGCTGCGCCACGTGCATTATTATTACAGTGATTTTATCACATTAATTGAGAAAGTGTTTATCGCATTATTTTCACATGCTTTGTTATTGCTCTAGACTGAGCCTTTTTACTTCATGTTTTCACATGATTTGAAACATGAGAATGTCGTTTTGAGTACTTTCATGCTATGGTTTTCAAATGAGATTAATGAGTTTCACATACAAATAAATATTTTGTGATGTGCATTTTGGCTTATGAAATGAGTCCCTTACCCCCTTTACTGAGCGATTTAGAAGCTCACCCTGTTTTCTTTCCCCCCAGATTTCTTTAAGTGAAAAGGGTTTTCCTGCGACGTACGGAGTAGTGGCTAGTGGAGAACTTGAGCTCCAGGCCATATATTGTATTTGAGGTATCTTTTATCTTTTCATGTACCCAGACAATTACTGTAATTGCAGACACTTGATGTATAACATTGTATGGGATGTATTATGATTAATTAACTTGAGATCAAGTAATGTATATGATATAATATATACTATTCAATGACGAGATCCTGAGGTATAATATAGGTGATGATGTATGACACTGCACAGGAATGCACTCTTAATTGTGAATTAATGAATAAAGAGTTTTAAATTAGCCATATTTTTCGCACTTCCGGGGCGTGACATAACGTCTTCCACGTTTCAATGCTATATAAGTACCATCCGGACCCGACGCATGTGATTAAATATGAACAACTAGAATTAAAGGAGGATATGATGTATGTAGAGAAGCCGGTTAAAATACTAGACAGGAAAGAGAAACTGTTGTGGTCTAAGACAATTTCTCTAGTCACGATTCTATGGCACTACCACACCTCAGAGAAGGTTACGTGGGAATTGGAAAGTCTAATGCAAGAGAAATACCCACACTTGTTGAAGAACTAATGTACTTTTAAATTTGGGGACCAAATTTTTCAAAGTAGGGAGAATATAAATACTGTAAAATTTTCAATGCACTTGATGTTGTCTATAAATAATAATTTAAACAATTAAGGTTAAATGTGTGAATATGAGTGAATTAATTTGAGTATAAATATTAGACTAACAAGAGAATTTGATCAAATACATAGACATACATATATACATATGTGTACAATACTTCAATTATTCCTCAAGATTGATATATATATATGTACAAATGTATACAAATATACACATATATTTGTATTTATATATATAAGAGTAAAAGTACACATGTATAAATATATATGTATAGACATTTATATATATACATATATGAGAGTAAATATATACATACATATGCACGGGCCGAGAGCCATGAAGCAAAATAAAATATGCTAGAAATAGATGATACAAAAGGGAAATGGATGGGGAAGGCTTCGGTAGCCTAAGGAGTGACAATTGAGGAAGGCGTTCAGGAGCTATATATATATATATATATTTGCCATCGAACTGATGCCTACTGTAAAAACTGAGAGTTAGGCTGAAGGGTGTAATAAAATATATGAGAGTGGCAATGATGGGTCTGAATCAACTGAAAAGAAAAGAGGAAAACTTGGAGTTGGTGGAGTGCTAGCTTTGGCAAAAGGGGAAAGATAAAGAAATGTATAAAATGTAAGCAAAACCAGAGAGATGACAGAACGGTAGGAAGGATGGGAACAGAGCTAAAAGGTGGAAAGGTCTAAAAAAAACTAAATTAAAGTTAACAGAGAGCAGGTGGCGATACAGAAGGGTAATGACCAAAGAGTTAATAAGTACTGAGCCTTGTTGAAGAAACAGACCGATCTGGTACTAAGGAGTAAGTAAACTGCAGATAAGGAAAGCCAGGCCAGAGCAGAAAATGTAAGGAAGAGGTCGGGAAAATGAAGTGGAGTAAGGAGGAGACACTGAAGCTTAGGAATTCAGAGACAAAAACGAGGAGTAGAAGAAACAATAGTGGACTGTTAACCCGAGGTGTTAGGTAGAACCTATATAGATATATATACATAAAAAACATCGATACTGGCAACCGGTTGGAGACACAATAGAGGGACATAACGTGGATTGATATATATATATATATATATGCTAGGACACTGGAAATGACAACATAGAACAGAGAAGAGAAATAAGAAAATAGCGTGAAGGCTGTTTGGCTACTCGAGAATGATAACCAAATAGTAAAAGAAAGAAAAAGGAAGAAACAGAGACGAACAGAGGAACCGAAGCAGAAATGAAAGGGAAAGAGAAGAGAAGAGAGGGTTGAAAATGAAACCAAAGAAGGAGAGGCAATAAACCCGAGAGAACGAAAGGAAGAGTTGAAACCGTGTGAGCAAGAGGAGAGACTGAAACAGGATGGAAAAGATTGAAACAGTAAACTAAAGCTGGAGAAAAAGAAAAGGAGCTGAAAACAGAGGCTTGCGAGGGAACTAAAAACCAGTGACGCAGGGGGCTACGAGAAGATTAAGCTAAAGCAGTGGCCAGTTGAGGAAACTGCATCCTGTTGCAGCGGCGGAGCAGGCAGATCAGGCTGCTGTTGTGTACGCAACTATAGGTGTAAGACCCGAAATTAAATCGTAAATTTTTTTTATGAAAAATGAAAATGGTCACAAATTTTAAACGAATGGAATTCAGACTGGTGATAAGGATTTAAAATACGAAATGAGTGAGTATTCGTGAAGGGAAGTCGGGTTAAAGTGATCCCGAACACGTGCAAGGGTAAAAACGGTCAAAAGATCGAAAGCCGATATAAATTCGACAAGAAAATTTAATTAAAAATATGAAATTAAGAAATCTTGATCAATAACAAGAAAAATATTGAATTTCGAGTCTAATTGATCAAGATTTAAATTTATTGAAATTTATGGGAATTAATCGGAATTAATCGAGATTTGTAATTCGAAAAATTATTTCGAAAATAATAAAAAATATATCGGGAGAGACGAAATAAAACCGATAAATTCAATTATAAATTAAATGAATTAAATGATAATTTTTGGAGATATTTTGATTATTTTAATGAATTTTAATGATTAAAATATAATGAAATAAATAAATTAATTAATTAATTAAAAAAAAGAGAAACAAAATTGAAAAACGCGAGAAGGAAACCGATGCAGACCGAGAAGAAGAAGGAGGGATCAGACGGCCACCATCAGGCGACCAGCGGCCGAAAAAGGAAGAGGACGTCGGCGCGACCTCCTTGGTACCGGCGACGCAGTCTACAGATACCGAAATCCGACGGATCGAGAGAGAAAAGCTGCGGAGAGGAGAGACGAAATCGGCGGCTATCGGCGCCGATTCGGCCCTAGCCACCGCTAACCAAAGCTTCCCCATTCGATGGCGCGCAGATGGGTGCCGAAAACGACAGACGACGCCGAAAACGACAGAAAAGAAAATGGGTACCGACGGTCAGGAGAGAACAGGCCGGACCGGCCACTTTTCGGCCACCATTGGCGAAACCGAAGGAAGATTCGTGAATCGGACTACCCCGCGGAGCTGCTGGAGGTGGAAGCCGGTGAAGAACCGGTCGGTAGAGCTCCGAACGAAGAAAAAGAAAACCAGACCGGACTGAACCGGCTGAACCGGACCGAACCGGTTCAGCCAAGAAAGAGAGGAAAAAGGGAGAAAAATGAAGAAAAAGAGAAAAAGGGGAAGAATTTTTTGGGATACATCGAACTTCGGGTAAGTCGGTAAGCGGTCAAAATTGATCAATTTGATTTCTGAGAAATTATTTAAATTATATTTGATCAAAAAATAACCCGAAATTAAATATAAATTGTGCAGTTCAACGATAAATTCCGAACGTGAGCCGATCGAACTTCGATTTACTCACCATCGCATAATCTCGGGTAAGTAAAGCTCATTTATGACAATTTATATAATTATTCGCGTATTAAAATTTTATTTTATTCATTTCGGATTTAATTCCACCTTTAGTGGATAATATGGGGAATTTTGAGTAAACTGTCGTAAATGATATACGGGCTATCCAAAGAGTTTGGAACGAAGCCCAATGGGTATTGAGAGCCCAATAGACCCAATGAAGGGATTAAATAAGTGAAAACGGGTCGAAAATGGGTCGAGGCCCATTAAGGTGCAATTGAGCCGAATAAAGTAAAACGGGTCCAGTGTTTTAGATTCGATCAGTATAAGTGAAATACTGATAAGTATAATTGAACTGACCCAAATACGTGGTTATATGCAGCTCTGTAGACTTGGTTTGGAGCAAATTGGATTGAGAGACCTGGTACGGGCAAAACGGGATAAGCTCGCGCATGATTCCAGGTAAGGGAATTTTACGGACTGCTGAGGTAACTTTACGCAATTTCAACTTCATTTGCAGTCTTTTAAATGGTCTGAAGAGTCTAGATTTCAGATAAAACTTTTAGTGCCTCGGATGGGTAAATTACCAAAATACCCTTGTAAAGGGTAAAATTTCCAAATTTAGGAAAAAAATTGGGAGGAGTAAGGACAAGAGGTTCCTGTTCATTCTTGAGGTGTTTTGACACGTGCATGAGTAGGCTGGCTAGCTTTTAAATAAAAATGCACAGCATTTCATATTTTCAACAATGTGTTTTCTGTTGAAAATTGTTTTGAGATAACAGAGCCGCCTACGTGATTTTATAGACATGTGACGTGCTAGAGCTCAGTTCGCACAAGTCTTGATTTGTGTGATGCATTCATTAGTGCTGGAGCGAGAGCTCGCACCAGAGTTTTACATGCATTAGTGCTGGAGTTTAACTCGCACCAGATTTTATATGATTTTCGTGACACAATGCTGAAGTTTAACTCGCACCAGATTTTCACATGAAATGTGTACAGAGTGCTAGAGCTCAGCTCGCACTAGTTTTACTTGATTTTATGAGAGTGCTGGAGCATCGCTCGCACTATTTTTCTGAAATCATGCGATGAGCCGTGCTTGGAGCATTGGGTAGATTGTGTGTCACACCGATTAAGTAGGCTCACATGTGCGTTTTGAAACAGGGCATGAGTATGAAGAATGATATGGGTCCACGGAGTACGTTGTACCGTGCAAGTAGCATGGAGTACGTTGTACCGTGTGGCATCTTCGGATGCGTGGGATCGGACAGGACCGACGGGTTGGACTGACCCACCTCCCGAGGCGGTTCCCGATCTTGGTGAGACCCCGCACCCTAGGATCCGTGTAGCAGTGGGAATTACGAGGACACATGGTCATAGTCCTGGTTATTTGCCTGAGATATACATATATTGCCTAGTCTCGCATGTTGATGATTTTGAGAAGCACATTTTGTAGATTTTTATGTGAGTCTGGATCACCCGAGGGAGGGGTTGGATTCTGACTGAGACATGATTTTGATGAGAATGAAACTGGGTTTTAAACGAAAACTTGCATGACGTTATTTTCCATGCAATTTAAACCCATGAATGATGTAAACTGGTTTTACATGATATTCATTATATCATATGGTACCATTGCTTTGGAAAGCATTTGATTTCATGGTTTTGTATGAGTCAGGAACACCCGAGGGAATGGTTGAGTCCTAATTGTGTTGTGAAATTTTAACGAGAATGAAATGTTTTAAATGGATATGTGTAAGACCCGAAATTAAATCGTAAATTTTATGAGGTAGAAAAATGTTCACAAATTTAAAGGAACGGGATTCGGATAGGAGGTAAGAATTTAAAATGCGAAATGAGTGAGTATTCGTGAAGGGAAGTCGGGCTAAATAAATCCCGAACACGTGTAAGGGCAAAACGGTCAAAAGACCCGGGATAAATTCGATAAGAAAATTTAATTTAAAATAAGGATTTAGATATCTTGATCAATAATGAGGAAATTATATAATTTTGAGTCAAATTGATTAAGATCTGGAATTTTTAGAAATACCGAAAAGTCACCCGGGACAATATCCCGAAAATACGAAGAAATTATACCCGAAAAAGGGTTAAAATAAACTAAATAAATTAAATAAAATTAAATAAATGAATTTAGAATTAAATAATAATTTTAAGGATATTTTAAGGGATATTTGGGTATTTTTAATATATTTTAATGAATAAAATAAATTGTTAAATAATAATGATAATTCAAAAAAAAAACAAATCAAAAAACATGTTATCGGGGAGAGAGAAGAAGAAACGGAAATCGAAAAGGGGGACTGCGAGTGGCTCATCCGACCGACGGCCACCGGACACCGACGGCCTCGACGAACAGCCGGACAGGAAGAAGAGCGGCCGGCGAAGCTATTGGCGCCGACGACGCGCGCTAAGGAGGCCGAAAATCGTCGAACGGAGGAAGAGAAACCCGCGGGGAAAACGGAGTCGGTACCGGCGATCCACGGCAGCTGGGGGCGAACGACGGGTACCAGCATGATCAGGAGGAGGAGCCGGTCCTTTTGAGACCAGTACCGACCGGCGAAACCACCGGAATTCGACGGATCGAGGGAGAGAAGCCGCGGAGGGAGAAGATGAATCCGACGGCCACCGGCGTGATTCGGCCAACCCTGACCCCAGCCGAACACTCCCCCAGTGCAGACGAGTCGAATGGCGAGAGAACCGAGCCGAGAACCGGCCGAAAACGCCGTGAACGGGGGTGGAATGGTTTGAACCGGTACGGACCGGTTCAGCAAAGGGGTGAACCGGGTTGAACCGGCTGAACCGGATCGGGCTGAACCGGGTCTGAACCGGACTGAACCGGTTCAGCCAATAAAGAAGGGAAAAAAGGAGAAAAAGAGGAAAAGGAAAAAGGGAAAGGATTTTCGGGGATACACCGGACTTCGGGTAAGTCAATATGATGTCAAAAGTGATCGAATTGATTTTCAAGAAATTTATTTAAATTATATTTAATCGAAGAGTAACCCGAGATTAAATATAATAATTGTGCAGTTCGACGATAAAGCCCGAACGAGAGCCGATTGAGCTCCGATTTTTGTATCCCGCATCATATTGGGTAAGTACATTTTAATTTCGACAATTAGAGTCCTTTAATACAGAGTTTCAATTATTTTGCAGAATTTACGGATTAATTCTGTATAAAAGGAATATTAATCGGAATTACAACGTAATTATCGTAAATGGTATACGGGCTATCCAATGAGTTTGGAACGAAGCCCGATAATTATTGGTAAGCTGAATGAGCCCAGTAAACCCGAAGAAGGGATTTAAACAGTATAAACGGGCTGAAAATGGGTCGAGGCCCATTAAAGTGCAATCGGGCCCAATAGGGATAAATGGGCCTAATGATTTAAATTAAGCCCAGAAAGTATTAAATACAATTAAGTTGTATGATATCTGACCTGAGGAATAATTATACGCAGTTCCGGAGGTTTGATTGGGAGCAGATCGGACTGCGCGACGTGACAACAGTGGAAAAGGAAAGGTCAGACTCGACGAGAATCGAGGTGAGGGAATTTTGTAAGTGCATAGAGATGCCTATACATATTTTGAGGGTATTTACAGGGCTTAGAATTTATCTAAGTATCTAGTAAACGAAATAATAATTTTTACGAAAATCGGGGCTTAGATAAATAAAGGAAAAAGACGATTTTGCCCCTAGGAGTAAAATTTACAAAAAGGGTAGTAAGGCAGGTAAATTGCATGATTTCATGTTTTTAATGCTTTATATGAATATATTTTTTTGATTTAAGCAAATATACACATAGGTGGGCTGTTGATTTCGTGAATTTTACGAAAAGGTACCGGTTTGTACCGGTTACTATTTAAAAAGATGTTTTATTAAGATTAAGCCACCTATGGTATTTACATGAATAAAAAGAGTGTTAGAGTCTTACTCGCACTCAAGTTTACTGATTTATTCTCATGAAAAGCCGTACTGGAGCATTGCTCGTACGAGAAATTTGTGTGTGCACAAAACCGTGCTGAAGCTTCGCTCGCACGAGATTTTAGATATCATGATATGCATAGCGTGGTACTGGAGCTCCGTAAGCCTGTGACCTGGTGTGGGGCGGGCAGCAGGATGCTCACATAAACGCACTAGACGCGAGTTGACATGCATATAGTCGTGCGGAAGCCTCCTGTAGACTGTGTGTCACAGAGAGTTGAGATGCTCGCACATATACTTTGAGACATGGGTTGGTTATCGACATAGTATTGGGCTGGATAAGACCTACGGCAGGCACCCCCAGACTATGATATGGGTCCACGGAGTACGATGTACCGTGTATGTCACACGAAGTACGCTGTACCGTGCAGTCATGATGACTCTATGATGTTACTTGATATTCTGGCGGGTAGGACTTGACCCCACCTGCCGTTGCAGTTGTGATACCCCACACACCGGGATCCGTGTGCCTGGGATCACAGGGACATAGTATGGCCATAGTCCTCGATTTTTCATACAGTAACCTACATGCCTCACATGATATCATACGGTCTAGATAGACCAGGACAAACCCGATGGAGGGGTAGTCCCGATTTATGTTTTTAAAAGAGATGTGATTTGATGAATCAAGGTATTCCCGAGAGATGGGTTTGACCTTGATGAAGTTGTTTTATAATGAAACAGATGAGTTTTAAATGTGATGAATTTATGATGAAGCAAATAAGTTTCAAAGTGATGAGTTTTGTGATTAAACAAATGAGTTTTAAAGTGAAGAGTTTATGATGAAATAAATGAGTTTTAATGTGACGAGCATGAGATGTCTACATGATGATTTTTCCATGTGTGCTTTATATGCCGATTTTATGATTTCTTGTATATGATATATACATACATGTGGCATTGTTTTAATCTTAACTCATGCTCCGAAAGTAAACGATTTTTACATCATGACATTATCAGCACGTAGATAGTATAGTTATCTACCTGCTTACATTATTGCCTTACTGAGCACGTTTCGCTCACCCTTTCATTTTCCACCCCACAGGGTATATTCAGTAGAAGAGAGCGACAATAGTCTCGCATCTCGGTTATCCGCTGCTTCTTATTAAGATCAGGTATACACATTTATATAATTTTTGTATCTGAACAAATAGATGCACAGTACTGTATAAGGATTTAATATTGGGGATGTATTTTGTTTAAATAAATTGATATGTGAATGTGAATATGAAAATGGAATGGTAAATAGGTGAGAGGTTACTAACACCGAATCATAGCCCAACTGTTTAGAAGTGTAACTGTTCACGACGGGTGAGGAAATGAAAATGCGAAAAATTTGTAGGGATTTTTAGGTAATTTGGGTCGTGACAAATTTAATGGTATCAGAGCAGAGTTGGCCTGATATGAGTCGGTGTTAGTGGTTAAGTAAATTTACATCCCCATGTACTGTGCATTGTCTAGATACAATTGTGTATATCAAGATGAAAGTGCAGCTAAGAATTTAGTTTCGAATGCAAGAATATAGTTTTTATAACTGATAGCCGCTATGGTAGAGTGGCGAGTACACATGCTTGAGACCGTAGAGATCGGTCTGAGAATCAAATGAGTCATGATATGAGACTCAAGATGAGATAGTGCACGAGGCAGAGGTCGTAGAGGTAGACCTGAGTCTGCTAAGTCGTGCTGAGTTGACCCATGAGAATCGGGATGAGATTGAAATAGAGGTTAATGTTGAGTATGCCTCTCAAAGTCCGAAAGAGTGATCGGATAGTATTGAGACACGCTTCGCGAAGTTGGAGCAGAGTGTGGAGATTATTTTGAGGAGCTAATTGCTCAGATTATGAATAAGATCAGAGGGCGCAGCGGAGCATTGGTGTAAACCCGCTCGACCCATCTTAAGTGATAAATATCCAGAGTTAAGATGAGAAATATTTTGGATGTATTCTGGTGACTGAATATTTTGGGCACTACTTAAAGGAATTTATTGATAAAGTTTCTTACACTGCCCATAGTCATTGGTTGATTGATGAATATGAATCTCAGATTACATCCCTGGGCAAGTATGAACCGATATTGCGGACAGTGAGAGTCGAAAAGCCCAAAAGCTCATGAAGGGCTCAAATTGTCGATTAGAGTCCAATTATCTCACTACCTATACCGAGGCAGTGCGCAGAATACAGTTGCGTGAATAAGATCATGTATTGCACGCCTCTGAGATTGGGAAATGTAGTAAGGGCCAAAATAGAGATAGAAGAAATTAGAGAATGACAGAGATGTCAGAGCAGGAAAGAGACCAGTTGGTAAGAGATTAGAGTTGACGAGAGATGGAGTAAGATAATTGGTAAAGCCCCAGTGCATCCAATTTTGGCACTCTTGAGGGGCATTGTGTTTTGAGGACCCCGACCTGCTATGAAGTAGAGTAGCAGTGTGATCACTGTAAGCAGTGTGCGATGTGTGGTGGATACCACGGAAAAAGGGTCTATATCTACACTGTATTGATGAAAATGGCCGTTAAGTGTGGTAAGACGGACCATTGATTTTGATTGCACAGAGTTGGGCGAGATTGCCCCACAGAAAAGTAAAGATACAGAGAAAAACTTCGTTGGTATAGCTGCAACGAAAAGGGAGGCCATAGCCGAAAGGAAAAAAAAAAAAGGAAAGTAGGCTGTTGGACGAAGGCGAGAGGATGTCTTGGACCAGGACACTATTGATGTTTCATGGATGTGGTGTAAGATACCACACTTATTATGAATAATGAAGTACATATGTTTATTGATCCTAGTGCCACATTTATTTATACCGCCTTCATTTGCATATAAGTGAGTAAAAGGCATGAATGCCTACATTATTGGGCACAATACTGATAAATGAGTGCCCCATTAGAGGAGGATTAAATAAACGGAATATGGCTATAGAGATTTTAAGTTGGAAAAAGGGATGCAACAGTTGAAATTAAAGGAGTAAATGATTGTACTCACGGAATGAATAATGACAGAGTTTTGTCACACGGGATATACGAAAGGAGATAATCTTTAAGATAAGATAGATTCTGAATACAAGATGTATTGGAGTAAGAGATATATGCTAGGTAAGAACATCCTTAATATATGGAGTCATTAGGATTAAAGCAATTAGTAGCGAATATAAATTGTGACCACAGAGACTGAGATATAACGTAGTTGTGGTTAAGTCTGAAGGTTAATAAAGGTATTTCAAAATACCTCCCCGCCTGAAGACTTGACAGCGTCTAGATATATATATAACCTATAACGTGAAATCGATCGTCGTAATAGATAACTTTAGCGTTAGGATACCTTTACTAAGACGATAAGAATATTAAAATTTGGCAAATCATAAAGGTTAACATAGTAAAAATTTAATAAGAGCCGTTAAGATAAGAAAAGGAAATGACGCAGGTTAGTACCTGAAAATGTAAGCGATTTTGAAGGATCTGATATGCTTATGCGTACATAAGTCAAGGATATAGGCGATTGAATTATGCAGTGGAGCTCAATTACGATGAGATATTTAAACTTGACCTGGACCGATTCGTAATCATCATTATTGATGATATGTTGGGTGTAGTTAAAGTCTAGGGCAAATTATAAGCAACAATTGGAAGATTGCTTTTACAAATGGGTTGTTGCGAGTTCTCAAATGGTCTACTTGGTTGACACGTTTAACTAAGAAAACGTGGTCTTTGAATGAGATGATAAATAAGATGATAGATGTGACATGAATTTCGGTGTAGTGAAGTATGAATTGACCACCGTGATTAATTTCACCATACCCAACAGCTCAAGAGGTTCTCAGTGAGTATGGATACCTCAAAATTATGAAGGAGCTGTATATTGATGTATAATAGGAAGATACCCATGATTTTAAATTGGCAGCAATAGTATTTGTACTGAGGATATGGTACTATATGTACACGGTGAGAAATTTTGGATATGCACTGATCATAAAGTCTCAAGTATCTGTTTTCACAGAAAGAGGCGAATATGAGATCACATAGTGGGTTAGAGCTTCTGAGGGATTTTGATTTGTGAAAATTGTACCACCCAGGAAAGGCTAATGTGATGGCTGATGCCTTGAGTAGAAAGAGCCTCGGGATGGTATTACATATGATGGTCAGGGAGCGTGAGCTGCTAGAACAGTTATGAGCCTCAGTATTGATGTAATCCCTTCTGATGATGACAGTGATTGTGTGACAGCTAGCCTGAGACTAGAACCGGATGAGAGTGCCCGGATTTGACAGGCTTAGCGTGATGATCGGCATGATGTCGATAGTGTGGGTCAGATTCAGAATGGTATAGTGACAGAGTTCACAGAGTATGATAATGATTTACAGAGGTTCAGAGACAGTATAAGTGCTCCCCAGGACCACAGTTGATGGGATAGTAATATTGTCAGAAGCTCACTCTTCGGGATATACAGTGCATACGGAAGGAAATAAAATATATTGAAATATCTCAAAAAGGGTATTGGTGGTCAGATGTGGAAAGAGATATGGTAGAGATTATGGAAAAGTACCTAGTATGTCAGCAGAATAAGGTAGAATATTAAAAGTCTGCAGAGTTATTGCAGCCTCTCCCTATATCGACGAAAAATGTGAGCAAGTTTTCATGAATTTCGTGATGGGTTACAGAGAACCCAGGTGAAGTACGAGGCTATTTGGATGATAGTCGATAGAGTGACTAAGTCTACCCACCTTCTGATTATGAAATCCCCAGATACTCAAAGTGTGTATGAGGATTCAGGTATAAGGAAGATTGTGGAACATTAAGTAGCGTTCCAGTGAGCATGGTATCATATAGGGATTCCCGCTTCACATCCCACCTTTGAGGATATTTTAGGAAGCTATGGGAACCCGATTGAGTATTAGCACAGCTTTTCGTCCTCAGACAAATGGTCAGTCAGAGAGGACTGTACAGGTTCTGGAGGATCCGATGAAAGCTTGTGCCCTTGATTTTTATGCTCCTGGGATGATCAGTTATTACAAATTGAATTCGTCAATAGTGACAGTTGTCACTTGAGTATCGGGATAACAAGATATGAGACAGTGTATGGATGTAGGGGTTTTCCCTAAATTGGATAAGAAAAAGTGGGTGACAGAACAGAATTAATTTCGACTTTGGATAATAAGTCTCTGAGGATCTTTAGTTAAGGATGAGAGATTAAGAACACCTCAGAGCAGATAGACAAGTATTGGAATTCACCCTTGGTGAATTAGTATGGTTGAAAGTTACTTGTCCTAAGAGAATAAGGACATAGCGAACTTTTGAAAGAAGGTAAATTGAGTTTCGCTGGATTGAATCTTTTGAGAGATTGGACAAGTGGGAGATAAGACCTGTAGGTTGGTGTTATCACCTGAATTAACAGGCACCCACAATATGTCCCAGCTTTTGATGCTTCAAAAATACTATCCAGATCCAGCATGGATGATGGGATATGAGATCCAACAGTTCAGCTTAATGCAAGTATAAGTATATTGAAGAAGTTGATTCGGGCATTAAACAGGAAAGAGAAAGTATTGAGGTTTAAGATGATCTCCCTAATTAAAGTCCTTTGGTAGTAATACACTCCGGAGAAGGTCACATAAGAATTTAAGAGTATGATACGATCGATGTACCCGGAGTTGTATCTGGACTCATATGACTTGGTTCTAATTTGGAGGACCAAATTCCTTAAGTGGGGGAGATTTGTAAGACCCGAAATTAAATTCTAAATTTTATGAGGTAGAAAAATGTTCACAAATTTAAAGGAACGGGATTCGGATAGGAGGTAAGAATTTAAAATGCGAAATGAGTGAGTATTCGTGAAGGGAAGTCGGGCTAAATAAATCCCGAACACGTGTAAGGGCAAAACGGTCAAAAGATCGAAAGCCGGGATAAATTCGATAAGAAAATTTAATTTAAAATAAGGATTTAGATATCTTGATCAATAATGAGGAAATTATATAATTTTGAGTCAAATTGATCAAGATCTGGAATTTTTAGAAATACCGAAAAGTCACCCGGGACAATATCCTGAAAATACGGAGAAATTATACTCGAAAAAGGGTTAAAATAAACTAAATAAATTAAATAAAATTAAATAAATGAATTTAGAATTAAATAATAATTTTAAGGATATTTTAAGGGATATTTGGGTATTTTTAATATATTTTAATGAATAAAATAAATTGTTAAATAATAATGATAATTCAAAAAAAAAAAACAAATCAAAAAACATGTTATCGGGGAGAGAGAAGAAGAAACGGAAACCGAAAAGGGGGACTGCGCGTGGCTCATCCGACCGACGGCCACCGGACACCGACGGCCTCGACGAATAGCCAGACAGGAAGAAGAGTGGTCGGCGAAGCTATTGGCGCCGACGACGCGAGCTAAGGAGGCCGAAAATCGTCGAACGGAGGAAGAGAAACCCGCGGGGAAAACGGAGTCGGTACCGGCGATCCACGGCAGCTGGGGGCGAACGGTGGGTACCAGCGTGATCAGGAGGAGGAGCCGGTCCTTTTGAGACCAGTACCGGCCGGCGAAACCACCGGAATCCGACGGATCGAGGGAGAGAAGCCGCGGAGGGAGAAGATGAATCCGGCGGCCACCAGCGTGATTCGGCCAACCCTGACCCCAGCCGAACACTCCCCCAGTGCAGACGAGTCGAATGGCGCGAGAACCGAGCCGAGAACCTACCGAAAACGCCGTGAACGGCGGTGGAATGGTTTGAACCGGTACGGATCGGTTCAGCAAAGGGGTGAACCGGGTCTGAACCGGACTGAACCGGGTCTGAACCGGACTGAACCGGTTCAGCCAAGAAAGAAGGGAAAAAAGGAGAAAAAGAGGAAAAGGAAAAAGGGAAAGGATTTTCGGGGATACACCGGACTTCGGGTAAGTCAATATGAGGTCAAAAGTGATCGAATTGATTTTCGAGAAATTTATTTAAATTATATTTAATCGAAGAGTAACCCGAGATTAAATATAATAATTGTGCAGTTCGACGATAAAGCCCGAACGAGAGCCGATTGAGCTCCGATTTTCGTATCCCGCATCATATTGGGTAAGTACATTTTAATTTCGACAATTAGAGTCCTTTAATACAGAGTTTCAATTATTTTGCAGAATTTACGGATTAATTCTGTATAAAAGGAATATTAATCGGAATTACAACGTAATTATCGTAAATGATATACGGGCTATCCAATGAGTTTGGAACGAAGCCTGATAATTATTGGTAAGCTGAATGAGCCCAGTAAACCCGAAGAAGGGATTTAAACAGTATAAACGGGCTGAAAATGGGTCGAGGCCCATTAAAGTGCAATCGGGCCCAATAGGGATAAATGGGCCTAATGATTTAAATTAAGCCCAGAAAGTATTAAATACAATTAAGTTGTATGATATCTGACCTGAGGAATAATTATACGCAGTTCTGGAGGTTTGATTGGGAGCAGATCGGACTGCGCGACGTGACAACAGTGGAAAAGGAAAGGTCAGACTCGACGAGAATCGAGGTAAGGGAATTTTGTAAGTGCATAGAGATGCCTATACATATTTTGAGGGTATTTACAGGGCTTAGAATTTATCTAAGTATCTAGTAAACGAAATAATAATTTTTACGAAAACCGGGGCTTAGATAAATAAAGGAAAAAGATGATTTTTCCCCTAGGAGTAAAATTTACAAAAAGGGTAGTAAGGCAGGTAAATTGCATGATTTCATGTTTTTAATGCTTTATATGAATATATTTTTTTGATTTAAGCAAATATACACATAGGTGGGCTGTTGATTTCGTGAATTTTACGAAAAGGTACCGGTTTGTACCGGTTACTATTTAAAAAGATATTTTATTAAGATTAAGCCACCTATGGTATTTACATGAATAAAAAGAGTGTTAGAGTCTTACTCGCACTCAAGTTTATTGATTTATTCTCATGAAAAGCCGTACTGGAGCATTGCTCGTACGAGAAATTTGTGTGTGCACAAAACCGTGCTGAAGCTTCGCTCGCACGAGATTTTAGATATCATGATATGCATAGCTTGGTGCTGGAGCTTCGTAAGCCTGTGACCTGGTGTGGGGCGGGCAGCAGGATGCTCACATAAACGCACTAGACGCGAGTTGACATGCATATAGTCGTGCGGAAGCCTCCTGTAGACTGTGTGTCACAGAGAGTTGAGATGCTCGCACATATACTTTGAGACATGGGTTGGTTATCGACATAGTATTGGGCTGGATAAGACCTACGGCAGGCACCCCCAGACTATGATATGGGTCCACGGAGTACGATGTACCGTGTATGTCACACGGAGTACGCTGTACCGTGGAGTCATGATGACTCTATGATGTTACTTGATATTCTGGCGGGTAGGACTTGACCCCACCTGCCGTTGCAGTTGTGATACCCCGCACATCGGGATCCGTGTGCCTGGGATCACAGGGACATAGTATGGCCATAGTCCTCGATTTTTCATACAGTAACCTACATGCCTCACATGATATCATACGGTCTAGATAGACCAGGACAAACCCGATGGAGGGGTAGTCCCGATTTATGTTTTTAAAAGAGATGTGATTTGATGAGTCAAGGTATTCCCGAGAGATGGGTTTGACCTTGATGAAGTTGTTTTATAATGAAACAGATGAGTTTTAAATGTGATGAATTTATGATGAAACAAATAAGTTTCAAAGTGATGAGTTTTGTGATTAAACAAATGAGTTTTAAAGTGAAGAGTTTATGATGAAATAAATGAGTTTTAATGTGACGAGCATGAGATGTCTACATGATGATTTTTCCATGTGTGCTTTATATGCCGATTTCATGATTTATTGTATATGATATATACATACATGTGGCATTGTTTTAATCTTACCTCATGCTCCGAAAGTAAACGATTTTTACATCATGACATTATCAGCACGTAGATAGTATAGTTATCTACCTGCTTACATTATTGCCTTACTGAGCACGTTTCGCTCACCCTTTCATTTTCCACCCCACAGGGTATATTCAGTAGAAGAGAGCGACAATAGTCTCGCATCTCGGTTATCCGCTGCTTCTTATTAAGATCAGGTATACACATTTATATAATTTTTGTATCTGAACAAATAGATGCACAGTACTGTATAAGGATTTAATATTGGGGATGTATTTTGTTTAAATAAATTGATATGTGAATGTGAATATGAAAATGGAATGGTAAATAGGTGAGAGGTTACTAACACCGAATCATAGCCCAACTGTTTAGAAGTGTAACTGTTCACGACGGGTGAGGAAATGAAAATGCGAAAAATTTGTAGGGATTTTTAGGTAATTTGGGTCGTGACAATATGCATGTCGAGTTTTCCATGCTTTTGAAATCCATATGTGAACTTGTTTTACATGACATCATAACATCACGAATTGTAGTATTTGTTTTGAAATGTGTGGAGAAATTGTGGTTTATTCACGACACCACATTCATGTGGGTAGTATGGTTACCTACTTGTTCGTAGGATTGCCTTACTGAGCTTGATGTGCTTACCCCTTTCATCTTTCTACACAGATTTTCTCCAGTAGACATTGAGGCGACTGAGTACTGCATTCTTGATATCCGTTGTTGCCCATCATTTCGAGGTATATACATTTGTACATATTTGACACGCCCTAGGGGTATATGTCCGCAAGTGCACAAGTCGTCCAAGTAATAATGGGATTTGAGTCACGGAATTATCGTCCCGCAGAGAAGTTGACTAGCCTAATTAACTACCAGTTAATCTTACCCTAAGTATATCCTATCAAATTATGAAGTTAAAGAGGGTGATCTATTAAGGCTAATTAAAAATATTGGAAAGTAATAAAATAATAAAAACTAAATGAAATAAAACCGAACAAAATTTACTTACAGTACTTCGAGCAATTAAAAGAAAATACCTAAAAAAGAAAATTAAAACAGTTAAAATGAATTAACGCAATTAAAATGTGAATAAGAAAATAAAACAATAAAATTAATTAAACTAAAATTAAAGAAACTTACAATGAAATATGCATGCAAATTAATCTAATTAATAAAAATTGCAATTTAAACTAACTTAAGATCTAATAAAATAAAATCCTAGAAAAATATCATAGATTTAAATGTCTAAACTAATGAATCTAAAATTACTCCTAGATAAATTTAAATGCTAAATTAACACTAAAATCTAACTAATGCATGAAACACATTTTTGGAATTTTCACTAAAACTTTAAAATGCATAAAATGAGTTTATCTAAATTACTTTTAAGCAAATCCCTAATGCTAGAATAAAAATTACTTAGTAACCTAATTAAATCAAAGTTAAACTAATGAAACAAAGATATTATGACTAACATGCACATTAAAAATCAACTAACTAAGCTAACTAATAAACTTGACATTAATCTATCTAATAATGCATGTAAAATGAATTAAACCAAAACAATAGGCTAGCCAAACGTGGCCTTAGCAAATAATAAACAAAGTGGTCCCGATTTTGGTACTGTTCACTCTCTTCTTTCCAGTGCTGCCCGACTATCTGCTGCAAATTCAGGCACTGTCCAGCTGCTACTGCATCACATGACATCCTCTGCTAACAGCAGATTGCTCCAGCCTTGCTGCACACTCTTGTCACTATCTTCAACTAGTACCCGCAGAAACAGACAACTAGACTCCAGCAACACACGTCCTTTGCAATGCAGTTTCATTCTCTGTTGTTCTGCACAAATGCACTTCCTTGCTCAGTACAGGCTGCATCAGCTGCGCACCAGAATCCTCACCCAACTGCTTCCTGTTCACTGTGCTGGTTCTGCTTGTCCATCATCTGCTTCACGCACCACTGCAGTCTGGTAAAAAAAAAAACAGCAGCTAACGGCAACAACGGTTGGAGCCGAAATGTGTCGCACAACTTCTGCACCCCTAACTATTCCAGCTGCAACCTGCCATTGTGTGCACAACGTCCTTCACAGCAGCTCGGTGATGGTGAAAAATGACACCAACGAAAATCTATAGTTATCAAATACTTGGTTAGTGCAGAATGAAAGTGTAGACTGAACATGAACAGTATGAATTCATGAAAACAGAGCTGAACAGAGTGGAAGTTAATCATCGATTTGCCGCCATAGTGAACTCATGCTATGTTCTACAATGAATTTTGACAGTTGGTAACAAAAAGCAAGATGGAATTACTTAACTAAATAAAAGAAAGACATGAAGTGCAATTGTAAACAAATGCAAAACCGAGAGGCATCAATATATTCAGTAGAAAATAATAGAGGTTAGCATTAATATGCAGTAAAAGGGTAGCATGGACATAGTTCAATCAATGGAACAAAAACCGAACCTTTCGAGGATACCAACAATAAACCGAATAGGAAGAAGCAATATTAACAACAGAACATTAAAATGAGATTGTAAATAATTGAATAGCAATGCAAAGTGAACCAGCAGCTCGGATTGCTTCATTTTCTTTTCCAGCCGTGACTCCACATACTCTTGATGTGGACAAATGCTTTGCATTATCCCACATCAAGGCAACAGAATCAAATGGGAGAAGATTTAATGAAGAAATCCTGTAACCCGATTGCTCAACAGGGAACAAACCGAAAGCTTTTAAAGATGATGGTTTTCAAATGAAACTAAGGAAACATAAACAATAATCAAAGAAAAAAAATGAGAGCTAAAATAAGGAGTGATCTTTGTGAATAAAAATCGGCAAATAAAATAGCTTAATGATTCCAAACCGAGAGCATGAATTGAAAGTGAGTTTTCATTGAAATGAAATTTAACAAAGATAAGTGAAGACAATGGAATGAACAGTAAAAACTTGTAAAAGAAAAACTATGCGAAAATTTAAAGAAAACTTGTAAAATTAATCTAAAAGCTATTCTACCCTAACCTACTTACATTTTCAATTGCCACCATGTTCTATTTATACACAAACATAGGGGTACAATGGTAATTTTTCATCCTAGATGAGTTGGCATTATTTCGCCACTTGTCTTCAATTGATTTGCTGCAGAATAGATATTTCCACGTCACTTGTCGGTTTGTTCAGTTGGCTGTGCGATGTGGCCCGGCGTGTGCCTTCCAGAATATTCACTCGGTGTCTGTTGATCTTATCGTTTCAGAGCAAATAAAATATGGACACCTGGCATCACGCGTATCCAGACGACTGGTGACTCGGTCTGTAAAATTTGAAGTGGTCCAATCTCCTTAGCTTGTTTTCAGCCCAATTTTGACTGAAACGACTGAGTTTCATCTGGATTTAATTTATCTGCACATTAAAGAATTTTAATTAAATAAAGGAGATTATTAGTAAAATAATATGGGGATTAAATAAATAATTAGGAATTTAAGCACAAATAATTCTATAAAAAATAGAATTATCAATATTGTATCTAAATAAGTATAGCACGGTAACATGTTTGTAAGTAACAGTTGGGGATGTATAGATAATGTAAACGCTTGTAAATGAATGGAAAAGAATAAAAGAAAATGGATGTGTTTACTTTTCATTTAATAAGAAATTAAGTTATATGATGATTGAATGGTGAGACTGGCATTGACACACAGCCCAATTGTTAGTGGAGTGTGGTCACGATCAGAGGATAGGTAAGTATGAAAGAAAAATGAAAAATTTACTCTGATTTTTGGGTCGTGACAAATGGTGGTATCAGAGCGAAATTGGTCTGATGTGTGCCAGTGTCAGTAATTAGGAAATTACATCCCCGTGTTACTGTGCTTGGTTAGATATAATAGTGTATATCGAGATGAGTTTTAACTAAGAAATGATTGAGAATATGGGAATATAGGCATTATGCCTAATATTAGTCGAGGTAGAGGAAGTAGAGCACGAGCCAGAGGTTGTAGAGGTAGACCTGAGCCTGCTAGTCGTGTTGTATTGACCTATAAGAACCAAGATGAGATTGAAATGGAGGTTAATGTTGAGCATGCCCCACAGAGTCCAACAGAGAGATCGGACAGTATTAAGACACGCTTTGCGAGGTTGGAGTGGAGTATGAAGAATATTTGAGAGCTAATTGCTCAGTGTATGTATGGGATTTGAGTGCGAGTCGAAACATTGGTGGAAGTCTGCTCGACTCATCTTAAGAGTTAGACATCCAGAGTTGACAGGAGAAATATTTTTAGATGTATTCTGACGACAGAATATCCCGGACACTGTTTAAATGAAATTACAGATAAAATTCCTTATCTGACCCAGAGGAACTGATTGATTGAAAAGTATAAAACTTAGTTAATATCCCTGGGCAGCTGTGACCTCGATACTATGGGCAGTGAGAGTCGGAAAGCCCAAAAGTTTATGAAAGGGCTCAGATTGTCGATTTGAGTCTGATTGGCCCTATTGGATATCACTACCTATGCCGAGGCAGTGCACAGACTACAGTTGTGTGAATAAGATCAGATGTTGCACGTATATGAGATTTGGAAAGGTAGTAAGGGCCGAAATAGAAACAGGAAGAGAATAGAGAATGACAGAGATGTCAGAACGGGAAAAAGGTAGTTTGGTAAGAGATTAGAGTTGATAAGTCACGGGATAAGATGATTGGTAAGGCCCCAGTGTATCCAATTTTAGCACTTTTGAGGGGTATTGTGATTGGAGGACCCTGACCTGCTCCGTAGCAGTGTAAGTAGTGTAAGTAGTGTAAACAGTGTAGCAGTGTAAGCAGTGTAGAATATGTGGTAGTTACCACAAAAATAAGATGTTGGACGAGGGCGAGTGTATGCCTTAGACCAGGACACTACTGATGTTTCATATGATGTGGTGAAAGATACCACACTAGTTATGAATAGTGAAGTAACTATTTTAATTGATCCTGGTGCCACGTATTTAGTCATACCGCCTTCATTTGTATATAAGTTAGTGAAAGACATGAATTCCTACACCCTTGGGCACAAGACTGATAGTTAGTACCCAATGAAGGAGGGTTAACTAACGAAATAATTATGAAGAAATTATAAGTTGAAAACGGGGGAAGAAATATAACTCAACCGATTTTATTCAATGGACTATGAATAATTTGAAGTAATATTTGAGAATAAATTGGTCGGCTGCAAATTATGCTGGTCAGAGTTCTATTCTAAGATAGTGATGTTTTATCCTTGAAAAGTATACTGTAAGTTTTGACAAGTAATAAAAACGGAGTAGCGATTGAAATTAAAGGAGTAAACGATTGTACTCACAGAATGAGTAATGACAGAGTTTTGTTATAAGTAATATATGAAAACAGATAAGTTTTGAGATGTGATAGATCCTGAATATAAGATCTATTGGAATAAGAGGCGTATGCAAGGTACGAATATATCTGATATGTGAAGTAATTTGGATCAAGTGATATGTAATAGATAGGAATTGCGACTAACGATAAGGGGTGGATATATCCATAACTAGTCCATGTGGTCAAGTCTGAGGGTTAATAAAGGTATTTCAAAATACCTCCTCACCTGAAGACTTGACAGCGTCTAAAAGTATACACAACTTATAAATTGAAAGCGACAGTCGCAATATATATATTTAAAATTAGGGTACCTTTACTGGTATGATAAAGAAATATAGAATTCGATTAATCAGGAAGGTTTAAAAATTAAAATTTTATAAAAGTTGTTAATATAAGAAAAAGGAAATGAAGCGGGTTAGTAGCTTAAACGGAAGCGATTTTGAAACGACATAATACGTTTATGTGTACATAGGTCAAGGATATGGGTGATTGAAATATTTAGTGAAACTCAACTACGATGAGGTATTTAAACTTTACCTGAACTGATTTGTTATCATCCTTATTGATGATATTTTGGGTGTATTTAAAGTCTAGGGGAAATTATAAGCAACAATTGAAAATTGTTTGTACAAATGGTTTGTTGAGAGTTTATAGAAATGGGCTACTCAGTTGACACATCTCATTCGGAAAAGATTGCATACGAGTGGGATGATAAGTATGAAAGTAGCTTCGATGAGTTTCTGTGTCTTGAAGTATGAACTGACCACCGTGATTATTTTCACCATACCTAAGCTCAAGAGGTTACTCAGTGTATATGGATACCTTAAAATAATAAATGGGCTGAGTATTGATGCAAAATGGGAAGATAGTCGATTTTGGAATCTAGACAACTCAAGGATCATGAAAGAAACTATCTGACCCATGATTTAGAGATTGGCAGCCGTAGCATTTACACTGAAGGTATGGCGCCACCACTTATATACGGTGAGAAATTTTGGGTATGCACTGATCATAAAAGCCTGAGTATCTGTTTTCTCAGAAAGAGTTGGATACGAGATAACAAAGTGTGTTAGAGCTTCTGAAGGATTATGATTGTGGAAATCGTACCTCCCAAGAAAGGCTAATGTGATGGTCGATATCTTGAGCAGAAAGAGCCTTGGGATGGTATTGCATATGATGGTCAGGGAGCGTGAGCTGCTAGAGCAGTTGTGAGCCTCAGTAGTGATGTGATCCCTTCTGATGATAACAGTGATTGTGTGACAGCTAGCCTGAGATTAGAACCGAATTTGAGTGATCGGATTTGATAGGCTTAGCGTGATGATCAGTATGGTGTCAATAGTGTGGGTCAGATTCAGATGGGTACAGTGACAGAGTCACAGAGTGTGATGATGGCTTACTGAGGTTCAGAGACAGTATAAGTACTCCCCAAGACCACAGTGATGAGATAGTGTTATTTTCAGAAGCTTACTCTTCGGGATATGTAATGCATCCGAGAAGTAATATATATATATATATATCGAAATCTTAGAAAAAGGGTATTGGTGGTTAGATGTGAAAAGAGACATAGTAGAGATTGTGGAGAAGTGTCTCGTATGTCAGCAGAGTAAGTAGAGCAATAGAAGCTTGCAAGGTTATTGCAACCTCTACCTATATCAACACGAAAAATGAGAGCAAGTTACCATGAATTTTGTGATGGGTTACAGAGTACCTGGATGAATCACGAGACTATCTAGGTGATAGTCGATAGATGGACTAAGTCTACCCACCTTTAGGTTATGAAATCTCTAGATATTTTGAGTATGTAGGCGAATTTATGTGTATGAAAGATTGTGGAACACTATGTATTTTCCAGTGAGCATTTTATCATATAGGGATTCCCGCTTCACTTCCCACCTCTGGGAATATTTTTCTGGAAGCTATGGGAACCCGATTGAGTGTTAGCATAGCTTTTCATCCTTAGATAGATGGTTAGTCAGAGGGGACTGTACAGGTTCTGGAGGATATGATGAGAGTGTGTGCCATTGATTTATAAGCTCCTGGGATGATCAGTTGTTACAAAATGAATTCACCAGTAATGATTGTTATCACTCGAGTATCGGGATAACATTATATGAAGCATTGTATAGCCATAGGGGTTGTTCCCCAACTTGGATAAGAAGACGAGGGTGACAGATAGAGAATTGGTCTCGAATTAGTAAGATAGACCTCTGAGGATATTCAGTTAATTTGTGAGAGATTAAGAACACCTCAGAGCAAACCGAAAAGCTATACTGACAAGAGACAGAAAACCATTAGAATTCACCGAGGGTGAATTAGTATTATTGGAAGTTACTGGTCCTAAGGACATAAAGAGATTTGAAAAGAAGGCAAATTGAGTTTTGTTATATTGAATCCTTTGAGAGATTAGAAAAAGTGGGAGATAAGACCTGTAGGTTGGCGTTTCCACCTAATTTAGCAGGCATCCACGATGTGTCCTATCTTTTGATGTTACGAAAATATTATCCGGACCCAGCATATGTGACCGGATATGAGCTCCAACAGCTTAGCTCAATGAAAGTATAACATATGTTAAAAACTTGATTCAGGTATTAAAACAGGAAGGAGAAAGTGTTGATATTTAAGACGATCTCCCTAATTAAAGTCCTTTGGTAGTAGTACACTTCGAAAAAGTCATATAAGAATTAAAGAGTATGATACGATAGACGTAACCGGAGTTGTTTATGGACCCAATTGACTTGGTTCTAATTTGGAGGACCAAATTTCTTAAGTGGGGGAGATTATGTAAGACCCGAAATTAAATCGTAAATTTTTTTTATGAAGGATGAAAATGGTCACAAATTTTAAACGAATGGAATTCGGACTGGAGATAAGGATTTAAAATACGAAACGAGTGAGTATTCGTGAAGGGAAGTCGGGTTAAAGTGATCCCGAACATGTGCAAGGGCAAAAACGGTCAAAAGATCGAAAGTCGATATAAATTCGACAAGAAAATTTAATTAAAAATATGAAATTAAGAAATCTTGATCAATAACAATGAAAATATTGAATTTCGAATCCAATTGATCAAGATTTAAATTTATTGGAATTTATGGGAATTAATCAGAATTAATCAAGATTTTTAATTCAAAAAATTATCCCGAAAATAATCAAAAAATATACCGGGAGAGACGAAATAAGATCGATAAATTCAATTATAGATTAAATGAATAAAATAATAATTTTTGGAGATATTTTGATTATTTTAATGATTAAAATATAATAAAATAAATAAATAAATTAATTAATTAAAAAAAGAGAGAAACAGAATTGAAAAACGTGAGAAGGAAACCGACGCAGATCGAAAAGAAGGAGGGATCGGACGGCCACCATCCGGCGACCAGTGGTCAGGCCAGCAGCCGAAAAAGGAAGAGGACATCGGCGCGACCTCCCTGGTACCGGAGACGTAGCCCACCGACATCGAAATTCGACGGATCGAGGGAGAAAAGCCGCGGAGAGGAGAGTCGAAATCGACGGCCATCGGCGCCGATTTGGCCCTAGCCACGGCCAACCGAAGCTTCTCCATTCGATGGCGCGCCGATGGGTGCCGAAAACGACAGGCGAAACTGACGGACGACGTCTAAAATGGCAGAAAAAAATGGGTACTGACGGTCAGGAGAGAACAGGCCGGACCAGCCACTTTTCGGCCATCGTTGGCGAAACCGAGGGCAGATTTGTGAATCAGACTACCCCGTGGAGCTGCTGGAGGGGGAAGCCGGCGAAGAACCGATCGGCAGAGCTTCGAACGGCGAAAAAAATGGACCGGACTAAACCGACTGAATCGGACCGATCTGAACCGGGTTGAACCGGACCGAACTGGTTCAGCCAAGAAAGAGAGGAAAAAGGAAGAAAAAGGAAAAAAAAGAGAAAAAGGAAAAAGGGAAAGAATTTTTAGGGATACAACGGATTTCGGATAAGTTAGTAAGCTGTCAAAATTGACCAATTTGATTTTCGAGAAATTATTTAAATTATATTTGATTGAAAAATAACCCAGAATTAAATATAAATTGTGCAGTTCGACGATAAATTCTGAACGTGAGCCGATCGAACTTCGATTTACGCACCATCGCATAATCTCGGGTAAGTAAAGCTCATTTACGATAATTTATATAATTATTCGCGTATTAGAAATTTAATTTACGTATTTCGGATTTAATGTCGCCTTTAGTGGATAATATAAGGAATTTTGAGGAAACTATCGTAAATGATATACGGGTTATCCAAAGAGTTTGGAACGAAGCCCAATGGGTATTGAGAGCCCAATTGACCCGATGATGGGATTAAATAAGTGAAAACAGGCCGAAAATGGGTCGAGACCCATTAAGGTGCAATCGGGCCGAATAAAGTAAAACGGGCTCAGTGTTTTAGATTCGATTAGTATAAGTGAAATACTGATAAGTATAATTGAACTGACCCAAATACGTGGTTATATGCAGCTCCGTAGACTTGGTTTGGAGCAAATTGGACTGAAAGACCTGGTACGGGCAAAACGAGATAAGCTCACGCGTGATTCCAGGTAAAGGAATTTTACGGACTGCTAGAGGTAACTTTACACAATTTCAACTTCATTTGCTGTCTTTTAAATGGTCTGAAGAGTCTAGATTTCAGATAAAACTTTTAGTGCCCCGGATGGGCAAATTACCAAAATACCCTTGTGAAAAAAATTGGGAGGAGCAAGGACAAGAGGTTCTTATTCATTCTTGAGGTGTTTTGACACGTGCATGAGTAGGCTGGCTAGCTTTTGAATAAAAATGCACAACATTTCATATTTTCAACAATGTGTTTTCTGTTGAAAATTGTTTTAAGATAACAGAGCCGCCTACGTGATTTTATAGACATGTGACGTGCTAGAGCTCAGCTCGAACGAGTCTTGATTTGTGTGATGCATTCATTAGTGCTGGAGCGATAGCTCGTACTAGAGTTTTACATGCATTAGTGCTGGAGTCTAACTCGCACTAGATTTTATATGATTTTCATGACACGGTGCTGAAGTCTAACTCGCACCAGATTTTTTATATAATTTTTGTGATACGGTGCTGGAGTCTAACTCACACCAGATTTTCACATGAAATGTGTACAGAGTGCTAGAGCTCAGCTGGCACTAGTTTTACTTGATTTTATGAGAGTGCTGGAGCATCGCTCGCACTATTTTTTTGAAATCATGCGATGAGCCGTGCTTGGAGCGTTGGGTAGACTGTGTGTCACACCGATCAAGTAGGCTCGCACGTGCGTTTTGAGACAGGGCATGAGTATGGAGATATGATATGGGTCCACGGAGTACGTTGTATCGTGCAAGTAGCATGGAGTATGTTGTACCGTGTGGCATCTTCGGATGCGTGGTATCTTCTGATACGAGTGGCATTTTTGGATGCATGGGATCGGTCAGGACCGACGGGTTGGACTGACCCACCGCCCAGGGCGGTTCTCGATCGTGACGAGACCCCACACACTAGGATCCATGTAACAGTAGGAATCACGAGGACACATGGCCATAGTCCTGGTTATTTCTCTGAGATATACATATATTGCCTAGTCTCGCATGTTGATGATTTTGAGAATCACATTTTGTGAATTTTTATGTGAGTCTAGATCACCCGAGGGAGGGGTTGGATCCTGACTGAGACATGATTTTGATGAGAATGAAACTGGGTCTTAAACGAAAACTTGCATGACGTTATTTTTCATGCTATTTAAACCCATGAATGATGTAAACTGGTTTTACATGATATTCATTATATCGTATGGTACCATTGCTTTGAAAAGCATTTGATTTCATGGTTTTGTATGAGTCAGGAACACCCGAGGGAAGGGTTGAGTCCTGACTGTGTTGTGAAATTTTAACGAGAATGAAATGTTTTAAATGGATATGCATGTCGAGTTTTCCATGCTTTTGAAATCCATATGTGAACTTATTTTACATGATATCATATCATCACGAATTGTAGTATCTGTTTTGAAATGTGTGGAGAAAGGGTGGTTTATGCATGGCACCACGTTCATGTAGGTAGTATGGTTACCTACTTGTTCGTAGGATTGCCTTACTGAGCTTTATGTGCTCACCCCTTTCATATTCCTACACAAATTTTCTCCAGTAGACATTGAGGCGACTGAGTACTGCATTCCTGATATCCGCTGCTGCCCATCATGTCGAGGTATATACACTTGTACATATTGTATCTAAATAAGTATAGCACAGTAACATGTTTGTAAGTAACTGTCGGGGTTGTATAGATAATGTAAACGCTTGTAAATGAATGGAAAAGAATAAATGAAAAATGCATGTGTTTACTTTTCATTTAATAAGAAATTAAGTTATATGATAATTGAATGGTGGGACTGGCATTGACGCACAGCCCAATTGTTAGTGGAGTGTGGTTACGATCAGAGGACAGGTAAGTATGAAAGAAAAACGAAAAATTTACTCTGATTTTTGGGTCGTGACAATAGGGCTCCAAAAACAGGAGGGTCTCTCTCTCTTGGTCCTTTTGGTAGTACAGACACCTTGACTGGACAGTGGCGAGAGGCTAGAAGGAAGACGAGGATGGTGGTGGTCGGACCATGAACGAGGAAGAGTGGCAAAATCGAGAAAGAAGTGAAGGAAAGAAAAATAGAGTGATGAACAGTGAGCTCAAGTTAAGCAGAGAAGAAATGAGGAAGAGACAAGAAGGAGAAGAAATGAAAGGCGCGCGCCAAAACCACAAAAAAAAAGGCGGGAAATAAGAAAAGGAAGTTTGAAAAAAAATAAGAAAAGAGAAAAAGGAAGGTATATTTATATATATAATGATGATATATATATATATATATATATATATATATATATATTTATAATTAGGATGAAATAGTGTACACAAGAATTTGGGAAATCTGAAGGAAAGACAGCCAGAAATATTTATTCGAAATTCGAAGAAATTAACCAAGTGGATCGGGTTCGTCGACTCGCTACGTCGAGACAATCGAAGACTATGGATAGATATTGAGGTAAGAAAATTATGCAAGTTTTAGAGATAACTGTACGTATTTTATGATTTTGAGTAGCTAAATAGATATTGTAGGGATAGAAATTACCTATATTAGCCCAACCTATAGATTGAATCGTACCGTAAAGTGTAGAAAAAATCATAAAGCATAAATTGCATGTTTTCAGTGTTTTCATCGTTGAATATTGTTTTCAACAGAATATGGATAGGTCGGCTATTGTTTTTACTGTCTGCATAAAATAACACGTTTTATGAAGTTAAGTGTGCTCGAGTATGAGAAATTCCATGATGGGTGACCTCTCGAGAAGTTTCCACTCACATATCGTTTATGCACTATTTTTATACAGAACATTGGTTTCTATATTATTTTTGAAAGAATTGAACCACCTATCCGATTTTCGAATGAAACGGTGTAGGAGCCCATGCTGACTGAATCGCACGGATCGATTCGAGATGTGCTTGATCGCGTGCTGACTGTGTGTTGACGGCCTGACTCGCACTGATAAGACGTGCTTGAGCGCGTGCTGACTGTATCGTACGGACCAACTTGCACTAACGAAATGTACTTAAGCGCATGCTGACTGTGTGTCGCATGGATCGACTCACACTGACAAGACGTTCTTGAGCGCATGCAGACTATGTCGCATGGTCTGACTCGCACGAGATTTTTATATGATTTATGAGAAAAAGTCCGTAGTAGATTTTGAGACTAAGGTGATGGTGGAGATCGATGCTGAGGGGGTAAATCCTTGAGATTACTTAGTACCCTCAGTCATATTGTATTGTTTTGGGGCCATGGATGTACGCTGTACCGTGTGGACGCACATGGAATACGTTACACCATGTATTGAGTCTTCAGACCACTGAACTGAACTAAATTGAACTGAACTGTACTGTATTGATTGGTCGACGTGCTAGACTAACCCATCCCCATTGAGGCGTATGACACTCGCGCACACCTGACCCGTGAGGCGCGGGGTCACTAACTATGACCATATTTTGACTGTACTACTATTGACTGAATCTTACTATTATTAACTGAATCCTACTATTATTTATTGAATCTCAGCCTAATCTCAATGAACTGAATTGTTTACTGAAAGAAAAGTGAATTGAACTGTTTAATGATTGATTTAATCGTTTTAAAGAAACGAATTCAAGTGTTTTATTGCATTGACTGAATAGTAAATAGTTTCATCGTACCGACTATATTTAACGCATATGTTTTACATATGTTAAAGTATTGGGAATGGAGTGTGATTAAAAGTATTTATCAAAGTAAGTGCATCGATTCTGAATCGTTTTCAGTGTTAACAAAATAAATTATATGCATGTGTTTTACAGCGTTTTATAACGGATTATGACATGCATTATAAACATCTTGATAATGTGGTTGTCTGCTGCTTACATAAGTTTCTTATTGAGCGCGTTAAGCTCACTCCCTACTTTCCTCCATAAAGTCCCAACAGTAACTTGGACGCATCTGTTAGTAAAGCATGTCGCATAGCTATGGTTCCGCAGAGTATTTTTCTACGTTGAAGGTATACCCAGTTGTAAGAAATTTTTTTGTATCTAAAATTTTTATAAGTACAATAATGCATACGAGATGTGTATAGGGAATGTGAACATATTTTGTTTAAATTGTTACTAAGAAAGAAAAATTAATCAAACTGAGTGTTATTTTGACATAATATCGACTTGTAACCCAACCAAAATGTTCATAAATTTAGGTCGTTACAATAAGTGTGAGTGGTTTCTTAATCATGTTTCTAATAGATTGAACATAAGAAAAAAAACTTTTTTTCTCAATTCAGTAATGACTAGGGTGAAGAAAATGGAATTTTGGATCTTATGGTAGTTATTTTGAGTTTTGAACTAAGCTTTTAATGTTGTTGGACTTGAAACTCTTCTCATCATTGATGTGTAGGAATTCTCTGTCTCTTTTACTCTCTTAGGAAACAATGGAGGTGTAAAATCCACTAATTTACTGGTATTTAGTTTAGATTATGAATAGCGAAGTAAATAAATGAGATTGGGAATGAGCACATTGGTGAAAAAAAAGAAGTCTACATATATATATATATATATATATATATAGATGTATCAAATAAAAATATATATAGAAATAAATTAAGATAATATATTATATTAGTATATATATACAATAATGTACTATATTTAAAATAAAATAAATATTACATATTTGATTAAATAATATATGTATAAATGTGTAGATATTTGTGTATAAAATAAAATATAATAATAATTTTATGTAAAGGATATTTATTGTATAATATATTTTATTATATTAAAATATATATAATATTATATATATATATATATATATATATAAGGAAAAATGTGTAGTTGGTGGGAAATATCCCACCAACCACACGTTTCCTCTATTTAATAAAGGAAATCGAAGACTGGAGGAGCGGGAAGAAAAGGAGAGGAGAAGAGGGAGAGAGAAGGAAAGAGAAAGGAAACGACCGTACGGGGGAGAGAGTGTCGGCGCCAGCCAGTGGAAGGGCAGAGACGGAGGTGGTCGATGAAGCAAAAGAACGCAGATCGACGAGGAGAAACGAGACAACGACGCCGACAAGGAAAATGGCCGAACCGGCCACCTTCTAACGAGCCCAACCTTGCCCCAACTAGCCACAGGTGTCACGCAGCCCTGTGAAGCCGCTGAAAGTGGAAGCCGGTGAAGAACCGACTGATAGAAGCCCCGATCGATGAAAGGGCCACTGAACCAGTTCAAACCAATTTAATGAAAAGGTGAGCTAAACCGGTTCGGCCAGAAAAAAAAAAAGAAAAAGAAGAAAAAAAGGAGAAAATTCGGTGATGCCCTAAGTCTAAGGATAAGTCGGTAAGCGGTCGAATTTGACCATTTTAAATTTTAGAAAATTTATTTAAATTTATATTTGATCGAATTTACCCTGGTTTAAATATATGTAAATGTGTAGCGTGACAATAGGTGACAAACGAGCGATTTAGCCTCGATCTATGTGCCACACGAGAAACTCGAGTAAGTGAATCTCACTTGTTACAGCCTGTATGATTATACGAGTTAGGAATTTATTGCTTAAGTTGCGGATTAATCTTGAATAAATTGTTCTATGTTTCAAATTGTGGATAGACTATCGTAAATGGCTGTGGGAACTATCTTAAGACATATGTGGGTATTCGAATTGAATTAAAATAGGAAAAGTAATAAATCAACTGAAATGAGGATATAGATTATTTTTTGAGTTGTGAGTTGGGTAATGAGCAATTGTTACAAAGTCTTATTGCAGAAAGTTAATAAATTATCAGTATTTCGAGTTAAGATTCCTATGTTGTCAAAAATGTAATTTTGATTTGTTTCGACACGTTTTCGAAAAACTCGTGATGACTTTTAAGACATTTAAGTTATTACATGATATTTTGTGAAAGATTTAAAGGTTTATACAGATCTTACCTATATAATCTTATTCGAATTGTTTGGATTAATTGGAGCGTAAGACTTAGTTAGCTTATGCTTATTGTTTTCGATATTGGGCATAAATTGTTTTTCGTTGCGATTACAACACATCATCTGGTTAATGCGATTTCCTATGTTATAAATTATGAACGTTGAGTTAAGATATTCCCTATAGAGTATGTGAAGGCAGCCCAAAGCTTGCGACTCTTATACAAGTAGATTGGCCTGTCTGACATAATCGTGATAGGGTTTGATTTTGATAAATCATTAAGATTGGAAACTTTCAAATCTGTGAATAAAGGTAACACCCTAGTTTCCTGGGTAAATTTAGCTTACTGATAACTACATCGGGGGAAAACCTCTATCGAGATATAATTATGGAAGTTGCTTAGACTTGTATAATTTAACCATCGAATTTCATAAACAAGATATCGACTATATGGTGTTGGAAATCATCTTCAGATGTATGAACATGACACGAATTTAAGCCTTTTGAGGCGGGATGAAATCAAACAGATTAAATCGAGTCATACAGAAAGAAGTAAATGGTGTCCTAAAATCCCAAGTAATATAAGTATGTAAGGGATTTCTGGAAGATATAAAGATAGCTATACGTACGTTTATCGGTTTATCACAGCTAGATATATGTTGTAGGACATATAGGTATAATAATATCAAAGTTCTGAACCCGGTCATATAGATCACTCCATATTGTCTGAAGCATACTGAAAATGCCGCATACACAGCAATGTTGCATGAACTGCATGGTTTCTATGTTTTACTGACTACTGTTGTTTATAACTGTATAATGATAGTCTGGCTTAAGTTTTTACTGTTGCATAAATTGCGTGCATATCAAAATGCTTGGGTGGGAGAAACCCCAAGGATGAGTGATGTCATGGGAAGTCACCACCCATGTTTCTATTTTGCACCATTTTACGCATAAAACTTAGATTTTCGAATTGCTTTCAATGGTATCGAGCCACCTATTGATTTTATGAGTGAGACTGTGCTTGAGCCTTCGTGCTGACTGTGTGTCGCACGGTCTGACTCGTACTGATTTTGAGATAAAAGCGATGATTAGTCATGCTGTAGTGTTACTGAACTGATACTGTTACTGTTACTGTGGTCCACGGAGTACGTTGTACCTTGTGGATGCATATGGAGTACGTTGTACCGTGTTACTGGTCTTTAGACATACTGTATTGTAAGCCGCTTGGGTAGCTGACCACTCCCACGATGATTGACATCCCGACACACCTGATCAGTGATGCTTAGAGTCACCGACATTGGCCAATTGTCATACTGATTACTGTTTATAGCATGTTCTGCCTTGTCTCGTCTATTTGATTTGATAAATGTGCTTGAGTGCGTGCTGACTGTGTGTCGCACGGTTCGACTCGCATTGATTTTGATACAAAGGCAATAATTAGTCATGCTGCACTGTTACTATTACTGAACTGTCACTGTTACTGAACTATTCTGTTACTATGGTCTACGAAGTATGATGTACCATGCAACATGCATGTGAGTACAATGTACCGTGTTACTAGTCTTAGAACATATTGTATTGTAAGCCGTTTGGGTAGCTGACCACTCCCACAGTGATTAACATCCCGACACACCTGATCAGTGATGTCCGAACTCACCGACATAGGTCAATTGTCATACTGATTACTGTTATAGCATGTGTCCGCCTTGTCTCGTCTATTTGATATACTGAATTGATCCTATCAACTGTATTATCGTATGAAATTGTATTATTTTATTGTATAAAGAGACTATGGGGGTCACCTCTTGAATCCTGCGGGTACAAAGTGCCACACAGTAGTTTTAGAATCTATATTTATTGCAGTAAAATGTTTATACTATTGATATTGTTATCGCAAATTATTTTTGACTCTAATTTTACTGAAATGAATTGGAAGCAATTTTTCTTACTGAAGGTTTCTTCAAACATTGCATGATGTATTGCTTTTCCACTACTACTATTTACTGTTATTGAATCGTTTATTTACTGTACAAAACTGAAATTATTTTACACCGAATAAGTTTTACATATATATGTAGCAAATATTGCTATCTGTTTTACTGTTACTGTTTTCAGAATAGTACTTTTTTACTGCATAAGCATGGCATTTTAAGCATGATTGTTGTCCCTGCTAACGGGGATGATAATAGTTAGTAATGGAGTCCTAACTGAAGAGATAATAATAGTCAGTAGTGTCCCTGCTAACGGGTTAGAATAGTTAGCAAAAGAAAATGTGAAATACGATTCAAGTTGTGAAATATGATTTGAAAATAAGAATTATATTATCGAAATGTGAAAAGAGTTTGGATTATGAAATATGGTTCAAATTATGTTACATATGTATATATGTTTCAGATGTGAGACCTATTCCAAATAATGAAATTGCTCCGATATAGATGATGTTTTGAAGTAAGACAAGTTTTGAAGTGTAATGAGTTTCGAATACATGTTATATTGTGTTTAAGAGATATTTTCGATATATGAATATTTGATATATGATATGATTTGGAATTAAGAGATATGATTCGAGAATGGTTGTGTTCGAAGGATGAATAAGGATTACAATAAGTTTTGATTTTCTGCTTTTGATTATAACTGAAATTTCAAACCCCTATAACTGGAATTAGTTCGGGTGGTCAAGTTTAATGACTAACTAAGGTATTTCAAAATACCTCTTTGCTTGAAAATTTTGACAGTGTCTAGATAAAAGTCTAATCCAAAAACCCAAGAGAAGTGTGATCATCGATAAGTTTTCGAACTGCAAAGTATGTTTGAGATAAAGTCTGTTTTGAAATATGATAAGTATTGGATTGTGATTCAGATAAGAAATAAGAAAGAATGATCGAATGGAAATACGTTAGATATGTATTAAAAACTCAGTATCATGTAGGTTATTACCTCTATGCTTGTGTGGTTTACTTACTGAGCTTTCCCCAAAGCTCACCCCTTCTTCTTTCCATCACAGGTTCAGACCAGAGTTGCATTGACAATGATATCAGTATTAGCTTCGAAGTAAACGCTTCAAGATTTCAAGGCTCATAACGGTCCAATTACTTGTACTATTTAATTGTACTTCTTAGACAGTTACTTTACAATGTATGTGTCGGGATGTGCATTAAATTAAGGAATGATTACAAAAATTATTAAGAAGTTAGACTGAGACCTTAGGTTCATACCTTAAACCAAGCAAGATAGTATGTATGGTAAAGAAAAAAATAGCTCACATTTTTACACTTTCGCAATAAATCACTGAAAAGTTTACAGTTTTAGGTCGTGATAGATTAAATGGTATCAGAGCAAAGTTTGTCTTGTTGAGTCAATCGAGAAAGGTTCAAAAAGTTAATTGTATCCCAATCACATCTCATACACTATGTCTGTCTGTTTGTGAGCTACGAATTAAATGATACTGTTTTAATGCATGTAATGTTACCAGTCCAAAAATAATGAATCAGAGAGTGAGGTAAGGACATGTAAGTAGTCCTGAGGAAGATTGACATTGGTATTGTCATTTCGCATCCTCATATAGTTGATTAAAATTGATACTGTAAACATTCGAAAGGATTTGAGTGAGTAAAAGTACTTAGATGGCATCATTCTCCCTAAAAAGCAATTTGAATATGAGTTCAGCTGATCCATCTGGATCGAAAAGAAAAAGAATTGCGGTCTAAGACAATTTCGCTGGTCAAGGTTCTATGGCAGTATCACACCCCAGAAGAGGCTATATTGGGAATTAGAAAGCTTAATGCGAGAGAAATACCCACATTTGTTTCAAGATTGATGCGATTTCAAATTTTAGGATCAAATTTCTTAAGGTGGGGAGGATGTAAAATCCACCAATTTACTATTATTCAGTTTAGATTATGAATAGCGAAGTAAATAAATGAGATTGGGAATGAGCATATTGGATTAAAAAAAAAGTCTACATATATATGACACAAATAAAAATATATATAGAAATAAATTAAAATAATATATTATATTAGTATATATATACATTAACGTACTATATTTAAAATAAAATAAATAAAATAAATAATATATTTGATTAAATAATATATGTATAAATATTTAGATATTTGTGTATAAAATAAAATATAATAATATATTTTATGTAAATGATATTTATTGTATAATATATTTTATTATATTAAAATATAAATATAATATTATATATATAAAAGGAAAAAGGTGTAGTTGGTGGGAAATATCCCACCAACCACACGTTTCCTCACCGAAGACTGGAGGGTCGGGAAGAGAATGAGAGGGAGAGAGAAGGAAAGAGAAAGGAAATGGTCGTAGAGGGGAGAAAGTGTCGGCACCAGCCAGTGGAAGGGCAGAAATGGTTTTGGTCGGCGAAGCAAAAAGGCGTAGATCAGCGAGGAGAAACGGGGCAGCGACGTCGACGAGGAATATGGCCGAATTGGCCACCTTCCGGTGAGCCCAACCTTGCCTTAGCCAGCCATAGGTGTCGCGCAACCCCGCGAAACTGCTGGAAGAGAAAGCCAGCGAAGAACCGGCCAATAGAAGCCCCGATCGGTGAAAAGGCCACTGAATCAGTTCAGACCGGTTTAGTGAAAAGGTGAGCCGAATCGGTGCAAACCGGTTCAACTAAAAAAAAGAAGAAAAAAAGGGAAAGAATTCGATGATTCCTCGGGTCTAAGGATTAGCCAGTAAATGGTTGAATTTGACCATTTTAAATTTTAAGAAATTTATTTAAATTTATATTTGATCGAATTTAACCCAGTTTAAATATATGTAAATGTGTAGCACGACAATAAGCGACGAACGAGCGGTTCAGCCTCGATTTACGTACCAACACGAGAAACTCGGGTAAGTGAATCTCACTTGCTACAGCCTGTATATGATTATACGAGTTAGGAATTTATTGCTTAAGTTGCAGTTGAATCTTAAATAAATTGTTCTATGTTTGGAATTGTGGATCGATTATCGTAAATGACTATGGGAACTATCTTAAGACATATGTGGGCATTCGAATTGAATTAAAATAGGAAAAGTAATAAATTAACTGAAATGATGATATAGATTATTTTCTGAGTTGCAGGTTGGGTAATGAGCAATTGTTACCCAGTCTTATCGCAGAAAGTTCATAAAATATCAATATTTCGAGTTAAGATTCCTATACTATCGAAAATGTAATTTCAATTTGTTTCAACACGTTTTCGAAAAACTCGTGATGACTTTTAAGACATTTAAGTTATTACATGATATTTTGCGGAAGATTTAAAGGTTTATACAAATCTTACCTGTAAAATCTTATTTGAATTGTTTGGATTAATTGGATCATAAGACTTATCTTATGCTTATTGTTTTTAGTATTAGGTATAAACTGTTTTCCGTCGCAATTACGACACATCTGCTAGTTAATGTGATTTCCTATGTTATAAATTATGAGCGTTGAGTTCAGATATTCCCTATAGAGTACATGAAGATAACCTAAAGCTTGCGGCTCTTATACGAGTAGATTGGCCTATCCAACATAATCGTGATAGGGTTTAATTTTGGTAAATCATTAAGATTGGAAACTTTCAAATCTGTGAATAGAGGTAACACCCTAGTTCCCTGGGTAAATTTAGCTTACTGATAACTACATCGGGGGAAAACCTCTATTGAGATATAATTATGGAAGTCGCTTAGACTAGTATAATTTAACCATCGAATTTCGTAAACAAGATATCGACTATATGGTGTTGGAAATCGTCTTCGGATGTATGAACATGACACGAATTCAAGCCCTTTGAGGCTGGATGGAAATAGACAGATTTAAATCGAGTCCTTAGGAAAGAAGTAAATAGGGTCCTAAAATCCCAAGTAATATAAGTATGTAAGGGATTTTTGGAAGTTATAGAGATAGCTATACGTATGTTTATTACTTTATCGTAGCTAGATATATGTTGTAGGACATATAGGTATAATAATATCAGAGTTTTGAACCCGATCATATAAACCACTCCACACTGTCTAAAGTGTACTAAAAATGCCACATACACAACACTGTTGCATGAACTGCATGGTTTCTATGTTTTATCGACTAATGTTGTTTATAACTGTATAATGATAGGCTGACTCAAGTTTTTACTATTACATATATTATACGCATATCAAAGTGCTTGGGTGGGAGAAACCCTAAAGATGGGTGACCTCATGGGAAGTCACCACCCATGTTTCTATTTTGTACCATTTTACACATAAAACTCAAATTTTTGAACCGTTTTCAATGGTATCGAGCCACTTATCGATTTTATGAGTGAGTCCTTGTTTGAGTCTTCGTGCTAACTGTGTGTCGCACGGTTTGCTCGCACTAATTTTGAGACAAAGGTGATGATTAGTCATGCTATGCTATTACTGAACTGATACTGTTACTGTTACTATGGTCCACGGAGTACGCTGTATCATGTAGAGGCACATAGAGTACGATGTACCGTGTTACTGGTATTTGGACATAATATAGTGTAAGCCACTTGGGTAGCTGACCACTTCCATTGCGATTAACATCCCAGTACACATGATCAGTGATGCCTGGAGTCACCGACATTGGTCAATTGTCGTACTGATTACTGTTTATAGCATGCTTTGTCTTGTCTCATCTATTTGATTTGATAAATGTGCTTAAGCGCGTGCTGATGGTGTATCGCACGATCCGACTGGCACTAATTTTAAGACAAAGGCGATGATTAGTCATACTGCATTGTGACTGTTACTGAATTGTCACTGTTACTGAACTATTACTGTTACTGTGGTCCACGGAGTACGATGTACCGTGCAACACGCATGTGAGAACGATGTACCGTGTTACTGGTCTTCGGACATACTATACTATGAGCCGTTTGGGTAGCTGACCACTCCCACGGCGATTGACATCTCGACACACCTAATCAGTGATGCCCGGAGTCACCGACATTGGCCTATTGTCATATTGATTACTATTATAGCATGTTTTGCATTGTCTCGTCAATTTGATTTACTGAATTGATCCTATGAACTGTATTGCCATATGGAATTATATTATTTTACTGTATAAAGAGACTGTGGGGCCACCTCTTAAGTCCCGCGGGAACAAAGTGTCACACAATAGTTTTAGAATCTGTATTTATTGCAGTATAATGTTTATACTTTGATATTGTTATCGCAATTTTTTTTTACTTTGATTTTACTGAACTAAATTGGAAGCGATTTGTTTTACTGAAGGTTTCTTTAAACATTGCATGAAGTATTGCTTTTCCACTGCTACTATTTACTGTTATTGAATCGTTTATTTACCGTACAGAACCAAAATTATTTTACATTGAATAAGTTTTACATATATACGTAGCAAATATTGTTATTTGTTTTATTGTTACTGTTTTCATAATAGTACTGTTTTACTGCATAAGCATGGCATTTTAAGCATGATTGTTGTCCCTGCTAACGGGGATGATAATAGTTAGTAATGGAGTCATAACTAAAGAGATAATAATAGTCAATAGTGTCTCTGCTCACGGGTTAGAATAGTTAGTAAAAGAAAATGTGAAATACTGTTCAAGTTGTGAAATATGATTTGAAAATAAGAATTATATTATCGAAATGTGGAAAGAGTTTGGATTATGAAATATGGTTCGAATTATATTGCGGATGTAAAGATGTTTCGGATGTGAGACCTATTCCAAATAATGAAATTACTTCGATGTAGATGATGTTTTGAAGTAAGACAAGTTTTGAAGTGTAATGAGTTTTCGAATATAAGTTATATTATGATTAAGAGATATTTTCGATATATGAATATTTGATATATAATATGATTCAGAATTAAGAGATATGATTCGAGAATGGTTGTGTCCAAAGGATGAATGAAGATTACAATAAATTTTGATTTTCTGCTTTCGACTATAACTCAAATTTCAAACCCTATAACTAGAATTAGTTCGGGTGGTTAGGTTTGATGACTAATTGTGGTATTTCAAAATACCTCCCTACCTGAAAAACTTGACAGCGTCTAGATAACAGTCTAATCCAAAAATCCAACGAGAAGTGTGATTATCGATAAGTTTTTGAACTATAATGTATGTTTGAGAAAAAGTTTGTTTTGAAATATGATAAGTACCAGATTGTGATTCGGATAAGAAATAAGAAAAAATGATCGAATGGAAATACGTTAGATATACATTAGAAATTCAATATCATGTGGGTTATCACCTCTGTGCTTGTGTGGTTTACTTACTGAGCTTTCCCCAAAGCTCACCCCATCTTGATTCTATCACAAGTTCATACTAGAGTTGCATTGACAATGATATCAGTTCAGCTTAGAAGTAAACGTTCGAGATTTCACGGCTCATAATGTCACGACCCAAACTACCCAAAAATCAGAGTTAATTTTTCGCTTTTTATTATTTTCTTACTTACATTCTTACCTGTCCTCGAATCGTGACCAACACTCCACTAATAATTAGGCTGTGCGTCAATGCCAGTCCCACCATTCAATTACCATCTAACTTATTTATTCTCCAGTCATTTATAATTGTTTATATTATTATTACATCCCCTAAAGTTACTTCCAAACATGTTACTGTGCTATGCTTATGTAGATACAATATGTACAAGTGTATATACCTTATGTTGATGGGCAGCAGCGGATATCCGGAATGCAGTACTGAGTCGTCGCAACTTCAACTGGAGATTATCTGTGGGAGAAAATGAAAGGGGTGAGCACATCTCAGTAAGGCAATCCTACGAACAAGTAGGTAACCATACTACCTACATGAACGTGGTGCCATGCATAAACCACCCTTTCTCCACACATTTTAAAACAAATGATATGCGTTATGATGTTATGTAAAACACATTTGCACGGAAAATTCAACATGCAAGTATATTCAAAATTATATATTTATCGTTTAAAATTTCACAGTAAAGTCAGGACTCGACCCCTCCTTCGGGTGATCCTGACTCACTCAAGATCATGAAAATCGTTTACATCACATATGGGTTTTAAAAGCATGGAATATAACCATCATGCATATTTAATTTAAATCCCAGTTTAAATCATCGAAATCGTCGACATGCGAGACGAGGCAATATCTGTATAACGGCAATAACCAGGACTGGCCAATGTGTCCTCGTGAGTCCCTCTAGCTTCACGGATCCCAGTGTGCGAGGTCTCACCCTGATCGAGAACCGCCCGGGAGGTGGGTCAATCTAACCCGTCAGTCTTATCCGATCTCACGCATCCGAAGGTGCCGTATCCGAAGATACCCCGTATCACAAAGATACCCCGTATCACAAAGATACCACACGGTACATCGTACTCCATGCTACTTGCACGGTACATCGTACTCTGTGGACCCACAGCCTTATCCCTCGTTCGGGCTCATCAGCTGGATCTCCAACCCTTATCCCTCGTTCGGGCTCATCAGGTGGATCTCTAACCCTTATCCCTCGTTCGGGCTCATCAGGTTGTTTTAACATGCCATGTCTCAAAATGCACGTGCGAGCCTATTTAATCGGTGACACACAGTCAACCCGATGCTCCAAGCACGGCTTATCGTATGATCTCTGAAAAGTAGTGCGAGCGGTGCTCTAACACTGTCGGTAAATCAAGTAAAACTAGTGCGAGCTAAGCTCTAGCACTCTGTATGTAAATCATGTGAAAATCGGGTGTGAGTTAGACTCTAGCACCCTGTCACGAAAATCATGTAAAATCTGGTGCGAGTTAGACTCTAGCACCGTGTCATGAAAAGCAAATGTGAAACATGGTGCGAGTTATACTCTAGCACTTATGCATGTAAACTCTAGTGCGAGCTCTCGCTCCAGCACTAATGCGTGCATCACACAAATCGAAAATACCGTGCGAGCTGAGCTCTAGCACGTCATATGTCAATAAAACACGTAGGCGGCTCTGTTTACTCAAAACAGTTTTCAAAACAATTTCACGTTGAAAGTATGCAATGCGGTGCATTTTCTTTCAAGGTTAGCCAGCCTACTAATGCATGCATCAAAACACCTCCAGAATGAGCAAGAACCTCTTGTTCTTGCTCCTCCCAATTTTTCCTAAATTTTTTAGATTTTACCCTTAACAAGGGTATTTTAGTAATTTGCCCATTCGGGGCACTAAAATTATTATTCGACCTCTAGACCCTTCAGATAAATTTTAAAGGACTGCATATGAATTTAAAATTGCGTAAAGTTACCTCTAGCAGTCCGCAGAATTCCCTTACCTTACTTTCCTGTCGAGTCTGACCTTTTCTTTTCCACTGTTGTCTCGTCGCGCAGTCCGATATGCTCCCAATCAAATGCCCGGAACTGCGTATTAATATTCCTCAGGTCAGATATCATACAATTTAATTGTATTTAATACTTTCTGGGCTTAATTTAAATCGTTGGGCCCATTTACCCCTACTGGGCCCGATTGTACCTTAATGGGCCTTAATCGGCCTTAAGCCTATTTTCCACTTAATTTTCACTTTATCGAGGCCTATTGGGCTCATTGGGCCCACCGATAATTTATTGGGCCTCGTTCTAGCTCTTGAATAACTAAATTCATTATTTACGACAATTTATCTAAATTTTCATAATTTAATTCAATTTATGCGGAAATTAAATCAACATCACGCATAACGAGGTAATTGTCGTAAATAGGGATCACTTACCCGAGATTCCATGCTAGTACTTAAATCGAGGCTGTCTCGAGCCCTCGGTGGATGCCAATCGTCGAGCTACACAATTAATTACATTTTCGGGTAAACTTTTCGGTCGCAATTTAATTAAATAAAATATTCCAAATTTAAATCGGGTCAATTTGACCGCTTGTCGACTTACCCGAAGCTCGATTGCATCATAGGAATTTTCCCCAATTTTTTCCTCTTTTTCTTTTTCCGTTTTTCTCCTTTTTCCCTCTCTTTTTGGCTGAACCGGTTCAGTCCGGTTCGGACCGGTTCAGACCGCCAGTTCACCCCGGTTCGATCGGTTCACTGCCGGTTCACCACCTTGCTGGTCGGTTCTCCGCCGGCTTCCACCGCCAGTGGCTCCGCAAGGTCGTCCGCATCTCGAATCTGCCATCAGTTTGGGTCAAGCTCGCCGGAATGCCGCCGGTCCGGCTGTTCTCCTCTTCGCCGTCGGTACCCATTTCTTCTTCCGTCGTTTTTGGCGCCGTCCATCGGTTTCGTCGGCTGATACCGGTGCAGAAAGGAACGTTGTCGCCTGGGCTTTCGAAATCGGGCCTCGGTTCCGCCTGGATCGCCGCCGTTCGCCGTCGGTGGCCATCTCTTTTCCCGCGGCTTCTCCTTCGTTTTCCGTCGGATTTCGGCCTCCAAACGACGCGTCTCCGATGGCTGAAGGTTCGCCTGGCGTCGGGCTTCCTTTCCCTGTAGGCGGCCTGGGACAGGGGTCGTCGGTGGTCGTCCGGCCTCTGCCCCCGATCACGGCTTCCGTTTTCGTCTTTTTCTGTTTCTGTTTCTTTCTTTCTCTCTCCCCGACCCGTTTCAGATTTTTTTTTCATTTCATTAGTTTATTTTTATATTTTTATTATTATTATTATTTATTTTAATCATTAAAATACATTAAAAATACCCAAAATATCCCTTAAAATTATTATTTATTTTAAATTAATTAATTTAATTTTATTTAATTTATTTATTATATTTTAGCCTCTTTTTCGGGTATAATTTCTCGATTATTTTCGGGATTATTTTTTCGAACTAAAAATCCCGATTAATCCCGATTAATTCCCATAAATTAATATCTTGATCAATTTAACCCAAAATAATTTTATTTCATCTTAATTGACCAAGATTTCTCAAATCCATATTTTTAATTAAATTTTCTTATCGAAATTATACCGACCTTTGGTCTTTTGACCATTTTACCCTTACACGTATTCGGGATTAATTTAACCCGACTTCCTTCATACTTTTCCCATATTTTCTTATTTAATTTTCGTATTTTAATTAAATTCGGGTCTTACACATAACGATACAGTGACTTATACTATTTAATTATACTCTCTCAGATAGTTACTTTACAGTGTATGTGTCGGGATGTGTATTAAATTAAGGAATGATTACAAAAGTTATTAAGAAGTTAGACTAGGACCTTAGGTTCATACCTAAATCAAGCTAGGTAGTTCGAAACCTAGAAATAGTTATGATTGTACTCACAAAACAAACAATGTATGGAAAAGAAAAAAAATAGCTCACATTTTTACACTTCCACAATAAATCACTAAAAGTTTACAGTTTCGAGTCGTGACAGAAGGTGTGCACTAGACATTTAAACTTCACACTTTTTGTCAAACTTCTTCAAAACCAAACAAACTATGAAACTATGTTCTTTTAAAACTTTATTAGCTTCTTTTTTTGTCCTTTCAAAATCACGATGTTTACTTGTGTTTTTTATTCATAGAGGCATTAGTCAAAACTCTCCTTCATTTACCAAGCTACTTTTAGTTTGTGGAGATCTGATCTGATCTCTTATTTTCTTTTATATTATTTTTTGTTCGAAAGCTACTCTAACATTTCCTAATTAGACTATATGGGAAAAAGTCGACATGATAAATGCCATGGAACTGGTAAGTAATATGTTTTCATAGCTATTGATGTGTGTTCTTTCCATTGGCCAATTAGTCAAAAACCATTTGCTTACTTTAAATGTTTGAAATTATGGTTTTTTTTTTTTAAAAAAAAAACAAGTTTAGTCAAGTGGGTTTCCTTAGATTGTGGAAAAAAAATCTAGTCCCATGGCATTGATGAATAAATAACTTCATTTGTATCTAATATCTATTTACTACTCAATTGTTTATGTGAAGAAAGTTTGCTAAAAATTTTAGTTTTCCATGACAAGGAGAAATTTTGTAATTTTCATCCTAAATTTAAAGCCAAACAAGAAGATGAGCTTGAATAGATAAAATATGGTCATCTCTCTCTCTCTCTCTCTCTCTCTCTCTCTCTCTATATATATATATATATATATATATATATATATATATATATATATATCCAAACAAGAAGAAAAGTTTGAATAGATTAAATATGGTCATCTGTCTCTCTCTCTCTCCTCTCTCTCTCTCTCTATATATATATGGTTGAGTATATGAAAGTGATTGAACGTGCATGTTCTTTAATGAGGTCTTTTGGATTTCTCGAATTTCTTCTTTATTCATGAAATTATGTGGTTTTAAGTTTTAGGGAGTTAATTGCCTTTTGATTGTTGTTCATTTGTTAATTGTTTATGTTCCATTTTTAAAAATATCTCTTCGAGCTTAATGATATTATATGCTTTCATTTATTAATGCATGTAATAAGTATCTCTTAAGGAAAAATTCTCTTTGCCGTTAAAAAATAAAATAAATTAAAAATACTTTATTTTAGGCTCATTGAGTGTATGTATATTTTCTTAATAATTTGTTTCATGATTCAACTTGGTATTCGAATATGTTTTGGTGTAGGCATTTGTTTGCCTTTGTTTCCAATATTGATAAGTCAGCTTCTAAAGTTAATTCCTAATTGAAATATTGTTGAGGACAATGTTCGAATATGTTTTGGTGTAGGCATTTGTTTGCCTTTGCTTCCAATATTGATAAGTCAACTTCTAAAGTTAATTCCTAATTGTAATATTGTTGAGGATAATGTGAATAAGGAATACAAACACATGTTGCAGCTCTATTGCCATGTGGAAATAAGGTAAGTTTAAATACAAAATTGTGGCTCTCATGTGTTTGAGTTGTTGCTCTCATAGACAATTCTTCATTTTTTTTTTTTGGTTAGACAATTGTTATTGACTTATTTATAGCCTTATTATACATATACCAACCCTCTATCTTGATTCTTGAGACGTTGTAGATGCCATACACCTATAAAATATAATATTATAGATATGCAAGACTTTTCATCATACAGAAACTTATTTCTTTTTAATGTCTAAGTTGAAGAGTCTAATGCTCATTTTATTCGTTTGACTATATGCTTGAAAATTGTGTACCACGATAGAAGATAAAAAGGAATTTTACAAAATTCTAAATCCTAGCTTAAAGGTTTAGAATACACAACCAAAAACATTCTTCATTTCTCTATTGACAATACCTTATAAATTTTGAAATATTCTCTAACTCCAAAGATGTCACTCCCCAACATCCCCTTGTTCATCACCAAAATCAGAACCTATAATGTTAAGGAAAGAATGAGTTTAACTACTAAGTAAGCAATTGACATCATTTGGACTAGGTTAAGCATAATCGAAACGTTTAGGCCAAAATCAGATAAATTTTCATAAAATAATTTCCCGGGGTAATCATGTATTTATAAACAACTTGTTTTAATTAATATAATATAAATATAACAAAAAACTATGCAAATATTACAAATATTAGTTTCGTAAATTCATCTCCCTTAACAAGCTTTGGCCACATTTAACCCCTATGACATAGGTCATCAATAATGGAAACAATCAATGGTTACACAAAGCAACGAAACCACTATTCTTAATCGGTGGCTTGGTTATAAGCAATCAATAGTTGCATAAAGTAACGGTCCACTATTCTTAACTGATGGTTCGGTTATAGGCAATCAATGGTTGCACAAAACAACGACGTACTATTCTTAACCGGTGACTCGATTGGAATCGATTCCCAATAACAATACATGTTGACATGACCAATATATAGCCCTTATTGGCAGGGTCATCATATCATAGTGTATCGAGAGACTATTTAAACCAATCATTTTAGATATCCACAATATGTAATAACACATTTTCCTATTTGTAACAAAACTTTCCAAATGTAAGCTATTTAAATCAGATCATTTTGATTACCCACAATATGCAATAAAGCAATGCAATTTTGATTTCTCATAACATATTTCATACGAGGAGAATTTTGTTATTCATTCCTGCAATTTCATATTCTTAAAATATACATTATGACAAAATATAAGGATCAAAGTGATTAATATCATATTCATGTACTTTAACAAGATCACATTCAAAGTCGATTTAAATAATCTCATACAATTTGCATGCTTAACCCAATTTAAAAACCAAAGGACAAAACATTAAATTTGTACGTGAATGTAACTTATATTGAGGTTGATTTTAAGAGTGTCAAAATACCGAAGGGATTTCAAATCACTTACTTAAGCTCACTAACTAAACCAAAGTCAACCCTTAAAACCTCTTAGAGCTTATTATTTAAAAATATTTAATATTAGAAAGCTACGCTATCAATTCGACCTAAACTTCGTTATTTGACAGAAGCTAAAAGTTTACACTTGTTTCACTAAAACAATTATAACTCAATAAACTATGAACTTAATATGAGTTACGCTATTTGACAAAAGCGAAAAAGTTCATCCTCCATTTAACATATAAATTTCCCCTTAGCTTTCAATGTTTTATTTTCCTCAAAACTTAATCTCAATACAAAATATAACCATAATAATTAAAGAACAAATATTACTCACCTTAAGTGTTCCTGTAAGACCCGAATTTAATTAAAATACGAAAAATTAAATAAGAAAAGATGGAGGAAGTATGAAGGAAGTTGGGTTAACTTAATCCCGAGCACGTGTGAGGCAAAACGGTCAAAAGACCGAAAGCCGGAGTAAATTCGATAAGGAAATTTAATTAAAAATAAGGGTTTAAGAAATCTTGGTCAATAAAAGATGGAATAAAATTATTTTGGGTTAAATTGATCAAGATTCAGAAATTTTAAAAATACCAAAAAATTACCGGAACGATACCTCGAAAAGCGCAAAGAAATAATATCGAAAATTTGGAGAAAAATATAATTAATAAATTAAATGTAAATTGAATAAATTAAAGTAGAATAAAAATAATATAAGGTAGATATTTTGGGATTTTTTTTAGAGTATTTTAATGAATAGTGTAATAATTAAAATAAATAATAATAATAAAAATAATTAATAAAAGAAATGAAAAAAAAAACTGGAAAATCGCGAAAAACGCGAAAAACGTGAAACGAAAAACGGAAGCAGAGGCCGAGCCCCTGCCGGCGGCCAGGCGACCAGGCGAGGTCGGCGAAGGCAAGCCAGACGCAGCCCGATCCATCACCGGCCCCTTGGAGACCCGAATGGCGGCCACCCGACGAGCAAAACGGCGGAAAACCGAGATCGAGGGGGGAGAGAGATTTTCGGCGATCGGCGCCGATTCAGGCCCGATCGACCACCACCGAAGCTTCCCCAAGCACCGGTGAGTCGATTGGTGGTAGCCCCGACCCGACGAAACTGTCGGCAAACGCCGGAAACGGCAGAGGAAAGGAAATGGGTCCGACGGCCGAGGGAGAACAGTCGGACCGGCAGCGTTTCGGCGAGCTTGACCCAAACCGAGGGCAGATTCGAGATGCGGACAACCTCACGGAGCCACTGGCGGTGGAAGCCGGCGGAGAACCGGCCGGCAAGGCAGTGAACCGGCGGTGAACCGACCAAACAGGGGTGAACCGGCGGTCTGAACCGGTCCGAACCGGACTGAACCGGTTCAGCCAAAAAGAGAGGAAAAAAGGAAGAAAAAAGGGAAAAAGAAAGAGAAAAAAAATTGGGGAAAATTTCGGTGATGCAATCGAACTTCGGGTAAGTCGATAAGCGGTCAAATTGACCCGATTTAAATTTGAAATATTTTATTTAATTAAATTTCGACCGAAAAGTTTACCCGAAAATGTAATTAATTGTGTAGCTCGACGATTGGCATCCACCGAGGGCTCGAGACAGTCTCGATTTACGGACTAGCATGGAATCTCGGGTAAGTGACTCCTATTTACGATAATTACCTCGTTATGCGTGATATTGATTTAATTTCCGCACAAATTGAATTAAATTATGAAAATTTAGATAAATAGTCGTAAATAGTGAATTTAGATATTCGAGAATTAGAACGAGGCCCAATAAATTATTGGTGGGCCCAGTGAGCCCTATAGGCCTCGATAAAGTGGGAATTTAGTGAAAAACGGGCTTAAGGCCGATTAAGGCCCATTAAGGTGCAATCGGGCCCAATAGGGGTAAATGGGCCCAGCGATTTAAATTAAGCCCAGAAAAGATTAAGTACAATTAAATCATATGATATCTGACCTGAGGAATATTAATACGCAGTTCCGGGCATTTGATTGGGAGCATAACGGACTGCGCGACGAGACTACATTGGAAAAGAAAAGGTCAGACTCGACAGGAAAATAAGGTAAGGGAATTCTGCGGACTGCTAGAGGTAACTTTATGCAATTTTAAATTCATATGCAGTCCTTTGAAATTATCTGAAGGGTCTAGAGGTCGAAGAACAATTTTAGTGCCCCGTCTGGGCAAAATTACTAAAATACCCTTGTTAAGGGTAAAATCTAAAAATTTAGGAAAAATTGGGAGGAGCAAGGACAAGAGGTTCCTGCTCGTTCTGGAGGTATTTCAACACATGCATGAGTAGGCTGGCTCACTTTTAAAGAAAAATGCATAGCATTGCATATCTTAATTGATGTGATTTCTATGAAAACTATTTTGAAATAACCGAGCCGCCTACATGTTTTTATTTACATGTGACGTGCTAGAGCTCAGCTCGCATGATGTTTGATTTGTGTGATGCATGCATTAGTGCTGGAGCGAGAGCTCGCACTAGAGTTTTACATGCATAGGTGCTAGAGTATAACTCGCACCAGATTTCACATGTTTTTGCGTGACACGGTGCTAGAGTCTAACTCGCACCAGATTTTATAAGATTTTCATACAATTTATATACAGAGTGCTGAGCATAGCTCGCACTAGTTTTACTGGATTTGTGGAGTAGCGCTGTCTGCCCTTGGAGTCAGCCAAAAGGCCCAACAGGCTCAAAAGACCTCTTAAGTAGGGTGAGAGTGAGGGATGAGGTTGGCGGCCTTGTGGAGATGTAAAGCGGGCTCTGCCAAGTTTACTTGATTTGATGAGAGTGCTGAGCATCGCTCGCACTGATTTTTATGAGAACATACGATGAGCCGTGCTTGGAGCATCGGGTAGACTGTGTGTCACCGACTTAATAGGCTCGCACGTGCGTTTTGAGACATGGCAACGAGTATTGAGTTATGAAAACCTCTGTGGGAAGCAGGCCATTTGGGCTGGAGTACCTAGAGTGATATGGGTCCATGGAGTACGATGTACCGTGCAAGTAGCATGGAGTACGATGTACCGTGGGGTATCTTCGGATACGGTATCTTTGTGATACAGGGTAACTTCGGATACGGTATCTTTGTGATACAGGGTATCTTCGGATATGGTATCTTTGTGATACAGGGTATCTTCGGATACGGTATCTTTGTGATACGGGGTATCTTTGTGATACGGGGTATCTTTGTGATACGGGGTATCTTCGGATACGGCATCTTCGGATGCGTGAGATCGGATAAGACTGACGGGTTGGATTGACCCACCTCCCGGGCAGTTCCCGATCAGGGTGAGACCTCGCACACTGGGATCCGTGAAGCTAGAGGGACTCACGAGGACATATTGGCCAGTCCTAGTTATTACCGATATACAGTATTGCCTAGTCTCGTATCTTGTATATATATATATATACGTATGTTTTCGATATCGATGCTTTTGAGAGACTAAATTTCCATGGTTTTGTGTGAGTCAGGATCACCCGAAGGAGGGGTCGAGTCCTGACTTCATTGTGAAATTTTAAATGGGAAAGAAATGATTTAAAATGAATTGCATGTTGAATTTTCCGTGCAACTTGATTTACATAACATCATGACGCATATCATTTGTTTTAAAATGTGTGGAGAAAGGGTGGTTTATGCATGGCACCACGTTCATGTAGGTAGTATGGTTACCTACTTGTTCGTAGGATTGCCTTACTGAGCTTGATGTGCTCACCCCTTTCATTTTCTCCCACAGATAATCTCCAGTTGAAGTCGCAACGACTCAGTACTGCATTCCGGATATCCGCTGCTACCCATCGACATAAGGTATATATACACTTGTACATATTGTATCTACATAAGCATAGCATAGTAACATGTTTGTAAGTAACTTTAGGGGATGTATAAATAATATAAACAATTATAAATGACTGGAGAATAAATAAGTTAGATGGTAATTGAATGGTGGGACTGGCATTGACGCACAGCCCAATTTTTAGTGGAGTGTTGGTCACGATTCGAGAACAGGTAAGAATTTAAGTAAGGAAATAAATAAAACGCGAAAAAATCACTCTGATTTTTGGGTAGTTTGGGTCGTGACAGTTCCTCCTTCCTCTTACTCTCACTAACAATAGCTCTAAATCTCTCTTTCTAATTTTTTTCTCTCCTTAAGCTAGGCAAAATAGTAACCAAAGCTTCACTCTTTTCTTTCTTTTACTTCTGGCATCAGTCTTGCCAAGCTTCATTTTTTTTCTTTTCCTTTGGTGCCAAAGTTCACGCCACGTCCCTTCCTTTTATTTTATTTTTTTGGGCAGCCGTCGGAATTGCCTTCACGCCACCTCCTTCTTGTTTTAATCCTTGACTCATAAGAAAAGCTAAAATTTTGGTTATATATACAATAGGCCTTTGGGCCTTTTAAAATTGGGCCGGATATTACATTTCCCTAGAGCTAAGTCAAGTTTTTTTTAGTTCTGAACTTAGTTATTGCGAAGAAAGGTGAAAATGATCTTCCTAGCTTGATTGGCACAGAGAAGTCAAAAATGAGGGAGCCCTGAAAGAAAAGATTCAATAATTAGTAGCAAATGATGATGATGTTACACTTGCTTCTAATGAAGAGGAAAAAAAAAAGAACCATTTCAGAAGTGATGTTGAGAGGCATCAAGAAGAGGTTGAAAAACGTCCAAAGGGTGAAAGGTTTTTATTTTTTTATTTTTTTTACTTGCTTTTTTATTTAATTCGTGTAAAAGATTGTTTTATCTTTAATTCAATTATTAATTTTTATTTATTTGATTTGCTTAACTTTGCTTAAATTTGTTTGATTTGTTTAATTTTCAATTTATTGGTTCAAGTTATATTTGCAACTAAATTAAGAAATTTGTAAGAGAAATGCTCTATATATAGCATAAGGATTCAATATTTGTTTTATATTTAGGTATTTCGGAGCATTGATGTCTTTAGCAAAGGTTTTGATAATATAGCGAAACTTCAATTAAAAGTCGCACGGCCTTTGCCTCGATTTGCGGTGGTGGCCATCTTAGCTTAAAAATTTGAACTCCTATCTCGGTACTGTTTATTTCTCCTACTTTTAGTTTCATGAAATGATAATTTACATTCAAACAGTAGTCTTTTCCTACATTCATACCTTAAGAAGAAATAAATAAAAGAAAGAAATTAAATATATTGAAAGATAATACAAAAAAAGATTTTTGTTACTAAATTCTATTGAATTATATTCTTAACTTTAGTTCTTTAATTTTAACTCCGGCTGTGTTGAACATAGCCTGTCACAAGTTCGGATAAAGAAGGAGGTTTGGCAGTAGGTTTAAATAGTCAATCACTTAAAACTTGTCCAATTTTTACAAGATGAACAAATATAAAAAATCCATTAGGGCGTTTCCTACTCAGGGATGCTCTGCATCGGAGCCCGGGTATAGTGAAAAATATGCAAGGGTTATTAAGTGGTTGTTCGGAAGCGACACACCACATCAACACATGGATGTGGTGCTTAATAGACAATGGTTCTCATACCATATTGGACAGGAGTGGGTAAAAAAGTTAGTCCATAATCACAAGCTTAGGTCAGGATATTGGAATATAAGTACGCTTAATAGTAAATTAGTGGAGGTTTGTGAGGTTATGTGTTGGAGGAGGGTTAATATCTTGTGTCTCTAGGAGACTAAATGGGTTGAGGAGAAGGCTAGGGAGATAGCACATTGGCAGTATAAGTTTTGGTACATAAGGAAGGATAGATATCAAAATGGTGTAAGTATCATCATAGACAAAGAATACGAAAAGGATGTTGTATAAGTTAAGAGATAAGTGGATAGAATTATTTTGGTTAAGCTAGTTTTTAGGGGACTTTTGAATGTTATTAGCGTATATGCACCAGAGATAGGACTTGATAATGTTAGTGAAAGATAGTTTTAAGAGGATTTAGATAAGATAGTACAAGAAGTGCATATAGGAGAGAACTTTTATATTGGTGGTGGCCTTAATGGCCACGTAGGTGCTAGTAAGGAGGGTTTTAAGAGCCTACATGGGGGTTTTAGTTTAGGTGTAAGAAATGAAGGTGGAGATGCTATATTAGATTTTGTTTTATCTTATGACTTAACCCTAGTGAATACACAGTTTAGGAAGAGAGAATATCATCTTATAACCTTTAAAAGTGGATGGAACGTAAGCCAGATAGACTTTTTTGACTAAGAAGAGAGATAGACACAGTTGTCTAGACAACAAATGTAAGACTCGTAATTTGATTTGTATTTTGTATGATTCTGTGATGTATGAACGAGTCACAATTGGTATTAATCATAATGAATGAATGTATTTAAGTTATCAATGTGTATGAAATGTAAAACGGGTAATTAAGCAAACTTAAATTGAATGTAACAGTGCAATTCTAGGAGAAATTGTAGCAAAACTGCTTCTGTAAAGGAACAAATCGATCTTGAAGAGGTTCTAGGTAGAACAGATCGATCTCCTTAAGGTTCTGAGTAATGCAAATTGATCTCATGCTTAGGAGAAGATCGATCTCCCTAAGCTTGGAAAGTCAGTTTCTCAGGAGAAAAAGGCAAGACAGATCGATCCCCATCATTAGCGTATCGATCTCTAAGAGCAATTCTATAAATACAAGGCTCTGCAACCTTTGTTTTCTCGAGAATTACCAAACCTTTCAAGAAACCAAAGTTAACCTAATCTTTCTACACCAAAAAACTTCATCTTTCAAGTAGTTTTGAGTGAGATTTAGTTAAGCAAAGTTGTTCTTAGTAAAGAGTAGAACAACATACTTGGAAACAAGAAGTTGGAATCAAAGATTGAAGCAACAATATGGATTTTTGCCAATTTTGGTGGAAAAGAGGAAAGTTCAAACTAGGTAAGATTTAATACACGACTTTGATATATGTTAATTTAGGTGTATTGGTCAGTTAATTGGTATAAGTTTAAATTGCTGAAAATAAATGGATCATAAAAAATATCCATAACCTAGATAATGGTGGGAAGATGAGAAAATGATGAGGAAGTTGAGTAAATATGGATTAAATGATGAAATGAGCATGTATGAAAAATTGTAAGGTAGTTTTGTGAAATACATGAATTTGAATAGATGAGAAATGCAAATAGTTATATAAAATATATGGTATAACACCATAATGGGAGAAAGTGATGAGATAAAGGCATTGATTAGAGTCATGCAAGTGAAAATAAGTATATTAGGATATACTGATGTGAAAAATTATTAACAGCTTCAAAGTTGATATTGGAAGCTTAATGGACTACGAGAGCGAACAATACCGAGGAAGTGAGGTCACGCGACGTGATCCGAGCTAAAAGAATTTCGTGAGTAACTAGAGATAGCTACACGTATTTCGAATAAAATTTTGATAATTATATGATATATGAAATCCCATGTATAGAAATGTCGTGATAGGAATCGATGAGATAAAGTGAGATTTTATCCAATTATAGGGTAACAAGCCCTAAAAGCGTGTTTGTGACTAATCTTCATAGTTGCATGATAGGATGAGTAATGTTTTCATGTGTATTCGAAAACAGCACATTTGAGTGCCTATTTGATTTATTTGGGTGAATTATGATTTGAATAAGTCATCTATCGGGGTTTGAGTGAAAACCATAAGTGCTAGAGAATACTCGCACTTGAATTTGAGATATGCATCACATAGTACTTGAGTGTATTCTCGTACTAAATTTTAAATGCGATTTATGCATGTTAGAGTACTCGAACCATTGCTCGTACTCAGTTTTATTGATTGATGTATTGTAGAGTATTGAGAGCTTTGCTCATACTCAGTTTTACATGATAGAGTACTGGGAGCATTGCTCGTACTCAGTTTTATTGAATTATCAATTATAGAGTATTGAGAGCTTTGCTCATATTCAGTTTTACATGACATAGTGTTGGGAGCATTGCTCGCACTAGACTTATGTCATTGTGATATGGTCGTGCTGGGAGTTTACTCGCACGTACCATATTTTTGTAAGAAAGCATGAAATAGTCATGTTGGGAGCTTGTGCTGACTATGTGTCGCACTGATTATATGCTCACACGTGCAATATTTTGATATATGGCTGAGGGCTATCGAAAATGTAACCTATAGTATGAGGACTAAGACTTATGGCAAGCATCCCGTCTTGAGATTGGGTCCATGGAATACTTTGTACCGTGTATGCCACATGAAGTACGTTGTACCGTGAGTACACGATATGAGTGAGTTGTGAACTGACGGTTGAAGATTTAACCCACTTACCGTTACAGCAATTGTGAGACCCCACACACCGACTACTGTGTAGCCTGGGATCATGAAAAATGAGTTATGATCATAATCTCGGAACATGTAGTCGCTTATCTCCTTTCATGCAATGTAAATTGAGTTTCTTGGATAAACTATCACATGGTTTTATAATGTGAACATGTGAATTTGTGTGTGATAAAGGGTAACCCGAGGGATGGGTGAGGCCCAGATTTTCATGTTTTTAAACATGATGATATGCCATATTATTTTAATTTAATTGAATGGCATGACAAAATGTGATTTGTGTGAAATTACATGAGAAATGCAATATTTTGCATAAACTGCTAAGGTTGTTAAATCATCATGTTTTCAGTCTGTATAACTGACGATTTGTATCTATTTGTATATTGCATAAATGTTTCAAATAAAGATACATGCTTTAGATACGAATAGATAAGGAAATGATTTTAAGGCATGAGCATTGTATTTTGTAGATAGTGTGGTTATCTATTTACTTGTTTGATTTCCTTACTGAGCTGTGAGCTCACCCCCTTTTTATTTTCCATCTCTACAGAGCGTTCACAGTAGTTGAGCAGGCTGAGGACTGATATTCCTTAATATGTTACATATCCATCTTATGAGAGGTATACACATTTAGACATTTTGTACTGAACATTGTAACAACACGGTTATGTAAACGATTATACGGTCGAGGATGTATATGTACAAGTATTTGTATTAATGTATTAGAGCTTACATTATAGAAAAAAATATTGACTTGTATGCATGTTATGAATAAAATATGGTTGAGGTGACTAATATCGAATCACAGCCAACGATTTGGTGTTGAGTAGTGACAGAAGGAGAGGTAAGTAAAATGTGAAAAATTTGTGGTGATTTCGGTAGGTCACGACAGGGGAGGTCGAGACAGAATGGTATCAGAGCCGAGTTTGTCTGATGTAAATCGATATTAATAATTAGAAAAGTGTACATCCCCATAGTACTGTGCTTTGTTCAGTTACAATTGTGTATACGAGATGGAAATCAGACTAATTAATGGTTATAAATGTAGGAATTTAGCTATTATGGCTAATACCAGCTGTGGTAGAGGGGCTAGAGGTAGGGTTCGAGGCCGTAGAGGTAGGTCTGTGACTCGAGATGAGACTATAGGTCCCATTGAGGTACTCGAGAGTACCGAGGCACGTTTCGAGAGACTAGAGCGTCGCCTTGAGACCATGTAGAGTTACACGTACAAACTATGCCAGGCCGACAGGGACATGATGCAGGGACTGCTCCTGGAGAGGCAGCTGCACCTGGTACGCCTGCATAGCCAGCTCATGTGCCACAGCCTACGGTTACACCTATACCCCCACCGGTTCAGGATACGCCTTCCCATGATACGCCACGACAGGGCGGTAGTACGTTGGGGTATGGTTGTGAGCTCGACAGACTGCGACAATTCCAAAAGCTTGGACCTCCATCTTTTCGAGGGGGTCAAGGACCCAGTTTTGGCTGAAGAGTGGTTAGGAGAGATGTAGAAGTTGTACAGATTCTTTGAGTGTACGACTTCAGAGATGGTCGCATTTGCTACATTCCTACTGAAAGGGTTGACAGAGCATTGGTGAAAGTCCACTCGACCTATATTGAGAGTCTGACATATAACGATCAGTTGGGAGATATTTCTAGATGCTTTCAGGAGGCAGTTTGTTCCAGATACGTCCCAACGGAGGTTGCAGGCTGAATTTTTGGGGTTGAGCCAAGGGAGTCATTCAGTAGATAAGTATGAGACTAGATTTCTATCCCTGGGGAGGTATGACCCCGACACCATGAGTAGCGAGACCAAGAAGGTCCACAGATTCATAGATAGACTAAGACCAGTGTTACGGTCTAAACTAGTTCCATTTGACATCTCTACCTATGATGAGGCAGTGCGCAGGATGCAACTCTGTGAGCAAGATTATGAAAGGAATGCCTCCGAGTTCATGACAATCGAAAATGGTAGAGACAGAGATAGGAAAAGGTCGATAAGTGACAGTGCCCGAGGTTTTAGATATCGAGGAGGTAGTAGGCTCTTCGATAAGAGACCAAAGATTGAGGAAGTACAAGAGAAGACTGTTAGATCTCCTGCATACCCGACCATAGCTCTAGCTAAAGGAGTAGTGATTGGAGGATCGAGGCCTACCATTGAGTAGTGCAGTAGATGTGGTAGATTCCATGGAGGTAGACATTGTCTCGTTTCTAGTGGATTGTGCTTCAGGTGTGGGAAGTCAGGGCACATAGCTAGAGTTTGCCAAGAGGTTATATATATTACCCCACAGAAAGGTAAGGAGTCGAAGAGCGCTCCAGCTAATATGTCTGCTCTGATGAGGAGAGCGATGGCAGAGGAGAAGGGGAAGTAGGTCATTGGACGAGGGAGAGTACATGCCTTGGACTAGGGCACAGCCGATGCTTCGTCGGATGTGATTAAAGGTAACATCCTGATATATGATTTAGAAGCACATGTTTTAATTGATCCTGCTACCACGCATTCATTTGCATTGCCTTCATTTGCATGTAAGTTAGCAAAGCATGTAGAGCGTACACCTTTAAGTAGGATGATGTTGATTAGTACGCCTATGGATAATAGTCAACTAGTGGACTATGTGTTAAATGATTGTAAACTAAGAGTAGGGGAAAAGGACATGACGACCAATTTAATATTGTTAAGCATGAGTGATTTCGATGTAATCTTAAGAATGGATTGGTTATCGCCAAACCATGCTGTTTTAGATTGTTATGCTAAGATAGTTATGTTTCCTAATCCTGAAAAATATGTTATAAAGTTTGATGAAAAGAAATGAAAGTAATAGTGATGGTTATAATGAATAATGTACTATGTTGACTGAGAAATGAATATTTTGAAGGTTTTATTGCATACATGGTTGATACGAATAAGGTACATTCGGAGTTGGCAGATATTCCTATGGTTAGTGAGTTCCCAAATGTCTTTCCGGATAAATTGTCAGAGTTACCACAAGATAGAGAGATGGAGTTCTGTATAGACTTGGTGCCTGGTACTGAACCTATATCGAAACCATTGTATCGCAAGGCCTTAGTTGAGCTAGAGGAGCTCAAGAGACAATTACAAGATTTGTTAGATAGGGGTTTCATAAGACCGAGTGTTTCACCTTGGGGAACATCGATTTTGTTTGTGAAGAAGAAGGATGGAAGCCTCCGATTTTGTATAGATTACAGATTGTTGAATGGGGCTACTATCAAGAATAGGTATCCCCTTCCACATATTGACGATTTGTTGGATCAGCTCCGGGGAGCACATGTCTTTTCTAATATTGATTTGAGGTCTGGGTATCATTGGTTGAGAGTTTGGAGTGGAGATGTGCCCAAGATAACATTTAGGACCCGATATGGCCATTATGAATTCTTGGTTATGCCATTCGGATTGACGAATACTCCCGCAGTTTGTATGGCTTTGATGAATGATGTGTTCAAGCTATATCTAGATCAGTTTGTTATCGTCTTCATCGATGATATATTGGTATATTCGAAATCCGAGGAAGAGCATGAGAAACACCTCAGGATTGTATTGCAGACTCTACGAGAGCAAAAGCTGTATGCTAAACTCAGTAAGTGTGATTTCTGGTTGTCACAGATTTCGTTTTTAGGACACGTCGTGTTAAAGGATGGAGTATCAGTAGATCCATCCAAGATCGATGTTGTAGTTCAGTGGGAACAGCCGAGGACAGTCACCAAGATCAGGAGTTTCTTGGGTTTAGCAGGGTATTATCAGAGATTCGTTGAGGGATTTTTGAAGTTAGCCTCTCCGTTGACACATCTCACTTGGAAGGGTGTAGCATTCGTGTGGGATGAGGATTGTGAGAAGAGTTTTCAGGAGTTGAAGAGTCGATTGACTACTGCTCCGATTCTCACTATCCCTACCGACTCAAGAGGATTTTTAGTGTATACTGATGCTTCGCATCAGAGACTGGGCTATGTATTGATGCAAGATGGAAAGGTAGTTGCTTATGGATCCAGACAGCTAAAGGAATACGAGAAGAACTATCCGACCCACGATTTGGAGTTAGCAGTAGTAGTGTTTGCGTTGAAGGTATGGCGCCACTATTTGTATGGTGAAAAGTTTTAGATTTTTACCAACCACAAGAGCCTCAAGTATGTGTTCTCGTAGAAAGAATTGAACATCAGACAGAGAAGATGGTTAGAGCTTCTAAAGGATTATGATTGTGAGATACTTTTTCATCCGGGTAAAGCTAATGTTGTAGCTAATGCGTTGAGCAGAAAGAGCCTTGGGATGATATCGTATATGATAGTCAGGGAACATGAGTTACTAGAGCAATTTGCTAGCCTCAGTTTGGAAGTTGTGCCTTCTGATAAGGATACGGACTGTATGATTGTTAGTCTACGCTTAGATCCAGATCTGTTGGACAGGATCAGGCAGGCTCAGCAAACTGATCCATATTGCATTAACATGATTAGTCAAATACAGAGAGGCACAGTGACTGATTTTGAGATAAGTTCAGATCGACTTCTGAGGTTTAGAGGCAGATTGTGTGTTCTTGAGGACCCAGAACTTAGGAGATTGATATTGTCGGAAGCTCATTCGTCGAGGTACACATTACATCCGAGGAGTAACAAGATGTATCAAAACCTCTGGAAGGTTTACTGGTGGTCAGGTATGAAGAGAGATGTGATAGATTTTGTGGAAAGATGTCTCGTATGTCAGCAGGTGAAGGTAAAGCATCATAAACCTACAAGGTTATTGCAACCTCTACCTATACCAACATGAAAATGAGAGCATATCACCATGAATTTCGTGATGGGTTTACCAAGGACCTGGAGGAATCACGATGCTATATGGGTAATTATTGATAGACTGACGAAGTCAGCCCACTTTCTAGCTATGAGAGCTACCGATACTCTGAGTTCACTGGCAGAGTTGTATGTATGCGAGGTAGTGAGGTTACATGGTATTCCAGTGAACATTGTTTCGGATAGGGATTCTCGCTTCACTTCTCACTTTTAGGAACATTTTCAGGAAGCTATGGGAACCCAGTTGAGTTTGAGCACAACTTTTCATCCTCAGACAAATAGTCAGTCAGAGAGGACTATATAGACTTTGGAGGATACGTTGAGAGCATGTGTGCTGGATTATAGAGGCTCCTGGGATGATCATTTGCCACTAGCCGAATTCGCCTACAACAACAGTTATCATTCGAGTATCGAGATGGCACCGTATGAGGCTTTATATGGCCGTAGATGTCATTCCCCTATCGGTTGGGAAGAAGTGGGTGACAAAAAGATTTTTACACCTGACTTGGTTACACAAGCCTCTAAGGATGTCTAATTGATTGTTGAGAGATTGAGGACAGCTCAGAGTAGACAGAAAAGCTATGCTGACAAGAGACGAAGACTACTTGAGTTCACAGTTGGTGAGTCAGTATTTTTGAAGGTTTCTCCTTCCAAGGATATAGCGAGATTCGGGAAGAGAGGTAAGTTGAGTCCTTACTACATTGGATCCTTTGAAATACTGGATAGAGTGGGAGATAAAGCATATAGATTGGCTTTGCCATCGACTTTATCGGGAGTGCATAATGTCGTCCACATTTCGATGGTAAGGAAGTTTCATCCATATCCAAATCATGTGATTTGGTATGAGCTATTAGAGCTCAAAGATGATTTGACATATGTAGAGAAATCGATATGGATACTGGATAGAAATGAGAAAGTCTTAAGGAATAAGACTATTGAGTTAGTGAAGATTCTCTAGCAGCATCACACGTCAGAAGAGGCTACTTGGGAGCTAGAGAGTCTGATGTGAGAGAGATACCCCCAGTTGTTTAGAGATTAACTTGGTTCTAATTTGGAGGACCAATTTCTTAAGGTGGGGAGGATTGTAAGACCCATAATTTGATATGTATTCTTTATGATTTTGTGATGTATGAACAAGTCACAATTGGTATAAATCATAACGAATGAATGTATTTAAGTTACCAATGTGTATGAAATGTAAAACGAGTAATTAAGTAAAGTTAAATTGAATGTAACAATGCAACATTAGGAGAAATTGAAGCAGAACTGCTTCTGAAGAGGAGCAGATCGATCTTTCATTCAATGCAGATCGATCTTGAAGAGGTTCTGGGTAGAACAAATCGATCTCATGTAAGGGCCAGATTGATCTCCTTAAGGTTTTGAGTAATGCAGATCGATCTCATGTTTAGGAGTAGATCGATCTCCCTAGGCTTGGAAAGTCGATTTCTGATGAGAAAAAGGCGGGACAGATCGATCCTCATTGTTAGCAGATTGATCTCTAAGAGCAATTCTATAAATACAAGGCTCTACAACCTTTATTTTCCTGAGAGTTACCTAACATTTCAAGAAACCAAAGTTAACCTAATCTTTCTACACCAGAAAACTTCATCTTTCAGGTAGTTTTGAGTGAGATTTAGTTAAGCAAAGTTGTTCTTAGTAAAGAGTAGAACAACATACTTGGAAACAAGAAGTTGGAATCAAAGATTGAAGCAACAAGGTGGATTTTTGCCAATTTTGGTGAAAAAGAGGAAAGTTTAAACTAGGTAAGATTTAATACACCTCTTTGATATATGTTAATCTAGGTGTATTGGTCAGTTAATTGGTATAAGTTTAAATTGCTGAAAATAAATGGATCATGAAAAATATCCATAACTTAGATAATGGTGGGAAGAAGAGAAAATGATGAGGAAGTTGAGTAAATATGGATTAAATGATGAATTAAGCATGTATGAAAAATTGTAAGGTAGTTTTGTGAAATACATGAATTTGAATAGATGAGAAATGCAAATAGTTATATAAAATATATGGTATAACACCATAATGGGAGAAAGTGATGAGATAAAGGCATTGATTAGAATCATGCAAGTGAAAATAAGTATATTAGGATATACTGATGTGGAAAATTATTAACAGCTTCGAAGTTGATATTGGAATCTTATCGGACTACGAGAGCGAACAATACCGAGGAAGTGAGGTCACGCGACGTGATCCAAGGTAAAGGAATTTCGTGAGTAGCTAGAGATAGCTACACGTATTTCGAATAGAAGTTTGATAATTATATGATATATGAAATCCCATGTATAGAAATGTCATGATAGGAATCGAAGAGATAAAGTGAGATTTTATCCAATTATAGGGTAACAAGCCCTAGAAGCATGTTTGTGACTAATCTTCATAGTTGCATGATAGAATGACTAATGTTTTCATGTTTATGCGAAAACAACACATTTGAGTGCCTATTTGATTTATTTGGGTGAATTATGATTTGAATAAGCCATCTATCGGGGTTTGTGTGAAAATCATAAGTGCTAAAGAATACTCACACTTGAATTTGAGATATGCATTACATAGTACTTGAGTGTATTCTTGTACTAAATTTTAAATGCGATTTATGCATGTTAGTGTACTAGGAGCATTACTCGTACTCAGTTTTATTGATTGATGCATTATAGAGTATTGAGAGTTTTGCTCATACTCAGTTTTACATGATAAAGTACTGAGAGTATTACTCGTGCTCAATTTTATTGAATTATGCATTATAGAGTATTGAGAGCTTTTCTCATACTCAGTTTTACATGACATAGTGCTGGGAGCATTGCTCGCACTAGAGTTATGTCATTGTGATATGGTCGTGTTGGGAGTTTACTCGCACGAACTGGATTTTTGTAAGAAAGCATGAAACAGCCGTGTTGGGAGCCTGTGCTGATTGTGTGCACCAATTATATGCTCACACGTGCAATATTTTGATATATGGCTGAGGGCTATCGAAAATGTAATCCATAGTATGAGGACTAAGATTTATGGAAAGCATCCCGACTTTGAGGTATATCCAAGGTATGTGGACTAAGACTTATGGCAAGCATCCCATCTTGAGATTGGGTCCATGGAGTACTTTGTACCGTGTATGTCACATGGAGTACGTTGTACCGTGAGTACATAATATGAGTGAGTTGTGAGTTGACGGTTGAGGATTTGACCCACCTACCGTTATGGCAATTTTGAGACCCCGTACACCGAGTACTATGTAGCCTGGGATCACGAAATTTGAGTTATGATCATAATCTCGGAACATGTAGTCGCATATCTCCTTTCATGTAATGTAAATTGAGTTTCTTTAATGAACTATCACATGGTTTTATAATGTGAACATGTGAATTTGTGTGTGATAAAGGGTAACCCGAGGGATGGGTGAGGCCCAGATTTTTGTGTTTTTAAACATGATGATATGCCATATTATTTTGATTTAATTGAATGGCATGACAAAATGTGATTTGTGTGAAATTACATGAGAAATGCAATGTTTTGCATAAACTACTAAGGTTGTTAAACTAGCATGTTTTCAGTCTGTATAAGTGACGATTTGTATCTATATGTATATTGCATAAATGTTTCAAATAAAGATACATGCTTTAGATACGAATAGATAAGGAAATGATTTCAAAGCATGAACATTGTATTTTGTAGATAGTGTGGTTATCTACTTACTTACCTGATTTCCTTACTGAGTTGTGAGCTTACCCCCTTTTTATTTCCCCTCTTTACAGAGCGTTCACGGTAGTTGAGCACGGCTGAGGACTGATATTCCTTGATCTGCTATATATCCATCTTACGAGAGGTATACACATTCAGACATTTTGTACTGAACATTGTAACAACACAGTTATGTAAACGATTGTACGGTCGGGGATGTATATGTACAAGCATTTGTATTAATGTATTAGAGTTTACATTATAGAAAAGAATATTGACTTGTATGCATGTTATGAATGATTATGGTTGAGGTGACTAATATCGAATTACAACCCAACGGTTTGGTGTTGAGTAGTGACAGAAAGAGAGGTAAGTAAAATGTGAAAAATTTGTGGTGATTTCGGTAGGTCACGAGAGGGGAGGTCGTGACAACAAAGGTATTCCAGATGAGAGTGTTACCGCGCAAAATGGACTACTAGTTCTAGACTTAAAAATTCATAAACGATATTGTAAGAACTAAAAAGAAAGAGCTACAAGGATTCGATGGTGGAAGCTAAAAGAAGATTATTGTGAAGTATGTAGAAACGGTTAGATCTAGAAAGAAGACTGGACAATAGAGGAGAACCTGAATACAATATGGAACAAGATGACAAAGCATATTCAAGAGGTGGGTAAAGAGATACTAGGAGTATCAAACAGAAAAACACCAACTAGAAAAGATGCAACATGGTAGACTGAATCAGTTAAGGAAGCTATAATGTTACAGGGCTTTGATTACAAAATGCAAGTTTGCCAGAAAAAGAGGCAAAGAGGGTGGTAGGAGAAGCTAAGGCAAATGTTGTGAAAGAGCTTTACAACAAGTTGGACACAAATGAGAGAGAGAAAGAGATATATAGATTGGTGCGAGCAAGAGAGAATAGGGAATTAGGACATAGGAATGGTGAAATGTATAAAGGATGAGCACTAAAGAATTTTAGTTAAGGACAATGATATTAAAGAAATGTGGCATGATAATTTTAACAAGCTATTCAATAACAGATAAAGTCAAATTGAGGACAATATCTCGATGCCTCCCGAGGACTTGAATTAGTGCTTTATGCATAGAATCAAAGAGATAGAGTTAAAGGAGACACTAAAGAGGATGAAGATAGGGAAAGCTGTTGGGCCTGATGACATTCCTATTGAAGTTTGGAAATGTCTTAGAAAGATTAGAGTTAGGTGGTTGACAAATCTTTTTAATAAGATTTGGTGGACTAACAAGACTCTTGAGGAATAGAGAAAAAGTGTGCTGGTACCTCTCTATGAGAATAAAGGAGATATTCAAAGTTGCTCCAATTATCGATGTATAAAACTAATGAGTCACATGATAAAATTATGTGAAAGAGTGATAGAACAAAAATTAAGGAAGATTGTAGAGATGTCGGAGAACCAATTTGGCTTTATACCTGGTCGGTTAACTATGAAAGTGATATACTGACTTAGACAACTTGTTGAGCGTTTTCGAGTACAAGAGAAAGATGTTCATATGGTCTTTATAGATTTCGAAAAAACATATAATAAAGTGCCTAAGGAGGTGTTATAGTGGTCTTTAACAAAGAAAAGAGTCCCCGTGAAATATATTGAAATATTTACAAACATGTATGAAGATGGAAGAACACATGTGAGGACGCGTGGTGGACAAACAAGTGAATTTCTTATCACAGTAGAGCTACATCAAGGGTCGACGTTAAATCTATTTTTGTTCAATACAGTAATGGACGAGCTGACAAAATCCATTCAGAATAATGTACCTTGGTGTATGATGTTTACAAATGATATTGTCTTATGTGCTGAGACTAGAGTGAAAGTTAATACTAAGTTGGAACTCTGGAGACAAACGTTATAGTCAAGAGGATTCAAATTATGCAGAGCAAAGACTGAATACATGACGTGTAAATTTAGTCTAAACAGAAAGGATATAGAAACATAATGATGCTAGATGGGGTGGCGATCCCTAAGCGAGATCATTTTAGATATTTGGGGTCGATCATTCAGATGGATGGAGAGATTGATGGTGATGTGACCCATAGGATACAGGTTGATTCGAGCAAGTGGAGAAGCACTACATGTGTGTTGTGTGACAAAGGAATTCCTATAGGGTTGAAAGGCAAAATTTACAAGATGGTTGTTTGACCTACATTACTCTATGGTAGTGAATGTTGGGCAACTAAATTAGTACATATATAGAAGGTGAGTATAGCCAATATGCGAATGCTGCGATAGATGTATGGATGTACGAGAAAAGATAGAATGAGAAATGAGGACATTTGTAAAAAAGTTTGGAGTGACACCTATCAAAAATAAGATGAGTGAAAGTCATTTACGTTAGTTTGGACACATACGACATAGACCTGTGGACGCTCCAATTAGAAGAGTGAAAGCTGTGAATGATGTAAGAAAGGTCAAGGCTAGGAAAAACTAAAAAAGACTTGGAAGGAACTAATCTAGAAAGATATGACGGAATAAGAGTTGGAAGAACACATTGCATTAAATAGGAATGAGTGGAGAAGGAGAATTCATGCTGACGACTTAGCGTGAATTTGTATATTGGTTCATATGTCTTACATCAGTATTGGAATAAAAACTCTAATGATGTTTAGAAAAATAAAGAATTTGTCGTAGTATTTAATTGATTATGTTATTTTTATTTTTCTTGCTATTAGCCTTTTAAGAGTTTCAAGAAGCAAATATGACTTTGTTTTCCTACATCATGGTAATCTCTTTGCATCTATGGAGGCTCTCCAAAGATTTCATTCTAGACCATCTAAAACTTAATGAAAAATTTTGAAAATTGAATTACGTTCCACATATCAGATAAAAGACAATTAAACTATTTGAATACCTCTTTAAAAAGAAAATTAAAGAAAAAAAGGAAAAGTACTTAAATAGATGTCCAGGAAGAAAAGTTGAAAATCATAATGAAATTTAAAAAATTGAGCTTGGAAAATAAAGATACATGATACCATATTGTACTGGAGCAAATATCACTCATCTTGGGAGTCTCATTTTAGCTAGGGAGAAAAAAGCTTTGCAGCCCTGTTGCTATTGGATTGCTTTTTCTTTCTACAGTTTTTTGTCTGGATTTACTACGATCTACTTCAACATCTTTTCCTTGGTTTTTCTTTATAAATAGAGACCACGAATATATTTTAAAGGCCAAAGTACTTTTAGCTTAGCGATTTATTTCATATTTGCATGCATCGGCTATCATATTCGGTTGATTTACAAAATTGCTATTGCTTAATTTCTAACTAATATATCTGTTTAAGGCCATGAAACTTAAAATTATATATTGACATGTGTAGAAAGCATGTTTGAAAAGCATATGTCCACAAAGTAATTGTAGCTATTGATTCTCAATGGACATAAAAGTCGCTTTAAAGGAAGAGATAAATTCTCTCAACTCTTGATGAGGTAATTTTAGAACGAGTCAAAATGGCTACAGAATCATATGCTTACTATTAATATTAATTTGACTAATGGTACTAAAAATTAAAAAGTTAAGCAACTCATCTATTAATTACCAATAAGATACTGTTGATACCGATTTCTTTCTTTGATTTATCTTTTAGACTTCATTCATAGCATACGGTTTTTATAGATAGGTACTATATGGTTTTCATTTTAACCTCTTGAATGATGACATATGCGGTTCTATGTGTGGTTTTCAAATTGATGATGACATATTAAAGAATTCAATCTGTTCTTCTATACTTGGTAACTTCCAAGCCTCCTGCCTATCAAAAGATTAAAAGCAATCGTTTCCTTTAAAGAAGTCTTAGTTGGATCCCCCAAGCTAAGAATTTCAAGCAAGATGGAGTTTCCCATACTCGATCTCTAAATCCAAAAGTTTTTAGGTCTCTTTTGTTGTGTTTGTGTTTTGCTGGGATTCTTTTTGTCGAGATGTGTGGGTTGAGATGGTTTTCTAAGTCTAGAGAACTGCTTTAATAAAATACCTTTGCTTATAATATATATATATATATATATATATATATATATATATATATATATATATATATATATATCATAATCACACAAATTCAAACATAGATTAAGAAAAAGGACCAAAAAAAGAATCTGAAGTTGGTGATTTTTGGTCAAAAGATTTCTTTGGTTAGTATAAATTTATTGCTAAAATCTGAATGGGATTAGAACTTGGGTAAGAGTAACAAACTTCCTCGGTCAAACTTGGCAAGCCGCAGCCGGTGCTTCCCCCAGTTGCGTGCTTTCCTTTCTAAATTCTCTACCGGCTTCACTAAAGCTCTTCATAAGGTTTTTAAAAAGCAATTTTCCAATTTTATACGTATAAAAATAATTCCCATATTTTCTGGGAACCTATAAATAAGATAGCAGATAATTGGCCTCTCCGCATCTCACACCGGACTATAGAAAACTACAGGGGGAGAGAAACAAAACAATGGCAACTTTGTTCATTAAGCAGGCAAAGCAATATGCAGATGCTCGCCCGACCTACCCACCTGAATTATTCCAATTCATTGCCTCAAAGACATTGGAGCATGATCTTGCATGGGATGTCGGCACCGGCAGCGGTCAGGCTGCTCGATCTGTGAGTGAATTTATTTCCCTCTTTCTGCTTCAAGTATCAGGTTTTGAGTCTTAATATTTCTTTTCCTTTTTCCATTTTCTGGTTAATTGAACAGTCAGCATTTGAGATTAAATGTTTTAATTCATCTCAATTTTCAGTTGGCTGAGATTTACAAGAATGTCATAGCCACAGACACAAGCCCAAAACAGCTTGAATTTGCAAAAAAACTCCCCAATATCCGATACCAGCATACATCTCCAGTCATGTCCCTGATGGATCTTGAGCAAACCGTGGCAGCAGAATTAAGTGTTGATTTAGTGACCATAGCTCAAGCCATGCACTGGTTGGACCTCCCTGTATTTTACCAACAGGTGAAATGGATACTAAAGAAACCCCAAGGAGTCATCGCCGCCTGGTGTTATACCACCCCAGAAGTCAACGACGCCATGGACGAGATCCTTCAACGATTTTACGAGAATCCTTACTGGGATCCTCAGCGAAGAATGGTGGATGATAAGTACAGAAGCATCGATTTTCCCTTCGAGCCTGTCGATGGAGCGGATAGCACGGGACCATTTGAGTTTCGGAATGAGAGATGGATGGGTTTAGAGGACTACTTTACTTACTTAAGATCGTGGTCAGCGTATGAGAAGGCCAGGGAGAAGGGCGTGGAGCTTTTGAGCGAGGATGTGATGGAGGACTTCAAACGTGCTTGGAGTGAAGATCGGAATAATGGCCAGAAACTGGTCAACTTTCCTGTTTATCTAAGGATTGGAAAAGTGGGTCTCTAAAAAAAAAAATAAAAACAGATTCGAACGCGTGGGTAATATGAATTGTGCCGCGTGAGAAATAATGAGTCAACTTTAGTTTTATTAAATCGATCGACCTAAATAATAGTAATTCCATTTCTTCTGCAGGATATGTCAGGTATTTCAATTCTTTATTATACATGTTCCATTTGTAGTTTAACAAAATACATATGCTTCAAAATTCAAATTGCATTATAAAACAATACAAGTTATACTTAGATAAACATAAATAAAACATGTATAGTTTTAACAAATAATAAAGTACAGCATAAAAATATATTTTTAAAAATGTTTAAAAAGTCTCCCTACCTAAATCATTCCAACTCTTAACTCTCGAACAACAATTCCCAATGAGATATAAACAGCAAACCATGTCCGCATTACCAAAAAATCATGTAAGCTAAACAAGTAGACATGAACATCATATTAGAGGAAAAAAAATTTGAAATAAATTTTTATTACTTTTGAAAAATAATTGTTGTTAGCTTTGAAATACTTAAAATTTAAAGAGAATTAAATTTTAAGTATATTTTTATCTTAGACATAATTAACAATTTAATTATAAAAATAACGCTAAATATTTAGAAGTTCATTAGGACTCAAATGTGTATACGGCAAAATAATTGATTTTATGAATGCATGTTTGATATTTTAATGATGACTTTATTGGAGTGATTCCATGTTTTAATAAGACAAAATTATGCCTTTTATCGTTACCCTTGATAAAGGTACACTAGCAACATTGGTGGGTTTAATATAAGTATCGATGCCCTATTCTTATCTTGGGACTGAAGCTAAATGCTATATTTTGGTATCGATATGCAAATGTGATGGTATTAATATTATTTATTTTGTAAGAATCTTTCATAAATTATCGATATTTAAAAAAAATTATGTAAATTTGACAATTATAGACACGACACGAAAACGATATTAATAAAAAATTTTAATATGACATAAGTTAAAATTTGATAAAAAATTGTATATGAATAAGACAAAAGTTTAAAAATAAATTCTGTATTTATTGTATCGACATGAATTTTTTATATTTTACACTATACGGATACGAATTATATATAGTAATTGTTAGCTTTATTGTTGAGGATAGAAATTTATTATTCCAATTATTAAGTTATGAAGTAAGAAAATAATTAAGAAATCTATCGATTAAATTAATAAATTTTCTATTCTCACCAATTTTTTTTTTCTTACCGAGCAAAGCTTGACAGCCTCTTCACCTAAATCCGTGGAGTTGGCCGAACGGAAGAAGAAAGAAAAAATATGTTGTTATTTCACATGGATTATCAGTTCAGCCATCAAAATTGGTCCTAAAAGCATGGGGCTAGCAGGTCCAGCACGAAGAAGAACGTCAAAGCAATACATTGTATTACAAAGATATGTTCTTCAACATGAATAATATAATTTTTCAAGATCCGGCAAACCAAATATACTCAAGAATCAAGATTATGGAATCAGTTTTCTTACATATGAAACTCAGAACCTTACATTGATAATTATTCAGTACTATTACTTTTATTGGCTGCTCACACACCAAGCAGGGAATTAAATAATAAAAAAAAAAAACCGAGGAACACAGCAAAGATTTCAAGCACAAATAACATTCAGCAATAAAAAGAAAAGAGGGTTGAAAACACACACTAAAGAACTGGTTTCAGGGTCAGAGATATTAATCACAGCAGTGACTCTTATTACCATGTGGGAACAACGAGGAATAGGCCTGAATAGCTGAGAAAAAAAGCGCCATCATCGCAGCTAAAAAGGCTAGGAAAGTCCAAGGGCTACTAAAATGGGTGTAATAGGCTTGAGCAATAGCGGACGTCAATGGATTGTTGCAGTAATTACGGATATTCTTCATAACATCACCGTAGGACTCCTGATCTGGCACCAAGTCCCTGCTCATTTTATTGAAAAGATCAGCCACTTCTTGGTCACTGCCCAAGTAATTGTGAAGCACACCTGTAACTCGCAACTCCTTAACATCTTCCGCTGTGTTAATGAGAGAATCCAGGAAGCACAAGTAAGAGGTGACCTCAAAATCATTCTCAAAATCTAAACACATTTCTAAAGCTACCAAGTTCATGAACTTGGTAGCTGTTGAGTCATCCACCAGGAAGCGTGGCATCCTTATGCTGCCCAGGAAGTTGCAATGGAAGGAAATGCTCTTCAGGTTGTTTGAGTTGCCAGGCCTAACATTAATTCCTGATTCTTTAAGCTCCTTGATGCTACGAAATGTCTTCCTATTTTTTCGGTTGTCTCCGCACCCAAGAAACATTGAACCAATAATGCTACTGCTATTCTTCTCTTCTCGACCCGACAGGAGTTTTTTCCGAAATCGCTCCAGAAGGTGAGTATAATGCTTTTCTTTTTCTTCTTCGTCTGTGTGTTGGCTCTCAAGTTGTATATTTGTTATAAGGTTGTCACGTATGAAATCTGTGACTGAATTTTCCCACTTTTTGGGTTCTTCTGCTGACTGAATCAATATCTGGAGGACTCGGCAGGGAAGTTGATTTTCTAGTAAGAACAAATCACGTTGCGCATGTACAAGACGATCTGCTTTAAAAGCCAACTTGTCAAAATCATGCTTTTCACCGTAGTGTACGGCATACAACACTGCACAACCGTCCACGAAAAACATCCAAGCTAGCTTATCATCGCTGTAATCTCTAATGTCCTTGGGATCATAATACCTCCTCAGATCCTTTATTTCTGCCTTAATCTTGTTAAACATATCGTCAGGAGTCCTTCCGTTCTCCTGTGCGAAGCGAGCAGCAAGTAGACGCTTGAGCTGCTCAGACCGCTCGAACTTTGCTTTACCATGATGAAAAGGCCCGATGGCTGTTACTCTGGGTTCAAAATATTTCTGAAAATCCGGCTTGATATCTCTTAGGATGGAAGAAACTTTTTGCATTTTTAATCGAGGGGATGATTCACTTCCCCGGGCAGCAAATTGCAGTTGCAATGTCGCTATCTGTTCTCTGATGTAATCCGATAGCTCTGTCATATTAAGTCTGACTTCACCCCGGTTGCTCATCATCAAATCTTACCAGCTTGACGGGCTACAAAAACAATTAGGGAAATTTGGTACTGTAGTAGTGTTTGGGGGAATTGCCTGAAGAAACAAAGGAGTAACTAATATCGAGGAAATGGTTATGGCTGTATCCTAGCTGCGTGCTGAGCTGAATTTATACTTCACAGTTCACATCACCCGGACGTATATAATATCTTATCCTATCCTCTTCAATTTGTACTTTGTTAAGCTAACAAGTTTGGTATAATAACTTATTTAATTTAATACTTTTAATTTATACTTTATTAAGGTAAAGTTGGTATAGTAATATATTTAATTCAATACTTTTAATTTACACTTACTAAGATAACAAGTTTGGTATATTAATATATTTAATATGTGTTATCTTTTTGAAGGAGTGATAGTTAAGACTGTCTAGTTGAAATGAAATATGTGTTCATTTACATGGATGGTAAGATTAGTTCATGAAAAAAATGGTGATATTAAGATTAATTATTATAATGATGAGATTGAATATGGTGACAATTAGATATGTATTTAAGCTCAAATGCAATAATGATAATTAGGTGAATTATAGTGAAAAATAAAATTATTATTAAAGATATTGAGTTCAATTTGTATATTATAGAATTTTTTTGAAATTAATAAATTATTAGAAATATTTTTTTCAAATAATTGAATTTATTAATTATCTATTTATGTATCATTTATGCATTAATTTTTATTATAAGATAATAAAATCATATTTATTATATTAAATTAATAAAGTTATTTAAATTTTTACAAAAAAATAAATGAAACTCAAGATAAAAAGATGGGAAAAAAAGGTTAGTTGCAGGGATAGTTTTGATCCAGGACAAAAAGGGGAAAAAAAAAAAACTCTTTTTACATTAAAAGATGTGGTGGGATTGAAGTTTTTCACTGGACCAAAGGGGTCCAATGAAAAAATGGCTGTGGCTCGGTGCAAATCTTGTCCACCGTGCCACAGGTAGCCATCCAAATAATGCCAATCTAGATTCAGGCAATAATCGCACCTCAACCAAACCAATTAGTCATTCAAATGAGATCTAAATCTCTTTTTTTTTTTTTCTTTTTCTTTTCTAATTACTCTGATTCTCTTCTAGTTGTTTGGTAAAGATCACCCAACTTTAACTTTTCTTTTTTCTTTTTTTCCTTTGGAAGGTACTAATACCTTTCGTTTATCAGAGATGTAAGATTAGTATCTAGAGATTCAGGACAAAATTCATGCTTCTTTTCCTTTCATTACTTTCCACACTTTTCCTTTTAGCTGTACCAATAATTTTTATATGTTCGATCCTTTTTTTTTAATTGGGTCAACAGAGTCTTACAAATACAATTTTTCTTATTCGTTTGTCAATGGACTTGCTATTTCTATTAACGATGGCCCATAATAGTTCCAATGCGCATAACAAAATCTTGTCAGTGTGGTGAATTTCTTTTTCCTGTCCGCTTGGAATGTATTATGCTTGTCACAAAAATTGTCATATATGTTGAATTTTTTTAAATTTGATCTTTATTATTTTTATATTTTAGCTACTTAAATTTTTTTTAAAAATATATATTTAAAACGTGAAAAATATCCAAATGTTTTACAATATATGTTAGAAAATATAATATTATGCGTCAATCATATACTACGTACAATATTATACTCACAATCCAAATATCGAAAACAATTATGTATATGATTGAAATACGATTTTCAAATAATAATTTGCGAAATTTAAACACTTACAGTTTCAGATGAAATTGTTTGTTTGATTCACTCCTCAGGTACAAAATCACGAAACAGAAGTTGTACACAAATCACAGCCTAAATCCTTAACAATTGCAGAGCACAAAAACAAAGAAATATTTTTTTTTCTTTTCTCGTCTCCTTTCTCTCTTTCTCGGATAAAACTTTTTATCCTTCCTTTTTTTTTTATTTAAACTACCCAAGGCAGTTTTACATGTTGGATGGGGACACCCGTTATGGGCGTCCCACGTCCAACATCTCCCACTCGCACATAATGGGTGTGCTATTCTCATAATCATTTTCAAGAGGACATATCTCTTTTCTCTGCAAAGTTCATACAAGAAAATAGGACCAGCATACTTTATCGTCTCGAGAGCTTGTTGCCATACAACTGTTAGGTATATATATATATAGCAACCCAAAAATATTGTTGAGTTAATTTATTTTGAAATGACAAAACAGTAAATTCAATAATGGATATAAAATATAGAAATGTGTTAAACATGTTTAGAATTTATTTAAATACATATCAGTGCTAGAAACTAAGTATTTAAGGATGAGAGATCGATCTCATGAGATGAGAGATCGATCTCCTGGGTTTTCAAGTATGAGAGATCGATTTCATGAGAATATGAGATCGATCTTCTAAATGATTAAACACTCAAAGAGCTTGTGTAAAATGTTGAGGAAGCAGAGATCGATCTATAGGGTTTATGAGATCGATCTGTAAATTACAGAATGCCTAAGAGATCGATTTGGTCTAGAAAGAGATCGATCTCATCTAAGACAAAGGCTAAAGGTATTAGATCGATCTGTAGATCGATTTATGTTCAAACAGAGATTTTAAGAGATCGATCTCCTGTGGATAGAAATCGATCTCCTCAAAGTCAGAGAGTTTAGGAGATCGATCTCCTCTCTACAAGAATGCTTGCTAGATCGATCTAGAGATCGATCTTGCCTCAAACAGAGAGATTAGAAGATCGATTTGATGGTTTGACAGATCGATTTTCACTATCATTTTTCAAATTATAAGATAGATCTCTACATATATGAAATTGATCTCCATGCTTTAAGTTACTTTGTAATTGCAGGAATTTAAACTAAGAGATCGATCTGGTCATGATGGGAGATCGATCTGGTACTCTACTGGAGGTTCCGAGCGGCTCTTTCTGCAAAATCTTCAACGAGAAAAACAACATTAAATGCTCCAACAACCAATCTTGCTGTATAAAATCAAGCATTAAAGACACTGGAAAAGAAGATGCTATTGCTGTAAATTCTGTATATTCTCAAGAAATCTTTTCCAACATTCTCTTTGTCTTCAACATCACATTATTGACATTGTTGTAAGAATCCTTGTGTAGAAGTATTTTCTCCTACCCTCAAAAGAAAGCTTCACTTTGTATTCATCCTTAATTCAAGAGAGAAGAGAAGAGTTCCTCTGTGAGATAACTTTGTAAAGGGTGAATATTTATCTTTGTAAAAAGGGTAGAGAGGTTATTCCTTAACTTGAAAAAAGGGAGTTTGTATCAGCTATTGATATAGTGAAAGAAAGCTCTTGACAAGGAGGTCAAGAAGAGAGGACATAGGCAAGAGATTGACCGAACCTCTATAAATTTCTGAGTTTGTTGTTTCCTTCCTTTATCTTCTTTAATTTATTGCTATTACTTTATTGATTATTCTTTGACTGCTTGCAATTAAATTCAATTAAGTTTAATTTTACCATTATCTTTAGAAAACCGATTCACCCCCCTCTCGGTAGAGCCAACAAATACAAGTAGAGTTAGTATGCAGTACGCTAGATCCATTCAGTCACATTTCAAGTTTCCCATGATCTCTCTTTTACAAACAATATGATGTTCTTTTGTATTCACAATTATGTTTAACTATTTAAACATAATTGGTCGACCAGTGAATACAATTAAATGTGACACCATAATGGTCTTCCCTTCTTCTAGAACCTCTCCATTTCAACTGCTATCCGGATACATCCCATTGGATCGAATCATCCATAATAATTGGTAACATTCCAAGATAGCTAACATTGAACTGAAACTTTAAGAAATAGTCAAAAGTCATAAAGGTACTAATTTGAGATCCTTTTGACCTCATGGGTCTCACACAACTTTGAAGCAGAGATCAATTCTTCTGTTACCTATATTGGTCGAATAATGCACATGTGGTATGAAACACATGCTACGGCATTACTCTCCCCTTTTGTTTTATGGAGTGTATGTCTTTATCATCATTTCAATACCATACAAGTGATAGTTCAGATACACTCAGTATCTAACTTGAGTCCACAACTCTACTTACTTTAAAAATAACAACAGGACCTCCACCTGGCATTCAAAGACAGATAAAATGAATGGTGGGGTCATTCACTTTCGGTCATAAAGCTCATTATCATATGACCTCATCTTGACTCATAGTCAAGGAGATTCCGTTTTAAGCTTGAGCTCTCTAGTTCTTACCTCTTAAAACTAATCTCATCTCTATGGCACTGAGCCATAGAGGTGATTGCCTGTGTGAGAAGGTCAATCATCTGTCTGACATACCTTTAACACGATACTATATACGTATTTAACATATATATATATATGTATGTGTGTGTGTGTGTATGCTTCATAAAAAACAAAGTACTGAACTTTATAGGCATTAATTGAAATAAAAATTAGTCAACAACAAATACTAATGAGAAAATAATTGTAAATCATTTACTAAAAACATTTTAGCAAGTATATCAAAATCTACGCAATCCTAGAGCTCTAATGTGTCTATTATACACATCTATAGGTATTGGCTTTATAAATGGATCTGCAATCATCTTATGCGTAGAAATGTACTGCATGTTGACTTCCTTTCGTGCAACCATGTCTCTAACAAAATTATACTTGGTATCTATATGTTTGATTTTTAAATGATATTTTGGATCTTTAGTGAATGCGATTGCTGCTTGACTATCACAGTTCACTAAATTGAGTTTGATTCATCATTATTAAATCCCAAATGCTTCAAAAATCTCTCGAGCCAAACAGTTTCTTGCACTGCTGCTGAAAATGCTACAAATTCAGCTTCCATTGTGGAAAGATCTATACACGTCTGTTTCTTACTACTCCATGAGATTGCCCCATTATCCAGTAAGAAAACATAGCCCAAGGTAGATTTTCTTTCATCTAAATCTCCTCCCCAATCAGCGTCTGTATAGCCAATCAGATGCAGATTACTTCCATGATAGCACAATGAATAATTTGTAATGCCTTTACGATACCTTAATATCCTTTTAACGACTTTCCAATGGGGTTGTCCTGGATTGTATTGGTACCTAATTACCATTCCAACTGCATAACAAATATCTAGCCTTGTGCACATCATAGCATACATAAGGCTTCCAATAGCACTGGAATAAGGAACTCTTACCATTGGTTCCTTTTCTTGAGGAGTCTTAGGACACATTCTATGACTCAGGCCTTCACCTTTAACAATAGGAGTATCTATTGGCTTGCAGTCTTGCATGTGGAATCGTTCAAGAATTTTCTTAATATATTGTTCTCGTGAAAGAGCTAACAATTTCTAGGAACGATCCCTTTCAATTTTAACACCAAGTATGAAAGCTGCTTCGCTCATGTCTTTCATTTCAAAATTTGAGGACAACCAATTTTTCACTATAATAATATACTCCTTGTCATTTCCAGCCAATAGTATGTCATCCACATAAAGTGACAATATTACAAACTTTTCTTTGGACCTTTTGACATACACACAGTGGTCTTCATCATTCATGATAAAATCATAGGAAATTATCGCTTGATGAAATCTAATATACCACTGCCTGGAAGATTGTTTAAAACCATAAATTGATCTTAATAGTCTACACATTTTGTGTTCTTAACTTTTTTCAATGAAACCTATAGGTTGTTCCATATAGATTTCCTCTTCCAGTTCTCCGTTTAGAAAAGCATTTCTTACATCCATTTAATGTAACTCCAAATCTAAACTTGCAACTATGACTAGAATCAAGCGTATTGAGGTAAATCTTACAATAAGAGAGAATGTTTCTTCATAATCAACTCTCTCTTGTTGAGTATATCCCTTAGCTACTAGACGGGCCTTATATCTTTCAATTGTCCTATTAATTTTGAGAACCCATTTGTTCCCGATTGCTTTGCGTCCTTTTGGAAGATCAACTAATTCCTAAACATTGTTTGATCTCATAGACTCCATTTCTTCTTTCATTACTTTCATCCACTTTTCTTTTGCATTATAAGAAAGTGCCTCTTGAATGTTCTTTGGTTCTTCTTCATCTTGTGGGGTAATCATGAAAGCTACTCCCTCTATGTCAGAATGACGTCGAGGAACTTTGTCACGACTACTACGCCTGACTTGTGATTCTTGTGAAACAAATTCATCATCTTTTGTCATGCTTCCACTTGGATGAGATACTATTGGTTCATTATCAGGTTTATACATTAAACGATTTGCAAAAATCAAATTATCTGGATCTTGAATCTCATAAAGAGATTTTTCCTGATTTATCTCACCCCTATTTGGAAAATCATTTTTCAAAAAAGTGACATCCCGATATTCAAATTCATTTACACTCCCACTTGCTTGTTCACCAATGAACACATATCCCTTTGAATGTTCAGAGTATCTTACAAATATACTCTTTTTTCCTCTTGGACCTAACTTACCGTGTTGATGAGCAGGCTCATGAACATAGGCAGCACAACCCCAAGGTCTTAGATTACTAAGATCAGGTTTTCTTCCGGTCCAAATTCATAGAGAGTGGATGCAACTGACTTGGAGGGTACTCGATTAAGTATGTAGGCAGCTGTTAATAATGCATCACCCCAAAAGTTGATTGGCAAACTTGCTTGGGCCATCATAGACCTAACCATTTCTAGAAGGGTTCTATTTCTTCTCTCCGTAATACCATTTTGTTGTAGAGTTCTTGGAATGGTCAATTGCCTATCGATTCCTTTTTCATCACATAAAAATCTGAATTGTTCAAACAAGTACTCACGTCCACGGTCTATTCTTAACGCCTTAACGTTTTTATCTAATTGATTATCCATAAAATTCACATATTTTCTAAAGCATTCGAAAGCTTCAGATTTGTGAGAAATCAAATAGACAAATCTGAAACTTGTGTAATCATCTATGAATGTGATGAAATATACACCTCCACTTTGTGACCTTACAGTCAGTGGGCCACAAATATCGGAATGAATCAATTGCAATAAAATTTCAGCTTTAGTTCCTTTACCAAATAGTTTTCTTGCCATTTTTCCCGTTAGACAGCTTTCACATGTTGATAGATTAACTTTTTCTATAGGGCCTAGTAATCCCTCTTTAGCTAATCTATCGATTCTTTGTTGCCCCATATGGTCTAGTCTAGCGTGCCAAACGTTTACATTAACATCCGAAGATGTAATAAGGGAAAAACTATTACTACACATATCAACATTTGAAGTGTAGTCTACATCCATTACAATAAAACCAACAAATATCTAGAACTATAATAATTCATTTCCAAAAACAAATTTAAACCAGTGCTATGAAAGTTCAAAAATAAAGCCCAAATTAAGAAGAACAGTAACAGAAACTAAATTTCGTCGAATCTCAGGAGCAAATAGGACATCATATAGGATAAGGGTTTTTCTACTTTGTATACATAACCTGCAAGTTCCAATACCCTTTACTTCAATCTGTGTGTTGTTTCCTACATAAATCCATTTTGATCCTCGTGAAATTTGACGAAAATCCACAAACACATTCTTGTCTTATGCTATATGGTCTGTGGCCCCTGAGTCTACAATCCACAAAGGATGAGATTCAGTCAATAATATAGTACTAGAAACACATATAGTACTTTCCAAAATATCTGAAGTATTCACAAATGCTTTAAGGGTTTCTACCTTTTTTTGGCTCGTTTACATTCACGAGCAAAATGACCCTTCTTACCACAGTTAAAGCACTTGACCTTTGTCTTGTTCGTCTTCGGATGAGCTATAGGACCTTTTCCTTTACCAAGATAATCGCCTTTTTCCTTTCTAGGATCTTTACCTTTATGTCCACCAAATGGCTTTCGCTTGAAGATTCTTTAAAACTTGCACCAGTCATATACACGTCAGCATTTGGCCTAGTTGCCTCAATGCTATCTTCCTCTAATTGTAGGTGACGTGAAGCATCATCAATGGTCTTGATGCTTTCATTATGAGTAAGGTGGACTTTCATATGCTCCCAACTGTGTGGCAAGGACCGAATGATAGCTTGAACCTGTTGTTCATCTGTTAAAGTGTGACTAGCCTCCTTCAACTCACTAATCATATTTGACATTTCTCTTATATGTTGTTTCATGTTGTGATTTTGACATTTTTTATACGTGTCAAATTTGATTGTAAGTTGTCTTAGTTTAGCGACTGTAATGCCACCAAACTTTGCCTTTAAGGCAGTCCACATCTCTTTTGCATTATCATGCTTTCTGAACTCACGCATGATGTCATTCTCCATACTGCTTAGCAACGTAATGCGAGCTATGAAGTTTTTCTTTTTTCAGGCTACATAAGCCTCTCGGTCCCTCATATGTTGTGCAATATTTCCTTCCTCAGGCTCTTCCATGGCATTATTTAGAACTTCAAGAACCTCTTGTTCTTCATAGTTATCCCCATTCCATTATTATCCCTATTCAGTTTCTCACCTTTGTTTAACTTTGCAATAATGGTTTTAGAAGCAGAAGCCATTTCAAAAAAATATTCTACACAGAGACATATATGCACTTAATTAATGCTTAGCATTACACACATCCATTTTACCACAATTTCAAAATTAAATTAATGATAATTATTCACATGTCATGGAATCAAAAGTTCACCAAGTTTCACAATCATCCTCCAATTCGATATGTTTAATTATCACCAATTAATTTTATTGTGCAAAATTTATTATTCTAAGGTAATTACATTTTTTTTAATTAAAATACCTTAGAATTCCCACTGCAAACAAATCAACTATATATATACAAACAATAACATATATTGATTGCATAAAAATAATTGGCTTTTATACTAAATATTTTCCTCGAAGTAAGCTGTTACAGTTGGAGAGGGAATTCCTTAACCTGATTCAAGGCAAGATGACTGTGGATGATTATGAGGCTGAGTTTGATCAATTGTCCAAGTTTACCTCTTCTCTTATTTTTGATGATGATCGAGCTAGAAGGTTTGAGAATGGCCTGAATGCTCATAGTCGTAGAGGACTGGCCCCACTACATTTGACCAGTTATGCTGAAGTGGATGGTAGGGCAAAGTCCCTTGATTCTGTTTGGAGAGAGACTAAAAAGGCTCGAAATGATTTTTCTAAGAAAAGGAGTAGAGACTTTGATTTTCGAGGTAAGAAGACTTTTAGTGGTCCATCCAAATTTCAAGCCACTTAAAGGTCTCAAGCTTCTTTTACATCTAAGGGTAAGTTTCCTCCCCGTGGAACTCAATCTTATGGTGGTAACGCACTTCAACAGGGGCCTAAGTGTTCAGTTTGTGGAGGGAGACATGCAGTTACTGAATGTAGATATGTCACTGGTGCGTGTTTTAGATGTGGAAGGCAAGGCTATCGAATTGCTGATTGTCCTATGAACCCTCAAGTATCCCAATCAATACATAAGCCTCAGAACTTTCAAGCAGTTGAACCCTCTGTGATTTAGAAGACATAATCCAATCAGCCTCTTCAAATTGCATAGACACATTTTACTAGTTCGTAAATGGGAAAGAGACCTCAAACTCAGGGTCATGTTTATGCCCTCACTCAGCAAGAGGCAGAAGCCTCAAACGCTGTCGTTGCAAGTATTCTGCCAGTTTCCTCTGTTTATGCTCATGTTCTGTTTGATACTGGTGCATCTCATTCTTTCATTTCATTTACTTTTGTTCAAAAGTCTGGTTTATCTAGTATGCCTTTAGAATATGACTTATGTGTGGACACTCCAGTTAGAGGTCAACTTTTATCTGATCGTATTTGTAAAATGTGTGTATTAAGAATTGAGGATAGAAACTTGTTTACCAATTTTCATATTTTGGACATGCACGACTTTGATGTGATTTTAGGAATGGATTGGTTGTCTTCTCATTATGCTAAAGTTGATTGTCGAGACAAAAGGGTGGATTTTGAAATTCCTAGGGAAACACCTTTTAGTTTTTGTGGTAGTGGTGTACATACTCCTATATCGGTTATTTCTGCTTTACAAGCTAGGCGGTTGATTAGAAGTGGTTGTAAAGGGTATTTAGCAACGGTAGTTGATACTAGAACTAAAGAGTTGGCGTTAGAAAATATCCCTATTGTGAAGGAATTTCTTGATGTTTTTCCTGATGAGCTTCCTGGATTGCCTCATGATTGGGAAGTTGATTTTTCTATTGACTTGATCCCGGGTAATGGCCCTATTTCTAAGGCTCCTTACAGAATGGCTCCTGCAGAATTAAAAGAGTTGAAGGAGCAGTTGCAAGAGCTTTTCGATAAAGGTTTCATTAAACCTAGTGTATCCCCGTGGGGAGCTCCAGTACTGTTTGTGAAGAAGAAGGATGGTAGTATGAGGTTATGTATTGACAACCGCGAGTTGAGCAAAGTGACTGTGAAGAATAGGTATCGTTTACCCCGAATTGATGACCTATTCGATCAGTTAAATGGTGCTCAGGTATTTTCTAAAATCGATCTTCGATCTGGATATCACCAATTAAAAATCAGAGCAGAAGATGTGCCTAAAACTGCCTTTCGAACTCGATATGGGAATTACGAGTTTCTTGTGATGCCGTTTGGGTTGACAAATGCTCTAGCTGCTTTTATGGATCTGATGAATAGGGTCTTTAAACCTTATCTGGATAAATTTGTGGTTGTCTTCATGGACGACATATTGGTGTACTCTCTTAGTATAGAAGAGCATGAAAAGCATTTGAGAATTGTTTCGCAGACTCTGAGGGAGAAGCAGTTATTTGCCAAACTGAACAAGTTTGAGTTTTGGCTGTCTAGTGTGGCATTTCTTGGGCATGTGGTATCTAAGGATGAGATTTCTGTTGAACCGAGAAAGGTTGAAGCAGTGGTGGAATGGAAAAGACAGAATAATGTGTCAGAGATTCGTAGTTTTCTAGGCTTAGTAGGATACTATAGGCATTTTGTGGATAACTTTTCTCGTATAGCTATGCCTTTGACTTGATTGATTCGGAAGGGAGTTCGGTTTGAGTGGTCAAATGATTATGAGAAGAGCTTTGAAGAATTGAAGAGAAGATTAGTTTCCGCCCCAATTCTTACTTTACCTATTCCAGGTAAAGGTTTCACCATTTATAGTGATGCTTCAAAAAAGGGGTTAGGTTGTGTTCTTATGCAAAATGAGAAAGTGATCCCTTATGCTTCTAGACAATTGAAACCTTATGAGGAGAATTATCCTACTCACGATTTGGAGTTGGCTGCAGTAGTCTTTGCATTGAAGATTTGGAGACATTATTTGTATGGTGAATCTTGTGAGATTTTTACAGACCATAAGAGTCTAAAATATCTCTTCACTAAAAAAGAATTAAATATGAGGCAGAGGAGATGGTTAGAATTATTGAAGGATTATGACTTGACTATTAGTTACCATCCCGAAAAGGCAAATAAGGTAGCTGATGCTTTGAGTAGAAAATCTATTGGGAATTTGGCTGCAGTAATTACTTCTTAGAGATAAATCTTCAAGGACCTTAGGAGATTAGATATTGATGTACGAGTACAAGGTTCAGAAGCTTATTTGGCTAACTTGAAAGTCCAACCTAACTTGGTGCAGAGAATTAAAGATGCTCAAGCTAATGATCCTTGACTCCAAAACATTAGACTTGAGGTGGATTATGGTTTAAAACCAAATTTTAGAATTCATAAGGACGTCTCCTTAAGGTTTGATGATAGAGTTTGTGTTTCAGATGACTCAGAGTTGAAAAGAGAAATTTTGGAAGAAGCCCATTTCAGTAACTATACGATCCATCCTTGAGGTACAAAGATGTATAGGGATTTGAAAGACACTTTTTGGTGGAATAATATGAAGAAAGAGATTGCCCAGTTTGTAACTAAGTGTTTGACTTGTCAGCAAGTTAAAGCTGAACATCAAAGGCCAGCTGGATTGTTGAAACCCTTCCTATTCCGAAATGGAAATGGGAACATATTACTATGGATTTTGTATCTGGCTTACCTAGAACCCAAAAAGGGAATGATGGCATTTAGGTGATTATTGATAGATTGACAAAGTCTACATACTTTTTAGCTATCCGTTCAGGGATGTCTTTAGAAAAGCTAGCAGAGTTGTATGTTAATCAGATTGTGAAACTTCATGGTGTACCAGTGTCCATTGTATCTGATAGGAATTCTCAATTTTTAGCTAAATTTTGGGAGAGCTTGCATAAAGCTTTAGGTACCCGACTTAGTTTTAGTACTGCTTTTCACCCCCAAACAAATGGTCAGTCGGAGAGGACTAACCAAATCCTAGAGGATATGTTAAAAGCTTGTGTTATGGATTTTGGAGGTTCTTGGGATAGTCATTTATCATGGGAAGAGTTTGCTTATAATAATAGTTACCAGTCAAGCATTCAGATGGCCCCGTTTGAAGCCTTATATGGTAGAAGATGTAGATCTCCTCTTTATTGGGATGATGTTGGTGAAAGAAAATTGTTGGGTCCAGATTTAGTTCAACAGGCAATGGAGAAAATTCAGTTGATCAGAGAGCATCTTCGTGTGGCCCAAAGTAGACAAAAGAGTTATGCCAACAATAGAAGACATGATTTGGAGTTTGAGGTTGGAGATCATATATTTTTACAAGTTTCCCCAACTAGAGGAGTTATGAGATTTGGAATCCGTGGGAAACTTAGTCCTCGCTATGTGGGTCCTTTTGAAATTCTTGATAAGGTAAGAGATGTGGTTAATAGCTTGGCACTTCCACCTGCACTATCTGGAGTGCATAATGTATTTCATGTCTCAATGTTGCGGAAGTATGTGTCAGATCCAAGTCATGTGATGGACTTAGCTCCTTTGAGACTCAGAGAAGATTTGTCTTACGAAGAACATCATATACGTATCTTGGACAAGAAGGAATAAGTTTTAAGAAGGCGTACTATTTCATATGTTAAGGTTTAGTGGAGTAATCACTCTGAACAAGAAGCTACTTGGGAGCTAGAAGAAAGCATGAAGGAGAAATATCCTTATCTTTTTTAGAATCAAGGTAAGAATTTAGATAACTAAATTCCTTTTAAGGTGGGGAGGATGTAGTATCTCTCTTAAAAATATCATGTAGTTTATTATGGAGTATAGTTGATAGTTTAACTTAGGTGTTTGTGTAAGACCCGAAATTAAATCGTAAATTTTATGAGGTAGACAAAAGTTCACAAATTTAAAGGAATGGGATTCGGACTGAAAATAAGGATTCAAATCATAAAATGAATGAATATTCGTGAAGGGAAGTCGGGTTAAATTAATCCCGAACACGTGTAAGGGCAAAACGGTCAAAAGACCGAAAGTCGGGATAAATTCGATAAGAAATTTAATTAAAAATAAGGATTTAGAATATCTTGATCTATAATGAGGAATTATACAATTTCGAGTCCAATTGATCAAGATCCGAAATTCTTAGAAATACCGAAAAGTCACCCAGGACAATATCCCGAAAATACGAAGAAATTATACCCGAAAAATGGTTAAAAATATAATAAATAAAATAAATTAAATTAAGTTAAATTGTTTGGAATAAAATATTAATTTTGTAGATATTTTCAGATTTTTTGAGACTATTTTAATGAATATTTTAATAATAAAATAAATTGTTAAATAAAATAATAATTGTAAAAAAAAAAAAACAGAAATCTGTAAAACGTCGGGGAGAGAGAAGAACCAAGGAAAACGGAGAGGGGGATTGCGCGTGGCCGACCGACGAGCCACCACCGGGCACCGACGGCCTCCGACGAAGGGCCGAGCAGCAAGACGAGAGGCCGGCGAAGCTATTGGCGCCGGCGACGCGCGCTAAGGAGGCCGAAAATCGCCGAACGGAGGGAGAGAAGCCCGCGGGGAAAAAGGAGTCGGTACCGACGATCCACGGCAGCTGGACATGAACGGCGGGTACCAGCGTGATCAGGAGGAGGAGCCGGTCCTTTTGAGACCAGTACCGGCCGGCGAAACCGTTGAAATCCGCCGGATCGGGAGGAGACAGCCGCGGGGGAGAAGGAGGAATTCGTCGACGATGGTCGCGTTTCGACCCCAACCGAGGCCCGATTCTGAATGCCCAGGTGTAGCCGAGTCGAACGGCACCGGAATCGCATCGGGAACCGGCCGGATGGCGCCGGAATGAGCAAATGGGGATTGAACCGGTTGAACCGGCCTGAACCGGCCAAAACTGAACCGAACCGGACCGAGCTGAACCGGCGGTCTGAACCGGTCTGAACCGGACTGAACCGGTTCAGCCAAAAAGAGAGAAAAAAAAAGAGAAAAAAAAAGGGAAAGGATTTTCGGGGATACACCGGACTTCGGGTAAGTCAATATGAGGTCAAAAGTGACCGAATTGATTTTTAGGAAATTTATTTAAATTATATTTAATCGAAAAGTAACCCGAGATTAAATATAATAATTGTGCAGTTCGACGATAAAGCCCGAACGAGAGCCGATTGAGCTCAAATTTTTGTATCCCGCATCGTATTGGGTAAGTACATTTTAATTTCGACAATTAAAATCCTTTAATACAGAGTTTCAATTATTTTACAGAATTTACGGATTAATTCTGTATAAAAGGAATATTAATCGGAATTACAACGTAATTACCGTAAATGGTATACGGGCTATCCAATGAGTTTGGAACGAAGCCCGATAATTATTGGTAAGCTGAATGAGCTCAGTAAACCCGAAGAAGGGATTTAAACAGTATAAACGGGCTGAAAATGGGTCGAGGCCCATTAAAGTGCAATCGGGTCCAATAGGGATAAATGGGCCCAATGATTTAAATTAAGCCCAGAAAGTATTAAATACAATTAAGTTGTATAATATCTGACCTGAGGAATATTATTACGCAGTTTCGGAGGTTTGATTGGGAGCAGATCGGACTGCGCGACGTGACAACAGTGGAAAAGGAAAGGTCAGACTCGACGAGAATCGAGGTAAGGAAATTTTGTAAGTGCATAGAGATGCCTATACATATTTTGAGGGTATTTACAGGGCTTAGAATTTATCTAAGTATCTAGTAAACGAAATAATAATTTTTACGAAAACAGGGGCTTAGATAAATAAAGGAAAAATATAATTTTGCCCCTAGGAGTAAAATTTACAAAAAAGGGTAGTAAGGCAGGTAAATTGCATGATTCCATGTTTTTAATGCTTTATATGAATATATTGCTTTGATTTAAGCAAATATACACATAGGTGGGCTGTTGATTTCGTGAATTTTACGAAAGGGTACCGGTTTGTACCGATTACTATTTTAAAAGATGTTTTATTAAAAGTGAGCCACCTATCGTAATTACATGAAAAAAAAAAGAGTGCTAGAGTCTTACTCGCACTCAAGTTTACTGATTTATTTATCATGAAAAGCCGTACTGGAGCATTGCTCGTACGAGAAATTTGTGTGTGCACAAAACCGTGCTGAAGCTTCGCTCGCACAAGATTTTAGATATCATGATATGCATAGCGTGGTGCTGGAGCTCCGTAAGCCTGTGAACTGGTGTGGGGCGGGCAGCAGGATGCTCACATAAATGCACTAGACGCGAGTTGACATGCATATAGTCGTGCGGAAGCCTCCTGTAGACTGTGTGTCACAGAGAGTTGAGATGCTCGCACATATACTTTGAGACATGGGTTGGTTATCGACATAGTATTGGGCTGGATAAGACCTACGGCAGGCACCCCCAGACTATGATATGGGTCCACGGAGTACGATGTACCGTGTATGTTACACGGAGTACACTGTACCGTGCAGTCATGATGACTCTACGATGTTACTCGATATTCTTGCGGGTAGGACTTGACCCCACCTCCCGTTACAGTTGTGATACCCCGCACACCGGGATCCGTGTGCCTGGGATCACAGGGACAAAGTATGGCCATAGTCCTCGATTTTTCATACAGTAACCTACATGCCTCACATGATATCATACGGTTTGGATAGACCAGGACAAACCCGATGGAGGGGTAGTCCCGATTTGTGTTTTTTAAAAGAGATGTGATTTGATGAATCAAGGTATTCCCAAGAGATGGGTTTGACCTTGATGAAGCTGTTTTATAATGAAACAAATGAGTTTTAAATGTGATGAATTTATGATGAAACAAATAAGTTTCAAAGTGATGAGTTTTGTGATTAAACAAATGAGTTTTAAAGGGAAGAGTTTATGATGAAATAAATGAGTTTTAATGTGACGAGCATGAGATGTCATACATGATGATTTTCCATGTGTGCTTGATATGTCGATTTCATGATTTCTTGTATATGATATATACATACATGTGGCATTGTTTTAATCTTACCTCATGCTCCGAAAGTAAACGATTTTTACATCATGACATTATCAGCACGTAGATAGTATAGTTATCTACCTGCTTACATTATTGCCTTACTGAGCACGTTTCGCTCACCCTTTCATTTTTCACCCCACAGGGTATATTCAGTAGAAGAGAGCGACAATAGTCTCGCATCTCGGTTATCCGCTGCTTCTTATTAAGATCAGGTATACACATTTATATAATTTTTGTATCTGAACAAATAGATGCACAGTACTGTATAAGGATTTAATATTGGGGATGTATTTTGTTTAAATAAATTGATATGTGAATGTGAATATGAAAATGGAATGGTAAATAGGTGAGAGGTTACTAACACCGAATCATAGCCCAACTGTTTAGAAGTGTAACTGTTCACGACGGGTGAGGAAATGAAAATGCAAAAAATTTGTAGGGATTTTTAGGTAATTTGGGTCGTGACAAATTTAATGGTATCAGAGCAGAGTTGGCCTGATATGAGTCGGTGTTAGTGGTTAAGTAAATTACATCCCCATGTATTGTGCATTGTTTAGATACAATTGTGTATATCAAGATGGAACAGCAGCTAAGATTTTAGCTTCGAGTGCAAGAATCTAGTTTTATAACTGATAGCGGCTATGGTAGAGTGGCGAGTACACATGCTTGAGACCGTAGAGATCGGTCTGAGAATCAAATGAGTCATGATATGAGACTCAAGATGAGATAGTGCACGAGGCAGAGGTCGTAGAGGCAGACCTGAGTCTGCTAAGTCGTGCTGAGTTGACCCATGAGAATCGGGATGAGATTGAAATAGAGGTTAATGTTGAGCATGCCTCTCAGAGTCCGACAGAGTGATCGGATAGTATTGAGACACGCTTCGCGAGATTGGAGCGGAGTGTGAAGATTATTTTGAGGAGCTAATTGCTCAGATTATGAATGAGATATGAGGGCGCAGCGGAGCATTGGTGGAAGTCCGCTCGACCCAACTTAAGAGTTAGACATCCGGAGCCGACATGAGAAATATTTCTGGATGTATGCTAGTGACGGAATATTTTGGGCACTACTTAAAGGAATTTATTGATAAAATTTTTACACTGACCCAGAGGTATTGGTTGATTGATGAATATGAATCTCAGATTACATCCCTGGGTAAGTATGAACCCGATATTGTGGACAGTGAGAGTCGAAAAGCTCAAAAGTTCATGAAATGACTCAAATTGTCGATTAGAGTCCGATTAGCCCATGAGATATTACTTATGTCGAGGCAGTGCACAGAATACAGTTGCATGAATAATATCATGTGTTGCACGCCTCTGAGATTGGAAAAGATAGTGAGGGCTGAAATAGAGACAGAAAAGAAAATAGAGAATGACAGAGATGTCAGAGTGGGAAAGAGACCAGTTGGTAAGAGATTAGAGTTGATGAATTACGGGGTAAGATAATTGGTAAGGCCCCAGTGCATCCAATTTTGGCACTCTTGAGGGGTATTGTGATTGGAGGACCCCGACCTGCTACGAAATACTGTAGCAGTGTAAGTACTGTAGGAGTGTAAGTACTGTAAGCAGTGTAAGCAGAGTAGCAGTGTGATCACTGTAGAATGTGTGGTGGATACCACGGAAGGAGGGTCTATACCTACACGGTATTGATGAAAATGGCCGTTAAGTGTGGTAAGACGGACCATTGATTTTGGTTGCACAGAGTTGGGCGAGATCGCCCCACAGAAAGGTAAAGAGACAGAGAAAAACTTCGTTGGCATAACTGTAACGAAAAGGGAGGCCATAGCCGAAAAGAAAAAGGAAAGTAGGCTATTGGATGAAGGCGAGAGGATGTCTTGGACTAGGACACTATTGATGTTTCATGGATGTGGTGTGAGATACCACACTTGTTATGAATAATGAAGCACATATGATCATTAATCCTAGTGCCACACATTTATTCATACCGCCTTCATTCGCATATAAGTCAGTAAAAGGCATGAATGCCTACATCATTGGGCACAATACTGATAAATGAGTACCCTAATAGAGGAGGATGAATCAACGGAAAATGGATATAGAGATTTTAAGTTAATAAAAAGGGGTGTAACAGTTGAAATTAAAGGAGTAAAGGATTGTACTCACGGAATGAATAATGACAGGAGTTTTGTTATGATTGATATACGAAATGAGATAATCTTTAAGATAAGATAGATTCTGAATACAAGATGTATCGGAGTAAGAGGCGTATGCAAGGTAAGAACATCTTTACGATATAAAGTCATTAGGATTAAGCGATAAGTCGTGAAAATAAATTGTGACCACAAGGACATATATGTAAAGTAACTGTGGTTAAGTCTAAGGGTTAATAAAGGTATTTCAAAATACCTCCCCGCCTGAAGACTTGACAGCGTCTAAAAGTATATATATATATACAACCTATAACGTGAAATCGATCGTTGTAATAACTACCTTTAGCATTAGGATACCTTTACTAAGACGATAAAAATATTAAAATCCGACAAATCATAAAGGTTAACATAGTAAAAATTTAATAAGAGCGGTTAAGATAAGAAAAAGAAATGACGCAGGTTAGTACCTGAAGACGTAAGCGACTTTGAAGGATTTTATACGCTTATGCGTAAATAAGTCAAGGATTGGACCGAATTGTAACTAGCAGTATCGGTGATATGCTGGGTGTAGTTAAAGTTTAAGGCAAATTATAGGCAATAATTGGAAAAATTGCTTTTACAAATGGGTTGTTGCGACTTCTAAAAAGGGTATACCTTGTTGACACGTTCAACTAAGAAAACATGGTCTTTGAATGAGATGATAAATAAGATGATAGACGTGACGTGAATTTCGGTGTAGTGAAGTATGAACTGACCACCGTGATTAATTTCACCATACCCAACAGCTCAAGAGGTTCTCAGTGAGTATGGATACCTCAAAATAATGAAGGAGCTGTGTATTGATGTATAATGGAAAAATAGTCAATTATGGAGTCAGACAACTCCTTGATCATGAAATAAACTATCTGACTCATGATTTTAAGTTGGCAGCGATAGTACTTGTACTGAGGATATGGTACTACTAGGTACACGATGAGAAATTTTGGATATGCACTGATCATAAAGTCCCAAGTATCTGTTTTCACAGAAAGAGGCGAATATGAGATCACATAGTGGGTTAGAGCTTCTGAGGGATTTTGATTTGTGAAAATTGTACCACCCAGGAAAGGCTAATGTGAAGGCTAATGCCTTGAGTATAAATAGCCTCGGGATGGTACCACATATGATGGTCAGGGAGCGTGAGCTGCTAGAGCAGCTGTGAACCTCGGTAGTGATGTAATCCCTTCTGATGATGACAGTGATTGTGTGACAGCTAGCCTGAGATTAGAACCGGATGAGAGTGCCCGGATTTGACAGGCTTAGCGTGATGATCAGCATGATGTCGATAGTTTGGGTCAGATTCAGAAGGGTACAGTGACAGAGTTCACAACGAGTGTTGATGATTTACAGAGAGGTTCAGAGACAATATGAGTACTCCCCAAGACCACAGTTGATGGGACAGTAATATTGTCAGAAGCTCACTCTTCGGGATATACGGTGCATACGGAAAGTAATGAATATATATATTGAAATCTCGAAAAGGGTATGGGTGGTCAGGGTCAGATATGAAAAGAGATATGGTAGAGATTGTGGAAAAGTGCTTAGTATGTCAGCAGAATAAGGTAGAGTACTAAAAAGTCTGCAGGGTTATTGCAGCCTCTACCTATACTGGCACGAAAAATGGGAGCAAGTCTCCATAAATGTCGTGATGGGTTACAGAGAACCCAGGTGAATTACGAGGCTATTTGGATGATAGTCGCTAAGTTGACTAAGTCTACCCACCTTCTGGTTATGAAATCCCCCAAATACTCAGAGTGTTTATGAGGATTCAGGTATAAGGAAGATTGTGGAACATTAAGTAGCGTTCCAGGGAGCATGGTATCATATAGGGATTCCCGCTTCACTTACCACCTTTGAGGATATTTTAGGAAGCTATGGGAACCCGACTGAGTATTTGCACAGCTTTCCATCCTCAGACAGATGGTCAGTCAGAGAGGACTGTACAAGTTCTGGAGGATCCGATGAAAGCGTGTGCCATTGATTTTATAAGCTCCTGGAATGATCAGTTGATTTCAAATTGAAGTTGCCAATAACGACAGTGGGCAGTTGAGTATCGGGATAACAAGATATGAGGCAGTGTATGGCTGTAGGGGTTGTTCCCCAGATTGGATAAGAAAAAGTGGGTGACAGATAGAATTACTTTTGACCTTGGATAATAAGTCTCTGAGGGTGTTTTAATTAAGAGTGAGAGATTAAGAATACCTCAGAGCAGATAGACAAGTATTGGAATTCACCCTTGGTGAATTAGTATGGTTGAAATGTTTCTTGTCCTAAGAGAATAAGGACATAGCGAACTTTTGAAAGAAGGTAAATTGAGTTTCGCTGGATTGAATCTTTTGAGAGATTGGACAAGTGGGAGATAAGACCTGTAGGTTTGCGTTATCACCTGAATTAACAGGCACCCACAATGTGTCTCAACTTTTTGATGCTTCGGAAATACTATCCAGATCCTGCATAGGTGATAGGATATGAGATCCAACAGTTCAGCGTAATACAAATATAAGTATATTGAAGAAGTTGATTCGGGCATTAAACAGGAAAGAGAAAGTATTAAGGTTTAAGAGGATCTCCCTAATTAAAGCCCTTTGGTAGTAATACACTCCGGAGAAGTCACTTGAGGATGACAGTATATTATACGATAGATGTACCCGGAGTTGTACATGGACTCATATGACTTGGTTCTAATTTGGAGGACCAAATTCCTTAAGTGGGGGAGATTTGTAAGACCCGAAATTAAATCGTAAATTTTATGAGGTAGAAAAAAGTTCACAAATTTAAAGGAATGGGATTCGGACTGAAAATAAGGATTCAAATCATAAAATGAATGAATATTCGTGAAGGGAAGTCGGGTTAAATTAATCCCGAACACGTGTAAGGGCAAAACGGTCAAAAGACCGAAAGTCGGGATAAATTCGATAAGAAATTTAATTAAAAATAAGGATTTAGAATATCTTGATCTATAATGAGGAATTATACAATTTCGAGTCCAATTGATCAAGATCCGAAATTTTTAGAAATACCGAAAAGTCACCCGGGATAATATCCCGAAAATACGGAGAAATTATACCCGAAAAATGGTTAAAAATATAATAAATAAAATAAATTAAATTAAGTTAAATTGTTTGGAATAAAATATTAATTTTGTAGATATTTTCAGATTTTTTTAGACTATTTTAATGAATATTTTAATAATAAAATAAATTGTTAAATAAAATAATAATTGTAAAAAAAAAAAAGAAATCTGTAAAACGTCGGGGAGAGAGAAGAACCAAGGAAAACGGAGAGAGGGACTGCGCGTGGCCGACCGACGAGCCACCACCGGGCACCGACGGCCTCCGACGAAGGGCCGAGCAGCAAGACGAGAGGCCGGCGAAGCTATTGGCGCCGGCGACGCGCGCTAAGGAGGCCGAAAATCGCCGAACGGAGGGAGAGAAGCCCGCGGGGAAAACGGAGTCGGTACCGGCGATCCACGGCAGCTGGACATGAACGGCGGGTACCAGCGTGATCAGGAGGAGGAGCCGGTCCTTTTGAGACCAGTACCGGCCGGCGAAACCGTTGAAATCCGCCGGATCGGGAGGAGACAGCCACGGGGGAGAAGGAGGAATTCGCCGACGATGGTCGCGTTTTGACCCCAACCGAGGCCCGATTCTGAATGCCCAGGTGTAGCCGAGCCGAACGGCACCGGAATCGCATCGGGAACCGGCCGGACGGCGCCGGAATGAGCAAATGGGGATTGAACCGGTTGAATCGGCCTGAACCGGCCAAAACTGAACCGAACCGGACCGAGCTGAACCGGCGGTCTGAACCGGTCTGAACCAGACTGAACCGGTTCAGCCAAAAAGAGAGGAAAAAAAAGAGAAAAAAAAAGGGAAAGGATTTTCGGGGATACACCGGACTTCGGGTAAGTCAATATGAGGTCAAAAGTGACCGAATTGATTTTCAGGAAATTTATTTAAATTATAGTTAATCGAAAAGTAACCCGAGATTAAATATAATAATTGTGCAGTTCGACGATAAAGCCCGAACGAGAGCCGATTGAGCTCCAATTTTCGTATCCCGCATCGTATTGGGTAAGTACATTTTAATTTCGACAATTAAAATCCTTTAATACAGAGTTTCAATTATTTTACAGAATTTACGGATTAATTCTGTATAAAAGGAATATTAATCGGAATTACAACGTAATTACCGTAAATGGTATACGGGCTATCCAATGAGTTTGGAACGAAGCCCGATAATTATTGGTAAGCTGAATGAGCTCAGTAAACCCGAAGAAGGGATTTAAACAGTATAAACGGGCTGAAAATGGGTCGAGGCCCATTAAAGTGCAATCGGGCCCAATAGGGATAAATGGGCCCAATGATTTAAATTAAGCCCAGAAAGTATTAAATACAATTAAGTTGTATAATATCTGACCTGAGGAATATTATTACGCAGTTTCGGAGGTTTGATTGGGAGCAGATCGGACTGCACGACGTGACAACAGTGGAAAAGGAAAGGTCAGACTCGACGAGAATCGAGGTAAGGAAATTTTGTAAGTGCATAGAGATGCCTATACATATTTTGAGGGTATTTACAGGGCTTAGAATTTATCTAAGTATCTAGTAAACGAAATAATAATTTTTACGAAAACCGGGGCTTAGATAAATAAAGGAAAAAGATAATTTTGCCCCTAGGAGTAAAATTTACAAAAAAGGGTAGTAAGGTAGGTAAATTGCATGATTCCATGTTTTTAATGCTTTATATGAATATATTGCTTTGATTTAAGCAAATATACACATAGGTGGACTGTTGATTTCGTGAATTTTACGAAAGGGTACCGGTTTGTACCGGTTACTATTTTAAAAGATGTTTTATTAAAAGTGAGCCACCTATCGTAATTACATGAAAAAAAAAGAGTGCTAGAGTCTTACTCGCACTCAAGTTTACTGATTTATTTATCATGAAAAGCCGTACTGGAGCATTGCTCGTACGAGAAATTTGTGTGTGCACAAAACCGTGCTGAAGCTTCGCTCGCACGAGATTTTAGATATCATGATATGCATAGCGTGGTGCTGGAGCTCCGTAAGCCTGTGACCTGGTGTGGGGCGGGCAGCAGGATGCTCACATAAACGCACTAGACGCGAGTTGACATGCATATAGTCGTGCGGAAGCCTCCTGTAGACTGTGTGTCACAGAGAGTTGAGATGCTCGCACATATACTTTGAGACATGGGTTGGTTATCGACATAGTATTGGGCTGGATAAGACCTACGGCAGGCACCCCCAGACTATGATATGGGTCCACGGAGTACGCTATGTATGTCACACGGAGTACGCTGTACCGTGCAGTCATGATGACTCTACGATGTTACTCGATATTCTGGCGGGTAGGACTTGACCCCACCTCCCGTTACAGTTGTGATACCCCGCACACCGGGATCCGTGTGCCTGGGATCACAGGGACAAAGTATGGCCATAGTCCTCGATTTTTCATACAGTAACCTACATGCCTCACATGATATCATACGGTCTGGATAGACCAGGACAAACCCGATGGAGGGGTAGTCCCGATTTGTGTTTTTTTAAAGAGATGTGATTTGATGAATCAAGGTATTCCCAAGAGATGGGTTTGACCTTGATGAAGCTGTTTTATAATGAAACAAATGAGTTTTAAATGTGATGAATTTATGATGAAACAAATAAGTTTCAAAGTGATGAGTTTTGTGATTAAACAAATGAGTTTTAAAGGGAAGAGTTTATGATGAAATAAATGAGTTTTAATGTGACGAGCATGAGATGTCATACATGATGATTTTTCATGTGTGCTTGATATGTCGATTTCATGATTTCTTGTATATGATATATACATACATGTGGCATTGTTTTAATCTTACCTCATGCTCCGAAAGTAAACGATTTTTACATCATGACATTATCAGCACGTAGATAGTATAGTTATCTACCTGCTTACATTATTGCCTTACTGAGCACGTTTCGCTCACCCTTTCATTTTTCACCCCACAGGGTATATTCAGTAGAAGAGAGCGACAATAGTCTCGCATCTCGGTTATCCGCTGCTTCTTATTAAGATCAGGTATACACATTTATATAATTTTTGTATCTGAACAAATAGATGCACAGTACTGTATAAGGATTTAATATTGGGGATGTATTTTGTTTAAATAAATTGATATGTGAATGTGAATATGAAAATGGAATGGTAAATAGGTGAGAGGTTACTAACACCGAATCATAGCCCAACTGTTTAGAAGTGTAACTGTTCACGACGGGTGAGGAAATGAAAATGCGAAAAATTTGTAGGGATTTTTAGGTAATTTGGGTCGTGACAGTTTGCACTTTTAAAGTTTGCAATAAGGATTTAAGTGTTGATTTAAATTGTTTAGGATCAAAATTCAATGTGATTCGATTAATTACTATATAGTAATCTAGAATCGATCTATTATAGTTCCATGCTACATAAATAAATCTTTTAGGAAGGAAACCATAAGACAATTTTTAGAGAACTTTAAAGTTTTAAACCAATGAATATTTGAATTTGGGGACAAAATTCTTTAAAGGTGGGAAGAATGTAATAACCAGGCTAACCTTTAAAAAGTCCAATAAAAATGAAAAGCCCAATACCCATTTTTATAAAAGACTGGCTTAGTATATTAGGGTTTTAAAAATATATATATATACACACAGTAGGGCTACTGTCAAAAAAAAATCTATCGAACGAATACTCTGAAGAAGAAGTTGGCTACTTTAAAAAAAAATACTCCTTTGTCTTACCCGTTTGATTTTTTTTTCAAGGTAATTATTCTTTACATTTATAAGTTTTTATCTTTTATATTGTATTTACCTAAAACTACAACTTAGTTTTATCTTTTGAAATTTTTCGGTAACATTCATGTGATATTCTGGTGAAAAAATTGGTACTACTAAAAGTTCTCTTCAAGACCTTTCTAATGGTCTTTGAATCACTTAATTTGGTTGTGTATTTTAAAAGTTATGAATTTTTGAAATTTGAATAAAATGGATCTTGACAGTGTTGAACACCCAACTTTGTGTCACCGAAACTTCACTTTTCGGTAACTGTTTTGGTCAATTCTTTGAGGGCTTTTGTTGTATGAAACGTGAACTTTGTTTTGGTCTTAATACCTTAGTCTGAAACCTTTTGTGCTAGTAGAACCCCGTTGCCACAGACTTGATTCGTTGAAACAGAAACCCAGAAATTCTGGGTTCTCTGTGATAAAACTCAAATTTTTGACTTTCGAAAATTATGGTTCTAATAAGCTTTTTGAACGAAACAAAATTTTAAATTGTAATATTACATGTGGACTTTCAATTGGTTCTAGTCTCACCTTTAGATACTATACAGTGTGTTAGATATAAATGCTCAAAGTAGGCCCAATGAACACAAAAATAAGAAATTTCAGAATATTAGAAAATTTCGTTTTAACTAATTTAAAATTTTGTTTTGGGTCAAAATTGATTCAATCATGTTATAAATCATATGAAAGTCAAATATATGTTTTTAGTAATTTCTACATATATAAATATAATTATAAAAATTTATTTACAAAATTTTGAATGTTAATAAATACTCACTAAATTTATATAAACTTTTAAAAAATATATATTCATTAAATATTGTCATAAAACAATACAATTCTATTGACTTTCATGTTTTAGGTTTAATTTGAATTTTTACTTAATATTAAGTATTTTCTTAGATTAAAAGAGCATTTATTTTAATATGAAAAACACTTTCTAATAATTTCAAGTTATTCGGAGGATTATCACATCACTTACATGTTTTAGGATAGTTTATCGAAGATTTTATGTAATTAAACTAATAACTTCGTGATAGTTTCTAATGGTTGAATATTTCTTGAATCATTAGGAGACTAGGAAATTATGTGATTGTTGTTTGGGTATCAGTCTAGCGAGTCAAGTAAGTAACTTATATCCTTTCGGTGTTTTGACACCCTTAAAATCAACCAAATACGAATTATATATATATATATATTTGCGTATTATATACAAGTACTATACTTTGTCCTTGTGATTTCTAAATTGGGTTAATATAAACGCCAATTATATAATATCCATTATGTGCAAGTGTGAGATGTTGGATGTGGGACGTCCATAACGGGTGTCCCCGTCCAACATTAAAACTGCCTTCGGTAGTTTAAAAAGAAAAAAAAAGAGAAGAGTGTAATCTATCCAAGAAAGAAAAAAAACAAAGAAAAAGTGAAAAGAAAAGAAAAAATATTCTTTGTTTTTTGTGCTCTGCAATTGTTAAGGATTTAGGCTGTGAAACGTGTACAATTTTCGTTGTGTGATTTTGTGCCTGACCAGTGAATCAAGCAAACGATTTCATCTGAAACTGTAAGTGTTTAAATTCCGCAAATTATTGTTTGAAAATCGTATTTCAATCATATACATAATTGTTTTCGATATTTTGATTGTGAGTATAATATTGTACGTAGTATATGATTGACGCATGATATGATAATTTCTAACATTGGTATCCGAGCCAGGTTGCTTGATTTCTGGTATGATAAATGCATGTACGAAAATGATATTTAATTGTTGTTATTTCGTGTAGAACAATCGAAAAAACGTAATTAATGTGCGATGCCATTGAAGATCACACAAATGTGCGTGATTTATTCGAAATTGTTGCAAATGTATATAGGATGTTTCAAATAAGAAAAATTATTGGTTAGAAAGTTAAGGAATTAAAAATTATGATCTCTATCATAAACATGCGAATACCCTAGCGTGAGGAGTCCATATAACACAAGGATGATTAAAATTCGTTTTTAATCGCTACGAGACTTGTGTTATATATATGTGTTCATTATTTTTCTGTATTTGTTACAGAAATACATACTGGTGATGATGAGGACCCCTATGGTTGATGGGATAGAAGCACAACTCACTAGAGCTATAAGACTATTGGTTGAATTAGGCTCTTACCGGATGGATCCTAATGATGATATGGAGAAATATATCATTACTGTCAATAAAAAAAATTCAGGAATCAGTTTTGTCACGACCCAACTATCCAAAAATCAGAGTGAATTTTTCGCGTTTTTGTTTATTTTCTTAGTTAATTCTTACCTGTCCTCGAATCGTGACCAACACTCCACTACTAATTGGGCTGTGCGTCAATGCCAGTCCCACCATACATCTACCCCAGTACTTATTTCTTCTCCAGTCATTTATAGTTGTTATATTATTTATACATCCCCTAAAGTTACTTACAAACATGTTACTGTGCTATGCTTATGTAGATACAATAAGTACAAGTGTATATACCTTATGTTGATGGGCAGCAGCGGATATCCGGAATGCAGTACTGAGTCGCCTCAACTTCAACTGGAGATCATCTGTGGGAGAAAATGAAAGGGGTGAGCACATCAAGCTCAGTAAGGCAATCCTACGAACAAGTAGGTAACCATACTACCTACATGAACGTGGTGCCATGCATAAACCACCCTTTCTCCACACATTTTAAAACATATGATATGATGTTGTGATGTTATGTAAATCCAGTTGCACGGAAAACTCAACATGCAATTATTTTAAATCATTTCTTTCTCTTTAAAAATTTCACAATGAAGTCAGGACTCGACCCCTCCTTCGGGTGATCCTGACTCACACAAAACCATGGAAATAGAATTTCTCAAAAGCATCGGTATCGAAAACATACGTATATATATACAAGATACGAGACTAGGTAATACTGTATATCGGTAATAACCAGGACTGGCCAATATGTCCTCGTGAGTCCTCTAGCTTCACGGATCCCAGTGTGCGAGGTCTCACCCTGATCGGGAACTGCCCGGGAGGTGGGTCAATCCAACCCGTCAGTCTTATCCGATCTCACGCATCCGTCGATGCCGTATCCGAAGATACCCCGTATCACGAAGATACCGTATCACAAAGATACCCCGTATCACAAAGATACCGTATCCGAAGATACTCTGTATCACAAAGATACCGCATCCGAAGATACCCCACGGTACATCGTACTCCATGCTACTTGCACGGTACATCGTACTCCATGGACCCATATCACTCTAGGTACTCCAGCCCAATTGGCCTGCTTCCCACAGAGGTTTTCATAACTCAATACTCGTTGCCATGTCTCAAAACGCACGTGCGAGCCTATTAAATCGGTGACACACAGTCTACCCGATGCTCCAAGCACGGCTTATCGTATGTTCTCTTAAAAATCAGTGCGAGCGATGCTCAGCACTCTCATCAAATCAAGTAAACTTGGCAGAGCCCGCTTTACATCTCCACAAGGCCGCCAACCTCATCCCTCACTCTCACCCTACTTAAGAGGTCTATTGAGCCTGTTGGGCCTTTTGGCTGACTCCAAGGGCAGACAGCGCTACTCCACAAATCCAGTAAAACTAGTGCGAGCTAGGCTCAGCACTCTGTATATAAATTGTATGAAAATCTTATAAAATCTGGTGCGAGTTAAACTCCCGCACCCTGTCATGAAAATCATGTAAAATCTGGTGCGAGTTAGACTCTAGCACCATGTCACGCAAAAGCATGTGAAATCTCTAGTGCGAGCTCTCGCTCCAGCACTAATGCATGCATCACACAAGTCAAACATCGTGCGAGCTGAGCTCTAGCACGTCACATGTAAATAAAAACATGTAGGCGGCTCGGTTATTTCCAAATAGTTTTCACAGAAATCACATCAGTTAAGATATGCAATGCTATGCATTTTCTTTCAAGGTGAGCCAGCCTACTCATGCATGCGTTGAAATACCTCCAGAACGAGCAGGAACCTCTTGTTCTTGCTCCTCCCAATTTTTCCTAAATTTTTTAGAATTTTACCCTTAGCAAGGGTATTTTAGTAATTTTGCCCATACGGGGCACTAAAATTGTTTTTCGACCTCTAGACCCTTCAATTAGTTTTAAAGGACTGCATATGAATGTAAAATTGCGTACTGTTACCTCTAGCAGTCCGCAGAATTCCCTTACCTCGATTCTCGTCGAGTCTGACCTTTTTCTTTTCCAATGTAGTCCCATCGCGCAGTCCGATATGCTTCCAATCCAATGCCCGGAACTGCGTATTAACATTCCTCAGGTCAGATATTATGCAATTTAATTGTATCTATTACTTTCTGGGCTTAATTTAAATCATTGGGCCTGTTTACCCTTATTGGGCCCGATTGCACCTTAATGGGCCTTAATCGGCCTTAAGCCCGCTTTTCACTAAATTCCCACTTATCGAGGCCTATTGGGCTCATTGGGCCCACCAATAATTTATCGGGCCTCGTTCTACTTCTCGAGTAGCTAAATTAAATATTTACGACAATTAATCTAAATTTCCATAATTTTATTCAATTTATGCGGAAATTAACTCAACATCTCGCATAACGAGAAAATTGTCGTAAATAGGGATCACTTACCCGAGATTCCATGCTAGTCCGCAAATCGAGGCTGTCTCGAGCCCTCGGTTGATGCCAATCGTCGAGCTACACATTTAATTACATTTTCGGGTAAACTTTTCGGTCGAAATTTAATTAAATAAAATATTCCAAATTTAAATCGGGTCAATTTGACCGCTTATCGACTTACCCGAAGCTCGATTGCATCACCGAAATTTTCCCCAATTTTTTTCTCTTTTTCCTTTTCCCTTTTTCTCCCCTTTTTCTCCTCTTTTTGGCTGAACCGGTTCAGTCCGGTTCGGACCGGTTCAGACCACCGGTTCACTCCGGTTCGGCCGGTTCACCGCCGGTTCACCACCTTGCACGCCGGTTCTCCGCCGGCTTCCACCGCCAGTGGCTCCGTGAGGTTGTCCGCGTCTCAGATCTGCCCTCGGTTTGGGTCAAGCTCGCCGGAACGCCGCCGGTCCGGCAGTTCTCCCTCGGCCGTCGGACCCATTTCCTTTCCTCCGCCGTTTTCGGCGTTTTCCGGCCACTTCGACGGTTGTGGCTACCACCGATCGACTCGCCTTGGCCTCGGGGACATTCGGCTAGGGGTGGCCGAGCCTGAATCGCCGTCGATCGCCGGGAATCTCCTCTTCTCCCCTCGCAGCTGTCTCCTCCCGATCCGGCGGATTCCGGCGATTTCGTCGGCCAATATCGGTCTCAAAAGGACCGGCTCCTCCTCCTGGTCACATCGGTACCCGCCGATCGCCTCCAGCTGCCGTGGATCGCCGGCACCGACACCGTTTTCCCCGCGGGTTTCTCTCCCTCCGTTCGGCTTCCTCCGGCGTCGGTAAGCTGCACCGCCGGTACCATCGTGTTCGTCGGGCGTCGGGCTTCCTTTTCCGGTGGGCGGCCTGGGACAGGGATCGCCGGTGGTCGTTCGGCCTCTTCCCCCGACACAGCTTCCGTTTCTCTGCTTTTCTGTTTCTGTTTCTTTCTTTCTCTCTCTCCGACCCCCTTTTTTTTTTTTTTTTTTCAATTACTTTTTTTTTCTTCTTATTTTATCAATTTTATTATTATTTTTATTTATTTTAATTATTTTACTATTCAATAAAATATATTAAACTACCCAAATACCTCTTAAAATTATTATTTTATTCTTAATTAATTAATTTAATTTAATTTAATTTATTTTAATCCTTTTTCGGGTATGAGTTCTCCGTATTTTCGGGATATTGTCCCGGGTGACCTTTCGGTATATTTTTCGATTATTTTCGGGATTATTTTTTTTTTTCGAACTAAAAATCTCGATTAATCCCGATTAATTTTCATAAATTACTATCTTGATCAATTTAATCCGAAATAATTTTATTTCACTTTTATTGACCAAGATTTCTTAAATCCATATTTTTAATTAAATTCCCTTATCGAAATTATACCGGCTTTCGATCTTTTGACCATTTGGCCCTTACACGTGTTTGGGATTAATTTAACCCGACTTCCTTCACAAATACTCCTCATCTTTTCTTATTTAATTTTCGTATTTAGTTAAATTCGGGTCTTACAAGTTTGGACTGGCTGTCGATATTTAAGGAGTGACCATAACAAATACCTCACGTTAAGGAGTACATTGATCACTCCAAGTCAAAAGGGTCTTTTAGATGATTTTTGGAAACCAAACCCAAAATCGAATTATGCAATGTTAGTGATAAATTTTTTGAAAGAATATATGAAGATAGGGGCAAGAAGGACTACAACCCTCTCAATTTGCACTAGACTTTGCAATAGAAAACACAACGTTCCTGGAACTCCATGGCTAGCAGATTTAGATTTTGAATTATCAAAAGAATTTATGGACTCTATTCCTAGGAACTAGTTTTATTTATTTTATTTTATTGTGTTGTTATTTGACTATGTTTGAACAAATATTGTTATTTTAAAAGACTTGTTTATGTAAATATTTTTATTATTTTAAAGCAATCAATATATGTTATTGTTTGTATATATATAGTTTATTTGCTTGCAGTGAGAATTCTAAGGTATTTTAATAAAAAAAAGTAAATACCTTAGAATAATAAATTTTGCACAGTAAATTTAATTGGTGATAATTAAACACATCGAATTAGAGGATGATTGTGAAACTTGGTGAACTTTTGATTCAATGACATGTGAATAAATATCATTAATTTAAATTTGAAATTGTGATAAAATGGATGTGTGTAATGCTAGTCATTAATTAAGTGCATATATGTCTCTGTGTATAATATTTTTTTTCTTTTTAAACCGCCCAAGGCCTTGGCAGTTTTAATGTTGGATGGGGACACCCGTTATGGGCGTCCCACGTCTAACATCTCCCACTCGCACATAATGGGTGTGTTATTCTCGTAATCAATGTCAAAAGGACATATCTCTTTTCTCTGCAAAGTTCATATAAGAAAATAGGTCGTGCGACCAGCATACTTTATCGTCTCGAGAGCTTGTTGCTATACAACTGTTAGGTATATATATAGCAACCTAAAAAATACAAGTAGAGTTAGTATGCAGTACCCTAGATCCATTCAGTCACATTTCAAGTTTCCCATGATCTCTCTTTTATCAAACAGTATGATATTCTTTTTAATAAAAAAGATTATGTCTAACTATTTAAACATAATTGGTCGACCAGTGAATACAATTAAATGTGACACTAGAATGGTCTTCTCTTTTTCTAGAATCTCTCTATTTCAATTCAACTGTTATCCGGATACATCCCATTAGATCGAATCATCCATAATCATTGGTAACATTCCAAGAAAGCTAACATTGAACTGAAACTTTAAGAAATAGTCAAAAGTCATAAGGGTACTAATTTGAGATCCTTTTAACCTCATGGGTCTCACACAACATTGAAGCAGAGATTAATTCTTCTGTTACCTATATTGGTCGAATAATGCACATGTGGTATGAAACACTGATAATTCTATATTTTTAGAATTATTTGTGCTTAATTTCCTAATTAATTATTTAAATCCCCAATTTATTTTGTTAATTATCCCCTTTATTTAATTAAAATTCTCATGTTTGCAGATAAATTAAATCCGGATGAATTTTGAATATTTCGGTAGAAAAATGGACCGGAATTGGGCTAAAATCGAGATTGGACCACGCGGACAACACGAGCCTAGCACATCTGTTGAGTTAATGTATTTTGAAATGACAAAACATGTTAAAACAATAATGTTAAGATGGTATACAAACATGTTTAGAAGATATCAGGACCAGAACTTAGAGTTCTGCTGATGAGAGATCGATCTGGGATATGAGAGATCGATCTCCTGGGATTATACTTGATGAGAGATCGATCTCATGATGGAAGAGATCGATCTGGCAAGCCTTAAAACGGTGTAAAGGGTTTAAGGTAAAAAGAGATCGATCTGCAAGGGTTAAGAGATCGATCTGCTCTAAGTCAGAGAACTTAGGAGATCGATCTGATAAGGAAGAGATCGATCTGCTCAAAGTCAGTGAGCTTTAGAGATCGATCTGGTGTATTGAGAGATCGATCTTGCCTCAAACAGAGAGGATAGGAGATCGATCTGCCTATTCGACAGATCGATCTGCCTCTGCCTATTTAAACTAACAGATCGATCTGGTAATGTATAAGATCGATCTCCCTGTGTATTTGTGCTTTGTCATTGCAGGATTTAAAACTAGGAGATCGATCTGGCCAAGATAGGAGATCGATCTGTCTGACCACTGGAGGTTCCCAACGGCTATTTTCTTCAAATCTCAACGGGAAAAACTGCATTTAATGCCCCAACTACCCAACCTTCAGTATATAACCAAGCATTGAAGACAAAGCAAAGAGAGAGACTATCACTGAATATTCCAAACATTCTTTCATTCATTGTATCTCTATTGCTCATTTCATTGAGATTAATTGTACAAGCTTATGTACTACAAGCTTTGTTAGTCCTACCCACTAAAAAGCCTTATTCTGTATTCATCCACACCTTAAAAGAAAAGAGGATTGTTCCTCAGTGAGTGTTATTGTAAAAGGGTGAATACATTTTCTGTATTGCTAAGGGTAGAGAGGTTATTCCTTAACCTGTAAAAGGAACTTTGTAAACTCTGTTGAAAGAGAGAAAGAAACCACTTGACAAGAAGGTCAAGGAGAGAGGACGTAGGCAAGAGTTGGCCGAACCTCTATAAGTCGCTGTGTTTGTTTCTCTTTCCCTCTCTTTGCATTAAATTGTTATATTGCACTGTTTTATTCATTATCACTTGTGTTTAAATTGTGATTGTTTTAAAATCTCCCATAATTGTTAGAAAACCGATTCACCCCCCCTCTCGGTAGAGCCAACAATTGGTATCAGAGCTAGGACTCTCTAATCACATAGGAACAACTTCCTAAGAGTAGAAACGATCAAATGGCTCATAACAATGTAGCAACTAATTTGATAGGAGAGGGGCACTCCACTGTTAGACCTCCCATGTTCAATGGTGAACATTATTCTTATTGGAGGACTAGGATGATGCTATTTATTCAAGCAAACGATTATGAAGTATGGAGAATTATAGTTAAGGGACCTCAAATCCCTACGAAGAAAATAGAGGGAAGAGATATTCCCAAAGAAGAAGATGAATGGGATTCTAATGACATCAAATGTGCACAGCTAAATGCTAAAGCTATGCACACATTATTTTATGCTTTAGGTCCTAATGAATATAATAGAGTCTCCGGGTGTGATAATGCCAAGCAAATATGGGATAAATTGGCAATAACTCATGAGGGTACAACCCAAGTGAAGGAGACAAAAGTAGGTATGCTCACACATGATTATGAGCTCTTTAGAATGAAGGAAGAAGAATCCATTAGTGATATGTTCACTAGGTTTACAGATATAATTAATGGATTAAAATCTTTAGGAAAAACATATTCTAATATTGAAATGGTAAAGAAAATTCTAAATAGCTTACCTAAGTCATGGGAAGCTAAAGTGACAGCAATAGAGGAATCAAAGGACCCACACACACTGTCCTTAGATGAATTAATAGGTTCCTTGCTAACTTATGAGATGAAGCTTAAAAGAAATGAAGAGCCACCCAAGAAAGTGGGTGTTGCTCTAAAATCCACTACTGAAAAAGAAATTAAAAATGAGAGTGGCAGTGAGGAGGATATTGAAATGGCAATGTTTGCCAAAAGATTCAATAAATTCATGAGGATGAGAGCTGGTAATAGCTATAGGAGAAACAATAGGAGAGAACAAGAGGAATTAGGTAGAAAAGACTCTATTGTATGTTTTGAATGTAAAAAACCTGGACACATAAAGTTTAACTGCCCTCTTCTCAAAAGATCTAATGATAGGTTTCATAAAAAGAAGGCGATGGTAGCAACATGGAGTGACAGTGATTGCTCCGATGATGAATCAAATGAAGACATTGCCAACCTATGCTTCATGGCAATTGATGAGGATGAGAAGGTAACATCTAATATCAATGAATACTCTTTTGACGAACTGCAAGATGCATTTGATGATTTAGCATTAGAGTATGAATCTATGAGCATGAAGTATAAAAAGTTAATATCTAAATTAAAAAGGGAAAATGAGATAATGTTACAAGATAATTTGGAATGTGAGAAGAAACTAGAGATTGCAAATCTAGAAATTTTTGACCTTAAGGAGAAAAATAGGAATTTACATAACTCCTTTAATAGGTTTCACATGGGGCAACAAAAGCTAGATAGCATGTTAGAAACCCAAAGAGCATTTTTTGACAAAAATGGCTTAGGGTATAATGCACAAAGTAGGGAGACCCATCTTAAGAGTTTCATTGCTAGGAAGAGCATGAATAAACCTGAAATTACTTGTTCATATTGTAATAAGAAGGGACATAAGTCACATTATTGCAATATAAAGATAAGGAATCTTAAAAGAAAAATTGTAAAAAGAATATGGATTCCAAAAGAGGTAATTCATTCCAAGGACTGCAATGCATTAGCAAAATGGATCCCAATGGGATCAAGAATTGCATTTACTAACCTTCAAGGACCCAAGAGAATTTGGGTACCTAAGACTTGAGTGTGTTTATTTTTGTTTGTTGTAGGTGATTGAGCATAGCCACAAAGCTAAAACAAAAGAAGCTTGGTACTTAGATAGTGGATGCTCAAGGCACATGACGGGTGATAAAAGCCATTTCAATTCCTTCAAATCGAAAATTGGTGGAGAAGTCACTTTTGGGGACAACTCCAAAGGCCAAGTGGAAGGGAGTGGCTCAATAGGTAATGATCATTTCTCCTTAGAAAAAGTATTACTTGTTAGGGGTCTAAAGCATAACTTGCTAAGCATTAGTCAACTTTGTGACAAAGGTTACAAAGTAATTTTTGATTGCATGAAATGTAATGTTATAGATCCTAAGTCAAATAAAATTCTTCTTCTAGGTTATAGGCAAGGTAACATATATATAGTCTACCTTAATGAACTCAAAAATGAAAACATATGCTTAATGGTAGATAATAAAAAGGAATCTTGGTTATGGCATAGAAGACTAGGCCATGCAAGCATGAGTGTGCTATCTAAGTTAGCTAGAAAGGATCTAGTTGTAGGCTTACCCAAAATACCCTTTGAGCATGAAGAAATATGTGAAGCTTGTGTTAAAGGAAAACACAAGAGGACAACCTTTAAGCCTAAGAATAGTGTATCCACCTCTAGGCCTCTTCAATTACTACATTTAGACTTATTTGGACCCACTAGAACCACTAGCCTAGGTGGAAAACACTATGGATTTGTAATAGTTGATGATTACACTAGGTACACTTGGGTGTTCTTTTTGAGAGTAAAGAATGAAGCCTTAGAGAAATTCATAACTTACTCAAAGGTGACTCAAAATGAAAAAGGATATACAATAACAAGCATTAGAAGTGATCATGGGAAAGAATTCGAAAATATAGGATTTGATGAGTATTGCAATGATCAAGGAATTAGTCATAACTTTTCAGCCCCTAGGACACCACAACAAAATGGTGTAGTTGAGAGAAGAAATAGAACTTTGGAAGAGATGGCTAGGACCATGTTATGTGAAAATAACTTGCCAAAGCACTTTTGGGCTGAAGCAATAAACACATCATGTTATATAATCAATAGAGCTATGATAAGACCCATGCTAAAGAAAACTCCTTATGAGCTCTACAAAGGTAAGAAGCCTAACATTAGTTACTTCCATCCTTTTGGCTGCAAATGCTTTGTTCTAAATAATGGAAAAGATAATTTAGGAAAATTTGATGCCAAAAGTGATGAGGGAATATTTCTAGGATATTCATTGAATTCAAAGGCTTATAGAATTTATAACAAAAGAACATTAATGGTTGAAGAATCTATTCATGTTGTATTTGATGAATCAAATAATATATCTAAAGATTCAACCAACAATGATGAAAATGTTGAGATATTTGATGAAGGCTTAGAAGATGACTTTCTAGAAAAGCTTGATTTGAATAAAGAAGATGAAGAAGAAATAGAAGTTTTAGAAAGAGAACCTAGAGCACCAAGAGAGTTAGGATATGTAAAAGATTGTGAAATAGTAGGAGATCCAACTCTTGGAGTTAGAACTAGGTCATCCTTAAGGAATATGTGCCAATATATAGCCTTTGTATCTCAAATAGAGCCTAGGAATGTCAATGAAGCCTTAGAGGATAATAATTGGTTCCTAGCAATGCAAGAAGAGTTAAATCAATTTGAGAGAAGCAAAGTATGGAAACTAGTTCCAAGGCCTAGTGATCACTCTATAATTGGAACTAAATGGATATTCAAGAACAAAATGGATGAAAATAGTGTGATCATAAGGAATAAGGCTAGGCTAGTTGCTCAAGGCTATAGACAAGAGGAAGGCATAGACTATGATGAAACATATGCACCGGTAGCTAGATTAGAGGCAATAAGAATGTTACTTGCCTTTGCATGTTATAAAGATTTCAAGTTATATCAAATGGATGTAAAGAGTGCATTCTTAAATGGTTTCATTAATGAAGAAGTCTATGTAGAGCAACCTCCCGGATTTGAAAATCATGAATTTCCTGAACATGTTTTCAAATTGTCTAAGGCACTTTATGGGTTAAAACAAGCTCCTAGAGCTTGGTATGAAAGGTTGTCAAAGTTCTTAATAGAAAAAGGATTCTCAAGAGGAAAGGTAGACACCACATTATTCATCAAAAATAAAAATAAGGACTTACTAGTTGTACAAGTATATGTAGATGATATTATTTTTGGTTCAACTAATGAGTCTTTATGTCAAGAGTTTGCTAAGATCATGCAAGGGGAATTTGAGATGAGCATGATGGGAGAACTCACATTCTTCTTGGGACTTCAAGTGAAGCAAACAAAGGATGGAACATTCATCAATCAAGCAAAGTACACCAAGGACTTGCTCAAGAGATTTGGGATGGACAATTGCAAACCTCAAACCACTCCAATGGGCACCAACATCAAGCTTGACAAAGATGAAAGTGGTAAGTGTGTAGACACTAAACTCTATAGGTCTATGATTGGCTCTTTGCTTTATTTAACTGCTAGTAGACCAGATATATTGTTTAGTGTGTGCCTTTGTGCTAGATTTCAATCCTCTCCTAGGGAATCACATCTATTGGCAACTAAGAGAATTTTTAGATACCTCAAAGATACTCCATCACTAGGACTTTGGTATCCCAAAGACTCCACTTTTGCCCTTCATGCATTTTCAGATGCTGATTTTGGAGGCTGCAAAATAGATAGGAAAAGTACTTCAGGTACTTGCCAATTCTTAGGAAATAGGTTAATTTCTTGGTTCTCCAAGAAGCAGAACAGTGTTGCTCAGTCCACAACTGAAGCTGAGTATATAGCAGCTGGTAGTTGTAGTGCTCAAGTGTTGTGGATTAAACAACAAATGAGAGATTATGGCATTGACATGAAACAAGTGTCTATTAAATGTGATAATACCAGTGCCATTAATCTGTCTAAGAATCCTATACAGCACTCCAGAACCAAGCACATAGAAATTAGACATCACTTCCTTAGAGATCATGTACAAAAAGGGGATATAATCTTAGAGTATATTGATACTACACATCAAATAGCTGATATATTCACCAAACCCCTTGATAGAGATAGGTTCTGTATCCTTAGAGGTGAATTAGGACTCATGAGTATGCCTTAGGACTTTCATGTTGTAAAAATCTTGATTTCAAGTTGATTTTTAAAGAGTTTTTGCAAAAATTTTCTGGCAAAGAGGATGAGAGATCGATCTCCTTGTGATATAGATCGATCTCCATGCTTCTATCAAGCCTAAATTATCAAGGTTAAGCTAAGCAGATCGATCTTCTAACCATAAGATCGATCTCCTTTCGTCTCTGTTTAGAGGCAGATCGATCTGTCCACACGACAGATCGATCTCATCAAGCTTCCGCATTCTACAGATCGATCTGTGCATGTACCAGATCGATCTCCTTAAGCCTCTGTTTGCGACCAGATCGATCTGTCCCTACGACAGATCGATCTCTCTTCGCTTCTGGGAGTACCAGATCGATCTGTCGCCTCGACAGATCGATCTCCTATGCCTTGGAGTATAAATACCCGCGAAAAATCCCCAAATCTCCCAAAACCTAAAATTCAAATTCTCCAATTCCCTCGCATCCTCTTCTTCAATTCCTCCTCAGATCGATCCTCGTACAGTCTTCCTTGCGTCTCGGTGTCAAAATTTCGGTATAGTAACCTACATTTCTCACGAATTTCTCAAAAATTTTCTCTGATTTGTGTTGTTATTCATTCTAGGGCAACTTAGGTACTGTTTCATTGCTTCTCTCTTTGTTGAATTCATTTAGCAAATCTTTAAGGTCTAAGATAATGCCTAGGAAGTCAGTAGCAAACAAACCCCCTAGAACCACAGGAGAGGCAGGTTCCTCATCCCAACCCACTTCCATCGCTTCTTTCAATAGGTGTTTTAAAACACCTGCAAAAAGGAAGCGATACGAAGAGTTCTTCTCAACCATGCCAATTAAGCATTGGCGGACTATAGATTTTTCCTTCCTCAATCACATAGACTTTCCATACCTCACAAAATTTGAGGAATTTGGTTGGGTGAAATTCTTGAGAATCAACACTCCTGTCCCTCCAAATCTCGTTCGTGCATTCTTTTCAAATGCCGAACTCGTTAATGACCCCGATGACACCTGCAAAACCCTTGCCTTCAGAACCTTCGTCATGGGTCAATCAATAATAATTGATTCTGAAGTTATAGCCAAAGTATTTGATATACGCGATGAAGGCTTAACTAATGAGGATGAGGAAGTCCCCTTTGCGTTTGAACTCCCCGGGGACAAGGCGAGCAACCTCCCAATGCACCTTCGGTTACTCCACCTCATAATCTCATGGAATCTCCGCCCTTACGGTACCCGTCACTCTACCGTTAGGCGTCTAGACCGTTTTTGGCTCCATCACATTCACACCACCAGCCAAAAGCCTAACCTCCCTCACTTCATATACGAAGACTGGCTGAAGATTGTGCGTGGACAAGCTACCACAATCGTTTTTCCACAACCGGTAGCCTATCTTCTCCGTCGCCTTGGCATCGACTGCAGCGGCGAAACTGGCGAACTTCCATCTCCTAAAAGCGAGCTTAATATTGGGACCCTACATCATATGGGGTACTACAAAGATTTCCGGGGAGAGTGGACGAAAAAGCAAGAACAGCAACCTGCTGAGGCTGAGGATGACCACACTGCTGAACCAGCACCTGCAGCACCCGCTCCAAAACCGTCGTCCTCCACGGCTGCGCCAACTGCACAAACATCGTCTCCTGCTGACTTGGCGCTGATCGTGAAGATGATAAGCGACCTCAGTCAGAGGATCGATGAAGGACATACCACTCAGCAGCGTATGATTGCCGAATTGACTCAACGAGTGGATAGGATTCAAGACACTCAAAAGGCGATGTTCGATAGATTTCAAGACACTCAAGAGGCAATGTTCGATGAACTCCAAGTGACGCGCACGCATGTTGAGGAGCTTTTGGATCGTGATCCTCCCTCACATTAGGCGTTAGGTGCTTAGATTTAGTGTAGTTGCAACATTGTTAAGCTACTTAATGTTCTTTGTGAAAAATTTGCTTGAATGAAATGTTGATTGACTTGTGTTAATGAAATGTCATTCTTGTGTTAATGCAAAATATTATTTTGAAATGATGAGTATTCCATTCTTGTCTTATTGATATGACAAAAAGGGGGAGAAGTCACATAAGAAACAAACATGCATGTTGTTATGTTTGTGTTCATAGCCTACAAGAATGATTTAATTGAGGGGGAGTTAAGACATGTGTAAGGATGATAGGATGATTTAATTGAGGGGGAGTTAAGAGCTAGAGCTGACTAAGGGGGAGTTAAGATTTAACTAAGGATGAGTTAAATCTTTAACAAAGTCAAAAGCTCACAAAAAGGGGGAATTTTGAAAATTCACTAAACATGTTTATTGGATGAGTTTTGTCATATCAAAAAGGGGGAGATTGTTGAGTTAATGTATTTTGAAATGACAAAACATGTTAAGACAATAATGTTAAGATGGTATACAAACATGTTTAGAAGATATCAGGACCAGAACTTAGAGTTCTGCTGATGAGAGATCGATCTGGGATATGAGAGATCGATCTCCTGGGATTATACTTGATGAGAGATCGATCTCATGATGGAAGAGATCGATCTGGCAAGCCTTAAAACGGTGTAAAGGGTTTAAGGTAAAAAGAGATCGATCTGCAAGGGTTAAGAGATCGATCTGCTCTAAGTCAGAGAACTTAGGAGATCGATCTGATAAGGAAGAGATCGATCTGCTCAAAGTCAGTGAGCTTTAGAGATCGATCTGGTGTATTGAGAGATCGATCTTGCCTCAAACAGAGAGGATAGGAGATCGATCTGCCTATTCGACAGATCGATCTGCCTCTGCCTATTTAAACTAACAGATCGATCTGGTAATGTATAAGATCGATCTCCCTGTGTATTTGTGCTTTGTCATTGCAGGATTTAAAACTAGGAGATCGATCTGGCCAAGATAGGAGATCGATCTGTCTGACCACTGGAGGTTCCCAACGGCTATTTTCTTCAAATCTCAACGGGAAAAACTGCATTTAATGCCCCAACTACCCAACCTTCAGTATATAACCAAGCATTGAAGACAAAGCAAAGAGAGAGACTATCACTGAATATTCCAAACATTCTCAAGCTTTAATTCTTTCATTCATTGTATCTCTATTGCTCATTTCATTGAGATTAATTGTACAAGCTTATGTACTACAAGCTTTGTTAGTCCTACCCACTAAAAAGCCTTATTCTGTATTCATCCACACCTTAAAAGAAAAGAGGATTGTTCCTCAGTGAGTGTTATTGTAAAAGGGTGAATACATTTTCTGTATTGCTAAGGGTAGAGAGGTTATTCCTTAACCTGTAAAAGGAACTTTGTAAACTCTGTTGAAAGAGAGAAAGAAACCACTTGACAAGAAGGTCAAGGAGAGAGGACGTAGGCAAGAGTTGGCCGAACCTCTATAAGTCGCTGTGTTTGTTTCTCTTTCCCTCTCTTTGCATTAAATTGTTATATTGCACTGTTTTATTCATTATCACTTGTGTTTAAATTGTGATTGTTTTAAAATCTCCCATAATTGTTAGAAAACCGATTCACCCCCCCCTCTCGGTAGAGCCAACAACATCCAATTGGACAAAAAGACAAATGACATGGAAATATTATTTTTCAAGGAGCCAATGGTGTGAAGACAAGTGGCCAAATAATGCCAATTCATTTAGGATAGAAATATTACAATTGTACCCCTAAGTGTGTATATAAATAGAGAATGATGACAATTGTAAAAGGGGAGTAGAGAAAATAGGTTAGAATAGTTTTATTTTTAGGTTAACTTAGAAAAAGTTTTTCTTCTTCCTTGTTTTATTTTTATTAAGGCGGCAGAGTAGATTTTTTTGGTTTTTTCTTCCAGCTTTTCTTTTCGGCATTGTTCTTCTTTTTCAATTTATTTAATGTTCATTGCATGTTCTTCTTTACAAGTTGTTAAATTCATTTGCAATAGAATTTCAATCAATTTTCATTCTCTCGGTTCCATCGTTGATATTGTTCTGCAGTTTTTCTTTTTGTTAGTTTTCTTACCCTCGGTTTCTCATTGATTTCAACCTTCTCGGTTTCCTTCCATAAGATTTATTTTGGTATTTTCAGAGATTATTTTCCTAACATCAACCGCATAGTAGAAAATTAATAGGAACCAGCAGTGAAGGAAGCACGGTTCGGGAGTTTCTAAATTTTCCTGTGTTAGATTTCTGTTGCATTAGTGTTTTACCGTTTAGCTTTAGTTTTCTGTGTAGTCATCCTAGTTTCTGGATTTGTGGTAATGATCAAGCTTAATACCGAGAGGTGAGGTTTGACAGATTGCTGGATGAATCAATGAAGCAACCAGCAAGCTGACCGATTCTCTGCTCTCCCCTGTTTTCCCATTAATTTGTTGTTCATCCCTTATTCTGTTGTAGTCTTTGTTTTCAGTCCTTTACTATGTTCTTTATGAACTTAACGCACCTTGCATAGTTTCTGGTTAATGTTCTCTGTTGAACCACACGAGCATTGCTGGGAACGGACGGACAGTAGCAGTGCAGAGGCTGTGAACGTGTTGGTGACAATCAGAACCGAGGTAGTCCAGCAAGCTTATACAATCCAAGAAATGTACCTAGGAAGAGAAGCAGTACAGCAGCTGAGCATGACCGTGTAGCAGAGGCAGCAGGACAATCCCAGTGCAGCGGACGTGGCCAGTACCTGGCGAAGGAAGCAGAGCAGCAACAGACCGAGAGCACGTCTGGGCATTCCGGCAGCACCTGAAGCAGACCAAGAACGTGCAAGTTGTATGCTGTACATGGGCAGAGGTTGAGAACATATCTGGACAGCAGGCCAAACCAAACCATGAGCACCGCCTGGAACCGAGAATGCTAGAAACCAGAATATCCAAATTGGTGAAGACGTGAACAGTGTTGGAGGGAAAAGTTTAAATTGCTAAGGCCATGTTTGGTTGGTTGATATAGGGGTTTAATCCATTTTTCATGCATTTAGTTAGATTAATTAATTTAGACAAAGTCATGCATTTTAAGTGTTAGTGAAAATTCCAAATATGTTTCATTCATTAGTTTAAGTTTAGTGATAAATTAGTGTTTAGAATTAAATTAGGGGCAAATTTATTTTCATTAGATTTTAAGTTAGCTTAAATTGCATTTTCTTAGTTAGTTTAGTTACATGCATATTTTATTTTAAACTTGTTTAATTATAATTTAAGTAGTTTTATTGCTTTAATTTTATATTTGCATTTTATTGCGTTTTAACTGTTTTAATTTTCTTTTGTAGGTTTTTGTTTTTAATTGCTTGGAGTATTGTAAGTAATTTTACTCGTTTTTATTTTCTTTATTTCTTATTATTTTATTGCCTTCCAGTATTATTTTTAATTAGCTTTAGTAGATCACCCTCCATCATTTCATAATTGGCTAGGATATACTCAAGGTAAAAGTAATCGGTAGTTAATTAGGCTAACAACTTCTCTGTGGGACGATAATTCCGGGACTCAAATCTCATTATTACTTGAACGACCCGTGCACTTGCGGATAGATACCCTTAGGGCTCGTCAAACACATGCTACGGTATTACTCTCCTTTTATTTTTCATGGAGCGTATGTCTTTATCATAATTTCAATACCATACAAGTGATAGTTCAGATACACTCAGTATCTAACTTGAGTCCACAACTCTACTTACTTTAAAAATAACAACAGTACCTCCACCTAGCATTAAAGACAGATAAAATGAATGGTGGGGTCATTCACTTTGTCACGACCCAAATTACCTAAAAATCCCTACAAATTTTTTTTCGCTTTTTCTATACTCCTTACCCGTCGTGAACAGTTCCACTACTAACAGTTGGGCTATGATTCGGTGTTAGTCACCTCTTCCCTATTTATCATTCAATTTTCATAATTTATTTACATATCAATTTATTTAAACTAAATACATCCCTAATATTACATCATATACAGTACTGTGCATCTATATGTTCAGATACGAAATTATATAAATGTGTATACCTGGTCTTAATAAGAAGCAGCGGATAACCGAATTGCGAAGCTATTGTCGCTCTCTTCTACTGAGTGTACCCTGTGGGGTGGAAAATGAAAGGGTGAGCGAAACGTGCTCAGTAAGGCAATAATATAAGCAGGTAGATAACTATACTATCTACGTGCTGATAATAGTATGATATAAAAATCGTTTATATTTGGAGCATGAGATATGACTAAAACGATGCCATATGAATGTATATCGTATAGAAGAAATCATGAAGTTGCATATAAAATCAACATGGAAATTCCTCATGTATGACATCTCATGCTCGTCACATCAAAATCTATTAGTTTCATCGTAAATCCTTCACCTTAAAAACTTATTTGTTTAAATCAAAACTCATCACATCAAGGCTAAACCCATCACTCGGGAATACCTTGATTCATAAAATCAGATCTCTTTTTAAAAGCATAAATCGGGACTACCCCTCCATCGGGTTTGTCCTGGTCTATCTAGACCGTATGATATCACGTGAGGCATGTAGGTTACTGTATGAAAAACGAGGACTATGGCCATACTATGTCCCTGTGATCCCAGGCACACGGATCCCGGCGTGCGGGGCATCACAACTGCAACGGGAGGTGGGGTCAAGTCCTACCCGCCAGAATATCGAGTAACATCGTAGTCATCATGACTGCACGGTACAGCGTACTCCGTGTGACATACACGGTACATCGTACTCCGTGAACCCATATCATAGTCTGGGGGTGCCTGCCATAGGTCTTAGCCAGCCCAATACTATGTCGATAACCAACCCATGTCTCAAAGTTTACGTGCGAGTATCTCAACTCTCAGCGACACACAGTCTACAAGAGGCTTCCGCACGACTATATGCATGTCAACTCGCGTCTAGTGTGAGCGAAGCTCCAACACCATGCTATGCATATCATGATATCTAAAATCGCGTGCGAGCGAAGCTTCAGCACGGTGTTATGCACACACAAATTTCTCGTACGAGCAATGCTCCAGTACGGCTTTTCATGAAAATAATTCGGTAAACTTGAGTGCGAGTAAGACTCTAACACTCCTTTTTACTTGTATAAATACGATAAGTGGCTAAGTCTTTGCAAAACATCTTTTAAAAATAGTAACCGGTACAAACCGGTACCCTTTCGTATAATTCAATAAAGCAATAGCCAACCTATGTTCGTATTTGCTTAAATCACAGCAGTCTATTCATATAAAGCATTAAAATCATGAAATTCATGCAATTTCATAGCCTTACTACCCTTTTTGAAATTTTCCTAACTGGGGGCAAAATGGTCATTTTTCACTATTTCCATATTTTTATCGTAAAAATTATTATTCTGTTTTTGGGTAGCCTAATGAATTTAAGGTACTGTAAATACCCTCAAAATTACGAACAGCTACCTCTAAGTGCTCATAAAATTCCCTTACCTGGAATCGCGCGTAGACTTAGCTTATCTCGAAGCTACCGAACCTCTCGGTCCAAGTGCGCGCCAAACAAAGATACGTCACTGCATATAACCACGTAATCGAGGTTAATTCACTTATCTCGATCAGTATATCGCATCTACTGACCAACTTTAAAGTATTGGGCCCTATTTACCATATTTGGTCTCGGCCCATTTCAGCCCTTTTATATTTATTAATTCCCTTCTTCGGGTATACCGGGCTTATGCGGTTTACTAATAATTATCGGGCTTCGATCCAAGTTCATTGGATAGCCCGTATACCATTTACGGCAATTTATTGCAATTACGAATTAATATTCCTTCCTATGTGAAATTAATCCGTAATTCCGTAAAATACTTAAAAATCGATATTTAAAGAAATCTTAATGCCGAATTTAAATCGTACTTACCCGATACGATGCGGGGTATGAAGATCAGAGCTCGATCGGCTCTCGTTCGGTCTCCGTCGTAAAACCGCATAATTAGGTAAATCCGGATTATTTTCCATTAAAATAATATTAAATTAAATTCCGAAATTCACCCGTAGGTCAATATCGACCCTCGGTCAACTTACCCGAACCTCGAGTCGTCCCCCGAAAATTTTCTTTCTCTTTTTCCCTTCTTTTCCTTTCTTTTCTTTCCTTTTTTTTTCCCCCTTTTCCTTCCTTTTCCTTCCCTTTCCTTCCCTTTCCTTCCAGCAAAACGGCACCGTTTTTGATCTCCTCACTGCCTCTTGCCGTCGCCGGCGGTTCCGGCGGTCTTACCGGCCAAGACCGGTACCAAAATGACCAGCTTCCTCCCTTGAACACACTGGTACCCTTCTTTCCGGCCCAGGTGCGGTGGTTCACCGGCGATCACCTCTTCTCTCCCTCGGATTTTCGGAGCTCGGATCGGGCTCCTCCGGCCACCTCGCGGCTCGATTTCGGTGCCTATGGGTTCGCCGGACTCTGCTCTTGCTCCTGGAAGCTTCGTCGGACGTCGAACGGTCGCCGGTGGTCGAGATCGGCAGTGGGTTCTTCTCGGGTGCGAACGGGTTTCGGTTTCCTTTGGTTTTTCGGGTTTTTCGATTTCCAGTTCCTTTTTTTTTTCATCATTATTATTTAACTATTCATTTTATTATTAAAATAATCAATAAAATAGTCAAAAGAAATCTGAAAATATCTACAAAAATTTTATTTTATTCACCAATTTAATTTAATTAAATTAAATTAAATTTATTTAGTTTTTAAATTATTTTTTTCCGGTATAATTCCTCCGTATTTTAGGGATATCGTCCCGGGTGACATTTTTGGTATTTCTAAAAATTCCGGATCTTGATCAATTTGACTCGAAATTATAAAATTCCTCATTATTGATCAAGATATCCTAATTCCTTATTTTTAATTAAATTTTTCTTATCGTATTTATCCCGAATTTTGGTCTTTTGACCGTTTTACCCCTACACTTGTTTCGGAACTAAATTAACCTAACTTTCCTTCATACATCCACCATATTTCCTTATTTAATTTCCATATTTTCGGTTAATTTCATACTGATCATTTTCGTTTGATCAGTGGTCATTTCGACTCGTATTTAATTATTTCCGACGTCCACCGATATTCCATTTTATTTTGCTTCACAAATTTAAATTAGTCAACGCTCTTCTTATGATTCGATGAATATATATATATACGTGTACATCTCGTGAATCATAAGGAAATACATCAACAGATAATAAAAGTGGGTCTTACACACTTTCGGTTATAAAGCTCATTATCATATGACCTCATCTTGACTCACAATCAAGGCGATTCCATTTTAAGCTTGAGCTCTCTAGTTCTTACCTCTTAAAACTAATCTCACCTCTATGACACTGAGCCATAGAGGTGATTGCCTGTGTGAGAAGGCTAATCATCTGTCTTACATACCTTTAACACGATACTGTATATGTACTTAACATATATATATATGTGTGTATGCTTCACAAAAAAAAAAAAAAAACAAAGTACTGAACTTTATAGGCATTAATTGAAATAAAAATTAGTCAACAAAAAATACTAATGAGAAGATAATTGTAAATCGTTTACTAAAAACATCTTAGCAAGTACATCAAAATCTACGCAATCTTAGAGCTCTAATGTGTCCATTATACATATATCTAAGTATTGGCTTTGTAAATGGATCTGCAATCATCTTATGCTTAGAAAAGTACTGCATGTTGACTTCCTTTCATGCAACCATGTCTCTAACAAAATTATATTTGGTATCTATATGTTTGGTTTTTGAATGATATTTGGGATCTTTAGTGAATGCGATTACTGCTTGACTATCACAGTTCACTAACACTGAGTTGATTCATCATTATTAAAACCCAAATGATTCAAAAATCTCTTAAGCCAAACAGCTTCTTGCACTGCTGCTGAAAATGTTACAGATTCAGCTTCCATTATGGAAAGATCTATACACGTCTGTTTCTTACTACTCCATGAGATTGCCTCATTATTCAGTAAGAAAACATAGCCCGAGGTAGATTTTTTTCATCTAAATCTCCTCCCCATTCAATGTCTGTATACCCAATCAGATGCAGATCACTTCCATTATAGCACAATGAATAATTTGTAGTGCCTTTAAGATACCTTAATATCCTTTTAACAGCTTTCTAATGGGGTTGTCTTGGATTGGATTGGTACCTACTTACCATTCCAACAGCATAACAAATATCTTGCTTTGTGCACATCATAACATACATAAGGCTTCCAATAGCACCGAAATAAGGAACTCTTGCCATTTGTTCCTTTTCTTGAGGAGTTTTAGGACACATTCTATGACTTTGGCGTTTGCCTTTAGCAATAGGAGAATCTATTGGCTTGCAGTCTTGCATGTGGAATCGTACAAAAAGTTTCTTAATATATTGTTCTTGTGAAAGAGTTAATAATTTCTTGGAATGATCCCTTTCAATTTTAACACTAAGTATGTAAGCTGCTTCACCCACGCCCTTCATTTCAAAATTTAAGGACAACAAATTTTTCACTGTAATAATATACTCCTTGTCATTTCCAGTCAATAGTATGTCATCCACATAAAGTGACAATATTACAAACTTGACCTTGGACCTTTTGATATACACACAATGGTCTTCATGAATCATGATAAAATCATAAGAAAATATCGCTTGATGAAATCTAATATACCACTGCCTGGAAGATTGTTTCAGACCCTAAATTGATCTTAATAGTCTACACACTTTGTGTTCTTGACTTTTTTCAATGAAACCTATAGGTTGTTCCATATAGATTTCTTTTTTCGGTTCTCCGTTTAGAAAAACAGTTTTTACATCCATTTGATGTAACTCCAAATCTAAACTTGCAACTATGGTTAGAATCAAGCGTATTGATGTAAATCTTACAACAGGAGAGAATATTTCTTCATAATCAACTCCCTCTTGTTGAGTATACCCCTTAGCTACCAGACGGGCCTTATATCTTTCAATTGTCCCATTTGACTTACGCTTAATTTTGAGAACCCATTTGTTCCCAATTGCTTTGCGTCCTTTTGGAAGATCAACCAATTCCCAAACATTGTTTGATCTCATAGACTCCATTTCTTCTTTCATTGCTTTCATCCGCTTTTCTTTTGCATTACAAGAAAAAGCCTCTTGAATGTTCTTTGGCTCTTCTTCATCTTGTGGGGTAAATGAAAGCTTCTCCCTCTATGTCAAAATGACGTCGAGGAACTTTGTCACGACTACTACGCCTGACTTGTGATTCTTATAAAACAACTTCATCATCTATTGTTGTAAGACTCGAATTTAATTAAAATACGAGAATTAAATAAGAAAAGATGGGGGATGTATGAAGGAAGGTCAGGTAAAATTGATTTTCGAAACAAGAGCAGGGGTAAAATGGTAAAAATATCAAAATCCGGTATTAAGGCGATAAGAAAATTTTAATTTAAAATAAGGATGCAAGATATCTTGATCGATAATGAGGAAATTATACAATTTGGGTCAATTGATCAAGATTCAAAAATTTTAAAAATACCGAAAAATTATCGGAACAATATCTCGAAAAACGCGAAGAAATAATATCAAAAATTTGGAGAAAAATATATTTAATAAATTAAATTTAAATTAAATAAATTAAATTAGAATAAAAATAATATAAGTGTAGATATTTTGGATTTTATGGAGTATTTTAATGAATAGTGTAAATAAATTGTAATAATAATAATAATAATAATAAAACAAAAAAAAAAGAATCTGAAAAAAAAGGGAGGAGAGAGAAAAAGCTCGGGAGAACCCGAGAAACAAAATCGAGAAGCGACCCTCGAACCTTCATTGCCGATTCCAGCACACCGGCGACCAACGGGCTCCGACGAAGCTACCAGAAGGAAGAGGAGAGACCGGCGAGCACGTAGGCACCGGAATCACGCCGCCAGGTGGCCGGAGCAGGCCGATCGGAGCGAAGGAAGACCGACGGAGAAACGGGCCGATTCTCGACGAATCACCGCGTCTGGGCTGAAACGGAGGCTACCGACTCACTCAGGGGAAGAAGTCGATTCTTTTGAGATCGATCTTGGCCGGTGAGACCGCCGAAAACGTTGGCGACAGCAAGTGGCAGTAAAACGGCACCGTTTGGCCGAAAGGAAAGGGAAGGAAAAGGAGGGAAAAGGAAGGAAAGAGGAAAAAGAAAAGAACGAAAAAGGAAAGAAAAGAAAGGAAAAAGGGAAAAAAAAGGAAAGAAATTACCGGGGACGACTCGAGATTCGGGTAAGTTGACTGAGGGTCGAAATTGACCTACGGGTAAATTTCAAAAATTTAATTTAATATTATTTTAATGGAAAATAATCTAGATTTACCTAATTGTGCAGCTTTACGATAGAGATCGAAACGAGAGCCGATTAAGCTCTGATCTTCGTACCCCGCATCGTATCGGGTAAGTACAGTTTAATTTCGGCAATCTGAGTTCTTTAAATACCGAGTTTTAATTAATTTATGGAATTATAGATTAATTTCGCATAGAAAGGAATATTAATTCGGAGTTGTAATAAATTGCCGTAAATGGTATACGGGCTATCCAATGAATTTGGATCGAAGCCCGATAATTATTAGTAAGCTGCATAAGCCCGGTATACCCGAAGAAGGGAATTAATAAATATAAAAAGGGCTGAAATGGGCCGAGACCAAATAAGGTAGATAGGGCCCAATACCTTAAAGTTAGTCAGTAAATGCGATATACTGATCAAGATAATTGAATTGACCTCAACTGTATGGTTATATGCAGTTACGTACCTTTGGTTGGCGCACATTTGAGCTGAGAGATTCGGTATCATCGAGGCAGGTTAAGTCTGCACGCGATTCCAGGTAAGAGAATTTTATAGGTATATAGAGATACCTATACGTATATTTGAGGGGATTTACAGCGTCTAAAATTTATTAAACTATCTAGAAACGAGAAAATAACTTTGCGAAAATCGGGGCATAGGTGAATAAAGGAAAAATGACAATTTTACCCCTGGGAGTAAAATTTACAAAAAGGGTAGTAAGGCAGATAAATTGCATGATTTACATGTTTTGATGCTTTATATGAATGTATTGCTTTGGTTTAAGCAAATTTACACATAGGTTGGCTATTGATTTCATGAATTACACGAAAGGGTACCGGTTTGTACCGGTTACTATTGTAAAAGATGTTTTATCAAGATTGAGCCACCTATCGTATTTACATGAATAAAAAGAGTGTTATAGTCTTCCTCGCACTCAAGTTTACTGATTTATTTCTTATGAAAAGTCGTACTGGAGCATTGCTCGTACGAGAAATTTGTGTGTGCACAAAACCGTGCTGGAGCTTCGCTCGCACGAGATTTTAGATATCATGATATGCACAGCGTGGTGCTGGAGCTTCGCTCGCACTAGACGTGAGTTGACGTGCATATAGTCGTGCGGAAGCCTCCTGTAGACTGTGTGTCACAGAGAGTTGAGATGCTCGCACATATACTTTGAGACATGGGTTGGTTATCGACATAGTATTGGGGTGGATAAGACCTACGGCAGGCACCCCCAGACTATGATATGGGTCCACGGAGTATGATGTACCGTGTATGTCACACGGAGTACGCTGTACCGTGCAGTCATGATGACTCTATGATGTTACTTGCTATTCTGGCGGGTAGGACTTGACCCCACCTCTCGTTGCAGTTGTGATACCCCACACACCGGGATCCGTGTAGCCTGGGATCACAGGGACATAGTATGGCCATAGTCCTCGATTTTTCATACAGTAACCTACATGCCTCACATGATATCATACGGTCTGGATAGACCAGGACAAACCCGATGGAGGGGTAGTCCCGATTTATGTTTTTAAAAGAGATGTGATTTGATGAATCAAGGTATTCCCGAGAGATGGGTTTGACCTTGATGAAGTTGTTTTATAATGAAACAAATGAGTTTTAAAGTGAGAGTTTATGATGAAATAAATGAGTTTTAAATGTGATGAATTTATGATGAAACAAATAAGTTTCAAAGTGATGAGTTTTGTGATTAAACAAATGAGTTTTAAAGTGAAGAGTTTATGATGAAATAAATAAGTTTTAATGTGACGAGCATGAGATGTCATACATGATGATTTTCCATGTGTGCTTTATATGTCGATTTCATGATTTCTTGTATATGATATATACATACATGTGGCATTGTTTTAATCTTACCTCATGCTCCGAAAGTAAACGATTTTTACATCATGACATTATCAGCACGTAGATAGTATAGTTATCTATCTGCTTACATTATTGCCTTACTGAGCACGTTTCGCTCACCCTTTCATTTTCCACCGCACAGGGTATATTTAGTAGAAGAGAGCGACAATAGTTTCGCATCTCGATCATCCGCTGCTTCTTATCAAGATCAGGTATACACATTTGTATAATTTCGTATCTGAACATATAGATGTACAGTACTGTATATGGATGTAATATTGGGGATGTATTTTGTTTAAATAAATTGATATGTGAATGTGAATATGAAAATTGAATGGTAAATAGGTGAGAGGTTACTAACACCGAATCATAGCCCAACTGTTTAGTAGTATAACTGTTCACGACATGTAAGGACATTAAAAAGCAAAAAAATTGTAGGGATTTTTAGGTAATTTGGGTCGTGACAATTGTTATGCTCCCACTTAGATAAGATACTGTTGGTTCATTATCAGGTTTATACATTAAACGATTTGCAACAATCAAATCATTTGGATCTTGAATCTCATAAAGAGATTTTTCCTGATTTATCTCACCGCTTTTTGAAAAATCATTTTCCAGAAAAGTGGCATCCCGAGATTCAAATTCAGTTACACTCCCACTTGCTTGTTCACCAATGAACACATATCCCTTTGAATGTTCAGAGTATCTTAAAAATATACTTTTTTTCCCTCTTGGACCTAACTTGCCATGTTGATGAGCAGGCTCATGAAAATAAGCAACACAACCCTAAGGTCTTAGATTACTAAGATCAAGTTTTCTTCCAATCCATAATTCATAGGGAGTGGATGCAACTGACTTGGAGGGTACTCGATTGAGTATGTAGGCAGCTGTTAATAATGCATCACCCCAAAAAGTGATTGGTAAATTTGCTTGGGCCATCATGGACCTAATCATTTCCAGAAGGGTTCTATTTCTTCTCTCTGCAACACTATTTTGTTATGAAGTTCTTAGAATGATCAACTGCCTATCGATTCCTTTTTCATCACATAAAAATCTGAATTGTTTAGACAAGTACTCACATCCACGGTCTGTTCTTAACGCCTTAACGTTTTTATCTAATTGATTCTCCACAAAATTCACATATTTTCTAAAGCATTCGAAAGCTTCAGATTTGTGAGAAATCAAATAGACAAATCTGAAATGTGTGTAATCATCTATGAATGTGATGAAATATACACCTCCACTTCGTGACCTTACATTCATTGGGCCACAAATATCGAAATGAATCAATTGTAATGAAATTTTAGCTCTAGTTCCTTTACCAAATGGTTTGCTTGCCATTTTTCCTATTAGACAACTTTCACATCTTGATAGATTAACTTTTTCTATATGGCTTAATAATCCCTCTTTAGCTAATCTATCCATTCTTTGTTACCCAATATGGCCTAGTGTAGCATGCCAAACATTTACATTAACATCTGAAGATGTAACAAGGGAAAAACTATTACTACACATATCACCATTTGAAGTGTAGTCTACATCTATTACAATAAAACCATTCAACAAATATCCAGAACCATAATAATTCATTTTCAAAAATAAATTTAAACCAGTGCTACGAAAGTTTAAATTAAAGCCTAAATTAAGAAGAACAATAACGAAAACTAAATTCCATTGAATCTAAGGAGCAAATAGGATATCATGTAAGATAAGGGTTTTTCCACCACGCATACATAACTTGCAGGTTCCAATACCCTTTACTTCAACCCATGTGTTGTTTCCTACATAAATCCATTTTGATCCTCGTGGAATCTGACGAAAATCCACAAACACATTCTTGTCTTGTGCTACATGGTCTGTGGCCCCAGAGTCTGCAATCCACAAAGGATGAGATTCAGTCAATAATACAGTACTAGAAACACATATAGTACTTTTCAAAATATCTAAAGTATTCACAAATGCTTTAAATGTTTCTACCTTTTTTGGCTCGTTACATTCACGAGCAAAATGACCCTTTTTGCCACAGTTAAAGCACTTGGCATTTGTCTTGTTCTTCTTCGGATGAGCCATAGGACCTTTTCCTTTACCAGGATAACCGCCTTTTACCGTTTTAGGAGCTTTACCTTTATGTCCACCAAATGGCTTTCGCTTGAAGCTCGAAGCTTTTTTTGAACTTGTACCAGCCATATACACGTCAGCATTAGGCCTAGTTGCCTTAATGCGATCTTCCTCCAATTGTAGGTGACGTGAAGCATCATCAATGGTCTTGATGCTTTCATTATGAGTAAGGTGGACTTTCATATGCTCCCAACTATGTGGCAAGGACCGAATGACAGCTTGAACCTATTGTTCATCTGTTAAAGTGTGACCTGCCTCCTTCAACTCACTAATCATATTTGACATTTCTCTTATGTGTTGTTATATGTTATGATTTTGACGTTTTTTGTACATGTCAAATTTGATTGTAAGCTGTCTTAGTTTAGCGATCGTAATGCCACCAAACTTTGCCTTTAAGGCTGTCTATATCTGTGAGAACTATGAATTTTGTATACCCCAGTTATGAGAATTGTAATTTTGTGTATGTAATTATGATATGTATATGTACACACAAGTTTTAAATATGATGAAGTATAAGGAAATGAGGTCTTTAAGTCTTGAATGTGTATAGACTGAAATATGGAATATGGGGTAGATTTTGGGAAGTTTTACGTTGAGTTTTCTGCAAATTGATGCAGCAGTAGTACAATCTGTGAAGGCCAGATCGATCTCCAAGGATGAGAGATTGATCTCATGGCTCCAGAATGCAGGAAATATGCAAGAACTGATAGACAGATTGATCCCATAGGCAGGAAGATCAATCTCATGAAGTATTTTGTAAACAGAAGATCAATCTCGTCAAGGAGCAGATCGATCTCATGAAGCATATTGTAAACAGAAGATCGATCTCCTCAAGGAGCAGATCGATCCCATGAAGCAATTAAGAGATTGATCTCACCCCACGACAGATCGATCTCCTAGGCATAAAATTACCTCAAAACATTCCCAAATTCAAAAAGAGATCGATCTCATCAAAGACCAGATCGATCTCCTACCCTCCGTCTATAAAAGGACCCCTGCGTTTTTCCTGCATCTCAAATTTTCTCTCTCCAAAAACCCCATTTCAACCGAAACCCTAACTTTTTCTCTCTTCCAAATCGCCCATTTTCGTTCGAATCAGATGTTGTAGCAAGAAGGAATGTTGTTCCTCATCCAAAGGAGAGTAACATACTTGGAAATCAAAAGAGGAACTGAATCGAGGTGTAAATAGAGCTCTCCATAAGTTTTGGGTAAATTTCTAAGCTTTAATCTTTGATATTGAGGTGACTGTGATTTTAGGTATTGTGATAAAATAGTTAGGAAATGATTAGAGTTGATGAAATTGTGATTTTGTTAGAGTGATGATGATATTATACCATTTGTGGTAATTTTGGAGATTTTGGCTATAAATTGGAATGGAGGCAATGAGGTGATTTTGGCATAGACATTATGCATGAAAAATATAGGATCTGAAATGTAGTGGATGAGAATGTGGATTAGGATAGGACTATGGGAAAAAAAATGAGGTTTGTAGTATTCAACGAGAATATGAGCAAATATGTGCTCAATGATGTGATTGAGATGAATTATTGATGTTTTAATATCGTTTGGACAACACGGGAGTTCCAGAGAGGAATGTGTGGCTAGTCCGTCGTTTGGGGGAACGATTGCACTATACGAGGTGCAACGAGGTAAGGGAAAACTTAAACTCATTTGTGTATGCAATTTTGTGATGATATTGTAGCATGAAATGTGATTTGAGAAAACAAGCATGTTTTTTTGAGTTGAGAATGAGTTATTTCACACTATTTTATAGCCGGTTGGGGCCCAATTTTTATGAATTGTAAACTAAATGCGAAATTGTTTTACAATCGTTTTGAGTTTAAAAAGTCAAAAGTGATTTGGGCTCTACGTTAAGGCGTACTAAGATTTAAGAATTGTGTGCGTGGTTTTGCCAATTTGAGCTCGATTTTGACATGTTTTGTGTTGAGTACAAAACGATTTTAAGATGAGTTTTATGAGGAAAATCATTATGAGTGCTATGTGAAGGCAAAACAATTTTATTTGATAATGGCTATTATTGAGACTTAGGCGTGTCATGTTGAATACACATCAGGCTTTGCTCTTGTAGCATGTAAGACTGGGTCGTGCTCTAGCAGTACGTAAGACCGACTCCTCCGTTCTGGTAACGTGAGATGACCCCGCTCTGCAGCAGCGATGGGTGGCATTGCTCTGATAACATGTAAGACCGGGTCGTGCTTTGATAGCATGTAAGACCGACGGCTGTACGACTCAGATCAAGTCTACAGTGAGCCATGACCATGGGTGTATTATTGTCTAATAAATCCCTCGATTGGGGATGTCCGCCTAGGGGACAAGTTCAATCGTTTTGGTATGCCATGACGAGTCTTTATATGAGTTTTATTTGCCTAGTCTCATTTTACACATGAGATTGTGTTTTGTGGTTGCGCCACGTGCATTACTATTTCGGTGATTTTTATCTCGTTTTATGAGAAAACCATTATCGTATCCTAATTTTCACATGCTTGTAACTACTTGTAACTGTGGTTTTATATTAAACCAACTATTATCATGTTCTACATGAGCTTTGAGAAATGAGTTGAGATGATGTTTTGATGATTCATGCTACACTTTTCTATTGAGTTTTATTAGGTTTCCACCTACAAAACAAAATGACTGTGCTGTGCAAATCATTATTTTATAAATGAATCCCTTAACCCTTTACTGAGCAATTTAGAAGTTCACCCTGTTTTATCTCTCCCCAGATTTCTTCAAGTGAAGAGAGTTTCCCTGCGACGTACGGAGTAGTGGCTAGTGAAGGACTTGAACTCCAGGCTATATATTGTACTTTGAGGTATATTTTAATATTTCATGCACCCAAACTTAAGTTGTATTTACAGACACTTGATGTACAATGATGTATGGGATGTATTAGGATTAATTAACCTTAAATTGAGCAATGTATATGGTATGATATAACTATGAGATAATGAGATCCTGAGGTGTAACTTTATAAATTATATATGATGATGCATGACACTGCACAAGAATGCACCCTTAATTGTGAATGGATGTGAAAGAAATATAAAAGTTTAAATTTGCCCTGTTTTTCGCACTTACGGGGCGTCACAACATTTCTTTTGCAATATCATGCTTTCTGAACTCACACATGATGTCATTCTCCATACTGCATAGCAACGTAATGCGAGCTATGGAGTTTTTCTTTTTTCAGGCTTCATAAACCTCTCGGTCCCTCCTATGTTGTGCAGTATTTCCTTCATCAGGCTCTTCCATGGCATTATTCAGAACTTCAAGAACCTTTTGTTCTTCCAACACATACTGGATTTTCATACTCCAGATCTCATAGTTATCCCGATTCAGTTTCTCACCTTTGTTCAACTCCGCAACAATGGTTTTAGAAGCAGAAGCCATTTCAAAAAAAAAAAAAAAATTCTACACAGAGACATATATGCACTTAATTAATGCCTAGCATTACACATATCCATTTTGCCACAATTTCAAAATTAAATTAATGATAATTATTCACATGTCATGGAATCAAAAGTTCACCAAGTTTCACAATCATCCTCCGATTCGATGTGTTTAATTATCACCAATTAATTTTATTGCGTAAAATTTATTATTATAAGCTATAATATTATATAATATCATTTTTTAAAACTCATGTCAACTGTTAGAAAATATCATATCATGCGTCAATCATATACTACGTACAATATTATACTCACAATCAAAATATCAAAAACAATTATGTATATGATTGGAATACGATTTTAAAACATTAATTTACGGAATTTGAACACTTACAGTTTCGGATGAAATTGTTTGATTGATTCACTGGTCAGGTACAAAATCACGAAACGAAAGTTGTACATGAATCACAGCCTAAATCCTTAACACTTGTAGAGCATAAAAACAAAGAATACCTTTTTCTCTTCTTTTCTTCTCTCTTTCTTTCTCGGATAAAAACTTTTTATCCTTCCTTTTTTTTTTTATTTAAACTACCCTGAAAACTGCCTTGGCAGTTTTTACATGTTGGATGGGGACACCCGTTATAGGCTTCCCACGTCCAACATCTCTCACTCACACATAATGGGTATGCTATTCTCATAATCAATTTCAAGAGGAAATATCTATTTTCTCTGCAAAGTTCATACAAGAAAACAGGCCGTGCGACCAGCATACTTTATCGTCTCGAGAGCTTGTTGCTATACAACTGTTAGGTATATATATAGCAACTCAAAAATACAAGTAGAGTTAGTATGCAGTGCCCTAGATCCATTCAGTCACATTTCAAGTTTCGTATGATCTCTCTTTTATCAAACAGTATGATATTCTTTTTGTATTCACAATTATGTCTAACTATTTAAACATAATTGGTCGACCAGTGAATACAATTAAGTGTGACACCAGAATGGTCTTCCCTTCTTCTAGAATCTCTCCATTTCAATTCAACTGCTATCCGGATACACCCCATTAGATCGAATCATCCATAATCATTGGTAACATTCCAAGATAGCTAACATTGAACTGAAACTTTAAGAAATAGTCAAAAGTCATAAGGGTACTAATTTGAGATCCTTTTGACCTCATGGATCTCACACAATATTGAAGCAGAGATCAATTCTTCTGTTACCTATATTAGTCGAATAATGCACATGTGGTATGAAACACATGCTATGGTATTAATCTCCTTTTTTTTCATGGAGCGTATGTCTTTATCATAATTTCAATACCGTACAGGTGAGAGTTCAGATACACTCAGTATCTAACTTGAGTCCACAACTCTACTTACTTTAAAAATAACAACATGACCTCCACCTGGCATTCAAAGACAGATAAAATGAATGTTGGGGCCATTCACTTTCGGTCATAAAGCTCATTATCATATGACCTCATCTTGACTCACAGTCAAAGCGATTCCGTTTTAAGCTTGAGCTCTCTAGTTCTTACCTCTTAAAACTAATCTCATCTCTATGGCACTGAACCATAGAAGTGATTGCCTGTGTGAGAAGGCCAATCATCTATCCGACATACCTTTAACACATACAGTATATGTACTTAATATATATATATATCTGTGTGTGTGCTTCAGAAAAAACAAAGTACTGAACTTTATAGGCATTAATTGAAATAAAAATTAGTCAACATCAAATACTAATAAGAAGATAATTGTAAATCGTTTACTAAAAACATCTTAGCAAGTACATTAAAATCTACGCAATCCTAGAGCTCTAATGTGTCCATTATACACATTTCTAGGTATTGGCTTTGTAAATGGATTTGCAATCTTATGCGTATAAATGTACTGCATGTTGACTACCTTTTGTGCAACCATGTCTCTAACAAAATTATACAATTTCTTAGAACGATCCCTTTCAATTTTAACACTAAGTATGTAAGCTGCTTCGCCCATGTCCTTCATTTCAAAATTTGAGGACAACCAAATTTTCACTGTAATAATATACTCCTTGTCATTTCCAGCCAATAGTATGTCATCCACATAAAGTGACAATATTACAAAATTGTATTTGGAACTTTTGACATACACGCAGTGGTCTTCATCAATCATGATAAAATCATAAGAAATTATCGCTTGATGAAATCTAATATACCACTGCCTGGAAGATTGTTTAAGACCATAAGTTGATCTTAATAGTCTACACACTTTGTGTTCATGACTTTTTTCAATGAAACCTATGGGTTGTTCCATATAGATTTCCTCTTCCAGTTCTCCATTTAGATAAGTAGTTTTTACATCCATTTGATGTAACTCCAAATCTAAACTTGCAACTATGGCTAGAATCAAGCGTATTGAGGTAAATCTTACAACAGGAGAGAATGTTTCTTCATAATCAACTCCCTCTTGTTGAGTATACCCCTTGCCTACCAGACGGGCCTTATATCTTTCAATTGTCCCATTTGACTTATGCTTAATTTTGAGAACCCATTTGTTCCCAATTGCTTTGTGTCCTTTTGGAAGATCAACCAATTCCCAAACATTGTTTGATCTCATAGACTCAATTTCTTCATCCATTGTTTTCATCCACTTTTCTTTTGCATTACAAGAAAGAGCCTCTTGAATGTTCTTTGGCTCTTTTTCATCTTGTGGGGTAATCATGAAAGCTTCTCCCTCTATGTCAAAACGACGTCGAGGAACTTTGTCACAACTACTACGCTTGACTTGTGATTCTTATGAAACAAATTCATCATCTTTTGTCATGCTCCCACTTGGATGAGATACCCGAAAAGCAGACTTTTTTTATACTTTTCTCTGTTGGTTCATTATCAGGTTTATACATTAAACGATGTGCAATAATCAAATCATTTGGATCTTGAATCTCATAAAGAGATTTTTCCTGATTTATCTCACCCTTATTTGGAAAATCATTTTCCAAAAAAGTGGCATCCCGATATTCAAATTCAGTTACACTCCCACTTACTTGTTCACCAATGAACACATATCCCTTTGAATGTTCAGAGTATCTTACAAATATACTTTTTTTCCTCTTGGACCTAACTTGTTGTGTTGATGAGCAGGTTCATGAACATAAGCAGCACAACCCCAAGGTCTTAGATTACTAAGATCAAGTTTTCTTCCAGTCCATAATTCATAAGGAGTGGATGCAACTGACTTGGAGGGTACTTGATTGAGTATGTAGGCAGCTGTTAATAATGCATCACCCCAAAAAGTGATTGGCAAATTTTCTTGGGCCATCATTGTAAGACCCGATTTTAGTTAAAAACATAAAATGAGTATGTTCGTGAAAGAAATGATTGAAATGGTCCTAAATTAAACGAACGAGATTCGGACTGGAGATAAGGATTCAAAACACGAAAAAAAATGCAAAAGGACTGAAATGAAAATTCTCAAACATGTGCAAGGGCAAAACGGTCAAAAGATCGAAAGCCGGTATAAATTCGATAAGAAAATTTAATTAAAAATAATGGATTTGAGAATCTTGATCAATAACGAAGAAATAATTAAATTTTGGGTTAAATTGATCAAGATATGAAATTGCTAGAATTAATCAAAATTTTCGCTCGGGACAATATCCCGAAAATAAGGAGAAAATATACCGAAAAAAGGGTTAAAATAAATTAAATAAAATTAAATAAATGAATTTAGAATAAAATAAGAAATTTGTAGATATTTGCAGAATATTTGTGAATATTTTAATGATTAAAATATTAATAAAATAAATAAATAAATTAATTAATTAACTAATTAGAAAAAAAAAAAGAGAAAACTGAAATGGAAATCGGGAGAACTACGACCCAAACCGAAAACCAAAAAAATCAATCTCCTGGCTCCGGTGAACGGCGACACGAGGGAGGGCGAGGCGATCGGCGAAGCAAGGCCGGCACCGAGGCAGCCTCCACCGGTCGGCACGCGCTCCCCTACCACCGAAATTCGTGAGAACGGCGAGGGGGAGGAAAATCGAAAAGAGAAAAAGGAAATGGGGGCCACCGGTGCCGATCTGGCCAACCCCGCCCCAAACCGAACGTCCCCGAGGCGAAGACGAGCTGATTGGTAGTGGCCATGGCAGGCGAAACTGACAGACAACATCAGAAACGGCGAAAAAGAGAAAGAGCACCGACGACGAAGGGAGAACACACCGGACCGACCACTTTTCGGCGGCCTTGGACGAAACCGAGGCCAAATTTGAGAATCGGACGACCCAGCGGAGCTGCTGACGGCGAAAGCCGACGGAGAACCGACCTGTGAGGCCTTGAACCAGTCGAACCGGAGTGAACCGGACCGGTCTGAATCGGGTTGAACCAGACTAAACCGGTTCAGCCAAGAAAGAAGGAAAAAAAGGAGAAAAAGAGAAAAAGGAAAAAGGGAAAGAATTTTTGGGGATACACCGGACTTCGGGTAAGTCGATATGAGGTCCAAAGTGACCGATTTGATTTCCAAGAAATTTATTTAGATTATATTTAATCGAAAGGTAACCCGAAATTAAATATATAATTGTGCAGTTTTACGAAAAAGCCCGAACGAGAGCCGATTGAGCTTCGATTTTTGTACCCTGTATAACATTGGGTAAGTATATTTTAATTACGATAATATGAGTCCTTTAATACAGAGTTTCGATTATTTTACGAAATTTATGGATTAATTCTGTATAAAAAGGAATATTAATCGGAATTGCAACGTAATTACCGTAAATAGTATACGGGCTACCTAATGAGTTTGGAACGAAGCCCGATGATTATTGGTAAGCTGTGTTGGCTCTACCGAGAGGGGGTGAATCGGTTTTCTAATGTTAATGGAAAATTTTAAATTAATCCTAATTTAATCAGCAATGATAGCGAGCAATACAATAAAATTAAACAATTTAATGCAAGATAGGGAAGAGAGAAATAAACAAAATTGTTTATAGAGGTTCGGCCAAACTCTTGCCTACGTCCTCTCTCCTTGACCTTTCTGTCAAGTGCTTTCTTTCTCTCCTTCAACTGAAGTTACAATGTTCCTTTTTCAGGTTAAGGAATAACCTCTCTACCCTTTGCAATACAAAGATGTATTCACCCTTTTACAATTTTATCTCACTGAGGAACAATCCTCTTCTCTCTTAAGGTAAGGATGAATACAAAATCAAGCTTTTAGTGTGGGTAGGACAATTATAGCTTTTGCACTTAAGCTTATACAACAAACTCAATAAATGAGGAATGAAGACATAAGGAATGAAAGTATTAAACTCTTGAGAATGTAAGAAATGTGCAGCAATAGTGTCTCTATTCTCATTGTCTTCAATGCTTGGTTAAATACTGAAGGATTGGTGGTTGGAGCATTAAATGCCCGTTGAGATTTTTGCAGAACTAGCCGTTGGGTACCTCCAGTAGAATGCCAGATCGATCTGCCATCTTGGCCAGATCGATCTCTTAGTTATAAATCCTGCAAGATCAAAGCAAAATAACACAAGGAGATCGATCTCATATATGAGCAGATCGATCTCTTATTTGAAAATGTTAGGGGAGATCGATCTGTCGAATAGGAAGATCGATCTTCCAATCTCTCTGTTTGAGGCAAGATCGATCTACAGATCGATCTGTGATGCAATCTCGTAGTGGGGAGATCGATCTCTCAATAACCCAGATCGATCTCCTTAGCTCTCTGACTTTGAGAAGATCGATCTCTTCCTTACCAGATCGATCTCATAAGCTCTCTGTTTGAGTGTAGATCGATCTTGAAGATCGATTTACTTTCTTTGCTTTAAGGGAGATCGATCTCTTCCTAGATCAGATCGATCTCCTCAACTCCAGTATTAGGCAGATCGATCTCATAACTCATATAGATCGATCTCACTCTTTCTCAATACCTTTGTATAGATTCAAGGCTTGGCAGATCGATCTCATGTCTTCCTGAGATCGATCTCTCATCTAAGGCAAACCCAAGAGATCGATCTCTCATAACCTAGATCGATCTCTCATCAACAGAACTTAAAGTTCTGGTACTGATAACCTCTAAACATGTTTTTATATCATCTTTACATTATTGAATTCACTTGTTTTGTCATTTCAAAATACATTAACTCAACAATCTCCCCCTTTTTGATATGACAAAACCTATTCAATCAACATGTTTAGTTGCCTATTTTCATTTTGCACAAACTCCCCCTTTTTGTAAACTCCCCCTTACTTTTGGCTTTTGATCTCTAAACTTTCTTAACTCCCCCTCATTTTAATCATTCTTTTTAAACCATTAGATATGATTCTTATAGTCATTTAAACATGTTTTAACACACGCATGTGTTCTTAACATTATTTCTTCTCCCCCTTTTTGTCATATCAATGGTAAGAAGAAAATCTAAACAATACTTAGTCATTTCAAATTAACAGTTCATTAAAAAGTCATTCAATAACACAGAGGGCAGCTCATTCAAGCAAATTCAGTTCATACAACAACGAGTAATGAAAACATATAACAAAACTAGATCTAGCAAATAAGTCCTATGGTGGAGGAGGAAATCGATCCATGAGATCCTCAACGTGAGTGCGAGTGACTTGAAGCTCATCAAACATCGCCTCCTGAGTCTCATGAAGATTTGCAAAGCCTTCATCCACTTGCGGTTCAGCTCCTCGAACATCCGCTGCTGGGTTGCATGAAGGTTTGTACAGCATTCATCGATCTTCCTGTTGAGCTCACTCATCATCGTTACAATGAGCTCTATGCCAGCAGGTGAAGGTGCAGGTGCAGTGGGCTGAGGAGTCGAGGACGATGGACCCGCAGTCGGTGCAGCAGGTGGATCCATAGGCTCATCGGAGGGATCTTCCTCCATAGCTTCAGCAGACTATTGTTCCCTCTTCTTCTTCCAGTCGCCCCGAAAATCCTTATAATAGCCCATGTGGTGGAGGGTCCCGATGTTGAGGACGCTTTTAGGAGAGGGCATTTCACACGTTTCGCAGTTGCTATCCACTTTGAGTCGTTGGAGAAAGTACGCCAATGGTTGCGAAAACACGATCGTTGTGGCTTGGCCGCGTACAATCTTCAACCAGTCTTGAAAGATAAAGTGGACGAGGTTGGGTTTTTGACTGGTGGAGTGAAGGTGGTGAATCCAAAACCTATCTAACCGCCTAATGGTGGAGTGACGGGTACCAAATGGTCGAAGGTTCCACGATATGATGAGGTGGAGTAGCCGGGGGTGCATCGGGAGATCACTCGCCTTATCCCCAAAAATATCAAACTCCAAAGGGACTTCCTCATCTTCGTTTGTCAATCCTTCATCACGTATGTCGAAAGCGTGGGCTAGGATTTCAGTGTCTACGGTAATGGATTTTCCCATGACATACGTTGTAAACTCGAGAATATTACAGGGGTCGATAGGATCATAGGTGAGTTCGGCATTGGAAAAGAATGCTCGAACGATATTTGGAGGTACGGGAGTATTGATTTTTAGGAAAGACATCCAACCAAAATCTTCAAATTTAGACAGATACGAAAAATCAATGAGGTTTAGGAAAGAGAAATCGATTGTGCGCCAATGTTTAATTGGCATGGTAGAAAAATATTCTTCAAATTGCTTTCTTTTCGCAGGTGTTTTAAAACACCGATTGAAGGTAGCGACTGAAGAGGGAGGAATGGATTGGGAAGATGACCCTTGTTCTACATTCGATCGGGGAGGTTTTTGGCCTGCTCTCTTAAGTCTAGGCATGGTTCTAGATACAGGAATTACTCTAAGACAGGTTCACAAACAAAAAATCAATGAAAAAGTGACTAGATTTGCCCTAGAGTGAAATTGAACACAAATCTTAAGAAATTTTTGAGAAAATAATAAGGAATGTGGGTTACTATACCAATAAATGAAGGAGAGAAGCGACGAAGACCGTACCGAGATCGATCTGAGGAGGAATTGAGAGAGGAGGTGCGAGGGAAGTTAGGGATTTTAAAGTTTGAGGATTTGAAATTTGGGGATTTTTCACCAGTTTTTATAGTCCAGGGCACAAAAGATCGATTTGTCGAGACGACAGATCGATCTGTTATTTCCAGAAGCCGAAAGAGATTGATCTGTGGTTCCATAAGATCGATCTGCAGAATACAGAAGCAAAAGGAGATCGATCTGTCATATGCACAGATCGATCTGTTGTTTGACAGAGGCTTAGGGAGATCGATTTGCCAAATGCATAGATCGATCTTCAGAATACAGAGGCTTGAAGAGATTGATCTGTCGTATGCACAGATCGATCTGCTAAGCTTAACCTTAATGCTTTAGGCTTGTTGGAAGTATGGAGATCGATCTATATTGATAGGAGATCGATCTCTCATCCTTGTTGCCCAGAAAAATCTTTGTAGAACTCTTTTAAAATCAACTTAAAACTAAGATTTTAAATTATAGATATCTTAAGGGATATTCATGAGTCCTAATTCACCTCTAAGGATACAAAACCTATCTCTATCAAGGGGTTTGGTGAATATATCAGCTATTTGATGTAAAGTGTCAATGTACTCTAGAATTATATCCCCTTTTTGCACATAGTCTCTAAGGAAATGATGCCTAATCTCTATGTGCTTGGTTCTAGAGTGTTGAATAGGATTTTTAGATAGATTAATGGCACTGGTATTATCACATTTAATAGAGACTTGTTTCATGTCAATACCATAATCTTTCATTTGTTGTTTAATCCACAACAATTGAGCACTACAACTACCTGCTGCTATGTATTCAGCTTCAGTTGTGGACTGAGCCACACTGTTTTATTTCTTGGAGAACCAAGAGATTAATCTATTTCCTAAGAATTGGCAAGTACCTGAAGTACTTTTCCTATCTATTTTGTATCCCCCAAAATCTGCATCTGAAAATGCATGAAGTGTAAAGGTAGAGTCCTTAGGGTACCAAAGTCCTAGAGAGGGAGTGTCCTTAAGGTATCTAAAGATCCTTTTAGTTGCTAATAAGTGTGATTCCCTAGGAGAGGATTGAAATCTAGCACAAAGGCATACACTAAACAAAATATCTGGTCTACTTGCAGTTAAATAGAGCAATGAACCAATCATAGACCTATAGAGTTTAGTGTCTACACACTTACCACTTTCATCTTTATCAAGCTTGATGTTGGTGCCCATTGGAGTTGCTTGAGGTTTGCAATTGTCCATGCCAAATCGCTTGAGCAAATCCTTAGTATACTTTGCTTGATTGATGAAGGTTCCATCTTTTGTTTGCTTCACTTGAAGTCCCAAGAAGAAAGTGAGTTCTCCCATCATGCTCATTTCAAATTCTCCTTGCATGATCTTAGCAAACTCTTGACATAAAGACTCATTAGTTGAACCAAAAATAATATCATCCACATACACTTGTACAACTAGTAAATCTTTATTTTTATTTTTGATGAATAAGGTGGTATCCACTTTTCCTCTTGAAAATTCCTTTTCTATTAAGAATTTTGACAACCTTTCATACCAAGCTCTAGGAGCTTGTTTCAAGCCATAGAGTGCCTTAGATAATTTGAAAACATGTTCAGGAAATTCATGATTTTCAAAGCCGGGAGGTTGTTCAACATAGACTTCTTCATTAATGAAACCATTTAAGAATGCACTCTTTACATCCATTTGATATAACTTAAAGTTCTTATAGCATGCAAAGGCAAGTAACATTCTTATTGCCTCTAGTCTAGCCATCGGTGCATAGGTCTCATCATAGTCTATACCTTCCTCTTGTCTATATCCTTGTGCAACTAACCTAGCCTTGTTCCTTATGATCACACTATTTTCATCCATCTTGTTCTTGAATATCCATTTAGTTCCAATTATAGAGTGATCATTAGGCCTAGGAACTAGTTTCCATACTTTGCTTCTCTCAAATTGATTTAATTCTTCTTGCATTGCTAGGAACCAATTATTGTCATCTAAGGCTTCATTGACATTCCTAGGCTCTATTTGAGATACAAAAGCTATATATTGACACATATTTCTTAAAGATGATCTAGTTCTAACTCCAAGAGTTGGATCTCCTACTATTTCACAATCTTTTACATATCCTAACTCTCTTGGTGCTCTAGACTCTCTCTCTAATATCTCTATTTCTTCTTCATCTTCTTTATTCAAGTTAAGTTTTTCTAATAAATCATCTTTTACGTTTGGAATTTCCTCCAAGTTTTCATCAAATATTCCAACATCCTCATCATTGGTTGAATCTTTAGATACATCATTTGACTCATTAAATATAACATGAATAGATTCTTCAACCATTAATGTTCTTTTGTTATATACTCTATAAGCCTTTGAATTCAATGAGTACCCTAGAAAGATTCCTTCATTTTGGCATCAAATTTTCCTAAATTATCTTTACCATTATTTAAGACAAAACATTTGCAACCAAAAGGATAGAAGTAGCTAATATTAGGCTTCTTACCCTTGTAAAGCTCATAAGGAGTTTTCTTTAGCATGGGTCTAATCATAGCTCTATTAATTATATAGCAAGATGTGTTTATAGCTTCAGCCCAAAAATACTTTGGTAAATTATTCTCACACAACATGGTTCTAGCCATTTCTTCCAAGGTTCTATTTCTTCTCTCAACTACTCCATTTTGTTGTGGTGTCCTAGGGGCTGAAAAGTTGTGACTAATTCCTTGATCATTGCAATACTCATCAAATCCCATGTTTTCGAATTCCTTGCCATGATCACTTCTAATGCTAGTTATTGTATACCCTTTTTCATTTTGAGTAATTTTTGTATAGGCTATGAATTTTTCTAAGGCTTCATTTTTTACTCTTAAAAAGAACACCCAAGTGAACCTAGTGTAATCATCAACTATTACAAATCCATAGTGTTTCCCACCTAGGCTAGTTGTTGTAGTTGGTCCAAATAAATCTAAGTGAAGTAATTGAAGAGGCCTAGTGGTGGATACAATATTCTTAGGCTTAAATGTTGTCCTTTTGTGTTTTCCTTTAACACAAGCTTCACATATATCTTCATGATCAAAGGATAGCTTAGGTAAACCTATGACTAGATCCTTTCTAGCTAACTTAGATAGCACATGCATGCTAGCATGGCCTAATCTTCTATCCCATAACCAAGATTCCTTTTTATTGTCTACCATTAAGCATATATTTTCATTTTTGAGTTCATTAAGATAGACAATATATATTACCTTGCCTATGACCTAGAAAAAGAACTTTGTTTGACTTAGGATCTACAACATGACATTTCATGCAATCAAAGATTACTTTGTAACCTTTGTCACAAAGTTGACTTAGGCTTAGTAAGTTATGCTTTAGACCTCTAACAAGTAATATCTTTTCTAATGAAAAGTAGTCATTACCTATTGAGCCACTTCCTTCAACTTGGCCTTTGGAGTTGTCCCCAAATGTGACTTCTCCACCAACCTTTGATTTAAAAGAGTTGAAGTGGCTTCTATCTCCCGTCATGTGCCTTGAGCATCCACTATCCAAGTACCATGCTTCCTTTGTTTTAGCTTTGTGGCCATGCTCAATCACCTACAAAAAGATTCGAACTCAAGTCTTAGGTACCCAAATTCTCTTGGGTCCTTTGAGGTTAGTGAATGCAATTCTTGATCCCTTTGGGATCCATTTTGCTAATGCATTAACATCCTTTGAGTGAATTACTTCTTTTGGAATCCATATCCTTTTTACCATTTTTTCTTTAAGAGATCTCATATTTATATTGCAATTATGTGATACATGTCCCTTTCTATTGCAATATGAACAAGAAGTTGAGAGTTTATTTATACTATTTCTAGCAATAAAGCTTTTAAGATGAGTCTCTCTACTTTTTGCATTATATCCTAACCCATTTTTGTCAAAGAATGCCCTTTGGGTCTCTAACATGCTATCTAACTTTTGTTGACCCATGTGGAACCTATTAAAGGAATTATGTAGGTTGCCATTTTTCTCTTTAAGGTCACAAATCTCAGAATTTGAAATTTCTAGTTTCTTTTCACATTCTAATTTGTCCCTTAGCATCAACTCATTTTCTTTTCTCAATTTGGATATTATCGTTTTATATTTCATATTCATGCATTCATACTCTAATGCAAGATCATCAAAGGCATCTTGCAATTCATCAAATGAATATTCATTGAGGTTTGAAGTTACCTTTTCATCCTCAATAGCCATGAAGCACAAGTTGGCAATGTCCTCATTTGATTCATCATCGGAGCAGTCACTATCACTCCATGTTGCCACCATTGCCTTCTTTTTGTGGAACCTATCATTGGACCTTCTCAGAAGAGGGCAGTTAAATTTTATGTGTCTTGGTTTTTTACATTCATAACACACAATTGAATCTTTTCTACCTACTTCTTCTTGATCTCTCTTATTGTTTCTCCTATTACTACCACTAGCTCTCATTCTCATTAACTTGTTAAATCTTTTGGCAAACATCGCCATCTCAAGGTCCTCATCACTACCACTCTCATTCTTAATCTCCTCTTGAGCAGTGGATTTTAGAGCAACTCCCACTTTCTTGGGTGGCTCTTCATTCCTTCTTAATTTCATCTCTTAAGTGAGTAGTGATCCTATTAATTCATCTAAAGACAATGTGTGAGGGTCCTTAGATTCCTCAATTGCAGTCACTTTAGCTTCCCATGATTTAGGTAAGCTATTTAATATTTTCTTGACCATTTCAATATTAGAGTAAATTTTTCCTAAGGACTTTAATCCATTAATTACATCCGTGAATCTAGTGAACATATCACTAATTGATTCTCCTTCCTTCATCCTAAAAAGCTCATAGTCATGTGTGAGCAAGCCTACCTTGGTCTCCATCACTTGTGTTGTACCCTCATGTGTTATTGCCAATTTGTCCCAAATTTGTTTGGCATTATTACAGCCGGAGACTCTATTGTATTCATTTGGACCTAAGGCACAAAATAATGTGTGCATAGCCTTAGCATTTAGCTGAGCACATTTAATGTCATTTGAATCCCATTCATCTACTTCTTTAGGGATATCTCTTCCCTCTATTCTCTTTGTAGGGATTTGAGGTCCTTTAATTATAATCCTCCACACCTCATAATCATTTGCTTGAATGAATAACATCATCCTAGTCTTCCAATAGGCATAATGTTCTCCATTGAACATAGGAGGTCTAACCGTTGAGTGCCCCTCTCCTACCAAACTAGTTGCTACATTGTTGTGAGCCATTTGATCGTTTCTAACTCTTAGGAAGTTGTTCCTATGTGATTAAAGAGTCCTAGCTCTGATACCAATTGTTGGCTCTACCGAGAGGGGGTGAATCGATTTTCTAACGTTAATGGGAAATTTTAAATTAATCCTAATTTAATCAGCAATGATAGCGAGCAATACAATAAAATTAAACAATTTAATGCAAGATAGGGAAGAGAGAAACAAACACAATCGTTTATAGAGGTTCGGCCAAACTCTTGCCTACGTCCTCTCTCCTTGACCTTTCTGTCAAGTGCTTTCTTTCTCTCCTTTAACTGAAGTTACAATGTTCCTTTTTCAGGTTAAGGAATAACCTCTCTACCCTTTGCAATACAAAGATGTATTCACCCTTTTACAATTTTATCTCACTGAGGAACAATCCTCTTCTCTCTTAAGGTAAGGATGAATACAAAATCAAGCTTTTAGTGTGGGTAGGACAATTACAGCTTTTGCACTTAAGCTTATACAACAAACTAAATAAATGAGGAATGAAGACACAAGGAATGAAAGTATTAAACTCTTGAGAATGTAAGAAATGTGCAGCAATAGTGTCTCTATTCTCATTGTCTTCAATGCTTGGTTAAATACTGAAGGATTGGTGGTTGGAGCATTAAATGTTGTTTTTCCCGTTGAGATTTTTGCAGAACTAGCCGTTGGGTACCTCCAGTAGAATGCCAGATCGATCTGCCATCTTGGCCAGATCGATCTCTTAGTTATAAATCCTGCAAGATCAAAGCAAAATAACACAAGGAGATCGATCTCATATATGAGCAGATCGATCTCTTATTTGAAAATGTTAGGGGAGATTGATCTGTCGAATAGGAAGATCGATCTTCCAATCTCTCTGTTTGAGGCAAGATCGATCTACAGATCGATCTGTGATGCAATCTCGTAGTGTGGAGATCAATCTCTCAATAACCCGGATCGATCTCCTTAGCTCTCTGACTTTGAGAAGATCGATCTCTTCCTTACCAGATCGATCTCATAAGCTCTCTGTTTGAGTGTAGATCGATCTTGAAGATCGATCTACTTTCTTTGCTTTAAGGGAGATCGATCTCTTGCTAGATCAGATCGATCTCCTCTACTCCAGTATTAGGCAGATCGATCTCATAACTCATATAGATCGATCTCACTCTTCCTCAATACCTTTGTATAGATTCAAGGCTTGGCAGATCGATCTCATGTCTTCCTGAGATCGATCTCTCATCCAAGGCAAACCCAGGAGATCGATCTCTCATAACCCAGATCGATCTCTCATCAACGAAACTTAAAGTTCTGGTACTGATAACCTCTAAACATGTTTTTATATCATCTTTACATTATTGAATTCACTTGTTTTGTCATTTCAAAATACATTAACTCAACAAGCTGAATGAACCCTGTAAACCCGAAGAAGGGATTTAATAAGTAGAAACGGGCTGAAAATGGGTCGAGGCCCATTAAGGTGCAATTGGGCCCAATAAAGTAAAACGGGCCCAGTACGTTAGATTCGATCAGTAAATGTGATATACTGATAAAAATAAGTGGATTAACCCAAAATATGTGGTTATATGCAATTTCGTAGATTTGGTTGACGCGCAGTTGGACTGAGAGATCGGATATTATCGAGACGGGATAAGTGTGCGTGTGAATCGAGGTAAGGGAATTTTGTAAGTGCATAGAGAATTCTATACGTAATTTTGAGGGGATTTATAGGGCTTAGAATTTCTTAAAGTATCTAGAAACGAAATAATAATTTTTACAAAAACTCGGGGTATGGGTAATTAAAGAAAAAGACGATTTTGCTCTTGAGAGTAAAATTTACAAAAAGGGTAGTAAGGCAGATAAATTGCATGATTTCATGTTTTTAATGTGTGATATGAATATATTGCTTTGATTTAAGCAAATATGCACATAGGTTGGCTGTTGATTTCATGAATTATACGAAAAGGGTACCGGTTTGTACCTGTTACGATTTTGAAAGATGTTTTATCAAGATTGAGTCACCTATCATATTTACACGAGTAAAAAGAGTGCTAGAGTCTTACTCACACTCAAGTTTAATGATTTATTACTCATGAAAAGCCGTATTGGAGCATTGCTCGTACGAGAAATTTGTGTGAGCACAAAACCGTGCTGGAGACTCACTCGCACGAGATTTTAGATATCATGATATGCATAGCGTGGTGTTGGAGCTTCGCTCGCACGTATACTTTGAGACATGGGTTGGTTATCGACATAGTATTGGGGTGGGTAAGACCTACGGCAGGCACCCCCAGACTATGATATGGGTCCACAGAATACGATATACCGTGTATGTCACACGGAGTACGATGTATCATGCAATCATGATGACTCAATGATGTTACTTGATATTCTGGCGGGTAGGATTTGACCCCACCTCCCGTTACAGTTGTGACGCCCCGCACACCGGGATCCGTGTAGTCTAGGATCACAAGGACAAAGTATGGCCATAGTCCTCAATTTTCATACAGTAACCTACATGCCTCACATGATATCATACGGTCTGGATAGACCAGGACAAACCCGATGGAGGGGTAAGTCCCGATTTATATTTTTAAAAGAGATGCGATTTAATAAATCAAGGTATTCCCGAGAGATGGGTTTAGCCTTGATGCAGTGGTTTTATGATAAAACAAATAAGTTTTAATGTGATGAGTTTATGATTAAACAAATAAGTTTTAAAGTGATAAATTTATGATGAAACAAATAAGTTTTAATGTGACGAGCATGAGATGTCATACATGATGATTTTCCGTGTTTGATTTATATGTTGATTTCATGATTTCTCTTATATGATATATACATACATGTGACATCGTTTTAGTCATACCTCATGCTCTAAATATAAACGATTTTATATCATGACATTATCAGCACGTAGATAGTATAGTTATCTACTTGCTTACATTATTGCCTTACTGAGCTGTTTATGCTCACCCTTTCATTTTCCACCCCACAGGGTATATTCAATAGAAGAGACAGACAGTAGTCTTGCATTTCGGTTATCCGCTGCTTATTATCAAGATCAGGTATACACATTTGTATAATTTTGTATCTGAACATATAGATGTATAGTACTGTACATGGATGTAATATTGGGGATGTATTTATTTAAAATAAATTGATATGTAAATGAAATATGAAAATGGAATGGTAAATAGGTGAGAGGTGACTAACACCGAATCATAGCCCAACTGTTTAGTAGTTTAACTGTTCACGACGGGTAAGGAAATGAAAAAGTGAAAAATTTACTCTGATTTTTAGGTAATTTGGGTCATGACAATCATGGACCTAACCATTTCCAGAAGGGTTCTATTTCTTCTCTCTACAACAACATTTTATTGTGGAGTTCTTGGAATGGTTAACTGTCTATCGATTCCTTTTTCATCACATAAAAATCTGAATTGTTCAGACAAGTACTCACGTCCACAGTCTGTTCTTAACGCCTTAACGTTTTCATCTAATTGATTCTCCATAAAATTCACATATTTTCTAAAGCATTCGAAAGCTTCAGATTTGTGAGAAATCAAATAGACAAATCCGAAACGTGTGTAATCATCTATGAATGTGATGAAATATACACCTCCACTTCATGACCTTCCATTCATTGGGCCACAAATATCAAAATGAATCAATTGTAATGAAATTTCAGCTCTAGTTCCTTTACTAAATGGTTTTCTTGCCATTTTTCCTATTAGACAACTTTCACATGTTGATAGATTAACTTTTTCTATAGGGCCTAGTAATCCCTTTTTAGCTAATCTATCGATTTTTTATTGCCCAATATGGCCTAGTCTAGCATGCCAAACGTTTACATTAACATCTAAAGATGTAACAAGGAAAAAACTATTACTACACATATCTCTTTTAAAGTGTAGTCAACATCCATTACAATAAAATCATCCAACAAATATCCAGAACCATAATAATTCGTTTACAAAAATAAATTTAAACCAATGGTATGAAAGTTCAAAATAATGCCCAAATTAAGAAGAACAGTAACGAAAACTAAATTTCGTCGAATCTCAGGAGCAAATAAGACATCATGTAGGATAAGGGTTTTTTCACCACGCATACATAACCTGCAGGTTCCAATACCCTGTACTTCAACCCGTGTGTTGTTTCCTACATAAATCCATTTTGATCCTCGTGGAATTTGACGAAAATCCACAAGCACATTCCTGTCTTGTGCTACATGGTCTGTGGCCCCTGAGTCTTCAATCCACAAAGGATGAGATTCAGTCAATAATACAGTACTAAAAACACATATAGTACTTTTCAAAATATCTGAAGTATTCACAAATGCTTTAAGGGTTTCTACCTTTTTTTGGCTCGTTACATTCACGAGTAAAATGACCCTTCTTACCACAGTTAAAGCACTTGACATTTGTCTTGTTCTTCTTCGGATGAGCTATAGGACCTTTTCTTTTACCAGGATAATCGCCTTTTGCCTTTTTAGGAGCTTTACCTTTATGTCTACCAAATGGCTTTCGCTTGAAGCTCGAAGCTTCTTTAGAATTTGTACCAGCCATATACACATCAGTATTAGGCCTAGTTGCCTCAATGCGATCTTCCTCCAATTGTAGGTGACGTGAAGCATCATTAATGGTCTTGATGCTTTCATTATAAGTAAGGTGGACTTTCATATGCTCCCAACTTTGTGGCAAGGACCGAATAACAGCTTGAACCTGTTGTTCATCTGTTAAAGTGTGACCAGCCTCCTTCAACTCACTAATCATATTTGACATTTCTCTTATGTGTTGTTTCATGTTGTGATTTGAACTTTTTTTGTACATGTCAAATGTGATTGTAAGCTGTCTTAGTTTAGCGACCGTAAAGCCACCAAACTTTGCCTTTAAGGTTGGCCACATCTCTTTTACATTATCATGCTTTCTGAACTCACACATGATGTCATTCTCCATACTGCTTAGCAACGTAATGTGAGCTATGAAGTTTTTCTTTTTCCAGGCTTTATAAGCCTCTCGGTCCCTCCTATGTTGTGCAGTATTTCCTTCCTCAGGCTCTTCCATGGCATTATTCAGAACTTCAAGAACCTCTTATTCTTTCAACACATACTGGATTTTCATACTCCAGATTTCATAGTTATCCCCATTCAGTTTCTTACCTTCGTTTAACTCCGCAACAATGGTTTTAAAAGCAAAAGCCATTTCAAAAAAATATTCGAAACAGAGACATATATGCACTTAATTAATGCCTAGCATTACACACATCCATTTTGCCACAATTTCAAAATTAAATTAATGATAATTATTCACATGTCATGGAATTAAAAGTTCACCAAGTTTTCCAGTCATCCTCCAATTCGATATGTTTAATTATCACCAATTAATTTTATTATGCAAAATTTATTATTCTGAGGTAATTACATTTTTTTATTAAAATACCTTAGAATTCCCACTACAAACAAATCAACTATATATATACAAACAATAACATATATTGATTGCATAAAAATAATAAAAATATTTACATAAACAAGTCTTTTAAAATAATAATATTTGTTCAAACATAGTCAAATAACAACACAGTAAAATAAAATAAAACTAGCTCCTACGAATTATTTTTCTAATTACTGGAATAGATTCTTTAAATTCTTTAGACACTTTAAACTCTAAATCTGAAAGCCATGGAGTACTGGGAACTTTGTATTTCCCTTTGCAAAGGCTAGTATTAATTGAGAGGGTTGCAGTCCTTCTTACCCCTATCTGTATATATTCTTTCAAAAAATTTATCTCTAATATTGCATAATTAAGTTTTGGATTTGGTTTCGAAAGATCATCTAAAAGACCCTTTTTACTTGGAGTGATCAACGTACTCCTTAACATGAGGTATTTGTTATGGTCACTCCTCAAATGTAAACTGCCACTCCATATAGACTCTTGTATTTTTTTATTAACAATAATGATATGTCTCTCCATATCATCATTGGGATCCATCCGATAATTGGCTAGTTCATTTAGCAATTTCATAGCTCTGCGATATTGAGGCCCTGTCCTAATAGCTTTAGGAGTCTTCATCATGATCAACATGATTCTCTGTAACAAATACAGAAAAAATAATTAACACATATATATAACACAAGCCTCATAGCGATTAAAAATGAATTTTAATCATCCTTGTGTTATATGGACTCCTCACGTTGGGGCATTCGCATATTTATGATAGAAATCATAATTTTTAATTCCTTAACTTTCTAACCAATAATGTTTTCTTATTTGAAACTTCCTATACACATCTGCAACAATTTCGAATAAATCTCACACATTTGTGTGATTTCCAATGGCATTGCATATTAATATGTTTTTCGATTGTTCTACACGAAATAACAACAACATGCATTTTTCATACCAGAAATCAAGCAACCTGGCTCGGATACCAATGTTAGAAAATATCATATCATGCGTCAATCATATACTACATACAATATTATACTCACAATCAAAATATAAAAAATAATTATGTATATGATTGAAATACGATTTTCAAACAATAATTTGTTGAATTTAAACACTTATAGTTTCAGATGAAATTGTTTGCTTGATTCACTAGTCAGGTACAAAATCACAAAACAGAAGTTGTACAGGAATCATAGCCTAAATCCTTAACAATTACAGAGCACAAAAACAAAGAATACCTTTTTCTTTTCTTTTCTTCTCTCTTTCTTTCTCGGATAAAAACTTTTTATCCTCTTTTTTTTTTATTTAAACTACCCAAGACAGTTTTCACTTGTGTGCAAACTGTCTTGGTAGTTTTTACATGTTGGATGGGGACACCCGTTATGGGCGTACAATAATATAATATCATGCCCCTTCTTCTAGAATCTCTCTATTTCAATTCAACTGTTATCCGGACATCTCATTAGATCGAATCATCCATAATCATTGGTAACATCCCAAGATAGCTAACATTGAACTGAAACTTTAAGAAATAGTCAAAAGTCATAAGGGTACTAATTTGATATCCTTTTGACCTCATGGGTCTCACACAACATTGGTATCAGAGCGAGGTTGCTTGATTTATAGTATGAAAAATGCATGTTGTTATTTCGTGTAGAACAATCGAAAAACATATTAATATGCCATGCCATTGGTAATCACACAAATGTGTGAGATTTATTCGAAATTGTTGCTAATGTGTATATGATGTTTCAAATAAGAAAACATTATTGGTTAGAAAGTTAAGGAATTAAAAATTATGATTTCTATTATAAACATGTGAATGCCCCAGTGTGAGGAGTCCATATAACACAATGATGATTAAAATTCGTTTTTAATCGCTACGAGGCTTATGTTATATATATTTGTTCATTATTTTTTCTGTATTTGTTACAGAAAGACATAGTGGTGATGATAAGGACTCCTATGGTTAATGGGACAGAAGCACAACTCACTAGAGCTATAAGACTATTGGTTAAATTAGGCTCTTACAGGATGGATCCTAATGATGATATGGAGAAACATATCATTACTGTCAATAAAAAAATTCAGGAATCAGTTTGGATTGGATGTCGATATTTGAGAAGTGACCATAAAAAATACCTCATGTTAAGGAGTACATTGATCACTCCAAGTCAAAAGGCTCTTTTAGATGATTTTTGGAAACCAAACACAAAACCGAATTATGCAATGTTAGTGATAAATTTTTTGAAAGAATATATGAAGATAGAGGCAAGAAGGACTGCAACCCTCTCAATTAGCACTAGACTTTGCAATAGAAAACACAACGTTCCTGGAACTCCATGGCTAGCAGATTTAGATTTTGAATTATCAAAAGAATTTATGGACTCCATTCCTAGGAACTAGTTTTATTTTATTATGTTTTGTTTGAATATTTAAACAAATATTGTTATTTTTAAAAGACTTGTTTATGTAAATAGTTTTATTATTTTTATGCAATCAATATATGTTATTGTTTGTATATATATAGTTGATTTGTTTGTAATGATAATTCTAAGGCATTTTAATAAAACAAAATGTAATTACCTTAGAATAATAAATTTTGCAAAATAAAATTAATTGGTGATAATTAAACACATCGAATTGGAGGATGATTGAGAAACTTGGTGAACTTTTGATATCATGACATGTGAGTAATTATAATTAATTTAATTTTGAAATTGTGGCAAAATGGATATGTGTAATGCTAGGCATTAATTAAGTGCATATATGTCTCTGTGTAGAATATTTTTTATGAAATGACTTCTGCTTCTAAAACCATTGTTGCTAAGTTAAACAAGGGTGAGAAACTAAATAGGGATAACTATGAAATATGGAGTATGAAAATCCAGTATGTGTTGGAAGAACAAGAGGTTCTTGAAGTTCTGAATAATGCCATGGAAGAGCCTGAGGAAGGAAATACTGCACAACATAGGAGGGACCGAGAGGCTTATGAAGCCTGGAAAAAGAAAAACTTCATAGTTCGCATTACGTTGCTAAGCAGTATGGAGAATGACATCATGCGTGAGTTCAGAAAGTACAATAATGGAAAAGAGATGTGGACAGCCTTAAAGGTAAAGTTCACTTCGGTCGCTAAACTAAGACAGCTTACAATCAAATTTGACACGTATAAAAAAAGTCCAAATCACAACATGAAACAACACATAAGAGAAATGTAAAATATGATTAGTGAGTTGAAGGAGGATGGTCACACTTTAACAGATAAACAACAGGTTTAAGCTGTCATTCGGTCCTTGCCACACAGTTGGGAGCATATGAAAGTCCACATTACTCATAATGAAAGCATCAAGACCATTGATGATGCTTCACGTCACCTACAATTGGAGGAAGATCGCATTGAGGCAACTAGGCCTAATGTTGATGTGTATATGGCTGGTACAAGTTCTAAAGAAGTTTCGAGCTTCAAGCGAAAACCATTTGGTGGACATAAAGGTAAAGCTCTTAAAAAGGAAAAAGGCGGTTATCTTGGTAAAAGAAAAGGTCATATGGCTCATCCGAAGAAGAACAAGACAAAGCTCAAGTGTTTTAATGTCACGCCCTGAAACGCGGAAAATAGGGCTAATTTAAAACTTTTTACTCATTAATTCACAATTAAGGATGCATTCCTGTGCAGTGTCATACATCATCATAATTATCATGCCTCAGGATCTCATCATAATATAGTATATATTATATCATATACATTACTCAATTCCAAGTTAATTAATCCTAATACATCTCGTACATCATTGTACAATAAGTGTCTGTAAATATAACTCTAGTCTGGGTACATGAATAGTAAATACCTACCTCAATACACAATATATATGGCCTAGAGCTCAAGTCCTCCACTAGCCACTACTCCGTACGTCGCAGGAAAACCCTTTTCACTTGAAGAGATCTGGGGGGAAAGAAAACAGGGTGAGCTTCTAAATCGCTCAGTAAAGGGGGTAAGGGACTCATTTCATAAACCAAAATGCACATCACAAAATATTTATTTGTATGTGAAACTCATTAATCTCATTTGAAAACCATAGCATGAAAGTACTCAAAACGACATTCTCATGTCTCAAATCATGTGAAAACATGAAGTAAAAAGGCTCAGTCTAGAGCAATAACAAAGCATGTGAAAATAATGCGATAAACGCTTTCTCAATTAACGTGATAAAATCACTGTAATAATAATGCACGTGGCACAGCCACTAAACACACGTGGCATAGCCACTGATTTAAATTCACATGTGGCACAGCCACTAAGCACACGTGGCATAGCCACTGAGTTAAATTTACACGTGGCACAGCCACAGGATAGGGTTTCGCGTGGCAACGGCCACCAAATAGGGTTCTCACGTGGCAACGGCCACCAAATGGGGTTCTCACGTGGCAACGGCCACCAAATAGGGTTTCTCACGTGGCAACGGCCACCAAATAGGGTTTCTCACGTGGCAACGACCACCAAATAGGGTTTCTCACATGGCAACGGCCACCAAGTATACGTGGCATAGCCACAGAATGGGTTATTCTCACGTTACCAGAATGGAGAAGAATCGAGCTTACATGCTACCAGAGCAATGCCCGGTGTGTACTCAAAATTACACACCAAGTCTTAGTCACATAAGACTAGTTTGCCTTCACGTAGAACTCATAGTGGTTTTTCTCTCATAAAACTCATTTGAAAATCGTTTTGTACTCAACACAAAACATATTGAAACCGAGTCCCAACCGGTAAAACACGCACACATTTCTCAAATCTCAATATTGCCTTAACGTAGAGCCCAGTTATAAACTCATAAAAACATTGGGCTCCAACCGGCTATAAAAATCGTGTGCAATTGTATCACAACACAACACTCAACATGCTTGTTTTATAAATCACAATTCATGCTATAATAGTTCGCAAATCACATACACAAATGGTTTAGTTTCCCTTACCTCTTTGCACCTCGTATAGTGCAATCGTTTCCCCCGTATCACGGACTAGCCTCGTATTCCACTCTGGAACTCTCGAGCTGTCCAAACGATGTTAAAACATCAATACTCAATTATCTCATCAACCTCAATTCTCAAAATCGAGCATAATTGCTCATAACACCTCAAATCTCTTGATTCTCGTAACTCTACCCCAAACTACACTCTCATTCACAACATCTCAACGTTCTACAATTCTCATGCCAATTATCTATGCTAATTCACCTCATTGTCTAAATTTCTATTTATAGCTCAAATTTCCAAAATTGCTAAATATCATTATCACTCCAACCACATTGCAATTTCATCAATCCCTAATCATTTTTCAGCTATTTCAACACAATGCCAACAACCATTATCATCAAAATTATCTCAGATATAAGGATCGAAGTTTAGAAATTACCCAAAACTTGTGGAGAGCTTATCTCTTACCTCGATTCGATCCGTCTTACGATTTCCAAGTATGTTGTTCTCCCTTTAATGAGGAACAACTTTCCTTCTTGCCACAACTTCTGATTTGGACGAAAATGGGTGCTTTGGATGAGTGAGAAAGCTAGGTTTCGGTGAAAATGGGGGTTGGAAGAGAGAGAAAATAAGATTGCAGGAGAAAAATAGGGGTTCCTTATATAGGCTGAGGGTAGGAGATCGATCTGGCTCTTGATGAGATCGATCTGCATTTGAATTTTTGGGACGATTTGGGGCAATTTATGCCTAGGAGATCGATCTGTCGAGGGGTGAGATCGATCTCTTTATGGCTTTATGAGATCGATATGCTCCTTGAGGAGATCGATCTTCTCCCAAACAGAATCATTTGGAGATCGATCTCTTCCTCATGAGATCGATCTTCTCTCAAACAGAATCATATGGAGATCGATCCTCTTCCATTGGAGATCGATCTGCTCCTCAAATTCCTCCTTCCTTGTCATTTTTAACTCACCAGATTGATCTCTCCTTCTCCCAGATCGATCTGTCCTCATAACTTCATACTTATTTTAAACACTTAACATATAAATCTCCAATTATCATTCCCCAATTCACTTAGCTCAATAAATTACACTTCAAGTTCATAATACATAATTCAAATATACCTAAAATTCTCAGATCTCACATCCTCCCCACCTTAAATAGAATTTGGTCCTCCAAATTCAACTCAACTAGTCGAACAGATGAGGGTATTTCTCCTTCATGAGACTCTCTAATTCCTACGTTGGCTCTTCCCTTGAGTGATGTTTCCACAAAATTTTCACTAATGGGATGCTCTTGGTTCTCAGTACCTTCTCCTTTCTATCGAGAATCCGGACGGGTTCCTCAGTGTAGCTCATGTCCTCCTGTATGTCCATCTCATCATACTCTATAATATGAGAAGGGTCCGGGTGGTACTTCCTCAACATAGACACATGAAAAAAATTGTGTATTCCGGACATCTGTGGGGGTAATGCTAATCTGTAAGCTACCTCTCCCACTCTCTCAAGAATCTCGAATGGTCCTACGTATCGAGGACTCAATTTCCCTTTCTTCCCAAATCGCATGATACCCTTACTCAGTGATATTTTCAGAAATACTGCATCACCAACCTCAAACTCAAGTGGCCGTCTACGCACATCCGTGTAGCTTTTCTGTCTACTTTGTGTAGCCCGTAACCTCTCACATATGAGTTTCACACTCTGTACGGCTTGCTCAACAAGCTCGGGAGCATTTATCTTTCTGTCACCGACTTCTTCCCAAGCTACAGGGGATCTACACCTCCTACCATATAGAGCCTCAAAAGGTGCCATTCCAATACTTGCATGATAGCTGTTATTGTATGCAAACTCTGCTAGGGGTAGGTGATCATCCCATGATCCCTTAAAATCCATCGTACACGCCCTCAACATATCTTCCAGGGTCTGAATAGTCCTCTTTGACTGACCATCTGTCTGAGGATGATAGGCGGTACTGAAACTCAATCGAGATCCCATGGACTCCTGAAACTGGGTCCAAAATCTAGAAGTAAATCGGGAATCTCTATCAGAAGTAATACTCACTGGAGCCCCATGTAATCTAGCTATCTCGCTGACATACAGCTCAGTTAAGGCATCCACAGTATCTGTTCTCTTGATGGCAAGCAAGTGGGCACTCTTGGTCAGTCTATCCACTATAACCCATATAGCGTCACGACCTCTTCGGGTCCTCGGTAAACCCATAATAAAGTCCATAGTGACATGCTCCCATTTCCATGTAGGTACAGGTAAGCGCTGTAGTAATCCTCCGGGCTTCCGATGCTCAGCTTTCACTTGCTGGCATACTAAACACCTGGCCACATACTCTGCCACGTCTCGCTTCATACCACTCCACCAATACACCTTTCTCAAGTTTCGGTACATCTTAGTACTCTCTGGGTGCATGGTGTATCGCGAGCAGTGGGATTCTCTCAGTATCTGTCTCTTTAGGGTATAATCGTTCGGTACACAAATCCGTCCTCTGAATCTCAACAATCCATCCTCACTGACTGTGAGATCCGACTGCGAACTCTGTTCAGCTTGGCTAATCATATCTATCAATCTTTGATCACTGCGCTGCCCAGTTCTAATCTGATCCATGATCCTGGGCTCTATTCGCAAGCTAGCCACAAATCCAGTCTCTATCTCTTTAACTCTGATCCGAAGTTCGGCAAACTGCTCCAGTAAATCCCATTCCTTGATCATCATAGCAGATATCATACTCTTCCTGCTCAGGGTATCAGTAACCACATTCACCTTGCCCGGATGATATAGAATCTCGCAGTCATAATCCTTAAGGAGTTCCATCCATCTCTTTTGTCTCATGTTTAACTCTTTCTGATCAAAGAGATATCTCAAACTCTTGTGATCAGTGAAGATCTGGAATCTTTCCCTATATAAATAGTGTCGCCAGATCTTCAAAGCAAATACCACAGCGGCTAACTCCAGATCATGCGTGGGGTAATTTCGCTCATGGTCTTTCAGCTGTCGCGATCCATATGTGACCACTCTTCCATGCTGCATAAGCATACACCCCAATCCTTGGTGAGATGCATCACTATACATCGAAAATCCTCCTGATCCCTCAGGAATAGTTAACACAGGTGCCGCTGTCAATCTCCTTTTTAACTCCTGAAAACTGAGCTCACATTGATCAGTCCATATAAATGGAGTCTCTTTGCGCGTGAGCTTAGTCAAAGGGGCGGCAATCCGGGAAAATCCTTCCACAAATCTTCTGTAATACCCTGCCAAACCAAGGAAGCTTCGTACCTCAGTAACTGTCCTCGGTCTCTCCCAATTAAGCACAGCCTCCACCTTGCTTGGGTCTACTGATACTCCTTCCTCTGAGACTATATGACCAAGGAAGGCTATCCGATCCAGCCAAAACTTAGTGTAGCAAGGTGTAGCAGTCTCATGGATAATGGGGCAATCTCATGGAGTACTAAGTTACAATCTTAGTGTAGCAGTCTAAACTCACTCGATTGGTCGCCAACCAATCCATTCCCAGAATTACATCAAACCCATGAATATTCAACAGGATTAGATCTGCTAACATCACTCTATCTCCCACCTTTATTTCACATCCTTTACAGATTAACTCAGTTCTCTGGGATTCACGCATAAGGGTATTTACATGTAGTCTGTATTCTAGAGGTTCAAACTTCAAGTTTAATCTACATGCAAAATGCTTAGAAATAAACGAATGCATGGATCCTGAATCAATCAACACATGAGCCTTATGATTACAGACAGAGAGTGTACCTCTTACAGTTTTTGTCGAAGTGTCTGCGGTCTCCTTATCCAGGGCAAACACACGTCCCTGTGCCACAAGTTTCTTCCCTTTCTCGACCGCAGTGGCCCGTCTCCGGGGATCCACTCTCTGAGGCTGTTGTCTAGGGGGCTCCAAGACATGTGGTTTCTGAGGTTGAGGGCAATCCTTCACCATGTGACCCATGTCTCCACATCTAAAACATCCATGGATCGACCCAGTACAACTTCCCTCATGCATTCGGGCACAATTTCTGCAAAACCTTGTCTCTGGCCTGACATCTCGAGGGGTCTCTCTAATGTTAGGGTACCCTCTGAGTCTCTCTAATCTGCCCTTCTGTACCTCAATCCTTCCTCTTCTGAAGGAACCTCTCCGAGCCTCTATTTGGAAAATCGTTGGCCTCTTGCCCTTATCTCTATTTACCGCTCTGAGCTCATTCTGGGATTGTACCATTTCCTCTTTCAATCTCTTGTGCTCGTCTCAGAGCATCTCCAAACTTAGTAATACATAGCCCTATCAATCTATCTCTGATGACGGGCTTCAACCCATACACAAACTTCTCTGTGCGGAGCTCTTCACTCTTGAATGTCTATGGGTCATATCTCAATAGTGCGATGAATTGACTCTCGTAGTCATCCACAGACATGTCACCCTGTACCAAACTCAAAAACTCAGCCTGTTTCTTTCTCTGGGCGGCTCGTGGTACATATTGGGTCCTAAAGGCTGTCTGAAACTCTTCCCAACCAATCTCATCATGGTGGGACATCAAAATACCCTGGGTAGTACCCCACCAATCTCGAGCTCTCCCCTTCAGCATATAGGCACTCATACTGACCCTCTCAGCATTGGTGCACCCCAAGAAATCAAATATAATTCTCAATTCCGTCAACCACTCCTCAGCCTCTGTAGGATCCTTCTTTCCCCTAAATGGGGGGGATTCATCCTCAGAAAATCCTTTAGTCGGACCATACTTCTGTCCTCAGGCTGAGTGACGGGAGGCACTGGGGGTATGGGAGGTCCTTGTGGTTGTGTAGGGGTAGTATCCGAGGCATTAACTCCAAAGTGTTGCGTGAATAACGCTGCCATCTGCTCAAAACCTTGCCTCACATCGGTCTCAATCCGATTAAATCGAGAGTTAGGACTCGCTGGTTGTGGGACAGGTGGCGGAGGGGACTCTGCCTGCCTCCTCGAACGACCTCGTCGTTTACTCATTCTCTATCTCAACTCGTCTCTTGCGCGTACATATTAGAATTGATTGAAATCTCAATCCTCAATTTCAGTTCATGACCAGACTATTACAGACACTTGGGATGTATTCTATTTCACTTAACCGACACTGACAGTACTAGACACCCTAAGCTCTGATACCAAGAAAACTCTGTCACGCCCCGAAAATGCAGAAAATAAGGCAAATTTAAAACTTTTTACTCATTAATTCACAATTAAGGGTGCATTCCTGTGCAGTGTCATACATCATCATAATTATCATGCCTCAGGATCTTATCATAATATAATGTATATTGTATCATATACATTACTCAATTCTAAGTTAATTAATCCTAATACATCCCATATAATGTTATACATCAAGTGTCTGCAATTACAATAATTGTCTGGGTACATGAAAAGATAAAATATACCTCAGATACAATATATATGGCCTGGAGCTCGAGTCATCCACTAGCCACTACTCCGTACGTCGCAGGGAAATCCTTTTTCACTTGAAGAACTCTGGGGGGAAAGAAAACAAGGTGAGCTTCTAAATCGCTCAGTAGGGGGGTAAGGGGCTCATTTCATAAACCAAAATGCACATCACAAATATTTATTTGTATGTGAAACTCATTTGAAAACTATAGCATGAAAGTACTCAAAACGACATTCTCATGTCTCAAATCATGTGAAAACATGAAGTAAAAAGGCTCAGTCTAGAGCAATAACAAAGCATGTGAAAATAACGTGATAAACGCCTTCTCAAATACGTGATAAAATCACTGAAATAGTAATGCACGTGGCACAGCCACTAAACACACGTGGCATAGCCACTGATTTAAATTCACACGTGGCATAGCCACTAAACACACGTGACATGACCACTGATTTAATCTCACACGTGGCATACCCACTAAACATATGTGGCATAGCCACTGGATAGGGTTTCACATGGCAACGGCCACTAATTAGGGGTTCTCACGTGGCAACGGCCACCAATAGGGTTTCTCATGTGGCAACGGCCACCAAATGGGGTATCACGTGGCAACGGCCACCAAATGGGGTATCACGTGGCAACGGCCACCAATGGGGTTTCTCACGTGGCAACGGCCACCAAATGGGGTTTCTCACGTGGCAACGGCCACCAAATGGGGTTTCTCACGTGGCAACGGCCACCGAATATACGTGGCATAGCCACAGAATGGGTTATTCTCACGTTACCAGAACGGAGAAGAAATCGGGCTTACATGCTACCAGAGCAATGCCCGATGTGTACTCAAAATTACACACCTAAGTCTTATCACACAAGACTGGTTTGCCTTCACGTAGAACTCATAGTGGTTTTTCTCTCATAAAACTCATTTGAAAACTGTTTTGTACTCAACAAAAACATAATAAAACCGAGTTCCAACCGGCAAAACACGCACACATTTCTCAAATCTCGATATTGCCTTAACGTAGAGCCCAGTTATAAACTCATAAAAACATTGGGCTCCAACCGGCTATAAAAATCGTGTGCAATTGTATCTCAACACAACACTCAACATGCTTGTTTTATAAACCACAAATCATGCTAAAATAGTTTACAAATCACATACACAAATGGTTTAGATTTCCCTTACCTCTTTGCACCTCGTATAGTGCAATCGTTTCCCCCGTATCACGGACTAGCCTCGCATTCCACTCTGGAACTCCCGAGCTGTCCAAACGATGTTAAAACATCAATACTCAATCATCTCATAAACCTCAATTCTCAAAATCGAGCATAATTGCTCATAACTCCTCAAATCTCTTGATTCTCGTAGCTCTACCCCAAACTACACTCTCATTCACAACATCTCGACGTTCTACGTTTCTCATGCCAATCATCGACGCTAACTCACCACATTGTCTAAATTTCTATTTATAGCTCAAATTCTCAAAATTACCAAAATTGCCAAATATCAACATTACTCCAACTACATTGTAATTTCATCAATCCCTAATCATTTCTCAGCTATTTCAACGAAATGCTAACAACTAACATCACCAAAATCACCTCAAATAGAAGGATCAAAGTTTAGAAATTACCCAAAACTTGTGGAGAGCTTATCTCTTGCCTCGATTCGATCCGTCTTTCGATTTCCAAGTATGTTGTTCTCCTTTTGATGAGGAACAACTTTCCTTCCTGCCACAACTTCTGATTTGGCCGAAAATGGGTGCTTTGGATGAGTGAGAAAGTTAGGTTTCGATAAAAATGGGGGTTGGAAGAGAGAGAAAGTGAAATTGCAGAAGAAAAACAGGGGTTCCTTATATAGACTGGGGGTAGGAGATCGATCTGCCTCTTGATGAGATCGATCCGCATTTGAATTTTGGGACGATTTGGGGCAATTTATGCCTAGGAGATCGATCTGTCGAGGGGTGAGATCGATCTCTTTATGGCTTTATGAGATCGATCTGCTCCGTGAGGAGATCGATCTTCTCCCAAACAGAATCATTTGGAGATCGATCTCTTCCTCATGAGATCGATCTTCTCTCAAACAGAATCATAAGGAGATCGATCCTCTTCCATTGGAGATCGATCTGCTCCTTAAATTCCTCCCTCCTTGTCATTTTTAACTCGCCAGATCGATCTCTCCTTCTCCCAGATCGATCTGCTCCTTAAATTCCTCCTTCCTTGTCATTTATAACCCACCAGATCGATCTCTCCTTCTCCCAGATCGATCTGTCCTCATAGTTTCACACTTATTTTGACACTTAACATATAAATCTCCAATTATTATTCCACAATTCACTTAACTCAATAAATTACACTTCAAGTTCATATTACATAATTAAAATATGTCTGAAATTCTCAGATCTTACAGAGCCCCCTCTACACCGACGACCATCTGGCGACCAAGCGGCTAGGCGAGGGCCGACGAAGAGAGAGGACCATCGTGTGATCCCCCTGGTACCTGCGACGCTCGTTGAAAATGCCAAAATTCGACGGATCGAGGGAGAGAAGTTCGAGAGGGAGAAGAGAGGAACAACGGCCACCGACAGGGTTTCGGTCCAACCCAAGTTAGCCGAGCATTTCCTTGCCAGAGACGAGCCGAACGACGGCAGCAAGGAGTCGAGAGCCAGCCAGATGACGACGAAACGACAAAAAGAGCCTAAATCGGTACGGATCGATTTAGTAAGAAGAGTACTGCGCTGAACTGGACCGGACCGGTTCAACCGAGAAAAAGAGGGAAAAAGGAGAAAAATAAACAAAAAGAGAAAAAGGAAAAAAAGGGAAGATTTTCAAGGATACACTGGACTTCGGGTTTGTCGGTAAGAGGTCAAAAGTGATCGATTTTGTCACGACCCTTTTTCAATCTCTTTAACCAAAAATCACTGAAAATTTTTCACGTTTTACTGTTACCTTACCCGATCGTGAACTAACTTACCACCACACTATTGGGCTGTGAGTCAATAATAAACATCACATCTCTTTCATTCTCAGTTAAATAAAGCGATGTCATACATTTAATAGTTAATCATTAACTTACACAAGTTATGTTCATTGACATCTACATCCCCCATAATTACAACTCAATCGTTACTGTGCCATTATATTGTTTAGATACAAAAAGAATCCTATGTATATACCTTTCGGCGATGGAAGCAGCGGATGTCCAAAAACACAATGCCTCAGTCCTCACTGGGCTACTACACATGCTCTGTAGGAGGGGGAAAATAAAGAGGGATGAGCAACCACACACTCAGTAAGGCAATAATACAAGCACGGTAGATAACTACTCCATCTACATGTTGATAGTGTTATGCATAAATCATTTATAATAGGAGCATGAGGAATAAAACTATGTCATATGAGTATACATATATATCATGTATCAAAATCATGTAAAATTGGCATATAAAACATTGAATATCAATATGTGAAAACATCTCATGCTCATCTCATTAAATTCATAAAAAGGGCAATTCATTTAAGAAACCTCCTTTTTAAATTATATCTCTTTCTCAAATACGTAAATCCCATTAAAGTAATTCACAATCACAACCTCATTTTCATTTCACAAATAAATTTCACAAGGCTCGACCCCTCCTTCGGGTCTACCTTGAACAATCACAATCACACATATGTATAAAAAAACCAGGTCACTATATCAAAAGTGCCTATGTGGACCAACTACATCAAAAATCATCACAGACCACACGCATCCAGGTGTGCGGGGTATCGTACTGGCACGAAGGTGGATTATCCCTCGCCAGACTTTCTCATCACATAACCATCACACGGTACATCGTACTCCATGTGATATACATGGTACAACGTACCCCGCGAACTCATATTGTGATTGGGGGTGCCATTCCTAGGTCTTACCTACCCCATAACAAGAATTTTTCATATCCATGTAGGAGAGCCTCCCTGCCGAACAGAGCCTCCCCGCCCCTCCAGGGCTTAAGGATGTTGGCTTAAAGATCCTTTTGTACCCATGTAGGAGAGCCTCCATGCCGAACAGAGCCTCCCCGCCCCTTCAGGGCTTAAGGATGTTGGCTTAAGGATCCTTCCGTAAGAGAGCCTCCCCACCGAACAAAGTCTCCCCGCCTAACAGAGCCTCCCCACCTCCTCGGGCTTAAGGATGTTAGCTTAAGGATGTAGGGCTTAAGGATCTTACCGTAAGAGAGCCTTCCCACCGAACAGAGCCTTCCCACCGAACAGAGCCTCCCCGCCTCCTCGAGCTTAAGGATGTTGGCTTAAGGATGTGGGGCTTGAGGATCTTACTAACTTTCACGACCTCATACGTATCACAATGTGCCAACTTGTGCGAGCAAAGCTCTAGCACGACTCATGTATCCTACCATAAATAGACCACGTACGAGCATAGCTCTAGTACGGTTATACTCCTAAGAAACACCACTCAAAAGCCACGTATGAGCAGAAGCTCCAGTATGGTTTATAAACATCATCATAGTTTCCAAATTAAGGTGTGAGCTAAGCTTCAGCACGTTTCACGCAAGTCAAAGCATCAAAATCTAGCACGAGCGAGGCTCTAGCGTGATTTAATTCACATAGCTTGATATGCGGCTCATATTCTTTCAAAACACATCACAAACACATTTAGCAGCTCACATGTGCTATTCAATAACATAAATCAAACACTAGCTAGCCTATCCTTTTATTTACTCAAATTAAAGCATTGTGTTTTGTGAAAAACATTCAAAACACGTGATTTATGCAATTATTAGCCTTACTATCCCTTTTCTTTATAATACCATTTCAACCACCAAATCTCATACAATTACTCATAGTCACATCCATACATCGTCAAAATATATTTCTATAAATCCATGCACATTTCCAAAGCCCTATATACCCACGAGTTAAAAATACGAGCAGCTACCTCTATATACTTACAAAATTTTATTACCTGGAATCACGACGCGTGATTCCGTTTCCTTAACGCTGCTCACTCGTGCGGTCTGATTCATCTTCAACGAACTCTTCGAGACTGCACACAATCATATTTCACATTATATTCGATCCATATAACAGGACATCGTGCGTTCACTATAGTTGATTCGACCTATAGTTTCTATTAACGCTCATAAGGCATCGTTTCATTTCTCGAGTCTATGGATCTTCTTAGGCCTATTAACTCATTCCAAATCGATATTAAATCGATATTAAGTTCATAGTGTTCATATTTCATTGATTTCTTCACTATGGCATTGTATCAAGCATCTCACATTCTCAATCCCATAAATCCTCTAAACTCAAAATGTAATTACATTTAACTATCTCATATCATCCATACTACACCAATAGCAACTTAACATAATCCCATAAACCACCAACTCCCCAAATCACACTTTCTCACACTAGAGGCATTTCATTTTCTAGGTTACATGTGTCCCATTATTTTCTAGATGATTTCTATCATCCATATATATGCCAATCAACTCCAAAATCAATTAAATTTACAATGTACTTAGGCTGGAGTATTAGAAGCTTACCAAATCTTATTTCTCTTCTTGCTCCAAATGACAATGCCCTTAGCTCCTTCAATACCAACAATGGGATTTTGGGTTCCAACTATGTTGTTCTCTTCCTCAAGATGAACAACTTAGTGTCTAATGGCCTCCCCTCAATTCTTACTGGAAATGGCTGATTTTAGAGAGAGAAAGTTAGGTTTTTGGGTTGAAAATGGAAGGGTGATGTTTTTCTCAAAATTTTTAGATTTTTAGCACTCTTTTATAGAAATAGCTTGAGGAGATCGATCTGCACTAGGAGGAGATCGATCTGGTCCCCTTAAATCCCTTTTTTTCATGGCATTTTAAGCATGAGATCAATTTGTCGAAGCTTGAGATCGATCTGCTCCCAAACAGAGAGCTAAGGAGATCGATCTGTATGCTTGAGGATCAATCTTTTCATTACAGAATGGTTAGGAGATCGATCTAGCCCCATTGGAGATCGATCTACTCTATTCCATTGCCCAAATAAGAGCATTCTGGCTCTTCCAGATCGATCTCTCATCCTATGAGATCGATCTAGCCTTCATATTTTCTAAATTTTCTACAATTTTCTTGCTGCAACTCACACCCAAATGTCCTTAATTTGCTGCCATAGTCATTTCCTCATCTATCCACCTTTATGACTTCAAAATGGCATTCATTCATACCTTATACACATTGAAACTTGTGTACGTTCCTTGTATATCCGAAGGTATACTATATAAAACCAAATGGAAGCATTTATATTCATGCAACTTCCTTCCACTTACCACACTACTCATTTTGAGTTTCATTCACATTCATCACTTATAAGAACTCATTCCTTCATATTCATACACAATGAATCTTGTATGTACATTACAAATCATATTACACATATGTACATTGAATCCCTGGACTTACATCAATCATACTTTACATTACAAGTCCATTCACATTTATTTGATCCAATTACACACATTACAACTATACATGTATGGGGTTTCACAGATTTGATTTTCGATAAATTTATTTAAATTATATTTGATCAAAAATTTACCCAGAATTAAATATAAAATTGTGCAGCTCGACGATAAATCATCTACGTGAGCCCGATCGAACTCCGATTTACGCACCATCACATAATCTCGAGTAAGTAAAGCTAATTTATGATAATTTATGTAATTATCGCGTATTAAAGATTTATTTTACAAGTTACGGATTAAATTTCGCATTTAGTGGATTATATTGAGATTTTTTATTAATTGTCGTAAATGATATACGGGCTATTCAAAGAGTATAGAAAAAGGCTCAATAAGTACTGATGGGCCTAGTGAGCCCAATAGGCCTTGATGAAAGAATTAATAAGTGGAAACGGGCTTAAAACAGATTAAGGCTCATTAAGGTGTAATCGGGTCCAATAAAAGAAAAATTAGCCCAATTAGCTAAATCGACTGTAGTAAATATGAGAAAAATATTTATTGAGTTAAATTGACTTAATAAATAATTATATGCAGCTCCGAGACTAGATTAGGAGCAGGTCAGACTGGACGAACCTCCGAAAGAGAGATTTAGCTACATACTCGATGGGATTCGAGGTAAGGGATATAATTTAGAGTAACGTTAATGCTCCTCAATCCTTACCTACGATTTTTGAATATGAATTGAATGAGATTTTATGAAATGGATTTTCAATTGTCTTCAAATCGAAGCCAAAACTATTTCCCGAGTTTTCAACATGTTTTCTATATATAAGATACATTTTACAGCATACATGTTTATAAAAGTGATTTTTCACTTTTGAGACGAAAGTATAGTGTTTTCATGTGAGATTAGGGATAAAGTCCCGATATGTTTTATGAACTGTGTTTCCATTATACGGGTATGAGTCCCAAGAAATGACTATGATAACTATGCTTTCCATGTTTACATGGGCTAGAGTGTGAAACCTAAAATTTTCTCCGATTTTTCAAGGGTCAATGGTCGTTATAGTTTAGGTGGTATCAGAGCTTTACCTCAATTTTTGTGCCATCGGGCCCCACGTTACTAACTGAGTGCTTTGATCGTCTTCAGGCCTGCATAACATTATTCTGAGTTTTTTAGTCACTTCTTAACATTCCAAATAACTAACATAGTATGAAAGCATGTTTTAATTTGTTGAAATATTCCCTGGGTACCTTCCATGATATAAAATGAATTTTCCTAAGGTATGAAATGTATGGATGTTTTACATTTATTTATGATTTTATATCCATATCGTTAAAGAAACTTTTGACAATTTCAAAAGCATAGAAAGAAGAAGGAAGAGGGGAGAAGAGGAAGGAGAAGAAAAGAGGGAGGAAAGGAAGAAAGGTCTGGCCGAGAGAGAAAGGAAACCATGGAAGGAAAGGAAGCTGGTGCTGGCCGAGGAAGAAGGGAAGAAAACCAGGAAAGGAGAGGAAGAAGAAGGAAAAAGGGGAAGAGTGGGTTGATCGGCTGAGAGAGAGGAGGAAGAGAGAAGAAAACGAGGAAGAAGGCGAATCGAGAAGCAGAAAAACAAAGCTGGAAATGAGTGCTGGAACAGAGGTAAAGGAGGAGGAAAAGAAACAGAACCGGGACTGAATAGGGGCTAAAACTATAGCAGATCGAGGTTGAGGGCTGATCGGGAGAGCTGAAACTGAGGGAGGTTCAGGGGCTGTCTAATGCTGGTTGTGTGCTAACCGTGGGTGAGGTAGCTGGTTGGAACAAGGGTAGGAGTAGAACAGAGTAGCTTGAAGCAGTAGCAGCCAGGAAGTGATGATAACAGGGGAAGAATGAAGCTAGAACCGAGAGCTGAGTGGGAACTGGATTGAGGCAGAAAACGGGGCTGGAAATTGAAGCAATTAAAGCCGAAACTGGAGCAGGAGGAATCTGAAGTAAGACCGAGACTGAAGCAAGACTGAAGAGGGGGAGGAAGGAAGGACAAACCGAGGAAGAGAGTGGAGAGGCTGGAACCGAGAGTGAAGCAGAGCAAAACCAAGAGCTGAAGGAAGAAGAAGAAGGGCAATCGGGGCTAGGCTAACCGAGAGGGAAGAAAGGAAAAAGAAAGAAAAAAAAAAGGAAGAAAGAGAAGGTAAAATACATGTATGTATATATGTATATTGATGTACATGTATATATATGTATTGTATGTATATAACATGTTAGTTATAGATTAAACTAGACAAAAAATGGAAAGATGAGAAGTAGGCAAAAAAATATATATTTATGTGATGGTGAATAATGAAGATAAGTAATGATATATATATATATATATATATATATATATATATATATATATATATGTATTCATGTGAATATATATATTTGGGTATGCTAGTATTTGTACAAAAAAATATGTATGCAAATGTGATAAGGAAAAATGGAAAACAATGATATATATATATATATATGAGATAGGGAAATATGAAAAACAAATAAAAGTATATATGTGTATATAAAAAGAATGTATATATGTGAGATAGGGAACCATGAAAACAACAAAAGTATATATCTATATATATATATATATATATATATATATACATATAGGAGTGTATATATATATATAGTTATGCGTGCATACATGTGGATGTATATAATAAAGGTATATGTTAATACTTGTAGGAGCAAAATATATAAATAGTGAAGAAATATATAAACGTGCGTGTCGGCCTAAGGATATACAATAATACGTACACACGCAGTAGCAACGATAAATTACAATTTTAACGCAATTCGCATGAATAGGGTGCTAAGTCTACAATTTCGGTGTAGGTGATTGTAGAATGGATTAAAGGAGGTACTAGGAGACGTCACCATTCGAATTCGAGATATCCGATAAATCGAGGTAAGGGGTATTACTTAACTTAGTTCTGATATTGCATTCTTGTTTCACTGATAAATGATTTTATGAAAGAGCATATGATTTGAAATGATTTATCAATGCTTCCATACTTGCGAAACTGTTTACAAAACATGATTTCGTTTTACAAAATGTTCGCTAGAACATCTATGTTTATGAAATAAACTTTCGAAATATGAAAATGCGTTGAAGTTTTATGATGGCTTGAAAACCCATATTTATGCTTTGAAATGGAACTTTTGACATTTTCAAAGGTATTTATGAAAGGAGAAAAGATGTTTTGAGATTATAGGCTTCATGTATGGTTACTTCTTGTGGTGTTCCGGCTCCACCACTTGGGTGCTGGTACGTAGGCCCCTTTAGCACTTGACTCGACCTGTGTGGAAGATGTCATGCTACTGGTGGTTTATGATGATATTTCAGTAGTATCTCGTGCCCGCGCAGCACGCAATTATGTTTCCTACACGGAGAGGACCACTGGTGCCCGTGTCCTAGCTAAGTGCTAGTGAATGTAAGTAAGATAGATACTACCCATACTTTACGAAAGGGCTATACGACCCTGATCCAGTCTACAGCCCACTTACCATGGCCATAGGTATGATGACTCTCTACGGAGAATGACACGTATCGCATGACTTAGTTATAGCCTAGTCTCCTCGATTTTAATTATAAAATCGACTATGATGAGAGTTTATGAAATGATTATGAAATATGCATGAGATGTTTATGAAATGATTATGAAATATGCATGAGATGTTTATGAAATGATTATAAAATATGCATGAGATGTTTATGAAATGATTATGAAATATTCATGATATGTTTACGAAATGATTTATGAAATGTTCATGAAAATGGTTAAGCATGTTAATGGTTTTATTGACACGCATGCTTTATGACATTTATGCATGAAATGGAAATTTCTGCATTACATTAAGTTTCGTTCCATGAACAATTTCAAATACTTTTATATGTCAGATCTGTTTTAATAGTACTATCTTACTGGGCTTTTCCCCAAAAGCTCACCCCTCTACCTTCAGATCTTTTGCAGTGAATTTATAGACGCTACCTGTCGCGTACACGACGTAGGCTGGTGGGAAGAGCTACCCTAGGCTACATTTTGTACATGCAAAAGGTATACATTTACATTCCTATACCAGACATAATTGTATGCACAGACATATCTTGGAAATATCAGTTGGGATGTAATTTTGTAAGGAACGTTGTAAACATTACTACTTTGGGATAATGTTTTTAGATAATATTTTGAGATGACTAGTATTAAATTGAAATGGATGTATTGAGTGGTAAAGATGAATTTGGAAAGCATGCTTGGTAGTTGTGGATATCTAGGATTGCCAAAAACAACTGATTTGCAGGTATATAAGCCGTTGTGCTGCCGAAATTTCTATCAGCCATATAAGTTAAAATATAGAAATTAATTATAATTACGAGTAAAGTATTAGGAAAAGTGTTTTGACACTGCACAGGAATACAACCTAAGTGAATAAGGGAATAAGTGGGTAAATTAAATTCAAAAAAAAATTTCCCCGATTTTTCAAGAGTCAAAGGTCGTTACATAGAGTCCCGTAATGATTTATGAAAACCATGTTTTCTATGAGAAACAGGTTAGAGTCCCATAACGATTTTGAGAATCGAGTTAGAGTCGCGTAATAGTTTTTAGTACACGGGTATGAGGCCCGAAATGATTTTGATAAAATGGGTAAGAGGCCCAAAATGATTTTTTATGGTGTCGATATGACGATAATCAAAGGATCTGGGGTCGATCTCGCATACATAAGGTAGCGTATGGAGACAATCGAGGATCTACCTAGCCGACGCCCAGAGAACGGGCAAGCTCTGACTTGATATGAGAAATGTGCGTATAGTCCACACTTGGTGATGCAAGTGAGTTCGTGTGTATAGTCCCCATTTAGTGGTGCATGAGAGATAGGGCAGCGTACGACCCTGATCCAGTCTTACGGCTCCCCTGTACAATGACCATATGTACCTATGACGAACGTCCTACGGGACTTGATGTATGATGTCCTTCGGGACTAGTATATGATTATGCCTGGCTCCACGATGAATTGACGGAATGATATATATATATATATATGTTTTCGCACATTTCATGCTACCTTCTTTATGATTTGCTATTGAGTACAGATTTTCTATGATGAAATTTTAAAGGTAACCATGAGTATGTTTTTACGAAATGTGCCTGTGATAACATGATTTCACTTTTAAAGTAATAATGTGATATGATTCACGTATTTTGAGCTTTTGAGATGCTTTATGTATGTTTACACTATATGCTATGATTTTAGCATGATACGTTTTACGAAAACGATGTATAGGTGTAAACAGATGATTTTAAAGCATGTTTTTACTGTTTTTATGAAATGTAAGCATCTCTACTCCACTGCATAAGTATGCTGATTTGTAAACTATGAGTTTTACCATGTTTTGAGTATTTAAAGCTATTTTAAATGTATCTCTTACTGAGTCTGAAAAACTCACACCCTCTTCTCCATCTCCCAGATTATCTATAGGGAGTATATTGCACATACGAGACTGTGGTCGTTGACAAGATAGTCCGACCTTTTATTGGATACTTTCGTAGCCTTGAGGTACAGTCTTACTCGTATTCCAAACATGTGATACAGAATAGACACTATTGTATATAATAGTCGAGATGCAATAATTGTAAATGATTATATATACACAGAGTTTTAATTACGCGAAATGTATGTGATGTAATGAGATCCTGAAAATGAAAAATGTTTTAAATCTAGACATGGGACAGGAAAACAACTTAGTTAATGGATAAAAAGTTTAAATTAGCCCCATTTTTTCGCGTTTATGGGGCGTGACAGCATAAGATGATTGCAGATCTATTTACAAAGCCAATACCTAGAGATGTGTATAATAGACACATTAGAGCTCTAGGATTGCTTAGATTTTGATGTACTTGTTAAAATATTTTTAGTAAACGATTTACAATTATCTTCTCATTAGTATTTGATGTTGACTAATTTTAATTTCAATTAATACCTATAAAGTTCAGTACTTTATTTTTTATGAAGCATACACATACATTGTAAGACCCGAATTATATCGTAATTTCTTATAAAGAATTGAAAATGGTCACAAATTTAAACGAATGGAATTCGGACTGGAGATAAGGATTTAAAATACGAAATGAGTAAGTATTCGTCAAGGGAAGTCGGGTTAAAGTGATCCCGAACACGTGCAAGGGCAAAACGATCAAAAGATCGAAAGTCGATATAAATTCTACAAGAAAATTTAATTAAAAATATGAAATTAAGAAATCTTGATCAATAACAAGGAAAATATTGAATTTCGAGTCCAATTGATCAAGATTTAAATTTATTGAAATTTATGGGAATTAATCGAGATTTTTAATTCGAAAAATTATTTCAAAAATAATCAAAAAATATACCGGGAGAGACAAAATAAGACCAATAAATTCAATTATAGATTAAATGAATTAAATAATAATTTTTGGAGATATTTTGATTATTTTAATGAATTTTAATGATTAAAATATAAATAATAAAATTAATTAATTAATTAATTAATTAAAGAGAAAAAAAGAATCAGAAATTGAAATCGGGGAGAGAGAAACGAAAACGAAGCCGAAACCAAAGGAGAAGACCGGACGACCACCAGTGACCCAATCGGCCAGGTGAGGGCCGAAAAAGGAAGAGGACGTCGGCGCGACCTCCCTGGTATCGGCGACGCGCCTCACCGACATCGGAGAACGCCGGATCGAGGGAGAGAAGTCGCGGAGAGGGGAAACGAAATATGCGGCCACCGGCGCCGATTCAACCCCGACCACCACCAGTCGAGGGACCCCCACGTGATACCGAGCAAATTGGTGGTCGCCACGACCGACGAAACAGACGGAGGGCACCGAAAATGGAGGAAAAGAAAATGGGTACCGACGGTCAGGAGAGAACAGGCCGGACTAGCCACTTTTCGACCACCGTTGGCGAAACCGAGGCCAGATTCGAGAATCGAACTACCCCATGGAACTGCTGGAGGCGAAAGCCGATGAAGAACCGACCGGCAGAGCTCCGAACGATAAAAAGGAAAACCAGACCGGATTGAACCGGCTGAACTGGACCAGTCTGAATCGGGTTAAACCGGACCGAATCGATTCAGCCAAGAAATAGAGGAAAAATAGAGAAAAAGGGAGAAAAAGAGAAAAAGGAAAAAGGGGAAAAATTTTCAGGGATACACCAGACTTCGGGTAAGTCGGTAAGCGGTCAAAATTGATCGATTTGATTTTTGAAAATTTTATTTAAATTATATTCGATCGAAAAAATAACCCAAAATTAAATATAAATTGTGCAGTTCAACGATAAATTTTGAACATGAGCCGACTGAACTTCGATTTGCACACCATCGTATAATCTCGGGTAAGTAAAGCTCATTTACAACAATTTATATAATTATTCGCGTATTAGAAATGTATTTTACGCATTACGGATTTAATTCCGCATTTAGTGGATAATATTGGAAATTTTGAGTAAACTATCGTAAATGATATACGGGCTATCCAAAGAGTTTGAAACAAAGCCCAATGGGTATTAAGAGCCTAATAGGCCCGATGAAGGGATTAAATAAATGGAAACGGGTTGAAAATGGGTCGAAGCCTATTAAGATGCAATCGGACCCAATAAAGTAAAATGGGCCCAGTGTTTTAGATTCGATTAGTATAAGTGAAACACTGATAAGTATAATTGAATTGACCCAAATATATGGTTATATGCAGCTCCGTAGACTTGGTTTGGAGCAAATTGGACTGAGAGACCTAGTACGGGCGAAACGGGATAAGCTCGCGCGTGATTCCAGGTAAGGGAATTTTACGAACTGCTAGAGGTAGCTTTACGAAATTTTAACGCCATTTACAGTCTTTTAAATGGTCTGAAGGGTCTAGATTTCAGAAAAAAATTTTAGTGCCCCGAATGGGTAAATTACCAAAATACCCTTGTTAAGGGTAAAATTTTCAACTTTAGGAAAAATGTGGGAGGAGCAAGGACAAGAGATTCCTGCTCGTTTCTTAAGGTGTTTAAACACATGCATGAGTAGGCTGGCTAACTTTTAAATAAAAATGCACAGCATTGCATAATTTCAACAGATGTTGATTTTCTTTGAAAATGATTTGAGGAATATAGTCGCCTACGTGATTTAATGAAAATGTGACATGCTAGAGCTCAGCTCGCACGAGTTTTGATTTGTGTGATGCATACCTTAGTGCTAGAGCGAGAGCTCACACTAGAGTTTTTCATGTATTGGTGCTGGAGTCTAACTCGCACTAGATTTTTATATGATTATCGTGACACGGTGCTAAAGTCTAACTCGCACCAGATTTTTATATAATTTTTGTAATACGGTGCTGGAGTCTAACTCGCACCAGATTCTCACATGAAATGTGTACAAAGTGCTAGAGCTCAGCTCGCACTAGTTTTACTTGATTTTATGAGAGTGCTGGAGCATCGCTCGCACTATTTTTTTGAAATCATGCGATGAGCCGTGCTTGGAGCGTCGGGTAGACTGTGTGTCACACCGATTAAATAGGCTCGCTTGTGCGTTTTGAGACAAGGCATGAGTATGGAGATATGATATGGGTCCACGGAGTACGTTGTACCGTGCAATTAGCTTGGAGTACATTGCACCGTGTGGCATCTTCGGATGCGTGGCATCTTCAGATGTGTGGTATCTTCAGATACGAGTGGCATCTTCGGATGCGTGGGATTGGATAAGACTGACGGGTTTGACTGACCCACCTCCCGGGCGGTTCCCTATAGTGGTGAGATCCCGCACACTAGGATCCGTGTAGCAGAGGGGCTCACGAGGACGCATGGCCATAGTCCTGGTTATTTCCCTGAGATATACATATATTGCCTAGTCTCGCCAGTTGATGTTTTGAGAAACTCAATTGTGGATTTTTATGTGAGTCTGGATCACCCGAGTGAGGGGTCGGATCTTGACTGAGATATGGTTTTGATGGAAATTAAATCGGGTTTTAAACGGAAACTTGCATGATGTTATTTTCCATGCTATTTAAACTCATGAATGATGTTAACTGGTTTTACATGACATTCAGTATATCGCATGGTATTGTTACTTTAAAAAGCATTTGATTTCATGGTTTTGTGTGAGTCCCCGAGGGAAGGGTTGAGTCCGACTGTGTTGTAAAATTTTAACGATGATGAAATGTTTTAAATGGATATGCATGTCAAGTTTTCTATGCTTTTGAATCCATATATGAACTTGTTTTACATGACATCATAACATCACGAATTATAACATCTGTTTTGAAATGTGTGGAGAAAGGGTGGTTTATGCATGGCACCACGTTCATTTAGGTAGTATGGTTACCTACTTGTTCGTAGGATTGCCTTACTGAGCTTGATATGCTCACCCCTTTCATTTTTCAACACAGATTCCCTCCAGTAGACATTGAGATGACTGAGTACTGCATTCCTGATATCCGCTGCTACCCATCATGTTAAGGTATATACACTTGTACATATTGTATCTAAATAAGTATAGCACAGTAACATGTTTGTAAGTAACTGTCAGGGATGTATAGATAATGTAAACACTTGTAAATAAATGAGAAAGAATAAATGAAAAACGAATATGTTTACCTTTTTTTGTAATAAGAAATTAAGTTATATGATGATTAAATGGTGGGACTGGCATTGACGTACAGCCCAATTATTAGTGGAGTGTGGTCACTATTCGGAGGATAGATAAGTATGAAATAAAAATGAAAAATTTACTCTGATTTTTTGGTAGTTTTGGGTAGTGACAAATGGTGGTATCAAAGCGAAATTGGTCTGATGTGTGTCAGTGTCAGTAATTAAGAAATTACATCTTTGTGTTACTGTGCTTGGTTAGATACAATAGTGTATATCGAGATGGGTTTTAACTAAGAAATGATTGAGAATGCAGGAATATAGGTATTATGCCTAATATTAGTCGCGATAGAGGAAGTAGAGCACGAGATAGAGGTCGTAGAGGTAGGCCTGAGCCTGCTAGTCGTGTTGTGTTAACCTATGACAACCAAGATGAGACTGAAATGGAGGCTAATGTTGAGCATACCCCACAGAGTCCGACAGAGAGATCGAACAGTATTGAGACATACTTCACGAGGTTGGAGCGAAGTGTGGAGAATATTTTGAGAGCTAATTGCTCAGAGTAGGCATGGGATTTGAAGGCGAGTCAGAGCATTGGTGGAAGTCCGCTCGACCCATCTTAAGAGTTGACATGAGAAATATTTTTGGATGTATTCTGGTGACAAAATATCCCGGACACTATTTAAAGGAAATTACAGGTAAAATTTCTTATTCTGACCCAGAGGAACTGATTGATTGACGAGTATGAAACTCAGTTAATATCCCTGGGCAGGTATGACCTCGACACTAAGGGCAATGAGAGTCGGAAAGCCCAAAAGTTCATGGAAGGGCTCAAATTTTCGATTTGAGTTCGATTGGCCCTATTAGATATCAATACTTATGCCGAGGCAGTGCGCAGACCACAGTTGTGTGAATAAGATCATATGTTGCACACCTCTGAGATTGAGAAAGGTAGTAAAGGCCGAAATAGAGACAAAAGAAAATAGAGAATGACAGAGATGTCAAAATGGGAGAAAATGTAGTTTGGTAAGAGATTAGAATTGATGAGTTATGGGGTAAGATGATTAGTATGGCCCAGTGTATTCAATTTGAATACTTTTGAGGGGTATTGCGATTGAAGGACCTCGACCTGCTCCGTAACAGTGTAAGCAATGTAGCAGTGTAGCAGTGTAGCATGAAAACAGTGTAGGATGTGTGGTAGATACCACAGAAGTAAGGCCTACACCTACACCTTATTGACTAAAATAGGCATTAAGTGTGGTAAGATGGGCCACTTAATTAATGATTGCTTAGAGTTTGGTAAGACTGCCCTACAGAAGAGCAAAAAGACATAGAAAACCCTGTTGATATCTCTGCACCAAAAAGGAGGCCACAGCCGAAGAGAAAGGGGAAAGTAGGCTGTTGGATGAGGGCGAGTGTATGCCTTGGACCAGGACACTACTGATGTTTCATATGATGTGGCGAAAGATACCACACTGGTTATGAATAGTTAAGTAATTATTTTAAATTGATCCTGGTGCCACGTATTTAATCATACCGCCTTCATTTGTATATAAGTTAGTAAAAGACATGAATGCCTACACCTTTGGGCACAATGCCGATAGTTAGTACCCCAATGAAGAAGGGTTAACTAACAGAATAATTATGAAGAAATTATAAGTTGAAAACGGGGGAAGAAGTATAAGTCAACCGATTTTATTCAATGGAATATGAATAATTTGAAGTAATAGTTGAGAATAAATTAGTTGACTGCAAATTATGATGTTCAGAGTTCTATTCTAAGACAGTGTTGTTTTACCCCTGGAAAGTATACGGTAAGTTTTGACAAGTAATAAAAGGGGGTATCGATTGAAATTAAAGGAGTAAATGATTGTACTCACGAAATGAGTTATGAAAGAGTTTGTTATAAGTGATATACGAAAAGAGATAAGTTTTAAGATGTAATAGATCCTAAATACGAGTTATATTGGAATACGAAGAGTATGCAAAGTACGAATATATATGATATGCGAAGTAATTTGGATTAAAGCAATTAGTAGCGAATATGAATTGTGATCACATGGACTGATATGTAAGTAATTGTGGTCAAGCCTGAGGGTTAATAAAGGTATTTCAAAATACCTCCCCGCCTGAAGACTTGACAGCGTCAAAAAGTATACACAACCTATAAATTGAAATGCGATAGTCGTAATATATACATTTAAAATTAGGGTACCTTTACTGGTACGATAATATATATATATATAGAATTTGATTAATCAAGAAGGTTTGAAAATTAAAATTTTATAAAAGCCGTTGATGCAAGTTAGTAGCTTGAACGAAAACGATTTCGACATGAGATTATCCGTTTATGCGTACCGAGGTCAAGGATATGGGTAATTGAAATATTCAGTAGAACTCAACTACGATGAGGTATTTAAACTTTACCTGGACCGATTTGTTATCATCCTTATTGATGATATTTTGGGAGTATTTAAAGTCCAGGGAAAATTATAAGCAACAATTGGAAATTTTTTTATACAGATGGTTTGTTGAGAGTTTATAGAAACGAGCTGCTCAGTTGACACATCTCATTCGAAAAAAGATTGCATACGAGTGGGATGATAAGTATGAACTGACCACCGTGATTATTTACACCATACCCAATAACTTAAGAGGTTACTCAGTGTATATGGATACCTCAAAATAATGAATGGGCTGTGTAATGATGCAAAATGGGAAGATAGTCGATTATGGATCCAAACAACTCAAGAATCATGAAAGAAACTATCTGACCCATAATTTAATGTTGGCAGCGACTATGATTGTACTGAGTATGTTGCACCACTATTTACACAATTTGAAATTTTTCGTATGTACTGATCATAAAAAGCCCCGAGTATCTGTTTTCACAGAAAGAGTCGGATATAAGAATAAAGAGGGTTAGAGCTTCTGAGGGATTATGATTGTGGAAATTGTACCACCCAAGGAAGGCTACTGTAATGGTTGATGTCTTGAGCAGAAAGAGCCTCGGGATGGTATTACATATGATGGTCAAGGAGCGTGAGCTGCTAGAGTAGTTGTGAGCCTCAGCCGTGATGTGATCCCTTCTGATGATGATAGTGATTGTGTGACAGCTAGCCTGAGATTAGAACCAGATTTGAGTGACCAGATTTGACAGGCTTAGCGTGATGATCGGCATGGTGTCGATAGTATGAGTCAGATTCAGAGGGGTACAGTGATAGAGTTCACAGAGAGTGGTGATGGTACTGAGGTTCAGAGACAGTATAATAATATAAGTGCTCCCCAGGACCATAGTTGATGAGATAGTGATATAGTCAAAAGCTCACTCTTCGAGATATACAATGCATCCGAGAGGTAACAAATATATCGAATTCTTAAAAAGGGGTATTGGTGGACAGATTTGAAAAGAGACATTGTGGAGCTTATAAAAAAGTGTCTCGTATGTCAGCAGAGTAAGGTAGAGCAATAGAAGTTTGCAAGATTATTGCAATCTCTACCTATATCGACACAAAAATGGGAGCAAGTTACCATGAATTTCATGATGGGTTACAGAGGACCCGGATAAATCACGAGGCTATCTGGGCGATAGTCGATAGATTGACTAAGTCTACCCACCTTCCGATTATGAAATCCCCAGATACTCTGAGTGCGTAGGCAAAGTTATATGTAAGGAAGACTGTGGAACATTATGTAGCGTTCCAGTGAGCATGGTATCATATAGGGATTCCCGCTTCACTTCTTACTTCGAGGAATATTTTTCAGGAAGCTATGGGAACTCGACTGAGTGTTAGCACAGCTTTCCATCCTCAGACAGATGGTCAGTCAGAAAGGACTGTACAAGTTCTAGAGGATATTATGAGAATGTGTGCATTGATTTTATAAGTTTCTGGGATGATCAGTTGCTACTAATTAAATTCGCCAATAAAAATAGTTGTCACTTGAGTATCGGGATAACATTATATGAGGCATTGTATGGCCATAGGGGTTGTTCCCCGGTTTGGATAAGAAGGGGGTAACAGATATAGAGTTGCTCTCAAATTGGTAAGACAAACCTATGAGGATGTTCAGTTGATTTGTGAGAGATTAAGAACACCTCAGAGCAGACAGAAAAGCTATACTGACAAGAGACAGAAACCATTGAAATTCACCGAGGGTGAATTAGTATTATTGGAAGTTATTGGTCCTAAGGACATAACGAGATACGAAAAAATGCAAATTGAGTTTCGTTAGATTGAATTGTTTAAGTGATTGGACAAAGTGAGAGATAAGACCTGTAGGTTGGCATTACCACCTAAATAAGCAGGCATCCACAATGTGTCCTATCTTTCAATGCTTCAGAAATATTATCTGGACCCAGCGTATGTGATCAGATATGAGCTCCAACAATTTAGCTCAATGGAAGTATAACATATGTTGAAAACTTGATTCAAGTATTAAAACAGGAAGGAGAAGTGTTGAGATTTAAGATGATCTCCCTAATTAAAGTCCTTTGGTAGTAGTACACTCCAGAAAAGTCACATAAGAGTTAAAGAGTATGATGTGTGTGGAATATCTGGAGTGATTTACAGACTAACTTGGTTCTAATTTGGAGGACCAAAATTCTTAAGTGGGGGAGATTATGTAAGACCCGAATTATATCGTAATTTCTTATAAAGAAGTGAAAATGGTCACAAATTTAAACGAATGGAATTTGGATTGGAGATAAGGATTTAAATTATGAAATGAGTAAGTATTCGTCAAGAGAAGTCGGGTTAAAGTGATCCCGAACACGTGCAAGAGCAAAACGGTCAAAAGATCGAAAGTCGATATAAATTCTACAAGAAAATTTAATTAAAAATATGAAAATAAGAAATCTTGATCAATAACAAGGAAAATATTGAATTTCGAGTCCAATTGATCAAGATTTAAATTTATTGAAATTTACGGGAATTAATCGAAATTTTTAATTCGAAAAATTATCTCGAAAATAATCGAAATATATACTGGGAGAGACGAAATAAGACCGATAAATTCAATTATAGATTAAATGAATTAAATAATAATTTTTGGAGATATTTTGATTATTTTAATGAATTTTAATGATTAAAATATATATAATAAAATAAATAAATTAATTAATTAATTAAAGAGAGAAAAAAAAGAATCAGAAATTGAAATCGGGGAGAGAGAAACGGAAAACGAAGCCGAAACCAGAGGAGAAGACCGGACGACCACCGACGACCCAATCGGCCAGTGAGGGCCGAAAAAGGAAGAGGACGTCGGCGCGACCTCCCTGGTACCGGCAACGCGCCTCACCGACGCTGGAGAACATCGGATCGAGGGAGATAAGTCGCGGAGAGGGGAAGCGAAATCGGCGGCCACTGGCACCGATTCGACCCCGACCACCGCCAGTCGAGGGACCCCCACGTGATACCGAGCAGATTGGTGGTGGCCACGGCCGGCGAAACCGACGGATGGCGTCGAAAACGACAAAAAAGAAAATGGGTACCGACGACCAGGAGAGAACAGGCCGGACCGACCACTTTTCGGCCACCGTTGGCGAAATCGAGGCCAGATTCGAGAATCGGACTACCCCACGGAGCTGCTGGAGGCGAAAGCCGATGAAGAACCGGTCGGCAGAGCTCCGAACGGCGAAAAAGAAAATTGGACCTGACTGAACCGACTGAATCGGATCGGTCTGAACCGGGTTGAACCGGACCGAACCGGTTCAGCCAAGAAAGAGAGGAAAAGGGGAGAAAAAGGGAGAAATAGAGAAAAAGGAAAAAGGGGAAGAATTTTTGGGGATACACCGGACTTCGGGTAAGTCGGTAAGCGATCAAAATTGATCGATTTGATTTTCAAAAAATTTATTTAAATTATATTCGATCGAAAAAATAACCCGAAATTAAATATAAATTGTGCAGTTCGACGATAAATTCCAAACGTGAGCCGATTGAACTTCGATTTGCGCACCATCACATAATATCGGGTAAGTAAAGCTCATTTACGACAATTTATATAATTATTCGCGTATTAGAAATGTATTTCACGCATGACGGATTTAATTCCGCATTTAGTGGATAATATTGAAAATTTTGAGTAAACTGTCGTAAATGATATACGGGCTATCCAAAGAGTTTGGAACGAAGCCCAATGGGTATTGAGAGCCCAATAGGCCCAATGAAGGGATTAAATAAATGGAAACGGGTTGAAAAGGGGTCGAAACCCATTAAGATGCAATCGGGCCCAATAAAGTAAAATGGGCCCAGTGTTTTAGATTCGATTAGTATAAGTGAAATACTGATAAGTATAATTGAATTAACCCAAATATATGGTTATATGCATCTCCATAGACTTGGTTTGGAGCAAATTGGACTGAGAGACCTGGTACGGGCAAAATGGGATAAGCTCGCGCGTGATTCCAGGTAAGGGAATTTTACAAACTGCTAGAGGTAGCTTTACAAAATTTCAACGCCATTTACAGTCTTTTAAATGGTCTGAAGGGTCTAGATTTCAGATAAAATTTTTAGTGTCCCGAATGGGCAAATTACCAAAATACCTTTGTTAAGGGTAAAATTTCCAACTTTAGGAAAAATGTGGGAGGAGCAGGGACAAGAGATTCCTGCTCGTTTCTTGAGGTGTTTAAACACGTGCATGAGTAGGCTAGCTAACTTTTAAATAAAAATGCATAGCATTGCATAATTTCAACAGATGTTGATTTTCTCTGAAAATGATTTGAGGAATGTAGTCGCCTACGTGATTTTATGAAAATGTGACATGCTAGAGCTCAACTCACACGAGTTTTGATTTGTGTGATGCATATTTTATTGTTGGAGCGAGAGCTCGCACTAGAGTTTTTCATGTATTGGTGCTGGAGTCTAACTCGCACCAGATTTTTATATGATTTTCGTGACACGGTGCTGAAGTCTAACTCGCACCAGATTTTTATATAATTTTCATAATATAGTGTTGGAGTCTAACTCACACCAGATTTTCACATGAAATGTATACAGAGTGCTAGAGCTCAGCTCGCACTAGTTTTACTTGATTTTATGAGAGTGCTGGAGCATCGCTCGCACTATTTTTCTGAAATCATGCGATGAGCTATGCTTGGAGCGTCGGGTAGACAGTGTGTCACACCGATTAAATAGGCTCGCACGTGCGTTTTGAGACAGGGCATGAGTATGGAGATATGATATGGGTCCACGAAGTACGTTGTACCGTGCAAGTAGCATGGAGTACACTGTACAGTGTGGCATTTTCGGATGCGTGGTATCTTCGGATATGTGGTATCTTCGGATACGAGTGGCATCTTCGAATGCGTGGGATCGGATAAGACTGACGGGTTGGACTGACCCACCTCCCGGGCGGTTCCCGATCGTGGTGAGACCCCGCACACTAAGATCCGTGTAGTAGAGGGGCTCACGAGGACACATGGCCATAATCCTGGTTATTTCCCTGAGATATACATATATTGCCTAGTCTCGCCTGTTGATGTTTTGAGAAACTCAATTGTGGATTTTTATGTGAGTCTGGATCACCCGAATGAGGGGTCGAATCTTGACTGAGATATGGTTTTGATGGAAATTAAATTGGGTTTTAAACGGAAACTTGCATGACGTTATTTTCCATGCTATTTAAACTCATGAATGATGTCAACTGATTTTACATGACATTCAGTATATCGCATGGTACTGTTACTTTAAAAATCATTTGATTTCATGGTTTTTGTGAGTCAGGAACACCCGAGGGAAGGGTTGAGTCCTGACTGTGTTGTAAAATTTTAACGATGATGAAATGTTTTAAATGGATATGCATGTCGAGTTTTCTATGCTTTTGAATCCATATATGAACTTATTTTACATGATATCATGACATCACGAATTATAACATCTGTTTTGAAATGTGTGGAGAAAGGGTGGTTTATGCATGGCACCACGTTCATGTAGGTAGTATGGTTACTTACTTGTTCGTAGGATTGCCTTACTGAGCTTGATGTGCTCACCCCTTTCATTTTTCAACACAGATTCCCTCCAGTAGACATTGAGGCGACTGAGTACTACATTCCTGATATCCGCTGCTACCCATCATGTTAAGGTATATACACTTGTACATATTGTATCTAAATAAGTATAGCACAGTAACATGTTTGTAAATAACTGTCAGGGATGTATAGATAATGTAAACACTTGTAAATAAATGAGAAAGAATAAATGAAAAACGAATGTGTTTACCTTTTTCTGTAATAAGAAATTAAGTTATATGATGATTAAATGGTGTGACTGACATTGACGCACAACCCAATTATTAGTGGAGTGTGGTCACTATTCGGAGGATAGATAAGTATAAAATAAAAATGAAAAATTTACTCTGATTTTTTGGTAGTTTTGGGTTGTGACACACACACACACACACACACATATATATATATATATATATATGTTAATTACATATATAGTATCGTGTTAAAGGTATGTCGGACAGATGATTGGCCTTCTCACACAGGCAATCACCTCTATGGCTCAGTGCCATAGAGATGATATTAGTTTTAAGAGGTAAGAAATAGAGAGCTCAAGCTTAAAACGGAATCGCCTTGACTGTGAGTCTAGATGATGTCATATGATAATGAGTTTTATGACCGAAAGTGAATGACCCCACCATTCATTTTATCTGTCTTTGAATGCCAAGTGGAAGTCTTGTTGTTATTTTTAAAGTAAGTAGAGTTGTGGACTCAAGTTAGATACTGAGTGTATCTGAACTATCACCTGTACGGTATTGAAATTATGATAAAGACACACTCCATAAAAAAAAAAAGGAGAGTAATACCGTAGCATTTGTTTCATACCACATGTGCATTATTCGACCAATATAGATAACAGAAGAATTGATCTCTGCTTCAATGTTGTGTGAGACCCATGAGGTCAAAAGGATCTCAAATTAGTACCCTTATGACTTTTGACTATTTCTTAAAGTTTTAGTTCAGTTTTAGCTATCTTGGAATGTTACCAATGATTATGGATGATTCGATCTAATGGGATGTATCCGGATAGCAGTTGAATTGAAATGGAGAGATTTTAGAAGAAAGGAAAACCATTATGGTGTCACATTTAATTGTATTCACTGGTCGACCAATTGTGTTTAAATAGTTAAACATAATTGTAAATACAAAAGAACATCATACTGTTTGATAAAAGAGAGATCATGGGAAACTTGAAATGTGACTGAATGGATCTAAGGTTCTGCATACTAACTCTACTTGTATTTTTGGGTTGCTATATATATACACCTAACAGTTGTATAGCAACAAGCTCTCGAGACGATAAAGTATGCTGATCGCAAGACCTATTTTCTTGTATGAACTTTGTAGAGAAAAGAGATATGTCCTCTTGACATTGATTGTGAGAATAGCACACCCATTATGTTCGAGTGGGAGATGTTGGATGTGGGACGCCCATAACGGGTGTCCCCATCCAACATGTAAAACTGCCAAGGCAGTTTTCACACAAGTGAAAACTGGCTTGGGTAGTTTAAATAAAAAAAAAAGGAAGGATAAAAAGTTTTATCCGAGAAAGAGAGAAAGGAAAAGAGAAAAGAAAAAAAAATATTTCTTTGTTTTTGTGCTCTGCAATTGTTAAGGATTTAGGCTGTGATTTGTGTACAACTTACGTTTCGTGATTTTGTACCTGACCAGTGAATCAAGCAAACAATTTCATCCGAAACTGTAAGTGTTTAAATTTCGCAAATTATTGTTCGAAAATCGTATTTCAATCATATGCATAATTGTTTTCGATATTTTGATTGTGAGTATAATATTGTACGTAGTATATGATTGACGCATGATATTATATTTACAAAGCTAATACCTAGAGATGTGTATAGTAGACACATTAGAGCTCTACGATTGCTTAGATTTTGATGTAGTTGCTAAGATGTTTTTAGCAAACGATTTACAATTATCTTCTCATTAATATTTGGTGTTGACTAATTTTAATTTCAATTAATGTCTATAAAGTTCAGTACTTTGTTTTTTTGTGAAGCTTACACATATGATACCAATGACCCAAGTTGGCTGCTTAACTATCACAGTTCACTAACATTAAGTTTGATTCATCATTATTAAATCCCAAATGATTCAAATTATACTTGGTATCTCTATGATTGGTTTTTGAATGATATTTGGGATCTTTAGTGAATGTGATTGCTGCTTGACTATCACAGTTCACTAACACTGAGTTTGATTCATCATTATTAAATCCCAAACGATTCAAAAATATCTTGAGCCAAACAGCTTATTGCACTGCTGCTGAAAATTCTACAAATTCAACTTCATTGTGGAAATAGCTATACATGTCTGTTTCTTACTACTCCATGAGATTGCCTCATTATTCAGTAAGAAAACATAGCCCGAGGTAGATTTTCTTTCATCTAAATCTCTTTCCCAATCAGCGTCTGTATAGCCAATCAGATGCAAATCACTTCCATGATAGCACAATGAATAATTTGCAATGCCTTTAAGATACCTTAATATCCTTTTAACGGCTTTTCAATGGGGTTGTCCTGAATTGGATTGGTACCTGCTTACCATTCCAACTGCATAACAAATATCAGAACTACATACAATAATATAATATCAATAATAACAATAACAATAACCTGACTCTAATACCAATGTTAGAAAATATAATATCATGCGTCAATCATATATTATGTATAATAATATATATTTAAAAAACATGAGCCAAATTTATTGGTAGATAGAGAGTAATATACTCTATTTAGTAATGGTAGTATCTAGCTTTAGAATGTTCTTCTTTCTTTTAATAGGCATTTGAGTTGAAGAAATTTAGATTATTTTTTGAAATTTAATTACAGTTAAAATATTGTATAACTGAGAATTTCTTAATCATTAAGTTCTTGATGCAAGATTCTTACGTTTAGTTGAAACTTGACGGGAAGGTAAGATTATAGAAAAATGTCTTTTACCATATTACGCTTGTTTATACTATTAGTTAAGGTAACATGAGAAACATATGACAAACTGTTATATTTAAATTATTTCTGTATTTATTTAAAATGTTAATTAATTAATTTATTTATATAATATAAGTTATTCTATACTATACATAAAATATTATCATAATAAAATTGAAAATAGTGATTATATAAACTCATAAATAAAAAAAGTAAATTAATCAACTTACACATCTCTAATATAATAATATTACGTTCTACTTTCACGTTAGATCCGTATTTGTTAATTATAAATAGAAGGAAACAAAAGCAAGTACATAAAAACAATAGCAAGTTCTTATGGATAAATAAAGAAAAAAAAGACAATTATAATAAGATGTTAAATAATAAGTATACAAAACGACACCAAAGTTCCAAGATTCAAAGTAAATAATAATAATAATAATAATAATAATAATAATAATAATAATAATAAATAAGAATTGAAGATATAAAAAATTAAGGATAAATTCCATCTAAATCTTTAAGATTTGATCTTAATCCAACTTTAATTCAATAGTATAAAAAAATAATTATTTCGCCTCAAACTTTTTTACATTATAAGACAATTTAGTTTTTTCGTTAGTCAACTGTCAAGTCAACAATTAAAAAAAAAATTTTGAAATTATTTTACCCCTTAAATAATTTGAAATGTTTTAAATACTCAAACTAATCAATAATGATAAGAACATACTAAGACATGCTATGCTTTAAAAGGTTAGTTTTATTTTTTTAATTTATTTTTTGCTTATTTATTTATTTTTTATTATTTTTACATATTATTTTTATTTGTTAACACACTGTATTAACTAATTAATAATATTTCTATGGATAAAAAACAAAAATATACTACATTGCACAGTACCTAATAAATAAAAATAAAAAATAAAAATAATAAATAAACAAATAAATAACAAGTAAATAAATAAAAAAATTAAAAAAGAGAAAACTAACCTTTCAAAATCTAATAACTCTTAGTATTTCCTTATTTATTATTGATTGACTTGAGTATTTAAAACACTCCAAATGATTTAAGAGGTAAATAATCTCAAAATTAAGTTTTTAACAATTGATTTAATAGTTGATTAATGGAAGAACTAATTTATTCTAAAAAATAGAAAAGTTTAAGGGGAAGTGTTCTTTTTTATATTAATGAACTAAAATTAAATTATAATCAAATCTTAAGAATCTAGATAAAATTTACCTAAAATTTAAGAATCTGAAAAATAAAGATACTTGAAGCAGAAGTCTAAATTGAGGTAAAGCTGAGTTAGGACAATATTCATGAAAGGTATGAAGTAAAATTGTTGAAGTTGAGATAAAAAAAAGGAGTTGGACAAAGAGCATGTTAGCTTTAAATTTATTCATTTATTTTGAATTGATAAATACTTAAGTATATTTAAATTTATGATCCTCTATGAAAATTTACTTATTTATTTTAAGTTTTTTATAAACCGTATCACGACTTTTTATCAATATAAGAACACAATTTAAATGATTATTTTTAACTAGTTTTACTATGTGAGATATTAATTTTTTGAGTGTTGTACTTAGTACTTTATTAAGGTAACAAGTTTGGTATAGTAATATATTTAATATGCATTATCTTTTTGAACAAGTGATAGCTAAGACTATGTATGGTTGAAATGAAACATGTGTTTGTTTACATGGATAGTGAGATTAGTTCAAGAAAAAAATATGATGTAAAAAAAAAACTATTACAGCAATAATATTGAATATAGTAACAATTAGATATATATTTAAATCTAAATGAAAAATGATAATTAAGTGAATTATAGTGAGAAGAAAATTATTATTAAAGATATTGACTAAGATTTGTATATGACAGAATTTTTATCAAATTAATAAATTATTAAAAATATTTTTTTTCAAATAATTGAATTTGTTAATTATTTATTGATGTATTGATTTTTATTATAAGATGATAAAATTATATTAATTATATTAAATTAATAAAGTTATTTAAATTTTTAAATAAAAATAAATGAAAATCAAGATAAAAGGAGGAAAAAAAAAAGTTAAATTGTAGGGATAGTTTTGATCTCAAGGACAAAAAGGGGAAAAAAAAAACCCTCTTCTAACATTAAAAGGTGTGGTGGGATTGAAGTTTTTCACTGGACCAAAAGGGTTCAGTGAAAATGGCTAGGGTACGGCGCAAATCTTCTCCACCGTGCTGCAGTCCAAATGATTGGCCAGTCTAGTTAAGGCAGTAATCGCACCTCAATACCTATTGGCCATCCAAATGATATCTAAATCATCACAGATGTGAACGTATTTTCTCTAATTGCTCTGATTCTCTTTAGTGGTTTAGTATAGATCACTTTGCTTTAATTTTTAATTTTTATTTTTCTTGGAAGGCACTAATTCCTTTCGTTTACCAGAGACGTAAGTTCAACATCTAGAGATTCAAGAGAAGATCATATTTATTTTAGTTCCATTAGTTTCCACGCTTTCCTTTTTAGCCGTGTAACTAATTTTAGGGTTAATTTAGTGAAATTGAAAAAAATAAAATAATTATTAAAAAAATATTTTTTAATAAAATTATATAAAAAAGTAAAAATTAAAGGTAAAAATGTAATCTGACCTCACATTTTTTTTGTTTAATGTACAACTAGCACACTAGTTGTCACTGCACTGGTGACAACTGATATTAGCTAAACTCAACATTAATGTGTTCCATCTTTTCTTTATTTGGTCAACAGTCTCACAAATGCAATATTTCTTATTCGTTTGTTAATGGACTTGCTATTTTCTATTAACGAAGTGCTATACTAGTTCGAATGCATATAACAAAATCTTGTCACTGTTGCGGTTTTCTTTTTCACGTCTGCTTGGAATATATTCTCTTTGTCACATAAAAATTGTCATAAATGTTAATTTTTTTTTTAATTTTGATCTTTATTCTTTTGGAATATATTCTCTTTGTCACATATATTTTGGTGAATTAAATTTTAAAAATACATATTTAAAAACGAAAACATTTAAATGTTATATATACATTCAAAAATCAACATATTCCAAATTTTCAAGCCATTTATAAATGTCAAACACCTCTTCATTCGCTTGTACAATGATCTAGCATCTCTTTTGCATCAAATTACTCTTACCGAGATCCAAAATCTCCTCATTTGCTCTTATAAAGGTCTAATAACTCCTTTGCATCAAAAGATCATACAAAGCGATTGTTCGCATAAAAATTTATTGGAATCCATTTATGTAATTCATTTCAAATTGATCACTTCAAACCAATTTTTTGTTCCTCAACTTGAGGAAGGGTATTGAAGAAGATTTTGATAATCAAGAGAGCAACTAAGCATTTATCATAATAATATATCAATTACCAACGGTAGGTTGAAGAAGCAGAAGTGGACAGCTTATCCAGACATTTGGATAAGATTTGAATTCTAGAATCATCACTGTTGAGAAAATTTTATTTGAATATCACCTCGGCTGAAATAAGATTAGTCTTAAGACCGTAAAAAGGATAAAAATACATATGGTTACAAAAAAAAAATATATAAATCTCTCATTATTATTTTTTGTATATTGTTTACACCACCTATATAAATAAGTTCTTTACGTCCTCTTTTATATAAGTTAAAAATATTAACAATGTAGCCCTTTGAATTTCATTGTGAATGTAAGCCATCTTAACTAAACCTTTCTTTGTCTTCTTTACTATGGCTGCTTAGATGCCGTTTTTGGAGGAACCAATGGTGGTGGAAACAAGCTGCGTATAGAGCTCTAGCTTTTGCTTTGGACCTGGGTTTCACACAAATTGAACTTGAAGGGGACTCCTCAACAGTTATCAATAAATTAAGCAGTAAAGAAGCGGATCTGTCTTACATTGGCACGATTGTGGGAGACTGCAAAAGAGTCATATCACATTTTCGACCCTGCCTGACTTCACACACCGGGAGAAATGGCACACTCTAGCAAAGTATGGGATTGAATATACTGAGGAACTCATACGGCTAGAAGAATATCCTGGCTTTCTTAACCATATAATTGAATCTGATGTAAACAACAATTTGATTATGGAATGAAAATAGCAATAATTTCGATTCAAAAAAAAATCTTATCCTATCCTCTTTAATTTATACTTTGCTAAGGTAACAAGTTTGGTATAGTAATATATTTAATTTAATACTTTTAATTTATACTTTATTAAGGTAACAAGTTTGGTATAGTAGTGTTGAAATGAAACGTGTTCGTTTACATAGACTGTGATATTAGTTCATGCAAAAAAGAAAAAATGGTGCGAAAAAAAAAATAGCTATCATAAGGATGAGATTGAATACGTTATCAATTAGATATATATTTAGATTCAAATGTAATAATAAAAATTAAGTGAATTATGGTAAAAAAAATTATTATAAAAGATATTGACTAAAATTTGAATATAATAGAATTTTTATGAAATTAATAAAATATTAAAAAAATTCAAATAATTGAATATATTAATTATTTATTTATGTATTAGTTTTTATTATAAGATAATAAAATTATATTTGTTACATTAAATTAAAAAAATTATTTAAATTTTTAAATAAAAAATGAAAATCAAGATAAAAGGATGAGAAAAAAAGTTAAATTGTAGGGATACTTTTGATCTCAAGGGGGGAAAAACATTCTTTTTACATTAAAAGGTGCGTTGGTATTGATGTTTTTCACTGGACCCAGTGAAAAAATGGCTATGGCATGGTGCAAAACTTCTCCACCGTGCTACAGCAAGCCATCCAAATGGTTCGCCAATCTAGTTTAAGGCAGTAATCGCCCCTCAATGAAACCATTTGGCCATCCAAATGAGCTAAATCTTCACAGAGGTGAATTCTCTTTAGTTGTTAAGTCTAGATCACTCAACTTCAACTTTTGGTTTTTTTTTTTTTTTTTGGAAGGTATTTGTACCTTTCGTTTACCAGAGATTTGTATCTAGAGGTTCAAGACAAGATCATATTTCTTTTACTTTCATTAGTTTCCGCACTCTTCTTTTAGCTGTGTAACTAATTTTAGGGTTATCTTGGATTGACAGTTAAACTGAAAAAAATAAAATAATTATTAAAAATATATTTTTTAATAAAATAATAAAAACTAAAATTAATGAGAAAAAAATATTTTGACTTCACATTTATTTTTTATCTTACGTACAATTGGTGACAATTGTACCGCACCAATGATAACTGGTGTGCCAAACTCAACATTAATATGATTGATCCTTTAAAAAAATAAATTTGCAATTTTCTATTAACGAAGGGTCATAATATTTCAAATGCATATAAAAAAAAAACTTGTCTACTTGGAATGTATTCTGTTTGTCTCATAAAAATTGTCATATATGTTATTATTATTATTATTATTATTATTATTATTATTATTATTATTACTTTTGATCTTTATTATTTTATATGTTTTAGTTAATTAAACTTTAAAAAACATATATTTAATTTATTGGTAGATACAGAGTGATGCACTCGAATGTTCTTCTCTTGCGTTTGATTTGAAAAAAGTTATAATATTTTTTGAAATTTGATTACAGCTAAAATAATGTGTAACTGAGAATCTCCAAAACATTAAAAGTTTGTAAGATTCTTGTTTTTAGTTGAAACTTGAAGGGAAGTTAAGATTATAGAATAACATATTTTACTATATTACCTTTATTCATACTATTAGTTGAGGTAACATGAATAACATATAACAAAGTATTATATTTAAATTGCTTATTTATTTATTTATTTATTTAAGATGTTAATTAATTAATTTATATAATATACTTGTAAGAAGCAATATTTTCGTGCGTACTGTATTATTTTACAGCTTTCTAGTAGTGTGAAATGACAAAAATATTATTTTTATCTATTTTGGTGTAAATAATGCTGCTTTTGTATGAAAAAAATTCGTGATCCTACCAGAGTACGTACCAACACAGATAACTGAATCATTATAAAATAATGATATCTTACTTCAAGCAATGCAACTTTTTGACATTTTTCCCTGTAAACGTGTAACAATTGGCATCGTGAAATGAATTAGATGCATGAAATGAGTTGTGTTAAGCCTAAATTCATTTTGTCAGGTCTTTTTCAGTGATGTTAAATGAAAATACCGAAAAAGATCGAAATATGTGAAATAAAGTAAAATTCATGCCAAAATGTGAAATGACATATATCTTTTGATCAATTTCACCTATAATTTATTATTTTCATACAATATATATGTGAATAATGAAAATTATACATCGAATACAAATGGACCAATGAGATGATAGATTAATGAAAAATTATGGCAAAAAAGTAAGTATATTTATGAACTTTTTATGATAAGTATTAAATTGATTAATTTCAATTAATTAGCACATGACTAGCACACGGCCTTAACATTTTATCAATTTCCTTAGGCATGGTCGGCTACCACCCATAATTAACCAAAAATCATACAAAAAAATAAGAGAAAATGAAAAACACCATTTTCATGGGTTTTAAGCTTTGCCGCCACCTATATCCCCATTTCTAGCCATTTTTGAGTTTCCATGTGTTATATCTTCCTCTCCTCTATAACACAGTTGAAATTGGTGAGCTAAATCCTAAGATTTAGCAAGTTGTGACCAGGCACACTAAATTGGAGGTAGGTTCAGCAAAGGCAAGATGCATGGGGCTTTGATATGTTTCAAATTATCTTTTATATATGTTAATGAAGGAGTATCATAATGTATTCGTATGTGCTTAGATTGAAGGAAAACAACGCCCAACAGTGAAGGGAGGATTCAGCCAATTTGGGATCTCTAGCTTAAGATAGGTTCCAATGCTTCGTTTTGATATATTGGTTAATATAAATATGTATGGATAATATATGTTTCTTTTGAAGAAATAAAGAGCATGTATGGTAAAGTTATAATTGTAGACATCATTTTTTATCCAGCTCATAATTGGCTTTTAAAAGTCTCTTTATAGGGCTTTAAGTTATGATTAAAATTCCCATGTGTTGGGCCTATTATGAATGACCTGACATTATTATTTGAATATTCCATTTCATTTTTAGTTATTTATTTTATTCTTTTTATTATTTCATTTTTTTCGTTCTTATTTTATTTTACCTTATTTTCTATCCTTTTCTACTATTGACATTGCCGTTATTATTATTTTCATTTTTAGTATTATTTTTACCGGTTCTCTGAGAATTCATCTAAGAAAAACCGAGGATCCAGGAGCTTGAAGGCCAATTTAAATCATGAATAAAAGCTGGTGATGATTCCAGTCAAGCTAAAAATCAGATAAAATTTAAGAGAAAATTTGAATAAGGAAATATTCAGATTTGGACTTTACAGTCGAAAATCGGATCTTCCTTAGATATGATTCTGGAACATAAAAATTTCTCAGAAAAATCTGATTCTTGCACTCCAAGATTTTCCAAAATAAACTCTGATTTAAATCTATACAAACGGACACACGCAGAAAGCAAGGGAGAGGGAGAGAAATACACAGAGATAAATAGAGAGCAATTGGTAAAATCAGAAGAAAAAAAAGTTTCTTCGGAAAGTATTAAATAGAGTAAAATGTGGATTTTAGGCGTTTCAGAAAGTTATCATCATCAACCCCACTCTGCAAGAGAAGTTGTTAGTGAAATTTTTGAAATTAAATCCAGCAGCTACACACAGAGGAACACTGAAGGAACTACACAGATAGAGAGAGTCGCACAAAAATATACATACACAGAAGCAGAGAAAAATCCACAGCAAAAATAACAAATAGAAAATTTCTGGGTTCTTCCAAAACATTGAAGGTTCGTACTTTCAAAGTCAGATCTAGGATTTTTGTTGAGATTGAAAAGATATGGAGTAAAGATTCGGAAAGGGAGCATCAAGAAGAGGCCTGACAGTGTTTGTTTTTGGGTTCTGTTCACCGGAGAACAACGGCGCCGGTGTCGTAATCTGAGAATAGCGGTGACTTTTGTGCTGAGTTGAATTTCCCGGCGGCATCTTTGATGTTCTCGGTCACCGGAAATAGCAAGGCAGGGGATACTCGGAGAAGATTTTGTGTATGTGTGTGAGAGAAACTGAAGAAGTGAGCTGGCGTCAAAAAAGGATTGGATTTTATAAGAGATTGAGATGGACGCCGTTGGAAGAGGGAGGACCGGCGTGTCGCCCCGGCTCCAGGCGCACCCGACTTGTATCCAGTTACCCGACCTGCGTGCTTCCGAGTTTTTCTGGTTTTTTTTTTTTTTTGTTTATTTCATGTACTTTTATGCCATATATATGTTAACTAAAAAATATTTAAAATAGGTTGATTAGTTGATTAGAATTAATTTGTTAGTAAAAAAATAATTTCCTTAATTTAGGTAGTTAAAAAAATATATTTCCTAGTAAGAATAGGATAGTCATAAATTTCATAAATAAAATTTAGATGTAAATTAGTTAATTTATAAAATAAAATTAGTAAAGATGATTCCAATGATGAAATCCCAAATAATCACAAAAGATTGACATTTGAAAATTTTTAAGTGAGATTGTTTTCCTTAAATTTAACTAGTATGTTGAAAAATTTAAAGAAAATTTTCAATATCAATAATCAATATTTATTTTTATAATATATTAGTAATTAATAATAAATAATATAAAAATAAATAAAAATTATAATTATAATTTAAAACAATAATTAAAATAGGTAATAATATAGAGGTAATAATATTAAATAAATAATATCAATTTAAATTATTTCAATGAAAAAATTTCAAATAGTTACGAATAGTTGACATTTGAAAATTTCTAATTGAGAACTTTTTCCTTAATTTTTGTTGGTATGTTGGAAAATTTAAGGAAAACTTTCAAGAATAATAATAAATATTCATACTAATAAATAACATAATAATTAAATATTAAAATATAATAAAATATATGATAGCAAATAAATAAATAAATAAATAATTTGAGAATAAATTAAGATTATTCCGAGGATAAGATTCTAAAGAGATATGAATGGTTAACATTTGAAAATATTTATGTGAGAATTTTACTCTAAATCTTCTAAGAATGAGGAAAAATTTTTAAAAAAATTTCAATATTAATAATGTCACAACCTCATTCCGTGACTTACCAAACACCACTACAAATATTTTTTTTTTCGTTTTTTACTTACCTTTCCCTTCACCAACAGTTGGACTGTGATTCGGCATTAGTTATCTCATTCATACTCACCTTATCAATCTTGTCACATCATACATACATGTCATCATAATTATCTATTAACTGTACGTACATTTTTCTCATAAGTAAATTTATTTACATCAACATACTTACATCCCCAATATTACAAACGTGTTCATCACTGTGCTTATACATTGTTCAGATACAAAATAGTACGCGATGTGTATACCTTTAACTCAATAGGAAATGACAGCGGACAAAAGGAATGCTATACTGCAGCCGGACTCACTCCACTGCGGATGATCTTTAGAGAGGAGAAAATAAAGAGGGGGGAGCTCACAGCTTAGTAAGAAAATTAGACAAGTAAGTAGATGTCCACACTATCTACTGAAAATAATGCTTTACCTTTCATTCTCTCATCTCAAAAGCATGAATCAAAACGGATATAATAGTAGTACAGAATAAATCCCATGTACTTAAAATCATGCTGAGTTATCAAATGTGGGCATTCATGCAAAATAATGCATCTTTATAATTTATGAATGCCTTTATATAAATCATGTCATTTACGTATAAATCACAATAAGTATGGTAGTTCACAACACAACATAAAAATCGATTTCCGACTCATCCCCCTCAGGTTTAACCGTATCATGAAAACAAGTGATATATCATACGAGACTCAGTGGCTAAATGCAATACTCTCCTGGACTATGACCATATCCTATACTGGTGAAATCCTAGGCAACACAGATCTCAGCGTGCGGTAATCACTGTTACAACGGGAGGGGGGTCAGTCCATTACAACTACCAGCTATAAACTCATCAACTCCACAACTCCACACAACACACGGTATAGTGTACTCCATGCCACTCGCACGGTACAACGTATACCCATGGACCATTTCCTCATGGTCGGGATGCCTGTCATAGGTCTTATCCCTTACACCATGAAAATACATCATAGTCGGGGTGCTTATCATAAGTCTTAGCCCTCACACTATGGAATAAATGCCACGTCTCTAAATCCACATGCGAACATCTCACAGTGTGACATTCAGTCTACATGAGGAAATCGTCACGGTTTTTCTTTAACATGTATTATATATTACATAAAAACTACAATGCACGTCTTGAGTGTGACTCACAATCAACACTCCGCCTCTTAAACACTGTGTATGCATCTCAAAATATTCAACACTAGTGCGAGTAACCTTTAGCACTAGGTCATGCATAATTCTCTTTTCAAATCAAGTACGAGTTACCACTCAAGTACTATGTTATGTATAAATCATGAAGAATCAAGCACGAACAACGCTCTCAGTACTTTATCATGTAAAACTGAGTATGAGCAAAGCTCTCAATACTCTATATGCGTCAATCACAAACTGAGTACGAGCAATGCTCCCAATACTCTAACATGCATAAAATAGCATTAAAATATAGTACAAGTATATCATCAAGTACTATGTGATACATATCTCAAAATATAGTGCGAGTATTTTCTAGCACTTATGGTTTTCACACAAAACCAGATAGATGGCTTATTCAAATCACAACTCTCTCAATTCAAATCAAATTAGCACTTAAATGTGTTGTTTTCGCATATACATAAAAACATTAGCCATTCTATCATGTAACTCATGAATTATGGGTCACAACATGCTTCTAAGGCTTTTCATCCTAGTTTTGGATAAAACATACTTCATCTCGTTAATCCTTAGCACACACATGCCTATTTCAGGGAATTCATATATAGTATAATATCGAAACTCTATTTAAAACACGTGTAGCCATCTCTAGCTATTCTCGAAATTTCCTTACCTCAGATCACGTCAAGTGACCTTTCTTCCTCGTTTCTGCTCACTCTTGCAGTTCGATCAACTTCCAAGATAATTTCTGAAGCTGTTATAATTATTGGCATTAGTATATCACTATATACTCATTTCATTTGCCAAATCTCAATTAAATACTTAAATCTCATCATTTTCTCTAAATATGGTCTAAAGCCACATTTTCACTATAACTATATTTATTTCTCCTTATTCCCAATTTATGCATTTCATAAGATTAACTTATAATCTTCCATACATGCATATTCTATCATTAAATCCATGTTAATACCATTTCCTCATCACTTTATCATTTTCACACTAATAGCTAGGTCATGCTCATTTTTCATGATCATTTCATTTCCAACAATTTATATATATACCAAAAAACTCATCAACACACCTAGTTTAACATATATCAACTTGGTGCATTAAATCTTACCTAGCTGAGATTTCCTTCCTTTTTCACTAAAATGGTAGAATCTTCATTGCTCTTGAAACCTTTAATCTCAATCTTTTGTTTCCAAGTATGTTGCTCTCCTCTTTGCTAAGAACAACTTTGCTCACTTATATCTCACTCAAAACTGATCACAAACTGAAGTTTTCTAGTGTTTCTTGGCTAGGTTACACTTTTGTTTTTGAATGAAATAGTTTCTCTCGTGCAAACTGAAATGCAGAAGTCCAGTATTTATAGAATTGTTCTAGGAGATCGATCTGCTCTCCAATGAGATCGATCTGCCCTGCATATTTTCCTCTCGAAATCGACCTTCCAAACCACATGAGATCGATCTGCTCTTATATGAGATCGATCTGTTGCAAGTCAGTAGCTTAAGGAAATCGATCTAGCCCTTCAGAGATCGATTCCTTTAACACAGAATGTTTAGCAGATCGATCTGGCCCCTTTGGAGATCGATCTGCCCTGTTCCATTGCTCGAACATAAGTAGTTTTGGCTCTTCCAGATCAATTTCTCATCTCATGAGATCGATCTCTCATTCATATTTTCCAGATTTTACTGTAGTTTTCTGCAGTAAACACAGACCAAACTTCATTTATTTTGCTATCATAGTTATTTTCTCATCCAATCACCTTTAAGGCTTGAAAATGACATCCATTCCTACTTTATGTACATTAAGACTTGTGTACATTCATTGTATAACCAAAGGTATACAATTTACAACCAAATGGAGTATAATCATTTATGCAACTTATGCATACTTCATTCCATTTTACCACACTACTCATTTTTCATTCCACTTACATTCATCTTCTACAAAAGTCCATTTCTTATTATTCATACATAACGAAACTTGTACGTACATCACAAACTCATATTACAAGTGTGTACATTGCATTTATGGACTTTACATCATTTATGCTTCACATAGCATGTACATGTATATACTTATGAATTTGAGGGTCTTACAAATAATTTGAATTTGTTCTCATAAATAAAATAAAATTTAATAATATAAAATAATAAATAAAATAAATAATAATTAGAAATTTCCAAAAGAGACTTAATCTAACGGCAGAGCCTCTCTAAAAAAGTCAAATGGTATTACTTAGATACTTTTGAGGTGCGGATAAAATTTTAAGAAACTCTGCCAAAATGATGGAGAGTTTCTTTGAAAATTTTTAATATTTAATTGTTTGGAATATGTTGGCTCTACTGAGAGGGGGGTGAATCGGTTTTTCTAATGTTAATGGCAAATTTAAACTAAATTGAATCTAATTAACAAACAATGAATAAATAAAGTAAAGTAATGGAATAAATTAAAGAAAGGTAAGGGAGAGAAATATCAAACACAGTAGTTTATAGAGGTTCGGCCAATCTCTTGCCTACGTCCTCTCTTCTTGACCTCCTTGTCAAGAGCTTTCTTTCACTCTTTCAATGAAAGTTACACACTCCCTTTTTCAGGTTAAGGAATAACCTTTCTACCCTTTTTACACAAAGATGGATTCACCCTTTTACAAAGTTTATCTCACTGAGGAACAATCCTCTTCTCTCTTAAAGTAAGGATGAATACAAGATCTAGCTTTTTATGTGGGTAGGATAAATATAGCTTTTACACACAAGCTTATACAACAAACTCAATAAATGAGGATTGAAGACAAATAGAATGTGGGAATTAATCTTTTGAGAATGTACAGAATGTGCAACAATAGTGTCTCTGTTCTCAGTCTCTTCAATGCTTGATTTTATACTGAAGGATTGGTAGTTGGAGCATTTAATGCTGTTTTTCCCGTTGAGATTTTTGCAGAAAGAGCCAGTAGGAACCTCCAGTGGAATGCCAGATCGATCTCCAATCTTGACCAGATCGATCTCTTAGTTGTAATTCCTGCAAAGTCAAAGCAAATTGAAGCAAGAAGATCGATCTCATATATGAACAGATCGATCTTACAATTTGAAAATGTTAGACTAGATCGATCTGTCGAACAAGCAGATCGATCTTCCAATCTCTCTGTTTGAGGCGAGATCGATCTACAGATCGATCTACCAGGTATTCTTGTGGTGAGGAGATCGATCTCTAATCAACCCAGATCGATCTCCTTAGCTCACTGACTTTGAGGAGATCGATCTCTTCCTATGCCAGATCGATCTCATGAGCTCTCTGTTTGAGTAAGGATCGATCTTACAGATCGATCTACTGCCCTTACCCTTTGTTTTAGAGGAGATCGATCTCTTTCTATACCAAATCGATCTCATCAACATCCTGTATTAGACAGATCGATCTTATAACCCTTATAGATCGATCTCAGCTTCCTCAATGCCTTGTACAAGTTCAATCCTGTAGCAGATCGATCTCATATCCTCATGAGATCGATCTTTCATACTGAAAAACCCAGGAGATCGATCTCTCATATCACCAGATCGATCTCTCATCTTCAAGAACTTAGTTTCTGGTACTGATAACCTCTAAACATGTTTTTACATCATCTTTATATTATTGAATTTATTTGTTTTGTCATTTCAAAATATATTAACTCAACAATCTCTCCATTTTTGATATGACAAAACTTATTCAATAAACATGTTTAGTTACCCAAAAGCATTATGCACAAACTCCCTCTTTTTGTAAGCTCCCCCTTACTTTTGGCCTCTTAACTCCCCCTTAATTTAATCATTCCTTTAAACCATTAAACATGTTTCTTTAATGTACTTTAAGCCATTAAACTATTAAACATGTTTTAAACCCATGTTCTCTTAACATTCTTCTCCCCCTTTTTGTCATATCAATGGCAATAAAGATATCGAGGCAGTTAATTTTCACAAGAACTGTCATGTCATTTCAAAATGAAAATTCATTATAACACATTTCATAGAACTAACATGTCATAAAATAAGCATTCAAGCAAATGTCGTTTCAAACAACAAGGAGTAAACATGAAAAACTATCTAGTCTATTCCTAGTATCCATGTCCTACGGCGGAGGAGGAAATCGCTCCAGAAGTTCCTCGACGCGAGTACGAGTAACCTGCAGATCATCAAACATCGCCTGCTGTGTGGCATGAAGGTTTGCAAAACCTTCATCCATCTTTCGGTTAAGCTCCATGATCATCGTCACAATCGATGCCATTCCATCAGGTGATGTTGCAGGTGCAGTAGGCTGAGCAGTTGAGGAAGATGGACCCTCAGTAGGTGCAGCAGGTGCAGCAGTGGGCTCAGCTGATGGGTCTTCTTCCATGGCTGTCTCAGGCTGCTGTTCTCGCTTCTTCCTCCATTCCCCTCGAAAGTTCTTGTAATACCCCATGTGGTGAAGTGTACCAATGTTTAAGACACTCTTTGGGAAAGGCACTTCACCAGTTTCACAGCTACAATCGATCCCAAGTCGTTGTAGAAGGTACGCCAACGGTTACGAAAAAACTATCGTGGAGGCTTGTCCGCATACGATCTTCAACCAATTTTCATAAATGAAGTGGACCAGATTGGGTTTTTGACTTGTGGAGTGGATGTGGTGGAGCCAGAATCGATCTAACCTCCTAACTGTGGAGTGACGGGTACCAAATGGCCTGAGGTTCCACGAGATGATAAGGTGGAGTAACCTTGGGTGCATCGGGAGGTCACTCGCCTTATCCCCGGGAAGGTCAAACTCTAAGGGGACTTCTTCCTCTTCATCAGTCAACCCCTCATCTCTCATGGTGAACACTTGGGCTAAAATAGAGGTGTCTATAGGGATCGATTTACCCATGACATACGTTTGAAAACCTAAAATTTTGCAAGCATCATCAGGATCATAGATGAGTTCGGCATTAGAAAAGAATGCCCTGATGATGTTTGGGGGTACGGGGTATTGATTTTGAGAAATGGAAGCCACCCAAATTCTTTCATTTTGGATAGATAAGGAAAATCAATGCGGTTTAAAAACGAGAAATCAATTGTGCGCCAATATTTAATTGGCATGGTCGAGAAATACTCTTCATATCTTTTCCTTTTTGCAGGTGTTTTAAAACACCTATTAAAGGTAGTGACAGAAGAGGGTGGAGCTGTTTGGGAAGAAGACCCTTGATCAGCACTTGGTCAAGGAGGTTTTTGGCCAACTCTCTTGTTGAGTTAATATATTTTGAAATGACAAAAGAAGTAAATTCAATAATATAAAGATGATATAAAAACATGTTTAGAGGTTATCAGTACTAGAACTTAAGTTCCTAGAGATGAGAGATCGATCTGGTAATATGAGAGATCGATCTCCTGGGTTTTCTAGGATGAGAGATCGATCTCATGAAGACATGAGATCGATCTGCTAAGGTTTGAACCTGTACAAAGGTATTGAGGAAGCTAAGATCGATCTATAAGGGTTATGAGATCGATCTGCCTAATACTGGATGATGATGAGATCGATCTGGTAAAGGAAGAGATCGATCTCCCCTAAAACAAAAGGTAAAGGCAGTAGATCGATCTGTAAGATCGATCTGTACGCAAACAGAGAGTTCATGAGATCGATCTGGTATAGAAAGAGATCGATCTCCTCAAAGTCAGAGAGCTAAGGAGATCGATCTGAGTTGATAAGAGATCGATCTCCTCACTACGAGAATACCTGGCAGATCGATCTATAGATCGATCCTGTCTTAAACAGAGAGATTGGAAGATCGATCTGCCTATTCAACAGATTGATCTTCTCTAACATTTTCAAATTGTGAGATTGATCTGCTCATATATGAGATCGATCTCCTTGCTTCATTTTGCCTTGATCTTGCAGGAATTATAACTAAGAGATCAATCTGGTCAAGATGGTAGATCGATCTGGCATTTTACTGGAGGTATCCAACGGCTATTTCTGTAAAAATCTCAATGGGAAAAACAGCATTAAATGCTCCAACTACCAATCCTTAAGTATATAATCAAGCATTGAAGACACTGAGAATCAGAGACCATTGCTGCACATTCTGTACATTCTCAAGAGTTTAATCCCTACATTCCATTTGTCTTCAATTCCCATTTATTGAGTTTGTTGTATAAGCTTGTGTGAAAAAACTGTATTTGTCCTACCCACATTAAAAGCTTGATATTGTATTCATCCTAGCTTTAAGAGTGAAGAGGATTGTTCCTCAGTGAGATAAATTTTGTAAAAGGGTGAATACATCTTTGTATAAAAAGGGTAGAGAAGTTATTCCTTAACCTGAAAAAGGGAGTGTATAACTTTCATTGAAAGTGAGAAAGAAAGCTCTTGACAAGAAGGTCAAGTAGAGAGGACATAGTGTGAGATCTGAGAATTTCAGACATATTTTAATTATGTAATATGAACTTGAAGTGTAATTTATTGAGTTAAGTGAATTGGGGAATGATAATTGAAGATTTATATGTTAAGTGTTTAAAATAAGTGTGAAATTAGAGGACAGATCGATCTGGTGAGTTATAAATGACAAGGAAGGAGGAATTTAAGGAGCAGATCGATCTGGGAGAAGGAGAGATCGATCTGGTGAGTTAAAAAAGACAAGGAAGGAGGAATTTAAGGAGCAGATCGATCTTCAATGGAAGAGGATCGATCTCCTTATGATTCTGTTTGAGAGAAGATCGATCTCATGAGGAAGAGATCGATCTCCAAATGATTCTGTTTGGGAGAAGATCGATCTCCTCAAGGAGCAGATCGATCTCATAAAGCCATAAAGAGATCGATCTCACCCCTCGACAGATCGATCTCCTAGGCATATATTACCCCAAATCGTCCCAAAAATTCAAACGCAGATCGATCTCATCAAGAGCCAGATCGATCTCCTACCTCCAGTCTATATAAGGAACCCCTGTTTTTCTTCTGCAATCTCACTTTCTCTCTCTTCCAACCCCATTTTCACCGAAACCTGGCTTTCTCACTCATCCAAAGCACCCATTTTCAGTCGAATCAGAAGTTGTGGCAAGAAGGAAAGTTGTTCCTCATCAAAAGGAGAACAACATACTTGGAAATCAAAAGACGGATCGAATCGAGGCAAGAGATAAGCTCTCCACAAGTTTTGGGTAATTTTTAAACTTCGATCCTTCTATTTGAGGTGATTTTGGTGATGTTAGTTGTTAGCATTGCGTTGAGATAGCTAAAAGATGATTAGGGATTGATGAAATTTCTATGTGGTTGGAGTGATAATGATATTTGGCAATTTTGGTAATTTTGGGAATTTGAGCTATGAATAGAAATTTAGACAATGTGGTGAATTAGCATATATAATTGGCATGAGAAATGTAGAATGTTGAGATGTTGTGAATGAGAGTGTAGTTTGGGGTAGAGTTACGAGAATCAAGAGATTTGAGGTGTTATGAGTAATTATGCTCGATTTTGAGAATTGAGGTTGATGAGATAATTGAGTATTGATGTTTTAACATCGTTTGGACAGCTCAGGAGTTTCAGAGTGGAATGCGAGGCTAGTCCGTGATACGGGGGAAACGATTGCACTATACGAGGTGCAAAGAGGTAAGGGAAATCTAAACCATTTATGTATGTGATTTGTAAACTATTATAGCATGAATTGTGGTTTATAAAACAAGCATGTTGAGTGTTGTGTTGAGATTTTAATTGCACACGGTTTTATAGCCGGTTGGAGCCCATTATTTTATGTGTTTATAAGCTGAGCGCGAAATTGTTTTATAAACCGTCGAATTTGTGTGAGTAATGAATTGGGCTCTACGTTAAGGCAATATCGAGAATTGAGAAATGTGTGTGTGCTTTGCCGGTTGGAACTCGGTTTTATTATGTTTTGTGTTGAGTACAAAACGGTTTCCAAATGAGTTTTACGAGAGAAAAACCATTATGAGTTCTACGTGAAGGCAAACCAGTCTTGTGTGATAAGACTTAGGTGTGTAATTTTGAGTACACACCGGGCATTGCTCTGGTAGCATGTAAGCCCGATTTCTTCTCCGTTCTGGTAACGTGAGAATAACCCATTCTGTGGCTATGCCACGTATACTTGGTGGCCGTTGCCACGTGAGAAACCCTATTGGTGGCCGTTGCCATGTGAGAAACCCTATTGGTGGCCGTTGCCACGTGATACCCCATTTGGTGGCCATTGCCACGTGAAACCCTATTCTGTGGCTGTGCCACGTGTGAATTTAAATCAGTGGCTATGCCACGTGAGTTAGTGGCTGTGCCACGTGTGAAATTAAATCAGTGGCTATGCCACGTGTGTGCATTATTATTATAGTGATTTTATCACGTATTTGAGAAAGCGTTTATCGCATTATTTTCACATGCTTTGTTTTTGCTCTAGACTGAGCCTTTTTACTTCATGTTTTCACATGATTTGAGATATGAGAATATCGTTTTGAGTACTTTCATGCTATGATTTTCAAATGAGATTAATGAGTTTCACATACAAATAAATATTTTGTGATGTGCATTTTGGTTTATGAAATGAGTTCCTTACCCCCCTTACTGAGCGATTTAGAAGCTCACACTGTTTTCTTTCCCCCCAGAGTTCTTCAAGTGAAAAAGGATCTCCCTGCGACGTACGGAGTAGTGGCTAGTGGAGGACTTGAGCTCCAGGCCATATATATTGTATTTTGAGGTATCTTTTATCTTTTCATGTACCCAGACAATTATTGTAATTGCAGACACTTGATGTATAACATTGTATGGGATGTATTAGGATTAATTAACTTGGAATTGAGTAATGTATACGATACAATATACACTATATTATGATGAGATCCTGAGGCACGATAATTATGATGATGTATGACACTGCACAGGAATGCACCCTTAATTGTGAATTAATGAGTAAAAAGTTTTAAATTTGCCCTATTTTCTGCATTTTCGGGGCGTGACAGAGTTTTCTTGGTATCAGAGCTTAGGGTGTCTAGTACTGTCAGTGTCGGTTAAGTGAAATAGAATACATCCCAAGTGTCTATAATAGTCTGGTCATGAACTGAAATTGAGGATTGAGATTTCAATCGATTCTAATATGTACGCGCAGGAGACGAGTTGAGATAGAGAATGAGTAAATGACGAGGTCGTTCGAGGAGGCAGGCAGAGTCCCCTCCGCCAGTCAGTGTCGGTTAAGTGAAATAGAATACATTCCAAGTGTCTGTAATAGTCTGGTCATGAACTGAAATTGAGGATTGAGATTTCAATCGATTCTAATATGTACGCGCAGGAGACGAGTTGAGATAGAGAATGAGTAAATGACGAGGTCATTCGAGGAGGTAGGCAGAGTCCCCTCCACCACCTGTCCCACAACCAGAGAGTCCTAACTCTCGATTTAATCGGATTGAGACCGATGTGAGGCAAGGTTTTGAGCAGATGGCAGCGTTATTCGCGCAACACTTTGGAGTTAATGCCTCGGATACTACCCCTACACCACCACAAGGACCTCTCATACCCCCAGTGCCTCCCGTCACTCTGCCTGAGGATAGAAGTATGGTCGGACTAAAGGATTTTTTGAAGATGAATCCACCCGCATTTAAGGGAAAGAAGGATCCTACAGAGGCTGAGGAGTGGTTGACGGAATTGAGAATTATATTTGATTTATTGGGGTGCACCGATGCTGAGAGGGTCAGTATGAGTGCCTATATGCTAAAGGGGAGAGCTCGAGATTGGTGGGGTACTACCCAGGGTATTTTGATGTCCCACCATGATGTGATTGGTTGGGAAGAGTTTCAGACAGCCTTTAGGACCCAATATGTACCACGAGCTGCCCAGAGAAAGAAACAGGCCGAGTTTTTGAGTTTGGTACAGGGTGACATGTCTGTGGATGACTATGAGAGCCAATTCACAGCGCTATTGAGATATGACCCAGAGACCTTCAAGAGTGAAGAGCTCTGCACAGAGAAGTTTGTGTATGGGTTGAAGCCCGTCATCGGAGATAGATTGATAGGGCTATGTATTACTGAGGTTGGAGATGCTCTGAGACGAGCACAAGAGATTGAAAGAGGAATTGAGATGGTACAATCCCAGAATGAGCTCAGAGCGGTGAATAGAGATAAGGGCAAGAGGCCAGCACTTTTCCAAACAGAGGCTTGGAGAGGTTCCTTCAGAAGAGGAAGGATTGAGGTACAGAAGGGCAGATTAGAGAGACCCAGAGGTTACCCTAACATTAGAGAGGCCCCTCGAGATGTCAGGCCTGAGACAAGGTTTTGCAAAAATTGTGGCCGAATGCATGAGGAAAGTTGTACTGGGTCGATCCATGGATGTTTTAGATGTGGAGACATGGGTCACATGGTGAAGGATTGCCCTCAACCTCAGAAACCACATGTATTGGAGCCCACTAGACAACAGCCATCAGAGAGTGAATCCCCCGAGACGGGCCACTGCGACAGAGAAAGGGAAGAAACCTGTGGCACAGGGACATGTTTTTGCCCTGATAAGGAGACCGCAGACACTTCGGCAGAAACTATAAGAGGTACACTCTCTGTCTGTAATTATGAGGCTCATGTGTTGATTGATTCAGGATCCACGCATTCATTTATTTTTGAGCATTTTGCATGTAGATTGAACTTGAAGTTTGAACCTCTAGAATACATACTACATGTAAATACCCCTATGCGTGAATCCCAGAGAACTGAGTTAATCTGTAAAGGAATTGAAATAAAGGTGGGAGATAGAGTGATGTTAGCAGATCTAATCCTGTTGAATATTCATGGGTTTGATGTAATTTTGGGAATGGATTGGTTGGCGACCAATCGAGTGAGTTTAGACTGCTACACTAAGATTGTAACTTTCTCCCTACCTGAACCTTACAGTGTACGATTGAGATATTGAGGAAATGAATATGTGGAATTCTAGTAAGTAATTTGAGAATTTTGATATTATTTTGGAGAATATTAAATATGATTGTTCATGTGAAGGTTATGAGACACTCATCTCAGACGATGAGCGGGAACATCCGAGGATTGAGGATATACCTGTGGTTTGTGAATTTTTGGATGTTTTCCCAAATGAATTGCCAGGTTTACCACCAGAGAGAGAGCTGGAGTTTACCATTGATTTAGTACCAGATACTTAGCCGATCTCTAAACCTCATTACAGGATGGCATTAGTGGAACTTGAGGAATTGAAGAAACAACTGCAGGAGTTATTGGATCAAGGGTTTATTAGACCCAGTGTTTCGCCGTGGGGAGCGCCAGTACTATTTGTCAAGAAGAAGGATGGTAGTCTCAGATTATGCGTAGACTACCGGCTGTTGAATAAAGCCACGGTGAAGAATAAATACCCACTACCCAGGATTGATGATCTACTTGATCAGCTAAAAGGGGCCTCAGTCTTTTCTAAGATTGATTTGAGATCGGGCTATCACCAATTGAGGATCAAGGAAAAAGATATTCCAAAGACGGCCTTCAGGACGAGGTATGGCCATTACGAATTTCTGGTGATGTCCTTTGGATTGACGAACGCCCTTGCAGCATTTATGAGATTGATGAACGAGGTGTTCAGAGACTATCTGGATAAATTTGTGATAGTCTTTATTGATGATATCCTGGTGTACTCTCAGTCGTATGAGGAGCATGCACAACATTTGTGGTTAGTACTACAGATACTCCGAGATAAGCAATTATATGGAAAGCTTAGTAAGTGTGAGTTTTGGCTGGATCGAATAGCTTTCCTTGATCATATAGTCTCAGAGGAAGGAGTATCAGTGGACCCAAGCAAGGTGGAGGCTGTGCTTAATTGGGAGAAACCGAGGACAGTTACTGAGGTACGAAGCTTCCTTGGTTTGATAGGGTATTACAGAAGATTTGTGGAAGGATTTTCAAGGATTGCCGCTCCTTTGACTAATCTCACGCGCAAAGAGACTCCATTTATATAGACGGATCAATGTGAGCTCAGTTTTCAGGAATTAAAGAGGAGGTTGACAGCGGCACCTGTGTTAACCATTCCTAAGGGATCAGGAGGATTTTCGGTGTATAGTGATGCATCTCATCAAGGATTGGGGTGTGTGCTGATGCAGCATGGAAGAGTGGTCGCATATGGATCGCAACAGCTGAAAGACCATGAGCGGAATTACCCCACGCACGATTTGGAGTTAGCCGCTGTGGTATTTGCTTTGAAGATCTGGCGACACTACTTATATGGGGAAAGATTCCAGATCTTCACTGATCACAAGAGTTTGAGATATCTCTTTGATCAGAAAGAGTTAAACATGAGACGAAGGAGATGGATGGAACTCCTTAAGGATTATGACTGCGAGATTCATTATCATCCGGGTAAGGCGAATGTAGTTGCTGATGCCCTGAGCAGGAAGAGTATGATATCTGCTATGATGATCAGGGAATGGGATTTGTTAGAGCAGTTCGCCGAACTTCGGATCAGAGTTAAAGAGGTAGAGACTGGATTTTTGACTAGCCTGCAGATCGAGCCCCGGATCATGGATCAGATTAGAACGGGGCAGCGCAGTGATCAGAGATTGATAGATATGGTTAGCCAAGCTGAGCAGAGTTCGCAGTCGGATCTCACCATCAGTGAGGATGGATTGTTGAGATTCGGAGGACGGATTTGTGTACCGGACGATGATACCCTGAGGAGACAGATACTGAGAGAATCCCACTGCTCGCGATACACCATGCACCCAGGGAGTACTAAGATGTACCGAGACTTGAGAAAGGTGTATTGGTGGAGTGGTATGAAGCGAGACGTGGCAGAGTATGTGGCCAGGTGTTTAGTATGCCAGCAAGTGAAAGCTGAGCATCGGAAGCCCGGAGGACTACTACAGCCCTTACCTATACCTACATGGAAATGGGAGCATGTCACTATGGACTTTATTATGGGTTTACCGAGGACCCGAAGAGGTCGTGACGTGATATGGGTCATTGTGGATAGATTGACCAAGAGTGCCCACTTCCTTGCCATCAAGAGCACAGATACTGTGGATACCTTAGCTGAGCTGTATGTCAACGAGATAGCTAGATTACATGGGGCTCCAGTGAGTATTACTTCTGATAGAGATTCCCTATTTACTTCCAGATTTTGGACCCAGTTTTAGGAGTCCATGGGATCTCGATTGAGTTTTAGTACCGCCTATCATCCTCAGACAGATGGTCAGTCAGAGAGGACTATTCAGACCCTGGAGGATATGTTGAGGGCGTGTACGATGGATTTTAAGGGATCATGGGATGATCACCTGCCCCTAGCAGAGTTTGCGTACAATAATAGCTATCATGCAAGTATTGGAATGGCACCCTTTGAGGCTCTATATGGTAGGAGGTGTAGATCCCCTGTAGCTTGGGAAGAAGTCGGTGACAGAAAGATAAATACCCCCGAGCTTGTTGAGCAAGCTGTACAGAGTGTAAAACTCATATGTGAGAGGTTACGGGCTGCACAAAGTAGACAGAAAAGCTACGCGGATGTGCGTAGACGACCACTCGAGTTTACGGTTGGTGATGCAGTATTTCTGAGAATATCACCGAGTAAGGGTATCACGCGATTTGGGAAGAAAGGAAAATTGAGTCCTCGATACATAGGACCATTCGAGATTCTTGAGAGAGTGGGAGAAGTAGCTTACAGATTAGCATTACCCCCACAGATGTCCAGAATACACAATGTTTTACATGTGACTGTGTTGAGGAAGTACCACCCGGACCCTTCTCATGTTATAGAGTATGATGAGATGGACATACAGGAGGACATGAGCTACACTGAGGAACCCGTCTGGATTCTCGATAGAAAGGAGAAGGTACTGAGAACCAAGAGCATCCCATTAGTGAAAGTTTTACAGAAACATCACTCAAGGGAAGAGGCAACATAGGAACTAGAGAGCCTCATGAAGGAGAAATACCCCCATCTCTTTAACTAGTTGAGTTGAATTTGGAGGACCAAATTCTTTTAAGGTGGGGAGGATGTGAGATCTGAGAATTTCAGACATATTTTAATTATGGAATATGAACTTGAAGTGTAATTTATTGAGTTAAGTGAATTGGGGAATGATAATTGGAGATTTATATGTTAAGTGTTTAAAATAAGTGTGAAATTATGAGGACAGATCAATCTGGGAGAAGGAGAGATCGATCTGGTGAGTTATAAATGACAAGGAAGGAGAAATTTAAGGAGCAGATCGATCTGGGAGAAGGAGAGATCGATCTGGTGAGTTAAAAATGACAAGGAAGGAGGAATTTAAGGAGCAGATCGATCTCCAATGGAAGAGGATCGATCTCCTTATGATTCTGTTTGAGAGAAGATCGATCTCATGAGGAAGAGATCGATCTCCAAATGATTCTGTTTGGGAGAAGATTGATCTCCTCAAGGAGCAGATCGATCTCATAAAGCCATAAAGAGATCGATCTCACCCCTCGACAGATCGATCTCCTAGGCATAAATTACCCCAAATCGTCCCAAAAATTCAAACACAGATCGATCTCATCAAGAGCCAGATCGATCTCTTACCTCCAGTCTATATAAGGAACCCCTGGTTTTCTCCTGCAATCTCACTTTCTCTCTCTTCCAACCCCATTTTCACCGAAACCTAGCTTTCTCACTCATCCAAAGCACCCATTTTCGGCCGAATCAGAAGTTGTGGCAAGAAGGAAAGTTGTTCCTCATCAAAAGGAGAACAACATACTTGGAAATCGAAAGATGGATCGAATCGAGGTAAGAGATTAGCTCTCCACAAGTTTTGGGTAATTTCTAAACTTCGATCCTTCTATTTGAGGTGATTTTGGTGATGTTAGTTGTTAGCATTGCGTTGAGATAGCTGAAAGATGATTAGGGATTGATGAAATTTCTATATGGTTGGAGTGATAATGATATTTGGCAATTTTGGTAATTTTGGGAATTTGAGCTATGAATAGAAATTTAGACAATGTGGTGAATTAGCATAGATAATTGGCATGAGAAATGTAGAATGTTGAGATGTTGTGAATGAGAGTGTAGTTTGGGGTAGAGTTACGAGAATCAAGAGATTTGAGGTGTTATGAGCAATTATGCTCGATTTTGAGAATTGATGTCACGCCCCGAATATGCGGAAAATAGGGCAAATTTAAAACTTTTTACTCATTAATTCACAATTAAGAGTGTATTCCTGTGCAGTGTCATACATCATCATAATTATCATACCTCAGGATCTCAACATCATATAACGTATATTGTACCGTATACAAATACTCAATTCCAAGTTAATTAAATCCTAATACATCCCATATAATGTCATACATCAAGTGTCTGCAAATACATTAATAGTCTGGGTACATGAAAAGATAAATATACCTCAAGGTACAAATTATGTAGCCTGGAGCTCGAATCCTCCACTAGCCACTACTCCGTACGTCGCAGGGAAGTCCTTATTCACTTGAAGAACTCTGGGGGGGGAAAGAAAAACAGGGTGAGCTTCTAAATCACTCAGTAAGGGGGGTAGGGGACTCATTTCATAAATCAAAATGCACATCACAAAGCATTTATTTGTATGTGAAACTCATTTGAAAACCATAGCATGAAAATACTCAAAACGACACTCTCATGTGTCAAGTCATGTGAAAACATGAAGTAAAAAGGCTCACTCTAGAGCAAAACAAAGCATGTGAAAACAACGCGTTAAACGCTTTCTCAAATAACGTGGCATAGCCACTGATTTAAAATCACACGTGGCATAGCCACAATACACACGTGGCAAAGCCACCGAATTATTTTCTCACGTGGCATAGCCACAAAATAGGGTTTCTCAATGTGGCACTGCCACCAATGGGGTTTCTCAACGTGGCACTGCCACCAAAGGGGTTTTCTCAACGTGGCACAGCCACCAATGGGGCTTTCTCAACGTGGCACTGCCACCAAAGGGGTTTTCTCAACGTGGCACAGCCACCAATGGGGTTTTCTCAACGTGGCACTGCCACCAATGGGGTATACATGGCACAGCCACCGATGGGGTATACGTGGCACAGCCACCGATGGGGTATAACGTGACACAGCCACCAATGGGGTATACGTGGCACAGCCACCGATGGGGTATAACGTGGCACAGCCACCAATGGGGTATACGTGGCACAGCCACCGATGGGGTATAATGTGGCACAGCCACCAATGGGGTATACGTGGCACAGCCACCGAATAGGTCATTCTCACGTTACCAGAACGGAGAAGAAATCGGGCTTACATGCTACCAGAGCAATGCCCGGTGTGTACTCACCACTACACACCTCAGTCTTATCACATAAGACGGGTCTGCCTTCACGTAGAACTCGTAATGGTTTCTCTCTCATAAAACTCATTTGAAAACCGTTTTGTACTCAACACAAAACGTAATAAAAATCGAGTTCTAACCGGCAAAGCACACGCACACATTTCTCAAATCTCAATGTTGCCTTAACGTAGAGCCCAGTTATAAACTCATAAAACATTGGGCTCCAACCGGCTATAAAATCGTGTGCAGTTCAAATCTCAACACAAAACTCTCAACATGCTTGTTTATAAATCATAAATCATGCTATAACAGTTTACAAATCACATACACAAATGGTTTAGATTTCCCATACCTCTTTGCACCTCGTATAGTGAAATCGTTCCCCCGTATCACGGACTAGCCTCGCATTCCACTCTGGAACTCCCGAGCTGTCCAAACGATGTTAAAAACATCAATACTCAACATCACATAAACTTCAATTCTCAAAATCGAGCATAATTGCTCATAACACCTCAAATCCCTTGATTCTCGTAACTCAACCCTAAACTACAACCTCATTCTCAATACCTCAACGTTCGATATCTCTAATACCAATTATCTAAGCTAATTTACCACCTTGTCTATATTTCCGTTTATAGCACAATCCTCAAAATTGCCACAATTTCCAAATATCAACATTAATCCCACTACATTACAATCTCATCAATCCCTAATCATTCCTCAACTATTTCAACACGATTACAACCACCAATAACATCAAAAATCAGCTCAAATATCAAGATCGAGGTTTAGAAATTACCCAAAGCTTGTGAGACGCACAACTCACGCCTCGATCCGATTTGTCCTTCGATTTCCAAGTATGTTGTTCTCCCTTTGATGAGGAACAACTTTCCTTCTTTCCACAATAGCTGATTCGACCGGAAATGGGGGATTTAGAGGAGTGAGAAACTAGGTTTTCGGAAAAATGGAGGTTTGGAAGAGAGAGAAAGTGAAATTTCAGGAGAAAACACAGGTTCCTTATATAGACTGGAGGTAGGAGATCGATCTGCCTCTTGATGAGATCGATCTGTGTTTGAAATTTGGGGACGATCTGGGCAATTTTATGCCTAGGAGATCGATCTGTCGAAGGGTGAGATCGATCTCTTTATGGCTTTATGAGATCGATCTGCTCCTAAGGAGATCGATCTTCTCCCCAAACAGAAGCATTTGGAGATCGATCTCCTCCTCATGAGATCGATCTTCTCTCAAACAGATTCATTTGGAGATCGATCTCTTCCTCATGAGATCGATCCCTTCTCAAACAGATTCATAAGGAGATCGATCTCTTCCATTGGAGATCGATCTGCTCCTCAAATTTCTCCTTCCTCGTCATTTTTAACTCACCAGATCGATCTCTCCTTCTCCCAGATCGATCTGTCGTCATGCTTCATGCTCATTTTACACATTTTAACACATAAATCTCCAATTATAATTCCCACAATTCACTTAGCTCAATAAATTATACTCAAATTATTATTACATCAATAAAATATGTCTGAAATTCTTAGATCTCACATCCTCCCCACCTTAAAAGAATTTGGTCCTCCAAATTCAACTCAACTAGTCAAAATAGATGGGGGTATTTCTCCTTCATGAGACTCTCTAGTTCCCACGTCGCTTCTTCCCTTGAGTGATGCTTCCACAAGACTTTCACTAATGGGATGCTCTTGGTTCTCAGTACCTTCTCTTTTCTATCGAGAATCCGGACGGGTTCCTCAATGTAGCTCATGTCCTCCTGTATGTCCATCTCATCATACTCTATGACATGAGAAGGGTCCGGGTGGTACTTCCTCAACATAGATACATGAAAAACATTGTGTATTCCAGACATCTGTGGGGGTAATGCTAATCTGTAAGCTACCTCACCCACTTTCTCAAGAATCTCAAATGGTCCTATGTATCGAGGACTCAATTTCCCTTTCTTCCCAAATCGCATGATACCCTTGCTCGGTGATACTCTCAGAAATACTGCATCACCAACATCAAACTCGAGTGGCCGTCTACGCACATCCGCGTAGCTTTTCTGTCTACTCTGTGCAGCCCGTAACCTCTCACATATGAGTTTCACACTCTGTACGGCTTGCTCAACAAGCTCGGGAGCATTTATCTTTCTGTCACCGACTTCTTCCCAAGCTACAGGGGATCTACACCTCCTACCATATAGAGCCTCAAAAGGTGCCATTCCAATACTCGCATGATAGCTGTTATTGTACGCAAACTCTGCTAGGGGCAGGTGATCATCCCATGATCCCTTAAAATCCATCGTACACGCCCTCAACATATCCTCCAGGGTCTGAATAGTCCTCTCTGACTGACCATCTGTCTGAGGATGATAGGCGGTACTAAAACTCAATCGAGATCCCATGGACTCCTGAAACTGGGTCCAAAATCTGGAAGTAAAGCGGGAATCTCTATCCGAAGTAATACTCACTGGAGCCCCATGTAATCTAGCTATCTCGCTGACATATAGCTCAGCTAAGGCATCCACAGTATCTGTGCTCTTGATGGCAAGGAAGTGGGCACTCTTGGTCAATCTATCCACAATGACCCATATCGCGTCACGACCTCTTCGGGTCCTCGGTAAACCCATAATAAAGTCCATAGTGACATGCTCCCATTTCCATGTAGGTATAGGTAAGGGCTGTAGTAATCCTCCGGGCTTTCGATGCTCAGCTTTCACTTGCTGGCATACTAAACACCTGGCCACATACTCTGCCACATCTCGCTTCATACCACTCCACCAATACACCTTTCTCAAGTCTCGGTACATCTTAGTACTTCCTGGGTGCATGGTGTATCGCGAGCAGTGGGATTCTCTCAATATCTGTCTCTTCAGGGTATCATCGTCCGGTACACAAATCCGTCCTCTGAATCTCAACAATCCATCCTCACTGATGGTGAGATCCGACTGCGAACTCTGCTCAGCTTGGCTAACCATATCTATCAATCTCTGATCACTGCGCTGCCCAGTTCTAATCTGATCCATGATCCTGGGCTCTATCCGCAGGCTAGCCAAAAATCCAGTCTCTACCTCTTTAACTCTGATCCGAAGTTCGACGAACTGCTCTAACAAATCCCATTCCCTGATCATCATAGCAGATATCATACTCTTCCTGCTCAGGGCATCAGCAACTACATTCGCCTTACCCGGATGGTATAGAATCTCGCAGTCATAATCCTTAAGGAGTTCCATCCATCTCCTTTGTCTCATGTTTAACTCTTTCTGATCAAAGAGATATCTCAAACTCTTGTGATCAGTGAAGATCTGGAATCTTTCCCCATATAAGTAATGTCGCCAGATCTTCAAAGCAAATATCACAGCGGCTAACTCCAAATCATGCGTGGGATAATTCCGCTCATGGTCTTTCAGTTGTCGCGATCCATATGCAACCACTCTTCCGTGCTGCATAAGCACACACCCCAATCCTTGGTGAGATGCATCACTATACACCGAGAATCCTCCTGATCCCTCGGGAATAGTTAACACAGGTGCCGCTGTCAATCTCCTCTTTAACTCTTGAAAATTGAGCTCACATTGATCAGTCCATATGAACGGAGTCTCCTTACGCGTGAGCTTAGTCAAAGGAGCGGCAATCCTCGAGAATCCTTCCACAAATCTCCTGTAATACCCTGCCAAACCAAGGAAGCTTCGTATCTCAGTCACTGTCCTCGGTCTTTCCCAATTAAGCACAGCTGCTATTTTACTCGGATCCACTGATACTCCTTCCTCTGAGACTACATGCCCAAGGAAAGCTATCCGGTTCAGCCAAAATTCACACTTACTAAGCTTTCCGTACAATTGCTTATCTCGGAGTATCTGAAGTACTAACCACAAATGCTGTGCATGCTCCTCATACGACCGAGAGTACACCAGGATATCATCGATAAAGACTATCACAAACTTATCCAGATAGTCTCTGAACACATCGTTCATCAATCTCATGAATGCTGCAGGGGCGTTCGTCAATCCAAAGGACATCACCAGAAATTCGTAATGGCCATACCTTGTTCTAAAGGCCGTCTTTGGAATATCTTCCTCCTTGATCCTCAATTGGTGATAGCCCGATCTCAAATCAATCTTAGAAAAGACTGATGCCCCTCTCAGCTGATCAAGTAGATCATCAATCCTGGGTAGTGGGTATTTATTCTTCACCGTGGCTTTATTCAACAGCCGGTAGTCTACGCATAATCTGAGACTACCATCCTTCTTCTTAACAAATAGTACTGGTGCTCCCCACGGCGAAACACTGGGTCTAATAAACCCTTGATCCAATAACTCCTGCAGTTGCTTCTTCAATTCCTCAAGTTCCACTAATGCCATCCTGTAGGGACGTTTAGAGATCGGCTGAGTATCCGGTACCAAATCAATGGTAAACTCCAGCTCTCTCTCTGGTGGTAAACCTGGCAATTCATCTGGGAAAACATCCAGAAATTCGCAAACCACAGGTATATCCTCAATCCTCGGGTGTTCCCGCTCATCATCTGAGATGAGTGTCTCATAACCTTCACATGAATAATCATATTTAATAATCTCCAAAATAATGTTAAAATTCTCAAATGACTTACTAGAATTCCATATATACATTTCCTCAATATCTCAACCGTACACTGTAAGGTTCAGGTAGGGAGAAAGTTACAATCTTAGTGTAGCAGTCTAAACTCACTCGATTGGTTGCCAACCAATCCATTCCCAGAATTACATCAAACCCATGTATACTCAACATGATTAGATCTGCTAACATCACTCTATCTCCCACCTTAATTTCACACCCTCTACAGATTAACTCAGTTCTCTGGGATTCATGCATAGGGGTATTTACATGTAGTATATATTCTAGAGGTTCAAACTTCAAGTTTAATCTACATGCAAAATGCTCAGAAATAAACGAATGCGTGGATCCTGAATCAAGCAACACATGAGCCTCATAATTACAGACAGAGAGTGTACCTCTTATAGTTTCTGCCGAAGCGTCTGCGGTCTCCTTATCCAGGGCAAACACTCGTCCCTGTGCCACAGGTTTCTTCCCTTTCTCTGCCGCAGTAGCCCGTCTCCGGGGATCCACTCTCTGAGGCTGTTGTCTAGTGGGCTCCGGAGCATGTGGTATCTGAGGTTGGGGACAGTCTTTCACTCTGTGACCCATGTCACCACATCTGAAACATCCATGGATCGACCCAGTACAACTTTCCTCATGCGATCGGCCACAATCTCTACAAATCCTCATCTCCGGCCTGACATATCGAGGGGCCTCCTTGATAATAGGATAGGCTCTGGGTCTCTCCAATCTGTCCTTCTGCACCTCAATCCTTCCTCTTCTGAAGGAACCTCTCCGAGCCTCTGACTGGAAAAGTGCTGGCCTCTTGCCCTTATCTCTATTCACCGCTCTGAGCTCATTCTGGGATTGTACCATCTCAATCCCTCTTTCAACCTCTTGTGCTCGTCTCAGAGCATCTCCAAACTCGGTAATACATAGCCCCATCAGTCTATCTCTAATAACGGGCTTCAACCCATACACAAACTTCTCTGTGCGGAGCTCTTCACTCTTGAAGGTCTCTGGGTCATATCTCAGTAGTGCGGTGAATTGGCTCTCATAGTCATCCACCGACATGTCACCCTGTACCAAACTCAAAAACTCGGCCTGTTTCCTTCTCTGGGCGGCTCGTGGTACATATTGGGTTCTAAAAGCTGTCTGGAACTCTTCCCAACCAATCACATCCTGGTGGGACATCAAGATACCCTGGGTAGTACTCCACCAATCTCGAGCTCTCCCCTTCAGCATATAGGCACTCATACTGACTCTCTCAGCATCGGTGCATTCCAGTAAATCAAATATAACCCTCAACTCCATCAACCACTCCTCAGCCTCTGTAGGATCCTTCTTTCCCTTAAATGCGGGTGGATTCATCTTCAGAAATTCCTTTAGTCGGACCTTACTTCTGTCCTCAGGCTGAGTGACGGGAGGCACTGGGGGTATGGGAGGTCCTGGTGGTGGTGTAGAGGTAGTATCCGAGGCATTAACTCCAAAGTGTTGCGCGAATAGCGCCGCCATCTGCTCAAAACCTTGCCTCACATCGGTCTCAATCCGATTAAATCGAGAGTTAGGACTCTCTGGTTGTGGGACAAGTAGTGGAGGGGACTCTGCCTGCCTCCTCGAACGACCTCGTCGTTTACTCATTCTCAATCTCAACTGGTCTCCTGCGCGTACATATCACAATCGATTGAAATCTCAATCCTCAATTTCAGTTCATGACCAGACTATTACAGACACTTGGGATATATTCTATTTCACTTAACCGACACTGACAGTACTAGACACCCTAAGCTCTGATACCAAGAAAACTCTGTCACGCCCCGAATATGCGGAAAATAGGGCAAATTTAAAACTTTTTACTCATTAATTCACAATTAAGAGTGTATTCCTGTGCAGTGTCATACATCATCATAATTATCATGCCTCAGGATCTCAACATCATATAACGTATATTGTACCGTATACAAATACTCAATTCCAAGTTAATTAAATCCTAATACATCCCATATAATGTCATACATCAAGTGTCTGCAAATACATTAATAGTCTGGGTACATAAAAAGATAAATATACCTCAAGGTACAAATTATGTAGCCTGGAGCTCGAATCCTCCACTAGCCACTACTCCGTACGTCGCAGGGAAGTCCTTATTCACTTGAAGAACTCTGGGGGGGAAAGAAAAACAGGGTGAGCTTCTAAATCGCTCAGTAAGGGGGGTAGGGGACTCATTTCATAAACCAAAATGCACATCACAAAGCATTTATTTGTATGTGAAACTCATTTGAAAACCATAGCATGAAAATACTCAAAACGACACTCTCATGTGTCAAGTCATGTGAAAACATGAAGTAAAAAGGCTCACTCTAGAGCAAAACAAAGCATGTGAAAACAACGCGTTAAACGCTTTCTCAAATAACGTGGCATAGCCACTGATTTAAAATCACACGTGGCATAGCCACAATACACACGTGGCAAAGCCACCGAATTATTTTCTCACGTGGCATAGCCACAAAATAGGGTTTCTCAACGTGGCACTGCCACCAATGGGGTTTCTCAACGTGGTACTGCCACCAAAGGGGTTTTCTCAACGTGGCACAGCCACCGATGGGGTTTTCTCAACGTGGCACTGCCACCAAAGGGGTTTTCTCAACGTGGCACAGCCACCAATGGGGTTTTCTCAACGTGGCACTGCCACCAATAGGGTATACGTGGCACAGCCACCGATGGGGTATACGTGGCACAGCCACCGATGGGGTATAACGTGGCACAGCCACCAATGGGGTATACGTGGCACAGCCACCGATGGGGTATAACGTGGCACAGCCACCAATGGGGTATACGTGGCACAGCCACCGATGGGGTATAACGTGGCACAGCCACCAATGGGGTATACGTGGCACAGCCACCGAATAGGTCATTCTCACGTTACCAGAACGGAGAAGAAATCGGGCTTACATGCTACCAGAGTAATGCCCGGTGTGTACTCACCACTACACACCTCAGTCTTATCACATAAGACGGGTTTGCCTTCACGTAGAAATCGTAATGGTTTCTCTCTCATAAAACTCATTTGAAAACTGTTTTGTACTCAACACAAAACGTAATAAAAACCGAGTTCTAACCGGCAAAGCACACGCACACATTTCTCAAATCTCAATGTTGCCTTAACGTAGAGCCCAGTTATAAACTCATAAAACATTGGGCTCCAACCGGCTATAAAATCATGTACAGTTCAAATCTCAACACAAAACTCTCAACATGCTTGTTTATAAATCATAAATCATGCTATAACAGTTTACAAATCACATACACAAATGGTTTAGATTTCCCTTACCTCTTTGTACCTCGTATAGTGCAATCGTTCCCCCGTATCACGGACTAGCCTCGCATTCCACTCTGGAACTCCCGAGCTGTCCAAACGATGTTAAAAACATCAATACTCAACATCACATAAACTTCAATTCTCAAAATCGAGCATAATTGCTCATAACACCTCAAATCCCTTGATTCTCGTAACTCAACCCTAAACTACAACCTCATTCTCAATACCTCAACGTTCGATATCTCTAATACCAATTATCTAAGCTAATTTACCACCTTGTCTATATTTCCGTTTATAGCACAATCCTCAAAATTGCCACAATTTCCAAATATCAACATTAATCCCACTACATTACAATCTCATCAATCCCTAATCATTCCTCAACTATTTCAACACGATTACAACCACCAATAACATCAAAAATCAGCTCAAATATCAAGATCGAGGTTTAGAAATTACCCAAAGCTTGTGAGACGCACAACTCACGCCTCGATCCGATTTGTCCTTCGATTTCCAAGTATGTTGTTCTCCCTTTAATGAGGAACAACTTTCCTTCTTTCCACAATAGCTGATTCGGCCGAAAATGGGGGATTTGGAGGAGTGAGAAACTAGGTTTTCGAAAAAATGGAGGTTTGAAAGAGAGAGAAAGTGAAATTTCAGGAGAAAACACAGGTTCCTTATATAGACTGGAGGTAGGAGATCGATCTGCCTCTTGATGAGATCGATCTGTGTTTGAAATTTGGGGACGATCTGGGCAATTTTATGCCTAGGAGATCGATCTGTCGAAGGGTGAGATCGATCTCTTTATGGCTTTATGAGATCGATCTGCTCCTAAGGAGATCGATCTTCTCCCCAAACAGAAGCATTTGGAGATCGATCTCCTCCTCATGAGATCGATCTTCTCTCAAACAGATTCATTTGGAGATCGATCTCTTCCTCATGAGATCGATCCCTTCTCAAACAGATTCATAAGGAGATCGATCTCTTCCATTGGAGATCGATCTGCTCCTCAAATTTCTCCTTCCTCGTCATTTTTAACTCACCAGATCGATCTCTCCTTCTCCCAGATCGATCTGTCGTCATGCTTCATGCTCATTTTACACATTTTAACACATAAATCTCCAATTATAATTCCCACAATTCACTTAGCTCAATAAATTATACTCAAATTATTATTACATCAATAAAATATGTCTGAAATTCTCAGATCTCACAATTGAGGTTGGTGAGATAATTGAGTATTGATGTTTTAACATCGTTTGGACAGCTCGGGAGTTCCAGAGTGGAATGCGAGGCTAGTCCGTGATACGGGGGAAACGATTGCACTATACGAGGTGCAAAGAGGTAAGGGAAATCTAAACCATTTATGTATGTGATTTGTAAACTATTATAGCATGAATTGTGGTTTATAAAACAAGCATGTTGAGTGTTGTGTTGAGATATAATTGCACACGGTTTTATAGCCGGTTGGAGCCCATTATTTTATGTGTTTATAAGCTGAGCGTGAAATTACTTTATAAACCGTCGAATTTGTGTGAGTAATGAATTGGGCTCTACGTTAAGGCAATATCGAGAATTGAGAAATGTGTGTGTGCTTTGCCAGTTGGAACTCGGTTTTATTATGTTTTGTGTTGAGTACAAAACGGTTTCCAAATGAGTTTTACGAGAGAAAAACCATTATGAGTTCTACGTGAAGGCAAACCAGTCTTGTGTGATAAGACTTAGGTGTGTAATTTTGAGTACACACCGGGCATTGCTCTGGTAGCATGTAAGCCAGATTTCTTCTCCGTTCTGGTAACGTGAGAATAACCCATTCTGTGGCTATGCCACATATACTTGGTGGCCGTTGCCACGTGAGAAACCCTATTGGTGGCCGTTGCCATGTGAGAAACCCTATTGGTGGTTGTTGCCACGTGATACCCCATTTGGTGGCCGTTGCCACGTGAAACCCTATTCTGTGGCTGTGCCACGTGTGAATTTAAATCAGTGGCTATGCCACGTGAGTTAGTGGTTGTGCCACGTGTGAAATTAAATCAGTGGCTATGCCACATGTGTGCATTATTATTATAGTGATTTTATCACGTATTTGAGAAAGCGTTTATCGCATTATTTTCACATGCTTTGTTATTGCTCTAGACTGAGCCTTTTTACTTCATGTTTTCACATGATTTGAGATATGAGAATATCGTTTTGAGTACTTTCATGCTATGGTTTTCAAATGAGATTAATGAGTTTCACATACAAATAAATATTTTGTGATGTGCATTTTGGTTTATGAAATGAGTTCCTTACCCCCCTTACTGAGAGATTTAGAAGCTCACCCTGTTTTCTTTCCCCCCAAAGTTCTTCAAGTGAAAAAGGATCTCCCTGCGACGTACGGAGTAGTGGCTAGTGGAGGACTTGAGCTCCAGGTCATATATATTGTATTTTGAGGTATCTTTTATCTTTTCATGTACCCAGACAATTATTGTAATTGCAGACACTTGATGTATAACATTGTATGGGATGTATTAGGATTAATTAACTTAGAATTGAGTAATGTATACGATACAATATACACTATATTATGATGAGATCCTGAGGCATGATAATTATGATGATGTATGACACTGCACAGGAATGCACCCTTAATTGTGAATTAATGAGCAAAAAGTTTTAAATTTGCCCTATTTTTTGCATTTTCGGGGTGTGACACGTAGGCAAGAGATTGGCCGAACCTCTATAAACTACTGTGTTTGATATTCTCTTCCTTATCTTACTTTAATTTATTTCATTACATTATATTGCCTTTTCATTATTTGTTAATTAAGTTCGAAATAGTTTAAATTTGCCATTAACTTTAGAAAACTGATTCACCCCCCCTCTCGGTAGAGCCAACAATTGGTATAAGAGCTAGGACTCTTTGATCACATAGGAATAACTTCCTAAGAGTTCACAACAATGTAGCAACTAGCTTAGTAGGAGAGGGGCACTCTACGGTTAGGCCTCCTATGTTCAATGGGGAACATTATGCTTATTGGAAGACTAGGATGATGTTATTCATTCAAGCAAATGATTATGAGGTATGGAGGATTATCACTAAAAGAACTCAAATCCTTACAAAAAGAATAGAGGGAAGAGATATCCCTAAAGAAGAAGATGAATGGGATTCAAATGATGTTAATGTGCTCAGCTAAATGCTAAGGCCATGCAAACCCTTTTTTGTGCTTTAGGGTCAAATGAATACAATAGAGTCTCCGGTTGTGACAATGCCAAACAAATTTGGGACAAATTGGCAATAACTCATGAAGGTATAACCCAAGTAAAGGAGACTAAGGTAGGAATGCTCACACATGACTATAAGCTATTTAGGATGAAAGATGGAGAGTCAATCAGTGATATGTTCACTAGATTCATTGATGTAATTAATGAATTAAAATCATTAGGAAAAATATACTCTAATATAGAAATGGTCAAGAAAATATTAAATAGTCTACCTAAATCATGGGAAGCTAAAGTGATTGCAATTGAGAAATCTAAGGATCCTCACACATTGTCACTAGATGAATTAATAGGATCACTACTCACTTATGAGATGCAGTTGAGAAGAAATGAAGAGCCACCCAAGAAAGTGGGAGTTGCTCTAAAATCTACTACTTAAAAGGAAAATAAAAATGAGAGTGGTAGTGAAGAACATCTTGAGATGGCAATGTTTGCCAAAAGATTTAACAAATTCATGAGAATGAGAGCAAGTGGTAGTAATAGGAGAAACCACAAGAAAGATCAAGAAGAGGTAGGTAGAAAAGATACAATTATGTGTTATGAATGTAAAAAACCAGGACACATTAAGTTTAACTACCCTCTTCTTAAAAGGTCCAATGATAGGTTCCACAAAAAGAAGGCAATGGAGGCTACATGGAGCGACAGTAACTGCTCCGATGATGATTCAAATGAGGACAATGCCAACTTGTGCTTCATGGCTATTGAGGATGAAAAGGTAACTTCAAACCTCAATGAATACTCTTTTGATGAATTGCAAGATGCCTTTGATGATCTTGCATTGGAATATGAATGCATGAGTATGAAATATAAAAAAGATAATATCTAAATTGAAGAAAGAAAATGAGTTAATGCTAGAGGACAAATTAGAATGTGAAAAGAAACTAGAAATTACAAATCTTGAAATTTGTAACCTAAAAGAAAAAATAGTAACTTACATAATTCTTTTAATAGGTTCTATATGGGTCAACAAAAGTTAGATAACATGCTAGAAACTCAAAGGGCATTCTTTGATAAAAATGGGTTAGGATATAATGCAAAAAGTAGAGAGACTTATCTAAAAAGCTTCATTGCTAGAAAAAGCATGAATAAACCTTCAACTATTTGTTCATATTGTAATAGAAGGGGACATGCATCACATAATTGCAATAAGAAGTTGACCACTCTTAAGGGAAGGATAGTAAAAAGAATTTGGGTTCCAAAAGAAATAATTAATTCAAAAGATTTTAATGCATTGGTAAAATGGATCCAAAGGGATCAAGAATTGCTTTCACTAACCTCGAAGGACCCAAGAGAATTTGGGTACCTAAAACATGAGTTTAAATTTTGATTGTAGGTGATTGAGCATTGTCATAAAGCTAAAACAAAGGAAACTTGGTACTTGGACAGTGGACGCTCAAGGCACATGACGGGTGATAGAAGCCACTTCAACTCATTTAAATCAAAGGTTGGTGGAGAAGTCACATTTGGGGACAACTCCAAAGGCCAAGTTGAAGGAAGTGGTTCAATAGGTAATGACTACTTTTCATTAGAAAAAGTATTGCTTGTTAGGGGTCTAAAGCATAACTTACTAAGCATAAGTCAACTTTGTGATAAAGGTTACAAAGTAATTTTTGATTGCATGAAATGTCATGTTATAGATCCTAAGTCAAATAAAGTTCTTTTCCTAGGCCATAGGCAAGGTAATATATACATTGTCTATCTTAATGAACTTAAAAATGAAAACATATGTCTAATGGTAGACAAAGAAAAAGAACCTTGGTTGTGGCATAGAAGACTAGGTCATGCTAGCATGCATGTGTTATCCAAGTTAGCTAGAAAAGATCTAGTTATAGGATTACCTAAGTTGTCCTTTGACTATGACAAAATATGCGAAGCGTGTGTTAAAGGAAAACATAAAAGGACAACATTTAAGCCTAAGAATAGTATATCTACCACTAGGCCTCTTCAATTACTCCACCTAGATCTTTTTGGACCAATTAGAACAACAAGCTTAGGTGGGAAACATTATGGATTTGTAATAGTTGATGATTACACTAGGTTCACTTGGGTGTTCTTTCTGAGAGTGAAAAATGAAGTTTTAGAAAAGTTCATAGCTTATACAAAAGTGACTCAAAATGAAAAAGGATACACAATAACTAGTATTAGAAGTGATCATGGTGAGGAGTTTGAAAATATAGGATTTGATGAGTATTGCAATGATAAAGGAATTAGCCATAATTTTTCAGCCCCTAGGACACCACAACAAAATGGAGTAGTTGAGAGAAGAAATAGAACATTGGAAGAAATGGCTAGAAACCATGTTGTGTGAGAATAATTTACCAAAATATTTTTGGGCTGAAGCTATAAATACATCTTGCTATATCATTAATAGAGCCATGATTAGACCAATTTTAAAGAAAACTCCTTATGAGCTTTACAAAGGTAAGAAGCCTAACATTAGCTACTTCTATCCCTTTGGCTGCAAATGTTTTGTCTTAAATAATGGGAAGGATAATTTAGAAAACTTTGATGCCAAGAGTGATGAGGGAATTTTTCTAGGATATTCCTTGAATTCAAAGGCTTATAGAGTATATAACAAAAAAACATTGATGGTTGAAGAATCAATTCATGTAATATTTGATGAGTCAAATGATTTATCTAAAGATTCGACCAATGATGAGGATGTTGGAATATTTGATGAAAACTTGGAGGAAATTCCAAACTTAGAAGATGATTTATTAGAAAAACTTGACTTGAATAAAGAAGATGAAGAAGAAATAGAGATATTAGAGAGAGAGTCTAGAGCATAAGAGAATTATGATATGTAAAAGATTGTGAAATAGTAGGAGATCCAACTCTTGGAGTTAGAACTAGATCATCTCTAAGGAATGTGTGTCAATATATAGCCTTTGTATCTCAAATAGAACCTAGAAATGTCAATGAAGCCTTAGATGACAATAATTAGTTCTTAGTAATGCAAGAAGAATTAAATCAATTTGAGAGAAGCAAAGTGTGGAAACTAGTTCCTAGGCCTAGTGATCACTCTATAATTGGAACTAAATGGATATTCAAGAACAAGATGGATGAAAATAGCGTGATCATAAGAAACAAGGCTAGGTTAGTTGCACAATGCTATAGAAAAGAAGAAGGAATAGACTATGATGAAACTTATGCACCGGTAGCTAGATTAGAAGCAATTAGAATGCTACTTGCCTTTGCATGTTATAAAAACTTCAAATTATATCAAATGGATGTAAAGAGTGCATTCTTAAATGGTTTCATTAATGAAGAAGTCTATGTTGAGCAACCTCCTGGTTTTGAGAGTCATGAATTTCCTGAACATGTATTCAAACTCTCTAAGGCACTTTATGGTTTGAAACAAGCTCCTAGATCATGGTATAAAAGGCTGTCAAAATTTCTAATAGAAAAAGGATTTACAAGAGGAAAAGTAGATACCACTTTATTTATCAAAAGTAAAAATAAGGATTTACTAGTTGTTTAAGTGTATGTAGATGATATTATTTTTGGATCAACTAATGAATCTTTATGCCAAGAGTTTGCTAAGATCATGCAAGGTGAATTTGAAATGAGCATGATGGGAGAGCTCACTTTCTTCTTGGAACTTCAAGTGAAGCAAACAAAGTATGGAACCTTCATCAATCAAGCAAAATATACTAAGGAATTGCTCAAGCGATTTGGAATGGACAATTGCAAACCTCAAGCAACTCCAATGGGCACCAACATCAAGCTTGACAAAGATGAAAGTGGTAAGTGTGTTGACACTAAACTCTATAGGTCTATGATTGGTTCATTGCTCTATTTAACTGCAAGTAGACCAGATATTTTGTTTAGTGTATGCCTTTGTGCTAGATTTCAATCCTCTCCTAGGGAATCGCATTTATTAGCAACTAAAAGGATCTTTAGATACCTTAAAGACACTCCCTCTCTAGGACTTTGGTACCCCAAGGACTCCACTTTTACACTTCATACATTTTCTGATGCAAACTTTGGGGGCTGCAAAATAGATAGGAAAAGTACTTCAGGTACATGTCAATTCTTAGGGAATAGATTAATCTCATGGTTCTCTAAGAAACAAAATAGTGTGGCTCAGTCCACAACTGAAGCTGAATACATAGCTGCAGGTAGTTGTAATGCTCAAGTGTTGTGGATTAAACAACAAATGAAAGACTATGGTATTGACATGAAACAAGTCTCTATTAAATGTGATAATACCAGTGCCATCAATTTATCTAAAAATCCTATTCAACACTCTAGAACTAAGCACATAGAGATTAGGCACCATTTTATTAGGGACCATGTTCAAAAGGGAGATATAATTCTAGAGTACATTGACACTTTACATCAAATAGCTGATATATTCACCAAACCTCTTGATAGAGATAGATTTTGTGTCCTTAGAGGTGAATTAGGACTCATGAATGTTCCTTGGGATTTATCTAATTCAAAACCTTGATTTCAAGATGTTTTTAAATGAGTTTTTCAATGATTTTTCTGGGCAAAAAGTATAAGAGATCGATCTCCTATCAAGATAGATCGATCTCCATACTTCAAATGAGCCTAAAGCATAAAGGTTAAGCTAGGCAGATCAATCTTCTCACCCATAAGATCGATCTCCTTAAGCCTCTGTTAAACAACAGATCGATCTGTGCATTTGACAGATCGATCTGTGCATTCGGCATGTCAATCTCCTTAAGCCTTGGTTAAACAGATCGATCTATGCATTTGGCAGATCGATCTCCTTAAGCCTCTGTCAAACAACAAATCGATCTGGGCCCTTAATAGATCGATCTCATTAAGGTTTTTTATTCTGAGGATCGATCTCTTGGTACACCAGATCGATCTCATCAAGGTTCTGGAAATGACAGATCGATCTGTCACCTCGACAAATCGATCTCATTTGCCCTGGACTATAAAAACTGCTCAAAATCCCCAATTTTCAGAAAACCTAAATCTTCAAATCCCTAACCCCTGTTGCACCTCAGCCCTCGATTCCTCCTCCCAGATCGATCTCGGTACGGTCTTCGTCACATCTCTCCTTCGTTTACTGGTATAGTAACCCATATTACTGATTTTTTCTCAAAATTTCTTAAGTTTTGTGCTCAATTTCTCACTAGGTCAAATCTAGCTACTGTTCCATTTGTTTGTTTTTTAGTGAACCAGTTTTAAGATTATCTAGAGCGTTTCCAGTATTTAGAACAATGCCAAGACTTAAGAGAGTAGGCCAAAAACCTCCTAGACTAAGTGTAGATCAAGGGTCCTCCTCACAACCACCTTCTGGTTCTTCTGTCACTACCTTTAACAGGTGTTTTCAAACACCTGCCAAAAGGAAACGATATGAAGAATATTTTTTGACCATGCCAATTAAACATTGTGCACTATTGATTTTTCATTCCTCAACCGTATTGATTTTCCTTACCTACCCAAATTTGAAGAATTTGGGTGGCTTCCTTTCCTCAAAATCAATACCCCCGTACCCCCAAACATCATCAGGGCATTCTTTTCTAATGCCGAACTCATCTACGATTCTGATGATACCTGTAAAATCCTCGGTTTTAAAACATTTGTCATGTCTAAAACCTTGTCAATAAACCCAACCATTCTAGCCTGAGTATTTGAGATAAGGGATGAGGGGTTGACCGAGAAGAAACTGAAGTCCCGTTAAAATTTGATCTTCCCGGGGATAAGGGGAGTGACCTACCGATGCACGCAAGGTTACTCCACCTTATTATCTCGTGGAATCTTCATCCCTTCGGTACCCGTCACTCCACCGTTAGGAGGTTAGATCGCTTCTGGCTCCACCACATCCACTCCACCAGTCAAAAACCCAATCTTGTCCATTTCATCTATGAAGATTGGTTGAAGATCGTACGCGGGCAAGCTTCCACGATTTTTTTTTCGCAACCGTTGGCGTATCTTCTACAACTACTTGGAGTGGATTGCAGCTGTGAAACGGGTGAAGTGCCATCCCCAAAGAGCGTCTTAAACATTGGGACACTTCACCACATGGGGTATTACAAGGACTTTTGAGGGGATTGGAAGAAGAAACGCGGATAGCAGCTTGAGGCAGCAATGGAAGAAGATCCATCAGATGAGCCCATGGACCCACCTGCTGCACCTACTGAGGGTCCATCTTCTTCATCTGCTCAGCCCACTGCACCTGCCCCATCACCCGCTGGCATGGAGTCGATTATGACGATGATTATGAAGCTAAATCGGAAGATAGATGAAGGTTTTGCAAACCTTCATGCCACTCAGCAGGCAATGTATGATGAGCTTCAGGTCACTCGTACTCACGTTGAGGACCTTATGGATCGATTTCCTCCTCCGCCGTAGGATATGAATATTAGGAAAAGCTTAGTTAGTTTTCATGTTTACTCCTTGTTGTTTGTAACATTTGCTTGAATGAGTCTTTTATGAAATGACAGTTGTTGGAATGTTAATTATAATGGTTTATAATGTGTTATAATTTTGAAATGCCATGACCAGTTGTTGAGAAAATTAACTGCCTTGATCTCATTCTTGCCATTGATATGACAAAAAGGGGGAGAAGAAATAATGTTAAGAGACAATGGGTTAGTTAAAACATGTTTAAATGGCTTTAAATACGTTAAAGAAACATGTCTAAAGGTTTAAAGGAATGATTAAAATAAGGGGGAGTTAAGAAAGTTAAGAGGTCAAAAGCCAAAAGTAAGGGGGAGCTTACAAAAAGGGGGAGTTTGTGCTTAAATGCAAATATGTAACTAAACATGTTTATTGAATAGGTTTTGTCATATCAAAAAGGGAGAAATTGTTGAGTTAATATATTTTGAAATGACAAAACAAGTAAATTCAATAATATAAAGATGATATAAAAACATGTTTAGAGGTTATCAGTACCAGAACTTAAGTTCCTAGAGATGAGAGATCGATCTGGTAATATGAGAGATCGATATCCTGGGTTTTCTAGGATGAGAGATCGATCTCATGAAGACATGAGATTGATCTGCTAAGGTTTGAACCTGTACAAAGGTATTGAGGAATCTAAGATCGATCTATAAGGGTTATGAGATCAATCTGCCTAATACTGGATGATAATGAGATCGATTTGGTAAAGGAAGAGATCGATCTCCCTTAAAAAAAAAGGTAAAGGCAGTAGATCGATCTGTAAGATCGATTTGTACGCAAACAGAGAGTTCATGAGATCGATCTGGTATAGGAAGAGATCGATCTCCTCAAAGTCAGAGAGCTAAGGAGATCGATCTGAGTTGATAAGAGATCAATCTCCTCACTACGAGAATACTTGGCAGATCAATCTATAGATCGATCCTGCCTCAAACAGAGAGATTGGAAGATCAATCTGCCTATTCGACAAATCGATCTTCTCTAACATTTTCAAATTGTGAGATCGATCTGCTCATATATGAGATCGATCTCCTTGCTTCATTTTGCCTTGATCTTGCAGGAATTATAACTAAGAGATCGATCTGGTCAAGATGGCAGATCGATCTGACATTCTGCTGGAGGTATCCAATGGCTATTTCTGTAAAAATCTCAACAAGAAAAACAGCATTAAATGCTTCAACTACCAATCCTTCAGTATATAATCAAGCATTGAAGACAATGAGAATCAGAGACCATTGCTGCACATTCTGTACATTCTCAATAGTTTAATCCCTACATTCCATTTGTCTTCAATTCCCATTTATTGAGTTTGTTGTATAAGCTTGTGTGAAAAAACTGTATTTGTCCTACCCACATTAAAAGCTTGATATTGTATTCATCCTAGCTTTAAGAGTGAAGAGGATTGTTCCTCAGTGAGATAAACTTTGTAAAAGGGTGAATACATCTTTGTATAAAAAGGGTAGAGAGGTTATTCCTTAACCTGAAAAAGGGAGTGTGTAACTTTCATTGAAAGTGAGAAAGAAAGCTCTTGACAAGAAGGTCAAGGAGAGAGGATGTAGGCAAGAGATTGGTCGAACCTCTATAAACTACTGTGTTTGATATTCTCTTCCTCATCTTGCTTTAATTTATTTCATTACATTATATTGCCTTTTCATTATTTGTTAATTAAGTTCGAAATAGTTTAAATTTGCCATTAACTTTAGAAAACCGATTCACCCCCTCTCGGTAGAGCCAACATCTCTTAAGTCGATGGCATTTCTCTAGACACAAGAATTTTTCTAGACACTCTTAAACACTAGTTCTCTAAACCCTAACCAATGGAGCAGTGCTAGAATTGACCTAGTGAAAAATTCAACACAAAAACTAAGAATTTTTGAGAAAAATTCAGTAATGTGGGTTACTAGAACACTAAACGATGAAGAGAATTGACAGAGACCTTACCAAGATCGATCTGGGAGGAAGAATTGATGGAAGAGGTGCGACAGGGGTTAGGGATTTTGAAGATTTTGGATTTTTGAAATTTGGAGATTTTGAGCAGCTTTTATAGTCCAGGGCACAGGAGATCGATCTGTTGCTGCGACAGATCGATCTGTCATTCCCAGAGACTTAATGAGATCGATCTGTTAAACCAAAAGATCGATCCTCAAAATACAGAAGCTTAATGAGATCGATTTGTCAAGGGCACAGATCGATCTGTTGTTTGACAGAGGCTTAAGGAGATCGATCTGCCAAATGCATAGATCGATCTGCTGTTTTACAGAGGCTTAAGGAGATTGATCTGCCAAATGCATAGATCGATATGCTGTTTTACAGAGGCTTAAGGAGATCGATCTTATAGTGGAGAAGATCGATCTGCCTAGATTAACCTTTCTGGTTTAGGCCTATTTGAAGTATGGAGATCGATCTATAGTGATTGAAGATCGATCTCTTATACCTTTTACCCAGAAAAATCATTGAAAAACTCATTTAAAATCATCTTGAAATCAAGGTTTTGAAACAGATAAACCTTAAGGAACATTCATGAGTCCTAATTCACCTCTAAGGACACAAAACCTATCTCTATCAAGAGGTTTGGTGAATATATCAGCTATTTGATGTAAAGTGTCAATGTACTCTAGAATTATATCTCCCTTTTAAACATGGTCTCTAAGAAAATGGTGCCTAATCTCAATGTACTTAGTTCTAGAGTGTTGAATAGGATTTTTAGATAGATTGATGGCACTGGTATTATCACATTTAATTGAGACTTGTTTCATGTCAATACCATAGTCTTTCATTTGTTGTTTAATCCACAACACTTGAGCACTACAACTACTTGCTGCTATGTATTCAGCTTCATTGTGGACTGAGCTGCACTATTTTGTTTCTTAGAGAACCACGAGATTAATCTATTCCCTAAGAATTGACATGTACCTGAAGTGCTCTTCCTATCTATTTTACAGCCCCCAAAGTCTGCATCAGAAAATGCTTGAAGAGTAAAAGTGGAGTCCTTGGGGTACCAAAGTCTTAGGGAGGGAGTGTCTTTAAGGTATCTAAAGATCATTTTAGTTGCTAATAAGTGTGATTCCCTAGGAGAGGATTGAAATCTAGCATAAAGGCATACACTAAATAGAATATTTGGTTTACTTGCAGTTAGATAAAGCAATGAACCAATCATAGACCTATAAAGTTTAGTATCTACACACTTACCATTTTCATCTTTATCAAGCTTGATGTTGGTGCCCATTGGAGTTGCTTGAGGTTTGAAATTATCCATTCCAAATCGTTTGAGCAATTTCTTAGTATAGTTTGCTTGATTGATGAAGGTTCCATCCTTTGTTTGCTTCACTTGAAGTCCCAAGAAGAAAGTGAGCTCTCCCATCATGCTCATTTCAAATTCACCTTGCATGATCTTAACAAACTCTTGGCATAAAGATTCATTAGTTGATCCAAAAATAATATCATCTACATATACTTGAACAACTAGTAAATCCTTATTTTTATTTTTGATAAACAAAGTAGTATCTACTTTTCCTCTTGAAAATCCTTTCTCTATTAAGAATTTTGACAACCTTTCATACCATGCTCTAGGAGCTCGTTTCAAACCATAGAGTGCCTTAGATAGTTTGAAAACAAGTTCAAAAAATTCATGATTTTCAAAATCGGGAGGTTGCTCTACATAAACTTCTTCATTAATGAAACCATTTAAAAATGCACTCTTTACATCCTTTTGATATAACTTGAAGTTTTTATAACATGCAAAGGTAAGTAGCATTCTTGTTGCTTCTAATCTAGCTACCGGTGCATAAGTTTCATCATAGTCTATTCCTTCTTCTTGTCTATAGCCTTGTGCAACTAACCTAGCCTTGTTTCTTATGATCACACTATTTTCATCCATCTTGTTCTTGAATATCCATTTAGTTCCAATTATAGAGTGATTACTAGGCCTAGGAACTAGTTTCCACACTTTGCTTCTCTCAAATTGATTTAATTCTTCTTGCATTGCTAAGAACCAATTATTGTCATTTAAGGCTTCATTGACATTTCTAAGTTCTATTTGAGATACAAAGGCTATATATTGACACACATTCCTTAGAGATGATCTAGTTCTAACTCCAAGAGTTGGATCTCCTACTATTTCACAATCTTTTACATATCCTAATTCTCTTGGTGCTCTAGACTCATTTTCTAATATTTCTATTTCTTCTTCATCTTCTTTATTTATGTCAAGTTTTTTTGATAGATCATTTTCTATGGTTGGAATTTCCTCCAAATTTTCATAAAATATTCCAATATCCTCATCATTGGTTGAATCTTTAGATAAATCATTTGACTCGTCAAATATTACATGAATTGATTCTTCAACCATCAATGTTCTTTTGTTATATACTATATATGCCTTTGAATTCAAAGAATATCCTAAAAAGATCCCCTCATCACTCTTGGCATCAAATTTTCCTAAATTGTCTTTTCTATTATTTAGGACAAAACATGTACAACCAAAGGGGTGAAAATAGCTAATATTAGGTTTCTTACCCTTATAAAGCTCATAGGGAGTTTTCTTTAAAATTGGTCTGATCATAGCTCTATTAATGATATAGCAAGATGTATTTATAGCTTCAGCCCAAAAATATTTAGGTAAATTATTCTCTCACAACATAGTTATAGCCATTTCTCCCAATGTTCTATTTCTTCTCTCAACTACTCCATTTTGTTGTAGTGTCCTAGGGGCTGAAAAATTATGACTAATTCCTTGATTATTGCAATATTCATCAAATCCAATATTTTCAAATTCCTTGCCATGATCACTTCTAATGCTAGTTATAGTGTATCCTTTTTCATTTTGAGTTACTTTTGTATAAGTAATGAATTGTTCTAAAGCTTCATTTTTCATTCTAAAAAAGAACACCCAAGTGAACCTAGTGTAATCATCAACAATTACAAACCCATAATGTTTCCCACCTAGGCTTGTTGTTCTAGTTGATCTAAATAGATCTAGGTGGAGTAATTGAAGAGGACTATTGGTAGATACACTATGTTTAGGCTTAAATGTTGTTCTTTTATGTTTCCTTTTAACACAAGCTTCACATATTTTGTCATAGTCAAAGGACAACTTAGGTAATCCTACAACTAGGTCTTTTCTAGCTAACTTAGATAACACATGCGTGCTAGCATGACCTAGTCTTCTATGCCACAACCAAGGTTCTTTTTCTTTGTCTACCATTAGGCAAATGTTTTCATTTTTAAGTTTATTTAGATAGACAATGTATATGTTATCTTGCCTATGACCTAGGAAAAGAACTTTATTAGATTTAGGATCTATAACATGACATTTCAAACAATCAAAAATTACTTTGTAACCTTTGTCACAAAGTTGACTAATGCTTAGTAAGTTATGTTTTAGACCCCTAACAAGCAATACTTTTTCTAATGAAAAGTAGTCATTACCTATTGAACCACTTCCTTCAACTTGGCCTTTGGAGTTGTCCCCAAATGTGACTTCTCCACCAACTTTCGATTTAAATGAGTTGAAGTGGCTTCTATCACCGGTCATGTGCCTTGAGAATCCATTGTCTAAGTACCAAGCTTCCTTTGTTTTAGCTTTGTGGTAATGCTCAATCACCTACAATCAAAATTCAAACTCATGTCTTAGGTACCCAAATTCTCTTGGGTCCTTTGAGGTTAGTGAATGCAATTCTTGATCCCTTTGGAATCCATTTTACCAATGCATTAATACCTTTTGAATTAATTATTTCTTTTGGAACCCAAATTCTTTTTACTATTTTTCCTCTAAGAGTGGTCATCTTCATATTGCAATTATATGATGCATGTCCCTTTTTATTACAATGTGAACAAATAGATGAAGGTTTGTGCATGTTCTTTCTAGCTATGAAACTTTTGAGATGAGTCTCTACTTTTTCCATCATATCCTAATCCATTTTTATCAAAGAATGCCCTTTGAGTTTCTAGCATGTTATCTAACTTTTGTTGACCCATATAAAATCTATTAAAAGAATTATGTAAGTTACTATTTTTTTCTTTTAGGTCACAAATTTCAAGACTTGTAATTTCTAGTTTCTTTTCACATTCTAACTTGTCCTCTAGCATTAACTCATTTTCTTTCTTCAATCTAGATATTAATTTTTTGTATTTCATACTCATGCATTCATATTCTAATGTAAGGTCATCAAAAGCATCTTGCAATTCATCAAAAGAATATTCATTGAGGTTTGAAGTTACCTTTTCATCCTCAATAGCCATGAAGCATAAGTTGGCATTGTCATCATTCGAATCATCATCGGAGCAGTCACTGTCACTCCATGTTGCCATCATTGCCTTCTTTTTGTGGAACCTATCATTGGATCTTTTAAGAAGAGGGCAGTTAAATTTAATGTGTTCGGGTTTTTTTCATTTATAACATACAATTGTATCTTTTCTACCTAACTCTTCTTGATCTTTCTTGTGGTTTCTCCTACTACCACCACTTTCTCTCATTCTCATGAATTTGTTAAATCTCTTGGCAAACATTGCCATCTCAAGATCTTCTTCACTACCACTCTCATTTTTATTTTCCTCTTGAGTAGTAGATTTTAGAGCAACTCCCACTTTCTTGGGTGGCTCTTCATTTCTTCTCAACTTCATCTCATATGTGAGTAGTGATCCTATTAGTTCATCTAGTGACAGTGTGTGAGGGTCTTTGGATTCCTCAATTGCAGTCACTTTAGCTTCCCATGATTTAGGTAGACTATTTAATATTTTGTTGACCATTTCTATATTAGAGTAGATTTTTCCTAAGAATTTTAACCCATTAATTACATCAGTGAATCTCGTGAACATATCACTAATTGATTCTCCTTCTTTCATCCTAAATAACTCATAGTCATGTGTGAGCATTCCTACCTTTGTCTCCTTTACTTGTGTTGTACCTTCATGAGTTATTACCAATTTGTCCCAAATTTGTTTGGCATTGTCACAACCGGAGACTCTATTGTATTCATTTGGCCCTAAAGCACAAAATATGGTGTGCATGGCCTTAGCATTTAGTTGAGCACTTTTAACATCATTTGAATCCCATTCATCTTCTTCTTTAGGGATATCTCATCCGTCTATTATTTTAGTAGGGATTTGAGGTCCTTTAGTTATAATCCTTCATACCTCATAATCATTTGCTTGAATGAATAACATCATCCTAGTTTTCCAATAAGTATAATGTTCACCATTGAACATAGGAGGCCTAACTATAGAATGCCCCTCTCCTACTAGATTGGTTGCTACATTGTTATGAGCTATTAGATTGTTTCTAACTCTTAGGAAGTTATTCCTCTAGAATCAAAGAGTCCTAGCTCTGATACCAATTGTTGGCTCTACCGAAAGGGGGGTGAATCGATTTTTCTAATGTTAATGGCAAATTTAAACTAAATTGAATCTAATTAACAAACAATGAATAAATAAAGTAAAGTAATGGAATAAATTAAAGAAAGGTAAGGGAGAGAAATATCAAACACAGTAGTTTATAGAGGTTTGGCCAATCTCTTGCCTACGTCATCTCTTCTTGACCTCCTTATCAAGAGCTTTCTTTCACTCTTTCAATGAAAGTTACACACTCCCTTTTTCAGGTTAAGGAATAACCTCTCTACCCTTTTTACACAAATATGGATTCACCCTTTTACAAACTTTATCTCACTGAGGAACAATCCTCTTCTCTCTTAAAGTAAGGATGAATACAAGATCTAGCTTTTTATGTGGGTAGGATAAATATAGCTTTTGCACACAAGCTTATACAACAAACTCAATAAATGAGGATTGAAGACAAATAGAATGTGGGAATTAATCTCTTGAGAATGTACAGAATGTGCAGCAATAGTGTCTCTGTTCTCAGTGTCTTCAATACTTGATTTTATACTGAAGGATTGGTAGTTGGAGCATTTAATGCTGTTTTTCCCGTTGAGATTTTTACAGAAAGAGCCGTTGGGAATCTCCAGTAGAATGCCAGATCGATCTTCAATCTTGACCAGATCGATCTCTTAGTTGTAATTCCTGCAAAGTCAAAGCAAATTGAAGCAAGAAGATCGATCTCATATATGAATAGATCAATCTTACAATTTGAAAATGTTAGACCAGATCGATCTTCCAATCTCTCTGTTTGAGGCAAGATCGATCTACAGATCGATCTACCAGGTATTCTCGTGGTGAGGAGATCGATCTCTAATCAACCCAGATCGATCTCCTTAGCTCTCTGACTTTGAGGAGATCGATCTCTTCCTATGCCAGATCGATCTCATGAGCTCTCTGTTTAAGTAAGGATCGATCTTACAGATCGATCTACTGCCCTTACCCTTTATTTTAAAGGAGATCGATCTCTTTCTATACCAGATCGATCTCATCAACATCCTGTATTAGACAGATCGATTTTATAACCCTTATAGATCGATCTCAGCTTCCTCAATGCCTTGTACAAGTTCAATCTTGTAGCAGATCGATCTCATATCCTCATGAGATCAATCTTTCATACTGAAAAACCCAGGAGATCGACTCTCATATCACCAGATCGATCTCTCATCTTCAAGAACTTAGTTTCTGGTACTGATAACCTCTAAACATGTTTTTACATCATCTTTATATTATTGAATTTATTTGTTTTGTCATTTCAAAATTTATTAACTCAACAGAATAAAATAAAGGCAATTTAAATTAAAGACCATCTAATATAAAACCTACTTTAAATATAATATAAGATTAATTAGGTACTATTCTAGGATGGGCATTGTGAGGGTGCTAGTACCATCCTCACACGTAACTGTACTCCTGAACCCTAAATTTGAGATGTAGACCAATCCTTATTCTTAGTTTGAATAGGTGATCAGTCACACTTTAGATTGAATGATTAGTGGCGACTCCATAGTTTTGTGTCTAGCTATTAGGTTTTTCCAAAACTTAATATGTTATGACAATAGTGTAAATCCTTAGAGTTTTAGAGAGAGAAAGTGAAATTTGTATAAAATTTCGTGGGGATTCTTTAAATTGAAGTGTGAAACATGTAATTGAGCATGAAATGAATCATAATGTGGCTTAAAAAATGATCTTAGGGCAATTGTGTAATTTCAACCCAAACAGGGGTATTTTGATAATTTTACCCTTGCAATGTAGTTTTGACCGTAGATGAGTGAGCATGTTTAGGTATAATATGTGTAATTAGAACAATTGGAAAGCTTGAATTGGTGGCTTTTGTCACTGTATAACCAAGGTGACATAAGTTAAACTGAGTTAAAACTGCCTTTTTAACTACCCTTATGGCATTTGGAACTACCTACTAAGTTAATTGTGTGATACTGTAGGTACTGAGCATCGAGATTGCAAATTTACTATACCAAAATTGTATATAAATGTACACATGAAATAAATTAAGCATTGGAATGTATTTTGAAGTGTTATTATTTTAAGTGATGAAAAATAAGAAATTGAATTTGGTGTAAAGATTAATATATATATATATATATATATATAAATAGGATATATATTAATTTGATAAAGAAAATATATATATATATTAAATAAAAATGATATACATGTATTTATTAAAAGGATAATTATCCTATCCACGTTAGTGAAGTTTTTTTTACATCATAAGTGAGGTTAGGATGATTACACATGTCCTTTAAAAATATTAAGAAAATAAAAAATAAATAAAATAGGACATGTGTGATCATTCTAATCCCGCTTGCGGAGTCAAAAAATAAGAAAAATTAACAATAAAAATAAAACAAATATATATTTACACAAAATAAGTATATTATATATTTATATATAAAAAAACAAAATAATAAAATTTTAAAAATTTTGTGACTGGCTGAGTGAAGCAAGGACAAACCTTGCTATTGGTGTAACCTCCTCGAAAGCAAAATTTTGGACTAAGTTTTTCTTCTCATCCTTATCGTTGTCTGCATGCAATATAGGTTTCAACTAACCTAGTTAGCTAATTGTTACCGATTTAGTAAGATTAACTTTTAGTCCATGGTTCTAATTTAATTGATGGTGATGCAATACCGTAATTCCATTTAAAGCTCATTGTAAATTCCTCACGCAACATGTATCATTCCTTAAAATCATATTTACTAATATCATGCCTCAATAATCATGCAATATTATATTTAGGTATTGAGTGTCAGAGCCCGCTTTATATCCCTACAAGGCCGCTATCCTCACCCTCACTACCTCACTGGTAGACTTTTGGGCCTGTTGGATAACTCCAAGGGCAGACAGCGCTACTCCACAACCTCCACGTATTGTCCGCTTTGGCCCATTGGACCTCACGGCTTTGTTTCATTCGGGTACGCCAGCCCACATGGCCTGCTTCCCCTCAAAACGCGTCCTCGGAGGCTCGAACTCGGGTTAACACCCTTGTTCTCGCACTCCTGATGCCATTGAGCCAAGTTGGCTCAAAGGCATCAGGAGTGCGAGAACAAGGGTGTTAACCCGAGTTCGAGCCTCCGAGGACGCGTTCTGAGGGGAAACAGGCCATGTGGGTTGGAGTACCCGAATGAAACAAAGCCGTGAGGTCCAATGGGCCAAAGCGGACAATACGTGGAGGTTGTGGAGTAGCGCTGTATGCCCTTGGAGTTATCCAACAGGCCCAAAAGTCTACCAGTGAGGTAGTGAGGGTGAGGATAGCGGCCTTGTGGGGATGTAAAGCGGGCTCTGACAATTAAAACGCGCGTTTTAATAGTCAGAGCCCGCTTTACATCCCCACAAGGCCACTATCCTCACCCTCACTACCTCACTGGTAGACTTTTGAGCCTATTGGACAACTCCAAGGGCAGACAGCGCTACTCCACAACATCCACGTATTGTCCACTTTGGGCTGAAGCCCGCACGGCTTTGTTTCATTCGGGTACTCCAGCCCACATGGCCTGCTTCCCCTCAGAACGCATCCTCGGAGGCTCAAACTCGGGACAACACCTTTGTTCTCGCACTCCTGATGCCAATTGAGCCCGAGGGCTCAATGGAATCAGGAGTGCAAGAACAAGGTTGTTGTCCCGAGTTCGAGCCTCCGAGGACGCGTTCTGAGGGGAAGCAGGCCATGTGGGCTGGAGTACCTGAATGAAACAAAGCCGTGAGGTCCAATGGGCCAAAGCGGACAATACGTGGAGGTTGTGGAGTAGCGCTGTCTGCCCTTGGAGTTATCCAACAGGCCCAAAAGTCTACCAGTGAGGTAGTGAGGGTGAGGATAGCGGCCTTGTGGGGATGTAAATCGGGCGGGCTCTGACATTGAGACATCATCATAGTTAATAAACAATAATTGACATACAATATATCTTAATTACATCACGAACATAATATATATTATAATAAATATGCATATATTTGTGCATGCACTGTCTAGAAATAAACATAAATATGAGAGGCGTATTGTAAGACCCATAATTTTGCATTGTACCACTTATAATTCAACATTTTAAACATGGATAGAGGTTATAGGAATCATAAGAAAGAGGTTATTACAATTCCAAGTCCAAGTAAGAGTAGAAAATGCTTTAAAAACATTAAAGAGCCAATTGTGAGTTAAAATGAGCTCAGGCTAAACCGTAGAAATTTTGACCATTCCGACTGAAGAAATGGACTCAGAACATTAAAATATAGTGGGTCCAAGAAGGAAAGTTAGTTTGGTTTAGTCCCGATAAGGTTGAAGAAGTGAAATTGTCAAAAAGAGGTTAAAACAGTTCGAAATGGTCCGTTTGAGGTGTTTTTGACATATTCGCCTCTCGAAAATGGCCAAAAAATTAAAAAAGAGAGTGTGAACCATGGAAAATGACACTTTTGAATTTTTGAGAAACAATCAAACGTGATCAATGGTCAAGAAAAGTTAATGGTAGTTAAGAAAAGTGGGCTTTGACCATAGTTGACTAACCATGGTTAGAATTTAACTCAAGTATGGTTAACAAGTGAGGAAGAAATATTTCTAGTTAAAATACTATATAATCATCCCTGAAGTAAGAAAAATTTATTTGGATGAAATTCGGATTAAATTAAACAGTAAAACGCAATGGGCCAAAGTTGGAATTTTTAAAATCCATTAAGGTATAACAAGTGTAGGTCGAATTTCTTAGGCCCATTGGGCCCGTCGAATTGTTGGGCCATTTGGTAGGCCCAATATAAATTCAATTTAAGGCCCAATTGGTAGAAAAATTTTCAGCTCAAGAGCCCAAACCGAAAGCCCAATTGGAAAGCTCATTAGTTTAAGTTAAAACCCATTAGTAAAAGGTTGTAAAATCCAATTTGGTAATCATAATCTAAACTTATTACAAGTCAAATATGATGGTTGAATTTTATGACTTAATGGCTAAGTCTTTAAGATATAAAATCAGCCAACACATTGTCTTTCTCATACCATCATTTTCGGCAAACAAGGAAACACCATTACCAAACCATATTCAAGCTTTCTCTCTCTAGAAATCACCTACTTAGAGACATATTTGGAACAAGTTATCTTCATGAAAGTTGTTCCATATTGAGAGAGGAATAACATATCTTGGAACCAGCCATAGAGGAGCCATATTGAAAGGGGCAAAAATTAAGCAAAGTTTCAGCGAAGTGAAGAACTATAAGCTATATGAGTTTTCAATCTTTCAACTTCATATATGTTGATCTATGAATTATATGGAGTTGATTGTTGTATGAATTGTATGGTAAAACATCACCTAAGGTGATGAAAACATGTTGGTCGAAGGTTGGTATTTGTGTTTTGATGGGTAAGAATGTGATTTTAAGACATGTATAGGTTGATATGCATGTATACATATAAGACCCGAATTTTTATCATATTTCCTTATGATTCACATGATGTAAACATAGTTATATGTAAATTGAATCATAAGAAGAGTTTTACGTGAATGAAAAATATAAATGGAATGAATAAAAATTCTCGAATGGATTTAAAGATCAAAAAGAGATTGAAATGGCCACATATTAAACGAATGAGATTCAGACCATTCAGATTGAAGATAAGAATTTAAAACACGAAATGAGAAAGGGTTCGTGAAGGGAAGTTGTGTTGATTTGGTCCCAAACACGTTGAAGGAGAAATAATCAAATTTCAGGTTAAATTGATCAAGATATGAATTTATTGGAATAAACCGAAATTTTTACCTTAGGAAATTATCCAAAAAATATTGAAAAAATATACTGAAAAGATAAAATAAGACAGATAAATTCAATTAATTAGTTAAATGAATAAAATATAAAAATTTGAGATATTTTGGCAAAAATAATATATTTTATTCTAATAAAATAATAATATATAAACAAATAAATAAAAATTATAAAAAAAGAAAAGAAAAGAAGAAAATGGAAAATGGGATCGCGCGAACAGGTCGCACGACCCAAACAAAAAATAGAAATCGATCGCCTGGTTACTGGCAAACGGCAGCGACATGGGGGGGGAGGGGAGAGAGAAGACTGGTGAAGTAAGACCGACACTAAGGGACCTTCCACCAGCCGTCACGCGCGCCCTTACCGTCAAAAATCGCTAAATCGTCGAGAGAGAAATCGAAAAGGGGGAAGAGAAAATCGTCGGCACCGGCGTCGATTTGGCCAAAACCACCGCAAGCCGAATGTTCCCCAGACGAAGACGGACCGATTGGTGGTTGAATCGGCCAGTGAAACGATTGGAAACATTGTCAACGGGCAAAGAGAAGAAAATTGACAGTGAGGTCGAAGGAAAAAGAGGCCGGATCGGCCTCTTTCCGGTCAGTCCTGGCGAAACCGACACCAGATCCGTGCACCGGATGACCCCGCGGACCTACCGGAGGAGGAAGCAGGCAAAAAACTTGGTCAGTGAAGCTCCGAACGGTGAAGGAGAGAATCGAACCAGACTGAACCGGGCTGAACCGGATCGGGCCGGTTCAGCCAGGGAAGAAAGAAAAGAAAGAAAAAGAAAAGAAAGAAAAGAAGAGAAAAAGGAAAAAGAAAAAAAAGAGGAAAATTGAGAAAAAATTCGACGATGCAGTCGAGCTACGGGTAAGTTGGTAAGTGGTCAAATGGACCGATTTAATTTTCAAAATAATTATTTAAATATATATTTGACCAAATTTTACTTGAAAAATATATAAATGTGTAACTCGATAATTAGCGACAAATCAGAGCTCAAGTCATCCTCGATTTGCGTACTATCACAGAATCTTGGGTAAGTAACCTTTATTTTTGATAATTTGCATCGTTATGCGTGTTAAAAAATTACCGTATAAATTATGGATTTAATTCCGCATAAAATGAATTATATTTTGAAATTGGAGATAAATTGTCGTAAATAATTATTTGAGCTATCCAAGAGTTTAGAACGAGGCCCAATAAATTGTTGGTAGGCCCAATGAGCCCAATAGGCCTCGGTGATGTGAATAGTAAGTGAAAAATGGGTTTAAGGCTGATTAAGGCCCATTAAGATGCAATCGGGCCCAAAATTATAAACGGGCCCAATAATTTGAATTAAGCTCAGAAATTATGAAATACAGTTAATTGTATGATTTTTGACCCGATAAATAATTATACGCAGTTCCGGAGATTTGATTAGGAGCAAATCGGACTACGTGACTCGACATTGTTGGAAAATGTCAAACTGTACAGAGTAAAGTGAGGTAAAGGAATTTTGCGAGTAGTTAGAGGTAGCTACGAGTATTTTTAATAGCTTTTGTATACACTGAAAATGTATAAAGGTCCTAGAAATGGATTAAAAATTTTAAGGACCTGAAATGGGTAAACGACTCTTTTACCCCTAATGAGGGAAATTCACCTAAGGATGGTGAAAGCATGACATGCATGAAATGCATAATTTGAGGAATTTTCGTGACTTTTTAGCAAAGCAAATTGGTAGATTGACCAGTATTTGCATACATTTCACAAGACAACACTACGTAAGTGTTATTTAGATTTAAATGAAAGTTCTTTGGAAAATTGGCCAATTATCAAATTTATATGGAAACAGATAGTGTTGGAGCCTTGCTCGCGCTATATCTGAGTTTGTGAATGTGCATAAAATGTGCTGGAGCGGTTGCTCACACCGATTTGTGTGACATCATATGCATGAAATGTGCTAGAGCGGTTGCTCGCACTGATTTTTATTATTGTGAAATGCATGAGAGGTGCTGGAGCTTAGCTCGCACCCTGTTTTGACTTGATATGCATAAAAAGGTCCTAGAGCGATTGCTCGCACTAGTTTTAATGATTTGACATGCATGAGAGGTGCTGGAGCCTAGCTCGCACCCTGTTTTGACTTGATATACATAAAAAGGTGCTGGAGCGATTGCTCTCACTAGTTTTAATGGATTTGACATGCATGAGAGGTGCTAGAGCTTGACTCGCATCCTGTTTTGATATGATAATTGCATAAAAAAGCCGTACTGGAGCCTTGCTCATATGTGATTTAATCAATGTAATTCCATAAAAGCCGTGCTGGAGTGTAACTCACACGAGTTTTGATTTATTTATGCATGAAATCATGCTAGAGTGTTGCTCGCACGAAGTTTTGATTTACTTAAGCATTCATTCGTGCTGGAGCATTGCTCATATGAAATTTTAAATGATTTATGCATGATGCCTTGCTGGAGCATTGCTCGCACGAGGCTTTGATGGATTTTATGCATAAACCGTGCTAAAGCTTACTCGCACGTGGTTTTATATGGATTTATAACTCTTTTAAAGTTGTACTGTAGTGTTGCTCGTACGCAGATTTTACAAATTTTTATGAAACCGTGTTGGAGCTTCGCTCGAACGAGATTTTAAGATATTATGAATATGCATAGAGCCGTGCTGGAGCTTCCTGTAGACTGTGTGTCACAGAGAGATGATATGCTTGCACGTGTACCTTGAGATACGGGTTGGTTATCGACATAGCATGGGGTGGATAAGACCTACGACAGACACCCCCAGACTATGATATAGGTCCATAGAGTAAGTTGTACTGTGTATGTCACATGGAGTACACTGTGCCGAGTAGTATTGACGACTAGCTGATGTGACTTGATATTCTGGCAGGTAGGATTTGACCCCACCTCCCGTTGTAATTGTGATGCCTCGCACATCGGGATCTGTGTAGCCTGGGAGCATAGGGACATAGTATGACCATAGTCCTCGATTTTTCATACAGTAACCTACATACCTCACATGATATCATACGGTCTGAATAGACCAGGGCAGACCTAAAGGAGGGGTAATGTCCCAATTTATTTTTATAATGAGATGTGATTTTCTACTATGATGATAGATTTTTCAGAGGATTTTATGACATGTGACCCTAAAAGAAGGGTGATTTTATAACGAATTTTATAATGAGTTTGAGATAGATTTATGAGATGATTGACCTTGTGGGGTTATTTTATACTGAGCTTTAATGATGTGATTTAAATGCAGTAGCATGAGTGGTTTTCCATGCTTTAATTACAAATTCATGAAAAGAATTGTCTCTCATGATTTATTTTACATGGCATGAAATAATGCATGATCTTGATTTACTTCATGCGAATTATGATTTTACATGAAATGCCATTGATGCATGAGTTGCATATTTCTATAAACACGAATAGTTCTTATAAATTATGGCATTGATGTATGCATGATTTCGCGCGTGAGATTTTAATGAAAAGAAATGGATTTAAGGGCATGACATTATGATCATGTAGATAGCGTAGGTATCTACTTGCTTGCATAATTGCCTTACTGAGCGTGTGGTTGCTAACCCCCCTTATTTTCCCCCTCTACAGAATACTTTCAGTAGTTTGAGTACGGTTGAGGACTTGCATCTTTGGTATCCGCTGCGTCCCATCGAGAGTTAGGTATACACATTTGTATAGTTTTGTATCTGAACATGTAAATGCACGGTACTGTAAATGGATATGATGTCAGGGATATAGAGTTATGTAAATACCATTGTATATGTATTTAGTTAAAGTCAAAAGATAGTAAATCCTGATATGTGAATGTGAATATGAAAATGGAATGGTAAATAGTATGAGGGAACTAACACCGAATCATAACCCAACTGTTGGTAGGATGATCATGATGAGAGAAAGGTAAGAATTAAAGAATAATCGAAAGATAAAAAATTTGTAGTGGTTTTTAGGCGATTTGGGCGTGACTGTAAGACCCGAATTTAATTAAAATACGAATTGAATGAGTATTCGTGAAGAGAAGTCGGGTTAAATTAATCCCAAACATGTGTAAGGGCAAAATGGTCAAAAGACCGAAAGCCGGAACAAATTCGATAAGGAAATTTAATTAAAAATAATGGATTTGAGAATCTTGATCAATATCGAAGAAATAATTAAATTTCGGGTTAAATTGATCAAGATATGAAATTATTGGAATTGATCGAAATTTTACCCGGGATAATATCCCGAAAATACGAAGAAATTATACCGAAAAAATGATTAAAAACAAAATAAATTAAATTAAATTAAATTGTTGGAATAAAATAAAATAAGTGTAGATATTTTGGATTTTATGGAGTATTTTAATGAATAGTAAAATAAATAAATAAATAATAATAATAATAATAAAACAAAAAAAGAATCGAAAAAAAAAGAGGGAGGAGAGAGAAAGGCTCGGGAGAACCCGATAAACAAAATCGAGAAGCGACCCGCGAACCTTCATCGTCGATTTCAGCACACTGGCGACCGACGGGCTTCGACGAAGCTACCAGGAGGAAGAGGGGAGTCCGGCGAGCACGTGAGCACCGGAATCACGCAGTCAGGTGGCCGGAGCAGGCCGATCAGAGCTAAGGAAGATCGACAGAGAAACGGGCCGATTCCCGACGAACCACCGCGTCTGGGCTGAAACGGAGGCTACCGACGCACTCAGGGGAAGAAGCCGATTCTTTTGAGACCGATCTCGGCCGGTGAGACCGCCGGAAACGCCGGCGAAGGCAATAGGCAATAAACGGCACCGTTTGGCCGAAAGGAAAGGGAAGGAAAAGGAGGGAAAAGGAAGGAAAGGGGAAAAGAAAAGAAAGGAAAAGGAAGGAAAAGGAAAGAAAGGAAAGGAAAAAGGGGGAAAAAAAGGAAAGAAATTTACCGGGGACGACTCGAGGTTCGGGTAAGTTGACCGAGGGTCGAAATTGACCTACGGGTAAATTTCGGAAATTTAATTTGATATTATCTTAATGAAAAATAATCCGAATTTACCTAATTGTGCAGCTTTACAACAGAAACCGAACGAGAGCAAATTGAGCTCTGATTTTCTACCCCGCATCGTATCGGGTAAGTACAGTTTAATTTCGGCAATATGAGCTCTTTAAATACCGAGTTTTAATTATTTTACGGAATTATGGATTAATTTCGCATAGAAAGGAATATTAATTCGAAGTTGTAATAAATTGTCGTAAATGGTATACGGGCTATCCAATGAATTTGGATAGAAGCCCGATAATTATTAGAAAGCTGCACAAGCCCGGTATACCCAAAGAAGGGAATTAATAAATATAAAAAGGGCTGAAACGAGCCGAGACCAAATAAGGTAGATAGGGCCCAATACCTTAAATCATAAGAAGAGTTTTGACTGAATTAAATTTGCACACGGAATAAAATGAAATATCGGTGAATTAATGAAGTAACCAAATAAGGGCCGAGATGGCCATAGGCCAAGCGAAAGGGATCGAAATCAAGCTTACGAAAAATAAAAAATTAAAATAAGAAAAGATAGTGGGTGTATGAAGGAAAGTCGGGTTAAATTGGTTCCGAGCAAGTGCAGGGGTAATACGGTCAAAAGACCGAAGTCCGGTATAAATTCGATAAGAAAATTTCATTAAAAATATGGAATTGAGAAATCTTGATCAATAATGAGGAAATTATTAAATTTCGAGTCCAATTGATCAAGATCCGGAATTATTAAGATTTACGGAAAGTCAGTAAATGCGATATACTGATCAAGATAAGTGAATTAACCTCGACTATGTGGTTATATGCAGTTACGTACCTTTGGTTGGCGCGCACTTGGGCCGAGAGGTTCGGTATCATCGAGACAGGTTAAGTCTGTGCGTGATTTCCAGGTAAGGGAATTTTGTAGGTATATAGAGATACCTATACGTATTTTTGAGGGGATTTACAGGGTCTAGAATTTATTAAACTATCTAGAAACAAGAAAATAATTTTGCGAAAATCGGGGCATTGGTGAATAAAGGAAAAATGATAATTTTGCCCCTGAGAGTAAAATTTACAAAAAGGGTAGTAAGGCAGATAAATTGCATGATTTTTTGTTTTTAATGCTTTATATGATTATATTGCTTTGATTTAAGCAAATATGCACATAGGTTGGCTATTGAATTCGTGAATTTTACGAAAGGATACTGGTTTGTACCGGTTATGATTTTAAAAGATGTTTTATTAAGATCGAGCCACCTATCGTATTTACACGAATAAAAAGAGTGCTAGAGTCTATCTCGCACTAAAGTTTACTGATTTATTCTCATGAAAAGCCGTACTGGAGCATTGCTCGTATGAGAAATTTGTGTGTGCACAAAATCGTGCTGGAGCTTCGCTCGCACGAGATTTTAGATATCATGATATGCATAGCGTGGTGCTGGAGCTTCGCTCACACTAGACGTGAGTTGACATGCATATAGTCGTGCGGAAGCCTCCTGTAGACTGTGTGTCACAGAGAGTTGAGATGCTCGCACGCATACTTTGAGACATGGGTTGGTTATCGATATAGTATTGGGGTGGATAAGACCTACGACAAGCACCCCCAGACTATGATATGGGTCCACGGAGTACGATGTACCGTGTATGTCACATGGAGTACGCTGTACCGTGCAGTCATGATGACTCTATGATGTTACTTGATATTCTGGCGGGTACGACTTGACCCCACCTCCCGTTACAGTTGTGATACCCCGCACACCGAGATCCGTGTAGCCTGGGATCACAGGGACATAGTATGGCCATAGTCCTCGATTTTTCATACAGTAACCTACATACCTCACATGATATCATACGGTCTGGATAGACCAGGACAAACCCGATGGAGGGGTAGTCCCGATTTATGTTTTTAAAAGAGATGTGATTTAATGAATCAAGGTATTCCCGAGAGATGGGTTTGACCTTGATGAAGTTGTTTTATGATGAAACAAATGAGTTTTAAAGTGATGAGTTTTGTGATTAAACGAATAAGTTTTAAAGTGAAGAGTTTATGATGAAATTAATAAGTTTTAATGTGAGGAGCATGAGATGTCATACATGATGATTTTGCCATGTTTATTTCACATGTCTATTTCATGATTTCTCTTATATGATATATACATACATGTGGCATCGTTTTAGTCATACCTCATGCTCCAAATGTAAATGATTTTATATCATGCCATTATCAGCACGTAGATAGTATAGTTATCTACCTGCTTACATTATTGCCTTACTGAGCACGTTTCGCTCACCCTTTCATTTTCCACCCCACAGGGTACATTCAGTAGAAAAGAGCGACAATAGTCTCGCATCTCTGGTATCCGCTGCTTCTTATCAAGACCAGGTATACACATTTGTAAAATTTTGTATCTGAACGTATAGATGCACAGTACTGTATATGGATGTAATATTGGGGATGTATTTAGTTTAAATAAATTGATATGTGAATGTGAATATGAAAATGGAATGGTAAATAGGTGAGAGGTAACTAACACCGAATCATAGCCCAACTGTTTAGTAGTATAACTGTTCACGACGGGTGAGAAAATTAAAAAGCGAAAAATTTACTCTGATTTTAGGTAATTTGGGTCGTGACAATTTAATGGTATCAGAGCAGAGTTGGCCTGATATGAGTCGATGTTAGTGGTTAAGTAAATTTACATCTCCACGTACTGTGCATTGTTTAGATACAATTGTGTATATCAAGATGGAATTGCAGCTAAGAATTTTGTTTCGAAAGCAAGAATATAGTTTTTATAACTGATAGCCGCTATGGTAGAGTGGCGAGTACACATGCTCGAGACCGTAGAGATCGGTCTGAGAATCAAATGAGTTGTCATATGAGACTCAAGATGAGCGTGAGGTGGAGGCTGATGATGAGCATACTCCATAGGGTCCTATAAAGAGACCAAACAGTATTGAGACACGCTCCAAATGGATGGAGTGGAGTGTAGAAAATATTTCAGACTTGTTTACTCAGTCTATTGCAAGTAGTTGAGGATAGGCAGGGTGAAGCCTAAACAGATGCCTCAGACTATAGAGATTTTCACATCCCTCTGATATATAGCAAAGTAAAGAAACCAATAGTTACTGAGGACTGGGTGAATAAGAGAGCGAAGTTGTACGGATTCTTTCGATGTATGTCGACTGAGAAAGTGACTTTTAAATACGTTTATGTTGGAAACGAGGCGGAGTATTGGTAGAAGTCTGCTCGACCCAACTTAAGAGTTGAACATCCGGAGTCGACATGAGAAATATTTCTGGATGTATTCTGGTGACTGAATATTTCGGGCACTACTTAAAGGAATTTATTGATAAAGTTTCTTACACTACCCATAGTCATGGGTTGATTAATGAGTATGAATCTAAGATTACATCCCTGGGTAAGTATGAACCCGATATTGTGGACAGTGAGAGTCGAAAAGCTCAAAAGTTCATGGAAAGGGCTCAAATTGTCGATTAGAGTCCGATTAGCGCACTACCTATGTCGAGGCAGTGTGCAGAATACAGTTGCAATAATATCATGTGTTGCACGCCTCTGAGATTGGGAAAGGTAGTAAGGGCCGAAATAGAGACAGAAAAGAGAATCGAGAAATGACAAAGATGTTAAAAATGGAAAAATGGTAATTGGTAAAAGATTTAATTTGACGAGTTATGGGCTAAGATGATTGGTAAGGCCCTAGTGCATCCAATTTTGGCACTCTTGAGGGGTATTGTAATTGGAAGACCCCGACCTGCTACGAAGCAGAGTAGCAGTGTGATCGCTGTAGAATGTGTGGCAGATACCACGGAAGGAGGGTCTATCTACACTGTATTGATGAAAATGGCCGTTAAGTGTGATAAGACGGACCATTGATTTTGATTGCATAGAGTTTGGCGAGATTGCCCCACAGAAAAGTAAAGAGACAGAAAAACTTCGTTGGTATAGCTGCAACGAAAAGGGAGGCAATAGCCGAAAAGAAAAGAAAAAAGGAAAGTAGGCTATTGAACGAAGGCGAGAGGATGTTTTGGACCAGGACACTATTGATGTTTCATGGATGTGGTGTAAGATACCACACTTGTTATGAATAATGAAGTACATATGTTCATTGATCCTGGTGCCACACATTTATTCATACCGCCTTCATTCGCGTATAAGTGAGTAAAAGGCATGAATGCCTACATCATTGGGTACAATACTGATAAATGAGTACCCCAATAGAGGAGGATTAATTAACGGAATATGGATATAGAGATTTTAAGTGATAAAAAGGGGTGCAACAGTTGAAATTACAGGAGTAAAGGATTGTACTCACAGAATGAATAATGAAAGAGTTTTGTCATGAGGGATATACGAAATGAGATAATCTTTAAGATAAGATGATCCTACAAGATGTATTGGAGTAAGAGGCGTATGCTAGGTAAGAACATCTTTACGATATGAAGTCATTAGGATTAAAGCAATTAGTAGCGAATATAAGTTGTGACCACATGGACTGGTATATAAAGTAATTGTGGTTAAGTCTGAAGGTTAATAAAGGTATTTCAAAATACCTCCCCGCCTGAAGACTTGACAGCGTCTAAAAGTATATATATATAACCTATAACGTGAAATCGACCGTTGTAATAAATACCTTTAGCGTTAGGATACCTTTACTAAGACGATAAAAATATTAAAATTCGACAAATCATAAAGGTTAACATAGTAAAATTTAATAAGAGCCGTTAAGATAAGAAAAGGAAATGACGCAGGTTAGTACCTGAAAACGTAAGCGATTTTGGAGGATCTTATACTCTTATGCGTAAATAAGTCAAGGATTGGATCGAGTTGTAATCATCATTATCGATGATATGTTGGGTGTATTTAAAGTCTAGGGCAAATTGTAAGCAATAATTGAAAATGGCTTTTACAAATGGGTTGTTGCAAGTTCTCAATATGGTCTACTTAGTTGACACGTTTAACTATGAAAACGTGGTCTTTGAATGAGATGATAGATGTGACATGAATTTCAGTGTAATGAAGTGTGAACTGACCACCGTGATTAATTTCACCATACCCAACAGCTCAAGAGGTTCACAGTGAGTATGGATACCTCGAAATTATGAAGGAGCTGTGTATTGATGTATAATGGGAAGATAGTCAATTATGGAGTCAGACAACTCCTTGATCATGAAATAAACTATTTGACTCATGATTTTAAGTTGGCAGCGATAGTACTTGTACTGAGGATGTGGTACTACTAGGTACACGATGAGGAATTGTGGATATGCACTGATCCTAAAAGTCCAAAGTATCTGTTTTCACAGAAAGAGGCAAATATGAGAATACATAGTGGGTTAGAGCTTTTGAGAGATTTTGATTGTAAAAATTGTACCACCCAGGAAAGGGTAGTGTGACGACTGATGCCTTGAGTATAAAAAGCCTCGGGATGGTACCACATATGATGGTCAGGGAGCGTGAGCTGCTAGAACAGTTGTGAGCCTCAGTAATGATGTGATCCCTTCTGATGATGATAGTGATTGTGTGACAACTAGCCTGATGATTAGAACCGGATGAGAGTGCCCGGATTTGCCAGGCTTAGCGTGATGATCGGCATGGTGTCGATAGTGTGGGTCAGATTCAGAAGGAGATAGTGAGACAGAGTTCACAATGAGTGATGATGAGTTACTGAGGATTCCGAAACAGTATGAGTGCTCCCCAGGACCATAGTTGATGGGATAGTAATATTGTCAGAAGCTCATTCTTTGGGATATATAGTGCATATGGAAAGTAAAGAATATATATCGAAATCTCGAAAAGGGTATTGGTGGTCAGATGTGAAAAGAGACATGATAGAGATTGTGGAAAGGTGCCTAGTATGTCAGCAGAATAAGGTAGAGTATTAAAAGTCTGCAGGGTTATTGCAGCCTCTACCTATATCGACACGGCACGAAAATGAGAGCAAGTCTCCATGAACTTCGTGATGGGTTATAGAGGACTCAGATGAATCACGAGACTATTTTATTTAGATGATAGTCGATAGAGTGACTAAGTCTACCCACCTTCTGGTTATGAAATCCCCAAATACTCAGAGTGTATATGAGGATTTATGTGTAAGGAAGATTGTGGAACATTAAGTAGCATTCCAGTGAGCATGATATCATATAAGGATTCCCGCTTCACTTCCCACCTCTGAGGATATTTTTAGGAAGCTATTGGAACCCGACTGAGTATTAGCACAGCTTTTCATCCTCAGACAGATGGTCAGTCATAGAGGACTGTACAGGTTCTGGAGGATCCGATGAAAGTGTGTGCCCTTGATTTTTATGCTCCTGGGATGATCAGTTATTACAAATCGAAGTCGCCAATAGTGACAGTTGCCACTTGAGTATCGGGATAACAAGATATTAGGCAGTGTATGGCTGTAGGGGTTGTTCTCCAAATTGGATAAGGAAAGTGGGTGACAGATAGAATTATTTTCGACTTTGGATAATAGGTCTCTGAGGATGTTTAGTTAAGGATGAGAGATTAAGAAATACCTCAGAGCAGATAGAAAATGTCACGACCCAATTCCATTCTCTTTAACCGAAAACCATTAAAAAATTTTCTCGTTTTACTGTTAACTTACCCGGTCGTGAACTAACTCACCACACACTGTTGGGCTATGAGTTAATAATAAACTCCACATCTCATTCATTCTCAGATAAATAAACAATGTCATACATTTGCATTTAAATCTTGTACTTATACAAAAGCATGTTTTACTAACATCTACATCCCCCATGATTACAATTCAAAGAATACTGTGCTTTTACATTGTTTAGATACAAAAAGAATTACTGTGTATATACCTCTTAGCGATGGAGATGCAGCGGAGTCCAAAATAATACGCCTCAGTCCTCACTGGGCTACTATGCACGCTCTGTAGGGGGGAAATAGAGTAGGATGAGCAACCACACGCTCAGTAAGGCAATAATGCAAGCATGGTAGATAACTACTCTATCTACATGCTGATAGTGTTATGCATAAATCATCTATAGTAGGAGTATGAGAAATAAAACTATGCCATATGAGTATACATATATATCGTGTATTAAAATCATGTACATAGGCATATAAAACATGGTAAAAACATCATGTATAAATCATCTCATGCTCAATCTCATTTAAATTCATAAAAGGGCAATTCATTAAGAAACCTCCTTTTTAAACCAACACCATAAACACCACCAAATCAACTCACAATCACAACCACATTTTCATTCCACAATTCACGCATGTGTATAAATCTAGGTCACTATATCAAGAGTGCCTATGTGAACCATTACATCATAAATCATCCCAGACCACACACATCCAGGTGTACGGGGTATCACGCTGGTACGAAGATGGATTATCCCTCGCCAGACTTTCTCATCACATAACCATCATGCGGTACATCGTACTCCATGTGATATACATGGTACAACGTACTCCGCAAACTCATATCGTGATTGGGGGTGTCATTCCTAGGTCTTATCTACCCCATACCAAGAGTTTTCCATATTCCGTGAAGGAGAGCCTCCCTGCCGAACAGAGCCTCCCTGCCGAACAGAGCCTCCCCACCTAACAGAGCCTCCCCGCCTCTTGGGCTTAAGGATGTTGGCTTAAGGATGTAGGGCTTAAGGATCCTTCCGTAAGAGAGCCTCCCCACCGAATAGAGCCTCCCCACCTAACAGAGCCTCCCCGCCTCTTGGGCTTAAGGATGTAGGGCTTAAGGATCTTACCATACCCATGTAGGAGAGCCTCCCCGCCTAACAGAGCCTCCCCACCCCTCCAGGGCTTAAGGATGTTGGCTTAAGGATCCCACCGTAAGAGAGCCTCCCCACCGAACAGAGCCTCCCAGCCTAACAAAGCCTCCCCGCCTCTTTGGGCTTAAGGATGTTAGCTTAAGGATGTAAGGCTTAAGGATCTTACCAACTTTCACAACCTTATACGTGTCACAATGTGCAAACTTGTGCGAGCAAAGCTCTAGCACGACTCATGCATCCTCTCATAAAGAGACGCGTACGAGCATAGCTCTAGTACGATTATACTCATAAGACAACCACTCAAAAGCCACGTACGAGCAAAAGCTCCAGTACGGTTTATAAACATCATCATAGTTTCCAAATCAAGGTGCGAGCTAAGCTCCAGCACGTTTCATACAAATGAAAACATAGAAATCCAGCGCGAGCGAGGCTCTAGCGCGATTTATGTCATACAATTACGATAGGCGGCTCATACACAATCAAACAATCCCGAAAATCGGGTTTAGCACTCACAAATGCTTTTTCACAACAACAATACAATACTAGCCGACCCATCTACAAGCTTGCTTAAAACCAAGCAATTTCGTTTTGAACAACATCAAAACATTAGATTTATGCAATTATTAGCCTTACTATCCCATTTCATAAAATCCACTTCAAAACCAAAATCACGCATATACTCATCATCATTCACGAATACCATCAACATTTATTTGAGCAACCATGCATTTCATAAAACACCCGATATTCACCCACAAGTTCAAAGTACGAGCAGCTACCTCTATATACTCACAAAATTCCCTTACCTGGAATCGCGATGCGTGATTCCACTTCCTTAAGCTGCTTACTCGTACGGTTCGATTCGTCTTCAAAGAACTCTTTGGGACTGCACAAAATCGTATCCCGCATTATATTCGATCCATATAATGCAACCCTTGTGCTTGCTATATCCAATATAATCTATAGCCTCTATTAAAGCTTATTTGGCCTCATTTCATTACTTTACCCATAGCTCGAGTCTATGGATCTTCTTAGGCCTATTATCTTATTCAAAATCAATATCAAATCGACATAAAGCTCATAGCGTTCATATTTCATGAATCCCCTCACTATGGCATTTATCAATCATATACATACCCATTTTCACAATTCCTCTAACTCACCATGTAATTCCATCTAACCATCTAAAATCATAAACATTACCTCAATAACAACTTTAGCATGCCATAAATCATAAGCTCATTCAATCCCACATATTCTCACATTATACCCATTTTAGCATGCATTTGGATTGGAGTGTTAGAATCTTACCAATATGATTTTTCTTCTTGCTCCAAATGGTAATGCCCTTAACTCCTTCAATTCCAAAAATGGGAAAATGCCCTCTCACTATGTTGTTCTTCTCTTTGATAGGAACAACTTTGCCTCTAATGATCTCTCTCCAAATCTCACTGAAAATGGCTGATTTTAGAGAGGGAAAGTTAGGTTTTTGGGTTGAAAATGGGAGATTAATATGTTTTTTTGAGATTTCCAGATTTTCAGCCCTCCTTATATAGAAATAGCTTGGGGAGATCGATCTGGTTCATGAGGAGATCAATCTGGTCCCCTTAAATCCCTCTTTTTCACGGTATTTTTAAGCATGAGATCGATCTGTCGAAGCATCAGATCGATCTGTTGAAGCATGAGATCGATCTGTCGAAGCATCAGATCGATCTGTTGAAGCATGAGATCGATCTGTCGAAGCATCAGATCGATCTGGTCCCAAACAGAGAGCTAAGGAGATCGATCTGGGTGCTTGGGGATCGATCTTTTTCATCACGAAAATGCTTAGGAGATCGATCTGGCCCCATTGGAGATCGATCTGCTCTATTTCATTGTCCAAATAAGAGCATTCTGGCTCTTCCAGATCGATCTCTCATCCTATGAGATCGATCTGGCCTTCATGTTTTCCAGATTTCCTGCAGTTTCCTTGTTGAAACTCATACCAACACATCCTTAATCTGTTGCCATGGCCATTTTCTCATCCACCCACCTTCATAACTTGAAAATGGCATCCATCCATACCTTATACACATTGAAACTTGTGTGCATTCATTGTATGTCCAAAGGTATGCTACATAAAACCAAATGGAAGTATAACTTCATTCCATTTTACCACACTACCCATTCTGAGTCTCAATCACACCCATCACTTGTAAGAATTCATTTCTTCATATTCATACTCAATGGAACTTGGGTGTACGTTACAAATCATATTTCACATACGTACATTGAATCCATGGACTTACATCAATCATACTTTACATTACAAGTCCATTCATATTATTTGATCCAATTATACATATTACCATCATACATATACGGGGTCTTACAGAAAAGCATTGGAATTCACCGAGGGTGAATTAGTATGGTTGAAAGTTACTTGTCCTAAGAGAATAAGGACATAGCGAGCTTCAGGAAGAAGGTAAGTTCAGTTTCGCTGGATTGAATATTTTGAGAGATTGGACAAGTGGGAGATAAGACCTGTAGGTTGGCGTTATCACTTGAATTAACAGGCACCCACAATGTGTCCCAGCTTTTGATGCTTTGGAAATACTATCCAGATCCAGCATAGGTGATGGGATATGAGATCCAACAGTTCAGCTTAATGCAAATATAAGTATATTGAAGAAGTTGATTCGGGCATTAAACAGGAAAGAGAAAGTATTGAGATTTAAGACGATCTCCCTAATTAAAGTCCTTTGGTAGTGTTACACTCCGGAAAAAGGTCACATGAGAATTAAAGAAGTATGATACAATTGATGTACCCGGAGTAGTCTATGGACTCATATGAATTGGTTCTAATTTGGAGGACCAAATTCCTTAAGTGGGGGAGATTTATAAGACCCGAATTTAATTAAAATACGAAATGAATGAGTATTCGTGGAGAGAAGTCGGGTTAAATTAATCCCAAACATGTGTAAGGGTAAAATGGTCAAAAGACCGAAAGCCGGAACAAATTCGATAAGAAAATTTAATTAAAAATAATGGATTTGAGAATCTTGATCAATATCGAAGAAATAATTAAATTTCGGGTTAAATTGATCAAGATATGAAATTATTGGAATTGATCAAAATTTTACCCGGGACAATATCCCGAAAATACGAAGAAATTATACCGAAAAAATGATTAAAAACAAAATAAATTAAATTAAATTAAATTAAATTAAATTGTTGGAATAAAATAAAATAAGTGTAGATATTTTGGATTTTATGGAGTATTTTAATGAATAGTAAAATAATTAAATAAATAATAAAAATAATAATAATAATAAAACAAAAAAAGAATCAAAAAAAAAAGAGGGAGGAGAGAGAAAAGCTCGGGGAACCCGAGAAACAAAATCGAGAAGCGACCCGCGAACCTTCACCGCCGATTCCAGCACACTGGCGACCGACGGGCTTCAACGAAGCTACCAGGAGGAAGAGGGGAGTCCGGCGAGCACGTGGGCACCGGAATCACGCCGCCAGGTGGCCGGAGCAGGCCGATCGGAGCTAAGGAAGATCGACGGAGAAACGGGCCGATTCCCGACGAACCACCGCGTCTGGGCTGAAACGGAGGCTACCGACGCACTCAAGGGAAGAAGCAGGTTCTTTTGAGATCGGTCTCAGCCGGTGAGACCGCCGAAAACGCCGACGAAGGCAATAGGCAGTAAACGGCACCGTTTGGCCGAAAGGAAAGGGAAGGAAAATGAGGGAAAGGAAGGAAAGGGGAAAAGAAAAGAAAGGAAAAGGAAGGAAAAGGAAAGAAAGGAAAGGAAAAAGGGGAAAAAAAAGGAAAGAAATTTACCGGGGACGACTCGAGGTTCGGGTAAGTTGACCGAGGGTCGAAATTGACCTACGGGTAAATTTCGGAAATTTAATTTAATATTATTTTAATGAAAAATAATCCGGATTTACTTAATTGTGCAGCTTTACGACAGAAACCGAACGAGAGCCGATTGAGCTCTGATTTTCTACCCCGCATCGTATCGAGTAAGCACAGTTTAATTTCAGCAATATGAGCTCTTTAAATACCGAGTTTTAATTATTTTACGGAATTATGGATTAATTTCGCATAGAAAGGAATATTAATTCGAAGTTGTAATAAATTGCCGTAAATGGTATACGGGCTATCCAATGAATTTGGATAGAAGCCCAATAATTATTAGAAAGCTGCACAAGCCCGGTATACCCAAAGAAGGGAATTAATAAATATAAAAAGGGCTGAAACGGGCCGAGACCAAATAAGGTAGATAGGGCCCAATACCTTAAAGTTGGTCAGTAAATACGATATACTGATCAAGATAAGTGAATTAACCTCGACTATGTGGTTATATGCAGTTACGTACCTTTGGTTGGCGCGCACTTGGGCTGAGAGGTTCGGTATCATCGAGACAGGTTAAGTCTGCGCGCGATTTCCAGGTAAGGGAATTTTGTAGGTATATAGAGATACCTATACGTATTTTTGAAGGGATTTACAGGGTCTAGAATTTATTAAACTATCTAGAAACGAGAAAATAATTTTGCGAAAATCGGGGCATAGGTGAATAAAGGAAAAATGACAATTTTACCCCTGAGAGTAAAATTTACAAAAAGGGTAGTAAGGCAGATAAATTGCATGATTTCATGTTTTTAATGCTTTATATGATTATATTGCTTTGATTTAAGCAAATATGCACATAGGTTGGCTATTGAATTCGTGAATTTTACGAAAGGATACTGGTTTGTACCGGTTATGATTTTAAAAGTTGTTTTATTAAGATCGAGCCACCTATCGTATTTACACGAATAAAAAGAGTGCTAGAGTCTATCTCGCACTAAAGTTTACTGATTTATTCTCATGATAAGCCGTACTGGAGCATTGCTCGTACGAGAAATTTGTGTGTGCACAAAATCGTGCTGGAGCTTCGCTCGCACGAGATTTTAGATATCATGATATGCAAGGCGTGGTGCTGGAGCTTCGCTCGCACTAGACGTGAGTTGACATGCATATAGTCGTGCGGAAGCCTCCTGTAGACTGTGTGTCACAGAGAGTTGAGATGCTCTCACGCATACTTTGAGATATGGGTTGGTTATCGACATAGTATTGGGGTGGATAAGACCTACGGCAGGCAACCCCAGACTATGATATGGGTCCACGGAGTACGATGTACCGTGTATGTCACACGGAGTACGCTGTACCGTGCAGTCATGATGACTCTATGATGTTACTTGATATTGTGGCGGGTAGGACTTGACCCCACCTCCCGTTGCAGTTGTGATACCCCGCACACCGGGATCCGTGTAGCCTGGGATCACAGGGACATAGTATGGCCATAGTCCTCGATTTTTCATACAGTAACCTACATGCCTCAAATGATATCATACGGTCTGGATAGACCAGGACAAACCCGATGGAGGGGTAGTCCCGATTTATGTTTTTAAAAGAGATGTGATTTAATGAATCAAGGTATTCCCGAGAGATGGGCTTGACCTTGATGAAGTTGTTTTATGATGAAACAAATGAGTTTTAAAGTGATGAGTTTTGTGATTAAACGAATAAGTTTTAAAGTGAAGAGTTTATGATGAAATTAATAAGTTTTAATGTGAGGAGCATGAGATGTCATACATGGTGATTTTGCCATGTTTATTTCACATGTCGATTTCATGATTTCTCTTATATGATATATACATACATGTGGCATCGTTTTAGTCATACCTCATGCATTTTCCACCCCACAGGGTACATTCAGTAGAAGAGAGCGACAATAGTCTCGCATCTCGGGTATCCGCTGCTTCTTATCAAGACCAGGTATACACATTTGTAAAATTTTGTATCTGAACGTATAGATGCACAGTACTGTATATGGATGTAATATTGGGGATGTATTTAGTTTAAATAAATTGATATGTGAATGTGAATATGAAAATGGAATGGTAAATAGGTGAGAGGTAACTAACACCGAATCATAGCCCAACTGTTTAGTAGTATAACTGTTCACGACGGATGAGGAAATTAAAAAGCAAAAAATTTACTCTGATTTTAGGTAATTTGGGTCGTGACAGTGACAATCATGATTATGACATAGTTAGTTTTAATCAATTTGTTCATAAGGATGGTTGTATGATGTTGGCATCTAAGGTGTTTGATAAAATGCCAACATGAACTATAAGAAAGGCTTAAGACAAGCACACCAAGTGTTTGCCGAAATGCCTAAGTGAGCTAGGCAAGCATGGCAAGCCACGGTGATGGCCAATTGGCATGGCTAGGCGTGATGGTGTTCGGCACACCATCCATGGCCGAGAGGTTTCATGGGCCAAGCACATGATGCAATTGGCCCAATAAGGCTAATGGGCCTCGAATAAAGCCCAATAAGTATTAATGGGCCTAGGGAGCCCAATAGGCTTTGATAGAATGAATAGTAAAGTGAGAATAGGCTTAAGACAGAGTTAGGCCCATTAAGGAGTAATAAGGCCCAGTAAGAGTATTCGAGCCCAATAGTTTAAATATACTGTAATGAAAGTGGAATACGGGTTATCAAGATGGATTGGCATGATAGATGACTATCTGTAGCTCCGGGAGACACATTGAGAGCCGGATAGACCGATATATGGAAAGTGGAAAAGGTGAAAAGTGTATTCGACTAAAATTCAGGTAAGGGAATTATACGAGCTGTTAGAGATAGCTGTATGTATTTTCTTACCTACTGTATGCAAATAAATACTATAGAGTATACAAATATTGAAATATCTAAATGAAAACCAAAATATATAAAAATTACCAAAATGCCACTATGAAATTTACGAAAAGATCATAAATGCATAAAGTGCATATTTAGTGTCTTTATCATAAAATACTGTTTTGTAATAGTGTAATGATAGACTGGTTCAGGATTTTACTGTCTTTATTAAATTACACGTTTTTCAAAGTTAAGCGTGCTTGAGTGGGAGTAATTCCATGATGGGTGACCATACGGGAAGTTAACCCTTTTGCACCGTTTTACGTGTTAAACTTGTTTTTGAGTACCGTTTTCACTAGATTTAAGCCATCTGTCGTGTTTATGATATGAACTACAAATGAAACTGTGTTGGAGTGGGGTGTTGACTGAGAGTCACGCTTAAGGACTCGCACTGGATTTTGAAATAATGAGATGAGTAAAACCGTGCAGGAGCCCTCGTGTAGACTGTGTGTCACACTAACTTTGCTCGCACTGGATTTTGATACATGGCACTGGATACTGAACATTAGGGTCCATGGAGGACGTTGTACCGTGTAAGTAACACGGAGTACGCTGTACCGTGCTTAAGTCTTCGGACTACTGAACTGTACTGAACTCACTGGTTGACGGGTAGGATTTGACCCACCTCCCTAAGCGATTGGATATCCCGCACACCTGATCCGTGATGCCTAGAATCCACTGGATATGATCATACTCCCTACTGTTTACCGAATCCTGCTTATGCTATCATGATCTCATATATTACTGTACTGATAAAACTGAACACGTTTTATACTGAGACAAGGTAAACCCCAGGGATGGGTTGGAACCTTGATCTACTGAATTACTGAACTAAATGGATTTACTGAACTGATTTTACTAAACTAAACTGAACTGTTTTACTGTATTGAACTGAACTGATTTTACTACACTGAACTGAACTGTTTTACTGCACTAAACTGAACTGTTTTATAGTATGGCATTATGAGCACTAGATAATGTAGTTATCTATTGGCTTGCATAATTGCCTTACTGAGCAAGTTGTGCTCATCCCTTCATTTTCCCCTCTCTACAGAGCACTTGTCATAGATAGAGAGTCAGCGCCAGTTCTGCATTCCTATCGTACGAGAAGGTATTCACAATTATCTAGCTTTTGTATCTGGACATGTAACAGCACAGTAATGTACATGGATGTAATATTTACAGGATGTAAACATGTGTCTATAGTTATGAAATGCTTCGTATAAAGTTTACTGGCTGTCGATCCTACTGGTAAATTGATATAGACAATAGATAGTAAGATAAGTATAGTGACTGGACTGATGTCGACTCATAGCCCAACTATTTTACTGAAACTGGTCGTGAAAAAGTGAAAAATTTGTAGTGATTTTAGGGAAAGACGTATACCTTGTCAAAGTACAAAGATGGCCTGAGAGTCTCTGTGCGTCCATCAATCCAAAAGTGATTCTCCTTGGAATCAGTACACGTAATCTAAAAGTGGAGGGTTTGAGCTTTGGGGAAAGCCCAATAAGAAATGTATGCAAGAGTAGGAAAGCGAAAGCATGATGCTCATGATTTGAAACATGCATGGTACATCAAATCCCAAAAAAAATTATGATACTTTTGATAATATAAATCATAAACCTATTCGTAAACAGGTACCGAAAGCATAGGTTCTAAAACATATCTAAAAGCATAATTTAATAAAGCATAGTCCAAAATCATATCTAAAAACATAGTCTAAAATCATGGGTGGAGACTATGCAATTATCCTGATGTGTGTCGCAAGTACCAAAAATAAAATGCTCTATTCCACTAATTTGTAGTTAGGGAAGTGAGGTTGTATCCACATAGACTATAGTAATTGATTAAAAGCAAATATAGTTCAAGAAACAAATATATGGAGGGAAGACTTACTATAGTAAGTAACAAAATATTAAAAACTATACTAAAAATGGAAACTTATAGTAAAAATCGACAAGAACAATAAAAGGATAAGAAAATTGGTTTTAACAAATAAATCAAGAAAGCTTCAGCTAGTATGCATCTTGGTTTAGATATTGATCATTGAATTCCTACAAATTTGATCAATTAAATATTCAAACGTAGCATAACAACAAGTTCTGTTACACCATCTTCACTTACTGCGTAGTTAATTAAAACAAGTTCTTTAATTAATCTCTAACCACTTGAACTACTTAGAATAAGCCTTTAAATATATTCATGGATCAACATTAATATCTGTGGGAGATATAAGTTGAATTAAGCGACTAACACACAAGCTCAGTTAATCTACTTAAACCTTAAGTCTCCTAGATCTCTAGTGATTTCCAACATTAAGCAATTACAAACTTAAGTCTTAAATCAAGCAGTAGATTATTAGAGTTAATTAAATAGTTGGCCATTTTAAATAATCAAACTGACAATCATGGTAACATGCTTAGAGAATCTAGGATACTTATTCAATGATATATTATTAATTTCATAGTTTCTCACAACATACTTTAACAAGATTAATTAAAGATTCATGCCAACTAAATAAAACAACTATTCACTACTAGACATACTTAAAACATAGATAAAGATTGAGAAAAGATTGAAAGAAACACAAAAAAAACTAATTCTAAAGTTAACATAAGAATCAAGAACATGCGATAACTAAATTATGTTATATATTATGCTAAAGATGTCGACAAGAAGAAAAGATGGTTACTAATGACACAATTATAAATACAAAGAGGTTGGGCTAATCAAACTAGACTAGATGTAAGCAAACAAGAATCTAAAATTAACAAGCAAGCAATCGGTTTTTATAATTTTTATGTAAAAGAATATATGAACATGCAAGATAATTAATGTAGATGTAAAATCCTAACCATGAAAGCAAGTTGTAAACAAAAGAACACAAAGATCATGTAAGAACAAAAATTCAGCAACTTTGTAAAACTTAAAGACAATATTTTGACGAGGACTTTTAATATTATATGAATCAGCCTAACATGTAAACTAAAAAAAAAATTATGCAATTATATAATAATAATAATAATCTAAACTAAGGAATCATCAATGAAAGAATTAAGAAAGATATTAGTTTGGAGTAATTATGAAGAAAACAATATGAAGAAAATAAAGATAAAAGTAATCAGCCAAGGTTTGAATAAAAAGAAAACTTCATAAAATAAAGCAAGAGTAAATAATTTTCTAAACTAAAACAAGGCCAATTGATTTATTTCTTCAATTAACCTTTTTCTTTTTCTTTCATATCATTCGTTTTCTTTTTACTTCTTTTTCTTGCAAGCCATACTTGTTTACTTTAACCTAACTTAAGACTAATTTCAATAAGCAAAATCATAATATTAATATCACATGCTCAACCATATTAAATCATGCAATCACATAAAACTCTTTAGAAAGCATTCACTTCAACAATCATAACAATTAAAATACTTTCAAATCTTTTATAAAAACTTTGTTTAAGTTAGAATTAAGCATCAAAAGAGAAAAGTATCATGATCTTTTTGACTCAACACTTAAACTTTTCCTAACTTAAAACTCTAAAACTAATTAATATGTAACTTACTATTATAATTCAACATTTATATAAAGATCAAAGCATGAGCCAATTACAATATAAGCTAAACCGAACTTAAGCTAAAATCGAAACATATTTATAAAGCAAATTACATAAAAATTGACAAGTATAGGCAATATGTAAAAGTCGACATCATAAACTAAAATATATATACAAGTCAACAATTAAATAATTAAGCATTATAAAAGTCAACTAAAAAAAATCGAGCTTATTCTTAACTAATTTTGACTAAAACATAAAGATTTTGGAAAATTTGGCTCAAATTTTCTAGTCATAATAAGCCTTTCTCCCCTATATTTAAATCTTACTTTGTCCCCAAAGTAAGTCTAGATTGTAAAGAAAAAGAAAAGAAAAAGAAAAAGAAGAAAAATAAAAGTGACAAAATTAAAAAAGAAAAGTTAGTAGTACTTCATTGTTTCTCAAACCTTGGGTTGCCTTCCAATTAGCACTTTTGTTTATTGTCGTTTACTCTACTCCCTCCTTTCGGCGCTCACTCATAGATAGGATCCTCTAGCTTTAACTCCTCTAAGTTGTAAACTTGAAATCCTTCATAATATGGGCTCAGTTTATGCCCATTAACCTTAAAGACCTTTGAAGTATTGGGACTTTGAATCTCAATTGCACCTATAAGGAAAAATATTAGTAATAATAAAAGGTCTTACCCATGTAGAACGTAACTTACCAAGAAATAACTTCAGCCTTAAATGGTAAAGAAGAACTTTTTGACCAATCTCAAAGTTCTTTCTCGAAATCATCTTGTAACGACCCAAATTTCACATAATTTGGTTAGGCTACAAGTCGATAATAGGACAAAAGTGTAAATTAGTCTGATTTATTTTTTATTCCTCAGTAACAAATTTAAGCAAAAATCCCATAGGGGTACTTTTCAATTTATCATCTTAAATGTTCTTTTACAATATAGTCATGTTCGCATTCCCCAAACACATCCACTACAACAAATTTAGCAATTTGTGACGTATGAACTAATGTCACAAAATATTAATTTTTCGTCACCAATATATTTCTATGACAAAAATTATGTTGTCACGACGTTCGTCACCTTTGCCTCGTCGCTAAAGGTCAAATGTGACGATATTATTATTTCGTCACCTATTCACGAATCTAACGTGACGATAGTAAACAATGTCACGTTATGATTATTTTTTTGTGACGTCCGAGTAAGTCATAAATTAATACAAATATTCGTTACTAAATACTGATAACGTCGCAGAATATATGATGAAATTATATATATTAGTGACTTCACACTTTAGGTGACATATATTATCGTCACCTATGATAGTAAGGTAACGTCAAAAAATCTCTCAAATGTCACTAAAGATAGTGATAATTTTAATTTTACGTGACAAAATATTAAATCGTCATAAATTATTTAATGTTGCAATAAAATTGACAAATTTCTTTAAATTTAAATAATTTTTATATTTTTATTAAATAATCAAATAGAAATAATTTTGCTCATGCAAAATCCAGTTTAGCTAGTATTGTAAAGTGAATAATTGATCTAAGATTTGTAATGAATCTCAAAAGGTAATACCTTGAATAAAGTAAGTAATCATAATCCAATAATACTACGGTTCCAAATGTAATAAAACTAATATGATCCACATTGTCTAAATCCAAAAGCTCAAATAAAGTATGATGGTCACATTTGAATTTTTGAAACAAAATATACCAGATATAAGAAATCACTGGTACAAGTTCATCTCATAGCTCTCAATCCAAATCTTGTGTAGAGGGTGTTTGTGTTGATGGTGAGTTTGAGTCACTTAAAGCTGCAATAAACAATTATTAACAAATTATAAATACAATATATTAAATAATAAATAAAATTTAAAACTATTATTTATGAAAGACAATAAGAAATTAATAACAAAAAATGATGAAAAAAACAACCTATCAAAGGATTATAAAATGAGAAATTAATTTATACGCACAGGATGCATTACTCATGTGTGAAGACAAGTTACACAAAAATACATACCAAGTCATCTAGCAATCTCAAGTCAGAAACAAAAACCTGAAAGATAGGTGTATAAGTAAAACCTTGAAACAAAATAAAATCATCAATCATCTAACATCATCAATCATCAAACAAAAAAAAAAAAGGTGGCCATTAGAACTTCCTTTCCACTGTTCACTTTGAAAACATTAGCAATCATCAAACATTCTGAAAATTCTTTATCGTTTTAAGATTAACTAAACAAAAGAGCACAAACAACAGAGTTTTACTTCCACAAAGAACAGAAAAAAATATAGAGAGAACAAGATGATTGAAATTGACTAAAGCTTTCATACAGGCATTTAGGTGTAAACATATTATATTACATAAATTAGTCTTGAAAAAGAAAAGAAATGAAACAAACCAGGTAGGACAGCTTGGGGCTTTCCACAGAGAGAGAGAGAGACAGTGTGTGTGGTCAGTCACCAGGAGATGACAAGCCATATCTTTGCTTCTTTCACTTCTCTTCTCTCCCTGCAGTAAGCCTTTTACATAAACATAAAAAGATCTAAATCTTTCATAAGGAAGATAGGCCAATTTCATGTAGCACAACTTGCATCCAAATTAGTTGAGTAGTTCAATAAGAATTACTTAGAAAAAGAAGCAGATGGTTCAATACTGCATTCCAATCAACATGAAATCGTATCTAAACATTGAATAAATTTTTTGTAGCAGAGATGACATCATTCTCATTGTATGAGAAAGGACTTACAAATAAAATTAACAGAGTTTAACATAATTAAGTCGGGATAATTTAGTTTATCACCCAGAAAACCAATAGTCAGCAATGACCAATATTTGCAGTATGGCCCAGACATTAAACAACTTGAGCACCTCAAAATAAACAGCATCAAACAAATAATAATAGAGAAAAAAATGGTATGATCAAGATGATTTAAACTTTGCCTTACCTCTTGCACAAACCCTTGAATTTTCATTAAATTGCCAAGGTTACTATAAGCATCAACTTGCATTAACAAGCAAAATTCCATATCAATCTCATAGAATCTTTCTAACCATATATGTGGAAAGAGAAAGATGGGAAAACAAATAAGGATGTACCAAACGGGGATTTAATGCAAGCCCCTGGCGGCAACATTATGCTGCCTCAGTAAGTCTCCCCTTCCGCATGTACGCACTAGCTAAATTTGACCATGCATCAGCAAAATTTGGTCAAAGCTTCAAAATAAAAAATTCAAACCAAAAGTGATTAACCCACTGAGGCTAGTGAATAGCAAAAACTGTCATTATCCAGCCAATATTAACAGACCAAAAATAAACGTAACAATGGATCATTCTGTAGCTGATCTTAGCTATTCTAAAGATATTTTTAGGGCTAGAAACAAAAGATAAGTTTAGTAACATATGATGCTTTAAGTTTCCAGGACATAACAGTTTGCTAAAGTTACAGTATGCTTTCAACCGATGATAAAATTCACTCATAAATATGTAAAGTTTACAATCATACATACATTTTACCAACTCAAATAACAAAAATCAATACACAACCTGCCTATTCTACCAATCAGACCAAGGTACACTGCGAAAGAGGGTTTATAGCCAACCTGCCTATTCTACCATTCTAATTGAGTGCACATATAATATAGTTTATAGCCAAAATTAACATGAAAAATTAACCTTGATTATAATGTGCCGATCTTAACTCACAGCTTCCTTGACGCATTCACTTCGGTGGAAAAGGAATAGTACAACTTGCTTGGAGAAAGGAAGCATTCATACTCGACCCACGTCTGGACGCCCCTCTCCGGCTCACTTCCTGACAACCCAGCCCATAATAGGAAATGGATAGGCAACAAAAGCCAAAGCCTCTAACGATTTTCGTCTACCTCTAACGGGTACCCTATCGAAAATAGGTTTTCGTCTACCTCCCAAGCATATGGTGGGCTTATAGGGTGCTGGTCTCCGATGGCTTCATCCACCTGTCCTCCAATGGAATTTCGAGGCATCCTTCCCAAAACAAGAAGCGGCGTCGGATCCCGGTAGCCATCGTGTCCCAATCGACCACGGAGCGGGAGGAATTGCACATATTTTCTTCCAAGCACATTTCTTTTCAGAGACAGAGGAGACTATTTTAGGCTTTAGAGACAGAGGATACTGCTTTAGAGACAAATCTATTAGGGATGGTATAGCTGTCCGGATTCTGTCTTCTATTTCCGTAAGGGGGGCACCCATTTTGTCTTGTATTTCTTATCAATCTTTCCATCATTGAAAAAGGTAAATATTATATATATATATATATAATATATACATATTGAGTTGGATGTTTCAATCAAAATATTATAAGCAAAATTATATATTAAAAGTATTAAATATGTCACCAATGATTTTTTTATGCACATATTGTCTTTTAATTTTATTTAGACATTTCATTTAATTACAAAATAAGTTTCTTTTTTTAACAAATTTAAATGTTTTTATACATAATTTAGTGACATTATTCCATGTCTGGAATTATACTATGTTTTTTATGCACATATTGATGTTTTTACAAAAACGAAACATTAAGTAATTATTCACATTTGAAGTGCTTATTTTATGATGAAAACAAAAATGTAATCGAAAATTAAACAAAACGTCACGATTTAGGGATAAAACTTGACGCCAAATATTTAGTGACTTTCTTACAAAAACGTCATGAAAAGTAATTCGTCACATAAAATGTGTTTTTTTCATGATGAAAACACAAACGTCACCAAAAATAAAAAAAACATCATACAAAAATTTCCCACAAATTATATTTCATTATAAAATTTGGTGTCAAATATTTAGTGACGCTTTTACAGATATGAGACGTTATATAATTTGTCACATATAAAGTGTTCATTTATGACAATAAATTAAATCGTCACCCAAAATAATAAAAAATGTCACAAAAAAATTTCCCTCCATTTATGTTTAGTGAAAAAATTTGGCGCAAAATATTTAGTGACACTTTCATGTGACGATTTTTTATATCGTCATAAAAATATTAAAATAATAGAAACCCATGACGAATTATATTATTCGTCATGTATGATATACTTTACGTGACGGAATTTAATGCGTCACATAAAATAATCGTCACAAATTGCCAGATTTGTTGTAGTGATCTCGTATACATTACTGTACTTGCAAAAATATTAGATACAAAAGAATTGTTTAAAACTCGATATACCTTTGACGCAGAAGATACTCCGTGGAACCATAGCTGTGCGAAACGCCCTATTAACGGATGCGATCCAAGTTACTGAAGGGGCCCTGTGGAGGAAAGTAAGGGGTGAGCTTAACATGCTCAGTAAGAAAAACCCCATAGCAGGTAGATAAATACATTACATAAAATATATTTGCCAAAAACCAGAAAACTTGTATAAATGTATACAAATAATTTGGCAAATCCAAAAATATCAAAATCAGAAATCGAAAACAGAACAACTTCGATAATGTAATCAGTTTTCTGTGGTAAAACACAAAAATCTCATAACTTCAATCAACAGAATAAGTAGTTTCCAAAAATCACAGTACACATCGGAGTAGGAAATCAACATTGACAGTGTAATCAGTTTACTGCCGTAAACACAAAATTCTAAAAAACTAAGGCAACAGAGTAAACGATTTTCATTCAAAAATATAAATTTTCAAAACTTTATACTGTGTTTTATTGTGATGATTGTGTGACACTTTGCTCCCGCAGGATTCAAGAGGTGGCCCCCATAATATCCTTATGAAATAGAAAAACACAGTTTCATACATTCAAATCAGTTCATACAGTCAAATCAAAAAATCAAATAGACAAGACAAGGTAGACATACTATATCAGATATCAGAATGATTATTGGTCAATGTCGGTGAGTCCGGGCAATCACGGAACAGGTGTGCCGGGATGTCAATTACAGTGGGAGTGGTCAGCTACCCAAATGACTCTCAGATCAAAATGTCCGAAGACTAGAATCAAAATCAAAAACACAATACATCGTACTCGCGCACGTTGCACGGTACATCGTACTCCGTGGACCACAGTGCGAGTCGGACCGTGCAACTCACAATCTGCACGCGCTCAAGCACATCTCATTAGTGCGAGTCAGGCCGTGTGACACACAGTCAGCACGCGCACATCACATCAGTATTTCTTTATAAATGTATCATTTTTCCTTAAATCATATATCAATTCAATTTGTTTCACGAAACGGTTTAAAACAGGTTGACTAGCCCTTTTTCAGATAAAATCCCAGAAACACTCTATGAAAATTTAAAAATTTAGGATTTTCGATTTAAACAGAATTCAAGCCATAATAGTATCTATGCAAACCTTTAAAATTTGATCTATAAAATTAGGCAGTTTAACTAGGCTAGAATCTATAATTTTCAAAGTCATAAAATTTAGCCTAGATTTTTCTGTAATTTCGGTAACTGGGAATTCACCTAAAATTTTATATCTACAAATACATGAAAATTACGCATATTTATCTCTAGCAGCACACGAGAATTTTTCTTACCTCTGTGTCAGCCCGCAGTCTGCAATGCCTTTAGTGATTGGAGTCTGTGGGTCTGATCTGCTTGGTTAATTTCCCTAGAGCTCCTTCCCTCGGGTTTCCTAATTTTTAAAACCTCTGTAGCTCCTTTTCTATCTCCATATATATATATATATTTTTTTTTTAATTTGGCCTTCGTGCCAAATTTCCTTTCTCCCTTTTCCTTCTTCTTCCTCTCCTTTGTTGGTCACCCAAGGTGACTGTTCACCACTTCTTTCTTCCTCTCGACATGACACTGTCTTCCTCCATCACTCTCGTCACAGCTACCATCTGCGATTCTTCTCATGCTGCCACTGTTCTAGCACCTTCTCATGGTTCACTCTTTCTGCTCAGTGTTTCCTCTCCCGCGCTCTTGCTTTGGTTTCCTAGACTTAGCACCTGGTACAGAGCCAATATCCAAGCCACCGTACAGAATGGCTCAAGTTGAGTTGGAGGAACTAAGGAAGTAGTTACAGGAGTTGGAGAAAGGGTTCATTAGACCGAGTGTATCACATTGGGGAGCACCGATTTTATTTGTAAGAAAGAAGGATGGAAGCATCTGACTGTGTATTGACTATCGGTTTTTGAATAAGATGACCATCAAGAATAAGTATCCACTTTCATGCATCGATGACTTGTTGGATCAGCTTAAGGGAGCGCAGGTCTTCTCCAAGATAGATATGAGATCTGGGTATCATCAGTTAAGAATTCAAGATGGAGATGTACCTAAGACAGCTTTCTACACCCAGTATGGTCATTATGAGTTTATGGTTATGCTATTCGGGTTGACAAATGCTCTCGCATCTTTTATGTCATTGATGAATGAGGTGTTTCACCAGTATTTAGATCAATTTGTTATAATGTTTATTGATGACATACTGGTGTACTCAAGATCTAGAGAGGAGTATGAACAACACTTAAGGGTAGTGCTACAGACCCTCCGAGAGAAGAAATTGTATGCTAAACTCAGCAAGTACGACTTTTGGTTTGAACAGATCTCTTTTCTGGGTCATATAGTATTAAAAGATGGTGTGTCAGTGGACCCATCAAAGATTGAGGCAGTGATATAGTGGCAGAGACCCCATACAGTAACAAAGATCAGAAGTTTTCTAGGTTTAGCTGGATATTATCGATGGTTTCTGGAGGGATTCTCGAGATTAGCTGCTCCGTTAACACGTCTCACGAGAAAGAATGTAGAAATTATGTGAGACGATAAGTGTGAAGAGAGCTTTCAGGAGTTGAAAAGGAGATTAACAATAGCTCCGATTCTCACCATTCCTACCAGCTTAGGAGGTTTCTCGATGTATACGGATGCTTCGCATCAAGGACTGGGCTGTGTATTGATGCAGGACGAGAAGGTAATAGCCTATGGATCAAGACAATTGAAGGATCATGAGAGGAACTACCTGACCCATGATTTAGAGTTGGCGACCATAGTGTTTGTATTGAAAATATGGTGCCACTATCTCTATGGTGAGAGATTTCAGGTTTACACTGATCATAAGAGCCTTAAGTACCTGTTCTCGTAGAAATAGTTGAACGTGAGACAGAGGAGATGGCTCGAACTCCTAAAGGATTATGATTGTGAGATCCTATACCACCCGGGTAAGGCAAATGTAGTGGCTAATGCATTGAGTAAGAAAGCATCTCGGGTTGATATCATTCATGATGATCAGGGAATACGAGCTGTTGGAATAGTTCACGAACCTCAGTTTGGATATGACCCCGCTTGACACTGATAGTGGCTTTATGATAGTTAGCTTGCAGTTGGAACCAGAGCTGGTAGATCAAATTTGACAGGCTTAACAAATTGATCAGCAGTGTAGCGATATTGTCAGGTAGATACAGAGGGGTACAAAGACTGATTTTGAATTGAGTTCAGATGGATTGTTGAGGTTTAGAGGTAGGATATGTGTTCCTGATGATCCAAAGATTAGGAAGTTGATCTTAACAGAGGCTCACTCATCGAGGTATACGATACATCCAAAGAGTACCAAGATGTATCAGAATCTTCGAAAGGTTTATTGGTGGTATGGGATAAAGAAAGACATTGCTGAATATGTCGCTAAGTGTGTCGTTTTTCAACAGGTGAAGGTAGAGCATCAAAAGCCTGTAGGATTATTGCAGCCTCTACCAATACAGACATGAAAGTGGAGCACGTCACCATAGATTTTGTGATGGGATTATCGAGGACTCGCAGAGGTCATGATGCCATATGGGTGATTGTGGATTGGTTGACGAAGTCACCTTATTTTCTAGCTATGAGAGCTACTGATACTCTGAGCCAGTTAGCAAACTTGTATGTGCACGAGATAGTGAGTCTACATGAAATTCTAGTGAACGTTGTTTCTAATAAGGATGCCTGCTTCACTTCCCATTTTTGGGAACATTTTCAAGAAGCGATGGAGACCCAGTTGAGTTTTAGCACTTTGTTTCATCCTCAGACAGATGGTCAGTCAGAGAGGACTATACAGACCCTGAAGGATATGTTGAGAGCGTGCGTGTTGGATTTTGGAGGCTCTTGGGATGACCATTTGCCACTCACAGAGTTCGCCTATAATAACAGTTTTCATGCAAGTATCGGGATGGCACTATATGAGGCATTGTATGGACGTAGATATTGTTCCCCTATTGGATGGGAAGAGGTTGGTAACAGACAGATTTTTGCTCCTGACTTGGTTAGACAAGCCTCTGAGGATATCAAGTTGATTTGTGAGAGATTATAGACAGCTCAGAGTAGACAAAAGAGTTATGCTGACAGGAGACATAGACTACTAGAGTTTAACGTGGGTGAGAGAGTGTTTTTGAAGGTTTCCCCCTTGAAGGGTATTATGAGATTTGGGAAGAAAGGGAAGTTGAGCCCTCGTTATATAGGGTCATTTGAGATACTTGATAAAGTGGGAGATAAGGCATACAGGCTAACATTGCCACCTGAGCTAGCAAATGTACATAACGTCTTCCACATATCCATGTTATGGAAGTACCACCCGAACCCGACGCAGGTGATAAGGTATGAGCCTTTGGAGATCAATGAAAGTATGACATACGTTAAGAAGCAAGTTCAGATATTGGATAGAAAAGAGAAAGTGTTGAGGACAAAGACAATTCCCTTGGTGAAAGTTCTTTGACAATATCACACTGTGGAAGAAGCCGCATGGGAATTGGAGAGTTTGATACGGGAGAAGTATCCCGAGTTGTTCATAGAATGATTGGTTTCAATTTGGAGGACCAAATTTTCTATGTGGGGGAGAATGTGAGACCCCATATATGTATAACCTTTTATATATGTAAATGGAATTATAATATGGATGATTTTGGATCAAGTAAATGTGAATGAAGTTCAAATGAGAATGAATGAGTATCGTGAATGCATGTGAAAGTTAAATAAGGGCCGAAGTAGCCACAAACTAAGTAAATGGAAACCTCAAGCATTCAAAATGAATATAAGGATGCAAAAATTATAAATGAGTGTAAAACAAGGAATTATACGAACCTTTTTTATTTCCAAGTGATACGCACAAGTTTCATAATGTGAAAGTCATAAGAAATGAGCCTTACTAAGTTCTAGATGGGTATAGATTGCAAAATGACTAGTCAAGTAATCAAAGGCAAGTTAACCTTTGAAAATTCTGGAAAAAACTACAGTGGAAATGCAGAAAATGAAGGCCAAATCGATCTTCCATTCAAGCAGATCGATCTCTTGTGCAAAAAGAGGGCAATTTTAAATGAAACAACAAAGTCAGATCGATCTCCTTAGCTCTTGGATTGGAGCAGATCGATCTCATTAGCTCTCGGGTTGGAGCAAATTGATCTCCTCCCTTAGCTAGATCGATCTCCTAAGCTCTCGGCCTGAGACAGATCGATCATGTTCCATTAAAGTAGATCGATCTCATTCACTAAAGTAGATCTATCTCAAGCCTTCGACAGATAGATCTCATGTCTTCAAAATGTCGTAAAAAGGAGGAATTTAAGCAAGGAAGATCGATCTCCACTCTATGCAGATCGATCTCATCAAGCCAATTCTATAAATATGGAGCAGTTGGATCTGCATTTCACTGGACAAAACTATTCCTTTCCATTTTTAATCTAAAAACCTAGCTTTCTCACTCCTAAATCCACCCATTTTCCTTGAGATTTGAGGGAAAGCTATTAGATACAAAGTTGTTCATATCAAAGAGAAGAACAACATAGCTTGGAGTCATTTCCCCATTTGTTGGATTGAATGACCAAAGGTGCATTTCCATTTGGAGCAAGGAGGAAATCAAGCTAGGTGAGTTTCTAATGCACAAATCCAAGTATAGTTGTTCAGTTATTGATTTTGGAGTTGATTGGTATGTATGTTAATGGTAGAAGCTACCTAGAATGTAAAGGAACAATTATGACCTAGAATGAGTCTAGTGTGAGAAAGTGAAATGTATTAGAATTAATGATGAATGGGATGGATATCTTAAGGTGATAATGGTGTTGTGAGTATGATTTTGAGATGGTGTTATGGAATGAATTGTGAGACTTACCCAAAAAAGGTAAAATGTGTATTTAAGGCATTGGGTAAAATGCATAAATGAATGAGAGAGTAAGGGTAGAGTATTTCACATCAAGTCCTAAACAAGTAACTAAGTGAGTTACTAGATAAATTGGTTGGAAATGGCTTGATGAAGGCCAAATGCAAAAATGGGCCAAACTTAACGAAATAGGCTCAATGAAATATATTGACTAGTTGGAGTCAAAATGTGAGTTAGCAATACTAACTCAAGTGATTGGTGAATGATTTGCAGCTTCCGAGGATACACCTGGAGCAAGTTGAGCCAAAGCACAAGAAGCTAAGAGGAAGAGAGTCGTACCCCGAGTAAATCGAGATAAGGGAATTGTGTGGACTCTTAGAGATATCTGTGCGCATTTTAGGGCGCATTATGTTTTCTAGAATGTATGTGATAATAGGAAACCAAATGGGTGATTGAAGGGCAAAGAGTTGGGTTTTGAGAAATGTGCATGAAAAACAAAAGTATGATGCTTTGAAAATCCTGTTTTATTGCTTTTTAGCAAGTGATTGGTAGGTTGGCTAACATTTGAAATGATTTGCTTAAGAAATGACTTGATTTGGTTTTATAACCATGCTTTGCAAAGAATGAGCCACCTACATAGATTTCGTGAGAATGAAAACGTGCTAGAGCATGACTCGTACGAGATTTGATGTGTTTTTATACGCATAAGTGCTGGAGCTTAGCTCGTACTAGTTTTTTACATGGATTTCTATGATGTTGTGCTGAAGCTTAGCTTGTACAAATTTTCTGCTGGTTTTGGCATGGTGCTGGAGCGTAGCTCGCATTAGATGTTCACCATACTTGTTACCGTGCTTGAGAGTACTCGCACGTGGTTTTATGACATGATTGATAGCCGTGATAGGAGCTTCAAGTAGACTGGGTGTCACACTGATTAAATAGGCTCGCACGTGCATATTGAGATGTGGCATGATATGATGTGATGATATGGCTCCACAGAGTACGTTGTACCTTGCATGTAGCATGGAGTACGTTGTACCGTGTTGAGATTGTGATATACCATCTTCGGATGATGTTTAGTTCTGCTATGGACCAGCGGGTTGGACGTGACCCACCTCATGTGCGGAAGCAGATAGAGGTGATACCCCACACACTTGATACGTGTAGCCTGGGATCACAGAGGATATGGCCATAGTCCTAGAGGATATTTCCCTGTTATATTGCCTATCTCACATGTCTTTTGTTTTATGAATAAATTCATATTTGAAATGTTTTGTGGGTTAGGATAGTCCGAGGGAGGGGCTGAGTCTTGACAAATGTTGATTTTATGAGATGAGAAAGTTTGATAATGACTTTAAAGTGCACTTACGCATGATGATTTTCCATGCCTTATTATGAAACATGCATGATGGTTTTCCATGCTTTGAACTTGATATGTGCACTGAATTTAAATAGCATGATTTGCTTTACATGCCATTAACACAAGCATGCACTAATGCTTTTGAGGTGTGAATGAGAAATTGTATGGTTTTGAGCATGGCATCATGATCACATATATAGTGCAGTATCTACCTATTCGCATGATTGCCTTACTGAGCGTGTTATTTGCTCACCTCCCTTATTTTCCCATCTCTACAGAGCATTGAGTATAGACTGAGGGCGACTGGAGGTTTTTTTTATACCGCTGCATCCCGTCACGAAAGCTATACACACTTGTATAATTTTGTATCTAAACTTTCCATAGCACAGTAGCATTTTGTATGTAACCATTGGAGAAGTAAAGCAATGTAAACACATGTAAACAACAACTCTGATTTATTTATACAAGTGTTTACTTCTAAAATTAATGCAAATTAAATTGTTATGGTTAGATGAGGTAAACATCGACACACAACCCAACTGTTGTGAGTGTAGCTGATCACGATCGAGGTAAGGTAAGAACGATTAATAAATAATGTATGAAAAGCGAAAAATTTGTGACGATTTTTGGTAAGTTGAGGGTCTTGACACTTAATAGCCAAACATACACTGAATTTATCAGGTAGAGGGAAAGTTACAATCTTAGTATTGCAGTCTAGACTTACATGATTGGTAGCTAGCCAATCTATACCTAAAATCACATCAAAACCATATATATTTAACAAAACTAGATTCGCTAACATTACCCTATCTCCCACCTTAATTTCATAATTCTTACATACCTTATTAGTCATCTGAGATTCATGCATAGGTGTACTTATAAGGAGCATGTAACCTAGGGATTCAGGCTCTAAATGTAAATTATACGAAAATTGTGGTGAAATAAATGAGTGTATGGACCCAGGGTCAAATAAAACATACGCTTCATGATTACAGACAAGAAGTTTACCTCGAATAGTCTCAGAAGAAGTGTCGACAGTCTCCTTATCCAAGGCGAACACATGCCCCTGAGTGACAGGCTTCTTATCCTTCTCAACTACGGTTGCTTATCTCTAGGGGGTCTGTCTCTAATGCTACTGTCGTGGAGGCTCCTAAGGCTGTGGAGTCCTAAGCTATGGGCAATCCTTAATCATATGACCCTTATCTCCACACTTAAAGCAACTGCTCGTAACTCGGTAATAGGTACCATTATGTTGTCGACCACAATCCTTACAAATCTTAATACTCTGTCGAGTGCCTAAAGTGGTCTTAGTAGTGCCAAAAGGAGTCATAGGCTTATAAGCCCTCACCCGAGACTCATCAGTCCTCTGTCTCTTAGGCAGACCTCTCTTATACTCTATCCATGATGCCTCTAACCTTTTAACCTTATCTTTAGCCTTTCCCCAGGACCTATATTATGCTTGAGTCAGATCAAGAGCCCTCTCTATCTCTTGCGCTCGCCCGAGAGCATCCTTAAACTCAGTAATACGAAACCCCAATAGTCTATCTTTGATCATCGGTCTCAACAAATATAAAAATCTCTCGATAAGACGCTCCTCATCTCTAACAGTCTGGAGGTCATATCTCATCAAAGTAGTGAATTAATTCTCATACTCATCAACTGTCATACTACCTTAAACTAAATTAAGAAAATCTAACTACATCTTCTTCTGAGTAGTTCAGGGAACATACTGGGTCCTAAAAGTAGATAAGAAGGCATCCCAACTGATTATCGGATGATTAGCTATTAATAACCTCTGAGTGGCTCTCCACTAATGTCTAGCCTGACCTTGAAGCATATAAGTACCCACACTAACCTTCTCAGCATTAGTACACCCCAAGTACTCAAAAGCAGTCTCTATCTCTGTCAACCATTCTTCTGCCTCGATTAGGTCCTTAATCCCCTTAAATGATAAAGGGTTCACCTTGAGAAAGTCTCGTAATCAACCCATATCCTTATCATCTGGCCTCGTCTGTACTGGAGGCTGAGTGCCTGGAGGTGCCAAAAGAGTTTGTGGAAGAGGTGGGGGCGGAACTTACGGAGGTGTAGGTGTAGAAGTCAGAGTAGGTGTGGTACCTGAGACATTAGTCCCGAAATGCTAGGAAAGTATAGCTATAATGTGATCAAATCCCTATTTCATATCCTACCCTATACGATTTATTCTAGAGTTAAGACTCTCTGACTGTAGAGCAGGTGGTGGAGGTGGCTGTGCCTGCCTCATCTCCCGCTCATGATATATAATTGATTACCTGAGGCGTAAACAATAAATTTGGTCATAACTTTAGCAGATATTTTCAATTTATAACTAGAAAAGTATAGACACTTAGGATGTAATCAATTTTCAACTGACTGACACTGACAGTACTAGACACCTTTCACTCTAGTACCAAGAGAGACCGTAACACCCCAAAAACCCGAAAATTATGGCTAATTTAAAAGTTTCTTTTATAACTTAACTTATTACTTAAGGTGTATTCTTGTTCAGTGTCAACCTATAACTTATCTTTTAATTGTTAACATTTCTTATATTCGACAATTCCTATTTTACCTTTTAACGGATTTCCAGCAGCATAACCATTATACATAACCTTATCCACATGCAAGTTTCCAAATCGACAATATATAACCATAAGCAGTTGATTTTACATATTCTTTCTAAAAGTATATTCTCGAGAATCAATAAAGTGCTTATAATATTCATTCATCTCTTAATCTCAGTATGCAAAGTAACATCATGGACTACATATATTTTCATTCCCATACATATACAAAAAGTGATTACACCCGAAGCTGTTTTTTTACATATAAGCATCTGTATTGTACAGGATGTCTAAATATAAAGTGAAATATACCTGAGGCGTGTACAAAAAGTAGCCTAGGGAGAGTCGCGTCCACCAGCTTATGTTGTGTACGTGGTAGACAAGGGAGTGATCACTATAAATAATCTGGAATGATGGAAAAGAGGGGGTGAGCTTTTGAATAGCCCAGTAAGGAGTGCATTTAAAATAACAATAGCATCCAACACATTTAATAAAATGATGATGCTAAAAAAAATAAAGTACATTTTTTGATCAGATCCGTTAGAAAACATAAAATGGCATACTTAGTACACATCATTTTTATAGACCAAAAATATACTTCATATATTTCTTAAGTCAAAACAAAACTTCAGAGTCAAATATCAAAACAAAACATAATTGAAACATAATTGGATAACTATACATAAATCATAATCAAATCGTACTTAAAAACGATACACAATGTCAAAACGTGGAGACTAGCTAATTAATATCACAGTCATATGGGTAATAACCATATCAGCCTCAAAAGAGGGCATCCTCCAAAGAGGGAACAAAAAACCTATGGCCATGGTCGGGCTGTAGACTGGGCCAGGTCCTACAGCATAACAGGAAACACCACACAGGTAGAAACGAAAACACCACGAAGGTGACATGACAAACACATAGAAATACACATGTTATTATCAAGGCCCAGCCCGTTCATAGGCCGTTAGCTAGCATTCCCTTGGGCCCTTAGGTCAACCCCCAGGTTTACCTTGACTCACACGCTATAAAAAGCCTTTAGTCTCAAATCATGCTTATTATCATACTGAAATCATTTTCAAACTTATGTGCATAATAGCTTACAGAAATCATGCCTCTCAAATAACATATATACGTGCTTGTTACACAAATAATCATAGTTGTAAATGTCACGACCTTTTTTAATTCTCTTTAACCGAAAATCACTGAAAATTTTTCGCGTTTTAGTGTTACCTTGCCCGATCGTGAACTAACTTACCACCACACTATTGGGCTGTGAGTCAATACTAAACATCACATCTCGTTCATTCTCAGTTAAATAAAGCGATGTCATACATTTAATAGTTAATCATTAACTTACACAAGTTATGTTCATTGACATCTACATCCCCCATAATTACAACTCAATCGTTACTGTGCCATTACATTGTTTAGATACAAAAAGAATACTGTGTATATACCTTTCGGCAATGGAAGCAGCAGATGTCCAAAAACACAATGCCTCAGTCCTCACTGGGCTACTACGCATGCTCTGTAGGAGGGGGAATATAGAGAGGGATGAGCAACCACACGCTCAGTAAGGCAATAATGCAAACATGGTAGATAACTACTCTATCTACATGCTGATAGTGTTATACATAAATCATTTATAATAGGAGCATGAGGAATAAAACTATGCCATATGAGTATACATATATATATATATATCATGTATCCAAAATCATGCAAAATTGTCATATAAAACATGAAATATCAACATGTGAAAGCATCTCATGCTCATTCTCATTAAACTCATAAAAAGGGCAATTCATTTAAGAAACCTCCTTTTTAAATTTCATCTCTTTCTCCAATATTTAAATCCCATCAAATCAATTCAAAATCACAACCTCATTTTCATTTCACAAATCAATTTCACAAGGCACGACCCCTCATTCGGGTCTACCTTGAACAATCACAATCACAATCACACATATGTAATAGAGACTAGGTCACTATATCAAAAGTGCCTATGTGGACCAACTACATCATAAATCATCCCAAACCACACGCATCCAAGTGTGTGGGGTATCGTGCTGGCATGAAGGTGGATTATCCCTCGCCAAACTTCCTCGTCACATAACCATCACTTGGTACATCGTACGCCATGTGATATACACGGTACAACGTACTTCGCGGACTCAAATTGTGATTGGGGGTGCCATTCCTAGGTCTTACCTACCCTATAACAAGAATTTTTCATATCCATGTAGGAGAGCCTCCCTGTCGAACAAAGCCCCCCCGCCCCTCCAGGGCTTAAAGATGTTGGCTTAAGAATCCTTCTGTACCCATGTAGGAGAGCCTCCCTGCCGAACAGAACCTTCCCGCCCTTCCAGGGCTTAAGGATCCTTCCGTAAGAGAGCCTCTCCACCGAACACAGCCTCCTCGCCTCCTCGAACTTAAGGATGTTAGCTTAAAGATGTAGGGCTTAAGGATCTTACCGTAAGAGAGCCTCCCCACCGAACAGAGCCTTCCCATCTAACAGAGCCTCCCCGCCTCCTCGGGCTTAAGGATGTTGGCTTAAGGATGTAAGGCTTGAGGATCTTACCAACTTTCACGACCTCATACGTATCACAATGTGCAAACTTGTGCGAGCAAAGCTCCAGCACGACTCATGCATCCTACCATAAAGAGACAACGTACGAGCATAGCTCTAGTACGATTATACTCATAAGAAACACTAATCAAAAGCCACGTACGAGCAGAAGCTCCAGTACGATTTATAAACATCATCATAGTTTCCAAATCAATGTGCGAGCTAAGCTCCACCACGTTTCATACAAATGAAAACATCGAAATCTAGCTCGAGTGAGGCTCCAGCGCGAATTAAATCACATACACACGATAGGTGGCTCAAATACATTCAAAACACATCACAAACATGTTTAGCACTTTACATGTGCTATTCAATAACATCAATAAAACACTAGCCAACCTCTCCTTTTATTTTCTCAAATTAAATCATTGTGTTGTGTGAAAAATATTCAAAACACGTGATTTATGCAATTATTAGCCTTACTATTCCCTTTTCCAAGAACCATTTCGAAAACCAAATCTCACACAATTCCTCATAGCAAATCACGCATATCAACAGCCGTTTACTTAAACATTCATGAATTTCATAAACGCCCTATATCCACCCAAAAAATACGAGCAACTACCTCTATATACTTACAAAATTCCCTTACTTGGAATCGCGACGCGTGATTCCATTTCCTTAGCGCTGCTCACTCGTACGGTCTGATTCGTCTTCAACAAACTCTTCGGGACTGCACACAATCATATTTCACATTATTTTAGTCCATTATAACGCAACCCTTGTGCTTGCTATAGTCAATTCAATCTATAGCCTCTATTAACGTCTATGAGGCCTCGTTTCATTGCTTTACCCATAACTCAAGTCTATGGATCTTCTTAGACCTATTAACTTATTCCAAATTGATATTAAATCGATATTAAGCTCATAGTGTTCATATTTCATGAATTCCCTCACTGTGGCATTTATCAAGCATTTACATTCTCATTTTCACAATTCCTCCAAACTCACAATGTGGTTTCATTTAACAACTCCACATCATTCATATTACTTCTATAACAGCTTATCATAATCCATAAATCATCAACATACTCAATCACACTTTCTCACTCTAGACTCATTCCATTTTCTAGGTTATATGTGTCCCATTGCTTTCTAGATGATTTGTATCATCCATATACATGCCAATCAACTCCAAAATCAATTAAATACACAATGTACTTAGGTTGGAGTATTAGAAGCTTACCAAATCTGATTTCTGTTCTTGCTCCAAATGACAATGCCCTTAGCTCCTTCAATACCAACAATGGGATTTTGGGTTCCAACTATGTTGTTCTCTTCCTTAAGATGAACAACTTAGTGTTTAATGGCCTCCCCTCAATTCTTACTGGAAATGGCTAATTTTAGAGAGAGAAAGTTAGGTTTTTTGGTTGAAAATGGAAGGACGGTGTTTTTCTTGAAATTTTTAAATTTTCTGCACTCCTTTTATAGAAATCACTTGAGGAGATCGATCTGCACCAATAGGAGATCGATCTGATCCCCTTAAATTCCTCTTTTTCACGACAATTTAAGCATGAGATTGATCTGTCAAAGCTTGAGATCGATCTGGTCCCAAACAGAGAGCTAAGGAGATCGACCTGTATGCTTGAGGATCGATCTTTTCATTACAGAATGGTTAGGAGATCGATCTGGCCCCATTGGAGATTGATCTGCTCTATTCCATTGCCCAAATAAGAGCATTCTGGCTCTTCCAGATCGATCTCTCATCCTATGAGATCGATCTCTCATCCTATGAGATCGATCTGACCTTCATACTTTCCAGATTTTCTGCAGTTTTCCTGGTGCAACTTACACCAAAACATCCTTAATCTGCTGCCATAGTCATTTTCTCATCCATCCACCTTTATGACTTGAAAATGGCATTCATCCATACCTTATACACATTGAAACCTGTGTACGTTCCTTGTATATCCGAAGGTATACTATATAAAACCAAATTGAAGCATTTATATTCATGCAACTTCTTCCACTTACCACATTACTCATTTTGAGTTCTATTCACATTCATCACTTATAAGAACTCATTCCTTCATATTCATACACAATGAAACTTGTATGTACATTGAATCTATGGACTTACATCAATCATACTTTACATTACAAGTCTATTCACATTTATTACACATTACAATTATACATGTACGGGGTCTCACATTCTCCTCTCCTTCAAGGAATTTGGTCCTCCAAATTAGGACCAAGTCACTCTTCAAAAAGTTGGGGGTACTTTTCCCGTATCAAGTTCTCCAATTCCCATGTGGCCTCTTCCATCGTGTAATGTTGCCAAAGAACTTTCACCAAGGGAATTGTCTTATTTCGTAACACTTTCTCTTTTCTGTCTAATATCCGAACCGGCTTCTCAACATATGTCATACTTTCATTGAGCTCCAATGGCTCATATCTTATCACGTGTGTCGGGTCCGGGTGATACTTCTGAAGCATCGAGACGTGGAAGACGTTATGTACATTTGCCAAGTCCGGTGGCAATGCCAATCGATACGCCTTATCTCCCATTCTCTCCAAAATCTTAAAGGGTCCGATATATCTAGGGCTCAGCTTGCCCTTCTTACCAAATCTCATAATACTCTTCGAATGTGAAACTCTTAGAAATACCGACTCACCCTCATCAAACTCCAGTGGTCTCCGTCTCTTGTCAGCATAACTCTTTTGCCGACTCTGAGCTATCCGTAATCTCTCACATATCAACTGGACATCCTCAGATGCCTGCTGCACTAAGTCCGGAGCAAAGATTTGTCTATCACTAACCTCTTCCCATCCAATGAGGGATCGACACCTGCGTCCATAGAGTGCCTCATAGGGTGCCATCCCGATACTCGCATGATAGCTATTATTATAGGTGAACTCGGCTAACTGCAGGTGATCATCCCAGGAGCCTCTAAAATCTAGCACATATGCTCTCAACATATCCTCCAAGGTCTGTATAGTCCTCTCTGACTGCCCATCTGTCTGAGGATGAAAAGCGGTGCTAAAACTCAGTCAGGTCCCCAACGCTTCTTGAAAATGTTCCCAGAAATAGGAAGTGAAGCGGGCATCCTTATCAGAAACAACACTCACTGGTACACCATGTAGCTGTACTATCTCTCGAATATATAGGTTCGCCAACTGATTCAATGTATCGGTAGCTCTCATAGCCAAGAAATGAGCGGACTTAGTCAACCAGTCCACAATAACCCATATGGCATCATGACCTCTGCGGGTCCTCGGCAACCCCATCACAAAATCCATGGTGATGTGCTCCCACTTCCATGTCGGTATTGGTAGAGGCTGCAATAATCCTGCAGACTTCTGATGCTCTACCTTCACTTGCTGACAAATGAGACACTTAGCGACATATTCAACAATGTCTCTTTTCATTCCAGACCACTAATAAACCTTTCGAAAGGTTTTTATACATCTTGGTACTTCTCGAATGTATCGTATACTTTGATGAATGAACCTCTGATAAAATTAACCTCCTGATCTCAGGATCCTCGGGAACACATACCCTGCCTCTGAACCTCAATAACCCATCAATATTCAGCTCAAAATCAATACCCACACCTGTTTGTATCTGTCTCAACCAATCGATGCACAGTCGATCGTTCTGATGGGCTTGCCGAATACGGCCAATCAATTCTGGCTCCAATCTCAAACTAGCCAGGATCTCAAGTCTCTCAGATCCAGTGGGGTTACATCCAAACTGAGGTCCACAAATTGTTCTAACAATTCATGTTCCCGTACCATCATATAAGACACCAATCCAAGGTTCTTCCTGCTCAAAGCATCGGCAACTACATTTGCCTTACCTGGGTGGTACATGATTTCACAATCATAGTCCTTTAAAAGTTTGAGCCATCTCCTCTGTCTCATATTCAGTTCTTTCTACGAGAACAGGTACTTAAGGCTCTTATGATCTGTGAACACCTAAAATTTCTCACCATAGAGATAGTGGCGCCATATTTTCAAAGCAAATACCACGGTCGCCAACTCTAAATCATGTGTCGGGTAGTTCCTCTCATGATCTTTCAACTGTCTAAATCCATAGGCAACTACCTTCCCATCCTGCATAAGCACACAGCCCAGTCCCTGGTGTGATGCATCCGTATACACCGAGAATCCTCCTGAGCTGGTAGGAATGGTGAGAACTAGAGCAGTGGTCAATCGACGCTTAAGCTCCTCAAAACTCCTCTCACATGCCTCATCCCATGCAAACTTAACATCCTTACGCGTGAGGCGTGTCAATGGAGCAGCTAGTCTGGAGAAACCCTCTACAAATCTCCGATAATATCCTGCCAATCCCAAAAAACTTCTGATCTCAGTAACTGTCTTAGGCTGTTTCCACTGTACAACAGCCTCTATCTTGGATGGATCTACCGATACTTCATCCTTCGACACAACATAGCCCAGAAATAAGATTTGATCTAACCAAAAGTTACACTTGCTGAGTTTGGCATATAATTCTTCCTCTCAGAAGGTCTGCAGAACTATCCTTAAGTGCTCCTCATGATCTTCCCTGGACTTGGAATATACCAATATGTCATCAATGAACACAATTACAAACTTGTTTAGGTGCGACTTAAACACATCATTCATCAATGCCATAAATGCTGCGGGGGCATTCGTCAATCCGAATGGCATCACCATAAACTCGTAGTGGCCATAACAGGTACGAAATGTTGTCTTGGGTACATCTCCACTCCTGATCCTCAACTGATATACCCTGACCGTAGATCTATCTTAAAAAATACTTGGGCTCCCTAGAGCTGATCCAGCAAATCATCTATGCGTGAAAGGGGATACATGTTCTTAATGGTGGCCTTATTCAATAACCGATAATCTATACACCGTCGAAGGCTTCCATCCTTTTTCTTTACAAACAGTACTGATGCTCCCCAAGGTGAGACACTCGGTCTAATAAACCTCATTCTCTAGCAACTCTTGTAGCTATTTCTTTAGCTCTTCTAACTCTATTGGAGCCATTCTATAATATGGTTTCGATATTGGCTCTGTACCAGGCACTAACTCTATGCAAAATTCCATTTCCCTTTCAGGTGGTAGTCTTGGTAATTCATCCAGAAAGATATCAGGGTAATTTGCAATTACAGGTATGTCCCTCAATTCTGGGTGTGCCTCATCTATATCGACCACGTAGGCAATGAACCTTCACATCATTCTTTCCATCGTTAGTATCACAAATCATCACATCCATATTCAAAATAAATAGTACATTCATCTCTCAAGCATTAAAAATTAAATCATACTTATTTCATTCATATCAATCATGTGCTTTCATTTCTTTTCATCAAAGTTTACAATAAGATTGTCTAATCCCGAAAAAATTAAGGTTTTAGCATGACAATCCATAACAACACGATTGGTAGCCAACCAATTCATTCTCAATATTACATCAAAATCACTCATATTTAATAAAATTAAATTGGCTGTCATTTCCTTTCCCTCTATGTTTAGCTTACAATCTCTACATACATGCTCAGTCAATTGACTATCATTCATGGGTGTGGAAATCATCAACATTTTATCCATCAAGGTAGGTTTCACATGCTTCAATAATTTATGTACAAAGGAAGGTGATATGAAAGAATGCGTGGCACCAGGATTAAATAATGCCAATGCTTTTAAATCAAAGATTCGGATGGTACCTTTAATCACATCCGTTGAAGCATCTGCGGTGTTCTGATCTAGTGCATGTACTCTTCCTCTGCTCACACCGCTACTTGCTTCCCCTTTTCCTCAATTGTGGCCCTCCTCCTCGGGACAGCCGTCTCAACTGGAGCTCTCTCTGGCTCCTTGCCCTTTTATGGGGTAATCTCCATCTTCTCGAGACAATACTTAGCTATATGTCCTGGTCTCTCACATCTGAAACATACCATAGGGGTCATCGGACAAGGCTTCGTCCCATGAAATTTATCACATCTCCAGAACCTCTCAGTAGTAGGCCGTGGTCCTCCAATAACCATACCCCTCGGCGCAGTCAAGGCCGGGTATACGGGAGGTCTAGCAGCTCTCTCCTACGCCTCCTCAATCTTATGCCTCTTCTTGAAAAAACTTGGGCGTCCTCTCTTGGCCACTCTATCAAACCTGGATCTCTTTCGATCCCTGTCGCTTCTAACATTAATCTTCCTCAATTCGGAGGCATTTCGCTCAAAGTCTTGCTCACACAACTGAGCCTTATGTACTGCTTCCTCATAAGTCTGAATATCAAATGGGGCTAGATTAGTTCGAATGGCCAATCTCAATCCATCCATGAACTTCTATATCTTTCGGGTCTCACTACCCATCGTGTCCAGGTCATATCTCCCCAAGGACATAAACTTGGACTCATACTCGTCCACAGTACGGTTCCCCTGAACCAGATTCATAAATTCCATCCGTAATTTCCTCTGTGCGGTAGCTGGAATGTACTGTCTCCTGAAGGCCTCTATAAATATCTCCCCTGAGATGTTAGAGTGTCTAGCCCTCAATATAACTTCGGTGGATCTCCACCAGTGCTTTGCCTCGCCTTTAAGCATAAACACGACAAAAGCAACCTTCTTAGCTGAAGTGCATCAAAAAAATCGGTACAACTTTTTCATCTCATACACCCAGTCCTCCGTAATAACTGAGTTATTCACCCCTCTGAACACTGGGGGTATCAATGCTTGGAATCTCGTAACCTTCTCAAGTCACAGTCATAACCCAAATCACTACCGCTTTGCTGTGGAGCGATAGGAGAAGCTATATCCTAGGCTGGAGGTGGTTTAACTGTAGCTGTCTCTGCAGTCTGGTCTCTCTGCCTCTGTAGCTGCCTGTCCAATCATAAGCTGTGCTGCGGGACCTCGTCTATCACCGGCACCTAAGGCCAGCGTGACTATCTTCACCAAATTCTCAATACTTCGCTCTATCCTAGAGAAGCGTGTCTCTGTATCTTCTGCTCTCTCAGCAGGGTCCTGTGGAGCCTGATCAGTCTGTGGCTCCACACGGCTCTCAGGCCTACCTCTACGGCCTCTAGCACGTGTTCTCACCCCTCTACCTTAGCGCGAAATTGGCATAATGCCTAACTTCCTTTATTAAAATCATTTATTAAGCTCAATCCATCACGATATACACAGTTATATCTAAACAAAAGCATAGTATTATGAGGATGTAACTTTTCTTACTTTTTATTACTGACTCACATCAGGTCAACTCAGCTCTGATACCAATCTCTGTCACGACCCTTTTTCATTCTCTTTAATTGAAAATCACTGAAAATTTTTTGCGTTTTAGTGTTACCTTGCCCGATCGTGAACTAACTTACCACCACACTGTTGGGCTGTGAGTCAATAATAAACATCACATCTCGTTCATTCTCAGTTAAATAAAGCGATGTCATACATTTAATAGTTAATCGTTAACTTACACAAGTTATGTTCATTGACATCTACATCCCCCATAATTACAACTCACTCGTTACTGTGCCATTACATTGTTTAGATACAAAAGGAATCCTGTGTATATACCTTTCGGTGATGAAAGCAGCGAATGTCTAAAAACACAATGCCTCAGTCCTCACTGGGCTACTACGCACGCTCTGTAGGAGGGGGAAAATAGAGAAGGATGAGCAACCACATGCTCAATAAGGCAATAATGCAAGCATGGTAGATAACTACTCTATATACATGCTAATAGTGTTATGCATAAATCATTTATAATAGGAGCATGATGAATAAAACTATGCCATATGAGTATACATATATATATCATGTATCCAAAATCATGTAAAATTGGCATATAAAACATGGAATATCAACATGTGAAAACATCTCATGCTCATTCTCATTAAACTCATAAAAAGGATAATTCATTTAAGAAACCTCCTTTTTAAATTTCATCTCTTTCTCCAATACGTAAATCCCATCAAATCAATTCACAATCACAACCTCATTTTCATTTCACAAGGCTTGACCCCTCCTTCGGGTCTACCTTGAACAATCACAATCACACATATGTAATAAAGACTAGGTCACTATATCAAATGTTCCTATGTGGACCAACTACATCATAAATCATCCCAGACCACATGCATCCATGTGTGCAGAGTATCGTGCTGGCACGAAGGTGAATTATCCCTTGCCAGACTTCCTCATCACATAACCATCATGCGGTACATCGTACTCCATGTGATATACACGGTACAGCGTACTCCGCTTACTCATATTGTGATTAGGGGTGCCATTCCTAGGTCTTACCTACCCCATAACAAGAATTTTTATGTAGGAGAGCCTCCCTGCCGAACAGAGCCTCCCCGCCCTTCCAGGGCTTAAGAATGTTGGCTTAAGGATCTTTCCGTAAGAGAGCCTCCCCACCGAACAGAGCCTCCCCGCCTAACAGAGCCTCCCTACCTCCTCGGGCTTAAGGATGTTAGCTTAAGGATGTAGGGCTTAAGGATCTTACCATAAGAGAGCCTCCCCACCAAACAGAGTCTCCCCGCCTAGTAGAGCCTCCCCGCCTCCTCGGGCTTAAGGATGTTGGCTTAAGGATGTAGGGCTTGAGGATCTTACCAACTTTCACGACCTCATACGTATCACAATGTGCAAACTTGTGCGAGCAAAGCTCCAGCACGACTCATGCATCCTACCATAAAGAGACCACGTACGAGCATAGCTCTAGTACGGTTATACTCATAAGAAACACCAATCAAAAGCCATGTACGAGCAGAAGCTCCAGTACAATTTATAAACATCATCATAGTTTCCAAATCAATGTGCGAGCTAAGCTCCACCACGTTTCATACAAATGAAAACATCGAAATCTAGCTCGAGCGAGGCTCCAGCGCGAATTAAATCACATACACACGATAGGCGGCTCAAATACATTCAAAACACATCACAAACATGTTTAGCACTTTACATGTGCTATTCAATAACATCAATAAAACACTAGCCAACCTCTCCTTTTATTTTCTCAAATTAAATCATTGTGTTGTGTGAAAAATATTCAAAACACGTGATTTATGCAATTATTAGCCTTACTATTCCCTTTTCTAAGAACCATTTCGAAAACCAAATCTCACACAATTCCTCGTAGCAAATCACGCATATCAACAACCGTTTACTTAAACATTCATGCATTTCATAAACGCCCTATATCCACCCACAAAATACGAGCAGCTACCTCTATATACTTACAGAATTCCCTTACCTGGAATCGCGACGCATGATTCCGTTTCCTTAGCGCTGCTTACTCGTACGGTCCGATTCTTCTTCAACGAACTCTTCGGGACTGCACACAATCATATTTCACATTATTTTAGTCCATTATAACGCAACCCTTGTGCTTGCTATAGTCAATTCAATCTATAGCCTCTATTAACGCTTATGAGGCCTCGTTTCATTACTTTACCCATAACTCGAGTCTATGGATCTTCTTAAACCTATTAACTTATTTCAAATCGATATTAAATCGACATTAAGCTCATAGTGTTCATATTTCATGAATTCCCTCACTATGGCATTTATCAAGCATTTACATACTCTTTTTCATAATTCCTCCAAACTCACAATGTGGTTTCATTTAACCACTCCACATCATTCATATTACTTCCATAACAGCTTATCATAATCTATAAATCATCAACATACTCAATCACACTTTCTCACTCTAGACTCATTCCATTTTCTAGGTAATATGTGTCCCATTGCTTTCTAGATGATTTCTATCATCCATATACATGCCAATCAACTCCAAAATCAATTAAATACACAATGTACTTAGGTTGGAGTATTAGAAGCTTACCAAATCTGATTTCTATTCTTGCTCCAAATGAAAATGCCCTTAGCTACTTCAATACCAATAATGGGATTTTGGGTTCCAACTATGTTGTTCTCTTCCTCAAGATGAACAACTTAGTGTCTAATGGCCTCCCCTCAATGCTTACTGGAAATGGTTGATTTTAGAGAGAGAAAGTTAGGTTTTTGGGTTGAAAATTGAAGGATGGTGTTTTTCTCAAAATTTTTAGATTTTCAGCACTCATTTTATAGAAATCACTTGAGGAGATCGATCTGCACCAATAAGATCGATCTGATCCCCTTAAATCCCTCTTTTTCACGGCAATTTAAGCATTAGATCGATCTGTCGAAGCTTGAGATCGATCTGCTCCCAAACAGGGAGCTAAGGAGATCGATTTGTATGCTTGAGGATCGATCTTTTCATTACAGAATGGTTAGGAGATCGATCTGGCCCCATTGGAGATTGATCTGCTCTATTCCATTGCCCAAATAAGAGCATTCTGGCTCTTCCAGATCGATCTCTCATCCTATGAGATCGATTTGACCTTCATACTTTCTAGATTTTCTACAGTTTTTCTGCTGTAACTTACACCAAAACATCCTTAATCTGCTGCCATAGTCATTTTCTCATCCATCCACCTTTATGACTTGAAAATGACATTCATTCATACCTTATACACATTGAAACCTGTGTATATTCCTTGTATATCCAAAGGTATACTATATAAAACTAAATGGAAGTATTTATATTCATGCAACTTCCTTCCACTTACCACACTACTCATTTTGAGTTTCATTCACATTCATCACTTATAAGAACTCATTCCTTCATATTCATACACAATGAAACTTATATGTACATTGAATCCATGGACTTACATCAATCATACTTTACATTTCAAGTCCATTCACATTTATTACACATTACAACTATACATGTACGGGGTCTCACAGTAAAATTGTACAAAAATCATGCACATGTATGTTTGCAAATATAGGCTCAAGGTCATCTGAAATTCGCGCTTATTTTATTAAAAGGGTTTCATGAAATATTTTTGTTAAATAGGGTTTTTCACCTATTTTTAAACATCAAATAAATATTTATTTACAGGCGGGGAACACCATTACCATAATAAATTACATCCCTTACCTATATGAAATTGGGGCAGCACGTATCACTCGGATATCGACTCTTCTCGATTTATGTGCCTACACCTCTAGCTGCCACAAACAGTCCAATTATATCAAATTAGTATCCAATTCATCTTTATTTATTTTCACATACATTTTACAACTTAAACGTTGCTAACTGACCCATTTTCGCCAACTTTTTCTACTTTTTGGTTTTACTGATAAACGCATTGGTGTTAGTTGTTTCGATAAATGTTTTTCCTTTAACTTTGAACTTATCAATTTAATAGTTTAAACATTTATTCAAGTCTCTAGTCAACACTTTACAACTCATCAAATTACAAAATTTCCACACTTTTATAGTATTCGATTAAATCGAGCTATAAACCGAACTTTTCGATATTAAACTAACATTCCACAACACTTAATTCAATCAAATTTCATCTTCTCTATAAGTTTACTATAGGAAATATATCTTCAAATTCTACTATAGTAAAAATCACCCTAAAACTATTAATCATCAACAAATATCTCAATCATCATCTTCCATCCACTTCCTCGCCTTGTTGACAACTTTGACCTCACTTTATTCCTCAGCCAATGTTCCATAGCTCTAAATATACATGTATACAACTTAGAATAATTTTAAACAAGCTCAAAAATAAGCTAAGAAATAAAAAAATTCCAAGTTTCTCTCACCTCTAAAACAAGACAGATTTTGCCCTTGTTTTCTCTCTAATTTTTCACCCAACAAATCAACTGGTATGAAGTTGAATTCTTTATATTTTCTAGAGGACTTCAAGAGGAAGATTTCATTCTTCTTGATCGACTTTTAAAAATGGTTGCAAGGTGGCGAAAAAAATCCAAAACGAGAAGCAGCCAAAGACACCTATGGGAGATTTGAAAGGGGATATCTCTTTCATTTTTGGTCAGTTCAAGCCACATAATACCTTTCTAGAGATTGTTTTCTATGTGCTATAACTTGAAAAAACAATTAGACTGAAACATATTCTAGAACCCCTTTAATTTTGGCATTTTTGTTAGGCCAGCATTGTGCTGGGTTTGGGCTGCCAACTGCCCTACACTTAGAAAAATTCCAAAAATTATTTCCAGCCCATTTTCTTCTAAATTTCTACCTCTCATGTGTTATACTAAGTCCCTAGTATGTTCGATAAAAATTTTGGACTCACTTGTTTAAGACAATTTTTCTGTTTGGGCTCGTTTTACCCGATTTAGTCATTACCAGTTTTCAATTTACTTTAAAATTTTATTTAACCACTGAAACCTCAATATTTCCACAAAATTTTAATTCTCCAAGTCAAATATACCTTATATTAATTTCCTATGGCCTCGAAATAATTTTTACAGATTAATGAAATTTATTTCAAAATTATTTCAATTACTAGGCCCAATTTCTCGATTTAGTACTAACTCGAGATTTACCAACTTATTTCACTCCAGTCACTTTAGTTTCACATTCCATCCATAAAATCATGTTTATATGAATGCCAATTTTTAAATAACTTTTACTTTGACACTTTACCTTAGTTTTCGTGCCCCGAGCTCAACTCTCCATCATCCGAGCTCTTAGGTTCTTTCAGGCCCTACATAAACACTTAGGTAAGTTTTGAATTTATCTCTTGGCTTTTAAATAAACAATAGTATGAAAAAAATTGGGTTTCACAAATACGACGTCTAAAATCATAGTTATGGAATCATAGTTACCATTTTTGGTCGCATACATAGAGCCAAGCGCATAGCATTGGTCTAGTATGAGCATGGGTACCATTCAGCACTCACCATGCTTGTAAATTTAATCGTAGGAATGTTGCATGTCTCGTAGAGATGCTCACCCATATGACTGTCACACAAGCATCTTAAAACTAAATTTCGAAAACATAGCGAAAACATCGGCAATCCAAAATGAAACCATACTTTGTGTTTCATAAAATAACCCACTCATTTCTTATCAAAATAGGTTATAAAATATAGTACATAATCTTTGGAAACCTTTTATAATAATATCAGGTCTGTTTTTGCCTTAACATGTGTTTGTAAAGATTTTTAAGCAAACTTGTGAAGTGGTAAACAGTCCCTTAGAGGCAGGGGTGTGATGCCCCGAAAACGTGGAAATACGGGCTAATTTTAACTTTTTAAATCTTTATTTAAGTTGTATTCCTATCAGTGCCGATTTCTTAACCCTGTTATTTCGTAAAAAATTCACCATCATAACGACGTATTTTATCCTAAACCTTATGAAAAGTACAAAGTTTATAATCACAACCAGTTGATTTTAATTTCCAATTATTACTCAACAACACATCTATGCTCATCTCCACACTTTAATATTCTGGAATATATAATATTATGTAAACTACGTAGCTACAACTTTATTTATATAAATATCTACTTAATTTACATCCCAAACATTCTGTACAACATCTGTCTATGCTTTACAACAAGTTTGGCAGTAAAGTAAAAGTATACCTTGCTTGTACAAGAGTAGCTCAAAAAGGGGTCGGGTCTACTTGTCCACGACCAATGTACTGTGAGACCCCGTATAGGTTTAACTTTATACATATATGTAAATGAAATCATAAGTACGGAGATATACTAGTAATGTAAAACATATGTGAAGAAAAGTCCATAAGTTGAATGTACACACTTGTAATAAGAGTTATGATGTATGTACAAGTTGCGTTAAGCTCGAATATGAAGAAATGGACTTCGATATATGATGAATGTGAGTGGAATGGAATATGAGCAGTGTGGTAAAATGGAAGAGAGATTTGCATGAGTTGTGCACTTCTATTTAGTTACCTTTATACACCTTTGGTTATATAAAGGTTTCACACAAGTTTTAATGTGTATAAAGTATGAATGAAAGTCATTTCCAAGTCTCAAAGGTGGATGAATGAGAAAACGACCATGGCAACAAATTTAAGATGTTTTAAGTGAAGTTATTGCAAAAAAATTGAAAAATATGAGGGTCAGATCGATCTCATAGGATGAGAGATCGATCTGGAAGAGCTAAAATGCTCTTATTTTGAGTTATGAAACAGGACAGATCGATCTCCAAATGAGCCAGATCGATGTGATAAACATTCTTGTAATGAGAAGATCGATTTTAAGGCAAGAGGATTGATCTCCTTAACTCTCTGTTTGAGACAGATCGATCTCAAGACTAGACAGATCGATCTCTTTAAGGGTTTTGTAAAGAGAAGATCGATCTTCAAGAGGAAAATTGGCCTTCGACAGATCGATCTCATCAAGGAAGAAGATCGATCTTATAGTGGTTGTGTTTGGTAAAAAGGACTACCAAACCTTACAGAGATCGATCTCTACAAGGACCAGATCGATCTCATAGGTCTGCATGTATAAAAAGAGAACATGATTGAGATGAAAGCTCAAAACTCTTCCCACACCAAACCTCACCTGCCATTTTCTCTCAAGACCTAAGCTTCTCACTCTAAAAATCACTACATTCCAGCCAGTTTTGGAAGAAGCTCAAGAAGGAAAAGTTGTTCCTTGAAGTAAGGAGAACAACTACCCAAAAATCTCATATTGGTGTGACCAAGAGAAGGAGTTGTGGCTATCACAAGTTTGACTAAGTAAAGGGGTAAGCACTTCAACCTTTAAGCTTCTAAATATGGTTTCTAGACATTTATGGGTTGAATGAGATGTGAAATATTATTAGAAATGATGAGTGTAGTGATGAGTGAGTAATATTAAAAGGGATTTATGGAGAGAAGATCCATGAGAAATGGTGGAAAACTTAAGAGACGTGAGATTTGTGAGAAAGATGAAATGTGATTTAATGGGTTGAGGAGTATGGATAAATAAATAAATGACAATGTGGAGGTTTAGAAGAGGAAAAAGAAAATAACTTGATGATTTATACGTGTAGCTTGAAATACGCAAAACATAGATAACCCGAATCGCGAACGGAGCAAACGTGACGGAGGAGATACGCGTACGATTCGAGGTAAGGGATTGTGTGTTGGCTATATAGATGTTTGTGCATATTTTACAGTAATTTCGTAGATATAATACTAGAATTAGTACGATACTACGATTCTAAGAAATGATATGAAGCATGAAATGTATTATGATATATATATATATATATATGTATTGAGAAAAAGGGATGGGGTAAGGAAATAACATGATATGCATGATTTCAATGTTTTTCTCAATTTTGTATTGATATTGGTGATTGAGAAATGATGAGGATAGGTTGGTTAATTTTACATGTTTTAGCATGGAGAGGCATGCTGCATGAATAAATATATTTTGAGTTTTAAAAAGAGAAAATAACCACCTATCAGATTCGAGATGAGATTTGGTGTTGGAGCTCTAGCTCACACCCATTTTAATGACTTTGACTATGTGCTGGAGTGTTAGCTCGCACATGTTTCTATGCTTTTGATGTGCTGTGCTGGAGTTTAACTCGCATGATGGTTTTGAGAAAGTGCTGGAGCATTGCTCGCACCCGTTTTTATTGAGTTGAGGTAAATCTAGGGGTTTGGGACCCAAGGGGATGCCAGCCGACGGCCTAGGAATGGGTTGGGCCTTAACGATAAATCGTACCGTGCTGGAGCCTTGCGATGACTATGTGTCACACGGATTTGCTTGCCTGGTATATGAGACATGGTTCAGGATGAAACGTCCATCGGAGTTGGAGTATGGACTTGGGTTTACGATCGTGCGTAGTACTGTGTAGTTGTCCGTTGGTATACTATGTACCATGCTGGGTGCACGTGAGTACGAGTATCGCGTAGATGACACATGACGTACCTTATACCGTGAGTATATGAGAAGATGAGGTTGATGGAGATGAGCCGGAGGGTAGGACTGACCCATCCCCTTTCAGGCGAAGTGATGCCCTGTGCATACCTGATTAGTGAGGCCCGGGATCACTGACTATGGCCATATGTCGTGGATATTTGATTGCTGAAAATTCTATGCATGTCTTAGAGATTCGAGAAATAGAGACAACTCATAAAAGAAAGAGATTTGAGGAAAAGAAATGATTGAGAAAGTAAAGAGATTTTGTGTTTTGATAAATCTCTGATTTAAACACTTGTGTCGTGAGGGCATTGTTTTATGAATCATGTTTTAAAATGGAAGCATGACATATATGATTTACATGAAAATGCAAATGAGAAATGTATGTTTAAAAGCATTTTCGTATAATATTTCCATTCATAATGAAAACATGGTTCTGATTTATACATGCATAGGCTATGTAGGTAGTATGATATCTACCTGCTAACATTCATTTCCTTACTGAGCTGTGGTTTGCTCATCCCATTATTTCTTCCTCCAGATACTGAGAAGTAAGGCGGTGCGGTGGTCTCTGGATCCCTTTTCATGTTGGACAGCTCCCACCAGTTGCAAAGGTATAAGATTTGTATACACATGAGTATTTTGTATCTATTATATTGTATCGCACAGTTACAAATTGAATATGTAAATAGTGGTATGGGGATGTTATGTAAAGATATTATTATACAATTACTTTTGTATATTTACACACTTGGGAGTGTGAATTAAATTTTAAATATTTTCGCTGTAAATTTTTGAAACTTTAGTAATTGCATCACCTCACAGCCAACCGTAGTAGCGTAAGTATGGATAAAGGACACTAGGAAGTGGGGTGTGACAGATTTGGTATCAGAGCATGGTTGGTTTGATGTGAGTTGATGTTTAGGAACTAAGAAAACATACATCCCCAAGTTACTGTGCGATATTTAGATACAAATGTGTATACGAAGCTGGTAGTCAATTAAAAGTTTGTTGTAAATGCAGGAAGTTATCAGGATAGTGAGTTATGCCTGAGAGACACCGCAAGAGGGGAGAGAGCTCGAGAGTTCAAGGGCGGAATGACAGAACTGAGAGGCACAGCAGATCGTCCTCTAGTCATGAGCCCAAGGAACAGATAGAGGCTTCCGATCCTTGGATATCCTGATTAAAAGAAGACATGCACACTATGATGACCATGATGGGTCAGATCATGGCTAGGTTTGAGGGTACACCTAGTACAACAGGACAAGCTGGACTAAATCCCCCAGCAGCTGCACCTGAACCTGAGAATGTTGCACCTGCACAACCTGAATCGGTTAGGCCACAAGATCCACATATTCGACCAGTACCTCCTCCAGTAGCCCCATAATAGTGTGATGATGATGATTTGGGGTATGGATATGAATGCGATATGGAGAGGTTGAGGCATTTCATGGATTTCAAGCCTTCTTTTAGCGGGGTAAAGGATCTGGTAGTGGCTGAAGACTGGATCAGTCAGATGAAGAAGTTGTTCGACTTCTGTAGATGTTCGACTATGGAGAAAGTAGCGCTTACGACCTTTGTACTGAGAGGCAAAGCAGAGCACTGGTGGAAGTCCACCAGGCCTGTGTTGAGAGCTCAGGGTATGGCTATCACGTGAGACATGTTTTTGGGTGCTTTAAAGAGCAATACATCCCAGATACTGCTCGATGTAGGTTGCAGATGAAATTTTTGAATCTGACTCAAGGGAATCGAACGGTAGATGAGTACGATTCACGATTCACTTCACTAGGTAGATATGATCCGGACTCAATCAGGAGTGAGGCTATCAGGGTCTGTAGATTTGTGGATGGATTGAGGCCTTCGATTCGAGCTAAGTTGGCCTCATTTGATGTCGCTACATATAGAGAGGCCATGTGACGGGCCTAATTGTGTGAGCAGGATTATGACCTGCAGATTCCTGAGTTTCGTTGAGGTAAGGACAAGGGTCCAAGGAAAATGGGAGATGGCAAGAGTGCTAAATTTGGTCAAAGATTTATGAGTAAGCGTCGGAGAGAGGCAAATGAGTCACAGAAAAAGGCTGCTAGACCTTTTATGCCTCCGACTTAGACACTAGCTAGGGGCATAGTGATCGGTGGACCCCGACTGACTACTGATCAGTGCAGAGTATGTAGTTGATATCATGGTGGTAGGCCCTATCATCTTCAGGGTACACGATGCTTCAGATGTGGCAAGTTCAGACATTATGTAAAGGAATGTCGAGAGGCAGTTGAGGTAATTCCACAGAAGGGTAAGGAGCCATAGAGAGTTCCTACAGTTACGCCTCCTGCAAGGAAGAGAGCCACGGCTGAAGAAAAAGGGAAGCAAGTTGTGGGTCAAGACATGGTGTATGCAATAGACCAGGCATCAGCTGATATCTCCTCTGAGGTGATAAAAGGTACAATTTTGATCTTCAATTTGGAAGTAATAACTTTGTTTGATTCTGGTGCTACATATTCTTTTATATCCCCTGCATGTGCATCAAAGTTAATAGGACATGTAGAACCCACACACTTAAATAGGACTTTGTTAATAAGTACTCCAATGAGAGTTAGCCAATTGGCTGAACAAGTGTATAGAGATTGTAAGGTGACGGTAGGAGATAACTATGCAATAGCTAACTTGATTCTGTTAAATATGTATGATATTGATGTAATCTTGGGAATGGATTGGTTAGCTACCAATCATGCTGTCTTAGACTGCCACACTAAGTCTATTACATTTTCTCTGCCCGAGGAGTGTGTTGTAAGATTTTAGAAAAGTAATAAAATCTTGAATTTTGTGACAAGTAAAGTACATTGGTATAAATGACATGAATGTTGTCTTGAAGGTTTTATTACTTATGTGGTGGATTTGGACAAAACACATCCGGATATGGAGGACATCCCAGTGGTTAGAGAATTTCCTGATGTCTTTTCGGACGACCTACCAGGATTGCCACCGGATAGAGAAATGAAATTTGGTATCGACTTGACACCTGGAACCGAGCCAATATCCAAGTCACCATATAGGATGGCTCCAGTTGAGCTAGAGGAATTAAGGAAGCAGTTGCAAGATATGCTAGACAAGGGGTTTATAAAACCGAGCGTCTCACCATGGGGAGCTCCGATATTGTTTGTGAAGAAGAGAGATGGGAGCCTCAGGTTGTGTATTGACTATCGGATGTTGAACAAGGCTACCATCAAGAATAAGAACCCCTTACCGAGCATCGACGATTTATTGGATCAGCTTCGGGGAGCAAAAATCTTTTCCAAGATAGATCTGAGGTCTGGGTATCATCAATTGAAGATTCGAAAGGAGGATGTGCCCAAGACAGTTTTTCGCACTCGCTATGGTCATTAGAATTCCTAGTGATGCCTTTCAGGTTGACGAATACACCAGCAGCTTTTATGGCTCTAATGAATGAGATATTCAAGCCATATTTGGACCAGTTCGTAATCGTCTTTATTGATGATATATTGGTGTATTCAAGGTCCAAGGAAGATCATGAGCAGCACTTAAGGGTTTTTTTGTAAACCCTCCGAGAGAGAAGGATGTATGCCAAACTAAGTAAATGTGACTTTTGGTTAGAGCAGATTTCTTTTCTCGGCCATGTTGTATCGAAGGATGGGGTGTCAGTAGATCCGTCCAAGATTGTAGCCGTTGTTCAGTGGGAATAGCCCAGGACAGTCACAAAGATTAGGAGTTTTTTGGGTTTGGTTGGTTACTACAGGAGATTTGTAGAGGGTTTCTCTAGATTGGCTACTCTGTTGACACGTCTTACGAGGAAAGATATGGAGTTTATATGGGATGAAGCATGTGAAAGGAGTTTTCAAGAACTTAAGTGCAAGTTAACCACCGCACCAGTTTTTATCATCCCTAATAGGTCAGGAAACTACTCTGTGTATACAGATGCTTCACATTAAGGATTGGATTGTGTTTTGATGCAAGATCGAAGGGTAGTAGCTTATAGATCTAGACAGCTAAAAGAGCATGAGAAGAACTACCCCACTCACGATTTGGAGTTGGCAACCGTAGTATTTGCATTGAAGATATGACCCCACTACTTGTATGGTGAGAGATTTCAGATCTTTACGGATCACAAGAGTCTGAAATATCTATTCTCATAGAAAGAGTTAAACATGAGACAACGAAAGTGGTTAGAACTCCTCAAGGACTACGATTATGAGATTTTGTACCACCCGGGGAAGGCAAATGTGGTTGCCGATGCATTGAGTAGGAAGAGTCTCAGGTTGGTATCACATATGATAGTTAGAGAGCATAAGTTGTTAGAACAATTCACGAACCTTAGTCTGGATATGACCCTACCTGAGATTGGCAGCTATGGGATTATTGCTAGCTTGAAATTAAAACCAGAGTTGATTGAGAGAATCTGGTAAGCTCAGCAAACTGATAAATGGTGTATTGATGTGATTAGCCAAGTCCAGAAGGGTAAGGGTACGGAATTTGAATTGAGTTCAGATGGAATACTAAGGTTTAGAAATAGAATGTGTGTTCCTAAGGATTCAGAGCTGAGGAAAATGATCTTAACAGAGGCTCACTCATCGAGATATACAGTACACTCGGGGAGTAGTAAAATGTATCAGAATCTCCGAAAGGTGTATTGGTGGTCTGGAATGAAGAGGGACATAGCTGAGTATGTCGCTAGATGTCTCATTTGTCAGCAAGTAAAAGTTAAACATTAGAAACCTAGAGGATTATCACAACCTCTACCGATACCAACATGAAAGTGGGAGCACGTCACCATGGATTTTGTGATGGGGTTCTCGAGAACCCGTAAGAACCATAATGCTATATGGGTTATAGTAGATCGGTTAACGAAAACGGTACACTTCTTAGCCATGAGATCTACAGATGCCTTGAGTACATTGGCGAACTTATATGTACAAGAGATAGTGAGATTGCATGGAGTCCTAGTGAGTGTTATTTCGGATCGGGAGGCTCGCTTCACTACCCACTTTTGGGGACATTTTCAGGAAGTGATGGGGACCCAGTTGAGCTTTAGCACCGCTTTTCATCCTTAGACAGATGGTCAGTCAGAGAAGACTATACAAACCCTGGAGGATATGTTGAGAGCGTGCGTACTGGATTTTAGAGGCTCATGGGACGATCACTTGGCATTGATTGAGTTCGCCTATAGTAACAATTATCACTCAAGTATTGGTATAGCCCCTTATGAGGCACTATACGGTCGTAAATGCCGATCACCCATTGGTTGGGAAGAAGTTGTTGACAGACAGTTGCTTGCTCCCGATTTAGTTAAACAAGCCTTTGAGGATGTTCGGATAATATGTGATAGGCTGCGAACAACTCAAAGTCGACAAAAGAGCTATGCTGACAGGAGACGAAGACAACTTGAGTTTGATGTGGGAGAGTCCGTATTTCTGAAAGTATCACCTTCTAAGGGAATAACGAGGTTTAGGAAGAAAGGAAAACTAAGCCCTCGTTATATTGGTCCCTTCGAGTGGGAGATGGAGCATATAGGCTAGCCTTACCACCTGAGCTAGCAGGAGTCCATAATGTCTTTTATGTTTCTATGCTTCGGAAGTACTATCCGGATCCAACACATGTAATTAGCTATGAGCCATTAGAGCTCAAGGAGGACATGTTGTATGTGGAGGAACTGATCCGGATATTGGACAGAAAAGAGAAGGTGTTATGGAATAAGACGATTCCATTGGTTAAGGTTTTGCGGCAACATCATACATCGGAAGAAGCCACATGGGAATTGAAGAGTTTGATGCGGGAGAAGTATCCCGAGTTATTCACAAGATGATTGGTTCCAATTTGGAGGATCAAATTTTTTAAGTGGGGGAGAATGTGAGACCCCGTATAGGTTTAACTTTGTACATATACGTAAATGAAATCATAAGTACAGAGATATACTAGTAATGTAAAGCATATGTGAAGCAAAGTCCATAAGTTGAATGTACACACTTGTAATAAGAGTTGTGATGTACGTACAAGTTGCATTAAGCTTGAATATGAAGAAATGAACTTTGATATATGATGAATGTGAGTGGAATGGAATATGAGTAGTGTGGTAAAATGGAAGGGAGATTTGCATGAGTTGTGCACTTCCATTTAGTTACCTTTATACACATTTGGTTATATAAAGGTTTCACACAAGTTTTAATGTGTATAAAGTATGAATGAAAGTCATTTTCAAGTCTCAAAGGTGGATGAATGAGAAAATGATCATGGCAACAAATTTAAGATGTTTTGAGTAAAGTTACTGCAGAAAAATTGTAGGAAAACTAGAAAATATGAGGGTTAGATTGATCTCATAGGATGAGAGATCGATCTGGAAAAGTCAAAATGCTCTTATTTTGAGCTATGAAACATGACAGATCGATCTCCAAATGAGCAAGATCGATTTGATAAACATTCTGTAATGAGAATATCGATTTTAAGGCAAGAGGATCAATCTCCTTAACTCTTTGTTTGAGACAGATCGATCTCCTTAAGGGTTCTGTAAAGAGAAGATCGATCTCCTACAAGAGGCAGATCGATCTCCAAGAGGAAAATTGGCCTTCGACAGATCAATCTCATCAGGGAAGAAGATCGATCTTGTAGTAGTTGTGTTTGGTAAAAAGGACTACCAAACCTTGTAGAGATCAATCTCTACAAGGACCAGATCGATCTCATAAGCCTGCATCTATAAAAAGAGCACAAGATTGAGATGAAAACTCAGAACTCTTCCCCCACCAAACCTCACCTGCCATTTTCTCTCAAGACCCAAGCTTTCTCACTCTAAAATCACTACATTCCAGCCAGTTTTGGAAGAAGCTCAAGAAGGAAAAGTTGTTCCTTGAAGCAAGGAGAACAACATACCCAAAAATCTCATATTGGTGTGACCAAGAGAAGGAGTTGTGGCTATCACAAGTTTGACTAAGTAAAGGGGTAAGCTATTCAACCTTTAAGCTTCTAAATATGGTTTCTAGATATTTATGGGTTGAATGAGATGTGAAATATTGTTAGAAATGATAAGTGTAGAGATGAGTGAGTAATATTAAAAGGGATTTATGGAGAGAAGATCCATGAGAATTGGTGGAAAACATAAGAGAAGTATAATGAGATTTGTGAGAAAGATGAAATGTGATTTAATGGGTTGAGGAGTATGGATAAATAAATAAATAAATGACAATATGGAGGTTTAAAAGAGGAAAAAGAAAATAACTTGATGATTTATACGTGTAGCTTGAAATACGCGGAACACAGATAACCCAAATCACGAACGGAGTAAACATGACGGAGGAGATACGCATACGATTCGAGGTAAGGGATTGTGTGTTGGCTATAGAGATGTTTGTGCGTATTTTACGGTAATTTCATAGATATAATACTAGAATTAGTACGATACTACGATTCTATGAAATGATATGAAGCATGAAATGTATGATGATATATATATATATGTATTGAGAAAATGGGATGGGGTAAGGAAATAACATGATATGCATGATTTCAATATTTTTCTCAATTTTGTATTGATATTGGTGATTGAGAAATGATGATGATAGGTTGGCTAATTTTACATGTTTTAGCATGGAGAGGTATGCTGCATGAATAAACATGTTTTGAGTTTTAAAAAGAGAAAATAGTCACTTATCAGATTTGAGATGAGATTTGGTGTTGAAGCTCTAGCTCACACCCGTTTTAATGACTTTGACTATGTGCTGGAGTGTTAGCTCGCACATGTTTCTATACTTTTGATGTGACGTGCTGGAGTTTAACTCGCATAATGGTTTTGAGAAAGTGCTGGAGTATTGCTCGCACTCATTTTTACTGAGTTGAGGTAAACCTGGGGGTTTGGGACCCAAAGGGATGCCAGTCGATGGTCTAGGAACGAGCTGGGCCTTAAAGATAAATCATACCGCGCTGGAACCTTACAATGACTGTGTGTCACGTGGATTTGCTCGCCTGGTATATGAGACATGGTTCAGGATGAAAAGTCCATCGGAGTTGGAGTATGGACTTGGGTCCACGGTCGTACGTAATACTGTGTAATTGTCCATTGGTATACTATGTACCATGCTGGGTGTACGTGAGTACGAGTATCGCATAGATGACACATGGCATACCTTATACTGTGAGTATATAAGAAGATGAGGTTGATTGAGATGAGCCGGAGGGTAGGACTGACCCATCCCCCTTCAAGCGAAGTGATGCCCTGTGTACACCTGGTCAGTGAGGCCTGGGATCACTGACTATGGCCATATGTCGTGGATATTTGATTGCCAAAAATTTCATGCCTGTCTCAGAGATTCGAGAAACAGAGACAACTCATAAAAGAAAGAGATTTGAGGAAAAGAAATGATTGAGAAAGTAAAGAGATTTTGTGCTTTGATAAATCTCTGATTTAAACACTTGTGTCGTGAGGGAATTGTTTTATGAATCATGTTTTAAAATGGAAGCATGACATATATGATTTACATGAAAATGCAAATGAGAAATGTATGTTTAAAAGCATTTTCGTATAATATTTCCATTCATAATGAATACATGGTTCTGGTTTATACATACATGGGTTATGTAGGTAGTACGATATCTACCTGCTAGCATTCATTTCCTTACTGAGCTGTGGTTTGCTCATCCCACTATTTTCCCCCTCCAGATACTGAGAAGTAAGGCGGTGCGGTGGTTTCTAGATCCCTTTTCGTGTTGGACAACTCCCACCAGTTGCAAAGATATAGGATTTTTATACACATGAGTATTTTGTATCTATTATATTGTATCACACAGTTACAAATCGAATATGTAAACAGTGGTATGGGGATGTTATGTAAAGATATTATTATACAATTAATTTTGTATATTTACACACCTGGGAGTGTGAATTGAATTTTAAATATTTTCACTGTAAATTTTTGGAACTTTAGTAATTGCATCGCCTCATAGCCCAACCGTAGTAGCGTAAGTATGGATAAAAGACACTCGAAAGTGGGTGTGACATGTACAGCAGGTGAAGCTGGTGAATCACTTAAGATAAGCTGGAAGAGAGAAATCAAAAGGGTGAAGCTCTTTAAGCCCAGTTAGATATGTGTCTAAAGCAATCTTAGCAATAGAACACGTAGGAATAAAACATTGTAACATGTAACTTTAAAATCACGTAGTTCAGTTTAGTTACAAATAGTATACAACTTATATTACGTAGCATATAACCCGTAGCGTATAAATCTCATAGTACAGAAATCACGTAGTTTAGAAAACATGTAGCGTATAACACGTAGCATATAAATCACGTAGTTTATATATATCACGTAGCTTATAATTCACGTAGCAACTATCACATAGTTTATAAGTCATGTAGTAAATATGTAGTTTACAAATCACGTAGCAATTATCTCGTAGTTTACAAATCACGTAGCAAATATCACGTAACTTATAAATCACGTAGATTTATATTTCGCATAGTATATATATCGGTAGTTCATTTCAAAATGGAGTCAAAACATGTAATATATGAAACACGTAGCATAATAATCATTCTTTAAAATCATATTGGATAATATCATGGAGACCAAATAAAGACACATAGTAATAAATGTCATGTTCGCGTAGATAGTTCACATAAGAATTTCGCGTAGATAGCTTATGTAGACAATATACCTATGGCTATGGTAAGAGGACTGTAGACTGGATCTGGGTCGTATAGTGCCCTACGCCACTTAGAAAGATGGCGAAAATAAGGCACCGAGTGGCACAAGTTCGTAACGCGATATGCATACGCCACAAGGGACTAAAAGCACATCAAGTTGCATATGGCATGCACCACGAAGGTCTAGAGTCCACACGGGCCACACATGAAAAATTGAGTAGAATACATGTGGCCTTAGTCTCAAAACAGAATTTTGTAATGTATATTTCGGGTCTATTAACCTGTAAACTCGCATAAATAATATTTTTATTTCATTTCATAAACATATACATCATTTATAGGATTTCATTTCCGCGTAGCAAATCGTATTTCAAAACATGTCATAGGTACTAAAAAGTACAGTTGAAGAGCTCAGAGTTTCTCGGTTTAGCGTAAATAGTAACTTTATGAGTTCGAGAATACATTCGAGCATACTATATGATTTCATAAAATAATCAAGGTATTTGAAGTGCAAATACTACTTAAAACACATCTCTTACCTCTTAGACCTTGGGATAGCGCACAATTACAAGGTCTCGAGATTACCTCGATTTGCATGCTAGATTCCCGAGCTGCCCAAAACAATGTCAATTCATTAAATATCATTCAATTTCATCTCAGTATATCCAAATATGTATTTAGTTTCATAAATGTTGACCAATCAACTTTTCTCATTTTTTCGGTATTATCGATTTAAGTGTCGATTTAAGCTAAATTGGCCAATTTGGTTCTCTTAACATCAAATTCATTACTTCATTAACCTTAATACTCATTCAAGTTCATAAATCATACCTGTCAATATGCCAAATTGTCAATTTTTACACTTTTCGATTTTTCACTATACTAAGCTGTAAACCGAACTTTTTCAATATAATTTTAACTGTTAATAACACCAAATTCATCCAAATTTCACCACAAACACACTAACCATATCCTAGCTGAAACTATTCTCATCCATAGAAATTAATTCTTTCAATTTCATTTATCTAAAATTCATTCAAAAATATCAAATAACAATATATCTCAAGTTCATCATCATTCATTAAATTTATCTCAACTTTGATCAAGGTTGACTACGTTTTTTGTAAACTCCACGAATTTTTATCTATTCGAATATAATTATGATCAACAAAGTAAAAAATGAGATTGAAATGTGTATGTTGGTGAAAATTGTGAAATGTGAATTGTAATTTGGGCGCAATGCTGCATTAAAACAATAATAAATAATATGTAAAAAAATAATTATTGGAAAAAAAATGAAAAGACGTGATGATGATGAATGGAAATGATGAAATGTAATGATGACAACAAAAGAAAAGATGATGGCTCTTAGAAAATGATGAAATGAAATGGAAATGAAATGGTGATGATGTTTTAGAGGGAAATGAAATAGAAATACAAGAATAAAGATGGTGATTTCGGTGGAAGAAAGAAATGAAAAAAAAAAAGGAAATTGATGATGAAGATGTTTGACTAGTGTGAAAGAAAAATAAATAAATAAATAAAAATATGTAGGGAAATGGAGGATGATGATGTCATACAGTTAGGAAATGAGGAAAGAAGAAAATGAAAAGAAAGGAGAACAGTGAAGACAGCCGTAGGTAGCTGGAAAACCGATAAAGAAAAAGAAAAGAGAAGGACCGGAGTGCTGAAGGTTTAAAAAATATATATAATATATATAATAAACAGAAATGAAGTGATGTGGTTACAGTAATCTAGGAAAAATAGTACTAGTAGAGTAAGAGGTCTGAATCAAATTTAATGGAGGGACAATAGTGGGAGTCAGAAAAAAATAAAAAAAGAAAGAAAGAAAGGAAGGTTGATGTGAATGAATCGTTGCTAAAGAGGATGGGCAAACGATGAAAGACGGGGCCTGTTCGGACACCAGCATAAGGAAAGTAGAGTGGGTAAGGTCTGACCGAGAGAGAGATTGTGAGAAGGAACTGGGAGCAAGAAAGAATTGAGAGTCAAAACCAAGAAATGGGGTAGGGGTCGCAGCAGAGAAAAGGACAGAGAAAAGGAAAATAATATATATGTAGGAAAGAAGCTGAATAATTCGGTGAGTAATCTGTTGGAAAAAAATAATGATCGGGCAGTAAGCAGAAAAACTAAATTGAACAGAAAAGAAGAGATAGAGCGAAGAAAGCTGAAGTCGTCGACTGCTACCAAAATCGGGAAGGAAACCGAGAAGTGAATACGATACAAAAAAGAGGAAAACCAGAGCTAGAAAATCAGAGGAAACCGAAACATATAAGAGCAGGGCTGATAAGGAAACTGAGCTGAAGCAGTGGCTTGGAACAACGCCACTAGTGCAAGGAGCAATGAAACCGAGAGGAAAGCAACCAAAACTGAACGAGGAGCTGCCGAAACAGAGGAACGAAAACTGAGGCCAAAACAGAGACGTTGAAGCCGGTAAGGGTAACTCGAAACGAAGTGGCCTGAGGGACCACGACCACCAGAGCCGGACGGGAAAGCCAAGGGAGGACGACGGTGGCCGCACCGAGTGGAGGAAGCAACCGTGAGCAGTAGTAATACCTGGTGCAACGAGAAGAAGAGAAGAAGAAAGGGGAGAAGAAAAACGCGGGAAAGGCAAATAATTTAATAAAAATTCATAAAAATAAAATAGTGTAAACAGTAAAAAAAAGGTAAATATATATATATATATATATATATATATATTAGAATAAGAGAAAAAAATTGAAGAAAAAGAAAATGAGTATATTGAAAATTTGAGAAATTTTGGGAGAGAGCTTCGAAAAAATTTATCGAGTGGATCGGATTCGTCGATTCGTAACATTGTGGTAATCGATGACTACAGACAAATATCGAGGTAAGAAAAACTTTGTGTGCTGCTAAAGATAAATTGCACGTATTTTTTTATACTTTATAGATATAAATTTAGATCGTATTTTTACTGTAGAAAAATATTCGTGAATTGTTAAAAATATCTGCGTATATTTTTTGGGTATTTGAGACTATGGACTTTAGGACATAAATTTTCAGTCGCCTGAATTATAGAAAACCTTAGACCGATTTTACACTTTTGAATTTAAGGAAAAGTTTTAAAACTCCTTAAAAATAGTCTGATTTTCGGTATAGTATTATCAAGCCTATTTAAATAAATATTTGAGTAGTTTTAAAATTATTTGTGAAAAATCGTGTTTTGTGAAAAAGGGCAAGATTAGTCCCTTTTTTATGAGTTAAAACGTGATTTAAAGTGTTTTGATGTTAAAATCGTGCCTGTCATACATGTATTGCTATGTGATCTTGTACTACCTGCATGCAAGTGATTTAAAGCGTTTTGATGTTAAAACCGTGTCTGTCAAGCGTGTATTGCTGTGTGATCTTGCACTACCTGCTTGCACATGATTTGAGGTAACAAGGCAACAGTAAAATTATATGAAATTGTGAATAATGAAATTATACTGAATAGTAAATGATGCCAAGGTACATAGAGTACGATGTACCATGCTGTGTGCATGTGTGTACGATATACCGTGTTATTGGAAAATAGTATACTGTGTGAGCTGTTTGGGTAGCTGACTACTCCCACGACACTTGATATCCTGGCACACCTGACCCTTACCTGGAGTCACCTACATTGGCCAATAGTCACTTCTGATATCTGATATAGTGTGAAATGCTTTGTCTCGTCTATTTAAAATTACTGAAATGTAACTGTGAAGTTGTGTTGTGATTTGAAACTGTGTGTTCCACTGCTTGAATTTCGAAATTGTGAAATTTGTGCAGTAAACTGTGAAGATACTATTTGTTGATTTCCATTTCTGAATTGAAATTTTTCAGTATGATTTACGAGAAATTTATTTGTGGCAAAAGTATATAGGTAGTGTATTTATCTATCTGTCATGTGTTTTTCTTACTGAGAATATAGAGCTCACCCCTCTTACTTTCCTCCACAGATTCCACCTGTAGTTAGGATCGTTTCTGTTAGTAAGGCATTCCGCACAGTTATGATCTTGCGAAGCATATTTCTGCATCGAAGGTATACTCAGTTTTAAGAAATTCTTTTATATCTAAAATTTTTATAATTACAGTAATGCATACGAGATGTGTATGGGGAATGTGAACATATTTGTTTAAATTGTTACAAAAAAAAATTTATCAGACTAAGTATTGTTTTGACATAATATCGACTTGTAGCCCAACCAAAATGTGTGTAATTCGGGTCGTTACAAAAGTGGTATCAGAGCAAGGTTGGCCTGATATGAGTCGATATTAAAAGTGAAAAAGACTTAGAAACTTCACATCCTGAACATTACTGTACATTATTTAGATACAAACAGGTATACTTGACAGTGTTTTATTGAAAATTGTGTCAGTGAATGAAGGAAAACTGATAGATATGACTGATTAGTATTGCAGCCATATTAGCTGATGGAAATGAACCGTTCCTCGAGGCCGTAAAGATAGGCCCGAGAGGTGTAGTGAACCTTCATCTGAGTGAACACCTTATAGTTTCACTGAAAATTTTTAAAGTCCGCTTCGTAAAATTTGAGTGGGACATGGAAATAATGATGACATTGTCGGGTCAAGTGATAATGGCCCCATGATATTGATAACGATTGAGGTGTGACAGGCAGCAAGAAGGAGACGACTTCGAAAAATAGTACACTATTATATACTGGAGTCAAAATTCAAATGTGATGAAAAACTGGAATAAATGAATTGAAAGAATTTATATGAATTCGTAGGGTACAACTGTAAACCTAATAGAGGCAATTTCAAAGGTTTAAGTCTCTGTTTTTCAGTGGAATTAAGAAATCCAATGACTATAGAAGATTGGATAAATGAGACAAAGAAACCCTATGAAATTTTTGTAGTAACTCTATCGAGAAAGTTACTATTGCAATTTTGTGGTAAAGAATTACGAAAGTTATACGGACTTTCGAAGTGCACTACTTTAAAGAAGTAGCTTTTGTAGCATCAGTATCGAAATGAAAAGTTGAGCTCGGAGGGAAGTCCCCTGAATTAATTTGAGAGACGATATCAGAGAATTACATGAGATATATTTTTGAAGGCCTTTAGGCAGCAGCACATTCCAGATGAAATAAAGTGGCAATCATAAACGAAATGAGTGAATTGGACATAAGGAAACAAGTTCGAGAATGAATATGAAATTAAATAGATAAGTAGAGATGTGAAACGGAGGAAGTCTAAGAAGCTCGTAAGAGGTATTAAGATCCTCAATCGAGCTAAATTAGCTTCATTGGATGTTATTTTAAGGAAACAATATGCAATGCGTAATAGTGATGATATGAAATGTATATTTTGAGGTTACTAAGAAAATGAGAAGGTAAAAAGAGTGACAGAAATGTGATGTACTAAGGAAGTAGTGAGAGTGATAGAGTAAAATCACTGTAAGTAAAAAGATGAATTACAGAACTAAAAGTATAAGTGAAGGTCACACTGCTTACATGATTGATAAAGTTAGGGCGTGTTCGAAGTAAAAAAGACACCCCAGTAGATAGAGGAATCTCCAGCACGTATTCGGATAATCTATCAAAGTTACCACTAAATTAAAAGGTAAAGTTCTGAAATTGATTTAGCACCTGGTATCGAATTAATTATTCAGCCCACTGTACTTAGTGGCTTTGATTGAATTAGAAATGCTAAAAGGACAATTACAAGGATTACATGAAAAAGAGATTATCGGACAAGTGATCCACTTTGGAGTGTACTGGCTTTAATTGTTAAGAAGTTTCGGAGTCTTATGGGTCGCTTTGTATAAAAAACGAGAGTCAATTGGATCCTCCCAAAATAGAGATTATAGATTAGTGGGAAAGACCCAAAACTATTAAGATGATTCGGAGTTTGGGGTATAAAGAGATTTTGGAGTATGAGGTACGTATCGAATCTAAGGATTGTAAATCGTCTATGCTTACATTTCGAATGCAAGACTCAATTTGAGTAAGGAAATGATTTCGTTATAATTGATGTAAGAAATGAGACAAGTTTAAAAGTGTGATAAATTTTGGATACAGGATTGTAATTCGAATGAGAGGCGTATACAAGTTAAGAATATCTCTGATATGTGAAGTGATTCGGATAAAGTGATCTGAACTGAAAATGAATTGCGACCAAGGATAAATGAGAATATCGATAAGTTCTGGTATCCTACTTTCTATCAGGACTGAACCTTGAACTCTTATATCCATAACCAATTTATGTGGTCAAGTCTGATGGCTAATAAAGGTATTTCAAAATACCTCATCACCTGAGAGACTTGACAGCGTCTAGAAGTATCCCAATCCTTAACCCATAAACTAAAATTGACAGTTGTAATATTCGTGTTGGAATCAGGATACCATTACTTGTGCGGCAAAGAATTATGAATTCTACTAATCAAGAATGTTTAAATTTTAAATTTCACAAAGGCAGTTTAATACAAGAAAAAGGGAATGACTCGAGTTAGTACTTTGAGCAGAAGTGATTTCGGGATGACGTTATGTATATTGGTCAAGGACATGAGTTATTGAAATATTTAGTGAACCTCAACTGGATATGGTTCCTTTCTGATATTGACACTAGTTACATGGTGGCTAGCCTGAGAGTTAAAACTGGACTTGATTGATCGAATCGAACAGGCACAACGAAATGATAAATACTGCATTGATGTGGTTGGTCAGACTAGATGGGTGCTGCAACTAGCTTGAGTATTGGTACTGATAATTAATTAAGATTTAAAAACAGAATTTATACCAAATGATCTATAGTTAAAGGAATTGATGTCGTCAGAGACTCATTTACAGAGATATTCCCAACATTCTGAGAATAATAGGATTTATCAAAATCTCCTGAAAGTATATTGGCAAATCAAGTACGATAAGAGAAATAACTGAAATTAGGATTAAATATCTCATATGTCAGTAGGTTAAGGTAGAGCACCAAAAGACAGATTATCACCCATGCCTATAAGGAACTGAAAGCATGTGTTAGGATTTTAAAGGCTCCTGGAAGGACAAATTGTCAATTAGCAAAGTTGCACATAATATCAGATAACACTCAAGTATCGAGATGATACCGTATGAAGTGTAGTATGGTCGAAAATGTCGTTCATCGATTAGGTGGAAGCAGTGGGTGAGAGGAAGAAAATTGTTTCTGATTAGGTTAAGCAAGTTTTTGAGTATATTTAATTAATTTGTAAGAGATTGAGGACAGCTAAGAGCAAGCAAAAAAGTTATACTAACCAAAGACGAAGGAACTTAGAATTTCAGTTGGAGATTTCGAGTTCTGGAAGTTTCTCCTCCCAATAGCATAAGAAGATTTGGGAAGAAAGGAATGTTAAGTCCCCGTTATATAGGACAATTCGAGATCTTAGACCAAGTGGGAGAAGAGCTAATAAATTGGCGTTACCGCCAGAATTATTGAGTACCCACAGCGTCTTCCACGCTTTAATGCTTCGCAAGTATCATCCAGATCCAATGCATATGGTAAAGTATGAACCACTTGAGTAGAAAGAGGATATGACGTCTATGGAGAAATCGGTTCGGATACTGGATAGGAAAGAGAATGTATTACGATCTAAGATGATTCCTTTGGTTAAGGTCTTATGGCAGTATCACGCTTCGGAAGAGGTCACTTGGGAATTGGAAGGCTTAATGCGAGAAAAATACCTAAATCTGTTTGAGGACTAACTTAGATTAAAATTTAGGGACTAAATTTCCTAAGGTGGAGAGAATGTAAACTCCATGAATTTTCTTGTATTCAGATACAATTATGATCAGTAAAGTAAACAATGAGATTGAAATGTGCATGTTGGTGGAAATTGTGAAATGTGAGTGTTGCAATTTGAGCGCAATGTTGCGTTAGAATAATAATAAACAATATATAAAAAAAATCAATTGAATTTATATTTAACATGTGAGATTTAGAGATATTTAATTAAAAATATTTTACCATATGGGATAGATGCGTATAAAATTGATATAATACTATGTAAACCCCACAAATTTCCTACGTTTAATTAAATTATATAAAAATGGAAATAATATATATTAATGGAAGTGTGAATATTCGTTGTAGGGCTCGAGGACTGTAGGAACCGAGAAGCTATTGAATGACCGAAAATCCGAAGATGCAAGAAGTGATAAAGCAAATGCAAGTACGGAATGATGGGAAAATTTTAAATTATTAGTTGAAAATGGATGATGTAAAAACTTGTATCGGGAATTCGTGAGGAGTGATGGAATCCCGATAATATTTCATTTTCAAAATAATGGGAATTTCATGGAAGGCATAAATATTGTGTCCTTGGATAATTTTACAAGAAAATATGTATATATAGATATATATATATATACATAGGCGCACATGTATGTATAAATATACATGACATTTAAATAGATAGGCAATAGTATATATATATATATATATATATATATAAATATATATATATATATATAACAAATATATATATATTATGTAATGTATAGTATTTAATATGGATGTGTTAGTAAAATTAAAATTAAAGCATGAGACAAGAATTTATAAATGGACACAAAACAACAAAACAAATAAACTAAACAAACAAATAATATATATATATATATATTAATACAAAATATATATATTAATATAATATACATATTAATATAATAATACAAAAAAATAAACAAATAATATATATATATATATTAATATATATATAATATATATATATAGCATTGTACGGAATTGGCTTTGAAAAGCCAATTCCATCTGCCATCCCTTTCGAAATTGGAAAAAGGAAACAGAGAGGAGCTAGCAGGGGCGGGAAAACAAAACCAGGAAAAGAGAAGAAGAGGAGAAGGGCCGATTGGCTGGGAGAGGAAGAAGAAGAAGAAGAAGAAGAAGAAGAAGAAAAAGAGAAGAAACCGAAGCTAGGATCAGGGACGCGAGGAAGGGGGAGAAGAAATTGAAGCTGACTGGAGCAGAAAACGAAGCCGAAAACAGGGGAAGTAGAAGGGCACCGGAGTTGGCAGTGATGAGAGGATGATGGTCGAGGTGATGGCGATGGTGATGATAGTCGAGCTTAGTAGTGTAAGCTTGTGACCCAAGTGAGAGCAGCATGGTGATGGGACAATGGCTCTACTCTTGCAGTCGGTTCTATTGTGGCAAAACTCTGGTCTGCCCGTTCCAAGCTTGGAGTTGAGCCTTGGGACTTGAGCGAAGGCTCGGGTATCGTGGTTCCTAGAGTGGAGGGCACCGCGTGAGGCTGGAATGTAATTGAAGTGGCTATTGGGGAGGATCATGCCGTAACCATTAAGCCATATTTATGCTTTGGTTGGGAGCCGTCATTCTCGATGAGAAGATGCAACATCAGGGAGCTGCTGGGGTGGCCATTCACGGTTGTGTGCAGGGGGCCATAGTCGCTGTCTGTTAGGAGCTGATTTTTGGTGGCTGTTGGAGGGCATTTGGAAGCAGAGAAACAAGGCTGGAACCGAGAGGTTAAGGAAGAAGGGGAAACCAAGAAACAAGGCTGGAACTGAGAGGTTGAGGAAGAAGGGGAAACCGGGAAACAAGGCTAAAACAAAACAGAAACAGGAACTGGAAATTGAGACAAGTTGAAGAGGTGAAAGCTGGAAACCGAGGGCCACAAAGGAAAAGAAAAAAAGGGAGACTGAAGAACAAACCGAGAGGAAGAAAAAAAAGGGGAAAAGGCTGGAAATTTGGAAAAGAGACAAGGTAAATTTACAAATAGGTATATTCCATATACATGTATGTATTTGTATGTTTGATGTATAGGCTTGTGACTGTGTATTAAGTTGTGTGTGAAATGAGGAATAGAAAAATGTATATATGTATATTTAATTGTATATATATATATATATATATATATATATATATATATATATTTGGGATATATACATATAGGGGTATATAATGAATGGATATGTTAAGTATATGTACATACAAGAATATGTATGTATATGTGATAAGGAAAAAAATGGAAAATAATAAATATATATATATATATGTGTGTGTATAGGAGTGTATATGTATATACATATATTTAGGTGTATATGCATATGGGTGTATATAAGATGAATGTGTGCTAGCTTATGTACATGCAAAGAATGTATATATGAGATAAGAAAAGAATGAAAACAAATATATATATATATATATATATATATATATATATATATGTGTGTGTGTGTACATAAATGTAGAGATATATAATAAGGTGTATGTCAATAATTGTACATATAAAATAATATGTGATAAGGAAAAATATATAAAAGTGCGTGTTGACTTAGTTACGTATAATAATACGTACACATGCAGTAGTAACGAATAGGTTACGATTTTAACGCAATTCGGGCAATTCACATGAATAGGGTGCTAAATTTACGATTTCGGTGTAGGTGATCGTAGAAAGAATTAAGGGAGGTACTAAGATGCGTCACCACTCGAGCACGGAGATTTAGATAGATCGAGATAAGGGGATATAATTTAAAACGGTAATAGTTACTTTTTGAGTTTTGATTAAGGAAAGCTTACAAAGACATGAAGTATGATTTTTCATGCATGTTTCTAAATTATATTTCTGATCAAGACTATGCTTTCTGTATTTGTGCTTTTGAAATAAGAACATGTCTTCTGAAATAATCTTTCGAACAAGATGATTTTTAATTCGATGTTTTCGCATATGAGAAATATAGTATATTTCGAGACTAAAGGCCATTTATGTTGTATGCTAACGCATGTCAACTTTGCCTGTGTGGCGTCTGAACTTCACCTGTGTGGTTCTGAAACGTTGTACGACTTTAATCCCGTCTACAGCCTCGCCGTGGCCATAGGTTCTGAATTTCACCTTCGGGTTCTGTATCGTCGAGGCCATAGGTTCTGAATTTCACCTTCGGGTTCTACATCGCCGTGGCCATAGGTTCTGAATTTCGCCTTCGGGTTCTGTCTCACCGTGGCCATAGGTTCTGAATTTCACCTTCGAGTTCTGTCTTGCAGTGGCCATAGGTTCTGAATTCCCTCTACGGAGGATGACTTGGTTATTTGCCGCATGATAATTAGATGAGCCGATGTAGTCTCGATTTGAAAATTAAACTCTGTTTTCAGAATGTGATTCTATATTATGTGATTTGACATATATTTCTGTTTTTGGAATTCTGATTATACGACCAATTTACGTAATATCTGTTAAATTCACGTGCTTAAAGAATTACGTTTTGAATCTCGATGTTTCTGATTTTCCTTAATCTTTGAATGTTACTACTATTAGTTTTAGAAAGTATCATTATACGCACTATCATGTTTTATACATATTTGAATTGTTAGAATCGTTTTAAATACATCTTCTTACTGGACTTTTTCTCGAAAGCTCATCCATCTACCTCTCAGATTAATTGCAGTGATCCGTAAGCGCTACCTGCCGCATACACGGCGTAGGCTGGTGGGGAGAGCTACCCTAGGCTACTTTTTGTACACGCAGAAAGGTATACATTTACATTCATGTACCAGACATATTTGTACGCACAAACACGTATATTAAGAATATTTTTGTTGGGATGTAATTTGTAAGGAAAACGATATAAACAATACTATTTTGGGTTTATATTTTGAGATGACTAGTATTAAATCGAAATCGATATATTGAGTTGTAAAAGTATGCTTGGTAGTTGTGGATATCTAGGATTGTCGAAAGCAATCTGAAATGCAGGTGGGTAGGTTCATATATAAGTCGTTATGCTACCGAAATTTTTATCGGTCATATAAGTTAAAGTAGGAAAATTAAATATAATTACGGATAAAGAATCAGGAAAAGTTTTTTGACACTGCATAAGAATACAACTTAAATGAATAAGGGAATAAGTGGGTAAATTAAATTTAAAAATAAATTTTCAAGAGTCGTTACATACTAAGAGCGGATTAAATAAATAAAATTAGTATAAATATTAGACTAATTATATTGTGAAAATAATACATGACAAAAAATTATTAAGTAACTACATAAAATAAAATAAATCAATAAAAAAAGAAATTAATAAAAAATATATAATAAAAAATATAATTATAATAAAATATTAAAAAAAGAAAATCGTGACATTGATGAAAGGAAATGATAAAATTAATGATCAGAAAAAAAATGAAAAGATGTGATGATGATGAATGGAAATGATGAAGCGTAATGATGACAACAAAAAGATGATGCCTCTTGGAAAACGATGAAATGAAATGGTGATGATGTTTTAGAGGGAAATGAAATAGAAATACAAGAATCAATATGGTGATTTCGGTGGAAGAAAGAAATGAAAAAAAAAAGGAAATTGATGATGAAGATGTTCTGACTAGTGTGAAAGAAAAATAAATAAATAAATAAATAAAAATATGTAAGGAAATGGAGGATGAGGATGTCGTACAGTTAGGAAATGGGGAAAGGAGAAAATGAAAAGAAAGGAGAGCAGTGAAGACAGCCGTAGGTAGCTGGAAAACCGATAAAGAAAAAGAAAAGAGAAGGACCGGAGTGCTGAAGGTTTAAAAAAATATGTATAATCTATATAATAAACAGAAATGAAGTGATGTGGTTACAGTAATCTAGGAAAAATAGTATTAGTAGAGTAAGAGGTCTGAATCGAATTTAACGGAGGGACAATAGTGGGAGTCAGAAAAAAAATTAAAAAAAAAAAAAAGAAAGAAAGGAAGGTTGACGTGAATGAATCGTTGCTGAAGAGGATGGGCAAACTATGAAAGACAGGGCCTGTTTGGACACCAGCATAAGGAAAGTAGAGTGGGTAAGGTCTGACCGAGAGAGAGATTGTGAGAAGAAACCAGGAGCAAGAAAGAATTGACAGTCAAAACCAAGAAATGGGGTAGGTGTCGCAGCAGAGAAAAGGACAGAGAAAAAGAAAATAATATATATAGGAAAGAAGCTGAATAATTCGGTGAGTAATCTGTTGGAAAAAGAATGATGATGATCGGGGCAGTGAGCAAAAAAACTAAATTGAAACAGAAAAGAAGAGTTAGAGCGAAGAAAGCTGAAGTCGTCGACTGCCACCAAATCGGGAAGGAAACCGAGAAGTGAATAGGATATAGAAAAGAGGAAAACCAGAGCTAGAAAATCGGAGGAAACCGAAACATATAAGAGCAGGGCTGGCAAGGAAACTGAGCTGAAGCAGTGGCTTGGAACAACGCCACTGGTGCAAGGAGCAGTGAAACCAAGAGGAAAGCAACCAAAATAGAACCAGGAGCTGCCGAAACAGAGGAACGAAAACTGAGGCCAAAACAGAGACCTCGGAGCTGGTAAGGGTAGCTCGAAACGAAGTGGCCGGAGGGACCACGACCACCACTGCCGGACAGGAACGCCAAGGGAGGAGGACGGTAGCCGCGCGGAGGGTAGGAAGCAACCGTGAGCAGTAGCAATACCTAGTGCAAGGAGAAGAAGAGAAGAAGAAAAAACGCGGGAAAGGCAAATAATTTTTAAAAAAAGACATAAAAATAAAATAGGGTAAAAATAAAAAAAAGGGTAATAAGAGAAAAAAATTGAAGAAAAAGAAGACGAGTATACCGAAAATTTGGAAAATCTCGGGAGAGAGCTTCAAAAAAAATTTACCGAGTGGATCAGACCCGTCGACTTATAACGTTGAGGTAATCGAGGACTACAGACAGATATCGAGGTAAAGAAAATTTCGTGTGCTGCTAGAAATTGCACATATTTTCTGATACTTTATAGATATAAATTTAGGTCGTATTTTCACTGTAAAAAATATTCGTGAATTGTTAAAAATATCTGTGTATATTTTTTGGGTATTTGAGACTGCGGACTTTAGGACATAAATTTTCAGTCGCCTAAATTATAGAAAACCTTAGACCAATTTTACACTTTAGAATTTCAGGAAAAGTTTTAAAACTCCTTAAGAACAGCTTGATCTTCGATATAGTATTATCGAGCCTATTTAAATAAATATTTGAGTAGTTTTAAAATTATTTGTGAAAAATCGTGTTTTGTGAAGAGGGCAAGATCAACCCCTTTTTTTTGAGTTGAAACGTGATTTAAAACGTTTTGATGTTAAAACCGTGTCTGTCAGGCATGTATTGCTGTGTGATCTTACACTACCTGCTTGCACGTGATTTAAAGCATTTTGATGTTAAAATCGTGTCTGTCAGACGTGTATTGTTGTGTGGTCTTGCATACCTGCTTGCACATGATTTAAAGCGTTTTGATGTTAAAAACATGTTTGTCAGGCGTGTATTACTCTGTAATCTTGCACTACTTGCTTGCATGTGATTTGAGGCAACAAGGCGACAATGAAATTATATGAAATTGTGAATAGTGAAATGATACTGAATGGTGAATGATGCTGAGGTCCATGGAGTACGATGTAAGACCCACTTTTAAGTACTTGTTGATATATTTCCTTGTGATTCATGTGATGTACACTTTCACATATTGGGACAATATCCCGAAAATATAGAGAAAATATACCGAAAAAATGGTTAAAATAAATAAAATTAATTAATTAATTTAAATAAAATATAATTTTTTTGTTGATATTTTGGGATTTTATAGTATTTTAATGATTATAATAAAAATAAAATAAATTATAAATAATAAAAAAACCAAAGAAACCGAAAATGAAAAACGGACCACGCGTGACCCAACTTCGACGAAGCACCGGCGACCGACGAGACCAAACGAGGGTCAAAGGAGGAAGAGGACAACCCGGGGAACCCATTGGCATCGGCGACGCGCGCCGACGACAGCTGATTTCGACAAATCAGCGAACGAAAAACCAAAAGGAAAATCAAGTAGGTTCCGACAATTCACGACGAATCAGCTCCAAATCGACCCAACCGAGAGACCCCCTAGCCGAGGTGGTTCTTTTGAGACCGGTAGAGGCGGGCAAAACGACCGAAAACGCCGACGACAGTGAGAGGAGCAAAACGACACTGTAGACGGAAAGGGAGAAAAAGAAAAAAAAAAGAAAAGAAGAGAAAAAGAAAAAGAAAAGAAAAGAAAGAAAGGGGAAGAAAGGGAAGAAAATTAGCGGGGACGACTCGAGATTCGGGTAAGTCGACTAATGGTCGAGATTGACCTACGGGTAAATTTTGAAAATAAATTTAATATTTTATTTAATGGAAATTAACCCAGATTAATCTAATGGTGCAGTTCTACGACAGAGCTCGAACGAGAGCCGATTGAGTTCCAATTTTTGTACCCCGCATAGTATTGGGTAAGTAGACTTTAATTATGAAAATTTGAATCCTTAATGCAGAGTTAAGATTATTTTACGGATTTTACGGATTAAATTCTGCATAAAATAAATTATATTTGGAATTTTGAATTAATTGTCGTAAATGATATACGAGCTATCCAAAGAGTTTGGAACGTAGTCCGATGAGTATTGGTAAGCCAAATGAGCCCAAACAGACTCGAAGAAGGGATCTAATAAGTGGAAACAGGCTAGAAATGGGTCGAGGCCCATTAAGGTGCAATAGGGTCCAATAAAGTAAAACGGGCTCAGTGCGTTAGATTCGATCAGTAAAAGTGAAATACTGATAAATATATTAGAACTGACCTAAATATGTGATTATATACAGCTCCGTAGACTTGGTCTAGAGCGAATTTGGACTGAGAGACCTGGTATTATCGATACGGGATAAGCTTGCGCGTGATTCCAGGTAAGGGAATTTTACGGACTGCTAGAGGTAACTTTACGCAATTTCAACATCATTTACATTCCCTAAAATTTTATGAAGGGTCCAGATTTAAGATAAGAATTTTAGTGCCCCGGATGGGCAAATGATCAAAATACCCTTGTGAAGGGTAAAACTTTCAAATTTAAGAAAAGTTGAGAGGAGCAAGAACAAGAGGTTCCTGCTTGTTTTTTAGGTGGTTTGACACGTGCATGAGTAGGTTGGCTAGTTTGTAAATAAAAATGCACAACATTTCATATTTTCAACAATGGGATTTCTTTTGAAAATTGTTTTGAGATAACAGAGCCGCCTATGTGATTTTATAGAAATGTGACGTGCTATAGCTCAGCTCGCATGAGTTTTGATTTGTGTGATGCATGCATTAGTGCTGGAGTAAGAGCTCGCACTAGAGTTTTACATGCCTTGGTGCTGGAGTCTAACTTGCACTAAATTTTCATATGATTTTCATGACAGGGTGTTGGAGTCTAACTCGCACCAGATTTTTAATTGATTTTTATGAAATGCATGCTGGAGTTTAGCTCGTATAAGATTTTTCTTGATTTTATGAAAGTGCTGGAGCATCGCTCGCACTGATTTTATGAGACATGCGAAAAGCCGTGCTTGGAGCGTCGGGTAGACTGTGTGTCACGTTGATTAAATATGCTTGCATGTGCGTTTTGAGACAGGCACGATTGTGGATATGAGATATGGGTCCACGGAGTACGTTGTACCGTGCAAGTAGCATGGAGTACGCTGTACCATGCTGGGATTGATTATGTAGCATCTTCGGATGCGAGATATCAGACAAGACCGACAGGATGGACTGACCCACCTTTCGGGGTAGTTCTCGATAGTGGTGAGACCCCGTACACAGGATCCATGGAGCAGTGGGATCACGAGTATATGGCCATACTCCTGGTTATTTGCATGAGATATATATATCTCGCATGTTGATGTTTTTGAAAAACATGTTTTATGAATTTTTGTGTGAGTCTGGATCACCCGAAGGAGGGGTTGAGTCCTGACTGAGATGTGATTTTGATGAGAATGAAACCGGGATTTAAACTCTCACATGTTACTATTGCTTTGAAAAGCATATGACTTCATGATTTTGTGTGAGTCAGGGACACCCGAGGGAGGGGCTGAGTCCTGACTGAATTGTGAAAATTTTAACAGGAATGAAATGATTTAAATGGATTTGCATGTTGAGTTTTCCATGCTTTTTGAAATCCATATGTGAAATTGTTTTACTTGATATCATGAATTATAGTATCTGTTTTGAAATGTGTGGAGAAATGGTGGTTTATGCATGGCACCACGTTCATGTAGGTTGTATGGTTACCTACTTGTTTGTAGGATTGCCTTACTAAGTTTGATGTGCTCACCCCTTTCATTTTCTCACACAGGTCATTTTCAGTAGATTTTGAGACGATTGAGTACTGCATTCCAGTTATCCACTGCTGCCCATCACTTGAGGTATATACACGTTATATATTTTGTATTTAAATAACATAAGCACAATACTATATTTTGTATTAACACTGGGATGTATAGTGTTGGCTCTACCGAGAGGGGGGGTGAATCGGTTTTCTAACAATTATGGCAGATTTTAAATTAATCGCAATTTAAACACAAATGATAATGAATAAAACAGTGCAATATAACAATTTAATGCAAAGAGAGGGAAAGAGAAACAAACACAGCGACTTATAGAGGTTCGGCCAACTCTTGCCTACGTCCTCTCTCCTTGACCTTCTTGTCAAGTGGTTTTTTTCTCTCTTTCAATAGAGTTTACAAAGTTCCTTTTACAGGTTAAGGAATAACCTCTCTACCCTTAGCAATACAGAAAATGTATTCACCCTTTTACAATAACTCTCACTGAGGAACAATCCTCTTTTCTTTTAAGGTGTGGATGAATACAGAATAAGGCTTTTCAGTGGGTAGGACTAACAAAGCTTGTATTACTTAAGCTTGTACAATAAATCTCAATTAATGAGCAATAGGGATACAAGGAATGAAAGAATTAAAGCTTGAGAATGTTTGGAATGTTCAGTGATAGTCTCTCCTCCTGCTTTGTCTTCAATGCTTGGTTATATACTGAAGGTTGGGTAGTTGGAGCATTAAATGCAGTTTTTCCCGTTGAGATTTGAAGAAAATAGCCGTTGGGAACCTCCAGTGGTCAGACAGATCGATCTCCTATCTTGGCTAGATCGATCTCCTAGTTTTAAATCCTGCAATGACAAAGCATAAATACACAGGGAGATCGATCTCATACATTACCAGATCGATCTGTTAGTTTGAATAGGCAGAGGCAGATCGATCTGTCGAATAGGCAGATCGATCTCCTATCCTCTCTGTTTGAGGCAAGATCGATCTCTCAATACACCAGATCGATCTCTTAAGCTCTCTGACTTTGAGCAGATCTATCTCTTCCTTACCAGATCGATCTCTTTTTACCTTAAACTCTTCACACCGTTTTAAGGCTTGCCAGATCGATCTCTTCCATCATGAGATCGATCTCTCATAAAGTATAAACCCAGGAGATCGATCTCTCACACCTCAGATCGATCTCTCATCAGCAGAACTCTAAGTTCTGGTCCTGATATCTTCTAAACATGTTTGTATACCATCTTAACATTATTGTATTAACTTGTTTTGTCATTTCAAAATACATTAACTCAACAATCTCCCCCTTTTTGATATGACAAAACTCATCCAATAAACATGTTTAGTGAATTTGCAAAATTCCCTTTTTGTGAGCTTTTGACTTTGTTAAAGATTTAACTCATCCTTAGTTAAATCTTAACTCCCCCTTAGTTAGCTCTAGCTCTTAACTCCCCCTCAATTAAATCATCCTATAACTCCCCCTCAATTAAATCATCCTATAACTCCCCCTCAATTAAATCATCCTAACTTCCTTTTAAACATTTAACACATGTTTCTTCTCCCCCTTTTTGTCATATCAGTCACAAAAGATCGAAGACTTATGGCATTTCAAAATCAATATTTGCATTAACACATCCAATATTCAATCAAATCACATTTCATTCAAGCAAATTTTTCACAGAAAACATCAAGTAGCTTAATAATGTTGTAACTACACTCAATTAAAACACCTAATGCCTAATGTGAGGGAGGATCACGATCCAAAAGTTCCTCAACATGCGTGCGGGTTACTTGAAGTTCATCGAACATCGCCTCTTGAGTTTCTTGAAATTTATCGAACATCGCCTTTTGAGTGTCTTGAAGGTGATCCACTCGTTGAGTCAATTCGGCAAACATACGCTGCTGAGTGGTATGTCCTTCATCGATTCTCTGACTGAGGTCGCTTATCATCTTCACGATCAGCTCCAAGTCAGCAGGAGACGATGTTTGTGCAGTTGGCGCAGCCGTGGAGGACGACGGTTCTGGAGCGGGTGCTGCAGGTGGGTGTGCTGGTTCAGCAGTGTGGTCATCTTCAGCCTCAGCAGGTTGCTGTTCTTGTTTTTTCGTCCACTCTCCCCGAAAATCTTTGTAGTACCCCATATGATGTAGGGTCCCAATGTTAAGCTCGCTTTTAGGAGATGGAAGTTCGCCAGTTTCGCCGCTGCAGTCGATGCCAAGGCGACGGAGAAGATAGGCCACTGGTTGTGGAAAAACTATTGTGGTATCTTGGCCACGCACAATCTTCAGCCAATCCTCGTATATAAAGTGAGGGAGGTTTGGTTTTTGGCTGGTGGTGTGAATGTGATGGAGCCAAAACCGATCTAGACGCCTGACGGTTGAGTGACGGGTACCGTAAGGGCGGAGATTCCACGAGATTATGAGGTGGAGTAACCGAAGGTGCATTGGAAGGTTACTCGCCTTGTCCCCGGGGAGTTCAAACGCAAAGGGGACTTCCTCATCCTCATTAGTTAAGCCTTCATCGCGTATATCAAATACTTTGGCTATAACTTCAGAATCAATTAGAAGTGATTGACCCATGACGAAGGTTCTGAAGGCAAGGATTTTGCAGGTGTCATCGGGGTCATAAACGAGTTCGGCATTTGAAAAGAATGCGCGAACGAGATTTGGAGGGACAGGAGTGTTGATTCTCAAGAATTTCACCCAACCAAATTCCTCAAATTTTGATAGGTATGGAAAGTCTATGTGATTGAGGAAGGAAAAATCAATGGTGCGCCAATGCTTGATTGGCATAGTTGAAAAGTATTCCTCATACCGCTTTCTTTTTGCTGGTGTTTTAAAACACCGATTGAAGGAAGCGATAGGAGGTGGAGTGGGTTGGGAGGAAGAACCTGCCTCTACATTGGGTCTAGGTGGTTTGGTTCCTGCTCTCTTAAGCCTAGGCATTATTCTAGACCTTAAAGATTTGATAACTAAATTCAACAAAAAGAAAGGCAATGAAACAGTACCTAGGTTTGCCCTAGACGCAAAACAAACACAAATTGAAGAAGGATTTTGAGAAAATCAGTGAGAAATGTAGGTTACTATACCGGAATTTGACACTGAGACGCAAGGAAGACCGTACGAGGATCGATCTGAGGAGGAATTGAAGAAGAGGATGCGAGGGAATTGGAGAATTTGAATTTTAGGTTTTGGGAGATTTGGGAATTTTTCGCGGCTATTTATACTCCAAGGCATAGGAGATCGATCTGTCGAGGCGACAGATCGATCTGGTATTCCCAGAAGCGAAGAGAGATCGATCTGTCGTAGGGACAGATCGATCTGGTCGCAAACAGAGGCTTAAGGAGATCGATCTGGTACATGCATAGATCGATCTGTAGAATGCGGAAGCTTGATGAGATCGATCTGTCGTGTGGACAGACCGATCTGTCTCTAAACAGAGACGTAAGGAGATCGATCTTATGGTTAGAAGATCGATCTGCTTAGCTTAACCTTGATAATTTAGGCTTGTTTAAGGGATAGAGATCGATCTATATCTCAAGGAGATCGATCTCTCATCCTTTTTGCCAGAAAATTTTTGCAAAAACTCTTTAAAAATCAACTTGAAATCAAGATTTTTACAACATGAAAGTCCTAAGGCATATTCATGAGTCCTAATTCACCTCTAAGGATACAGAACCTATCTCTATCAAGGGGTTTGGTGAATATATCAGCTATTTGATGTAGAGTATCAATATACTCTAAGATTATATCCCCTTTTTGTACATGATCTCTAAGGAAGTGATGTCTAATTTCTATGTGCTTGGTTCTGGAGTGTTGTATAGGATTCTTAGACAGATTAATGGCACTGGTATTATCACATTTAATTGAGACTTGCTTCATGTCAATACCATAATCTCTCATTTGTTGTTTAATCCACAACACTTGAGCACTACAACTACCAGCTGCTATATACTCAGCTTCAGTTGTGGACTGAGCTACACTGTTTTGCTTCTTGGAGAACCAAGAAATTAACCTATTTCCTAAGAATTGGCAAGTACCTGAAGTACTTTTCCTATCTATTTTGCATCCTCCAAAATCAGCATCTGAAAAAGCATGAAGGGCAAAAGTGGAGTCTTTGGGATACCAAAGTCCTAGTGAGGGAGTATCTTTGAGGTATCTAAAGATTCTCTTAGTTGCCAATAGATGTGATTCCCTAGGGGATGATTGAAATCTAGCACAAAGGCATACACTAAACAATATATCTGGTCTACTTGCAGTTAAATAAAGCAATGATCCAATCATAGACCTATAGAGTTTAGTGTCTACACACTTGCCATTTTCATCTTTGTCAAGCTTGATTTGGTGCCCATTGGAGTGGTTTGAGGTTTGCAATTGTCCATCCCAAATCTCTTGAGCAAGTCCTTGGTGTACTTTGCTTGATTGATGAATGTTCCATCCTTTGTTTGCTTTACTTGAAGTCCCAAGAAGAATGTGAGTTCTCCCATCATGCTCATCTCAAATTCTCCTTGCATGATCTTAGCAAATTCTTGGCATAAAGACTCATTAGTTGAACCAAAAATAATATCATCTACATATACTTGTACAACTAGTAAGTCCTTATTTTTATTTTTTATGAATAATGTGGTGTCTACCTTTCCTCTTGAGAACCCTTTTTCTATTAAGAACTTTGACAACCTTTCATACCAAGCTCTAGGAGCTTGTTTTAACCCATAAAGTGCCTTAGACAATTTGAAAACATGTTCAGGAAATTCATGATTTTCAAATCCGGGAGGTTGCTCTACATAGACTTCTTCATTAATGAAACCATTCAAGAATGCACTCTTTACATCCATTTGATATAATTTGAAATCTTTATAACATGCAAAGGCAAGTAACATTCTTATTGCCTCTAATCTAGCTACCGGTGCATATGTTTCATCATAGTCTATGCCTTCCTCTTGTCTATAGCCTTGAGCAACTAGCCTAGCCTTATTCCTTATGATCACACTATTTTCATCCATTTTGTTCTTGAATATCCATTTAGTTCCAATTATAGAGTGATCACTAGGCCTTGGAACTAGTTTCCATACTTTGCTTCTCTCAAATTGATTTAACTCTTCTTGCATTGCTAGGAACCAATTATTATCCTCTAAGGCTTCATTGACATTCCTAGGCTCTATTTGAGATACAAAGGCTATATATTGACACATATTCCTTAAGGATGACCTAGTTCTAACTCCAAGAGTTGGATCTCCTACTATTTCACAATCTTTTACATATCCTAACTCTCTTGGTGCTCTAGGTTCTCTTTCTAAAACTTCTATTTCTTCTTCATCTTCTTTATTCAAATCAAGCTTTTCTAGAAAGTCATCTTCTAAGCCTTCATCAAATATCTCAACATTTTCATCATTGTTGGTTGAATCTTTAGATATATTATTTGATTCATCAAATACAACATGAATAGATTCTTCAACCATTAATGTTCTTTTGTTATAAATTCTATAAGCCTTTGAATTCAATGAATATCCTAGAAATATTCCCTCATCACTTTTGGCATCAAATTTTCCTAAATTATCTTTTCCATTATTTAGAACAAAGCATTTGCAGCCAAAAGGATGGAAGTAACTAATATTAGGCTTCTTACCTTTGTAGAGCTCATAAGGAGTTTTCTTTAGCATGGGTCTTATCATAGCTCTATTAATTATATAACATGATGTGTTTATAGCTTCAGCCCAAAAGTACTTTGGCAAGTTATTTTCACATAACATGGTCCTAGCCATCTCTTCCAAAGTTCTATTTCTTCTCTCAACTACACCATTTTGTTGCGGTGTCCTAGGGGCTGAAAAATTATGGCTAATTCCTTGATCATTGCAATACTCATCAAATCCTATATTTTCAAATTCTTTGCCATGATCACTTCTAATGCTTGTTATTGTATAACCTTTTTCATTTTGAGTCACCTTTGAGTAAGTTATGAATTTCTCTAAGGCTTCATTTTTTACTCTCAAAAAGAACACCCAAGTGTACCTAGTGTAATCATCAACTATTACAAAACCATAGTGTTTCCCACCTAGGCTAGTGGTTCTAGTTGGTCCAAATAAGTCTAAATGCAGTAATTGAAGAGGCCTAGTGGTGGATACACTATTCTTAGGCTTAAAAGTTGTTCTCTTGTGTTTTCCTTTAACACAAGCTTCACATATTTCTTCATGATTAAAGGGTAGTTTGGGTAAGCCTATGACTAGATCCTTTCTTGCTAATTTGGATAGCACATGCATGCTAGCATGACCTAGTCTCCTATGCCATAACCAAGATTCCTTTTTGTTATCTACCATTAAGCATATGTTTTCGTTTTTGAGTTCATTAAGGTAGACTATATATATGTTACCTTGCCTATGACCTAGAAGAAGAATTTTATTTGACTTAGGATCTATAACATTACATTTCATGCAATCAAAAATTACTTTGTAACCTTTGTCACAAAGTTGACTAATGCTTAGCAAGTTATGCTTTAGACCCCTAACAAGTAATACTTTTTCTAAAGAGAAATGATCATTACCTATTGAGCCACTCCCTTCCACTTGGCCTTTGGAGTTGTCCCCAAAAGTGACTTCTCCACCAATTTTCGATTTGAAGGAATTGAAATGGCTTTTATCACCCGTCATGTGCCTTGAGCATCCACTATCTAAGTACCAAGCTTCTTTTGTTTTAGCTTTGTGGCTATGCTCAATCACCTATAACACAAAAAATAAACACACTCAAGTCTTAGGTACCCAAATTCTCTTGGGTCCTTGGAGGTTAGTAAATGAAATTCTTGATCCCATTGGGATCCATTTTGCTAATGCATTGCAGTCCTTGGAATGAATTACCTCTTTTGGAATCCATATCCTTTTTACAATTTTTCCTTTAAGATTCCTCATCTTTATAGTGCAATAATGTGACTTATGTCCCTTCTTATTACAATATGAACAAGTAATTGTAGGTTTATTCATGCTCTTTCTAGCAATGAAACTTTTAAGATGGGTCTCCCTACTTTGTGCATTATACCCTAAGCCATTTTTGTCAAAAAATGCCCTTTGGGTTTCTAACATGCTATCTAGCTTTTGTTGCCCCATGTGAAACCTATTAAAGGAGTTATGTAAATTGCTATTTTTCTCCTTAAGGTCACAAATTTCTAGATTTGCAATCTCTAGTTTCTTCTCACATTTCAATTTATCTTGTAGCATTATCTCATTTTCCCTTTTTAATTTAGATATTAACTTTTTATACTTCATGCTCATAGATTCATACTCTAATGCTAAATCATCAAATGCATCTTGCAGTTCATCAAAAGAGTATTCATTGATATTAGAAGTTACCTTTTCATCATCATCAATAGCCATGAAGCATAGGTTGGCAATGTCCTCATTTGATTCATCATCGGAGCAGTCACTGTCACTCCATGTTGCTACCATTGCCTTCTTTTTATGAAACCTATCATTAGATCTTTTGAGAAGAGGGCAGTTAAACTTTATGTGTCCAGGTTTTTTACATTCATAACACACAATAGAGTCTTTTCTACCTACTTCCTCTTGTTCTCTCCTATTGTTTCTCCTATTGCTATTACTAGTTCTCATCCTCATGAATTTATTAAATCTTTTGGCAAACATTGCCATCTCAATATCCTCCTCACTGCCACTCTCATTTTTAATTTCCTTTTCAGCAGTGGATTTTAGAGCAACACCCACTTTCTTGGGTGGCTCTTCATTTCTTTTAAGCTTCATCTCATAAGTTAGCAAGGAACCTATTAATTCATCTAAGGATAATGTGTGTGGATCCTTAGATTCCTCTATTGCTGTTACCTTAGCTTCCCATGACTTAGGTAAGCTATTTAAAATTTTCTTTACCATTTCAATGTTAGAATATATTTTTCCTAAGGATTTTAATCCATTAATTATGTCGGTAAACCTAGTGAACATATCACTAATGGATTCTTCTTCCTTCATCCTAAAGAGCTCATAATCATGTGTGAGCATACCTACTTTTGTCTCCTTCACTTGGGTTGTACCCTCATGAGTTATTGCCAATTTATCCCATATTTGCTTGGCATTATCACACCCGGAGACTCTATTATATTCATTAGGACCTAAAGCACAAAATAATGTGTGCATAGCTTTAGCATTTAGCTGTGCACATTTAATGTCATTAGAATCCCATTCATCTTCTTCTTTGGGAATATCTCTTCCCTCTATTTTCTTTGTAGGGATTTGAGGTCCCTTAACTATAATTCTCCATACTTCATAGTCATTTGCTTGAATAAATAGCATCATCCTAGTCCTCCAATATGAATAATGTTCACCATTGAACATGGGAGGTCTAACCGTGGAGTGCCCCTCTCCTATCAAACTAGTTGCAACATTGTTAAGAGCCATTAGATCGTTTCTACTCTTAGGAAGTTGTTCCTACGTGATTAAAGAGTCCTAGCTCTGATACCAATTGTTGGCTCTACCGAGAGGGGGGGGGGTGAATCGGTTTTCTAACAATTATGGCAGATTTTAAATTAATCGCAATTTAAACACAAATGATAATGAATAAAACAGTGCAATATAACAATTTAATGCAAAGAGAGGGAAAGAGAAACAAACACAGCGACTTATAGAGGTTCGGCCAACTCTTGCCTACGTCCTCTCTCCTTGACCTTCTTGTCAAGTGGTTTCTTTCTCTCTTTCAATAGAGTTTACAAAGTTCCTTTTACAGGTTAAGGAATAACCTCTCTACCCTTAGCAATACAGAAAATGTATTCACCCTTTTACAATAACTCTCACTGAGGAACAATCCTCTTTTCTTTTAAGGTGTGGATGAATACAGAATAAGGCTTTTCAGTGGGTAGGACTAACAAAGCTTGTATTACTTAAGCTTGTACAATAAATCTCAATTAATGAGCAATAGGGATACAAGGAATGAAAGAATTAAAGCTTGAGAATGTTTGGAATGTTCAGTGATAGTCTCTCCTCCTGCTTTGTCTTCAATGCTTGGTTATATACTGAAGGTTGGGTAGTTGGAGCATTAAATGCAGTTTTTCCCGTTGAGATTTGAAGAAAATAGCCGTTGGGAACCTCCAGTGGTCAGACAGATCGATCTCCTATCTTGGCCAGATCGATCTCCTAGTTTTAAATCCTGCAATGACAAAGCATAAATACACAGGGAGATCGATCTCATACATTACCAGATCGATCTGTTAGTTTGAATAGGCAGAGGCAGATCGATCTGTCGAATAGGCAGATCGATCTCCTATCCTCTCTGTTTGAGGCAAGATCGATCTCTCAATACACCAGATCGATCTCTTAAGCTCTCTGACTTTGAGCAGATCGATCTCTTCCTTACCAGATCGATCTATTTTTACCTTAAACCCTTTACACCATTTTAAGGCTTGCCAGATCGATCTCTTCCATCATGAGATCGATCTCTCATAAAGTATAAACCCAGGAGATCGATCTCTCACACCTCAGATCGATCTCTCATCAGCAGAACTCTAAGTTCTGGTCCTGATATCTTCTAAACATGTTTGTATACCATCTTAACATTATTGTATTAACTTGTTTTGTCATTTCAAAATACATTAACTCAACATATAGACTGGGTACATATTGTAAAGAAATGAAAAGAAATTAGTGCATAACGTTTGAGTTTATATTTAATTTAAATTGTGCACTATCTGTAAAAGGTATGGTGATGATATGGGCATTGAAACACAGCCCAATTATTGGTTATGGTTGGTCATGGCCAGAGGTCAGGTAAGTATGAAAGAAAAATGAAAAATTTACTCTGATTTTTGAGTAGTTTTGGGTCGTGACATAGGTGGTATCAGAGCAAAATTGGTCTGATGTGTGTCAGTGTCAGTAAATAAGAAATTACATCTCGTGTTATTGTGCTTGGTTAGATACAATCGTGTATATTGAGATGAGTTTTAACTAAGAAAAGGTTGTGAATGCAGGAATATAGGCATTATGCTTGTTACTCATTTCGGTAGAGGAGGTAGAGCACGAGGCAGAGGCCGTAGAGGTAGGCCTGAGCCTGCTAGTCGTGTCGAGTTGCCTCATGAGACTCAGGAGGGGGCTGAGGTAGAGACCGGGGTTGAGCATACCCCACAGGGTCCTGCAGAGAGGGATACTGGAGAGAGACCTACTGAGCGGAGCCTCGAGATGATTATGGAGTTATTTATGCAGTCAGTGCAGGGAGCTAGAGGTGGATAGGGTAATGTTGGACAAGCAGCTGCTCCTGATACGCTTGCATAGCCAATTCAGGATACGGATACTCCTATACCCCTAACAGTCCAGGACGCAGATTCTCCTGTTGCCCCACAGCAGAGTACTAGAGGTTGGGGTTATAGTTGTGACATGAACAGACTGCGATTGTTTCAGAAGTTCAGACCGTCGGCATTTAGCAGGGTGAAGGACCCAGTAGTAGCTGAGGATTGGTTGAGTGAGACGAAAAAGCTATACAGGTTCTTTGAGTGTACTGCTACTGAGATGGTAGCGTTTGCTACATTTATGCTTAGGGGATCGGCGAAACATTGGTGGAAGTCCACCAGACAGATTCTTAGAGCCAGACATACAGAGATTAGCTGGGAGGTATTTCTGAAGGCCTTTCGAAGGCAGTACATCTCGGATACAGCGTAGCGGAAGCTGCAGACTGAGTTTTTGAGTTTGACCCAGGGGAGTAGATTGGTAGATGAGTATGAGACGAGGTTCATCTCCCTGGGCAGATATGATCCGAACACTATGGGTAGTGAGGTTAAGAAGGTCCAAAGATTTATTGATGGATTGATGCCAGCGATTCGATCCAGGTTAGTCTCATTTGATATCCCGACGTATGATGAGGCAGTGCGTAGGGCGTAGTTGATTGAGCAGGATTTTGATATGTGTGCCTCAGAGTTCGGGAAGGCTGGCAGAGTTAGAGATAGAGAGAGAAAGAGACCAATAAGAGACAGAGGGTTTGGTTATAGAGGGGCAGACAGTTAACTGGGAAGAGGTCGAGGATAGAGGAGATTCGAGAGAGACCAGTTAGACCTCCAGTTTATCTGGCCATTACTTCTGCTCCACAGAAGGGTATTGTGTCACGCCCCGAAAATGCGGAAAATAGGGCTAATTTAAAACTTTTTATTTATTCATTCACAATTAAAGGTGCATTCCTGTGCAGTGTCATACGTCATCATAATTATCATTCCTCAGGATCTCATCACTAGAATTTATATATCATGTCAAATACAGTAATCCACCTCAAGTTAATTAATCCTAATACATCCCATATAATGTTATACATCAAGTGTCTGCAATTACAATAATAGTCTGGGTACATGAAAAGATAAAATATACCTCAAGATACAATATATATGGCCTGGAACTCGAATCCTCCACTAGCCACTACTCCGTACGTCGCAGGGAAGTCCTTATTCACTTGAAGAACTCTGGGGGGAAAGAAAAACAGGGTGAGCTTCTAAATCGCTCAGTAAAGGGGGTAAGGAACTCATTTCATAAACCAAAATGCACATCACAAAAGGTTTATTTGTATGTGAAACTCATTTGAAAACCATAGCATGAAAGTACTCAAAACGATATTCTCATATCTCAAATCATGTGAAAACATGAAGTAAAAAGGCTCACTCTAGAACAATAACAAAGCATGTGAAAATAACGCGTTAAACGCTTTCTCAAATAACGTGATAAAATCACAGTAGAAATAACGCACGTGGCACAGCCACTAAACACACGTGGCATAGCCACTGATTTAAATTCTCACGTGGCATAGCCACAAAACACACGTGGCAAAGCCACTGATTTAATTTCTCGTGTGGCATAGCCACTGAATAGGGTTTCTCAACGTGGCATCGGCCACCAATGGGGTATAACGTGGCACAGCCACCAATGGGGTTTCTCAACGTGGCACAGCCACCAATGGGGTATAACGTGGCACAGCCACCGATGGGGTATAACGTGGCACAGCCACCAATGGAGTTTCTCAACGTGGCAACGGCCACTAAGTATACGTGGCACAGCCACTAAATGGGTTGTTCTCACGTTACCAGAACGGAGAAGAAATCGGGCTTACATGCTACCAGAGCAATGCTCGGTGTGTACTCACAACTACACACCTAAGTCTTATCACATAAGACAGGTTTGCCTTCACGTAGAACTCATAATGATTTTTCTCTCATAAAACCCATTTGAAAATCGTTTTGTACTCAATACAAAACGTAATAAAACCGAGTTCCAACCGGTAAAGCACACGCACACATTTCTCAAATCTCAATATTTCCTTAACGTAGAGCCCAGTTATAAACTCATAAAAACATTGGGCTCCAACCGGCTATAAAAATTGTGTGCAATTAAATCTCAACACAAAACCCAACATGCTTGTTTTATAAACCACAATTCATGCTAAAATAGTTTACAATTCACATACACAAATGGTTTAGATTTCCCTTACCTCTTTGCACCTCGTATAGTGCAATCGTTTCCCCCGTATCACGGACTAGTCTCGCATTCCACTCTGGAACTCCCGAGCTGTCCAAACGATGTTAAAACATCAATACTCAATTATCTCATAAACCTCAATTCTCAAAATCGAGCATAATTGCTCATACCACCTCAAATCTCTTGATTCTCGTAACTCAACCCTAAACTACAACCTCATTCACAATATCTCAACATCCTACATTTCTCATGCCAATTATCTATGCTAATTCACCACATTGTCTATATTTCCATTTATAACACAATTCTCAAAATTGCCAAAATTACCAAATATCTACATTACTCCAACTACATTGCAATTTCATCAATCCCTAATCATTTCTCAGCTATTTCAACGCAATGACAACCACCAATATCATCAAAATTAGCTCAAATATCAAGATCGAGGTTTAGAAATTACCCAAAGCTTGTGAGACGCACAACCCACGCCTCGATCCGATTCATCCTTCGATTTCCAAGTATGTTGTTCTCCCTTTGATGAGGAACAACTTTCTTTCTTACCACAACAGCTGATTCGGCCGGAAATGAGTGATTTGGATGAGTGAGAAAGTTAGGTTTTCGGTAAAATGGGGGTTGGAAGAGAGAGAAAGTGAAATTGCAGGAGAAAAACACGGGTTCCTTATATAGACTGGAGGTAGGAGATAGATCTGTCGAGGGGTGAGATCGATCTGCGTTTGAATTTTGGGGACGATCTGGGCAATTTTATGCCTAGAAGATCGATCTGTCGAGGGGTGAGATCGATCTCTTTATGGCTTTATGAGATCGATCTGCTCCTAAGGAGATCGATCTTCTCCCAAATAGAATCATTTGGAGATCGATCTCTTCCTCATGAGATCGATCCTTTCTCAAACAGAATCATTTGGAGATCGATCTCTTCCATTGGAGATCGATCTGCTCCTCAAATTCCTCCTTCCTCGTCATTTTTAACTCACCAGATCGATCTCTCCTTCTCCCAGATCGATCTGCTCCTTAAATTTCTCCTTCTTTGTCGTTTATAACTCACCAGATCGATCTCTCCTTCTCCCAGATCGATCTGTCCTCATAGTTTCACATTTATTTTAACACTTAACATATAAATCTCCAATTATCATTCCCCAATTCACTTAACTCAATGAATTACACTTCAAATTATTATTACATCAATAAAATATGTCTGAAATTCTCAGATCTCACATCCTCCCCACCTTAAATAGAATTTGGTCCTCCAAATTCAACTCAACTAGTTAAATAGATGGGGGTATTTCTCCCTCATGAGACTCTCTAGTTCCCACGTTGCCTCTTCCCTTGAGTGATGTTTCCACAAAACTTTCACTAATGGGATGCTCTTGGTTTTCAGTACCTTTTCCTTTCTATCGAGAATCCGGACGAGGTTCCTCAGTGTAGCTCATGTCCTCCTATATGTCCATCTCATCATACTCTATAACATGAGAAGGGTCCGGGTGATACTTCCTCAACATAGACACATGAAAAACGTTGTGTATTCCGGACATCTGTGGGGGTAATGCTAATCTGTAAGCTACCTCTCCCACTCTCTTAAGAATCTCGAATGGTCCTATGTATCGAGGACTCAATTTCCCTTTCTTCCCAAATCGCATGATACCCTTACTCGGTGATATTCTCAGAAATACTGCATCACCAACCTCAAACTCGAGTGGCCGTCTACGCACATCCGCGTAGCTTTTCTGTCTACTTTGTGCAGCCCGTAACCTCTCACATATGAGTTTCACACTCTGTACGGCTTGCTTAACAAGCTCGGGGGCATTTATCTTTCTGTCACCGACTTCTTCCCAAGCTACAGGGGATCTACACCTCCTACCATATAGAGCCTCAAAAGGTGCCATACCAATACTCGCATGATAGCTGTTATTGTACGCAAACTCTGCTAGGGGCAGGTGATCATCCCACGATCCCTTAAAATCCATCGTACACGCCCTCAACATATCCTCCAAGGTCTGAATAGTCCTCTCTGACTGACCATCTGTCTGAGGATGATAGGCGGTACTGAAACTCAATTGAGATCCCATGGACTCCTGAAACTGGGTCCAAAATCTGGAAGTAAATCGGGAATCCTTATCAGAAGTAATACTCACTGGAGCCCCATGTAATCTAGCTATCTCGCTGACATACAGCTCAGCTAAGGCATCCACAGTATCTGTGCTCTTGATGGCAAGAAAGTGTGCACTCTTGGTCAATCTATCCACTATAACCCATATAGCGTCATGACCTCTTCGGGTCCTCGGTAAACCCATAATAAAGTCCATAGTGACATGCTCCCATTTCCATGTAGGTACAGGTAAGGGCTGTAGTTGTCCTCCGGGCTTCCGATGCTCAGCTTTCACTTGCTGGCATACTAAACACCTGGCCACATACTCTGCCACGTCTCGCTTCATACCACTCCACCAATACACCTTTCTCAAGTCTCGGTACATCTTAGTACTCCCTGGGTGCATGGTGTATCGCGAGCAGTGGGATTCTCTCAGTATCTGTCTCTTCAGGGTATCATCGTCCGGTACACAGATCCGTCCTCTGAATCTCAACAATCCATCCTCACTGATGGTGAGATCCGACTGCGAACTCTGCTCAGCTTGGCTAACCATATCTATCAATCTCTGATCACTGCGCTGCCCAGTTCTAATCTGATCCATGATCCTGGGCTCTATCCGCAGGCTAGCCAAAAATCCAGTCTCTACCTCTTTAACTCTGATCCGAAGTTCGACGAACTGCTCTAACAAATCCCATTCCCTGATCATCATAGCAGATATCATACTCTTCCTGCTCAGGGCATCAGCAACTATATTGGCCTTACCTGAATGATAAAGGATCTCACAGTCATAATCCTTAAGGAGTTCCATCCATCTCCTTTGTCTCATGTTTAACTCTTTCTGATCAAAGAGATATCTCAGACTCTTGTGATCAGTGAAGATCTGGAATCTTTCCCCATATAAGTAGTGTCGCCAGATCTTCAAAGCAAATACCACAGCGGCTAACTCCAAATCATGCGTGGGGTAATTCCGCTCATGGTCTTTCAGCTGTCGCGATCCATATACGACTACTCTTCCGTGCTGCATAAGCACACACCCCAATCCTTGGTGAGATGCATCACTATACACCGAAAATCCTCCTGATCCCTCAGGAATTGTTAACACAGGTGCCGCTGTCAACCTCCTCTTCAATTCCTGAAAACTGAGCTCACATTGATCAGTCCATATAAATGGAGTCTCTTTGCGCGTGAGCTTAGTCAAAGGGGCGGCAATCCTTGAAAATCCTTCCACAAATCTTCTGTAATACCCTGCCAAACTAAGGAAGCTTCGCACCTCAGTGACTGTCCTCGGTCTCTCCCAATTAAGCACAGCCTCCACCTTGCTTGGGTCCACTGATACTCCTTCCTCTGAGACTATATGACCAAGGAAAGCTATCCGGTTCAACCAAAACTCACACTTACTAAGCTTTCCGTATAATTGCTTATCTCGAAGTATCTGAAGTACTAACCACAAATGCTGTGCATGCTCCTCATACGACCGAGAGTACACCAGGATATCATCAATAAAGACTATCACAAATTTATCCAGATAGTTTCTGAACACCTCGTTCATCAACCTCATAAATGCTGTAGGGGCATTCGTCAATCCAAAGGACATCACCAGAAATTCGTAATGGCCATACCTCATCCTGAAGGCCGTCTTTGGAATATCTTCTTCCTTGATCCTCAATTGGTGATAGCCCGATCTCAAATCAATCTTAGAAAAGACTGATGCCCTTCTTAGCTGATCCAGTAGATCATCAATCCTGGGCAATGGGTATTTATTCTTCACCGTGGCTTTATTCAACAATCGGTAGTCTACACATAATCTGAGACTACCATCCTTCTTCTTAACAAATAGTACTGGCGCGCCCCACGGCGAAACATTGGGTCTAATAAACCCTTAATCCAATAACTCCTGTAGTTGTCTCTTCAATTCCTCGAGTTCCACTAATGCCATCCTGTAAGGAGGTTTAGAGATCGGCTGAGTATCTGGTACCAAATCAATGGTAAACTCCAGCTCTCTCTCTGGTGGTAAACCTGGCAATTCATCTGGGAAAACATCCAAAAATTCACACACCACAGTATATCCTCAATCCTCGGATGTTCCCGTTCATCGTCTGAGATGAGTGTCTCATAACCTTCATATGAACAATCATATTTAATATTCTCCAAAATAATATCAAAATTCTCAATTTACTTACTAGAAATCCACATAATCATTTCCTCAATATCTCAATCGTACACTGTAAGGCTCAGGTAGGGAGAAAGTTACAATCTTAGTGTAGCAGTCTAAACTCACTCGATTGGTTGCCAACCAATCCATCCCCAGAATTACATCAAACCCATGTATATTCAACATGATTAGCTCTGCTAACATCACTCTACCTCCCACCTTTATCTCACATCCTCTACAGATTAACTCAGTTCTCTGGGATTCACGCATAGGGGTATTTACATGTAGTATATATTCTAGAGGTTCAAACTTCAAGTTTAATCTACATGCAAAGTGCTCAGAAATAAACGAATGCGTGGATCCTGAATCAATCAACACATGAGCCTCATAATTACAGACAGAGAGTGTACCTCTTATAGTTTCTGCTGAAGTGTCTGCGATCTCCTTATCCAGGGCAAACACATGTCCCTGTGCCACAGGTTTCTTCCCTTTCTCTGCCGCAGTGGCCCGTCTCCGGGGATCCACTCTCTGAGGCTGTTGTCTAGTGGGCTCCGGAGTATGTGGTATCTGAGGTTGAGGACAGTCCTTCACTCTGTGACCCATGTCACCACATCTAAAACATCCATGGATCGACCCAGTACAACTTCCCTCATGCATTCGGCCATAATCTCTGCAAAACCTTGTCTCAGGCCTAACATCTCGAGGGGTCTCTCTGATATTAGGGTAACCTCTGGGTCTCTCTAATCTGCTCTTCTATACCTCAATCCTTCCTCTTCTGAAGGAACCTCTCCGAGCCTCTGTTTGGAAAAGTGCTGGCCTCTTGCCCTTATCTCTATTCACCGCTCTGAGCTCATTCTGGGATTGTACCATCTCAATCCCTCTTTCAATCTCTTGTGCTCATCTCAGAGCATCTCCAAACTCAGTAATACATAGCCTTATCAATCTATCTCTGATGACGGGCTTCAACCCATACACAAACTTCTCTGTACGGAGCTCTTCACTCTTGAAGGTCTCTGGGTCATATCTCAATAGCGCTGTGAATTGGCTCTCATAGTCATCCACAGACATGTCACCCTGTACCAAACTCAAAAAATCGGCCTGTTTCTTTCTCTGGGCGGCTTGTGGTACATATTGGGTCCTAAAGGCTGTCTGGAACTCTTCCTAACCAATCACACCATGGTGGGACATCAAAATACCCTGGGTAGTACCCCACCAATCTCGAGCTCTCCCCTTCAGCATATAAGCACTCATACTGACCCTCTCAGCATCGGTGCACCCCAGAAAATCAAATATAATTCTCAATTCCGTCAACCACTCCTCAGCCTCTGTAGGATCCTTCTTTCCCCTAAATGCGGGTGGATTCATCTTCAGAAAATCCCTTAGTCGGACTATACTTCTATCCTCAGGCTGGGCGACGGGAGGCACTGGAGGCATGGGAGGTCCTTGTGGTGGTGTAGGGGTAGTATCCGAGGCATTAACTCCAAAGTGTTGCGCGAATAACGCTGCCATCTGCTCAAAACCTTACCTCACATCGGTCTCAATCCGATTAAATCGAGAGTTAGGACTCTCTGGTTGTGGGACAGGTGGCGGAGGGGACTCTGCCTGCCTCCTCGAACGACCTCGTCGTTTACTCATTCTCTATCTCAACTCGTCTCCTGCGCGTACATATCACAATCGATTGAAATCTCAATCCTCAATTTCAGTTCATGACCAGACTATTATAGACACTTGGGATGTATTCTGTTTCACTTAACCGACACTGACAGTACTAGACACCCTAAGCTCTGATACCAAGAAAACTCTGTCACGCCCCAAAAATGCGAAAAATAGGGCTAATTTAAAACTTTTTATTTATTAATTCACAATTAAAGGTGCATTCCTGTGCAGTGTCATACGTCATCATAATTATCATTCCTCAGGATCTCATCACTAGAATTTATATATCATGTCAAATACATTAATCCACCTCAAGTTAATTAATCCTAATACATCCCATATAATGTTATACATCAAGTGTCGCAATTACAATAATAGTCTGGGTACATGAAAAGATAAAATATACCTCAAGATACAATATATATGGCCTGGAGCTCGAATCCTCCACTAGCCGCTACTCCGTACGTCGCAGGGAAGTCCTTATTCACTTGAAGAACTCTGGGGGGAAAGAAAAACAGGGTGAGCTTCTAAATCGCTCAGTAAAGGGGGTAAGGAACTCATTTCATAAACCAAAATGCACATCACAAAAGGTTTATTTGTATGTGAAACTCATTTGAAAACCATAGCATGAAAGTACTCAAAACGATATTCTCATATCTCAAATCATGTGAAAACATGAAGTAAAAAGGCTCACTCTAGAGCAATAACAAAGCCTGTGAAAATAACGCGTTAAACGCTTTCTCAAATAACGTGATAAAATCACAGTAGAAATAACGCATGTGGTACAGCCACTAAACACACGTGGCATAGCCACTGATTTAAATTCTCACGTGGCATAGCCACAAAATACACGTGGCAAAGCCACTGATTTAATTTCTCGTGTGGCATAGCCACTGAATAGGGTTTCTCAGCGTGGCATCGGCCACCAATGGGGTATAACGTGGCACAGCCACCAATGGGGTATAACGTGGCACAGCCACCAATGGGGTTTCTCAACGTGGCACAGCCACCGATAGGGTATAACGTGGCACAGCCACCAATGGGGTATAACGTGGCACAGCCACCAATGGGGTTTCTCAACGTGGCAACGGCCACTAAGTATACGTGGCACAGCCACTGAATGGGTTGTTCTCACGTTACCAGAACGGAGAAGAAATCGGGCTTACATGCTACCAGAGCAATGTCCGGTGTGTACTCACAACTACACACCTAAGTCTTATCACATAAGACAGGTTTGCCTTCATGTAGAACTCATAATGGTTTTTCTCTCATAAAACCCATTTGAAAATCGTTTTGTACTCAACACAAAACGTAATAAAACCGAGTTCCAACCGGCAAAGCACACGCACACATTTCTCAAATCTCAATATTGCCTTAACGTAGAGCCCAGTTATAAACTCATAAAAACATTGGGCTCCAACCGGCTATAAAAATTGTGTGCAATTAAATCTCAACACAAATCCCAACATGCTTGTTTTATAAACCACAATTCATGCTAAAATAGTTTACAATTCACATACACAAATGGTTTAGATTTCCCTTACCTCTTTGCACCTCGTATAGTGCAATCGTTTCCCCTGTATCACGGACTAGTCTCGCATTCCACTCTGGAACTCCCGAGCTGTCCAAACGATGTTAAAACATCAATACTCAATTATCTCATAAACCTCAATTCTCAAAATCGAGCATAATTGCTCATAACACCTCAAATCTCTTGATTCTCGTAACTCAACCCTAAACTACAACCTCATTCACAATATCTCAACATCCTACATTTCTCATGCCAAGTATCTATGCTAATTCACCACATTGTCTATATTTCCATTTATAGCACAATTCTCAAAATTGTCAAAATTACCAAATATCTACATTACTCCAACTACATTGCAATTTCATCTATCCCTAATCATTTCTCAGCTATTTCAACGCAATGACAACCACCAATATCATCAAAATTAGCTCAAATATCAAGATCGAGGTTTAGAAATTACCCAAAGCTTGTGAGACGCACAACCCATGCCTCGATCCGATTCGTCCTTCGATTTCCAAGTATGTTGTTCTCCCTTTGATGAGGAACAACTTTCTTTCTTACCACAATAGCTGATTCGGCCGGAAATGGGTGATTTCGATGAGTGAAAAAGTTAGGTTTTCGGTAAAATGGGGGTTGAAAGAGAGAGAAAGTGAAATTACAGGAGAAAAACACGGGTTCCTTATATAGACTGGAGGTAGGAGATCGATCTGTCGAGGGGTGAGATCGATCTGCGTTTGAATTTTGGGGACGATCTGGGCAATTTTATGCCTAGGAGATCGATCTGTCGAGGGGTGAGATCGATCTCTTTATGGCTTTATGAGATCGATCTGCTCCTAAGGAGATCGATCTTCTCCCAAACAGAATCATTTGGAGATCGATCTCTTCCTCATGAGATCGATCCTTTCTCAAACAGAATCATTTGGAGATCGATCTCTTCCATTGGAGATCGATCTGCTCCTCAAATTCCTCCTTCCTCGTCATTTTTAACTCACCAGATCGATCTCTCCTTCTCCCAGATCGATATGCTCCTTAAATTTCTCCTTCTTTGTCGTTTATAACTCACCAGATCGATCTCTCCTTCTCCCAGATCGATCTGTCCTCATAGTTTCACATTTATTTTAACACTTAACATATAAATCTCCAATTATCATTCCCCAATGCACTTAACTCAATGAATTACACTTCAAATTATTATTACATCAATAAAATATGTCTGAAATTCTCAGATCTCGCATATTGTGATAGGGGGTCACGTCCTACGACTGAGAGATACAGTGGGTGTGGTAGATATCACGGTGATAGACCCTGTTTTGGTACCACAGTGGTATGCTTCAGATGCGAGAAGTCTGAACATATGATTAGAGATTGCCCAGAGATAGTTAAGAGTGCCCCTCAGAAGGGTAAGGGTTCATAGAGGGCTCTCGGGGAGACTTCTGCACCACGGAGGAAAGCGACAGCGGTAGAAAAGGAGAAGCAAGTGATTGGTACAGGGCGAGTGCATGCTCTAGACCACGATACAGCAGATCAATCGTCAGATGTGGTGAAAGGTACTATTCTGATCTATGATTTAGAAGCATATGTGTTAATAGATCCTGGTTCTACATATTCATTTGTATAGCCTTTGTTTGCATGTAAATTGTTGAATTATGTAAAACCTACCCCTCTGAGTAGTAAGGTGTTGATAATTACACCCATGAACACTAGTCAATTAGTGGAGTATGTATTGAAGAATTGTGAGCTGAAATTAGGTGGAAGAGTGATGACAGCCGATCTAATCTTGATGCATATGAGAGATTTTGATGTAATCCTAGGAATGGATTGGTTGGCTGCTAATCGAGCTATTTTAGATTGTTTTGCTAAGACAGTTACATTTCATATCCCAGAAAAATGTACTGTACAATTTCGTTGAAATTAATTAAAATAGGATTTTTGGGGTGTTCAAATGAATGATGTACTAATTGGATGAATTATGTTTGAAGGTTATATTGCGTACGTGGTAGATACGGCTAAGGCACGTCCGAAATTGAAAAACATTTCAATAGTCAGAGAAGTTTCAGATGTCTTTCTGGATGATTTACCAGGGTTACCGCCAGTGAGGGAGACAGAGTTCAGCATTGATTTGACACTTGGTATAGAGCCGATATCTAGACCACCGTACAAGATGGCTCCGGTTGAGTTGGAGGAGCTGAGGAAACAGTTACAGGAATTGTTAGAGAAGGGGTTCATCAGACCGAGTGTATCGCCATGGGGAGCACTGGTTCTGTTTGTGAGGAAGAAGGATGAGAGCCTTAGATTGTGTATCGACTACCGATTGTTGAACAAGGCTACCATGAAGAATAAATATCCCCTATCACGTGTTTTTCTTATTGAGCATGTTGAGCTCACCCCCTTTACTTTCCTCCACAGATTCCCCCTGTAGTTGGGATCGCTTCTCTTAGTAAGGCATTCTACACAGTTATGATTTCGCGGAGCATATTTCTGCATCGAAGGTATACCCAGTTTTAAAAAAAATTTTGGTATCTAAATTTTTTATAAGTACAGTAATGTATATAAGATGTGTATGGGGAATGTGAATATATTTGTTTAAATTGTTACAAAAAAATTATCAGACTGAGTATTATTTTGATATAATATCGACTTGTAGCCCAACCAAAATGTGTGTAATTCGAGTCGTTACATTTTTGATCCTCAAAATTGATCCTAAACTATAATTCAACATATATATAGCTTAGAATCATCAAAAAGTACACCAAAATCCAACCAAAAACTTTCAAAAATGGAACTTTCTCTCACCTCGAAACAAGGCAGATTCTGTCCCTATTCTTCTTTCTAGTTTTTCACCTAGCAAATGGACTCCTTTGCGGCTAGATTTTTTTTAAATGTTGTAGATGACTTGAAGGGGAATATTTATCCTTCTTGATTGTCGCCTGAAAGTGGCCAGAAGGTAGCCGAAAAAATTGTACAAGTGGACTCTATAGAGGACGCCTACGTCAACTTGTTTGGGGTGGTTCTCTCTAGTTTCAGGTCAGTTTTTGGTGATCTTGTGCTTTACAGAAAGGGCTTTAAGTTATCTTTCATAAAAAATAAAATTAACTTAAAAGGCCTTCGGGAACCCCTTCAAATTGGGATTTGTTGTTAGGTCTGCAGATTTTCTAGGCTAGGGCAGCCCACTGCCCTATTTTGAAAAATTGATGAAAACTATTTTTCAGCCCATTTGTTTCAAATTTCCATTTCTCCAATGATATACTATGTCCTTAGTGTCTCATATAAAAATTTGGGGGTCATTTGTTTAACAAAAGTTTCCCGATTGAGCTCATTTTGCGCGATTTGGTCAATATCAAGCAAAATGGCTTAAGGTTTTCGGATGACTTTAAAAATTAATTAAATCCCCGAAACTCCCATATTTCCATTTGATTTGCATTCCCCCTGTCAATTACACCTTATATTAATTTTATATGGTTTCAGAATAATTTTTGAGAATTTTTAGATTTTATTACTCTTACTAGGCATTTTTTCTCGGTTTAACGTAAACCCGAGTTTTACTACCTTTTCCACCTCCACTACCTTACTTTTCACTTCTAAACATCATAACATACTTCTAACCCGACTGCTTCGGTAGTTTCGAGCCTGCATAACTTTATTCCGAGTTCTCAATTACTTCTTGTTTTCCAAATAAGAAATAAAGTGAGAAAAATTTAGGTTTCACAAGGGGATCCAAAAAGTCAAAACGCAAAGCTTTTTCAAAATCGTGTAGAAGGACCAGTCCATAAGCTAAGGGATTGGTCCTCCATGCATCAATATGCATTTTTCTTGGTTCTTAACCCCGAAAACCATCCAAAATCATTAAGAAAACAATTTAAGAAGTTTGTAAATGTAAGACCCGAATTTAGTTAAAATACGAAATGAGTATGTTCATGAAAGGAAAGATTGAAATGGTCACAAATTAAACGAACGGGATTCGGACTGGAGATAGAGATTCAAAACACGAAATTAAAAATACAAAAGGGCTGAAATGGAATTCTCGAACACGTGAAGGACAAAACGGTCAAAAGATCGAAAGCCGAAATAAATTTGACAAGAAAATTTAATTAAAAATATGGATTGAGAAATCTTGATCAATAACGAAGAAATAATTAAATTTAGGATTAAATTGATCAAGATATGAATTTACTGGAATTAATCGAAATTTTTGCTCGGGGCAATATCCCGAAAATACGAAAAAAATAAACCGAAAAAGTGGAAAAATACAATAAATAAATTAAATAAATTAAATTAGTTAATTTGAAATAAAATAATAATTTTTTAGATATTTTAGACTTTTTAATATATTTTATTGATTAAAATATTAATAAAATTAAAAAATAAATAAAAATAAAAAAATCAAAAAAGAAGAAGCGAGAATCAGAAAACTATCAGGGAGAGAGAAAATAACAAATGAAACCGAGGAAGGAGATCGCGTGGCCCGACCGATCCACGGCCACCGGCGACTGACAGCCTCGACAAAGGACCAAGGAGGAAGAGGAAAGGTCGGCGAAGCTGTTGGCACCGGCGACGCGCACCAAGGAGGTCAAAAATCACCGAACGGAGGAAGAGAAGCCCGCGAGGAAAACATGGTCGATACCGGCGATCCACGGCTGCTGGGCGTGAACGGAGGCCACTGGTGTGATCGGGAGGATGGGCCAGTTCTTTTGAGACCGGTATTGGTCAACGAAACCGTCGGAATTCGACGGATTGAGGGAGAGAAGGCCAAGAGGGAGAAGAGAGGAACGACGGCCACCGACGGTGATTCGGTCCCGATCGAGGCCAGTCGAAGGTTGCCCAGCCAAAGACAAGTCGAATGACGCTAGAAACGAGCCGAGAATCGGTCGGAAACACCGTGAACGGAGACGGGAAGGTCTGAACCGGTATGGACCGGTTCAACAAGGAGGTGAACCGAAGTGAATCGACTGAACCAGACCGGTCTGAACCGGGTTTGAACCGGACTGAACCGGTTCAGCCAAGAAAGAAGGGAAAAAAAGGAGAAAAAGAGAAAAAGGAAACAAGGAAAGAATTTTTGGGGATACACCGGACTTCGGGTAAGTCGGTAAACGGTCAAAAGTGACTGATTTGATTTTCGACAAATTTATTTAAATTATATTTAATCGAAAATTAACCCAAAATTAAATATATAATTGTGCAGTTTTACGACAGAGCCCGAACGAGAGCCAATTGAGCTCCGATTTTTGTATCCCGTATCATATTGGGTAAGTATATTTTAATTACGATAATATGAGTCATTTAATACAGAGTTTCAATTATTTTACGAAATTTACGGATTAATTCTGTATAAAAAGGAATATTAATTGGAATTGCAACGTAATTACCGTAAATAGTATACGGGCTATCCAATGAGTTTGGAACGAAGCCCGATGATTATTGGTAAGCTGAATGAGCCCAGTAAACCCGAAGAAGGGATTTAATAAGTAGAAACGGGCTGAAAATGAGTCGAGGCCCATTAAGATGCGATCGGGCCCAATAAGAGTAAATTGACCCAATTAGTTAAATCGACTATAGTAAACGTGAGAATTATATTTATTGGGTTAAATTGACATGATAAATAATTATCTGCAGCCCCAGAGACTGGATTAGTAGCAAATCGGATTGGATGAGCCTTCGACAGTGGAATTTATATACGCGCTCGACGAGAATCGAGGTAAGGGAATTTTGTAGGTGCATAGAGATACCTATACGTATTTATTGAGGGGATTTACAGGGTCTAGAATTTCTTAAAGTATATAGAAATGAAATAATAATTTTTACGAAAACCCTGGGCTTAGGTGAATAAAGAAAAAGATGATTTTACCCCTGGAAGTAAAATTTACAAAAAGGGTAGTAAGGTAAATAATATTGCATGATTATCTTGTTTTAATGTTTTATATGAATATATTGTTTTGATTTAAGCAAATATGCACATAGGTTGGCTGTTGATTTATTGAATTATACGAAAGGGTACCTGTTTGTACCGGTTACGATTTTAAAGATGTTTTATAAAGATTGAGCCACTTATCATATTTACACGAGTAAAAAGAGTGCTAGAGTCTTACTCGCACTAAATTTTACTAATTTATTTCTCATGAAAAGCCTTACTGGAGCATTGCTCATACGAGAAATTTGTGTGTGCACAAAACCGTGCTGGAGCTTCGCTCGCACGAGATTTTAGATATCATGATATGCATAGCGTGGTGCTGGAGCTTCGTTCGCACTAGACGTGAGTTGACATGCATATAGTCGTGCAGAAGCCTTCTGTAGACTGTGTGTCGCAGAGAGTTGAGATGCTCGCACGTATACTTTGAGACATGTGTTGGTTATCGACATAGTATTGGGGTGGATAAGACCTACGGCAGGCACCCCCAGACTATGATATGGGTCCACGGAGTATGATGTACCGTGTATGTCACACGGAGTACGATGTACCGTGCAGTCATGATGACTTGATGATGTTACTTGATATTCTGGCGGGTAGGATTTGACCCCACCTCCCGTTGCAGTTGTGATGCCCCGCACACCGGGATTCGTGTAGCCTGGGATCACAGGGATAAAGTATGGTCATAGTCCTTGATTTTCATACAGTAACCTACATGCCTTACATGATATGATACGGTCTGAATAGACCAGGACGAACCCGAAGGAGGGGTAAGTCCCGATTTATGTTTTTAAAAGAGATGTGATTTAATGAATCAAGGTATTCCCGAGAGATGGGTTTAGCCTTGATGTGGTAGTTTTATGATAGAACAAATGAGTTTTAATGTGATGAGTTTATGATGAAATAAATGAGTTTTAATGTGATGAGTTTATGATGAAACAAATAAGTTTTAAATGTGACGAGCATGAGATGACATACATGATGATTTTTTTATGTTGATTTATATGTCGATTTTATGATTTCTCTTATATGATATATACATACATGTGGCATCGTTTTAGTCTTACCTTATGCTTCAAATGTAAACGATTTTATATCATGACATTATCAGCACGTAGATAGTATAGTTATCTACCTGCTTATATTATTGCCTTACTAAGCTGTTTATGCTCACCCTTTCATTTTCCACCCCACAGGGTACATTCAATAGAAGAGAACGACAGTAGTCTTGCATTTCGGTTATCCGCTGCTTATTATCAAGACCAGGTATACACATTTGTATAATTTTGTATCTGAACATATAGATGCACAGTACTGTATATGGATGTAATATTGGGGGATGTATTTAGTTTAAATAAATTGATATGTAAATAAAATATGAAAATGGAATGGTAAATAGGTGAGAGGTGACTAACACTAAATCATAGCTCAACTGTTTAGTAGTGTAACTGGTCACGACGGGTAAGGAAATGAAAAAGCAAAAAATTTACTCTGATTTTTAGGTAATTTGGGTCGTGACAGTAAATCTCTTGTTTCATGGTAAAATACTTTTGCGATGATTTGGGAGTATGATCTAAGCTAACTTATGGTCTAAAGATAAAGTTTTATACCTAAGATCCTAAGTTTCATCCAAAATAAATGGTCATTATAAATCATGCATTGAAAACAATTGTGGCTAGGTAGGACTAAGGAAAAGCTAAGCTAGGTAATTTCTTCAACCCTCAAGCTTTAAATGTGAGTTTCTAGACATTTTATGAGTTGAATGGTATGTGAAATATAGATAGGAATGATGATTGTAGTGATGAGTGAGCAATGTTGAGAGGCAATTCATAAAGAAATACTTATGGAGAAGTGATGGAAAACTTAAGAGAAGATATAGTGATACTAGTGGAGAAAGGTGAAATATGATAAAAGGCTTGAGAAGTATGAATAGATAAATAAATGACAATATGAATGTTTGGGAGAAGGAAAGGAAAATGACTTAATGATTTATGCGTGTAGATTGGAACACGTTGAGACTCGATAAACCCGGATCGTGAACGGAGCAACGAGATAAAGGAAATACAAATGCGATTCGAGGTAAGGGATTGTATGTTAGCGATAGAAATATTCGTACATATTTTACTGCGATTTTAGTAGTTATGACGTTAGAAATATTATGCTTAGCTATTGAGTCTTAAGAGAATTGAAATGTACTATGGTATGAATTGTGAAAATCGGATGTGGGAAGGAAAATAGCCTGACATGCATGTTTTTAATGCTTTTACAACTATACGTTGTTTTTGTGACTAAGAAATGATGATGGATAGGTTGGCTAGTTTTACATGTTTAGCATGGAATGACGTGCTACGATATTAAACATGATTTGAGTTTTTAAAGAGAAAAATAGCCACCTATCAGATTTGAGATGTGAAATGGGGATAAGGTCTTAGCACACACCTGCTTTAATGATTTGACTATGCCAGAGTTTACTCACATATGTTTCCATGAATTTGATAAACTGTGCTGGAGCGTAGCTCACACGTGGTTTTACGATGATGATTTTATGTTGGAGTTTAGCTCGCACAAGTTTTTATGGTTTTATGATGATAATGATGTGCTGGAGCCTAGCTCATACAACGATTTTTGAGATTATACAGTGCTAGAAGTAGTTGCTCGCATTGCGAGATACCGCGTCGGAGCCTTGCGATGACTGTGTGTCACGCTGATTCTGTTTGCCTTGTACATGGGACATGGTTAAGGATGATAAGTCCATCGGAGTATGGTAGATGGACTGGGTCCACGAGTGTACGTTGAACTGTGTAGTTGTCAGTGGAATACTATGTACCGTGCTGGGTGCAGGTGGGTACGAGTATCGCGTAGATGACACATGACGTATATTGTACCGTGAGTATATGTGATGTGATGAGGAAGATGATGATGATGATGATTGAGATGAGCCGAAGGGTAGGACTAGTCCATCCCCCTTCATGCGACACCTGATCAGTAAGATCTGAGATAACTAACTATGGCCATATGTCATGGATATTTGTTTGCCTAAGTTTTCATACCTGTCTCAGAGATAAGAGAAATTTGAGAATCTCAGAAAGAGAGAAAATTTATGAAAAGAAATGATTTGTGAAACGAAAAGAGATATTCTGATTTGATAAATATCTTGATTTAAGTAATTATGCTAGAATAACACTGTTTTATGACATGTTTTCAAATGGAAGCATGAAGCATTGGTTTTTATGAAAATGCCTATGAGTGAAGAATGTTTAAATACATTTTCTATTGTTAATTTCACTTATAATGTTTATAGTGATTTTATTGATCATGCATGGGATATGTAGATAGTACAGTATCTACCTGTTAGCATTCTTTTCCTTACTGAGCTGTGGTTTGCTCATCTCTCCCCCTCCAGATATCGAGAAGTAGAATAGTGCGGTGGTCTCCAGATCCTTTTGTGTTGGTCATCTCTTACCAGTTGTTAAGGTATAAGAATTGTATACACAAAAGATTTTGTATCTATCATATTGTATTACATAGTCATATATGGAAAATGAGCCAATTGTATGGGGATGTAATGTAAAGATATTATATTATACAATCGATTTTATATATCAACACACATGCCTGGGAGTGTGTAAATTAAAGTTTCAAATATTTCCTCTATAAATGTATGGAATTAGTAATTACATCGACTCATAGCCTAACCGTGAGGGGTATATATATGGATGAAAGGCACCCGGAGACGGGTTGTGACATTAATATGTCACAATTAGTAGTCAAACTCATCGAATTAAATCATTTCTCTAATCCTTGCTAAGTGACTGAAAGCCTTACTTACACCAATATCATTCAAACCTCGAAGCTCATGGTTTAAATTAGTCACATCGTACTTTTCTTGCTAAATATCACAATTAATATATATGCCTACCATTTACTTGTAACACTTTTAAGCACTTTTGAATATGATCGTTCATAGTTTATTATATAATATCTTTATCAACAAAGTAATATCATGCCTTGTACCCCATTTTCACCTCGTCACACTCCACTCTTTATTTATCAAACTAGACATTGGATAATAATTATCACTATGAGTACCACTTACTTATTTTTCCTTTAAACATCTCCAAGTTGACAATTAAATTAAATCACCGCAATTATCAATTCCTTAAATTTTCTTAAGCACATTAGGAGATGAATTTCCATCGCATATACCGAGTTAATAAATATAATAATTCATATAATTTCCTACCTTATAATTTCTCTTAACCCACCATAAATTATATATCTTAGTTACCCTTTACACATGCACCCTTCTTAGACATATAGGATACGTTCCAATAATTTCTTATGTTACACAATTTAAAATCTTACCATTACTAATTTATCAATATAAACTAGCACTCACTTTACATATGTATCTTATCTATTTCTTCATTAAATATTACCAATCAATGGTTCCAAGCATGACAATATCGTTTTTCTATTATAAAATTGATACAGCATACAAATGAAATAACCCCAATCCAATATATAGCCATATCACTTACCAAATAGAATTTCTTCATGAACAACCCTTTTTGTGAAACCTCTTGTAATAACCTTGTTTACATACACTTTAGTTGGGCTACGAATCGATGCTAGATTAGTACAACGAATCTTTTTATCATTTATATGTAAGCATAACTTGAACTTGCGTGAAGACGTCATTGAATTAATCAAATATCTAAATTCATCAGAGTTCATATACAAAATATCGCCTTTTACATCCCCAGATACATTTTCATAAACATTGTTGTACTTACAAAAATTTAGATACAAAAAAATGTCTACTCTGGGTATACCTTTCACACAGAAGAAAACTTCGCGGTATATGGCTGCACAAAAGAATCCTACTTACAAGTAGTGGTCCCAGCTACTGGAATTACTCAGTGGAGGAAAGTAAGGGATGAGCTCATTGTGCTCAATAAGAAAAATATTGTGGCAGGTAGATAAATACACTAACTAATATGTGCATAAAAAGGATAATCATGCAGAATATACAAAGCCTTTGGCATGTAGTAAAAATCAGAGTCGAAATACGATAACAGTATTAGTCTCAGTAGTGTAAACATTATGCTGAAATAATCATGAGTTCTAAAAGCTTTACATAGTAGGATATAATAATTTCCATGCAATAATATAGTTCATTCTGTCAGTTCAGTAAAACAAATAGACGATACAAGGCAGACATGCTAAGGGTAATATGACAAATGGCCAATGTCGATGACTCCGAGCATCACTGATCAGGTGTGCTAGGATGTCAATCATTGTGGGAGTGGTCAGCTATCCAACCGACTCACAGTACAGTATGTCCGAAGACAAAATACACAGTACAACGTACTCACATGTGTGTTACACGGTACATCGTACTTCATGGACCACAGTAATAATAGCTATAATAGCAATAGTAACAGTAACGATAACAGTGTAGCATGAATTTAGTAAGCCCTTTGTCTCCAGTAAGTGCAAACCAGGCAGTGCAACACATACTTAGCATGCGGCTCAAGCACATTTTATCTGATACAGATTGATAAGCAACTCATTTTCATTAAAACAGTTCAGTACATAAAACAATTTAAAAAGAAGCTGCTGGCTTATAATTGTTCAGTTAAAAATCTCAGTATGCAGTATGTGGCAATTAAAACTAAGGATTTTCAATTTAAAATAATAAATTAGGTTGTATGGTATCCATGTAAATAAATTAAATTTTATCGGTAAAGTTATGTTATTTAACTAAGGCTAAAACTCTATAAAATTGACCTAGAATTTATATGTACAGTTCAACAGTAAACAAATACGTGTACTTATCTCTAGCAACTCATAGAAATTTCCTTACCTCAGTGGCAGACAGTAGTTCCTTTATGCCTCAATACCGAGAGTCAATCAGTCCGTTCTTGTTCGTTTACTTACTCTGGAGCTGCAGTAAATTATCAACCACTTAATTAGTCATTGCAAGCTCAAAACTACGTCAATATACCACGTTTAAGTTTTGAACTTGGTTTATCTATTTAGGTCATTTAACTATGAAATAAGCTAGACATCACTCTAAATTCATTCATTACATATTTCCTAGAATTTTCTTAAAAGCTGGTCTTCACCTTTTGAACCCTTTATTTAACTATACTTTAGCTTATAAATCCTTCTTCTTCCTCTCTATCTTTCACGTTCCAGCATAGCAAAATTGCCCTTTTTTTTTATATCATAAACTGTTTTACCCTTCAAAACTTCAACCAACCCCAACATAAACCCTACTGCCGAGAGGTGTGCAGCCTCGTCTGATGTTGTAGGGTCGAGAGGTGAATTCCCCTGTTTCGTCTACTGCTTCAGCCCTTTCCAATAGCTCCTTTACTCTCGGTTCAGCATCCAAATCAACATTAAACATCCATACAACAATAGTCTTAAACCGCCTATATCAGCCCCTGAAACAGCCACGGTACAACCTTGCTTCAGCACTCCGTTGGCTACTGTTTCAGCTCCGATGACAAACACCATTTTATACTCCAAACAACACCCTTTCCCTTTAACTAGGTCGCCCTGCTCCAGCTCCCTCGTCACCCTTCCTCACTCGTAACATTGCTCTGTTTCAGTCTTCCTTCCAACCACGTTTGTACTCCAATGTCAGCTCTCTGCTAGCCTACGATTTTGTCTTCTTTCCTTCTCTTGGCTTTCTTTAATTCATTTAACCATATAGTTCCTTCTTTTCTGTTCTCATTTACTGTCTCACTATTACACTTTCTCTCGATCTATTTCTCCCCTTTTTCCAGTAGCTCTTATTTTCTTTCACATTTCTATCTCTGCTGCAGCTTCAATATTCCTTTACATATATGTGTACCTAGTTTTTTATTTGTTTCCCTTACATGCTTCAGTCAGGTTTCTTCCCTTCTAATGTTGACCACTTCTCTTAGTTTTCTGTTCACTAAACATATTTTCTCATCAGTTTTTCAGACCAACCACTCAGTCTTCCTTTCAATCTATTTCACTTCTTATTCTCTAGGTTCAAGCCATTCTCTACTGTACCAATGCTGAAGCTATTGAACAATTCTCACTTATTCTCTTATTCCACTTCTCTGATTTCCTAGCAGCTATCTTCAACTGCTCTCACTTCATTTTCTCCTATCGAGTTGGCCATCATTCATTTTTCTTTCCTGTTCCTTCCTCACGTTTCCTTTCTTGCAAATCAGACCACATGCAAGTAGTACAACCTCATCTTCGGTCTGTTGTTTTAGTAATATATATTTCTACCTTATAGTCCAGGTTACAGTCCATCATAAGTCCCTCGGTCACGTCTTTGGCTCTTGGCTATTGAGTTTCCACATTTCCTCTCGTTTTTTTTCTCTTGATTTCTTTCCTACCGTAGCCATCATTCTTCATATATATATATATATATATAATATATATATATATATATATTCCTTTGTGTTTTTCTCTTATAGAGCACTACCACCCACTCACACTTATTTATACTATTTCATTTGTGCTCCATAGGCTATTCGACATGTAACAACCCGAATTTTTGGGTATTTCGGTTGGGCTACGAGTCGATATTAGGTTAGAACAATAACTTAGTCTGATTAATTTTTTTCTTAGTAACAAATTTTAAACAAAATATATTCTCATTCCCCAAACACATCTGGTATGCATTACAGTACTTACAAAAATTTTATATACAAAAGAATTGTTTAAGCTTGAGTATACCTTCGATGCAGAAATATGCTCTGCGAATTCATAACTGTGCAAAATACCCTACTAACGAAAACGGTCCAAGTTTCGATAGGCTCTGTGGAGGAAAGTAAGAGGTGAGCTCAACATGCTTAGTAAGAAAAACACGTGGCAGGTAGATAAATACACTACCTATATACTTATGCCACAAATGAGTTTCTCGTAAAATATGCTGAGAATTTGCAATTTAGCAAAATCAAAAATGGAAATCGAAATAGGACCATTTTTGGTAACCACAGATTACTGCAAAGAATACATATTTTCAAAACTTCAAGCAGTGAAATACACAATTTCAAATTCAAAACACAATTCACATTTTCATTTCAGTATTTCCAAATTGACGAGGTAAGGCATTTCATGCTATAACAGTAATCAGTAGGACAATTGGTCAATATTAGTGACTCTGGGCAATCACAGGCCAGGTGTGCCGAGATGTCAAGTGTCGTGAGAGTGGTCAACTACCAAAACGGCTCACACAGTACACTAGTTTCCAGTAACACGGTACATCATACACACATGCACACAGCATGGTACATCGTACTCATTGTACCTTGGCATCATTCACAATTTCATATAATTTCATAGTCACATTTTTGCCTTAAATCACGCTTGACTAGCACGGTTTTATCATCGAAATACTTAAATCTCGTGCAACAGATACGTGCAAGATCACATGGTAATACACGTCTGACTAGCACAGTTTTAACATCAGAACACTTAAATCTCGTTTTAGCGCATAAAATAGAGTAAAAGGGGTTGGTCTTGCCATTTTTCATTCAAAATCCACAAAACATGCGTTTTCAGTATAATTTTGAAATTTTAGATTTTTCACAAATAATTGTAAAACTACTCAAATAGCTATTTAAATAGGTTAAATAATATTATACCAGAAATTGAGGTGATTTTCAGAGTTTAAAACTTTTTTCCCAAAATTTTAGAATGGTAAAACTCGGCCTACAATTTTCTACAGTTCAGGTGACTAAGAATTTCTATCCTAAAGTTTGCAGTCTCAAATACCCAGAAAATATACGCAGATATTTTTAGCAGTTCGCGAATATTTTTCTACAGTAGAAATACGCCCTAAATTTATATCGACAAAACATAAAAAATACGTGTAATTTATCTCTAGCAGCATACAAGAATTTTCCTTACCTCGATATTTCATCGATAGTCCTCGATGCCTCAGTGGTGCATGTCAGCGGGTCCGTTCCAATCGATTTATTTCCTCAAAAATTTTGAACTAATATTTTTGGACTGTTCTTTCCTCGGGGTTTTGTCTGATTTTCAGTACACTCTCTTCTTTCTTAATTTTTTTAAAATATATATAATTATAAATATATATAGCTATATTCTTCCTTTTCTCATTTTTTTTGAATTTTGCGCGCTTTTTTTTCCTTTTCTTCCTTCTTCTTCACGAGCTACTGTTCAGTCATTGTCTTCACCTTCATCCTCTTCATTCGGCCATCATCCTCTCCATCTTGCCAGCTCCGATGTCCTTCTGTTAACTCTATTTACAACTCGCCGACAATCAATCCGAGAACTATCGTTCTTGTTCCCTGTCGAGAGCCTCTACAACAGTAGATCTCAGGTTTTTCTTTTTTCCACCTTACGCCCCCTATTTTTTTCCCTCGTTGCCTCTATTTCTCAGGTCCCTTCAGAGCAGGCTAACCTCAAGCCTCTCTCATTTTTTCATCTTTTCACCAGCGTTTCCCACTTCCTTCACTCACTGTGAGATCTGAGAATTTTATACATATTTGATTATGTAATGTGAACATGAAGTGTAATTGATTAAACTAAATATGATGTACTCATATATTGAGGTGGTATGGAATGAAATTTTAAGTGATGAATGAGTTTTAAATGAGATTTTATGTCAAGTGTGAAACTATGGGGGCAGATTGATCTTGGAGAAGAGATGATCGATCTGGTAGGCCAAAAATGACAAGGAAGGAGGAATTTAAGCGAGCAGATCGATCTCCAATGGAAGAGGATCGATCTCCTTATGATTCTGTAATGAAGAGATCGATCTCATGAGGAAGAAATCGATCTCATGAAGCATTCTGTAAGGAGAAGATCGATCTCCTCAAGGAGCAGATCGATCCCGTGAAGCATTCTGTAAACTAGAGATTGATCTCATAATTAGAGCAGATCGATCTCATAAAGCCATTAAGAGATCGATCTCACCCCACGATAGATCGATCTTTTAGGTATAAAATTACCCCAAAATGTTCCCAAATTCAAATGCAGATTGATCTCATCAAGGACCAGATCAATCTCCTACCTCGGTCTATATAAAGACCCTTTTGTTTTCTTGAAAATCAATCTCTCTCTCCCTCAAATCGTAATTTTCGAACCCTGGCTTTCTCTCCCCTCCAAAACACCCATTTTCGTCCAAATAAAATGTTGTGGCAAGAAGGAAAGTTGTTCCTCATCAGAAGTAGAACAACATACTTGGAAATCAAAGGACGGATTGAATCGAGGTAAGAGTTACGCACTCCACAAGTTTTGGGTAATTTTCTAAACCTCGATCTTTGATTTTGAAGTAATCTTTGGTGATTGTGAGCATGGGCATTGTGATGAAATAGTTGAAAAATGATTAGGGATTGATGAAACTATGATTTTGTTGGAGTAGAGATGTTATTATGCAATTGTAGTAATTTTGGGAATTATGGCTATAAATTGAAATTGAGACAATGTGGTGAATTTAGCAAGGAATATGGTATGAGAAATATAAGATTGTGAGGTGTAGTGGATGAGTATGTGAATTGTGATAGAGTTATAAGAATTGAGTTATTTGAGGTGTTAATGAGAATATGAGAAAATATGTGCTCAATAATGCGATTGAGTTGGATTATTGATGTTTTTACATCGTTTGGACAACTCAGGAGTTCCAGAGAGGAATGCGAGACTAGTCCGTGATACGGGGAAATGATTGCACTATACGAGGTGCAAAGAGGTAAGGGAAAACTTAAACTCGTTTGTGTATGTGTTTTGATATTAAATTTAGCATGAAAAGTGATTTGAGCAAACAAGCAGTTTTTATGAGTTGTGAATGAGTAGTGCACAAGGTTTTATAGCCGGTTGGGGCCCAACTTTTATGAGTTATAAACTAAGCATGAAAATGTTTTACAACCGTTTTGTGTTTAAAATATGAAAAGAGATTTGGGCTCTAAGTTAAGGCATACTGAGATTGAGAAATGTGTGCGTGGTTTTACCGGTTGGAACTCAGTTTTAACATGTTTTGTGTTGGGTGCACAAATGTTTTAAATGAAATTTATGAGAGAAAATCATTATGAGTTCTACGTGAAGGTAAAACGTTTTATATGATAATGGCTAATGATTGAGACTTAGGCGTGTCATGTTGAATACACATCGGGCCTTGCTTTGGTAGCATGTAAGTCCAGGCCTTGTTCTGGTAACATGTAAGTTCGATTATTCCTCCGCTTTGGTAGCGTTGAGAGGCCTTGCTCTGGTAGCATGTAAGTCCAGGCCTTACTCTGGTAGTATGTAAGTCTGATATTCCTTCGTTTTGGTAACGAGAGATGCCTTCATTTTGGTAACGTGAGATAACCCCCGTTCTGGTAACGCTGGGTGGCTTTGCTTTGGTAGCATGTAAGACTGATAGAGTGGGCCGCCTGGGAACTGACACAGAGACCACGTGATAGTGTGCATGAGGAGAGACATTGCTCTGGTAGCATGTAAGGTCGGGCCTTATTCTGGTAACGCATAAGTCTAATATACCATGTACATGACCATATGTCGACGTTCCCTCTTATGAGGATGCCTGGGATGCGCACCCATAGGAGATTTATTATGATGTGCCATGATGAGTTTTATATGAGTTTTATTACCTAGTCTCCTTTTTATACACATGAGTTATGTTTTGTGGCTGTGCCACGTGCATTCTATTGAGGTGATTTTTATCTCGCTTTAATGAGAAAAGCCATTATCGCATTCTGATTTCCTCATGCTTGTGACTGTGATTTGTACTGAGTTATGTACTCTCATGTTTTGACATGATTTTAGAGAAATGAGATGAGAATGATATTTTAATGAGTTCATGCTACGTTTTAATTGAGTTTCAACTATGAGATAAAATGATTGTGCTGTGTAAATCATTGTTTTATTAATGAGTCCCTTACCCCCTTACTGAGCGATTTAGAAGCTCACCCTGTTTTCTCTCCCCCCAGATTTCTTCAAGTGAAGAGAAGTTTTCCTATGACGTACGAAGTATTGGCTAGTGGAGGACTTGAGCTCCAGGCCATATATTTGTATTTGAGGTATAATTTACATTTCATGTACCCAGACTAATGTGTATTTATAGACACTTGATGTACAACATTGTATGGGATGTATTTGGATTAATTAACTTAGAATTGAGTAATGTATATGATATGATATATACTATTTAATGATGAGATCCCAAGGCATGATAAGTATGATGATGTATGACACTACACAGGAATGCACCCTTAATTGTGATTTGATGAGTAAAAAGTTTTAAATTTGTCCTGTTTTTCACGCTTTCGGGGCGTCATAGAGTTTTCTTGGTATCAGAGCTTAGGGTGTTTAGTACTGTCAGTGTCGGTTAAGTGAAATAGAATACATCCCAAGTGTCTGTATAAGTCTGGTCATGAAATTGAAATTGAGGATTGAGATTTCAATCTAGTTTGATGTGTACGCCTAGGAACGTATTAAGGTTGAAAATGAGTGGACGTCGAGGAAGCAGGCAGAGCCACCTCCGTCACCTGCCCCATAACCTGAGAGTCCTAACTCTCGATTTAACCGAATTGAGACAGATGTGCGGTAGAGATTTAAGCAAATGGCAGCGCTATTCGCGTAACATTTTGAAGTTAATGCCTCGGGTAGTACTCCTACACCACCACAAGGACCTCACGTGCCCCCAGTATAGATGGACACTGTGCCTCCCATCACTCAGCTTGATGACAGAAGTATGGTCCGATTGAAGGACTTTTTGAAAATGAATCTGCCCGCATTCAAGGAGAAAAAGGATCCCGCAGAGCCTGAAGAGTGGCTGACTGAGTTGAGAGTCATATTTGACTATTTGGGATATATTGATGCTGAGAGGGTCAGTATGGGTGCCTGTATGTTGAAAGGGAGAGCACGAGATTGGTGGGGTACTACCCAGGGTAATCTGATGTCCAGCTAGGATGTGATTGGCTGGGAAGAATTTCAAGCGGCTTTTAGAGCCCAATTTGTACCACGAGTTGCTCAGAGAAGGAAGTAGGCTGAGTTTTTGAATCTCATACAGGGCGACATGTCTGCGGACAACTATGAGAGCCGATTTACTGCTCTATTGAGGTATGATCCAGAGACCTTCAAGAATGAAGAGCTCCGCACAGAGAGATTTGTGTATGGATTGAAGCCCATCATTAGAGATCGATTGATAGGGCTATGTATTACTGAGTTTGGAGATTCTCTGAGACGAGCACAAGAGATTGAGAGGGGAATAAAAATTGTGTAATCCAGAATGAATTCAGTGCTATGACTAGGGATAAGGGTAAGAGGCCAGTGATTTCTCAGGCAGATGTTTGTAGAGGTTCCTTCAGAAGAGGAAGGATTGAGGTACAAAAGGGTAAATTTGAGAGACCCAGAGCTTATCCCATCATTAGAGAGACCCCTCGAGATGTCAGGCCTGAGATAAGAGTTTGTAGAGACTGTGGCCGACCGCATGAGGGAGTTGTACTGGGTTGATCCATGGATGTTTTAGATGTGGAGACATGGGTCACAGATTAAGAGATTGCTCTCAACCTCAGAAACCACATGCTCCGGAGCCTGCCAGATAGCAACCTCAGAGAGTGAATCCTTAGAGACGAGCTGCTGCTACAGAGAAAGAAAAGAAGCCCATTATAGTGGGACGTGTGTTTACTCTAAACAAGGAAACAACAGACACTTCAACAAAAACTATAAGAGGTACACTCTCTGTCTATAATCATAAGGCTCATGTGTTGATTGATTCAGGGTCCACACATTCGTTTATTTCTGAGCATTTTGCATGTAGATTATATTTGAAGTTTGAACCTTTAGAGTATGTACTACATGTAAATAACCCTATGCGTGAGTCCTAGAGAACTGATTTAAATTGTAGAGGATGTGAAATAAAGGTGGGAGATAGAGTAATGTTAGCAGATCTAATAATGTTAAATATGCATGGGTTTGATGTAATTTTGGGAATGGATTGGCTGGCAACCAATCGAGTGAGTTTAGACTGCTACACTAAGATTGTAACTTTCTCCCTACCTGAACCTTACAGTGTACATTTGAAATATTGAGGAAATTAATGTATGGAATTTTTATAGGCGAATTGAAATTTTGATGTTGTTTTTAAGAGTACTAAATTTGATCATTCATGTGAAGGTTATGAAACATTCATCTCAGATGATGATCGAAAACATCTGAGGATTGAGGATATACCTATGGTATGTGAATTTTCGGATGTCTTCCCAGATGAGTTGCCAGGTTTACCACAAGAGAGAGAGCTGGAGTTTACCATTGATTTGGTACCAGATACTCAGTCTATCTCTAGACCTCCATATAGGATGGCGTTAGTGGAACTAGAGGAATTGAAGAAGCAACTACAGGAGTTACTAGATCAGGGATTCATTAGACCCAGTGTCTCACTGTGGGGAGCACCAGTGTTATTCGTGAGGAAGAAGGATGGTCGTCTCAGATTGTGCATAGACTATTGACTGTTGAATAAAGCCACCATGAAAAATAAGTATCCATTGCCGAGGATTGATGGTCTACTTGATCAGTTGAGAGGGGTCTCAGTCTTCTCTAAGATTGATTTAAGATCAAGCTATCACCAATTAAGGATTAAGGAAGAAGATATTCCGAAGACGGCCTTCAGAACAAGGTATGACCATTATGAATTTCTGGTGATACCCTTTGGATTGGCGAACGCCCTTGCAACCTTTATGAGATTAATGAACAAGGTGGTCAGGGACTATCTAGAAAAATCTGTGATAGTCTTTATTGATGATATCCTGGTGTACTCTCAGTCTTATGAGGAGCATGCACAACACTTGTGGTTAGTACTTCAGATACTCTGAGATAAACAATTATATGGAAAGCTTAGTAAGTGTGAGTTTTGGCTGGATCGGATAGCTTTCCTTGGCCATATAGTTTCAGAGGAAGGAGTATCAGTGGATCCAGGTAAAGTAGAAGCTGTGCTTAATTGGGAAAGACTGAGGACAGTTACAGAGGTATGAAGCTTCCTTCGTTTGGCAGGGTATTACAAAAGATTTGTGGAAGGATTTTCTAGGATTACCGCTCCTTTGACTAAGCTCACGCGTAAGGAGACTCTGTTCACATGGACTGATCCGTGTGAGCTCAATTTTCTAGAGTTAAAGAGGAGATTAACAACGACACCTGTGTTGACTATCCTTGAGGGATCATAAGGATTTTCAGTTTATAGTGATGCATCCCATCAAGGATTGGGGTGTGTGCTCATGCAGCATGGAAGAGTGGTCGCTTATGGATTCCAACAATTGAAAGATCATGAGTGGAATTACCCTACGCATGATTTGGAGTTAGCCGCTGTGGTATTTGCCTTGAAGATCTGGCGGCACTACTTATATGGGGAAAGATTCCAGATCTTCACTAATCACAGGAGTTGGAGGTATCTCGTTGATCAGAAAAGTTAAATATGAGACAAAAGAGATGGATGAAACTCCTTAAGGATAATGACTGCGAGATTTTATACCATCCGGGTAAGGCGAACATAGTTGCTGATTTCTTGAGCAGGAAGAGTATGATATCTACTATGATGATCAGGGAATGAGATTTATTGGAGCAGTTCGTCGAACTCCGGATCAAAGTTAAAGAGGTAGAGACTGGATTTTTGGTTAGCATGCGAATAGAGCCCAGGATCATGGATCAGATTAGAACTGGGCAGTGCAATGATCAGAGGTTGATTGATATGGTTAGCCAAGCTGAGCATATTTCGCACTCGAATCTCACAATCATGAGGATAGATTGTTGAGATTCAGAGGACGAATTTGTGTACCAGACGATGATATCTTGAAGAGACAGATACTAAGAGAATCTCACTGCTCGCGATACACCATGCACCCAGGGAGTACTAAGATGTACCGAGATTTAAGAAAGGTGTACTAGTGGAGTGGTATGAAGCGAGATGTGGCAGAGTATGTGGCCAGATGTTTAGTATTCCAGCCAATGAAAGCTGAGTATCAAAAGCCCAGAGGACTACTACAACCTTTACCTGTACCTACATGGAAATGAGAGCATGCCACCATGGACTTTATTATAGGTTTACCGAGGACCCGGAGAGGTCATGACGCTATATGGGTTATAGTGGATAGACTGACGAAAAGTGCCCACTTTCTCGCTATCAAGAGCATAGATACTGTGGATGCCTTAGTTGAGTTATATGTTAGCAAGATAGCTAGATTACATGGGGCTCCAATGAGTATTACTTCTGACAGAGATTCCCGATTTACTTCTAGATTTTAAACCCAATTTCAGGAGTCCATGAGATCTCGATTGAGTTTTAATATCGCCTATCATCCTCAGGCAGATGGTCAGTCAGAGAGGACTATTTAGACCCTAGAGGATATGTTGAGGGCGTCTACGATAGATTTTAAGGGATCATGGGATGATCACCTGCCCCTAGCAGAGTTTGAGTACAATAATAGCTATCATGCGAGTATTGGAATGGCACTTTTTGATGCTCTATATGGTAGGAGGTGTAGATGCCCCGTAGCTTGAGAAGAAGTCGGTGACAGAAAGATAAATGCTCTCGAGCTTGTTGACCAAGCTCTACAGAGTGTGAAACTCATATGTGAGAGATTACGGGCTGCACAGAGTAGACAGAAAAGCTATGCGGATGTGCTTAGATGACCACTTGAGTTTGATGTTGGTGATACAGTATTTCTAAAAATATCACTGAGTAAGGGTATCATGAGATTTGGGAAGAAAGGGAAATTGAGTCCTCGATACGTAAGACCATTCAAGATTCTTGAGAGAGTGGGAGAGGTAGCCTACAAGTTAGCATTACCCCCACAGATGTTCGAAATACACAACGTCTTTCATGTGTCTATGTTGAGGAAGTACCATCCGAACCCTTCTCATGTCATAGAGTATGAAGAGATGGACATATAAGAGGACATGGGCTACGCTGAAGAACCCGTTTGGATCCTTGATAGGAAAGAGAAAGTGTTGCGGACTAAAAGCATCCCATTAGTGAAAGTTCTGTGGAAACATCACTCAATGGAAGAGGTAACTTGGGAATTGGAGAATCTCATGAAAGAGAAGTACCTCAATTTGTTTGATGAGTTGAGTTGAATTTGGAGGACCAAATTCCTTTTAAGGTGGGAAGGATGTGAGATCTGAGAATTTTATACATATTTGATTATGTAATGTGAACATGAAGTGTAATTGATTGAACTAAATATGATGTACTCATATATTGAGGTGGTATGAAATGAAATTTTAAGTGATGAATGAGTTTTAAATGAGATTTTATGTTATGTGTGAAACTATGGGGCCAGATCGATCTTGGAGAAGAGAAGATCAATTTGGTAGGCCAAAAATGACAAGGAAGGAGGAATTTAAGCGAGCAGATCGATCTCTAATGGAAGAGGATCGATCTCCTTATGATTCTGTAATGAAGAGATCGATCTCATGAGGAAGAAATCGATCTCATGAAGCATTCTGTAAGGAGAAGATCGATCTCCTTAAGGATCAGATCAATCTCATGAAGTTTTCTGTAAGGAGAAGATCGATCTCCTCAAGGAGCAGATCGATCCCGTGAAGCATTATGTAAACTAGAGATCGATCTCATAATTGGAGGAGATCGATCTTATAAAGCCATTAAGATATCGATCTCAGCCCATGACAGATCGATCTCCTAGGCATAAGATTACCCCAAAACGTTCCCAAATTTAAATGCAGATTGATCTCATCAAGGACCAGATCGATCTCCTACCCTCGACCTACATAAAGACCCCTTTGTTTTCCTGGAAATCAATTTCTCTCTCTCTCTTCCAAATCGCCATTTTCGAACCCTAGCTTTCTATCCCCTCCAAAACACCCATTTTCGTCCAAATCAAAGGTTGTGGCAAGAAGGAAAGTTGTTCCTCATCAAAAGGAGAACAACATACTTGGAAATCGAAGGACGGATTGAATCGAGGCAAGAGTTAAGCACTCCACAAGTTTTGGGTAATTTTTTAAACCTCGATCTTTGATTTGAAGTAATCTTTGATGATTGTGAGCATGGGCATTGTGATGAAATAGTTAGGAAATGATTAGGGATTGATGAAACTATGATTTTGTTGGAGTAGAGATGTTATTATGCAATTATAGTAATTTTGGAAATTATGGCTATAAATTGGAATTGAGACAATGTGGTGAATTTAGCATGGAATATGGTATGAGAAATGTAGGATTGTGAGGTGTAGTGGATGAGTATGTGAATTGTGATAGAGTTATGAGAATTGAGTTATTTAAGGTGTTAATGAGAATATGAGAAAATGTGTGCTCAATAGTACGATTAAGTTAGATTATTGACGTTTTTACATCGTTTGGACAGCTCGAGAGTTCCAGAGAGGAATGCGGGACTAGTCCGTGATACGGGGGAACAATTGCACTATACGAGGTGCAAAGAGGTAAGGGAAAACTTAAACTCATTTGTGTATGTGTTTTGATGTTAATTGTAGCATGAAAAGTGATTTGAGCAAACAAGCATATTTTTATGAGTTGTGAATGAGTAGTGCACACGATTTTATAGCCGGTTGGGGCCCAACTTTTATGAGTTATAAACTAAGCATGAAAATATTTTACAACTGTTTTGTGTTTAAAATGTGAAAAGAGATTTGGGCTCTACGTTAAGGCATACTGAGATTGAGAAATGTGTGCGTGGTTTTGTCGGGGTTGGAACTCGGTTTTAACATGCTTTGTGTTGGGTACACAAATGTTTTAAATGAGATTTATGAGAGAAAACCATTATGAGTTCTACGTGAAGGCAAAACATTTTATATGATAATGGCTAATGATTGAGACTTAGGTGTGTCATGTTGAATACAAATCGGGCCTTGTTTTGGTAGCATGTAAGTCAGGGCCTTGTTCTGGTAACATGTAAGTCCGATTATTCCTTCGCTTTGGTAGCGTTGGGAGGCCTTGCTCTGGTAGCATGTAAGTCTGGGCCTTGATATGGTAGCATGTAAGTCTGATATTCCTCCGTTTTGGTAATGAGAGATGCCTCCATTTTGGTAACGAGAGATGCCTCCGTTTTGGTAACGTGAGATAACCCCCGTTCTGGTAACGCTGGTTGGCTTTGCTTTGGTAGCATGTAAAACCGATAAGTGGGCCGCCTGGGAACCGACCTAAGGACCACGTGATAGTGTGCATGAGGAGAGGTATTGCTCTGGTAGCATGTAAGGCCGGGCCTTGTTTTGGTAACGCGTAAGTCCAATATACCATGTACACAACCATATGTTAATGTTCCCTCTTATGAGGATGCTTGGGATGCGTACCCAGAGGAGATTTATTATGATGTGTCATGACAAGTTTTATATGAGTTTTATTACCTAGTCTCCTTTTTATACACATGAGTTGTGTTTTGTGGCTGTGCCACGTGCATTCATTGAGGTGATTTTTATCACGTTTTAATGAGAAAAACCATTATCACATTCTGATTTCCTCATGCTTGTGACTGTGATTTGTACTGAGTTATGTATTCTCATGTTTTTACATAATTTTAGAGAAATGAGATGAGAATGATGTCTTAATGAGTTCATGCTACGTTTTAATTGAGTTTCAACTATGAGATAAAATGATTGTGTTGTGCAAATCATTGTTTTATTAATGAGTCCTTTACCCCCTTACTGAGCTATTTAGAAGCTTACCCTGTTTTCTTTCCCCCAGATTTCTTCAAGTGAAGATAAGTTTTCTTGTGACGTACGGAGTATTGGCTAGTGGAGGACTTGAGCTCCAGGCCATATATTTGTATTTGAGGTATAATTTACATTTCATGTACCCAGACTAATGTGTATTTATAGACACCTGATGTAAAACATTGTATGGGATGTATTAGGATTAATAAACTTGGAATTGAGTAATGTATATGATATGATATATACTATTTAATAATGAGATCCTAAGGCATGATAAGCATAATGATGTATGACATTGCACAAGAATGCACCCTTAATTGTGATTTGATGAGTAAAAAGTTTTAAATTTGCCTTGTTTTCCGCGCTTTCGGGGCGTCACACTCACCTTCCTCATCCTCATTCTGTCACCACCATCGTCACTTCCTTTCAGCCTCCACCGTTCGCCACTGCTTCTACACAAGATCCACGTTTTCTGCTCTGGTTTTTCAGTGTTCCTCATGTGGTCATCTTTGTCTGATCAACCTCTTGTTACCGAGATCCCTTTGTTTTAGTTTATAAACCGAGACAGAATACCATGTTGGTTTCCTAATTTCTCCGGTTGTCATTCCTTTTTTTCTGCTGCAGATAATAGTCTCAAGTTGCTTCTTCTTCTTGCCTAAGTATTATCCTTCACCTGCTTTAGTTTTACTTGTACCTTACTTGGGTCCTTTGTCAGCTCCCTAATGCATTGTTCAGCTCACATTAAGATATATGTATGTATTTATATATTTTTACCCTATATTCTTTTTTTTTGGCAGCAGACCGGATCTTCTTCCTTCATAACTAGCACGCCTGTTGTAGTAGCCTACTATTTATTCTGTTTTTCATTTAATTCCATTCAGATTTCTCCCATAACCTTATGTTGATAACTCATATCTTTACCTTGTTTTTGCTGTTGTAAACTACAAGAATTCTGCCTCCCCTACCTCGGCCTTTTCTTCTCTTTTCATCCTCCCACGTCTTCTTTTCCTTCCTTCAATCCTTGTCAAGCTGCTCCCATTATGTTATATAATTATATATGTATTTTGCTTCACCGAACAATAGTAGTTCCTAGCTCCCTACATGCTTTGGTTCTCTCCTCCATTTTCTGCTATCCACCTATCACTTCTGTCAGGTTTTACCTTCTCCATTTACTACCTATTCTCAAACCTTGGGACAGCAAATCTGGAAATCCTGCCACCTCCTCCTCCTAGGCTATTATACAATGCTACACGTTTTCTTCTTCCTTGCCAGTTTCTTTCTGCCGAACTGCTTACCTCTCTGGTATCTAATATATTACTGTTGCAGCAGGTGGATCAGCATAATCCTCTATTTGCCACTTCCTAAACCGCTCAACACCTTCACCATCCATTTCCCTTCCATGTATTTTTGTATATGTACATATACATCTATCCTTATATGTACATGTTACTGATGAAGCTCTCGGGATTGGTTTCTTATATACACATATACCTATCCATTTAATCTTAAAGGCTAATTGAAACATAACACACACACACACACACACATATATATATATATATATATATATTATATTTAGTGAATTTTTTTCTTATAGTATAAAAATGAATTTAGTCAAATTTTTATGCTTATATTTTATAGGAGAATATTCTCAGGTCATATAGAATTTATTTCTATTTCTCAAGATTATTTATTCTTAGAGCTAATATATTTTTATTTAATTAACTCTTCCAAGTCTCTCATTCTAATTGTAATTTAATTTAATTGTCCTCCAAGGAACACATTTTTAATCCCAATTATTAATTTTCTATTCATGTTTAAAATCGGGTATAAGAAAATTTACGGAGTTTACATGGCATCATCACCTTTCATTCCATCCTTCTTTTCTTTCCCCACCGACTAGCCATCCTTTCCTTTGTCATCTCACTTTCAATGTATCCCATACATATATATATATATATATATATATATATATATATATATATATATATATATATATATATGCTGCATAAGGGAGCTATTGGGATTGGCTTCATTTGGAAGTCAATCCACGAGCTTACACACACACATATATATACATAATAAATTTTCCCCTGTAGTATTAAAATATAAATTATCTAATATTTGTACTTACCTATTATGGAGGAATATTCATACCTTAATCTAGCTCAAAGAATTGTCCTTACTCTTCATATTTATTTATTCTTCAAATTTACAATATTTTAATTAATTAAATTCACCTAAGTCTCATATGTTAAAACATAATTAAATATATCATCCACCAATAAACACATTTTTTTAATCTCAATGTTTTAATTTACTATTCATAGTTGAGACCGATGATGTAAATAAATTCGTAGAGTTTACACTTCTTCACGCTTTCCATCGTTCCTACATCATAAACTTCATCTTAGCATTAATCTTTGAAGCTTATAAAATTATTAGGATCAAAGAATAGCACTTACTCTTGAAAACTTACAGTAAGCCGAACCACTCCCCTACATTTCCCTTTTTATGTTTCATCCTTCTTAGTCCATTTTTGGCTGTAATGGTCGTCCTTCACAGCCCCTTTTCACTCAATTTCCGGCCCTTGATTTAGTCACAGAACCAGCACTAAACTTCAGCTTATATAGCCCTTAGTCTTCTTTATTTTAGCACATAGAAAAAACCACCTTGAACACTTCTGATTTAGCGCCCCAAACAACCTACAAAGCATCGCCAGCTTCCAGCTGGTACTGCCTCACCGTGACAGCAGCTCCTTTTCCCTATTTTTTCCCAGCTAGTAAGCAGCTTAACGCCATTGTTTTTCACAACATCATCACCTGCGCCTATAGCTTCTATTTCAGCTTCAATAACTCTTTCAGCTTCTCCACCATTTTCAGGCACTTGTCACAGCCTCCCTTAGCCCGTGAGTTGCCTGCCAACAGCCCCTGTTTCAACTGTCTTTCAAGTTCCCAACACCCTATCTCCCACACTAACCCCTATGGCTAAATCAGCAATGTCTAACAACTCTCTCCCTTTCCTCGCGCGGTCTGCTTCGGTGGGCTTCCTATCTTGCGCTGTTTCCTTCACTGCTCTCTACTACCCACTTTAGTTTTCCTACAGAGAGGCTTCTTCTCTCTCGTTCACTGCTTCGGTTCCTTCGTCACCGCCTCTCAATGGGTTCAGCACCTTCTCGATTCATCCTTGCTTCAGTTTGGAAATGTGCCTCGATCGCAGCCTTTCAACGACTTTAAGCCTTAAAGAGGAAAATGCTTCCTCTCGCTAGCCTTTCCTTCTCTCCTCTTATCTTTTCATTTCTTCTCAATTTTTTTTTTGTTTTGTTTTTTTTTTTTTGTATTGTTTTAGAAATTAAGGAAGGAAAGAGAGGTCTGCTTCTTGCAGACATGATGGAACAAAGGGAGGGAGTTTGGTGGGATGTTTCACACCGAATCCCATACTTCATATTTTCATTATACCTATTATTATTATTATTATTATTATTATTATTATGGAACAAAGGGAGGGAGTTTGGTGGGATATTTCACACCAAATCCCATACTTCATATTTTCATTATACCTATTATTATTATTATTATTATTATTATTATTATTATTATTATTATTATTATATTCCCTATATTATAATCTATGTATATATATACCTTACTACATACCAAGATATACATATATTTCTTATTTGTTATATATTTCTTATTTGTTTTTATCCATTTAATTACGTATAAATTATATTTATTTTAATACAATCATCTCTTTTATTCAATTAAATATAGATTTGCTTTAGTTTCCTTATTTAATCAATTTAAACTATAGATGCATATTTTCTTTATTTAACTTACGTGTATATATATCTTTTGTATATACATATATATAAATCTTAACTATATAACAATTATTCTCATCACTCACACCCAACTAAATTCTTAATTCTCATCGTTTAAAATAATAATACTTCAAAGATACATTTCAATACTTAATATACTTCCACTGTACATTTGTACATAATTCGAATATAGAAAATTGATAGTCTTCACATCTTCCCCACCTTAGAAAATTTGGTCCTCCAAATATTTCATGTCCAATTTAAAGAGGTAAGTGTACTTTTCCTTCATTAGGCTCTCAACTTTGAATGGATCTATGAGTACTCCATCCTTTGCCACTATATGATCCAAGAATACAATTTCCTCTAGCTAAAACTCGCACTTAATATACTTATCTTTCAACTTCTTTCTCCTTAAGTGCCTCAAGGATAATTATAAGTGTTAAGCATGTTCTTCCCAAAATCTAGAGTATACCAACATATCATTAATGAATGCTATCACAAACTCATCCAAATAAGATTTAAAGACTTCATTCATTAAGCTAATGAATGTTATGGGTGTGCCAACGACATCACCAAGAACTCATAATAGCCATAACGTGTCCTAAAGGAAATTTTTGGGGTATCTGAATCCTTAATTCTCCACTGATAATATCCTAATCTCAAGTCTATCTTATAGAACCCTTTGCACTTTGCAACTAATTAAAGAAATCTTTGATTCTAGGAAGCAAATATTTAATCTTCATTGTTGTTATGATTAGCTACCTTTAGTCAACGAATAATCCTAAACTGTCATCTTTCTTTTTCCCTCATAAAATCGGAGCCCCTCTTGAAGTGAATTATTATAGCGTATGAACCCTACGTCTAGCAAGTCCTGAAGCCATTTCTTTAGCTCCACATTAAAAGCATTCTACACAAAGGTTTCGAAATATACAAAATGTTAGGCAATAAGTCTCTAGCGAACCTTGTTTACCTTAAGTGGCAACCACGGTACTTATCCAGAAAAACATCAAAGAGTTTCTAACAATAAGAATCTTTGACAACTCCACATATTCCCTATTAGCATCCTCAAAAATTGCGACATAACCTTTATGAAAGATTCATATAAGTGAGAATTAGAAGGATACATTATCCATAAATCTCATTTCTCACTTCTGAAACATAATCCAAATCTATAACAATGTATTGGGTATAAACAAGGTTTCAGTATGCATTAATATTTAAATTAATGCACTCAATAGTAGTCTAAGTTAGCATGATTGGTAGCCAGCCAAGCCATGCCCAAAACAATGTCAAAGTCGTACATACTCAATAAAATCAGATTTGCTAATAGACCCCTATCCCCTACCTTCATTTTTACATACTTACGTACTAACTTTGTCATTTGACATTCTTATAAGGGATTGCTAACATGTAGCAGATATCTGAAATTTCAGGCATTAACTCCTTTGTATGATGTATCAGTAAAGTTCACTTTCATACTAAATATGTTAGACAAGATATCATAACAATTCCCTGCCATTGTTGTGGACAAGTCCAAACTCCTACTAATTAAATCTAATAGGCAGTATCACATAATACTTTACTAAAAGGTATCAAAGATGTCCAATTCCCTCGTAAGGGTGGTTTATATGTTCTCCCTCACTAAGTCCAGATTCTTATACCAACAAACATTCTTGTACTGTTTTCGAGCACTAAGCATAGTTTATATCAAGACGAGCATAGACATATGAGATGTAACGATAATTTTAACCCGTTTATAACGACATATTCTAGACAACTCGTGCTCTGATACCAAAAACTGTAACATCCTCAAAAGCAAAATTTTGGATTCATCCTTATCGTTATCCATGCAAAGTGTAGGTATTAATTAACCTAGTTATCTAATTGTTACCAATTTAATATGATTAACTTTTAATCCATAGTCCCAATTTAATTAATGATGATTTAATACCTTAATTCCATTTAAACCTCAATGTAAATTCCTCACGCAGCATGTATGTAACGACCCGTGACCTATAAAAATTCGGAGAAATTTTTTTTTTGAAATTTCAGCTTACAACTTAATCCCTTTATTCACTTAAGTTGTATTCCTGTTCAGTGTCAATTTATCTTCTTACTTCTTTATCCGTAATTACAATTCAGTTTCACATTTGGATTTATATGGCCGATAGAAACTTCGACAGCATAACAGCTTATATATATGTCTACCCACCTGCAAACCGATTGTTTTTAACAAATCCTAGATATCCACAACTACCAACCATGCTTTCCAAGTCATATCATCAAATCATTCTACATATTCCAAACCACATCTAGTTACTCGCAAAAATTAATCTTTAAAAATAATTCATTTTATTTATCCTTATACAGATTACATCCCGACACATTACTTTTAATAGATGTCTATGCATACAAATGGTCTGGTAAAGAGATAAATGTATACCTCACGCATGTACAAAAGGTAGTCTGGGGAAACTCGTATCCGCTAGCCTACATCATCTACGCAGCGATTATCAACCGTAGTACACTACAAACAACCTGAGAGGTGAAGGGGTGAGCTTTCGGAAAAAAGACCAGTAAGAAATGCATTTAAAACGATCATAGTGTTTAAAACATACAGAGTACGTAATAATACCAAAAGGTGGCATTTCTTTACAAATATTACATCACTTTCAAAACGCATATCACAGAAAACACATTTAACAGAAAGATGGTTTTGAAATAAGAAAACCTTAGCAGATCGATCAGAATCTTTCATGATACACAGAACTTTAAAAACATAGCTGAGCATGAAGTATGTATCGAAAGATCAAATATCCTAAACAAGAATCATATCGAATGGAAATCAGAACCTTTCAGATCATACAGAACTTCAAAAGCATTACTGAGTATAAAATATATTCTGAAATGTCAACGTCTCAAAACAGAGATTATGTCAGGTGGAAATCAGAACCTTTCAGATCGTACAGAACTTTAAAAGCATTACTGAGTAAATCACATATCAAAGAATCAAATCTTAAAACAGAGTTCGTTTCGGATGGAGACTAGGCTAGCTCATTTAATCATCATGCGAAAATAACATATTCACCCTCCGTAGAGGATAAATCATAAACATGGCCATTTTCGCTACCTCACCCCACTTAAGAGGTCTTTCTGGTTAGCTAGGTCTTTTCGCTAACTCACCCCACTTAAGAGGTCTTTCTAGTTAGCTGGGTCTTTTTAGCTACCTCACCCCACTTAAGAGGTTTTTCTGGTTAGCTGGGCCTTTTTAGCTACCTCACCCCACTTAAGAGGTCTTTCTGGTTAGTTAACCCTTTTCGGTACCTCACCTCACTTAAGAGGTCTTTCTGGTTAGCCTCATCTCAGGTGGCAAACATATATGCCACGAAGGCGAGCATGAAAATTATGCATTGACCGTGTGACACTTTGCATCTGTAGGACCCAAGAGGTGGCCCCCACAGTCATACAAACTTGTGTGGCACTTTGCTCCCACAGAACCCCATGATCGCATATCCTTAAACATAACCTTTGTCTCAAAACAGAGTTTTCAAAATTTTTCTTGGGCTTGATAAGCCTTGTGAGGGCCTAGGCCTTTTGACTACCTCACCTCACTTAAGAGGTCTTTCTGGCTAATCTTATCTCGAGTTGGCCTCATTGACCTATTTAAAATTCATAAACCAAATTTCAAATCAACTCTCTTTTGCGGTTGAAAACTCTTTCATAGAACTGAGAAACTGTGCTCATATAAGAGATTTCATTTCTCGCAAAACATATAACAAGTTCATGCATAAGTCAAAATCATCTCATTTCGTTCAAGAAACAAAATTAGAAAACATGCTCACGGATTTTGAAGACATGCTCAAACTCATGTATTTAAATTCATAAATCTTTCTTTCAGTTTCAGAAACATGACAAGATAAAGCTGGGGTTCAAATAAAGTTGGGCTTTATTTTGTTTAAATGTTAACCTGGACTAAAGTACGAACGCTTAGTATAAATCCTAATCATTTACTAAAATAATTACGTAACTCAAATATTTTTCATAATTCCAAGCTTGAAGGAAATGAGGATATGTCACGACCCAAACTACCCAAAAATCAGAGTTAATTTTTCGCGTTTTATTATTTACTTAAATTCTTACCTGTCCTCGAATCGTGACCAACACTCCACTAATAATTGGGCTGTGCGTCAATGCCAGTCCCACCATTCAATTATCATCTAACTTATTTCTTCTCCAGTCATTTATAATTGTTTACAATATTTATACATCCCCTAAAGTTGCTTACAAACATGTTACTGTGCTATGCTTATGTAGATACAATATGTACAAGTGTATATACCTTATGGTGATGGGCAGCAGCGGATATCCGGAATGCAGTACTAAGTCGTCGCAACTTCAACTGGAGATTATCTGTGGGAGAAAATGAAAGGGGTGAGCACATCAAGCTCAGTAAGGCAATCCTACGAATAAGTAGGTAACCATACTACCTACATGAACGTGGTGCCATGCATAAATCACCCTTTCTCCACACATTTTAAAACAATGATATGCGTTATGATGTTATGTAAAACACATTTGCACGGAAAATCAACATGTAATTATTACAAATCATTTCTTTCTCAATTAAAATTTTCACAATAAAGTCAAGACTCGACCCCTCCTGCGGGTGATCCTGACTCACACAAAACCATTAAAACGGTTTACATCACATGTGGGTTTGAAAAGCATGGAAATACCATCATGCAAATTTAGTTTAAAAACCCAGTTTAAATCATCGAAATCGTCGACATGCGAGACGAGGCAATATCTGTATAACGGCAATAACTAGGACTATGGCCATATCTGTCCTCGGGAGTTCCTCAGCTACACGGATCCTAGTGTGCGGGTTCTCACCATGATCGGGAACCGCCCGGGAGGTGGGTCACTCTATCTCTTCGGTCTTATCCGATCCCATGCATCCGAAGATGCTAATGTATCATATCGTGACGGCCAACCCCTGCCTGGCCAACCCCTACCAACGGCCATGGCAACCCCTCTTGGGCCCATCGACAACGCTGGTGGTCTAACAACGGGTGGTGTAACAACGTCAACAAATCCAACGTATCACGAAGATACCACATGGTACATCGTACTCCATGCTACTTGCACGGTACATCGTACTCCGTGGACCCATAAAATATCTCTATACTCATGCCATGTCTCAAAACGCACGTGCGGGCCAATTTAATCGGTGACACACAGTCTACCCGATGCTCCAAGCACGGTTCATCGCATGTTCTCATAAAAATCAGTACGAGCGATGCTCAGCACTCTCATCAAGTCAAATAAAATTGGCAGAGCCCGCTTTACATCCCCACAAGGCCGCTAACCTCATCCCTCACTCTCACCCCACTTAAGAGGTATTTTGAGCCTGTTGGGCCTTTTGGCTGACTCCAAGGGTAGACAGCGCTACTCCACAAATCCGGTAAAACTAGTGCGAGCTACGCTCAGCACTCTGTATATAAATCACATGAAAATCTTATAAAAATATGGTGCGAGTTAGACTCTAGCACCCTGTCACCAAAAAGCATATGAAATCTGGTGCGAGTTACACTCTAGCACCTATGCATGTAAAACTCTAGTGCGAGCTCTCGCTCCAGCACTAATGCATGCATCACACAAATCAAATATCGTGCGAGCTGGGCTCTAGCACGTCATATGTCAATAAAACACGTAGGCGGCTCTGTTTCCTCAAAACAGTTTTCAAAATAATTATATTGTTGAAAGTATGCAATGCTGTGCATTTTCTTTCCAAGTGAGCCAGCCTACTCATGCATGTGTTAAAATACCTCCAGAGTGAGCAGGAACCTTTTGTTCTTGCTCCTCCCAAATTTTCCTAAATTTATAGATTTTACCCTTAACAAGGGTATTTTAGTAATTTGCCCATTCGGGGCACTAAAATTATTAATTGACCTCTAGACCCTTCAGGTAATTTTTAAAGACTGCAAATGAACTTAAAATTGCGTAAAGTTACCTCTAGCAGTCCGCAGAATTCCCTTACCTTATTTTCCTGTCGAGTCTGACATTTTCTTTTTCTCTGTTGTCTCTTCGCGCAGTCCGATATGCTCCTAATCAAATACCCAAAACTGCGTATTAATATTCCTCAGGTCAGATATTATACAATTTTATTGTATTTAATACTTTCTGGGCTTAATTTAAATCATTGGGCCCGTTCACCCCTATTGGGCCCGATTGCACCTTAATGGGCCTTAATCGGCCTTAAGCCCGTTTACCACTTAATTTTCACATTATCGAGGCCTATTGGGCTCATTGGGCCCACCAATAATTTATTGGGCCTCGTCCTAGCTCTCGAATAGCTAAATTCACTATTTACGACAATTATCTAAATTTTCATAATTTAATTCAATTTATGCGGAAATTAAATCAATATCACGCATAACGAGGTAATTGTCGTAAATAAGGGTCACTTACCCGAGATTCCATGCAAGTCCGTAAATCGAGGCTATCTCGAGCTCTCGGTGGATGCCAATCGTCGAGCTACACAATTAATTATATTTTCGGGTAAACTTTTCGGTCGAAATTTAATTAAATAAAATATTCCAAATTTAAATCGGGTCAATTTGACCGCTTATCGACTTACCCGAAGCTCGATTGCATCATAGGAATTTTTCTCAATTTTTTCCTCTTTTTCTTTTTCCCTTTTTTCTCCTTTTTTCCCCTCTTTTTGGCTGAACCGGTTCAGTCCGGTTCGGACCGGTTCAGACCGCCGGTTCACCCCAGCTCGGCCGATTCACCGTCGGTTCACCATCTTGCCGGCCGGTTCTCCGCCGGCTTCCACCGCCAGCAGCTCCGTTGGGTCGTCCGCATCACAGATCAGCCCTCGGTTTGGGTCAAGCTCGCCGGAACGCCGTCGGTCTGGCTGTTCTCCTCTTCGCCGTCGGTACCCATTTCTTCTTCCGTCGTTTCCGACGCCGTCCGCCGGTTTCGGTGGCTGCCACCACCACCAAACGCATCGTCTGGGCCTGGGGAAGCTTCGGCTGGGGCGAGGTCGGCCAGATCGGCGCCGTTCGCCGCCGATCGGAACTCTTTCTCCCGTGGCTTCTCTCCCCCGATTCGCCGATCTCCGGCGTCGGTAGGCTGCACCGTCAGTACCATCGTGCTCGCCGGACGTCGCTCTACGTTTTTCGACCTTCGTCTGTGCTCAACGGTCGTCGGTGGCTCGCCGGTCTTCAGCCTCCGTTTTCGGCTTCCGTTTCTTTTTTTTCCATTTCTGTTTCTGTTTCTTTCTTTCTCTCTCCCCGACCCTTTTTTTTTGTTTTATTAATTTTATTATTATTATTATTTATTTTAATTATTTTACTATTCATTAAAATACATTAAAATACCCAAAATATCTCTAAAAAATTTATTATTTAAATTCTAAATTCTTTAATTTAATTTAATTTAATTTAATTTAATTTATTTATTATATTTTAACCCCCTTTATTCGGGTATAATTTCTCCGTATTTTCGGGATATTGTCCCGGGTGACTTTTCGGTATATTTTTCGATTATTTTCGGGATTATTTTTATTTTTTTTATTTTTTTGAACGAAAAATTCCGATTAATCCCGATTAATTCCCATAAACTAATATCTTGATCAATTTAACCCGAAATAAATTTATTTCAATTTTATTGACCAAGATTTCTTAAATCCATATTTTTAATTAAAATTTCCTTATCGAAATTATACCGACCTTTGATCTTTTGACCATTTTGCCCTTACACATATTCGGGATTAATTTAACTTGACTTCCTTCATACTTTCCCCATCTTTTCTTATTTAATTTTCGTATTTTCGTTTTTTAATTAAATTCGGGTCTTACAAATCTCCCCCACTTAAGGAATTTGGTCCTCCAAATTAGAACCAAGTCATATGAGTCCATATACAACTCCGGGTACATCAATCGTATCATACTTCTTAAATTCTTATGTGATCTTTTCCGAAGTGTATTACTACCAAAGGACTTTAATTAGGGAGATCGTCTTAAACCTCAATACTTTCTCTTTCCTATTTAATGCCCGAATCAACTTATCAATATACTTATATTTTCACTAAACTGAACTTTTGGAGTTCATATTCGATCACCTATGCTGGATCTGGATAGTATTGCCGAAGCATCAAAAGCTGGGACACATTGTGGGTGCCTATTAATTCAGGTGATAACACCAACCTACAGATCTTATCTCCCACTTGTCCAATCTCTCAAAATATTTCATCCAGCGTAACTCAATTTACCTTCTTCCAAAAGTTCGCTATGTCCTTATTCTCTTAGGACAAGAAACATTTCAACCATACTAATTCACCAAGGGTGAATTCCAACACTTGTCTGTCTGCTCTGAGGTGTTCTTAATCTCTCATCCTTAACTAAACATCCTCAAAGACTTATTATCCAAGGTCGAATATAATTCTATCTGTCACCCACTTTTTCTTATCCAATTTGGGGAACAACCCCTACAGCCATACAATGCCTCATATCTTGTTATCCCGATACTCAACTGCCAACTGTCATTATTGGCGACTTTAATTAGAAATCAATTGATCATTTCCAGGAGCTTATAAATCAAGGGCACACGCTTTCATCGGATCCTCCAGAACTTGTACAGTCCTCTCTGACTAACCATCTGTCTGAGGACGAAAAGCTGTGCTAATACTCAGTCGGGTTCCCATAGCTTCCTAAAAATATCCTCAGAGGTGGGAAGTGAAGCGGGAATCCCTATATGATGCCATGCTCACTGGAATGCTACTTAGTGTTCCACAATCTTCCTTACACATAAATCCTCATATATACTCTGAGTATTTAGGGATTTCATAACCAAAAAGGTGGGTAGACTTAGTCACTCTATCGACTATCATCCGAATAGCCTCGTAATGCACCTGGGTCCTCTGTAACCCATCATAAAATTCATGGAGACTTGCTCCCATTTTCGTGCCGTGTCGATATAGGTAGAGGCTGCAATAACTCTGCAGATTTTTAATACTCTACCTTACTCTGCTGACATACTAGGCACTTTTTCACAACCTCTACAATATCTCTTTTTACATCTGACCACCCATACCCTTTTTGAGATTTCGATATATTCTTTACTTTCCGTATGCACTGTATATCCCAAAAAGTGAGCTTCTGACAACATTACTATCTCATCAACTGTGGTCCTGGGGAGCACTCATACTATCTCGAAACCTCTGTAAATCATTATCGTATTCTGTGAACTCTGTCACTGTACCCTTCTGAATCTCACCCACACTATCAACATCATGCCGATCATCACGCTAAGCCTGTCAAATCCGGGCACTCTCATCCGGTTCTAGTCTCAGGCTAGCTATCACATAATCATACCAATCACTGTCATCATCAGAAGGGATCACAGCACTACCGAGGTTCACAACTGCTCTAGCAGCTCACGCTCCCTAACCATCATATGTGGTACCATCCCGAGACTTTTTATACTCAAGGCATTAGTAATCACATTAGCCTTTCCTGGGTGGTACAATTTTCATAATCAAAGTCTCTCAGAAGCTCTAACCCACTATGTATTCTCATATTCGCCTCTTTCTGTGAAAACAGATACTCGGGCTTTATGATCAGTGCATATCCATAATTCCTCATCATGTACATAATAGTACCATATCCTCGGTACAAATACTGCTGCCAACTTTAAATCATGGGTCAGATAGTTTATTTCATGATCAAGGAGTTGTCTGACTCCAAAATTGACTATCTTCCCATTATACATCAATACACAGCTCATTCATTATTTCGAGGTGTCCATACTCACTTGGAAACCTCTTGAGCTGTTGGGTATGGTGAAATTAATCACGGTGGTCAGTTCATACTTCACTACACTGAAATTCACGTCACATCTATCATCTCACTCAAAGACCACGTTTTCATAGTTAAACGTGTCAACAAGGTATACCCTTTTTAGAAGTCGCAACAACCCATTTGTAAAAGCAATTTTTCCAATTATTGCTTACAATTTGCCCTGGACTTTAACTAAACCCAAGATATCATCAATAATGATGATTACAAATCGGTCCAGGTAAAGTTTAAATAACTCATCATAATTGAGCTCCACTGCATAATTCAATCGCCTATGTCCTTGACTTATTTACACATAAGCGTATAAGATCCTTCAAAGTCGCTTACGTTTTCAGGTACTAACCTGCGTCATTTCCTTTTCTTATCTTAACGGCTCTTATTAAATTTTTACTATGTTACCCTTTATGATTTATCGAATTTTAATATTCTTATCGTCTTAGTAAAGGTATCCTAATGCTAAAGGTAATTATTACGACGATCGATTTCACATTATAGGTTATATATATATATACTTTTAGACGCTGTCAAGTCTTCAGGCGGGGAGGTATTTTGAAATACCTTTATTAACCTTTAGACTTAACCACAACTACGTTATATCTCAGTCTATGTGGTTACAATTTATATTCGTTACTAATTGCTTTAATCCTAATGACTCCATATCATAAGGATGTTCTTACCTAGCATATATCTCTTACTCCAATACATCTTGTATTTGGGATCAAAACACATCTTAAAGATTATCTCCTTCGTATATCAATCACGACAAAACTCTTTCATTATTCATTTCGTGAGTACAATCCTTTACTCCTGTAATTTCAACCGTTGTACCCCTTTTTATTACTTAAAATCTCTATATCCATATTTCGTTAATTAATCCTCCTCTATTGGGTACTCATTTATTAGTATTGTGCCCAATGATGTAGGCATTCATGCCTTTTACTCACTTATATGCAAATAAGGCGGTATGAATAAATGTGTGGCACCAAGATTAATGAACATATGTACTTCATTATTCATAACAAGTGTGGTATCTTACACCACATCCATGAAACATCAATAGTGTCCTGGTCCAAAACATCCTCTCGCCTCCGTCCAACAGCCTACTTTGCTTTTTCTTTTCGGCTATTGCCTCCCTTTTCGCTGCAGCTATACCAACGAAGTTTTTCTCTGTCTCTTTACTTTTTTGTGGGGCGATTTCGCCCAACTCTGTGTAATCAAAATCAATGGTCTGTCTTACCACACTTAACGGCCATTTTCATCAATACAGTGTAAGTATAGACCCTTCTTCCGTGGTATCCACCACACATCCCACACTGCTTACACTGCTACACTGCTTCGTAGCAGGTCGGGGTCCTTCAATCACAATGCCCCTCAAGAGTGTCAAAATTGAATGCACTAGGGCCTTACCAATTATCTTACTCCATGACTCGTCAAATTAAATCTTTTACCAATTACCATTTTCCCATTTTTAACATCTTTGTCATTTCTCGATTCTCTTTTCTGTCTCTATTTCAGCCCTCACTACCTTTCCCAATCTCAGAGGCGTGCAATTCATGTTCTTATTTACCCAACTGTAAATCTGCGCACTGCCTCGGTATAAGTAATATCTCACGGGCTAATCAGACTCTAACTGAAAAGTCGAGCCATTTCATGAACTTTTAGACATCTCGACTGTCACTTGTTCATAGTGTCGAGGTAATATCTGCCCAAAAATACAACCGAGTTTCATACTCATAATTCATGCTCATCAATAAATCAATTCCTTTTAAACAGTGTCCGAGATATTCTATCACCGGAATACATCCAAAATATTTCTCATATCAACGCTTAAGATGGGTCGAGCGGGTTTCCACCAATGCTCCGACTCACCCTCTGATCTTATTCATAATCTGAGCAATTAGCTCCTCAAAATAATACCCATGCTCCGCTTCAATCTCGCGAAGCGTCTCTCAATACTGTCCGATCACTCTGTCGGACTCTGTGGGGCATACTCAACATTAGCCTCCATTTCAATTTCATCATTATTCTCATAGTCAAACTCAGCACGACTTAGCAGATTCAGGTCTACCTCTACGACCTCTGCCTCGTGCACTATCTCATCTAACGCGACTCATATTAAGCATTCCTGCATTCTCAACCATTTCTTAGTCAAGCCCATCTCGATATACACTATTGTATCTAACAAAGCACAGTAACACGGGGATGTAATTTCCTAATTACTGACACTGACACACATCAGACCAATTGTTGCTCTGATACCATAATAATTGTCACGACCCAAACTACCCAAAAATCAGAGTTAATTTTTCGCGTTTTATTATTTACTTAAATTCTTACCTGTCCTCGAATCGTGACCAACACTCCACTAATAATTGGGCTGTGCATCAATGCCAGTCCCACCATTCAATTATCATCTAACTTATTTCTTCTCCAGTCATTTATAATTGTTTACAATATTTATACATCCCCTAAAGTTGCTTACAAACATGTTACTGTGCTATGCTTATGTAGATACAATATGTACAAGTGTATATACCTTATGTTGATGGGCAGCAGCGGATATCCGAAATGCAGTACTGAGTCGTCGCAACTTCAACTGGAGAGTATCTGTGGGAGAAAATGAAAGGGGTGAGCACATCAAGCTCAGTAAGGCAATCCTACGAACAAGTAGGTAACCATACTACCTACATAAACGTGGTGCCATGCATAAATCACCCTTTCTCCACACATTTTAAAACAATGATATGCGTTATAATGTTATGTAAAACACATTTGCACGGAAAATCAACATGCAATTATTACAAATCATTTCTTTCTCAATTAAAATTTTCACAATAAAGTCAGGACTCGACCCCTCCTGCGGGTGATCCTGACTCACACAAAACCATGAAAATGGTTTACATCACACGTGGGTTTGAAAAGCATGAAAATACCATCATGCAAATTTAGTTTAAAAACCCAGTTTAAATCATCGAAATCGTCGACATGCGAGACGAGGCAATATCTGTATAACGGCAATAACTAGGACTATGGCCATATCTGTCCTCGGGAGTTCCTCAGCTACACGGATCCTAGTGTGCGGGTTCTCACCATGATCGGGAATCGCCCGGGAGGTGGGTCACTCCATCTCTTCGGTCTTATCCGATCTCATGCATCCGAAGATGCTAATGTATCATATCGTGATGGCCAACCCCTGCCCGGCCAACCCCTGCCAACGGCCATGGCAACCCCTCTTGGGCCCATCGACAACGCTGGTGGTCTAACAACGGGTGGTGCAACAACGTCAACAAATCCAACGTATCACGAAGATACCACACGGTACATCGTACTCCATGCTACTTGCACGGTACATCGTACTCCGTGGACCCATAAAATATCTCTATACTCATGCCATGTCTCAAAACGCACGTGCGGGCCAATTTAATCGGTGACACACAGTCTACCCGATGCTCCAAGCACGGCTCATCGCATGTTCTCATAAAAATCAGTGCGAGCGATGCTCAGCACTCTCATCAAGTCAAATAAAACTGGCAGAGCCCGCTTTACATCCCCACAAGGCCGCCAACCTCATCCCTCACTCTCACCCCACTTAAGAGGTATTTTGAGCCTGTTGGGCTTTTTGGCTGACTCCAAGGGTAGACAGCGCTACTCCACAAATCCGGTAAAACTAGTGCGAGCTACGCTCAGCACTCTGTATATAAATCACATGAAAATCTTATAAAAATATGGTGCGAGTTAGACTCTAGCACCCTGTCACGAAAAAGCATATGAAATCTGGTGCGAGTTACACTCTAGCACCTATGCATGTAAAACTCTAGTGCGAGCTCTCGCTCCAGCACTAATGCATGCATCACACAAATCAAATATCGTGCGAGCTGGGCTCTAGCACGTCATATGTCAATAAAACACGTAGGCGGCTCTGTTTCCTCAAAACAGTTTTCAAAATAATTATATTGTTGAAAGTATGCAATGCTGTGCATTTTCTTTCCAAGTGAGCCAGCCTACTCATGCATGTGTTCAAATACCTCCAGAATAAGCAGGAACCTTTTGTTCTTGCTCCTCCCAAATGTTCCTAAATTTATAGATTTTACCCTTAACAAGGGTATTTTAGTAATTTGCCCATTCGGGGCACTAAAATTATTAATTGACCTCTAGACCCTTCAGGTAATTTTTAAAGACTGCAAATGAACTTAAAATTGCGTAAAGTTACCTCTAGCAGTCCGCAGAATTCCCTTACCTTATTTTCCTATCGAGTCTGACCTTTTCTTTTCCTCTGTTGTCTCGTCGCGCAGTCCGATATGCTCCCAATCAAATACCCGGAACTGCGTATTAATATTCCTCAGGTCAGATATTATACAATTTAATTGTATTTAATACTTTCTGGGCTTAATTTAAATCATTGGGCCCGTTCACCCCTATTGGGCCCTATTGCATGTGAGATCTGAGAATTTCAGACATATTTATTGATGTAATAATAATTTGAAGTGTAATTTATGGAACTAAGTAAATTGTGGGAATTATAATTGGAGACTTATGTGTTAAGTGTGTAAAATGGGCATGAAGCATGAGGACAGATCGATCTGGGAGAGGGAGAGATCGATCTGGTGAGTTAAAACTGACAAGGAAGGAGGAAATTTGAGAAGCAGATCGATCTCCAATGGAAGAGATCGATCTCCTTATGAATCTGTTTGAGAAGGGATCGATCTCATGAGGAAGAGATCGATCTCCAAATGAATCTGTTTGAAGGCAGATCGATCTCATGAGGAAGAGATCGATCTCCAAATGCTTCTGTTTGGAAGAAGATCGATCTCCTCAAGGCACAGATCGATCTCATAAAGCCATAAAGAGATCGATCTCACCCCTCGACAGATCGATCTCCTAGGCATAAAATTGCCCAGATCGTCCCCAAAATTCAAACGCAGATCGATCTCCCCATGAGACAGATCGATCTCCTACCTCCAGTCTATATAAGGAACCCGTGTCTTCTCCTGAAATCTTACTTTCTCTCTCTTCCAAAACCTCCATTTTTCCGAAAACCTAGTTTCTCACTCCTCCAAATCCCCCATTTCCGACCGAATCAGCTATTGTGGTAAGAAGGAAAGTTGTTCCTCATCAAAGGGAGAACAACATACTTGGAAATCGAAGGACGAATCGGATCGAGGCGTGAGTTGTGCGTCTCACAAGCTTTGGGTAATTTCTAAATCTTGATCTAGATATTTGAGTTGATTTCGATGTTATTGGTGGTTGAATGGGTGTTGAAATGGTTGAAAGATGACTAGGGAGTGATTAAATTTCAATGTGGTAGGAGTGATATGTATATTGAGAATTTTGGTGAATTTAGGAAATTGTGAGTTATAAATGGAAATTGGACAATGTAGAGAATTACCTAGATAATTGGCATGAGGAATATCGAACATTGAGATATTGAGAATGAGGTTGTAGTTTAGGGTGGAGTTGCGAGAACCAAGAGAATTGAGGTGTTATGAGCAATTATGCTCGATTTTGAGAATTGTGGCTTATGAGAATTAAGTATTGATGTTTTGACATCGTTTGGACAGCTCGGGAGTTCCAGAGTGGAATGCGAGACTAGTCCGTGATACGGGGGAAACGATTGCACTATACGAGGTGCAAAGAGGTAAGGGAAATCTAAACCATTTGTGTATGTGATTTGTAAACTGTTATAGCATGATTTATGATTTATAAACAAGCATGTTGAGAGTTTTGTGTTGAGATTTGAACTGCACACGATTTTATAGCCGGTTGGGGCCCAATGTTTTATGAGTTTATAACTGGGCTCTACGTTAAGGCAACATTAAGATTTGAGAAATGTGTGCGTGTGCTTTGCCGGTTAGAACTCGGTTTTATTACGTTTTGTGTTGAGTACAAAACGATTTCAAATGAGTTTTATGAGAGAAAAACCATTACGAGTTCTACGTGAAGGCAAACCTGTCTTATGTGATAAGACTTGGGTGTGTAGTTGTGAGTACACACCGGGCATTGCTCTGGTAGCATGTAAGCCCGAATTCTTCTCCGTTCTGGTAACGTTGAGAAACCCATTGGTGGCTGTGCCACGTATACCCCATTGGTGGCTGTGCCACGTATACCCCATTGGTGGCTGTGCCACGTATACCCCATTGGTGGCTGTGCCACGTTGAGTAAACCCCATTGGTGGCTGTGCCACGTATACCCCATTGGTGGCTATGCCACGTTGAGAAAACCCCATTGGTGGCTGTGCCACGTATACCCCATTGGTGGCTGTGCCACGTATACCCCATTGGTGGCTGTGCCACGTTGAGTAAACCTCATTGGTGGCTGTGCCACGTATACCCCATTGGTGGCTGTGCCACGTTGAGAAAACCCCATTGGTGGCTGTGCCACGTATACCCCATTGGTGGCTGTGCCACGTTGAGAAACCCCATTGGTGGCAGTGCCACGTTGAGAAACCCCATTGGTGGCAGTGCCACGTTGAGAAACCCTATTTTGTGGCTATGCCACGTGAGAAAATAATTCGGTGGCTTTGCCACGTGTGTTTTGTGGCTATGCCACGTGAGAAAATAATCAGTGGCTTTGCCACGTGTGTTTTGTGGCTATGCCACGTGAGAAAATAATTCGGTGGCTTTGCCACGTATGTATTGTGGCTATGCCACGTGTGATTTTAAATCAGTGGCTATGCCACGTATTTGAGAAAGCGTTTAACGCGTATTTTCACATGCTTTGTTTTGCTCTAGAGTGAGCCTTTTTACTTCATGTTTTCACATGACTTGACACATGAGAGTGTCGTTTTGAATATTTTCATGCTATGGTTTTCAAATGAGTTTCACATACAAATAAATGCTTTGTGATGTGCATTTTGGTTTATGAAATGAGTCCCCTACCCCCCTTACTGAGCGATTTAGAAGCTCACCCTGTTTTTCTTTCCCCCCCAGAGTTCTTCAAGTGAATAAGGACTTCCCTGCGACGTACGGAGTAGTGGCTAGTGGAGGATTCGAGCTCCAGGCTATATAATTTGTACTTTGAGGTATATTATCTTTTCATGTACCCAGACTATTAATGTATTTGCAGACACTTGATGTATGACATTATATGGGATGTATTAGGATTAATTGACTTGTAATCGAGTAATGGGTATAATACAATATTTATTATATCATGAAGAGATCCTGAGGCATGATAATTATGATGATGTATGACACTGCACAGGAATGCACTCTTTATTTGTGAATTAACGAGTAAAAAGTTTTAAATTAGCCCTATTTTCCGCATTTTCGGGGCGTGACATTGCACCTTAATGGGCCTTAATCGGCCTTAAGCCCGTTTACCACTTAATTTTCACATTATCGAGGCCTTTTGGGCTCACTGGGCCCACCAATAATTTATTGGGCCTCGTCCTAGCTCTCAAATAGCTAAATTCACTATTTACGACAATTATCTAAATTTTCATAATTTAATTCAATTTATGCGGAAATTAAATCAATATCACGCATAACGAGGTAATTGTCATAAATAAGGGTCACTTACCCGAGATTCCGTACTAGTCCGTAAATCGAGGCTATCTCGAGCTGTCGGTGGATGCCAATCGTCGAGCTACACAATTAATTATATTTTCGGGTAAACTTTTCGATCGAAATTTAATTAAATAAAATATTTCAAATTTTAATCGGGTCAATTTGACCACTTATCGACTTACCCGAAGCTCGATTGCATCACAGGAATTTTTCTCAATTTTTTTCTCTTTTTCTTTTTCCCTTTTTTCTCCTTTTTTCCCCTCTTTTTGGCTGAACCGGTTCAGTCATGTTCGGCCGGTTCACCGCCGGTTCACCATCTTGCCGGCCGGTTCTCCGCCGGCTTCCACCGCCAGCAGCTCCGTTGGGTCGTCCGCATCACAGATCCGCCCTCGGTTTGGGTCAAGCTCGCCGTAACGCCGCCGGTCCGGCTGTTCTCCTCTTCGCCGTCGGTACCCATTTCTTCTTTCGCCGTTTTCGGCACCGTCCGTCGGTTTCGGTGGCTGCCACCACCACCAAAAGCATCGTCTGGGCCTGGGGAAGCTTCGGCTGGGGTCGAGGTCGGCCAGATCGGCGACGTTCGCCGCCGATCGGAACTCTTTCTCCCGCGGCTTCTCTCCCTCGATTCGTCGATCTCCGGCGTCGGTAGGCTGCACCGCCGGTACCATCGTGCTCGCCGGATGTCGCTCTACGTTTTTCGACCTTCGGCTGGGCTCAACGGTCGCCGGTGGCTCACCGGTCTTCAGCCTCCGTTTTCGGCTTCCGTTTCTTTTTTTCCATTTATGTTTCTGTTTCTTTCTTTCTCTCTCCTCGACCCTTTTTTTTGTTTTATTAATTTTATTATTATTATTATATATTTTAATTATTTTAATATTCATTAAAATACATTAAAATACCCAAAATATCTCTAAAAAAATTATTATTTAAATTCTACATTCTTTAATTTAATTTAATTTAATTTATTTATTATATTTTAACCCCCTTTTTTCGGGTATAATTTCTCCGTATTTTCGGGATATTGTCCCGGGCGACTTTTCGGTATATTTTTCGATTATTTTCGAGATTATTTTTATTTTTTTATTTTTTTTGAACTAAAAATTTCGATTAATCCCGATTAATTCCCATAAACTAATATCTTGATCAATTTAACCCGAAATAAATTTATTTCACTTTTATTGACCAAGATTTCTTAAATCCATATTTTTAATTAAAATTTCCTTATCGAAATTATACCGACCTTTGATCTTTTGACCATTTTGCCCTTACACATATTCGGGATTAATTTAACCTGACTTCCTTCATACTTTCCCCATCTTTTCTTATTTAATTTCCGTATTTTCATTTTTTAATTAAATTCGGGTCTTACAAGATATTATTACCATTTTAAATTACACCCCTTACCTCGATTTCTCTGTACATGCTAACTTTTCCAAATGCTATGATTTCGCTCAGTCCTATTTGCTCCCAATTCGGTCCTCTGGAGCTGTAATTAATCACAAATCGTTTATTATCATTTCTTATAAACACGTACGCAGCGTAATTTCACTTCAAATAACATTTTGGACCCAATTATTTTTATTGGGCCTTTTAGTCTCTTAATGTGCCTACTATTGCCATCACGTCATTTTAAACCTTTTCTACTTTCTTTGGATAGTTTATAATATCGTTTGCGATAGTCGATTTTTCAATTCTGATTATAACGCAATTCATACGAAATTAATCCGAAAATTATGCAATTAATTTCTAACTTGTATATTTATACAAGTTGTAGCAAGTAAGATTCGCTTACGCAAGATTTCGTGATGACACGTAAATCGAGATTGATTTGAACTCTCGTTTGTCGCTAATTATCGAGCTACACATTTATATATTTTTCAGGTTAAATTCGGTCAAATATATATATTTAAATAATTATTTCAAAAATTAACTCGGTCCATTTGACCACTTACCGGCTTACCCGTAGCTCGACTGTATCGTCGAATTTTTTCCCATTTCTTTTTCCTTTTTTTTTTCTCGCTGAACCGACCCGGCCCGGTCCGGTTCGATTCGGTTCAGTCCGATTCGGTTCAGTCCGATTCAGTCTTCTCCTTCGCCGTTTGGAGCTTCGTCGACTGGTTCTTCGCCAGCTTCCATCTCCAGTAGGTTCGCGGGGTTGTCCGTAGCACAGATCTGGTGTCGGTTTCGACAGGACTGGTCGAAAAGTGGTCGATCCGGCCTTTTTTCTCATTCAGCGTCGCTGCTCTTCCTTTCTTCCGTCGATCTACTTCTTCTCCCCAGTCGCCGGTAGCCATTCGGCCTCCTTCTGGCCAGCGAAGACGCGTTCTCCCCCCTCCAGTCGCTGCTTCTCTCTCTCTTCCCCACTCTTTTCTCCTCTTTCTTCCTCGGTTCCACTTTCTCTCTTTCCTATTTTTCTGTTTTCTCTCGTCGGTATCACCGTTCCTCGTCGGACTTCGGCTGGTCGGGTGGCCTTCGCTCCTCTCGGCCTCTCCCTTTGTCTCATTCTTCGCCCCTCTCGATCTGTGAAGGGAAATCGGGGAAGGGAACCCCGATTCCCTTCTTTGTAATCCTGTGTCGCACGATATAATCGCGTGACACACTCTTCTTTTTTTTTCATTTTTTTCTTTAAATATTTTATTATTATTATTTATTATTATTATTATTTATATATATATATACATTATATATATTATTTAAATTGCATTTTCAAAATAACCAATATATATTTATTGTATTTATTATTTTAAATATTTGTTAAATTTAACAAAAATATATACGTATCTTCTTATAACATATTTTCATTTAATTTTATTGTCTAATTAAATAGAGAAAATTTGTGGTGTTTACATTCTCCTCATCTTTAAGGAATTTGGTCCTCCAAATTCATCTTGGTCATTTAGAATAGATGAGGGTACTTCTCCTTCATGAGGCTCTCTAGCTCCCTCTAATATGTCATTCGAATATAACCATGAAAACCTCAAAGTTATTATTCATAACATTGTCCAGGATCAACATAATTTCTTGTTCACCAAATTTCTCAGAATAAAATTTTCAAATCATATTAAGTAATTTTAACCACATAAAATTTGAAATCTGAATAATGATATCAACAAATTTTCAAGTTATAAGCTATTGGATATTGATCCTCTTTTCTTTTTCACTGTATCAGATTATTTATCATCAGTTGACCACCATACAACACGATAAAGGTAAAGTCAATATAATAAAAATTTGTAATAAATATAAGTTTTTCACACCCAACAAATTCAAACATAAATCTATGAATATCCAACTCATCTCTAATATAAAATATTAATAGTTTTCAAGTTTCATAAATCAATTATAGATGACGATGAAACTCTTCGTAAAACTTATATTATCATAATCCAAAATTTTCTATTAGCCAAATACACTATTAACTCCAATTAAAAGTTAAAGTCTAGGAACAATAGGAAAAAATCAATCGACAATTTCAATCATTATAACTCCAAATAATAAAATTCATATTAAGATCACAACTCCAAACACCAATCACATACATCACATAATCTCATTGATTCCTCAATCTTTGGGACTATTATCATAAATTAATCACTCTCATCATTAACAAATTAATAGCACTCCATGTAGTTTAAATATTGTCCTGCATGACTTGAATGAATATCATTTCATATCCTCAAGTTCAGATACTGTCTCTTTCTTTTACTAAACCAAAATCACTTCAAATTATGCAATTTCCTCTTTAAATGAAAGATTGATTCTAGCCAATAGAAAATTTTACAATATACAATAATAAATTTTCTGCTGATGATCTTCAATTTCTGCCTAAAATCTACGTTCCCACATAGCATTCCTTTGTAGTTGATATTGAACAACTGATCCATATTTCATAGTTCATAAGATTTCATTAGAATGAAATTCATTTCTTCATCTTTACAATTAATGGTATCCTGACTTCCAACACGAATATGACGACTGTCAATTTCAATTTATAGGTTATGGATTATGGTACTTCTAGACGCTGCCAAGTCTCTCAAGCGGGGAGGTATTTTGAAATACTTTTGTTAGCCATCAGACTTGACCACTTAAACTGGTTATGGATATAAGATTTCGAGGTTCAGTCCCAATGGAAAGTAGGATACCATAATTTATCGCAATTTCACATTAATCCTTTAGTCAAAACTTATTCTTAATTCATATCACTTGATTCCGAATCATTTCACATAACAGAGATATTCTTACTTTGCATACACATCCTATTCCAATGTAACTTCTATTTAAAATCTATCACATTTCAAACTTGTCTTATTTCGTACATCAATTATATCAGAACTCTTTCCTTACTCCAATCAAGTCTAGCATTCGAAACATAAACATGAGCAGTTTACAATCTTTAGACTCGATACGTAATTCATATTCCAAGATATCCCTATATCTCAAACTCTGAATCATCTTTATGAGTTTTGGGTCTTTCCCACTGATCCATAATTTCTACTTTGGGAGAATCCAATTAGCTCTCGTTCTTGACGTATTGTGACCCAGGAGACTCCGCGTCTCTTTAACAATTAATGCCAGTACACACCAAAGCGAATCACCTAGTCCAATAATCTCCTTTTCATGTAATCCTTATAATTGTTTTATCAGCATTTCTAATTCAATCAAAGCTATTCAGTCTAGTGGTCTAAATAATTAATTCAATACCACTGCTAAATCAATTTCAAACTTCATCTTCTAATTGAGTGGTAATTTTGATATATTATCCGAATATGTGTCGAAAAAACTCTACCTACTGTGGTATCCTTTTTAATCCGAACACGCCCTAACTTTATCAATTCTGTAAGCAGTGTGACCTTCACTTATACTTTTAGTTTTGTAATTCAAATTTTCAGTTTCAGTGACTCCATTCTATCACTCTCACTGCTTCCTTAGTACATCACTTTTCTTGTCACTCTCTCTACCTTTTCATTTTCTTAGTAACCTCAAGAGTATATATCTCATATTCTCATAGTTGCGCCTTGCGCACTACTCCTTCAAAATAACATCAAGTGAAGCTAACTCAACTTGATCGAGGATCTCAGAAACATCCTATGAGTTTCCTGGATTTCCTCCATTTCACAACTTTACTTATCCCCTGTACTTTTCTGATGTCGGCTCTCGGATTAAATCGGGGAACTTTCCTCCGAGTTTGACTTTTCATTTTGATACTGATGCTACAAAGACTACTTTCTTTATAGTAGCACACTCTAAAAATACGAGTAGCTTCTCTAATCCTTTAACGCAAAAGTTGCAAAAGCAACTTTCCCGATAGAGTTACTTCTAAAATCATCAAGCTTTTCTATCTCATCCATCCAACACTCTGAATCACTGAATTCTTAACCTTGTTGAAAAATGGAGGCTTAAACTCTTGAAACTGCCCCCAGTCTATTAAGCTCACAGTCATACTCTAAGAATCCATGCAAGTTTTTCAATTTAATTTTTCAATTTTCCATTACAATTGGATTCTTAACTTTAGTATGTAATAGCATATTATCCTCCGAAATCAGCTCGGTCTCTATCCGTTAGTGAACTTACAGACATTTCTTAACTTCACTGCTTATAACGTTAGGTCATACCTTCCCAGGGATATAAATCATAATTTATACTCATTGACAAATCGATTCCCTTGTGCTAGTCCCATAAATTCCATTCGTAATTTTCTTAATCTCATTCATTCAGTTTTCTATAACTATGGGTCCTTTATCCCATTTAACAATTGCGGTTTGAACTTCTGAAACTGCCTCATCTCGTGTAGCTCCTACTTCTAACCCAAGTCATCATCATTCTGTTATGGAGTTACAGGAGCAGGCATAGTTGTAGTTCTGAAACATCTCTACAGGCTGTACGGGCGTATCGGGAGTAATCTGCCTGACTATTCTTTCATCTACCCCATCACCTAACATAGCGTGTGTCCCAAATTTCCATAATATGTTCAATATTTCACTCTAACTTAGTAAAATGTATCTCAATATCTTTTGTCCTTTCCACAAGACCTGATGGAGCACGCTAAACATCAGTTTTAATCTCAGTATCATTTATGAGTCTCATATGACGACTTTGTATGATTCTCAGGCCTATCTCTGCGGCCTCTAATCCGTGATCTAATTCCTCACGTAAACAAAAAATTAAGTCTTAACTTCATTAGGCATACTTATTTTATAACCAGACAAGCACAGACATTTGAGATGTAATCTTATCCTTATTATTGACACTGATAGTACTAGACAACCTTCACTCTGATACCACCTTAAACTGTAACGACCCGTGACCTATAAAAATTCGGGGGAAATTTTTTTTTGAAATTTCAACTTACAACTTAATCCCTTTATTCACTTAGGTTGTATTCAAGTTCAGTGTCAATTCATTTTCTTACTTCTTTATTCGTAATTACAATTTAGTTTCACATTTGGATTTATATGGCCGATAGAAATTTCGGCAACATAACAGCTTATATATAAGTCTACCTGTAAACCCCACAAAATTTCTATATTTAATTAGACTATGTAAGAATAAAAATAACATGATTTAATGGAAGTGTAAATATTCGTTATAGGGCTTGGAGAGTACAGAAGCCGAGAAGCCCATGAATGACCGGGAACCTGAAGATACAAGAAGTGATAAAACAAATGCAAGTACGGAGGGATTGGAAAATTTTAAATTATTAGTTGAAAATTGTTGATGTAAAAACTTATATCGGCATTTATGAGGAATGATGAAATATCAATAATACTTAATTTTCGAAACAATGAAAATTTCATGGAAGGCATGAATATTATCATTAGGTGATTTTAAAACAAAAAGAAAAGAAGAAAGAAAGTGTATATGTATGTATATATACATAGGTATAATATATATATATATATATATATATATATATATATATATACTAGACAAATTTAAAATAAATGAATGATGATATATATATATATATATATATATATATATATATATATATATTACAAATATATATATATATATATATTGTAATGTATAATGTATAAGATATTTAAAATAAAATGGAAACAAAAGAAATAAACAAAAAAAATAATAAATAACAATGACAATAAACAAACAACATATATATATATATATACTAATATAATGTATAAACATACATTAATATACTATATATGAGTTGGTGTAAAATATATATATATATATAATATGGTGTACGGACTGGCTTAAAAAAGAAGCCAATCCCGCACCTGGAAATGCAAAGGAGATAGGAGGCTAAATTTAAAAGAAACAGAGGCATTGGCTAGGGGGGAAATGAATAAGAACAGTAAGGAGAAAGGCTGTTGGCCGAGAGAGGGAGAAAGGAAAGGAAGGGAAAGAGAAGGAAGAAAAGAAAACCAAGGAAAGAAGGGGACTGGCGGGTAGAGGAAGAAGGAAAGAAAGGAACAGAGAAGAGAAAAGAGAAGAGGAGAAAGAAGGGAAGAGGAGAAAGACTGGCTGGTCAGAGATTGAGATGAACCGATTGGGGAGAAGGAGAGGGTAGACCGTCGGGTAGGAAACAGAAATCGAGGAAAACCTGTGTGAAGTCTGAAACAAGACTGAACCAGTGAAGCTGTGAAGCAGGAGCAGTCCCTGGAACGTGAAACAGAGCAGGAGAGTTGTTGCTGGAAGGAGAACCGAGAGGTTGGAAGAAAACTGGACAAACTGAGGTTGAAGGGGGGAAAAACCAAAGGGAAGAGCTGACCGAGGCAGAGGAGAAGGATTTGAAGGAGACCAAGGTTTGAAAAGAATTTGAAGCAGAATTGAATCTGAAACAGTGGCCAAATTAAAGCTGTAGCAGGGACTGCCGATGGTTAGAGGGTGCTGGAAACAGAAGCTCCTTGGGAAGAAAGTGAAGTAGGCCATGCAAGGAGGAAGAGAGACCCCTGAAACTAGTGGCTGGATTGTAGCAGAAGACGTGTGAAACAAGAGTGAAGCAGCAGACACTTGATGCTGTAAAACCGAGGAGAGACAAAAGAGTTGTTTCTCCTTTTTCCCTTTCGTTGTAGGAGCTGACCCAAACTAAAAGGGAGCAATGAAGGGCTTCATTGGCAACGACAACGTGTACACTTGGGATTAAAAATTCGAGGGCTACACGGTCTCGGTGATGGAAGGAAATTTTGGAGTGAGTTTCGGTTCTAAGGATCTTCAAAGGTAAGTGTTTACAACTTGGTATTAATCTGTTGTGTACACTACAAATTAAATGAAGGAATTATATGTGATATTGGAGTATATTGGAGACCATAAGAAGATGGTGCGAGGTCTCGGCAATAATCAAAAGAGAATATAAATTAAGGGGCTTAAACCAAGATGGTAAGCCTTCTCTATGTTAAATGTTTAAAATTTATAGTAAAAGGTATATGCAACTGGATGGATATATAATTATATATATAGAATATATATATATTTGTGATATTAAATAATGGAAACTAATAATAATATATATATGTATATATATGTGTGTATATATATATATATATTGGTGTATATATATGTGGATACATATAAGATAAATGGGTATTTATGTGAATATATATATATATATATAAGTATATACATATAGGTGTATATAATGAATGGATATGTTAAGTATATGTACATACAAGGATATATACATGTGATAAGGAAAAATGAAAACAAATGATGATATATATATATATATATATATATTTATGTGCATATACATGTAAATGTATATAGAAAATGTGTATGATTAATATTTGTATGTACAAAATATATAATAGCAAAGAAAATATATAAACGTGCGTGTTGACTTAGGTATGTACAATAATACGTACACAAGCAGTAGTAACGAATAGGTTATGATTTTAACGCAATTCGGACAATTCACATGAATAGGGTACTAAGTATACAACTTCGGTGTAGGTGACTATAGAAGGAATTAAAGGAGTTACTAGAAGGCGTCACCACTCGAATTCGAAAATTTCGATAAATCGAGGTAAGGGGTGTAATTTAAGATGGTAATGGTATCCCTACCCTTAGACTCTGATTTATTTATGTGTTTTCGTGACTTCTCGTGCAACCCTTGATTGTAAAACAAAACTCGACACCTAATAAGCCCAAGATTTATTTGATCATGTTTTTGAGATAAAGAAATGCTATATAAAAATTAAATACATAGTTTCAAACATGATTTCTGAATAAATGTTATGGTATCGACTTAAGTATGCTTGATAGTTATGGATATCTAGGATTGTCGAAACAATTGATTTGCAGGTGGGTAGGCTCATATGTAAGACGTTATGCTGTCGAAATTTCTATCGACCATATAGGTCAAAATATGGAATTTAAATATAATTACGGATTAAGAATTAGGAAAAATGATTTGACACTGAGCAGGAATGCAACCTAAGTGAATAAGGGAATAAGTGGGTAAATTAAGTTAAAAAAAAATTCCTCGATTTTCAAGGGTCAAAGGTCGTTACACTACCCACCTGCAAACCGATTGTTTTTAACAAATCCTAGATATCCACAACTACCAACCATGCTTTCCAATTCATATCATCAAATCATTCTACATATTCCGAACCACATCTAGTTACTCCCAAAAATTAGTCTTTAAAAATAATTCATTTTATTTATCCTTATACAGATTACATCCCGACACATTACTTTCAATAGATGTCTGTGCATACAAATGGTCTGGTAAAGAGATAAAATGTATATCTCACGCATGTAAAAATGACAGTCTGGGGAAACTCGTATCCACCAGCCTACATCGTCTACACAGCGATTATCAATCGTAGTACACTACAAACAACCTGAGAGGTGAAGGGGTGAGCTTTCGAGAAAAAGCCAAGTATAAAAAATACATTTAAAATGATCATAGTGTTTAAAACATACAGAGTACATAATAATACCAAAATGTGGCATTTCTTTACAAATATTACATCACTTTCAAAACGCATATCACAGAAAATACATTTAACAGAAACATGGTTTCGAAATAAGAAAACCTTAGCAGATTGATCAGAATCTTTCATGATATACAGAACTTTAAAAACATAGCTAAGCATGAAGCATGTATCGAAAGATCAAATATCCTAAACAAAAATCATATCGAATGGAAATCAGAACCTTACAGATCATAAGAACGTCAAAAGCATTGCTGAGTATAAAATATATTCCGAAACGTCAACATCTCAAAACAGAGATTATGTCAGGTGGAAATCAAAACCTTTCAGATCGTACATAACTTCAAAAGCATTGCTGAGTAAATCACATATCAAAGAATCAAATCTTAAAACAGAGTTCGTTTCGGATGGAGACTAGGCTAGCTCATGTAATCGTCATGCGAAAATAATAAATTCATCCTTCGTAGAGGGAAAATCATAAACATGGCCATTTTTGCTACCTCACCCCACTTAAGAGGTCTTTCTGGTTAGCTGGGCCTTTTGGCTACCTCACCCCACTTAAGAGGTCTTTCTGGTTAGCTGGGCTTTTTCGCTACCTCACCCCACTTCAGAGGTATTTCTAGTTAGCTGGGCCTATTTAGCTACCTCACCCCACTTAAGAGGTCTTTCTGGTTAGCTGGACCTGTTTAGCTACCTCACCTCACTTAAGAGGTCTTTCTAGTTAGCTGGCCCTTTTGGCTACCTCACCCCACTTAAGAGGTCTTTTTGGTTAGCTGGGCCTTTTCGGTACCTCACCCCACTTAAGAGGTCTTTCTTGTTAGTTGGGCCTTTTTAGCTACCTCACCCCACTTAAGAGGTCTTTCTGGTTAGCTGGCTCTTTTGGCTACCTCACACCACTTAAGAGGTCTTTCTGGTTATGTCACGACCCAAAACTACCCAAAAATCAGAGTAAATTTTTCGCGTTTTTTTATTTTCTTTCATGCTTACCTGTTCTCTGATCGTGACTACACTCCACTAACAATTGGGCTGTGCATCAATGCCAGTCCCACCAAATTAATTCTTTCTCAGTCATTTATAAATTTTTACAATATTTATACATCCCCTAAAGTTACTTACAAACATGTTAGTGTGCTATACTTATTTAGATACAATATGTACAAGTGTATATACCTTAAATGAGAGGCAGCAGCGGATATCCGAAATGCAGTACTCAGTCACCTCAACATCTACTGGAGATTATCTGTGTGAGAAAATGAAAGGGGTGAGCACATCAAGCTCAGTAAGGCAATCCAACGAACAAGTAGGTAACCATACTACCTACATGAACGTGGTGCCCTGCATAAACCACCCTTTCTCCACACATTTAAAAACTGATGCTATGATTCATGATGTCATGTAAAACAAGTTTGCATGAAAAATTCAACATGCTACTATTTCAAATCATTTCTTTCTCATTTAAGATTTCACAACAAATCCAGGACTCAACCCATCCCTCGGGTGGTCCTGACTCACACAAAACCATGAAAATCAGTTTACATCACACATGGGTTTAAAAAGCATGGAAATAGCATCATGCAAATTTAGTTTAAAACCTAGTTTCAATCATCGTCAAGATCATCAACATGCGAGACTAGGCAACATCTGTATATCGGTAATAACTAGGACTATGGCCATGTGTCCTCAAGAGTCCCTCTGCTACACGGATTCTAGTATGCGAGATCTCACTATGATCGGGAACCGCCCAGGAGGAGGGTCACTCCATCCCGTCGGTCTTATCCGACCCTCCGCATCCGTAGATGCCACACGTATCCGAAGATACCACGCATCCGAAGATGCCACATGTATCCGAAGATACCACGCATCCAGAGATGCCACACGTATCCAAAGATACCATGCATCTGGAGATGCCACACGTATCCGAAGATACCACTCATCCGAAGATGCCACACGGTACAGCGTACTCCATGCTACTTACATGGTACAACGTACTCCGTGGACCCATATCATATCTGCATACTCATGCCATGTCTCCAAACGCACGTGCGAGCCTATTTAATCGGTGACACACAGTCTACCCGATGCTCTAAGCACGGCTCATTGCATGTTCTCATAAAATCAGTGCGAGCTAAGCTCTAGCACTCTCATCAAATCATGTGGAAAATCTGGTGCGAGTTAGACTCTAGCAACCTGTCACGAAAATCATGTAAAATCTGGAGCAAGTTAGACTCTAGCACCCTATCACGAAAATCATGTAAAATCTAGTGCGAGTTAGACTCTAGCACCGTGTCATGAAAATCATATATATATATAAAAAGAATCTGGTGCGAGTTAGACTTAGCACCCTGTCACGAAAATCATTTAAAATCTGGTGCGAGTTAGACTCTAGCACCGTGCATGTAAAACTCTAGTGCGAGCTCTCGCTCCAGCACTAATGCATGCATCACACAAATCAAAACATCGTGCGAGCTGAGCTCTAGCACGTCACATGTCAATAAAAACACGTAGGCGGCTCTGTTTCCTTAAAACAGTTTTCACAACAATTTCATCATTGAAAATATGCAATGCTGTGCATTTTTCTTTCAAGGTTAGCCAGCCTACTCATGCATGCATCAAAACACCTCCAGAACGAGCAGGAACCTCTTGTTCTTGCTCCTCCCAAATTTTCCTAAAAATGTAAATTTACCCTTAACAAGGGTATTTTGGTAATTTGCTCATTCGGGGAACTAAAATTATTAACTTACTTCTAGACCCTTCAGATAATTTAAAAGACTGTATATGACTTTGAAATTTTGTAAAGTTACCTCTAACAGTCCGTAGAATTCCCTTACCTTATTTTTCTGTAGAGTCTGACCTTTCCTTTTTCACTGCTGTCTTGTCACGCAGTCCGATCTGCTCTCAATCCAATGTCCGAAACTGCGTATAATTATTCCTCAGGTCAGATATTATACAATTTAATTGTATTTCCTATTTTCTGGGCTTAATTTAAATCATTGGGCCCATTTACTCCTATTGGGCCCGATTGCACCTTAATGGGTCTTAATCGACCTTAAGCCCGTTTTTCACTTAATTTTCACATTATCAAGGCCTATTGGGCTCATTGGGCCCACCAACAATTTCTTGGGCCTTGTTCTAATTCTCGAATAGTAAATTTATTATTTACGATAATTTATCTAAATTTCCATAATTTAATTTATTTTATGCAATAATTAAATTTGAAGCACGTATAACGATGTAAATTGTCGTAAATAAGGGTTACTTACCTGAGATTCCATGCTAGTACGTAAATCGAGGCTGTCTCGAGCTCTCGTTAGATGCCAATTATCGAGCTACGCAATTTCATAATTTTTCGGGTAAATTTTCAGTCGAATAATAATTAAATAAAATATTCTAAAATTTAAATCGATCATTTTTGACCGCTACTGACTTACCCGTAGCTCAATTACATCGTCGAGATTTTTCTCCAATTTTTCCTCTTTTTCTTTTCCCTTTTTCTCCTTTTTTCCTTTCCTCATTGGTTGAACCGGTTCGGTCTGGTTCAGACCCGGTTCGGACCCGCCGGTTCACCCTGGTTCGGCTTGTTCAGGGCCTTGCCGGCCGGTTCTCCTCTGGTTTCTACCGCCAGTGGCTCCGCTGGGTCGTTCGCATCTCAGATCTGGGGTTGGCTTCGGTCGTGGTCGCCGGAAAGTGGCCAGTCCGGCTGTTCTCCTTTTGCCGTCGGTGGTTCTCCCTCTTTCCGTCGTTTTCGGCGCCGTCCACCGGTTTCGCCAGTCATGACCACCACCGATCGTGTCGCTTGGGCCTGGGGAAGCCTCGGCTGGGGGCGGGGTCGGCCAGATCGGCGCCGTTCATCGATGATTGGAGTATTCCTTCCCGCGGCTTCTCCTTCCATTTTTTGGCCTCCTCCAGCATCAGTTTGGCGCGTCGCAGGTACCAGGGAGGTCGCCGGCCTCTCCTCTCCCTTTTTCGGCCCTTTGCCTGGCCATTGGCCTTCGGACAGTGGCCGTCCGGTCTTTCTTGGTTTCAGTTCCGTTTTTCCTTCTTCTCTCTCCCTGAAACTTTCAATTTCTGATTTCTTTTTTTTCTTTTTTTCAATTCTTCTCTTTTTTTTTAAATTTTATCAATTATTTTTATTATTATTTTAATTAATAAAATACATTAAAATACCCAAATATCTCTTAAAATATCCTTAAAATTATTATTTAATTCTAAATTCATTTATTTAATTTTATTTAATTTATTTAGTTTATTTTAACCATTTTCGGTATATTTTCTCTGTATTTTTGGGATATTGTCCCGAGTGAAAATTTTGATTAATTTCCAATAAATTCATATCTTGATCGATTTAACCTGAAATAAATTTATTTCTTTGTTATTGATCAAGATTTCTCAATCCCATATTTTTAATTAAATTTTCTTATCGAATTCATAGCGATTTTCGATCTTTTGACCATTTTGCTCTTCAACGTGTTCGAAAATTCCATTTCAGTCCTTTTGCATTTTTAATTTCGTATTTTAACTAAAATCGGGTCTTACAGGTTAGCCTCATCTCAAGTGGCAAACATATACGCCACGAAGGCGAGCATGACAATTATGCATTGACCGTGTGACACTTTGTATCTGTAGGACCCAAGAGGTGGCCCCCACAGTCACACAGACTTGTGTGACATTTTGCTCCCACGGAACCTTATGATCGCATATCCTTAAACATAGCCTTTGTCTCAAAACAAAGTTTTCAAAATCTTTCTTGGGCTTGATAAGCCTTGTGAGGGCCTAGGCCTTTTGACTACCTCACCCCGCTTAAGAGGTCTTTCTGGCTAGTCTCATCCCGAGTGGGCCTCACTCACCTATTTAAAATTCATAAACCGAATTTCAAATCAACTCTCTTTTCCGGTTGAAAACTCTTTCATATAACAGAGAAATTGTACTCATATAACAGATTCCATTTCTCGCAAAACATGTAACAAGTTCATGCATAAGTCAAAATCATCTCATTTCGTTCAAGAAACAAAATTAGAAAACATGCTCACGGATTTTGAAGACATGCTCAAACTCATGTATTTAAATTCATAAATCTTTCATTCAGTTTCAGAAACATGACAGGATAAAGCTGGGGTTCAAATAAAGTTGGGTTTGATTTTGTTTAAATGTTAACTTGGACTAAAGTACGAACGCTTGGTATAAATCCTGATCATTTACTAAAATAATTGTATAACCCAAATATATTTCATAATTCCAAGCTTGAAGGAAAGGATGATACTATTACCATTTTAAATTACACCCCTTACCTCGATTCTCTGTACATGCTAACTTTTCCAAATGCTGAGATTTCGCTCAGTCCTATTTGCTCCCAATTCGATCCTCTGAAGATGTAACTAATCACAAATCGTTTATTATCATTTCTTATAAACACGTACGCAATATAATTTTACTTCAAATAACATTTTGGACCCAATTATTTTTATTGGGCCTTATAATCTCTTAATGTGCCTACTATCACCATCACGTCATTTTAAACATTTTCTAATTTCTTTGGATAGTTCATAATATCGTTTGTGATAGTCGATTTTTCAATTTCGATTATAACGGAATTCATATGAAATTAATCCAAAAATTATGCAATTAATTTTTAACTTGTATATTTATACAAGTGGTAGCAAGTAAGATTCGATTACCTAAGATTTTGTTATGGACACGTAAATCGAGACTAATTTGAACTCTCGTTTGTCGCCAATTATCAAGCTACACATTTATATATTTTTCAGGTTAAATTTGATCAGATATATAAATTTAAATAATTATTCCAAAAATTAAATCGGTCCATTTGATCACTTACCGGTTTACCCGTAGCTCGACTGCATCGTCCGATTTTTCTCCATTTTTTCCTCTTTTTTTTTCTAACTGAATTGGCCCGGTCTGGTTTGGTCCGGTTCAGTCCGATTTGGTTCAATCCTTTGCCGTTCGGAGCTTCGCCGGTCGGTTCTTCACCGGCTTCCATCTCTAGCAAGTCTGTGGGGTTGTCCGTAGCATGGATCTGGTGTCGGTTTCGCCAGGACTGGCCGATCCGGCCTCTTTTCTCATTCGGCGTCGTTGCTCCTTCTTTCTTTCGTTAATCTGCTTCTTCTCCCTCGTCGTCAGTAGCCATTCGGCCTCCCTCTGGCCGCGAAGACGCGTTCTCCCCCCTCTAGCCACTGCTTCTCTCTCTCTTCCCCTCTCTTTTCTCCTCCTCCTTCCTCGGTTCCACTTTCTTTCTTTCCTATTTTTGTGTTTTCTCTCATCGGCATCACCGTTCCTCGTCGGACTTCGGCTGGTCAGGTGGCCTTTACCCCTCTCGGCCTCTCCCTTTGTCTCCTTCTTTGCCCCTCTCGATCTGTGAAGGGAAATGGGGGAAGGGAACCCCGATTCCCTTCTCTGCAATCTTGTGTCGCGCAATACAATCGCGCGACACACTCTTCTTTTTTTTCTTTTTTTTTTCTTATATTATTTATTATTATTATTATTATTATTATTATTATTATTATTATATATATATATATATATATACTATACATATATTATTTAAATTACATTTTCAAAATAACCAATATATATTTATTGTATTGATTATTTTTAAATACTTGTTAAATTTAACAAAAATATATACGTATCTTCTTATAACATATTTTCATTTAGTTTTATTATCTAATTAAGTACAAAAAATTTGCGGTGTTTACAATGTATCATTCCACAAGATTATATTTACTAGTATCATGCCTCGATAATCATGTAGTATTATACTTAAGTATTGAGACATTACCCTAGTTAATAGACAATAATTGACATCCAATATATCATAATTACATCCCATACATAATATATGTTATAATAAACATACAAATATTTGTGTGTACACTATCTAGAAATAAACGTAAATATGAGAGGTATAACTCGTCAAAGTACAAAGATGGCCTGAGAGGCTCTGCGTGTCTGTATGTCTAAAAGTGACTCTCCTCGGAATCACTACACGTAATCTGAAAGTGAAAGAGGTGAGCTTTAGGGAAAGCCTAATAAGAAATGCATGCAAGAGCAGGATAGTGAAAACATGATTCTCATGATTTGAAACATGCATTACTAAAACATGCATAATACATGATAATTATATGAAAATAGAGTTATTTTTTGCTTAATTTTCTTAATTAATTAATTAATCCCCTTATTATTTTATTAATTATCCTCTCATTTCAATTAAATTTCTCATGTTTTGCAGATAAATAAATTCCATATGATTTTTAATCATTTCAGTAGAAAATAAACTAAAAATTGGCTAAAAATAAGACAAGGTCACTTGAAGATATGAGAAAGGTGAAATTTTATCTTGTAGTATGAGTCATCATCTCTCTCTTCCTTTGACAGCTAAGACGCTAAGTGTCCATTTCTTATTCATTCTTGAAGGATAAGAATAATGGACATCTTTACCAATACATTGAGGACATATGCTCTTGCCACCTTGCACGCTTTTGTGGACAAGAAGACAAAGGAAGGTGCTAGAAGATGGAGAGGTTTCCATAGCTGGTAGGAAGCTTTGATGACATGAAATATCTATGTTAAGGAGCCAAGAACATGAAGAAAAGTGACCAACCATTGCCAACTCATCTAGTATAGGAAACATCCCTTTTAGTCGTGTATTAAGTGACTATTTAAACAAAAATACGAGCGCTACGAGAAGGGTTAGATGCCATAAAATTCTTAAGGTTTATTTTTATGTTCTTTCAATGTTTTCCATAGGCTAGTAGCAGCCACCATTTTTTCTTTTACAAGTTCTTTAATTTTTCTCTAGTTTTGGCAACTTTGATAATCGTTTTAGCTACTTTAATGCAAGTTTTCATTTTATTTCTTAGGTTTTAATGTTCATTTTATTTTCTAGCACTTCAATACTCTCTTTTTTTCTTCATTTTCTTTTCATTTTGATAGTGATTGGGTTTTATGAGATTGAGAGCTTGAAAGGTTGCAAAACGACATCTATAAGCTCTTCTTCTTGAGCTTTCTTTTCTTAATTTTATTTTATTTTTTGTTTTTCCACTTTATTTTTGGTGTTTATAATTTTTTATTTATTATTTTATAAGTCTATAATGATGTCATATTTTTGTTTTCAAAGTTTTGATATAAAATCCAAATAAATGTTTAAGGCATTAACCTTCCAAATCTGTCCTGAAATGGCATTAGGTGTTGTATTTTTTTTAGAGTTGTTTTAGCGTATTTTAAGTTCATTTAAGCACTTTAGGGTCTTAGGTAGTTCATATAAGTTTTAATGATTTTTAGCAATTCATTTAGATTAGGTTTCATGCATGTTTTTAAGGTTAATGCATTGAAAACATTGTTTTTATCGAAATGCAATTCAAGGATGTTTACACTAATTTGGGTACTGGTTTGGATCATTTTAGAACATATTTAAGTCATATTAAATCATATTTAAGTCATATTAAATCATACTTAGGTCATATAATTATGAGAAAAATTTTAGATTAAGCTTTCATGCATTTTTAGGGGTTAGACCATTTTTACATTTCATTTGCATAAAAATAGCATGTTAGGCGTCATTTGGGCTGCATCTAGGGGTTTGTTTTGGTTAGGGTTTAGGGACATTTAGTATTTTAAAATTTTTAAATATCATTCATATAGTTAACTCAATTTGGGATGGATTAGGTGAATTTTCTAAAAGCATTTAGGGTTTGTTTTGATTTTTCTTAGTTGGCTTAGGTTAAATAGTGCACTGTTCAGGTCAGTTGATTTGTGTATGCTATTTGGGTATGGTTTAGGTGTTTTTTTAGGGTGTTTTAAAGCATCATTAGGTCATATACATAATCATTTAGGGTTAGGAAAATTTTAGTAAATTTAGGATATCATTTACATATTTTTTAGAATTTTTATTTCAAATAAAATGCTTGCTGTCCAGGTTTAATTTAGGGTTGTTTGGGGCTAGTTTTGTCACGCCTTGGAAGTGCAGAAAATGGGTTTAATTTAAACTTTTTAACCTATTTAACTGAGTTGTGTTTTTGTCTATGTCAGTTTCTTAACTTTCATCATTTTATAAAAATTCGGTAGCATAACGGCTGCATTTTGACTTAACCAACATGTAGAGTTTTAAAACGCAGTTTATAATTTTCAACCCACATCCGCAATACAGTTTTTCTTCTATTCCAGGATCTCATAACATCCACTACATATATTTATTCTGCGTAATAAAAACTCTGTACATAAACATAATCCTTTACAACTATTACATCCCGACTGTCATATACATTAGTGTCTATGCTATACATCGTGTAAACCCCACAAATTTCTTACGTTAATTTAATTATATTAAAATGGAAATAATATATATTAACAGAAGCGTAAATATTCGTTGTAGGGCTCGAGGACTATAGGAACCGAGAAGCCCGTGGGATGACTGGGAACCCGAAGATACAAGAAGTAATAAGGCGAATGCAAGTATGGAAGGATTAGAAAATTTTAATTTGTTATTCGAAAAGTGTCGATGTAAACACTTGTATCGAGAACTCATGAAGAATGATGGAATCCCGATATTATTTTAATTTTTCGGAATAAGGAAAATCTCATCGAAGGTGTGATATTATGTCTGTGGATAAATTATACAAGAAAATATATATGTGTAGAGACATACATAAGTGAAAATGTATATATATATATATATATATATATATATATATATATATATATATACATATATACTAGGCATTTAATTAAAAAGGAAGTGTATATGTGTATATATATATATATATATATATATATATATATAACAAATATATATATATATATTGTAATGTATAATGTATAAGATATTTAAAGTAAAAAAAAAATAATAAAAAAATAATAATAATAACAATAATAATAACAATACTAATACATAAACAAAAAAAATAATAAATAATACCTACATACTAATATAATATATATACATATACTAAACGAATATATATATATATATATATATATATATTATGGCATGTACGGAATTGGCTTAGAAAAGCCAATTCCGTCTGCCACTGTTGCAATTGGAAAGGAAATCAAACAAAAAAAAAACAGAGGAGGCTTGGGCGGGAAAAAGGAAGATAGAAAGAGGAGAAGAGGAGGAGAAGAAAAGATGGAGGAAAAGGAAGTAGCCTGCTGGGGGAGAAGAAAAAGGAAAGGAAAGAAAGGAAAGGGAAGCAGTCTACCGGGGAAGAAGAAAAAGGAAAGGAAAAGAGAGGCTTGTCGGGGAAGAAGAAGAAGAAAAGAAAAGAAAGAAAAGGAAAGAAGAAAACGAAAGGGGGAAAGCTGGTCGGGGAAGAAAGGAAGAAGAGGAGTAAGGTAGGAAAGAGGAAGAAGAAAAGAGAGAGGGAATCGGTCGGCTGGAAAGGAGAAGAGAGGAAGAGAAGAAAGGGGGACTGACCGAGAGAGAGAGGATTAGAAAGGAGGGAGAAGAGTGAGAAAAAAGAGAAAAGGAAGATCGGAGGAGAGGGGGAGCAGAAAACTAAAGGAAGCCGGTGTGTGGGCTGGAAACTGGGCAGGGAAAGGAGAGAAGGGAAGCTGGAATCGGGCAACACTGAGATTGAGCTAGACAGAAACGAAACAGGGGAGCTGAAGTTGGGAACCGAAGCAAAGACTGAGAGCCTCTGATTGAAGTAGCACCGAGAAGGAAGGAGATTGAGGCGAGGAACCGAGGCTGAAGGGGAGCTGGAAACAGAACCGAGAGGGAAGGGAATTAACCAAACTGAAGCAGTACAGTGAAGGCTGATCGGGAGGCGTGTACAGTGGATAAGAAGGGAGTTTTGGGTGCTGTGGAGAGTTGTTTTAGGGGGTGATCGGTGGCTGTGAAGGGCGATTTGTGCCACAAAACAAAGTGGCAGATTGGTGTGATGAGAGGCAGTAACGACAGCTAAAGAAAAAAAAAACAGGACAATGAACATTAGCCGAGAAAAGAAGAAAGAAAAAAAAAGGAAAAAAAAAAGAAAAGAGAAGGAGAAAGGAAGGTAAGATTTAAGTATATACATGCATATTTAATTTACATGTATATATATAGATTGAATTATAAGCATGATTAGTATAAATTTAAATGGTGTAAAAAAAAAAGGGGTAGTGATGAATGATGGATAAAGGGAGAGGTAGATGCATGTATGTATATATGTATATATGTATATTTATGTGAGGGTGCGTCAATGGAAACAAGTAAAAATGATATATATATATATATACATATATCCATGTGGGTATGTATGAGTATACATATACATATATTGAGTATTTACTTAGGTGTACATATAAAGGAATGTATGAGAGATGTGTATATACTAGGAGGTATATACAAATGAAGGTATAAGGTAAGAATGTGTTTTAATATATGTACATACATGGGATGGATACATGTGATGAGGAAAGAAATGAAAACAAATAATGATGCATATATAGGAATATATATACATATATACTCGCCAGTATATACATGTAGTTGTATATAATAATAGGTATACCGAGGTGTGTACGTACAAAAATAATATAGGGGAAGAAAATATATATATATATATACGTACGTGAATAGCCTAGGTATGCACGATTAAACGTACACACGAGGAAGAACGAATAGGTTACAATTTTAATGTATTTCGAGTGACTCGTATGAATAGGAAGCTAAGTAAACTACCTTCGATGTAGGTAAAACGTAGATGAATTGACGGAGGTGTTGGAAGGCGTCATTTCGCGAACGTGAGATATCCGATACATCGAGGTAAGGGGTACTATTTAACTATGTCCTGATAATGCATATTGTTTTTACCGATGAATGACTTTATGAAAAGAGCATGTGATTCGAAATGATTTGTAGATGCTTTTATACCTGTACAATGATTATGTAACACGTTTTAAATATGTTAAATGTCCCCTGAATACTTTACATGACATGAAATAAATTTTTCCAAGGGTATGAAGCGTATGGATGTTTTATATTTACTCATGATTTTTATATCCATATTGCTAAAGTTAACTTTTGACAATTTCAAAGAAAAGGGGGAAAAAGAAAATATGTTTTGAGACTTAGGCTTCATGCTTGGCTACTTCTCGTGGTGTTTCGGCTCCACCACTTGAGGTGCCGGTACGTAGGCCCCTGTAGCACTTGACTCTACCTGTGTGGTAGATGTCACGCTACTTGTGGTTTATGATGATGATGTTTTGGTAGTATCTCGTGCCCGCGCAGCACGTAATTATGTTGCCCACACGGAGAGTGCCATTGGTGCCCGTGTCCTAGCTATGTGCTAGTGAAAGTATGTAAGATGGATACTACCCATGTTTTACGAAAGAGCTGTACGACCTTGATCCAGTCTACAGCCACTTACCATGGCCATAGGTAACATGTTTAGCTCTCTACGGAGAATGACACGTATCGCATGACTTAGTTATAGCCTGGTCTCCATGGAATGATAAATGTGGCAACGAATATGTGCCTTATGAATTTCAATGATTGGTTATGAACCAACACGTTTATGTAATGTTTACAAAGTAATTATGAAATGTTTCATGAAAGCTTCACAAAATGTTTATGGCATGTTTACGAAAGTAAAACGAGAAGTAATTATGAAATGTTTCATGAAAGCTTCACAAAATGTTTATGGCATGTTTACGAAAGTAAAACGAGATGATTATGCAAATAGCATGGTTGAGCATGATTCTTGCTTTGAACTTGCATGCATTATGACTTTTACGATGAATTGCATGAAGTGATGATTTAAGTTTTTCCTTTTACTTAAAGTATGGTCTTACAAATAATTTTTACATGCTTTTCATATATATATATATATATATATATATATATATATATATATATATATATATATCAGGATTAATTTAAAGGTACTATCTTACTGGGCTTTTCCCCAAAAGCTCACCCCTTTACCTTCAGATCTTTTGCAGTGAATCTATAGGCGCTACCTGCCGCGTACACGACGTAAGCTGGTGGGAAGAGCTACCCTAGGCTACATTTTGTACACACAAGAGGTATACATTTACATTCTTGTACCAGACATAATTGCATGCACAAACATGTGTCGAAGTTATCAGTTGGGATGTAATTTTGTAAGGATGATGTAAACATTATTATTTTTGGATAATATTTGAGATGACTGGTATTAAATTGAAATAGATGTCTGAAGTGGTAAGGATGAATTGGAAAGTATGCTTGGTAGTTATGGATATCTAGGATTGCCAAAAATAAATGACTTGCAGGTAGGTAGGCTCATATATAAGCCGTTGTGCTGCCGAAATTTTCTATCGGCCTTATAATCTAAAAAAACATGAAAATCAATTACTAATAAAAAAAATTAGGAAAAATGTTTTGACACTGTACAAGAATACAACCTAAGTGAATAAAAGAATAAATGGATAATGAAGTTTCAAAAATTTTTTTTTTTTCGATTTTCAAGGGTCAAGGGTCGTTACACATCGTGTCTGGAACAAAAGTAAAGCTATACCTCGTCACTACAAATGATCTGACGAAAGGTCGGACTACCTCTAGCATGTGAGTGCAATAGAATTACTATAGGTAATCTGGAAGATGGAAAGGAAGGGGGGTGAGCTTTTCAGGCTCAGTAAGAGATACATTTAAAGTAACTTTAGTACTTAAAACCAGTAAAATATGTGATTTCACAACTCAGCATAAACATGTACGAAAGTAGAGATGCTTACATTTAGAAAAGCAGTAACATCATGCTTTAAAATCATTAGTTTACCCATCATGCATCCTTTTCGTAAAACGTATCATGCTATAAATATATCATTAGTGTAAACAGTCATAAAACATCTCGTTTTCATAAAACATCTCATGCTAAAAACATGTTTCATAGTGTAAACATACATAAGAGCATCTCAAAATCTCAAATCAAATATATCATATCCCATCATCACTTTAAAAAGTGAAATCATGTTTTCACAACTCATTTCTTCAAAACATAAACATAGCTACCATTAAATATCATTATATAACATAGTGCTAAAACCAATAGCAACAAAACAGGTAGCATAGATGTGTGAAAACATAAAACATCATATCATTATCGTGTAGGGTCAGGCAATCGTCTCATATACTAGTCCCGAAGGACATCATACATCTGGTCCCGTAAGACAAAATCATGGGTACTCATGGCCATAGTACTGGGAGTCGTAGGACTGGGTTAGGGTCGTACGCTACCCTATCTCTCGTGCACTACTAAATGGGGACTATACGCACGAACTCACGTGCATCACTAAATGTGGTCTATACGCATATTTCTCATATCAAGTCGGAGCCTACCTGTTCCCTAGCCGTCGGCTAGGTAGATCCTTGATCGTCTCCATACGCTACCCTATGTATGCGAGATCGACCCTAGATCCTTTGACTATCGTGAAATCATGCCTTTTTACCCCACAAAATCATTTTGGGCCTCTCACCCATTTTATCAAATCATTTCGGGTCTCTTACCCGTTTTATCAAATCATTTCTTGTGGAAAACCATAGTTTCAAATCATTTCTTGGGATTTTAACCCATGTAATCATAAAAACATAGTTTAAAAGCTATTTTGGGACTTTAACCCATGTCATGAAAATATTGCTTTCGTAAAGCATTCTCGGGGCTCTTCCCCGTCATTTCATGAAATCAAACCATGTTTTCTTCTTCATATTGAAAAATCACATTTTCATAAACATGTGAAGTAAAATGTATCTCATGCCAGTGGAAAACATGTGGAAAAAACTCTAGAACCGATTTAGTTTCGGTTTATAAGGCATTGCAACCTATTTCATAAAATCTCATTCAACTAACATAAAGTCATTGGTAAGGATTGTGGAGCACTAATGCTACCCTAAATTATATTCCTTATCTCTTAACATCGGAGGTAGTGCACGTTCCTCATTTTTCGAGCTCACCTTAAAATGCATGCCGATAACCCGAGCTGTCACATACCAAGTTATCTCATCACATATAGCTCAAATTCATGTTAATATATTCAATATGCGATTACATCAAAAATGTTGACCAAAAGTTGACTTTCTAGCTATCTTGCCCGTTTTGCTTGGTTTTATCAGTTTAAGCATCGATTTAAGCTTACTTAAAATGTTTGGCACTTCTAAATTCATTTTCAATGCCTTTACAACATGCTTTACATTTCCAGCAACTAGTTTCACTTCATACAAAACCTTAAATTATCGATTCTTGCGTTATTTCGATAATTCGCCTAGTTAAACACTAAACCGAACCTTTACAGTATAATTTTAACTATAAATTCATTTTAATTACATCAATCTTCATCATTCCAGTAACTAAATCATGCTGGCAGCAATTGAATTCAATCATATAATTCAATTCATCAACTTTCTTTTAACAAGAATTCATCAAAATTCACAAATTAACAACTTATCACATCATCATCACCATACCTCAAATTCTTCACTCCTTTGACCAAGTTTGACTTCGATTTTAGGTCTCCAAATTGCCACTCAGCTGTAATAAAACATGTATAGAGCTTAGAAGTGTTCAGAATCATCCAAGAACCTTATCAAATTCATCCAAAAATTGAATTTTTGCTTACCTCGAAACAAGGCAGTTTTCTGTCCTGTTCGTCTCTCTAACTTTTTAGGGGGTAAATGACTTCGGTTAGGTCTGAATTGTTTATATGTGGTATAGCGGAGGAAGAGGAAGATTTCATATGAAGGGACCGTAGCCCTAAACTAGCCGGAGTGTGGCCGAAAAATTCACGCCAGTTAGGAGCAGAGGTAATGCCTGCGACAAGGATGGGTAAGGGATATCTCTCGGGTTTGAGCTCATTTCGAGGTTTATTTTACCTTTTTATGAAGCTTATCTAGTTGAATTTAAAGTTGGAAAATATCAGAGGCAAAGAAAATCTAGAAAGTCATCAAATGGGATTGTTTTCATTGGCTGACAGTTTACTAAATGCAGGGGAAATGAATGTTCCGTTATATAAAATTTACCAAAATTAATCCTGATCCGATTTCTTCTAATTCCACTTCTCAATTGTTATACTAGGTCTATATTATGTCCCATAAAAATTTGGGGGTCACATATTTAAGAAACATTTCACGAACGAGTTCATTTTACACGATTTGGCCAATACCGAGCAAAATGGAAATAAGCTTTCGGTTAGTTTTAAAAATTCATTTGAACCCCTAGATCTCCATATTTCTTCATGATTTTTATTCCCCATGTCAATTTCACCTTATACTAATTTTCCATGGCCTCGGAATAATTTTTACGAATTTCTATAATTTTATTTGGATTTATTTCCCTTATTAGGTCTATTTTCTCGATTTAATTTAAAACCCGAGTTTAACTAACTTTTGCATTTCCAATCACTTAGTTTTCCCTTATACACATCATTCCATGCATGAACATGACATTTTAAAGAAATCTCGGGTCTAGGACCTTACCTCGATTTGCATGCCATCGAGCCCCACGCTAGAACCGAGTGCTTTAGTCGTCTACGGGCCTACAAAACATCACATTGAGCTATAATTTACTTCTCATAAGCATCATAATATGCGAAAATAATGGGTTTCACAAGTTTAGGAGTTTGTTTTAGGGTTGAGAAAAATTAATTTAGTCTTATTTAGGGTTAGGTTTAGGGTTAAGATAAAATAGGGTTAGGTTGTATTATTTATTATTTTCATGCATACATTTAAGGTTTAGTTCATTTTCTCATAAGGAAATTAATTAATGTTTTAAATATATATTGCATTAGTTTAGTGCTTAAGTTTGCATTTAGGTTAATTTAGGGTTAGAAACCATTTCACGCATGGTCAGGTTTGGATTTTTAGCATTTTTTTGTTTAGTATTTTTTCTCTGATGATATTTTGTATTTAATTAGAATATATTCATGCATTTTAATTTCATATTAAATTTTTTAGATTTATTTTCATTTTTTACATTTTAAGCCCATATTTTCTTCTATTTGCATTTGGACCCATTTTTATTTTAAAATCTAATTTTATTATTTTTCTTTTGCAGATTATTTTGTTATATTACTTGGAGCTTTGTAAGCCTTTCTGCTCTACTTTATTTTATTAATTTCTTTCTAGTATTTTTATTATAAACTTAGTAGATCACACTTAAAAATTATTGATAACTTGTTAGGATATACTTAAGGTTAAATTAATTGGTACTTAGTTAAGCTTAGTGTTTTCTCTGTGGGACGAAAATCTGGAACTCCAATCCCTTTATTACTTGTGCGACCCTTGTGCTCGTGGTGTACATGTCTAGGACGCATTAGTACATCAAATCCCTCCAAAAAAAAAATTGTCATGATACTTTCGATAATATAAATTATAAACCTATTCATAAACAAGTATTGAAACCATAGGTTCGAAGACTTATCCAAAAGCATAATTCAAAATCAAATCTAAAGCATAGTCTAAAATCATTTCCAAAAATATAGTCTAAAATCATGGGTTGAGACTAGGCAATTATCCTTATAATTATCTGTAAGACCCGAATTTAATTAAAATACGAAATGAATGAGTATTCGTGAAGGGAAGTCGGGTTAAATTAATCCCGAACACGTGCAAGGGCAAAATGGTCAAAAGACCGGAAGTCGATATAAATTCGATGAGGAAAATTTATTAAAAATAACGGATTAAGAAATCTTGGTCAATAAAGGCGAAATAAATTTATTTTGGGTTAAATTGATCAAGATATCAATTTATTGGAATTAATCGGGATTAATTGGAATTTTTAATTCAAAAAATAATCTAAAAAATAATCAAAAAATATACTGAAAAGTCATTCGGGATAATATCCTGAAAATACGGAGAAATTATACCTGAAAAAGGGTTAAAATATAATAAATAAATTAAATAAAATTAAATTAATTAATTTGGAATAAAATAATAATTTTTTTAGGATATTTTAAGAGATATTTTGGTATTTTTAATGTATTTTAATGATTAAAATATTAATAAAATAAATAAATAAATTAATTAGTTAATTGATAAAAAAAAGAAGAAGAAGATTGAAATGTCAGGGAGAGAGAAAGAGAAGAGAAAACGGAAACGAAGCAGCCGACCGAGGAAGCTCGACGAGCCACCGGCGGTCGATGATCCTAGCTGACGGTCGGAGAAGCTAGAGCGAAGCCCGACGGTTCCAACGGTACCAGCGACGCGCGCCGACGGCCACGATTTTCGGCGAATCGACGGACGGAAAGTCGAGGGGGAAATCGCGTTGGTTCCGGCGAACGGCGGCACCATAGCTCGGATTCGACCTAGCCAAATGATCACCGGACCGAGGCGATTCTCTTGAGTCCATTGGCAGCCAACGAAACGGCGGGAATCGCCGACGATGGCGAAAAAGGAAATGGGTCCCGACGGCAGGAGGAGAACAGGCCGGACCATCCATTTCTCGACGAGCTCGAGGCGAACCAAGCCCAGATTCGAGCTGTGGACGACCCAACGGAGCTGCTGGCGGTGGAAGCCGGTGAAGAACCGGTCGGCAAGGCGGTGAACCGGATGAACCGGGGTGAACCGACGGGTCTGAACCGATCCGAACCAGACTGAATCGGTTTAGCCAAGAAAGAGAGGAAAAAAGGAGAAAAAGGGAAAAAGAAAAAGAGGAAAAATTGAAAAAAATTTCAGTGATGCAATCGAGCTTCGGGTAAGTCGATAAACGGTCGAAATTGATCGATTTGAATTTTGGAATATTTTATTTAATTATTATTCGACTGGAAATTTACCCGAAAATTCATGAAATTGTGTAGCTCGACAATTGGCATCCAACGAGAGCTCGAGACAGCCTCGATTTACTGATTAGCATGGAGCCTCGGGTAAGTAACCCTTATTTACGACAATTTACATCGTTATGCGTAATATGAATTTAAATTCCGCATAAATTGAATTAAATTTTGGAAATTTAGATAAATTGTCGTAAATAATAAATTTAGCTATTCGAGAGTTAGAATGAGGCCCAAGGAATTGTTAGTGGGCCCAATGAGCCCAATAGGCCTCGATAATGTGAAAATTAAGTGAAAAACGGGCTTAAGGCCGATTAAGGCCTATTAAGGTGCAATCGGGCCCAATAGGGGTAAACGGGTCCAATGATTTAAATTAAGCCCAGAAAATAGGAAATACAATTAAATTGTATGATATCTTACCTGAGGAATATTTATACGCAGTTCCAGAGGTTTGATTGGGAGCATATCATATCGGACTGCGCGACGAGACAACAGTGGAAAAGGAAAGGTCAGACTCTACAGAAAAATAAGGTAAGGGAATTCTACGGACTGCTAGAGGTAACTTTAAGAAATTTCAAGTCATATGCAGTCTTTAAAAATTATCTGAAGGGTTTAGAGGTCAAATAATAATTTTAGTGCCTCGAATAGGTAAATTACCAAAATACCCTTGTTAAGGGTAAAATTTACAAATTTAGGAAAAATTTGGGAGGAGCAAGAACAAGAGGTTCCTGCTCGTTCTGGAGACGTTTTAATGCATGCATGAGTAGGCCGGCTAACCTTGAAAGAAAATGCACAGCATTGCATACTTTCAACGATAAAAATTGTTTTGAAAACTGTTTTGAGGAAATAGAGTCGCCTACGTGTTTTTATTTACATGTGACGTGCTAGAGCTCAGCTCGCACGATGTTTGATTTGCGTGATGCATGCATTAGTCCTGGAGCGAGAGCTCGCACTAGAGTTTTACATGCATAGGTGCTAGAGTATAACTCGCACCAGATTTCACATGCTTTTTTGAGACAGGGTGCTGGAGTTTAACTCGCACCAGATTTTATAAGATTTTCATGTGATTCATATATAGAGTGCTAGAGCCTAGCTCGCACTAGTTTTACTGGATTTGTTGAGAGTAGCGCTGTCTGCCCTTGGAGTCAGCCAAAAGGCCCAACAGGCTCAAAAGACCTCTTAAGTGGGGTGAGAGTGAGGAATGAGGTTGGCGGCCTTGTGGGGATGTAATGCGGGCTCTGACAATTAAAATGCACTAGTTTTACTTGATTTGATGAGTGTTGAGCATCGCTCGCACTGACTGTATGAGAACATGCGATGAGCCGTGCTTGGAGCATCGGGTAGACCGTGTGTCACCGATTAAATAGGCTCGCACGTGCATTTTGAGACATGGCATGAGTATTGAGATATGATATGGGTCCATGGAGTACGTTGTACCGTGCAAGTAGCATGGAGTACGCTGTACCGTGTGGCATCTTCGGATACGTGGTATCTTCGGATACGTGGTATCTTTGGATACGTGTGGTATCTTCGGATACGTGGTATCTTTGGATACGTGTGGCATCTTCGGATGCGTGGTATCTTCAGATACGTGGTATCTTCGGATACGTGTGGCATCTTCGGATGCGTGGTATCTTCGGATACGTGGTATCTTCGGATATGTGTGGCATCTTCGGATGCGTGGTATCTTCGGATATGTGTGGCATCTTCGGATGCGTGGTATCTTCGAATACGTTGGTATCTTTGTGATACGTTGGTATCTTTGTGATACGTTGGTATCTTCGGATACGTTGGCATCTTTGGATGCGTGGGATCGGATAAGACTGACGGGTTGGATTGACCCACCTCCCGGGCGATTCCCGATCAGGGTGAGACCCTGCACACTAGGATCCGTGTAACAGAGGGGCTCACGAGGACACACGGCCATAGTCCTGGTTATTACCGATATACAGATGTTGCCTAGTCTCGCATGTCGCTGATTTTGATGAGATCAAATCGGGTTTTAAATTAAATGTGCATGATGATTATTTCCATGCTTTTTAAACCCATGTGTGATGTAAATCGATTTTCATGGTTTTGTGAGAGTTAGGATCACCCGAAGGAGGGGTCGAGTCCTGACTTTATTGTGAAATTTTTAAATGAGAAAGAAATGATTTAAAAAGAGTTGCATGTTGAATTTTGTCATGCGAATGGATTTACATAACATCATAACTCATATCATCTGTTTTAAAAATGTGGAGAAAGGGTGGTTTATGCATGGCACCACGTTCATGTAGGTAGTATGGTTACCTACTTGTTCATAGGATTGCCTTACTGAGCTTGATGTGCTCACCCCTTTCATTTTCTCCCACAGATAATCTCTAGTAGATGTTGAGGCGACTCAGTACTGCATTCCGGATATCCGCTGTTGCCCATCATTTAAGGTATATACACTTGTATAAATTGTATTTAAATAAGCATAGCACAGTAACATGTTTGTAAGTAACTTTAGGGGATGTATAAATATTGTAAATACTTATAAATGACTGATAAAGAATTAAGTTATATGGTAAATGAATGGTGGGACTGGCATTGACGCACAGCCCAATTAGTTAGTGGAGTGTGGTCACGATCAGAGGACAGGTAAGCATGAAAGAAAATAACAAAATGCGAAAAATTCACTCTGATTTTTAGGTAGTTTTGGGTTATGACATTATCATGCTCTAAAAACATAAGTCCTTGTCAGAGGGAGAAGTGCACTGATGGCCATGATCTTACTGTAGACTGGATCAAGGTCATATAACATCCAAAATCATAGTTACAAAATCATAATTACCATTTTTGGTTGCATACATAGAGCCAAGCACATAGTATTAGTTTAGTATGAGCATGGGTACCATTTGGCACTCACTATGCCGGTAAAGCCACCCGTAGGAATGTTGCATATCTTGTAGAGATGCTCACCCGCATGACCGTCACAAAGGCATCAACTTTAGGTGCCAGGTCTCAAAACATAATTCTAAAAACATAGCGAAAACATTGGTAATCGAAAACGAAACCATACTCTGTGTTTCATAAAATAGCCCACTTATTTCTTATCAAAATAGGTTTCTAAAACATAATGCATAATCTTTGGAAACCTTTTCCAATAATAGTGGGTCAGTTCTTAACTTAAACTGGGTTTGCAAAGCTTTTTAACTAAACCCATGAAGTGGGGATTGGTCTCTTAGAGGTCAGGGATTAATCCCAAGAAGTCAGAATATAAAGCCATTTTAAAAATCTGTGTAGATGGATTGGTCCTTCACGCACCAATATGCATTTTTCTGGGTTTTTAACCCCAAAAATCATCCAAAATCATTAGGAAAACAATTCAAGAAGTTTGTAAAACTCTTGTTTCATGGTAAAATACTTTTGCCATAATTTAGAAGTATGATATAAACTAACTTTTGGTCTAAAGATACATTTTAAGACCTAAGATCCTAAGTTTCATCCAAAATCAATCACCATTATAAATCATGCATTGAAACCAATTATGTTTGCTTGCTACCAACTTCCACATACACCCCTTACCTACTTAGCAGAGTAGCACTTAATCCTTTTGTCACCAATCTAGGCTACACAATGCATATATTGCCTACACCAACCTTCCTTCTAATAACTCTTTACCTGCAATGCCATATCAAGTATATTTACTATTACCAAGCATATTTAATTACACTTCACTAACTACAAATCAACAGCTAGTTTACATGGCTTAAGGCACTTTCATTAAACTATACCATACCGGTTAGGTCTAATCAATATCAAACATATTTAGTGACATCTTAATACGTCACAATTAGTAGTCAAACTCATCGAATTAAATCATTTCTCTAATCCTTGCTATGTGGCCGAAAGCCTTATACCAATATCATTCATATCTCAATGTTCATGATTTGAATCAGTCACATCATACTTTTCTAGCTAAATATCACCATTAATATATATATGTGTGTGTGTGTGTGTGTGTGTGCCTAGCATTTACTTGTAACCCTTTTAAGCATTTTTGAATACAATCGTTCATAGTTTATTATATAACATCTTCATCAACAAAGTAATGTCACGCCTTATACCCCATATTCACCTCGTCACATTCCACTGTCATGTCTCATAAAATTCCACTATTTATTTATTAAACCAAACATTGGATAATAATTAGCTCTATGAGTAGCACTTAATTATTCTCCTTTTAAACATCTCTAAGTTGACAATTAAATTAAATCACCATAATTATCAATTCTTTAAATTTTCTCAGGACATTAGGAGATGAATTTCCATAGTTTATACCCATTTAATCAATATAATAATTCGTATAATTTTCTTTCTTATAATTTCTCTTAATCCACCATAAACTATATATCTTACTTACAACATGTGGCCTTCTTACACATCATAGGATATCATCCAATAATTTGTCATGTTACACAATTTAAAATCTTACCATTATTAATTTATCAATATGAACTAGCACTCATTTTGCATATGCATCTTACCTATTCCTTCATTATATATTACCACCAATCAACGGTTCCAAGAATGACAATATCGTTTTTCAATTATAAAAGTGATACCTGCTATAAATTAAATAACACCGATCCAACATATAGGCATATCACTTACCAAATGGAATTTCCTCAGGACCAACCCATTTTATTAAACCTCTTCAAGCTTTTCCATCATTCCTACATCATAAACATCATCTTAGCATTAACCTTTGAAGCTTATAAAATTACTAGGATCAAAGAATAGCACTTACTATCAGGGATTTAAATTGCGGTTACGGTAACATTTTCGGCTGCGTTGCATTTATCACGGTTTCGAACATAACAAAGATTATTGTGGTCATAACGATTATCGCGATCGTGAATTTTTTTTTAATATCGCACAACTTTTTTAATGGACGATAACGGTAATAACGGTTGATAACGGCACTCGATAGTGATAATAACAGTCGATAACGATAATAACGGCCCTCGATAGCGGTCATAACACATCAATTACGATCATTTTACACCTGCTATTTCACACATAGCCGCTATATGAGTGACCGCTTTTTCAAACTATGCTTACTATTGAAAGCTTACTATAAGCCAAACTACTCCCATGCATTTTCCTTTTTCTGTTTCACATTTCTTATTCCATTTTTGGCTATAATAGCCGTCCTTCACGGACCATTTTCACTCATTTTTTGGCCCTTGATTTAGTCATTGAACCAACACTGAAATTCAGCCTATATAGCCCCTGGTCTTCCTTATTTCAGCACTTAAAAAAGAAAAAAAAACACCTCGAACACCTCTGATTTAGCCCCAAATAGCAACCAAATCATCGCCAGCTTCCACCTGCTACTGCCTCACGATGGCAGCAGCTCCTTCCCCTTTTTTATTTCTAACTAGTAACTCTCTCAACTCCATTGTCTTTTACAACATCATCATCAGCACCTATAGTTTCTGTTTCAGCTTCAATAGCTCTCTCAACCTCTCTACTGTTTCTAGCAACCTGTTACAGCCTTCCTTAGCCCGTCAGTTACCTACCAACAGCATCTGTTTCAACTGTTTTCCAAGTTTCAAACACCCTTGTCTCCTGCATTAACCCCTATGGCTAAAGCAGCAATGTCCAACAACTCTCTAGTTGCTCGTGCGACCTACTTTAGTTGTTTTTCTCTCTCACGCAGTTTCCTCCATTGATTTGTCCACTACTCGCTTCAGTTTTCCTACAAAAGGTTTCTCCTCTCTCGTTCAGTTCTTTAGTCCCTTCATCACTGCCTCTCAATCAGTTCAGCACCTTCCTGATTCATCCCTGCTTCAGTCTGGAAATGTGCCTCGGTCGCAGCCTTTCAACGACTTCAAGCCTCTTGCTAGCCTTTCCTTTTTTCCTTTGTATCTTTCCTTTCTTCCTTTTTTTTTAGTTGAAATTAAGAAAGGAAAAGAGAGGTCTGCTTCTTGCAAACGTGATGGCACAAAGGGAGGGAGTTTGCTGGGGTGGTCCCACCAAATCCTCTACTACTTATTTTCATTATACCTATTATTATTATTATTATTATTATTATTATTATTATTATTATTATTATTATTATTATTATATCTTAAATTTATATTCCCTATATATATATATATATATACACCTTACTATATACCAAGACATACATATATTTCTTATTTATTTTTATCCATTTAATTACATGTATATCATATCTCTTTTAAGATAATCATATCTTTTATTCAATTAAATATAGATATGCATTAGTTTCCTTATTTAATGAATGCACCCTATAGATGCATATTTTCTTTATTTAATTTACGTACATATATCTTTTGTGTGTGTGTATATATATATATATATACCAGAAGACGCCGTAGGATCGATGAGGAGGTTAGTGAAATAACAATTAATAAAGAAAACAAATAATCCAAATAAAAGAAAATAAAGAAGCAACTATGAAATGCAGAAATAAAATACAGAAATTAAATAGGCGGCAGAGCCGACCATCAAGCATGAAATAAAAAACAGTAGGCGGCAAACCCAACCATTAAAGGAAATAAAATAAAGAAAATAAATGAAAATTCATTTATATGAATAGTACTTACATAGTTTTGGAAATGAATCCAGAAAAGAAAAGGGAAGAAGAGGATTGAAAGAGAGAGAGAGAGTTTGAAGAACTTGTAAAGACTTACAAAGAAAAACTTGTAAGAAAAAACTTGTTCTTCTCTCCTGAATGGAGGTTACATTTATAGAGGATTTTGGACACTGTAGGTGAATAATATTTTATCTGTTTTGTCACGCAGACACTGTAGATAAATAGTATCTTGTCTGTAGGCGAGGCACTGTTGATGAATAGTATTCTACCGACAATTTACCCTTGATCTACTTTTGGTATTTTACTGGAGGTAAAATCCCGTAATAGTCGTCTTCATTTTCATCTGCTAGGTTGATTGAACCCATGGAAGATGTATCTGAAGCAATGGAGTTGTCTGGGGATTCTGATCCGTCAGTTGAAAGAAGGTCCTTCATGATAGCATAATATTCTTCTTTTATTTTTGCCGCTGTTAGGAGGGCACTGGTTTGTGACTTTTGGGCCAAAAACTGATTATGTTCTGGTCCTGGATGGAGTAGTCCTTGGGTTCTGAGCCATTTTTGTACTCCGGGTACTAATAAGGATTTCGGGATCTTAAAGGAGTTCCACCATTTTGTTTTAAATCTCCTTTGGATCACTGTGATGCTATTTTCAGTTTTATATTCTAGACTCTAGGCTGATACCCATGGAACAAAGAATTTTACCGATAGATGACAGATTGGGGGAAATCTTCTTTCTAAATCGATAGGTTTGAAGTGGGTTTTGAACAGTTTATAATTGTCTTGTAATTCTAGGGGGAGGATATCAGGGATTGCCCCATATAGGTTCCACCAATGGATGAACCAAGAGGGAAGAATGGAAATACTGATTTTGTTATTTAGGTAGAATAACTAGGTATGGGTAAATTTTGGGTTTTGTAAAAGGGGCATATTGTACCAGGCTTGCTGATAGTCCCAATAATTAAACGTTTTGCAGAATTGCTGTGATGGTTTTACATGGAGGGTTTTTGGTTTTGCTAAATCCTGGTTCCATTCTGAAGGAGTAATGACTTTTAGGATTTTGCAGGTAGAATAAGAAGGGGATTTTGAGTCAGCATAAGAAAAGTGCTTGAAGGTGGCTGATCCAGTAACTTCCAGTATGAACTAGTAATAGTCATTGGTTTTTTGGAGATCCCATGGTTTAAAAAACCAATTTTTTTCAAACATTTTTTGGATGGTAATAATTGGATTTGGGTCAAAAAATTCTTTTTCAACTGAGATAATATTTTGAAAAACTGGTTTTTTTAATAAAAGCAGATTTTCTTGGAAGTTTTTGTTGAGAAACAATAATTTGTGAGGAGCTTGAGGATTGCTCCAAAGGATTTTGTAATAAAACGATTTTGGAAAGGGTTTGTGAGGAAGAAGAATCTCTTTTCCTGGTTTCAGAAATTAGTTTGGATTTTTACTTGCTTGGACTATAGTGAAGGTTTCTGCTTCGTCCTTTGCAATTTTTTGGATTGCCTTCTTGACTTGAGGGGCTTCCTTAGTTTTGGAAATCTTTGAAGTTGGAATTTCCAATGAGCTTCTGAGTGCTAAGACCAATTCAGGGTGTTTGGCTATTGATTGGAGCCATTCATTGATTTGATTTTGTAAGACCCGAAATTAAATCGTAAATTTTTATGAGGGATGAAAATGATCAAAAATTTAACTGAATGGGATTCGGATTGGAAATAAGGATTTAAAATGCGAAGTGAGTGAGTGTTCGTGAAAGGAAGTCGGGTTAAATTAATCCCGAACACGTGCAAGGGTAAAATGGTCAAAAGACCGAAAGCCGATATAAATTCGAGAAGAACCATTTAATTAAAAATAATGGATTGAGAAATCTTGGTCAATAAAGGTGAAATAAATTTATTTTTGGTTAAATTGATCAAGATATAAATTTATTAGAATAAATCGAGATTTTTAATTCGAAAAATCATTCCGAAAATAATCAAAAAATATACCGAAAAGTCACCCGGAACTATATCTCGAAAATACGAAGAAATAATATCAAAGAAATGGAGAAAGATGTATTTAAATAAATTAAATTAAATTAAATTAATTAAATTAGAATAAAATAATAGATTTGTAGATATTTGTTGAATAATTTAGAATATTTTAATGAATAGTATGATAATAAAATAATTTATAAATAATAATAAAAAATAAATAAATTAATTAATTGAAAAAAAAGAATCAGATTGAAATGTCGGGGAGAGAGACGAAAAACGGAGCCGAACTCGAGGAGAAGAACGGACGGCCACCGACGACTGCCCAGGCGAGCGATCGGCGAGAGGGAAGGCGCTGAGCCACCACCGGCCTAACGGTGACGCGAACGGCGGCGAACGGTGGAGCAAAAATCGAGAAACGAAACCGAGAGAGGAGAAGGTGATTCCCGGCGACGATTCAGCACCGACCGACCACTGCCGAACGTCCCCGAGGCCTAGACGACATGATTGGTGGCGGCCACGACCGGCAAAGCTGTCGGCAAACGCCGAAAAACTATGGAAAGAAGAAATGGGTTCCGACGGTCGAGGGAGAACAGTCGGACCGGCCACTTTTCGGCGACCTCGTGTGAAACTGAGACCAGATCCGAACTGCGGACAACCTCGCGGAGCTGCTGGCGGTGGAAGCCGGCAAAGCCCTGAACCGGAACCAACCGAAGTGAACCGGAGTGAACCGACGATCTGAACCGGGCCGAACCGGTTCAGCCAAGAAAGAGAGGAAAAAAGGGAGAAAAAGGGAAAAAAAAAGCGGAAAAATTGAGAAAAAATTTCGACGATGTAATCGAGCTACGAGTAAGTCAGTAGTGGTCAAAATTGACCAGATTTAAATTTCGGAGTATTCAATTTAATTAATTTTTGATCGAAAATTTACTCAAAAATTTATGAAATTGTGTAGCTCGACAATTGGCATCCAACGAGAACTCGAGATAGCCTCGATTTACGTACTAGTATGGAATCTCGAGTAAGTAACCCTTATTTACGACAATTTACATCGTTATGCGTGATATGAATTTAAATTCCGCATAAATTGAATTAAATTTTGGAAATTTAGATAAATTGTCGTAAATAATAAATTTAGCTATTCGAGAGTTAGAATGAGGCCCAAGGAATTGTTAGTGGGCCCAATGAGCCTAATAGGCCTTGATAATGTAAAAATTAAGTGAAAAATGGGCTTAAGGCCGATTAAGGCCCATTAAGGTGCAATCAGGCCCAATAAGGATAAATGGGCCCAATGATTTAAATTAAGCCCAGAAAGTATTAAATACAATTAAGTTGTATAATATCTGACCTGAGGAATATTTATACGTAGTTCCGGACATTGGATTGGGAGCAGATCGAACTGCGCGACGTGACATTAGAGGAAAGGTCAGACTCTACAGGAAAATAAGGTAAGGGAATTTTGCGGACTGCTAGAGGTAACTTTACAAAATTTTAAGTTCATTTGTAGTCCTTTAAAAATTATCTGAAGGGTCTAGAGGTCAAATAATAATTTTAGTGCCCCGAATGGGTAAATTACCAAAATACCCTTGTTAAGGGTAAAATTTACAAATTTAGGAAAAATTGGGAGGAGTAAGAACAAGAGGTTTCTGCTCGTTCTGGTGACATTTTAATGCATGCATGAGTAGGCTGGCTAACCTTGAAAGAAAATGCACAGCATTGCATACTTTCAACGATATAATTGTTTTGAAAACTGTTTTGAGGAAACAGAGCCGCCTACGTGTTTTTATTGACATGTGACGTGCTAGAGCTTAGCTCGCATGATGTTTTGATTTGTGTGATGCATGCATTAGTGCTGGAGCGAGAGCTCGCACTAGAGTTTTACATGCATTGGTGCTGGAGTCCAACTCGCACCAGATTCTTTTTATATGATTTTCGTGACACGGTGCTAGAGTCTAACTCGCACCAGATTTTCACATGGTTTGCATACAGAGTGCTAGAGCTTAGCTCGCACTAGTTTTACCTGATTTGATGAGAGTGCTGAGCATCGTTCGCACTGATTTTATGAGAACATGCGATAAGCCGTGCTTCGAGCAGCGGGTAGACTGTGTGTCACCGATTAAATAGGCTCACACGTGCGTTTTGAGACTTGACATGAGTATAGAGTCATGATATGGGTCCACAGAGTACAATGTACCATGCGAGTAGCATGGAGTACGATGTACCGTGTGGTATCTTCGGATACGGCATCTTCGGATGCATGGGATCGGATAAGACTGACGAGATGGATTGACCCACCTCCCAGGCAGTTTTTGATCATGGTGAGAACCCGCACACTAGGATCCGTGTAGCAGAGGAACTCCCGAGGACACATGGCCATAGTCCTGGTTATTACCGATATACAGATGTTGCCTGATCTCGCATGTTGACGACTTTGATGAGATTAAAACTGGGTTTTTAAAATCAAACGTGCATGATGATTACTTCCATGCTTTTCAAACCCATGTGTGAATGTAAATCGATTTTTTATGGTTTTATGTGAGTCAGGACCACCCGAGGGATGGGTTGAGTCCTGGCCTTGTTGGGAAATTTTAAACGAGAAAGAAATGATTTGAAATAATTGCATGTTGAATTTTGCCATGCGAATGGATTTACAAATCATCATAACTCATATCATCTGTTTTAAAATGTGTGGAGAAAGGGTGGTTTATGCATGGCACCACGTTCATGTAGGTAGTATGGTTACCTACTTGTTCGTAGGATTACCTTACTGAGCTTGATGTGCTCACCCCTTTCATTTTCTCACACAGATAATCTCCAGTAGATGTTGAGGCGACTCAGTACTGCATTCCGGATATCCGCTGCTGCCCATCATTTAAGGTATACACACTTGTACATATTGTATCTAAATAAGCATAGCACAGTAACATGTTTGTAAGTAACTTTAGGGGATGTATAAATATTGTAAACACTTATAAATGACTGAGAAAGAATTAAGTTATATGGTAAATGTATGATGGGACTGGCATTGACGCACAGCCCAATTTGTTAGTGGAGTGTGGTCACGATCAGAGGACAGGTAAGCATGAAAGAAAATAACAAAACGCGAAAAATTTACTCTGATTTTTGGGTAGTTTTGGGTTGTGACAGATTTGTTTTGTCTTCTGGAGACATGGGTGAAGCTTGTACTGCTTCATTGTCTTCCACGATCTGGGACCATAGGACTATCGTTTTGCTTTGGGAAGCTTTTTGTTTTCCTTTGTCTTTTTTGGGTGGCATTTGGGTAATCTGTTTTGGAGAAATTCTCTGGTTAGAAAATCTGGTAAGGAATTGGATTCTCCAGAAATATAATTAATATCAAAATCAAATATGCTAAGTAAGGCTTGCCATCTGGCAAAAATTTGTTTTGATGCAATGTTTTGGACATCTTTTTGCAAAATTTCTTTTGCTGATTTGCAATCGATTCTTAATAAAAATTTTTGATTTAATAAATCACTTTGAAATTTTGTAATGCATAAGACAATAGACAAAATTTCTTTTTTAATAGTAGAATAAGATTTTTGACAATCATTCCAATGTTCGGAAGTGAATTGGACTAATACTTCTCTTTGGTCTTGGACCTGTTTTAGAATGCCCCCATATCCTATATCGCTAGCATTGGTTTCCACAATTTTGGGAAGGTTGGGGTTTGCTAAGTGAAGACAGGGTAAATTAGCAATTTGGGTTTTGATTTTTTGGACAAGAATGGTGTGGTCATCTGTCCAAGGTGAAGGATTTTTCTTCAATCTATTGTGAAGAGGTTTTGCCATTCTATTGATATTTGGGCAATAATCCAGGATATCGTTGAGACTTCCTAGAAATCTTTGTAACTGGGTTTTATAAAGAATTTTGTCTGAAAATTTTGAAGCAAATTCTAAACTTCTCTCAATGGGAGTGATGGTTCCTTGATGGATGTAACGTCCAAGAAACCATATTTTTGTTTGGAATAGAGAGATCTTTTTGGCTGAGACAACTAAACCGTTTTGCCTGATGACATAGAAGAAGGTTTTCAGGTGCTTTAGATGTTGTTCAATAGAATTAGAAAAGATTAGAACATCATCAAGATAAACAATATGGAATTCAGAATAAGGATTGAAAATGTCGTTCATGATTCTCTGAAATTCTGAAGGAGCATTTTTTAAACCAAATGGCATGACATTCCATTCGAATTGTCCAAATGGGACAGTGAAGGCTGTTTTATACCTATGGCTTTGTTCGATTTGGATTTGCCAGAAGCCTGACTTCATGTCAAATTTTGAAAATACAAAAGAGAATGAAGTTTTTGGAGTAAATCCTTTTTGTTTGGAATGGGATACCAGATCCATTTTAATGTTTGGTTGAGAGGTTTATAATTAATTACTAACCTAGGGGTACCTCGTTCTATTTCAGCAGGTTTGTTGACATAGAAAGCTGCACAGCTCCAAGGGGGTCGGGATTTGGAAATTAATCCTTTGGAAAGAAGATCCTATATTTCTAATCTACAGAATTGTTCTAGTTCTGCATTCATTTGGATTGGCCTAGCTTTTGTAGGAATATCTTTTTCATTAAAATTTGACTCATAAGGAAGGTTAACGGCATGTTGTTTCCTATTCCAAAAGGCATTTGGTAGGTCAGAGCAAATTTCATTTTCAAATTGGGTTTTGATTTTTAAAATCTGTTTTTGAAAAGATTCTGTTTTGAGATGATTATCAATTTTTTGTAATTGGAGATTTTGCTTTAAAAACAAGATATCATTTTGTTTTCCTTTTATCAATAAAGCTATTTCATTGTTGTAAATAGAATTAGCTTTAATGATATTAAGGTTCCTGGTTTTAGGTTTTTCAATAAAATTGAAATTTATTTTGACATTTTTTGTTTTAAAGGATATCCCATCATAAGAAACTTTATAGGGAGTAATCAAATTAATGAAAAGTGTCCCTAATATGAGAAAATGATGTATATCATTAACTAAAACGAAAGAACTTTTGATATAAAATCCTTTATTAAAAATGCTTGCTTCTGTTTTTCCTTTAATATCCATTTTGGAATTGTTGGCAGAAGTAAGTTTCTTAGAAGTTTCTTGGTGAAAACGTTTTGGTATTAAACCAGTTTTGATACAGTTTAGATCTGCCCCTGTGTCAAATAAAGCAACAGTATCAATTTGAAAATCATTTGAAAAAATTAATGAGATTTTGATAAAATATTTCCTATAAGTAATTTCTTTTAAAACAAAGAGAAAATCTTATGGGACAGTTTCAATGTTTTCGATTTTATCGGTTTTAGAATCTTGGTCACTATGATCACTATCACTGGATTCTAAGTTAGTTTTGGCAAGAAGAGACTGGATGATCTCAGAATCATGCTGTTGTTTTTCTTTGAGTTTTTTGACTTCAGTTTTAAGGATTTTAATATCTTTGTAGATATTGTTAATGGAAAGGGATGATGGTTTTGAAGGTTTCTTCTTTTCTATGATGGTTTTGAGATCATAGAGATTTGTCAAGGGATCTGGACGGGTGATTTTGTTTTTTGGAATGGTTTCAAGAGATTTTTTGAGCTGTTGAAGAAAATTCTTCTAGATTTTTGGGTCTTTATGTGAGACCCCGTATATGTAAAGTTGTAATGTGTAATGAATGTGAATGGACTTGTAATGTAAAGGATGATCGATGTAAGTCCATGGATTCAATGTATGTATGTGTAATATGATTTGTAATGTACATACAAGTTCCATTAAGTTTGAATATGAAGAAATGAGTCCTTATAAGTGATGGATGTGATTGAAACTCAAATGGGTGGTGTGGTAAATAGAGGAAGTTGCATGAATATAGATGCTTCCATTTGATTTTATGTAGCATACCTTTGGACATACAATAATGCACACAAGTTTCAATGTGCATAAGGTATGAATGGATGCCATTTTAAAGTTATAAAGGTGGATGGATGAGAAAATGGCCATGGTAATAGATCAAGGATGTGTTAGTATGAGTTGCAGTAAGGAAACTGCAGGAAATCTGGAAAACATGAAGGCCAGATCGATCTCATAAGATGAGAGATCGATTTGGAAGAGCCAGAATGCTCTTATTTGGGCAATGAAATAGAGCAGATCGATCTCTAGTGGTGCCAGATCGATCTCCTAAGCATTCTGTAATGAAAAGATCGATCTTCAAGCACCCAGATCGATCTCCTTAGCTCTCTGTTTGGGACCAGATCGATCTCATGCTTCGACAGATCGATCTCATGCTTAAAATTTCATGAAAATGAGAGATTTAAGGGGACCAGATCGATCTTCTCTTGGACCAGATCGATCTCCTCAAGCTATTTCTATAAAAGGAGGGCTGAAAATCTAAAAATTTTGGGAAAAACACCAATCTTCCATTTCTAACCCAAAAACCTAACTTTCTCTCTCTAAAATCAGCCATTTCCAGCAAGAATTGAGGGGAGACCATTAGACCTTAAGTTGTTAATCTTGAGGAAGAGAACAACATAGTTGGATCCCAAAATCCCATTGTGGGTATTGAAGGAGATAAGGGCATTGACATTTGGAGCAAGAAGAAAAATCATATTTGGTAAGATTCTAACACTCCAATCCAAGTACATTGTCTATTTAATTGATTTTGGAGTTGTTTGGCATGAGTATGTATGGATGGAAACACCTAGGTTGTGTTAGAAACTAATGTAACCTAGAAAATGGAATGCCCCTAGTGTGAGAAAGTATGAATTGGGGAGTTGGTGGTTTATGGGTTAAGATAAGTTGTTAAATGAGTAATGTGGGTGATTTGGAATGGTTATGTGGAGTTATAATATGGGTTTAAGTGAAATTGTGAAAATGAGTATGTATATGCTTGATAAAATGCCATAGTGAGGGAATTCATGAAATATGAACACTATGAGCTTAATGTCGATTTAATATCGATTTGGAATGAGTTAATAGGCCTAAAAGAATCCATAGACTCGAGTTTTGGGTAAAGTAATGAAACGAGGCCTCATAAGCGTTAATAGAAAACTATAGGTCGAATTGACTATAGTGAACGCATGATGTCATATTATATGGATCAAGTATAATACGGGAGACGATTTTGTGCAGTCCCAAAGAGTTCGTTGAAGACGAATCGAGTGGTACGAGTAGCAGCTTTAAGGAAGTGGAATCACGAATCGCGATTCCAGGTAAGGGAATTCTGTAAGTATATAGAGGTAGCTGCTCGTAATTTGCGGGATTATAGGGTGTTTATGAAATGCATGAACGTCTGAGAAATTGGTTGTTTGGTATGCGAAAATAGTTGTGAATATTGGATGATTTGGTTTTACGTGGATGTATAAAAAGGGATAGTAAGGCTAATAATTGCATAAATCAAGTGTTTTGAATGCTTTCACAAAACATGTGTTTGGTTTGAAACGAATTGATAAATAGGTTGGCTATTGTGGTTTGATGTGTGTAGCACATGTGAAGTGCCAAATATGTTTTGAGATAGTTTTGAAAGCTTATGAGCCGCCTATCATGTTTATGTGAATTAAACCGTGCTGGAGCCTAGCTCGCATCGGGTATTGATGTTTTCATTTGTATGAAACGTGCTGGAGCTTAGCTCGCACCTTGATTTGGAAACTATGATGATGTTTATAAACCGTATTGGAGCTTCTGCTCGTACGTGGCTTTTGAGTGGTTTGTCTTATGAGTATAACCGTACTAGAGCTATGCTCGTACGCGTCTCTTTATGATAGGATGCATGAGTCATGCTAGAGCTTTGCTCGCATAAGTTTTGCACATTGTGATACGTATAAGGTTGTGAAAGTTGGTAAGATCCTTCAGCCTTACATCCTTAAGCCAACATCCTTAAGCCCGAGGAGGCGGGAAGGCTCTGTTAGGCGGGGAGGCTCTGTTCGGTGGGGAGGCTCTCTTACGGTGGGATCCTTAAGCCAGCATCCTTAAGCCCTGGAGGGGCGGGGAGGCTCTGTTAGGTAGGGAGGCTCTCCTACATGCGTACGGTAAGATCCTTAAGCCCTACATCCTTAAGCCAATATCCTTAAGCCCGAGGAGGCGGGGAGGCTCTGTTCGGTGGGGAGGCTCTCTTACGGAAGGATCCTTAAGCCCTATATCCTTAAGCTAACATCCTTAAGCCCGAAGAGGCAGGGAGGCTCTATTAGGCGGGGAGGCTCTGTTCGATAGGGAGGCGCTCCTTCACGGATATGAAAAACTCTTGGTATGGGGTAGGTAAGACCTAGGAATGGCACCCCCAATCACGATATGAGTCTACGGAGTACGCTGTACCGTGTATATCACATGGAGTACGATGTACCACGTGATGGTTATGTGATGAGAAAGTCTGGCGAGGGATAATCCATCTTCGTGCTAGCATGATACCCCGCACACCTGGATGCGTGTGGTCTGGGATGATTTATGATGTAGTTGGTCCACATAGGCACTTTTGATATAGTGACCTAATTTTTATACACATGCGTTTATTGTGAAATGAAAATGTGGTTGTGATGGTGAATTGATTTGGTGGTATTTATGTGTTAAGAAAGAGGTTTATGATGTTGGTTTAAAAAGGAGGTTTCTTAATGAATTGCCCTTTTTATGAATTTAAATGAGATTGAGCATGAGGTGATTTATACATGATGTTCTTTTTACCATGTTTGATATGCCAATGTACATGATTTTGACACATGATATATATGTATACTCATATGGCATAGTTTTATTCCTCATGCTCCTACCATAAATGATTTATGCATAACACTATCAGCATGTAGATAGAGTAGTTATCTACCATGCTTGTATTATTGCCTTACTGAGCGTGTGGTTGCTCATCCCTCTCTATTTTCCTCCCTACAGAACGTGCATAGTAGCCCAGTGAGGACTGAGGCGTGGTATTTTGGACTCCGCTGCATCTCCATCGGTTAGAGGTACATACACAGTGATTCTTTTTGTATCTAAACAATGTAAAAGCACAGTATTCTTTTGAGTTGTAATTATGGGGGATGTAGATGTCAATAAAACATGCTTTTGTATAAGTACAAGATTAAATGCAAATGTATGACATCGTTTTATTTAACTGAGAATGAATGAGATGTGGGGTTTATTATTGACTCACATCCCAACAGTGTGTGGTGAGTTAGTTCACGACCGGGTAAGGTAACAGTAAAACGCGAAAATTTTTTAGTGATTTTCGGTTAAAGAGAATGGAATTGGGTCGTGACACTTTAACATGCTGAACCATATCAAGAAGAAGACTCTGGTCTTTTGAAAGCTGTGAGATCTGAGAATTTCAGACATATTTTATTGATGTAATAATAATTTGAGTATAATTTATTGAGCTAAGTAAATTGTGGGAATTATAATTGGAGATTTATGTGTTAAGTGTGTAAAATAAGCATGATCCATGAGGACAGATCGATCTGGGAGAAGGAGAGATCGATCTGGTGAGTTAAAAATGACGAGAAAAGGGAAATTTGAGGAGCAGATCGATCTCCAATGGAAGAGATCGATCTCCTTATGAATCTGTTTGAGAAGGGATCGATCTCATGAGGAAGAGATCGATCTCCAGATGAATCTGTTTGAGAGAAGATCGATCTCATGAGGAGGAGATCGATCTCCAAATGCTTCTGTTTGGGGAGAAGATCGATCTCCTTAGGAGCAGATCGATCTCATAAAGCCATAAAGAGATCGATCTCACCCCTCGACAGATCGATCTCCTAGGCATAAAATTGCCCAGATCGTCCTCAAATTTCAAACACAGATCGATCTCATCAAGAGGCAGATCGATCTCCTACCTCCAGTCTATATAAGGAACCCGTGTTTTCTCTGCAATTTCACTTTCTCTCTCCTCTAAAACCTCCATTTTTCCGAAAACCTAGTTTCTCACTCCTCCAAATCCCCCATTTCTGGCCGAATCAGCTATTGTGGTAAGAAGGAAAGTTGTTCCTCATCAAAAGGAGAACAACATACTTGGAAATCAAAGGACGAATCGGATCGAGGCGTGAGTTGTGCGTCTCACAAGCTTTGGGTAATTTCTAAACCTCGATCTTGATATTTGGGCTGATGTTGATGTTATTGGTGGTTGTAATTGTGTTGAAATAGTTGAGAAATGATTAGGGAATGATGAATTGCAATGTAGTTGGATTAATGTCGATATTTGGAGATTTTGGTAATTTTAGGAATTTTGAGCTATAAATGGAAATATAGACAATGTGGAGAATTAGCCTAGATAATTGGCATGAGGAATGTAGGACATTAAGATATTGAAAACGAGGTTGTAGTTTAAGGTTGAGTTACGAGAATCGAGAGGTTTGAGGAGTTATGAGCAATTATGCTCGATTTTGAGAATTGAGGTTTATGTGATGTTGAGTATTGATGTTTTAACATCGTTTGGATAGCTCGGGAGTTCCAGAGTGGAATGCGAGGCTAGTCCGTGATACGGGGGAACGATTGCACTATACGAGGTGCAAAGAGGTAAGGAAAATCTAAACCATTTGTGTATGTGATTTGTAAACTGTTATAGCATGATTTATGATTTATAAACAAGCATGTTGAGAGTTTTGTGTTGAGATTTAAACTGCACACGATTTTATAGCCGGTTGGAGCCCAATGTTTTATGAGTTTATAACTGGGCTCTACGTTAAGGCAACATTGAGATTTGAGAAATGTGTGCGTGTGCTTTGCCGGTTAGAACTCGGTTTTATTACATTTTGTGTTGAGTACAAAACGGTTTTCAAATGAGTTTTATGAGAGAAAAACCATTACGAGTTCTACGTGAAGGCAAACCCGTCTTATGTGATAAGACTTAGGTGTGTAGTTGTGAGTACACACCGGGCATTGCTCTGGTAGCATGTAAGCCCGATTTCTTCTCCGTTCTGGTAACGTGAGAATGACCTATTCTGTGGCTGTGCCACGTTGAGAAACCCCATTGGTGGCTGTGCCACGTATACCCCATCGGTGGCTGTGCCACGTATACCCCATTGGTGGCTGTGCCACGTTATACCCCATCGGTGGCTGTGCCACGTTGAGAAAACCCCATTGGTGGCTGTGCCACGTTGAGAAACCCCAATTGGTAACTGTGCCACGTTGAGAAAACCCCATTGGTGGCTGTGCCACGTTGAGAAACCCCATTGGTGGCAGTGCCACGTTGAGAAACCCTATTTTGTGGCTATGCCACGTGAGAAAATAATTCAGTGGCTTTGCCACGTGTGTTTTGTGGCGATGCCACGAGTGATATTAAATCAGTGGCTTTGCCACGTGTGTTTTGTGGCGATGCCACGAGTGATTTTAAATCAGTGGCTATGCCACATTATTTGAGAAAGCGTTTAACGCGTTATTTTCACATCTTTGTTTTGCTCTAGAGTGAGCCTTTTACTTCATGTTTTCACATGACTTGACACATGAGAGTGTCGTTTTGAGTATTTTCATGCTATGATTTTCAAATGAGTTTCACATACAAATAAACCTTTTGTGATGTGCATTTTGGTTTATGAAATGAATCCCTACCCCCCTTACTGAGCGATTTAGAAGCTCACCCTGTTTTTCTTTTCCCCCCAGAGTTCTTCAAGTGAATAAGGACTTCCCTGCGACGTACGGAGTAGTGGCTAGTGGAGGATCCGAGCTCCAGGCTATATATTTTGTACTTTGAGGTATATTTATCTTTTCATGTACCCAGACTATTATTGTAATTACAGACACTTGATGTATGACATTATATGGGATGTATTAGGATTAATTAACTTGTAATTGAGTAATGGGTATAATACAATATTTGTTATATCATGATGAGATCCTGAGGCATGATAATTATGATGATGTATGACACTGCACGGGAATGCACTCTTTATTTGTGAATTAACGAGTAAAAAGTTTTAAATTAGCCCTATTTTCCGCATTTTCGGGGCGTGACAGAGTTTTCTTGGTATCAAAGCTTAGGGTGTCTAGTACTGTCAGTGTCGGTTAAGTGAAATAGAATACATCCCAAGTGTCTGTAATAGTCTGGTCATGAAATGAAATTGAGGATTGAGATTTCAATCGATTGTGACATGTACGTGTAGGAGACGGGTTGAGATTGAGAATGAGTAAACGACGAGGTCGTTCGAGGAGGCAGGCAGAGTCCCCTCCACCACCTGTCCCACAACCAGAGAGTCCTAACTCTCGATTTAATCGGATTGAGACCGATGTGAGGCAAGGTTTTGAGCAGATGGCGGCGCTATTCGCGCAACACTTTGGAGTTAATGCCTCGGGTACTACCCCTACACCACCACCAGGACCTCCCATACCCCTAGTGCCTCCCGTCACTCAGCCAGAGGACAGAAGTAAGGTCCGACTAAAGGAATTTTTGAAGATGAATCCACCCGCATTTAGGGGAAAGAAGGATCCTACAGAGGCTGAGGAGTGGTTGACGGAGTTGAGAGTTATATTTGATTTACTGGGATGCACCGATGCTGAGAGAGTCAGTATGAGTGCCTATATGCTGAAGGGGAGAGCTCGAGATTGGTGGAGTACTACCCAGGGTATCTTGATGTCCCACCAGGATGTGATTGGTTGGGAAGAGTTCCAGACAGCTTTTAGAACCCAATATGTACCACGAGCCGCCCAGAGAAGGAAACAGGCCGAGTTTTTGAGTTTGGTACAGGGTGACATGTCGGTGGATGACTATGAGAGCCAGTTCACCGCACTACTGAGATATGACCCAGAGACCTTCAAGAGTGAAGAGCTCCGCACAGAGAAGTTTGTGTATGGGTTGAAGCCCGTCATTAGAGATAGACTGATGGGGCTATGTATTACTGAGTTTGGAGATGCTCTGAGACGAGCACAAGAGGTTGAAAGAGGGATTGAGATGGTACAATCCCAGAATGAGCTCAGAGCGGTGAATAGAGATAAGGGCAAGAGGCCAGCACTTTTCCAGTCAGAGGCTCGGAGAGGTTCCTTCAGAAGAGGAAGGATTGAGGTGCAGAGGGACAGATTGGAGAGACCCAGAGCCTATCCTATTATCAAGGAGACCCCACGATATGTCAGGCCGGAGATGAGGATTTGTAGAGACTGTGGTCGATCGCATGAGGGAAGTTGTACTGGGTCGATCCATGGATGTTTCAGATGTGGTGACATGGGTCACAGAGTGAAGGACTGTCCCCAACCTCAGATACCATATGCTTCGGAGCCCACTAGACAACAGCCTCAGAGAGTGGATCCCCGGAGACGGGCCACTGCGGCAGAGAAAGGGAAGAAACCTGTGGCACAGGGACGTGTGTTTGCCCTGGATAAGGAGATCGCAGACGCGTCAGCGAAAACTATAAGAGGTACACTCTCTGTCTGTAATTATGAGGCTCATGTGTTGATTGATTCAGGATCCACGCATTCATTTATTTCTAAGCATTTTGCATGTAGATTAAACTTGAAGTTTGAACCTCTAGAATATATACTACATGTAAATACCCCTATGCGTGAATCCCAGAGAACTGAGTTAATCTGTAGAGGATGTGAAATAAAGGTGGGAGATAGAGTAATGTTAGCAGATCTAATCATGTTGAATATACATGGGTTTGATGTAATTCTGGGAATGGATTGGTTGGCGACCAATCGAGTGAGTTTAGACTGCTACACTAAGATTGTAACTTTCTCCCTACCTGAACCTTACAGTGTACGGTTGAGATATTGAGAAAATGAATATGTGGAATTCTAGTAGTAATTTGAGAATTTTAACATTATTTTGGAGAATATTAAATATGATTATTCCTGTGAAGGTTATGAGACACTCATCTCAGATGATGAGCGGGAACATCCGAGGATTGAGGATATACCTGTGGTTTATGAATTTCTGGATATTTTCCCAGATGAATTGCCAGGTTTACCCCCAGAGAGAGAGCTGGAGTTTACCATTGATTTGGTACCGGATACTCAGCCGATGTCTAAACCTCCCTACAGGATGGCATTAGTGGAACTTGAGGAATTGAAGAAACAACTACAGGAGTTATTGGATCAAGGGTTTATTAGACCCAGTGTTTCGCTGTGGGGAGCGCCAGTACTGTTTGTTAAGAAGAAGGATGGTAGTCTCAGATTATGTGTGGACTACCGGCTATTGAATAAAGCCATGGTGAAGAATAAATACCCACTGCCCAGGATTGACGATCTACTTGATCAGCTAAGAGGGGCATCAGTCTTTTCTAAGATTGATTTGAGATCGGGCTATCACCAATTGAAGATCAAGGAAGAAGATATTCCAAAGACGGCCTTCAGGATAAGGTATGGCCATTACGAATTTCTGGTGATGTCCTTTGGATTGACGAACGCCCCTGCAGCATTCATGAGATTGATGAACGAGGTGTTCAGAGACTATCTGGATAAGTTTGTGATAGTCTTTATCGATGATATCTTGGTGTACTCTCGGTCGTATGAGGAGCATGCACAGCATTTGTGGTTAGTACTTCAGATACTCCGAGATAAGCAATTATACGGAAAGCTTAGTAAGTGTGAGTTTTGGCTGAACCGGATAGCTTTCCTTGGGCATGTAGTCTCAGAGGAAAGAGTATCAGTGGATCCGAGTAAAATAGTAGCTGTGCTTAATTGGGAAAGACCGAGGACAGTGACTGAGATACGAAGCTTCCTTGGTTTGGCAGGGTATTACAGGAGATTTGTGGAAGGATTCTCAAGGATTGTCGCTCCTTTGACTAAGCTCACGCGTAAGGAAACTCCTTTCATATGGACTGATCAATGTGAGCTCAGTTTTCAAGAGTTAAAGAGGAGATTGATGGCGGCACCTGTGTTAACTATCCTTGAGGGATTAGGAGGATTCTCGGTGTATAGTGATGCATCTCATCAAGGATTGGGGTGTGTGCTTATGCAGCATGGAAGAGTGGTCGCATATGGATCGCGACAGCTGAAAGACCATGAGCGAAATTATCCCACACATGATTTGGAGTTAGCCGCTGTGGTATTTGCTTTGAAGATCTGGGGACATTACTTATATGGGGAAAGATTCCAGATCTTCACTGATCACAAGAGTTTGAGATATCTCTTTGATCAGAAAGAGTTAAACATGAGACAAAGGAGATGGATGGAACTCCTTAAGGATTATGACTGCAAGATTCTATATCATCCGGGTAAGGCGAATGTGGTTGCTGATGCCCTGAGCAGGAAGAGTATGATATCTGCTATGATGATCAGGGAATGGGATTTGTTAGAGCAGTTCGCCGAACTTCGGATCAGAGTTAAAGAGGTAGAGACTGGATTTTTGGCTAGCCTGCGGATAGAGCCCAGGATCATGGATCGGATTAGAACTGGGCAGCGCAGTGATCAGAGATTGATAGATATGGTTAGCCAAGCTGAGCAGAGTTCGCAGTCGGATCTCACCATCAGTGAGGATGGATTATTGAGGTTCAGAGGACGGATTTGTGTACCGGACGATGATACCCTGAAGAGACAGATATTGAGAAAGTCCCACTGCTCGCGATACACCATGCACCCAGGGAGTACTAAGATGTACCGAGACTTGAGAAAGGTGTATTGGTGGAGTGGTATGAAGCGAGACGTGGCAGAGTATATGGCCAGGTGTTTAGTATGCCAGCAAGTGAAAGCTGAGCATCGGAAGCCCGGAGGACTACTACAGCCCTTACCTGTACCTACATGGAAATGGGAGCATGTCACTATGGACTTTATTATGGGTTTACCGAGGACCCGGAGAGGTCGCGACTCGATATGGGTCATTGTGGATAGATTGACCAAGAGTGCCCACTTCCTTGCCATCAAGAGCACAGATACTGTGGATGCCTTAGCTGAGCTATATGTCAGCGAGATAGCTAGATTACATGGGGCTCCAGTGAGTATTACTTCTGATAGAGATTCTCGATTTACTTCCAGATTCTGGACCCAGTTTCAGGAGTCCATGGGATCTCGATTGAGTTTTAGTACCGCCTATCATCCTCAGACAGATGGTCAGTCAGAGAGGACTATTCAGACCCTGGAGGATATGTTGAGGGCGTGTACGATGGATTTTAAGGGATCATGGGATGATCACCTGCCCCTAGCAGAGTTTGAGTACAATAACAGCTATCATGCGAGTATTGGAATGGCACCTTTTGAGGCTCTATATGGTAGGAGGTGTAGATCCCCTGTAGCTTGGGAAGAAGTCGGTGACAGAAAGATAAATGCTCCCGAGCTTGTTGAGCAAGCCGTACAGAGTGTGAAACTCATATGTGAGAGGTTACGGGCTGCACAGAGTAGACAGAAAAGCTACGCGGATGTGGGTAGACGGCCACTCGAGTTTGATGTTGGTGATGCAGTATTTCTAAGAGTATCACCGAGCAAGGGTATCATGCGATTTGGGAAGAAAGGAAAATTGAGTCCTCGATACATAGGACCATTTGAGATTCTTGAGAGAGTGGGAGAGGTAGCCTACAGATTGGCATTACCCCCACAGATGTCCGGAATACACAATGTTTTTCATGTATCTATGTTGAGGAAGTACCACCCGGACCCTTCTCATGTTATAGAGTATGATGAGATGGATATACAGGAGGACATGAGCTACACTGAGGAACCCGTCCGGATTCTCGATAGAAAGGAGAAGGTACTGAGAACCAAAAGCATCCCATTAGTGAAAGTTTTGTGGAAACATCACTCAATGGAAGAGGCAACGTGGGAACTAGAGAGCCTCATGAAGGAGAAATACCCCCATCTATTTTGACTAGTTGAGTTGAATTTGGAGGACCAAATTCTTTTAAGGTGGGGAGGATGTGAGATCTGAGAATTTCAGACATATTTTATTGATGTAATAATAATTTGAGTATGATTTATTGAGCTAAGTAAATTGTGAGAATTATAATTGGAGATTTATGTGTTAAGTGTGTAAAATAAGCATGATCCATGAGGACAGATCGATCTGGGAGAAGGAGAGATCGATCTGGTGAGTTAAAAATGACGAGGAAAGGGAAATTTGAGGAGCAGATCGATCTCCAATGGAAGAGATCGATCTCCTTATAAATCTGTTTGAGAAGGGATCGATCTCATGAGGAAGAGATCGATCTCCAGATGAATCTGTTTGAGAGAAGATCGATCTCATGAGGAGGAGATCGATCTCCAAATGCTTCTGTTTGGGGAGAAGATCGATCTCCTTAGGAGCAGATCGATCTCATAAAGCCATAAAGAGATCGATCTCACCCCTCGACAGATCGATCTCCTAGGCATAAAATTGCCCAGATCGTCCCCAAATTTCAAACACAGATCGATCTCATCAAGAGGCAGATCGATCTCCTACCTCCAGTCTATATAAGGAACCCGTGTTTTCTCTGCAATTTCACTTTCTTTCTCCTCCAAAACCTCCATTTTTCCGAAAACCTAGTTTCTCACTCCTCCAAATCCCCCATTTCCGGCCGAATCAGCTATTGTGGTAAGAAGGAAAGTTGTTCCTCATCAAAAGGAGAACAACATACTTGGAAATCAAAGGACGAATCGGATCGAGGCGTGAGTTGTGCGTCTCACAAGCTTTGGGTAATTTTTAAACCTCGATCTTGATATTTGGGCTGATGTTGATGTTATTGGTGGTTGTAATTGTGTTGAAATAGTTGAGAAATGATTAGGGAATGATGAATTGCAATGTAGTTGGATTAATGTCGATATTTGGAGATTTTGGTAATTTTAGGAATTTTGAGCTATAAATGGAAATATAGACAATGTGGAGAATTAGCCTAGATAATTGGCATGAGGAATGTAGGACATTAAGATATTGAAAACGAGGTTGTAGTTTAAGGTTGAGTTACGAGAATCGAGAGGTTTGAGGAGTTATGAGCAATTATGCTCGATTTTGAGAATTGAGGTTTATGTGATGTTGAGTATTGATGTTTTAACATCGTTTGGATAGCTCGGGAGTTCCAGAGTGGAATGCGAGGCTAGTCCGTGATACGGGGGAACGATTGCACTATACGAGGTGCAAAGAGGTAAGGGAAATCTAAACCATTTGTGTATGTGATTTGTAAACTGTTATAGCATGATTTATGATTTATAAACAAGCATGTTGAGAGTTTTGTGTTGAGATTTAAACTGCACACGATTTTATAGCTGGTTGGAGCCCAATGTTTTATGAGTTTATAACTGGGCTCTACGTTAAGGCAACATTAAGATTTGAGAAATGTGTGCGTGTGCTTTGCCGGTTAGAACTCGGTTTTATTACGTTTTGTGTTGAGTACAAAACGGTTTTCAAATGAGTTTTATGAGAGAAAAACCATTACGAGTTCTACGTGAAGGCAAACCCGTCTTATGTGATAAGACTTAGGTGTGTAGTTGTGAGTACACACCGGGCATTGCTCTGGTAGCATGTAAGCCCAATTTCTTCTCCGTTCTGGTAACGTGAGAATGACCTATTCTGTGGCTGTGCCACGTTGAGAAATCCCATTGGTGGCTGTGCCACGTATACCCCATCGGTGGCTGTGCCACGTATACCCCATTGGTGGCTGTGCCACGTTATACCCCATCGGTGGCTGTGCCACGTTGAGAAAACCCCATTGGTGGCTGTGCCACGTTGAGAAACCCCAATTGGTGACTGTGCCACGTTGAGAAAACCCCATTGGTGGCTGTGCCACGTTGAGAAACCCCATTGGTGGTAGTGCCACGTTGAGAAACCCTATTTTGTGGCTATGCCACGTGAGAAAATAATTCAGTGGCTTTGCCACGTGTGTTTTGTGGCGATGCCACGAGTGATATTAAATCAGTGGCTTTGCCACGTGTGTTTTGTGGCGATGCCACGAGTGATTTTAAATCAGTGGCTATGCCACGTTATTTGAGAAAGCGTTTAACGCGTTATTTTCACATGCTTTGTTTTGCTCTAGAGTGAGCCTTTTACTTCATGTTTTCACATGACTTGACACATGAGAGTGTCGTTTTGAGTATTTTCATGCTATGGTTTTCAAATGAGTTTCACATACAAATAAACCTTTTGTGATGTGCATTTTGGTTTATGAAATGAATCCCTACCCCCTTACTGAGCGATTTAGAAGCTCACCCTGTTTTTCTTTTCCCCCCAGAGTTCTTCAAGTGAATAAGGACTTCCCTGCGACGTACGGAGTAGTGGCTAGTGGAGGATCCGAGCTCCAGGCTATATATTTTGTACTTTGAGGTATATTTATCTTTTCATGTACCCAGACTATTATTGTAATTACAGACACTTGATGTATGACATTATATGGGATGTATTAGGATTAATTAACTTGTAATCGAGTAATGGGTATAATACAATATTTGTTATATCATGATGAGATCCTGAGGCATGATAATTATGATGATGTATGACACTGCACGGGAATGCACTCTTTATTTGTGAATTAACGAGTAAAAAGTTTTAAATTAGCCCTATTTTTCGCATTTTCGGGGCGTGACAAAAGCATACTGAGCATTTTTTATTCAATGGACGAATTAGAATGGGAGGTTATTTCATCAATTTGAGGATCAGAAATGTCATCTGAGCTTATTTCCAAATCAGAGGATTCTTAGATGAAGAGAGCTTGGATTTTTTCAAGAGTATCTTGATCTATTTGAAGTTGTTGGATTTTTTTGGATAGATGACAATACTTAGAAATGTGGCCCATTTTGCCACACTTAAAATATTTGATATCCCGGTTCTTAGAAGTGGGCCAAGAAGGTTTTGAGCCTCTTTTGGGTTTATATACAGGTTTTTCTTCATGGGCTTGTTTCCAAAAAGGTTTTTTGTAATTAGGTCTAAAAGAGTTTTTGGGTTTTGTGAATTTAGGTTTTTCTGGTCTTTTGCTACATTGGCCGTGACATGGTTTTTCGTGGTCAAAGTAGTCAAACTGTTTACAGAAAGAACCTAATTCTTTTTTGGATTGCCTGAGTTCCTTTTTCAGGTGTTTTCTGAGTTTGAGGTCTTGGCAAATCAATTGTCCTTAGTTTTGGGTAAAACTGATAAGTTCTCCATAGGTAAGTTGATCGTATGGGATTGTATGAGTCCCCATAGTTTCACGAATTTTGGTTCTGACCTTTTCTCCTAAGAGAGTTGGAAGACTTGCAAGGAACTTTTCTTTCCAGAAGGGTTGGTTTGAATCATCTCGGAGCATAACCCTAGTGAGGAAAGTGGATTTGTACCATTGGAATTCACTAAGATTTTTGCATTTAAGATTTGATAATAAATCGGCATTTTTATCTTTAAGATGTGATGGATCTCCTATAAAGTGTTTGATAATAGAGAATATAAGAGTTGATACCGCATCTTGGATAGGGTTTCCTAGGTGATCTAAGATTGGTTCTTTTTCATCACCGGTTTGAATCGCATTCAAGATTTCCAATTGATCTGAGGGTTTTAGATGGTAGTCCCACCATCCTTTGAGTTGACCTGAAAATCCTGCTATAAGAAGTTCAGCAACAATTTTATCCGTAGTATTTTGCTGGGTTTTATACGCATTTGACGCTATCATCATTTGCTGTACGAGATTAAGGACTTGGTATTCTGACATTCCATCTATATTCCATCCATAGATAGAGGAAGCATTATACCTAGGTTGGACTATCGTACTTGGCTGGTTGCCTAGTTCGATTTTCGAGTACCTTGGCTGGATTGCAAGAGGTTTTGGATTGTACCAATGGACTTTATTGATTTTTGGAGATGAGGACTGTTCATTTTTCAAGGAGCTATGGCCAGATGTTTGGCTGGATTTTTGTAAAATTGAGACACTTTGTTGGGTTTCTTCAGCTAGTTTTGATGTTTGGCTGGAAGAAGGGATAACTAAAGAGTCTAATTTTTGTTGGATAGCTTGAAGGAACTCAAGTTTATTTGAGGAAACTTCAGTTTTTGCAAAGTTTGAGACCTGGAAGGGTTTGAACACTGGGTTAACCTTTTGGTGTTCCGTGAGTGGTTTTGAAGTAGTGGGCTTGCTGATTGTCGTGACTGGAGCTTTTGCTTGGTCGAGACGAGAAAGCTGTTTACTAATAGTTTTAAGAGAAACATTAGTAAAATTGTTTTGTAAAACAATATTTTTAATATTAATAGAATCGGATTCCTGAGGAGTTTTGACTAGACAGACGTCTACCTTTTGATCTGCATGTGAGAAAGAGATATTCCTAAATGGAGGATGATTGATTCTATAGATCCAGAGGCAGTTTCCCAGACAAGAGCTTGTTTTTTTTCTAAGGGTAACGGGATTGAGTATTTTGAAAGGATAAGAAACAGTATGTTTTTCAGCATAAATTTCAAACCAATCGAAGAATAAAATGTGAATTTTGTTTTGTAAAACAAAATTATAATATTCATTTTGAATTTCTTTTCTTGAAGAAAGAAAGTTTTTGAAAAACCATAGTCTTTTTTCAGTATTTTCTACAGAATAAAAATCATTATGCAGATGAGTTTTGTCAAGGACAAATTCTTTTTGCAGAACATTTAGCTCATTTGCCATATTTTCTGTTATGACCGAAGCTGGAGGAGACTCTGGAGGAGATTCGTTTTGTGTTTGTTGATACACGGGTTGGGGAATATTTTTAAAAAAATCAATATTTTCTAGAGTAGTAGATGGTAAATCTGAAGTAGAATACCTGGGTTTAAAGGGAAGATTAATTACTGGAGGAAGATTTGGATGAAAATCTGGAATCTGTTCAGTAAAAGGAAGATTTATGACATATGGGAGTTTTTGGCTTCTAGCTAGATCTACAGATTCTGAAGAAGAAATGTCTGAAAATCTAGAACTTGAAGCTCTATTGAAACTAATTTTTACCTTACCGTCGCGGAATTGGGTAATGTTTTTGATGGCAATATTTGGTTCTAGAGAAGGAATGGGATCTTCTTCTGGTTGAACTGCTCCATCAAGAATCCAGTCATCAGGGAGTTGGATGTCTCTCCATTGGATGGGTTTTGGTATAACAACATGAGACTTGGATAGATCCGTTTGTAAAAGGAGTGTTTGACCCTTTTCACTTTGAAATTTATGTTTTGTGTTGAAGGCTGTCATCATAGCTTTGTAATGAACCCTAAAGATTAAAGCTACTGGATTGATCCTTCTAACATGTGATAGTTATGAGTTTTAATTTGGAGGATTAAAGATTTCAAAATGTTTTTGTCTTTTAAGGAGACAGTGAAATTTGGATAACAATCAAAAGAGACTGGTCCTTTGCAAAGACTTAACTCGACTGTTTCGAGAAGGGAGTCGTGAAAATTTTTGAATCTGGCATCCCAAAGGGCTGTTAAGATTGAAGTGTTTAGTCCTTCCTTGGTTAAAGGTTTGAGATCGATTTGGACAAGTCCTATATGGATATATCTATACCCTTTTTTGGAATGCTTTTCTAAGGATTCCTGGGAAAGTAGAGGAATAGTTTCAAAAGGTTTTGAGAGTTGGATATCTCTATCATGGGTTCTAATGGCATAATCAGAGAAAAGATTTAGCCTATTGGTTTTATAGATTTGGTCTCTATGGACTTTTGGAATTTCCCAATCATCTATTTTTGAAGATATGTTTTCAAAATTAATTGTTTCATCACTGTTTACCAGATCGGACTGGGTTTTGCTAGTAGCAGATGAAGATGAAGAAGTATTTCTTCTGAGTAAAGACTCCATTTTAAAAAATAAATTTGGTCTTCCTGTTGATATCGAACAAATCAACACCAGCTAAATCAACGGCCTCACTGCCTCTTTGGGTCTTACTGCCGGGACCACTGATGGAACGACAGAACGATACCAAAAGAAATAGAAATTTAAAGTTTAAAAAGGTTCCTAAAATCAGAAAATATACTACCCCCCTTGGATATATATATATATATATATATATATATATATATATATATATCTTAACCATATATCGATTATTCTCATCACTTACACCTAACTAAAATTTTTATTCTCATCGCTTAAAATAATAATACTCTAAAGATACATTTCAATACTTAATTTACTTTCACTGTAAATTTGTACCCAATTTGAATATAGAAAATTAGCGGTCTTCATAGTTGGAAGCTGATGATGGGGACGAAGAAAGGCTAGAAATGGTTGGCTAGTAATGGCCAAACATGCCTAAATTGATGCTGTTTGGGGGTGCATCTTCTGGCTTGAAAGTAGGGACAAGGAAAAGAACCTGAAACAAAGGCCTGAATAGAGCAGGGGATGAGTGTTGAAGCTGGCTGTGTCCACTACTTTGGGGCCGCTGTAATGCCCGAAACAGTGATAAACAGAGGAAGAAAGAAGGCGTGATCAGGGTCTTCAGTGGCCTGATCAAGAGCTATCGGCAAGAGCCATTTTTCAGTCGATAGAGCACTAAAGCATGGCGCTGTTATAACTTGAAGGCTGTGGCTAGAGTCTCTTGATTTTGAAGGGGTTGAAGAAGGGCTATTTGGACAGCATATACAGGCTGGAAAGAGGAAGTATAAAAGCTCTCTTGGTGAGTTTGAGCTCTCGGTTGGGAGCTGAGGCAGTGAATGTGATTGTTGTTTGGGAAAGTTCTCTTAAATTAAAAGAAATTTGTAAATTGAGTTAAGGTTGGTAAATGGTTGATGGTGGACTAACACAATAATATGTGTGGCAATGTTAGCTTGTAGGAGGTGGACGTAAACTGTCACCTTAGAAGAAATTGCAGCAGCCACTCTTATGAGTAAAACAAAGGTCTAGTCACTTCAAGGTTCGAAGGGGAAGAGCCCTCTAGTCACAAGTATAAAAATTCATGCACGTACATATAAATAAATATGTATTACAGGGAAATGACAAGGATAGATTTTGGAATATATAATATATATATATATATAGACATATAAAATTTACATAAATAGACATGAATGTCAATGATATAGTGACCATGGAAGATATGTATTAATCAGTAGCTTGTGTGATGTCATTTGGATATGAATATATATGTCCGTATGACAATAAGTCATTTGTGAATTATAAGGATAAGTCCTTTGTATTAGATCTAATTAGACAATTAAGGGACATGCGTTATATGAAATTTGACTAAGGAAATATTTTTAAGAATAAGGAATTATACGTACCGATTAGATTGCTATGTATACATATATATATATATATAGGAATTGTAGATAATCAAGAATTTAAATTTGACGAAGAAGTGAACTTGAGTAATTATGGTTCTAAGATATATAATTGGTCTATGAGTAAGTATAATTAAGATTTGTTATTAAGACAATAATGAATTGATTATAGTGACTCATAATAGTGTAGAGCTTGAGTCATGATTGGGAAACTTGAGGAAGATAAATTGCTAAACATTAAGGTAAGTGGGTGTGTCGCCCCGAATTTAAAACTTATTTTCATCAATACACAATTCTGGGTGCATTTCTGTGCAGTGTCATGCATCATCATATATATATTATAAAACTTTTACCACAGGATCTCATCATCTAATATTTTCACATATCATCGCGCATATAATCCCCAATACAGATTTAATTTAATCCTAATACATCTCATACATCATTATGCATCAAGTGTCTGTAAATACAACTTTAGTCTAGGTACATGAAATGTTAAATTATACCTCAAAATACAATATACGGCCTGGAGCTCAAGTCCTCCACTAGCCACTACTCCGTACGTCGCATGAAGACTCTCTTCACTTGAAGAAATCTGGGAGGAATATAAAAATAGGGTAAGCTTCTAAATCGCTCAGTATCATATCATACGAGATGTTTAACTTTTATTAATTAGTAAATTACCTAACTCGAGCTAATACGCGCAGTGTTATTGATTGAATTACTAAGGTAAGTAAAGGTAAGCTACAAAATGCAAATTTAATTCCGATCATAGATATTACTTGGGTTGGATTGAAACTTTATTCCTGCTTGATTCCTGTTGTGACCAGTCGAGCATGTATGCTCAATGTAGTCAATCGCACATGTGATAAGTGAATTATATTGATTTGTTCGTTGAGTGTGCTAAAGTTAAGTGTACATGTGCATGGCTTTCATTATTTAAACTAGATAGTCATGCAAAGTGTATATTGACATGTCATTGATGCGTACATGGATTCATGAATAGTGATAACTCTATGAAAAAAGAGTTATTTTGTGCTTAATTTCTTGATTAATTAATTAATTAAATCCCCTTATTACTTTATTATTTATCCTTTTCTATTAATTAAATTTCTCATGTTTTGCAGATAAATAAATTTTGGATTCTTTTTAGTCATTTTAGTAGAAAATGGACTGAAAATGGGCTAAAGAGGAGACGGGCTACTTGAAGACAAGAAAGATGTGAAATTTTGTCTTGTAGCATGAGTCATCATCTTTCTCTTCCCTTGACACCTAAGATGCCAAGTGTCCATCTCTTATTCATTCTTGAAGGATAAGAACAAGGGACACATTGGCCGACACATGGAGGACATATGCCCTTGCCACCTTGTATGCTTATGAGGATAAGAAGACAAAAGGAAGGTGCTAGAAGATGGAGAGGTGTCCAAGGCTGGTAGGAAGCTTTGATGACATGAAAATATCTTTTCTAAGAAACCAATAATAAGAAGACAAATGGCTTATAATCGCCAACTCATCTAGGATAAGAATTCCCTTTTGTACCCCTCAATTAATAACTATTTAAACAAAAATATGGGGACTATAGGAGGGGTAGGCTGTCGCACTCTCTTTAGGTTATTTTACAATTTATTTCATGTTTTCTTAAGTTTCAAGAGCAGCCATCATTTTTCCTTGTTCAAGTTCTTTCATTTTTCTCTTGTTTTAGCAACTTTGATAACTATTTTAGCTACTTTAATACTAGTTTTTACTTTATTTCTTTAGCTTCAATGTCCTTCTTAGTTTCCAGCACTTCAATACCCTTTTTCTATCTTCTTTTTCATCTCATTTTCATTGTGAGTTAGTTCTATGAGAATAGAAGCTTGAAAGGTTGAATAATTACCTCCAAAAGCGTTTATTCTTAAACTTGATCTATATTTTCTTTACTTAGTTTTATTTTTCTATTTTAAAACATTTATTTAGATTTTTTTAGCTACTATTTCATAGGTTTATGATAATGTTAAACTTCAGTTTTTTTTTTTAAATAGCAAATAAATAAATAGAAACGTGAAGTTAAAAATTATAAGGTAGAAGTTATAGTTTGCGAGTTCATTTTTTTCCTCTCCTTTACGTATCGGGTTTTCATTTCATTGGATTTGTGGCTGTTGTAGGAACTTGGTAGAAGTTAGTTGGCAATTGTCTTAACTAGTTTTATATTTATTATAATAGTGCATAGTTGGAGCATGGTTTAGATAGGACTAGTATAAGCTTGTCTTGCTTCATGATTGTCTTCATCATTTCACTGCCTTACCACTATAGTTTTGTTTTCTTCCCTTTCTCTCATGAATTTTAGTATTATTTTGAGCAGTTTGTGTGTCGAGTTATCACTTCATTATATATGGATTGATTATCTATAGGTTTAGTATAGTGTATTTCACATTAGATAATGTTTACACTCGGATAAGTCTTGGGTAGAAAAGCACGGTGCGATTGTTTGATTCCGGAATGTTATTTACTAAATGGCATTTTTTTCTCGAGAAGTTTAGGAAAATTGTTTGATTCGCTTTAAGGTTAATTTGGAGATTTTAAAAACATGCTAAACACCATTCATCTAGTTAGATTAATTTAGGATGCATTAGATTAATTTTTAAGAAACATTTAGGATTTGTTTTGAATTTTTTTTTTTTAGTTTGCATTGGTTAGATAAAAATACTGTTTAAATCAACTTCTGTAAGGGGTTACTTTTGGGGCTATTTTGGGATTAAAAAAAATTTAATTAGGTTTGTTTCATTTAGGGTTAGGTTAAAATAAGGTTAGGGTGTATTTTTCATTATTTCCATGCATATATTTAGGGTTCAGTTGCATTTTTAGTTTAGGATATTATTTACTATTTAAATATATATCAATCGATGGTTTTGATGTTAATAATGCATTGATTCAGGGTTTAAGTCTTGCATTAGGGTTAAAGTCCTTTTCATGCTTACTTAGATTAGTTGTCATTTTGATTTCAAAAATTCAAAAACTATTTTAATTCTCATAATCTTTTAGAATAGATTTTATTATTTTTTTATGCATTTCATTCATTTAGTATTCATTTAGGGTTAGGTAGAATTTTAGGATACAATTTAAGGCATTTTAGGGTTAGAGTTTTCAATTTGGATTTTTAGCATTTTTATTTAGTATTTTCGTCATTTATACATTAGTTTAGAATATTTTGTATCTTATTTCATTTAATTAGAATATAGTCATGCATTTTAAATATCATATTAGGATTTTTTTAGAATTATTTTTATTTGCATATTAGGCTCATATTTTCTATTATTTTCATTTTTAGCCCATTTTGTATTTTTAATCTAATTTTATTAATTTTCTTTGTAGGTTATTTTTTTCTGGAGCACTATTATTTTGTTTGAAGCACTGTAAGCATTTCTGCTCTGTTTTATTTTATTTACTGTTTTGTATTTTTGACATAAGCCTGGTGGATCACACTGAAAATTTATCTCTAGGATATACTTAGGATAAAATTAACTGGTACTTAGTTAGGCTTCATGTCTTTTTTGCGGGATGATGTTTTGGGACTCAAATCCTTTTATTACCTGTGCAACCTGTGCGCTTATGGTGCAGACGTCTAGGACGCATCAAGTTTTTGGCGCTGTAGTGGGGGAATGATGCTGAGCCATTAGCTGATATCGATAAAATTATTCTTAGGTATACTTCTAGTCCTATACATACCTAGGGTGTAAGTATTTAGAGTATTCGCTTAGTTTAATTAGTTTTCTTTTCTCTTAGATTAAGAAAAATAAAAAAAATTTCAAAATTCAAATTTTCTTAAAAAAAAAATCTTTGAGGACTTCGAATGTTTTTATGTGTAGAGCCAACATCTTTGATTGCTTTCCTTTAGTTCCTTAACAAAGAGAACACTTAGGAAAATCAGAAAGGACTCTAGGAAAAGAGTAGCATTGTTGTAAGACACAATGGTTAAAAATAGAGAGATCAGGATCGTAAGAGATTACGTAGTTCCGACCATAGAAGGGTATTATACTGGCATCAGGCCATCAGCTGTTCTAGGCAAAAACTTTGAGATTAAGCCTTCAATCATTCAGATGATCTAAAATTCTTTTCAACTCAGTGGGCTTACCCATGTGACCCACATGCTTACTTAGGAAATTTTCTAGAACTGTGCAATACCTTCAAGCATAATGGGCTCTCGGATGATGCACTTAAGCTTAGACTATTCCTTTTCTCTCTTACGGATAGAGCTAGGCATTGGTTGACTTCTTTACCTACTGGTTCCATCTCCACATGGGATGAGTTGGCCCATCAGTTCTTAGCCAAATTCTATCCTCCTTTCCCAAATGGCTAAATTACGTAGTGATATATCTTCTTTCTCTCAGTTTGACTCTAAGTCCCTTTATGAGACCTGTGAGAGATACAAGGACCTTCTTAGGCAGTGTCTTCATCATGGCCTTATTTTATGACTGCAAGTCCAAATCTTCTATAACGGACTCACTGACCAAAATAGGACTATCATCGATACTGCAGCTGTAGGAGTGTAAGACCCGAATTTAATTAAAAAATGAAATGAATGAGTTTTCATGAAAGGAAGTCGGGTTAAATTAATCCCGAATATGTGTAAGGGCAAAATGGTCAAAAGACCAAAGGTCGGTATAATTTCGATAAAAAAATTTAATTAAAATATGGATTTAAGAAATCTTGGTCAATAAAAGTGAAATAAATTTATTTTGGGTTAAATTGATCAAGGTATTAATTTATTGGAATTAATCGGGATTAATTGGAATTTTTAGCTCGGAAAAAAATAATCCCGAAAATAATCAAAAAATATACCGAAAAGTCACCCGGGACAATATCCCGAAAATACGGGGAAATTATACCCGAAAAAGAGGTTAAAATATAATAAATAAATTAAATAAAATTAAATTAATTAAATTAGAATAAAATAATAATTTTAAGAGATATTTTGGGTATTTTAATGTATTTTAATGAATAGTAAAATAATTAAAATAAATAATAATAATAATAAAATTAATAAAACAAAAAGAAAAAAAAAAAGAGGCTGAAATCGAAAAACCCGAAAAGAAGAGAAACGGAGCCCGTCTGCCACCCGAGAGAACCCACTGCCGATCCCCACGCACCGGCGACCGTCCGCGTCCAACGAAGGTACTAGGAGGAAGAGGAGAGTCCAGCGAACACGTGGGCACCGGAATCGCGTCGCCAGGTGGCCGGAGCAGACCGATCAGAGCTTCGAAAATCCGAGGGAGAAACGGGGTGATTACAGGCGAACCGCCGCGACTGGGCCGGAAAGGAGACCACCGACGCACTCAGGGGAGGAAGCCAGTTCTTTTGAGACCGATCTTGGCCGGTGAGACCGCCGAAAACGCCGGCGACGGCAAGTGGCAGTGAACGGTGTCGTTTGGCCGAAAGGAAAGGGAAGGAAAAGGAGGGAAAATGAAGGAAAAGAAAAGGAAAGAAAAGAAAGGAAAAGGAAAGAAAAGGAAAGAAAATAAAGGAAAAAGGGGAAAAAGGGGAAGAAATTATCGAGGACGACTCGAGGTTCGGGTAAGTTGACCGAGGGTCGAAATTGACCTACGGGTGAATTCCGAAAATTTAATTTATTATTATTTTAATGGAAAATAATCCAGATTTACCTAATTATGCAGCTTCACGACAGAGACCGAACGAGAGCCGATCGAGCTCTGATTCTCGTACCCCGCATCGTATCGGGTAAGTAAAATTTAATTTCAGCAATCAGAGTTCTTTAAATACTGAGTTTTAATTATTTTAACGAAATTATGGATTAATTTCGCGTAGGAAGGAATATTTTCTGAGTCGTAATATAATTGCCGTAAATGGTATACGGGCTATCCAATGAATTCGGAACGAAGCCCGATAATTATTAGAAAGCTGTATAAGCCCGGTATATCCGAAGAAGGGAATTAATGAGTATAAAAAAGGCTAAAATGGGCCGAGGCCCAATAAGCTAGAACGAGACCCAATAAATTATTGGTGGACCCAATGAGCCCAATAGGCCTCGATAAAGTGAGAATTTAGTGGAAAACGGGCTTAAGGCCGATTAAGGCCCATTAAGGTGCAATCGGGCCCAATAGGGGTAAATGGGCCCAACGATTTAAATTAAGCCCAGAAAATATTAAATACAATTAAATTGTATGATATCTGACCTGAGGAATATTAATACGCAGTTCCGGGCATTTGATTGGGAGCATATCGGACTGCGCGACGGGACAACATTGGAAAAAAAAAGGTCAGACTCTACGGAAAAATAAGGTAAGGGAATTCTACGGACTGCTAGAGGTAAACTTTACGCAATTTTAAATTCATATGCAGTCCTTAAAAATGTTCTGGAGGGTCTAGAGGTCGAAGAATAATTTTAGTGCCCCGTATGGGCAAAATTACTAAAATACCCTTGTTAAGGGTAAAATTTACAAAGTTAGGAAAAATTGGGAGGAGCAAGAACAAAAGGTTCCTGCTCATTCTGGAGGTGTTTTGATGCATGCATGAGTAGGCTGGCTCACCTTGAAAGAAAATGCACAGCATTGCATACTTTCAACGTGATATTGTTTTTTGAAAACTGTTTTGAGGAAACAGAGCCGCCTACGTGTTTTTATTGACATGTGACGTGCTAGAGCTCAGCTCGCACGATGTTGTCGATTTGTGTGATGCACGCATTAGTGCTGGAGCGAGAGCTCGCACTAGAGTTTTACATGCATAGGTGCTGGAGTCCAACTCGCACCAGATTCTTATATATATATGATTTTCGTGACAGGGTGTTAGAGTCTAACTCACACCATATTTTTATATGATTTTGAGACAGGGTGTTAGAGCTTCACTCGCACCAGATTTTTATACGATTTGCATACAGAGTGCTAGAGCTTAGCTCGTACTAGATTTACTTGATTTGATGAGAGTGCTGAGCATTGCTCGCACTGATTTTTTATGAGAACATGCGATGAGCCGTGCTTGGAGCATCGGGTAGACTGTGTGTCACCGATTAAATAGGCTCGCACGTGCGTTTTGAGACATGGCATGAGTATTGAGAAACAAAACCTCTGTGGGAAGCAGGCCAATTGGGCTGGAGTACCTAGAGATATTATATGGGTTCACGGAGTATGATGTACCGTGCAAGTAGCATGGAGTACGATGTACCGTGTGGTATCTTCGGATACAGCATCTCCGGATGCAGCATCTTCGGATGCCGAGGATCGGATAAGACTGACGGGATGGATTGACCCACCTCCCGGGCGATTCTCGATCATGGTGAGAACCCGCACACTAGGATCCGTGTAGCTGAGGAACTCCCGAGGACAGATATGGCCATAGTCCTAGTTATTGCCGTTATACAGATATTGCCTCGTCTCGCATGTCGACGATTTCGATGATTTAAACTGGGTTTTTAAACTAAATTTGCATGATGGTATTTCCATGCTTTTCAAATCCACATGTGATGTAAACCGTTTTCATGGTTTTGTGTGAGTCAGGATCACCCGCAGGAGGGGTCGAGTCCTGACTTTATTGTGAAAATTTTAATTGAGAAAGAAATGATTTGTAATAATTGGATTTTGATTTTCCGTGCAAATGTGTTTTACATAACATCATAACGCATATCATTGTTTTAAAATGTGTGGAGAAAGGGTGGTTTATGCATGGCACCACGTTCATGTAGGTAGTATGGTTACCTACTTGTTCGTAGGATTGCCTTACTGAGCTTGATGTGCTCACCCCTTTCATTTTCTCCCACAGATAATCTCCAGTTGAAGTTCCGACGACTCAGTACTGCATTCCGGATATCCGCTGCTGCCCATCAACATAAGGTATATACACTTGTACATATTGTATCTACATAAGCATAGCACAGTAACATGTTTGTAAGTAACTTTAGGGGATGTATAAATATTGTAAACAAATATAAATGACTGGAGAATAAATAAGTTAGATGGTAATGGTATGGTGGGACTGGCATTGACGCACAGCCCAATTATTAGTGGAGTGTTGGTCACGATTCGAGGACAGGTAAGAATTTAAGTAAGAAAATAATAAAATGCGAAAAATTAACTCTGATTTTTGGGTAGTTTGGGTCGTGACAATTATTATGGTATCAGAGCACAATTGGTCTGATGTGTGTCAGTGTCAGTAATTAGGAAATTACATCCCCGTGTTACTGTGCTTAGTTAGATACAATAGTGTATATCGAGATGGGCTTGACTAAGAAATGGTCGAGAATGCAGGAATGCTTAATATAAGTCGCGTTAGATGAGATAGTGCACGAGGCAGAGGTCGTAGAGGTAGACCTGAGTCTGCTAAGTCGTGCTGAGTTGACTTGTGAGAATCGGGATGAGATTGAAATAGGAGGCTAATGTTGAGAATGCCTCACAGAGTCCGACAGAGAGATCGGACAGTATTGAGACACGCTTCGCGAGATTGGAGCGGAGTGTGGAGATTATTTTGAGGAGCTAATTGCTCAGAGTATACATAAGATCAGAGGGCGCAGCGGAGCATTGGTGGAATTCCGCTCGATCCATCTTAAGAGCTGATATGAGAAATATCTTGGATATATTCCGGTGACAGGATATCCCGGACATGATTTAAAGGAAATTTCAAGGAAAAAAAATTTCTTACACTGCCCAGGAATACTAAATTGATTATGAGTATGGAACTCAGTTATATTCTTTGGCAGATACTACCTCGACACTATGAACAAGTGACAGTCGAGATGTCTAAAAGTTTATGGAAGGGCTCATATTTTCAATTAGAGTCCGATTGGCCCCTGAGATATTACCTATACCGAAGCCGTGCGCAGATTTACAGTTGGGTAAATAAGGATATGAATTGCACGCCTCTGAGATTCGGAAAGGTAATGAGGGCTGAAATAGAGACAGAAAAGAGAATCGAGAAATTACAAAGATGTTAAAAATGGAAAATGGTAATTGATAAAAGAGTTAATTCGATGAGTCATGGAGTAAGATAATTGGTAAGACCCCAGTGCATCCAATTTTGGCACTCTTGAGGGACATTGTGATTGGAGGACCCTGATCTGCTACGAAGTAGAGTAGCAGCATGATCACTGTAGAATGTGTGGTAGATACCACGGAAAGAGGGTCTATATCACTGTATTGATGAAAATGGTCGTCAAGTGTGGTAAGACAGACCATTGATTTTGATTGCTCAGAGTTGAGCGAGATCGCCCCACAGAAAAGTAAAGAGACAGAGAAAAACTTCGTTGGTGTAGCTGTAACGAAAAGGGAGGCCATAGCCGAAAAGAAAAAAAAAGGAAAGTAGGCTGTTGGACGAAGGCGAGAGGATGTCTTGGACCAGGACACTATTGATGTTTCATGGATGTAGTGTAAGATACCACACTTGTTATGAATAATGAAGTACATATGTTCATTGATCCTGGTGCCATACATTTATTCATACCGCCTTCATTCGCATATAAGTTAGTAAAAGGCATGAATGCCTACATCATTGGGCACAATACTGATAAATGAGTGCCCCAATAGAGGAGGAGTAATTAACGGAATATGGTTATCGAGATTTAATTGACAAAAAGGGGTGTAACAGTTGAAATTAAAGGAGTAAAGGATTGTACTCACGGAATGAATAAAGACAAGAGTTTCGTCATAATTGATATACGAAGGAGATAATCCTTGAGATATGTTGATTATAAATACAAGATGTATTGGAGTAAGAGATATATGCTAAGTAAGGAATACCCTTAATATGCCAAGTAATTGAGGTTAAGCAATTAGTAGCGAATATAAATTGTGACCACATAGACTGAGATATAACGTAGTTGTGGTTAAGTCTGAAGGTTAATAAAGGTATTTCAAAATACCTCCCCGCCTGAAGACTTGACAGCGTCTAAAAGTATGTATGTATAACCTATAACGTGAAATCGAGCGTCGTAATAGATAACTTTAGCATTAGGATACCTTTACTAAGACGATGAGAATATTTAAATTCGACAAATCATAAAGACTAACATAGAAAAATTTAATAAGAGCCGTTAAGATAAGAAAAGGAAATGACGCAGGTTAGTACCTGAAAACGTAAGCGATTTTGAAGGATCTTATACGCTTATACGTAAATAAGTCAAGGATTGGACCGAGTTGTAATCATCATTATCGATGATATGTTGGGTGTAGCTAAAGTCTAGGGCAAATTATAAGCAACAATTGGAAAATGGCTTTTACAAATGGGTTGCTGCGAGTTCTAAAAGGATATACTTGGTTGACACGTTTAACTAAGAAAACGTGATCTTGGAATGAGATGATAAATAAGATGATAGATGTGACGGGAATTTGGTGTAATGAAGTATGAACTAACCACCGTGATTAATTTCACCATACCCAACAGCTCAAGAGGTTCTCAGTGAGTATGGATACCTCAAAATTATGAAGGAGCTGTGTATTGATGTATAATGGGGAGATAGTCAAGTATGGAGTCAGACAACTCCCGATTACGAAATAAACTATCTGACCCATGATTTAAAGTTGGTAACAGTAGTTGTACCGAGGATATGGTACTATTATGTACATGGTGAGAAATTATGGATATGCACTGATCATAAAGCCCGAGTATCTGTTTTCACAGAAAGAGACGAATATGAGAATACATAGTGGGTTAGAGCTTCTGGGAGAGTTGATTTGTGAAAATTGTACCACCCAGGAAAGGCTAATGTAAAGGCTGATGCCTTGAGTAGAAAGAGCCTCGGGATGGTACCGCATATGATGGTCAGGGAGCGTGAGCTGCTTGAGCAGTTATGAGCCTCAATATTGATGTGATCCCTTCTGATGGTGACAGTGATTGTGTGACAGCTAGCCTGATGACTAGAACCGGATGAGAGTTCCCGGATTTGCCAGGCTTAGCGTGATGATCGGCATGGTGTCGATAGTATGGGTCAGATTCAGAAGGGTACAGTGACAGGGTTCACAGAGTATGATAATGATTTACAGAGAGGCTCAGAGACAGTATAAGTGCTCCCTAGGACCACAGCTGATGAGTTAGTGATATTATCAGAAGCTCACTCTTCGGGATATACAGTGCATACGGAAAGTAATAAAGATATATTGAAATCTTAAAAAGGGTATTGGTGGTCAGATATGAAAAGAGATATGGTAGAGATTGTGGAAAAGTGCCTAGTATATCAGCAGAATAAGGTAGAGTATTAAAAGTCTGCAGAGTTATTGCAACACCTACCTATATCGACACGGCACGAAAAATGAGAGCAAGTCTCCATGAATTTTATGATGGGTTACAGAGGACCCAGGTGAATTACGAGGCTATGTGGATGATAGTCGATAGAGTGATTAAGTCTACCCACCTTCTGGTTATGAAATCCCCAGATACTCAGAGTGTGTATGAGGACTTATGTATAAGAAAGATTGTGGAACATTAAGTAGCGTTCCAGTGAGCATGGTATCATATAGGGATTCCCGCTTCACTTCCTACTCGGAGGAATATTTTTCAGGAAGCTATGGAAACCCGACTGAGTATTAGCACAGCTTTTCATCCTCAGACAGATGGTCAGTCAGAGAGGACTGTACAGGTTCTGGAGGATTTGATGAAAGCATGTGCCATTGATTTTATAAGCTCCTGGAAATGATCAGTTGATTTCCAATTAAAGTTGCCAATAACGACAGTTGGCAGTTAAGTATCGGGATAACAAGATATGAGGCAGCGTATGGCTGTAGGGGTTGTTCTCCGAATTGGATAAGAAAAAGTGGGTGACAGGTAGAAATTATTTCTGACTTTGGGTAATAAGTCTCTGAGGATGTTTAGTTAAGGATGAGAGATTAAGAACACCTCAGAGCAGATAGATAAGTATTGGAATTCACCCTTGGTGAATTAATATGATTGAAATGTTTATTGTCCTAAGAGAATAAGGACATAGCGAGCTTTTGGAAGAAGGTAAATTGAGATACGCTGGATTGAATATTTTAAGAGATTGGACAAGTGGGAGATAAGACCTGTAGGTGACATTTCCACTTGAATAAGCAGGCACCCACAATGTATCCCACTTTTGATGCTTCGGCAATACTATCCAGATCCAGCAGAGATGACAGGATATGAACTCCAAAAGTTCAATTTAATGAAAATATAAGTATATTGATAAGTTGATTCGGGCATTAAATAGGAAAGAGAAAGTATTGAGGTTTAAGATGATCTCCCTAATTAAAGTCCTTTGGTAGTAATACACTCCGGAGAAGGTCACATAAGAATTTAAGAGTATGATACGATCGATGTACCCGGAGTTGTATATAGACTCATATGACTTGGTTCTAATTTGGAGGACCAAATTCCATAAGTGGGGGAGAGTTGTAAGACCCGAATTTAATTAAAATATGAAATGAATGAGTTTTCGTGAAAGGAAGTCGGGTTAAATTAATCCCGAATATGTGTAAGGGCAAAATGGTCAAAAGACCAAAGGTCGGTATAATTTCGATAAGAAAAATTTAATTAAAATATGGATTTAAGAAATCTTGGTCAATAAAAGTGAAATAAATTTATTTTGGGTTAAATTGATCAAGGTATTAATTTATTGGAATTAATCGGGATTAATTGGAATTTTTAGCTCGAAAAAAAATAATCCCGAAAATAATCGAAAAATATACCGAAAAGTCACCCGGGACAATATCCCGAAAATACGGGGAAATTATACCCGAAAAAGAGGTTAAAATATAATAAATAAATTAAATAAAATTAAATTAATTAAATTAGAATAAAATAATAATTTTAAGAGATATTTTGGGTATTTTAATGTATTTTAATGAATAGTAAAATAATTAAAATAAATAATAATAATAATAATAAAATTAATAAAACAAAAAGAAAAAAAAGAGGCTGAAATCGAAAAACCCGAAAAGAAGAGAAACGGAGCCCGTCTGCCACCCGAGAGAACCCACTGCCGATCCCCACGCACCGGCGACCGTCCGCGTCCGACGAAGGTACCAGGAGGAAGAGGAGAGTCCGGCGAACACGTGGGCACCGGAATCGCGTCGCCAGGTGGCCGGAGCAGACCGATGGGAGCTTCGGAAATCCGAGGGAGAAACGGGGTGATTGCCAGCGAACCGCCACGACTGGGCCGGAAAGGAGACCACCGACACACTCAGGGGAGGAAGCCGGTTCTTTTGAGACCGGTCTTGGCCGGTGAGACCGCCGAAAACGTCGGCGACGGCAAGTGGCAGTGAACGGTGTCGTTTGGCTGAAAGGAAAGGGAAGGAAAAGGAGGGAAAAGGAAGGAAAAGAAAAGGAAAGAAAAGAAAGGAAAAGGAAAGAAAAGAAAGGAAAAAGGGGAAAAAGGGGAAGAAATTACCGAGGACGACTCGAGGTTCGGGTAAGTTGACCGAGGGTCGAAATTGACCTACGGGTGAATTCCGAAAATTTAATTTATTATTATTTTAATGGAAAATAATCCGGATTTACTTAATTATGCAGCTTCACGACAGAGACCGAACGAGAGCCGATCGAGCTCTGATTCTCGTACCCCGCATCGTATCGGGTAAGTACAATTTAATTTCGGCAATTAGAGTTCTTTAAATACCGAGTTTTAATTATTTTAACGGAATTATGGATTAATTTCGCGTAGGAAGGAATATTATTCTGAGTCGTAATATAATTGCCGTAAATGGTATACGGGCTATCCAATGAATTCGGAACGAAGCCCGATAATTATTAGAAAGCTGTATAAGCCGGTATATCCGAAGAAGGGAATTAATGAGTATAAAAAAGGCTAAAATGGGCCGAGGCCCAATAAGCTAGAATGAGACCCAATAAATTATTGGTGGGCCCAATGAGCCCAATAGGCCTCGATAAAGTGAGAATTTAGTGGAAAACGGGCTTAAGGCCGATTAAGGCCCATTAAGGTGCAATCGGGCCCAATAAGGGTAAATGGGCCCAACGATTTAAATTAAACCCAGAAAATATTAAATACAATTAAATTGTATGATATCTGACCTGAGGAATATTAATACGCAGTTCCGGGCATTTGATTGGGAGCATATCAGACTGCGCGACGGGACAACATTGGAAAAAAAAAAGGTCAGACTCTACGGAAAAATAAGGTAAGGGAATTCTACGGACTGCTAGAGGTAAACTTTACGCAATTTTAAATTCATATGCAGTCCTTAAAAATGTTCTGGAGGGTCTAGAGGTCAAAGAATAATTTTAGTGCCCCGTATGGGCAAAATTACTAAAATACCCTTGTTAAGGGTAAAATTTACAAAGTTAGGAAAAATTGGGAGGAGCAAGAACAAAAGGTTCCTGCTCATTCTGGAGGTGTTTTGATGCATGCATGAGTAGGCTGGCTCACCTTGAAAGAAAATGCACAGCATTGTATACTTTCAACGTGATATTGTTTTTTGAAAACTGTTTTGAGGAAACAGAGCCTCCTACGTGTTTTTATTGACATGTGACGTGCTAGAGCTCAGCTCGCACGATGTTGTCGATTTGTGTGATGCACGCATTAGTGTTGGAGCGAGAGCTCGCATTAGAGTTTTACATGCATAGGTGCTGGAGTCCAACTCGCACCAGATTCTTATATATATATGATTTTCGTGACAGGGTGTTAGAGTCTAACTCGCACCATATTTTTATATGATTTTGAGACAGGGTGTTAGAGCTTCGCTCGCACCAGATTTTTATACGATTTGCATACAGAGTGCTAGAGCTTAGCTCGCACTAGATTTACTTGATTTGATGAGAGTGCTGAGCATTGCTCGCACTGATTTTTTATGAGAACATGCGATGAGCCGTGCTTGGAGCATCGGGTAGACTGTGTGTCACCGATTAAATAGGCTCGCACGTGCGTTTTGAGACATGGCATGAGTATTGAGAAACAAAACCTCTGTGGGAAGCAGGCCAAGTAGGCTGGAGTACCTAGAGATATTATATGGGTTCACGGAGTACGATGTACCGTGCAAGTAGCATGGAGTACGATGTACCGTGTGGTATCTTCGGATACGGCATCTTCGGATGCAGCATCTTCGGATGCCGGGGATCGGATAAGACTGACAGGATGGACTGACCCACCTCCCGGGCGGTTCCCGATCATGGTGAGAACCCGCACACTAGGATCCGTGTAGCTGAGGAACTCCCGAGGACAGATATGGCCATAGTCCTAGTTATTGCCGTTATACAGATATTGCCTCCTCTCGCATGTCGACGATTTCGATGATTTAAACTGGGTTTTTAAACTAAATTTGCATGATGGTATTTCCATGCTTTTCAAATCCACGTGTGATGTAAACCGTTTTCATGGTTTTGTGTGAGTCAGGATCACCCGCAGGAGGGGTCGAGTCCTGACTTTATTGTGAAAATTTTAATTGAGAAAGAAATGATTTGTAATAATTGCATGTTGATTTTCCGTGCAAATGTGTTTTACATAACATCATAACGCATATCATTGTTTTAAAATGTGTGGAGAAAGGGTGGTTTATGCATGGCACCACGTTCATGTAGGTAGTATGGTTACCTACTTGTTCGTAGGATTGCCTTACTGAGCTTGATGTGCTCACCCCTTTCATTTTCTCCCACAGATAATCTCCAGTTGAAGTTTCGACGACTCAGTACTGCATTCCGGATATCCGCTGCTGCCCATCAACATAAGGTATATACACTTGTACATATTGTATCTACATAAGCATAGCACAGTAACATGTTTGTAAGTAACTTTAGGGGATGTATAAATATTGTAAACAAATATAAATGTAAGACCCGAATTTAAGTAAAATACAAAAATTAAATAAGAAAAGATGGGGGACGTATGAAGGAAGTCGGGTTAAATTAATCCCGGACACGTGTAAGGGCCAAATGGTCAAAAGATCGAAAGCCGGTATAATTTCGATAAGGGAATTTAATTAAAAATATGGATTTAAGAAATCTTGGTCAATAAAAGTGAAATAAAATTATTTCGGATTAAATTGATCAAGATAGTAATTTATGAAAATTAATCGAGATTTTTAGTTCGGAAAAAAAAAAATAATCCCGAAAATAATCGAAAAATATACCGAAAGGTCACCCGGGACAATATCCCGAAAATACGGAGAACTCATACCCGAAAAAGGATTAAAATAAATTAAATTAAATTAAATTAATTAATTAAGAATAAAATAATAATTTTAAGAGGTATTTGGGTAGTTTAATATATTTTATTGAATAGTAAAATAATTAAAATAAATAAAAATAATAATAAAATTGATAAAATAAGAAGAAAAAAAAAAAGTAATTGAAACAAAAAAAAGGGGGGGTCGGGGAGAGAGAAAGAAAGAAACAGAAACAGAAAAGCAGAGAAACGGAAGCTGTGTCGGGGGAAGAGGCCGAACGACCACCGGCGATCCCTGTCCCAGGCCGCCCACCGGAAAAGGAAGCCCGACGCCCGACGAACACGATGGTACCGGCGGTGCAGCTTACCGACGCCGGAGGAAGCCGAACGGAGGGAGAGAAACCCACGGGGAAAACGGTGTCGGTGCCGGCGATCCACGGCAGCTGGAGGCGATCGGCGGGTACCGATGTGACCAGGAGGAGGAGCCGGTCCTTTTGAGACCGATATTGGCCGACGAAATTGCCGGAATCCGCCGGATCGAGAGGAGACAGCCGCGAGGGGAGAAGAGGAGATTCCCGGCGATCGGCGGCGATTCAGGCTCGGCCACCCCTAGCCGAATGTCCCCGAGGCCAAGGCGAGTCGATCGGTGGTAGCCACAACCGTCGAAGTGGCCGGAAAACGCCGGAAACGGCGGAGGAAAGGAAATGGGTCCGACGGCCGAGGGAGAACTGCCGGACCGGCGGCGTTCCGGCGAGCTTGACCCAAACTGAGGGCAGATCTGAGACGCGGACAACCTCACGGAGCCACTGGCGGTGGAAGCCGGCGGAGAACCGGCCGGCAAGGTGGTGAACCGGCGGTGAACCGGCCGAACCGGAGTGAACCGGCGGTCTGAACCGGTCCGAACCGGACTGAACCGGTTCAGCCAAAAAGAGGAGAAAAAGGGGAGAAAAAGGGAAAAGGAAAAAGAGGAAAAAAATTGGGGAAAATTTCGGTGATGCAATCGAGCTTCGGGTAAGTCGATAAGCGGTCAAATTGACCCGATTTAAATTTGGAATATTTTATTTAATTAAATTTCGACCGAAAAGTTTACCCGAAAATGTAATTAATTGTGTAGCTCGACGATTGGCATCCACAGAGGGCTCGAGACAGTCTCGATTTGAGGACTAGCATGGAATCTCGGGTAAGTGATCCCTATTTACGACAATTACCTCGTTATGCGTGATATTGATTTAAATTCCGCATAAATTGAATTAAATTATGGAAATTTAGATAATTGTCGTAAATAGTGAATTTAGCTATTCGAGAGCTAGGACGAGGCCCAATAAATTATTGGTGGGCCCAATGAGCCCAATAGGCCTCGATAAAGAGAAAACTAAGTGGAAAACGGGCTTAAGGCCGATTAAGGCCCATTAAGGTGCAATCGGGCCCAATAGGGGAAAATGGGCCCAGCGATTTAAATTAAGCCCAGAAAAGTATTAAATACAATTAAATTGTATAATATCTGACCTGAGGAATATTAATACGCAGTTCCGGGCGTCTGATTGGGAGCATATCGGACTGCGCGACGAGACGACAAGGGAAAAGAAAAAGGTCAGACTCGACGAGAATCGAGGTAAGGGAATTCTGCGGACTGCTAGAGGTAACAGTACGCAATTTTACATTCATATGCAGTCCTTTAAAACTAATTGAAGGGTCTAGAGGTCGAAAAACAATTTTAGTGCCCCGTATGGGCAAAATTACTAAAATACCCTTGCTAAGGGTAAAATTCTAAAAAATTTAAGAAAAATTGGGAGGAGCAAGAACAAGAGGTTCCTGCTCGTTCTGGAGGTATTTCAACGCATGCATGAGTAGGCTGGCTCACCTTGAAAGAAAATGCATAGCATTGCATATCTTAACTGATGTGATTTCTGTGAAAACTATTTGGAAATAACCGAGCCGCCTACATGTTTTTATTTACATGTGACGTGCTAGAGCTCAGCTCGCACGATGTTTGACTTGTGTGATGCATGCATTAGTGCTGGAGCGAGAGCTCGCACTAGAGTTTTACATGCATAGGTGCTAGAGTCTAACTCGCACCAGATTTCACATGCTTTTGCGTGACATGGTGCTAGAGTCTAACTCGCACCAGATTTTACATGATTTTCATGACAGGGTGCGGGAGTTTAACTCGCACCAGATTTTATAAGATTTTCATACGATTTGTATACAGAGTGCTGAGCCTAGCTCGCACTAGTTTTACTGGATTTGTGGAGTAGCGCTGTCTGCCCTTGGAGTCAGCCAAAAGGCCCAACAGGCTCAATAGACCTCTTAAGTAGGGTGAGAGTGAGGGATGAGGTTGGCGGCCTTGTGGAGATGTAAAGCGGGCTCTGCCAAGTTTACTTGATTTGATGAGAGTGCTGAGCATCGCTCGCACTGATTCTTAAGAGAACATACAATGAGCCGTGCTTGGAGCATCGGGTAGACTGTGTGTCACCGATTTAATAGGCTCGCACGTGCGTTTTGAGACATGGCAACGAGTATTGAGTTATGAAAACCTCTGTGGGAAGCAGGCCAATTGGGCTGGAGTACCTAGAGTGATATGGGTCCATGGAGTACGATGTACCGTGCAAGTAGCATGGAGTACGATGTACCGTGGGGTATCTTCGGATGCGGTATCTTTGTGATACAGAGTATCTTCGGATACGGTATCTTTGTGATACGGGGTATCTTCGGATACGGCATCGACGGATGCGTGAGATCGGATAAGACTGACGGGTTGGATTGACCCACCTCCTGGGCAGTTCCCGATCAGGGTGAGACCTCGCACACTGGGATCCGTGAAGCTAGAGGACTCACGAGGACATATTGGCCAGTCCTGGTTATTACCGATATACAGTATTGCCTAGTCTCGTATCTTGTATATATATACGTATGTTTTCGATACCGATGCTTTTGAGAAATTCTATTTCCATGGTTTTGTGTGAGTCAGGATCACCCGAAGGAGGGGTCGAGTCCTGACTTCATTGTGAAATTTTTAAAGAGAAAGAAATGATTTAAAATAATTGCATGTTGAGTTTTCCGTGCAACTGGATTTACATAACATCACAACATCATATCATATGTTTTAAAATGTGTGGAGAAAGGGTGGTTTATGCATGGCACCACGTTCATGTAGGTAGTATGGTTACCTACTTGTTCGTAGGATTGCCTTACTGAGCTTGATGTGCTCACCCCTTTCATTTTCTCCCACAGATGATCTCCAGTTGAAGTTGAGGCGACTCAGTACTGCATTCCGGATATCCGCTGCTGCCCATCAACATAAGGTATATACACTTGTACTTATTGTATCTACATAAGCATAGCACAGTAACATGTTTGTAAGTAACTTTAGGGGATGTATAAATAATATAACAACTATAAATGACTGGAGAAGAAATAAGTACTGGGGTAGATGTATGGTGGGACTGGCATTGACGCACAGCCCAATTAGTAGTGGAGTGTTGGTCACGATTCGAGGACAGGTAAGAATTAAGTAAGAAAATAAACAAAAACGCGAAAAATTCACTCTGATTTTTGGATAGTTGGGTCGTGACAATTATTTTGGTATCAGAGCCTAATTGGTCTGATGTGTGTCAGTGTCAGAAGTTAGGAAATTACATCCCCGTGTTACTGTGCTTAGTTAGATACAATAGTGTATATCGAGATGGGCTTGACTAAGAAATGGTTGAGAATGCAGGAATGCTTAACATGAGTCGCGAAAAATGAGATAGTGCACGAGGCAGAGGTCGTAGAGGTAGACCTGAGTCTGCTAAGTCGTGCTGAGTTTGACTTATGAGAACCAGTGTGAAATTAAAATGGAGGCTAATGTTGAAAATGCCTCACAGAGTTCGACAGAGTGATCGGACAGTATTGAGACACGCTTCGCGAGATTGGAGCGGAGTGTGGAGATTACTTGAGGAGCAAATTGCTCAGATCATGTATGAGATCAGAGGGCGCAGCGGAACAGTGGTGGAAACCCGCTCGACCCATCTTAAGAGTTGAGATGAGAAATATCTTGGACATATTCCGGTGACAGGATATCCCGGACATGATTTAAAGGACATTTCAGATTAAAGTCCTTATTCTGACCCAGAGGATTTGATTGATTGACGAGTAGGAGGACTCGATTATATTCTGGGTAGATATTACCTCGACACTATGAACAAGTGACAGTCGAGATGTCTAAAAGTTCATGAAAGGGCTCGACTTTTCAATTAGAGTCTGATTGGCCCGTGAGATATTACCTATACCGAGGCAGTGCACAGATTTACAGTTGGGTAAGTGAGAATATAAATTGCACGCCTCTGAGATTGGGAAAGGTAATGAGGGCTGAAATAGAGACATAAAAGAGAATCGAGAAATGACAAAGATGTTGAATGAGAAAAATAGAAATTGGTAAGAGATTAGATTTGACGAGTTATGGAGTAAGATAATTGGTAAGACCCCAGTGTATCTAATTTTGGCACTCTTGAGGGGTATTGTGATTGGAGGACCCTGACCTGCTACGAAGCAGAGTAGCAGTGTCATTACTGTGGAATGTGTGGTAGATACCACAGAAGGAAGGTTTATACCTACATGGTATTGATGAAATGGCCGTTAAGTGTGGTAAGACGGACCATTAATTTTGATTGCTCAGAGTTGAGCGAGATTTTCCCACAGGAAAGTAAAGAGACAGGGAGAAAAATTTCGTTGATATAGCTGTAACGAAGAGGGAGGACATAGCCGAAAAGAAAAAGGAAAGTAGGCTGTTGGACGAAGGCGAGAGGATGTCTTGGACCAGGACACTATTGATGATTCATGGATGTGGTGTAAGATACCACACTTGTTATGAATAACGAAGTACATATGTTCATTGATCCTGGTGCCACACATTTATTCATACCGCCTTCATTCACATATAAGTGAGTAAAAGGCACGAATGCCTACATCATTGGGCAAATACAGATAAATGAGTACCCCAATAGAGGAGGATTAATTAACGGAATATGGCTATGGAGATTTTAAGTTGAAAACAGGGGTGAAAACATCCCTGAAAAGTATATTGTAAGTGTTGACAGGTGATAAAAAGGGATGCAACAGTTGAAATTAAAGGAGAAAAGGATTGTACTCACGAAATGAATAATGACAAGAGTTTCGTTATAATTGATACGCAAAGGAGAAGATCTTCGAGATAAGATAGATCCTAAGTACAAGATGTATTGGAGTAGAGATATATGCTAGATAAGGAATACCCTTAATATACGAAGTCATTAGGATTAATGCAATTAGTAGCGAATACAAATTATAACCAAGGACAAGATGGGTATAACCATAACCAGTGGTTGTGGTTAAGTCTGAAGGCTAATAAAGGTATTTCAAAATACCTCCCCGCCTGAAGACTTGACAGCGTCTAAAAGTATATATATATATATAACCTATAACGTGAAATCGATCGGCGTAATAGATACCTTTAGCATTAGGATACCATTACTAAGACGATAAGAATATAAAAAAACTCGACAAATCATAAAGGTTAACATATTAAAATTTAATAAGAGCCGTTAAGATGAGAAAAGGAAATGACGCAGGTTAGTACCTGAAAATGTAAGCGGTTGAGAAGGATCTTATACGCTTATGCGTAAATAAGTCAAGGATTGGACCGAATTGTAATCAGCAGTAACGGTGATATGCTGGGTGTAGTTAAAGCCTAGGGCGAATTATAAGCAACAATTGGCAAATGACTTTTACAATGGGTTGCTGCGAGTTCAAAAAGGATATACTTTGTTGACACGTTTAATTATGAAAACGTGGTCATTGAATAAGATGATAAATAAGATGATTGATGTGACGTGAATTTGGCGTGATGAAGTATGAACTGACCACCGTGATTAATTTCACCATACCCAACAGCTCAAGAGGTTCTCAGTGAGTATGAATACCTCGAAATAATGAATGAGCTGTGTATTGATGTATAATGGGAAGATACCCATGATTTAAAACTGGCAACAGTATTTGTACCGAGGATATGGTACTATTATGTACAGGGTGAGAAATTATGGATATGCACTGATCATAAAGCCCGAGTATCTGTTTTTACAGAAAGGCGAATATGAGAATACATAGTGGGTTAGAGCTTCTGAGAGGTTTTGATTGTGAAAAAAATTGTACCACCCAGGAAAGGCTAATGTGATGGCTGATGCCTCGAGTAGAAAGAGCCTCGGGATGGTACCACACATGATGGTCAGGGAGCGTGAGCTGCGAGATGCAGTTGTGAGCCTCAGTAAAGATGTGATCCCTTCTGATGATGACAGTGATTGGTATGATTGTGTGACAGCTAGCCTGATGACTAGTACCGGATGAGAGTGCCCGGATTTGCCAGGCTTAGCGTGATGATCAACCGGATGTCGATAGTTTGGGTCTGATTCAGAAGGGTACAGTGATAGAGATCACAGAGAGTATGATAATGATTTATAGAGAGGCTCAGAGACAGTATGAGTGCTCCCCAGGACCACAGTTGATGAGATAGTAATATTGTCAGAAGCTCACTCTTCGGGATATACAGTGCATACGGAAAGTAAAGAAATATATCGAAATCTCGAAAAGGGTATAGGTGGTCAGATATGAAAAGAGATGTGGAGAGGTTGTAAAAAGTGCCTAGTGTGTGTCAGCAGAGTAAGGTAGAGTATTAAAAGTCTGCAGAGTTATTGCAGCACCTACCTATATCGACACGGCACGAAAAACGAGAGCAAGTCTCCATAAATGTCGTGATGGGTTATAGAGGACCCGGATAAATCAGGAGACTATTCGGATGATAGTCGCCAAATTGATTAAGTCTACCCACCTTCTAGTTATGAACTCCCCAGATACTCAGAGTGTGTATGAGGATTTATGTGTAAGGCAGTTTGTGGAACATTATGTAACGTTCCAGTGAGCATGGTATCATATAGGGATTCCCACTCCACTTCCTACCTCTGGAATATATTTAAGGAAGCTATGGGAACCCGACTGAGTATTAGCACAGCTTTCCATCCTCAGACAGATGGTCAGTCAGAGAGGACTGTACAAGTCCTGGAGGATCCGATGAAAGCGTGTGCCATTGATTTTATAAGCTCCTGGAATGATCAGTTGATTTCTAATTGAAGTCGCCAATAACGACAATTGGCAATTGAGTATCGGGATAACAAGTTATGAGACAGTGTATAGCTGTAGGGGCTGTTCCCCAAATTGGATAAGAAAAGTGGGTGACAGATAGAATCATTCTGATTTTGGATAATAAGTCTCTGAGGATGTTTATTTAAGGTTGAGAGATTAAGAACACCTCAGAGCAGATAGACAAGTATTGGAATTCACCCTTGGTGAATTAATATGGTTGAATTAGCTTGTCCTAAGAGAATAAGGACATAGCGAGCTTTTGGAAGAAGGTAAATTGAGTTGTGCTGGATGAAAGATTTTGAGAGATTAGACAAGTGGGAGATAAGACCTGTAGGTTGGTGTTATCACCCGAGTTAACAGGCACCCACAATGTGTCTCAGCTTTTGATGCTTCGAAAATGCTATCCAGATCCAGCGTAGGTGATAGGATATGAGATTCAAAAGTTCAGTTTGAGGAAAATACAAGTATATTGAAGAAGTTGATTCGGGCATTAAACAGGAAAGAGAAAGTATTGGGGTTTAAGATGATCCCCCTAATTAAAGTCCTTTGGTAGTAATACACTCCGGAGAAGGTTACATAAGAATTTAAGAGTATGATACAATCGATATACCCGGAGTGGTATATGGACTCATATGGCTTGGTTCTAATTTGGAGGACCAAATTTCCTTAAGTGGGGGAGAGTTGTAAGACCCGAATTTAAGTAAAATACAAAAATTAAATAAGAAAAGATGGGGGACGTATGAAGGAAGTCGGGTTAAATTAATCTCGGACACGTGTAAGGGCCAAATGGTCAAAAGATCGAAAGCCGGTATAATTTCGATAAGGGAATTTAATTAAAAATATGGATTTAAGAAATCTTGGTCAATAAAAGTGAAATAAAATTATTTCGGATTAAATTGATCAAGATAGTAATTTATGAAAATTAATCGAGATTTTTAGTTCGAAAAAAAAAAAATAATCCCGAAAATAATCGAAAAATATACCGAAAGGTCACCCGGGACAATATCCCGAAAATACGGAGAACTCATACCCGAAAAAGGATTAAAATAAATTAAATTAAATTAAATTAATTAATTAAGAATAAAATAATAATTTTAAGAGGTATTTGGGTAGTTTAATATATTTTATTGAATAGTAAAATAATTAAAATAAATAAAAATAATAATAAAATTGATAAAATAAGAAGAAAAAAAAAAGTAATTGAAACAAAAAAAAAAAGGGGGGTCGGGGAGAGAGAAAGAAAGAAACAGAAACAGAAAAGCAGAGAAACGGAAGCTGTGTCGGCGGAAGAGGCCGAACGACCACCGGCGATCCCTGTCCCAGGCCGCCCACCGAAAAAGGAAGCCCGACGCCCGACGAACACGATGGTACCGGCGGTGCAGCTTACCGACGCCGGAGGAAGCCGAACGGAGGGAGAGAAACCCGCGGGGAAAACGGTGTCGGTGCCGGCGATCCACGGCAGCTGGAGGCGATCGGCGGGTACCGATGTGACCAGGAGGAGGAGCCGGTCCTTTTGAGACCGATATTGGCCGACGAAATCGCCGGAATCCGCCGGATCGGGAGGAGACAGCCGCGAGGGGAGAAGAGGAGATTCCCGGCGATCGGCGGCGATTCAGGCTCGGCCACCCCTAGCCGAATGTCCCCGAGGCCAAGGCGAGTCGATCGGTGGTAGCCACAACCGTCGAAGTGGCCGGAAAACGCCGGAAACGGCGGAGGAAAGGAAATGGGTCCGACGGCCGAGGGAGAACTGCCGGACCGGCGGCGTTTCGGCGAGCTTGACCCAAACCGAGGGCAGATCTGAGACGCGGACAACCTCACGGAGCCACTGGCGGTGGAAACCGTCGGAGAACCGGCCGGCAAGGTGGTGAACCGGCGGTGAACCGGCCGAACCGGAGTGAACCGGCGGTCTGAACCGGTCCGAACCGGACTGAACCGGTTCAGCCAAAAAGAGGAGAAAAAGGGGAGAAAAAGGGAAAAGGAAAAAGAGGAAAAAAATTGGGGAAAATTCCGGTGATGCAATCGAGCTTCGGGTAAGTCGATAAGCGGTCAAATTGACCCGATTTAAATTTGGAATATTTTATTTAATTAAATTTCGACCGAAAAGTTTACCCGAAAATGTAATTAATTGTGTAGCTCGACGATTGGCATCCACAGAGGGCTCGAGACAGTCTCGATTTGAGGACTAGCATGGAATCTCGGGTAAGTGATCCCTATTTACGACAATTACCTCGTTATGCGTGATATTGATTTAAATTCCGCATAAATTGAATTAAATTATGGAAATTTAGATAATTGTCGTAAATAGTGAATTTAGCTATTCGAGAGCTAGGACGAGGCCCAATAAATTATTGGTGGGCCCAATGAGCCCAATAGGCCTCGATAAAGAGAAAACTAAGTGGAAAACGGGCTTAAGGCCGATTAAGGCCCATTAAGGTGCAATCGGGCCCAATAGGGAAAAATGGGCCCAGCGATTTAAATTAAGCCCAGAAAAGTATTAAATACAATTAAATTGTATAATATCTGACCTGAGGAATATTAATACGCAGTTCCGGGCGTCTGATTGGGAGCATATCGGACTGCGCGACGAGACGACAAGGGAAAAGAAAAAGGTCAGACTCGATGAGAATCGAGGTAAGGGAATTCTGCGGACTGCTAGAGGTAACAGTACGCAATTTTACATTCATATGCAGTCCTTTAAAACTAATTGAATGGTCTAGAGGTCGAAAAACAATTTTAGTGCCCCGTATGGGCAAAATTACTAAAATACCCTTGCTAAGGGTAAAATTCTAAAAAATTTAGGAAAAATTGGGAGGAGCAAGAACAAGAGGTTCTTGCTCGTTCTGGAGGTATTTCAACGCATGCATGAGTAGGCTGGCTCACCTTGAAAGAAAATGCATAGCATTGCATATCTTAACTGATGTGATTTCTGTGAAAACTATTTGGAAATAACCGAGCCGCCTACATGTTTTTATTTACATGTGACGTGCTAGAGCTCAGCTCGCACGATGTTTGACTTGTGTGATGCATGCATTAGTGCTGGAGCGAGAGCTCGCACTAGAGTTTTACATGCATAGGTGCAAGAGTATAACTCGCACCAGATTTCACATGCTTTTGCGTGACATGGTGCTAGAGTCTAACTCGCACCAGATTTTACATGATTTTCATGACAGGGTGCGGGAGTTTAACTCGCACCAGATTTTATAAGATTTTCATACGATTTGTATACAGAGTGCTGAGCCTAGCTCGCACTAGTTTTACTGGATTTGTGGAGTAGCGCTGTCTGCCCTTGGAGTCAGCCAAAAGGCCCAACAGGCTCAATAGACCTCTTAAGTAGGGTGAGAGTGAGGGATGAGGTTGGCGGCCTTGTGGAGATGTAAAGCGGGCTCTGCCAAGTTTACTTGATTTGATGAGAGTGCTGAGCATCGCTCGCACTGATTCTTAAGAGAACATACAATGAGCCGTGCTTGGAGCATCGGGTAGACTGTGTGTCACCGATTTAATAGGCTCGCACGTGCGTTTTGAGACATGGCAACGAGTATTGAGTTATGAAAACCTCTGTGGGAAGCAGGCCAATTGGGCTGGAGTACCTAGAGTGATATGGGTCCATGGAGTACGATGTACCGTGCAAGTAGCATGGAGTACGATGTACCGTGGGGTATCTTCGGATGCGGTATCTTTGTGATACAGAGTATCTTCGGATACGGTATCTTTGTGATACGGGGTATCTTTGTGATACGGTATCTTCGTGATACGGGGTATCTTCGGATACGGCATCGACGGATGCGTGAGATCGGATAAGACTGACGGGTTGGATTGACCCACCTCCTGGGCAGTTCCCGATCAGGGTGAGACCTCGCACACTGGGATCCGTGAAGCTAGAGGACTCACGAGGACATATTGGCCAGTCCTGGTTATTACCATATACAGTATTGCCTAGTCTCGTATCTTGTATATATATACGTATGTTTTCGATACCGATGCTTTTGAGAAATTCTATTTCCATGGTTTTGTGTGAGTCAGGATCACCCGAAGGAGGGGTCGAGTCCTGACTTCATTGTGAAATTTTTAAAGAGAAAGAAATGATTTAAAATAATTGCATGTTGAGTTTTCCGTGCAACTGGATTTACATAACATCACAACATCATATCATATGTTTTAAAATGTGTGGAGAAAGGGTGGTTTATGCATGGCACCACGTTCATGTAGGTAGTATGGTTACCTACTTGTTCGTAGGATTGCCTTACTGAGCTTGATGTGCTCACCCCTTTCATTTTCTCCCACAGATGATCTCCAGTTGAAGTTGAGGCGACTCAGTACTGCATTCCGGATATCCGCTGCTGCCCATCAACATAAGGTATATACACTTGTACTTATTGTATCTACATAAGCATAGCACAGTAACATGTTTGTAAGTAACTTTAGGGGATGTATAAATAATATAACAACTATAAATGACTGGAGAAGAAATAAGTACTGGGGTAGATGTATGGTGGGACTGGCATTGACGCACAGCCCAATTAGTAGTGGAGTGTTGGTCACGATTCGAGGACAGGTAAGAATTAAGTAAGAAAATAAACAAAAACGCGAAAAATTCACTCTGATTTTTGGATAGTTGGGTCGTGACAATAAATGACTGGAGAATAAATAAGTTAGATGGTAATGGTATGGTGGGACTGGCATTGACGCACAGCCCAATTATTAGTGGAGTGTTTGTCACGATTCGAGGACAGGTAAGAATTTAAGTAAGAAAATAATAAAATGCGAAAAATTAACTCTGATTTTTAGGTAGTTTGGGTCGTGACAAGGAGCTTTAACGTGTAAGATGGAGGAGGACGCATACAGTTTGTTGGACAATATGGCAACCAACAATTATCAGAAGGTTGCTAGAATTTATGAGTTTGATGCGTTATCTAACTTGACCTCTCAAATTACCACTTTTATGAAGAAAGTAGAATCTCTTAGTACCCGGCTTAGTTCTACCCTTAGTTCTAGCCTTGTTTTAGCTGTCCAAAGTCCTTTCATCTCATGTACTGTGTGGTGGTACACGCTTTATTGATAGGTGCCCATTGAACCTAGAATCTGTTTAGTACGTTGACTCACTTCAGAGGCAATAGAACAATCCATACTCTAGCACCTACAATCATGGATGGAGGAATCAACCTAATCTTTCTTGGAGTCAAAATCAAGGGTAGTCATCCAGTTCTAGACCTTTGGGACCCCTTCGTTTCCAACCTTAATCCACATGTATACCATCACCTCTATAACTCCCACATCATCGTTTCATCCTTCCCATCAGTCACATCTATTTTAGCATCATCCATCACCACCAATGCAGCCCCAGCACATGTGTAAACACCGTAAATGTTTCATGTACTTGGTCTTAACCATGAATAATAACGTAGCCATTGGAATTAAAGGCATGATTCCTTAAGTTAAAGATTTAATTTAAAATTGTATCATTGCATTAAATAAAGTACATTAGCCCTAAGAATAAATGAATATGGATATATGTGAATATAAATATCTGTATCTATATATACATTAATGTATATACATATGTATATATGTATATATATATATACACAACTGCTGCCAAAACCACCTACCGTATTCACATATAAGGATTATATATATAAGTGATAATGCATGGTAAGAAAGGAAATTGAATTGACCAAAACTGTGTAGCAGTAGGTAGAGATTCGCATAACAGACAGTAGCATGGGTGATAGGTGACTGATGAAGGGAGGAAATGATCGGTAAGGAGACGGTCAGAGAAAGGACAGAGATGGAAGGATAGAAATGTTGCTGCCTTGTTTGACACTGATGGAAAAAGAAAACAAGAAGAGGTCCATACATAAGAGCGCATAGGAAAGATGGAGAGAGAGATAGTGGAAATGAAGCAGGAAACGTGAAAGAAATAAAAAAACAAAATAGTGAGCAATTGAGACGATGGTGGAAAAACTGAGGGATGTAGTGTGAAATCAACAGGTTGTTTGTGAAAGGAAATGAAGAGGTGAGAGCAGTTGACATGGGCCTAAAACACGAAAAGGATGGAGTATAAGGGAGACATGTGAAGGCTCGGCAATGAAGAGAAAAGGAAGGAAGGAAGAAACCGAGAAAGCTGAAGTGTAACAGAAGCAGAAAACAGAACTGAAGCAGGATGGTGTTGTGCATCATTATAGAGGAAATCCATCCTCTGCGAGGAGAAAGAAATAGGCGAGAAAGAGAAAGAAACCGAAACTGAAGAACGACGAAGAGGAAGAAAGACGTTGGAGTCGCGAGAGTGAAAACTGAATTGTGGTATTCAGGGAGAGCAGAGGCTAAAGGTAGGGAAGCTCTGCTCTGGTAACAGGAGAGAAATGATGGAGAGCAGTTAAGGCAGTAAACTGAAACATGAGAAGGCGAAGGCAATGAAGAGCTGAAACAGAAACTCGAGGTAGTGCAGTAGGAGGAGAGGAAGGAAGCTGGAAACGAGACCGAGAGGGAGACGTAAGGGTAAAAAAAAACTGATGCTGATGCAGAGAGCGAAACAGAGCAGAGAACATGGATATCGGGTAGGAGCAGTGGCGAGAGGTCAAGGTTGGAAGGAAGATGACGATAGTGTGGTAAAAAACTGGACAATGAACGGTGGCAGAATCAGGGAGAATGAAGGGGGAAATTGCAGCGACGAGAATAATGGAAGACGATGAACAGTACAACGAGGATGATGGGCTGCGAAGAAGAAGGAAAAATGAACGAAAAGAAATGAAAAAAAAAGAAGAAAAGAAAAGAAAGATGAGTGAATATATATATATGCATATGTATATATATATATATATATATATATATATATTATACAAAATTTTTTGGAGTAGAGATATTGAAGATAGAATAGAGTGCACAGAGAATTTGGGAAACTGGAGGGAAAGACAGTTTGGAAATATTTATGCAAATATTAATTTGTAATTTCAGAGAAATAAACCTATTAGAGCGAACCTGCTGACCCGCACCATTGAGGCATAAAGGAACCACTTGTCACGAACAAAAAATCAGAGTAAATTTTTCATTTTTATTTTATACTTACCTGTCCTCTGATCGTAACCACATTCCACTAACAATTGGGCTGTGCGTCAATGCCAGTCCCATCATTCATTCACCATATAACTTAATTCCTTATTAAAGGAAAGGTAAACACATGAGTTTTTCACTAATTCTTTCCCATTCATTTATAAGTGTTTACTGTGTCTATACATCCCCGAAAATTACTTACAAACATGTTATTATGCTATTCTTATTTAGATACAATATGTACAAGTGTATACAGCTCAAGTGATGGGCAGTAGCGGATATCAGGAATGCACTACTCAGTCACCTCAAAGTCTACTAGAAATGATCTGTGTGAGAAAATGAAAGGGGTGAGCACATCAAGCTCAATAAGGCAATCCTACGAACAAGTAGGTAATGATAGAACCTACATGAATGCGGTGCCATGCATCAACCACCATTTCTCCACACAATTTTCAAATAGATGCTAAAATTCATGATGTCATGTAAAACAAGTTCACATATGGATTTCAAAGAGCATGGAAAACTCAACATGTAAATCCATTTAAATCATTTCATTCTCGTTAAAATTTCACAACACAGCTAGGACTCAACCCCTCCCTCGGGTTTTCCTGACTCATATAAAATCATGAAATCCGATGCTTTTCAAAGTAATAGTAACATGAAACACAATGAATGACATGTAAAACCAGTTTACATCACGTCTGGGTTTAAATAGCATGAAAATAACGTCATGCAAATTTCAGTTTAAATCCCAATTTCATTCTTATCAAAATCACATCTCAGTCAGGATTCAACCCCTCCCTCGGGTGATCCAAACTCACGCAAAAATCTACAAAACTTGATTCTAAAAAACATCAAGTACTAACATGTGAGACTAGGCAATATATGTAAATCTCAGGCAAATAACCAGGACTATGGCCATATGTCCTTGTGATCTCACCGCTACACGGATCTTGTGTGCGGGGTCTCAGCACTATCGGGAACGACCTCGGGAGGTGGGTCAGTCCATCCAGTTTATCCTATTCGATAACTCGCATCCGAAGATACCACTCGCATCCGGAGATGCACATAATCAATCCCAGCACGGTACAAAGTACTCCATGCTACTTGCACAGTACAACGTACTCCGTGGACCCATATCTGATATCCACAATCGTGCTTGTCTCAAAATGCACATGCGAGAATATTTAATCGATGTGACACACAGTCTACCCGACAGTCCAAGCATGGCTCATCGCATGTCCCATAAAATCAGTGCAAGCAATACTCCAGGACTCTCATAAAATCAATGAAAATCTCGTGCGAGCAAAGCTCCAGCACGTGTTTCATAAAATCTCATAAGATCTAGTGCAAGCTAAGCTCCAGCACTGATAAAATCATGTAAAACTAGTGCGAGCTAGGCTCCAGCACTGTGTCATAAAAATCAAATGAAAATTTGGTGTGAGTTAGACTCCAACACCCTGTTACGAAAATCATATGAAAATCTGGTGCGAGTTAGACTCCAGCACCTATGCCTATAAAACTCTAGTGCGAACCCTTGCTCCAGCACTAATGCATGCATCACATAAATCAAAACTCATGCGAGCTAAGCTCTAGCACATCACACTTTCATAAAATCACGTAGGCGGCTCTGTTATCTCAAAACAATTCCAAAAGAATTCACATTGTTGAAAATATACAATGCTATGCATTTTTATTTTAAAAGCTAGCCAGCCTACTCATGCACGTGTCAAAACACCTCAAAAACAAGCATGAACCTCTTATTCATGCTCCTCCCCGCTTTTCCTAATTTTGAAAAATTTACCCTTCACAGGGGTATTTTGGTCATTTACCCATCCAGACACAAAAAAAATTATTTTAAATCTAGACCCTTCAAACAATTTTAGGCAATATAAATGATGTCGAAATTGGGTAAAGTTACCTTTAGCAGTCCGTAAAATTCTCTTACTTGGAATCACGTGCTAGCTTATCCTGTCTCGACCGTACTAGGTCTCTTAGTCCAATTCGCTCCAAACTAAGTCTACGGAGCTGCATATAACTACATCTTTGGGTCAATTCTAATATAGTTATCAGTATTTCACTCTTACCGATCGAATCAAAAACACTGGGCATGTTTTACTTTATTGGGCCCGATTGCATATTAAAAGGCCTCGACCCATTTTCAGCCCTTTTCCACTTATTAAATCCCTTCTTTAGATCTATTAGGCTCTCAATACCCATTGAGCTTCATTCCAAACTCTTTGGATAGCCCGTATATCATTTACGACAGTTAATTCAAAAATTTGAATATAATTTATTTTATGCAGAATTTAATCTGTAAAATCCGTAAAATAATCTTAACTATGCATTAAGGATTCAAATTGTCGTAATTAAATTGTACTTACCCAATACTATGCGGCGTATAAAAATTGGAGCTCAATGGGCTCTCGTTCGGGCTCTGTCGTAGAACTGCACCATTAGATTAATCCAGGTTAATTTTCCTTAAATAAAATATTAAATTTATTTCCAGAATATACCCGTAGGTCAATCTCGACCATTGGTCGACCTACCTGAATCTCGAGACGTCCCTGGTAAATTTCTTTTATTTTTTCCCTTTTCTTTATTTTCCTTTCCTTCCTTTTCCTTCCCTTTTCCTTCCCCTTTCCTCTAGGCCAAAACAGTACCGTTTCAGTTCCTCGCCGTTGCCGACGTTCCCGGCCATTTCGTCGGTCGCTACCAGTACCAAAAGGACCGGCTCTTCCTCCCAATCACACTCAGCTGCCGTGGATCGTTGGAACCGAGTCCGTTTCTCCCGTTGGCTTTTCCTCCTCCGTTCGTCGGATTTCGACGTCATCACGACGCGTCACCGGTGCTGATGGGTTCGCCTGAACGTCCTCTCTCTCTTCTCCGACCCTCGTCTGGTCTCGTCAATCGTCGATGGGTCGTCGGGGTTGGGCCACGTGTGTCTATGTTTTCCGTTTCTTTGGTTTTTCTCTCCCTTCGATTCAGATTCCGATTTTCTCTTCTTTTTTTATTATTATTATTTATAATTTATTTTATTATTATTATAATCATTAAAATACTCTTAAAAATCGCAAAATATCTATTAAAAATTATATTTTATTTAAATTAATTAATTTAGTTTTTTATTTTATTTTAACCCTTTTTTTCGGTATATTTTCTTCGTATTTTCGGGATATTGTCCCGAGTGAATTTTTGGTAAATCTTTTTATAATTCTGGATCTTGATCAATTGGACTCGAAATTTGATAATTTCCTCATTATTGATCAAGATTTCTCAATTCCATATTTTTAATGAAATCTTCTTATCGAATTTATATCGGATTTTGGTCTTTTGACCATTTTACCCTTCTACACGTTCGGAACCAATTTAGACCGACTTTCCTTCTTAGACCCACTATAATTTCTCATTTAAAATTTGTATCTCTATCCAGACAATTCAAATCTCATAAATTAAATTTGAAACTGCTTAAATGTCCATTTTCGGATTTTTACGTACGTTCAACTACTTCATTCATATTTATATGATCAAAATCATCCGTCTTATGATTCCATTAACATATAACAATATCCATACAATGTGTGAATCATAAGGAAATATGTTAAAGATTGGGTCTTACATAGTCTCCCCCACTTATGAAATTTGGTCCTCCAAATTAGAACCAAGTTAGTCTGTAAACCACTCCGGATACTTCACCTATATCATACTCTTACTCTCCAGCTCCTATTTAAATTCCTTCGAAGTGTAATACTGTCGAAAGACTTTAATTAGGGAGATCATCTTAAACATCAACACCTTCTCCTTTCTGTTTAATACCCGAATCTCATTATACCTTTGGAAAGAGAAACTTCCAAACACACTGATTCACACGATGAATCCTCACGATCCTCATCTCTTGTCAGCATAGCTTTTCTATCTGTTCTGAGGTGTTCTCATTCTTTCACAATCAGCTGAACACCCTTAGAGGATTATTATACTAGATCGGGAGTAATTTTGTATCTGTCACCCACTTCTTTCTATCTGTTCAGAAAAGTAACCCTTACGGCCAAACAATGCTTCACACAATGCCATATCGATACTCGAGTGATAACTATTGTTGTGGGTAATTTAGCTAATAACAAATGATCATTCCAGGAGCTTCTAACATCAATTGCACACGCTCTCATCATATCCTCAAGAACCCGTACAGTCCTCTCTGACTGACCATTTGTCTGAGGACGGAACGCTGTGCTCACACTCAATTGGGTCCCCATGGCTTCTTGAAACATGTTCCCAGAAGTGGGAAGTGAAGCGGGAATCCCTATTTGATACAATACTCCCTGGAATGCTACCTATTGTTCCACAATCTTCTTACTTATATAAATATGCTCACACACTTAGAGTATCTATGGCTTTCATAACCAGAAAGTGGGTATACTCAATCAATCTATCAATCATCACTCAAATAGCCTCATGATTCCTACGATCCCCTGTAACCTGTCACAAAATCCATGGTAACCTGCTCATACTTCTATGTCAAAATTGGTAGAGGCTGCAATAATCCTACAGACTTCTAGTGCTCTACCTTAATCTACTGACATATGAGACACTTCGCCACAACTCTCCGATATCTCTTTCATGTCTGACCACCAATACCCTTTTTTAAAAATTCGTATATATTTTATTGCTCAACGAATGCATTGTATATCCCAAATAGTGAGCTTCTGTCATTAATAATCTCAACAGATGTGGTCCTTAGAAGCCATTATTCTACCGCCAAGCCTCAGTAAGTCATCATCACTCACTGTGAACTATGTCACGGTACCCTTCTAAATCTGACCCACACTATTGGCACCTTGTTGATCATCACGCTAAGCCTGTCAAATTCGATCACTCAAATTCGATTCTAGTCTCAGGCTAGCTGTGACATAATCACTGTCAACATCAGAAGGGATCAAATCACTACTGAGGCTCACAAACTACTTTATAGCTCACGCTCCCTAACCGTTGCCATCCCGAGGCTATTTCTGCTCAAAGCATCAGCCATTACATTAGCCTTTCCTGGGTGGTACAATATATCACAATCATAATCATTTAGAAGCTCAAACCCTCATTGTTATTTCATATTCATTTCTTTTTATGAAAACAGATACTTGGGACTTTTATGATCAATGCATACCTGAAATTTCTCACCGTAAAAGTAGTGGCGCCATACCCTCAGTGAATTACTATGGCTACCAACTTTAAATCATGTGCCGGATAGTCCTTTCATGGTCCTTGAACTGTTTGGATCCATACGTGACTATCATCTTATTTTGCTTTAACACACAGCCCAATCTTGGTTTCAAGACATCCATATACCCTGAGAAAACCTCTTAATCTGTTGGGTATGGTGAGAATAAATGCAGTGGTCAGTTCATACTTCAATACACCAAAACTCCTGTCACGTCAATCATCCCATTCAAATACAACTTTTTCTAAGTTAAACGTGTCAACAAAGTAGTCCATTTCGAGAACTCTCAACAAATCATTTGTAAAAACAATTTCCAATTGTTGCTTATGATTTTCCCTGGACTTTAAATACACCTAAAATATCATCAATAAGGATGATAACAAATCGGTCCAGGTAAAGTTTAAATACCTCATTCATCAATGCCCTAACGAGTATAAAGAATTGTCTTGGGCACATCCACATTTCAAATTCTCAACGGAAAAAACCCAGACTTCCAATCGATCTAAAAAAATTTGCGCTCTTCGCAGCTAACCCAATGGATCATCCATAGTAGAACGAAATACTTATTCTTACGCCGATCCTGTCTGATTCGATAAATCAAGTTTAGTTTTCAACTTTTAGGCTCACTACCACAAAACAAATGTCAGTATGAGAAAAGAACCTTATCATAACTGAGTTCCACTAAATATTTTAATCACTCATATCCTTGACCTATGTACGCATAAACATATAATATCATTTAGAAATCGCTTCTATTCAAGATACTAACCTGCGTCATTTCCTTTTTCTCATATTAATAGCTTTTATAAAATTTTAATTTTTAAACCTTCATGATTAATCGAATTCTATATTTCTTTATCGTATAAGTAAAGGTATCCTAATTTTGAATGTATATATACTACGATTGTCGATTTCAATTTATAGGTTATGTGTACTTCTAGACGCTGTCCAGTCTTTAGGCCGGGAGGTATTTTAAAATACCTTTATTAACCCTCATACTTGACCACATGAACTGATTGTGGATATATCCCCCCTTATCCTTGGTTGCAATTCATATTCACTACATATCGCTTAATCCAAATTACTTCACATATCAGAGATATTCTTACCTTGCATACGCCTCTTATTCCAATATATCTTATATTCAGGATCTATCACATCTCAAAACTTATCTCATTTGGTATATCAACTATAATAAAACTCTTTCATTACTTGTTGAAACTTACTATACACTTTTCTAGGGTGAAACATCGCTATCTTAGAATAGCAATTTCAAAAACATAGTTTACAGCCAATCAATTTATTCCTCATATTACATCAAAACACTCATATTTCATAGAATGAGATTGGACCGCATGTTCCTTTCCCCCACTTTCAACTTACAATGTCTACCGACATATTCAATTAGCAGACTATCCTTCATTGGGGTGCTAACTATCAGCATTTCGCCTAATGATATAGGCTTCACATATTTCACTAACTTATATGTAAATGACGACGATATGAATAAATGTGTAGTACCAGAATCAATTAAAATAATTGCTTCAATAGTAACAATCAAGATGATACCTTACACCACATCAAATGAAGCATCAATAGTGTCCTAGTACAAGGCATACACTCGCCCTCATTCAACCGCCTATTTTCGTGGTAACTACCACACATCCAACACTACCTATTAGCAAGTCGGGGTCCTCCACTCACAATATCCATGTAAACACTGAAACTGGATACACTGGGGCTTACCAATCATCTTACCCCATAACTTACTAACTCTAAATTTCCTACCAAACCGTCTCTTTCCCGCTTTGACTTCTCTTTTATCCACTATTTCATTTTTGTCTCTATTTTGGCCCTTATTGCCTTTCTCAAACTCAGAGGGATGCAATTCTTAATCTTATTCACGCACTGTTATCTGCGCACTACCTCATCGTAAATAGTAATATCTAACGAGACTAATCAGACTCTGATAAATAGTCTGAATCTTTCCATGACTTTCAGACCATTCAATTCTCACTGTTCATAATGTCGGATTATACTTGCCCATGGATGTAAATTGAGATTCATACTTATCAATTGACCTGTTCCTCTGGGTCAAAGTAAGGAACTATATCCGTAAATTCCTCCGAACAATGTCTGAAATAAATTGTCTCTGTGCATCCAGAATTATCTTTCATGTCAGTCCTAGATGTCTAACTCTTAAAATGGGTCGAGCGGATTTCTACCAATGCTCCGCCTCGTCCTCCAACATAAACGCATCAAGTCACTTTCTCAGTCAACATACACCGATAGAACCTATACAACTTTGCTATCTCATTCACCTAGTCCTCAGTAACTATTGGTTTCTTTACTTCGCTAAATACCAGAGGGATATGGGAATCTCTATAGTCTGAGACATCTGTTCAGGCTTTACCCTGTCTATCATCAACTACCTGCATATATTGAGTAAACAACGCCAAAATATTTTCTACACTCCACTCCATCCTCATGAAGCGTGTCTTAATACTGTCTAGTCTCTTTATAGGACCCTGTGGAGTATACTCAACATCAGTCTCCACCTCAACCTCCTCATGGGTCTCATGGGTTGACTCAGCATGACTAGTAGGCTCAGGCCTACCTCTACGGCCTCTGCCTCGTGCTCTACCTCCTCTACCGCAACTGGTGTTCGGCATAATACCCAAATCCTCATTCTCAACCATTTCTTAGTTAAAACCCATCTCAATATACACAATTGTATCTAACCAAGTATAGTAACAAAGGGATGTAATTTCTTAATTACTGACACTGACACAAATCAGACCAATTTCGCTCTGATACCATCAATTGTCACGACCTAAAAATCAGAGTAAATTTTTCATTTTTCTTTTATACTTACCTGTCCTCTGATCGTGACCACACTCCACTAACAATTAGGTTGTGCCTCAATGCCAATCTCACCATTCATTCACCATATAGCTTAATTCCTTATTAAAGGAAAGGTAAACACATGAGTTTTTCACTAATTCTTTCCCATTCATTTAGAAGTGTTTACAGTGTCTATACATCCCGAAAATTACTTACAAACATGTTACTATGCTATTCTTATTTAGATATAATATGTACAAGTGTATATACCTCAAGTGATGGGCAGTAGCGGATATCGGGAATGCAGTACTCAGTCGCCTCAAAGTCTACTGGAAATGATATATGTGAGAAAATGAAAGGGGTGAGCAAATCAAGCTTAGTAAGGCAATCCTATGAACAAGTAGGTAACCATACAACCTACATGAACGTGGTGCCATGCATAAACCATCCTTTCTCCACACAATTTTAAAATAGATGCTACAATTCATGATGTCATGTAAACCAAGTTCACACATGGATTTCAAAGAGCATGGAAAACTCAACATGCAAATCCATTTAAATCATTCCATTCACGTTAAAATTTCACAACATAGCTAGGACTCAACCCCTCCCTCGGGTGTTCCTGACTCACACAAAATCATGAAATCCGATGTTTTTCAAGCAATAGTAAAATGCAACAACAATGAATGTCATGTAAAACCAGTTTACATCACGTCTGGGTTTAAATAGCATGGAAATAACGTCATGCAAATTTGAGTTTAAATTGCAGTTTCATTCTTATCAAAATCACATCTTAGTCAGGATTCAACCCCTCCATCGGGTGATCCAGACTCACACAAAAATCCATAAAACATGATTCTCAAAAACATCAAGTACTAACATGCGAGACTAGACAATATATGTACATCTCAGGCAAATAACTAGGAATATGGCCATATGTCCTCGTGATCCCATAGCTACACAGATCCTGTGTGTGGGGTCTCACCACTATCAGGAACGGTCCCGGGAGGTGGGTCAGTCCATCCCGTCGGTCCTGTCTGATATCTCACATCCGAAGATGCCACTCGCATCCGAATATGCAACATAATCAATCCCAGCATAGTACGACGTACTCCATGCTACTTGCATTGTACAACATACTCCGTGGACCCATATCTCATAACCACAATCGTGCCTATCTCAAAACGCACGTGCGAGCATATTTAATCGGTGTGACACAGTCTACCCGACGCTCCAAGCACGACTCATCGCATGTCCCATAAAATCAGTGCGAGTGATGCTCCAACACTCTCATAAAATTAATGAAAATCTCGTGCGAGTAAAGCTCCAGCACGCGTTTCATAAAATCTCATAAGATCTAGTGCGAGCTAAGCTCCAGCACTGTCAAAATCATGTAAAACTAGTGCGAGCTAGGCTCCAGCACTGTGTCATAAAAATCAAGTGAAAATTTGGTGCGAGATAGACTCCAACACCCTGTCACGAAAATCATATGAAAATCTAGTACGAGTTAGACTCCAGCACCTATGCATGCAAAACTCTAGTATGAGCCCTTGCTCCAGCACTAATGCATGCTTCACACAAATCAAAACTCGTGCGAGCTGAGCTCTAGCACATCACACTTTCATAAAATCACGTAGGCATCTCTGTTATCTCAAAACAATTTTTAAAAGAATTCACATTGTTAAAAATATGCAATGCTGTGCATTTTTATTTTAAAAGCTAGCCAGCCTACTCATGCACTTATCAAAACACCTTAAAAACAAGCAGGAACCTCTTCTTCTTGCTCCTCCCAACTTTTCCTAATTTTGGAAATTTTACCCTTCATAGGGGTATTTTGGTCATTTACCTATTCGGGTACAAAAAAATTTTATTTTAAATCTAGACCCTTCAGACAATTTTAGGCAATGTAAATGATGTTGAAATTGCTTAAAATTACCTCTAGTAGTCCGTAAAATTCTCTTACTTGGAATCATGTGCGAGCTTATCCTGTCTCGACCGTTTTTCCAAGTCTCTCAGTCCAATTCACTCCAAACCAAGTCTAGGGAGCTGCATATAACCACATCTTTGGGTCAATTCTACTATACTTATCAGTATTTCACTCTTATTGATCGAATCAAAAACATTGGGCTCGTTTTACTTTATTGGGCCTGATTGCACATTAATGGGCCTCGACCCATTTCCAGCTTGTTTTCGCTTATTAAATCCATTATTCGAGTCTATTGGGCTCTCAATACCCATTGGGCGTCGTTCCAAACTCTTTAGATAGCCCGTATATCATTTATGACAGTTAATTCAAAAATCCGAATATAATTTATTTTATGCAGAATTTAATCCTTAAAATCCGTAAAATAATCTTAACTCTGCATAAGGACTCAAATTATCGAAATTAAATTATACTTACCCAATAATATGTAGGGTACAAAAATTGGAGCTCAATTAGCTCTCGTTCGGGCTCTGTTGTAGAACTACACCATTAGATTAATCCGGGTTAATTTTCGTTAAATAAAATATTAAATTTATTTTCAGAATTTACCCGTAGGTCAATTTCGACCATCGGTCGACTTACCTGAATCTAAAGACGTCCCCGATAAAATTTCTTTCCTTTTTCCCCATTTGTTTCTTTTTCTTTTCTTTTCATTTCCTTCATTTTCCTTCCCTTTTCCTTCCTTTTCCTTCCCCTTTCCTCTCGGCCAAAACGGTGCCATTTCGGTTCCTCACCGTCGCCGGCATTCCTGGCCGTTCCGTCGGCCGCTACCAGTACCAAAAGGATCGGCTCTTCCTGCTGATCATGACAGTGCCTATTAATCACACCTAGCAGCTGTGGATCACTGGAACCAAGTCTGTTTCTCCCGACGGCTTTTCCTCCTCCGTTCGTCGGATTTCAACGTCGTCACGGCCCATCGTCGGTGCCGATGGGCTCGCCTGAACGTCCTCTTGCTTCTCCGACCCTCGTCTGGTCTCGTCGATCGCCGGTGGGTCGTCAGGGTTAGGCCACGCGCGTCTACGTTTTTTCGTTTCTTTGGTTTTTCTCTCTCTTCGATCCAGATTCCGATTTTCTCTTCTTTTTTATATTATTATTATTATTTATAATTTATTCTATTATTATTATAATCATTAAAATACTCTTTAAAATCCTAAAATATCTATTAAAAATTATATTTTATTTAAATTAATTTATTTATTTTATTTTAACCCTTTTTTCGATATATTTTCTCCGTATTTTTGAGATATTGTCCCGAGTGAATTTTCGGTAAATCTTAATAATTCTGGATCTTGATCAGTTGGACTCAAAATTTGATAATTTTCTAGTTATTGATCAAGATTTCTCAATTCCACATTTTTAATGAAATTTTCTTATCGAATTTATATCAGATTTTAGTATTTTGATCGTTTTAGCCTTCTACACGTTCGAAAGCAATTTAGACCGATTTTCCTTTTTGGACCCACTATAATTTCTCATTTAAAATTCGTATCTCTGTCCAGACAATTCAAATCTCATAAATTAAATTTGAAATCCTTAAATGTCCGTTTTCAATTTTTTTCATACGTTCGACTACTTCATTCATATTTATATGATCAAAATCATCCGTCTTATGATTCCATTAACATATAACAATATCCATACAATGTGTGAATCATAAGGAAATATGTTAAAAATCGGGTCTTACACCACTGACAGACATCGAGGTAAGGAAAATTCTGTGTGCTGTTAGAGATATCTACACGTATTTTGAGACTATTGAATTGAGATAAAAATACTAGGTCGAATTTATAGATATCGAAATTATAGGAAATTCTAGCCTTAGTTAAATGATCTATCCTTGCCCGATAAAGTTGGTCTTAATTACACGATTACCAAAATATGCCAATTTTATTATTTGAACCGATACCCCTAGTTTTAATTGCCACATACTGAGATTTTAAATCGAAGAAGGACGAGCTAGCCTCTTTTTGAAATGTTATATTTTTACTAAACTGAATTTATAGTTGATTTTAATGAAAATGATTTGCTTATAAAGTAATACGTAGGATACGTGCTTTAGCGTGTGTTGATGTGTGTCGTATGGTTTGACTCACACTGATTTTGAGACAAAGGCGATGGTTAAATCATGCTACACTATTGTCTGCTATATTATTTCTATTTCTATGGTCCACGGAGTACGATGTACCATGCAACATGCACGTGAGTATGATGTACCATGTTTTCTGATCTTCGGACATTCTGTTTTGTGAGCCGTTAGGGTAGTTGACCACTTCCACGATGATTGACATCCTGGCACACCTGATCAGTGATGCTCGGAGTCACTAACATTGGCCAATTGTCATACTGATTACAGTTATAGCATGTTTCGCCTTGTCTCGTCTATTTAATTTACTAAATTAATCATATGAACTGTATTATCGTATGAAACTGTATTATTCTGCACCATAAAGAGACTGTGAGGGCCACCTCTTGAATCCTACGGGAACAAAGTACCACACAGTCGTCATAGTAAAATGCTATATAAAATTTTAAATATTGCATTTATCTCAGTACAATGCTTATACCATTGATAGTGATATTGTTATTGTAGCGACCTAAATTTTATGGATATTGCGGTTGGGCTACGATTCGATAACTGATTTAGACCAGGAATCCGACTATTTCATTTTAATCCTCTTGGTAATAGTTTAAAACGAAAATAATAGTAATACTATTTCATTAAATCAGCACCTTAGTTCACATACAAAATAGTCTCAATCACATTCCATAAACGTAACTTGCATACATTAATGTACTTACAAAAATTTAGATACAAAATAAATGTCCATCCTAGGTATACCTCAAATTCAGAAGAGTACTTTGCTGAAGAGTGGCTGTGCAAAATACTTCAACTTAGAGAGTCTGTCACGACCTTCTGTGACTCAACAAAAACCACTACAAATTTTTCGCTTTTTACTTACATTTCTTCTTCTCAACAGTTGGGCTGTGATTCGATATTAGCATCCTTTCTTACCATACCATTCATTATGATACATACATGTCAATAAACTATCTGCTGATTGTAATTTCTTTTATAATATATGTGAACTAGTATAAAATCTAATACAAATACATTCCATAATTTACATCATTTACATCACTGTGTTGTTTATATGTTTAGATACAGAACCGTACAAAATATCTATACCTGTCAATCGATAGGAAATGACAGCGGACAACAAGAACACTATCCCTCTCTCGTAATCGCTCTACTGTGGATGCTCTTTGGAGAGGTGTAAAGAAAAAAGGGGTGAGCTCACAGCTCAGTAAGGAAATCAGGCAAGCAAGTAGACATCTACACTATCTACTCAAAATAATTCTATGCCTCGAAAATATTATTTCCTTAACTCACTTTAAAAGCATGTCTTTAAATATATATATATATATATATACTTGTACAGATTAAATCCCATGTACAGAAATCATGCTTAGTTCTCAAATGTAGGCATTTCGTGCAAAACAATGCATCTTTATAAGTTCACAATGCCATTAGAGAAATCATGCCATTTATATTCAAATCACAGTAAATATGACATTTAAATCATTCACAACATAACAATCGGATTCCGACCCATCCCTCAGGTCTATTCATATCATAAAATCAATCAATCAAGTGATATATCATGTGAGACTCTGTGGTGAAATGCAATAATATCCTGGACTATGGCCATATCCTATAATGGTGATCCCAGGTTACACATGCCTCGGTGTGTGGGGCATCACAGCTGTAACGGGAGGGGAGGTCAGTCCATCACAAATGCCAACTATAAACTCCTCAATTCCACAACAACACACGGTACAGTGTACTTCATGCCACTCGCACAGTACAACGTACACCCGTGGACCCTATCTCAATGGATAATCAATACCAGATCTCTAAATCCACATGCGAACATCTCACATTGTGACACTCAATCTACATGAGAAAATCAGCATGGTTTTCAACATGTATTATATATCACATAAAACTACAGTGCACGCCTTTGAGCGAGACTCAAAGTCGTCACTCCACTCAAACACTGTTTCACATCATAAACTCGAACTCTAGCGCGAGTAAACCTCCAGCACTAGGTCATGTATAGTTCATGTTTCAAATCAAGTATGAGCAATCGCTCTAGTACCATGCTATGCACAAAACTCATCAAATCAACTACGAGTAAATAGCTCAAGTATGAACAATGCTCTAGCACTCTGTCATGCATCTCATGTAAAATTCGAGTACGAGCAATAACTCCAGAACTCTATCATACATGTCATGGAAATCTAGTATGAATCACACATCAGCACTAATATATGTGGAAAATATATGAAATCAAGTGTGAGCTGTGCTCTAGCATGATTTATCCTCACATAATTCGATATATGGCTATTTTAAAAAGGGATAATTCTCAAAACATCAAAATTAGCACTATAAATTGTGCTAGTTTTCATCAACCAAGAAAAATTAGCCTATCTACCTACTCTTCTACTAAACAGCAATAAAAACACTCAAAATAGTGGTTTCCATGCTTTTTACAACTTTTCTCAAAAGTTGACTTTTTTCCTAAGGGTAAAATTATAATTTACCACTATCGGGTCGTTATAGTTATTATTCACTTTCTCTGACCCTCAGAGTTTTTAAGTGAATTTAAAAGCAGACAAAAATACGTGCAGGTATCTCTAACTACTCACAAAAGTCCTTACATGTAATCACTCGAGAAATTTTACTTTCTCAATGCTGCTCGATCCAGCAGTCCGATTCGCTCCTCCAATAATCTCTGGAATTGCATATAACCATTCATCAGGTTAATTTTACTTTTCCTACTATATTTCACATATAACACAGTCTGTTTCACTTAATGGGCTTTAATAAATCTTAATGGGCCTAACTCTATCTTAAGCCCATTTTCATTTTATTATTCATTTTCGTTGGGCTTATTGGGCTTGTGGGGCTCACAAACTCTTATTGGGCTTATCTGAGACCCATTACATCACATTGGACTGAAACAAGTTGGGCTTGGCCAATTGGACCTCTCGGCCACGTGCCATGGTCGAGACCACGCATGCCTAGCCATGCCGAGCACCAAGCCACCATCAGCCATTTGCTAGCCAATTCACTTAAGCATTTTCACAAACACTGGTTGGCAATGTTCTTAAGCTTTACTTAGTTCATTTAGGCATTTTATCAAACACCTTGATTGCCAACTTAATTCATTCATCAATTGATCAAATTGATTAATTCTAACTATACCATAATCATGAACACATGTATATTAACTCATTCATGCCTTAAAATCATATAGGCATTCATCAATTTATCACTACTCACTCTCAGCCAATTCATGTTCATAGTGATTTCATGTGTTTCAATTCTTAAAACATATACCATTATACTTATAAAAATTCATACATTAACATATATGAATTTGAAAGCTTAAAATTATACCTAGTTTATGCGTTCACACTTGACCGAATCTTTGAAGCCTCTCGGTTAGCACACTATGTCTCCTTGATAGCCAATTCCAACATATGTTACTCCTCTCTCAATTTGGAACAACTTTCATGAAGAATACAAGTTCCAAATATGTCTTTTTCCTAGTGATTTCTAGCGAGAGAAAGCTTGAATATATGTGTTTTAATGGTTTCTTCACTTTGCCGAGAATGATGGGTTGAAGAAGATGATACCTTGGCTGATTTTATAAGTCCATTACTTAGTCATTAATCCTTACTTTTTAGCTAACAAAATTCAACTTGAATTGATTTAGGTAATGGTTACCAATAGTTATGGTTACTTTTACTAATGGGCTTGATTTTTACCTATTTGGGCCTAACATTTGGGCTTCTCGGTTTGGGCCTTCCTAATGGGATTTCGAGCTGAAATTTTCACTATACATCGGGCCTTCAATTGTCTAAATATTTGGCCTACCCATCGGTCCAACAATTCGGTCTAATGGACCTAAGAAATTCGATCTACATTTATTATACCTTAATGGGCTTTAAAATCTTCACTTTGGCCCATTACATTTTTACCTTTTAAATTTAACCCAGAATTCATCCAAATAAATTTTCCTTACTTTCGGGGATGATTATCTTGTATTTTGACCAAAAATATTTTTTCCCAAATATTTCTCCACACTTAGGTTAATTTTGAACCATGGTTAGTCAACTATGGTAAAAGTCCACTTTTCCTAACTATAATTGACTTTTTTCTTAATCATTGACCACCTTGAGTTTTTCTCAAAAATTTGAAAGTGTCATATCTTATGGTTTACACTCTCGTGTTTACGTTTTGGCCGTTTTCGGTAGGTAAATATGCCTTAAATACCTTACACCGTTGAAAAGGTATGTTTTTCCCCTTTCTGGCTTTTACTATTGTTCTCTATGTTTGGAACTAAATCAAACTGACTTTCCTTCATGAGCTCCCTATATTTTCTCATTTTAAGTTCTTCTTTTCAGTCAAAATGATTCAGATTCTCTCGATTTAGCCATGTGGCTCTTATAGCTCTTTTTTCAACTTTTATGTAGCTTTTAAGTGTTAAAGCATTTTACTGACACTTAAATCTAGTAAATACTATTCTTATGATTTAATTTACTTAACATATCATCTGTACATATATAAATCATAAGCAACAAGCTACATAAAAACAAGGGTCTTACAATCCTCCCCAACTAAGAAAATTTGGTCCTCCAAATTAGAACCAAGTTAGTCGTCAAACAGCTGGGGGTGTTTCTCTCGCATTAGACTCTCTAGCTCCTAAGTAGCCTCCTCTGAAGTATGATGCTGCCAGAGAACCTTCACGAATATGATAGTCTTCGATCTTAAGACTTTCTCCTTCCTATCTAGTATTTGAATCGGTTTCTCAACATATGACATGTCCTCTCTGAGCTCCAACGACTCATAACTAATCACATGTGCCGGATCCGGGTGATACTTTCGAAGCATCGAAATATGGAAGACATTATAGACACCTGATAAGTCCGGTGGCAATGCCAACTTATTAGCCTTATCTCCCACTCGATCCAAGTATCTCAAAGGGTCCAATGTAGCGAGGACTCAGCTTACCTCTCTTCTCAAATCTCACTATACCCTTGGAAGGATAAACTTTTAGGAACACTGATTCACCAACTACAAACTCTAGTGGCCTTCGTATCTTGTCAGCGTAGCTCTTCTATCTGCTCTGCGCTGTCCTCAGTCTCTCAACAATCAAACGGACATTCTTAGCTGCTTGTGTAACCAAATCAGGAGTGAAAATCTTTCGGTCACCCACTTCTTCCCATCCGATAGGGGAATGACATCTACGGCCATATAAAGCCTCAAATGGTGCCATCCCGATACTAGAATGATAACTGTTATTGTAGGCGAACTCGGCTAGTGGCAAGTGATCATCCCAGGAGCCTCTAAAATCTAGCACACACGCTCTCAGCATGTCTTCCAGAGTCTGTATAGTCCTCTCTGATTGACCATCTGTCTGAGGATGAAAAGTGGTGCTCAAACTCAACTGGGTTCCCATGGCTTCCTGAAAATGTTCCCAAAAGTGAAAAGTGAAGCGAGAATCCCTATCAGAGACTATGCTCACTGGTACACCATGTAACCTCACTATCTCGCGTACATACAGTTATGCCAATGAACTCAGAGTATCGGTAGCTCTCATGGCTAGGAAGTGGGCTGACTTCATCAGTCTGTCAACGATCACCCATATAGCATCGTGATTCCTGTGGGTCCTCGGTAAACCCATCATGAAATCCATGGTGATATGCTCCCATTTTCATGTCAGTATAGGTAGAGGCTGCAATAATCCTGCAGGCTTCTGATGTTATACCTTCACTTGCTGGCATATGAGACATCTCGCCACAAACTCTACGACGTCTTTCTTTAGACTTGACCACCAGTACACCTTCCGGAGGTTCTGATACATCTTGTTACTCCCCTGATGTAACGTGTACCTCGACAAATGACCTTTCATCAATATCAATCTTCTAAGCTCTAGGTCGTCGGGAAGGCACAATCTACCCCTGAACCTCAGCAATCCATTAGATCTCATATCAAAATTAGTCACTTTGCCTTTCTGTATCTAACTTGTCATCTTGACACAATATGGATCAATCTGCTGAGCCTGCCTGATACTGTCCAACAGATCCGGCTCTAAGCGTAGACTAGCTATCACATAGCCTGTAACCATGTCAGAAGGCACAACACCCAAATTGAGGCTGGTAAACTGTTCCAATAGCTCGTGTTCCCTGACCATCATATACGATACCATCCCTAGGCTCTTCCTACTTAAAGCGTCAGCTACAACATTAGCCTTACGCAGATGATAAAGTATCTCACAATCATAGTCCTTCAGAAGCTTTAGCTATCTTCTCTGTCTTATGTTCAGTTCCTTCTGTGAGAACAGATACTTGAGGCTCTTGTGGTCGGTGAATATCTGAAACTTCTCACCATACAAGTAGTGGTGCCATACCTTTAATGCAAACACTATTGCTGTTAACTCCAAATCGTAGGTCGGATGGTTCTTCTCATGGTCCTTCAGCTATTTGGATCCATAAGCAACTACCCTCCATCCTGCATCAATACATAGCCCAGTCCCTGATGCGAAGCATCGGTATACACTACAAACCCTCATGAGCTGGTAGGGATAATGAGAATCGGAGCGGTGGTCAATGACACTTCAGCTCCTGAAAACTCTTCTCACAATCCTCATTCCACACGAACGGTACACTCTTCCGAGTGAGACTTGTCAACAGAGTAGCTAACTTCAAAAATCCCTTAATGAATCTTCGATAATATCCTGCTAATCCCAGAAAACTTCTGATCTCGGTAATTGTCCTCAACTGTTCCCACTGAACTACAACCTCTATCTTGGATGGATCTACTGATACACCATCCCTCGAAAGAACATGCCCCAAAAATGAGATCTCCTCCAACCAGAAGTCACACTTACTGAGTTTAACTTACAACTCTTTCTCTCGAAGAGTCTATAATACAATTCTCAGGTGCTGCTCATGCTCCTCTTGAGACTTCGAATACACTAAAATGTCATCGATAAAGACGATAACAAACCGATCCAAGTATGGCTTGAACACATTATTCATCAAAGCCATAAAAGCTGCAGGAGCATTCGTCAATCCGAATGGCATAACCAAGAACTCATAATGGCCATACCGGGTCTGAAACGCTATCTTGGGTACATCTCCACTTCGAACTCTCAGCTGATGATACCCAGACCTCGGATCAATCTTGGAAAAGACCTGTGCTCCTCGAAGCTGATTCAACAAGTCGTCAATGCGTGGAAGGGGATATCTATTCTTGATGGTAGCCTTATTCAACAATCTATAGCCAATACACAATCAGAGGCTTCCATCTTTCTTCTTTGCAAATAAAATCGGTGCTCTCCAAGGTAAAACACTCTGTCTGATGAACCCCTTATCTAATAGCTGCTGCAATTGTCTCTTTAGCTCTTCCAGCTTAACTAAAGCCATGCAGTACGGTAGTTTTGATATAGGCTCAGTACCAGGCACCAAATCTATACAGAACTCCATCTCTCTGTCTGGTGGTAACCTTGACAGTTCATTCGAAAAGACATCTGGGAACTCACTAACCGCATGAATATCTGCCAACTCCGGATGTGCCTTATTCGTATCAACCACGTATGCAATAAAACCTTCAACATTTTGGTGTTTCTTAGTCAGCATAACATGTTGTTTATTCTAATAGAGACCACTATTTTTTATTTCTTTTCAGCAAACCTTACAGCATATTTTTCAGGGTTAAGAAACATAACTGTCTTAGCATAACAATCTAACAAAGCATGGTTTACAGATAACCAATCCAGTCCTAAAATTACATCAAAATCGCTCATACTTAGTAATATTAGATTGGTTGTCATATCCTTTTCCCCTACTTTTAACTTACAATCATTGAATACATACTCTACAAGCTGACTATTATTCATAGGCATACTAATCAACATTATTATGTTTAAAGGTGTACTTTCTACATGTCTTGCTAACTTACATGCAAATGAAGGCGATACGAATGAATGCGCGGCACCAAGATCAAATAAAACATATGCTTCAATATCATAAATCAAGATGTTACCTCGAATCACATTCGATGAAGCATCAGCTGTACCCTGGTCCAAAGCATGTACGCGCCCTCGACCAATCACTTGCTTCCCCTTCTCCTCTGCTGTTGCTCTCTGCCTCGGAGTAGATGTATCAACTGAAGCTCTCTCTAGCTCTTTGCCCTTCTGTGGAGCAGTCTCAACCATCTCCGGGCAAACTCTAGTAATATGCCCTAGTTTTCCACATCAAAAACACACCATAGGAGTCATCGGACAAGGTCTACCACCATGATGTCTACTGCATCTACTGTACTGCTCAGTAGTGGGTCTCTGTCTTCCAATGACGATACCCTTCACTGGAGCTATGGCCAGATAAGCAGGAGATGTAGCAGGTCTCTCTCACACCTCCTCTATCTGTGGTCTCTTACCCAAGAGTCTCCTCCCTCACTGATAACTAAAACCTCTATCTCTAACCTCCCTCTTCCTCTCTCTATCTTGGCGCCTACTAAACTTCTCAAACTCGAAAGCATTCCTCTCATAGTCCTGCTCGCACAGTTACGCCCTGCACACTGCCTCCTCATATGTGGCTATATCTAATGGGATCAATCTGGATCGTAGAGCCGTTCTCAGTCCATCAATAAACCTGTGGACTTTCCTGGTCTCATTATACATGGTGTCGGGGTCATACCTTCTCAGGGATAAAAATCTAGTCTCATACTCATCCACTGAAAAACTCCCCTGGTTCAGTCCCAAAAACTCAACCTGTAGTTTTCGCTGCACTGTATCTGGAACAAACTGCCTCCTAAAGGCATCCAAAAATATCTTTCAAATAATATATGTATATCGGGCTCTCAGTATAGGTTTGGTGAACTTCCACTAATGCTCTGCAGATCCCTTCAGTAGTAACGCAGCAAATGCGACCATCTTCGATGTCGTACACTCGAAGAATCCATATAGCTTCTCCATCTCTCCAATGCACTCCTTAGCAGCAACTGGGTCATGGACCCCACTAAAAGATGGAGGTCTAAACTTTTGGAACTGTCGCAATCGATCCAGCTCACATCTATACCCCAAAACACTACTACTCTGTCGCGGAGCAACAAGAGAAGGCGTATCCTAAACTGGTGGAGGTGTAGAAGTATCCGTAGGCTGTGGAACATGTGTAGGCTATACAGGTGTGTCAGGTGCAGCTCCCTGTCCAGTCACAGTCCCTGCATCTTACGCATGTCTACCTGACATCGTCTGTGCCAACATGTCCACTATCGTCTATAGGCTACGCTCTAACCTCGTGAAACGCACCTCAAGACTCTCTGGTACCTCAGTAGTACTTGGAGTCTCATGGGTAGGTATATCTCGGCTCTCAGGCCCTCCGTTACAGCCTCGAGCCCTACCTCTAGTCCCTCTACCACTACGAGTATTTGCCATATAGGCTCAATTCCTGCATTTACAACCATTAATTAGTCCATTTCCCATCTTGTATACACATTCATATCTAAACACAACACAGTTATATGGGGATGTACACTTTCCAAGTTACTAACATCGACTCACATCAGACCAACTCTGTTCTGATACCATTCTGTCACAACCCTCCGTGACTTAACCAAAACCACTACAAATTTTTCGCTTTTTACTTACCTTTCTTCTTCTCAACAGTTGGGCTGTGATTCGATGTTAGCATCCTCTCTTGTCGTACCATTCATTATCAAACATCTACTGACTGTAATTTCTTTTATAATATATGTGAACTCATATAAAATCTAATACAAATACATTCCCCATAATTTACATCATTTACATCACTGTACTGTTTATATGTTTAAATAGAGAACCGTACAAAATATGTATACCTGTTGATCGATAGGAAATGACAGCGGACAACAGGAACACTATCCCTCTCTCGTAATCATTCTACTGCGGATGCTCTGTAGAGAGGTGTAAAGAAAAAAAAGGGTGAGCTCACAGCTCAGTAAGGAAATTAGGTAAGCAAGTAGACATCTACACTATCTACTCAAAATAATGCTATGTCTCAAAAATATTGTTTCCTTAACTCAATTGAAAAGCATGTCTTTAAATAAGTAAATATATATATATATATACTTGTACATATTAAATCCCATGTACATAAATCATGTTTAGTTCTCAAATGTAGGCATTTCGTGCAAAACAATGCATCTTTATAAGTTCACAATGCCTTTAGAGAAATCATGCCATTTATATTCAAATCACAATAAATATGACATTTAAATCATTCACAATAGAACGATCAAATTCTGGCCCATCCCTCAGGTTTATCCGTATTATAAAATCAATCAATCAAGTGATATATCATGTGAGACTCTGTGGTGAAATGCAATAATATCCTGGACTATGGCCATATCCTATAATGGTGATCCCAAGACAGGCCTCGATGTGTGGGGCATCACGGTTGCAACGGGAGGGGGTCAGTCCATCATAACCGCCATCTATAAACTCCTAAACTCCACAACAACACAGGGTACAGTATACTCCATGCCACTCGCACGCTACAACGTACCCGTGGACCCTATCTCAATGGATAATCAATACCACGTCTCTAAATCCACATGCGAACATCTCACAGTGTGACACTCAGTCTACACGAGGAAATCAGCTTAGTTCATGTCATATATATCACATAAAACTACAGTGCGCGCCTTTGAGCGTGACTCACAGTCGTTACTCTACTCAAACACTATTGCACATCACAAACTCGAACTCTAGCGCGAGTAAACCTCCAGCACTAGGTCATGCATAGTTCATGTTTCAAATCAAGTATGAGCAATCGCTCTAGTACAATGCTATAAACAAAACTCATCAAATCAAGTATGAGCAAATCGCTCAAGTACTATGTCATGTATAAATCATGAAATATCGAGTACGAGCAACGCTCTAACACTCTGTCATGCATGTCATGTAAAATTCGAGTACGAGCAATAACTCCAACACTTTATCATGCATGTCATGGAAATCTAGTGCGAATCACACATCAGCACTAATATATGTGGAAAATATATGAAATTAAGTGCGAGCTGTGCTCTAGCACGATTTATCCTCACATAATTCGATAGATGGCTCTTTTAAAAAGGGATGATTCTCAAAATATCAAAATCAGCATTATAAATTGTGCTAGTTTTCCTCAACCAAGAAAATATTAGCCCATCTACCTACTCTTCTACTAAACAGCAGTAAAAATACTCAAAATAGTGGTTTCCATGCTTTTTACAACTTTTCTCAAAAGTTGACTTTTTTCCTAATTAAGGGTAAAATTGTAATTTACAACTATCAGGTCGTTATAATTATTATTCTCTTTCTCTGACCCTCAGAGTTTTTAAGTGAATGTAAAAGCAGAAGAAAATATGTGTAGGTATCTCTAACTACTCACAAAAGTCCGTTACCTGTAATAACTCGAGATATTTTACTTTCTTAACGCTGCTCAATCCAACAGTCTGATTCAATCCTCCAATAATCTCTGGAGCTGCATATACCATTCATGAGGTTAATTTTACTTTTCCTACTATATTTCACATATAATACAATCTATTTCACTTAATGAGCTTTAATAAACCTTAATGGGCTTTAATAAACCTTAATGGGCCTAACTCTGCTTTAAGCCCATTTGCATTTTACTACTCATTTTCGTTGGGCCTATTGGGCTTGTGGGGCCCATCAACTCTTATTAGGCTTATCTGAGACCCATTACATCACATTGGGTTGAAACAAATTGGGCTCGGCCCATTGACCTCTCGACCACATGCTATGGCCGAGACCACGCATGCTTAGCCATGCCGAGCACCATGCCACCATCGACCATTTGTGTAAGACCCGATATTTTCGAGTGCATTAAAAAAATGCAAAAGGACTTAAATGACATTCCCGAATACGTGCAAGGGCAAAATGGTCAAAAGACCAAAATTCGGTATTAATCGGGACAAGAAATTTAATTAAAAATATGAGATTTAGAAATCTTGATCAATAATGAAGAAATAATTAAATTTCGGGTTAAATTGATCAAGATATGAATTTATTGGAATAAATCGGGATTTTCGTATCGAAAAATAATCTCGAAAATAATCGAAAAATATACCGGAAAGGTAAAATCGGACTGAGAAAATTATTTACAGATTAAATGAATTAAATATAATTTTTAAGGATATTTATGCATTTTAATATTATTTTATTGAATAAAATAATATTAAAAGTTAATTAAAAAAAAAAAAAAAAAAAAAAAAAAACAAAACAGAAACGAAATCTGAAGAAACAGAGAAAACGCGAAGCAAATGGGGCGAAAGGCGAACCCGAAGAGGAATCCACCGGCGAGCCACCACCGGCGGGATCTAGGGGCCGGTGAGGACCGGCGAGCGCAGCCCAGCACCGGGCGAACCTCCAGCAACCCAGACGCGCGGCGAGGTGGCCGGAAAACGTCGGAAACGGAGGAGAAGACCGCGGGGGAGAGAACCCCGATTCGCCGGCGATGGGGCTGATTCGACCCCAGCCGAGGCCCGATTTAGGGAGCCCAGACGATTGCGCGCCGATTGGCACCGGAATCGTGCCGGGAACCGGCCGGACGGCGCCGGCACGACCAAAGGGAGATTGGACCGGCCGAACCGGACAGAACCGGCCGAACCGGACCAGACCGAACCGGCGGTCCGAACCGGGTTGAACCGGACCGGACCGGTTCAGCCAAAAAGAGAGGGAAAAAAGGAAGAAAAAGGGAAAAAGAAAAAGAGAAAAAATTGGAAAAAAATTCCAGTGATGCAATCGAGCTTCGGGTAAGTCGGTAAGCGGTCAAATTGACCGATTTAATTTTCTGAATATTTAATTTAATTAATTCCGACTGGAAATTTACCCGGAAAAATATATTTAATTGTGTAGCTCGACAATTGGCATCAACCGAGAGCTCGAGACAGCCTCGATTCACATACTATCATGGAATCTCGGGTAAGTAACCCTTATTTACGACAATTTTTCATCATTATGCGTGATTGATATTTAACGCATAAATTATGGATTTAATTTCCGCATAAATGAATTAAATTCTGGAAAATTGGATAAATTGTCGTAAATATTAAATTGAGATATCTGAGAATTTAGAATGAGGCTAAATAAATACTGATGGCCCAATGAGCCCAATAGGCCTCGATAAAGTGTGGTAAACGGGCTTAAGGCCGATTATGGCCCATTATGGTACAATCGGGCCCAATATGGGTAAACGGGCCCAATGATTTAAATTAAGCCCAGAAAATTAAGAAATACAATTAATTGTATTGTAATTGACCTGATGAATATGTATCCGCAGTGCCGGAGATTTGAATTGGATTCAGAGCAAATCGGACTGCGTGACGAGTCATCAGAGGAAAGGTCAGACTGTACAGATAAATGAGGTAAGGGAATTGTGTGAGTAGCTAGAGGTAGCTACGCATATTTTAATAGTTTTTCTGTACACTGAGTATGTATGTATACATGGATATTGTATAATGATCCTAAAAATGGTTTGAATGATTTTAAGGATCGAAATAGGTGAAATGTCTATTTTACCCCTATTGAGGGAAGTTCACCTAAGGATGGTGAAAGCATGACATGCATGAAATGCATGATTTAAGGATTTTTGATGATTAAGGAATTTTATTGGTTTTAATCAAAGCAAAGCAATAGATTGGCCAGAAATTGTTTAATTTCATAAAATAACACTACGTAGGTGTTATTAATAATTAAATGGAAATTTCTTTGGAAAACGGCCAACTATCAAGTTTATATGGAAACAGATAGTGCCGACACGTAGTTCGCACTATATCTGCGTTTGTGAATGTGCATAAATGTGCTTGAGCAATTGCTCGCACCGACTTGTGACATCATATGCATGAAATGTGCTAGAGCATGGTGCTCGCACTGATTTTTAATATTGTGAAATGAGAGCTGCTGGAGCCTAGCTCGCACTCTGTTTTGACATGTTTTGACATGTTTTGATTTGTTTTGACGTGGTATGCATAAAATAGTGCTGGAGCGATTACTCGCACTACTTTTAATGATTTGACATGCATGAGAGATGCTGGAGCTTAGCTCGCATCCTGTTTTGATTTAATTATGCATAAAAGCCGTGCTGGAGTGAAACTCGCACGAGATTTGATTTAGTTATGCATAAAGCCGTGCTGGAGTATAACTCGCACGAGATTTGATTTACTTGAGCATTCATTTGTGCTGGAGCGTTGCTCGCACAAAGTTTTATATGGTTTTCATAATTCATTTGAATGTCGTACTGGAGTTTTTCTCGTACGAGGTTTTCACTGAATTTATATACATATCCGTACTAGAGCGTTGCTCGTACGTGGAATTTACATGAAATTATAATCAGTTTAAGTCGTACTGGAGCGCTGCTCGTACGCAGATTTCACTGATTTTAATGAAACCGTGCTAGAGCTTCCCTCGCACGAGATTTTCAGATATCATGAATATGCATGGAGCCGTGCTTGAGCTTCGCTCGCACAGGGATTTATATTACATGCATATAGCCGTGTTGGAGCCTCCTGTAGACTGTGTGTCACAGTGAGATGATATGCTCACACGTGCATTCTGAGACAGAGATGATATGGGTGGATAAGACCTATTACAGGCACCCCTGATTGAGCTTGGGTCCACGGAGTACGTTGTACCGTGTATGTCACGCGGAGTACGCTGTACCGTGGGGATTGTTGGAGTGGAGTGGCATGAGCCACGAGGCAGCAAGCCTTGCCCTCGCAATCCTGGTGTTATGCTGTTCTGGCGGGTAGGACGACCCACCTCCCGTTTCAGGTGTGATACCCCGCACACTAGGTACCGTGTTGCCAGGGATCACTAGGATATGGCCATAGTCCTCGATGTTACTGTTAATTACCTGATTGTCTCACATGATATAACTTGTGGTCTATTAGACCAGGGTAGACCCGAAGGAGGGGTCAGGCCCCCGATTTGACGATTTGACGATTTTATGATTTTATGAAATGTGACCCTGAAAGAAGGGTGGTTTTATAACCGAGTTTTATAATGAATTTTAATGAATTGTTTTATGAGATGATTGACCCGGAAGGGTTAGTTTTTTACTGCAATTTTAATGAAATGATTTAAATGCAGTAGCATGATGTGCTTTTCCATGCTTAAATGATAAATTCATGAAATGATTATATCCCGCGATTTGTTTTATATCGCATGAAGTAATGCATGATTTTGATTTAATTCATGCTGAATATGATTTAATGATGTCACATAAAATGCTTTGAATGCATGAGTTACATGATTTATATATGCACAAATAGTTTTGGATAAACTATGGCATTGAATATGCATGACTTTGTGCGTGTAAATTTTAAATGAAAAGAAATGGATTTAAGGGCATGGCATTATGAGCATGTAGATAGTGGAGCTATCTACTTACTTGCATAATTGCCTTACTGAGCGTGTGGTTTGCTCACCCCCCTTATTTTTCCATCTTTTCAGAGCACTTGCAATAGATATTGAGCGGCTGAGGACTTGCATGGTTGATATTTGCTGCTACCCATCGAGAGACAGGTATACACATTTGTATGGTTTTGTATCTAAATATGTAATGCACAGTACTGTAAATGGATATGATGTCGGGGATGTAGAGTCATGTAAATACCATTGGGTATGTATTTATTTAAAGTCAAAAGGATAGTAGACTCTGATATATGATTATGGGAATGAAATGTTAAATAGTGTGAGGTGACTAACACCGAATCATAGCCCAACTGTGTTGTAGGATGGTCACGACGAGAGAAAAGTAAGAATTAAATAATAAATGAAAAAGCGAAAAATTTACTCTGATTTTTAGGTAATTCGGGTCGTGACAGGTTTAATGGTATCAGAGCTGAGTTGGCCTGATATGAGTCGGTGTTAGTGGTTAAGAAGTTTACATCCCCATGTACTGTGCATTGCTTAGATACAATTGTGTATATCGAGATGGAAGTGCAGCTAAGAATTTGGTTTTAAATGCAAGAATAGACTCATTAACTGATAGCCGCTATGGTTGAGAGGCGAGTACACGAGCTCGAGGCCGTAGAGATAGGCACGAGAGTTGTACTGAGTCGCCACATGATACTCGTGATGAGATTGACGGGGAGGCTGATGTTGATCATGCCCCACAGAGTCCGATAGAGAGATCGGATAGAGTCTGACAGAGAGATCAGACAGTATTGAGATACGCTTCGCGAGGTTGGAGCGGAGTGTGGAGAATATTTTGCGAGCTAATTGCTCAGGGTATATATGAGGGCGAGTCGGAACATTGATGAAAGTTCGCTCGACCCATTTGAAGATTTCGACATCCAGATTGGACATGAAAAATAATTCGAGATATATTCCGGTGACAGAATATCCCGGATATTGTTTTAAAGGAAAATTACAGATGATATTACTTACTCTGACCCAGAGGAACATGTTGATTAACGAGTATGATACTCAGTTTATATTCCTGGGCAGATGTGACTCGAACATGATGAACAGTGAGAGTCGAGATTTTTGAAAGTTCATGGAAGGACTCAGATTGTCAATTAGAGTCCGGTTAGCCCGTTAGATATCACTACCTATGCTGAGGCATTGCACAGACTATAGTTGTGTAAATAAGATCAAGAGTTGCACGCCTCTGAGATTGAGAAAGGTAGTAAGGGCCAAAATAGAGACAAAAGAGAATAGAGAATGACAAAGATGTCAGAACAAGAAAAGATAGTTTGGTAAAAGCTTAGAGTTGATAAATCACGGGGTAAGTTGATTGATAAACCCCAGTGTATTTAATTTCAACACTATTGAGGGGTATTGTGATTCGAGGACCCCAACCTGCTACGGAGCATTGTAAACAGTATAACAGAGTAGCAGTGTGAACAGTGTAAGATGTGTGGTAGTTATCACGAAAATAAGATGTTGGACGAAGGCGAGTGTATGCCTTGGACCAGGACACTATTGATGTTTCATAGGATGTGGTGGAAGATACCACACTGGTTGTGAATAATGAAATAATTATTTTAATTGATCCTGGTGCCACGCATTTATTCATACCGCCTTCAGTTGCTTATAAGTTAGTGAAAAAAATGTGAAGCCTATACCTTTAAGCATGAAGAGGATGATAGTTAGTTGATTTTCACTAACTGAATATGGGTATAGGGATTGTAAGTTGAAAATAGGGGAGAAAATATCACTGAAAAGTGTATTGTAACTTGACAAGTAAGGAAAGAGTTTGTCACAAGTGATATATAAAAGGAGATATATTGGAATAAGAGACGTATGCAAGGTAAGGATATCCTTGATATGCAAAGTAAATTGGATTAAGCGGTATGTAGTCAAGTCTGAGGGATAATAAAGGTATTTTAAAATACTTCCCTGCCTGAAGATTTGACAGCGTCTGGAAGCGCACGCATAATCTATAGAAAGAAATCGACAGTCGCTAGATATGTATTTAAATTTGGGTACCTTTACTGGTATGATAAAGAGATATAGAAATTCATTAATCATGAAAGTTTAAAAATTAAAATTTTATAAAAGCCGTCAATATAAGAGGAAAGAAATGACGTGAGCTAGTATCTTGAACGAAAGCTATTTCGAAATGACATTGTACGTTTATGCGTACATAGGTCAAGTATATGGAAAATTGAAATATTGAGTGGAACTCAACTACGTTAAGGTATTTAAACCTTACCTGGACCGATTGGTTGTCATCTACAGCGATGATATTATGATGTATTCGAAGTCCAGGGAAGAGAATGAGTAGCAACAGGAAACTGTCTTACAGACAAGGTATTATGAGTTTCTTGAAATGAGTTGCTCAGTTGACACGTCTCATTCGGGAAAAGATTTCATACGAGTGTTATGATAAGTATGAAAATAGCTTCAATGAGTTTTGGTATATTGGAGTAATGAACTGATCACCATAAGTATTCTCACTATAACCAACAGCTCAAGAGGTTTCAGTGTGAATGGATACCAAAATAAGGATTGGGCTGTGTATTGATGTAAAATGGGAAGATAGTCGTTTATGGATCCAAATAATTCAAGGACCATAAGAGAAACTATCCGACCCATGATTTAGAGTTGGCAGCCCTAGCGTTTACATTAAAAGTATGGCGTCGCCACTTAAATGGTAAGAAATTTCGGGTATGCACTGATTGTAAAAGCCCCAAGTATCTGTTTTCACAGAAAGAGTAGAAAATGAGATAACCATGAGGGTTAGAGCTTCTAAGGATTATGAGTGTGAACTTTGTACCACCCAGGAAAGGCTAATGTAATGGTTGATGCCTTGAGCAGAAAGAGCCTCGGGATGGTATCACATAAGATGGTCAAGGAGCGAGAGCTGCTAAAGCAGTTGTGAACCTCAGTAGTGATGTGATCCTTCTGATGATGACGGTGGTTTTGTGACAGCTAGCCTGAGGTTAGAACCGGATTTGTGTGACCGGATTTGCCAGGCTTAGCGTGATGATCGACTTGGTGTCGATAGTATGGGTCAGATTCAGAAGGGGACAGTGACAGAGGTCACAGTGAGTGATGATAACTTGCAGAGGTTCAGAGACAGTATAAGTGCTCCCCAGGACCACAGTTGATGAGATAATATTATTGGCAGAAGCTCACTCTTCGGGATATACAGTGCATCCGAGAAGTAATAAAGATATCAGAATCTTTGAAAAAGGGTATTGGTGGTCAGATATGAAAAGAGATATTGTAGAGAATTGCGAAAAAGTGTCTCCTATGTCAGCAGAGCAAGGTAGAGTAAAAGAAGTTGCAGGGTTATTGCAGCCTCTACCTATATTGACACGAAAATGGGAACGAGTTACCATGGATATCGTGATGGGTTATAGAGGACCCTAATGGATCACGAGGCTATCTAGGTGATAGTCAATAGATTGATTTAGTCTACCCACCTTCTGTTTATGAAATCCCCAGATACTCTGAGTGTGTAGGCGGATTTATATGTGTATGGAAAATTGTGGAACAATATGTAGCGTTCCAGGGAGCATGATATCATATAGGGATTCCCGCTTCACTTCCCACTTCTGGGAATATGTTCTTGGAAGCTATGGGACCCTGATTGCGTGTTAGCACAGCTTCCACCCTCAGACAGATAGTCAGTCAGAGAGGACTGTACAGGTTCTGGAGGATGTGATGAGAGCGTGTGCCATTGATTTTATGAGCTCCTGGAATGATCAGTTGCTACTAATCAAATTCGCCAGTGATGACAGTTGTCACTTGAGTATCGGGATGAGATTATATGTGGCATTGTATGACAGTAGGGAGTTGTTCCCTGACTTGGATAAGAAAAGTGGGTGACAGATAGAGAATTGTTCCCTAATTTGTAAGATTAACCTCTGAGCATGTTCAATTGATTTATGAGAAATTAAGAACGCCTCAGAGTAGACAGAAAGACTATGCTGACTAGAGACAGGAAAATCATTGGAATTCACCGAGGGTGAATCATTATGTTGGCAGTTACTTGTCTTAAGGACGTAACAAGATTCGGATAGAGATATTGGACAAAGTGGGAGGTAAGACCTGTAGGTTGGCGTTACCACTTGAATAAACAGGCATCCACTATGTGTCCTATCTTATGATGTTTCGAAAATATTATCCGAACCCGATATATGTAATCGGATATGAGCTTCAACGGTTTAGCTCAATGAAAGTATAACATATGATTGGAAATCGATTCGGATATTAGACGAAAGGAAAAAGTGTTGAGGTTTGAGATGATCTCCCTAGTTAAGTATGATGATAGTATTACACTCCGGAGAAAGTCACTTGAGGATGACTGTATATGATATGATAGATGTAACCGGAGTTATTTCTGGACTCATATTACTTGGTTCTAATTTGGAGGACCAAATTTTTTTTTAAGTGGGGGAGATTGTAAGACCCGATATTTTCGAGTGCATTTAAAAAATGCAAAAGGACTTAAATGACATTCCCGAATACGTGCAAGGGCAAAATGGTCAAAAGACCAAAATTCGGTATTAATCGGGACAAGAAATTTAATTAAAAATATGAGATTTAGAAATCTTGATCAATAATGAAGAAATAATTAAATTTCGGGTTAAATTGATCAAGATATGAATTTATTGGAATAAATCGGGATTTTCGTATCGAAAAATAATCTCGAAAATAATCGAAAAATATACCGGAAAGGTAAAATCGGACTGAGAAAATTATTTACAGATTAAATGAATTAAATATAATTTTTAAGGATATTTATGCATTTTAATATTATTTTATTGAATAAAATAATATTAAAAGTTAATTAAAAAAAAAAAAAAAAAAAAAAAAAAACAAAACAGAAACGAAATCTGAAGAAACAGAGAAAACGCGAAGCAAATGGGGCGAAAGGCGAACCCGAAGAGGAATCCACCGGCGAGCCACCACCGGCGGGATCTAGGGGCCGGTGAGGACCGGCGAGCGCAGCCCAGCACCGGGCGAACCTCCAGCAACCCAGACGCGCGGCGAGGTGGCCGGAAAACGTCGGAAACGGAGGAGAAGACCGCGGGGGAGAGAACCCCGATTCGCCGGCGATGGGGCTGATTCGACCCCAGCCGAGGCCCGATTTAGGGAGCCCAGACGATTGCGCGCCGATTGGCACCGGAATCGTGCCGGGAACCGGCCGGACGGCGCCGGCACGACCAAAGGGAGATTGGACCGGCCGAACCGGACAGAACCGGCCGAACCGGACCAGACCGAACCGGCGGTCCGAACCGGGTTGAACCGGACCGGACCGGTTCAGCCAAAAAGAGAGGGAAAAAAGGAAGAAAAAGGGAAAAAGAAAAAGAGAAAAAATTGGAAAAAAATTCCAGTGATGCAATCGAGCTTCGGGTAAGTCGGTAAGCGGTCAAATTGACCGATTTAATTTTCTGAATATTTAATTTAATTAATTCCGACTGGAAATTTACCCGGAAAAATATATTTAATTGTGTAGCTCGACAATTGGCATCAACCGAGAGCTCGAGACAGCCTCGATTCACATACTATCATGGAATCTCGGGTAAGTAACCCTTATTTACGACAATTTTTCATCATTATGCGTGATTGATATTTAACGCATAAATTATGGATTTAATTTCCGCATAAATGAATTAAATTCTGGAAAATTGGATAAATTGTCGTAAATATTAAATTGAGATATCTGAGAATTTAGAATGAGGCTAAATAAATACTGATGGCCCAATGAGCCCAATAGGCCTCGATAAAGTGTGGTAAACGGGCTTAAGGCCGATTATGGCCCATTATGGTACAATCGGGCCCAATATGGGTAAACGGGCCCAATGATTTAAATTAAGCCCAGAAAATTAAGAAATACAATTAATTGTATTGTAATTGACCTGATGAATATGTATCCGCAGTGCCGGAGATTTGAATTGGATTCAGAGCAAATCGGACTGCGTGACGAGTCATCAGAGGAAAGGTCAGACTGTACAGATAAATGAGGTAAGGGAATTGTGTGAGTAGCTAGAGGTAGCTACGCATATTTTAATAGTTTTTCTGTACACTGAGTATGTATGTATACATGGATATTGTATAATGATCCTAAAAATGGTTTGAATGATTTTAAGGATCGAAATAGGTGAAATGTCTATTTTACCCCTATTGAGGGAAGTTCACCTAAGGATGGTGAAAGCATGACATGCATGAAATGCATGATTTAAGGATTTTTGATGATTAAGGAATTTTATTGGTTTTAATCAAAGCAAAGCAATAGATTGGCCAGAAATTGTTTAATTTCATAAAATAACACTACGTAGGTGTTATTAATAATTAAATGGAAATTTCTTTGGAAAACGGCCAACTATCAAGTTTATATGGAAACAGATAGTGCCGACACGTAGTTCGCACTATATCTGCGTTTGTGAATGTGCATAAATGTGCTTGAGCAATTGCTCGCACCGACTTGTGACATCATATGCATGAAATGTGCTAGAGCATGGTGCTCGCACTGATTTTTAATATTGTGAAATGAGAGCTGCTGGAGCCTAGCTCGCACTCTGTTTTGACATGTTTTGACATGTTTTGATTTGTTTTGACGTGGTATGCATAAAATAGTGCTGGAGCGATTACTCGCACTACTTTTAATGATTTGACATGCATGAGAGATGCTGGAGCTTAGCTCGCATCCTGTTTTGATTTAATTATGCATAAAAGCCGTGCTGGAGTGAAACTCGCACGAGATTTGATTTAGTTATGCATAAAGCCGTGCTGGAGTATAACTCGCACGAGATTTGATTTACTTGAGCATTCATTTGTGCTGGAGCGTTGCTCGCACAAAGTTTTATATGGTTTTCATAATTCATTTGAATGTCGTACTGGAGTTTTTCTCGTACGAGGTTTTCACTGAATTTATATACATATCCGTACTAGAGCGTTGCTCGTACGTGGAATTTACATGAAATTATAATCAGTTTAAGTCGTACTGGAGCGCTGCTCGTACGCAGATTTCACTGATTTTAATGAAACCGTGCTAGAGCTTCCCTCGCACGAGATTTTCAGATATCATGAATATGCATGGAGCCGTGCTTGAGCTTCGCTCGCACAGGGATTTATATTACATGCATATAGCCGTGTTGGAGCCTCCTGTAGACTGTGTGTCACAGTGAGATGATATGCTCACACGTGCATTCTGAGACAGAGATGATATGGGTGGATAAGACCTATTACAGGCACCCCTGATTGAGCTTGGGTCCACGGAGTACGTTGTACCGTGTATGTCACGCGGAGTACGCTGTACCGTGGGGATTGTTGGAGTGGAGTGGCATGAGCCACGAGGCAGCAAGCCTTGCCCTCGCAATCCTGGTGTTATGCTGTTCTGGCGGGTAGGACGACCCACCTCCCGTTTCAGGTGTGATACCCCGCACACTAGGTACCGTGTTGCCAGGGATCACTAGGATATGGCCATAGTCCTCGATGTTACTGTTAATTACCTGATTGTCTCACATGATATAACTTGTGGTCTATTAGACCAGGGTAGACCCGAAGGAGGGGTCAGGCCCCCGATTTGACGATTTGACGATTTTATGATTTTATGAAATGTGACCCTGAAAGAAGGGTGGTTTTATAACCGAGTTTTATAATGAATTTTAATGAATTGTTTTATGAGATGATTGACCCGGAAGGGTTAGTTTTTACTGCAATTTTAATGAAATGATTTAAATGCAGTAGCATGATGTGCTTTTCCATGCTTAAATGATAAATTCATGAAATGATTATATCCCGCGATTTGTTTTATATCGCATGAAGTAATGCATGATTTTGATTTAATTCATGCTGAATATGATTTAATGATGTCACATAAAATGCTTTGAATGCATGAGTTACATGATTTATATATGCACAAATAGTTTTGGATAAACTATGGCATTGAATATGCATGACTTTGTGCGTGTAAATTTTAAATGAAAAGAAATGGATTTAAGGGCATGGCATTATGAGCATGTAGATAGTGGAGCTATCTACTTACTTGCATAATTGCCTTACTGAGCGTGTGGTTTGCTCACCCCCCTTATTTTTCCATCTTTTCAGAGCACTTGCAATAGATATTGAGCGGCTGAGGACTTGCATGGTTGATATTTGCTGCTACCCATCGAGAGACAGGTATACACATTTGTATGGTTTTGTATCTAAATATGTAATGCACAGTACTGTAAATGGATATGATGTCGGGGATGTAGAGTCATGTAAATACCATTGGGTATGTATTTATTTAAAGTCAAAAGGATAGTAGACTCTGATATATGATTATGGGAATGAAATGTTAAATAGTGTGAGGTGACTAACACCGAATCATAGCCCAACTGTGTTGTAGGATGGTCACGACGAGAGAAAAGTAAGAATTAAATAATAAATGAAAAAGCGAAAAATTTACTCTGATTTTTAGGTAATTCGGGTCGTGACAATTTGCTAGCCAATTCACTTAGGCATTTTTACAAATACTTGGTTGGCAATGTTCTTAAGCTTCACTTAGTTTATTTAGACATTTTATCAAACACCTTGATTGCCAACTTAATTCATTCACCAATTGATTAAATTGATTAATTCTAACTATACCATAATCATGAACACATGTATATTAACTCATTCATGCCTTAAAATCATATAGGCATTCATCAATTTATCACTACTCACTCTTAGCCAATTCATGTTCATAGTGATTTCATATGTTTTAATGCTTAAAAATATGCCATTATACTTAGAATAATTCATACATTAACATATATGAATTTAAAAGCTTAAAATTATACCTATTATATGCGTTCACACTTGGCCGAATCTTTGAAGCCTCTCAGTTTGCACAATATGGCTCCTTGATCGCCAATTCCAACATATGTTACTCCTCTCTCAATTTGGAACAACTTTCATGAAGAATGCAAGTTCCAAATATGCCTTTTTCCTAGTGATTTCTAGTGAGAGAAAGCTTGAATATATGTGTTTTAATGGTTTCTTCACTTTGTCGAGAATGATGGGTTGAAGAAGATGATACCTTGGCTGATTTTATAAGTCCATTAATTAGTTATTAAGCCTTAATGTTAAGCTAACAAAATTCAACTTGAATTGATTTAGGTAATGGTTCCCAATTTGGTTATGGTTACCTTTACTAATGGGCTTGATTTTTACCTATTTGGGCCTAACATTTGGGCTTCTCGGTTTGGGCCTTCCTGATGGGATTTCGGGCTGAAATTTTTACTATACATCGGGCCTTTAATTGTCTAAATATTTGGCCTACCATCGGTCCAACAATTCGGTCTAATGGACCTAAGAAATTCGATCTACACTTATTATACCTTAATAGGCTTTAAAATCTTCACTTTGGCCCATTACATTTTTACCTTTTAAATTTAACCCAGAATTCATCCAAATAAAATTTCCTTACTTTCAGGGATGATTATCTTTTATTTTGACCAAAACTATTTTTCCCAAATTTTTCTCCACACTTAGGTTAATTTTGAACCATGGTTAGTCAACTATGGTAAAAGTCAACTTTTCCTAACTACAGTTGACTCTTTTCTTAATCATTGACCACGTTGAGCTTTTCTCAAAAATCTGAAACTGTCATATCTTATGGCTTACACTCTCGTCTTTACGTTTTGGTCATTTTCAATAGGTAAATATGCCTTAAATACCTTAAACCGTTGAAAAGGTCTGTTTTTCCCCTTTTTGGCTTTTACTATTGTTCTCTATGTTCGGGATTAAATCAAACTGACTTTCCTTCATGAGCTCTCTATATTTTCTCATTTTAGGTTCTTCTTTTCAGTCAGAATGATTCAGATTCACTCGGTTTAGCCATGTGGCTCTTATAGCCTTTTGTCGACTTTTATGTAGCTTTTAAGTGTTAAAGCATTTTACTATCACTTAAATCTAATAAATACTCTTCTTATGATTTAATTTACTTAATACATCATCTGTACATATATAAATCATAAGGAACAAGCTACATAAAAACACGATTTTTACAGAATCGATGCCACTAATTATGCGAATCTGTGGAGGAGAGTAAGGAGAGAGGTTAACATGCTTAGTAAGAAAAACCCCATAGCAGGTAGATAAATATACTACCTAAGATATATATTTATATTTTCCAAATCCGAAACATTTTCACAGAGTACATAAATAGTTCGACAAATGCACAAATACCAAAAATAGATTTCAGAAATAGAATATATATCGATAGTAAAATTAGCTACTATGGTAAATACATAAATTTTTGAGCTTCCAATAGTAAAATAACTAGATTTCCAGATATCTCAATTAATGCAGACAATTCAAAAAAAATATTTCAAATAGATGAGACAAGACAGTACATGCTATATTAGATATTAGAATGATTGTTGGCCAATGTCGGTGACTTCAGGCAATCACTGATTAGGTGTGTCGGGATGTCAATTGCCGTGAAAGTGGTCAGCTACCCAAACGGCTCGTAGATCAAAATTTCTGAAGGTTAAAAAAAGAATCAGAAACATGGTACATCGTACTCGCATGCGTGCTGCACGATACATCATACACCGTGGACCATAGAAATAGATACAGAAAATATAGAAATGCAGCATGATCTCACCAACGCCTTTGTCTCAAAATTAATGCGAGTCAGACCGTACGACACACAGTCAGTACGTGCTCAAGGTCATATCATCAAAATAACTTTATAAGGAATCATTTCTTTTAAATCGCTTATAAATTTAGTTCGTTTTATAAAAAAATTTAGAAGAGGCTGACTAGCCTTTTTCTCTCGGTTAAAAATGCCAATGAATAGGTTATGATGAGTAAAACCAAGAAATTTCGATTTAAAATCAATAATTATAATTATTGGGATTTTTGCCTAAATAAACCAAGTAAATCTATATCAGTAGTTGGGCCAATTTACGGAGTTTAGAATTTCCTTAAATTTAAAAATGTAAATTTGGCATCGGGTTCTCTATATTTCGGTAACTAGGAAATTTAGCTTAACAATTTTATATCGACGAATACACAGAAATTACGCATATTTATCTTTAACAGTAATGAGATTTTCCTTACCTCGGTGTCTTGACGATACTACTCGATGTCTCAACGGTGCGAGTTAGCGGGTCTGCTTTAATCTATTTATTTCCTGAAATTTTGAACCGGTATTTTTGATTGCCTTTTCTCGGGTTTCCTTGGGCCTTCCTTCCTACTCTAATTATATATATAAATAAATTCCCTTCCTTTTTTTCCCTCGGGCGTTTGAATTTCGCGCCCTTTTTCTTTCTCTTCTTCTTTTCTCCTTCTTCCCTTCTCTACCTGAGCTCAATGTTCACTATTTTCATTGTTTTCCTTCCGTTCTTCTCGGTTCAGCAACTCCTGTACCACCATCATCACGTTTCTATCCTCGTTCTCCCAGCACCCCAGTTTCTTTTCTGGCTCCTTTCTCTTCGTTCACCGCTGCTTCAACTGGCTTCCGACTCTCTCCGATCACATCCCTGTTTCCACATTTCACTTCTGTTTTCAGTGCTGAGGAGCAATCGAACATAGTGGTCGCACGTTCAGCTACCTTCAACTCCGAAACTACCCTTTAACAGCCCATGGTTATGCCCCTTTCCCTGCAACCAGTCGAGATCGCTCTCGGCGCTGGAAATAGAGAAGCAGCTCTCTGTTTCCTAACTCCCCCTTTAATACTAAGCTCACCTAAATAGTCCCCACCCTCCTCCTATGTTGAACCTTCACCAGTTTCTCTCCTTACAGTCTCGCCATGTGACGGCCAACCCCTGCCCGGCTAACCCCTGCCAACGGCCATGGCAACCAAGCCCAGGTCCACTGACCCGCAAGGCCCATCGACAACGTTGGTGGTCTAACAACGGGTGGTCAAACAACGCCAACAACATCCACGTATTGTCCGCTTTGGCCCATTGGGCCGCACGGTTTTGTTTCATTCAGGGAAATTCCCCTCAGAACGCGTCCTCGGAGGCTTGAACCAGGGACAACACAATCGTGCGGCCCAATGGGCCAAAGCGGACAATACGTGGATGTTGTTGGCGTTGTTTGACCACCCGTTGTTAGACCACCAACGTTGTCGATGGGCCTTGATGGTCAGTGGACCTGGGCTTGGTTGCCATGGCCGTTGGCAGGGGTTGGCCGTCACAATAAAAACGCGCGTTTTTATTGTGACGGCCAACCCCTGCCAACGGCCATGGCAACCAAGCCCAGGTCCACTGACCCGCAAGGCCCATCGACAACGTTGGTGGTCTAACAACGGGTGGTCCAACAACGCCAACAAGTCCAACGTATTGTCCGTTTTGGGTCGAGGCCCGCACGGCTTTGTTTCATTCAGGGAAATTCCCCTCATTGGCATCATCAGTGGCAAGAACAAGGGTGTTTACCCGAGTTCGAACCACTGAGGACGCGTTCTGAGGGGAATTTCCCTGAATGAAACAAAGCCGTGCGGGCCTCGGCCCAAAGCGGACAATACGTTGGACTTGTTGGCGTTGTTGGACCACCCGTTGTTAGACCACCAACGTTGTCGATGGGCCTTGCGGGTCAGTGGACCTGGGCTTGGTTGCCATGGCCGTTGGCAGGGGTTGGCCGGGCAGGGGTTGGCCGTCACAATAAATATACATAAATCCTCATACACACTCTGAGTATCTGGGGATTTCATAACCAGAAGGTGGGTAGACTTAATCACTCTATCGACTATCATCCACATAGCCTTGTTATTCACCTGGGTCCTCTGTAACCCATTATAAAATTCATGGAGACTTGCTCTCATTTTCATGCCGTGTCAATATAGGTAGGTGCGGCAATAACTCTGCAGACTTTTAATACTCTACCTTATTCTGTTGACATACTAGGCACTTCTTCATAATCTCTACCATGTCTCTTTCCACATCTGACCACCAATGCCCTTTTCAGAGATTTCATATATATAATCGTTACTTTCCGTATGCACTGTATATCCCGAAGAGTGAGCTTCTGACAACATTACTATCTCATCAACTGTGGTCCTAGGGAGCACTTATACTGTCTCGAAATCCTCAGTAACTCATTATTATACTCCGTGAACTCTGTCACTGTACCCTTCTGAATCTGACCCAAACTATCGACATCCTGCCGATCATCACGCTAAGCCTGTCAAATCCGAGCACTCTCATCCGGTTCTAGTCTCAGGCTAGCTATCACATAATCATACCAATCACTGTCATCATCAGAAGGGATCACATCACTACCGAGGTTCACAACTGTTTAAGCAGCTCACGCTCCCTGACCATCATATGTGGTACCATCCCGAGGCTCTTTCTGCTCAAGGCATCAGTCATCACATTAGCCTTTCCTGGGTGGTACAATTTTCATAAATCAAAATCTCTCAGAAGCTCTAACCTAATATGTATTCTCATATTCGCCCCTTTCTGTGAAAATAGATACTCGGGCTTTATGATCAGCGCATATCCATAATTTCTCACCATGTACATAATAGTACTATATCCTCAGTACAAATACTGTTGTCAATTTTAAATCATGGGTATCTTCCCATTATACATCAATATACAGCTCCTTCATAATTTTGAGGTATCCATACTCACTGAGAACCTCTTGAGCTGTTGGGTATGGTGAAATTATTCACGGTGGTCAGTTCATACTTCACTGCACCGAAATTCATGTCACATCTATCATCTTATTTATCATCTCATTCCAAGATCACGTTTTCTTAATTAAACGTGTCAACCAAGTATATCCTTTTTGAGAATTCACAACAACCAACGTTTTTATTGTGACGGCCAACCCCTGCCCGGCCAACCCCTGCCAACGGCCATGGCAACCAAGCCCAGGTCTACTGACCCGCAAGGCCCATCGACAACGTTGGTGGTCTAACAACGGGTGGTCCAACAACGCCAGCAAGTCCAACGTATTGTCCGCTTTGGGCCGAGGCCCGCACGACTTTGTTTCATTCAGGGAAATTCCCCTCAGAACGCGTCCTCAGTGGTTCGAACTCGGGTAAACACCCTTGTTCTTGCCACTGATGATGCCAATGAGGGGAATTTCCCTGAATGAAACAAAGCCGTGCGGGCCTCGGCCCAAAACGGACAATACGTTGGACCACCCGTTGTTAGACCACCAACATTGTCGATGGGCCTTGCGGGTCAGTGGACCTGGGCTTGGTTGCCATGGCCGTTGGCAGGGGTTGGCCGGGCAGGGGTTGGCCGTCACACGCCACCCCCAGCCAGCTCTCAGCTTTCCTAACCCTCTTTCCTTTCTTAGTCACCTGCTTCGTCTCAGTCGTCCTTCGTTTTCAGCTTTTCGTTGCTTCCTCCAGCTTCAATCATGTTTCTGCCACCATCACCATCATCTTCCTCTCCAGTACTGCCAATCCGTTTCCTAGTTTTCTATCTCTCCCCCTCTTCCACATTGTGAGCTATCACCATTGTTTCATTTCTATATAAATGCTTCAACTGTCAGTTTCTTGTATACCAACTGCTTCCACTGCAGTCTTCGGTGCTAGAAGCGGGTAGGTGATGGCATCGGGTATGATGGAGATTGATGAAGGGAGGAGTATGGTTGTGGCAGGGGGTCAGTGTGCAGAGCTGGTACGTGCAAGAGTGCTGGTGAGCAACCAGAGCAGGGCATGTTTTGTGTTTCCAGTTTCATTTTTTTCATTTTTTGTTATTATTTTATTACTATTATTTTTTTATTATTTTATTATTATTTTTTATCATTGTTATTATTATTTATTTATCTATTTATTTATTTTATACCGAACGTACATTTTATTTCCACTTGTTCATTTTTACGAACAAATTACAAGGAAATTTCGGGGGTTTACAGTTATGAATTTTTCGACTATGATTTTACTGAATTGCCAATGACTGTATATTTTCATGATAAGCCTATTTTACAAATATGTATATAAATATTGTATTTATCTACTTGCCATGTAATTTTTCTTATTGAGCACGTTAAGCTCACCCTTTACTTTCCTCCACAGAGCCTTATCCGTAGCTGGGACCACTTTTGTAAATACGGTTCTGTTGCACAACCATACTTTCGCAATGTAATCTTTTGCGTTTAAAGGTATACCCAGGACATTATTCTTTTGTATTTAAAATTTTTGTAAGTACAGTAATGTATAGAAAGATATATTTGGGGAGTGTGAACAGTGATTTTTGTAAAGAACTAATTATGATGACTAATTGGAAAGTACCTCTATTGGATGATGTTTAAATTTGCTACTAAGAAAAGCAATTGAATTGTCAGATTTCACTGTTTTGACCAGCATCGACTTGTAGCCCAACATATTGTACCGTAAATTGAGGCTTTACAACATGCCTGCACCTGTTATTGAGAAGAAGCCTTTATTCGATGAGATGTTTACTACTATCTTGCAGAGTTAGGCTGCTTCCATTAAGAACCTGAAATTCTAGGTTAGACAGATAGCTAATGCTCTCAGCCAGCGTCCATAAGGGACCATTCCTACTAATACCGAAACTAATCCTGTTAGACAAAGGGAGGTAAGGAGCATGTTAAGGCCATCACTCTTAAGAGGTAGAGAGTTAGATGATCCACATGCTAAGTTCAGTTTTGTTGAGCCTATAGAGGCAAAGCCCCTAAGTTCTAAAGAAGTAGTCCAAAAGGAGTAGGTACATGAGGATTAGGCTGCAAAGAAGCCTAAGATAAACACTTCTTCATTTTCTCCAGCTTCACATTCTTCTTTTTCTTCAAGCCTTACACTTGTTAAAACTATACCTCCTTCAATTAGGCCACTAATACCCTTTCCTCAGATGTTCGAAAACCAGAAGCTCGATCAATAGTTTACTAAATTTCTAGAAGTGCTTAAGAAGCTTCACATTAACATTCCTTTTGTTGATGCTTTAGAGCAGATGTTTAGTTATATGAAGTATATAAAGGATATCCTCTTGAGGAAGAGAAACTTAAATATTATGAGACAGTGGCACTTACTGAGGAGTGCAATGCCATCATTCAAAGAAGTTTACCCTCTAAGCTTAAAGATCTAGGTAGCTTGACCATACCTTGCACCATAAGAGACTAATTCTTTGGTAGAGCCCAATGTGATCTAGGAGCTAGTATTAACCTAATGCCTTGGTCCATATATCAGAAGTTAGGAATAAGAACTGGAAAGCCTACAATAGTACCTTTCAGTTAGTTGATGGATCCATTAAGTATCCATAAGGAGTTATCGGGGATGTCTTGGTTAAGATGGATAAGTTTATCTTCCCTATAGATTTTATTGTGTTGGATATGGAGGAAGACAGAGAAGTCCCTATCATACTAGGTAAGCTTTTCTTAGCTATTGGAAGGACCCTTATAGATGTGTATAAGGGGGAATTGACTATGAAAGTTCAAGATCAACGGGTGAATTTTAATATTTTTAGTCTTTGAGGTTTCCTGATGACTCTCACAATTGTTTAAGGATAGACATAGTTAATAGAGACATCATTGAGGAGTTTTCTAGGACACATCTACTAAGCCGTTTAAAGGCTTCTATAGTAAAATCTGTAGATATTAAAGAATATAATGAGAATGATGATGTCTATAAGGCACTACAGATGTTATAGGTTTTTCCTCTAATGAAGATCACATAGTTTGAGTCTTTAGACACCTCATCTACTCTAACATTAAATGTCTCTCCATCCACTAGTGACCCTCCAGCTTTACAGCTTATGCCTTTACCCTTACACCTTAGGTAAGCTTATCTGGGTGAGTCCTCCATTTGGCCAGTTATAGTGTCTGTTGCTCTCTCCACTGATCAGGAGAAGAAGTTGTTACAGGTTTTAAGAGAGCACAAAAAGGTCATAGATTGGTTTATCTTTGATCTTAGGGGATTAGTCCCTCGATTTGCATGCACCAACGCAGTTGAATTTGTGATAAAAGAAGTGGTCAAAAAGGAGATAATTAAATGGTTAGATGTTGGGATCATATATCACATTTATGACAGTTCTTAGGTAATCCTCATTCAATGTGTCCCTAAAGGGGGAGTGATGATTGTGATTGCGAATGAGAATAATGAGTTCATCCCCATTATGATTGTCACTAGTTGGCATGTGTGTATGGATTCTTAAGAAGTTTCCTCCTCACACATTTGTAAAAGGTATTAGGAGTTTCCTGAGACATGCAAGCTTTTACAAAAAAGTTTATAATAGACTTTTCGTAGATCTAAAAGCCTTTGTGTAACCTTTTTAAGAAGGATACTGTTTTCTATTTTGATGAGCATTGCGTAGAGGCATTTAAGAAGTTTAAGGAAAAGTTAGTTACAGCCCCTGTGATCACAGCTCTGAATTGGAGTTCACCTTTTGAGTTGATGTGTGATGCGAGTGATTATGCAGTTGGGGCTATACTTGGACAGAGAAAAGGAAAAAGTCTTTCATGCTATCTTTTATGCAAGTAAGACTCTAAATGGAGCTTGGTTAAACTATGCTACCATTGAAAAAGAGCTGTTGGACATGGTATTTTCTTTTAATAAGTTTTGCTCATATCTAATTGGCACTAAGTTGGTAGTGTACACTGATCATGCTGTCATTAAGTACCTAGTCTCTAAAAAGGACACAAAACCTAGACTGATTAGATGGATCTCCTTACTTCAAGAGTTGGACTTAGAGATTAGGGATAGGAAAGGGATTGCAAATTAGGTAGCTGACTATCTATCCACATTGGAGAGTGGACTTAAAGAAGATGAAACAACAATTAATGGGTCCTTTCCTGATTAGTAGCTGTTTGCTTATGGGCACTCTAGTTTTCTCTGTTACGCTGACTTTGTTAACTATTTAGTAAGAAATGTGATGCCACCAGATTTGACTCCTTAATAGAAGAAGCTTTTAAGTGATGTCAAGTATTATGTGTGAGATGAGCCTTTCTTGTACAAACAATGTAAATATTAGATTTTGATGAGGGTGTCTCTATAGAAGAAGTAGGGGATATACTTTGACATTACCATTTTTTTATTATGAAAGGCATTTTGGAGGAGAGAGGACAGTTGCCAAGGTTTTACAATGTAAATACTACTAGCCTACTCTGCTTAAGGAAACCCATTACCTCGTGTCTATATGTGATAGGTGTCAGAGGGTAAGTAATATTTCCAAATGAAATGAGATGCATATGACCAACATTTTAGAAGTAAAGATCTTTGATGTTTGAGGCATGCACTTCATGAGACCTATTTGTCCTCTCATATGGCAATATCTACATCTTGGTGGCTGTAGACTATGAGTCTAAATGGATTGAAGCAATGGCTTTGCCAACTAATGATGCCAAGGTGGTGATTAAGTTTTTGAATAAGAATATTTTTACGAGATTTGGCACCCCTAAAGCTATCATTAATGACAAGGGATCCCACTTTCGTAACAGGAATTTTGGTGGACTTTTAGCGAAATATGGGGTCAGGCATAAGGTAGCCACAGACTAGTAGCTAGGTAGAGTTATCTAATAGGGAGATTAAGGGGATATTAAAGAAGGCAATGAACCTAAATAGGAAGTATTGGTCAATGAGGTTAGATGATGCACTTTGGGCTTATAGGACATCCTTCAAAGCACTTATAGGAATGTCCTTGTCACGACCCTCAATCCACCAAAAATCCACTACATTTTTTTTTTCGTTTATTATTTGATCCATTTCTTATTGTTTGTTCTTTACCTTTACCTTATCTGACCGTGAACAGCTACACCACCAACAGTTGGGCTGTGTATCGGTGTAAATCTCTTCCAAATTAAATCATTTCAATTTACAATTCTTTTAAACGTAAACAATTGTATTTCTAAATCAGAGTTGTTGTTTACATGTGTTTACAATCCTTTACATCCCCAAAAATTACATTTAAAGATATTACCGTGCTCGGACATGTCTAGCTACAAAAACTATACAATGTGTATATCTCGTGTGATGGGATGCAACGGACACCAAAATCCAATCATCAGTCACTCTCTATCTACTGAAAGTGCTCTGTAGAGGGGGAAAATAAGGGGGTGAGCAAACAACGCGCTCAGTAAGGCAATCATGCGAGCAGGTAGAAAACTACTCTATCTAGGTGATCGTGATGCCATGCTTAAATCACACAGTTATTTGTCATACTCAAAACTTATCAGTTCAAGCTCGTGTTCATGGTATGCAAAACAGTTTATGCTATTTTAAATCAGTACACAATTCTTAAAACATAGCACGAAAAATCATCATGCATAAGTCGAATTCGAAGCATGGTAAATCATCATGCAAAGTGCACTTAAAAGCATTTCAGATCTGATCACAAACCGATACAAAATCACCATTCGTTAGGACTCAGCCCCTTCCATGGACTATCCAGACCTACAAACACATGTCAAAACATGGATTCCTCATTAAACAATAGACATGTGAGATAGGCATATAATATCAATAAGGGAAATAACTAGGATGATGGTCATATCCTCTGTAAACCCAGGCTACACGGATCCTAGTGTGAGGGGTATCACCACTATCTGCTTCCGCACGGGAGGTGGGTTACGTCCAACCTGCTGATCCATAACAGAATACTCATTGTCCGAAGATGATATATATATATATATATAATTGTCACGACCCAAATTACCTAAAAATCAGAGTAAATTTTTCGCTTTTTCATTTTCTTACCCGTCGTGAACAGTTACACTACTAAACAGTTGGGCTATTATTCGGTGTTAGTCACCTCTCACCTATTTATCTTTCCATTTTCATATTTCATTTACATATCAATTTATTTAAACTAAATACATCCCCAACATTACATCCATATACAGTACTGTGCATCTATATGTTCAGATACAAAATTATACAAATGTGTATACCTGGTTTTGATAAGAAGCAGCGGATATGAATACTGTCGTTCTCTTCTACTTAATGTACCCTGTGGGATGGAAAATGAAAGGGTGAGCATAAACAGCTCAGTAAGGCAATAATGTAAGCAGGTAGATAACTATACTATCTACATGCTGATAATGTCGTGATATAAAATCCTTTATATTTTGAGCATGAGGAATGACTAAAATGATGCCACATGTATGTATATATCGTATAAGAGAAATCATGAAATTGATATATAAATCACACATGGAAAAATCATCATGTATGACATCTCATGCTCGTCACATTAAAACTTATTAGTTTCATCATAAACTCATCACTTTAAAACTCATTTGTTTAATCACAAAACTCATCACTGTAAAACTCATTTGTTTCATTATAAAACAACCACATCAAGGCTAAACCCATCTCTCGGGAATACCTTGATTTATTAAATCACATTTCGTTTAAAAACATAAATCGAGACCTTACCCCTCCATCGGGTTTGTCCTGGTCTATCCAGACCGTATGATATCATGTGAGGCATGTAGGTTACTGTATGAAAATCGAGGACTATGGCCATACTTTGTCCCTGTGATCCCAGGCTACACAGATTCTGGTGTGCGGGGTATCACAACTGCAACGGGAGGTGGGGTCAATTCCTACCCGCCAGAATACCAAGTAACATCATAGAGTCATCATGACTGCACGGTACAGCGTACTCCGTGTGACATACACGGTACATCGTACTCCGTGGACCCATATCATAGTCTGGGGGTGCCTGCCGTAGGTCTTATCCACCCCAATACTATGTTGATAACCAACCCATGTCTCAAAGTATATGTGCGAGCATCTCAACTCTCTGTGACACACAGTCTACAGGAGGCTTCCGCATGACTATATGCATGTCAACTCACGTCTAGTGCGAGCGAAGCTCCAGCACCACGATATGCATATCATGATATCTAAAATCTCGTGCGAGGGAAGCTCCAGCATGGTTTTGTGCACACATAAATTTCTCGTACGCGTAATGCTCCAGTACGGCTTTCCATGAGAAATAAATCAGTAAACTTGAGTGCGAGAAAGACTCTAGCACTCTTTTTACTCATGTAAATATGATAGGTGGCTCAATCTTGATAAAATATCTTTTAAAATAGTAACCGGTACAAACCGGTATCCTTTCGTATAATTCAAGAAATCAACAGCCAACCTATGTGTAAATTTGCTTAAACCAAAGCAATACATTCATATAAAGCATCAAAACATGAAAATCATGCAATTTATCTGCCTTACTACCCTTTTTGTAAATTTTACTCTCAGGGGCAAAATCATCTTTTTCTTTATTCACCTAAGCCCCGGTTTTCGTAAAATTATCATTTCGTTTTCTAAATACTTTAAGTAATTCTAGACCCTGTAATTCCCCTCAAAATTACGTATAGGTATCTCTATGCACTTACAAAATTCCCTTACCTCGATTCTCGTCGAGCGCATATCTAAATTCCACTGTCGGAGGCTCGTCCGACCCGATTTGCTGCTAATCCAGTCTCTGGGGCTGCAAATAATTATTTATCACGTCAATTTAACCCAATAAATATAATTCTCCTGTTTACTATAGTCAATTTAACTAATTAGGCCAATTTACTCTTATTGGGCCCAAATCGCACCTTAATGGGCCTCGACCCATTTTCAGCCCGTTTCTACTAATTAAATCCCTTCTTCGGGTTTGCTGGGCTCATTCAGTTTACTAATAATCATCGGGCTTCGTTCCAAACTTATTGGATAGCCCGTACACTATTTACGGTAATTATGTTGTAATTTCGATTAATATTCCTTTTTATACAGAATTATTTCGTAAATTTCGTAAAATAATCGAAACTCTGTATTAAATGACTTTAATTATCGGGATTAAAATATACTTACCTAATATGATGCGGGATACGAAAATCGCAGCTCAATCGGCTCTCGTTCGGGCTTTGTCGTACAACTGCACAATTATATATGTAATCCCAGGTTGCTTTTCGATTAAATATAATTTAAATAAATTTCTCGAAAGTCAAATTGGTCACTTTTGACCTCTTACTGACTTACCCGAAGTCCGATGTATCCCCAAAAATTCTTTCCCTTTTTCTTTTTTCTCTTTTTTTTCCCTTCTTTCTTGGCTGAACCGGTTCAGTCCGGTTCAACCCGGTTCAAACCGGTCCGGTTCAGCCGATTCAATCCGGTTCACCCCTTTGCTGAACTGGTCCGTACCGGTTTAGATGTTCTCGTCGCCGTTCACGGCGTTTTCAACCGATTCTCGGCTCGTTTCTGGCGCTATTCGACTCGTCTTTGGCTGAGCAACCTTCGACTGGCCTCGATCGGGACCGAATCACCGCCGATGGCCGCCGTTCCTCTCTTCTCCCTCTCGGCCTTCTCTCCCTCGATCCACCGGATTTCGGTGGTTTCGCCGGTCGATACCGGTCTCAAAAGAACCGGCTCCTCCTCTCAATCACACTGGTGCCCGCCGTTCTAGCCTAGCTGTCGTGGATCGCCGGAATCTACCCCGTTTTCCTCATGGGCTTCTCTTCCTCCGTTCAACATTTTTCGACCTCCTGACGACGCGTCTCCGGTGTCAATAGTTTCACCGGCCTCTCCTCTTCCTGCTCGACCCTTCGTCGGAGTCGTTGATCGCCGGTGGCCTTGGGTCGGTCGGGCCACGCGCGATCTCCTTCCTCGGTTTCCTTATTATTTTTCTCTCTCCCCGACTAAGGTTCCTGATTCCTTTTTTTTATTTATTTTATTTTTTTATTTATTATTATTTATAAATGAGTTTATTATTATTTTATTCATTAAAATAGTCAAAGATATTCTAAAATATCTACAAAATCAATTTTGTTTTCCAAATTCATTTATTTAATTTTATTTAATTTATTTTAACCATTTTCGGTATATTTTCTCCGTATTTTTGGGATATTGTCCCGAGTGAAAATTTCGATTAATTTTTGTAAATTTATATCTTGATCAATTTAATCCGAAATTTAATTATTTCTTCTTTATTGATCAAGATTCTCAAATCCATTATTTTTAATTAAATTTTCTCATCGAATTATACCGACATTTGATCTTTTGACCGTTTTGCGCTTCACGTGTTCGGGATTAATTTAACCGACTTCCCTTCACGAATACTCATTCATTTCGTATTTTAAATCTTTATCTCTTGTTCGAATCCCGTTTCATTTAATTTGGGACCATTTTCAATGCTTCATACGAAATTACGATATAATTCGGGTCTTACAATAATATCCATACACGGTACAGCGTACTCCATGCCACTTGCATGGTAGAACGTACTCCGTGGACCCATATCATCACATCATACACTGCCACATCTCAGTACGCACATGCGAGCCTATTTAATCGATGTGGCACACAGCCTACCCGAAGCTCCCAGCACGACTCCCAACATGTCTTAAAACCACGTGCAAGTAGTCTCAAGCACAAAAACAGGTATAATGGACATCTAGTGCGAGCAACGCTCCAGCACAATGTCAAAACCAGTATAAATATCGGTGCGAGCTAGGCTCTAGCATAATATCATAAAAATCCATGTGAAAATTAGTGAGAGCTAGGCTCCAACACTCATGCATGTAAAACTCTAGTGCGAGCTATGCTCCAACACTAATGCATGTGTAAACATGTCAAATCTCGTACGAGCAACGCTCTAGCACGTTTTATTTCCACAAACTCATGTAGGTGGCTCATTCTTTTACAAAGCATGGTTATAAAACCAAATCAAGTTATTTTCATGCAAGTCACTTAAAATACTGGCCAACCTACCGATTCACATGCTAAAAGCAGTAAAAAGATTCAAAGGCATCATGTTCATGCTTTTCATGCTCATTTCTCAAAGTTCCCCAAATTTTTTACCTTTCAAACATCCATTTCATTCTAAGACCCTTAAACACTTTAAGAAATCACCCTTGCACCCAAACGTATGTACATATACCTCTAGGGCTAACACAATTCCCTTACCTCAATTCTCGATGAACTAACTCTTCCTTCTTTTCTCATTTTTCGCGATTGGACTCAACTTGCACCGAATATATCCTTAGGAGCTGCAAACATTCACCAATTATTTGAGTTAATACCAATAACTCATGTTCTGAATTCAACTAGTCAATATATCTCATCGAGCCTATTTCATAAATTTTGGCCTATCATCTCGTTTGGCCATCATTATGCCATTTCTAGTCAATTTAACTAGAAACTCACCTAATAGCTTATCAACCACTTGGCATAAATGTTTATCCATAATCTTCCATTTGTTTATGCATTTTATACCACATCATTTATGCATATTTTTATCACTTGACTAATCTCACAATGGAGCTTCATCCAATCATCTCAAAATCATGCATATCACCTCACTACTCCTTAGTGTAATCCATTTATCATCAACTCAACCATATCATATTTTCTCACACTAAACCCATTCTAGGTTATGCTTAATTCATGACATTCTAGGTAGTTTCTACCAACAATACATACACCATTATACTCAGACAACATCTAGATGAATATACTTCGAATTAGTGTATTGGAAACTCACCTAGCTTGACTTTTCTCTTTTTTAAATTTGAAGACTCCTTTGTTCCTTCAATCCAACAAATGAAGTTCTTCTCCTCACAATGAATAACTTTTCTCTAATAGCTTTTTCTCAAATCTTAATGGAAATGGGTGTATTCTAAAGAGAGAAAGCTTGGTATTTTGGGTAAAAATGGAAGGGGTGTGTTGATTTGTTAAAGAAAGAGGTTTTGTCGTGGGCTTTTTGTAGATCAGGGGTGATGAGATTGATCTGCTAGGGTGAGGAGATCAATCTTTCCTTAGTTTTAGCCATCAAATTTTTAGATTTGAAATAGGAGAGATCGATCTACTTATTAGGGAGATATCGATCTGCTTTTAACATAATCAAATAGAGATCGATCTGCACTTCAGAAGGGATTGATCTCTGCTAGGCAGAGGCAAATGTAGATCGATCTACTCATTGAGGAGATCGATCTGGCCTCGTCAGATTCACTTGCAATTGTTCTGCTTGCATAAGGGATCGATTTACGCTGAATAGGAGATCGATCTGGCCTTCATCTGTGGCTTCCTGCTGTAAATTTTTCACTTTTTCAAGGGAAAAATTTATGTTTGATTGCTTCACTAGTCATTTTGCAATCTAGTCACACTTTGAGCATGGAAAGGTTCATGCCTTATGATTTTCATGTTATAGAACTTGTGTGTATCACTTGAAATCAGAAAAGATACACATAATTCATAATTCGTGCCTTATCATTTCATGTTTTAAATCATTATTTCGAGTCCAGATGCTTTAAGTTCTATTTGTTTAGTTTATGGCCACTTCAGCCCTTATTTAGCCTCTACATGCATCCATGATACTCATCTATTCTTATTTGCAATCCATTCAGATTTATATGATCCACAAATAATCTATCCTATAATTCCATTTACATATAGCGAAGTCATACATACATGGGGTCTCATATTCTCCCCCACTTAGAAAATTTCATCCTCCAAATTGGAACCAACTTAGTCCGTGAACAACTTGGGGTACTTCCCCCGCATCAAACTCTCCAACTCCCATGTAGCTTCTTCTGCAGTGTGGTGCTGCCAAAGGACTTTCACTAAGGGGATTATCTTCGATCTCAACACTTTCTCCTTCTTATCCAATATTCGAATTGGCTTCTGAACATACAACATGCTCTCGTTGAGCTCCAATGGCTCGTATCTAATTACATGTACTGGATCCGGGTGATACTTCCGTAACATAGAGATGTGGAAAGCGTTGTGAACGCTCTCTAGCTCAAGTGGCAATGCTAGCCTATAGGCCTTATCTCCCACTCTATCAAGAATCTCAAAAGGTCCGATATAACGAGGACTTAACTTTTCTTTCTTTCGAAACCTCATTATACCCTTGGAAGGAAAAACTCGCAAAAATGCCTAATAATTCTATATTTTTAGAATTATTTGTGCTTAATTTTCTAATTAATTATTTAAATCCCCAATTTATATTGTTAATTATCCCCTTTATTTAATTAAAATTATCATATTTGCAGATAAATTAAATCCAGATGAATTTTGAATATTTCGGTAGAAAATGGATCGGAATTGGGCTAAAATCGAGATTGAGCCACGCGGACAACATGAGTCATGCCACCTAGCACATCCAATTGGACAAGAAGATCGATGACATGGAAATGTCTTTTCAAGGAGCCAATGGTGTGAAGACAAGTGGCCAAAAAATGCTAATTCATCAAGGATGTAAAAATGACAATTTTACCTCTAGTGTGTTTATAAATAGGAAAGGATGACAATTGAAAGAGTATGTAATTTAGGAGTAGAAGTAATGTAATTTTAGGAATAGGAGTAGTGTAATGTAATGTAAGTTAGAAGTAGTCTAAAGTAGAGTAATTTTATGATAGTTTTTTAGAATAGTTTTATTTTATTTTTCTTAGTTAAGTTTTTTTTTTTCGGATTATCTTCCAAGCTTTCCCGATTAGCTTTTGTTTTTGTTTCATCATTTTATTTTTCTCCACAACTATTTGTCATGTCAATTTTCTTTTGTGATATTTTATGAAAAGTTTTTTTTTTATGCTCGGTTTTGTGAAGATTCATTTTCAGTTTATTCATGCTTGGTTTTACTATGAAATGCTTTAGTGTTCTTATATTTTTGTTAGTTCTCGGGTTACTCTCCTTTGTGCATTTGGGTGATTTAATTCTTCCTTCTGCTATGCTTATTGGTTTTGGTGCTTTGATGTGTTCTTAATACCCAGTATTATTTCCACATCGAATGCAATGTGGAATCACAGCATTAGAGGCTACATGTGAAGCAACCTGAGGATGGTAACTGTCTCGTTTGTTTTATGTTTATGTTATAGCTATTTTGGTTTTAAATGGTAGTTGCCGATTATAGTTATTTCTTACCAATTCTATGCTTATATTTTGGAGTACATGGTTATTTTGTTATGTTATTTTTCTTTGGGTGCACTTTATGATTCATCTTTTACTGTATTTCTATGTTAGCTTGCATGTTCATCATTTTTGCATTTTCTTATGTCCGTGATCCATTTTACTGCATGTTTTCTCAGCATTTTCTGTTATTATCAATTGGCTCACTAGTTGGTTTAGGTTTAGAAGAAGCATTGCCATGTGGTGAGGAGTAGAAGAGTGTGTCCGTAGGTGCAGTAGAGAGCATCCATAAACATCCTCTGTTGTGCTCTGTTTTCGGAATGGTACACAGCTGCTGTATTATAATGGAAGCCTGGAATCGAGAACAGACCTGGAGCAGAGGACACAACCCGTAAGCACACCAGTAGCTGGAACCAAGAAGCAAAATGAGAGTAGCTGGTAACTGAACCCAAGAGCCTTTGGAACCGAGACACACTAAGGCAGAAACAGCAGCAATAGATTACAGAACCGCGAAGCAGAATGAGAGTAGCTGAAACCGAGAATGCCTGGTACGGCAGGGAGCAGAAGCGGGCCTAGCAATGTTTGGAGCAGAAATCTGAACTCGAGAGCAAGCAGAGTGCAGCATGCCGATTTGAAACAGCAAACGGAGTAGCTTGGAGCACCTAGCAGTAGTTGGAGCACTGTCTGGTCAGAACCAAGAGCAGCAGAGAACAACTGGACATAGCAAATGCGCTAGATAGGACCGACATACCTAGAGCATAGGGCAACCCGTGAGCAAGCCTGGAAATAAGCATGGGATTGGAAAGACACGTGAATAGTATTTAGAGGGATAATTTGGATGGTTTAAATTTGCTTGAGGCTTGTTTGGCATTTACCTTATGCACAATAACCCATTTTGCTTGATTCGTTCATGAAGTAGATTCAATTATGTCCTTAACTCATTTTATTTTTATCACGCATTAGTTAAGTTAGATTAAATTTGTAAAATGCATTAGTTAAATTTTATTGTTAAATTAGTAATTAGATATAGTTAGGATTAGTTTAGAGTTAATAGTTTAGACATGTAGTTTTATAGTTATTTTCTTAATTTCCTAGGATTTTATTTTCATTAAGTTTTAGTTTAGTTTAAATTGCATTTTGATTAAGTAGTTTAATTGCATTTTAGGTTAGTTTAATTTTAGTTTAATTAATCTTGCTTTGTTATTTTCATAATTGCATTTTATTTTACTTGTGTTAATCAATTTTAACTGTTTTAATTATTTGCGTAGGTATTGGTTTTCAATTGCGTGGAACATTGTAAGTAATTTTGCTCGGTTTTAATTTCTTTATTTTATAGCTTTTATTATTTTATTGCTTTCAGTATTTTTAATTCTAGTTATGTAGATCACTCCCTTTAATTTCATAATTTGCTAGGATATACTTAGGGTAAGATTAACCGGTAGTTAATTAGGCTAGTCAACTTCTCTGTGAGACGATAACTCGGGACTCAAATCCCATTATTACTTGTACGACCCGTGCACTTGCGGACAATACCCTTTGGGCGTGTCAAGTTTTTGGCGCCGTTGCCGTAGAAGTTTTAATTAGTCGTTAATTAATATCGGTGAAATTATGCTTAGGTGTAATTCGAGCTTGTAAATATTTAGATCCTTAGTTTAGTTTATTTAATTTTCTCCATTTAAAAAAAATTAAAAAAATAAAATAAAAAAATTTCTAAGGACTTTCTGATGATTACATGCGTAGAGCCAGAAGTTTTGATTGCTTTCCTCTAGATCCTAAAATCGAACGTACTCTTAGAAAAATTCGAAAGGATTCTAGTAAATTTATAACTCTGCTGCAAAGCATCATGACAGAAAATAGGGAAATTAATACCGTTGGAGATTATGCAATGCCGACTATTGGAGGTTATTATACCGGCATTAGGCCACAAGCTGTCCATGCAAACAATTTTGAAATTAAGCCTTCCATCCTCCAGATGATCCAGACTTCATTGCAGTTCAGTGGGCTTCCGCACGATGACCCACATGCTTACCTTGGGCAATTCCTGGACTTGTGCAACACGTTCAAACATAATGGATTATCTGATGATGCGCTTAGACTTAGATTATTCCCCTTCTCACATAGGGATAGGGCGAGACACTGGTTAACCTCCCTGCCTCTAGGATTCATTTCTACATGGGATGAGTTACCCCATCAATTTCTATCTAAGTTTTTCCCTCCCTCTAAAATAGCCCAACTCCATAGTAATATATCTTCCTTTGCCCAGTATGACTCCGAATCTCTTTATGAAGCATGAGAATGATATAATGAGCTTCTTAGGAAGTGCCTCACCATGGCCTACCTTTGTGGTTGCAAGTCCAGACCTTCTACAATGGACTTACAAGCCAAAATAGGACTATTTTTTACGCTGCTGCGGGTGGAGCCCTGATGTGCAAAACAGAGGAGGAAGCTTACGAGCTGTTAGAAAAGATGGCGGCTAATAACTATTTATGGTCCTCGAAGATGCAAATGCCAAAGAAGCCGGTGGGTATTTATGAGCTCGACACACTATCTACCTTGACCTCTCAAATCGCTAATCTTACGAAGAAGGTAGAGTCGCTCAGTACCCAACATAATCCTCCCACTAGTCCTAACCCTGTGTATTTTGTCCAAAGTCCTTTCCTTTCCTACGAGCTGTGTAGTGGTACCCACTCTATAGATAGCTATCCACTTTACTTAGAATCGGTTCAGTACATTGCCCCTCCTAAGCAATAGAATAACCCCTTGTCAAACACCTATAATCCAGGGTGGAGGAACCATCCTAACTTCTCCTGGGGCCAAAACCAAGGGCAAACCTCTAACTCCATATTTGTAGGACCCCCTAGTTTTCAAGCTCCACCGGTTCAGGTACCACCATAGTCGTAATTTCCGCACCATCCACCATATCATCCATTCCCACCTCAATTTCAGCATCATCCACCTCACTTCCACTAACCACCACCACCACCACCACCACAACCCTACCATGCACCAGCAGTTGAGAAGAAGCCCTCGCTTGAGGAAATGTTCATGACTATCCTGCAAAATCAAGCTGTTTCAATTAAGAACTTGGAGGTTCAGGTGGGACAAATAGAAAATACTCTTAGCCAACGTCTTCAAGGAACCCTTCCCAGTAACACTGAAGCTAATCCTGTTAAGCAAAGGGAAGGTAAAGAATATGTCAAATCCATCATCCTTAGGAGCGACAAAGAGCTAGATGAGCCACCAGTTAAGTCCAATCCTGTTGAGCCCATAGTTGAAAAACCCATAAGTTCTAACGAAGCAGCTCAAAAAGAGCAGGAACATCAGGATCAGGCTGCAAAAGTATCCAAGCTAGGCACTTCTTCATCTATACCTTCTTCTATTTTACAACCTTCCTCGCCCTATGATATTATACATGTTTCCACTACATCCTCTCCGGTTAGACCACCAGTACCTTTTCCTGAGAGGTTCAAAAATAAAAAACCAGATCAACAATTCGCCAAATTTCTTGAGGTTTTTAAGAAACTTTACATCAACATTCCTTTCGCAGTTGCTTTAGAGCAAATGTCAATTTATGTGAAGTTTCTGAAGAATATCCTCTCTAGGAAAAGGAGATTGGAAGATTATGAGACGGTGGCCTTAACCGAGGAATGTAGTGCCATTATCCAGAGAAGATTACCCCCTAAGCTCAAGGATCCCGAGAGTTTTACCATACCATGCACTATTGGAAATTTATTCTTTGGTAGAGCCCTGTATGATTTAGGAGGTAGTATAAATTTGATGCCATCATCTATCTATCATAAGTTAGGAATAGGGGATGCCAAGCCCACCACAGTGACCCTCCAGTTAGCTGATCGATCAATTAAATATCCGAAAGGGGTCATTAAGGATGTCTTAGTAAAGGTGGAAAAGTTTATTTTTCCTGCAGATTTTATTGTTTTGGACATGGAGGAAGATAGGGAAGTCCCTATTATACTAGGTAGACCTTTCCTAGCTACTGGTAGAACAGTAATTGATGTACAAAAGGGGAGTTAACTATGAGAGTCCTAGATCAGGAAGTGAAGTTTAATGTTTTCAAACCTTTGAAGCTCCCTAATGACTCTCAAGAATGTTTTAAGATGGAGATTGAGGAGAATATAAGGCTTAAGCATATAATATCTGAGAGAAAGAAGGATGTAGATAGGGCTCAGGAGGATTTAACTGTTAATATTCTGTCGCCATTTTGGCTAATCCTCTTACTCTTCACCCAGCTGCTGAGTGTTGTTTTCTTCAGCTGCATTTGAAGTGGCTGTGTTTTTCTTTTCACTTTGTATATAGTTCATTTTTCTTTTTCTTTTCTGTTGTTTCTTTCCTTGTTTATTTTGCAGGTTTATTTTCTAGTTTTACGCTTTCAATCAAAGCTTCAGTTGTTCATCATCATCAGAAGGGGGAGTACTCTGTTCTCGAGCTTAAATTCTTATATTATCTGCATACTGAGGACACTGTGCACTTTAAGTTTGGGGGAGGGGATATCACTTGAGCAATTTTGTGAAAAATTGGAAAAAATTTCAAAATTGTTTCGAAAATCTGAGAAAGAATTTTCAAAATTTTTTCGACAATATGAGCTTAAATTGTTTGATTTTGGGATGATCTAGTGCTTAGCATGTAGTTTTCCCATATTTCGATGATATGACCCCATGATTTAGTCTGACTTTGATTGTCTGAGATGCATGATTATAGGAAAAGCATGAAGTTGAGTTCTTGAATTTATCTTGATTCTGATTGTGATTTCCTCATCTTATGCACATGTCATGTCATGAATCGGTATATTTATTTAGAGAAAGCTTATTTGTACATAGGACTGCATTTGTTCAGTTGATTTTGTGCATCATATTCTAGAATTTGTTGATCTGATCTCGAGGTGAAATATTAGATCACACTTGATTAGGGAGATGATTTAGGCCATCTTTGGATCGTTTGAGCCTTTCTAGCCTTCCTTGTGCATATTCTACCCCTAGTCACCCATCTGGGCCAAATAAGCTTTTCTCTGTAAATATACCTGCGTTATTTTCCTTAGCTTAAATACTTTGTTCCTATCCCTTACCCCAAAAGCATGAAAAGTCATTGGGATATATTGTAAGCTATATGGGTATTAAGTGATAGTGAAAGAGTATGTTAAAAAAATGATGAAAAAGAAAGAAAAAGAAAAAGAAAAGAAGAAAGAAGAAAAATTAAAAAAAAATGTTTAGCAAAAGAAATAAGTTTGGGGGAAATAATTAGAGCTTTTACATTATAGATCCTAGAAGTAATGCATGTTAAGGGGTAATTAAACCTAAATCGACTTTATCATACCTTAGCCCTAGCCTTACATTACAAGCCTAATGAAGTCCTAATGATCTTTAGTTAAGTGTGACTACATTAGTGGAGAGAGAAGTGAAAAGCAAACTTATGGGAATGATCACATGTCATTGACTTTGCATTCACTGTGTTGCATAATCTGATCTGGATAATGTACTGTGAAGTGACTTAGACATTTTTCACACACTCACGAGGAGTCCAATTTGGGTTAGGATTTATGATTGAATAATTCTAAGTGCTAGACTTGTAATTGTGAGTCTTTGATTTCATAGTCTGTACTTTTTCTTTGAGGATGATATTGGGGAAATTATTGTGTTTTGTACTTATCATTCCTATTATCATTTTGTTTTGCTTGAGGACAAGCAAAAGCTCAAGTTTGGGGGTGTGATAATTCTATATTTTTAGAATTGTTTGTGCTTAATTTCCTAATTAATTATTTAAATCCCCAATTTATTTTGTTAATTATCCCCTTTATTTAATTAAAATTCTCATGTTTGCAGATAAATTAAATCCGGATGAATTTTGTATATTTCGGTAGAAAATGGATCGGTATTGGGCTAAAATCAAGATTGAGCCACGCGGACAACACGAGTCATGCCACCTAGCACATCCAATTGGACAAGAAGACCGATGACATGGAAATATCTTTTCAAGGAGCCAATGGTGTGAAGACAAGTGGCCAAAAAAAGGCCAACTCATCAAGGATGTAGAAATGACAATTTTACCCCTAGTGTGTTTATAAATAAGAAAGGATGACAATTGAAAGAGTATGTAATTTAGGAGTAGAAGTAATGTAATTTTAGGAATAGGAGTAGTGTAATGTAATGTAAGTTAGAAGTAGTCTAAAGTAGAGTAGTTTTATGCTAGTTTTTTAGAATAGTTTTATTTTATTTTTCTTAGTTAATTTTTTTTTTGGATTATCTTCCAAGCTTTCCCGATTAGCTTTTGTTTTTTGTTTCATCGTTTAATTTTTCTCCACAACTATTTATCATGTCAATTTTCTTTTATGATATTTTATGAGAACTTTTTTTTTATGCTCGGTTTTGTGAAGATTCATTTTCAGTTTATTCATGCTTGGTTTTACTATGAAATGCTTTAGTGTTCTTATATTTTTGTTAGTTCTCGGGTTACTCTCCTTTGTGCATTTGGGTCATTTAATTCTTCCTTCCGCTATGCTTGTTGGTTTTGGTGCTTTGATGTGTTCTTAATACCCAGTATTATTTGCACATCCAATGCAATGTGGAATCACAACATTAGAGGCTACATGTGAAGCAACCCGAGGATGGTAGCTGTCCCATTTGTTTTATGCTTATGTTATAGCTATTTTGGTTTTAAATGGTAGTTGCCGATTCTAGTTATTTCTTACCAATTCTATGCTTATATTTTGGAGTACATGGTTATTTTGTTATGTCATTTTTCTTTCGGTGCACTTTATGATTCATCTTTTACTGTATTTCTATGTTAGCTTGCATGTTCATCGTTTCTGCATTTTCTTATGCCCGTGATCCATTTTACTGCATGTTTTCTCAGCCTTTTCTGTTATTATCAATTGGCTCACTAGTTGGTTTAGGTTTAGAAGAAGCATTGCCATGTGGTGAGGAGTAGAAGAATGTGTCTGTAGGTGCAGTAGAGAGCATCCATAAACATCCTCTGTTGTGCTCTGTTTTTAGAATGGTGCACAGCTGCTGTATTATAATGGAAGCAAGTGGTTAGGATCAGCAGGACAGCAACTGATGAAGACAACAAGCCTGGAACCGAGAACAGACCTTGAGCAGAGGACACAACCCGTGAGCACACTAGTAGCTGGAACCAAGAAGCAGAATGAGAGTAGCTGGTAACTGAACCCGAGAGCCCTTGGAACCGAGACACACCAAGGCAGAAATAGCAGCAGCAGATTACAGAACCGAGAAACAGAATGAGAGTAGCTAGAACCGAGAATGCCTGGTACAGCAGGGAGCAAAAGCGGACCTAGCAATACTTGGAGCAGAAATCTGAACCCGAGAGCAAGCAGAGTGCAGCATGCCGATTTGACATAGAAAACCAAGTAGTCTGGAGCACCTAGCAGTAGTTAGAGCAATGTCTAGTCAGAACCGAGAGCAGCAGAGAACAGCTTGACATAGCACATGCGCTGGACAGGACCGACATACCTGGAGCAGAGGGCAACCCGTGAGCAAGCCTGGAAATAAGCATGGAATTGGAAAGACACGTGAATAGTGTTTGGAGGGATAATCTGGATGGTTTAAATTTGCTTAAGGCTTGTTTGGCATTTACCTTATGCACAATAACCCATTTTGCTTGATTAGTTCATGAAGTAGATTTAATTATGTCCTTAACTCATTTTTATTTTTATCATGCATTAGTTAAGTTAGATTAAATTTGTTACATGCATTAGTTAAATTTTATTGTTAAGTTAGTAATTAGATATAGTTAGAATTAGTTTAGAGTTAATAGTTTAGACATGTAGTTTTATAGTTATTTTCTTAATTTCCTAGGATTTTATTTTCATTAAGTTTTAGTTTAGTTTAAATTGCATTTTGATTAAACAGTTTAATTGCATTTTAGGTTAGTTTAATTTTAGTTTAATTAATCTTGCTTTGTTATTTTCATAATTGCATTTTATTTTACTTGCGTTAATCAATTTTAACTGTTTTAATTATTTTCGTAGGTATTGGTTTTTAATTGCGTGGAGCATTGTAAGTAATTTTGCTCAGTTTTAATTTCTTTATTTTATAGCTTTTATTATTTTATTGCTTTCAGTATATTTAATTTTAGTTATATAGATCACTCCCTTTAATTCCATAATTTGCTAGGATATACTTAAAGTAAGATTAACCGGTAGTTAATTAGGCTAGTCAACTTCTCTGTGGGACGATAACTCGGGACTCAAATCCCATTATTACTTGTACGACCCGTGCACTTGCGGACAATACCCTTTGGGCATGTCAATGGCGATTCACCCACTGTAAACTCCAATGGTCTCCATCACCTATCAGTATAACTCTTGTATCTGCTTTGAGCTGTCTGTATGTGACGCCCCGAAAATGCGAAAAAAGGGCAAATTTAAAACTTTTTACTCATCAAATCACAATTAAGGATGCATTCCTGTGCAGTGTCATACATCATCATACTTATCATGCCTCAGGATCTCATCATAAAATAGTATATATCATATCATATACATTACTCAATTCCGAGTTAATGAATCCTAATACATACCATACATCATTGTACAACAAGTGTCTATAATTACAACTTTAATCTGGGTACATGAAAAGATAAATTATACCTCAAAACAATATATGGCCTGGAACTCAAGTCCTCCACTAGCAACTACTCCGTTTGTCGCAGGGAAAACTCTCTTCACTTGAAGAAATCTGGGGTAAGAGAAAACAGGGTGAGCTTCCAAATCGCTCAGTAAGGGGGTAAGAGACTCATCAATAAAACAATGATTTGCACAGCACAATCATTTTAGCTCATAGTTGAAAACTCGTTAGAAAATGTAGCATGACTTAATAAAACATCATTCTCATCTCATTCTCTAAAATCATGTAAAAACATGAGAGTACGTAACTCAGTATAAACTACAGTTACAAGCATGTGAAATCATGATGAGATAATGGCTTTTCTCATTAAAACGTGCTAAAAATCACCGCAATAAAATGCACGTGGCACAGCCACAAAACACAATTCATATGTATAAAAAGGAGATTAGGCAATAAAACTCATATAAAATTTGTCATGGCACATCAATAATATATCTCCTCTGGGTGCGTATCCCAGGCATCCTCATAAGAGGGAACGTCGACATATGGTCATGTACATGGTATATTGGACTTACGTGTTACCAGAACAAGGCCCGGCCTTACATGCTACCAAAGAAATGCCTCTCCTCATGCACACTATCATGTGGTCCCTGTGTCGGTTCCCAGGTAGCCCACTCTATCGGTCTTACATGCTACCAAAGCAAAGCCACCCAGCGTTACCAGAATGGGGGTCATCTCACGTTACCAAAACGAGGCATCTCTCATTGCCAAAACAGAGGAATATTGGACTTACATGCTACCAGAGCAAGGCTCGGACTTACATGCTACCAGAGCAAGGCCTCCCAACGCTACTAAAGCGGAGGAATAATCGGACTTACATGATACCAGAACAAGGCCCGAACTTACATGCTACCAAAGCAAGGCCCGATGTGTATTCAACATGACATGCCTAAGTCTCAATCATTAGCCATTATCATATAAAACGTTTTGCCTTCACATAGAACTCATAATGGTTTTCTTCCATAAATCTCATTTAAAACATTTGTGTACTTAACACAAAACATGTTAAAATCGAGTTCCAACCGGTAAAACCACGCACACATTTCTCAATCTCAATATGCATTAACGTAGAGCCCAAATCTCTTTTTCACGTTTTAAACACAACACGGTTGTAAAACATTTTCACATATAGTTTACAACTTATAAAAATTGGGCCCCAACCGGCTATAAATTGTGTGCAATCTCTCATTCACAACACATAAAACATGCTTGTTTTCTCAATCGTAATTCATGCTACAACATTTCACAATTCACATACACAAACGAGTTTAAGTTTCCCTTACCTCTTTGCACCTCGTATAGTGCAATCGTTCCCCCATATCACGGACTAGTCTCGTATTCCTCACTGGAACTCTCAAGTTGTCCAAATGATGTAAAAACATCAAAACTCATCATCACATAACCTCCAAATCTCTACATCGAGCATATTACCCATATTCTCATTAAATACCTCAATTATCCCATTTCTCATGACTCTATCAAATTCATAATCTCATCCACTACATTTCAACCTTCTACATTTCTCATGCATAATACCCATGCTAAAATCACTTCATTGCCTAAATTTCCAATTTATAGACAAAAATCTCAATTTACCACAATTTACTTAATATCATCATCACTCCAATAAAATTACAAATTTTGTCAACTCTAAACCTTTCCTAACTATTTCACCATAATGCCCATATTCATAATCACCACAAATCACTTCAAAATCCAAGATTGAAGTTTAGAGATTACTCAAACTTGTAGAGTGCTCAACTCACACCTCGATTGGATTCATCTTTCGATTTCCAAGTATGTTGTTCTCCTTTGGATGAGGAACAACTTTCCTTCTTGCTACAACCCTTGATTTGGACGAAAATGGGGACTTTGGAAGAGAAAGAAAGCTGGGGTTTGGCTGAAATGGAGGTTTGGGAGAGAGGCAGATCCATTTCCAGGAAAAACAAAGGGGTCTTTATATAGACTGAGGGTAGGAGATCGATCTGGCTCTTAATGAGATCGATCTGCATTTGAATTTGGGTACGATTTGGGGTAATTTTATGCCTAGGAGATCGATTTGTCGTGAGGTAAGATTGATCTCTTAATGGGTTTATGAGATCGATCTGCTCCAATTATGAGATCGATCTCTAGTTTACAGAATGCTTCATGAGATCGATCTGCTCCTTGGGGAGATTGATCTTCTCCTTAACAGAAACATTTTGAGATCGATTCCTTCCTTATGAGATCGATCTCTTCATTATAGAATCATAAGGAGATCGATCCTCTTCCATTGGAGATCGATCTGCTCGCTTAATGTCACGCCCCGAAACGCGAAAAATAGGGCTAATTTAAAACTTTTTACTTATTAATTCACAATTAAGGGTATATTCCTATGCAGTGTCATACATCATCATAATTATCATGCCTCAGGATCTCATCATAACATAGTATATATTGTATCATATACATTGCTCAATTCCAAGTTAATTAATCCTAATACATCTTATACAATGTTATACATCAAGTGTCTGCAATTACAATAATTGTCTGGGTACATGGAAAGATAAAAGGTACCTCAAAATACAATATATATGGCCTGGAGCTCAAGTCCTCCACTAGCCACTACTCCGTACGTCGCAGGGAAATCCTTTTTCACTTGAAGAACTCTGGGGGGAAAGAAAATAGGGTGAGCTTCTAAATCGCTCAGTAAGGGGGGTAAGGGACTCATTTCATAAACCAAAATGCACATCCCAAAACATTTATTTGTATGTGAAACTCATTTGAAAACCATAGCATGAAAGTACTCAAAACGATAAGCTCATATCTCAAATCATGTGAAAACATGAAGTAAAAAGGCTCAGTCTAGAGCAATAACAAAGCATGTGAAAATAATGCGATAAACGCTTTCTCAATTAACGTGATGAAATCACTATAATAATAATGCACGTAGCACAGCCACTAAACACACGTGGCATAGCCACTGATTTAAATTCACACGTAGCATAACCACAAAACACACGTGGCATAGCCACTGATTAATTTCACACGTGGCATAGCCACTAAACACACGTGGCATAGCCACTGATTTAATTTCACACGTGGCATAACCACAAAACACACGTGGTATAGCCACTGATTTAATTTCACACGTGGCATAGCCACTAAACACACGTGGCATAGCCACTGATTTAATTTCACACGTGGCATAGCCACTGGATAGGGTTTCACGTGGCAACGGCCACTAATTAGGGGTTCTCACGTGGCAACGGCCACCAATAGGGTTTCTCACGTGGCAACGGCCACCAAATGGGATATCACGTGGCAACGACCACCAATGGGGTTTCTCACGTGGCAACGGCCACCAAATGGGGTATCACGTGGCAACGGCCACCAATGGGGTTTCTCACGTGGCAACGGCCACCAAATGGGGTATCACGTGGCAACGGCCACCAATGGGGTTTCTCACCTGGCAACGGCCACCAAATGGGGTATCACGTGGCAACGGCCACCAATGGGGTTTCTCACGTGGCAACGGCCACCAAGTATACGTGGCATAGCCACAGAATGGGTCATTCTCACATTACCTGAACGGAGAAGAAATCGGGCTTACATGCTACCAGAGCAATGCCCGGTGTGTACTCAAAATTACACACCTAAGTCTTATCACACAAGACTGGTTTGCCTTCACGTAGAACTCATAATGGTTTTTCTCTCATAAAACTCATTTGAAAATCGTTTTGTACTCAACACAAAACATAATAAAACCGAGTTCCAACTGACAAAGCACGCACACATTTCTCAAATCTCGATATTGCCTTAACGTAGAGCCCAATTCATTACTCACACAAATTCGACAGTTTATAAAGCAATTTCACACTCAGCTTATAAACGCATAAAACAATGGGCTCCAACCGGCTATAAAAATCGTGTGCAATTATAACTCAACACAACACTCAACATGCTTGTTTTATAAATCACAATTCATGCTATAATAGTTTACAATTCACATACACAAATAGTTTAGATTTCCCTTACCTCTTTGCACCTCGTATAGTGCAATCATTTCCCCCGTATCACGGACTAGCCTCGCATTCCACTCTGGAACTCCCGAGCTGTCCAAACGATGTTAAAACATCAATACTCAATTATCTCATAAACCTCAATTCTCAAAATCGAGCATAATTGCTCATAACGCCTCAAATCTCTTGATTCTCGTAACTCTACCCAAACTACACTCTCATTCACAACATCTCAACGTTCTACATTTCTCCTGCCAATTATCTATGCTAATTCACCACATTGTCTAAATTTCCATTTATAGTTCAAAATTCCTAAAATTACCAAAATTGCCAAATATCATTATCACTCCAACCACATTGCAATTTCATCAATCCCTAATCATTTTTCAGCCATCTCAACGCAATGCTAACAACTAACATCACCAAAATCACCTCAAATGGAAGGATCGAAGTTTAGAAATTACCCAAAACTTGTGGAGAGCTTATCTCTTGCCTCGATTCGATCCGTCTTTCGATTTCCAAGTATGTTGTTCTCCTTTTAATGAGGAACAACTTCCCTTCTTGCCACAACCTCTGATTCGGTCAGAAATGGGTGCTTTGGATGAGTGAGAAAGCTAGGTTTCGGTGAAAATGGGGGTTGGAAGAGAGAGAAAGTGAGATTGCAGGAGAAAAACAGGAGTTCCTTATATAGACTGAGGGTAGGAGATCGATCTGGCTCTTGATGAGATCGATCTGCGTTTGAATTTTGGGGACGATTTGGGGCAATTTATGCCTAGGAGATCGATCTGTCGAGGGGTGAGATCGATCTCTTTATGGCTTTATGAGATCGATCTGCTCCTTGAGGAGATCGATCTTCTCCCAAACAGAATCATTTGGAGATCGATTTCTTCCTTATGAGATCGATCTTCTCTCAAACAGAATCATAAGGAGATCGATCCTCTTCCATTGGAGATCGATCTGCTCCTTAAATTCCTCCTTCCTTGTCATTTTTAACTCACCAGATCGATCTCTCCTTCTCCCAGATCGATCTGCTCCTTAAATTCCTCCTTCCTTGTCATTTATAGCTCACCAGATCGATCTCTCCTTCTCCCAGATCGATCTGTCCTCATAGTTACACACTTATTTTAAACACTTAACATAAATCTCCAATTATCATTCCCCAATTCACTTAGCTCAATAAATTATACTTCAAGTTCATATTACATAATTCAAATATGTCTGAAATTCTCAGATCTCACATCCTCCCCACCTTAAATAGAATTTGGTCCTCCAAATTCAACTCAACTAGTTGAATAGATGGGGGTATTTCTCCTTCATGAGGTTCTCTAGTTCCCACGTTGCCTCTTCCCTTGAGTGATGTTTCCATAAAACTTTCACTAATGGGATGCTCTTAGTTCTCAGTACCTTCTCTCTTCTATCGAGAATCTGGACGGGTTCCTCAGTGTAGCTCATATCCTCTTGAATGTCCATCTCGTCATACTCTATGACATGAGAAGGGTCCGGGTGGTACTTTCTCAATATAGACACATGAAAAACGTTGTGTATTTCGGACATCTGTGGGGGTAATGCTAATCTGTAAGCTACCTCCCCCACTCTCTCAAGAATCTCGAATGGTCCTATGTATCGAGGACTCAATTTTTCTTTCTTCCCAAATCGCATGATACCCTTACTCGATGATATTTTCAGAAATACTGCATCACCAACCTCAAACTCGAGTGGCCGTCTACGCACATCCGCGTAGCTTTTCTGTCTACTTTGTGCAGCCCGTAACCTCTCACATATGAGTTTCACACTTTGTACGGCTTGCTCAACAAGCTCGTGAGCATTTATCTTTCTGTCACCGACTTCTTCCCAAGCTATAGGGGATCTACACCTCCTACCATATAAAGCCTCAAAGGGTGCCATTCCAATACTCGCATGATAGCTGTTATTGTATGCAAACTCTGCTAGGGGCAGGTGATCATCCCATGATCCCTTAAAATCCATCGTACACGCCCTCAACATATCCTCCAGAGTCTGAATAGTCCTCTCTGACTGACCATCTGTCTGAGGATGATAGGCGGTACTGAAACTCAATCGAGATCCCATGGACTCCTGAAACTAGGTCAAAAATCTAGAAGTAAATCGAGAATCTCTATCAGAAGTAATACTCACTGGAGCCCCATGTAATCTAGCTATCTCGCTGACATACAGCTCAGCTAAGGCATCCACAGTATCTGTGCTCTTGATGGTAAGGAAGTGGGCACTCTTGGTCAATCTATCCACAATGACCCATATAGCGTCACGACCTCTTCGGGTCCTCGGTAAACCCATAATAAAGTCTATAGTGACATGCTCCCATTTCCATGTAGGTACAGGTAAGGGCTGTAGTAATCCTCCGGGCTTCCGATGCTCAGCTTTCACTTACTGGCATACTAAACACCTGGCCACATACTCTGCCACGTCTCGCTTCATACCACTCCACCAATATACCTTTCTCAAGTCTTGGTACATCTTAGTACTCCCTGGGTGCATGGTGTATCGCGAGCAGTGGGATTCTCTCAGTATCTGTCTCTTCAGGGTATCATTGTCCGGTACACAGATCCGTCCTCTGAATCTCAACAATCCATCCTCACTGATGGTGAGATCCGACTGCGAACTCTACTCAGCTTAGCTAACCATATCTATCAATCTCTGATCACTGCACTGCCCAGTTCTAATCTGATCCATGATCCTGGGCTCTATCCGCAGGCTAGCCAAAAATCCAGTCTCTACCTCTTTAACTCTGATCCGAAGTTCGGTTAACTGCTCTAACAAATCCCATTCCCTGATCATCATAGCAGATATCATACTCTTCCTGCTCAGGGCATCAGCAACTATATTCGCCTTACCCGAATGATAAAGAATCTCGCAGTCATAATCCTTAAGGAGTTCCATCCATCTCCTTTGTCTCATGTTTAACTCTTTCTGATCAAAGAGATATCTCAAACTCTTGTGATCAGTGAAGATCTGGAATCTTTTCCCATATAAGTAGTGTCGCCAGATCTTCAAAGCAAATACCACAGCGGCTAACTCCAAATCGTGCGTAGGGTGATTCCGCTCATGGTCTTTCAGCTGTCGCGATCCATATGCGACCACTCTTCCGTGCTGCATAAGCACACACCCCAATCCTTGATGAGATGCATCACTATACACCGAGAATCCTCCTGATCCCTCAGGAATAGTTAACACAGGTGCCGCTGTCAACCTCCTCTTTAATTCCTGAAAACTGAGCTCACATTGATCAGTCCATATAAATGGAGTCTCTTTGCGCGTGAGCTTAGTCAAAGGGGCGACAATCCTTGAAAATCCTTCCACAAATCTTCTGTAATACCCTGCCAAACCAAGGAAGCTTCGAACCTCAGTAACTGTCCTCGGCCTCTCCCAATTAAGTACAGCCTCCACCTTGCTTGGGTCCACTGATACTCCTTCCTCTGAGACTATATGACCAAGGAAAGCTATCTGATCCAGCCAAAACTCACACTTACTAAGCTTTCCATATAATTGCTTATCTCGGAGTATCTGAAGTACTAACCACAAATGCTGTGCATGCTCCTCATACGACCGAGAGTATACCAGGATATCATCAATAAAGACTATCACAAATTTATCCAGATAGTCTCTGAACACCTCGGTCATCAATCTCATAAATGCTGCAGGGGCGTTCGTCAATCCAAAGGACATCACCAGAAATTCATAATGGTCATACCTTGTCCTGAAGGCCGTCTTTGGAATATCTTCTTCTTTGATCCTCAATTGGTGATAGCCCGATCTCAAATCAATCTTAGAAAAGACTGATGCCCCTCTCAGCTGATCAAGTAGATCATCAATCCTGGGCAATGGGTATTTATTCTTCACCGTGGCTTTATTCAATAACCGATAGTCTACGCATAATCTGAGACTACCATCCTTCTTCTTGACAAATAAAACTGGTGCTCCCCACGGTGAAACGCTGGGCCTAATGAACCCTTGATCCAATAACTCTTGTAGTTGTTTCTTCAATTCCTCAAGTTCCACTAATGCCATCCTGTAGGGAGGTTTAGAGATCGGCTGAGTATCTGGTACCAAATCAATGGTAAACTCCAGCTCTCTCTCTGGTGGTAAACCTGGCAATTCATTGGGAAAACATCCAGATATTCGTAAACCACAGGTATATCCTCAATCCTCGGATGTTCCCGCTCATCGTCTGAGATGAGTGTCTCATAACCTTCATATGAACAATCATATTTAATATTCTCCAAAATAATATCAAAATTCTCAAATTACTTACTAGAATTCCACATATTCATTTCCTCAATATCTCAATCGTACACTGTAAGGTTCAGGGAGGGAGAAAGTTACAATTTTAGTGTAGCAATCTAAACTCACTCGATTGGTTGCCAACCAATCCATCCCCAAAATTACATCAAATCCATGTATATTCAACATGATTAGATCTGCTAACATCACTATATCTCCCACCTTTATCTCACATCCTCTACAGATTAACTCAGTTCTCTGGGATTCACGCATAGGGGTATTTACATGTAGTATATATTCTAGAGGTTCAGACTTCAAGTTTAACCTACATGCAAAATGCTCAGAAATAAACAAATGCGTGGATCCTGAATCAATCAACACATGAGCCTTATGATTACAGACAGAGAGTGTACCTCTTATAGTTTCTGCAGAAGTGTCAACAGTCTCCTTATCTAGGGCAAACACACGTCCCTGGGTAACAGGTCTCTTTCCTTTCTCTGCAGCAGTGGCCCGTCTCGGGGGATTCACTCTCTGAGGCTGTTGTCTAGTGGGCTCCAAGACATGTGGTTTCTGAGGTTGAGGGCAATCCTTTACCATGTGACCCATGTCTCCACATCTAAAACATCCATGGATCGACCCAGTACAACTTCCCTCATGCATTCGACCACAATCTCTGCAAAACCTTGTCTCAGGCCTGACATCTCGAGGGGTCTCTCTAATGTTAGGGTAACCTCTGGGTCTCTCTAATCTGCCCTTCTGTACCTCAATCCTTCCTGATCTGAAGGAACCTCTCCGAGCCTCTGTTTGGAAAATCGCTGGCCTCTTGCCCTTATCTCTATTCACCACTCTGAGCTCATTCTGGGATTGTACCATCTCAATTCCTCTTTCAATCTCTTGTGCTCGTCTTAGAGCATCTCCAAACTCAGTAATACATAGCCCTATCAATCTATCTCTGATGATGGACTTCAATCCATACACAAACTTCTCTGTGCGGAGCTCTTCACTCTTGAAGGTCTCTGGGTCATATCTCAATAGCGCTGTGAATTGGCTCTCATAGTCATCCACAGACATGTCACCCTGTACCAAACTCAAAAACTCGGCCTGTTTCTTTCTCTGGGCGGCTCGTGGTACATATTGGGTCCTAAAGGCTGTCTGGAACTCTTCCCAACCAATCACATCCTGACGGGACATCAGAATACCCTGGGTAGTACCCCACCAATCTCGAGCTCTCCCTTTTAACATATAGATACTCATACTGACCCTCTCAGCATCGGTGCACCCCAGATAATCAAATATAATTCTCAACTCCGTCAGCCACTCCTCAGCCTCTGTATGATCCTTCCTTCCCAAAAATGCGGGTGGATTCATCTTCAGAAAATCCCTTAGTCGGACCATACTTCTATCCTCAGGCTGAGTGACGGGAGGCACTGGGGGTATGGGAGGTCCTTGTGGTGGTGTAGGGGTAGTATCCGAGGCATTAACTCCAAAGTGTTGCGCGAATAACGCTGCCATCTGCTCAAAACCTTGCCTCACATCGATCTCAATCTGATTAAATCGAGAGTTAGGACTCTCTGGTTGTGGGATAGGTGGCGGAGGGGACTCTGCCTGCCTCCTTGAATGACCTCGTCGTTTACTCATTCTCTATCTTAACTCGTCTCCTGCGCGTACATATTAGAATTGATTGAAATCTCAATCCTCAATTTCAGTTCATGACCAGACTATTACAGACACTTGGGATGTATTCTATTTCACTTAACCGACACTGACAGTACTAGACACCCTAAGCTCTGATACCAAGAAAACTCTGTCACGCCCCGAAACGCGGAAAATAGGGCTAATTTAAAACTTTTTACTTATTAATTCACAATTAAGGGTGCATTCCTATGCAGTGTCATACATCATCATAATTATCATGCCTCAGGATCTCATCATAACATAGTATATATTGTATCATATACATTACTCAATTCCAAGTTAATTAATCCTAATACATCCCATACAATGTTATACATCAAGTGTCTGCAATTACAATAATTGTCTGGGTACATGGAAAGATAAAAGGTACCTCAAAATACAATATATATGGCCTGGAGCTCAAGTCCTCCACTAGCCACTACTCCGTACGTCGCAGGGAAATCCTTTTTCACTTGAAGAACTCTGGGGGGAAAGAAAATAGGGTGAGCTTCTAAATGGCTCAGTAAGGGGGTAAGGGACTCATTTCATAAACCAAAATGCACATCACAAAACATTTATTTGTATGTGAAACTCATTTGAAAACCATAGCATGAAAGTACTCAAAATGATATTCTCATATCTCAAATCATGTGAAAACATGAAGTAAAAAGGCTCAGTCTAGAGCAATAACAAAGCATGTGAAAATAATGTGATAAACGCTTTCTCAATTAACGTGATGAAATCACTATAATAATAATACACGTGGCACAGCCACTAAACACACGTGGCATAGCCACTGATTTAAATTCACACGTGGCATAACCACAAAACACACGTGGCATAGCCATTGATTTAATTTCACACGTGGCATAGCCACTAAACACACGTGGCATAGCCACTGATTTAATTTCACACGTGGCATAACCATAAAACACACGTGGCATAGCCACTGATTTAATTTCACACGTGGCATAGCCACTGGATAGGGTTTCACGTGGCAACGGCCACTAATTAGGGGTTCTCACGTGGCAACGGCCACCAATGGGGTTTCTCACGTGGCAACGGCCACCAAATGGGGTATCACGTGGCAACGGCCACCAATGGGGTTTCTCACGTGGCAACGGCCACCAAGTATACGTGGCATAGCCACAGAATGGGTCATTCTCACGTTACCTAAACGGAGAAGAAATCGGGCTTACATGCTACCAGAGCAATGCCCAGTGTGTACTCAGAATTACACACCTAAGTCTTATCACACAAGACTGGTTTGCCTTCATGTAGAACTCATAATGGTTTTTCTCTCATAAAACTCATTTGAAAATCGTTTTGTACTCAACACAAAACATAATAAAATCGAGTTCCAACCAGAAAAGCACGCACACATTTCTCAAATCTCAATATTGCCTTAACGTAGAGCCCAATTCATTACTCACACAAATTCGACAGTTTATAAAGCAATTTCACACTCAGCTTATAAACGCATAAAACAATGGGCTCCAACCGGCTATAAAAACTGTGTACAATTATAACTCAACACAACACTCAACATGCTTGTTTTATAAATCACAATTCATGCTATAATAGTTTACAATTCACATACACAAATGGTTTAGATTTCCCTTACCTCTTTGCACCTCGTATAGTGCAATCGTTTCCCCCGTATCACGGACTAGCCTCGCATTCCACTCTGGAACTCCCGAGCTGTCCAAACGATGTTAAAACATCAATACTCAATTATCTCATAAACCTCAATTCTCAAAATCGAGCATAATTGCTCATAACGCCTCAAATCTCTTGATTCTCGTAACTCTACCCCAAACTACACTCTCATTCACAACATATCAACGTTCTACATTTCTCATGCCAATTATCTATACTAATTCACCACATTGTCTAAATTTCCATTTATAGTTCAAAATTCCCAAAATTACCAAAATTGCCAAATATCATTATCACTCCAACCACATTGCAATTTCATCAATCCCTAATCATTTTTCAGCCATCTCAACGCAATGCTAACAACTAACAACACCAAAATCACCTCAAATGGAAGGATCGAAGTTTAGAAATTACCCAAAACTTATGGAGAGCTTATCTCTTGCCTCGATTCGATCCGTCTTTCGATTTCCAAGTATGTTGTTCTCCTTTTGATGAGGAACAACTTCCCTTCTTGCCACAACCTCTGATTCGGTCAGAAATGGGTGCTTTGGATGAGTGAGAAAGCTAGGTTTCGGTGAAAATGGGGGTTAGAAGAGAGAGAAAGTGAGATTGCAGGAGAAAAACAGGGGTTCCTTATATAGACTGAGGATAGGAGATCGATCTGGCTCTTGATGAGATCGATCTGCGTTTGAATTTTGGGGACGATTTGGGACAATTTATGCCTAGGAGATCGATCTGTCGAGGGGTGAGATCGATCTCTGTATGGCTTTATGAGATCGATCTGCTCCTTGAGGAGATCGATCTTCTCCCAAACAGAATCATTTGGAGATCAATCTCTTCCTCATGAGATCGATCTTCTCTCAAACAGAATCATAAGGAGATCGATCATCTTCCATTGGAGATCGATCTGCTCCTTAAATTCCTCTTTCCTTGTCATTTTTAACTCACCAGATCGATCTCTCCTTCTCCCAAATCGATCTGCTCCTTAAATTCCTCCTTCCTTGTCATTTATAGCTCACCAGATCGATCTCTCCTTCTCCCAGATCGATCTGTCCTCATAGTTACCCACTTATTTTAAACACTTAACATATAAATCTCCAATTATCATTCCCCAATTCACTTAGCTCAATAAATTATACTTCAAGTTCATACTACATAATTCAAATATGTCTGAAATTCTCAGATCTCACACTTAAATTCCTCATTCCTTGTCTTATTTGACCTACCAGATTGATCCTCTATTCTCCAAGATCGATCTGGCCTCATAGTTTCACACTTTAACATAAAATCTCATTTATAACTCATTCGTCAGTTAAAATTTCATTCCATACCACCTCAATATATAAGTACATCATATTTAGTTCAATAATTACACTTCATGTTCTCATTACATAATTTGATATGTATAAAATTCTCAGATCTCACATCCTCCCCACCTTAAAAGAATTTAGTCCTTCAAATTCAACTCAACTCGTCAAATAGATGGGGGTATTTCTCCTTCATGAGATTCTCCAGTTCCCACATCGCCTCTTCCATTGAGTGATGTTTCCATAAAACTTTCACTAATGCAATGTTTTTGGTTCGAAGTACCTTCTCTTTCCTATCAAGAATCCGGACAGGTTCTTTAGTGTAGCTCATGTCCTCTTGGATGTCCATCTCTTCATACTCTATGACATGAGAAGGGTCCATGTGGTACTTCCTCAACATAGATACATGAAAGACATTGTGTATTCCGAACATCTGTGGGGATAATGCCAATCTGTACGCTACCTCTCCCACTCTCTCAAGAATCTCGAATGGTCCTATGTAACGAGGACTCAATTTCCCTTTCTTCCCAAATCGCATGATACCCTTACTCGGTGATATCTTCAGAAATACTGCATCACCAACATCAAACTCGAGTGGTTGTCTACGCACATCCGCGTAGCTTTTTTATCTACATATGAGTTTCACACTCTATACAGCTTGCTCAACAAGCTCGAGAGTATTTATCTTTTCGTCACCGACTTCTTCCCAAGCTACAGGGGATCTACACCTCCTACTATATAGAGCCTCAAAAGGTGCCATTCTAATACTCGCATGATAGCTATTATTGTACGCAAACTATGCTAAGGGCAGGTGATCGTCCTATGATCCCTTAAAATCCATCGTACACGCCTTTAACATATCCTCCAGGGTCTGAATAGTCCTCTCCGACTAACCATCTGTCTGAGGATGATAGGCAATACTAAAACTCAATCGAGATCCCATTGACTCCTTAAACTGGGTCCAAAATCTGAAAGTAAATCAGGAATCTCTATCAAAAGTAATACTCATTGGAGCCCCATGTAATCTAGCTATCTTGCTGACATACAACTCAGCTAAGGCATCCACAGTATCTGTACTCTTGATGGCAAGGAAGTGGGCACTCTTGGTCAGTCTATCCACTATGACCCATAACGCATCATGACCCTTTCGGCTCCTCGGTAAACCCATAATAAAGTCCATGGTGACATGCTCCCATTTCCACGTAGGTATAGGTAAAGGTTGTAGTAGTCCTCCGAGCTTCCGATGCTCAGCTTTCACTTGCTGGCATACTAAACATCTGGCCACATACTCTGCCACATCTCGTTTCATACCACTCACCAGTACACCTTTCTCAAATCTCGGTACATCTTAGTACTCCCTGGTTGCATGGTGTATCGCGAGTAGTGGGATTCTCTCAGTATCTGTCTCTTCAGGGTATCATTATCCAGTACACAGATTCGTCCTCTGAACCTCAATAGTCTATCCTCACTGATTGTGAGATCCGACTGCAAAGTCTGCTCAGCTTGGCTAACCATATCTATCAACCTCTAATCATTGCGTTGCCTAGTTCTAATATGATCCATGATATTGGGCTCTATTCGCAGGCTAGCTAAAAATCCAGTCCTACCTCTTTAACTCTTATCCGGAGTTCAGTGAACTGCTCCAATAAATCTCATTCCCTGATCATCATAGCAGATATCATACTCTTCCTGCTCAGGGCATCAGCAACTACATTCGCCTTACCCGGATGGTATAGAATCTCGCAGTCATAATCTTTAAGGAGTTCCATCCATCTCCTTTGTCTCATGTTTAACTCCTTCTGATCAGAGAGATACCTCAAACTCTTGTGATCAGTGAAGATCTGGAATCTTTCCCCATATAAGTAGTGTCGCCAGATCTTCAAGGTAAATACCATAGCGACTAACTCCAGATCATGCGTGGGGTAATTCTACTCATGATCTTTCAATTGTCGCGATCCATAAGCGACCACTCTTCCATGCTGCATGGGCACACACCCCAATCCTTGATGAGAAGCATCACTATACACCGAAAATCCTCCTGATCCCTCAGGGATAGTTAACACAGGTGCCGCTGTTAATCTCCTCTTTAACTCCTATAAATTGAGCTCACATTGATCAGTCCATATAAATGGAGTCTCCTTACGCGTGAGCTTAGTCAAAGGAGCGGCAATCCTGAAAAATCCTTCCGCAAATCTTTTGTAATACCCTGCCAAACCAAGGAAGCTTCGTACTTCTGTAACTGTCCTTGGTCTTTCCTAATTAAGCACAGCCTCTACTTTACTTGGATCCACTGATACTCCTTCCTCTAAGACTATATGACCAAGGAAAGCTATCTGATCCAGCCAAAACTCACACTTACTAAGCTTTCCATATAATTGTTTATCTCGGAGTATTTGAAGTACTAACCACAAATGCTGTGCATGCTCCTTATATGACCGAGAGTATACCAGGATATCATTAATAAATACTATGATAAATTTATCTAGATAGTCTTTGAACACCTCGTTCATTAATCTCATAAAGGCTGCAGGGGAGTTTGTCAATCCAAAGGACATCACTAGAAATTCATAATGGCCATACCTCGTCCTGAAGGCTGTCTTCGGAATATCTTCCTCCTTAATCCTCAACTGGTGATAGCCTGATCTTAAATCAATCTTGGAGAAGACTGAGCCCCTCTCAGCTGATCAAGTAGATCATCAATCCTCGACAATGGATAGTTATTCTTCACCGTGGCTTTATTCAACAGTCGGTAGTCTACACATAATCTGAACCTACCATCCTTCTTTCTCACGAATAACACTGGTACTCCCTACAGTGAGACACTAGGTCTAATAAACCCTTGATCCAATAATTCCTGTAGTTGTTTCTTTAGTTCCTCAAGTTCCACTAATGACTTACTATATGGAGGTCTAGATTTAGGTTGAGTATCCGGTACCAAATCAATGGTAAACTCCAGCTCTCTCTTTGGTGGTAAACCTGGCAACTCATCTGGGAAGACATTCGAAAATTCACACACCACAGGTATATCCTCAATCCTCGAATGTTCCCGCTCATTATCTGAGATGAGTGTTTCATAACCTTCACATGAACAATCATATTTAATACTCTCAAAAATAATATTAAAATTTCAAATTACTTACAAAAATTCCACACATTCATTTCCTCAATATCTCAACTGTACATTGTAAGGTTCAGGTAGAGAGAAAGTTACAATCTTAGTGTAGTAGTCTAAACTCACACGATTGGTTGCCAGCCAATCCATTCCCAAAATTACATCAAACCCATGTATATTTAACATGATTAGATCTGCTAACATCACTCTATCTCCTACCTTTATTTCACACCCTTTATAGATTAACTCAGTTCTCTGGGATTCATGCATAGGGGTATTTACATGTAGTATATACTCTTGGGGTTCAAACTTCAAGTTTAATCTACCTGCAAAATGCTTAAAAATAAACGAATGCGTGGATCATGGATCAATCAACACATGAGCCTTATGATTACAGACAGAGAGTGTACCTCTTATAGTTTCTGCTGAAGTGTCTGTTGTTTCCTTGTCCAAAGCAAACACACATCCCTGTGTGACGGGTTTCTTTCCTTTCTCTGCAGCAGTGGCTCGTCTCTGGGGATTCACTCTCTAAGGCTACTGTCTAGTAGGCTCTAGAGCATGTGGTATCTGAGGTTGAGGACAGTACTTCACTCTATGACCCATGTCACCACATCTAAAACATCCACGGATCAACCTAGTACAACTCCCCTCATGCAGTAGGCCACAATCTCTGTAAACCCTCGTCTCAGGCCAACATATCAAGGGGTCTCCTTGATAATAGGATAAGCTTTAGGTCTCTCTAATCTACCCTTCTGTACCTCATTCCTTCCTCTCTTGAAGGAACCCTTTCGAAATTCTGCCTGAGACATCATTAGCCTCTTGCCCTTGTCCCTAGTCACTGCTCTGAACTCATTATGGGATTGTACAATTTCAATTCCCCTTTCAATCTTTTGTGCTCGTCTCAGAGCATCTCCAAACCCAATAATACATAGCCCTATCAATCGATCTCTGATGACGGGTTTAATCCATATATAAATTTCTCAGTACAGAGCTTTTCATTCTTAAAGGTCTCTGGGTCATATCTTAGCAGAACAGTAAATCGGCTCTCGTAATCATCCACAGACATGTCGCCTTGTACTAAACTCAAAAACTCTACTTGCCTCCTTCTCTGGGTAGCTCGTGGTACATATTGGGCTCTAAAGGCTTTCTGAAACTCTTCCCAACAAATCACATCTTGGTGGGACATCAGATACCTTGGGTAGTACCCACCAATCTCGAGCTCTCCCTTTCAACATATAGGCACTCATACTGACCCTATCAGTATCTGTGCACCCCAGATAGTCACATATAACTCTCAACTCCGTCAGCCACTCCTCAGCCTCTATAAGATCCTTCTTTCCCCTAAATGCGGGTGGATTCATTTTCAAAAAGTCCTTCACTAGGACCATACTTATGTCATCAGGCTGAGTGACGGGAGGCACTGGGTCAATCTATACTGGGGGTACGGGAGGTCCTTGTGGTCGTGTAAGAGTACTAGCCGAGGCATTAACTCCAAAATGTTGCGTGAATAGCGCTGCCATTTGCTCAAATCCCTGCCTTACATCGGTCTCAATCAGGTTAAATCGAGAGTTAGGACTCTCAGGTTATGGGGCAAGTGGCGGAGGTGGCTCTGCCTGCCTCTTCGAATGACCTCGTCGTCCACTCATTCTCAATCTCAACACATTTCCTGTGCATACATATCAAACTTGATTTAAATCTCAATCCTCAATTTCAGTTCATGACCAGACCTATATAAACACTTGGGATGCATTCTATTTCACTTAACCGACATTGACAGTACTAAACACCCTAAGCTCTGATACCAAGAAAATTATGTGACGCCCTAGAAACACGAAAAATAGGATAAATTTAAAACTTTTGACTCATCAAATCACAATTAAGGGTGTATTCTTGTACAGTGTCATACATCATCATACTTATCATGCCTCAGGATCTCATCATAAAATAGTATATATCATATCATATACATTACTCAATTTCGAGTTAATTAATCCTAATACATCGCATACATCATTGTACAACAAGTGTCTGTAATTACAACTTTAGTTTGGGTACATGAAAAGATAAATTATACCTCAATACAATATATGCCCTGGAGCTCAAGTCCTCCACTAGCAACTACTCCATACGTCGCAGTGAAAACTCTCTTCACTTGAAGAAATCTAGGGGGAGGAGAAAACAGGCTGAGCTTTTAAATCGCTCAGTAAGGGGGTAAGGGACTCATTAATAAAACAATGATTTGCACAGCACAGTCATTTTAGGTCATAGTTGAAAACTCGTTAGAAAATGTAGCATGACTTAATAAAACATCATTCTCATCTCATTCTCCAAAATCATGTAAAAACATGAGAGTACATAACTCAGTATAAACCACAGTTACAAGCATGTGAAAATCATGATGCGATAATGGCTTTTCTCATTAAAACGTGATAAAAATCACCGCAATAAAATACACGTGACACAACCACAAAACATAACTCATGTGTATAAAAAGGAGACTAGGCAATAAAACTCATATAAAATTTGTCATGGCACATCAATAATATATCTCCTTTGGGTGCGCATCCCAAGCATCCTCATAAGAGGGAACGTCGACATATAGTCGTGTACATGGTATATTGGACTTATGCCTTACCATAACAAGGCTTGGCCTTACATGCTATCAGAGCAATGCCTCTCCTCATGCACACTATCATGTGGTCCCTGGGTCGGTTCCTAAGTGGCCCACTCTATCGGTCTTACATGCTATCAAAGTAAGGCTCAGAATTACATGGTACAAAAGCAAAGCCACCCAGCGTTACCAGAACGGGGGTCATCTCACATTACCAAAACGGAGGCATCTCTCGTTACGAAAACAGAGGAATATCAGACTTACACGCTACCAAAGCAAGGCCCGAACTTACATGCTACCAGAGCAAGGCCTCCTAATACTACTAAAGTAGAGGAATAATCAGACTTACATGTTACTAGAACAAGGCCCAGACTTACATACTACTAAAGCAAGGCCTGATGTGTATTCAACATGACACGCCTAAGTCTCAATCATTAGCCATTATCATATAAAACGTTTTGCCTTCACGTAGTACTCATAATGGTTTTCTTCCATAAATCTCATTTAAAATATTTGTGTACTCAACACAAAACATGTTAAAACTGAGTTTCAACTGGCAAAACGACGCACACATTTCTCAATCTCAATATGCCTTAACGTAGAGCCCAAATCTCTTTTTCACATTTTAAACACAACATGGTTGTAAAACATTTTCACACATAGTTTACAACTCATAAAAATTGGGCCACAACCGGCTATAAAATCGTGCAATCTCTCATTCACAACACATAAAACATGTTTGTTTTCTCAATCACAATTCATGCTACAACATTTCACAATTCACATACACGAATGAGTTTAAGTTCCCTTACCTCTTTGTACCTCGTATAGTGCTATCGTTCCCTCTTATCACAGACTAGTCTTGTATTCCTCTCTGGAACTCCTGAGCTGTCCAAACAATGTAAAAACATCAAAACGCATTATCACATAACCTTTAAATCTCTATATCGAGCATATTGCCCATTTTCTCATTAAATACCTCAATTATCCCATTTCTCATGACTCTATCAAATTCATAATCTCATCCACTACATTTCATCCTTCTACATTTCTCATGCATAATACCCATGCCAAAATCACTTCATTGCCTAAATTTCTAACTTATAGACAAAAATCTCAATTTACCACAATTTACTTAATATCATCATCACTCTAATAAAATTACAAATTTTGTCAACTCTAATCCTTTCCTAACTATTTCACCATAATGCCCATATTCATAATCACCACAAATCACTTCAAAATCCAAGCCTGATGTTTAGAGATTACTCAAACTTGTGGAGTGCTCAACTCACACCTCGATTGGATTCATCTTTCGATTTCCAAGTATGTTGTTCTCCTTTGGATGAGGAATAACTTTCCTTCTTTCCATAAACCTTGATTTGGATGAAAATGGGGACTTTAGAAGAGAGAGAAAGCTAGGGTTCAGCTGAAATGGAGTTTTGGGAGAGAGAGAGATCCATTTCCAGGAAAAACAAATGGGTCTTTATATAGACTGAGGGTAGGAGATCGATCTGGCTCTTGATAAGATCGATCTACATTTGAATTTGGGGACGATTTTGGGCAATTGTATGCATAGGAAATCGATTTATCGTGGGGTAAGATCGATCTCTTAATGGGTTTATGAGATCGATCTGCTCCAATTATGAGATCGATCTCTAGTTTACAGAATGCTTCATGAGATTGATCTGTTCCTTAGGGAGATCGATCTTCTCCTTAACAGAAACATTTTGAGATCGATTCCTTCCTCATGAGATCGATCTCTTCATTACAGAATCATAAGGAGATCGATCCTCTTCCATTGGAGATCGATCTGCTCGCTTAAATTCCTCCGTCCTTGTCATTTTTGACTTACCAGATCGATTCTCTCTTCTCCAAGATTGATCTGGCCCCATAGTTTCACACTTTAACATAAAATCTCATTTATAACTCATTCATCACTTAAAATTTCATTCCATACCACCTCAATATATGAGTACATCATATTTAGTTCAATCAATTACACTTCATGCTCTCATTACATAATTTGATATGTGTAAAATTCTCAGATCTCACACTGTAACCTCTCACAAATCAATTGGACATCCTCAGAGGCTTGTCTCACTAAGTCATAAGAAAATATCAGTCGTTAGCCTACCTCTTCCTATCCAATAAGGCATAGACATCTACGGCCATACAAAGCCTCATACGGTGCCATCCCGATACTCAAATGATAACTATTATTGTAAGAAACTCTGCGAGTGGCAAATGGTCATCCCAGGAGCCTCAAAAATCCAATGCACACACTCTCAACATATCCTCCAAGGTCTGTATAGTCCTCTCTGACTGACCATCTGTCTGAGGATGGAACACTGTGATAAAACTCAGTTGGGTTCCTATCACTTCCTAAAAATATTCCCATAAGTGGGAAGTAAAGCGAGCATCCCTATCAGAAAATAATGCTCACTGGAACACCATGCAACCTCATTGTCCCGCGCACATATAGTTTCGCTAAAGTACTCAAAGTATCGATGGCTCTCATAGATGGGAAGTGTGTCGACTTCATCAATCTATCCACTATCATCCAAATAGCATTGTGATTCCTACGGGTCCTAGGTAAACCCATCACGAAGTCCATAGTGACATGCTCCCATTTCTAAGTCGGTACTGGTAGAGGTTGTAATAGCCATGCAGGCTTCTGATGCTCTACCTTCACCTGCTAACAGACGAGACACTTAGCCACATATTCAACTATATCTCTCTTAATCCGTGACCACCAATACACTCTCCGAAGATTCTGATACATCTTGTTGCTTCTCGGATGCAGTGTATACTTCGTTGAGTGAGCCTCTGATAAAATCAACCTCCTGTTCTTTGGATCATTAGGAACATATATCCTACCCCTGAATCTTAGAAAGTCATCTGAACTTAACTCAAAATCAATTTTTCTACTGCTTTGTATCTACCCGACAATATCACTGCACTGTTGATCAATCCGTTGAGCCTGTCGAATTCGATCTACCAGATCCAGTTCAACCGCAGGCAAGCTACCATAAAGCCACTATTAGTATCAGGCGAGGTCACATCCAAACTGAGGCTCACAAACTATTCCATTAGCTCGTGTTCTCTGATCATCATGTATGATACCAACTCGAGATGTTTCCTACTCAATGCATCAGCTACTACATTCGTCTTACCTGGGTGGTACAAGATCTCGCAATCATACTCCTTCAGAAGCTCAAGCCATCATCTCTATCTCATGTTCAACTCCTTCTGTGAGAACAGATATTTAAGGCTCTTGTGGTTAGTAAATTTCTCACTGTAGAGGTAATGACGCCATATTTTCAAGACAAATACTATGGCCGCCAACTCTAGATCGTGGGTCGGGTAGTTCCTCTCATGATCTTTCAACTATCTTGATCCATAGGCGACTACATTCCCATCCCGCATTAGTACACAGCCCAGTCCTTGGTACGAAGCTTCTGTATATACAGAAAAACCTCCTAAGATGGTAGGAATAGTGAGAATCGAAGCTATGGTTAATCTCCTCTTCAACTCCTGAAAACTCTTCTCACATTTATCATCCCACACGAATACAACATTCTTACTCGTGAGACGAGTCAACATAGTAGCTAATCTCGAGAATCCTTTTACAAACCGTTAATAATACCCAACTAAACCTAAGAAACTTTTGATCTCCGTAACTGTCTGGGGTCTCTGCCACTAAACCACTGCTTCAATCTTGGATGGGTCCACTGACACACCATCATTCGATACAATATGGCATAGAAAAGAGATCTGCCCTAGCAAAAAATCACTTACTGAGTTTAGCATACAACTTCTTCTCCCGGAGGGTCTATAACACCATCCGTAGGTGCTGCTAATGCTCCTCTCTAGATCTCAAATACACCAGAATGTTATCGATGAACACGATAACAAATCTATCCAAATACTAGTGAAACACCTCATTCATCAACGATATAAAAGCTGCAGGAGCATTTGTCAACCCGAATGGCATAACCATAAACTCAAAATGACCATACCGAGTTTTAAAAGCTATTTTGGGTATGTCTCCATCCCGAATTCTCAACTGATGGTACCCAGATCTCATATCTATCTTAGAAAAGACTTGTGCTCTGTGAAGCTGATCTAACAAGTTATCGATATGTGTAAGAGGGTACTTATTCTTGATGGTCGCCTTATTTAACAACCTATAGTCAATACACAATCGAAGGCTCCTATCCTTCTTCTTTACAAACAGTGTCGTGCTCCCCAAGGTGATACACTCGATCTGATGAACCCCTTATCCAACAAATCCTGTAATTGTTTCTTTAGTTCCTCCAACTCAATCAGAGCCATTCTGTACGGTGGTTTGGATATCAATTTTGTACCAAATGCCAAATCTATATAAAACTTCATCTCTCTATCTGGTGGTAACCCTGATAAATCATCCGAAAAGTCATCTGGGAATTCCCTAACCACTGGGATGTCTCTCAATTCTGGACGTGCCTTATCCGTCTCAACCACGTATGCAATATAACCTTTTAAAACATCAATCATTTAGTTAGCATAGTAATACATCTATTTCACTTACAAGAATGACTGCTTTCATTACTTTTCAAAGAGATTTCACATTACATTGTTTGGGGAAGCTTACGGTAACGCTCTCTATTCTTGAGAAAGTTACCGTCTTAGAAAAATAATCAACTACAGCACGGTTTCCAGCCAACCAATCTATTCCTAGGATTACATCAAAGTTTTTCATATAAATTAAAATAAGGTCGCTTGACAATTCCTTTTCCCTTACTTTCAATTTATAATCCCTAAACTCATATTCGACTAGCTGACTATTGTTCATGGGAGTGCTTATCAGCATCCTCCTACTCAATGGGGTAAGCTTCGCATACTTAAACAATTTACATGCAAATGCAGGTGATACAAATGAATGTGTAGCACCAGGATATCTTAAAACATAAGCTTCAAGATAAAATATCAAGATGGTACCTTTCACCACATCTGACGACTGATCTACAATATCTTGGTCCAAGGCGTGTACTCGCCCTCTACCAACCACTTGCTTCCTTTTTTCTTCAACTGTCGCTCTCTGTCTTAGAGTAGGAGTATCGGCTACAGCTCTCTCTAACTCCTTACCCTTTTATGGGGCACTTTCAGTCATCTCTGGGCAATTTCAGATCACATGCCCTAGTTTTCCACATCGAAAACCTATAACACGGTCGAGTTCCATGGTACCTACCACACTTACTGCATTATTCTGTCATAAGCCGTGGCCTTCCAATCACTATACCCTTTGCTGGAGCTATGGCCGGATACACGAGAGGTTTAACTGTCCTCTCTCGAATTTCCTTAATCTTTGACCTCTTCCCAGAAAATCTCTTGCTTCCTCTATGATTGAAGCCTCTGTCTACCGCCAGTCTCTTTCTATCTTTGTCCCTTACTCTACAAACCTTTCCAAACTCTGAGGAAACTCGCTCGATGTCTTGTTCACATAATTGTGCCCTGTGCACTGCCTCTTCATAGGTCGATATGTCAAAGGGAATCAATCGGGACCTAATGGATGGTCTCAGTCTATCAGTGAACTTTCGAACCTTCTTGACCTCACTGTCCATCGTATCAGGATCGTATGTGCCCAGGGAGATAAATTTTGTCTCATACGCATCCATTGATCTACTCCCCTGGGTCAAATCCAAGAATTCCATATGCAGTCTTCGCTGCGCAATATCCAGAGCATATTACCTTCAAAAGGCCTCTAAAAATATATCTCAGCTGATCTCTGCATGTCGGGCTCTAAAAATAGGTCTGGTGGACTTCCACCAATGCTCTGTCGATCCTTTCAGCATGAATGTGGTAAATGTTACCATCTCGATAGTAGTGCACTCAAAAAACCCATATAGTTTCTCAATCTCAGTCACCAGTCCTCCGTAGTTACTGGGTCCTTAACTCCACTAAAAGATGGTGGGTTAAAATTTTGAAATTGTCTTAACCTATCCAGGTCACATCCATAGCCCCAATCTCTTCTACCCTGTGGTGGCGTAACAGTAGAAGGTGTTTCTTATACTGGTGGAGGTGTGAGAGTATCTGTAATCTGAGGTTCTTGGGTTGGCTGTGCATGCATCTCAGGAGTAGCCATTTGTTCAGCATCATCTCGTGTAGCTGGCCCTTGCTCGCCTCCAGCTCCAGGCAATGATTGGGCAATCAACTTAAAAATTGCCTCTAAGCTCCGCTCTATCCTCGCGAAGCGCGCCTCAGTACTCTTAGGTCTCTCTGTCGAACCCTGTGGAGCATGCTCAACATCAACCTCCTCGTGAGCCTCATGTGGTATAGGCATAGCACAGCCCCCAAGCCTACCCCTACAGTCTCTCGCTCGTGCTCTCGCCCCCTCTACCGTGACTGGTACAAACATTTCTTAGTCCAACCCATCTCAATATACACTATTATATCTAGAAAACCCTAGTAACATGAGGATGTAATTTTCTTAAATTTTTACACCAACACACATCAGACCAACTCGGCTCTGATACCAAATAAAATTTTCATAACCCTCAATCCACCAAAAATCCACTAAAATTTTTTTGTATTTTTTGTTTATTAATTGATCCATTTCTTATTGTTTGTTCTTTACCTTTACCTTACCTGGCCGTGAACAGCTACACCACTAACAGTTGGGCTGTGTATTGATGTTAATCTCATCCAAATTAAATCATTTCAATAAACAATTATTTTAAAAGTAAACACTTGTAAATCTAAATCAGAGTTGCTGTTTACATGTGTTTACAATCCTTTACATCCCCAAAAATTACATTTAAAGATATTACTATGCTTGGACATGTCTAGATACAAAAACTATACAAATGTGTATACCTCGTGTGATAGGATGCAGCGGACACCAAAATCCAATCATCAGTTACTTTCTATCTACTGAAAGCGCTCTGTAGAGGGAGAAAATAAGGGGTGAGCAAACAACGAGCTCTGTAAGAAAATTATGCGAGCAGGTAGATAACTGCACTATCTACGTGGTCGTGATGCCATGCTTAAATCACACAGTTATTTATCATACTCAAAACGTATCAATTCATACTCGTGTTCATGGTATGCAAAGCAGTTTATGCTATTTAAATCAGTACACAATTCTTAAAACATAGCATGAAAAATCATGATGCATAAGTCGTATTCGAAGCATGGTAAATCATCATGCAAAGTGCACTTAAAAGCATTTAAGCTCTCATCACAAATCGATACAAAATCACCATTCGTCAGGACTCAGCCCCTCCCATGGACTGTCCTGACCCACAAACACATTTCAAAACATGGATTCCTCATTAAACAATAGACATGTGAGATAGGCATATAATATCAATAAGGGAAATAACTAGGACGATGGCCATATCCTCTGTGATCCCACGTTACACAAATCCTAGTGTGCTGGGTATCACCTCTATCTGCTTCCGTACGGGAGGTGGGTCACGTCCAATCTATCGGTCCATAACAGAATACTCATCATCTGAGGACGATATATATATCATATCTGTACACGGTTCAACGTACTCCATGCTACTTGCACAGTACAACGTACTCCGTGGACCCATATAATCATATCATCACTACCACATCTCAGTACGCACATGCGAGCCTATTTAATCCGTGTGGCATGCAGCCTATCCAAAGCTCCTAGCACAACTCCTAACATTTCTTAAAACCACTTACGAGTAGTCTCAAGCATGACAACAGGTATAATGGACATCTTATGCGAGCAACACTCCAGCACAATGTCAAAACTAGTATGAAAATCGATGCAAGCTAGGCTCCAGTACAATATCATAAGAATCCATGTGAAAACTAGTGCGAGCTAGGCTCCAACACTCATGCATGTAAAACTCTAGTGTGAGCTATGCTCCAGCACTAATGCATCTGTAAACATGTCAAATCTCGTGTGAGCAACGCTCTAGCACGTTTTCATTTCCAGAAACTCATGTAAGTGGCTTATTCTTTTACAAAGCATGGTTATAAAACCAAATCGAGCTATTTTCATGCAAGTCACTTAAAATACTGGCCAACCTACCAATTCACATGCTAAAAGTAGTAAAAAGATTCAAAGGCATCATGTTCATGCTTTTCATGCACATTTCTTAAAGTTCCCAATTTCTTTTGCTCTTCAAACATCCATTTTATTCTAAGACCCTTAAACACTTTAAGAAATCACCCTTGCACCCAAAAGTGCATACAGATACCTCTAAGGCTAACACAATTCCTTTACCTCAATTCTCGGTGAAGTAACTCTTCCTTCTTTTCTCACTTTTCACGATTAGGCTCAACTTACTCCAGATATATCCTCGGGAACTGTAAACATTCACCAATTATATGAGTTAATATCGATAACTCATGGTCTGACTATAACTAGTTAGTATAACTCATTAGGCCTATTTCATAAACTTTGGCCTATCATCTCATTTGGCCATCATTATGCCATTTCTAGTCAATTTAATTAGCAACTCACCTAGCAACTTATCAACCACTTGACATAAATGTTTATCCATAATCTTTCATTCGTTTATGCATTTTCTATAACATCATTTATGTACATTTTTATCACTTGACTAATCTCACAATGTGGCTTCATCCATTCATCTCAAAATCACACATATCACCTCACTACTCCTTAATATAATCTATTTATCATCAACTCAACCATATCATATTTTCTCACACTAAACCCATTCTAGGATACTTAATTCATGACATTCTAGGTAGTTTCTACCAACAATACATACACCATTATACTCATAACAACATCTAGATGATTATACTTAGAGTTGGTGTATTGAAAACTCACCTAACTTGGCTTTCCTCTTTCCCAAATTTGAAGACTCCTTTGCTCCTTCAATCTAACAAATGAAATGTTAGCTCCAAGTTATATTGTTCTTTTCCTCACAATGAACAACTTTGCTTTAATTACTTTTTCCTAAATCTTTATGGAAATGGGGTGTATTTTAGAGAGAGAAAGCTTGATATTTTGGGTAAAAATGGAAGGGGTGTGTTGATTTATTGAAGAAAGAGGTTTTTACGTGGGGTTTTTATAGAGCAAGGGTGATGAGATCGATCTGCTAGGGTGAGGAGATCGATCTTTCCTTATTTTTAGCCATCGAATTTTTAGGTTTGAAATGAGAGAGTTCGATCTGTTTATTGGGGAGAGATCGATCTTTGCTTGGTAGAGGCAACAGTAGATCAATCTGCTCATGGGGAGAGATCGATCTGCTCTTGATAGAATCAAATGGAGATCGATCTCTACTAGGCAGAGGCAAATGCAGATCAATCTGCTCATTGGGGAGATCGATCTGGCCTCGACAGATTCACTTGAAATTATTCTGCTTGCATAGATGATCAATCTGCCTTGAATAGGAGATTGATCTAGCCTTCATCTACGACTTTCAGCTGTAAATTTTCTAATTTTTCAAGGGAAAATTTTATGTTTGATTACTTCACTAGTCATTTTGCAATCTACTCACACTTTGAGCATGGAATGCTTCATTCCTTATGATTTTCATGTTATGAAACTTGTGTGTATCGCTTGAAATAAGAAAGGATACACATAATTCACAATCCATGCTTTATCATTTCTTATTTTAAATCCTTATTTCGAGTCCAGATGCTTTAAGTTCTATTCGTTTAGTTTATGGCCACTTCAGCCCTTATTTAGCCTCTACATGCATCCATGATACTCATCCATTCTCATTTGCAATCCATTCGCATTTATATGATCCACAATTCATCTATCTTATAATTCCATTTACATATAGTAAAGTCGTACATACATGGGGTCTCACAGTCCCCTTATCAGCAAGTGTATGGAAAGGCCTATCATTTGCTTGTGGGGCTTGAGCATAAGGTTTATTGGGCCTTTATGTACTGAAACTTAATTTTGAGGCAACTAGAAAGAAGAGGCTAGTATCACTTAATCAATTAGATGAGTTCATGTTACAAGCATATGAGAATGTCAAGCTCTATAAGCAAAAGACTAAGCGATGACTTGATAGAAAGATTAAGGACAGGCACTTTGCGTCGAGACAACAAGTTTTACTTTTTAATTCTCGCTTGAAGTTGTTTCCAAGAAAGCTTAAGTCTCGATGGATAAGACCCTTTACCATTACAAATTTTTTCCTCCATGGAGCCATTGAATCATGGATGAGACCCTGAAGACCTTGAAGCAACCCTTTAAGGTTAACGGGTATCGGCTTAAGCATTATTTTGGGGGAGGGTTTGATTGTCAGTATTCTGTTACCATCTTAGCTGACCCATCGGTTTTAGACCCTTCAGCTTTTGACCCTGCTATTCAACTTCACTAAGAATCCTGTTGAGGACTATAAACTCAACCCAACTTTATAGTTCATGCTCTTAGCATAGCTTCATCTTCATGTAGCCAGCTTCATTGATTTACTTTGTTTTTATTTTCTCTTAACTTTTTGTACAGATCTTTTTCGTTTTTATGCTTTTTTTTCTTTGTTTCTTTTGTAGATATTCTTTTTAGTAGCACTTCCTCATTGAGCTTCATAGTGTCCATCATCATTATATAAGGGAGTATTCTAAGTCTGAGCTTAATTTCTTATATTATCTGTACACTGAGGACACTGTGCATTTTAAGTTTGAGAGAGGGGATTTACTTGAGTATTTTAAGAAATTTTTTTGCAAAATTGTAAAATTCCTCAAAACTTTTAAAAAAATGAACTTACATTGTTTTGTTTTGAGGTGATGTAATACTTAGCATGTTGTTTTCCCATAATCCAATGATATGACCCCACGATTTAGTTTGACTTTGTAAGACCCATAAATTTAAATGTAATGTTTATGGTTATCGAATGTACAGACAAGTTACATTACATATGAATTACAAGAAATAGATGTTTTTAAGTTCTAAGTGTGAATGAATTACTAAATGAGTATAGAATCAATGGCATGAAAGTTGTAACTTAGAAAATCTGGCAAAATTGTAGCTAAAATGCTGCTGGATGAATGCCAGATCGATCTCATGCAAGGAAAGATCGATCTTATGGCCTGGAAAAAACAATGCCAAGCATTCTGCAAGAGGGAGAGAAATCCCTCACTCAAGCAAATAGATCTCAAGTTGTCTCGGGTTGGATAAGATCGATCTCCTCCCACAGGCATATTGATCTCCATTGGTCTCTGGATAGGCCAGATCGATCTTCGATTAAGGCCAGATCAATCTCCAAAGCCTTCTGCCTGAAACAGATCAATCTCATTACCTTGAGCAGATCGATCTCTTGCATTTCAATAGATCAATCCTCGACCTACAAATTGTCAAAAATTTGAAGGATTCAAGCAAGGAAAAATCGATCTCCCCCTATGGAGATCGATCTCCTAAGGCATTTCCTATAAAAACTAGGCAGTTGGATCTGCATTTCATGAGAACAAACTAATTTCCTCCATTTTTAACAAGTGACCTAGCTTTCTCACTCTAAAATCACCACTTTCCAATTAGTTTTGAGAGAAGTTCCTTTGAGCAAAGTTGTTCATAGTGAAGGAGTGAACAACATAGTCAAAGATTAGAAGCTCAAACCTTAGATTGAAGGAGAAAAGAGGATTTTTCTCAAATTGGAAAAAAGAGGAAAAGGTCAAGCTAGGTAAGATTTTTATACACCATTTTCTAATATGTTAATCTAGACATTATGATGAGTAATTTGGACTTAGTGAGAGAAAATGGCATAGAGCTAATGATGATTTGAGCATGTAGAGATGTTAATGAGCATTTGTAGATGATTCTAAGATGACATTATGAAATCCATAAGTTGAATTAGATGGGGATTGTTAATAGGCATAATAGGTGTTTGATGAAATGCCATAGAGAAGGTAAATGATGAACTAGAGGCATAGTGAACTTAATGTCGATTCAATATGAATCAATAGACTCAAGGAGTCTAATGGATTCTAGTGAAATGAATAGAATAATCGAAATAGACTTAAGAGTGAGTAAAGTCCAATAAGACAAAATGAGGCCAAATTGGTGTAAAATGGCCCAATGCATTGAATTGAACTTCATGCAAGTGAAAATGAAGCACATTGGAGTATATTGATGTGAATTGTAATTCATTGTAGCTTTTGGAGACATAATTGGAGTCGATAAGGCTAGATCACGAGCATTGGAAATCAAAGAAGGTGATTCAAGCGTGATTCGAGGTAAAAGATTTATGCGAGCTATTAGAGATAGCTATACATATGTTTTCTTACCTACTGTAAGTGAATGAATACGATAAAGTATATAGATATTGGTATATCTGAGTGAAAACTACGTATGAGAAGAAGATTATATGCATGAATTGCATGACTTCTATGCCTTGTTGTGAAAAGAGGTTTTTACAAGTGTTTTGAGAAAGAGTAATAATAGACGGGTTCCTGGTTTAGTAATTTGCATGAAAAGCTTTTAACGAGTGATTGAAGGGAGATTTCCCTCTCACTCATATTCAGTGAATGAAGTATTTTTTTCTTTTCTGTGTGAAATTATGCTAGAGCCTAAGTGGCAATGGTAGATTTACCAGCCCTACTAGCACATAATTTTTAAAAGGGATTTTGAGAAAAACAAAAAGGGTGCTCGATGCCTTGGGTGATGTTGTGTGTTCCACTCGAGAGCTCGCACTAGATTTTAGGAATCATGTTGGAGCCAAAGAGTATTGCTTAGTAATCTTGCTCTGATTACACTCGCATGTGATGCCCTCGATTTAAAGTGATGAGATAAAGCCTTGCTCGATGCCTCAGGTATGTTGTGTGTTCTTATGCTGAGTTGCTCACACGTGGTCTCTTGAGCTTTACTGTGTGATAAGCAAAACTGTGCCCGATGCCTCAGGTATGCTGTGTGATCTTATGCTGAGTTACTCGTACGAGAGTTTATGGGTTTACTGTGTGATGAGTAAAACCGTGCTGGAGCTATTGTGTATTGCTTAGTGATCTTGTATAGACTTTCTCACACGTGATTTTGAGACAACAAAAATGGGTAATAAGGATGCACAGGAGCACAATGTACCATGAGTGTTAGCCATGGAGTACAATGTGTAATGATATCTTAGTGATTTTGTGTGGGCTGAAGAGATGGTTGATCTGCCTCCCCAAGCATAGGGTTCCCGCACACCTGATCAATGTTGCCTGGAATCCGAACTATGCCTATAAGTCTTCTTTTATTTGTGTGATATGACATTGTGTTACTACTGTGTGAGGTGACAAATGTCCCCCTTGTTGTGTGATACAAGGTAATATAAAATCCCGTAAAGTGTCTCAAGTGAATTGATTTACTAAGTGATTTGCTAAGTGTGTTCTGTGTGAACTGATAAATGAAGATGTGTGATTTTAAAAGATTGAGCTGTGTGAATTGATGATGTATATGCATATAACCATCTAGCAAATTAATGGTTTCACATCGATGGAAGTTATTTTCAAAGAAATGCACATGTTTTATAAGGAAAATAAATGTTTATATTTTAAGCATGTAGATAGTGTAGTTATCTACCTACTTTCATATTTTTCTTACTGAGCGTGTTAGCTCACCCCCTTATTTCCTCCTCCACAGATACCACGTAGTAGTGAGTTATTGCAGTGGTCCCTGCTACGGTGTTCTCCAGTTCTCCAGCAGTACAGAGGTATACACTTATGAGAAAAAAATTTGTATCCTGTAAATTAATGCACAGTTTGGTTATCTTTTGTACGAAAGGGATGTATATAATAGAAACTGATGTAAATGTTTTCGCATATTAATAAAAAAACATTTTCTACTTCATTTAATGAATGTTAAATTATGAATGGATGATATGGATGTTGACTCACAACCCAACTGTATGTAGTAAGTTAAGTCAGGGAAGAGGGTCATGACAGAGATTGGTATTAGAGCTTAAGTTGGACCGATGTGAGTCAGTATCCATAGTTAGAAAATTATACATCCCTAAAGTACTCCGTATTATTTGGATACAATTGTGTATACCAAGCTGGAAATGTAATTGAGACACTTGTTATTGAGTATGCAGGATATCTGATAGACGACATACTCGTCGAGGAGAGAGTTCGCGGTCTCAAAGGCATAGAGATGAGCCCAAGAGGCGTAATGGGTCCAGTTCTAGTAGAGATCCACCCGGTCTTAGTGAGGTCACTGAGGCACGTATCGAGTGGTTATAGTGCAGTGTAGACATAGTTATGGAGATGTTTACACAGGCGATGGCCAGATTTGAGGGTAGATAGGAGAACCCTGCTGGTCAGGCTGCGGCACCTCGGAGACATGAGCCAGTACAGCCTGCATCGAGACCTCGGGCTACAGAGGTAGGGATTCCTGCACCCCTCCAGTCCAGGACTTTCCCCTACCAATTTAGGATCTTGTAGCTCCAAACAGGTTGGTGGAGAGGGAGTTTATGATTGTGACCTGGGCAATCTGAGACAGTTCAGGAAGTTTGGACCACCTTCGTTCTATGGGGTGAAGGACCTAGTGTTAGCAAAACATTGGATTCGCAGTACGGAGAAGCTCTATAGATTCTTCCATTGCTCTGCCATAGAGAAGGTCACTTTTGCTGATTTTGTATTAGAGTGTGAGGCCAAGCATTGGTGGATGGCCACCCAGCGGATTCTGAGTGCATGTCACCCGGTGGTGACCTTGGACATATTTCTGGATGACTTTAGGAGGCAATACATTCCAGCCACTACTCAGACGAAGATGCAGATGGAATTTTTGACCTTGACTTAGGGGAATCGTTCGACGGATGAATATGAGTCGGGATTCACATCCCTGGGCAGATATGATATAATGACCATGGGCTATCAGGACAAGAAGGTTAAAAAATTTCTGGAGGGATTGAGACCTTCGATCAGAGCTCGATTTGTAAGACTCATTTTTTATCGTAATTCCTTATGATTCATGTCATGTAAACATGGTTTTATGTAAATTAAATCATAAGAAGATATTTACGTGAATGAAAAATGCAAATGGAATGAATAAAAATTCCTGAATGCATTTAAAGGTCAAATGTCGGATTGAAATGGTCACAAATTAAACGAATGAGATTTAGACTGGAGATAAGGATTTAAAACACGAAACGAGTGAGTGTTCGTGAAGGGAAGTTGGACTGGTTTGATCCCGAACATGTGCAAGGGTAAAACGATCAAAAGACCAAAATTTAGTATTAATCGTGACAAGAAAATTTCACTAAAAATATGGATTTGAGAAATCTTGATCAATAACAAAGAATTAAATAAATTTCGAGTCCAATCGATCAAGTTATGAATTTATTGGAATAAACCAGAATTTTCAATTCGAGAAATTATCCCGAAAATATTGGAAAATATACCGAAAAGACGAAATAAGATAGATAAATTCATTTATTGATTAAATGAAAAAATAATATTTTTTAAAGATATTTTGGATTTTTTAATATATTTTAATTGAACAAAATAATAATAAAATAATAATAAAATAAATAAATAAATAAATAAATAAAAGAAGAAATCGCGAAATGCGATTTCTGAAGAATAAAGCAGAGGCCGAGCCCATTCTGCCTCAGCGATCGGCGACCGTCGGTGAGCCTAGGTGAGAAGCGGTTGAAGGAAGAGACAGCCGACCCTCGCCGGCGATTGTAGAGGTCGAAGGAAGCGGCAAACAACGGCCGAGAGAGGGAAAAGAGGGAACCGAGAGGAGAAAAGAGAAATCTGGTGATCGACGCCGATCTAGGCATGACCACCACCAGCCGAAGGAGCTCCACGCGAATACCGACCGATCAGCGACTGAATCAGCCAGTGGGACGGCGGCTAGCACCCGCAACAGCGACAAAAAGAAACGGCACCGACGGTCGGAAAGGAGAAGAGCCGGACCGGCCACTTTTCGACCACCTCTAACCAAACTGACCCCAGATGCGAGCTTCACGAGGTCCTGTGGAGCTACTGGCGACGAAAGCCAGCGAAGAATCGGCCGGTGAAACCCTGAACCGGCTAAACCAAACCGGTCTGAACCGGGCTGAATCGGATCGAACTGGTTCAGCCAGAAAAGAAGAAAAAGAAAGAGAAAAAGGGAAAAAGATAAAGAGGAAAAATTGAGGAAAAATCCTAGTGATGCAATCAAGCTATGGGTAAGTTGATAAGCGGTCAAAATTGACCGATTTAAATTTCGGAATATTGAATCTGATTAATATTCGACTGAAAATTTACCCAAAAATTATGTAATTGTGTAGCTCGACAATTGAAGTCAAACGAATACTCGAGACAGCCTCGATTTGTGTACTATCATGAAATCTCAGCTAAGTAACCCTTATTTACGATAATTTACATCGTTATACGTGTTAAAAATTTACCGCATAAATTTTGAATTTAATTTCTGCATAAAATGGATTAAATTATGAAATTTGAGATAAATTGTCGTAAATAATTAATTGAGCTATCCAAGAGTTTAGAATGAGGCTCAATAAATACTGATGGGCCCAATGAGCCCAATAGGCCTCGATGAAGTGAATAGTAAGTGGGAAACGGGCTTAAGGCCGATTAAGGCCCATTATGGTGCAACCAGGCCCAATACGGGCAAACGGGCTCAATGATTTAAATTAAGCTAAGAATGAAAATACAATTAATTATATTACATTTGACCTGATGAATATTTATACGCAATTCCAGAGATTGGATTGGGAGCAAATCGGACTGCATGATGAGACATCAGTTGAATGGTCATACTGTACAGAAAAATGAGGTAAGGGAATTGTGTGAGTAGCTAGAGGTAGCTACGCGTATTTTTAATAGCTTTTGTATACATCGAAAATGTATAAAGATTTTAAGGACTCGACATAGGTAAAAGACTAGTTTGCCCCTATTGAGGGAATTCACCTAAGGATGGTGAAAGCATGACATGCATGAAATGCATGATTTAAGGAATTTTCTGATTTAAGGAATTTTCATGGTTTTTAAGCAAAGCAAATCGGTACATTGGCCAATAATTGCATAAATTTCACAAGATAACACTACGTAAGTGTTATTTAGATTTAAATGGAATTTCTTAGGAAAATGGACCAACTATCAAGTTTATATAGAAATAGATAGTGCTGGCACATTGCTTACACTATATCTGCTTTTGTGAGTGTGCGTAAAATGTGTTTAAGCGGTTGCTCGCACCGACTTGTGTGACATCATATGCAGGAAATGTGCTAGAGCGGTTGCTCGCACTGATTTTTATTATTGTGAAATGCATAAGAGGTGTTAGAGCTTAGCTTGCACTCTATTTTGACTGTTTTGACTTGATATGCATAAAAAGGTGCTAGAGCGATTTCTCATACTAGTTTTAATGATTTGACATGTATGAGAGGAGCTGGAGCTTAGCTCCCATCCTATTTTGATAAGATAATTGCATAAAAGTCATACTGGAGCCTTGCTCGTACATGATTTAATCGATCTAATTTCATAAGCTGTGCTGGAGTGTAACTCGCACAAGTTTTGATTTACTTGATGCATTCATTCGTGCTGGAGCAATGCTCGCACGAGGCTTTGATGGATTTTATGCATAAAACTGTGCTGGAGATTGCTCGCATGTGATTTTATATGGATTTATAACTCTTTTAAAGTCGTACTGGCGTGCTACTCGTTCGCAGATTTTACTGATTTTTATGAAAACGTGCTAGAGCTTCGCTCGCACGAGGTTTTCAGATATCATGAATATGCTTGGAGTCGTGCTAGAGTTTCACTCGTACAGGGATTTATATGACATGCATATAGCCGTGTTGGAGCTTCTTGTAGACTGTGTGTCACAGTGAGATGATATGTCCACACGTGCATATTGAGACATATTTGGCAGGGATAGATAAGACCTATTGTAGGCACCCCCTGATTGAGATTGGGTTCACAGAGTACATTGTACCGTGTATATCACATGTAGTACGTTGTACCGTGGGGATTGTTGGAGTGGAGTGGCATTAGCCACGAGGCAGCAAGCCTTGCCCTCGCAATCCTGATGTTATGTTGTTCTGGTGACAGGATTGACCCACCTCCCGTTTTAGGTGTGATACCCCGCACACTAGGTACCATGTAGCCAGGGATCACTAGGTTATGGCCATAGTCCTTGATGTTTCGATAAACCAAGGTAGACCCGAGGGAGGGGTCAGGCCCTCGATTTGTGATTTTCTACTATGATGCTAGATTTTTCAAAGGATATTATGAAATGTGTCCCTAAAAGAAGGGTGACTTTTATAACGGAATTTTATAATGAATTTTAAATGAGATTGATTTATGATATGCTTAACCCCTTCGGGTTATTTTATACTGAGTTTTAATGCGGTGATTTAAATGTAGTAGCATGATGAGTTTTCCATACTTTAATTACAAATTCATGAAAAGAATTGTCTTTCATGTTTGGTGTCACATGGTATGAATTAATGCATGATCTTGATTTATTTCATGCTAATTATGATTTTATGATTTTTCATAAAATGCCATTGATGAATGAGTTGCATGATTTCTATATGCACGCATAGTTTTTATAAACTATAGAAACGATGTATGCATGATTTTGTGCGTGAGATTTAAATGAAAAGAAATGGATTTTAAGGGCATGGCATTATGAGCATGTAGATATTCGAGCTATCTACTTACTTGCATAATTGCCTTACTGAGCGTGTGGTTTGCTCACTCCCCTTATTTTTGCATCTTTTCAGAGCACTCGCAGTAGTTAGTGAGCGGCTAAGGACTTGTATTCTTGGTATCCGCTGCGTCTCATTGAGAGACAGGTATACACATTTGTATAGTTTTATATCTAAATATGTAATGCATAGTACTGTAAACGTATATGATGTCAGGGATGTAAGGTTAAGTTAATATCATTGTGAGTGTACTTAGTTAAAGTTAAAGGATAGTAATCCTGATATGTGAATGTGATTATGGAAATGGAATGGTAAATAGGGTAGAGGTGACTAACACCGAATCAAGGCCCAACTATTAGTAGGATGGTCACGATGAGAGAAATGTAAGATTTAAATAATAAACGAAAAAAGTGAAAAATTGGTAGTGATTTTAGGTAATTTGGGTCATGATAGTTTTTGGTATCAGAGATAAGTTGGCCTGATATAAGTCGGTGTTATTAGTTAAGGAAGTTTATATCTCCATGTAATGTGCATTGTTTAGATACAATTGTGTATATCGAGATGGAATTGCAGCTAAGAATTTGGTTTTAAATGCAGGAATATAGACTCATTAACTGATAGCCGCTATGGTAGAGGAGCGAGTACACGAGCTCGAGGCCGTAGAGGTAAGCTCAAGAGTCGTACTGAGTCGCCACATGAGACTCAAGATGAGGTTGAAGTGGAGGCTGATGTTGAACATGCCCCAAAGAGTCTGACAGAGAGATCAGACAGTATTGAGACACGCTTTGTGAGGTTGGAGCGGAGTGTGGAGAATATTATAAAGCTAATTACTCAGAGTATGCAAGGGATTTGAGGGCAAGTCGGAGCATTGGTGGAAGTCCGCTCGATCTATCTTAGGAGTTAGACATCCAGAATGGACATGGAAAATAATTCTAGATGTATTCCGGAGACAGAATATCTTGAAAACTACTTAAAGGAAATTACAGATAAAATGCTTTACTCTGACCTAGAGGAACTGGTTGATTTATGAGTATGAATCTCAGTTTATATCCCTGGGCAAGTATGACTCCGACACTATGAACAGTGAGAGTTGAAATGTCTGAAAGTTAATGGAAGGGTTCAGATTATCAATTAGAGTCCGATTAACCCCGTTAGATATCACTACCATGCCGAGGCAGTGCGCAGATTACCGTAGTGTGAATAAGATCATGAGTTGCACGCCTCTGAGATTGAGAAAGGTAGTAATGGCCGAAATAGAGACAGACGAGAATAAAGAATGACAGAGATGTCAGAATGAAAAAAAAAGGTAGTTTGGTAAGAAATTAGAGATGATGAGTCACGAGGTAAGATGATTGAAGGACCCCGACCTGCTCTGTAGTAGTGTAGGATGTGTGGTAGATACCACGGAAGTAGGCCCTACACCTTATTAACTCAAATAAGCATTAAATGTGGTAAGACGAGCCATTTATTTAATGATTGCTCAGAGTTGAGTGAGACAGCCCCACAGAAGGGCAAAAAAACAGAGAAAACATAGTTAATATCTCTACACTGAAAAGGGAGGCCACAACTGAAGAAAAAGGGAAAGTAGGTTGTTGGACGAGGGCGAGTGTATGCTTTAAACCAGGACAATAATGATGTTTCATCTGATGTGGTAGAAGATACCACACTGGTTGTGAATAATGAAGTAATTATTTTAATTGATCCTAGTGCCACGCATTTATTCATACCACCTTCAGTTGCTTATAAGCTAGGGAAAGATGTGAAGCTTGCACCCTTAGGCAAGATGGTGATAGTTAGCTGATTATCACTAACTGAATATGGGTATAGGGATTATAAGTTGAAAACGGAGGAAAAAGGATATGTCAGCCGATTTTATTCAACGGAATATGAATATTTTTTAAGTAATATTTGAGAATAGATTGTTTCTGCTGCAAACTATGCTGTTTAGATTACTATCCTAAGATAGTGATATTTTCACCCCTGAAAAGTGTATTGTAAGTTTGACAAGTAATGAAAGAGGTGTAGCGATTGTAATTAAAGGAGGGAATGATTGTACTCACAGAATGAGTAATGATGGGAATGTTTCTTTGCTTGTGTGGTTGGTATGGATATGGCACATTTGAAATTAACAGATATCCTAGTGGTCAGGGAGTTTCCTGATATTTTCTACCAGGGCTACCATCAGATAAAAAGATAGACTTTTATATTGAGTTGGTACCTAGTACGGAGCCATTATCCTAACCACGGTATAAAATGGTATTAGTGGAACTAGAAGGACTAAAGAAACAATTATAGGAGTTATTGGATAAGCGTTCCTCAGACCGAATGTGTAACTTGATAAGCACTTGTTATGTTTGTGAACAGAGAATGGAAGCCTCCGACTACGTATTGAATTTTGATTGTCGAACGAGGCTAACACCAAGAATAAGTGTTTCCTCCCACCATAGATTATTTATTGGATCAGCTATGAAAAACGCAAATCTTTTAGAGATCGATTTGAAGTCTGGGTAACATCCATTAAGAATTCGAAAGGTGAATGTGCCCTAACGGTTATGGCATTAATGAACAAGGTATTTAAACCTTACCTGGACCGAGTGGTTGTCATCTTGAGCGATGATATTTTGATGTATTCGAAGTCCAGCGAAGAGCATGAATAGCAACTGGAAACTATCTTACAGACGTGGTGTTGTGAGTTTCTCGAAATTGGCTGCTCATTTGACAAGTATCGTTCAGAAAAAGATTGCATGCCAGTGGGATGATAAGTATATAAGTAGCTTCGATGAGTTTTGGTATATTGAAGTAATAAACTGACCACCGTAATTATTCTCATCATGACCAACAGCTCAAGAGGTTTTTCAGTGTGTATGGATAACTCAAAATAAGGATTGGGCTGTGTATTGATGTAAAATGGGAAGATAGTCGTTTATGGATCGAGATAGTTCAAGGATCATGACAGAAACTATCTGACCCATGAATTAAAGTTGGCAGCGATAGTGTTTGTACTGATTATATGGCAGTACTATGTATACGGTGAGAAATGTTGAGTATGCACTGATCATAAAAGTCCCGAGTATCTGTTTTCACAAAAAAGAGTCGGATATGAGATAACATAGAGGGTTAGAGCTTCTGAGGGATTATGATTGTGGAAATTGTACCACCCAAGAAAGGCTGATGCCTTAAGCAGAAAGAGTCTCAGGATGGTATTACATATGATGGTCAAGGAGCGTGAGCTGCTAGAGCAGTTGTGAGCCTCAGTAGTGATGTGATCCCTTCTGATGATGATAGTGATTGTGTGACAGCTACCTTGAGATTAGAATTGAATTTGAGTGACTGGATTTAATAGGCTTAGCGTGATGATCAGCATGGTGTCGATAGTGTGGGTTAGATTCAGATGGGTACAGTGACAGAGTTCACAGAGAGTGATGATGGCTTACAGAGGTTCAGAGACAGTATAAGTGCCTCCAGGACCACAGCTAATGAGATAGTGTTATTGTCAGAAGCTCACTCTTCGGGATATACAGTGCATCCAGGAAGTAATAAATATATAGGAATCTTTAAAAAGGGTATAGGTAGTCAGGTATGAAAAGAGATATTGTAGAGATTGTGGAGAAGTGTCTCGTATGTCAGTAGATTAAGGTAGAGTACTAGAAGTCTATAGGGTTATTGCAGCCTCTACCTATATTGACACGAAAAAGAGAACAAGTTACCATGAATTTTGTGATGGGTTACAGAGGACCCGAATGAATCACGAGGCTATCTGGGTGATAGTCGATAGGTTAACTAAGTCTACCCACCTTCTGACTATGGAAATCCCCAGATACTCTGAGTGTGTAGGCGGAATTATGTTTACGAAAAATGGTGAAACATTATGTAGCGTTCCAGTGATCATGGTACCATATAGGGATTCCTACTTATGGGAATATTTTTCAGGTAGCTATGGGAACCCGACTGAGTGTTAGCATAGTTTTTTGTCCTCAGACAGATGGTCAGTTAGAGGGGACTGTACAGGTTCTAGATGATATGATGAGAGCGTGTGCCATTGATTTTATAAGCTCCTGGGATGATCGGTTGTTAGTAATCGAATTCGTCAATAATGACAGTTGTCACTTGAGTATCGGAATAACATTTTATGGCTTTAGGGAGTTGTTCCCCGACTTAGATAAGAAGAAGTGGGTGACAGATAAAGAATTGTTCCCAAATTAGTAAGACAAACCTCTGAGGATGTTCAGTTGATTGTGAGAGATTACGAACACCTCAGAGCAGACAGAAAGTTATACTGACAAGAGACATAAACCATTGGAATTCACCGATGGTGAATCAGTATTGTTGGCAATTACTTGTCCTAAAGACATAACGAGATTCGGAAAGAAGGCAAATTGAGTTTCGTTGGATTGAATCCTTTGAGATATTGGACAAAGTGGGAGATAAGGCCTGTAGGTTTGTGTTACCACTTAAATTAGCAGGCATCCACAATGTGTCCCATCTTTTGATGCTTCAAAAATACTATCCGGACCCAGCATATGTGATCGGATATGAGCTCCAACAGCTTAGCTCAATGAAAATATAACGTATGTTGAAAAAAATCGATTCGAGTATCAGACAGAAGAAGAAAGTGTTGAGGTTTAAGATGATCTCCCTAGTTAAGTATGTTGGTAGTATTACACTTCGAAAAAAGTCACATGAGAATTAAAGAGTATGATGCGATAGACGTAACTGGAGTTGTTTATAGACCTATTTGACTTGGTTCTAATTTGGAGGACTAAATTTCTTAAGTGGGGGAGATTATGTAAGACCCGATTTTTATCGTAATCCCTTATGATTCATGTGATGTAAACATGGTTTTATGTAAATTGAATCATAAGAAGAGATTTACGTGAATGAAAAATGCAAATGGAATGAATAAAAATTCTTGAATGCATTTAAAGGTCAAATGTTAGATTGAAATGGTCACAAATTAAATGAATGGGATTCAGACTGGATATAAGGATTTAAAACACGAAATGAGTGAGTGTTCGTGACACGCCCTAAGGGTATGTTCCGCAAGTGCACGGGTCGTTCAAGTAATAATGAGATTTGAGTCACGAGTTATCGTCCCACAAAGAAGTTGACTAGCCTAATTAACTACCGGTTAATCTTACCCTAAGTGTATTCTAGCAAATTATAAATTGATGATGAGTGGTCTACATGGTTAAAATTAAAGTACTGAAAATAATAACAACTATAAAATAAGAAAATAAAATCGAGCTAAAATTACTTACAAAGCTCCAAGCAATAAAAAGCAAGAACCTACAAAAGAAAATTAAAACAGTTAAAATGAATTAATGCAACTAAAATAAAAAGCAAAAATGAAAATAAAGCAATAAAATTAATTAAACTAGAACTTAAACAAACTTAAAATAAAAATGCATGTAATTAAACTAATGAAAATTTCAATTTAAACTAACCTAAAATCTATTAAAAATGAAGACTAAATTAAAAATGCATGAATCAAATTCTAAATGCAACTAAACTAAAATAAAGTCCTAAAACATTTAATTTAAAATTAACTACTAACTAACAAATTAAAACTAAAAATTAAATTGACATGCAAAAATATTAAAGTAACCTACCATTAATTGATTGAAGTACCTATCTAACAACTAACAAAAATCAACAACTAAACTCATTAAAATAACAAATGAAAATGCATCAATGGCTAGACAAGGCCTTAACAACAATATTGCCAAAGTGGTCTCGTAAGTCAGCACTGTTCATTCTCTTCTTTCCAGTGCTGCTCACGTCCTCTGCACTGAGGTCTCTGCTCTGGCCATCTACTTCTGCATCTCACGACCTCCTCAGCTAACAGCAGATTGCTCCAGCCTTGCTGCAAACTCCTGTCACTATCTTCAACTAGTACCCGCATAAACAGACAACTAAACTCCAGCAACACTCGTCCTCTGTAGTGCAGTTTCATTCTCTGCTGTTCTGCACAAATGCAATTCCTTGCTCAGTACAGGCGCATCAGTTGTGTGCCAGAATTCTCACCCAGCTGCTTCCTATTCACTGTGCTGGTTCTGCTTGTCCATCATCTGCTTCACGCACCACTACAGTCTGGTAAAAGAAAAACAGCAGCTAACGGCAACAAAGGCTGGAGCCGAAATGTGTTGTACAACTTCTGCACCCCTAACTATTCCAGCCGCAACCTGCCTTTGTGTGCACAACGTCCTTCACAGCAGCTCGGTGATGGGAAAAATGACACCAACGAAAATCTATAGTTATCAAATACTTAGTTATTGCAGAATGAAAGTGAAGACTGAACATGAACAGTATGCATTAATGAAAACAGAGCTGAACAGAGAGGAAGTTAATCACCGATTTGCTGCCATAATGAACTCATGCTATGTTCTACAATGAATGGTGATAGTTGGTAACAAAAAGCAAGGTGGAAATACTTAACTAAATAAAGGAAAGACTTGAAGTGCAGTGGCAAACAAATGCAAAATCGAGAGGCATCAATGTAATCAGTAGAAAATAACAGAGGATAACATTAATATGCAGTAGACGGGCAGCATAGACATAGTTCCATTAATGAAGCAAAAATCGAACCTTTCAAGGATACCAATAATAAACCGAATAGGAGGAAGCAATTGCTAACAACAGAACATTAAAATGAGATTGTAGATGACTGAATAGCAAAGTAACGTGAAACCAGTCTCGGATTGCTTCATTCCCTTTCTCCAACCAAGGTTCCATATTGCCATTGATGAGAATAAATGCTAAACATCAACCCACATCAAAGCATCAAAACAAAAAGGGATGATCAAGGGAAGAAAGTGCTACCGAGTGCATCAAGGGAGCTCACACCGAGAGCTAAAAAAAATAATAAGGATTGCTTCAAACATGAACAAAGTATGAAACCGAGAATGAATCTACTAGACAATAAGCTATGAAAATAAAACTAAGGAAACATAACAATGCTTAAGGGAAAATCGAGAGCATGAAAATGAGAATGAGTTTTCAATGAAAAGGAAATTTAACAAATTGTAATGAAGAACATGAAATGAATAGTAAAAACAATTTAAGGAAATGGCTAACGGGAAAAGAAAAGACAAGGAAAATAAATCCTAAAAATACCCTAAAACTATTCTACCCTAAATTACCTACTTCTAAACTACTTTCTACTTACCCTACTCCTAAACTACTTACCCTACTCCTACTTGATTTTTCAATTGCCATCATGTTCTATTTATACACAAACATAGAGGTACAATGGTAAATTATCATCCTAGATGTACTGGCATTGTTTGGCCACTTGTCTTCATTTGATTTGTTGCAGAGTAGATATTTTCACGTCATCAGTCTTTTTGTCCAATTAGCTGTGCGATGTGACCCGGCGTGTGTTTTTCAGAGGGTTGGCACGGTGTCCTTCGATCTTATCGTTTCAGAGCAAATAAAAATCGGACACCTGACATCACACGTGTCCAGACGACTGATGACTCAGTCTGTAAATTGAAAGTGGTCCAGTCTCCTTTAGCTCGTTTTCAGCCCAATTTTGACTGAAACGACTGAGTTTCATCCGAATTTAATTTATCTGCACATTGAAGAATTTTAATTAAATAAAGGGGATTATTAATAAAATAATATGGGGATAAAATAAATAATTAGGAATTTCAGCACAAATAATTCTATAAAAAATAGAATTATCAGTTCGTCAAGGGAAGTTGGACTGGTTTGATTCCGAACACGTGCAGGGGTAAAATGGTCAAAAGACCAAAATTCGATATTAATCGTGACAAGAAAATTTCATTAAAAATATGGATTTGAGAAATCTTGATCAATAACGAAGAAATAACTAAATTTCGAGTCCAATCGATCAAGATATGAATTTATTGAAATAAACCGAAATTTTCACTTCGAGAAATTATCCCGAAAATATTGAAAAATATACCGAAAAGATGAAATAAGACAGATAAATTTATTTATTGATTAAATGAATAAAATAATAATTTTTTAAAGATATTTTAGATTTTTTAATATATTTTAATTGAATAAAAAATAATAAATAAATAAATAAGAAATCGCGAAACGCGATTTCTGGAAAACAAAACAGAGGCTGAGCCCCTTCTGCCTCAGCGATCGGAGACAGGCAGCGAGCCCAGGTGAGAAGCAGCTGAAGGGAGAGACAGTCGTGCCTCGCCGGCGATGGTAAAGGCCGAAGGAAGCGGCGAACAGTGGCCGAGAGAGGGGAAAGAGGGAATCGAGAGGAGAAAAGAAAAATCCGGTGATCGGCGTCGGTCTAGGCCTGACCACCGCCAGTGAAAGGAGCCCCATGCCAATACCGACCGATCAGCAATTGAATTAGCCAGTGGGACAGCGGTTAGCACCGGCAACAGAGGCAAAAAGAAACGACACCAACGCCGGAAGGGAGAAGAGCTGGACCGACCACTTTCCGGCCACCTCTGACCAAACTGACCCTAGATCTGAGCTTCGCGAGGTCCTGCAAAGCTGTTGGCGATGGAAACCGGTGAAGAATCGATCGGTGAAGCCCTGAATCGGCCGAACCAGACTGAACCAACTGAACCGAACCAGTCAGAACCGGACTGAACCAGTTCAACCAGAAAAGAAGAAAAAGAAAGAGAAAAGGGGAAAAAGAAAAAGAGAAAAAATTAGAGAAAAATCTCAATGATGCAATCGAGCTACGGGTAAGTCGATAAGCGGTCGAAATTGACCGATTTAAATTTTGAAATATTAAATTTGATTAATATTCGACTGAAAATTTACCCAAAAATTATGTACTTGTGTAGCTCGACAATTATCGTCAAACGAGAGCTCGAGACAACCTCGATTTACGTATTATCATGGAATCTCGGGTATGTAACCCTTATTTACGACAATTTACATCGTTATTCGTGTTAAAAATTTATCGCATAAATTACGGATTTAATTTCCGCATAAAATGGATTAACTTCTGGAATTTGAGATAAATTGTCGTAAATAATTAATTGAGCTATCCAATAGTTTAGAATGAGGCTCAATAAATATTGATGGGCCCAATGAGCCCAATAGGCCTCGATGATGTGAATAGTAAGTGGGAAACGGGCTTAAGGCCGATTAAGGCCCATTATGGTGCAACCGGGCCCAATACAGGTAAATAGGCTCAATGATTTAAATTAGGCCTAGAAAATATGAAAATACAATTAATTATATTGCATTTGACCTGATGAATATTTATACGCAGTTCCAAAGATTGGATTGGGAGCAAATCGGACTATGTGATGAGACATCAGTGGAAAGGTCAGACTGTACAGAAAAATGAGGTAAGGGAATTGTGTGAGTAGCTAGAGGTAGCTACGCGTATTTTTAATACCTTTTGTATACACTGAAAATGTATAAAGATTTTATGGACTCAAAATAGGTCAAAGACTAGTTTGTCCCTATTGAGGGAATTCACCTGAGGATGGTGAAAGCATGACATGCATGATTTAAGGAATTTTTTGATTTAAGGAATTTTTGTGGTTTTTAAGCAAAGCAAATCGGTAGATTGGCCAATAATTGCATAAATTTCACAAGATAACACTACGTAAGTGTTATTTAGATTTAAATGGAATTTTATTGGAGAATGGGCAACTATCAAGTTTATATGGAAACAGATAGTGCTGGTGCATTACTCGCACTATATCTGCTTTTGTGAGTGTGCATAAAATGTGCTTGAGCGGTTGCTAGCACCGACTTGTGTGACATCATATGCATGAAATGTGCTAGAGTGGTTGCTCGCACTGATTTTTAATATTGTGAAATACATGAGAAGTGCTGGAGCTTAGCTCACACTCTATTTTGACTGTATTGACTTGATATGCATAAAAAGGTGCTAGAGCGATTGCTCGCACTAGTTTTAATGATTTGACATGCATGAGAGGTGATGGAGCTTAGCTCGCATCCTGTTTTGATATGATAATTGCATAAAAGTCGTACTGGAGCCTTGCTCGTGCATGATTTAATTTATTTAATTTCATAAGCCGTGCTAGAGTGTAACTCGTACGAGTTTTCATTTACTAGATGCATTCATTCGTGCTGAAGCATTGCTCGTATGAGGTTTTAATGGATTTTATGCATAAAACCGTGCTGGAGCTTGCTCACACGTGATTTTATATGGATTTATAACTCTTTTAAAGTCGTACTGGTGTGCTACTCGTACACAGATTTTACTGATTTTTATGAAAATGTGCTAGAGCTTCACTCGCACGAGGTTTTCAGATATCATGAATATGCATGGAGCTGTGCTAGAGCTTCGCTCGCACATGGATTTATATGACATGCATATAGCCGTGTTGGAGCCTCCTGTAGACTGTGTATCATAGTGAGATGATATGTCCACACGTGCATACTGAGATATATTTGGCGTGGGTGGATAAGACCTATTACAGGCACCCCCTGACTGAGATTGGAATCATGGAGTACGTTGTACCATGTATATCACATGGAGTACGCTGTATCGTGGGGATTGTTGGAGTGGAGTGGCATTAGCCACGAGGCAGCAAACCTTGCCCTCGCAATCCTGATGTTATGTTATTCTGGCGGCAGGATTGACCCACCTCCCGTTTCAGGTGTGATACCCCGCACACTAGGTACCCTGTAGTCAGGGATCATTAAGTTATGGCCATAGTCCTTGATGTTACTGATATAGTCACCTACATGTCTCGCATGATATAACTTGTAGTTTCGATAAACTAGGGTAGACCCCAGGGAGGGGTCAGGCCCCTGATTTTGTGATTTTCTACTATGATGCTAGATTTTTCAGAGGATTTTATGAAATGTGTCCCTAAAAGAAGGGTGACTTTTATAACATAATTTTATAATGAATTTTAAATGAGATTGATTTATGAGATGCTTAACCCATTCGGGTTATTTTATACTGAGTTTTAATGAAGTGATTTAAATGCAGTAACATGATGAGTTTTCCATGCTTCAATTACAAATTCATGAAAAGAGTTGTCTTTCATGTTTGGTGTCACATGGCATGAATTAATACATGATCTTGATTTATTTTCATGCTAATTATGATTTTATGATTTTTCATAAAATGCCATTGATTCATGAGTTGCATGATTTCTATATGCACGAATAGTTTTTATAAACTATAGAAATAATCTATGCATGGTTTTGTGCGTGAGATTTAAATGAAAAGAAATGGATTTTAAGGGCATGGCATTATGAGCATGTAGATAGTGGAGCTATCTACTTACTTGCATAATTACCTTACTGAGCGTGTGGTTTTCTCACTCCCCTTATTTTCCTATCTTATCAGAGCACTCGCAATAGTTAGTGAGCGGTTAAGGACTTGCATTATTGGTATCTGCTGCGTCCCATCGAGAGATAGGTATACACATTTGTATAGTTTTGTATCTAAATATGTAATGCATAGTACTGTAAACGTATATGATGTCAGGGATGTAAGGTTAAGTTAATATCATTGTGAATGTACTTAGTTAAAGTTAAAGGATAGTAATCTTGATATGTGAATGTGATTATGGAAATGAAATGGTAAATAGGGTAGAGGTGATTAACACCGAATCATAACCCAACTGTTAGTAGGATGGTCACGGTGAGAGAAAGGTAAGAATTAAATAATAAACGAAAAAAGCAAAAAAAATTATTAGTGATTTTAGGTAATTTGGGTCGTGACATGATTGGCGCCATTCGACATTACCACCTACAATAAGGCAGTACGCAGAGCTCAGCTATGTGAGCAGGACTATGAGTTGCATGCCTCGGAGTTGAGTAAGAGTGGTAAGGCAGAGATAGAGATCGAAAGAGGTCGATTGAGGATAGAGGATTCAAAAAGGGAAGAAGATTGTTTGGTAAAGGGCCAAAGATTGACGAGGTACGAGAGAGGCCTTCGAAGCCTCCGGCCTATTCAGCTTACCCAGCTCTACCTCTAGCTTCGAGGGGCATAGTTATTGGTGGACCCCGACCTACCACAGAGTAGCGCAGGACGTGTGGTAGATATCGTGGGAGTAGACCATGCCCTTTCATGAGATCCTATTATAGATGTGGTAAACCAGGGCACATAGCTCGTGAATGCCCAGAGTTGATTGACACAGCCCCACAGAAGGACAAAGAGCCAGAGAGGGCTACAGTTGATACACCTACACCTAAGAGGAAGGCTATAGCTAAAGAGAAAGGGAAACAAGCTGTTGGTCGAGGGTGAGTGTTTGCTTTGGACCAGGCATCTGGAGAAGCTTCTACGGATGTGATTAAAGGTACCATCCCAATCTTTGATTTTAAAGCATTAGCATTGATTGATCCTGGTGCTACACATTCATTTATATTGCCTGCATTTGCATGTAAATTGCTTGAACATGTAAAACTTATACCCCTAAGAAGGATATTACTTGTAAGTACTCCAGTGAGAGATAATGTAGTAACTGAGTATGTATATAGAGATTGCAAGTTAAAGGTAGGGGAAAAAGATATGTTGGCCAATCTTATTCTGTTAGACATGAAGGACTTTGATGTAATACTAGGAATGGATTGGTTGGCTGCAAACCATGTTGTTTTAGACTGTTATGCTAAGACAGTAATGTTATCCACCCCTGAAAAGTATGTTGTAAGATTTGTTAAGTAATGTAAGAAGTAGTAAATTATTTCCAAATATGGATGATTTTACTAACAAATGTGGTCATAATATGTTAAAGGTTTTATAGTATATGTGGTTGATTTGGATAAGGCACACCCGTAATTAGTTGACATCCTCGTGGTTAGAGATTTCCCCGATATCTTTCTAGAAGAATTACCAGGGTTGCTACAAGACAGAGAGATGGAGTTTTGTATTGATTTGGTGCTTGGAATGGAACCAATATCCAAACCACCGTATAGAATGGCTCTAGTGGAATTAGAGGAGCTAAAGAAGCAATTGCAAGAGTTGTTGGACAAGGGGTTTATCATACCAAGTGAATCACCTTGGGGAGTACCGATTCTGTTTGTGGAAAAGAAAGATGGGAGTCTCCGACTGTGTATAGCTTATTGGTTGTTAAACAAGGCTACCATCAAGAATAAGTATCCCTTTCCACAGATAGATGATCTATTGGATTAGTTGTAGGGAGCACAAATCTTTTCGAAGATTGATTTGAGGTCTGGGTATCATCAGTTGAGGATTTAGAGTAGAGATGTACCCAAGACAGCGTTTCGGACCCGTTATGGCCATTATGAGTTTTTGGTTATACCATTTGGGTTGACGAATGCTCCTGCATCATTTATGGTATTAGTGAATGATGTATTTAGCCATACCTAGACAGCTTCGTGATTATCTTTATAGATGACATATTGGTGTACTCGAAGTCCAGGGAAGAGCATGAGCAGCACTTAAGGATAGTGTTACAAACCCTCCGAGATCAGGAGTTGTATGCTAAACTCAACAAGTGTGATTTTTAGTTGAGTGAGACATCATTTCTGGGTCATATGGTCTCGAGAGACGAGGTATCAGTGGATCCATCCAAGATAGAGGTTATGATACAGTGGGAAAGACCCAAGCTGGTTACAGAGATCTGCAGTTTCCTAGGTTTAACAGGTTATTACCCACAATTTGTCGAGGGATTCTCTAAGTTGGCTACTCCATTGACACGCCTCACTCGAAAGAATGTGACATTTGAGTGGGATGATAAATGTGAAAGAAGTTTCTATGAGTTAAAGCACAGACTGACCATCGCACCTATTCTCACCATACCCACCAGCTCAGGAGGTTACTCAGGTATGTTGATGCAGGACAGGAATGTAGTAGCCTATGGATCTAGGTAACGTAAGGATTATAAGAGCAACTACCCGACCCAAGATTTAGATTTGGCAGCTGTGGTATTTTCATTAAAGATTTGGCGCCACTACTTGTACGGTGAGAAATTCCAGGTGTATACAGATCATAAAAGCCTCAAATATCTGTTTTCATAGAAAGAGTGGAATATGAGGCAGAGACGATGGATAGAGCTTTTGAAGGATTATGATTACGTGATATTATACCATCTAGGAAAAGCTAATGTTGTGGCAGATGCCATGAGTAGAAAGAGCCTCGGAATGGTATCACACATGATGGTCAGGGAATATGAGCTGCTCGAGTAGTTTTCTCACCTCATGATAGATATAGTCCCTTTTGATGTTGACAGAGGCTATGTGATAGCTAGCTTACGAGTGGAACCAGATTTGATTGACAAGATACGACAGGCGCAGCATGTTGATCTATTGTGTGAGAATCGTGCGAGTCTGATTCGGAAGGGTAATATGGCCGATTTCTTAGTGAGTGATAATAGCCTACTAAGGTTTAGAGAAAGGATTTACGTTCCTGATGACCTAGAGTTAAAGAGATTGATTTTGACAGAAGCTTATTCATCGAGATACACATTGTATCCAGGGAGTAACAAGATGTATCAGAACCTCTGGAAAGTGTATTGTTGGTCAAGGATAAAAAAGGATATTGCAAAGTTTGTGGCAAGATGTCTAGTATGTCGACAAGTGAAGGTAGAGCATCATAAGCCTACATGATTGTTGCAGCCTCTACCTATATCGACTTGGATATGGGAGCATGTCACCATGGATTTCATCATGGGATTGTCGAGGACAAAGAGGAACCATGATGCTATCTGGGTAGTGGTAGACAGACTGACAAAATCTACCCACTTTCTTACTATGAAATCTACAGATACTTTGAGTAGTCTGGCAGAGTTGTATGTACGGGAGATAGTGGGGCTACATGGTGTTCCAGTGAGCATTGTATCGGATAGGGATTCCGGATTCACTTCCCACTTCTGGGAACACTTTCAGGAAGCTATGGGAACCCAATTATGTTTCAGTACTGCTTTCTATCCTCAAACTGATGGTTAGTCAGAGAGAACCATCCAGATGTTAGAGGATATGCTGAGAGTGAGTGTTATGGATTTAAGGGCTCCTGGGATGATCACCTACCATTGGTCGAATTTGCATACAACAATAGTTATCACTTGAGTATCGGGATGGCACCGTATGAAGCATTGTATGGTAGAAGGTGTCGTTCCTCTATTAGTTGGGAAGAAATGGGTGATAGAAAGACTTTTGCTCTCGATTTGGTATAGCAAGCCTTTGAGGTTGTTCAACTGATATGTGAGAGGTTGAGAACAGCTTAGAGTAGGCAGAAAGGTTTCGCTGACATTAGATGAAGGCCACTAGAGTTCACTGTAGGTGACTCAGTATTTTTGAAAGTTTCTCCCTTGAAAGGGGTTATGAGGTTTAGTAAGAAGGGTAAGTTGAGCCATTGGTATATTAGACCGTTTGAGATATTGGAACGAGTGAGAGATAAGGCCTATAGGCTAGCGTTGCCACCTGTGCTAGCAGGCATTCACAACGTCTTCCACGTGTCAATGCTTCAGAAGTACCATCCAGATTCGACTCATGTGATTCGGTATGAGCCATTGGAGCTTAAAGATGACTTGACATAAATAGACAGACCGATCTGGATACTGGATAGGAAGGAAAATGTGTTAAGGAATAAGATAATTCCACTTGTTAAGGTTCTTTGGCAGCACCACAATTTGGAAGAAGCTACTTAGGAATTAGAGAACCTGATACGGGAAAAGTACCCCAACTTTTTGATGAATGACTTGGTTCTAATTTGGAGGACCAAATTTCTTGAAGGAGGGGAGGAATGTAAGACCCGTAAATTTCTATGTAATGTTTATGATTATCGAATGTATAGACAAGTTACATTACATATTAATTACAAGAAATAGATGTTTTTAAGTTCTAAGTGTGAATGAATTACTAAATGAGTATAGAATCAATTGGATATAAGTTTTAACTTAGAAAATCTGGGAAAATTGCAACTAAAATGCTGCATGATGAATGCCAGATCAATCTCATGCAAGGAGAGATCGATCTCATGGCCTGGAAAACACAATGCTAAGCATTTTGCAAGAAGGAGATCGATCCCTCACTCAAGCAGATCGATCTCAAGTTCACTCAGGTTGGAACCAAATCGATCTCCTTCCATAGGCAGATCGATCTCCATTGGTCTCTGGTTAGGCCAGATTGATCTCCCCTTAAGGCCAGATCGATCTCATTACCTTGAGCAGATCGATCTCACGTATTTCAACAGATTGATCCCCTGCCTGTAAATTGTCAAAAATCTGAAGGATTCAAGCAATGGCAGATCGATCTCCCCCTTATGAAGATCGATCTCCTAAGGCATTTCCTATAAAAATTAGGCAGTTGGATCTGTATTTCAAGGGAACAAACTTATTTCCTCCATTTTTAACAAGTGACCTAGCTTTGTCACTCTAAAATCACCACTTTCCAATCAGTTCTGAGAGAAGTTCCTTTGAGCAAAGTTGTTCATAGTGACATAGTCAAAGATTGGAATCTCAAACCTTGGATTGAAGGAGAAAAGAGGATTTCTCCTAAATTGGCAAAAAAAGGAAAAAGGTCAAGCTAGGTAAGATTTCTATACATCATTTTCTAATATGTTAATCTAGACATTATGATGAGTAATTTGGTGTATATAATATTGGTTGAAATGTTCATATACATGCTTAAACAACTATGACCTATGATGGAGTTAGTGAGAGAAAATGGCATAGAGCTAATGATAATTTGAGCATGTAGAAATGTTAATGAGCATGTGTAGATAATTCTTGATAATTCTATATTTTTTAGAATTATTTGTACTTAATTTTCTAATTAATTATTTAAATCCTGAATTTATTTTGTTAATTATCCCCTTTATTTAATTAAAATTCTCATGTTTGCAGATAAATCAAATCCGGATGAATTTTGAATATTTCAGTAGAAAATTGACCGAAATTGGGTTAAAATCGAGATTGGACCACGCGGACAACACAAGCCATGCCACCTAGCACATCGAATCGGACAAAAAGACAGATGACATGGAAATATTTTTTTCAAGGAGCCAATGGTGTGAAGACAAGTGGCCAAAAAAATGCCAACTCATCTAGGATGGAAAAATTACAATTTTACCCCTAAGTGTGTGTATAAATAGGAAAGGATGGCAATTGAAAAACTATGTAATGTAGTGTAGAAGTAGGAGTAGTGTAGAGTAATTTAGCAGTAGTTTTAGTTTTTAGAATAGTTTAAAGTTTTATTTTAAGAGCTTTATTGTTGGATTTAATTTTTTTATTTTCAAGCTTTGCACGCTTGTTGTTCTTTTCATTTTAACCACCATTGTTAAACTTTTAGAAGCTTTCATTTTTTTTATTCGATTGAAATGCAAATTTCTCATCTTAGAAGTTAGTTGTTCATTTGGTTTGAGAGGAGAGCATGGTGACAGCTGCTCAACCTTAAATCATTTCCATGTTTTCTTTACATTTTCCTTTGATTGTGATTTGAGTTCTGTTACAGTTTGAATTTTTTACCTTACCCGATTCTCACTAGCTCCATTTAATCTTCGGTTTTCTTTCTTTGTTTCAATACCACAATCACTTTGGATGCTTCAATTTTTACTGCTTTTGTCTTATTCTGGTATTTTAATGAGAGTTCGATGTCGAGTATTGCTCCTGATTCGTTAGCACAGTAGATCAATGATGACTGCTTAGAGGAGCAAGTATTTCATGGTGTTAGGATCTTTGCATTTTCTAGTTTTCACGGTTCATTTTAACTACTGGATGTAGATTTTTTTTTCGGTCTATTATCTTTTGATTAGACAGAAGCCTTTCTTCATTTCAGTGTTGATAATGTTGGCCAACTACTGCCGTGTGGTACAAAACAGAAGCTGGAATACACCATAGCAGTGAACTGGGATCAACAGTCTTCCTCTGTTCTGTTATGCTTTTAAATCCTTCTACTGTTCATCATTAAGTTGCTGTAATTTTGTATTAATCTCTTATTTGTTGTTGCTGGTGGAAGAGATCAAAGCAGAAGCTATTTACACAAGACCGAGAGTAGCAGGACACAGAGGGAGGTAGTACAGGACCAGTTCATGTAGGATAACGTTTCCTGCTAGCTGGGCAGAGGTTGCGCACACCAGCAGTAGCACGAAATTGGGAGCAGAAGCTGGACATGCCTTCAGTACCAGCAGCTGGAGCAGACTTGCACGAGACATGGAGTGTAGGACAGAACCGAGAATGGGAGCTGGACACGCCTGGGCAACAAAAGCAGGTAGAGACGTGCAGAGGCTGTATTCCGTGCAGGACAGAACCAATAATGGGAGCTGGACAAGCCTGGAGCAGAAGCAAACTTAGCCTGGAGCAGAGGACAAACCGAGAGGCATGGACAGACTAGATGCAGCAGAGTTGGTGAGAGTTATTGAACTGAGAACAAGATGGACAACAGCACCTGGAGAACAAAATGAATGAAGCAAACCGAGAAGATCATGCACAGTAGCATTGCAAATTGGCCACTTTGATGTTTTGCAAGTTGATTAAGGCTTGTTTGGCATTTATCTTGTGCACATTAATCCATTTTTCTTGATTAGTTCGTGAATTAGATTTAATTATATCCTTAGTTCATTTTTATTTTATCATGCATTAGTTAAGTTAGATTAAATTAGTTACATGCATTAGTTAGATTTCATTCCTTAATTAGTAATTAGATATAATTAGGAGTAAAGTAGAATTAATATTTTAGACATTTAGGCTTGTAGTTATTTTCTTAATTTTTCTAGGATTTTATTTCTTTAATTTTTAAGTTGGTTTAATTTACATTTTGATTAAGCAGTTTAATTGCATTATAGGATTGTTCAATTTTAGCTTCATTAATTCTGCTTCTTTATTTTAGCATTTTATTTTAATTGCATTAATTAGCTTTAACTATTTTAATTATTTTTGTAGGTTTTTTATTTTAATTGCATGGAGAACTGTAAGTAATTTTACTCAATTTTATTTAGTTCTTATTATTTTATTGCTTTCCAGTAATTTTAATTTTAGATTTAGTAGATCACCCACCTTAAATTTCATAATTTGCTAGAATATACTTAGGATAAGATTAACTGGTAGTTAATTAGGCTAACCAACTTCTCTGAGGGACGGTAACTCGAGACTCAAATCTCATTATTACTTGTACGACCTGTGCACTTTCGAATAATACTTCAAGGCATACCAAGTTTTTGGCGTCGTTACCGGGGAGGTTTTAATTAGTCGTTAATTAATATCGGTGAAATTATGCTTAGGTGTAATTCTAGCTTGTAAATATTTAGGTTGTAAATATTTAGAAGTTTAATCTAGATTAGTTAATTGAAAAATTAAAATAAAATAAAAATTGTAAAATTAAAAAACTTAAAAAATTTTCTAAATACTTTTAGATGTTTGCATGCGTAGAGCCGGGAGTTATGATAGCTTTCCTCTAGATCCTGAAATTGAAAGAACCCTTAGAAAAATTCGAAAGGATTTTAGGAAATTAATAGCTCCGCTGCAAAACATCATGGCAGAAAATAGGAAAATTAGAACTGTTGGAGATTATGCGGTGTCGACAATTGAAGGATATTATACCGGCATTAGGCCACCAGCTGTCCCTACGAACAATTTTGAAATTATGCCTACAATCCTTCCGATGATCCAAAAATTCTTTACAGTTCAGTGGGCTTCCACACGATGACCCACATGCTCACCTTAGGTAATTCCTGGACTTGTGCAACACATTCAAACACAATGGATTATCTAATGATGCGCTTAGGCTTAGATTATTCCCCTTCTTGCTTAGGGATAGGGTGCGACACTGGTTAACCTCCTTGCCTCCAGGATCCATTTCTACATGGGATGAGTTAGCCCATCAATTTCTATCTAAGTTTTTCGCTCCCTCTAAAATGGCCAGAGTCCGTAGTGATATATCTCCCTTTGCCCAGTTCGACTCTGAATCTCTTTACGAAGCATGGGAACGATATAAGGAGCTTCTTAGGAAATTCCCTCACCATGGCCTACCTTTATGGCTGCAAGTCCAGACCTTCTACCACGGACTTACAAGCCACAATATGACCATTGTTGACGTTGCTGCGGGTGGAGTGCTAATGTGTAAAATAGAGGAGGAAGCTTATGAGTTGTTAGATAAGATGGCTGCTAACAACTATCTATGGTCCTCGAAGAGGCAATTGCCAAAGAATTTGGTGAGTATTTATGAGCTCGACACGTTGTCTACCTTGACCTCTCAAATCGCTAATCTTACGAATAAGGTAGAGTAGCTCAGTACCCAACATAACCCTTCCTCCAGTCCTAATCATGTTTATTCTGTCCAAAGTCCTTTTCTTTTCTGTGATCTGTGTAGTGGTACCCACTCTGTAGATAGGTGTCCATTTAACTTAGAATTGGTTCAGTACGTTGCCCCCTAAGCAACAAAGTAACCCTTTTTTAAACACCTATAATCCAGGGTGGATGAACCATCCTAACTTTTCATGGAGCCAAAATCAAGGGTAATCTTCTAACTCCATATATGTAGGACCCCTCAGTTTTCAAGCTCCACCGGTTCAGGTACCACCACAGCATCCATTTCCTCATCATCCGCCTTCTTATCATCCCCATCCACCTCAATTTCAACATCATCCACCTCACTTCCATCAACCACCACCACCACCACCACAACCTATGCAACCACAACTTTACCATTCACCAGCAGCTGAGAAGAAGCCCTCGCTTGAGGAAATATTCACGACTATCCTACAAAATCAAGCTGCCTCAATTAAGAACTTAGAAGTTCAGGTTGGACAAATAACAAACGCTCTTAGTTAACGTCCTTAAAGGACCCTTCCTAGTAACACTGAAGTCAATCCTGTTAGACAAAGGGAGGGTAAAGAACATGTCAAATTCATCACCCTTAGGAGTGGCAGAGAGCTAGATGAGCCACAAGTTAAGTCTGGACCTGAACAGTCCATAGTTGAAAAACCCTTAGGTTCTAACGAAGCAGCTCAGAAAAAGCAGAAACAAAATGAAAATCAGGCTGCAAAAGAAACAAAGTTAGGCGCTTCTTCATCTTTACCTTCTTCTTCTTCACCGCCTTCCTCGTCGTCTGATTCTACACAGGTTCCCACTACATTGCCTCTAGTTAGACCACTAGTACCTTTTCCTCAGAGGTTTCAAAATCAAAAACTGGAACAACAATTTGCTAAATTTCTTGAGGTTTTTAAGAAGCTTCACATCAACATTCCTTTTGCAGATGCCTTAGAGCAAATGCCAAGTTATGTGAAGTTTCAGAAGGATATCCTCTCTAGGAAAAGGAGATTGGAAGACTATGAAACGGTAGCCTTAACTGAGGAATGTAGTGCAATTATCCAGAGGAAATTACCCCTCAAGCTCAAAGATTCTGGGAGTTTTGCCATACCCTGCACTATTGAAACTTTATTCTTTGGTAGAGCCCTGTGTGATTTAGGAGCTAGTATAAATTTAATGCCATTGTCTATCTATCATAAGTTAGGAATAGGGGATGCCAAGCCCACCACAGTGACCCTTTAGCTAGCCGATTAATCCATTAAATATCCGAAGGGGGTCATTGAGGATGTCTTAGTAAAGGTGGACAAGTTTATTTTCCCTGCAGATTTTATTATTTTGGATATGGAGGAAGGCAGGGAAGTCCCCATTATACTAGGCAGACCTTTCTTAGCGACTGGTAGAACCTTAATTAATGTACGAAGGGGGAGTTAACAATGAGAGTCCAAGATCAGGAAGTAAAGTTTAATGTTTTCAAACCTTTGAAGCTCCCTGATGATTCTCAAGAGTGTTTTAAGATGGAGGTTAAGGAAGATAAAATGTTTGAACATAAGAAATCTGAGAGAAAGAAGGAAGTAGATAGAGCTAAGGAGGAGTTAACTGTCAACATTCTGTCACCACTCTAGATGACCCTCCTACTCTTCGCCCTGCTACTGAGTGTTGTTTTCTTCAGCTGCATTTGAAGTGGCTATGTTTTTCTTTTCACTTTGTATATAGTTCTTTTTCTTTTTCTTTTCTGTTGTTTCTTTCTTTGTTTGTGTTGCAGATTTCTTTTCTAGTAATATGCTTTCAATCAAGCTTCAGTTGTTCATCATCATCAGAAAGGGGAGTACTCTATTCTTGAGTTTAAAGTCTTATATTATCTGCACACTAAGGATATTGTGCACTTTAAGTTTGGGGGAGGGGATATCACTTGAGCTATTTTGGGAAAAATTAGAAAAAAATTTAAATTTTTTTTTAAAAATTTGAGAAAGAATTTTCAAAATTTTTTCGATAATATGAGCTCAAATTGTTTGATTTTGGGATGATTTAGTGCTTAACATATAGTTTTCCCATATTTTGATGATATGATCCCATGATTTAGTCTGACTTTGATTAATTGAGAAGCATGATTATAGGAAAAGTATGAAGTTGAATTCTTGAATTTGTCTTAATTCTGATTGTGATTGCCTCATCTTATGCACATATCATGTCATAAATCAGTATATTTATTTAGAGAAAGCTTATGTGTACATAGGATTGCATTTGTTCAGTTGATTTTGTGCATCATATTCTAGAATTTGTTTGATCTAATCTCGAGGTGAAATACTAGATCACACTTAATTAGAGAAGTGATTTAGGCCATCTTTGGATCGTTTGAGCCTTTCTAGCCATCCTTGTACATATTTTACCCCTAGTCACCCATCTGGGCCAAATAAGCTTTTCTCTAAAAATATTCCTGCAAAATTTTCCTTAGCTTAAATACTTTTTTCCTATCCCTTATCCCGAAAGCATGAAAAGTCATTTGGATATATTGTGAGCTATATGAGTATTAAGTGATAGTGAAGGAGTATGTTAAAAAGAATGAAAAGAAAGAAAAAAAAAAGAAAAGAAGAAAGAAGAAAATACAAAAATAGAATAAAAAGTTTAGTGAAATAAACAAAGTTTGGGGGAAATGATTTGAGCTCTTACATTAAAATCCCAGAAGTAATTCATGTTAAGGGGTAATTAAACCTAAATTGACTTTATCATACCTTAGCCCCAGCCTTACATTACAAGCTTAATGAAGTCCTATTGACTTTTGATTAAGTGTGACTACATTAGTGGAGAGATAAGTGAAAAGCAAACTTATGGGAATGATCACATGTCATTGACTTTGCATTTATTGTGTTTGCATGATCTGATCTGAATAATGTACTGTGAAGTGACTTTGACATTTTTCATACACTCACGAGGAGTCCAATTTTGGTTAGGACTTATAATTGAATGATTCTGAATGTTGGACTTGTAATTGTGAATCTTTGAGATCATAATCTGTACTTTTTCTTTGAGGATAATATTGAGAAAATTATTATGTTTAGTACTTGTCATTCCTTCAATTATTTTGTTTTGCTTGAGGATAAGCAAAAACTCAAGTTTGGGGGTGTGATAATTCTATATTTTTTAGAATTATTTGTGCTTAATTTCCTAATTAATTATTTAAATTATCAATTTATTTTGTTAATTATCGCCTTTATTTAATTAAAATTCTCATGTTTGTAGATAAATCAAATCCGGATGAATTTTGAATATTTCGGTAGAAAATGGACCAAAATTGGGCTAAAATCGAGATTGGAGCACGCGGACAACACGTGTCATGCCACCTAGCACATCGAATTGGACAAAAAGACAGATGACATGGAAATATTTTTTTCAAAGAGCCAATGGTGTGAAGACAAGTGGCAAAAAAATGCCAACTCATCTAGGATGGAAAAATTACAATTTTACCCCTAAGTGTGTGTATAAATAGGAAAGGATGGCAATTGAAAAACTATGTAATGTAGTGTAGAAGTAGGAGTAGTGTAGAGTAATTTAGGAGTAGTTTTAGTTTCTAGAATAGTTTAAAGTTCTATTTTAAAAGCTTTATTCTTGGATTTTATTTTTTTATTTTCAAGCTTTGCACGTTTGTTGTTCTTTTCTTTTTAGCCACCATTGTTAAACTTTTAGAAGCTTTCATTTTTTTATTTGATTGAAATGCAAATTTCTCATCTTAGTAGTTAGTTGTTCATTTGGTTTGAGAGGAAAGCATGGTGACAGCTGCTCAACCTTAAATCATTTCCATGCTTTTCTTTACATTTTCCTTTGTTTCCGATTTGAGTTCTGTTACAGCTTGAATTTTTTGCCTTACCCTATTCTCACTAGCTCCATTTAATGTTCTGTTTTCTTTCTTTGTTTCCATACCACAATCACTTTGGATTCTTCAATTTTTACTGCTTTTGTCTTATTTTGGTATTTTGATGAGAGTTGGTTGTCGGGTATTACTCCCAATTCGTTGGCACTACAGAACAATGATGACTGCTTAGAGGAGCAAGTATTTCATGGTGTTAGGATCTTTGCATTTTCCAGTTTTCACGGTTCATTTTAACTACTACATGTATAATTTTTGTTTCGGTCTATTATCTTCCGATTAGCCAGAAGCGTTTCTTCAATTCAGTGCTGATAATGTTGGCCAACTACTGCCATGTGGTACAAAACAGAAGTTGGAATACACCATAGTAGTGAATTAGGATCAACAGTCTTCCTCTATTCAGCTTTGCTTTTAAATCCTTCTACTGTTCATCATTAAGTTGCTGTAATTTTGCATTAATCTCTTGTTTATTGTTGCTGGTGGAAGAGATCAAAGCAGAAGCTATTTACACAAGGCTGAGAGCAGCTGGGCATGGAGGGAGGCAGTGCAGGACCAGTTCGTGGAGGATAACGTTTCCTGCTAGCTGGGCAGAAGTTGCGCACACTAGCAATAGCACAAAATCGGGAGCAGAAGCCGGACATGCCTTCAGTACCAACAGCTGGAGCAGACTTGGACGAGACATGGAGTGCAGGACAGAACCAAGAATGGGAGCTGGACATGCCTGGGCAGCAAAAGCAGGTAGAGACATGCATGGGTTGTATTGCGTGCAGGACAGAACCAAGAATGGTAGCTGGACAAGCTTGGAGCAGAAGCAAATTTAGCCTGGAGCAGAGGACAAACCGAGAGGCATGGACAGACTGGATGCAGCAAAGTTGGTGAGAGTTTCTGAACCGAGAACAAGATGGACAGCAGCACCTGGAGAACAAAATGAATGAAGTAAACCGAGAAGATCATGCACAGTAGCATTACAAATCGGGACCACTTTGATGTTTTGCAAGTTTATTAAGGCTTGTTTGGCATTTATCTTGTGCACATTAATCCATTTTTCTTGATTCGTTCATGAATTAGATTTAATTATGTCCTTAGTTCATTTTTATTTTATCATGCATTAGTTAAGTTAGATTAAATTAGTTACATGCATTAGTTAGATTTCATTCCTTAATTAGTAATTAGATATAATTAGGAGTAAAGTAGAATTAATATTTTAGACATTTAGGCTTGTAGTTATTTTCTTAATTTTTTTAGGATTTTATTTCTTTAATTTTTAAGTTGGTTTAATTTGCATTTTGATCAAGTAGTTTAATTGCATTCTAGGATTGTTCAATTTTAGCTTTATTAATTCTGCTTCTTTATTTTAGCATTTTATTTTAATTGCGTTAATTAGCTTTAATTGTTTTAATTATTTTGTAGGTTTTTTATTTTAATTGTGTGGAGCACTGTAAGTAATTTTGCTCGGTTTTATTTAGTTCTTATTATTTTATTGCTTTCCAGTAATTTTAATTTTAGATTTAGTAGATCACCCACCTTAAATTTCATAATTTGCTAGAATATACTTAGGGTAAGATTAACCGGTAGTTAATTAGGCTAACCAACTTCTTTGAGGGATGATAACTCGGGACTTAAATCTCATTATTACTTGTATGACCCGTGCACTTGTGGATAATACCTTCAGGGCGTACCAATTCTAAGATGACATTGTGAAATCCATAAGTTGGATTAGATGAGGATTGATAATGAGCATAATAGGTGTTTGATAAAATGCCATAAAGAAGGTAAATGATGAACTAGAGGCATGGTGAACTTAATGCCGGTTCAATATGAATCAACAGACTCAAGGAGTCTAATGGATTCTCGAGAAACCAATAGAATAATCGAAATGGACTTAAGAGTGAGTGAAGTCCAATATGATGAAATGAGGCCAAATTGGTGTAAAATGGCCCAATGCATTGAATTGAACTTCATGCAAGTGAAAATGAAGCACATTGGAGTATATTGATGTGAATTGTAATTCAATGTAGCTTCTGGAGACATAATTGGAGTCGATAAGGTCAGATCAGGAGCATTAGAAATCAAAGAAGGCGATTCAAGCGTGATTCAAGGTAAGGGATTTATGTGAGCTATTAGAGATAGCTATACGTATGTTTTCTTGCCTGCTGTATGCGAAATACGATAAAGTATATAGATATTGATATATCTAGGTGAAAACTACGTATGAGAAGAAGATTATATGCATGCATTGCATGACTTCTATGTCTTGTTGTGAAAAGAGGATTTTACAAGTGTTTTGAGAAAGAGTAATAATAGACGGGCTCCTGATTTAGGAATTTACATGAAAAGATTTTAACGAGTAATTGAAGGGAGATTTCCCTCTCACTCATACTCAGTGAATGGAGCATTCTATTTCTTTTCTGTGTGAAATTGTTCTAGAGCCTAGGTGGTAATAGTAGATTTAGCAGCCCTGCTCGCACATCATTTTTAAAAGGGATTTTGAGAAAAACAAAAAGGGTGCTCGATGCCTCGGGTAATGTTGTGTGTTTCACTCGAGAGCTCGCACTAGATTTTGGTAATCATGCTGGAGCCAAAGAGTACAGCTTAGTGATCTTGCTCTAATTATGCTCGCATGTGACCCCCTCGATTTAAAGTGATGGGACAAAGTCGTGCTCGATGGCTCAGGTATGCTGTGTGTTCTTACGCTAAGTTGCTCGCACGTGGTCTCTTGAGCTTTACTATGTGATAAGAAAATTGTGCTCGATGCCTCATGTATGCTGTGTGATCTTACCCTGAGTTGCTCGAACGAGAGTTTACGGGTTTGTTGTGTCATGAGTAAAACTGTGCTAGAGCCGTCGTGTATTGCTTTGTGATCTTGCACAGACTTGCTCGCACGTGATTTTGAGACAACAAAAATAGATGATAAGGATGCACGAGAGCACAATGTACCGTGAGTGTTAGCCATGAAGGATGATGTGCCGTGATATCTTAGTGATTCTATGTGGGATAAAGGGATGGTTGATCCGCCTCCCCAAGCATAGGGTTCCCGCAGACCTGATCAGTGTTGTCTGGAATCTAGACTATGGCCATAAGTCTTCTTTTATCTGTGTGATATGACATTGTGTTACTACTGTGTGAGGTGACAAATGTCCCCCCTGCTATGTGATACAGGATGATATAAAATCCCATTATATGTCTAAAGTAAATTGACTTGCTAAGTGTGTTCTGTGTGAATTGATAAATGAAGCTATGTGGTTTTAAAAGATTGAACTATGTGAATTGATGATGTATATGCATATACCCATCTAGCGAATTAATGGTTTCGCATCGATGGAACCTATTTTCAAAGAAATGCATATGTTTTATAAGGAAAATAAATGTTTATATTTTAACCATGTACATAGTGTAGTTATCTACCCGCTTTCATATTTTTCTTACTAAGCGTGTTAGCTCACCCCTTTATTTCCTCCTCCACAGATACTATGCAGTAGTGAGTTACTGTAGTTGTCCCTGCTACGGTGTTCTCCAGTTCTCCAGCAGTACAGAGGTATACACTTATGAGAAAAAAATTTTGTGTCCTATAAATTAATACACAGTTTGGTTATCTTTTGTATGAAATGGATGTATATAATACAAACTGATGTAAACGTTTCCGTATATTTATTAAAGAACAGTTTCTACTTCATTTAATGAATGTTAAATTACACGAAAGGATTAACTGTCCTCTCCCGGATCTCCTCAATCTTCGGCCTCTTCCCAGAAAACCTCTTGCTTCCCTTATAACTGAAGCCTATGTCCAGTACTGGTCTCCTCTTATCTCTATCCTTCACTTTACCAACCTTCCCAAACTCTGTGGCGATCCTATCAATATCTTGTTCACAAAATTGCGCCCTGTGCACTGCCTCCTCGTAGGTCAGTATATCCAAAGGAGCCAATCTGGACCTGAGGGTTGGTCTCAGTCCATCCACAAACTTCTGGACCTTCTCTACCTCACTACCCATCGTATCGAGATCATATCTACCCAGGGAGATAAAGGTTGTCTCATATCATCCACCATCCTGCTCCCTTGGGTCAATCCCAAAAAGGCCATCTTCAGCTTTCGCTGCGTAGTATCCGGAACATATTGTCTCCAGAAAGCCTCCAAAAACACATCTCAGCTGATCTCTGTATGTCGGGCTCTCAAAATAGGCCTGGTGGATTTCCACCAATGTTCTGCTGATCCCTTCAGCATGAATGCGACAAACGCTACCATCTCAGTAGTAGTGCACTCAAAAAACTCATATAACTTCTCAATCTCATTTATTCAATCCTCTACAGCTACTGGGTCCTTAATTCCACTGAAAGACGGTGGTCCAAACTTCTGGAACTGTCACAGTCTATCCAAATCACATCCGTAACCCCATCCTCTACTACTTGGTAGGGTAGCAATAGGTGCAGGCATATCCTGTGCTGGTGGGGGTGTAGGTGTATCTGTCGTCCAAGGTCTCTAGGCTGGTCATGCCCGTACCTCATGAGCAGCCTCCTGCAAGGCATCACCCTGTGTAGCGGTACCTTATCTGCCCCCAACTCCAGGTAATGACTGAGTGACCAACTCCAAGATCATCTCTATGCTCCACTCAATCCTCGTGAAGTGTGCCTCAATACCTTCGGGCCTCTCTACTGGACCCTGTGGAGCGTGCTCAGCCTCAGCCTCCACCTTAACCTATTCCTGAGTCTCGTGTGTTTCTGGCTCAACACTGGTACGAACTAGTGCCCACTCTAAGTGACCTAGACGTGCATCCGCAAGTGCACGGGTAGTATAAGTAATAATGGAATTTGAGTCCCGGATTATCATCCCTTAGAGAAGTTGATTAGCCTAATTAACTACCGGTTAATCTTACCTTAAATATATCCTAGCAAATTATGAAGTTTAAGTGGGTGATCTACTAAGACAAATTAAAATTACTGGAAAACAATAAAACAATAAAAACTAAAAATAAATAAAATGAAGGTTAAATTACTTACAGAGCTCCAAGTAATTAAAGAAAATACCTACAAAAGATATTAAAACAGTTTAAAATTCATTAATGGAAATAAACTAAAATACAAAATATGAAAATAAAGAAATAAAATTAATTCAACTAAAATTAAACAAACCTAAAATAAAATATGCATGTAATTAAACTAATTAATAAAAAGAAACAAATTAAACTAACCTAAAGTCTAATAAAATAACATTCTATTAACCTAAAGAAATTCTTAAATCTAACTAAGAAATTAACTACATAAAAAATAATCCTAAATTAAATCTAACTCTAACAAATTACTAATAAGAAAACAAAATCTAAATAATCCATGAGAACTAATATTTTTGGATTTTTCAATTTTAAAATGAAAAATTAAAAATGCATAACATGATATTCCTCTAATTTAATTCTAAATGCAAAATCTAATTCTTAAATCCTAATTTAGTCATCAATTAACTATTAATGAAATTAAACTAAACCTTAAAATAATAAACTAAGAGAATTAAACTATTATGTATAACTAAGCTAAAAAGTAATAAAAGACATAACAACAATTAGACAAAACAAAATAATTGCATGAAATATTAATCTGTGAAGATAAGTGCAGCCAAACATGGCCTTAGCAAATATTTCCAGCTGAGCGGTCCCGTAAATAGTACTGTGCATGTTCTTCTCCATTTTGCTTTCGGTCCTGACCAGGTAATGTACAGGTATTGCCTTCAAGTGCTCCAGCTGCTTCTGGTGTCTGGTCTGTCCGCATGCACCAGCACCACATCCTGGGGAAAGTGCTCCTGCTCCAGGTGCTGCCCGATTCTCTGCTGCATAGGTCCTCGGCATACTCTGCTCAGATGCTGCTCTAGGCCACTGTCCAGGTCTGCTTTATTAGGTTCTGTCATGCGTACCAGCACCGCGTCTTGTTCCTACTCCAGGCGATATCTAGTGCTTGCACCAACAACCTGTCATGTAGCTCTGAGATGCTCCCACGATCCTGCCGTCTGTTACCATTCCACTTTGTGTCTACCTCCAAGAATAACGGCTAACAGATTAGTTAAAACACACAGCAGCTTGTTGCCATCCTCGGCAGCATAGAGCACACCAGAGGACAACTAGCAACATCCGCTGTGGCTTCAGTGACCTGCTCCAACTATCCAAACAAGGCTCAACTGCACCCGGCTGACTACCGCCACATTCAATCACCTAATCTTCAGCAGACAATAAGAACAGAAAATATCAAAGAAAATGAAACTCCTGCTAAGATAGAAAATACAAAGAAACAAAAGAGAAAAGAAATAAAATGCTCTTGGACCTACTCCACTTAAAACAAAAATAAAAGAGAACCTAACAGCAGCCCAGTAAACTACTAGATCACCATTTAGAATCGACAACAATGCAGGATAATAAGATAGCTAAGATGAACAGTAAAACTAAACTAAAGCAGAGCCGAACAGAGGAGGAATCTAAGAAATATTAACACTGTGAATAACTATAAAATTCTAAGGAAATAAACACAACGAACACATGTAACAGAAAATGAAGCTTGGTCCCCTTGCCACCATACTGAATCCATGGAGCTACACGGCATAGTTATGAAGCACTGTAAAATGTAAAACACAAATTGCAGGAAACGAAAATGCAACAAGACAACAATGAAGAAAATTTTCTGCTTGAAATTATCTATTTAAAACATAAAAATAAAATGTTGAACAGGAATGAAAACTATGGCCACTGTCACCAGCCAAACTTTCTTACTTCCTCATGTCCAACAATCGGTGAATCAAGAAAATAGACAAGTTTAAGCTGCAAAACCGAGAGCAAAGAAAGGAAAAATGAAATCTTTTTCATTAAAACTAAAATGTGCTGAACAGTAACAAAGAAAAATGAGCTTGCAAAACCGAGAAGAAATGAAAAATAAAAATAGTGGCTGCGGGAAATCTAAAACTATTCTAAAAAAAACTACCCTAAATTAAAACTACTCCTAAATTACTCTACACTACTCCTACCCTAAAGCTACCCTAAATTCTACACTATGCTACTTAATTCTTCAATTGCTAATCATGTTCTATTTATACATAAACATGGGGTTACAATGGTAATTTTTCATCCTAGATGAGTTGGCATTGTTTGGCCACTTGTCTTCATTTTATTTGCTGTAGAGTAGATATTTTCATGTCACTCGTCTTCTAGTACACTTGGTTGTGCGATGTGGCCCGGCGTGTGTCTTCCAAAAGGTTGGCACAGTGTCCGTCGATCTTATAGTTTCGGAGCGAATAAAATACTAACACCCAGCATCCCACGTGTCCAGACAACTGGTGACTCCGTCTACAAATTGAAAGTGGTCCAGTCTCTTTTAGCCCGTTTTCAGCCCATTTTTTACTGAAACGATTGAGTTTCATTCGGATTTAATTTACCTGTACATTAAAGAATTTTAATTAAATAAAGGGGATAATTAATAAAATAAATTGGAGATTTAAATAATTAATTAGGCAATTAAGCACAAATAATTCTATTAAAAATAGAATTATCAAACACTACCCTTGGCCTACCTCTATGGCCTCTAGCTTGCGTTCTCGCCCCTCTACCGCGATTGGTATTAGGCATAATGTTCAATTCCCTACATTCACATCAATTTTTTAGCCAACCCATCGACACACACACAATTGTATCTAAATAAGCACAGTAACATGGGGATGTAATTTTCCAACTTATTAAGTATTTTAAACACCGACACACGTCAGACCAACTCAGCTTTGATACCAACTTCTATCACAACCCTCAACTTACCAAAAATCGTCGTAAATTTTTCACTTTTCATACATGAGCTATTATTCATTCTTACCTTACTTCGATCGTGAACAGCTACACTTTCAACAGTTGGGCTGTGTGTCGATGTTTACCTCATCCAACCATAACCATTTGTTTTGTAGTATAATTTAGAAGCAAACACTTGTATAAATAAATCAGAGTTGTTGATTACATGTGCTTACATTGCTTTACATCCCCAATAATTACATTCAAATGCTACTGTGCTAGGGCAAGTTTAGATACAAAATTATACAAGTGTGTATACCTTTCGTGATGGGATGCAGCAGTTACCAAAAAAGGAAACCTCCAGTCACTCTCAGTCTATACTCCGTGCTCTGTAAAGAGAGGGAAATAAGGGGGTGAGCAAACAACACGCTCAGTAAGGCAATCATGCGAAAAAAGAGATATTGCACTATCTACGTGATCATGATGCCATGCTCAAAACCATACAATTTCTCATCACACCTCAAAAGCATTAGTTCATGCTTGTGTTAATGGCATGTAAAGCAAATCATGCTATTTAAATTCAATGCACAAATCAAGTTCAAAGCATGGAAAACCATCATGCATATTTAATTCATAAGGCATGGAAAATCATCATGCGTAAGTGCACTTTAAAGCCATTATCAAACTTCTCATCTTAATAAAATCAACACTTGTCAGGTCTCAGACCCTCCCTCGGACTGTCCTGACCCACAAAGCATTCCAAACATGGATTTATTCATAAAACAAAAGACATGTGAGATAGGCAATATAATACAGAAATCTCCTCTAGGACTATGGTTATATCCTGTAATCCCAGGCTACATTGATTAGGTGTGCAGGGTATCACCACTATCTGCTTCCGCACAGGAGGAAGGTCACGTCCAACCCGCCAGTCCGTAGCAGATCTAAACATCGTCTGAAGATGGCATATCATAATCTCAACACAGTACAACGTACTCTAAGCTACATGCACGGTACAACGTACTCTGTGGACCCACATCATTACATCATATCACGTCACATCTCAATATGCACGTGCGAGCCTATTTAATCGGTGCGACACCTAGTCTACCCGAAGCTCCTAGCATGGCCATCAATCATATCATAAAACCATGTACGAGTAATCTCAAGCACGGAAACAAGTATGGTGGACATCTAATGCGAGCTATGCTCCAATACCATGTCAAAACCAGTATAAAATTTGTGTGAGCTAAGCTCCAGCACAACATCATAGAAATTCATGTGAAAACTAGTGCGAGCTAACCTTCAGCACTCATACGTGTAAAAAAACATCAAATCTCGTGCGAGTCATACTCTAGCACGCTTTCATTCTCACGAAATCCATGTAGGTGGCCCAATTCTTTGCAAGGAATGGTTTTAAACCAAATCAAGTCATTTCTTATGCAAATCATTTCAAATGTTAGCCAACCTACCAATCACTTGCTAAAAAGCAATAAAACAGGATTTTCAAAGCATCATGCTTTTAGTTTTCATGCATATTTCTCAAAACCTAACTCTTTGCCCTTCAATCACCCATTTCGTTTCCTATTATCACATACATTCTAGAAAACATAATGCGCCCCAAAATGCACACAGGTATCTCTAAGAGTCCACACAATTCCCTTACCTCGATTTACTTGGGTGCGACTCTCTTCCTCTTAGCTTCTTGCACTTTTGGCTCAACTTGCTCCGGTGTATCCTCGGGAGCTGCAAATCATTCATCAATCACTTGAGTTAATGTTGCTAACTCATACTTTGACTTCAATTTGTCTATATGTTTCATTGAGCCTATTTCATTAAGTTTGGCCCATTTTTGCATTTGGCCACCATCAAGTCATTTCTAACCAATTTATCTAGTAACTCACTTAGTTACTTTTTTAGGACTTAAGGTGAAATTGTCACGACCCGAATTACCTAAAAATCAGAGTAAATTTTTCGCTTTCTCATTTATTATTTAATTCTTACTTTTCTCTCGTCGTGACCATCCTACAACACAGTTGGGCTATGATTCGGTGTTAGTCACCTCACACTATTTAACATTTCATTCCCATAATCATATATCAGAGTCTACTATCCTTTTGACTTTAAATAAATACATACCCAATGGTATTTACATGACTCTACATCCCCGACATCATATCCATTTACAGTACTGTGCATTACATATTTAGATACAAAACCATACAAATGTGTATACCTGTCTCTCGATGGGAAGCAGCAAGCAGCGGATATTAAGCATGCAAGTCCTCAGCCGCTCAATAATTATTACAAGTGCTCTGAAAAGATGGGAAAATAAGGGGGGTGAGCAAACCACACGCTCAGTAAGGCAATTATGCAAGTAAGTAGATAGCTCCACTATCTACATGCTCATAATGCCATGCCCTTAAATCCATTTCTTTTCATTTAAAATTACACGCACAAAGTCATGCATATTCAATGTCATAGTTTATCCAAAACTATTTGTGCATATATAAATCATGTAACTCATGCATTCAAAGCATTTTATGTGACATCATTAAATCAATATTCAGCATGAATTAAATCAAAATCATGCATTACTTCATGCGATATAAAACAAATCGCGGGATATAATCATTTCATGAATTTATCATTTAAGCATGGAAAAGCACATCATGCTACTGCATTTAAATCATTTCATTAAAATTGCAGTAAAAACTAACCCTTCCGGGTCAATCATCTCATAAAACAATTCATTAAAATTCATTATAAAACTCGGTTATAAAACCACCCTTCTTTCAGGGTCACATTTCATAAAATCATAAAATCGTCAAATCGTCAAATCGGGGGCCTGACCCCTCCTTCGGGTCTACCCTGGTCTAATAGACCACAAGTTATATCATGTGAGACAATTAGGTAAGTATCAGTAACATCGAGGACTATGGCCATATCCTAGTGATCCCTGGCAACACGGTACCTAGTGTGCGGGGTATCACACCTGAAACGGGAGGTGGGTCGTCCTACCCGCCAGAACAGCATAACACCAGGATTGCGAGGGCAAGGCTTGCTGCCTCGTGGCTAATGCCACTCCACTCCAACAATCCCCACGGTACAGCGTACTCCGCGTGACATACACGGTACAAAGTACTCCGTGAACCCAAGCTCAGTCAGGGGTGCCTGTAATAGGTCTTATCCACCCATATCATCTCTGTCTCAGAATGCACGTGTGAGCATATCATCTCACTGTGACACACAGTCTACAGGAGGCTCCAACACGGCTATATGCATGTAATATAAATCCCTGTGCGAGCGAAGCTCAAGCACGGCTCCATGCATATTCATGATATCTGAAAATCTCGTGCGAGCGAAGCTCTAGCACGGTTTCATAAAAATCAGTGAAATCTGCGTACGAGCAGCGCTCAAGTACGACTTAAACTGATTATAATTTCATGTAAATTCCACGTACGAGCAACGCTCTAGTACGGATATGTATATAAATTCAGTGAAAACCTCGTACGAGAAAAACTCCAGTACGGCATTCAAATGAATTATGAAAACCATATAAAACTTTGTGCGAGCAACGCTCCAGCACAAATGAATGCTCAAGTAAATCAAATCTCGTGCGAGTTATACTCCAGCACGGCTTTATGCATAATTAAATCAAATCTCGTGCGAGTTTCACTCCAGCACGGCTTTTATGCATAATTAAATCAAAACAGGATGCGAGCTAAGCTCCAGCATCTCTCATGCATGTCAAATCATTAAAAGTAGTGCGAGTAATCGCTCCAGCACTATTTTATGCATACCACGTCAAAACAAATCAAAACATGTCAAAACATGTCAAAACAGAGTGCGAGCTAGGCTCCAGCAGCTCTCATTTCACAATATTAAAAATCAGTGCGAGCACCATGCTCTAGCACATTTCATGCATATGATGTCACAAGTCGGTGCGAGCAATTGCTCAAGCACATTTATGCACATTCACAAACGCAGATATAGTGCGAACTACGTGTCGGCACTACCTGTTTCCATATAAACTTGATAGTTGGCCTCTTTTCCAAAGAAATTTCATTTAAATATTAATAACACCTACGTAGTGTTAATTTGAGAAACTTATGCAATTATTGGCCAATCTATCGATTTACTTTGATTAAAACCAATCAAATCTTTAATTCGGAAAATTCCTTAAATCATGCATTTCATGCATGTCATGCTTTCACCATCCTTAGGTGAACTTCCCTCAATAGGGGTAAAATAGTCTTTTCACCTATTTCGATCCTCAAAATTATTTAAACCACTTTTAGGATCTTTATACATCATCAAGGCATACATACATATTCAGTGTACAGAACACTATTAAAATACGCGTAGCTACCTCTAGCTACTCACACAATTCCCTTACCTCATTTATCTGTACAGTCTGACCTTTACATCGATGTCTCGTCACGCAGTCCGATTTGCTCCGAATCCAAATCAAATCTTCGGCACTGCGGATAAATGTTCATCAGGTCAAATACAATGCAATTAATTGTATTTCTTAATTTTCTGGGCTTAATTTAAATCATTGGGCCCGTTTACCCATATTGGGCCCGATTGTACCATAATGGGCCTTAATCGGCCTTAAGCCCGTTTACCAAAATTTATCGAGGCCTATTGGGCTCATTGGGCCATCAGTATTTATTTAGCCTCATTCTAAATTCTCAGATATCTCAATTTAATATTTACGACAATTTATCCAATTTTCCAGAATTTAATTCATTTATGCGGAAATTAAATCCATAATTTATGCGTTAAATATCAATCACGCATAATGATGAAAAATTGTCGTAAATAAGGGTTACTTACCCGAGATTCCATGATAGTATGTGAATCGAGGCTGTCTCGAGCTCTCGGTTGATGCCAATTGTCGAGCTACACAATTAAATATATTTTCGGGTAAACTTTCAGTCGATTATTTATCAAATTAAATATTCCGAAAATTAAATCGGTCAATTCGACCGCTTACCGACTTACCCGAAGCTCGATTGCATCACTGGAATTTTTCCCAATTTTTTTTTCTTTTTCTTTTTCCCTTTTTCTTCCCTTTTTTTTTTTCCTCTCTTATTGGCTGAACCGGTCCGGTCCGGTTCAACCCGGTTCGGACCGCCGGTTCAGCTCGGGTCCGATTTGGCTCAGACCGCCGGTTCAGTCCGGTTCACCCATCATTTTGTCGTTCCGGCGCCGTCCGGCCGGTTCCCGGTGCAATTCCATCGCCGTTCGGCTCGGCTGCACCTGGGCTTCCTAAATCGGGCCTCGGCTGGGGTCGAATCGGCGTCATCGCCGGCGAAACCAGTTTTCTCTCCCGCGGCCCTCCTCCGTCGATCTGGCGTTTTTCGCCGTTCTCGACGCGCGTGCCGGCTGCCGGTGGTTCCCACGAGGCTCGTCAACCTTCGCCGGCCTTCGCCTGGGGTCTCTGGCCGCCGGTGGTGGCCGTCCGGCCTCTCTTCTTCCTCGATCTCGCTTCGTTTTTCCTTCTCTGTTTCTGTTTCTCGCGATTCCAATTCGCGTTTTTTTTTTTTTTTTTTTTTTTTTCTCAATTATTATTTATTTATTTATAATTAACTTTTAATATTATTTTATTCAATAAAATAATATTAAAATGCATAAATATCCTTAAAAATTTATATTTTATTCATTTAATCTGTAAATAATTTTCTCAGTCCGATTTTACCTTTCCGGTATATTTTTTTCGATTATTTTCGGGATTATTTTTCGATGCGAAAATCCCGATTTATCCCAAGAAATTCATATCTTGATCAATTTAACTCGAAATTTAATTATTTCTTCATCATTGATCAAGATTTCTCATTCTCATATTTTTAATTAAATTTTCTTGTCCCGATTAATACCGAATATTAGTCTATCGACCATTTTACCCTTGCACGTATTCGGGAATGTCATTTAAGTCCTTTTGCATTTTTAAATGCACTCAAAAATATCGGGTCTTACAGAAATGCTCTACCCATACTCTCTCATTCATTTATGCATTTTACCAATACCTTAATACACATTTTTCCCTTTTTGGTAAATCTCACAATTCATTCCATAACACCATCTGAAAATCATACTCACAACACCATTATCACCTTAAGATATCGCATTCATCATTAATTCTAATATGTTTCACTTTCTCACACTAGACTCATTCTAGGTCATAATTGTTCCTTTGCATTATAGGTAGTTTCTACCATTAATATACATACCAATCCACTCCAAAATCAATATCTAAACAAATGTACTTGGGTTGGTGCTTTAGAAACTCACCTAGCTTGATTTCCTCCTTGCTCCAAATGGAAATGCTCATTGTTCCTTAAATCCAACAAATGGAGAAATGACTCCAAGCTATGTTGTTCTTCTCTTTGATATGAACAACTTTGTATCTAGTAGCTTTCCCTCAAATCTTAATGAAAATTGGTGGATTTAGGAGTGAGAAAGCTAGGTTTTTGGATTGAAAATGGCATGGAATGGTTTAATCCCGTGAAATACAGATCCAACTACTCCATATTTATAGAATTTGCTTAATGAGATCAATCTGCATAAAGTGGAGATCGATCTGCCTTGCTGAAATTCCTCATTTTCACGACATTTTGAAGGCATGAGATCGATCTGTCGAATGCATGAGATCGATCTGTTCTTTATAATTAGATCGATCTGCTCAATGAAACAGGATCGATTTGCTTTAGGCAAAGAGCTAAGGAGATCGATATGGTCTTAAGGGGAGATCGATCTACTCCAACCCGAGAGTTAAGGAGATCGATTTGCTTGAGTGGGGGATCGATCTGGGCTTGGCAGAGGCAAATGCAGATCGATCTGGGCAATTAGGAAGATCGATCTGCCTTGTATATTTCACTCCAAATTGCCTCATTTTGCACAAGAGATCGATCTTCCTTTAATGGGAGATCGATCTAGCCTTCATTTTATGCATTTCCACTGCAGTTTTCCTGGAATTTTCAAAGGTTAATTTACCTTTGATTGCTTGACTAGTCATTTTGCAATCTGTATCTGTCTAGAGTTTGGTAAGGCTCATTTCCTATGACTTTTATATCATGAAACTTGTGCGTATCACTTGGAAATCAAAAAGGTTCGTATAATCCTTCGTTTTACACTCATTTATACATTTTACATCCTTATACTCATTCCGGATGCTTGAAGTTTCATTCATTTAATTTCATGGCTACTTCATCCCTTATTTAACCTTCATATGCACCCATGATACTCATTCATTCTCATTTGAATTCATTCACATTTACTTGTTCCAAAAATCATTCATTCTATAATTCCATTTACACATATTACAAATTATACATATATGGGGTCTCACAACTTAATACTCACATAACACTATTACACTGTAAATGTGATATTACCCTATTACCCTTCACCTAGGTCAAAGCATACACTTGGATTATCAATGCCATTTTATGAATTTTAATGCACATTAGCATTGTTTTCATACTTAATTACATGAATTACACAACATATCACAAAACCCCCATGAATTTGACGTGATTTCTCTTAGAAATCAATGTGGTCGAAACTATAGGCGTATGATCCATGCATCTTCAATCTAATTTAACACCATATATGATCATAATATCATGAATCAATCAACTTATTTGAAAATTGGAACTTGAATCAAACATTACCATAAGAACCCATTTTTGCCGAATTTAGAACCTAGACTTAGGGAGCTTTTTACATCAATCTAAAAAAATGGAAACACTCTATATTAAACTTTATTCAATATATATAAATATGGGAGATTGAAAACAACTACAGCCCCCTAGATTTACGAATTGTCGAAACGTTTACCTTGTAGATCCTTGCCTATTAGCAAGGAATTCGGCCACCAATTTTGGATTTGTTGTAAAAGACACTTAATGGAACAACTTTGTAGAGAAATTAGAGCTGAATCAGCTTGGAAGGGGGCGAAAAAACCATGGTTTTGGTTATCCCTTTAGGTTTCTATGTATTTTCTCTCTCTTAGCCATGTTAAAAGTTTTTTTTATGCCTTTTAATGGAGATTTTGGGAAGTGGCTAACCACTTAAGGCTCACATTGGCAAAAGTGGTGCATGATAAGCTTTAGCCATTAATTTCATAAGCTTATGTCTTAAGCTTTGTGACATATATCCAATTTCACTCAATTTCACCTATTTCGGTCTTTTTCGGTTCTATTGTATTATTTTTCAATATGGATGATGACATATCAATTTAAGGTCTTGACATGATTCCTTTAATACCCTTAAATCGATCCATAGTGTCCATTTGGCTAGTATGAAAATTCGATCTATGGATAAAATCGTCATATTTTACATTAATTGCTTTTTTTTGGATAAGTTGTAATTGTTATTTATAGGTCCAAATGGCTTACATGAGGTCATAAATAATCATTTTATGATGATTCAAACATTTCTAGGTGGTTACACACTCTCGTGGGCCCATGAACCTCTCCATACGGGAGTTGGGCCTTTTTGCTTAAAATTGAAAAATCAGTATTTAGTGACCTTTTTCGATTCAGTTGGTCTTATAAATATCCAATTACGTCTTATCCATGTCCAATATATAGAAATTTGGGCTCTTATAGTATGATTGACGGAAGGCAAGGATGTAACATTCCCTCGACCAATCTTCTCCAAAGCACATTAAATGCTATTATGAAAAGCAATGAGGTAACTTCCCTCGACCTATCTTGAGTGTGATGAATAGTATGATAGAGTCCAAGCCTGAAAAAGGCATGGACGAGACAGCCTATGGTCGAAAATTTTCTAAGTCCTCAAATTAGGAACGACAACGGGTAGGGTACCTACAAATTTTGAGGTACCCTACCCCGAACCCGTTTATATATTAAACTACCCAAACTCTATAATTACCCAGATATTTTTTATTCTTCCTACCCGAACCCTACCCCTAATAATTTTGGCACTACCAGTTTAATAACCAAACCCGTTTAATTACCTGTTAAATAAGTCAAAATTTTGACTTTCAAACTAATTCAAATAATAATGTTTAACCCAAACCCGAATCCGAACCTAAACCCGGATTGCCAAAAAAATCTAAATTATACATTTTTTTCTATTAATGAAAGAAAAAATAAAACAAAAACTAAATTTAAAATACAAATTCAACCATAGTTTAACACATAATTTTAAAAACACAACAAACAACTTTAAAAATACAACATATAAAAACTTCAAGTTCATAAAAACCTATTTATGAAACTAAAAGCAAACATAACTTGATAAAAATCAACCCAACAATGTTTAAAATTCCTTTAGGATAAAATTCCTTCAATCCTAAACCAATAATTATTCTTTATCACCTATGGACATGAAATCCATAGCAGCACATAGTCCTCCTACACAAATAAAATAGATAAAATATTATTGTAACTCTTGAAATGATATATAATAATATATATTCTACTTTTAAATTAAAAATAAATTAAATAAAAAATATAATAAGTGAATTATTTACCTAGCTCATTCCTTAACCAATTTTGAGAGCACATCAATACTTCTAAAGTGTCTGGATGAAGCCTACTTTGATGATTACTCACTACTCTCCCACAAGTGTTAAAGGCTGCTAATTGCAAAGTGGGATACTTTATCCCATTTGCCTTCCACCAATTAAGAATGTTAAAAAATTGTGTCCATGAGAAAACTGGCTCATCTAGATAGTGATCCAACTTTGACTTCACATTCACAATAGTAGAAGAATTACTAAGGAATGCAACCAACTTGAAAAAATGATCTTGTTGAGAAGAAGAGATACTTAGTGCTTGAACAAGTGGTGTTAATGATGAAGTGAAAGAACCATGTGGTTTTGGTATAGAGGATCTATGTTGGTAACTTGGTATTCATGAAGTAAATCATAACAAGTTCTCTTAACTTGTTATCAACATTATAAATTTCAGAAAATTAAAACTCTACCACTTTTATTTTATATCTAGGATCCAATACTGTAAGACCCAAATTTAATTAAAATATGAAATGAATGAGAAATTGTGAAAGGAAGTCGGGTTAAATAAATCCCGAACACGCGTAAGGGCAAAACGGTCAAAAGACTAAAGGCCGGTATAATTTCGATAAGGGAATTTAATTAAAAATATGGATTTAAGAAATCTTGGTCAATAAAAGTGAAATAAAATTATTTCGGATTAAATTGATCAAGATAGTAATTTATGAAAATTAATCGGGATTAATCGAGATTTTTAGTTCGGAAAAAAAAAATAATCCCGAAAATAATCGAAAAATATATCGAAAGGTCACCCGGGACAATATCCCGAAAATACGGAGAACTCATACCCGAAAAAGGATTAAAATAAATTAAATTAAATTAAATTAATTAATTAAGAATAAAATAATAATTTTAAGAGGTATTTGGGTAGTTTAATATATTTTATTGAATAGTAAAATAATTAAAATAAATAAAAATAATAATAAAATTGATAAAATAAGAAGAAAAAAAAAGTAATTGAAAAAAAAAAAAAAAAAGGGGGTCGGGGAGAGAGAAAGAAAGAAACAGAAACAGAAAAGCAGAGAAACGGAAGCTGTGTCGGGGGAAGAGGCCGAACGACCACCGGCGATTCCTGTCCCAGGCCGCCCACCGGAAAAGGAAGCCCGACGCCCGACGAACACGATGGTACCGGCGGTGCAGCTTACCGACGCCGGAGGAAGCCGAACGGAGGGAGAGAAACCCGCGGGGAAAACGGTGTCGGTGCCGGCGATCCACGGCAGCTGGAGGCGATCGGCGGGTACCGATGTGACCAGGAGGAGGAGCCGGTCCTTTTGAGACCGATATTGGCCGACGAAATCGCCGGAATCTGCCGGATCGGGAGGAGACAGCCGCGAGGGGAGAAGAGCTGATTCCCGGCGATCGACGGCGATTCAGGCTCGGCCACCCCTAGCCGAATGTCCCCGAGGCCAAGGCGAGTCGATCGGTGGTAGCCACAACCGTCGAAGTGGCCGGAAAACGTCGAAAACGGCGGAGGAAAGGAAATGGGTCCGACGGTCGAGGGAGAACTGCCGGACCGGCGGCGTTCCGGCGAGCTTGACCCAAACCGAGGGCAGATCTGAGACGCGGACAACCTCACGGAGCCACTGGCGGTGGAAGCCGGCGGAGAACCGACCGGCAAGGCAGCGAACCGGCGGTGAATCGGTTGAACCGGGGTGAACCGGCCGGCTGAACCGGTCCGAACCGGACTGAACCGGTTCAGCCAAAAAGAGGAGAAAAAGGGGAGAAAAAGGGAAAAGGAAAAAGAGAAAAAAATTGGGGAAAATTCCGGTGATGCAATCGAGCTTCGGGTAAGTCGATAAGCGGTCAAATTGACCCAATTTAAATTTGGAATATTTTATTTAATTAAATTTCGACCGAAAAGTTTACCCGAAAATGTAATTAAATGTGTAGCTCGACGATTGGCATCAACCGAGGGCTCGAGACAGCCTCGATTTGCGGACTAGCATGGAATCTCGGGTAAGTGATCCCTATTTACGACAATTTTCTCGTTATGCGAGATGTTGAGTTAATTTCCGCATAAATTGAATAAAATTATGGAAATTTAGATTAATTGTCGTAAATATTTAATTTAGCTACTCGAGAAGTAGAACGAGGCCCGATAAATTATTGGTGGGCCCAATGAGCCCAATAGGCCTCGATAAGTGGGAATTTAGTGAAAAGCGGGCTTAAGGCCGATTAAGGCCCATTAAGGTGCAATCGGGCCCAATAAGGGTAAACGGGCCCAATGATTTAAATTAAGCCCAGAAAGTAATAGATACAATTAAATTGCATAATATCTGACCTGAGGAATGTTAATACGCAGTTCGGGCATTGGATTGGAAGCATATCGGACTGCGCGATGGGATTACATTGGAAAAGAAAAAGGTCAGACTCGACGAGAATCGAGGTAAGGGAATTCTACGGACTGCTAGAGGTAAACTCTACGAAATTTTAAATTCATATGCAGTCCTTTAAAATATTCTGAAGGGTCTAGAGGTCGAATAATAATTTTAGTGCCCCGAATAGGCAAATTACTAAAATACCCTTGTTAAGGGTAAAATATAAAAATTTAGAAAAAATTGGGAGGAGCAAGAACAGAAGGTTTCTGCTCATTCTGGAGGTGTTTTGATGCATGCATGAGTAGGCTGGCTCACCTTGAAAGAAAATGCACCGCATTGCATACTTTCAACGTGAAATTGATTTGAAAACTGTTTTGAGTAAATAGAGCCGCCTACGTGTTTTATTGACATATGACGTGCTAGAGCTCAGCTCGCACAGTATTTTCGATTTGTGTGATGCATGCATTAGTGCTGGAGCGAGAGCTCGCACTAGAGTTTTACATGCATAGGTGCTAGAGTATAACTCGCACCAGATTTCATTTGCTTCTCATGACACGGTGCTAGAGTCTAACTCGCACCAGATTTTACATGATCTTCGTGACAGGGTGCTAGAGTCTAACTCGCACCCGATTTTCACATGATTTACATACAGAGTGCTAGAGCTTAGCTCGCACTAGTTTTATCTGATTTACTGACAGTGTTAGAGCACCGCTCGCACTAATTTTCAGAGATCATACGATAAGCCGTGCTTGGAGCATCGGGTTGACTGTGTGTCACCGATTAAATAGGCTCGCACGTGCGTTTTGAGACATGGCAACGAGTATTGAGTTATGAAAACCTCTGTGGGAAGCAGGCCATTTGGGCTGGAGTACCTAGAGTGATATGGGTCCATGGAGTACGATATACCGTGCAAGTAGCATGGAGTACGATGTACCGTGGGGTATCTTCGGATACGGTATCTTTGTGATACAGGGTATCTTCGGATACGGTATCTTTGTGATACGGGGTATCTTTGTGATACGGTATCTTTGTGATACGGGGTATCTTCGGATACGGCATCTTCGGATGCGTGAGATCGGATAAGACTGACGGGTTGGATTGACCCACCTCCCGGGCAGTTCCCGATCAGGGTGAGACCTCGCACACTGGGATCCGTGTAGCTAGAGGGACTCACGAGGACATATTGGCCAGTCCTGGTTATTACCGTTATACAAATATTGCCTCGTCTCGCATGTCGACGATTTCGATGATTTAAACTGGGTTTTTAATTAAATGTGCATGATGGGTATTTCCATGCTTTTCAAACCCACGTGAATGTAAACCGCTTTCATGGTTTTGTTTGAGTCAGGATCACCCGCCGGAGGGGTCGAGTCCTGACTTTATTGTGGAAATTTTAATTGAGAAAGAAAGGATTTGTAATAATTGCATGTTGATTTTCCGTGCAAATATGTTTTACATAACATCATAGCGCATATCATTGTTTTAAAATGTGTGGAGAAAGGGTGGTTTATGCATGGCACCACGTTCATGTAGGTAGTATAGTTACCTACTTGTTCGTAGGATTGCCTTACTGAGCTTGATGTGCTCACCCCTTTCATTTTCTCCCACAGATGATCTCCAGTTGAAGTTGCGACGACTCAGTACTGCATTCCGGATATCCGCTGCTGCCCATCAACATAAGGTATATACACTTGTACATATTGTATCTACATAAGCATAGCACAGTAACATGTTTGTAAGTAACTTTAGGGGATGTATAAATAATAAAACAATTATAAATGACTGGATAATAAATAAGTTAGATGAAAATTGAATGGTGGGACTGGCATTGACGCACAGCCCAATTTGTTAGTGGAGTGTGGTCACGATTCGAGAACAGGTAAGAATTTAATAAAGAAAATAACAAAATGCGAAAAAAATTTACTCTGATTTTTGGGTAGTTTGGGTCGTGACAAATACAACTGCCATAGCTAACATAATATGAATTTCACTCCAATATTTGTCAAACTTGTCAAACTTTTCTTAGCCATTGCACTAACTATAGCATCAGTAGTACACATTTAGTTCAGTAGTGCACTTTGAAGTCAACAAATTTAGATAAAATAACAATTTGTTATAAGATACTTCATCCAAAAAATACAATTCTATTGCACTATAAAAGATTTACAAGCAATAGTTTTTTTCATTTCCCAATCTTTCTCACTAGGCACTTTAGTATAAACTTTATCCTTATATGTCAACCTAGAAAAAAGATCTTTGTATCCAATGGTAGTTTGAAGCATCAAGTAAGTTGAGTTCCACCTAGTTCCGCAATTAAGAGTCAATTTTTTAGAACATGACACTTTTGCTTGACATGCCACATCTTAATATTTTTCTACTCTAGAAGGACTAGTAGACCGAAATGCCATACTATCACGAATATTTTCAATTGCATGTTCTATTATAGATAATTCATCTTTCACAATAAGATTCAAAATATGTGCACAAGATCTTTTGTAAATGATTTTCCCATCTAGTAAAAGTTCAGAATATAACTTATTTGCTATGATGAAACCATACCACCATTAGAATTGTAATTATCCACAGTGATAGTAGAAATTTCGAGCTCTATATTCCATTGAGTCAACGATGTCATCAATTCTTCTATGAGAAACTCCTTGGTGTGAGGTGTTGCTACATAAATAAACCTACATGTTTAAAAATAACATTAGTTGATTTGCTAGTTCTTTGTTCATAAAAACATTAATGAACAGTGTACCAAATGTTAAAAGATTCAGAAGAATTGTTTACCTTAACATATGACTTTGCAACACCCAAGACTAATCAATAAAATAAGCAATGATAGACATGTAACCCTTCTTTTGGTTTGAAGTCCTCATATCCGTCATAATTGTTATTTGACTTTTTAGCTTCTCAAACACACCCATCAACTTCACCTTCTCTGACTGATAAATCTTGAGAATGTCCTCCTTAATTGTATTGCAAGAAGCCATCTTACAAAGATATTGAAGACTAGCAACAAATCTCTTGAAACCAACATGATTCACAACAGAAATAGGATACTTATGCGGGATTATAGCATGAGCCAACACATTTCTTGAGACATCTTGATCACATGTGAAATTTTCAAAACAAACTTTCCCATCACTTTTTTGGTCCGCACTAATCATCTTTTGCTTTGCAAAACAACTTTCAATGGTTGAATTCTTTCTACTTGAACAGGCACCCATGTGATTCTTCATAGCTTTTGCTCCATTCTTGTTATTAACCTTAAGAGGCTTTTTACAATAATTGCAGATTCCTATGTCTTCTCCATTTATAGTTTTCTTTGCAAAGTGCTCCCAAACCTTTTAAGTTAACTTGCGAGCTCGCTTTTTACTTGAATATGGTAATGGTGGTATCGAGGAGGTATATGACATCGGAGCTAAACTACGAGGACTAGAACATGGCATACTAGGAGCATTCACATCATTGTTTTTCAAACTTGAACCCATAGTCGATGGATCGATTGCAACCTTATTGTTCTCATCAATAATCTCAACATTTCCACTTGAAAACATTTTTGAAAGACCTATAAACGAATTCAAGGTTCAAAATTAAATAAATGAAAGCTTAAATTTACAAACATTTCCAATCAAGCATTAATTTTAACATCCAAACAAAACACACATACATAAACTAATTTGGTATATAATATATACTAAACAAAAGTAAACACAACTTAATTTGTTCCGAATTAATATTGGATGTGATTGTAGATGGATAATTGAAACAAGTCTTAAATTATTTGTTAATATTGGATGATTTTGGTTATTATTGTGAAATATTGATTACATAATTTTTAAATATTCATGTGATATTAAGATGACTCATATTGATGATGAGGGTCTTAATAGCGATATTAAGAGGTCAAAAGTGATTAATGTTGTTGGTTCAACCGAAAAGGGGGTGAATCAATTTTCTAGTCTAAATGCTAAATTTAAACTCTTTTAAATTGAATTGCAAGTAATCAAATAATAAGCAATAGACTATAGTGCGGGAAAATAAAGGAGATAAGAGAGAGAAACAGCAAACTCAGCAATTTATAAAGGTTCAGCCAATCGCTTACCTACGTCCTCTTTTCTTGACCTTCTTGTCAAGAGTTTTCTTTCACTATCACCATAGTTGATACAACCTCCTTTTCAAAGTTAAGGAATAACCTCTCTACCCCTTATACAAAGATATCTATTCAACTCTTACACAATTCTCTCACAGAGGAACTTTCCCCTTTTCTTTTGGATTAAGAGTGAATACAAATAAGAACTCTCTTTTGTGGGTAGGAAGAATAAATTTAACTCAAGCTATTAAAGACAATACAATGAATATGATGTTGAAGGCAAAAGGAATATTGAGGAATGATCTCTCAAGAATATTCAGATTTTTTCAGCTCTATTTCTTGCATCCCCAATGTCTTCAATGCTTGGTTTTATACAGCAGGATGGTAGGTGAAGCATTTAATGCAGTTTTTCCCGTTGAAGATTTTGCAGAGAGAGTCGTTGGGAACCTCCAATAGAGTACCAAATCGATCTTCCATCATGACCAGATCGATCTTCTAATTTAAATTCTTGCAATTACAAAGCAACTCAAAGTAAGGAGATCGATCTCATTTTTGTAGAGATCGATCTTATAATCTGTAAAATGTTAGTGAAGATCGATCTGTCGAACCATCAGATCGATCTCATAAACTCTTTGTTTGAAGTAAGATCGATCTCCAGATCGATCTTGCAAGCATTCTCGTAGAGTGGAGATTGATCTCTAATTACCCTAGATCGATCTCAAAAACTCTCTGTCTTGAGGAGATCGATCTCTATCCATATGAGATCGATCTCATAATCTCTCTGTTTGAACATAGATCGATCTACAGATCGATCTAAGACCTTTAACCTTCGTCTTAGAGAAGATCGATCTCTACCTCGACCAGATCGATCTCATAAACTTTTTGTAAGACAAAGATCGATCTCATAACCCTTAGAGATCGATCTCTTCTTCCTTAACATCCCATACATGTTCTTTAAGTCTTTAACCCTTAATCAGATCGATCTCATATTCTCATGAGATCGATCTCTCATCCTTGAAAACCTAGGAGATCGATCTCTCATCTCACGAGATCGATCTCTCATCCTTTCAAACCTAGTTTCTGGCAAGGACTTGTATCTCAAAATGTTCTAATTAACCTCTTAACATGTTTTAAACATTTCTTAATTTATCATAACCATTATTGAATTTATGTTTTGTCATTTCAAAATATATCAACCTAACAATCTCCCTCTTTTTGATTTGACAAAACTTATTCAATAAACTAAGTTTAGAAACATGTTTAGTCTCCCCCTTAATATATGCATCCAGTTTTCCAGTTTCAAAACTCCCCCTCAGTTCAAAAACTCCCCCTTAATTTATTCTCCCCTTAACATGTTCTCTTCTCCCCCTTTTTGTCATATCAATATCAACAAAGTATAAAACCATTTATCAACAAAGCATATATCAACAAACTACGAAGCCTAACACTAAATCATAATTCTGTCATTTCAAAATATATAAAGATATATGTTCATATAACACAAACATGGTTCAAAATATTAACACAACAAAGAGAATCTAAACACGCATGTCCTAAGATAGAGGAGGAAAGCGCTCCAAAAGTTCGTCAACCCGTGTGCGAGTGACCTGTAACTCATCAAACATGGCTTGCTGTGTGGCATGGAGATTTGCAAAACCTTCATCCATCTTCCTATTAAGTTGCATAAACATAGCCATAAGTGATTCCATCGCGTCAGAAGATGAAGCAGGTGCAGTGTTTGTAACGGGAGGTGCGGAAGGTTCAGTCGGAGGTGTGGAAGGCTCAACTGCAGTGTCTTCCTCCATGGCTGCCTCGTGAGGGATTTCGTATTTCTTTCGCCATTGACCGTGGATGTCTTTATAGTACCCCATATGATGAAGAGTGTCGATATTTAGAACGCTTTTCGCATATGGCACTTCACCAGTTTCACAAGAATAGTCAACCCTGAGTTTTTGTAGCAAGAATGCAAGGGGTTGAGGGAAGACGATAGTTAAGGCTTAACCCTGCACGATCTTTAGCCAATCCTCGTAAATAAAGTGGACTAGGTTAGGTTTTTGGCTTTAAGATGAATGAAGATGATGGAGCCAAAAATGATCTAGTTTTCTGACGGTAGAGTGTCGGGTACCAAAAGGTCAGAGGTTCCAAGATGTGATTAGGTGTAGTAACCTAGGGTGCATAGGTAGGTCACTAGCCTTATCTCTGGGTAGGTTAAATTCAAATGGTACCTCCTCTTCCTCATCAGACAAACCCGCATCTTCAATTTCAAACACTCGGGCTAAGAGGGTGGTGTTGACTGAAATTGTTTTGGCCATGACAAAGGTTTTAAAACCAAGAATTTTACAGGTGTCGTTAGGGTCATAGATAAACTCAGCGTTTGAGAAAAATGCCCTAATAATATTCAGAGGAGCAGGGGTATTTATTTTGAAAAAAGGAAACCAACCAAATTCTTGCATTTTTGTCAAGTAAAGAAAGTCAATGCGAGCAAGAAATGAAAAATCGATGGTTCTCCAGTGTTTAATGGGTATTATAGAAAAGTATTCTTCATATCTCTTTCTTTTTGCAGGTGTTTGAAAACACCTGCTGAAGGTTGTGATAGAAGATGTAGTGACATTGGGTGGCTATGAAGAGGAGGGTCTGGATTCTTTATTTGTAGCTCTCTTAAGGCGAGACATTATGTTTACTATAAAATCAGTAAAAGACAGCCTAATATTGTTCTAGATAGTTCTCTAACAGAATCCTAAGTAATGAAACAGTTCACTAGAAACCCTATCGAAGATTAATCTACGAAACCAAGAAATTTTTGAAAGAAAATCAACAATGTAAGTTCTAAGACGAAGTATAATGGAGTAGTTTTAACGAAAACCTTACCAGAGATCGATTTGTGAGAGAAATCGGAAGAGGAGGCGTGACGCAGGTTAAGGATTTTGAATTTGGGGTTTCTGAAATTTAGGAATTTTTGAAGCAGTATATATAGCCCAAAGCTAAGGAGATCGATCTGTTGAGGTACCAGATCGATCTGTCATTTCTAGAAACTTAATGAGATCGATCTGTTGTTTGATGAGATCGATCTACAAAATACAGAAGCTCAAGAAGATCGATCTGCCAAATGCAGAGATAGATCTGTAAAATACAGAGGTTGAAAAAGATCAATCTGTCAAATGCATGGATCGATCTGTAAAATACAGAAGCGTAAGGAGATCGATCTTATGGGATTGAAGGTTGATCTGCTTAGCAGAACCTTACTGCTTTAGGCCAAATTGGAGCATGCTAGATTGATCTATATTGTGAAGAGATCGATCTCTCATACCCTTTGCCTAGAAAATGAGTTGAAAAACCAGTTGAAAATGAGTTTGAAATTAAAGTTTTGAAGGCTATAATCCTTAAGGAGCATACATAAGTCCTAATTCACCTCTAAGAACACAAAATCTATCTCTATCAAGAGGTTTGGTGAAAATATCAGCTATTTGATGTAATGTACAATATATTATAGAACTATATCTCCTTTTTGTACATGATCTTTAAGGAAATGATGCCTAATCTCAATATGTTTAGTTCTAGAGTGTTGGATTAGATTTTTAGAGAGATTAATGGCACTGATATTATCACACTTGATGAAAACTTGCTTCATGTCTACACCGTAATCTCTCATTTGTTGCTTAATCCACAACACTTGAGCACTACAACTACCAGTTGCTATATATTCTGTCTCAGTTGTGGATTGTGCTACACTATTTTGTTTCTTAGAGAACCATGATATTAATCTATTCCCTAAGAATTGGCAGGGTCCTGAAGTGTTTTTTTAATCTATTTTACAACCTCCAAAATCTGCATCAGAATATGCATGAAGAGCAAAGGTGGAATCTTTAGGGTACCATAGTCCTAGTGAATGTGTGTCTTTAAGGTACCTAAAAATTTTTTTTGTAGGTAGTAGGTGTGATTCTCTAGGTGAGGATTGAAATCTAGCACATAAACACACACTAAACAAAATATCAGGTCTACTTACAGTAAGATAAAACAATGAACCAATCATAGACCTATATAACTTAGTGTCTACACTCTTACCACTTTCATCTTTATCAGGCTTGATGTTGGTGCCTATTGGAGTTGCTTGAGGTTTGCAGTTATCCATTCCAAATCATTTGAGCAAATAATTGGTGTACTTAGCTTGATTGATAAAGATTTCATCATTAATTTGCTTTACTTGAAGTCCCAAGAAATAGGTGAGCTCTTTTATCATGCTCATTTCAAATTCACCTTGCATGATCTTAGCAAACTCTTGACATAAAGATTCATTAGTTGATCCAAAAATGATGTCATCTACATATACTTGAACAACTAGTAAATCTTTATTCTTATTTTTGATAAATAAGGTTTATCTACTTTTCCTCTTGAAAATCCCTTTTCTATCAAGAACTTTGAAAGTCTTTCATACCAGGCTCTAGGAGCTTGTTTCAAACCGTAAAGTGCTTTAGAAAGTTTGTAAACATGTTCAGGAAATTTTGGACTTTCAAAACCGGGGGGTTGCTCTACATAAACTTCCTCATTGATGTAACCATTTAGAAATGCACTTTTTACATCCATTTGATATAATTTGAAATTTTTGTAGCATGCAAAAGCAAGTCGCATCCTTATTACTTCTAATCTAGCTACCGGTGCATAGGTTTCATCATAGTCTATCCCTTCCTCTTGCCTATAACCTTATGCAACTAGCCTAGCCTTGTTTCTTATGATCACACTATTTTCATCCATCTTGTTCTTGAAAATCCATTTAGTTCCAATTATAGAATGATCACTAGGTCTAGGAACTAAATTCCACACTTTACTTCTTTCAAATTGATTTAGTTCCTCTTGCATGGCTAAAAACCAATTGTTGTCATCTAAAGCTTCATTGACATTTTTTTGTTCAATTTGAGATACAAAGGCTATATATTGACATACATTTCTTAGTGAGGACCTTGTTCTAACTCCTAGATTTGGATCACCTACAATTTCACAATCTTTGACATATTCTAGTTCTCTTGGTGCTCTAGATTCTTTTTCTAGTATTTCTAGTTCTTCTTCATCTTCTTTGCTTTTATTAATGTCAAGATTTTCTAGTAAGTTATCTTCTATCCTTGAGGATTCTTTCAAAATCTCATCAAATATTTCAATATCCTCATCATTGGTAGACACTTTAGATGCATCGTTTGACTCATAAAATATTACATGTATTGACTCTTCTACCATCAAGGTTTTTTTTGTTGTACACTCTAGATGCCTTTGAATTTAAAGAATAGCCTAAAACGACTCATTCATCACTTTTAGCATCAAATTTTTCTAAGTTGTCTTTCCCATTATTTAAAACAAAGCATCTACAACCAAAAGGATGAAAATAACTAATATTTGGCTTCTTTCCCTTGTAAAATTCATAAGTGGTTTTCTTTAAGATTGGTCTAATCATGGCTCTATTTATAATGTAGCATGAGATGTTTATGGCTTCAACCCAAAAATATTTAGGTAGATTATTTTCACACAATATTGTTCTAGCCATTTCTTCTAATGTTCTATTTCTTCTCTCAACTACCCATTTTGTTATGGTGTCCTAAAGGCTGAAAAGTTATGACTAATCCCTTGATCATTGTAATATTCATCAAAATCAATATTTTCAAATTCCTTGCCACGATCACTTCTAATACTAGGTATAGTGTAACCTTTTTCATTTTGGGCTAATTTTGAATAGACAATGAATTTTTCTAAAACTTCATTCTTTACTCTTAAGAAAAATACCCAAGTAAATCTAGTACAATCATCTACAATCACAAACCCATAATGCTTACCACCTAGGCTTGTAGTTCTAGTTGGTCCAAATAGATCTAGGTGAAGTAGTTGAAGAGGTCTAGTGGTTGACACACTATTTTTAGGTTTAAATAATATCCTTTTATGTTTTTCCTTGACACAAGCTTCACAAATTTTGTCATAGTCAAAGGACAACTTAGGTAAACCTACAACAAGATCTTTTCTAGCTAGCTTAGATAATACATGCATGCTAGCATGACCTAGTCTCCTATGCCACAATCAAGGTTCTTTTTCTTTATCTACCATAAGACATACATTTTCATTTCTAAGTTCATTTAGATATACAATGTATATGTTACCTTGTCTATGTCCTAGAAAAAGAACTTTATTTGATTTAGTATCTATTACATGGCAATTCAAGCAATCAAAAATTACTTTGTAACCTTTGTCACAAAGTTGACTAATGCTAAGCAAATTATGTTTTAGTCCTCTAACAAGTAAAACATTTTCTATTGAGAAAAAATTATTACCAATAGATCCACTTCCTTCAACTTGGCCTTTGGAGTTGTCTCCAAAAGTGACTTCGCCACCAACCTTTAATTTGAATGAGTTGAAGTGTCTTCTATCACTGGTCATGTGTCTTGAGCATCCACTATCCAAGTACCAAGCTTCCTTTGTTTTTTTCTTGTAGCAATGCTCAAGCTCCTACAATCATCATTCAAACTTTTATTTTAGGTACCCAAATTTTCTTAGGTCATTTGGAGTTAGTAAGTAGGATTTTTGATCCTTTTGGGATCCATTTTAATATTATATCAATATCTTTTGAATTTACCACATCTTTTGGAACCCAAACTCTTCTAACTATCCTTCCTCTAAATGTGGTCATTTTCATATTGCATCTATATGATGTATGTCCTTTTTTATTACAATGTGAGCAAGTAGTAGAGGATTTATGCATATTCTTTCTAACTAGGAAATTTTTTGATGAGTTTCTCTACTTTTGCCATCATATCCTAACTCATTTCTATCAAAAAATGCCCTTTGCGTCTCTAGCATGTGATCTAGTTTTTGTTGACCCATGTAAAATCTAGTAAAAGAATTATGTAAATTACTATTCTTTTCCTTTAAGTCATGGATTTCTAGATTTGTACTTTCTAATTTCTTTTCACATTCTATTTTAACATTTAGGATTAATTCATTTTCTTTCTTTAGTTTAGAAATCATTTTTTATACTTCAAATTCATGCACTCATATTCCATTGCAAGATCATCAAATGCATCTTGTAATTCATCAAAAGAATACTCATTAGGATTAGAAGTTACCTTCACATCTTCAAGTGCCATGAAGCATAGATTGGCAATTTCTTCATTTGTATCATTATCGGAGCTGTCACTATCGCTCCATGTTGCCATCATTGTCTTCTTTTTGTGCTTCTTATCACTTGATCTTTTTAGTAAAGGACAATTAAATTTAATGTGGCCAAGTTTTTTGCATTCATAGCAAACAATAGTATCTCTATCTTTTCTACCTAATTCTTCTTTGTCTTGTTCTTTCATATAGTTTCTCCTACTGCCACCATTTACTCTCATTCTCATAAATTTATTAAATCTCTTGGCAAACATTGCCATTTCAAAATCTTTTTCATTACCACTCTCATTTTTATCTTCTTTCAAATCCTCTTGAGTGGTGAATTTTAGAGCTACTCCTACTTTCTTAGGTGGCTCTTCATTTCTTCTCAATTTCATTTCATAGGTGAGCAATGACCATATCAATTCATCTAACGATAGTGTGTGGGGGTCCTTAGATTCTTCAATAGCTGTCACCTTAGCTTCTCAAGATTTTGGTAAGTTATTTAGGATTTTCTTAACCATTTTTATGTTAGAGTAGATTTTCCTAAAGATTTTAGTCCATTAATTATATCAGTAAATCTAGTGAACATGTCATTAATTGACTTTCCTTCTTTCATCCTAAATAACTCATAGTCATGAGTGAGCATTTCTACTTTAGTCTCCTTGACTTGGGTTGTGCTTTCATGTGTAATTGCCAATTTATCCCAAATTTGTTTGGCATTATCACAACCGGAGACTATATTATACTCACTGGGCCCTAATGTACAAAATAAGGTGTGCATGGCTTTTACATTCAACTGAGCACATTTTATATCATTAGAATCCCACTCATCTTCTTCTTTTGGAATATCTCTTCCCTCTACATTCTTAGTTGGGATTTGAAGACCTTTAATAATAATCCTCCATACCTCATAATCATTAGCTTGAATAAAAAGTATCATTCTAGTTTTTCAATATGCATAATGTTCATCATTGAACATGGGAGGCCTAACTGTAGAGTGCCCTTCTCCTACTAAACTTGTTGCTACATTGCTATGAGCCATTGGATCGTTTTAACTCTTAGAAAATTACTCCTTAATGATCAAAGAGTTCAAGCTCTGATACCAATTATTGGTTCAACCCGAAATGGGGGGTGAATCAGTTTTCTAGTCTAAATGCTAAATTTAAACTCTTTTAAATTGACTTACAAGTAATCAAATAATAAACAATAGACTATAGTGCAGGAAAATAAAGGAGATAAGAGAGAGAAGCAGCAAACTCAGCAATTTATAAAGGTTCGGTCAATCGCTTACCTACGTCCTCTCTTCTTGACCTTCTTGTCAAGAGTTTTCTTTCACTATCACAATAGTTGATACAACCTCCTTTTCAAAGTTAAGGAATAACCTCTCTACCCCTTATACAAAGATATCTATTCAACTCTTACACAATTCTCTCACAGAGGAACTCTCCCATTTTCTTTTAGATTAAGAGTAAATACAAATAAGAACTTTCTTTTGTGGGTAGGAAGAATAACTTCAACTCAAGCTATTAAAGACAACACAATGAATATGATGTTGAAGGCAAAAGGAATATTGAGGAATGATCTCTCAAGAATATTTAGATTTTTTCAGCTCTATTTCTTGCATCCCCAATATCTTCAATACTTGGTTTTATATAGCAAGATGATAGGTGAAGCATTTAATGCAGTTTTTTTCATTGAAGATTTTGCAGAGAGAGCCGTTAAAAACCTCCAGTAGAGTACCAGATTAATCTTCCACTATGACCAGATCGATCTTCTAATTCAAATTCTTGTAATTACAAAGCAACTCAAAGCAAGGAGATCAATCTCATTTTTGTAGAGATCGATCTTATAATCTGTAAAATGTTAGTGAAGATCGATCTGTCAAACCATCAGATCGATCTCATAAACTCTCTGTTTGAAATAAGATCGATCTCCAGATCGATCTTGCCAGCATTCTCGTAGAGTAGAGATCAATCTCTAATTACCCTAGATCGATCTCAGAAACTCTCTGTCTTGAGGAGATTGATCTCTATCCATATGATATCGATCTCATAATCTCTCTGTTTGAATATAGATCGATCTACAGATCGATCTAAGATCTTTAACCTTTGCCCTAGAGGAGATCGATCTCTACCTCGACCAGATCGATCTCATAAACTTTCTGTAAGACAAAAATTGATCTCATAACCCTTAGAGATAGATCTCTTCTTCCTTAACATCTCATACATGTTCTTTAAGTCTTTAACCCTTAATCAGATCGATCTCATATTTTCATGAGATCGATCTCTCATCCTTGAAAACCCAGGAGATCGATCTCTCATCCTTTCAAACCCAGTTTTTGGTAAGGACTTGTATCTCAAAATGTTCTAATTAACCTCTTAACATGTTTTAAACATTTCTTGATTTATCATAACCATTATTGAATTACTGTTTTGTCATTTCAAAATATATCAACCTAACAAATGTGAATTGGAAATATTTTGGAATAGTTTAATTGAGAATAGTGTGATGATAATGATGAGTTGATAAAGTGGCTTAATTAATTAATTAATTAATATAGACTACAACAAGTGTGATGCAGTGATGAATCAATGAAAATGACTACATGATGATGGTGTTGTAATTATGTGATTACGGACAGATCCTTAGAAACAAGTCTTGATTGATCGTGTCCATGATTGAATGTTTTTTATACTATTATGACATTGAATGCTAGAGAATGTGGCTGCGAGATGGTGATGAATTGCTAAAAATGAATGTAAGATGATAAATTGTGGTTATATAATAGTGTGTATGCTTGGAAATGAGTTGAATAATCAAGTTGTTGTTTGATTAATTATAGCATTATGGTGAGATGGTGTTGAGACAAATTTAAATATTCGTGGAATTTTGAAAAGACTCACAATGACAATAGAGGTCTCAATATCGATTATATGATGTAAAAGTACTTGACATGGTTTGAAAATATTATAGTATATTGATATATTAATGATAGTACCTTGTTGAATTGATGTTAAAGTAATAGATCTATGTTAATGAAATGTTAAAGAGTAAGAATGGAGTATCGAAATAATGATCGGTAATGTGTAGCACATTGTGATATATTATTAAATTATGAATATTGCGGGAAATTATGATGGTATGGCTATGTGATTGAATGACATTGTTAAAGGTTTGATAGAATATCAATAAGTTGAGGTGGGAGATGTGGATATGATGATATCGGAATCGATCTGCACCTATCTGAGATTACTCCATGACCAGATCGGTCCCGATCCTCAAACCTTAATGGGTCAAGCCCTCATCGAGTCTCGAGTTGACAGGCCTGCTAATCATGTCTAGGTGAAGGATAATAAGTTGCTAGTTCAAAATAATAATAATTTTATCTATTTAATGACTAAAAATATAAAGTTAAATATGTCATACATCTCATCAATAAACTATGTTCATATAGGCGTTCATGTGACTTACTTAACAAGTTTCCTTATATCTTTTAATATAATATATGTGTGATTTATTTTTATTTAAAATTTAAAAGATATTTAAAAATTAAAATATTATAGGTCTATTTGGTTTATTTGGAACTTTTATAAAAAAATGTTGTTCGAATAAAACTTTTTGAAAAGTGCTCTTAAGCAAAGTTAAATTAGTGTTAGGCAAACTTAACATAAAAGTACTTCAAAATGTCTAAAGCTATTTAATAAAATTTTTGTATTTTTTAATAAATGTAAAAATAAAATAATAAACTTTATTAAATTAAATCATAATTTTTTAAGTGAAACAAATAAATAAAATAAATATACTTTGCTAATGAAAAAAATAAATAAATATAAAAATTGCACAAAACAAATGAATTAATGTAAGATAAAATAATCATCTTTATAATTTTATGAATTATTGAAAAGTAAAGTGAAAATGTAAAAATTTTCACTAAATACATGTCATTAAAATTAGTACTTATTGAAAATTTTTAATTTATAGTTTCATAAAAAATCTAAAATTTGTTTCTTACATAAGTTAAAATCTTAAATTTTTGAGAGTCAAACGCTTGATTTTTGCTTCTGTAGTATATAAATTTTTCCATAAATTAGGCTAAACATACATTATATATATATATATATATATATATATATATATTTATATACAAGATACAAGTTTACCTGATAAGGTAAGCTACGTAGATACCTATGAAGACATCCTTTCTTTAGGCCACATTAGACATTTAAAACCAACTACCCTTTATCTTTCATTTCCTTAAAACTAAACGCCTGCAATCTACCAATAAATATTGGTTGAAGTAGTAAGTGATCTTTATCTTAATAAATGTGAAAATACAAATTTGATATCTAGAAAACGTACTTATCAAGAAGGTTTTAACTTTTATACTCTCGACCCGAAAAAGATTAATCTTAGACTAAAAAAACTTGAAGATACTTTTGGTTAAAAAAACCATCCATAATCTCACATTTCAATTAAATATTTATTTTAAAACCAACTTTTAATAATCTATCTCTTCGATATCTTCAACTTTTAAGTTTGTCATTTTTTTAAATTTTATTTTCATGTCTTCATTTTTTTATTTCAAGTTTTATTAAACACATTAAAAGTTTAAAAATTTGTGCACGAGACACAACTATTATAATAATATTTTTTAGTACTTTAAATTTTATTGATAAAACAAACCTGTTTCAAATTCTCATGAGTATGTAGGTCGAATATTGAGCTAAATTTTAAGTGTCAATTAAACTTAATTGGATTGAACTCTATGGACACCTCTTATCCTAATTTACACCATGAAATAAAGAAGTCGTGAGAATTTCGATTTAGCAGCCAGTGGTTTAAGATTTAAGCATCCGAAATTTGAAAACTGGTTTTTTATCATATTGACTTTTTCTCTTTATAGCTTATTTATCTAAAAATTGATACTATTATTCAATATACATACTGTTAATTGAGTTTTTAAATTCTATAAATAAAATTAAAATAATAATATTTTTTTCAAAAATATTAAAAAACAAAAAAATAAATTATATAATATTATCTTAACTATATTTATAAAATTTATTAGTGTGTATTAAATAACTATCATTATATAAAAAAGAATATGTGTAAAGAAAAAAAATGTATATTTAGAATCGTTACCAAAGAATTGATCCTTCTACCAGAAGTGTTAACAAAAATCGTAAGTGCTGACGACGGAACGGAAGCTGAAGAAGTCAATGTCCTCAATCAGGAAGATGGCTTGAAAAGAAGTCTTTCGTCAAAACACATTTGGCAAGAAAAGAGAGAAATGAAAACTCAAGTAAAGAAGACTTGTAGAGATAGAAATAGAAAGACCCAAACCAAAAACAAAGAATAAAGTATGCACAACCAGAAAGAAGTATTTTTTTTTTTAAATTATAATGTACTTTTTTCGTTTCAAATTAAATTCTCAATCTTTTATTTTATTTTAAGTTAAATTCAATCAAAATTCATCGTATTTTTTGATAACACGTGGAATTAACTTTCTAAGAAAGAAGATGAAAACATTTTGAGAAGTTAATAAAAAGGGTTATAGTTTGTTTTGTATTAAAAAAATAGGATGTGGATTTAATATCTTTTTAACTAGAAGTCACAAAAATAAAATATTAAATCATTTTTTAACGATTGCTTCGTTTAGTCATTATTTTTGCTGCATATTTGTTTTTACTATCTAAAAAATACTAGAAAATAAAATTATAATTGATTGAAAATGAATAACATAACAAAAATTTAACACACACCTAACACAATTATTTTATATGAATATATGGTGATAAACTTTTTCTTTTAAAAATAAACTTCTAAATTTTGATTTATAAAATTATTTTATTTATTTATTTAAACACACTTTTCATTTTCTTTTATTTTTAAAAGTAAAAAGAAAATATAAAAATAACAATAAAACCAAATAACATATATAGATGATATATTATTATTTTATATGTGGACAAATAACTTTAGAAATTCAAAAGTAAAGTTATATAATGATCATATATTTATTTAATAGTTTTTTAACTTTCATATACATCCAATAATTGACCTTATAATATTGTAATTTTTTTTGTAAAAGTTTGAAAATTTCAATTTAAATGTATAGAATAATATGATTATATGAAAGTGGACAATCATACAGATTTGTAAGGAAAAAAATAAACTTATTATCAATCAATGTATGGTCAAGGATTTAGGACTATGTTAGGTGAATAATAAAATTAATTTCAACGGAATTAAAAAATAAAATTATAATTAAAAATATATATTTTTAATAAAAAAATAAAAATATAATTTTGTATAGAAAAATATTGTTACGTCCCTTTCTCCAACATCCCGCAATAGCGCATTAGTGCGCCAGTGAAATCCCTAGTCCAGATTAAATTCAGCAATGGACTTCAAAAAGTACTTTTCTAATATTTTTTTAAAATAGTTTTTTTATTTTTGTAAACTTTTATTTATTTATATTAACTTTTAAAAAAATTAATTTTAATTAGTAAAATATTTTTAAAAATAATTCTAAATATTTAATAATAAATATTTGATATAAAAATAAATTTATTAATTTTTAATTTATTAAAAAATTTTATAAAATAAATTTCATATATATAAAATGTATATTATGAATTTTATTATATAGAATTCAATATAAAGTTTTAAATTTTTTTTTATATACCTATTTTATCCGAATTTATTTAGGGTGCGTTTGTTGGCGGTAATTTAAAATTTTCTCCATAATTTTATTTTTCATCATTTAATTTTTTTATTTGGTTCGATTATTTTTCTCTTTATCAGTAATTTTATTTTACTTACAGTACTCGATTTTGAAAAAATTTAAAGTAAAATAATTACTTTCGGATTCTAAAATATTTTTAGATTATTTGAATAAAATTTTTCTTTTTGAATATGAAGTAAAATATTTTTTTTTAAAATTTACACTTTAAATTTTTTTTTTAAATAAAAAATAATTTTTTTCTTAAAATAATTTTTTTTTCCCGATCCAATCGCACAATGTCATACTAACCAATTTCACCTAGACAGTAATTAATGTCGGCGTAGCTAATCTCAGCATCTAATCAGATTGATCCATAGTTTACCGAAAGTTACCCCGGACTCTTCTTGCTCTTACAAGTAAGACGTGTCATTCGCCGTTGAAAACGCGACTCTCCCTACTTTTTCTTTTTTCTTCTTCATGGGTTTATGCCTTTGCGTCCTCTCTCTTTCTCTCTCCCACATTCTTTGAAATTAAAAGTAAAAAAAACCCAGAAAAAGCTGTCTTTAGAAAAAGTAAAGCAAGAAAAATGTTTTGAAAGTTTAAGAGACCGAGGGAGGGGGAGGTTTTCTCTTATTGTTAAGGATGATGGATCTGAGGAGATTGGCTGTGGCGGTTGTGACAGTGGCGATGTCTTTGGTGGTTGAATTTGGTTGTTGTAGTTTCGGAAACGTGGTGACTTTTGATGTAAAACATAAATTTGCAGGTAAAGAAAAGAATTTAAGTGCATTGAGAGCTCATGATATACGTCGTCATAGTAGACTTCTCTCTACTGTCGATGTCGATCTCCCTTTAGGAGGCAATGGTCACCCTTCTGAAACTGGGTTAGTTTTTCACACACACACACACACACACACACACACACACACATATTATGTTTAGATGTTTATATTTCTTTCTTGGGGTTTTATTTTTATTGTTTATTTTCGTTATATGTGTTTTATATGTTATATTTGAAGGAGTTCTCTTTGGACTTAATGGATTTTCAGGTGAAGGGAGTTGGTATTTTTGCTTTTCCGTTTTAAAAGCAATTTTGTTTGGCTGAATTTTGATGTTTTCTCTATGCTGATGGTAAATAGTAAAAGAGTTGATTTATTGCATGAGATACAATTACTGTAAAAAAAAGATTTTTTTTCTTTGGAGGGTCAACTGTAATTGAATTTATTATCTTTTCGCAATTATTTTCAATTTCTTTTTCAGTTTTATCTATATGTTTTCAAAAACTTAAGCTGTTTAAATTTCATGATGGCTTTGTTCGTATGCTTAATTGTTCTCAAACTCCATTATAAACATATAAAATTTTTAAAAGCTAAGTTGTTTGAATAGCAGCTTACTTGAGCTTAATGGTAGCTTAAGATTCAGCTGGCTTGCTCTATTGGATATATAAGGAAGAGGGTTTTATTTTATTAGCACAGCAGTTTGCTTTTGCAATATATTTGGGTGTTGATTTATTACTTTTTTTTTTCTTTTTCAGGCTTTATTTTGCTAAAATTGGATTAGGAAATCCATCTAAGGACTACTATGTGCAGGTTGATACTGGAAGTGACCTTCTTTGGGTGAATTGTGCTGGATGTGGCAAGTGCCCCACAAAAAGTGACCTCGGTGTATGCTTCTTTTATAACTTGATATTAATCTTTAGATTTTATCATATATGTTGTAGTCACAATTATTATGTCAGTGTAAATTTGTGGATGTTGTGTTCTTTTGAGTTACAATACACTTCTGTTGAGAAAACATTTATTTTTTAATTATTCTATTGCAGATAGAATTAACATTATACGATCCTAGAAGATCCTCCACTTCAAGCCTGGTTTTTTGTGACCAAGATTTTTGTACTTCGACCTATGATGGTCAACTCCCTGGTTGCAAGCCCAATCTTCAGTGCCAATATAATGTTGTTTATGGTGATGGAAGCTCAACTGCTGGATACTTTGTAAAGGACACCATACAACTCCAGCAGGTGACTGGAAATCTTAAGACTGAATCTACTAATGGGACCGTTATATTCGGGTTAGTTGGAATTCTGATTTACAGAACATGTTTCAGTTTGCTGCCAGTGTTGCTTATGCACCTTGTTCACAAAAATGGACCTTTTAATGATGATTGGTCTATAAATACCTCAATGTTCAGTAATTCACTTGAGCATGGCCTTTTCTTTGAGGCTGGCTTTCATTCGTTATTTCACCTAGGAACATCTGTTTTTAACCTTTTTCTGTCATGCATAAATCTATTATGTGCAAATAGATGGGTGGTCTCACTTTGGCGCTCTCAGCCTAACATTATTCAAATATTCGTAGATTTATTGAGCAATCTTGTCACAGACTATGGCATACAAAGGCGGCTTTTAGTCCTCCCTAGGTATTTGTCTGTAACATAAGCAACCACTGTGCCTTAGTGTAGTAAAATATTAGTTCTGCTTCAGATTAAGATCTTGCTAGACAAGGCAGAAAATATGGGTTAAAATAATTTGCATATAGCCTACACGAATGGAATATATATATCTCCAACTACTTTAAATAAGACTATATTTTATCAACCGCATTTAATTACTGATTAATTAATATATGTTGTGCTTTGGTTCTTATGATGTATAAGTTTCTCTGTGTTTGTGGTGCCTGGATTGCAAGACATACTAAATGAGATCTTGTTTTTCTTGAGCTTATCTTCGTCCTGCCTCTTTCTTCTGTTTCTTATTGGCTACTGGAATTAGTTGGGTTCTGTCAATCTGGTTGATTTTCTTTAAATTTTTTGTTCAACTTTTCCTGTATTTTTGGTGCCCATCCTTTTCTTTCCCTGCTAGTTTTTCAACATATTATTGCAAATGATCCTTAGAGGTGTTTGTTTGCGAGATGTGCCCAATCTCATTATTTGTCTTGTTTGGAGGGACAGAACATACTTTGTCAATGGAAGCATCTTTTGCTGCACTGTTGTTGATATATATATATATATATATATATATATATATATATATTGGTTTTGTAATTTAGGATTTCCCCAAAAAAAAAAAAAAAGCAATTAGAATTTCCATTTTTTGGTTAGCTGCGGTGCTAAACAATCCGGGGAATTAGGTTCATCAAGTGAAGCACTAGATGGGATAATTGGATTTGGGCAAGCAAATTCATCTATGATTTCACAACTAGCTGCAGCTGGAAAAGTAAAAAGAATGTTTTCACACTGTTTGGATAATATAGATGGAGGTGGAATCTTTGCAATAGGTGAAGTGGTATCACCAAAAGTGAAGACAACACCAATGGTTCCTAACCAGTAAGTTAGCTATCTTAAATTTCTTTGTTTCTTTAATATATATGGCTTTTATAACTGATGACTTATGATTTAGACTTTTCTCATTGATGGTGATATTGGCTAAGAACTTGTGGAGGCCTCCTAATTTTGCTTTTCCCCCCTTCTTTCTCCACCCTTCTTTCTGATTAAGTTATATTTGGTGCAACATTGTTTTCCTATTGCTTAGATGTAAAAGTTTAACATTGCTTGCTTTAGATCATCTGCAAGATTGTATTGTTGGAATATGGAATAGGCATAATTTGTGGTTTATTTGCCCCCTACGCTAATTCTTGTTTATGACAACTGGCTGCTACAAGTTTTTTTTCTTTAGTAATTCTTCACATTGACAATTTTATTCATAATGACCTTCACGATTACACTCAAATCCATGGATTTGTTGATCTCTATTAAGTTGATAATTTGAAACACCTACCTTAAATTCATCCTCTCATACTTTCTTGAAATAAACAGGTTACATAGTATCTTCTGTAAACTATTGTATTGTCTGCATTCATTCTCATCTTATGTATGTCAAATTGAATACAAAATAATCCTCTGAATTTCTTGTATCCGAAATGAAGCATAAGGAATTTAGGAAGTGAGTAATGTAGATTAAATTCATTGGTAAAAGGCTGGTCTTTTTGGTTGCTAAGGTGTGGAAATAGAAGAAAATGCTATTTTGAGTTGCTGCAACCAAAGTTGAAAACTTCCCAACAATATAAGAGACACTTTAAATAGCATAAACCCTCAAAACTGAAAATCTTAACCCTTTAATGAGTCTAATCTTAATCATCTGAAATAACTTGTGTTATGTTTAGGAACATGAATTGGGAGAATGGATTTGGTTTACCATATCAATTATGACGATGAAATGCATACGCTATGTAAAAACTAGATAAGATTCCATATATCTACGTATATGAAAGGGTATGACAAGATGGATTTAGAAGAGGTTAGTTCCATTTGCTGGCAAGGTTTACAAGAGGTTCACTCATGAAAAGAAGAAAACTTAGTTGCATAATTGCATCTTTAGTATTTTATTACTGTTGTGTCTAGTTGTTGTTGGTGTATTTCTATTTTAATTATCAGTATGTGTCAGTTATTAATAGTTGAAATAGTCTTGTTTAGTTTTGCCATTATTTAGGAGCAGTTTCTTCTTAGAATAGCAGTTACTTATCTGCTCTTTGTAAGTCTTTTAAAGACAGTTATGAAGGAAATGAAAGGGGAGAAGAATTTTCCGAAAAGTTTGAGTACTTCCTTGCTCGAGATCATTGGGTTCTCTCTAGACGAGCCTAAATTTATTAAACAAGAGGTTTTCGCAGAAACATTCTGCAAAACCCTCTTTTGATTTTATAGTGGAAAAGCCTATAACTAGATCCAAGGTTCGGGAATATACCAGAGTGATATTGCTATGGACATTTATACTAGCATCAAGAAGATCAAGAATCGTACCTAAAAGCCGTAATTGGTGTTCGGCTAGGGTTTATGATCCAAGAATCTTCAAGTCCTTCTAATTAGGTTGTAGCAAACTTTTTGCTATCCAATCATCTAGCATCCAATGGTATTGACACAAATAATTAAAGAGAAAACCTCTTAGAAAGGCTGTGGTAGCTAAAATTGAAACCTAGCTAGGGGTTTTGCCTCTGAAGCTTTTGTGATTTTTCAATAGTTGAGATAGCTTTCTTGTATCCATAATAGAGGATCAAATTCAACAGCCCCTATTCCTAATACAATTCCAAATACAATTGTATTTTGCTACCTTATAATTTTACTTATTGGACTTATTAATTGTTTTATTTAAATCCCTAAAGTTCTAAACTTTATTTTAATCAAGTCCAACTTGATTCTACCTCTTTTAATTTCTCAACTTAATTATTATTAATGTGTGTGACCCATATGTTGCTGATAATCAGCTTCATATTTATAGATCATGATTGACATTTAGCAATGTATCATGATCATCCAAATATCAGGAAGAGTCAAGGAAGTTTTATTGACCTATCTGTCCACGGTCTTACTGCTTAATTTTATTTTTTGGTCATTATATCTCGGTAGACCTAGAGCATGGCTTAGATTCTACTTTATGTTCTCTAACCGTGTGGTTCTTGATTTACCTGACGGTTTTAACTCTTCAAATAAGTTCTGAACACCTTTAAAATTTCATCTACTTTGGCCAAAGATTTGTTGAGTTAACCTTTTTTCTCAAGATCAGTGAGATATTTGCTCAATCACTTGGTGATGAATCCTATCAAAAACATTCTCTAATTACATATGATTCATGCTATCCTCGATATCCTTCCTAAAGAGCATTTTTTTATTAGGATTTTGTAGTATTAGTTTCAAAGTATAATGCTTGTGTGACAAGCTAGTTAATGAACTTCAAGTCAAAGGACCACTTATGCAACCATCACATGAGAAAAATTTCTGGGCACTTAGGTTAGGTGATATAACATGAGACATTCTCATTCTAGTCATGTTTAGTTAACTTGTTATTGTAACAAGTACCTACCTCAAGTATATTCACACTTCAACTTATGAGATCAGCTTTTTACTTCTCAGGTAAGAGTACAAAAATTTAACTGTCTAAAAGGCGTATATATCAATATCCATCGTTCTTCATAAAGCATCGACTAGGAATAATTGAGGAATAATGCTTTTATGTAATAAGTATCTCATAATTACAATTTTCTTGTAATTCCCTTTGAAAGCATATTTATTCCATGATTTTTTTTTAAATAAAGTACCTAATGAATATAAATAAACTTGAAAATAAAGAATGCCTTATTATTAAAAGTAATGCATAATACAGCCGATTGCTCCACAGTTAATGCGAGGTCATAAGGCATACACTAATACTATGTAGGTGCAAATTATAGGATAGAAAGTTATTTTAGAAAAGCGAAAATGTTCAGGGGCTTATATAGTATTTTAGCCTTTATACTAAATTTGAAATCCAAATCCCTTCTTTCAAATTCAAGTTCCTAAACGCAACCTTAAAAAAATAATCCAAAAAGATGTAAAATCTCCTAAAATAAAACCTACTATAGTTGTGTTATACTACATAACTGTTATAGTGACATGTAATTTAATTTGTTGCTCCTACATCCCTAACCAAAGGGAGAAAAACAACATGTGTTAAAGTGACTCGCAAAATATTTCAAGGGAAGCAAGGAAAGGAATAACATGAATACTTCTTTCTCCTTTGGAAATAACTTTTCCTAGAGCATTAAATTTTTTAACCTAATTGTGGTTAGTTTATTTGCTTTTCTTATTAACCCAGTAATGGATCATGTTGTAATTTAATTGACGTGTTAATCTATTGTTTAAGGTTTTACATTTTTATCAATCGGGTGAATTCTTTATTTAGAAATTCATGAAAATACTTTTATCAACAATATTAGGGCACATTACAATGTTGTAATGAAGGCAATTGAGGTTGGTGATTCTGTACTACAACTTCCAAGTGATATTTTTGACAATGGAGATCAAAAAGGAACAATAGTTGATAGCGGTACAACCTTAGCATATCTTCCATCCACAATTTATGATGCTCTAATGACTCAGGTGAGCATTGCTAACCCTTTTTTTATTTTGACATTGTCTATTACTGATCACATTGTACTTTCTGTCAATTAGATTCTCTCCGCGCAGCCCACATTGAAATTGCATACAGTAGAGGACCAATTTACTTGTTTTCAGTTTGAGGAAAAGTAAGACACTGCAATTATACTCTGTGGAATATATGTTGGGAATGCATATCATTTGTTTGTCTGTGATATGGATAATAGCACAATCTGAATGCTATGCTTGCCACTTCTGATGTTCTAAATGTTTGTTATATTTTCCCCCTACATTTACTTTAATTTGATCAATAAACATGTTATGCTTATATTTTCTTGCTACCATACATAAATATTTTTTCTTCCATAATACTTGTCTTTTATGATTAGTTTTGCTGGTTATATCTCTAGTCTATTTTAACTGATAGATATCTCATTTTAGATTCAATTCCAGATTGAACTATTATTCTCTAATATTCCCTAATACTACCAGTAAAGATTGTGCACTTGACCAAGGATGCAGCTTTAAGAAAAAATAATTAAGAAGTCAAATGCTTTGCATTTGTATGCCTGATTTTTCTAAGAGCAAGAAATCGAGAGATGAGAAGGCATAAGTTTACTGCAAATTTTTCTTAATTTGAACAACCGAAATGACTGTAAAATGTTGTTCTAGGTTTGAATCTCTAACAAGTTAGAGAAATATCAAAAAATTGTAATTAGTGATGATTAGATTTCTTATCCTACTTTTGTCAAAAAGATGTGCCATGTGGTTATGACCTGTATTTCAAGAGCAAGCTTTTACTTCTCAATTGCTTCTTTTCTTTCTCAACTGTTGTTCTCTCTTGCTTATGAGAAATAGAGGGATTTATTATATATTGCCACCTTGCACTGAAACAACTTTGAAAATCAGTTTTCATATTCTACTAAAAAGAAAGGGGAAAATTCATGATTTATAGTCTTTTTGCCTTGGTTATTTAATTTTCTTTATCTCAAGGTCAGGTTACATGTGCTGGACTGATCAATAAATGCCTATTTCTTCATTAATTCTGCGAATTACTTTGTTCTAAGGTTTTCCTGGTTCTTTCGGTTACTCCTTTCCTGCGCTCTTGCAGTGTTGATGATGTATTTCCAGTCGCAAAGTTCCATTTTGAAGATTCCCTTGTTTTAGCAGTTTATCCCCATGAGTATCTGTTCCGAATTCAGGTAAGTACGATCTATTTCTTTTAATTCATTTTATGATCCACAAACATGGTACTCTTGTATGTTAATGTAGATATTTGGATGTCTTATATTGCAAATCAATTAGCATTTTATGAAGTGAATGATTATTTTATTGAAGAATGCCAGCCAATATTCCATAAAGTTTCATTATATGGTCAAGTATCTTATAGTGAACTTTGTTTCTCAGCACAGTCATCATCTCACTATGTTATTAATGTAAATTTTGGGTGCTGTGTCTATTATCATAATAGAGGGAAATGAGATAACTTCCAGAATTTAGTTAGGCCTCTTGTTTAGGTGTTATTTAACAGTTCCATGTATTGTTGACTGATTTTCTAGGTAAACAGCTATGATTGTTCTTAATCTATCTATTAGCCTTTAAGATATTGTAAAAAAGGATAAACCTCTTTTGTTTTAGCTCCTTTTTGTTTTGGCGTGCTTAAAAAATTCTTCCTTCTAATACTTCTACTTCTGAAACCAAATTCTGATCAAGAAGTAATTTCAGTAATTTTGTTTGTGATGATATTTACTTCTCTCTTTTGGTAGTTATTACATTTCTCACTGAGTATAAATTATTCACTGCTCATGCCTTCAATTAAAATATATGAAGAAAATAAACTTCGACCAAGTTTCTCTTTTAAAGTATTGAATCTAATTAAATTGACAAAGTTCCTTAATGACAATGCTCCCAACCTAGAAGTTATGTAACTGCCATTTTCATGCATCCTAATTTATCATTGCCACAAGTACAGCCACTTTTGGGAATGCAGCTTTTAACTTACATTACCTACATGGTAGGTTTGTTCTTCATTGACAACACCTTCACAAAAGCCTATAAACTACAAATTTACCTAGGAAAGAGATAAGATAGGACTGGGTGCGTAGGGGGAGAAGCTCGAGGAGCGGAGACCTAAAGAGGCGGAATAGAGAACTAGTTTTTTCAAGGATGATGCTGGTGATGGTTTTTTTTTTTTTTTTTGTTTTTTTTTTTGGGTATGTGTGTGTGCAGAGAAAGCTGCTTGAAAGTTTGATCATCATCATCAAAGCCTTTATCCTGATAATAGGGTAGACTACATGAACCAATAAATGAACTCACACTAAGTCATCAACATGAATTCTCCTCTATTTATTCCTATTTAAGACAATGTATTCTTCTAACTCTAGTTTCATCATATCTTTCTGAATGACTTCCATCTTCCACTAGTCTTTACCCTCTTTCAACATCCATAGTATTTACTCTCCCAATTGGAGCGTCCACAGGTCTGTCTTATGTGTCCAAAAATGTAAATGGCTTTCACTCATATCGTTTTCGAAAGGTGCCATTCCAACCTTCCTGCGAATGTCTTCATTTCTCATTTTATACTTTATCGTATATCCGCTCATCCATTGTATCATTCACATTTCTACTACACTTATCTTCTTGTATATAGTCTTATTGTTGCCCAACATTCACTACCACAGAGTAATGTTGGTACTTTGTCTAACAACCGTTTTGTAAAATTTTCCTTTCAACCATATGAGAATTCTTTTATCGCACAACGCATCTTTAGTGCTCTTGCACCTGCTCCTATCAGCCTAGATCTTATGTGTTACATCGCCATCAATCTCTTCATCCTCTATACAATTGACTTCGAATATCTGAAATGATCCCCTTTGGGGATTGCCGCCTTGTCTGGCATCACTATATTTCAATCTTTCTTTTTGTTTGAATTGAATTTACATTTCATATATTTCACTTTACTTAGTCTAAACCTTCTTGATTTTAGTGTTTGTCTTTATAGTTCTAACTTTGCATTGACCTCCACTTTAGTTTTAGCACATAAGACAACATCATCTACAAACATCATACACCAATGCACATTATCTCGGATTAATTTTGTTAGCTCATCCATTACTGTAGCAAATAAGAATTGGCTTAATGTTGACCTTTGTGTAGTTCTACTGTGATAGGAAATTCGCTTGGTTGCCCTCCACATGTCTTCACATGTGTCCATTCATCTCCATACACGTCTATTTCACGCTTCATTAAGAACCACCATAGCACCTCCTTAGGCACTTTATCATATGCTATATCTAAGTCTATAATGACCATATGAAGATATTTACCCTATAATCGAGAAGATTCCATAAGTTGTCTAAGCAAATGCATTGCTTCCATAGTTGATCGGCTGTGAAGATTGTTGCATGGAGTTTATCATCTTTAGGAAATGCGGTATTTGATAAATAAGGTAGTTCTTTCTAATTTCCATTTCTTCAAGGTTCAAACAGCTTAGCAAGGCCACAAAGCATGTTCTTTTATGTATTTGTTATTACTATTATTATCATCATCATATAATTATTTGTTGGACAGCCGATTGTCAAATTGGTTTAACTAGTTTATTCCAATATCTTTATGGTGTCAATCTTCATTTTTTATTTTTTGGTGGGTTTTGCATTAATATATCACTTCATGGCTTTCTGCAGGAAGATGTTTGGTGTTTTGGTTGGCAGAATGGTCAAATGCAATCTAAAGATGGCAAAGATATGATTCTTTTGGGAGGTATATCCTAGAATCACTTGTCTGATACTCCAAATTGCACGTGTTTAAAGGGAGTTTCAATGTATATCTATAACAGCCTAACAAAACACCTCACCTTGCAATTTTGCACAATTTTGCAATTGTTGGAGGTGGCAAAATAAAACCGAATTTGAAAATCTTCCCAAATAACCCTAAACCTGAACAAAAACCAATTTGAGTTGACCAAAAAAGGAAGAGATCTGAATCCAAGGAAACTCGAATCTGAAACATTTTGAACTCGAGATAATCCAGACCCAAACAGATTTGAACCTGAAAATCATGCTGAAATGACGCATCACACATAAAATTTTTGGCTTGAAACTAGATTGAGCTGGAAGCAACCAAAATTCGAAAGGACCCTAGCTCAAAGAAATTCGAACTTGAAATGACCTAATTCTGACCCATTCCTGGGATGAACCGAGCCCGTAGACAATCCGACCCAAACCTGCCCATTTGCCATCACTAGCAATCGTCAGTTACCCCTATTTTCCACATCAGTCATCCATCACCAGAAGTAACATCTTCATATCCCTATCACCTTTAGTGACATAATAGCCTTTAAACTTCTACATCCAAAGGAACAATCAGAAAATGAGTTTTACAGACCATAATTTTTTTTTCTAAAGTATGGTTTAAAAGAATCTTTTTCTACATCATGTAAAATCTATGGTTTTTAAGAATCTTTTTCTACATCATGTAAAATCTTTCCATGATACAAATGGAACTTTGGTTTTGTGTATATTTGACCTATAATTACCGGGCATCTCAACTTATCATTATAATCTTTGTTGCTTATACCAAAAGCTTATGAATGTGAATTTTAGTGTTCCTTCATGCTGCTTCTATGTGACTCGTGATTGGTGACATTGATCTTCTGAAGAATACTGAAGAAAAGTAGGCCAGTTTTAATTTGCTAAAACGTGAAGAGTAGAATAATCTAATGTGACAGGTTGTACCAATTTTATTTATTCAAATTCTTTACAATGCAGATTTGGTGCTTTCAAATAAGTTGGTTATATATGATATTGAAAATCAGGCCATTGGATGGACTGAATACAACTGTGAGTACCCTCTTGAAGAACTTTATTTTTTCAGTTGAATCCTTTAATTAGTTTTCATTTTTATGCTTATTGTTGCTGCATTTTCTATGTTCACGCTTTTATTGACTTCCTAAATGTGGTAGTTTAGGGAATTTTAGTTCGTGCAGTAGGGATCTTGGGATCTCCTATGTGGTCTTCTAGGTTTTATGCTCCACTTTTAATTTTTATAGTTTAATTGTTAACTAATGGTAATAAATCGGTCTCTTTGTTCCAAATCTAATGTCCACCTTTTAGTTTTGAGAATGTTCAAAGCCTAATCCTATTTCCTTTTTCTAAATACCGAAAGTTCTTTTCTTATATTTCATATTAATTTTTTGCGACTTTTAAAAAAAAAAAGTCCTTAAAAATTATGAACCACCGATATTATAAAAAATATAAGGTTGCATTAGGTAACTTGAATTTAAAAGAAGGATTTGGATTTTAAATTTAGTATAAATTGTCTGGTAAAGCATGTCTAAATATAACTTCTATGATTATTTATGTACCCAAAAAAAAAAAAAAGAAAACTTCTATGATTATTTACAAATTCATTTAGTGGTGGTACCACTTCAAATATATATATTGAATCTTAACTAATTTGTACATAATGTGCGTATTTTATTCTCATAATTTATATAGTAAATGTGCTCTTTCAAATTCATCTTCCCTAATATAGCATAAAATGTTTAGTATAAGAACCCTGAAGTCAGCTTTTTTCCTTCAAACTGCATGGTAAGTCAAACATTGAAGTTCAGTTGGTAACAGAGGATTATTTGTCAGTCTTCATAAGCAGTTTCAATTTCCTTTGAGGCATTAATGTTAGCATGCAGAAAATCTCGTGTTAATTGCATTAGTTTTTCTTTGGAAAGGAAATAACGTGGAAAACTCTATACTCTTTTTTTCGCAATTAACTCTGTATTATCTGCAACACAAGTCTGTATTTTTTGGCACCCCCCATTTTTACCTAATCCTTCTACTGTTTTTAATACCAGTTTAGAACAAAAATCCAGAAATTAGCGTCTCTAATATGTTATCATGGTCAATTTCAGGTTCTTCAAGCATCAAGGTGAAGGATGAAAAGTCAGGGACGGTGTATTCTGTCGGTGCCCATGATATTGGTTCAGCTTCCAGTTTGACAATCGGAGGAATTCTAACGTTCTTGTCCCTACTAATTGCTCTACTGCACAGTTCTATAGCTTAGACTGTTGGAACCAGCAGTACAGCATTCTTTCATTCCGTTGTACCATAATTCTTTCTTTCTTATTATGCGACTCGGATCCTCCTCTTTCATTAATTAATTATATATATATATATATATATATATATATTTATTTTTTAAAAACAGCAGTTGTTCGCTGCAAATAAACTTCTTATTTCGGTTGGGTTTGTTGGATTCATGGTGCACTTAGTGAGTGCTATGTAAACTCTGGAATATTTCAGTTGCTGGAACATAAGAGGCTTTGAGTCATGTAATCTACATTTTAAGTTTTTGAGTTGTTTAAGTCAGTGGCGTATGGTAAAGGTATTTGCATGCTTCAAAATTTGTCGCAGTCAGCAACTTTTTGAGGTGATTATTTTTATTAATAGGAATTAGCAGAATTAAATAACTCAACATTTATGATTTAACATTACATCTAGTATAAGAAATTGGGATTGAGAACAAGTTCCATTGAATTTTATCGTATGCATTTTCAATTTTATGGAATTTTCATTATATTTTTAATTTTATTGAATTTTGAATTAAAAAAATAAAGTAATTGATTGGATCAGTGTAAGTGATAACTTTATCTCAATTGTTACTTTGTATCAAGTATAGTGAGAAAATAATGATAAAATTTAATGTTAATGCATAATATAATGACAAATTTTATTTTAATTTTAAAAATTTGATAGAATAAAATGGGTTAACAACTTCTTGGTTCAATGATTAATGAAGAGTTGTAGTATATTATAAGGTTTGAGTTTGAATTTATGCAACTTCATTCTTTATCTTCAATTATTGAATTTTTTTTTTGTAACAAAAAATAAATATATAAATTATTCAACAAACTAACATTTATTAATAAAGTACAATTAAACTAATTTCAAATTCAGATGAAGGTCATATGTGGTGGACGTTAAACTTGAAACAAAAAGATATCTAGATCGATAATTTGTCATTTGATACATATCTCATCAATGACCTTGCTGGATTCCCACTGGATTGCTATTAGCCTAACCTCCAATATTGGTTGGCAATTAATCTTGAAATAGAAATTCAAAACCTATTCATGAAAAAGAGTAGAGATAAAGAGTAGGATTTATATATATATATATATATATATATATATATATATATATATATTATCAAACGACAGGATTATTTTATTGATTGAAAGTAAAAGCACAGTAAACAACATATTTAGTAAGTGTACAAGTTCTTCTATTATGTTAATCACAAAATAAAAGCGGTGAGACGAAATCTGGCATCTGAGCGAGTAACTCACTCTATTTTGTGCAGCTCTCACAACAAAATGATCTGATGGCTTCTCTATATACAAAAGTGATCCTAAGGCGATGGAATTCTATTGTAAGCCCATGGTAGTCACAGATGATAAGGTCCACAACTAGATGCATATGCCAGTCCCTAATAAAAAGTTGTACTGAGTTGACTGAATCAATTTCAACAAGTTAGGTATCCTCATATGTAAGGCAAACTAGATATCAGTTGTCACGTCTAGATGGGCACGACTATTACTAATACTTATTGTAGAAGTATAGCTTATTTGGGCGTTCTTAACCTTCTAATATATTATTTATTTGTCATTCGAGTCTCGTCCTACATGCTTTTAAGTCACAAACTACCCAACTCTATTTAAAGCATTGAATCTAAAATTTCAGTCAAATTTCATACTCAAAAGCACTTATTATAACCCAATATGTAATTTTCTAGAAATCAAAAAATTCTTGGTTTTGACCCTTTTCAAATTGGTTGCCTAAAATCAGGCCAAATTCAGTCAAAATCTAAATCCATCTAGCTAGCGCATTGCTATATTCATAGTTTTAATTCTAAACCAAATCTCATAATTTTTTAATGTGCCGATCTCTTTTAAAATATTGTTTTGTAAATAATACAATATTTTCCACTTTTTGACCCTTTCATTAATAAAAAATCATTTAAATCCCAAAATGCATTTAAATGCTTACAAAATCATACCACAATGTTGTACATATTTCATCCTAAGTATTGGTACAAATTTTTCTGAAAAGAAGTTCATTTATATAGTAAAAAGTTCTATTGAATTTACGCTGCAAGAATGCCAAAGTCAGAAACTCCGATTTCGAATACTGAAATCAACAAAAGTAAAATTCTATGCTTAACTTGTGATGGAAATAGAGGGGGAGTAAGCTATAAAGCCCAGAAAGCCAATCACACAAGTGCAGAATTAATCAAAACTAAATAAGATTCTAGTTCATAATGCATGCTATGTGAAAACCACATATCAAAATCGAAGTTCATATTGTAAAATCACATATCTATCGTATACCTTTCGTAACCTTTTTGTTTTGGGTTTTTCGGATTAGCAATCTTTTTGCCAAATCATCAGAGGCAGAGGATACTTCGAAGTATCTCGATTTTCTCTTCTAATATGAGAACACTATAAACGATTACAGTAGGTTAATGAATTTTGATATCAATTATATAAAACAATTAAGAAAAACATCACATTTTCATAAACACAGATGTCCGTTCGTATCAATCAAATTAAAAAATAGCCCATATGGTAAACACATTTCACATACTATTACATAGTTCGGAAAACACATTTCATATTCACAGTTTCACATATGTCAGATGGTTCAGAAAACACAAGTTTACATATTTTCTCATGGTTCACAAAACATAAGTCACACATATACATGCATAATTACTATTATCCCGATAAAGACTTCTCCTACTGTAGGTATTAGTAATGTAACGACCCTTGACCCTTGAAAATCGAGAATTTTTTTTTTTTTTTTTGAATTTATTTTACCCACTTATTCCCTTAATCACTTAGGTTGCATTCCTGCTCAGTGTCAAATCGCTTTTCCTAATTCTTAATCTGTAATTATATTTAAATTCCATATTTTGACCCAATGGTCGATAGAAATTTCGGCAGCATAACGACTTACATATGGACCTACCCACCTGCAATTCAGTTGTTTTAACAATCCTAGATATCCACAACTACCAAGCATACTTTCCAATCAACATTTACAACTCAATACATTCATATCGATTAATACCAATCATTTTACAACCTAGTCCCAAGAATCATATTCTCTACATTGTTTCCTTACAAATTACATCCCAACAAAATATTCCTAATATATGTCTGTGCGTACGAATGTGTCTGGTAAAGGAATGTAATTATATACCTTGACTGCGTGTACAAAAAGTAGCCTAAGGTAGCTCTTTCCCACCAACCTACGTTGTGTACGCGGCAAATAACGTCTATAGATCACTGCAAATAATCTGAAAGGTAGAGGGGTGAGCTTTCGGGAAAAAAAGCCCAGTAAGAAACGCATTTAAAATGATCATGGTGGCTAAATCGCATTAATTGCATGATAAAACCAAAAGATACGTTTCTTTACAAATATCACATAGATTTCAAAGAGCGTATATATAAAACATAATTGATAGAAATATAATTTTGAAGAACAAATCTATTCAGTTTCATCACAATCTATCGAAACATACAAAACTCCAGAATATTTCAAAACCGATAGAACTTCAAAAGCATAACTGATGTAAAAACATATATCGGAAGATCAAAATCATTTAACATAATTCATATCGATGGAGGTTTGGATAACTTATAGAGGGAAGTCATAAATATGCCCGAAGGCAGGATTCATATACATTCATATACGCCACAAAGACGCGCACGACAAAAATGCATTGACCGTATGGCACTTTGCATCTGTAGGACTCAAGAGGTGGCCCCCAACAGTCACACAGACTGTGTGGCACTTTGCTCCCACATATCTCAAGAGGTGGCCCTCACGATCGTATGTCTTTGTGAACCGCGTGGCACTTTGCTCCCGTCGGACTCAAGAGGTGACCCCCACAGTAACATAGACTGCGTGGCACTTTGCTCCCACAGAACTCAAGAGGTGGCCCCCACGTTCGCATGTCTTTGTGAATCGCGTGGTACTTTGCTCCCACAGGACTCAAGAGGTAACCCCCACAGTAACATAGACTGTGTGGCACTTTGCTCCCGTTGGACTCAAGAGGTAACCCCCACGTTCACATGTCATTTTGGAAATTGCGTGGCACTTTGCTCCCACAGAACTCAAGAGGTAACCCCCACAGTAACATAGACTGTGTGGCACTTTGCTCCTGTCGGACTCAAGAGGTAACCCCCACAATTCCACTATACAATGCCCTTTTTGTCTTAAAGCAGAGTTTTCAAAATCTTACTTGGGTTTTTATAGCTCATTAACTCATATCGAGTAATAAAATCAAATTTCTTGAAATCTGAAAACTCTTTCATAAAACAGAAAAAATCGGTGTGGCACTTTGTTCCCGTAGGACTCAAGAGGTGGCCCCCACAATCGCCTTTCGAAAACAAATTTCATTTCTCAAACATAAGTTCATATACCAACTTTCATTTCATTCAAAAACATGAAATCAATCATACATAAGTCAAAACCATGACATTTATTCAGAAAATCATGTTTGAAACTACGCATTTAATTTCATATAACATTTCTTTATCTCGAAAACATGATCAAATAAATCTTGGGCTCATTAGGTGTCAAGTTTTATTTTACAATCAAGGGTTGCACGAGAAGGCACGAAATCACATAAATAAATCGGGGTCTAAGGGTAGGGATACCATTACCATCTTAAATTACACCCCTTACCTCGATCTATCGAAATCTCCGTGCTCAATTGGTGCACCTCTAGTAACTCCTTTAATTCCTTCTACGATTACCTACATCGAAGTTGTAGACTTAACACTCTATTCATGCAAATTGGATTAAAATCGTAATTTATTATTGCTACTGCGTGTGTACGTATTATTGTATATCCTTAGGCCGACACACACGTTTATATATATTTCTTCACCATTTATATATTTGCCCTTACAAGTATTACATGTACCTTTATTATATACATCCTCAAGTATACACGCATAAATATATATTTATATATATACACTCCTATATATATATATATATATATATATATATATATATATATATATACTTTTATTGTTTTCATGTTTTCCTATCTCACATATATACAATATACGTTCTCTATATATACATATATATACTTTTATTTGTTTTTCATATTTCCCTATCTCATATACTAGCACACATTCATCCTATGTACATCCATACGTATATGCACCTAAATAAATATATATATATATATATATATATCATTGTTTTTCATTTTTCCTTATCACATGTATCCATTCTTTGTATATACATATATTAAAACACACATTTATTTTTTACTCATTTGTATGTACACCCAAGTATATAGACATTATTCATATACTCCTATATGTATATACACCTAAGTATATACACATATTTATTTTATCCTTGGCTTCTCTTATTCATTATCAAGCATATGTACATATACTAACATACCCTTTCATTATACACACCTAGATGTATATACCCAAATATATATATATATATATATATTCACATAAATACATACATATATATATATATTATCACTTATTTCCATTATTCAATATCACATATATATATTTTTGCCTACCTCTCATCTTTCCATTTTTTTTGTCTAATTTAATCTATAACTAACATGCTATACACATACAATACATATATATACATGCCCATCAATATACATTATACATACATGTATTTTACCTTTTTTTTTCTTCCTTTTCTTTTTTTTTTCTTTCCTTTCTTTCTTTTTCCTTTCTTCCCTCTCGGTTAGCCCAGCTGCTCACTATCCCGATTGCTCTTCTTCTTCCTCCCTTTCTCCCTCGGTTCCAGCCCTTTCTCCCTCACGGTTTCTCCTGTTTGGTCTCGGTTACAGCCTCCATTTCCAGCCCCTGTTCTGCTATCCCTTCAATCCCAATTCTGTTTCCAGATTTCCTGCCCTCGGTGCTGCCTTCGGTCTCCCTCAATTCCCGATTCCCAGCTTCCTTTTCTCCCCTGTTATCATCACTTCCTGGCTGCTACTGCTTCAACTACTCTGTTCAGCTCCTATTCCCAACAGCTTTGGACCTATTCACGCACCCCTGTTCTGCTCCCAACAGCTTCGGTTTCTTCTTCTTCTCGGTGCTGCTGTCCCCCTTTCCTTCCTCTCGGTTTCCCCCTTTTTTTTCCTTTCTCTTCTTCCTCGGCAGACTCAGCTTCCTTCTCCTCTCCCTTCCCCTCTCTTCTTTCTCTCTTCTCCCCTTCTTCTCCAGCCGACCGAGCCTCTCTTCTTCCTTTCTCCTTTCTCCTTTCTCCTTTCTCCTTTCTCTTCCTTCCTTTCCTCTTCTCCCCAGCCCATCAGCCCCTCTTCTTCCTTTCCTTTCTCTTCTTTCCTTTCCTCTTCTCCCCAGCCGATCAGCCCCTCTTCTTCCCTTTCTCCTTTCTCTTCTCTTCTTCTGCTCTTTCTCCCGCCCAGCTCCTCTGTTTAATTTTTTTTTTCAATTGCAAACAGTGGCAGACGGAATTGGCTTTTCTAAGCCAATTCCGTACATGCCAATATATATGTATATATATATATTATATTAGTATTTAGGTATTATTTGTTATGTATTTGTATTGTTATTATTATTACTATTATTGTATATATATATATATTTTTTTGTTTCCATTTTATTTTAAATATCTTATACATTATACCTTACAATACATATATATATTTGTCATATATATATATATATATATATATACATATACCTTCCCTTTTATTTAAATGTCTAGTATGTATGTACATATATATATACACATATTCACCTATATATATATCTACATATATACATTTTCTCATATAATTTATCCAAAAACATAATATCATGCCTTCCATGAAATTTTTCTTATTCCGAAAATGAAAAAAGTACGGGACTCCATCATTTTTCATAAATTCTCGATACAAGTATTTTACATCAACAATTTTCTATTTAACAAATTAAAATTCTCTAATCCCTCTATACTCACATTCGTCTTATCACTCCTTGTATCTTTGGGTTCCCGGTCATTCACGGACTTCTCGGTCCCTATAGTCCTCGAGTCCTACAACGAATATTCACACTTTCATTAATATATATTATTTCCATTTTTATATAATCTAGTTAAACGTAGAAAATTTGTGGGGTTTACATTCTCCCCACCTTAAAAGAATTTGGTCCTCCAAATTCCTTCGAGTCCCTTTGTCTACGATCATCTAGATTGTATCATGCCCATTTTGGGTCCTTGGTAATCCCATTATGAAATCCATAGTAATGTGCAATCATTTCCAAGTAGGCACTGGAAAAAAAAAAATCTTAAGTAATCCCCGCTGGTCTTTGGTGCTCGATCTTAATCTGTTAGCAAATTAAATACTTGGCCACAACTCAACTACATTCTTTTCATACCGACCAACCAATATACTTTTTGTAAATCATGGTACACTTTAGTGCTTCCCGAGTGCATAGTGTACCGAGAATAATGAAACTCTTTTAAGATCCTTTGCCTTAGGGCATCATCGTTTGAGACACCAAACTTACCGCAATTTCTCATTTATCCTAAATGAGAACTTATTCTTAATTTATATCACTTGATCCAAATCACTTCACATACCAGAAATATTCGTTCTTTGCATATATTTCTTAATCCAATATGACTCGTATATTCAAAATTTATCTCATTTCAAACTTATCTCATTTCGTACATCAATTATATTAGAACTCTTTCCTCATTCCAATTAGGTCTCAAATTCAAAACATAAAATATAGAAGTTGCAATCCTTAGATTCAATATGTAATCCATATTCCAAAGTTTCCTTATATCTCAACTTTAAATCATCTTTAAGAGTTTTGGGTCTTTCCCCACTGATTTATAATCCTTGTCTTGGGAATCCAATTAACACCCTCCTTAACATATCGTGACCAAAACGACTCTGGGTCTCCTTAGAATTTAACACCGGTACACTCCAAAACGAATCACTTGATCCGATAATCTTTTTTTTTCATGTAATCCTTATAATTGTTCTCTCAGCATTTCTAATCCAAGCAAAGTTACTCAGTACAGTGGTTTGAGTAATTAATTCGATACCACCTGTTAAGTCAATTCTAGAACTTCTCCTTTTTGTTTAAGGGTAACTTGATAAATCATTTGATCATGTGTCAGAAAACTTTCCTTGTTTACAAGGATGTCTCTATACCCCGAACACGCTATATCTTTATCAATCATATAAGCAGTGCGACCTTTAGAGTCTTATTTATACCGTTAGTTCCCTGATTCATTCTTCCAGTATATTGACTGTGCTCTTTCATTGTCACTATTTCCTTTGTAGATCTCTTTTCCGTCATTCTCTTTATCTTTCCCTTTTTTAGTGATTTTAGAAATATAGAATTCATATCATCATAATTGCGCCTTGCGCTCTGTTTCCTCAAGGTAATTTCAAATAGAGTCATCTTAGCTTAACTAAATATCTCAATATCTCCTATGGGTTTCTGAACTTCCTTTATCTAACAGTTCTTGCAACTCTTTTTTTTTTTTCAATTCCTAAAGATCCACAAAGTTCATTTGACAATGAGACTTTGAGATTGACTGTGTCTCTAGTGCCAAACCTATAGTGAATTCCAACTCTCTCTCCAGTGGTAGCCCCAGTAGTTCCTCAGGAAATACATCCGAAAATTGGATACCACAGATATGTCCTGAATACGTGGACATTCCCGACTAGTATCGGAGATGAATGCAATATAACTTTCACATCAACAGTTTCATAAAAAAAAACTTTCATCATAAGCAAAATCATAAAATTTATTCCTTTACATTAAACTTACTAGGTAAGGGGAATGTTACAGTCTTAGAGTAGCAGTCTAAACTTACATGGTTGGTGGCTAGCCAATCCATACCCAAAATTATATCAAAGCCATACATGCTCAACCAAATTAGATCTGCTAATATGATCCTATCTCCTACCTTGATTTCACAATTCTTACAGACCACATCAGTCATAGGCAAAGGTTCTTCCATGAGTGACAGGTTTCTTGGCTTTCTCTGCTGCGATAGCCCGTCTCTATAGGACTTGTCTCTAGGGAGCTTACCTATCAGGTTGTCGTGGTAGCACTGGGGACGATGGAACCTTCTTCAGTGGGCAATTTTTAATTAGGTGTCCCATCTGTCCACACCTAAAACAGCTCCCTGTGTCCCTGTAACAAATACCTTCATGGGGTTTACCGCACTCCCTACATATCGTCCCATATTGCTGCGGACCTCTGATAGTCTGTGGAGTAGGTACAAGAACGGTAGGCCAATCAACCCTAGTCTTAGATTCATCTGTCCTCTGCCTCTTGGGCTGACCCCTCCGAAATTCTTGTCTCACCAACTCTGTCCGCATACTCTCATCTCTGTTCTTTCCTTTAAGGCCATACTCCGTCTGTGTAACATTCAAGCCCCTTTCAACCATCTGTGCTCTTCCCAGGGCATCCTGAAATTCAGTAATCCATAACCCCAAAAGACGATCTCAAATAGCTGGCCTCAACCCTGCTAGGAACCTCTCAGTCCGACGTTCTTCATTCTGGAACGTCTCCGGATCATACCTCATTAGCATAGTGAACTTACTTTCATACTCATCCACAGTCATACTACCCTGTACCAAATTCAGAAAATCCATCCTCAACTTCTGTTGGGCAGCTAATGGAACATACTGCTTCCTAAAAGCTGTAGAGAATGCATCCCAACTAATCATCGGATGCTGAGCAGTCAGAAGTACCTTGGTGGATCCCCACGAATACTCTGCTTGGCCCTGCAACATGTAAGTGGCCATAGAGACCTTCTCAATATCAGAACACCCCAGAAAGTCGAAGATCTTTCTAAGGCTCACCAGCCACTCTTCAGCTTCTACCGGATTCTTAATTCCCTTAAATGCTCGAGGCCTCATCTTCAAGAAATCTCTCATCCTACCGATATTCCTCTCCTCCCTCTGGACCTGTACAGGATGCTGAGGCGCCATAGGTACTGGAGGAACTGGTGGATGAGGAGGTGGCGGTGCTTGCGAAGGAGTTTGCACCGGAGTAGGAACTGGTGCTGTGCCAGCAGAATCAGAAACATTTGCCCCTAGATGTTGGGCAACCATGGCAGCTATCGACTCCAAACCTCGCTCGAGGCGCTGCTCCAATCGCTGCTCAAACTGAGCCATACGAGTACGAGGACTCTCTGGCTCGGGTGGAGGAGGTGGAGGTGGCTGGGCTTGCCTCCGAGTACGTCCGCGTTTTTCACTCATCGTGCAGTGATCTAATACCTACGGGTAATTTCAAAGATCAAACCTTAAAGTCATTAGGTATACATTACCTACAACCAGACATGCACAGACATTGGGATGTAATTTAATCTTTATTTTTTTGACACCGACAGTACTAGACAACCATTGCTCTGATACCACTTAAACTGTAACGACCCTTGACCCTTGAAAATCGAAATTTTTTTTTTTTTTTGAATTTATTTTACCCACTTATTCCCTTAATCACTTAGGTTGCATTCCTGCTCAGTGTCAAATCGCTTTTCCTAATTCTTAATCTGTAATTATATTTAAATTCCATATTTTGACCCAATGGTCGATAGAAATTTCGGCAGCATAACGACTTACATATGGGCCTACCCACCTGCAATTCAGTTGTTTTAACAATCCTAGATATCCACAACTACCAAGCATACTTTCCAATCAACATTTACAACTCAATACATTCATATCGATTAATACCAATCATTTTACAACCTAGTCCCAAGAATCATATTCTCTACATTGTTTCCTTACAAATTACATCCCAACAAAATATTCCTAATATATGTCTGTGCGTACGAATGTGTCTGGTAAAGGAATGTAATTGTATACCTTGACTGCGTGTACAAAAAGTAGCCTAAGGTAGCTCTTTCCCACCAACCTACGTTGTGTACGCGGCAAATAACGTCTATAGATCACTGCAAATAATCTGAAAGGTAGAGGGGTGAGCTTTCGGGAAAAAAAGCCCAGTAAGAAACGCATTTAAAATGATCATGGTGGCTAAATCGCATTAATTGCATGATAAAACCAAAAGATACGTTTCTTTACAAATATCACATAGATTTCAAAGAGCGTATATATAAAACATAATTGATAGAAATATAATTTTGAAGAACAAATCTATTCAGTTTCATCACAATCTATCGAAACATACAAAACTCCAGAATATTTCAAAACCGATAGAACTTCAAAAGCATAACTGATGTAAAAACATATATCGGAAGATCAAAATCATTTAACATAATTCATATCGATGGAGGTTTGGATAACTTATAGAGGGAAGTCATAAATATGCCCGAAGGCAGGATTCATATACATTCATATACGCCACAAAGACGCGCACGACAAAAATGCATTGACCGTATGGCACTTTGCATCTGTAGGACTCAAGAGGTGGCCCCCAACAGTCACACAGACTGTGTGGCACTTTGCTCCCACATATCTCAAGAGGTGGCCCTCACGATCGTATGTCTTTGTGAACCGCGTGGCACTTTGCTCCCGTCGGACTCAAGAGGTGACCCCCACAGTAACATAGACTGCGTGGCACTTTGCTCCCACAGAACTCAAGAGGTGGCCCCCACGTTCGCATGTCTTTGTGAATCGCGTGGAACTTTGCTCCCACAGGACTCAAGAGGTAACCCCCACAGTAACATAGACTGTGTGGCACTTTGCTCCCGTTGGACTCAAGAGGTAACCCCCACGTTCACATGTCATTTTGGAAATTGCGTGGCACTTTGCTCCCACAGAACTCAAGAGGTAACCCCCACAGTAACATAGACTGTGTGGCACTTTGCTCCTGTCGGACTCAAGAGGTAACCCCCACAATTCCACTATACAATGCCCTTTTTGTCTTAAAGCAGAGTTTTCAAAATCTTACTTGGGTTTTTATAGCTCATTAACTCATATCGAGTAATAAAATCAAATTTCTTGAAATCTGAAAACTCTTTCATAAAACAGAAAAAATCGGTGTGGCACTTTGTTCCCGTAGGACTCAAGAGGTGGCCCCCACAATCGCCTTTCGAAAACAAATTTCATTTCTCAAACATAAGTTCATATACCAACTTTCATTTCATTCAAAAACATGAAATCAATCATACATAAGTCAAAACCATGACATTTATTCAGAAAATCATGTTTGAAACTACGCATTTAATTTCATATAACATTTCTTTATCTCGAAAACATGATCAAATAAATCTTGGGCTCATTAGGTGTCAAGTTTTATTTTACAATCAAGGGTTGCACGAGAAGGCACGAAATCACATAAATAAATCGGGGTCTAAGGGTAGGGATACCATTACCATCTTAAATTACACCCCTTACCTCGATCTATCGAAATCTCCGTGCTCAATTGGTGCACCTCTAGTAACTCCTTTAATTCCTTCTACGATTACCTACATCGAAGTTGTAGACTTAACACTCTATTCATGCAAATTGGATTAAAATCGTAATTTATTATTGCTACTGCGTGTGTACGTATTATTGTATATCCTTAGGCCGACACACACGTTTATATATATTTCTTCACCATTTATATATTTGCCCTTACAAGTATTACATGTACCTTTATTATATACATCCTCAAGTATACACGCATAAATATATATTTATATATATACACTCCTATATATATATATATATATATATATATATATATATATATATACTTTTATTGTTTTCATGTTTTCCTATCTCACATATATACAATATACGTTCTCTATATATACATATATATACTTTTATTTGTTTTTCATATTTCCCTATCTCATATACTAGCACACATTCATCCTATGTACATCCATACGTATATGCACCTAAATAAATATATATATATATATATATATATCATTGTTTTTCATTTTTCCTTATCACATGTATCCATTCTTTGTATATACATATATTAAAACACACATTTATTTTTTACTCATTTGTATGTACACCCAAGTATATAGACATTATTCATATACTCCTATATGTATATACACCTAAGTATATACACATATTTATTTTATCCTTGGCTTCTCTTATTCATTATCAAGCATATGTACATATACTAACATACCCTTTCATTATACACACCTAGATGTATATACCCAAATATATATATATATATATATATATTCACATAAATACATACATATATATATATATTATCACTTATTTCCATTATTCAATATCACATATATATATTTTTGCCTACCTCTCATCTTTCCATTTTTTTTGTCTAATTTAATCTATAACTAACATGCTATACACATACAATACATATATATACATGCCCATCAATATACATTATACATACATGTATTTTACCTTTTTTTTCTTCCTTTTCTTTTTTTTTTCTTTCCTTTCTTTCTTTTTCCTTTCTTCCCTCTCGGTTAGCCCAGCTGCTCACTATCCCGATTGCTCTTCTTCTTCCTCCCTTTCTCCCTCGGTTCCAGCCCTTTCTCCCTCACGGTTTCTCCTGCTTGGTCTCGGTTACAGCCTCCATTTCCAGCCCCTGTTCTGCTATCCCTTCAATCCCAATTCTGTTTCCAGATTTCCTGCCCTCGGTGCTGCCTTCGGTCTCCCTCAATTCCCGATTCCCAGCTTCCTTTTCTCCCCTGTTATCATCACTTCCTGGCTGCTACTGCTTCAACTACTCTGTTCAGCTCCTATTCCCAACAGCTTTGGACCTATTCACGCACCCCTGTTCTGCTCCCAACAGCTTCGGTTTCTTCTTCTTCTCGGTGCTGCTGTCCCCCTTTCCTTCCTCTCGGTTTCCCCCTTTTTTTTTCCTTTCTCTTCTTCCTCGGCAGACTCAGCTTCCTACTCCTCTCCCTTCCCCTCTCTTCTTTCTCTCTTCTCCCCTTCTTCTCCAGCCGACCGAGCCTCTCTTCTTCCTTTCTCCTTTCTCCTTTCTCTTCCTTCCTTTCCTCTTCTCCCCAGCCGATCAGCCCCTCTTCTTCCTTTCCTTTCTCTCCTTTCCTTTCCTCTTCTCCCCAGCCGATCAGCCCCTCTTCTTCCCTTTCTCCTTTCTCTTCTCTTCTTCTGCTCTTTCTCCCGCCCAGCTCCTCTGTTTAATTTTTTTTTCAATTGCAAACAGTGGCAGACGGAATTGGCTTTTCTAAGCCAATTCCGTACATGCCAATATATATGTATATATATATATATATATTATATTAGTATTTAGGTATTATTTGTTATGTATTTGTATTGTTATTATTATTACTATTATTGTATATATATATATATATATATTTTTGTTTCCATTTTATTTTAAATATCTTATACATTATACCTTACAATACATATATATATTTGTCATATATATATATATATATATATACATATACCTTCCCTTTTATTTAAATGTCTAGTATGTATGTACATATATATATACACATATTCACCTATATATATATCTACATATATACATTTTCTCATATAATTTATCCAAAAACATAATATCATGCCTTCCATGAAATTTTTCTTATTCCGAAAATGAAAAAAGTACGGGACTCCATCATTTTTCATAAATTCTCGATACAAGTGTTTTACATCAACAATTTTCTATTTAACAAATTAAAATTCTCTAATCCCTCTATACTCACATTCGTCTTATCACTCCTTGTATCTTTGGGTTCCCGGTCATTCACGGACTTCTCGGTCCCTATAGTCCTCGAGTCCTACAACGAATATTCACACTTTCATTAATATATATTATTTCCATTTTTATATAATCTAGTTAAACGTAGAAAATTTGTGGGGTTTACAAGTAAGCCACAACTATCCTAGAAACTAGGATTTTACCTATGACCATAGATCCATATTCTTTGATCATAGTGATTAAGTAAGACTAGAACCTATCATGACTATTATTGGACAAGTCATATTTGCCCATATAGGAGTACGAATCCTCGGGTTGTCTCCATATGCTCTATTGACAAATTCAGTAAACAAAACGCCTATACACGACATGAGCAAATCAAAAGCATGTTTCAAAACACAGTATATGCTTAGTTAAAAAATAGTATATATAGGCAAGATTAGCCACATGTTTCACAGTATATCAAAACACATTAATAATGAGATTGCAAAGCTGTTAGGCATGCAATTAAAGATATAGGCAAGCTTTTAAATCTCATATTACAATGCCATGTAATGATTATTATAGTATAAAACCTGATAATTCTATTTTTAATAGAATTATTTGTGCGTAATTTCCTAATTAATTATTTTAATCCTCAATTTATTTTATTAATTATCCCATTTATTTAATTAAAATTCTTTAATGTGTAGATAAATTAAATTCGGATGAAACTCAGTCGTTTCAGTCAAAATGGGCTGAAAACGGGCTAAAGGAGACTGAACCACTTCCAATTTACAGACTGAGTCACCAGTCGTCTGGACACGCGTGATGCCAGGTGTCCGTATTTTATTTGCCTCGAAAAGATAAGATCGACGGACACCGTGCCAACCTTCTGGAAGACACGCCGGGCCACATCGCACAACCAACTGGACAAATCGACAAGTGACGTGAAAATATCTACTCTGCAGCAAATAAAATGAAGATAAGTGGTCAAACAATGCCAACTCATTTAGGATGAAAAATTACCATTGTACCCCTAAGTTTGTGTATAAATAGAACATGATGAGCAATTGAAAAATTAAGTAGCCTAGTATAGTTTTTAGTGTAGTTTTTAGGGTAGAGTAGTTTAGGAGTAGTGTTAGAATAGTTTTAGTTTTATTTTCCTTATTTTTAGAAGCTTTCCCGAATAGTTTTTAGCTACCATTTTATTTTCCATATTACTGTTCATTCAATCTTCGTATTTATGAAAAGTTTGTTTTTTCATTTCTAGTCTTTGGTAATTTCACTAATGGCAACCATTTCCATTTTCATTCTCAGTTTTGTTTAAGTTTCTTTCTTTGTTTTTCAGCACTAGAGTTTTTATTTGTAGCTCTCGGTTTATTTTCTTGTTTGGTTTCTTTGCTTTATTTCTTCATTGTTCATTCTAGTTATTGGTTCCTTGGTGTAGCCGAGTGGTATGAGAGGCTATTTGTAGCTGGTGACAGTGGCAACATCCTCTCCTTAGTCCGCTGCATCCATTAGCACTGGTCCTTTATTTCCTTTGTTACAAGTCTAGTATTTCTACATTAACAGTTGGGAGGAGTCAAGAAAGCACAATTAAGGAACTAAAATCTTAGCTATCGGTTTCATTCTACCCAAATTTCCTGTTCACGTGGCTGTCATAGTATCCATTAGTTGCATTTATTTATTTTTTATGAATGTTGTTGATGTTTATATTTTTTTTAGCATCCAGTAGCCACCTGTTTTACTCTGTTTTGTTGTCCCGGTACTGTTCATGTATGCAGAAGTGTTGCCGGGTATTTTGTTGCTGTGGATACCATTTGTTTGCCAGCTAAACAACCAATGTAGTAATGAAATCATCGCTGCTGAGAGCAGGAAGCTTGGATGTGGGGTGCTCGATAGTTCCTAGCTGCTAAAGTTGCAGTGTAACCAGACAAGCAATGTGAAAGAGGAAGTCAGAATAGCTGAGGAAGTTTATGCTAGTGAGCTAGCAGCACCGGAAGGCTAGGCTGATCATTGGTTGCAGCACCTATGCCCATTTGTCTACATGTTGTTAGGCCGTTTCATTCAATTTATGATAATTTTGATTTTCATTTCTCTCAGTTGAATGCTCTATTTTTAAGTCAAATAATTGTTCATCATATCTCATTGTTTCTGTTTAATTCATTTTAATCTTTACTTAACAGTAAGGTTCAAGATTAATGATCACTGCATTTCATTGAGTTTCTGTCAGACCCAGATTTTATGTAGCTTGTACCTTATGATTCCTATGTGTATGAACACTCCGTTATTATAGTTGAATCATAAGAAGAGTATTTACTAGACTTAAAGTGTTAGTGAAATGATTTAACACGCAAAAGCTATATAAAAAGCCTAATGTGAGCTATAAGTGTCACAGACTAAACCAAGTAAATCTAAATCATTCTGATTGAAAATAAGAACTTAAAATGAGAAAGTATAGAGAACCCATGAAGGAAAGTCAGCTTGATTTAGTCTCGAACATAGAAAACGAGAGTAAAAGCTAAAAAGGGTAAAATGGACCTTTTTGACGAGATAAGGTGTTTCGGGTGAAATTATCCACCAGGAACGGTTGAAGCATAAAGATGAGAGTGTAAGACATAAGATATGACACTTTCAAAATTTTGAGAAAGAGTCAACTTGGTCAATGGTTAAGGAAAAAGTCAACTATAGTTAGGAAAGTAGACTTTTACCATAGTTGACTAATCATGGTTAAAAATTAACCTAAGTGTGGAGAAAAAATTGGAGAAAAATATTCTTGGCCAGAATACAAGATAATTATCCCCGAAAGTAAGGAAAATTTATTTGGAAGGATTCCGGATTAAATTTAATGGTTAAAACGTAATGGGCCTAAGGTGAAAATTTTAAAGCCCATTAAGGTATACTAAACGTATATCGAAATTCTTAGGTCCTTTAGACCGAATTGTTGGACCAATTGATTGGCCAAATTTTGAGACAATTAAAGGCCCGAGACATAGTAAAAATTTCAGCCCAAAAACCCATTAAGAAAGCCGAAATCGAGAAGCCCAAATAGAAAGCCCATGAGATAAATATCTAACCATAGTTAAAGCTAACTATGCCTCATAAGATGACTCATAAGGTGACTCATGGCTAAGGCTTGGAAAGTCAAGCTTAATGGCTGGAAAGTAAAGCTTAATGGCTAAGTAAGTGGGTTATAAATTCAGCCACACCATTGTCATCTTCATCACACCAAATTCGGTTAGAAGAAGAAACCATTGAAACATATTATCTAAGCTTTCTCTCACTAGAAATCCCTAGGAATTAGGCATAATTGGAACTTGCATCCTTCATGGAAGTTGTTCCAAATTGAAAGGAGAGTGACATATGTTGGAATTGGCTATCAAGGAGCCATAGAGTGCAAGCCGTGAGCCTTCAAAGATTCGGCCAAAGGGTGAACACAATAATTGGTATATTTTCTAATTTTCAATTTCATATATGTTAATGTATGAATGATTTTAAGTATGTTGATATATGTTTTAAGCATTGAAACATATTAAATCACCGTGATGTTGGTTAGGCCGAGAGTGAGTAATGAGATATTGATTTATGTCCATATGATTTTAAGGCATAAATGGATTAATGTACATGTGTTAATGATTATGGTGTAATTAGAATTAATCAATTTGATTAATTAATACATGTAATTAGTTGGCAATCAAGGTGTTTAATAAAATGCCTAAATGAACTATATGATGGTTCGGAATGTTGCCAACCAAGTGTTTGTGAAAATGCCTAAGTGAATTGGCTAGACAAATAGGCATGGATGGCATGCCATGGTGTAACCGAGGACATGGGTAGCTCTCGGCCATGGCATGTGGCCGAGAGGCCCAATGGGCCAAGCCTAAATATTTTAGGCCTAATATGATGTAATGGGTCTAGGACAAGCCCAATAAGAGTTGGTGGGCCCCATAAGCCCAATAGGCCCAACGAAAATGAATAGTAAAATGAAAATGGGCTTAAGGCATAGTTAGGCCCATTAAGGATTATTAAAGCCCATTAAAGGAAATAGACTGTATTTAATGTGAAATACAGTAGGAAAAGTGTAATTAACATAATAAATGGTTATATGCAGCTCCAGAGAGTATCGGAGGAGCAAATCGGACTGCTGAAACGAGCAGCGCAGAGAAAGTAAAATTTCTCGAGTGATTGCAGGTAAGGGACTTTTGTGAGTAGTTAGAGATACCTGCATATATTTTCATCTGCTTTTACATTCACTTAAGAGCTCTGAGGGTCAGAGAAAGTGAATAATAATTATTGCGACCCGATAGTGGCAAATTATGATTTTGCCCCTAGTTAGTCAAAAAGTAAACTTTTGTGAAAAGTTGTGAAAAGTTGTAAAAAGTATGGAAACCACTATTTTGAGTGTTTAACTGCTGTTTAGCAGGAGAATAAATAGATGGGCTAATGATTTTAAGGTTGATGTGAATTAAGCACACTTTATAGTGCTGATTTTGATGTTTTGTAAATCATCCCTTTTTAAAGAGCCATCTATCATATTTTGTGAGAATGAATCGTGCTGGAGCACAGCTCACACTGGATTTCATATATTTTCCACATACATTAGTGCTGGATTTTGATTCACACTAGATTTTCATGACATGCATGATAGAGTACTGGAGTTATTACTCGTACTCAGTTTTATATGATATATGCATGAGAGAGTACTAGAGCGATTAGTTCGTACTCGAGTTTTACATGAGATACATGACAGAGTACTGGAGCATTGCTCGTACTCGATTCTTCATGGTTTATACATGACATAGTACTAGAGCTATTGCTCGTACTTGATTTGATGATATTGTGCATAGCATGGTACTGGAGCTATTGCTCGTAGTTGATTTAATACATGAACTATGCATTGACCTAGTTGCTGGAGGTTTACTCGCACTAGAGTTGAGTTTGTGATGTGAAACGGCGTTTGAGCGAAGTGTCGACTGTGAGTCGCACTCAAAGGCCCGCACTGTATGTGATATATAATACATGTTACAAACCCATGCCCGCATCCTTGTGTGACTGAGTGTCACATTATGTGAGAGGATAGCCGCATGAGGGTATTAGAGATGTGGTATGATATTCTATGGTTTGAGGGCTAAGACCTATGGCAGGCACCCCAACTGTGATGTAGGGTCCACGGAGTACGTAGTACCGTGCGAATGGCATGGAGTACCTTGTCGTACCGTGCATTCGGCATGGGAGTACACTGTACCGTGTGGTGTTGTGGAGTTGAGGAGGATATAGTTGGCAGTTGTGATGGACTGACCCCCCTCCCGTTGCAGCCGTGATGCCCCGCACACCGAGATCTGTGTTGCTTGGGATCACATGTCGGATATGATCATAGTCTAGGATACTATTTACATTTCACCACAGAGTCTCACATGATATATCACATTGATTGACTGATTTAAATTGTGGACAGACCTGAGGGATGGGTCGGACTACGATTTTATGATGTGAATTATTTAATGCCATATTTATTGTGATTTAAATATACATGGCATGATTTACCTGAAGGCATGATTTATATAAAGATGCATTGTTTTGCACTATATGCCTACATTTGAGAAAGAGCATGATTTCTGTATATGGGATTTAATCTGTACAAGTATACATATATATATATATATATAATATATATATTTAAAGACATGCTTTTAAAGTGAGTTAAGGAAATAACGTTTTCAAGGCATAGCATTATTTTGAGTGGATAGTGTAGATATCTACTTGCTTGCCTGATTTCCTTACTGAGCGCGTTGTATGCTCACCCCCTTTTCTTTACATCTCTCTACAGAGTATCAGCAGTAGAGCGAAAGCTATTGAGGGATAGTATTCCTGAGTCCACCGCTATTTCCTATCGACCGCCAGGTATACAGATTTTGTACGGTTATGTATCTAAACATAGAAACAACACAGTGATGTATACGATATATATTATGGGGAATGTAATTGTGTTAGATTTTATATAATCTCAGTTACAGTCAGTAACAGTATATTGACATGTATGTATGATAATGGATAATGTGGTAAGTGAGGATTCTGACATCGAATCACAATCCAACCATTGAAGAGAGGAAAGGTAAGTTAAAAATGCGAAAAATTTGTAGTGGTTTTTGGTTATGTCATGGATTGAGAACGGGTCATGACAGTTTCACTTCTCCTCTGTCGACATTTAGAACTTGTCTTGGTTCTGTTTGGTTTCGTTTTATATTCACTATTTGCATTTGTTTTGCTCATGATTCTGCTGATGTTTACTATTGTTCAAGCAGGAGTTGGCTTGAAGGCATAATCAGTGCTGGCTGTGTATTGGAGATGGTGTATGATGCAGAGAGGGGCCAAGCCGAATGTTGGACATGCAAATCAGAGCAGCAGGATGTGGGGCAGGGAGCTACCCATGTAGCTGAGGAATGGTACTAGGATTCAGTGAAGCAGACAGAACCAGAGGACAGCAGTGGCTAGCGCCTGGATGCAGCAGTCGGACAAAAGCAGAGCAGCAGGCTGGACGTGCCTACTAGCTGGGCAGGCGGAGGACAGTGGCTTGGAGCAGAAGTAGCAGACAGCACTGTTGGCAGCACCTGGACAGCATCTGAAAGCAGAATTTGGAGAAGAACCATGAACAGTGCCAGTACACGGGACCACTCGGCTGGCATCTTTGTTAAGGCCATGTTTGGCTGAATTTCCTTTTTACAATTTAATGTTTAATGCACTTTTATTATTTTGATTGTTCCTTTTATTAGTTGTTAATTTAGGTTAATTGTTAAATGATAATTGTAGGTTAGTTCTAGTGTTTTAGTTTGTTAATTTAATTTTTAGTTTTAATTTTTAGTTAATAGTTAATTTTATATCATAGGTTTTAGGACTTAATTTTAGTATAGTATTTTATGAGTTGCGTTTATAATTAATTTAGATTTAATTTGTTTTATGCAATTGTAATTTAGTTTTCAGCTTAAAATTAAAAGTCCAAAAATACTAGTTCTCATCCATTATTTAGATTTTGTTTTATTATTTATAGTTAGATTTAATTTAAGATCATTTTATAGGTAGTTAATTTCTTAGTTAGGTTTAAGAATTTCTTTAGGTTAATAGAAGTTTTATTTTATTAGATTTTAGATTAGCTTAATTTGCATTTTTATTAAGTAGTTTAATTACATGCATATTTTATTTTTAGGATTATTTAATTTTAGTTTAATTAATTTTGTTTCTTATTTTCATATTTGCATTTTTAATTGCGTTAATTAATTTTAACTGTTTTAATTATCTTTTGTAGGTTGTTGCTTTTAATTACTCGGAGCTCTATGAGTAATTTTTAGCTCGGTTTCATTTTCTTTAGTTTATAATTTTTATTGTTTTCGGTACTTTTTAATTTTAGACTTAGTAGATCACCCACTGAAAAATTCATAATTTGTTAGAATATACTTAGGGTAAGATTAACTGGTATTTAATTAGGCTATTCAACTTCTCTGTGGGACGATAATCCAGGACTCAAATCCCGTTATTACTTGTACGACCTGTGCACTTGCGGATAGAATATCTAGGTCACTTAGAGTGGGCGTAGCTCGTATCAAAACCATGACATGGTTCGAAATTCGCATAAAACAATATAAAATCACATATATGATATCATAAGAATTTTAGTCCCTTAGACATATAAGATTCACAAAAATTCTGCAATGGAATTCGATAATAATTTCTTAATACTCAGCCTACAGAGTATAACAAAATAGTTTATCCCTAAGGCAGTTGATTGTTCACATACTTATACAAATGATTTTTACAAATAATTCAAATTGTTGTTGCTGTGGAAAGGGGGAGGCACACCTTTCCCTTTTTTTTTTTAAAATTTTAAATTTTTATTTTTTAAACCTTTTTTTTCTATAAATACCTATTATCATTTCATTTTTTTTCCTATACATTTTCTCTCAAAATATCTCTAACTCCAATTCTCTTTAATTCCAATTCTATTCAATTCTCTCATTCTAAATTCCTATTATTATTCTAGTTATTTCACTCAAATTCTCTATTCTCTACACTGACAATCCATTCACATTATTCTTTTTTATTTTCTAAACATAAATATAATTTATTTTTCTCTAATTCCTTACTTTTTACAATTTTACAAAGTTTTGTTCCTCCAACTTTCCATTTATATATATTTCTCCATTTATTTTTTTCCAAATTTTTAACTACATTTATTTAAAAAAAATACAAGATGTCAAATCTCCATTATCGTTGTTCATGTTCCATTTCTCGCCCTTTTAGTTCTACTTAAATCCCTAATTTGGGTGTATAATCTTTTAATGAATTTAAACTAGATATTCATCTGAAAGAGGAGATTCCTTCGGCACCAGTGGCTACTGGTGGTCAAACACAATCATCAACTCCTACCATCACCGTCGTTACTACAGCTACATCATCAAAATCAAAGAAGAACCACTCTAAAAAGAGCAAGGTATTAAAGTACTTCGACATTGTCCAAAAAGAAGGTTTAAACAAAGCTCAAGTTGTTTATAAATTATGTAAAGTGGATTATGCTTATACCTCTAGTGGAGGTGCTGGAGGTACAAGTGCGTACAAAAGACATTTAGTTAGTAGACATAACATTAATTTAGATGTAGAAGAAGATGAAATTAGGGAAGGTAAGCAAAATCAAATTAATTTATATAAAGATGGAAAAAAAATTATTTTTGGCAATAATAAAGCTAGGTGTGGTATAGTTAGATTTGTAATTAGAATTGAACAGTTATTCATAAAATGTAAAAAGTTGGATATTTATAATATGTTTGTCAATATTTACAACATGCATATAAGCAAATTTCTAGACACTACATCAAAACAAGTTTCTAGACAAACATTGAAAAATGATTGCATGCAAATGTTTCAAGAATAGAGAGAAGCTTTAAGGTATAATTGCATGCAAATGTTTCAAGAATAGAGAGAAGCTTTAAGGTATAACCTTAGTAATATATCATGTAGAGTTAGTAATCTAATTTTCCAAATTCACCTACCTCATGTAAAGAGTTCAAGGCAACAACTTCTTCTTCTAAAATACCACTAAAGTCATCATATTTATAAAGAACATAAGGAAAGTCGACATACTCACTTTTATAAAGTCAAGAGTTTACTTTTATATTGAAAAAACCAAGAATGTCGACTTCCTTACATATATTTTTGCCAAAAACGATTCCTTTATATATATTTACACTATTGTTGACTTCTTCTTTAATAAGAAAGGAGTTGTGAAATCTTTAAAATCTTCAAAGGGGATATTGGTTTCATTCTTCAAATTGTGGACTAATGCTACCTCAAGGTTGTCCTTCTTATTAAACTAAAGGAATTGACTTGTTAGATCATCAGTGACATCAATTCCAAAAACAACATGCTCATCACTAAAATATCTCGTGGCATAAAAAATATTAAATTTGACAACTTCACCATCAAATTACATTGTTAGAGTTCCATTATGCACATCAATTTTAGCCATGGATGATTTTAAGAAAGATCTTCCTAAGAGTATAGGTGCAAAATTAGGTGAATTATCATCTTTCATATTTAACACATAAAAGTCAGCAGGGAATACCAATTCATTAACTTGCACTAAAACATCCTTAATAACACTATCATGATATTCATTAGATATATAGCTAATTGAATAATTACACCAATCTCATTCAATGGTCTCAAATTCAAAGTTTTAAAAATTAAGAAAGAGATAACATTAATGGATGCGCCTGTATCTATCATGCATTTTTCAAATCTAACATCACTAATTTTACAAGGTATAGTGAAGATGCCAAGATCCTTACACTTTTAGGAGGAGAGCTTTCTTTAGGTGACAAAAGAGACATTCTCCCCTACACTTACTTTTTTGTTACCTTGTAGCTCCCTCTTATTGCTGCACAACTCTTTAAGGAATTTGGCGTACCGAGGCACTTGCTTATTAGTTTCAAGCACTCGGATGTTGACTTCCACCTTTTTAAAAGTCTCTAAAATCTCTTTGTCCTTCTCTTCCTTCGTGGATTTAGCCAACCTACTAGGAAAATGAGGATGGTGAGAGCTAGTAGTAATAAGAGCTTTACTTACCAAAGGGCAAAACATAGGTGAAAACTTAGGTTGCACTGTGATGGCCCCTTTTTACCAAAAATCGCTACAAAGTTTTCACTTTTTCCTTTCCTTTCCTGGTCGTGAACATTCTTATCACCAAACAGTTGGGCTATGAGTCAGTATTAGTCACCCTTTACCATCTACAATGTCATCTATCATCTATCTTTTAATTTATTCACAAGCAAACATATATACTTTATAATTGAGGTTCTATACTTGTACGTGTTTACTAATATTTACATCCCCATATTACATTCCAAAATGATTACTGCGCTATTACATGTTTAGATACAAAATGATACCACTGTGTCTACCTCTCGGTGATGGGAAACAACGGATACTAGGATGCAAGTCCTCAGCCACTCACTAACTATTGTGTGCACTCTGTAGATGGGGAAAATGAAAGGGATGAGCTCACTAGCTAAGGTAATAATACAAACAGGTAGATAACTACACTATCTACATGCTTATAATGTCATGATATAAAATCGTTTACATCTAGAGCATGAGGTAAGACTAAAACGATGCCACATGTATATATTTATCATATAAGATAAATCATGAAATCAAACATATAAAATAAACATGAAAAAATCATCATGTTTGACATCTCATGCTCGTCACATTAAAACTTATCAATTTCATCATAAAACAACCACATCAAGGCTAAACCCATCCCTCGGGAATACCTTGATCCATTAAATCACATTTCATTTAAAAAAAACATAAATCGGGGCATCACCCCTCCTTCGGGCCAGCTCTGGTCTATTTAGACCGTATGATATCATTTGAGGCATGTAGGTTATTGTATGAAAAATCTAGGACTATGGCCATACTATGTCCCTGTGATCCCAGGCTATAAGGATCCCGGTGCGCGAAGTATCACAACTGCAACGGGAGGTGGGGTCAAATCCTACCTGCCAGAATATCAAGTCACATCAGCTAGTCTTCATGACTATATGGTACAACGTACTCCGTGTGACATACACGATATAACGTACTCGATGGACCCATATTATAGTCTGGGGGTGCCTACCGTAGGTTTTATCCACCCTATACTATGTCGATAACCAACCCATGTCTCAAGGTACACGTACAAGCATATCATCTTTCTGTGACACACAGTCTACAGGAGGCTCTAACACAACTCTATGCATGTCACATCACGTCTAGTGCAAGCAAAACTCCAGTACGACGCCATGCATATCATGATATCTAAAATCTCGAGCGAGCGAAGCTCCAGCACAGTTTTATACACATATAAAAATTCTCGTACGAGCAAGGCTCCAGTACAACTTTTTATGAGTAATAAATCAGTAAAATTTAGTGCGAGTAAGGCTCCAACTCTTTTTACTCGTATAAATATGATAGGTGGCTCAATTTTGATAAAACATATTAAAAATCGCAATCGGTACTTAACCTGTACCATTTCGTATAAATCATGAAATCAATAGCCAACCTATGCGTAAATTTGCTTAAATCGAAGCAATACATTCATATAAAACATCAAAACATGATAATCATACAATTTATTAGCCTCACTACCCTTTTCGTAAATTTTACTCCTAGGGGCAAAATTATCTTTTTTCATTGATGCCCCGATTTTCACAAAAAAAATATTATTTTATTTCTAGATACTTTAAGAAATTCTAGGCCTTGTAAATCCCCTCAAAATACATATAGATATTTCTAAGCACTTACAAAATTCCCTTACCTCGAATCACGTCGAGCGCGTAGTTAAATTCCATGTCGGAGGCTCGTTCAATCCGATTTGCTCCTAATCCAGTCTATGGAGCTGTAGATAATTATTTATCACGTCAATTTAACCTAATAAATATAATTCTCGCTTTTAATATAGTTGATTTAACTAATTGGGCCAATTAACACTTATTAGGCCACCGGTGGGGCCTACAATTTAAATTGGGTTGATTGCTACACATGCTTAGCCCGTTACGAATGTTTGGCCGAATATCTAGCCTAACATCGCCATCGCGTTATCTTAAGAATTTTCTAGTCTTTTTGGATAGTTTATAGTATCATTCATGACAATCAATTTTAAATTCCATAATATAAATAATTTTATATGAAATTAATCCGTAACTTACGCGCTGAATTTCTAACGCGCATTATTATACAAATTATCGTAATTGAGATTCACTTATCTGAGATTCCATTATAGTATGCAAATCGAGGTTCAATTAAACTCTCGTCCATCGCCTTTTGTCGCGGTTCACAGTTATAAAAATTAAATCGATCAATTTCGACCGTTTACCGGCTTATCCTTAATCTCAAGGCGTTATCGAATTTTTCTTCCTTTTTTTCTCTTTGCTGAACCAGTTCAGACCAGTTCGATCCGTTTCAGTTCCACCTTTGCTGTTCGAAGCTCTACCAGTCGGTTCTTCGCCGGCTTTCACTTCCAGCTGGTTCGTCTAGCCACGCGAAGCACGGATCTGGTGGTGGCCACGCTTGGCTGAAACGGTTCAGACCAGTTCAGTCTGTTTCAATTTCACCTTTGCCGTTCGAAGCTCTGTCGGTCGGTCCTTTGCTGGCTTCCACTTCTATCTGGTCCGTCTGGCCACGCGAAACACGGATCTGGTGGTGGCCACGCTCGGATGGATGGCGATGAGGCCTGTTCGACCTTCTCCTTTTTCGGCATCACTGCCCTCTCTCCTCCTCGAAGTTGTCGACTGTTTCTCCAGTCAATTCCTTCGTCAATCGACGCGCCTAAACCTGGGGAACCTTCGATCAGCTTGGTCTGAGGTCAAATCAACGCCAACACCGAAGAATCCTCTTCTTCCTCTTTTGATTTCTCTTCATCCGATCTACGTTTTTCGATGATTGGGGCACGCGTGACGACTCTGTGAAGTCCTTCGACGTCGATCTTACTTTGTCGGTCTTCCCTCTCTTTGTGTTGCCACCGTTCGTCGAGAACCAGGGGATCGGCTTGTCCGATCCCTGATGCTGCTTAGGTCGCGCAACTATATCTTATTTTAATATAATATAATATAATAAAATTGACAAATATCTTATTTTTCCCAAAATATCCCATTATTTATTTATTTTTATTTTATTTTTATTTTTTTGAAATTATTTTTTTCCATATTTTCAAGATAAAGTCTCAAGGTGGAAAAATTTTAGTTTTCACAATAATTTCGTATCTTGATCAATTGGTTCTGAAATTCAATTATTTCTTATTTATTGATCAAGATTTCATGAATCCATGTTTATAATAATAACTTCTTAAAAATTGACACCGAATTATTGGATCTTACATTCCTCCCCTCCTTAAGAAATTTGGTCCTCCAAATTGAGCCAGATCAGTCTATGAACAACTTCGGGTACTTCTCATGTATCATACTCTCCAATTTCCATGTGGCTTTTTTCGGAGTGTGGTACTGTCGAAGGATTTGAACTAAATGGATCGTCTTAAATTGTAGCGTTTTCTCCTTCCTATCTACTATCTAAATCGATTTCTTTACATACTACAGGTTCTCATTGAGCTCCGATGGCTCATATCTAATCCCATGTGTCGGGTCCGGATGGTATCTCTGAAGCATCGAAATGTGGAAGACATTGTGGACGTCTGCTAATTCAGGTGGTAACGCCAACTTACAGGCCTTATCTCCCACTCTATCTAATATTTAAAAAGGGTCTAATATAACGAGGATTCCATTAATCTCTCTTCTCGAATCTGGTTATACCTTTAGAGAGAGAAACTTTCAGAAATACTAATTCACCTACGGTGAATTCCAATGGCCTCCGTCTCGTGTCAGCATATCTTTTCTGTCTGCTCTGAACTGTTCTTAATCTCTCACCTATCGACTAAACATCCTCAAAGGCTTGTCTTAACAAATCAGGAGGAAATATTTGTCTGTCACCCATTTCTCCCTATCCAATCGGGGAACAACAACTACGACCATACAATGGTTTTTCGATACTCGAGTAATAACTATTATTGTAGGCAAATTTGACTAATAACAAATGATCATCCCAGGAGCCTTTCAAATCCATTTCGCATGCTCTCAACATATCCTCTCATGTCTGGATGGTTCTCTTTGATTGACGATCAGTTTGAGGATGGGAAGATGTTCTAAAACTCAATTGGGTTTCCATGGTTTCCTGAGAATGTTCCCACCAGTGGGAAGTGAAGCGAAAATCCCTATCTGATACAATGCTCACTGGAATGTTACATGGTATTCCCCAATCTCCTTTACGTATCAATCCGCCCACACACTCAGAGTATCTGTGGATTTCATAGCCCGAAAGTAGGCTAACTTAGTCAATTTGTCCATAATCACCCAATTAACATTATGGTTTTGTCGGGTCCCTGGGTAAGCCCATAACAAAATCTATAGTAACGTGCTCTCATTTTCATGTCGATATAGGTAGAGGCTACAATAACCCTATAGGCTTCTGATGCTGTACCTTAATCTGCTGACATACAAGACACTTCGCTACAACTCTATAATGTCTCTTTTCATGCCTGACCACCAATACCCTTTTAGAGATTTTGATACATTTTATTACTCCCCCGATGCACTGTATACCTCGACTAGTGAGTTTCTATCAATAATAATCTCATCAACTATGGGTCCTTGGGAACACTTATTCTGCCTCTGAACCTCAATAAGCCATCATCACTCACTGTGAACTCTGTCATTGTACCCCTCTGAATCTGACTCACACTATTGACACCCTGCCGATCATCACGCTAAGCCTGTCAAATCCGGTTCTAACCTCAGGCTAGTAGTCACATAATCACTATCAGTATCAGAAGGGATTACATCTCTACTGAGGCTCACAAGCTGCTCTAACAGCTCACGCTCCCTGACCATCATATGTGATACCCTCCTGAGGCTCTTTCTGCTCAAGGCATCAGTCACTACATTAGCCTTACCTGAATGGTACAATACATCACAATCATAGTCTTTCAAAAGCTCTAACCCTCTTTGTTATCTCATATTCAACTATTTCTATGAAAACAGATACTAGAGCTTTTATGATAAGTGCATACCTAAAATTTCTCACCGTATAAGTATTGGCGCCTTGCCTTCAGTGCAAACACTATGGCTACCAATTCTAAATCATGGGTCGGATAGTTTCTCTCATGGTCCTTAACTATCGAGATCCATAAGTGACTATCTTCCCATTTTACATCAGTATACAACCTAATCTTTGTTTTGAGGCATCCATATATACTGAGAAACCTCTTGAGCTGTTGGGTATGGTGAGAATTGGTGCGGTGGTCAGTTTATGCTTCAATTCACCAAAACTCATAGAAGCTACTTTCACACTTATCATCCCACTTAAATACAACCTTCTTCCGAGTGAGATGTGTTAACGGAGCAGCCCATTTTGAGAAATCCTTAACAAATAATCTGTAAAATAGTTTTCAATTACTGCTCATGATCTTCCCTGGACTTCGAATATACCAACATATCATTGATAAAGATGATAACAAATCGATCTAGGAAAAGTTTAAATACCTCTTTCATTAATGTCCTAACGAGTACAGAAAATTGTCTTGAGCACATCCACATTTTGAATCCTCAACGGATGATACTCAGACTTCAAATCGATCTAAAAAAAGATCCTTGCTCTTCGAAACTGATCCAATGGATTATCAATAATGGAAGCAAACACTACTCTTGATGGTAGCCTCATTCAACAACCAATAATTAATACATAGTCGGATACTTTATCTTTCTTTTTCACAAATAGGATTGATGCTCCTCGTGGTGAGATATGGTACGAGCTAAACGTATTGTCTGCAAGTGCACGGGTCGTACAAGTAATAATGAGATTTGAGTCTCGGATTATCATCCCATAAAGAAGTTGGTTAGCCTAATTAACTACCGGTTAATTTTACCCTAAGTATATCTTGGCAAATTATGATTTTTTTTCAGTGGGTGATCTACTAAGTCTGAAATTAAAAGTACTGAAAATAATAACAACTATAAAATAAGGAAAATAAAATCGAGCTAAAATTACTTACAGTGCTCCAAGCAATTAAAAGCAAATACCTACAAAAATAATTAAAACAATTATTAATTAACGCAATTAAACTAAAATGCAAATATGAAAATAAAAAAACAAAATTAATTAAAGTTCAACTAAAATTTAAACAAACTTAAAATAAAAATGCATGTAATTAAACTAATAAAAATTGCAAATTAAACTAACCTAAAATCTAATAAAAATGAAGACTAAATTAAAAATGCATGAAACACGTTTAATCTAAATTAATTCTAAATGCAACTCATAACATACTAAACTAAAATTAAGTCCTAAAACATATAATATAAAATTAACTACTAACTAAATTAAAACTAACAATTAAATTACTATAACTAACCTATTTAACAATCAACCTACTTAACAACTAATGCAAGGAATGTAAATACTAATAAAAATGCATTAAACTATAAAATGGCTAAATTGAATTATGGCCAAACATGGCCTTAGAACAAATCAGCAACCAAGTGGTCCCGAACTGCACTGTACACGTTTCTTCAACATTTTGCTGCCCAGGCGTGTCCATCTCCTGCTCTGCAACATCCACCAACTCTGCTCTCTGTTCCGTACACAGCATCCTTCCCTGCAATAAGCATAGCACGTTTCCAACTGCTTCAGCTATTCTCAATGCAGAGAAGAGTCCCGCAAGCTTACAATAGTAGCTCCTGCTCTCGATCTTGTCCTGTGCTCTGCTAGTCACATGTTCTGCATTCTGGTTCTGTTGTCCTATGTTGTTGGCACCAGCACCATGCACCTGCCCGAGCTCATTCCTTGCCCAACTGCTTCCTGCCCAGACCTGCTCTACACCAGCCCTGCTCTGCTGCACCACACGTTCTCGGCATGCTCCAACTTCATTAACATCCTGCTTCTCTGCTACTGCTCAACTTAGCAGCTGCTACTATCTTCAATGTTGGTGTGGCTTGGTCATCATCTGTAACAACATGACAGAACGCATACAAGGAACTCCCCGATAAAATCAATGGTTCGTAGCAAGCAAAATACAAAACAACAAATGGAAGAACTCAGCAGAACTAATGAACAGAAAACGAAATAAGCTGGACCCGAGCTTTAAGCACAAAGCTTTGCACCCTTCAAGACTTTAGCTACAACCTGCACATCCATATCCAAACTCATTCACAGTAGTTTGGTACTGGTGACAGACCACATCTATGAACTTGCAGCTACCAATTACTAGATTAATGCAGAATGAAAGCATGCAATGAGAATAAACAGTACAAAGCTTCCAAAACAGAGCATTACAGAGGATGAGCATCGGTCCCTGTCAAAAAAGAAAACTGGAAACTTTCACCGAGATAACACCATCAGCTGGCAACACTCAATGCAATGTAGAAAGCCGCTAGATTCCATAAACCTATTGATGCAATAAGAAAAGTGATTAAACTAACATGACCCTAGTAGAAAATAAAAGTGCAGGAGATGGAACTAAAAAAATGGCAAATGAAGATCAACAAAATAAAAGCTATCATGAAAGAATTAAAACATCTGGTGCATAAACCTGAGGAAGGATCATGGCCACTATCACCAGCCACCTATCTCTCCCACAACGTGAGGCACACAGTAGCAAAAAAGCATTAAAATTAAAGGTGCAAACCGAGACTTCATTGAACAATAACGAAACAAAAAACAACTACAAACAGGAAGCAAACTGAGAGCTTACAACTAGGAAATAGAAGCTATGTAGTAGACTGAAAAATAGGAGTAATGACTTAAACAAAAACCAAGCAAAAGGATAAACAATGATGGCTGTTAAAATAAACATGAAACCAATAGGAAAGCTTCTAAAAACAAGGAAAATAAATTAAAACTATTCTAACACTACTCCTAACTTACTCCTACTCTAAAACTACTTAGTTTCCTTCAATTGCTATCATGTCTTATTTATACACACACTTAGGGGTACAATTGTAATTTTTCCATCCTAGATGAGTTGACATTGTTTGGCTACTTGTCTTCACACCATTGGTTCCATGAAAAGATATTTCCATGTCATCTGTTTTCTTATCCAATTGGATGTGCTAGGTGGCATGGCTCCTGTAGTCCGCGTGGTCCAATCTCGATTTTAGCCAAATTTCAATCCATTTTCTGTCGAAATTTTCCAAATTCATCCGGATTTAATTTATCTACAAACATGAGAATTTTAGTCAAAATGAGGGGATAATTAACAAAATAATTTGGGGATTAAAATAATTAATTAAGAAATTAAGCATAAATAATTCTATTTTTGTAGAATTATCAAGATACTCAGTCTGATGAACCACTTATCTAATAACTCTTGTAATTGCTTCTTTAGTCCTTTCCAGTTCCACTAGTGCCATTTAAAATAGTGGTTTGGATACTGGCTCAATACTAGGTACCAAATCAACACAAAATTTCATCTCTTTATCTAGTGGTAACCCTGGTAAGCCATCAGGGAAGATATCAGGAAACTCCCTGACTACTGGAATGTCTCTCAATTCTGGATGTGCCCTACCCATATCAACCACATAAGCGATGAAACCTTTATATCGTTATTCATTCCATTAGTACAATCATTCACTCCTTTAGATACAACCATTACATTCTTTCATCACTTGTCAAAACATATTATACACTTTTCAGGGAGGAAAAATCAATATCTTAGAATCGCAATCTAATCTGCAGCTGACCAATCTATTCCCTATATTACATCAAAATCATTGGTATTCAATTGAATAAGATTGGTTGACGTATCCTTTTCCCTCATTTTCAACTTCAATCTCTACATGCATATTCAGTTAGCTGACTATCCTTCATTGGGGTGCTAACTATCAGTATTTTGTCTAAGGGTATAGGCTTCACATATTTCACTAACTTATATGCAAATGAAGGCGATATGATAAATGTGTGGCACCAGGATTAATTAAAACAATTGCTTCAATATTAACAATCAAAATGGTACCTTCCACCACATCAGATGAAGCATCAATTGTGTCTTGGTCCAAGGCATACACTCGCCCTCGACCAACAGCGTATTTCCCCATTCTCTTCAGCTGTGGCCTACTTTTTTCAATGCAGAGGTATCAGCAGGGGCTTTCTCAAGCTCTTTTCCTTTTTGTGAGATCTGAGAATTTCAGACATATTTGAATGATGTAATATGAACTTGAAGTATAATTTATTGAGCTAAGTGAATTGGGGAATGATAATTGGAGATTTATATGTTAAGTGTTTGAAATAAGTATGAAGTTATGAGGACAGATCGATCTGGGAGAAGGAAAGATAGATCTGGTGAGTTAAAAATGACAAGGAAGGAAGAATTTAAGGAGCAGATCGATCTCCAATGGAAGAGGATCGATCTCCTTATGATTCTGTTTGAGAGAAGATCGATCTCATGAGGAAGAGATCGATCTCCAAATGATTCTGTTTGGGAGAAGATCGATCTCCTCAAGGAGCATATCGATCTCATAAAGCAATAAAGAGATCGATCTCACCCCTCGACAGATCGATCTCCTAGGCATAAATTACCCCAAATCGTCCCAAAAATTCAAATGCAGATCGATCTCATCAAGAGCCAGATCGATCTCTTACCCTTAGCCTATATAAGGAACTCCTGTTTTTCTCCTGCAATCTCACTTTCTCTCTCTTCCAACCCCCATTTTCATCGAAACCTACCTTTCTCACTCATCCAAAGCACCCATTTTCGTCCAAATCAGAAGTTATTTCCTCATCAAAGGGAGAACAACATACTTGAAAATCGAAAGACGGATCGAATCGAGGCAAGAGATAAGCTCTCCACAAGTTTTGGGTAATTTCTAAACCTCGATCTTGATATTTGAGATGATTTCAATGATAATGGTTGTTGTCATTGTGCTGAAATAGCTGAAAAATGATTAGGGATTGATGAAATTGCAATGTGGTTGGAGTGATAATGATATTTAGCAATTTTGGAAATTTGAGCTATAAATAGAAATTTAGATAATGTGGTGAATTAGCATAGATAATTGGCATGAGAAATGTAGAACGTTGAGATGTTGTGAATGAGAGTGTAGTTTGGGGTAGAGTTACGAGAATCAAGAGATTTGAGGTGTTATGAGCAATTATGCTCGATTTTGAGAATTGAGGTTGATGAGATAATTGAGTATTGATGTTCTAACATTGTTTTGACAGCTCGAGAGTTCCAGAGTGGAATGCGAGGCTAGTCCGTAATACGGAGGAAACGATTGCAATATACGAGGTGCAAAGAGGTAAGGGAAACTAAACCATTTGTGTATGTGATTTGCGAACTATTATAGCATGAATTGTGATTTATAAAACAAGCATGTTAAGTGTTGTGTTGTGATACAATTGCACACGATTTTTATAGCCGATTGGAGCCCAATGTTTTTATGAGTTTATAACTGGGCTCTACGTTAAGGCAATATTGAGATTTGAGAAATGTGTGCATGCTTTGCCGGTTGGGACTCGGTTTCAATATGTTTTGTGTTGAGTACAAAACGGTTTTGAAATGAGTTTTATGAGAGAAAAACCACTATGAGTTCTACATGAAGGCAAACTAGTCTTATGTGATTAAGACTTAGGTGTGTAGTTTTGAGTACACACCGGGCATTGCTCTGGTAGCATGTAAGCCCGATTTTTCTCCGTTCTGGTAATGTGAGAATAAACCATTCTGTGGCTATGCCACGTATACTTGGTGGCCGTTGCCACGTGAGAAACCCTACTTGGTGGTCGTTGCCACGTGAGAAACCCTACTTGGTGGTCGTTGCCACGTGAGAACCCCATTTGGTGGTCGTTGCCACGTGAGAAACCCTACTTGGTGGCCGTTGCCACGTGAGAAACCCTATTTGGTGGCCGTTGCCACTTGAGAAACCCTATTTGGTGGCCGTTGCCACGTGAGAATCCTAATTGGTGGCCGTTGCCACGTGAAACCCTATCCTATGGTTGTGCCATGTGTGAATTTAAATCATTGGCTATGCCACGTGTGTTTAGTGGCTATGCCACGTGTGAATTTAAATCAGTGGCTATGCCACGTGTGTTTAGTGGCTGTGCCACGTGCTTTATTATTACAGTGATTTTATCACGTTAATTGAGAAAACGTTTATCGCATTATTTTCACATGCTTTGTTATTGCTCTAGACTGAGCCTTTTTACTTCATGTTTTCACGTGATTTGAGACATGAGAATGTCGTTTTGAGTACTTTCTTGCTATGGTTTTCAAATGAGATTAATGAGTTTCACATACAAATAAATATTTTGTGATGTGCATTTTGGTTTATAAAATGAGTCCCTTACCCCCTTTACTGAGCGATTTAGAAGCTCACCCTGTTTTCTTTCCCCCCAGATTTCTTCAAGTGAAAAGGGTTTTCCTACGACGTACGGAGTAGTGGCTAGTGGAGGACTTGAGCTCCAAGCCATATATTGTATTTTGAGGTATCTTTTATCTTTTCATGTACCTAGACAATTACTGTAATTGCAGACACTTGATGTATAACATTATATGGGATGTATTAGGATTAATTAACTTGAGATCAAGTAATGTATATGATATGATATATACTATTTAATGACGAGATCCCGAGGTATGATATAGGTGATGATGTATGACACTGCACAGGAATGCACTCTTAATTGTGAATTAATAAGTAAAAAGTTTTAAAATTACCCTATTTTTCGCGTTTCCAGGGCGTGACAGAGTTTTCTTGGTATCAGAGCTTAGGGTGTCTATTACTGTCTGTGTCAGTTAAGTGAAATAGAATACATCCCAAGTGTCTGTAATAGTCTGGTCATGAACTGAAATTGAGGATTGAGATTTCAATCGATTCTGATATGTACGCGTAGGAGACGAGTTAAGATAGAGAATGAGTGGACGACGAGGTCGTTCGAGGAGGCAGGCAGAGTCCCCTCCGCCACCTGTCCCACAACCAGAGAGTCCTAACTCTCGATTTAATCGGATTGAGACCAATGTGAGGCAAGGTTTTGAGCAGATGGCAGCGTTATTCGCGCAACACTTTAGAATTAATGCCTCGGGTACTACTCCTACACCACCACAAGGACCTCCCATACCCTCAGTACAGATGGACCCAATACCTCCCGTCACTCAGCCTGATGATAGAAGTATGGTCCGACTGAAGGATTTTCTGAAGATGAATCTGCCCGCATTTAAGGGAAAGAAGGATCCTATAGAGGCTTAGGAGTGGCTGACGGAGTTGAGAATTATATTTGATTATCTGGGGTGCACCGATACTGAGAGGGTCAGTATGAGTATCTATATGTTGAAGGGGAGAGCTCGAGATTGGAGGGGTACTACCCAGGGTATTCTGATGCCTCGCCAGGATGTGATTGGTTGGGAAGAGTTTTAGACAGCCTTTAGGACCCAATATGTACCACGAGCCACCCAGAGAAAGAAACAGGCCGAGTTTTTGAGTTTGGTACAGGGTGACATGTCTGTGGATGACTATGAGAGCCAATTCACCGCGCTATTGAGATATGACCCAGAGACCTTTAAGAATGAAGAGCTCCGCACAGAGAAATTTGTGTATGGATTGAAGCCCCATCATCAGAGATAGATTGATAGGGCTATGTATTACTGAGTTTGGAGATACTCTGAGACGAGCACAAGAGATTGAAAGAGGAATTGAAATGGTACAATCCCAGAATGAGCTCAGAGCGGTGAATAGAGATAAGGGCAAGAGGCCAGCGATTTTCCAAACAGAGGATCGGAAAGGTTCCTTCAGAAGAGGAAGGATTGAGGTACAGAAGGGCAGATTAGAGAGACCCACAGGTTACCCTAACATTAGAGAGACCCCTCGAGATGTCAGGCCTGAGACAAGGTTTTGCAAAAATTGTGGCCGAATGCATGAGGGAAGTTGTACTGGGTCGATCCATGGATATTTTAGATGTGGAGACATGGGTCACATGGTGAAGGATTGCCCTCAACCTCAGAAACCACATGTCTTGGAGCCCACTAGACAACAGCCTCAGAGAGTAAATCCCCCGAGACGGGCCACTGCTGCAGAGAAAGGAAAGAGACCTGTTACCCAGGGACGTGTGTTTGCCCTAGATAAGGAGACTGCTGACACTTCTGCAGAAACTATAAGAGGTACACTCTCTGTCTGTAATCATAAGGCTCATGTGTTGATTGATTCAGGATCCAAGTATTCGTTTATTTCTGAGCATTTTGCATGTAGATTAAACTTAAAGTTTGAACCTCTAGAATATATACTACATGTAAATACCCCTATGCGTGAATCCCAGAGAATTGAGTTAATCTGTAGAGGATGTGAGATAAAGGTGGGAGATAGAGGGATGTTAGCAGATCTAATCATGTTGAATATACATAGATTTGATGTAATTTTGGGAATGGATTGGTTGGCAGCCAATCGAGTGAGCTTAGATTGCTACACTAAGGTTGTAACTTTCTCCCTACCTGAACCTTACAGTGTACGATTGAGATATTGAGAAAATGAATATATGGAATTCTAGTAAGTAATTTGAGAATTTTGATATTATTTTAGAGAATATTAAATATGATTGTTCATGTGAAGGTTATGAGACACTCATCTCAGACGATGAGCGGGAACATCTAAGGATTGAGGATATACCTGTGGTGTGTGAATTTCTGGATGTTTTTCCAGATGAATTGCCAGGTTTACCACCAGAGAGAGAGCTAGAGTTTACCATTGATTTGGTACCAGATACTCAGCCGATCTCTAAACCTCCCTACAGGATGGCATTAGTAGAACTTGAGGAATTGAAGAAACAACTACAGGAGTTATTGGATCAAGGGTTCATTAGGCCCAGTGTTTCACCGTGGGGAGTACCGGTTTTATTTGTCAAGAAGAAGGATGGTAGTCTCAGATTATGCGTAGACTATCAGTTGTTGAATAAAGCCACGGTGAAGAATAAATACCTATTGCCCAGGATTGATGATCTACTTGATCAGCTGAGAGGGGCATCGGTCTTTTTTAAGTTTGATTTGAGATCGGGCTATCACCAATTGAGGATCAAGGAAGAAGATATTTCGAAGACGGCCTTCAGGACGAGGTATGGCCATTATGAATTTTTGGTGATGTCCTTTGGATTGACGAACGCCCCTGCAGCATTTATGAGATTGATGAACGAGGTGTTGAGAGACTATCTGGATAAATTTGTGATAGTCTTTATTGATGATATCCTGGTATACTCTCAGTCGTATGAGGAGCATGCACAGCATTTGTGGTTAGGACTACAGATACTCCGAGATAAGCAATTATATGGAAAGCTTAGTAAGTGTGAGTTTTGGCTGGATCGGATAGCTTTCCTTGGTCATATGGTTTCAGAGGAAGGAGTATCAATAGACCCAAGCAAGGTGGAGGCTGTGCTTAATTGGGAGAGACCGAGGATAGTTACTGAGGTACGAAGCTTCCTTGGTTTGGTAGGGTATTACAGAAGATTTGTGGAAGGATTTTCCCGGATTGTCGCCCCTTTGACTAAGCTCACGCGCAAAGAGACTTCATTTATATGAACTTATCAATGTGAGCTCAGTTTTCAAGAATTAAAGAGGAGGTTGACAACGGCACCTGTGTTAACTATTCCTGAGGGGTCAGGAGGATTTTCGGTGTATAGTGATGCATCTCATCAATGATTGGGGTGTGTGCTTATGCAGCACAGAAGAGTGGTCGCATATGGATCGCGACAGCTGAAAGACCATGAGCGAAATTACCCCACGTATGATTTGGAGTTAGCCGCTGTGGTATTTGCTTTGAAGATCTGGCGACACTACTTATATAGGGAAAGATTCCAGATCTTCACTGATCACAAGAGTTTGAGATATCTCTTTGATCAGAAAGAGTTAAACATGAGACAAAGGAGATGGATGGAACTCCTTAAGGATTATGACTGCGAGATTCTATATCATCCGGGCAAGGCGAATGTGGTTGCTGATGCCCTGAGCAGGAAGAGTATGATATCTACTATGATGATCAGGGAATGGGACTTACTGGAGTAGTTTGTCGAACTTCGGATCAGAGTTAAAGAGATAGAGACTGGATTTGTGGCTAGCTTGCGAATAGAGCCCAGGATCATGGATCAGATTAGAACTGAGCAGCGCAGTGATCAAAGATTGATAGATATGGTTAGCCAAGCTGAACAGAGTTCGCAGTCGGATCTCACAGTTAGTGAGGATAGATTGTTGAGATTCAGAGGACGGATTTGTGTACCGAACGATGATACCCTGAAGAGACAGATACTAAGAGAATCCCACTGCTCGCGATGCACCATGCACCCAGGGAGTACTAAGATGTACCGACACTTGAGAAAGGTGTATTGGTGGAGTGGTATGAAACGAGACGTGGCAGAGTATGTGGCCAGGTGTTTAGTATGCCAGCAAGTGAAAACTGAGCATCGAAAGCCCAGAGGACTACTACAGCCCTTACCTGTACCTACATGAAAATGGGAGCATGTCACTATGGACTTTATTATGGGTTTACCGAGGACCCAAAGAGGTCGTGACGCTATATGGGTTATAGTGGATACTGACCAAGAGTGCCCACTTCCTTGCCATCAAGAGCACATATACTGTGGATGCCTTAGCTGAGCTGTATGTCAGCGAGATAGCTAGATTACATGGGGCTCCAGTGAGTATTACTTCTGATAGAGATTCCCGATTTACTTCTAGATTTTGGACCCAGTTTCAGGAGTCCATGGGATCTCGATTGAGTTTCAGTACTGCCTATCATCCTCAGACAGATGGTCAGTCAGAGAGGACTATTCAGACCCTGGAAGATATGTTGAGGGCATGTACGATGGATTTTAAGGGATCATGGGATGATCACCTGCCCCTAGCAGAGTTTGCATACAATAACAGCTATCATGCGAGTATTGGAATGGCACCTTTTGAGGCTCTATATGGTAGGAGGTGTAGATCCCCTGTAGCTTGGGAAGAAGTCGGTGACAGAAAGATAAATGCGCTCGAGCTTGTTGAGCAAGCCGTACAGAGTGTGAAACTCATATGTGAGAGGTTACTGGCTGCACAAAGTAGACAGAAAAGCTACGCGGATGTGCCTAGACGGCCACTCGAGTTTGAGGTTGGTGATGCAGTATTTCTAAAAATATCACCGAGTAAGGGTATCGTGCGATTTGGGAAGAAAGGGAAATTGAGTCCTCGATACGTAGGACCATTCGAGATTCTTGAGAGAGTGGGAGAGGTAGCTTACAAATTAGCATTACCCCCACAAATGTCCGGAATACACAATGTTTTTCATGTGTCTATGTTGAGGAAGTACCACACTGACCCTTCTCATGTTATAGAGTATGATGAGATGGACATACAGGAGGATATGAGCTACACTGAGGAACCCGTCCAGATTCTCGATAGAAAGGAGAAGGTACTGAGAACCAAGAGCATCCCATTAGTGAAAGTTTTGTGGAAACATCACTTAATGGAAGAGGCAACGTGGGAACTAGAGAGTCTCATGAAGGAGAAATACCCCCATCTATTCGAATAGTTGAGTTGAATTTGGAGGACCAAATTCTTTTAAGGTGGGGAGGATGTGAGATCTGAGAATTTCAGACATATTTGAATGATGTAATATGAACTTGAAGTATAATTTATTGAGCTAAGTGAATTGGGGAATGATAATTGGAGATTTATATGTTAAGTGTTTGAAATAAGTATGAAGTTATGAGGACAGATCGATCTGGGAGAAGGAGAGATCGATCTGGTGAGTTAAAAATGACAAGGAAGGAGGAATTTAAGGAGCAGATCGATCTCCAATAGAAGAGGATCAATCTCCTTATGATTCTGTTTGAGAGAAGATCGATCTCATGAGGAAGAGATCGATCTCCAAATGATTCTGCTTGGGAGAAGATCGATCTCCTCAAGGAGCAGATCGATCTCATAAAGCCATAAAGAGATCGATCTCACCCCTCGACAGATCGATCTCCTAGGCATAAATTGCCCCAAATCGTCCCAAAAATTCAAATGCAGATCGATCTCATCAAGAGCCAGATCGATCTCCTACCCTCAGCCTATATAAGGAACTCATGTTTTTCTCCTGCAATCTCACTTTCTCTCTCTTCCAACCCCCAGTTTCACCGAAACCTAGCTTTCTCACTCATCCAAAGCACCCATTTCCGTCCAAATCAGAAGTTGTGGCAAGAAGGAAAGTTGTTCCTCATCAAAGGGAGAACAACATACTTGGAAATCGAAAGACCGATCGAATCGAGGCAAGAGATAAGCTCTTCACAAGTTTTGGGTAATTTTTAAACCTCGATCTTGATATTTGAGATGATTTCGATGATAATGGTTGTTGTCATTGTGCTGAAATAGCTGGAAAATGATTAGGGATTGATGAAATTGCAATGTGGTTGGAGTGATAATGATATTTAGCAATTTTGGGAATTTGAGCTATAAATAGAAATTTAGACAATGTGGTGAATTAGCATAGATAATTGGCATGAGAAATGTAGAACGTTGAGATGTTGTGAATGAGAGTGTAGTTTGGGGTAGAGTTACGAGAATCAAGAGATTTGAGGTGTTATGAGCAATTATGCTTGATTTTGATAATTGAGGTTGATGAGATAATTGAGTATTGATGTTCTAACATTGTTTGGAGAGCTCGGGAGTTCCAGAGTGGAATGCGAGGCTAGTCCGTGATACGGGGGAAACGATTGCACTATACGAGGTGCAAAGAGGTAAGGGAAACTAAACCATTTGTGTACGTGATTTGCGAACTATTATAGCATGAATTGTGATTTATAAAACAAGCATGTTGAGTGTTGTGTTGTGATACAATTGCACACGATTTTTATAGCTGGTTGGAGCCCAATGTTTTTATGAGTTTATAACTGGGCTCTACGTTAAGGCAATATTGAGATTTGAGAAATGTGTGCGTGCTTTGCCGGTTGGGACTCGATTTCAATAAGTTTTGTGTTGAGTACAAAACGGTTTTCAAATGAGTTTTATGAGAGAAAAACCACTATGAGTTCTACGTGAAGGCAAACTAGTCTTATGTGATTAAGACTTAGGTGTGTAGTTTTAAGTACACACCGGGCATTGCTCTGGTCGTGAGAATAACCCATTCTGTGGCTATGCCACGTATACTTGGTGGCCATTGCCACGTGAGAAACCCTACTTGGTGGCCGTTGCCACGTGAGAAACCCTACTTGGTGGCCGTTGCCACATGAGAAACCCTATTTAGTGGCCGTTGCCACGTGAGAACCCCATTTGGTGGTCGTTGCCACGTGAGAAACCCTACTTGGTGGCTGTTGCCACGTGAGAAACCCTAGCCGTTGCCACGTGAGAAACCCTATTTGGTGGCCGTTGCCACGTGAGAATCCTAATTGGTGGCCGTTGCCATGTGAAACCCTATCCTGTGGCTGTGCCACGTGTGAATTTAAATCAGTGGCTATGCCACGTGTGTTTAGTGGCTGTGCCACGTGCTTTATTATTACAGTGATTTTATCACGTTAATTGAGAAAGCGTTTATCGCATTATTTTCACATGCTTTATTATTGCTCTAGACTGAGCCTTTTTACTTCATGTTTTCACGTGATTTGAGACATGAGAATGTCGTTTTGAGTACTTTCATGCTATGGTTTTCAAATGAGATTAATGAGTTTCACATACAAATAAATATTTTGTGATGTGCATTTTGGTTTATGAAATGAGTCCCTTACCCCCTTTACTGAGCGATTTAGAAGCTCACCCTGTTTTCTTTCCCCCTAGATTTCTTCAAGTGAAAAGGGTTTACCTGCGACGTACGGAGTAGTGGCTAGTGGAGGACTTGAGCTCCAGGCCATATATTGTATTTTGAGGTATCTTTTATCTTTTCATGTACCCAGACAATTACTGTAATTGCAGACACTTGATGTATAACATTGTATGGGATGTATTAGGATTAATTAACTTGAGATCAAGTAATGTATATGATATAATATATACTATTTAATGACGAGATCCTGAGGTATGATATAGGTGATGATGTATGACACTGCACAGGAATGCACTCTTAATTGTGAATTAATAAGTAAAAAGTTATAAAATTGCCCTATTTTTCGCGTTTCCGGGGAGTGACACTTTTTGTGGGACAATCTCACCCAGCTCTGGGCAATCCTTAAATAGAAGGCTCATTTTAGTCAATAAGATGCAAGGCCTATTTCCATGGTATCTACCACACATTCTACACTGCTCAGTAGTAGATCGGGGTCCTCCAATCACAATATCCCACATAGGCGCTGAAATTGGATACATTGGGGGCTTATAAATCATCTTACCCCGTTACTCATCAACTTTAAATCTCTTGTCAAATGGCCTCTTTCCTGCTTTGACACCTTTGTCATTCACTATTTTCTTTCTGTCTCTATTTCGACCCTTACTACCTTTCCCAAACTCAAGGGCATGCAACTCATAATCTTATTCACACCACTGTGGTCTGCGCACTGCCTCATCATATGTGGTGATATCTAACGGGGCCAATCGGACTCTGATAGACAGTCTGAGCCCTTCCAAGACTTTCAAACCTTTCAATTCTCATTGTTCATAGTGTCGGGTCATACCTGCCCAAGGATGCAAACCGAGATTCATACTTGTTGATTGACCTGTTCCTCTAGGTTAGAGTAAAGAACTTTATCTGTAACTTCATCTGAACGGTGTCCGAAATATACTGTCTCCGGAATGCATCCAAAATTATCTCTCATGTTAGCTTTGAATGTCTAACTCTTAAGATAGGTCGAGAGGATTGCAACCTATGCTCCGTCTTGCCCTCTAACATAAACGCATCAAAAGTCACTTTCTCGATCGACTTACACCGAAAGAATTTGAACAAATTCGCTATTTCATTTACCCAGTCCTCAACAGCTATTGAGTTATTTACCTCGCTAAATACTGGTGGTCTAAACTTCTGAAACTACCGTAATTTATCCAAATCACAACCATATCCCCATCCTCGACTACCCTGCACTGGAGCAACATGAGATTCTTTATCCTGAACTAGTGGGGGTGTAGGCGTATCTGTAGCAATTGCCTGTCCAGCATCAGTAGGCTGTCCAGCTGGACCTTGTCTATTGCCAGCCCCTAATGTAACCTGTGTAACTATCTCAACAAGGCTCTCTATACTCCACTCAATCCTAGAGAATGGTGCCTCAGTATCCCCTGGCCTCTCAATAGGCTCTTGTGGGATCTGACCAGTCGTGGCTTTGTGCGGCTTTCAAGCCGATCCCTACAGCCTTTAGTACATGAACTCACCCCTCTACCACGGTGGGTAACAGACATAATGCCTAAATTCTTGCATCCATAACCATTTATTAGTCTAATCCCATCTTAATATACACAGTTATATCTAAACAAATCACAGTTCTATGAGGATTGAATTTCTTAACTATTATTATCGACTCATATTTGACCAACTCTAGCTCTGATACCACCTCTGTCACGACCCTTTTTTACCAAAAAATGCTACAAATGTTTCGTTTCTTTCCTTTCCTTTCCTGGTCTTGAACATTCTTATTACCAAACAGTTGGGCTATGAGTTAGTATTAATCACCCTTTACCATATACAATGCCATCTATCTTTTAATTTATTCACAAGCAAACATGTATACTTTATAATTGATGTTCTATACTTGTACGTGTTTACTAATATTTACATCCCTCATATTACATTCCAAAATGATTACGGTGCTATTACATTTTTAGATACAAAATGATACCAGTGTGTATACCTCTCGGTGATGGAAAACAACGGATACCAGGATGCAAGTCCTCAACCACTCACTAACTACTGTGTGCGCTTTGTAGAAGGGGAGAATGAAAGGGATAAGCTCACTAGCTCAGTAAGGCAATAATGTAGGCAGGTAGATAACTATACTATCTACATGCTTATAATGTCATGATATAAAATTGTTTACATCTAGAGCATGAGGTAAGAATAAAACAATGCCACATGTATATATCTATTATGTAAGATAAATCATGAAATCAAACATATAAAATAAACATGAAAAAATCATCATGTTTGACATCTCATGCTCGTCACATTAAAACTTATCAGTTTCATCATAAAACAACCACATCAAGGCTAAACCCATCGCTCGGGAATACCTTGATCCATTAAATCACGTTTCAATTAAAAAAACATAAATCGGGGCATCACCCCTCCTTCGAGAATGCCTTGGTCTATTTAGATCATATGATATCATGTGAGGCATGTAGGTTACTGTATGAAAAATCTAGGACTATGGCCATACTATGTCCTTGTGATCCCAGGCTACACGGATCTCGGTGTGTGGGGCATCACAACTGCAACGGGAGGTGGGGTCAAATCCTACCCGCCAGAATATTAAGTAACATCAGCTAGTCATCATGACTACACAGTACTGCTCCATGTGACATACATGGTACAACATACTGCGTTAACCCATATCATAGTCTGGGGGTACCTGTCGTAGGTCTTATCCACCTTATAATATGTCGATAACCAACCCATGTCTCAAGGTACACGTCCGAGCATATCATCTCTCTGTGACACACAGTCTACAGGAGGCTCCAGCACGACTCTATGCATGTCACATCACATCTAGTGCGAGCGAAGCTCCAGCACGACGCCATGCATATCATGATATCTAAAATCTCGTGCGAGCGAAGCTCCAGCACGATTTTGTACACATACAAAAATCCTCGTATGAGCAACGCTCCAATACAACTTTTTATGAGTAATAAATCAGTAAAATTTAGTGCAAGCAAGGCTCCAACTCTTTTTACTCGTATAAATATGATAGGTGGCTCAATATTAAAAATCGCAATCGGTACCTAACTTGTACCATTTTGTATAAATCATGAAATCAATAGCCAACCTATTCGTAAATTTGCTTAAATCGAAGCAATACATTCATAGAAAACATCAAAACATGATAATCATGTAATTTATTAGCCTTACTACCCTTTTCGTAAATTTTACTCCCAGGGGTAAAATCATCTTTTTCATCGATGCCCCGATTTTAGCAAAAAATATTATTGCATTTTAGATACTTTAGAAAATTTTAGGCCTTGTAAATCCCCTCAAAAATACATATAGATATCTCTAAGCACTTACAAAATTACCTTACCTCGAATCACGTTGAGCGCGTAGCTAAATTCCACTATCGGAGGCTCGTCCAATCCGATTTGCTCCTAATCCAGTCTTTGGAGCAGCAGATAATTATTTATCACATCAATTTAACCCAATAAATATAATTCTCACTATTACTACAGTCGATTTAACTAATTGGGCCAATTAACACTTATTGGGTTGCTCGTGGGGCCCACAATTTAAATTGGGTCGATTGCTACATAAGCTTGGCCCATTACGAATATTTGACCGAATATCTGGCTTAACATCGGGATCGGGTTATCTTAAGAATTTTATAATCTTTTTGAATAGTTCATACTATCATTCATGACAATCAATTTTAAATTCCATAATATAAATCATTTTATACGGAATTAATCCGTAACTTACGCGATGAATTTTTAACGCGCATTATTATACAAATTGTCGTAATTGAGATTCACTTACCCGAGATTCTGTGATAGTACTCAAATAAAGGCTCGATTAAACTCCCGTCCATCATTGTTTGTCGCGCTACTTAGTTATATATTTAAACCGATCAATTTCGATCAAATATAATTTCAAATAAATTTTTCAAAAATTAAATCAGTCAATTTCGACTGCTTACCGACTTTTCCTTAATCTCAGGGCATCATCAAATGTTTCTCTTTTTTTTATCTTGGCAGAATTGGTTCAGACCGGTTCAGTCCGGTTCAGTCCAGTTTAGTTCAACCTTCGTCGTTCGGAGCTCTACCGACCGATTCTTCGCTGGCTACCACTTCTAGCTAGTCTGTCTAAACACGAGAAGCACAAATCTGGTGGTGGCCACGCTCAGATCAGTGGCGATGAGGTCAGTTTGATCTTTTCCTTTTTTGGCATTACTACCCTCTCTCCTCCTCGTCGTTGTTGGCTGTTTCTCCGACCAATTCCTCCGTCAATCGATGCGCCTGAACCTAAGTAACCTTCGATCAGCTTAGTTTAGGGTCAAATCGGTGCCAATGTCGGTGAATCATCTTCTACCTCTTTTGGTTTCTCTTCATTCGATATGCATTTTTCGATGATCAGGGTGCGGTTGATGGCTCTGGTGAAGTCCTTCGACGTCAGTCTTGCTTCGTCGATCTTCTCTCCCTTCGTGTTGTTGCCGTTCATCGAGAACCAGTGGATCGACTCGTCCGATCCCTATTGTTGCTTGGGTCATGTGACACAGTCGCTGTGAGACCCCATGCATGTATGACTTCATTATATGTTAATGGAATTATAAGACAGATGATTTTTGGATCATATAGATGTGAATGAAATTCCAGATGGGATAAATGAATATCATGGATACATGTAAATGTTAAATAAGGGTTGAAGTGACCATAAACTAAACGAATGAGACTTAAAGCATTCAGACTAAAGATGAGGACTTAAGACATGAATTGATAATATAAGACCTGTGAATTTCGAGTACTCTTTTATGATTTCAAGCAATACACATAAGTTTCATAACATGAAAATCATAAGAAATGAACCTTTCCATGCTCTAAGTGGGATTAGAATGCAAAATGAGTATGTGAGTAACGGAATATGAGTTTACCTTTGAAAAATCTGGGAAAATGCAGCAGGAATGCCCCAGACAAAGGTCAGATCGATCTCTTATTCAAGGGAGATCGATCTTTCATTCAAGCAATCGACCCCATATGATTCTGTAAGGCATTAATCGATCTCCATTCAGTTCTGTCAAGAGCAGATCGATCTCCCCCATGAGCAGATTGATCCGCATTAGCCTCTGCTTCGAGCAGATCGATCTCTTCCCTTGAGCAGATCGATCTCCAGTACCTAGCCAGGATCGATCCCTTCTCACAGAGCAGATCGATGCCCCATGAAACAGATCAATCCCTTGTTGCTTCTGCCTAGTGGAGATCGATCTCTCCCTTACAAATCTAAAAATTTGATAGCTTAACCAAGGGAAGATCGATCTCCTACCTTAGAAGATCGATCTCATCATCCCTGCTCTATAAAAACCCGACGGCCAAACCTCATTCTTCAGCAAACCAAACCTTCCCCCTCCATTTTTAACCTAAAAGTAAGCTTTCTCTCTCTAGAATACCACCCTTTCCAAAAAGATTTGAGAAAAAGCTATTAGAGCAAAGTTGTTCATCTTGAGGAGGAGAACAACATACCTTGGAATCAAAAGTCAACTTATTGGATTGAAGGAGCAAATGAGGCTTCTTATTTGGGACAAGAGGAAAGTCAAGTTAGGTGAGTTTCCAATACACTAACTCTAAGTATATTTATCTAGATGTTGTTAGGAGTTAATTGGTGTATGTATTATTGGTTGGAAGTACCTAGAATGTGATGAATCAAGCATGACTTAGAATGGGTTTAGTGTGAGAAAATAATATATATGGTTGATTAGATGATAAATGGATTATATCAAGATATTAGTGAGGTGATATGCATGATTTTGAGATGATTAGATGAAATCACATTGGGAGATTAGTCAAGTGATAAAATGTGCATAAATGATGTTGTAGAAATGCTTGAATGAATGAGAAATTATGGATAAACATCTATACTAAGTGTTTGATAAGTCATTAAGTGAGTTATTAGCTAAATTGACTAGGAATGGCATAATGATGGCCAAATGTGGTAAGAGGCCAAACTTGATGAAATAGGCTCGATAAGATATACTGACTAGTTGAAGTCAGAACATGAGCTATCAGTATTGACTCGTATGATTGACAAATGTTTGCAGCTATCGAGGATATATTCAGAGCAAATTGAGCCCAATCGCAAGAAGCGAGAAAGGAAGAAGGATTTGCTTCCAAGTGAATCGAGGTAAGGGAATTGTGTTAGCCCTAGAGGTATCTGTATGCACTTTCGAGCGCACGAGTGATTTCTTAAAATGTTTAAGGGTCTTAGAATGAAATGAATGATTGAAGGGCAATAAAAATGGGCTTTGAGAAAAGTTCATGAAAAGAAAGAACATGAGATTCTTGAAAGCTTTTGCTGCTTTTAGCATGTAAAATTAGTAGGGTGGCTAGCATTTAAATGATTTGCACGAAAATAACTTGATTTGATTTTTATAACCATGCTTGCAAAGGATGAGCCACCTATATGAGTTTTCTAGAAATGAGACGTGCTAGAGCGAAGCTCGCACGAGTTTTGATCTGGTTACACGTGTAGTAGTGTTGGAGCTTAGCTCGTACAAGTTTTTACATGGATTTCACGATATAGTGTTGGAGCATAGCTCGCACTAGAATTTTACATGCATGAGTGCTGGAGTCTAGCTCGCATTAGTTTTCAGATGGATTTTTATGGTATTGTGCTGGAGCCTAGCTCGCACTGATTTTTATACTGGTTTTGACATTGTGCTGGAGCGTTGCTTGCACTAGATGTCCACTATACTTGTTGCCGTGCTTGAGACTACTCGCATGTGGTTTTATGACATGTTCGGAGTCGTGCTAGGAGCTTCGGGTAGGCTATGTGCCACGACGATTAAATAGGCTCGCACGTGCGTATTGAGATGTGGTAGTGTATGATATGATGATATGGGTCCATGGAGTACGTTGTACCGTGCATATAGCATGGAGTATGTTGTATCGTGTATGGATATTATATATATACCGTTGTCGGACAATAGATACTCTGCTATGGATTGACGGGTTGGATGTGACCCACCTCCCGTGTGGAAGCAGATAGAGATGATACCCCACACACTAGGATCCGTGTAGCCTGGGATCACAGAGGATATGACCATAGTCCTAGTTATTTCCTTATTATTATTATTATTATGTGCCTATCTCACATGTCTCTTGATTTATGATAAATCTATGTTTTGAAATGTGTTTGTGGGTCAGGACAGTCTATGAGAGAGGCTGAGTCTTGACAAATGGTTATTTGTATCGATTTGTGTTAAATTTGTAAATACTTTGAAGTGCACTTTGCATTATGACTTACCATGCTTTGATTTTAATTTATGCATGATGAATTTCCATGCTTTGTTTAAGAATTGTGCACTGCTATAAATAGCATGAACTTCTTTACATATCATGAACACGAGCATGGACTGTTATATTTTGGGTATGACAAGTAACTATGTGGTTTAAGCATGGCATCATGATCACGTAGATAGTGCAGTTATCTACCTGCTCGCATGATTGTCTTACTGAGCGCATGGTTTGCTCACCCCCTTATTTTCCCCCTCTACAGAGCACTTTCAGTAGATAGAGAGTGACTGAGGATTGGGTTTTGGTGTCTGCTGTATCCCATCACATAAGGTATACACATTTGTATAGTTTTTGTATCTAGACATGTCAAAGCACAATAATATCTTTAAATGTAATTTTTGGGGATGTAGAGGATTGTAGACACATGTAAATAACAACTCTGATTTAGAAATATAAGTGTTTACGTTTAAATGAATTGTAAATTGAAATGATTTGATTTGGATGAGATTTATATCGATACACAGCCCAACTGTTGGTGGTGTAACTGTTCACGATCAGGTAAGGTAAATGTAAAGAATAAACAATAAGAAATGGATCAAATAATAAACGAAAAAATGAAAGATTTGTAGTGGATTTTCGATGGATTGAGGGTCGTGACAGTCGCACTTCCAATTTTCCAATTTCTTTTATATTATATTATATTTTAATATAATATAATAAAATTGACAAATATCTTATTTTTCCCAAAATATCCCATTATTTATTTATTTTTATTTTCCCGAAATTATTTTTTTCCATATTTTCGAGATAAAGTCCCGAGGTGAAAAAATTTCGGTCTTCACAATAATTTCGTATTTTGATTGATTGGATCTAAAATTCAATTATTGCTTTTTTATTGATCAAGATTTCATGAATCCATGTTTATAATAATAATTTCTTAAAAATTGACACCGAATTTTCGGGTCTTACATGCATGACTTCCTCCTCTTCAACATATTGCTTGTTGTTTTTGTCTTGTGGAGGTGGCCTTGATTCAATTTTTATCCCACTTCTTAAATTTATTGCAATAGTATTCTCTCTTGGGTTGACCACAATTTGGGAGGGCAACTTACCGAAATTTTGAGACTCCATGTTTCTCGTTCTTGTTGTCAGGACCCGTTCTCAATCCATGAATTAAACCAAAATCACTACAAATTTTTCGTATTTTTATTAACTTACCTTTCCTTTCTTCAATGGTTGGGCTATGATTCGATGTCAGACTCCTCGCTTACCACATTATCCATTATCATACATACATGTCAATATACTTTTACTGACTGTAACTGCTTTTATAATACATGTGAGATTATATAAAATCTAAAACAAATACATTCCTCATAATATATATCGTATACATCACTGTGCCGTTTCTATGTTTAGATACATAACCATACAAAATCTGTATACCTAGCGGTCGATAGGAACTAGCAGTGGACTAGGAACACTATCCCTCAATAACTCTCGCTCTACTGCTGATACTCTGTAGAGAGATGTAAAGAAAGGGGGGTGAGCATACAACGCGCTCAGTAAAGAAATCAAGCAAGCAAGTAGATATCTACACTAACTACTCAAAATAATGCTATGCCTTGAAAACATTATTTCCTTTACTCACTTTAAAAGCATGTCTTTAAATATATATATGTATACTTGTACAGATTAAATCCCATATACAGAAATCATGCTTTCTTTCTCAAATGTAGGCATGTAGTGCAAAACAATGCATCTTTATATAAATCATGCCTTTATGTAAATCATGCCATGTATATTTAAATCACAATAAATATGGCATTTAAATCATACACATCACAAAAAATCGGAGTCCGACCCATCCCTCAGGTTTGTCCGCAATTTAAATCAGTCAATCAATGTGATATATCATGTGAGACTCTGTGGTGAAATGCAAATAGTATCCTGGACTATGATCATATCCGACGTGTGATCCCAAGCAACACAGTACTCGGTGTGCGAGGCATCACTACTGCAATGGGAGGGGGGTCAGTCCATCACAACCGTCAGCTATATCCTCCTCAACTCCACAACAACACACGGTACAGTGACTCCCATGCCCTAGGCACTGTACAAAGTACACTTGTGGACTCTACATCACAGTCGGGGTGCCTGCCATAGGTCTTAGCCCTCAAACCATGGAATATCATACCACATCTCTAATACCCTCATGCGGCTATCCTCTCACATAATGTGACACTCAATCACACAAGGATGCGGGCATGGGTTTGTAACATGTTTTATATATCACATACAGTGCGCGCCTTTGAGTGCGACTCACAGTCGACACTCCGCTCAAACACCGTTTCACATCACAAACTCAACTCTAGTGCGAGTAAACCTCCAGCAACTAGGTCAATACATAGTTCATGTATTAAATCAAGTACGAGCAATAGCTCCAGTACCATGCTATGCACAATATCATCAAATCAAGTACGAGCAATAGCTCCAGTACTATGTCATGTATAAATCATGAAGAATCGAGTACGAGCAATGCTCCAGCACTCTTCATGTATCTCATGTAAAACTCGAGTACGAGCTAATCGCTTCAGCACTCTGTCATGCATATATCATATAAAACTGAGTACGAGTAAAAACTCTAGTACTCTATCATGCATGTCATGGAAGTCTAGTGCGACTCAAAATCCAGCACTAATGTATGTGGAAAATATATGAAATCCAATGCGAGCTGTGCTCCAGCACGATTCATTCTCACAAAATATGATAGATGGCTCTTTAAAAGGGATGATTTACAAAACATTAAAATCAGCACTATAAAGTGTGCTTAATTCACATCAACCTTAAAATCATTAGTCCATCTATTTATTCTCCTGCTAAACAGCAGTTAAACACTCAAAATAGTGGTTTCCATGCTTTTTACAACTTTTTTACAACTTTTCACAAAAGTTGACTTTTTGACTAACTAGGGGCAAAATCGTAATTTACCACTATCGGGTCGCAATAATTATTAATTACTTTCTCCGACCCTCAGAGTTTTTAGGTGAATGTAAAAGCAGAAAAAAATACGTGCAGGTATCTCTAACTCCTCACAAAAGTCCCTTACCTGCAATCACTCGAGAAATTTTACTTTCTCTGCGCTGCTCGTTTCAACAGTCCGATTTGCTTCTCCAATAATCTCTGGAGCTGCATATAACCATTTATCAAGTTAATTACACTTTTCCTACTATATTTCACATTAAATACAGTCTATTTCCCTTAATGGGCTTTTATAATCCTTAATGGGCCTAACCATGCCTTAAGCCCATTTTCATTTTACTATTCATTTTCGTTGGGCCATTGGGCTTGTGGGGCCCACCAACTCTTATTGGGCTTTTCCTAGACCCATTACATCTTATTGGGCCTAAAATATTTGGGCTTGGCCCATTGGGCCTCTCGGCCACATGCCATGGCCGAGAGCTACCCATGTTCTCGGTTTTGCCATGGCATGCCATCCATGCCTATTTGTCTAGCCAATTCACTTAGGCATTTTCACAAACACTTGGTTGGCAACATTCCTAACCATCATATAGTTCATTTAGGCATTTTATCAAACACCTTGATTGCCAACTAATTACATGTATTAATTAATCAAATTGATTAATTCTAATTACACCATAATTATTAACACATGTACATTAATCCATTTATGCCTTAAAATCATATGAACATAATTCAATATCCCATTACTCACTCTCGGCCTAACCAACATCATGGTGATTTAATATGTTTCAATGATTAAAACATACACCAATATACTTAAAATCATTCATACATTAACATATATGAAATTGAAAATTAGAAAATATACCAATTGTTGTGTTCACCCTTTGGCCGAATCTTTGAAGGCTCTCGGTTTGCACTCTATGGTTCCTTGATAGCCAATTCCAACATATGTCACTCTCCTTTCAATTTGGAACAGCTTCCATGAAGGATGTAAGTTCCAATTATGCCTAATTCCTAGTGATTTCTAGTGAGAGAAAGCTTGGATAATATGTTTCAATGGTTTCTTCTTCTAGCCGAATTTGGTGTGATGAAGATGACAATGGTGTGGCTGAATTTATAAGCCACTTACTTAGCCATTAAGATTTACTTTTCAGCCAGTAAGCTTGACTTTCCAAGCCTTAGCCATGAGTCACCTAATGAGTCACCTTATGAGTCATTGTTAGCTTTAACTATGGTTAGATATTTATCTCATGAGCTTTCCATTTGGGCTTCTCAGTTTGGGCTTTCTCAATGGGCTTTCAGGCTGAAATTTTTACTATGTCTCGGGCCTTTAATTGTATAAATATTTTGCCAATCAACTGGTCCAACAACTCGGTCTAAAGGACCTAAGAATTTCGATATACGTTTAGTATACCTTAATGGGCTTTAAATTTTCACCTTGGGCCCATTACGTTTTTAACCATTAAATTTAATCCGGAATCCTTTCGAATAAATTTTCCTTACTTTCGGGGATAATTATCTTGTATTCTGGCCAAGAATATTTTTCCCCAATTTTTTCTCCATACTTGGGTTAATTTTTAACCATGATTAGTCAACTATGGTAAAAGTCCACTTTCTTAACTATAGTTGACTTTTTTCCTTAACCATTGACCAAGTTGACTTTTTCTCAAAATTTTGAAAGTGTCATATCTTATGTCTTACACTCTCGTCTTTATGTTTCAAGCGTTCCCGGTGAATAATTTTACTCGAAACACCTTATCTCGCCAAAAAGGTCCATTTTACCCTTTTTAGCTTTTACTCTTGTTTTCTATGTTCGAGACTAAATCAAGCTGACTTTTCTTCATGAGCTCACTATGCTCTCTCATTTTAATTCTTATTTTCAGTCAGAATGATTCAGATTTACTCGGTTTAACCTGTGACACTTATAGCTCACATTAGGCTTTTTATGTAGCTTTTGCGTGTTAAATCATTTCACTAACACTTTAAGTCTAGTAAATACTCTTCTTATGATCCAACTATAGTAACTGAGTGTTCATACACATAGGAATCATAAGGTACAAGTGTGAGACCCCGTATATGTACAAGGGTATATATGTACATAGAAGTGTAAATAGAGTTGTACTATGAATTCATAAGTGAAGTATATGTGATGTAAGTCCATAAGTAATGTACACACTTGTAATGAGAGTGGTAATCGTACATACAAGTTTCATTATGTATGAATGTGTAGAAATGGACTTAAACATGTGGAGAATGTGTGTAGAGTGGATTATGAATAGTTTGATAAAATGGAAGTAGAATTGCATAAGATGTGCACTTCCATTTTTGTTTATATTAAATACCATTGGTCACACAAAGATCCTACACAAGTTTTAATGTGTATAAAGTGAGGATGGATGCCATCCTCAAGTCTCAAAGATGAATGAATGAGGAAATGATCATGGTAGCAAATTAAGGATATTTGGTAAGTGTTGTTGCAGAGGAAATCTGGACATTTTGAAGGGCAGATCGATCTCATGGGATGAGAGATCGATCTGGAAGAGCCAGAATGCTCTTATTTGGGCGAAAGAATAGAACAGATCGATCTCCAATGGACCAGATCGATCTCCTTAGCTCTCTGTTTGGGAGCAGATCGATCTCATGCTTCGACAGATCGATCTCATGCCTCCACAGATCGATCTCATGCTTCGACAGATCAATCTCAAGCTTAAAAATACCGTGAAAAGAGGGATTTTAAGGGACCAGATCGATCTCCTCTTGGACCAGATCGATCTCCTCAAGCTATTTCTATATAAGGAGTGCTGGAAATCAGAAAATTTTGGGAAAAACACAAACCTTTCACTTTCAACCCAAAAACCTAACATTCTCTCTCAAAAATCAGCCATTTTCAGTGAGGTTTGAAGAGAGACCATTAGAGACAAAGTTGTTCCTATCAAAGAGAAGAACAACATAGTTTGAAAGCAATTTCCCATTGTTGATATTGAAGGATTTAAGGGTATTGCCATTGGAGCAAGAAGAGAAATCAAATTTGGTAAGATTCTAACACTCCAACTATGGTACATTGTTTATTTAATTGATTTTGGAGTTGTTTGGCATGAGTATGGATGGTTAGAAACTATCTAAATACATTGGAATGATTTTGACCTAGAAATGGTCTAGAGTGAGAAAGTGGAATGTATGGAGATTAATGATGAATGAGATATGTAAAAGTTATTTATAGTGTTGTGGTATGATTTTAAGATGTGGTTAGTGGATAAATTGGGAGATTTACCTAAAAGAGGTAAAATGAGGGTTAAGGCATTTGTAAAATGCATAAGTAAATAATGTTGACTAGTGAGGTCAATTATGGGTTAAATACGTTAACTCAATCGATTTAATGAATGAATCGCAGCTTCCGAGGATACGCCGAGGCGAGTTGACCCAAGAGCGTGAGGAGCTAAGAGAAAAGGAGTCACACCAAGTAAATCGAGGTAAGGGAATTGTGTGGACTCTTAGAGATATTGTGCGCAATTTGGGCGCATAAATGTTTTGCTAGAATGCATGAGATTAGGAAATGTTGTTGTTGGGTGATTGAAGGGTAAAAGTTGGGAGTTTGAGAAATGTGCATGAAAACAAAAGCATATTGCTTTGAAAATCATGTTTTATTGCTTTTTAGCAAATGATTGGTAGGTTGGCTAACATTGAAATGATTTGCAAAAGAAATGAGTATGTTTTGGTTTTGTTAACCATATTTTGCAAGTTTTGAGCCACCTACATGATTTAGTGAGTATGAAAGAGTGCATGAGGCACTAGTTTTCACATGGATTTCATATTGTTTTGGCATTGTGCTTGAGTTTGTCTCGCACTGGATGCCCACCTTGCATGTTGCCGTGTTTGGAGCTTCGAGTAGACTTGGTGTCACATCGATTAAATAGGCTCACACGTGCATTGTTTTGAGACATGGCACGTTAAAACAACCTGATGAGCCCGAACGAGGGATAAGGGTTGGAGATCCACCTGATGAGCCCGAACGAGGGATAAGGGTTGGAGGAACAGCTGATGAGCCCGAACGAGGGATAAGGCTGGGGGTCCACGGAGTACGTTGTACCGTGCATGTAGCATGGAGTACATTGTACCGTGTTGTGATGTGATGTGCCGTCTTCGGACGAGATCTGCTATGGACCGGCGGGTAGGATTTGACCCACCTCCCGTGTGGAAGCAGATGGTGGTGATATCCCGCACACCTGATCCGTGTAGCCGGTATCACAGGTTATGTACATAGACCTTGAGGTTATTACCTATTGTTGAAACTGCCTATCTCACATGTATAATGCTATTTGAGAATAAATCCACGTTTGAAGTGTTTGTGGTCAGGAAAGCCCGAGGGATGGGCTGGGACCTGACGTTGAATTGATTTGTTAATGGTTTTTAAAGTGCACGAATGCATGATGTTTAATGCCATGCCTTATTGTGAAAATGCATGATGTTTAATGCCATGCTTTTATTGTGAATTATGCATGATGATTTATACCATGCTTTGAGTTGAAATGTGCACTGAATTTTAATAGCATGAATGCTTTACATACCATTAACACAATCATACACTCATGTTTTGAGATAAACAATGAATAAAATGCTTTTGAGCATGGCATCACGATCACGTAGATAGTACAGTATCTACCTGTTCGCATGATTGCCTTACTGAGCGTGTGGTTTGCTCACCCCCCTTATTTTCCCCTCTCTACAGAGATTTGAGTATAGATTGGACGTGACTGGAGGCATTCCCTTTTTGGTAATCCGCTGCATCCCATCGCTAAAGGTATACACACTTGGATTATTTTGTATCTAAACTAGACATAGCACAGTAGCATTTTGTATGTAACTACTGGGGATGTAAAACAATGTAAACACATGTAACAACTCTGATATATATACATTTATACAAGTGTTTACTCATAAATAATGTTTTAAATTGAATTGGTATGGTGGAGTGAGTTAGACGTCGACACACAGCCCAACTGTTAAGCGTGTGGTTGTTCACGATCGAGGAAGGATGATTAAGGATTGATGCATGAAAATGCGAAAAATTTGTACGTATTTTGGTAAGTTGAGGGTCGTGACAGAAGTTGGTATCAGAGCTCGAGTTGGTCTGACGTGTGTCGTGTCTAAAATACTTAATAAGTGAAAAAAATTACATCCCCAAGTTACTGTGCTTGTTTAGATACAAATAGTGTATGTCAATGGGTTGACTAAGTAATTGGTTGTGAATGTAGGGAACTGAGTAAGTATGCCTAATACCAGTCGCGGTAGAGGGATGAGAGCACAGGCTCGAGGCCGTAGAGGTAGGCCTGGGGGTCGTGTTGAGCCGAAAACACACGAGGCTCAGGAGGATGTTGAGGTGGAGGTCGACGTTGAGCACGCTCCACAGGGTCCAGAGGAGAGGCCCGAGAGTACTGAGGCTCGCTTCGCGAGGATTGAGCGGAGCATTGAGATGATTTTGGAATTGGTCACTCAATCTTTACCTGGAGTTGGCGGTAGACAGAGTCCCGCTACACAGGGTGATGCTGAGCAAGCAGCTGCTCCCGAGGCACGGGCGAGGCAAGCCCAAGGACCTCAGACGACAGATACCCCACCCCCACAGGATGTGCCTACGCCGGTTGCTACGCCAGGCAGTAGAGGTTGGGGATATGGATGTGATTTGGATAGACTGCGGCAATTCCAGAAGTTTGGACCGCCATCTTTCAGTGGAGTAAAGGACCCAGTAGCGGCTAAGGATTGGATCAATGAGATCGAGAAATTATATGGGTTCTTCGAGTGCACTACTACCGAGATGGTAGCATTTGTCGCTTTCATGCTGAAGGGATCAGCAGAACATTGGTGGAAATCCACCAGGCCTATTTTGAGAGCCCGGCATACTGAGATCAGCTGGGATGTGTTTCTAGAGGACTTCCGGAGACAGTATGTCCCGGATACCGCCCAGCGGAAGCTGAAGATGGCATTTTTGGGACTGACCCAAGGGAGCAGGACTGTGGATGAGTATGAGACTGCTTTTATATCCCTGGGCAGATATGATCCCAACACGATGAGTAATGAGGTCGAGAAGATCCAGAAGTTTGTGGATGGATTGAGACCAACCATCAGGTCTAAATTGGTTCCCTTGGATATACCGACCTATGAAGAGGCAGTGCGCAGGGCGCAATTATGTGAACAAGATGTTGATAGAATCGCCTCGGAATTTGGAAAGGTTGGTAAGATGAGGGACAGAGATAAGAAGAGACCTATGTTGGATAGAGGCTTCAGCTATAAAGGAAGCAAGAGATTCTCTGGAAGGAGGCCGAGAATTGATGAAATCCGGGAGAGGACAGTTGATACTCCCATGTATCCGGCCATTGCTCCAGCTAAGGGAATCGTGATTGGAGGACCACGGCCTACTACAGAACAGTGTGGCAGGTGTGGTAGGTACCATGGTACTCGACCATGTTACGGACCTCAGGTTGTATGCTTCAGATGTGGGAAGCCAGGCCACGTAATCAGAGATTGCCCAGAGATGATAGAGAGAGCCCCACAGAAGGGCAAGGAGCCAGAGAGAGCTCTAGTTGGTACAGCTGCTCCGAGGAGGAAGGCTACAGCTGAAGAAAAGGGGAAACAAGCAGTGGGTGTAAGCAGAGGACGAGTGCACGCACTGGATCAGGATACTGCAGATCAGTCTTCAGATGTGGTAAAAGGTACCATCCAAATCTTTGATTTAGAAGCTTATGTACTGTTTGATCCTGGTGCCACACACTCCTTTATTTCGCCATCTTTTGCATGTAAATTATTGAAGCATGTAAAACCCACGCTGCTTGATAAGATGTTATTGATATCTACCCCTATGAATGATAGTCAGTCGACTGAGCATATATATAGGGATTGTAAAATGAAGATAGGAGGTAAAGAGATGGCAGCCGATTTAATTTTATTAAACATGAGTGGTTTTGATGTGATCCTAGGAATGGATTGGTTGGCTGCCAATCATGTTGTTATGGATTGTCATGCGAAAACTTTGATGTTTCCAAAGATAGACAACCTTGTAGTTAATTTTGTGAAATGAAATTAAAGAACATGATTATTATAAGTGTGATGAGTACAATCTTGATACATGATGTATGAAAGATAAATTTGATTTCATTTATGTATGTGATGTGATGATTTATGATACTAATGGTGGAAGAAATAATGTGAAGGATTCATCGCTTTTGTGATTGAGACGGATAAGGCACATCCGAAATTGGAAGACATACCAGTGGTTAGGGAATTTCCAGATGTCTTTCCGGATGAGTTACCAGGGTTACCTCCAGATAGGGAGATGGAGTTTGGGATAGATTTGGCACCTGGTACAGAGCCGATGTCCAAGCCACCATACAGAATGGCTCAAGTTGAGTTAGAGGAGTTAAGGAAACAATTACAAGAGTTGCTGGAGAAGGGGTTCATCAGGCCGAGCGTCTCACCTTGGGGAGCACCGGTCCTGTTTGTAAGGAAGAAGGATGGAAGCCTCCGACTGTGTATAGACTACCGGTTGTTGAATAAGGCCACCATCAAGAATAAGTATCCCCTCCCACGCATCGATGATTTGTTGGATCAGCTTAAGGGAGCGCAGATCTTTTCCAAGATAGATCTGAGGTCAGGGTACCATCAGTTGAAGATACGAGATGGAGATGTACCCAAGACAGCTTTTCGCACCCGGTATGGACATTACGAGTTTATGGTTATGCCATTCGGGCTGACGAATGCTCCCGCAGCTTTTATGTCCTTGATGAATGAGGTATTCCACCAGTATTTGGATCGATTTGTTATTGTGTTTATTGATGATATACTGGTGTATTCAAGGTCTAGAGAGGAACATGAAAGGCATTTGAGGATAGTGCTACAAACCCTCCGAGAGAAGAAGTTGTACGCTAAACTTAGTAAGTGCGACTTTTGGTTGGAACAGATCTCTTTTCTGGGTCACATAGTATCAAAGGATGGAGTATCAGTGGATCCATCTAAGATTGAGGCCGTAGTTCAGTGGCAGAGACCCCAGACAGTGACAGAGATCAGAAGTTTCCTGGGTTTAGCTGGGTATTACCGAAGGTTTGTAGAGGGATTTTCGAGGTTAGCTGCTCCTTTGACACGTCTCACGAGGAAAAATGTAGAGTTTGTGTGGGACAAAAAGTGCGAAGAAAGTTTTGAGGAGTTGAAAAGGAGATTAACTACAGCTCCAATACTCACCATTCCTACCAGCTCAGGAGGTTTCTCGGTGTATGCAGATGCTTCACACTTAGGACTGGGCTGTGTATTGATGCAGGATGGGAAGGTAGTAGCCTATGGATCAAGACAGTTAAAGGATCATGAGAGGAACTACCCGACCCATGACTTGGAGTTGGCAGCGGTGGTGTTTGCGCTGAAGATGTGGCGCCACTACCTCTATGGTGAAAGATTTCAGATTTATACAGATCATAAGAGCCTTAAGTACCTGTTCTCACAGAAAGAGTTGAACATGAGACAGAGGAGATGGCTCGAGTTGTTAAAGGATTATGATTGTGAAATCCTATACCACCCGGGTAAAGCAAATGTGGTTGCTGATGCATTGAGTAGGAAGCATCTCGAGATGGTATCATTCATGATGATCAGGGAACACGAGCTGTTGGAACAGTTCATGAACCTCAGTTTGGATATGACCCCGCCTGACGCTGATAGTGGATTTATGATAGCTAGCCTGCAGTTGGAACCGGATCTGGTAGATCGAATCAGACAGGCTCAGCGAGTTGATCAGCAGTGTAGTGATATTGTCGGGCAGATACAGATGGGTATAGAGACGGACTTTGGGTTGAGTTCGGATGGATTGTTGAGGTTCAGAGGTAGGATATGTGTTCCTGATGACGCAGAGATCAGAAGGTTGATCCTGACAGAGGCTCACTCATCGAAGTATACGATACATCCAGGGGGTACCAAAATGTATCAAAACCTTCGAAAGGTTTATTGGTGGTCGGGAATGAAAAAGCACATTGCTGAATATGTTGCTAAGTGTCTCGTTTGTCAGCAGGTGAAGGTAGAGCATCAGAAGCCAGCAGGGTTATTGCAGCCTCTACCGATTCCGACATGGAAGTGGGAGCATGTCACCATGGATTTTGTGATGGGATTACCGAGGACCCGGAGAGGTCATGATGCCATATGGGTGATTGTGGATCGGTTAACGAAATCAGCCCATTTTCTAGCTATGAGAGCTACCGATACTCTGAGCCAGTTAGCGAACCTATATGTGCGCGAGATAGTGAGGCTACATGGAATTCCAGTGAGCGTTGTTTCTGATAGGGATGCCCGCTTCACTTCCCACTTTTGGGAACATTTTCAGGAAGCGATGGGGACCCAGTTGAATTTTAGCACCGCGTTTCATCCTCAGACAGATGGTCAGTCAGAGAGGACTATACAGACCCTGGAGGACATGTTGAGAGCGTGTGTATTGGATTTTGGAGGCTCCTGGGATGACCATTTGCCACTCGCAGAGTTCGCGTATAATAACAGTTTTCATGCGAGTATCGGGATGGCACCATATGAGGCATTGTATGGGCGTAGATGCCGTTCCCCTATTGGATGGGAAGAGGTTGGTGACAGACAGATCTTTGCTCCCGACTTGGTTAGACAAGCCTCTGAGGATGTCCAATTGATATGTGAGAGGTTACGGACAGCTCAGAGCAGGCAAAAGAGTTATGCTGACAAGAGACGGAGACCACTAGAGTTTGAGGTGGGTGAGTCAGTGTTTTTGAAAGTTTCCCCTTCGAAGGGAATTATGAGATTTGGGAAGAAGGGAAAGTTGAGCCCTCGATATATCGGGCCATTTGAGATACTTGATAAGGTGGGAGACAAGGCGTATAGGTTGGCATTGCCACCAGAGTTGGCAAGTGTGCATAACGTCTTCCACGTATCCATGTTGAGGAAGTATCACCCGGACCCGGCACATGTGATAAGATATGAGCCTTTGGAGCTCAATGAGGGTATGACCTATGTTGAGAAGCCAGTTCGGGTATTGGACAGAAAAGAGAAAGTGCTGAGGACAAAGACAATTCCCTTGGTGAAGATACTTTGGCAACATCACACTGTGGAAGAAGCCACATGGGAATTGGAGAGTTTGATGCGGGAGAGGTATCCCGAGTTGTTCACAGAATAATTGGTTCCAATTTGGAGGACCAAATTTTCTAAGTGGGGGAGAATGTGAGACCCCGTATATGTACAAGGGTATATATGTACATAGAAGTGTAAATAGAGTTGTACTATGAATTCATAAGTGAAGTATATGTGATGTAAGTCCATAAGTAATGTACACACTTGTAATGAGAGTGGTAATCGTACATACAAGTTTCATTATGTATGAATGTGTAGAAATGGACTTAAACATGTGGAGAATGTGTGTAGAGTGGATTATGAATAGTTTGATAAAATGGAAGTAGAATTGCATAAGATGTGCACTTCCATTTTTGTTTATATTAAATACCATTGGTCACACAAAGATCCTACACAAGTTTTAATGTGTATAAAGTGAGGATGGATGCCATCCTCAAGTCTCAAAGATGAATGAATGAGGAAATGATCATGGTAGCAAATTAAGGATATTTGGTAAGTGTTGTTGCAGAGGAAATCTGGACATTTTGAAGGGCAGATCGATCTCATGGGATGAGAGATCGATCTGGAAGAGCCAGAATGCTCTTATTTGGGCGAAAGAATAGAACAGATCGATCTCCAATGGACCAGATCGATCTCCTTAGCTCTCTGTTTGGGAGCAGATCGATCTCATGCTTCGACAGATCGATCTCATGCCTCCACAGATCGATCTCATGCTTCGACAGATCGATCTCAGGCTTAAAAATACCGTGAAAAGAGGGATTTTAAGGGACCAGATCGATCTCCTCTTGGACCAGATCGATCTCCTCAAGCTATTTCTATATAAGGAGTGCTGGAAATCAGAAAATTTCGGGAAAAACACAAACCTTTCACTTTCAACCCAAAAACCTAACATTCTCTCTCAAAAATCAGCCATTTTCAGTGAGGTTTGAAGAGAGACCATTAGAGACAAAGTTGTTCCTATCAAAGAGAAGAACAACATAGTTTGAAAGCAATTTCCCATTGTTGATATTGAAGGATTTAAGGGCATTGCCATTGGAGCAAGAAGAGAAATCAAATTTGGTAAGATTCTAACACTCCAACTATGGTACATTGTTTATTTAATTGATTTTGGAGTTGTTTGGCATGAGTATGGATGGTTAGAAACTATCTAAATACATTGGAATGATTTTGACCTAGAAATGGTCTAGAGTGAGAAAGTGGAATGTATGGAGATTAATGATGAATGAGATATGTAAAAGTTATTTATAGTGTTGTGGTATGATTTTAAGATGTGGTTAGTGGATAAATTGGGAGATTTACCTAAAAGAGGTAAAATGAGGGTTAAGGCATTTGTAAAATGCATAAGTAAATAATGTAGACTAGTGAGGTCAATTATGGGTTAAATACGTTAACTCAATCGATTTAATGAATGAATCGCAGCTTCCGAGGATACGCCGAGGCGAGTTGACCCAAGAGCGTGAGGAGCTAAGAGAAAAGGAGTCACACCAAGTAAATCGAGGTAAGGGAATTGTGTGGACTCTTAGAGATATTGTGCGCAATTTGGGCGCAGAAATGTTTTGCTAGAATGCATGAGATTAGGAAATGTTGTTGTTGGGTGATTGAAGGGTAAAAGTTGGGAGTTTGAGAAATGTGCATGAAAACAAAAGCATATTGCTTTGAAAATCATGTTTTATTGCTTTTTAGCAAATGATTGGTAGGTTGGCTAACATTGAAATGATTTGCAAAAGAAATGAGTATGTTTTGGTTTTGTTAACCATATTTTGCAAGTTTTGAGCCACCTACATGATTTCGTGAGTATGAAAGAGTGCATGAGGCACTAGTTTTCACATGGATTTCATATTGTTTTGGCATTGTGCTTGAGTTTGTCTCGCACTGGATGCCCACCTTGCATGTTGCCGTGTTTGGAGCTTCGAGTAGACTTGGTGTCACATCGATTAAATAGGCTCACACGTGCATTGTTTTGAGACATGGCACGTTAAAACAACCTGATGAGCCCGAACGAGGGATAAGGGTTGGAGATCCACCTGATGAGCCCGAACGAGGGATAAGGGTTGGAGGAACAGCTGATGAGCCCGAACGAGGGATAAGGCTGGGGGTCCACGGAGTACGTTGTACCGTGCATGTAGCATGGAGTACATTGTACCGTGTTGTGATGTGATGTGCCGTCTTCGGATGAGATCTGCTATGGACCGGCGGGTAGGATTTGACCCACCTCCCGTGTGGAAGCAGATGGTGGTGATATCCCGCACACCTGATCCGTGTAGCCGGTATCACAGGTTATGTACATAGACCTTGAGGTTATTACCTATTGTTGAAACTGCCTATCTCACATGTATAATGCTATTTGAGAATAAATCCACGTTTGAAGTGTTTGTGGTCAGGAAAGCCCGAGGGATGGGCTGGGACCTGACGTTGAATTGATTTGTTAATGGTTTTTAAAGTGCACGAATGCATGATGTTTAATGCCATGCCTTATTGTGAAAATGCATGATGTTTAATGCCATGCTTTTATTGTGAATTATGCATGATGATTTATACCATGCTTTGAGTTGAAATGTGCACTGAATTTTAATAGCATGAATGCTTTACATACCATTAACACAATCATACACTCATGTTTTGAGATAAACAATGAATAAAATGCTTTTGAGCATGGCATCACGATCACGTAGATAGTACAGTATCTACCTGTTCGCATGATTGCCTTACTGAGCGTGTGGTTTGCTCACCCCCCTTATTTTCCCCTCTCTACAGAGATTTGAGTATAGATTGGACGTGACTGGAGGCATTCCCTTTTTGGTAATCCGCTGCATCCCATCGCTAAAGGTATACACACTTGGATTATTTTGTATCTAAACTAGACATAGCACAGTAGCATTTTGTATGTAACTACTGGGGATGTAAAACAATGTAAACACATGTAACAACTCTGATATATATACATTTATACAAGTGTTTACTCATAAATAATGTTTCAAATTGAATTGGTATGGTGGAGTGAGTTAGACGTCGACACACAGCCCAACTGTTAAGCGTGTGGTTGTTCACGATCGAGGAAGGATGATTAAGGATTGATGCATGAAAATGCGAAAAATTTGTACGTATTTTGGTAAGTTGAGGGTCGTGACAACAAGTTACAAAAAATCTGGGTCTGACACTTGTGGCCAATTGTCCCAATTGGGTTTACAAGTTCTTTATGCTAGCTTTTATCTCTTGCATAATCAACCTAGATACTTGCTGAAATTTAATAGAACTATCAGCAAGATATTTAATCATATCTTCTACAGAAATACCTTGTGGTTAGGTTTTGGAATTGGGGCCTTGGTTGTTATTATAATAAGGCATCTTTTGTGATGGAACATACAGAGCATGCCTATTTCCATATTGCAAGTTAGGATGGTCCCTCCATCTTTGATTGTAGGTGTTTCTAATAGGCTCAAACTTGCTTGGTGGTTGCGGCTGCCCAAGAAAGCCACATGCGGCATTGAAATGTTCTAGGGAATCTTCTTGCAAAGTTGGATACATGCCAGTAAGGTGTCCCATGTGTGAGCATATCCCACATGCCTTTGCTTGTTGCTTTGTCGCTACAACAAGTTCATGTACCAAAGAAGTCAAATCTGTAAGTTATTGTTCAAGGGGAGCAACACTTACCTCATGTATAGGCTTTAGAGGTGGTTCACACCTAGTGTAGAACTATTAGGAATTTGCAGCCATGTTAGCTATCGAATTCTTGGCATTTTGAGGAGTCTTGTCCAACAAGCTCTTCTACTAGCGGCATTAATCATACTTTTATCATGGGGTAGTAAGCTTTATAGAAGTATTGGATGAGGAGTTGCTCAAAAATTTGATGGTTTGGGAAACTGGCACAAAGCCTTTTAAACTTCTCCCAATACTTATACAAAGATTCCCATTTGTATTGCCCAATCCTATAGATATCCTTTCTTATATCAGCAGCTCTTGAGGCAGGGAAATACCTCTTCAAAAGAGCCTTTTCATCTCTTCCCATATGTTGATGGTCCTACTTGACAAGTAGTAGAGCCAATCCTTGGTAAAATCAGCCGAAAAGAAGGGGAAGACCCTAAGCTTGATTTGCTCTCCAGTTACTCCAGCAAGCTTCATGGTAGAACACACTACATGGAACTTCTTTAGATAGTTGTGTGGGTCCTCACCTACAAGACCATGAAAAGTGGGTGAAAAGTCTATTAGTCCAGATTTCAATTCAAAATAAGCATTGGTATTAGGAAAAGTAATGTAAAGTGGTTGTTAATTTAAAGTTAGAGCCATTAACTCCTTTAGTGTCCATGGGGTGGCTTTTGAGCTGTCACTTCTTCCTCCTCAATATCACTGAAGAAGAAAAAATTTGGAGTAAGAGTGATATTAGGTTGCAATAGAGTGGAATCACCCTCTTGGGTAACTTGAAGAAATTCTCGTATCTTCCTAAGTCAATTAGTAGGGAATATGCAAGACATGCAACTCCTACAAAAGAAACAGTAAAAGTGCAAATTAGAACTAAAATAAGACATAATGCCATTAAACAAGCAGTCCTGGCAACAACAACAAAATTTGGTAAGTTGTAAAGCTACCAAAAATAATTACTTTTCAACCGCTAACTAGTAGCTAGAGAAGTATAGGTCGATCCCACAAGGACTACATCAATTAAACTAAGCAATTAAAGTTCTAAGACTAAGACATACGATACAAACTCAAGGGGGTTTATTTTTTAAAGCTAGTGCAATTTATAAAAAGACTTCAAAGAATGCAAGACAATTATATAAAAAACAACTTTAATAATGGTAAGGACTTTGGTTAGTATGTTTCTTGATTTCTTGATTTTCGAATGTTGATCATTGAAATTCAAAAGATAGTTATTAATTTGAGCATTCAACTGTAGTGCAATAACAAGCTTTATTACACCATCTTCCCCTTATTTCTTAGTTAGTCACAATAAGCTCTACAACTAATCCCTAACTAATTCGATTACCTAGAACAAGCTCTCTAGATAAAATCATAGCAACATTAAGATATGAGTTGAATTAAGCAACAAACACACAAGCTCGGTTTATTTAGCCTAAACAAGATTTTTCTTTAGCTCTAAGTGATTTCAAACAAAAGTAAATTAGGAGTTACATTTTTAATCAAGCAGTAGATTTTTAATATTAATTAGATAGTAGGCCTTTTCTATCAAACCAAATTAACAATCAATTAAATATGCTATAGAAAATCTTGATACTCAATCAGTAATATATTATAAAGATCATGCTTCTCATAACATCATGTAATCAAGAATCAATCAAGAAAACATACCGATCAACTTAGGACTTTACTCACAAGACATCATGCTTTAAAAATGCATAAAAATTATGAAAACTATGCAAGAAACACAAAGAAACTAAAATGTAAAGTTAATGCAACTTATATGAATTATGCAAATTTCGACACTTATATATTATGCTTTACTATGCGACAATGATAAAAGATGCTACACTAAGGACACTATTGTAATATGCAACAAGATTATGCAATTAAACTAATCAAGAACCAAGAAATTAAAAATCTTAAAATTATAAGAAAGACAATCGATTTTTATTTTTATCTATATAAAAGATTAAATTATCATGCAAAACACACAATCTAGATGCAAAAGAATATTAATCCTAGTTAAAGAAAATAATTAAGAAAAAAATAAAAAACAATTTAATAATATGCAAGAAAACATTCGACGTTTTAAAAAACTATGAAAAATATAAAACATGCAATATTAAATCTAAATTATTCTTAATCAACTATTAAAGAATGCCAAAGAATTAAGTATGTAATAAAGAAAACAATTTATAAGCTAACTAAATATATCGATTTTTATAAAGTACTAAATGCAATCGGTTTAGTCTAATTATCATGCAAAGACTAAGTTAAACATAATATTCAGTAACCAAAGATGCAATAGGGATTGAAAGTTAAACACAATATTTAATAAGCAAAGATGCAATAGGGATTGAAAGACTAAGGAGAGAACACAAGAATTATGAAAAGAAGGCAAGCAAGAACACAATATATAAAGCAAATGACCAACTGGCCACTTTATAAAATATAAAGAATAACTCGGTTTGTATAATATAAGAACAAAATATTAAAATAAAACTAAGGCCAATTGGTGAGAATATTAGCCATCTTAAAGTTCTTTTATGTAGTGAGGGAACAATTGTGAGACCCCATATATGTATAATTGTAATATGTACATAGAAATGTAAATGGAGTTATACTATGAATTCGTAAGTGAAGTATATGTGATGTAAGTCCATAAGATAATGTACACACTTGAAATAAGAGTTGTGATTGTATGTACAAGTTGCATTATGTATAAATGTGAAGAAATGGACTTAAACATGTGGAGAATGTGAGTAAAATGGAATATGAGTAGTGTGGTAAAATGGAAGGAAGATTGCATGAGTTGTACACTTCCATTTGATTTATATTGTATACCTTTGGTTATACAAGGATTCCACATAAGTTTCAATAGGTATAAGGTATGAATGGATGTCATTTTCAAGTCTCAAAGATGATTGGATGAGAAAATGACCATGGCAGCAAATTAAGGATGTTTTGGTATAAGTTTACTGCATAAAAACTGCAGAAAATCTGGAAATATGAATGAAAGATCGATCTCATAGGATGAGAGATTGATCTGGATGAGCCAAAATGCTTGTATTTGAGCAAAGAAATAGGGCAGATCGATCTCCAATGGGGTAAGATCGATCTCCTAAACATTCTGTAATGAAAAAATCGATCCTTAAGCACACAGATCGATCTCCTTAGCTCTCTGTTTGGAGCAGATCGATCTCAAGGTTCGACAGATCGATCTCATGCTTAAAATGCCGTGGAAAAAAGGAATTTAAAGGGACCAGATCGTCTCCTCCTTGTGCAGATCGATCTCCTCAAGCTATTTCTATAAAAAGGGCGTTGCAAATCTATAGATTTTGGGACAAAACCATTTCCTTCCCTTTCCAACCCAAAACCTAATTTTCTCTCTCCAAATCTAACCATTTTCAAGGAGATTTGAGGGAAGACTATTAGAGGCAAAGTTGTTCACATCAAGGAGAAGAACAACATAGTTTGGAGGCATTTACCCATTTGTTCGATTGAAGGAACAAAGGGCATTTCTAATTGGAGCAAAGAGGAAATCCAAATAGGTAAGTTTCTAGTGCACAAATCCAAGTACATTTGTCTAGTTGATGGTTATGAAGTTGATTTGGGTGTGCACATTGTTGGTAGAGTTGTCACGCCGCAATTCCATTCTCTTTAATCGAAAATCACTAAAAATTTTTCGCGTTTTACTGTTACCTTACCCGGTCGTGAACTAACTCACAACACACTGTTGGGCTGTGAGTCAATAATAAACTCCATATCTCATTCATTCTCAGTTAAATAAAACGATGTCATACATTTGCATTTAATCTCGTACTTATACAAAAGCATATTTTTCTGACATCGACATCCCCCATAATTACAACTCAAAAGAATACTGTGTTTTTACATTGTTTAGATACAAAAAGAATCACTGTGTATATACCTCTAAGCGATGGAGATGCAGCGGAGTCCAAAATACCACGCCTCAGTCCTCACTGGGCTACTATGCAAGCTCTGTAGGGGGAGGGGGGAAATAGAGAGGGATGAGCAACCACACGCTCAGTAAGGCAATAATGCAAGCATGGTAGATAACTACTCTATCTACATGCTGATAGTGTTATGCATAAATCGTTTGTAGTAGGAGCATGAGGAAGCAAAACTATGCCATATGAGTATACATATATATCATGTATCAAAATCATGTACATTGGCATATAAAACATGGTAAAAACATCATGTATAAATCATCTCATGCTCGATCTCATTTAAATTCATAAAAAGGGCAATTCATTAAGAAACCTCCTTTTTAAACCCACGTCATAAAACTATTTCTCAACACATACAATCTCATCACATCAATTCACAATCACAACCTCATTTTCATTTCACAAATCAAATCCACGAGGCTCGACCCCTCCTTCGGGTCTACCTTAAACAATCACAAATCACACTTAGAGATTTAAAATCATGTGGTAGTAAGTAAATCAAGCAAGGAGACAGGTTACTATATCTCAAGTGACTACATTGGCCAATCGTCACATATCATCCCAGACCACACGGATCCCGGTGTGCGGGGTATCATGCTGGTAAGAAGGTGGGTTAGTTCTCTGCCAGACTTTCTCAAATCAAGTAACCACCACACGGTACATCGTACTCCATGTGATATACACGGTATATCGTACTCCGCGGACCCATAACATGGTTGGGGGTGCCTGCCATAGGTCTTATCTACCCCATGCCAAGTGTAACCTTTATAGTCTCAAGAGCGCGTGGGAGTAACCTCAATACCAGGTCCTAGCCCCTCATGGCCTTGCTCGCCCCTGTTGGGTTCCCTGATTCAGGTCCTAGCCCCTCACCCTCACCTCACTCAAGAGGTCTGTTAGGCCTGTTGGGTTCTCTGAATGGATTATGTCAGGTCCTAGCCCCTCACCCTCACCTCACTCAAGAGGTCTGTCAGGCCTGTTGGGTTCCCTGAGTTAATCCTTATCTCTCACCACGGCCTCATACATACCACAGTGTGAAAACCAGTGCGAGCTACGCTCTAACGCGAATTCATGCATCAAAACCAATCGCTTCGTACGAGCAATGCTCTAGTACGGCATTTATGCATAAAAATATGAAGAAACCATGTACGAGCATAGCTCCAGTACGGTTATATGCATAAGAAAAAACCACTCAAATCCTCGTACGAGCGTAAGCTCCAGTACGGTTTATAAACATCATCATAATTCAGATCAAAGTGCGAGCTAAGCTCAAGCACGTATCACACAAGTGAAAACATAAAAATCCAGCGCGAGTGAGGCTCTAGCGCGATTTATGTCGTACAAATACGATAGGCGGCTCATACAAAATCAAACAATCCCGACAACCGATTTTAGCACTTCACAAATGCCTTTTTCCACAACATTAATAAACATTAGCCGACCCATCTACAAGCTTGCTTAAAACAAAGCAATTTCTTTTTGAAAGACATCAAGACATTAGATTTATCCAATTATTAGCCTTACTATCCCATTTCATAGAATCCACTTCCAAAACCAAAAATCACACATATACTCATTCTCATTCATGAATACCATCAATCATATACTTTAGCAACCATGCACTTCGTAAAACACCCAATATTCACCCACAAATTTAAAGTACGAGCAGCTACCTCTATATACTCACAAAATTCCCTTACCTGGAATCGCGATGCGTGATTCCACTTCTTTAAGCTGCTTACTCGTATGGTTCGATTCGTCTTCAACGAACTCTTCGGGACTGCACAAAATAGTATTCCGTATTATATTCGATCCATATAAAATGACATCGTGCATTCACTATAGTCAATTCGACCTATAGTTTTCTATTAACGCTTATGAGGCCTCATTTCATTACTTTACCCAAAACTCGAGTCTATGGATTCTTTTAGGCCTATTAACTCATTCCAAATCGATATTAAATCGATATCAAGCTCATAGTGTTCATATTTCATTGATTTCCTCATTATGACATTTGTCAAGCATTTACATGCTCATTTTCATAATTTCACTTAAACCCACATTATAACTCCACATAACCATTTCAAATCACCAACATTACTCATTTAACAACTTATCATAACCCATAAACCACCAATTCCCCAAATCATACTTTCTCACACTAGAGGCATTCCATTTTCTAGGTTACATTAGTTTCTAACAAAACCTAGGTGTTTCCATCCATACGTACTCATGCCAAACAACTCCAAAATCAATTAAATAGACAATGTACTTGGATTGGAGTGTTAGAATCTTACCAAATATGATTTTTCTTCTTGCTCCAAATGTCAATGCCTTTATCTCCTTCAATACCCACAATGGAATTTTAGGTTCCAGCTATATTGTTCTCTTCCTCAAGATGAACAACTTAATGTCTAATGGTCTCCCCTCAATTCTTGCTGGAAATGGCTGATTTTAGAGAGAGAAAGTTAGGTTTTTGGGTTGGAAATGGAAGATTGGTGTTTTTCCTGAAATTTTTAGATTTTCAGCCTTCCTTATATAGAAATAGCTTGAGGAGATCGATCTGGTCCAAGAGGAGATCAATCTGGTCCCCTTAAATCTCTCATTTTCACGAAATTTTAAGCATGAGATCGATCTGTCGAAGCATGAGATCGATCTGGTCCCAAACAGAGAGCTAAGGAGATCGATTTGGGTGCTTGAGGATCGATCTTTTCATTACAGAATGCTTAAGAGATCGATCTGGCCCCATTGGAGATCGATCTGCTCTATTCCATTGCCCAAATAAGAGCATTCTGGCTCTTCTAGATCGATCTCTCATCCTATGAGATCGATCTGGCCTTTATGTTTTCCAGATTTCCTACAGTTTCCCTGCTGCAACTCACACCAACACATCCTTAATCTATTGCCATGGCCATTTTCTCATCCCTGCACCTTTATAACTTGAAAATGGCATCCATTCATACCTTATGCACATTGAAACTTATGTGCATTCATTGTATGTCCAAAGGTATACTATATATAACCAAGTGGAAGCATTTATATTCATGCAGCTTCCATCCATTTACCACACTACTCATTTTGAGTTTCAATCACATCCATCACTCATAAAAACTCATTTCTTCATATTCATACTCAATGGAACTTGTATGTACGTTACGAATCACATTACACATACATACATTGAATCCATGGACTTACATCGATCATACTTTACATTACAAGTCCATTCACATTCATTACACATCACAACTTTACATATACGGGGTCTCACATTCTCCCCTCCTTCAAGAAATTTGGTCCTCCAAATTAGAACCAAGTCACTCTACGAAAAGTTGGGGGTACTTCTCCCGTATCAAGTTCTCCAATTCCCATGTGGCCTCTTCGTCGTGTGATGTTGCCAAAGTTGGGAATTGTCTTATTCCGTAACACTTTCTCTTTTCTGTCCAATATCCGAACCGGCTTCTCAACATACGTCATACTCTCATGGAGCTCCAACGGCTCATATCTTATCACAAGTGCCGAGTCCGGGTGATACTTCCAAAGCATCGAGACGTGGAAGACGTTGTGGACATTTGCCAAATCCGGTGGCAATGCCAACCTATACGCCTTATCTCCCACTCTCTCCAAAATCTCGAAGGGTCCGATTTATCTAGGGCTCAGCTTGCCCTTCTTACCGAATCTCATAATACCCTTCGATGGTGATACCCTCAGAAACACCGACTCACCCTCATCAAACTCCAGTGGTCTTCGTTTCTTGTCAGCATAACTCTTTTGTTGGCTCTGAGCTGTCCGTAATCTCTCACATATCAACTGGACGTCCTCAGATGCCTGCTGCACTAAGTTCGGAGCAAAAATCTGTCTGTCACCAACCTCTTCCCATCCAATAGGGGAACGAAATCTACTCCCGTACAATGCCTCATAGGGTGCCATCCCGATACTCGCATGATAGCTATTATTATAAGAGAACTCGGCTAACTGCAGGTGGTCATCCCAGGAGCCTCTAAAATCTAGCATACACACTCTCAACATATCCTCGAGGGTCTGTATAGTCCTCTCTGACTGCCCATCTGTCTGAGGATGAAAAGCGGTGCTAAAACTCAGTCGGGTCCCCAGCGCTTCCTGAAAATGTTCCCAAAAATGAGAAGTGAAGCGGGCATCCCTATCAGAAACAACGCTCACTGGTACACCATGTAGCCGTACTATCTCTCGAATATACAGGTTCGCCAACTGACTCAATGTATCGGTAGCTCTCATAGCCAAGAAATGGGCGGACTTAGTCAACCGGTCCACAATAACCCATATGGCATCATGACCTCTACGGGTCCTCGACAACCCCATCACAAAATCCATGGTGACATGCTCCCACTTCTATGTCGGTATCGGTAGAGGCTGCAATAATCCTGCAGGCTTTTGATGCTCTACCTTCACTTGCTGACAAACGAGACACTTAGTGACATATTCAACAATGTCTCTCTTCATTCCAGACCACCAATAAACCTTCCAAAGGTTTTGATACATCTTGGTACTTCCCGGATGTATCGTATACTTCGATGAGTGAGCCTTTGATAAAATCGTTCTCCTGATCTCAGGATCCCTGGGAACGCATACTCTGCCTCTGAACCTCAATAACCCATCAGCACTCTGCTCAAAATCAATACCCACACCTGTCTGTATCTGCCTCAGCCAATCGATGCACCGTCGATCGCTCTGCTGGACTCGTCGAATACGGCCAATCAACTCTGGCTCTAGTCTCAAACTAGCCATGATCTCAAGTCTCTCAGATCCAGGTGGGGTTACATCTAAACTGAGGTTCGCAAAGTGTTCTAACAATTCATGTTCCCGTACCATTATATATGACACCAACCCAAGGTTCTTTCTACTCAAAGCATCGGTAACTACATTTGCCTTACCCAGGTGGTACATGATTTCACAATCATAGTCCTTCAGGAGTTCGAGCCATCTCCACTGTCTCATATTCAGCTCTTTTTACGAGAATAGGTACTTAAGGCTCTTATCATCTGTGAACACCTGAAATTTCTCACCATAGAGATAGTGGCGCCATATTTTCAAAGCAAATACTACAGCCGCCAGCTCCAAATCATGTGTCGGGTAGTTCCTCTCGTGATCTTTCAACTGTCTAGATCCATAGGCAACTACCTTCCCATCCTGCATAAGCACACAGCCCAGTCCCTGGTGTGATGCATCCGTATATACCGAGAATCCTCCTGAGCTGGTAGGAATGGTGAGAACTGGAGCAGTCGTCAATCGACGCTTAAGCTCCTCAAAACTCCTCTCACATGCCTCATCCCATGTAAACTTAACATCCTTACGCGTGAGGCATGTCAACGGAGCAGCTAGTCTGGAGAAACCCTCTACAAATCTCTGATAATATCCTGCCAATCCCAGGGAACTTCTGATCTCAGTAACTGTCTTGGGCTGTTCCCACTGTATAACTGCCTCTATCTTGGATGGATCCACCGATACCCCATCCTTTAACACAACATGCCCCAGAAATGAGATCTGTTCCAACCAAAAGTTACACTTGCTGAGTTTGGCGTACAATTCTTTCTCTCGGAGGGTCTGTAGAACTATCCTCAAATGCTCCTCATGATCTTCCCTGGACTTGGAATACACCAATATGTCATCGATAAACACTATCACAAACTTGTCCAGGTATGGCTTGAATATATCATTCATCAATGCCATAAATGCTGCGGGAGCATTCGTCAATCCGAATGGCATCACCAAAAACTCGTAGTGGCCATAACGGGTACGAAATGCTGTCTTGGGTACATCTCCACTCCTGATCCTTAACTGATGATACCCTGACCGCAGATCTATCTTAGAAAATACTTCGGCTCCCTAGAGCTGATCCAACAAATCATCGATTCTTGGAAGGGGGTACTTATTCTTAATGGTGGCCTTATTCAACAACCGGTAATCTATACATAGTCGGAGGCTTCCATCCTTCTTCCTTACAAATAGAACCGGTGCTCCCCAAGGTGAGACACTCGGTCTAATAAACCCCTTCTCAGCAACTCTTGCAGCTGTTTCTTCAGCTCTTCCAATTCTATCGGAGCCATTCTATAGGGTGGTTTCGATATCGGCTCTGTACCAGACACTAGCTCAATGCAAAATTCCATTTCCCTTACAGGTGGTAGCCCTGGTAATTCATCCGGAAAGACATCAGGGTAATTCGTAATTATGGGTATGTCCCTCAATTCCGGGTGCGCCTCATCTATATCGACCACATAGGCAATGAACCCTTCACATTATCCTCTCCATCGTTAGTAACATAAAACATCACTCCACATTCAACATTTATCATAAACAATAAATTTATCTCTTAAGCATTATGCATTTAAAAATCATACCCCTTTATTTACAACAAACATACTATTTTCATATCATTTTTTTCATCAAAATTTACAATAAGATTGTCTAATCCTGAAAACATCAATGTTTTGGCATGACAATCCATCACAACGCGATTGGTAGCCAACCAATCCATTCCCAAAATTACATCAAAATCATTCATATTCAATAAAATCAGATTGGCTATCATTTCCTTCCCCTCTATCTTTAACTTACAATCTCTACATACATGCTCAGTCAATTGACTATCATTCATGGGTGTGGAAATCATCAACATTTTATCCAACAATGTTGGTTTCACATATTTCAACAATTTATGTGCAAAGGAAGGTGATATGAAAGAATGCGTGGCACTAGGATCAAATAATTCCAATGCTTCTAAATCAAAGATTCGGATGGTACCTTTAATCACATCCGTCGATGCGTCTGCAGTGTCTTGGTCCAGTATGTGCACCGTTCCTCTACTCACACCCACAGCCTGTTTCCCTTTTTCCTCAGCTGTAACCTTCTTCCTCGAGGCCGCTGTCTCAACTGGAGCTCCCTCAGGCTCCTTGCCCTTCTGTGGGGTAACCTCAATCATCTCAGTGCAGAACCTCGATATATGTCCTAGCCTCCCACACCTAAAACACGAAACAGGGGGTACCTGACACGGCCTAGTCCCATGGTATCTCCCACATCTCCTACACTGATCTGTGGTAGGTCGTGGTCCTCCAATAGTTATACCCCTCGGTGCAGTCAAGGCTGGGTATACAGGAGGTCTAGCAGCTCTCTCCTGCACCTCCTCGATCTTAGGTCTCTTCTCAAAATACCTTGGGCCTCCTTTCCTGGTCACTCTATCCCTCCCGGATCTCTTCCGGTCTCTGTCCTTTCTAACACTGATTCTCCCAAGCTCGGAGGCATTTCGTTCAAAGTCTTGCTCACACAACTGAGCCTTATGTACAGCCTCCTCATAAGTCAAAATGTCGAAGGGAGCTAGCTTAGTCTGGATGGCCAATCTCAATCCATCCATGAACTTCTGTATCTTTCGGGTCTCACTACCCATCGTGTCTGGGTCATATCTCCCCAAGGACATAAACTTGGACTCATACTCGTCCACAGTCTGGTTCCCCTGAACTAAATTCATAAATTACATCCGCAGTTTCCTCTGTGCGGTAGCTGGAATGTACTGTCTTCTGAAGGCCTCCAAGAATATCTCCCATGAAATCTCGGAGTGTCTAGCCCTCAAAATAGCTTCGGTGGATCTCCACCAGTGTTCTGCCTAGCCTTTCAACATAAACACGGTAAAGGCTACCTTTTTAGCTGAAGTGCATCGAAAAAACCTATATAGTTTCTCCATCTCAAACACCCAATCCTCCGTAACCACTGGGTCCTTCACCCCTCTAAACACTGGGGGTTTTAGCGCTTGAAACTCTCGCAACCTGCTTAAGTCGCAGTCATACCCCAAATCACTACCGCTCTGTTGTGGAGCGATAGGAGAAGCTATATCCTGGGCTGGAGGTGGTGTAGCAGTAGCAGTCTCTGTAGTCTGAGGTCTCTCTGCCTCTGTAGCTACCTGTTCAGTAGTAGGCTGTGCTGCGGGACCTCGTCTATCACCGGCACCCAACGCCTGTGTGACCATCTCCACCAAATTCTCAATACTCCGCTCTAACCTAGCGAAGCGAGCCTCAGTATCCTCTGCTCTCTCAGCAGGATTCGGTGGAACCTGTTCAGTTTGTGGCTCCGCACGGCTCTCAGGCCTACCTCTACGGCCTCTAGCACGTGCTCTCGCCCCTCAACCTTTGCGTGTAACTGGCATAGTGCCTAACTTCCTGTATTATAATAATTCATTAAGCTCAATCCATCACAGTATACACAGTTATATCTAAACAAAAGCACAGTACTATGGGGATATACTTTCCTACGTTTTATTAATGACTCACATCAGGCCAACACAACTCTGATACCAATCTCTGTCACGCCCCAATTCCATTCTCTTTAACCGAAAATCACTAAAACTTTTTCGCGTTTTACTGTTACCTTACCCGGTCGTGAACTAACTCACCACACACTGTTGGGCTGTGAGTCAATAATAAACTCCACATCTCATGCATTCTCAGTTAAATAAAACGATGTCATATATTTGCATTTAATCTCGTACTTATACAAAAGCATATTTTTCTGACATCTACATCCCCCATAATTACAACTCAAAATAATACTGTGCTTTTACATTGTTTAGATACAAAAAGAATCACTGTGTATATACCTCTAAGCGATGGAGATGCAGCGGAGTCCAAAATACCACGCCTCAGTCCTCACTGGGCTACTATGCATGCTCTGTAGGGGGAAAATAGAGAGGGATGAGCAACCACACGCTCAGTAAGGCAATAATGCAAGCATGGTAGATAACTACTCTATCTACATGCTGATAGTGTTATGCATAAATCATTTGTAGTAGGAGCATGAGGAAGTAAACTATGCCATATGAGTATACATATATATCATGTATCAAAATCATGTACATTGGCATATAAAACATGGTAAAAACATCATGTATAAATCATCTCATGCTCGATCTCATTTAAATTCATAAAACGGGCAATTCATTAAGAAACCTCCTTTTTAAACCCACGTCATAAAACTCTTTCTCAACACATACAATCTCATCACATCAATTCACAATCACAACCTCATTTTCATTTCACAAATCAAATCCACGAGGCTCGACCCCTCCTTCGGGTCTACCTTAAACAATCACAAATCACACTTAGAGATTTAAAATCATGTGGTAGTAAGTAAATCAAGCAAGGAGATAGGTTACTATATCTCAAGTGACTACGTTGGCCAATCGTCACATATCATCCTAGACCACACGGATCTCGGTGTGCGGGGTATCATGCTGGTACGAAGGTGGGTTAGTTCTCCGCCAGACTTTCTTAAATCAAGTAACCATCACGCGGTACATCGTACTCCATGTGATATACACGGTACATCGTACTCCGCAGACCCATAACATGGTTGGGGGTGCCTGCCATAGGTCTTATCTACCCCATGCCAAGTGTAACCTTTATAGTCTCAAGAGCGCGTGGGAGCAACCTCAATACCAGGTCCTAGCCCCTCGTGGCCTTGCTCGCCCCTGTTGGGTTCCCTGATTCAGGTCCTAGCCCCTCACCCTCACCCCACTCAAGAGGTCTGTTAGGCCTGTTGGGTTCCCTGAATGGATTATGTCAGGTCCTAGCCCCTCACCCTCACCCCACTCAAGAGGTCTGTCAGGCCTGTTGGGTTCCCTGAGTTAATCCTTATCTCTCACCACGGCCTCATACATACCACAGTGTGAAAACCAGCGCGAGCTACGGTCTAGCGCGAATTCATGCATCAAAACCAATCACTTCGTACGAGCAACGCTCTAGTATGACATTTATGCATAAAAATATGAAGAAACCATGTACGAGCATAGCTCCAGTACGGTTATATGCATAAGAAAAAACCACTTAATCCTCGTACGAGCATAAGCTCCAGTACGGTTTATAAACATCATCACAATTCAGATCAAAGTGCGAGCTAAGCTCAAGCACGTATCACACAAGTGAAAACATAAAAATCCAGCACGAGTGAGGCTCTAGCGCGATTTATGTCGTACAAATACGATAGGCGGCTCATACAAAATCAAACAATCCTGACAACCGAGTTTAGCATTTCACAAATGCCTTTTTCCACAACATTAATAAACATTAGCCGACCCATCTACAAGCTTTCTTAAAACAAAGCAATTTCGTTTTGAAAGACATTAAGACATTAGATTTATGCAATTATTAGCCTTACTATCCCATTTCATAGAATCCACTTCCAAAACCAAAAATCACACATATACTCATTCTCATTCATGAATACCATCAATCATTTACTTTAGCAACCATGCACTTCGTAAAACACCCAATATTCACTCACAAATTTAAAGTACGAGCAGCTACCTCTATATACTCACAAAATTCTCTTACCTGAAATCGCGATGCGTGATTCCACTTCCTTAAGCTGCTTACTCGTACGGTTCGATTCGTCTTCAACGAACTCGTCGGGACTGCACAAAATCGTATTCCGTATTATATTCGATCCATATAATATGACATCGTGCGTTCACTATAGTCAATTCGACCTATAGTTTTCTATTAACGCTTATGAGGCCTCGTTTCATTACTTTACCCAAAACTCGAGTCTATGGATTCTTTTAGGCCTATTAACTCATTCCCAATCGATATTAAATCGATATCAAGCTCATAGTGTTCATATTTCATTGATTTCCTCACTATGGCATTTGTCAAGCATTTACATGCTCATTTTCATAATTTCACTTAAACCCACATTATAACTCCACATAACCATTTCAAATCACCCACATTACTCATTTAACAACTTATCATAACCCATAAACCACCAATTCCCCAAATCATACTTTCTCACACTAGAGGCATTCCATTTTCTAGGTTACATTAGTTTCTAACACAACCTAGGTGTTTCCATCCATACATACTCATGCCAAACAACTCCAAAATCAATTAAATAGACAATGTACTTGCATTGAAGTGTTAGAATCTTACCAAATATGATTTTTCTTCTTGCTCCAAATGTCAATGCCTTTATCTCCTTCAATACCCACAATGGGATTTTGGGTTCCAACTATATTGTTCTCTTCCTCAAGATGAACAACTTAATGTCTAATGGTCTCCCCTCAATTATTGCTGGAAATGGCTGATTTTAGAGAGAGAAAGTTAGATTTTTGGGTTAGAAATGGAAGATTGGTGTTTTTCCCGAAATTTTTAGATTTTCAGCCCTCATTATATAGAAATAGCTTGAGGAGATCGATCTGGTCCAAGAGGAGATCGATCTGGTCCCCTTAAACCTCTCATTTTCACGAAATTTTAAGCATGAGATTGATCTGTCGAAGCATGAGATCGATCTGGTCCCAAACAGAGAGCTAAAGAGATCGATCTAGGTGCTTGAGGATCGATCTTTTCATTACAGAATGCTTAGGAGATCGATCTGGCCCCATTGGAGATCAATCTGCTCTATTCCATTGCCCAAATAAGAGTATTCTGGCTCTTCCAGATCGATCTCTCATCCTATGAGATCGATCTGGCCTTTATGTTTTCCAGATTTCCTGCAGTTTCCTTGCTACAACTCACACCAACACATCCTTAATCTGTTGCCATGGCCATTTTCTCATCCCTCCGCCTTTATAACTTGAAAATGGCATCCATTCATACCTTATGCACATTGAAACTTATGTGCATTCATTGTATGTCCAAAGGTATACTATATATAACCAAGTGGAAGCATTTATATTCATGCAGCTTCCATCCATTTACCACACTACTCATTTTGAGTTTCAATCACATCCATCACTCATAAAAACTCATTTCTTCATATTCATACTCAATGGAACTTATATGTACGTTACGAATCACATTACACATACATACATTGAATCCATGGACTTACATCGATCATACTTTACATTACAAGTCCATTCACATTCATTACACATCACAACTTTACATATACAGGGTCTCACAAGAACTACCTAGAATTCCATGAAATGAATATAACCTAGAAATGGGTTAGTGTGAGAAGTGAAATGTGGTGGAATAAATGATGAATGGGATATCTTGAGATGATAATGGTGTTGAGGATATAATTTTAAGATAATAATATGGAATGAATAGAGACGTTTACCCAAAAAGGGTAAAATGAGCATTTAAGGCATTGGGTGAAATATATAGTTGAATGAGAGTTAGCAATACTAACTCGAACATATGATGAATAAATTGTAGCTTTTGAGAATACGTCGGAGTGAGTTGAGCCAAGAGTGTGAGAAGCTAAGAGGAAAAGAGTCACACCAAGTAAATCGAGGTAAGGGAATTGTGTGGACTCTTAGAGATATCTGTGCACAATTTGGGCGCATTAAATGCTTTGCTAGAATGCATGAGATGTTAGGAAATAAAATTGGGTGATTGAAGGGCAAAAGTTGGGTGTTTGAGAAATGTGCATGAAAACAAAAGCATAATGCTTTAAAAATCATGTTTTATTGCTTTTCAGCAAATGATTTGGTAGGTTAGCTAGTATTTGAAATGATTTGCAAAAGAGATGAGTTGTTTTGGTTTTGTTAACCATACTTTGCAAAGAGTTGAGCCACCTACATGATTTCATGAGAATGAAAGCATGCTAGAGCAGGACTCGCATGAGATTTGATGTGTTTTATACACATGAGTGCTGGAGCTTAGCTCATACTAGTTTTCACATGGATTTCATACTAGTTTTGGCATGGTGCTTGGAGCTTAGCTCGCACTAGATGCCCACCTTACTTGTTGCCGTGCTTGGAGCTTCGGGTAGACTAGATGTCACATTGATTAAATAGGCTCGCACGTGCGTTGTTTCGACATGATTGATTAGCCGTGTTAGGAGCTTCGGTAGACAAGAGGTCGTACCCATTAAATAGGCTCACACGTGCATTTTGAGATGTGGCGTGACATGATATGTTGATTGGGTCCATGGAGTACGTTGTACCGTGCATGTAGCATGGAGTACGTTGTACTGTGTTGAGATTGTGATGTGCCGTCTTCGGACGATATCTGCTCTGGACCGACAGGCTAGATTTTACCCACCTCTCGTGTGGAAGTAGATAGTGGTGATATCCCGCACACCTGATTCGTGGTATCACAAGTTATGGCCATAGGCCTAGAGGTTATTACCTTTTATTGAATTGCCTATCTCACATGTCTATTGTTTTGAGAATAAATCCATGTTTGAAATGATTTGTGGGTCAGGACAGTCCGAGGGATGGGCTGAGACCTGACAAGTGTTGGATTGATTTGTTAATGGTTTCAAAGTGCACCGAAGCATGATAATTAATGCTATGCTTTATTGTGAAAAAATGCATGATGGTTAATGCCATGCCTATTTGTGAAAAATGCATGATGGTTAATGCCATGCTTATTTGTGAAAAATGCATGATGGTTAATGCCATGCTTATTTGTGAAAAATGCATGATGGTTAATGCTGCGCTTATTTGTGAAAAACGCATGATAGGTAATGCAATGCTTTATTGTGAATATGCATGATGATTTATACCATGCTTTGAAATGAATTGTGCACTGGATTTTAATAGCATAAATGTTTTATATACCATTAACACAATTATACACTCATATTTTGAGATAAATGATGAACTAAATGCTTTTGAGCATGGCATCACGATCATGTAGATAGTGCAGTATCTACCTGTTCGCATGATTGCCTTACTGAGCGTGTGGTTTGCTCACCCCCTTATTTTCCCCCTCTCTGCAGAGTGTTGAGTATAGATTGAGCGTGACTGGAGGCGTTCCCTTTTGGTAATCTGCTGCATCCCATCGCATAAGGTATACACACTGTTGAAATTTTGTATCTAAGCTTACGATAGCACAGTAGCATTTTGTAAGTAACTATTGGGGATGTAAAACAATGTAAACACATGTAACAACTCTGATATATACATTTATACAAGTGTTTACTCATAAATAATATACAAATTGAAGTGGAGTGAGTTAGACGTCGACACACAGCCCAACTATTGAGGAGAGTTGCTGTTCACGATTGAGGTAAAGACGAATAATAAATGATGCATGAAAATGTAAAAAATTTATACGTATTTTGGTAAGTTGAGGGTCGTGAAAACAATCCTAATCCTATATGGAGTAAAAGTCTAATTATATAATGGGATTAGAATTCCTGATTACTAATATTTATCTAATAATAACTCTTTAATAGTTAACTTGGTTTCCAACTCATCTTTGCCAACTCATTATGACAACTCATCAAGGATTTCTCTCTTAAGCAATTATCTTTCAAAAGGGTTTTAATTAATTTCTTCAGTTATCCTTGTAGTAATCCCACTTTGACTAGGAAGTGACTTTCTTAATTTTAGTGCTAACTTTGCAAGGACTTTTTATCTCTCAAACAAACTTAGATTTGGATGATCTTGGACTTTTCAAAAACCTTGAAAAGTCCTCTACAACATTGAAAAGGGTCACTTTTTCCAAAAAGAATTGGACAGTTCCAAAATTACCAAAATACCCCTATTAGTTTGAATGCAAAAGTGTCCTTTTAGCTCCACTTTCTTCCACAAGCCGATTTTCAAAGCATGTAATATCAAAAGAATGTTGCATAGCACTTTTAAACACAACAATAAAGCTAAAATGAATATTACTGAGAATATTAATATAGAAAGTAAAACACTTATCATCTAAAATGAATATTATTGAGAAAATTAATATAGAAAGTAAAACACTTATCATTTTACATGAATTACTCAATAACCATTTCACAATGCCTTATTGCACTCTGAAGCCACTTAAAGGCAACATTTTCACATAATTTCACTTATATCACCTTAAGCTATAAAGTGATAAAACTACTAATTCACATTTTTTAATAAATCGAGTTGCACCAATCACATTGACATATGCTTAACACTCACATAGAACCAAAAGTACACTAACGTGGTAAAATTATCAAAATGCCCTTGTTTTTGCCGAATATACAAAATTGAAAAATTCCCTTGAAATTCACACAATTTCTCCTTAAAACCTTAAGGGCCAAAACCACAACACCTTCCTACATCCATCATCACTTCATTTCAACGTCACATATCATCAACATAAAAAATACATTCATGTATATCAAATTTTAACATTAAAACCAACATTACCTTAGTGAACCCAAAGTGGCCAATCCTTGTAGCTAGCTCTAGGGTCACTTTTTCTTCAATCTAAACGCACATAAATACTCCATATTAGTCATCATTAACATATATTAAACATGGGGATTGAAAGTACCTAATACCCCTTTGATCTAGCCTTTGTCGAACATAGTGTACCTTTGCTTCCTTTGGTTAAAATCAAACAAGGGAATTAGATCACCAAATTGGAGTACGTTGTAAAAGGAAGAAAGTAGAACAAGTTTCTAAAGAAATGGAAGGCTAAAAATAGCTAGAAATGGCTAGAAAGGTAGCGGTAAGCAAGGTGTGCATGAAAACCTTGGTGTTTTCTCACACTTAACTATTTTTCATGAATTAAATGGTTTAATTTTGGCAATTTAATGGGGATGATCGATTTTCATGGTGTATTTCAGCACCATGGAGCATTTTAAGGTCAAAACGTTAAAGGTCTTAAGTGTCTAACATTTAATCTTACAAGTTATATTCGAAATTTCTTTAATTTTGGTGTTTTTGGTTTAATCGTTTGACATCTCGATATAGAGTTTGACGTGACAATTTAAGGGCTTGACATGACCCATTATATACCTTTATATCCATTCACAATGTCCATTTGGTCAATGTGAAAAATCAATTTATGGACAAAATTGTCTATTTTTGTAATTGTTACACGTTTAGTGAAATAACTCAAAAAATTGAATTTTGATGGTTCAAAGAGTTTACCTGGAGTCAGATATCATCATTTATGATGATTCGAAGATGTCAGAGTAGGTGTGCATTCTTGTGTGGCTCACGAACCTCTCCGTATGCGAGTTAGCCTTGTTTACATTAGAAACAGTAAAAAAGGCATTTTAGTCCTTCACACTATTCTATAGTCGTATTATGGTACTGTCGGTATAGAGTTTACAGTTATTACACCAATGTAAATGGCTAGGAGTTTTGCAATGCAATTATTAGCAATTCTGATGTATTCAGAAAACTGAAAGAAGAACCTAGATGTAATATCTCTTATGAGACAACTGCAACTTACCGAACCAAGATTTTCCATATTCGAGTCGTTGATGTTAAGTTTATAAAAAAAGAAAAGTGGGTGGATACCAAGATATGACAACTTGGTCTTGAGATAGTGGTGTGGAGTAAGTTGGGCTAGATATGGAGGGATAAGGTAATAGGTGTAGGACCTTTTGGATAATAAAGTAAATTGGCTCAGAAAATAACATCATTTCTGGTTTACTAGATTTGCCATAACAAAGTAGGGATAAATTGGATATAAGGAATTGTAAAATTATTTTGCGAGTAGCAGAGATTATGGGTATTTATTTTTTTTATCAATAAAGTTATATGTTGGGATTGACTATTCCAGGACCAATGAAGTGAAGTCCAAATATTAGAGAAGTACTTGCATGATTGGAAAAAAAAATGGTGTAAAGCTTTAATATTCATATTACGTAATTGCTAAATGGGAGAAGGAATGCAATGATGTGAAAATAAAAGAGATGAAGTAAGTAATCTATGGTGTCCACAAAGATATAAGAAAATTTTACTTAAGGAAGAACTTGGTAGTTCCAAATATATTTCAATGGTCAAGCCAAACATTTAGGTTTGAGTTTTTAAAGGATAAGACCTTTCTAAAGAGATTTTATTGTGAATGTTCAATATTTCTAAAGGCCCAATAAAAAGTATTAGTATCAAGATAATGCATAAAAGGTATCCCTTTGATTAGCTAGATTAAAATGTTAGGTACATAGGGTTGGATTGTACCAAAGTTCCATGTTTGCGAGTTATGGTTAATAATGTCATTAACTTTTAAAAGTTGATATTCTTGAGGGATAGGGTTAGGTAGCAAATGATTGATAGTGGAAGAGGAAAGCCAAGAATCATTCCATAGGTTTATAGAATATCCATTATCAACCTTCCATCTGATGTTATTTTTAATCATATGGATACAATTATGTATGCATGTTCATAATGATGACTAGTTGATTTAGGTAGAGAATGCAAAATATTTGTGTGTGGAAAATATTTTTTCTTGAGAAGTCATACCAAAATATCATTAAGATTATGTATAATTTTTGAAATGTTTTTGGCTATTAAAACCTGATTGAATATGGGTAGGGATTTGATGCCTAAACCTCCATATTATATAACATACAGTGTTCCATATAGTTAAGACCTTTTTTTTGTGTATGTACGGATAGATATTAAAAGGAATTGTTTTGATATGGACTCAAGTTTTTTTTTTTTTTTTTTATGTAGGTTGACATGGCCTGAACAGAAATTGCATTTAGGATTGACTTAATTATGATAAGTCTACATGCGAAAGATAAAAAATTATAATACCATGCATTAAGTTTGTTTTGACATGTCTGAACCAGGTAATGAAAAGAATCATGTTTAATTCAGCTAGTAAAAATAGGGAGTCTTAGATACTTATCTGTAGGGGTGTAAAATGAGCTAAAGCTCGTAGGCTGATTTGTTAAACTCGCGGGCTTTTGAATGACCAGGCTTAATTTTTTAGGCCTATTTAAAAACGAGTATAAACGGGTTAGCCTGTATAGGTCAACAAACCACGCGGGCAAGTTCATACATGTGAAACCTAAACTTTTTCGTTTTGCTATTTATTTGAAAACTAAGAAGTGATTAAAATACTCGAATTAATATTGTGCAGGCCTAGAACAATTGAAATACTCGGGATAGTGGCTTGGAGCTCGGGGCATGAAAATCGAGGTAAGGTTTTAAATTCAAGTATTCTCAAAGAATGCATGTAGAAGTATGTTTTGGTGTTTAGAAGGTGAGAAAAATGTATTGAAAGTGAAAAATCTAGTAAAACTCGGGTTTACACTAAACCGAGAAAGTGGGCCTAGTAAGAGAAATAATTTCGGAATAAATTCTAAAAATTCATAAAAATTATTTCGAGGCCATAGGAAATTAGTACTAGGTTAAATTGACTTGGGAAATGAAAATTAAGTGGAAGTACAGAGGTTTTGATGGTCGAATTAATTTTTAAGGTAAACCAAAAACCTTAAGCCATTTTGATCGGTAATGACCAAATTGCGCAAAATGGGCTCAATCGTGGAACTTTTCTTAAACAAGTGACCCCAAAATTTTTATATGACACACTAGAGATATAGTAAATCACTTGAGAAATGGAAATTTGGAAGAAATTGGGCTGGAAATATTTTTATGAAATTTCTAAAACAGGACCCATAATTACCCTGCTTTAGAATTCTGATAACCCAATAGATATTGTCAAATTTGATGACCTTCTGGAATCCTTTTGACCCCCATATTTTCCATAATAAAAATAAACTTAAAGAGCTTTCTAGAATAGTAAAAAACATTTGGAACCGACTTAAACTCAGTTAGAACCATCTTCTTCAACCTATCGTATGCGTCTTCTTCTCCCCTGGATTGTACAATTTGTTCGACCACCTTCCAACCACTTTTAGGCTTCCAAAAAGAAGGATAAAATATTTCACCTCAAGTCCTCTATAACGTATAAAAAATCCAACCCCAAAAAAGCTCATTTACTAGGTGAAAAACTAGAAAGAAGAACAAGGGCAAAATCTGCCCTGTTTCGGGTAAGAAGAAAACTTGGAATTCTTAGCTTCTTGATTTGTTTTTGAGCTGGGTTTTCATGATTCTAAGCTCTATACATGTTTATCTACAGCTGAGGATCATTTTTGAGGAAGAAAAATGTGGTTAACCTTGGTCAAACCTAAGGTAAAATAGTTGACTTGAGATATGTTGATGTTTGATGTTGTTGGATGATTTTTAGTTAAGTAGAAAGTTGAGAAATAATTTCTATGGATTCATGTATGTTCAGCCAGCATGTGTGGTTAAGGAAATAATGGAATTTGGTTGTATTGGATTTTGTTAACTATTAAATTTATACTAAAAAAGTTCGGTTTATAGCCCAGTTCAGTAGAAGACCAAAAAGTGTAAGAATTGGAAAATTTGGTTTGTTTACAAGTGTGAATTGAAGACTTGAATAAGTGTTTAGGGTGTTGAGATAATGAATATAAAGCTAAAAGAACAAATACTAGCTAAATTAGCTTAAACTGACACCTTAATTGGTAAAACTGAGAATGTAAGGAAAGTTGATAAAATAGTCAAATTTGGTGAAATTTATACGGACAGATGCATATGTAAGTATCATGAGATGAAATTGAATATCATTTGATGATTTGGTATTGTTTTGGGTAGCTCGCGATATCGACATGCAAATCGAGGTAAACCCAAAACCCGACGAATTGGTACCGCCCCAAGCTTTAAAAGGGTAAGAGATGTGATTTAAAGTTATATTAGCATTCTTGCTACCATGTTTTAATATATGAATATGTTTGAAGTATCTACGAATTCATAAAATGTAAGTACTATTCACATTTTAATCAAAAAACTAAAAGAAAAGCCATATTTTTGAGCTCTTCGAGTATACTTTTTGGTATATGTAACAGGTTTTGAAAATGGAGTTTGTAATATGGAAATGGAGTTTTATGAATTAAGGTTTATGTATACGAAATGACATGAAAGTTTAAATTCTATGAGCTTACAGGCTAATAAGTCCGAAAAAAAGTTTAAAAGTTTTGTTTTGAGACTGAGGCCACATAGAGTCTATGATATCTATCATGTATAGCCCGTGTAGAGCTTGGACCTTTGTGGTGCATGCCTTATACCACATTGTGCATGCTCAGTCCCTTGTGGTGCATATTTAATCGCGTCGGGTATTTTTTTGCCACTCGGTGCCTTATCCCCGCCACTCTCTGTATTGTTCGTTTAAGTTTTAGTGGCGTAGGCCACTGTACGACCCTGATCCAGTCTACAGTCCCCTTACCATGGCCATAGGTACTCTGTCTGTATCAACATGACCTCTGTTAATATAAGTTTCTGCCTAGTCTCTATGAATTATTTATGCATGACATTCTGAAGAAAAGTGATAAGCTTTACGATATGTAAGTGATACGATACCAGTTATGACACTCAAATGTGATTTGATTTTTGAAATCAAGTATGTTTCGACATATATATATATATGTATATGCTTGTTTTATTAAGCTCTGAATTAAAGTATCCTGTTTTTATAAGTTTTACCACTAAGACTGCTCTAAACACATTACTTGCTAGGCTTGAAGAGCTCATCCCTTTCCTTTACTTTTACAGACTACCTTCAATGATCAGTAGCCTATACCTACCATATAGTGGTCGTGGGTTGGTGGACTCGACCCCTCCCCAGACTACCTTCAGTAAAAATAAGGCATACTATTGTATTATTGCCAGACATCTTGTAAGTATAAACAATGGTTGTAAAGAACATTTTGGGATGTAATCTAGACAAGGATGAATATATGTAAAGTTGTAAATTTACAATTTGTATAATAAAATGTATTTAAAAAATAGTAAGGTAATGTAAGGAGTATGAACTCACTATTGAGTAGAAAAGGAAATTAAAATCAACTGGTTGAGGATACAAACTGTATTCTGATCCTTACAGAGAGGTGAGGGAATAAATAAGCTGTTATGCTGGCAAAATTTCGTAAAATAAAATGGTTAAGAAATCGACACTGATAGGAATAAAACTTAAATAAGAAATTAAGAAAAAGAAAAATTAGCCTATATTTTCACGTTTTCGGGGCGTGAAGTTTATATGGTGTCAGAGTAAAAGTTGTCTAGTACTGTTAGTGTTGATTAGTTGAAGTTAGATTACATCCCAAATTGTCTATGCTTGTCTGGTTATAAAGTGAGTATATCTGTTAAAGTTATGACTAAAAGTTTGGTTTACACGTAGGTAATTGATCACTAAATCATGAGCGGTAGACGAGGCTGTCCATAGAGACAGGCACAGCCCGCTCCGTTATCTTCTCCTCAGCCTGAGAGCCCGAACACCCGAATGATGAGAGAAGGGTTAAGTGTACTCACAGTTATGTTCACCTAGCAATTCGGGGCAAATATCTTTGGCACCGGAGCTATTACGCCCGTGCCTACTCCACCACCTCCTCCACCATAGGTTTTGCAAACACCCCCAGTTCCTCAGCCGACAGTCCCACGTCCCCGAAATGAGAGAGATACATAGAGACTATGGGACTTTCTTCATATGAATCCCTCAGATTTCACAGGGGTTAAGGATCCTGTCAAGGCCGAGGATTGAATTGTAGTTATTGAGACAACCCTTCAGTATTTGGGGTGTACAGACACAGAGAAAGTGACCATGGCCAACTATATGTAGAGGGGCTTGGCCAAGTTTTGGTGGAGGGCTACACAGATAGTTTTGTCAGATAATCAGTCAGACATTTCATGAGATTCCTTCCTCACTGCATTCCAGACCCAGTGTATTCCCCGCACGACTGATAAAAAGATGCAAATAAAATTTTTGAATCTAGTTCAAGGTACCATGACAGTAGATTAATATAAGAATCGATTCACCACCCTGATGAGATACGGCCCTGAAACAGTTGGGGATCTCGAGCGTCGAATCGAGAGATTTTTGGCAGGCTTGAGATCGGGTATCCAAGACATACTATTAGGACTTCGGGTAACGAATTTTAAGGATGCCTTGGGGCAGGCTTAGGAAATTGAGAGGGGCCTGAATGTGACTCAACCAGAGCATGGGTTCAGAAGTAAATGCAAAGATAAGGGATAGAGAGTTGAGGCATCTCGATTTGAATAGAGGTGGGGTTAGCCCAAGCAGTAAAAAATAGAGGAATCTCGGGTAGGGGCTGGAAAGTCCAAGACCCCCATTGACAGTGCAGACATCACTCGAGGCCCCGAGACTGAAGTACAACGATGCAATAACTGTAATAGGGTGCATTTTGGGCCTTGTCGTTGGGCCACAGGTGCCTACTTTAGATGTGGTGAGGTGGGTCACTAGATTAAGGACTGTCCGTTGATGAGATCCTATGAGCCTTGGGAGCAGCCAAAGTAAACCGAGAGGTAGGTATAGATTCCTTAAAGACAGGCCCAACAGAGGAGAGCCACAGCTGCAGATAAGGGTAGGAAGCTTGTTTCACAGGGACATGTGCACGATATCGACAAGGAGACAGTCGACGCCTCCTCCGAGACTATCAGAGGTACACTCCTTATCTGTAATTACGAAGCACATGTTTTATTTGACTTAAGTGCCACACGCTCTTTTATCTCTCCATAATTTGTACGTAAACTGCATCTGGAACTTGAGGCTTTAGATCACATGTTATGCATAAGCACACCATGCATGAATCACATATGACTGATATGGTGTGTAAAAATTATGAAATCAGGGTAGGAGATTAGAAAATGTTAGCCGATCTAGTTTTGTTGAATATGTATGGTTTTGATGTAATTTTGGGCATGGATTGACTAGCCACCAATCGTGTAAGTCTAGACTGCTACACTAAAACCGTAACCTTCTCCTTACCTGAAAAATTTGAAGTATGTTTTGTTAATAAGAAATGAAATATATGATATTATGCTCGATGAAATTGTTTGGTGTTTATATGTTTGAAATTTTTTATGACCTCGATTTTTATGAAGATTATATTGCTTTTATCATTGATAATAGTCGGGAATCGCCAAGTATTCAGGATGTTCCAGTTATATGCGAGTTTCCTGATTTTTTTGGATGAATTGCGGGGGTTGCCATCAGAGATAAAAATTAAATTCGCAATTGATTTGATACCCAACACTCAACCTATTTCTAAACAACCTTATCAAATGACACTGGTCGAATTGGAGGAACTGAAGAAACAATTGGAAGAATTACTCGATAAGGGGTTTATTAGACTGAGTGCATCTTCATGGGGTGCTCTGGTATTATATGTCAGAAAGAAAGATGGTAGTCTTCGCCTGTGTATTAGTTACAGACTATTGAATAAAGAGATGGTAAAGAATAAGTATCCTCTACCAAGGATAGATGACCTGTTTGATCAGTTGAAAAGGGCATCAGTGTTTTCTAAGATAGATCTGAGATTGGGATATCATCAGTTAAGGATTAAGGAGGTTGTTATACCGAAGATAGCTTTTCAGAGAGCATTATGAGTTTTTGGTGATGCCTTTTGGACTGACTAATGCCTCTACTGCCTTTATGAATTTGATGAATGATGTTTTTCAGGAGTATTTGGATAAATTTTTTATTGTGTTTATTGATGACATTCTGTTCTATTCTAAGTCCCGGGAGGAGCACGAGCAGTATTTGAGAATTGTGCTCCAGATCCTTTGTAAGAAGAAATCGTATGGGAAATTTAATAAATGTGAATTTTGGTTAGATCGAATTTCTTTCCTCAGACATATTGTATCTAAGGATGAGGTATCTATTGATCCGTCTAAGATTGAGGCAGTGCTGAAGTGGGAGAGACCGAGGACAGTGATGGAGGTTCAGAGTTTCTTGGGATTGGCAAGGTACTATCAAAGATTCGTTGAAGGGTTTTCTTGGATTGCAGCTCCATTGACTAGATTGGCATGCAAAGATGTTCCGTTTGAGTGGTCTGATCAGTGTGAGCAGAGCTTCGAAGAGCTCAAACATCGGTTGACTACATCACCAGTCTTGACCATTCAGAGTGGCTTAGGAGGATTTGCAGTGTACAGTGATGCTTCCCATCAGGGTTTAGGCTGTATGCTGATACAGAATGGTAGAGTGGTCGCTTATGGTGCTCGTCAGCTTAAGGACCATGAGCGGCACTAGCCTACTTATGACTTGGAATTAACCGCAGTGGTATTTGCTTTGAAGATATGACGATATTATCTATACGGTGAGAAATTCCACATCTTCACTGACCGTAAGAGTTTTAAGTATATTTTTTATCAGAAGGAGCTTAATATAAGACAGAGAAGATGGATAGAACTCCTGAAGGATTATGACAGCGAGATTTTGTACCATCCGGGTAAGGTGAATGTAGTAGTGGATGTCCTTAGCAAGAAGAGTATGGTGTCCTACATGATGATCAGAGAATGAGACTTGTTGGGACAATTTGTCGAGCTCAATATCAGTGTTGATGAAGTTGCTGATGGATTTATAGCTAGCCTACATATTGAGCCCAATATCTTGGATCATATTAGGTCAGGGCAGAGGAATGATCAAAAGTTACTGGATATGGTTAGCCAAGCTAAAGAGAGATCGCAGTCGAACTTCTCGATTAGTGATGATAGATTGTTGAGATTTCAGGGCTATATTTGCATGCCACATGATGATACCCTGAGACAGCGAATTTTAAACGAGTCTCATTATTCTCGATTCACCATGCACCTAAGAAGCACTAATATGTACCATGATCTCTGTAAGGTGTATTGGTGGACTGGAAAGAAGAGAAGTGTGATAGACTTTGTGGCTAGATGTCTAGTCTGCCAACAGATTAAGATTGAGATCCAGAAACCAGCATGACTGTTTAAGTCATTATCGGTGCCTAGTTGGAAATGTGAGCATATTACTATAGATTTTATTATGGGATTATCAAGAACCCAAAGGGGTCATGACGCAGTCTAGGTGATTGTGGACAGACTGGCTAAGAGTGCCCACTTCCTTGCCGTTAAGAGCACTGATTCACTGGATAAGCTAGCAGACTTGTATGTCAGAGTAGTTGTGAGACCCCATATATGTATAACTTTGTATATATGTAAATGGTGATGTACTTGTAATGTGAAGTATAAGTGATGAAAAGTCCATTAATTGAATGTACACACTTGTAGTAAGAGTTTGTGATGTACATATAAGTTTCATTTTGTATGAATATGGAGAAATGGACTTTTGTATATGATAGATGTGAGTGGAATGGAATATGAGTGGTGTGGTAAAATGGAATGAAGATTGCATGAGTTATGCACTTTCATTTGGTTTTGTATTGTATACCTTTGGTCATACAATGAATGCACACAAGTTTTAATGTGATAAAGTATGAATGGATGCCATTTTCAAGACTTAAAGGTAACTGGATGAGAAAATGACTATGGCAGCAAATTAAGGATGTTTGGGTGTGAGTTGCTGTAGAAAAACTACAAAAAATCTGGAAAATATGAAGGTCAGATCGATCTCATAGGATGAGAGATCGATCTGGAAGAGACAAAATGCTCTTATTCAAGCAATAGGAACAATGCAGATCGATCTCCGATAGAGCCAGATCGATCTCCTAAACATTCTGTAAAATGAGGATCGATTCTTAAGGCGAACAGATCGATTTCCTTATCTCTCGGATTGGAGCAGATCGATCTCCTCCCTAGCCATATTGATCTCCTTAACTTTCTTCTTGAGATAGATTGATCTCAAGGTTTTGACAGATCGATCTCATGCTTTTAAATGTCATGGAAAAAAGGGATTTTAAGAGGACCAGATCGATATGCACCCAAGGCAGATCGATCTCATCAAGCTAAATCTATAAATAAGAGCAGTTGGATCTGCAGATTTTGGGAATAATCATTTCCTTTCAATTTCTAACCTAAAAACCTAGTTTTCTCTCTCTAAATCCACCTATTTTCAAGAAGATTTGAGGGAAGGCTATTGAACACAAAGTTGTTCACATCAAAGAGAAAAATGTGAGACCCTGTACATGTATAGTTGTAATGTGTGTAATTGGATCAAATAAATGTGAATGGACTTGTAATGTGAAGTATGTTTGATGTAAGTCCATGGATTCAATGTACATAATGGTAGTATTATTTTGTAATGTACACACAGGTTCCATTTTATATGAATATGAGGAAATGGACTTTTATAAGTAAGGAATGTGATTGGAACTCAAAATGAGTAGTGTGGTAAATGGAAGAAAGTTGTATGAATATAAATGCTTCCATTTGGTTTTATATATTATACCTTTGGATATACAATGAATGCACACAAGTTTTAATGTGCATAAGGTATGGATGGATGCCATTTTCAAGTCATAAAGGTGGATGGATGAGAAAATGGCTATGGTAGCAAATTAAAGACATTTGGGTATGAGTTGCAGCAGGAAAACTGCAAAAAATCTAGAAAGTATGAAGGCCAGATCGATCTCATAGGATGAGAGATCGATCTGGAAGAGCCAGAATGCTCTTATTTGGGCAATGAAATAGAGCAGATCGATCTCCAATGGGGCCAGATCGATCTCCTAATCATTCTGTAATGAAAAGATCGATCCTCAAGCATACAGATCGATCTCCTTAGCTCTCTGTTTGGGAGCAGATCGATCTCAAGCTTCGACAGATCGATCTCATGCTTAAATTACCATGAAAAAGAGGGATTTAAAGGGACCAGATCGATCTCCTCTTGGTGCAAATCGATCTCCTCAAGTGAATTCTATAAAAGGAGTGCTCAAAATCTAAAAATTTTGGGAAAAACACCATCCTTCCATTTTCAACCCAAAAACCTAACTTTCTCTCTCTAAAATCAGCCATTTCCAGTAAGAATTGATAAGAGGCCATTAGACACTAAGTTGTTCATCTTGAGGAGGAGAACAACATAGTTGGAACCCAAAATCCCATTGTTGGTATTGAAGGAGCTCAGGGCATTGACATTTGGAGCAAGAAGAAAAACCAAATTTGGTAAGATTCTAACACTCTAACTCTTGTACATTGTCTATTTAAATGATTTTGAAGTGGTTTGGCATGAGTATGGATTGTTGGAAACACCTAGGTTGTGTTAAAAACTAATGTAACCTATAAAATGGATTGAACCTAGTCTAAGAAAGCGTAGATTGGGTGAGTTGGTGGTTTATGGATGTTGATAAGTTGTTATTAGAGTAATGTTGATGAGCTGAGATGGGTAAATGAAGCCACATTGTGAGTTTAGAGAATTTATGGAAAATGAGTATGTAAATGCTTGGTAAATGCCATAGTGAAGAAGTTAATGAAATATGAACACTATGGACTTAGTATCGATTTAATGTCGATTTGGAATGAGTTGATAGGCCTAAAAGGAATCCATAGACTAGAGAAATGAAACAAGGTCTTATGAGCGTTAATAGAAACTATATGTCGAATCGACTATAGTGAACGCATGATGTCCTGTTATATGGATCGAATGTAATGTGAAATATAATTATGCGCAGTTTCAAAGAGTCTGGTGGAGACGAATCGAATTGTACGAGTAAGCAGCTCTAAGGAAGTGGAATCACGCGTCGCGATTCTAGGTAAGGGAATTCTATAGGTATATAGAGGTAGCTGCTTATATTTTATGGGTATATAGGGCTTTGGAAATGTGCATGCATTTATAGAAATGTGTTTGACAATGTATGGAAACAACTACGAGTATTTGTATGAGATTTGGTTGTTTGGAATGGTATTGTGAAGAAATGGGATAGTAAGGCTAATAATTGCATAAATCAAGTGTTTTGAATGCTTTCAAAAAACATGTGTTTTGTTTTGAACGAATTGATAGATAGGCTGGCTATTGTGGTTTGATGTTGTGTGATAGCACATGTGAAGTGCCAAATATGTTTTGAGACTGGTTTTGAAAGCTTATGAGCCGCCTATCATGTTTATGTGAAATAAACAGTGCTGGAGCCTAGCTCGCACTGGGTGTTGATGTTTTCATTTGTATGAAACGAGCTAGAGCTTAGCTCACGCCTTGATTTGGAAACTATCATGATGTTTATAAACTGTACAAGAGTTATGCTCGTACGTGGTTTCTTTATGATAGGATGCATGAGTCGTGCTAGAGCTTTGCTCGCACAAGTTTGCACATTGGGATATGTATGAGGCCGTGAAAGTTGGTAAGATCCTCAAGCCCTACATCCTTAAGCCAACATCCTTAAGCCCAAGGAGGCGGGGAGGCTCTCTTACGGTAAGATCCTAAAGCCCTACATCCTTAAGCTAACATCCTTAAGACCGAGGAGGCGAGGAGGCTTTGTTAGACGGGGAGGCTTTGTTCGGTGGGGAGGCTCTCTTACGGTAGGATCCTTAAGCCAACATCCTTAAGCCTTGGAGGAGCGGGGAGACTCTGTTCGGCAGGGAGGCTCTCCTACATGGGTACAGAAGGATCCTTAAGCTAACATCCTTAAGCCCTGGAGGGGCGGAGAGGCTCTGTTCGGCAGGGAGACTATCCTACACGATATGGAAAACTCTTGGTGTGGGGTAGGTAAGACCTAGGATTGTCACCCCCAATCACGATATGAGTCCGCGGAGTACGTTGTACCGTGTATATCACATGAAGTACGATGTACCCCGTGCCAGCACGATACCCCGCACACCTAGATGCGTTTGGTCTGGGATGATTTATGATGTAGTTGGTCCACATAGGCACTTTTGATATAGTGACCTGATTTTATTTCATATGTGTGATTGTGGTTGTCCAAGGTAGACCCGAGGGAGGGGTCAAGCCTCGTGGGGTTTAATTTATGAATTGGTATTAATGTGTGTGATTCAGAAAATGGTTTGTGATGGGATTATATGTGTTTGAGAAAGAGCTTTATGATATGGGTTTAAAAAGGAGGTTTCTTAATGAATTACCCTTTTTATGAATTTAAATGAGATTAAACATGAGATGATTTATACATGATGTTTTTACCATGTTTTATATGCCAATGTACATGATTTTGATACATGATATATATGTATACTCATATGGCATAGTTTTACTTCCTCATGCTCCTACCATAAATGATTTATGCATAACACTATCAGCATGTAGATAGAGTAGTTATCTACCATGCTTGCATTATTGCCTTTCTGAGCGTGTGGTTGATCATCCCTCTCTATTTTCCCCCTCCTACGGAGAGCACGTAGTAGCCCAGTGAGGACTGAGGCATTGTGTTTTTGGACATCCGCTGCTTCCATCGCCGAAAGGTATATACACAGGATTCTTTTTGTATCTAAACAATGTAATGGCATAGTAACGATTGAGTTGTAATTATGGGGGATGTAGATGTCAATGAACATAACTTGTGTAAGTTAATGATTAACTATTAAATGTATGACATCGCTATATTTAATTGAGAATGAATGAGATGTGATGTTTATTATTGACTTACAGCCCAACAGTGTGGTGGTAAGTTAGTTCACGATTGCGTAAGGTAACAGTAAAATGCGAAAATTTTTTGGTGATTTTCGGTTAAAGAGATTGAAAAAGGGTCGTGACAAAAAACAACATAGCTTGGAGGTATTTCCCCATTTGTTGGATTTAAAGAACAAGGGGAATTTCTATTTGGAGCAAGGAGGAAATCCAAAGAGGTGAGTTCTAATGCACCGATCCAAGTACATTGTCTATTTATTGACTTAGGAGTTGTTGGGTGTAAATATTAATGGTAGAAACTATCTAGAATGCAATGGAACAATTATAACCTAGAAATGGGTTAGTGTGAGAAAGTGAAATGTTGAGGTATTAGTGATGAATGGGATCGTTAAGATGATAATGGTGTTGTGAGTATGGAATTAAGATTGTGTTATGGAATGAATTGTGAGACTTACCTAAAAAGGGGTAAAATGAGTATTTAAGGGATTGGTTAAAATGCATAGTTGAATGAGGGTTAACAATGTTAACTCAAGTGTTTGATGAATGAATTGCAGCTCTCGAGAATACACTGAAGCAAGCTGAGCCAAGAGCACGAAAAACGCAAAGGAAGAGAGTTGCACCCCGAGTAAATCGAGGTAAGGGAATTGTGTGGACTTTTAGAGATATCTGTGCCCAATTTGGGCACTTAAATGTTTTGCTAGAATGCATGTGATACTAGGAAATGATATTGGGTGATTAAAGGGCAAAGAGTTAGGTTTTGAGAAATGTGCATGAAAACAAAAGCACGATGCTTTGAAAACCTTATTTTATTATTTTTTTAGCAATTGAATGGTGGGTCGGCTAACATTTGAAATGATTTGCAAAAGAAATGATTTGATTTGGTTGATAACCATATTTTACAAAGAATTGAGCCACCTACATGGATTTCGTGAGAATGAAAGCGTGCTAGAGTATGACTCGCATGAGATTTGACGTGTTTTCATACGCATGAGTGCTAGAGCATAGCTCCCACTAGTTTTCACATAGATTTTTATGATGTAGTGCTAGAGTTGAGCTCGTACAGACTTTACACTAGTTTTGGCAGGGTGCTAGAGAATAGCTCGCACTAGATGCTAACCATACTTGTTGCCGTGCTAGGAGCTTCGGGTAGGTTGGCTGTCACACCGATTAAATAGGCTCGTACTTGCATTTTTGAGAATTGACATGTTAGCTGTGCTAGGAGCTTCAGGTAGACAATAGGTCGTACCGATTAAATAGGTTCGCACGTGCATTTTTTAGATGTGACGTGATATGATGTGTTGATATGGATTCACGGAGTACGCTGTACCGTGCAGGTACCATGGAGTATGTTGTACCATGTTGAGATTGTGATATGCCATCTTCGAACGATGTTTAGATCTGCTATGGACCGACGGGCTGGACATGACCCACCTCCCATGTGGAATCAAATAGTGTGATACCCCGCACACTTGATCAGTGTAGTCTGGGATCACAGGATATGACCATAGTCCTAGAGGAGATTTCCCTTATTATATTGCCAATCTCACATGTCTTTTATTGTGAATTAATCCATGTCTTGAAATGTATTATGAGTTAGGATAGTCCGAGGGAGGGGCTGAATCCTGACAAGTGTTGATTTGTTTGAGATGAGAAAGCATGTTAATGGTTTTAAAGTGCACTTACGCATGATGGGTTTTCCATGCCTTATTTGAGAAATATGCATGATGATTTATGCCATGCTTTGTATTTGAACGGTGCACTGAATTTTTATAGCATGAATTGCTTTACATGCCATTAAAACAAGCATGAATTCATGTTTTGAGATGAAATAATGAAATGCATGGATTTGAGCATAGCATCACGATCACGTATAATGCAGTATCTACCTGTTTGCATGATTGCCTTACTGAGCGTGTGGTTTGCTCACCCTCCATTATTTTCCCCTCTATACAGAGATTTGAGAATAGACTGAGAGCGACTGGAGGCTTTCCTTTTTGGTATCCGCTGCATCCCATCGTGTAAGGTATACACATTGATGTAATTTTGTATCTAAACTTTCTATAGCACATTAGCATTTTGTATGTAACTATTGGGGATGTAAAGAAATGTAAACACATGTAAACAACACTCTGATTTATCTATACAAATGTTTACATTTAAATTTTAATGCAAATGAAATTGTTATGGTTGGGTGAGGTAGACATTGACACACAGCCTAACTGTTAAAAGGGTAGCTGATCACGATTGAGGTAAGGTAAGGACGAAAAAAATAAATAATGCATGAAAAGCGAAAAATTTGTGACAATTTTTGATAAGTTGAGGGTTGTGACAGAAGTTGGTATCAGAGCTGCATTGGTCTGACGTGTGTTGATGTCTAAAATACTTAATAAGTTGGAAAATTACATCCCCATGTTACTGTGCTTGTTTAGATACAACTGTGTGTGTGTCGATGGGTTGACTAAGAAATTGATGTGTATGTAGGGAATTGAAACATTATACCTAACACCAGTAGCGGTAGAAGGACGAGAGCGCAAGCTCGAAGCCATAGAGGTAGGCCTGGGGGTAGTGTTGAGCCAGAAACACACGAGGCTCGGGAAGAGATTGAGATGGAGGTTGAGTTTGAGCATGCTCCATAGGGTCCAGAGGAGAGACCCAAGAGTATTGAGGCATGCTTCGCAAGGATTGATCGAAGTATAAAGATGATCTTGGAGTTGGTCAGTCAGTCATTGCCTGGATTAGGGGCAGACAGAGTCCCGCTACAGAGGGTGATACCGAGCAGGCAGTAGCTCCTGAGGCACGGGCACGACCAGCCCAGAGACCTCAGACAACAGATACACCTACACCCCCACCTGCACAGGATATGCCTACGCCTATTGGTACACCATAGGCCAGTAGAGGCTGGGGTTATGGTTGTGATTTGGATAGACTACGGCAGTTCCAGAAGTTTGGATCGTCGTCTTTCAGCGGAGTTAAGGACCCAGTAGTTGTAGAGGATTGGAAAAATGAAATCAAGAAGTTATATGGGTTATTCGAGTGCACTACTATTGAGATTGTAGCTTTTACTACATTCATACTGAAGGGATCAGCAGAACATTGGTGAAATCCACTAGGCCTATTTTGAGAGCTCGACATACAGAGATTAGCTGGGATGTGTTTTTGGAGGCATTCCAGAGACAATATGTTCCGGATACCGCACAATGGAAGATGAAGATGACATTTTTGGGACTGACCCAAAGGAGTAGGACTGTGGATGGGTATGAGATGACTTTTATCTCCTTAGACAGATATGATCCCAACATGATAGGTAATGAGGTCGAGAAGATCCAGAAGTTTGTGGATAGACTGAGACTAACCATCAGGTCCAGATTGGTTCCCCTGGATATACCAACTTATGAGGAGGCAGTGCGTAGGGCTCAATTATGTGAGCAAGACATTGATAGAATCCCCTCAGAGTTTGGAAAGGTTGGTAAAGTGAGAGATAAAGATAAGAAAAGACCAGTGATGGATAGAGGCTTCAGTTATAAGGGAAGCAAGAGATTTACTGGGAAGAGGTCGAGGATCGAGGAGATTCGAGATAGGATAGTTAATCTTCCCCTGTATCTGGCCATAGCTTCAGCTAAGGGAATTATGATTGGAGGGCCACGGCCTACTATGGAGCAGTGCGGCAAGTGTGGCAAGTACCATGGTACTGGACCATATTATGGACCTCCTACACTATGCTTTAGATGTGGAAAACTGGGGCACATAATCAGGGATTGCCTAGAGATGACAGAGAAAGCCCCACAGAAGGGCAGGGAGCAGAGAGAGCTCCAGTTAGGACAGCTGCTCCGAGGAGGAGGGCTACAGTTGAGGAAAAAAGGAAGCAGGCAGTGGGTGTAAGCAGAGGATGAGTTCACGCACTGGACCAGGACACTGAGGATCAGTCTTCAGGTGTGGTTAAAGGTACCATCCTGATCTTTGATTTAGAAGTATTGGTATTATTTGATCCTGGTGCCACGCATTCCTTTATATCACCATCCTTTGCACATAAATTGTTGAAGCATGTAAAACCCACATTGCTAGATAAGATGTTAATGATATCTACCCCTATAAATGAGAGTCAATTGACTGAGCATGTATATAGAAATTGTAAGATGAGGATATGAGGTAAAGAGATGGCAGCCAATTTAATTCTATTAACTATAAGTGATTTTGATGTAATCCTAGGAATGGATTGGCTGGCTGCAAACCATGTTGTTATGAATTGTAGTGCTAAGACACTGACTTTTCTAAAGATAGATAATCTTGTTGTAAGTTTTGTGAAATGAAGTGAAAGCACATGTTTACGATAAATAAAAGAGTATGATCTTAATACATGATATTCGAGAGATAAATTTGTTTATAAATTGTGTATGTGGCGTGATGATTTGTGTTACTAACGGTGAAAAGGATAATATGAAGGGTTCATTGCTTATGTGATTGAGACGGATAAGGCACGTCCAGAGTTGATAGACATCCCAGTGTTCAGAGAATTTCCAGATGTCTTCACGGATGAATTACCAGAATTTGGTATAGACTTGGCACTTGGTACAGATCTGATATCCAAGCCACTGTACAGAATGGCTCAAGTTGAGTTGGAAGAATTAAGGGAGCAGTTACGGAAGTTGTTGGAGAAGGGGTTCATCAAGCTGAGCGTCTCACCTTGTGGAGCACTGGTTCTATTTGTAAGGAAGAAGGATGGAAGCCTCCGACTGTGTATAGATTATCAGTTGTTGAATAAGGCCACCATTAAGAATAAGTACCCCTTCCCACGCATCGATGACTTGTTGGATCAGTTTAAGGGAGCACAGGTCTTCTCTAAGATAGATCTGAGATCTGGGTACCATTGGTTGAAGATACGAAGTGGAGATGTACCTAAGACAGCTTTTTGTACCCGGTATAGACATTATGAGTTTATGGTCATGCTATTCGGGTTGACTAATGCTCCCGCAGCTTTTATGTCATTGATGAATGAGGTATTTCACCAGTACTTGGATCGATTTGTTATTGTGTTTGTTGATGATATACTGGTCTACTCAAGATCTAGCATGAACAACATCTAAGGATAGTGCTACAGACCCTCCGAGAGAAGAAATTGTAAGCTAAACTTAGCAAGTGCGACTTTTGGTTGGAACATATCTCTTTTCTAGGTCATATAGTATCGAAAGATAGAGTGTTAGTGGATCTATAAAAGATTGAGGTCGTGATACAATGGCAGAGACCCCAGACAGTGATAGAGATTAGAAGTTTCCTGGGTTTAGCAGGATATTATCGAAGGTTTATGGAGGGATTCTTGAGATTAGCTACTCTTTTGACACATATCACGAGAAATAATGTTGAATTTGTGTGGGACGATAAGTGTGAGGAAAGTTTTCAGGAGTTGAAAAGGAGATTGACCACAGCTCAGATTCTCATCATTCCTACCAGCTCAGGAGGTTTCTCAATGTATACGGATGCTTCGCATCAAGGACTGGACTTTGTATTGATCTAGGATGGGAAGGTAGTAGCCTATGGATCAAGATAGTTGAAGGATCATGAGAGGAACTACCCGACCAACGATTTAGAGTTGGCGGCCATAGTGTTTGCATTGAAAATATGGCTCCACTATCTCTATGGTGAGAGATTTTAGGTTTACACATATCATAAGAGCCTTAAGTACCTATTCTTGCAGAAAGAGTTAAATATGAGACAAAGGAGATGGCTCGAGCTTTTAAAGGATTATGATTGTGAGATCCTGTACCACCCGGGTAAGGCAAATGTAGTTGCTGATGCATTGAGCAGGAAGCATCTTGGGTTGGTGTCATTCATGATGATTAGGGAACACGAGCTGTTGGAATAACTCATGAACTTCAGTTTGGATATGACCCCGCCTGACGCTGATAGTGGATTTATGATAGCCAGCCTGCAGTTGGAATTGAATCTGATAGATCAAATCCGATGGGCTCAGCGAATTGATCAGCAGTGTAGTGATATTGTCGGGCAGATACAGAGGGGTGCAGAGATAGATTTTAAGTTGTGTTCAGATGGGTTATTGAGGTTAAGAGATAGGATATGTGTTCCTGATGATCCAGAGATCAGGAAGTTGATCTTGACAGAGGCTCACTCATCGAGATATACGATACATCCAGGGAGTACTAAGATGTACCAAAACCTGCAAAAAAGTTTATTGATGGTTTGGGATGAAGAAAGATATTGCTGAATATGTCACTAAGTGTCTCGTTTGTTAGTAGGTGAAGGTAGAGCATTAGAAGCCTGCAGGATTATTGCAGCCTCTACCGATACCGACATAGAAGTGGGTGCATGTCACCATGGATTTTATGATGGGATTATCGAGGACCTGCAGAGATCATGATGCCGTATGGGTGATTGTGGATCGGTTGATGAAATCAGCCCATTTTCTAGCAATGAGAGCTATCGATACTCTGAGTTAGTTAGCGAACTTGTATCTAGGCGAGATAGTAAGGCTACGTGGAATTCTAGTGAGCGTTGTTTCTGATCGGGATGCCCGCTTCACTTCCCACTTTTGGAAACATTTTTACGAAGGGATGGGGACCTAGTTGAGTTTTAACACCGCATTTCATCCTTAGACAAATGGTCAGTCAGAGAGGACTATACAGACCCTGGAAGATATGTTGAGAGCATGTGCATTAGATTTTGGAGGCTCCTAGGATGACCATTTGCCACTCGTAGAGTTCGCCTATAATAACAGTTTTCACGAGAGTATCGGGATGGCACCATATGAGGCATTGTATGAGTGTAGATGTCGTTCCCTTATTGGATAGAAAGAGATTGGTGACAGATAGATCTTTGCTCCCGACTTGATTAGACAAGCCTCTGAGGATGTCCAGCTGATTTGTGAGAGGTTACGGATAGCTCAGAGCAGACAAAAGAGTTATACTGACAAGAGACGGAGACCACTAGAGTTTAATGTGGGTGAGTCAGTGTTTTTAAAGGTTTCTCCCTCGAATGGGATTATGAGATTCGAGAAGAAGGGGAAGTTGAGCCCTCGATACATAGGGCCATTTGAGATACATGATAAGGTAGGAGATAAGGCATACAGGTTGGCATTGCTACCAGAGTTGGCAAGTGTACATAACATCTTCCACGTATCCATGTTATGAAAATACCACCCAGACCTGGCGCATGTGATAAGGTACGAGCCTTTGGAGCTCAATGAGAGCATGACATACATGGAGAAGCTGATTCAGATATTGGATAGAAAAGAGAAAGTTTTGAGGACAAAGACAATTCCCTTGGTGAAAGTTCTTTTGCAACATCACACGATGGAAGAGGCCACATGGGAATTAGAGAGTTTGATGCAAGAAAGGTATCCCGAGTTATTCACAGAATGATTTAGTTCCAATTTGGATGACCAAATTTTCTAAGTGGGGGAGAATGTGAGACCCCATATATGTATAACTTAGTATATATGTAAATGGTGATGTACTTGTAATGTGAAGTATAAGTGATGTAAAATCCATAAATTGAATGTATACACTTGTAGTAAGAGCTTGTGATGTACATACAAGTTTCATTTTGTATAAATATGGAGAAATGGACTTTTGTATGTGATGAATGTGAGTGGAATGGAATATGAGTGGTGTGGTAAAATGGAATGAAGATTGCATGAGTTATACACTTCCATTTGGTTTTGTATTGTATACTTTTGGTTATACAATGAATGTACACAAGTTTTAATGTGTATAAAGTATGAATGGATGCCATTTTCAAGACTTAAAGGTAACTGGATGAGAAAATGACTATGGCAGCAAATTAAGGATATTTAGGTGTGAGTTGCTGCAGAAAAACTTCAAAAAATCTAGAAAATATGAAGGTCGGATCAATCACATAGGATGAGAGATCGATCTGAAAGAGCCAAAATGCTCTTATTCGAGCAATAGGACCAGTGCAGATCGATCTCCAATGGAGCCAGATCGATCTCCTAAACATTTTGTAAAACGAGGATCGATTTTTAAGGCGAACATATCGATTTCCTTAGCTCTCGGGTTGGAGCAGATCGATCTCCTCCCTAGCCAGATCGATCTCCTTAACTTTTTGCCTGAGAAAGATCGATCTCAAGGTTTCGACAGATCGATCTCATGTCTTCAAATGTCATGAAAAAAGAGAGATTTTAAGAGGACCAGATTGATCTCCACCCAAGGCAGATCTATCTCATCTAGCTAAATCTATAAATAGGAGTAGTTGGATTTGTAGATTTTAGGAGTAACCATTTCCTTTCCATTTCTAACCCAAAAACCTAGTTTTCTCTCTCTAAATCCACCCATTTTCAAGAAGATTTGAGGGAAGGCTATTAGACACAAAGTTGTTCACATCAAGGAGAAGAACAATATAGCTTAGAGGCATTTCTCCATTTGTTGGATTTAAGGAACAAAGGACATTTCTGTTTGGAGCAAGGAGGAAATCCAATGAGGTGAGTTCTAATGCATCGATCCAAGTACATTGTCTATTTATTAACTTTAGAGTTGTTGGGTGTAAATATTAATGGTAGGAACTATCTAGAATGCAATGGAACAATTATAACCTAGAAATGGGTTAGTGTGAGAAAGTGAAATGTAGAGGTATTAGTGATGAATGGGAACGTTAAGATGATAATGGTGTTATGAGTATGGAATTAAGATTGTGTTATGGAATGAATTGTGAGACTTACCCAAAAAGGGGTAAAATGAGTATTTAAGGCATTGGGTAAAATGCATAGTTGAATGAGGGTTAACAACGTTTACTCAAGTGTTTGATGAATGAATTGCAGCTCCCAAGAATACACCGGAGCAAGTTGAGCCAAGAGCGTGAAAAGCGTAAAGAAAGAGAGTCGCAGCCCGAGTAAATCGAGGTAAGGGAATTGTGTGGACTCTTAGAGATATCTGTGCGCAATTTGGGGGCTTAAATGTTTTCCTAGAATGCATGTGATACTAGGAAATGACATTGGGTGATTGAAGGGCAAAGAGTTGGGTTTTGAGAAATGTGCATGAAAACAAAAGCATGATGCTTTGAAAACCTTGTTTTGTTGCTTTTTAGCAAGTGAATGGTGGGTCGGCTAACATTTGAAATGATTTGCAAAAGAAATGATTTGATTTGGTTGATAACCATGTTTTGCAAAGAATTGAGCCACCTACATGGATTTCATGATAATGAAAGTGTGCTAGAGTATGACTCGTACGAGATTTGACGTGTTTTCATGCGCATGAGTGCTAGAGCATAGCTCGTACTAGTTTTCACATTGATTTTTATGATGTTGTGCTAGAGTTGAGCTCATACAGACTTTACACTTGTTTTGGCATGGTGCTGGAGCATAGCTCGCATTAGATGCCCACCATACTTGTTGTCGTGCTAGGAGCTTCGGGTAGATTGGGTGTCACACCGATTAAATAGGCTCGCATGTGCATTTTTTAGAATTGACATGTTGATAGCCATGCTAGGAGCTTCGAGTAGACAAGAGGTCGTACCGATTAAATAGGCTCGCACGTGCATTTTTTAGATGTGGCGTGATATGATGTGTTGATATGGGTCCACGGAGTACGTTGTACCGTGCATGTAGCATGAAGTACGTTGTACCGTGTTGAGATTGTGATATGTCGTCTTCGAACGATGTTTAGATCTGCTATGGACCGGTGGGCTGAACGTGACCCACCTCCCGTGTGGAAGCAGATAGTGGTGATACCCCGTACACCTGATTAGTGTAGTCTGGGATCACAAGATATAGCCATAGTCCTAGAAGAGATTTCCCTTATTATATTGCCAATCTCACATGTCTTTTATTATGAATGAATCCATGTTTTGAAATGTATTGTGAGTCAGGATAGTCCGAGGGAGGGGCTGAATCCTGACAAGTGTTGATTTGTTTGAGATGAGAAAGCATGTTAATTGTTTTAAAGTGCACTTACACATGATGGGTTTTCCATGCCTTATTTGAGAAATATGCATGATGATTTGTGCCATGCTTTGTATTTGAATGGTGCATTAAAATTTTATAGCATGAACTCATGTTTTGAAATGAAATAATGAAATGCATGGATTTGAGCATGGCATCACGATCACGTAGATAGTGCAGTATCTACCTATTCGCATGATTGCCTTATTGAGTGTGTGGTTTGCTCACCCCCTTATTTTCCCCTTTCTACAGAGATTTGAGTATAGACTGAGAGAGACTGGAGGCTTTCCCTTTTGGTATCCGCTGCATCCCATCGCGTAAGGTATACACACTGATGTACTTTTGTATCTAAACTTTCTATAGCACAATAGCATTTTGTATGTAACTTTTGGGGATGTAAAGAAGTGTAAACACATGTAAACAACACTCTGATTTATCTATACAAGTGTTTACTTCTAAATTTTAATGCAAATGAAATTATTATGGTTAGGTGAGGTAGACATTGACACACAGCCCAACTGTTGAGAGGGTAGCTAATCACGATCGAGGTAAGGTATAGACAAAAAAATAAATAATGCATGAAAAGCAAAACATTTGTGACGATTTTTGGTAAGTTAAGTGTCGTGACAGAAGTGGCGCGATTGCATGGGGCTCCCGTGAACATTACTTTTGATAGAGATTTCAAGTTCACTTTCAGCTTCTAGACCCGTTTTCAGGAATCCATGGGATCTCGACTGAATTTGAGCGCCGTCTATCATCCTCAGACTGATGGTCAGTCCGAGCGAACTATTTAGACCTTAGAGGATATGTTAAGGGCATGTGCATTGGATTTAAGGGCTCATGGGATGATCATTTACCTTTGGTAGAGTTTACCTATAATAACAGTTATCATGCTAGCATTGGAATGACTCTTTATGAAGCTTTATATGGTAGACGATACAGATCCCCTGTAGCGGGGGAAGAAGTGGGTTATAGTAAAATACTCATCGCCGATTTGGTTTAACAAGGAGCTAGAGGTGTTAAGCTAATTTGTGATAGATTGAGGACGACATAGAGTAGACAGAAGAGTTATGCTGATGTATGAAGACGTCCTCTAGAATTTCAAGTTAGGGACTCTGTATTTGTGAAAGTGTCTCCGATGAAGGGTGTCATGCGTTTCGGGAAGAAAGAGAAGTTGAGTCATCACTTCATTGGTCCATTTGAGATGTTGGAAAAATTGGGAAATGTTGCCTACAGACTTGCTTTACCTCCACAGTTGTCAAGGGTACATGGTGTCCTACATGTTTCTATGTTGAGGAAGTATCATCCAGACCCTTCTCATGTGATAAAGTATGAACCGTTGGTTATACAAGAAGACATGAGTTATGCTGAGCAACCGGTCCAGATTCTCGACATAAAAGAAAAGGTACTTCGACCCAAGACTACCCCATTGGTAAAGGTTCTTTGACAACACCATTCGACAAAAGAAGCTACGTGGGAGCTAGAGAGCCACATAAGAGAGAAGTAACCTCAATTATTCAATGGACCAGCCTGAATTTGGAGGACCAAATTCCTAAAAGGTGAGGAGAAATGTGAAAGCCAAATTTTTTCGTTTTGTTGTTTTTTTGAAAACTAAGAAGTGATTAAAATACTCAGAATAATATTATGCAGGCCTAGAACAACCGAAGCACTCGGGATAGTGGCTCGGAGCTCAGGACATGAAAATCGAGGTAAGGTTTTAAATTCAAGTATTCTCAAAGAATGAATGTAGAAGTATGTTTTGGTGTTTAGAAGGTGAAACTAGGGTATTGAAAGTGAAAAAGTTAGTAAAACTCGAGTTTACACTAAACCGAGAAAGTGGACATAGTATGGGAAATAAATTCGAAATAAATTCTATAAGTTCATAAAAATTATTCCGAGGCTATAGGAAATTATTATAAGGTGAAATTGACTTGGGAAATGAAAATCAAGTGGAACTACAAAGGTATTGATGGCCGAATTATTTTTTAAAATAAACCGAAAACCTTATGCCATTTTGATCGGTAATGACCATATCGCGCAAAATGGGCTCAATCAGGGAACTTTTCTTAAACTCGTGACCCCAAATTTTTATAGAACACACTAGAGACATATTAAATCACTTGAGAAGTGGAAATTTGGAAGAAATTGGGTTGAAAATATTTTTTATGAATTTTCTAAAACACGACCCGTAATTGCCCTGCTTTAGAATTTTGATAACCCAACAGTGTCTTAGACCCTTCCTGACTTAACCAAAACCACTACAAATTTTTCGCATTTTAACTTACCTTTCCTTTCATCAATGGTTGGGCTGTGATTCGATGTTAGCTTCCTCGCATACCATATCATCCATTATCATAGATACATGTCAATATACTGTTACTGACTGTACTTCTTTTATAATACATGTGAGATTCATATAAAATTAATACAAATACATTCCCCATAATATATATTGTATACATCACTGTGCTGTTTCTATGTTTAGATACATAACCGTACAAAATATGTATACCTGTCGATCGATAGGAAATAGCAGCGAATAACAGGAATACTATCCCTCAATCACACTCGCTCTACTGCTGATGCTCTGTAGAGAGGGAAAATAAAGGGGGATGAGCATACAACGCACTCAGTAAGGAAATCAGGCAAGCAAGTAGACATCTACACTATCTACTCAAAATAATGCTATGCCTCAAAAACATTATTTCCTTAACTCACTTTAAAAACATGTCTTTAAATATATATATATACATATATATACTTGTATAGATTAAATCCCATGTACAGAAATCATGCTTGCTTTCAAAAATGTAGGCATGTAGTGCAAAATAATGCATCTTTATAATATCACAATACCTTTAGATAAATCATGCCATGTATATTTTAAATCACAGTAAATATGGCATTTAAATCATTCACAACACAATAATTGAATTTCGACCCATCCCTCAGGTCTATCCATATCATAAATAAATCAGCCAATCAAGTGATATATCATGTGAGACTCTGTGGTGAAATGCAATAATATCCTGGACTATGACCACATCCTATAATGGTGATCCTAGGCTATACGGAATCCTATTATGCGGGGCATCACTGCTGCAATGGGAGGGGGTCAGTCCATCACAACCGCCAGCTATAAACTCCTTAACTCCACAACACCACACGGTACAGTGTACTGCATGCCACTCACACAGTACAACGTACTCCGTGGAACCTACATCACAGACGGGGTGCCTACCATAGGTCTTAGCCCTCAAACCATGGAATATCATACCACGTCTCTAAATCCACATGCGAACCTCTCATAGTGTGACACTCAGTCTACACGAGGAAATCAAGCATGGTTTTTAACATGTATTATATATCACATAAATTACAGTGCGCGCCTTTGAGCGCGACTCACAGTCGACACTCTGCTTAAACACTGTTTCACATCACAAACTCAAACTCTAGCGCGAGTAAACCTCCAGCACTAGGTCATGCATAGTTCATGTTTCAAATCAAGTACAAGTAATAGCTCCAGTACCATGCTATGCACAAAACTCATTAAATCAAGAACGAGCAATAGCTCAAGTACTATGTCATGTATAAATCATGAAGAATCGAGTACGAGCAATAGTCTAGAACTCTGTCATGCGTCTCATGTAAAATTCGAGTACGAGCTAATCGCTCCAACACTCTGTCATGCATAAATCATATAAAACTGAGTACGAGTAATAACTCTAGCACTCTATCATGCATGTTATGGAAATCTAGTGCGAATCACAATCCAACACTAATATATGTGGAAAATATATGAAATCAAGTGTGAGCTATGCTCTAGCATGATTTATTCTCACATAATGTGATAGATGGCTCTTTAAAAATAGATGATTTTCAAAACATCAAAATCAGCACTATAAAATGTGCTTAATTCACATCAACCTTAAAATCATTAGCCCATATATTTATTCTCCTGCTAAACAATAGTAAAACACTCAAAATGGTGGTTTCCATGCTTTTTACAACTTTTCACAAAAGTTGACTTTTTTCCTAACTAAGGGCAAAATTGTAATTTACCACTATCGGGTCATAATAATTATTATTCACTTTCTTTGACCCTCAGAGTTTTTAAGTGAATGTAAAAGCAGATGAAAATTGTAAGATCCGAATTTAATTAAAACACGAAAATTAAATAAGAAAAGATGGGGGAAGTATGAAGGAAGTCGGGTTAAATTAATCCCGAACACGTGTAAGGGCAAAACGGTCAAAAGACTAAAGGCCGGTATAATTTCAATAAGGAAATTTAATTAAAAATATGGATTTACGAAATCTTGGTCAATAAAAGTGAAATAAAATTATTTTGGGTTAAATTGATCAAGATATTAATTTATTGAAATTAATCGGGATTAATCGGGATTTTTAGTTCGGAAAAAATATCCTGAAAATAATCGAAAAATATATACCGAAAGGTCACCTGAGACAATATCCCAAAAATACGGGGAAATTATACCCGAAAAAGAGGTTAAAATATAGTAAATAAATTAAATAAAAATAAATTAATTAATTTAGAATAAAATAATAATTTTAAGTGATATTTTGGGTATTGTAATGTATTTTAATGAATAGTAAAAAAATTAAAATAAATAAATAATAATAATAAAAAAAATGATAAAACAAAAAGAAAAAAAAAAGAGAGAAATCTGTAAAAAAATCGGGGAGAGAGGAAGAACCAGAGGAAACGGAGAGGGAGACGCGCGTGGCTCGTCCGACCGACGGCCACCGGGCACCGACGGCCTCCGACGAAGGGCCGAACAGCAAGAGGAGAGGCCGGTGAAGTCATTGGCACCGGCGACGCGCGCCAAGGAGGCCGAAAAACGGCGAACGGAGGAAGAGAAGCCGCGGGGAAAAACGTTGTCGGTTCCGACGATCCACGGCAGCTGGAGGCGAACGGCGGGTACCGGCGTGACCGGGAGGAGGAGCCGGTCCTTTTGAGACCGGTATTGGTCGGCGAAACCACCGAAATCCGGCGGATCGAGAGGGAGAGTGCCGCGGAGGGAGAAGACGAATCCGGCGGCCACCGGCGTGATTCGGCCAACCCCGACCCCAGCCGAACACTCCCCCAGTGCAGACGAGTCGAATGGCGCGGGAACCAAGCCGAGAACCGGCCGGAAACGCCACGAACGGCGGCGGAATGGTCTGAACCGGTACGGACCGGTTCAGCAAAGGGGTGAACCGGGTTGAACCGGCTGAACCGGACCGGTCTGAACCGGGTCCGAACCGGACTGAACCGGTTCAGCCAAAAAGAGAGAAAAGAAGGAGAAAAAAGGGAAAAAGAAAAAGAGAAAAAATTGGAGAAAATTCCTATGATGCAATCGAGCTTCGGGTAAGTCGATAAGTGGTCAAATTAACCCGATTTAAATTTGGAATATTTTATTTAATTAAATTTCGACCGAAAAGTTTACCCAAAAATGTAATTAATTGTGTAGCTCGACATCGGCATCCACCGAGGGCTCGAGATAGTCTCGATTTACGGACTAGCATGGAATATCGGGTAAGTGACCCCTATTTAAGATAATTGCCTCGTTATGCGTGATATTGATTTAATTTCTGCATAAATTGAATTAAATTATGGAAATTTAGATAATTGTCGTAAATAGTGAATTTTGCTATTCGAGAATTAGAACGAGGCCCGATAAATTATTGGTGGGCCCAATGAGCCCAATAGGCCTCGATAAAGTGGAAATTAAGTGGAAAACGGGCTTAAGGCCGATTAAGGCCCATTAAGGTGCAATCGGGCCCAATAGGGGTAAATGGGCCCAGCGATTTAAATTAAGCCCAGAAAAGATTAAGTACAATTAAATTATGTGTTATCTGACCTGAGGAATGTTAATACGTAGTTTCGGGCATTGGATTGGAAGCATATCGGACTGCGCGACGGGACTACATTGGAAAAGAAAAGGTCAGACTCTACGGAAAAATAAGGTAAGGGAATTCTGCGGACTGCTAGAGGTAACTTTACGCAATTTTAAATTCATATGCAGTCCTTTAAAGTATTCTGAAGGGTCTAGAGGTCAATTAATAATTTTAGTGCCCCGAATGGGCAAATTACTAAAATACCCTTGCTAAGGGTAAAATCTAAAAATTTAGGAAAAATTGGGAGGAGCAAGAACAAAAGGTTTCTGCTCATTCTGGAGGTGTTTTGATGCATGCATGAGTAGGCTGGCTCACCTTGAAAGAAAATGCACAGCATTGCATACTTTCAACGTGAAATTGTTTTGAAAACTGTTTTGAGGAAACAGAGCCGCCTACGTGTTTTTATTTACATGTGACGTGCTAGAGCTTAGCTCGCATGATGTTTGATTTGTGTGATGCATGCATTAGTGCTAGAGCGAGAGCTCGCACTAGAGTTTTACATGCATAGGTGTTGGAGTCCAACTCGCACCAGATTTGTATATATATATATATGATTTTTGAGACAGGGTGTTAGAGCTTCGCTCGCACCAGATTTTTATACGATTTGCATACAGAGTGCTGAGCTTAGCTCGCACTAGTTTTACCGGATTTGTGGAGTACCGCTGTCTGCCCTTGGAGTCAGCCAAAAGGCCCAACAGGCTCAAGAGACCTCTTAGGTGGGGTGAGAGTGAGGGATGAGGTTGGCGGCCTTGTGGGGATGTAAAGCGGGCTCTGCCAGTTTTATTTGAGTTGATGAGAGTGCTGAGCATCGCTCGCACAGCTTTTATGAGAACATGCGATGAGCCGTGCTTGGAGCATCGGGTAGACTGTGTGTCATCGATTTAATAGGCTCGCACGTGCGTTTTGAGACATGGCATGAGTATTTAGAAACAAACCTCTGTGGAAAGCAGGCCAATTGGGCTGGAGTACCTAGAGATATTATATGGGTTCACGGAGTACGATGTACCGTGCAAGTAGCATGGAGTATGATGTACCGTGTGGTATCTTCGGATACGGCATCTCCGGATGCAGCATCTTCGAATGCCGGGGATCGGATAAGACTGACGGGATGGACTGACCCACCTCCCGGGCGGTTCCCGATCATGGTGAGAACCCGCACACTAGGATCCGTGTGGCTGAGGAACTCACGAGGACAAATGTGGCCATAGTCCTAGTTATTTACCTATATACAGACGTTGCCTAGTCTCGCATGTTGATGACTTTTATGATGATTTAAACTGGGTTTTAAAACTAAATTGCATGATGGTATTTTCATGCTTTTCAAAACCCATGTGTGATGTAAACGTTTTCATGATTTTGTGTGAGTCAGGATCACCCGCAGGAGGGGTCGAGTCCTGACTTTATTGTGAAAATCTTAATTGAGAAAGAAATAATTTATAATAATTGCATGTTGATTTTCCATGCAAATGTGTTTTACATATCATCATAATGCATAGCATTGTTTTAAAATGTGTGGAGAAAGGGTGGTTTATGCATGGCACTACGTTCATGTAGGTAGTATGGTTACCTACTTGTTCGTAGGATTGCCTTACTGAGCTTGATGTGCTCACCCCTTTCATTTTCTCCCACAGATGATCTCCAGTTGAAGTTGCGACGACTCAGTACTACATTTTGGATATCCGCTGCTGCCCATCAACATAAGGTATATACACTTGTACATATTGTATCTACATAAGCATAGCACAGTAACATGTTTTTAAGTAACTTTGGGGGATGTATAAATAATATAAACAATTATAAATGACTGGAGAAAAAAATAAGTTAGATGGAAATTGAATGGTGGGACTGGCATTGACGCACAGCCCAATTATTAGTGGAGTGTTGGTCACGATTCGAGGACAGGTAAGAATTTAAGTAAATAATAAAACGTGAAAAAAATTAACTCTGATTTTTGGGTAGTTTGGGTCGTGACATATATAAAGGTGGTATCAGAGCACAATTGGTCTGATGTGTGTCAGTGTCAGTAATTAGGAAATTACATCCCCGTGTTACTGTGCTTAGTTAGATACAATAGTGTATATCGAGATGGGCTTGACTAAGAAATGGTCGAGAATGCAGGAATGCTTAATATGAGTCGCGTTAGATGAGATAGTGCACGAGGCAGAGGTCGTAAAGGTAGACCTGAGACTGCTAAGTCGTGCTGAGTTTGACTATGAGAATCAGTATGAGATTGAAATGGAGGCTAATGTTGAGTATGCCCCACAGAGTCCGACAGAGTGATCGGACAGTATTGAGAGACGTTTCGCGAGATTGAAGCGGAGCATGGGTATTATTTTGAGGAGCTAATTGCTCAGATTATGTATGAGATCAGAGGGCGCAGCGGAACATTGGTGGAAACCCGCTCGACCCATCTTAAGAGTTAAGATGAGAAATAATTATAGATGTATTCTGATGATATGATATCTCGGTCATGATTTAAAGGAAATTTCGGATTAAAGTCCTTGCTTTGACCCAGAGGATTTGATTTATTGGCGAGCATGGAGACTCGATTATATTCTGGGCAGATATTACCTCGACACTATGAACAAGTGACAGTCGAGATGTCTAAAAGTTTATGGAAGGGCTCAGATTGTCAGTTAGAGTCTGATTGGCCCATGAGATATTACCTATACCGAGGCAGTGCGCAGATTTACAGTTGGGTAAATAAGGATATGAATTGCACGCTTCTGAGATTTGGAGAAGTAGTGGGGGCCGAAATAGAGACATAAAAGAGAATCGAGAAATGACAAAGATGTTGAAATGAGAAAATGGTAATTGGTTAAAGATTAGATTTGATGAGTTATGGGCTGAGATAACTGGTAAGGCCCTAGTGCATCCAATTTTGGCACTGTTAGGGGGCATTGTGATTGGAGGACCCCGACCTGCTACGAAGCAGTGTAGCAGTGTGAGCACTGTAAGCAGTGTGAGATGTGTGGTGGATACCACGGAAGGAAGGTTTATACCTACACGGTATAGATGAAAATGGCCGTTAAGTGTGATAAGACGGACCATTGATTTGATTGCACAGAATTGGACGAGATCGTCCCACAGAAAAGTAAAGAGACAGAACAACTTCGTTGGTATAGCCGCAACGAAAAGAGAGGCCCTAGCCGAAAAGAAAAAGGAAAGTAGGTTGTTGGACGAAGGCGAGAGGATGTCTTGGACCAGGACACTATTGATGTTTCATGGATGTGGTGTGGATACCACACTTGTTATGAATAACGAAGTACGTATGTTCATTGATCCTGGTGCCACATATTTATTTATACCGCCTTCATTCGCATATAAGTGAGTAAAAAGGCATGAATGCCTACATCATTGGGGACAATTCTGATAAATGAGTACCCCAATAGAGGAGGATTAATAAACGGAATATGGTTATTGAGATTTTAAGTTAAAAACAGGGGTGTAACAGTTGAAATTAAAGGAGTAAGGGATTGTACTCACAGAATGAATAAAGACAAGAGTTTCATTATAATTGATACGCAAAGGAGAAAATCTTTAAGATAAGATAGATCCTAAATATAGGACGTATTGGAGTAAGAGGCGTATACTAGGTAAGAACATCCTTACGATATGAAGTAATTGGGATTAAGCAATTAGTAAGGAATATAAATTATAACCAAGGATAAAGATGGGTATAACCATAACCAGTAGTTGTGGTTAAGTCTGAAGGTTAATAAAGGTATTTCAAAATACCTCCCCGCCTGAAGACTTGACAGCGTCTAGATATATATATATATATATAACCTATAACGGAAAATCGATCACCGTAAGAAATACCGTTAGCATTAGGATACCCTTACTAAGACGATAAGAATATAAAAATTCGACAAATTATAAAGGTTATCATAGTAAAAATTTAATAGGAGCTGTTAAGATAAGAAAAGGAAATGGCGTAGGTTAGTACCTGAAAACGTAAGCGGTTGAGAAGGATCTTATACGCTTATGCGTAAATAAGTCAAGGTTTAGATCGAGTTGTAATCATCATTATCGATGATATGTTGGGTGTAGTTAAAGTCTAGGGCGATTTATAAGCAACAATCAGAAATGGCTTTTACAAATGGGTTGCTGCAAGTTCTAAAATGGATATACTTGGTTGACACGTTTAACTAAGAAACGTGGTCTTGGAATGAGATGATAACTAAGACGATAGATGTGATATGGATTTCGGTGTAGTGAAGTATGAACTGACCACCGTTATTAATTTCGTCATACCCAACAGCTCAAGAGGTTCCCAGTGAGTATAGATACCTCAAAATTATGATGGAGCTGTGTATTGATGTATAATGGGAAGATAGTCAATTTTGGAGTCAGACAACTCCTTGATCATGAAATAAACTATCTGACCCATGATTTAAAATTGACAGCAGTAGTACTTGTACCGAGGATATGGTACTATTATGTACATGGTGAGAAATTGTGGATATGCACTGATCATAAAGCCCGAGTATCTGTTTTTACAGAAAGAGGCGAACATGAGAATACATAGTGGGTTAGAGCTTCTGAGAGGTTTTGATTTGTGAAAAATTGTACCACCCAAGAAAGGCTAATGTGATGACTGATGCCTTGAGCATAAAGAGCCTTGGGATGGTATTACATATGATGGTCAGGGAGCGTGAGCTGCTAGATGCAGTTGTGAGCCTCAGTATTGATGTGATCCCTTCTGATGATGACAGTGATTGATATGATTATGTGACAGCTAGCCTGATGATTAGAACCGGATGAGAGTGCCCGGACTTGCCAGGCTTAGCGTGATGATCGGCAGGATGTCGATGGTTTGGGTCAGATTCAGAAGGGTACAGTGACAGAGATCACAAAGAGTGTGATAATGATTTACAGAGAGGTTCAGAGACAGTATAAGTGCTCCCCAGGACCACAGTTGATGAGTTAGTAATATTGTCAGAAGCTCACTCTTCGGGATATACAGTGCATACGGAAAGTAACGATTATATATATGGAATATCTAAAAAGGGTATTGGTGGTCAGATGTGAAAAGAGATGGTAGAGATTGTGGAAAAGTGCCTAGTATGTCAACAGAATAAGGTAGAGTATTAAAAGTCTGCAGAGTTATTGCAGCACCTACCTATATCGACACGGCACGGAAAATGAGAATAAGTCTCCATGAATTTTATGATGGGTTACAGAGAACTCAGGTGAATCACGAGACTATTTAGATGATAGTCGCTAAGTTGACTAAGTCTACCCACCTTCTGGATTACGAACTCCCCAGATACTCAGAGGGTGTATGAGGATTTATGTATAAGAAAGATTGTGGAACATTAAGTAGCGTTCCAGTGAGCATGGTATCATATAGGGATTCCCGCTTCACTTTCGATTTCAAAGGATATTTTCAGGAAGCTATGGGAACCCGACTGAGTATTAGCACAGCTTTCCATCCTCAGAGAGATGGTCAGTCAGAGAGGACTGTACAAGTTCTGGAGGATCCGATGAAAGCGTGTGCCGTTAATTTTATAAGCTCCTGGAATGATCAGTTGATTTCTAATTGAAGTCGCCAATAACGACAATTGGCAATTGAGTATCGGGATAACAAGTTATGAGACAGTGTATGGCTGTAGGGGTTGTTCCCCAAATTGGATAAGAAAAAGTGGGCGACAGATAGAATCATTTCTGACTTTGGATAAGAAGTCTCTGAGGATGTTTAGTTAAGGATGAGAGATTAAGAACACCTCAGAGCAGATAGACAAGTATTGGAATTCACCCTTGGTGAATTAGTATGGTTGAAAGTTACTCGTCCTAAGGGAATAAGGACATAGCGAACTTTTGGAAGAAAGTAAATTAAGTTACGCTGGATGGAATATTTTGAGAGATTGGACAAATGGGAGATAGGACCTGTAGGTTGGTGTTATCACCTAAATTAACAGGCACCCACAATGTCTCAGCTTTTGATGCTTCGACAATACTATCCAGATCCAGCATAGGTGATAGGATATGAACTCCAACAGTTCAATTTAATGAAAATACAAGTATATCGAAGAAGTTGATTCGGGCATTAAACAGGAAAGAGAAAGTATTGAGGTTTAAGACGATCTCCCTAATTAAAGTCCTTTGGTAGTAATACACTCTGGAGAAGGTCACATAAGAATTTAAGAGTATGATATGATCAATGTACCCGGAGTTGTATATGGACTCATATGAATTGGTTCTAATTTGGAGGACCAAATTCCTTAAGTGGGGGAGAGTTGTAAGACCCGAATTTAATTAAAACACGAAAATTAAATAAGAAAAGATGGGGGAAGTATGAAGGAAGTCGGGTTAAATTAATCCCGAACACGTGTAAGGGCAAAACGGTCAAAAGACTAAAGGCCGGTATAATTTCAATAAGGAAATTTAATTAAAAATATGGATTTACGAAATCTTGGTCAATAAAAGTGAAATAAAATTATTTTGGGTTAAATTGATCAAGATATTAATTTATTGAAATTAATCGGGATTAATCGAGATTTTTAGTTCGGAAAAAATATCCTGAAAATAATCGAAAAATATATACCGAAAGGTCACCCGGGACAATATCCCGAAAATACGGGGAAATTATACCCGAAAAAGAGGTTAAAATATAGTAAATAAATTAAATAAAAATAAATTAATTAATTTAGAATAAAATAATAATTTTAAGTGATATTTTGGGTATTTTAATGTATTTTAATAAATAGTAAAATAATTAAAATAAATAAAAAATAATAATAATAAAAATAATAAAAAAAAAAGAAAAAAAAAGAGAGAAATCTGTAAAAAAATTGGTGAGAGAGGAAGAACCAGAGGAAACGGAGAGGGAGACGCGCGTGGCTCGTCCGACCGACGGCCACCGGGCACCGACGGCCTCCGACGAAGGGCCGAACAGCAAGAGGAGAGGCCGGTGAAGTCATTGGCGCCGGCGACGCGCGCCAAGGAGGCCGAAAAACGGCGAACGGAGGAAGAGAAGCAGCGGGGAAAAACGTTGTCGGTTCCGGCGATCCACGGCAGCTGGAGGCGAACGGCGGGTACCGGCGTGACCGGGAGGAGGAGCCGGTCCTTTTGAGACCGGTATTGGCCGGCGAAACCACCGGAATTCGGCGGATCGAGAGGGAGAGTGCTGCGGAGGGAGAAGACGAATCCGGCGGCCACCGGCGTGATTCGGCCAACCCCGACCCCAGCCGAACACTCCCCCAGTGCAGACGAGTCGAATGGCGCGGGAACCAAGCCGAGAACCGGCCGAAAACGCCACGAACGGTGACGGAATGGTCTGAATCGGTACGGACCGATTCAGCAAAGGGGTGAACCGGGTTGAACCGGCTGAACCGGACCGGTCTAAACCGGGTCCGAATCGGACTGAACCGGTTCAGCCAAAAAGAGAGGAAAGAAGGAGAAAAAAGGGAAAAAGAAAAAGAGAAAAAATTGGAGAAAATTCCTATGATGCAATCGAGCTTCGGGTAAGTCGATAAGCGGTCAAATTGACCCGATTTAAATTTGAAATATTTTATTTAATTAAATTTCGACCGAAAAGTTTACCCGAAAATGTAATTAATTGTGTAGCTCGACATCGGCATCCACCGAGGGCTCGAGATAGTCTCGATTTACGGACTAGCATGGAATATCGGGTAAGTGACCCCTATTTACGACAATTGCCTCGTTATGCGTGATATTGATTTAATTTCTGCATAAATTGAATTAAATTATGGAAATTTAGATAATTGTCGTAAATAGTGAATTTTGCTATTCGAGAATTAGAACGAGGCCCGATAAATTATTGGTGGGCCCAATGAGCCCAATAGGCCTCGATAAAGTGGAAATTAAGTGGAAAACGGGCTTAAGGCCGATTAAGGCCCATTAAGGTGCATTCGGGCCCAATAGGGGTAAATGGGCCCAGCGATTTAAATTAAGCCCAGAAAAGATTAAGTACAATTAAATTATGTGTTATCTGACCTGAGGAATGTTAATACGCAGTTCCGGGCATTGGATTGGAAGCATATCGGACTGCGCGACCGGACTACATTGGAAAAGAAAAGGTCAGACTCTACGGGAAAATAAGGTAAGGGAATTCTGCGGACTGCTAGAGGTAACTTTACACAATTTTAAATTCATATGCAGTCCTTTAAAGTATTCTGAAGGGTCTAGAGGTCAATTAATAATTTTAGTGCCCCGAATGGGCAAATTACTAAAATACCCTTGCTAAGGGTAAAATCTAAAAATTTAGGAAAAATTGGGAGGAGCAAGAACAAAAGGTTTATGCTCATTCTGGAGGTGTTTTGATGCATGCATGAGTAGGCTGGCTCACCTTGAAAGAAAATGCACAGCATTGTATACTTTCAACGTGAAATTGTTTTGAAAACTGTTTTGAGGAAACAGAGCCGCCTACGTGTTTTTATTTACATGTGACGTGCTAGAGCTTAGCTCGCACGATGTTTGATTTGTGTGATGCATGCATTAGTGCTAGAGCGAGAGCTCGCACTAGAGTTTTACATGCATAGGTGCTGGAGTCCAACTCGCACCAGATTTGTATACATATATATATGATTTTTGAGACAGGGTGTTAGAGCTTCGCTCGCACCAGATTTTTATACAATTTGCATACAGAGTGCTGAGCTTAGCTCGCACTAGTTTTACCGGATTTGTGGAGTACCGCTGTCTGCCCTTGGAGTCAGCCAAAAGGCCCAACAGGCTCAAGAGACCTCTTAGGTGGGGTGAGAGTGAGGGATGAGGTTGGCGGCCTTGTGGGGATGTAAAGCGGGCTCTGCCAGTTTTATTTGAGTTGATGAGAGTGCTGAGCATCGCTCGCACAGCTTTTATGAGAACATGCGATGAGCCGTGCTTAGAGCATCGGGTAGACTGTGTGTCATCGATTTAATAGGCTCGCACGTGCGTTTTGAGACATGGCATGAGTATTGAGAAACAAACCTCTGTGGGAAGCAGGCCAATTGGGCTGGAGTACCTAGAGATATTATATGGGTTCACGGAGTACGATGTACCGTGCAAGTAGCATGGAGTACGATGTACCGTGTGGTATCTTCGGATACGGCATCTCTGGATGCAGCATCTTCGAATGCCGGGGATCGGATAAGACTGACGGGATGGACTGACCCACCTCCCGGGCTGTTCCCGATCATGGTGAGAACCCGCACACTAGGATCCGTGTGGCTGAGGAACTCACGAGGACAAATGTGGCCATAGTCCTAGTTATTTACCTATATACAGACGTTGCCTAGTCTCGCATGTTGATGACTTTTATGATGATTTAAACTGGGTTTTAAAACTAAATTGCATGATGGTATTTTCATGCTTTTCAAAACCCATGTGTGATGTAAACGTTTTCATGATTTTGTGTGAGTCAGGATCACCCGCAGGAGGGGTCGAGTCCTGACTTTATTGTGAAAATCTTAATTGAGAAAGAAATAATTTATAATAATTGCATGTTGATTTTCCGTGCAAATGTGTTTTACATATCATCATAATGCATAGCATTGTTTTAAAATGTGTGGAGAAAGGGTGGTTTATGCATGGCACTACGTTCATGTAGGTAGTATGGTTACCTACTTGTTCGTAGGATTGCCTTACTGAGCTTGATGTGCTCACCCCTTTCATTTTCTCCCACAGATGATCTCCAGTTGAAGTTGCGACGACTCAGTACTACATTCTGGATATCCGCTGCTGCCCATCAACATAAGGTATATACACTTGTACATATTGTATCTACATAAGCATAGCACAGTAACATGTTTTTAAGTAACTTTGGGGGATGTATAAATAATATAAACAATTATAAATGACTGGAGAAAAAAATAAGTTAGATGGAAATTGAATGGTGGGACTGGCATTGACGCACAGCCCAATTATTAGTGGAGTGTTGGTCACGATTCGAGGACAGGTAAGAATTTAAGTAAATAATAAAACGCGAAAAAAATTAACTCTGATTTTTGGGTAGTTTGGGTCGTGACAAAAATACCTGCAGGTATCTCTAACTACTCACAAAAGTCCCTTACCTGCAATCACTCGAGAAATTTTACTTTCTCAACGCTGCTCGATCCAACAGTCCGATTGGCTCCTCCAATAATCTCTGGAGCTGCATATAATCATTTATCAGGTTAATTATATTTTTTCTACTGTATTTCACATTAAATACAGTCTATTTCCCTTAATGGACTTTAAAAAAACTTAATAGGCCTCAAACACTTTAATTGGGCCTTAATCCATATTAAGCTCGTTTTCCACTTAGTAATTCCCTTCATCAGGGTCTATTGGCTCATTGGGCCTATCAATACCTATTGGGCTTTGTTCCAAACTCTTTGGATAGCCCGTATATCATTTACGACAGTCTACTCAAAATTTCCAATATTATCCACTAAATGCGGAATTAAATCTGTAATGCGTAAAATAAATCTCTAATACGCGATAATCACATAAATAGCCGTAAATGAGCTTGACTTACCCAAGTTTATACGATGGTACAAAATTCGAAGTTCGATCGGGCTGACGTTTGGAATTTATCGTCGAACTGCACAATTTGTATATTTAAATTTTCGGGTTAATTTTCGATCAAATATAATTTAAATAAATTTATTGAAAATCAAATCGATCACTTTTAACCTCGTATCAACTTACCCGAAGTTCAGTGTAATCCTGAAAATTTTTCTTTTTCTTTTTTCTTTCTTTTCTTCCTTTTTTCTCCTTTTCCCTTTTTCTCCTTGGCTGAACCGGTCTGGTCCGATTTACGCATAACCTTCTTCACTGAACCACCGACTGGTTCAGGCTTCCTTTGGTCATGTCGGCATCGTTCGACTGATTCTTAGAGTGCTGCTGTCGCTGCCTGGGGACCTCTCACCTGGCCTCGATCGGGACCAATCACCGTTGGTGGCTGCTAGATTTCCTCTTTTCCTCTGCGGCCTTCCCCTCTTCTATTCACCAGCGTCCGACGTCGGTGGAGGGCGTTGTCGGTGGTGGAAGGATCGTACGATGCTGGGCTTCCTTTTCCAGTCGCGTGCCTAGCCGTGGGGTCACCGGTGGTGGCCATCCGATGGTCTCTTCTTCTCCTCGGCTTACGTCGGTTTCCCCTATTCTCTCTCCCCGCATTTCAATCCAATTTTTTGATTTTTTTCTTTTAATATTTATAAATGATTTTAATATTATTTTAATCCTTAAAATAATATTAAAAATTTCCAAAATATCTAAAAAAATCATATTGAATTCATTTAATCCATAAATGAATTTATCAGTCTGATTTTACCTTTTCGGTATATTTTTCTACAATTTTTGGGATCGTTTTTCGAGGTGAAAATTCTAAAAATATCAAATAAATTCATATCTTGATCAATTGGACTCGAAATTCAATATTTTCTTTGTTATTGATCAAGATTTCTCAATTTCATATTTTTAATGAAAATTTTCTTATTGAATTTATATTGGATTTCGATCATTTGACCGTTTTACCCCCTACACTTGTTCGAAAATTACTTTAACCCTTATCTCGTTGTTATGTAGCTTACATGCATTTTTAATTTCTTAAATAGTCGATTGCATAATAGTAAATACTCTTCTTATGATTCAACTATGAAATAAAGTGTTCGTACACATAGGAATCATAAGGAACAAGCTACATACGTAAATCGAAAACACGGGTCTGACAAACAGATATTGTCAAAGTTGAAGACCTTATACAAGCCTTTTGACCCAAAAATTTTCTAGAATAAAAATACACTTAAAGAGGTTTCTGGAGCAGTAAAAAACATTTGGAGTCGACTTAAACTCAGCCAGAACCATCTTCTCCAACCTGCCGTACACATCTTCTTCTCCCTTGGATTGTGTAATTTTTTTGGCCACCTTCCAAACTCTTTCAGACTTTGGCCAAAAGGATAAAATCTTCCACCTCAAGTCCTCTATAACATATAAAATATCCAGCCTCAAACAAGCTCATTTACTAGGCGAAAAACTAGAGAGAATAACAGGGGCAGAATCTACCCTATTTCGGGTAAGAAGAAAACTTGGAATTTTTAGCTTCTTAATTTGTTTTTGAGCTGGTTTTTCATGATTCTAAGCTATATACATGTTTATCTACAGCTAAGGATCATTTTTGTGGAAGAAAAACGTGGTCAACCTTGGTCAAACCTAAGGTAAACTTGTTGGAAGATGATGAACTTGAGATATGTTGATGTTTGATGTTGTTGGATGATTTTTAGTTAAGTAGAAAGTTGACAAATAATTTCTATGGATTCATGTAGGTTCGGTCAGCATGTGTAGGTTAAGGAAATGATGGAATTTAGTTGTATTGGATATTGTTAACTGTTAAATTTATATAAAAAAAGTTCGATTTATAGTCCAGTTCAGTAGAAAACCAAAAAGTTTAAGAATTGGCAAATTTGGTATGTTGAAAAGTGTGAATTGAAGACTTGAATAAGTGTTTAGGGTGTTAAGATAATGAGTATGAAGTTAAATGAACAAAAATTTACTAAATTAGCTTAAACTGGCACCTTAATAGGTAAAACCGAGAAAGTAAGGAACGTTGAAAAAATAGTCAAATTTGGTGAAATTTATAAGGATAGATGCATATTTAAGTATCATAAGATGAAATTGAACATCATTTGATGATTTGGTATTGTTTTGGGCAGCTCGGGATATCAACACGCAAATTGAGGCAAACCCAAAACCCGACGAATTGGTACAGCCCCAAGCTTTAAAAGGGTAAGGGATGTGCATTAAAGTGGTATTAGTATTCTCGCTAGCATGTTTTAATATATGATCATGTTTGAAGTATCTATGAATTCATAAAATGTACTTTCGATACTCGAAAAGCACTATTTACCTTTAAACCAAAAAACCGAAAGAAAAGCTATACTTCTGAGCTCTTCGAGTATACTTTTTGGTATATGTAACATGTTTTGAAAATGTAGTTTGCAATACGGAAATGGAGTTTTATGAATTAAGGTTTATGTATACGAAATGTTATGAAAGTTTAAATTCTACGAGCTTATGGGCTAATAAGTCCGAAAAAGAGTTTAAAAGTCCTGTTTTGAGACTAAGGCCACATGTAGACTATGATATCTGTCATGTATGGCCCGTATGGTGTCTGGACCTTTGTGGTGCATGCCTTATACCACATTTTGCATGCTTAGTCCTTTGTGGTGCATGTTTAACCGTGTCAGGTATTTGTGCCACTTGGTGCCTTATCTCCACCACTTTTTGTTTTATTCGTTTAAGTTTTAGTGCCGTAGGGCACTATACAACCCTGATCTAAACAGTCCCCTTACCATGGCCATAGGTACTCTGTCTGTATCAACATGACCTCTGTTACTATATGTTTCTTCCTAGTCTCTATGAATTATTTACGTATGACATTCTAAAAAAAAAAAGTGATAAGCTTTATGATATGTAAGTGATACGATATCAGTTATGAAACTCGAATGTGTTTTGATTTGATTTTTGAAATTAAGTATGTTTCGACATATATATATGTTTGTTGTATTAAGCTCTGAATTAAAGTATCATGTTTTTATAAGTTTTACCATTAAGACTGCTTTAAACACATTACTTACTGGGCTTGAAGAGCTCATTCCTTTCCTTTACTTTTACAGACTACATTCAATGAACAGTAGCCTATACCTGCCATATAGTGGTTGTGGGCTGGTGGACTCGACCCCTCCCCAGGCTACCTTCAGTACAAATAAGGTATACTATTGTATTATTTCCAGACATCCTGTAAAGTATAGACAATGGTTGTAAAGAACATTTTGGGATGTAATCTAGGCTAGGATGAATATATGTAAAGTTGAAAATTTATAGTTTGTATAATAAAATGTATTTCAGAAATAGTAAGGTAATGTAATGAGTATGAACTCACTGTTGAGCAGGAAAAGAAATTAAAATAAATTGGTTGAGGATACAAACTGTATTTTGGTAATGGTATAAATAAGCCGTTATGCTGATGAAATTTCGTAAAATAAAATGATTAAGAAATCGTCATTGTTAGGAATACAACTTAAATAAAAATTAAGAAAAAGAAAAATTAGCCCATATATCCACGTTTTCGGAGCGTGACAATACAGGTATGGGCTGGCTCATGAGTTAGCCCATTTATGCCTTTTTTTATTTAAATAGAGAAAATTATTTTTAAATATATTGTTAATATATTTTTATTTCCTATAAAAAAATACATATAATTGTATTGTAACAACAAAGAATATGAGTTCATATAATTTTACTTTGAACTCAAATCATGATTTTATGTAAATAATATTGAAAAAAAAAGGTTGGAGAAGTTTGAATGTTTAATAAATATTTATGTTTTCTTCAAATTTGTAATTATTTATTTTTAAAACATTGTAGATAAATTGTAATTGTATTTAGATTGTATTTATATGTGAAATTTAATGATACTTTTGAAATTTTATTTTATTGCATTTATTAAATTTTATTTTATTTCACAAAAATGAATTACTTGGCTTGCAGGTCAACCCAGTCCACATAAAAAACGAGCCGAGGATATAAATTTTGGCCTGCTTACCTGTATGGACCGAGCTCGCACCGCTCCACCCAACACGTTTTTCGCCCCTACTTATCTGAGTGTTAGTTTAGTGGTATATGAAATAAAGATGATATACTTTGTTTTGTATGGGAGTCGGTATTCAGTGAAAATTTAATAGCAAATTTTGTAAAATTTACACTTTTGACCTGATGCTTGACAATATTGTTGAGTGTAAGAAGTTCAACGATTAGCTTTAGAAAATATATAACAATCACCTCAAAACTAAGGGCCGAAAAAGATGGTTCATTACGGGAAACTTTAGACCTTAGAAAGAATTTTGTTTTTGTTGAAACATAAATGACCTAATTAAAATATCAAGCCAAAGAACAAAGAGATAGGATGACATTGGATTACCTTGACGGACTCCTTTAGTTGGTTTAATTGTATTCGATACAGTCCCATTAATTAGAATACGAAATAAAGTTGTTTAAATACCTTCTATAATTGATTGAATCCAATGGTTTGAGAAGTTATATTGTATTAGATAATGTTGGATGAAATTCCATTTTAGTTTTTCATAAGCTTTTTCATAGTCCAATTTCAGAGCAAAATATTTAGCATTATACTTTCTCTTATTTAATCTGTGAACCAAGTCATGTGCCCTGATGGTATTATCTTGAATTAATTTAGATAAAAGCATTTTGTGTAATGCCCTGATAGGTTGTATATTAAATATATTAATTGTCATATTTTCTCATGATTTAGATTCTTTTATATGCTCACTTTTTGGATTTGACTTATACTTTGTGTTTTGTATTAATGAATGAAGGAATAGGAGTAAAATGGACTAAAGTTGCAAATTTTGATCAATTCTTCGAACCAGAAGATGTCGTGGTGTTAGGCGTGGGCACGTCTAAGGCAGTAACGAGAAATACAACTCAAATATGTGAATTCAAGTCAAGCTTCATCAACTGTGATTAAATTTGACTTAACCAGCCTGAGGATGACATGTGGAAGATTTTAATTATTAATGAAGTGACATGGCATGCCTTTCTTGAGCAAAAAGTAATTAATGATCAAAAAAAGGAAAGAAGTTTCTTTGTAATCAAACTCAATTAAAGAAGATTCCTTTGGAAAAAGATTATAGGGCTAGAATATTTAATATTTTGTATATATATATATATATATATATATATATATATAAGGCTAGATGGGGACAACTACATACATTCTACAATTCAATTATTCTATTTTTCTTTAAGCAATTGAAGACTTCTTTTTCTTTAGTGTTTTTCTCTCAACTCCATGGCTTACTGAATTATTTAGTCCAGCCAAAGGATAATTAAAGATTTAGGTTTTTCAAGGATGGTGATATCTAATTAGTTTTTATTTTGTTCTTTTATATCTTTGCTATTTATATATCTTTTGTGCTTGTTGAAATTATTGTTTTGATTGATTGTGTAAAAATGGCATTTTGTTCAATTATCAAGATAATATATCATCAATGACCTAACTTAAATCCGTAATTGTTTGAGTATTCTAATATTAGTGGTAAATAACATAATTGATTACGGAGAGGTTTTCAATTCTATCTTATGGGGATATATAATCTAGCTTAAATAAACCTACATGTGTGTTTGTTAGTTAGAATTGATAGTCTCTCTAGTTTTTAATGCTATTGGTAAATTAAATCTTAAGATCTTACCTAAGGTTGTTTATTGGCAAGGGAAATAATTAGAGATCATATCCTGATTATCGAAGAGGTAAGGAGGGATAGGTTGTTAGGTCGTACCAATAACCATAACCAATTTGGTAAAGATTGAAAGAATCTATGTTTGTATCAATGATCAATTCGATGAACCCATTCTAAAATTATTCCTTTGGTTGAACGCTTCACCATATTGATTTTTCTTTTCAACCTTTTACATAGTTGTTTTCTACGTTTTAACATATTTTTCTTTTGCAGTATAATAAATCCATCAACATATTTTTCTTGTCATTCTTTTGCAGAAAAATAAATCTAACCAATCTATGTGGGAAACGAACTTGCTCATCTATGCTACAATTCTAATTTATTTTTGAACAAGAGTTTACATTGTTGGTCTCGACAGCCACCAATTTTTAGCATCGTTAATGAGGAATGGTTTTTAATTAGATTTATTTTAATGCCCCGTTCTTCTCGTGCAGGTGTTTTAATCCCATACAATCTTGAGATTGAAAAGACAGCTAAGCAAAATAGGAAGGAAACTAAATTTTGAAAAGCACAAAATGCTACATCTTCATCCCTTAGATTGAATTTAGCACTTGATTTGACCAATTCATCTAGTGATTCTTAGACTGAAGAAATAATTGCTGAAGAAGAGCAAACTTTAAGGCAATTGGGTCCACCACCTATCAATCAACAACCCTCCGTATTCAATACCCAACTTTGCAAGCAGGTTTTGAATTAAAGTCGGGTTTGATCCATTTGCTTCCCAAGTTCAATGGTCTTGAGAATGAAGATCCTTATAAGCACTTGAAAGAATTTCATGTGGTATGTTCAAGCTTAAAGCCACAAGGAGTTACCGAAAAGCAAATCAAAATACGAGCTTTTCTATTCGCACTAGTTGATAGAGTAAAAGATTGGTTATTCTATTTACTCCTGGTTCTATAACCACGTGGACTGAAATGGTGAGACTATTCTTGTATAAATTTTTCCCTGCTTCAAGAGCTGCCAGCATTAGAAGAGAGATATGTGGAATAAAAAAAAAGATATTGAGGCTCTTCATGAATATTGAGAGAGATTTAAGCAACTTTGTGCAAGTTGTCCTCAACATGGGATTTTCGAACAACTCTTGATTCAATACTTTTATGAAGGATTGTTACCCATGGAAAGAAGGATGATGGATGTAGCCAGTGGAGGTGCGATAGTGAATAAGACTCCTAGAGAGGCTAGAGATTTGATTTTCACCATGGTTGTTAACTCCCAATAGTTTGGATTCAGATAGGATATATCTCAGAGGAGAGTAAATGAGGAAAGTACACATTCTCTTGAAAATCAAATAGCTAATCTAACATTTGTTGTTCAACAACTGGCTATAGGAATGAGAAATATGCAACAAGTTAAAGCCTGTGGAACTTGTGTTACTATTGGTCATCTAACTGACATGTGTCCCACACTTTAAGATGAACCTTATGAGCATGCCAATGCAGTTGGAGCATTTCTAGGTCCATCATGAAGGAATTATTATCCATATTCAATTACTTATAACCCGGGGTGGAGGGACTATCCCAACTTAAACTATGAACTAAGACCTCAATTTCAAAAGTTCAAATATATACAGTTTATTCCACAGCAACAATAGTCATCTTCAAGTTCAGGTATGTCTATTGAGGAAATTGTTAAATCACTTGCGACTAACACACAAAAATTTCAATAGGAGACTAGGGTAACCATTAAGAACCTAGATGTAAACCCCCAAATTTTTCCAGAATTCGGCTTGAACGTTATCCGATTTAAATTAAATTCATTTTGCATGCGGATAATTAAATTAACTTTTGTCAGAAAGGCGAGAATAGGTTAGGTTTGTATTTTTGTTAAGAATCTGATTTATGAAAATAAATTGATAATAAGAAAATAAAATTTAAATTAGATAAAATAAATAAATAGTAAATAAAATTAAAATAATAAAAAAAAACAAGATCGAACAATGTGTATAGATATATACACATTTAATTAAAGTTAATTAAAATTAAAAATTTAAATGAAGGTTAAAGAAGAAAACTGAAAAATAAAACAGTACGTTTTGGGAGGGGGTACGAAGGAAGCCCTACGCGCTTGTCCAGCCTCCCTGCCCCAGACCCTTTACGCACCCCTGCGCCTAGCCTCGTACCCTAGTGCCCTGCGCGCCTTCACCCTCTACTACAGTACCTGGACACTCTACACGTCGAGCAACAGTCTACACGCTCCAGGCCCTGCGTCTAGCACCTCTACGCCCCTACACCCTGCTACACAAGCGCCCAACGTCACCCCTGCTCCACGCCAAGCATGCCTGCGCCTAGACCGCATCCAGCTTGCGCCCCTGTACCCCCAATTGCACACCAGCATGCACCCAGCACGCCCCTACCAGACCCCCTGTGCACCTTGCACGTCGCCCTAGGTGTCTTGCCTAGTTTTGCATGAACCAGTAGCGCCTTGCATGCCCCAACACCAGCTGCACACCCTGTTGCACTGGTCCTGCACCCCTGCCACCCAGTTCTGCATCCCTACATGCCCAACCCCACACCACCACGATATACCACTGATGGTTATAAAAGGGAGAGCAAATCGAGAGAGAGGAGGTTAGACCGAGAGTGAACAATGAGGATAGGGAGAAACAGAGGAAGACAGAGGCATTTAGGTTGATGGTGAAGGTGATGAAGGTGATTGTCGAAGCTAGCTCGGAGGTAATAAAGGTGATTGCCGAAGCTAGCTCGGAGGTGATGATGAAGGGCAACCGAAAGATAAACGAGGAAAGAGTGAGCTGTTCTGGAAGGAGAAACCGAGAATGGGAGAAGAGAAGGAGGAAGAAGAGAAGAGGAGTAATGGCGATGGTGATGATGGTCGAGACCCAAGGCTGAAGATGGTGGTGTAGGAAGATGGAGACGATGAAGGTGCCAAGGAAGGAGGAGAAGAGGAAGCCCGAGGAGGAAGAAACCGAGAAGAGACGGAAGAAGAAAGAAAGAAAGAAAAGAAAGAAAGAAATCTGACACAAAGTGCCAAATTCAAAAGAAAGAAGAAGAAGAAGATTTTTTTTTACAAAAACTATATATTTGGGAATAGAAAGAGGTATAAAGAAAAATTATTAAATTCAGGAAAAGAGTTCCGAGGAGGAAACTTTACTGAAAAAGGCTGGACTTACCAACTCCGGACGAGAGATACCCACCGAGGTTAGGAAAATTGGGTTGTGCTATTAGAGATGAATACACGTAGTTTTCGATGATTTTTGTATATATGAATTTTACGAAATATATTTATTTATGCTGTAGAAATTTACCTGTGAACTGTCTAAATTATACTTCGTATATATGATGTGTATTTGGAGACTGTGAACCCTAGGACAAAATTTTGATACGTCTGAACGTAGAAAATCCTTAGGTAAATTTTACTACCCGAAATTTAGAAAGAAGTTTTAAGGAAACTTGAAATTTGCCCTGATTTTTTTGAAATAGCCCTATTTAGTGTATTTAAATAAATATTAGAGTATTTTTAAAATTTTCGTAAAAAAACCTAAAATTTCGGATTTGCACCTGAGACTATGTTTTATGGATTTTTAGCTGAAAAAAGCAAGACCAACCATTTTTAATATGTTTTACACACAAAAATAAGTTTTAAGTATTTCAAAAATAAAAACTCGTGACAGTCAGATGTGTATTGCTGTGTGATCTTGCACAAAGCTGTCTGCACGAGATTTTGAGATGTTTTAAGGACAAAACCATGCCAGCCGGTCGTGTATTGCTATGTGATCTTGTGCGGACCTGCTCGCACGTGATTTTAAGTGATTCGATAAAACCATGCCATCCGGTCGTGTATTGCTGTGTGATCTTGCATGGACTCGCTCACACGTGATTTTAAGTGATTTGATAAAATCGTGCCAACCGATCATGTATTGCTATGTGATCTTGCATGGAGCCGCTCACATGTGATTTTAAGTGATTTGATAAAACCGTGCTTGACAGACGTGTATTGCTTTGTGATCTTGCACATATCTGCTCGTACGTGATTAGAGGCAAAGAGGGCGATGATGAATTACATGGAAATGTGATGATGAAATTATACGAAAATGTGAATGATGCTGAGGTCCATGGAGTACGATGTACCGTGCTGTGTGCACGTGAGTGTGCTGTATTGTGTTATTGAGAAATAGTGAAATCAGTAAACCGATTGGTAGCTGACCACTCCCACGACACCTGACATCTTGACACACCTGGCCCGTGATTGTCCGAAGTCACTGACATTGACCAATTGTCCTATTGATTGATTATTGATGATGAATATTTTGTCATGCCTCACTTATTTGATTTATTTGAATTGAGTCTGATGAAATGAATTTCTGATATGAAATGAGTTTTATTTTACTGCATTTGATTGAATTGATATTTTGCATTAATGTTTTCTGTGATATCGACATTGTGAGAAAATGGTAATTTTCACTGTACCACACTGAACTGTATGGTATTACTTCAAGCTCGTATTTTGTAGATAGTGTATTTTATCTACCTGCCACTTGATTTTCCTTACTGAGCATGTTGAGCTCACCCCTTACTTTACTCCATAGAGCCTCGTTTATAGCTAGGAGAGTGTTTGTAAGTTGAATCAATTTACACAACCTTGCGTCAGCAAAGGATTCTTCGACATTAAAGGTATACCCGACATAGACATTTATATTGTATCTAAATTTTGCAAGTACAGTAATGTATAGAGAAATGTGTTTGGGGAATGTGAACATGAAGGAAGAATTATATGATTAATTTTGTTTAAATTTGTCACAAAAAATTAAATCTAGTACTCATATTTATTATTTCTGATCTAATATCAACTCGTAGCCCAACCATTAAAAGTGCGAGTAAAAAAGGGTCGTTACACTAGAGGATCAAGTGAGTCAGCTAGCAACTTCTGTGACTAGATTGGAATCTCAAGGAAAATTACCTTCACAGATAGTTATCAACCCCAAACAGAATGTTAGCGCAATGACCTTGAGGAGTGGAACCGAGTTGAAGGAGCCTAACAAGACAACCCAAAAATGCCTCCTAGTGGAAGAAGTTGAAAAAGAAATTACTACACCCTAGCCACAACTTGATCATCCTAAGGAACCTAATAGCGCACAACAAAACGTTTTGGCACAAATTCCTCATTTTCCTTATAGATCATCTAAATCCAAGAAAGAGGGAGAGGAAAAGGAGATTTTTGACACATTTCACAAGGTTGAGGTAAATATCCCTTTACTTGATGCAATCAAACAGATACCTCGATATGTCAAGTTTCTCAAGGGGTTGTACTCCAACAAAAGGAAATTGAAAGGTGACGAATTTGTAAGCACGGGTGAGAAAGTTTTAGCTGTCCTCCATAAAAACTTACCTCTTAAATGCAAGGACTCAGGTATGTTTACTATCCCTTGCACAATATGTAATGTTGAAATTGAAAGAGTAATGTTAGATCTAAGAGCTTCAATTAATGTCATGCCTATCTTTATGTATAGATCTTTGAATGTTGGACCATTAAAAGAAACCGATGTGATTATTCAACTTGTCGATAGATCTAATATTTATCCTGAGGGTTTTCTAGAGGATATTTTGGAGCAAGTGAATGGATTGCTTTTTCCTGCTGATTTTTTGTAGGACCCGATTTTTATTATATATGTTAATGGAATCATAAGACAGATGATTTGATCATATAAATATGAATGAAATAGTCGAATGTACGTAAAATCTGAAAATGGACAATTAAGGAATTTCAAATTAAATTTATGACATTTGAATTGTTTGGACAGAGATACGAATTTTAAATGAGAGATTATAGTGGGTTCAAGAAGGAAAGTCGGGTTAAATTGGTCTCGAACGTGTAGAAGGGTAAAACGGTCAAAAGATCAAAATATGGTATAAATTCCATAAGAAAATTTCATTAAAAATATGGATTTGAGAAATCTTGATCAATAACAATGAAATAATTAAATTTCGAGTCCAATTGATCAAGATATGAATTTATTGGAATTTATCACAAATTTCACATTGAAAAATTAACCCGAAATTATTGGAAAAATATATCGAAAAGACGAAATAAGTCAGATAAATTCATTTATTGATTAAATGAATTAATAGAATTTTTTAAAGATATTTTTGGATTTTAATAATATTTTAATGAATAAAATAATAAAATAATAAATTATATAAAAAAACAACTGAAATTGAAAACGCGAAAATTGATGAGAAACAGAAACGAAGCAAAGACGCGACCCGAGGACCGACATCTGCAATCGAGGAGCATCGACGTCAGGCAAGGGTCGACGGCCACCGAAAAAGGGAGACAACATCCGCACGACCCTTCAGGCACCGGGACCACCGCCAATAGCGCCGAAATTCGACGAATCAAGGGAGAGAAATCGACTGGGGAGAGAAGGGAAATCCGACCATTTCGTCGACGATCGGCCCCAATCGACCCTAGCTGAGCACTCCCATAGTGCAGGCGCACCGATTGGCACCAAAATTGACTGGTGAAACGGCCACTAACGCCAGTGACGACAATGAAAGAAAAAAGGTACCGATGCTGAGGGAGAAGAGGCCGGACCGACCACTTTTCGGTCAGCCATGGCGAAACCGAGGGTAGATCCAAGCTTCGCGAGGTCCCGCGGAGCTGCTGATGGCGAAAGCCAATGAAGAACCGATCGACGAAGCCCCGAACCAGCCGAACCGGACTGAACCGGCTGCATCAGATCGGTTTGAACCGGGTTAAATCAGACCGAATCGATTCAGCCAAGAAAGAGAGGAAAAAGGGAGAAAAAGGAAGAAAAAGAGAAAAAGGAAAAAGGGGAAGAATTTTTGGGGATACACCGGACTTCGAGTAAGTCGGTAAGAGGTCAAAAGTGACCGATTTGATTTTCAAAAAATTTATTTAAATTATATTTAATCAAAAATTTACCCGGAATTAAATATAAAATTGTGTAGTTTGACGATAAATTGTGTATGTGAGCCCTGTCAAACTTCGATTTGTGCACCATCACATAATTTCGGGTAAGTAAAGCTCATTTACGACAACAATATGATTATTACGCAATTGGAATTTATTTTGCAGATTTCAGATTTAATTTCTGCATAAAAATAAATTATATTCGTATTTTTAAATTAACTGTCGTAAATGATATACGGGCTATCCAAAGAGTTTGGAACGAAGCCCAATGGGTATTGAGAGCCCAATAGACCCGAAGAAAGGATTTAATAAGTAGAAACGGGTTGAAAATGGGTCGAGACCCTTTAAGATGAAATCGGGCCTAATAAAGTAAAACGGGCCCAATGATTTAAATTAAGCCCAGTAAAAGTAAAATATGAATAATTATGCTTGGATTTAACCCGATAAATGATTATCTGTAGCTCCGAAGTACATATTAGGAGCTAAATGGATCGGGTGATCGGTAGAGTTGGGAAAGTCAAATCTTACAGAAAAATGAGGTAAGGGAATTTTATGGACTGCTAGAAGTAACTTTACGCAATTTCAACTTCATTTACAGTCTCTTAAAGTGTCTGAAGGGTCTAGATTTAAGATAAAAATTTTAGGGCCCCTAATGGATTAAATTACCAAAATACCCTTGTGAAGCGTAAAATTTCTAAATTTAGGAAAAGTTGGGAGGAGCAAGAACAAGAGGTTCCTACTCGTTCTTGAGGTGTTTTGACACATGTATGAGTAGGCTGGCTAACTTTTAAATAAAAATGCGCAGCATATTTTCAACAATGTGTTTCTGTTGGAAATTGATTTGAGAAATATAGCCACCTAAGTGATTTTATGAAAGTGTGACATGCTAGAGCTTATCTCGCACGAGTCTTGATTTGTGTGATGCATGCATTAGTGCTAGAGAGTTTTACATGCATTGGTGCTGTAGTCTAACTCGCACCAGATTTTTATATGATTTTTGTAACACGGTGTTGGAGTCTAACTGGTACCAGATTTTTTTACATGATTTTCGTGACAGGGTGCTAGAGTCTAAATCGCATCAGATTTTTACTTGAATTATAATGACAGAGTGCTGGAGTCTAGCTTACACTAGTTTTACATGATTTTAATAGTGCTGGAGCTTAGCTCGCACTAATCTTATGAGATTTTATGAAACGCGTGCTAGAGTTTGGCTCGCACGAGATTTTTCTTGATTTTATAAGAGTGCTGGAGCATCGCTCACACTGGTTTTATGAGAACATGCGATGAGCCGTGCTTGGAGTATCGGGTAAACTGTGTGTCACGTTGATTAAATAGGCTTGCACATGCGTTTTGAGACAAGGCATGAGTATGGATATGAGATATTATGAGACCCCGTATATGTATAATGGTATATATGTACATAGAAATGTAAATAGAGTTGTACTATGAATTCATGAGTGAAGTATATGTGATGTAAGTCCATAAGTAATGTACACACTTGTAATGAGAGTGGTAATTGTACATACAAGTTACATTAAGTATGAATGTGAAGAAATGGACTTAAACATGTGGAGAACATGTGTAGAATGGATTATGAGTAGTTTGGTAAAATGGAAGTAGAATTGCATAAGATGTGCACTTTCATTTTTGTTTATATTAAGTACCATTGGTCATACAAAGATTCTACACAAGTTTTAATGTGTATGAAGTGAGGATGGATGCCATTTTCAAGTCTCAAAGATGAATGGATGAGAAAAGGATCATGGTAGCAAATTAAGGATGTTTGGTAAGTGTTGCTGCAGAAGAACTGCAGAAAATCTGGAAATTGTGAAGGGCAGATCGATCTCATGGGATGAGAGATCGATCTGGAAGAGCCAGAATGCTCTTATTTGGGCAAAGGAATAGAGCAGATTGATCTCCAATAGAGCCAGATCGATCTCCTAAGCATTATGTAGTGAAACGATCGATCCCCAAGCACCCAGATCGATCTCCTTAGCTCTCTGTTTGGGAGTAGATCGATCTCATGCTTCGACAGATCGATCTCATGCTTAAAACGCCGTGAAAAAAGAGGGATTTAAGGGGACCAGATCGATCTCCTCTTGGACCAGATCGATCTCCTCAAGCTATTTCTATATAAGGAGTGCTAAAAATCAAAAAATTTCTGGAAAAACACTAACCTTCCACTTTCAACCCAAAAACCTAACTTTCTCTCTCTAAAATCAGCCATTTTCAGTGAGGTTTGAAGAGAGACCATTAGAGGCAAAGTTGTTCCTATCAAAGAGAAGAACAACATAGTTGGAAAGCATTTTCCCATTGTTGGTATTGAAAGAGTTAAGGGCATTGCCATTTGGAGCAAGAAGAAAAATCAAATTGGGTAAGATTCTAACACTCCAACTATGGTACTGTAAGACCCGAATTTAATTAAAATACGAAAATTAAATAAGAAAAGATGGGGAAAGTATGAAGGAAGTCGGGTTAAATTAATCCCGAACACGTGTAAGGGTAAAATGGTCAAAAGACCGAAAGTCGTTATAATTCGATAAGGAAATTTAATTAAAAATATGGATTTCAAAAATCTTGGTCAATAAAGGTGAAATAAATTTATTTTGGGTTAAATTGATCAAGATATTAATTTATGAGAATTAATCGAGATTTTTAGTTTAGAAAAATAATCCCGAAAATAATCGAAAAATATACCGAAAAGTCATTCGGGATAATATCCCGAAAATACGGAGAAATTATACCCGAAAAAGAGGTTAAAATATAATAAATAATTTAAATAAAATTAAATTAATTAAATTAGAATAAAATAATAATTTTAAGAGATATTTTGGGTATTTTAATATATTTTAATGACTAAAATATAATATAAATAAATAAAATAAAAATAAATAATAAATAAATTAATATATAAAAATAAATAAAGAATTAAAAAAACGAAAAACGGAACGCAGAATCGCGAAAATCGGGATTCTGCCAAAACGAAGCCGACGACCGAACGACGGCGCCGGCGGCCTAGGCGAAGGCAAGCCAGACGAGGACCGACCCACCTCCGGCACCGTGGAAGCACGAACGGCTGTGAAATGGCGAAGGAATGGCGAGACCGAAACCGAGAGGGGGAGAGAAGGATCGCTGGCGATCGGCGCGATTCTGGCCGACCCCAACCCCAGCCGAGACTTCCCGAGGTGCAGACGAGTCGATTGGCAGCGGCCCCGACCGGCGAAACTGTCGGCAAATGTCGGAAACAGGGGAGGAAAGAAAATGGGTCCGACGGCCGAGGGAGAAGAGCCGGACCGGCGGCGTTCCGGCGAGCTTAACCGAAACCGAGGGCGGATCTGTGATGCGGACGGCCTTGCGGAGCTACTGGCGGTGGAAGCCGGTGAAGAACCGGCCTGCAAGGGGGTGAACCAGCGGTGAACCGGCCGAACCGGAGAGAACCGACGGTCTGAACCGGTCCGAACCGGACTGAACCGGTTCAGCCAAAAAGAGAGGAAAAAAGGAGAAAAAAGGGAAAAAGAAAAAGAGGAAAAAATTGGAGAAAATTTCTGTGATGCAATCGAGCTTCGGGTAAGTCAGTGAGCGGTCGAATTGACCCGATTTAAATTTTGAAATATTTAATTTAATTAATTTTGGGCTGAAAACTTACCCGGAAAAATTGTGAAATTGTGTAGGTCGATGATTGGCGTCCACCGAGGGCTCGAGACAGCCTCAAATTTTGTACTAGCATGGAATCACGGGTAAGTGACCCTTATTTACGACAATTACCTCGTTATGCGTGATATTGATTTAATTTTCGCATAAATTGAATTAAATTATGAAAAATTAGATAAATTGTTGTAAATATTAAATTTAGCTATTCAAGAGCTGGAACGAGGCCCAATAAATTATTAGTGGGCCCAATGAGCCCAATAGGCCTCGATAAAGTGAAAATTAAGTGAAAAACGGGCTTAAGGGCGATTAAGGCCCATTAAGGTGCAATCGGGCCCATAGGGGTAAACGGGCCCAATGATTTAAATTAAGCCCAAAAAATATTAAATACAATTAAATTGTATGTTATCTGACCTGAGGAATAATTATACGCAGTTCCGGACATTTGATTGGGAGCATATCGGACTGCGCGATGAGACAACAGTGAAAAAGAAAAGGTCAGACTCGACAGGAAAGTAAGGTAAGGGAATTCTGCGGATTGCTAGAGGTAAACTTTATGAAGTTTTAAATTCATTTGCAGTCATTTAAAAATTACCTGAAGGGTCTAGAGGTCAACTAATAATTTTAGGGCCCCGGATGGACAAATTACCAAAATACCCTTGTTAAGGGTAAAATTTACAAAGTTAGGAAAAATTGGGAGGAGCAAGAACAAAAGGTTTCTGCTCATTCTGGAGGTGTTTTGATGCATGCATGAGTAGGCTGGCTCACCTTGAAAGAAAATGCACAGCATTGCATACTTTCAACGTGATATTGTTTTGAAAACTGTTTTGAGGAAACAGAGCCGCCTACGTGTTTTTATTGACATGTGACGTGCTAGAGCTCAGCTCGCACGATATTGTCGATTTGTGTGATGCACGCATTAGTGCTAGAGCGAGAGCTCGCACTAGAGTTTTACATGCATAGGTGCTGGAGTCCAACTCGCACCAGATTCTTATATATATATGATTTTCGTGACAGGGTGCTAGAGTCTAACTCGCACCATATTTTTATATGATTTTGAGACAGGGTGTTAGAGCTTCGCTCGCACCAGATTTTTATACGATTTGCATATAGAGTGCTAGAGCTTAGCTTGCACTAGATTTACTTGATTTGATGAGAGTGCTGAGCATTGCTCGCACTGATTTTATGAGAACATGCGATGAGCCGTGCTTGGAGCATCGGGTAGACTGTGTGTCACCGATTAAATAGGCTCGCACGTGCGCCTTGAGACATGGCATCAGGGGAAAAGGCCCTTAAGCAAGGATGACCCCGAATGAAATAAAACCTCTGTGGGAAGCAGGCCATTTGGGCTGGAGTACCTAGAGTGATATGGGTCCACGGAGTACGATGTACCGTGCAGGTAGCATGGAGTACGATGTATCGTGTTGTATCTTCGGATACGGCATCTTCGGATGCAGCATCTTCGGATGCCTGGGATCGGATAAGACTGACGGGATGGATTGACCCACCTCCCGGGCAGTTCCCGATCATGGTGAGAACCCGCACACTAGGATCCGTGTAGCTGAGGAACTCCCGAGGACACATATGGCCATAGTCCTGGTTATTGCCGTTATACAGATATTGCCTCGTCTCGCATGTCGACGATTTCGATGATTTAAACTGAGTTTTTAATTAAATGTGCATGATGGTTATTTCCATGCTTTTTAAACCCATGTGTGATGTAAACCGATTTTCATGGATTTGTGTGAGTCAGGATCACCTGAAGGAGGGGTCGAGTCCTGACTTTATTGTGAAATTTTTAAATGAGAAAGAAATGATTTAAATGAATTGCATGTTGAATTTTTCGTGCAAACTCGATTTACATAGCATCATAATTCATATCATTTGTTTTAAAATGTGTGGAGAAAGGGTGGTTTATGCATGGCACCACGTTCATGTAGGTAGTATGGTTACCTACTTGTTCGTAGGATTGCCTTACTGAGCTTGATGTGCTCACCCCTTTCATTTTCTCCCACAGATAATCTTCAGTTGAAGTTGAGGTGACTCAGTACTGCATTTCGGATATCCGCTGCTGCCCATCAACATAAGGTATATACACTTGTACATATTGTATCTACATAAGCATAGCACAGTAACATGTTTGTAAGTGACTTTAGGGGATGTATAAATAATGTAAACAATTATAAATGACTGGAGAAGAAATAAGTTAGATGGTAATCGAATGGTGGGACTGGCATTGACGCACAGCCCAATTTGTTAGTGGAGTGTGGTCACGATCAGAGGACAAGTAAGAATTTAAGTAATAAAAATAACAAAACGCGAAAAATTAACTCTGATTTTTGGGTAGTTTGGGTCGTGACATATAAAGGTGGTATCAGAGCAACAATTGGTCTGATGTGTGTCAGTGTCAGTAATTAGGAAATTACATCCCCGTGTTACTGTGCTTAGTTAGATACAATAGTGTATATCGAGATGGGTTTTGACTAAGAAATGGTTGAGAATGCAGGAATGCCTAATATGAGTCGCGTTAGATGAGAAAGTGCACGAGGCAGAGGTCGTAGAGGTAGACCTGAGTCTGCTAAGTCGTGCTGAGTTGACTATGAGAATCAATATGAGATTGAAATGGAGGCTAATGTTGAGCATGCCCCACTGAGTCCGACAGAGTGATCGGACATTATTGAGACACGCTTCGCGAGACTGGAGCGAAGTGTGGAGATTATTGTAAGGAGCTAATTGCTTAGATTACGTATGAGATCAGAGGGCGCAGCGGAGCATTGGTGGAAACCCGCTCGACCCATCTTAAGAGTTGAGATGAGAAATATCTTGGATATATTACGGTGACAGAATATCCCGGACACTGTTTAAAAGGAATTGATTTATTGACGAGTATTAAAAAACTTAGTTATATTCTTGGACAGATATTACCTCGACACTATGAACAAGTGACAGTCGAGATGTCTAAAAGTTCATGAAATGGCTCAACTTTTCAACTTGAGTTCGATTGGCCCCGCGAGATATTACCTATACCGAGGCAGTGCGCAGATTTACAGTTGGATAAATAAGAATATGAATTGCACGCCTCTGAGATTGGGAAAGGCAGTGAGGGCTGAAATAGAGACAGAAAAGAGAATCGAGAAATGACAAAGATGTTGAAATGGGAAAATGGTAATTGGTAAAAGATTAAATTTGACGAGTCATGGAGTAAGATAATTGGTAAGGCCCCAGTGCATCCAATTTTGGCACTCTTGAGGGGTTTTGTGATTGGAGAACCCCGACCTACTACGAAGTAGTGTAGCAGTGTAAGTGCTGTAAGCAGTGTGGGATGTGTGGTGGATACCTTGAAAGGAGGGTCTATACCTACACTGTATTGATGAAAATGGCCGTTAAGTGTGGTAAGACGGACCATTGATTTTGATTACACAGAATTGGGCGAGATCGTCCCACAGAAAAGTAAAGAGAGAAAAACTTCATTGGTATAACTGCAACAAAAAGGGAGGCCATAGCCGAAAAGAAAAAGGAAAGTAGGTGTTGGACGAAGGCGAAATGACGTCTTGGACCAGGACGCTATTGATGTTTCATGGATGTGGTGTAAGATACCACACTTGTTATGAATAATGAAGTACATATGTTCATTGATCCTGGTGCCACACATTTATTCATACCGCCTTCATTCGCATATAAGTGAGTAAAAGGCATGAATGCCTACATCATTGGGCAAATACAGATAAATGAGTACCCCAATAAAGGAGGATTAAGTAACGGAATATGGATATAGAGGTTTTAAGTTGAAAACAGGGGTGAAAACATCCCTAAAAAGTATACTGTAAGTGTTGACAGGTGATAAAAAGGGATGCAACAGTTGAAATTAAAGGAGTAAAGGATTGTACTCACGAAACGAATAATGACAAGAGTTTCGTTATAATAGATACACTAAGGAGATAATCTTTAAGATCAGATATGCTTAATTCTGAATACAAGATGTATTGGAGTAAGAGGCGTATGCAAGGTGAAAACATCCTTACGATATGAAGTCATTAGGATTAAAGCAATTAGTAGCGAATACAAATTGTAACCACATGGACTGGTATATAAAGTAATTGTGGTTAAGTCTGAAGGTTAATAAAGGTATTTCAAAATACCTCCCCGCCTGAAGACTTGACAGCGTCTAAAAGTATATATATATAACTTATAGCATGAATCGATTGTCGTAATAACTACCTTTAGCATTAGGATATCTTTACTAAGACGATAAGAATATTAAAATTCGACAAATCATAAGGTTAATATAGTAAAATTTAATAAGAGCCGTTAAGATAAGAAAAGGAAATGGCGCAGGTTAGTACCTGAAAACGTAAGCGATTTCGAAGGATCTTATACGCTTATGCGTAAGTAAGTCAAGGATTGGACCGATTTGTAATCATCATTATCGATGATGTGTTGGGTGTAGTTAAAGTATAAGGCAAATTATAAGCAATAATTGGAAAAGATGGCTTTTACAGATGGATTTTTGCGAGTTCTAAAAGGATATACCTTGATGACACGTTTAACTAAGAAAACGTGGTCTTTGAATAAGACGATAAATAAGATGAAGGATGAGATATAAATTTTGGTGCAGTAAAGTATGAACTGACCACCGTGAATAATTTCACCATACCCAACAGCTCAAGAGGTTCTCAGTGAGTATGGATACCTCGAAATAATGAAGGAGCTGTGTATTGATGTATAATGGGAAGATAGTCAATTATGGAGTCAGACAACTCCTCGATCATGAAATAAACTATCTGACCCATGATTTAAAAGATGGCAGTGATAGTATTTGTACCGAGGATATGGTACTACTATGTATATGGTGAGAAATTGTGGATATGCACTGATCATAAAGTCCCAAGTATCTGTTTTCACAGAAAGAGGTGAATATGAGAATACATAACGGTTAGAGCTTCTGAGAGATTTTGATTGTGAAAATTGTACCACCTAGGAAAGGCTAATGTGATGAATGATGCCTTGAGCAGAAAGAGCCTCGGGATGGTATTACATATGATGGTCAGGGAGTGTAAGCTGCTAGAGCAGTTGTGAACCTCAGTACTGATGTGATCCCTTCTGATGATGACAGTGATTGGTATGATTATGTGATAGCTAGCCTGAGACTAGAACCGGATGAGAGTGCCCGAATTTGACAGGCTTAGCGTGATGATCGGCATGATGTCGATGGTTTGGGTTAGATTCAGAAGGGTACAGTGACAGAGTTCATGGAGTATGATAATGATTTACAGAGAGGTTCAGAGACAGTATAAGTGCTCCCTAGGACCACAGTTGATGAGATAGTAATATTGTCAGAAGCTCACTCTTCGGGATATACAGTGCATACGGAAGTAAAGAAATATATCAAAATCTCGAAAAGGGTATGGGTGGTCAGATGTGAAAAGAGATATTGTAGAGGTTATGAAAAAGTGCCTAGTATGTCAGCAGAATAAGGTAGAGTATTAAAAGTCTACAGAGTTATTGCAGCCTCTACCTATATCGACACGGCACGAAAATGAGAGCAAGTCTCCATGAATCTCGTGATGGGTTACAGAGGACCCAGGTGAATTACGAGGCTATTTGGATGATAGTCGATAGAGTGACTAAGTCTACCCACCTTTTGGTTATGAAATCCCCAAATACTCAGAGTGTGTATGAGAATTTATGTATAAGGAAGATTGTGGAACATGATGTAGCGTTCCAGTGAGCATGGTATCATATAGGGATTCCCGCTTCACCTCTTACTTCAGGGTATATTTTTAGGAAGCTATGGAAACCCGACTGAGTATTAGCACAGCTTTTCGTCCTCAGACAGATGGTCAGTCAGAGAGGACTGTACATGTTCTGGAGGATCCGATGAAAGCGTGTGCCCTTGATTTATAAGCTCCTGGAATGATCAGTTATTACAAATCGAATTCGCCAATAGTGACAGTTGTCACTTGAGTATCGAGATAACAAGATATGAGGCAGTGTTTGGCTGTAGGGGTTGTTCCCCGAATTGGATAAGAAAAAGTGGGTGACAGAACAGAATTAATTTTGACTTTGGATAATAAGTCTCTGAGGATGTTTAGTTAAGGATGAGAGATTAAGAACACCTCAGAGCAGATAGACAAGTATTGGAATTCACCCTCGGTGAATTAGTATAGTTGAAATGTTTATTGTTTTAAGGGAATAAGGACATCGCGAGCTTTTGGAAGAAGGTAAATTGAGTTGCGCTGGATGAAATATTTTGAGAGATTGGACAAGTGAGAGATAAGACCTGTAGGTTGGTGTTATCATTTGAATTAATAGGCACCCACAATGTGTCTCAGCTTTTGATGCTTCAGAAATACTATCCAGATCCAGCATAGGTGATAGGATATGAATTCCAAAAGTTCAGTTTAATGAAAATATAAGTATATTGATAAGTTGATTCGGGCATTGGACAGGAAAGAGAAAGTATTGAGATTTAAGATGATCTCCCTAATTAAAGTCCTTCGGTAGTAATACACTCCGGAGAAGGCCACATAAGAATTTAAGAGTATGATACGATCGATGTACCCGGAGTTGTATATGGACTCATATGAATCGGTTCTAATTTGGAGGACCAAATTCCTTAAGTGGGGGAGAGTTGTAAGACCCGAATTTAATTAAAATACGAAAATTAAATAAGAAAAGATGGGGAAAGTATGAAGGAAGTCGGGTTAAATTAATCCCAAACACGTGTAAGGGCAAAATGGTCAAAAGATCGAAAGTCGGTATAATTTGATAAGAAAATATAATTAAAAATATGGATTTGAGAAATCTTGGTCAATAAAGATGAAATAAATTTATTTTGGGTTAAATTGATCAAGATATTAATTTATGAGAATTAATCGAGATTTTTAGTTCAGAAAAATAATCTCGAAAATAATTGAAAAATATACCGAAAAGTCATTCAGGACAATATCCCGAAAATACGAAGAAATTATACCCGAAAAAGAGGTTAAAATATAATAAATAAATTAAATTAAATTAAATTAATTAAATTAGAATAAAATAATAATTTTAAGAGATATTTTGGGTATTTTAATATATTTTAATGACTAAAATATAATATAAATAAATAAAATAAAAATAAATAATAAATAAATTAATATATAAAAATAAATAAAGAATTAAAAAAATGAAAAACGGAACGCAGAATCGCGAAAATCGCGATTCTGCCAAAACGAAGCCGACGACCGAACGACGGCGCCGGCGGCCCAGGCGAAGGCAAGCCAGACGAGGACCGACCCACCCCCGGCACCGTGGAAGCACGAACGGCGGTGAAACGGCGAAGGAACGGCGAGACCGAAACCGAGAGGGGGAGAGAAGGATCGCCGGCGATCGGCGCGATTCTGGCCGACCCCAACCCCAGCCGAGACTTCCCGAGGTGCAGACGAGTCGATTGGCAGTAGCCCCGATTGGCGAAACTGTCGACAAACGCCGGAAACAGGGGAAGAAAGAAAATGGGTCCGACGGCCGAGGGAGAAGAGCCTGACCAGCGGCGTTCCGGCGAGCTTGACAGAAACGAGGGCGGATCTGTGATGCGGACGGCCTTGCGGAGCTACTGGCGGTGGAAGCCGGTGAAGAACCGGCCGGCAAGGTGGTGAATCGGAGGTGAACTGGTCGAACAGGAGAGAACCGACGGTCTGAACCGGTCCGAACCGGACTGAACCGGTTCAGCCAAAAAGAGAGGAAAAAAGGAGAAAAAAAGGGAAAAAGAAAAAGAGGAAAAAATTGGAAAAAATTTTTGTGATGCAATCGAGCTTCGGGTAAGTCAGTGAGCGGTCGAATTGACCCGAGTTAAATTTCAAAATATTTAATTTAATTAAATTTGGGCTGAAAACTTACCCGAAAAAATTATGAAATTGTGTAGCTCGACGATTGGCATCCACTGAGGGTCGAGACAGCCTCGAATTTTGTACTAGCATGGAATCACTGGTAAGTGACCCTTATTTACGATAATTACCTCGTTATGCGTGATATTGATTTAATTTTTGCATAAATTGAATTAAATTATGAAAAATTAGATAAATTGTCGTAAATATTAAATTTAGCTATTCAAGAGCTGGAACGAGGTCCAATAAATTATTAGTGGGCCCAATGAGCCCAATAGGCCTCGATAAAGTGAAAATTAAGTGAAAAACGGGCTTAAGGCCTATTAAGGCCCATTAAGGTGCAATCGGGCCCAATAGGGGTAAACGGGCCCAATGATTTAAATTAAGCCCAGAAAATATTAAATACAATTAAATTGTATGTTATCTGACCTGAGGAATAATTATACGCAGTTCTGGACATTTGATTGGGAGCATATCGGACTGCGCGACGAGACAACAGTGGAAAAGAAAAGGTCAGACTCGACAGGAAAGTAAGGTAAGGGAATTCTGCGGACTGTTAGAGGTAAACTTTACGAAGTTTTAAATTCATTTGCAGTCATTTAAAAATTACCTGAAGGGTCTAGAGGTCAACTAATAATTTTAGGGCCCCGGATGGGAAATTATCAAAATACCCTTGTTAAGGGTAAAATTTACAAAGTTAGGAAAAATTGGGAGGAGCAAGAACAAAAGGTTTCTGCTCATTCTGGAGGTGTTTTGATGCATGCATGAGTAGGCTGGCTCACCTTGAAAGAAAATGCACAGCATTGCATACTTTCAATGTGATATTGTTTTGAAAACTGTTTTGAGGAAACAGAGCCGCCTACGTGTTTTTATTGACATGTGACGTGCTAGAGCTCAGCTCGCACGATGTTGTCGCTTTGTGTGATGCACGCATTAGTGCTAGAGCGAGAGCTCGCACTAGAGTTTTACATGCATAGGTGCTGGAGTCCAACTCGCACCAGATTCTTATATATATATGATTTTCGTGACAGGGTGCTAGAGTCTAACTCGCACCATATTTTTATATGATTTTGAGACAGGGTGTTAGAGCTTCGCTCGCACCAGATTTTTATATGATTTGCATACAGAGTGCTAGAGCTTAGCTCGCACTAGATTTACTTGATTTGATGAGAGTGCTGAGCATTGCTCGCACTGATTTTATGAGAACATGCGATGAGCCATGCTTGGAGCATCGGGTAGACTGTGTGTCACCGATTAAATAGGCTCGCACGTGCGCCTTGAGACATGGCATCAGGGGAAAAGGCCCTTAAGCAAGGATGACCCCGAATGAAACAAAACCTCTGTGGGAAGCAAGCCATTTGGGCTGGAGTACCTAGAGTGATATGGGTCCACGGAGTATGATGTACCGTGCAGGTAGCATGGAGTACGATCTACCGTGTTGTATCTTCGGATATGGCATCTTCGGATGCAGCATCTTCGGATGCCTGGGATCGGATAAGACTGACGGGATGGATTGACCCACCTCCCAGGCGATTCCCGATCATGGTGAGAACCCGCACACTAGGATCCGTGTAGCTGAGGAACTCCCGAGGACACATATGGCCATAGTCCTGGTTATTGCCGTTATACAGATATTACCTCGTCTCGCATGTCGACGATTTCGATGATTTAAACTGGGTTTTTAATTAAATGTGCATGATGGTTATTTCCATGCTTTTTAAACCCATGTGTGATGTAAACCGATTTTCATGGATTTGTGTGAGTCAGGATCACCCGAAGGAGGGGTCGAGTCCTGACTTTATTGTGAAATTTTTAAATGAGAAAGAAATGATTTAAATGAATTGCATGTTGAATTTTTCGTGCAAACTCGATTTACATAGCATCATAATTCATATCATTTGTTTTAAAATGTGTGGAGAAAGGGTGGTTTATGCATGGCACCACGTTCATGTAGGTAGTATGGTTACCTACTTGTTCGTAGGATTGCCTTACTGAGCTTGATGTGCTCACCCCTTTCATTTTCTCCCACAGATAATCTCCAGTTGAAGTTGAGGCGACTCAGTACTACATTCCGGATATCCGCTGCTGCCCATCAACATAAGGTATATACACTTGTACATATTGTATCTACATAAGCATAGCACAGTAACATGATTGTAAGTGACTTTAGGGGATGTATAAATAATGTAAACAATTATAAATGACTGGAGAAGAAATAAGTTAGATGGTAATCGAATGGTGGGACTGGCATTGACGCACAGCCCAATTTGTTAGTGGAGTGTGGTCACGATCAGAGGACAAGTAAGAATTTAAGTAATAAAAATAACAAAACGCGAAAAATTAACTCTGATTTTTAGGTAGTTTGGGTCGTGACAGGTACATTGTTTATATAATTGATTTTGGAGTTGTTTGGCATGAGTATGGATGGTTAGAAACTATCTAAAATGCATTGGAAAGATTATGACCTAGAAATGGTCTAGAGTGAGAAAGTGGAATTGTATGGAGATTAATGATGAATGAGATATGTAGAAGTTATTAATAGTGTTGTGGTATGATTTTAAGATGTGGTTAGTGGATAAATTGTGAGATTTACCTAAAAGAGGTAAAATGTGGAATAAGGCATTGGTAAAATGCATAAGTGAATAATATTGACTAGTGAGGTCAATTATGGGTTAAATACGTTAACTCAATTGATTTAATGAATGAATCGCAGCTTCCGAGGATACGCCGAGGCGAGTTGAGCCAAGAGCGTGAGAAGCTAAAAGGAAAGGAGTCACACCAAGTAAATCGAGGTAAGGGAATTGTGTGGACTCTTTGAGATATCTGTGCGCAATTTGGGCGCTTAAATGTTTTGCTAGAATGCATGAGATTAGGAAATGTTGTTGGGTGATTGAAGGGTAAAAGTTGGGAGTTTGAGAAATGTGCATGAAAATAAAAGCATATTGCTTTGAAAATCATGTTTTATTGCTTTTTAGCAAATGATTGGTAGGTTGGCTGACATTGAAATGATTTGCAAAAGAAATGAGTGTGTTTTGGTTTTGTTAACCATACTTTACAAAGTTTTGAGCCACCTACATGATTTTGTGAGTATGAAAGCGTGTTAGAGTATGACTCGCACGAGATTGACATGTTTTATACACATGAGTGCAAGAGGCACTAGTTTTCACATGGATTTCATAATTATTTTGGCATTGTGCTTCGAGTTTATCTCGCACTGGATGCCCACCTTGCCTGTTGCCGTGTTTGGAGCTTCGAGTAGACTGTGTGTCACATCGATTAAATAGGCTCACACGTGCATTTTTTTGACATGATTAATTAGCCGTCTTAGGAGCTTCGGATAGACAAGAGGTTGTACCGATTAAATAGGCTCACACGTGCGTTTGAGATGTTGTGTGATATGATGTGTTGATTGGGTCCACGGAGTACGTTATACCGTGCATGTAGCATGGGGTACATTGTACCGTGTTGAGTTGTGATGTGCCGTCTTCGGACGAGATCTGCTATGGACCGGCGGGTAGGATTTGACCCACCTCCCGTGTGGAAGCAGATAGTGGTGATATCCCGCACACCTAATCCGTGTAGCCGGTATCACAGGTTATGTACATAGGCCTTGAGGTTATTACCTATTGTTGAACTGCCTATCTCACATGTCTACTGCTATTTGAGAATAAATCCATGTTTGAAAATGATTTGTGGGTCAGGAAAGTCCGAGGGATGGGCCGAGACCTGACCAGTGATGAATTGATTTGTTAATGGTTTTTAAAGTGCACGGATGCATGATGTTTAATGCCATGCTTTATTGTGAAAATGCATGATGGTTAATGCCATGCTTTTATTGTGAATTATGCATGATGATTTATACCATGCTTTGAGTTGAAATGTGCACTTGATTTTAATAGCATGAATACTTTACATACCATTAACACAATCATACACTCATGTTTTGAGATAAATAATGAATGAAATGCTTTTGAGCATGGCATCACGATCACGTAGATAGTGCAGTATCTACCTGTTTGCATGATTACCTTACTGAGCGTGTGGTTTGCTCACCCCCTTATTTTCCCCCTCTCTACAGAGATTTGAGCATAGATTGAGCGTGACTGGAGGCGTTCCCTTTTGGTAATCCGCTGCATCCCATCGCTAAAGGTATACACACTTGGATTATTTTGTATCTAAACTAGACATAGCATAGTAGCATTTTGTATGTAACTACTGGGGATGTAAAACAATGTAAACACATGTAACAACTCTGATATATATATATATATACATTTATATAAGTGTTTACTCATAAATAACGTTTCAAATTGAATTGGTATGGTGGAGTGAGTTAGACGTCGACACACAGCCCAACTGTTATGAGTGTGGTTGTTCACGATCGAGGAAGGATGATTAAAGATTGATGCATGAAAATGCAAAAAATTTGTAGTATTTTGGTAAGTTGAGGGTCGTGACAGATATGGGTCCACGGAGTACGTTGTACCGTGCAAGTAGCACGGAGTACGCTGTACCGTGTTGGGATTGATTATGTGGTATCTTCGGATGCGAGTGGCATCTTCGGATGCGAGTGATCGGGCAGGACCGACGGGATGGACTGACCCACCTCTCGAGGTGGTTCTTGATAGTGGTGAGACCCCGCACACTAGGATCCATGTAGCAGTGGGATCTCGAGGACTTATGGCCATTGTCCTAGTTATTTGCCCGAGATATAAACATATATTGCCTAGTCTCGCATGTTAATGTTTTGAGAAACTAGTTTTGTGGATTTTTATGTGAGTCTGGATCACCCGAGGGAGGGGTTGGATCCTGACTGAGATAAGGTTTTGATGAAAAATTAAATTAGGTTTTAAACGAAAACTTGCATGATGTTATTTCCATGCTATTTAAACCATGAATGATGTAAACTGGTTTTACATGATATTCATTGTATCGCATGATACTATTGCTTTGAAAAGCATTTAATTTCATGGTTTTGTGTAAGTCAAGAACACCCGAGGGAGGGGTTGAGTCCTGACTGTGTTGTGAAATTTTAACAAGAATGAAATGTTTTAACTGGATTTGCATGTCGAGTTTTCCATGCTTTTGAAATCCATATGTGAACTTGTTTTACATGACATCATGACATCATGAATTGTAGCATCGGTTTTGAAATGTGTGGAGAAAGAGTGGTTTATGCATGGCACCACGTTCATGCAGGTAGTATGGTTGCCTACTTGTTCGTAGGATTTCCTTACTGAGCTTGATGTACTAATCCCTTTCATTTTCCTACACAGATTTTCTCCAGTGGACTTTGAGGTGACTGAATATTGCATTCCTGATATTCGCTGCTGCCCATCATTTTGAGGTATATACACTTGTGTATATTGTATCTAAATAAGAATAGCACAGTAACATGTTTGTATGTAACTATCAGGGATGTATAGATAATGTAAACACTTGTAAATGAATGGAAAAGAATGAATGAAAAACGCATGTGTTTACCTTTTTCTGTAATAAGGAATTAAGTTATATGGTGATTGAATGGTGGGACTGGCATTGATGCACAGCCCAATTGTTTGTGGAGCGTGGTCACGATAAGAGGAAAGGTAAGTATGAAAGAAAAATGAAAAATTTACTCTGATTTTTGGGTCGTGACAAATGGTGGTATCAGAGCGAAATTGGTCTGATGTGTGTCAGTGTCAGTAATTAGGAAATTACATCCCCATGTTACTATGCTTGGTTAGATATAATAGTGTATATCGAGATAGGTTTTAGTTAAGAAATGGTTGAGAATGCAGGAATATAGGCATTATGCCTAATATTAGTCGCGGTAGAGGAGGTAGAGCACGAGGTAGAGGTCGTAAAGGTAGGCCTAAGCCTGCTAGTCGTGCTGAGTTGACTTATGAGAACCAGGATGAGATTGAAATGGAGGCTGATGTTGAGCATGCCCCACAGAGTCCAACAGAGAGATCGAATAGTATTGAGACATGCTTCGCGAGGTTAGAGCGGAGTGTGGAGAATATTTTGAGAGCTAATTGCTCAGAATATGAATGGGCATTAAGGGCGAGTTGGAGCATTAGTGGAAGTCCGCTCGATCCATCTTAAGACTTAAACATCCAAAGATGACATGAGAAATATTTCTGGATGTATTCTGATGACAGAATATCCCAGACATTACTTAAAGGAAATTACAGGTAAAATTTCTCACTCTGACCTAGAGAAACTGATTGATTGACGAGTATGAAACTCAATTTATATCCCTTGGTAGGTATTACCCCGACACTATAGGCAGTGAGAGTCTAAAAGCCCAAAAGTTCATGGAAGGACTCAGATTGTCAATTAGAGTCCGATTGGCCCCATTAGATATCACTACCTATGTCGAGGCAGTGCGCAGACCACAGTTGTGTGAATATGATCATGAGTTGCACGCCTCTGAGATTTAAAAAGGTTGTAAGGGCCGAAATAGAGACAGAAGAGAATAAAGAATGACAGAGATGTCAGAACGGGAAAAAATAGTTTGGTAAGAGATTAGAGCTGATGAGTCACAGGGTAAGATGATTGGTAAGGCCCCAGTATATCCAATTTCAGCACTTTTGAGGGGTATTGAGATTGGAGGACCTCGACCTGCTTCGTAGCAGTGTAAGTAGTGTAGGATGTGTGGTAGATACCACGAAAGTAAGGCCTAATACTACACCGTATTGATGAAAATAGGCGTTAAGTGTGGTAAGACGGGCCATTTATTTAATGATTGCTTAGAGTTGGGTGAGACTGCCCCACAGAAGGGCAAAGAGACAGAGAAAACCCTGTTGATATCTCTGCACTGAAAAGGGAGGCCACGACCAAAGAGAAATGGGAAAATAGGCTGTTGGACGAGGGCGAGTGTATGCCTTGGACCAGGACACTACTGATATTTCATATGATGTGGTGAAAGATACCACACTAATTATGAATAATGAAGTAATTATTTTAATTGATCCTAGTGCCATGCATTTATCATACCGCCTTCATTTTGAATATAAGTTAGTGAAAAATATGAATGCCTACACCCTTGGGCACAATGCTGATAGTTAGGACCCCGATGAAGGAGGGTTAATTAACAGAATAATTATGAAGAGATTATAAGTTGAAAATGAGAGAAGAAGTATAAGTCAGCCAATTTTATTCAATGGACTATGAATAATTTGAAGTAATATTTGAGAATAAATTGGTCGGCTGCAAACTATATTGTTCAGATTTTTATCCTCAGATAGTGATATGGTTACCCCTGAAAAGTATACTGTAAGTTTTGACAAGTAATAAAAGGGGTGTAGCTATTGAAATTAAAGGAGTAAATGATTGTACTCATGGAATGAGTAATGACAGAGTTTGTTATAAGTGATATACGAAAGGAGATAAGCTTTAAGATGTGATAGATCCTGAATACAAGATATATTGGAATAAGAGGCGTATGCAAGGTAAGTAATTTAGGTTAAGTGATATGTAGTGAATATGATTTGTGACTAAGGATAAGGGGTGGATATATCCATAACCAGTTCATGTGGTTAAGTCTGAGGGTTAATAAAGGTATTTCAAAATACCTCCCCGCCTAAAGACTTGACAGCGTCTAGAAGTACACATCACCTATAAATTGAAATCGACAATCGTAATATATACATTTAAAATTAGGGTACCTTTACTGGTACGATAAAGAAATATAGAATTCGATTAATCATGAAGGTTTAAAAAAATTAAAATTCTATAAAAGCCGTTAATATAAGAAAAAGGAAATGACGTGGGTTAGTATCTTAAACGGAAGCGATTTTGAAATGACATTATATGTTTATGTGTACATAAGTTAAGGATATGGGTAATTGAAATATTTAGTGAAACTCAACTACAATGAGATATTTAAACTTTACTTGGACCAATTTGTTGTCATCCTTATTGATGATATTTTGGGTGTATTTAAAGTCCAGGGAAAATTATAAGCAATAATTGGAAATTGTTCTTACTAATGGTTTGTTGAGAGTTCTCGAAATGGACTACTTTGTTAACACGTTTAACTAAGAAAAAGTGGTATTTGAATGGGATGATAGACGTGACAGGAGTTTTGGTGTATTGAAGTAATAAACTAACCACCGTAATTATTCTCACCATAACTAACCGTTCAAGAGGTTTCTCAGTGTATATGGAATACCTCAAAATAATGAATGGGCTGTGTATTGATGCAAATGGGAAGATAGTCGATTATGGATCCAGACAACTTAAGGATCATGAAAGAAACTTTCTGACCCATGATTTAAAAGTTGGCAGTGATAGTGTTTGTACTGAGTATGTGGCACTACTATGTACACGATGAGAAATTTTGGGTATGCACTGATCATAAAAAAGCCCGAGTATCTGTTTTCACAAAAAGAGTTGGATATGAGAACAAAGAGGGTTAGAGCTTCTGAGGGATTATGATTGTGAGAATTGTACCACTTAGGAAAAGCTAATGTGATGGTTAATGCCTTGAGCAGAAAGAGCCTCGGGATGGTATTACATATGCTGGTCAGGGAGCGTGAGCTACTAGAGCAGTTGTAAGCCTCTGTAGTGATGTGATCCCCTCTGGTGATGACAATGATTGTGTGACAGCTAGCCTGAGATTAGAACCGAATTTGAGTGATTGGAGTTGACAGGCTTAGCGTGATTATCAACATGGTGTCGATAGTGTGAGTCAGATTCAGATGGATACAGTGACAGAGTTCACAGAGAGTGATGATGGTTTACTGAGATTCAGAGACAGTATAAGTGCTCCCTAGGACCACAGTTGATGAGATAGTATTATTGTTAAAAGCTCACTCTTTGGGATATACAGTGCATCCGAGAAGAAATAAATATAACAAAATCTTAGAAAAGGGTATGGGTGGTCAAATATGAAAAGAGACATTGTAGAGATTGTGGAAAAGTGTCTCGTATGTCAGTAGATTAAGGTAGAGCACTAGAAGTTGTAGGGTTATTGCAGCCTCTACCTATATCAACACGGAAATGGGAGTAAGTTACCATGGATACTATGAGGGGTTACAGAGGACCCGGATGAATCACAAGGCTATCTGGGTGATAGTCGATAGATTGACTAAGTTTACCCACCTTCTGGTTATGAAATCTCCAGATACTCTGAGTGTGTAGGCGGATATATGTGTAAGGAAGATTGTGGAACACCATGTACTTTCCAGTGAGCATTATATCATATAGGGATTCCCGCTTCACTTCCCACTTCAGGGAATATTTTTCAGGAAGTTATGGGAACCCGACTGAGTGTTAGCACAACTTTTCGTCCTCAAACAGATGGTTAGTCAAAGAAGACTGTACAGGTTCTGGAGGATATGATGAGAGTGTATGCATTGATTTTATAAGCTCTTGGGATGATCAGTTGTTACTAATTGAATTCGCCAATAATAACAGTTGTCACTTGAGTATTAGGATAACATTATGTGAGGCCTTATATGGCCGTAAGAGTTATTCCCCGACTTGAATAGGAAGAAATGGGTGACAGATAGAGAATTGCTCCCAAATTGGTAAGACAAACCTCTGAGGATGTTCAGTTGATTTGTGAGAGATTAAGAACACCTCATAGCAGACAGAAAAGTTGTGCTGACAAGAGACAGAAAACCATTGGAATTCATCGAGGGTGAATCAGTAATGTTGGAAGTTACATGCCCTTAGAGCATAATGAAATTCGAAAAAAAAGGTAAATTGAGTTTCGTTAGATTGAATCCTTTGAGAGATTGGACAAAGTGGGAGATAAGTCCTATAGGTTGGTGTTATCACCTGAATTAGCAGGCATCCACAATGTGTCTCATCTTTTAATGCTTAAAAAATACTATCTGGACCCAGCATATGTGATCGGATATGAGCTGTGGAGCTCAATGAAAGTATAACGTATGTTGAAAACTTGATACATGTGTTAGACAGAAGGAGAAAGTGTTGAGGTTTAAGACGATCTCCCTAGTCAAGTCCTTTGGTAGTAGTACACTCTGAAAAAAGTCACATGGGAATTAAAGAGTAAGATGTGATAGATATACACGGAGTTGTTTATGGACCCATTTGACTTGGTTCTAATTTGGAGGACCAAATTTCTTAAGTGGGGGAGATTATGTAAGACCCGGTTTTTATTATATATGTTAATGGAATCATAAGACGGATGATTTGATCATATAAATATGAATGGAATAGTCGAACGTACGTAAAATCCGAAAATGGAAAATTAAGGAATTTCAAATTAAATTTATGAGATTTGAATTGTTTGGACAGAGATACGAATTTTAAATGAGATATGATAGTGGGTTCAAGAAGGAAAGTCGGGTTAAATTGGTCCCGAACGTGTAGAAGGGTAAAACAGTCAAAAGGTCGAAATCCGATATAAATTCCATAAGAAAATTTCATTAAAAATATGGATTTGAGAAATCTTGATCAATAACGATGAAATAATTAAATTTAGAGTCCAATTGATCAAGATATGAATTTATTTGAATTTATCAGAAATTTCACATTGAAAAATTATCTCGAAATTCTTGGAAAAATATACCGAAAAGATGAAATAAGATAGATAAATTCATTTATTGATTAAATGAATTAATAGAATTTTTTAAAGATATTTTTGGATTTTAATAATATTTTAATGAATAAAATAATAATATAATAAATTATAAATAAATAAATAAATAAATAAAAACAACTAAAATTGAAAGCGCGAAAATTGAAGAGAAACAGAAACGAAGCAAAGACGCGACCTGAGGACCGACATCTGCAATCGAGAAGCACCGACTCCAGGTGAGGGCCGACGGCCATCGAAAAAGGGAGAGGACGTCCGTGAAACCCTCCAAGCACTGGGACCACTGCCAACAGCGTCGAAATCTGGCGAATCGAGGGAGAGAAACCGACGTGGGACAGAAGGGAAATCCGACCATTTTGTCGGCGACCGGCCCCAACCGACCCTAGCCAAGCGCTCCCCCAATGCAGGCACACCGATTGGAACCAAAATTGACTAATGAAACGGCGACTAATGCCGGCGACAACAATAAAAGAGAAAGGGTACTGACGCCGATGGAGAAGAGGCCGGACCGACCACTTTTTGGCCAGCCATGGCAAAACCAAGGGCAGATCCAAGCTTCGCGAGGTCCCGAGGAGCTGCTGGCAGTGGAAACCGGTGAAGAACTAACCGACGAAGCCCCGAACCGGCCAAACCGGATTGAACCGGCTGAACTGGATCGATTTGAATCGGACCGAATCGGTTCAGCTAAGAAAGAGAGGAAAAAGGGAGAAAAAGGAAGAAAAAGAGAAAAAAGGAAAAAGGGGAAGAATTTTTTGGGATACACCAGACTTCGGGTAAGTCAGTAAGAGGTCAAAAGTGACCGATTTGATTTCTGAGGAATTTATTTAAATTATATTTAATCAAACATTTACCCAGAATTAAATATAAAATTGTACAGTTCGACGATAAATCGTGTACGAGAGCCCAGTCAAACTTCGATTTACGCACCATCACATAATTTCGGGTAAGTAAAGCTCATTTACGACAACAATATGATTATTACGCAATTGGAATTTATTTTACAGTTTTCGGATTTAATTTCTGCATAAAAATAAATTATATTCGTATTTTTGAATTAACTGTCGTAAATGATATACGGGCTATCCAAAGAGTTTGGAATGAAGCCCAATGGGTATTGAGAGCCCAATAGACCCGAAGAAAGGATTTAATAAGTGGAAACGGGCTGGAAATGGGTCGAGGCCCATTAAGATGAAATCGGGCCCAATAAAGTAAAACGGGCCCAATGATTTAAATTACGCCCAGTAAAAGTGAAATATGAATAATTATGCTTGGATTTAACCCGATAAATGATTATCTGCAGCTCTGGAGTACATATTGGGAGCTAAACGGATCAGGTGATCGGTAGAGTTGGGAAAGTCAGACCGTACAGATAAATGAGGTAAGGGAATTTTACAGACTGCTAGAGGTAACTTTACGCAATTTCAACTTCATTTGCAGTCTCTTAAAGTTTCTGAAGGGTCTAGATTTAAAATAAAAATTTTAGTGCCCCAGATGGGCAAATTACCAAAATACCCTTGTGAAGGGTAAAATTTCCAAATTTAGGAAAAGTTGGGAGGAGCAAGAACAAGAGGTTCCTACTCATTCTTGAGGTGTTTTGACACGTGCATGAGTAGGCTGGCTAATTTTTAAATAAAAATGCACAGCATTTGTATATTTTCAACAATGTGATTTTGTTGGAAATTGATTTGAGAAATATAGTCACCTAAGTGATTTTATGAAAGTGTGACGTGCTAGAGCTTAGCTCGCACGAGTCTTGATTTGTGTGATGCATGCATTAGTGCTGGAGCGAGAGCTCGCACAAGAGTTTTACATGCATTGGTGCTGTAGTCAAACTCGCACCAAATTTTTATATGATTTTCGTGACACGGTGCTGCAGTCTAACTCGCATCAGATTTTTTTTACATGATTTTTGTGACAGGGTACTAGAGTCTAACTCGCACCAGATTTTCACTTGAATTGTTATGACAGAGTGCTGGAGCCTAGCTCGCACTAGTTTTACATGATTTTGACAGTGCTAAAGCTTAGCTCCCACTAATCTTATGAGATTTTATGAAACGCGTGCTGGAGCTTGGCTCGCACGAGATTTTCCTTGATTTTATGAGGGTGCTGGAGCATCACTTGCACTGGTGTTATGAGAACATGTGATTAAATAGGCTCGTACGTGCGTCACACCGATTAAATAGGCTCGCACGTGTGTTTTGAGACAAGGCATGAGTATGGATATAAGATATGGGTCCACGGAGTACGTTGTCCCGTGCAAGTAGCATGGAGTATACTGTACCGTGCTGTGATTGATTATGTGGCATCTTCGGATGCGAGTGATCGGGCATGACCAACGAGATGGACTGACCCACCTCCTGAGGCGGTTCTTGATAATGGTGAGACCCCGCACACTAGGATCCATGTAGCAGTGGGATCACGAGGACATATGGCTATCGTCCTAGTTATTTTCCCGAGATATACATATATTGCCTAGTTTCGCATGTTGGTGTTTTGAGAAACTCGTTTTATGAATGTTTGTGTGAGTCTAGATCACCCGAGGGAGGGGTTGGATCCTGACTGAGATAAGGTTTTGATGAAAAATTAAATTAGGTTTTAAACGAAAACTTGCATGATGTTATTTCCATGCTATTTAAACCCATGAATGATGTAAATTGGTTTTACATGATATTCATTGTATCGCATGATACTATTGCTTTGAAAAGCATTTGATTTCATGGTTTCGTGTGAGTCAGGAACACCCGAGGGAAGGGTTGAGTCCTAACTATGTTGTGGAATTTTAACAAGAATGAAATGTTTTAAATGGATTTGCATGTCGAGTTTTCCATACTTTTGAAATCCATATGTGAACTTGTTTTACATGACATCATGACATCATGAATTGTAGCATCGATTTTGAAATGTGTGGAGAAAGGGTGGTTTATGCACGACACCACGTTCATGTAGGTAGTATGGTTGCCTACTTGTTCGTAAGATTGCCTTACTGAGCTTCATGTGCTCACCCCTTTCATTTTCCTACATAGATTTCCTCTAGTAGACTTTGAGGCAATTGAGTACTGCATTCATGATATTCGCTACTGCCCATCATTTCGAGATATATACACTTGTACATATTGTATCTAAATAAGAATAGCACAGTAACATGTTTGTAAGTAACTGTAGGGAATGTATAGATAATATAAACACTTGTAAATGAATGGAAAAGAATAAATGAAATGTTTACCTTTTTCTGTAATAAGGAATTAAGTTATATGGTGATTGAATGGTGGGACTGGCATTGACGCACAGCCTAATTGTTAGTGGAGTGTGGTCACGATCAGAAGAAAGGTAAGTATGAAAGAAAAATGAAAATTTTACTCTGATTTTTGGGTCGTGACATTTTTATGTGCTTAATATGGAGGAGGATGATTCATTTAAATCTTTAATTTTGTTGGGAAGACCTTTCCTAAAAACATCTAGAACTAAAATTAATGTGCATGATGGTACACTCACAATGGAATTTGATGGTGAAGTTATTAAGTTTAATATTAATGATGTCTATGAGAGCTCTAGGATTTACAAGGAAAAGATAAAGGCCTTTCATGATCGTATGGTCTCCAGAAAAAAATTTATGTTGGTCAAAAAGTTATTCTTTATCATTCTAAATTAAAATTCTTTCTTGGTAAATTGCGTTCTAAGTGGTTAGGACCTTTCATTGTTACTAATGTGTTTCCTTAAGGTGTAGTTGAAATTCAAAGTTTAGATACATGTCAGATTTTTAAGGTTAATGGTCATCGCTTAAAACCTTTTTATGAAGGTTTTTAAGTGCATGAAGTTAAATGGATTTATTTGGAATATCCAAACTACAATTAAGCATAGCCATGTTTAGCCAAAGACTTTAAAGAAAGGCGCTTTTTAGGAGGCAACCCAAAATTTCTCTTTATTTTCTATTAGCAAATATTTTTCTTAATTTTTGTTATTTTATTAGTGGTAGATAAGACTTATTTCGTTTTGGTGGACATGAGACAATTTCTAGTAAGGTGTGGGCAGGCCTTATGAAGAAATTTGGGTACTCAATTTCTAGGGGAAGTATTTGCATAAGGCGTGACATCTTAGTAAAAGAACTCTACTGTCTTTGGGAGTGGGTTCTTTGGGAAAAAACAACAAAAAATCTTTTTTATTTTTAGGTTTAGGTGTTATATCTCTTCTCCCTCACCATAGCCGCAGCTAACCCCTTTCTTCAACCTCATTTTGCAGGAAGCTTAGATTCTCCTTCTCTCCATCAGTCTTAGCTGCCAAAACCGCCAACTACAACCTTTCTCCACAGTAGTCAATGTAATGCTTCAAGATACTCAATATTTCTCATGGGAGTTTTCTATTCCTCTTGATTCTTTAGTTTATGAACATTTATTTTGATACATTGGGGAAAATGTATAGTCTAAGTGTGGGGGAGGGTCTTTAATTGTGGTTTTGTCGTTTGTTTCATTTTTCTTTCATTATTGTTAATTTTTCATGAAAATTTTTGCAAATCTAAAAAAAAAAAAAATTGTTCTAAAAAGTACATTAGTTATTGTTTGTGATCTCTTTGAGTTCTAGATTTTTCCAATGCTTGTCCCAAAAAAAAAAGAAAAAAATGATTTACTTGTGTGCGAAATGGTTTTGAATTCTCATGAAAACACTGTGATTAGTTACTTTTGATTCATTGGATGAAAAGTGATAAGATCTAGCACAGATAACCCTTTTTGTGATATTTGAGCCTATGAGCATTCATTACATCATGCTCCATTTCCTTGTTTGTGTGATTGTCATGCATAGTTGACTATTCTAGAACTTGCTCTGCCATACATGTCTCAATCAACCCCTAAGTAGGATGTAATAAATAAAACAAGGGCATTTAGGTTAAACCCTTTTCTTGTCATTATACCCTTTCTTTTTAAGCCTACCCTTATTGTTATTAACCCCTAGAGAAACAACTTTGAGCCTGGCCTTTTCTTTGGATCAAACCACATTACAAGCCATAATACACCCTTTTTGTTGATTTTTCCCCTCTTTTTGAACCTCAAATTGAAGAATTATATATACTTATGCACATAAAACTTCAAATTATTTTTAGAAAGATTGTAACATGTTGGAAATCTAGTGTTTCAAGCTATTACTTTCATTGAGTTTTTCTCTTTAAAAAAAAGAAAAAAAAGGGAAAAATGAAGAAAAGAAAAGAAGAAGAAAGAAAAAAAATGATGAATAAATGAAGAGAAAGAGAAGTGCAATTTTCATTGCTTGGAAGTTAGTTCTGAAGATTGTGACAAAATTGAAATCATGTCAAGACTTGTTCATTGATCGTACTTTATTTGTGGTCTAATGAAGGGTACTCATTATATACGTAAGACCCTTGAATTTCTATGTAATGTATATGATTATTTGATGTACAGACAAGCTACATTACATATGAATTACAAGATATAAATGTTTTTGAGTTCTAAGTGTGAATGGATTGATGAATGAGTGTTGAAGTGATTGAGTATGAGTTTAAATGGAACAATTGTAGCAAAAAGGTATAAAATAAAGGCTAGATCGATCCCATGTAAAGAGAGATCGATCTTATGGCCAGGAAAATGCAATATCATGCATGCTGGAAGAGGGAGATCGATCCCTCACTCAAGCAGATCGATCTCCACTACTCTTGGGCTGGACCAGATCGATCTCCCCTTAAGGCTAGATCGATCTCCTCAACTCTCTGTCTGAGACAAATCAATCATGTTTCATTGAGCAAATAGATCCCATCCAACACTGCAGATAGATCTCATGCATTCAACATATCGATCTTATGCCTTCAAAATGTCGTGAAACTGAGGAATTCAAGAGGACCAGATCGATCTCCACCATACGCAGATCGATCTCACCAAGCCATTTCTATAAAAAAAAAAGGAGCAATTGGATCTGCATTTTCATGGGAACAACTCCATTCTTCCATATTCAATCTTAAAACCTAACTTTCTCACTCTAAAATCATCCCATTTCTATTAAGATTTAAGAAAAAGCCATTAAAGCAAAGTTGCTCATTAAAAGAGAAGAACTACATAGTTTGGAATCAATACCTCATTGGTTGGATTAAGGGAGCAAGGAGTATTCTCATTTGAAGCAAGAAGGAAATCAAGCTAGGTGAGTTTCTAATGCACCAACACAAGTACATTTGTTTAGTTATTGATTTTGGAGTTGATTGGTGTGTATATTAGTGATAGAAACTACCTAGAATGTAATGGAACAAGTAAAACCTAGAATAAGTCTAGTTTGAGAAAATATGTTATAGGTGAGTTGATGATAAATGGATTATGTTAGAGTGTTAGTGGAGTAATATGCATGATTTTAAGATGATGAAATGAAGCTACATTGTGAGGATAATCAAATTATGAAAATGAGTATATAAGGTGTATGACTAAATGCCATAGTGAAGTAAATGATGAACTAGGGACACTATGAGCATTAAATATCGATTTAGTAAGAATCAATGGATCTAAAAGAGTCCAATAGACTCTCGAGATGTGAGTAGAGTAATCAAATGAAACCTTGTAAATGTTAATAGGAACTATAGGTCGAGTCGACTATTGTAAACGCAAGGATTGTGTTATGTTGGACCCCATTTAACATGGAATATGATTTTGTGCAGTCCCAAGGAGTTTATTGGAGATGAAACGAACCGCGTAATCAAGCAGTTTTAAGGAAGTGGAATCACACAACGCTATTCCAGGTAAGAGAATTTTGTAAGTATATAGAGATAGCTGCATGTACTTTGTGGGTGTATATAGGGCTTTACAAATACTTGGATATCCAGAAAATGATTTGTGATTGTGTGAGCAAGTACGAGTATATATGATGTGATTTTTGAAGTGAAACTTACAAAAAAAGGGATGGTAAGGATAATAATTGCATAAATCACATGTTTTGATATTTTATGAAACACAATTGCTTTGGTTTAAGAAATTGATGGATAGACTGGCTATTTGAATTTTGTAACTTCATGAAATAGCACGAGGCATGTGCAGACTTTGATTTGAAATATGATGTGTTGAAATAGAGTCACCTATCGTATTTACATGAGTTAAATCGTGCTGGAGCTTCGCTCGCATGAGATTTTGATGTTTTGACATGCATGAAAAAGTGCTAGAGCTTATCTCGCACCTTGATTTGAATTATGATTATGTTTTATAAACCATACTGGAGCTATGCTCATACGTGGATTTACTCATTGTTTATTATGCATAAAGCCATACTAGAGCATTGATCTTACGAGGAGATTTATTGACGATGCATGAATTGTGCTAGAGCTTCGCTCGCACAGGTTTTCACACTGTGGTATGTATGATATCGTGGAGATGGTAAGATCCTCAAACCCTACATCCTTAAGCTCGATGGGGCGGGGAGGCTCTGTTCGGTGAGGAGGCTCTCTTACGATAAGATCCTTAAGCCAACATCCTTAAGCATGTTGGGCTGGGGAGGCTCTGTTTGTTGGACAGGCTCTCTTACATGAAAATGAAACTCTCCCACGTGCAATTGAGACTGAGTAGGTTATGCATGGTATGAGGTAGATAAGACTTACAGCTGGCACCGCCAACCATGATATGGGTCCATGGAGTACGTTGTACCATGTAGATCACATGGAGTACGCTGTACCGCGTGGTTGATATGTTGATTTGAAAAGTCTAGCAAAGAACTAACCCACCTTCGTTCCAGCATGATGCCCCACACACTGGGATCCGTGTGGTCTGGGATGATTATGACATAGTTGGCAAACATAGTCTTTGAGATATAGTGACCGCCTGTCTCACATAATATTACATAGTACCACATGGTTTTTATAACATTGAGTGTGATTGTATTTGTCCAGGGTAGACCCAAGGGAGGGGTCGAGCCTTATGGGATTTTGTTTAAAGAAATGATATTCTATTTGTGATGACATTTGATGTGTTTTGAGAAAGTGATGAATTTTAAAGGATGTTTCATATTGAATTTCCCTTTTTATGATGAGTTTTAATAACGATGAGCATAAGAGGTTTTACATGATGATTTTACCATGTTTTACATGCCTATTTCCATGTTTTCAGTACATGATATATGTATATACATGCGGCATAGTTTTATTTCCTCATGCTCCAACAATAAATGATTTATGCCATAATATTATCAGCATGTAAATAGTGTAGTTAGCGACCATGCTTCCATTGTTGCCTTACTGAGCGTGTGGTTGCTCATCCCTCTAGTTTCCCCCTCTACAGAGTGCACATAGTATCCTAGTGAGGACTGAGGCGTTGTATTTGGACATCCGCTGCACTTCATCACCAAGAGGTATATACACAGGGATTCTTTTTATATCTAAACATGAAAAGATATAGTAGTCATTTTGAATTGTAATATGGGGGATTTAAATGTTAGAAAACATGCCATGTATGAGCTTATGACTTAACTTTAATGTATGACATCGTTTTGATTAATTGGAAATGAATGAGAAATGATGATTAATATTGACTCACAACCTAACTGTTATTGATAAGAGTTGTTCACGACCGGGTAAGGGAAATGAAAAATGCAAGAAATTTATAGCGATTTTTAGACGAATTGGATAAAAAGGGTCGTGACAAAGATTGGTATCAGAGCTGATGTCACGACCGTCATCCGCGACTTAACCAAAACCACTACAAATTTTTTGCATTTTTAACTTACCTTTCCTCTCTTCAATGGTTAGGCTGTAATTCGATGTTAGCTTCCTCGCATACCATATCATCCATTTTACATACATGTAAATATATTGTTACTGACTGTAACTTCTTTCATAATACATGTGAGATCATATAAAAGCTAATACCAATACATTCCCCATAATATATATCATATACATCACTGTGCTGTTTCTATGTTTAGATACATAACTGTACAAAATATGTATACCTGTCGATCGATAGGAAATAGTGGCAGACAACAGGAATACTATCCCTCAAATGCTCTCACTCTACTGCTGATGCTCTGTAGAGAGATGTAAAGAAAGGGGGGTGAGCATACATCGCGCTCAGTAAGGAAATCAGGCAAGCAAGTAGACATCTACACTATATACTTAAATTAATGCTATGCCTCAAAATGTCATTTCCTCAACTCATTTTCAAAGCATGTCTTTAAAACATATATATACTTGTACAGAATAAATCCCATGTACAGAAATCATGCTTTCTTTCTCAAATGTAGGCATGTAGTGCAAAATAATTGTGACGTCCCGGAAGCGCGGAAAATAGGGCTAATTTAAAACTTTTTACTCATTAATTCACAATTAAGGGTGCATTCCTGTGCAGTGTCATACATCATCATAATTATCATACCTCAGGATCTCATCATAATATAGTATATATTGTATTATATACATTACTCAATTCCAAGTTAATTAATCCTAATACATCCCGTACATCACTGTACAATAAGTGTCTGTAAATATAACTCTAGTCTGGGTACATGAATAGTAAATATCTACCTCAGTACATAAAATACGGCCTGGAGCTCAAGTCCTCCACTAGCCTCTAACCCGTACGTCGCAGGGAACTCACTTCACTTGAAGCGATCTGGGGGGAAGAGAAAACAGGGTGAGCTTCCAAATCGCTCAGTAAGGGGGGTAAGGGAACTCAGTTATATAAACCATATCACACATCACAAATATGTATTTGTTTATGAAGCTCATTTGAAATCGTAGTATGAAAGTTCTCAAAACATCATCATCTCATAACTCATGAATCATGTGAAAACATGATGATAAAAAGGCTCAATATCGAGCACTCACAAGCATGTGTAAATATATGCGATAATGGCTGTTCTCAAAATACGTGATAAAAATCACCTCAGTAAATAGCACGTGACAAGGTCACAAAACACAACTCATGTGTAAAATAAGACTAGGCAATAAAACTCAATTAAAACTCGTCATGGCACATCAAATATGTAATCTCCTCCGGGTGCGCATCCCAGGCATCCTCGTATAGAGGGAACGTCGACAATATGGCCGTATGCATGGTATATTGGACTTATATGTTACCAGAACAAGGCCCGGCCTTATATGCTACCAGAGCAATGCCTCGCCTCATGCACACTATCACGTGGTCCCTGGGTCGGTTCCCAAGCGGCCCACTCTCTCGATCTTACATGCTACCACAGCAAGGCCACCCAGCGTTACCAGAACGGGGGTCATCTCACGTTACCAAAACGGAGGCATCTCTCATTACCAAAACGGAGGCATCTCTCATTACCAAAACGGAGGAATATCGGACTTACATGCTACCCGAGCAAGGCCTCCCAACGCTACCAAAGCGAAGGAATAATCGGACTTACATGTTACCAGAATAAGGCCTGTGGTCCCTAGGTCGGTTCCCAAGCGTCCCACTATATCGGTCTTACATGCTACCAGAGCAAGGCCCGATGTGTATTCAACATGACACGCCTAAGTCTCAATCATTAGCCATTATCTTATAAAACGTTATGCCTTCATGTAGAACTCATAATGATTTTCTCTCGTAAAACTCATTTAAAACATTTGTGTACTCAACACAAAACATGTTAAAACCGAGTTCCAACCGGAAATACACGCACACATTTTCTCAAATCTCAATATCGCCTTAACGTAGAGCCCAATTTACTTTTCACGCAAACTCAAAGGTTTATAAATCAATTTCACACTCAGCTTATAAACTCATAAAATAATGGGCTCCAACCGGCTATAAAAACCATGTGCAATTATATCACAACACAACACCAAACATGCTTGTATTCTTAAATCATGGTTCATGCTACAACGATTCATCAAAACACATACACAAATGGTTTAGTTTTCCCTTACCTCTTTGCACCTCGTATAGTGCAATCGTTTCCCCCGTATCACGGACTAGCCTCGCATTCTACTCTGGAACTCCCGAGCTGTCCAAACGATGTTAAAACATCAATACTCATTATCACATCAACCTCAATTCTCAAAATCGAGCATAATTGCTCATAATTCCTCAAATTTCTCAATTCTCATAACTCCATCACAAACCACAATCTCGCTCACAATACCTCAACATTCTATATTTCCTATGCCACAATATCTATGCTAATACACCACATTGTCTAAATCTCTATTTATAGCTCAAAATTCCTAAATTTACCAAAGTTGCTAAATATCATCATCACTCCAACTACATTGTAATTTCATCAATCCCTAATCATTTTTCAGCTATTTCAACACAATGCTAACGACTATCATCACCAAAATCATCTCAAATATAAGGATCGAAGTTTAGAAATTACCCAAAACTTGTGGAGAGCTTATCTCTTGCCTCGATTCGATCCGTCTTTTGATTTCCAAGTATGTTGTTCTCCCTTAGGTGAGGAACAACTTTTCTTCTTGCCACAACTTCTGATTTGGATGGAAATGAGTGCTTTGGATGAGTGAGAAAGCTAGGGCTCGGTGAAAATGGGGGTTGGAAGAGAGAGAAAGTGAAATTGCGGGAGAAAGCAGGGATTCCTTATATAGACTGAGGGTAGGAGATCGATCTGGCTCTTGATGAGATCGATCAGCATTTGAATTTGGGGACGATTTGGGGCAATTTATGCCTAGGAGATCGATCTATCGAGGGGTGAGATCGATCTCTTTATGGCTTTATGAGATCGATCTGCGCCTTGGGGAGATCGATCTCCTCCCAAACAGAAACATTTGGAGATCGATCTCTTCCTCATGAGATCGATCTTCTCTCAAACAGAATCATAAGGAGATCGATCCTCTTCCATTGGAGATCGATCTGCTCCTTAAATTCCTCCTTCCTTGTCATTTTTAACTCACCAGATCGATCTCTCCTTCTCCCAGATCGATCTGTCCTCATAACTTCATACTTATTTTAAACACTTAACATATAAATCTCCAATTATCATTCCCCAATTCACTTAGCTTAATAAATTATACTTCAAGTTCATATTACATAATTAAAATATGTTTGAAATCCTCAGATCTCACATCCTCCCCACCTTAAAAGAATTTGGTCCTCCAAATTCAACTCAACTAGTCAAAGAGATGGGGGTATTTCTCCTTCATGAGGTTCTCTAGTTCCCACGTTGCCTCTTCCCTTGAGTGATGTTTCCATAAAACTTTCACTAATGGGATGCTCTTGGTTCTCAGTACCTTCTCCTTTCTATCGAGAATCCGGACGGGTTCCTCAGTGTAGTTCATGTCCTCCTGTATGTCTATCTCATCATACTCTATAACATGAGAAGGGTCCGAGTGGTACTTCCTCAACATAGATACATGAAAGACGTTATGTATTCCGGACATCTGTGGGGGTAATGCCAATCTGTAGGCTACCTCTCCCACTCTCTCAAGAATCTCGAATGGTCCTATGTATCGAGGACTCAATTTTCCTTTCTTCCCAAATCGCACGATACCCTTACTCGGTGATACTTTCAGAAATACTGCATCACCAACATCAAAATCGAGTGGCCGTCTATGCACATCCGCGTAGCTTTTCTGTCTACCTTATGCAGCCCGTAGCCTCTCACATATGAGTTTTACACTCTGTACAGCTTGCTCAACAAGCTCGGGAGCATTTATCTTTTTGTCACTGACTTTTTCCCAAGCTACAGAGGATCTACACCTCCTACCATATAGAGCCTCAAAGGGTGCCATTCCAATACTTGCATGATAGCTGTTATTGTACGCAAACTCTGCTAGGGGCAGGTGATCATCCCATGATCCCTTAAAATCCATTGTACACGCCCTCAACATATCCTCTAGGGTCAGAATAGTCCTCTCTGACTGACCATCTGTCTGAGGATGATAGGCGGTACTAAAACTCAATCGAGATCCCATGGACCCCTGAAACTGGGTCCAAAATCTGGAAGTAAATCGGGAATCTCTATCAGAAGTAATACTCACTGGAGCCCCATGTAATCTAGCTATCTCGCTGACATACAGCTCAGCTAAGGCATCCACAGTATCTGTGCTCTTGATGGCAAAGAAGTGGGCACTCTTGGTCAATCTATCCACAATGACCCATATCGCATCACAACCTCTTCGGGTCCTCGGTAAACCCATAATAAAATCCATGGTGACATGCTCCCATTTCCATGTAGGTATAGGTAAGGGCTGTAGTAGTCCTCCAAGCTTCTGATGCTCAGCTTTCACTTGCTGGCATACTAAACACCTGGCCACATACTCTGCCACGTCTCGCTTCATACCACTCCACCAATACACCTTTCTCAAGTCTCGGTACATCTTAGTACTCCTTGGGTGCATGGTGTATCGCGAGCAGTGAGATTCCCTCAGTATCAGTCTCTTTAGGGTATCATCATCCGGTACACAAATCTGTCCTCTGAATCTCAACAATCCATCCTCACTGACTGTGAGATCCGACTGCGAACTCTGTTCAGCTTGGCTAACCATATCTATCAACCTCTGATCACTACGCTGCCCAGTTCTAATCTGATCTATGATCCTGGGCTCTATCCGCAAGCTAGCCAAAAATCCAGTCTCTATCTCTTTAACTCTGATCCGAAGTTCGGTGAACTGCTCTAACATATCCCATTCCCTGATCATCATAGCAGATATCATACTCTTCCTGCTCAAGGCATCAGCAACTACATTCGCCTTACCCGGATGATATAGAATCTCGCAGTCATAATGCTTAAAGAGTTCCATCCATCTCCTTTGTCTCATGTTTAACTCTTTCTGATCAAAGAGATATCTAAACTCTTGTGATCAGTAAAGATCTGGAATCTTTCCCCATATAAGTAGTGTCGCCAGATCTTCAAAGCAAATACCACAGCGGCTAACTCCAAATCATGCGTGGGGTAATTCCACTCATGGTCTTTCAACTATCGCGATCCGTATACGAACACTCTACCGTGCTGCATAAGCACACACCCTAATCCTTGATGAGATGCATCACTATACACCGAAAATCTTCCTGATCCCTCAGGAATAGTTAACACAGGTGCCGCTGTCAATCTCCTTTTTAACTCCTAAAAACTGAGCTCACATTGATCAGTCCATATGAACGGAGTCTCCTTACGCGTGAGTTTAGTCAAAGGAGCAGCAATCCTTGAAAATCCTTCCACAAATCTTCTGTAATACCCTGCAAAACCAAGGAAGCTTCGCACCTCAGTAACTATCCTCGATCTCTCCCAACTAAGCACAGCTGCTACTTTACTTGGATCCACTGATACTCCTTCCTCTGAGACTATATGACCAAGGAAAGCTATCCGGTTTAGCCAAAACTCACACTTACTAAGCTTTCCGTATAATTGCTTATCTCGGAGTATCTGAAGTACTAACCACAAATGCTATGCATGCTCCTCATACGACCGAGAGTATACTAGGATATCATCAATAAAGACTATCACAAATTTATCTAGATAGTCTCTGAACACTTCGTTCATCAACCTCATAAATGCAGCAGGGGCGTTCGTCAATCCAAAGGACATCACCAAAAATTCATAATGGCCATACCTTGTCCTGAAGGCCGTCTTGGAAATATCTTCTTCCTTTATCCTCAATTGGTGATAGCCCGATCTCAAATCAATCTTAGAAAAGACTGAGGCCCCTCTTAGTTGATCAAGTAGATCATCAATCCTGGGCAGTGGGTATTTATTCTTCACCGTGGCTTTATTCAACAGCCGGTAGTCTACGCATAATCTGAGACTACCATCCTTCTTCTTGACAAATAAAACCGGTGCTCCCCATGGTGAAACACTGGGCCTAATGAACCCTTGATCCAATAACTCCTGTAGTTGTTTCTTCAATTCCTCAAGTTCCACTAATGCCATCCTGTAGGGAGGTTTAGAGATCGGCTGAGTATCTGGTACTAAATCAATGGTAAACTCCAGCTCTCTCTCTGGTGGCAAACCTGGCAGCTCATCTGGGAAAACATCTGAGAATTCACACACCACAGGTATATCCCCAATCCTCGGATGTTCCCGCTCATCGTCTGAGATAAGTGTTTCGTAACCTTCACATGAACAATCATATTTAATACTCTAAAAAATAATATTAAAATTCTCAAATTACTTACTAGAATTCAACATATTCATTTCCTCAATATCTCAACCGTACACTGTAAGGTTCAGGTAGGGAGAAAGTTACAATCTTAGTGTAGCAGTCTAAACTCACTCGATTGGTTGCCAACCAATCCATTCCAAGAATTACATCAAACCCGTGTATATTCAACATGATTAGATCTGCTAACATCACTCTATCTCCCACCTTTATTTCACATCCTCTACAGATTAACTCAGTTCTCTGGGATTCACGCATAGGGGTATTTACATGTAGTACATACTCTAGAGGTTCAAACTTTAAATTTAAACTACATGTAAAATGCTCTGAAATAAACGAATGCATGGATCCTGGGTCTATCAACACATGAGCCTTATGATTACAGACAGAAAGTGTACCTCTTATAGTTTTTGCTGAAGTGTCCGCAGTTTCCTTATCCAGGGCAAACACACATCCCTGTGTCACAGGTTTCTTCCTTTTCTCTGCAGTAGTGGCCCGTCTCTGGGGATTCACTCTCTGAGGCTGCAGTCTAGTAGGCTCCGGGGCATGTGGTATCTGAGGCTGAGGACAGTCCTTCACTCTGTAACCTATGTCACCACATCTAAAACACCCACGGATCGACCCAGTACAACTTCCCTCATGCGATCGGCCACAGTCTCTACAAACCCTTATCTCTGGCCTGCCATATCGAGGGGTCTCCTTGATAATAGGATAAGCTCTGGGTCTCTCCAATTTGCCCTTCTGTACCTCAATCCTTCCTCTCCTAAAGGAACCTCTCCGAACATCCGCTTGAGACATCGCTGGCCTCTTGCCTTTGTCCCTAATCACTGCTCCAAACTCATTCTGGGACTGTACAATTTCAATTCCTCTCTCAATCACTTGTGCTCGTCTCAGAGCATCTTCAAACTCAGTAATACACAACCCAATCAATCGATCTCTGATGATGGGTTTCAATCCATACACAAATCTCTCTGTGTGGAGCTCTTCATTCTTGAAAGTCTCTGGATCATATCTCAGCAGAGCGGTAAATTGGCTCTCGTAATCATCTACAGACATGTCACCTTGTACCAAACTCAAAAACTCTGCTTGCCTCCTTCTCTGGGCAGCTCGTGGTACATATTGGGCTCTAAAGGCTGTCTGGAACTCTTCCTAACCAATCACATCCTGGTGGGACATCAAAATACTCTGGGTAGTACCCCACCAATCTCGAGCTCTCCCTTTCAAAATATAGGCACTCATACTGACCCTCTCAGCATCGGTGCACCCCAAATAGTCGAATATAACTCTAAACTCCGCCAGCCACTCCTCAGCCTCTGTAGGATCCTTCTTTCCCTTAAATGCAAGTGGGTTCATTTTTAAAAAGTCCTTCAGTCGAACCATACTTCTGTCATTAGGCTGAGTGACGGGAGGCATTGGGGGTATGGGAGGTCCTTGTGGTGGTGTAGGAGTAGTACCCGAGGCATTAACTCCAAAGTGTTGCGCGAATAACGCTGCCATCTGCTCAAAACCTTGCCTCACATCGATCTCAATCCGATTAAATCGAGAGTTAGGACTCTCTGGTTGTGGGACAGGTGGCGGAGGGGACTCTGCCTGCCTCCTCGAACGACCTTGTCGTTTACTCATTCTCTATCTCAACTCGTCTCCTGCGCGTACATATCAAAATCGATTAAAATCTCAATCCTCAGATTCAATTCATGACCAGACTATTACAGACACTTGGGATGTATTCTATTTCACTTAACTGACATTGACAGTACTAAACACCCTAAGCTCTGATACCAAGAAAACTCTGTGACGCCCCGGAAGTGCAGAAAATAGGGCTAATTTAAAACTTTTTACTCATTAATTCACAATTAAGGGTGCATTCCTGTGCAATGTCATACATCATCATAATTATCATGCCTCAGGATCTCATCATAATATAGTATATATTGCATTATATACATTACTCAATTCCAAGTTAATTAATCCTAATACATCTCGTACATCACTGTACAATAAGTGTCTGTAAATATAACTCTAGTCTAGGTACATAAATAGTAAATATCTACCTCAGTACACAAAATAAGGCCTGGAGCTCAAGTCCTCCACTAGCCTCTAACCCGTACGTCGCAGGGAACTCACTTCACTTGAAGCGATCTGGGGGAAGAGAAAACAGGGTGAGCTTCCAAATCGCTCAGTAAGGGGGGTAAGGGAACTCAGTTATATAAATCATATCACACATCACAAATATGTATTTGTTTATGAAGCTCATTTGAAATCGTAGCATGAAAGTTCTCAAAACATCATCATCTCATAACTCATGAATCATGTGAAAACATGAAGGTAAAAAGGCTCAATATCGAGCACTCACAAGCATGTGTAAATATATGCGATAATGGCTGTTCTCAAAATACGTGATAAAAATCACCTCAGTAAATAGCACGTGACAAGGTCACAAAACATAACTCATGTGTAAAACGAGACTAGGCAATAAAACTCAATTAAAACTCGTCATGGCACATCAAATATGTAATCTCCTCTGGGTGCGCATCCCAGGCATCCTCGTATAGAGGGAACATCGACAATATGGTCGTATGCATGGTATATTGGACTTATATGTTACCAGAACAAGGCCCGACCTTGCATGCTACCAGAGCAATGCCTCGCCTTATGCACACTATCACGTGGTCCCTGGGTCGGTGGCCCACTCTCTCGGTCTTACATGCTACCAAAGCAAGGCCACCCAGCGTTACCAGAACGGGGGTCATCTCACGTTACCAAAACGGAGCCATCTCTCGTTACCAAAATGGAGGCATCTCTCGTTACCAAAACGGAGGAATATCGGACTTACATGCTACCAGAGCAAGGCCTCCCAACACTACCAAAGCAGAGGAATAATCAGACTTACATGTTACCAGAACAAGGCCTGTGGTCCCTGGGTCAGTTCTCAGGCGTCCCACTATATCGGTCTTACATGCTACCAGAGCAAGGCCCGATGTGTATTCAACATGACACGCCTAAGTCTCAATCATTAACCATTATCTTATAAAACGTTATGCCTTCACGTAGAACTCATAATGATTTTCTCTCGTAAAACTCATTTAAAACATTTGTGTACTCAACATAACACATGTTAAAACCGAGTTCCAACTGGCAAAACACGCACACATTCTCTCAAATCTCAATATCGCCTTAACGTAGAGCCCAATTTACTTTTCACGCAAACTCAAAGGTTTATAAAGCAATTTCACACTCAGCTTATAAACTCATAAAATAATGGGCTCCAACCGGCTATAAAAACCATGTGCAATTATATGACAACACAACACCAAACATGCTTGTATTCTCAAATCATGGTTCATGCTACAATGATTCATCAAAACACATGCACAAATGGTTTAGTTTTCCCTTACCTCTTCGCACCTCGTATAGTGCAATCGTTTCCCCCGTATCACGGACTAGCTTCGCATTCTACTCTGGAACTCCCGAGCTGTCCAAACGATGTTAAAACATCATTACTCATTATCACATCAACCTCAATTCTCAAAATCGAGCATAATTGTTCATAACTCCTCAAATTTCTCAATTCTCATAACTCCATCACAAACCACAATCTCGCTCACAACACCTCAACATTCTATATTTTCTATGCCATAATATCTATGCTAATACACCACATTGTCTAAATCTCCATTTATAGCTCAAAATTCCTAAATTTACCAAAGTTGCTAAATATCATCATCACTCCAACTACATTGTAATTTCATCAATCCCTAATCATTTTTCAGCTATTTCAACACAATGCCAACAACTATCATCACCAAAATCATCTCAAATATAAGGATCGAAGTTTAGAAATTACCCAAAACTTGTGGAGAGCTTATCTCTTGCCTCGATTCAATCCGTCTTTTGATTTCCAAGTATGTTGTTCTCCCTTGGGTGAGGAACAACTTTCCTTCTTGCCACAACTTCTAATTTGGACAAAAATGAGTGCTTTGGATGAGTGAGAAAGCTAGGGCTCGGTGAAAATGGGGGTTGGAAGAGAGAGAAAGTGAAATTGCAGGAGAAAGCAGGGATTCCTTATATAGACTGAGGGTAGGAGATCGATCTGGCTCTTGATGAGATCGATCTGCATTTGAATTTGGGGACGATTTGGGGAAATTTATGCCTAGGAGATCGATCTGTCGAGGGGTGAGATCGATCTCTTTATGGCTTTATGAGATCGATCTGCGCCTTGGGGAGATCGATCTCCTCCCAAACAGAAACATTTGGAGATCGATCTCTTCCTCATGAGATCGATCTTCTCTCAAACAGAATCATAAAGAGATCGATCCTCTTCCATTGGAGATCGATCTGCTCCTTAAATTCCTCCTTCCTTGTCATTTTTAACTCACCAGATCGATCTCTCCTTCTCCCAGATCGATCTATCCTCATAACTGCATACTTATTTTAAACACTTAACATATAAATCTCCAATTATCATTCCCTAATTCACTTAGCTCAATAAATTATACTTCAAGTTCATATTACATAATTAAAATATGTTTGAAATCCTCAGATCTCACAATAATGCATCTTTATAATATCACAATGCCTTTAGATAAATCATGCCATGTATATTTAAATCAAAGTAAATATGGCATTTAAATCATTCACAATAATTGGATTCTGACCCATCCCTCTGGTCTATCTGTAATTAAATCAATCAATCAGGTGATATATCATGTGAGACTCTATGGTGAAATGTAAATAGTATCCTGGACTATGGCCATATCCGACAATGGTGATCCCAAGCTACACGGAATCCTAGTGTGCATGGCATCACTGCTGCAATGGGAGGGTGGTCAGTCCATCACAACCGCCGGCTATATCCTCCTCAACTCCACAACACCACACGGTACAGTGTACTACATGCCATTCGCATGGTACAACATACTCTGTGGACCCTACATCACAGTCGGGGTGCCTACCATAGGTCTTAGCCCTCAAACCATGGAATATCATAACACATCTCTAAATCCACATGCGAACCTCTCATAGTGTGACACTCAGTCTACACGAGGAAATCAAGCATGGTTTTCAACATGTATTATATATCACATACAATGTCCGCCTTTGAGCGTGACTCATAGTCGACACTCCGCTCAAACACTGTTTCACATAACAAACTTAACTCTAGTGCGAGTAAACCTCCAGCAACTAGGTTAATGCATAGTTCATGTTTCAAATCAATGTACGAGCAATAGCTCTAGTACCATGCTATGCATAATATCATCAAATCAAGTACGAGAAATAGCTCCAGTACTATTTCATGAATAAATCATGAAAAATCAAGTACGAGCAACGCTCTAGCACTCTATCATGTATCTCATGTAAAATTCGAGTACGAGCTAATCGCTCCAGCACTCCTTCATGCATAAATCACATAAAATTGAGTACGAGTAATAACTCCAGCACTCTATCATGCATGTCATGGAAATCTAGTGCGAATCACAATCCAGCACTAATATATGTGGAAAATATATCAAATCAAGTGCGAGCTGTGCTCTGGTACAATTTATTCTCACATAATTCGATAGATGGCTCTTTAAAAAGGGATGATTTTCAAAACATCAAAATCAGCACTATAAAGTGTGCTTAATTCACATCAACCTTAAAATCATTAGCCCATCTATTTATTCTTCTGCTAAACAGCAGTAAAACACTCAAAATGGTGGTTTTCATGCTTTTTACAACTTTTCATAAAAGTTAACTTTTTTCCTAACTAAGGGAAAAATCGTAATTTCCTACTATCGGGTCACAATAATGATTATTCACTTTCTCTGACCCTCAGAGTTTTAAGTGAATGTAAAAGCAGATGAAAATACGTGTAGGTATCTCTAACTACTCACAAAAGTCCCTTACCTGCAATCACTCGAGAAATTTTACTTTATCAATGCTGCTCGATCCAACAGTCCGATTTGCTCCTCCAATAATCTCTGGAGCTGCATATAACCATTTATCAGGTTAATTATACTGTTCCTACTGTATTTCACATTAAATACAGTTTATTTCCCCTAATGGGCTTTAATAAACCTTAATGGGCATAACTATGCCTTAAGCCCATTTTCATTTTTCTATTCATTTTCGTTGGGCCTATTGGGCTTGTGGGGCCCATCAACTCTTATTGGGCTTGTCCTAGACCCATTACATCATATTGGGCCTAAAATAATTGGGCTTGGCCCATTAGACCTCTCGGCCAGATGCCATGGCCAAGAGCATCCTATGCCATCGATCACACCATGGCATGTTGTCCATGTCCATTTGTTTAGCCAAATTCACTTAGGCATTTTCACAAACACTTGGTTGGCATGTCTTAAGCCTTTCCTATAGTTCATGTTGGCATTTTATCAAACACCTTATATGCCAATATCATACCACCATCCATATGAACAAATTGATTATATCTAACCATGTCATAATCATGTATACATGCATATCCACCTATACTTGTCTTAAAATCACATGGGTATTTATCAAAACTCATATACCAACTTTCGGCCATCACATGTTGATAGTGTTTTCATGTGTTTCAATCCATAAAACATATACCAATATCTTAAAATCATTAATACATTAACATATATGAATTTGGAAGCTTGAAAATATACCTAGTATTTGTGTTCACACTTGGCCAAAACTTTGAAGCCTCACGGTTCGCACACTATGACTCCTTGATAGCCAATTCCAACATATGTCACTCTCCTCTCAATTTAGAACAACTTTCATGAAGATTTCAAGTTCCAAATATGGCTTTTTCGTAGTGATTTCTAGTGAGAGAAAGCTTAGAAAACTTTTCGGTTATTATGGTTTCTTCACTTTGCTGAAAATGAAAGGATGAAGATGATTATGTGTTGGCTGGTATTTATAAGTTCATTACTTAGTCATTAAGCTAAAATCCAGCCACCTTAATTGACTTTCAAAAAGTTTAGGTAATGGTTATCATTTTAGACTTTGTTACCTTTCATTAATGGCTTTTAACTTATTCAAATGGGCTTTCAATTGGGCTTCTCGGTTTGGGCTTTTCCTTTAGGCTTTTGGGCTGAAATGTTTGCTACCTATTGGGTCTTCAATTGTCTCAATATTGGGCCCACAAATTGGCCCAACAATTTGGCCCATTGGGCTTTCCAAATTCAGCCCACACTTATGATACCTTAATGGGCTTTAAAATTTCTAACTTTGGCCCATTACGTTTTTATCCATTAAATTAAATCCGAAATCCTTCCGAATAAATTTTCCTTACTTTCGAGAATGATTATATTGTATTCTGCCCAAGAATATTTTTTCCCAATTTTTTCCCATACTTGGGTTAATTTTTAACAATGGTTAGTCAACTATGGTAAAAGTCCACTTTTCTTAACTATAATTGACTTTTTCCTTAATCATACCAAGTTGACTTTTTTCTCAAAATTTTGAAAGTATCATATCTTATGTCTTACACTATCTTCTTTACATTTTAGCCATTTTCGGTAGGTAAATACACCCGAAACACCTTAAATACTTTAACTCGCTAAAAAGGTCCATTTTACCCATTTTAGCTTTTACTCTCTTTATTTGTGTTTAGAACTAAATCAAACTGACTTTCCTTCATAAGCTCTCTATATTTTCTCATTTTAAGTTCTTATTTTCAGTTAGAATGATTCAGATCCACTCGATTTAGCCTGTGACTCTTTAGCTCACATTAGGCTTTTTTTGTAGCTTTTAAGTGTTAAAGCATTTCACTAACACTTAAATCTAATAAATACTCTTCTTATGATTTAAATAACTCAATACATGTCTGTACATGTATAAATCATAAGGAACAAGCTACATAAAAATACGGGTTTGACAATCCTCCCCTACTCAAAAAATTTGGTCCTCCAAATTAGAACCAAGTCAGTCATCAAATAGATGAGGGTACTTCTCTCGCATCAGACTCTCCAGCTCCCAAGTAGCCTCCTCTGAAGTATGATGCTGCCAGAGAACCTTCACTAATCCGATAGTCTTCGATCTCAATACCTTCTCCTTCCTATCCAATATCCAAATCGATCACTCAACATATGACATGTCCTCTCGGAGCTCCAAAGGCTCATAACTAATCACATGTGCCGGATCCGAGTGATACTTCCGAAGCATCGATATGTGGAAGACGTTATGGACACCTGATAAGTGGCAATGCCAACCTATAAGCCTTATCTCTCACTTGATCAAGTATCTCAAAAGGTCCACTATAACGAGGATTCAGCTTTCCTCGCTTCCCAAATCTCGCTATGCCCTTAGAAGGAGAAACTTTCAGAAATACGGATTCACCAACTGCAACCTCTAGTGGCCTTCGTCTCTTGTCAGCATAACTCTTCTGTCTACTCTGAGCTATCCTCAATCTCTTTACAATCAAACAGACATCCTCAGATGCTTGTGTAACTAAGTCAGGAGCGACAATCTTACGGTCACACACTTCTTCCCATCCAATAGTGGAACAACATCTTCGGCCATATAAAGCCTCATATGGTGCCATCCCGATACTCGAATGATAACTGTTGTAGTAGGCGAACTCGGCTAATGGCAAGTGGTCATCCCAGGAGCCTTTAAAATCTAGCACACATGCTCTCAACCTATCCTCCAGAGTCTGTTTAGTCCTCTCTGACTGACCATCTGTCTGAGGATGGAAAGCGATGCTCAAACTCAACTGGGTTCCTATGGCTTCCTGAAAAATGTTCCCAAAAGTGGGAAGTGAAGCAGGAATCCCTATCAGAGTCTATGCTCACTGGTACACCATGTAACATTACTACCTCGCGTACATACAGCTCTGCCAATGAACTCAGAGTATCGGTAGCTCTCATAGCTAGGAAGTGGGCTAACTTCGTCAGTCTGTCGATGATCACCTATATAGCATCGTGATTCCTGCGGGTTCTCGGTAAACCCTTCACGAAATCTATGGTGATATACTCTTATTTTCATGTCGGTATAGGTAGAGATTGTAATAACCCTATAGGTTTCTGATGCTCTACCTTCACCTGCTGACATACGAGACACTTTACCACAAAATCTATTACATCTCTCTTTATACCCGACCACCAGTATACCTTCCAGAGGTTCTGATACATCTTGTTACTCCCTGGAGGTAACGTATACCTCGATGAATGAGCTTCTGCCAATATCAATCTCTTGAGTCCTGGAGCCTCAGGAATACGCAATCTACCTTTGAACCTCAATAGTCCATCAGAACTCAACTCACAATCAGTCACTGTGCCCTTCTGCATCTGACCACTCACATCCATATAAAATGGATCAGTTTACTGAGCCACTCTGATCTTGTCCAACAGATCGGCTCCAAGCCTAGACTAGTTATCACATAGCCTGTATCTATGTCAGAAGGCACAACTCCCAAACTAAGGCTAGCAAACTGCTCTAGCAACTCATGTTCCCTAACCATCATATACGATACCATCCCAAGACTCTTCCTATTCAAAACATCTGCTACAACGTTAGCCTTACCCCGATGATAAAGTATCTTGCAATCTTAGTCCTTCAGAAACTCTAGCCATCTTCTCTGTCTGGTGGTAATCCTGGCAACTCATTCGAAAAACATCTGGGTACTCACTGACCACAGGAATATCTAACAACTCCGGATGTGCCTTATCCATATCTACCATGTACGCAATAAAACCTTGATATGTTGAAGGTTTTCTAAGTCAATAAATCATATCATAATCCTAACTTCTCCTTTCATTTATTCTCATTAATCTTACAACATATCTAGTAGGGTTAGGAACATAACTGTCTTAGCATAACAATCTAAAACAGCATGGTTGCAGATAACCAATCTATTCCTAAGATTACATCAAAGTCGCTCATACTTAGCAATATTAGATTGGCTTTCATATCCTTATTCCCTACTCTCAACTTGCTTCCCCTTCTCTTCTGCTATCGCTCTCCTCCTCGAAGCAGAAGGATCAACTAGAGCTCTCTTTGGCTCGCTGCCATTCAGTGAAGCAATCTCAACCATCTTCAGGTAAGTTCCAGCAATATGCCCCTGTTTCCCGTATCAGAAACATACTATAGGAGTCAACGGACACAGTCTACCTCCATGTGGCCTACCGCATCTTCTGCACTGATCAGTAGTAGGTCTCTCTCGTGCCTCATTAATCTGTGGTCTCTTACCGAAGAGTTTCCTCCCTCTTCGATAACTGAAACCTCTATCTCTAGCTAGCCTCTTCTTCTATATATCTCAGCTCCGGCTAAACTTCCCAAACACGGAAGCATTCCTTTCATAATCTTGTTCGCACAGTTGCACCCTGCGCACTGCTTCCTAATAGGTTGTTATATCTAATGGGACTAACCTAGACCACAGAACCGATCTCAATCCATCGATGAACCTGTGGACCTTTCTGGCCTCACTATACATGGTATCTGGGTCATATCTCCCTAGGGATAGGTGTCACGCCCCGGAAGTGCGAAAAATAGGGCAAATTTAAAACTTTTTACTCATTAATTCACAATTAAGGGTGCATTCCTGTGTAGTGTCATACATCATCATAATTATCATGCCTCAAGATCTCATCATAATATAGTGTATATTGTATCATATACATTACTCAATTCCAAGTTAATTAATCCTAATATATCCTATACAATGTTATACATCAAGTGTCTGCAATTACAGTAATTGTCTGGGTACATGAAAAGATAAAAGATACCTCAAAATACAATATATGGCCTGGAGCTCAAGTCCCCCACTAGCCACTACTCCGTACATCGCAGGAAAACCCTTTTCACTTGAAGAGATCTGGGGGGAAAGAAAACAGGGTGAGCTTCTAAATCGCTCAGTAAAGGGGGTAAGGGACTCATTTCATAAACCAAAATGCACATCATAAAATATTTATTTGTATCTGAAACTCATTAATCTCATTTGAAAACCATAGCATGAAAGTACTCAAAACGACATTCTCATGTCTCAAATCATGTGAAAACATGAAGTAAAAAGGCTCAGTCTAGAGCAATAACAAAGCATGTGAAAATAATGCGATAAACGCTTTCTCAAATACGTGATAAAATCACTATAATAATAATGCACGTGGCGCAGCCACTAAACACACGTGGCATAGCCACTGATTTAAATTCACACGTGGCATAGCCATTGATTTAACTTCACATGTGGCACAGCCATAGAATAGGGTTTCTCACGTGGCAATGGCCACTAATTAGGGTTTCTCACGTGGCAACGGCCACCAAATGGGGTTCTCACGTGGCAACGGCCACCAAATGGGGTATCACGTGGCAACGGCCACCAAGTATACGTGGCATAGCCACAGAATGGGTTATTCTCACGTTACCAGAACGGAGAAGAATTGGGCTTACATGCTACCAGAGCAATGCCCGGTGTGTACTCAAAATTACACACCTAAGTCTTATCACATAAGATTGGTTTGCCTTCACGTAGAACTCATAGTGGTTTTTCTCTTGTAAAACTTATTTAAAATCGTTTTGTACTCAACACAAAACATATTGAAACCGAGTCCCAACCGGCAAAACACGCACACATTTCTTAAATCTTGATATTGCCTTAACGTAGAGCCCAATTCATTACTCACACAAATTCGACGGTTTATAAAGCAATTTCACACTCAGCTTATAAACGCATAAAACAATGGGCTCCAACCGGCTATAAAAACCATGTGCAATTATAACTCAACATAACACTCAACATGCTTGTTTTATAAACCACAAATCATGCTATAATAGTTTACAAATCACATACACAAATGGTTTAGATTTCCCTTACCTCTTTGCACCTCGTATAGTGCAATCGTTTTCCCCATATCACGGACTAGCCTCGCATTCCACTCTGGAACTCCTGAGCTGTCCAAACGATGTTAAAACATCAATACTCAATTATCTCATCAACCTCAATTCTCAAAATCGAGCATGATTGCTCATAACACCTCAAATCTCTTGATTCTCGTAACTCTACCCCAAACTACACTCTCGTTCACAACATCTCAACGTTCTACATTTCTCATGCCAATTATCTATGCTAATTCACCACATTGTCTAAATTTCTATTTATAGCTCAAATTCCCAAAATTGCTAAATATCATTATCACTCCAACCACATTGCAATTTCATCAATCCCTAATCATTTTTCAGCTATTTCAACACAATGACAACCACCATTATCATCAAAATCATCTCAAATATCAAGATCGAGGTTTAGAAATTACCCAAAACTTGTGGAGAGCTTATCTCTTGCCTCGATTCGATCCGTCTTTCGATTTCCAAGTATGTTGTTCTCCCTTTGATGAGGAACAACTTTCCTTCTTGCCACAACTTCTGATTTGGCCGGAAATGGGTGATTTGGATGAGTGAGAAAGCTAGGTTTCGGTAAAAATGGGGGTTGAAAGAGAGAGAAAGTGAGATTGCAGGAGAAAAACAGGGGTTCTTTATATAGGCTGAGGGTAAGAGATCGATCTGGCTCTTGATGAGATCGATCTGCATTTGAATTTTTGGGACTATTTGGGGCAATTTATGCCTAGGAGATCGATCTGTCGAGGGGTGAGATCGATCTCTTTATGGCTTTATGAGATCGATCTGCTCCTTGAGGAGATCGATCTTCTCCCAAACAGAATCATTTGGAGATCGATCTCTTCCTCATGAGATCGATCTTCTCTCAAACAGAATCATAAGGAGATCGATCCTCTTCCATTGGAGATCGATCTGCTCCTTAAATTCCTCCTTCCTTGTCATTTTTAACTCACCAGATCGATCTCTCCTTCTTCCAGATCGATCTGTCCTCATAACTTCATACTTATTTTAAACACTTAACACATAAATTTCCAATTATCATTCCCCAATTCACTTAGCTCAGTAAATTATACTTCATGTTCATATTACATAATTAAAATATGTCTGAAATTCTCAGATCTCACATCCTCCCCACCTTAAAAGAATTTGGTCCTCCAAATTCAACTCAACTAGTTAAATAGATGGGGGTATTTCTCCTTCATGAGATTCTCTAGTTCCCACGTTGCCTCTTCCATTGAGTGATGTTTCCACAAAACTTTCACTAATGGGATGCTCTTAGTTCTCAGTACCTTCTCTCTTCTATCGAGAATCTGGACGGGTTCCTTAGTGTAGCTCATATCCTCTTGAATGTCCATCTCGTCATACTCTATGACATGAGAAGGGTCCGGGTGGTACTTCCTCAACATAGACACATGAAAAACATTGTGTATTCCGAACATCTGTGGGGGTAATGCTAATCTGTAAGCTACCTCTCCCACTCTCTCAAGAATCTCAATGGTCCTATGTATCGAGGACTCAATTTCCCTTTCTTCCCAAATCGCATGATACCCTTACTCGGTGATATTTTTAGAAATACTGCATCACCAACCTCAAACTCGAGTGGCTATCTACGCACATCCGCCTAGCTTTTCTGTCTACTTTGTGCAGCCCGTAACCTCTCACATATGAGTTTCACACACTGTACGGCTTAATCAACAAGCTCGAGAGCATTTATCTTTCTGTCACCGACTTCTTCCCAAGCTACAGGGGATCTACACCTCCTACCATATAGAGCCTCAAAAGGTGTCATTCCAATACTTGCATGATAGCTGTTATTGTATGCAAACTCTGCTAGGAGCAGGTGATCATCCCATGATCCCTTAAAATCCTTCGTACACGCCCTCAACATATCCTCTAGGGTTTGAATAGTCCTCTCTGACTGACCATCTGTCTGAGGATGATAGGCGGTACTGAAACTCAATCGAGATCCCATGGACTCCTGAAACTGGGTCCAAAATCTAAAAGTAAATCGAGAATCTCTATCAGAAGCAATACTCACTGGAGCCCCATGTAATCTAGCTATCTCGCTGACATACAGCTCAGCTAAGGCATCCACAGTATCTGTGCTCTTGATGGCAAGGAAGTGGGCACTCTTAGTCAATCTATCCACTATAACCCATATAGCGTCACGACCTCTTCGGGTCCTCGGTAAACCCATAATGAAGCCCATAGTGACATGCTCCCATTTCCATGTAGGTACAGGTAAGGGCTGTAGTAGTCCTCCAGGCTTCCGATGCTCAGCTTTAACTTGCTGGCATACTAAACACCTGGCCACATACTCTGCCACGTCTCGCTTCATACCACTCCACCAATACACCTTTCTCAAGTCTCGGTACATCTTAGTACTCCCTGGGTGCATGGTGTATCGTGAGCAGTGGGATTCTCTCAGTATCTGTATCTTCAGGGTATCATTGTCCGGTACACAAATCTGTCCTCTGAACCTCAATAATCCATCCTCACTGATGGTGAGATCCGACTGCGAACTCTACTCAGCTTGGCTAATCATATCTATCAATCTCTGATCACTACGCTGCCCAGTTCTAATCTGATCCATGATCCTGGGCTCTATTCGCAAGCTAGCCACAAATCCAGTCTCTATCTCTTTAACTCTAATCCGAAGTTCGGTAAACTGCTCCAGTAAATCCCATTCCCTGATCATCATAGCAAATATCATACTCTTCCTGCATAGGGCATCAGCAACTACATTCGCCTTGCCCGGATGATATAGAATCTCGCAGTCATAATCCTTAAGGAGTTCCATCCATCTTCTTTGTCTCATGTTTAACTCTTTCTGATCAAAGAGATATCTCAAACTCTTGTGATCAGTGAAGATCTGGAATCTTTCCCCATATAAGTAGTGTCGCCAGATCTTCAAAGCAAATACCACAGCGGCTAACTCCAAATCATGCGTGGGGTAATTCCGCTCATGGTCTTTCAGCTGTCGCGATCCATATGCGACCACTCTTCCGTGCTGCATAAGCACACACCCCAATCCTTGATGAGATGCATCACTATACACCGAAAATCCTCCTGATCCCTCAGGAATAGTTAACACAGGTGCCGTTGTCAACCTCCTCTTTAATTCCTGAAAACTGAGCTCACACTGATCATCCATATAAATGGAGTCTCTTTGTGCGTGAGCTTAGTCAAAGGGGAGGCAATCCGGGAAAATCCTTCCACAAATCTTCTGTAATACCCTATCAAACCAAGGAAGCTTCGTACCTCAGTAACTGTCCTCGGTCTCTCCTAATTAAGCACAGCCTCCACCTTGCTTGGGTCCACTGATACTCCTTCCTCTGAAACTATATGACTAAGGAAAGCTATCCGATCCAGCCAAAACTCACACTTATTAAGCTTTCCATATAATTGCTTATCTCGGAGTATCTAAAGTACTAACCACAAATGCTGTGCATGCTCCTCATACGACTGAGAGTACACCAGGATATCATCAATAAAGACTATCACAAATTTATCCAGATAGTCTCTGAACACCTCGTTCATCAATCTCATAAATGCTGCAGGGGCGTTCGTCAATCCAAAGGACATCACCAGAAATTCATAATGGCCATACCTCGTCCTGAAGGCCGTCTTTGGAATATCTTCTTCCTTGATCCTCAATTGGTGATAGCCCGATCTCAAATCAATCTTAGAAAAGACTGATGCCCTTCTCAGCTGATCAAGTAGATCATCAATCCTGGGCAATGGGTATTTGTTATTCACCGTGGCTTTATTCAACAGCCGATAGTCTACGCATAATCTGAGACTACCATCCTTCTTCTTGACAAATAAAATCGGTGCTCCCCACGGTGAAATACTGGGCCTAATGAACCCTTGATCCAATAACTCCTGTAGTTGTTTCTTCAATTCCTCAAGTTCCACTAATGCCATCCTGTAGGGAGGTTTAGAGATCGGCTGAGTATCTGGTACCAAATCAATGGTAAACTCCAGCTCTCTCTGGTGGTAAACCTGGCAATTCATCTGGGAAAACATCCGAAAATTCGCAAACCACAGGTATATCCTTAATCCTCGGATGTTCCCGCTCATCGTCTGAGATGAGTGTCTCATAACCTTCACATGAACAATCATATTTAATATTCTCCAAAATAATATCAAAATTCTCAAATTAATTACTAGAATTCCACATATTCATTTCCTCAATATCTCAATCGTACACTGTAAGGTTCAGGTAGGGAGAAAGTTACAACCTTAGTGTAGCAATCTAAGCTCACTCGATTGGCTGCCAACCAATCCATTCCCAAAATTACATCAAATCCATGTATATTCAACATGATTAGATCTGCTAACATCCCTCTATCTCCCACCTTTATCTCACATCCTGTACAGATTAACTCAGTTCTCTGGGATTCACGCATAGGGGTATTTACATGTAGTATAATTCTAGAGGTTTAAACTTCAAGTTTAATCTACATGCAAAATGCTCAGAAATAAACGAATGCATGGATCCTGAATCAATCAACACATGAGCCTTATGATTACAGACAAAGAGTGTACCCCTTATAGTTTCTGCAGAAGTGTCAGCAGTCCCTTATCTAGGGCAAACACACGACCCTGGGTAACAGGTCTCTTTCCTTTCTCTGCAGTAGTGGCCGTCTCGGGGGATTCACTCTCTGAGGTTGTTGTCTAGTGGGCTCCAATACATGTGGTTTCTGAGGTTGAGGGCAATCCTTCACCATGTGACCCATGTCTCCACATCTAAAACATCCATGGATCGACCCCGTACAACTTCCCTCATGCATTCGGCCACAATTTCTGCAAAACCTTGTCTCTGGCCTGACATCTCGAGGGGTCTCTCTAATGTTAGGGTACCCTCTGGGTCTCTCTAATCTGCCCTTCCGTACCTCAATCCTTCCTCTTCTGAAGGAACCTCTCCGAGCCTCTGTTTGGAAAATCGCTGGCCTTTTGCCCTTATCTCTATTCACCGCTCTGAGCTCATTCTGGGATTGTACCATTTTAATTCCTCTTTCAATCTCTTGTGCTCGTCTCAGAGCATCTCCAAACTCAGTAATACATAGCCCTATCAATCTATCTCTGATGATGGGCTTCAATCCATACACAAATTTCTCTGTGCGGAGCTCTTCATTCTTAAAGGTCTCTGGGTCATATCTCAATAGCGCTGTGAATTGGCTCTCATAGTCATCCACAGACATGTCACCCTGTACCAAACTCAAAAACTCGGCCTGTTTCTTTCTCTGGGCGGCTCGTGGTACATATTGGGTCCTAAAGGCTGTCTGGAACTCTTCCCAACCAATCACATCCTGGCGGGACATCAGAATACCCTGGGTAGTACCCCACCAATCTCGAGCTCTCCCTTTCAACATATAGATACTCATACTGACCCTCTCGACATCGGTACACCCCAGATAATCAAATATAATTCTCAGCTCCGTCAGCCACTCCTCAGCCTCTGTAGGATCCTTCCTTCCCCTAAACGCGGGTGGATTCGTCTTCAGAAAATCCTTCAGTCGGACCATACTTCTATCATCAGGCTGAGTGACGAGAGGTATTGGGGGTATGGGAGGTCCTTGTGGTGGTGTAGGAGTAGTACCCGAGGCATTAACTCCAAAGTGTTGAGCGAATAACGCTGCCATCTGCTCAAAACCTTGCCTCACATCGGTCTCAATCCGATTAAATCGAGAGTTAGGACTCTCTGGTTGTGGAACAGGTGGCAGAGGGGACTCTGCCTGCCTCCTCGAACGACCTCGTCGTCCACTCATTCTCTATCTTAACTCGTCCCCTGCGCGTACATATCAGAATTGATTGAAATCTCAATCCTCAATTTCAGCTCATGACCAGACTATTACAGACACTTGGGATGTATTCTATTTCACTTAACCGATACTGACAGTACTAGACACCCTAATATCTGATACCAAGAAAACTCTGTCACGCCTCGGAAGTGCGGAAAATAGGGCAAATTTAAAACTTTTTACTCATTAATTCACAATTAAGGGTGCATTCCTGTGCAGTGTCATACATCATCATAATTATCGTGCCTCAGGATCTCATCATAATATAGTGTATATTGTATCATATACATTACTCAATTTCAAGTTAATTAATCCTAATACATCCCATACAATGTTATACATCAAGTGTCTACAATTACAGTAATTGTCTGGGTACATGAAAAGATAAAAGATACCTCAAAATACAATATATGGCCTGGAGCTCAAGTCCTCCACTAGCCACTACTCCGTACGTCGCAGGAAAACCCTTTTCACTTGAAGAGATCTGGGGGGAAAGAAAACAGGTTGAGCTTCTAAATCGCTCAGTAAAGGGGGTAAGGGACTCATTTCATAAACCAAAATGCACATCACAAAATATTTATTTGTATGTGAAACTCATTAATCTCATTTGAAAATCATAGCATAAAAGTACTCAAAACAACATTCTCATGTCTCAAATCATGTGAAAACATGATGTAAAAAGCCTCAGTCTAGAGCAATAACAAAGCATGTGAAAATAATGCAATAAACGCTTTCTTAAATACGTGATAAAATCACTATAATAATAATAATGCACGTGGCGCAGCCACTAAACACACGTGGCATAGCCACTGATTTAAATTCACACGTGGCATAGCCACTGATTTAACTTCACACGTGGCACAGCCACAGAATAGGGTTTCTCACGTGGCAACGGCCACCAATTAGGGTTTCTCACGTGGCAACGGCCACCAAATGGGGTTCTCACGTGGCAACGGCCACCAATAGGGTTTCTCACGTGGCAACGGCCACCAAATGGGGTTCTCACGGGGCAACGGCCACCAAATGGGGTATCACGTGGCAACAGCCACCAATAGGGTTTCTCACGTGGCAACGGCCACCAAGTATACGTGGCATAGCCACAGAATGGGTTATTCTCACGTTACCAGAACGGAGAAGAATCGAGCTTACATGCTACCAGAGCAATGCCCGGTGTGTACTCAAAATTACACACCTAAGTCTTATTACATAAGACTGGTTTGCCTTCACATAGAACTCATAGTGGTTTTTCTCTTGTAAAACTTATTTGAAACCGTTTTGTACTCAACACAAAACATATTGAAACCGAGTCCCAACCGGCAAAACACGCACACATTTCTCAAATCTCGATATTGCCTTAACGTAGAGCCCAATTCATTACTCACACAAATTCGACAGTTTATAAAGCAATTTCACACTCAGCTTATAAACGCATAAAACAATGGGCTCCAACCGGCTATAAAAACCGTGTGCAATTATAACTCAACACAACACTCAACATGCTTGTTTTATAAACCACAAATCATGCTATAATAGTTTACAAATCACATACACAAATGGTTTAGATTTCCCTTACCTCTTTGCACCTCGTATAGTGCAATCGTTTGCCCCGTATCACGGACTAGCCCGCATTCCACTCTGGAACTCCCGAGCTGTCTAAACGATGTTAAAACATCAATACTCAATTATCTCATCAACCTCAATTCCCAAAATCGAGCATGATTGCTCATAACACCTCAAATCTCTTAATTCTCTAACTCTACCCCAAACTACACTCTCGTTCACAACATCTCAACGTTCTACATTTCTCATGCCAATTATCTATGCTAATTCACCACATTGTCTAAATTTCTATTTATAGCTCAAATTCCCAAAATTGCTAAATATCATTATCACTCCAACCACATTGCAATTTCATCAATCCCTAATCATTTTTCAGCTATTTCAACACAATGACAACCACCATTATCATCAAAATCATCTCAAATATCAAGATCGAGGTTTAGAAATTACCCAAAACTTGTGGAGAGCTTATCTCTTGCCTCGATTCGATCCGTCTTTCGATTTTCAAGTATGTTGTTCTCCCTTTGATGAGGAACAACTTTCCTTCTTGCCACAACTTCTGATTTGGCCGAAAATGGGTGCTTTGGATGAGTGAGAAAGCTAGGTTTCGGTAAAAATGGGGGTTGGAAGAGAGAGAAAGTGAGATTGCAGGAGAAAAATAGGGGTTCCTTATATAGGCTGAGGGTAGGAGATCGATCTGGCTCTTGATGAGATCGATCTGCATTTGAATTTTTGGGACGATTTGGGGCAATTTATGCCTAGGAGATCGATCTGTCGAGGGGTGAGATCGATCTCTTTATGGCTTTATGAGATCGATCTGCTCCTTGAGGAGATCGATCTTCTCCCAAACAGAATCATTTGGAGATCGATCTCTTCCTCATGAGATCGATCTTCTCTCAAACAGAATCATAAGGAGATCAATCCTCTTCCATTGGAGATCGATCTGCTCCTTAAATTCCTCCTTCCTTGTCATTTTTAACTCACCAGATCGATCTCTCCTTCTCCCAGATCGATCTGTCTTCATAACTTCATACTTATTTTAAACACTTAACATATAAATCTCCAATTATCATTCCCCAATTCACTTAGCTCAGTAAATTATACTTCATGTTCATATTACATAATTAAAATATGTCTGAAATTCTCAGATCTCACAATAAGAATCGAGTCTCATACTCGTCCACTGGCAAACTCCCCTAGTTCAGTCCCAAAAACTCAGCCTATAATTTTCGTTGTGCGGTATCGGGGAAAAATTACCTCTTAAAGGTATCCCGAAATATCTCCCAACTAATATTTGTATGTCGGGCTCTCAATATGGGTCTGGTAGACTTCCACCAATGCTCTGTAGCTCCCTTCAGTAGGAACGTAGCAAATGCAACCATCTCCGATATAGTACACTCGAAAAATCTATAAAGCTTCTCCATCTCAGCTACCTACTCCTCAGCAGCTACAGGGTCCTTGACCCCACTAAAAGATAGAGGTCTAAACTTTTGGAACTCTCGTAACCGATGCAGATCACATCCGTACCCTAATCCACTACTACCTGAAACTGGTGGGGGTGTAGGAGTATCTACAATCCTCGGTGCATGTGCTCGCTGTGTAGGAGTATCAGGGGCAACTGCCTCTCCTGTCGCAGCTCCTGCCTCCTGTCCGTGCCTACTTGGCATCGTCTGTGTTAATATCTCTACTATCGTCTCTAGACTATGCTCTAATCTGGTAAAACGTGTCTCAGCACACTCTGGTGCCTCAGTAGCACCTGGAGTCTCATGGGTAGGTAATGGTTCGACAGCAGTTCGTCTCTCAGGCCTACCTCCACGGCCTCGAGCCTACCTCTCATACCTTTACCACTATAAGTAATTGCCACATAGGCAAAGTTCTTGTATTCACAATCATGAATTAGTCCGTCTCTCATCTGGTATACACAGTTATATCTAAACACAGCACAATACTATGGGGATGTACACTTTCCTATTTTCTAACACTGACTCACGTAAGACCAACCTCTTCTCTGATACCATTCTGTCACGACCGTTATCCGTGACTTAACCAAAACCACTACAAATTTTTCGTATTTTTAACTTACCTTTCCTCTCTTCAATGGTTGGGTTGTGATTCGATGTTAGCTTCCTCGCATACCATATCATCCATTTTACATACGTGTAAATATACTGTTACTGACTGTAACTTCTTTCATAATACATGTGAGATCATATAAAAGCTAATACCAACACATTCCCCATAATATATATCGTATACATCACTGTGTTGTTTCTATGTTTAGATATATAACCGTACAAAATATGTATACCTGTCGATCGATAAGAAATAGTGGTAGACAACAGGAATACTATCCCTCAAATGCTCTCACTCTACTGCTGATGCTCTGTAGAGAGATGTAAAGAAAGGGGAGTGAGCATACAACGCACTCATTAAGGAAATCAGGCAAGCAAGTAGACATCTACACTATCTACTTAAATTAATGCTATGCCTCAAAATGTCATTTCCTCAACTCATTTTCAAAGCATGTCTTTAAAATATATATATATACTTGTACAGAATAAATCCCATGTACAGAAATCATGCTTTCTTTCTCAAATGTAGGCATGTAGTGCAAAATAATGCATCTTTATAATATCACAATGCCTTTAGATAAATCATGCCATGTATATTTAAATCACAGTAAATATGGCATTTAAATCATTCACAATAATCGGATTTCGACCCATCCCTCAGGTCTATTCGTAATTAAATCAATAAATCAGGTGATATATCATGTGAGACTCTGTGGTGAAATGCAAATAGTATCCTGTACTATGGCCATATCCAACAATGGTGATCCCAAGCTGCACGGAATCCTAGTGTGCGGGGCATCGTGCTGCAATGGGAGGGGGGTCAGTCCATCACAACCGCTAGCTATATCCTCCTCAACTCCACAACACCACATGGTACAGTGTACTCCATGCCACTCGCATGGTACAACGTACTCCGTAGACCCTACATCACAGTCGGGGTTCCTGCTATAGGTCATAGCCTTCAAACCATAAAATATCATACCACATCTCTAAATCCACATGCGAACCTCTCATAGTGTGACACTCAGTCTACATGAGGAAATCAAGCATGGTTTTCAACATGTATTATATATCACATATAGTGCGCGCCTTTGAGCGCGACTCACAGTCGACACTCCGCTCAAACACTGTTTCACATCACAAACTCAACTCTAGTGTGAGTAAACCTCAGCAACTAGGTCAATGCATAATTCATGTTTCAAATCAATGTACGAGCAATAGCTCGAGTACCATGCTATGCATAATATCATCAAATCAAGTACAAGCAATAGCTTCATAAATCATGAAAAATTGAGTACGAGCAACGCTCTAGCACTCTGTCATGTATCTCATGTAAAATTTGAGTACGAGCTAATCGCTCCAGCACTCTCTCATGCATAAATCACATATAATTGAGTACGAGTAATAACTCCAGCACTCTATCATGCATGTCATGGAAATCTAGTGCGAATCACAATGCAGTACTAATATATGTGGAAAATATATGAAATCAAGTGCTAACTGTGCTCTAGCACTATTTATTCTCACATAATTCGATAGATGGCTCTTTAAAAAGGGATGATTTTCAAAACATCAAAATCAGCAGTATAAAGTGTGCTTAATTCACATCAACCTTAAAATCATTAGCCCACCTATTTATTCTTCTGCTAAACAGCAGTAAAACACTCAAAATGGTGGTTTTCATGCTTTTTACAACTTTTCATAAAAGTTGACTTTTTTCCTAACTAAGGGCAAAATCATAATTTCCCACTGTCGGGTCACAATAATGATTATTCACTTTCTCTGAGCCTCATAGTTTTTAAGTGAATGTAAAAGCAGATGAAAATACGTCCAGGTATCTCTAAATACTCACAAAAGTCCCTTACCTACAATCACTCGAGAAATTTTACTTTCTCAACGCTGCTCAATCCATCAGTCCGATTTGCTCCTCCAATAATTTCTAGAGCTGCATATAGCCATTTATCAACTTAATTATACTGTTCCTACTGTATTTCACATTAAATACAGTTAATTTCCTTTATTGGGCTTTAATAAACCTTAATGGGAATAACTATGCCTTAAGCCCATTTCCATTTTACTATTCATTTTCGTTGGGCCTATTGGGCTTGTGGGGCTCACCAACTCTTATTGGGCTTATCCTAGACCCATTACAACATATTGGGCCTAAAATAATTAAGCTTGGCCCATTGGACCTCTCGGCCACATGCCATGGCCAAGAGCATCCCATGCCGTCGATCACACCATGGCATGCCGTCCATGTCCATTTGTTTAGCCAAATTCACTTAGGCATTTTCACAAACACTTGGTCGGCATGTCTTAAGCCTTTCCTATAGTTCATGTTGGCATTTTATCAAACACCTTATGTGCCAATATCATACCACCATCCATATGAACAAATTGATTATAACTAACCATGTGATAATCATGTATTCATGCATATCCACCTATGCATGTCTTAAAATCACATGGGTATTTATCAAAACTCATATACCAACTTTCGGCCATCACATGTTCATAGTGTTTTCATGTGTTTCAATCCATAAAATATATGCCAATATACTTAAAATCATTAATACATTAACATATATGAATTTGGAAGCTTGAAAATATACCTAGTATTTGTGTTCACACTTGGTCGAAACTTTGAAGCCTCACGGTTCGCACACTATGACACCTTGATAGCCAATTCCAACATATGTCACTCTCCTCTCAATTTGGAACAACTTTCATGAAGATTGCAAGTTCCAAATATGCCTTTTTCGTAGTGATTTCTAGTGAGAGAAAGCTTAGAAAACTTTTCGGTTATGGTTTCTTCACTTTGACGAAAATGAAAGGATGAAGATGATTATGTGTTGGCTGGTATTTATAAGTTCATTACTTAGTCATTAAGCTAAAATCCAGCCACCTTAATTGACTTTCAAAAAGTTTAGGTAATGGTTATCATTTTAGACTTTGTTACCTTTCATTAATGGCTTTTAACTTATTCAAATGGGCTTTCAATTGGGCTTCTCGGTTTGGGCTTTTCCTTTGGGCTTTTGAGCTGAAATTTTTACTACCTATTAGGTCTTCAATTGTCTCAATATTGGGCCCACAAATTGGCCCAACAATTCGACCCATTGGGCTTTCCAAATTCAGCCCACACATATGATACCTTAATGGGCTTTAAAATTTCCAACTTTGGCCCATTGCGTTTTTATCCATTAAATTAAATCTGGAATCCTTTCGAATAAATTTTCCTTACTTCCGGGAATGATTATCTTGTATTCTGACCAAGAATATTTTTTCTTAATTTTTTCCCATACTTGGGTTAATTTTTAACCATGGTTAGTCAACTATGGTAAAAGTCCTCTTTTCTTAACTATAATTGATTTTTTCCTTAATCATACCAAGTTGACTTTTTCTCAAAATTTTGAAAGTGTCATATTTTATGTCTTACACTCTTGTCTTTATGTTTTAGCCATTTTTGGTAGGTAAATACACCCGAAACACCTTAAATACTTTAACTCGCTAAAAAGGTCCATTTTACCCTTTTTAGCTTTTACTCTCTTTCTCTGTGTTCGGAACTAAATCAAACTGACTTTCCTTCATAAGCTCTCTATATTTTCTCATTTTAAGTTCTTATTTTCAGTCAGAATGATTCAGATCCACTCGGTTTAGCCTATGACTCTTATAGCTCACATTAAGCTTTTTTTTGTAGCTTTTAAGTGTTAAAGCATTTCACTAACACTTAAATCTAGTAAATACTCTTCTTATGATTTAAATAACTCAATACATGTCTGTACATGTATAAATCATAAGGAACAAACTACATAAAAATACGAGTTTGACAGCTGAGTTGGTCTTTTGTGAGTCAGTACTAATAAGTAGGAAAGTTACATCCCCATATTACTGTGCTTTTGTTTAGATATAACTGTGTATACCGTGATTGACTTAGACTAATAAATGATTATGAACACAGGAAGTTAGGCATTATGCCTGTTACACGCCGAGGTAGAGGGGTAGGTACACGTGCTAGAGGCCGTAGGGGTAGGCCTAAAGGCCGTGTGGAGCCACAGACTGACCAGGCTCCACAAGACCCTTCTGAGAGATCAGGGGATACAGAGGCACGCTTCGCTAGGATAGAGCAGAGTATTGTGAGCCTCGTGATAATTATATTTTTAATAGAATTATTTGTGCTTAATTTCCTAATTAATTATTTAAATCCTCATATTATTTTATTAATTTATTTAATTAAAATTCTTTAATGTGCAGATAAAATAAATCTGGATGAAACTTAGTCGTTTCAGTCAAAATTGGGATGAAAACAAGCTAAAGGAGATCGGACCACTTCTAATATGCAGACCGAGTCACTAGTCGTCTAGACACGCGTGATGCCAGGTGTCCGTATTTTATTCGCTCCGAAACGATAATATCGACAGACACCGTGCCAACCTTCTAGAAGACACATGTCGGGCCACATCGCACAGCCAATTGGACAAAAAGACGAGTGACATGGAAAAATCTACTCTGCAGCAAATCAAATGAAGACAAGTGGCCAAACAATGCCAATTCATCTAGGATGAAAAAATTACCATTGTACCCCAAGTGTGTGTATAAATAGAACATGATGGTAATTGAAAGATCAAGTAGTGTAGAATTTAGGAGTAGTGTAGTTTAGGGTAAATTAGTTTGTAGAAGTAGATAAGGTAGAATGGATATAGTGCTAGGTAAAATTTTTCTAGATTTTAGTTTTTTTTTACTTTTCACGTAATGTCTTTCTTTTCTTTTCAGCCACCATTTTTTCATTGTTCATTTTGGTTTTCACAAGTTTTCTTCCTCTGTTAATTTAACATTTTAATGTTTATGAATAATGTCATTCTTTCTTTTCTTTATATCAGTGTTACTATTCGGCTTATTTTAGGTGTGATTTTCTTTTGTCTACTATTCATATTTGTCATGACCCTTTTCATCCTCTTATTACCGAAAATCTCAATAAATGTTTCACATTTATTCCTTTCTCTACTTAGTCGTGAACAAACTTACCACTACACTGTTGGGCTGTGAGTCAATAATAATTCACTTGCAATGTCCATTCTCAGTTAATAAAAGTGATGTCATACATTTGAACATTAATCATTCATTTATACAAAATATGAATTCTGACATCTACATCCCCCATAATTACATTTCAAATGACTACTGTGTTTTTACATTGTTTAGATACAAAAAGGAATCACTGTGTATATACCTCTGAGTGATGGAGATGCAGCGGATGTCTTAACCAAAATGCCTCAATCCTCACTGGGCTAATACGCACACTCTATAGGAGGGGGAAAATAGAGATGGATGAGCAACCACACGCTCAGTAAGGCAATAATGCAAGCATGGTAGATAACTACTCTATCTACATGCTGGTAATGTTATGCATAAATCTTTTATAACAAGAGCATGAGGAATTAAAACTATCCCATATGAGTATACATATATCATGTATTTAAAATCATGGAAATTGGCATATAAAACATGGTACAATCATCATGTACAAATCATCTCATCCTCATCAATCATCAAATCTCATAAAAAGGGAAATTCGTTAAAGAAACATCCCTTTTGATTATCTTATTCTCAATACAACAAAATCTCATCAAATCATTTCACAATCACAACATCATAACCATTTCCCAAATCAAATCCCACAAGGCTCGACCCCTCCCTCGGGTCTACCCTGGACAAGCAAAATCAAACTCAAGTTTTCAGAACCATGTTGTATTATATAAATCAAGCAAGGAGATATGTCACTATATCTCAACTGACTATGTTGGCCAACTATGTCACATATCACCCCAGACCACACAGATCCTGATGTGCGGGGTATCATGCTGGTACGAAGGTGGGTTAATTCTCCGCCAGACTTTTCTCATCAGTAACTCAACCACATGGTATATCGTACTCCATGTGATATATACGGTACATCGTACTCCGCAGACCCATAATATGGATTGGGGGTGCCTGCGGTAGGTCTTATCTACCCCATACCGAGTGAAACCTTTAGTCTCAAGTGCACGTGGGAGTACTCTTAATACCAGGTTCTAGCCCCTCATAGCCTTGCTGGCCCCTGTTGGGTTCCCTGTTTTAGGTCCTAGCCCCTCACCCTCACCCCACTCAAGAGGTCTGTTAGGCTTGTTGGGCTCTCTGAACACCAATCCGTATCACTCTCACCATGGCCTTATTCATACCACAGTGTGAAAATTAGCGCGAGCTACGCTCTAGCGCGAATTCATGCATCATAATAAATCACCTCGTACGAGCAACACTCTAGTACAACATTTATGCATAAAAATATGAAGAAACCACGTACGAGCATCGCTATAGTATGGTTATATGCATAAGAAGACCACTCAAAATCCACGTACACGCAAAAGCTATAGTGTGGTTTATAAATCATCGTCATAGTTTTAAACCAAAGTGCGAGCTAAGCTCCAGCACGTTTCAAACATATGAAAATATAAATATCCAGTGCGAGCTAGACTCCAGCACAGTTTAATTCACATAAACATGATAGGCGGCTCATAAGCATTCAAAAACTAAATCTTAAACACATTTAGCACCTCATATGTGCTATTACATAACATCATTCAAACACTAGCCAGCTTATCCCCCAATTTGCTTAAAACAAAGCAATATGTTTGGTGAAAACATTCAATTTATGCAATTATTAGCCTTACTATCCCATTTCTTTATAATACCACTTCAACAACCAAATCTCATGCAACTACTCGTAATAATTCCATACATTTTCAACCACATTTTCACAAACTCATGCACATTTCCAAAGCCCTATATACCCACATGTTCAAAATACGAGCAGCTACCTCTATATACTAACAAAATTCCCTTACCTGGAATCGCGTCGCGTGATTCCATTTTCTTAGCGCTCCTCACTCGTGCGATTCAATTCGTCTTCAATGAACTCTTCGAGAGTGCACATAATCATATTTCACATTATATTCAATCCATATAATAGGACATCGTGCATTCACTATAGTTGATTCGACCTATGGTTTCTATTAACGCTCATAAGGCCTCGTTTCATTTCTCGAGTCTATGGATTCCTTTTAGGCCTATTAACTCATTCCAAATCGATATTAAGCTCATAGTGTTCATATTTCATTGATTTCCTCACTATGGCATTTTATCAAGCATCTCATATACCTATCTTCATAACTTCTCTAAACTCACAATATAACTCCACATAACCATTTCAAATCACCTACATTACTCAAATGACAACTCAACCAATCCTATAAATCATCAACATACCCAATTTACACTTTCTCACTCTAGACTATATCCATTTTCTAGGTTATATGTGTTCCATTTCTTTCTAGATGATTTCTATCATCCATATACATGCCAATCAACTCCAAAATCAATAGAATAGATAATGTACTTGGATTGGAGTCTTAGAAGCTTACCAAATCTGGTTTCTCTTCTTGCTCCAAATGGAAAATGCTCATTTTCTCCTTCAATACCAACAATGAGGTTTTGGGTTTCAACTATGTTGTTCCCTTCCTCAAGATGAACAACTTGGTATCTAATAGCCTCCCCTCAATTCTTACTGAAAATGACTGATTTTAGAGAGATAAACTTAGGTTTTGGGTGAAAAATGGAAGGATGATGTTGTTTTCTCGAAATTTTTAGATTTAGCGCTCTTTTTATAGAAATAGCTTGAGGAGATCGATCTGCACTAGGAGGAGATTGATCTGCACTAGGAGGAGATCAATCTAGTCCCCCTTTTTCACGACATTTTAAGCATGAGATCGATCTGTCGAAGCTTGAGATCAATCTATTCCCAAACAGAGAGCTAAGGAGATCGATCTGTATGCTTAAGGATCGATCTTTTCATTACAGAATGGTTAGGAGATCGATCTAGCCCCATTGGAGATCGATCTGCTCTATTCCATTGCTTAAATAAAAGCATTTTGACTCTTCCAGATCGATCTCTCATCCTATAAGATCGATCTGGCCTTTATATTTTCCATATTTTCTGCAGTTTTTCTACTGTAACTTACACCAAAACATCCTTAATCTGTTGCCATAGTCATTTTTCTCATCCATCCACCTTTATGAATTGAAAATGGCATCCATTCATACCTTCTTCACATTGAAACTTATGTGCATTCCTTATATATCCAAAGGTATACTATATAAAACCAAATGGAAGCATTTATATTCATGCAACTTCCTTCCATTTACCACACTACTCATTTTGAGTTCCAATCACATTCATCACTTGTAAGAACTCATTTCTTCATATTCATGCACAATGAAACTTGTATGTACATTAAAAATAATATTACACATATGTACATCGAATCCATGAACTTACATCAATTATACTTTACATTACAAGTCCATACATATTTATTTGATCCAATTACACACATTACAACTATACATATACGGGGTCTCACATTCTCCACTCCTTCAAGGAATTTGGTCATCCAAATTAGAACCAAGTCACTCTTCAAAAGGTTGGGGGTACTTCTCCCATATCAAGTTCTCCAATTCCCATGTAGCCTCTTCCACCGTGTGATGTTGCCAAAGAACTTTCACCAAGGGAATTGTCTTATTCCGTAACACTTTCTCTTTTCTGTCTAATACCCAAACTGGCTTCTCAACATATGCCATGCTCTCATTGAGGTCCAACGGCTCATATCTTATCACATTTGTCAGGTCTGGGTGATACTTTCGAAGCATAGAGACGTGGAAAACGTTGTGGATATTTGCCAAGTCCGGTGGTAATGCTAGCCTATATGCCTTATCTCCTACTCTCTCCAAAATCTCGAAGGGTCCGATATATCTAGGGCTCAGCTTGCCCTTCTTACCGAACCTCATAATACCCTTTGAAGGTGAAACTCTCATAAATACAGACTCACCCATATCAAACTTTAGAAGTTTCGTCTCTTGTCAGCATAACTCTTTTGTCGACTCTGAATTATCTGTAATCTCTCACATATCAACTGGACGTCCTCAGATGCCTGCTGCACTAAGTTCGGAGTAAAAATCTGTCTGTCACCAATCTTTTCCCATCTAATGGGGGATTGACACCTACGTCCATACAGTGCCTCATAAGATGCTATTCCGATACTCGCATGATAGCTATTATTATAGGTGAACTCGACTAACTGCAGGTGGTAATCCTAAGAGCCTCCAAAATCCAGCACACACGCTCTTAACATATCCTCGAGGGTCTGTATAGTCCTCTCTGACTGCCCATCTGTTTGAGGATGAAAAGTGGTACTAAAACTCAGTCAGGTCTCGAGCGCCTCCTGAAAATGTTCATAAAAATAGGAAGTGAAGCGAGAATCCCTATCAGAAAAAACGCTCACTGGAACACCATGTAGCCGTACTATCTCTAGAATATATAGGTTCGCCAACTAACTCGGAGTATCGGTAGCTCTCATAGCTAAGAAATGGGCTGACTTAGTCAACTGATCCACAATAACCCATATGACATCATGACCTCTACCGGTCCTCGGCAATCCCATCACAAAATCCATGGTGACATGCTCTCACTTTCAAATCGGTATCGGTAGAGGCTGCAATAATCCTACAGGCTTCTGATGCTCTACCTTCACCTGCTGAAAAATGAGACACTTAACGACATATTCAATAATGTCTCTTTTCATACCAGACCACCAATAAACCTTTCAAAGGTTTTAATACATCTTAGTACTGCTCGGATGTATCATGTACTTCGATGAGTGAGCCTTTGATAATATTAACTTCCTGATCTCAAGATCCTCAAGAACACATACTCTGCCCCTGAACCTCAACAAGCCATCTGTACTCAACTCAAAATCACTACCCATACCTATCTATATCTACCTCAGCCAATCGATGCATCGTCGATCGCTCTGCTGGGCCTACTAAATACAGCCAATCAACTCTGGCTCTAATCTCATACTAGCCATAATATCCAATTTCTCCGATACAGGTGAGGTTACATCCAAACTGAGGTTTGCAAAGTGTTCCAACAATTCATGCTCTCATACCATCATATAAGAAACTAACCCAAGGTTCTTCCTGCTCAAAGCATCGACAACTACATTTGCCTTACCCGGGTGGTACATGATTTCACAATCATAGTCCTTCAGGAGTTCGAGCCATCTCCTCTGTCTCATATTCAGCTCTTTCTGTGAGAATAGGTACTTAGGGCTCTTATGATCTATGAACACCTAAAATTTCTTACAATAGAGATAGTGGCGCCATAATTTTGAAGCAAACACCACGGTCGCCAACTCCAAATCATGTGTTAGGTAGTCCCTCTCGTGATCTTTCAACTGTCTAGATCCATAGGTAATTACCTTCCCATCCTACATAAGCACATAACCCAATCCCTGGTGTGATGCATCTGTATACCCTGCCAATCTCGATAATACTGTCACGACCCAAACTACCCAAAAATCAGAGTTAATTTTTCGCGTTTTGTTTATTTACTTAAATTCTTACCTGTCCTCGAATCGTGACCACACTCCACTAATAATTGGGCTGTGCATCAATGTCAGTCCCACCATACATTTACCATCTAACTTATTTCTTCTCCAGTCATTTATAATTGTTTACATTAATTATACATCCCCTAAAGTTACTTATAAACATGTTACTGTGCTATGCTTATGTAGATACAATATGTACAAGTGTATATACCTTATGTTGATGGGCAGCAGCGGATATCCGAAATACAGTACTGAGTCACCTCAACATCTACTGAAGATTATCTGTGGGAGAAAATGAAAGGGGTGAGCACATCAAGCTCAGTAAGGCAATCATACGAACAAGTAGGTAACCATACTACCTACATGAACGTGGTGCCATGCATAAACCACCCTTTCTCCACACATTTTAAAACAGATGATATGAGTTATGATGTTATGTAAATCAAGTTTGCACGAAAAATTCAACATGCAATTATTTCAAATCATTTCTTTCTCATTTAAAAATTTCACAATAAAGTCAGGACTCGACCCCTCCTTCGGGTGATCCTGACTCACACAAAACCATGAAAATCGGTTTACATCACACATGGGTTTAAAAAGCATGGAAATAGCATCATGCACATTTAATTTAAAACCCAGTTTGATCTCATCAAAATCGTCGACATGCGAGACTAGGCAATATCTGTATATCGGCAATAACCAGGACTATGGCCATATGTGTCCTCGGGAGTTCCTCAGCTACACGGATCCTAGTGTGCGGGTTCTCACCATGATCGGGAACCGTCCGGGAGGTGGGTCACTCCATCTCGTCGGTCTTATCCGATCCCATACATCCGAAGATGCCAACGTATCACAAAGATACAACGTATCACAAAGATACCACACGGTACATCGTACTCCATGCTACTTGCACGGTACATCGTACTCCGTGGACCCTCAGCCTTATCCCTCTTTCGGGCTCATCAGCTGGACCTCCAACCCTTATCCCTCTTTCGGGCTCATCAGGTTGTTTTAACATTAAATCGTATTGCCATGTCTCAAAATGCACGTGCAAGCCTATTTAATCGGTGACACACAGTCTACCCGATGCTCCAAGCACGGCTCATCGCATGTTCTCATAAAATCAGTGCGAGCAATGCTCAGCACTCTCATCAAATCAAGTAAAACTAGTGCGAGCTAGGCTCTAGCACTCTGTCTTAAAAATCATATAAAAATATGGTGCGAGTTAGACTCTAGCACCCTGTCACGAAAATCATATATATATATATATAAAATCTGGTGCGAGTTGGACTCCAGCACCTATGCATGTAAAACTCTAGTGCGAGCTTTCGCTCCAGCACTAATGCATGCATCACACAAATCAAAATATCGTGCGAGCTGAGCTCTAGCACGTCACATGTCAATAAAAACACGTAGGCGGCTCTGTTTCCTCAAAACAGTTTTTTCAAAACAATTATATCGTTGAAAGTATGCAATGCTGTACATTTTCTTTCAAGGTTAGCCAGCCTACTCATGCATGCATTAAAATGTCTCCAGAACGAGCAGAAACCTCTTATTCTTGCTCCTCCCAAATTTTTCCTAAATTGTAAATATTACCCTTAATAAGGGTATTTTTGGTAATTTACCCCTTCGGGGCACTAAAATTATTATTTGACCTCTAGACCCATCAGATAATTTTTAAAGACTGCATATGAACTTGAAATTTTGTAAAGTTTACCTCTAGCAGTCCGTAGAATTCCCTTACCTTATTTTCCTGTCGAGTCTGACCTTTTCTTTTCCACTGTTGTCTCGTCGCGCAGTCCGATATGCTCTCAATCAAATCTTCGGAACTGTGTATAATTATTCCTCAGGTCAGATATTGTACAATTTAATTGTATTTCCTATTTTCTTGGCTTAATTTAAATCATTTGCCCCTTTACCCCTATTGGGCCCGATTGCACCTTAATGGGCCTTAATCGGCCTTAAGCCCGTTTTCCACTTAATTTTCACTTTATCGAGGCCTATTGAGCTCATTGGGCCCACCAATAATTTATTGGGGCTCGTTCTAACTCTCGAATAGCTAAATTTATTATTTACGACAATTTATCTAAATTTCCATAATTTAATTCAATTTATGCGAAATTTAAATTCGAAACACACAACGATGTAAATTGTCATAAATAAGGGTCACTTACCCGAGATTCCATGCTAGTACGAAATTCGAGGCTGTCTCGAGCTCTCTTTGGATGCCAATCGTCGAGCTACACAATTTTATAATTTTTCGGGTAAATTTCCAGTCGAAAATTAATTAAATAAAATATTCCAAAATTTAAATCGATCAATTTGACCGCTTATCGACTTACCCGAAACTCGATTGCATCACTGGAATTTTCCCCAATTTTTCCTCTTTTTTTCCCTTTTTCTTCCTTTTTTCCTCTCTTTTTGGCTGAACCGGTTCGGTCCGGTTCGGACCGGTTCAAACCACTGGTTCACTCCGGTTCGGCCGGTTCACCGCCTGTTCAAGGCCTTGCCGACCGGTACTCTGCCGGCTTCCACCGCCAGCAGCTCCGTGAGGTTGTCCGCAACTCGAATCTGGCCTCGGCTACGCCCAAGGCCGCCGGAAAGTCGCCTGTCCGGCTGTTCTCCTCTTCGCCGTCGGTACCCATTTCTTCTTCCGCTGTTTTCGACGTTTTTCGGCAGTTTCATCGGTCAGGGCCGCCACCAATAAGCTTGCCTGTGCCTGGGGAAGCTTCGGCTGGGGTCGGTCGGGCCTGAATCGCGCCGATCGCCGGCGATTCTCTCTCCCCCTCTCGGTTTCAGCTTTTCTCATTTTCGCCGTCGTTTTGCCGCCGTTCGGGCCTCTATGGGGCTGGTGGTGGCTCGGCCCTCGTCAGGCTTCCCTTCGTCGGCCTTGCCTGGTCGCCACCGGTCGTCGATCGTGAGGCTCCTCGATCGGCTGGTTTCCGTTTCTCTCCTTTCGCGTTTTTTCGCGTTTTCAGATTTTTTTTTCCAATTCTTTAATTTATTTTTATATATTTATTTATATTATATTTTAATCATTAAAATATATTTAAAAAATACTCAAATATCTCTCAAAATATCCTTAAAATTATTATTTAATTCTAAATTCTTTTATTTAATTTTTATTTAATTTATTTATTGTATTTTAACCTCTTTTCGGGTATAATTGCTCCGTATTTTCGGGATATTGTCCCGAATGACTTTTCGATATATTTTTCGATTATTTTCGAGATTATTTTTCCGAACTAAAAATTTCGATTAATCTCGATTAATTTCAATAAATTAATATCTTGATCAATTTAACCCAAAATAAATTTATTTCATCTTTATTGACCAAAATTTCTCAAATCCATATTTTTAATTAAATTTCCTTATCAAAATTATACCGACCTTCGATCTTTTGACCATTTTGTCCTTACACATGTTCGGGATTAATTTAACCCGACTTCCCTTCACGAATACTCATTCGTTTCATATTTTAAATAAATTCGGATCTTACAACTCTCCCCCACTTAAGGAATTTGGTCCTCCAAACTAGAACCAATTCATATGAGTCCATAGACTACTCCGGGTACATCAATCGTAGCATACTTCTTAATTCTCATGTGACCTTTTTTTCCGGAGTGTATTACTACCAAAAGACTTTAATTAGGGAGATCATCTTAAACCTCAATACTTTCTCTTTTCTGTTTAATGCCCGAATCAACTTCTTCAATATACTTATATTTGCATTAAGCTGAACTGTTGGATCTCATATCCTATCACCTATGATGGATCTGGATAGTATTTTTGAAGCATCAAAAGATGGGACACATTGTGGGTGCCTGCTTATTCAAGTGATAACGTCAACCTACAGGTCTTATCTTCCACTTGTCCAATTTCTCAAAAGATTCAATCCAGCGAAACTCAATTTACCTTCTTCCAAAAGTTCGCTATGTCCTTATTCTCTTAGGACAAGAAACATTTCAACCATACTAATTCACCCTCGGTGAATTCCAATACTTTCCTATCTGCTCTGAGGTGTTCTTAATCTCTCATCCTTAACTAAACATCCTCAGAAACTTATTATCCAAAGTCGAAAATAATTCTATCTGTCACCCACTTTTTCTTATCCAATTTGGGGAACAACCCTTACAGCTATACACTGCCTCATATCTCGTTATCCCGATACTCAAGTGGCAACTATCACTATTGGCGAATTCGATTTGTAACAACTAATCATCCCATGAGCATAAAAAATCAAGGGCACACGCTTTCATCGGATCCTCCAGAACCTGTACAGTCCTCTCTGACTGACCATCTGTCTGAGGATGGAAAGCTGTGCTAATACTCAGTCGGGTTCCCATAGCTTCCTAAAAATATCCTCAGAGGTGGGAAGTGAAGCGGGAATCCCTATCTGATACCATGCTCACTGGAACGCTACTTAATGTTCCACAATCTTCCTTACACATAATTCCTCATACACACTCTGAGTATCTGAGGAGTTCATAACCAGAAGGTGGGTAGACTTAGTTACTCTATCGACTATCATCCAAATAGCCTCGTAATTCACCTGGGTTCTCTGTAACCCATCATAAAATTCATGGAGGCTTGCTCCCATTTTTCGTGCCGTGTCGATATAGGTAGAGGCTGTAATAACTCTGCAGATTTTTAATACTCTACCTTATTCTGTTGACATACTAGGCACTTTTTCACAATCTCTAGCATGTCTCTTTCCATATCTGACCACCAATACCCTTTTCGAGATTTCAATATATTTTTATTACCTTTCGTATGCACTGTATATCCCGTAGAGTGAGCTTCTGACAATATCACTATCTCATCAACTGTGGTCTTGGGGAGCACTTATACTGTCTCTGAACCTCTCTGTAAATCATTATCATACTCCGTGAACTCTGTCACTGTACCCTTCTGAATCTGACCCACACTATCGACACCCTGCCGATCATTACGCTAAGCCTGGCAAATCCGGGCACTCTCATCCGGTTCTAATCTCAGGCTAGCTGTTACATAATCATTGTCATCATCAGAAGGGATCACATCATTATTGAGGTCCACAACTGCTCTAGCAGCTCACGCTCCCTAACCATCATATGTAATACCATCCCAAGGCTCTTTATACTCGAGGCATCAGCCATCACATTAGCCTTTCCTAGGTGGCATAATTTTCACAAATCAAAACCTCTCAGAAGCTCTAACCCACTATGTATTTTCATATTTGCCTCTTTCTGTGAAAACAGATACTTGAGACTTTATGATCAGTGCATATCCAAAATTCCTCATCGTGTACATAATAGTACCATATCCTCGGTACAAATACTGTTGCCAACTTTAAATCATGGGTCAGATAGTTTATTTCATGATCAAGGAGTTGTCTGGCTCAATGGCATCAGGAGTCCAAGAACAAGGGTGTTAACCCGAGTTCGAGCCTCTTAGGACTCGTTCTGAGGGGAAAAGGCCCTTAAGCAAGGATGACCCCGAATGAAACAAAGCCGTGAGGTCCAATGGGCCAAAGCAGACAATACGTGGATGTTGTTGACGTTGTTGCACCACCCGTTGTTAGACCACCATCGTTGTTGTGGGCCCAAGAGGGGTGGCCATGGTCGATGGCAGGGGTTAGCCGGGCAGGGGTCGGTCGTCACAATAAAAACGCGCGTTTTTATTGTGACGGCCGACCCCTGCCCGGCCAACCCCTACCATCGGCCATGGCCACCCCTCTTGGGCCCACAACAACGATGGTGGTCTAACAACGGGTGGTGCAACAACGCCAACAAGTCCAACGTATTGTTCGCTTTGGGCCTTCGGCTCGCACGGCTTTGTTTCATTTAGGGAAATTCCCTTCAGAACGAGTCCTCGGAGGCTCGAACCAGGGACAACACCCTTAGTTCTCACACTCCTTATGACAATGAGGGCTCATTGGCATAAGGAGTGTGAGAACTAAGGGTGTTGTCCCTGGTTCGAGCCTCCGAGGATGCGTTCTGAAGGGAATTTCCCTAAATGAAACAAAGTCGTGCGGGCCGAAGGCCCAAAGCGGACAATACGTTGGACTTGTTGGCGTTGTTGCACCACCCGTTGTTAGACCACCATCGTTGTTGTGGGCCTAAGAGGGGTGGCCATGGCCGATGGCAGGGGTTGGCCGGGCAGGGGTCGACCGTCACAATAAAAATGCGCGTTTTTATTGTGACGACCGACCCTTGCCCGGCCAACCCCTGCCATCGGCCATGGCCACCCCTCTTGGGCCCACAACAACGATGGTGGTCTAACAACGGGTGGTGCAACAACGTCCACAACATCCACGTATTGTCCGCTTTGGCCCATTGGACCTCACGGCTTTGTTTCATTCGGGGTCATCCTTGCTTAAGGGCCTTTTCCCCTCAGAACGCGTCCTAGGAGGCTCGAACTCGGGTTAACACCCTTGTTCTTGCACTCCTGATGCCAATGAGCCAGGCTCATTGGCATCAGGAGTGCAAGAACAAGGGTGTTAACCCGAGTTCGAGCCTCCTAGGACGCGTTCTGAGGGGAAAAGGCCCTTAAGCAAGGATGACCCCGAATGAAACAAAGCCGTGAGGTCCAATGGGCCAAAGCGGACAATACGTGGATGTTGTGGACGTTGTTGCACCACCCGTTGTTAGACCACCATCGTTGTTGTGGGCCCAAGAGGGGTGGCCATGGCCGATGGCAGGGGTTGGCCGGGCAGGGGTCGACCGTCACAATAAGTTCTTGCACTCCTTATGCCATTGAGCCAGTTGGCTCATTGGCATCAGGAGTGCAAGAACTAAGGGTGTTGTCCCTGGTTCGAGCCTCCTAGGACGCGTTCTGAAGGGAATTTCCCTGAATGAAACAAAGCAGTGCGGGCCGAAGGCCCAAAGCGGACAATACGTTGGACTTGTTGACGTTGTTGCACCACCCGTTGTTAGACCACCATCGTTGTTGTGGGCCCAAGAGGGGTGGCCATGGTCGATGGCAGGGGTTGGCCGGGCAGGGGTCGGCCGTCACAAATACCCTGCCAATCCCAAAAAAACTTCTGATCTCAGTAACTGTCTTGGGCTGTTCCCACTGTATAACTGCTTCGATCTTGGATGGATCCACTGATACCCCATCCTTCGACACAACATGGCCCAGAAATGAGATCTGCTCTAACCAAAAATTACACTTGCTAAGTTTTGCATAAACTCTTTCTCTCAGAGGGTCTGTAAAACTACTCTCAAATGCTCCTCATGATCTTCCCTGGACTTGGAGTAGACCAATATGTCATCAATAAACACATTCACAAACTTATCCAGGTATAAACATATCATTTATCAGTGCCAAAAATGCTGCGAGGGCATTCGTCAATCCGAATGGCATAACCAAAAACTCGTAGTAGCCATAACAGGTACGAAATGCTGTCTTGGGTACATCTTCACTCCTGATCCTCAACTGATGATATCTTGACCGCAGATCTATCTTAGAAAATACTTGGGCTCCACGGAGTTGATCCAACAAATCATCTATGCGCGAAAGAGAGTACTTGTTCTTAATGGTGGCCTTATTCAACAACCGGTAATCTATACATAGTCGGAGGCTTCCATCCTTCTTCTTTACAAATAGAACCGGTGCTCCCCAATGTGAGACACTCGGTCTAATGAACCCTTTCTCCAGCAACTCTTGCAACTGCTTCTTTAGCTCTTCCAACTCTATCAGAGCCATTCTATAAGGTGGTTTTGATATCGGCTCTGTACTAGGCACTAACGCTATGCAAAATTCCATTTCCCTTTCAGGTGGTCGTCTTGGTAACTCATCTGGAAAGACATCAAAATAATCCACAATCACAGGGATGTCCCTCAATTTCGAGTGTGCCTCATCTATATCAACCACGTAGGCAATGAACCCTTCATAACATTCTTTCTATTGTTAGTAACATAACCCATCACATAAATATTCATCATAGATAAATAAATTCATCTCTCACACAAATTAAACAAAATCATACTCTTTTCATTTATCATGGTTATATCATTTATTTTCATCAAAGTTTACAATAAGATTATCTAATCCTGAAAACATCAATGACTTAGCATGGTAATCCATAACAACATGATTGGTAGCCAACCAATCCATTCCTATTATTACATCAAAATCATTCATGTTCAATAAAATCAAATTGGCTATCATTTCCTTCCCCTCTATCTTTAACTTACAATCTCTACATACATGCTCGGTCAATTGACTATCATTCATGAGTGTGGAAATCATCAACATTTTATCCATCAATGTAGGTTTCACATACTTCAACAATTTATGTGCAAAGGAAGGTGATATGAAAGAATGCATGGCATCAGGATCAAATAATACCAATGCTTCTAAATCAAAGATTCAGATGGTACCTTTAATCACATCCGTCGATGCATCTGCATTGTCCTGGTCCAGTGCGTGCACCCTTCCTCTGATCACACCCACAACCTGTTTCCCTTTTTCTCAGCTGTAGCCCTCCTCCTCGGGGCCGCTGTCTCAACTGGAGCTCCCTTAGGCTCCTTGCCCTTCTGTAGGGCAATCTCAACCATCTCGATACAATATCTCAAAATATGTCTAGGCTTCCCTCGCCTAAAACACGAAACATGGGGCACCTGACATGGTCTAGTCCCATGGTATATGCCACATCTCCTACATTGATCAGTGGTAGGTCGTGGTCCTCTAACAGTCATGCCCCTTGGCGGAGTCAAAATCGGGTATACGGGAGGTCTAGCAGCTCTCTCCTGCACCTCCTCGATCTTAGGTCTCTTCTCAAAATACCTTGGGCCTCCTTTCTTGGCCACTCTATCCCTCCCTGATCTCTTTCGGTCTCTATCCTTCTCGACACCAATTCTCTTAAGCTCGGAGGCATTTCTCTCAAAGTCTTGCTCGCATAACTGAGCCTTATGTATTGCCTCCTCATAAGTCTGAATGTCAAACGGGGCTAGCTTAGTCCGGATGGCCAATCTCAACCCATCAACAAACTTTTGAATCTTTCAGGCCTCACTACCTATCCTGTCTGGGTCATATCTCCCCAATGACATAAACTTGGACTCATACTCATCCACAGTTCGGTTCCCTTGAACCAGATTCATGAATTCCATCCACAATTTCCTCTGTGCGGTGGTTGGGATGTATTGCCTCCTGAAGGCCTCCAAAAATATCTCCCATGAGATCTCAGAGTGTCTGGCCCTCAAAATAGCCTCGGTGGACCTCCACCAATGTCGGTCTCGCCTTTCAACATAAACACGGCAAAGGCTACCTTCTTAGTTAAAGTGCATCGAGAAAACCTATACAGTTTCTCCATCTTATACACCCAGTCCTCCATGATAACCGGGTCCTTCACCACTCTAAACACTGGGGGTTTCAATGCTTAAAACTCTCGCAGTCTACTCAAGTTGCAGTCATAACCCAAATCACTACCGCTCTGCTGTGGAGCGATAGGAAAATCTATATCCTATACTGGAGGTGGTGTAGCAATAGTAGTCTCTGCAGTCTGAGGTCTCTCTGCCTCTACAGTTGCCTATCTAGTCGTAGGTTGTGCTATGGGACCTCGTCTATCACCGGCACCCAATGCCTGCGTGACTATCTCCACCAAGTTCTCAATACTCCGCTCTATCCTAGCGAAGCATGCCTTTGTATCTTCTGCTCTCTCAGCATGGTTCTGTGGAGCCAGGTCAGTCTGTGGCTCCGTACGGCTCTCAGGCCTACCTCTACGGCCTCTAGCACGTGCCCTCACCCCTCTACCTTGGCATGTAATAGGCATAGTGCATAACTTCCTGTACGAAGATCATTTATTAAGCTCAATCCATCATGGTATACACAATTATATCTAAACAAAAGCACAGTAATATGGGGGTGTATTTTTCCTACGTTTTTTTATTATTGACTCACATCAGGCTAACACAGCTTTGATACCAATCTCTGTCACGACCCTTTTTATCCTCTTATTATCGAAAATCTCAATAAATTTTTCACATTTATTCCTTTCTCTACTCGGTCGTGAACAAACTTACCACTACACTGTTGGGCTGTGAGTCAATAATAATTCACTCGCAATGTCCATTTTCAGTTAATAAAAATGATGTCATACATTTGAACATTAATAATTCATTTATACAAAATATGATTTCTAACATCTACATCCCCCATAATTATATTTCAAATGACTACTGTGCTTTTACATTGTTTAGATGCAAAAAGGAATCACTATGTATATACCTCTGCGTGATAGAGATGCAGCTGATGTCTTAACCAAAATGCCTCAGTCCTCACTGGGCTACTACACACGCTCTATAGGAGGGAGAAAATAGAGAGGGATGAGCAACCACATGCTCAGTAAGGCAATAATGCAAGCATGGTAGATAACTACTCTATCTACATGCTGGTAATGTTATGCATAAATCTTTTATAACGGCAGCATGAGGAATTAAAACTATGCCATATGAGTATACATATATCATGTATTTAAAATCATGGGAATTGGCATATAAAACATGGTAAAATCATCATGTACAAATCATCTCATGCTCATCAATCATCAAATCTCATAAAAGGGCAATTCGTTTAAGAAACATCCCTTTTGATTATCTCATTCTCAATACAACGAAATCTCATCAAATCATTTCACAATCACATCATAACCATTTCTCAAATTAAATCCCACAAGGCTCGACCCCTCCCTCGGGTCTACCCTGGACAGTCAAAATCACACTCAAGTATTCAGAACCATGTGGTATTATATAAATCAAGCAAGGAGACAAGTCACTATATCTCAACTGACTATGTTAGCCAACTATGTCACATATCATCCCAGATCACACTGATCCCGGTGTACGGGGTATCATGCTGGTATGAAGGTGGGTTAGTTCTCCGCCAGACTTTTCTCATCAGTAACTCAACCACGCGGTACATCGTACTCCATGTGATATACATGGTACATCGTACTCCGTAAACCCGTAATATGGATTGGGGGTGCCTGCGGTAGGTCTTATCTACCCCATACCGAGTGAAATCTCTAGTCTCAAGTGCACGTGGGAGTACTCTTAATACCAGGTCCTAGCCCCTCATGGCCTTGCTCGCCACTATTGGGTTCCCTGATTCAGGTCCTAGCCCCTCACCCTCACCCCACTCAAGAGGTCTGTTAAGCCTGTTAGGTTCCCTGAACACCAATCTGTATCACTCTCACCACAACCTCATTCATACCACAGTGTGAAAATCAGCGTGAGCTACGCTCTAACGCAAATTCATGCATCATAATAAATTACCTCGTACGAGCAACGCTCTAGTACAGCATTTACGCATAAAAATAGGAAGAAACCACGTACTAGCATCGCTCCAGTACGATTTATAAAGCATCGTCATAGTTTTAAACCAAAGTGCGAGCTAAGCTCCAACACATTTTAAACATATGAAAATATAAATATCTAGTGCGAGCTAGGCTCCAGCACGATTTAATTCACATAAACATGATAGGCGGCTCATAAGCATTCAAAAACCAAATCTCAAACACATTTAGCACCTCATATGTGCTATTACATAACATCATTCAAACATTAGCCAGCCTATCCACCAATTTTCTTAAAACAAAGCAATATGTTTGGTGAAAATATTCAAAACATTCAATTTATGCAATTATTAGCCTTACTATCCCATTTCTTTATAATACCACTTCAACAACCAAATCTCACGCAATTACTCCTAATAATATTCATACATTTTCAACCACATTTTCATAAACTCATGCACATTTCCAAAGCCCTATATACCCACGAGTTCAAAATACGAGCAGCTACCTCTATATACTTACAAAATTCCCTTACCTGGAATCGCGACACGTGATTCCGTTTCAGTTGTGCTGCTCACTCGTGCGATTGATTCATCTTCAACAAACTCTTCAAGATTGCACATAATCATATTTCACATTATATTCGATCTATATAACAGGACATCGTGCATTCACTATAGTCGATTCGACCTATAGTTTCTATTAATGCTCATAAGGCCTCCTTTTATTTCTCGAGTCTATGGATTCCTTTTAAGCCTATTAACTCATTCCAAATCGATATTAAGCTCATAGGAGATCGATCTGCACTAGGAGGAGATCGATCTAGTCCCCTTAAATCCCTCTTTTTCACGGCATTTTAAGCATGAGATCGATCTGTCGAAGCTTGAGATCAATCTGTTCCCAAACAGAGAGCTAAGGAGATCGATCCGTATGCTTAAGGATCAATCTTTTCTTTACATAATGATTAGGAGATCGATCTGGCTCCATTGGAGATCGATTTGCTCTATTCCATTGCTCAAATAAGAGCATTCTGGCTCTTCCAAATCGATCTCTCATTCTATGAGATCGATCTGGCATTTATATTTTTCACATTTTCTGCAGTTTTTTGGCATTTATATTTTCCACATTTTCTGCAGTTTTCCTACTTCAACTTACATCAAAACATCCTTAGTCTGCTGCCATAGTCATTTTCTCATCCATCCACCTTTATGACTTGAAAATGGCATCCATTCATACCTTATTCACATTGAAACTTATATGCATTTCTTGTATATCCAAAGGTATACTATATAAAACCAAATGGAAGCATTTATATTCATGCAACTTCCTTCCATTTACCACACTACTCATTTTGAGTTCCAATCACATTCATCATTTGTAAGAACTCATTTCTTCATATTCATACACAATGAAACTTGTATGTATATTACAAATCATATTACACGTATGTACATCGAATCCATGAACTTACATCAATCATACTTTACATTACAAGTCCATTCACATTTATTTGATCCAATTACACACATTACAACTATACATATATGGGGTCTCACAATATTCATGCTTTCTCGATTTTGTTTTTACTTCCTGGTTGCCATTATAGTTTTTGTTGTTGATAATCTAGTGCGAGGTGTGAGGCTAAAGCAAAAAATTGCTCCTGCATAGATGGTTCGGTGAAGCCATGTTGGCAGACCCGAGAAGGCTACATGGCAGAATGCTTACTCACACAATCACTCCATTTTTCTAGCTTTTAAGTTGCTTACATTTGGTTACATGTTAATCTCTAGCAAGGATGAGATATTGTAGCATTTAGTTGGTCTTTTAACATTAAGACAGTTTTATCGTTAGGTATTGTAAGACTCGATTTTTATTGTGTTTCCTTATGATTCACACATTATATGGATATTGTTATATAGATGGATGATTTTGATCATATAAATATGAATGGAAAGTCGAACGCACGTAAAATCTGAAAACGGACAGTTAAGGAATTTCAAATTAAATTTATGAGATTTGAATGGTCCGGATAGATATACAAATTTTTAAATGAGAAATTATAGTGGGTTTAAGAAGGAAAGTCGATCTAAATTGGTCCCGAACGTGTAGAAGGGTAAAACGGTCAAAAGATTGAAATTTGGTATAAATTCGATAAGAAAATTTTAAATAAAAATAAGAATTTAGGATATCTTGATCAATAATGAGGAAATTATCGAACTTCAAATCCAATTGATCAAGATCCGAAATTATTTAAAATTACCAAAAATTCACTTGGGACAATATCCCGAAAATACGAAGAAAATATACCGGAACAAGGGTTAAAATAAATTAAATTAATTAATTATGAATATATATAATTTAGTAGATATTTTTTGGGATTTTATATTATTTTATTGAATATAATAATAAAAAAATAAATTATAAATAATAATAATAATTAAAAAAGAACTGAAAATTGGAAAATATCGAGAAAACCCGAAAACTGAAACCGAAAACGATAGCAGAAGACGACCCGAGCCACCCACGGCCACCGGCGGTCGACGATCCCTGACAAAGATTGGAGAAGAAAAGGGAGAGGCCGACGAACGCTTTGGCATCAGTGACACGCGCCGACGACAACTGTGTCCGGTGAACGAAGGAGGAGAAAACCGCGAGGAAAACGGACTCGATTCCGACGATCCACGGCAGCTGGGTGTAAACGGAGGGCACCGGCGTGATCGGGAGGAGGAGGCGGTCCTTTTGAGACCGGTAGTGGCCGACAAAATGGTCAGAACTGTCGGCAACCGCAAACGCCCAGAAAACGGCACCGTTTAGCCGAGAGGAAAAGGAAGAAAAAAGAAGGAAAAGAAAAGAAAAGAAAAGAAAGAAAGGGAAAAAGGAGAAAAAAATTATCGAGGACGACTCGAGATTTGGGTAAGTTGACCGAGGGTCGAGATTGACCTACGGGTAAATTCCAAAAATTTATTTAATATTATATTTAATGGAAAATAACCCGAATTTACCTAATTGTGCAGTTTTACGACAGAGCCCGAACGAGAGCCGATTAAGCTCTAATTTTCGTACCCCGCATAGCATTGGGTAATTACATTTTAATTTCGACAATTAGAGTCCTTAATGCAGAGTTAAGATTATTTTACAGGTTTTACAGATTAATTCTGCATAAAAGGAATTTTATTTGAAATTTTAAAGTAATTACCGTAAATAGTATACAGGCTATCCAATGAGTTTGAAACGAAGCCCGATGATTTTTGGTAAGCCAAATGAGCCCAGTAAACCCAAAGAAAGGATTTAATAAGTAGAAATGAGCTGAAAATAGGTCGAGGCCCATTAAGGTGCAATCGAGCCCAATAAAGTAAAACGGGCCCAGTACTTTAGATTTGATCAGTAAGAGTGAAATACTGATAAATATATTAGAACTGACCTAAATACGTGGTTATATGCAGCTCCGTAAACTTGGTTGGAGCGAATTTGGATTGAGAGACCTGGTATCATCGAGACAAGATAAACTTGTGCGTGATTCCAGGTAAGGAAATTTTACGGGCTGCTAAAGGTAACTTTACACAATTTTGACATCATTTACATTCCCTAAAATTTTTTGAAGGGTCTAGATTTAAGATAAAAGTTTTGGTGTCTCGGATAGGCAAATTACCAAAATACTCTTGTAAAGGGTAAAATTTCCAATTTTAGGAAAAATTGGGAGGAGCAATAACAAGATATTCCTACTCGTTCTTGAGGTGTTTTGACACGTGCATGAGTAGGCTGGCTAGCTTTTAAATAAAAATGCACAGCATTGCATATTTTCAACAAAGTGATTTCTTTCTAGATGGATTTGAGAAATGTAGCTGCCTACGTGATTTTATAGAAATGTGATGTGCTAGAGCTCAGCTGGCACGAGTTTTGATTTGTGTGATGCATGCATTAGTGCTGGAGCGAGAGCTCGCACTAGGTTTTACATGCATTGGTGCTGGAGTCTAACTCGCACCAGATTTTTATATGATTTTCATGACACGGTGTTGGAGTCTAACTCGCACCATATTTTTACTTGATTGTTATGATAGAGTGTTGGAGCCTAGTTCGCACTAGCTTTATATGATTTTAACAGAGTGCTGGAACTCAGCTCGCACTAATCTTATGATATTTTATGAAACGCGTGCTGGAGCTTAGCTCGCACGAGATTTTCCTTGATTTTATGAGAGTGTTGGAGCATCGCTCGCACTGATTTTATGAGAACATGTGATGAGCTGTGCTTGGAGCGTCGGGTAGACTGTGTGTCACACCGATTAAATAGGTTCGCACGTGCGTTTTGAGACAGGGCATGAGTATAGATATGAGATATGGGTCCACGGAGTACGTTGTACCGTGCAAGTAGCATGGAGTACGTTGTACCATGTTGGGATTGATTATGTGGCATCTTCAGATGCATGGCATCTTCGGATAAGAGGGGCATCTCCGAATGTGAGTGGTATCTTCGGATGCGTGACATCTTCGGATGCGAGTGATCAGATAGGGTCGACGGGATGGACTGACCCACCTCCCGAGGTAATCCTCGATCGTGGTGAGACCTCGCACTCTAGGATCCGTGTAGCAGTGAGATCACGAGGACATATGGCCATAGTCCTAGTTATTTGCCCAGGATATATAGATATATCTATTGCCTAGTCTCGCATGTTGATATTTTTGAGAAACACGTTTTATGGATTTTTGTGTTAGTCTGGATCACCCGAGGGAAGGGTTAGATCCTGACTGAGATATGGTTTTGATGAGAATAAAATTGGGTTTTAAACTAAATTTGCATGATGTTATTTCCTTGCTATTTAAACCCATGAGTAATGTAAACTAGTTTTACATAACATTCATTGTATCGTATATTCTTATTGCTGAGAAAAGCATTTGACTTCATGGTGTTGTGTGAGTCAGGAAAACCCGAGGGATGGGTTGAGTCCTGGCTTTGTTGTGAAATTTTAATGAAAATGAAATGATTTAAAAGAGTTGCATGTTGAATTTTCCATGCTCTTTGAAATCCACATGCGAACTTGTTTTACATGACATTATGAATTATAACATCTGTTTTGAAATGTGTGGAGAAAGGGTGGTTTATGCATGGCACCACGTTCATGTAGGTAGTATGATTACCTACTTGTTCGTAGGATTGCCTTACTGAGCTTGATGTGCTTACCCCTTTCATTTTCCTACACAGATTTCCTCCATTAGATTTTGAGGCGACTGAGTACTGCATTCCTGATATCTGCTGTTGCCCATCATTTTGAGGTATATACACTTGTACATATTGTATCTAAATAAGAATAGCATAGTAGTATATTTGTAAGTAACTTTCTGGGATGTATAGATACTGTAAACACTTATAAATGAATGTGAAAGAATTAATGAAAAACTCATGTGTTTACCTTTCCTTTAATAAGGAATTAAGTTATATGGTAAATGAATGGTGGGACTGGCATTGACGCACAGCTCAATTGTTAGTGGAGTGTGGTCACGATCAGAGGACAGATAAGTATGAAAGAACAATGAAAAATTTACTCTGATTTTTGGGTAGTTTTGGGTTCTGATAGGAATATTAAGTTTAGCCTATTCTCGGCACCTTTGCTGGTTTTGCGAGTGATTTCATCAGGCACATCCGACTATGTTTGAAGGCATAGCGAGTGTGGTGTATTGAAAGGCTTACCGGGCAGGAAGTAGATAGGGTGCTGGATGTTCGTGTGCAGCAGGGAAGCAGGGAGTGATCGCTGGCTGCTTGGTGGGTCACAGCTGAATGGCAAACAAACATGATGCCACCTACATCCTTTGTTTTGCTCTGTTTTCAGTTGTTTACACTGTTTATGTTAACTTTATGCTTTTATTATGCACTAACTTAATATTTAGTACCAATAGATTATAGTTGCTATGGATTTATGAAAACTAAGCTGCTGCAGTAGATGACCTTAAGTTTATTGAAGTTCTTAAATGTTTAGCAAAGTATATACAGTTATGTCTTGTTAATGTCTCATTGCTTCACGTTTCTATTATGTGTAGACCATATTTTATTGATTTTACTCAAGCTTTGTTGCTGGTTTGGTAGGGAAGGAAGCAGGCGTCACTAGCTGAAGGCTGTGCACGGCATGAGATGGTACTGTAGAAGCAGTTTGTAGATTGCATGTAAGCAGGCGTCGGTACACGCTGGGCAAGTCGAGAGCAGTATCTAGACAGCAGCTGGTGTAGAGGTTACGGACAGATTGGAGACAGCACGAACCAGTAGTCGGACAGATTGGGAGCAGAAGCAGGACACGCCTGTTGCAGCAGCTGGGGCACCTGGACAGCATTTGGGAAAGAAAACAAAATGCAGAGGACAGCACCGAGCAAATCTGGAAATGGAGAAGACATAGGAACAGTGCTAGTTACGAGACCACATGGCTGGCTTGTTAGTTAAGGCCTTGTTTGGCCGATTATGCACTTTGCACATTTATTATTTCATGTTTGTACATTAATGAGTTTAATTGTTTGATCCCTTGTTATTTGTTAGTTGTTAGTTAGGTAATTTAATCAATTAAAATGGTAGGTTAGTTTTAATATCTTTGCATGTTAATTTAATTTTTAGTTTTGATTTTTGTTAATAGTTAATTTTATATCATAGGTTTTAGGACTTAATTTTAGTTTAGTATTTTATGAGTTGCATTTAGAATTAATTTAGATTAAATTTGTTTCATGCATTTTTAATTTAGTTTTCATTTTAAATTTAATCCAAAAATATTTATTTTTCATGCATTATTTAGATTTTGTTTTCTTGTTAGTAATTAGTTAGAGTTAGATTTAATTTAGGATTATTTTATAGGTAGTTAATTTCATAGTTAGATTTAAGGATTTTTTTAGGTTAATAGAATTTTATTTTATTAGACCTTAGGTTATTTTAATTTGCATTTTTATTAGTTAGTTTAATTACATACATATTTTTTTTTTAGGATGGTTTAATTTTAGTTTAATTAATTTTGTTTCTTATTTTCATATTTTGCATTTTAGTTTATTTGAGTTAATTAATTTTTAACTGTTTTAATTATTTTTTGTAGGTATTTGCTTTTAATTGCTTGGAGCATTGTAAGTAATTTTAGCTCTGTTTGATTTTCTTTATTTTATAGTTTTTATTATTTTCATTATTGTTAGCCTTGTAGATCATCCATCAACAATTCATAATTTGCAAGGATATACTTAGGGTAAGATTAACCGGTAGTTAATTAGGTTAATCAACTTCTCTATGGGACGATAATCCGAGACTCAAATCCCATTATTACTTGTACAACCCGTGCACTTGCAAATAGAACGTCTAGGTCACTTATAGCGGCACTAGTCTCGTACCACCTCGTGGAGATAGTCACACAGGCATTGGGTGTCGGTGATAGACGAGGTCTCCCAGTGCTGCCTACTACTGCTGGACAGGTAGCTGCAGAGCCAGAGAGGCCTCAGACTACAGAGACTGTCATGCCCCCAGTTCAGGATACTGCTTCTCCCATCGCCCCACAGCCGAGCGATAGTGACCTGGGTTATAACTGCAAACTAGGTAGGTTGAGGCAATTCCAGGAGTTGAAACCTCTAGTGTTTAGAGGGGTAAAGGACCCGGTTATTACTGAGGACTGGGTGTACGAGATGGAGAAGTTGTATATGTTCTTCAGATGCACTTTGGTCGAGAAAGTGGCTTTTGCCGTATTTATGCTGAAGGGCGAGGCAGAGCACTGGTGGAGATCCACCGAAGCTATTTTGAGAGCTCGACACTCTAAGATCACAGGAGAGATATTCTTAGAGGCCTTTAGGAGGCAATATATTCCGGCCACCGCATAGAGGAAACTGCGGATGGAGTTCATTAACTTAGTTCAGGGGAACCGTTCAGTGGATGAGTATTAGTCGAGGTTCATGTCGTTAGGGAGATATGACCCGAATATGATGAATAATGAGACTCGAAAGGTCCAGAAGTTCATGGATGGATTGAGATTGGCCATCCAGACTAAGTTAGCTCCATTTGACATTAATACTTACGAGGAGGTAGTGCACAGGGCTCAGTTGTGTGAGCAAGACTTTGAGCGGAATGCCTTCGAGCTTGGAAAGATTAGTGTCAGAAGAGACAGAGATCGAAAGAGACCTGGGTTGGATAGAGTGGCCAAGACAGGAGGCCAAAGATTTTATGAGAAGAGACCTAAGATTGAGGAGGTGCAAGAGAGAGCTGCTAAGCCTCTTATGTATCCAGCTTTGACTGCACCAAAGGGTATGGTTATTGGAGGACGACGACCTACTACCGAGCAGTGTAGGAGATGTGACAGATTTCATGGGACTAATCCTTGTCAGACTCCCCCTGTTACATGTTATAGGTGTGGGAAGTCAGGGCATATTGCGAGATATTATCCTGAGATGATTAAGACTGCCCCACAGAAGGACAAGAAGCTAGAGAGAGCTCCAGTTGAGACAGCTGTTTCGAGGAAGAGGTCTACAGCTGAGGAGAAAGGCAAACAGGTAGTTGACATGGGCAGAGGGCGAGTGCACGCACTGGACCAAGACACGGCAGACGCATCGACGGATGTGATTAAAGGTATCATCCTAATTTTTTATTTAGAAACATTTGTATTGTTTGATCCTGGTGCCACGTATTCCTTCATATCGCCTCCCTTTGCACATAAATTGTCGAAGCATGTAAAACCCACACTGTTAGATAAGATGTTGATGATATCTACCCCTATAAATGATAGTCAGTTGACTAAGCATGTATATAGGAATTGTAAGTAGAGGATAGGAGAAAAGGAAATGGCAGCCGATTTAGTTTTATTAAATATGAGCGATTTTGATGTAATCCTAGGAATGGATTGGTTGGTTGCAAATCATGTTGTTATGGATTGTCATGCTAAAACATTGATGTTTCCAGAGATAAAAGATCTTGTTGTAAGCTTTGTCGAAAAGAAATGAAAGAACATGACTATTATAAATGAGAAGAGTATAATTTTAATCCACCATATTTGAGAGATGACTTTATTTATTATTTATGAATGTTAAAGTGGTGACTTGTGTTGCTAACGGTGGAAAGGGTAATGTGAAGGGTTCATTGCCTACGTGGTTGACACAGATAAGGCATACCCAAAATTGAGAGATATCCCAGTAATTATGAAATTTTTTGATATCTTTCCAGATGAATTACCAAGACTACCACCTCAAAGGGAGATGAAGTTTTGTATAGAGTTACTACCTAGTACATAGTCGATATCAAAACCACCGTATAGAATGGCTTTGATAGAGTTGGAAGAGCTAAAGAAGCAGTTGCAAGAGTTGCTGGAGAGGGGGTTTATTAGACCGAGCATCTCACCTTGGGGAGCTCCTGTTCTGTTTGTAAGGAAGAAGGATGGAAGCCTCCGACTGTGTATAGATTACTGGTTGTTGAATAAAGCCATCATTAAGAACAAGTACCCCCTTCCACGCATTGATGATTTGTTAGATCAGCTTCGGGGAGCACAGGTCTTTTCTAAGATAGATCTGCAGTCAGGGTACCATCAGTTGAGGATACGAAGTGGAGATGTACCCAAGTCAACATTTTGTACCCGTTATGGCCACTATGAGTTTTTGGTTATGCCATTTGGATTGATGAATGCCCCCGCAACATTTTTGGCATTGATGAATGATGTATTTAAGCCATACCTAGACCAGTTTGTGATTGTGTTTATTGATGACATTTTGGTTTATTCCAAGTCCAGGGAAGATCATGAGCAGCATTTGAGGATAGTTTTGAAAACCCTCCGAGAGAAGGAATTATACGCCAAACTCAATAAGTGTAACTTTTGGTTAGAGTAGATCTCATTTCTGGGCTATGTTGTGTTGAAGGATAGGGTATCAGTGGATCAATCCAAGATTAAGGCGGTTGTACAATAGGAACAGCCCAAGACAATTATTGAGATCAGAAGTTTTTCAGGATTGGCAGGGTATTATCGGAGATTTGTTAAGGATTTCTCTAGACTAGCTGCTCCATTAACACACCTCACGCGGAAAGATGTTAAGTTTATGTGGGATGAAGCATATGAGAGGAGTTTTCAAGAGCTTAAGCGTCGGTTGACCACTGCTCCGATTCTCACCATTCCTACTAGCTCAGGAGGTTTCTCTGTGTATACCAATGCATCACACCAGGGGCTGGGCTGTGTACTTATGTAGGATGGAAAGGTCATTGCCTATAGATCCAGACCGTTAAAGGATCATGAGAGGAACTATCCGACCCACGATTTAGATTTGGTGACCGTAGTGTTTGCATTGAAGATATGGCGCCACTATCTCTATGGAGAGAAATTTCAGGTGTATACGGATCATAAGAGCCTTAAGTATCTGTTTTCACAGAAAGAGTTGAATATGAGACAGAAGATGCCTCGAATTCTTGAAAGATTATGATTGTGAGATCATGTACCACCCGGGTAAGGCGAATGTAGTTTTCGATGCCTTGAGCAGGAAGAACCTCGGGTTAGTATCTTATATGATGGTTCGAGAACACGAGTTGTTGGAGTAATTTACGAACCTCAATTTGGATGTGACCCCACCTGGTTCAGAGAGATTCGACATTATGGCTAGTTTAAGATTGGAGCCAGAGTTGATTTGTCATATTCGACAAGCTCAACAGAGCGAATGATAGTGAATCGATTGGTTGAGTCAGATACAGACAGGTGCGGGTACTAATTTTGAGCTGAGTACAGATGGGTTATTGAGGTTCCAGGGCAGAGTATGTATTCCTGAGGATTCAGAGATCAAGAGGTTGATTTTATCAGAGGCTCACTCATCGAAGTACACGATACATTCGGAGAGTACTAAGATTATCAAAACCTTCAAAAAGTTTATTGGCGGTCTGGAATGAAAAGAGACATTGCTGAATATGTCGTTAGATGTCTCGTCTATCAGCAAGTGAAGGTAGAGCATCAGAAGCTTGCAGGGTTATTACAACCTCTACTAGTACCGATATGGAAGTGAGAGCACGTCACCATGGATTTTGGGATGAGATTACCGAGGACCCGTAGAGGTCATGATGCCATTTGGGTTATTGTGGATTGGTTGACAAAGTCAGCCCATTTCTTGGCCATGAGGGCTACTGATACTCTAAGTCAGTTGCCGAACTTGTATGTTCGAGAAATAGTTCGATTACATGGTGTACCAGTGAGTGTTGTTTCTGATTAAGATGCCCACTTCACTTCCCACTTCAGGGAACATTTTAAGGAAGCGATTGGGACCCACTTGAGCTTTAGCACCTCTTTTCATCCTCAGACAGATGGTTAGTCAAAGAAGACTATACAGACCTTGGAGGATATGTTGAGAGCGTGCGTACTGGACTTTGGAGGCTCCTAGGATGATCACCAACAGTTAGTCGAGTTCGCCTATAATAACAACTATCATGCGAGTATTGGAATGGCACCATATGAGGCATTGTTTGGACGTAGGTGTCGATCCCCTATTAGATGGGTAGAGATTGGTGACAGATAGATATTTACTCTCAATTTAGTACGACAAGCCTCTAAGAATGTCCAACTGATATGTGAGAGATTAAAGACAGCTCAAAGTCGACAAAAGAGTTATACTGACAGGAGACAAAGACCACTGGAGTTTGCTACAGGTGAGTCAGTATTTTTTAGAGTTTCTCCCTCGAAAAGGATTATGAGATTTGGTAAGAAAGGAAAGTTGAACCCTCGATATATTGGACCCTATAACATTCTGGAGAGAGTAGGAGATAAGGTTTATAGGTTGGCATTGCCACCAGACTCAGCAAGTGTTCATAATGTCTTCCACGTCTCTATGCTTTGAAAGTATCAGCTAGACCCGGTACATGTGATAAGATATGAGCCATTAGAGCTCAATGGGAGTATGATATATGTTGAGAAGTCGGTTCAAATATTGGATAGGAAGGAGAAGGTGTTAAGGACAAAGACAATTCCATTAGTGAAAGTCCTTTGGCAATATCACACTCTGGAGGAAGCAACATGGGAGTTAGAAAGTATAATGCAAGAGAAGTACTTGGAGTTATTTTCAGATTAACTTGGTTCTAATTTGGAGGACCAAATTCCTTGAAGGAGGAGAGGATTGTAAGACCCTTAAATTTCTATGTAATGTATATGATTAATTGATGTACAAACAAGTTACATTACATATGAATTACAAGAAATAAATGTTTTTGAGTTCTAAGTGTGAATGGATTGATAAATGAGTGTTGAAGTGATTAAGTATGAGTTTAAATGGAAAATTTGCATTAAAAAGGGTGCAAGATGAAGGCTAGATCGATCCCATGCAAGTAGAGATCGATCTTATGGCTTGAAAAATGCAATATCAAGCATGTTGGAAGAGGAAGATCGATCCCTCACTCAAGCAGATCGATCTCCATTACTCTCGGGCTAGACCAGATCGATCTCCCCTTAAAGCCAGATCGATCTCCTCAACTCTCTGCCTACGACAAATCGATCTTGTTTCATTGAGCAGATCGATCCTATGCAACATTGCAGATCGATCTCATGCATTCAACAGATCGATCTCATGCCTTCAAAATGTCGTGAAACTGAGGAATTCAATAGGACCAGATCTATCTCAACCATATGCTGATCGATCTCACTAAGCCATTTCTATAAAAAGGGAGCAGTTGGATCTGCATTTTCACGGGAATAACTCCATTCTTCCATATTTAATCTTAAAACCTAACTTTCTCACTCTAAAATCATCTCATTTCTATTAAGATTTAAGAAAAAACCATTAGAGCAAAGTCGTTCATTATAAAAAGAAGAACAACATAGTTTGGAATCAATACCCCATTGGTTGGATTGAGGGAGCAAGGAGTATTCTCATTTGAAGTAAGAAGGAAATCAAGCTAGGTGCGTTTCTAATGCACCAACACAAGTACATTTGTTTAGTTATTGATTTTGGAGTTGATTGGTGTGTATATTAGTGATAGAAACTACCTAGAATGTAATGGAACAAGTAAAACCTAGAATAAGTCTAGTATGAGAAAATGTGTTCTGGGTGAGTTGATGATAATTGGATTATGTTAGAGTGTTAGTGGAGTAATATTCATGATTTTAAGATGATGAAATGAAGCTACATTGTGAGGATAATCAAATTATGAAAATGAGTATATAATGTGTAGGACTAAATGCCATAGTGAAGAAAATGATGAACTTGGGACACTATGAGCATTAAATATTAGTTTAGTAAGAATCAATGGATCTAAAAGAGTCTAATAGACTCTCGAGATATGAGTAGAGATATCAAATGAAACCTTGTAAACGTTAATGGGAACTATAGTTCGAGTCAACTATAGTAAACACAAGGATTGTGTTATGGTGAACCCCATTTGACATGAAATATGATTTTGTACAGTCCCGAGGAGTTCGTTGGAGATGAAACAAACCGCGCAATCAAGCAGCTTTAAGGAAGTGGAATCATGCAACGTGATTCCAGGTAAGGGAATTCTATAAGTATATAGAGATAGTTGCGTGTACTTTGTGGGTGTATATAGGGCTTTACAAATACTTGGATATCTAGAAAAGGATTTGTGATTGTGTGAGCAAGTACAAGTATATATGATGTGAAACTTACAAAAAAAGGGATAGTAACGCTAATAATTACATAAATCACATGTTTTGATATTTTATGAAACACAATTACTTTGGTTTAAGCAAATTGATGGATAGACTGGCTATTTGAATTCTGTAACTTCATAAAATAGCACGAGGCATGTGCAAACTTTGAGTTGAAATATGTTGTGTTGAAATAGAACCGCCTATTGTATTTACATGAGTTAAATCGTGCTGGAGCTTCACTCATATGGGATTTTGATGTTTCGATAAAAAATGCTGGACCTTAGCTCGCACCTTGATTTGAATTATGATTATGTTTTATAAACCGTACTGGAGCTATGCTCATACGTGGATTTCCTCATTATTTATTATGCATAAAGTCGTACTAGAGCGTTGCTCGTACGAGGAGATTTATTGATGATGCATGAATCGTGCTAGAGCTTAGCTCGCACAGGTTTTCACACTGTGGTATGTATGATGTCGTGGAGATGGTAAGATCATCATGCCCTACATCTTTAAGCTCGACGGGGTGGGGAGGCTCTCTTACGGTAAGATCTTTAAGCCAACATCCTTAAGCCCTCTATTTGGTGGGGAGGCTCTCTTACATGAAAACAAAACTCTCTCACGTGCACTTGAGACTGAGTAGTTTATGCATGGTATGGGGTAGATAAGACCTATGGCTGGCTCCCCCAACCATGATATGGGTCCGCGGAGTACGTTGTATCGTGTAGATCACATGGAGTAAGCTGTACCACGTGGTTGAGATGTTAATTTGAAAAGTCTGGCGAAGAACTAACCTACCTTCATTCCATCATGATGCCCCGCAGACCGGGATCCGTCTGGTCTGGGATGATTTTGACATAGTTGGCCAACATAGTTTTTGGGATATAGTGACCGCTTGTCTCACATAATATTACATAGTACCACATGGTTTTTAAACACTGAGTGTGATTGTGTTTATCCAGGGTAGACCTGAGGGAGGGGTCAAACCTTGTGGGATTTTGTTTAAAGAAATGATATTCTATTTGTGATGAGATTTAATGTGTTTTGAGAAAGTGATGAATTTTAAGGGATGTTTCGTATTGAATTTCCCTTTTTATGATGAGTTTAAATAACAATGAGCATGAGAGGTTTTACATGATGATTTTACCATGTTTTACATGCCTATTTCCATATTTTCAGTACATGATATATGTATATACATGCGACATAGTTTTATTTCCTCATGCTCCGACTATAAATGATTTATGTCATGACATTATTAGCATGTAGATAGTGTAGTTATCGATCATGCTTGCATTGTTGCCTTATTGAGCGTGTGGTTGCTCATCCCTCTATTTTTCCACTCTACAAAGCACACATAGTAGCCCAATGAAGACTGAGGAGTTGTATTTGGACATCCGCTGCACTCCATCGCCAATAGGTATACATACAGGGATTCTTTTTTTATCTAAACATGTAAAGGCACAGTAGTCATTTTGAATTGTAATATGGGGGATGTAAATGTTAGAAAACATGTCATGTATAAGCTTATGACTTAACTTCAATGTATGACATCGTTTTTGATTAATTCGAAATGAATGAGAAATGATGATTAATATTGACTCACAACCCAACTGTTATTGATGAGGGTTGTTCACGATCGGGTAAGGGAAATGAAAAATGCAAAAAATTTGTAGCGATTTTTAGACAAATTGGATAAAAAGGGTCGTGACAGTATATTTGGATAAATGTAATGTGATTGGAGCAGTCTTTTGAAATCATTGAGTTAAGTTTTGTGTGAAAAGTTTTGTATGATTCCTTCAATTCCTTTAACCCAAAAATCTCTTTGGCATAGCTTACCTAAGCCTCGTTACAACCCATCTAGACCCTTAGAGTTTTGCATCCGAATTCATTCATTGGTGGAAGAGATGTGATAAATTTGCAAGCCTATGGTAAGAAATCTTCTAACCAGTGACTTGAGAGTTCATTGATATATACCTTAAACACATAAACTGTGATGAGTGAAATCTAATTGTGAGGGTGTTGATCCTATGTACTTTATGAACTTTATAGAATCATTAAGGTGCTTTTCATGTGTGTTATGAGGATTCACTTTAAGAACTTGTGTTTTAATTCAAAAAAAAAATGTTTTGGATGAACATAGGAAGAGGATGAAGGAATGATGAGAAAAGATTATGAATTTAGACTATTCTATGCTTGAGAGCAAGCAATGTTTAGGTGTGGGGGAATTTGATAGGTTGCATGTTAAACATATTAGTTGTCATATTTTTCCCATAATTTATATTATTTTATTTGCTTAATTTTTGGATTTGACTTATACTTTGTGTTTTGTATTAATGAATGAAGGAATAGAAGCAAAATGGACTAAAGTTGCAAATTTTGATCAATTGTCAGAACCAGAAGATGTCGTGGTGTTAGGCGTGGGCACGTCTAAGGCAGTAATGGGAAATACAACTCAAATATGTGAATTCAAGTCAAGTTTCATCAACTGTGACTAAATTTGACTTAACCAACTTGAGGATGATAAGTGAAAGATTTTAATTATTGATGAAGTGACATGCCATGACTTTCTTGAGCAAAAAACAATTAATGATAAAAAAAAAAGGAAAAAAATTGATCTGTAATCAAACTCAATCAAAGACGTTTCTTTTGGAAAATGATTCTAGGACTAGAATATTTAATATTTAGCATATATATAAGGCTAGAGGGGGATGGCTACATACATTCTACAATTCAACTATTCTATTTTTCTTTAGGCAATTGAAGACTTCTTTACCATGCCCCACCTCCAATATGCAGCAGTCAGCTGTTTCAGTTTTCTTTCTCCCTTTTTCCAACAACCATTCCAACAATCTTCAGCCATATACCATGCCTCCTTTCCGTTTTTCAGCATATTTTCAATCGCTCCACTATGTTTTATTGTTATGTATACATATGTATATATATACATATATATACATATATATACATATGTATACATATACATATGTATACATATGTATACATATACATATGTATACATATATATATATATGTATATGTATACATATATATATATATACATATACATCTCTTCTCACTATCTAGGTTGTTTCACTCTCTTTCTCTCATATGCATCAGAGCCCTACCTAAAATTTTGTCATCCATTCGTCACATTCTGCTGTGGTCAGACTCATCTTCACTCTTGCAGCAACTGTACACAACTGTACAGCCCCACCTCGGCCTGGTCCTCTTGTTTCCATTTACAGCATTACATATCTATATTTTAATACCAAAACAGTCAAGTTAGCATACTGTCTGCCATTACACTCGTTTTCCTGGCTTTATCTCATGGTTTATAGCCTTCAACGTCTCTTTTCTTCCTCTTGATTTTTCAAACCTGCTACTGCCTGTTGACTCACTGCCATGCTAGCCTATTTTCTCCCAATATTATACCATAGCTTGCAGTCCTATTGCATATATATTAATTTTTCATATTTCTTCTTCGATACTCACTCTTCTGAGCACTAGCACTACATCCCCTATCTCTACATTTCCCATTTTGATTTCCCTACCACAAGGTGGTCTTACCCCATTGCTTCTGCTGCCATTCACTTTCCCCTGAGCTGTTTCATTTCCTGCCTTAAACTAGGCATTGTTGCTACTGTTTTCAGTACTTGTTTCCAGCAGCTATGCCTACTTCCTGCTGTTTCAGTAAAATATCCACCTAACAATTTAGAACATCAGGCATCACAATTTCCTCTGCTTTCTCTCTCGATGTTGGTCTGTTTCTCAGATAAAAACTCAATCTCTATTGTCCATTCTATCATTTCATTCCAATCTAACCATTTCCTTAGGTTGTTTCAGTAGCACTCTTCCATTCTATGTGATTTTATATTTGTATATCTTTTATCCATAATCATCTCTTCTGTCAGCAACTTCACATCATTCTTCTCTCGTTGATGACCAACCATTTCTTTAGTAGAATGTCTGTCTTTCACTACAGTAGCACCCCACCTACTGTCCTCCATTAAGACAAATTCGGATTTCCCTTTACTAGCCTGAATCATCATCATCCCTCACTACCTTCACTGCTCGGCATTACCTTTCACCAAATAAGAAAATTAGTCTTTTGGCATGACTCCCAATCCAGGTTATGCGTAGCCTATCTATAGCCATGTTTGCCACTTCTTCTTCCAGCTCCTGCTAACAGCAGCAAGCTGTTTTCACTCTCGGGATTGGCTTCATTTGTAACCCAATCCATTGTATTTTAATTATTTATCCAATGCAATTCAAGCCATCCCATCCATTGCACCCATTTCCTAAGTTTCATGTCATTCTCTTATTCTTTTTTTTTTTTTTACTCTTCATTAAATTTCCTTTTTGGTTATCCCTTCCTTCTTCCTTACCATCCTACCAAAACATTATCTTCACTGTCAAATATAATCCAAATTAACATGGCGATATGGGTTGGCTTAGTTAAAAGAAGCCAATCTATGTAATTAAAATAAGTCTAACAATAATGCTACACCATTTATTAGATTTCACTCCACTATGACATAATACCCCACTTGATATTATGGTATATTTTGTCTACTCTCCATACTATAAATTGAGATATTTTATTTTATTGGATTCTCCTAAGTCCTTCATATCAAAATACAAATTTAATTAATTAATCCTCCAATATGCACTTATTTAATTCCAAGGGATTTTACTTAGAATCGCATATAAGGGAATTTCGTGGGGTTTACATTCTCCCCACCTTAGGAAATTTGTTCATCAAATTTGATAGCACTTCAACCTTCAAACAAGAGTGGGTATTTCTCTCACATTAAGCTTTTTAATTCTCACGTAGCCTCCTCTCAGGTGTGGCTCTACCATAAAACATTAACCTGAGGGATTGTCTTAGATCGCAATGCTTTTTTTCTTGTCCAAGATCCGAATCAGTTTCTCCACGTACGTCTTATCTTCAATGCAAACATCACAGTTGCCAATTCCAAATTATGGTTTAGGTAACTCTTCTCATGATCTTTTAATTACCAAGATCCATAAGCAGTCACCTTTCTATTATGCATTAATACGCAGCCCAATCTCTGTCTCGAGGTATCTGTATATACTCTCCTTTTTGGGTAATGGACTATGATATTTCTAGACGCTGTCAAGTTTTTTTCAGGCAGAGAGGTATTTTGAAATACCTTGACTAGCCATCAAACCTGACCTATAGCCATAGGGGTTCAAGATTCAGTCCTAATTGAAAGTAGGTTACCAGAGTTTATCGTTATTCTCTTTTATCCTTTGGACACAATTCATTCTCAGTTCATTTCACTTAATCCGAATCATTTGATATACCAGAAGCTTTCATACATCGTATGCATCTCTTATCCAAAATATAACATGTATTCAAAATTTATCAGATTTCAAAACTTGCCTCATTTTGTACATCAATTATAACGAAACATTTTCCTTATTCGAATTAAGTCTCGCATTCGAAACATAAGCAAATACAAATTACAATCCTTATATTCAAAACGCATTTCATATTCCAAAGTCCCTTTATTACCCAAAAACACTGAATCTTCTTAACAATTTTGGGTCTTTCCCATTGATCAAAAACTTCTGTTTTGGGAGAATCCAATTGACACTCGTTCTTGATACAACGTGACCCAAAAAAGATATTTGTTATAATCAAAATCACATTTACCGAACTTGGTATACATTCTCTTCTCTCTGAGGGTTTGTAAAACAGTTCTCAATTGTTGCTTTTGTTTCTTTCCAGGACTTAGGATACACCATAATATCATCGATAAATACTAAAACAAATTTATCCAGGTAGGGCTTAAATATTTCATTCATACAGTTAGTTCAGTAATTCATTCTTCTAGTTACAGTAATTTTACTCTTTCATTACTTCCCTGTCTTCAGTAAAATAATCTCTTTTAGTCATGCTCTTTACCTTTCCTTTTTTAGTACTTCAAAGACATGCATCTCATATCCACATAGTTGTGTCTTGTGCACTTCTTCCTCATAATTAATAACATCAAATGGAGCTAACCTAGCTTGATTGAGGATCTTAGTCTCTCCTATGAGTTTCTGGACTTTCTTCATTTCACAACTCAACTTATTCAGATTATACTTCTTCCAAAACTATAAATTTTGATTCATATTCATCCACAGACTTATACCTTATGTCCAATTCAAGCATTTCATTCAGTAATTACCGTTGTGCCATGTCTGGGATATATTGCTGTCTAAGGTATACAGAATCACATCCCATGTAACTCTCTAATTTCGAGTCCTTGAAATAAATCGGGGGACTTCTGCTAAAGTTTGGCTTTCCATTTTAATATCAAGGCTGCAAAAGCTACCTTCTTAATAGTAGTACTCCTTAAGAATCCATATAACTTCTCCATTTCTGTAGTCCAGTTTTCCATTGTAACTAGATTTTTGACTCCAGTAAATAATAGTAGACTATCTTTTGAAACTATCTCAGTGTTTCTCTAAATCACAGTCATACCTTAATAATAATCATTATTATTGTGCTGCTATCACTTGACCGAATAATGTCATCATTGTCTCCATGACTCGCTCAAATCTTACGAAGCCAGTTTTAACATTTTTGGTTGAACTATGAAGTGCACAGTCAAATAAGGATTTGGTATATCTCTCGGGCCTATCTCTACGGCCTCGAGAAATGATTCCCTCTCATCTACTTGTATGGTTACAATACTTACAAGCCATATCTATTAGTTTTCCTTCATTCAATGACACAATTTCTGAGTATAAACACATCCAGGTATATCTGTTTGTATCTAAACAATGTACAGTATTGATAGACAATATTGATGAGGATGTGAACTTTTCAAATTTTCTAGTTCCTATCATCGACTCATATCAAATCAACCTTGCTCTGATACCAACTTCTGTAACGCCTCAATTTATAGTTTAATATGGTTGGACTATGAGTCGATACTGGATCAAAACAGTGAAATATGGCAGTTCAATTGCTTTTCTTGGTAGCAAATTTAAACAACATCCAATAGAGGTACTTTCCAATTAGTCATCGTAATAGTTCTTTACAAAAATCATCGTTCACACTCCCCAGATATATCTTCCTATATATTATTGTACTTATAAAAATTTTAAATACAAAATAATAATGTCTTGGGTATACCTTTAAACGCAGAAGATTACTTTGCGGAAGTATAACTGTGCAAAAGAACCCTGTTTACAAAAGCGATCATAGCTACTGATGAGACTATGTGGAGGAAAGTAAGGGGTGAGTTCAATGTGCTCAGTAAGAAAAATTACGTGGCAGGTAGATAAATACATTACGTATCTATATATATATATATATATTTATATATATCCCAAAATAGGAATTCTCATGAAAATATATAGATAATTAGGTAAATTCAATAATACCATAGTCGAAAATCGATAATAATATCAATATCGATAGTATAAACAGTTTACTGCGGTAAATACAAGATTCTAAAATTTTAAGCAGTAGAATAAACGGTTTCCACGCAGTGATACTGTTTATACGGTCAATCCAGTAAATCAAATAGACGAGACAAGGCAGAACATGCTATATCAAAAATTAGAATTACAATTGGCCAAAGTCGGTGACTCCAGGCATCACTGATCAAGTGTGCTGAGATGTCAATCGTCATGGGAGTGGTAAGCTACCCTAACGGCTCATAGTATAGTATGTCCGAAAACCAGAAAACATTGTACATAATACTCACGTGCGTGTTGCACGGTACATCATACTCTATAGACCACAGAAACAGAAACAATACAGCAGACTGTAGTGTAGCATGATTTAGCCATCTCCTTTGTCTCAAAATTAGTGCAAGTTGGACTGTACGACACACAGTCGGCACGCGCTCAAGCACATATCATCAGTATTACTTTATAAGCAAATCATTTTCGTTAAAATCAACTGTAAATTCAGTTCGGTAAAAATATAACATTTCAGAAAGAGGCTCGCTCATCCTTCTTCGATTTAAAATCTCAGTATACAGTACGTGGCAATTAAAACTAGGGGTATCAGTTTCAGATAATAAAACTAGCATATTTCGGTAATCGTGTAATTAAAACAGACTTTATCGGGTAAGGATAGGTCGTTTAATTAAGGCTAGAATTTCCTATAATTTCGATATCTATAAATTCGGCCTAGTATTTTTATTTCAATTCAACATCTCAAAACTCGTGTAGATATCTCCAGCACATAGAATTTTCCTTACCTCGGTGACAAATGAAAATTTTTTATACCTTAATTCCAAAAGTTGGTCCGTTCCAATCCGTTCATTTTTCCAAAGCTGCGGCATAATACCAATTATCTCTTTTTAATCATTGTAAGCTCATAATTGCTTTACTATATCAAACTAAGACTTTGAACTTGATTATCTAAATAGGTAAATTTCACTACCAATTGTATATATATACATTAACACAGCCCAAGCAGAGCATTCACCGTTTCTTCTGCCTTCATCATCCAAACTGACTGGTTCTGTTGAAGGAGTCCACTATTTGCGCCACCATTTCCCTTACTTCTTCTTCAAATTGCAACGTGATTCATGTATATTCCTATTGTCGTTGTCTACTGCTATCATCCTCTTTACTTTCATGTTTGTCTCTATTCACCATTGCCACACCTTCACCACCAGCTGTTATCCGAGCCGCCCTTGGTCCTCATCACAATCTGAAGCGTATTGCTTCAGCTACAGTCATTTCATGTTTCTAGCACAATCCTATTTTACATTCAGTTCAGACCATTGCTCCCCTGTTAGTCCTTGCATCGACTGGGCACCACGCTACTGCTTCAGTTTTTTCTTCATACCTGAACGCCGGATTCTTACTGGTTACACCTTGTTTCAGGCCACGATTTTGCCTCCACAAAAGTCACTTGGTATTAGCCTTTATGTTGCCTCACGACTTCAGTCTGTCTTTTTCCCCTTACCTATCCTCGTTTCCTATCCTCCATTCTCACTCTGGGTTTATTTCTTTTCTAAACTTCAACCTTACACTCTATCTTCTTTCTCGGTTTCCATCATCAATCATCAAGCCTCCTTTTCTGTTTCATTTCTGCAACCACTTAATCTCTATTTAATCACTATGTCTTGCTCTAAATAGCAACAGGTAGCCCTACCTTCGATATGCAGTAGTCAGCTGTTTCAATTTTCTTTCTCCCTTTTTTTCCAGCAACCATTCCAACAATCTCTAGCCATATACCATGCTTTCTTTCTATTTTTTAGCCTATCTTTAACCGCTCCACTCTGTTTTATTGCTTCCCCAGATCAGTACAATGTTCAGTAGGCAACCTATCTGCTTATCATTTCATTTTCTGGTGTACTTCAATACTTAGGTGACTGATACATATATATATATATATATATATATATATATATATATATATATATATATATATATATATATATATATATACACACATATACATCTCTTCCCACTATATAGGCTGTTTCACTCCCTTTCTCTCGTCTGCATCAGTACCCTACCTGAAATTCTGTCATCCATTCATCACATTCCTGCTGTGTTCAGACTCATCTTCACTCTTGCAGCAGTTGTACACAACTGTACAGCCCCACCTCGGCCTGGTCCTCTTGCTTCGATTTGCAGTATTACACATCTATATTTTAATACCAAAACAGTCAAGTTAGCATATTGTTTGCCATTACACTCGTTTTCCTGGCTTTATCTAATGGTTTATAGCCTTCAACGTCTCTTTTTTTCCTCTTAATTTTTCTGACCTGCTACTGCCTGTTGATTCACTGCCATGCCAGCCTATTTTCTCCCAATCTTTTGTCGTAGCTAGCAGTCCTATTGCATATATTTATTTTGTACATTTCTTCTTCGATACTCTCTCTTCTGAGCACTAGCACTACCTCCCTTATCTTTACATTTCCCATTTTGATTTCCCTGCCACAAGGTGGTCTTACCCTATTGCTTTTGCTGCCATTCACTTTCCCCTGAGCTGTTTCGTTTCCTGCCTTAAACCAGGCATTATTGCTGCTGTTTTCAGTACTTCTTTCCAGCAGCTATGCCTACTTCCTGTTGTTTCAGTAAAATATCCACCTAACAATTTAGAACATCAGGCATGACGATTTCCTCTGCTTTCTCTCTAGGTGCTGGTCTGTTTCCTGGATAAAAACTCAGTCTCTATTGTCCATTCTATCATTTCATTTCAGTCTCACCATTTCCCTAGGTTGTTTCAGCAGCATTCTTCCATTCTATGTGATTTTATATTTATATATCTTTTATCCATAATCATCTCCTCTGTCAGTAACTTCACATCCTTCTTCTCGTTGATGACTAACTATTCCTTTAGTAGTATGCCCGTCTTTCACTGTAATAGCACCCTACCTACTGTCCTCCGTTAAGTCACATTCGAGTTTCCCTTTGCTGGCCTGAATCATCATCATCCATCACTACCTTCACTGCTGCCATCACCTTTCACCAAATAAGAAAATTAGTCTTTTGGCATGGCTCCCTATCCAAGTTGCGTGTAGCCTATCTATAGTCATGTTTGCCACATCTTCTTCTAGCTGCTGCTAACAGCAGCAACTGTTTTCACTCTTGGGATTGGCTTCATTTGGAAGCCAATCCATTGTATTTTAATTATTTATCCAATGCAAGTCAAGCTATCCCTTTCATTGCACCCATTTCCTAAGTTTCATGCCATTCTCTTATTTTTTTTACTCTTGATTAAATTTCCTTTTTGGTTATCCCCCCTTCTTCCTTTCTATCCTACTAAAACATCATCTTCACTGCCAAATATAATCCAAATTAACATGGCAATATGGGTTGGCCTAGTTAAAAGAAGCCAAGCTATGTAATTAAAATAAGATTAACAATAATGCTACACTATTTATTAGATTTCACTCCACTATGGCATAATACCCCACTTGATATTATGGTTTATTTTGTCTACTCTCCATACTACAAAATGAGATATATTATTTTATTGGATTCTCCTAAGTCCATATCAAAATACAAATTTAATTAATTAATCCTCCAATATACACCTATTTAATTCCAAGGAGTTTTACTTAGAATCGCATACAAGGGAATTTCGTGGGGTTTACAATCTCCCCACTTTAAGAAATTTGGTCCACAAATTTGATAGCACTTCAACCCTCAAATAAGAGTGGGTTTTCTCTCACATTAAGCTTTTCAATTCCCATGTAGCCTCCTCTGAGGTGTGGCACTGCCATAAAACCTTGACCTAAGGGATTGTCTTATATCGCAATGTTTTTTTTCGTTCCTGTCCAAGATCCGAATCAGTTTCTCCACGTACGTCATATCTTCAATGCAAACATTATAGTTGCCAATTCCAAATCATGGTTTAGGTAACTCTTCTCATGATCTTTTGTCACGACCCAAACTACCCAAAAATCAGAGTTAATTTTTCGCATTTTGTTATTTTCTTTATTAAATTCTTATCTGTCCTCTGATCGTGACCACACTCCACTAACAAATTGGGCTGTGCGTCAATGCCAGTCCCACCATACATTTACCATGTAACTTATTTCTTCTCCAGTCATTTATAACTGTTTACAATATTTATACATCCCCTAGAGTTACTTACAAATCATGCTACTTTGCTATGCTCATTTAGATACAATTTGTACAAGTGTATATACCTTGAATGATGGGCAGCAGCGGATATCCGGAATGCAGTACTGAGTCGTCGCAACTTCAACTGGAGATTATCTGTGGGAGAAAATGAAAGGGGTGAGCACATCAAGCTCAGTAAGGCAATCCTACGAACAAGTAGGTAACCATACTACCTACATGAACGTAGTGCCATGCATAAACCACCCTTTCTCCACACATTTTAAAACAAATGATATGGATTATGATGTTATGTAAATCAAGTTTGCACGGAAAATTCAACATGCAATTATTACAAATAATTTATTTCTCAATTAAAATTTTTCACAATAAAGGCAGGACTCGACCCCTCCTGCGGGTGATCCTGACTCACATAAAACCATAAAAATCGATCTACATTCACACATGGGTTTGAAAAGCATGGAAATACCATCATGCAAATTTAGTTTAAAACCCAATTTGATTTCATCAAAATCGACGACATGCGAGACTAGGCAACGTTTGTATATCGACAAATAACCAGGACTATGGCCATATGTGTCCTCGGGAGTTCCTCAGCTACACGGATCCTAGTGTGCGGGTTCTCCCATGATCGGGAACCGCCCGGGAGGTGGGTCAATCCAACCCGTCAGTCTTATCCGATCCCATGCATCCGAAGATGCTAACGTATCACAAAGATACCAAGTATCATAAAGATACCAACGTATGCAAAGATAACACACGGTACATCGTACTCCATGCTACTTGCACGGTACATCGTACTCCGTGGACCCCCAGCCTTATCCCTCGTTCGGGCTCATCAGCTGGTCCTCCAACCCTTATCCCTCGTTCGGGCTCATCAGGTGGATCTCCAACCCTTATCCCTCGTTCGGGCTCATCAGGTTGTTTCTCTAACCCTTATCCCTCGTTCGGGCTCATCAGGTTATTTTAACATGCCATGTCTCAAAACGCACGTGTGGGCCTATTTAATCGGTGACATACAGTCTACCCGATGCTCCAAGCACGGCTCATCACATGTTCTCATAAAATCAGTGCGAGCGATGCTCAGCACTCTCATCAAATTAAGTAAATCTAGTGCGAGCTGAGCTCTAGCACTCTGTATGCAAACCGTATAAAAATCTGGTGCGAGCGAAGCTCTAACACCCTGTCTCAAAATCATATAAAAATATGGTGCGAGTTAGACTCTAGCACCCTGTCACAAAAATCATATATATATATATATATATATATATATATATATATATATAAGAATCTGGTGCGTGTTGGACTCCAGCACCTATGCATGTAAAACTCTAGTGCGAGCTCTCGCTCCAGCACTAATGCGTGCATCACACAAATCGAAAATATCGTGCGAGCTGAGCTCTAGCACGTCACATGTCAATAAAACATGTAGGCGGCTCTGTTTCCTCAAAACAGTTTTCAAAACAATATCACGTTGAAAGTATGCAATGCTGTGCATTTTCTTCCAAGGTGAGCCAGCCTACTCATGCATGCATCAAAACACCTCCAGAATGAGCAGAAACCTTTTGTTCTTGCTCCTCCCAATTTTTTCTAACTTTGTAAATTTTACCCTTAACAAGGGTATTTTGGTAATTTGCCCATCCGGGGCCCTAAAATTATTAGTTGACCTCTAGACCCTTCAGGTAATTTTTAAATGACTGCAAATGAATTTAAAATTTCGTAAAGTTTACCTCTAGCAGTCCGCAGAATTCCCTTACCTTATTTTCCTGTCGAGTCTGACCTTTTCTTTTCCAATGTTATCTCGTCGCGCAGTCCGTTATGCTCCCAATCAAATGCCCGGAACTGCGTATCAATATTCCTCAGGTCAGATAACATACAATTTAATTGTATTTAATATTTTCTGGGCTTAATTTAAATCATTGGGCCCGTTTACCCCTATTGGGCCCGATTGCACCTTAATCGGCCTTAATCGGCCTTAAACCCGTTTTCCACTTAATTTTCACTTTATCGAGGCCTATTGGGCTCATTGGGCCCTCCAATAATTTATTGGGCCTCGTTCTAGCTTATTGGGCCTCGGCCCATTTTAGCCCTTTTTATACTCATTAATTCCCTTCTTCGGGTATACCGGGCTTATACAGCTTTCTAATAATTATCGGGCTTCATTCCGAATTCATTGGATAGCCCGTATACCATTTATGGCAATTATATTACGATTCCGAATAATATTCCTTCCTACGCGAAATTAATCCATAATTCCATAAAATAATTAAAACTCGGTATTTAAAGAACTCTAATTGTCGAAATTAAATTGTACTTACCCGATACGATGCGGGGTACGAGAATCAGAGCTCGATCGGCTCTCGTTCGGTCTCTGTCGTAAAGCTGCACAATTAGGTAAATCCAGATTATTTTCCATTAAAATAATATTAAATTAAATTTTCAAAATTTACCCGTAGGTCAATTTCGACCTTCGGTCAACTTACCCGAACCTCAAGTCGTCCCCGGTAAATTTCTTTCCTTTTCTCCCCCCTTTTTCGTTTCCTTTCTTTCCTTTTCCTTCCTTTTCCTTTCTTTTCTTTTCCCCTTTCCTTCCTTTTCCCTCCTTTTCCTTCCCTTTCCTTTCGGCCAAACGGCACCGTTTACTGTCTATTGCCTTCGCCGGCGGTTCCGGCGGTCTCACCGGTCGAGATCGGTCTCAAAAGAACCGGCTTCTTCCCCTGAGTGCGTTGGTGCCCTCCGTTTCAGCCCAGACGCGGCGGTTCGCCGAGAATCGACTGGTTTCTCCGTCTGTCTTCCTCGGCTCCGATCGGCCTGCTCCGGCCACCTGGCGACGTGATACCGGTACCCACGTGCTCGCCGGACTCCCCTCTTCCTCCTGGTAGCTTCGTCGAAGCCCGTCGATCGCCGGTGCGCGAGAATCGGTGGTGAAGGTCGCGGGTCACTGTTTCGGTTTTGGTTTCTCGGGTTTTTTTCCCGAGTTTCTCTCTCCTTTCCCTTTTTTTTTCCAGTTACCTTTTTTTTAATTATTTTTATTATTATTATTATTTATTTTAATTATTTTACTATTCAATAAAATACTCCATAAAATCCAAAAATATCTACCTTATATTATTTTTTTTCTACTTTAATTTATTTAATTTAAATTTAATTTATTAATTATATTTTTCTCTAAATTTTGATATTATTTCTTCGCGTTTTTCGAGATATCGTTCCGGTAATTTTTTTCGATATTTTTAAAATTTCCGAATCTTGATCAATCGACTCAAAATTTATAATTTCCTTATTATCGATCAAGACATTTTACATCCGTATTTTTAATTAAAATTTTCTTATCGTCCTAACACCGGGTTTTGGTATTTTTACCATTTTACCCCTGCTCTTGTTTCGGAATCAATTTAACCTGACCTTCCTTCATACATCCCTCATCTTTTCTTATTTAATTTTCGTATTTTAATTAAACTCGGGTCTTACATCTTTTAATTGCCAAGATCCATAAGCAGTCACCTTTCTATTCTGCATTAATACACAACCTAATCTTTGTCTCGAGGTATTTGTATGCACTATCTCTTTTGGGTTATGAACTAGGATATTTTTAGACGCTGTCAAGTTTTTTTCCAACAGAGAAGTATTTTGAAATTCCTTGATTAGCCATCAAACCTGACCTATAGCCATAAGGATTCAAGATTTAGTCCTAATTGAAAGTAGGATACCAAAGTTTATCACAATTCTCTTTTATCCTTTGGACACAATTCATTCTCAGTTCATTTCACTTAATCTGAATCATTTGATATACTTGAAGTATTCATACATCGTATACATCTCTTATCCAAAATATAACCTGTATTCAAAATTTATCACACTTTAAAACTTGCCTCATTTCGTACATCAATTATAACAAAACCTTTTCCTTATTCGAATTAAGTCTCAAATTCGAAACATAAGCACATACAAATTACAATCCTTATATTCGAAACGTATTTCATATTCCAAAGTCTCTTTATAACCCAAAAGCTCTGAATCTTTTTTGCAGTTTTGGGTCTTTCCCACTGATCTATAACGTCAATCCATTCCTAAAATCACATCAAAATCCTTTATACTCAGTAATACAAGATCGGCTGACACATCCCTTCCTCTTATTTTCAGCTTACAGTCTCTCTCTCTCTCTCTCTCTATATATATATATATATATATATTCAGCCAAATGACTATCAATCATAGGTGTGGAAATCAACAACATTCTATCTAACGATGTAGGCTTTACATGCTTTTACAAATTACATGCAAATGAAGGCGATATAAAGGAATGAGTGGCACCAGGATCAAATAACACAAATCTTCAAAATCAAAAATTAGGATGGTACCTTTAATCACATCCGCTAAAGCATCTGCGATGTCTTGGTCCAATGCATGTACTTGCCCTTTGCCAACCACATGTTTCCCTTTCTCCTCAGTTGTAGCTTTTGTCCTCGGAGCAGAAGTCTCTACATGAGCTCTCTCTGACTCTTTGCCCTTCTGTAGGGCAATCTTAATCATCTCTAGATAATACTTCATGATATGTTCTGGCTTCCCAGATCTGTAACAGACTCTAGGGGTCATCGGACAAGGCCTGGGACCATGAAACTTACTAAATCTCCTACACTTCTCAATAGTGGGTCGTGGTCCTCCATTGACTATACCCCTCGGTGGAGCTAAAGTCGGGCACACAAAAGGTCTAGTAGCTCTCTCCTGTATCTCCTCAATCTGAGGTCTCTTCCCAAACAGTCTTCGACCTCCTCTCCTGATATCTTTATCACCTCTGGATCTCTTCTGGTCTCTATCTCTCCTGCCACTAACCTTCCCAAACTCAGAGGCATTCTACTCAAAGTCCTGTTCACATAAATGTGCCTTGCGTACTGCCTCTTCATAAGTGAGGATGTCAAACAGAGCCAATCTAGATCTGATGGCTGGTCTCAATCCATCCATGAACTTCTAGAACTTCCTAGTCTTACTGCTCAACGTATTCGGGTTATACCTCCCCAAGGATATGAACCTCGACTCATACTTATAAACGGAGCGGTTCTCTTGAACCAAATTCATAAACTCCATCCGCAGCTTTCGCTGTGTAGTGGTCGAAATATATTGCCTCCTAAAGGCGTCTAAAAATATTTCCCACGTGATCTCTATGTGTCAAGCCCTCAAGATCGATACTGTGGATCTCCACCAGTGCTCTGCCTCGCCCTTCAACATAAATACGACAAAGGCAACCCTCTCAATCGATGTACACCTGAAGAACCCATACAATTTCTCCATCTCACAAATCCAATCATCTACAACAACTGGGTCTTTCACTACTCTAAAGACTGGAGGTCTGAACTCCTGAAACTGTCGTAACCTATCCAACTCACAGTCATAACCCAAATCATTACCGCTCGGCTGTGGAGTGACATGAGAAGCTGTATCTTGAACTGATGGTGATGTAACAGTCTTTGTAGTCTGAGGTCCCTCTGCAGCTATCTGTCCAATAGTAGTAGGCTGGTTGCCCGGCTGGACCTCATCTATCACCAGCCCCTAATGTCTGCGTGGCTATCTCAACAAGGCTCTCAATACTCCGCTCTATCCTAGCGAAGCATGCCGCAGTATCCCCTAGTCTCTCAATAGGATTCGGTGGAGCCTGATCAGTCTGTGGCTTTGCACGGCTCTTAGGCCTACCCCTACGGCCTCTAGCACATGAACTCGCCCCTCTACCATGACAAGTGACAGGCATAATGCCTAATTTCTTGTATCCATACCATTTATTAGTCTTATTCCATCTCGGTATACACAGTTATATCTAAACGAAGTACAGCAATATGAGGATGTAACTTTTCTACTTACTAATACCGACTCATATCATGCCAACTCAGCTTTGATACCAATTTCTGTCACGACCCATTTTTACTTAAAATCACTACAAATCTTTTCACTTTTTCATTCCCCTTCCCGGTCGTGAACATTCTCACCAATAACAGTTGGGCTATGAGTTATTATTAGTCTAACTCTGTCACTCTTTACCATCTACTATGTCATATCTTTTTAATTTATTCGTAAGTAAGCACTTATACTTTATAATTGAAATTCGATACTTGTACGTGTCTATTAATATTTAAATTCCCCATATTACATTCCAAAATAATTACTGTACTATTTCATGTTTAGATACAAAAAAATACCAGTGTCTATACCTCTTGGTGATGGGAAGCAGCGGATATTAGGATGTAACTCTTCAGCCACTCACTGGAATGTGCGCTTTGTAGAGGGGGAAAATGAAGGGAATGAGCTCACTAGCTCAGTAAGGCAATAATGCAAGCATGTAGATAACTACACTATCTACATGCTTATAATGTCATGGCATAAAAATCATTTGTATCCCGAGCATGAGGTAATATTAAAACTATGCCACATGTATATACATATATCACGTACTGAAAACATGAAAATAGGCATGTAAACATGGAAAATCATCATGTCAACGTCTCATGCTCATCATATTAAAGAAAACTCATCATAAAATAATCCCTCAGGGTTTAACACCTTATCAAAACTTAGTAAAACTCATCACAAACAACATATCATCCATTAAAAATATCCTACAAGGTTCGACCCCTCCCTCGGGTCTACCATGGATAACACAAAATGTGTTTTGTGTATATAAAACCATGTGATATCATGCGAGATAGGTGGTCACTGTATGTAATCGAGGACTCTGTTGGCCAACTATGTCATTATCATCCCAGACCACACGGATCCCGATGTGCAGGGCATCATGCTGCAACGGGAGGTGGGTCAATCCTACCCGCCAGACTATAAATCAACATCATCACCACATGGTACAGCGTACTCCATGTGATATACACAGTACAATGTACTCCATGGACCCATATCACGGTCGGGGGTGTCTTCCGTAAGTCTTTTCTACCACATACCATGTATAACCGACTTAGTCTTGTCACGACCCTCAACTTACCAAAATACGTACAAATTTTTCGCATTTTCATGCATCATTTATTATTCATCCTTAGCTAAATCGTGAACAGCAACTCTCCTCAATAGTTGGGCTGTGTGTCGACGTTTAAATCACTCCACCATACCAATTCAATTTGCATATTATTTATAAGTAAACACTTGTATAAACGTATATATCAGAGTTGGTTACATGTGTTTACATTGTTTTACATCCCCAATAGTTACATACAAAATACTACTGTGCTATCATAAGTTTAGATACAAAATTACAACAGTGTGTATACCTTACACGATGGGATGCAGCGGATTACCAAAAGGGAATGCCTCTAGTCACGCTCACTCTACACTCAAATCTCTGTAGAGAGGGGGAAAATAAGGGGGGTGAGCAAACCACAGGCTCAATAAGACAATCATGCGAACAGGTAGATACTGCACTATCTCCATAATCGTGATGCCATGCTCAAAGCATATTTTTCATCTCATTTTCTCAAATATGAGTTCATGCTTGTGTTAAGGGTATGTAAAGCATTCATGCTATTAAAATCCAGTACACAATTCATTTCAAGGCATGGCATAAATCATCATGCATATTTCACGATAAAGCATGGCATTAACCATCATGCATTTTTCATAGTAAAGCATGGCATTAATCATCATGCATCAGTGCAGTTTAAAAAAACCATTAACAAAACAATCCAACACTTGTCAGGTCTCAGCCCCTCCCTCGGACTATCCTGACCCACAAATCATTTCAAACATTGATTTGTTCATAAAACAATAGACATGTGAGATAGGCAATTCAATAAAAGGTAATAACCTCTAGGAATATGGCCATCTCCTGTGATACCGGCTACACAGATTAAGTGTGTGGGATATGACCACTATCTGCTTCCACACGGGAGGTGGGTCAAATCCATCCCATCGGTCCATAGCAGATCTCATCCAAAGATGGCATATCACAATCTCAACATGGTACAACGTACTCCATGCTACATGCACGGTACAACATACACCGTGGATCCAATCAACACATCATATCACGCCACATCTTAAAACGTACATGTGAGCTTATTTAATCAGTACGATCTCTTGTCTACCTGAAGCTACTAACACGGCTATCAACATGTCAAAATCACAAACTGCACATGGGAGCCTATTTAACCGGTGCGACACAAAGTCTGCTCGAAGCTTCAAGCATGGAAACAAATAAGGTGGGCATCTAGTGCGAGCTAAGATCTAAGCACCACACCAAAACTAGTATGAAATCCATGTGAAAATTACTGCGAGCTAAGCTCCAGCATTTATGCGTATAAAACACATCAAATTTCATGCGAGTCCTGCTCTAGCACGCTTTCCTTCTCACGAAATCATGTAGGTGGCTCAATTCTTTGCAAAGTATGGTTAACAAACCAAAACAACTCATCTCTTTTGCAAATCATTTCAAATTGTTGGCTCTACCGAGAGGGGGGGTGAATCGGTTTTCTAACAATTATGGCAAATTAAAAATTAATCACAATTTAATCACAAATGATAATGAGCAATATAGTGCAGTATAATAATTTAATGCAAAGTAGGGAAGAGAGAAACAAACACAATCGTTTATAGAGGTTCGGCCAAACTCTTGCCTACGTCCTCTCTCCTTGACCTTCTTGTCAAGTGTTTTCTTTCTCTCTATCAATAGAGCTTACACAGTTCCTTTTTGCAGGTTAAGGAATAACCTCTCTACCCTTAGCAATACAGAAAAAGTATTCAGCCTCTTACAATATACTCTCACTGAGGAACAATCCTCTTCTCTTTTAAGATAAGACTGAATACAATATAATGCTTTAAAGTGGTAGGACAAATGTAGCTTTTTTGCACTTAAGCTTTTACAATGATTCTCAATGAATGAGCAATAGGGACACAAAGAATGAAAGAATTAAAGCTTGAGAATGTTTGGAATATGCAGCAATAGTGTCTCAATTCTCTTTGTCTTCAATGCTTGGTTAAATACTGAAGGATGGGTAGTTGGAGCATTAAATGCTATTCTTCCCGTTATGTTTTGCAGAAACTAGCCGTTGGGTGCCTCCAGTAGAGTGCCAGATCGATCTGCCTTCTTGGCCAGATCGATCTCTTAGTTATAAATCCTGTAAGATTGAAGCACAAATACACAAGGAGATTGATCTCATAGGTTAGCAGATCGATCTGTTAGTTTAAAAGTAATGAGGCAGATCGATCTGTCGAATAGGCAGATCGATCTCCTTAACTCTCTGTTTGAAGCAAGATCGATCTCCAGATCGATCTGCCATGCAATCTCGTAGAGAGGAGATCGATCTCTCAACAACACAGATTGATCTCTTTAGCTCTCTGACTTTGAGGAGATCGATCTCTTCCTTACCAGATCGATCTCTCAACTCTAGCATTAGCCAGATCGATCTCTTAACCCTTGCAGATCGATCTCATTCTTCCTAAATGCCTTTGTACAGATTTAAGGCTTGCCAGATCGATCTCTTCCATCATAAGATCGATCTCTCATCAAGTAAAAACCCAGGAGATCGATCTCTCATACCCCAGATCGATCTCTCATCAGCAGAACTCTAAGTTCTGGTACTAATAACCTCTAAACATGTTTGTATATCATCTTAACATTATTGAATTAACTTGTTTTGTCATTTCAAAATACATTAACTCAACAATCTCCCCCTTTTTGATATGACAAAACTCATCAAATAAACATGTTTAGTGACTTTGCAAAACTCCCCCTTTTTGTGAGCTTTGGACTTTGTTAATAACTTAACTCCCCCTCAGTTAAATCTTAACTCCCCCTTAATTAAATCATTCTTTTAAACATTTAGCACAAACAGCTCATGTTTCTTCTCCCCCTTTTTGTCATATCAATAACACAAGAATGGAATACTCATCATTTCAAAATAATATTTTGCATTAACACAACCAATGACATTTCATTAACACAAGTCAATCAACATTTCATTCAAGCAAATTTTTCACAGATAACATCAAGTAGCTTAATAATGTTGTAACTACATTAAATCAAAGCACCTAATGCCTATTGTGAGGGAGGATCACGATCCAAAATATTCTCAACGTGCATGCGTGTTACTTGGAGCTCATCGAACATCGCCTCTTGAGTCTCTTGAATCTTATCCACTCTTTGGGTTAAGTCCTCGATCATACGCCGCTGAGTGGCAAAGCCGTCATTTATCTGCTGACTGAGGTCATTCACCATCATCATGAGCATCTCTAAGTCAGCAGGAGACGATGTTGGTGCAGTGGGCGGAGCCGATGGTTCTGGAGCTGGTGCAGCAGGTCGGTGCACTGGTTCATCAGTGGGGTCCTCCTCAGCCTCAGCAGGTTGCTGTTCTTGCTTTTTCGTCCACTCTCCCCAGAAATTTTTGTAGTACCCCATATGATGTAGGGTCCCAATGTTAAGCACGCTTTTGGGAGATGGGAGTTCGCCAGTTTCGCCGCTGCAGTTGATACCAAGGCGGTGGAGAAGATAAGCCACTGGTTGTGGAAAAACTATTGTGGTAGCTTGGCCACGCACAATCTTCAGCCAATCTTCGTATATAAAGTGAGGGAGGTTAGGTTTTTGGCTTGTGGTGTGAATGTGATGGAGCCAAAAACGATCTAGACGCCTAACGGTAGAATGACGAGTACCGAAAGGGCGGAGGTTCCACGAGATTATGAGGTGGAGTAACCGAAGGTGCATTGGAAGGTTACTCGCCTTGTCCCCGGGGAGTTCAAACGCAAAGGGGACTTCCTCATCCTCATTTGTTAAGCCTTCATCGCGTATATCAAACACTTTGGCTAGAACTTCAGAGTCAATTATAATGGATTGACCCATGACGTAGGTTTTGAAGGCAAGGATTTTGCAGGTGTCATCGGGGTCATAAACGAGTTCGGCATTGGAAAAGAATGCGCGAACGAGATTTGGAGGGACAGGAGTGTTGATTTTCAAGAAGTTCGTCCAACCAAACTCCTCAAATTTTGACAAATATGGAAAGTCTATGTGATTGAGGAATGAAAAATCGATAGTGCGCCAATGCTTGATTGGCATGGTTGAAAAATATTCCTCATACCGCTTTCTTTTTGCTGGTGTTTTAAAACACCGATTAAAGGAAGCGATAGGAGGTGGAGGAATGGGTTGTGATGAGGAACCTGCCTCTCCTGTGGTTCTAGGGGGTTTGTTTGCTACTGACTTCCTAGGCATGATTCTAGATTCTAAAAGAGGCACTAAATGGATTCAACAACGAGAAAAGCAATGAAACAGTACCTAGGTTTGACCTAGAATCAAAATGAACACAAATTGAAGACAGATTTTGAGAAAATCAGTAAGGAATATTGGTTACAATACCGGATTTTGACACCGAGACACAAGGAGGACCATACAGAGATCGATCTGAGGAGGAATCGGAGGAAAAGATGCGAGGGAGATTTGGGAATTTGAAAATTGGGTTTCTGAAATTTGGGAATTGTACGCAGGTATTTATAGTCCAGGGCACAGGAGATCGATCTGTCGAGGCGACAGATCGATCTGTCATTTTCAGAATCCAATAAAGATCGATCTGTCGTAAGGCCAGATCGATCTGGTCGCAAACAGAGGCTTAAGAAGATCGATCTGTTACACATAGATCGATCTGTCGTTTAACAGAGGCTTAGGCAGATCGATCTGCCAAATGCAAAGATCGATCTGTAGAATGCGGAAGCTTTAAGAGATCGATCTGTCGTGTGGACAGATCGATCTGCCTTTAAACAGAGACGTAAGGAGATCGATCTTATGGTTAGAAGATCGATCTGCTTAGCTTAACCTTGATGATTTAGGCTTGTTGGAGGTATGGAGATCGATCTATATTGCAAGGAGATCGATCTCTCATCCTCATTGCCAGAAAATCTTTGCAAAAACTCATTTAAAATCAATTTGAAACCAAGATTTTTGAAACACACAAGTCCTAATGCATATCCATGAGTCCTAATTCACCTCTAAGGATACAAAACCTATCTCTATCAAGGGGTTTGGTGAATATATCAGCTATTTGATGTAAAGTGTCAATGTACTCTAAGATTATATCCCCTTTTTGTACATGATCTCTAAGGAAGTGATGTCTAATTTCTATGTGCTTGGTTCTGGAGTGTTGAATAGGATTCTTAGACAGATTAATGGCACTGGTATTATCACATTTAATAGACACTTGTTTCATGTCAATACCATAATCTCTCATTTGTTGTTTAATCCACAACACTTGAGCACTACAACTACCAGCTGCTATATACTCAGCTTCAGTTGTGGACTGAGCTACACTGTTTTGCTTCTTGGAGAACCAAGAAATTAACCTATTTCCTAAGAATTGGCAAGTACCTGAAGTACTTTTCCTATCTATTTTGCAGCCTCCAAAATCAGCATCTGAAAATGCATGAAGGGCAAAAGTAGAGTCCTTGGGGTACTAAAGTCCTAGTGAGGGAGTGTCTTTGAGGTATCTAAAGATTCTCTTAGTTGCCAATAGATGTGATTCCTTAGGAGAGGATTGAAATCTAGCACAAAGGCATACACTAAACAAAATATCTGGTCTACTTGCAGTTAAATAAAGCAATGAGCCTATCATAGACCTATAGAGTTTAGTGTCTACACACTTACCACTTTCATCTTTATCAAGCTTGATGTTGGTGCCCATTGGAGTGGCTTGAGGTTTGCAATTGTCCATTCCAAATCGCTTGAGCAATTCCTTAGTATACTTTGCTTGATTGATGAAGGTTCCAGCTTTTGTTTACTTCACTTGAAGTCCCAAGAAGAATGTGAGTTCTCCCATCATGCTCATCTCAAATTCTCCTTGCATGATCTTAGCAAACTCTTGGCATAAAGACTCATTAGTTGAACCAAAAATAATATCATCTACATACACTTGTACAACTAATAAATCCTTATTTTTAATCTTAATGAATAATGTGGTATCCACTTTTCCTCTTGAAAAACCCTTTTCTATTAAAAATTTTGACAACCTTTCATACCAAGCTCTAGGAGCTTGTTTTAACCCATAAAGTGCCTTAGATAGTTTAAAAACATGTTCAGGAAATTCATGATTTTCAAATCCGGGAGGTTGCTCAACATATACTTCTTCATTAATAAAACCATTTAAGAATACACTCTTTACATCCATTTGATATAACTTGAAGTTTTTATAACATGCAAAGGCAAGTAACATTCTTATTGCCTCTAATCTAGCTACCGGTGCATATGTTTCATCATAGTCTATGCCTTCCTCTTGTTTATAGCCTTGAGCAACTAGCCTAGCCTTATTCCTTGTGATCACACTATTTTCATCCATTTTGTTCTTGAATATCCATTTAGTTCCAATAATTGAGTGATCACTAGGCCTAGGAACTAGTTTCCATACTTTGCTTCTCTCAAATTGATTTAATTCTTCTTGCATTGCTAGGAACCAATTATTGTCTTCTAAGGCTTCATTGACATTCCTAGGCTCAATTTGAGATACAAAGGCTATATATTGGCACATATTCCTTAGGGATGATCTAGTTCTAACTCCAAGAGTTGGATCTCCTACTATTTCACAATCTTTTACATATCCTAACTCTCTTGGTGCTCTAGGCTCTCTTTCTAAAACCTCTATTTCTTCTTCATCTTCTTTATTCAAGTCAAGCTTTTCTAGAAAGTCATCTTCTAAGCCTTCATTAATTATTCCAACATTTTCATCATTGGTTGAATCTTTAGATATATTATTTGATTCATCAAATATAACATGAATAGACTCTTCAACCACTAATGTTCTTTTGTTATATATTCTAAAGGCCTTTGAATTCAATGAATATCCTAGAAATATTCCCTCATCACTATTGGCATCAAATTTTCCTAAGTTATCTTTTCCATTATTTAGAACAAAGCATTTGCAGCCAAAAGGATGGAAGTAACTAATGTTAGGCTTCTTGCCTTTGTAGAGCTCATAAGGAGTTTTCTTTAGCATGGGTCTTATCATAGCTCTATTAATTATATAACATGATGTGTTTATAGCTTCAGCCCAAAAGTACTTTGGCAAGTTATTTTCACATAACATGGTCCTAGCCATCTCTTCCAAAGTTCTATTTCTTCTCTCAACTACACCATTTTGTTGTGGTGTCCTAGGGGCTGAAAAATTATGGCTGATTCCTTGATCATTGCAATACTCATCAAATCCTATATTTTCAAATTCTTTGCCATGATCACTTCTAATGCTTGTTATTGTATATCCTTTTTCATTTTGAGTCACCTTTGAGTAAGTTATGAATTTCTCTAAGGCTTCATTTTTTACTCTCAAAAAGAACACCCAAGTGTACCTAGTGTAATCATCAACTATTACAAAACCATAGTGTTTCCCACCTAGGCTAGTGGTTCTAGTTGGTCCAAATAAGTCTAAATGTAGTAATTGAAGAGGCCTAGTGGTGGATACACTATTCTTAGGCTTCAAAGTTGTTCTCTTGTGTTTTCCTTTAACACAAGCTTCACATATTTCTTCATGATCAAAGGATATTTTGGGTAAGCCTATAACTAGATCCTTTCTAGCTAATTTGGATAGCACATGCATGCTAGCATGACCTAGTCTTCTATGCCATAACCAAGATTCCTTTTTGTTGTCTACCATTAAGCATATGTTTTCATTTTTGAGTTCATTAAGGTAGACTATATATATGTTACCTTGCCTATGACCTAGAAGGAGAATTTTATTTGACTTAGGATCTATAACATTACACTTCATACAATCAAAAATTACTTTGTAACCTTTATCACAAAGTTGACTAATGCTTAGTAAGTTATGCTTTAAACCCCTAACAAGTAATACTTTTTCTAAAGAGAAATGATCATTACCTATTGAGCCACTTCCTTCCACTTGGCCTTTGGAGTTGTCCCCAAAAGTGACTTCTCCACCAATTTTCGATTTGAAGGAATTGAAATGGCTTTTATCACCCGTCATGTGCCTTGAGCATCCACTATCTAAGTACCAAGCTTCTTTTGTTTTAGCTTTGTGGCTATGCTCAATCACCTACAACAAAAAAAATAAACACACTCAAGTCTTAGGTACCCAAATTCTCTTGGGTCCTTGGAGGTTAGTAAATGAAATTCTTAATCCCATTGGGATCCATTTTGCTAATGCATTGCAGTCCTTGGAATGAATTACCTCTTTTGGAATCCATATCCTTTTTACAATTTTTCCTTTAAGATTCCTCATCTTTATATTGCAATAATGTGACTTATGTCCCTTCTTATTACAATATGAACAAGTAATTGCAGGTTTATTCATGCTCTTCCTAGCAATAAAACTCTTAAGATGGGTCTCCCTACTTTGTGCATTATACCCTAAGCCATTTTTGTCAAAAAATGCCCTTTGGGTTTCTAACATGCTATCTAGCTTTTGTTGCCCCATGTGAAATCTATTAAAGGAGTTATGTAAATTGCTATTTTTCTCCTTAAGGTCACAAATTTCTAGATTTGCAATCTCTAGTTTCTTCTCACATTCCAATTTATCTTTTAACATTATCTCATTTTCCCTTTTTAATTTAGATATTAACTTTTTATACTTCATGCTCATAGATTCATACTCTAATGCAAGTTCATCAAATGCATCTTGCAATTCATCAAAAGAGTATTCATTAAGATTAGATGTTACCTTTTGATCATCATCAATAGCCATGAAGCATAGGTTGGCAATGTCCTCATTTGATTCATCATCGGAGCAGTCACTGTCACTCCATGTTGCTACCATTGCCTTCTTTTTATGAAACCTATCATTAGATCTTTTGAGAAGAGGGCAGTTAAACTTTATGTGTCCAGGTTTTTTACATTCATAACACACAATAGAGTCTTTTCTACCTACTTCCTCTTGTTCTCTCCTATTGTTTCTCCTATTATTACTACTAGCTTTCATTCTCATGAATTTGTTGAATCTTTTGGCAAACATTGCCATCTCAATATCCTCCTCACTCCCACTCTCATTTTTAATCTCCTCTTGAGCAGTGGATTTTAGAGCAACACCCACTTTCTTGGGTGGCTCTTCATTTCTTTTAAGTTTCATCTCATAAGTAAGCAAAGATCCTATCAATTCATCTAGACACAATGTGTGAGGATCTTTAGATTCCTCAATTGCCGTTACTTTAGCTTCCCATGACTTAGGTAATCTATTTAAAATTTTCTTTACCATTTCAATGTTAGAATATATTTTTCCTAAGGATTTTAGTCCATTAATTACGTCTGTAAATCTAGTGAACATATCACTAATCGATTCTCCTTCCTTCATCCTAAAAAGCTCATAATCATGTGTGAGCATACCTACTTTTGTCTCCTTCACTTGGGTTGTACCCTCATGAGTTATTGCCAATTTATCCCATATTTGCTTGGCATTATCACACCCGGAGACTCTATTATATTCATTAGGACCTAAAGCACAAAATAATGTGTGCATAGCTTTAGCATTTAGTTGTGCACATTTAATGTCATTAGAATCCCATTCATCTTCTTCTTTGGGGATATCTCTTCCCTCTATTTTCTTTGTAGGGATTTGAGGTCCCTTAACTATAATTCTCCATACTTCATAGTCATTTGCTTGAATGAACAGCATCATCCTAGTCCTCCAATATGAATAATGTTCACCATTGAACATAGGAGTTCTAACCGTGGAGTGCCCCTCTCCTATCAAACTAGTTGCTACATTGTTAAGAGCCATTTGATCGTTTTCTAACTCTTAGGAAGTTGTTCCTACGTGATTAAAGAGTCCTAGCTCTGATACCAATTGTTGGCTCTACCGAGAGGGGGGGTGAATCGGTTTTCTAACAATTATGGCAAATTAAAAATTAATCACAATTTAATCACAAATGATAATGAGCAATATAGTGCAGTATAATAATTTAATGCAAAGTAGGGAAGAGAGAAACAAACACAATCGTTTATAGAGGTTCGGCCAAACTCTTGCCTACGTCCTCTCTCCTTGACCTTCTTGTCAAGTGTTTTCTTTCTCTCTATCAATAGAGCTTACACAGTTCCTTTTTGCAGGTTAAGGAATAACCTCTCTACCCTTAGCAATACAGAAAAAGTATTCAGCCTCTTACAATATACTCTCACTGAGGAACAATCCTCTTCTCTTTTAAGATAAGACTGAATACAATATAATGCTTTAAAGTGGTAGGACAAATGTAGCTTTTTTGCACTTAAGCTTTTACAATGATTCTCAATGAATGAGCAATAGGGACACAAAGAATGAAAGAATTAAAGCTTGAGAATGTTTGGAATATGCAGCAATAGTGTCTCAATTCTCTTTGTCTTCAATGCTTGGTTAAATACTGAAGGATGGGTAGTTGGAGCATTAAATGCTATTCTTCCCGTTATGTTTTGCAGAAACTAGCCATTGGGTGCCTCCAGTAGAGTGCCAGATCGATCTGCCTTCTTGGCCAAATCGATCTCTTAGTTATAAATCCTGTAAGATTGAAGCACAAATACACAAGGAGATCGATCTCATAGGTTAGCAGATCGATCTGTTAGTTTAAAAGTAATGAGGCAGATCGATCTGTCGAATAGGCAGATCGATCTCCTTAACTCTCTGTTTGAAGCAAGATCGATCTCCAGATCGATCTGCCATGCAATCTCGTAGAGAGGAGATCGATCTCTCAACAACACAGATCGATCTCTTTAGCTCTCTGACTTTGAGGAGATCGATCTCTTCCTTACCAGATCGATCTCTCAACTCTAGCATTAGCCAGATCAATCTCTTAACCCTTGCAGATCGATCTCATTCTTCCTAAATGCCTTTGTACAGATTTAAGGCTTGCCAGATCGATCTCTTCCATCATAAGATCGATCTCTCATCAAGTAAAAACCCAGGAGATCGATCTCTCATACCCCAGATCGATCTCTCATCAGCAGAACTCTAAGTTCTGGTACTAATAACCTCTAAACATGTTTGTATATCATCTTAACATTATTGAATTAACTTGTTTTGTCATTTCAAAATACATTAACTCAACACAAATGTTAGCCAACCTACCAAATCATTTGTTAAAAAGCAATAAAACATGATTTTCAAAGCATTATGCTTTTGTTTTCATGCACATTTCTCAAAACCCAACTCTTTGCCCTTTAATCACCCAATTCCATTTCCTAACATATCATGCATTCTGGCAAAGCATTTAAGCGTCCAAATTGCTCACAGATATCTCTAAGAGTCCACAGAATTCCCTTACCTCAATTTACTTGAGTGTGACTATTTTCCTTTTAGCCTCTTGCGCTTTTTGCTCGCCTTGCTCCGGTGTATCCTCAGAAGCTGCGATTCAATCATCCAAACCACTTGGGTTAAAGTTGTTAACTCACATTTGACCTCATTAGTCAACATAACCCATCTTTGCATTTTACCAATGCCTTAATCCACATTTTACCCCTTTTTAGTAAATCTCACAATTTATTGACTAACAACACCTTAAAATCATGCCACAACATTATTATTAACTTCAATATATCTCATTCACCATTAATCTCAACACATTTCACTTTCATACTAGACCATTTCTAGGTCATGGTAGATTCATTACTTTCTAGGTAGTTTTTACCCTTTCTATGCATACCAAACAACTCCAAAATCAATATCTACACAATGTACTTGAGTTATTTCATTTAGAAACTCACCTAGCTTGATTTCCTCTTTGCTCCAATGGAAATGGACCTTTGATCCTTTAATCCAACAAGTGGGGAAATGCCTCCAAACTATGTTGTTCTTCTCTTTGATGTGAACAACTTTGTCTCTAATAGCTTTCCCTCAAATCTTACTAAAAATGTGTGGATTTAGGAGTGAGAAAGCTAGGTTTTAGGTTGGAAATGGGAAAGATTGGTTTTTGTCTTAGAAATGTAGATCCAACTGCTCCATATTTATAGATTCATCTTGATGAGATCGATCTGCCTTGGGTGGAGATCGATCTGGTCCTCTTAAAATCCCTATTTTCCAAGACATTTTGAAGGTAAGAGATCAATCTGTCGAGTAGGGGAGATCGATCTTGCTTCAAACAGAGACTCAAGAAGATCGATCTGGTCTTAGGGGAGATCGATCTACTTCCAACCCGAGAGCTAAGGTGATCGATCTGTTCAATTAAGGATCGATCTATATTGTACAGAATGCGTTAGGAGATCGATCTGGCTCCCTTGGAGATCGACCTGTCCTGTTCCATAGCTCAAAATAAGAACATTTTGGCTCTTTCAGATCGATCTCTCATCCTATGGGATCAATCAGGCCTTCATATTTCCAGATTTTTTGTAGTTTTTTTGCAACAACTCACACCAAAACAACTTAAATTTGCTGCCATAGTCATTTTCTCATCTAATCATCTTTGCGACTTGAAAATGGCATCCATTCATACCTTATACCTATTGAAACTTGTATGGAATCTTTGTGTAACCAAAGTATATGGTATACACCAAATGAAAGTGCACAACTCATGCATATTTTCCTTCTCTTTTACCACACTATCCATTTTCCATTTTTCTCCCACTCTTCACATGTTTAAGTTCATATCTTCATATTCATATATAATGTAACTTGTATGTACAATCACAACTCTTATTGCAAGTGTGTACATTACACTTATGGACTTACATTACATATACTTCACATTACAAATAGATCACCATGCTTACAAGTTCATTTACATATATATATATATATATATGCCTATATATACATATACGGGGTCTCACATTCTCCCCCACTTAGAAAATTTGGTCCTTCAAATTGGAACCAATTCAATCTGTAAATAACTTGGGATACTTCTCCCGCATTAAACTCTCCAATTCCCATGCGGCCTCTTCCACAGTGTGATGTTGCCAAAGAACTTTCTCCAAAGGAATTGTCTTTGTCTTCAACACTTTCTCTTTTCTGTCCAATACCCGAACTGGCTTCTCAACGTATGTCATACCCTCATTAAGCTCCAATGGCTTATATCTTACCACATGTGCCGGGTCCGGGTGATACATCCTCAACATGGATACGTGAAAGTCGTTATGGACACTTGCCAACTCTGGTGTCAATACCAATCTATATGCCTTATCTCTCACTCTCTCCAGAATCTCGAAGGGTCCGATATATCTAGGGCTCAGCTTGCCCTTCTTACCAAACCTCATAATACCTTCGAATGAGAAACTTTCAAGAACACCGACTCACCTATATCAAACTATAGTGGTCTCTGTCTCTTATCAGCATAACTCTTTTGCCTGCTCTGAGCTGTCCATAACCTCTCACATATCAACTGGACGTCCTCAGAGGCTTGTCTAACCAAGTCAAGAGCAAAGATCTGTCTATCACCAACCTCTTCCAATCCAATAGGGAACGACATCTATGCCCATACAATGCCTCATATGGTGCCATCCTGATACTCGCATGAAAACTGTTATTATAAGCGAACTCTGCAAGTGGCAAATGGTCATCCCAGGAGCCTCCAAAATCCAATGCACACGCTCTCAACATATCCTCCAAGGTCTGTATAGTCCTCTCTGACTGATCATCTGTCTGAGGATGAAACGTCGTGCTAAAACTCAACTGGGTCTTCATCGCTTCCTGAAAATGTTCCCAGAAGTAGTAAGTGAAGCGGGCATCCCTATCTGAGACAACGCTCACTGAAATTCCATGTAGCCTCGCTATCTCGTGCACATACAAGTTCACTAACTGGCTCAGAGTATCGATAGCTCTCATAGCTAGAAAATGGACTGATTTCGTCAATCGATCCACAATCACCTATATGGCATCATGGCCTCTGCGGGTCCTCGGTAATCCCATCACAAAATCCATGGTGACATGTTCCCACTTACATGTCGGTATCGGTAGAGGCTGTAATAACCCTGCAAGCTTTTGATGCTCTACCTTCACCTGCTGATAAATGAGACAAGTAGCAACATATTCAGCAATGTGCTTTTTCATCCCAGACCACCAAAAAACCTTTCGAAAGTTTTGATACATCTTGGTACTCCATGGATGTATCGTATACCTCGATGAGTGAGCTTCTGTCAAGATCAACCTTCTGATCTCTACATCATCAGGAACACATATCCTACCTCTAAACCTCAACAATTCATCTGAACTCAACTCAAAGTCCATCTCTGTACCCCTCTGTATCTGCCCAACAATATCACTACACTGTTGATCAATTCGCTGAGCCTGTCGGATTCGATCTACTAGATCCGATTCCAACTGCAGGCTAGCTATCATAAATCTACTATCAGCGTCAAGCGGGGTCATATCCAAACTGAGGTTCGTGAGCTGTTCCAACAGCTCATGTTCCTTGACCATCATAAATGATACCATCCCTAGATGTTTTCTACTCAATGCATTAGCAGCCACATTTGCTTTACCTGAGTGGTATAGGATCTCACAATCATAATCCTTTAACAACTCGAGCCATCTCTTCTATCTCATGTTTAGCTTTTTTTTTTTTGCGAGAACAGGTACCTAAGGCTCTTATGATCAGTGTAAACCTGAAATCTCTCACCAAAAAGATAGTGGTGCCATATTTTCAATGCAAACTCTACGACCGCCAACTCCAAATCGTGGGTCGGGTAGATCCTCTCATGATCCTTTAACTGTCTTGATCCATAGGCTACTACCTGTGAGATCTGAGAATTTCAGACATATTTTATTGATGTAATAATAATTTAAAGTGTAATTTATTGAGCTAAGTGAATTGGGGAATGGTAATTGGAGATTTATATGTTAAGTGTTTAAAATAAATGTGAAACTATGAGGACAGATCGATCTGGGAGAAGGAGAGATCGATCTGGTGAGTTATAAATGACAAAGAAGGAGGAATTTAAGGAGCAGATCGATCTGGGAGAAGGAGAGATCGATCTGGTGAGTTATAAATGACAAGGAGGGAGGAATTTAAGGAGCAGATCGATCTTCAATGGAAGAGGATCGATCTCCTTATGATTCTGTTTGAGAGAAGATCGATCTCATGAGGAAGAGATCGATCTCCAAATGGTTCTGTTTGGGATAAGATCGATCTCCTCAAGGGGCAGATCGATCTCATAAAGCCATAAAGAGATCGATCTCACCCCTCGACAGATCGATCTCCTAGGCATAAAATTACCCAAATCGTCCTAAAAATTCAAATGCAGATCGATCTCATCAAGAGGCAGATCGATCTCCTACCTCCAGTCTATATAAGGAACCCCTATTTTTCTCCTGTAATTTCACTTTCTCTCTCTTCCAACCCCCATTTTTATCGAAACCTAACTTTCTCACTCATTAAAAGCACCCATTTCTGGCCAAATCAAAGGTTGTGGCAAGAAGGGAAGTTGTTCCTCATCAAAGGGAGAACAAAATACTTGAAAATCGAAAGACGGATCGAATCGAGGCAAAAGATAAGCTCTCCACAAGTTTTGGGTAATTTCTAAACTTCGATCCTTATATTTGAGGTGATTTTGGTGATGTTAGTTGTTAGCATTGCGTTAAGATAGCTGAAAAATGATTAGGGATTGATGAAATTACAATGTAGTTGGAGTAATGTTGATATTTGGCAATTTTGGTAATTTTGGGAATTTTGAGCTATAAATGGAAATTTAGACAATGTGGTGAATTAGCGTAGATGATTTGACATGAGAAATGTAGGACGTTGAGATATTGTGAATGAGGTTGTAGTTTAGGGTAGAGTTACGAGAATCGAGAGATTTGAGGTGTTATGAGCAATTATGCTCGATTTTGAGAATTGAGGTTTATGTGATAGTTGAGTATTGATGTTTTAACATCGTTTGGACAGCTCGGGAGTTCCAGAGTGGAATACGAGGCTAGTCCGTGATACGGGGGAAACGATTGCACTATACGAGATGCAAAGAGGTAAGGGAAATCTAAACCATTTGTGTATGTGATTTGTAAACTATTATAGCATGATTTGTGGTTATAAAACAAGCATGTTGAGTGTTGTGTTGAGATATAATTGCACACGATTTTTATAGCCGGTTGGAGCCCAGTATTTTATGAGTTTATAAGCTGAGTGTGAAATTGCTTTATAAACCGTTGAATTTGGTGTGAGTAATGAATTGGGCTCTACATTAAGGCAATATTGAGATTTGAGAAATGTGTGCGTGCTTTGCCGGTTGGAACTCGATTTTATTATGTTTTGTGTTGAGTACAAAACGGTTTTCAAATGAGTTTTATGAGAGAAAAACCACTATGAGTTCTACGTGAAGGCAAACCAGTCTTGTGTGATAAGACTTAGGTGTGTAATTTTGAGTACACACCGGGCATTGCTCTGGTAGCATGTAAGCCCGATTTCTTCTCCGTTCTGGTAACGTGAGAATAACCCATTCTGTGGCTATGCCACGTATATTTGGTGGCCGTTGCCACGTGAGAAACCCCTAATTAGTGGCCGTTGCCACGTGATACCCCATTTGGTGGCCGTTGCCACGTGAGAAACCCCATTGGTGGCCGTTGCCACGTGATACCCCATTTGGTGGCCGTTGCCACGTGAGAAATCCCATTTGGTGGCCGTTGCCATGTGTGAAACCCTATCCTGTGGCTATGCCACGTGCGAATTTAAATCAGTGGCCATGCCACGTGTGTTTAGTGGCTATGCCACGTGTGAATTTAAAACAGTGGCCATGCCACGTGTGTTTAGTGGCTATGCCACGTGTGTTTAGTGGCTATGCCACGTGTGAATTTAAATCAGTGGCTATGCCACGTGTGTTTAGTGGCTATGCCATGTGTGAATTTAAATCAGTGGCCATGCCACGTGTGTTTAGTGGCTATGCCACGTGTGAATTTAAATCAGTGGCCATGCCACGTGTGTGTAGTGGCTGCGCCACGTGCATTACTATTTCAGTGATTTTATCATGTTCATTGAGAAAGCGTTTATCGCATTATTTTCACATGCTTTGTTATTGCTCTAGACTGAGCCTTTTTACTTCATGTTTTCACATGATTTGAGACATGAGAATGTCGTTTTGAGTACTTTCATGCTATGGTTTTCAAATGAGTTTCACATACAAATAAATATTTTGTGATATGCATTTTGGTTTATGAAATGAGTTCCTTACCCCCCTTACTGAGCGATTTAGAAGCTCACCCTATTTTCTTTCCCCCCAGAGTTCTTCAAGTGAAAAAGGATCTCCCTGCGACGTACGGAGTAGTGGCTAGTGGAGGACTTGAGCCCCAGGCCATATATTGTATTTTGAGGTATCTTTTATCTTTTCATGTACCCAGACAATTACTGTAATTACAGACACTTGATGTATAACATTGTATGGGATGTATTAGGATTAATTAACTTGGAATTGAGTAATGTATATGATACAATATACACTATATTATGATAAGATCCTGAGGCATGATAACTATGATGATGTATGACACTGCACAGGAATACACCCTTAATTGTGAATTAATAAATAAAAAGTTTTAAATTAGCCCTATTTTCTGCATTTTTGGGGCGTTACAGAGTTTTCTTGGTATCAGAGCTTAGGGTGTCTAGTACTGTCAGTGTCGATTAAGTGGAATAGAATACATCCCAAGTGTCTGTAATAGTCTGGTCATGAACTGAAATTGAGGATTGAGATTTCAATCGATTGTGATATGTACGCGCAGGCGACGAGTTGAGATAGAGAATGAGTAAACGACGAGGCCGTTCGAGGAGGCAGGCAGAGTCCCCTCCGCCACCTGTCCCACAACCAGAGAGTCTTAACTCTCGATTTAATCGGATTGAGACCGATGTGAGGCAAGATTTTGAGCAGATGACAGCGTTATTCGCGCAACACTTTGGAGTTAATGCCTCGGATACTACCCCTACACCACCACAAGGACCTCCCATACCCCCAGTGCCTCCCGTCACTCAGCCTGAGGATAGAAGTATGGTCCGACTAAGGGATTTTCTGAAGATGAATCCACCCGCATTTAAGGGAAAGAAGGATCCTACAGAGGCTGAGGAGTGGTTGACGGAATTAAGAATTATATTTGATTTTCTGGGGTGCACCGATGCTGAGAGGGTCAGTATGAGTGCCTATATGCTGAAGGGGAGAGCTCGAGATTGGTGGGGTACTACCCAGGGTATTTTGATATCCCACCATGATGTGATTGGTTGGGAAGAGTTTCAGATAGCCTTTAGGATCCAATATGTACCACGAGCCGCCCAGAGAAAGAAACAAGCTGAGTTTTTGAGTTTGGTACAGGGTGACATGTCTGTGGATGAATACGAGAGCCAATTCACAGTGCTATTGAGATATGACCTAGAGACCTTCAAGAGTGAAGAGCTCCTCACAGAGAAGTTTGTGTATGGGTTGAAGCCCGTCATCAGAGATAGATTGATAGGGCTATGTATTACTGAGTATGGAGATGCTCTGAGACGAGCACAAGAGATTGAAAGAGGAATTGAGATGGTACAATCCCAGAATGAGCTCAGAGCGGTGAATAGAGACAAGGGCAAGAGGTCAGCGATTTTTCAAACAGAGGCTCGGAGAGGTTCCTTCAGAAGAGGAAGGATTGAGGTATAGAAGGGCAGATTAGAGAGACCCAGAGGTTACCCTAATATTAGAGAGACCCCTCGAGATGTCAGGCCTGAGACAAGGTTTTACAGAAATTATGGTCTAATGCATGAGGGAAGTTGTACTAGGTCGATCCATGGATGTTTTAGATGTAGAGACATGGGTCACATGGTGAAGGATTGCCTTCAACCTCAGAAACCACATGTCTTGGAGCCCACTAGACAACAGCCTCAGAGAGTGGATCCCCGGAGACGGGCCACTGCGGCAGAGAAAGGGAAGAAACCTGTGGAACAGGGACGTGTGTTTGCCCTGAATAAGTAGACCGCAGACACTTCGGCAGAAACTATAAGAGGTACACTCTCTGTCTGTAATCATAAGGCTCATGTGTTGATTGATTCAGGATCCACGCATTCGTTTATTTCTGAGCATTTTGCATGTAGATTAAACTTGAAGTTTGAACCTCTAGAATATATACTACATGTAAATACCCCTATGCGTGAATCTCAGAGAACTGAGTTAATCTGTAAAGGATGTAAGATAAAGGCGGGAGATAGAGTGATGTTAGCAGATCTAATCATGTTGAATATTTATGGGTTTGATGTAATTTTGGGGATGGATTGGTTGGCAACCAATCGAGTGAGTTTAGACTGCTACACTAAGATTGTAACTTTCTCCCTACCTGAACCTTACAGTGTACGATTGAGATATTGAGGGAATGATTATGTGGATTTCTAGTAAGTAATTTGAGAATTTTAATATTATTTTGGAGAATATTAAATATGATTATTCATGTGAAGGTTATGAGACACTCATCTCAGATGATGACCGGGAACATCCGAGGATTGAGGATATACCTGTGGTTTGTGAATTTCTGGATATTTTCCCAGATGAATTGCCAGGTTTACCACCAAAGAGAGAGCTGGAGTTTACCATTGATTTGGTACCAGATACTCAGCCGATCTCTAAACCTCCTTACAGGATGGCATTAGTGGAACTTGAGGAATTGAAGAGACAACTACAGGAGTTATTGGATCAAGGGTTCATTAGGCCCAGTGTTTCACCGTGGGGAGCACCGATTTTATTTGTCAAGAAGAAGGATGGTAGTCTCAGATTATGCGTAGACTATCGATTGTTGAATAAAGCTACGGTGAAGAACAAATACCCACTACCCAGGATTGATGATCTACTTGATCAGCTGAGAGGGGCATCAGTCTTTTCTAAGATTGATTTGAGATCGGGCTATCACCAATTGAGGATCAAGGAAGAAGATATTCCAAAGACGGCCTTCAGGACAAGGTATGGCCATTATGAATTTCTGGTGATGTCTTTTGGATTGACGAACACCCCTCCATCATTTATGAGACTGATGAACGAGGTGTTCAGAGACTATCTAGATAAATTTGTGATAGTCTTTATTGATGATATCCTGGTGTACTCGCGGTCGTATGAGGAGCATACACAGCATTTGTGGTTAGTACTACAGATACTCCGAGATAAGCAATTATACGGAAAGCTTAGTAAGTGTGAGTTTTGGCTGAACCGGATAGCTTTCCTTGGTCATATAGTCTCAGAGGAAGGAGTATCAGTGGACCCAAGCAAGGTGGAGGCTGTGCTTAATTGGGAGAGACCAAGGACAGTTACTGAGGTACGAAGTTTCCTTGGTTTGGCAGGGTATTACAGAAGATTTGTGGAAGGATTTTCCAGGATTGCCGCCCCTTTGACTAAGCTCACGTGCAAAGGGACTCCATTTATATGGACTGATCAATGTGAGCTCAGTTTTCAAGAATTAAAAAGGAGATTGACAGCGGCACCTGCGCTAACTATTCCTGAGGGATCAGGAGGATTTTCGGTGTATAGTGATGCATCTCATCAAGGATTGGGGTGTGTGCTTATACAGCACGGAAGAGTGGTCGCATATGGATCGCGACAGCTAAAAGACCATGAGCGGAATTACCCCACGCACGATTTGGAGTTAGCCGCTGTGGTATTTGCTTTGAAGATCTGGCGACACTACTTATATGGGGAAAGATTCCAGATCTTCACTGATCACAAGAGTTTGAGATATCTCTTTGATCAGAAAGAGTTAAACATGAGGCAAAGGAGATGGATTGAACTCCTTAAGGATTATGACTGCGAGATTCTATATCATCTGGGTAAGGCGAATGTGGTTGCTGATGCCCTGAGCAGGAAGAGTATGATATCTGCTATGATGATTAGGGAATGGGATTTACTAGAGCAGTTCGCCGAACTTCGGATCAGAGTTAAAGAGATAGAGACTGGATTTGTGGCTAGCTTGCGAATAGAGCCCAGGATCATGGATCAGATTAGAACTGGGCAGCGCAGTGATCAGAGATTGATAGATATGGTTAGCCAAGCTGAACAGAGTTCGCAGTCGGATCTCACAATCAGTGAGGATGGATTGTTGAGATTCAGAGGACGGATTTGTGTACCGGACGATGATACCCTGAAGAGACAGATACTGAGAGAATCCCATTGCTCGCGATACACCATGCACCCAGGGAGTACTAAGATGTACCGAGACTTGAGAAAGGTGTATTGGTGGAGAGGTATGAAGCGAGATGTGGCAAAGTACGTGGCCAGGTGTTTAGTATGCCAGCAAGTGAAAGCTGAGCATCGGAAGCCCGAAAGACTACTACAGCCCTTACCTGTACCTACATGAAAATGAGAGCATGTCACTATGGACTTTATTATGGGTTTACCGAGGACCTGGAGAGGTCGTGACGCGATATGGGTCATTGTGGATAGATTGACCAAGAGTGCCCACTTCCTTGCCATCAAGAGCACAGATACTGTGGATGCCTTAGCTGAGCTGTATGTCAGCGAGATAAATAGATTACATGGGGCTCCACTGAGTATTACTTCTGATAGAGATTCTCGGTTTACTTCCAGATTTTGGACCCAGTTTCAGGAGTCCATGGGATCTCGATTGAGTTTTAGTACCGCCTATCATCCTCAGACAGATGGTCAGTCAGAGAGGACTATTCAGACCCTGGAGGATATGTTGAAGGTGTGTACGATGGATTTTAAGGGATCATGGGATGATCACCTGCCCCTAACAGAGTTTACATACAATAACAGCTATCATGCGAGTATTGGAATGGCACCTTTTGAGGCTCTATATGATAGGAGGTGTAGATCCCCTGTAGCTTGGGAAAAAGTCGGTGACAGAAAGATAAATGCCCCCGAGCTTGCCGAGCAAGCTGTACAGAGTGTAAAACTCATATGTGAGAGGTTACGGGCTGCACAAAGTAGACAGAAAAGCTACGCGGATGTGCATAGATGGCCACTCGAGTTTGACGTTGGTGATGCAGTATTTCTGAGAGTATCACCAAGCAAGGGTATCGTGCGATTTGGGAAGAAAGGAAGATTGAGTCCTCGATACATAGGACCATTCGAGATTCTTGAGAGAGTGGGAGAGGTAGCTTACAGATTAGCATTACCCCCACAGATGTCTGGAATACACAACGTTTTTCATGTGTCTATGTTGAGGAAGTACCACCCGGACCCTTCTCATGTTATAGAGTATGATGAGATGGACATACAGGAGGACATGAGCTACACTGAGGAACCCGTCCGGATTCTCGATAGAAAGGAGAAGGTACTGAGAACCAAGAGCATCCCATTAGTGAAAGTTTTGTGGAAACATCACTCAAGGGAAGAGGCAATGTAGGAACTAGAGAGTCTCATGAAGGAGAAATACCCCAATCTCTTTAACTAGTTGAGTTGAATTTGGAGGACCAAATTCTTTTAAGGTGGGGAGGATGTGAGATCTGAGAATTTCAGACATATTTTATTGATGTAATAATAATTTGAAGTGTAATTTATTGAGCTAAGTGAATTGGGGAATGATAATTGGAGATTTATATGTTAAGTGTTTAAAATAAATGTGAAACTATGAGGACAGATCGATCTGGGAGAAGGAGCGATCGATCTGGTGAGTTATAAATGACAAAGAAGGAGGAATTTAAGGAGCAGATCGATCTGGGAGAAGGAGAGATCGATCTGGTGAGTTATAAATGACAAGGAGGGAGGAATTTAAGGAGCAGATCGATCTCCAATGGAAGAGGATCGATCTCCTTATGATTCTGTTTGAGAGAAGATCGATCTCATGAGGAAGAGATCGATCTCCAAATGGTTCTGATTGGGAGAAGATCGATCTCCTCAAGGGGCAGATCGGTCTCATAAAGCCATAAAGAGATCGATCTCACCCCTCGACAGATCGATCTTCTCATAAAATTGCCCAAATCGTCCCAAAAATTCAAATGCAGATCGATCTCCTACCTCCAGTCTATATAAGAAACCCCTGTTTTTCTCCTGCAATTTCACTTTCTCTCTCTTCCAACCCCCATTTTTACCGAAACCTAACTTTCTCACTCATCAAAAGCACCCATTTTCGGCCAAATCAGAGGTTGTGGCAAGAAGGGAAGTTGTTCCTTATCAAAGGGAGAACAACATACTTGGAAATCGAAAGACAGATCGAATCGAGGCAAGAGATAAGCTCTCCACAAGTTTTGGGTAATTTCTAAACTTCGATCCTTATATTTGAGGTGATTTTGGTGATGTTAGTTGTTGGCATTGCGTTGAGATAGCTGAAAAATGATTAGGGATTGATGAAATTACAATGTAGTTGGAGTAATGTTGATATTTGGCATTTTTGGTAATTTTGGGAATTTTGAGCTATAAATGGAAATTTAGACAATGTGGTGAATTAGCGTAGATGATTTGACATGAGAAATGTAGGACGTTGAGATACTGTGAATGAGGTTGTAGTTTAGGGTAGAGTTACGAGAATCGAGAGATTTGAGGTGTTATGAGCAATTATGCTCGATTTTGAGAATTGAGGTTTATGTGATAGTTGAGTATTGATGTTTTAACATCGTTTGGACAGCTCGAGAGTTCCAGAGTGGAATGCGAGGCTAGTCCGTGATACGGGGGAAACGATTGCACTATACGAGGTGCAAAGAGGTAAGGGAAATCTAAACCATTTGTGTATGTGATTTGTAAACTATTATAGCATGACTTGTGGTTATAAAACAAGCATGTTGAGTGTTGTGTTGAGATATAATTGCACACGATTTTTATAGCCGGTTGGAGCCCAGTATTTTATGAGTTTATAAGCTGAGTGTGAAATTGCTTTATAACCGTTGAATTTGGTGTGAGTAATGAATTGGGCTCTACGTTAAGGCAATATTGAGATTTGAGAAATGTGTGCGTGCTTTGCCGGTTGGAACTCAGTTTTATCATGTTTTGTGTTGAGTACAAAACGGTTTTCAAATGAGTTTTATGAGAGAAAAACCACTATGAGTTCTACGTGAAGGCAAACCAGTCTTGTGTGATAAGGCTTAGGTGTGTAATTTTGAGTACACACCGGGCATTGCTCTGGTAGCATGTAAGCCCGATTTCTTCTCCGTTCTGGTAACGTGAGAATAACCCATTCTGTGGCTATGCCACATATATTTGGTAGCTGTTGCCACGTGAGAAACCCCTAATTAGTGGCCGTTGCCACGTGATACCCCATTTGGTGGCCGTTGCCACGTGAGAAACCCCTAATTAGTGGCTGTTGCCACGTGATACCCCATTTGGTGGCCGTTGCCATGTGAGAAACCCCATTGGTGGCCGTTGCCACGTGATACCCCATTTGGTGGCCGTTGCCACGTGAGAAACCCCATTTGGTGGCCGTTGCCACGTGAGAAACCCCATTTGGTGGCCGTTGCCACGTGTGAAACCCTATCCTGTGGCTATGCCACGTGTGAATTTAAATCAGTGGCCATGCCACGTGTGTTTAGTGGCTATGCCACGTCTGAATTTAAATCAGTGGCTATGCCACGTGTGTTTAGTGGCTATGCCACGTGTGAATTTAAATCAGTGGCTATGCCACGTGTGTTTAGTGGCTATGCCACGTGTGAATTTAAATCAGTGGCCATGCCACGTGTGTTTAGTGGCTATGTCACGTGTGAATTTAAATCAGTGGCTATGCCACGTGTGTTTAGTGGCTGCGCCACGTGCATTACTATTTCAGTGATTTTATCACGTTCATTGAGAAAGCGTTTATCGCATTATTTTCACATGCTTTGTTATTGCTCTAGATTGAGCCTTTTTACTTCATGTTTTCACATGATTTGAGACATGAGAATGTCGTTTTGAGTACTTTCATGCTATGGTTTTCAAATGAGTTTCACATACAAATAAATATTTTGTGATGTGCATTTTGGTTTATGAAATGAGTTCCTTACCCCCCTTACTGAGCGATTTAGAAGCTCACCCTGTTTTCTTTCCCCCCAGAGTTCTTCAAGTGAATAAGGATCTCCCTGCGACGTACGCAGTAGTGACTAGTGGAGGACTTGAGCCCCAGGCCATATATTGTATTTTGAGGTATCTTTTATCTTTTCATGTACCCAGACAATTACTGTAATTGCAGACACTTGATGTATAACATTTATGGGATGTATTAGGATTAATTAACTTGGAATTGAGTAATGTATATGATACAATATACACTATATTATGATAAGATCCTGAGGCATGATAACTATGATGATGTATGACACTGCACAGGAATGCACCCTTAATTGTGAATTAATAAATAAAAAGTTTTAAATTAGCCCTATTTTCCGCATTTTCGGGGCGTGACACTACCTTCCCATCCTGCATCAATACACAGCCAAGTCCTTGGTGTGAAGCATCCGTATACACCGAGAAACCTCCTGAGCTGGTAGGAATGGTGAGGATCGGAGCTGTGGTTAATCTCTTTTTCAACTCCTCAAAGCTTTCCTCACACTTATCGTCCCACATAAATTTAACATTCTTCCTTATGAGATGTGTCAAAGGAGCAGCTAACCTCAAAAATCTCTCTACAAACCTTTGATAATACCCAGCTAAACCTAGGAAACTTCTGATCTCTGTCACTGTCTGGGGTCTCTACCACTGTGTCATTGCCTCAATCTTTGATGGATCCACTGACACTCCATCCTTCGACACTATGTGACCCAGAAAAGAGATCTGTTCTAACCAAAAGTCGCACTTACTGAGTTTAGCATACAACTTCTTCTCTCTGAGGGTCTGTAGCACTATCCTTAGGTGCCTTTCATGCTCCTCTCTAGACTTTGAGTACACCAGTATATCAGTAATAAACATGATCACAAATCGATCCAAATACTGGTGGAATACCTCATTTATCAATGACATAAAAGCTACGGGAGCATTCGTTAACCCGAATGGCATAACCATAAACTCATAATGTCCATACCGGGTGCGAAAAGTTGTCTTAGGTACATCTCCACTTCGTATCTTCAACTGATGTACCCAGATCTCAGATCTATCTTGGAAAAGACCTGTTCTCCCCTAAGCTGATCCAATAGGTCATCGATGCATGAAAGGGGATACTTATTCTTGATGGTGGCCTTATTCAACAACCGGTAATCTATACACAGTCGGAGGCTTCCATCCTTATTCCTTACAAACAGAACCAGTGCTCCTTAAGGTGAGACGCTCGGTCTGATAAATCCTTTCTCTAGCAACTCTTGTAACTATTTCCTTAATTTTTTTAACTCAACTTGAGCCATTCTGTACGGTGGCTTGGATATTGGCTCTGTACCAGGTGCCAAGTTTATACCAAATACCATCTCTCTATCTGAAGGTAACCTTAGTAATTCATCCGGGAAGACATCTAGAAATTCTCTAACCACTGGGATGTCTATCAACTCCGGAGTGCCTTATCCGTCTCAACCACATAAGCAATGAATCCTTCACATTATTCTTCCCACCATTAGTAACACAATCATCACATACACATAAATAATTGATAACAGAATCAATCTCTTAGATATTATGTATTAAGATCATACTCTTTTATTTATGTTTAACATATCTTTCATTTCATTTCACCAAATTTACAACAAGGTTGTCTATCTTGGGAAACATCAAAGTTTTTACATGACAATCCATAACCACATGATTTGCAGCCAGCCAATCCATACCTAAGATTACATCGAAATCACTCATATTTAATAAGATCAATTCGACTGCCATTTCTTTACCTCCTATCCTCATCTTACAATCTCTATATTCATGCTCAGTCAATTGACTATCATTCATAGGGGTAGATATCAACATCTTATCTACCAGTGTGGGTTTTACATATTTCAACAATTTACATGCAAAGGATGGCGATATAAAGGAATGAGTGGCATTAGGATCAAACAATACATATGCTTCTAAATCAAAGATTTGGATGGTACCTTTAACCACATCCGAAGATTGATCCGCAGTGTCCTGATCCAGTTCGTGCACTTGCCCTCTGCTTACACCCACTGCTTGCTTCCTCTTTTCCTCAGCTGTAGCTCTCCTTCTCAGAGTAGTTGTCCCAACTGGAGCTCTCTCTGGCTCCCTGCCCTTCTGTGGGGCTCTCTCTGTCATCTCTGTGCAATCTCTGATCATGTGCCCTGATTTTCCACATCTGAAACATACTACAGGCTGTCCATAGCAGGGTCGAGTACCATGGTACCTGCCACACTTGTTGCACTGCTCTGTCATAGGCCGTGGCCCTCCAATCACAATTCCCTTAGCTGGAGCAATGGCCGGATACATGGGAGTATTAACTGTCCTCTCTCGGATCTCATCAATCCTCGGCCTCTTTCCAGAGAATCTCTTGCTTCCCTTAAGTCTCTATCTATCACTGGTCTTTTCTTATCTCTGTCCCTCACTTTATCGACTTTCCCAAAATCTGAGGCAATCCTATCAACATCTTGCTCACACAATTGCGCCCTGCGCACTGCCTCCTCATAGGTCGGTATATCCACAGGAACTAGTCTAGACCTGATGGTCGGTCTCAATCCATCCACAAACTTCTAGATTTTCTCAATCTCATTACTCATTGTGTTGGGATCATATCTGCCCAGGGAGATAAAAGCAGTCTCATATTCATCCACAATCCTGCTCCCTTGGGTTAGTCCCAAAAATACCATTTTCATCTTCCGATGTGCGGTATCCGAAACATATTGTGTCTAGAATGCCTCCAAAAATATATCCCAACTAATCTTAGTATGTCGAGTTCTCAAAATAGGCTGGGTGGATTTCCACCAATGTTCTACTGACCCCTTCAGCATAAAACTGACAAACGCTACCATTTTGGTAGTAGTGCACTCAAAGAACCCATACATCTTCTCGATTTCACTAATCTAATCCTCAGCAGCTACTGAGTCCTTTACTCCACTGAAAGACGATGGTCCAAACGTCTGGAACTGCCGCAATCTATCTAAGTCACAACCGTAACCCCAACCTCAAATAGCCTGTGGTGTAGTAACAGGTGTAGGCATATCTTGTGCAGGTGGAGGTGTAGGTGTCTCTGTCGTCTAAGGTCTCTAGGTTGGTCGTGCCCGTGCCTCAGGAGCTGTCGCCTGCTCGGCATCACCCTCTGTAGCGGGACTCTATCTACCACCAACTCCAGGTAAAGATTGGGCGACCAACTCCAATATCATCTCAATGCTCCGCTCAATCCTCGCGAAGCGAGCCTTAGTACCCTCGGGTCTCTCTTCTGGACCCTGTGGAGCATGCTCAACCTCAGCCTCCACCTCAACATCATCCTGAGCCTCACGTGTTTTCGGCTCAACACGACCCCCAGGCCTACCTTTGCGGCCTCTAACTTGTGCCCTCGTCCCTCTACCGCGACTGGTATTAAGCATAATTACTCAATTCCCTACATTCACAGCCAATTACTTAGTCAACCATCGACACATACACACATTTGTATCAAAACAAGCACAGTAATATGGGGATGTAATTTTCTAACTTATTAAGTATTTTAGACATGACACACGTCAAACCAACTGAAGATCAGATACCAACTTCTATCACGATCCTCAACTTACCAAAATACGTACAAATTTTTTGCATTTTCATGCATCATTTATTATTCGTCCTTACCTAAATCGTGAACAGCAACTCTCCTCAATAGTTGGGTTGTGTGTCGACGTCTAACTCACTCCATCATACCAATTCAATTTGTATATTATTTATGAGTAAACACTAGTATAAACATATATATCAGAGTTGTTTACATGTGTTTACATTGTTTTACATCCCCAATAGTTACATACAAAATGTTATTGTGCTATCGTAAGTTTAGATACAAAATTACAATAGTGTGTATACCTTATGCGATGGGATACAGCGGATTACCAAAAGTGAACGCCTCCAGTCACGCTCACTCTACACTCAAATCTCTGTAAAGAGGGGGAAAATAAGGGGGTGAGCAAACCACACGCTCAATAAGGCAATCATGCGAACAGGTAGATACTGCACTATCTACGTGATCGCGATGTCATGCTCAAAGCATATTTTCATCTCATTTTCTCAAATATGAGTTCATGCTTATGCTAATGGTATCTACGTGATCGCGATGTCATGCTCAAAGCATATTTTTCATCTCATTTTCTCAAATATGAGTTCATGCTTATGTTAATGGTATATAAAGCATTCATGCTATTAAAATCCAGTGCACAATTCATTTCAAGGCATGGCATAAATCATCATGCATATTTCATGATAAAGCATGACATTAACCATCATGCATTTTTCATAATAAAGCATGGCATTAATCATCATGCATTAGTGCACTTTAAAAAAACCATTAACAAAACAATCTAACACTTGTTAGGACTCAGCCCCTCCCTCGGACTGTCTTGACCCACAAATCATTTCAAACATTGATTTATTCACAAAATAATAGATATGTGAGATAGGCAATTCAATAAAAGGTTATAACCTCTAGGACATCGCCATATCCTATGATACCGGCTACACGGATCAGGTGTGCGGGATATCACCACTATCTGCTTCCACACAGGAAATGGGTCAAATCCAACCCATCAGTCCATAGCAGATCTCGTCCGAAGATGGCATATCACAATCTCAATATGGTACAACGTACTCCATGCTACATGAACGGTACAACGTACTCCGTGGACCCAATCAACACATCATATCACGCCACATCTCAAAATGCATGTGTGAGCCTATTTAATCGGTACAACCTCTTGTATACCCGAAGCTCCTAACACGACTATCAAAATCTCAAAATCATAAACTGCACATGCAAGCCTATTTAATCGGTGCGACACCAAGTCTGCCCAAAGCTCGAAGCACGGTAACAAATAAGGTGGGCATCTAATGCGAGCTAAGCTCCAAGCACCATGCCAAAACCAATATGAAATCCATGTGAAAACTAGTGCGAGCTAAGTTCCATCACTCATGCATATAAAACACATCAAATCTCTTGTGAGTCCTACTCAAGCACGCTTTCATTCTCACAAAATCATGTAGGTGGCTCAATTCTTTTGCAAAGTATGGTTAACAAACCAAAACAACTCATCTCTTTTACAAATCATTTCAAATGTTAGCCAACCTACCAAACCATTTGCTAAAAAATAATAAAACATGATTTTCAAAGCATTATGCTTTTGTTTTCATGCACTTTTCTCAAAACCCAACTCTTTGCCTTTCAATCACCCAATTTCATTTCTTAACATCTCATGCATTCTAGCAAAGCATTTAAGTGCCCAAATTACGCACAGATATCTCTAAGAGTCCATAGAATTCCCTTACCTCAATTTACTTGAGTGTGACTCTTTTCATCTTAGTCTCTTGCGCTCTTGGGTCGCCTTGCTCAGTGTATCCTCGGAAGCTGCAATTCAATCATCCAAACCACTTGGGTTAAAGTTGTTAACTCACATTTGACCTCATTAGTCAACATAACCCATCTTTGCATTTTACCAATACCTTAATCCACATTTTACCCCTTTTTGGTAAATCTCACAATTTATTCACTAACAACACCTTAAAATCATGCCACAACACTATTATTAACTTTAATATATGCCATTCATCATTAATCTCAACACATTTCACTTTCTCACACTAGACCATTTCTAGATCATGGTGGATTCATTACTTTCTAGGTAGTTTCTACCCTTTCTATACATATCAAACAACTCCAAAATCAATATCTATATAATGTACTTGAGATATTTCATTTAGAAAATCACCTAGCTTGATTTCCTCTTTACTCCAATGGAAATGTACCTTTGATCCTTCAATCTAAAAAGTGAGGAAATGCCTCCAAACTATATTGTTCTTCTCTTTGACGTGAACAACTTTGTCTCTAATAGCTTTCCCTCAAATCTTACTGAAAATGTGTGGATTTAGGAGTGAGAAAGCTAGGTTTTAGGTTGGAAATGGGAAAGATTGGTTTTTGTCTCGAAAATACAGATCCAATTGCTCCATATTTATAGATTCAGCTTAATGAGATCGATCTGCCTTGAGTGGAGATCGATCTGGTCCTCTTAAAATCCCTCTTTTCCAAGACATTTTGAAGGCAGGAGATCGATCTGTCTAGTAGGGGAGATCGATCTTGCTTCAAATAGAGAGTCAAGGAGATCGATCTGGTCTTAGGGGAGATCGATCTGCTTCCAACCCAAGAGCTAAGGAGATCGATCTATTCCATTAAGGATCAATCTGTATTTTACAGAATGTGTTAGGAGATCGATCTGGCTCCCTTGGAGATCAATCTGTCATGTTCCATAACTCAAAATAAGAGCATTTTGGCTCTTCTAGATCGATCTCTCATCATATGGGATCGATCTGACCTTCATATTTCCAGATTTTTTACAGTTTTTCTGCAACAACTCACACCAAAACAACTTAATTTGCTGTCATAGTCATTTTCTCATCCAATCATCTTTGAGACTTGAAAATGGCATCCATTCATACCTTATACCTATTAAAACTTGTGTGGAATCTTTGTATAACCAAAGTATATGGTATACACAAAATGAAAGTGCACAACTCATGCACATTTTCCTTCTCTTTTACCACACTATCCATTTTCCATTTTTCTCCCACTCTTCACATATCTAAGCTCATATCTTTATATTCATATATAATGTAACTTGTATGTACAATCACAACTCTTATTGCAAGTGTGTACATTACACTTATGGACTTACATTACATATATTTCACATTACAAGTATATCACCATACTTACAAGTTCATTTACATATGTATATATATATGCCTATATATACAAATACGGGGTCTCACAAGTCTCAAGTGCACGTGCGAGCATCTTATCCGTGTGACTAATAGTCTACACGAGGCATCTAGCACGACTTGTACGAACATCTCATCTGTGTGACACACAATCTACATGAGGCATCCAGCACGACTCATTACATATCACAGTGTGAAAAGCCTGATGTGAGTAAAGCTCTAGCACGATTTCATGCATAATCGGTAAAAATCCTCGTACGAGTAACGGTCCAATATGGCTTTATGCAAAATAATTAATGCTGAAATCATGTACGAGCATAGCTCCAGTATGGTTATATCCATAAGAAAGAAATGAAACCCACATACGAGCAAAAGCTCCAGTAAAGCTTGCATGCATCTCAACTCAAAATATGGTGCGAGTTAGGCTCCAACACGTTTCATGCATGTGAAAATATCATGTAAAGCCCGTAATTTAACATGTATTCTTTATGATTTTGTGATGTATAGACAAGTCACTATTGATATAAATCATAAGGAATGAAGGTTTTTAAGTTTCAAGTGCGTATGGAATGCAAAACGGGTAGTTAAGTAACTTAAAATGAATGTAACAGTGAAATTCTAGGAGAAATTGTAGCAGAACTGCTTTTGAAGATGAGCAGATCGATCTCTTATTCAATGCAGATCGATCTTGAAGAGGTTATGGGTAGAACAGATCTATCTCATGTAAGGTCCAGATCGATCTCCTTAAGGTTCTGAGTAATGCAGATCGATCTCCCTAGGCTTGAAAGGTCGATTTTGAGGGGAAAAAGGCAGAACAGATCGATCACTGATAATTCTTTATTTTTAGCATTATTTGTGCTTAATTTCTTAATTAATTCTTTAAATCCCCAATTTATTTTGTTAATTATCCCCTTTATTTAATTAAAATTCTCATGTTTGCAGATAAATTAAATTCGGATGAATTTTGAATATTTCGATAAAAAATGGATCAGAATTGGGCTAAAATCGAGATTGAGCCACGCAGACAACACGAGTCATGCCACCTAGCACATCCAATTGGACAAGAAGACCAATGACATGGAAATATTTTTTCAAGGAGCCAATGGTGTGAAGATAAGTGGCCAAAAAAATGCCAACTTGTCATACCCCGCTTTTGTGAACCCTTCTATCCACACATTCTCTACTACGGTTGGGCTGTGAGAAGATGCAATTACTAAAAATTCATTCATTTACAGCGGAATATTTAAAGCTTTAATTCACACTCCCAGGTGTGTGTGTAGATACACAAAATTAATTGTATAAATACCATGTGCTTACATATCATCCCCATAATACTGTTTACAATTTCAAGATATAACTGTGCGATACAATATATTAGATACAAAATACTCGTGTATACAAATCTTATACCTTTGCGGATTGTGGGAGCTGTTTAACACAAAAAATCTAGAGATCACCGCTCTCTTACTTCTCAGTACCTGGAGGGGGAAAATAGTGGGATGAGCAAACCACAGCTCAGTAAGAAAATGTATGCTAGCAGGTAGATATCGTACTACCTACATAGCCCATGCATGCATAAACCAAAACCATGTTTTCGTTATAAATGGAAATATCATACGAATAATGCATTTAAACATATATTTCTCAATAGCATTTTCGTGTAAAATGAATATCAAGCTTCCATTTAAAACAGGCTCATAAATAGTGCCTTCACGGCACGAATGTGAAATTAGAGATTTATCAAAAACATGAAATCTCTTTCATTTCTCAAATCATTCTTTCCGCAATTCTCTTTCTTTTCTGAGATTATCTCTGTTTCTCAAATCTCTGAGACAGGCATGGAATTTTCGGCAATCAAATATCCACGACTTATGGCCATAGTCAGTGATCCCAGGCCTCATTGATCAGGTGTGCATAGGGTATCACTTCGCCTGAAGGGGGATGGGTCAGTCCTACCCTCCGGCTCATCTCAATCCACCTCATCTCCTCGTATACTCACGGTGAAGATACGTCGTGTGTCATCTATGCGATACTCGTACTCACGTGCACCCAGCACGGTACATAGTATACCAACGGGTGACTACACTATTCTACGTACGACCGTGGACCCAAGTCCATACTCCAACTCCGATGGACTTTTTATCCTAAACCATGTCTCATATACCAGGCGAGCAAGCAGCTTGACACACAGTCAACGCAAAGCTCCAGCGCGGTACGATCTATCGTTAAGGCCCAGCCCGTTCAAATGGCCGTCGGCTGGTATCCCCTTGGGTCTCAGACCCCCAGGTTTACCTCAACTCAACAAAACAGGTGCGAGCAAGGTTCCCGTACTTTCTCAAAACCCTCGTGCGAGTTAAAACTCCCGCACGGTGCATCAAGGCATTAAAACGGGTGTAAGCTAGCGTTTCAACACCAAATCACATCTCACAATTGATAGATGGCTATTTTTCTCTTTTTAAAATTTAAAACATGTTTATTCATACAGCATGCCTCTTCATGCTAAAACATGTAAAATTAGCCAACCTATCATCAACGTTTCTCAATCATCAAGATTAATGTATAATAGAGAAAAACATTGAAAACATGCATATCATGCTATTTCCTTACCCTATCCCATTTCTCAATACATATATACATCCTAGTACTTTTCAATGCTTCCATATCATTTCATAGAATTATAATATCGTACTAGTTCTAGCAATATATCTACGAAATTGCCGTAAAATACGTACGAACATCTCTATAGCTAACACACAGTCCCTTACTTCATTTTACTTGTGTGCAACTATCCGCCTTTATGCTTCTCGCGTTCTCATCTCGACTTGCTCCGGCGTATCATCCGAAACTGAAATTCATCCATCAAACACTCGAGTTAACGTTTCTAACTCTTGCTCAACTAATCATTTATCCAATGCCTTAAATACATATTTTACCCTTTGTGGTAAATCTCACAATTTTATCCCAATATCAACATGTCCAAACCATTCCCACAACATAATCATCCACTCAGGATATCTCATTCATCGTTAACACCTCTACATTCCACTTTCTCACACTTGACTATTTCTAAGTTATATTCATTTCATACCATTCTAGGTAGTTATATCCAAAATATGCACACCCAAATATCTTTATAATCATTAACTAAACCAATGTACTTGGATTTGTGCATTAGAACTTACCTCATTGGATTTCCTCTTGCTCCAATTAGGATTGCCCTTTATTTCTTCAATCCATCAAATGGGGAAATGCCTCTAGACCATGTTGTTCTTCTTTTTGTTGTGAACAACTTTATCTCTAATAGACTCTCCTTAAATCTCACTGAAAATGGCTGGATTTAGGAGTGAGAAAGTTAGTTTTCTTTAAGTTGAAGTGAGAGGAAATGGTTTATCCCGAAATTCTGCAGATCCAACTGCTCCTATTTATAGTTTTGACTTGATGAGATCGATCTCCCTTAGGTGGAGATCGATCTGGTCCTCTAAAATCCCTCTTTTCTAAGACATTTTAAAGGCAGGAGATCGATCTGTCGAGGCTAGAGATCGATCTGCTGTCGAACAGAAGCTTAAGGAGATCGATCTGGTCTTTAGGGGAGATCGATCTGCTTCCAACCCGAGAGCTAAAGAGATCGATCTGCTTCCTTCGGAGATCGATCTGTTCCCTTCCATTACTCACATAAGAGCATTCTGGCTCTCCCAGATCGATCTCTCATCCTATGAGATCGATCTGGCCTTCACAAATTCCAGATTTCCTGCAGTTTTTCTGCAACAACTCTCTTCAAGACTTCCTCAATTTACCTTCATAGTCCTTTCCTCATTCATCGCTCCTTGAGACTTAAAAATGTCATCCCATCCCACTTAATGTATTTTAAAACTTGTGGGAAATCTTTGTATAACCAAATATACACGATATTACTCGAATGGAAATATACACTTATGTAAATCTTTCCTTCCATTTTACTATACTACTCATATTCCATTTCGATCACATTCTTCTCGTGTTCAAGTTTATTTCCTCCTACTCATGCATAATGCAACTTGTACGTATAATCACAATTCTTATTACAAGTGCGTACATAATCTTATGAACTTACATTGCATATACTTCACATTACAATGTATCATCATACTTATGATTTTATTTACATTCCCATGTTCCTATATACCTAGCTATACATATACGGGGTCTCACATTCTCCCCCACTTAGAGAATTTGGTCCTCCAAATTAGAACCAATTTAATCCGTGAATAACTCGGGATACTTTTCCCGCATCAAACTTTCCAGTTCCCATGTGGCCTCTTCCTCAGTGTGATGTTGCCACAAAACCTTAACCAATGAAATCGTCTTGTTCCGCAACACCTTCTCTTCCCTGTCCAACACCCTGATCGGTCTCTCGACATACGACATATCTTTCTTGAGCTCCAACGGCTCATAACTAATTACATGTGTCGGATCCGGGTAGTACTTTCGAAGCATAGAAACGTGGAAGACATTGTGGACTTCTGCTAGCTCAGGTGGTAAGGCTAGCCTATATGCTCCTTCTCCCACTCTATCCAAAATCTCGAAGGGACCAATGTAACGAGGACTTAATTTTCCTTTCTTCCCAAACCTCATTATTCCCTTAGAATGAGATACTTTCAAAAATACAGACTCGCCAACATCAAACTCAAGTGGTCTCCGTCTCCTGTCAGCGTAGCTCTTTTGTCGACTTTGAGCTGTTCGCAGCCTCTCGCATATTATCTGAACATCCTCGGAGGCTTGGTTAACCAAATCGAGAGCGAGCAATTGTCTGTCACCAACTTCTTCCCAACCAATGGGCGACCGGCATCTACGACCATATAGTGCCTCATAAGGGGCCATACCAATACTTGAGTGATGACTGTTATTGTAGGCGAACTCAATCAATGGCAAGTGATCGTCCCATGAGCCTCTAAAATCCAGCACACACGCTCTCAACATATCCTCCAGGGTCTGTATAGTCCTCTCTGACTGACCATCTGTCTGAGGATGAAAAGCGGTGCTAAAACTCACTTGGGTCCCCATCGCTTCCTGGAAATATCCCCAAAAGTGGGAAGTGAAGCGGGCATCCCGATCAGAAACAACACTCACTGGGACTTCATGCAATCTCACTATTTCTTGCACATACAGGTTCGCCAGTGCACTCAATGTATCTGTAGATCTCATGGCTAAGAAATGTGTCGATTTCGTTAACCGATCTACTATCACCCATATCGCATCATGGTTCTTACGGGTTCTCGGTAACCCCATCATAAAATCCATGGTGACATGCTCCCACTTCCATGTTGGTATCGATAGAGGTTGTAATAATCCTCCTGGTTTCTGATGTTCGACTTTTACTTACTGACAAATGAGACATCTAGCGACATACTCAGCTATGTCTCTCTTCATTCCAGACCACCAATATGCTTTTCGAAGATTTTGATACATCTTACTAGTACCCGGGTGTATCGTGTATCTCGACGAGTGTGCCTCTGATAAGATCAGCTTTCTCAGCTCTAAATCCTTAGGAACACATATTCTATCTCTAAACCTTAGTATTCCATCTGGACTCAATATAAAATCGGCACCCTTCCCTTTCCGGATTTGGCTAATCATGACAATACACCATTGATCAATTTGCTGAGCTTGTCGGATTCTCTCAATCAACTCCGGTTCTAATCTCAAGCTAGCAATAATCCCATAGCTGCCAATCTCAGGTAGGGTCATATCCAGACTAAGGTTCGTGAATTATTCCAACAACTTGTGCTCTCTAACCATCATATGAGATACCAACCCGAGACTCTTTCGACTCAATGCATCGGCAACCACATTTGCCTTCCCCGAGTGGTATAAGATCTCACAATCATAGTCCTTGAGGAGTTCTAACCACCTCCTCTGTCTCATGTTTAACTCCTTTTGTGAGAATAGATATTTCAGACTCTTATGATCCGTAAAGATCTGAAATCTCTCACCATATAAGTAGTGGCGCCATATCTTCAACGCAAACACTACGGCCGCTAACTCTAAATCGTGAGTGGGGTAGTTCTTCTCATGATCTTTCAGCTGTCTAGATCCATAAGCTACTACCCTTCCCTCTTGCATCAAAACACAGTCTAGTCCTTGATGCGAAGCATCTGTATACACCGAGTAATTCCCTGAACTGTTAGGGATGACAAGAACTGGCGCGGTAGTTAATCTGCGCTTAAGTTCCTAAAAACTCCTCTCACAAGCTTCATCCCATGAAAACTCCACATTTTTTCTCGTAAGACGTGTCAATGGAGCAGCTAATCTAGAGAAACCTTCTACAAATCTCCTGTAGTAACCAGCCAAACCCAGAAAACATCTGATCTCTGTGACTGTCCTAGGTTGTTCCCACTGAACAACTGCCTCAATCTTGGATGGATCTACTGACACCCCATCCTTCGATATAACATGGCCTAGAAAAGAAACATGTTCTAGCCAAAAGTCACATTTGTTAAGCTTGGCATATAACCTTTTCTCTCGGAGGGTCTGCAAAATAATCCTTAAGTGCTGCTCATGCTCTTCTCTGGACCTTGAATACACCAATATATCATCAATGAAAATAATTACGAATTGGTCCAGGTATGGCTTGAATACTTCGTTCATTAGAGCCATAAAAGCTGCCGGCGCATTGGTCAACCCAAAAGGCATCACTAAGAATTCGTAATGGTCATAGCGGGTACGAAATGCTGTCTTGGGCACATCCTCCTTCCGAATCTTCAATTGATGATACCCAGACCTCAGATCTATCTTGGAGAAGATCTGTGCTCCCCGAAGCTGATCCAACAAATCGTCAATGTGTGGCAAGGGGTACTTATTCTTGATGGTAGCCTTGTTTAACATCCGATAGTCAATGCACAACATGAGGCTCCCATCTCTCTTCTTCAGAAACAATACCGGGGTTCCCCATGGTGAGACGCTCGGTCTTATGAACCCCTTCTCTAACAACTCTTGCAGCTGTTTCCTTAATTCCTCTAACTCAACTGGAGCCATCCTATATGGTGACTTCGATATTGGTTCGGTTTCAGGCGTAAAGTCTATACCGAATTTCGTTTCTCTATCAGGTGGCAATCCTGGTAGATCGTCTGGAAAGACATCAGGGAATTCTCTGACCACTGAGATGTCCTCCATATCCGGATGTACTTTGTTCAAATCCACCACATAAGCAACAAAACCACCACATAAGCAACAAAACCTTCAAAACAACACTCAAGTCATTTATACCAAAGTACTTTACTTAACACAAAATTTAAGATTTCATTTCTTCTCTTAAAATCTTACAACACATTCTTCAGGTAGAGAAAACTTAATGGACTTAGAACGACAGTCTATGACAGCATGATTGACGGCTAGCCAATCCATTCCCAAAATTACATCAATGTCATACATATTCAACAAAATCAAGTTGGCTGTCATGCACTTATCTCCCACCCTCACTTTACAATCTTCATACACTTGCTCAACTAATTGGCTAACTCTCATTGGAGTACTTATTAGTAAAGTCCTACTCAAGTATGTGGGTTCTACAAAACCTTTTAACTTAGATGCACATGCAGGTGATATGAAGGAATGCGTAGCACCAGAATCAAACAAAGCTATAATCTCTAGATTGAAAATTAAGATTGTACCTTTTATCACTTCAGAAGAGGTATCAGCCGATGCCTGGTTTATCGCATACATCCTGCCTTGACCCACAACTTGTTTTCCTTTTTCTTCAGTCGAGGCTTTCTTTCTTGCAGGAGGTGCAACTGTAGGAACCCTCTCTGGTTCTTTACCCCTCTGTGGAATTGCCTCAACTATCTCCGGGCACTCTCTGGCATAATGTCCAAATTTACCACATCTGAAGCATCGGGTACCCTGAAGATGACATGGCCTACCACCATGGTATCGACCGCATAACCTACACTGATTTGTAGTCGGTCGGGGTCCACCAATCACTATACCCCTGGCTGGTGTCTGAGTCGGAGGCATAAAAGGTCTAACAACCTTTTTCTGGAACTCATCTACCTCTCTCCGATGCTTACTCATGAATTTTCGACCAAATTTGGCACTCTTGCCATCTTCCAGCTTCCTCGGACCCTTGTCTTTACCCCAACTAAACTCAAAAATCTGTAAGTTATAATCTTGCTCACATAACTGGGCCCGTCGCACAGCCTCTCTATATGTAGCGACATCAAATGGGGCCAACTTCGCTCGGATCGAAGGCCTCAGTCCATCTACAAATCTACGGACTCTAATAGCCTCGCTCTTGATCGAGTCCAGATCATATCTACCCAGTGAAGTGAATCGTGACTCGTACTCATCAACTGTTCGATTCCCTTGAGTCAGATTCAAAAATTCCATCTGTAGTCTCCGTCGAGCAGTATCTGGGATGTATTGTTCTCTGAAAGCGTTCAAGAACATATCCCAAGTGATAACCATTCCTTGAGCTCTTAACATCGGCCTAGTGGACTTCCACCAGTGCTCTGCTTCGCCTCTCAATACAAAGGCCGCAAGCGCTACTCTCTCCGTAGCTGAACATCTACAGAAGTCGAATAACTTCTCCATTTGACTGATCCAGTCCTCAGCCACTGTCGGATCCTTTACCCCGCTAAACGAAGGAGGCTTAAAGTCCATAAAATGCCTCAATCTTTCCATATTACAATCATATCCATACCCTAAATCATCATCATGCTGATGTGGGGCTACTGGAGGAGGTACTGGTCGAATATGAGGTTCCCATGGCCTAACCGGTTCAGCTTGCGTAGGTGCAACATTCTCAGGTTCAGGTGCAGCTGCTGGGGGATTCGGTGCAGCCTGTCCCGCTGTACCAGGTGTACCCTCAAACCTAGCCATGATCTGACCCATCATGGTCATCATCGTGCACATGTCTTCCTCCAATCGAGTTATTCGAGGATCAGAAGCCTCTATTTGTTCCTGGGGCTCATGACTAGAGGATGATCTACTGTGCTTCTCAGTCCTGTCATTTTGCCCTTGAGCTCGAGCTCTCTCCCCTCTTGCGGTGTCTCTCAGGCATAACTCACTAGCCTGATAACTTTCCTGCGTTATAACAAACATTTAATTCACTACCAGCTCCGTACATACATTTGTATCTAAATATCGCACAGTAACTTGGGGATGTATGTTTTCTTAGTCCTAAACATCAACTCACATCAGACCAACCAGGCTCTGATACCAAACCTGTCATACCCCGCTTTTGTGAACCCTTCTATCCACACATTCTCTACTACGGTTGGGCTGTGAGAAGATGCAATTACTAAAAATTCATTCATTTACAGCGAAATATTTAAAGCTTTAATTCACACTCCCAGGTGTGTGTGTAGATACATAAAATTAATTGTATAAATACCTTGTGCTTACATATCATCCCCATAATACCGTTTACAATTCCAAGATATAACTGTGCGATACAATATATTAGATACAAAATACTCGTGTATACAAATCTTATACCTTTGCGGATTGTGGGAGCTGTTTAACACAAAAAATCTAGAGATCACCGCTCTCTTACTTCTCAGTACCTGGAGGGGGAAAATAGTGGGATGAGCAAACCACAGCTCAGTAAGGAAATGTATGCTAGCAGGTAGATATCGTACTACCTACATAGCCCATGCATGCATAAACCAAAACCATGTTTTCGTTATAAATGGAAATATCATACGAATAATGCATTTAAACATATATTTCTCAATAGCATTTTCGTGTAAAATGAATATCAAGCTTCCATTTAAAACATGCTCATAAATAGCGCCCTCACGGCACGAATGTGAAATTAGAGATTTATCAAAAACATGAAATCTCTTTCATTTCTCAAATCATTCTTTCTGCAATTCTCTTTCTTTTCTGAGATTATCTCTGTTTCTCAAATCTCTGAGACAGGCATGGAATTTTTGGCAATCAAATATCCACGACTTATGGCCATAGTCAGTGATCCCAGGCCTCACTGATCAGGTGTGCATAGGGTATCACTTCGCCTGAAGGGGGATGGGTCAGTCCTACCCTCCGGCTCATCTCAATCCACCTCATCTCCTCGTATACTCACGGTGAAGATACGTCGTGTGTCATCTACGAGATACTCGTACTCACGTGCACCCAGCACGGTACATAGTATGCCAACGGGTGACTACACTATTCTACGTACGACCGTGGACCCAAGTCCATACTCCAACTCCAATGGACTTTTTATCCTAAACCATGTCTCATATACCAGGCGAGCAAGCAGCTTGACACACAACGCAAAGCTCCAGCACGGTACGATCTATCGTTGAGGTCCAGCCCGTTCAAATGGCCGTCGGTTGGTATCCCCTTGGGTCCCAGACCCCCAGGTTTACCTCAACTCAATAAAACAGGTGCGAGCAAGGTTCCCGCACTTTCTCAAAACCCTCGTGCGAGTTAAAACTCCCGCACGGTGCATCAAGGCATTAAAACGGGTGTAAGCTAGCGCTTCAACACCAAATCACATCTCAAAACTGATAGATAGCTATTTTTCTCTTTTTAAAATTCAAAACATGTTTATTCATACAGCATGCCTCTTCATGCTAAAACATGTAAAATTAGCCAACCTATCATCAACGTTTCTCAATCATCAAGATTAATGTATAATAGAGAAAAACATTGAAAACATGCATATCATGCTATTTCCTTACCCTATCCCATTTCTCAATACATATATACATCCTAGTACTTTTCAATGCTTCCATATCATTTCATAGAATTATAATATCGTACTAGTTCTAGCAATATATCTATGAAATTGCCGTAAAATACGTACGAACATCTCTATAGCTAACACACAGTCCCTTACTTCGTTTTACTTGTGTGCAACTATCCGCCTTTATGCTTCTCGCGTTCTCATCTCGACTTGCTCCGGCGTATCATTCGAAACTGAAATTCATCCATCAAACACTCGAGTTAACGTTTCTAACTCTTGCTCAACTAATCATTTATCTAATGCCTTAAATACATATTTTACCCTTTGTGGTAAATCTCACAATTTTATCCCAATATCAACATGTCCAAACCATTCCCACAACATAATCATCCACTCAAGATATCTCATTCATCGTTAACACCTCTACATTCCACTTTCTCACACTTGACTATTTCTAAGTTATATTCATTTCATACCATTCTAGGTAGTTATATCCACAATATGCACACCCAAATATCTTTATAATCATTAACTAAACCAATGTACTTGGATTTGTGCATTAGAACTTACCTCATTGGATTTCCTCTTGCTCCAATTAGGATTGCCCTTTATTTCTTCAATCCATCAAATGGGGAAATGCCTCTAGACCATGTTGTTCTTCTTTTTGTTGTGAACAACTTTGTCTCTAATAGACTCTCCTTAAATCTCACTGAAAATGGCTGGATTTAGGAGTGAGAAAGCTAGTTTTCTTTAAGTTGAAGTGAGAGGAAATGGTTTATCCCGAAATTCTGCAGATCCAACTGCTCCTATTTATAGTTTTGACTTGATGAGATCGATCTCCCTTGGGTGGAGATCGATCTGGTCCTCTAAAATCCCTCTTTTCTAAGACATTTTAGGCAGGAGATCGATCTGTCGAGGCTAAAAATCGATCTGCTGTCGAACAGAAGCTTAACGAGATCGATCTGGTCTTTACGGGAGATCGATCTGCTTCCAACCTGAGAGCTAAAGAGATCGATCTGCTTCCTTCAGAGATCGATCTGTTCCCTTCCATTACTCACATAAGAGCATTCTGGCTCTCCCAGATCGATCTCTCATCCTATGAGATCGATCTGGCCTTCACAAATTCCAGATTTCCTGCAGTTTTTCTGCAACAACTCTCTTCAAGACTTCCTCAATTTACCTTCATAGTCCTTTCCTCATTCATCGCTCCTTGAGACTTAAAAATGTCATCCCATCCCACTTAATGTATTTTAAAACTTGTGGGAAATCTTTGTATAACCAAATATACACGATATTACTCGAATGGAAATATACACTTATGTAAATCTTTCCTTCCATTTTACTATACTACTCATATTCCATTTCGATCACATTCTTCTCGTGTTCAAGTTTATTTCCTCCTACTCATGCATAATGCAACTTGTACGTATAATCACAATTCTTATTACAAGTGCGTACATAATCTTATGAACTTACATTGCATATACTTCACATTACAATGTATCATCATACTTATGATTTTATTTACATTCCCATGTTCCTATATACCTAGCTATACATATACGGGGTCTCACATAACTCATCAAGGATGTGGAAATTACCATTTTACCCCTTTTGTGTTTATAAATAGGAAAGGATGACAATTGAAAATGTGATGTAATTTTAGGAGTAGGAGTAGTGTAATGTAGTTAGGAGTAGTGTTAGAATAGTTTGAAATTTTTTAGCTTATCTTTCCCGTTTAGCTCCCATTTATTTTTACTATTCACAGACAATTTCCATTGTTATTTTTACAAGCTTTTCAATATAGTTTTTCATTCTCTTGGCAGCCACCATTTTATCATTTTCATACTTCTAAGTTTTGTTAAACCCGGTTCTGTTAATTGTCAAGTTTTATTTAACATAGCATTTTTTTTCTAGTTGCTAGTCTCCGTTTGGCATTTTTCTCCTTTCCATTTTTCATTGTTGATGCTGCTGTGGATGTTGGCCGAGACAAGACTCTCTCCTGGAGATGATCGGTTGTTCACACACACATGAGCAGTGTTGGAGGTTGACTCTTACAGGTTACTACTGAAATAGAGAGGAAGGCTTGTTGCTGTAATGTCGAGATGGACATGCCAATTTGCAGCAGCAGCTAGCGTTGAGTTTTGAAGTGTTGATCGGTGCCTATTGAGATACACCAAGGTAGCAGCAGTGGAATAGCAGAAGTAGACCGAGAAGGCTTGGAGTAGCACCATTGTAGCAAACCGAGATACACCAGGACAGCAGCTGGACAGAACTATCACACTAGCGCCTGGAAACCGGGAGCTCTCCCCTGTTCTGCTCTGCTTTATGAATATTGAGGCTGGACTGCTGCTGATCCAACTACTGGGCATTCCTTGGTGTCTGTTGCAGGAGATGGTTTGTGCTGAAGCAAGGCTGGCACGGTGCATGAAGGCTTGACAGCAACGGTAACCCGTGAGTGGTAAGAATGAAGCAGATTCTGCAGAACCAGTACAAGAGCAGGTATACGGGCATACGTGCAGCTAGCGTGGTGTTTTGAAGTGCAAAGCAAGGAACGGGTTGCAAAGTGCAGCATGCCGATTGGAGACAGCAGACCGAGAAAACCTGGAGCAGTGCCATTGCAACACCCCGTGTAGCAGGAACGAGAACAGCAGCAGTTGCAGAACTGAGAATGGAAGCTGGACACGTCTGGGCAGCAGTAGCAGATGGCAGAGGACAAAACCGTGAAAGCTTGATGCAGTGTGTAGTCAAAACAAAAGCAGAAACAGCAGGACGCCGCGGACCAGCTGGCCAGACAGCAGGCAAAAGCCTGGACCAGAGGGCAAAAATCGAGCCATACCTGGAAATGGAAATGAAGAAATGAAGGATGAATAGTGTTTGGAGGGAATGGTTTAAAATGCTTAAGGCCATGTTTGGCACATTTGCATTATAGCTTTAATCCATTTTCATGCATTGTTAGTTTAGTTTAATTCCAATTTAATTTGTTAGCTTAGTTTAGAGTCTTTGATTAAATTGCGTGATTAGTATTCTTGTTTAATGGTTTAGAACTTAGTTTTAATTAGGTTGATAGTTAATTAAGTGTTCATTTAGAATTAAATTAAGGGTAAAGTTATTTCATTAAATCTTAAGTTAGTTTAAATTGCATTTTGATTAACTAGTATTATTGCATTTTAGGATTGTTAATTTTAGTTTAAATAATCTTGCTTTATTATTTTCATATTTGCATTTTATTTACGTTAATTAGTTTTAACTGTTTTAATTTCTTTTATAGGCTTTTGATTTTAATTGCATGGAGCACTGTAAGTAATTTTGCTCAGTTTTAATTTCTTTATTTTATAGCTTTTATTATTTTATAGCTTTCAATATTTTTAATTCTAGCTATGTAGATCACCCACCTTAATTTTATAATTTGCTAGAATATACTTAGGGTAAGATTAACCGGTAGTTAATTAGGCTAGTCAACTTCTCTGTGGGACGATAATTCTGGGACTCAAATCCCATTATTACTTGTACGACCTGTGCACTTGCGGTAATACCCTTAGGGCCTGTCAAGTTTTTGCCGCCGTTGCCGGGGAAGTTTTAATTAGTCGTTAATTAATATCGGTGAAATTATGCTTAGGTGTAATTCTAGCTTGTGAATATTTGGGGTGTAAATATTTAGAGCCTTAGCTTAGGTTAGTTAAATTTTCTCTTAATTAAAATCAAAAAAAATTGAAAAACTTAAAAAAAATTTCTAAGGACTTTTCGATGATTGCAAGCGTAGAGCCAGAAGTTTTGATTGCTTTCCACTAGATCCTAAAATCGAACGCACTCTTAGAAAAATTCGAAAGGATTCTAGGAAATTTATAGCTCCGCTGCAAAGCATCATGATAGAAAATAGGGAAATTAAGACCGTTAGAGATTATGCAATATCGATAATTGGAGGATATTATTTTGGCATTAGGCCACTAGCTGTCCCTACAAATAACTTTGAAATTAAGCCCGCAATCCTCCAGATGATCCAAACTTCTCTACAGTTTAGTGGGCTTCCACACAATGACTCACATGCTCACCTTGGGCAATTCTTGGACTTATGTAACACGTTTAAACACAATGGATTATCTGATGATGTGCTTAGGCTTAGATTATTCCCCTTCTCGCTTAGGGATAGGGCACGACACTGGTTAACCTCCCTGCCTCCAGGATCCATTTCTACATGGGACGAGTTAGTCCATCAATTTCTATCTAAGTTTTTCCCTCCCTCTAAAATGGCCCAACTCCATAGTAATATATCTTCCTTTGCCCAGTATGACTCTGAATCTCTTTACGAAGTATGGGAACGATATAAGGAGCTTCTTAGGAAGTGCCCTCACCATGGCCTACCTTTATGGTTGCAAATCCAGACCTTCTACAACGGACTTACAAGCCCAAATAGGACCATTGTTGACGCTGCTGCGGGTGAAGCCTTGATGTGCAAAATAAAGGAGGAAGTTTACGAGCTGTTAGAAAAGATGGCGGCTAATAACTAGTTATGGTCCTCAGAGAGGCAAATGCCAAAGAAGTCGACGGGTATTTATGAGCTCGACACACTGTCTACCTTGACCTCTCAAATCGCTAATCTTACGAAGAAGGTAGAGTCGCTCAGTACCCAACAAAATCCTCCCACTTGTCTTAAACCTGTGTATTCTGTCCAAAGTCCTTTTCTTTCCTGCGAGCTGTGTAGTGGTACCCACTTTGTAGATGGGTGTCCACTTAACCTAGAATCGGTTCAATATGTTGCTCCACTTCAAAAGCAATAGAACAACCCCTTGTCAAACACCTACAACCCAGGGTGGAGGAACCATCATAACTTCTCTTGGAGCCAAAACCAAGGGCAAACTTCTAGCTCTAGACCTGTAGGACTCCTTGGGTTTCAAGCTCCATCGGTTCAGGCACCACCATAGCCACAATTTCCATACCATCCACGACATCATCCATCCCCACCTTAATTTCAATATCATCCATCACCACCACCACTACCACCACCACAACCTATGCAGCCCCAACATTACCACGCACCAACAGCTGAGAATGAGCCCTCGCTTGAGGAAATGTTCACGACTATCCTGCAAAATCAAGATGCTTCAATTAAGAACTTAGAAGTTCAGGTTGGACAGATAGCAAATGCTCTTAGCCAATGTCCTCAAGGGACCCTTCCTAGTAACACTGAAGCTAATCCTATTAGGCAAAGGGAGGGTAAGGAACATGTTAGATCTATCACCCTTAGGAGTGGCAGAGAGCTAGAGGAGCCACAAGTTAAGTCCCAACCTGAACAGCACATAGTTGAAGAATTCGTAAGTTCTAACGAAGTAGCTCAGAAAGAGTAGGAACATCAGGATCAAGCTGCAAAAGAATCTAAGCTAGGCACTTCTTCATCTATACCTTCTTCTTCTTCATTGCCTTTCTCGTTCTCTAATACTACACAAGTTCCCACTACATTGCCTCTAGTTAGACCACGAGTACCTTTTCCTCAGAGGTTCTAAGATCAAAAGCTGGAACGACAATATGCTGAATTTCTTGATGTTTTTAAGAAACTTCACATCAACATTTCTTTCGCAGATGCTTTAGAGTAAATGCCAAGTTATGTGAAGTTTCTGAAGGATATACTCTCTAGGAAAAGGAGATTGGAAGATTAGACGGTGGCCTTAACTGGGGAATGTAGTGCAATTATCCAAAAGAAATTACCCCCAAGCTCAAGGATCCCGGGAGTTTTACCATACCATGCACTATTAGAAATTTATTCTTTGGTAGAGCTTTGTGCGATTTAGGAGCTAGTATAAATTTGATGCCATCATCTATCTATCATAAGTTAGGAATGGGGAATTGCCCAGCCAACCACAATGACCCCCCAGTTAGCTGATCGATCAATTAAATATCCGAAGGGGGTCATTGAAGATGTCTTAGTAAAGGTGGACAAGTTTATTTTCCCTGCAGATTTTATTATTTTGGACATGAAGGAAGATAGGGAAGTCCCCATTTTACTAGGTAGACCTTTTCTAGCTACTGGTAGAATAGTAATTGATGTACAAAATGAGGAGTTAACGATGAGAGTCCAAGATCAGGAAGTAAAGTTTAATGTTTTCAATCCTTTGAAGCTCCCTGATGACTCTCAAGAGTGTTTTAAGATGGAGATTGAAGAGAACATAAGGCTTGACCATTTAAAATCTGAAAGAAGGAGGGAAGTAGATAGAGCTCAAGAGGATTTAACTGTTAACATTCTATCACCATTCTTGCTAATCCTCTTACTTTTCTCCCTGCTGCTGAGTGTTGTCTTCTTCAGCTGCATTTGAAGTGGCTGTGTTTTTCTTTTCACTTTGTATATAGTTTATTTTTCTTTTTCTTTTTTGTTGTTTCTTTCTTTGTTTATTTTGCAGGTTTATTTTCTAGTTTTATGCTTTCAATCAAGCTTCAATTGTTCATCATCATCAGAAAGGGGAGTACTCTGTCTTGAGCCTAAATTCTTATATTATCTGCACACTGAGGACATTGTGCACTTTAAGTTTGGGGGAGGGGATATCACTTAAGCTATTTTGAAAAAAATTGGATAAATTTTCAAAATGTTTTCGATAATATGAGCTTAAATTACTTGATTTTGGGATGATTTAGTGCTTAGCATGTAGTTTTCCCATATTCCGATGATATGACCCCATGATTTAGTCTGACTTTGATTGAATGAGAAGCATGATTATAGGAAAAGCATGAAGTTGAGTTCTTGAATTTATCTTGATTCTGATTGTGATTTCCTCATCTTATGCACATGTCATGTCATGAATCGGTATATTTATTTAGAGAAAGCTTATGTGTTCATAGGACTGCATTTGTTCAGTTGATTTTGTGCATCATATTCTAGAATTTGTTTGATCTGATCTCGAGGCGAAATATTAGATCACACTTGATTAGGGAGATGATTTACGCCATTTTTGGATCGTTTGAGCCTTTCTAGCCTTCCTTGTACATATTCTACCCCTAGTCACCCATCTGGGCCAAATAAGCTTTTCTCTGTAAATATTTCTGCGTTATTTTACTTAGCTTAAATACTTTATTCCTATCCTTTACCCCAAAAGCATGAAAAGTCATTGGGATATATTGTGAGCTATATGGGTATTAAGTGATAGTGAAAGAGTATGTATTAAAAAAATGATGAAAAAGAAAGAAAAAGAAAAAAAAGAAGAAAAATTCAAAAAAAATGTGTTAGCAAAAGAAATAAGTTTGGGGAAATAATTAGAGCTCTTACATTATAGATCCGAGAAGTAATGCATGTTAAGGGGTAATTAAACCTAAATCGACTTTATCATACCTTAGCCCCAGCCTTACATTACAAGCTTAATGAAGTCCTATTAATCTTTGGTTAAGTGTGACTACATTAGTAGAGAGAGAAGTGAAAAGCAAACTTATGGGAATGATCACATGTCATTAACTTTGCATTCACTGTGTTGCATAATCTGATCCGAGTAATATATTGTGAAGTGACTTAGACATTTTTCACACACTCACGAGGAGTCCAATTTGGGTTAGGACTTATGATTGAATAATTCTAAGTGCTGGACTTATAATTGTGAGTCTTTGATTTCATAGTCTGTACTTTTTTCTTTGAGGATGATATTGGGAAAATTATTGTGGGTTGTACTTGTCATTCCTACAATCATTTTGTTTTGCTTGAGGACAAACAAAAGCTCAAGTTTGGGGGTGTGATAATTCTATATTTTAGAATTATTTGTGCTTAATTTCCTAATTAATTATTTAAATCCCCAATTTATTTTGTTAATTATCCCATTTTTTAATTAAAATTCTCATGTTTGCAGATAAATTAAATCCGGATGAATTTTGAATATTTCGATAGAAAATGGATCGGAATTTGGCTAAAATCGAGATTGAGCCACGCAGACAACACGAGTCATGCCACCTAGCACATCTAATTAGACAAGAAGACCGATGACATGGAAATATCTTTTCAAGGAGCCAATGGTGTGAAGACAAGTGGCCAAAAAAATGCCAACTCATCAAGGATGTGGAAATTATCATTTTACCCCTAGTGTGTTTATAAATAGGAAAGGATGACAATTGAAAATGTGATGTAATTTTAGGAGTAGGAGTAGTGTAATGTAGTTAGGAGTAGTGTTAGAATAGTTTGAATTTTTTTAGATTCTCTTTCCCGTTTAGCTCCCATTTATTTTTACTATTCACAGACAATTTCCATTGTTATTTTTACAAGCTTTTCAATATAATTTTTCATTCTCTTGGCAGCCACCATTTCATCATTTTCATACTTCTAAGTTTTGTTAAACCCGGTTCTGTTAATTGTCAAGTTTTATTTAACATAACATTTTTTTTCTAGTTGCTAGTCTCCGTTTAGCATTTTTCTCCTTTCCATTTTTCATTGTTGATGCTGCTGTGGATGTTGGCAGAGACAAGACTCTCTCCTGGAGATGACCGATTGTTCACACACACATGAGTAGTGTTGGAGGTTGACTCTTGCAGGTTACTACTAAAACAGAGAGGAAGGCTTGTTGCTGTAGTGTCGAGATGGACATGCCAATTTGCAGCAGCAACTAGCGTTGAGTTTTGAAGTGTTGACCGGTGCCTACTGAGATACACCAGGGCAGCAGCAGTGGAACAGCAGAAGCAGGCCGAGAAGACTTGGAGTAGCACCATTGTAGCAAACCGAGATACACCAGGACAGCAGCTGGATAGAACTACCGCACTAGTGCCTGGAAACCAGGAGCTCTCCCCTGTTCTGCTCTACTTTATGAATATTGAGGTTGGACTGCTATTGATCCAGCTACTGGGCATTCCTTGGTGACTGTTGCAGGGAGATGGTTTGTGCTGAAGCAAAGCCGGCACGATACATGAAGGCTTGACAGTAACGGTAACCTGTGAGTGGTAAGAATGAAGCAGATTCTACAGAACCAGTGCAGGAGCAGGTATACGGGCATGCGTGCAGCTAGCGTGGTGTTCTGAAGTGCAAAGCAAGGAACGGGTTGCAGAGTGCAGCATGCCGATTGGAGACAGCAGACCAAGAAAGCCTGGAGCAGCACCATTGTAGCACCCCGTGTAGCAGGCACCAGAACAACAGCAGTTACAGAATCGAGAATGGAAGGTGGACACGCCTGGGCAGCAGCAACAGGTGGTAGAGGATAAAACCGTGAAAGCCTGATGTAGTGTGTAGTTAAAACAAAAGCAGAAACAGCAGGACGCAGCGGACCAGCTGGCCAAACAGCAGGCAAAAGCCTGGACCAGAGGGCAAAAACTGAGCCATACTTGGAAATGGAAATGAAGAATGAAGGATGAATAGTGTTTGGAGGGAATGGTTTAAAATGCTTAAGGCCATGTTTAGCACATTTGCATTATAGCTTTAATCCATTTTCATGCATTGTTAGTTTAGTTTAATTCCAATTTAATTTGTTAGCTTAGTTTAGAGTCTTTGATTAAATTGCATGATTAGTATTCTTGTTTAATGGTTTAGAACTTAGTTTTAATTAGGTTGATAGTTAATTAAGTGTTCATTTAGAATTAAATTAGGGGTAAATTTATTTCATTAAATCTTAAGTTAGTTTAAATTGCATTTTGATTAAGTAGTATTATTGCATTTTAGGATTGTTAATTTTAGTTTAATTAATCTTGCTTTGTTATTTTCATATTTGCATTTTATTTGCGTTATTTAGTTTTAATTGTTTTAATTTCTTTTGTAGAGAATTATCAAAGCTTTCAAGAAACCAAAGTAAACCTAATCTTTCAACACTGAAAAACTTCATCTTGCAATCAGTTTTAAGTAAGATTCAATTAAGCAAAGTTGTTCTTAGTGAAGAGGAGAACAACATAGTTAGAAATAAGAAGTTGGAATCAAAGATTAAAGAAGCAAGGTGGATTTTGCCAATTTTGGTAAAATGAGGAAAGTTCAAGCTATGTAAGATTTAATACACCACTTTGATATATGTTAATCTACGTGTATTGGTGAGTTAATTGGTATAAGTTTAAATTGCTAAAGACAAATGGATCATGAAAAATATACATAACCTAGCTATTGGTATGAAGTTGAGTAAACATGGATTTAATGATGAAATGAGCATGTGTGAAAGATTATAAGGTAGTTTTGTGAGATATATGAATTTGAATAGATGAAAAATGAAGATAGTTATATGAAATATATGGTATAACACCATAATAGGAGAAGTGATGAGATTGTGGTATTGAGAGGAGTCGAATGCATTGATTTGAGTCATGCAAGTGAAAATAAGTATATTAAGATATACTGATGTGGATAATTATTAACAGCTTCGAAGTTGATATTGAAAGCTGATCGGACTACAAGGATTAGCAGCACCGAAAAAGTGAGGTCACGTGACGTGATCCGAGGTAAGGGAATTTCGTGAGTAGCTAGAAATAGCTACATGTAATTCGAATAGAATTTCGATATTATATTCTATATGAATTCTCGTGAATAGACATTTGTGATAGGGACTGATGAGATAAAGTGTGATTTTATCTAAAAATAGGATAAAAAGCCTTAGAAGCATGTTTGTGACAAAAATTCATAGTTTCATGATAAAATGGCTAATGTTTTCATGTATATGCGAAAACATGCACATTTTGTGCCGGTTTGATTTACTTAGGTGAATTATTATTTGAATAAGCCATCTATTGGGGTTTGTGTGTAAACCATTAGTGTTAGAGAATACTCACACTATATTTTATGAGATATGCATCACATAGTACTTGAGTATATTCTCGTACTACATTTTAAATGCGATTTATGCATGATAGAGTACTAGGAGCATTGCTCGTACTCAGTTTTCATTGATGAACTCATTATAGAGTATTAGGAGCTTTGCTCATACTCAGTTTTACATGATAGAGTACTGGGAGCTTAGCTCGTACTCAGTTTTCATTGATTATACCTTTCAGAGTATTCGGATCTTTGTTCATACTCAGTTTTTATATGACAGTGCTGGGAGCATTGCTTGCACTAGAGTTATGTCATTATGATTTGGTCGTGCTGTGAGTTTACTCGCAGGTACCAATTTTGAAAGAAAGCATGAAATAGCTGTGTTAGGAGCCTGTGCTAACTGTGTGTTGCACTGATTATATGCTCATACGTATAATATTTTGAGATATGGTCGAGGGCTATCAAAAATAGAACCCATAGTATGAGGACTAAGACTTATGGTAAGCATCCCGATTATGAGGTATATCTAAGTTATGAGGACTAAGACTCATGGCGAGCATCCCGACCTTGAGATAGGGTCCATGGAGTACTATGTACCGTGTATGTCACATGGAGTACACGATGAGAGTGAGTTGTGAGCTGATGGTAAGGATTTGAACCACCTCTAGTTACAGCAATTGTGAGACCCCGCACACCGAGTACTGTGTAGCCTGGGATCACGAAAAATGAGTTATGATCATAATCTCGGAACATGTAGTCGCCTATCTCCTTTCATACAATGTAAATTGATATTTCTTGAATGAATTATCAGATAGTTTTATAACCTGAACATGTGAATTGTGTATTATGAAAAGGGTAATCCAAGGGATAAGTGAGGCCCAGATTTGATTTCCATGTTTTTAATCATGATGATATGCCATGTTATTTTGATTTAATTGAATGGCATGATAAATGTGATTTATATGAAATTACATGAGAAATGCAATGTTTTGCATAAACAGCTGAGTTGTTAAACTAACATGATTTCAGTTACAAACTAATGATTTGTATCTATATTTATATATTGCATAAGAGCTTTAAGCAAGATGCATGCTTTAGATATGAATAGATAAGGAAATGATTTCAAGGCATGAGTATAGTATTTTGTAGATAGTGTGGTTATCTACTTGCTTGCCTGATTTCCTTATAGAGCTGTGAGCTCACCCCCCTTCTTATTTCCCCTCTTTATAGAGCGTTCACAATAGTTGGACACGGCTGAGGACCGATATTCCTTGATCCGCTGCATATCCATCTTACGAGAGGTATACACACTCAAACATTTTGTACTGAGCATTGTAAAAGCACAGTTATGTAAACGATTGTACGATCGGGGATGTATATGTACAAATAATTGTATTAATGTATAAGAGTTTACATTATAGAAAAGAATATTTGATTTGTATGCATGTTACGAATGAATATGAATGGGTGACTAATATCGAATAACAGCCCAACATTGATGTGGATTATGACAGAAGGAGAGGTGAGTAAAATGCGAAATTTTTATGGTGATTTTGGTAAGTCACGAGAGAGGAGGTCGTGATATATCAAATCCAGTGCGAGCAAAGCTCCAGCATGATTAAACTCATATAAATTTGATAAGCGACTCTATTTCAACAAAAAAACACTCAAAATCAAAGTTAGCACTTGACTCATGCTATTTCATGAAACTATGAAGTCAATAGCCAGTCTATCCATCAATTTTTCTTAAATCGAAGCAATGTATTTCATAAAAATATAAAAACATGATATTCATGCAATTATTAGCCTTACTACCCCTTTTTGTAAAATTTAGCTCCCAATGGCAAAATCACCTTTTTCATCTATATCTGAAATCTTTCGCACAAATCATTATTTCTTTTCTAGGTAACCAAGCAATTATAATGCCCTATAAATACCCTCAAAATACGTGCAGCTACCTCTAGATGCTCACAAAATTTCCTTACCTAGAATTACGTCGAGTAATTCCACTTCCTTAGAGCTGCTCAATCGCGTAGTCCAATTTGTTCCCAATATAATCTCCAGAGCTGCACGAAATTATTTACTAATCACATAAGTATAATTTCATATACTTCATTCTCACTTGCATGAAATTCAAATCAATGCATTGGGCCTGTATACGTCCATTAGACCTCTTTACATCTTTTAGACCTTATTTTCTCTTATGTCCATTTCGATTGTATAAATCATTTCTCGAGAATCTATTAGACTCATCAAGCATAATAATTCATATTAGGCCAGCATTAAGCTCACAATGTCTTAAGTTCATCACTTTCCTTCACTAAAGCATTTCATCATACACCTCATATGCCTACCTTGATTCATCATCTATCCCAACATATTGGTTTCACAAAACTATCTTAGAATCATACATATAACATTACCAATGCCATTGTATAATCAATCCATAGTTCACTTCCTCACACTAAACCTATTTTTTTGTCATGGTTGGTTCATCATACTCTAGGTAGTTTCAGCTAACAATACATATACCAAATAACCCATAACAATGTCTGGATAAACATACTTGAAGTTGGTGTATTGAAAACTTACCTAGCTTATACTTCCTCACTTGGCCAAATCTTAAGGAAAGACTTTGCTCCTTCACTTCAGCAACTTGAATGTTGATTCCAAACTATGTTGTTCTCCTCATCATAATGAATAACTTTGCTTAAACAACTTTCTTCAAATTTGGTAGGGAGGTGATGATATTCTAGAGTGAGAAAGCTAGGTTACTTTATGAAAATAGAAAGGTGTTTGATGTTTCAGGGAAGAACACTCGACTGTCAGGCCTTTTATAGAATTGGCATTATGAGATCGATCTCTTAGGGTGAGAGATCGATCTTTCTTGGGTTGAACTACAAGATTTTTCAGGTAAGTAAGCTGTGAGATCGATCTGTTCTAGTGAAAGGATCGATCTGCTCTTTGGGAAGGGATCGATCCTTTCTAGCCAGAAACCATTGGAGATCGATCTGTGTTTGGGAAGAGATCGATCCTTTCCAAGCAGAAGCAAATTAAGATCGATCTGCACTAGGGAAGGGATCAATATGTTCTTGGCATAATCAAATGGGGATCGATCTACTTGAATAAGAGATTGATCTGCTTGGAATAAGAGATCCATCTGGCCTTCATCTGCAAGTTCCCAACTACAGTTTTTCCCAAAATTTCAAAGAACAACTTGTATTCAATTGCTTCTTTATCCATTTTGTATTCTATTCACACTTAGCGTATGAAAAGATTCATTTCTTATGATTCACATATTATGTAACTTACGTGTACATGATGGAATCATAAAAAGGTACATAGAATTCACTGACCTTGTATTATCAATTCGTGTTTGAGTCCTTATATTAGTCTGAAGGGTTTAAATTTCATTCATTTAATTTGTGGCCACTTCAGCCCTTACTTAGCCATTATATGTATTCATGAATATTCATGCATTCTCTTTGTAATTTCATTCACGTTTATATGATCAAAAAAACACTCATCTTATGATTCGATTAACATATAATAAAGTCATACATACATGGGGTCTCACATTAATAGTAGTACTCCTTAAGAATCCATAACTTCCCCATTTCTTTAGTCAAGTTTTCCATTGTAACCAGATTCTTGACTCCAGTAAATGATAGTGGACTATCTTCTGAAACTATCTCAGTCTTTCTCTAAATCACAGTCATACCTTAATCATCATCATTATTATTGCATTGTTATCACTTAACCAAACAATGTCATCATTGTCTCCATGACTCGCTCAAATCTTGCGAAGCGAGCTTTAAAATTTTCAGTTAAACTATGAAGTGCACAATCATATAAGGATTTAGTATATCTCTCGAGCCTATCCCTATGGCCTCGAGAAATGATTCCCTCTCATCTACTTGTATGGTTACAATACCTACCAGCCATATCTATTAGTTTTCCTTTATTCAATGACACAATTTCTCAGTATAAAGATAGCCAAGTATACCTGTGTGTATCTAAACAATGCACAGTAATGCTGGGGATGTGAACTTTTCAATTTTTCTAGCTCATATCATCAACTCATATCAGACAAACCTTGATCTGATATCAACTTCTGTAACGCCCCAATTTACGATACAATATGGTTGGGTTATGAGTCGATGCTGGATCAAAACAGTGAAATCTAAAAGCTCAATTGCTTTTCTTGGTAGAAAATTTAAATATCCAATAGCAGTACTTTCCAATTAGTCATCATAATAGTTCTTTACAAAAATCAATGTTCACACTCCCCAGATATATCTTCCTATACATTACTGTACTTACAAAAATTTTAGATACAAAATAATAATGTCTTATATATACCTTTAAACACAGAAGATTACTTTTCTGAAGTATGGCTATGTAAAAGAACCCTACTTACAAAAGCGATCCCAATTACTGATGAGAGTCTGTGCAGGAAACTAAGTGTCACGACCCTTTTTATCCGTTTTATCCGAATATCACTATAAATTTTTCATATTTTTCCTTTCCCTTACCTGGTCGCGAACATTCTTACCACTACATAGTTAGGCTATGAGTCAATAATAATCATCATTTCTCATCCATTTCCAATTAATCAAAAACAATGTCATACATTGAAATTAAGTCATAAGTTATAGATGCCATGTTTTCTAACATTTACATCCCCCATATAACAATTCAAATTACTACTGTGCCTTTACATGTTTAGATACAAAAAGAATCCATGTGTGTATACCTCTTAGCGATGGAATGCAACGGATGTCCTAATACAACGCCTCAATCCTCACTGGGCTACTGTGTGCGCTCTATAAAGGGGAAAAGTAGAGGGATGAGCAACCACATACTCAGTAAGGCAATAATGCAAGCATGGTAGATAACTACACTATCTACATGCTAATAATGTCATGGCATAAATCATTTATAAAGGGAGCATGAGGAAATAAAATTATGCCGCATGTATATACATATATCATGTACTGAAAAACATGGAAACAAGCATGTAAAATATGGTAAAATCATCATGTAAAACCTCTCATGCTCATCGTGATTAAAATCCATCATAAAAAGGAAAATTCAATACAAAACATCCTTTAATATTCATCTCTTTCTCAAAACACATCAAATCTCATCACAATGGCATGTCATTTCTTTAAACAAAATCCCACAAAGCTCGACCCCTCCCTCAGGTCTACCCTGGACAAACACAATCACACTCAGTGTATAAAACCATGTGGTACTATGTAATATTATGTGAGACAGGTGGTCACTATATCTCAAAGACTATGTTGGCCAACTATGTCAGAATCATTCCAGACCACACGGATCCCGATGTGCAGGGCATCATGCTGGAATGAAGGTGGGTTAGTTCTTCGCTAGACTTTTAAATCATCATCATAACCACGCGGTACAGCGTGCTCCATGTGATATACATGGTACAACGTACTTCGCGGACTCATATCATGGTTGGGGGTGCCAGTTGTAGGTCTTATCTACCTCATGTCATGTGTAACCTATATAGTCTCAAGTGCACATAGGAGCTTTTCATCTTGTAAGAGAGCCTCCCCACCCTAACAGGCTTAAGGATGTTGGCTTAAGGATCCTATCGTAAGAGAGCTTCCCTATGTACAGAGCCTCCCTACCCAATCGGGCTTAAAGATGTAGGGCTTGAGGATCTTACCATCACCATGGCATCATACATACCACAGTGTGAAAAGCTGTACAAGCTAGGCTCTAGCACGATTCATGCATCATCAATAAATATCCTCATATGAGCAATGCTCTAGTACGGCTTTATGCATAAAATCATGAAGAAATCACGTACGAGCATAGCTCCAGTACGGTTATATGCATAACAAAGTGAATCGAAATCCACATATGAGCAGAAGCTCCAATATGATTTATAAACATCATCATAATTCAAATCAAGGTGCGAGCTAAGCTCCAGCATGTTTCATACATATGAAAATATTAAAATCCAGTGCGAGTGAAACTCTAGCACGATTTAACTCGCGTAAACACGATAGGCAACTCCATTTCAACAAAACATTCTCAACACAATGGTTAGCACCTCATTTGTACTTTTCACTAAAATCAAGAAATCACTAGCTAGCGTATCCATCATTTTTCTTAAACCAAAGCAAATGTGTTTTCATAAAACATTGAAACATGTGATTTTTGCAATTATTAGCCTTACTATTCCCTTTTTATAAAATCTACTTCAAAACCAAATCATATACGAAAAACACTTGTAGTCATTCAACATATCGTCAACTGTTTTCTTAAATAGCTATGCACTTTACAAAGCCCTATATTCACCCACAAAACACGAGCAGCTATCTCTATACACTTACAGAATTCCCTTACCTGGAATCGCGTCGCGTGATTCCACTTTCTTAAAGCTGATTGATTACGTGGTTCACTTCATCTCCAACAAACTCCTCAGGAACTGCAGGAGATTACGTTTCACATCAATTTAGTTCAATATAACATAACTCTTGTGTTTACTATAGTTAACTCAACCTATAGTCTTTATTAACTCTTATGAGGTCTCATTTCATCTTAAGTCCGTTTTTTTATCGCTTAATAGTTTCTCGAGAGTTTGTTAAACTCCTTTTGGTTCATTGATTCGTACTTAATCGATATTTAAGTTCATCGAGTCTCTAATTCATCATTTGCCTCACTATGGCATTTTGTCAAACACCTCATATACTCATTCACTTAACTAGGCCAATCTAACAATATGGCTTCATTCAACTTTCTAAAAATTATACATATTATCTCATAAACACTCCATTTATCATCAATTCATCCATAACATAATTTCTCACACTAGACTCATTTCCTAGGTAGTTTCTATCATTAGTATAAACACCAATCAACTCAAAATCAATAGGTAGATGAATGTACTTTGGATTGGTAAATTAGAAACTCACCTAGTTGGATTTTCTCCTTGCTCCAAATGGGAATGCACCTTTACTCCTTCAATCTAACTAATGTAGTATTGATTCCAAGTTATGTTGTTCTTCTCTTAATGATGAACAATTTTGCTCTAATGGATTTTTCTTAAATCTTAACAGAAATGAGATGATTTTAGAGTGAGAATGTTAGGTTTTAGATTGAAAATGGAAGAATAGCTTGTTTCCCGTGAAAATACAGATCCAACTGCTCCCTATTTATAGAATTAGCTTGATGAGATCAATCTGCATAGGGTGGACATCGATCTGGTCCTCTTGAATTCCTCAGTTTAACGACATTTTGAAAGCATGAGATCGATCTATCGAATGCATGAGATCGATCTGCTTCAATGAAATGAGATCGATTTATCTCAGGCAAAGAGCTAAGGAGATTGATCTGGCCTTATGGGGAGATCGATCTGCTCCAGCCTAAGAGTAATGGAGATCTATCTGCTTAAGTGAGGGATCGATCTCCCTCTTCCGACATGCTTGATTTTGCATTTTCCAGGCCATGAGATCGATCTCTCCTTGCATGGGATCGATCTGGCCTTCATCCTACACCTTTTTTGCTGTAAATTCTCCTTTTAAACTCATAGTAAATCAATTCAACACTCATTCTTCAATCCATTCACATTTAGAACTTCAAAAACATTTATTTCTTATGATTCATACATAATTCAACTTGTTTGTATATCATATAATTATATATATTACATCAAAAATTAAGGGTCTTACAATAAGGCGTAAACTCAACGTACTCAGTAAGAAAAATTATGTGGCAGGTAGATAAACACACTACCTATATATATATATGCCAAAATAGGAATTCTCATGAAAATATATAGGTAATTTGGCAAAGTCAATTCTACCAGAGTCGAAAATCGATAACAGTATCAATATCGATAGTATAAATAGTTTACTGTAGTAAATACATGATTCTAAAACTTTAAGCAGTAGAATAAACGGTTTTCACACAATGATACAGTTCATACGGTCAATCTAATAAATCAAATAGACGAGACAAGGCAGAACATGCTATATCAAAAATCAAAATGACAATTGGCTAATGTTGGTGACTTCGGGCATCACCGATCAGGTGTGTCGGGATGTCAATCATTGTGAGAGTGGTCAGCTACCCTAACAGCTCACAGTACAGAATGTCCAAAGACCAAAAAACACGGTACATCATACTCACGTGCATGTTGCACAGTACATCATACTCCGTGGACCATAGGAACAAAAATAATACAGCAGACTGTAGTTTAGCATGATTTAACCATCGCCTTTGTCTCAAAATCAGTGTGAGTCAGGCCGTGTGACACACTGTCAGCACGCGCTCAAGCACATATCCTCAGTATTACTTTATAAGCAAATGATTTTCGTTAAAATCAATCATAAATTCAGTTTGGTAAAAATATAACATTTCAGAAAGAGGCTAGCTTGTCCTTCTTCGATTTAAAATCTCAGTATACAGTACATGGCAATTAAAACTAGGGGTATCAGTTTCAGATAATAAAACTGGCATATTTTGGTAATCGTGTAATTAAAATAGACTTTATCGGGTAAGGATAGGTCGTTTAACTGAGGCTAGAATTGCCTATAATTTCGATATCTATCAATTCGGCCTAGTATTTTTATTTCAATTCAACAGTCTCAAAGTACGTGTAGATATCTTTAGCAGCACACAAAATTTTTCTTACCTCAGTGACAAATGGAAATTCTTTTATACCTCAAGTCCGGGAGTTGGTTCGTTCCAATCCGTTTATTTTTCAGAAGCTGTAGTAAAATATCAATTATCTCTTTTTAATCATTATAAGCTCATAATTGCTTTACTATATCAAATTAAAACTTTGAACTTGATTTATCTAAATAGGTAAATTTCACTACCAATTGGACTAGGCATTTCTCTAAATTTATCCTTGTAGATCTCATGTATATATATATACACACACACACATTAACACAGCCCAAAGCAGAGCATTCACCATTTCTCCTGCCTTCATCATCCAAACTGACCGGTTCTATTGAAGGAGTCTATTGTGTAAGACCCATAAATTTATATGTAAATGTATATGACAATTGGATGTACAGACAAGTTACATTACATATGAATTACAAAAAATGAACGATTTTAAGATCTAAGCATGAATAGATTGATAAATGAATGTTGAAGTCATTGAGTAGGAATTTAAATGGAAAAAATGTACAGAAAAAAGGTGCAGGATGAAGGCTAGATTGACCCCATGCAAGGAGAGATCGATCTCATGGCCTAAAAAACACAATGCCGGGCATTCTGCAAGAGGGCGATCGATCCCTCACTTAAGCAGATCGATATCCATTGGCCTCATGTTGGAGCAGATCGATCTCCTCTTAAGGCCAGATCGATCTCCTAAGCTCTTTGCCTAAAAGAAATCGATCATATACCATTAAACAGATCGATCTCATACAACAGGGCAGATTGATCTCATACATCCAATAGATCGATCTCTTGCCTGCAAAATGGTCAAAATTTTAAGGATTCAAGTAAGGCCAGATCGATCTCCACCTTATGCAGATCGATCTCCACCTTATGCAGATCGATCTCCTAGTGCCATTTCTATAAAAGCATAGCAGTTGCATCTACATTTTCACGGGAACAAACCATTTTCTTCAATTTTTAACCTTAAACCTAGCTTTCTCTCTCTAAAATCATTCCTTTTCCATAAAGATTTGAGAAAAAAACCATTAGAATAAAGTTGTTCACTATAAGGAAAAGAACAACATAGCTTGGAATCAATATTTCATTGGTTGGATTGAAGGAGCAAAGGAGTGTTCTTATTCAGAGCAAGAAGAAAGTCAAGCTAGGTGAGTTTCTAATACACCAACCCAAAGTACATTTATTTAGTTATTGATTTTGAGTTGATTGGTGTGTATATTAATGATGGAAACTTCCTAGAATGTAATGGAACAAGTATGACCTAGGATGAGTATAGTGTGAGAAAATGCAATGTGGGTGAGTTGATGATAAATGGAGTATGTTAAGGTGCTAGTAAAGTGATATGTAGGGTTTTAGGATGATAGGATAAATTACATTGTGAGATTTGTTAAGTTGAGGAAATAAGTATATGAGGTGTTTGATAAATTGTCATAGTGAAGTAAATGATGGACTAGAGACACTATGAGCTTAATATCGATTAAGTGTGAGTTAATAAGCCTAAAAGAGTTCAATAAACTCTCGAGAATTAATAAAGCGATCGAAATGGACTTAAGAGGAAGTGAGACCTTATAAGTGTTAATGAAAACTATAAGTTAAATCGACTATAGTAAACGCAAGAATCTTATTCCATTAGATTTAAAATTGATGTGAAATGTAATCTCATGCAGTCTCGAAGATTTCGTTGGAGGTGAATCGAATTGCACAAACGGGCAGCTCTAAAGAAGAGGAAATCACTCGACGCGATTTTCAGGTAAGGGAATTCTGTGAGTATATAAAGATAGCTGCTCGTATTTTAAGGGTGAATATAGGGCTTTGTAAAATGCATGATTATTTAGAAAAGTGAATGATGATATATGTGAACGACTACAAGTATATATGTATATGATTTGGTTTCTGAAATAATTTTTACAAAAGGGATAGTAAGGCTAATAATTGCATAAATCACATGTCTTGACGTTTTTACGAAACATATCGCTTTGTTTTAAGCAAAATTGACGAATAGGCGGGCTAGTGAAATCATGATTTATGAAGCAGCACAAGTGAGGTGCCAACTTAGTTTTGAGAGTGTTGTGTCAAAATAGAGCTGTATGTCGTACTTATATGAGTTGAATCGTGCTAGAGCCTGGCTCGCACATGAATTTAATGTCTTTAATATGCATGAAACGTGTTAGAGCCTAGCTCGCACCATATTTTAAGTCAATGATGTTTTATAAGTCGTACTGGGGCTGCTAGCTCGTACATGGGTTTTCCTTGACTTACTTATGCATATAACCGTACTGGAGCTATGCTTATATGTGATTTCTTCATTATTTGTTATGCATAAAACTATACTAGAGTGTTGCTCGTACGAGCATATTTACTGATGATGTATGAAATCGTGCTAGAGCTTCTCTCGCACTGAATTTTCACATTGTGGTATGTATGAGTCATGGAGATGGTAAGATCCTTAAGCCCAACATCCTTAAGCCCACTGAGGCGGGGAGGCTCTGTTCTGTAGGGAAGCTCTCTTACATTGGTAAGATCTTTAAGCCCAACGTCCTTAAGCCTATTGAGGCGGGGAAGCTCTGTTCGGCGGGGAGGCTCTCTTACATTAAAGCAAAACGCTTCCACGTGCGCTTGAAACTATGTAGGTTACACATGGTATGGGCTAGACAAGTCCTATGGCAGGCACCTCCAACCATGATATGGGTCCGCGGAGGACGTTGTACCGTTTAGATCACATGGAGTACGCTGTACTATGTGGTTGTGATGTGATTTGAAAGTCTAGCATAGGACTAACCCACCTTCGTTCCAGCATGATACCCCACACACCGAGATCCGTGTGGTCTGAGATGATTATGACATAGTTAGCCAACATAGTCCTTAAATTATAGTGACCGCCTATCTCACAGGATATCACATGGTTTTAGATACCGATGATGATTTGTGTTGTCCATGGTAGACTCGAGGGAAGGGTTGAGCCTTATGGTATGTTTAAAAGGAATGATTCATGATGTGGATGAGTTTTTCTAATGTTTTGCCAATGTGTCACACTTTGAAGAATGAATTGTGATGAGCTTTATAATTTAAGATGAAACTGTTAAGTATTCTCTATAATGAGCATGAGAGGTTTTCATGTGATGATTTCCATGTTCAAAAGTTTATTTCCATGTTTTCAGTACACGATATATGTATATACATGCAGCATAGTTTTATTATTTCTTCATGCTTTGAATACAAATGATTTATGCCATGACATTATAAGCATGTAGATAGGGTAGTTATCTACCATTCTTGTATTATTGTCTTACTGGGCATATGGTTGCTCATCCCTTCATTTTCCCCCTCTACAAAGCGCGCACAGTAGCCTAGTGAAGGACTGAGGCGTTATTTTGGATATCCGATGTTTTCCATCGCCCAGAGGTATACACACAGGGATTCTTTTTGTATCTAAATATGTAACAGCACGGTAATCATTTTAAATTGTAATTATGGGGGATGTAAATGTTAGAAAACAGGTCATGTATAAGTAAATGATTTTAACTATCAAATGTATGCTTTGGTTAATTGAAAGATGTATGGAAATGGTGATTATTACTGACTCACAGCCCAACTGCATTTGAGAGGGTTGTTCACGATTGGGTGAGGAAATGAGAAAGCGAAAAATTTATAGTGATTTTTGGATGGAATGGATAAAGAGGGTCGTGACATATTGTTTGTGCCGCCCTTTTCCCTTGCTTCTTCCTTAAATTGCAATGTGATTCTTGTACATTGTTACTGTCGTTGTCTAATGCTGTCATCCTCTTTGCTTTCCTATTTATCTTTATTCACCATTGCCACACCTTCACCACTAGCTATTATCCGAGCCGACCTTGGTCTTCATCACAATCTGGTGCTATTGCTTCAGCTGCAGTCATTTCATGTTTCTAGCAGACTACTCTTTTACATTCAGTTCAGACCGTTGCTCCTTTGTTGATCTTTGCATCGGGGTGGGTACCACACTACTGCTTTAGCTTTTTCTTCATGCCTGAACGTCGAATTCTTGCTGGTTACACCTTGTTTCAGGCCACGGGTTTGCCTCCAAAAATGTCACTTGGTACTGGCCTTTATGTTACCTCACAGTTTCAGTCTGTCTTTTTCCCCTTACCTATCTTCGTTTCTGTCACGCCTTCTTCCCACACGCGACTTTACCAAAAACCACAATAAATTTTTCACTTTTTACTTACCTTTATCTCCTCAACAGTTGGGCTGTGAATAGGTATTAGTCTCCTCATCCAGACATACCTTACCATTCTTTTTCGTATCATACATACATGACATTTATATCATAAGTAAATTCGTATACTTAAATATAATTACATCATTACATCCCCCATATTAAAACGTGTACATCACTGTGTTTATGCATTGTTCAGATACAAAAGAGTACGCATGTGTATACCTTTCGCTAGATGGGGAGTGGCAGTGGATCAAAGGAATGCAATACCTCAACCGACTCAATCTACTGACGAGAATCTGTAGAGATGGGGGGAAAATGAATGGGATGAGCTATCAACGCGCTCAGTAAGGAAATCAGGCAAGCAACTAGACATCCATACTATCTAATGAAATTAGTGCTTTGCCTTTCCTTCTCTCATTTCAAAAGCATGTTTAAAATATATATAATATAGTATAGATTAAAAATCCCATGTACTAAACACATGCTGGTTTATCAATCAGAGGCATTCATGCAAAACAGTGCATATTTAATCATTTAAGAATGCCTTTATATAAAATATGCCATTTACATTCAAGACACAGTAAATATGACATTTCTCATCACAACACAAATAAACTGGGTTTCGATCCATCCCTTAGGTCTACCCGTATCATAAAACACATGTGATATATCATGCGAGACTCAGTGGCTAAATGCAATCTCTCTAGACTATGTAAGAGAGCCTCCCTGCCGAACAGAGCCTCCTAGCCCACTCTGGCTTAAGGATGTTGGGCTTAAGGATCTTACCGTAAGAGAACATCTCCGGACTATATACATATCCTAACATGTAGTGAAATCCCAGGCAACACAGTACTCGGTGTGCGGGTTATCACTGTTGTAACAGGAGGGGGTCAGTCCATCACAACCGCCAGCTATCAACACTCTCCTCCACAACTCCACAACACAAAACACGGTACAATGTACTCCATGCCACACGCACGGTACAACGTACACTCGTAGACCCATAAATCATGGTCGGGGTGCCTGCCATAGGTCTTAGCCGCTCATACCATGGAAATACATCATAGTCAGGGTGCCTGCCATAGGTCTTAGCCCTCATACTATGGAATCAATGCCACGTCTCTAAATCCACGTGAGAACATCTCAACAGTGTGACCCTCAGTTTACACGGAGGAAATCGTCACGATTTTTCTAACATGTGTATATATCACGAAAAACTACAGTGCGCGTCTTGAGTGTGACACACAGTCAACAGTCCGCCTCAAAACACTGTATTTGCATGTCAAAATATCAACACTAGTGGAGTAAACCTCCAGCACCAAGTCATGCATAGTTCTCATTACAAATCAAGTACAAGCAAATCGCTCAAGTACGATGTCATGTACAAACCATGAAAAATCGAGTACGAGCAACACTCCAACACTCTGTCATGCATCTCATGCAAAACTCAAGCACGAGCTAATCGCTCGAGCACTCTATCATGCACAAATCACATAAAAATTGAGTACGAGCAATGCTCTAGTACTCTATCATGCATGTCAAATAAATGTAGTGCGAATAAACCTCCAGCACTAATGTATGTGAAAAACATCTGAAATCAAGTGCGAGTTGTGCTCTAGCACGATTGTTTCCACATAATTCGGTAAATGACTCTTTAAAAATAGGGATGTTAAAAATCACAAAAATCAGCACTATAAAGTGTGCTTAGTTTACATCGACCTCGAAACATTAGCCCATCCACCTACTCTTCTGCTACACAGCAGTAAAAATCATTCAAAACATCATTTTCATGCTTTTTGCAACTTTTCCCAAAGTTTCACTTTTTGTCTAACTAGGGGTAAAATCATAATTTACCTATATCGGGTCCCTCTAATTATTATAGATTTTCTCTGACCCTCAAACAATTTCAGTGAATGTAAAATCCAACGAAAATATGCACAGATATCTCTAGCTACTTGCAAGAGTCCCCTACCTCGGATCACGTCGTGTGACCTCTCTTCCTCTGTGCTATCTAATCTGGCAGTCCGGTCAACTCTCAATATGACTCTGGAGCTGCATTTAATCATTCACTGAGTTAATTACACTTTTCCTACTGTATTACACATTTAATACAGTTCATTTCACTTAAATTGGCCCGTTTACTCTTAATGGGCCTTAAACACTTTTATTGGGCCTTAATCCGTATTAAGCCCGTTCATCAGGGTCTATAGACTCATTGGGCTTATCAATACCCATTGGGCTTTATTCCAAGCTCTTTGGATAGCCCGTATATCATTTACAACATTTTATTCAATTTTTTGAATATAATTCACTAATTGCGGAATTTAATCCGAAATGCGTAAATTAAATCTTAAATACGCATAAATCACTTAAATTGTCGTAAATGAGCTTTACTTACCCGAGATTGTGCGATGGTGCGCGAATCGAAGTTTGATTGGGCTTCCGTTCGGAATTAATCGTCGAACTGCACAATTTCATATATTTAACTTCGAGTCAATTTTCGATTAAATATAATTTAAATAAATTTATCAGAAATTAAATTGGTCACTTTTGACCTCGTATCGACTTACCCGAAGTCTGGTGAAATCCTAAAAAATTTTCTTTTCTTTTTTCTTTCTTTTTCCTCTTTTTCCCCTTTTCTCCTTGGCTGAACCGGTCCAGTCCGGTTCAGTACAGTCACTTCCCACTGAACCGGTCGACCGGTTCAGGGCTCTTTTCGCCGTTTCAGCGTCGTCCAACCGGTTCTCCAGCCTATTCCACCGCGGTTTGGCATCGCCTCTAGAGGCTTCTTTTGGCCTGGGCTGGGGTAAATCGGCGCCGGATTCCGCCCGATTTACCCTTCTCTCCCGCGGCCTCCCACGTCTACGATCTCCTCATCGGCAGCGATTCCAGGTGTGTGGTGGCCGTTGAACTCTCCCTCGGTGCCGGTCGTCCCGTTGCCCAACACTCCTCGCGTCGTCAGCCGCTGGTTCGTCGCCGGTGAAGATTTCTCCTCGGGTCGGCTTCGTTTCGTCTTCACGCGGGTTTCGTTTTCCATTTTTTTTCAGATTTTCATTCTTTTTTTTCTATTTTGTTTTTTTCTTTATAATATATTTTTAATATTATTTTAATCCTTAAAATAAAATTAAAAATCCTAAAATATCCCTAAAATATCCCAAAAATTCCTATTAAATTCATTTAGTCCGTAAATGAATTTATCAGTCTGATTTTACCTTTTCGATATATTTTTTCACTATTTTTGGGCTCATTTTTCGAGACAAAAATTCTAAAAATATTAATTAAATTCATATCTCGATCAATTGGACTTGAAATTCAATATTTTCCTCGTTATAGATCAAGATCTCTCGATTTCATATTTTTAATGAAATTTCCTCATCGGATTTATATCGAATTTTGGTCATTTGACCGTTTTACCCATGTACTTGCTCGAAAATCACTTATCTCGCTATTATGTAGCTTACATGTATTTTTAATTTCTTAAATAGTCGATTGCATGTTAATAAATACTCTTCTTCTGATTCAACTATGAAATATAACGTTCGTACACATAGGAATCATAAGGTACAAGCTACATACGTAAATCGAAATCTCGGGTTTGACAATCCTCCCCAACTAAAAGAATTCGGTCCTCCAAATTAGAACCAAATCAATCCTCAAACAACTAGGGGTGCTTCTCTCGCATCAAGCTCTCTAACTCCAAAGTAGCCTCCTCGAAAGTGTGATGCTGCCATAGTACCTTCACTAACCCGATAGTCTTCGATCTCAAAACCTTCTCCTTCCTTTCCAGTATCTGAATCGGCCTCTCAACATATGACATGTCCTCACTGAGCTCCAAAGGCTCATAACTAATCACATGTGCTGGATCCGAGTGATACTTCTGAAGCATCGAAATGTGGAAGACGTTATGCACGCCTGACAAATCTGGTGGCAATGCCAACCTATAGGCCTTATCTCCCACTCGATCAAGTATCTCAAAGGGTCCAATGTAGCGATGACTCAACTTACCTCTCTTCCCAAACCTCGCTATACCCTTGGAAGGACAAACCTTCAGAAACACGGACTTACCAACTGCGAACTCAAGTGGCCTACGTCTCCTGTCAGCATAACTCTTCTATCGACTCTGAGCTGTCCTCAATCTCTCTACTATCAACCGGACATCCTCAGAAGCCTGTGTAACCATATCAGGAGCAAAAATCTTTCAGTCATCCACTTCTTTCCACCCAATAGGGGAACGACATCTACGATCATATAAGGCCTCATACGGTGCCATCCCGATACTTGAATGATAACTGTTGTTGTAGACGAACTCGGCTAGTGGCAAATGATCATCCCAGGAGCCTCTAAAGTCTAGCACACATGCTCTCAACATGTCCTCCAGAGTCTGTATCGTCCTCTCTGACTGACCATCTGTCTGAGGATGGAAAGCTGTGCTCAAACTTAACTGGGTTCCCATGGCTTCCTGAAAATATTCCCAAAAGTGGGAAATGAAGCGGGAATCCCTATCAGAGATAATGCTCATTGGAACACCATGCAACCTCACTACCTCGCGTACATATAACCCTGCCAATGTACTCAGAGTATCGGTAGCTCTCATAGCTAGGAAGTGGGCTGACTTCCTCAGTCTATCAACGATCACCCATATAGCATCGTGATTCTTTCAGGTCCTCGGTAAACCCATCACGAAATCCATGGTGATATGCTCCCATTTCCATGTCTATATAGGTAGAGGCTGCAACAATCCTGCAGGTCTCTGATGCTCTACCTTCACCTGCTAACATACGAGACATCTTACCACAAAATCTGCCACATTTCTCTTCATACCTGACCACCAGTACACCTTCCGGAGGTTCTGATACATCTTGCCACTCCCCGGATGCAACGTGTACCTCGATGAATGAGCTTCCGACAATATCAATCTCCTGAGCTCTGGGTCCTCGGGAACACACAATCTTCCTTTGAACCTGAGTAGTCCATCAGGACTCAACTCAAAATCTATCACTGTGCCCCTCTGCATCTGACCAATCATATCGATGCAATATGGATCAGTCTGCTGAGCCCGTCTGATCCTGTCCAACAGATCTGGTTCTAAGCGTAGACTCGCAATCATACAATCTGCATCCATGTCTGAGGGCACAACTCCCAAACTGAGGCTAGCAAACTGCTCTAGCAGCTCGTGCTCCCTGACCATCATATACGATACCATCCCAAGGCTCTTCCTACTCAAAGCATCTACTACAACATTAGCCTTACCTGGATGATAAAGTATCTCACAATCATAATCCTTTAGAAGCTCTAGCCATCTTCTTTGTCTCATGTTCAGCTCCTTCTGTGAGAATAGGTACTTGAGGCTCTTGTGGTCGGTAAAAATCTAAAACTTCTCACCATACAAGTAGTGGCGCCATACCTTCAACGCAAACACTACTGCTGCTAACTCTAAATCGTGGGTCGGATAGTTCTTCTCATGGTCCTTCAGCTGTCTGGATCCATAAGCAACTACCCTCCCATCCTGCATCAACACACAGCCCAGTCCTTGATGCGAAGCATCGGTATATACTGAAAATCCTCCTCAGTTGGTAGGAATAGTGAGAATCAGAGCGATGGTCAATCGACTCTTCAACTCCTAAAAACTCCTCTCACAATCCTCGTCCCACACAAATGTAACACTCTTCCGAGTGAGACGTGTCAACGGAGCAGCCATCTTCGAAAATCCCTCAACAAAACTTCGATAGTACCCTGCTAAACCCAAAAAAAACTCTTGATCTCGGTAACTGTCCTCGGCTGTTCCCACTGAACTACAGCCTCAATCTTGGATGGATCTACTGATACACCATCCCTCGATACTACATGTCCTAAAAATGAGATCTCTGTCAACCAAAAATCACACTTTCTGAGTTTAGCATACAACTGCTACCCTCGTAGAGTCTGCAATACAATCCTGAGGTACTCCTCATGCTCCTCCTCGGATCTCGAATATACTAATATGTCATCGATGAATACGATAACAAACTGATCCAAATATGGCTTGAATACATCGTTCATCAAAGTCATGAAAGCTGCGGGAGCATTCGTCAGTCCGAATGGCATAACTAGGAACTCATAGTGGCCATATCGAGTCCTAAATGCTGTCTTGGGTACATCTCCACTCCGAACTCTCAACTGATGATACCCAGACCTCAGATCAATCTTAGAAAAGACCTACGCTCTCCGAAGCTGATCCAGTAAGTCGTCAATGCGTGGAAGGGGATATCTATTCTTGATGGTAGCTTTATTCAACAATATGTAGTCTATACACAATCGGAGGCTTCCATCCTTCTTCCTCACAAACAGAATCGGTGCTCCCCACTGTGAAACACTCGGTCTGATAAAACCCCTATCCAACAGCTCCTGCAACTGTCTCTTGAGCTCCTCCAGCTCGACTAAGGCCATGCGATATGGTGGTCTCAAAATAGGCTCAGTACCAGGCACCAAATCTATACAGAACTCCATCTCTCTGTCTGGTGGTAACCCTGGCAACTCATCCGGGAAAACATCTGGGTACACACTGACCATAGGAATATCTACCAACTCTGGATGTACCTTATTCGTATCCACTACGTACGCAATGAAACCTTCAAGATATTTATCTCTCAGTCAGCAAAATATTTTTTATTTATTAACAACATATTTATTTCTTTCATTTCTTCCTATCAAACTTTACAATAACTTTCGTAGGGTTAGGAAACATAACTGTCTTAGCATAACAATCTAAAACAGCATGGTTTACAGATAACCAATCCATACCAAATATTACATCAAAGTCACTCATACTTAGCAATATTAGATTGGCTGTCATATCTTTTTCCCCTACTCTTAACTTACAATTGTTATACACATGCTCAACTAGCTGACTGGAATCCATAGACGTACTAATCAACATCATCATCTTTAAAGGAGTATGCTTTACATGCTTTTCTAACTTACATGCAAATGATGGCGATACAAATGAATGTGTGGCACCAGGATCAATTAAAACATATGCTTCTAAATCATAAATCAGGATGTTATCTCGACTCACATCCGCAGAAGCATCAGCTGTGTCTTGGTCCAAAGCATGTACTCGCCCTCGACCCATCACCTGCTTCCCCTTTCTCCTCTGCCGTCGCTCTACCTCTCTGAGCAGACGTACCAGCTGAAGCTCTATCATGCTCCCTGCCCTTCTGTAGGGCAGTGACATATGTCTCTGGGCACTCTCTAGCAATATAACCCTGTTTCCCACATTGAAAACACACAACAGGGCTCAACGGACAAGGTCTATCTCCATGATGTCTACCACATCGGCTGCACTGATCAGTAGTAGGCCTCGATCCTCCAATCACAATGCCCTTCACCGGAGCTATGGCCGGGTATGTAGGAGGTCTAACTGGTCGCTCTCGCACCTCTTCTATCCGTGGTCCCTTATCGAAGAGTCTCTTCCCTCCTCGATAACTGAACCCTCTATCTCTAGCTGGCCTCTTCCTCTCTCTATCTCAGCTCCGACTGAACTTCCCAAACTCAGAGGCATTTCTCTCGTAATCTTACTCACAAAGCTGCGCCCTGCGCACTGCCTCATCATATGTACCAATGTCCAGGGGTACCAATCTAGACCACAACACCGATCTCAATCCGTCTACAAACCTGCGGACCTTCCTGGTCCGCTGTACATGGTATCGGGATCATATCTCCCCAGAGCCAAAATTCTAGTCTCGTACTCATCCATTGTGAGACTCCCCTGGCTCAATCCCAAAAACTCAGCCTGCAGTCTACGCTGCGCAGTATCAGGAACAAACTGCCTCCTGAAGGCCTCTCGAAACATCTCCCAACTAATCTCAGCATGTCGGGCTCTCAATATCGACCTAGTGGACTTCCACCAATGCTCTGTTGTTCCCTTCAGAAGGAACGCAGTAAATGCGACTCTATCAGAAGTCGTACACTCAAAGAAATCGTACAACTTCTCCATCTCGCTAATCCACTCCTCTGCACTAGCTGGGTCCTTGACCCCTCAAAAGGATGGAGGTCCAAGCTTCTGGAACTATCGCAACCGATCCAAATCACACCTATATCCTCTACTAACCTGAACTGGTGGGGGTGTAGGAGTATCAGTAGTCTGTGGCCTCTGTACAGGCTGCGCAGGTTTATCAGGTGCAACTGCCTCTCCTGTCACAGTCTCTGCATCCTGTCTCTGTCTACTTGGCAAAGTATGTGCCAATAGCCCTACTATCACCTCCAGGCTATGCTCTATCCTCGTGAAGCGTGCCTCGATACTCTCTGGTACCTCAATGGGACTCTACGTCACCAAGTCAAATGAGGACTCATCTCGACTCTCAGGCCTACCTCTAGGGCCTCTAGCCCTACCTCTCGTCCCTCTACTACGGCGGGTATTAGCCATAATGGCTCAATTCCTGCATTCACAAACATTAATTTGTCCGACTCCCATCTTGTATACACAATTGTAACTGAACATAAACACAGTGATATGGGGATGTACACTTTCCTAATTACAAATGCCTAGACACATCAGACGAACTACGCTCTGATACTACTCTGTCACGCCCTCCTCCCACACGTGACTTTACCAAAAATCATAATAAATTTTTCACTTTTTACTTACCTTTATCTCCTCAACAGTTGGGCTGTGAATAGGCATTAGTCTCCTCATCCAGACATACCTTACCATTCTTTTTCGTATCATACATACATGACATTTATATCATAAGTAAATTCGTATACTTAAATATAATTACATCATTACATCCCCCATATTAAAACGTGTACATCACTGTGTTTATGCATTGTTCAGATACAAAAGAGTACGCATGTGTATACCTTTCGCTAGATGGGGAGTGGCAGCGGATTAAAGGAATGCAATACCTCAGCCGACTCAATCTACTGACGAGAATCTGTAGAAATGGGCGAAAAATGAATGGGACGAGCTATCAACGAGCTCAGTAAGGAAATCAGGCAAGCAACTAGACATCCATACTATCTACTGAAATTAGTGTTTTGCCTTTCCTTCTCTCATTTCAAAAGCATGTTTAAAATATATATAATATAGTACAGATTTAAAATCCCATGTACTAAACACATGTTGGTTTATCAATCAGAGGCATTCATGCAAAACAGTGCAGATTTAATCATTTAAGAATGCCTTTATATAAAATATGCCATTTACATTCAAAACACAGTAACTATGGCATTTCTCATCACAACACAAATAAACTGGGTTTCGACCCATCCCTTAGGTCTACCCATATCATAAAACACATGTGATATATCATGCGAGACTCAGTGGCTAAATGCAATCTCTCTAGACTATGTAAGAGAGCCTCACCGTCGAATAGAGCCTCCCCGCCCACTATAGCTTAAGGATGTTGGGCTTAAGGATCTTACCATAAGAGAACATCTCTGGACTATATACATATCCTAACATGTAGTGAAATCCAAGGCAACACAGTACTTGGTGTGTGGGTTATCACTGCTGTAACGGGAGGGGTCAGTCCATCACAACCGCCAGCTATCAACACTCTCATCCACAACTCCACAACATAAAACACGGTACAGTGTACTCCATGCCACACGTACGGTACAACGTACACTCGTGGACCCATACATCATGGTCGGGGTGCCTGCCATAGGTATTAACTGCTCATACCATGGAAATACATCATAGTCGGGGTGCCTGCCATAGGTCTTAGCCCTCATTAATATAGAATCAATGCCACGTCTCTAAATCCACGTGAGAACATCTCAACAGTGTGACACTCAGTCTACACGGAGGAAATCGTCACGATTTTTCTAACATGTGTATATATCACGAAAAACTACAGTGCGCGTCTTGAGTGTGACACACAGTCAACACTCCACCTCAAAACACTGTATATGCATGTCATAATATCAACACTAGTGCGAGTAAACCTCCAGCACCAGGTCATGCATAGTTCTCATTACAAATCAAGTACGAGCAAATCGCTCAAGTACGATGTCATGTACAAATCATGAAAAATCGAGTACGAGCAACGCTCCAGCACTCTGTCATGCATCTCATGTAAAACTCGAGCACGAGCTAATCGCTCCAGCACTCTATCATGCACAAATCACTTAAAAATTGAGTACGAGCAACGCTCTAGTACTCTATTATGCATGTCAAATAAATGTAGTGCGAGTAAACCTCCAGCACTAATGTATGTGAAAAACGTCTAAAATCAAGTGTGAGTTGTGCTCTAACACGATTGTTTCCATATAATTCGGTAGATGGCTCTTTAAAAACAGGGATGTTAAAAATCACAAAAATCAGCACTATAAAGTGTGCTTAGTTTACATCGACCTCGAAACATTAGCCCATCCACCTACTCTTCTGCTACACAGCAATAAAAATCATTCAAAACATCATTTTCATGTTTTTTGCAACTTTTCCAAAAGTTTCACTTTTTGTCTAACTAGGGGTAAAATCGTAATTTACCCATATCGGGTCCCTATAATTATTATAGATTTTCTCTGACCCTCAAACAATTTCGGTGAATGTAAAATCCAACGAAAATATGCACAGATATCTCTAGCTACTTGCAAAAGTCCCCTACCTCGGATCACATCCTGTGACCTCTCTTCCTCTGTGCTGTCTAATCTGGCAGTCCGGTCAACTCTCAATATGACTCTGGAGCTGCATTTAATCATTCACTGAGTTAATTACACTTTTCCTACTGTATTACACATTTAATACAGTTCATTTCACTTAAATGGGCCTGTTTACTCTTAATGGGCCTTAAACACTTTATTGGGCCTTAATCCATATTAAGCCCGTTCATTAGGGTCTATCGACTCATTGGGCTTATCAATACCCATTGGGCTTTATTCCAAGCTCTTTGGATAGCCCGTATATCATTTACGACATTTTATTCAATTTTTTGAATATAATTCACTAATTGCGAAATTTAATCCGAAATGCGTAAATTAAATCTTAAATACGCATAAATCACTTAAATTGTCGTAAATGAGCTTTACTTACCCGAGATTGTGCAATGGTGCACGAATCGAAGTTCGATCGGGCTTCCGTTCGGAATTAATCGTTGAACTGCACAATTTCGTATATTTAAATCCGGATCAATTTCTGATAAATATAATTTAAATAAATTTATCAGAAATTAAATTGGTCACTTTTGACCTCGTATCGACTTACCCGAAGTCTGATGAAATCCCAAAAATTTTTCTTTTCCTTTTTCTTTCTTTTTCCTCTTTTTCCACTTTTCTCCTTGGCTGAACCGGTTCGGTCCGGTTCATCACATTCACTTCCCACTGAACCGGTCGACCGGTTCAGGGTTCCTTTCGCCGTTTCGACGTCGTCCGACCAGTTCTCCGGTCTATTCCACCACCAAATGGTTCGGCATCGCCTCTAGAGGCTTCTTTTGGCCTGGGCTGGGGTAAATCGGCGCCGAATTCCGCCCGATTTACCCTTCTCTCCCGTGGCCTCCCACGTCTCTGATCTCCTCATCGGCAGCGATTCCAGGTGCGTGGTTGTCACGACCCAATTCCATTCCCTTTAACCGAAAGTCACTAAAAATTTTTCGCGTTTTACTGTTACCTTACCCGGTCGTGAACTAAACTCACCACACACTGTTGGGCTGTGAGTCAATAATAAACACCACATCTCATTCATTCTCAATTAATTAAAACGATGTCATACATTTGCATTTAATCGTGTACTTATACGAATACATGTTTTACTGACATCTACATCCCCCATAATTACAACTCAAAAGAATACTGTGCTTTTACATTGTTTAGATACAAAAAGAATCACTATGTATATATACCTCTTAGCAATGGAGATGCAGCGGAGTCCAAAATACCACGCCTCAGTCCTCACTGGGCTACTATGCACACTCTGTAGGGGAAAAATAGAGTGGGATGAGCAACCACACGCTCAGTAAGGCAATAATGCAAGCATGGTAGATAACTACTCTATCTACATGCTGATAGTGTTATGCATAAATCATTTATGGTAGGAGCATGAGGAATAAAACTATGCCATGTGTATATACATATATATCATCTATCAAATCATGTGCATTGGCATATAAAACATGGTAGAAACATCATGTATAAATCATCTCATGCTCAATCTCATTTAAATTCATAAAAAGGGCAATTCATTAAGAAACCTCCTTTTTAAACCAACATCATAAACCTCTTTCTCAATACAGAATTACCACCAAATCAACTCACAATCACGACTACATTTTCATTTCACAATTCACGCATGTGTATAATACTAGGTCACTATATCGAAAGTGCCTATGTGGACCATTACATCATAAATCATCCCAGACCACACGCATCCAGGTGTGCGGGGTATCACGCTGGTACGAAGATGGATTATCCCTCGCCAGACTTTCTCACCACATAACCATCATGCGGTACAACGTACTCCATGTGATATACACGGTACAGCGTACACCGCAGACTCATATCGTGATTGGGGGTGCCATTCCTAGGTCTTACCTACCCCATACCAAGCGTTTTCCATATCCGTGAAGGAGAGCCTCCCTGCCGAATAGAGCCTCCCCGCCTAACAGAGCCTCCCTGCCTCCTCGGGCTTAAGGATGTTAGCTTAAGGATGTAGGGCTTAAGGATCCTTCCGTAAGAGAGCCTCCCCACCAAACAGAGCCTCCCCGCCTAACAAAGCCTCCCCGCCTCTTTGGGCTTAAGGATGTTGGCTTAAGGATGTAAGGCTTAAGGATCTTACCGTACCCATGTAGGAGAGCCTCCCTGCCTAACAGAGCCTCCCCGCCCCTCCAGGGCTTAAGGATGTTGGCTTAAGGATCCCACCGTAAGAGAGCCTCCCCACCGAACAGAGCCTCCCCGCCTCTTCGGGCTTAAAGATGTTGGCTTAAGGATGTAAGGCTTAAGGATCTTACCAATTTTCACAACCTTATACGTGTCACAATGTGCAAACTTGTGCGAGTAAAGCTCTAGCACGACTCAGGCATCCTCTCATACAGAGACGCGTACGAGCATAGCTCTAGTACGGTTATACTCATAAGACAACCACTCAAAATCTACGTACGAGCAGAAGCTCCAGTACGATTTATAAACATCATCATAGTTTTCAAATCAAGGTGCGAGCTAAGCTCCAGCACGTTTCATACAAATGAAAACATAGAAATCCAGAGCGAGCGAGGCTCTAGAGCGATTTATGTCATACAAATACGATAGGCGGCTCATATACAATTAAACAAATCCCGGCAATCGGGTTTAGCACTCACAAATGCTTTTCCATAACAACCATACAATACTAGCCGACCCATCTACAAGCTTGCTTAAAACTAAGCAATTTCGTTTTGAAAAGCATCAAAACATTAGATTTATGCAATTATTAGCCTTACTATCCCATTTCGTAAAATCCACTTCAAAACCAAAATCACGCATCTACTCATCATCATTCATGATACCATCAATCATTTATTTGAGCATCCATGCATTTCATAAAACACCCAATATTCACCCACAAGTTCAAAGTACGAGCAGCTACCTCTATATACTCACAAAATTCCCTTACCTGGAATCGCGATGCGTGATTCCACTTCCTTAAGCTGCTTACTCGTACGGTTTGATTCGTCTTCAACGAACTCTTCGGGACTGCACAAAATCGTATCCCGCATTATATTCGATCCATATAATATGACATCGTGCGTTCACTATAGTCAATTCGACCTATAGTTTTCTATTAATGCTTGTGAGGCCTCATTTCATTACTTTATCCATAACTCGAGTCTATGGATCTTCTTAGGCCTACTAACTTATTCAAAATCGATATTAAATCGACATTAAGCTTATAGTGTTCATATTCCATGAATTCCCTCACTATGGCATTTATCAAGCATATACTTACCCATTTTCACAATTCCTCCAAACTCACAATGTAATCTCATTTAACCATCTAAAATCATAAGTATTACCTCATTAACAACTTTAGCATGCCCATAAATCATAAACTTATTCAACCCATATATTCTCACATCATACCCATTCTAAGTTTTCCAGGTTACACCAATTCCACCATATCCCTAAATAATTTATCCATCAATAGTCATGCCAAACAACTCCAAAATCAATTAAATAGACAATGTATTTGGATTGGAGTGTTAAAATCTTACCAAATATGATTTTTCTTCTTGCTCCAAATGGCAATGCCCTTAACTCCTTCAATACCAACAATGGAAAAATGCCTTCACACTATGTTGTTTTTCTCTTTGATAGGAACAACTTTGCCTCTAATGGTCTCTCTTCAAATCTCACTGAAAATGGTTGATTTTAGAGAGGAAAAGTTAGGTTTTGGGGTTAGAATTGGAAGATAAGTGTTTTTCTCGAGATTTCTTGATTTTCAGCTCTCCTTATATAGAAATGGCTTGAGAAGATCGATCTGGTCCAAGAGGAGATCGATCTGGTCCCTTAAAATCCCTCTTTTTCATGACATTTTTAAGCCTGAGATCGATCTGTCGAAGCATGAGATCGATCTGTCGAGGCATGAGATCGATCTGCTCTCAAACAGAGAGCTAAGGAGATCGATCTGGGTGCTTGGGGATCGATCTTTTCACTACAGAATGCTTGGGAGATCGATCTGGCTCTATTGGAGATCGATCTGCTCTATTCTTTCACCCAAATAAGGGCATTCTGGCTCTTCTAGATCGATCTCTCATCCTATGAGATCGATCTGGCCCTCATGTTTTTCAGATTTCCTGCAGTTTTCTTGCTGCAACTCATACCAACACATCCTTAATCTATTGCCATGGCCATTTTCTCATCCATCCACCCTTATAACTTGAAAATGGCATCCATTCATACCTTATGCACATTGAAACTTGTGTGCATTCATTGTATGTCCAAAGGTATGCTACATGAAACCAAATGGAAGTATAACTCCATTCCATTTTACCACACTACTCATCTTGAGTTTCAATCACATCCATCTCTTACCAGAACTCATTTCTTCATATTCATACTCAATGAAACTTGTATGTACGTTACAATTCATATTACACATACATACATTAAATCCATGGACTTTACATCAATCATACTTTACATTACAAGTCCGTTCATATTATTTGATCCAATTATACACATTACCATTATACATATACGGGGTCTTACATTCTCCCCTCCTTCAAGGAATTTGGTCCTCCAAATTAGAACCAAGTCACTCTTCAAAAAGTTGGGGGTACTTCTCTCGTATCAAGTTTTCCAATTCCCACGTGGCCTCTTCCACCGTGTGGTGTTGCCAAAGAACTTTCACCAAGGGAATTGTCTTATTCCGCAACACTTTCTCTTTTCTGTCCAATATCCGAACCGGCTTCTCAACATACGTCATACTCTCGTGGAGTTCCAACGGCTCATATCTTATCACGTGTGTCGGGTCCGGGTGATACTTTCGAAGCATCGAGACGTGGAAGACGTTGTGGACATTTGCCAAGTCCGGTGGCAATGCCAACCTATACGCCTTATCTCCCACTCTCTCCAAAATCTCGAAGGGTCCGATATATCTAGGGCTCAGCTTGCCCTTCTTACCAAATCTCATAATACCCTTCGATGGTGATACCCTCAGAAACACCGACTCACCCTCATCAAACTCCAGTTGTCTTCGTCTCTTATCAGCATAACTCTTTTGTCGGCTCTGAGCTATCCGTAATCTCTCACATATCAACTGGACGTCCTCAGATGCCTGCTGCACCAAGTCCAGAGCAAAAATCTGTCTGTCACCAACCTCTTCCCATCCAATAGGGGAACTGCATCTACGCCCGTTTAATGCCTCATAGGGTGCCATCCCGATACTAGCATGATAGCTATTATTATAAGCGAACTCGGCTAACTGCAGGTGGTCATCCCAGGAGCCTCTAAAATTCAGCACACACGCTCTCAACATATCCTCGAGGGTCTGTATAGTCCTTTCTGACTGCCCATCTGTCTGAGGATGAAAAGCGGTGCTAAAACTCAATCGGGTCCCCAGCGCTTCCTGAAAATGTTCCCAAAAATGAGAAGTGAAGCGGGCATCCCTATCAGAAACAACGCTCACTGGTACCCCATGTAGCCGTACTATCTCGCGAATATACAGGTTCGCCAACTGACTCAGTGTATCGGTAGCTCTCATAGCCAAGAAATGGGCGGACTTAGTCAACCGATCCACAATAACCCATATGGCATCATGACCTCTACGGGTCCTCGGCAACCCCATCACAAAATCCATGGTGACATGCTCCCACTTCCATGTCGGTATCGGTAGAGGCTGCAATAATCCTGCAGGCTTCTGATGCTCTACCTTCACTTGCTGACAAACGAGACACTTAGCGACATATTTAGCGATGTCTCTCTTCATTCCAGACCACCAATAAACCTTCCGAAGGTTTTGATACATCTTGGTACTTCCCGGATGTATCGTATACTTCGATGAGTGAGCCTCTGATAAAATCGTTCTCCTGATCTCAGGATCCCTGGGAACGCATACTCTGCCTCTGAACCTCAATAAGCCATCAGCACTCTGCTCAAAATCATTACCCACACCTGTCTGTATCTGCCTCAGCCAATCGATACACCATCAATCGCTCTGTTGGGCTTCCCGAATACGGCCAATCAACTCTGGCTCTAGTCTCAAACTAGCCATGATCTCAAGTCTCTCAGATCCAGGTGGGGTTACATCTAAACTGAGGTTCGCAAAGTGTTCTAACAATTCATGTTCCCGTATCATCATATAAGACACCAACCCAAGGCTCTTTCTACTCAAAGCATCGGCAACTACATTTGCCTTACCTGGGTGGTACATGATTTCATAATCATAGTCTTTCAGGAGTTGGAGCCATCTCCTCTGTCTCATATTCAGCTCTTTCTGCGAGAACAGGTACTTAAGGCTCTTATGATCTGTGAACACCTGAAATTTCTCACCATAGAGATAGTGGCGCCATATTTTCAAAGCAAATACTACAGCCGCCAACTCCAAATCATGTGTCGGGTAGTTCCTCTCATGATCTTTCAACTGTCTAGATCCATAGGCAACTACCTTCCCATCCTGCATAAGCACACAGCCCAGTCCCTGGTGTGATGCATCCGTATACACCGAGAATCCTCCTGAGCTGGCAGGAATGGTGAGAACTGGAGCAGTCGTCAATCGACGCTTAAGCTCCTCAAAACTCCTCTCACATGCCTCATCCCATGTAAACTTAACATCCTTACGCGTGAGGCGTGTCAACGGAGTAGCTAGTCTGGAGAAACCCTCTACAAATCTCCGATAATATCCTGCCAATCCTAGAAAACTCCTGATCTCAGTTACTGTCTTGGGCTGTTCCCACTGCACAACTGCCTCTATCTTGGATGGATCCACTGATACCACATCCTTTGACACGACATGCCCCAGAAATGAGATCTGTTCCAACCAAAAGTTACACTTGCTGAGTTTAGCATACAATTCTCTCTCTCGGATGGTCTGCAGAACTATCCTCAAGTGCTCCTCATGATCTTCCCTGGACTTGGAATACACCAAAATATCATCAATGAACACTATTACAAACTTGTCCAGGTATGGCTTGAATATATCATTTATCAATGCCATAAATGCTGCGGAAGCATTCGTCAATCCGAATGGCATCACCAAAAACTCGTAGTGGCCATAACGGGTACGAAATGCTGTCTTGGGTACATCTCCACTCTTGATCCTCAACTGATGATACCCTGACCGCAGATCTATCTTAGAAAATACTACGGCTCCCTGGAGCTGATCCAACAAATCGTCGATTCTTGGAAGGGGGTACTTGTTCTTAATGGTGGCCTTATTCAACAACCGGTAATCTATACACAGTCGGAGGCTTCCATCCTTCTTCCTTACAAATAGAATCGGTACTCCCCAAGGTGAGACACTCAGTCTAATAAACCCCTTCTCCAGCAACTCTTGCAGCTGTTTCTTCAGCTCTTCCAACTCTATCGGAGCCATTCTATAGGGTGGTTTCGATATCGGCTCTGTACCAGGCACTAACTCAATGCAAAATTCCATTTCCCTTTCAGGTGGTAGTCCTGGTAATTCGTCCGAAAAGACATCAGGGAAATTTGTAATTACGGGTATGTCCTTCAATTCCGGGTGTGCCTCATCTATATCGACCACATAGGCAATGAACCCTTCACATTATCCTCTCCATCATTAGTAACATAAACCATCACCCCACATTCAATATTTATCAAAAACAAATAATTTATCTCTTAAGCAATATGCATTTAATATCATACTCTTTTATTTACCACAATTATACAAGTTTCATATCATTTCTTTTCATCAAAATTTACAATAAGATTGTCTAATCCTGAAAACATCAATGTTTTGGCATGACAATCCATCACAACACGATTGGTAGCCAACCAATCCATTCCCAAAATTACATCAAAATCATTCATATTCAATAAAATCAGATTGGCTATCATTTCCTTCCCCTCTATCTTTAACTTACAATCCCTACATACATGCTCAGTCAATTGACTATCATTCATGGGTGTGGAAATCATCAACATTTTATCCAACAATGTTGGTTTCACATATTTCAACAATTTATGTGCAAAAGAAGGTGATATGAAAGAATGCGTGGCACCAGGATCAAATAATACCAATGCTTCTAAATCAAAGATTCGGATGGTACCTTTAATCACATCCGTCGATGCGTCTGCAGCGTCCTAGTCCAGCGCGTGTACTCTTCCTCTGCTCACACCCGCAGCCTGTTTCCCTTTTTCCTCAGCTGTAGCCCTCCTCCTCGGGGCTGCTGTCTCAACTGGAGCTCCCTCAGGCTCCTTGCCCTTCTGTGGGGCAATCTCCATCTTCTCGGGATAATACTTAGCTATATGTCCTGGTCTCTCGCATCTAAAACACACCATAGGGGTTATCAGACAGGGCCTATTCCCATGAAATCTCCCACATCTCCTACACTGATCAGTAGTAGGCCGTGGTCCTCTAATAGTCATACCCCTCGGCGCAGTCAAGGCTGGGTATACGGGAGGTCTAGCAGCTCTCTCCCGCACCTCCTCAATCTTTGGCCTCTTCTCGAAAAATCTGTTGCCATCTCTCTTGGCCACTCTTCCAAACCCGGGTCTCTTCCGGTCTCTGTCCTTTCTAACACTGACTCTCCCAAGCTCGGAGGCGTTTCGCTCAAAGTCTTGCTCACATAACTGAGCCTTATGTACAGCCTCCTCATAAGTCACAATGTCGAAGGGAGCTAGCTTAGTCCGGATGGCCAATCTCAATCCATCCATGAACTTCTGAATCTTCCAGGTCTCACTACCCATCGTGTCAGGGTCATATCTCCCCAATGACATAAACTTGGACTCATACTCGTCCACAGTCCGGTTCCCCTGAACCAAATTCATAAATTCCATCCGCAATTTCCTCTGTGCGGTAGCTGGAATATACTATCTCCTGAAGGCCTCTAGAAATATCTCCCATGAGATCTCAGAGTGTCTGGCCCTCAAAATAACCTCGGTGGACCTCCACCAATGCTCGACCTCACCTTTCAACATAAACACGGCAAAGGCTACCTTTTCAGCTGAAGTGCATCGAAAAAACCTATATAGTTTCTCCATCTCATACACCCAATCCTTCGTAATCACTGGGTCCTTCACCCCTCTAAACACTGGGGGTTTCAGCGCTTGAAACTCTCGCAACCTGCTCAAGTCACAGTCATAACCCAAATCACTACCGCTCTGCTGTGGAGCGATAGGAGAATCTGTATCCTGGGCTGGAGGTGGTGTAACTGTAGCTGTCTCAGCAGCATGAGGTCTCTCCGCCTCTGCAGCTGCCTGTTCAGTAGTAGGCAGTGCTGCGGGACCTCGTCTATCACCGACACCTAATGCCTGCGTGACTATCTCCACCAAATTCTCAATACTCCGCTCTAATCTAGCGAAGCGAGCCTCAGTATCCTCTGCTCTCCCAGCAGGGTTCTGTGGAGCCTGCTCAGTCTGTGGCTCCGCACGGCTCTCAGGCCTACCTCTATGGCCTCTAGCACGTGCTCTCGCCCCTCTACCTTGGCGTGTAACTGGCATAGTGCCTAACTTCCTGTATTATAATAATTCATTAAGCTCAATCCATCACGGTATACACAGATATATCTAAACAAAAGCACAGTACTATGGGGATGTACTTTCCTACGTTTTATTAATGACTCACATCAGGCCAACACAGCTCTGATACCAATCTCTGTCACGACCCAATTCCATTCTCTTTAACCGAAAATCACTGAAAATTTTTCGCGTTTTACTGTTACCTTACCCGGTCGTAAACTAAACTCACCACACACTGTTGGGCTGTGAGTCAATAATAAACACCACATCTCATTCATTCTCAATTAATTAAAACGATGTCATACATTTGCATTTAATCGTGTATTTATACGAATACATGTTTTACTGACATCTACATCCCCCATAATTACAACTCAAAAGAATACTGTGCTTTTACATTGTTTAGATACAAAAAGAATCACTGTGTATATATACCTCTTAGCAATGGAGATGCTGCGGAGTCCAAAATACCACGCCTCAGTCCTCACTGGGCTACTATGCACGCTCTGTAGGGGGGAAAAATAGAGTGGGATGAGCAACCACACGCTCAGTAAGGCAATAATGCAAGCATGGTAGATAACTACTCTATCTACATGCTGGTAGTGTTATGCATAAATCATTTATGGTAGGAGCATGAGGAATAAAACTATGCCATGTGTATATACATATATATCATCTATCAAATCATGTGCATTGGCATATAAAACATGGTAGAAACATCATGTATAAATCATCTCATGCTCAATCTCATTTAAATTCATAAAAAGGGCAATTCATTAAGAAACCTCCTTTTTAAACCAACATCATAAACCTCTTTCTCAACACAGAATTACCACCAAATCAACTCACAATCACAACCACATTTTCATTTCACAATTCACGCATGTGTATAATACTAGGTCACTATATCGAAAGTGCCTATGTGGACCATTACATCATAAATCATCCCAGACCACACGCATCCAGGTGTGCGGGGTATCACGCTGGCACGAAGATGGATTATCCCTCGCCAGACTTTCTCACCACATAACCATCATGCGGTACATCGTACTCCATGTGATATACACGGTACAACGTACTCCGCAGACTCATATCGTGATTGGGGGTGCCATTCCTAGGTCTTACCTACCCCATACCAAGCATTTTCCATATCCGTGAAGGAGAGCCTCCCTGCCGAACAGAGCCTCCCTGCCTAACAGAGCCTCCCTGCCTCCTCGGGCTTAAGGATGTTAGCTTAAGGATGTAGGACTTAAGGATCCTTCCGTAAGAGAGCCTCCCCACCAAACAGAGCCTCCCCGCCTAACAGAGCCTCCCCGCCTCTTTGGGCTTAAGGATGTTGGCTTAAGGATGTAAGGCTTAAGGATCTTACCGTACCCATGTAGGAGAGCCTCCCTGCCTAATAGAGCCTCCCCGCCCCTCCAGGGCTTAAGGATGTTGGCTTAAGGATCCCACCGTAAGAGAGCCTCCCCACCGAACAGAGCCTCCCCGCCTAACAGAGCCTCCCCGCCTCTTCGGGCTTAAGGATGTTGGCTTAAGGATGTAAGGCTTAAGGATCTTACCAATTTTCACAACCTTATACGTGTCACAATGTGCAAACTTGTGCGAGCAAAGCTCTAGCACGACTCAGGCATCCTCTCATACAGAGACGCGTACGAGCATAGCTCTAGTACGGTTATACTCATAAGACAACCACTCAAAATCCACGTACAAGCAGAAGCTCCAGTACGGTTTATAAACATCATCATAGTTTCCAAATCAAGGTGCGAGCTAAGCTGCAGCACGTTTCATACAAATGAAAACATAGAAATCCAGCGCGAGCGAGGCTCTAGCGTGATTTATGTCATACAAATATGATAGGCGGCTCATATACAATTAAACAAATCCCGGCAATCGGGTTTAGCACTCACAAATGCTTTTCCATAACAACCATACAATACTAGCCAACCCATCTACAAGCTTGCTTGAAACCAAGCAATTTCGTTTTGAAAAGCATCAAAACATTAGATTTATACAATTATTAGCCTTACTATCCCATTTCGTAAAATCCACTTCAAAACCAAAATCACGCATCTACTCATCATCATTCACGAATACCATCAATCATTTATTTGAGCATCCATGCATTTCATAAAACACCCAATATTCACCCACAAGTTCAAAGTACGAGCAGCTACCTCTATATACTCACAAAATTTTCTTACCTGGAATCGCGATGCGTGATTCCACTTCCTTAAGCTGCTTACTCATACGGTTTGATTCGTCTTCAACGAACTCTTCGAGACTGCACAAAATCGTATCCCGCATTATATTCGATCCATATAATATGACATCGTGCGTTCAGTATAGTCAATTCGACCTATAGTTTTCTATTAATGCTTGTGAGGCCTCGTTTCATTACTTTATCCATAACTCGAGTCTATGGATCTTCTTAGGCCTATTAACTTATTCAAAATCGATATTAAATCGACATTAAGCTCATAGTGTTCATATTCCATGAATTCCCTCACTATGGCATTTATCAAGCATATACTTACCCATTTTCACAATTCCTCCAAACTCACAATGTAATCTCATTTAACCATCTAAAATCATAAGCATTACCTTACTAACAACTTTAGCATGCCCATAAATCATAAACTTATTCAACCCATATATTCTCACATCATACCCATTCTAAGTTTTCCAGGTTACACCAATTCCACCACATCCCTAAATAATTTATCCATCAATAGTCATGCCAAACAACTCCAAAATCAATTAAATAGACAATGTATTTGGATTGGAGTGTTAGAATCTTACCAAATATGATTTTTCTTCTTACTCCAAATGGCAATGCCCTTAACTCCTTCAATACCAACAATGGAAAAATGCCTTCACACTATGTTGTTCTTCTCTTTGATAGGAACAACTTTGCCTCTAATGGTCTCTCTTCAAATCTCACTGAAAATGGTTGATTTTAGAGAGGAAAAGTTAGGTTTTTGGGTTAGAATTGGAAGATAAGTGTTTTTCCCGAGATTTCTTGATTTTCAGCTCTCCTTATATAGAAATGGCTTGAGGAGATCGATCTGGTCCAAGAGGAGATCGATCTGGTCCCTTAAAATCCCTCTTTTTCACGGTATTTTTAAGCCTGAGATCGATCTGTCGAAGTATGAGATCGATCTGTCGAGGCATGAGATCGATCTGCTCCCAAACAGAGTGCTAAGGAGATCGATCTGGGTGCTTGGGGATCGATCTTTTCACTACAGAATGCTTGGGAGATCGATCTGGCTCCATTGGAGATCGATCTGCTCTATTCTTTCACCCAAATAAGAGCATTCTGGCTCTTCCAGATCGATCTCTCATCCTATGAGATCGATCTGGCCCTCATGTTTTCCAGATTTCTTGCAGTTTCCTTGCTGCAACTCATACCAACACATCCTTAATCTATTGCCATGGCCATTTTCTCATCCATCCACCCTTATAACTTGAAAATGGCATCCATTCATACCTTATGCACATTGAAACTTGTGTGCATTCATTGTATGTCCAAAGGTACGCTACATGAAACCAAATGGAAGCATAACTCCATTCCATTTTACCACACTACTCATCTTGAGTTTCAATCACATCCATCTCTTGCCAGAACTCATTTCTTCATATTCATACTCAATGAAACTTGTATGTACGTTACAATTCATATTACACATACATACATTAAATCCATGGACTTACATCAATCATACTTTACATTACAAGTCCATTCATATTATTTGATCCAATTATACACATTACCATTATACATATACGGGGTCTTACAGTGGTGGCCGTCGAACTCTCCCCCGGTGCCGATCGTCCCATTGCCCAACACTCCTCGCGCCGTCGATCGCTGGTTCGTCGTCGGTGAAGATTTCTCCTCGGGTCGGCTTCGTTTCGTCTTCACGCGGGTTTCGTTTTCCATTTTTTTCAGATTTTCATTATTTTTTTTCTATTTTGTTTTTTTTCTTTATAATATATTTTTAATATTATTTTAATCCTTAAAATAATATTAAAAATCCTAAAATATCCCAAAAATTCCTATTAAATTCATTTAGTCCGTAAATGAATTTATCAGTCCGATTTTACCTTTTCGGTATATTTTTTCTTTATTTTTTGGCTCATTTTTCGAGATAAAAATTCTAAAAATATTAATTAAATTCATATCTCGATCAATTGGATTCGAAATTCAATATTTTCCTCATTATTGATCAAGATCTCTCAATTTCATATTTTTAATGAAATTTCCTCATCGGATTTATATCGAATTTTAGTCATTTGACCGTTTTACCCCTATACTTGCTCGAAAATCACTTTAACCCTTATCTCGCTATTATGTAGATTACATGCATTTTTAATTTCTTAAATAGTCTATTGCATGTTAATAAATACTCTTCTTATGATTCAACTATGAAATATAACGTTCGTACACATAGGAATCATAAGGTGCAAGCTACATACGTAAATCGAAAACTCGGGTCTGACAGTTTCCTATCCTCCTTTCTCACTCTAGGTTTATTTCTTTTCTAAACTTCAGCCTCACACTCTCTCTTCTTTCTCAGTTTCCACCATCAATCATCAAGCCTCCTTTTCTGTTTCATCTCTACAGCTACTAAATCTCTATTTAATCACTATATCTTACTCAAATAGCAACAAGTAGCCCCACCTTTGATATGCAGTAGTCAGTTGTTTCAGTTTTCTTTCTCCTTTTTTGTAGCAACCATTCCAACAATCTTCAGCCTTATACCATGCCTCTTTTCTATTTTTCAACCTATCTTCAACCGCTCCACTATGTTTTATTGTTTCTCCATATCAGTGTAATGTCCAGTAGGCAACCTATCTGCTTATCATTTCATTTTCTGGTGTACTTCAATACTTAGGTGACTAGTACATATATATATATATATATATATATATACACATATACATCTCTTTCCACTATCTAGGTTGTTTCACTCCTTTTCTCTCGTCTGCATCACTGCCCTACCTGAAATTCTGTTATCCATTCATCACATTCCTCATGTGGTCAAACTCATCTTCACTCTTGCAACAGCTATACACAAGTGTACAGCCCCACCTCATCCTTGTCCTCTTGCTTCCATTTGCAGCATTACATATCTATATTTTAATACCAAAACAGTAAAGTTAGCATGTTGTCTACCATTACACTCATTTTCTTAGCTTTATCTCATAGTTTATAGCCTTCAATGTCTCTTTTCTTCCTCTTGATTTTTCTGACCTATTACTGCCTGTTAACTCACTGTCATGCCAGCCTATTTTCTCCCAATCTTCTACCATAGCTAGCAGTCCTATTGCATATATTTATTTTACATATTTCTTCTTCGATACTCTCTCTTATGAGCACTAGCACTACCTCCCCTATTTCTACATTTCCCATTTTGATTTCCCTGCCACAAGGTGGTCTTACCATATTGCTTTTGCTGCCATTCACTTTTCCCTGAGCTGTTTCGTTTCCTACCTTAAACCAGGCATTGTTGCTGTTGTTTTCAATACTTATTTCCAACAGATATTCTCACGACCCTCAACTTACCAAAATACGTACAAATTTTTCGCATTTTCATGCATTGTTTATTAATCATCCCTACCTCGATCGTGAACAGCTACACTCTCACCAGTTGGGCTGTGTGTCAATATCTATTTCATTCCATCGTACCAATTTAAATTGCGTATTATTTATAAGTAAACACTTGTATAAGTAAATCAGAGTTGTTGTTTACATGTGTTTACATTGCTTTACATCCCCAATAGTTACATACAAAATGCTACTGTGCTATGGAAAGTTTAGATACAACAAATCTCATCAGTTTGTATACCTTATGCGATGGGATGTAGCGGATACCAAAAGGGAACGCCTCTAGTCGCTCTCAATCTATACTCAAATCTCTGTAGAGAGGGGGAAAATAAGGGGGGTGAGCAAACCACACTCTCAGTAAGGCAATCATGCGAACAGGTAGATACTGAACTATTTACGTGATCGTGATGCTATGCTCAAAGCATACATTTCATCATTTTCTCAAAATATGAGTTCATGCTTATGTTAATGGTATGTAAAGCATTCATGCTATTAAAATTCAGTGCACAATTCAATTCAAAGCATGGAATATCCATCATGCATATTTCACAAATAAGGCATGGAAAACACATCATGAGTATGTGCACTTTAAAACCATTAAAAATCGACATCTCAAAACAATCCAACACTTGTCAGGTCTCAGCCCCTCCCTCGGACTGTCCTGACCCACAAATCATTTCAAACATGGATTTATTCACAAAGCAATAGACATGTGAGATAGGCAATACAATAAGGGAAATAACCTCTAGGACTATGGTCATATCCTGTGATACCGGCTACATGGATCAGGTGTGCGGGGTATCACCACTATGTGCTTCTGCACGGGAGGTGGGTCACGTCCAACCCGTCGGTCCATAGCTGAACAATCATCGTCTGAAGATGGTATATCACAATCTCAATACGGTATAACTCCATGCTACCTGCACGGTACAGCGTACTCCGTGGACCCAATCAACACATCATATCATACCACATCTCAAAACGCACATGTGAGCCTATTTAATCGATACGACATCTTGTCTACCTGAAGCTCCTAACACGACTATCAACATGTCAAATTCTCCAAAATGCACATGCGACCCTATTTAATCGGTGCGACACTAAGTCTACCCGAAGCTCCAAGCACAGCAACAAGTAAGGTGGGTATCTAATGCGAGCTATGCTCCAACACCATGCCAAAACCAATATAAAATCCATGTGAAAACTAGTACGAGCTAAGCTCCAGCACTCATGCGTATAAAACACATCAAATCTCATGTGAGTCATACTCTAGCATGCTTTCATTCTCACGAAAACCATGTAGGTGGCTCAATTCTTTACAAAGTATGATTAACAAACCAAAACAGCTCATTTCTTTTGCAATTCATTTCAAATGTTAGCTAACCTACCAATCACTTGCAAAAAGTAATAAAACATGATTTTCCAAAGCATTATGCCTTTGTTTTCATGCACATTTCTCAAAAACCCAACTCTTTACCCTTCAATCACCCAATATCATTTTCTAGTATCACATGCACTCTAGCAAAATATTTAAGCACCCAAATCGCGCACAGATATCTCTAAGAGTTCATAGAATTCCCTTACCTCAATTTACTTGAGTGCAACTCTCTTTTCCTCTTAACTTCTTGCACTCTTTGCTCGTCTTGCTCCGGTGTATCCTCAAGAGCTGCGATTCATTCATCTAAATCACTTGAGTTAATGTTGTTAACTCACATTTTGACTTCACTAGTCAATATAATTCATTTATGCATTTTATCAATGCCTTATTCCACATTTTACCCCTTTTAGGTAAATCTCACAATTTATTCACTAACAACAACTTAAAATCATACCCCTAACACTTTTATCACCTCAAGATATCCCATTCATCATTAATCTCAATACATTCCACTTTCTCACACTAGACCATTTCTAGGTCATGGTAGATTCATTCTACTCTAGGTAGTTTCTACCATTTCTATGCATACCAATCATTTTCCACATCAATATCCAAACAAATGTACTTGAGTATTTGTATTAGAAACTCACCTAGCTTGATTTCCTTTTTGCCTTAATGAAAATACACCTTGTTTCTTAAATCCAACTAATAAGGAAAATGCCTCCAAGCTAAGTTGTTCTTCTCTTCGATGTGAACAACTTTATGTCTGATAGCCTTCCCTCAAATCTTCTTGAAAATGATCGAATTTAGAGACTAGAATCTAGGTTTTAGGTTGAAAAATGGAAAGGGAATGGTTGTTCTCGTGAAATACAGATTTTAACTGCTCCTATTTATAGATTTAGCTTGATGAGATCGATCTGGTCCCCTTAAAATCCCTCTTTTCCACGACATTTTGAAGGTAGGAGATCAATTTGTCTCAGGCAGTAGCTCCAGGAGATTGATCTAGTCTTAGGGGAGATAGATCTTGCTTCAACCTGAGAGCTAAGGAAATCGGTCTGTTTCATTAAGGATTGATCTGGATTTTACAGAATGTTTAGTAGATCGATCTGGCTTCATTAAAGATCGATCTGTCCTGCTTCATAGCTCAAAATAAAAGCACTTTGGCTCTTCCAGATCGATCTCTTATCCCATAAGATCGATCTGTCATTCATATTTCCATATTTTTTACAGTTTTTCTGCAGCAACACATACCAAACTTTATACATTTTGTTGCCATGGTCATTTTCTCATCCAATCATCTTTGAGACTTGAAAATGGCATCCATTCATATTTTATACCTATTAAAACTTGTGTAAAATCGTTTTATAACCAAAGGTACTTGATATGAACCAAATAGAAGTGTACAACTCATGCAATCCTCCTTCCATTTTACCACACTACTCATTTTCCATTCTACTCCCATTCTTCACATGTTCAAGTCCATTTCCTCGTATTCATACATAATGCAACTTGTACGTACAATCACAATTCTTATTACATGTGTGTACATTAAACTTGTGGACTTACTTACATATACTTCACATTACAAGTATATCACCATACTTATGAATTCATTTACATATATATACAAGGTTAAACCTATACGGGGTCTCGCAGATATGCCTACTTCCTGATGTTTCAGTAAAATATCCACCAAATAATTTAGAACATCATGCATCACGATTTCCTCTACTTTCTCTCTCGGTGCTGGTCTATTTCCTTGATAAAAACTCAATCCATATTGTCCATTCTATCATTTCATTCCAATCTCACCATTTCCCTAGGTTGTTTCAGCAGCATTCTTCCATTCTATGTGATTTTATATTTATATATCTTTTATCCATAATCATCTCCTCTGTGAGCAACCTCACATCCTTCTTCTCTCGTTGATGACCAATCATTCCTTCAGTAGAATGCCTGTCTTTCACTGCAGTAGCACCCCACCTATTGTCCTTCATTAAGTCAAATCCAGGTTACCCTTTGCTGGCCTGAATCATCATCATCCCTCACTACCTTCACTGCTCGGCATCACCTTTCACCGAATAACAAAATTAGTCTTTTGGCATGGCTCCCAATCCAGGTTGCATGTAGCCTATCTATAGTCATGTTTGCCATATCTTTTTCCAGCTGTTGCTAACAGCAGTAAGCTATTTTCAATCTCGAGATTGGCTTCATTTGGAAGCCAATCCATTGTATTTTAATTATTTATCCAATGCCAGTGGCACCAATTTCCTAAGTTTCATGCCATTCTCTTATTCTCTTTTTTTTTTTTTTTACTCTTCATTAAATTTCCTTTCTGGTTATCCCCCCTTCTTCCATACTATCCTACCAAAACACCATCTTCACTGTCGAATATAAACCAAATTAACATGGCGATATGGCTTGGCTTAGTTAAAAGGAGCCAATTTATGTAATTAAAATAAGACTAACAAAAATGCTACACCATTTATTAGATTTCACTCCACTATGGCATAATACCCCACTTAATATTATGGTATATTTTGTCTACTCTCCATACTACAAAATGAGATATTTTATTTTATTGGATTCTCCTAAGTCCTTCATATCAAAATGCAAATTTAAGTAATTAATCCTCCAATATGCACCTATTTAATTCCAAGGGGTTTAACTTAGAATCATGTACAAGGGAATTTTGTGGGGTTTACATTTTGGCAATGATTAATTAATTTAGATAAAATATTTAGCATTGTCTAAAAGCATTTTTGGTAGTGATTAATTAATTTAGATATGAAAGGATTTATTCAGGTTATGATTATTAAAGAGGTGATTTTATATATTACATCGCATAAGTTAATAAGACAATGATGACTAAGGAAGGGACTTGTGATTTAGGGATTAAAATAAGGAACGTTTCATTTGACTTTTTTAACATGTGACCTAATGGGAAAACTTGGAAGTGTGGCTATAACTGATGACCCAATATGTTTTAAAGAAACTAGTAGTAAGGCTATCTGGACTAAGAGCTTTACTAGGACCCATATCCCATACAACAAGTTTATTTCTTGTTGTGATATGGGTTTAGTAATTTGTTAAGAATCTTATTCCGTGAGCTTAGGCATGTTTAGGATATTAGAGAAATCATATTGAGATGGAGAAGATTGGAAGAAATCATTGACTAATTAGTAAATGAGTTTTGGATAGTTTAATGATCAGTAGACCAACCATTTCAAGTTAAGAATGAATAAATTTGATTAATTTTCTTGTGATGATTAACTTTAGATTGAAAATGTTTCATACTATTATCACCTACTTTAATCCTTAATCACGAGCTCTTTATGCCTAATATATTTCTTCTAAAATTGAAGATGTTTAATTTCTTGAAGATTTTTATTTTCTTTTTGAATACTTTCTAACGAGTAAGTATTAGATAAATGATTTTAAAATTCTTTTAGTTTTGTATAAGAAGAATATAATTTAATCTTATTATTACCAACAATTGTTTTTCTTCCAAAGTTTGGCCTCTAAGGCTAGTGAAAAGGTTTTTTAAAAAAAAAATCATAAGCATAAGATCTTAACTCGACATAAAACTGCCTTATTCATAAGATAAAAAGATTAATCTACTCTCAAGCTAATGAGTACTATAAGAAGTTGCTTATACTCTTAATACTCTGATTTCACCATCCTTATGTGAAAAGAGAATTTAAGTGCAAGAACTACTAATGATTGACACATAATTAACTAATTGCACTTTATCTGGAAAGTATGGCATGATACTCTATGATAATGTTCTCTGAAATGCCAACTTGACATGTTAGGAATTAGATTAGTTTTAGGATTAGAATAATGTTAGTATGTGTAACTAAGTTCATTTACTTTGTGTGTCTATTGTGATTAGGGTTCCATGTGTTTGTAGTTTGTTTTAACTTGGGTGCTTGATTGATTGATTTCTTGTTTGTCTATGTGTTTATCTGTGTGTTTACATGCTTGTTTGATTGCTTGCGTTTGTTTGATCATTTACGTGATTGTTGTGTTCTTGATTTTGTATGCAGTAATAGGTTAGAAATTAGCTTTATGCTGAATGTTGTATTGGTATTCCTAGTTGAGTATCGATACATTTAGTTCATAGGACAATTAGGAATTCATTTAGTATCAATACACCTTCCTGATATTAGATGAATGCATGCTAATACACTTTATAAAGATATTGATACCAAACTTGATAAAGTCAAAAGACACGAAGCACAAATAGACATAAATCTTCAGATCCTATATATTCTTGAGTTAATTAGACCTTAAGTGCCCTTCATATGAGAAATATTTTTAAGACAAAACCTTCTGAAATCTAAAACCGTACTTCCCCAAGAACCTTAAAAAATGGAGAGAAACAACAAAACAACATCCTTAAGAAACACTTTATGGAAATGGACATTACAAAGATTCCAAAGCATCTAAATACTAGTCTTCAAAACACTGAAAGCAAAGAAATTTTTATTTTTTGGTATAACTAGCATCCAATAGAAATTAGAATGATTTTGACTGACTTATACCTTCTACAAATTGGCTTTCTGCACATTGAGACACTTGTAAACTTCGGGTGGATTTTTTCTACAACTTAAACACAATATTTCCATCTGACTATATTAAAGCATTCTTCTGTAATGCTTCATATTTTTTCTTTCCTAATGTTAGCAGGACAGTAATGGCTATCAAGTCATTTCTTTTGGGAAAGAAGTGGTCATTACAAAAGATACATTGTCAAAGGGCTACAAGATAATTGATGAAAACGACATCTTTTAAAAAAAAAAAAAAAGACCAACAAAAGAAGAAAGAGTTCCAGATGATGATCCTAAATATCTTCCATTTTATAACAGAGTCTTTCACCACATTATGTTGCACTCTCTTAGACCGTACGAAGGAGATAAAAACAAAATCAAAAACATTGACTATTGGTGGTTTAACACAATAAAGAAAAGAAAAAAATCAAATCTGATCTACTTTCCCTTTGAAGGCATGGACAATGTCATTACAAGTAGAAACATCTCCATTACATCCAGTATTTTATTAACTCATCTCTTTAAGTTCCTAGGGTTCTTCCTAGGTTTTGAACAACCTCTATGAGTTCGTTTCTCTCTAGAAACCCATAGGATAAATAGATTTTACCTTTGATATCCTTCAAGGTTGGATACAAATAAATTAAGAATGTTTGAAAAGGAAGGGATTGGTTAAAGAGTATGAACAAAAGAAAGTTTGAAAACCATTTTACTTTTTGTATCCATTGAACATAAATCTATGTTGAAAAACTCATTTTGTGAATGGAAAGATATTTGTGATTTCTTTTATGAGTTTCAAATCTTGTCAAGACTTAAAAAATCGATTGTGCTTAAATGATTGTTTGATGAATGCTTGAGTGTTAGGATGATAAATGAATTGTGTGGTCATTTGTACTTATGTGACAGATTGCTTGACTATTTGACTTTGATTGATTAGTCCTAATGAGACTTAAAACATGTTTGCAGTATAATACATTGTGTGACATTTTCTGATTTGAATCCTTGATGTGCTACTTACATATCACTTGTTAAATTTATGTGTGCTTTATGAGCTAATTGTGCATTCTTTGCTTTAATGGTGAATATTTAACCATGGGCTTTTTGGCTCATGCTGATTGATTGTTTTATTTAAGCTTAAAACTGTGAGTATGTAAGACCCGAATTTAATTAAAATATGAAATGAATGAGTAATTGTGAAGGGAAGTCGGGTTAAATTAATCCCGAATATGTGCAAGGGCAAAATGGTCAAAAGACTGAAGGCCGGTATAAATTCGAGAAGAAAAATTTAATTAAAAATATGGATTTGAGAAATCTTGGTCAATAAAGATGAAATAAATTAATTTTGGGTCAATTGATCAAGATTTGGAAATTTTAAAAATACCGAAAAAATTACCGGAACGATATCTCGAAAAACGCGAAGAAATAATATCGAAATTTAGAGAAAAATATAATTAATAAATTAAATTTAAATTAAATAAATTAAAGTAGAATAAAAATAATATAAGGTAGATATTTTGGGATTTTATGGAGTATTTTATTGAATAGTAAAATAATTAAAATAAATAATAATAATAATAAAATTAATAAAAGAAATAAAAAAAATCAAAAATCAGAAGTTTTAGTCGGGGAGAGAGAAAGAAACGGAAGAAAATGGAAGCCGAGAAAAGAGAAGATGGTCGGCGAGCCGTCCGGCGGTCAGGGATCCCAGGCGTGGGCAGGCGAAGACGGCCCGACCTCAGACGACCTATCAGCGGCGACGACGCGCCGTGGGAGCGCCGAAATTCGGCGAAAAACGGAAGAGAAGCCGCGGGAGAAGAGATTGCCACCGGCGGCGATTCGAGCCCCACCAAGGCTCGATTTCGGAAGCCCAGGTGACGGTGAGCAGATTGGCTGTGGTGGCAGCCACTGAAACCGGCGGACGGCGCCGGAAACAGCAAGAGAGGAAAGTGGGTACTGACGGAGGAGGAGAACGGCCGGACCGGCGACTTTTCGGCAGCCTTGGGCGAAGTCGAGCCCAGATTCGAGCTGCGGACAACCTCACGGAGCTGCTGGCGGTGGAAGCCGGCGGAGAACCGATCGGAAAGGCAGTGAACCGGCGGTGAACCGGCCGAACCGGAGAGAACCGGCGGTCTGAACCAGTCCGAACCGGACTGAACCAGTTCAGCCAAAAAAGAGAGGAAAAAGGAGAAAAAAGGGAAAAAGAAAAAGAGGAAAAATTGGAGGAAAATTCCTGTGATGCAATCGAGCTTCGGGTAAGTCGGTAAGCGATCGAATTGACCGATTTAAATTTCAGAATATTTTATTTAATTAATTTCCGACTAGAAACTTACCCGGAAAAATTGTGGAATTGTGTAGCTCGATGATTGGCATCCACCGAGGGCTCGAGACAGCCTCGATTTACGTACTAGCATGGAATCTCGGGTAAGTGACCCCTATTTATGATAATTACCTCGTTTTGCGTGATATTGATTTAATTTTCGCATAAATTGAATTAAATTATGGAAATTTAGATAAATTGTCATAAATAATCGATTTAGCTATTCGAGAATTAGAACGAGGCCCAGTAAATTATTGGTGGGCCCAATGAGCCCAATAGGCCTCGATAAAGTGAAAATTAAGTGGAAAACGGGCTTAAGGCCGATTAAGGCCCATTAGGTGCAATCGGGCCCAATAGGGGTAAATGGGCCCAATGATTTAAATTAAGCCCAGAAAATATTAAATACAATTAAATTGTATGTTATCTGACTTGAGGAATATTAATACGCAGTTCCGGGCATTAGATTGGAAGCATATCGAACTGCGCGACGAGACAACATTGGAAAAGAAAAGGTCAGACTCGACAGGAAAATAAGGTAAGGGAATTCTACGGACTGCTAGAGGTAAACTTTACGCAATTTTAAATTCATATGCAGTCCTTAAAAATATTCTGGAGGGTCTAGAGGTCGAAGAATAATTTTAGTGCCCCGTATGGGCAAAATTACTAAAATACCCTTGTTAAGGGTAAAATTTACAAAGTTAGGAAAAATTGGGAGGAGCAAGAACAAAAGGTTCCTGCTCATTCTGGAGGTGTTTTGATGCATGCATGAGTAGGCTGGCTCATCTTGAAAGAAAATGCACAGCATTGCATACTTTCAACATGATATTGTTTTGAAAACTGTTTTGAGGAAACAGAGCCGCCTACGTGTTTTTATTGACATGTGACGTGCTAGAGCTCAGCTCGCACGATGTTGTCAATTTGTGTGATGCATGCATTAGTGCTAGAGCGAGAGCTCGCACTAGAGTTTTACATGCATAGGTGCTAGAGTACAACTCGCGTCAGATTTCATATGCTTTTTCGAGACAGGGTGCTAGAGTTTAACTCGCACCAGATTTTATAAGATTTTCATGTGATTTATATACAGAGTGCTGAGCTTAGCTCGCACTAGTTTTACCGGATTTGTGGAGTAGCGCTGTCTGCCCTTGGAGTCAGCCAAAAGGCCCAACAGGCTCAAGAGACCTCTTAGGTGGGGTGAGAGTGAGGGATGAGGTTGGCGGCCTTGTGGGGATGTAAAGCGGGCTCTGCCAGTTTTATTTGAGTTGATGAGAGTGCTGAGCATCGCTCGCACTGATTTTATGAGAACATGCGATGAGCCGTGCTTGGAGCATCGGGTAGACTGTGTGTCACAGATTTAATAGGCTCGCACGTGCGTTTTGAGACATGGCATGAGTATTGAGAAACAAACCTCTGTGGGAAGCAGGCCAATTGGGCTGGAGTACCTAGAGATATTATATGGGTTCACGGAGTACGATGTACCGTGCAAGTAGCATGGAGTACGATGTACCGTGTGGTATCTTCGGATACGGCATCTCCGGATGCAGCATCTTCGGATGCCTGGGATCGGATAAGACTGACGGGATGGATTGACCCACCTCCTGGGCGATTCCCGATCATGGTGAGAACCCGCACACTAGGATCCGTGTAGCTGAGGAACTCCCGAGGACAGATATGGCTATAGTCCTAGTTATTGCCGTTATACAGATATTGCCTCGTCTCGCATGTCGACGATTTCAATGATTTAAACTGGGTTTTTAAACTAAATTTGCATGATGGTATTTCCATGCTTTTCAAACCCACGTGTGATGTAAACCGTTTTCATGATTTTGTGTGAGTCAGGATCACCCGTAGGAGGGGTCGAGTCCTGACTTTATTGTGAAAATTTTAATTGAGAAAGAAATGATTTGTAATAATTGCATGTTGATTTTTCGTGCAAATGTGTTTTACATAACATCATAACGCATATCATTGTTTTAAAATGTGTGGAGAAAGGGTGGTTTATGCATGGCACCACGTTCATGTAGGTAGTATGGTTACCTACTTGTTCGTAGGATTGCCTTACTGAGCTTGATGTGCTCACCCCTTTCATTTTCTCCCACAGATAATCTCCAGTTGAAGTTGCGACGACTCAGTACTGCATTCTGGATATCCGCTGCTGCCCATCAACATAAGGTATATACTCTTGTACATATTGTATCTACATAAGCATAGCACAGTAACATGTTTGTAAGTAACTTTAGGGGTGTATAAATATTGTAAACAATTATAAATGACTGGAGAAGAAATAAGTTAGATGGTAATTGAATGGTGGGACTGGCATTGACGCACAGCCCAATTATTAGTGGAGTGTTGGTCACGATTTGAGGACAGGTAAGAATTTAAGTAAATAATAAAACGCGAAAAATTAACTCTGATTTTTGGGTAGTTCGGGTCGTGACAATTAAGGTGGTATCAGAGCACAATTGGTCTGATGTGTGTCAGTGTCAGTAATTAGAAAATTACATCCCCGTGTTACTGTGCTTGGTTAGATACAATAGTGTATATCGAGATGGGCTTGACTAAGAAATGGTTGAGAATGCAGGAATGCCTAATGTGAGTCGCGTTGAATGAGATAGTGCACGAGGCAAAGGTCGTAAAGGTAGACCTGAATCTGCTAAGTCATGCTGAGTTTGACTCTGAGAATCATGATAAAAATGAAAATGGAGGCTAATGTTGAGAATGCCTCTCAGAGTTCGACAGAGAGATCGGACAGTATTGAGACACGCTTCGCGAGATTGGAGCGGAGTGTGGAGATTATTTTGAGGAGCAAATTGCTCAAATTATGAATAAGATCAGAGGGCGCAGCGGAGCATTGGTGGAAACCCGCTCGACCCATCTTAAGTGTTAAACATCCAGAGTTAAGATGAGAAATCTTATTGGATGTATTCCGGTGACAGGATATCCCGGACATGATTTAAAGGAAATTTCAAGGAAAAATTTCTTACACTGCCCAGGAATACTAAATTGATTATGAGTATGAAACTCAGTTATACTCTTTGGCAGATGTTACCTCGACACTATGAACAAGTGACAGTCGAGATGTCTAAAGGTTCATGAAATGACTCAACTTTTCAATTAGAGTCTGATTAGCCCGTGAGATATTACTTATACCGAGGCAGTGCGCAGATTTACAGTTGAGTAAATAAGAACATGAATTGCACGCCTCTGAGATTGGGAAAGGTAGTAAGGGCTGAAATAGAGACAGAAAAGAGAATCGAGAAATGGCAGAGATGTTAAAATGGGAAATGGTAATTAGTAAAAGATCTGATTTGACGAGTTATGGAGTAAGATAATTGGTAAGGCCCTAGTGTATCCAATTTTGGCACTCTTGAGGGCATTGTGATTGGAGGACCCCGACCTGCTACGAAGCAGAGTAGCAGTGTGATCACTGTAGAATGTGTGGTGGATACCACAGAAAGAGGGTCTATACCTACACGGTATTAATGAAAATGGCCGTTAAGTGTGGTAAGACGGACTATTGATTTAGGATTGCTCAGAGTTGAGCGAGATCGCCCCACAGAAAAGTAAAAAGACAGAGAAAAAAATTTCGTTGGTATAGCTGCAACGAAAAGGGAGGACATAGCCGAAGAGAAAAAAGGAAAGTAGGCTGTTGGACGAAGGCGAGAGGATGTCTTGGACCAGGACACTATTGATGTTTCATGGATGTAGTGTAAGATACCACACTTGTTATGAATAATGAAGTACATATGTTCATTGATCCTGGTGCCATATAATTATTCATACCGCCTTCATTTGCATATAAGTGAGTAAAAGGCATGAATGCCTACATCATTGGGCCCAATACAAATAAATGAGTACCCCAATAAAGGAGGATTAATAAACGGAATATGGATATAGAGATTTTAAGTAATAAAAAGGGGTGCGACAGTTGAAATTAAAGGAGTAAAGGATTGTACTCACGGAATGAATAAAGACAAGAGTTTCGTCATGATTGATATACGAAGGAGATAATCCTTGAGATATGTTGATTATAAATACAAGATGTATTGGAGTAAGAGATATATGCTAAGTAAGGAATACCCTTAATATGCGAAGTAATTGAGGTTAAGCAATTAGTAGCGAATATAAATTGTGACCACATAGACTGAGATATAACGTAGTTGTGGTTAAGTCTGAAGGTTAATAAAGGTATTTCAAAATACCTCCCCGCCTGAAGACTTAACAGCGTCTAGATATATATATATATATAACCTATAACGGGAAATCGATCATCGTAATAACTACCTTTAGCATTAGGATACCATTACTAAGACGATAAGAATATAAAAACTCGACAAATCATAAAGGTTAACATAGTAGAATTTAATAAGAGCCGTTAAGATAAGAAAAGGAAATGACGCAGGTTAGTACCTGAAAACGTAAGCGGTTGAGAAGGATCTTATACGCTTATGCGTAAATAAGTCAAGGATTATATCGAATTGTAATCATCATTATCGATGATATATTGGGTGTAGTTAAAGTCTAGGGCAAATTATACGCAACAATTAGGAAATGGCTTTTACAAATGGGCTGCTACGAGTTCAAAATGGATATACTTGGTTGACACGTTTAACTAAGAAAACGTGGTCTTAGAATGAGATGATAAATAAGATGATAGATGTGACGTGAATTTTGGTGTAATGAAGTATGAATTGACCACCGTGATTAATTTCACCATACCCAACAGCTCAAGAGGTTCTCAGTGAGTATGGATACCTCAAGATTATGAAGGAGCTGTGTATTGATGTATAATGGGAAGATAGTCAATTTTGGAGTCAGACAACTCCTTGATCACGAAATAAACTATCTGACCCATGATTTAAAGTTGGCAACAGTATTTGTACCGAGGATATGGTACTATTATGTACATGGTGAGAAATTATGAATATGCACTGATCATAAAGCCCGAGTATCTGTTTTAACAGAAAGAGACGAATATGAGAATAAATATTGGGTTAGAGCTTCTGAGAGATTTTGATTTATGAAAATTGTACCACCCAGGAAAGGCTAATGTGATGACTGATGCCTTGAGCAGAAATAGCCTCGGGATGGTATGATGGTCAGGGAGCGTGAGCTGCTAGAGCAGTTGTGAACCTCAGTATCGATGTGATCCCTTTTGATGATGACAGTGATTAGTATGATTATGTGATAGCTAGCCTGATGATTAGAACCGGATGAGAGTGCCCGGATTTGCCAGGCTTAGCGTGATGATCGACTGGATGTCGATAGTTTGGGTCTGATTCAGAAGGGTACAGGGATAGAGTTCACAGTGGGTGATGATGAGTTACTGAGGATTCAGAGACAGTATAAGTGCTCTCCAGGACCACTGTTGATGGGATAGTGATATTGTCAGAAGCTCACTCTTCGGGATATACAGTGCATACGGAAGATGATAAAAAATATATCGAAATCTCTGAAAAGGGTATTGGTGGTCAGATGTGAAAAGAGATGGTAGAGATTGTGGAAAAGTGCCTAGTATGTCAGCAGAATAAGGTAGAGTATTAAAAGTCTGCAGAGTTATTGCAGCACCTACCTATATTGACACGGCACAGAAAAATGAGAGCAAGTCTCCATGAATGTCGTGATGGGTTATAGAGGACCCGGATAAATTAGGAGACTATTAGGATGATAGTCGATAGAGTGACTAAGTCTACCCACTTTCTGGTTATGAACTCCCCAGATACTCAGAGTGTGTATGAGGATTCAGGTATAAGGAAGATTGTGAAACATTATGTAGCGTTCCAGTGAGCATGGTATCATATAGGGATTCCCACTTCACTTCCTACCTCTGTGGATATTTCAGGAAGCTATGGGAACCCGACTGAGTATTAGCACAGCTTTCCATCCTCAGATAGATGGTCAGTCAGAGAAAACTGTACAGGTTCTGGAGGATCCGATGAAAGCGTGTGCCATCGATTTTATGAGCTCTTGGAATGATCAATTGATTTCTAATTGAATTCGCCAATAGTGACAATTGTCACTTGAGTATCGGGATGACAAGATATGAGGCAGTGTATGGCTGTAGGGGTTGTTCCCCAAATTGGATAAGAAAAGTGGGTGACAGAACAGAATCAATTTTGACTTTGGATAATAAGTCTCTGAGGATGTTTAATTAAGATGAGAGATTAAGAACACCTCGGAGTAGATAGACAAGTATTGGAATTCATCCTTGGTGAATTAATATGGTTGAAAGTTACTTGTCCTAAGAGAATAAGGACATAGCGAACTTTTGGAAGAAGGTAAAATAAGTTACGCTGGATGGAATATTTTGAGAAATTGGACAAGTGGGAGATAAGACCTGTAGGTTAGTGTTATCACCTGAATTAACAGGCACCCACAATGTGTCTCAGCTTTTGATGCTTCGGGAATACTATTCAGAATCCAGCATAGGTGATAGGATATGAGATCCAACAGTTCAGCATAATGAAAATATAAGTATATCGATTGATTCGGGCATTAAACAGGAAAGAGAAAGTATTGAGGTTTAAGATAATCTCCCTAATTAAAGTCCTTTGGTAGTAATACACTCCGGAGAAGGTTACACAAGAATTTAAGAGTATGATACGATCGATGTACCCGGAGTTGTATATGGACTCATATGACTTGGTTCTAATTTGGAGGACCAAATTCCATAAGTGGGGGAGAGTTGTAAGACCCGAATTTAATTAAAATATGAAATGAATGAGTAATTGTGAAGGGAAGTCGGGTTAAATTAATCTCGAATATGTGCAAGGGCAAAATGGTCAAAAGATTGAAGGCCGGTATAAATTCGAGAAGAAAAATTTAATTAAAAATATGGATTTGAGAAATCTTCGTCAATAAAGATGAAATAAATTAATTTTGGGTCAATTGATCAAGATTTGGAAATTTTAAAAATATCGAAAAAATTACCGAAACGATATCTCGAAAAACGCGAAGAAATAATATCGAAATTTAGAGAAAAATATAATTAATAAATTAAATTTAAATTAAATAAATTAAAGTAGAATAAAAATAATATAAGGTAGATATTTTGGGATTTTATGGAGTATTTTATTGAATAGTAAAATAATTAAAATAAATAATAATAATAATAAAATTAATAAAAGAAATGAAAAAAAAAATCAAAAATCAGAAGTTTTAGTCGGGGAGAGAGAAAGAAACGGAAGAAAACGAAAGCCGAGAAAAGAGAAGATGGCCGGCGAGCCGTCCGGCGGCCAGGGACCCCAGGCGAGGGCCGGTGAAGACGGCCCTACCTCAGGCGACCTATCAGAGGCGACGACGCGCCGTGGGAGCGTCGAAATCCGGCGAAAAACGGAAGAGAAGCCGCGGGAGAAGAGATTACCACCGGAGGCGAACGGCGGCGATTCGAGCCCCACCAAGGCTCGATTTCGGAAGCCCAGGTGACGGTGAGCAGATTGGCGGTGGTGGCAGCCACCGAAACCGGCGGACGGCGCCGGAAACAGCAAGAGAGGAAAGTAGGTATCGACGAAGGAGGAGAACGGCCGGACCGGCGACTTTTCGGCAGCCTTGGGCGAAGCCGAGCCCAGATTCGAGCTGCAGACAACCTCACGGAGCTGCTGGCGGTGGAAGCCGACGGAGAACCGACCGGAAAGGCAGTGAACCGGCGGTGAACTGGCCAAACCGGAGAGAACCGGCGGTCTGAACCGGTCCGAACCGGACTGAACCGGTTTAGCCAAAAAAGAGAAGAAAAAAGGAGAAAAAAGGGAAAAAGAAAAAGAGGAAAAATTGGAGGAAAATTCCTGTGATGCAATCGAGCTTCGGGTAAGTCGGTAAGCGGTCGAATTGACTGATTTAAATTTCGAAATATTTTATTTAATTAATTTTCGACTAGAAACTTACCCGGAAAAAATTGTGGAATTGTGTAGCTCGACGATTGGCATCCACCGAGGGCTCGAGATAGCCTCGATTTACGTACTAGCATGGAATCTCGGGTAAGTGACCCCTATTTATGATAATTACCTCGTTATGCGTGATATTGATTTAATTTCCGCATAAATTGAATTAAATTATGGAAATTTAGATAAATTATCATAAATAATCGATTTAGCTATTCGAGAATTAGAACGAGGCCCAGTAAATTATTGGTGGGCCCAATGAGCCCAATAGGCCTCGATAAAGTGAAAATTAAGTGGAAAACGGGCTTAAGGCCATTTAAGGCCCATTAAGGTACAATCGGGCCCAATAGGGGTAAATGGGCCCAATGATTTAAATTAAGCCCAGAAAATATTAAATACAATTAAATTGTATGTTATCTGACCTGAGGAATATTAATACGCAGTTCCGGGCATTGGATTGGAAGCATATCGGACTGCGCGACGAGACAACATTGGAAAAGAAAAGGTCAGACTCGACAGGAAAATAAGGTAAGGGAATTCTACGGACTGCTAGAGGTAAACTTTACGCAATTTTAAATTCATATGCAGTCCTTAAAAATGTTCTGGAGGGTCTAGAGGTCGAAGAATAATTTTAGTGCCCCGTATGGGCAAAATTACTAAAATACCCTTGTTAAGGGTAAAATTTACAAAGTTAGGAAAAATTGGGAGGAGCAAGAACAAAAGGTTCCTGCTCATTCTGGAGGTGTTTTGATGCATGCATGAGTAGGCTGGCTCACCTTGAAAGAAAATGCACAGCATTGCATACTTTCAACATGATATTGTTTTGAAAACTGTTTTGAGGAAACAGAGCCGCCTACGTGTTTTTATTGACATGTGACGTGCTAGAGCTCAGCTCGCACGATATTGTCGATTTGTGTGATGCACGTATTAGTGCTAGAGTGAGAGCTCGCACTAGAGTTTTACATGCATAGGTGCTAGAGTACAACTCGCGCCAGATTTCATATGCTTTTTCGAGACAGGGTGCTAGAGTTTAACTCGCACCAGATTTTATAAGATTTTCATGTGATTTATATACAGAGTGCTGAGCTTAGCTCGCACTAGTTTTACCGGATTTGTGGAGTAGCGCTGTCTGCCCTTGGAGTCAGCCAAAAGGCCCAACAGGCTCAAGAGACCTCTTAGGTGGGGTGAGAGTGAGGGATGAGGTTGGCGGCCTTGTGGGGATGTAAAGCGGGCTCTACCAGTTTTATTTGAGTTGATGAGAGTGCTGAGCATCGCTCGCACTGGTTTTATGAGAACATGCGATGAGCCATGCTTGGAGCATCGGGTAGACTGTGTGTCACCGATTTAATAGGCTCGCACGTGCGTTTTGAGACATGGCATGAGTATTGAGAAACAAACCTCTGTGGGAAGCAGGCCAATTGGGCTGGAGTACCTAGAGATATTATATGGGTTCACAGAGTACGATGTACCGTGCAAGTAGCATGGAGTACGATGTACCGTGTGGTATCTTCGGATACGGCATCTCCGGATGCAGCATCTTCGGATGCCTGGGATCGGATAAGACTGACGGGATGGATTGACCCACCTCCTGGGCGGTTCTCGATCATGGTGAGAACCCGCACACTAGGATCCGTGTAGCTGAGGAACTCCCGAGGACAGATATGGCCATAGTCCTAGTTATTACCGTTATACAGATATTGCCTCGTCTCGCATGTCGACGATTTCGATGATTTAAACTGGGTTTTTAAACTAAATTTGCATGATGGTATTTCCATGCTTTTCAAACCCACGTGTGATGTAAACCGTTTTCATGGTTTTGTGTGAGTCAGGATCACCCGTAGGAGGGGTCGAGTCCTGACTTTATTGTGAAAATTTTAATTGAGAAAGAAATGATTTGTAATAATTGCATGTTGATTTTTCGTGCAAATGTGTTTTACATAACATCATAACGCATATCATTGTTTTAAAATGTGTGGAGAAAGGGTGGTTTATGCATGGCACCACGTTCATGTAGGTAGTATGGTTACCTACTTGTTCGTAGGATTGCCTTACTGAGCTTGATGTGCTCGCCCCTTTCATTTTCTCCCACAGATAATCTCCAGTTGAAGTTGCGACGACTCAGTACTGCATTCTGGATATCCGCTGCTGCCCATCAACATAAGGTATATACTCTTGTACATATTGTATCTACATAAGCATAGCACAGTAACATGTTTGTAAGTAACTTTAGGGGATGTATAAATATTGTAAACAATTATAAATGACTGGAGAAGAAATAAGTTAGATGGTAATTGAATGGTGGGACTGGCATTGACGCACAGCCCAATTATTAGTGGAGTATTGGTCACGATTCGAGGACAGGTAAGAATTTAAGTAAATAATAAAACGCGAAAAATTAACTCTGATTTTTGGGTAGTTCGGGTCGTGACTGAGTATTATGTTTGTGTGCAATTTTTTAATAAGTCAGTCCATACCATGAGCATAATGCATAAGTATCTGCACTCATGAGTTTACTTATCTCATTTGCATTACATCATTTGTGTTTTGCATAAATATTCATTCTACATAAAGGTATGCATCATGAGTTTGTTCATCTCACTTTGTATGGCTACATAATGCATAGGTCTAAGTACATCATTAATGCACTTTCATACATAAGTCCATATGTATGAGTCTGCATTCATACACATGTGTCTTTACACTTACACATGTCCTGCACTGCTATGTCTATCTGGTAAATATTAGACTTCAAATTCTTTGAAATTTCAGTTCTATCTTAAAAAGTTAGGTATGCTTGACTATAGACTTGACTTTCCAATTACTCTAACTTACACTTATTCTTACTGCATCTTTACCTTATCATTAAACTTTGAAATATCATACCTTTTTAATATGACAAAAAGGGGTAGTGTAGTAAGTGATTTAGAAATTGGAGTAAAGAAAATTTGAAAACTCTTATACTAAATCACAAGTTTGTTTAAAATAAGGGGAAGATATGATTTTGCAAAGTAAAAAACAAAAAAAAAGAATTATTTTATTTTGAAGGAATAAGGGAGAAATTAAAATTAATTCACTCTAAGTTTTGTATATAAAAAAAAAAGGGGGAGATTGTTAACTTTAAAATATTAAGATTTTGATATGACTACCAATAACTTAAAAGAAATATAATTTTAATTATACAGCGTGATAGAATTGTATGTGTGATTGGTATATGATTAGGCTTAACAACTATTAAATATCAAATATGCATGTTCTTAAAGATAACATTTACAATTGCATATTTGAATAAGAGATATTCCTATTTACTAGGCCAATAATACTAAGCTATACTTAGGCGTATCTATACCAATTGAATGTGTTCTAGTACAACATGATTTTGAATATTGACGGATTGACATAGTATCGATACACTACTGTGACTTAGAAACATAAGCTTTTGCTCTATTCAAGTACCAGTACAGCCATAAGAAGTATCGATACAGCTATTTATGCTTATGCTGGATCTCACTCAAAAGTATCGACATACTTAAGGAAGTATCGATACACTTTAAGCCTGATAAGCTCCAACGGTCAAATTTCTATGTCTACCAATGGGAAGATCAACTTTATAGCCATGGTCTTAAAGTAAGTTATAAAAGCAAGAAGCTTAAAGCAAAAAGAACAAGAGCCAAAATTCCATATAAGAAGTTATACACAATTTCAAAAAGCTTAAAGTTAGAAAAGAAAAGAAGAGGCAAAGCGTAGATCTCCATATCCATTGTCTCAATAAGATTCCTTTAAATCCTAAAGAATTTTCTCATCCAATCTTAGTAGAGGCTCATCTTTTAGCCACTTTGTAAACCCATACCTAAATGTGTAAAAGGGGAGAGTTCCCTCAAGTTCCTACTTGTTGATTAAGGTTGGATAGTAAACTATTTGCTCTTTAAGCTATAAAAAGGAGCAATTGTAAAGGTTTCTTCCCTCAATTTGCAAAAAAAAAAAAAAAGGTGTAGGTTTGATCCTAGAGCCTATGAAAAATAGTACGAAAGTTATCCTTAATCCTTTAGTGAAAAGGAAGGTTTTCTTCTTGAATTTGCAAAAGAGAGAGGTTGTATATCATTTTCAAGTGAGTGAATTAGGAGGAAATCTTTAGGAGAATCTCAAGGTAGAGAACATAGGTAAGTGTGTCGAACCTCTACAACTCTTTGTGTAAAGCTTCTCTACCTTACACTTTTTATTTTCTTATTGCTTACTAGTTTACTACTTACTTGTCGATTGATTGTTTATCATTTAATTAGTGTCGGTTGCAATTAAGTTAGAAAAAGCTTTAGGTAGGCAAAAAAATTAGAAATCGGTCACTTCACTCTTGGTTTATTAGAGAGCCAACGGATCAAAAATTAAAAATCCCTAGGCTATATAATCCTTGTTATGGTCAGTCACTTCAAGACTAATGATTCGCTATGAAGTGCGGCACACTAGGAGTGAGAACCCTGTGATTTGCGATATGCTTCCCTTAGATTCCCTATGAAATACGGCAAGAACACCTGCGAAATCTCTGTGATTTAGGGACTGAGGAAAAGAGATAGGTTATTTGGTATTAATGATACCTAGCAGGCTTTGATCTAATATAGTTAATGTTATAGTAGTTTTTTAGAATAATTGTCAAAATTGTTTGACACAACTTTCCTGAAACCTTATGCTTGCCCCCTTATTTCTCCATGTATAAATTAAGAATTGTTCTTGCTATTCCCTAGTTATGAGTTTCAAGCAACTCAAGCTACCAGGGATTTAAATTGCAGTCGTAGTCATATTTTCAGTAGTGTTGCTTTTATCACAGTTGCGAATAAAACAAAGGCTATTGCGGTCATTATAGTCACTGCGGTCATGAATTTTTTTCAACTATACACAACTTGTTATAATAGATATAGTAATTATAATAATTATGATTTTTGAAGTAGTTTATGACATTTTATGCCTTTTATATATGATTTAATATTCTTATAAAAATTTTCAATGTATTATACAATTTATATTATTTTCATTGTTATTCAATAACACAACAAATATTAAGTAGAACTAATTTAATACCAAAAAAGTTTAACAATAAAAAAACTATTATTAAAATTTAAATACAAAATTATAAATCAATAAATTATAAAATCAATATATAAAATTTAATTTTTAAAGTATTTTTCATCTAAATTATACAAAAAAAAAATTCCATCTTTTTTTATCAAACCTTTTTCTTTTAAAATAAATAAATATATATATATTAATTCTTAATTTTTCTTTACCAAAATATCTTATATTAAAATTTTTAAAATTTTTCCTTGAATTAGATTAAAAATCGTGCCCAATCCATATCTCACTCCCCGATCACCACCTCATTCCACATGTTTCATTTAACCCAATTCTCATTTCCCACGCGTGACTTCCTCATCAGCCATCCACAATTGTCTGTTTTTCTCCCTTTTATCATCCCGTCTAAAAGTTCTTTCTTTTTCCCCTCCCCATTGATGCTCCTTACTTATGTTGAGAATAAAAACAAACTAACAATGTAGTCTTGGAAGGGAAAATCATATCTTTGATAAACAGCTTTGGCTTATAAATAGCCTTACAATAACTAACTGAAAAATAAAAGTGCAGCCCACGTTTTACATCAACAAATAACGTGGTAAAGGAATGAGTAAAAACCAAAAACAAACTATCCTATTTAATAGGGATTATTGAAACAGAAAATAAAACTAAACAGTAAATAATCTTAATGCTTAACACCCTCCCTTAAACTAATTGCTAACAATTGCTAACAGCAATTAGTTTACATCTGGAACTTCACGAATACCCATCAATTCCCTCAGTTTCAGAAACAAATCAAGCTTAAGAGGTTTGGTCATTACATCTGCAATCTGATCTTGTGTGCCACAATGAACTAACTCCACGACTCCCTCCTTTATAAGATCACGTAGAAAATGAAAATGTACATCTATATGTTTGCTTCGTCCATGCATCACTGGGTTCTTTGATAGTTTAATTGTTGAACTATTGTCATAAAACATAGTAGTACAATTACCTTATGTATGATTGAGCTTCTCCAAGATTCTCCTCATCCAAACTGCTTGACACGCACAGGATGCTGCGGCTATGAACTCAGCTTCAGTTGTGGAGAGTGCGACAATAGGTTGTTTTTTAGAAGACCAAGACACAGCTCCAGAACTCAACATGAACACATACCCTGGTATGCTTTTCCTATCCTCCAAATCACCGGCATAGTCACTATCAGTAAAAGCAACTAATTTTTCATTCCCTCCCTTCTTGTAGAAGATCCCAAGGTTTGTTGTGCCTCTCAAGTATCTCAACACCCTTTTTACAACCTGTAAGTGAAGCTCAGTTGGCTGTCCCATGTATCTACTAATTAAACTGACTACAAACATCAAGTCAGGTCGAGTTGTCGTTAAATACATGAGACTCCCTACCAATTGCTTAAAGAATGTTACATCTACCTTGACCCTATTTTCATCTTTGAAGATTTTGAAACCTGGAACCATCAGATTATTGACAGAATTGCTCTCCTCCATCCCAAATCTTTTCAACACATCTAAGACATATTTCTTTTGACTAATGTAAATACCATCAGTCCTTTGCAGTACTTCAATTCCAAGAAAATACTTCATCTTTCCTAAATCAGTCATATCGAACTCACACATCATAGAACTCTTGAACTCAAGAAGCATTGATTCATCATTGCTAGTGAAAATGAGATCATCTACATACAAGCTAACAATTAAAACTTTACCTCTTTTGCTTGCTTTGACGAACAAGGTGTGCTCACTGTGGCACCTCTCAAAGCCTTCATTTACAAAGTGTGCTTCTATATGACTAAACCAAGCTCGTGGAGCTTGTTTGAGTCCATATAAAGCTTTCTTCAGCTTGTATACTTTGTGTGGGTTGTCTTTCTGCTCATAGCCCCTCGGTTGCTCAACAAACACCTCTTCACTTAGTTCTCCATGAAGAAAGGCTGATTTTACATCTAGTTGATAAATTATCCAACTCTTTTGAGCTGCAAGCGCAATAATCATTCGAACTGTATCCATCCTGGCCACGGGCGCAAAGACTTCTGTATAATCAACTCCATGTTGTTGCGCATAACCTTTTGCCACAAGGCGTGCTTTATACTTGTCTATCTCTCCATGTTCATTAAGCTTCGTTTTGTAAACCCACTTGACACCAATCTTCTTTGCTCCTGTAGGTAAATCGGTTAGCACCCAAGTATCATTCTTTTCTATGGTATTTATTTCAGAATCCATAGCAGCCCTCCACTTCGCGCTTTTTACAGCCTTTTCAAAAGTCTCTAGAAGCAAATAATGCTAGATTAGCCTTATCTTCTACTTCGGACAGACCCTCACCCGTTTCATAATCTTTCATCCAATATGGTGGTCTTCTAACTCTCCCTTCATTTGAGGTAGGTGAACTCTCATCATTTATTGGATTTGAAGAAACATCCTTAACCTCTTCTGTACTGCTATCTTCATTCTCGGCCTCATCTTCATCATTCACTGCAGCATCTTCCTCATTATCTCCCCATTCCAACGCAACTGCCACCTATTCTTTATGGCTTTTATTCCAATCCCAAGATTTGTTCTCTTCAAATACTACATCTCTGCTAACAACAATCTTTTTGGCTATTGGATCATAGAGCCTGTAAGCTTTAGACTCTTCACTAACCCCTAACAACACACAAGTAAAACTCTTGTCTTCTAATTTTGTTCTCTTGACATCAAGTACGTGGACATGTGAGATACAACCAAACACTCGAAAATGTTTAACCAAAGGCTTTACTGCACTCCATGCTTCTTCTGGAGTCATGTTTTTTACTGCTAGAGTAGGACTTCGGTTTAGAATATGCACTGTCCAATTCACAGCTTCTGGCCAAAAAGACTTTGGAATCTTCTTCTCTGAAAGCATACTTCGAACCATGTTCATGATAGTCCGATTCTTCCTCTCTGCAACTTCGTTTTGTTGCTGAGTGTAAGCTGCTGTGAGATCTGAGAATCTCAGACATATTTTATTGATGTAATAATAATTTGGGTATAATTTATTGAGCTAAATGAATTGTGGGAATTATAATTGGAGATTTATGTGTTAAGTGTGTAAAATAAGCATGATCCATGAGGACAGATCGATCTGAGAGAAGGAGAGATCGATCTGGTGAGTTAAAAATGACGAGGAAGGAGAAATTTGAGGAGCAGATCGATCTCCAATGGAAGAGATCGATCTCCTTATGAATCTGTTTGAGAAGGGATCGATCTCATGAGGAAGAGATCGATCTCCAAATGAATCTGTTTGAGAGAAGATCGATCTCATGAGGAGGAGATCGATCTCCAAATGCTTCTGTTTGGGGAGAAGATCGATCTCCTTAGGAGCAGATCGATCTCATAAAGCCATAAAGAGATCGAACTCACCCTTCGACAGATCGATCTCCTAGGCATAAAATTGCCCAAATCGTCCCCAAATTTCAAACACAGATCGATCTCATCAAGAGGCAGATCGATCTCCTACCTCCATTCTATATAAGGAACCTGTGTTTTCTCCTGAAATTTCACTTTCTCTCTCTTCCAAACCTCCATTTTTCCAAAAACCTAGTTTCTCACTCCTCCAAATCCCCCATTTTCGATCGAATCAGCTATTGTGGAAAGAAGGAAAGTTGTTCCTCATCAAAGGGAGAACAACATACTTGGAAATCGAAGGACAAATCGGATCGAGGCGTGAGTTGTGCGTCTCACAAGCTTTGGGTAATTTCTAAACCTCGATCTTGATATTTGAGCTGATTTTTGATGTTATTGGTGGTTGTAATCGTGTTGAAATAGTTGAGGAATGATTAGGGATTGATGAGATTGTAATGTAGTGGGATTAATGTTGATATTTGGAAATTGTGGCAATTTTGAGGATTGTGCTATAAACGGAAATATAGACAAGGTGGTAAATTAGCTTAGATAATTGGTATTAGAGATATCGAACGTTGAGGTATTGAGAATGAGGTTGTAGTTTAGGGTTGAGTTACGAGAATCAAGGGATTTGAGGTGTTATGAGCAATTATGCTCGATTTTGAGAATTGAAGTTTATGTGATGTTGAGTATTGATGTTTCTAACATCGTTTGGACAGCTCGGGAGTTCCAGAGTGGAATGCGAGGCTAGTCCGTGATACGGGGGAACGATTGCACTATACGAGGTGCAAAGAAGTAAGGGAAATCTAAACCATTTGTGTATGTGATTTGTAAACTGTTATAGCATGATTTATGATTTATAAACAAGCATGTTGAGAGTTTTGTGTTGAGATTTGAACTGCACACGATTTTATAGCCAGTTGGAGCCCAATGTTTTATGAGTTTATAACTGGGCTCTACGTTAAGGCAACATTGAGATTTGAGAAATGTGTGCGTGTGCTTTGCCGGTTAGAACTCGGTTTTTATTACGTTTTGTGTTGAGTACAAAACGGTTTTCAAATGAGTTTTATGAGAGAGAAACCATTACGAGTTCTACGTGAAGGCAAACCCGTCTTATGTGATAAGACTGAGGTGTGTAGTAGTGAGTACACACCGGGCATTGCTCTGGTAGCATGTAAGCCCGATTTCTTCTCCGTTCTGGTAACGTGAGAATGACCTATTCGGTGGCTGTGCCACGTATACCCCATTGGTGGCTGTGCCACGTTATACCCCATCGGTGGCTGTGCCACGTATACCCCATCGGTGGCTGTGCCACGTATACCCCATTGGTGGCAGTGCCACATTGAGAAAACCCCATTGGTGGCTGTGCCACGTTGAGAAAACCCCTTTGGTGGCAGTGCCACGTTGAGAAACCCCATTGGTGGCAGTGCCACGTTGAGAAACCCTATTTTGTGGCTATGCCACGTGAGAAAATAATTCGGTGGCTTTGCCACGTGTGTATTGTGGCTATGCCACGTGTGATTTTAAATCAGTGGCTATGCCACGTTATTTGAGAAAGCGTTTAACGCGTTGTTTTCACATGCTTTGTTTTGCTCTAGAGTGAGCCTTTTTACTTCATGTTTTCACATGACTTGACACATGAGAGTGTCGTTTTGAGTATTTTCATGCTATGGTTTTCAAATGAGTTTCACATACAAATAAATGCTTTGTGATGTGCATTTTGGTTTATGAAATGAGTCCCCTACCCCCCTTACTGAGCGATTTAGAAGCTCACCCTGTTTTTCTTTCCCCCCAGAGTTCTTCAAGTGAATAAGGACTTCCCTGCGACGTACGGAGTAGTGGCTAGTGGAGGATTCGAGCTCCAGGCTACATAATTTGTACCTTGAGGTATATTTATCTTTTCATGTACCCAGACTATTAATGTATTTGCAGACACTTGATGTATGACATTATATGGGATGTATTAGGATTTAATTAACTTGGAATTGAGTATTTGTATACGGTACAATATACGTTATATGATGTTGAGATCCTGAGGCATGATAATTATGATGATGTATGACACTGCACAGGAATACACTCTTAATTGTGAATTAATGAGTAAAAAGTTTTAAATTTGCCCTATTTTCCGCATATTCGGGCGTGACAGAGTTTTCTTGGTATCAGAGCTTAGGGTGTCTAGTACTGTCAGTGTCGGTTAAGTGAAATAGAATACATCCCAAGTGTCTATAATAGTCTGGTCATGAACTGAAATTGAGGATTGAGATTTCAATCGATTGTGATATGTACGCGCAGGAGACGAGTTGAGATTGAGAATGAGTAAACGACGAGGTCGTTCGAGGAGGCAGGCAGAGTCCCCTCCACCACCTGTCCCACAACCAGAGAGTCCTAACTCTCGATTTAATCGGATTGAGACCGATGTTAGGCAAGGTTTTGAGCAGATGGCGGCGCTATTCGCGCAACACTTTGGAGTTAATGCCTCGGATACTACCCCTACACCACCACCAGGACCTCCCATACCCCCAGTGCCTCCCGTCACTCAGCCTGAGGACAGAAGTAAGGTCCGACTAAAGGAATTTCTGAAGATGAATCCACCCGCATTTAAGGGAAAGAAGGATCCTACAGAGGCTGAGGAGTGGTTGACGGAGTTGAGAGTTATATTTGATTTACTGGGGTGCACCGATGCTGAGAGAGTCAGTATGAGTGCCTATATGCTGAAGGGGAGAGCTCGAGATTGGTGGAGTACTACCCAGGGTATCTTGATGTCCCACCAGGATGTGATTGGTTGGGAAGAGTTCCAGACAGCTTTTAGAACCCAATATGTACCACGAGCCGCCCAGAGAAGGAAATAGGCCGAGTTTTTGAGTTTGGTACAGGGTGACATGTCGGTGGATGACTATGAGAGCCAATTCACCGCACTACTGAGATATGACCCAGAGACCTTCATGAGTGAAGAGCTCCGCACAGAGAAGTTTGTGTATGGGTTGAAGCCCGTTATTAGAGATAGACTGATGGGGCTATGTATTACCGAGTTTGGAGATGCTCTGAGACGAGCACAAGAGGTTGAAAGAGGGATTGAGATGGTACAATCCCAGAATGAGCTCAGAGCGGTGAATAGAGATAAGGGCAAGAGGCCAGCACTTTTCCAGTCAGAGGCTCGGAGAGGTTCCTTCAGAAGAGGAAGGATTGAGGTGCAGAAGGACAGATTGGAGAGACCCAGAGCCTATCCTATTATCAAGGAGGCCCCTCGATATGTCAGGCCGGAGATGAGGATTTGTAGAGATTGTGGCCGATCGCATGAGGGAAGTTGTACTGGGTCGATCCATGGATGTTTCAGATGTGGTGACATGGGTCACAGAGTGAAAGACTATCCCCAACCTCAGATACCACATGCTCCGGAGCCCACTAGACAACAGCCTCAGAGAGTGGATCCCCGGAGACGGGCTACTGCGGCAGAGAAAGGGAAGAAACCTGTGGCACAGGGACGAGTGTTTGCCCTGGATAAGGAGACCGCAGACGCTTTGGCAGAAACTATAAGAGGTACACTCTCTGTCTGTAATTATGAGGCTCATGTGTTGCTTGATTCAGGATCCACGCATTCGTTTATTTCTGAGCATTTTGCATGTAGATTAAACTTGAAGTTTGAACCTCTAGAATATATACTACATGTAAATACCCCTATGCGTGAATCCCAGAGAACTGAGTTAATCTGTAGAGGGTGTGAAATTAAGGTGGGAGATAGAGTGATGTTAGCAGATCTAATCATGTTGAGTATACATGGGTTTGATGTAATTCTGGGAATGGATTGGTTGGCGACCAATCGAGTGAGTTTAGACTGCTACACTAAGATTGTAACTTTCTCCCTACCTGAACCTTACAGTGTACGGTTGAGATATTGAGGAAATGTATATATGGAATTCTAGTAAGTCATTTGAGAATTTTAACATTATTTTGGAGATTATTAAATATGATTATTCATGTGAAGGTTATGAGACACTCATCTCAGATGATGAGCGGGAACACCCGAGGATTGAGGATATACCTGTGGTTTACGAATTTCTGGATGTTTTCCCAGATGAATTGCCGGGTTTACCACCAGAGAGAGAGCTGGAGTTTACCATTGATTTGGTACCGGATACTCAGCCGATCTCTAAACCTCCCTACAGGATGGCATTAGTGGAACTTGAGGAATTGAAGAAACAACTACAGGAGTTATTGGATCAAGGGTTTATTAGACCCAGTGTTTCGCCGTGGGGAGCGCCAGTACTGTTTGTTAAGAAGAAAGATGGTAGTCTCAGATTATGTGTGGACTACCGACTATTGAATAAAGCCACGGTGAAGAATAAATACCCACTACCCAGGATTGATGATCTACTTGATCAGCTGAGAGGGGCATCAGTCTTTTCTAAGATTGATTTGAGATCGGGCTATCACCAATTGAGGATCAAGGAGGAAGATATTCCAAAGACGGCCTTTAGAACAAGGTATGGCCATTACGAATTTCTGGTGATGTCCTTTGGATTGACGAACGCCCCTGCAGCATTCATGAGATTGATGAACAAGGTGTTCAGAGACTATCTGGATAAGTTTGTGATAGTCTTTATCGATGATATCCTGGTGTACTCTCGGTCGTATGAGGAGCATGCACAGCATTTGTGGTTAGTACTTCAGATACTCCGAGATAAGCAATTATACGGAAAGCTTAGTAAGTGTGAATTTTGGCTGAACCGGATAGCTTTCCTTGGGCATGTAGTCTCAGAGGAAGGAGTATCAGTGGATCCGAGTAAAATAGCAGCTGTGCTTAATTGGGAAAGACCGAGGACAGTGACTGAGATACGAAGCTTCCTTGGTTTGGCAGGGTATTACAGGAGATTTGTGGAAGGATTCTCGAGGATTGCCGCTCCTTTGACTAAGCTCACGCGTAAGGAGACTCCGTTCATATGGACTGATCAATGTGAGCTCAGTTTTCAAGAGTTAAAGAGGAGATTGACAGCGGCACCTGTGTTAACTATTCCTGAGGGATCAGGAGCATTCTCGGTGTATAGTGATGCATCTCACCAAGGATTGGGGTGTGTACTTATGCAGCACGGAAGAGTGGTCGCATATGGATCGCGACAACTGAAAGACCATGAGCGAAATTATCCCACGCATGATTTGGAGTTAGCCGCTGTGGTATTTGCTTTGAAGATCTGGCGACATTACTTATATGGGGAAAGATTCCAGATCTTTACTGATCACAAGAGTTTGAGATATCTCTTTGATCAGAAAGAGTTAAACATGAGACAAAGGAGATGGATGGAACTCCTTAAGGATTATGACTGCGAGATTCTATATCATCCGGGTAAGGCGAATGTGGTTGCTGATGCCCTGAGCAGGAAGAGTATGATAGCTGCTATGATGATCAGGGAATGGGAATTGTTAGAGCAGTTCGCCGAACTTCGGATCAGAGTTAAAGAGGTAGAGACTGGATTTTTGGCTAGCCTGCGGATAGAGCCCAGGATCATGGATCAGATTAGAACTGGGCAGCGCAGTGATCAGAGATTGATAGATATGGTTAGCCAAGCTGAGCAGAGTTCGCAGTCGGATCTCACCATCAGTGAGGATGGATTGTTGAGATTCAGAGGACGGATTTGTGTACCGGACGATGATACCCTGAAGAGACAGATACTGAGAGAATCCCACTACTCGCGATACACCATGCACCCAGGGAGTACTAAGATGTACCGAGACTTGAGAAAGGTGTATTGGTGGAGTGGTATGAAGCGAGACGTGGCAGAGTATGTGGCCAGGTGTTTAGTATGCCAGCAAGTGAAAGCTGAGCATCGAAAGCCCGGAGGACTACTACAGCCCTTACCTGTACCTACATGGAAATGGGAGCATGTCACTATGGACTTTATTATGGGTTTACCGAGGACCCGAAGAGGTCGTGACGCGATATGGGTCATTGTGGATAGATTGACCAAGAGTGCCCACTTCCTTGTCATCAAGAGCACAGATACTGTGGATTCCTTAGCTGAGCTATATGTCAGCGAGATAGCTAGATTACATGGGGCTCCAGTGAGTATTACTTCTGATAGAGATTCTCGATTTACTTCCAGATTCTGGACCCAGTTTCAAGAGTCCATGGGATCTCGATTGAGTTTTAGTACCGCCTATCATCCTCAGACAGATGGTCAGTCAGAGAGGACTATTCAGACCTTGGAGGATATGTTGAGGGCGTGTACGATTGATTTTAAGGGATCATGGGATGATCACCTGCCCCTAGCAGAGTTTGCGTACAATAACAGCTATCATGCGAGTATTGGAATGGCACCTTTTGAGGCTCTATATGGTAGGAGGTGTAGATCCCCTGTAGCTTGGGAAGAAGTCGGTGACAGAAAGATAAATGCTCCCGAGCTTGTTGAGCAAGCCGTACAGAGTGTGAAACTCATATGTGAGAGGTTACGGGCTGCACAGAGTAGACAGAAAAGCTACGCGGATGTGCGTAGACGGCCACTCGAATTTGATGTTGGTGATGCAGTATTTCTGAGAGTATCACCGAGCAAGGGTATCATGCGATTTGGGAAGAAAGGGAAATTGAGTCCTCGATACATAGGACCATTTGAGATTCTTGAGAAAGTGGGTGAGGTAGCTTACAGATTAGCATTACCCCCACAGATGTCCGGAATACACAATGTTTTTCATGTATCTATGTTGAGGAAGTACCACCCGGACCCTTCTCATGTCATAGAGTATGATGAGATGGACATACAGGAGGACATGAGCTACACTGAGGAACCCGTCCGGATTCTCGATAGAAGGGAGAAGGTACTGAGAACCAAGAGCATCCCATTAGTGAAAGTTTTGTGGAAACATCACTCAAGGGAAGAGGCAATGTGGGAACTAGAGAGCCTCATGAAGGAGAAATACCCCCATCTATTTTGACTAGTTGAGTTGAATTTGGAGGACCAAATTCTTTTTAAGGTGGGGAGGATGTGAGATCTGAGAATCTCAGACATATTTTATTGATGTAATAATAATTTGGGTATAATTTATTGAGCTAAATGAATTGTGGGAATTATAATTGGAGATTTATGTGTTAAGTGTGTAAAATAAGCATGATCCATGAGGACAGATCGATCTGGGAGAAGGAGAGATCGATCTGGTGAGTTAAAAATGCCGAGGAAGGAGAAATTTGAGGAGCAGATTGATCTCCAATGGAAGAGATCGATCTCCTTATGAATCTGTTTGAGAAGGGATCGATCTCATGAGGAAGAGATCGATCTCTAAATGAATCTGTTTGAGAGAAGATCGATCTCATGAGGAGGAGATCGATCTCCAAATGCTTCTGTTTGGGGAGAAGATCGATCTCCTTAGGAGCAGATCGATCTCATAAAGCCATAAAGAGATCGATCTCACCCTTCGACAGATCGATCTCCTAGGCATAAAATTGCCCAGATCGTCCCCAAATTTCAAACACAGATCGATCTCATCAAGAGGCAGATCGATCTCCTACCTCCAGTCTATATAAGGAACCTGTGTTTTCTCCTGAAATTTCACTTTCTCTCTCTTCCAAACCTCCATTTTTCTGAAAACCTAGTTTCTCACTCCTCCAAATCCCCCATTTTCGGCCGAATCAGCTATTGTGGAAAGAAGGAAAGTTGTTCCTCATCAAAGGGAGAACAACATACTTGGAAATCGAAGGACAAATCGGATCGAGGCGTGAGTTGTGCGTCTCACAAGCTTTGGGTAATTTCTAAACCTCGATCTTGATATTTGAGCTGATTTTTGATGTTATTGGTGGTTGTAATCGTGTTGAAATAGTTGAGGAATGATTAGGGATTGATGAGATTGTAATGTAGTGGGATTAATGTTGATATTTGGAAATTGTGGCAATTTTGAGGATTGTGCTATAAACGGAAATATAGACAAGGTGGTAAATTAGCTTAGATAATTGGTATTAGAGATATCGAACGTTGAGGTATTGAGAATGAGGTTGTAGTTTAGGGTTGAGTTACGAGAATCAAGGGATTTGAGGTGTTATGAGCAATTATGCTCGATTTTGAGAATTGAAGTTTATGTGATGTTGAGTATTGATGTTTTTAACATCGTTTGGACAGCTCGGGAGTTCCAGAGTGGAATGCGAGGCTAGTCCGTGATACGGGGGAACGATTACACTATACGAGGTGCAAAGAAGTAAGGGAAATCTAAACCATTTGTGTATGTGATTTGTAAACTGTTATAGCATGATTTATGATTTATAAACAAGCATGTTGAGAGTTTTGTGTTGAGATTTGAACTGCACACGATTTTATAGCCGGTTGGAGCCCAATGTTTTATGAGTTTATAACTGGGCTCTACGTTAAGGCAACATTGAGATTTGAGAAATGTGTGCGTGTGCTTTGCCGGTTAGAACTCGGTTTTTATTACGTTTTGTGTTGAGTACAAAACGGTTTTCAAATGAGTTTTATGAGAGAGAAACCATTACGAGTTCTACGTGAAGGCAAACCCGTCTTATGTGATAAGACTGAGGTGTGTAGTAGTGAGTACACACCGGGCATTGCTCTGGTAGCATGTAAGCCCGATTTCTTCTCCGTTCTGGTAACGTGAGAATGACCTATTCGGTGGCTGTGCCACGTATACCCCATTGGTGGCTGTGCCACGTTATACCCCATCGGTGGCTGTGCCACGTATACCCCATCGGTGGCTGTGCCACGTATACCCCATTGGTGGCAGTGCCACGTTGAGAAAACCCCATTGGTGGCTGTGCCACGTTGAGAAAACCCCTTTGGTGGCAGTGCCACGTTGAGAAACCCCATTGGTGGCAGTGCCACGTTGAGAAACCCTATTTTGTGGCTATGCCACGTGAGAAAATAATTCGGTGGCTTTGCCACGTGTGTATTGTGGCTATGCCACGTGTGATTTTAAATCAGTGGCTATGCCACGTTATTTGAGAAAGCGTTTAACGCGTTGTTTTCACATGCTTTGTTTTGCTCTAGAGTGAGCCTTTTTACTTCATGTTTTCACATGACTTGACACATGAGAGTGTCGTTTTGAGTATTTTCATGCTATGGTTTTCAAATGAGTTTCACATACAAATAAATGCTTTGTGATGTGCATTTTGGTTTATGAAATGAGTCCCCTACCCCCCTTACTGAGCGATTTAGAAGCTCACCCTGTTTTTCTTTCCCCCCAGAGTTCTTCAAGTGAATAAGGACTTCCCTGCGACGTACGGAGTAGTGGCTAGTGGAGGATTCGAGCTCCAGGCTACATAATTTGTACCTTGAGGTATATTTATCTTTTCATGTACCCAGACTATTAATGTATTTGCAGACACTTGATGTATGACATTATATGGGATGTATTAGGATTTAATTAACTTGGAATTGAGTATTTGTATACGGTACAATATACGTTATATGATGTTGAGATCCTGAGGCATGATAATTATGATGATGTATGACACTGCACAGGAATACACTCTTAATTGTGAATTAATGAGTAAAAAGTTTTAAATTTGCCCTATTTTCCGCATATTCGGGGCGTGACAGCTGCTGCCAACTGCCTCTTGATGCCATTTTCTTTACAAAAATCAGTAAAATCTTGTGAAATAAACTCACCCTTACGATCAGTGCGCAAGCACTTAATGTAGAAACCTGTTTCTTTCTCAACACAATTCTTATAATGTTTGAATGTAATTAAAGCTTCAGATTTTTCAACCAAGAAGTAAATCCATATCTTTCGGCTAAAATCATCAATGAAACTAATTAGATACCTTTTCTTGCTGTTTGAGATAGGTGTGATAGGCCCACATATGTCAGCATGAATGAGTTGAAATTTTTGAGAAGCTCTCCAAGTGCTCTTCTTTTGAATTGCATCTTTGTGCTGTTTTCCAATCATGCAATCAGTACACACAGTTGTTGAGGCTTCGAAGTTGGGTAGTCCATGCACCATCTTCTTTTGTTGAAGAGTCCTCAAGCCTTTGTGACTCAAATGTCCATATCTGCAGTGCCAGAGATGTGATAAATCTTGTGTAGCCATGTGAAAACAAACAGGTTTCTTTGGTTGTGATATAGCCAACAAGATAAACATCCTATTGGTGGACATCTCTGCTTGAATGATCAATCCCTTCTCCGGATGATAGATCTTACACTTGTCATGTTGAATAAGAATTGTTAGACCTTTCTCCTGCAGCTGCCCAATGCTCAGTAAATTATTTTTCAAGCCAAGCACAAAGAACACCTCGGTCACTACATGATTGAATCCATTCACTTTCAGTCTTATGCTACCTTTTCCCATTACTGTCATCTTTGAATTGTTTCCCAACTTCATGGTCTGTCTGAAGCTTTCATCAAAGTCGCAAAAAAGGGTTTTATCTCCACACATATGGTTGCTGCAGCCTGAATCTAGGAACCAAACATCCTTCATTTTAGCTTCGTTCATCTCAACATAGGACATCAACAACATCGCTTCTTCATCTCCAAGCTCAGCATAATTGGCCTCTTTTTCCCAACTTGGGCACTCATATTGGAAGTGTCCAAGCTTGTGACACTTGTAGCACTCTACAACGGCTTTGTTCAAAGATTGGCATCCTCTGCTTCTCCCTCTTCCTCGAATGAAACCACGACCATGACCTCTTCCCCCTGTTCTGCCTTCGCAAGTTACCTTCAGTGCTTGCTCTTCCCCTTCGTGCCTATGGAACTTCTGCTCATGAACAATTAGAGAACTTTGCAGTTCATCAATTGATAGGCAATCAATATCCTTTGATTCTTCAATAGAGCAAACAATATAATTGAATTTTTCGCTCAATGATCGGAGTATCTTTTCTACTATTGTAACATCTCTCATTTGTTCACCATGAACCCTCATCTTGTTAGCAACAAACATCATTCTTGAGAAATAGTTAGAGACACCTTCACCAGGTTTCATCTCAAGAGTTTCAAACTCTTTGCGAAGAGCTTGAAGAATGGATCGTTTCACCTTTCATTTCCCTCGTACTTCTTCTTCATGGAATCCCATATTTGTTTGGATGTATTCTTCTGGAGAATAGTTTCTAAAATAGTTCGATCAATAGCTTGAAACAAATAATTTTTCACTTTCAAGTCTTTCAGCTTCATTTCATCAATCTTCTTTTGTTGTGCCTTTGTTAATACCACTCCGCTGTCTGGCTCAACATAACCAGTCTCTACAAGACTCCAGTACACCTTGGATCTTAAAACATTTTCCATCAACATGCTCCAGTGATCATAATGACCATTAAAGCAAGGAATAGCAGGTTGCACAAAACTCCATTCAGTCGTCATCTCCTTTGCTGCTGCAAATCACAAAAGCTACTGCTTTGTTTCTTCAAGCCCAGTGGAGGCTCGGATACTGTCACGCCCCGAAAGTGCTGAAAATAGGGCTAATTTAAAACTTTTTATTCATTCATTCACAATTAAGAGTGCATTCCTGTGCAGTGTCGTACATCATCACCTATATTATACCTCAGGATCTCGTCATTGAATAGTATATATTATATCATACACATTACTCGATCTCAAGTTAATTAATCCTAATACATCCCATACAATGTTATACATCAAGTGTCTGCAATTATGATAATTGTCTGGGTACATGAAAAGATAAAAGATACCTCAAAATACAATATATGGCCTGCAGCTCAAGTCCTCCACTAGCCACTACTCCGTACGTCGCAGGAAAACCCTTTTCACTTGAAGAAATCTGGGGGGAAAGAAAACAGGGTGAGCTTCTAAATCGCTCAGTAAAGGGGGTAAGGGACTCATTTCATAAACTAAAATGCACATCACAAAATATTTATTTGTATGTGAAACTCATTAATCTCATTTGAAAACCATAGCATGAAAGTACTCAAAACGACATTCTCATGTCTCAAATCATGTGAAAACATGAAGTAAAAAGGCTCAGTCTAGAGCAATAACAAAGCATGTGAAAATAATGCGATAAACGCTTTCTCAATGAACGTGATAAAATCACTGAAATAGTAATGCACGTGGCGCAGCCACTAAACACACGTGGCATAGCCACTGATTTAAATTCATACGTGGCATAGCCACTAAACACACGTGGCATAGCCACTGATTTAACTTCACACGTGGCACAGCCACAGAATAGGGTTTCTCACGTGGCAACGGCCACCAATTAGGGTTTGTCACGTGGCAACGGCCACCAAATGGGGTATCACGTGGCAACGGCCACCAATAGGGTTTCTCACGTGGCAACGGCCACCAAATGGGGTTTCTCACGTGGCAACGGCCACCAAGTATACGTGGCATAGCCACAGAATAGGTTATTCTCACGTTACCAGAACGGAGAAGAAATCGGGCTTACATGTTACCACCAGAGCAATGCCCGGTGTGTACTCAAAATTACACACCTAAGTCTTATCACACAAGACTGGTTTGCCTTCACATAGAACTCATAGTGGTTTTTCTCTCATAAAACTCATTTGAAAACCGTTTTGTACTCAACACAAAACATAATAAAATCGAGTTCCAACCGGCAAAGCACGCACACATTTCTCAAATCTCGATATTGCCTTAACATAGAGCCCAATTCATTACTCACACAAATTCGATGGTTTATAAAGCAATTTCACACACAGCTTATAAACGCATAAAACAATGGGCTCCAACCGGCTATAAAAATCGTGTGCAATTATAACTCAACACAACACTCAACATGCTTGTTTTATAAACCACAAATCATGCTATAATAGTTTACAAATCACATACACAAATGGTTTAGATTTCCCTTACCTCTTTGCACCTCGTATAGTGCAATCGTTTCCCCCGTATCACGGACTAGCCTCGCATTCCACTCTGGAACTCCTGAGCTGTCCAAACGATGTTAAAACATCAATACTCAATTATCTCATCAACCTCAATTCTCAAAATCGAGCATAATTGCTCATAACACCTCAAATCTCTTGATTCTCTTAACTCTACCCCAAACTACACTCTCATTCACAACATCTCAACGTTCTACATTTCTCATGCCAATTATCTATGCTAATTCACCACATTGTCTAAATTTCTATTTATGGCTCAAATTCTCAAAATTGCTAAATATCATTATCACTCCAACCACATCGCAATTTCATCAATCCCTAATCATTTCTCAGCTATTTCAACACAATGACAACCACCATTATCATCAAAATCATCTCAAATATCAAGATCGAGGTTTAGAAATTACCCAAAGCTTGTGAGACGCACAACCCACGCCTCGATTCGATTCATCCTTCGATTTCCAAGTATGTTGTTCTCCCTTTGATAAGGAACAACTTTCCTTCTTGCCACAACTTCTGATTTGGCCGGAAATGGGTGCTTTGGATGAGTGAGAAAGCTAGGTTTTGATAAAAATAGGGGTTAGAAGAGAGAGAAAGTGAGATTGAAGGAGAAAATAGGGGTTCCTTATATAGGCTGAGGGTAGGAGATCGATCTGGCTCTTGATGAGATCGATCTGCATTTGAATTTTTGGGACGATTTGGGGCAATTTATGCTTAGGAGATCGATCTGTCGAGGGGTGAGATCGATCTCTTTATGGCTTTATGAGATCGATCTACTCCTTGAGGAGATCGATCTTCTCCCAAACAGAATCATTTGGAGATCGATCTCTTCCTCATGAGATCGATCTTCTCTCAAACAGAATCATAAGGAGATCGATCCTCTTCCATTGGAGATCGATCTGCTCCTTAAATTCCTCATTCCTTGTCATTTTTAACTCACCAGATCGATCTCTCCTTCTCCCAGATCGATCTGTCCTCATAACTTCATACTTATTTTAAACACTTAACATATAAATCTCCAATTATCATTCCCCAATTCACTTAACTCAATAAATTACACTTCAAGTTCATATTACATCATTCAAATATATCTAAAATTCTCAGATCTCACATCCTCCCCACCTTAAATAGAATTTGGTCCTCCAAATTCAACTCAACTAGTCGAATAGATGGGGGTATTTCTCCTTCATGAGACTCTCTAGTTCCCACGTTGCCTCTTCCATTGAGTGATGTTTCCATAAAACTTTCACTAATAGGATGCTCTTAGTTCTCAGTACCTTCTCTCTTCTATCGAGAACCTGGACGGGTTCCTCAGTGTAGCTCATATCCTCTTGAATGTCCATCTCGTCATACTTTATGACATGAGAAGGGTCCGGGTGGTACTTCCTCAACATAGACACATGAAAAACATTGTGTATTCCGGACATCTGTGGGGGTAATGCTAATCTGTAAGCTACCTCTCCCACTCTCTCAAGAATCTCGAATGGTCCTACGTATCGAGGACTCAATTTCCCTTTCTTCCCAAATCGCACGATACCCTTACTCGGTGATATTTTCAGAAATACTGCATCACCAACCTCAAACTCGAGTGGCCGTCTACGCACATCCGCGTAGCTTTTCTGTCTACTTTGTGCAGCCCGTAACCTCTCACATATGAGTTTCACACTCTGTACGGCTTGCTCAACAAGCTCGGGAGCATTTATCTTTCTATCACCGACTTCTTTCCAAGCTACAGGTGATCTACACCTCCTACCATATAGAGCCTCAAAAGGTGCCATTCCAATACTCGCATGATAGCTGTTATTGTATGCAAACTCTGCTAGGGGCAGGTGATCATCCCATGATCCCTTAAAATCCATCGTACACGCCCTCAACATATCCTCCAGGGTCTGAATAGTCCTCTCTGACTGACCATCTGTCTGAGGATGATAGGCGGTACTGAAACTCAATCGAGATCCCATGGACTCCTGAAACTGGGTCCAAAATCTGGAAGTAAATCGAGAATCTCTATCAGAAGTAATACTCACTGGAGCCTTGTGTAATCTAGTTATCTCGCTGACATACAGCTCAGCTAAGGCATCCACAGTATTTGTGCTCTTAATGGCAAGGAAGTGGGCACTCTTGGTCAATCTATCCACAATGACCCATATCGCGTCACGACCTCTTCGGGTCCTCGGTAAACCCATAATAAAGTCTATAGTGACATGCTCCCATTTCCATGTAGGTACAGGTAAGGGCTGTAGTAGTCCTTCGGGCTTTCGATGCTCAGCTTTCACTTGATGGCATACTAAACACCTGGCCACATACTCTGTCACGTCTCGCTTCATATCACTCCACCAATACACCTTTCTCAAGTCTCGGTACATCTTAGTACTCCCTGGGTGCATGGTGTATCGCGAGCAGTGGGATTCTCTCAGTATCTGTCTCTTCAGGGTATCATCGTCCGGTACACAAATCCATCCTCTGAATCTCAACAATCCATCCTCACTGACTGTGAGATCCGACTGCGAACTCTGTTCAGCTTGGCTAATCATATCTATCAATCTCTGATCACTGCGCTGCCCAGTTCTAATCTGATCCATGATCCTGGGCTCTATTCGCAAGCTAGCCACAAATCCAATCTCTATCTCTTTAACTCTGATCCGAAGTTCGACAAACTGCTCCAGTAAATCCCATTCCCTGACCATCATAGCAGATATCATACTCTTCCTGCTCAGGGCATCAGCAACCATATTCGCCTTGCCCGGATGATATAGAATCTCGCAGTCATAATCCTTAAGGAGTTCCATCCATCTCCTCTGTCTCATGTTTAACTCTTTCTAATCAAAGAGATATCTCAAACTCTTGTGATCAGTGAAGATCTGGAATCTTTCCCCATATAAGTAGTGTCGCCAGATCTTCAAAGCAAACACCACAGCGGCTAACTCTAAATCATGCGTGGGGTAATTCTGCTCATGGTCTTTCAGCTGTCGCGATCCATATGCGACCACTCTTCCGTGCTGCATAAGCACACACCCTAATCCTTGATGAGATGCATCACTATATATCGAAAATCCTCCTGATCCCTCAGAAATAGTTAACACAGGTGCCGCTATCAACCTCCTCTTTAATTCCTGAAAACTGAGCTCACATTGATCAGTCCATATAAATGGAGTCTCTTTGCGCGTGAGCTTAGTCAAAGGGGCGACAATCCGGGAAAATCCTTCCACAAATCTTTTGTAATACCCTGCCAAACCAAGGAAGCTTCGTACCTCAGTAACTGTCCTCGGTCTCTCCCAATTAAGCACAGCCTCTACCTTGCTTGGGTCCACTGATACTCCTTCCTCTGAGACTATATGACCAAGGAAAGCTATCTGATCCAGCCAAAACTCACACTTACTAAGCTTTCCATATAATTTCTTATCTCGGAGTATCTGTAGTACTAACCACAAATGTTGTACATGCTCTTCATACGACTGAGAGTATACCAGGATATCATCAATAAAGACTATCACAAATTTATCCAGATAGTCTCTGAACACCTCGTTCATCAATCTCATAAATGTTGCAGGGGCGTTCGTCAATCCAAAGGACATCACCAGAAATTCATAATGGCCATACCTCGTCCTGAAGGCCGTCTTTGGAATATCTTCTTCCTTGATCCTCAATTGGTGATAGCCCGATCTCAAATCAATCTTAGAAAAGACTGATGCCCCTCTTAGCTGATCAAGTAGATCATCAATCCTGGGCAATGGGTATTTATTCTTCACCGTGGCTTTATTCAACAACCGATAGTCTACGCATAATCTGAGACTACCATCCTTCTTCTTGACAAATAAAACCGGTGCTCCCCACGGTGAAACGCTGGGCCTAATGAACCCTTGATCCAATAACTCCTGTAGTTGTTTCTTCAATTCCTCAAGTTCCACTAATGCCATCCTGTAGGGGGTTTAGAGATCGGCTGAGTATCTGGTACCAAATCAATGGTAAACTCCAGCTCTCTCTCTGGTGGTAAACCTGGCAGTTCATCTGGGAAAACATCCAAAAATTCGTAAACCACAGGTATATCCTCAATCCTCGGATGTTCCCGCTCATCGTCTGAGATGACTGTCTCATAACCTTCACATGAACAATCATATTTAATATTCTCCAAAATAATATTAAAATTCTCAAATTACTTACTAGAATTCCACATATTCATTTCCTCAATATCTCAATCGTACACTGTAAGGTTCAGGTAGGGAGAAAGTTACAATCTTAGTGTAGCAATCTAAGCTCACTCGATTGGCTGCCAACCAATCCATTCTCAAAATTACATCAAATCCATGTATATTCAACATGATTAGATCTGCTAACATCACTCTATCTCCCACCTTTATCTCATATCCTCTACAGATTAACTCAGTTCTCTGGGATTCACGCATAGGGGTATTTACATGTAGTATATATTCTAGAGGTTCAAACTTCAAGTTTAATCTACATGCAAAATGCTCAAAAATAAACGAATGCGTGGATCCTGAATCAATCAACACATGAGCCTTATGATTACAGACAGAGAGTGTACCTCTTATAGTTTCTACAGAAGTGTCAGCGGTCTCCTTATCTTGGGCAAACACACGTCCCTATGCCACAGGTTTCTTCCCTTTCTCTGTTGCAGTGGCCCGTCCGGGGATCCACTCTCTGAGGCTGTTGTCTAGTGGGCTCCAAGACATGTGGTTTCTGAGGTTGAGGGCAATCCTTCACCATGTGACCCATGTCTCCACATCTAAAACATCCATGGATCGACCCAGTACAACTTCCCTCATGCATTCGGGCACAATTTCTGTAAAACCTTATCTCAAGCCTGACATCTCGAGGGGTCTCTCTAATGTTAGGGTACCCTCTGGGTCTCTCTAATCTGCCCTTCTGTACCTCAATCCTTCCTCTTCTGAAGGAACCTCTCCGAGCCTCTGTTTGGAAAATCGCTGGCCTCTTGCTCTTATCTCTATTCACCGCTCTAAGCTCATTCTGGGATTGTACCATTTCAATTCCTCTTTCAATCTCTTGTGCTCGTCTCAGAGGATCTCCAAACTCAGTAATACATAGCCCTATCAATCTATCTCTGATGACGGGCTTCAACCCATACACAAACTTCTCTGTGCGGAGCTCTTCACTCTTGAAGGTCTCTGGGTCATATCTCAATAGCGCTGTGAATTGGCTCTCACAGTCATCCACAGACATGTCACCCTGTACCAAACTCAAAAACTCGGCCTGTTTCTTTCTCTGGGCGGCTCGTGGTACATATTGGGTCCTAAAGGCTGTTCGGAACTCTTCCAAACCAATCACATCCTGGTGGGACATCAGAATATCCTAGGTAGTACCCCACCAATCTCGAGCTCTCCCTTTCAACATATAGATACTCATACTGACCCTCTCAGCATCGGTGCACCCCAGATAATCATATATAATTCTCAACTCCGTCAGCCACTCCTTAGCCTCTGTAGGATCCTTCTTTCCCCTAAACGCGGGTGGATTCATCTTCAGAAAATCCTTCAGTCGGACCATACTTCTATCATCAGGCTGAGTGACGGGAGGTATTGGGGGTATGGGAGGTCCTTGTGGTGGTGTAGGAGTAGTACCCGAGGCATTAACTCCAAAGTGTTGCGCGAATAACGCTGCCATCTGCTCAAAACCTTGCCTCACATCGGTCTCAATCCGATTAAATCGAGAGTTAGGACTCTCTGGTTGTGGGACAGGTGGCGGAGGGGACTCTGCCTACCTCCTCGAACGACCTCGTCGTCCACTCATTCTCTACCTTAACTCGTCTCCTGCGCGTACATATCAGAATCGATTGAAATCTCAATCCTCAATTTCAGTTCATGACCAGACTATTACAGACACTTGGGATGTATTCTATTTCACTTAACCGACACTGACAGTACTAGACACCCTAAGCTCTGATACCAAAAAAACTCTGTCACGCCTCAGAAGTGCGGAAAATAGAGCTAATTTAAAACTTTTTATTCATTCATTCACAATTAAGAGTGCATTCCTGTGCAGTGTCATACATCATCACCTATATTATACCTCAGGATCTCGTCATTGAATAGTATATATTATATCATACACATTACTCGATCTCAAGTTAATTAATCCTAATACATCCCATACAATGTTATACATCAAGTGTCTGCAATTATGATAATTGTCTGGGTACATGAAAAGATAAAAGATACCTCAAAATACAATATATGACTTGGAGCTCAAGTCATCCACTAGCCACTACTCCGTACGTCGCAGGAAAACCCTTTTCACTTGAAGAAATCTGGGGGGAAAGAAAACAGGGTGAGCTTCTAAATCGCTCAGTAAAGGGGGTAAAGGACTCATTTCATAAACCAAAATGCACATCATAAAATATTTATTTGTATGTGAAACTCATTAATCTCATTTGAAAACCATAGCATGAAAGTACTCAAAACGACATTCTCATGTCTCAAATCATGTGAAAACATGAAGTAAAAAGGCTCAGTCTAGAGCAATAACAAAGCATGTGAAAATAATGCGATAAACGCTTTCTCAATGAACGTGATAAAATCACTGAAATAGTAATGCACGTGGCGCAGCCACTAAACACACGTGGCATAGCCACTGATTTAAATTCATACGTGGCATAGCCACTAAACACACGTGGCATAGCCACTGATTTAACTTCACACGTGGCACAGCCACAGAATAGGGTTTCTCACGTGGCAACGGCCACCAATTAGGGTTTCTCACGTGGTAACGGCCACCAAATAGGGTTTCTCACGGGGCAACGGCCACCAAATGGGGTATCACGTGGCAACGGCCACCAATAGGGTTTCTCACGTGGCAACGACCACCAAATGGGGTTTCTCACGTGGCAACGGCCACCAATAGGGTTTCTCACGTGGCAACGGCCACCAAATGGGGTTTCTCACGTGGCAACGACCACCAAGTATACGTGACATAGCCACAGAATGGGTTATTCTCACGTTACCAGAACGGAGAAGAAATCGGGCTTACATGCTACCAGAGCAATGCTCGGTGTGTACTCAAAATTACACACCTCAGTCTTATCACACAAGACTGGTTTGCCTTCACGTAGAACTCATAGTGGTTTTTCTCTCATAAAACTCATTTGAAAACCGTTTTGTACTCAACACAAAACATAATAAAACCGAGTTCCAACCGGCAAAGCACGCAAACATTTCTCAAATCTCGATATTACCTTAACGTAGAGCCCAATTCATTACTCACACAAATTCGATGGTTTATAAAGCAATTTCACACTCAGCTTATAAACGCATAAAACAATGGGCTCCAACCGGCTATAAAAACCGTGTGCAATTATAACTCAACACAACACTCAACATGCTTGTTTTATAAACCACAAATCATGCTATAATAGTTTACAAATCACATACACAAATGGTTTAGATTTCCCTTACCTCTTTGCACCTCGTATAGTGCAATCGTTTCCCCCGTATCACGGACTAGCCTCGCATTCCACTCTGGAACTCCCGAGCTGTCCAAACGATGTTAAAACATCAATACTCAATTATCTCATCAACCTCAATTCTCAAAATCGAGCATAATTACTCATAACACCTCAAATCTCTTGATTCTCGTAACTCTACCCGAAACTACACTGTCATTCACAACATCTCAACGTTCTACATTTCTCATGCCAATTATCTATGCTAATTCACCACATTGTCTAAATTTATATTTATGGCTCAAATTTCCAAAATTACTAAATATCATTATCACTCCAACCACATCGCAATTTCATCAATCCCTAATCATTTCTCAGCTATTTCAACACAATGACAACCACTATTATCATCAAAATCATCTCAAATATCAAGATCGAGGTTTAGAAATTACCCAAAGCTTGTGAGACGCACAACCCATGCCTCGATTCGATTCGTCCTTCGATTTCCAAGTATGTTGTTCTCCCTTTGATGAGGAACAACTTTCCTTCTTGCCACAACTTCTGATTTGGTCAAAAATGGGTGCTTTGGATGAGTGAGAAAGCTAGGTTTCGGTAAAAATGGGGGTTGGAAGAGAGAGAAAGTGAGATTGCAGGAGAAAAATAGGGGTTCCTTATATAGGCTGAGGGTAGGAGATCGATCTGGCTCTTGATGAGATCGATCTGCATTTGAATTTTTGGGACGATTTGGGGCAATTTATGCCTAGGAGATCGATCTGTCGAGGGGTGAGATCGATCTCTTTATGGCTTTATGAGATCGATCTGCTCCTTGAGGAGATCGATCTTCTCCCAAACAGAATCATTTAGAGATCGATCTCTTCCTCATGAGATCGATCTTCTCTCAAACAGAATCATAAGGAGATCGATCCTCTTCCATTGGAGATCGATCTGCTCCTTAAATTCCTCATTCCTTGTCATTTTTAACTCACCAGATCGATCTCTCCTTCTCCCAGATCGATCTGTCCTCATAACTTCATACTTATTTTAAACACTTAACATATAAATCTCCAATTATCATTCGCCAATTCACTTAACTCAATAAATTACACTTCAAGTTCATATTACATCATTCAAATATATCTAAAATTCTCAGATCTCACAGATACCACAATGTTGAGAATAAAAACAAACTAACAATGTAGTCTTGGAAGGAAAAATCATATCTTTGATAAACAGCTTTGGCTTATAAATAGCCTTACAATAACTAACTGAAAAATAAAAGTGCAGCCCACGTTTTACATCAACAAATAACGTGGTAAAGGAATGAGTCAAAACCAAAAACAAACAATCCTATTTAATAGGGATTATTGAAACAGAAAATAAAACTAAACAGTAAATAATCTTAATGCTTAACAACTTATGGTTGTCTCCCTCAACAAAACCATTTGACCCAAGTTGTGCAGGCCTTAATAGCAGTGCTATCAAGATGGTTTTCATGGAATCACGGTCTGCACTCACATCTCAATAGCAATATGGTTTTAGCAACAACTTCAACAAAAAAATAAAGATAATTTTGAGTTGAGTAGCAATACTTACCTTCAATTATTTGGTTTGTGGTTGACCTTGATTGAGTATTTGAGTTTGGTTGAGATTAAATTTAAGTGAAAAGAATTGATAAAAATTGGGTGTTTTCTATTTTTTTTCTTGGGTGAAGGCTGGAAACCATCTAAGTTTGATTCTGGCTAAAAGAGATTTTCTTCTTGAAAACGAAAAAGTGGCAATAACGGACCATTATTGCCGCTATGCACCATTACGTCCATTTTTCATGACCGTGACAGGCCATTACTGTCGTGAATGGCTTTCATAGCCGATATTTCTTTAATAGCGGTGGCAGGCGGTGGCGCTATGAAATAGCTGCTACTATACCGCTACTTCTCTACTATTTAAATCCTTGACTAGCATAATTGTGACTGTAAATCGATTGAACCTAATCGAAGGTTCGTATATTACTCGTGTGGATGTGTATGTCTTGAAGCTATATTCTTGGATTATGAGATTTAAGAATCAAGGTATGAAAATTTTTAATGCCATGATTGCTATGATATGACATAAACGATTTTTATTTGGCTATTAAGTATGATCCTTTTAATGGATTCAATTATATATGTTTAATTATTTATTCTGTTGCACTTACATGTGATGTATTTTTTTATTAAGTATAAACCAAAACCTCATTCGGATTCAAAAGAAACTCATTTCACATAGACATGGAAAAGTAAGAAGAGTGAAACCCAGCAAATATAGTCTTTGAGTTAATCGTATTTTCTTTGCAAATGATAATCTTTTGTTCGTTATAGCAACCAAAGATAAAGCAGAGAAGACAAAGTGCATGCTAAAGACTTATGAGGAAAGCTCGGGCCAAGTGGTTAATTTTGATAAATCTTCTCTTTTTCTTTCAATCTTAACACAATTGATGGTTAGAAAAAGCAAATACAATAGTTGTTCGAGATCCAAGGTACCACTAACTCGAAGAAATATTTGGGGATGCCAACAATGGTGGGAAGGGGCAAGAAATCATTGTCTAGAAACATCAAGAATACAATGCATACCAAAATACATAATTGAGCTGAAAAGGCTTTTAAAACAAGGGAAAATGGGGTTTTCATTAAAGTAGTTCTTTAATCTTTGCCAATGTATGCTATGAATTGCTTCCTTCTATCAAAGTCCTTAATTAAGGAACTAACAAGTGTTATAAGGAAATATTAGTGGGCCAACAACAGTAGGAACAAAAAGATTCACTGGCTATCTTGGAAAACGGTTTGTATGCTAGATGTTTATAAAGCACAATGATGAAATAAAGATGGCGTTTATTGCAAAACTCTTATCTTTGAGCTTAAGAGTTTTAAAAGCAAAGTATTTTCTCCATAATAGTTTTTTGGACTCAAAGAGTAGGTCACAGCCATCTCTTATATGAAGAAGCGTCTGGTAGATAAAGATATGTTAAAAGCAAGAACAAGATGGAGAATCGGTGATGAAATATCATTCAAAATATGGAATAATAGATGGTTACCAAGGAATAAAGATTTTTGTATTAGCTTAGAAACGAGTACTCTACCAACGTTAATAATAGTTTATATGCTCCTAAAGAACGATGCTACAAAATGGAACAAAGACTTCATTGACAAAGAGTTTAGCTGTGACGAGGTTGAGATAATATTTAGGATCTCCTCGAGAAAGATCGGATTAGTAGACCGTTTCATTTGGCACTACAATAAATATGGAGTGTACCAAGTCAAAAGTGGCTATAAAATGCTACTTAATATGAAGCTAGGGATCAGTTCACAATGATGTATATGGAGAGGTTTGTAGGAACTAAAAACACCACATAAAGTTAAATTATTCATTTGGAGAGTGTGCCATGGTATTTTACCGATAGTAGCCAACTAGCACTAAAGACTGATGGAAATGACACATCCTATTTGAGATGCAATAATGAAGCTAAGATTTACATGCATGTGTAAGATATTGTGATTTTGCAAATAGACTACTTGGACGATGCAACTTTCTTGAAGGCTTCATAAATGACTCTTACAGTAGATCAGCAATTGGTTGTATAAAAGAAGTGAAGTAAACAATGTCAAAAGCCTTGCAAGAGGAATTTGCGATAATGATGTGGGCTTTATAGAATGCACGAAATGTAGAAGGCAAGGAAAACAAAAAAGGAATAGAAAAGGGGTTAGTAAAGAAGACGAGGTTCTTGTTGAAATAGCATAAAAAGGCTTAAGATCCACATGAATGATAGCATACTAGAAGAACTAATGTTAAATGGACCCTGCAACCATGCAATTATGCAAAAGTTAATTTTATGGTGCTTTTGACCCAAAAAACATAAGATAAGGAATTGGTGTTATAGTAAGAGAGAAAGGGGATGTGTGTAGGAAGTGTCGACAATCAAAATCAATATAGTTCATGAGGCGTGTTTATCAAAAGCAATGGCAGCAGTTAAAGCCTTGGAGAAAGATAAAATTGGAAGGAGATGCTCTAACCATAATGAGGAAGCTTCAGTTAGATAAAAAGGATTTGTCAAGCATGCAATCGATACTCAAAGATGGAAAATACATGATTAACTACTCCGAGGAGCACATAATCAACCACACAAAAAGAGAAACAAAATCCAATTTATCCACGTTTGAGAATAGGTTTTGAATTTAAGAACATCCTGATTTTATTAATAGTATTGTTATGCAAGATATAACTATTTCAATTTAAATATCAATGAAAGTTCTTTTTCTTCTGAAGGAAAAAGAGGTCGATAAGGAACATCTTTCTTTGTTTTCAATTTCATTTCATTTCTATTCCTCAAAGATGCATATAGTTTAATTTTATCTCGAATGTTTGAAAGCAAGTTTCTTTATTCAAATAAATCAACAATCAACACCCAGGATGTGTTTCAAGTCTAGCTATTTAGATCACTAACTCCAATAAAATCTAAAAAAAATCATAGACTGTAGCCCCTTCCTAAAAAAGGTTATTAGAAAATAAATTGATGGATGTAGAGACTCTAAAGTCTAGACAATGGATGAATTAAAATAGAATTCAGAATTAAAATAGACATTCTTAGATACGACAAAAAAACAATAGGAATATAAAAATCTGAAGGTAATACAAGCTTCAATTTGATTAAAATTATACTATAAATATAGTAAAAGTTAATGTGTCGTTTGAGCTTGTTTCTTTTTTTTTAAAAATTTTTGTTTATGTTTTGTTTGGTTTTCAAATTCTGAAAGCCGAGAACAAGTTTAGTTAATATTATTATGTATTAAAAACAAATATTTAAATCTATTTAGATATAATAATTCAATTCACAAAATAAATTAAATAAAAATAATAATATATTTATTAAATAATATTATGCACATATTATTAAATAATATTATTTTATAATATTTAATACTGATATGATATATCTCCATTAAATCATATTTAAATTTAATATAATTTAAATAATATTATAATTAAATATTTAGTATAGCCTGGTGTAACCATTTAATCATTAAATATAAAAAAGAATAGAGGTGAAATTACCCTCTACCTTATTTTATATTTTTTATTTATTATTAAATTTAAATAAATATTTTATTTTTTTAATTTTATTAAAATTAATTTCGTGAAATAATAGCTAGATATGTCCGAAATAAGGTAGGTCACGTCCACAAAAAAACAAGTTGACGTGGCAGAACTAAAAGCGGTTGACAATTTCATCCCACCTTATCCGCAGAACGAAAAAACTGAAGTCACAAAAACAAAAGGGCATAAGCAAATTGATTTGCAACAGAATGGAAAGACAGAGACATGAGTGCTGCTTACGTTTCCTCTGCTCTCGCTGCCACTGTGTCTGCTTCTTCTGCCTCTGCCTGCATTCACCGCCAAACCTTCCACAGCAATGCTAAATGCCTTTTCGCTTGCAACTACTCTCATCACCAACACCACCCTCTTTTACTCAGAGTCAGAGGTGTGTTTTTCTTTACCTTTCACATTCTCTTTTATCTATTTATATATTTATTTATTTTTTATGTTTTCTCTTTTATCTAAAAGTCGAACATCATCTCTCATATATCATGTTTGCCTTCTGATTTTGATATTCATAATAACCAGTGAATGAGTATCTCCACTTTGACTTGGCATGCTTATTTTTAAGAGTTACATGTCTTTATCTAATTCAATTGTTGGCTTCTTTATAGATTTTTTGTTTGGTTTATATATTTTGTAAATAAAAAAAAATGCGAAAATTTATTTCACGCTTGCACATTGATAGCTTGGTTGCAAAAGAATAGAAAGTTTTCCAAGCATTTCGCAATAGATTGTTACAACTTACGAGCTTTCTTTGACATCTTTGGATCACCTTCGACATTTTCATCTCGTGTGGCATGTTGGCCTTCAGTGCTGGAGCTTAGATGGGTTAACATAACTCACTACTACCAAGCCCTTGGCTTTCCAGTGCCATCTTCCCGAACTTCTTCATGTCTTCCTTGTATCGGGTTGTGCTGTAATCAGAACTTCCATAGGAACCGTACACTGTCTTGTGTCTGGGTGTAATTCCCTCATTTAAATTGAAGCAGTTAGTCAAAACACCTGGCTCATCCGTGGTCATTGCCTTGCCGAATGGCACACATAGGCTGCAGCACAAGAAACCATTCGAGTCATTTCACTGGTTTCATAGTCCTTCTGCAACCTTGGATTCACAAATGCATCAAAATTTCCATGTTACAAAGTTTGCGAGAGCAAAGACCTTGCATAGAATTCAATAAAAGGATCTATTATTCATTCCTTGCATAGAATTCAATCCCAAGCCAATCAAGCACTAGATTTGAGACATGGTTGGTATGCCATCAGAGTTTGTTTGAAAAGACCAAAATTCTTTTTAATAGTAGGGGAAAAAAAAGACTTGAAAGAATTAGATGATAATGTGACTTAGAGTACCTTGTTTAGGAAAATAAGTTTAAAACCACTCCTAAAAATTAGAAAATTTAAAATTCTCCCTCTGAGAAAAAAATTCGATAATAGAAAAGGTTCATTTACATCAATTTAATAAACAAAATTAACAATCATATAATTTGATGATAAAATCCTAAAATTTTAATTTTAATGATCAAAATTGAAAATTTAATAATTTCAAAAGTAAAAAAGGTCTCATAAAGTCTATTATGTTTAATAAAACAATGGTATTAATTGTAAACTTGTCACTTCTTTCAATTTCTTCGGCAAATCAACTAACTCTTCTCTTTCCTCAATAGCTAACTTTCTTTTCCATTGCTTGTTAAATCTAAGCTCATCTCCCCATTGCTATGGAACTACAACGCCCCATCATTTTATAACATCATATCTTTTCTTTCTTTTGTTTGTTTTCTAAAATTGTATATATGTGTACAAAGTTACATAAATGACTTTGCCTTATCTTGTCTTTAATAGGTACCACTTCAACTTTCTTATAAATATTTTCATTTCTCATTCTATTCTTTCTTATATATCCATATATCCACTATAGTATTCACATCCTTGCTATATTCATCTTCTGTGTGTGTAATTTCTTAGTCACCTAATATTCATTATGATATAGTAATATTTGTCTAACAATTATCTTGTAGAACTTGTCTTTTAATCATTTCTTCACTTGCTCTAGCCATCCTGGATCCTATGAATCACATCGTCATCAATCCTTCTATCTATCTGTATGATTGACCGCAAATATTAGAAATGATCTCACTTAAGTATTGCCACCCCATTTAATATCACAATGTTTTGATCTTCCTTTTTGTTTGAACTGAATTAACATTTCATGTTTTCAATCTTCACTTTGCTTAGTCCGAATCCTCTTGATTCTAGTGTATATCTGTTTCCACAGTTCTAACTTTGCTTTGACCTCCGCTTTAGTCTCAACATATAAGATAATATCATCTACAAACATCAAACACCAAAGCATCCTATCTTGCATAGATTTTGTCAGTTCGTCCATTATTGCAGCGAACGAAAATGGACTTAGCACTAACTCTTAATCTAGTCCCACTGTAATAGGAGTTCATTTGTTTGCCCTCCACATGTCCTCACATGTATCATTGCATTTTCATACATGTCTTTAATTAGTTCTATATATATCACAGGAACTCTTTTCATCGTTAAGGACCACCATAGCATCTTTTTAGGTACTTTATCGTATACTTTCTCCAAGTTTATAAAGACCATATGAAGAGCTTTACTCTGTACCCGAAAATGCTCGACAAGTTATCTAAGCAAGTGTATTACTTCTATAGTTGATTGGTCAAACATAAAACTAAATTGATTTTTCGATAGCTGTATAATCTTCTTTGGTCTTTGTTCTATCATCTTCACTCATAATTTCATCCTGTGACTTATTAATTTGATGTCTCAATAATCAAAGTAACATGTAATATCTCTTTTTTCTCCTCATAAAAAGATATCAAGACAATCTTCCTCAATTTCTCCGCTCGTCATATTTGAGCTTATGATCTTGATTTCAAACTATGTATTTTGTACTGGTAGTCTGGTACGACAGTCTTGTCCAACTCACTTGCATAGCTATCCATCTCATAAAGATAACATCTTGTCTCAGCCAGCAATGAGCCAATTAAGATGTCAAGGACTCTCCAGTTGGGAATTTCTTTCCCATTTATCTTCTGTTTTCTTTTTCCTGTTCTTGCTAATCATCTTTCATAGCTTACTCATAAACCAATTCATCTTGTAAAACTCTAACTTGCTTTAAACAACAAAATTTTGCGAATAAGGTTTAAGCATTGATTACCATACTCATCCAAGCCCTTGTCCATCGGAACTGTGACAAATTAATTGTCGGAGGAATAGTTTCAATATTACTAAAGCTAATATTCTCATACACTAAAAATGATTCTTTCAGGTTCTTGTCACAAGTAACACTCTGTATCTTCGTGTCTTATCTGCAATTGAAGCTGCTTTTAATTTCTATGCGATAAAATATGACTTGATTACTTCGGGTGTCTCGCAGTTACAAATGAAAGGAGTAGGACTGAAGTATCGGCTGATCCTAACATAGAGAGATCCGAAAGTGATAAGATAGTTGATGGGATGGACTTTGGTGAGCTCTGCAACGAATTTGAATGCATTAGTAGTCCCTTGGTGGAATCAACAGCAAGACAACTTGTACGTGATATTCTAGAGCTCCGAGAAGGAAATCGTGCACTGGGAACATATGCAGTTTCTGTCAAATACAAGGTGCTTATGTGACTTTTTTTGCAGAATTAACTGCTTAACTTCTGAAGATTCTAAATCATACAGTTTTACCACGTAAAATCTGCTCCTTTTCCTGAATGGAATACTTAATGGTAACTATTCGCAGGTTTAGTCTTATTTTTATTTTATTCTCAGTTTGGAGGTTGAGGACTTACTTTTGGTTCAAAATTTTTTGTTGCTTTTCGTATACGGGGTTAAAGGTCTAACCAAAAAGTGGTTAATGCTCTTTTGTCCTCCTTGTCATTGGAACATTTATTGAATGTTCAATGAAAACCCCCTCTTCGATATCAGTTTTCTCTTTCATCTTTTGTTTATTGAGTTTCACACCTTTTAGAAAAATTAAGTGAAATAAATATGTACATACAATTTATGACTTATCTACGAAAGTTAAGAAGAAGCTGAGTAATTGATCATAGATCTGGAAATAATTATGTACTTAAACTATCTAAAAAAAAACAAAAACAAAAAAAAGACCTTAAGTGGTAGCTAGCAATGAGAAATGAAGTTAGTCTTTCTTGAGAATCTGTCTTGGTGAGGCCAAAAACTGGTCAGTTTGTAGGGTAATATTATGACACCATTCTAATGCAGGATCCAGTTAGAAGTTTTACTGGTCGTGAGAAGTACAAGAGACCACTTTGGGTGACTGATGCTCTAGAAAACCCCTCTGTGGTAAGGGTTTTTGTTTCATCTGTTTCTGTACTTGTATAATGACACCATTATACTGTTTTTTATCCATCTTTTTTACTTTATTTGTCCTATTATAACAGACGGTTCAAGATATGGTGATGCTCTCAACTAGTGTACTTAGTATCAAGTGGACAATACAAGGAAAGCCCAAGTCTCTTCTTACTAGCATAGGCGGAGATCTGATTATAAGAGTCAATTCACAATTCACTTTGAACCAGATTAGTGGCCTGGTGATTGAGCATCAGGAGTTCTGGGATTTAGCCTCTTCATCAGTCATTGTTAAGGCATTTTTCTGGACATCCCGTCGTCTCTTTGCTACAATTGAGGCAGCGAAGGACTTTGCTGATCGAGCCAAGGACTTGTCCACACGTTTTTCTACTAAGGAAGAGAACCTGGACGTTTATCCAGACCCTTCCGGTGATCCAACTAAGGTGAGTTCTTGCACTAAATGCTACCAGTAGCTTTCAGCTTCATTTTTCTTTACCACTGATCAAGAAATGAGGTATCTGCCTTTGATTAAACTCCTTTCACCTGTGTACTGTAAATCGTATGAATATCATAGCAACCTTCTTGTTAGCTAGCATTCCATTCGATCCTCATTGTACTTGCATTATCAGGCTAGTTTCTTGGTTTTCTACACTATTTTTGGTGGTAAATTGTCAATTTCCGCTTGAAATTATTATTCACAAACAATTTTTAAATTGATCTTCAAGTGAGTTCATCAGGATCTTCATGAGGCTTGATTGAGTTACATTTATGATTTTTAACCATTGTTCAAAATATTCTATAATAGTTTTGTCACCATCACTGTAAAGTCACGTTCGGAAATCACAACTGCCAGATTTTTTGCTTAAGCAGGGATATAAAAAGCCTTCTGACCGATTCTTGTTAGGGATTTAGATATATGTTTCCTGTTCCTTAATTCAGATATTTGAACCTGTTTATTATGCTACCTTCTTACCTTTCGTATCATTGTTTTTGTGTTTTCAGTTCTTTCAAAGAGACGACGGATTTCAAAGAGATGTATACCAAATTGCTTTGTTTCTGGCAGTCCTCTATTTTGTTGTACAGTACCTGAGGACAACCCTGTAAAACTCATTTTCCTGCATTACCCATTCATTCTTGAACTTATTATTATAAATTTGTAATTAACAGTTTTGTATATTGTTATACCGATGGATACTGCATTGTAAAACTCGTTAAAGGCCTTTAATTAAAGCTTAACTTTTGCTGTTAATCCCTGATGAATCTTTTGCACATTATTTTGGGGATTAAAGACACTAGACAAGGGGAGTCTATTTTAAACACAACAATTCTAAACATAACACATATAGATAATATAAATAAAAAACACAAAAATGATATGATTAAAATTAAGTAAAAATTGTAAATGAACATAACAAAAGTTGAAAATAAAATTTTACGTTTCTCGTATCGATACGAAATTTTCATATTTTACATTACACGAACACAAATAGTCACATCTAATTTATTTTGATTAATGCAAGTGCTTAGGCGTGCCTCATTATTTCTGATTTCAGCTATTATTATAGTATCAAATTTATTTTCTGTTTCTATTCTTTTTTAAGCATATTGTCTTACTCCTGAAATGAGCACTTACTCCTGAAATGAGCAACATGAATTATTCGCGTACTGAAATGTGGAAGCCTAGGAAAGAGGAATAGGTGACAACTTTTGAGAAGAGATAAAGGAATGCCATCTAAGAATATTCTGTCAGTTTATGAACCAATTAAAACAAGTTATTTGATGATGCAACAATGACAGAACAGTAGGAAAGTAGAAAAAAAAGGAAGAATTTTATAACACTGATATTGTAAAATTTAAAACAATGGAAAATGAGAACAGTAATTAAGTACGAGTCTTTAAAAAAAAAAAAAAAGATATTTTGATTTCAATGTTTAAATTATATATGCTACTAAGAAGAGCCAGAAAAGAAAATGACATATAAAACTTAAAAACAGCATGAGCTTTCAATATTATTGCACAACATTCCACGCCCTTCCTTGACACTATTGGAAGCTGAGGTCAGAAAGAAATTTTATGTCTCAAAATTACCTAAGCTAATCCTTGACGGTGTTAAACCCTTCTCAAATAAATTTGCCATTGTCTCAATAGTCCAAACTAGAGTTGCACATTGGGCGAGACTGGTTGAGTTTGCGTGTCACGACTCAAATTACCTAAAAATCCCTTCAAATTTTTCGCTTTTTCATTTCCTTACTCGTCGTGAACCTTTACACTACTAAACAGTTGGGCTATGATTCGGTGTTAGTCACCTCTCCCCTATTTACCATTCAATTTATTTAAACTGAATACATCCCCAATATTGCATCATATATAGTACTGTGCATCTATATATTCAATACGAAATTATACAAATGTGTATACCTAATATTGATAAGAAGCAGCGGATAACCGAATTGCGAAGCTATTGTCGCTCTCTTCTACTGAGTGTACCCTGTAGAGTGGAAAATGAAAGGGTGAGCGAAACGTGCTCAGTAAGGCAATAATGTAAGCAGGTAGATAACTATACTATCTACGTGCTGATAATGTCATGATGTAAAAATCGTTTACTTTCGGAGCATGAGGTAAGATTAAAACAATGCCACATGAATGTATATATCATATACAAGAAATCATGAAATCGACATATAAAGCACACATGGAAAATCATCATGTATGACATCTCATGCTCGTCACATTAAAACTCATTTGTTTAATCACAAACTCATCACTTTGAAACTTATTTGTTTCATCATAAATTCATCTCATTTAAAACTCATTTATTTCATTATAAACTCTCACTTTAAAACTCATTGTTTCATTATAAAACAACTTCATCAAGGTCAAACCCATCTCTCGGGAATACCTTGATTCATCAAATCAAATCTCTTTTAAAAACATAAATCGGGACTACCCCTCCATCGGGTTTGTCCTGGTCTATCTAGACTGTATGATATCATGTGAGGCATGTAGGTTACTGTATGAAAAATCGAGGACTATGGCCATACTATGTCCCTGTGATCCCAGGCACATGGATCCCGGTGTGCGGAGTATCACAACTGCAACGGGAGGTGGGGTCAAGTCCTACCCGCCAGAATATCGAGTAACATCGTAGAGTCATCATGACTGCATGGTACAGCGTACTCCGTGTGACATACACGGTACATCGTACTCCGTGGACCCATATCATAGTCTGGGGGTGCCTGCCGTAGGTCTTATCCAGCCCAATACTATGTCGATAACCAACTCATGTCTCAAAGTATATGTGCGAGCATCTCAACTCTCTGTGACACACAGTCTACAGGAGGCTTCCGCACGACTATATGCATGTCAACTCGCGTCTAGTGCGTTTATGTGAGCATCCTGCTGCCCGCCCCACACCAGGTCACAGGCTTACGGAGCTCCAGCACCACGCTATGCATATCATGATATCTAAAATCTCGTGCGAGCGAAGCTTCAACACGATTTTGTGCACACACAAATTTCTCGTACGAGCAATGCTCCAGTACGGCTTTTCATGAGAATAAATCAGTAAACTTGAGTGCGAGTAAGACTCTAACACTCTTTTTATTCATGTAAATACCATAGGTGGCTTAATCTTAATAAAACATCTTTTTAAAATAGTAACCGATACAAACCGGTACCTTTTCGTAAAATTCACGAAATCAACAGCCCACCTATGTGTATATTTGCTTAAATCAAAGCAATATATTCATATAAAGCATTAAAAACATGAAATCATGCAATTTACCTGCCTTACTACCCTTTTTGTAAATTTTACTCCTATGGGCAAAATCGTCTTTTTTCTTTATTTATCTAAGCCCCGATTTTCGTAAAAATTATTATTTCGTTTACTAGATACTTAGATAAATTCTAAGCCCTGTAAATACCCTCAAAATATGTATAGGCATCTCTATGCACTTACAAAATTCCCTTACCTCGATTCTCGTCGAGTCTGACCTTTCCTTTTCCACTGTTGTCACATCGCGCAGTCCGATCTGCTCCCAATCAAACCTCCGGAACTGCGTAATAATATTCCTCAGGTCAGATATTATACAACTTAATTGTATTTAATACTTTCTGGGCTTAATTTAAATCATTGAGCCCATTTACCCCTATTGGGCTCGATTGCACCTTAATGGGCCTTAATCGGCCTTAAGCCCGTTTATACTGTTTAAATCCCTTCTTCGGGTTTACTGGGCTCATTCAGCTTACCAATAATTATCGGGCTTCGTTCCAAACTCATTGGATAGCCCGTATACTATTTACGGTAATTACGTTGTAATTCCGATTAATATTTCTTTTATACAGAATTAATCCGTAAAATAATTGAAACTCTGTATTAAAGGACTCTAATTGCCGAAATTAAACTGTACTTACCCGATACGATGCGGGATATGAAAATCGGAGCTCAATCGGCTCTCGTTCGGGCTTTATCGTCGAACTGCACAATTATTATATTTAATCCCGGGTTACTCTTCGATTAAATATAATTTAAATAAATTTCTCGGAAATCAATTCGGTCACTTTTGACCTCATATTGACTTACCCGAAGTCCGGTGTATCCCCGAAAATCCTTTCCCTTTTTCCTTTTCCTCTTTTTCTCCTTTTTTCCTCTCTTTTTGGCTGAACCGGTTCGGTCCGGTTCAGACCGGTTCAGACCGCCGGTTCAGCTCGGTCCGGTTCGGTTCAGTTTTGGTAGGTTCAGGCCGGTTCGACTGGTTCAATCCCCATTTGCTCATTCCGGTGCCGTCCGACCGGTTCCCAGTGCGATTTCGGTGCCGTTCGGCTCGGCTACACCTGGGCATTCAGAATCGGGCCTCGGTTGGGGTCGAAACGCGACTATCGTCGGCGAATTCCTCCTTCTCCCCCGAGGCTGTCTCCTCCCGATCCGGCGGATTTCGAGTGTTTCGCCGGCCGGTACTGGTCTCAAAAGGACCGGCTCCTCCTCCTGATCACGCTGGTACCCGCCGTTTGCCCCCAGCTGCCGTGGATCGCCGGTACCGACTCCGTTTTCCCCGCGGTCTTCTCCTCCTCCGTTCGGTGATCTCCGGCCTCCTGACGGCGCGTCACCGGTGCCATTGGCTTCGCCGGCCTCTCCTCTTGCTGCTCGGCCTTTCGTCGGAGGCCGTCGGTGCCCGGTGGTGGGTCGTCGGTCGGCCACGCGCAGTCCCCCTCTCCGTTTTCCCTTTTCTTTCTCTCTCCCCGACGTTTTACAGATTTCTCTCTTTTTTTTTTTACAATTATTATTTTATTTAACAATTTATTTTATTATTAAAATATTCATTAAAATAGTCTTAAAAAGATCTGAAAATATCTACAAAATTAATATTTTATTCCAAACAATTTAACTTAATTTAATTTATTTTATTTATTATATTTTTAACTATTTTTCGGGTATAATTTCTTCGTATTTTCAGGATATTATCCCAAGTGACTTTTCGGTATTTCTAAAAATTTCGGATCTTGATCAATTGGACTCGAAATTGTATAATTCCTCATTATAGATCAAGATATTCTAAATCTTTATTTTTAATTAAATTTCTTATCGAATTTATCCCGACTTTCGGTCTTTTGACAGTTTTGCCCTTGCGCGTGTTCGGGATTAATTTAACCCGACTTCCCTTCACGAATATTCATTCATTTTATGATTTGAATCCTTATTTTCAGTCCGAATCCCATTCCTTTAAATTTGTGAACTTTTTTCTACCTCATAAAATTTACGATTTAATTTCGGGTCTTACAAATCTCCCCCACTTAAGGAATTTGGTCCTCCAAATTAGAACCAAGTCATATGAGTCCATGTACAACTCCGGGTACATCTATCGTATAATATACTGTCATCCTCAAGTGACTTCTCCGGAGTGTATTACTACCAAAGGGCTTTAATTAGGGAGATCCTCTTAAACCTTAATACTTTCTCTTTCCTGTTTAATGCCCGAATCAACTTCTTCAATATACTTATATTTGTATTACGCTGAACTGTTGGATCTCATATCCTATCACCTATGCAGGATCTGGATAGTATTTCCGAAGCATCAAAAACTGGGACACATTGTGGGTGCCTGTTAATTCACGTGATAATATCAACCTACAGGTCTTATCTCCCACTTGTCCAATCTCTCAAAATATTTCATCCAGCGCAACTCAATTTACTTTCTTCCAAAAGTTCGTTATGTCCTTATTCTCTTAGGACAAGAAATGTTTCAACCATACTAATTCACCAAAGGTGAATTCCAATACTTGTCTATCTGCTCTGAGGTGTTCTTAATCTCTCATCCTTAACTAAACATCCTCAGAGACTTATTATCCAAAGTCGAAATTAATTCTGTTCTGTCACCCACTTTTTCTTATCCAAATTTGAGGAACAACCCCTACAGCCATACACTGTCTCATATCTTGTTATCCCGATACTCAAGTGACAACTGTCACTATTGACAAATTCAATTTGTAATAACTGATCATCCCAGGAGCATAAAAATCAAGGGCACAAGCTTTCATCGGATCCTCCAGAACTTATACAGTCCATCTCTGACTGACCATCTGTTTGAGGACGGAAAGCTGTGCTAATACTCAGTCGGGTTCCCATAGCTTCCTGAAAAATATTCCCTGAAGTAAGAAGTGAAGCGGGAATCCCTATATAATACCATGCTCACTGGAACGCTACTTAATGTTCCACAATCTTTCTTACACATGAATCCTCATATACACTCTGAGTATTTGGGAATTTCATAACCAGAAAGTGGGTAGACTTAGGCAATCTGTCGGCTATCATCCAAATAGCCTCGTAATTCACCTGGGTTCTCTATAACCCATCATAAAATTCATGGAGACTTGCTCTCATTTTTTGTGCCGTGTCGATATAGGTAGGTGCTGCAATAACTCTGCAGACTTTTAATACTCTACCTTACTCTGCTGACACACTAGGCACTTTTCTACAATCTCTACCATGTCTCTTTTCACATCTGACCACCCATACCCCTTTTCAGAGAATTCAATATATATATTCATTACTTTCCGTATGCACTGTATATCCCGAAGAGTGAGCTTCTGACAACATCACTATCTCATCAACTGTGGTCTTGGGGAGCACTTATACTGTCTCTGAACCTCTCTGTAAATCATTATCACACTCTTTGTGATCTCTGTCACTGTACCCTTCTGAATCTGACCCAAACTATCGACATCCTGCCGATCATCATGCTAAGCCTGTCAAATCCGGGCACTCTCATCCGGTTCTAGTCTCAGGCTAGCTGTCACACAATCACTGTCATCATCAGAAGGGATTACATCAATACTGAGGCTCATAACTGCTCTAGCAGCTCACGCTCCCTGACCATCATATGCAATACCATCCCAAGGCTCTTTCTACTCAAAGCATCAGCCTTTCCTGGGTGGTACAATTTTCACAATCAAAATCTCTCAGAAGCTCTTACCCACTATGTATTCTCATATTCGTCTCTTTCTGTGAAAAACAGATACTCGGGGCTTTTATGATTAGTGCATATGCAAAATTTCTCATCATGTACATAATAGTACCATATCCCCGGTACAAATACTACCGTTGCCAACTTTAAATCATGGTTAGATAGTTTATTTCATGATTAAGGAGTTGTCTGGCTCCATACTTGACTATCTTCCCATATACATCAATACACAGCTCCTTCATAATTTTGAGGTATCCATACTCACTGAGAACCTCTTGAGCTGTTGGGTATGGTGAAATTAATCACGGTGGTCAGTTCATACTTCACTACACCGAAATTCATGTCACATCTATCATCTTATTTATCATTTCATTCAAGGACCACGTTTTCTTAGTTAAACGTGTCAACCAAGTAGACCATATTGAGAACTCGCAACAACCCATTTGTAAAAGTCATTTCCAATTATTGCTTACAATTTGCCCTGGACTTTGACTTCACCCAACATATCATCAATAATGATGATTACGAATCGGTCCAGGTCAAGTTTAAATAACTCATCGTAATTGAGCTCCACTGCATAATTCAATCGCCTATATCCTTGCCTTATGTACGCATAAGCGTATCAGATCCTTCAAAATTGCTTACGTTTTCAGGTACTAACCTGCGTCATTTCCTTTTCTTATCTTAACGGCTCTTATTAAATTTTACCATGTTAACCTTTATGATTTGTCGAATTTCAATATTCTTATCGTCTTAGTAAAAGTATCCTAATGTTAAAGGTATTTATTACGACGATCGATTTCACGTTATAGGTTATATATATATATATACTTTTAGACGCTGTCAAGTCTTCAGGCGGGGAGGTATTTTGAAATACCTTTATTAACCTTTAGACTTAACCACAACTACGTTATATCTCAGTCTCTGTGGTCACAATTTATATTCGCTACTAATTGCTTTAATCCTAATGACTCCATATATAAAGATGTTCCTACCTAGCATACGTCTCTTACTCCAATACATCTTGTATACATATCTCAAATATCATCTCCTTAGTGTATCAATCATGAGAAAACTCTTGCCATTATTCATTCCGTGAGTACAATCCTTTACTCCTGTAATTTCAACCGTTGCACCCCTTTTTATCACTTGTCAACACTTACAGTATACTTCTCAGTGATGTTTTCACCACCTGTTTTCAACTTAAAATCTCTATATCCATATTCCGTTAATTAATCCTCCTCTATTGGGGTACTCATTTATCAGCATTGTGCCCAATGATGTAGGCATTCATGCCTTTTACTCACTTATATGCGAATGAAGGCGGTATAAATAAATATGTGGCACCAGGATCAATAAACATATGTACTTCATTATTCATAACAAGTGTGGTATCTTACACCACATCCATGAAACATCAATAGTGTCCTGGTCTAAGACATCCTCTCGCCTTCGTCCAACAACCTACTTTCCTTTTTCTTTTCGGCTATGGCCTCCCTTTTTTACGTTGCAGCTATTCCAACGAAGTTTTTCTCTGTCTCTTTACTTTTCTGTGGGGCGATCTCGCCCAACTCTGTGCAATCAAAATCAATGGTCCGTCTTACCACACTTAACGGCCATTTTCATCAATACAGTGTAGGTATAGACCCACCTTCTGTGGTATCCACCACACATTCTACAGTGATCACACTGCTACTCTGTTTACACTGCTTACAGTACTTACACTGCTACAGTACTTACACTGCAGGTCGGGGTCCTCCAATCACAATACCCCTCAAGAGTGCCAAAATTGGATGCACTGGGGCTTTACCAATTATCTTACTCCATAACTCGTCAACTCTAATCTCTTACCAACTGGTCTCTTTCCTGCTCTGACATCTCTGTCATTCTCTAATTTCTTCTATCTCTATTTTGGCCCTTACTACATTTCCCAATCTCAGAGGCGTGCAATACATGATCTTATTTACCCAACTGTAAATCTGCGCACTGCCTCGGTATAGGTGATATCTCACGGGCCAATCGGACTAAAATTGAAAAGTTAAGCCATTTCATGAACTTTTAGACATCTCGACTGTCACTTTTCATGTGTCGAGGTAATATCTGCCAAGAATATAACTGGGTTTCATACTCATAATCAATTTAGTATTCCTGGGCAGTGTAAGAAATTTTTTCTTTAAATCATATTCGGGATATCCTGTCACCGGAATACATCCAATAAGATTTCTCATCTTAACTCTGGATGTTTAACACTTAAGATGGGTCGAGCGGGTTTCAATCAATGTTCCGCTGCGCCCTCTGATCTCATTCATAATCTGAGCAATTAGCTCCTCAAAATAATTCCCATACTCCGCTTCAATCTCGCGAAGCGTGTCTCAATACTGTCCGATCTCTCTATCGGATTCAGTGGGGCATGCTCAACATTAGCCTATATTTCAATCTCATCTCGATTCTCATGGGTCAACTCAGCACGACTTAGCAGACTTAGGTCTACCTCTACGACCTCTGCCTCGTGCACTATCTCATCTTGAGTCTCATATCATGACTCATTTGATTCTCAGACCGATCTCTACGGCCTCGAGCATGTGTACTCGTCTCTCTACCATAGCGGCTATCAGTTATAAAAACTATATTTTTGCATTCAAAACAAAATTCTTAGCTGCAATTCCATCTTGATATACACAATTGTATCTAAACAATGCACAGTACATGGGGATGTAAATTTACTTAACCACTAACACCGTCTCATATCAGGCCAACTCTGCTCTGATACCATTAAATTTGTCACGACCCAAATTACCTAAAAATCCCTACAAATTTTTCGCTTTTTCATTTCCTTACTCGTCGTGAACCTTTACACTACTAAACAGTTGGGCTATGATTCGGTGTTAGTCACCTCTCCCATATTTACCATTCAATTTATTTAAACTGAATACATCCCCAATATTGCATCATATATAGTACTGTGCATCTATATGTTCAGATACGAAATTATACAAATGTGTATACCTGATATTGATAAGAAGTAGCGGATAACCGAATTACGAAGCTATTGTCGCTCTCTTCTACTGAGTGTACCCTGTGGGGTGAAAAATGAAAGGGTGAGCGAAACGTGCTCAGTAAGGCAATAATGTAAGCAGGTAGATAACTATACTATCTACGTGCTGATAATGTCATGATGTAAAAATCGTTTATTTTCGGAGCATGAGGTAAGATTAAAACAATGCCACATGAATGTATATATCATATACAAGAAATCATGAAATCGACATATAAATCACACATGAAAAATCATCATGTATGACATCTCATGCTCGTCACATTAAAACTCATTTGTTTAATCACAAACTCATCACTTTGAAACTTATTTGTTTCATCATAAATTCATCTCATTTAAAACTCATTTATTTCATTATAAACTCTCACTTTAAAACTCATTGTTTCATTATAAAACAACTTCATCAAGGTCAAACCCATCTCTCGGGAATACCTTGATTCATCAAATCAAATCTCTTTTAAAAACATAAATCGGGACTACCCCTCCATCGGGTTTGTCCTGGTCTATCTAGACCGTATGATATCATGTGAGGCATGTAGGTTACTGTATGAAAAATCGAGAACTATGGCCATACTATGTCCCTGTGATCCCAGGCACACGGATCCCGGTGTGCGGGGTATCACAACTGCAACGGGAGGTGGGGTCAAGTCCTACCCGCCAGAATATCGAGTAACATCGTAGAGTCATCATGACTGCACGGTACAGCGTACTCCGTGTGACATACACGGTACATCGTACTCCGTGGACCCATATCATAGTCTGGGGGTGCCTGCCGTAGGTCTTATCCAGCCCAATACTATGTCGATAACCAACCCATGTCTCAAAGTATATGTGCGAGCATCTCAACTCTCTGTGACACACAGTCTACAGGAGGCTTCCGCACGACTATATGCATGTCAACTCGCGTCTAGTGCGTTTATGTGAGCATCCTGCTGCCCGCCCCACACCAGGTCACAGGCTTACGGAGCTCCAGCACCACGCTATGCATATCATGATATCTAAAATCTCGTGCGAGCGAAGCTTCAACACGATTTTGTGCACACACAAATTTCTCGTACGAGCAATGCTCCAGTACGACTTTTCATGAGAATAAATCAGTAAACTTGAGTGCGAGTAAGACTCTAACACTCTTTTTATTCATGTAAATACCATAGGTGGCTTAATCTTAATAAAACATCTTTTTAAAATAGTAACCGATACAAATCGGTACCTTTTCGTAAAATTCACGAAATTAACAGCCCACCTATGTGTATATTTGCTTAAATCAAAGCAATATATTCATATAAAGCATTAAAAACATGAAATCATGCAATTTACCTGCCTTACTACCCTTTTTGTAAATTTTACTCTTAGGGGCAAAATCGTCTTTTTTCTTTATTTATCTAAGCCCCGGTTTTCGTAAAAATTATTATTTCGTTTACTAGATACTTAGATAAATTCTAAGCCCTATAAATACCCTCAAAATATGTATAGGCATCTCTATGCACTTACAAAATTCCCTTACCTCGATTCTCGTCGAGTCTGACCTTTCCTTTTCCACTGTTGTCACATCGCGCAGTCCGATCTGCTCCCAATCAAACCTCCGGAACTGCGTAATAATATTCCTCAGGTCAGATATTATACAACTTAATTGTATTTAATACTTTCTGGGCTTAATTTAAATCATTGGGCCCATTTACCCCTATTGGGCTCGATTGCACCTTAATGGGCCTTAATCGGCCTTAAGCCCATTTATACTATTTAAATCCCTTCTTCGGGTTTACTGGGCTCATTCAGCTTATCAATAATTATCGGGCTTCGTTCCAAACTCATTGGATAGCCTGTATACCATTTACGGTAATTACGTTGTAATTCCGATTAATATTTCTTTTATACAGAATTAATCCGTAAAATAATTGAAACTCTGTATTAAAGGACTCTAATTGCCGAAATTAAACTGTACTTACCCGATACGATGCGGGATACGAAAATCGGAGCTCAATCGGCTCTCGTTCGGGCTTTATTGTCGAACTGCACAATTATTATATTTAATCCCGGGTTACTCTTCGATTAAATATAATTTAAATAAATTTCTCAGAAATCAATTCGATCACTTTTGACCTCATATTGACTTACCCGAAGTCCGGTGTATCCCCGAAAATCCTTTCCCTTTTTCCTTTTCCTCTTTTTCTCCTTTTTTCCTCTCTTTTTGGCTGAACCGGTTCAGTCCGGTTCAGACCGGTTCAGACCGCCGATTCAGCTCGGTCCGGTTCGGTTCAGTTTTGGTCGGTTCAGGCCGGTTCGACCTGTTCAATCCCCATTTGCTCATTCCGGTGCCGTCCGGCCGGTTCCCGGTGCGATTTCGGTGCCGTTCGGCTCGGCTACACCTGGGCATTCAGAATCGGGCCTCGGTTGGGGTCGAAACGCGACCATCGCCGGCGAATTCCTCCTTCTCCCCTGCGGCTGTCTCCTCCCGATCCGGCGGATTCCGGCGGTTTCGTCGGCCGGTACTGGTCTCAAAAGGACCGGCTCCTCCTCTTGATCACGCTGGTACCCGCCGTTTGCCCCCAGCTGCCGTGGATCGCCGGTACCGACTCCGTTTTCCCCGCGGTCTTCTCCTCCTCCGTTCGGCGATCTCCGGCCTCCTGACGGCGCGTCACCGGTGCCATTGGCTTCGCCGGCCTCTCCTCTTGCTGCTCGGCCCTTCGTCGGAGGCCGTCGGTGCCCGGTGGTGGGTCGTCGGTCGGCCACGCGCAGTCCCCCTCTCCGTTTTCCCTTTTCTTTCTCTCTCCCCGACGTTTTACAGATTTCTCTCTTTTTTTTTTCAATTATTATTTTATTTAACAATTTATTTTATTATTAAAATATTCATTAAAATAGTCTTAAAAAGATCTGAAAATATCTACAAAATTAATATTTTATTCCAAACAATTTAACTTAATTTAATTTATTTTATTTATTATATTTTTAACCATTTTTCGGGTATAATTTCTCCGTATTTTCAGGATATTGTCCCAAGTGACTTTTCGGTATTTCTAAAAATTTCGGATCTTGATCAATTGGACTCGAAATTGTATAATTCCTCATTATAGATCAAGATATTCTAAATCCTTATTTTTAATTAAATTTCTTATCGAATTTATCCCGACTTTCGGTCTTTTGACCGTTTTACCCTTACGCGTGTTCGGGATTAATTTAACCCGACTTCCCTTCACGAATATTCATTCATTTTATGATTTGAATCCTTATTTTCAGTCCGAATCCCATTCCTTTAAATTTGTGAACTTTTTTCTACCTCATAAAATTTACGATTTAATTTCGGGTCTTACATTGCGTCTTACGTTTCGAATTGAGTCAATTTAGGTCAAAAAATTTGGATTGTGAAAATCTTTCAAATTTGATATTTGGATTATTTGGATTGAGATTTGTTTAACATTCAAATGGTTAAGTTTTAAAGTTGAGGGACTTACAATAATGAAGTAAGATCTCATTCTCAAACAGCATACAAAATCTTTCTGAAATGAAACACGTAGTCCTCCTAGATGAGATGAGTGTTTAGTATATGGGAATAGAGGAGAAGAAGGAAATGATGACCGGGGCGAAGGTAAGAGCTTCGCGATTAGTCTCAATTCACAGTGAGGAATCTAAAGGAAGGTTAATAATGGTGGTCTGAATATTCGAGCAAGCTTACTAGCTCATGAGGAGTTGAGTAGAGTGAGCTACGTGAGAGTTGAAAGGTTGGAATCAATTTTCCACTCCTTTGCTCCCTTTATATCTGTCTGTCTTCCATACATGCCAGCTCTACATGGCAAAGGGGACATTCCTATTTTGACAGTACTCAACTCTGTCAACTTGGTAGGTGGTGAGATGTCATTGTGCACCAAGAGTGCTTGCTGTGAGCGAGTTGTGTTTTCTTAGACGAATTGAACTTGCTTGGTATGCAAGGTTTGTTTGCTGAAACTGAGTAGACAATTGTGCTTTTAAACTTTTCTACATCTAACTTGAGCCTTAATGGTCTAACAATTATCCCTTCGATCAACTCAGAATAAACGAATTTGATATTTAGATCCATTTCAATTTCAAATTAAATGCTCTCGCTAGCTAAATAAAGATGACATTCACTCCTCAGCCCGACCTTTCATTAATTTGAAAATCCTGCCAACAGTAAAACGTGCATCCAAGAAACTGAAATCCAGAAAGCAAGATCATTTGTGTAACTATGGGTCTCAAACTCAACCAATAAAAGTATAGCAATTGAAAATGAGTTACCTACATTCCTTTACAGGAAATCACACCCACATCCAGACGATGAGATTCCTTTTGCATACCAATCATATCTTGAAAATATACACTTCTGTCAAATAAGTTTAATCAACTGGGAGTCAAGAGATATGATGCCAGAAATAAATTAAGAGAAAGATAGTCTGATCCGAAGATAGTTAAAAGATATAGTCAAATAAATTATGCTTTGTCATGTCCTCTAGAGAAAAATAAAAGAAATATAAATAAAGAAAACATTCAGAGAAATATATTCACATTAGCCGGTTCATCGCACTAAAGAGTAACCAAAGGTTAGGCTTCCAGCTATTAAAGCAAATATTGTCGTAGTTTGCAGCATTAAATCAGTTCTAAGGAACTGAAACCTTACAAAAGAACAGAACAATTTGAATGAATTGAAAAAGCAGAACAAAATCATTTATACGTTCCCAGTGAACGATCCAAATTTTTTGCTAATTCTTTAGCCTGGAAAATGTACTCGTCCAGCGACGCAAAGAAAGTTCATGATGAATCCCTCCTCATGCTAGATAAACAGATTAAACATCATATTATCAGTATACAAAGAATCACGTAGACTTGTTCAAGTATCAAACTATCCATCCAATCCCGAAAACTGATCCATTTTTTGAAAGGTTCGGATAAAAATATTAAACTTATTAAATAAGTTTAGTTATTAAAATCGAGACCTAAAGTGCAAGCTCTATCATGCTCGCTAATTATAACTTTTAATTTTTTTAAGATATTTTTATTACTTTTATTTTTTTGGTGCAATTTATTTTGATCTTGTATTATTTTATACTTTTATTTAAATTTTCATATTTCTTGTAATTTTTTTGTAAGAATTTATTTAAACTTATTATTTTATACTTATCAACTATTATGTTTTTATGAACAAAAAAAACTATTATGTATTTTAGTATCTTTTATATTAAAAAAATAATAATAGTATTTTTGACGAATTTAAATAGGTTTGGATTTATTCATTACATATAAAAACGAATTCAAATAAAAAAAAAACTAAATCCAAAAAATTAGACTTAATCAAACTTTTAGACTCACTTAAATCACTTAAAACTTCCTTAAATCTGACTCAAACTCGATCTGATCCATGAACACTTCTAGTTCATCGTATGAAGCCAATAATCTAGACTGAAAAGTTTTATACTATGAAAAAAAAAATCAATGAAATATAAATTGGTATACAGGCGTTTTGATGTTTAAACTTCGTCCGCAGAATTATAGGGTTGACAAATGCATATACTTCCTTTAATATGGCCCTCCCCAGTGAATTTTAGCAACTCATTCTCGTGTATTAAGATGTTCCCATCACTGATGGCTTTCTATTGATTACACTCATAAATGATGTGATTCAACCACAAAGCAAGAGTCATTTTCTTTACCATCAAAATATGGCCTTTGCTCCTAACTACTCTACGCCACTACCTCATCACCATAATCTCTTGGAATCAATACTTTTTTTTTTCCTAATAAACCCTGTGGCTTCTATGATCTTCTTCTTCTTCTTCTTCAATCCTGTCTTTAATTTCCCTAAATATCTATTTATATTTTATAGATTCCACAAAAATTCAGCACTTCTTTGGCCCTCTCCCTCCGAATCGTAATGGATTCCTGCTTTCCAATGGACTGTTGGAAGCAAGTTGTACCCTAAATCATGCATAAATTGACTTTTATGTCATTATTTGTAAAATATTTTTTTCTCGCATACAATAAAAGTTCTTTTTTATATAAAAAATACACAAATATACAAAATTCTTTTGCTTAAAAGTGAAAATATAATCATTTAAACCAATTCTCAAAATAGAATCATTTCATTATTTGGAACCAAGCAAAATAAACATAAAACCCTTTTAATGGAATTTTGCAAACTCTGCACCTGAAAAATTAGAAAACGAATAAAACAAAATCCAGGGCTTAAACGTAAACGACAAGAGTGTTTTGAGCATTGGGCAAGTGGAAATTTCTATGGCCCTTATTGCTACAAAGATCCCAAAGAAGTGAACTTTATATATCAAATATTCAACTTGAATCAGTTGGTCACCACTAGAGATCACTGATGCTATTCAAACCACAAAATACTACGCAAGAAAATATCTTTTGTTGCGTGTAAGGCATGCATAATCCCAGACTGTTAAAGCTCCAAATCCGAACAAAGGCAAAAATGAAAAAGAAAATAAAGAGAAAAAAAAAAAAGCACACACACACACAAGGAATATGATCATGCCCTTCAAGTTGAAACCTGAAGTGAAGATGCTTCATTGTCACAAAATTTATTATCAGCATACGGTTGCCAACAAATCACATGAAATTTGAGGGGAAGGGGTAATTTAGGAAAAACAAAAATAGACGGAGAGCTGGATTTACGAAAATTCCAATTCTACCCACAGTAGAGAGAAAGGACAAATTCCCAGACATACTAATACAGCCGGGCCCACCTCTCCGGTCCAAATTTTTAACATCAATGGCCCTACATACCATAACTTTTCCCCTTTAGAAAAAAGAAATAAAATAACATAACAGAAGCAAGGAAAAATTACCAAAAATTAATCAAAGACAAGCAAGTGATAACCAGACCTTTTCACTTCCGAGTCTTTGTACCTCCAGCAGGCTTCTTATCCTCCTTTCCAGGAATAAACCTTGGGAGATTCAAAAGGGTATTGACACGAGAAACTCCTTCAAGGGCAGACCACTCTATTCCTAATTCTGAATTCATTTCCTCCTGCTTTGAGGTATCTTCATACCCTACTGGGACTGCTTCTTTACCAGTTCGAATGGTCCCAGACCGGTTGAGACTGGTTAAGACATCACGATTATTGTCTTTCTCACTCTCATTGTCTACTTGGTCCATTGAACTTGGCTGCACTTTGGTCTTCGCATTGGTAGCAGTAGATAAATTGTTTGAGTTAGGATCAAGGAAGAGGCAAACAACAGCACAATCATCAACTTTCGAAGTTGGGTATTTGTATCTCCAAGCTCGAACTGCTGACTCAACCAAGGCTCGAGCAGCAAAGGATCGTGCAGGGGCAGATGCTACAATATCTACAACTTCTTTGTTTGAAAGAACATCCCAAATCTGCAAAATATTGATGCAAACCTTAGATATGAAGAGATTGACTCCAATTCCATTTTAACATTTAGAATAAGAATTCATATTGGCTCCTTTATGTTACCCCATCTGTGGCCAAGACAATAAATTCATCCTTCTCTGATAGCCAACGATAAGATATATCAGGCACAGAGATCAGGCCAAAATTCTTAAGGCAAAAGTCTCCAAATGCCCGAGCCATGGCAAGGCCAGGTGAATCATTGTTTGGCAGCCAAACTCGAGCAACCTCAGGTTCATCATGAAGAGCAAAGACACGGCCTTTACATTTTTGGATTCTCTCTGCTTCCGCTTTAGAAGGAAAGAAAAGGAGCTTTAGCATGAGCTTCATATTAAGAAGTACAATAATAAGTAACAAGAAGAAACCAATCAGACTAGAGCAGGAAACTTTATTTTTTTTTCTTGTGCATTCTGTTTAAGGTCAAGAGTATAAAAGCAATTTGGACTAATGATGCTCAATTCAACAGTTTATATTATCACCATACTATTTTATTATCGTCATTTTAGAAAAACTACAAAGATTTGCTTTTGCAATCAATTCTTTGTTTGTTCATCTCGACTCTGGAAAATTTCCCATTGATTGCAAAATCAACGACATCTATCATCAAAATAAAAAATCTAGTTTTTACTAAACTGCTTCAATTACTCATAACACGCATGGTCATCATGTTTATGAAACCTTTCAACACTTTCTAGTCCTATTAATTTCATCATAACTATTATCCTCATATGCAAATAAATCAGTTTTGCATGTATGCATTTATTCTATATGCACTCAGGCTTTCCATTGTCTTCCCACTATTGCAATCAGCATCTCCTATTAGCTAAATCCACTAATCTTAGATAACTGTATTATATTCTAGGCTTATACAGTTCTAGCCTTTCTATAACTCTTCAAACACCTGTAACAAAATCCTCAAATACAACTAATGTTTTCGAAGCTTCCTCACCAATCATGAAACATATCCATACAAGTTTTAAGATATTTCAGCCTTGCCTAACCGGTCTAACAAGATTTATGATGCTTATTTATGTGACCAATGTAACAATATAGCTAAAAAAAATGCACTAACATAAGAGAGAGAGAGACAGAGAGAGAGAGAGAGAGAGGAAGAGTTTTTTTGGCTGGCAAACCAAATAGGACTAGAAATAATATCATGTTCTCTCAGCTGTTTAAAGCTCAACAGCTTCCACTAATGAAGACCGCACAGAGAATAGACATGGAAAACATAAAGAAAACTATAGAAATGAAAGGTTACAAGAAATTTAAGATGGATCAATCAGCAGAAAGCACAAAGAGGGACCTATGGATGCAAGGTGATAGTGAAAACAAGAAATACAATGGAGGGCTCTAAATGATTATGTTATATGTGCTGACATACACAAGATGAACAATTCAAATAGCATTTTACAATGCCTTCCTTTTTTCTCCTATCTTAACAATAGATGATGAGTTTTGAGAAAAACCAAACTGATGGCACACTCACGATGCACACAAGGGAACATAAAAGAGAAAACGAAGTAGAAGACAAAACTTAGCATAAAATGTCCAAAAATCCAATGTTCCAAAAAGAGAAGCACTATTGCTTTCACCTATCATAATTTCTAGTCTGAACCTCAACAAAAATAGACATATATATATATATATATAGCATGAATGTAGTTGCACATATGCATGCACTTTTACATGATTAAAAACAAAATAACAGACCTGGAAGATTTGGTTTGAGATCAACAGTTAACTGAACTGCAGTAAGTGAATTGTCTTTGTCCCTTGTACCCAACACAGCTCTGGAGTCCCCAACATTTCCTATAACAAGATATGGACCCTAAACAAAGAGTCAAGAGAATAAAGATTAACAAATAATAAGGACACATATCATAACATGGTTTTTCAAATAAAGCTATTAAAAGTTGCAGCTATATACCTGCTTGACCAAAGTTACAGCTGTCGTCCCACTGCAAGAGCAATCAATATTGGCATGCATTCTAAGTTCCTTATCCATCACTTTGAAAGCCTTCAGAAAAGACTCTTTAAGTGTCTGAAAGATCTCAGGATGCTTTTCTGTTTCCTCAAGATCTACAGAGGCCCTAGATTCCTCATCAGCTGATACAAAAACGGTATCTTCAGAGTTCATGCTTCCTGAAGTGTTCAAACTAATCTCTCTAAGAACATCTTCACTGGATATATTAATTTCCCAGTGAGCACTCAGTTTTAAGGGAAGATGGTCCCTCACTCTCTTTGCTACCATATGACCATAGGGACCATGGCCATCAAAAACACCACAGAAAACTGTATCTGTTCTTGAGCCAAAATTCTGGGAAACAACAGCCACAGATAGTGAAAAAAAGGAATGTGATAATGCAGAAGAACAATATTTTATACAACGAGAATTGGTGATTTGCATACAGATATATTATTACTATACCCTCTATTCTTTTCCATTCAAATAAGAGGATATATGTTCCAGGGATAAAGCAAAAGTTGATGCCTTGGCCTTCTTCCCTAACAAACGGTCAAGCTTCGAAAAGAGTTAGAAACCTTCTTTCATTATCAAGTCTAAAGACATTAACATCACCAATCTTTACATCCTCCTCTAGACAACAAAAAGCTTAAGTATGTTCTCACTATCTAGAGTCAACTACATGGATTATATTGCACCCAATACTCTTTTTTTGACCATATTGTCAATAATCTTTAAAAAATTGATGTCTTATTCTACAGTTTCCAACCAAATCCTTTTTGGTCTTCCTCTCCCTCCCTTAAAATTGGAATCTACCATGTATTCTGCTCCGTCAAGAAAATAAAGATAGGTATCCTAAAACAATGAGTTCCAAGGTGCATTAAACATATGGTCCCCAAACACAGACAGATGTAGCAAATTCAAACTAGAAAAAACAAAGAAGAGTTTAAATTTGCCACCAGGGAAGTATCATTTCATGTAGAAACTAAATGATTGGATAATTTTCCTAAAAGGAAGTGGAGAAGTTCCAGCCAATTAATATAAAAATGTTGCCTTTCCTCTAATTAGACAGCTATGAAGATACGTATACAAGGAATTTAACCAAAAAAAAGCTACTTAAACAAAAAGAAAAAGGAATTATAAATTAACATTAAATTAAACAAACATTGTAGACATTAAAAGATACCAAGAAATAATAGCACAACACCATGGGCTGGCAAGCAACGAGTTGCTTGTTTTTAAAGCTATTCAAGGAAACAGCACAAATAAAGCTCAATATATTAAATGAACATAGCTTGACCAGTTTGACAGAAACAAGATTCTAATGAAAAAGGTAAACTAACATGTGAAAATGGATAAAAGGAGCTAACCTCCCAAACAATCATGGCATCCTGGTTGGTTCCTTTCTTGCCTTGTTGAGTAAAGAGTGAAGAAACATCACTGGACCCATTCAAGAACAACCTCCCTGGAATCCTATGCAAGGGTTCTTCCTTCCGGTAGTCAAATGAATTCCGAGACCCTGGTCTCCTCCATGAATTCCTCCTCTTATGCGCCAGATGAGGAGACGACGGCGAACCAGGGACAGGGCTCCTGCTTTCTGCAGATAAGCAGGACCCCATTCTGAGGGCCCTGATAATGCTTAATATGCACTCCAGACCAGCAAGACAAGCACAACCCCTATTTTCAGTAGACGGATCCGTCAGAACTTGTGGTGATAAATCCTTAAACAAACCTGTTCAAACTTTCCAGCTAATGTGCGTTAATCCACCAAATAGCCTTCAATTTTTCAATCCTTCTTACCAAATCTCAGAAATTCCATCTGAATTCAGAGCTAAAAATCCAATTCACTAATTTGTTCTTCAATCTCTTTAAATTCTAATCTTCAAGCAACCCTTTTGAAATCACAGCCAAAAGCAATTATTCCTTCGAGTTTCCCATCAAATCACTGGAATATTGACCTTAAATGAAAGTTGACAGATACGCTTTTCCACTTTCAATTTAATGATCAGATCAACCACATTCAATCTCGTAAACTGCTCCCAATAAAAACAAAAATCGCAAAATCAACCAACAAAGCCATAAAAACCCAAAGAAAATTTGGTTTCTAAAGCTTTCTAATTTACAAAAGAGAAAAAGTGAACCTTTTGATTGATGCAAATAAATGATAAAAGGAATCTTGACTCCTTTTTTTCTTAATCAGATAGCAAATAACAAAAAAGCTGAAAAGGCATAAGTATCGAAAAAGGAGATCTATGGATGCAAATCTATGAGAAAGAAGAAAATATATGGAATTTTTAATTCTACATTCACTACTCCACCTAAATGGTAACACTAGCACACCCTTTTAATAAACAAGCCCAAAAGTTGTCCAAAAAATTTAAGACAATAGAGAGTCCTATAATTCTCACCAGAGACTACCCAATAGAGCAAAATTTTTCAGCAGATCAACAGAAAAGCTGATCAAAGCCAGGGTCAAGATCAGCCAAAAAAAAGACCCAAGAATTGGAAGCTAAGGAATGTGAAAGGGCAACAAGAGAGAGAGGGTAGTTTGAGGGAGAGCATGAGGATACTGAAAATGGGTAGAGAGAGAAACAAGGAGAGAGTGAAAGAGGAAGGAGAGATTCTAGAGAGAGTGTGTGAAAGTTGTTTAGAGAGAGAAAGAACAACACTGGGTTGAAATCAAAGAAAACCCTGCGAGAAAAAACCGCAACCGCTAACAGCGAACTCCTCCTGTATAAGAAATAACTAGTTTTAAACCGGAAATATATTCATCAATAATAATAATATATATAAATATTATAATATAAATTACTAAATTTATAAAAAAAAATTATATTTTTTTCATTTTTAATTTGTATATTACAATATAATAATGTAAAAAATTATAAATTGAATATAGTTATGCAAATTTTCTAAATATTAAATAAAACTAATATTATAGTTTATTAAATTAAAGAAGTATATATAAAAAAAATTTCATAATTTAAAGAAATTAAATTTTTCTCATCTATAATTTTTTTTAAATAGAGATTCTTTAATGAATTTTTATTAAGTTAAAAAAAGTGCAAATGATTCTTGAGAATTTTTTGAATGATATGTCACTTTATTTATCTATTAAATTTCACATATTATATAAAAATATAACAAAATTTATCCCCTAAAATTGAAATATTATTTAGGTTTGAATTAACTTTTTCAATTTATAAGCTAAACCTTTTTTTGTGCAATATTGATATATATTAATTCATAATTATTCATAATTAATTTTTTTCTTTAAAACTTAGTATCAAATATTTTGAATTTAAAACAATTTTTGAAAAGATAAATCAATATATATTTATATTTTATGTTCTAGTGATATATCTTTTTAAAAAAAAAATTAGATTCAAAAATAAAATATATTGATTTATATTTTTTAAAATATAAAATATATTTATTTATTTTTTAAAAACTCGAGAAATCTAGTGTATCTTCTACTATTTGTTCAGGGATAAGATATAAGAATTTTTGAATTAAAATATATAATTGATTTAAGAAGATAGTTAATTTATTTGTGATTTTAATGTATATATATGAAACATGACAAAAAAAGATAGTTTATTATTTTTTATTTTAATATCAAACATGTCAATGTTTTAGATTATCTACGTAGGATGTTTTCCTTATGGCCAAAAGATTTAATTTCTATATATTTATATAAAATTATTAAAATATATAATTTTTAAGTTTTTAGATTTTAGATAATTTATTAAAAATTTTAAAATTAGATAAATGATATGGTTTCATCTTAACTTTCAAGAAGTATGATTTGTTGTTTTCATGACTCCTTGTGTCACGACCCATTTCCATCCTCTTCACTCGAAAATCACCATAAATTTTTCACTTTTTCATTTCCTTTCTCAGTCGTGAACAACTCTCACCGATAACAGTTGGGCTATAAATCAATATTAATCACCATTACCATTCATCTTTCAGTTAATCAAGAGCAAGCACATGCATTTAAAAATTTAAGTTCTTCATTTATACATATTTACTAACACTTACATCCCCATATTACAATTCAAAAATAATTACTGTGCTATTACATGTTTAAATACAAAAAGAATTCTTGTGTGTATACCTCTTGGGATGGAGAGTGGCGGATATCCGAATACAACACTTCAGTCCTTCACTAGACTACTATGTGCGTTCTGTAGAGGGGGGAAAATGATAGGGATGAGCAACCACACGCTCAGTAAGGTCATAATGCAAGCATAGTAGATATCTACACTATCTACATGCTTATAATATCATGCATAAAAAAATCATTTATCTCCAAAGCATGAAGAATTATTAAAACTATGTCACATGTATATACATATATCATGTACTGAAAAACATGAAAATAGGCATGTAAACATGGAAAAGATCATCATATAAAACATCTCATGATCATCATAATAAAACTCATCATAAAAAGGAAAACTTATCACAAAACCATCCCTCAGGATTTAGCACTTTCTCAAAACATATCGAAACTCATCATAAACAGCAATACCATCTCTTTAAAAACATCCATCGATGCTCGACCCCTCCCTCGGGTTTACCTTGGACAACACAATTCATGATCGGTATATAAAACCATGTGATATCATGTGAGACAAGTGGTCACTATATAATTGAGGACTCTGTTGGCCAACTGTGTCATTATCATCCCAGACCACACGGATTCCGATGTGCGGGACATCATGCTGGAACAGAGGTGAGTTAGTCATTCGCCAGACTTTCAAAGCAACATAATAACCTCACGGTACAGTGTACTCCATGTGATATACACGGTACAACATACTCCATGGACCCATATCATGGTTGAGGGTGCCTGCCATAGGTCTTATCTAACTCATGCCATGTATAACCTACTCAGTCTCAAGTGCATGTCCAAGCATCTCATCCATGTGACTAGCAGTATACACGAGGCATCCAACATGGCTCGTGCGAGCATCTCATCCATGTGACACAAAGTCTACACGAGGCATCTAGCACGACTCATTACATATCATAGTGTGAAAAGTCCAATGCGAGCAAAGCTCTAACACGATTTCATGCATCATCATTATATACCCTCATACGAGCAACGCTCCAGTATGGTTTTATGCATAACAAACAATGAGAAAATTAGAGCATAGCTCTAGTACGGTTATATGCATAAGGAAATCGATGGAAAATCCATGTACGAGCAAAAGCTCCAGTACGGCTCATAAAACATCTCATAAATATGATAGGTGGCTCTTTTTCAACAAAACACGTTCAAACCACAGTTAGCATCAGACTCGTACTGTTTCACAGAATTATGAAGTCAATAGCCAACCTATCCGTAGATTTGCTTAAACCAAAGTAATGTATTTCGTAAAAATTTTAAAACATGATGTTTATGCAATTATTAGCCTTACTACCCCTTTTGTAATATTCATTTATAAAACCAACATTATCTATGTTCGAAATCGTTCATATAAATCATTATTTCTTTTCTAGATGATCGAGCAATTTCAAAGCCCTATAAACACCCTCAAAATACGTGCAGCTACCTCTAGAAACTCATAAAATTTTCTTACTTGGAATCGCGTCGAGTGATTCCATTTCCTCAGAGCTGCTCGATCGCGTAATTCGATTCGCTTCCGATGAAATTTTCAGAGCTGTACAATATTACTTATCACATCAATTTAACTCAATACAACATAATTCTCACATTTATTATATTCGATTCGACTTATTAGGTCTATTAACACTTATAAGGCCTCACTTTCTCTTAAGTCCATTTTAATTGCTCTATTCATTTCTCAAGAATCTATTGATTCACACTAAACCGACATTAAGCTCCTAATGCCTCTAGTTCATTATTTCCTTCACTATGGCAATTTATCAAACACCTCTTATGCCCATTTCAAATCATCATCCATTCCAACATATATATTTAACAAAACTATCTTTGAATCATTTATACATGCTTACTAATATCTCTACATGTTTAAATCATCATCAACTCCATGCCATTTCAACTTTCTCTCACTAAACTCATTATAGGTCATTGTTGTTTAAGCATGTATATGAACATTTTAGCCAACATTATATACACCAATCAACTTATCAAAATGTCTACATTAACATATTAGAAGATAGTGTATAGAAATCTTACCTAGCTTGACCTTTTTCCTCTTTTTGCCAAAATGGGAAAAATCTCTTTTCTCCTTCAATCCAAGGTTTGAGTTTCCAATCTTTGACTATGTTGTTCACTCCCCCACTAAGAACAACTTTGCTTAAATGACTTTTTCCTCAAATCTTTTTGGAAGGTAAAGATATCATAGAGTGAGAAAACTAGGTTGATTTTGGGTTAAAATGGAAGATTTTGGGATTTTTGGGGAAGAAGGCTCGACAGTCAGGTCCTTTTTATAGTAATCGCGTTATGAGATCGATCTCCAAGGGTGGAGATCGATCTCCCCTTACTTAAATACCTTTAGAATTTGACAATGCAGGCTAGGGGATCGATCTGCCTCTTGAATGAGATCGATTTGCTCAAAGGGATAGGATCAATCTTTGTTCATGGGGTAGGATCAATCTCGGTCAGACAGAAGGCTTTAGAGATCGATCTGGCCTTAGGAAGAGATCGATCTGGTCCATCCAGAGGCAACTGGAGATCGACCTGTTTTGAGTGAGGGATTGATCTCCCTCTTCCAGAATGCTTGGTATTGTGTTTTCAAGCCATGAGATCGATCTTCCTTGCATACAAGATCGATCTGGCCTTCATCTTGCAGCATTTCAGCTACAATTTTTTCATATTTTCAAAGTCAAACTCATATTTAATCACTTAAACACCCAATTATCAATTCATTTAAACTTAACACTCAAAAGTATCAAATTCTTATGATTCATATATTGTATAACTTGTCTGTACATCATGAAAATCATAAAATTACATTGAAATTCTCGGGCCTTACATTCCTTCCCTCCTTAAAGAAATTTGGTCCTCTAAATTAGAACGAAGTTAATCTGAGAACAACTCCGGGTACTTTTCTTGCATCATACGTTCTAACTCCTAAGTGGCTTCCTTTGGAGTTTGATATTGCCAAAGAATTTTCACTAAGGGAATCGTCTTCAACCTCAGCACCTTCTCTTTCCTATCTAATATCCGAACCGACTTCTCAGCATATAACATACTCTTATTGAGATCCAATGGCTCATATCTTATCACATGTGCTGGGTCTGAGTCGTATTTTCGAAGCATAGAGACTTGGAAGATGTTATGAACACCTTCTAACTTCGACGACAATGCTAACCTATAAGCCTTATCTCCCACTCTCTTCAGAATCTCGAAGGGTTCGATATACCGAGGGCTCAACTTACCCTTCTTACCAAATCTCATAATCCCTTTCGAGGGAGAAACTTTTAAGAATACTGACTCACCCACAATAAACTCCAGTGGTCTCTGTCTCCTATCAGCATAACTCTTTTGCCGGCTCTAAGCTGTTTGCAACCTCTCACATATCAGCTGGACGTTCTCAGAGGCTTGCTGTACTAAATCAAGAGTAAAAATCTGTCTATCACTAACCTCCTCCCATCCAATAGAGGATCGACATTTACGTCCATATAATGCCTCATAAGGTGTCATCCCGATACTCACATGATAGTTATTATTATAGGCGAACTCGGCTAACGGTAGGTGATCATCCCAAGAGCCTCTAAAATCCAGCACACACGCTCTCAACATATCCTCTAGGGTCTGTATAGTCCTCTCTGACTGACCATCTGTCTGATGATGAAAAGCGGTGCTAAAACTCAATTGGGTCCCCATCGCTTCCTAAAAATGTTCTCAGAAATGGGAAGTGAAGCAGGCATCCCGATCAGAAACATTGCTCACTGGAATACCATGTAACCAAACTATCTCTCGAACATACAAGTTCCCCAACTGACTCAGAGTATCGGTAGCTCTCATAGCTAAGAAATGGGCTGACTTCGTCAACCGATCCACAATCACCTAAGGCCTCTTTTGGTATCATGAAAGTAAACGCTTTGCGCTGTAATTTAATTGGGCGCAAAGTATTTACAGTGTTTGGTATTAAGTAAGTAAACCGCAAAGTGATTACGGCTGCAGTCACTTTACAACCAAGTCTGCAAAGTAAAATTTGACACAATTACCCTACCATTCACGCACACAACTCTTTCTCTGCTCTCCCATCCTCACCATCATCAACTCCTTTTTCTGCAAAAAAATCATTGTAGCCACGCACAGATCAACTAACCTCTTCTTTCAGCTGCCAGTCCCCGCGCTTCTGTTTCTGTCTTCTTTCAACTGCCAAACCATTGGACAATTTGGTCATAGTTTCTTCTCCAAAGATTGGCAGTAAGTTAAGGTTCTTTCATGGGGTTTTCTTGTTTATGCTTTTCACCCTTCTGTCTTTTTTTTCTTACTGGTACTGGTTTCTCATTTCCAGGTTTCTCAGAATCCCTCTTATAGCAACATCAGGGCAAGTAAGTTTGCTGCTTCTTTGTTTTATGAGGCTTTATTCACTGCTTTCTTTTCAGATCTAATCTCTCAAGAGTGTTACCCAGTCAAGTCAGGTAATTTTTACTTCTTATTCTTTGTTTAATTTGATTCTGATTGGTTGCAAGTTGAAAAATTGTATGGATAAAATCATTCAATTTAGCTTTGATTATTTTATGATAGTAGTAATGTTATTCAAGAGAAGAAAATGTTAAACAATAGACATTTACAACTGAGAGCCCCCATTTCTGCAATCTATCCTTAGTAGGTAGCCTATTGAGGATAGTCATCTAAGCTACCATAGCATGCTTTGGCCCCTGATGCTGAAACCAGACCAACCCATGTTAAAGTACTTTCTTATGCTTCTGCCTAAGAAATTGCCAAGGGAGATGCGTGCTGAAATCCCCACTTTGCTGTTGAGCTGCTCCCCTTGCAAGGCCCCAAAGCTTGAACAATAATAAGATTGAACAATAATGAAGAAGATCATTCATAAATAATTGATTTTTAAAGAAAATTGTTATAAATTCTAATGGAAGTATTTTTTTAATTTTATTTTTACGTATAAAATATAATCAATTGTCTTTTTGAATAAACAAGTACATTGTTTTTTTTAAAGCATAATGGATTTGTCAATGGTATTGTAATCACTGGAAACGTCTTAGATGACAGTGCATTGTAATAAAAGATGCAGTTGACCTTACTTCAAGTATTACATGTCCTTTTTAGAAATATGAAATTTGCTATACATGGGAAATAAATTAATCAACTGTACATTAAAAAAAAAAACGCATTGCAAAAGACTTTAAAGTATGAAGAAAATTATATATAATTTCTTATTTGTATTAACAAATATATTGTTTTAGTTTGAATATATAATTTTTATATCAAAAGAATAATTTTTACTGTTATATTAAAATTTTCATTCAAATTATTTAGCTGTATAGTCATAATTAAAAAAGTGTCATTAAAATTTATTATTTATAATATATGAGATGATTTTATTGTTCAAAGTCATTATTTAACATTTGGTTTTAGTTTAATAGAAAAATAGCATTAATTTTTCTTTGATATTCCCATCCTATGAAATTAACTACAGAAAAACATAGTAACCATGTGAATCTTTGCTCAAGCAGAAGTTCACCCAAAGCTTAGAAATCAAAAAGCTCAAAATTCTTTCACATTACAAATCCCGAGAAAACAGAGTAGGTAAGAAAAGCTCACTCTTTTGTTTCCAAAAGCTTAATCAATCCAAAAGAGAAAAAAAAAGGAAAAAAATGAACACTACCCATTTTCAGAGATTAACTGATATTCACATGGGTACGTTTAGTTTGTCCCTGTTAAGGACTTTAGTAGAACAACTTGGTATGTTGCAAGATACCCATTTTGATAAGTTCAGAACTTATCAAACAGCCTGTTGTCATTAAAGACCATAAAGTTAAACATGCTTTTGTCGGCTATCTTTTAAAAACCAAACAGCCTGTTGGTCTCTCGGTTACATGAAAAGGTTGTATAATTGTGTGTGGCTCTGGTCAATTTATTTTGGATAATTCTCTTGGCAATAGTAATAAATTGCAAATGATTGATTGATTGAACGAATGGATAAGTCTCACTTGAAAAGGTTGCAAAAATATAAATATGTGGCTCTGTCCAAAATTATGGATAATTCTCCTGGCAATAGTAAAAACTGCTAATAATTAAGAGATTGAAGGACAGATAATGTTTAATCATTTTGGTGTGTGTGTTTCAATGAGAAAAAGCAACAATTTGATTAGGACCTTACACTTTTGTTTCTTGTGGGGCAGCTTTGTGTTCTCTTTGACAGTATACAATGTTGAAATAATGTGAGTCTTTGTGTTTGGACAAGAAATCAATCGTAACAATGCATGTGGTTCCTCTACCTAAGAAAATATTACTTCGTAGATTTTACAGTAGTTGATAGTCAATCCTAGGCCTTATTTTTATGTAATCTTCTTACTGTTTCTTATTCCTAAGAGCTTATGGTTTGATGAAATGTTTACATGTGGCCTTTGTTTGCATAACAATTCTTTAACTATAACTCCAAAAAATCTGCTTTATGGAATTATATTCTAAGTTTCAATTTCTCTGTCTGCAAAATAGCTTATAAATTTTCAATACTTATATTAAGGTTGAAAGAGTAAACATTAAAAAAGTTAATCATTTCTTGGATTATTGGTAATTAGATATGGCAAAGACATACGTAGTGTATGTTGGATACAGACCGGGCATCTATAACAGTTGGCAGGAAGCTTATAGACAAGTCCATGGGTTTAGGGGAGCAACTTATCAATCATTTCCTAATAGAGCCCAAGCTGAACAAGCTTTTCTAGATTATTGGGGATTGAATGAGTATTCTAATACTGAAATACCAAGCGTCGATGCTATTAGGCACCAAGATAGACAGTTAAATGATTAGCAGCGTCATATTATTCAACATCAACCTTCAACTGTTTATTGGTGTCATTTATTAATTGCATTCTGTATTGGTGTTATTTTAACTTTGATTTGTTATCGTAGTAGTTAGTGTAATTGTTTTGATGGTCTTGTAATTTGAATTCTTATATGGATTTTAGGGTTTAATATGATAATGTGCTAGACAATATATATGTATGTTGTTAGTTAAATGATATGTGAACTCGTTATGTTAAATTACTTTTTTTTTGAAAATTTTGGTTAATCACAGAATAGAAGGATTCTCCCAACAACAATATACAATGGTGGCCACTGTCATAGCTTTATGTCTAAAGCTTTTAAACATTATTAACTTGGTCAATGTTTCTCTTCAAGATTGTGGTGTTTTGTTATTGAATATGAGAAAGCGTAAAAGAGGAAGTGATACTAGTTATGAGAGACATGTCATTAGGCAGTTGAATTTTAGAAGGATGGTGTTTGATTCTGATTTGACATTGTTGAAAACATTAGAATGGATAGGCATTGCTTCTATAAACTATGTAATATGCTTCAAACTATTGGTAGACTTGCACCAACAAAAAACATGAATGTTGAAGAAATGGTTGCTATATTCTTGTATATCATTTCTCATCATGCGAAAAATAGGATTATTAAGCGAGAATTCGTTAGGAGTGGCGAGACTATCAGTAGGTAATTTACTATGGTATTACATTCGGTACTCAGGCTGCATTCGATATTGTTAAAGAAGCCAGAGCATGTTCATGAGAATTCCAATGACCTTAGATGGAAATGGTTTAAGGTAATGCATCATTTTGTAATAGTTTTTACGTTCATTTAGAGAACTGTATGAATGAAACTAATCGATGAAATGTTTGTGTCAATTATCTATTGGAAACAATATAACTGTTTAGGTGCATTAGATGGGACTTTTATTAAAGTTAACGCATTGGAGGTTGATAAGCCTAGATACAGGACAAGAAAGAATGAAATTGCCACAAATGTCTTAGGGGTCTGTTATATGCAGTTCATATATATCTTACCTGGATGGGAAGGTTCTACCGCAGACTCTAGGGTTCTTCGAGACGCAATATCTAGAACGGATGGATTGAAAGTGCCTAAAGGTATGAAATCATTATAAGCATATCAATATTTCTTTCTTATCAGAAGGATTGACCTAAGATTTAAAATTTTTTGTTTACCATAGGTTTTTATTACTTGTGTGATGTTGGGTAGACTAATGGAGAAGGATTTTTAACTCCATATCGAGGTCAAAGGTATCATTTAAGCGATTAGAGACAGAATCACACCCCTCGATCAAAAGAAGAGTCATTTAATTTTAGACACTCTAGTGCCAGAAATGTTATCGAGAGATGTTTTGGGTTACTAAAGATGAGATGGGCAATCCTTCGAGAGAGGTCGTGGTATCCAGTGAAAACAAAGGTTAGAATAATTTCTGCATGTGCTTTGTTACACAACCATATAAGGAGAGAGATGTCAGTTGATCCACTTGAGGCTGAATTAACAGAGGGAGTTGTTGAATCCAATCAAGATGCTGACACCATCGCATTCATCAAGTCTTCTCCTGAATGGACAAATTGGAGAGACAACTTAGCACAAGAGTTGTGGAATGAATGGCTTGCTTCTAGGAACCGAAATTAATCTATGTCGTATTGTGTTGTTTGTTTCAATTTGAACAACCTAAATGTGTTTGATTTGTGTGATTTATCATAAATGGTTGTACTTGTTTCTGATATTTCTTTGCATTCAAACTACTTAAACTAGACATTTGTAACAGTTGTTTATTTCAATGTATTATTTCAATGTCTTATTTTAATGTACAATTTCTTCCAACTATTTAATTGCTTCTAACAATTTGTTTGTCTAGTTTGCTTCTATAACAGGTTGATGGAGGGTGATTCATCCCAACGTGCTGCAAACAGAAGGTCCACTCACTAGTGGACATCAACTGAAGATGCCATCTTAATTGATTGTTGTATTGAGCTTGTCAACCAGGGTGGCTGGAGTAAAAACAATGGCACATTCAAGGCTGGATACTTGACGCAACTTGAGAAATGGATGGCCGAAAAAATCTCGAATTGTGAAATCAAAGGTAACCCTCACATCAACTCTAGGATGAGAATGCTCAAGTCACAATATAGAGAGGTTGCAGATATGTTAGGTAATGCTACATCTGGATTTGGGTGGGATGAAGAGAAAAAGTGTATAACATGTGAGCTTGATGTTTGGAATGGTTGGTTAAAGGTATTATACATTATAACTTATTCTACTTCATATATATTTCTGATATAATATTGTTTAATTAAAGAATGTGCCTGATTTTGAATTTAATTACAGGGTCATCCCGGAGCAGCGGGACTACGGAACAAGTCTTTCCCTCACTTTGAGAAGTTGGCTCTCATTTTTGGCAAAGATAGGGCAACTGGTTTGACAGTAGAAACTCATGGAGAAGCTGTTGATCATATCGAAACTGCAAATGCAAATGTCGAAACCGGGCTTGAGGACATGAATCTTGAAGCTGATGTTGGTGACAATGATGCCTTCACACCATTCAGTGATCCATCCGTTGGTACTCAAAGACGTTCAGTTTGCAATACTGACAATGTCACTCGCAATATAAGCAAGAAAAGGAAATCTAGAGATCATGTTATGGAGGCAGTTGCAGATGCTTTAGTCCAGAATATGAATGACCTTTATAGCATATGTGAGAAAGCAAGTGAACAATTGGTAAGTTGGCTGATTACTTCAAATTTATGGCTGATGATGCTGCTAGAAGGATGAGGGTGATGGATTTAATTTCAGAGCTGAAGAATGATGTAGAAGGACTGACAGAAAATGATATAGTTGAGATTACAGAAATCATCCTCAGTAGCCCAACCAAGGTTGACGTTTTCTTCTCATGTTCTTATGAAAGGAGAATGCTTTATGTGAAGAAGTATCTTCGTCAACTTCGTGCTGCATCTGAGATATAGGAGTTTGAGCTTTGGATGGTTGACTTTGATGTTTATGATTAAAAAGAACATGGATTATTATAACGTATTTTGGATTATTATGCATATGGATATGGTAGTGGGACTCCGTTGGATTATTATGACTTTGATGGATGATTATGGGTAGGTATGAATTATTATGTATAAGGATATTCTAGTAGGACATATTATATTTTATGACTTGTTGAATGGCATGACATTATGAATTATGTATGAAAATATCTTATTAGGACTTGTATGAATTATTATGACTTCTATGAATGTTTATATAGTTTATCATGTATGAAAAATATTTTACATGGATTTATATGAAGTATTATAACTGTCATGGATGTTATACGTACTATGTTGATGTCATGATAATTGAAAATTTACAATTGATACATTAAAATTTCGAATTACATTAATAATATATGAATTATTAATATTATACTCTATAAAATTAAAATTAATAATAATATATGACAATTTAAAATTACAAATGATGAGTAATATTAACAATACAACTTTTATTTTAATTAAATTTCATTGAAAAATTGTTTTTATACTCAGGGGTATTTTTGGAATTTGCCACTACTTTCCCAGCAAAGTAATTGGATACCAAACGCTATGAAGTTACTTTTCCTACAATTTAAACAAAATTTTACATTGTCATACCAAACACTGCAAAGTTACTTTCCCTGCAATCACATTCCCTGCAATCACTTTCCCTGCAATCACTTTCCCTGCAATTTACCAAACGCCACCTAAATGGCATCATGGCCTCTACGGTTCCTCGGTAAACTCATCACAAAATCCATGGTGATGTGCTCCCACTTCCATGTAGGTATCAGTAGAGGCTGTAATAACCCTACAGGCTTTTGATGCTCTACCTTCACCGCTGACAGAAGAGACATCGAGCGACATAATCAGCGATGTCTCTCTTCATTCCAGACCACCAATAAACCTTCTGAAGGTTTTGATACATCTTGGTACTCCCCGGATGTATCGTATACCTCGAAAAGTGAGCCTCTGATAAAATCAATTTCCTGATCTCTGGATCATCGGGAACACATATCCTGTCCCTAAACCTCAGCAATCCATCTGTACTTAGCTCAAAATCAGTACCCACACCTGTCTATACCTATCTCAACCAATTGGTACACCGTCGATCACTCTACTAAGCCTGTCGAATACGACTAATCAACTCTGACTCCAATCTCAAACTAGCCACAACATCTAATCTCTCTGTATCAGGTGGGGCTATATCCAAACTAAGGTTCGCGAACTGCTCTAACAATTCGTGTTCCCGAACCATCATATAAGACACCATCCTGAGGTTCTTCCTGCATAGTACATCAGCTACTACATTTGCCTTACCCAGGTGGTATAAGAGTTCACAATCATAATCCTTCAGGAGTTCAAGCCATCTTCTCTATCTTATATTCAACTCTTTCTGCGAGAACAGATACTTAAGGCTCTTATGATCCGTATAAATATGAAATTTCTCACCATAGAGATAGTGGTACCATATCTTCAACGCAAACACTACGATCGTCAACTCTAAATCGTGAGTCAGATAGTTCCTCTTGTGATCCTTCAGTTATCTGGATCCATAGGCAACTACCTTCCCATCCTATATAAGTGCACAGCCCAGTTCCTTGTGTGATGCATTTGTATACACAGAAAAACCTTTTGAGCTGGTAGGAATGGTGAGAATCAGAGTAGTGGTTAACCGACGCTTAAGCTGCTGAAAACTCCTCTCACATGCCTAGTCCCATACAAACTTAACATCCTTCCGCGTGAAACGTGTCAACGGAGCAGCTAGTCTAGAGAAACCCTCAACAAATCTCCGATAATAACCTACCAATCCCAGAAAACTTCTGATCTCAGTAACTGTCTTGGGCTGTTGCCACTGTACAACTGCTTTAATCTTGGATAGATCCACTGATACCCCATCCCTCGATACAACATGACCCAAAAATGAGATCTGCTCTAACTAAAAGTTACACTTACTGAGTTTGGAATATAATTCATTCTCTCAGAGGGTCTGTAGAACTATTCTTAAGTGTTGCTCATGATCTTCCCTAGACTTGGAATAAACCAATATATCATCGATGAATACTATCACAAACTGGTCCAGGTATGACTTAAATACATCATTCATTAAAGCCATAAATGCTGCGGGGGCATTCGTCAATCCGAATGGCATAACCAAGAACTCATAGTGGCCATAACGGGTACGAAATGCTGTCTTGGGTACATCTCCACTCTGTATCCTCAACTGATGGTACCCAGATCACATATCTATCTTAGAAAAGACATGTGCTCCCCGAAGTTGATCCAACAGATCATCAATACGTGGGAAGGGGGTACTTGTTCTTAATGGTGGCCTTATTCAACAACCGATAATCTGTACACAGTCAGAGGCTCCCATCCTTCTTCCTCACAAACAAAATCGGAGTTCCCCAAAACGAGACGCTCGGTCTAATAAACCCCTTCTGTAGCAACTCTTGCAATCGCCTCTTTATCTCCTCCAATTCAATCGGAGTCATTCTATATGATGGCTTAGATATTGACTCTGTACCAAGCACCAACTCTATACAAAACTCCATTTCTCTGTTAGGTGGTAGCCTTGTAAATCGTCCGAAAAGACATCAAGAAATTCTGCAACCACTGGAATGTCTCTCAACTCCTGGTGTGCCTTATTTGTGTCAACCACATATGCAATGAACCCTTTACATTATCCTTTTCACCGTTAGTAACATAGGTCATCACATTAACATTCATGATTAATAAGTAGATTCATCTCTTAAATATGATAAATAAAAATTATACTCTTCTCATATACAATAATCATGTCTCTTCATTTCTTTTTAACAAAGCTTACAACAAGGTTATCTATCTCTGAAAATATCACTGTCTTAGCAAAACAGTCTAAAATGGCATGATTTGCAGCCAATCAATCCATCCCTAAAATTATATCAAAATCACTCATATTGAGTAGAATAAGGTCAGCGTCATATCTTTCCTTCCTATTTTCAGTCTATAATCCTTATACACACATTCAGTCAACTGACTCATAGGTGTAGAAATCAACAACATTCTATTTAACAATATAGGCTTTACATGCTTTAACAACTTATGTGCAAAGGAAGACGATATAAAGGAATGCGTGGCACTAGGATCAAATAATACAAATGCTTCTAAATCAAAAATTAGGATGGTACCTTTAATCACATCTGTTGAAGTGTTTGGGGTGTCCTAGTCCAGTGCATGTACTCGCCCTCTACTAACCGCCTGTTTCCCTTTTTCCTCAGTTATAGCTTTTCTCCTTGGAGCAGAAGTCTCAACAGGAGCTTTCTCCGACTCCTTGCCCTTCTATGGGGCAGTTTCAATCATCTCTAGACAATACCTCGTGATATGTCCTGGCTTTCCATATCTATAACATACAATAGGGGTCGTCGGATAAGGTCGAGTACCATGAAATCTACCATATCTCCTACACTGCTCGGTAGTAGGCCGTGGTCCTCCAATGACTACACCCCTCGGTGGAGCTAAAGTTGGGTACACAGGAGGTTTAGCAGCTCTCTCCTACACCTCCTCAATCTATAGCCTCTTCTCAAACAGTCTTTGACCTCCTCTCCTGGCCACTCTATCAATCCCGAATCTCTTCCAGTCTCTATCTCTCCTGCCACTAACCTTTCCAAATTCAGAGGCATTCTGCTCAAAGTCCTGTTCACATAGCTACGCCATGCGCACTGCCTCTTCATAAGTGAGGATGTCAAACAGAGCTAATGGCTAATCTTAGTCCATCCATGAACTTTTGGATCTTCATAGCCTCACTGCTCAATGTATTAGGGTTATACCTCCCCAAGGATATGAACCTGGACTCATATTCGTCCACAGAGCGGTTCCCTTAAACCAAATTCATAAACTCCATCCACAGCTTCCTCTGTACAATGGTTGGGATATACTGCTTCCTAAAGGCCTCTAGGAATATCTCTCATATAATCTCGGAGTGTCGGGCTCTCAAAATAGATACAGTGGACCTCCACCAATGCTCTGCTTCGCCTTTCAACATAAATACGACAAAGGCAACCCTCTTGGTCGATGTACATTTGAAGAACCCATACAATTTCTCCATCTCATATACCCAATCCTCAGCAATAACCAGGTCATTTACTCCTTTAAATACTTGAGGTTTTAACTCCTGAAACTACCATAGCCTACTCAACTCACAGTTGTCACGCCCCGGAAGTGCGAAAAATAGGGCTAATTTAAAACTTTTTACTCATTAATTCACAGTTAAAGGTGCATTCCTGTGTAGTGTCATACATCATCATAAGTATCATTCCTCAGGATCTCATCATGATATAATAAATATCGTAATATACCCATTTCTCGATTATAAGTTAATTAATCCTAATACATCCCATACAATGATATACATCAAGTGTCTGTAATTACAATAATAGTCTGGGTACATGAAAAGATAAAATATACCTCAAGATACAATATATATGGTCTGGAGCTCGAGTCCTCCACTAGCCACTACTCCGTACGTCGCAAGGAAATCCTTTTTCACTTGAAGAACTCTAGGGGGGAAAGAAAACAGGGTGAGCTTCTAAATCGCTCAGTAAGGGGGGTGAGGAAACTCAGTTGTACAAACCATTTCACACATCACAAATATGTATTTGTTTATAAAGCTCATTTGAAATCGTAGCATGAAAGTTCTCAAAACATCATCATCTCATAACTCATTAAATCATGTGAAAACATGAAGATAAAAGGCTCAATATCGAGCACTCACAAGCATGTGTAAATATATGCAATAATGGCTGTTCTCAAAATACGTGATAAAAATCACCTCCGTAAATAGCACGTGACAGGGTCACAAAACACAACTCATGTGTAAAACGAGACTAGGCAATAAAACTCAATTAAAACTCGTCATGGCACATCAAATAAGTAATCTCCTCTGGGTGCGCATCCCAGGCATCCTCGTATAGAGGGAACGTTGACAATATGGTCGTATGCATGGTATATTGGACTTATATGTTACCAGAAAAAGGCCCGGCCTTCCATGCTACCAGAGCAATGCCTCGCCTCATGCACACTATCACGTGGTCCCTGGGTCGATTCCTAGGCGGCCCACTCTCTCGGTCTTACATGCTACCAAAGCAAGGCCACCCAGCGTTACCAGAACGGGGGTCATCTCACATTACCAAAACGGAGGCATCTCTCGTTACCAGAACGGAGGAATATCGGACTTACATGCTACCAGAGCAAGGCCTCCCAACGCTACCAGAGCGGAGGAATAATCAGACTTACATGTTACCAGAACAAGGCCTGTGGTCCCTGGGTTGGTTTTCAGGCATCCCACTATATCGGTCTTACATGCTACCATAGCAAGGCCAGATGTGTATTCAACATGACACGCCTAAGTCTCAATCATTAGCCATTATCTTATAAAACGTTATGCCTTCACGTAGAATTCATAATGGTTTTCTCTCATAAAACTCATTTAAAACATTTGTGTACTCAACACAAAACATATTAAAACCGAGTTCTAGCTGGCAAAACACGCACACATTTTCTCAAATCTCAATATCGCCTTAACGTAGAGCCCAATTAACTTTTCACGCAAACTCAAAGGTTTATAAAGCAATTTCACACTCAGCTTATAAACTCATAAAATAATGGGCTCCAACCGGCTATAAAAACCGTGTGCAATTATATCACTACACAACACCAAACATGCTTGTATTCTCAAATCATGGTTCATGCTAACAATTCATCAAAATACATACACAAATGGTTTAGTTTTCCCTTACCTCTTAGCACCTCGTATAGTGCAATCGTTTCCCCCGTATCACGGACTAGCCTCGCATTCCACTCTGGAACTCCCGAGCTGTCCAAACGATGTTAAAACATCAATGCTCAACTATCACATAAACCTCAATTCTCAAAATCGAGCATAATTGCTCATAACACCTCAAATCTCTCGATTCTCGTAACTCTACCCTAAACTACAACCTCATTCACAATATCCCAATGTCCTACATTTCTCATGTCAAATCATCTACGCTAATTCACCACATTGTCTAAATTTCCATTTATAGCTCAAAATTTCCAAAATTACCAAAATCGCTAAATATCATTATCACTCCAACCACATTGCAAATCCATCAATCCCTAATCATTTCTCAGCTATTTCAACGCAATGACAACCACCAATATCATCAAAATCATCTCAAATATCAAGATCGAGGTTTAAAAATTACCCAAAGCTTGTGAGACGCACAACCCACGCCTCGATCCGATTCGTCCCTCGATTTCCAAGTATGTTGTTCTCCTTTTGATGAGGAACAACTTCCCTTCTTGCCACAACCTCTGATTCGGCCGAAAATGGGTCTTTTGGATGAGTGAGAAAGTTAGGTTTTCGGTGGAAATGGGGTTGGAAGAGAGAGGGAAAGTGAAATTGCAGGAGAAAAACAGGGGTTCCTTATATAGACTGGAGGTAGGAGATCGATCTGGCTCTTGAGGAGATCGATCTGCCTTTGAATTTTTGGGACGATTTGGGGCAATTTATGCCTAAGAGATCGATCTGTCGAGGGGTGAGATCGATCTCTTTATGGCTTTATGAGATCGATCTGCTCCTTGAGGAGATCGATCTTCTCCCAAACAGAATCATTTGGAGATCGATCTCTTCCTCATGAGATCGATCTTCTCTCAAACAGAATCATAAGGAGATCGATCCTCTTCCATTGGAGATCGATCTGCTCCTCAAATTCTTCCTTCCTTCTCATTTTTAACTCACCAGATCGATCTCTCCTTCTCCCAGATCGATCTGCTCCTTAAATTCCTCCTTCCTTGTCATTTTTAACTCACTAGATCGATCTCTCCTTCTCCCAGATCAATCTGTCCTCATAGTTTCACATTTATTTTAACACTTAACATATAAATCTCCAATTATCATTCCCACAATTCACTTAGCTCAATAAATTACACTTCAAATTATTATTACATCAATAAAATATGTCTGAAATTCTCAGATCTCACATCCTCCCCACCTTAAATAGAATTTGGTCCTCCAAATTCAACTCAACTAGTTAAAGAGATGGGGGTATTTCTCCTTCATGAGACTCTCTAGTTCCCACGTTGCCTCTTCCCTTAAGTGATGTTTCCACAAAACTTTCACTAATGGGATGCTCTTGGTTCTCAGTACCTTCTCCTTTCTATCGAGAATCCGGACGGGTTCCTCAGTGTAGCTCATGTCCTCTTGAATGTCTATCTCGTCATACTCTATGACATGAGAAGGGTCCGGGTGGTACTTCTTTAACATAGACACATGAAAAACGTTGTGTATTCTGGATATCTGTGGGGGTAATGCCAATCTGTAGGCTACCTCTCCCACTCTCTCAAGAATCTCGAATGGTCCTATGTATCGAGGACTCAATTTTCCTTTCTTCCTAAATCGCACGATACCCTTACTCGGTGATACTCTCAGAAATACTGCATCACCAACATCAAACTCGAGTGGCCGTCTACGCGCATTCGCGTAGCTTTTCTGTCTACTTTGTGCAGCCCGTAACCTCTCACATATGAGTTTCACACTCTGTACGGCTTGCTCAACAAGCTCGGGAGCATTTATCTTTCTGTCACCGACTTCTTCCCAAGCTACAGGGGATCTACACCTCCTACCATATAGAGCCTCAAAGGGTGCCATTCCAATACTCGCATGATAGCTGTTATTGTATGCAAACTCTGCTAGGGGCAGGTGATCATCCCATGATCCCTTAAAATCCATCGTACACGCCCTTAACATATCCTCCAGGGTCTGAATAGTCCTCTCTGACTGACCATATGTCTGAGGATGATAGGCGGTACTAAAACTCAATCGAGATCCCATAGACTCCTGAAACTGGGTCCAAAATCTGGAAATAAATCGAGAATCTCTATCAGAAGTAATACTCACTGGAGCCCCATGTAATCTAGCTATCTCGCTGACATACAGCTCAGCTAAGGCATCCACAGTATCTGTGCTCTTGATGGCAAGAAAGTGGGCACTCTTGGTCAATCTATCCACTATAACCCATATAGCGTCATGACCTCTTCGGATCCTCGGTAAACCCATAATAAAGTCCATAGTGACATGCTCCCATTTCCATGTAGGTACAGGTAAGGGCTGTAGTAGTCCTCCGGGCTTTCGATGCTCAGCTTTCACTTGCTGGCATACTAAACACCTGGCCACGTACTCTGCCACGTCTCGCTTCATACCACTCCACCAATACACCTTTCTCAAGTCTTGGTACATTTTAGTACTCCCTGGGTGCATGGTGTATCGCGAGCAGTGGGATTCTCTCAATATCTGTCTCTTTAAGGTATCATCGTCCGGTACACAAATCCGTCCTTTGAATCTCAACAATCCATCCTCGCTGATGGTGAGATCCGACTGCGAACTCTGCAAAGCTTGGCTAACCATATCTATCAATCTCTGATCACTGCGCTGCCCAGTTCTAATCTGATCCATGATCCTGGGCTCTATCCGCAGGCTAGCCAAAAATCCAGTCTCTACCTTTTTAACTCTGATCCGAAGTTCGGCGAACTGCTCTAACAAATCCCATTTCCTGATCATCATAGCAGATATCATACTCTTCCTGCTCAGGGCATCAACAACTACATTCGCCTTACCCGGATGATAAAGAATCTCACAGTCATAATCCTTAAGGAGTTCCATCCATCTCCTTTGTCTCATGTTTAACTCTTTCTGATCAAAGAGATATCTCAAACTCTTGTGATCAGTGAAAATCTGAAATCTTTCCCCATATAAGTAGTGTCGTCAGATCTTCAAAGCAAATACCACAACGGCTAACTCCAAATCATACGTGGGGTAATTCTGCTCATGGTCTTTCAGCTGTCGCGATCCATATGCGACCACTCTTCTGTGCTGCATAAGCAAACACCCCAATCCTTGATGAGATGCATCACTATACACCGAGAATCCTCCTGATCCCTCAGGAATAGTTAACACAGGTGCCGCTGTCAATCTCCTTTTTAATTCCTGAAAACTGAGCTCACATTGATCAGTCCATATAAATGGAGTCTCTTTGCACGTGAGCTTAGTCAAAGGGGCGGCAATCCTTGAAAATCCTTCCACAAATCTTCTGTGATACCCTGCCAAACCAAGGAAGCTTCGAACCTCAGTAACTGTCCTCGGCCTCTCCCAATTAAGCACAGCCTCCACCTTGCTTGGGTCCACTGATACTCCTTCCTCTGAGACTATATGAATAAGGAAAGCTATCCGGTTCAGCCAAAACTCACACTTACTAAGCTTTCCGTACAATTACTTTCCTCGGAGTATCTGAAGTACTAACCACAAATGCTGTGCATGCTCCTCATACGACCGAGAGTACACCAGGATATCATCAATAAAGACTATCACAAATTTATCCAGATAGTCTCTGAACACCTCGTTCATCAATCTCATAAATGCTGCAGGGGCGTTCGTCAATCCAAAGGACATCACCAGAAATTCGTAATGGCCATACCTCGTCTTGAAGGCCGTCTTTGGAATATCTTCTTCCTTGATCCTCAATTGGTGATAGCCCGATCTTAAATCAATCTTAGAAAAGACTGATGCCCCTTTCAGCTGATCAAGTAGATCATCAATCCTGGGCAGTGGGTATTTATTCTTCACCGTGGCTTTATTCAACAATCGGTAGTCTACACATAATCTGAGACTACCATCCTTCTTCTTAACAAATAGCACTGGCGCTCCCCACGGTGAAACACTGGGCCTAATGAACCCTTGATCCAATAACTCTTGTAGTTGTCTCTTCAATTCCTCAAGTTCCACTAATGCCATCCTGTAAGGAGGTTTAGAGATCGGCTGAGTATCTGGTACCAAATCAATGGTAAACGCCAGCTCTCTCTCTGGTGGTAAACCTGGCAATTCATCTGGAAAGACATCCAGAAATTCACACACCACAGGTATATCCTCAATCCTCGGATGTTCCCGCTCATCGTCTGAGATGAGTGTCTCATAACCTTCACATGAATAATCATATTTAATATTCTCCAAAATAATATTAAAATTCTCAATTCACTTACTAGAAATCTACATAATCATTTCCTCAATATCTCAACCGTACACTGTAAGGTTCAGGTAGGGAGAAAGTTACAATCTTAGTGTAGCAGTCTAAACTCACTCGATTGGTCGCCAACCAATCCATCCCCAGAATTACATCAAACCCATGTATATTCAACATGATTAGATCTGCTAACATCACTCTATCTCCCACCTTTATCTCACATCCTCTACAGATTAACTCAGTTCTCTGGGATTCACGCATAGGGGTATTTACATGTAGTATATATTCTAGAGGTTCAAACTTCAAGTTTAATCTACATGCAAAATGCTCAGAAATAAACGAATGCGTGGATCTTGAATCAATCAACACATGAGCCTCATAATTACAGACAAAGAGTGTACCTCTTATAGTTTCTGCCAAAGTTTCTGAGGTCTCCTTATCCAGGGCAAACACACGTCCCTGTGCCATAGGTTTCTTCCCTTTCTCTGTCGCAGTGGCCCGTCTCCGGGGATCCACTCTCTGAGGCTGTTGTCTAGTGGGCTCCGGAGCATGTGGTATCTGAGGTTGGGGACAGTCCTTCACTCTGTGACCCATGTCACCACATCTAAAACATCCACGGATCGAGCGGTCTCCTTGATAATAGGATAGGCTCTGGGTCTCTCCAATCTGTCCTTCTGTACCTCAATCCTTCCTCTTCTAAAGGAACCTCTCCGAGCCTCTGTTTGGAAAAGTGCTGGCCTCTTGCCCTTATCTCTATTCACTGCTCTGAGCTCATTCTGGGATTGTACCATCTCAATTCCTCTTTCAATCTCTTGTGCTCGTCTCAGAGCATCTCCAAACTCGGTAATACATATCCCTATCAATCTATCTCTGATGACGGGCTTCAACCCATACACGAACTTCTCTGTGCGGAGCTCTTCACTCTTGAAGGTCTCTGGGTCATATCTCAGCAGAGCAGTAAATCGGCTCTCGTAATCATCTACAGACATGTCACCCTGTACCAAACTCAAAAACTCAGCTTGTTTCTTTCTCTGGGCGGCTCGTGGTACATATTGGGTCCTAAAGGCTATCTGAAACTCTTCCCAACCAATCACATCATGGTGGGACATCAAAATACCCTGGGTAGTACCCCACCAATCTTGAGCTCTCCCCTTCAGCATATAGGCACTCATACTGACCCTCTCAGCATCGGTGCACCCCAGGAAATCAAATATAATTCTCAATTCCGTCAACCACTCCTCAGCCTCTGTAGGATCCTTCTTTCCCTTAAATGCGGGTGGATTCATTTTCAGAAAATCCCTTAGTCGGACCATACTTCTATCCTCAGGCTGAGTGACGGGAGGCACTGGGGGTATGGGAGGTCCTTGTGGTGGTGTAGGGGTAGTATCCGAGGCATTAACTCCAAAGTGTTGAGCGAATAACGCTGCCATCTGCTCAAAACCTTGCCTCACATCGATCTCAATCCGATTAAATCGAGAGTTAGGATTCTCTGGTTGTGGGACAGGTGGCAGAGGGGACTCTGCCTGCCTCCTCGAACGACCTCGTCGTTTACTCATTCTCTATCTCAACTCGTCTCCTGCGCGTACATATCACAATCGATTGAAATCTCAATCCTCAATTTCAGTTCATGACCAGACTATTACAGACACTTGGGATGTATTCTATTTCACTTAATTGACACTGACAGTACTAGACACCCTAAGCTCTGATACCAAGGAAACTCTGTCACGCCTCGGAAGTGTGGAGAATAGGGCTAATTTAAACTTTTTACTCATTAATTCACAGTTAAAGGTGCATTCCTGTGCAGTGTCATACATCATCATAAGTATCATTCCTCAGGATCTCATCATGATATAATAAATATCGTAATATACCCATTTCTCGATTATAAGTTAATTAATCCTAATACATCCCATACAATGATATACATCAAGTGTCTGTAATTACAATAATAGTCTGGGTACATGAAAAGATAAAATATACCTCAAGATACAATATATATGGCCTGGAGCTCGAGTCCTTTACTAGCCACTACTCCGTACGTCGCAGGAAAATCCTTTTTCACTTGAAGAACTCTAGGGGGGAAAGAAAACAGGGTGAGCTTCTAAATCGCTCAGTAAGGGGGGTGAGGAAACTCAGTTGTACAAACCATTTCACACATCACAAATATGTATTTGTTTATAAAGCTCATTTGAAATCGTAGCATGAAAGTTCTCAAAACATCATCATCTCATAACTCATTAAATCATGTGAAAACATGAAGATAAAAGGCTCAATATCGAGCACTCACAAGCATGTGTAAATATATGCAATAATGGCTGTTCTCAAAATACGTGATAAAAATCACCTCAGTAAATAGCACGTGACAGGGTCACAAAACACAACTCATGTGTAAAACGAGACTAGGCAATAAAACTCAATTAAAACTCGTCATGGCACATCAAATAAGTAATCTCCTCTGGGTGCGCATCCCAGGCATCCTCGTATAGAGGGAACGTTGACAATATGGTCGTATGCATGGTATATTGGACTTATATGTTACCAGAAAAAGGCCCGGCCTTCCATGCTACCAGAGCAATGCCTCGCCTCATGCACACTATCACGTGGTCCCTGGGTCGATTCCCAGGCGGCCCACTCTCTCGGTCTTACATGCTACCAAAGTAAGGCCACCCAGCGTTACCAGAACGGGGGTCATCTCACATTACCAAAACGGAGGCATCTCTCGTTACCAGAACGGAGGAATATCGGACTTACATGCTACCAGAGCAAGGCCTCCCAACGCTACCAAAGCGGAGGAATAATCGGACTTACATGTTACCAGAACAAGGCCTGTGGTCCCTGGGTCGGTTCCCAGGCGTCCCACTATATCGGTCTTACATGCTACCAGAGCAAGGCCAGATGTGTATTCAACATGACACGCCTAAGTCTCAATCATTAGCCATTATCTTATAAAACGTTATGCCTTCACGTAGAACTCATAATGGTTTTCTCTCATAAAACTCATTTAAAACATTTGTGTACTCAACACAAAACATATTAAAACCGAGTTCCAACCGGTAAAACACGCACACATTTTCTCAAATCTCAATATCGCCTTAACGTAGAGCCTAATTAACTTTTCACGCAAACTCAAAGGTTTATAAAGCAATTTCACACTCAGCTTATAAACTCATAAAATAATGGGCTCCAATCGGCTATAAAAACCGTGTGCAATTATATCACTACACAACACCAAACATGCTTGTATTCTCAAATCATGGTTCATGCTAACAATTCATCAAAATACATACACAAATGGTTTAGTTTTCCCTTACCTCTTTGCACCTCATATAGTGCAATCGTTTCCCCCGTATCACGAACTAGCCTCGCATTCCACTCTGGAACTCCCGAGCTGTCCAAACGATGTTAAAACATCAATGCTCAACTATCACATAAACCTCAATTCTCAAAATCGAGCAAAATTGGTCATAACACCTCAAATCTCTCGATTCTCGTAACTCTACCCTAAACTACAACCTCATTCACAATATCCCAACGTCCTACATTTCTCATGTCAAATCATCTACGCTAATTCACCACATTGTCTAAATTTCCATTTATAGCTCAAAATTCCCAAAATTACCAAAATCGCTAAATATCATTATCACTCCAACCACATTGCAAATCCATCAATCCCTAATCATTTCTCAGCTATTTCAATGCAATGACAACCACCAATATCGTCAAAATCATCTCAAATATCAAGATCGAGGTTTAGAAATTATCCAAAGCTTGTGAGACGCACAACCCACGCCTCGATCCGATTCGTCCCTCGATTTCCAAGTATGTTGTTCTCCTTTTGATGAGGAACAACTTCCTTTCTTGCCACAACCTCTGATTCGGCCAGAAATGGGTGTTTTGGATGAGTGAGAAAGTTAGGTTTTCGGTGGAAATGGGGTTGGAAGAGAGAGGGAAAGTGAAATTGCAGGAGAAAAATAGGGGTTCCTTATATAGACTGGAGGTAGGAGATCGATCTGGCTCTTGAGGGGATCGATCTGCCTTTGAATTTTTGGGACGATTTGGGGCAATTTATGCCTAGGAGATCGATCTGTCGAGGGGTGAGATCGATCTCTTTATGGCTTTATGAGATCGATCTGCTCCTTGAGGAGATCGATCTTCTCCCAAACAGAATCATTTGGAGCTCGATCTCTTCCTCATGAGATCGATCTTCTCTCAAACGGAATCATAAGGAGATCGATCCTCTTCCATTGGAGATCGATCTGCTCCTCAAATTCTTCCTTCCTTCTCATTTTTAACTCACCAGATCGATCTCTCCTTCTCCCAGATTGATCTGCTCCTTAAATTCCTCCTTCCTTGTCATTTTTAACTCACCAGATCGATCTCTCCTTCTCCCAGATCGATCTGTCCTCATAGTTTCACATTTATTTTAACACTTAACATATAAATCTCCAATTATCATTCCCACAATTCACTTAGCTCAATAAATTACACTTCAAATTATTATTACATCAATAAAATATGTCTGAAATTCTCAGATCTCACAACAGTCATAACCCGGGTCACTTTCGCTCGGCTGTTGAGCGATGGGAGAAACTGTATCCTGAACTGGGGGTGGTGTAACAGTCTCTGTAGTCTGAGGTCTCTCTACCTCTACATTTGCATGTCCAATAGTAGTAGGCTACACGACTGGACCTTGTCTATCACTAGCACCCAACCCTGTATGACTATCTCCACTAGGCTCTCAATACTCCGCTCTATCCTAGCAAAGTGCGCCTCAGTATCCCCTGGTCTCTCAACACGGTCCTGTGGAGCTTAATCAGTCTGTGGCTCTGCATGGCTTTCGGGCCTACCCTTACGCTCTCTAGCACGTGAGCTCGTCCCTCTACCTTTAAGTGTAACAGGCATAATGCCTAATTTCCTGTATCCATACCATATATTAGTCTCATACCATCTCGGTATATATAATTATATCTAAACAAAAGCATAGTAATATGAGGATGTAACTTTCCTACTTATTAATACTGACTCGTATCAGACCAATTCAGTTCTGATACCAATCTCTATCACTACCCCATTCGATCCTTTTCACTCGAAAATCACCATAAATTTTTCACTTTTTCCTTTCCTTTCCTGGTCGTGAACAACTCTCACCGATAACAGTTGAGCTATGAGTCAATATTAATTATCATTACCATTCATCTTTCAGTTAATCAAGAGCAAGCACATGTATTTAAAAATTTAAGTTCTCCATTTATACATGTTTGCTAACACTTACATCCCTCATATTACAATTCAAAATGATTACTGTGCTATTACATGTTTAGATACAAAAAGAATTCCTCTGTGTATACCACTTGGGATGGAGAGCGACGAATATCTGAATACAACACCTCAGTCCATCACTAGGCTACTATGTGCGCTTTGTAGAGGGGGAAAAATGATAGGGATGAGCAACCACACGCTTAGTAAGGCAATAATGCAAGCATGATAGATATCTACACTATCTACATGCTTATAATATCATGCCTAAAAAAAAATATTTATATCCAAGGCATGAGGAATTATTAAAACTATGCCACATGTATATACATATATCATGTACTAAAAAACATGAAAATAGGCATGTAAACATGGAAAAAATCATCATGTAAAACATCTCTTGCTCATCATAATAAAACTCATCATAAAAAAGGAAAACTCATCACAAAACCATCCCTCAAGATTTAACACTTTCTCAAAACATATCGAAACTCATCACAAACAGCAATACCATCTCTTTAAAAACATCTCTCAAGGCTCGACCCCTCCCTCGGGTCTACCTTGGACAACACAATTCATGATCGGTATATAAAACCATGTGATATCATGTGAGACAGGTGGTCACTATATAATCGAGGACTCTGTTGGCCAACTATGTCATTATCATCCCAGACCACACGGATCCCGGTGTGCGGGGCATCATGCTTGAACAGAGGTGGGTTAGTCCTTCGTCAGACTTTCAAATCAACATTATAACCTCATGGTACAGTGTACTCCATTTGATATACACGGTACAACGTACTCTGTGGACCCATATCATGGTTGGGGGTGTCTGTCATAGGTCTTATCTACCCCATGCCATGTATAACCTACTCAGTCTCAAATGCACGTGCGAGCATCTCATCCGTGTGACTAGCAGTCTACATGAGGCATCCAGAACGACTCATGCGAGCATCTCATCCGTGTGACACAAAGTCTACACGAGGCATCCAACACGACTCATTACATATCACAGTGTGAAAAGCCCAGTGCGAGCAAAGCTCTAGCACGATTTCATGCATCATCATTAAATACCCTCGTACGAGCAACACTAAGGTTTTATGCATAACAAGCAATGAGAAAATTACGTACGAGCATAGCTCTAGTACAGTTATATGCATAAGGAAATCGATGAAAAACCCATGTATGAGCAAAAGTTTCAATACGAGTCATAAAACATCACATAAATCTGATAGGTGGCTCTTTTTCAACAAAACACGTTCAAACCACAGTTAACATCGGACTCGTGCTATTTCACAGATTTATGAAGTCAATAGCCAACCTATCCATACATTTTCTTAAACCAAAGCAATGTATTTCGTAAAAATATTAAAACATGATGTTTATTCAATTATTAGCTTTACTACCCCTTTTGTAATATTCATTTCCAAAACCAACATTATCTATGTCCGAAATTGTTCATACAAATCATTATTTCTTTTCTAGATAACAAAGCAATTTCAAAGCCCTATAAACACCCTCAAAATATGTGCAGCTACCTCTAGATACTCATAAAATTCCCTTACCTTGAATCGCGTCGAGTGATTCCACTTCCTCAGAGCTGCTCGATCACGCAATTCGATTCACTTCCGATGAAATCTTTGGAGTTGCACAATATTACTTATCACATCAATTTAACCCAATACAACACAATTCTCGCGTTTAATATATTTGATTCGATTTATTGGGTCTATTAATACTTATAAGGCCTCACTTTCTCTTAAGTCCATTTTAATTGCACTATTCATTTCTCAAGAATCTATTGATTCACACTAAACTGGAATTAAGCTCCAAATGCCTCTAGTTCATCATTTCCTTCACTATGGCAATTTATCAAACACCTTTTATGCCCATTTCAAATCATCATCCATTCCAACATATATATTTCACAAAACTATCTTAGAATCATTTATACATGCTTACTAACATCTCTACATGTTTAAATCATCATCAACTCCATGCCATTTCAACTTTATCTTACTAAACCCATTCTAGGTCATGGTTGTTTAAGCATGTATATGAACATGTTAGCCAACATTATATACACCAATCAACTTATCAAAATGTCTACATTAACATATTAGAAGATGGTGTATAGAAATCTTACCTAGCTTGACCTTTTTCCTCTTTTTGCCAAAATGGGAAAAAACCTCTTTTCTCCTTTAATCCAAGGTTTGAGTTTCCAATCTTTAACTATGTTGTTCACTCCCCTACTAGGAACAACTTTGCTCAAATGACTTTTTTCTCAAATCTTTTTGGAAGGTAAGGATATCCTAGAGTGAGAAAGCTAGGTTGGTTTTGGGTTAAAATGGAAGGTTTTGGGATTTTTTGGGAAGAAGGCTCGACAGTCAAGTCCTTTTTATAGTAATCGCATTATAAGATCGATCTCCCCTTGCTTAAATCCTTTCAGAATTTGACTATGCAGGCTAGAGGATCGATCTGCCTTTTAAATGAGATCGATCTGCTCAAAGGGATAGGATCGATCTTTGTTTATGGGGTGGGATCGATCTCGGTCAAGCAAAAGGCTTCAGAGATAGATCTGTATTTAGGAGAAGATCGACCTGGCCTATCTAGAGGTAATTGGAGATCGATTTGTTTTGAGTGAGGGATCGATCTCCCTCTTCCAAAATGCTTGGTATTGTGTTTCCAGGCCATGAGATCGATCTTCCTTGCATATGAGATCGATCTGGCCTTCATCCTGCAGCATTTCAGCTGCAATTTTTTTAGATTTTCGAAGTTAAACTCATATTTAATCACTTAAACACCCAATTTGCATTTCATTCACACTTAACACTCAAAGGTATCCAATTCTTATGATTCATATATTGTATAACTTGTCTGTACATTATGAAAATCATAAGATTACATTGAAATTCACGGGCCTTACACCTTGTTTACATAGAAAAAAAATTATGATAGAAGAGAGAAAACATAAAAAATAAACGTAAAAAAATCAAATTGTATTCCATAGCAATATATCATAATAGGCATATCATAATAAAGAAAAAATTAAGCCATAATTAACTTTAATGTATTAATTTAATCTATTTAATTCAAAGATTAATTTTTTGCATTTAAAAAGAATTTAATAAATTAGAAGTAAAAAAAAAAGAACAAAAAAAAAACTTTATGAATGGTTGAAACCAGCAAACCATAAAAACAAATGAGTTTAGAAGGTTTTATAGCTCATCATCTAGAATGTATTATTCCCCAACACTTCTATAATTTTAAACATTTCTTCTATAATTTATTTGAAAACATAAATAAATAAATAAACCATATCCAAATATAAAATAAAAAATATCAGACTAAAAAAAATAAAAAAACTGCTTACTGTACAGTTAAAGTTTGTTATCATTTCGTTAATTACCTTGATGACTTCCTGTTTAAGAAAAAATTCAATGGAAGAGAGATAATAAAATATAAAAAAAGAAAAGCCACATCCACATATAAAAATAAAAAAATAAAAAAGTCTTAATGTACATTGAACTGATAGAAAAGGATTCCATGATGATAAAGGGCGAAGACTGATCTGCAAACTCTATGTTGAAATTTGTTATCATTTTTTCATTATCGCCTTTATGATTTCGAAAGCATTCTTCCCCAACATTTTTAATAATCTTAACTTTTTTTTTATAGTTAATTTGAAAACATAAATAAATTTATGTCGTTCATATATAAAATTAAAAAATATATATAAAACTAAAAAAATTGAAAAAAATGTTTATTGTATAGTTGAAATTCATTGTTTATCGCCTTTATGACTCCCTACAGACAAATAAAAAAGAAATTTCAGTAGAATAGAGAGAAAATATAAAAAGAAAAAGTCTTAGTTACATATAAAATTTAAACAAAATAATAACTTACTAAAGATTGAGAAATAAAAGAAAAAGATTTCATGATGATAGATGGTGAAGTCTAATCCGTAAGATCTTTAGAGGTATGGATAGAAATTAGAATTCAATATTAGAAAAAAGTTGACAGGAAACAACAGAGTAAAAACATCCGTTCCAATAAATGGATATGTTATTTAAATAATATTTGAATAAAATTTGAATAGATAGTGTTGACATATAAATGAAATAGGAAACTATTTAAAAACTGTGGTGATTGAAATATATAAGACAAAGTTTATGGATTAACAAAAATTTTGAAGTATAACATACTTTTTAAAAGGACAGTTGATTTATTTTGTATTTTTAATATATATTTCTATGTTTTTTAAACTTAAGAAATGATAATTATTATTTTATTTTAATATATTACAGGTGTCAAATATATAGGCTATCCACATAGGATATTCAACTTGTACTTAACTGGCTTTAGGGTTATATATATATATATATATGTAATAATAAATAAAATTTGTTATATTTATTACGGGGTATAGGAAAATGATTAAAAGAAATCAGTGCTTTTTTAATGATTTTTTTATTAGAGAGAGTTAAGATTTAGGGTTACTTTGAATTGGTGACGGGATTTATTTTAATGAAATTAAAAAATAAAATAATTATTAAAATTTAATAAAAATCAAAAAAATTATAATCCTTTTCATCTTTTTCCTTCCCTATCAAGAGGGCAATTTATTCCAAACTAACCCTTAGATATTTTTATTTCATTCAAAACAAAAATGCTAATAAGCCTTTATAGTACATAAATGCAGCAAACCTTTTTTTTGTTAACAATTGAAAATGGTAAGAGAGAGAAATTGGAGTTTTGATGGATGAACTTGAGATAACAAATTTTAAATTAAGGTTCGATTCTTAAAATTTAGTCCAGGTAAGACAAATATTTTAGTACCTGATGTAGCCTCCTAAAACGACAACGGGGTGATGATTTCCACGTATTCAAGTTCGCTAACGACAAAGAGATGCTGTTAATGCGATTTCTTCCATGTGTGCCTCGTATATTCTGTAAAAACAACAAAAATCAGGGGGCGCAGGGATTTGTCCCTGCACGCGCACTCCTATGATTAAGTTAGAAAGCTGAGTTTCTGTATAAATGAAGAAGAGAAATGTGTTCTTCAGAATTAAAGGGTTCAAGTGTTTTTTTTTCCGTCCCCTTTTCTGAGTGCTCACCTGGTGTATTTATAGGTTTCTCCCAGGTCGGATCGGGCTTCACACTCTATCCGGGTTCGAGGGTGTTTTGGGTCTGAGGCCCAGGCGCGTGTCTGGGCTGCGACAGAGTCATTTGGTACTCTGTCGCGATTTGGAACTGGACGACTTGCGGGTGAGTTCGACATGCGGCAGAGTATCCGTGAACCTCTGCTGTGGCATATGCGACAGAGCTTTGTCGCAGTACATGCGGTAGAGCTCTGTCGCGATCTGTGCGGTAGAGGTCTATCATGACATACAGTGTCGCACAGAGACTCTACGCATAGTCTCTATCGCCTAGAGACTCTGTCGCCTACCAAAGCAACTGTGTCGCGTGGAGACTCTATCGCCTAGAGACTCTGTCGCTATAACAGCCATGTGGCTTATATTGTGCTTGACATGTGGCAGTCTCTGGTTGGTCGATCCTTGTACATGTGGACTTTGGTGATAGGACCACTATCAATTGCTCCCCACTCTTTGGTAGGAATATTTCCTGCGAAAGAGGATTCTTAATAGAAAGATATATTTTCGAAAAGAATTTTACATACCTTTTTGAGGCCTGACTATCACGACGCAAGCGCGTCTCCAGTTCTTATGGCCTTTATGTTTCCATTGCCTGGCTATAGTAACACAATTACTCATCAGGGTCTTACGGCTCGTCTGATCTTTTACGCCTGGCCACAGTGACGCATTGCGCCTCTGGCTCTTACGGCTCGTCTGATTATACGCCTGGCCACAGTGACGCTATTGTGCCTCAGGCTCTTACGGCTCGTTTGATTATACGCCTGGCCACAGTGACGCTATTGCGCCTCAGGCTCTTACGGCTCCTCTGATTTTCACGCCTGGCCACAGTGACGCTATTGCGCTTCAGGCTCTTACGGCTCGTTTGATTATACGCCTGGCCACAGTGACGCATTGCGCCTCAGGCTCTTACGGCTCGTCTGATTTTCACGCCTGGCTACAATGACGCTATTGCGCCTCAGGCTCTTACGGCTCGTCTGAGTATACGCCTGGCCACAGTGACGCATAGCGTCTCAGGCTCTTACGGCTCGTCTGAGTATACGCCTGGCCACAGTGACTCATAGTGCTTCAGGCTCTTACGGCTCGACTGATCTTTCACGCCTGGCCACAGTGACGCATAGCGCCTCAGGCTCTTACGGCTCGTCTGATTTTCACGCCTGGCCACAGTGACGCTATTGCGCCTCAAGCTCTTACGGCTCGTCTGAGTATACGCCTGGCCACAGTGACGCATAGCGTCTCAGGCTCTTACGGCTCGTCTGAGTATACGCCTGGCCACAGTGACGCATAGTGTCTCAGGCTCTTACGGCTTGTCTAAGTATACGACTGGCCACAGTGATGCATAGCGCCTCAGGCTCTTACGGCTCGTCTGATCTTTCACGCCTGGCCACAGTGACGCATAGCGCCTCAGGCTCTTACGGCTCGTCTGATAGATCTAGGCTTCTCCTTAGTGCTTGTGAATTCTTTTTTTCTACTAAGGGCACCATCTTGGGTGACAGTGCTCCAATTTCCACGGGGATCAATTCTTCAGCACCGTATACGAGGCTGAACGACGTTTCTCCGGTCGACACCCGACTAGTGGTACGATATGCCCATAAAACACTAGACAATTCGTCCACCCATGCCCCTTTAGCTTGGTCTAACCTGGTCTTCAGCCCATGAAGAATAGTCCTATTACTGACTCCGGCCTGTGGCTAATGGGAAAGGCCCCAGAATGTCCAAGCCCCATTGTGCGAATGGAATTGGTTGTATCGTACCCTGAGAGGGGGTTACTGGGGCTGTACCATCTTCATTACTTCTTCTTGAGCCACATATTTATTGGCTCTAGCAAACAGGTCGAAAAGTGTTACCGGTTGGTCGAGGGAGAGGGATTCTTGCAACTTTTCAGACCTCGTCCCTTGCAACATTGCAGCTATGGCTACTCCTACCGGTAGATCGTCAACCTCCAAGGTTGCATCTCGAAAACGATCTACGTAGCTCTTCAAGGATTCTTTATTCCCTTGTTTCAGAGTGAGTAGGTAAGTAGTGTCCTTCTTTCTCTAGCTGTTAATCATGAAGACTTGCAAAAATTCATTTCGCAATTGGTCGAAGGATGAGATGGAACCTTCGCTCAACCCATTGAACCACTTCAGAGCGTGCCCAGACAATGTGAGCGAAAAAGCCCTGCAAATAATTTTGTTTTCCCATCCATGCAGCAACATGAGGGACTCATTTCTTTGTATGTGGTTGTATGGGTCGGCTTTGCCTGTGTAAGTGGCCATAGAAGGCATCTTGAACTTTTTCGGTAAGGGTTTGTTCATGATCTCTGGACTGAACGGAATTCTCCTTCTTTGACTATCATCCGGAGACACCAGTTTCCTCTTTTTCAAAATTCTTTCGACAACTTTCTCCACACTTTTTTTACCCTCGAGTCGAGTATGCTCCCCTTCCTTCGGGACCAAAAGAGTCCGAGTGGTAAGCACTCCTTCCAGCACCTCCCATTCTGAGATTTGATCTTGTACCCTCGAAATAGTCTCGGGGGTCAGGACCCTTCCGTCTTCGTCGCTCCCCAGACCTATGATCTTCGAATTCATGCTCCAACTCCTCTGGAGAAATACTGCACCATGCGGGAGAGCTCTGCCGCCTAAATGCCGCGGGGGAACTCTGCCGCCTATGATCTGAGGGTGAGCTCTGCCGCCTATGAGTTGCGGGTGAGCTCTGCCGCCTGCGATCTGCGGGTGAGCTCTGCCGCCTATGTGCTACGGGGGAACTTTGCCGCTTGTGATCCATGGGCGAGCTCTACCGCCTATGTGCTGCGGGTGAGCTCTGCCGCCTACGATCTGCGGGTGAGCTCTGCCGCCTACGATCAGCGGGTGAGCTCTGTCGCCTGAGATCCACTGGTGAGCTCTACCGCCTGTCTCCTGCGGGTGAGCTATGCCGCCTGCGATCTGCGGGTGAGCTCTGCCTCCTATGTGCTGTGGGTGAGCTTTGCCGCCTGTGATCTGCGGGTGAGCTCTGCCGCCTATGTGCCGCGGGAGAACTTTACGTCCTGTGATCCGCGGGTGAGCTCTGTCGCCTATGTGCTACGGGTGAGCTCTGTCGCATGCACTCTGCGGGAGAGCTCTGTTCAGTAAGGTCTGCGGCAGCATTCGCTTCTCGTAATCCCGCCACAGGGCGATTCCTTTGAAATGCGGTAGAATTCAAAATCAGTCGAGAGGCAGTATTTTGCGCTCCTTCCCCTTGTCCAGCATTCACCATGGTGGAGGGTTCACCTCTCTCGTAGGTCTGCCTCGGGGTGTTCTCATCCACCATTTGCTGCACTTCTGGGGGTAAGCTAAACTGTGGGAGAGCGTTCTTGAAGAAGTTCACCATAGCTTTCAACGCTGTCATCGTCTCCTCATTCTGACGTTTCAGAGCCTCAAATTCCTCCATAGAAACCGAGGCCACTCTGCCACCCTTTTCATTCTGTCTTTGTCCTTGCTCTGATCTGACAGGGGGACTTACAGAATTCTGCTCCCCTGTCTCCCTCGCTGCTGTAGAATGTGTCCTCACCATTTTAATAGGGAATTTGGCTTTTTGTTTCGATTCCCACAGACTGCGCCAATTGATGTAGCCTTCTAAAACGACAACGGGGTGATGATTTCCACGTATTCAAGTTGCGCTAACGACAAAGAGATGCTGTTGATGCGATTTCTTCCACGTGTGTCTCGTATATTCTGCAAAAACAACGAAAATCAGGGGGCACAGGGATTTGTCCCTGCACGCGCACTCCGATGATTAAGTTAGAAAGCAGAGTTTCTGTATATATGAAGAAGAGAAATGTGTTCTTCAGAATTAAAGGGTTCAAGTGTTTTTTTTCCGTCCCCTTTTCTGAGTGCTCACATGGTGTATTTATAGGTTTCTCCCGGGTCGGATCGGGCTTCACACTCTATCCGGGTTCGAGGGTGTTTTGGGACTGAGGCCCAGGCGCGTGTCTGGGCTGCGACCGAGTCATTTGGTATTCTGTCGCGGTTTGGAACTGGACGACTTGCGGGTGAGTTCGACATGCGGCAGAGTATCCGTGAACCTCTGCTATGGCATATGCGACAGAGCTTTGTTGCAGTACATGCGGTAGAGCTCTGTCGCGATCTATGCGGTAGAGGTATATCACGACATACAGTGTCACACAGAGACTCTACGCAGAGTCTCTATCGCCTAGAGACTCTGTCGCCTACCAAAGCAACTGTGTCGCGTGGAGACTCTATCGCCTAGAGACTCTGTCGCTATAACAGCCACGTGGCTTATATTGTGCTTGACACGTGGCGATCTCTGGTTGGTCGATCCTTGTACACGTGGACTTTGGTGATAGGACCACTATCAGTACTAATAATTTTTTTTATCATGATAAAACGTATTTGAAGTTTATTAAATGCTTTAGTCACTATTTCAAGTTGTTGACTAAGTAATCATTATCCTTGAGTTTGAACAATTTTTTTTTTATTTGTACTGAGACAAGAGAAAGAGATTTGAATTTTATGTCTAATTTTTTAAAGAAAAAATAATAACTTTAATTGAAGTTTTGATTGTTAATTAAATTTGAACATTACTAAAATGATCATATTTTTTATTTTTAAATCAAGAGTTTTGCATATTTTATATTTGAGTTTCAACACTTACATTTTTATCAAAAAATAATCATTAATGAAAAAAATTTAATACTATTAATTTTAACTAATTATTAATACCGTGCATATTCAATAAAAATCATACAACGCAAATTGATTCACTAAAATTTTGATAGTTTATTTAAAGATTATTTTTATCATGAATTAGTAGTGTATTTATTAATATACAAATTAATCAATACATACTATATGATACATCCAATAAATTTGTGCTTGTAGTTAATTTGGATCATTCCAATCAAAATCTGATCAGATACACTTAGTAAAAATATAACTTCAATAACTTTTTGACCTAAAAAAATTTATAAACAAATTCTCTAAATATTTTAAATTGAAAAAAATGTGAAAATTTTAGACTTTAGTTAGTAAATTAACACGAAAAATATAATAATATATTTCTACTTAGTATTTTAAGAATTTGAAAAATAACTATATTTCTTATGGATTAATATCCTATACACCATTAATGTAGTTTTTGATTGCACAAGCAGAGATTAGGATGATAGTATATGTCTTTATTTATTTTTATTTTCTTAATATATTCAAATGACATGTATCATCATCTTAACACCGCTTATAGAGTCAAAAAACTCCATGAATGATATATAAGATAATTATCCATTTTTTATTTATCTCTCGTAATTTTATTACTATGTATAATGCTTTTATTTTTTATTTTACATGTACATGTTTTTTACAATTAATTTTAAATTATTTAATGTCCTTTCAACTGGGGAATTCTATATTAAAGCCAATGTAAAACACACATGATTAACCATAAATTTAGTGTTATTAAACATAGAATATGTTAGAAGTATCATAAACACATAAAAATAAATATAAACATATTTTATAATAAAATTATCATGTGTTTACGTCTATTGATTTTAATTTTCTGTTTATCATCATGTGTTTACGAGATTTTTAACATATTTTACACCTAATAACACTAAATTTACGGGTAATCATGAGTGTATACGTTGACCTTACAATAAAGTAAAAAATTTTAACTTTATTATAGAAATTCCCCAATCAATATGTATAATATTTCCTTAATATTCATTATTCTGTTTTCAAAAATAATCTCTTTAACAAAAAGCAAGTTAATATTATTTATTTATATGAAACAAAAAGCACATGCAATACCAGATCTTACAAGTCTAGCTGTATATGTCACGCCCTTCTCCCACACATGACCTTACCAAAAACCACAATAAATTTTTCACTTTTTACTTACCTTTATCTCCTAAACAGTTGGGCTGTGAATAAGCATCAGTCCTCTCATCCATACATATCTTACCATTCTTTCACTTATCATACATACATGATATTCATATCATAAGTAAATTCATATACTTAATATAATTACATCATTACATTTACATCCCTAACATTAAAACCATGTACATCACTGTGTTTATGAATTGTTCAGATACAAAAGAGTGCGCTTGTATATACCTTTCACTAGATGGGGAGTGGTAGCGGATAAAAAGAATGCAATACCCTGACCGACTTGATCTACTGACGAGAATCTATAGAGATGGGGGAAAAGAATGGGATGAGCTATCAACGCGCTCAGTAAGGAAATCAGGCAAGCAAATAGATATCTATACTATCTACTGAAAATAGTGCTTTGCCTTTCCTTCTCTCAATTCAAAAGCATGTTTAAAATATATATAATAATAGTATAGATTTAAAATCCCATGTACTAAACACATGCTGGTTTATCAATCAGAGGCATTCATGCAAAACAATGCATATTTAATCATTTAAGAATGCCTTTCTATAAAATATGCCATTTACATTCAAAACACAGTAAATATGGCATTTCTCATCACAACACAAACAAATCAATCGGGTTCCAACCCATCCCTCAGGTCTACCCGTATCATAAAACACATGTGATATATCATGCGAGACTCAGTGGCTAAATGCAATATCTCCGGACTATGGCCATATCCTAACAATGGTGATCCCAGGCAACACAGTACTCGGTGTGCAGGGCAATCACTGCTATAACGGGTGGGGGGTCAGTCCATCACAATCGCTAGCTATCAACACTCTTCTCCACAACTCCACAACACAAAATACGGTACAGTGTACTCTATGCCACATGCACGGTACAACGTACACCCGTGGACCCATACATCATGGTCGGGGTGCCTGCCATAGGTCTTAGCCTCTCATACCATGGAGATACATCATAGTCGGGGTGCCTGCCATAGGTCTTAGCCCTCATACTATGGAATCAATGCCACGTCTCTAAATCCACGTGAGAACATCTCAACAGTGTGACACTCAGTCTACACGGAGGAAATCGTCACGGTTTTTCTAACATGTGTATATATCACGAAAAACTACAGTGAGCGTCTTGAGTGTGACACACAATCAACGCTCCGCCTCAAAACACTGTATATGCATGTCAAAATATCAACACTAGTGCGAGTAAACCTCCAGCACCAGGTCATGCATAGTTCTCATTACAAATCAAGTACGAGCAAATCGCTCAAGTACGATGTCATGTACAAATCATGAAAAATCGAGTACGAGCAACGCTCCAGCACTCTGTCATGTATCTCATGTAAAACTCGAGTACGAGCTAATCACTCCAGCACTCTATCATGCATAAATCACATAAAAACTGAGTACGAGTAATGCTCCAGTACTCTATCATGCATGTCAAATAAATGTAGTGTGAGTAAACCTCCAGCACTAATGTATGTGAAAAACATCTGAAATCCAGTGCGAGCTGTGCTCTAGCACGATTGTTTCCACATAATTCGGTAGATGACTCTTTAAAAACAGGGATGTTAAAAATCACTAAAATCAGCACTATAAAGTGTGCTTAGTTTACATCGACCTCAAAACATTAGCCCATCTATGTACTCTTCTGCCACACAGCAGGAAAAACCACTCAAAACATCATTTTCATGCTTTTTGAAATTTTTCTCAAAATTTCACTTTTTTTGCCTCACTAGGGGCAAAACCGTAATTTACCCATATCGGGTCCCTATAATTATTATAGATTTTCTCTGACCCTCAAACAATTTCAGTGAATGTAAAATCCAACGAAAATATGCACAGATATCTCTAGCTACTTGCAAGAGTCCCCTACCTCGGATCACGTCGTGTGAGACCTCTTCCTCTGTGCTGTCTATCTCGCAGTCCGGTCAACTCTTAATATGACTCTGGAGCCGAGATTGTGCGATGGTGCGTGAATCGAAGTTCGATCGGGCTTCCGTTCGGAATTAATCGTCGAACTGCACAATTTCGTATATTTAACTCCGGGTCAATTTTCGATTAAATATAACTTAAATAAATTTATCGAAAATTAAATTGGTCACTTTTGACCTCGTATCGACTTACCCGAAGTCCAATGAATTTCCAAAAATTTTTCTTTCCTTTTTTTTCTTTTTTTCTCTCTCCTCCTTGGCTGAACCGGTCCAGTCCGGTTCAGTTTAGAAGGTTCTACCCTGAACCGACGACCGGTTCAGGGATGTTTTGGCCTTGCCGGCGTCTTACGACCGGTTCTCCGGGTGCCACTACCGTCGTTCGGTGCGCCACAGCCTGGGGAACGTTCGGTTGGGCTCGATCGGACCCTAGCACCTCCGGTGGCCGCCAAAATCCTCCTTTCCTTCTGCGGCCTTCCCCTCTTCGATTCGCTAGCGTCCGATGTCGGTGGAGGGCGTGACCGGTGCCGATGGGTGCGCACCGAGGTCCTCTCCATTTTTCGATATCTGGTTCGACCGTGGGGTCGCCGTGGTGGCTGGTCCGACGAGTTCTTCTCCTCGTCGGCTTTTGGTTTGGTTTCCGCATGGGTTTCTCTCTCCCTAAAAATTTCAATCAGTTTTCATTTTTTTTCTTTATAATATATTTTTAATATTATTTTAATCCTTAAAATAATATTAAAAATCTTAAAATATCCCAAAAATATCTAAAAAATTCCTATTAAATTCATTTTGTCCGTAAATGAATTTATCAGTCCGATTTTACCTTTTCGATATATTTTTTTAATATTTTTGGGCTCATTTTTCGAGGTAAAAATTTCAAAAATATTAAATAAATTCATATCTTGATCAATTGGACTCGAAATTCAATATTTGCCCCGTTATTGATCAAGATTTCTCGATTTCATATTTTTAATGAAATTATCTCATTGTATTTATACCGGATTTCGGTCAATTGATCGTTTTACCCCTATACTTGCTCAAAAATAATTTAACCCTTATCTTGTTGTTATGTAGCTTACATGCATTTTTAATTCTCAATAAATCGATTGCATGATAGTAAATACTCTTCTTATGATTCAGCTATGAAATATAAAGTTCGTACACATAGGAATCATAAGGTACAAGCTGCATACGTAAATCGAAAACTCGGGTCTGACAATCCTCCCCAACTAAAAGAATTTAGTCCTCCAAATTAGAACCAAATCAATCCTCAAACAACTGGGGGTACTTATCTCGCATCAAACTCTCTAACTCCCAAGTAGCCTCCTCGAAAGTGTGATGCTGCCATAATACCTTCACTAACCTGATAGTCTTCGATCTCAAAACCTTCTCCTTCCTATCCAGTATACGAATCGGCCTCTCAACATATGACATGTTCTCACTGAGCTCCAAAGGCTCATAACTAATCACATGTGCCAGATCCGGGTGATACTTCCGAAGCATCGAGATGTGGAAGACGTTGTGCACACCTGACAAATCTGGTGGCAATGCCAACCTATAAGCCTTATCTCTCACTCGATCGAGTATCTCAAAGGGTCCAATGTAGCGAGGACTCAGCTTACCCCTCTTCCCAAACCTCGCTATACCTTTGGAAGGAGAAACCTTCAGAAACGCGGACTCACCAACTGCGAACTCAAGTGGCCTACGTCTCTTGTCAGCATAACTCTTCTGTCGACTCTGAGCTGTCCTCAATCTCTCAACTATCAACCGGACATCCTCAGAAGCCTGTGTAACCAAATCAGGAGCAAAAATCATTCGGTCACCCACTTCTTCCCATCAAATAGGGGAACGACATCTACGGCCATACAAGGCCTCATACGATGCCATCCCGATACTCGAATGATAACTGTTGTTGTAGGCGAACTCGGCTAGTGGTAAATGATCATCCCAGGAGCCTCTAAAGTCTAGCACACATGCTCTCAACATGTCCTCTAGAGTCTGTATCGTCCTCTCTGACTGACCATCTGTCTGAGGATGGAAAGCTGTGCTCAAACTTAACTGGGTTCCCATAGCTTCCTAAAAATGTTCCCCAAAGTGGGAAGTGAAGCGGGAATCTCTATCCGAGACAATGCTCACTGGAACACCATGCAACCTCACTACCTCGCATACATACAACCATGCCAATGTACTCAGAGTATCGGTAGCTCTCATAGCTAGGAAGTGGGCTAACTTTGTCAATCTATCTACGATCACCCATATAGCATCGTGATTCCTCCGGGTCCTCGGTAAACCCATCACGAAATCCAGGTTGATATGCTCCCATTTCCATGTCGGTATAGGTAGAGGCTGCAATAATCCTGCAGGTTTCTGATGCTCTACCTTCACCTGCTGACATATAAGACATCTCGCCACAAAATCCGCGACATCTTTCTTCATACCTGACCACCAGTACACCTTCCGGAGGTTCTGATACATCTTGCCACTCCCTGGATGCAACGTGTACCTCGATGAATGAGCTTCTGACAATATCAATCTCCCGAGCTCTGGGTCCTCGGGAACACACAATCTACCTCTGAACCTCAGTAGTCCATCAAAACTCAACTGAAAATCTGTCACTGTGCCCCTCTGCATCTGACCAATCACATCGATGCACTGCAGATCTGTCTGCTGAGCCTATCTGATCCTGTCCAATAGATCTGGCTCTAAGCGTAGACTCGCAATCATACAATCTGCATCTCTGTCTGAAGGCACAACTCCCAAACTGAGGCTAGCAAACTACTCTAGCAACTCGTGCTCCCTGACCATCATATACGATACCATCCCAAGGCTCTTCCTACTCAAAGCATCTGCTACAACATTAGCCTTACCCGGATGATAAAGTATCTTACAATCATAATCCTTCAGAAGCTCTAGCCATCTTCTCTGTCTCATGTTCAGCTCCTTCTATGAGAACAGGTATTTGAGACTCTTGTGGTCGATAAAAATCTGAAACTTCTCACCATACAAGTAGTGGCGCCATACCTTCAACGCAAACACTACTGCTGCCAACTCTAAATTGTGGGTCAGATAGTTATTCTCATGGTCCTTCAACTGTCTGGATCCATAAGCAACTACCCTCCCATCCTGCATCAACACACAACCCAGTCCATGATGCGAAGCATCGGTATATACTGAAAATCCTCTTGAGCTGGTAGGAATAATGAGAATCGGAGCGGTGGTCAATCGACTCTTCAGCTCCTGAAAACTCTTCTCACAATCCTCATCCCACACGAATGTAACATTCTTTCGAGTGAGACATGTCAACGGAGCAGCTAACTTCGAAAATCCCTCAATGAATCTCCGATAGTACCCTGCTAAACCTAAAAAACTCCTGATCTCGGTAACTGTCCTCGGCTATTCCCACTGAACTACAGCCTCAATCTTGGATGAGTCTACGAACACACCATTCCTCGACACTACATGTCCCAAAAATGAGATCTCTATTAACCAAAAATCACACTTGCTGAGTTTAGCATATAACTCCTGCCCTCGTAGAGTCTGCAATACGATCCTGAGGTGCTCCTCATGCTCTTCCTTGGATCTCGAATACAGTAATATGTCATCGATGAAAACGATAACAAACTGATCCAGATATGGCTTGAACACATCGTTCATCATAGTCATGAAAGCTGCGGGAGCATTCGTCAGTCCGAATGGCATAACTAGGAACTCATGTGGCCATATCGAGTCTTAAATGCTGTCTTGGGTACATCTCCACTCCGAACTCTCAACTGATGATACCCAGACCTCAGATCAATCTTAGAAAAGACCTGCGCTCCCCGAAGCTGATCCAGTAAGTTGTCAATGCGTGGAAGGGGATATCTATTCTTGATGATAGCCTTATTCAACAATCTGTAGTCTATACACAATCAGAGGCTTCCATCCTTCTTCCTCACAAACAAAATCGGTGCTCCCCACGGTGAAACACTCGATCGAATGAAACCCCTAACCAACAGCTCTTGCAACTGTCTCTTGAGCTCCTCCAGCTCAACTAAGGCCATGCGATACGGTGGTCTCGAAATAGGCTCAATACCAGGCACCAAATCTATACAAAACTCTATCTTTCAGTTTGGTGGTAACCTTGGCAACTCATCCAGGAAAACATCTGGGTACTCACTGACCACAGGAATATCTACTAACTCCGGATGTACCTTATCCGTATCCACCACGTACGCAATGAAACCTCTAATCACATTCGTACAAGCATCAGTTGTGTCCTGGTCCAAAGCATGTACTCACCCTTGACCCATCACCTGCTTCCCCTTCTCCTCTGTCGTCGCTCTACCTCTCTGAGCAGACGTACCAACTGAAGAAATATCATGCTCCCTGCCCTTCTGTGGGGCAGTCACATATGACTCTGGGCACTCTCTAGCAATATGCCCTTGTTTTCCACATCGAAAACATACAACAGGGCTCAATGGATAAGGTCTACCGCCTTGATGTCTACCACATTAGCTGCACTGATCAGTAGTAGGCCTCGATCTTCAAATCACAATGCCCTTCGTCGGAGCTATGGCCAGGTATGTAGGAGGTTTAACTGGTCGTTCTCGCACCTCCTCTATCCGTGGTCCCTTACCGAAGAGTCTCCTCCCTCCTCGATAACTGAACCCTCTATCTCTAGCAGGCCTCTTCCTTTCTCTATCTCAGCTCCGACTAAACTTCCAAAACCCAGAGGCATTTCTGTCGTAATCATGCTCACAAAGCTGCGCCCTGCGCATTGCCTCATCATATGTACCAATGTCTAGTGGTACCAATCTAGACCGCAACACCGGTCTCAATCAGTCAACAAATTTGTGGACCTTTCTGGTCTCGTTGTACATGGTATCGGGATCATATCTCCCCAGGGCTAAAAATCTAGTCTCGTACTCATCCATTGTGAGACTCCCCTAGCTCAATCCCAAAAACTCAGCCTGCAATCTATGCTGCGCAGTATTAGGAACAAACTGCCTCCTGAAAGCCTCTGGAAACATCTCCCAACTAATCTCAGCATGTCAGGTTCTCAATATCGGCCTGGTGGATTTCCACCAATGCTCTGCCGTTCCCTTCAGTAGGAATGCAGCAAATGCGACTCTCTCTGAAGTCGTACAATCAAAGAAGTCGTACAACTGCTCCATCTCGCTAATCCACTCCTTTGCACTAGCTGGGTCCTTGACCCCTCGAAAAGATGGAGGTCCAAGCTTCTGGAACTGTTGCAGTCGATCCAAATCACACCCATATCCCAATCCACTACTAACCTGAACTGGTGGGGGTGTAGGAGTATCAGTAGTTTGTGGCCTCTCTATGGGCTACACAGGTGTATCAGGTGCAACTGCCTTCCCTGTCGCAGTCTCAGCATCCTGTCCCTGTCTACCTGGCAGAGTCTGTGCCAACAGCCCTACTATCACCTCCAGGCTACGCTCTATCCTCGTGAAGCGTGCCTCGATACTCTTTGGTACCTCAATGGGACTCTACGTCACCAGGATAAATGAGGACTCATCTCGGCTCTCAGGCCTACCTCTAGGGCCTCTAGCCCTACCTCTCGTCCCTCTACCACGGTGGGTAATTGCCATAAAGGCTAGACTCCTGCATTCACAAACATTAATTTTTCCAACTCCCATCTTGTATACATAATTGTAACTGAACAAAACACAGTGATATGGGGATGTACATTTTCTTAATTACTAATGCCTAGACATATCAGACCAACTATGCTCTGATACCACTCTGTCACGCCCTTCTCCCATACATGACCTTACCAAAAACCACAATAAATTTTTCACTTTTTACTTACCTTTATCTCCTCAACAGTTGGACTGTGAATAGGCATCAGTCCTCTCATCCATACATATCTTACCATTCTTTCACGTATCATACATATATGATATTCATATCATAAGTAAATTCATATACTTAATATAATTACATCATTACATTTACATCCCCAACATTAAAACCATGTACATCACTATGTTTATGCATTGTTCAGATACAAAAGAGTGTGCTTGTATATACCTTTCGCTAGATGGGGAGTGGCAGCGGATCAAAGGAATGCAATACCTTGGCCGACTCAATCTACTGACGAGAATCTGTAGAGATAGGGGAAAATGAATGGGATGAGCTATCAACGCGCTATGTAAAGAAATCAGGCAAGCAAGTAGACATCCATACTATCTACTGAAAATAGTGATTTGCCTTTCCTTCTCTCAATTCAAAAACATGTTTAAAATATATATAATAATAGTACAGATTTAAAATCCCATGTACTAAACACATGTTGGTTTATCAATCAGAGGCATTCATGCAAAACAATGCATATTTAATCATTTAAGAATGTCTTTCTATAAAATATGCCATTGACATTCAAAACATAGTAAATATGGCATTTCTCATCACAACACAAACAAATCAATCGGGTTCCAACCCATCCCTCAGGTCTACCCGTATCATAAAACACATGTGATATATCATGCGAGAATCAATGGCTAAATGCAATATCTCTGGACTATGGCCATATCCTAACAATGGTGATCCCAGGCAACACAATACTCGGTGTGCGGGGCAATCACTACTGTAACGGGTGGGGGGTCAGCCCATCACAACCGCCAGCTATCAACACTCTCCTCGACAACTCTACAACACAAAACACGGTACAGTGTACTCCATGCCACATGCACGGTACAACGTACACCCGTGGACCCATACATCATGGTCGGGTTACCTGCCATAGGTCTTAGCCTCTCATACCATGGAAATACATCATAGTCAGGGTGCCTGCCATAGGTCTTAGCCCTCATACTATGGAATCAATGCCACGTCTCTAAATCCACTTGAGAACATCTCAACAATATGACACTCAGTCTACACGGAGGAAATCGTCACGATTTTTCTAACATGTGTATATATCACGAAAAACTACAGTGAGCGTCTTGAGTGTGACACACAGTCAACGCTCCGCCTCAAAACACTGTATATGCATGTCAAAATATCAACACTAGTGCGAGTAAACCTCCAGCACCAGGTCATGCATAGTTCTCATTACAAATCAAGTACGAGCAAATCGCTCAAGTACGATGTCATATACAAATCATGAAAAATATAGTACGAGCAACGCTCCAGCACTCTGTCATGCATTTCATGTAAAACTCGAGTACGAGCTAATCGCTCCAGCACTCTATCATGCACAAATCACATAAAAACTGAGTACGAGCAACGCTCCAGTACTCTATCATGCATGTCAAATAAATGTAGTGCGAGTAAACCTCCAGCACTAATGTATGTGAAAATGTATCTGAAATCAAGTGCGAGCTGTGCTCTAGTACAATTGTTTCCACATAATTCGGTAGATGGCTCTTTAAAAGCAGGGATGTTAAAAATCACTAAAATCAGTACTATAAAGTGTGCTTATCGACCTCAAAACATTAGCCCATCTATGTACTCTTCTACCACACAGCAGAAAAAACCACTCAAAACATCATTTTCATGCTTTTTGGAACTTTTTCCAAAATTTCACTTTTTTGCCTCACTAGGGGTAAAATCATAATTTACCCATATCGGGTCCCTATAATTATTATAGATTTTCTCTGACCCTCAAACAATTTCAGTGAATGTAAAATCCAACGAAAATATGCACAGATATCGCTAGCTACTTGCAAGAGTCCCCTACCTCGGATCACGTCGTGTGACCTCTCTTCCTCTATGCTGTCTATCTCGCAGTCCGATCAACTCTCAATATGACTCTGGAGCCGAGATTGTGCGATGGTGCGTGAATCGAAGTTCGATCGGGCTTCCGTTCGGAATTAATCGTCGAACGGCACAATTTCGTATATTTAACTCCGGGTCAATTTTTGATTAAATATAATTTAAATAAATTTAACGAAAATTAAATCAGTCACTTTTGACCTCATATCGACTTCCCCGAAGTCCGGTGAATTCCCAAAAATTTTCCTTTCCTTTTTCTTTCTTTTTTTCTCTCTCCTCCTTGGCTAAACCGGTCCAGTCCGATTCAGTTTAGAAGGTTCTACCCTGAACCGTCGACCGGTTCAGGGATGTTTTGGCCGTGCCGACGTCTTACGACCAGTTCTCTGGGTGCCGTTACAGCCGTTCGGTGCGCCACAGCCTGAAGAACGTTCGGTTGGGCTCGATCAGACCCTAGCACCTCCGGTGGCTGCCAAAATCCTCCTTTCCTTCTGCGACCTTCCCCTCTTCGATTCGTCGGCGTCCGGCGTCGGTGGAGGGTGTGACCGGTGCCGATGGGTGCGCACCGAGGTCCTCTCCATTTTTCGGTATCTAGTTCGGTTGTGGGGTCACCGTGGTGGCTGGTTCGACGAGTACTTCTCCTCGTCGGCTTTCGGTTTGGTTTCCGCGTGGGTTTTTCTCTCCCCGAAAATTTCAATCTGTTTTCGTTTTTTTCTTTATAATATATTTTTAATATTATTTTAATCCTTAAAATAATATTAAAAATCCTAAAATATCCTAAAAATATCTCAAAAATTCCTATTAAATTCATTTAGTCCGTAAATGAATTTATCAGTCCGATTTTGCCTTTCTGGTATATTTTTCTAATATTTTTGGGCTCATTTTTCGAGGTAAAAATTCCAAAAATATTAAATAAATTCATATCTTGATCAATTGGACTCGAAATTCAATATTTGCCCCGTTATTGATTAAGATTTCTCGATTTCATATTTTTAATGAAATTGTCTCATCGTATTTATACCGAATTTCGATCAATTGACTGTTTTACCCCTATACTTGCTCGAAAATTAATTTATCCCTTATCTTGTTGTTATGTAGCTTACATGCATTTTTAATTCTCAATAAATCGATTACATGATAGTAAATATTCTTCTTATGATTCAACTATGAAATATAAAGTTCGTACACATAGGAATCATAAGGTACAAGCTACATACGTAAATCAAAAACTCGGGTCTGACAGTATAGCTATTATAGTGATAAAATGTAACGACCCGAATTTCCACACAATTTGATTGGTCTACAAGTCGATATTAGATCAAAATCAATAAATCAGTCTGATTAAATTTATTTCTTAGTGACAATTTAAACAAAATATTTTCACTTTCCCCAAGCATATCTTATCTACATTACTGTATTTACAAAAATTTTAGATATAAAAGAATTTCTTAAAACTGGGTATACCTTCGATGCAGAAATATACTCTGTGGAATCACAGCTGTGCGAAACTCCCTACTAACGAAAGCGATCCAAGTTATCGATGGGCTCTGTGAAGGAAAGTAAGGAGTGAGCTCAACATGCTCAGTAAGAAAAATCCTAGAGTAGGTAGATAAATATACTACCTAAGATATATATATATATATATATATATATATATATATATATACACTTACCAAAATCTGGAATATTTTCACAAAGTATACAAGTAGTTCGACAATTTCACAGATACCAAAAATAGATTTCAAAAACTAGAATATATATTGGTAGTAAAATTAGCTACTGTGGTAAATACAAAAAATTTTAGAGCTTCTAGTAGCAAAATAAACAGATTTCTAGAATATTCCAATCCATGCAGACAGTTCAGAAAATATTTCAAATAAACACAGAGGCACTGCCAGTTTCAAAAAATCAAAATCGAAAAATCCATGGCAAATTCAGTATGAAAATGGAACTGAAATCAATACTGTTTCTAAAACTTTAAACAGCTTTTAAAAGCGACGACGGTGTGATACTTTGGTCCGGCAGGATTCAAGAGGTGGCCCCACGGTCTTTTATGCATTAAAATATTCAGTTGTGATAGCCCGAAAGCACAGAAAATATGGCTAATTTAAAATTTCGTTACATTAAACTTCCTACTCGAGGTGCATTCCTGTACAGTGTCCGTCAACCTCTTCAATCAAATATCTCGAGGATCATTCAAACATCCACAATCTCTTAACCAAATAATATGATGTCAAAAGAAATCCACTTATTATACATATATCATACTGAATACATCTCAACGTTACTTAAATCTAAGTGTCTGTGTTACATAATTGTCTGAATACAAAATGAATTGAATTATACCTATCGTGTGTACAAGCAATAGCCTGGGGAGAGTCTCGTCCACCAGCCTATGTCACGTACGCAACATGTACTATCACTCACTGTAAAAAATCTGTGAGGGGAGGAAAATGAGGGGGTAAGCTTTCAACTCGCTCAGTAAGGAGTGCATATAAGATTTTGCAATCATTATCAAAGCTTAAGTGTAATAATGACATAATTTCGCATAATTATAAACACGTGATAAAAATCACAATTTGTCAAAACATCAGTATCTCAAAATAGTTATAGAGACTAGGCATATTATAAATGTCATGAAAGCAAGTATCACATCACATCATCCTCAAACGAGGGAATCATCTCATGTTACCAAAACAGAGGCATCTCACACTACCAGAGCGGAGGCATCTTGCGTTACCAACACGGAGGCATCTCATGCTACCAAAGCGGAGGCATCTCACATGTTAACCTTGAATAATGTATTTTGAAATGACAAAACATTAATCTCAAATGAACTTATTTTCAAATCATTTGTAAGAAACTATTTCTAAGTATTTATCTTGAAATCACATTGCATAAATGATCACTTAGAAATATTATCAATCTTCAAATCTTTATAAAACTAAAGTTTGGCGGGAAACTAAGAAAATGAATTAATCAAATAAGTCTAAAAGCCTTGCAGGATCGATCTCCTTTAAGCTAAAGTACTGCAAGATTGATCTTAAGAATGGTGAGATCGATCTCCTCAAGGCAGAGGCTTAGCCAGATCGATCTCCTCATGGCAGAGGCTTAGCCAGATTGATCTAAAGGAGGAGTGAGATCGATCTCCTCAAGTTAGAGGCTTAGCTATATCGATCTCATAGATTGGTAAGATCGATCTCCTTAAGATAGAGACTTTGCGAAATCAATCTCAAGGAATGGTGAGATTGATCTCCTCAAGGAAAAGGCTTAGCCAGATCGATCTCATAGATTGGTAAGATCGATCTCTTATAAGCGGGAGCAATATTTTTAAAGTAGAGATCGATCTCCTCCTTAACAAGAGATCGATCTCCCCTGTATGAAGCTAACAAGCAGATCGATCTGGCGATAAATGAGATCGATCTGCACTTTGTAAATTTCCTTTGTGTTGCAGGTTCAGAAACAAGAGATCGATTTGGACCTCTTCTGCAGAATTCCAACGGCTATTTCTGCATGTTCTCAACGGGAGAAAAAACATTAAATGCTTCACCTATCAATTGAGTGTATAAATATAAGACATAAAGACATTGGAGACTAGAAGAAAAAAGTTAGTAGAAAAGCTCTGTATATTCTTAAGAGAACATTCTTTTTATCTTCAGATTTATACATTGAATTGTTAGTGAAAGCTTTTGTTTAAGCTATTCATCACCTACCCATTAATAGAGTTTTCCATTATATACACTCTTCATCTAAAAGAAAAGGGGAAAGTTCCTCTGTGAGAGAATTGTATAAGAGTTGAATAGCAAATACTTGGATAAGGGGTAGAGAGGTTATTCCTTAACCTGGAAAAGGAAAGTTGTGTTGATCACTTTGTTAGTGAAAGAGACTTCTTGATAAGAAGGTCAAGAAGAGAGGATGTAGGCAAGAGATTTGACCGAACCTCTATAAATAACTAAGTTTGCTACTGTTCTTCCTTATCTTCTCTATTTTATTGCACTTTTACTCTATTGCTAATTGCTATCATTCATTTGTTTAATTGCAATTTTAGCTAAGAAAGTTTAAATTAAGCATATTGTTAGAAAAAATGATTCACCCCCTCTCGGTTGAGCCATCAATTGGTATAAGAGATTAGACTCTTTGATTAAAAAGGAGTAAATTCCTAATAGTTTAGAATGATCCTATGGCTCATAATAGTGTAAAAACAAACCTAGTAGGAGAAGGGCACTCTACTGTTAGACCACCTATGTTTAATGGTGAAAACTATGCCTATTGGATGACTAGAATGATGTTATTTATTCAAGTTAATGACTATGAAGTGCGGAGGATTATTGTCAAAGACCCACAAATTCCTACTAAGAAAGTTGAAGGAAAATATATTCCAAAAGAGGAAGATGAGTGAGATTTCAATGACATGAAATGTGCCCAATTAAATGCAAAGGCCATGCACACCTTATTTTGTTCTTTAGGACCTAATGAGTACAATAGAGTCTCCACTTGTGAAAATGCCAAACAAATTTGGAATAAGTTGGCAATCAATCATGAAGGCACAACTCAAGTCAATGAGACTAAAGTAGGAATGTTTACTCATGACTACGAATTATTTAGAATGAAAAAAGATGAGTCAATCAGTAACATGTTTATAAGATTTACTGATATAATTAATGGACTCAAATCTTTAGGTAAAACCTATTCGAACATAGAGATGGTGAAGAAAATCCTAAATAGCTTACCAAAATCTTGGGAAGCCAAGGTAGCCGTTATTGAGGAGTCTAAGGACCCTCACACACTATCATTAGATGAATTGATAGGGTCATTACTCACCTATGAAATGAAGCTAAAAAGAAATGAAGAGCCACCTTAGAAAGTAGGAGTAGCACTAAAATCTACCACCCAAGAGGAATTAAAAGAGGACAAATATGAGAGTGGTTATGAAAAGGATTATAAAATGGTAATGTTTGCCAAAAGATTCAATAAATTTATGAGAATGAGAGGAAATAATGGTATTAGGAGAACCCATAAGAGAGAACACAATAGAGGAGAGCCAAGTAGGAAAACACTATTGTATGTTATGAATGCAAAAAACTGGGTCATATTAAATTTGATTGTCCTTTACTAAAGAAATCGAATGATAGGAAACCTAAAAAGAAGGCAATGATGGCAACATGGAGCGATAGCGACAGCTCCAATGATGATGGAGGAGAAGAGTAGCCAATGTTTGCTTCATGGCTCTAGAAGATGATAAGGTATTGTCTACATCTAATGAATATTCTTTCGATGAGCTATAAGATGGCTTTGATGATCTTACTATGGAATTTGAATGCATGAACTTGAAATATGAAAAAATGATATCTAAACTAAAGAAAAAAATGAGAAGTTAATAAATGACAAAATAAAATGAGAAAAGAATTTGGAAAGTGCAAATCTAGAAATAAATGATTTAAAAGAAAAGAATAATAACTTGCATAATTCCTTCTCTAGATTCTATATGGGACAACAAAAATTAGATCATATGTTAGAAACACAAAGAACCTTCTTTGATAAAAATGGTTTAGGATATAATGGTAAGATTAAAGAAACTCACTTGAAGAACTTTTTAGTGAGTAAACATAATAAACATAATCTATCTCATACTTGCTCACTATGTAACAAAATATGACATCTATCAAAAGAATGTAAGGTTAGAAAAACTACTCTTAAAGGAAAAGTAGTTAGAAAGGTTTGGGTGCCAAAGAATGTTGTAAATTCGAAAGACATTGATTTATTAATGAAATCGATCCTAAAAGGATCAAAACGTTTGCTTACTAGCTCCAAAGGACCCAAGAAAATTTAGGTACCTAAAACAAAAGTTTAATGATAAATAATTGTAGGAACTTGAGCATTGTTACTAGGCAAAGACAAAGGAAGCTTGGTACTTGGACAGTGGATGCTCAAGGCACATGACCAGTAATAGAAGCCATTTCAATTTCTTAAAATCAAAGGCTGGTGGAGAAGTCACTTTTGGGGATAATTCGAAAGGCCAAATTGAGGGAAGTGGCTTTATTAGTAATGATTCTTTCTCTATAGAAAATGTGTTACTTGTTAGAGGATTAAAACACAATTTGCTTAGCATTAGTCAACTTTGTGACAAGGGTTACAAAGTAATTTTTGATTGCTTAAATTGTCATGTGATAGATGCTAAATCAAATAAAGTTCTCTTCTTAAGACATAGACAATGTAACATATATATTGTATATTTGAATGAACTTATGAATGAAAATGTATGTTTTATGGTTGGTTAAGAAAATGAACCTTGGTTGTGGCATAGGAGACTAGGTCATGCTAGCATGCATGTATTATCTAAGCTAGCTAGAAGAGATCTTGTTGTAGGTTTACCTAAGTTATCCTATGAAAATGACAAAATTTGTGAAGCTTGTGTCAAGGGAAAACATAAAAGAATATCATTTAAACCTAAAAATTGTGTGTCAACCTCTAGACCACTTCAACTACTTCACTTAGATCTATTTGGTCCAACTAGAACCACAAGTCTTGGGGGTAAGAACCATGGATTTGTAATTGTAGATGATTACACTAGATTTACATGAGTATTTTTCTTAAATATGAAAAATGAAGCTTTAGAAAAATTTGTTACTTATTCAAAAATAGCTCAAAATGAAAAAGGGGTATACCATAACTAGTATTAGAAGTGATCATGACAAAGAATTCGAAAATCTTGGTTTTAATGAATATTGCAATGATCAAGGAATTAGCCATAATTTTTCAGCTTCTAGGACAACACAACAAAATACGGTTGTTAAGAGGAGAAATAGAACCTTAGAGGAAATGACTAGAGCAATGCTTTGTGAGAATAATTTACCTAAGTATTTTTGGGCTGAAGCTATTAATACCTCATGTTATATCATAAATAGAGCAATGGTTAGACTAATCATAAAAAAAACTCCATATGAACTTTATAAACGAAAGAAACCAAATATTAGTTATTTTCATCCTTTTGGTTGTAAATGTTTTGTCTTAAATAATGGAAAAGATCATTTAGGAAAATTTGATGCTAAAAGTGATGAAGGAATTTTCTTAGGATATTCATTAAATTCTAAAGCATATAGAGTTTACAACAAAAGGACATTAATGGTGGAAGAGTCAATCCATGTAATATTTGATGAGTCAAATGCAATAACTAGAAACCTTAGTAATGATGAGGATGTAGAAATATTTAATGAAGTCTTAGAAAAACCCTCAAGGATGAAAGATAATATCAATAGTGTAGAGAATCGTGATATTGACAAAAGGGAAGAGATAATTGGGGAAGAAAATGTAGAGAGAGAACCTAGATGTTTAAGAGAACTCAAGTATGTTAAAGATGGTGAAATAGTTGGTGATCCAAATCTAGGAGTTAAAACAAGATCCTCACATAGAAATGTATGTCAATATATAGCTTTTGTATCACAAATTGAGCCAAAAAATGTCAATGAAGCTTTAGATGATGACAATTGGTTTTTAGCTATGCAAGAAGACTTAAATCAATTTAAGAGGAGCAAAGTATGGAATTTAGTTCCTAGACCTAGTGATTACCCTATCATTGGAACCAAATGAATATTTAAAAATAAGATGGATGAAAACAATGTTATTATAAGAAACAAAGCTAGATTGGTTACTCAAGGTTATAGACAAGAGGAAGGTATAGATTATGATGAAACCTATGCTCCGGTAGCTAGACAAAAAGCCATTAGAATGTTGCTTGTTTTTGCATGTTATAAGAACTTCAAATTATATCAAATGGATGTAAAAAGTGCATTCTTGAATGGTTTTATAAGTGAAGAAGTTTATGTGGAACAACCTCATAGTTTTGAGAATCCTAAATATCCCAATCATGTTTACAAACTCTCAAAGGTGTTATATGGTTTGAAACAAGCTCCTAGAGCTCGGTATGAGAGACGTTCTAAGTTTTTAATTGAAAAAGGATTTTCAAGAGGGAAAGTTGATACAACTCTATTTATCAAAACCAAGGATAAAGATTTATTAATTATTCAAGTTTACGTAGATGATATTATTTTTGGATCAACTAATGAATCCTTATGTCAAGAGTTTGCTAAGATCATGCAAGGTAAATTTGAAATGAGCATGATGAGAGAACTCACATACTTCTTGGGGCTTCAAGTAAGGCAAAGTAAAGATGAGATTTTCATCAATCAAGCTAAGTACACCAATGATCTGCTTAAAAGATTTGGAATGGATAATTGCAAACCTCATGCAACTCCAATGCGCACTTGCATAAAACTTGACAAGGATGAAAATGGTAAATGTGTAGACACTAAACTATATAGGTTTATGACTGGCTCACTGTTTTATCTTACTGCAAGTAGACTTGATATTATGTTTAGTGTGTGTTTATGTGCTAGATTTCAATCCTCACCTAGAGAATCTCACTTACTAGCTACAAAAAGAATTTTTAGGTATCTTAAAGACACACCTTTACTAGGATTATGGTACCCTAGAGATTCTACCTTTGCTCTTCATGCTTATTCTGATGCAGATTTTGGAGGATGCAAAATAGATAGGAAAAACACTTTAGGAACCTGTCAATTTTTAGGGAATAGATTAATATCATGGTTCTAAAAAAAACAAAATAGTGTAGCACAATCCACAATTGAGGCAGAATACATAGCAGCTGGTAGTTGTAGTGCTCAAGTATTGTGGATTAAGCAATAAATGAGAGACTATGGTATAGACATGAAACAAGTTTCCATTAAATGTGATAATACCAGTGCAATTAATCTCTCCAAAAATCCAATTCAACATTCTAGAACTAAACATATAGAAATTAGACACCACTTCCTTAGAGATCATGTACAAAAAGGGGATATAGTTATAGAATATATTGATACAATGCATCAAGTAGCTTATATTTTCACCAAACCCCTTGACAAAGAAATATTTTCTATTCTTAGAGGTGAATTAGGACTAATGAATGCTCCTTGATGTGTTTGACTTAAGTTTACTTTATCAAATTCTTTTTCACTAAGTTTTTCAAAAGTTTTCTAGGCAAATTGGTAAGGAAAATCGATCTTTGTTCATTGTAGATCGATCTGGCTTACTCTGGATAGCCTATAGAAACTGGGTCATGACTAGGAGATCGATCTTCTAATCTTTAAGATCGATCCCCTTAAGGTTCTGTATATCTAAGATCGATCTTCTATTCATTTGAAATCGATCTCCTTAAGCTTCTGTGTAATTGAGATCGATCTATGCAATCTAACAGATCGATCTCCTTAAGTCTTAAGGAAATAGAGATCGATCTCTACCTCTAGTAAATCGATCTCCTTAAGTTTCTGGGAAATAGAAATCGATCTCCTACCTCGACAGATCGATCTCCTTACCCTGGGCTATATAATGTAGCGCTAAAATTTCCCAAATTTCAGAGTCCCCAATCTCCATTTTGCCGAACCCTAATGAAAAACACCCCTATTCCTTCTTGCCTCTCATCCCCGGAATCATTCATTTGGTAAGTTTTCCTCCATTAATCTTATTTCTGATCTATTTCGACCCAACATTTGGTTTTCAAAAGTTTTTTTACTGTTTCATAGATCAATTGCTCATTCTTGTCTCGTTACTGTTCATAGTCTTAGAGAACCCATTAGGTGGTAGAGAATCTGTGTAGGCTAGTTTGATTTGGGATATTCTCTGTCTGGTTTAGAACTTTTTGTGCTTGATTAGAAATCCAACACTACTTCCATATTCCCTAACTCACCATGCCTCATACTAAGACTGTAGCAGCTCGAGTCCCATGACCAAATCTTGTAAACACACCACCCACAACGTTTAGCTGATGTTTTAAAAACCCGACCAAACGCAAAAGATTTGATGAACAATTTTTCACCTTACCCATTAAACACTAGCGCACAATTGACTTTTCTTTTCTAAATTGCATTGATTTTCCATACCTCACTAAATTCAAAGAGTATCAGTGGCTGCCATTTCTCAAAATCAAAACTCATGTACCTCCAAACATCGTCCGTGCCTTCTTTTCGAATGTCAAAATTGTCACAGCCCCTAATGATCCTTGTCGCACTATAGGATTTAACACATTCGTTATGGCAAAATCTCTTTACATTGATAAACAACTGCTGGCACAAGTCTTTGGTATACCCGATTCGAGTCTTACCAATGAAGACGCTGAAGTAACTCTAGATTTCCCTGTCACCAATGAGCGTGCTAGTGAGCTACCAATGTATCCTCTTCTTCATCTAATTATCTCGTAGAACCTTCGACCTTTTGGTACTCATCACTCGACCATTAGGAAACTCGATCGTTTTTGGCTTTATAACATCTATTCTTCTTTCGCTCGCAAGCCAAACTTGATTCATTTCATTTTTGAAGATTGGCTTAAAGTTATTCGGGGGCAAGCCACATCCATTGTCTTCCCACAACTACTTGCATTTCTTCTTCAACACCTTGGTGTTGACTGCACGGTTGAAGCTGGTGAGCTCCCATCGTAAAAGAGTGTTATCAACATCAGTACATTTCACCATGTAGGATATTATACCAATGACGATGGGATTTGGCGCAAGAAGGTTGGACTTCCCACGCAAGATGCAAAAATGGAGATCGATGCTCTAGTTGAGCCTTTAGCACCTACTGCTACGAAACCTGCACCTACTACATCATCATTCGTCAACATGGACTCCAGTGCGACCATGATTATGAACCTTCATCAGACCATGGATCAACACTTTGCAACTATTGAGCAGACTCAGCAGACCATGGATCAACGCTTTGCAAGTCTTGAGTCTCAAGTCGCAATCCTTCAAGAGACACAACAGGTGATGTTCGATGAAGTGCAGACCTACCGTACTTGTGTTGACGAGCTCTTCGATCATTTTCCTTCGCCTTCTTGAGTTTTTTGGTTGAACATTTGGTTGTGATATATATTGATTTTAAAATGACTTTTGCTATGTTTACTTATTTAAATGAATATTCTTTATTGCTTAATTATGTTTGATCAATTAATACATGTTCTTGAATAATTCATGCTTGCCTTCTTGATATGACAAAAAAGGGGGAGAAAGAGAGTGCATATCTTAAGGGGGAGCATTTATTAAGGGGGAGCAAATTTTATAAATGATTGAACATAGCAAATTTTACAAATGATTGAACATACTTTTAGAATCAAAATCTTAAATGATTGAATTAAGTTTTGTCATATCAAAAAGGGGGAGATTGTTAACCTTGAATAATGTATTTTGAAATGACAAAACATTAATCTCAAATGAACTTATTTTCAAATCATTTGTAAGAAACTATTTCTAAGTATTTATCTTAAAATCATATTGCATAAATGATCACTTAGAAATATTATAAAACTTCAAATCTTTATAAAACTAAAGTTTGACGGGAAACTAAGAAAATGAATTAATCAAATAAGTTTAAAAGCCTTGCAGGATCGATGTCCTCAAGGCAGAGGCTTAGCTAGATCGATCTCCTCAAGGCAGAGGCTTAGCCAGATCGATCTCAAGGATGGGTGAGATCGATCTCCTCAAGGCAGAGGCTTAGCTAGATCGATCTCATAGATTGGTAAGATCATTCTCCTTAAGACAGAGACTTTACGAAATCAAACTCAAGGAATGGTGAGATCGATCTCCTCAAGGTAGAGGCTTAGCCAGATCGATCTCATAGATTGGTAAGATCGATCTCCTATAAGCGGAAGCAATATTTTCAAAGCAGAGATCGATCTCCTCCTTAATAAGAGATCGATCTCCCCTGTATAAAGCTAATAAGCAAATAGATTTATTGATAAATGAGATCGATCTGCCCTTTGTAAATTTCCTTTGTGTTGCAGGTTCAAGAACAAGAGATCGATCTCCTCAGATAAATGAGATCGATCTGGACCTCTTCTGCAGAATTCCAACGACTATTTCTGCAGGTTCTCAACATGAGAAAAGTATTAAATGCTTCACCTACTAATTGGGTGTATAAATACAAGACATAAAGACATTGGAGACTAGAAGAAAAAAGTCAGTAGAAAAGCTCTGTATATTCTTGAGAGAACATTCTTTTTGTCTTCAGATTTGTACATTGAATTGTTAGTGAAAGCTTTTGTTTAAGCTATTCATCACCTACCCATTAATAGAGTTTTCCATTATATTCACTCTTCAACTAAAAGAAAAGGGGAGAGTTCCTCTGTGAGATAATTGTATAAGAGTTGAATAGCAAATACTTGGATAAGGGGTAGAGAGGTTATTCCTTAACCTTGAAAAGGAAAGTTGTATTGATCACTTTGTTAGTGAAAGAGACTTCTTGACAAGAAGGTCAAGAAGAGATGACGAAGGTAAGAGATTTGGACGAACCTCTATAAATCACTGAGTTTGCTACTCTTCTTCCTTATCTTCTCTGTTTCACTGGACTTTTACTCTATTGCTAATTGCTATCATTCATTTGTTTAATTGCAATTTTAACTAAGAAAGTTTAAATTAAGCCTATTGTTAGAAAAATTGATTCACCCCCTCTCGGTTGAGCCATCATCACGCTACCAAAGCGGAGGCATCTCACGCTACCAAAGTGAAGGCATCGATGTGCAGATATCATGACGAGTCTTTAGTCTAAGAAAAATGCCATTATTACATTGAAAATAGTTTTGCCTTTACATAGAGCTCATATTCGTTTTACTTTATAAATCTCATTTAATCATAAAGTGTATTTGTTCATAACAATTCAAACCATAAAACTAAGCTCAAACCGACAAAACATGCACTCGAGTAATAAATCTCAGGTTAAATGCTTTTCTCAAAACACATGCTTATTAATAAAATATTTTCATGCTACCAAATCATTTTCATCCATAAGGAATACATATACACAAAACGGTTACATCCTTTACCTCGAACCACATGCGAATCACTTTCCTTCATTTTCCAATGTTTATGATCCAGCTTTATCGGCTCTAATTAAATCTTTAGGAGTTGCAAGCATTTTCTACTCGCATTAGTATACTTTAATATACTCAATTCTCATTTGCATGAATTTCAATTCAATGCATGAGGCCATTTTACACCAAATTTGGCCTGTTACTGTAAAACACGTAATTTAATATGTACTCTTTATGATTTTGTGATGTACGAACAAGTCACATTTGATATAAATCATTAGGAATGAATGTTTTTAAGTTTCGAATGTGTAAGAACTACAAAACGAGTAGTGAATCAAATTGGATATGGATGTAATAGTGACTTTCTGGGAAAAATGCAGCAGAACTGCAGCAGAAGAGGAGCAGATCAATCCCTCATTCAATGCAAATCGATCTTGGTTAGGTTCTGGATAGAACAAATTGATTTCATTAAAGGGCCAGATCGATCTCCTTATGGTTCTGTGTTAAGCAGATCGATCTCTTAAGCATAAAAAGTCATTTTTTGAAGAGATAAAAACAGGGCAAATCGATCTCTCACCGTTAGGAGATCGATCTCCATGGACAATTTAATATATACACGACTCTAAAATTCACTTTCCCGAGAGAAACAATTCCTATTGAAAACTAAAGTAAAACCTAACTTTTCTACTCTAAAAATCTTCATCTTTCAAGTAGTTTTAAGTGAGCTTCATTTCAACAAAGTTGTTCATAGTAAAGAGTAGAACAACATAGTTGGAAACTAGAAGTTGGAATCAAGGATTGAAGGAGTCAAGTAAATTTTCCCCAATTTTGAAAAAAATGAGGAAAAATCAAGTTAGTTAAGATTCAATACACCAATTTCATATATGTTAATATAGGTATCTTGGTGAGTTGATTGGTGTATATTTGATTTGCTGAAAACACCTTGATCATGTTAAATATCCATGACCTAGAATAGACATGAATTTGAGAAAATGATGAGAAAGTTGAGTAGGCACGACCTTGATACCATAAGTAGTGAGACCAGGAAGGTCCATAGATTTGTTAATGGACTGAGACTATTATTACGATCTAGACTGGTTCCATTTGACATCTCTACCTATGGTGAGGCAGTGCGCACGATGCAACTTTGTAAGTAAAACTATGAGAGGAATGTCTTTGAGTTCAGGACAGTTGGCAAGGGTAGAGATCGAGATAGGAAGAGGTCGATGAGTGACAAAGCTAGACGTTTCAGATATCAAGGAGGGATGAGACTCTTTGATAATAGACCAAGGATCGAGGTAGTACAGGAGAAGACTGTTAGATCTCCTGCATATTCGGCTATAGCTCCAGCTAGAGGTGTTGTTATTGGAGGACCAAAGCCTACCACTGAGCAGTGTAATAGATGTGGTAGATTCCATGGAGGTAGACCTTATCCTGTTTCTAGTGGATTATGCTTCAGATGTGGGAAGTCAGGGCATATGGTGAGAGTTTGCCCAGAGGTTATTGATCTTACCCCACAGAATGGCAAGGAGTCGGAGAGAGCTCCAACTGATATGTCTACTTCGAGGAGGAGAGCGATGACAAAGGAGAAGGGGAAGTAGGTCATTGGACGAGGGCGAGTACATACCTTAGACAAGGTCAAAGCTAATACTTCATCGGATGTGATTAGAGGTAACATCCTGATGTATGATTTAGAAGCACATGTTTTAGTTGATCCTGGTTCCACGCATTCATTTGTATCGCCTTCATTTGCATGTAAGTTAGTAAAAAATGTAGAACGTACACCTTTATGTAGGATGATGTTGATTAGTATGCCTATGGATAATAGTCAGCTAGTTAAGTATGTGTTAAATGACTGCAAGTTAAGAGTAGGGTAAAATGACATGACAACCAATCTAATATTGTTAAGTATGAGTAATTTTGATGTAATCTTAGGAATGGATTGATTGTCTGCAAACCATGCTGTGTTAGATTGTTACGCTAAGATAGTTATGTTTTCTACCCTTATGAATTACGTTGTAAAGTTTGATGAAAAGAAATGAAAGTAATAGTTATGGTTACAATAAATAATATACTATGCTGACTGAGAAATGAAAATCTTGAAGGTTTTATTCAGCACGTGGTTGATACAAATAAGGCACATCCAGATTTGGCGTATATTCCTATGGTTAGTGAATTCTCAGATGTCTTTTCAGATGAATTGTCGGGGTTACCACCAAAAGAGAGATGGAGTTCTGTATAGATTTGGTGCCTGGTACTGAACCTATATTGAAACCATCGTATCACATGGCCTTAGTTGAGTTGGAGGAGCTCAAGAGACAATTATAGGAACTGTTGGATAAGGGGTTCATCAGACCGAGTGTTTCACCTTGAGGAGTACCGATTTTGTTTGTGAAGAAGAAAGATGGAAGCCTCTGATTGTGTATAGATTATAGATTGTTAAACAAGGCTACCATCAAGAATAGGTATCCCCTTCCTCGCATTGATTACTTATTAGATCAGCTCCAGGGAGTGCAAGTCTTTTCTAAGATTGATCTGAGGTCTGGGTATCATCAGTTGAGAGTTCAGAGTGGAGATGTGCCCAAGACAACATTTAGGATCGGAATGGCCACTATGAGTTGTTGGTTATGCCATTCGGATTGATGAATGCTCCCGCAATTTTCATGGCTTTAATGAATGATGTGTTCAAGCTATATTTGGATCAGTTTGTTATCGTCTTCATCGATGACATATTGGTATACTCAAAATCCGATGAGGAGCATGAGAAACACCTCATGATTATATTGCAGACCCTATGAGAGCAGAAGCTGTATCCTAAACTCAGTAAGTTTGACTTCTGGTTAGCATAGATCTTATTTTTGGGACACGCTGTGTCGAAGGATGGAGTATCAGTAGATCTATCCAAGATTAAGGATGTAGTTCAGTAGGAATAGCCAAAGACAATCACCGAGAACTGAAGTTTCCTGGCTTTAGTAGGGTATTATAGAAGATTCGTTGAGAGATTTTCGAAGTTGGCTTCTCCGTTGACACGTTTCACTCGGAAAGGTATGGCATTTGTATGGGACGATGATTGTGAGAGGAGTTTTTGGAGCTAAAGCATTGATTGACCACTACTTCGATTCTCACTATCCCTACCAGCTCAGGAGGATTTTCAGTGTATACCAATGCTTTGCATCAGAGACTGGGCTGTGTATTGATGTAGGATGGGAGGGTAGTTGCTTATAGATCCAAATAGCTAAAGGACCATGAGAAGAACTATCCGACCTATAATTTGGAGTTAGCAGCAGTAGTGTTTGCATTGAAGGTATGGCACCACTACTTGTATGGTGAGAAGTTTCAAATTTTTACCGACCACAAGAGCCTAAAGTGTTTGTTCTCGTAGAAAGAACTGAACATGAGACAGAGAAAATGGCTAGAGCTTCTGAAGGACTATGATTGTATGATACTTTTTCATCCAGGTAAGGCTAACGTTGTAGCTGATGCGTTGAGGAGGAAGAGCCTTAGGATGGTATCGTATATAATGGTCAAGGAATATGAGTTGTTAGAGCAGTTTTCTAGCCTCAGCTTAGGAGTTATGGCTTCTGACATGGACAAGATCTGTTGGACAAGATCAGATAGGCTCACTAGACTGATCTGTATTGCATTGATGTGAGTAGGCAGATATAAAAGGGCGCAGTGACTGATTTGAGTTGAGTTCTGATGGACTACTGAGGTTCAAAGGTAAATTTTATGTTCCTGAGGACCCAGAGCTCACAGAACTGATTTTCTAGGAAGCTCATTCTCCGAAGACACGTTACATCTGGGGAGTAATAAGATTTATCAGAACCTCCGAAAGGTGTACTGGTGGTCGGGTATGAAGAGAGATATGGTGGATTTCGTGGCAAGATGTCTCACATGTCAGCAGGTGAAGGTAGAGCATAAAACACTTACAGGGTTATTGTAGTCTCTACCTATACCGACATAAAAATAAGAGCATATCACCATGGATTTTGTGATGGGTTTACTGAGGACCCGTAAAAATCATGATGTGATATGGGTAATCGTTGATAGATTAACGAAGTCAGCCCACTTCTTAGCTATGAGAACTACCGATACTTTAAGTGCATTGGTCGAATTATATGTATGCGAGGTAGTGAGGTTACATGGTGTTTTAGTGAGCATTGTCTTTGATAGGAATTCCTGCTTCACTTTCCACTTTTGGGAACATTTTTAGGAAGCCATGGGAACCCAATTGAGTTTGAGCACCGCTTTCTATTCTCAGACAGATGGTCAGCCAGAGAAGACTATACAGACTCTGAAGGACATGTTGAGAGCGTGTGTACTAGATTTTAGAGGCTCCTAGGATGATCAATTACCACTAGCCTAATTTGCCTACAACAACAGTTATCATTCGAGTATCGGGATGACACTATAGAAGGCTTTGTATGGTCATAGATGTCGTTCCCCTATCAGTTGGGAAGATGTGGGTCACTAAAAGATTTTTACTCCTGACTTGGTTACATAGGCCTCTGAGGATGTTTAGTTGATTGTTCAGAGATTGAGGATAGCTCAGAGTAGACAGAAGAGTTATGCTGACAGGAGACGAAGACCATTTGAGTTCGTAGTTTGTGAGTCAGTATTTCTAAAGGTTTCTCCTTCCAAGGGTATAACGAGATTTGGAAAGAGAGGCAAGTTGAGTCCTCGCTACATTGGACCCTTTGAGATACTTGATCAAGTGGGAGATAAGGCATTTAGGTTGCTTTTGCCACCAGATTTATTGGGAGTGCATAATGTCTTCCATATTTCGATGCTTCAGAAGTATCATCCAAATCCAAGATTAAGGCTATAGTTCAGTAGGAATAGTTGAAGGCAGTCACTGAGATCCGAAGTTTCCTGGGTTTAGCAAGTTATTATCAAGGATTCATTGAGAGATTTTTGAAGTTGGCTGCTCCGTTGACACGTCTCACTCAGAAGGGTATAGCGTTCGTGTGGGACGATGATTGTAAGAGGAGTTTTCAGGAGCTGAAGTGTCGATTGACTACTGTTTCGATTCTCACTATCCTTACCAGCTCAGGAGGATTTTCAGTGAATACCGATGCTTCGCATCAGGGACTGGGCTGTGTATTGATGTAGGATGGAAGGGTAGTTACTTATGGATCTAGACAGCTAAAGGACTATGAGAAGAACTATCCGACCTACAATTTGGAGTTAGCAGCGTAGTGTTTACGCTGAAGGTATGGCGCCACTACTTGTATGGTGAGAAGTTTCAGATTTTTACCGACCACAAGAGCCTAAACTGTCAGTTCTCGTAAAAAGAACTGAACATGAGACAAAGAAACTAGCTAGAGCTTTTGAAGGACTATGATTATGAGATACTTTTTTATCAAGGTAAGGCTAACGTTGTAGCTGATACGTTAAGCAGGAAGAGCCTTAGGATGGTATCGTATATGATGGTTAAGGAACATGAGTTGTTAGAGCAGTTTGATAGCCTCAACTTGGGAGTTATGGCTTCTGACATGGATACAGATTGTATGATTGCTCATCTATGCTTGGAGCTGGATCTATTGGACAAGATCAGACAGGCTCACTAGACTGATCTGTATTGCATTGATGTGAGTAGTCAGATATAGAAGGGCACAATGATTGAGTTGAGTTGAGTTCTGATGGACTACTGAGGTTCAAATACAGATTTTGTGTTCCTGAGGACCCAAAGCTTAGGAAGCTGATTTTGTCAGAAGCTCATTCTTCGAAGTACACTTTATATCAGGGGAGTAACAAGGTGTATTAGAACCTCCGGAAGGTGTACTGGGGGTCGGGTATGAAGAGAGATATGACAGATTTTGTGGCAAGATGTCTCACATGTCAGCAGGTTAAGGTAGGGCATTAGAAACTTATAGGGTTATTGCAGCCTCTACCTATACCGACATGGAAATGGGAGCATATCACCATGGATTTCGTGATGGGTTTATCGAGACCCGTAAGAATCACGATGTGATATGGGTAATCATTGATAGATTAATGAAGTCAGCCCACTTCTTAGCTATGAGAGCTACCGATACTTTAAGTTCATTGGCAGAATTGTATGTACACGAGGTAGTGAGGTTACATGGTGTTCCAATGGGCGTTGTCTTGGATAGGGATTCCCGCTTCACTTTCCACTTTTGGGAACATTTTCAGGAAGCCATGCGAACCCAGTTAAGTTTGAGCATTGCTTTCCATCCTCAGACAGATGGTCAGTCAGAGAGGACTATTCAGACTCTGGAGGACATGTTGAGAGAGTGTGTGCCAGATTTTAGAGGCTTCTGAGATTATCATTTGCCACTAGCTGAGTTCACCTATAACAACAGTTATCATTCGAGTATGGGGATGGCATCGTATGAGGCTTTGTATAGCCGAAGATTTCGTTCCCCTATTGGTTGGGAAGAAGTGGGTGATTGAAAGATTTTTTATCCTGACTTGGTTACACAGGCCTCTGAGGATATCCAGTTGATTGTTCAGAGATTGAGGATAACTTAGAGTAGATAAAAGAGTTATACTGACAGGAGATGAAGACCACTTGAGTTCGTAGTTATTGAGTCAGTATTTTTGAAGGTTTCTCTTTCCAAGGGTATAGCGAGATTCGGGAAGAGAGGCAAACTGAGTCCTCGCTACATTGGACCTTTTGAGATACTTGATCGAGTGGGAGATAAGGCAATTAGGTTACCTTTGGCACTAGATTTATCTGGAGTGCATAATGTCTTCCACATTTTGATGCTTCAGAAGTCTTATCTAGATCCAAACCATGAAATTCAGTATGAGCCATTGGAGCTCAAGGAAGACTTGACATAAGTAAAGAAATAGATCCAGATACTGGATAAAAAGGAGAAAGTCTTGAGAAACAAGACCATCGAGTTAGTGAAGATTCTCTGGCAACATCACACTTTAGAGGAGGCTACTTGGGAGCTAGAGAGTCTGATGCGAGAGAGACACCCCCAGTTGTTTGAAGAGTAACTTGGTTCTAATTTGGAGGACCAAATTTCTTTAAGGGGCGATTGTAAAGCCCGTAATTTAATATGTACTCTTTATGAGTTTGGGATGTACGAACAAGACACATTTGATATAAATCATAAGGAATGAATGTTTTTAAGTTTCGAATGTGTAAGAAATGCAAAATGAGTATAGAAGCAAATTGGATATGAATGTAACAATGAATTTCATGGAAAAATGCAGCAGAACTGTAGCAGAAGAGGAGCAGATCAATCCTTCATTCAATGCAGATCGATCTTGGTTAGGTTCTGGATAGAACATATCGATCTCATTCAAGGGCCAAATCGATCTCCTTATGGTTCTTGATAAGTAGATCGATCTCATGCTAAAGAGTAAATCGATCTCCTAAGCATAAAAAGTCATTTTCTGAAGAGATAAAAATAGGATAGATCAATCTCTCACCATTAGGAGATCGATCTCCAAGGGCAATTATATATATAGACGACTCTGCACTTCATTTTCCCGGGAGCAACAATTCCAATTGAAAACCAAAGTAAAACCTAACCTTTCTACTCCAAAAATTTTAATCTTTCAAGCAGTTTTAAGTGAGATTCATTTCAAAAAAGTTGTTCCTAGTAAGAGTAGAACAACATAGTTGGAAACTAGAAGTTGGAATCAAGGATTGAAGGAGCAAGGTGAATTTTCCCCAATTTGGCAAAAAAATGAGGAAAAATCAAGATAGGTAAGATTCAATACACCAACTTCATATATGTTAATATAGGTATCTTGGTAAGTTGATTGGTGTATATTTGATTTGCTAAAAACACCTTGATCATGTTAAATATCCATGACCTAGAATGGACATGAATTTGAGAAAATGATGAGAAAGTTGAGTAGGCCTGGATTTTAAGGATGAAATAAGCTTGTAGGTATGATTGTAAGATAGTTTTATGAAACACATAAATTGAGATAGATGAGAAATGAAAATAGGTATGTGAGATATATGGTAAAATACCATGATAGGAGGAAATGATTGTGAATTTGAGAATTTTACACATATCTAATTATGTAATATGAACATGAAGTGTAATTTATTGAGCTGAATGTAATGTACTCATACATTGAGGTGGTATGGAATGAATTTCTAATTGATGAATGAGTCATGAATGAGATTTTATGTTAAGTGTTTAACCAAAGTGTGAAACCATGAGGCCAGATCGATCTAGGAGAAGAGAGGATCGATCTGGTAGGCCAAAGTGACAAGGAATGAGGAATTCAAGCGAGCAGATCGATCTCCAATGGAAGAGGATCGATCTCCTTATGATTTTGTAATGAAGATATCGATCTCATGAGGAAGAAATCGATCTCATGAAACATTCTGTAAGGAGAAGATTGATCTCCTTAAGGAGCAGATCGATCTCATAAAGCATTCTGTAAACAAAAGATTGATCTTCTCAAGGTGCAGATCGATCTCATAAAGCCATTAAGAGATCAATCTCACCCCACGACAGATCGATCTCCTAGGCATAAAATTTTTCCAAAAGGTTCCCAAATTCAAATGCAGATCGATCTCGTACCCTCCGTCTATAAAAGAACCCCTGTGTTTTCTTGCATTTAATCTTTTCTCTCTTTTTCAAACCTCCATTTTAGCCGAGCCCTAGCTTTCTCTCTCTTCCAAAGCCCCCATTTTTCATCCAAATCGAAGGTTGTGGCAAGAGAAAAAGTTGTTCCTCATCCAAAGGAGAACAACATACTTGGAAGTCGTAGGACGAATCAAATCAAGGTGTGAATAGAGCACTCCACAAGTTTGGATAAATTTTAAACTTTGATCTTGGATTTTAAAGTGATTTTTTGTGATTATGGCTGTAGGTATTGTGATGAAATAGCTAGGAAATGGTTAGGGATTAATGAAACTATGTTTTTGTTGGAGTAAAGATGATATTATGAGATTATGGTAATTTTGGGATTTATGACTATAAGTTTGGAATTTCGGCAATGAGGTGAATTGGGCATCGTATTGTACATGAAAAATGTAGGATTTGAAATATAGTAGATGAGAATATGGATTGCGATAAAATTATGAGAGTTGGGTTGTTTGAGTATTTAACGAGAATATGAGCAAATATGTGCTCGATGATGTGAGGCTAGTCCGTGATACGAGGGAACGATTGCACTATACGAGGTACAACGAGGTAAGGGAAAACTTAAACTCGTTTGTGTGTGTGTTTTGTGACAATATTGTAGCATGAATTGTGATTTGAGAAAACAAGCATGTTTTATGAGTTGTGAATGAGTATTGCACATGATTTTACAGCCGGTTGGGGCCCAACTTTTATGAGTTGTAAATTAAGCGTGAAAATGTTTTACAACCGTTTTGTGTTTAAAACGTGAAAAGAGATTTGGGCTCTACGTTAAGGCGTACTGAGATTGAGAAATGTATGCGTGGTTTTACCGGTTGGAGCTCGATTTTAACATGTGTTGTGTTGAGTACACAATTGTTTTAAATGAGATTTATGAAGGAAAACCATTATGAGTTCTACGTGAAGGCAAAACATTTTATATGATAATGGCTAATGATTGAGACTTAGGTGTGTCATGTCGAATACACATCAGGCGTTGCTTTGGTAGCATGTAAGGATGATATTATTCCACGCTTTGGTAGAGTTGGGAGGCATTGCTTTGGTAGCATGTAAGGCCGATATTATTCCCCGCTTTGGTAGCGTTGGGAGGCATTACTTTGGTAGCATATAAGACTGATATCATTCTGGGCTTTGGTAGCGCTGGGAGGCATTGCTTTGGTAGCATGTAAGACCGATACTTTCCCCGCTTTGGTAGCTTTGGGAGGCTTTGCTTTGGTAGCATGTAAGACTGATTGTACATGAGGAGAGGCATTGCTTTGGTAGCATGTAAGACTGATAGTGTACATGAGGAGAGGCATTGCTTTGGTAGCATGTAAGGTCGGACCTTGTTTTGGTAACACGTAAGTCCAATATACCATGTACATGACCATATTGTCAACATTCCCTCTTTTGAGGATACCTGGGATGCGTACCCAGAAGAGATTATTTTGATGTGCCATGACGAATTTTATATGAGTTTTCTTACCTAGTCTCCTTTTTATAGACATGAGATTATGTTTTGTGGTTGTGCCACGTGCATTACTATTGAGGTGATTTTTATCACGTTTTATGAGAAAAGCCATTATCGCATACTGATTTCCACATGCTTGTAATTATATTTTGTACTGAGTTATATACTCTCATGTTTTACATGATTTTAGGGAATGAGACGAGAATGATGTTTTATTGAGTCAAGCTACGCTTTTATCGAGTTTTCAACTACAAAACAAATGATTGTGCTGTGCAAATCATTAATTGTAATGAGTCCCTTACCTCTTTACTGAACGATTTAGAAGCTCACCCTGTTTTATCTCCCTACCCCCAGATTTCTTCAAGTGAAGAGAGTTCCCTGCGACTTACGGATTAGTGGCTAGTGGAGGATTTAAGCTCTAGGCTACATATTGTACATGAGGTATATTTTAATATTTTATGAATCCAGACTAGAGTTGTATTTACAGACACTTGATGTACTATGATGTACGAGATGTATTAGGATTAATTAACCTTGAATTGAGCAATGTATATTGTATGATATATAATTATGAGATAAGAAGATCCTGAGGTATGATATGTATGATGATGTATGACACTGCATAAGAATGCATCCTTAATTGTGAATAGATGTGAAATAAAAGTTTAAATTTGCCCTGTTTTTTGCGCTTTCGGGGCGTCACAATGATAAAATTGAGGCATATGAGAGATCATACCGATTTAAATTGAATTAGTAGACTTGGGCGAGTCTCATAGGTTCTCGAGGAATGAGTTCTAAAAATTGAAATGGACTTAAGAGAGAGTAAAGTCCAATGAGCTGAAATAAGGTCAAATTAGAATTAAAAAAAAAGATAATTGCATTGATTTAGTTTCATGTAAGTGAAAACTGAGTATATTATGGTATACTGATTTGAATAATTATTAACAGCTTCGAAGTTGATATTGGAAGTTGATCAAACTGCGAGGTTTAGCATCATCGAGTAAGTGAGGTTACGTGACGTGATACGAGGTAAGGGAATTCGTGAGTAGCTAGAGGTAGCTACACGTATTTTGAATAGAATTTTGATTATTATACTGTATAGGAGATTTTGTAAGGTTCGTAGGAATCAATAATGGTCAGATTGTGGTTCTATCCAAATTGAAGGGTAAAAAGCTTAGGAAGGATGTTTGTGACTAGTTTTGATAGTTGCATTGATAGAATGACTATTGTTTTCCTGTATATGCGTAAAAAATAGATTTTAGTGTCGATTTGATTTGATTGTGTGAAATTTCATTTGAAATAAGTCATCTATTGGTTTGTGTGAAAACCATTGCTGTTAGAGTAATACCCGCACTAGATTTTATGAGATATGCATCACATAGTACTTGAGTATATTCTCATACTTGATTTTAAATGCGATTTGTGTATGATAGAGTTCTAGAAGCATTGCTCGTACTCAGTTTTATTGATTGATGCATGATAGAGTATTGGAGCATTGCTCATACTCAGTTTTACATGACATAGTGTTGGGAGCATTGCTCGCACTAGATTTATGTGACTTGTGCATGTGGTCGTAATGGGAGTTAACTCACACGTACCGGATTTTGAAAGAGATAGCTTGAAACAACAGTGCTAGGAGCCAGTGCAGACTGTGCGTCACACCGATTATATGCTCGCACATGCATTTTGAGATATGGTCGAGGGATATCGAAACTATTATCCATAGTATGACGGTTAAGACTTATGGAAAACACCCTGACTATGAGGTATATCCATGGTATAGGGGCTAAGACCTATGGCAAGCACCCCGACTATGAGAATTGGGTCTATGGAGTACATTGTATCGTGTATGTCAAATAAAGTACGATGTACAATGAGTACACAATGTTATTGAGTTGTGAGCTGATGGTAGACAATTTGACCCACCTCCCGTTACAGCAAATGTGAGACGCTGCACACCGAGTATTGTGTAGCATGAGATCACGAAAAATGAGTTATGATCATAATCTCAGAACATGTAGTCACCTATCTCGTTTCATTCACTTGAGATTTCTTGAATGAATTATCATATGATTTTATAATCTGAACATGTGACTTTGTGTGTGATAAAGGTAACCCGAGGGATGGGTGAGGCCCAGATTTTCATGTTTTTAACATGATGAAATGCCATATTAGTTTGATTTAAATGAAATGGCATGATAAAATGTGATTTACATTAATTACATGAGAAATGCAATATTTTGCATAAACTGCTGAGATTTATTAAACTAGCATGATTTCAGTTCATAACTGATGATTTATGTCTATATGTATATATTGCATAAATGTTTCAAGGAAGACACATGCTTTAGATATGAGTCAAAAAGGAAATGATTTAATGGCATGAGCATTGTATTTTGTAGATAATGTGATTATCTACTTGCTTGCCGTATTTCCTTATAGAGCTGTGATCTCACCCCCTTTTTATTTTCTCTCTCTACAGAGCATTCATAGTAGTTGGATACTACTGAGGACTGGTATTCCTTTATCCACTGCATACCCATCTTATGAAAGGTATACACATTCGAACGTTTTGCACTGAACAATGTAAAAGCACAGTTATATAAACGAATGTACGGTTGGGGATGTATATGTACAAGTATTTGCATTTATGTATTTGAATTTACTTTTAAGAAAAGCGTACTTACAGTCAATGTATAATTGTATTAACATGTATGCTTGTTATGAAATAAATGTGGTTGAGTTGACTAATATCGAATCACAGCCCAACGGTTTGGTGTTGAGTTATGACAGATGGAGAGGTAAGTGAAATGCAAAAAATTTATGGTGATTTTGGTAGGTCACGGGAGGGGTGGTCGAGACAAAATGGTATCAGAGCTGAATTGGTCTGATGTGAGTCGATATTAGTATTTAGGAAAGTGTACATCCCCATATTACTGTGCTTTGTTCAGTTACAATTGTGTATACGAGATGAGAGTCAAACAAATTAATGGTTATAAATGCATGGATTGAGCCATTATGGCTAATACTAGCCATGGTAGAGGGGCTAAAGGTAGGGCTCGAGGCCGTAGAGGTAGGCTTGAGACCCGAGATGAGACGACAGATCCCACTAAGGTACTTGAGAGTACCGAGGCATGCTTCAAGAGATTAGAGCGTCGCCTTGAGACTATAGTGGAGTTACTAGCACAGACTTTGCTAAGAGGACAGTGGCAGGATGTAGGGACTGCGCGGGAGAGGCAGCTGCACCTGTACGACCAACTCAGACCTGACAGCCTACAGATACTCTTACACCCCCGCCAGCTTAGGATACTCCTTCTCATGTTGCTGCACGACAAGGCGGTAGTACATTGGGGTATAGTTATGAGCTCGATAGATTGCGACAGCTCTAGAAGCATGGACCACTGTCGTTTAGTGGGGTGAAAGACCCCGTGGTTGCAGAGGATTGACTGAGAGAGATGGAGAAACTTTATGGATTCTTTGAGTGTATGACTGTAGAGGTGGTAGCGTTTGTCGCGTTCCTACTGAAGGGATCGACAAAGCATTGGTGGAAGTCCACTAGGGTTATATTGAGAGCTCTACACTCAAAGATCACTTGGGATATCCTTTTGGATGCCTTCAGGAGGTAGTATATCCCGAACACAGCGCATCGAAAACTACAGATGAAATTCTTGAGGTTGAGCCAGGGTACTCAGTCAGTGGATAAGTACGAGAAACGATATATATCCTTGGGTAGGAACGACCCCGATACAATGAGTAGTGAGACCAGGAAAGTCCGTAGATTTATTGATGGACTGAGAGCAGTATTATGATCTAGATTGGTTCCATTTGACATCTCTACCTATGATGAGGCAGCATAGGGAGCAACTCTGTGTGCAATAGTATGAGAGGAATGTCTTTGAGTTTAGGACAGTTAGCAAGGGCAGAGTCGAGATAGGAAGAGGCCAGTGAATAACAGTGCCAGAGGTTTTGGATATCGAGGAGGGTGGAGACTCTTCGGTAAGAGACCAAGGATCGATGAAGTACAAGAGAAGACTGTTAGATCTCCTATATATCCGGCTATAGTTCCAGCTAGAGGTGTTATTATTGGAGGACCGAGGCCTACCACTGAGCAGTGCAGTAGATGTGGTAGATGTCATAGAGGTAGACCTTGTCTTATTTCTAGTGGATTGTGCTTCAGATATGGGAAGCCAAGGCATATGGTGAGAGTTTACCCAGAGGTTGTTGATATTGCCCCACGGAAAGACAAGGAGCCGGAGAGAGCTCCAACTGATATGTCTACTTTGAGGAGGAGTGCGACTGCAGAGGAGAAGGGGAAGCTGGTCATTGGACGAGAGCAAGTACATGCCTTGGACCAGGTCACAGCTGATGCTTCGTCGGATGTGATTAGAGGTAACATCCTGATGTATGATTTAGAAGTACATGTTGTAATTGATCCTAGTGCCACACATTCATTTGTATCACCTTCATTTGCATGTAAGTTAGCAAAAAATGTAGAGCGTACACCTTTAAGTAAGATGATGTTGATTAGTACGCCTATGGATAATAGTCAGCTAGTTGAGTATGTGTTAAATGACTACAAGTTAAAAGTAGGGGAAAAAGACATGACAACCAATCTAATATTGTTAAGTATGAGTGATTTTGATGTAATCTTAGAAATGGATTGGTTATCTCCAAACCATGCTGTGTTAGATTATGACGCTAAGACAGCTATGTTTCCTACCCTTATGAATTACGTTGTAAAGTTTGATGAAAAGAAATGAAAGTAATAGTTATGGTTACAATAAATAATGTACTATGTTGACTAAGAAATGAAAATCTTGAAGGTTTTATTATGCACGTGGTTGATACGAATAAGGCACATCCAGATTTGGCGGATATTCCTATGGTTAGTGAATTCCTAGATGTCTCTCTGGATGAATTGCAAGGGTTACCACCAGACAGAAAGATGGAGTTCTGTATAGATTTGGTGCCTGGTACTGAACCTATATCGAAACCACCGTATCACATGGCCTTAGTTGAGCTAGAGGAGCTCAAGAGACAGTTACAGGAACTGTTGGATAGGGGGTTCATCAGACCGAGTGTTTCACCTTGGGGAGTACCGATTTTGTTTGTGAAGAAGAAAGATGGAAGCCTCCGATTGTGTATAGATTTTAGATTGTTGAATAAGGCTACCATCAAGAATAGGTATCCCCTTCCATGTATTGATGACTTATTAGATCAGCTCCGGGGAGCGCAGGTCTTTTCTAAGATTAATCTGAGGTCTGGGTATCATCAGTTGAGAGTTTGGAGTGGAGATGTGCCCAAGACAGCATTTAGGACCCGATATGGCCACTATGAGTTTTTGGTTATGCCATTTGGATTGATGAATGGTACCGCAACTTTCATGGCTTTAATGAACGATGTGTTCAAGCCATATTTGGATCAATTTGTTATCTTCTTCATCGATGACATATTGGTATACTCAAATTCGAGGAGGAGCATGAGAAGCACCTCATGATTGTATTGCAGACCCTACGAGAGTAGAAGCTGTATGCTAAACTTAGTAAGTATGAATTTTGGTTAGCACAGATCTAATTTTTGGGAGACACTGTGTTGAGGGATGGAGTATCAGTAGATCCATCTAAGATTGAGGCTGTAGTTCAGTAGGAACAACTGAAGACAGTCACCATGATCTGAAGTTTCTAGGTTTAGTAGGGTATTATCGGAGATTCGTTGAGAGATTTTCGAAGTTGGCTGCTATGTTGACACGTCTTAGTCAGAAGGGTGTAGGATTCGTGTGGGACGATGATTATGAGAGGAGTTTTCAGGAGCTGAAGCGTTGATTGATCACCACTCTAGTTCTCACTATCCCTACCAGCTCAGGAGGATTTTCAATGTATACCGATGCTTCACATCAGGGACTGGGCTGTGTATTGATGTAGGACGGGAGGGTAGTTGCTTGTGGATTCAGACAGCTAAAGGACCATGAGAAGAACTATCCGACCCATGATTTGGAGTTAACAGCAGTAGTGTTTGCGTTGAAAGTATGGCGCCACTACTTGTTTGGTGAGAAGTTTCAGATTTTTACTGACCACAAGAGCCTAAAGTATCTGTTCTCGCTGAAAGAACTGAACATGGGATAGAGAAGATGGCTAGAGCTTTTGAAGGACTATGATTATGAGATAATTTTTCAATAAGGCTAACGTTGTAGATGATGCGTTGAGCAGGAAGAGCCTTAGGATGGTATCGTATATGATGGTTAGGGAACATGAGTTGTTAGAGCAGTTTGCTAGACTCGACTTGGGAGTTGTGGCTTTTGACATGGATACGGACTGTATGATTGCTCGTCTATGCTTGGAGTCAGATTTGTTGGACAAGATCAGACAGGCTCAATAGACTGATTTGTATTGCATTGATGTGAGTACTCAGATACAAAAGGGCCAGTGACTGATTTGAGTTGAGTTCTGATGGACTATTGTGGTTTAAAGGCAGATTTTGTGTTCCTGAGGACTCAGAGCTTAGGAAACTAATTTTTTCGAAAGCTCATTCTCCAATGACACATTACATCTGGGGTGTAGCTAGAAGTATCAGAACCTCCAGAAGGTGTACTAGTGGTCGGGTATGAAGAGAGATATGGTAGATTTCGTGGCAAGATTTCTCGTATAATAGCAGGTGAAAGTAGAGCATCAGAAACTTGATGGGTTATTGCAGCTTCTTCCTATACCGATATAGAAATGGGAGCATATCACCCTGAATTTCGTGATGGGTTTACCGAGGACCCATAGGAATCACGATGCGATATGGGTAATCATTGGTAGATTGACGAAGTCAACCCACTTCTTAGCTATGCGAGCTATCGATACCTTGAGTTCATTGGCAGAATTAGATTTATACGAGTTAGTAAGGTTACATGGTGTTCCAGTGAGCACTAAATTGGATAGGGAGTCCCGCTTCACTTCCCTCTTTTGGGAACATTTTCAGGAAGCCATGGGAACCCAGTTGAGTTTGAGCAGCGCTTTCCATCCTTAGACAGATGGTCAGCCAGAGAGGACTATACAGACTCTGAAGGACATGTTGAGAGCGTGTGTGCTAGATTTTAGAGGCTCCTAGGATGATCATTTGCCACTACCCTAATTTGCCTACAACAACAGTTATCATTCGAGTATTAGGATGGCACCGTATGAGGCTTTGTATGCTTATAAATGTCGTTCCCATATTGGTTGGGAAGAAGTGGGTGATAGAAAGATTCTTGCTCCTGACTTGGTTACACAGGCCTCTAAAGATGTCGAGTTAATTGTTCTGAGATTGAGGACAGCTCAGAGTAGACAGAAGAGTTATGCTGACGAAGACCACTTGAGTTCGTAGATGGTGAATTAGTATTTCTGAAGGTTTCTCCTTCCAAAGGTATAATGAGATTCAGGAAGAGAGGTCAGCCGAGTCATCACTACATTGGACCCTTTGGGATACTTGATTGAGAGGGAGATATGGCAGTTAGGTTGCCTTTGCCACCGGATTTATGGGGAGTGCATAATGTCTTCCATATTTTAATGCTTCAGAAGTATCATCCAGATCCAAACCATGTGATTCGGTATGAGCAATTGGAGCTCAAGGAAGACTTGACATATATAGAGAAATCGATCCGGATACTCGATAGAAATGAGAAAGTCTTGAGAAACAAGACCGTCGGGTTAGTGAAGATTCTCTGGTAGCATCACACTTCAAAGGAGGCTACTTGGGAGCTAGAGAGTCTGATGCGAGAGAGACACCCCTAGTTATTAGAAAAGTAACTTGGTTCTAATTTGGAGGACCAAATTTCTTTAAGGGGGGAGGATCGTAAAGCTCTTAATTTAATATGTACTCTTTATGATTTTGTGATGTATGAACAATTCACATTTGATATAAATCATAAGGAATGAATGTTTTTAAGTTTTGAATGTGTAAGAAATGCAAAACGAGTAGTGAAGCAAATTGGATATGATTGTAACAGTGAATTTCTGGGAAAAATGCAGCAGAACTGTAGCAGAAGAGGAGCAGATCGATCCCTCATTTAATGCAGATCGATCTTGGTTAGGTTCTGGATAGAACGGATCGATCTCATTCAAGGGCCAGATCGATCTCCTTATGGTTCTGTGTTAAGCAGATCGATCTCATGCTAAAGAGCATATCTATCTCCTAAGCATAAAAAGTCATTTTCTGAAGAGATAAAAACAGGGCAGATTGATCTCTCATCGTTAGGAGATCGATCTCCAAGGGCAATTCTATATATACACAACTCTGCACTTCATTTTATCAAGAACAACAATTTCTATTGAAAACCAAAGTAAAACCTAACCTTTCTACTCCAAAAATATTCATCTTTCAAGTAGTTTTGAGTGAGATTCATTTCAAAAAAGTTGTTCCTAGTAAAGAGTAGAACAACATAGTTGGAAACTACAAGTTGGAATCAAGGATTGAAGGAGCAAGGTGATTTTTCCCCAAATTTGGCAAAAAATGAAGAAATATCAAGTTAGGTAAGATTCAATACACTAGCTTCGTATATGTTAATATAAGTATCTTGGTGAGTTGATTGATGTATATTTGATTTGCTGAAAACACCTTGATCATGTTAAATATCCATGACCTAGAATGGACATGAATTTGAGAAAATGATGAGAAACTTGAGTAGGCATGGATTTTAAGGATGAAATAAGCATGTAGGTATGATTGTAAGATAGTTTTATGAAATTCATAAATTGAGGTAGATGAGAAATGAAAATAGGTATGTGAGATATATGGTAAAATATCATGATAGGAGGAAATGATGAAATTGAGGCATATGAGTGATCATATCTGTTTAAATTGAATGAGTAGACTTGGATGAGTCTAATAGGTTATCGAGGAATGAGTTGTAAAAATTGAAATGGACTTATGAGAGAGTAAAGTCCAATGAGCTGAAATAAGGCCAAATGAGTATTAAAAAAAGGGATAATTGCCTTGATTTCAATTCATGCAAGTGAAAACTAAGTATATTAAGGTATACTGATGTGAATGATTATTAACAGCTTCGAAGTTGATATTGGAAGTTGATCGGACTACGAGGTTTAGAAACACCGTGGAAGTGAGGTCACGTGACGTGATCCGAGGTAAGGGAATTTCGTGAGTAGCTAGAGATAGTTACACATATTTTGAATAGAATTTCGATTATTATATTGTTTATGAAATTTCGTGTATAGAAAAGGTTCGTGCGAATCGATAATGGTCAAATTGTGGTTTTATCCAAATTGAAGGGTAAAAAGCTTAGGAAGCATGTTTTTGACTAGTTTTGATAGTTGCATTGATAGAATGACTATTATTTTCCCGTTTATGCGAAAACAACATATTTTAGTGCCGATTTGATTTGATTGTGTGAAATTTCATTTGAAATAAGTCATCTATCGGTTTGTGTGAAAACCATTGGTGCTAGAGTAATACTCACACTAGATTTTATGAGATATGCATCACATAGTACTTGAGTATATTCTCGTACTTGATTTTAAATGCGATTTGTGCATGATAGAGTACTGGGAGCATTGCTTGTACTTAGTTTTATTGATTGATGCATGATAGAGTATTGGAGCATTGCACATGCTCAGTTTTACATGACATAATGGGAGCATTGCTCGCAGTAGATTTATGTGCATATGGTCGTGTTGAGAGTTTACTCACACGTACCAGATTTAAAAGAGATAGCATGAAACAGCCGTGCTAGGAGCCAGTACAGACTGTGTGTCACACCGATTATATGCTCGCACGTGCATTTTGAGATATGATCGAGGGCTATCAAAACTATTATCCATAATATAAGGGCTAAGACTTATGGAAAGCACCCCGACTATGAGGTATATCCCTGGTATGGGGGCTAAGATCTATGGCAGGCACCCCGACTATGAGAATTCGATCCATGGAGTACTTTGTATCGTGTATATTACATGGAGTACGATGTACCATGAGTACACGATGTTATTGAGTTGTGAGCTAACAGTAGAGGATTTGACCCACCTCCAGTTACAACAAATGTGAGACGCTGCACACCGAGTACTGTGTAGCCTGGGACCACGAAAAATGAGTTATGATCATAATCTCGGAACATGTAGTCGCCTATCTCGTTTCATTCACTTGAGATTTCTTGAATGAATTATCACATGATTTTATAATCTGAACATGTGACTTTGTGTGTGATAAGGGTAACTCGAGGGATGGGTGAGGCCCAGATTTTCATGTTTTTAACATGATAAAATGCCATATTGGTTTGATTTAAATGAAATGGCATGATAAAATGTGATTTACATTAATTACATGAGAAATGCAATATTTTGCATAAACTGCTGAGATTTATTAAACCAGCATGATTTCAGTTCATAACTGATGATTTATATCTATATGCATATATTGCATAAATGTTTCAAGGAAGAGACATGCTTTAGATAGGAGTCGAAAAGGAAATGATTTAATGGCATGAGTATTGTATATTGTAGATAGTGTGATTATCTACTTGCTTGCCTTATTTTCTTACTGAGCTGTGAGCTCACCCCCTTTTTATTTCCCCTCTCTACAGAGCATTCACAGTAGTTGGACACGGCTGAGGACTGGTATTCCTTTATCCGCTGCATACCTATCTTATGAAAGGTATACACATTCGAATGTTTTGTACTGAAAATGTAAAAGAACAATTATATAAACGAATGTACGGTCGGGGATGTATATGTACAAGTATTTGCATTTATGTATTTGAATTTAATTTTAAGAAAAGCGTACTTATAGTCAATGGATAATTGTATTGACATGTATGCTTGTTATGAAATGAATGTGGTTGAGATAACTAATATCGAATCACAGCCCAACAGTTTGGTTTTGAGTTATGACAGATGGAGATGTAAGTAAAATGCGAAAAATTTATGGTGGTTTTGGTAGGTCACGGGAGGGGTGGTCGTGACAAAATGGTATCAAAGCTGAGTTGGTCTGATGTGAGTCGGTATTAGTATTTAGGAAAGTGTACATCTCCATATGTCGGGACCCGTTCTCAATCTTTGACTTTAACCAAAAACCACTATAAATTTTTCGCATTTTTAACTTACCTTTCCTCTCTTCAATGGTTGGGCTGTGATTCGATGTTAGAGTCTTCACTTACCACATCATCCATTATCATACATGTCAATATATTATTACTGACTATAACTGCTTTTATTATACATGTAAGATTATATAAAATCTCATATAAATACATTCGCCATATAACGTATACATCACTATGCTGTTTCTATGTTTAGATACACAACTGTACAATATACGTATACCTGGCGATCGATAGGAACTAGCAGTGGACTCTGGAACACTATCCCTTGATAGCTCTCGCTCTACTGACGCTCTGTAGAGAGATGTAAAGAAAGGGGGTGAGCATACAACGCGCTCAGTAAGGAAATCAGGCAAGCAAGTAGATATCAACACTATCTACTCAAAATAATGCTATGCCTTGAAAACATTATTTCCTTTACTCGCTTTAAAAAGCATGTCTTGAAATATAATATATATACTTATACAGAATAAATCCCATGTACAGAAAATCATGCTTTCTTTCTCAAATGTAGGCATGCAGTGCAAAACAATGCATCGTATATAAATCATGCCTTTATGTAAATCATGCCATGTATATTTAAATCACAATAAATATGGTATCAAATGATTCACAACACAAAATCGGAGTCCGACCCATCCCTCAGGTCTGTCAGCAGTTTAAATCAGTCAATCAATGTGATATATCATGTAAGACTCTGTGGTTTATGCAAATAGTATCCTGGACTATGATCATATCCGAAAAGTTATCACAAGCAACACAGTACTCGGTGTGCGGGGCATCACTGCTGCAACGGGAGGATGGTCAGTCCACTACAGCCGTCAGCTATGCGTAACACACGGTACAGTGTACACCTCGTGCCACTCAGACACGGTACAAAGTACACCCGTGGACCTTCACAGCCAGGGTGCCTCCCATAGGACTTAGCCCTCGTAACTATGGAAATATTTATACCACATTCACAAATACCCTCATGCTGGCCATCCTCTCAAAATGTGACACTCAGTCACACAAGAATGCGACATGAATAGGTACCATGTATATAATATCACATACAGTGTGCGTCCTCGAGTGCGACACACAGTCGACACTGCACTCGAACACTGTTTTACATCACAAACTCAACTCTAGTGCGAGCAATCTCCAACAACTAGGTCAATGCATAGTTCATGTATTAAATCAAGTACGAGCAATAGCTCCCAGTACTATGCTATGCACAATATCAAATCAAGTACGAGCAATAGCTCCAGTACTATGTCATGTATAAACCATGAAGAATCGAGTACGAGCAACGCTCCAGCACTCTGTCATGCATCCATGTAAAACTCGAGTACGAGCTAATCGCTCCAGCACTCTGTATCATGCATATATCATATAAAACTGAGTACGAGTAAAACTCCAGTACTCTATCATGCATGTCATGGAAAACTAGTGCGTATAAAAATCCAGCACTAATGTATGTGGAAAACATATGAATCCCAGTGCGAGCTATGCTCTAGCACGATTCATTCTCACATAATATGATAGATAGCTATTTAAAAGGGATTGTTTATAAAACATTAAAATCAGCACTATAAAGTGTGCTTAAGTCACATCAACCTTAAAATCATTAGCCCATCTATTTATTTTCATGCTAATAGCAATTAAACACTCACAATAGTATTTTCCATGCTTTTTGCAACTTCTCACAAAAGTTGACTTTTTGACTAACTAGGGGCAAAATCGTAATTTGCCACTATCGGGTCGCAATAATTATTATTCACTTTCTGTGACCCTCAGAGTTTTTAAGTGAATGTAAAAGCAGACGAAAATACGTGCAGGTATCTCTAACTACTCACAAAAGTCCCTTACCTCGGATCACGTCACGTGACCTCACTTCCTCGGTGCTGCTAAATCCCGCAGTCCGATCAGCTCTCAATGTAAACTCCGGAACTGTAAACAACCATTCCTTAGGTTAATTTTACTTTTCCTACTGTATTATACATTAATACAGTCTATTTTCCCTTAATGGGCCTTAATAATCCTTAATGGGCCTAACTAGGCCTTAAGTCCATTTTCATTTTACTACTCATTTTCGTTGGGCCTATTGGGCTTGTGGGACCCACCAACTCTTATTGGGCTTGTCCTAGGCCCATTACACCTTATTGGGCCTAAAATAATTGGGCTTGACCTATTGGGCCTCTCGGCCACATGCCATGGCCGATAGCTACTCATGCCTCGGTTTCACCATGGCATGCCATCCATGCCTATTATCTAGCCATTTTCACTTAGGCATTTTCACAAACACCTGGTAGGCAACATTACCAACCATCACATAGTTCATTTAGGCATTTTATCAAACACCTTGATTGCCAAAAAATTACATGTATTAATTAATCAATTTGATTAATTCTAATTACACCATTAACATTAATACATGTACACTAATCCATTTATGTCTTAAAATCATATTGACATAATTTTATATCCCATTGATCACTCTCGGCCTAACCCATTTCATGGTGATTTAATATGGTTCAATGCTTAAAACATATATCAACATACTTGAAATCATTCATACATTAACATATATGAAATTGGAATTTAGAAAATATACCAATTGTTGTGTTCACCCTTTGGCCGAAACTTTAGAGGCTCTCGGTTTGCACTCTATGGCTCCTTGATAGCCAATTCCAACATATATCAATCTCCTTTCAATTTGGAACAACTTCCATGAAGAATGCAAGTTCCAAATATGCCTAATTCCTAGTGATTTCTAGTGAGAGAAAGATTGGAAAATATGTTTCAATGGTGTTTTCTTCTAGTCAATTGGTGTGATGAAGATGACAATGGTGTGGCTGAATTTATAAGCCATATACTTAGCCATTAAGCCTTACTTTCCAGCCATTATACTTGACTTTCCAAACCTTAGCCATGAGTCACCTTATGAGTCACCTTATGAGTCATAGTTAACTTTATCTATGGTTAGATATTTATCTCATGGGCTTTTCCAATTGGGCTTCTCGGTTTGGGCTTTCCTAATGGGCTTTCGGGCTGAAATTTTTACTATGTCTCGGGCCTTTTATTGTCTCAAAATTTGGCCGATCAATTGGTCCAACAATTCGGTCTATAGGACCTAAGAAATTCGATATACGTTTAGTATACCTTAATGGGCTTTAAAATTTTTACCTTAGGCCCATCACGTTTTTAACCATTAAATTTATCCCGGAATCCTTCCGAATAATTTTTCTTTACTTTTGGGGATGATTATCTTGTATTCTGGCCAAGAATATTTTTCTCTAATTTTTCCTCCACACTTAGGTTAATTTTTAACCATAATTAGTCAACTATGGTAAAAGTCCACTTTCTTAACTATAGTTGACTTTTTCCTTAACCATTGACTATGTTGACTTTTTCTTAAAATTTTGAGAGCGTCATATCTTATGTCTTACACTCTTGTCTTTATATTCCAACCGCTCCCGGTGGATAATTTCACTCGAAACTCCTTTTCTTGCCAAAAAGGTCCATTTTACCATTTTTAGCTTTTACACTCGTTTTATATGTTCGGGTCTAAATCAAGCTGACTTCTCTTCATGAGCTCTCTACGCTCTCTTATTTTAAGTTCTTATTTTCAGTCAGAATGATTTAGAATAACTCGGTTTAGCCTGTGATACCCATCGCTCACATTAGGCATTTTATGTAGCTTTTGCGTGTTAATTCATTCCAATAACACTTTAAGTCTAGTAAATACTCTTCTTATGATTCAACTATAATTACATAGTGTTCATACACATAGGAATCATAAGGTATAAGCTACAAAAAATCTGGGTCTGACACCATATTACTGTGCTTTGTTCAGTTACAATTGTGTATATAAGATGGGAGTCAAACTAATTAATGGTTATAAATGCATGGATTGAGCCATTATGGCTACTACCAGTCGTGGTAGAGGAGCTAGAGGTAGGGCTCGAGGCCATAGAGGTAGGCCTAAGACCCGAGATGAGACAACAAATCCCACTAAGGTACTTGAGAGTACCGAGGCACGCTTCATGAGATTAGAGCATCGCCTTGAGACTATAGTGAAGTTTCTGGCACAGACTTAGCTAGGAGGACAGGGGTAGGATATAGGGACTGCGCCGGAGAGGCAGCTACACCTGTACGACCAACTCAGACACCACAGCCTACAGATACTCCTACACCCCCGCTAGCTTTGGGAACACATTCTCATGTTGCTCCATAACAGGGTGGTAGTACATTGGGGTATAGTTATGAGCTCAATAGATTGCGACAGCTTTAGAAGCTTAGACCACCGTCGTTTAGTAGGGTGAAGGACCCTGTGGTTGCAGAGAATTGGCTGAGAGAGATGGAGAAACTTTATGGATTCTTTGACTGTACGACTATAGAAGTGGTAGCGTTTACCACGTTCCTACTGAAGGGATCGACAGAGCGTTGGTGGAAGTCTACCAGGGTTATGTTGAGAGCACGACACTCAGAGATCAGTTGGGATATCCTTTTGGATACCTTCAGGAGGCATTATATCCCGTACACAGCGCAGCGGAATCTACAGATAGAATTCTTGGGTTTGAGCCAGGGGACTCAGTCAGTGTATGAGTACGAGGCACGATTTATATGCTTGGGTAAATACGACCCCGATACCATGAGTAGTGAGACCAGGAAGATCCGTAGATTTATTGATGGACTGAGACTAGTATTCCGATCTAGACAGGTTCCATTTGACATCTCTGCCTATGATGAGGCAGTGCGCAGGGCGCATGACACGCCCAAAAGGTATTGTCCGCAAGTGCACGGGTCGTGCAAGTAATAATGAGATTTGAGTCCCGGAATTATCGTCCCACAGAGAAGTTGACTAGACTAATTAAGTACCGATTAATCTTACCCTAAGTATATTCTAGCAAATTATGAAATTAAAGTGGGTGATTAACTAAGGCTAAAAATTAAAAGTACTGAAAATAATAACACTAAAAACTAAGCAAAAATAAAACCGAGCTAAAAATTACTTACAATACTCCACGCAAGCAAATACCTGCAAAAGAAAAATAAACAATTAATTATACAATCAAAATAAAATGCTAAAATAAAGAACAGAATTAATTAAGCTAAAATTAAACAAACCTAAGGTAAAATGTGAATGTAATTAAACTAACTAAGAAAATGCAATTTAAACTAACTTAAAGTCTAATAAGATAAAAATCTACTTACCTAAAGAAATTCTTAAACTTAACTCTAACTAAATGCTAATAAAACAAAATTTAAGTAATGCACGCAAATAAATTTAATCTAAATTAATTCTAAACATAACTCATAAAATACTAAACTAAGAATTAAATCCTAGCACGTATAAACTAAAATTAACTATTAACTAAGACTTAAAACTAAAGATTAAATTAACAACTTAAAATATTAAATTTATCTATCAATTACCACTATCTTAACTAATACTAATGAAAACAATCAAAAATGCTAAAATGCAATAAACATTAAGCTAAACAAAAGGAAAGTGGCCAAACAAGGCCTTAGTAAATTGCAAAACATCAAGTGGTCCCGACAAGCTGGTACTGTGCTCATCGTCTTCTCTAATTTTTGTTCTTCCTCCAGGTTTTCACGGATTGCCCAGCTAACTGCTCCTGTCGTGCGCCTGCTCCCAGCTGCTGTCTTGCCTGCGTACTGCTGTTACTGGCCCTATCGTGCTTCAGCTGGTGGTAGTGTACTGCTGTACATGCTCTATGTTTTGCTCCAGTCTGCTGTAACTGGTTCTGCTACTGCCTTGCTGCACGTCCTCCACTGTACTAGCTTCGGCTTTGCTTATATCGTGCACTGCCAGCATCAATTCCACTGCTGCACCACCGACTCAGGTAGCAAGCTCCTATGTTGCAAGCAGATCAGCGTGAATGAACATCATCAGCAAGCATCATTCTGCACAGATCGTGGAGACACAGCCTGGACCCAAGCTCGATTACACGACCCCTGCATCCTTCAGCTATAACCTCTCAACATCTTCTTCAGCAGCTTAGTGATGGTGAAGGACTACAACTCAGCACTGGAATCTTGAACAAGAAACTAATACGAGCTTGACATTGAATAACACAAAATAACAACAATGAACATTGGAAATAACGTGAAACAGAGCTAAACAGAGGACAAATATATAACCCATGTAAATTGTAATTGTTTACTCATCCTAAGCTATGTCTACATAGATGCAAACTTGATCTTATCAGCAAGCAAAAGAAAAGATGAAAAAGAACATGTAAATACAAGTAAATGTAAAACCGAGATGAGTGAATGCCATTCGGTAGAAAATAACAGAAGTTAACATGTGGTAGGGTGCAGAATCAGTGAAACACAGATATTGAAAAAATGAACAGACATTCAAATAACAGTGCATTGTTACTAAAAACTTAAAAATGAAAAGAACTCAGTGAAGATCAACACTGAAAAATTAACCAACACTACCAATACCCGTAAATCACCTGGACAGGTAAACTAGCATCCTCGGTTTGCCTATGTCGTTCCACTATACCAACGGTGCTAGAACAATACCCAGCACCCAACCCGCATCAAAACACCAAAATAAGACACAGGCAGGGATAATCAAAGCATATAAAATAACTATAGCGAAATATGAATAAGCAGTAGAAAAATAAAGAAAGAAAATTGAAATAGGAAGCAACCGAGAGCAACAATATAAAAATAATAACTTTTAATTAAAACTCAAATAGTAAAATAATAATGGAATGGAAATTGAACAAAACCTAGAAGAAATATGGTGAATGATGGCTGTTGTCACCAGCCGAAAAGATTAAAAGAAAGCCTAAGAAAAAAATAAAACCTAACAATAAATGTTTAACCTAAAAAACTAAAGCTACCCCCCTTTTTTCAATTGCCATTTTTTTCTATTTATATACACACTTAGGGGTACAATTATAATTTTTCCATCCTAGATGAGTTGGCATTGTTTGGCCACTTGTCTTCACACCATTGGCTCCTTGAAAAATAATATTTCCATGTCATCTGTCTTTTTGTCCAATTGGATGTGCTAGGCTCGTGTTGTCCGCGTGGTCCAATCTCGATTTTAGCTCAATTTCGGTTCATTTTCTACCGAAATATTCAAAATTCATCCGAATTTAATTTATCTGCAAACATGAGAATTTTAATTAAATAAAAGGGATAATTAACAAAATAAATTGGGGATTTAAATAATTAATTAGGAAATTAAGCACAAATATTTCTAAAAATATAGAATTATCACACCCCTAAACTTGAGCTTTTGCTTGTCCTCAAGCAAAACAAAATAATTGTAGGAATGAAAAGTACTAAACACAATAATTTCCCCAATGTTATCCTCAAAGAAAAAGTACAGACTATGATCTTAAAGATTCACAATTACAAGTCCAACATTCAAAATTATTCAATCATAAGTCCTAACCCAAAGCCACTACTCAGTACATTACCCGGATCAGATTACGCAAACACAGTGAATGCAAAGTCAATGACATGTGATCATTTCCATAAGTTTGCTTTTCACTTCTCTCTCCGCTAATGTAGTCACACTTAACTAAAGAGCAATAGGACTTCATTAAGCTTGTAATGTAAGGCTAGGGCTAAGGTATGATAAAATCGATTTAGGTTTAATTACCCCTTAACATGCATTACTTTTTAGGATCTTTAATGAAAGATCTCAAATTTATTTCCCCCAAACTTATTTATTTCACTAAACTTTTTATTCTATTTTTGTATTTTTCTTCTCTTTTGTTTTTTGAACATTCACTATCACCAGATACCCATATGTATAAAGCTCAAAATATATCTCAATGACTTTCACGCTTTCGGGTAAGGGATAGGAACAAAGTATTTAAGCTAAAGAAAATTATAAGCAGGTGTATTCACAGAGAAAGGCTTATTTGGCCCAGATGGGTGACTAGGGATAAAGTATGTACAGGGATGGCTCGAAAGGCTCAAACGATCCAAAGATGGCATAAATCATCTCCCTAATTAAGTGTGATCTAATATTTTACCTCGAGATTAGATTAAACAAATTCTAGAATATGATGCACAAAATCAACTGAACAAATGCAATCCTAGGTCCACATAAGCTTTCTCTAAATAAATATATAGATTCATGACATGACATGTGCATAAGATGAAGAAATCACAATCAGAATCAAGACAAATTCAAGAATTCAACTTCATGGTTTTCCTATAATCATGCTTCTTAGTCAATCAAAATCAGAGTTAATCATGGGGTCATATCATCGGAATATGGGAAAACTACATACTAAGTACTAAATCATCCCAAAATCAAACAGTTTAAGCTCAGATTTTCAAAAAAATTTTGAAAACTTTTTCAATTTTGCCCAAATTTTGGAAAAAAATGCTTAAGTGATATCCTCTCCCTCAAACTTGAAGTTCACAGTGTCCTTATTGTGCAGATAATATAAGAATTGAAGTTCATAAACAGAGTACTCCCCTTTCTAATGATGATGAACAATTGAAGCTTGATTGAAAAGGTAATTCTAGAAAAGACATTTGCAAAATAAACAAAGAAAGAAACAACAGAAAAGAAAAGAACTGTACAAAAAGTGAAAAAGAAAAATGAAGCTAAGTAGCACGATCAGAAGTAGGAGGGTCAGCTAAAGTGGTCACAGAATGCTGACGATCAAACCCTCCCCCAAAATAGTGTTTTAATCTGCCCCTATTAACCTTAAAGGGTTGATTCAGGGTCTCATCCATAATTTCAATGGCTCCATGAGGGAATACTTGTGTAATGGTAAAGGAACCTGACCACCTAGACTTAAGCTTTCCTGGAAACAGCTTCAAGCGTGAATTAAACAACAGAACCTGTTGGCCTGGGTCGAAGTGTCTCACCTTAATTTTCTTATCATGCCATCGCTTAGTCTTTTCCTTGTAGAGATTGGCATTCTCATATGCCTACAACCTGAACTCATCTAACTAATTAAGCTATAGTAGCCTCTTCTCCCCTGCTGCCTCTAAATTGAAATTCAGGTTCTTAAGGGCCCAATAGGCCTTGTGTTCTAGCTCTACTGGTAGATGATAGGCATTATCATAAACAAGCTGATAAGGAACATTCCTAAAGGTGTTTTGAAGGCTGTCCTATAGGCCCAAAGTGCATCTTCTAACCTAATGGACCAGTCCTCCCTACTTGGGTTCACTGTTTTCTCCAATATCCCCTTAATTTCCCTATTGAACAACTCTACTTGGCCACTCGTCTGTGGATGATAAGTAGTGTCTACCTTATGTTTGACCCCATATTTCTTTAATAGCCCATCAAAACTTCGATTGCAAAAGTGGGATCCTTCATCACTAATGATAGCCATAGGTGTGCCAAATCGTGTGAAAATATTCTTCTTTAAAAACCTCACCACTACCTTGGCATCATTAGTCGGTAAAGCCATTGCTTCAATCCATTTCGACACATAGTCCACAACAACTAGAATATAGAGATTGCCATATGAAGGAACAAATAATCCCATGAAATCAATACCCCAGACATCAAAGAGTTCTACTTCTAAAATATTAGTCAGAGGCATCTCATTTCTTTTGGAAATATTTCCTACCCTCTGACATCTATCACATTTCAGCACAAAGTAGTGGGCATCCTTAAATAATGTGTGCCAGTAATATCTAGATTGCAAAACCTTGGCTACTGTCCTCTCTCCTCCAAAATGCCCTCCATAATCAGAAGAATGGTAATGTCTAAGTATATCCTCTACTTCTTCCATGGGAATACACCTTCTCAAAATCTGATCTTTACATTTCTTGTACAGGAAGGGTTCATCCCAAACATAATACTTGACATCACTCAAAAACTTTTTCCTTTGTTGGGCAGTCAAATTAGGTGGCATCACATTGCTCACCAGATAATTTACAAAATCAGCGTACCAAGGCAATCTGAGTGCCCGAAAGTAAATAGCTGCTCATCAAGAAATGATTCATTAATAGCTGTACCATCTTCTTTATGTACACTCTCTAATCTAGATAAATGGTCAGCAACCTGATTCTTCGTACCTTTTCGGTCCCTAATCTCCAAGTCAAACTCCTGTAGTAGGAGGATCCATCGAATCAGCCTCGGCTTTGCATCCTTCTTGGAGACTAAGTACTTAATGGCAACATGATCAATATATACTACTACCTTAGTACCAATGAGATAGGAGCGAAACTTATCAAAGGTAAATACCACAGCTAACAGCTCCTTCTCGGTAGTAGCATAGTTATCTGGGCCTCATTAAGTGTTTTGCTTGCATAGTAAATAGCATAAAAGACTCTTCCTTTTCTTTGTCCTAGTACATCCCCGACAACATAATCACTTGTATCACACATAAGCTCAGAAGGTAAACTCCAATCTGGAGCTATGATTACAGGGGCTGTAACTAATTTTTCCTTTAAGGTCTTAAATGCTTCTAAGCATCTCTCATCAAAGCAAAACACAATGTCTTTCTCAAGAAGATTACATAAAGGCTTAGATATCTGAGAAAAATCCTTAATGAACCTTCTGTAAAATCCCGCATGGCCCAGGAAACTTCGAATTCCTTTTACAGTGGTAGGAGGAGGTAACTTCTCAATAATTTCCACCTTAGCCTTATCCACTTCTATTCCCCTAGCAGAGATTTTGTGCCCTAGCACTATACATTCTTTCACCATAAAGTGGCATTTCTCCCAATTAAGCACTAAGTTTGTTTCTTCACACCTCCTCGGCACTAGTGCTAAATTATGCAAACATAAATCAAAGCTACCCCAAAATACTGAGAACTCTTCCATGAAAACCTCAAGAAAATCCTCCACCATATCATGGAATATGGCCATCATGCAACTCTGGAATGTAGCAGGTGCATTGCATAGGCCAAAAGGTATTCTTCTAAAAGCAAAGGTCCCATAGGAACAGGTGAAGGTAGTCTTTTCTTGGTCTTCCTCGGCTATAGCTATTTGATTGTACCCAGAGTATCTATCCAGGAAACAGTAGAATTCGTAACCAGCTAATCGATCTAACATTTGGTAAATGAAGGGTAAAGGGAAGTGCTCTTTCCTGGTGGCCTTGTTGAGTTTCCTATAATCCATACATACTCGCCAACCAATGACAGTCCTAGTGGGGATGAGCTCATTATTTTCATTTTCGATCACTATCATCCCTCCCTTCTTAGGGACACATTATACTGGGCTCACCCAGGTACTGTCAGAAATGGGATAGATAATCCCTGCATCTAACCACTTAATGATCTCCTTCTTGACAACTTCTTTCATTACAGGGTTCAATGATGCTGGTGCTTTATGGATGACCTATACCCTCCTCTAATAGTATCTTATGCATACAGATAGAGGGACTAATACCCTTAAGGTCAGAGATAGACCAGTTTATAGCCTTCTGATGCTCTCTTAACACTTATAGTAATTTTGCTTCCTGATCACTGGAGAGAGTAGTAGATACTATTACCGATCGTGTGGAGGATTCACCTAAGTATGCATACCTAAGGTGTAAGGGTAAAGGTTTGAGTTCTAATGCTGAAGGATCATTGGTGGATGGAAAGATATTTGAAACTGGAATAGATGAAGAGTCTAGTGTCTCAAATTGGGCAATTTCCTCAAAAGGAGTGACCTCTAATAACTGTAAAGTCTCGTAGACCTCATCATCATATTCACTGTATTCTCTAAGATCAACAGATTTCACTAAGGAGGCTTTTAAAGGGTTTAAAGGATGTGTCTTGGAAAACTCCTCAGTGATGTCCTTATCTACTAAATCCATCCTAAAACAATTGTGAGAGTCGTCAGGGAAACTTAGAGATTTGAACACATTAAACTTGACTTCCTAATCTTGAACTCTCATTGTTAAATCCCCCTTTTGTACATCTATTAAAGTTCTACTAGTTGCTAAGAATGGCCTGCCTAGTATAATTGGGACTTCCCTGTCTTCTTCCATGTCTAACACGATAAAATCTGCAGGGAAAATAAACTTGTCCACTTTTACTAAGACATCCTCAATGACCCCTTTCGGATATTTAATTAATCGATCAGCCAACTAGAGAGTCACTGTGGTGGGCTTGGCATCCCTTATTCCTAACTTCTGATAGATAGACAAAGGCATCAAATTTATACTCGCTCCTAAATCGCACAGGGCTCTACCAAAGAATAAATTTTCAATAGTGCATGGTATGGTAAAACTCCCGGGATCCTTGAGCTTAGGGGGTAACCTTCTCTGGATAATGGCACTACATTCCTCAGTTAAGGCCACCGTCTTGTAATCTTCCAATCTTCTTTTCCTAGAGAGGATGTCCTTCATAAACTTCACATAGCTTAGCATTTGCTCTAAGGCATCTGCGAATGGAATGTTAATGTGAAGTTTCTTAAAAACTTCAAGGAATTTTACAAATTGTTGGTCCAGTTTTTGATTTTGAAATCTCTGAGGAAAAAGGACTGATGGCCTAATAGGAGGAGATGTAGTGGAAACTTTTGTAGCATCAGAGGATAAAGAAGGTTGTGACAAAGAAACAGGTAGAGGTGAAGAAATGCCTGGCTTTGTTTCCTTTGTAGCTTGATCTTTTAATTCTTGCTCCTTCTGAGCTACTTCATTAGAACCTATGGGTTTTTGAACTAGGGGCTGGTCAGGTTTGGACTTAACTGGTGGAGTTACTAGCTCTCTGCCACTCCTAAGGATGATGGATTTCATGTGTTCTTTCCCCTCTCTTTGCCTAACAGGATTGGCTTCAGTGTTACTAGGGAGGGTTCCTTGAGGACGTTGACTAAGAGCGTTTGCTATTTATCCCACCTGAACCTCTAGGTTCTTAATTGAAGCTGCTTGATTTTGCAAGATCGTTGTGAACATTTTCTCAAGCGAGGGTTTCTTATCAGCTGCTGGTAAATGCTGGGGTTGTGGTGGTGGTGGTTGATGGAAGTGGGATGGATGGGAATGATTAGGTGGATGATGTGGATACGGAGGTGGTGGGTGGTGAGGAAATTGATGCTGTGGTGGTACCTGAACCTGTGGAGCTTAAAAACCTGGGGGTCCTAATGGTCTAGAATTAGAAGCTTGCCCTTGGTTTTGGCTCCAAGAAAAGTTAGGATGGTTCCTCCACCCTGGATTATAAGTGTTTGAAAATAGCTTGTTCTGTTGCTTATGAGGGGCAATGTACTGAACCGATTCTAAGTTAAGTGGACACCTATCCATAGCGTGGGTACCACTACACAAATCACAAGAGAGAAAAAGACTTTGGACAGAAAACACAGAGTTAGGATTGTTGGAAGGATTAGATTGGGTATTGAGCGACTCCACCTTCTTTGTAAGATTGGCGATTTGAGAGGTCAAGGTGGACAGAGTGTCGAGCTCATATATACCCGTCGATTTCTTTGGCAATTGCCTTTCTGAGGACTATTGATAGTTGTTAGCCGCCATCTTATCTAGTAGCTCATAAGCCTTCTCCTCTGTTTTGCACATCAAGGCTCCACCTGAAGCAGCGTCCACTATGGTCCTATTTTGGCTTGTAAGTCATTTGTAGAAGGTCTGGACTTGTAGCCATAGAGGTGGGCCATGGTGAGGGCACTTCCTAAGAAGCTCCTTATATCATTCCCATGCCTCGTAAAGGGATTCAGAGTCGTACTGGGCAAAGTAGGATATATCGCTGCGGAGTCTGGCCATTTTAGAGGGAGGGAAAATTTTGGCTAGAAATTGGTGGGCTAACTCGTCCTATGTAGAAATTGATCCTGGAGGCAGGGAGGTCAACCAGTGTCTCACCCTATCCCTAAGTGAGAAGGGGAATAGTCTGAGTCTAAGCGCATCATTAGATAATCCATTGTGTTTGAACGTGTTGCACAAGTCCAGGAATTCCCCAAGGTGAGTATGTGGGTCATCGTCTGGAAGCTCACTGAACTGTAAAGAAGTCTGGATCATCTAAAGGATGGAAGGCTTAATTTCGAAATTATTAGCAGGGACAGCTGGTGGCCTAATGCCAGTATAATATCCTTCAATCGTCGGCATCGCATAATCTCCAACGGTCCTACTTTCCCTATTTTCTGCCATCGTGTTTTACTGCGGAGCTATAAATTTCTTAGAATCCTTTCGAATTTTCCTAAGAGTTCGTTCAATTTCAGGATCTAGAGGAAAGCAATCAAAACTCCTTGCTCTACGCATGCAAACATCAGAAAGTCCTTAAAATTTAATTTTTTTATTTTAATTAATTATAAGAAAATTAACTAAACTAAACTAAGGATCTAAATACTTACAAGCTAGATTTACACCTAAGCATAATTTTACCGATATCAATTAACGACTAATTAAAACTTACCCAGCAACGGCGCCAAAAACTTGACATGCCCAAAAGGTATTGTCCGCAAGTGCACGGGTCGTACAAGTAATAATGAGATTTGAGTCCCAGAATTATCGTCCCACAGAGAAGTTGATTAGCCTAATTAAGTACCGGTTAATCTTACCCTAGGTATATTCTAGCAAATTATGAAATTAAAGTGGGTGATCAACTAAGGCTAAAAATTAAAGGTACTGAAAATAATAACACTAAAAACTAAGCAAAAATAAAACCGAGCTAAAAATTACTTACAATACTCCAAGCAATCAACTACCTACAAAAGAAAAATAAACAATTAATTACACAATCAAAATAAAATGCTAAAATAAAGAACAAATTTAATTAAGCTAAAATTAAACAAGCCTAAGGTAAAATGTGAATGTAATTAAACTAACTAAGAAAATGCAATTTAAACTAACTTAAAGTCTAATAAGATAAAAATCTACTTACCTAAAGAAATTCGTAAACTTAACTCTAACTAAATGCTAATAAAACAAAATTTAACTAATGCATGCAAATAAATTTAATCTAAATTAATTCTAGATATAACTCATAAAATACTAAACTAAAAATTAAATCCTAACATGTATAAACTAAAATTAACTATTAACTAAAACTTAAAACTAAAGATTAAATTAATAACTTAAAATATTAAATTTATCTATCAATTACCATTATCCTAACTAATACTAATGAAAACAATCAAAAATGCTAAAAATGCAATAAACATTAAGCTAAACAAAAGGAAAGTGGCCAAACAAGGCCTTAGTAAATTGCAAAACATCAAATGGTCCCGACAAGCCGGTACTGTGCTCATCGTCTTCTCCAATTTTTGTTCTTCCTCCAGGTGTTCACGGATTGCCCAGCTAACTGCTCCTATTGTGCGGCTGCTCCCAACTGTTGTCCTGCCCACGTACTGCTATTGTTGGCCCTGTCGTGCTTCAGCTGGTGGTTGTATACTGTTGTACATGCTCCATGTTTTGTTCCAGTTTGCTGTAACTGGTTCTGCAACTACCTTGCTGCATGTCCTCGGCTGTACTAGCTCATGTTATGCACTGCCAACATCAATTCCACTGCTGCACCACCGACTCAGGTAGTAAGCTCCTATGTTGCGAGCAGATTAGCGTGAATGAACATCATCAGCAAGCATCATTCTGCATAGATCATGGAGACACAGACTGGACCCAAGCTCGGTTACACGACCCCTGCATCCTTCAGCTGCAACCTCTCAACATCTTCTTCAGCAGCTTAGTGATGGTGAAGGACTACAACTCAGCATTGGAATCTTGAACAAGAAACTAATACCAGCTTGACATTGAATAACACAAAATAACAATAATGAACAGTGGAAATAACATGAAACAGAGCTAAACAGAGGACAAATATATAACCCTTGTAAATTGTAATTGCTTACTCATCCTAAGCTATGTCTACACAACAGCAAACTTGATCTTATCAACAAGCAAAAGAAAAGATGAAAAAGAACATGTAAATACAAGTAAATGTAAAATCGAGATGAGTCAATGCCATTCGGTAGAAAATAACTGAAGTTAACATGCGGTAGGGTGCAGAATCAGTGAAACGTAGATATTGAAAAATGAACAGACATTCAACTAACAGTTCATTGCTAACTAAAAACTTAAAAATGAAAAGAACTAAGTGAAGATCAACACTGAAAAATTAACCAACACTACCAATACCCGTAAATCACATGAACATGTAAACTAGTATCCTCGGTTTGCCAATGTCGTTCCACTATACCAATGGTGCTAATACAATACCCAGCACCAACCCGCATCAAAACACCAGAATAAGACACAGACAGTGATAATCAAAGCATATAAAATGACTGTAGCGAAATATGAATAAGCAGTAGAAAAACAAAGAAAGAAAATCGAAATAGGAAGCAATCGAGAGCAACAATATAAAAATAATAACTTTTAATTAAATCTCAAACAGTAAAATAATAATGGAATGGAAATTGAACAAAACCTAGAAGAAATATGGTGAATGATGGTTGCTGTCACCAGCTGAAAAGATTAAAAGAAAACCTAAGAAAAAAATAAAACCTATCGATAAATGTTTAACCTAAAAAACTAAAGCTACCCCCCTTTTTTCAATTGCCATCTTTTTCTATTTATATACACACTTAGGGGTACAATTATAATTTTTCCATCCTAGATGAGTTGGCATTGTTTGGCCACTTGTCTTCACACCATTGGCTCCTTGAAAAATAATGTTTCCATGTCATCTGTCTTTTTGTCCAATTGGATGTGCTAGGCTCGTGTTGTCCGCGTGGTCTAATCTCAATTTTAGCTCAATTCTGTTTCATTTTCTACCAAAATATTCAAAATTCATCCAAATTTAATTTATCTGTAAACATGAGAATTTTAATTAAATAAAGGAGATAATTAACAAAATAAATTAGAGATTTAAATAATTAATTAGGAAATTAAGCACAAATAATTCTAAAAATATAGAATTATCAGCGCAACTCTGTGAGAAAGACTATGAGAGGAATGTCTCTGAGTTCAGGACAGTTGGCAAGGGTAGAGACCGAGATAGCAAGAGGTTAGTGAGTGACACTGCTAGAGGTTTCAGAGATCGAGGAGGGAGGAGAATCTTCGGTAAGAGAACAAGGATCGATGAAGTACAGTAGAAGACTGTTAGATCTCTTGCATATCCCGCTATAGCTCCAGCTAGAGGTGTTGTTATTAGAGGACTAAGGCCTACCACTGAGCAGTGTAGTAGATTTGGTAGATTCCATGGAGGTAGGCCTAGTCCTGTTTCTAGTGGATTGTGCTTCAGATTCAATACAGCCAGGGTATATGGCAAGAGTTTGCCCAGAGGTTATTGATATTGCCCCACAAAAGGGCAAGGAGCCGGAGAGAGCTCCAGCTGATATGTCTACTTTGAGGAGGAGAGCGACAGCAGAAGAGAAGGGGAAGCTGGTCATTAGACGAGGGCGAGTACATGCCTTGGACCAGGTCATAGCTGATGCTTTGTCGGATGTGATTAGAGGTAACATCCTGATGTATGATTTAGAACTACTTGTTTTAATTGATCCTGGTGCCACACATTCATTTGTATCACATTCATTTGCATGTAAGTTACCAAAACATGTAGAGCGTACACCTTTAAGTAGGATGATGTTGATTAGTACGCCTATGGATAATAGTTAGCTAGTTGAGGATGTGTTAAATGACTTCAAGTTAAGAGTGAGGGAAAAGGACATGACAACCAATCTAATATTGTTAAGTATGAGTTACATTGTAAAGTTTGATGAAAAGAAATGAAAGTAATAGTTGTGGTTACAATATATAATGTACTATGCTAACTGAGAAATGAAAATCTTGAAGGTTTTATTGCGCATGTGGTTGAAATGGATAAGGCACATCCGAATTTGGCAGATATTCTTGTGGTTAGTGAATTCCCAGATGTCTTTCGGGATGAATTGCTAAGGCTACCACCAGACAAAGAGATGGAGTTCTGTATAGATTTGGTGCTTGGTATTGAACCAAATTTCTTTAAGGGGGAGGATTGTAAAGCCCTTAATTAATATGTACTCTTTATGATTTTGCGATGTATGAACAAGTCACATTTGATATAAATCATAAAGAATGAATGTTTTTAAGTTCCGAATGTGTAAGAAATGCAAAACGAGTAGTGAAGCAAATTGGATAAGAATGTAACAATGAATTTTTGGGAAAAATGCAGCAGAACTGCAACAGAAGAGGAGCAGATCGATCCCCCATTCAATGCAGATCGATCTTAGTTAGGTTCTGGATAGAAGAGATCGATCTCCTTTAAGGGCCAGATCAATCTCCTTATGGTTCTGTGTTAAGCAAATTGATCTCATGCTAAAGAGCAGATTGATCTCCTAAGCATAAAAGGTCATTTTCTGAAGAGATAAAAATAGGGCAGATCGATCTCTCATCGTTTGGAGATCGATCTCTAAGGAGAATTCTATATATACATGACTCTGCACTTCATTTTCCCAAGAGCAACAATTCCTATTGAAAACCAAAGTAAAACCTAACCTTTCTGCTCTAAAAGTCATCTTTCAAGCAGTTTTGAGTGAGATTCCTTTCAACAAAGTTGTTCCTAGTAAAGAGTAGAACAACATAGTTGGAAACTAGAAGTTGGAATCAAGGATTGAAGGAGCAAGGTGAATTTTCCCCAATTTGGCAAAAAATGAGGAAAAATCAAGCTAGGTAAGATTCAATACACCAACTTCATATATGTTAATATAGGTATCTTGGTGAGTTGATTGGTGTATATTTGATTTGTTGAAAACACCTTAATCATGTTAAATATCCAATACCTAGAATATACATGAATTTGAGAAAATGATGAGAAAGTTAAGTTGGCATGAATTTTAAGGATGAAATAAGCATATAGGTATGATTGTAAGATAGTTTTATGAAATACATAAATTGAGATAGATGAGAAATGAAAATAGGTATGTGAGATACATGGTAAAATAACATGATATGAGGAAATGATGAAATTGAGGCATATGAGAGATCATACAGGTTTAAATTGAATCAGTAGACTTGGTCGAGTCTAATAGGTTCTCGAGGAATGAGTTGTAAAAATCGAAATGGACTTAAGGGAGAGTAAAGTCCAATGAGCTGAAATAAGGTCAAATGAGTATATATATATATATATATATATATATATATATATATATATATATATATAAGGATAATTGCATTGATTTAGATTCATGCAAGTGAAAACTAAGTATATTAAGGTATAATGATGTGAGTGATTATTAATAGTTTCAAAGTTGAAATTGGAAGCTGATCGGACTATGAGGTTTAGCAGCACCGAGGAAGTGAGGTCACGTGACATGATCTGAGGTAAGGGAATTTCGTGAGTAGATAGAGGTAGCTACACATATTTTGAATAGAATTTCGATTATTATACTGTATATGAAATTCTATGTATAGAAAAGGTTCATAGGAATTTATAATGGTCAAATTGTGGTTTTATCCAAATTGAAGGGTAAAAAGTTGAGGAAGCATGTTTGTGACTAGTTTTGATAGTTGCATTGATAGAATGGCTATTGTTTTCCTGTATATGCGATGACAGTACATTTTAGTGCCGATTTGATTTGATTGTTTGAAATTTCATTTGAAATAAGTCATCTATCAGTTTGTGTGAAAACTATTAGTGCTAGAGTAATACTTGCTCTAGATTTTATGAGATATGCATCACATAGTACTTGAGTATATTCTCGTACTTGATTTTAAATGAGATTTGTGCATGATAGAGTACTGGGAGCATTGCTCGTACTCAGTTTTATTGATTGATGCATGATAGAGTATTGAAGCGTTGCTCATACTCAGTTTTACATGACATAATGCTGGGAGCATTGCTCGCACTAGATTTATGTGACTTCTGCATTTGGTCGTGTTGGGAGTTTACTCACACATACCTGATTTTGAAAGAGATAGCATGAAACAGCCATGCTAGGAGCTAGTATAGACTGTGTGTCTCACCGATTATATGCTCGCACGTACATTTTAAGATATGGCTGAGGGCTATCGAAACTATTATCCATAGTATGAGGGCTAAGACCTATGGGAAGCACCTCGACTATGAGGTATATCCATGGTATGAGGGCTAAGACCTATGGCAGGCACCCCGACTATAAGGATTGGGTCCATGGAGTACTTTGTACCATGTATGTCACATGGAGTATGATGTACCTTGAGTACACAATGTTATGGAGTTGTGAACTGATGGTAGAGGATTTGACCCACCTCTTATTACAGCAAATGTGAGACCCCACACACCGAGTACTGTGTAGCTTGGGATCACGAAAAATGAATTATGATCATAATATCGGAACCTGTAGTCGCCTATCTCGTTTCATTCACTTGAGATTTCTTAAATGAATTATCAGATGATTTTATAATCTGAACATGTGACTTTGTGTGTATAAGTGTAACCCGAGGGATGGGTGAGACTCAGATTTCCATGTTTTTAACATGATAAAATGTGATTTACATTAATTACATGAGAAATGCAATATTTTGCATAAACTACTGAGATTTATTAAACCAGCATGATTTCAGTTCATAACTGATGATTTATATTTATATATATATATTGCATAAATGTTTCAAGAAAGACACATGCTTTAGATAGGAGTCGAAAAGGAAATGATCTAGTAGCATGAGCATTGTATTTTGTAGATAGTGTGGTTATCTACTTGGTTGCCTTATTTCTTTACTGAGCTGTGAGCTCACCCCCTTTTTATTTCCCCTCTCTACAGAGCATTCACAGTAGTTGGACACGGGTGAGGACTGGTATTCCTTTATGTAATGCCTGTAATTTCACATGTAATTATTATGAAGTTGTGATGTATATACAAATCGTTACAAGTGGATAAATAATAAAGGATGTAAGGATTAAGAATTTAATGAAACATCCAAGATTCCAAGTTGTATGTACAATTTTTAATACCTATGAACTATATGGAATGGATGCCATTGTATGTTAATCATGCATGAATTGTAAATTGAGGTATGAAGCAAGTGTGGATAAGTGTACATCTGGGAATCTGTAGAAAACTGCAGGAATGAGGGTGCAGGGGATGAGGACTCGATCTCATATGAAGGATAGATCGATCTCCTCTCATGAAATGCCAGGAATTAGTTTAATTGAACAAGGCAGATTGATCTCATGGGAAGGTAGATCGATCTCCTTAAGTCTCTCCTTGGAAGAAATCTATCTTTCACAAGGCACAAATCAATCTCCTTAAGTCTCGACCAAGAAGAGATCGTTCTCCTCTAAGCGACAGATCGATCTCCCCTTCACAAAACAGATCGATCTCATCATGAAAGCAGATCGATCTAGTAGTAGTTACATTTGGTAAAAAGGACTACCAAACCATACAGAGATCGATCTCCACAAGGGCCAGATCGATCTTATGTGTCTGCATCTATAAAAAGAGCATGGGATTTGGACTGAAAATTAGATTTCCTCCCACCAAGCCCACACCGTTCCATTTCTCTTAAAGAACCAAGCTTTCTCACTCTAAATATCACTACATTCCTGCTAAAATCTGAAGAAACTCAAGGGAAAGTTGTTCCTTGAAGTAAGTAGAACAATATACCCAAAAATCACACATTGGTTTGACCGAGAGAAAGAGGTTTGGCTACCACAAGTTTGGCTAAGGATGAGACTAAGCTAGGTAAGCTTTTCAACCCTCAAGCTTTAAATATAGATTTCTAGATATTTTGTGGGTTGAATGGTATGTGAAATCTTGATAGGAATAATGAATGTAGTGATGGTGAGTAATATTAAAAGGAATTTATGAAGGAAAAATCCATGGAAAAAGTGATGGAAAACTTAAGATGAGATATAGTGATACAAATGGAAAAATGTGAAATATGATTTAAAGGCTTGAGGAGTATCAATGGATAAGTAAATGACAATGTGTATGTTTATAAAAAAGGAAAAGAAAATAACTTGATGATTTATACGTGTATATTGAAAAACTTGGGACACGATTAACCCGGATTGCAAACGGAGCAAACGAGACGAAGGGAATACAAGCACGATTCGAGGTAAGGGATTTTATGTTAGCGATAGAGGTATTTGTACGTATTTTACAGCAATTTTAGTATGTATGACGCTAGAAATAGTATGTTTAGCTATTGAGCTATGAAATTATATGAGAGCATGAAATGTATTATGATATATATATTGTGAAAATGGGATGAGGTAGGGAAATAGCTTGACATGCATGATTTTGATGTTTTCTCAACTATGTATTGATTTTGTGATTGAGAAATAATGATGGATAGGTTGGCTAATTTTACATTTTAGCATGGGACGACATGCTACGTAAATAAACATGTTTTGGATTTTTAAAAGAGAAAATAGCCACCTATCGGATTTGAGATGTGATTTGGTGTTAGAGCACTAGCTCACACCGATTTTAATGATTTAAACTATGCTGGAGTTTTGCTCGCATATGTTGCATGTTTTGATAAACTATGCTGGAGCGTAGCTTGCATGTCATTTTAAGATGATGATTTTGTGCTGGAGTTTAGCTCGCACAAGCTTTATATGGTTTCATGATGATGATGATGTGCTGGAGCCTAGATCGCACATGACTTTTGAGATGATACAATGCTAGAAGCAGTTGCTCGCACTGAGAGATACCGCACTGGAGCATGGCGATAACTGTGTGTCACGCTGATTCTGCTCGCCTGGTATATGAGACGTGGTATAGGATGATGAGTCTATCGGAGTAGGGTGGATGGATTGTGTCCACGGTCGTAGGTTGAACTGTGTAGTTGTTCGTGGAATACTATGTACCGTGCTGGGTGCACATGAGTACGAGTATAGTGTAGATGACATATGGCATACATTGTACCGTGAGTATATTTGATATGATGAGGAAGATGATGATGACTATTAAGATGAGTCGGAGGGTAGGATGACCCATCCCCCTTCAAGCAAGTGATGCCCTGTGCACACCTAATCAGTGAGGCCAGGGATCACTGACTATAGCCATATGTCATGGATATTAGTTTGTCGAGAATTTCATGCTTGTCTCAGAGATACGAGAATTTCAAAAATTCAAAAAATAAGAGATTGTGATTTGATAAATCTCGTTATTTAATACTTGTGCTATGATAGCACTATTTTATGACATTTTTGAATGGAAGCATTCTATATTTGTTTTTACGAAAATGCTTATGAGAGGAGTATATTTAAATGCATTTTCTAGAGATATCTCCATTTATAATGAAACATGGTTTGTTATTTCATGCATGGGCTATGTAGATAGTAAAATATCTACATGTTAGCATTCTTTTACTTACTGAGCTGTGGTTTGCTCATCCCACTATTTTCCCTCTCCAGATACTGAGAAGTAGGACAGTGTGGTGGTCTCCAGATCCCCTTTATATCGGATAGCTCCCACCAGTTGCAAAGGTATAAGAATTGTATACACAAAAGCATTTTGTATCTATTGTAATGTATCACACAGTTATGAATTGAAAATGTAAACAGTTTTATGGGGATGTTATATAAAGATAATATATTATACGATTAATTTTGTATATCAACATGCATACTTGGGAGTGTGTGAGTTAAAGTTGTAAATGTTTCCTCTATAAATATATGGAATATAGTTATTACGTCGGCTTACAGCCCAACCGTAAGTAGTATATGTTTAGATGAAGGGCACCCAGAGTCGGGGTGTGACAAAAATTGGTATCAGAACAAGGTTGGTCTGATGTGATTCGATGTTTAAGACTAAGAAAACATACATCCCCAAGTTACTGTGCGATATATATATACAAATGTGTATATATATCCCAGAAACTGTTCGACATAGGTTACAGATGGAATTTCTAAATCTAACTCAAGGGAATTGAAGTATTGATGAGTACGAGTCATGGTTCACCTCATTGGGCTGGTATGATCTAGACTCTATTAGGAGTGAAGACATCAGGGTCCGTAGATTTGTTGATGGACTAAGGCCTTCGATTAGAGCTAAATTGGCCCCATTTGATGTTGCAACATATAGAGAAGCAGTACAACGGGCCCAGTTGTGTGAGCAAGACTATGAACTGCAAATTTCAAAGTTCAATTGGGGTAAGGACAAGGGTCCGAGGAAATTAGGGGTTGGTAAGAGTGCCAGGTTTGGGCAGAGAGGCGCTAGTAAACGTCGGAGAGACACATGTGATTCACAGAAGAAGGCTGTTAGACCTTATGTACATCCGACTTTGACACCAGCTAGAGGTATAGCGATTGGTGGACCTCGGCCGACTATTGATCAGTGCAGAGAATGTGGCCGATATCATGGTAGTAGGCCTTGTCATTTTCAGGGTACACGATGTCTCAGATGTGGTAGGCTTAGCCACTATGCAAGAGGTTGTCCAGAAGCAGTTGGGGTAGTCCTGCAGAAGGGCAAGGAGCCAGAGAAAATTCCTACAGTTACACCTCCTAGAAGGAAGAGAGCCACGACTGAAGAGAAAGAAAAGCAAGTTGTGGGTCAAGGCAGGGTATATGCGATAGACCAGGCATCAGCAGATACCTCTTCTGAGGTGATAAAAGATATAATTTTGATTTTCAATTTAGAAGCTATAGCCTTATTTAATTCTGGTGTTGACACGCCCTGAGGGTATATTGTCCGCAAGTGCACGGGTCGTCCAAGTAATAATGGGATTTGAGTCCCGGATTATCGTCACACAGAGAAGTTGATCAGCCTAATTAAGTACCAGTTAATCTTACCCTAAGTATGTCCTAGCAAATTATGAAAATCTGATGGGTGGTCTACATGGCTAAAATTAAAGTACTGAAAATAATAAAACTACAAAATAAAGAAAAGAAAACCGAGCAAAAATTACTTACAAAGCTCCAAGCAATAAAAAGCAAGAACCTACAAAAGAAAATTAAAACAGTTAAAATGAATTAACGCAACTAAAATAAAATGAAAATATGAAAATAAAGCAATAAAATTTAATTAAACTAAACTTTAAACAAACTTAAAATAAAAATACATGAATTTAAATTATTGCAAATTAAACTAACCTAAAATACATGAAACATAATTAATCTAAATTGCAACTAAACTAAAATAAAGTCCTAACACATAAATATAAAATTAACTATTAAATAAAAACTAAAACTAAAAATTAAATTAACAAACTAAAACACTAAAATTAACTAACCTACTTAACAAGTAATAAAAGCAAAAAATGTAAATGCAATAACTAATTAAATAAAAAGGGGAGGATGTGGCCAAACATGGCCTTACGCTAATTTGCAAAACCACCAAAGTGGTCCCGACCGTGCACTGTTACTGTGCACTGTTCATGCTCCATGTCCAAGTTGAACCAGGTCTATCCTCTTTCTCTCATGGCTTCTGCTCCAGGTGTTCCCTGTTGCCCACGTCCGCTGTACTGGCATTGTCCTGCTGCCTCTGCTACACGGTCATGCACAGCTGCTGTACTGCTTCTCTTCCCAGGTACAGCTCTCGGGTTGCTGTCTCTGTTCAGGTAATGTCTACTGCTCTTGTCGATTCTGGCCAGTCCTATATACCAGCATCCTGCTTCAGTCCAGCAGCAATCCTTTTGTACACATCATCTGTCTCACCACGACGTTACAATAACAGTGCAAGGACACAACCCGGCTATGCACCTGTCCTGCGCACAACAACAAAATTGCCAGATAGCAGACGCGTCTTTCTCCTCTGCTCTTTTCTGCCCTGCCCTTGATCACCATGCATCAGATGCAGCTAGCATTCATCAGCAGCTCGACATCAGTGAACGCCCAAAGCACTAACAGCCTTCAGCAGTGAACACTAGCATATTAAGACAGAAGGCAGAAAAGAAAAGCTTATAACGATAACGAACAGTAGGATAGGCTGTAAACAAGGGAGAATAGAGAAGGTGCGATGACCGTGCAATGGTGTGTGTTCATCTTAACGCATAATGACACACACAAAATCAGCATCAGCAAATCGAAATATTAATCATCCACAAAACAGAGAAGAAATGAAGCTACTGTATCCTCGGGTTGCTTCCGTTTCTGCTGCCATCATGGTTCCACCGAGCCTTTGATGTAGAAACAATGTTTAACATTCAATCCACATCAAAGCATCATAACATCTATGGCAGAAATCACAGAGCTTTATCACCCAAATGCACCTCTTGAAATCTAACCGAGAACTACAAACCAACGGCTAAAAAAAGTTTAATGGTTTAACAAATAAGGAAAACAAAACATAAGAAATGTATTTGGAAAATAAACCGAGACATGAACTAGGAAAATGAGTATTGAAAATACAAAAATAAAACTCATGGAAGGAAACCGAGAAGATGAAAAGAGAAGAAACCGAGAGCTTGGTAAATAATGGAGGAGAAACCGAGAGAATGGAATGGAAAAGGTGATTGAATTTCTATTGAAAATGAAATTTAACAACTTGTAATGAAGAACATAAGATGAATACTAAAACAATTTTGTAAAAGAAAAACTATGCGAAAATTTAAAGAAAACTTGTAAAATTAATCTAAAAGCTATTCTACCATAGCCTACTCTACTCCTACTCCTACTCCTACTCTACTTCTACTCTAGCTTACCTACTTCTAAACTACTTCCTACACTACTTGATTTTTCAATTGCCATCATGTTCTATTTATACACAAACATAGGGGTACAATGGTAAATTGTCGTCCTAGATGAGTTGGCATTGTTTGGCCACTTGTCTTCATTTGATTTGCTGCAGAGTAGATATTTCCACGTCATCAGTCTTTTTGTCCAATTAGCTGTGCGATGTGGCCCAACATGTGTCTTCCAGAGAGTTGGCACGGTGTCCTTCGATCTTATCGTTTCGGAGCAAATAAAATACGGACACCTGACATCATGCGTGTCCAATCGACTGATGACTCGGTCTGGAAATTGAAAGTGGTCCAGTCTCCTTTAGCTCGTTTTCAGCCCAATTTTGTCTGAAACGACTGAGTTTCATCCGAATTTAATTTATCTGCACATTAAAGAATTTTAATTAAATAAAGGGGATTATTAATAAAATAATGTGAGGATTAAATAAATAATTAGGAATTTAAGCACTAATAATTCTATAAAAAATAGAATTATCAGGTGCTATGCATTCCTTCGTATCACCTGCATGTGCATAAAAGTTAACAGGCTTTGTAAGGCCCACATACTTGAATAGGACTTTATTAATAAGTACTCCAATGAGAGTTAGTCAATTAGTTGAACAAGTATATAAAGATTGTAAAGTGAGAGTAGGAGATAAGTACACGATAGCTAAGTTGATTTTGTTGAATATGTATGACTTTGATGTAATTTTGGGAATGGATTGGTTAGCAACCAATCATGTTCTCTTAGACTGTCACTCTAGGTCCGTTATATTTTCTTGACCTGAAGAATGTGTTGTAAAATTTTAGGAGAAATAATGAAATCCTGATTTTGTAGCAAGTAAAGTGCATTGGTACATGAATGACATGGATGTTGTTTTGAATGTTATATTGCTTATGTGGTGGACATGCACAAAACACATCCTGATATAGATGACATTCTTATGGTTAGAGGATTTCTTGATGTCTTTCCAGACAACCTACCAGGATTGCCACCGGATAGAGAAATGGAATTTGGTATAGATTTGACACCTGTAATAGAGCCAATTTCCAATTCTTATTGAAAACTAAAGTAAAACCTAACCTTTCTACTCCAAAAATCTTCATCTTTCAAGCAGTTTTAAGTGAGATTCATTTAAACAAAGTTGTTCCTAGTAAAAAGTAGAACAACATAGTTCGAAACTAGAAGTTGGAATCAAGGATTGAAGGAGCAATGTGAATTTTCCCCAATTTGGAAAAAAAATGAGGAAAAATCAAGCTAGGTAAGATTCAATACACCAACTTCATATATGTTAATATAGGTATCTTGGTGAGTTGATTGGTGTATAATTGATTTGCTAAAAAAACCTTGATCATGTTAAATATCCATGACCTAGAATAGACATGGATTTGAGAAAATGATGAGAAATTTGAGTAGGCACGACCTCGATACCATGAGTAGTGAGACCAGGAAGGTCCGTAGATTTATTGATGGACTGAGACCAGTATTACGATCTAGACGGGTTCCATTTGACATCTCTACCTATGATGAGGCAGTGCATAGGGCGCAACTTTGTGAGCAAAACTATAAGAGGAATGTCTCTGAGTTCAGGACAGTTGGCAAGGGTAGAGACCGAGATAAGAAGAGGCTGGTGAGTGACAATGCCAAAGGTTTCAGATATCGAATAGGGATGAGACTCTTCTGTAATAGACCAAGGATCGAGGAATTACAGGAGAAGACTGTTAGATCTCCTACATATCTGGCTATAGCTCCAGCTAGAGGTGTTGTTATTGGAGGACCGAAGCCAACCACTCAGCAGTGCAATAGATGTGGTAGATTCCATGGAGGTAGACCTTATCCTGTTTCTAGTGGATTGTGCTTTAGATGTGGGAAGTCAGGGCATATGACGAGAGTTTGCCCAGAGGTTATTGATATTGCCCCACAAAAGGGCAAGGAGCCGGAGAGAGCTCCAGCTGATATGTCTACTCCAAGGAGGAGAGCGACGACAGAAGAGAAGGGGAAACAAGTCATTGGACGAGGGCGAGAACATACCTTAGACCAGGTCATAGCTAATGCTTCGTCGGATGTGATTAGAGGTAACATCCTGATGTATGATTTAGAAGCACATGTTTTAGTTGATCCTGGTGCCACGCATTCATTTGTATCGCCTTCATTTGCATGTAAGTTAGTAAAACATGCAGAGCATACACCTTGAAGTAGGATGATGTTGATTAGTACGCCTATGGATGACAGTCAGCTAGTTGAGTATGTATTAAATGACTGCAAGTTAAGAGTAGGGGAAAAGGACATGACAACCGATATAATATTGTTAAGTATGAGTGATTTTGATATAATCTTAGGAATGGATTGGTTATCTGCAAACCATGCTTTGTTAGATTGTTACACTAAGACAGTTATGTTTCCTACCCTTATGAATTACGTTGTAAAGTTTGATGAAAAAAAATGAAAGTAATAGTCATGGTTACAATAAATAATATACTATGCTGACTGAGAAATAAAAATCTTGAAGGTTTTATTGTGCACGTGGTTGATACGGATAAGGCACATCCGGATTTGGCATATATTCCTGTGGTTAGTGAATTCTCAGATGTCTTTCTGGATGAATTGTCGGGGTTACCACCAGACAGAGTGTAAATACCGAAAGTTTTCCAAATATTTGGTGTTATTTATAAATGACAATTTAGGCAACTAAGATTTAAAAATGTGATTACGGGTGGATTAGTTTAAGTATAACCTTATTATTGCACTACCCAAAAAAATAAATAATAAAAATAAATAAATAAATAAATAAATAAATAAAATAAAAATAAAAATAAAAATAAAATAAAAATCAATTATGTACATAGGTACATATGGAGGTATAGGTAGGCAATATTTAATTATTACCAAGATTAAAGTATAAATATACATGTATGTATGAGGTACACAAATATACATGTATATATGTATAATTATATGCAAAAGGAAATCATATTGCACCCATGTGCATAAATATATATATATATAAATATATATATATATATATATATATTAAAGGGAGATGATAGTGATAGTTTTGCAGGAGGAAGGAAGTTGTGAAGCACGTTGGAGGACTGAAACAGAAATGATAGGGAACTGACAAAGGCTGAATGAATGTACAACAAATATAATAAATAATAGTAGTAATAATAAGATGATGGGAGCAGTTTGACGGAGGCCTAAGCACGAAAGAAAGCGTGGGAGTCAGACAGAGATGATGAGGACTATAGCGTTTGGTGTGGAGTGGTCTCTTTAAAAGAGAAACAAGCCGAGCGATGAAGGGAAGAAATATGAAACAGAGGCTTAGCCTCTGATTACATTCAAACAGAGAGAGAGAAACCCATTAAAGAGTGATGAAGCAGAGGAACTCAAGCCGAACTGTGAGCAGAGGAAAAGGGTCGCACTTAAGCCATTCAGCATTCTCGACATCTCTCAGGCTTAGGAGAGAGGGGTAGTGAAAAGAGGATAACCCAAGTTGTTGTTGTTGACGATCATAGTGAGTGTGAACTAGATGAGAATGTGGAAGAAAGAAACAGAAGCTGTGATCTGGAAACAGGGGAGTGATGTGAACGGAAAGGAAATGCTGAAACAGGCCATGTGAGCTGAGGAAGGTAGGCGAAAAAGAGGAGACTGATTAGGGTGAAGATATGATCGGTTGGCTAAGTACCGAAGGGGGGGCTGGTGGATACTCCAGTTAGCACTAGGACAGAGAAGAAATGGAGGAGAGAGTTGAGGTAGTTGGGAACCGGAGATAGCAGAAGGAAACTGCCGAGGTTGATGATGGTGGTGGTTGAACGTAGTTAACATTGGCAATGGTCAAGATAGGAAGAGGAAGTGATGGCACTGGCAGGAAGACAATGCTGAGGAATGGGGCTGAGAGGGCCAAACTGAATGCCAGAGTAGTAAGGAGAGATGATGGAACGATGGCAGCTAGAACGATGGCTTGGACGTGAAGATGGTGGCGATGGTGGCGGAAACAAGAAGATATGGAGGAGAAAATGATAGGTTGAGAGGAGAAAGATGGATGAACAGTGATGCTCGGTGAAGAACCAAAGAAGGAAAGAGAAAGAAAGAAAATTGAGGGAAAAAGAAAATAAGTTCAAAAAGTGAATAGTAGCAAAAAAAAGGATGAACAGTAAAAAAAGGGTTTATTTTTTGATATATTTATATATATATACAAGGATATATATATATATATATAACCACATGGAAAATAGAATAAGAGGCATCGAGGAAATCGAGAAAACCCCAGGGAAAGGTGATCGAAAAGATTTATTTGAAATTTTTGATGAAAATAAGTCGGAAGGGCCGAGCTTGCTGACTCGCTACGTCGAGACAATCGAGGACTACGGACAGACATTGAGGTAAGGAATTTATGCAAGTTTTAGAGATACGCATTTTATGATTACAAGTGTATTTTTCCTAAGTAAGCAAGATTACGATTTTGATGCATCGTAGGTAATTCGAATAAATAGGATACTAAGAATACAAATTTCGATGTAGGAGAATCGTAGAAGGATTTAAGGGAGATACTTGGAGGCGTCACTACTCGAACTTGGAATTTCTGATAAATCGAGGTAAGGGGTATAATTTAATTTAGTTCTGATAATGAACATTCATTGCATTGATAAAAAGATTTTTTTTATAAATCAATGTTATGTTTTGAAATGATTTATGATTGATTTCATACTTATGGAATGATTTACGAAACATGATTTCTTTTTACAAAATGTTCGCTAAGAACATCTATGTTTATGAAATGAATTTCCGAAGTATGAAAATGCATGGAAGTTTTATGATGGTTTGAAAACCTATATTTATACTTTGAAAGGAACTTTTGACATTTTCAAAAGTATTTAGGAAAAGAGAAAAGAATTTTTGAGACTATAGGTTTCATGCATGGCTACTTCTCATGGTGTTCCGGCTCCACCACTTGGGTGCCTGTACGTAGGGCCCCTGTAGCACTTAACTCAACCTGTGTGGAAAATGTCTTGCCACTGGTGCTTTATGATGATGATGTTTCAGTAGTATCTCGTGCCCGCGCAGTACGCATTTATGTTTCCCACACGGAGAGTGCCTTTGGTGCCCGTGTCCTAGCTAGGTGCTAGTGAAAGTAAGAAAGATAGATACTACCCATATTTTATGAAAGTGCTGTATGACCTTGATCCAGTCTACAGCCCCCTTACCATGGCCATAGGTATGATGTCTCTCTACGGAGAATGACACATATCGCATGACGTAGTTATAGCCTAGTCTCCACGATTATGAATGAATGACAATTATGATTATGATTACGTTTATGATGATGATGAATGACTATGTTTTATGAGATTTTGATGCAATGTTTACAAACAATTATGAAATATGATGAAATGTTTAAAAATGATTATGTTTTATGAAACGTTTACGAATGATGTTGATTTTATGAAACCATCCATGAATGATGAGAATTTTATGAAGTAGTTAAGTATGTATTTGATTTAAAGAAACCCATGCTTCATAATTTCTTATGATAACTATGCACGAAATGAAAGTTTACATGTTTTCTAAATATTAGTTTCTAAAAGAAACTTATGACTAGTTTTTCTGAAGCAAAGTTTATTTCATGAATGATTTCTTGCATGCTTTTACATATCATGACTACTTTAATTGTATTTTCTTACTGGGTTTTTTCCCGAAAGCTCACCTTTTCACCTCTCAGATCTTTGCAGTGAATTACAGTTAATAAATGTTGCGTAGACGACGTAGGCTGGTGGATATGAGCTTCCCCAGACTACCTTTTGTACATGCATGAGGTATACATTCTTATCTCTTTACCAGACCTTTTGTATGCACAGACATCTATGGAAAGTAATGTGTCGAGATGGAACCTGTATAAGAATAAATGAAATGGAATATTTTTAAGGATTTACACTAAACAGGAATACAGCCTAAGTGAATAAAGGATTAAGTTGCAAGTCGAAGTTTCAAAAAAAAAATTTCCTGAATTTTTATAGGTCACAGGTCGTTACAGTTTAAGGTGATATCAGAGCAAGGGCTGTCTAGTACTGTCAGTGTCAATAAAAAGGAAAAGATTACATCCCAAATGTCTGTGCTTGTCTGGTTGTAGATTAAGTATACCTCATGAAGTTAAGACTTAATGTTTGGTTTACGTGAGGAATCAGATCATGGGCTAAAGGCCGCAGAGGTAGGCCTGAGAATCATGCAGAGTTGCCATATGAGATTCATAAATGATACTAACATTGAAACTGATGTTGACCAATCTCCATCAGGTCCTATGGAAAGGACAGAAGGTACTGAGATACACTTTGCTAAGATTGAGCGGAGTATTGAACATACTATGGAAAAATTAGGATACATGCTATGTTAGGTGATGTGGTAGATGGAAGAATAGACAAGCAGATTGCTCCCGATATGCCCGCATAGCCTGTGGAGATATTTCAGAACTACAGATATGTCTGCTCTTGTAGCTCCACAGCAGAATAATGATGACATTGTTAGGCCAAATGATAGTGACCCCGTGATAATGATAACGATTGAGGTTTGACTGAGAGCAAGATTTAGACAATTTCAGAAAGTATTACACCATAATTTACTGGAGTCAAGGATCCCATTGTAGTGGAAAACTGGATAAATAAATTGGAAAAAAACTATATGGATTCTTAGAAAATGGCTGTGAACTTAATAAATTGGGGGCAGTTTTAGGAGTTTAAGCCTCCGTTTTTCAATAAGGTTAAGCATTCAGTGATTTAGAGGGTTGGATGAATGAGATAGAAAAGCTTGATGATTTTAGAAGTAACTCTACCAAGAAAGTTGCTTTTACAACTTTTGTGTTAAAGAATTGGAGAAGCTATACGAATTTTCATAGTGTGCTACTATAAAGAAAGTAGCCTTTGTAGCATCAGTATCGAAATGAAAAGTCGAACTCAGATGGAAGTTACCCGATTTAATCCGAGAGTCGACATCAAAAAATTACATGAGATATATTCTGAAGGCCCTTAAGCGGCAACACATTATGGATGAAATAAAGTGGCAATTATGGATGAAATGATTGCAATCAGACATAAAGTAACAAGTTTGTGGATGAATATGAAATTAAATTTATGGTTTTGGAAGAAGTATAATCTGGATAAGTAGAGATGTGAAACAGAGGAAGTCTAAGAAACTCGTGGAAGGGACTAAGATCCTTAATCGAGCTAAATTTCCCTTATTGGATGTTATTTTAGGGAAGCGGTGCGCATGGCGTAACAGTGATAATATGAAATGTATATTTCGAGGTTACTAAGAAATTGAAAAGGTAAAAAGAGTGACAGAAAAGAGATATACTAAGGAAGCAGTGAGAATGATAGAATAAAATCACTGTAATTGAAAAAAATGAATTACAGAACTAAAGGTATAAGTGAAAGTCACACTACTTAGGTGATCGATAAAGTTAGGGCGTGTTCGGATTAAAAAAGACACCCTAGTAGACAGAGAGTTTTCGACACATATTCGGATGATATATCAGAATTACCACTTAATTAGAAGGTGAAGTTTGAAATTGATTTAGCAGTGGTATCGAATTAATTAATCAGACCGCTGTACTAAATAGCTCTGATTAAATTAGAAATGCTGAAAAAGCAATTATAAGGATTACACGAAAAAGAGATTATCGGACCAGGTGATTTACTTTGATGTGTACTGGCATTAATTGTTAAGGAGACCCGGAGTCTTCTGAGTCACGATATGTCAAGAATGAGAGTTAATTAGATTCTCCCAAAGCAGTAATTATGGATCAGTGGGAAAGACCCAAAACTCTTTAAGATGATTCGGGGTTTGGGGTATAAGGAGACTTTGGAATATGAATTACGTATCGAGTCTAAGGATTGTAAATTTCTTACGCTTATGTTTTAAATGTGAGACTCAATTTAAGTAAGAAAATGATTTTGTTATAATTGATAAACGAAATGAGACAAGCGTTGAAGTGTGATAAATTCTGAATGCAAGTTATATTGGAATAAGAGGTGTATACAAGGTAAGAATATCTCTGGTATGTAAAATGAATTTGGATTAAGTGATATGAATTGAAAATGAATTACGACCAAAGATAAATGACAATATCGATAAATTTTGCTATCCTACCTCTCATTGGGACTGAACCTTGAACCCTTATATCCATAACCAGTTTAGGTCAAGTCTGATGGCTAATGAAGGTATTTCAAAATATCTCCCCGCTTGAGAGACTTGAATGCGTCTAGAAGTAACCATAACCAATAATTGAAATTGACAGTCGTAATATTCGTGTTGAAGTCAGGATACCATTACTTGTGCGGTGAAGAATTGGGAAATTCTACTGATCATGAAAGGTTAAATGTTAAATTACCCAAAGGCTGTCTGATACAAGAAAAAAGTGGATAACTCGGTTAGTGCTTTAAGCAGAAGTGATCACAGGATGACATTATGTATATTGTTCAAGGACATTAGTTATTGAAGTATTTAGCGAACCTCAACTGGATGTGGTTCCTTTCTGATACTGATACTTATATTATAGTGGTGAGCCTAAGAGTTGAAAAATTGGACTTGATTTGAATGAATAGGGTAGACTCAGTGCAATGATAAACACTATATTGATGTAGCTAATCAGACTCATATGGGTGCTACGACAAGTATTGGTATTGGTACTAATGATTTATGGAGATTTAAAAACAGAATGGTGTACCAAATGAACTATAGTCAAAGGAATTGATGTTGTCAAAGGCTCATTTATAGAGACATATTTTGCCTCCGGAGAATAGTACAGACTTATCAAATCTCCTGAAAGTATATTGGCCATCAAGTACGATAAGAGAAATAATTGGAATTAAAATTAGATGTCTTATATCTCAGTAGGGCAAGATGGTGTACCAGAAGCCTATAAGATTATTACAACAATTACCCATGCAAATATGGAATTGAGAGCATGTGTCTAAGATTTTAAAGGTTCTTGGAAGGACCAATTGTTAATTAGCGAAGTTGCACATAATATCATATAATACTTAAGTATCGAGATGATATCGTATGAAGTGTAGTATGGTCGAAAATGTCATTCATCGATTAGGTGGAAGCAGTGGGTGAAAGGAAGAAAATTGTTTCTGATTAGGTTAAGCAAGTTTCTAAGTATATTTAATTAATTTGTGAGAGATTGAGAATAACTCAGAATAAGCAAAAGAGTTATGCTGACCAAAGATGATGTCCTTGGGATTTACAGTAGGAGATTTAGTGTCTTAGAAGTTTCTCCTTCCAATAGCATAACGAGATATGGAAAGAAGGGAAAGATAAGTCCCTGTTATATGGGATATTTCGAGGTCTTAGACTGAGTGGGAGACAAAGCGTACAAGTTGGCGTTACTGTCAGAATTATCAAGTATTCATGATGTCCTCTATGTTTCAATGTTATGCAAGTATCGTCCAGATCCGACAAATGAGATAAAGCATGAACCATTGCAATTGAAGGAGGATATGACCTATCTGGAGAAATCGATTCGGATCTTGGACAGGAAGGAAAAAGGCATTGTGGTCTCAGACGATTCCTTTGGTCAAAGTTCTGTGGCAGTACCATGCTTTGAAAGAGGCCATGTGGGAATAAGAAAGTTTGATGCGAAAGAAATACCCACACCTGTTTGAGGACTAATGTACGCTTAAATTTGGGGACCAAATTTTTCAAGGTGGGGAGAATATAAATACCGAAAATTTTCAAAATATTTGGTGTTATTTGTAAATGATAATTTAGGCAACTAAGATTTAAAAATGTGATTACTGGTGAATTAGTTTAAGTACAACCTTATTATTGCACCACCAAAAAAAAATAATAAATAATAAAAATAAATAAATAAAAAAAATAAAATAAAATAAAAATCAATTATGCACATAGGTATATATGGAGGTATGGGTAGGCAATATTTAATTATTACCAAGATTAAAGTATAAATATACATGTATGTATAAGGTACACAAATATACATGTATATATGTATAATTATATGCAAAAGGAAATCATATTGCACCCATGTGTATATATATATATATATATATATATATATATATATATATATATATATATATATATATTAAAGGGAGATGATAGTGATGGTTTTGCAGGAGGAAGTTGTGATGACAAAGGCTGAATGAATGTACAAAAAAATATAATAAATAATAGAAGTAATAATAAGATGATGGGAGCAATTTGACAGAGGCCTAAACACGAAAGAAAGCATGGGAGTCAGACAGAGATGATGAGGGCTGTAGCGTTTGGTGTGGAGTGGTCTCTTTAACAGAGAAACAAGCCGAGCGATGAAGGGAAGAAATATGAAACAGAGGCTTAGCCTCTAATTACGTTCAAACAGAGAGAGAAACCCATTGAAGAGTGATGAAGCATAGGAACTCAAGCCGAACCATGAGTAGAGGAAAAGGGTCGCACTTAAGCCATTCAACATTCTCGGCATCTCTTAGGCTTAGGAGAGAGGGGCAGTGAAAAGAGGATAACCCAAGTTGCTGCAGTTGACGATCACAGTGAGTGTGAACCAGATGAGAACGTGGAAGAAAGAAATAGGAGCTGTGATCCAAAAACAGGGGAGTGATGTGAACGGAAAGGAAAGGCTGAAATAGGCCATGTGAGCTTAGGAAAGTAGGCGAAAAATAGGAGACTGATTGGGGTGAAGAACTGATCGGTTGGCTGAGTACCGAAGGGGGGGCTGGTCGATGCTCCAGCTAGCACTAGGACAGAGAAGATATGAAGGAGAGAGTTGAGGTAGCTGGGAACCGCAGATGGCAAAAGGAAACTACCGAGGTTGACGATGGTGGTGGTTGAACGTTGTTAACATTGGCAATGGTCGAGATGGGAGGAGGAAGTGACGGCACCGACAGGAAGACAATGCCGAGGAATGGGGCTGAGAGGGACAAACTGAATGCCAGAGCATTAAGGCGAGCAACGTAGAGCAAAAAGAGAGATGATGGAATGGTGGCGGTTAGAACGATGGCTTGGACGTGAAGATGGTGGCGATGGTGGCGGAAATAAGAAGATAGGGAGGAGAAAATGATAGGCCGAGAGGAGAAAGATGGATGAACAATGATACTCGGTGAAGAACCACAGAAGAAGAGAGAAAGAAGGAAAATGGAGGGAAAAAGAAAATAAGTTCAAAAAGTGAATAATAGCAAAAAAAAAAAAAGATGAACAGTAAAAAAAAAGGGTTTATTTTTGGATATATTTATATATATATATGTATATATATATATAGAACCAAATGGAAAATAGAATAAGAGGCATCAAGGAAATCGAGAAAACCCGATGGAAAGGTGATCGGAAAGATTTATTTGAAATTTTCGGTGAAAATAAGTCGAAAGGGCAGAGCTCGTTGACTCGCTACGTCAAGACAATCGAGGGCTACAGACAGACATTGAGGGAAGGAATTTATGCAAGTTTTAGAGATAACTGTACACATTTTATGATTTCAAGTGTATTTTTCCTAAGTAAGCAAGATTACGATTTTGACGTATCGTAGGTAATTCGAATAAATAGGATACTAAGAATACAAATTTCGGTGTAGGAGAATCATAGAAGGATTTAAGGGAGATACTTGCAGGTGTCACTACTCGTACTTGGAATTTTCGATAAATCGAGGTAAGGGGTATAATTTAATTTAGTTCTGATAATGAACATTCATTGCATTGATAAAAAGATTTTTTTATAAAGCAATGCTATGTTTTTAAATGATTTATGATTGATTTCATACTTATGGAATGATTTACGAAACATGATTTCGTTTTACAAATTGTTCGCTAAGAACATCTATGTTTATGAAATGAATTTTCGAAGTATGAAAATGCATGGAAGTTTTATGATGGTTTGAAAACCTATATTTATGCTATGAAAGGAACTTTTGACATTTTCAAAACTATTTAAGAAAAGAGAAAAGAATTTTTGAGACTATAGGCTTCATGCATGGCTACTTCTCGTGGTGTTTCGGCTCCACCACCTGGGTGCCGGTACGTAGGGCCCCTATAGTACTTGACTCAACCTGTGTGGAAGATGTCTTACTACTGGTGCTTTATGATGATGATGTTTCGGTAGTATCTCGTGCCCACGCAGTACGCATTTATGTTTCCTACACGGAGAGTGCCTTTGGTGCCCGTATCCTAGCTAGGTGCTAGTGAAAGTAAGAAATATAGATACTACCCATATTTTATGAAAGTGTTGTATGACCTTGATCCAGTCTACAGCCCCTTACCATGGCCATAGGTATGATGTCTCTCTACAGAGAATGACACATATCGCATGACTTAGTTATAGCCTAGTCTCCATGATTATGAATGAATGACGATTATGATTATGAATACGTTTATAATGATAATGAATGACTATGTTTTTATGAGATTTTGATGAAATATTTACGAACGAACAATTATGAATTATGACAAAATGTTTAAGAATGATTATGTTTTATGAAACGTTTACGAATGACGTTGATTTTATGAAATCATCCATGAATGATGAAAATTTTATGAAGTAGTTAAGCATGTATTTGATTTAAAGAAACTCATGCTTCATAATTTCTTATGATAACTATGCACGAAATGAAAGTTTACATGTTTTCTAAATATTAATTTCTAAAAGAAACTTATGACCAGTTTTTCTGAAGCAAAGTTTATTTCATGAATGATTTTTTGCATTCTTTTACATATCAGGACTACTTTAATTGTATTTTCTTACTAGGCTTTTTCTCGAAAGCTCCCCCTTCCCCTCTCAAATCTTTGCAGTGAATTACAGTTAATAAATGTTGCGTAGACGACGTAGGCTGGTGGATATGAGCTTCCCCAGACTACCTTTTGTACATGCGTGAGGTATACATTCTTATCTATTTATCAGACCATTTGTATGCACAGACATCTATTGAAAGTAATGTGTCGGGCTAGATCCTGTATAAGAATAAATGAAATGGAATATTTTTAAGGATTGACACTGAACAGGAATACAGCCTAAGTGAATAAAGGATTAAGTTGCAAGTCAAAATTTCAAAAAAAAAAATTTCCTGAATTTTTATAGGTCACGGGTCATTACACAGAGAGATGGAGTTTTGTACAGATTTGGTGCCTGGTACTGAACCTATATTGAAACCACCTTATCACATGGCCTTAGTTGAGCTGGAGGAGGTCAAGAGACAGTTACAGGAACTGTTGGATAGGGGGTTCATCAGACCGAGTGTTTCACCTTGGGGAACACCGATTTTGTTTTTAAAGAAGAATGATGAAAGCCTCTGATTGTGAATACGTATCTCCTTCCCTGCATTGATGACTTATTAGATCAGCTTCGGGGAATGCAAGTCTTTTTTAAAATTTATCTGAGGTCTGGGTATCATCAGTTGAGAGTTCGGAGTGGAGATGTGCCAAAGACAGCATTTAAGACTCGGTATGGCCACTATGAGTTTTTGGTTATGCCATTCGGATTGATGAATGCTCCTGCAGCTTTCATGGCTTTAATGAATGATGTGTTCAAGCCATATTTGGATCAGTTTGTTATCGTCCTCATCGATGACATATTGGTAAATCCGATAAGGAGCATGAGAAACACCTCATGATTGTATTACAGACCCTACGAGAGCAGAAGTTGTATGCTAAACTCAGTAAGTGTGACTTTTGGTTGGCATATATCTTTTTTTGGATTATGCTGTGTCCAGGGATGGAGTATCCGTAGATCCATCCAAGATTGAGGCTGTAGTTCAATAGGAACAGCCGAAGACAGTCACCGAGATACGAAGTTTCCTGGGTTTAGCAGGGTATTATCGAAGATTCGTTTAGAGATTTTCAAAGTTGGCTGCTCCGTTGACACGTCTCACTCGGAAGGGTGTGGCATTCGTCTGAGACGATGATTACGAGAGGTGTTTTCAGGATCTGAAGCTTCGATTGACCACTGCTTCGATTCTCACTGTCCCTACCAGCTTAAGAAGATTTTCAGTGTATACTGATGCTTTGCATCAAGGACTAGGCTGTGTATTAATGTAAGATGGGAAGGTAGTTGCTTATGGATCCAGACAGTTAAAAAACCATGATAAGAACTATCCGATCCATAATTTGGAGTTAGTAGCAGTAGTGTTTGCGTTGAAGGTATGGCGCCACTACTTGTATGGTGAGAAGATTTAGATTTTTACCGACCACAAGAACCTAAAGTGTCTGTTCTCACAGAAAGAACTGAACATGAGACAGAGAAAATGGTTAAAGCGTCTGAAAGACTATGATTATGACATACTTTTTCATCCGAGTAAGACTAACGTTATAGCTGATGCGTTGAGCAGGAAGAGCCTTAGGATGGTATCGTACATGATGGTCAGGGAACATGAGTTGTTAGAGCAGTTTGCTAGCCTCAGCTTGGGAGTTATGGCTTTTGACATGGATACGGACTGTATGATTACTCATCTATGCTTAGAGCCAGATCTGTTGGACAAGATTAGATAGGCTCACTAAACTGATCCATATTGCATTGATGTGAGTAGTCAGATATAGAAGGGCATAGTGACTGATTTGAGTTGAGTTCTGATTGACTACTGAGGTTCAAAGGCAGATTTTGTGTTCCCGAGGACCCAGAGCTTAGGAAACTGATTTTCTCGAAAGCTCATTCTTTGAAGACATGTTACATCCGGGGTGTAACAAGATGTATCAGAACCTCCGGAAGGTGAACTGATGGTCAGGTATGAAGAGAGATGTGGTGGATTTCGTGGCAAGATGTCTCGCATGTCAGCAGGTGAAGGTACAGCATCAGAAACTTATAAGGTTATTGTAGCCTCTAACTTTATCGACATGGAAATGGGAGTATATCACCATTGATTTCATGATAGGTTATCGAGGACCCGTAAGAATCACGATGTGATATGGGTAATCGTTGATAAATTAACAAAGTCAGCCCACTTCTTAGCTACGAGAGCTACCGATACTTTAAGTTCATTGGCAGAATTGTATGTATGTAAGGTAGTGAGGTTACATGGTGTTTCAGTGAGCATTGTCTTTAATAGAAATTCTCGCTTCACTTCCCACTTTTGGGAACATTTTCAGGAAGCCATGGGAACCCAGTTGAGTTTGAACACCGCTTTCCATCCTCAGACAGATGGTCAGCCAGAGAGGACTATACAGACTTTGGAGAACATGTTCAAAGCGTGTGTGCTAGATTTTAGAGGTTCTTGGGATGATCATTTGCCACTAGCCTGATTCGCCTACAACAACAGTTATCATTCGAGTATTGGGATGATACCGTATAAGGCTTTGTATGGTCGTAGATGTCGTTCCCCTATCGGTTGGGAAGATGTGGGTCACCTAAAGATTTTTTCTCTTGACTTGGTTACACAGGCCTCTAAGGATGTCTAGTTGATTGTTCAGAGATTGACGATAGCTCGGAGTAGACAAAAGAGTTATGCTGAACGGAGACGAAGACCACTTGAGTTCGTAGTTGGTGAGTCAGTATTTCTGAAGGTTTCTCCTTCTAAGGGTATAGCGAGATTTGGGAAGAGAGGCAAGCTGAGTCCTCGCTACATTGGACCACTTAAGATACTTGATCGAGTGGGAGATAAGGCATTTAGGTTGCCTTTACCACCAAATTTATCGGGAGTGCAAAATGTCTTCCATATTTCGATGGTTCAGAAGTATCATCCAGATCCAAGATTGAGGCTGTAGTTCAGTAGGAACAGCTGAACACAGTCACTGAGATTTGAAGTTTCCTAGGTTTAACAGGGTATTATCAAAGATTCGTTGAGAGATTTTTGAAGTTGGCTGCTCCGTTGACACGTCTCACTCGGAAGGGTATAGCATTCGTGTGGGACGATGATTGTGAGAGGAGTTTTCAATAGCTGAAGCATCGATTAACCACTGCTTCGATTCTCACTATCCCTACCAGCTCAAGAGGATTTTCAGTGAATTCTGATGCTTCGCATCAGGGATTGGGCTATGTATTGATGTAGGATGGGAGGGTAGTTACTTATGGATCCATACAGCTAAAAGACCATGAGAAGAACTATCCGACCCACAATTTGGAGTTAGGAGCAGTAGTGTTTGCGTTAAAGGTATGACGCCACTACTTGTATAGTGAGAAGTTTCAAATTTTTACCAATCACAAGAGCCTAAAGTGTTTGTTCTCGCAGGAAGAACTGAACATGAGACAGAGAAAATGGCTAGAGCTTCTGAAGGACTATGATTGTGAGATATTTTTTCATCTGGGTAAGGCTAACGTTGTAGCTGATGCGTTGAGCAGGAAGAGCCTTAGGATGGTATCGTATATAATGGTCAAGTAACATGAGTTGTTAGAGCAGTTTGCTAGCCTCAGCTTGGGAGTTATGGCTTCTGACATGGATACGGACTGTATGATAGCTCGTCTATGCTTTGAGTCAGATCTGTTGGACAAGATAAGACAGGCTCACTAGGCTGATCCGTATTATATTGATATGAGTAGTCAGATATAGAAGGGCACAGTGACTGAGTTGAGTTCTGATAGACTACTGAGGTTCAAAGGTAGATTGTGTGTTCCCAAGGACCTAAAGCTCAGGAAGCTGATTTTGACGGAAGCTCATTCTTCGAAGTACACGTTACATACAGGGAGTAACAAGATGTATTAGAACCTCCGGAAGGTGTACTGGTGGTTGGGTATGAAGAGAGATGTGGTAGATTTCATGACAAGATGTCTCGCATGTCAGTAGGTGAAGGTAGAGCATCAGAAACTTACAGGGTTATTGCAGCCTCTACCTATACCGACATGGAAATGGGAGCATATCACCATGGATTTCATGATGGTAGAGGACCCATAAGAATCAAGATGTGATATGGGTAATCATTGATAGATTAATGAAGTCAGCCCACTTCTTAGCTATAAGAGCTACCGATACTTTAAGTTCGTTGGCAGAATTGTATATACGCGAGGTAGTGAGATTACATGGTGTTCCAGTGGGCATTGTCTTGGATAGGGATTTTCGCTTCGCTTCCCACTTTTAGGAACATTTTCAAAAAGCCATGGGAACCCAGTTGAGTTTGAGCATCGCTTTCCATCCTCAAAAAGATGGTCAATCAGATAGGACTATACAGACTCTAGAGGACATGTTGAGAGAGTGTGTGCCAGATTTTAGAGGCTTCTGGGATGATCATTTGCCACTAGCTGAATTCGCCTATAACAACAGTTATCATTCAAGTATCGGGATGGCACCGTATAAGGCTTTGTATGGTCGTAGATGTCGTTCCCCTATCGGTTGGGAAGAAGTGGGTGATTGAAAGATTTTTTCTCCTGACTTGGTTACACAAGCCTCTGAGGATGTCTATTTGATTTTTCAGAGATTGAGGACAGCTCAGAGTAGACAAAAGAGTTATACTGACAGGAGACAAAGACCACTTGAGTTCGTAGTTATTGAGTCAGTGTTTCTGAAGGTTTCTTCTTCCAAGGGTATAGAGAGATTCGGGAAGAGAGGCAAACTGAGTCCTCGCTACATTGGACCCTTTGAGATACTGCATCGAGTGGGAGATAAGGCAATTAGGTTGCCTTTGCCATCAGATTTATCGGGAGTGCATAATGTCTTCCACATTTCGATGCTTCAGAAGTATCATCCAGATCCAAACCATGTGATTCAGTATGAGCCATTAGAGCTCAAGGAAATCTCGATATAAGTAAAGAAATAGATCCGGATACTAGATAAAAAGGAGAAAGTCTTGAGAAATAAGACTATTGGGTTAGTGAAGATTCTTTGGCAGCATCACACTTCAAAGTAGGCTACTTGGGAGCTAGAGAGTCATATGCGAGAGAGACACTTGCAGTTTTTTGAAGAGTAATTTGGTTCTAATTTGGAGGATCAAATTTCTTTAAGGGGAGAGGATTGTAAAGCCTGTAATTTAATATGTACTCTTTATGATTTTATGATGTACGAACAAGATACATTTGATATAAATCATAAGGAATGAATGTTTTTAAGTTTCGAATGTGAAGGAAATGCAAAACGAGTAGTGAAGCAAATTGGATATGAATGTAACAGTAAATTTTTGCAAAAAATACAGCAGAACTGTAGCAGAAAGGGAGCAGATCAATCCCTCATTCAATGCAGATCGATCTTTGTTAGGTTATGGATAGAACATATCAATCTCATTCAAGGGCCAGATCGATCTCCTTATGGTTCTGTGTTAAGCAGATTGATCTCATGCTAAATAGCAAATCGATCTCCTAATAATAAAAAGTCATTTTACGAAGAGATAAAAACTGGACAGATCGATCTCTCAATGTTAGGAGATCGATCTCCAAGGGCAATTATATATATACACGACTCTGCACTTCATTTTCCCGAAAGTAACAATTCCTATTGAAAACCAAAGTAAAACCTAACCTTTCTACTCTAAAAATCTTAATCTTTCAAGCAATTTTAAGTGAGATTCATTTCAACAATGTTATTCATAGTAAAGAGTAGAACAACATAGTTGGAAACTAAAAGTTGGAATCAAGGATTGAAGGAGCAAGGTAAATTTTCCCTAATTTGGTAAAAAATGAGGAAAAATCAAGATAGGTAAGATTCAATACACCAACATCATATATGTTAATATAGGTATCTTAGTGAGTTGATTGGTGTATATTTGATTTGCTGAAAACACCTTGATCATGTTAAATATCCATGACCTAGAATGGACATGAATTTGAGAAAATGATGAGAAAGTTCAGTAGGCCTAGATTTTAAGGATGGAATAAACATGTAGGTATGATTGTAAGATAGTTTTATGAAATACATAAATTGAGATAGATGAGAAATGAAAATAGGTATGTGAGATATATGGTAAAATACCATGATAGGAGGAAATGATGAAATTGAGGCATATGAGAGATCATACCGGTTTAAATTGAATTAGTAGACTTGGACGAGTCTAATAAGTTCTCGAGGAATGAGTTGTAAAAATTGAAATGGGCTTAAGAGAGAGTAAAGTCCAATGAGTTGAAATAAGGCCAAATTAGTATAAAAAAATGGTTAATTGCATTGATTTAGTTTGATGTAAGTGAGAACTAAGTATATTAAGGTATACTAATTTGAATTATTATTAACAGCTTCAAAGTTGATATTGGAAGCTGATCGAACTGCGAGGTCTAGCAACACCGAGGAAGTGAGGTCATGTGACGTGATCCGAGGTAAGGAAATTTCGTGAGTAGCTAGAGGTAGCTACACGTATTTTGAATAGAATTTTGATTATTATATTGTATATGAAATTTCGTGTATAGAAAAGGTTCGTAGGAATCGATAATGGTCAAATTATGGTTTATCCAAATTGAAGGGTAAAAACCTTACGAAGCATGTTTGTGACTAGTTTTGATAGTTACATTGATAGAATGACTATTGTTTTCCTGTACATGTGAAAACAACAAATTTTAGTGCCGATTTGATTTGATTGTGTGAAATATCTTTTGAAATAAGTCATCTATCGGTTTGTGTGAAAACCATTGCTGCTAGAGTAATACTTGCACTAGATTTTATGAGATATGCATTACATAGTACTTGAGTATATTCTCGTACTTGATTTTAAATGCGATTTGTGTATGATAGAGTTCTAGGAGCATTGCTCGTACTCAGTTTTATTGATTAATGCATGATAGAGTATTGGAGCATTGCTCATACTCAGTTTTACATGACATAGTGTTGGGAGCATTGCTCGCACTAGATTTATGTGACTTGTGCATGTGGTTGCATTGGGAGTTTACTCACACATACCAAATTTTGAAATAGATAGCATGAAACAACCGTGCTAGGAGCCAGTGCAGACTGTGTGTTGCACCAATTATATGTTCGCACGTGCATTTTAAGATATGGTCGAGGGCTATCGAAACTATTATCCATAGTATGAGGGCTAAGACTTATGGAAAGCACCCCGACTATGAGGTATATCCATGGTATGGGGGCTAAGACCTATGACAGGCACCCCGGCTATGAGAATTGGGTCCATGGAGTACTTTGTACCATTTATGTCACATGAAGTACGATGTACCGCGAGTACACGACGTTATTGAGTTGTGAGCTGACGGTAGAGGATTTGACCCACCTCCAGTTACAGTAAATGTGAGATGCTACACACCGAGTACTGTGTAGTCTAGGATCACGGAAAATGAGTTATGATAATAATCTCGGAACATGTAGCCGCCTATCTCGTTTCATTCACTTGAGATTTCTTGAATGAATTATCACATGATTTTATAATTTGAACATGTGACTTTGTGTGTGATAAGGGTAACCCGAGGGATGGGTGAGGCCCAGATTTCCATGTTTTTAACATGATGAAATGCCATATTGGTTGGATTTAAATGAAATGGCATGATAAAATGTGATTTACATTAATTACATGAGAAATGCAATATTTTGCATAAACCGCTGAGATTTATTAAACCAGTACGATTTTATTTCATAACTGGTGATTTATGTCTATATGTATATATTCCATAAATGTTTCAAGGAAGACACACGCTTTAGATAGGAGTCGAAATGGAAATGATTTAATGGCATGAGCATTGTATTTTATAGATAGTGTGATAATCTACTAGCTTGCCTTATTTCCTTAGTGAGCTGTGAGCTCACCCACTTTTTATTTCCCCTCTCTACAGAGCATTCGCAGTAGTTGGACACGGCGAGGACTGGTATTCCTTTATCTGCTGCATACCCATCTTACGAAAGGTATACACATTTGAACGTTTTGTACTGAATAATGTAAAAGCACAGTTATATAAACGAATGTACGATCGAGGATGCAAGTTTTTTTATTTATGTATTTGAATTTACTTTTAAGAAAAGCGTGCTTACTATCAATGGATAATTGTATTGACATGTATGCTTGTTATGAAATAAATGTGGTTGAGGTGACTAATATCGAATCACAGCCCAACAGTTTGGTGTTAAGTTGTAACAGATGGAGAGGTAAGTGAAATGTGTAAAATTTATGGTGATTTTGGTGGGTCACGGGAGGGGTGGTCGTGACAAAATGGTATCAAAGTTGAGTTGGTTTGATGTGAGTCGGTATTAGTATTTTGAAAACTGTACATCCCTATATTATTGTGCTTTGTTGAGTTACAATTGTGTATACGAGATGGGAGTCAGACTAATTAATGGTTATAAATGCATGGATTGAGCCATTATGGCTAATACTAGCCGTGGTAGAGGGGCTAGAGGTAGGGCTCGAGGTCGTAAAGGTAGGCTTGAGACTCGAGATGAGATGACAGATCCCACTAAGGTACCTAAGAGTATCGAGGCATGCTTCATAAGATTAAAGCGTCGCCTTGAGACTATAGAGGAGTTACTGGCACAGACTTTGCTAGGAGGACAGTGGCAAGATGCAAGGACTGCACCAGAAAGGCAGCTGCACCTGTACGACCAACCCAAACCCCACAGCCTACATATACTCGTACACCCTCGCCAACTTAGGATGCGCCTTCTAATATTGCTCCACAACAGGACAGTAGTACATTGGGGTATAGTTATGAGCTCGATAGATTACGACAGCACTAGAAGCTTGGACCACCATCGTTTAGTGGGGTGAAAGACCCCATGGTTGCAAAGGATTGGCTGAGAGAGATGGAGAAACTTTATGGATTCTTTGAGTGTACGACTGTAGAGGTGGTCGCGTTTGCTGCGTTCCTACTGAAGGGATTGACAGAGCGTTGGTGGAAGTCCACTAGGGTTATATTGAGAGCATGACACTCAGAGATCACTTGGGATATCCTTTTGGATGCCTTCAGGAGGCAGTATATCCCAGACACAGCATAGCGAAAGCTACAGATGAAATTCTTAGGGTTGAGCTAGGGTACTCAGTCAGTGGATAAGTACAAGACATGATTTATATCCCTCGGTAGGAATGACCTTGATACCATGAGCAGTGGGACCAGAAAGGTCCGTAGATTTATTGATAGACTGAGACCAATATTATGATCTAGACTGGTTCCATTTGACATCTCTACCTATGATGAGGCAGTGCACAAGGTAAAACTCTATGAGCAACACTATGAAAGGAATGTCTCTGAGTTCAGGATAGTTAGTAAGGGTAGAGACCGAGATAGGAAGATACCGGTGAGTGACAGTTCCAGAGGTTTCAGCTATCATGGAGAGAGAAGACTCTTCGCTAAGAGACTAAGGATCGATGAAGTACAGGAGAAGACTGTTAGATCTCCTACATGTCTGGCTATAGCTCCAGCTAGAGGTGTTGTTATTGGAGGATCGAGGCCTACCACTGAGCAATATAGTAGATGTGGTAGATTCCATGGAGGTAGACCTTATCCTGTTTCTAGTGGATTGTTCTTCATATGTGGGAAGCCAGGGCATATGGCGAGAGTTTTCCTAGAGGTTATTGATATTACCCCACGGAATGGCAAGGAGCCAGAGAGAGCTCCAACAGATATGTCTACTTTGAGGAGGAGAGCGACTGCAAAGGAGAAGGGAAAGCTGGTCATTGGACGAGAGCGAGTACATGCCTTGGACCAGGTCACAGCTGATGCTTTGTCGGATGTGATTAGACGTAACATCCTGATGTATGATTTAGAAGTACATGTTTTAATTGATCCTAGTGCCACACATTCATTTGTATCACCTTCATTTGCATATAAGTTAGCAAAACGTGTAAAGCGTACACCTTTAAGTAGGATGATGTTGATTAATACGTCTATGGATAATAGTCAGCTAGTTGAGTATGTGTTAAATGACTGCAGGTTAAGAATAGGGGAAAAAGACATGACAACTAATCTAATATTGTTAAGTATGAGTGATTTTGATGTAATCTTAGGAATGGATTGGATATCTGCAAACTATACTGTGTTAGATTGTTACATTAAGACAGTTATGTTTCCTACCCTTATGAATTACGTTGTAAAGTTTGATGAAAAGAAATGAAAGTAATAGCTATAGTTACAATAAATAATGTACTATATTGACTGAGAAATGAAAATCTTGAAGGTTTTATTATGCACGTGGTTGATATGGATAAGGCACATTCGGATTTGGCAGATATTCCTGTAGTTAGTGAATTCCCAGATTTCTTTCTGGATGAATTGCTAGGGTTACCACCAGACAGAGAGATGGAGTTTTGTATAGATTTAGTGCCTGGTATTGAACCTATATCGAAACCACCATACCACATGGCCTTAGTTGAGCTAGAGGAGTTTAAGAGACAGTTATAGGAACTGTTGGATAGGGGGTTCATTAGACCAAGTGTTTCACCTTGGGGAGCAACAATTTTGTTTATGAAGAAGAAGGATGGAAGCCTCTGATTGTGTATAGATTATAGATTGTTGAACAAGGCTGCCATCAAGAATAGGTATCCCCTTCCACGTGTTGATGACTTATTAGATCAACTCCAGGGAGCGCAGGTCCTTTCTAAGATTGATTTAAGGTTTAGGTATCATCAGTTGAGAGTTCGGAGTGGAGATGTGCCCAAGATAGCATTTAGGCCTCGGTATGGCCACTATGAGTTTTTAGTTATGCCATTAAGATTGACCAATGCTCCCACAGCTTTCATAGCTTTAATGAACGATGTGTTTAAGACATATTTGGATCAGTTTGTTATCGTCTTCATCAATGACATATTGGTATACTCGAAATCCGAGGAGGAGCATGAGAAGCACCTCATGATTGTATTGCAGACCTTATAAGAGTAGAAGCTGCATGCTAAACTCAGTAAGTGTGACTTTTGGTTTGTACAGATCTCATTTTTGGGACACGCTGTGTCGAGGGATGGAGTATCAGTAGATCCATCTAAGATTAAGGCTGTAGTTCAGTAGGAACAGCAGAAGACAGTCACCGTGATCTGAAGTTTCCTGGGTTTAGCAGGGTATTATCGGAGAGTCGTTGAGAGATTTTTGAAGTTGGCTACTATGTTGACACGTCTCACTTAGAAGGGTGTAGCATTCGTGTGGAACGATGATTGTGAGAGGAGTTTTTAGGAGCTGAAGCATCGATTGACCACCGCTCTGATTCTCACTATCCCTACTAGCTCAGGAGGATTTTTAGTGTATATCGATGCTTCACATCAAGAACTGGGCTGTGTATTGATGTAGGATAGGAGGGTAGTTACTTATGGATCCAGACAGCTAAAGGACCATGGGAAGAACTAATTGATCCACGATTTGGAGTTAGCAACAGTAGTGTTTGCACTGAAAGTATAGCGCCACTACTTGTATGGTGAGAAGTTTCAGATTTTTACCGACCACAAGAGCCTAAAGTATATGTTCTCGCTGAAAGAACTGAACATGAGATTGAAAAGATGGCTAGAGCTTTTGAAGGACTATGATTGTGAGATACTTTTTTCATCCGAATAAGGCTAACGTTGTAGCTGATACGTTGAGCAGGAGAGCCTTAGGATGGTATTGTATATGATGGTCAGGGAACATAAGTTGTTAGAGCAGTTTGCTAGCCTTAGCTTGGGAGTTGTGGCTTTTGACATTGATACGGACTGTATGATTACTCGTCTATGCTCGGAGTCGAATTTGTTAGATAAGATCAGACAGGCTCAGTGGATTGATCCGTATTACATTGATGTGAGTACTCAGATATAGAAGGGCACAGTGACTGATTTGAGTTGAGTTCTGGTGGACTATTGAGGTTCAAAGGTAGATTTTTTGTTTCTGAGGACCCATAGCTGAGGAAACTAATTTTGTCGGAAGCTCATTCTCCAAAGACACGTTACACATGGGGAGTAACTAGAGGTATCAGAACCTCCGAAAGGTGTACTAGTGGTCAGGTATGAAGAGAGATGTGGTAGAATTCGTGGTAAGATTTCTCGTATGTCAGTAGGTGAAAGTAGAGCATTAGAAACTTGATGGGTTATTATAGCCTCTTCCTATATCGACATGGAAATGGGAACATATCACCATGAATTTCGTGATGGGTTTACTGAGGACCTGTAGGAATCACTATGCGATATGGGTAATCATTGGTAGATTGACGAAGTCAGCCCACTTCTTAGCTGTGAGAGCTACCGATACTCTGAGTTCATTGGCAGAATTATATGTATGTGAGTTAGTGAGGTTACATGGTGTTCCAGTGAGCATTGTCTTGTATAAGGATTCTCCCTTCACTTCTCTCTTTTAGGAACATTTTCAGGAAGCCATGGGAAACCAGTTGAGTTTGAGCATCGGTTTCCATCCTCAGACAGATGGTCAGCCAGATAGGACTATACAGACTCTGGAGGACATGTTGAGAACGTGTGTGCTAGATTTTAGAGGCTCCTAGGATGTTCATTTGCCACTAGCCTAATTCGCCTACAACAACAATTATCATTCGAGTATCGGGATGGCACGGTATAAGGCTTTGTATGGTCATAGATGTCGTTCCCCTATCGGTTGGGAAGAAGTGGGTGATCGAAAGATTCTTGCTCCTGACTTGGTTACACAGGCCTCTGAGGATGTCCAGTTAATTGTTCAGAGATTGAGGACAGCTCATAGTGGAAAGAAGAGTTATGCTGACAGGAGATGAAGACCACTTGAGTTCGTAGTTGGTGAGTCAGTATTTTTGAAGGTTTCTCCTTCGAAGGGTATAACGAGATTCGAAGAGAGAGGCAAACTGAGTCCTCGCTACATTGGACGCTTTGAGATACTTGATCGAGTAGGAGATAAGGCATTTAGGTTGCCTTTGCCACCGGATTTATCGGGAGTGCATAATGTCTTCCATATTTCCATGTTTCAAAAGTATTATCCAGATCCAAACCATGTGATTCGGTATGAGCCATTGGAGCTCAAGGAATACTTGACATATGAAGAGAAACCGATCCGGATACTAGATAGAAAGGAGAAAGTCTTGAGAAACAAGATCTTTGGGTTAGTGAAGATTCTCTGCCAGCATCACACTTCAGAGGAGGCTACTTGGGAGATAGAGAGTCTGATGCGAGAGAGACACCCCCAGTTGTTTGAAGAGTAACTTAGTTCTAATTTGGAGGACTAAATTTCTTTAAAGGGGGTAGGATTGTAAAGCCCTTAATTTAATATGTACTCTTTATGATTTTGTGATATACGAACAAGTCACATTTGATATAAATCATAAGGAATGAATGTTTTTAAGTTTCGAATGTGTAAGAAATGCAAAACTAGTAGTGAAGCAAAGTGGATATGATTGTAACAGTGAATTTTTGGGAAAAATGCAGCAGAACTGCAGCAGAAGAGGAGTAGATCGATCGCTCATTGAATGCAAATCGATCTTGGTTAGGTTCTGGATAGAACAGATCGATCTCATTCAAGGGCCATATCGATCTCCTTATGGTTCTGTGTTAAGCAGATCGATCTCATGCTAAAAAGTATATCGATCTCCTAAGCATAAAAAGTCATTTTCTGAAGAGATCGATCTCCAAGGGGAATTCTATATATACACGACTTTGCACTTCATTTTCCCAAGAGCTACAATTCCTATTGAAAACCAAAGTAAAACCTAACCTTTCTACTCTAAAAATCTTCATCTTTCAAGCAGTTTTATGTGAGATTCATTTCAAAAAAGTTGTTCCTAGTAAAGAGTAGAACAACATAGTTGGAAACAAGAAGTTGGAATCAAGGATTGAAGGAGCAAGGTGAATTTTCCCCAATTTGGCAAAAAATGAGGAAATATCAAGCTAGGTAAGATTCAATACACCAACTTCATATATGTTAATATAAGTATCTTGGTGAGTTGATTGGTGTATATTTGATTTGCTAAAAACACCTTGATCATGTTAAATATCTATGACCTAGAATAGACATGAATTTGAGAAAATGATGAGAAAGTTGAGTAGGCATGGATTTTAAGGATGAAATAAGCATGTAGGTATGATTGTAAGATAGTTTTATGAAATACATAAATTGAGATAGATGAGAAATGAAAATAGGTATGTGAGATAAATGGTAAAATACCTTGAAAGGAGGAAATGATGAAATTGAGGCTTATGAAAGATCATATCTGTTTAAATTGAATGAGTAGACTTGGATGAGTCTAATAGGTTATCGAGGAATGAGTTGTAAAAATCGAAATGGACTTAAGAGAGAGTAAAGTCGAATGAGCTGGAATAAGGCCAAATGAGTATATTAAGGTATACTGATGTGAATGATTATTAACAGCTTCGAAGTTGATATTGGAAGTTGATCAGACTGCCAGGTTTAGCAGCACCGTGGAAGTGAGATCACGTGACGTGATCCGAGGTAATGAAATTTCGTGAGTAGCTAGAGATTGCTACACGTATTTTGAATAGAATTTCGATTATTATACTGTATATGAAATTTTGTGTATAGAAAAGGCTTGTAGGAATCGATAATGGTCAAATTATGGTTTTATCCAAATTGAAGGTTAAAAAGCTTAGGAAGCATGTTTGTGACTAGTTCTGATAGTTGCTTTGATAAAATGACTATTGTTTTCCTGTATATACGAAAACAACAGATTTTAGTGCCGATTTGATTTGATTGTGTGAAATTTCATTTGAAATAAGTCATCTAGCGATTTGTGTGAAAACCATTGCTGCTAGAGTAATACTTGTCACGCCCCGGAAGTGCGGAAAATAGGGCTAATTTAAAACTTTTTACTCATTAATTCACATTTAAGGGTGCATTCTTGTGCAGTGTCATACATCATCATAGTTATCATGCCTCAGGATCTCATTATAATATAGTGTATATTGTATCATATACATTACTCAATTCCAAGTTAATTAATCCTAATACATCCCATACAATGTTATACATCAAGTGTCTGCAATTACAGTAATTGTCTGGGTACATGAAAAGATAAAAGATACCTCAAAATACAATATATGGCCTGGGACTCAAGTCCTCCACTAGCCACTACTCCGTACGTCGCAGGGAGATCCTTTTTCACTTGAAGAACTCTGGGGGGAAAGAAAACAGGGTGAGCTTCTAAATCGCTCAGTAAGGGGGGTAAGGAACTTATTTCATAAACCAAAATGCACATCACAAAATATTTATTTGTATGTGAAACTCATTTGAAAACCATAGCATGAAAGTACTCAAAACGACATTCTCATGTCTCAAATCATGTGAAAACATGAAGTAAAAAGGCTCAGCCTAGAGCAATAACAAAGCATGTGAAAATAATGCGATAAACGCTTTCTCAATGAACGTGATAAAATCACTGAAATAGTAATGCACGTGGTGCAACCACTAAACACACGTGGCATAGCCACTGATTTAAATTCACACGTGGCACAGCCACAGGATAGGGTTTCACACGTGGCAACGGCCACCAAATGGGGTTTCTCATGTGGCAACGGCCACCAAATGGGGTTTCTCACGTGGTAACGGCCACCAAATGGGGTATCACGTGGCAACGGCCACTAATTAGGGGTTTCTCACGTGGCAACGGCCACCAAATATACATGGCATAGCCACAGAATGGGTTATTCTCACGTTACCAGAACGGAGAAGAAATCGAGCTTACATGCTACCAGAGCAATGCCCGGTGTGTACTCAAAATTACACACCTAAGTCTTATCACACAAGACTGGTTTGCCTTCACATAGAACTCATAGTGGTTTTTCTCTCATAAAACTCATTTGAAAACTGTTTTGTACTCAACACAAAACATAATAAAACCGAGTTCCAACCGGCAAAGCACGCACACATTTCTCAAATCTCGATATTGCCTTAACGTAGAGCCCAATTCATTACTCATACCAAATTCAGCGGTTTATAAAGCAATTTCACACTCAGCTTATAAACTCATAAAATACTAGGCTCCAACCGGCCATAAAAATCGTGTGCAATTATATCTCAACACAACACTCAACATGCTTGTTTTATAACCACAAATCATGCTATAATAGTTTACAAATCACATACACAAATGGTTTAGATTTCCCTTACCTCTTTGCACCTCGTATAGTGCAATCGTTTCCCCCGTATCATGGACTAGCCTCGCATTCCACTCTGGAACTCCCGAGCTGTCCAAACGATGTTAAAACATCAATACTCAACTATCACATAAACTTCAATTCTCAAAATCGAGCATAATTGCTCATAACACCTCAAATCTCTCGATTCTCGTAACTCTACCCTAAACTACAACCTCATTCACAATATCTCAACGTCCTACATTTCTAATGTCAAATCATCTATGCTAATTCACCACATTGTCTAAATTTCCATTTATAGCTCAGAATTCCCAAAATTACCAAAATTGCCAAATATCAACATTACTCCAACTACATTGTAATTTCATCAATCCCCAATCATTTTTCAGCTATCTCAACGCAATGCTAACAACTAACATCACCAAAATCACCTCAAATATAAGGATCGAAGTTTAAAAATTACCCAAAACTTGTGGAGAGCTTATCTCTTGCCTCGATTCGATCCGTCTTTCGATTTCCAAGTATGTTGTTCTCCCTTTGATGAGGAACAACTTCCCTTCTTGCCACAACCTCTGATTTGGCCAAAAATGGGTGCTTTTGATGAGTGAGAAAGTTAGGTTTCGGTAAAAATGGGGGTTGGAAGAGAGAGAAAGTAAAATTGTAGGAGAAAAACAGGGGTTCCTTATATAGACTGGAGGTAGGAGATCGATCTGCCTCTTGATGAGATCGATCTGCATTTGAATTTTTGGGATGATTTGGGCAATTTTATGCCTAGGAGATCGATCTGTCGAGGGGTGAGATCGATCTCTTTATGGCTTTATGAGATCGATCAAAGAGATCGATCTGCCCCTTGAGGAGATCGATCTTCTCCCAAACAGAACCATTTGGAGATCGATCTCTTCCTCATGAGATCGATCTTCTCTCAAACAGAATCATAAAGAGATCGATCCTCTTCCATTGGAGATCGATATGCTCCTTAAATTCCTCCCTCCTTGTCATTTATAACTCACCAGATCGATCTCTCCTTCTCCCAGATCGATCTGCTCCTTAAATTCCTCCTTCTTTGTCATTTATAACTCACCAGATCGATCTCTCCTCCTAGATCGATCTGTCCTCATAGTTTCACATTTATTTTAAACACTTAACATATAAATCTCCAATTATCATTCCCCAATTCACTTAGCTCAATAAATTACACTTCAAATTATTATTACATCAATAAAATATGTCTGAAATTCTCAGATCTCACAATACTCGCACTAGATTTTATGAGATATACATCACATAGTACTTGAGTATATTCTCGTACTTGATTTTAAATGCGATTTGTGCATGATAGAGTACTGGGAGCATTGCTTGTACTCAGTTTTATTGATTGATGCATGATAGTGTATTGGAGCATTGCACATACTCAGTTTTACATGACATAGTGTTGGGAGCATTGCTCGCACTAGATTTATGTGACATGTGCATGTAGTCGTGTTGGGAGTTTACTCACACGTACCAGATTTTGAAAGAGATAGCATGAAACAGTCGTGCTAGGAGCTAGTGCAGACTGTGTGTCGCACCAATTATATGCTTGCATGTGCATTTTAAGATATGCTCAAGGGCTATTGAAACTATTACGGGACATGATTTATATCCCTGGGTAGGTACGACCCTGATACCATGAGTAGTGAGACCAGGAAGGTTCGTAGATTTACTGATGGACTGAGACTAGTATTACGATCTAGACTGGTTCTATTTGACATCTCTACCTATGATGAGGCAGTGCGCAGGGCACAACTCTGTGAGTAAGACTATGAGAGGAATGTCTCTGAGTTTAGGACAGTTGGCAAGGGTAGAGATCGAGATAGCAAGAGGCCGGTGAGTGACAGTGCCAAAGGTTTCAGATATCGAGGTGGGAGGAGACTCTTTGGTAAGAGACCAAGGATCGAGGAAGTACCGAAGAAGACTATTGGATCTCCTGCATATCCTACTATAGCTCCGGCTAGAGGTGTTGTTATTAGAGGACTAAGGCCTACCACTGAGCAGTGCAGTAGATTTGGTAGATTCCATAGAGGTAGACCTAGTCCTGTTTTTAGTGGATTGTGCTTCAGATGTGGGAAGCCAGGGCATATGGTGAGAGTTTGCCCAGAGGTTATTGATATTGCCCCACAGAAGGGCAAGGAGCTAGAGAGAGCTCCAGCTGATATGTCTACTTTGAGGAGGAGAGCGACAACAGAGGAGAAGGTGAAGCTGGTCATTAGACGAGGGCAAGTACATGCCTTGGACCGGGTCACAGCTGATGCTTCGTCGGATGTGATTAGAGGTAACATCCTGAAGTATGATTTAGAACTACATGTTTTAATTGATCCTGGTGCCACGCATTCATTTGTATCACCTTCATTTGCATGTAAGTTAGGAAAACATGTAGAGCGTACACCTTTAAGTAAGATGATATTGATTAGCACGCCTATGGATAATAGTTAGCTAGTTAAGTATGTGTTAAATGACTGCAAGTTAAGAGTAGGGGAAAAAGATATGATAGACAATCTAATATTGTTAAGTATGAGTGATTTTGATGTAATATTAGGAATGAATTGGTTATCTGTAAACCATGCTGTGTTAGATTGTTACGCTAAGATAGTTATGTTTCCTACCCTTATGAATTACGTTGTAAAGTTTGATGAAAAGAAATGAAAGTAATATTTATGATTACAATAAATAATGTACTATGCTGACTAAGAAATGAAAATCTTGAAGGTTTTACTACGCATGTGGTTGATACGGATAAGGCACATCCGGATTTGGTGGATATTCCTGTGGTTAGTGAATTCCTAGATGTCTTTTCGGATGAATTGCCAGGGTTACCACCAGACAGAGAAATGGAGTTTTGTATAGATTTGGTGCCTGGTATTGAACCTATATCAAAACCACCGTATCGCATGGCCTTAGTTGAGCTGGAGGAGCTCAAGAGACAGTTACAGGAACTCTTGGATTGGGGTTCATCAAATCGAGTGTTTCTCCTTGGGAAGCACCGATTTTGTTTGTGAAGAAGAATGATGGAAGCCTCTGATTGTTTATAGATTATAGATTGTTGAACAAGGCTACCATCAAGAATAGGTATCCCCTTCCACATATTGATGACTTATTAGATCAACTCCGGGGAGTATAGGTCCTTTCTAAGATTGATATGAGGTCTGGGTATCATCAGTTGAGAGTTCAAAGTGGAGATGTGCCCAAGATACTATTTAGGACATGGTATGGCCACTATGAGTTTTTGGTTATGCCATTCGGATTGATGAATGCTCCCGCATCTTTCATGGCTTTAATGAACGATGTGTTCAAGCCATATTTGGATCAGTTTGTTATCGTCTTCATCGATGATATATTGGTATACTCAAAATTCGATGAGGAGCATGAGAAGCACCTCATGATTGTATTGCAGTCCCTACGAGAGTAGAAGCTGTATGTGTGACTTCTGGTTGGCAACAATCTCATTTTTGGGAATCGCTGTGTCGAGGGATGGAGTATCAGTAGATTCATCCAAGATTGAGGTTGTAGTTCAGTAGGAACAACCAAAGACAGTCACCGATATCTGAAGTTTCCTGGGTTTAGCAGAGTATTATCAAAGATTCGTTGAGAGATTTTTGAAGTTGGCTGCTCCGTTGACATGTCTCACTCGGAAGGGTGTAGCATTCGTGTGGGACGATGATTGTGAGAGGACCTTTCAGGAGCTGAAGCGTCAATTGACCACCGCTCCGATTCTTACCATCCCAACCAGCTCAGGAGGATTTTTAGTGAATACTAATGCTTCACATCAGTGACTGGGCTGTGTATTGATGTAGGATGGGAGGATAGTTGCTTATGGATCCAGACAGCTAAAGGACCATCAGAAGAACTATCCGACTCACAATTTAGAGTTAGCAGCAGTAGTGTTTGCGTTGAAGGTATGGCGCCACTACTTATATGGTGAGAAGTTTCAGTTACCGACCACAAGAGCCTAAAGTGTCTGTTCTCACAGAAAGAACTGAACATGAGACAGAGAAAATGCGTAGAGCTTCTGAAGAACTATGATTGTGAGATACGTTTTCATCCAGGTAAGGCTAACGTTGTAGCTGATGCGTTAAGCAGGAAGAGCCTTAGGATGGTATCGTATATGATGGTCAGGGAACATGTGTTGTTACAGCAGTTTGCTAGCCTCAGCTTGGGAGTTGTGGCTTCTAACATGGATACGGACTGTATGATTGCTCGTCTATGCTTGGAGGTGGATCTGTTGGATAAGATCAGACATGCTCACTAGATTGATCCGTATTGCATTGATGTGAGTAGTCAGATATAGAAGGGCATATTGACTGATTTGATTTGAGTTCTGATGGACTACTGAGGTTCAAAGGCAGATTTTGTTTTCTCGATGACCTAGAGCTCAGGAAATTGATTTTCTCGGAAGCTCATTCTCTGAAGACACGTTATATCTGGGGAGTAACAAGATGTATCAGGACCTTTGGAAGGTGTACTGGTGGTCGGGTATGAAGAGAGATGTGGTGGATTTGTGGTAAGATGTCTCGCATGTCAGCAGGTGAAGGTAGAGCATCAGAAACTTACAGGGTTATTGCAGCCTCTACCTATACTGACATGGAAATGGGAGCATATCATCATGGATTTCGTGATGGGTTTACTAAGGACCTATAGGAATCACGATGTGATATGGGTAATCGTTGATAGATTGACGAAGTCAGCCCACTTCTTAGCTATAAGAACTACCGATACTTTGAGTTCATTGGCAGAATTGTATGTATGCGAGGTAGTGAGGTTACATGGTGTTTTAGTGAGCAGTGTCTTTGATAGGAATTCCCACTTCACTTCCCACTTTTGGGAACATTTTCAGGAAGCCATGGGAACCCAATTGAGTTTGATCACCGCTTTCCATCCTCAGATAGATGGTCAGCCAGAGAGGACTATACATAATAGATGGTCAGCCAGAGAGGACTATACATACTCTGGAGGACTTGCTAAGAGCGTGTGTGCTAGATTTTAGGGGCTCCTGAGATGATCATTTGCCACTAGCCTAATTCGCCGACAACAATAGTTATCATTCGAGTATCGGGATGGCACCGTATAAGGCTTTGTATGGTCGTAGATGTTGTTCCCCTATTGGTTGGGAAGATGTGGGTCACCGAAATATTTTTGCTCCTGACTTGGTTACAGAGGCCTTTGAGGATGTCTAGTTGATTGTTCAGAGATTAAGGATAGCTCGGAGTAGACAGAAGAGTTAGGCTGATAGGAGACGAAGACCACTTGAGTTCGTAGTTGGTGAGTCAATATTTCTGAAGGCTTCTCCTTCCAAAGGTATAGCGAGATTCGAGAAGACAGGTAAGTTGAGTCCTCGCTATATTGGACCTTTTGAAATACTTGATCGAGTAGGAGATAAGGCATTTAGGTTGCCTTTGCCACCAGATTTATCGAGAGTCCATAATGTCTTCCATATTTCGATGCTTCAGAAGTATCATCCTAATCTAAACCATGTGATTCGGTATGAGCCGTTGGAGCTCAAGGAATACTTGACATATGTTGAAACCGTTCCGGATACTGGATAGAAAGGAGAAAGCTTGAGAAACAAAACCATCGAGTTAGTGAAGATTCTCTGACAGCATCACACTTTAGAGGAGGCTACTTGGGAGCTAAAGAGTTTGATGGAGAGAGACACCCCCAGTTGTTTGAAGAGCAACTTGGTTCTAATTTGGAGGGCTAAATTTCTTTAAGAGGGGAGGATTGTAAAGCGTTTTTAAGTTCCGAATGTGTAAGAAATGCAAAATGAGTAGTGAAGGAAATTAGATATGAATGTAACATTGAATTTCTGGGAAAAATGCAATAGAACTGCAACAAAAGAGGAGAAGATCAATCCCTCATTCAATGTAGATCGATCTTGGTTAGGTTCTGGATAGAAGTGATCGATCTCATTCAAGGGCCAGATCGATCTCCTTATGGTTCTGTGTTAAGCAAATCAATCTCATGCTAAAGAGTAGATCGATCTCCTAAGCATAAAAAAGTCTTTTTCTGAAGAGATAAAAATAGGGCAGATCGATCTCTCATCATTAGGAGATCGATCTCCAAGGGGAATTCTATATATACACGACTCTGCACTTCATTTTCCCGAGAGCAACAATTCCTATTAAAAACCAAAGTAAAACCTAAACTTTCTACTCCAAAAATCTTCATCTTTCAAGCAATTTTTAGTGAGATTCATTTCAACAATGTTGTTCCTAGTAAAGAGTAGAACAACATAGTTGGAAACTAGAAGTTGGAATCAAGGATTGAAGGAAAAAGGTGAATTTTCCCCAATTTGGCAAAATATGAGTAAAAATCAAGCTAGGTAAGTTTCAATACACCAACTTCATATATGTTAATATAGGTATCTTGGTGAGTTGATTGGTGTATATTTGATTTGCTGAAAACACCTTGATCATGTTAAATATCCATGACCTAGAATAGACATGAATTTGAGAAAATGATGAGAAAGTTGAGGTGGCATGAATTTTAAGGATGAAATAAGCATGTAGGTATGACTGTAAGATAGTTTTATGAAATACATAAATTGAGATAGATGAGAAATGAAAATAGGTATGTGAGATATATGGTAAAATACCATGATATGAGGAAATGATGAAATTGAGGCATATGAGAGATCATACTGGTTTAAATTGAAACAGTAGACTTGGTCGAGTCTAATAGGTTCTCGAGCAATGAGTTGTAAAAATCGAAATGGTCTTAAGAGAGAGTAAAGTCCAATGAGTTGAAATAAGGTCAAATTAGTATATATATATATATATATATAAGGATAATTGCATTGATTTAGATTCATACAAGTGAAAACTAAGTATATTAAGGTATAATGATGTGAATGATTATTAACAATTTCGAACTTGATATTGGAAGCTGATCGGACTACGAGGTTTAGCAGCACTGAGGACGTGAGGTCACGTGACATGATCCGAGGTAAGGGAATTTCGTGAGTAGCTAGAGGTAGCTACACGTATTTTGAATAGAATTTCGATTATTATATTATATATGAAATTCTGTTTATAGAAAAGGTTCATAGGAATCGATAATGGTCAAATTGTGGTTTTATCCAAATTGAAGGGTAAAAAGCTTAGGAAGCATGTTTGTGACTAGTTTTGATAGTTGCATTGATAGAATGGCTATTGTTTTCCTATATATGCGAAAACAACACATTTTAGTGCCGATTTGATTTGATTGTGTGAAATTTTATTTGAAATAAGTCATCTATCGGTTTGTGTGAAAACCATTGGTGCTAGAGTAATACTTGCACTAGATTTTAAGAGATATGCATCACATAGTACTTGAGTATATTCTCGTACTTGATTTTAAATGTGATTTATGTATGATAGAGTTCTGAAAGCATTGCTCTACTCAGTTTTATTGATTGATGCATGATAGAGTATTGGAGCGTTGTTATTGTCCTAAATGGAACACTACTGCAAGTGCACAGGTCAGTTTTCGAGTATAGAGTAAATATGAGTATCGTCCCGCTAATCACTGTATCTACCGCTAATCACTGTAATCAATAACCTTGAGCTTTATCTAGAAAATCAATGAATGCTGGTTAAAATCCTATTTAACTATTCTAAATGTTAATTACGAAACAAATTAATTGAAGCAAATCACAGTAATCACGAATGAAAATATCAATAGCAAAATATTCCTAGAAACCGATTTCACCTAACTAGGGTTCATGCAACTCCTTTGATCAATTGTTCTTTTGATTTCAAATTGTTTATAGCTGAAACTATTTCCTGTTTATCTCTCTCGAGTTTTAAACAGTTATACCCAATTTACCTAATCCTAACCTCTCGATTCAGAATCAAATAATAGGGTTCATTAAGCAATAGCAATTCGTTTCTCTATGGCTCATAAGAATTGTCAACCTCTCGATCTAACAATGTCCTATATTAATCTACCCTTGTGCATATAAACAATCCTCTCTCTCGAGTGTCAGATTCTTATACTAATTTATCTAATTGGTGGCTAATCAACTAGAGCATTGAGAACAAGTAGATTAAATAAACACAATTGAAATCATCCAAACAACATCACAAAGTAATTGCAATATGCCCAAAGTTGGTTACATCGATTCTAGGAAAAAGGAGTTTAGTTCCTAGATATCATAATAAATATCCAAGAAAACAAATCTAACATCCCAAGAACAAATATGGTGAAAAAGGTGAAAAAGATCAAGTTTCAATAGAACTAAATTAATCTTGAAGTCTTGAACAGCAACCCCCTCAAAATTCTGATAAAAAGATTATTTATAAGGTTTCCAAATACTAAATTGCGAAAGGCCACGTGGTAAAACAGTGTTGCCCTAATCAGATTTCTATGTTGCGGCAATTATATTAATTCCTCAAATCTGCTCTGCACTGTCCAGTTTCTTCTATTGCTGCAGCATAAGTCACGATCAACACCCTGTAACTTTAATTCTTCACGAAATCATTGGAACTAGCTCCAAAAGCCTTGACTTCTCCAAATTGTTCTTTTTCCTGCACAAGTACACAAAACACATAAAACATACCTATTATTGCAAAGAATAAATCAAATAACTAAGCAAAAGGGTCCTAAACATATATAAAATTTAGTGCTAACAAATACCCCTAAACTTAGAAATTTGCTTGTCCTCAAGAAAAGACATACTAAACACAAAAAAAATAAAGATTCTCAACCATACTCAGCTCACATACTTGTTATACTAAATTGGGATTTTCCTCAAGAATTCACAAGGTTCTCAACTTGACAAATTTTAGATTTATATTTTTCAAGCCAACCAAAACAAACCATTCCCCCTTCACTCTTCACTTTTCACTTGTGTGTGTGTGTACAATCATTTACTCAAATGCATGCACTCAAATCTGAGCCCTTCCATGAACTTTTGGGCTTTTTGACTCTCACTGCCCATAGTGTCGGGGTAATATCTACCCACCGATATAAACTGAGTTTCATACTCGTTAATCAACCAGTTCCTCTGGGTCAGAGTAAAGAATTTTATTTGTAATTTCCTTTAAGCAGTGTCCGGGAAATTCTGTCACCGGAATACATCCAAAAATATTTCTCATGTCGGCTCTGGATGTCTAACTCTTCAGATGGGTCAAGCGAACTTCCACCAATACTCCGACTCGCCCTCAAATCCCATGCATACTCTAAGCAATTAGCTCTCAAAATATTCTCCATACTCCGTTCCAACCCCGCGAAATGTGTCTTAATACTTTTCGATCTCTCTGTCGGACTCTGTGAGGCATGCTCAACATCAGCCTCCAATTCAATCTCATGCTGGTTCTCATAGGTCGACTTAGCACGACTAGCAGGCTCAGGCCTACCTCTACGACCTCTTCCTCATGCTTTACCTCCTCTACTGTGACTAATATTAGGCATAATGCCTATATTCCTGCATTCTCAACCATTTCTTAGTTAAAACCCATCTCAATATACACTATTGTATCTAACCAAGCACAGTAACACGGAGATGTAATTTTCTAATTACTGACACTGATACACATCAGACCAATTTCGCTCTGATACCACCATTTGTCACGACCTAAAAATCAAAGTAAATTTTTGATTTTTCTTTCATACTTACTTATCCTCTGATCGTGACCACACTCCACTAACAATTGGGCTGTATGTCAATGCCAGTCCCACCATTCAATGATCATATAACTTAATTTCTTATTAAATGAAAGGTAAACACAGACGTTTTTCACTAATTCTTTCTCATTCATTTACAAGTGTTTACAATGTCTATAAATCCCTGAAGTTACTTACAAACATGTTACTGTGCTATTCTTATTTAGATACAATAGTACAAGTGTATATACCTCAAAATGATGGGCAGCAGCGGATATCAGGAATGCAGTATTCAGTCGCCACAAAGTCTACTGGAGAAAATCTCTGTAGGAAAATGAAAGGGGTGAGCACATCAAACTTAATAAGGCAATCCTACGAACAAGTAGGTAACCATACTACCTACATGAACGTGGTGCCGTGCATAAACCACCCTTTCTCTACACATTTTAAAACTGATGCTACAATTCATGATGTCATGATGTCATGTAAAACAAGTTCACATATGGATTTCAAAAGCATGGAAAACTCGACATGCAAATCCATTTAAAACATTTCATTCTTGTTAAAATTTCACAACACAATCAGGACTTAACCCCTCCCTCGGGTGTTTCTGACTCACACAAAACCATGAAATCAAATGTTTTTCAAAGCAATAGTATCATTCGATACAATGAATATCATGTAAAACCAGTTTACATCATTCATGGGTTTAAATAGCATGGAAATAATATCATGCAAGTTTCCATTTAAAACACAATATAATTTTTTTCATCAAAACCATATCTCAGTCAGGATCCTACCCCTCCCTCGGGTGATCCAGACTCACACAAAAATCCACAAAACGAGTTTCTCAAAACATCAACATGCGAGACTAGGCAATATATGTTTATATCTCGAGCAAATAACTAGGACGATGGCCATATGTCCTCGTGATCCCACTGCTACACGGATCCTAGTGTGCGGGGTCTCACCACTATCAGGAACTGCCCCAGGAGGTGGGTCAGTCCATCCCGCCAGTCCTGCCTGATCACTCGCATCCGAAGATGCCACGCATTCGAAGATGCCACATAATCAATCCTAGCACGGTACAGTGTACTCCATGCTACTTGCACGGTACAACGTACTCCGTGGACCCATATCTCATATCCATACTCATGCCTTGTCTCAAAATGCACGTGCGAGCCTATTTAATCAGCGTGACACACAGTCTACCCGACGCTCCAAGCATGGCTCATCGCATGTTCTCATAAACCAGTGCGAGTGATGCTCCAGCACTCTCATAAAATCAAGGAAAATCTCGTGCGAGCCAAGCTCCAGCATGCGTTTCATTAAATCTCATAAGATTAGTGCGAGCTAAGCTCGAGCACTCTGTCAAAATCAGGTAAAACTAGTGCGAGCTAAGCTCTAGCACTCTATTACACAAATCATTTGAAAATCTGGTGCGAGCTAGGCTTCAGCACCCTGTCACGAAAATCATGTAAAAATCTGGAGCAAGTTAGACTCCAACACCGTGTCACGAAAATCATATAAAAATCTGGTGCGAGTTAGACTCTGGCACCAATGCATGTAAAACTCTAGTGCGAGCTCTCACTCCAGCACTAATGCATGCATCACACAAATCAAAACTCATGCGAGCTGAGCTCTAGCACGTCACATTTTCATAAAATCACGTAGGCGGCTATATTTCTCAAATCAATTTCAGAGAAAATCAACATTGTTGAAAATATGCAATGCTGTGCATTTTTATTTAAAAGTTAGCCAGCCTACTCATGCACGTGTCAAAACACCTCAAGAGCAAGTAGGAACCTCTTGTTCTTGCTCCTCCCAACTTTTCCTAAATTTGAAAATTTTACCCTTCACAAGGGTATTTTGGTAATTTGCCCATCCGGGGCACTAAAATTTTTACCTTAAATCTAGACCCTTCAGACAATTAGGGAATGTAAATGACGTCGAAATTGCGTAAAGTTACCTCTAATAGCTTGTAAAATTCCCTTACCTAGAATCACGGGCAAACTTACCCCGTCTCGATAATACCAAATCTCTCAGTCCAAATTCACGCCAACCAAGTCTACGAAACTGCATATAACCACATATTTGGGGTCAATTCAATTATATTTATCAGTATGTCACACTTACTGATCGAATCTAAAGCGCTGGGCCCGTTTACTTTATTGGGCCTGATTGCATCTTAATGGGTCTCGACCCATTTTCAGTCCGTTTCCACTAATTAAATCCCTTCTTCGAGTCTATTGGACTCTTAATACCCATTGAGCTTCGTTCCAAACTCATTGGATAACCCGAATACTATTTACGATAATTACTTTGAAATTCCGAATAAAATTCCATTTATGTAGAATTAATCCGTAAAACAATCTTAACTCTGCATTTAAGGACTCAAATTATCGAAATTAAAATTGTACTTACCCAATGTTATGCGTGGTATGAAAATCGAAGCCCAATCGGCTCTCGTTCGGGCTCTATCGTTAAACTGCACAATTATATAAATCCGGGTTATTTTCCACAAAAATAATATTAAATTGAATTCTCGGGATTTATCTGCAGGTCAATCCTGACCCTCGGTCACTTACCCGAATTTCGAGTTGTCCCCGGGTACACTTTCTTTCCTTTTTCCCATTTCTTTCTTTTTCTTTTACTTTTTTCTTTTTATTTTTTTCTTTTTCTTTTTCTCCTTCTCAGCTACGGTGCCATTTTAGCCCGTTTACCGTCGCAGGCAGTTTCGACAGTTTCTCCTGTCGCTATCGGTCTCAAAATGATCGCCTCTTCCTCCCGATCACGCTGGTGCCCACTGTTCAAGCCCAACTGCCGTGGATAGCCAAAAATCGGGCCGTTTTCGTCTCGGTTTTCTCTTCCTTCGTTCGCCGGACACAGCCATCGTCAACGCCCGTCACCGGTGCCAACGTGTTCGCCGGCCTCTCCTCTTCCTCCTCCGGTCTTCGTTTGGGTCCGTCGATCGTCGGTGGCCGTGGGTCGCTCCGGTCATCTTTGGCTATCATTTTCGGTTTCAGTTTTCTGGTTTTTCGATTTTCATATTTCCAGTTTATTATTATTATTATTATTATTATTATTATTATTATTATTATTATTATTATTTATAATTTATTTTATTGTTATTTTATTCATTAAAATATTATAAAATACCTAAAATATCTAAAAAATTAAATTTTATTCCTTAAAATATTATATTTTACCATAATTAATTTATTTAATTTATTTAATCTATTTTTTCACTTTTTCGGTATATTTTCTCCGTATTTTCGGGATATTATCCCAAGTGAAAATTCTGATTAATTTCAGTAAATTCATATCTTGATCAATTGGACTCGAAATTTAATTATTTCACCGTTATTGATCAAGATTTCTCAAATCCATATTTTTAATGAAATTTTCTTATGGAATTTGTACCGAATTTCAGCCATTTGATCGTTTTACCCTTCTACACGTTCGGGACCAATTTAACCCGACTTTCTTTTTTGGACCCACTATATTCTCTTATTTAAAATTCGTATCTCTGTCCGGACAATTCAAATCTCATAAATTTATTTTAAAATTCCTTAATTGTCCATTTTTGAATTTTACGTACGTTCGACTATTCCATTCATATTTATATGATCAAATCATCCGTCTTATCATTCCATTAACATATATAATAAAAATCGGGTCTTACATCTTTGCCCTGCTGCTGAGTGTTGTTTTCTTCAGCAGCATTTGAAGTGGCTGTGTTTTATTTTCACTTTGTATATAGTTCTTTTTCTTTTTATTTTCTGTTGTTTCTTTCTTTGTTTATGTTGCAGATTTCTTTTCTAGTATTACGCTTTCAATCAAGCTTCAGTTGTTCATCATCATCAGAAAGGGGAGTACTCTGTTCTTGAGGTTAAATTCTTATATTATCTGCACACTGAGGACACTGTGCACTTTAAGTTTGGAGGTATCGCAAGAGCAATTTTGGGAAAAATTGGAAAATTTTTCAAAATTTTTTCGAAAATCTGAGAAAGAATTTGTAAATTTTTTTCGAATTTATGAGCTTAAATTGTTTGATTTTGGGATGATTTAGTGCTTGGCATGTAATTTTCCCATATTTCGATGATATAACCCGACGATTTAGTTTGACTTTGATTGAATAAGAAGCATGATTATAGGAAAAGCATAAAGTTGAATTCTTGAATTTGTCTTAATTCTGATTGTGATTGTCTCATCTTATGCACATGTCATGTCATGAATCTGTATATTTATTTAGAGAAAGCTTATGTGGACATAGGATTGCATTTGTTCAATTGATTTTGTGTATCATATTCTAGAATTTGTTTGATCTGATCTCGAGGTGAAATATTAGATCACACTTAATTAGGGAAATGATTTAGGCCATCTTTGGATCGTTTGAGCCTTTTTAGCCATCCTTGTACATATTCTACCCCTAGTCACTCATTTGGGCCAAATAAGCTTTTCTCTGTAAATACACTTGCTTATTTTTTTCCTTAGCTTAAATACTCTGTTCCTATCCCTTACCCCGAAAGCACGAAAAGTCATTGGGATATATTGTGAGCTATGTGCATATGGGTATTAAGTGATAGTGAAGGAGTATATATAAAAAAAAATGAAAATGAAGGAAAAAGAAAAGAAGAAAGAAGAAAAAATACAAAAATAGAATAAAAAGTTTAGTGAAATAAATAAGTTTGGGGGAAATAAATTTGAGCTCTTACATTGAAGATCCTAGAAGTAATGCATGTTAAGGGGTAATTAAACCTAAATCGACTTTATCATACCTTAGCCCCAGCCTTACATTACAAGCTTAATGAAGTCCTATTGATCTTTGATTAATTGTGACTACATTAGTGGAGAGATAAGTGAAAAGCAAACTTATGGGAATGATCACATGTCATTGACTTTGTATTCACTATGTTTGCATAATCTGATCCGGATAATGTACTGTGAAGTGGCTTTGACATTTTTCACACACACACGAGGAGTTCAATTTGGTTTAGGACTTATGATTGAATGATTCTGAATGTTGGACTTGTAATTGTGATTCTTTGAGATCATGGTTTGTACTTTATCTTTGAGGATAATATTGGAGAAATTATTATGTTAGTACTTGTCATTCCTACATTTGTTTTATTTTGCTTGAGGACAAGCAAAAGCTCAAGTTTGGAGGTGAGTCTCACCACGATCGGGAACCGCCCCAGGAGGTGGGTCAGTCCATCCCTTCGGTCCTGCCTAATCACTCACATCCGAAGATGCCACTCACATCCGAAGATGTCACGCATCCGAAGATGCCACATAATCAATCCCAGCACGGTACAATGTACTCCATGCTACTTGCACGGTACAACGTACTCCATGGACCCATATCTCATATCCATACTCATGCCCTGTCTCAAAACGCACGTGCGAGCCTATTTAATCGGTGTGACACACAATCTACCCGACGCTCCAAGCACGGCTCATCGCATGTTCTCACAAAACTAGTGCCAGCGATGCTTCATTACTCTCATCAAATCAAGTAGTGCGAGCTACGCTCTAGCACTCTGTTATACAAATCATGCGAAAATCTGGTGCGAGCTAGGCTCCAGCACCCTGTCACGAAAATCAGGTAAAAATCTGGTGCGAGTTAGACTCCAGCACCAATGCATGTAAAACTCTAGTGTGAGCTCCCGCTCCAACACTAATGTATGCATCACACGAATCAAGATTCGTGTGAGTTGAGCACTAGCACATCACATTTTCATAAAATCACGTAGGAGGCTATATTTCTCAAATCAATTTCAGAGAAAATCAACATTGTTGAAAATATGCAATGCTGTGCATTTTTATTTAAAAGTTAGCCAACCTACTCATGCACGTGTCAAAACACCTCAAGAACAAGTAGAAACCTCTTGTTCTTGCTCCTCCCAACTTTTCCTAAATTTCAAAATTTTACCCTTCACAAGGGTATTTTGGTAATTTACCCATCTGGGGCACTAAAATTTTTATCTGAAATCTAGACCCTTCAGACAATTTAAGAGACTGTTGACATGATCTAAACGTATTGTCCGCAAGTACATGGGTCGTACAAGTAATATTGGGAATTGAGTCCCGAGTTATCGTCCCATAAAGAAGTTAAATTGTCTAATTAAGTGCCGGTTAATCTTATCCTAAGTATATTGTAGCAAATTATGAATTTTAAGGGAGTGATCTACATGGCTAACAATACTGAAAATAATAAAAGCTATAAAATAAAGAAAATTAGACAGAACTAAAATTACTTACAGAGCTCCGAGCAATTAAAGGCAAGTACCTACAAAAATAATTAAAACAGTTAAAAATTCATTAACACAATTAAAATAAAGTGCAAATATGAAAATAACAAAACAAGATTAATTAAACTACAATTAAACTAACCTAAAATAAAATATGCATGCAATTAAGCTGATTAATCAAAATGCAAATTAAACTAAACTAAAATTTAATGAAAATAAAATCCTAGGAAATTAAGAAAATAACTATAAAACTACATGTCTAAAATATTAATTCTAAATTACTCCTAATTATATCTAATTACTAATTTAACAATAATATTTAACTAATGCATGATAAATATCTTTTGCATTATAAATTCTAAATTAATCCTAATGCATGATAACTTAACTAATGCATGATAAAATAGAAATGAACGAGGGACATAATTAAATCTAATTCATGAAATAATCAAGCTATTGACTATAACTAATCATGCAACTAAGTTTAGAATTTTACTCCTTAAGCTAACACATTAAATTGAAATTAGGCTATGCAAGAAAAATGGATTAATGAAAGAGTTGAATGCCAAACAAGGCCTTGGTCGGTTTGCAAGATGGCCAACTGTGCAAGTTTGCATGTCCAAGTCCCGTGTATGGCTTGCATTTCCAGGTTTGGTTGCAATCTTCTGCAACTTCCACCAACTCTGCCTCGGTTCCGTGTACAACCTCCTTCTACAACTCAAAACATCACGTTACCACATGCTTCAAGCTGCAATTTCTGGCCAGGCTTGCTCTAGGTACATGCTCAGCTCCCATTCTCGGTTCTGTCCTGCACACAGTACAGCTCCTGCACGTCTCCAACTACTTCAGGTTTTCATTCATCCGCAAGACAAGTAACTACTCTCGGTTTGATCTAAATTTCTGCCTATGCCGCTAGCAGTAACGCGGTCCAGCTTCTTCAATTTGACAGCAGCCCGCACTCGTCCTGCTCCTGCATTGCTAGCACCAGCGCCACGGACTTGCCACCATTCTGTTTCTGCCTTCAGTACTGTTGGAGCGAGACCTGGTATCACAACCTCCTGCAGCTAGGCTACTGTTACCTCATTCCTTGCCCAGCTAACATTGGTGTCGGCAACAACTGCTTACTGGTCATTACAGCAGCTCATACTCCAGTCCACATGCAGCCTTGCTCAATGCATCTTGTCGAGCAGTACATCAATTCTTTTCCTGCTATGCTTAGCAAAGCAGACCAGAAAACATTGTTAGAATACAAGTTTACAGCATTAAATGAAGAACAAAAGAAAACTTAAAATAACTGAAACTAAAAACTAAACTAAATAAAGAAGATGAACAGTAAATAAATCACAAAACAGAGGAGAACAGAGGAAAGCTTTCTAGCTACTGCACACTCTTATGTTCCATCTACATCGATCGGTAGCACTCCCCTTAGCTTCAGAAGTCACAGCCCCCTCACGGGTCAGCTGTTGCTTGTGCATCAGACAACACCTTGCTTCAACCGTCGATCATCCATCATCGTTCCACTTTGTAAGTGGTGCTGAAATAATGGAATAGCAGTCATCGATGAAGCATAGCAACCATCTAGCTCTCAATGAATGAGCAGTGAAAGAGAATAAAAATGAATATGACTCGGGAATAACTAAAAAAACAACACTTTGCATTAAAGAAATAACATGTAATTAAAAGCTAGTAAAATGGAAACCTTAGCAAACCGAGATTAATGAAAAAAATATAGGTTTTTCAAATAAAAACATAAGCAATTTTTGCTTGAAAAACGAGAGCTACACTAGGAGACATGAGCTATCTATTAAAGCTTAAAAAACACAAGAACTGATTTTAACCAAACCGAGAAACATGAAATGGTATTGATTGCCATGAAAAATTATCCAAGACTAGGAAATGAAGAACATAAAAATGGACTGAACAGTAAAAATAGAAAATGGTTTTCGGGAAAAGCTTCTAAAAAACAAGGAAAAATAAAACTAACTAAAGCTACCTTAAATTCTACCCTAGACTACTTAACATTTTCAATTGCCATCATTATCTATTTATATACACACTTAGGGGTACAATTGTAATTTTTTCATCCTAGATGAGTTGGCATTGTTTGGCCACTTATCTTCACACCATTGGCTCCTTGAAAAGATATTTTCATGTCATCTGTCTTCTTGTCCAATTGGATGTGCTAGGTGGCATGACTCGTGTTGTCCGCTTGTCCAATCTCGATTTTAGCCCACTTTCAGTCCATTTTCTACCAAAATTTTTCAAATTCATCCGGATTTAATTTATCTACAAACATGAGAATATTAGTCAAAATGAGGGGATAATTAACAAAATAATTAGGGGATTAAAATAATTAATTAAAAAATTAAGCATAAATAATTCTATTTTTATAGAATTATCACACCCCTAAACTTGAGCTTTTGCTTGTCCTCAAGCAAAACAAAATAATTATAGGAATGATAAGTACTAAACATAATAATTTCCCCAATATCATCCTCAAAGAAAAAGTACAAATAATGATCTCAAAGACTCACAATTACAAGTCCAACATTCAGAATCATTCAATCATAAGTCCTAACCCAAATTGGACTCCTCGTGAGTGTGTGAAAAATGTCAAAGTCACTTCACAGTACATTATCCGGATCAGATTATGCAAACACAGTGAATGCAAAGTCAATGACATGTGATCATTCCTATAAGTTTGCTTTTCACTTCTCTCTCCACTAATGTAGTCACACTTAACCAAAGATCAATATGACTTCATTAAGCTTGTAATGTAAGGCTGGGGATAAGGTATGGTAAAGTCAATTTAGGTTTAATTACCCCTTAATATGCATTACTTCTATGATCTTCAATGTAAGAGCTCAAATTTATTTCCCCCAAACTTATTTATTTCACTAAACTTTTTATTCTATTTTTGTATTTTTCTTCTTTCTTTTTTTTTTTCTTTTCAATACATACTCCTTCACTATCACTTAATACCCATATAGCTCACAATATATCCCAATAAATTTTCATGCTTTCGGGGTAAGGGATAGGAACAGAGTATTTAAGCTACGAAAAAGAATAAGCAGGTGTATTTACAGAGAAAATCTTATTTGGCCCAGATGGGTGACTAGGGGTGAAATATGTACAAGGATGGCTAGAAAGGCTCAAACGATCCAAAGATGGCTTAAATCATCTCCCTAATTAAGTGTGATATAATATTTCATCTCGAGATTAGATCAAACAAATTCTAGAATGTGATGCACCAAATCAATTGAACAAATGCAATCCTATGTACACATAAGCTTTCTCTAAATAAATATACCGATTCGTGACATGACATGTGCATAAGATGAGGCAATCACAATCTGAATTAAGACAAATTCAAGAATTCAACTTCATGCTTTTCCTATAATCATGCTTCTCAGTTAATCAAAGTCAAACTAAATCATAGGGTCATATCATCGGAATATGGGAAAACTACATGTCGAGCACTAAATCATCCCAAAATCAAACAATTTAAGCTCATATTATCGAAAATATTTTGAAAATTCTTTCTCATATTTTTAAAAAATTTTGAAATTTTTTCCAATTTTTCATAAAATTGCTTAAGTGATATCCCCTCCCCTAAACTTAAAGTGCACAGTGTCCTCAGTGTGCAGATAATATAAGAATTTAAGCTCAAGAACAGAGTACTCCCCTATCCGATGATGATGAACAACTGAAGCTTGATTGAAAACGTAATGCTGGAAAAGAAATCTGCAACATGAACAAATAAAGAAACAACAGAAAATAAAAAGAAAAAGAACTATATACAAAGTGAAAAGAAAAACATAGCCACTTCAAATGCAGCTGAAGAAAACAACACTCAGCAGCAGAGCAAAGAGTAGGAGGGTCAGCCAAAGTGGTGACAGGGTGCTGACAGTCAAACCCTCCTGAGCCCTATCTACTTCCCTCCTTCTTTTGGATTTCTTATGTTCAAACATTTTATCTTCCTTAACCTCCATCTTAAAACACTCTTGAGAGTCATCAAGGAGCTTCAAAGGTTTGAAAACATTAAACTTCACTTCCTGATCCTGAACTCTCATTATTAACTCCCATTTTGTACATCAATTACTGTTCTACCAGTAGCTAGGAAAGGTCTGCCTAGTATAATAGGGACTTTGCTGTCTTCCTCCATATCCAAAATAATAAAATCTGCAGGGAAAATAAACTTGTCCACTTTTACTAAGACATCCTCAATGATCCCCTTCGGATATTTAATAGATCGATCAGCCAGCTGAAGGGTCACTGTAGTGGGCTTGGCATCCCCTACTCCTAACTTCTGATAAATTAAGAAAGGCATCAAATTGATACTGGCTCCTAAATCACACAGGGCTCTACCAAAGAACTGATTTTCAATCGTGCAGGGTATGGTAAAACTCTCGAGATCTTTGAGCTTGGGGGGTAATTTCCTTTAGATAATGGCGCTACATTCCTCTGTTAAGGCCACTATCTCATAATCTTCCAATCTTCTTTTCCTAGAGAGGATGACTTTCAAAAACTTCACATAACTAGGCATTTTCTGTAAAGCATCTGCGAAAGGAATGTTGATGTGAAGTTTCTTACAAACCTCAAGAAATTTGGCAAATTATTACTCTCGCTTTTGATTTTAGAACCTCTGAGGAAAAGGTACTGGTAGTCTAAGTAGAAGGGATGTAGTGGTAACATGTGTAGCATCAAAGGATGAGGAAGGCTGTGAAGTAGAAGAAGGTATAGATGAAGAAGCGTCTAGCTTTGTTTCCTTTGTAGCTTGATCCTAATGTTCCTGCTCCTTCTGAGCTGCATCTTTAGAACCTAAGGAGTCTTTAACTATGGGCTGTTCAGGTCTGGACTTAACTTGTGGTTCATCTAGCTCTCTTCCGCTCCTAAGGGTGATGGATTGCACATGTTCTTTACCCTCCCTTTGCCTAATAGGATTAACTTCAGTATTACTGGGGAGGGTCCCTTGTGGATGCTGGTTAAGAGTACTAGTTATTTGTCCAACCTGAACTTCTTAGTTCTTAATTGAGGTAGCTTGATTCTGTAGGATAGTCGTGAACATTTCCTCAAGCGAGGGCTTCTTCTCAGCTGCTAGTAAGTGTTGGGGTTGTGGTGGGGGTGGTGGTTGATGGAAGAGAGATGGATGATGCTGAAATTGAGATGGGGATGGTTGATGAGGCGGATGATATGGAAATTACGGCTGTAGTGGTACATGAATTAGTGGAGCTTGAAAACTAGGGGGTCCCACATGTCTAGAATTAGAAGATTGCCCTTGGTTTTGGCTCTAGAAAAAGTTAGGATGGTTTCCTCCACCCTGGGTTGTAGGTGTTTGACAAGGGGTTGTTCCATTAGTTCTGAAGTGGAGCAACATACTGAGCTGATTCTAAGTTGAGCGGACACCTATCTACAGAGTGGGTACCACTACACAGCTCGTAGGAAAGAAAAGGACTTTGGACAGAAAACACAGGGTTAGGATTGGTGGAAGGATTATGTTGGGTACTGAGCGACTCTACCTTCTTCGTAAGGTTAGCGATTTGAGAGGTCAAGTTAGACAGTGTGTCGAGCTCATAAATACCTGCCGACTTCTTTGGCAATTTTCTCTCCGAAGACCATTGATAGTTGTTAGCCGCCATCTTGTCTAAGAGCTCATAAACTTCCTCCTCTGTTTTGCACATCAGGGCTCCACCCGTAGCAGCGTCCACAATGGTCCTATTTTGGCTTGTAAGTCCGTTGTAGAAAGTTTGGACTTGCACCCATAAAGGTAGGCTATGGTGAGGGCACTTCCTAAGAAGCTCCTTATATCGTTCCCATGCTTCGTAAAGAGATTCAGAATCTAACTGGGCAAAGGAAGATATATCACTACGGAGTCTGGCCATTTTAGAGGGAGGGAAAAACTTGGCTAGAAATTAATTGGCTAACTCGTCCCATGTAGAAATGGATCCTGGAGGCAAAGAGGTTAACAAGTGTCGCGCCCGATCCCTAAGTGAGAAGGGGAATAATCTAAGTCTAAGTGCATGTCAGACCTAAATTTTTATAGCTTACTCCTTATGATTTCTATGTGTATGAACACTATGTAATTATAGTTGAATCATAAGAAGAGTATTTACTAGACTTAAAGTGTTAGTGAAATAATTTAACATGCAAAAGCTACATAAAGAGCCTAATGTGAACTATAAGTGTCATAGGCTAAACCGAGTAAATCTAAATCATTCTGACTGAAAATAAGAACTTAAAATAAGAGAGCATAAAGAGCTCATGAAGGCAAGTCAGCTTGATTTAGTCCCGAACATAGAAAACGATAGTAAAAGCTAAAAAGGGTAAAATGGACCTTTTTGGCGAGATAAGGTGTTTCGGGTGAAATTACCCACCGGGAATGGTTGAAACATAAATATGAGAGTGTAAGACATAAGATATGACACTTTCAAAATTTGGAGAAAAAGTCAACTTAGTCAATGGTTAAGGAAAAAGTCAACTATAGTTAAGAAAGTGGACTTTTACCATAGTTGACTAATCATGGTTAAAAATTAACCTGTGTAGAGGAAAATTTGGGGAAAATATTCTTGGCCAGAATACAAGATAATCATCTCCAGAAGTAAGGAAAATTTATTCGGAAGGATTTCAGAATCAATTTAATGGTTAAAAACGTAATGGGCCTAAGGTGAAAATTTTAAAGCCCATTAAGGTATACTAAGCGTATATCGAAATTCTTAGGTCCTTTAGACCGAATTGTTGGACCAATTGATTGGCCAAATTTTGAGACAATTAAAGGCTCAAGGTATAGTAAAAATTTCAGCCCGAAAGCCCATTAAGAAAGCCCAAACCGAGAAGCCCAAATGGAAAAGCCCATGAGATAAATATCTAACCATAGTTAAAGTTAACTATGACTCATAAGGTGACTCATAAGGTGACTCATGGCTAAGGTTTGGAAAGTCAAGTATAATGGCTGAAAAGTAAAGCTTAATGGCTAAGTCTGTGGCTAAGTATGGCTGAAAAGTCAAGTATGTTGACATATGTTTTAAGCATTGAAACATATTAAATCACCATGAAGTGGGTTAGGCCGAGAGTGAGTAATGGGATATTGATTAATGTCAATATGATTTTTAGGCATAAATGGATTAATGTACATTGTTAATAATTATGGTGTAATTAGAATTAATCAATTTGATTAATTAATACATGTAATTAGTTGGCAATCAAGGTGTTTGATAAAATGCCTAAATGAACTATATGATGGTTAGTAATGTTGCCTACCAAGTGTTTGTGAAAATGCCTAAGTGAATTGGCTAGACAAATAGGCATGGATGGCATGCCATGGTGAAACCGAGGCATGGATAGCTCTCAGCCATGGCATGTGGCCGAGAGGCCCAATGGGCCAAGCCCAAATATTGTAGGCCTAATAAGGTGTAATGGGCCTAGAACAATCCCAATAAGAGTTGGTGGGCCCCATAAGCCCAATAGGCCCAACAAACATGAATAGTAAAATGAAAATGGGCTTAAGGCATAGTTAGCCCCATTAAGGATTATTAAGGCCAATTAAGGGAAAATAGACTGTATTAATGTGTAATACAGTAGGAAAATTATAATTAACCTGAAGAATGGTTATTTACAGCTCTGGAGTTTACATTGAGAGCTGATCGGACTGCGAGATTGAGCAGCACCGAGAAAGTGAGGTCACTTGACGTGATCCGAGGTAAGGGACTTTTGTGAGTAGTTAGAGATACCTGGACGTATTTTCATCTGCTTTTACATTCACTAAAAAACTCTGAGGGTCAGAGAAAGTGAATAATAATTATTGCGACCCAATAGTGACAAATTACGATTTTACCCCTAGTTAGTCAAAAAGTCAACTTTTGTGAAAAGTTGCAAAAAGCATGGAAACTACTATTGTGAGTGTTTAACTGCTGTTTAGCATGAAAATAAATAGATGGGCTAATGATTTTAAGGTTGATGTGACTTAAGCACACTTTATAGTGCTGATTTTAATATTTTGTAAACAATCCCTTTTTAAAGAGCCATCTATCATATTATGTGAGAATGAATCGTGCTAAAGCACAGCTCGCACTGTATTTCATATGTTTTCCACATACATTAGTGCTAGATTTTGATACGCACTAGATTTCCATGACATGCATGATAGAGAACTGGAGTTCTTACTCGTACTCGAGTTTTACATGAGATACATGACAGAGTGCTGGAGCGTTGCTCGTACTCGATTCTTCATGGTTTATACATGACATAGTATTAGAGCTATTGCTCGTGCTTGATTTGATGATATTGTGCATAGCATGGTACTGGAGCTATTGCTCGTAGTTGATTTAATACATGAACTATGCATTGACCTAGTTTCTGGAGGTTTACTCGCACTAGAGTCGAGTTTGTAATGTGAAACAGTGTTTGAGCGGAGTGTCGACTGTGAGTCGCACTCAAGACGCACACTGTATGTGATATATAATACATGTTAAAACCCATGCCCGAGTCCTTGTGTGACTGTGTGTCACATCTTGTGAGAGGATATCCACATGAGGGTAATATAGACGTGGTATGATATTCCATGGTTTGAGGGCTAAGACCTATGGCAAGCTCCCTGACTGTGATGTAGGGTCCACGGGTGTACCTTGTACCGTGTCCGGAGGCACGAGGAGTATGCTGTACCGTGTGTTACGTATAGCTGACGGCTGTAGTGGACTGACCATCCTTTCGTTGCAACAGTGATACCCCGCGCACCGAGATCTGTGTGACCTGGGTTCACATTTTGGATATGATCATAGTTCAGGATACTATTTGCATTTCACCACAGAGTCTCACATGATATATCACATTGATTGACTGATTTAAATTGCGGATAGACCTGAGGGATGGGTCGGACTCCGATTTTGTGTTGTGAATTATTTAATGCCATATTTATTGTGATTTAAATATACATTGCATGATTTACATAAAGGCATGATTTATATACGATGCATTGTTTTGCACTACATGCCTACATTTGAGAAAGAAAGCATGATTTCTGTACATGGGATTTAATCTGTACAAGTATATATATTATAATTCAAGTCATGCTTTTAAAGTGAGTTAAGGAAATAATGTTTTCAAGGCATAGCATTATTTTGAGTAGATAGTGTAGATATCTACTTGCTTACCTGATTTCCTTACTGTGTGCGTTGTATGCTCACCCCCCTTTTTCTTTACATCTCTCTACAGAGCGTCAGTAGAGCGAGAGCTATTGAGGGATATTATTCCTGAGTCCACAGCTAGTTCCTATCGATCGCTAGGTATACCTATTTTGTACAGTTGTGTATCTAAACATAGAAACAGCACAGTGATGTATACGACATATATATTATGGGGAATGTAATTGTATTAGATTTTATATAATCTTACATGTATAATAAAAGTAGTTACAGTCAGTAATAGTATATTTACATGTATGTATGATAATGGAAAATGTGGTAAGCGAGGATTCTGACATCGAATCACAGCCCAACCATTGAAGAGAGGAAAGGTAAGTTAAAAATACGAAAAATTTGTAGTGATTTTGGTTAAAGTCATGGATTGAGAATGGGTCCTGACAGTGCATCATCAGATAATCCATTGTGCTTGAACATGTTGCATAAGTCCAGGAATTACCCAAGGTGAGCATGTTGGTCATCGTGTGGAAGTCCACTGAACTATAAAGAGGTCTGGATCATCTGGAGGATGGAATGCTTAATTTCAAAATTATTAGCAGGGACAACTGGTAGCCTAATGCTGGTGTAATATCCTCCAATCGTCGGCACCGCATAATCTCTAACGGTCCTGATTTCCCTATTTTCTTCCATGGTGTTTTGTAGCCGAGCTATAAATTTCCTAGCATCCTTTCGAATTTTCCTAAGAGTTCGTTCAATTTCAGGTTATAGAGGAAAGCAATCATAACTATTAGCTCTACGCATGCAAACATTTAAAAGTCCTTAGAAATTTTTTTTTTTTGGTTTTTCAATTTTTGAAAATTTTTTTATTTAATTATGAGAAAATTTAACTAACCTAAGTAAGGCTCTAAATATTTACACCGTAAATATTTACAAACTAGAATTACACCTAAGCATAATTTCACCGATATTAATTAACGACTAATTAAAACTTCCCCGGCAACAGCGTAAAAAACTTGACACGATCTAAACGAATTATCAGCAAGTGCACGGGTCGTACAAGTAATAATGAGATTTGAGTCCCGAGTTATCGTCCCACAGAGAAGTTGATTGCCTAATTAAGTACCGGTTAATCTTATCCTAAGTATATTCTAGCAAATTATGAATTTTAAGGGAGTGATCTACATGGCTAACAATACTAAAAATAATAAAAGCTATAAAATAAAGAAAATTAAATAGAGCTAAAATTACTTACAGAGCTTCAAGCAATTAAAGGCAAGTACCTACAAAAATAATTAAAACAGTTAAAAATTCATTAACGTAATTAAAATAAAGAGCAAATATGAAAATAACAAAACAAGATTAATTAAACTACAATTAAACTAACCTAAAATAAAATATGCTTGAAATTAAGCTAATTAATCAAAATGCAAATTAAACTAAACTAAAATTTAATGAAAATAAAATCCTAGGAAATTAAGAAAATAACTATAAAACTACATGTCTAAAATATTAATTCTAAATTACTCCTAATTATATCTAATTACTAATTTAACAATAAAATTTAACTAATGTATGATAACTATCTTTTGCATGATAAATTCTAAATTAATCCTAATGCATGATAACTTAACTAATGCATGATAAAATAGAAATGAACTAAGGACATAATTAAATCTAATTCATGAACTAATTAAGCTATTGACTATAACTAATCATGCAACTAAGTTTAGAATTTTACTCCTTAAGCTAACACATTAAATTGAAATTAGGCTATGCAAGAAAAATGGATTAATGCAAGAGTTGAATGCCAAACAAGGCCTTGGTCGGTTTGCAAGATGGCCAACTGTGCAAGTTTGCATGTCCAGGTCCCGTGTATGGCTTGCATTTCCAGGTTTGGTTGCAATCTTCTGCAACTTCCACCAACTCTAGCTCGATTCTGTGTACAGCCTCCTTCTGCAACTCAATACATCACGTTACCACATGCTTCAACCTATAATTTCTGGCCAGGCTTGCTCTCGGTTCATGCTCAGCTCCCATTCTCGGTTCTGTCTTGCACACAGTACAGCCCCTGCACGTCTCCAACTGCTTCAAGTTTTCATTCATCCGCAAGACAAGCAACTGCTCTCGGTTTGATCCAGATTTCTACCCATGTCGCTAGCAGTAACGTGCTCCAGCTTCTTCAGTTTGACAGCAGCCCGCACACGTCCTGCTCCTGCATTGCTGGCACCAACACCACGGACTTGCCACCATTCTGTTTCTGCCTTCAGTACTGTTAGGGCGAGAACTGGTATCACCACCTCCTGCAGCTGGGCTGCTGTTACCTCATTCCTTGCCCGACTAACATTTGTGTCGGCAACAACTGCTTACTGGTCATTGCAGCAGCTCATACTCCAGTCCATATGCAACCTTGTTCAATGCATCTTGCCAAGTAGCATATCAATTCTTTTCCTGCTATGCTCAGTAAAGCAGACCAGCAAACATTGTTAGAATACAAGTTTACAGCAGTAAATGAAGAACAAAAGAAAACTTAAAATAATTGAAAATAAAAACTAAACCAAATAAAGAAGATGAATAGTAAATAAATCACAAAACAGAAGAGAACAGAGGAAAGCTTTCTAGCTACTGCACACTCTTGTGTTCCATCTACACCGATCGGCAGCACTCCCCTTAGCTTTAGAAGTCACAGCCCCTTTACGGGTCAGCTGCTGGTTGTGCATCAGACAACACCTTGCTTCAACCGTCGATCATCCATCATCGTTCCACTTTGCAAATGGTACGGGAACAATGGAATGGCAGTCATCGATGAAGCATAGCAACCATCCAGCTCTCAATGAATGAGCAGTGAAAGAGACTAAAAATGAATAGGAGTCAGGAATAACTAAAAAGAAACAACACTTTGCATTAAAGAAATAACATGTAATCAAAAGCTAGTAAAATGGAAACTTTGGCAAACCGAGAGCAATAAAAAAAATATAGTTTTTTCAAATAAAAACATAAGCAATTTTTGCTTCAAAACTGAGAGCTACACTAGGAGACATGAGCTATCTATTAAAGCTTGAAAAACACAAGAACTGATTTTAACCAAACCGAGAAACATGAAATGGTATTGATTGCCATGAAAAATTATCCAAGACTAGGAAATGAAGAACATAAAAATGGAATGAACAGTAAAAATAGAAAATGGTTTTCGGGAAAAGCTTTTAAAAAATAAGGAAAAATAAAACTAACTAAAGCTACCTTAAATTCTACCCTAGACTACTTAACATTTTCAATTGCCATCATTATCTATTTATATACACACTTAGAGTACAATTGTAATTTTTCCTCCTAGATGAGTTGGCATTGTTTGGCCACTTGTCTTCACACCATTGGCTCTTTGAAAAGATATTTCAATGTCAGCTGTCTTCTTGTCCAATTGGATGTGCTAGGTGGCATGACTCGTGTTGTCTGCGTGTCCAATCTCGATTTTAGTCCAATTCCAGTCCATTTTCTACCAAAATTTTCCAAATTCATCCGAATTTAATTTATTTACAAACATGAGAATTTTAGTCAAAATGAGGGGATAATTAACAAAATAATTTGGGGATTAAAATAATTAATTAAGAAATTAAGCATAAATAATTCTATTTTTATAGAATTATCAACTGTAAATGAAGTCGACATTGCGTAAAGCTACCTCTAGCAGTCCGTAAAATTTCCTTACCTGGAATCACGTGCGAGCTTATCCTGTCTCGACTGTACCGGGCCTCTCAGTCCAATTCGCTCCAAACCAAGTCTACGGAGCTGCATATAACTACGTATTTGGGTTAGTTCTAATATACTTATCAGTATTTCACTTATACTGATCGAATCTAAAACACTAGGCCCATTTTAATTGATTAGGCCTGATTGCATCTTAATGGGCCTTGACCCATTTTCAGCCCGTTTCCACTTATTAAATCCCTATTTTGGGTCTATTAGGCTCTCAATACTCATTGGGCTTCATTCCAAACTCTTTGGATAACCCATATATCATTTATGACAATTAATTCAAAAATCCCAATATTATTAACTCAATGTGGAATTTAATCCGTAATTTGTAAAATAAATCTTTAATAGCGAATAATTACATAAATTGTCATAAATGAACTTTACTTACCCGAGATTATGCGATGATACGCAAATCGAAGTTCGATCGGGCTCACGTACACGATTTATCGTCAAATTGCACAATTTTATTTTTAATTTCATGTTAATTTCTGATCAAATGTAATTTAAATAAATTTTTTGAAAATCAAATTGGTCAATTTTAGCCTCTTACCGACTTACCCGAAGTCCGGTGTATCCCTAAAAAATCTTCCCCTTTTTCCTTTTTCTCTTTTTCTTCCTTTTTGCCTCTCTTTCTTGGCTGAACCGGTTCGATCCTGTTCAACCCTGTTCAGACCGATCAATTCAGCCCAGTTCTCTTCTTGTTGAACCGATCCATACCGATTCAAGCTTCCCCATCATCGTTCACAACATTTTCGACCGGTTCCCAACTCGTTTCTAGCGTCAATCGGTGTGCCTGCACTGGGGAAGTGTTTGGCTGCGGTCGGGGTCGGCCGAATCAGCGCCAGTGGCTGCCGATTTCTCTTCTCCTATCCGTGGCTATTCCTTCGCCGATCTGCTCTTTTCGGCGCCGGTAGGGCGCATCTCGGTGGCTGGATGATCGCGCGATGGTCTGCACTCTTCGTCGGCCCTTCATGTGGTCGTCTGGTCGCTGGTGCTCGTCCGGTGCGGAGGCCGATCCTCATTTCGCCCTTTCGCGTTTCTGTCTTCTTTTCCTTTCCGTTTTCAGATTCGTTTCTCTTTTTTTTTTTAATTTATAATTTAGTTTATTATTATTTTATTCACTATTATATTCTAAAAATCCCAAAAATATCTAAAAAATTATATTTTATTCTTTTAATCAATAATTAAATTTATTTGTCTTATTTCATCTTTTCGGTCTATTTTTTCAATATTTTCGGGATATTTACCGAGGTGAAAATTTTGATGCATTCCAATAAATTTATATCTTGATCAATTTAACTTGAAATTTAATTATTTCTTCGTTATTGATCAAGATTTCTCAATCTCATATTTTTAATAAAATTTTCTTGTCACGATTAATACCGAATTTCTATCTTTTGATCGTTTTACCCTTTTACACGTTTGGGATCAATTTATGCTTACTTTCCTTCTTGAACACTCACTCATTTCGTGTTTTAAATCCTTATCTCCAGTCTAAATCCCATTCGTTTAATTTGTGACCATTTTCAATCCTTTATAAGAAATTACGATATAATTTCGGGTCTTACAATGATATCTGCTATGATGATCAGGGAATGGGATTTGTTGGAGCAGTTCGTCGAACTCTAGATCAAAGTTAAAGAGGTAGAGATTGGATTTTTGGCTAGCCTACGAATAGAGCCTAGGATCATGGATCAGATTAGAACTGGGCAGCGCAGTGATCAGAGGCTGATAGATATGGTTAGCTAAGCTGAGCAGACTTCACAGACTTCGCAGTCGGATCTCACAATCAGTGAGGATGAATTATTGAGATTCAAAGGATAGATTTGTGTACTTGACGATGATACCCTGAAGAGACAGATACTAAGAGAATCCCACTGCTCGCGATACACCATGCACCCAGGGAGTACTAAAATGTACCGAGATTTGAGAAAGGTGTACTGGTGGAGTGGTATGAAGCGAGATGTGGCAGATTATGTGGCCAAATGTTTAGTGTTCCAGCAAGTGAAAGCTGAGCATCGAAAGCCCGGAGGATTATTACAGCCTTTACATGTGCCTACATGGAAATGGGAGCATGTCACCATGGACTTTATTATGGGTTTACTGAGGACCTGGAGAGGTCGTGATGCAGTATGGGTCATAGTGGATAGACTGACAAAAAGTGCCCACTTCCTTGCCATCAAGAGCACAGATACTGTGGATGCCTTAGCCTTGTCAGTGAGATAGCTAGATTACATGGGGCTCCAATGAGTATTACTTCTGACAAAGATTCTCGATTTACTTCCAGATTTTGGACTCAGTTTCAGGAGTCCATGGGATCTCGATTGAGTTTTAGTACCTCCAACCATCCTAAGACAGATGGTCAGTCAAAGAGGACTATTCATACCCTAAAGAATATGTTGAGGGCGTGTATGATGGATTTTAATGGATCATGGGATGATCACCTGCCCATAGCAGAGTTTACGTATAATAACAGCTATCATGTGAGTATTGGAACGGCACCTTTTGAGGCTCTATATGGTAGGAGGTGTAGATCCCCTGTAGCTGAGGAAGAAGTGAGTGACAAAAAGATAAATTCTCTCAAACTTGTTGAACAGGCTGTACAGAGTGTGAAGCTCATATGTGACAGATTACGAGTTGCACAGAGTAGACAGAAAAGCTACACGGATGTGCGTAGATGTCCACTCGAGTTTGATATTGGTGATGCAGTATTCTTGAAGATATCACCGAGTAAGGGTATCATGAGGTTTGGAAAGAAAGGGAAATTGAGTCCTCGATACATAGGCCCCTTTGAGATTCTTGAGAGGGTGGGAGAGGTAGCCTACAGGTTGGCATTACCCCTATAGATGTCTGGAATACACAACGTCTTCCATGTAGCTATGTTGAGGAAGTACCACCCAGACCCTTCTCATGTCATAGAGTATGAAGAGATGGACATACAAGAGGACATGAGCTACACTGAAGAACCTGTCTGGATCCTTGATAAGAAAGAGAAAGTGCTTCGGACTAAAAGCATCCCATTAGTGAAAGTTCTGTGGAAACATCACTCAATAGAAGAGGCAACTTGGGAATTGTAAAGTCTCATGAAGGAGAAGTACCCCCATGTATTTGACAAGTCGAGTTGAATTTTACATACACCAAATTACAACTCTCATAAATGGGGTATACAAAATACACCAAATTCTTTTAAGGTGGGAAGGATGTGAGAACTGTGAATTTTGTATACCCCATTTATGAGAGTTGTAATTTGGTGTATGTAATTATGATATGTTAATGTACACGCAAGTTTTAAACATGATGAAGTATATGAAGAAAATATTTTTAAGTCTTGAATGTGTAAGGATTGAAATATGGACTATGAGGTAGATTTTGAAAAGTTTTACATTGAGTTTTTTACAAATTGGTGCAGCAGCAGTATAATCTGTGAAGGCCAGATCGATCTCCAAGGATGAGAGATCGATCTCTTGGCTCCAGAGTGCAAAAAATGTGCAAGAACTGATAGGTAGATCGATCTCTAATAGAAGAGGATCGATCTCCTTATGATTCTGTAACGAAAGAGATCGATCTCATGAGGAAGGAATCAATCTCAAAATGATTCTGTAAAGGAGAAGATCGATCTCCCCAAAGAGCAAATTGCAGATCGATCTCGTGAAGCATTATGTAAACTAGAGATCGATCTCATAATTGGAGCAGATCGATCTCATAAAGCCATTAAGAGATCGATTTCACCCCACGACAGATCGATCTCCTTGGCATAAAATTAACCCAAATCATCCCCAAATTCAAATGCAGATCGATCTCCTACCCTCGGCCTATATAAGGACCCCTTTGTTTTCCTGGAAATCAATTTCTCTCTCTCCCAAATCACCATTTTTGAACCCTAGCTTTCTCTCCCCTCCAAAATACCCATTTTCGTCCAAAATCAAAGGTTGTGGCAAGAAAGAAAGTTGTTCCTCATCAAAAGGAGAACAACATACTTGGAAATCGAAGACGGATTGAATCAAGGCAAGAGTTAAGCACTCTGCAAGTTTTAGGTAATTTTCTAAACCTCGATCTTTGATTTTGAAGTAATCTTTAGTGATTGTGAGAATGGGCATTGTAATGAAATAGTTGGAAAATGATTAGGGATTGATGAAACTATGATTTTGTTGGAGCAGAGATGTTATTATGCAATTGTGGTAATTTTTGGAATTATGGCTATAAATTGGAATTGAGACAATGTGGTGAATTTAGCATGGAATATGGTATGAGAAATGTAGGATTGTGAGATGTAGTGGACGAGTATGTGAATTGTGATAAAGTTATGAGAATTGAATAATTTGATGTCACGACTCAATTCCATTCTCTTTAACCGAAAATCACTGAAAATTTTTCGTGTTTTATTGTTACCTTACCCGGTCGTGAACTAACTCACCACATACTGTTGGGCTGTGAGTCGATAATAAACACCACATCTCATTCATTCTCAATTAATTAAGACGATGTCATACATGTGCATTTAATCGTGTACTCATACGAATACATGTTTTACTAACATCTACATCCCCCATAAGTACAACTCAAAAGAATACTGTGCTTTTACATTGTTTAGATACACAAAGAATCACTGTGTGTATACCTCTTAGCGATGGAGATGCAGCGGAGTCCGAAATAATACGCCTCAGTCCTCACTGGGCTACTATGCACGCTCTGTAGGGGGGAAAATAGAGTGGGATGAGCAACCACACGCTCAGTAAGGCAATAATGCAAGCATGGTAGATAACTACTCTATCTACATGCTGATAGTGTTATGCATAAATCATTTATAGTAGGAGCATGAGGAATAAAACTATGCCATATGAGTATACATATATATCATGTATCAAAGTCATGTAATATTGGCATATAAAACATGGTAAAACATCATGTATAAATCATCTCATGCTCGATCTCATTTCAATTCATAAAAAGGGCAATTCATTAAGAAACCTCCTTTTTAAAACCCACGTCATAAAACTCTTTCTCATCACATACAATCACATCACATCAATTCACAATCACAACCTCATTTTCATTTCACAATTCAAATCCCCGAGGCTCGACCCCTCCTTCGGGTCTACCATAAATAATCACAATCACACTTAGAGATTCAAAATCATGTGGTAGTAAGTAAATCAAGCAAGGAGACAGGTTACTATATCTCAAGTGACTATGATGGCCAATCGTCACATATCATCCCAGACCACACGGGTTCCGGTGTGCGGGGTATCATGCTGGCACGAAGGTGGGTTAGTTCTCCGCCAGACTTTCTCAAATCAAGTAACCACCACGCGGTACATCGTACTCCATGTGATATACACGGTACATCGTACTCCGCGGACCCATAACATGGTTGGGGGTGCCTGCCATAGGTCTTATCTACCCCATGCCCAGTGTAACCTTTATAGTCTCTAGAGCGCGTGGGAGTAACCTCAATACCAGGTCCTAGCCCCTCATGGCCTTGCTCGCCCCTATTGGGTTCCCTGATCCAGGTCCTAGCCCCTCACCCTCACCCCACCTAAGAGGTCTGTCAGGCCTGTTGGGTTCCCTGGATGGATTAAGTCAGGTCCTAGCCCCTCACCCTCACCTCACCTCACCTAAGAGGTCTGTCAGGCCTGTTGGGTTCCCTGAGTTCATCTGTATCTCTCACCACGGCCTCATACATACCACAGTGTGAAAACCAGCGCGAGCTACGCTCTAGCGCAAATTCATGCATCAAAACTAATCACTTCGTACGAGCAACGCTCTGGTACGGCATTTATGCATAAAATATGAAGAAACCATGTACGAGCATAGCTCCAGTACAGTTATATGCATAAGAAAAACCACTCAAATCCACGTACGAGCATAAGCTCCAGTACGGTTTATAAACATCATCACAATTCAATTTCAAAGTGCGAGCTAAGCTCAAGCACGTTTCACACAAGTGAAAACATAGAAGTCTCGCGCGAGCGAGGCTCTAACGCGAATTATATCTCATACACGCGATAGGCGGCTTACATGCATTCAAAACATCTCATAATATGCTTAGTGCCTCATATGGGCTATTTCACAACATCATTCAAGTACTAGCCAGCCGATCCTTTTATTTGCTCAAATCAAAGCATTGTGTTTTGTAAAAGCATTCAAAACACATGATTTATGCAATTATTAGCCTTACTATCTGATAATTCTATATTTTTAGAATTATTTGTGCTTAATTTCCTAATTATTTATTTAAATCCCCAATTTATTTTGTTAATTATCCCCTTTATTTAATTAAAATTCTCATGTTTGCAGATAAATCAAATCCGGATGAATTTTGAATATTTCGGTAGAAAATGGACCGAAATTGGGCTAAAATCGAGATTGAGCCACGCGGACAACACGAGTCATGCCACCGAGCACATCCAATTGGACAAGAAGACCGATGACATGGACATATCTTTTCGAGGAGCCAATGGTGTGAAGACAAGTGGCCAAAAAAAAATGCCAACTCATCAAGGATGTGAAAATTACCATTTTACCCCTAGTGTGTTTATAAATAGGAAAGGATGACAATTGAAAGTGTTATGTAATTTTTAGGAGTAGGAGTAGTGTAATGTAGTTAGGAGTAGTGTTAGGATAGTTTGATTTTTTTCAAGCTTCTTTTCCCGTTTAACTCCCATTTAGTTTTACTATTCACAAACAATTTCCATTGTCATCTTTTCAAGCTTTTTAATATAGTTTTCATTCTCTTGACAGCCACCCTTTCCATCATTTTCATGCTTCTCGGTTTGGTGTATTTCAAGCTCTTTTATTTTTCAAGTTCTAGTTTACATAGCATATTGTCCTAGTGTAGTCCTCGGGTTAGCATTCATGACTGGATTTCTTAATTTATTTTCCCACTCTTCGTTCAATCGGGTTTGCGATTCACTGTGTTTCTCACTGCCGAGCATTGTGTAACAGCAGTAGAGGAGGGAGAAGCCGGTGACAGTGGCCATCTCCCTCAGCTATTTAACTGTTGTGGTGCAGATCGGAGAAGCAGCAGCCAGCATCCCGAAAGCAGCAGCAAGCTGCCCGAGAGCCATCCTCTGTTTTCCTCTGTGTTGTGAAAATATTTACTGTTCATATTTGTGTTGTTTGTAGCCTTCATTTCTCATCAATTCCTGCTGGAGGAGTGAGGCTCGGGTTACTGTCAAGCTGCTGAGGGCTGTAGCAAAGCAGAAGCACTGAACCAAGTAGCCTGGAGCAGTTGGCAGCCTGCAACCGAGACAGGACCTGGACGAGCAGGTTTGGGCAGGTTGGCGTGTTGGTGTTTGCTTGTTGATTAATGATAATGTGAAGCTGTGTTGAGTGCAGGAAATGTGAAGCACACGGAACCGAGCAGAGTTGGTGAGCCTGGCAGAACCGAGAGCAGCACCCCGTGTAGCAGGAACTAGAACTAAAACCGAGTATGGCAGATTGCCAAAACTGTGAAAGCCTGGTGTAGCTGGGAACCAGAACCCGAGGCAGCAGCAACCCGTGAAGCATGCACCAGCAGCGGACCAGAGGACAACGGAAGCAGCGGACCAGCGGGCAACAACAGCTACCACACCGAGCCTTACCTGGAATGAAATGCAAATGATGCATGAACAGTAAAGGGAGGGAGATGTTTAAAATTGTTAAGGCTTGTTTGGCATCTCACTTTAGTGGATTAATTCATTTTTTTTTATGCATTTTGGTTAGATTAATTTCAATGTTTTTAGTTAGCTTAGTTAGATTAATTTCAATGCATTAGTTTAACTTAGATTTAATTTGAGTACTAAGTAATTTTCAATCTAGTATTAGGAGTAGTGCTTAAAATTAATTTAGATAAACTCATGCATTTTGATTAAGTAGTTTAATTGCACTTTTAGATTAGTTTAATTTTAGTTTAATTAATCTTGCTTCGTTATTTCCATATTTGCTTTTAATTTTAATTGCGTTAATTAGTTTAACTGTTTTAATTTCTTTTGTAGGTTTTTTATTTTAATTGCTTGGAGTATTGTAAGTACTTCTTGCTCGGTTTTATTTCCTTTAGTTTTTATTATTTTATTGCTTTCGGTATTTTCAATTCTAGCTATGTAGATCACCCCCTTAATTTCATAATTTGCTAGAATATACTTAGGGTAAGAATAACCGGTATTTAATTAGGCTAGTCAACTTCTCTGTGGGACGATAACTCGGGACTCAAAATCCCATTATTACTTGTACGACCCGTGCACTTGCGGATATATACCCTTAGGGCTCGTCAAGTTTTTGGCGCCGTTGCCGGGGAGGTCTTAATTAGCCATTAGTTAATATCGGTGAAATTATGCTTAGGTGTAATTCTAGCTTGTAAATATTTAGAAGTTTAATCTAGACTAGTTAAAAAAAAAATTAAAATGAAAAAAAAATTGAAAAATCTAAAAATTCAAAAAAAAAATTTCTAAGGACTTTTAGATGTTTGCATGCGTAGAGCCGGGAGTTAAGATAGCTTTCCTTTAGATCCTGAAATCGAACGAACTCTTAGAAAAATTCGAAAGGATTCTAGGAAATTTATAGCTCCGCTGCAAAGCATCTTGACAGAAAATAGGAAAATTAAGACAGTCGGAGATTATACAATGCCGACTATTGAAGGGTATTATTCCGGCATTAGGCCACCAGCTGTCCATGCAAACAATTTTGAAATTAAGCCCGCAATCATCCAGATGATCCAAACTTCTCTACAGTTCAGTGGGCTTCCTTACGATGACCCACATGCTCACCTTGGGCAATTCTTGGACTTGTGCAACACATTTAAATATAATGGATTATCTGACGATGCTGTTAGGCTTAGATTATTCCCCTTCTCACTTAGGGATAGGGCGAGACACTGGTTGACCTCTCTTCCTCCGGGATCAATTTCCACATGGGATGAGTTAGCCCACCAATTTCTAGCTAAATTCTTTCCTCCTTCTAAACTAGCCCAACTTCATAGCAATATATCTTCCTTTGCCCAGTACGACTTTGAATCTCTTTATGAAGCATGGGAACGATATAAGGAGATTCTTAGGAAGTGCCCTCACCACGGCCTACCTCTATGGCTTCAAGTCTAAACTTTCTACAATGGACTTACAAGCCAGAATAGGACCATAGTGGACGCTGCTTCGGGTGGAGCCTTGATGTACAAAACAGAGGAGGAGGCTTACGAGTTGCTAGACAAAATGGCGGCTAACAACTATCAATGGTCCTCGGAGAGGCAAATGCCAAAGAAGCCGGCAAGTATTTATGAGCTCTACACGATGTCCACCTTGACTTCTCAGATAGCCAATCTTACAAAGAAGGTGGAGTCGCTCAGTACCCAGTATAATCCTCCCACCAGTCCTAATCCGATTTATTCTGTCCAAAGTCCTTTTCTTTCCTGCGAGCTATGTAGTGGTACCCACTCTGTAGATAGGTGTCCGCTCAACTTAGAATCGGTTCAGTATGTTGCCCCTTCTCAAACGCAACAAAACAACCATTTTTCAAACACCTACAACTCAGGGTGGAGGCACCATCATAACTTCTCCTGGAGCCAAAACCAAGGGCAACCTTCTAACTCTAGATCTATAGAACCCCCTAGTTTTCAAACTCCACCGGTTCAGGTACCACCACAGCCGCAAATTCCTTATCACTCGCCTCATCAACCATCCCCACTTCAATTTCAATCTCATCCATCACCACCACCACCACCACCACCACTCATGCAGCCCCAATTCTACCACACACCAGCAGCTGAGAAGAAGCCTACATTAGAGGAGATGTTCACGACTATCCTGCAAGATCAAGCTGCTTCACTTAAGAACTTAGAAGTTCAGGTTGGACAAATAGCTAGCGCTCTTAGCCAACATCCTCAAGGGACCCTTCCTAGTAATACTGAAGTTAATCATGATAAGCAAATGGAGGGTAAGGAACATGTTAGATCTATCACCCTTAGGAGTGGCGGAGAGCTAGATGAGCCACAAGTCAAGTCCCAACCTGAACAGCACATAGTTGAAGAACACATAGGTTCTAACGAAGCAGCTCAGAAAGAGCAGGAACATCAGGATCGGGCTGCAATAGGCGCTTCTTCATCTATACCTTCTTCTTATTCATTGCCTTCCTCGCCCTCTGATGCTACAAAGTTGACGATGAGAGTCCAAGATCAGGAAGTAAAGTTTAATGTTTTCAAACCTGTGAAGCTCCCTGATGACTCTCAAGAGTGTTTTAAGATAGAGATTGAGGAGAATATAAGGCTTAAGCATATAATATCTGAGAGAAAGAAGGAAGTAGATATGGCTCAGGAGGAGTTAACTGTCAATACCCTGTCACCACTTTGGATGACCCTCCTACTCTTCGCCCTGCTGCTGAGTGTTGTCTTCTTCAGCTGCATTTGAAGTGGCTGTCTTTTCATGTTCACTTTGTATATAGTTCTTTTTCTTTTCGGCTGTTTCTTTCGTTGTTTATTTTACAGGTTTCTTTTCTCGTTTTATGCTTTCAATCAAAGCTTCGATTGTTCATCAACATCAGAAAGGGGAGTACTCTGTTCTTGAGCTTAAATTCTTATATTATCTGCACACTGAGGACACTGTGCACTTTAAGTTTGGGGGAGGGGATATTATTTGAGCAATTTTGTGAAAAATTGGAAAAATTTTCAAAATTTTTTTCGAAAATCTGAGAAGGAATTTTCAAAATTTTTTCGATAATATGAGCTTAAATTGCTTGATTTTGGGATGATTTAGTGCTTAGCATGTAGTTTTCCCATATTCCAATGATATGACCCCATGATTTAGTCTGACTTTGATTGAATGAGAAGCATTATTATAGGAAAAGCATGAAGTTGAGTTCTTGAATTTGTCTTAATTCGGATTGTGATTTCCTCATCTTATGCACATGTCATGTCATAAATCGGTATATTTATTTAGAGAAAGCTTATGTGTACATAGTATTGCATTTGTTCAGTTGATTTTGTGCATCATATTCTAGAATTTGTTTGATCTAATCTCGAGGTGAAATATTAGATCACACTTGATTAGGGAGATGACTTAGGCCATCTTTGGATCGTTTGAGCCTTTCTAGCTATCCTTGTACATATTCTACCCCTAGTCACCCATTTGGGCCAAATAAGCTTTTCTCTGTAAATACACCTGCTTAATTTTTCTTAGCTTAAATACTTTTTCCTATCCCTTACCCCGAAAGCATGAAAAGTCATTGGATATATTGTGAGCTGTATGGGTATTAAGTGATTGTGAAGGAGTGTGTAAAAAAAATAAAAATAAAAATAAAAAAAAGAAAGAAAGAATGACGAAAAAAAAAAGAGAGAGAGAAAAAGAACAAGAAAAAAAAATGCTTAGTGAAATAAATAAGTTTGGGGGAAATGATTAGAGCTCTTACATTAAGATCCTAGAAGTAATGCATGTTAAGGGGTAATTAAACCTAAATCGACTTTATCATACCTTAGCCCCAGCGTTACATTACAAGCTTAATGAAGTCCTATTAATCTTTGGTTAAGTGTGACTACATTAGTGGAGAGAGAAGTGAAAAGCAAACTTATGGGAATGATCACATGTCATTGACTTTGCATTCACTATGTTGCATAATCTGATCCGGATAATGTAATGTGAAGTGACTTAGACATCTTTCACACACTCACGAGGAGTCCAATTTGGGTTAGGACTTATGATTGAATAATTCTAAGTGTTGGACTTGTAATTGTGAGTCTTTGATTTCATAGTCTGTACTTTTTCTTTGAGGATGATATTGGGGAAATTATTATGTTTTTGTACTTGTCATTCATACAATCATTTTGTTTTGCTTGAGGACAAGCAAAAACTCAAGTTTGGGGGTGTGATAATTCTATATTTTTAGAATTATTTGTGCTTAATTTCCTAATTATTTATTTAAATCCCCAATTTATTTTGTTAATTATCCCCTTTATTTAATTAAAATTCTCATGTTTGCAGATAAATCAAATCCGGATGAATTTTGAATATTTCGGTAGAAAATGGACCGAAATTGGGCTAAAATCAAGATTGAGCCACGCGGACAACACGAGTCATGCCACCGAGCACATCCAATTGGACAAGAAGACCGATGACATGGACATATCTTTTCGAGGAGCCAATGGTGTGAAGACAAGTGGCAAAAAAAAAATGCCAACTCATCAAGGATGTGAAAATTACCATTTTACCCCTAGTGTGTTTATAAATAGGAAAGGATGACAATTGAAAGTGTTATGTAATTTTTAGGAGTAGGAGTAGTGTAATGTAGTTAGGAGTAGTGTTAGGATAGTTTGATTTTTTTCAAGCTTCTTTTCCCGTTTAACTCCCATTTAGTTTTACTATTCACAAACAATTTCCATTGTCATCTTTTCAAGCTTTTTAATATAGTTTTCATTCTCTTGACAGCCACCCTTTCCATCATTTTCATGCTTCTCGGTTTGGTGTATTTCAAGCTCTTTTATTTTTCAAGTTCTAGTTTACATAGCATATTGTCCTAGTGTAGTCCTCGGGTTAGCATTCATGACTGGATTTCTTAATTTATTTTCCCACTCTTCGTTCAATCGGGTTTGCGATTCACTGTGTTTCTCACTGCCGAGCATTGTGTAACAGCAGTAGAGGAGGGAGAAGCCGGTGACAGTGGCCATCTCCCTCAGCTATTTAACTGTTGTGGTGCAGATCGGAGAAGCAGCAGCCAGCATCCCGAAAGCAGCAGCAAGCTGCCCGAGAGCCATCCTCTGTTTTCCTCTGTGTTGTGAAAATATTTACTGTTCATATTTGTGTTGTTTGTAGCCTTCATTTCTCATCAATTCCTGCTGGAGGAGTGAGGCTCGGGTTACTGTCAAGCTGCTGAGGGCTGTAGCAAAGCAGAAGCACCAAACCAAGTAGCCTGGAGCAGTTGGCAGCCTGCAACCGAGACAGGACCTGGACGAGCAGGTTTGCGCAGGTTGGCGTGTTGGTGTTTGCTTGTTGATTAATGATAATGTGAAGCTGTGTTGAGTGCAGGGAATGTGAAGCACACGGAACCGAGCAGAGTTGGTGAGCCTGGCAGAACCGAGAGCAGCACCCCGTGTAGCAGGAACTAGAACTAAAACCGAGTATGACAGATTGCCAAAACTGTGAAAGCCTGGTGTAGCTGGGAACCAGAACCCGAGGCAGCAGCAACCCGTGAAGCATGCACCAGCAGCGGACCAGAGGACAACGGAAGCAGCGGACCAGCGGGCAACAACAGCTACCACACCGAGCCTTACCTGGAATGAAATGCAAATGATGCATGAACAGTAAAGGGAGGGAAATGTTTAAAATTGTTAAGGCTTGTTTAGCATCTCACTTTAGTGGATTAATTCATTTTTTTATGCATTTTGGTTAGATTAATTTCAATGTTTTTAGTTAGCTTAGTTAGATTAATTTCAATGCATTAGTTTAACTTAGATTTAATTTGAGTACTAAGTAATTTTCAATCTAGTATTAGGAGTAGTGCTTAAAATTAATTTAGATAAACTCATGCATTTTGATTAAGTAGTTTAATTGCACTTTTAGATTAGTTTAATTTTAGTTTAATTAATCTTGCTTTGTTATTTCCATATTTTCTTTTAATTTTAATTGCGTTAATTAGTTTAACTGTTTTAATTTCTTTTGTAGGTTTTTTATTTTAATTGCTTGGAGTATTGTAAGTACTTCTTGCTCGGTTTTATTTCCTTTAGTTTTTATTATTTTATTGCTTTCGGTATTTTCAATTCTAGCTATGTAGATCACCCCCTTAATTTCATAATTTGCTAGAATATACTTAGGGTAAGAATAACCGGTATTTAATTAGGCTAGTCAACTTCTCTGTGGGACGATAACTCGGGACTCAAAATCCCATTATTACTTGTACGACCCGTGCACTTGCGGATATATACCCTTAGGGCTCGTCACTATCCCTTTTTCATAAAATCCACTTCAAATCCAAAACCACGCGTATACCCATCATCTTTCACGAATACCATCAACATTTATTTGAGCAATCATGCATTTCATAAAAACACCCGATATTCACCCACAAGTTCAAAGTACGAGCAGCTACCTCTATATACTCACAAAATTCCCTTACCTGGAATCGCGATGCGTGATTCCACTTCCTTAAGCTGCTTACTCGTACGGTTCGGTACGCCTTCAACGAACTCTTCGGGGACTGCATAAAATCGTATCCCGCATTATATTCGATTCATACAATGCAACCCTTGCGCTTGCTATAGTCAATTTAACCTATAGCCTCTATTAACGCTTATATGGCCTCGTTTCATTACTTTACCCATAACTCGAGTCTATGGATCTTCTTAGGCCTATTAACTTATTCAAAATCGATGTTAAATAGACATTAAGCTCATAGTGTTCATATTCCATGAATTCCCTCACTATGGCATTTATCAATCATATACATATCCATTTTCACAATTCCTCCAACTCACCAAGTAATTCCATCTAACCATCTAGAATCATAAACATTACCCCAATAACAACTTTAGCATGCCATAAACCATAAGCTCATTCAATCCCACATATCTTCACATTATACCCATTTTAGATTTCTAGGTCACACCAATTCCACTACATTCCTAGGTAGTTTATCCATCAATACTCATACCAATCAACTCCAAAATCAATTAAATAGCTAATGCATTTGGATTGGAGTGTTAGAATCTTACCAATATGATTTCTCTTCTTGCTCCAATTGGTAATGCCCTCAACTCCTTCAATTCCAAAAATGGGAAAATGCCCTCTCATTATGTTGTTCTCCTCTTTGATAGGAACAACTTTGCCTCTAATGATCTCTCTCCAAATCTCACTGAAAATGGCTGATTTTAGAGAGGGAAAGTTGGGTTTTTGGGTTGAAAATGGGAGGTTCCGAGATTTCCAGATTTTTAGCTCTCCTTATATAGAAATGACTTGAGGAGATCGATCTGGTCCAAGAGGAGATCGATCTGGTCCCTTAAAATCCCTCTTTTTCACGGCATTTTTAAGCCTGAGATCGATCTGTCGAAGCAATGAGATCGATCTGTCTAGGCATGAGATCGATCTGTCGAAGCATGAGATCGATCTGAGATCGATCTGCTCCCAAACAGAGAGCTAAGGAGATCGATCTGGGTGCTTAGGGATCGATGTTTCCACTACAGAATGCTTGGCAGATCGATCTGGCTCCATTGGAGATCGATCTGCTCTATTCTTTCGCCCAAATAAGAGCATTCTGGCTCTCCCAGATCGATCTCTCATCCTAGGAGATCGATCTGGACCTCATGTTTTCCAGATTTCCTGCAGTTTCATTGCTCAACTCATACCAACACATCCTTAATCTATTGCCATGGCCATTTTCTCATCCATCCACCTTTATAACTTGAAAATGGCATCCATTCATACCTTATGCACATTGAAACTTGTGTGCATTCATTGTATATTCAAAGGTATGCAACATAAAACCAAATGGAAACATAACTCCATTCCATTTTACCACATTACTCATCTTGAGTCTCAATCACATCCCTCACTTGCCAGAATTCATTTCTTCATATTCATACTCAATGAAACTTGTATGTACGTTAAAATTCATCTTACACATACATACATTAAATCCATAGACTTACATCAATCATACTTTACATTACAAGTCCATACATATTATTTGATCCAATTATTCACATTACCATTATACATATATGAGGTCTTACATTCTCCCCTCCTTCAAGGAATTTGGTCCTCCAAATTAGAACCAAGTCACTCTTCAAAAAGTTGGGGGTACTTCTCCAGTATCAAGTTCTCCAATTCCCACGTGGTCTCTTCCGCCGTGTGGTGTTGCCAAAGAACTTTCACCAAGGGAATTGTCTTATTCCGCAACACTTTCTCTTTCCTGTCCAATATCCGAACCGGCTTCTCAACATACGTCATACTCTCATGGAGCTCCAACGGCTCATATCTTATCACGTGTGCCGGGTCCGGGTGATACTTCTGAAGCATCGAGAAGTGGAAGACGTTGTGGACATTTGCCAAGTCCGGTGGCAATGCCAATCTATACGCCTTATCTCCCACTCTCTCAAAAATCTTGAAGGATCCGATATACCTAGGGCTCAGCTTGCCCTTCTTACCAAATCTCATAATACCCTTCGATGGTGATACCCTCAGAAACACCGACTCACCCTCATCAAACTCCAGTGGTCTTCGTCTCTTGTCAGCATAACTCTTTTGTCGGCTCTGAGCTGTCCGTAATCTCTCACATATCAACTGGACGTCCTCAGATGCCTGCTGCACTAAGTTCGGAGCGAAAATTTTTCTGTCACCAACCTCTTCCCATCCAATGGGGGAACGGCATCTACGCCCGTATAATGCCTCATAGGGTGCCATCCCGATACTAGCATGATAGCTATTATTATAAGCGAACTCGGCTAACTGCAGGTGGTCATCCCAGGAGCCTCTATAATCCAGCACACATGCTCTCAACATATCCTCGAGGGTCTGTATAGTCCTCTCTGACTGCCCATCTGTCTGAGGATGAAAAGCGGTGCTAACACTCAGTCGGGTCCCCAGCGCTTCCTGAAAATGTTCCCAGAAATGGGAAGTGAAGCGGGCATCCCTATCAGAAACAACGCTCACTGGTACACCATGTAGCCGTACTATCTCTCGGATATACAGGTTCGCCAACTGACTCAGTGTATCGGTAGCTCTCATAGCTAAGAAATGGGCGGACTTAGTCAATCGGTCCACAATAACCCATATGGCATCATGACCTCTACGGGTCCTCGGCAACCCCATCACAAAATCCATGGTGACATGCTCCCACTTCCATGTCGGTATCGGTAGAGGCTGCAATAATCCTGCAGGCTTCTGATGCTCTACCTTCACTTGCTGACAAACGAGACACTTAGCGACATATTCAGCGATGTCTCTCTTCATTCCAGACCACCAATAAACCTTTCGAAGGTTTTGATACATCTTGGTACTTCCCGGATGTATCATATACTTCGATGAGTGAGCCTCTGATAAAATCATTCTCCTGATCTCAGGATCCCTGGGAACGCATACTCTGCCTCTGAACCTCAATAAGCCATCAGCACTCTGCTCAAAATCAATACCCACACCTATCTGTATCTGCCTCAGCCAATCGATACACCGTCGATCGCTCTGCTGGGCTTGCCGAATACGGCCAATCAACTCTGGCTCTAGTCTCAAACTAGCCATGATCTCAAGTCTCTCAGATCCAGGTGGGGTTACATCCAAACTGAGGTTCGCAAAGTGTTCTAACAATTCATGTTCCCGTACCATCATATAAGACACCAACCCAAGGTTCTTTCTACTCAAAGCATCGGCAACTACATTTGCCTTACCCGGGTGGTACATGATTTCACAATCATAGTCTTTCAGGAGTTCGAGCCATCTCCTCTGTCTCATATTCAGTTCTTTCTGCGAGAACAGGTACTTAAGGCTCTTATGATCTGTGAACACCTGAAATTTCTCACCATAGAGATAGTGGCGCCATATTTTCAAAGCAAATACTGCAGCCGCCAACTCCAAATCATGTGTCGGGTAGTTCCTCTCATGATCTTTCAACTGTCTAGATCCATAGGCAACTACCTTCCCATCCTGCATAAGCACACAGCCCAGTCCCTGGTGTGATGCATCCGTATACACCGAGAATCCTCCTGAGCTGGTAGAATGGTGAGAACTGGAGCAGTCGTCAATCGACGCTTAAGCTCCCCAAAACTCCTCTCACATGCCTCATCCCATGTAAACTTAACATCTTTACACGTGAGGCGTGTCAACGGAGCAGCTAGTCTGGAGAAACCCTCTACAAATCTCTGATAATATCCTGCCAATCCCAGGAAACTTCTGATCTCAGTTACTGTCTTGGGCTGTTCCCACTGCACAACTGCCTCTATCTTGGATGGATCCACTGATACCCCATCCTTAGACACAACATGCCCCAGAAATGAGATCTGTTCCAACCAAAAGTTACACTTGCTGAGTTTGGCATACAATTCTCTCTCTCGGAGGGTCTGCAGAACTATCCTCAAGTGCTCCTCATGATCTTCCCTGGACTTGGAATACACCAAAATGTCATCTATGAAAACAATCACAAACTTGTCCAGGTATGGCTTGAATACATCATTCATCAATGCCATAAATTCTGCGGGAGCATTCGTCAATCCGAATGGCATCACCAAAAACTCGTAGTGGCCATAACGGGTACGAAATGCTGTCTTGGGTACATCTCCACTCCTGATCCTCAACTGATGGTACCCTGACCACAGATCTATCTTAGAAAATACTTCGGCTCCCTGGAGCTGATCCAACAAATCATCGATTCTTGGAAGAGGGTACTTGTTCTTAATGGTGGCCTTATTCAACAACCGGTAATCTATACACAGTCGGAGGCTTCCATCCTTCTTCCTTACAAATAGAACCGGTGCTCCCCAAGGTGAGACACTCGATCTAATAAACCCCTTCTCCAACAACTCTTGCAGCTGTTTCTTCAGCTCTTCTAATTCTATCGGAGCCATGCTATAGGGTGGCTTCGATATCGGCTCTGTACCAGGCACTAACTCAATGTAAAATTCCATTTCCCTTTCAGGTGGTAGTCCTGGTAATTCATCTGGAAAGACATCAGGGTAATCCGTAATTACGGGTATGTCTTTCAATTCCGGGTGTGCCTCATCTATATCGACCACTTATGCAATTAACCCTTCACATTATCCTCTCTGTCGTTAGTAACATAAACCATCACTCCACATTCATCATTTATCATAAACAATAAATTTATCTCTCAAGCAATATGCATTTAAAATCATACTCCTTTATTTACAACAACCATGCTAGTTTCATATCATTTCTTTTCATCAAAGTTTACAATAAGATTGTCTAATCCTGAAAACATCAATGTTTTGGCATGACAATCCATCACAACACGATTGGTAGCCAACCAATCCATTCCCAAAATTACATCAAAATCATTCATATTCAATAAAATCAGATTGGCTATCATTTCCTTCCCCTCTATCTTTAATTTACAATCCCTACATACATGCTCAGTCAATTGACTATCATTCATGGGTGTGGAAATCATCAACATTTTATCCAACAATGTTGGTTTCACATATTTCAATAATGTATATGCAAAGGAAGGTGATATGAAAGAATGCGTGGCACCAGGATCAAATAATACCAATGCTTCTAAATCAAAGATTCGGATGGTACCTTTAATCACATCCGTCGATGCGTCTACAGTGTCCTGGTCCAGTGCATGTACTCTTTCTCTGCTCACACCCACAGCCTGTTTCCCTTTTCCCTCAGCTGTAGCCCTCCTCTTCGGGGCTACTGTCTCAACTGGAGCTCCCTCAGGCTCCTTGTCCTTCTGTGGGGCAACCTCAATCATTTCAGTGCAGTACCTCGATATATGCCCTGGCCTCCCACACCTAAAACACGAAATAGGGGGCGCCTGACATGGCCTAGTCCCATGGTATCTCCCACATCTCCTACACTGATCCGTGGTAGGTCGTGGTCCTCCAATAGTTATACCCCTCGGCGCTGTCAAGGCTGGGTATACGGGAGGTCTGGCAGCTCTCTCCTGCACCTCCTCGATCTTAGGCCTCTTCTTGAAAAACCTTTGGCCACCTCTCTTGGCCACTCTTCCAAACCCGGATCTCTTCCGGCCTCTGTCCTTCCTGACACTGATCATTCCAAGCTCGGAGGCATTTCGCTCAAAGTCTTGCTCACACAACTGAGCCTTATGTACAGCCTCCTCATAAGTCACAATGTCGAAGGGAGCTAGCTTTGTCCGGATGGCCAATCTCAATCCATCCATGAACTTCTGTATCTTTCGGGTCTCACTACCCATCATGTCCGGGTCATATCTCCCCAAGGACATAAACTTGGACTCATACTCGTCCACAGTCCGGTTCCCTTGAACCAAATTCATAAATTCCATCCGTAATTTCCTTTGTGCGGTAGCTGGAATATACTATCTCCTGAAGGCCTCTAGAAATAACTCCCACGAGATCTCAGAGTGTCTGGCCCTCAAAATAACTTCGGTGGACCTCCACCAATGCTCGGCCTCGCCTTTCAGCATAAACATGGCAAAGGCAACCTTCTCACTTGAAGTGCATCGGAAAAACCTATATAGTTTCTCCATCTCATACACCCAATCCTCCGTAATTACTGGGTCCTTCACCCCTCTAAACACTGGGGGTTTCAGCGCTTGAAACTCTCGCAACCTGCTCAAGTAGCTGTCATAACCCACATCACTACCGCTCTGCTGTGGAGCGATAGGAGAATCTATATCCTGGGCTGGAGGTGGTGCAACAGTAGCTGTCTCAGCAGCACAAGGTCTCTCCGCCTCTGCAGCTGCCTGTTCAGTAGTAGGCTGTGCTGCGGGACCTCGTCTATCACCGGCACCCAATGCCTGCGTAACTATCTCCACCAAACTCTCAATACTCCGCTCTAACCTAGCGAAGCGAGCCTCAGTATCACCTGCTCTCTCAGCAGGGTTCTGTGGAGCCTGCTCAGTTTGTAGCTCCGCACGGCTCTCAGGCCTACCTCTACGGCCTCTAGCACGTGCTCTCGCCCCTCTACCTTTGCGTGTAACTGGCATAGTGCCTAACTCCCTATATTATAATAATTCATTAAGCTCAATCCATCACGGTATACACAGTTATATCTAAACAAAAGCACAGTACTATGGGGATGTACTTTCCTACATTTTATTAATGACTCACATCAGGCCAACACAGCTCTGATACTAATCTCTGTCACGACCCAATTCCATTCTCTTTAACCGAAAATCACTGAAAATTTTTCGCGTTTTACTGTTACCTTACCCGGTCGTGAACTAACTCACCACATACTGTTGGGCTGTGAGTCAATAATAAACAGCACATCTCATTCATTCTCAATTAATTAAGACGATGTCATACATGTGCATTTAATCGTGTACTTATACGAATACATGTTTTACTGACATCTACATCCCCCATAAGTACAACTCAAAAGAATACTGTGCTTTTACATTGTTTAGATACAAAAAGAATCACTGTGTGTATACCTCTTAGCGATGGAGATGCAGCGGAGTCCGAAATAATACGCCTCAGTCCTCACTGGGCTACTATGCACGCTCTGTAGGGGGGAAAATAGAGTGGGATGAGCAACCACACGCTCAGTAAGGCAATAATGCAAGCATGGTAGATAACTACTCTATCTACATGCTGATAGTGTTATGCATAAATCATTTATAGTAGGAGCATGAGGAATAAAACTATGCCATATGAGTATACATATATATCATGTATCAAAGTCATGTAATATTGGCATATAAAACATGGTAAAACATCATGTATAAATCATCTCATGCTCGATCTCATTTCAATTCATAAAAAGGGCAATTCATTAAGAAACCTCCTTTTTAAAACCCACGTCATAAAACTCTTTCTCATCACATACAATCACATCACATCAATTCACAATCACAACCTCATTTTCATTTCACAATTCAAATCCCCGAGGCTCGACCCCTCCTTCGGGTCTACCTTAAACAATCACAATCACACTTAGAGATTCAAAATCATGTGGTAGTAAGTAAATCAAGCAAGGAGACAGGTTACTATATCTCAAGTGACTATGATGGCCAATCGTCACATATCATCCCAGACCACACGGGTTCCGGTGTGCGGGGTATCATGCTGGCACGAAGGTGGGTTAGTTCTCCGCCAAACTTTCTCAAATCAAGTAACCACCACGCGGTACATCGTACTCCATGTGATATACACGGTACATCGTACTCCGCGGACCCATAACATGGTTGGGGGTGCCTGCCATAGGTCTTATCTACCCCATGCCCAGTGTAACCTTTATAGTCTCTAGAGCGCGTGGGAGTAACCTCAATACCAGGTCCTAGCCCCTCATGGCCTTGCTCGCCCCTGTTGGGTTCCCTGATCCAGGTCCTAGCCCCTCACCCTCACCCCACCTAAGAGGTCTGTCAGGCCTGTTGGGTTCCCTGGATGGATTAAGTCAGGTCCTAGCCCCTCACCCTCACCTCACCTAAGAGGTCTGTCAGGCCTGTTGGGTTCCCTGAGTTAATCCGTATCTCTCACCACGGCCTCATACATACCATAGTGTGAAAACCAGCGCGAGCTACGCTCTAGCGCGAATTCATGCATCAAAACCAATCACTTCGTATGAGCAACGCTCTGGTACGGCATTTATGCATAAAATATGAAGAAACCATGTACGAGCATAGCTCCAGTATAGTTATATGCATAAGAAAAACCACTCAAATCCACGTACGAGCATAAGCTCCAGTACGGTTTATAAACATCATCACAATTCAATATCAAAGTGCGAGCTAAGCTCAAGCACGTTTCACACAAGTGAAAACATAGAAGTCTCGCGCGAGCGAGGCTCTAACGCGAATTATATCTCATACACGCGATAGGCGGCTTACATGCATTCAAAACATCTCATAATATGCTTAGTGCCTCATATGGGCTATTTCACAACATCATTCAAGTACTAGCCAGCCTATCCTTTTATTTGCTCAAATCAAAGCATTGTGTTTTGTAAAAGCATTCAAAACACATGATTTATGCAATTATTAGCCTTACTATCCCTTTTTCATAAAATCCACTTCAAATCCAAAACCACGCATATACCCATCATCTTTCACGAATACCATCAACATTTATTTGAGCAATCATGCATTTCATAAAAACACCCGATATTCACCCACAAGTTCAAAGTACGAGCAGCTACCTCTATATACTCACAAAATTCCCTTACCTGGAATCGCGATGCGTGATTCCACTTCCTTAAGCTGCTTACTCGTACGGTTCGGTATGCCTTCAACGAACTCTTCGGGGACTGCACAAAATCGTATCCCGCATTATATTCGATTCATACAATGCAACCCTTGCGCTTGCTATAGTCAATTTAACCTATAGCCTCTATTAACGCTTATATGGCCTCGTTTCATTACTTTACCCATAACTCGAGTCTATGGATCTTCTTAGGCCTATTAACTTATTCAAAATCGATGTTAAATCGACATTAAGCTCATAGTGTTCATATTCCATGAATTCCCTCACTATGGCATTTATCAATCATATACATATCCATTTTCACAATTCCTCCAACTCACCAAGTAATTCCATCTAACCATCTAGAATCATAAACACTACCCCAATAACAACTTTAGCATCCCATAAACCATAAGCTCATTCAATCCCACATATCCTCACATTATACCCATTTTAGATTTCTAGGTCACACCAATTCCACTACATTCCTAGGTAGTTTATCCATCAATACTCATACCAATCAACTCCAAAATCAATTAAATAGCTAATGCATTTGGATTGGAGTGTTAGAATCTTACCAATATGATTTCTCTTCTTGCTCCAATTGGTAATGCCCTCAACTCCTTCAATTCCAAAAATGGGAAAATGCCCTCTCACTATGTTGTTCTCCTCTTTGATAGGAACAACTTTGCCTTTAATGATCTCTCTCCAAATCTTACTGAAAATGGCTGATTTTAGAAAGGGAAAGTTGGGTTTTTGGGTTGAAAATGGGAGGTTTCGAGATTTCCAGATTTTCAGCTCTCCTTATATAGAAATGACTTGAGGAGATCGATCTGGTCCAAGAGGAGATCGATCTGGTCCCTTAAAATCCCTCTTTTTCACGGCATTTTTAAGCCTGAGATCGATCTGTCGAAGCAATGAGATCGATCTGTCTAGGCATGAGATCGATCTGTCGAAGCATGAGATCGATCTGCTCCCAAACAGAGAGCTAAGGAGATCGATCTGGGTGCTTAGGGATCGATCTTTCCACTACAGAATGCTTGGCAGATCGATCTGGCTCCATTGGAGATCGATCTGCTCTATTCTTTCGCCCAAATAAGAGCATTCTGGCTCTCCCAGATCGATCTCTCATCCTAGGAGATCGATCTGGACCTCATGTTTTCCAGATTTCCTGCAGTTTCATTGCTGCAACTCATACCAACACATCCTTAATCTATTGCCATGGCCATTTTCTCATCCATCCACCTTTATAACTTGAAAATGGCATCCATTCATACCTTATGCACATTGAAACTTGTGTGCATTCATTGTATATTCAATGGTATGCAACATAAAACCAAATGGAAACATAACTCCATTCCATTTTACGACATTACTCATCTTGAGTCTCAATCACATCCCTCACTTGCCAGAATTCATTTCTTCATATTCATACTCAATGAAACTTGTATGTACGTTAAAATTCATCTTACACATACATACATTGAATCCATGGACTTACATCAATCATACTTTACATTACAAGTCCATACATATTATTTGATCCAATTATTCACATTACCATTATACATATACGGGGTCTTACATTTGAGGTGTTAATAAGAATATGAGCAAATGTGTGCTCAATAATGCGATTGAGTTAGGTTATTGATGTTTTTATATCATTTGGATAGCTCGGGAGTTCTAAAGAGGAATGCGAGACTAGTCTGTGATACGGGGGAATAATTGCACTATACGAGGTGCAAAGAGGTAAGGAAAAACTCAAACCTATTTGTGTATGTGCTTTGTGATGATATTGTAGCATGAAATGAGATTTGAGAAAACAAGCATGTTTTTATGAGTTATTGCACACAATTTTATAGTCGGTTGGGGCCCAATTGTTTGAATTGTAAACTAAATATGAAAATTGTTTTACAACCATTTTTGTGTTTAAAATGTAAAAAAAGAGATTTGGGCTCTACATTAAGGCGTACTGAGATTGAGAAATGTGTGCGTGGTTTTACCGGTTGGAACTCAATTTTTAACATGTTTTGTGTTGAGTCCACAAATGTTTTAAAGGCGACTTATGAGAGAAAACTGTTATGAGTTCTACATGAAGGCAAAATAATTTTTATGATAATGGCTATTAATTGGGACATAGGCGTGTTATGTTGAATACACGTTAGGCATTACTCTGGTGGTATGTAAGTCCAACATATTTTCCCCTACTCTGGTAGCGTCGGTTATTTACCTAGCCTCGTTTTACACGAGTGGATTGTGTTTAGTGGCTGTACCACGTGCGAATTCTATTTGGCGGCTGTGCTACGTGTGGATTGTGTTTGGTGGTTGTGCCATGTGCGAATTCTATTTGGTGGCTGTGCCACGTGTGGATTGTGTTTGGTGGCTGTGCCACGTGCGAATTCTATTTGGTGGCTGTGCCACGTGAGGATTGTATTCAGTGGCTATGCCACGTGTAAATTGTATTTAGTGGCTGTGCCACGTGCCGATTGTATTTAGTAGTTGTGCCACGTGCATTCTTTTGAGGTGATTTTTATCACATTTTAATAAGAAAAGCCATTATCACATCCTGATTTCCACATGCTTGTGACTGTGTTTTGTATTGAGTATGTACTCTCATGTTTTACATGATTTTAGATAAATGAGATGAGAATAATGTTTTAATGAGTTCATGCTACATTTTATATTGAGTTTCAACTATGAAATAAAATGATTGTGTGTGCAAATCATTAATTTAACAATGAGTCCCTTACCCCTATTACTGAGCGATTTAGAAGCTCACCCTGTTTTATCTTCCCACCAGATTTCATCAAGTGAGGAGAATTTCCTGTAATGTACGAAGTAGTGGATAGTAGAGGACTTGAACTCTAGGCTACATATATTGTGTTCAGGTATAATTTACATTTCATGTACTCAGACTTATGTTTTATTTACAGACACTTGATGTACAATGACGTATGGGATGTATTAGGATTAATTAACTTGGAATTCAGTAATGTATATGATATAATATATACTATTAAATGATGGGATCCTAAGGCAAGATATATATGATAATGTATGACACTGTACAGGAATGCACCCTTAATTGTGATTTGATGAGTAAAAAGTTTTAAATTTGCCCTATTTTCTGTGTTTTCTGGGTGTCACATTATGCATATAACCATACTGGAACTATGCTCGTACATGGTTTTCTCATGGATTTCTGCATAAATGTCGTACTAGAGCATTGCTCGTACGAGGAGATTTATTTATGATGCATGTACCGTACTAGAGCTTAGCTCACACAGATTTTCACATTGTGGTATGTATGGGCCGTGGAGATAATAAGACCCTTAAGCTCAGAGGGGGTAGGGAGGCTCTCTTACGGTAGGATCCTTAAGCCTACATCCTTAAGCCCTAAAGGGGTGAGGAGGCTCTGTTAGTGGGAAGGCTCTGTTGGATACGAGAAGCTCCACGTGCACTTGAGACTATATCGATTACACGTGGTATGGGGTAGATAAGACCTACGGCTGGAACCCCTAACCATGACATGGGTCCGCGGAGTACGTTGTACCGTATATATCACATGGAGTACATTGTACTGCGTGGTTGTGATGATGAATTGAAAGTCTAGAGAAGAACTAACCCACCTTCGTTCCAACATGATACCCCGCACACTGGGATCCATGTGGTCTGGGATGATTTATGACATAGTTGGCCAACATAGTTTATTGAGATATAGTGACCTGTCTCACCTGATATTACATAGTACCACATGGTTTATATATATGAGTGTGATTGTGATTGTCCAGGGTAGACCCGAGGGAGGGGTCGAGCCTTGTGGGATTTTGATTGAGAAACGATAATGATATTTGTGATAGAGAAATGATTGTGATGGGATTTTAACGTGGTTTGAGAAAGATACGAATTTAAAAAGGATGTTTCTTAAATGAATTTCCCTTTTATGATGAGTTTTAATGAGACTGAGCATGAGATGGTTTTACATGTTGATATTTCCATGTTTTATGCCTATTTACATTATTTTCAATACATGATATATGTATATACATGTGGCATAGTTTTATTTACTCATGCTCCGATTATAAATGATTTATGCATAACACTATCAGCATGTAGATATAGTAGTTATCTACCATGCTTGCATTATTGCCTTACTGAGCATGTAGTTGCTCATCCCTCTCTGTTTCTCCCTCTACAGAGCGTACATTACAGCCGAGTGAGGACTGAGGCGTTGTATTTTGGACATCCGTTGCTTCCATCGCCAAAAGGTATACACACAGGGATTCTTTTTGTATCTAAATATGTAAAGGCACAATAGTCATTTTGTATTGTAATATGTGGGATGTAAAAGTTAGAAAATGTGTCATGTATAAGTGTATCACTTAACTTTCAAATGAATGACACTTCTTTTGATTAATTTAAGAATGAATGATGAATGATGAATGATGATTATTATTGACTCACAGCCTAAGTGTGTAGTGGTGAGTTTGTTCACGACCTGGTAAGGAAAGGAAAATGCAAAAAATTTATAGTGATTTTCGATTAAAAATTGATAAAAAGGGTCGTGACAGAGATTGGTATCAAAGCTGATTTGACCTGATGTGAGTCTGTAATAAAACGTAGGAAAATTACATCCCTATATTTTTGTGCTTTTGTTTAGATATAACTGTGTATACCATGATGGATTGAGTCTAATAAATGATTGTGAATACAGGGAGTTAGGCATTATGTCTATTACGTGCCAAGGTAGAGGAGTAGGAGCACGTGCTAGAGGCCGTAGAGGTAGGCCTGAGAGCCATGTTGAACCACAGACTGACGAGGCTCCTCAAAACCCTATTAAGAGACCAGGGGATATTGAGGCATGCTTCGCTAGAATAGAACGGAGTATCGAGGGCCTAGTTGAGATAGTCACTCTGGCATTGGGTGCCAATGATAGACAAAGTCTCGTGGGACAGCCTAATACTGGACAAGCAGCTACAGAGGCGGAGAGACCTCAAACTGCAGAGACTACTACAGTTACACCCCCAGTACAGGATACAACTTCACCTATTGCTCCACAGCCGAGCGAGAGTGACCTGAGGTATAATTGCTACTTGAGTAGATCGAGACAGTTTCAGGAGTTGAAACCTCCAGTGTTTAGAGGGGTAAAAGACCCGGTGATTACTGAAGATTAGGTCTACAAGATGGAGAAATTGTACCAATTTTTTAGATGTACATTAGCTGAGAAAGTGGCCTTTGCTGTATTTATGCTGAAATGCGAGGAAGAGCACTCTACCGAAGCTATTTTGAGGACCAGACACTCCGAGATTACATGGAAAATATTCTTGGAGGCCTTTACGAGGCAATATATTTCGGCCACCGCACAGAGGAAATTGCAGATAGAGTTCATTAATTTGGTTCAGGGGAACCATTCAGTTGACGAGTATGAGTCAAAGTTTATATCTTTGGGGAGATATGATCCGGATACGATGGGTAGTGAGACTCAAAAATTTCAAAAGTTCGTTGATGGATTGAGATTAGCCATCCAAACTAAGCTAGCCCCATTTAACATACATACTTATGAGGAGGCAGTGCACAGAGCACAGTTATGCGAGCAGGACTTTGAGAAGAATGCCTCTGAGCTTGGAAAGATTAGTGTCATAAGAGATAAAGATCGAAAGAGATCCAAGATGGATAGAGTGGCTAGGAGAGGGGGGCCAGAGATTTTTTGAAAAGAGACCTAAAATTGAGGAGGTACAGGAGAGAGCTGCTAGACCTCCCATATATCTAGCTTTGACTGCACCGAGGGGTATGATTATTAGAGGACCACGACCTACTACTGAGCGGTTTAGGAGATGTCGTAGATTTCATGGGACTAGGCCTTGTCCGACGACCCCTGTAGTGTGTTACAGATGTGAGAGACTAGGAAATATGGTAAAGTATTGTCCCGAGATGATGGAGACTGCCCCGCAGAAGGGCAAGGAGCCAGAGAGAGTCCAGTTGAGACAGCTGCTCTGAAGAGGAGGGCTACAACTGAGGAAAAAGGGAAGCATGCAGTAGGTGTGAGCAGAGGAAGAGTGCATGTGAGATCTGCATCTTTGTATGATATTCCTTATGATTTCCATATTGCATGACATTATTATATGTTAATGGATTCATAAGATGGTTGATTCAGATTTGATAAATGTAGATGAAACGAAATAACGTACATAAAATCGAATAAGGAATTTAATCGAGTTGACTGAAAATGAGGAATTTAAAATAGGGAAAAAGATTGTGGATTTATGAAAGAAAGTTGATTCAATTTAGTCCCGAACACGTGCAAGGGTAAAATGGTCAAAAGACCAAAATTCGGTTTAAATTCGACAAGTAATTTTCAGTTAAAAATAAAGAATTGCGAAATCTGGATCAATACCAAGAAAAATATTTAATTTCGAGTCCAATTGATCTAGATATAAATTTATGAAAATTAATCGAAATTAATTCAGAATTAATTGAGATTATTAATTCGAAAAATTATCCCGAAATAATTGAAAAATATATCGGGAAAGACGAAAATAGACTGAAAAATCCATTTATTTATTAAATGGATAAATTAATAATTTTTAAGATATTTTTAGAGATATTTGGGTATTTTTAATATATTTAATTGATTAAAATAATAATAAATAAATAAATAAATAAAACGAAAATCTGAAAATTTTTGAGGAGAGAGAAACGTAGAAACGGAACCCAAAAACCCACCAAACCCGACAGCCAACCCGACATCCCCGACAAGCCACCGGCGGTCGACGGACCCAACTAATGGTCGGAGACGATAGAGCACAGTCCGACGAACCTAACGGTACAGGTAACGTGCGCCGATGGCCTCTATTTTCGGCGACTCGACGGACGAAAAATCTGAGAAATCGCGTCGGTCCCGACGAACGGCGGTGTCCCAGCTCAGATTTGACCCAGCCGAGCACTCCCCTGGCCAAGCCGATTCTTTTGAGCCCAGTGGCAGCCGGCGAGACAGTCAGGATGGCCGACGAGACGACCGAGATTGCTGGCGACGGCAAACGGGCCAAAACGGCACCGTAGTCGAGAAGAGGAAAAGAAAAAAAAAGAAAAAAAAAGAAAGAAAAGGGGAAAAGGGAAGAAAGTGTACCCGGAGACGACTAGAAATTTGGGTAAGTGACCGAGGGTCGGGATTGACCTGCGGATAAATCCCGAGAATTCAATTTAATATTATTTTAGTGAAAAATGACCCGGATTTATATAATTGTGCAGTGTTACTACAGAGCCCGAATGAGAGCCGATTTAGCTTCGATTTTCTTACCCCGCATCATATTGGGTAAGTACATTTTAATTACGATAATATGAGTCCTTAAATGCAGAGTTAAGATTATTTTACGAAATTTACAGATTAATTCTGAATAAAAGGAATTTTATTTAAAATTTCAAAGTAATTATCGTAAATAGTATCCGGGCTATCCAATGAGTTTGGAACAAGCCCAATGATCATTGATAAACCAAATGAGCCCAGTAAACCCGAAGAAGGGATTTTAAAAGTGGAAACGGGCTGAAAAAGGGGTCGAGGCCCATTAAAGTGCAATCGGGCCCAATAGAGTAAAACAGGCCCAGAGCTTTAGATTCGATCAGTAAGAGTGAAATACTGATCAGTATATTTGAACTGAACTCATATGTGGTTATATGCAGCTTCGTAGACGAGCGAATTGGACTGAGAGACCTGGTACGATCGAGTCGGGACAAGCTTGGGAGTAATTCCAGGTAAGGGAATTTTATGAGCACTTAGAGGTAGTTGTACGTAGTTTTGAGGGGATTTACATTACGTTAAATTCATTAGGCTACCTGAAAACAGAATAATAATTTTTGTGGAAAAATATGGAAATAGTGATAAATGACTATTTTGCCCCTGGTTAGGAAAATTTCAAAAAGGGTAGTAAGGCTATGAAATTGCATGAAATTCATGATTTTAATGTTTTCATGATGATATTGCCTTAATTCAAGCAATTTATGGATAGGTTGGCTATTATTTTCTTGTTTTAAATGAAAAGGCACAGGTTAGGTGCCAATTGATATTTATTTAACATGTTATAATAAAATTGAGCCACCTATCAGTGTTATATGAGTTGTAATTGTGCTTGAGCACTGCTCGCACTGGATTTTATATTTTAACTCATACACAGAGTGTTGGAGCCTTGCTCGCACTATTTTACAGATTTATTACATATGACTACCGTACTAGAGTTTTTTTCTCGTACGAGGTTTTCATTGAGTTTTTATACATACCCATACCAGAGCATTGCTCGTATGTGGACTATGATTGAATTTATAATCAGTTTAAGTCGTACTGAAGCGCTGCTCGTACACAGATTTCATTGATTTCTATGAAACCGTGCTGGAGCTTCGCTTGCACGAGGTTTTTGGATATCATGTATATGTATGGAGCCGTGTTAGAGTTTTTCCTATAGACTGCGTGTCACAGTGAGATGATATGCTCACACGTGCATACTGAGACATACTTGACATGGGTGGATAAGACCTATTATATGCACCCCTGATTGAACTTGGGTTCATGGAGTACGTTATACCATGTATATCACATGGAGTACGCTGTACCCTGGGGATTGTTGGAGTAGAGTGGCATTAGCCACGAGACTGCAAGTCTTGCCCTTGCAATCCTGATATTATGTTGTTCTGGCGAGTAGGACCGACCCACCTCCCGTTTCAGGTGTGACACCCCACACACTAGGATCCGTGTGCTAGGGATCACGAGGTTATGGCCATAGTCCTAAATGTTACCGATATAGTCGCTTACATGTCTCACATGATAAATCATTTGGTTTTGATAAATCAGGGTAGACCCGAGGGAGGGGCTAGGCCTCTATTTTCTTATGAATCTGATTTAGATTTGATTTTCCCACAGAGGAATTTTGATGAAACTTTCATGATTTGTAACCCTGTGAGAAAGGTGATTTTATAACAGAAATTTTAAAATAAAGTATTTTATTGAAATGGATTTAATTCCTTGAGTGTATCATATTTAACCCAGATTGGGAGTTTTAAACGTGTTGATCTATTTGAGCATGAGATGTTTTCACATGAGAATTATTCCATGTTTTAATATTCTGATTTCCTGTTTTAGAACAGATGATATTATATATATGGCATATCATTGTTTTTACCTCATGCTCACATATATCCTGATTTCTTATCAGCATGTAGATAGTATAGCTGTCTACCCATTTGTATTATTGCTTTACTGAGCATGTGGAGCTCATCCTTTCATTTTCCACCCACTTTCAGTGTTTCCACCATAGAGATAGCGAGTGTAGTGAGTAGACGACATAGCTGATTTCTTTGATTCCCATCGATTGTCAAGTATACACCACGTACAACATTTTGTATTAGTATGTTTACAACACAGTATTGTATATGAAGGAATATTTGGGGATGTAAATATAGAATCATGTGATGTATAAAATAGACCGACCACTCTATTATAATATGAATGATATCAGGATGTATGTTTACGTGTGATATTTCTTAATGGTTAAAAAGGGTATATCGATATTGATTCATAGCCCAACCTGTTCAGAGGGATTTTTCACTAGGAGGTAAGAAAGATTTTCCAAAAGTGAAAAATTTGTACTTATTTTGGTAGTATTGGGTCGTGACAGTGCACACACTGGACCAGGACACAGCAGATGCATCGACGAATGTGATCAAAGGTACCATCCAAATCTTTGATTTAGAAGCATTTGTATTGTTTGATCCTGGTGCCACGCATTCCTTCATATCACCTTCCTTTGCACATAAATTGTTGAAGCATGTGAAACCTACATTGTTGGATAAAATGTTGATGATTTCCACACCCATGAATGATAGTCAATTGACCGAACATGTATGTAGGGATTGTAAGTTGAAGATAGAAGGAAAGGAAATGATAGCCGATTTAATTTTACTGATTATGAATGATTTTGATGTAATATTGGGAATGGATTGGTTGGTTGCTAAATCATGTTGCTACGGATTATCATGCTAAAACATTGATCTTTCCCGAGATAGAAAATCATGTTGTAAGATTTGTGAATTGAAATGAAAGAACATGATTACTATCAATGAAAAGAGTATAATTTTAATCCATAATATTTGAAAGATGGATTCATTTGTTTATTTTGAATGTTAATGTGATGGTTTATGTTACTAACGATGGAAAGGATGATGTGAAGGGTTCATTGCATACGTGGTTGACATACATAAGGCACACCCGAAAGAGAGACATTCTAGGAATCACAGAATTTTCTGATATCTTTTCAGACGATTTACCAGGGCTACCACCTAATAGGGAAATGAAATTTTGCATAGAGTTAGTGCCTGGTACCGAGCCGATATCTTAGCCACCATACAGAATGGCTCCGATTGAGTTGGAAGAGCTAAAGAAACAGCTACAAGAGTTGCTAGAGAAGGGGTTTATTAGACCGAGTGTCTCACCTTGGGGAGCACCAGTTTTGTTTGTAAGGAAGAAGGATAGAAGCCTCCGACTGTGTATAGATTATCAGTTGTTGAATAAGGTCACCATTAAGAACAAGTACCCCCTTCCTATCACGACCCAAAAATTAGAGTAAATTTTTCATTTTTTTCTTTCATACTTACCTATCCTCTGATCGTGACGACCCTCTACTAATAATTGGGCTGTGCGTCAATGCCAATCCCACCATTTATCCACCATATAACTTAATTCCTTATTTAAAGGAAAGGTAAACAAATGATTTTTTCATTAATTCTATCCCATTCATTTACAAGTGTTTACAGTATCTATACATCCCCAAAAGTTACTTACAAACATGTCACTATGCTATTCTTATTTAGATATAATATGCACAAGTGTATATACCTCGTAATGATGGGCAACAACAGATATCATGAATGCAATACTCAGTCGCCTCAAAGTCTACTAGAGGAAATATGTGTAGGAAAATGAAAGGGGTGAGCACATCAAGCTCAGTAAGGCAATCCTATGAACAATTAGGTAACCATACTACCTACATGAACGTGCTGCCATGCATAAACCACCCTTTCTCCACACCATTTGAAAATAGATACTATAATTCGTGATGTCATGATGTCATGTAAAACAAATTCACATATGGATTTCAAAGAGCATGGAAAACTCAACATGCAAATCCATTTAAATAATTTCATTCTCATTAAAATTCCGCAACACAGCCAAGACTCAACCCCTCCCTTGGGTGTTCCTGACTCACACAAAAACATGAAATCAAATGTTTTTCAAAGCGATAGTAACATGCGAGAGTTTATATCACGCATGGGTTTAAATAGCATGGAAAATAACATCATGCAAGTTTTCGTTTGAAACCCAGTTTCATTCTCATCAAAATCATGTATCAGTCAGGATCCAACCCCTACCTCGGGTGATCTAGACTCACAGGAAAATCCAAAAAACATGATTCTCAAAGCCATCAACATACGAGACTAGGCAATATATGTATGTATCTCGGGTAAATAACTAGGACGATGGCCATATGTCCTTGTGATCCTACTGCTACACGGATCCTAGTGTGTGGGGTCTCACCACGATCGAGGACTGCCCTGAGAGGTGGGTCAGCCATCCCGTCTGCCCTGTCTGATCACTCACATCCGAAGATGCCAGTCGCATCCGAATATTCCACTCACATCAAGAGATGCCAGTCGCATCCGAAATGCCACAAAATCAATCCCAGCACGGTATAACGTACTCTATGCTACTTGCACGATACAACGTACTCCGTGGACTCATATCTCATATCCATACTCATGCCCTGTCTCAAAACGCACGTACAAGCCTATTTAATCGGTGTGACACACAGTCTACCCGACGCTCCAAGCACGGCTCATCGCATGTTCTCAGAAAACTAGTGCGAGCGATGCTCCAAAACTCTCATAAAATCAAGTAAAACTAGTGCGAGCTAGGCTCCAGCACTCTGTCATAACAATCAAGTGAAAATCTGGTGCGAGTTAGACTCTAGCACCCTATCATGAAAATCATATAAAAATTTGGTGCGAGTTAGACTCCAGCACCAATGCATGTAAAACTCTAATGCGAGCTCTCGCTCTAGCACTAATGCATGCATCACACAAATCAAAAACTCGTGCGAGCTGAGCTCTAGCACGTCATATGTCTATAAAATCATGTAGGCGGCTTTGTTATCTCAAAACAATTTCCAACCGAATCACATTGTTGAAAATATGCAATGTTGTGCATTTTTATTTAAAAGTTAGCCAGCCTACTTATGCACATGTCAAAACACCTCAAAAACAAGCAAGAACCTCTTGTTCTTGCTCCTCCTAATTTATCCTAAATTTGGAAATTTTACCCTTAACAAGGGTATTTTGGTAATTTACCCATCCAAGGCACTAAAATTTTTTATCTTAAATCTAGACCCTTAACACAATTTTAGGGAATGTAAATGATGTCGAAATTGCGTAAAGTTACCTCTAGCAGTCCGTAAAATTCCTTTACTTGGAATCATGTGCAAGTTTATCCCGTCTCGATGATACCAGGTCTCTCAATCCAAATTCGCTCCAACCAAGTCTACGAAGCTGCATATAACCACGTATTTGGGTCAGTTCTAATATATTTATCAGTATTTCACTCTTACTGATCGAATCTAAAGTACTGGGCCCGTTTTACTTTATTAGGCCCGATTTCACCTTAATGGGCCTCGACCCATTTCCAACCCTTTTCTACTTATTAAATCCTTTCTTTGGGTTTACTGGGCTCATTTGGCTTACCAATAATTATCGGGCTTCGTTCCAAACTCATTGGATAGCCTGTATACTGTTTACGGTAATTATTTTAAAATTTCAAATAAAATTCCTTTTATGCAGAATTAATCCGTAAAACATGTAAAATAATCTTTACTTTGCATTAAGGACTCTAATTATCGAAATTAAAATGTACTTACCTAATGCTATGCGGGGTACGAAAATCGGAGCTCAATCGGCTCTCGTTTGGGCTCTGTCGTAAAGCTGCACAATTAGGTAAATTCGAGTTATTTTCCATTAAATATAATATTAAATAAATTTTTAAAATTTACCCGTAGGTCAATCTCGACCCTCGGTCAACTTACCCAAATCTCGAGTCATCCCCGATAATTTTTCTTTCTTTTTTCTCCTTTTTGTTTTTTTTTTCTTTTCTTTTCCTTTCCATCTCTTTTTCCTTCCTTTTCCTCTCGGCCAAACGGTGTCGTTTCTATGTCTTTGCCATCGTAGGCGTTTTCGACCATTTCGCTGACCACTACCGATCTCAAAAGAACCGCCTCCTCCTCTCGATCACGCTGGTGCACTCCGTTCACGCCCACTTGCCATGGATCGCTGGAATCGGGCCTGTTTTCCTCGCGCTTTTCTCTTCCTCCGTTCGCTAGACACAGCCATCATCGGCGCACATCACCGGTGCCAAAGTGTTCGTCGGCCTCTCCTCTTTCTCCTCTGGTCTTCGTCAGGGATCGACGACCACCGGTGGCCGTGGCTGGCTCGGGTCGTCTTTGGCTATCGTTTTTGCTTTCAGTTTTCGAGTTTTCCCGATTTTTTCCAATTTTCAGTTCTTTATTATTATTATTATTATTATTATTATTATTATTATTATTATTATTATTATTATTATATTCATTAAAATAATATAAAATCCTCAATAATATCTACTAAATTATATATATTCATAATTAATTTATTTTATTTATTTTATTTTAACCCTTGTTCCGGTATATTTTCTCAGTATTTTCGGGATATTGTCCCGAGTGAATTTTCGGTAATTCTAAATAATTTTGGATCTTGATCAATTGGACTCGAAATTTGATAATTTCCTCATTATTGATCAAGATATCCTAAATTCTTATTTTTAATTAAAATTTTCTTATCGAATTTATACCGAATTTTGATCTTTTGAGCGTTTTACCCTTCTACACGTTCGGGAACAATTTAGACCGACTTTCCTTCTTAGACCCACTATAATTTCTCATTTAAAAATTCGTATCTCTGTCCGGACCACTCAAATCTCATAAATTTAATTTGAAATTCCTTAACAGTCCGTTTTCGAATTTTACGTGTGTTCGACTATTCCATTCATATTTATATGATCAAAATCATCTGTCTTATGATTTCATTATATATAACAATATCTATACAATGTGTGAATCATAAGGAAACATAATAAAAATCGGGTCTTACACAATCTCCCCCACTTAAGAAATTTGATCCTCCAAATTAGAACCAAGTCAAATGGGTCCATAAACAACTCCGGGTACGTCTATCGCATCATACTCTTTAATTCTCATGTGACTTTTTCGGAGTTTACTACTACCAAAGGACTTGACTAGGGAGATCATCTTAAACCTCAACACTTTCTCCTTCCGTCTAATACCCAAATCAATTTTTCAACATACTTTATACTTTCATTGAACTGAGCTGTTGGAGCTCATATTTGATCACATATGCTGGGTCCGGATAGTATTTTCGAAGCATCAAAAGATAGGACACATTGTGGATGCCTGCTAATTCAAAGGGTAATGCCAACCTACAGGCCTTATCTCCTACTTATCCAATCTCTCAAAGGATTCAATCTAACGAAACTCAATTTGTCTTCTTTTCGAATCTCGTTATACCCTTAGGACAAGTAACTTCCAACAATACTGATTCACCCTCGGTGAATTCCAATGTTTTTCTGTCTCTTGTCAGCATAGCTTTTCTGTCTGCTCTGAGGTGTTCTTAATCTCGCACAAATCAACTGAACATCCTCAGAGGTTTGTCTTACCAATTCGGGAGCAATTCTTTATCTGTCACCCACTTCTTCTTATCCAAGTCGGGGAGCAACCCCTACTGCCATACTATGCCTCATATAATGTTATCCCGATACTCAAGTGATAACTATCATTATTGGCGAATTCAATTTGTAACAACTGATCATCCCAGGAGCTTATAAAATCAATGTACACACTCTCATCATATCCTCCAGAACCTGTACAGTCCCCTCTGACTGACCATCTATCTGAGGACGGAAAGCTATGCTAACACTCAGTCGGGTTCCCATAGCTTCTTGAAAAACATTCCCAAAAGTGGGAAGCGAAGCGAGAATCCCTATATAATAAAATGCTCACTGGAAAATACATGGTGTTTCACAATCTTCCTAACATATAACTTCGCCTACACACTCAGAGTATCTAGGGATTTCATAACCAGAAGGTGGGTAGACTTAGTCAATTTGGCGACTATCACCTAGATAGCCTCGTGATTCATCTAGGTCCTCTGTAACCCATCACAAAATTCATGGTAACTTGTTCTCATTTCCGTGTCGATATAGGTAGAGGCTGCAATAACCTTGTAACTTCTATTGCTCTACCTTAATCTGCTGACATACGAAACACTTTTCCACAATCTCTACAATGACTCTTCACATCTAACCACCAATACCCTTTTCAAAGATTCTGATATATTTATTACTTCTCGGATACATTGTATATCCCAAAGAGTGAGCTTCTGACAATAACACTATCTCATATACTGTGGTCCTAGGGAGCACTTATACTGTCTCTGAACCTCAGTAAACCATCATCACTCTCTGTGAACTCTGTCACTGTACCTATCTAAATCTGACCCATACTATCGACACCATGTCAATCATCACGCTAATCCTGTCAAATCCGGTCACTCAAATTCGATGCTAATCTCAGGCTAGCTATCACACAATTCACTGTCATCATCAAAAGGGATCACATCACTACTGAGGCTCACAATTGCTTTAGCAGCTCACGCTCCCTAACCATCATATGTAATACCATCTCGAGGCTTTTTCTGCTCAAGGCATCAGCCATTACATTAGCCTTTCTTGGGTGGTACAATTTCCACAATCATAATCCCTCAGAAGCTCTAACCCACTATGTTATCTCGTATCTGACTCTTTCTGTGAAAACAGATACTCGGGACTTTTTATAATCAGTGCATACCCAAAATTTCTCATTGTGTACATAGTAGTGCCACATACTCAGTACAATCATTATCGCTACCAATATTAAATCATGGGTCAGATAGTTTCTTTCATGATCCTTGAGTTGTTTGGATCCATAATCGACTATCTTCCCATTTTGCATCAACACACAGCCCATTCATTATTTTGGGGTATCCATATACACTGAAACCTCTTGAGCTGTTGGGTATGGTGAAAATAATTATGGCGGTCAGTTCATACCTCAATACACCAAAACTCACCGAAGCTACTTTTATACTTATCATCATCCCACTCGTATGCAATCTTTTTTCCGAATGAGATGTGTCAACTGAGCAGCCCATTTTGAGAAACTCTCAACAATTCATCTATAAAATAGTTTTTAGTTGCTACTCATGCTCTTCCCTGTACTTTAAATGCACCCAAAATATCATCAATAAGGATGATAACAAATCGGTCCAGGTAAAGTTTTAATACCTCATCGTAGTTGAGTTCCACTAAGTATTTCAAACACCCATATCCTTGACCTATGTACACATAAACGTATAATGTCATTTCAAAATCGCTTCCGTTCAAGATACTAACCCGTGTCATTTCATTTTTTCTTATATTAATGGCTTTTATAAAATTTTTATTTTTAAACCTTTCTGATTAATCGAATTCTATATTTCTTTATCGTACCAGTAAAGGTACCCTAATTTTAAATGTATATATTACGACTATCGATTTCAATTTATAGGTTATGTGTGCTTCTAGACACTGTCAAGTCTTCAAGCGGGGAGGTATTTTGAAATACCTTTATTAACCCTCAAACTTGACCACATAGACTAGTAATGGATATATCCACCCCTTATCCTTGGTCGCAATTCATATCTACTACATATCTCTTAATCCAAATTACTTCACATATCAAAGATATTCTTACCTTCCATACGCCTCTTATTCCAATATATCTTGTATTCAGGATCTATCACATCTCAAAGCTTATCTCCTTTCATATATCAACTATAACAAAACTCTTTCATTACTTATCAAAACTTACAGTATACTTTTCAGGGGTAAAACATCACTATCTTAGGATAGAAATCTGAACAGTATAGTTTGCAGCCGACCAATTTATTCTCAAATATTACTTCAAATTATTCATATTCCATTGAATAAAATCGGCTATAATCTCTTCATAATTATTCTGTTAGTTAACCCTCCTTCATTGGGGTACTAACTATTAGCATTGTGCCCACGGGTGTAGGCATTCATGTCTTTCACTAACTTATATGCAAATGAAGGCGATATGAATAAATGTGTGGCACCAGGATCAATTAACACAATTACTTCTTTATTCCCAATCAGGATGGTATTTTCCACCACATCTGATGAAACATCAATCGTGTCCCGGTCTAAGGCATACACTCGCCCTCATCCAACAGCTTACTTTCCCTTTCTCTTCGACTATGGCCTCCCTTTTCAATAGGGTTTTCTCTGTCTCTTTGCCCTTCTGTGGGGCAGTTTCACCCAACTCTGAGTAATCATTAACTAAATCATCCGTCTTACCACACTGAACGCCTATTTTAGTCAATAAAGTGTAGGTGTAGGCCCTACTTTCGTGGTATCTACCACACATCCTACGCTGCTTACACTGCTACGGAGCAGGTCGGGGTCCTCTAATCACAATACACCTCAAAAGTGCTGAAATTTGATACACTAGGGCCTTACCATTCCTCTTACCTCGTGACTCATCAACTCTAGTCTCTTACCAATTACCTTTTTCCCGTTCTGACATCTATGTCATTCTCTATTCTCTTCTGTCTCTATTTCGGCCCTTACTACCTTTCCTAATCTCAGAGGTATGCAACACATGATCTTATTCACACAATTGTAGTCTACGCACTGCCTTGGCATAGGTAGTGATGTCTAACGGGGCCAATCGGACTCTAATTGACAATTTGAGCCCTTTCATGAACTTTTGGGCTTTTCGAATCTCATTGCCCATAGTGTCGGGGTAATACCTACCCAGGGATATAAACTGAGTATCATACTCGTCAATCAATCAATTCCTTTGGGTCAGATAAGGAATTTTATCTGTAATTTCCTTTAAGTAGTGTCCAGGATATTCTATCACCGGAATACATCCAGAAATATTTCTCATGTCAGCTCTGGATGTCTAATTCTTAAGATGGGTCGAGTGGACTTCCACCAATGCTCCGACTCGCCCTCAAATCCCATGCATACTTTGAGCAATTAGCTCTCAAAATATTCTCCACACTCCGCTTTAACCTCGTAAAGCGTGTCTCAATACAGTCCGATCTCTCTATCGAACTCTGTTTGATCTCTCTGTCAGACTCTGTGGGGTATACTCAATACCAGCCTCCACTTCAATCTCATCCTGGTTCTCATAGGTCAACTCAGCATGACTAGCAGGCTCAGGCCTACCTCTACGACCTCTGTCTCGTGCTCTACCTCCTTTACCGCTACTAATATTAGGCATAATGCCTATATTCCTACATTCTCAACCATTTCTTAGTTAAAACTCATCTCGATATACACTATTATATCAAACCAAGTACGGTAACACAAGGATGTAATTTCTTAATTACTGACAGTGACACACATCAGACCAATTTCATTCTGATACCACCATTTGTCACGACCTAAGAATCATAGTAAATTTTTCATTTTTTTCTTTCATACTTACCTGTCTTCTGATCGTGACCACCCTCCACTAGTAATTGGGTTGTGCGTCAATGCCAATCCCACCATTTATCCACCATATAACTTAATTCCTTATTTAAAGGAAAGGTAAACACATGAGTTTTTCATTAATTCTATCCCATTCATTTACAGGTGTTTACAGTATCTATACATCCCCGAAAGTTATTTACAAACATGTCACTGTGCTATTCTTATTTAGATACAATATGCACAAGTGTATATGCCTCATAATGATGGGCAGCAGCGGATATCAGGAATGCAGTACTCAGTCGTCTCAAAGTCTACTGGAGGAAATCTGTGTTAGAGAATGAAAGGGGTGAGCATATCAAGCTCAGTAAGGCAATACTACGAACAAGTAGGTAACCATACTACCTACATGAACGTGATGCCATGCATAAACCACCCTTTCTCCACACCATTTGAAAATAGATACTACAATTCGTGATGTCGTGATGTCATGTAAAACAAATTCACATAAGGATTTCAAAGAGTATGGAAAACTCAACATGCAAATCCATTTAAATAATTTCATTCTCGTTAAAATTCCACAAAACAGTCAGGACTCAACCCCTCCCTCGGGTGTTCTCGACTCACACAAAAACATGAAATCAAATGTTTTCAAAGCGATAGTAACATGCGAGAGTTTATATCAAGCATGGGTTTAAATAGCATGGAAAATAACGTCATGCAAGTTTCCGTTTAAAACCTAGTTTCATTCTCATCAAAATCATGTCTCAGTCAGGATCCAACCCCTCTCTCGAGTGATCCAGACTCACATGAAAATCCAAAAAACATGATTCTCAAAAACATCAACATGTGAGACTAGGTAATATATGTATGTATCTCGGGCAAATAACTAGGACGATGGCCATATGTCCTTGTGATCTCACTGCTACATGGATCCTAGTGGGTGAGGTCTCACCACGATCGGGGATCGCCCCGAGAGGTGGGTCAGTCCATCCCGTCGACCTTGTCCAATCACTTGTATCCGAAGATGCCACTCACATCTGGAGATGCCACTCGCATTCGAAGATGCCACAAAATGAATCCCAGCACGGTACAGTGTACTCCATGCTACTTGCACGGTACAACATACTTCGTAGACCCATATCTCATATCCATACTCATGCCCTGTCTCAAAACGCACGTGCGAGCCTATTTAATCAGTGTGACACACAGTCTACTTGACGCTCTAAGCACGGCTCATCGCATGTTCTCAGAAAACTAGTGCGAGCAATGCTCCAGCACTCTCATAAAATCAAGTAAAACTAGGGCGAGCTAGGCTCCAACACTCTGTCATAACAATCAAGTGAAAATATGGTACGAGTTAGACTCTAGCACCCTATCATGAAAATCATATAAAAATTTGGTGCGAGTTAGACTCCAGCACCAATGCATGTAAAACTCTAGTGCAAGCTCTCACTCCAGCACTAATACATGCATCACACAAATCAAAAACTCATGCGAGCTGAGCTCTAGCACGTCATATGTCTATAAAATCATGTTGGCGGCTTTGTTATCTCAAAACAATTTCCAACCGAATCACATGGTTGAAAATATGCAATGCTGTGCATTTTTATTTAAAAGTTAGCTAGCCTACTCATGCACATGTCAAAACACCTCAAGAACAAGTAAGAACCTCTTGTTCTTGCACCTCCCAATTTATCCTAAATTTGAAAATTTTACCCTTAACAAGGGTATTATGGTAATTTGTCCATCCGGGGCATTAAAATTTTTTATCTTAAATCTAGACCCTTCAGACAATTTTAGGGAATGTAAATGATGTTGAAATTGCGTAAAGTTACCTCTAGCAGTCCGTAAAATTTCCTTACTTGGAATCACGCGCAGGTTTATCCCGTCTCGATGATACCAAGTCTCTCAATCCAAATTCGCTCCAACCAAGTCTACGGAGCTGCATATAACCACGTATTTGGGTCAGTTCTAATATATTTATCAGTATTTCACTCTTACTGATCGAATCTAAAGTACCGGGCCCGTTTTACTTTATTGGGCTCGATTGCATCTTAATGGGCCTTGACCCATTTTCAGCTTGTTTCTACTTATTAAATCTTTTCTTCGGGTTTACTGGGCTCATTTGGCTTACCAATAATCATTAGGCTTCGTTTCAAACTCATTGGATAGCCCGTATACTATTTACGGTAATTACTTTAAAATTTCGAATAAAATTCCTTTTATGCAGAATTAATCTGTAAAACCTGTAAAATAATCTTTACTCTGCATTAAGGACTCTAATTGTCGACATTAAAATGTACTTACCTAATGCTATGCGGGGTACAAAAATCGGAGCTCAATTGCCTCTCGTTCGGGCACTGTCGTAAAACTGCACAATTAAGTAAATCTGAGTTATTTTTCATTAAATATAATATTAAATAAATTTTTAGAATTTACCCATAGGTCAATATCGACCCTCGATATACTTACCTGAATCTCGAGTCGTCCCCAGTAATTTTTCTTTCCTTTTTCCCTTTTTTTCTTTTCTTTTCTTTTTCATTCCTTCTCTTTTTCCTTCATTTTCCTTCCTTTTCCTTTCCCTTTCCTCTCAGCCAAACGGTGTCGTTTCTAGGTCTTCATCGTCGTCGACATTTTCGATCATTTTGTCGGCCACTACCGGTCTCAAAAGAACCACCTCCTCCTCCCGATAACGTCGGTGCCCTCCGTTCACTTCCAGCTACCGTGGATCGTCAAAATCCGGCCCATTTTCCTCGCAATTTTCTCCTCCTCCGTTCGCCAGACACAGTTGTCATCGGCGCGCGTCACCGGTGCCAAAGTGTTCGCCGGCCTCTCCTGTTTCTCCTCTGGTCTTCGTCAAGGATCGTCGACCGTCGGTGGCCATGAGTGGCTCGGGTCATCTTCGGCTATCGTTTTCGATTTCTGTTTTTGGGTTTTCTCGATTTTTTCCAATTTTCAGTTCTTTTTTATTATTATTTATAATTTATTTTATTATTATTATTTTCATTAAAATAATATAAAATCCCTAAAATATCTACTAAATTATATATATATTCATAATTAATTTATTTAATTTATTTATTTTATTTTAACCCTTGTTCCGGTATATTTTTTTCGTATTTTCGGGATATTATCTCGAGTGAATTTTCGATAATTCTAAATAATTCTGGATCTTGATTAATTGGACTCAAAATTTGATAATTCCCTCATTATTGATTAAGATATCCTAAATTCTTATTTTTAATTAAAATTTTCATATCGAATTTATACTGAATTTTGATCTTTTGATCGTTTTACCCTTCTACACATTCGGGACCAATTTAGACCGACTTTCCTTCTTAGACCCATTATAATATCTCATTTAAAAATTTATATCTCTGTTCGGACCATTCAAATCTCATAATTTTAATTTGAAATTCCTTAACAGTCCATTTTTTGAATTTTACCCTCACACCTTAGGTCTGCTTACTTAGGTGAATCCTCCACACAACCAGTAATAGTATCTGCTGCTCTCTTTAGTGATCAGGAAGTAAAATTACTAAAAGTTTTAAGAGAGCATCAGAAAGCTATAGGCTGGTCTATCTCTGATCTTAAGGGTATTAGTCCCTCAATCTGTATGCATAAGATACTATTAGAGGAAGGGTATAGGTCATCCATAGAGCACCAGCGTCGATTGAACTCGTAATGAAAGAAGTTGTCAAGAATGAGATCATTAACTGGTTAGATGCAAAGATCATCTATCCCATTTCTGACAGTGCTTGGGTGAGCCCAGTATAATGTGTCCCTAAGAAGGGAGGGATGACAATGATCGAGAATGAAAATAATGAGCTCATCCCCTCTAGGACTGTCCCTGGTTGGCGAGTATGCATGGACTATAGGAAACTCAACGAAGCCACCAGAAAAGACCACTTCCCTTTACCCTTCATTGACCAAATGTTAGATCGATTAGCTAGTCACGAATTTTATTGTTTGCTGGACAGATACTCTGGATACAATCAGATAGCTATAGCCCTAAAAGACCAAGAAAATACTACCTTCACCTGTCCCTATGGGACCTTTGCTTTTATAAGAATGCCTTTTGGCCTATACAATGCACCTGCTACATTCCAGCGTTGCATGATGGCCATATTTCATGATATGGTGGAGGATTTTCTTGAGGTTTTCATGGACGATTTCTCGGTATTTGGGGATAGCTTCGATTTATGTCTGCATGATTTGGCATTAGTACTGAAGAGGTGTGAAGAAACAAATTTAATGCTTAATTGGGAGAAATGCCACTTTATGGTGAAAGAAGGTATAGAGCTTGGGCACAAAATTTCTTCTAGGGCAATAGAAGTGGATAAAGCTAAGGTGGAAATTATTGAGAAGTTACCTCCCCTTACCTCTGTTAAAGGAATCAGAAGTTTCCTAAGCCATGAAGGATTTTACAGAAGGTTTATTAAGGATTTTTCTCAGATATCTAAGCCTTTATGTAATCTCCTGGAAAAAGACACTACATTTTGCTTTGATGAACGATGCTTAGGAGCATTTAAGACTTTGAAGGAAAAATTAGTTACAGCCCCTGTAATCATAGCTTCGGATTGGAGTTTACCCTTTGAGCTTATGTGTGATGCAAGTGATTATGCTGTTAGAGCTGTACTAGGACAAAGAAAAAAAAGGAAGAGTCTTTTATGCTATCTATTATGCAAGCAAAACTCTGAATGAGGCCCAGTTGAACTATGCTACTATTGAGAAGGAGTTGTTAGCTGTAGTATTTGCTTTTGATAAGTTTCGCTCCTATCTCATTAGTACTAAGGTCATAGTTTATACTGATCATGTTGCCATTAAGTACTTAGTCTCCAAGAAGGATGCAAAGCCTCGACTGATTAGATGGATCCTCCTACTACAAGAGTTTGACCTGGAGATTAGGGACAAGAAAGAACGGAGAATCAGGTTGCTGACCATCTATCTAGATTGAAGAGAGGACTCAAAGAAGATGGTACATCTATTAATGAGTCCTTTCCAGATGAGCAGCTATTTACTTTCGGGCAGTCCAGATTGCCCCGGTACGCTAATTTTATGAATTATTTGGTGGCCAATGTGATGCCACTTGATTTGACTGCCCAGCAAAGGAAAACATTTTTTAGTGATGTCAAGTATTATGTTTGGGATGAACCCTTCCTGTACAAGCAATGTAAAGATCAGATTTTTAGAAGGTGTATCCCCATGGAAGAAGTAGAGGATATACTTAGATATTGCCATTCTTCTGATTAAAGAGGGCACTTTGGAGGAGAGATGACAGCGGCCAAGGTTTTACAATCTGGATATTACTAGCCCACGTTATTTAAGGATGCCCACTACTTTGTGCTGAAATGTGATAGATGTCAGAGGGTAGGTAATATTTTCAAAAGAAATGAGATGCCTTTCACTAATATTTTAGAAGTAGAACTCTTTGATGTTTGGGGTATTGATTTCATGGGACCATTTGTTCCTTCATATGGCAATCTCTATATTCTTATGGCTGTAGACTATGTGTCGAAATGGGTTGAAGTGATGGCTTTTCCGACTAATGATGCTAAGGTAGTGGTAAGGTTTTTAAAGAAGAATATTTTCACACGATTTGGCACACCTAGGGCTATCATTAGTGATGGAGGATCCCACTTTTGCAATCGGGGTTTTAATGGGCTTTTAAAGAAATATGGAGTCAAACATAAGGTAGCCACTGCTTATCACCCACACACGAGTGGCTAAGTAGAGTTGTCCAATAGGGAAATTAAGGGGATATTGAAGAAGACAGTGAACCCAAGTAGGAAAGACTGGTCCATTAAGTTAGATGATGCATTTTAGGCCTATAGGATAGCCTTCAAAACACCTTTAGGAATGTCCCCTTATCAGCTTGTTTATGGTAAGGCCTGTCATTTACCAGTAGAGCTTGAGCACAAGGCCTATTGGGCCCTTAAGAACTTGAATTTCAACTTAGAGGTAGCAGGGGAGAAGAGCCTGCTACAGCTCAATCAATTAGATGAGTTCAGGTTACAGGCATATAAGAATACCAAGCTCTACAAGGAAAAGACTAAGCGATGGCATGATAGGAAAATCAAGGAGAGACACTTCGAACCAGGTCAACAAGTTCTGTTATTTAATTCACGCTTAAAGTTGTTTCCAGGAAAGCTTAAGTCTATATAGTCAGGTCCTTTTACCATTACACAGGTATTCCCACATGGAGCCATTGAAATTATGGATGAGACTCTGAAGTAACCCTTTAAGGTTAATGGGGGCAGACTGAAACATTATTTCGGGGGAGGATTTGATCGTCAGCATTCTGTGACCACTTTAGCTAACCCTCCTACTTCTAATCCTGCTACTTAGCTTCATTTTTCTTTGCACTTTTTGTACAGTTCTTTTCTCTTTTCTACTGTTTCTTCTTTATTTATTTTGCAGGTTGCTTTTACAATATTACATTTTCAATCAAGTTTCAATTGTTCATCATCATCATCAGAACGGGGAGTACTCTGTCCTTGAGCTTAAATTCTCGTATTATCTGCAAACTGAAGATACTATGCACTTTAAGTTTGGGGGAGGGGATATCACTTGAGCAATTTTGTGAAAAATTGAAAAAAATTTCAAATTTTTTTTTAAATCTGAGAAAGAATTTTCAAATTTTTTCGATAATATGAGCTTAAATTGTTTGATTTTGGGATGATTTAGTGCTTAGCATGTAGTTTTCTCATATTCTGATGATATGACCCCATGATTTAGTATGACTTTGATTAACTGAGAAGCATGATTATAGGAAAAGCATGAAGTTGAATTCTTGAATTTGTCTTAATGCTGATTGTGATTGTCTCATCTTATGCACATGTCATGTCATGAATCTTTATATTTATTTAGAGAAAGCTTATGTGGATATAGGATTGCATTTGTTCAGTTGATTTTGTGCATCATATTCTAGAATTTGTTTTATATGATCTCGAGGTGAAATATTAGATCACACTTAATTAGGGAGATGATTTAGGTCATCTTTGGATCGTTTGAGCCTTTCTTGCCTTCCTTGTACATATTCTACCCCTAGTCACCCATCTGGGCCAAATAAGCTTTTCTCTGTAAATATTTCGATAAAATTTTTCCATAGTTTAAATACTCTGTTCCTATCCCTTACCCCGACAGCATGAAAAGTCATTGGGATATATTGTGAGCTATATGGGTATTAAGTGATAGTGAAGGAGTATGTATTAAAAAAATGAAAGAAAAAAGAAAAAGAAAAAGAAAAGAAGAAAGAAGAAAATAGAAAAATAGAATAAAAAGTTTAGTGAAGTCCTACTGATATTTGGTTAAGTGTGACTACATTAGTGGAGAGAGAAGTGAAAAGCAAAATTATGGGAATGATCACATGTCATTGACTTTGCATTCACTGTGTTTGCATAATCTGATCTGAATAATGTACTGTGAAGTGACTTTGACATTTTTCACACACTCATGAGTCCAATTTGGGTTAGGACTTATGATTGAATGATTCTGAATGTTGGACTTGTAATTGTGAGTCTTTAAGATCATAGTTTGTACCTTTTCTTTGAGGATGATATTGGGGAAATTATTGTGTTTAGTGCTTATCATTCCTACAATTATTTTGTTTTGCTTGAGGACAAGCAAAAACTCAAATTTAGGGGTGTGATAATTCTATAAAAATAGAATTATTTATGCTTAATTTCTTAATTAATTATTTTAATCCCCAAATTATTTTGTTAATTATCCCCTCATTTTGACTAAAATTCTCATGTTTGCAAATAAATTAACTCCGGATGAATTTGGAAAATTTCGATAGAAAATGGACTGGAATTGGGCTAAAATCGAGATTGGACCATGCGGACAACACGAGCCATGCCACCTAGCACATCCAATTGGATAAGAAGATAGATGACATGGAAATATCTTTTCAATGAGCCAATGGTGTGAAGACAAGTGGCCAAACAATGCTAACTCATCTAGGATGGAAAAATTACAATTGTACCCCTAAGTGTGTGTATAAATAGGAAATGATGGCAATTGAAAAGAAAAATGTAAGTTAGGGTAGAATAGTTTTAGAGTAAATTCTAGGATTTACTTTCCTTTTTTTTTTTAGTTTTTCGTTAGCCACCTTCCTTATTTTTTACTGTTCATTCCATTTTTATGTTCTTCATTTTCTAGTCTTGGATAATTTTATTTCATGGCAATCAATATCATTTCATGCTTCTCGGTTCTGTTAAAATCCCAGTCTTTATTTTCAGGTTTCCATGAAAATCTTTATTCTTCCCGTTATTGATAGCTCTCAGTTTGCTTTTATCTAAGGTTCCATGTTTGTTGTTTTTCATTTGTGTTCATTAGAGTGACAAAGCTTGTCTATTGCTGCCATAGATGTTATAATGCTTTGATGTAGATTTAATGTTAAGCATTATTTCTACATCAAAAGCTCGGTGGAACCAAGGTGGTAGTGACACTAAAGCAACCCGATAGCCATTTTATTATTTTCGGTTCCTACATTTATATTTTGTATTTTGACCCGAGAGTGTTATTGTTATTTAGTGGAGTTATTGGAAAGCTGGACGTGGATTGAAGCAGCAACTAGCGTCGGGGTAGATTCAAGGTTGACTGTGTAATAGCCATAACCGAGAGCCACAATCACTCCCTGTTCTCTCCTGTTTCATTTGTCATTTACTGTTCATTGTCATTTTTCTGGTTATGTGCATTTTCTTTCATGTTATTTTCTGCTAGTGTGTTGTAGTTTGTTCATGTTATGTTTCCTTCCTTTTCTTGCATTACTGTTATCTCCTAGCTGCTTTATTTCTAATTTGGTCATCTTGTTTCTAGATTTACATTCTGTTAACAAGAAAGTGTAGTAGCTGCTGCATTACAAGCTTAATGAAGTCCTACTGATCTTTGGTTAAGTGTGACGACATTAGTGGAGAGAAAAGTGAAAAGCAAACTTATGAGAATGATCACATGTCATTAACTTTGCATTCACTGTGTTTGCATTATCTGATCCGGATAATATACTGTGAAGTGACTTTGACATTTTTCACACACTCACGAGGAGTCCAATTTGGGTTAGGACTTATGATTGAATGATTTTGAATGTTGGACTTGTAATTGTGAGTCTTTAAGATCATAGTTTTTACTTTTTCTTTAAGGATGATATTGGAAAAATTATTGTGTTTAGTACTTGTCATTCCTACAATTATTTTGTTTTGCTTGAGGACAAGCAAAAGCTCAAGTTTGGGGGTGTGATAATTCTATAAAAATAGAATTATTTATGCTTAATTTCTTAATTAATTATTTTAATCCCCAAATTATTTTGTTAATTTGTCAGGACCCCAATTTCAATCCTTGACTTTAACCAAAAACCACAATAAATTTTTCGCATTTTTAACTTACCTTTCCTCTCTTCACTGGTTGGGCTGTGATTCGATGTCAGAGTCCTCACTTACCACATCATCCATTTCATACATACATGTCAATATATTGTTACTGACTGTAACTGCTTTTATTATACATGTAAGATTTTATAAAATCTAATACAAATACATTCCCCATAATATATAACGTATACATCACTGTACTGTTTCTATGTTTAGATACACAACTGTACATAATAAGTATACCTGATGAATCGATAGGAACTAGCAGTGGACTCTGGGACACTCTCCCACGATAACTCTCGCTCTACTGACGCTCTGTAGAGAGATGTAAAAAAAAGGGGGGTGAGCATAACGCGCTCAGTAAGGAAATCAGGCAAGCAAGTAGATATCCACACTATCTACTCAAAATAGTGCTATGCCTTGAAAACATTATTTCCTTAACTCACTTTAAAAGCATGTCTTGAAATATAATATATATACTTGTACAGAATAAATCCCATGTACAGAAATCATGCTTTATTTCTCAAAAGTAGGCATGTAGTGCAACACAATGCATTTATATATAAATCATGCCTTTATGTAAATCATGCCATATATATTTAAATCACATATAAATATGGCATCAAATGATTCACAACACAAATCGGAGTCCGACCCATCCCTCAGGTCTGTCCGCAGTTTAAATCAGTCAATCAATGTGATATATCATGTGAGACTCTGTGGTAAATACAAATAGTATCCTGGATTATGATCATATCCGAAAAGTGATCCCATGCGACACAGTACTCGGTGTGCGGTAATCACTGCTGTAACGGGAGGATGGTCAGTCCAATGTCAACCGCCAGCTACGTAACACACGGTACAGCGTACACCTCGTGCCCCGGGCACGGTACAAAGTACACCCGTGGACCCTCACAGCCAGGGTCTTTAGCCCTCGAAACCATGGAAATCCTCATAGCCAGGGTCTTTAGCCCTCGAAACCATGGAAATAAGTATACCACGTCTATATCAACCTCATGCGGATATCCTCTCTAGCTATGACACACAGTCACACCAGGAATCAGGCATGGGTTTCAACATGTATTACATATCACATACAGTGTGCGTCTTGAGTGCGACTCACAGTCGTCACTCCGCTCAACACTGTTTCACATCATAAAACTCAACTCTAGTGCGAGTAAACCTCCAGCAACTAGGTCAATGCATAGTTTATGTATCAAATCAAGTACGAGCAATAGCTCCCAGTACTATGCTATGCACAATATCAAAATCAAGTACGAGCAATCGCTCCCAGTACTATGTCATGTATAAACCATGAAGAATCGAGTACGAGCCACGCTCTAGCACTCTGTCATGCATATATCATTCAAAGCTGAGTACGAGTAAAACTCCAGTACTCTATCATGCATGTCATGAAAATCTAGTGCGTATCAAATCCAGCACTAATATTATGTGGAAAACATATGAATCCCAGTGCGAGCTGTGCTCTAGCACGATTCATTCTCACATAATATGATAGATGGCTATTTAAAAGGGATTGTTTACAAAATAGTAAAATCAGCACTAAAAGTGTGCTTAAGTCATATCAACCTTAAAATCATTAGCCCATCTATTTATTTTCATGCTAATAGCATCTAAACACTCACAATAGTATTTTCCATGCTTTTTGTAACTTCTCACAAAAGTTGACTTTTTTACTAACTAGGGGCAAAATCGTAATTTGCCATTATCGGGTCGCAATATTTATTATTCACTTTCTCTGACCCTCAGAGTTTTTAAGTGAATGCAGAAGCAGTTGAAAATACGTGCAGGTATCTCTAACTACTCGCAAAAGTCCCTTACCTCGGATCACGTCTCGTGACCTCACTTCCTCGGTGCTGCTAAATCCCGCAGTCCGATAAGCTCTCGATGTAAACTCCGGAGCTGTAAATAACCATTCCTCAGGTTAATTATAATTTTCCTACTGTATTACACATTAATACAGTTTAATTTCCCTTAATGGGCCTTAAAATCCTTAATGGGCTTAACTAGGCCTTAAGTCCATTTTCATTTTACTATTCACTTTTGTTGGGCCTATTGGGCTTGTGGGGCCCACCAACTCTTATTGGGCTTGTCTTAGGCCCATTACACCCTATTGGGCCTAAAAATATTGGGCTTGGCCCATTGGGCCTCTCGGCCACATGCCATGGCCGAGAGCTTAGCCATTCTCGGTTTCCACCATGGCATGCCATACATGCCTATTTCCTAGCCATTTTCACTTAGGCATTTTCACAAACACTTGGTAGGCAACATTACCAATCATCCTATAGTTCATTTAGGCATTTTATCAAACACTTTGGTTGCCAACAATTTACATGTATTAATTAATCAATTTGATTAATTCTAATTATACCATTAACATTAATACATGTGTACTAATCCATTTATGTCTTAAAATCAAATTGACGTATTTCAATATCCCATTGATCACTCTCGGCCTAACCCTCTTCATGGTGATTTAATATGTTTCAATGCTTAAAACATATATCAACATACTTGAAATCATTCATACATTAACATATATGAAATTGGAAATTAGAAAATATACCAATTGTAGTGTTCTCCTTTTGGCCGAATCTTTGGAGGCTCTCGGTTTGCACTCTATGGCTCCTTGATAGCCAATTCCAACATATGTTAATCTCCTTTCAATTTGGAACAACTTCCATGAAGAATACAAGTTCCAAATATGACTAATTCCTAGTGATTTCTAGTGAGAGAAAGCTTGAATGGTTATGTTTCAATGGTGTTCTTCTCTAGCCGGAATTGTGTGATGAAGATGACCAAGGTGTGGCTGCATTTATAAGCCACTTACTTAGCCATTAAGCCTTACTTTTCAGCCACTATGCTTGACTTTCCAAATCTGAACCATGAGTCACCTTATGAGTCACCTTATGAGTCATAGTTAACTTTAACTATAGTTAGATATTTATCTCATGGGCTTTTCCAATTGGGCTTCTCGGTTTGGGCTTTCCTAATGGGCTTTCGGGCTGAAATTTTTACTATACCTCGGGCCTTTTATTGTCTCAAAATTTGGCCGATCAATTGGTCCAACAATTCCGTCTAAAGGACCTTAGAATTTCGATATACGTTTAGTATACCTTAATGGGCTTTAAAATTTTCACCTTAGGCCCATTATGTTTTTAACCATTAAATTTATTCCGGAATCCTTCCGAATAAATTTTCCTTACTTCCGGGGATGATTATCTTGTATTCTGGCCAAGAATATTTTTCCCCAAATTTTTCTCCACACTTAGGTTAATTTCTAACCTTGATTAGTCAACTATGGTAAAAGTCCACTTTTTTAACTATAGTTGACTTTTTCCTTAACCATTGACTAAGTTGACTTTTTCTTAAATTTTCGAAAGTGTTTTATATCATGTCTTACACTCTCTTCTTTATATTCCAACCGCTCTCGGTGGATAATTTCACCCGAAACTCCTTTTCTCGCCGAAAAGGTCCATTTTACCCTTTTTAGCTTTTACGCTCGTTTTGTATGTTCGGGTCTAAATCAAGCTGACTTTCCTTCATGAGTTCTTTACGCTCTCTTATTTTAAGTTCTTATTTTCAGTCAGAATGATTTAGAATGACTCAGTTTAGCCTGTGATACTCATCATCCACATTAGGCATTTTATGTAGCTTTTGCGTGTTAATTCATTTCATTAACACTTTAAATCTAGTAAATACTCTTCTTATGATTCAACCATAATTACATAGTGTTCATACACATAGGAATCATAAGGAAATAAGCTACAAAAAATCCGGGTCTGACATAATTATCCCCTCATTTTGACTAAAATTCTCTTGTTTGCAGATAAATTAAATCTGGATGAATTTGGAAAATTTCGGTAGAAAATGGATTGGAATTAGGCTAAAATTGAGATTGGACCATGCGGACAACACGAGTCATGCCACCTAGCACATCCAATTGGACAAGAAGATAGATGACATGGAAATATCTTTTCAATGAGCCAATAGTGTGAAGACAAGTGGCCAAACAATGCCAACTCATCTAGGATTGAAAAATTACAATTGTACCCCTAAGTGTGTATATAAATAGGAAATGATGACAATTGAAAAAAAATGTAAGTTAGGGTAGAATAGTTTTAGAGTAAATTCTAGGATTTACTTTCCTTTTTTTTAGTTTTCTGTTAGCCACCTTCCTTATTTTTTACTGTTCATTCCATTTTTATGTTCTTCATTTTCTAGTCTTGGATAATTTTATTTCATGACAATCAATATCATTTCATACTTCTCGGTTCTGTTAAAATCCCAGTCTTTATTTTCAGGTTTCCATGAAAATCTTTATTCTTCTCGTTATTGATAGCTCTCGGTTTGCTTTTATCTAAGGTTCCATGTTTGTTGTTTTTCATTTGTGTTTATTAGAGTGACAAAGCTTGTTTGTTGCTGCCATAGATGTTCTGATGCTTTGATATAGATTTAATGTTAAGCATTATTTCTACATCAAAAGCTCGGTGGAACCAAGGTGGTAGTGACACTAAAGCAACCCGATAGCCATTTTGTTATTTTCGGTTCCTGCATTTATATTTTGTATTTTAACCCGAGAGTGTTGTTGCTGTTAAGTGGAGTTGTTGGAAAGCTGGACGTGGATTGAAGCAATAACTAGCATCAGGGTTGATTCAAGGCATCATGTGTAGTAGCCATAACCGAGAGCCATAATCACTCTCTGTTCTCCCCTGTTTCATTTGTCATTTACTGTTCATTGTCATTTTTCTGGTTATGTGCATTTTCTTTCATGTTATTTTCTGCTAAAAATTAATTTAGATTAACTTTATTTTATGCATTTTAAGTTTACATTTTAATTTGAATAATCCAAAATAGTATTTATCATGCATTAGTTAGATTTTATTGTTAAGTTAGTAATTAGATATAATTAGGATTAATTTAGAATTAATATTTTAGACATTTAGATTTATAGTTATTTTCTTAATTTTCTAGGATTTTATTTCATTAAATCTTAAGTTAGCTTAATTTGCATTTTGATTAAGTAGTTTAATTGTATTTTAGGTTTGTTCAATTTTAGCTTAATTAATTTCGTTTCTTTATTTTAGCATTTTATTTTAATTGCGTTAATGAATTTTAAATTGTTTTAATTATTTTTGTAGGTTATTGCTTTTAATTGCTCGAAGCTTGGTAAGTAATTTTTAACTCGGTTTCATTATTTAGTTTATAGTTTTTATTATTCTATTGTTTTCCAGTAATTTTAACTAGCCTAGTAGATCACTCATAATCAAGAATTCATAATTTGCTAGAATATATTTAACGTAAGATTAACCTGTAGTTAATTAGGCTGATCAACTTCTCTGAGGGATGATAACTCGGGACTCAAATCCTATTATTACTTGTACGACCTGTGCACTTATGGATAATACATTTAGGTCGTATCAATAAACCAATATATTGTCGATGAACACTATCACGAACTGGTCCAGGTATGGCTTAAAGACATCATTCATCAATGCCATAAATGTTGCGGGGGCATTTGTCAATCCGAATGGCATAACCAAAAAATCGTAGTGGTCATATCGTGTACGAAATGCTGCCTTGGGTACATCTCCACTCCATATCCTCAACTGATGGTACCCATATCGCATATTTATCTTAGAAAAGACATGTGTTCCCCAGAGCTGATTCAACAAATCATCAATGCGTGGAAGGGGGTACTTGTTCTTAATGGTGGCCTTATTTAATAACCGGTAGTCTATACACAGTCGGAGGCTTCCATCCTTCTTCCTTACAAACAGAACCAGAGCTCCCCCAGGTGAGACGCTTGGTCAAATAAACCCTTTCTCTGCCAATTCTTGCAACTACTTCTTTAGCTCTTCCAACTCAATCGAAGCCATTCTATACGGTGGTTTCGATATCGGCTTTGTACCAGGCACTAACTCTATACAAAATTCCATTTCCCTATCAGGTGGTAGCCCTGGTAAATCGTCCGAAAAGACATGAGGAAATTCCGTAATTACTGGAATGTCTTTCAATTTCGAGTGTGCCTTATCAATGTCAACCATGTAGGTAATGAACCCTTCACATTATCCTTTCCACCGTTAGCAACACATGCCATCACATTAACATTCAAAAATAATAAACAAATTCATCTCTTAAATATGATAATTAAAATTACACTATTTCATCTTACTGTAAACATGTTCTTCATTTCATTTCTCAAAACTTACAACAAAATTATCTATCTTTGAAAACATCAAGGTCTTAACATGACAATCCATGATAACATGATTTACAGCGAGCCAATCCATTCCTAGGATTACATCAAAATCATTCATATTTAATAAAATTAGATCGGCTGCTATTTCTTTTCCTCCTATCCTCAATTTACAATTTCTATATACATGCTCAGTCAACTGATTATCATTCATAGGGGTAGATATCACCAGCATCTTATCTAATAGTGTGGGTGTTAAGTGCTTCAACAATTTATGTGCAAAGGAAGGCTATATGAAGGAATACATGGCACCAGGATCAAACAATACAAATGCTTCTAAATAGAAAATTAGGATAGTACCTTTAATCACATCCGTTGATGCGTCTGCTGTGTCCTGGTCCAGTGCGTGCGCTCGTTCTCTGCTAACACCCACTGCCTGTTCCCCTTTTTCCTCAACTGTAGCCCTCCTCCTCGAAGCAGCTGTCTCAAATGGAGCTCTCTCTGGCTCCTTACCCTTTTGTGGGGCAGTCTCAGTCATCTCAGAACAATATATTGAAATATGCCCTGGCTTCCCACATCTATAACATGTAACAGGGGGCGTCTGACAAGGTCTAGTCCCATAAAACCTGCCACATCTCCTACAGTGATTAGTAGTAGGTCGTGGTCCTCCAATAACCATACCCCTCGGAGCAGTCAAAGCTGGGTACGTGGGAGGTTTAGCAGCTCTCTCCTGCACCTCCTTAATCTTAGGTCTCTTCTCATAAAATTTGTTTCCTCCCCTCTTGGCCACTCTATCCATCTCGGTCTTTATCATTCTTGACACAAATCTTTCCAAATTCGAAGGCATTCCACTCAAAGTCTTGCTCACATAACTGAGCCCTATGCACTGCCTCCTCATAAGTATGAATGTCAAAGGGAGCTAACTTAGTCTGGATGGCCAACCTCAACCCATCCATGAACTTCTGGACCTTCCAAGCATCATATCTGGGTCATACCTCCCCAAAGACATGAATCTCGAGTCATATTCATCCACAGAACGGTTCCCCTAAACTAAGTAAATGAACTTCATCCGCAATTTTCTCTATGCGGTAGCCAGAATATACTGCCTTCTAAAGGCCTCTAAGAATATCTCTCATGTGATCTCGGAATGTCGAGCCCTCAGAATAGACTCGGTGGATCTCCACCAGTGTTCTGCCTCAGCCTTTAGTATAAATACGACAAAGGCCACTTTCTCAGCTGATGTACATCTGAAGAATCTGTATAATTTCTCCATCTCGTACACCCAGTCCTCAGTAATCACTGGATCCTTAACCCTTCTAAACACTGGGGGTTTCAACTCCTGAAATTGCCTCAACCTACCCAGTTCACAATCGTACCCCAAGTCACTTTTGCTCGGCAATGGACCGATAGGAGAAGCTGTATCTTATACTGGGGGTGTAACCATCTCCGTAGCCTGAGGTCTCTCTGCCTCTGCAGCTGTCTGTCCAGTAGTAGTAGGCCACACTGCGGGACCTTGTCTATCACCGGCACCCAATGCCTGTGTGACTATCTCAACTAGGCTCTCAATACTCCGCTCTATCCTAGTGAGGCGTGCCTCTATATCCCCTGATCTCTCAGTAGGGTCCTGTGAAGCCTGGTCAGTCTGTGGCTCCGCAAGGCTCTCAGGCCCACCTCTACAACCTCTAGCAAGTGCCTTTACATGTTTAGATACAAAAGAATCTTATGTATATACGTTTTGACGATGGAATGCAGTGGATATCCAAACTATAACGCCTCGATCCTTCACAAGGCTACTGTGTACACTCTGTAGAGGAGGAAAGTAGATAGATGAGCAACCCCACGCTCAGTAAGGCAATAATGCAAGCATGGTAGATAACTACTCTATCTACATGCTGATAATGTCATGGCATAAATCATTTATAGTCAGAGCATGAGGAAATAAAACTATGTCGTATGTATATACATATATCATGTACTAAAACATGGAAAATAGTCATGTAAAACATGGAATCATCATCATGTAAAACCTCTCATGCTCATCATTATCAAAACACATCATAAAAAGGGAAATTCATTAAGAAACATCCTTTAAGATTTCTCAATTTTTTAAACACATCAAATCTCATCACAATAGCATATCATTTCTTTAAACCAAATCCCACAAGGCTCGACCTCTCCCTCGAGTCTACCTTGGAAAAACACAATCACACTCAGTGTATAAAACCATGTGGTACTATGTAATATTATGTGAGACAGGCGGTCACTATATCTCAAAGACTATGTTGGCCAACTGTGTCATAATCATCCCAGACCACACGGATCACGGTGTGCGGGGTATCATGCTGGAACGAAGGTGGGTTAGCTCTTCTCCAAACTTTTCAAATCGTCATCACAACCACACGGTACAGTATACTCCAAGTGATATACACGGTACAACGTACTCCACGGACCTATATCACGGTTGTGGGTGCCAATCGTACGTCTTATTTACCCCAATGCCATGTGTAACCTCTATAGTCTCAAGTGCACGTGGGAGTGTTTAGTTTCGTTTAAGAGAGCCTCCCCACCGAACAGAGCCCCCCCACCCCGTCAGGCTTAAAGATGTAGGGCTTGAGGATCTTACCATCTCCACCACGACATCATACATACCACAGTGTGAAAACCTGTGCGAGCTAAGCTCTAGCACGATTCATGCAACATCAATAAATCACCTCGTATGAGCAAAGCTTTAGAAAGGCATTATGCGTAAAATCATGGAGAAATCACGTACGAGCATAGTTCCAGTATGGTTATATGCATAAAAAGATCAAACAAAATCCACGCACGAGCAGAAGCTCCAATATAGTTTATAAGACCTCGTCACAAATCAAATCATGTGTGAGCTAAGCTCCAGCGCGTATCATACATATCAAAACACCAAAATTCAGTGCGAGCGAGGCTCCAGCACGATTTAACTCACATAAACATGATAGGCAGATCCATTTCAACAAAATATTCTAAAAACAATGATTAGCACCTCATTATGCCCTTTTCACAAAATCAGGAAAATTCACTAGCCAACCTATCCGTCATTTTTCTTAAACCAAGGCAATGTGTTTTCATAAAAGCATCAAAACATATGATTTATGCAATTATTAGCCTTACTATCCCTTTTTATAAGAATCACTTCAAAATCAAACCACATACATATAGACTTGTAGTTATTTCCATACACCATCAAATACTTTTCTGGATACTCATGCATTTTTCTAAAACCCTATATACCCACAAAATATGAGCAACTATCTCTATATACTCACAGAATTCTCTTACCTGGAACCGCGTAAAGCTGCTTGATCTCGCGGTTCGATTTGTCTCCAACGAACTCTCCGAAACTGTACAAGATTACGTTTCGCGTCAATTTAGTCCCATATAACACAACTCTTGTGTTTACTATAGCCGATTCAACCTATAGTCTAAATTAACACTTATAAGGTCTCATTCGATTACGCTACTCTTATCTCGAGAGCCTACTGGATTCTTTTAGATCCATCGATTCCTACTTAATCGATATTTAAGTCCTTAGTGGTTATATTTCATCATTTACTTCACTATGGTATTTTGTCAAACACCTCATATACTCATTCACTTAACTAAGCTAATCTAAAAATGTGGCTTCATTCAACCTTCTAGAAATCATACATAATACCTCAAAAACACTTTAAGATACTTCATTTTTCATCAACTCACTCATAATACATTTTCTCACACTAGACTCTTTCTAGGTTTCATGTGTTCCACTACATTCCTTATAGTTTTAATCATCAATACACATATCAATCAACTCCAAAATCAATAACTAAATAAATATACTTGGATTGGTACATTAGAAACTCACCTAGCTCGATTTTCTTCTTGCTCCAAATGGGAATGCACCTTGCTCCTTCAATCCAACCAATGGTGTATTGATTCCAAAGTATGTTGTTCTTCTCTTTATAAGGAACAACTTTGCTCTAATGATATTTTCTCAAATCTCTATGAAAATAGGGTGATTTTAGAGTGAGAAGGTTAGGTTTTAAGATTGAAATGGAAGAAAATGGTTTAGTCCCATGAAATGTAGATCTAACTGCTCCATATTTATAGAATTGGCCTGATGAGATCGATCTGCATAGGGTGGAGATCGATCTGGTCCTCTTGAATTCCTCATTTTCACGACATTTTGAAGGCATGAGATCAATCTGCTTCAGTGAATAAGATCGATCTACTTCAATGAAACATGATCGATTTGTCTCAGGCAGAGAGCTAAGGAGATCGATCTGGTCTTAAGGGGAGCTCGATCTGCTCCAACCCGAGAGTTAAGGAGATCAATCTGCTTGAGTGCGGGATCGATCTCTCTCTTCCAATATGTTGGCTTAACCGAGAGAGGGTGAATCGGTTTTTCTAAAATATGCTAAGTTTAACCTCTTTTTGATAAAATTACAATTTAACAAATAAATGGCAGTAATAAGCAATTGAATAATTTGCAGTAAAACAAAAGAGATAAGGAAGAAGAATAGCAAACTCAAGAATTTATAGAGGTTCGGCCAAATCTCTTGCCTACGACCTCTCTTCTTGACCCTCTTGTCAAAGAATCTTTTTCACTATCAATGTGATCAATACAATTTCCTTTTCAAGGTTAAGGAATAACCTCTCTACCCCTTATACAGATATAGCTATTCAACTCTTACACAATTTTCTCACAGAGGAACTCTCCCCTTTTCTTTTGAACAAAGAGTGAATACAATGAAAAGCTCTATTTCAAAGGTAGGAAGAATAGCTTCAACACAAGCTTTCACTTCAAAGTATAATTGTTGAAGACAAAAGGAATGTTCTCTCAAGAATATTCAGACTTTTTTTGCTCTTTTTCTTATCTTCCAAATGTCTTCAATGCTTGTTTTTATACAGCCAAATAGTAGGTGAAGCATTTAATGCTTTTTCTCCCGTTGAGTTCCTGCAGAAATAGTCGTTGGACTTCTGTAGAAGTGGTCCAAATTGATCTCCCTTAACTAAGGGGATCGATCTCTTGTTCCTGAGCCTGCAACACAGAGCAAATTTACAAAGGGCAGATCGATCTCACATATCAACAGATCAATCTGTTGGTTAGCTTTATTCAAGGAGATCGATCTCTTGATAAAGGAAGATCGATTTCTATTTTGAAATAATATTCCCACTCATAGAAGATCGATCTCTTAATCCCATAAGATCGATCTCAAAACGTCTCGACCAATAGGAGATCAATCTTAGAATACCTTGAGATCGATCCTTTAACTCCTCTGCCAAAATGAGATCAATGTCTTACTTCTTAAAGATCGATCTTGCAATGCTTGCAAAGCCTGTAAGGCTTCTACCAGAGTGAGATCGATCTCATTCAACCTTGAGATCGATCTTGCAAGGCCTGTAAGGCCTCTTCTAGTGTAAGATCGATCTTGTAAGGCCTGTAAGGCCTCTGCCAGAGTAAGATCGATCTCATCCATTTTGAGATCGATCTTGACACATCTTTTAGGTAATTTTCATTGATTTTAAGTTTCCTGCCAAGGTTTAGCTTGACAAATTTCTAAGTGAACTTTTATGCAATATGTTTTCAAGATAATCACTTAGAACTAGTTACTTACAAATGATAAGTACACTAATGTTTTGTTATTTCAAAATCTATCATTCAAGGTTAACAATCTCCCCTTTTTTCATATGACAAAACTTAATTTTAATTATTTAAGTTTTTGGTTTCTAAATCATTTGTAACATTTGAATTTGCTCCCCCTTAGTTTACTCCCCCTTAATATATGCTCCTCCTTAGTTTACTCTCCCTTAGTAAATACACTCTTTCTCTCCCCCTTTTTTTCATATCAAGAAGGCATGCATTTTAATGTTCATAACCAACTTCAAACACTAATAGGAAGAAAACAACTTCAAACACAATCAAAAATAAACAACTAGAAGTAAGTCATTTCAAAATAAGAGAACACAATTCATGTCAAAATAGTAATTCAAGTACAACTAGAAAACCAAGTAAACCATGAAAATCCTAAGATGGAGGAGGAAAGCGCTCTAAGAGTTCATCTACACGGGTACGGGTTACTTGCAATTCGTCAAACATAGCTTGCTGTGTGTCACGAAGAATTGCAAAGTTTTAATCCATCTTTCGATTAAGATCCATAACCATGGCTTGCTCAGTGGCTTGGAAATTTACAAATCCCTTATCCATCTTCTGATTAAGTTGCATAACCATAGCCATAAGGGATTCTATGGCATCAGATGATGAAGCAGCAGGTGAAGTTTCCTCAGCTGGAGGTGCAGAAGGCTCAGCTGGCTCCATCTCTTCATCTTGAGTTGGGAGAGTAGTTTTCTTACGCCAAGTACCAGCGTCATCCTTATAGTATCCAGCATGGTGCAACGTGCTAACGTTGATAATGCTTTTTTGGGAAGGAAGCTCACCAACTTCACCCATACAATTAACACCAAGTTTTTGTAAAAGGTAAGCAAGAGGTTGTGGGTATACTATGGGGTTGGCTTGACCCCGAATGATTTTTTGCCAGTCTTCAAAAATGAAATGAATTAGATTTGGGCGTTGACCGGAGGAAGAATGGATGTTGTGGATCCAGAACCTATCGAGTTTCCTAATGGTTGAATGACGTGTACCAAAAGGATGAAGATTCCATGAAATGATAAGATGTAGTAGACATGGGTACATGGGTAACTCGACAGGTCGATCATTTGAGAGAGGAAACTCTAGAATGACCTCTTCGTCTTCATTGGTAAGCCCAGAATCGAGTATTCCGAAGACTTCTGCTAGGAGTTTTTTATCGATGTAAAGCGATTTGGCCATTACAAAAGTATTGAATCCTATAGTTCGACAAGGGTTGTTTGGGGCTATGACAATTTTTGGCATTTGAAAAGAATGTACAGACAATGTTTGGGGGAACCGGGGTTTTGATTTTGAGGAATGATAGCCACTGAAATTCCTTAAATTTGGCGAGCTAAGGAAAATCGATCCGATTTAGAAAGGAAAAGTTAATGGTTCGCTAATGTTTGATGGGTAAGGTGGAAAATTATTCATCAAATCTTTTTCGTTTGGCCGGGGTTTGAAAACAACGGCTAAACGTTGTAGATTGTGTGTTTGCAGGAGGTTGTCGTGTGTTTCGATTTGCAAGAGTTTTAGTACGAGGCATGGCTATTTTCAATTAAGAATTCTAAACAGGGAATATCTTAAAGCAATCTAGAATATGAATTCCCTAAGACTAAGGACAGTAAAGGATTCACTAATTCTAACACCTAAGACATGATGAACAGCAGCGTGAACAGTAGAATGACAGATATTAGCAGATCGATCTATGAAAAAAAAATTTGAAAAACCAAAATGTAGGGTCAAAAATTGATGAGGAATAAGATTAATGATGAAAAAACTTACCAACAGAATGATTCTGAGGACGAGAGACACGGAGAATTAGAAGAGATTTGCGTTAGGGTTTTGGGAATTTAGGATTTTGAGTTTTTGATTGGGGAATTTTTTAGACGATTTATATAACCAAGGCTAATGAGATCGATCTGTCGAGTGACCAGATCGATCTCTCTTTTCTAGAAACCTAAGGAGCTCGATCTTCTTAGAGCTAGAGATCGATCTCTATTTTCTCGAGACTTAAGGCGATCGATCTGTTAGATTGACCAAATCGATCTGAGTTACACAAAGGCTTAAAGAGATCGATCTCAATTGAATAGAGGATCGGTCTTAGAATTACAGAACCTTAAGGGGATCAATCTTAAAGATTAGAAGATCGATCTCCTAGTCATAACCCAGTTTTTATAGGCTATTTAGAGTAAGCCAGATTAATCTATAATGAACAAAGATCGATCTTTCTCACAAATTTGCCCAGAAAACATTTGAAAAACTTGATGAAAATGAGTTTGATAGAGCAATTTTAAGTCAAACACATCAAGGAGCATTCATCAATCCTAATTCACCTCTAAAAACACAAAATCTTTCTCTTCAAGGGGTTTTGTGAAAATATCAGCTAGTTGATGCATTGTATCAATATATTCTAGAACTATATTCCCCTTTTGCACATGATCCCTAAGGAAATGATGCCTAATTTCAATATGTTTAGTTCTAGAGTGTTGAATTGGATTCTTGGAGAGATTAATTACACTGGTATTATCACACTTAATTGATACTTGGTTCATGTCTATACCATAATCTCTCATTTGTTGCTTAATCCACAACACTTAAGCACTACAACTATCAGCTGATATGTATTCTGCCTCAGTTGTGGATTATGCTACACTATTTTGTTTCTTAGAGAACCATGATATTAATCTATTCCCTAAAAATTGGCAGGTTCCTGAAGTGTTTTTTCTATCTATTTTGCATCCTCCAAAATCTGCATCACAATAAGCATGAAGAGCAAAAGTAGAGTCTCTAAGGTACCATAGTCCTAGTAAAGATGTGTCTTTAAGATACCTAAAAATTCTTTTTGTAGCTAGTAAGTGTGATTCTCTAAGTGAGGATTGAAATCTAGCACATAAACACACACTAAACATAATATCAGGTCTACTTGTAGTAAGATAGAGCAATGAACCAATCATAGACCTATATAGCTTAGTGTCTACACACTTACCACTTTCATCTTTATCAAGCTTTATGTTAGTGCCCATTGGAGTTGCTTGAGGTTTGTAATTATCCATTCCAAATCTTTTGAGCAAGTCATTGGTGTACTTAGCTTGATTGATAGAAATCCCATCTTTAGTTTGCCTTACTTGAAGTCTCAAGAAATAGGTGAGCTCTCCCACCATACTCATTTCAAATTCTCCTTGCATAATCTTAGCAAACTCTTGACATAAGGATTCATTAGTTGATCCAAAAATGATATCATCTACATAAATTTGAACAACTAGTAAATCTTTATTCTGATTTTTTATAAACAATGTTGTGTCTACTTTTCCTCTTGAAAATCCTTTTTCTATTAAGAACTTTGAAAGTCTCTAATACCAAGCTCTAGGAGCTTTTTTCAAACATAAAGTGCCTTAGAAAGTTTGTAAACATGTTTAGGAAAATCTAGATTGCATAAACTTCCTCATCTATATATCCATTTAGAAATGCACTTTTCACATCCATTTAATATATCTTGAAATTTTTGTAGCATGCAAAAGCAAGTAACATCCTTATTGCTTCTAATCTTACTACCGGTGCATAGGTTTCATCATAGTCTATTCCTTCCTCTTACCTAAAACCTTGTGCTACCAACCTAGCCTTGTTTCTTATGATCACACTATTTTCATCCATCTTGTTCTTGAAGATCCATTTAGTTCCAATTATAGGATGATCAATAGGTCTAGGAACTAAATTCCACACTTTACTTCTCTCAAATTGATTTAGTTCCTCTTGCATAGCTAAAAACCAATTATCATCATCTAAAGCTTCAGTGACATTTTTTTGTTCAATTTGAGATACAAAAGCTATATATTGACATACATTTCTTAGTGAAGATCTTGTTTTAACTCCTAGATTTGGATCACCAACTATTTCACATCTTTAACATACTTAAGTTCTCTTGAACATCTAGGTTCTCTCTCTACATTTTCTTACCCAATTATCTCTTCTCTTTTGTCAACATCATGATCCTCTACACCATTGATATTATCTTTCATGCTTGAGGGTTCTTCTAAGACTTCATTAAATATTTCTACATCCTCATCATTACTAAAGTTTCTAGTTGCAGCATTTGACTCATCAAATATTACATGGATCGACTCTTCCACCATTAATGTCCTTTTGTTGTAGACTCTATATCCTTTAGAGTTTAATGAATATCTTAAGAAAATTCCTTCATAACTTTTAGCATCAAATTTTCCTAGGTTATCTTTTCCATTATTTAAGACATAGCATTTGCAACCAAAAGGATGAATGTAGGTAATATTTGGTTTCTTTCCCTTGTAAAGTTCATATGGTGTTTTCTTTAAAATAGGCCTAACCATTGCTCTATTTATGATATAACATGAGGTATTAATAGCTTCAGCCCAAAAATACTTAGGTAAGTTATTTTCACAAAGCATTGTTCTAGCCATTTGCTCTAATGGTCTATTTCTCCTCTCAACAACCCCATTTTTGTTGTGGTGTTCTAGGAGCTGAAAAATTATGGCTAATCCCTTGATCATTGCAATATTCATCGAAACCAAGATTTTCAAATTTCTTGCCATGATCACTTCTAATGCTAGTGATGGTATAACCTTTTTCATTTTGAGCTATCTTTGAGTAAGTGACAATTTTTTCTAAAGCTTCATTCTTAACTCTTAAGAAAAATACCCATGTAAATCTAGTATAATCATCTATAATTACGAATCCATAGTGCTTACCCCCAAGACTTGTTGTTCTAGTTAGGCCAAAAAGGTCTAAATGAAGTAGTTGAAGAGGTCTAGTGGTTGACACACAATTTTTAGATTTAAATGATATTCTTTTATGTTTTCCTTTGACACAAGCTTCACAAATTTTATCATTATCATAAGACAACTTAGGTAAACCTACAACAAGGTCTTTTCTAGCTAGCTTAGATAATACATGCATGCTAGCATGACCTAGTCTCCTATGCCACAACCAAGGTTCATTTTCTTTATCAACCATAAAATATACATTTTCATTTCTAAGTTTATTTAAATATACAATATATATGTTACCTTGTCTATGTCCTAAGAAAAGAACTTTATTTGATTTCGTATCTATCACATGGCAATTCAAGCAATCAAAAATTACTTTGTAACCTTTGTCACAAAGTTGACTAATGCTAAGCAAATTATGTTTTAGTCCTTTAACAAGTAATACATGTTCTATAGAGAAAGAATCATTACCAATAGAGCCACTTCGCTCAATTTGTGTCACGCCCCGGAAGCGCAGAAAATATGGCTAATTTAAAACTTTTTACTCATTAATTCACCATTAAAGGTGCATTCCTGTGCAGTGTCATACATTATCATAATTATCATGCCTCAGGATCTCATCATAATATAGTATATATTGTATTATATACATTACTCAATTAATCCTAATACATCCCGTACATCATTGTACAATAAGTGTCTGTAAATATAACTCTAGTCTGGGTACATGAATATTAAATATCTACCTCAATACACAAAATACGGCCTGGAGCTCAAGTCCTCCACTAGCCTCTAACTCGTACGTCGTAGGGAACTCACTTCACTTGAAGCGATCTGGGGGGAGAGAAAACAGGGTGAGCTTCCAAATTGCTCAGTAAGGAGGGTAAGGGAACTCAGTTATATAAAACATATCTCACATCACAAATATGTATTTGTTTATAAAGCTCATTTGAAATCGTAGCATGAAAGATTCTCAAAACATCATCATCTCATAACTCATAAATCATGTGAAAACATGAAGGTAAAAAGGCTCAATATCAAGCACTCACAAGCATGTGTAAATATATGCGATAATGGATGTTCTCAAAATACGTGATAAAAATCACCTCAGTAAATAGCACGTGATAAGGTCACAAAACACAACTCATGTGTAAAATGAGACTAGGCAATAAAACTCAATTAAAACTCGTCATGGCACATCAAATGTGTAATCTCCTCTGGGTGCGCATCCCAGGCATCCTCGTATAGAGGGAACGTCGACAATATGGTCGTATACATGGTATATTGGACTTATATGTTACCAGAACAAGGCCCGGCCTTACATGCTACCAGAGCAATGCCTCGCCTCATGCACACTATCACGTGGTCCCTGGGTCGGTTCCCAGGTGGCCCACTCCTCGGTCTTACATGCTACCAAAGCAAGGCCACCCAGCGTTACCAGAACGGGGGTCATCTCACGTTACCAAAATGGAGGCATCTCTCGTTACCAAAACGGAGGCATCTCTCGTTACCAAAACGGAGGAATATCGGACTTACATGCTACCAGAGCAAGGCCTCCTAACGCTACCAAAGCGGAGGAATAATCGGACTTACATGTTACCAGAACAAGGCCTGTGGTCCCTGGGTCGGTTCCCAGGCGACCCACTATATCAGTCTTACATGCTACTAGAGCAAGGCCCGATGTGTATTCAACATGACACGCCTAAGTCTCAATCATTAGCCATTATCTTATAAAACATTATGCCTTCACGTAGAACTCATAATGGTTTTCTCTCATAAAACTCATTTAAAACATTTGTGTACTCAACACAAAACATATTAAAACCGAGTTCCAACCGGCAAAACATGCACACATTTTCTCAAATCTCAATATCGCCTTAACGTAGAGCCCAATTTACTTTTCATGCAAACTCAAAGGTTTATAAAGCAATTTCACACTCACCTTATAAACTCATAAAATAATGGGCTCCAACCAACTATAAAAACCGTGTGCAATTATATCACAACACAACACCAAACATGCTTGTATTCTCAAATCATGGTTCATGCTACAATAATTCATCAAAACACATACACAAATGGTTTAGTTTTCCCTTACCTCTTTGCACCTCGTATAGTGCAATCATTTCTCTCGTATCACGGACTAGCCTCGCATTCCACCCTGGAACTCCCGAGCTGTCCAAACGATGTTAAAACATCAATACTCATTATCACATCAACCTTAGTTCTCAAAATCGAGCATAATTGCTCACAACACCTCAAATTTCTCAATTCTCATAACTCCATCACAAACCACAATCTCGCTTACAACACCTCAACATTCTATATTTCCTATGCCACAATATCTATGCTAATACACCACATTGTCTAAATCTCCATTTATAGCTCAAAATTCCTAAATTTACCAAAGTTGCCAAATATCATCATCACTCCAACTACATTGTAATTTCATCAATCCCTAATCATTTTTCAACTATTTCAACACAATGCCAACAGCCATTATCACCAAAATCATCTCAAATATAAGGATCGAAGTTTAGAAATTACCCAAAACTTGTGGAGAGCTTATCTCTTGCCTCGATTCGATCCGTCTTTCGATTTCCAAGTATGTTGTTCTCCCTTGGGTGAGGAACAACTTTCCTTCTTGCACAACTTCTGATTTGGACGGAAATGAGTGCTTTGGATGAGTGAGAAAGCTAGGGCTAGGAGAAAATGGGGGTTGAAAGAGAGAGAAAGTGAAATTGCAGGTGAAAGTAGGGATTCCTTATATAGACTGAGGGTAGGAGATCGATCTGGCTCTTGATGAGATCGATCTGGATTTGAATTTGGGGACGATTTGGGGTAATTTATGCCTAAGAGATCGATCTGTCAAGGGGTGAGATCGATCTCTTTATGGCTTTATGAGATCGATCTGCGCCTTGGGGAGATCGATCTTCTCCCAAACAGAAACGTTTGGAGATCGATCTTTTCCTCATGAGATCGATCTTCTCTCAAACAGAATCATAAGGAGATCGATCCTCTTCCATTGGAAATCGATTTGCTCCTTAAAGTCCTCCTTCCTTGTCATTTTTAACTCACCAGATCGATCTCTCCTTCTCCCAGATCGATCTGTCCTCATAGCTTCATACTTATTTTAAACACTTAACATATAAATCTCCAATTATCATTCCCCAATTCACTTAGCTCAATAAATTATACTTTAAGTTCATATTACATAATTAAAATATGTCTGAAATCCTCAGATCTCACATCCTCCCCACCTTAAAAGAATTTGGTCCTCCAAATTCAACTCAACTAGTTAAAGAGATGGGGGTATTTCTCCTTCATTAGGTTCTCTAGTTCCCACGTTGCCTCTTCCCTTGAGTGATGTTTCCACAGAACTTTCACTAATGGGATGCTCTTGGTTCTCAGTACCTTCTCCTTTCTATCGAGAATCCGGATGGGTTCCTCAGTATAGCTCATGTCCTCCTGTATGTCCATCTCGTCATACTCTATAACTTGAGAAGGGTCCGAGTGGTATTTCTTCAACATAGACACATGAAAGACGTTGTGTATTCCAGACATCTGTGGGGGTAATGCCAATCTATAGGCTACCTCTCCCACTCTCTCAAGAATCCCAAATGGTCCTATGTATCGAGGACTCAATTTTCCTTTCTTCCCAAATCGCACGATACCCTTACTCGGAGATACTTTCAGAAATACTGCATCACCAACATTAAACTCGAGTGGCCGTCTACGCACATCCATGTAGCTTTTTTTGTCTACCCTGTGCAGCCCGTAGCCTCTCACATATGAGTTTCACACTCTGTACAGCTTGCTCAACAAGCTCGGGAGCATTTATCTTTCTGTCTCCAACTTCTTCCCAAGCTACAGGGGATCTACACCTCCTACCATATAGAGCCTCAAAGGGTGCCATTCCAATACTTGCATGATAGCTGTTATTATACGCAAACTCTGCTAGGGGCAGGTGATCATCCCATGATCCCTTAAAATCCATCGTACACGCCCTCAACATATCCTCCAGGGTCTAAATAATCCTCTCTGACTGACCATCTGTCTGAGGATGATAGGCGATACTAAAACTCAATCGAGATCCCATGGACTCCTGAAACTGGGTCCAAAATCTGGAAGTAAACCGGGAATCTCTATCAGAAGTAATACTCACTGGAGCCCCATGTAATCTAGTTATCTCGCTGACATACAGCTCAGCTAAGGCATCCATAGTATCTGTGCTCTTGATAGCAAGGAAGTGGGCACTCTTGGTCAATCTATCCACAATGACCCATATCGCATCACAACCTCTTTGGGTCCTCGGTAAACCCATAATAAAATCCATGGTGACATGCTCCCATTTCCATGTAGGTATAGGTAAGGGTTATAGTAGTCCTCCAGGCTTCCGATGCTCAGCTTTCACTTGCTGGCATACTAAACACCTGGCCACATACTTTACCACGTCTCGCTTCATACCACTCCACCAATACACCTTTCTCAAGTCTCGGTACATCTTAGTACTCCCTGGGTGCATGGTGTATCGTGAGCAGTGAGATTCCTTCAGTATCAGTCTCTTTAGGGTATCATCGTCCAATACACAAATCCGTCCTCTGAATCTCAACAATCCATCCTCACTGACTGTGAGATCCGACTGCGAACTCTGTTTAGCTTGGCTAACCATATCTATCAACCTCTAATCACTACGCTGCCCAGTTCTAATCTGATCCATGATCCTGGGCTCTATCCGCAAGCTAGCCAAAAATCCAGTCTCTACCTCTTTAACTCTGATCCGAAGTTCAACGAACTGCTCTAACAAATCCCATTCCCTGATCATCATAGCAGATATCATACTCTTCCTGCTCAGAGCATCAGCAACTACATTCGCCTTACCCGGATGATATAGAATCTCGGAGTCATAATCCTTAAGAAGTTCCATCCATCTCCCTTGTCTCATGTTTAACTCTTTCTAATCAAAGAGATATCTTAAACTCTTGTGATCAGTGAAGATCTGGAATCTTTCCCCATATAAGTAGTGTCGCCAGATCTTCAAAGCAAATACCACAACGGCTAACTCCAAATCATGCGTGGGGTAATTCCGCTCATGGTCTTTCAACTGTCGCGATCCATATGCGACCACTCTTCCGTGCTGCATAAGCACACACCGCAATCCTTGATGAGATGCATCACTATACACCGAAAATCCTCCTGATCCCTCAGGAATAGTTAACACAGGTGTCGCTGTCAATCTCCTTTTTAACTCCTGAAAACTGAGCTCACATTGATCAGTCCATATGAACGGAGTCTCCTTACGCGTGAGTTTAGTCAAAGGAGCGGCAATCCTTGAAAATCCTTCCACAAATCTTCTGTAATACCCTGCCAAACCAAGGAAGCTTCGCACCTCAGTAACTGTCCTCGGTCTCTCCCAACTAAGCACAGCTGCTACTTTACTTGGATCCACTGATACTCCTTCCTCTGAGACTATATGACCAAGGAAAGCTACTGGTTCAGTCAAAACTCACACTTACTAAGCTTTCCATATAATTGCTTATCTCGGAGTATCTGAAGTACTAACCGCAAATGCTGTGCATGCTCCTCATACGACCGAGAGTATACCAGGATATCATCAATAAAGACTATCACAAATTTATCTAGATAGTCTCTGAACACTTCGTTCATCAACCTCATAAATGCAGCAGGGGCGTTCGTCAATCCAAAGGACATCACCAGAAATTCATAATGGCCATACCTTGTCCTGAAGGCTGTCTTGGGAATATCTTCTTCCTTGATCCTCAATTGGTGATAGCCCGATCTCAAATCAATCTTAGAAAAGACTGAGGCCCCTCTTAGTTGATCAAGTAGATCATCAATCCTGGGCAGTGGGTATTTATTCTTCACCGTGGTATTATTAAACAGCCGGTAGTCTACGCATAATCTAAGACTACTATCATTCTTCTTGACAAATAAAACCGGTGCTCCCCACGGTGAAACATTGGGCCTAATGAACCCTTAATCCAATAACTCATGTAGTTGTTTCTTCAATTCCTCAAGTTCCACTAATGCCATCCTATAGGGAGGTTTAGAGATCGGCTGAGTATCTGGTACTAAATCAATGGTAAACTCCAGCTCTCTCTCTGGTGGCAACCCGGTAACTCATCTCGGAAAACATCCAGAAATTTGCAAACCACAGGTATATTCTCAATCCTCGGATGTTCTCGCTCATCGTCTGAGATGAGTGTCTCATAACCTTCACATGAACAATCATATTTAATATTCTCTAAAATAATATTAAAATTCTCAAATTACTTACTAGAATTCCACATATTCATTTCCTCAATATCTCAACCTACACTGTAAGGTTCAGGTAGGGAGAAAGTTACAATCTTAGTGTAGCAGTCTAAACTCACTCGATTGGTTGCCAACCAATCCATCCCCAGAATTACATCAAACCCGTGTATATTCAACATGATTAGATCTGCTAACATCACTCTATCTCCCACCTTTATTTCACATCCTCTACAGATTAACTCAGTTCTCTGGGATTCACGCATAGGGGTATTTACATGTAGTACATACTCTAGAGGTTCAAACTTCAAATTTAAACTACATGCAAAATGCTCTAAAATAAACGAATGCGTGGATCCTGGATCTATCAACACATGAGCCTTATGATTACAGACAGAAAGTGTACCTCTTATAGTTTCTACTGAAGTGCCTGCAGTTTCCTTATCCAGGGTAAACACACGTCCCTGTGTCACAGGTTTCTTCCCTTTCTCTGCAGCAGTGGCCCGTCTCTGGGGATTCACTCTCTGAGGCTGCTGTCTAGTAGGCTCCGGAGCATGTGGTATCTGAGGTTGAGGATAGTCCTTCACTCTGTGACCCATGTCACCACACCTAAAACATCCACGGATCGACCCAGTACAACTTCCCTCATGTGATCGACCACAGTCTCTACAAACCCTTGGCCTGTCATATCGAGGGGTCTCCTTGATAATAGGATAAGCTCTGGGTCTCTCCAATCTGCCCTTCTGTACCTCAATCCTTCCTCTCCTGAAGGAACCTCTCTGAACATCTGCTTGAGACATCGCTGGCCTCTTGCCTTTATCCCTAATCACTGCTCCAAACTCATTCTGGGACTGTACAATTTCAATTCCCCTCTCAATCTCTTGTGCTCGTCTCAGAGCATCTCCAAACTCAATAATACATAACCCAATCAATCGATCTCTGATGATGGGCTTCAATCCATACACAAATCTCTCTGTGCGGAGCTCTTCATTCTTGAAAGTCTTTGGATCATATCTCAGCAGAGCAGTAAATTGGCTCTCATAATCATCTACAGACATGTCACCCTATACCAAACTTAAAAACTCTGCTTGCCTCCTTCTCTAGGCAGCTCGTGGTACATATTGGGCTCTAAAGGCTGTCTGGAACTCTTCCCAACCAATCATATCCTGGTGGGACATCAAAATACCTTGGGTAGTACCCCACCAATCTCGAGCTCTCCCTTTCAACATATAGGCACTCATACTGACCCTCTCAGCATCGGTGCACCCCAGATAGTCAAATATAACTCTCAACTCCGTCAACCACTCCTCAGCCTCTGTAGGATCCTTCTTTCCCCTAAATGCAGGTAGATCAATTTTCAAAAAGTCCTTCAGTCGGACCATACTTCTATCATCAGGCTCAGTGACGGGAGGCATTGGGGGTATGGGAGGTCCTTGTGGTGGTGTAGGAGTAGTACCCGAGGCATTAACTCCAAAGTGTTACGCGAATAACGCTGCCATCTGCTCAAAACCTTGCCTCACATCGGTCTCAATCCGATTAAATCGAGAGTTAGGACTCTCTGGTTGTGGGACAAGTGGCGGAGGGGACTCTGCCTGCCTCCTCGAAGACCTCGTCGTTTACTCATTCTCTATCTCAACTCGTCTCCTGCGCGTACATATCAAAATCGATTGAAATCTCAATCCTCAGATTCAGTTCATGACCAGACTATTACAGACACTTGGGATGTATTCTATTTCACTTAACCGACACTGACAGTACTAAACACCCTAAGCTCTGATACCAAGAAAACTCTGTCACGCCCCGAAAACGCAGAAAATAGGGCTAATTTAAAACTTTTTACTCATTAATTCACAATTAAAGGTGCATTCCTGTGCAGTGTCATACATCATCATAATTATCATGCCTCAGGATCTCATCATAATATAGTATATATTGTATTATATACATTACTCAATTTCAAGTTAATTAATCCTAATACATCCCGTACATCATTGTACAATAAGTGTCTGTAAATATAACTCTAGTCTGGGTACATGAATATTAAATATCTACCTCAATACACAAAATACGGCCTGCAGCTCAAGTCCTCCACTAGCCTCTAACCCATACGTCGCAGGGAACTCACTTCACTTGAAGCGATCTGGGGGGAGAGAAAACAGGGTGAGCTTCCAAATCGCTCAGTAAGGTGGGTAAGGGAACTCAGTTATATAAACCATATCACACATCACAAATATGTATTTGTTTATGAAGCTCATTTGAAATCGTAGCATGAAAGATTCTCAAAACATTATCATCTCATAACTCATAAATCATGTGAAAACATGTAGGTAAAAAGGCTCAATATCGAGCACTCACAAGCATGTGTAAATATATGCGATAATGGCTGTTCTCAAAATACGTGATAAAAATCACCTCAGTAAATAGCACGTGATAAGGTCACAAAACACAACTCATGTGTAAAACGAGACTAGGCAATAAAACTCAATTAAAACTCGTCATGGCACATCAAATGTGTAATCTCCTCTGGGTGCGCATCCCAGGCATCCTCGTATAGAGGGAACGTCGACAATATGGTCGTATGCATGGTATATTGGACTTATATGTTACCAGAACAAGGCTCGGCCTTACATGCTACCAGAGCAATGCCTCGCCTCATGCACACTATCACGTGGTCCCTGGGTCGGTTCCCAAGCAGCCCACACTCTCGGTCTTACATGCTACCAAAGCAAGGCCACCCAGCGTTACCAGAACGGGGGTCATCTCACGTTACCAAAACGGAGGCATCTCTCGTTACCAAAATGGAGGCATCTCTCGTTACCAAAACGGAGGAATATCGGACTTACATGCTACCAGAGCAAGGCCTCCCAACGCTACCAAAGCGGAGGAATAATCAGACTTACATGTTACCAGAACAAGGCCTGTGGTCCCTGGGTCGGTTCCCAGGCATCCCACTATATCGGTCTTACATGGTACCAGAGCAAGGCCCAATGTGTATTCAACATGACATGCCTAAGTCTCAATCATTAGCCATTATCTTATAAAACGTTATGCCTTCACGTAGAACTCATAATGGTTTTCTCTCATAAAACTCATTTAAAACATTTGTGTACTCAACACAAAACATATTAAAATCGAGTTCCAACCGGCAAAACAAGCACACATTTTCTCGAATCTCAATATCGCCTTAACGTAGAGCCCAATTTACTTTTCACGCAAACTCAAAGGTTTATAAAGCAATTTCACACTCACCTTATAAACTCATAAAATAATGGGCTCCAACCAGCTATAAAAACCGTGTGCAATTATATCACAACACAACACCAAACATGCTTGTATTCTCAAATCATGGTTCATGCTACAACAATTCATCAAAACACATACACAAATGGTTTAGTTTTCCCTTACCTCTTTACACCTCGTATAGTGCAATCGTTTCCCCCGTATCACAGACTAGCCTCGCATTCCACTCTGAAACTCCCGAGCTGTCCAAACGATGTTAAAACATCAATACTCATTATCACATCAACCTCAGTTCTCAAAATCGAGCATAATTGCTCACAACACCTCAAATTTCTCAATTCTCATAACTCCATCACAAACCACAATCTCGCTCACAACACCTCAACATTCTATATTTCCTATGCCACAATATCTATGCTAATACACCACATTGTCTAAATCTCCATTTATAGCTCAAAATTCCTAAATTTACCAAAGTTGCCAAATATCATCATCACTCTAACTACATTGTAATTTCATCAATCCCTAATCATTTTTCAGCTATTTCAACACAATGCCAACAACCATTATCACCAAAATCATCTCAAATATAAGGATCGAAGTTTAGAAATTACCCAAAACTTGTGGAGAGCTTATCTCTTGCCTCGATTCGACCCGTCTTTCAATTTCCAAGTATGTTGTTCTCCCTTGGGTGAGGAACAACTTTCCTTCTTGCCACAACTTCTGATTTGGACGGAAATGAGTGCTTTGGATGAGTGAGAAAGCTAGGGCTCGGTGAAAATGGGGGTTGAAAGAGAGAGAAAGTGAAATTGCAGGAGAAAGCAAGGATTCCTTATATAGACTGAGGGCAGGAGATCGATCTGGCTCTTGATGAGATCGATCTGCATTTGAATTTGGGGACGATTTGGGGCAATTTATGCCTAGGAGATCGATCTATTGAGGGGTGAGATCGATCTCTTTATGGCTTTATGAGATCGATCTGCGCCTTGGGGAGATCGATCTTCTCCCATACAGAAACATTTGGAGATCGATCTCTTCCTCATGAGATCGATTTTTTCTCAAACAGAATCATAAGGAGATCGATCCTCTTCCATTGGAGATCGATCTGCTCCTTAAAGTCCTCCTTCCTTGTCATTTTTAACTCACCAGATCGATCTCTCCTTCTCCCAGATCGATCTGTCCTCATAGGTTCATACTTATTTTAAACACTTAACATATAAATCTCCAATTATCATTCCCCAATTCACTTAGCTCAATAAATTATACTTTAAGTTCATATTACATAATTAAAATATGTCTGAAATCCTCAGATCTCACAATTTGGCCTTTGGAGTTATCTCCAAAAATGACATCTCCACCAGCCTTTGATTTTAAGTAATTGAAATGGCTTCCATCACCGGTCATGTGTCTTAAGCATCCACTATCCAAGTACCAAACTTCTTTTATTTTTGCCTTGTAGCAATGCTCAAGCTCCTACAATCGTCATTCAAACTTTTGTTTTAGGTACCCAAATTTTCTTAGGTCCTTTGGAGTTAGTAAGCAGAAGTTTTGATCCTTTTGGGATCCATTTCAATATTACATCAATATCTTTTGAATTTATCACATTTTTTGGTACCCAAACCTTCGTAACTACCTTTCCTTTAAGAGTAGTTTTTCTAACCTTGCAATCTTTTGATAGATGTCCTATTTTGTTACAAAGTGAGCAAGTATGAGATAGATTGTATCTATTTTGTTTACTCACTAAGAAGTTCTTTGAGTGAGTTTCTTTAATCTTGCCATTATATCCTAAACCATTTTTGTCAAAGAAAGCTCTTTGGGTTTCTAACATATGATCTAATTTTTGTTGCCCCATATAGAATCTAGAAAAAGAATTATGTAAGTTATTATTCTTTTCTTTTATATTCTTAATTTCTAGATTTGCACTTTCCAAACTCTTTTCCCATTCTATTTTTTCATTTATTAACTTTTCATTTTCTCTCTTTAGTTTTGATATCACCTTTTTATATTACAAGTTCATGCACTCGTATTCCATAGCAAGATCATCAAATGAATCTTGTAGCTCATCAAAAGAGTATTCATTAGATATAGATAATACTTTATCATCTACTAGAGCCATGAAGCAAAGATTGGCTACTTCTTCTCCTCCATCATCATCGGAGCTATCGCTATCACTCCATGTAGCCATCACTGCCTTCTTTTTTGATTTCCTATCAATAGATTTCTTTAGCAAAGGACATTCAAATTTAATATGGCCTGGTTTTTTACACTCATAACATACAATAGTATCTTTCCTACTTGTCTCTTCTCTATTTTGTTCTTTCTTATGAGTTCTCTTAAAACCACTATTTCCTCTCATTCTCATAAATTTATTGAATCTTTTGGTAAACATTGCCATTTCAAAATCCTCTTCATCACCACTCTCATTTTTATCTTTTTTTAATTCCTCTTGAGTGGTAGATTTTAGAGCTACTCCTACTTTCTTAGGTGGCTCTTCATTTCTTTTCAATTTTATTTCATAGGTGAGTAGTGACTCTATCAATTCATCCAATGATAATGTGTGTGGGTCCTTTGACTCCTCAATAGCGGTTACTTTAGCTTTCCAAGATTTCGGTAAGTTATTAAGGATTTTCTTAACCATCTCTATGTTGGAGTAGGTTTTGCCTAAAGATTTGAGTCCATTAATTATATCAGTAAATCTTGTGAACATATCACTAATTGACTCATCTTGTTTCATTATAAATAACTCATAGTCATGAGTAAGCATTCCTACTTTAGTCTCCTTGACTTGGGTTATGCCTTCATGTGTGATTGCCAACTTATCCTAAATTTGTTTGGCATTTTCACAATCGGAGACTATTATACTCATTGGGCCTTAATGCACAAAATAAGGTGTGCATGGCCTTTGCATTCAACTGAGCACATTTCATGTCATTGAAATCTCACTCATCTTCCTCTTTTAGAATTTCTTTTCCTTCTACTTTCTTAGTTAGGATTTGTGGACCTTTGATAATAATCATCCATACCTCATAATCATTAGCTTAAATAAAAAGTATCATTCTAGTTTTTCAATAGGCATAGTGTTCATTGTTGAACATGGGAGGTCTAACTGTGGAATGCCCTTTTCCTACTAGACTAGTTGCTACACTGTTATGAGCCATCGGATCGTTCTAACTCTTAGGAAATTACTCCTTAATAATCAAAAAGTCCAAGCTCTGATACTAATTGCTGGCTCAACCGAGAGGGGGTGAATCGATTTTTCTAAACTATGTGCTAAGTTTAACCTCTTTTTGATAAAATTACAATTTAACAAATAAATGACCGTAATAAGCAATTGAATAATTTACAGTAAAACAAATGAGATAAGGAAGAAGAATAGCAAACTCAGGAATTTATAGAGGTTCGACCAAATCGCTTGCCTACGTCCTCTCTTCTTGACCCTCTTGTCAAGGAATCTCTTTCACTATCAATGGGATCAATACAATTTCCTTTTCAAGGTTAAGGAATAACCTCTCTACCCCTTATACCTATAGCTATTCAACTCTTACATAATTTTCTCACAAAGGAACTCTCCCCTTTTCTTTTGAACAAAGAGTGAATACAATGAAAAGCTCTATTTCAAAGGTAGGAAGAATAGCTTCAACACAAGCTTTTAATGACACTTCAAAGTATAATTACTGAAGACAAAAGGAATGTTCTCTCAAGAATATTCAAACTTTTTCTGCTCTTTTTCTTGTCTTCCAAATGTCTTCAATGCTTGTTTTTATATAGCCAAATGGTAGGTGAAGCATTTAATGCTTTTTCTCCCATTGAGTTCCTACAGAAATTGCTGTTGGACTTCTACAGAAGTGGTCCAGATCAATCTCTTTTAACTGAGGGGATCGATCTCTTGTTCCTGAGCCTGCAACACAGAGAAAATTTACAAAGGGCATATCGATCTCACATATCGACACATTAATCTGCTGGTTAGCTTTATTCAGGGAGATCGATCTCTTGTTAAGGGAAGATCGATCTCTATTTTGAAAATAATATTCTCGCTCATAGAAGATCGATCTCTTAACCCCATGAGATCGATCTCAAAAAGTCTCGGCTAATACGAGATCGATCTTAGAATACCTTGAGATCGATCCTTTAACTCCTCTGCTAAAATGAGATCGATCTCTTACTTCTTAGAGATCGATCTTGCAATGCTTGCAAAGCCTGTAAGGCTTTTTCCGGAGTGAGATCGATCTCATTCAACCTTGAGATCGATCTTGCAAGGCCTGTAAGGCCTCTACTAGAGTAAGATCGATCTCATTCAACCTTAAGATCGATCTTGTAAGGCCTGTAAGGCCTCTGCCAAAGTAAGATCGATCTCATCCATTTTGAGATCGATCTTGACACATCTTTTAGGCAATTTTCATTGATTTTAAGTTTCCCGCCAAGGTTTAGCTTGACAAATTTCTAAGTGAACTTTTATGTAATATGTTTTCAAGATAATCACTTAGAACTAGTTACTTACAAATGATAAGTACATTAATGTTTTGTCATTTCAAAATCTATCATTCAAGGTTAACACAACATGATGATTTTACATTCTTCAGGCTATAAGATCAATCTCTCCTTGCATGGGATCGATCTGGCCTTCATCCTACACCTTTTTTGCTGCAATTTCCTCATTTAAACTCATAGTTAATCACTTTCACATTCATTTATCATTCCATTAACACTTAGAACTTCAAAAACATTCATTTCTCATAATTCATATGTAATGTAACTTGTCTATACATCGAATAATCTTATACATTACATAGAGATTTAAGGGTTTTACAATGCCAGACATAATTAATAAAAAGGATAATTCTGGATTGACTCTGCAAGATAACTCCAATTTGATACCAATGAAATATGTCACATCCCGAGGGATATGACGTCACACAAACTTATTGCGAAAACTTAGCTATTTTGGTTCATACATATTCAAACAAATACTTAATTGAGTTGCGAGTCCAGTCCATTAGTCATATTATGCATTTAATTATGCAATTTCCGTTTAAGACACTTAGCCTAAGGTCTCAGTTAAACTTTTAAATCAAATTAAATAATTTAAGTATGATTCGTCATTTTGAGGCATAAAGGGATCGATCCTATAGGTAGATGGGATCGGTCCCAACAAGTAAGAATACCTCAGTCCATAGTAAAGCTCAGAGGGATCAATCCTGAGGCAATAGAGGTTCGATCTTACAAACTCAAAATGTAAAAATAAACAGTAAAATATCCAAGGGATTGATCCTATCCCTCATGGGTATTTCCCATAGTTATAGAACACTTGCTAAGATTAAAATGTAGACATAGGGATCGGTCCTACCTCTCAAGGAATCGATCAGTAATTACAAAAATGGTGTTTTGCATCAGAAATCATTCTTTTTACATATTTCAAAGGTTCAAGTATTAACATACATGTTTACATGTGAAATTATACAAATATATCCTATACTCATCCCACCTTAAGTACTTAAATGAGTCTGTCAAACATAAGTCGTAATGCCAAAACATTATACCACAAATATAAGTAGCGAGAAATCTGAAGTTAAAATCTTTGAAGCAGATACTTCCATAAACAAATCGAATTCTGCTGCTAACATATGATGGAAGAGGAAAGGGGTTAGCTTAGGGAAAGCTAAGTAGGCTAATTACACAAGTACAGAATTAACCAAAGCAAGAATATTGGCTTAAGTAAAGCACATGCTCAATAAAACATATTTCAAAATTGGTTCATAAATCAATGGATTGAATCACATATCAAACTGTACATAAAATCACATCATTCGAAACTTGGAACTAGAACTATGTTTAGATGCTATCAAGTCCTTCAGGTGCAGATATATTTTGAAATCCCTTATTATACTGTTAGACCTCATCGCTGAAAACAAATTCGAAAACATATAGGTTCGAATGAAATCTCATAATCGAATGCTGAACACCTAGTTTAATGCAATTTTTGAAACATATAAGCTCTTTCATTTGAAATCGCTTAAGTCACATGTTTGTACTAAAAACGTGTATCCATATTTGAAATCATATCTCATAATACAAAACATATCTTCAAAATTCACATTTCCTATATTTCAACAAGTTCAAAATCTGAATCATACGAATATAAGCATAAGTAATAATATGCCCCCATAAAGACTTACCCATTATAGCTATTAGTGAGCCAAACCTACCCCAGAAACAAAGGGTGTTATCATGGCCATAAATTGAAACCTTGTAGCCTTAATGATTAGCTAGAACTGAAACATGTCAAAACTATCGTTTGACAAGACATAGGCTCAAAATAGAGTAAGATACTCAAGGCTGTCTCTATGTGCACTATCGGGTATCTAAAAGTCGGAACACCCATAAACGATAAAAACATCGAAAACATAGTTCGAAATCCACATATACATCAAATGTGAAAAGTATCACTTACTAAATTTTGAAATCATCAAGCATAAGCATCACAAGCTATATGCTCCACATCTTATCAAAACATCTTCAAAATCACATAGCTCAGAGTTTACAAACAGTAAAAAATTATTGAATAGTCGTTTATTACCCAATCTGCAAGAAAAAACAATTTATAATCCAAAATAGTTATTTGGTTCTCAAATTCATATTCAAAAAATCAAAAGGGTTTGCATGGTCATGCAAATAGTCCAAACAAAACCTTTACAAAATTCAAAAGTTTATTTTGAAATACAAAACAATGGGTATGGGGTTAACCTGTAACTTAAGTAATTGAACTTACCAAAGCCTCAGTAAGCCTTAGCTAATCACAACTTGCCAAATTAATCGCACACACCACGGTTCCACTTTCGCAGCTTACAACAGAGTACAATTTACTTAGTAGGTAGTTCAGAATGCTCTTAGGTTAATTTGAGAACCATTTGAACTCAGTTTAACCTATGACCTTAACTGTAAGATGAAAAAAGTTGTCAATTCAAACATTTCAGTCATTTTGATTTCACATTTGACATTTATACATATATAACAGTCATTTAGGGTAGAAAGTTAACTACAAGGTCAAATTACCAAAATCCCCTACTTGGCTGAAATTCATGTAAATGTCCTAGGATCATTTTTAAGCTACACCAAAATTCATTTCATGCTTAATTACATGATACACAATTCACATCTTTATTTCTCAATGGAATTCTATAAAATTCCTACTGTCTCATACTAAAACCCTAGCTAATTACACTACATCATCATCATCATACAAAATTCCTTTCTTCAAATTGGGTTCATATAACATCCTTAAATATCATATGAACTAACATATGTCAAATTGAAGCATTGAAAACAATGTTATCCCAAGGAACCCAAAGTGGCCAAAAATGGTAACTAGCCTTGGAGTGGGTTTTGCGTCAATCTAAACACATACAAATACTTCCCATAAGTCACTTATAAGCATAGATCAAAGCCATAAAATAAATCACACCAAAAATACTCTACAAATCTAACCAAAATCAAAATCTTCTTACCTTGCTTATGCTAGCTTAGATCTTACTACACACTTAGTTTTAGTTCATCACCTTCAACTATGTTGTAGAGGAAGTAATTCTAAGTTTGTAGAGGAAGCTATGCTTGAAAATGGGTAGAATATGAGAGAAAGGTGACGACAAGCTTGGATGAAAGGAAAAATGGTGTCTTATTATTTTTACTTGATTTTTGGTGTTGATTTTGGCATGAATTACGATGGTGGCTAACTCCCCCTTGTTAAATGACAAATTTTGTAAAGTCACGTGCTTATCACATGGCTTTTGGATGACATTAACCAACTACATATTATGGTGTAAAGTAAGCCAACAAATATCTTATTTTCATTAATTTTCCACTTAATTGTAATTTCATCTCTCCACGTGATTATCATATGGAATTCTCCACTAAATTCTTGCATATTACATGCATTTAATATATGGGTTAATGTATCATTTAGCCCCTGAACTATACCACTTGTATCACTTTAGCACTTAAAGAATTCTCGTTATCACCTTGGTGCATAAACATTTCTTCTGTCACAAACTTTAGTAACTAGGACTAACGCCGTTAAAAAAAAATCTAGTGTGGAATGGATTGCCTAACCAGATTTTCGACACACGGCACGCAGAACGTGAGCTTTTTTTCCTTACAAATATTTAAAAAATATTTAAAAATTTTAAGAAATTTTAAAAAATACATTAAAATATCCAAAAAAATTAAAAAGATTTTTAAAATTTATGAATATCTAAATTTTTTAAAAATATTTCTAAACATATTATTAAAATATTTAAAAATATATAAAGAATAAAAATACAAAATAATACATAAAAATATTTAAAAAATCTAAAAATTTTTAAAACATTTTAAAATATTTCAAAACACTTAAAATAATTTAAAATATTTAAAATATTCAAACAAAATATTTAAAAATATGTAAAACTTTTTAAAACAAAATTTAAAAATATTCAAAATATTTTTAAAATATTTAAAATTTGAAAAATATGAAAAATAATCAAATCTATTTTAAAATTTTAAAAATATTTCAAAATATTTTAAAAACCATTTAAAAATATTCAAAAACAGTTAAAAATATTTAAAATATTTACAAAATATTTCAAAAGTATGTAAAAATATTTTAAAATATTTTAAAGAAATATTTTTAAAATATTTGAAACATTTCAAAAATATTTAAAAATATTTCATGAATAAGTAGAAATATTTTAAAAAATTTAAAGGTTATTTTCAAATATTCAAAAATATTGAAAAATAATTAAAAAATATTTAAAATACTTAAAAATAATTAAGGGTTTTAAAAATGTTTTAAAATATTTTAAAAAATATATTATAAGACTCGATTCACATTCAAACATATTTCAAAGCCGAAAAGCCCAACTCAACAGTGTAAAATAAAATCATACCAAACCCAACTCGCCATCCCTAACTTGATTGGGCTTATAGTTCTTGAATTTGTTTGAATGTAAATCGATTTGCTCAATATATTTTTTAAATATTTTAAATATGTTCAAAAAATTATTTATTTAATTTATTAAAAATATGTTTAATTATTTTAATAATTTTTAAAAAAAATTTAAATTTTTTTAAATATTTTGAAATATTTTTTCATATTTTTTTAATATTTTTAAAATAGTTTGAATTTTTTAAAATATTTTTTTATATTTTTATGTATTTTTCTAATATTTTCAAATATTTTCTTAATTTTTTAAATATTTGAAAAATATTCTAAAAATATTTTTATATATTTTTTTCATATTTGGAACATTTTTTAAAATATTTTTATGTTTTCTGAAAAAATTCAATATTCTTATATATTTTAAAAAAAAAATAGATATTTTTCAATATTTTTACGTATTTTTTTAAAAGGTTTTTAAATTTTTTAAATATTTTAAAGAAAAAAATGTGATAACTGAGATTTCTTTTTATTGGAATTAATTTAATAGGCTAATAGGAGCAGTTAAATTATTCAGGATTATTAAAAATTATGAAAATTTAATTTCGGATGTTAATGGATGTATTGGAGTAGATATATAAATTTATTTATGGGATTGGAGTAGTTGAATTGTAACACATGAGTATATTGATGTATTGGAGATATAGTTTTTGGAAATTAATTTTAAGTATTAAGGAAATTTAAGAGTAAAGAAATATATCTATATATCAAAACAAATATATATTGTATGTTTTTCCTTATACCTAAATAAATATGTATTAAGAAATAATTATATATATGTAGAGTTATATTATGTATAAATACATAATATAAGTATATTTAACATATATATAGAATAAAGATTATATAATAAAAAATATATATAAATATATTATTTAATATTTGATGGTGGTCCTATCATCAAAGTCCACGTGTACAAAGATCGACCAATCAGAGACCGCCACGTGTCAAACACAAGATAAGCCACGTGGCTGTTACAGCGACAGAGCCCCATGCGGCAGAGTAGCTTGACATGCGACAGAGTCTCGAGGCGATAGAGACTCTGTCGCGTAGGCTCGTGCGGCACTGTATGTCGCTACAGACCTCTACCGCATACTTCTACAGACCTCTACCGCATATCCTGCGACAGACCTATGCCGCCAGCTCTGCGACAGACCTCTACTCCAGCTCTGCGACAGACCTCTACTCCAGTACTGCGACAGAACTCTACCTCGTAGACCGCAGCAGAGGTCCACACATGAACTCTGCCGCCTGCCAGACTCACCCGCAAGTTGTCTAGCCCCGAAACGCGACAGAGTGCTCAATGACTCTATCGCGGCCCAGACACGCGCCTGGGCCTCAGCCCGAACCGACCCGGAAGAAACATATAAATACCCCAGGTGAGTACTTGAAAAAAGGGGACGAAAAAAAGAAGACTCTCTTGATTCTGAAGAACACAATTCTCTTCTTCATATATACAAAACTTCAGTTTTCTAACTTAATCATCGGAGTGCGCGTGCAGGGACAAATCCCTGCGCCCTCTGATTCCTGTTATTTTTGCAGAATATACGAGGAACACGTGGAAGAAATCGCATCGACGTCACCTTTTTGTCGTTAGCGCAATCTGAATACGTGGAAGTTGTAATCCCGTTGTCGTTTTACCAGGCAACATCAATTGGCGCCCTCTGTGGGAATCAAAACAAAAAGTCAGATTCCCTATCAAAATGGTGAGGACACGTTCTACAGCAGAAGTGACAGGGGAGCAAAATTCAAAATTCTGTGAGTCCCCCTGTCAGGGCAGAACAAAGACGAAGACATAGTGAAAGGGATGACAGAGGATCTTTGGTTTCTCTAGAGGAATTTGAGACTCTCAAACGCAAAAATGAGGAGACGACGACAGCGTTGAAAGCTATGGTGAGCTTTTTCAGAGACGCTCTCCCCCAATTCAGCTTACCCCATGAAGTGCAGCAGTTGGTGGGGGAAAACATCCCAAGGCAGACCTATGAAAAAGGTCAACCCTCCACCCTGGTGAGTGTTGGACAAGGGGCAAGAGCGCTAAATGACGCCACGGGATTGGCCCTAAACTCTATTGCATTTCAAAGGAATCGTCCTGGGGCAAAATTACGGGAATTGAATGCTACTCCAAACCCAGCAAGGCAGGGTTCGCCAGCGGCATATGTGCGGCAGAGCTCACTCGCGGCTCACCGACGGCAAAGTTCACCGACAGTACCTGTGCGGCAGAGCTCACCTGCGGACATCATGCGGCAGAGTTTGCCAGCAGCACCTGTGCGGCAGAGCTCACCCGCGGCTCACCAGCGGCAGAGTTCGCCACCAGTACATGTGCGGCAGAGCTTACCCGCGAACCTCTGCCGACAGAGTTCACCAGCGGACTGCATGCGGCAGAGGTCTCCCGCAACACGTCTGCGACGGAGTTCTCCCGCAGCATATAGGCGACAGAGTTCTCGTACATGGCGCAGCCTTTCTCCCGTTGAGTTGGAACATGAGTTAGAAGGATATAGAGCTGGGGAGTAACGAAGACAGAAGGGTTCCGACCCATGAGACGGTCTCGAAATGTCGAGTCCCAGAATGGGAGGTGCTGAAATGGGTGCTTATCAGTCAGACTCTTCTAGACCCGAAGGGACGGGGCCGTACTCAGTTCGAGGGTCAAAAAACGTGGAGAAAGTCATCCAAAGGATCTTGGAAAAGAGAAAACTGGTGTTTCCGGACGATAGCCAAAAAAGGAGGATTCCGTTTAGTCCGGAGATTATGAACAAACCTTTACCGAAGAAATTCAAGATGCCTTCCATGACCACTTATACCGGCAAAGCAGACCCCTATGACCACGTACAAAGTTACGAGTCCCTCATGCTGCTGCATGGATGGGAGGACGAAATTATGTGCAAGACTTTTTCTCTCACACTGTCCGGGCACGCTCTGAAGTGGTTCAACGGATTGAGTGGAGGTTCAATCTCCTCCTTCGACCAATTAAGAAATGAATTTCTGAAAGTCTTCATGATCCACAGTCAGAGGAAGAAGGACACTACTTATCTACTCACTCTTAAACAAGGGAATAAAGAATCCTTGAAGAGCTTCGTAGACCGCTTCCGAGATGCAACCTTGGAGGTGGAAGATCTATCGGTGGGGGTAGCCATGGTTGCAATGTTGCAAGGGACGAGCTCCGAAAAGCTGCAAGAATCCCTCTCTCTTGATCAGCCGATGACACTTTCCGATCTCTTTGCGAGGGCCAATAAGTATGTGGCCCAAGAAGAGGTGATGAAGATGATACAGCCCAGGGAGGCAAATGAAGGAAAGAAGAGAGAGAGATGCACCCGAAAGAAGCTCTCCAAGACCCATGAGAGTAGACAAAGCCCCTAGGCTCAGGTATGAAGGTTATACCAGGTTGAACGAGCCTCGCACCGCGGTATTGGCAGCTATCGAAGGGGTAGGATTGTTGGAATTTCCCAAGAAGAAGATGAGAGATGTAGGACGAAACTCTGATGCCTACTGTGAATTCCATTGCCCTCACGGCCACCCGACGGAGAGATGCAGAGATTTAATGGATCAGCTAGAGAGACTAGCCAGAGAGGGGAAAATCAACCGCTTCCTGTGGAGAAGTGAAAGACCCCGTTACCCTCCGCGTGACCAAAGGAATGACCATCCGCGGACTGAGACAAATAATGATAACGGAAGAAATAGGCCAAGGAATGAAGCATTTAGGCCTACGGTCCCCCGTGACAATCCGCCAAACAACGAACCTACCGCCCCAGCAATAAATATTATTGCAGGAGGGGAATCGATGGTGGGAAGCTCCTCTACTTCCCGTAAGAGTTACGCAAGGCAGGCATATCAGGTTAACGTTGTAATGGAGGAGAGAGCGGATGAAAAGCCTATCATGTTCACCCCAACTGACAAGGGTAACATCGTCATGCCCCATGATGACCTAATGGTGATATCCGCAGTAGTGGCGAAACACCCGGTGAGCAGAATTCTGGTCGATAACGGGAGTTCGGTAAACCTAATCTATTGGAATTGCTTCAAAAAAATGAGCATATCCGAAGATAGGTTAAGGCCTGTCATGACGCCACTATACGGATTTACGGGCGAAAGGGTGAAGGTAGCTGGGTCCATAGAGTTGCCTGTGACTCTCGGTGAAAACCCAAAAGATGTGACCCGACAAGTATTATTCATGGTAGTAAGGTCAACCTCCGCTTCTTACAATATAATCCTGGTAGACCTGTACTGAACGACATGAGGGCGATGATATCCTCTTGCTATCTGTTAATGAAGTTCCCCACTCCCAACGGAGTCGGGCAAGTGCGAGGAGATCAGAAGAGTGCCCGCACTTGTTATATCGCTTCTATCGCCAACAAAGGAGCACAAAGAAAGGAGACTTTGTGTATAGAGGATCCGCCCAAGCCTCAGCCCGTAGAGGAAACGGAAGCCATTGAGCTAACAAGGGGAGATAGAGAGAAGAAGGCATTCATCGGGACTCAGCTAAACGAACAAGCAAGGAGTGAGATAGTTGAATGCCTGAGAGAAAACTCAGATGTTTTCGCTCGGACCCCAGCGGACATGCCCCGGATTAATCCCAAAGTGATCTGCCACGAGCTCAATGTCTTAGCCGGGCACAGGCCTGTCAAACAGAAAAAGAGAAATTTTACCCCGGAAAGACAAAAAGCAATTACTGAAGAAGTGAATAAACTCCTGGACGTCGGATTCATCCGAGAAGTCTACTAGCCTGAATGGCTAGCCAATGTGGTAATGGTAAAGAAATCTAGTGGGAAGTGGCGAATGTGTGTGACTTCACCGATCTGAATAAAGCCTGCCCTAAAGATTCATACCCCTTACCCCGGATAGATAGACTTGTGGATGAGACATCCGGATATGAACTCCTCAGCTTCTTAGACGCCTTTTTTGGATAACACCAAATCATGCTTCACCCAGAAGACGAAGAGAAGACTTCTTTTATAACCGACGACGAAACATATAGCTATCGGGTAATGCCGTTCGGTTTAAAGAACGCTGGAGCTACATATCAGCGAATGGTGAACAAAGTATTCAAAGATCTTCTGGGAAATACCATGGAAGCCTACGTGGACGATATGATCATCAAGAGCCGAGCAGGAGAGTCTCATGCTCATCAGATGTCCCGGGTATTCGAGGTACTGAGGAGATTCAATTTGAAGCTAAACCCCAAAAAGTGCTCATTCAGGGTAAGATCAGGGAAGTTCTTGGGCTTCATGATCACTGACAGGGGTATCGAGGCTAATCCTGAAAAGGTGCAGGCAGTCATTGACATGAAACCCCCAACCACCGTAAGAGACGTCCAGAGATTGACAGGCAGAATAGCAGCTCTGAATCGCTTTTTGTCAAAGTCAGCAGAAAGGAGCTTGCCTTTCTTCAAAACTCTACGGGCAGGAAAGAATTTTGAATGGTCGGGAGATTGTCAAAAGGCTTTTGAGGACCTCAAAGAATATCTGAAGCAGTTACCTTTGTTGACAAGGCCCCTAGAAGGGGAACAATTGTATATGTACTTGGGAATCGGTGATTTCACCGTCAGTGCGGTGCTAATAAAGAAGGATGAAATGGTGTACCGTCCCATCTACTATGTGAGCAAAGTACTGCTAGACCCAGAAACCCGCTATCCGCTGGCCGAAAAGCTAGTGTTAGCCCTTGTGATGGCCTCACGTAAGTTGCGCCCTTATTTTCAGGCTCACCCCATCATTGTCCTGACGGATCAACCGTTAAGACAAATTCTCCATAAGCCTGAACACTCAGGAAGACTAGTGAAATGGGCAGTGAAACTTGGAGGATACGATATCACGTTCCAACCCAGACAGGCTATCAAGGGTCAAGCTTTGGTAGATTTTATAGTAGAATGCACTAGCCCGAGTGACAGCGACGAGAGGGAAACTCAACCATGGCTGCTGTATGTCGACGGGGCATCAAGTGCAAACGGAAGCGGGGCGGGTGTAGTCTTGATATCGCCAGAAGGGAAATCCCTGGAATACTCCTTACGGTTTGGGTTCCCCAGCTTAAACAACATAGCGGAGTACGAGGCCTTGATAGTCGGGATGAGGTTGGCCGACAAACTGCAGGTTCACCACTTGGTAGCACGTAGTGACTCTCAATTGGTGGTAAACCAGTTCAATGGACAATATGAGGTTCGAGAACCGATGTTGGCCCCTTATCTGAAGAAAGTCCAATCTTTGGCACAGGCTTTTAAAAGCTTTCCGCTGATACAAATTAACCGGTTCGAAAACACACATGCTGATTCATTGTCCAAGTTAGCCTCTTCCAATGAGACAAGAGGAAGGATAGTCAGGGTGGAGAGGCTCGAACGGCCTAGTATCGAAGAGGTCGAAGTGTGTGACATTGAAACGGGAGATGACTGGAGATCCCCATTCAAGCAGTATCTCACTGAGGCTACACTCCCCCCAAGATCAGGACGAGGCTCGTCGCTTAAAAATACGAGCGGCGAAGTTCACACTAATCAACGGAGAATTGTACAAAAGGGGATATTCGTCACCCTTGTTAAAGTGTCTGGCACCGGAGCAAGCAAATTACACCCTAGCTGAAGTGCACGAAGGGATTTGCGGCGAACACTTAGGAGCTAGAGCCCTTGCTGCCAAGATATTGCGATCAGGATTCTACTGGCCGACGTTGAAGAAAGATGCAACGGACCAAACCCGTAGATGTGACAAATGCCAAAGGTTTGCGCCTATCACAACAGTCCCAGTGACCCTTTCTCAAGGTACGATACAGCCAATTCCTTTTGCACAATGGGGGTTGGATATTCTAGGGCCTTTTCCGTTAGCCACGGATCAACGAAAATTCCTATTAATCGCCACCGACTACTTCACAAAGTGGATTGAAGCAGAGCCTTTAGCTACAATCACAGAGAAGAAAGTCGAGGCGATGGTATGGAAAGACATTATCTGTCGATTCAGAATCCCACGCATCGTAAATGTCGACCATGGAAAGCAATTTGATTGTAATGCCTTCCGCGAATTCTGTAAACGTCTCGACATTCAACTAAGGATCTCTTCAGTGTCATATCCTCAAGCAAACAGACAGGTCGAAGTCAGTAATCGGACTATTCTTCATGGGCTGAAGACCAGGCTAGACAAAGCTAAAGGTGCATGGGTGGATGAATTGCCTAGTGTTTTGTGGGCATATCGTACCACTAGTCGGGTGTCAACCGAAGAAACGCCGTTCAGCCTCGTGTATGGCACTGAAGCGTTGATCCCCGTGGAAATTGGAGCACTGTCACCCAGGATGGTGCCCTTAGTAGAGGAAGAGAATTCACAAGCGCTGAGGGAAAGCTTAGATCTACTTGATGAACATAGAGAAGCTGCGGCTATTCGATTGACATCCTATCATCAAAGGGTGGCCAACTACTATAATAGCCGGGTGAGAGACAGACCAATGTCTGAGGGAGATCTAGTGCTCAGAAAGTCACAGATCACGAATGCCTTGAAGGAAGATGGAAAATTCAGAGCTAACTGGGAAGGTCCATTCAGAATCAAACATAAGATTGGGCCCAACACCTGTATCCTGGAGACTTTACAAGGGAAGAAAATAGGGAAAACGTGGAATTCAAATCACTTAAAACTGTATTTGAATTAATCGCTATATTTTCTGTATTTGAATTAATCGCTATATTTTCTTTCTTGAACGTTATAATCTCACATTTTTTATACTATCACAAGATACTATTATTGTCATACGTTTCCAGCTGTTATATATCTAAATTCTGTGACAGGATACAGACGAGCCGTAAGAGCCTGAGGCGCTATGCGTCACTGTGGCCAGGCGTACAATCAGACGAGCCGTAAGAGCCTGAGGCACTATGCGTCACTGTGGCCAGTCGTACAATCAGACGAGCCGTAAGAGCCTGATGCGCTATGCGTCACTGTGGCCAGGCGTACAATCAGACGAGCCGTAAGAGCCTGAGGCGCTATGCGTCACTGTGGCCAAGCGTACAATCAGACGAGCCGTAAGACCCTGAGGCGCTATGCGTCACTGTGGCCAAGCGTACAATCAGACGAGCCGTAAGAGCCTGAGGCGTTATGCGTCACTGTGGCCAGGCGTACAATCAGACGAGCCGTAAGAGCCTGAGGCGCTATGCGTCACTGTGGCCAGGCGTACAATCAGACGAGCCGTAAGAGCCTGAGGCGCTATGCGTCACTGTGGCCAGGAGTACAATCAGAAGAGCCGTAAGAGCCTGAGGCGCTATGCGTCACTGTGGCCAGGCGTACAATCAGAAAAGCCGTAAGAGCCTGAGGCGCTATGCGTCACTGTGGCCAGGCGTACAACCAACGAGCCGTAAGAGCCTGAGGCGCTATGCGTCACTGTGGCCAGGCAACAAAAATATAAAGGCTGTAAAAACTAAAGACGCACTCGCGTCATAGTAATCAGGCCTCAGAAAACGATATGTTTATACGAAAAATTCTTTCTGAAAATATATCTTTCTATCAAGAATTGGGGAGCATACACAAATATATACAAGCAAAATAAATAAACAGACAAAGGATGATAAATGACAAATAGAGAAGTAATGCGATACGAAGCATGAACAAAAATCTGGATTTCATTTCATTCAAAAATCATTACAAGTAGATCTTTAGTAGATCTTTACAAGTACATCCGATAAAAGTAAAAAATCAAAACAAAACGACAACATAATACTTGAAAAGAAAAAACAAAAACTACAAACAACTATCTAATCTTCAGGAGGAGGCTGGGGATCAGCTACAGACGGACCCTCGCTCCCTAAGGACTGCTGACCCTCCTCGCCGTCCAAGTCAAGAAGAGCGCCAATAGGCTCGGGAGTACCGTCTAGGTCCGCTGGCTCCCAAGGACCGGTGAGGTTGGCGAGGTCATCTTGAGCAGTCCTCTTGAAAAGCTCATCCGCAGGTTCAGCCCCAGGTTCGTACTTAGTCCAGTCAGGGGCCTCGAATAGCATCGCCTCGTCCGTATACTGGAGCTCGAGGAATTCTTTGCCTTCCCTATGCTTCTCTAACCATGATCGAGCGAGGTAAAATCCGTATTTCACATAGGGATTTGAAAAATCCTCCTTTTGCCTCAAGCAATCCTTAGAAAGGCGGTACTCCTTCACGGCTTCCGCCCTGATGTCATCAATCTCCACTCGGGTCAGTGAAGGAGTAGCCCGACTTTCTAACTCGACGACGTAATGTTCGAGCTCCTGATTACGAGTAAGTAAAAACTCGTAGTTGGACTGCATACGATCCAGTTCGGCGTGGGCCTCTTGGAGATCTTCATGAATTTTACTTGATCGGGCCGCCTCGACGGTAAGATACCCCTTGGCCTGGTCCAAATCCTGTCGTACCTTCGAGAGCTGCTCCTCTAAGTTTCGTACCACGTCCGAAAGTTTAGACAAGTTGTTGACAGTGTTCGATAGCTCCATGACCTTGTCCTTCAACTCCCGAATTTCCTTATCAGTTCGCTCCCGATAGGCCTGGTGTTGAGCGTTATTGGCCACGGTCCTCTGAGCCAGCTGCAAAGAAATACAAAAAGTCAAACTCAAAAGCACAGCAAAAAGAAGTTAAACGAAATAGAATATGAAACTTACCCTTATCACTTCCATATCAGCCAAGTCTTCTCCCTCCGGATAATTCCTGAATATTCTAGCCTCGTCCCTTGGGAGAATAGTAGCCCAACTCAGTCGGGAAGCTACCCTGGGAGTGTCCAAGGTATCGTTGTCGCGAACTCCCTGGTAAACCCGAAACTCGACCCCCCTCATGATAAAACCACCGTCCATAGGGTAAGACCTCTCATCAATGGGGCCTATCCTCGAGAGTATTGGCCTAGTCGCCATTGACGCCTCGATATACAAGCACCTCGGATTCTTTCGCTGGGACGGAATTATGTTGCATTCAGCGCGCTCTTCGGAACGAGACCGTCCAGATGAACCAGAAGCCCTCCGTGACGATGAAGGAACTCTCCCTCTATCTCGAGTGGGATCTCTTTGTTCCGGAGGAGGAGGAGGCATCACTTGCCTAGAAACGGGTGGGGTTTTGGCCCGAGGCAACTGAGGAGGGACCGGTGCCTCGCTACGAACATCATCAGCTAAACGAGGCCTCTTTCTAGTGGGGTCGCTAGACGGACCGGCCTCTGAAATTTAACGCCCCAGGGATCGTCGAAAGTGACTCATATCTGCAAAAAAGAAAGAGAACAAATAAGTGGTCAAAAATATGATCAGAATCAGCAAGCAGTAAAAAAGAATAAAAAGTTACCATCAGGAGAATCAAAATGCTCCTGAAGGGACTCTATATTTATCGTATCGTCATCAGGGAGCACCATGAAAGTTGAGCCGAACCCTTCCCAGCCAGTCAGGTCAGCTAAGGGTTCGCTGCCAGAACTAGACTCTACGTTGGTGCTCCCTATATCTTCCTGTGGCCTTAAAGGTTCGGGGTTCAACTCGGGAGAAAGCGAATGTGAAGGATCCGAAGGAGGAACAGAAGGTCCGACAATAGGGGCCGGACCCACACCCCAGCCAGCTAATATCAATTTTTCATTTGATAATAGACTGTCAGGGCCAAGGGGACGGTCAACCAGCAACCTATTGACGTCCGAGGATAACTGATCCCTAAGTGTGGAAATCCTGGGGCCCTTGGGGATTTCGCACCTAGTCTCCCAACGAATGGGGAAATCCAGGCCCCCGGGCATTTCCACGACAAGCCACTCCGATTCAAAACCGTGAAGCTTATTGACGAGTTTTTCGAATAGCCTGTTCTCGAATCCCGACATATACACCCGCTGAAGTGAGTAAGGGACTAGACCGGGGCTACCTCGAAATCTGAAAAAGACATCGAGAAGGGGAAGAGATGGAGAAATGCCCCTTAGGTGGCAATGCACGGTAAACCCTATTAACTGCATCCATGCGTGAGGATGCAGTTGTCCGGGGGCAATCCTATGAGTCCTAAGGAAAGAAGCCCCAAAGTCGGATAAAGGGAAGCAGAGTCCTAATTCTAAGGCTGCCCTAAAGATAACTACCCCGTCGGACACACAATGTATGTCACTTTCCTGAGGGGTTGGAAGTCTATAGGTGTATCCCTTGGGCAAAAGAAACCTAGATACTAGGTCTTGGATGTCGGCTTCCTTCAAAGTCGACTTGACACCTAGGTCTATTTGTTTTCCTACACCATGGCCAGCCATTTTAGAAGTTCGGGGGAAATCAAAAACAATTATGGACGACAGAGTTTACCTAAAAGGAAGACAACAAAAAAACGGGCGACAGAGTTTCAAGATCTGACGGCAGACTTGCGACACTGTAACGTCACGCGACAGAGTTGCGACAGAGTTGCGACAGAGTGTGAGAGAATTTACGGGAGAGTAGTCTTCGTGAGAGAACTCAGTAGCGATTGTGACAGCAGGGACCCAGTATATATAGGCGCGCGGCTGTGCCACACCCGCGCAAGGATCCGCCCCGACCCGAGAAAAGCAAATTCCGACCCAGATCCTCTTTCGCAGGAAAAATTCCTACCAAAGAGTGGGGAGCAATTGATGGTGGTCCTATCATCAAAGTCCACGTGTACAAAGATCGACCAATCAGAGACCGCCACGTGTCAAACACAAGATAAACCACGTGGCTGTTAAAGCGACAGAGCCCCATGCAGCAGAGTAGCTTGACATACGACAGAGTCTCGAGGCGATAGAGACTCTGTCGCGTAGGCTCGTGTGGCACTGTATGTCGCTACAGACCTCTACCGCATACTCTGCTACAAACCTCTACCGCATATCCTGCGACAGACCTATTCTGCCAGCTCTGCGACAGACCTTTACTCCAGCTCTGCGACAGACCTCTACTCCAGTACTGCGGCAGAACTCTACCGCGTAGACCGTAGCAGAGGTCCACGCATGAACTCTGCCGCCTGCCAGACTCACCTGCAAGTTGTCTAGCCCCGAAACGGGACAGAGTGCTCAATGACTCTATCGCGGCCCAGACACGCGCCTGGGCCTCAGCCCGAACCGACCCGAAAGAAACCTATAAATACCTCAGGTGAGTACTTGAAAAAAGGGGACGAAAAAAAGAAGACTCTCTTGATTCTGAAGAACACAATTCTCTTCTTCATATATACAAAACTTCAGTTTTCTAACTTAATCATCGGAGTGCGCGTGTAGGGACAAATCCCTGCGCCCTCTGATTTTTGTTGTTTTTGCAGGATAAATGAGGAACACGTGGAAGAAATCGCATCGACGTCACCTTTTTGTCGTTAGCGCAATCTGAATACGTGGAAGTTTTAATCCCGTTGTCGTTTTACCAGGCAACATCAATATTTATTATATAAAAAAAGAAAGACAATAAAAAGGTATATATTTTTTTATATATTATGATTTAATATAAATTATACATATATATAAAAAAAATTGGAGGAATCGATGGGAAATTTCCCACCTAAAACCCATTCCCTCACCAGCTCTGCCAAAGGCAAACCACTCTCCCATCAACTCTCGAATCCTCTCTCTCACGTCTCTTACATCTCATCCCTCATCTCTCTCTCTCTCATTCCTCGTTACCTCTACCATCACCAAATAAACAAAGGAAGAATTTTTTACCTCTGAAAGAAGACACGAGCAGAGAAGAGAACGAAAGATGCATATGAGAGTAACGCTAAAGGAACAAAACTTGAAGATGATGAACGGAGACTTGAACAGGGCTTTCTAAGCGTGAAATAGGGGCTCTTTTTGTGGTTGAGAATGACATGATATAGAGGTTCGAGGGCTAATTTTTAGGGTTGTAAGAGGCAATTTTTGTTTAGCTGAAAATAGATAGGAATGCAGCAGGAATGATAAAGGCCAAGGAAACTGATAAAGCGGACAAGCTGGATGTTGGTGACGATCGTGGAGCGGATCGTGTGAAGCGAATTAGGAGGCCTCCAGCTAAACTATAAGATTATAATTATTATTAGACTATTATTATTTATTATAGAATATCTAGTATTTTAATAATTATTAGTTTCACTGCTATATAAACTCTATTGGAGTATTAGGAAGTTTCAGATTGGAATAAACTTTATTTTCTCTACCTTACAATTTCTATTCTCCCATGAATTCTCCTCTGTCTGCTTCCTCCCTAAATTTCTATCTCACTCAATTCTTCTATTTTCCTCCCCCTAATTTCCTCTTAAGAGTAAGCACTCACTCTAAGCAGTGCTGTCTTGTTACGAACTCGTATCAATTGGTGCTCTCGTTAAGAGACGACGATGGAAGAAAAGAACCCTATCAAGCCGAAAACCTAAAAGAAGCTTTCAATCGTTTACAAGAAAATTTTGATAAGCAAACCCTGCAAAACCATCAGCAATATCAATTACTTGCCACCGCTATTGATGATTTGTCCAAGAAACTAGTGGGAGTTTTATCGTCGAATTCATCCAATTCGACAAAAGGCATATTACCAAATCCTACCATGAGGCCATGGAAACAAGGGACAATGGTGGAAAAGGATGAAGCTGTTGGGTCGTTGCTTAAGCCCGGTACCATGAAACTTGAATTACCCAAATTTGATGGAAGCGAGGCATTTTGAGTGCAAGAATACTTCGATTTCCATGGGACCCCAGATGAACAAAGGCTACATATAGTAGCTTTTACCATGGAAGGAAAGGCCTCTGAATGGTACCAGTGGATGAAACAGAATCAGTTACTGTCTACATGGCAGAATTTCCTGAAAGGGGTGAAAATTAGATTTGGTCCATCCAAATACGAGGATTACTAAGGAAAATTATCTAAGTTAACTCAGAAGACATCGGTGGCAGCTTATCAATCCAAATTTGAGAGTTTAATGAATAAAGTAAATGGGATTTCTGAGACAATGTTGATTTTCATGTATGTGGCGGGATTGAAACCGCTTATTAGGCGAGAACTGCAGATTGTTCAACCGAATTCTCTCATGGATACATTTTCCCTAGCCCAAATTCATGAAGAGAGATTGGAAGAAATACAAATGGAGTTGAGAACCACTTATCACTGGGCGAGTAGACCGTCAGTGATGAATCCAAATTCCATGCAGCCCATGATAAACACAAATCCTTAATCAACCACAACCTTTCCTGAAAATCCTTACCCGACCATGAACACCAAACCATTGGCCTTAACATACCCAACCAATAAAAATTCCACCAATACCAACTCCATACCAGTTCACCGGCTATCCCCAGCGGAGATGCAGAAACGAAGAGAGAAAGGGTTATGTTTTAATTGTGATGAGAAGTTCACTGCAAATCATCGGTGTAAACCAAAATTTTTAATGCTAGTAAGTGTAGATGAAGGAGAACCGGAAGCATGTGATGATGAATTGGGGTTAAATGAGATAGAGAATCAAAATGTTGCTTTAACTGCTGATATATCAAGTCTGAACTCCTTATCTAGGGTAAGCAATCTGAGGTCATTACAGATACTTGGGGAAATTAATGGACAGCCATTACAAGTGTTGATTGATGGGGGTAGCACACAAAACTTTATACAGCCTGGCATAGCCGAAAAATTGCAACTTGGGGTGCAACAAGTCAATTCCTTCCATGTCTATATTGGTAATGGAGACTCCTTACTTTGTGAATTTTGTTGTTTTCAGGTACCATTGGTGATACAAGGGAATGAGTTCAAGGTGGATCTCTATGGATTGCCAATAAAAGGACTAAATATAGTTTTGGGAGTGCAGTGGCTACAACAGTTAGGCAAGGTGGCACAAGACTATGCATGTCTTACCATAGAATTTGATTGGAAGGGAAAGAAAATACTATTGCAGGGCGATCAAACTATGGGAGCTAGAAACATTTCTAATAATCATTTGCAAGCTTTGGTATGAGTGGAAGGGGTACAAGGAGTATATGAGTTGTATTCCCTGAAAAGAGAAACCATGATTGAAGAGACAGGGAATAATGAGAAAGGGGGAGAATTGTAATTTCCTGAAGGGTTACCAGAGGAGGCGGTGGCGTTATTGCAAAGGCATAAGAAATTATTTTTGCGCCAACTGAGCTTCCATCGTATAAGGCTTTTAACCACAAGATTCATCTCCAACCTGAGACCAAACCAGTGAATGTCAGGCCATATAGCTACCCGCATTATCAGAAGGGTGAAATGGAAAAGCTGGTAAAAAAGATGATGGAGCAGGGAATTATACGCCCTAGCCAGAGTCCATTTTCATCACCGGTCTTGTTGGTAAAAAAAGAAAGATGGGTCCTATCAATTTTGCGTGGATTATAGGGCTCTGAATGCGGTTATGGTTTGAGATAATTTTCTTATTCCCACTGCTCATGAGTTGTTTTATGAGTTTGGAAAGACAGTGGTATTTACCAAGCTTAATCTGCGAGCTAGGTATCATCAAATTAGAGTTCATGATCGAGTGTGTATAAAACTTCCTTTAGAACACATGAGGGGTATTACGAATTTTTAGTGATGCCGTATGGGTTCACTAATGCTCCTTCGACGTTTCAGGCAGCTATGAACCGATTATTTTCACCTTATCTCAGGAAGTTTGTAATTGTTTTCTTTGACGACATTCTTATAAACAGTTCATCCTTTACTGATCATTTAAAACACCTATAGTAGGTGTTCCAGAGTTTGGAGGAGAACCAGTTCTATGTCAAGCTCAACAAATGTCAATTTTGCCAAACTTCCATCGAATACTTGGGACATATTGTTGATGGTGCAGGTGTTCATGTCGATCCCAAGAAAATAGAGGCAATGGTAAATTGGCCTAAACCTATCTCAGTGAAGCAATTAAGGGGATTCCTTGGTTTGACTGGGTATTACAGATGATTTGTACGGGGATATGCTAAGCTAGTCGCGCCCTTGACAAATCTCTTAAAGAAAGATAATTTTTGTTGGACAGAAGCCGCGAATGAAGCTTTCATGGTTCTCAAGGAGGCGATGTCAAAGGCTCTTGTGCTGAGATTACCAGATTTTGCTCTCACTTTTGTGGTGGAAACCGATGTTTCAAACATTGGGATAAGAGCTGTTTTAATGCAGGAAGAGAAACTCATTTCCTTTTTCAGTAAGAAAATAGGGCCAAGGCTACAGGGTTCATTTGCTTATGTTAAGGAGATGCATGCCATTATGGAAGCAGTTCAAAAATGGAGACAATACTCACTGGGAAAATTCTTCATTGTGAGGACCAATCATCGCAGCTTAAAAGAAATCCTACAGCAGGTAATTCAAACCCCTGAGCAATAGTTTTATGTTCGAAAACTAATAGGATATAATTTTCAAATTGAGTATAAGCCAGGGAGTTCCAATAAGGTATAAGATGCTTTATCCAGGATACCTGAAGCTGATGGCTAAATATTGACTCTTGAAAGTCGGCCTTTACTTAAACTGCTAGATGATCTTCAGCGTGATAATCAGATGGAACCTGAATTGGTGAAAATTCATAAGTTGATAGCCGCGAGGAAGGTACCAATGGGGTATAAGAACCTTAATGGAATACTATGCTATAAAGGAAGGTATCGAGTTGGGTCAAGTTCTCCCTTGAAACAACAATTACTACACGAGTTTCATGCTACACCAATGTCAAGTAATGCAGGAGTGGCAAAAACATTAGCCTGATTATCCAACAATTTCTTTTGGCCGAACATGAAGAAGGATGTGAAGAAGTTCATAGCTGAGTGTTTAGTCTGCCAACATACAAAATATACCACTATGGCTCCAGCTGGGTTGTTACAAGCTTTACCGGTACCATCCTGGATTTCGTTGTTGCTTTGCCTATGTCGTAGGGATATACAGCTATAATGGTTGTAGTGGATCGATTGTCAAAATATGTGCACTTTGGAGCTATGCCAAGTCACTTCACTGCTTATAAGGTAGCGCAGGTTTTTGTTGAGATTGTAGTGAAGCATCATGGATTTCCAAGTTCCATAATTTCTAACAAGGATCCAATTTTCATGAGCAAGTTCTGGGATGGTTTATTTGAGCTTAGCGGCATTAGTTTGAAGAGGTTCAGTGTATCACCCGCAAACTGATGGACAGACTGAAGTCGTCAATCGTGAACTGGAGCAATATTTGAGAGCTTTTACACATGAAAAGCCTAAGAGTTAGGCTGTTTACCTTTGCTAGGCTGAGTATTGTTATAACACGAGTTATCACAGTAGCATTAAGATGATGCCTTACCAAGCTCTTTAAGGGAAAGTTCCTTCTGAAATTCCTAGGTACTCTCCTAATTCTACTTCAGTGTAAGCTTTAAATGAGTTATTGGTGGATCGTGATCATTTGATTAAGCAATTAAGAGCCAATATTAAAGAAGCTCAGCATAGAATGGAGCTTAAGGCTAACAGCCACCGTAGAGGACTTGAGTTGAAAGAAGGTGACTTGGTTTTGGTTAAGCTTCAACCATATCGATAGACTTCTTTGTCTAATTGTGCTTCACATAAATTAGCGAAGAGGTATTTCAGTCCTTATAAAATATTGGAGCGGATTGGTGTTGTCGCTTACCATTTGAATTTACCTTCTGAAGCTAAAATACATCCAATTTTTCATGTGTCCGTTCTCAAGCCATTTCGTGGAGATGGACAGGATGTAAGCTATTCGTTACCTGAAGAATTTATTGGGAGTAAGCCTGTATCTAAGCCACTTGCAATTTGTGCTACTCGACAAGTCTTAACAAATGGTAATCCTATCTATCAAGTATTGGTCCAATGGCATGATAGTCCTTCAGAAAATGCCTCTTAGGAATCGACTGAAGAAATAACGCAATTATATCCAACTTTGCACCTTGAGGACAAGGTGGTTTTTGAAGAGAGGGGGAGTGATACGACGGATAAGCTGGATGTTGGTGACGATCGTGGAGTGGATCGTGTGAAGCGAAATAGGAGGCCTCTAGCTAAACTATAAGATTATTATTATTAGACTATTATTATTTATTATAGAATATCTAGTATTTTAATAATTATTAGTTTCACTGCTATATAAACTCTATTGGAGTATTATGAAGTTTTAGATTGGAATAAACTCTATTTTATCTACCTTACAATTTCTATTCTCCCTTGAATTCTCCTCTGTCTGCTTCCTCCCTAAATTTCTATCTCACTCAATTCTTTTATTTTCCTCCCCTTAATTTCCTCTTAAGAGTAAGCACTCACTCTAAGCAGTGCTATCTTGTTACGAACTCATATCAGAAACAGAGGACACAAGTCCTCTTCTGGGCCAAAAATAGGGAGATAGTGAGACGAGAGGAAGAGACAGTGAAAGTGAAGGAAAGAGTGAACCGGGCAGTGATGGGAGATGAGAAACTCATTCCTCTGAAAACTAACATCACGCGAAGAAGACTCCATTACCATTGTGTTCTCTATAGTGGCGACGAAGACTGACGAGAATGGGAAAAATGAAAAAGGAGAGAAACGAAAAATGACAAGCTCTGTATAGGGGTTCAAGTAGAAGCCACCGTGACTGGTGTTGAGGGTTGAGATAGGCGCTGATCTCGGTGGCTGTGGGGGCTAGTTTTCAAGGTAGTCCTCCGTGCTGTTGGAGACGAAAACATGGGCTGCCATTGGAGCTCAAATTCTGAGCTGAAAGGTAGACTGAAATGGTGTTGCTGGGTCGTTGTTTGAAGGCTGAAGGCTGGATCCTTGAAGGCTAAAGGATGGATCCTTGAAGGCTGGATCCTTAAAGGCTAAAATAGTGGCTGTCGTAAGGCATTAAGGCTGATCGAACGAAGTTGTATTTGGAGTTTGAAGGGTTGAAACTGAGAGATAAAGAAATTGAGACCGTTTAACGGAGGTCCTCTCGGGTGGTGTTAAGGCTAAGACAGTGAAATGGGTAAAAAGCTTATGGTTCACTTCTAATTTGAGGCTATCTATATATATATATATATATATATATAGACACACACACACACACGCGCGCTAGTGATAAGAATTTGAAATGGTGATACGATGAGTAAGGCTGATTTTTAAGTTTTAAGGTACCTTAATTTTAGTTTAGAGGTTAATGCATAGATATGTTAAGATTTGAAGATGGAAGATGTATAAAAATGATTATATACATGTACATGATTGTGTGTGTATATGTATACATCCCAATAGTGTGAAAGCTTTGGTACACACACACACACATATATATATATATTTATTTATTTATTTATATCTATGCTATTAGTGTGATATATATATATATATATATATATATATATATAATAAATACGATGATAATAACTTAATTGTGGAGTAGGATTTAATTGGAAAATTAACGGAAAGGAAAATGACGTAGTTATAATCATATATAATCATACCTATTTGTGAAAAGAAAATAATGAGGATTCATTGTGTATATATTATATATAAAGATATATAAATCTATGTTCTAGTTTATTGATGAATTGTGAACGTTTTGGGATTAAATCAAGTTAGTTAAAATGACTCATGATGTTTATAATGAGGTATAATGAAGAGTAAGCATAGTGGGCAATTCGGCTAAGTAAGGAACTTAATGGAGAAGTATGCTAACAGACCAAAATGGGTGATATGTAAAGTAAGCAAATGGAAACAAGAATCACATTTTTGAAATTTAATAACGAATTAAGTAAGTTGATTTATTTGAGGTGTTTGACTACAAATTGGGTATGATAGGAAGAAATTAAATATGCTTGAAATTAATTTGGATAAGAGATTTGACATCGCGGCTAAGCGACATTTGGATAAGTAAGTTGATTTATTTAAGGTGTTTGACTACAAATTTGGGTATGATAGGAAGAAATTAAATATGCTTGAAATTAATTTGGACAAGAGATTTGGCATCGCGGCTAAGCGGCATTTGGAGAGAGAGATACGTGCTAATTAGGTAAGGGATACGTGCTAAAGACACAGGTGTCTCCTGATCAAATCAAGCAATTGGTTTGATCACTAAAGCACTAATTTATTTTCATGAAATTATTTATTCGAATTAATCGCTATTATTAGATTTAAGTTAAATAAATTATTCCAACTTTGAACTTTAGAAATTCGATTCGACTTAAACCTTTTTGAAAAGTTTTGACCTCAACTTTATGTTCTAGGCTCTTTTGGCTTAATCCATACATAAGACCATGATTTAAGTTTGAACTATCATAAGATTTGGAAATCCATTTGTATTTGAAAATATTTATAAGAATCCTAGTAAATGCATTAAATTATTTATTTGAGAAATCTATGGTTTTTAATAAAATTGCATGATTTATGTTTTAGCTTACTTTAAAAAAAAGAAATTTAAAAAATTATATTCTTTATTTTAAAGGGGTTTTTAGCATATTTTTTAAGTGGGATGTTTAGACAATTTGAAAGTTTGACGTTTGGACATGTTTGAAATGATTTGATTTCAAGAAATGAATATCCTAGTTTGGATATACGATATTATGATTTGAAACATGTATGATTCCTTATGATAAATATCCTAGTTAGTATGTATTATATTCGAAACTAAAATATATGATTTTGAAATTATGGAATCATACTTAATAAGAAGTTTGGACTACTATTTTAGAGACTGTTGGGCCACCCCAATACATGTTATTTTAGGCATTCGTGCCACTGTTTAGACTATAGGCATTCTTTGCCAACGTTTGGACCCGTTAGAAGTTTGGGCTGATAGACTTGGAGGCGTCTATAGTTTCTCAATACTCACTGATCCAATGGGATTGAGGACCCCTTTAGCCATGACCATAGGGTATATTTGTCCCTTATTAGGACCGCTTGGACATTAGAACTTGCCTGTTTACCTTGGGAATTACTTTGCCTAGTTTCTCACTGCTATTTGATTACTTATTCGTGTTTGTTTTTCGAATACTTTCAGTATTTGAATTTTAGAATATAAGTATTTGGAATTTCGTATTTGAACAAGTATTTGAAATTCTATATTTATATAAGTATTTGAAATTTCTTATTTGAATGAGTTTTCAAAAGTAAGTATTTGATTTGTTTTGACTCATATCAGTACGAAATGTTTTGACTTGCATGCATTGAAGCATATCCATGTATTTTGGAACATCCTCAGTCAGAGCATTGGACTCGGCTATAGGAAGACACCATATCTGATTTAAACAAGATTTTGATTTTGAAAGTAAGACTTGGAAATAAGAATTTGTTTGTTTTAGATTTAAATCAGTATGAATGGTTTAATAGATTTATAAGCATGATTTTAAGTTTGCATCTAAATGTTTTGATGCCTTCCCCTTTAATATATACATTTACTGGGCGTAAGCTCACCCCAATTTTTCCCACCTTCCAGATTTCTTGCAATAGGCTCAAGTATACATTTGAGTGGGCTTTTGGACGGTGTGTCTTATGCACGCCTACTACACTTCGGAGAGGTATACCCTCATGTACACTTTCAGTTTATTATTCCAGACACTTTTGATGCATAGTTTATGTATTGATAATTATGGGATATAAACTAAATATTCTTTTGAGATGTCAATTATAGGCCAATTTAGCGTGATGTGACATGTTTCTAATTTAGTGCATAAACATTTTGATGTATGATATATTACATGTTTTGGAGTTTAATTATAGACTCGAAATAAATGAAGAAATTAAGAATCAACCGTTCAAAAATCACATCACACACTGTTAGATTAGGATTTCAAGTTTTAATTCATTAGTAATTAAATCAATGAAGTTAGAATCTACACTGGACGTAGACAAATATAAGTATGAAAAATGAAAAATTTGTTCCGAAATTTTAAGAAATCGGTGCGTTACAGAAAAATGTTGATGTTGTGTGTGGCACATGATGGAATCTAGTTGGGCAACCCATGCTGCATCAACTTTTTTTAACAGTATTAGTCTTCAATACTAAAGTGTATGATAAAAGAAAAGTTTATGCTTCAAAGTGATAACCAAAATTCTTTTAAGTACCAAAATGATAAAAGTGGTATAATTTAGGGGCAAATAATACATTAAACCTTAATATATTATAGGTGAAAAGAATCTAAAGAGTCAGGTCGTTTCACTATTTCGGATGAATTTTACCTAATTTTACCCATTTTGGCATTTTTCAGTAAATTCAATTGACATCTCGATAAAAGGTTTGACATAATGAATTAAAGGCATGTCACGACCTTATTTCGTGACTTACCAAAAACCACTACAAATTTTTCGCTTTTTACTTTACTTACCTTTCTCTCCTCGACAGTTGGCCTGTGATTCGATATTAGTCACCCACTCACATTCATTCACAATATACATAGAATTTAGTATTCTTTTCGATAACATAAACTGTTATACAGTATTTGTACATATACATCCCGACCGTACAATAGTTTACATAACTGTGCTTTTACATTGTTCAGTATAAAATGTTCGAGTGTGTATACCTCTTGTAAGATGGATAGGCAGCGGATACAATGAATTTTATACCTCAGCCGGACTCACTCTACTACTGATGATCTGTAGAGAGTGGAAAAAAGGGGGATGAGCAAACAACGCGCTCAGTAAGGAAATCGGCAAGCAAGTAGACAACCGCACTATCTACAAAAAACAAGGCTTTGCCTTTCCTTCTCTCATATCAAAGCATGTATCAAATGGTATAATAATAATACAGAATATATTCAATGTACTTGAAATCATGCTGAGTTATCAAATATAGGCATTCATGCAAAACAGTGCATATTTATAATTTCGGAATGCCTTTATAGAAATCATTGTCATTTACATATAAATCACAGTAAATATGGCAGTTCACAACACAACACCAACCGGTTTTCGACCTATCTCTCTCAGGTCTAACTGTATCATGAAAACAAGTGATATATCATGCGAGAATCAGTGGCTAGATGCAATACTCTCCTGGACTATGGCCATATCCTATAATGTGAAATCCCAGGCAACACAGATCTCGGTGTGCGGGTATCACTGTTGTAACGGGAGGGGGGTCAATCCATCACCACCGCCAGCTATAAACTCCTCAACTCCACAACTCCATGCAACACATGGTACAGTATACTCCATGCCACTCGCATGGTACAACGTAAACTCGTGGACCCTCTCCTCAGGGTTGAGATACATGTCATAGGTCTTAGTCCTCACACCATGGAAATACATCATAGTCGGGGTGCTTGCCAAAAGTCTTAGCCCTCATACTATGGAATAAATGCCACGTCTTTAAATCCACATGTGAACATCTCAACAGTGTGACACTAAGTCTACACAGAGGAAATCATCATGGTTTTTCTATCATGTCTTATATATCACATAAAAATTATAGCGCGCGTCTTGAGCATGACTCACAATCAATACTCCGCCTCTTAAACACTATGTATGCATCTCAAAATATCAAACATTAGTGTGAGTAACCTCTAGCACTAGGTCAATGCATATTTCTCATTTCAAATCACGTACGAGTTAACATTCAAGTACTATGTCATGTATAAATCATGAAAAGTTGAGTACGAGCAATACTCCTAGTACTCTATCATGTAAAACTGAGTATGAGCAAAGCTCCCAATACTCTATATGCATCAATCACAAATTGAGTACGAGCTATGCTCCTAGTACTCTCACATGCATAAATCGCATTTAAAATCAAGTAGGAGTATATACTCAAGTACTTTATGATGCATCTCTCAAAATATAGTGCGAGTATCCTCTAGCACTTATGGTTTTCACACAAAACCAAATAGATGGTTATTCAAATCACATTTCACACAATAAATCAAATAAGCACTTAAATGTGTTGTTTTTGCATAATTAGGAAAACATAGCCATTCTATCATGCAGCTCATGCATTTTGGGTCACAACATGCTTCTTAGGTATTTTCACCCTATGTTTGGATAAAATACACTTATTCTCATTTATCTCTATCACAACAGCATATCTCTTTAAGGGAATCCATATAGAATATAATATCAAAATTCTATTCAAAATACGTGTAGCCATCTCTAGCTACTCACGCAATTCCCTTACCTCGAATCACGTCAAGTGACCTCACTTCCTCGGTTCTGCTCACTCTTGCAGTCCGATCAGCTTCCATGGTAATTTTCGAAACTGTTATAATTATTGGCATTAGTATATCACTATATACTCATTTCATTTGCCAAATCTCAATTTAATACATAGTTTTTCATCACTTTCTCCAAATATGGTATAAATTCACATTTTCACATAACTATCTTTATTTCTCTTTCTTTCCAATATATGCATTTCATAAGATTATCTCATAATCTTCCATACATGCATATTTCATCATTAAATCAATGTTAATACCATTCCCTCATCACTTTCTCATTTTCTCACCAATATCTAGGTCATGGTGATTTTTCATTATTCTTTCATTTCCAACATTTAAAACATATATCAATTTACTCATCAATACACCTAGTTTAACATATATTAACTTGGTGCATTAAATCTTACCTAGCTGAAATTTCCTTCCTTTTTCACCAAAAATGATAAAATCCTCCTTGCTTCTTAAACTCTTGATTTCAATCCTTTGTTTACAAGTATGTTGCTCTCTTCTTGCTAAGAACAACTTTGCTCAACTGTATCTCACTCAAAACTGATCACAAACTGAAGTTTTCTAGTGTTTCTTGGCTAGGTTTAGGTTTAGTACTCGAATGGAATAGTAACTCTAGGGAAAATGAAGTGCAGAAGCCTACTATTTATAGAATTGTCTTGATGAGATCGATCTGCTACCCTAGGAGATCGATCTGCTCTGTATTTTTCCTCTTGAAACCAACCTTTCAGACCATATGAGATCGATCTGCTCTTTCATGAGATCGATCTGCACAACACAGAACCTTAAGGAGATCGATATGCTCTTGTATAAGATCGATCTGTTGTAAGTCAATAGCTTAAGGAAATCGATCTGGCCCTTCAGAGATCGATTCCTTCAACACCTATTTAGCAGATCGATCTAGCCCCTTTGGAGATCGATCTGCCCTGTTCCATTGCTCGAACAAAAGCATTTTTGGCTCTTTAAGATAGATCTCTCATCCCATGAGATCGATCTCTCATTCATATTTTTCAGATTTTACTATAGTGTTCTGCAATAAACACACACCAAACTTCATTTATTTTGCTGCTATGGTCATTTTCTCATCCAACCACCTTTCAGGCTTGAAAATGACATTCATTCCTACTTTATATGCATTAAAACTTGTGTGCATTCATTGTATAACCAAAGGTGTGCAATATATCACCAAATGGAAGTATAAAACTCATTCCATTTTACTTAACCACTCAAAACTCAAGATATTCTCATTTCACTCATGGAAATATCCCTCTTACACTTGTTCTATACTTATAAACTTGCATGTATTCATTCCATACACATTTACAAACTTCAAATATCCATTCCCCATAATTTACATTAAATGTAACTTGCTCATACATCATAAGTCATAAAGGTTAGATTACAAAATTTAGGGTCTTACAATCCTCCCCTCCTTAAAAGAATTTGGTCCTCCAAATTAGAACCAAGTTACTCTCTAAAGAATTGGGGATATCTCTCTCTCATTAGACTCTGTAGCTCGCATGTAGCTTCCTCTAAAGTATGGTGTTGCCAAAGAATCTTTACTAACCCGATAGTCTTATTCCTCAAGACTTTCTCCTTTCTATCAAATATCTGGATCGGTTTCTCTACATAAGTCAAATCATCTGTGAGCTCTAATGGCTCATACCGAATCACATGATTTGGATCTGGATGATACTTCCTTAGCATCGAAATGTGGAAAACGTTATGCACTCCGGATAAATCCAGTGGCAAAGCCAATCTGTATGCCTTATCTCCCACTTTGTCCAGTATCTCAAAGGGTCCAATGTAGCGAGGCCTCAATTTATCTCTCTTTCCAAATCTCGTTATACCCTTCGAAGGAGCAACCTTCATAAATACTGACTCACCAACTACAAACTCAAGTAGCCTACGTCTTCTGTCAGCATAACTTTTTTGTCTACTCTGAGCTGTCCTCAATCTCTCAACAATCAGGACATCCTCAAAGGCTTATGTAACCAAATCAGGAGCAAAATTCCTTCTATCACCCACTTCTTCCCATCTGATATGGGAATGACATCTACGACCATATAAAGCCTCATACAGTGTGATCTCGATACTCGCATGATAACTGTTGTTGTAGGCGAACTCTGCTAGTGGCAAATGATCATCCCAAGAGCCTCTAAAATCCAGCACACACGCTCTCAACATATCCTCCAAGGTCTGAATAGTCCTCTCTGACTGCCCATCTGTCTGAGGATGATAAGCGGTGCTCAAACTCAACTGGGTTCCCATGGCTTCCTGAAAATGTTCCAAAAAATGAGAAGTGAAGCGGGAATCCCTATCCGAAACAATGCTCACTGGAATACCGTGTAACCTCACTACCTCGCGTATATACAGTTCTGCCAATGCACTCAGAGTATCGGTAGTTTTCATAGCTAGAAAGTTGGCTGACTTCATCAGTCTATCAACTATCACCCATATGGCATCATGATTCCTCCGGGTCCTTGGTAAACCCATCACGAAATCCATGGTGATGTGCTCCCATCTCCATGTCGGTATAGGTAGAGGCTGCAATAACCCTACAGGTTTCTGATGCTCTACTTTCACTTGCTTTCATACAAGACATTTTACCCTAAAATTCATAACATCCTTCTTCATACCTAACCACCAGTATACCTTTCGGAGATTTTGGTACATCTTATTACTCCTCGGATGTAGTGTGTACCTCGATGAATGAGCTTCCGATAATATCAATCTCTTGAGCTCTGGTTCCTTGGGAACACACAATCTGCCTTTGAACCTTAAGACTCCATCTAAACTTATCTCAAAGTCAGTCATTGTGCCCTTCTGTATCTGACCTCTCATGTCAATACAATATGGATCAATCTGTTGAGCCATTCTGATCCTCTCTAACAGATCTAGTTCCAAGAGATCACATAGTCTGTATTCACGTCAGAAAGCACAACTCCCAAACTGAGGCTAGCAAACTGCTCTAGCAACTCATGTTCCCTGACCATCATATACGATACCATCCCAAGGCTCTTTCTGCTTAAAGCATTGGCTATAACATTAGCCTTACCCGGATGATAAAGTATCTCACAATCATAATCCTTTAGAAGCTCTAGCCATCTTCTATGTCTCATGTTCAATTCTTTTTGTGAGAATAGATACTTAAGGCTCTTGTGGTCGATAAATATCTGAAATTTCTCACCATACAAGTAGTGGCGCCATATTTCCAACGCAAACACTACTGCTGCTAACTCCAAATCATGGGTCGGATAGTTCTTCTCATGGTCCTTCAACTGTTTGGATCCATAAGTAACTACCCTCCCATCCTGCATCAATACACAGCCCAGTCTCTGATGCGAAGCATCGATATATACTGAGAATCCTCCTGAGCTAGTAGGGATAGTGAGAATTGGAGCGGTGGTCAATTGACTCTTCAACTCCTGAAAACTCTTCTCACAATCCTTGTTCCACACAAATGCTACACCCTTCCTAGTGAGACGTGTCAAAGGAGCAGCTAACTTCGAAAATCCTTCTACGAATCTTTGATAATACCCTGCTAAACCCAAGAAACTCTTGATCTCGGTGATTGTCCTCGGTTGTTCCCACTGAACTACAGCCTCAATCTTGGATGGATCCACTGATACACCATCTTTCGACACTACATGTCCTAAAAATGAGATTTGTGACAACAAAAAATCACACTTGTTGAGTTTAACATATAGCTTATGCTCTAGTAAAGTCTGCAATACAATCCTGAGGTGTCTATCATGCTCTTCCTTAGATTTAGAGTATACCAAAATGTCATCGATGAAAACGATAACAAACTGATCCAAATATGGCTTGAACACATCGTTCATCAAAGCCATGAAAGCTGTGAGAGCATTCGTCAATCCGAATGGCATAACCAAGAACTCATAATGGCCATATCGGGTTCTAAATTTTGTCTTGGGCACATCTCCACTCCGAACTCTCAGCTGATGATACCCAGACCTCAGATCAATCTTAGAAAAGACCTACGCTCTCTGGAGTTGATCTAACAAATCATCTATGCATAGAAGGGGATATCTATTCTTAATGGTTGCCTTATTCAACAATCTGTAATCTATATACAATTGGAGGCTCTCATCCTTCTTCCTTACAAACAAAATCGATGCTCCCTACGGTGAAACACTCGGTCGGATAAAACCCCTGTCCAATAGCTCTTGTAACTGTTTCTTGAGCTCCTCTAACTCAACTAAAGCCATGCAATATGGTGGTTTCGATATAGGTTCAGTACTAGACACCAAATCTATACAAAACTCCATCTCTCTATCTGGTGGCAACCCTAGCAATTCATCCGAAAAGACATCTGGAAATTCACTAACCACATGAATATCTTTCAACTCTAGATGTACCTTATCCGTATCAACCACGTATGCAATGAAACCTTCAACATATTCATTTCTCAGTCAGCATAGTACTTTATATATCACAAATTATAACTATTACTTTTATTTCTTTGCATCAAACTTTACAACATATTTTTCAGGGTTAGGAAACATAACTGTCTTAGCATAACAATTTAAAACAGCATAGTTTGATGATAACCAATCCATCCCTAAGATTACATCAAAATCACTCATACTTAACAATATTAGATTGGTTGTCATATCCTTTTCTTCTACTTTCAGTTTACAATGATTCAACACATACTCCACTAGCTTACCATTATCCATAGGCGTACTAATCAATATCATCCTACTCAAAGGAGTACGCTCTACATGCTTTTCTGTCTTACATGTAAACAAAGGCGATACAAATGAATGCGTGGCACCAAGATCAATTAAAACATATGCTTCTAAATCATAAATCAGGATGTTACCTCTAATCACATCCGTTGAAGCATCCGCCATGTCCTGGTCCAAAGCGTGTACTCACCCTCGACCTATCACCTACTTCCCCTTCTCCTCTGCAGTCGCTCTTCTCCTCTAAGTAGACGTATCCTTTGGAGCTCTTTTTGGCTCTCTACCCTTCTGTAAGGTAGTCTCAACCATCTCTGGTTAAACTCTAGCAATATGCCCTAGTTTCCCATATCGAAAACACACGATAGGACTCATCGAACAAGGTCTACCACCATGGTATGTACCACATCTACTGCACTGATCAGTAGTAGGCCTCGGTCCTCTAATCATTATGCCCTTCGTCGGAGCTATAACCGGGTATATAGGAAATCTCACAATCTTTTCCTGTACTTCCTCGATCTTTAATCTCTTACCGAAGAGTCTCCTCCCTCCTCGATAACTGAAACCTCGAGCACTATCACTAACCGACCTCTTTCTATCTCTGTCTATACCTTTTTTGACTGATCTAAACTCTGAGACATTCCTCTCATAATCTTGTTCACAGAGTTGCGCCCTGCACACAGCCTCATCGTAGGTAGAAATGTCGAATAGAACCAGTTTAGACCGCAATACTGGTCTCAGTCCATCTATAAATCTACGGACCTTCCTAGTCTCGTTGTACATGGTATCGAGGTCATACCTTCCCAAGGCTAAAAATTTAGTATCGTACTCATCCATTGAAAGACTCCATTGGTTCAACCCCAAGAATTCGGCCTGCAGCCTCCACTGTGCCGTATCCGGAACAAGCCACCTCCTGAATGCCTCAAGAAATAGCTCCCAACTAATCTTAGCATGTCGGGCTCTCAATATAGGCCTGGTGGACTTCCACCAATGCTCTGTCCTTCCCTTCAGTAAGAACGCAGCAAATGCGATCCTCTTTGAAGTCGTACACTCAAAGAATCCGTACAATTTTTCCATCTCTCCAATCCACTTCTTAGCAGGGACTGGGTCCATGACCCCTCTAAAAGATGGAGGTCCAAGCTTCTGGAATTGTCGTAATCTATCTAAATCTTACCCATATCCCAATTCACTACTCTCCTGAATTGGTGGGGGTGTAGGAGTATCTGCAGCCTGTGGCATCTCAAGTACAGGTTGTACAGGTGTGTCAGGTGCAACTGCCTCTCCTATCGCAGTCTCTACATCCTGTCCTTGTCTACCTGGCTTAGTCTATGCCAATATCTCTACCATCATCTCTAAGCTACGCTCAATCCTCATAAAGCGTGCCTCAGCAGTCTCTGGTACCTCATTAGTACCCACATTCTCATCTTAGGTCTCTGGCCTACCTCTACGGCCTCGAGCCCTACCTCTTGCCCCGCTACCATGGCTGGTATTAGCCATATATACTAAATTCCTGCCTCATCATTATTAATTAGTCTGATTTTCATCTTGTATACACAATTGTAACTGAACAAAGCACAGTACTATGAGGATGTACACTTTCTTAATTACTAATACCGACTAACATCATACCAACTACGCTCTAATACCATTCTGTCACGACCTCATTCCGTGACTTACCAAAAACCACTATACTTACCTTTCTCTCCTCGACAGTTGGGCTGTGATTCGATATTAGTCACCCACTCACATTCATTCACAATATACATAGAATTTAGTATTCTTTTCAATAACATAAACTGTTATACAGTATTTGTACATATACATCCCGGCCGTACAATAGTTTACATAATTGTGCTTTTACATTGTTCAGTATAAAATGTTCGAGTGTGTATACCTCTTTTAAGATGGATAGGCAGCAGATACAATGAATGTTATACCTCAGCCGGACTCAATCTAGTGCTGATAATCTGTAGAGAGTGGAAATAAAGGGGGATGAGAAAACAACGCGTTCAGTAAGGAAATCAGGCAAGCAAGTAGACAACCGCACTATCTACTAAAAATAAGGCTTTGCCTTTCCTTCTCTCATCTCAAAGCATGTATCAAATGGTATAATAATAGTACAGAATATATTCAATGTACTTGAAATCAAGCTGAGTTATCAAATATGGGCATTCATGCAAAATAGTGCATATTTATAATTTCGAAATGCCTTTATAGAAATCATTATCATTTACATATAAATCACAGTAAATATGGCAGTTCACAACACAACACCAATCGATTTTCTACCTATCTCTCTCAGGTCTAACCGTATCATGAAAACAAGTGATATATCATTCGAGACTCAGTGGCTAAATGCAATACTCTCCTGGACTATGGCCATATCCTATAATGTGAAATCTCAAGCAACACAAATCTCGGTGTGCGGGTATCACTGCTATAATGGGAGGGGGGTCAGTCCATCACCACCTTCAGCTATAAACTCCTCAACTCCACGTAACACACGGTGCAATGTACTCCATGCCACTCTCACGGTACAACGTACACTCGTGGACCCTCTCCTCATGGTTGGGATGCTTGCCATAGGTCTTAGTCCTCACACCATGGAAATACATGATAGTCGGGGTGCTTGCCATAAGTCTTAGCCCTCATACTATGGAATAAATGCAACTTCTCTAAATCCACGTGTGAACATCTCAACAGTGTGACACTCAATATACACGGAGGAAATCATCACGGTTTTTCTAACATGTCTTATATATCACATAAAAACTATAGTGCGCGTCTTGAGTGTGACTCACAATCAACACTCCGCCTCTTAAACACTATGTATGCATCTCAAAATATCAAACACTGGTGCGAGTAACCTGTAGCACTAGGTCAATGCATATTTCTCATTTCAAATCACGTACGAGTTAACACTCAAGTACTATGTCATGTATAAATCATAAAAAGTCGAGTACGAGCAATGCTCCCAGTACTCTATCATGTAAAATTGAGTATGAGCAAAGCTCCCAATACTCTATATGCATCAATCACAAATTGAGTACGAGCTATGCTCCTAGTACTCTCACATGCATAAATCTCATTTAAAATCAAGTACGAGTATATACTCAAGTACTTTGTGATGCATCTCTCAAAATATAGTGCGAGTAACCTCTAGCACTTATGGTTTTCACACAAAACCAAATAGATGGTTATTCAAATCACATTTCACACAATAAATCAAATAAGCACTTAAATGTGTTGTTTTTGCATAATTAGGAAAACATTATCCATTCTATCATGCAGCTCATGCATTTTGGGTCACAACATGCTTCTTAGGTATTTTCACCCTATGTTTGGATAAAATATACTTATTCTCATTTATCTCTATCACAACAGCATATCTCTTTAAGGGAATCCATATAGAATATAATATCAAAATTATATTTGAAATACGTGTAGCCATCTCTAGCTACTCACGCAATTCCCTTACCTCGGATCACGTCAAGTGACCTCACTTCCTCTGTTCTGCTCACTCTTGCAGTCTGATCAGCTTCCATGGTAATTTTTGAAGCTGTTATAATTATTGGCATTAGTATATCACTATATACTCATTTCATTTGCCAAATCTCAATTTAATACATAGTTTTTCATCACTTTCTCCAAATATGGTTTAAATCCACATTTTCACATAACTATCTTTATTTCTCTTTATTTCCAATATTTGCACTTCATAAGATTACCTCATAATCTTCCATACATGCATATTTCATCATTAAATTAATGTTAATACCATTCCCTCATCACTTTCTCATTTTCTCACCAATATCTAGGTCATGGTGATTTTTCATTATCCTTTCATTTCCAACATTTAAAACATATATCAATTTACTCATCAATACACCTAGTTTAACATATATTAACTTGGTGCATTAAATCTTACCTAGCTGAAATTTCCTTCCTTTTTCACCAGAAATGATAAAATCCTCCTTGCTCCTTGAACTCTTGATTTTCATCCTTTGTTTCCAAATATGTTGCTCTCTTCTTACTAAGAACAATTTTGCTCAACTGTATCTCACTCAAAACTTATCACAAACTGAAGTTTTCTAGTATTTCTTAGCTAAGGTTAGGTTTAGTTCTCGAACGGAATAGTAACTCTCGGGAAAATGAAGTGCAGAAGCCCACTATTTATAGAATTGTCTTGATGAGATCGATCTGCTACCCTAGGAGATCGATCTGCTCTGCATTTTTCCTCTTGAAACGACCTTTCAGACCACATGAGATCGATCTGTTCTTTCATGAGATCGATCTGCACAACACAGAACCTTAAGGAGATCGATCTGCTCTTGTATGAGATCGATCTGTTGCAAGTCAGTAGCTTAAGGAAATCGATCTGGCCCTTCAGAGATCGATTCCTTCATCACAGAATGTTTAGCAGATCAATCTGGCTTCTTTGGAGATCGATCTGCCTTGTTCCATTGCTCGAACAGAAGCATTTTTGGCTCTTTAAGATCGATCTCTCATCCCATGAGATCAATCTCTCATTCATATTTTTCAGATTTTACTGCAGTTTTCTGTAGTAAACACACACCAAACTTCATTTATTTTGCTGCTATGGTCATTTTCTCATCCAACCACCTTTCAGGCTTGAAAATGACATTTATTCCCACTTTATATGCATTAAAACTTGTGTGCATTCATTGTATAGCTAAAGGTATACAATATATCACCAAATAGAAGTATAAAACTCATTCCATTTTACTTAACCACTTAAAACTCAAGATATTCTCATTTCACTCATGGAAATATCTCTCTTACACTTGTTCTATACTTATAAACTTGCATGTATTCATTCCATACATATTTACAAACTTCAAATATCCATTCCTCATAATTTACATTAAATGTGACTTACTCATACATCACAAGTCATAAAAGGTTATATTACATGGCATGACATGACTCATTTCATATCCCTAAATCATTTCCCAGTATCTATTTAGTCGCATTAATTTCAACATATGGACAAAATCATCATTTTAGCAATTTTTATACATTCATCGAGAAAAGTCAATTAAAATTGGGGGTTTTGAAAGCTTGCCCAAAAGTGAGATATCATCGTTTGAAGTTGATTAAGATATATTTGTATAGGTGTACATAAGGATTTAAATTGCAGTCGCAATCACGTTTTCGATCGTGTCACATTTATCATGGTTACGGACATAACGGGTACTATTGCGGTCATGCGGTCATCGTAGTTGTGATTTTTTAAAAAAAAATTTGCAAAAATTACTCAAAAATATAATAATTAGACTTATAATTAAAAAAATTCTTCTTTTATGATTTTTAAAATAATTAATGACACCCTATCTTCTTTTATTTATACGAGAAATGAAATTATTCACAGGTTTATGGTAAAATATTCATATTTAAAATTTTATCTATTGTCTTATCTATGAATTTATATGAGTATAACCAACGTCTGTTGGTTTAAGTGGTAGGTAAGAAGCTTAATCCACTTAAGTAAAGTTTCAAGTTCGAGTCTTGTGAATGAAACAAACAGCATTGAGAGAGTTATTCTCATTCATAGGGTTCGACAGTTGCTCGAATTCAGATTAACTAGACCCAATGTTAGACTGAAATTTATATGGATATATATTGAATAAATACATAAAATTAATAAAATACATGAAACTAGCATTCAAAATCAATCTAATAACAATTATAAATATAATTAATAAAGTAAAACATGAGAATATATTTTATGTGAAGCATAAATATTTAAAGTATTATAACTAAATAGATTAATTTAAAATTTTATCTATTACAAACATTGATATATAACCAAAATATAAAATCATATTTTTTTATCTAAATCACAAATTAATACCTTTCATTATTTCCATAAAATCCTTCCATCCCACAATCTCAATCAAAAACAAAATTATTCTCAAATATTTTAAAATTTTGAACTTCTAATTTTTCCCTTTAAATTTTCTCCTTAATTTTTAAGCTATTTATTTTTTACTATTCAAAATCTTAACATAAGTTAACCGCACCATACACCCCACCACATCCAAACTTTTCTCATTAACACAAGACACTCCAGCTTCCCTAGTCCCTGTCTCGGTTGTCTTCCTCAAACTTCTCTATCTTTTGCTTTCTGTCATTTTCTCTCAAGCATGCATCCTACAATTTTATATTTGTAATTACCAACCAGCCACCATCATCAGTCACCAATCACGGTAAGCTCACACCGAAACCATGGCTTTTCTGTGAATTTTTTTCACATCCAATATTCGTTAAATAGTGGTAGCTGAAGGTGCCTTACCGCTAAATAGCGGTCGCGAGACCGAGATGCCACTTCTATTTAAATCTCTGGATGCGCACTCTTAAGGGTTCATGAACCTCTCGGTATGCAAGAATGCATTAAAATGGACATGAGGACATTTTAGTTATTTTCTTCATTTTTAAAGTTGTAAAATAATGCATTAAGTATGAAAATACTGATTTTTACAAGTACTAGCATGGAAAGAAATACGTTTTTCACTTACCTTAGGTTTATATAAAAATAGAAGTTTTTAAATGCTTTTCTTGATTTTCTTGAAAAGTTTTATTTGTTATCGTTGGAGGTTTTTTTTTGCTTCTAATTCTTTCTCACTTTGCAAGATTATAGTATTAACATTTTCTCGTGAGTTAACCATGGTTTGGAAAAGGTAACATTTTCTAAACCTGTGATACAAATTTACTTATTTTGATTACCAATTGATTTATTTGATTTCTCAAATTTTGAATGCTTACCTTTGTTTTTTTGTTGAAATTGTAAAGTATTAGTAGCAATGAACTTAATAATATCTTCAAGAGACATACTTGAGATTTGAGGGGATGATTATATATAGCACGATGTAATGTTTTTGATAATTCTCAAAATCTAAAGAAATAACACAAGTTTAAATTAAATTGTACAAAAATAAAATAATTAAAATGTATTAGTATATTTTTTAATAATTTTCTTACTTTACATATTTTTAATTTTTTTAAAACTTACCAAATAAAATAATATATTTTAATAAAACATCAAATTAATTAAGCTAAAAAAATTATAATTATTAGATCAAGCTAGATCAGTCTTGAACTTTAAATTAGCTTAAAACTATTTGCTAGACTGAATTCATATAATGGGTAATATTTTTATTTAAATAAAAAACTACCAACTTCGAACAACTTTAAACTAAAGGAGCCACCTAACTTGTTCGCACGTCTAGTTTACACCACATGTTAAAGATACAGTAAGACGAATTGCTAAGGTTTAATGGTCAATTTGGTTTGACATCGACGCGGATAGGTGGTGTTAGACCCTAACTACTTGACCAGGCGCCCAGCTCGCAAGGGTTCAACTGGGGGCGCTGTGACGAGTGCGGAGCGCGGGAAAGCTTTGCACGGGACGCAACGGGACGCACACCGAAACAGGCAAGACAGGCACTTGGCTTGGGCGGATTGCCAAGCATGAAACGGAGACACTAACGGACGATGATCATAGTTTGCAGGTGGCAAGCTAAGGCGAATCCTTAAAAATCGAGATAAGGATAAAGATAAATGCGGGTCATAAGCCAGGATAAGCGGAGAAGTCTTGGCAGATCGAATCACTAGAGATTATCACAGATATAAACTCTGAAGAGCATTGAGGTGGCGATCATCCGAAGAGTCCTTAGTTTAGTAGGAATTAATCCTATAGAGTTTCTGTTATAATCAAACTCAGTTGCCTACGTGAGGGGGATGTCCTCACTTGCCTATATAAACCCCAGGGGAGGGGGTAGAATATTCAATCATCATTCAGTGAGAGAATCATTCAGGGAGAAAGAGAGTGATAGGTAAGAGCGGTTTTTTTGGCTAAATATTGTATTCCTTTTTATTGCGGATTAATAGAAAGGCTCTTTTCTCTAAAGCTTGAGTGTTCTTTGCTTTATTAGTATACTTTGTCAAGTCTTTTTTCTGCTCGAGTGTTATATCACTGCGTATTGACCCGGATTTGGGTTAGTGTGAAGATAGGCTGTACTAAGTTGCGGGAAACTTAGGCCATCACTGGGAAAAGTTCTATAGGAGAGAACGATCCCGTGATAATTTGGTATCAGAGCAAAGTTTTGGATCATGGCACATGAGTTGGCTGACAGAGTTGCTGTACTTGAAGCAATGGTGGGCGTACCGCAAGAGGAGGCTGGTACAATGGCTGAACAAATTCAGGCTATGGCAGGCAGTGTCCAGGAGTTGACACAGCTGGCATTTGACATGCAAAAAGAGCATGCTAATCGCTACACCAACATCATGCAGCATGTTCGTGATCTATCAGATAAATTTGAGGTGCAGTTAAATTCCCTTAAGGCTGACGTTTTACTGATGAAACGCGCAATGACTGCTACAGACCATGGGGAGGCGTCTAGTAGTAGTAGGGGAGGTGATAGTAGCGATCTTCAGAAGAAGATCAAGGTCCCTGAACCTAAGGAGTTCGCAGGAGTTCGCAATGCGAAGGAGCTTGAGAATTTTCTTTGGGATATGGAGCAGTACTTCAAAACTGCCCGAATACCGGAGCAGGATCAGGTTACAATCACTAGCATGTACCTCTCAGGTGATGCTAAGCTATGGTGGCGAAGCAGACTTGCAGATGATGATAGTGCTGGTCGTCCGAGGATTGAAACATGAGACGCACTGAAAAAGGAGTTACGGGATCAATTCCTTCCCTTAAACGCGGCATGGGTCGCGAGAGAGGCACTCAAGAAATTGAAGCACACGGGTTCTGTGCGAGATTATGTCAAGGAGTTTAGCTCTTTGATGTTGGACGTCAAGAATATGTCAGAGGAGGATAAGTTGTTCAACTTTTTCTCACGACTTCAGCCATGGGCTCAGGCTGAGTTACGTAGGCAGAACGTGAAGGATCTGCCACAGGCAATTGTGGCTGCAGACAGTTTGGCGGATTACAAACTGGGTTCTTCTTTGAACATTGGGGAAAGGAAGAAGAACCATCCTAATGGAAATAGGGGGAAAGGCAAGAAGGACTGGAAGAAGCACCAGAGAAACAAGGAGAAGGCTGAGTCTTCTAAGCCGAGGGGACCGGATCCACCCCAAAGCAAGGGAGATTGGAGTTATTTCTTGTGTAATGGGAATCACAAGGCCCGAGATTGCCCTACACGGACTAAGTTGACGGCCCTCATGAGTAAGGAGGATCCGGATGATGAATGTCCAAGAATTGCCCCGATACAGTTGCTCAACGCTATTCGGACTGAGCAACAAGCTCCTCATAAGGGACTAATGTATGTCAAAGCTGAGGTGAATGGGAGACCGATTCGAGCGATGCTTCATACAGGAGCAACCAACAACTTCGTTTCATTAAACGCAGTTGAGCATCTTGGCCTGAAAGTCACGAGGAGTAACAATCAAGTGAAAGCAGTCAATTCTAAAGCCCAAGGTATCCCGGGAACGGCTACCGCATCGGTGAAGATAGGGACTTGGCAACAGGATTGTAAGTTCTTGGCTTTACCTATAGATGATTTTGATGTAATCATGGGCATTGAATTCTTTGTGCAAGCAAAGGCATTTGCTATTCCACATTTGGGTGGATTGATGATATCTGACAAGACGTGTCCAAACTTTGTCCCTGCGGAGAGAGGACAAGGTGCTGAGAAGCCGTTGCTGCAGTCGACTTCATAAGTAAACACCGAGTTGAAGAAGGGGGAGACAACCATACTTGCTGCCCTGGTTGAGGTGAAACCAGACACGGTTGTCGAGGTAACAGATGAAGTAGAGGCGGTGTTGAACGATTACAAGGATGTAATGCCCCCAAAATTACCCAAGGCGCTATCACCTAAGCGCGCCATTGATCATAAGATCGAGTTGGAACCGGGAACTAGACCACCTGCACGAGCACCTTACAGGATGAGTCCTTTGGAGCTAGCCGAGTTAAGGAAACAACTTGGTGAGTTGTTGGATGCGGGATATATCCAACCATTGAAGGCACCATATGGAGCCTCAGTTTTGTTCCAGAGGAAGCAGGATGGCACACTGAGAATGTGTGTTGATTACCGAGCCCTGAACAAGGTAACGGTCAAGAATAAATATCCAGTTCCAAATGTCGCTGATCTGTTCGACCGGTTGTCGAAGGCGGCATATTTTACCAAGTTAGACCTGAGATCAGGATATTGGCAAGTAAGGATTGCCGAAGGAGATGAAGCTAAGACAGCTTGTGTGACGAGGTATGGCTCTTTTGAATTTTTAGTTATGCCTTTTGGTTTAACTAATGCACCTGCGACATTTTGCAACTTGATGAATGATGTCCTTTATGAGTACCTGGATCACTTTGTGGTAGTATACCTAGATGATATTGTGGTGTATAGCCAGACGCTTGCAGAACATGTGGAGCACCTCAGGGTGGTGTTCGAGACCTTGAGAAAACACTCTCTCTATGTGAAGAAAGAGAAGTGTGAGTTTTGCCAGCGGGAGATTATGTTCCTAGGTCACAAAGTTAGCAGTGGGAGAATACGGATGGATGAGAGGAAGATCCAAGCCATTATTGAATGACAAGCCCCTGCAAAGGTCCCGGAGTTGCGGTCTTTCTTAGGACTGGCCAACTATTACAGACGGTTCATCAAGGGATATAGCAAGATGGTGAGTCCTTTAACTGATCTTTTGAAAAAGGACAAGAAGTGGGTGTGGTCTGATGAATGTGAGCGGGCTTTTCGAGAGATCAAGGAGGCAGTGACATCCGAGCCAGTGTTGAGACTACCAGATTTCAAGCTACCATTTGAAGTTCACACGGATGCCTCAGACCGAGCCATTGGAGGGGTGCTGGTCCAAGAAGGACACCCTATTGCTTATAAAAGTCACAAGCTGAAGGATGCGAAAATGCGATATTCAGCTCATGAGAAGGAGATGACGGCGGTTGTGCATTGTTTGGAGGTGTGGAAGAGTTATCTGTTGGGAACGAAATTTGTGGTGGTGACAGACAATGTGGCTAACACTTATTTCAAGACACAGAAGAAGCTGAGCCCAAAGCAAGCACGGTGGCAAGAATTCCTTACAGAGTTCGATTTCACCTGGGTACATAGACCAGGAAGGGAGAACCAGCTGGCGGACGTGCTGAGTCGTAAGATAGTCCAGTCTTATGTTGCTTCATTATCCGCTATTAAGACTAACCTGATTGACAGGATACGACAGCAGGCATCAGCAGATAAGACTTATGAACAGCTCAGGGAGAACGTTAAATTGGGCAAAGTTCGTAGGTATTGGCTCGATGGGGATTTGTTGTATGCCAAAGGCAATCGACTCTTTGTTCCATCTGGCGGGGGACTAAGGAAAGAGTTGCTGAAAGAAACTCACGACCCTCAATGGGCAGGACATCCTGGAGTGGAGAGGATGTTGGCATTATTGTCAAGGACATATTACTGGCCGAAGATGGAGGAAGACATCGAATTATATGTCCGTACATGCCACATATGCCAGATTGATAAGACCGAGAGGAAGAAGCAAGCGGGTTTGCTTCAACCACTGCCTATCCCTGGAGGATATGGGAATCAGTTTCTATGGATTTCATTACGGGATTTCCGGAGATAAACAAGATGAAATCTATAATGGTGGTGGTAGATCGTTTTTCTAAGTATGCTGTGTTCATAGCAGCCCCACATGCATGTACCGCACATGAAGCTGCAGAGTTGTTTTTGAATCATGTGGTGAAGATCTTTGGATTACCCAAGGATATAGTGAGCGATCGGGATACTCGATTTACTGGGAGATTCTGGACTTACTTGTTCAAATTGATAGGTTCAAAATTAAAGTTTTCAACGGCTAATCATCCGCAGACAGATGGCCAGACGGAGCGGATTAATGCATTGTTGGAAGAGTATTTGAGGCACTATGTGACCGCGAGCCAAAAGAATTGGGTGAGTTTGCTCGATTCTGCACAGTTTTGCTATAATATGCATAGATCATCTTCCACGGGTATGAGTCCAGCGGAGTTAGTATTTGGACATCAACATACTACACCTTTGGAAATAGCAAAGACTAAGTCCCAAGGGGAATGCCCAGCGGCATATAGATTTGTGCGAGACCATCAGGAGTTAATGGAACAGGCTAGGGAGAGCTTGGAGAAGGCACAAAGGAGGATGGTGAAATATGCGGATCAGCATAGGAGGGCACTAGAATTTGAGGTGGGTGACAAGGTGTTACTCAAACTGACGCCTCAGATATGGAGACAAGTCACAGACAAGCGGTATCACAAAGGTCTAGTGCAAAAATACGATGGCCCTTTTGAAGTTATAAAGCGGGTAGGCGCGGTGGCTTATCAACTAAAACTGCCAGAAAGGATGAAGTTGCATCCTACTTTTCACGTGAGCTTTTTGAAGCCTTACCACGAAGATGTTGATCCGGGGAGACAACAGGTAAGGAAAGCTCCACCTACTGTGAGAAGCCATTTCGAGAAGAAGGTGGCAAAGATACTTGACCGCAAGGTTAAGGAAACTAGTAGGAAGAATCGAAGAACCTACTACTTGGTGCAGTAGGAAGGTGGAGATAAGGTAGATGCTACTTGGGAGAAAGACACTTCTTTGTGACAATTTGAGGATGAGATCAAGGCGTATTTGGAGCTCATTCCGATGAGGGCATCGGCTTCCTCCGACCGGGGAAGGGTTTGTTAGACCCTAACTACTTGACCGGCGCCCAGCTCGCAAGGGTTCGACTGGGGGCGCTGTGACGAGTGCGGAGCGCGGGAAAGCTTTGCACGGGACGCAACGGGACGCGCACCGAAACAGGCAAGACAGACACTTGGTTTGGGCGGATTGCCAAGCATGAAATGGAGACGCTAACGGACGATGATCGTAGTTTGCGGGTGGCAAGCTAAGGCGAATCCTTAAAAATCGAGATAAAGATAAGGATAAATGCGGGTCATAAGCCAAGATTAGCGGAGAAGTCTTGGCAGACCGAATCACTAGAGATTATCACAGATATAAACTCTGAAGAGCATTGAGGTGGCGATCATCCGGAGAGTCCTTAGTTTAGTAGGAATTAATCCTATAGAGTTTCTGTTGTAATCAAACTCAGTTGCCTACGTGAGGGGGATGTCCTCACTTGCCTATATAAACCCCAGGGGAGGGGGTAGAATATTCAATCATCATTCAGTGAGAGAATCATTCAGGGAGAAAGAGAGTGATAGCTAAGAGCGGTCTTCTTGGCTAAATATTGTATTCCTTTTTATTGCGAATTAATAGAAAGGCTCTTTTCTCTAAAACTTGAGTGTTCTTTGCTTTATTAGTATACTTTGTCAAGTCCTTTTCCTGCTCGAATGTTATATCGCTGCGTATTGACTCGGATTTGGGTTAGTGTGAAGATAGGCTGTACTAAGTTGCGGGAAACTTAGGCCATCACTGGAAAAAGTTCTATAGGAGAGAACGACCCCGTGATAGGTGGGGAGAATAAAACAAATGTAGTGGAAACATATAATTATTCTCTTACTTCTATTTTAATTTTTTTACTTTTAAATTAAAAATATATATTCTTAAAAATATTGTTTTCATTTTCAATTTTCCCGAAATCTTCTTCACCACCTCTTTTGCCCAAAGTCTAAGTCTATCTACAGTACATTGTTTCTAAAATTTCAACTGTCAGACCGACTATTTTGTCGATTTGACAGTTTTTGTTTTGGAAGAAAATGTTATCTTGGGAGTTGGGGTCATTCGGTCGTCCATGGTGGGCTCCCACGAATATCATTTGCATGTTTACTTTTTGCTTTTTTTATTCCTTTAACCAATTCTGTGGGATTAATAATTCAAATTTCAGTAGTTCACACCCCAGCTAGCTCCCACACTGGTCTCTGTCTCACCCTTTCTGTGAAAAATGAAAATTGGGAAATGGATGACCCTTGTTACTTTTCTCATTCTATATGCTTGTTTCTTGGCTGAGTCACTCTCCAAAGCTGATAAAATTGTAGTTTTGCCCGGCCAACCCGAAGTCAGTTTCCATCATTTCTCTGGCTATATAACTGTCGATGAGAAGAAGCAGAGAGCTTTGTTTTACTACTTTGTTGAAGCAGAAACTCTCACTGCGTCAAAACCACTAGTTCTTTGGCTAAACGGAGGTGACTTAAAGTGTGCTAAATTTCAGTTCTTTAGTTCAATTTGGAAAGCATTTCCTGTTTTAGCTTTAAATCATTTACCAATCAAGCGTAAAGATCAATAACAGTGGCGAATTTTCTGTACCTTTTCGCTAATGAAACCATTATAGTTTTTCTTCTTTTTATCCTGAAGCTCGTTCATGTCATGAGTTATTTCATATGTATCCCAAGTTTTATTTTCGATGTTCCTTGGTTACCCTCCGTTAATTAATGTGCATGCCAGTTTTCTCTAATCTTTCTTATTCTTTTTTTTTTTGAATAAAATGACTGTTTTGTTGATTTTAATGCATAGTTTTGTTTTCTTCTTCAAGGCCCTGGTTGTTCATCTATTGGAGCAGGAGCTTTTATTGAACATGGCCCCTTTACGCCAAATGGAGTGACTTTGACAATGAATGAGTACAGTTGGAATAAAGGTCTCCCTCTGCAATAGTATTTCATACTAGCCAGTGTCGTTTAATAATCCATTTTTTTTTTGTCCTTTAAAAAGTGTTATAGAGTCTAAAACTTTTCATAAAAGTGAAAGTAATTTGTAGATCTATAGAAATAAATTATAACAATTTGTTCTGTCTTAAATCTCCTAGCAACGAGGCAACAATCAATGTTACAATTTAACTCGGTTTGGATGTTAATCTTGGTCTCTCATAAAGCCTACCCTACCCTGACTCTTTACTTCCAGAATTCAACTGAATTGACTTGATAGATTTTCTTCTTTGTTGAATGCTGTAGAAGCTAATTTGCTATATCTGGAGTCACCGGCAGGGGTCGGCTTCTCTTATTCGGTTAATAATTCATTTTACACCAATTTAAACGATGAAGTGGCAGGTTTGTATATTTTGGCTGCTTAAAGGATTCTGAATTGATTGTGTATTCTCCAGACATGTAACTTGAAATTGATTCATGTTGTTGTATTTTCAAGCGAGAGATAATCTCGTCTTCCTGGAGAGGTGGTTTATCAAGTTCCCTCAATACAAGAATAGAGATTTCTTCATCACAGGAGAAAGTTATGCGGGTATGTCCATCTCAACAAACATAATATTTTTAGAGGAAGAGTGCAAAGAAAACTAAAGATATATTTTATTGGGCTTCCAATGAATGATAAGCATGATTCTCAAACTATGCGAAAATGACTTCTATCATACCAGGTCACTATGTTCCACAACTTGCACAACTCATTATTCAGTCCAATTTGAAGCAGAATCTAAAGGGGATAGCTGTAAGTATTACATTTGCTCATTTTGTCCTCCTTTAGTGAATATGAAATTGCCCAAATATAAGTTTTCATTTAATCTTAATGAATGCAGATTGGGAATCCCCTACTTGAATTCGTTACAGATATGAACTCTGCAGATCAATATTACTGGTCTCATGGCCTGATATCAGATTCAGCTTATGAGCTTCTCATTTCGTTTTGCAACTCTTCTCGTCTCATGAGAGAGGCTGTTAGAAGGTCGTTTTCATCTGATTGTCTGTCTGTGTACAGTGAAGTTGCCGCAGAACTTACTAAATCTATTGATAGATATGATGTCATTGCCGATGTTTGTCTATCGTCTGGCCAGTCACCAATGTCAGTATTCAGTCAACCCCTGTTATCAGGACCTAAACGTTTGTCGTCTCTTCATTCACAAGCAGATGGCCTCAGTCAAAAGGTGAAATTAACGCTTCGTATGCCCCCTTATAAGCCCCCTTATAACTTTTCCTCATTATTTATATATTGTTATTTCATGGTGATCATTGAATTTCGATCCCTTCCAGCAAGTTGGTGTGAAAGTAGACCCTTGTATTGAAGACAAAACAACCAAATACCTGAACAGGAAAGATGTGCAGAAAGCTTTACACGCACAGCTTGTTGGGATCTCCAGATGGAACTTGTGTAACAAGTAATAATTCCTCGATATTCCTAGTAAAAATAAGCCATTAAGAATGCTTCCATCTAAATTTCTGCCATCATTTTTAACATATTTTCCGGTATATATCATTGATGCCTTTGCTAGGATCCTAGTAATGGAAAATAATTTCTTTTCTAACACGCTTGTTCCAATTCTGTAATTATTTAGTTTGGAGTATGCGTTTGATTGCCTATTGTCTATTAGAGCTGATTGCTCTATTTCCCTTCGAGAGGAAATGTCATTGAAGCTTTTCCTTCCCCTTGTTAATTCGTTTTGATTTGATATCTTAATTTCAGGTTTGTGCAATATATGAGCAACCTAGAGACACCATCAATTCATATTGTTGGCTCTATAGTAAAGTCTGGCATTCCTGTCATGATTTACAGGTAATATATGTAGTCAACTCTTCTTTATCAACTACGCTAGTTTTTACTTCAAAAGTTATTTGGACTCAATTCATTATAAACGTATTGTGACAGTGGAGATCAGGATTCTGTTATTCCATTTACGGGAACCAGAAGATTAGTGTATAAACTAGCGAAAGCATTGGGACTTAAAACAACAGTGCCGTACCGACCTTGGTTTGAGGGAAAACAAGTAAGCTCTGTTGAATGGCATTTGAAAAACAAGTAAGCTCTGTTGAATGGCATTTGAGCTATATCAGTAAATCGAGTTTGATAAAGATTGTTTTCCACTCCCTTTCCACATTTTATTTATTTCCCAGGTTGGTGGGTGGACGCAAGTTTATGGTGATATCTTGTCCTTTGCCACAATCAGAGGAGCTTCGCACACAGCTCCAGCTTCACAACCACAGCGATCAATGGCGATGTTCAAGTCAGTTCTAGCTGGGAAACCATTACCAGAAGCTTGAACTGCCCCATGCATGTGCAATATGAACAAATGAACAACTTTGTTTCAATATCTATATCAAAAGTGTTAGTCCATTTACTGCTATGGAGAAGTTTAACAATTAAATTAATAATGAAAGTTTTATAGCCAGTTCAAGTAAAATATAAGCATAAAATATTTTATTATAAATATTAATTAGCAATAGTTGAAGTAGTTGTACTCGAGCAGGCCTTTTGCACCGTTTTAATTTGCATGTGGATTTCAGATTTATTCCTTGACATCTTATTTAGTTTCTGACACTTCCTTTTCACGTGGCCGGATCATGTGATCTTTGCCAAAGCAATTACTTTTGCAATTTTCCAAACAAGAATATTGAGGCAGCGTCATCTATTGGGTAGCTTCACGGTTTAGATGTCAACATTGGATTCCATTCTTTATCTTCCAAATTTATAGACATACCCTTTGTTTTCTTCTTATCAGCCTTTGCTCCTGATATGAGTGATACCTCACGTGGTATCATTACAATATGTCATGTGGTACTTTTACAATGTGTCACATGACGTATAAAAATTGAATATAAATGAGAGAAGACTTTACGTTAAAATTTATTTGGATGATTTTACCCTTAAGTATCTTTGACTAATGTAGATGGACAAATACGTAATTAAAGATAAAATTAATCCCTATAAATAGGGATCATATATGATTTATGAGACCAATTCATTTTCTATTTTTTACTTTACTGAAATTCAGCCGAAATTTGGTTCTGATTTAAGTATCGGAGTGCTTATGCAGGGAACAACTCCTGCATCCCTCTGATTATTCTTGTTCTTGAAGAATTTTCGGAGACACGTGGCAAAAAGATCGAACTGAAGATGTCAGCAATGCATCACTGTTGTTTTTGGTAACAACAATTGGCGCCGTCTGCGGGAAACGATAGAAAAGCTTTCTGCTCTACAACAATGGTGCAGACACGTTCAACAGCAAGGAGGAGTGATGATAATGAGGATATGGCGAGCTCTCCATTTGGCGACTTTGGGGACGAAGCTCAGGGGGAGAGAGAGTCAAATATGATGATAATCCCTGTAGTAGAATTTGAAGCTATGAGGAAACATGGAGAAGAGACCACTCAAGCCTTACGCGCTATGGTTGATTTGTTCAAGGATGCCTTCCCGCAAGTGAATCTGCCACCGACCGTTCAAAACCTGGTGTGAGAAAGAACACAGAGAAGGAGTACATTGGAAGCTGAAGAGCTCGGGCGTGAGACTAGGGAAAGCTTAAAGCGTCAGGGTGGTGGAAACACTGTACGTCTAGATGCGGAAGACCTGTTACATGAGGTTGCAGAAAACCTCATGCGTGAGGCAACGAAAGACCTGATGCGCTAGTGTGCGTGAGACCCCATGCGCGAGGGTGCAAGAGACTTTGGGTGCCAGAGTGGGCGAGACACTGCGGAAGACCATATGCGCTAGGGTGCGCGAGACCCTGTGGAAGACCCAATGCACCAGTGTGCGCGAGACCTAGTACGCGAGGGTGCGAGAGACTTGATGCGCTAGGGTGCGCAAGACCCTGCGAAAGACCTGATGCGCCAGGGTGTGTGAGACTCCATGCGCGAGGGTACGAGAGGCTTGAGGCGCCAAGGTGCGTGAGACCCTGCGGAAGACCTGATGCGTCAGGGTGCGCAAGACCTTGTGCGTGAGAGTGCGCTAGACCTGAGGCGCCAGGGTGCGTAAGACCCCCTGCGTGAGAGTGCAGAATATCTAAGGCGTTAGGGTGTAGAAAACCCCTCACCGAAGCTGCGGAAGGCTTGAGGCATTGGGGTACGCGAGACTCTACACGAGAGATTATTAGGGGCCTGCGACGCCCGAAAGCTGAAAGTCTTGAAAGTCCAACTGGGATGGATGTTAGATATATGGATGGTATTGGAGGTGTTGGAATGACAAGATCCCATACGGGGAGGAGAGACTCGAAAATAGATCCAATGTGGAACCTTGAAACTGAAATGGTAAACTTTCCATCTCGAACTCATCAGAACTGAACTCATAACCTACACAGTAATGGGAAAGAGGTTGTTGATTGAGACCAAGTTGATTCATGTAACACCAAAAAGGTCCAAGATCGGCCTGTACCCATGGCACAAGATGCCACGGACATGACGAGAATGGTTAAACGAATCTTAGAGGAGAAAAGGTTGATTCCGACTAAAGAGAACCAGAGAAGAAGAATCTCATTCAGTACAATGATTATGGAAAAACCACTGCCCCCAAAATTCAAGATGCCGAGGTAACAACATATTCCGGAAAGACTGACCCTTATGACCATGTTGAAAATTATGAGTCGTTAATGCTACTACATGGATGGGAGGATGAGATTATGTGTAGGGCATTCTCCCTAACCTTAACTGGTCACGCACTGAAGTGGTTCAACAACTTACCAGAAGGGTATATTTCGTCTTTCAATCAATTGAGAAGTGAATTTCTGAAGGCCTTTGTGATAAATAGCCAGAAGAGGAAAGAGACCACCTATCTGCTCACCTTAAGACAAGGGAACAAAGAATCGCTGAAAAGCTATGTAGATCGATTCCGTGATGCTACTCTTGAGGTACGTGATCTACAAGTTGGGATAGCGATGACAGCTATGCTACAGGGGACAAGGTCCGAAAAACTACAAGAATCGTTATCTTTGGATCAGCCAACGGCAGTCTCAAACTTGTTCTCTAAAGCAAACAAATATATTACTCAAGAGGAGGTGATGAAAATGATACCAATGCGGGACCTTAAAGAAGGAAGGAAGCGAGAAAGAGAGCCCGATGATAAGATCAGACAAATCAGGCAAAGCCCCAAAGCTGAAGTATGCTAATTAGATGCAGTTTATCGAACCGCCTGCTTCAATCCTAGCAGCAACCGAAAGAACTGGGATGCTTCAATTCCCTAGGAGAGGTGAGGGAAATCTAGGACGAGACATCAGATCCTATTGTAGCTTCCACTTCACCTTTGGTCATTCAACTGAGAAGTGTCATGATTTGATGAATCAGCTTGAGAAATTAGTTAGAGAATGACTGTTAGACCGTTTCGTACAGAGAAATGAAAGGAATCCGTATCTTGTGCGCGGTTAAGGAGACAACAGACTGCGAGATAGACACAATGATAACAGAGGAAATATGAGGAGAAACAAAGAGATAGGAAATGGGGCAAGGCAAAGAGAACGTAGGAATCAGCAGATAGATAATAAACCTACAGGAGACGCCATTAATGTCATTTTTGGTGGAGAATACATAGCTGGTAGCTCGTCTGCTTCACGGAAAGCTTACACTAGATAGGCATATCAGGTCCATTCTACGATGAAAACGCCCGAAGACGGAGAGGCGATTACCTTCACACCTGCTGATTAAGGAGATGTTATTGTCCCGCATGATGATCCTATGGTCATATCGACAGTTGTGGCTAAACATCTGATAGGCCGAATTCTAGTGGATAATGGAAGCTCGGTGAGCCTTATCTATTGGAATTGTTTCGAAAAAATGAATCTAAAGAAGATAGATTGAAGCTTGTGACTACCCCCTGTTTGGCTTCATAAGAGATAAAGTAAGGGTGGCAGGGTCGATTGAACTACCAGTTACTTTGAGGGAAGACCCTAGGAGTGTTACGAGACAGGTTTTATTTATGGTGGTCAAATCAACATATCTGGCCTACAATGTTATTCTTGGACGATCATTGTTGAGTGACATGAGAGCCGTACTCTCCCTGTGTTATCTACTGATAAAGTTCCCAACTCCTAGAGGTGTGGGGCAGGTAAGAGGAGATCAAAGGAGAGCGAGAACATGTAATGTTGCATCAACTACTTGTAAGGGGGTTCAGAGGAGAGAAACCCTTACTATTACTGAACCACTTAAGCCGAGACCTGTCAAAGAAATGGAAGAAATAACATTAGAAACTAGCAATGAAGAGAAGAAAGTGTACATCGGGGGTCAAATGAGGCCTGAAGTGAAGAGGGAGATGATAAAATGCTTGAGAGATAACGCCAATGTCTTCGCATGGACCCCTGCTGACATGCCTGCAATTGATCCAGAAGTCATCTGTCATGAGCTTAACGTGTTGCCCGGGGCAAAACCTGTCAAACAGAAAAAATGAACTTCGCCCCTGAAACACAGTAAAGTCATTGAAGGAGAGATAGACAAGTTGCTTGAGGTTAGATTCATCCGAGAAGTCCTGTATCCGGATTGGCTAGAGAATGTGGTGATGGTAAAGAAAGCCACCGAAAAATAGAGAATGTGTGTGGATTTTACCGACTTGAATAAGGCATGTCCAAAAGACTCGTACCCATTGCTTCGAATAGATAAACTAGTAGATGAAACTTTAGGATACAAGTTTCTTAGTTTCTTGGACGCATTCTCCGGTTATCATCAGATCCTAATTCACCCTGAAGATGAAGAAAAGACGTTTTTCATTACTGATAAAGGCACTTACTGCTACAGAGTGATGCCATTTGGCTTAAAAAACGCGGGTGCTACGTTAGCATATGGTGAACAGAATTTTTAAGGATATTCTTAGCAACATAATGGAAGCCTACGTGGATGATATGATTGTGAAAAATAAAGAAGGGAAATCTCATGCTTTGCAGTTATCAAAAGTCTTTAAGGTTTTAAGGAAGTTTAACATGAAGCTAAATCCCAACAAGTGTGTCACGCCCTCCTCCCACACGCGACTTACCAAAAACCACAATAAATTTTTCACTTTTTACTTACCTTTCTCTCCTCAACAGTTGGGCTGTGATTAAGCATTAGTCTCCTCATCCATACATACCTTACCATTCTTTCATGTATCATACATGCATGTCATTCTAAATATGTACATACACTTTTCTTATAAGTAAATTCATATACTTAAATATAATTACATCCCCACTATCAAAACCTGTATTGTACATCACTGTGTGTGTACATTGTTTAGATACAAAAGAGTGTGCATGTGTATACCTTTCGCTAGATGGTGAGTTGCAGCGGTCAAAAGGAATGCAATACCCTAGCCGACTCGATCTACTGACGATGATCTGTAGAGAGGGGGGAAAATGAAAGGGATGAGCTATCAACGCGCTCAGTAAGGAAATCAGGTAAGCAAGTAGACATCCAAACTATCTACTGAAAATAGTGCTTTGCCTTTCCTTCTCTCAATTTAAAAACATGTTTCAATATATATATAATAATAGTACAGATTTAAAATCCCATGTACTAAACACATGCTGGTTTATCAATCAGAGGCATTCATGCAAAACAGTGCATATTTAATCATTTAAGAATGCCTTTATATAAAATATGCTATTTACATTCAAAACAAAGTAAATATGGCATTTCTCATCACAACACAAACAAATCGGGTTCCGACCTATCCCTCAGGTCTACCCATATCATAAAACACATGATATATAATGCGAGACTCAGTGGCTAAATGTAATATCTCCGGACTATGGTCATATCCTAACATGGTGAAATCCCAGGCAACATAGTACTCAGTGTGTGGGTTATCACTGCTGTAATGGGAGAGGGGTCAGTCCATCACAACCGTCAGCTATCAACAACTCTCCTCCACAACTCCACAACAAAACACGGTACAGTGTACTCCATGCCACATGCACGGTACAACGTACACCCATGGACCCTGCCTCATGGTCGGGATGCTTGCCATAGGTCTTAGTCCTCACACCATGGAAATACGTCATAGTTGGGGTGCCTGCCATAGGTCTTAACCCTCATTCTATGGAATAAATGCCACGTCTCTAAATCCACATGCGAACATCTTATCAGTGTGACACTCAGTCTACACGGAGAAAATCGTCACGATTTTTCTAACATGTCTATATATCACGTAAAATACAGTGCGTGCCTTTGAGCGCGACTCACAGTCGACACTCCGCTCAAACACTATTTCACATCACAAACTCAACTCTAGTACGAGTAAACCTCCAGCAACTAGGTCAATGCATAGTTCATGTTTCAAATCAAGTACGAGCAATAGCTCCAGTACCATGCTATGCATAAAACTCATCAAATCAAGTACAAGCAATAGCTCCAGTACTATGTCATGTATAAATCATGAAGAATCGAGTACGAGCAACGTTCTAACACTCTATCATGCATCTCATGTAAAACTCGAGTACGAGTTAATCGCTCCAGCACTCTATCATGCACAAATCACATAAAACTGAGTACGAGTAATGCTCCAGTACTCTATCATGCATGTCAAATAAATGCAGTACGAGTAAACATCTAGCACTAATGTATGTGAAAAATATTTGAAATTAAGTGCGAACTGTGCTCCAGCACGATTGTTTCTATATAATTCGGTAGATGGCTCTTTCAAAACAGGGATGTTTCAAATCATTAAAATCAGCACTATAAAGTGTGCTTAATCTACATTAACCTTAAAACATTAGCCCATTTACGTACTCATCTGCTACACAGCAATAAAACACTCAAAAATATCATTTCCATGCTTTTTACAACTTTTCCCAAAATTTGACTTTTTTACCAACTATGGGCAAAATCGTAATTTACTCATATCGGGTCCCTATGATATTATTGATTTTCTCTGACCCTCAAACAATTTCAGTGAATGAAAAAGCAGACGAAAATACGCACAGATATCTCTAACTACTTGCAAAACTCCCTTACCTCGGATCACGTAGTGTGACCTCTCTTCCTCTGTGCTGTCCAAATCTCGCAGTCCGATCCACTCTCAATACGACTCTGGAGCTGCATTTAATCATTCACTGGGTTAATTTTGCTTTTTCCTACTGTATTACGCATTTAGTACAGTTTATTTCACTTAATTGAGCCTGTTTACTCTCAATGGGCCTTAACCACTTTAATCGGGCCTTAATTTGTATTAAGCCCATTCATCAGGGTCTATTGACTCATTGGGCCTATCAATACCCATTGGGCTTTATTCCAAGCTCTTTGGATAGCCCGTATATCATTTACGACAGTTTATTCAAAATTTCGAATATAATTCACTAAATGCGGAATTTAATCCGTAACTCGTAAAATAAATCTTAAATATGCGATAATCACATAAATTGTCGTAAATGAGCTTTACTTACTCGAGATTATGCGATGGTGCGTAAATCGAAGTTCGATCAGGCTCCCGTTCAAAATTTATCATCGAACTGCATAATTTTGAATATTTTATTCCGGGTCAATTTCTGATTAAATATAATTTAAATAAATTTATCGAAAATCAAATCGATCAATTTTGACGTATCGACTTACCCGAAGTCCGGTGAAATCCCAAAAATTTTCCTTTTCCTTTTTTCCCCTTTTTTCTCCTGTTTCTCTTTCCTCCTTGGCTGAACCGGTCCGGTCCGGTTCAGCGCAGAAGCTTCTTCACTGAATCGCCAACCAATTCAGGGCTTCTTTGGTCGTGCCGATGTCGTCCGGCTGGTTCCTGACATGCCACTGCCGTCGTTCGGCGGGTCTCTGGCCGGGGAACACTCGGCTGGCCTTGATCGGGACCAATCACCGCTGGTGGCCGCCTGATTTCCTCTTTTCCTCTGCGGTAATTTCTTCTACGATCTGCCTGATTTCGGTGCCGGTGGGGGGTGTCCCGGTGGCTGGGAGGTCGCACGGTGTCCCTCTTCCTTTTTCGGCCGTTTGCCTGGCCATGGGGTCGCCAGTGCTCGCCGTCCGGTCCTCTTCTTCCTCGGCTTGCTTCCGTTGGTTTGGGTTCGCGGGTTTCGTTTCTCTCTCTCCGCGTTTCAATCCAATTTTCTGATTTTTTTCTTTTTTCTTTTTTTTTTAATATTTATAAATGATTTTAATATTATGTTAATCCTTAAAATAATATTAAAAATTTCCAAAATATCTAAAAAATCATATTAAATTCATTTAATCCATAAATGAATTTATCAGTCCGATTGTACCTTTCTGGTATATGTTTTCACTATTTTGGGCTCATTTTTCGAGGTAAAAATTTTAAAAATATTAAATAAATTCATATCTTGATCAATGGGACTCGAAATTCAATATTTTCCTCAATTGTGATCAAGATTCCTCAATTTCATATTTTTAATGAAATTGTCTCACTGAATTTATATTGAATTTCGATCATTTGACCATTTTACCCTTGCACTTATTCGAAAATCACTTTAACTCTTATCTCGCTGTTATGTAGCTTACATGTATTTTTAAATTTCTTAATTAGTCGATTGCATGATAGTAAATACTCTTCTTATGATTCAACTATGAAATAAAGTGTTCGTACACATAGGAATCATAAGGTACAAGCTACATATAAAATCGAAAACATGGGTCTGACAATCCTCCCCAACTAAAAGAATTTGGTCCTCCAAATTATAACCAAATCAATCATCAAACAACTGGGGGTACTTCTCTGGCATCAAGCTCTCTAACTCCCAGGTAGCCTCCTCGGAAGTGTGATGCTGGCATAAAACCTTCACTAACCCGATAGTCTTCGACCTCAAAACCTTCTCCTTCCTATCCAGTATTCGAATCGGCCTCTCAACATATGACATGTCCTCAGTGAGCTCCAATGGCTCATAACTAATCACATGCACCGGATTCGGGTGATACTTCCAAAGCATCGAAATGTGGAAGACGTTATGCACGCCTGACAAATCTGGTGGCAATGCCAACCTATATGCCTTATCTCTCACTCGATCAAGTATATCAAAGGGTCCAATGTAGTGAGGACTCAGCTTACCCCTCTTCCCAAATCTCGCTATACCCTTGGAAGGAGACACCTTCAGAAACACTGACTCACCGACTGCGAACTAAAGTGGCTTACGTCTCCTATCAGCATAACTCTTCTGTCGACTCTAAACTGTCCTCAATCTCTCAACTATCAACCAGACATCCTCAGAAGCTTGTGTAACCATATCAGGAGCAAAAAGCTTTCGATCACCCACTTCTTCCCATCCAATAGGGGAACGACATCTACGGCTATACAAGGCTTCATACGGTGCCATCTCGATACTCGAATGATAATTGTTGTTGTAGGCGAACTCGGATAGTGGCAAATGATCATCCCAAGAGCCTCTAAAATTCAGCACACATGCTCTCAACATATCCTCTAGAGTTTGTATCATCCTCTTTGACTGACCATCTGTCTGAGGATGGAAAGCTGTGCTCGAACTCAACTGGGTTCCCATGGCTTCTTGAAAATGTTCCCAAAAGTGGGAAGTGAAGTGGGAATCCCTATCCGATACAATGCTCACTGGAACACCATGCAACCTCACTACCTCGCGTACGTACAACCCTGCCAACGTACTCAGAGTATCGGTAGCTCTCATAGCTAGGAAGTGGGCTGACTTCGTCAGTCTATCAACGATCACCCATATAGCATCGTGATTCCTCCGGGTCCTCAGTAAATTCATCATGAAATCTATGGTGATATGCTCCCATTTCTATGTCAGTATAGGTAGATGCTGCAACAATCTTGCAAGTCTCTGATGCTCTACCTTCACCTGCTGACATATAAGACATCTTGCCACAAAATTCGCTACATCTCTCTCCATACCTGACCACTAGTACACCTTTCGGAGGTTCTGATACATCTTTCCACTCCCCGGATACAACGTATACCTCGATGAATGAGCTTCCGACAATATCAATCTCCTGAGCTCTGGGTCCTCGGGAACACACAGTCACCTCTGAACCTCAGTAGTCCATCAGAACTCAACTCAAAATCAATCACTGCATTTGACCAATCACATCAATGCAATACTAATCAGTCTGCTGAGCATGTTTGATCTTGTCCAACAGATTTGGCTCTAAGTGTAGACTCGCAATCATACAATTCGCATCCATGTCCGAAGGCACAACTCCCAAACTGAGGATAGCAAACTGCTCTAGCAACTCGTGCTCCCTGACCATCATATACGATATCATCCCAATGCTCTTCCTACTCAAAGCATCTGCTACAACGTTAGCCTTACCCAGATGATAAAGTATCTCACAATCATAATACTTCAGAAGCTCTAGCCATCTTCTCTGTCTCATGTTCAGCTCCTTCTGTGAGAACAGGTACTTGAGGCTCTTGTGGTCGGTAAATATCTGAAACTTTTTACCATACAAGTAGTGGCGTCATACCTTTAACGCAAACACTACTGCTGCCAACTCTAAATCGTGGGTCGGATAGTTCTTCTCATGGTCCTTCAGCTGTCTGGATCCATAAGCAACTACCTTTCCATCCTGCATCAACACACATCCCAGTCCCTGATACGAAGCATCAGTATATGTTGAAAATCCTCTTGAGCTGGTAGGAATAGTGAGAATCGAAATGGTGGTCAATCGACTCTTCAGCTCCTAAAAACTCCTCTCACAATCCTCGTCTCACACGAATACAACACTCTTCCGAGTGAGACGTGTCAACGGAGCCGCCAACTTCGAAAATCCCTCAACGAATCTCCGATAGTACCCTGCTAAACCCAGAAAACTCTTGATCTCGATAACTGTCCTCGACTGTTCCCACTGAACTACAGCCTCAATCTTGGATGGATCTACTGATACACCATCCCTCGACACTACATGTCCCAAAAACGAGATCTCTGTCAACCAAAAATCACACTTACTGAGTTTAGCATGCAACTGCTGCCCTCATAGAGTCTGCAATACTATCCTGAGGTGCTGCTCATGCTCCTCATTGGATCTCGAATACACTAACATGTCATCGATGAAGACGATAACAAACAGATCCAAATATGGCTTGAACACATCGTTCATCAAAGCCATGAAAGCTGCGGGAGCATTCGTCAGTCCGAATGGCATAACTAGGAACTCATAGTGGCCATATCGGGTCCTAAATGTCGTCTTGGGTACATCTCCACTCCGGACTCTCAACGGATGATACCCAGACCTCAGATCAATCTTAGAAAAGACTTACACTCCCCGAAACTGATCTAGTAAATCGTCAATGCATGAAAGGGGATATCTATTCTTGATGGTAGCCTTATTCAACAATCTATAGTCTATACACAATCGGAGGCTTCCATCCTTCTTCCTCACAAACAAAATCGGTGCTCCCCACGGTGAAACACTCGGTCTGATGAACCCCCTATCCAATAACTCCTGCAACTGTCTCTTGAGCTCCTCCAGCTCAACTAAGACCATGCGATACGGTGGTCTCGAAATAGGCTCAGTACTAGGCACTAAATCTATACAGAACTCCATCTCTCTGTTTAGTGGTAACCCTGGCAACTCATCCAGGAAAACATCTGGGTACTCACTGACCACAAGAATATCTACCAACTCTGGATGTACCTTATCCGTATCCACCACGTACGCAATGAAACCTTCAAGATATTGATTTCTCAGTCAACAAAATATTTTGTTGATTAACAACGTATCTATTTCTTTTATTTCTTCCCATCAACTTTACAATAACTTTCGTAGGGTTAGGAAACATAACTGTCTTAGCGTGACAATCTAAAACAGCATGGTTTGCAGATAACCAATCCATACCTAATATTACATCAAAGTCACTCATACTTAGCAATATTAGATTGGCTTTCATATCCTTTTCCCCTACTCTTAACTTACAATCATTATACACATGCTTAACAAGCTGACTGGAATCCATAGGCGTACTAATCAACATCATCATCCTTAAGGGAGTACGCTCTACATGCTTTTCTAATTTACATGCAAACGAAGACAATACAAATGAATGCGTGACAACATGATCAATTAAAACATATGCTTCTAAATCATAAATTAGGATGTTACCTCAAATCACATCCATAGAAGCATCAGCTGTGTCTTGGTCCAAGGCATGTACTCACCCTCGACCTATCACTTACTTCCCCTTCTCTTCTGCCGTCGCTCTCCCTCTCTGAGCAGACATACCAGCTGGAGCTCTATCAGGCTCCCTGCCCTTCTGTAGGGCAGTCTCAAATGTCTCTGGGCAAGCTCTAGCAATGTGCCCCTGTTTCCCACATCAAAAACACACAACAGGACTCAACGGACAAGGTCTACCGCCATGATGTCTACCACATCTACTGCACTGATCTGTAGTAGGCCTTTGTCCTCCAATCACAATGCCCTTTATCGGAGCTATGGTCAGGTATGTAGGAGGTCTAACTAGTCGCTCTCGCACCTCATCTATCTGTGGTCCCTTATCGAAGAGTCTCCTCCTTCCTCGATAACTGAAACTCCTATCTCTAGCTAGTCTCTTCCTCTCTCTATCTCAGCTCTGACTAAACTTCCCAAACTCAGAGGCATTCCTCTCGTAGTCCTACTCATAAAGCTGCGCCCTGCGCACTGCCTCATCATACATACCAATATCCAGTGGTACCAATCTAGACCGCAACACCGGTCTCAATCCATCGATAAATCTGCAGACCTTCCTGGTCTCGTTGTACATGGTATCGGGATCATACCTCTCCAGGGCCAAAAATCTAGTCTCATACTCATCCACTGAGAGACTCCCCTGGCTCAATCCCAAAAACTCGACCTGTAGTCTACGCTGCGCTGTATCAGGAACAAACAGCCTCCTGAAGGTATCCAGAAACATCTTCCAACTAATCTTAGCATGTCGGGCTCTCAATATCGGCCTGGTGGACTTTCGCCAATGCTCTCTCGTTCCCTTCAGTAGGAACGCAACAAATGCGACTCTCTCTGAAGTCATACAATTAAAGAAGTTGTACAACTTCTCCATCTCGCCAATCCACTCCTCAGCAATGGCTGGGTCTTTGACCCCTTGAAAAGATGGAGGTCTAAGCTTCTAGAATTGTCGAAATTGATCCAAATCACACCTATATCCCAATCCTCTGCTACCCTGAACTGGTGGGGGTGTAGGAGTATGAGTAGTCTATGGCCTCTGTACAGGCTGTGCCGGTGTATTAGGTGCAACTGCCTCCCCAGTCGTAGTCTCTACATCCTGTCTCTGCCTACCTGGTAAAGTCTGTGCTAATAACCCTAGTATTGCCTCCAAGCAACACTCTATCCTCGTGAAGTGTGCCTCAATAGTCTCTGGTACCTCAGTAGTACCTAGTGGTGTATGGGCAGTCGAAGACTCGTCCTGGCTATCCGGCCTACCTCTACGACCTCTAGCCCTACCTCTTGACCTCGCCCCTCTATCACGGCTGGTATTAGCCATAATGGCTCAATTCTTGCATTCACAAACATTAATTTGCCCGATTCTTATCTTGTATACACAAATGTAACTGAACAAAACACAGTGATATGGGGATGTACATTTTTTCTAATTACTAATACCTACTCACATTAGATCAACTACGCTCTGATACTCTTTTGTAACGCCCTCTTCCCACACACAACTTACCAAAAACTACAATAAATTTTTCACTTTTTACTTACCTTTCTCTCCTCAACAGTTGAGCTGTGATTAAGCATTAGTCTCCTCATCCATACATACCTTACCATTCTTTCACGTATCATACATGCATGTCATTCTAACTATGTACATACACTTTTCTTATAAGTAAATTCATATACTTAAATATCATTACATCCCCACTATTAAAACCTGTACTGTACATCACTGTGTGTATACATTGTTTAGATACAAAAGAGTGTGCATGTGTATACCTTTCGCTAGATGGTGAGTGGCAGCGGTAAAAAGGAATGCAATACCCTAGCCGACTCGATCTACTGATGATGATCTGTAGAGAGGGGGAAAATGAAAGGGATGAGCTATCAACGCGCTCAGTAAGGAAATCAGGCAAGCAAGTAGACGTCCATACTATCTACTGAAAATAGTGCTTTGCCTTTCCTTCTCTCAATTTAAAAACATGTTTCAAAATATATATAATAATAGCACAAATTTAAAATCCCATGTACTAAACACATGCTGGTTTATCAATCAGAGGCATTCATGCAAAACAGTGCATATTTAATCATTTAAGAATGCCTTTATATAAAATATGCCATTTACATTCAAAACATAGTAAATATGGCATTTCTCATCACAACACAAACAAATCGGGTTTCGACCCATCCCTTAGGTCTACCCATATCATAAAACACATGTGATATATCATGCGAGACTCAGTGGCTAAATGCAATATCTTTGAACTATGGCCATATCCTAACATGGTGAAATCCCAGGCAACATAGTACTCGGTGCGCGGGTTATCATTGCTGTAACGGGAGGGGGGTCAGTCCATCACAATCGCCAGCTATCAACAACTCTCCTCCACAACTCCACAACAAAACACGGTACAGTGTACTCCATGCCACATGCACGGTACAACGTACACCTATGGACCCTGCCTCATGGTCGAGATGCTTGCTATAGGTCTTAGTCCTCACACCATGAAAAGACATCATAGTTGGGGTGCCTGCCATAGGTCTTAGCCCTCATACTATGGAATAAATTCCACGTCTCTAAATTCACGTGCAAACATCTTATCAATGTGACACTCAGTCTACACGGAGGAAATCGTCACAATTTTTCTAACATGTCTATATATCACGTAAAATACAGTGCGCGCCTTTAAGCGAGACTCACAGTCGACATTTCGCTCAAACACTGTTTCACATCACAAACTCAACTCTAGTGCGAGTAAACCTCCAGCAACTAGGTCAATGCATAGTTCATGTTTCAAATCAAGTACGAGCAATAGCTCCAGTACCATGCTATGCACAAAACTCATCAAATCAAGTATAAGCGATAGCTCCAGTACCATGTCATGTATAAATCATGAAGAATTGAGTATGAGCAATGCTCTAGCACTCTGTCATGCATCTCATGTAAAACTTGAGTACGAGCTAATCGCTCCAGCACTCTATCATGCACAAATCACATAAAACTGAGTACGAGCAAAGCTCCAGTACTCTATCATGCATGTCAAATAAATGTAGTACGAGTAAACCTCCAGCACTAATGTATGTGAAAAACATCTGAAATCAAGAGCGAGCTGTGCTCCAGCACGATTGTTTCCACATAATTCGGTATATGGCTCTTTCAAAATAGGGACATTTCAAATCATTAAAATCAGCACAATAAAGTGTGCTTAATCTACATCAACCTTAAAACATTAGCCCATCTACGTACTCATCTGCTGCATAGCAGTAAAACACTTAAAAACATCCTTTCCATGTTTTTTTACAACTTTTCCCAAAATTTGACTTTTTTGCCTAACTAGGGGTAATATCGTAATTTACCCATTTCGGGTCCCTATAATATTATTGATTTTCTCTGACCCTCAAACAATTTCAATGAATTTAAAAGCAGATAAAAATACGCACAAATATCTCTAACTACTTGCAAAACTCCCTTACCTTGGATCACGTAGTGTGACCTCTCTTCCTCCGTGCTGTCCAAATCTCGTAGTCCGGTCCACTCTCAATATGACTCCGGTGCTGCATTTAATCATTCACTGGGTTAATTTTACTTTTTCCTACTGTATTACACATTTAATACAGTTTATTTCACTTAATTGGGCCTGTTTATTCTTAATGGGCCTTAACCACTTTAATTGGGCCTTAATCCGTATTAAGCCCGTTCATCAGGGTCTATTGACTCATTGGGCCTATCAATACCCAGTGGGCTTTATTCCAAGCTCTTTGGATAGCCCGTATATCATTTACGATAGTTTATTTGAAATTTCGAATATAATTCACTAAATGCGAAATTTAATCAGTAACTAGTAAAATAAATCTTAAATATGCGATAATCACATAAATTGTCGTAATTGAGCTTTACTTACCTGAGATTATGCGATGGTACGTAAATCGTAGCTCGATCGGGCTCCCGTTCGAAATTTATCGTCGAACGGCACAATTTTGAATATTTCATTCCGGGTCAATTTTCAATTAAATATAATTTAAATAAATTTATCGAAAATCAAATCGGTCAATTTTGACCTCGTATCGACTTACTCGAAGTTCGGTGAAATCCCAAAAATTTTCTTTTTTCTTTTTTTCCCATTTTTTCTCCTTTTTCTCTTTCCTCCTTTGCTGAATCGGTCCAGTTCGGTTCAGCGCAGAAGCTTCTTCACTGAACCATCGACTGGTTCAGGGCTTCTTCGGTCGTACCGGTGTCGTCCGAACAGTTCCTGGCATGCCACTGTTACCGTTCGACACGTCTCTGGTCCGAGAATACTCGGCTGGCCTCGATCGAGACCAATCACCACCGGTGGCCACCAGATTTCCTCTTTTCCTCCGTGACAGTTTCTTCTTTGATCTGTTGAATTTCGGCGCCGGTGGGACGTATCTCGGTGGCAGGGAGGTAGTACGGTGTCCCTCTTCCTTTTTCGGTTGCTTACTTGGCCGTGGGGTCGCTGGTGCTCGCCGTCCGACCCTCTTCTTCCTCGACTTGCTTCCGTCGGTTTGGGTTCGCGGGTTTTGTTTCTCTCTCTCCGCATTTCAATCCAATTTTCTGATTTTTGTTCTTTTTTTAATATTTATAAATGATTTTAATATTATTTTAATCCTTAAAATAATATGAAAAATTCCCAAAATATCTTAGAAAATCATATTAAATTCATTTAATCCGTAAATGAATTTATCAGTCTGGTTTTATCTTTTTGGTATATTTTTTCACTATTTCTGAGCTCATTTTTCGAGGTAAAAATTCTAAAAATATTAAATAAATTCATATCTTGATCAATTGGACTCGAAATTCAATAATTTCCTCGATTTTGATCAAGATTCCTCAATTTCATATTTTTAATGAAATTATCTCACCGAATTTATATCGAAATTTCGATCATTTGATCGTTTTACCCCTTCGAAAATCGATTTAACCCTTATCTCGCTGTTATGTAGCTTACATGCATTTTTAAATTTCTTAATTAGTCAATTGCATTATAGTAAATACTCTTCTTATGATTCAACTATGAAATAAAGTGTTTGTACACATAGGAATCATAAGGTACAAGCTACATATAAAATCGAAAACACGGGTCTGACAAAGTGTTCGTTAGGAGTCCAATCCAGGAAGTTTTTGGGATTCATGATAACCAATCGTGGGATCGAGGCCAACCCCGAGAAGGTCCAAGCCATTTTAGACTTGAGGCCTCCAGTTACTTTTAAAGAAGTGTAAAGGCTGACAGGGAGAATAGCTGTGTTAAACCGTTTCTTGTCAAAATCTGCTGAAAGGAGCCTACCGTTCTTCAAGACACTCCGAGGCGGGAAGAACTTTGAATGGATTGAAGAATGTTAAGTGGCCTTTGAGGAGTTGAAGGAATATTTGAAAGAACTCCCGTTGCTGTCAAGGCCTTTAATCGGGGAGCATCTGTTTATGTATCTTGGGGTAGACGATAAAACGGTTAGTGCGATTTTACTAAGAAGAACCGCAGAAGGAGATAACCAATTTACTATGTGAGTAAAGTGCTTATGGAGGCAGAAACAAGGTATCCGTAAGCTGAGAAAGTAGCTTTAGCACTTGTCATGGTCGCGTGAAAACTGCGCCCTTATTTTCAGGCACATTTGATAACGGTACAAACAGATCAACCTTTGAGACAGATACTTCAAAAGCTTGAGCATTCTGGAAGGTTAGTGAAGTGGGCTGTTGAACTCGAAGAGTATGATATCTCTTTTTAGCCTTGGCAAGCTATCAAAGCACAAACACTGGTAAATTTTATTGTTGAGTGCATATGTCGAGAAGATACCAAGGTGGAAGAGTTGGAATGGTGGAAATTATTTGTTGATGAAGCATCAAGCATCAGAGGAAGTGGAGTTGGCATTGTACTAGTATCGCCAAAAAGAGAAATGTTGGAGTATTCTTTACGGTTTAATTTCCCTAGTTCTAACAATGTGGTCGAATATGAAGCTTTAATTGGTGGCATGAAACTCATAAGGGAGCTCCAAGTTTGAAACTTGTTAGCTCATAGCGACTCCTAACTTATTGTTAACTAGTTCAATGGGCAATATAAAGTTCGAGAATCTACTCTCATTTCGTACTTGGAAAAAGTTTAGTGGCTAGCTCGATCATTTAATAATTTTCAGCTAACTTAAATTGATCGATTTGAAAATAGTCATACTGATGCTCTATCTAAGTTAGCATCCTTTAAATAAGACATTGGGAGGTCTGTGAAAGTAGAAAGATTGGTGAAACCGAGCATTGAAGAAGAAGGGATGCTGGAAATTGAAGTCGATACTGACTGGAGGACGCCCATTAAACATTATTTAATGGAGGGAACACTTCCTAATGATAAATAAGTAGCTCAGAGAATGAGAATTCAAAGTGTAAAATTCACTCTAGTGAATAGGGAGCTTTATAAAAGGGGATATACTATGTCACTGTTGAAATGTTTAGGCCCAGAAAAAGCCAACTACACATTGGTCGAGGTTCACGAGCAGATATGTGGAGAGCATTTAGGAGCCTGGGCTTTAGCAACAAAAATACTCAGAGCAGGATTCTACTAGCCCACGCTCAAGTAAGATGCTCTTGATAAAGTACAAAAGTGTGATAAGTGTCAAAGATTTGCTCCCTTGATGACTGCCCCAGTTTCGACCTTTCAAAGCACATTCCAACCTACATCGTCTGCCCAGTAGGGTTTGGGTATACTAAGGCTGTTCCCGGTAGCCACGGGTCAAAGGAAGTACTTGTTAGTAGCAACATATTATTTTACTAAATGGATAGAAGCAGAGCTATTAGCCACGATTACAGAGAAAAAGGTTGAAGCAATGGTCTGGAAAGAGATAATCCATCGATTTGGAATTCTGAGAATTTTGAATATAGATCATGGGAAGCAGTTTGATTGTGATGTCTTCCGAAATTTTTGTGAAGGACTAAGGATCCAACTCAGGATATCTTCAGTATTGTACCTGCAAGCTAATGGCCGGTAAAAATCAGTAATAGGACTATACTTCACGGCCACAAGACTCGTCTAGACAAGGCAAAAGGAGCGTGGGTGGATGAGTTGCCAAGTTTTCTATGGGCATATAGGACCACGAGTCGGGTACCGATAGAGGAAACACCATTCAGCTTAGTATATGGAACCGAAGCTTTAATACCAATAGAGGTTGGAGCCATCTCACCAAGAATAATTCCTTATGTGTAAGAAGTGAATTCATAGGGCCTACGAGAGAACTTAGATTTACTCGATGAGTAATGAGATCTTGCTGCTATACAGTTAGCTGCCTACCAGCAAAGAGTCTCTCGTTATTACAACTCCCGCGTAAAAGACAGACGCTTACGAGAAAGAGACCTAGTATTGTAAAAGTCAGCCATAACTAACGCTTTGAAAGAAGATGGGAAGTTCAGAGCAAATTAGGAAGGACCTTACACAATTAGAAGAATGATTGGGCCTGGCACATGCACCTTGGAAAATTTGCAAGGCAAGAAAATAGCAAAGACGTGGAATACCAATCATCTGAAACCATACTGGCAGTAAAACTTTTTATTTATTTAATGTCATTGTTGAACTATGGATTGAAATTTCATTTATTGAATTATGATTTATTAATATTTTATTCCTATTGAGATTTTCAGCCATACTTATCTAAAGTACAAGGGCTTGAAGCGAAAAATGCGCGAGGTAAGCCACGCACCCAAGCAAATAAAGGGATTGAAGCGAAAAATGTGTGAGGTAAGCCACAAAAAAGAATTGCGCAAGGGCTTGAAGTGAAAAATGCGCGAGGTAAGCCACGTACCTAAGTAAAAAAGGGCTTGAAGCGAAAAATGCGCGAGGTAAGCCATAAAAGATAAAATGTAAAAGGCTTGAAGTGAAAAATGCATGAGGTAAGCCACAAAAGAATTGTGCAAGGGCTTGAAGTAAAAAATGCGTGAGGTAAGCCACAAACCCAAGCAAATAAGGGGCTTGAAGTGAAAAATGCATGAAGTAAGCCACAAAAGAGAAAGTGCAAAGGCTTGAAGCAAAAAATGAGCGAGGTAAGCCACACACCCAAGTAAAAAAGGGTTTGAAGCGAAAAATGCGTGAGGTAAGCCGTAAAAGAGAAAGTGTAAAGGGCTTGAAGTGAAAAATGTGCGAGGTAAGACACAAAAGAATTGTACAAGGGCTTGAAGCGAAAAATGCGCGAGATAAGCCACGCACCTAAGCAAATAAAGGCCTTGAAGCGAAAAATACATGAGGTAAGCCACAAAAGAATTGCACAAGGGGTTGAAGCGAAAAATGCGCGAGGTAAGCCACACACCAAAGTAAAAAGGGATTGAAGCGAAAAATGCGTGGGGTAAGCTGTAAAAGAGAAAGTGTAAAGGGCTTGAAGCGAAAAATGTGCGAGGTAAGCCACAAAAGAATTGTGCAAGGGCTTGAAGCAAAAAATACGCGAGGTAAGCTACGCACCCAGGAAAATAAAGGGCTTGAAGCGAAAAATGCGCGAGGTAAGCCACGTACCCAAGTAAGAAAAGGGCTTGAAGCAAAAAATGCGTGAGGTAAGCCACAGAAGAATTGTGCAAGGGCTTAAAGTGAAAAATACGCGAGGTAAGCCACAAATAACAAATAAAGGGATTAAAACAAAGAATATGCAAGATAAGCCACTAAGGAAACTTAAAAACGAGAATATGTAAAATAAGTCGTCTTAATAATATGAGAAAGTACATGAAATAATCGGTACTTTAGAGAAAAAGTAAACTTCCTACGCATATATATATGATAAATTCAAAATTTTAGTACAGATAAAAGAATGCTGGTAATAAGAAAACATTAAAAAGAGAAAAGACTAAAACTATTCCTCAGCTGGTGGAGAAGTGCCCTCGCCTGAAGAATCTGACTAGTCACAATCCAAATTGCCTAAAGCATCAATTACTCCCGGTTGTTGACAAGGTTCCTAAGTGCCCGAAAGATTGGAAAGATCGTCATTGGCCCCCTTCTCCAGATAGCTCTCAAAATCCTTGTTATTGGGCTCATAATTTGTTCAACCTCAAAATTCGCTGATATAGTCCTCTAATTGTCTTGACCACTGTAGCTAAAAAAAAGTTTCTCATGATCTCTCCTTTCTAGCCAAGAACATGCCATGTAGAAACCATATTTCATGAAGCCGATAGAGAATAAGAGCTTCCTTTATGACAGTCTTGGGATAAACAATATTCTTTAATAGCTTCGAAACGAATCTCGTTACGCACATCTTGGCTAACTGATGAAGACGGAGGTTCTCTACGCAGGCTAAAAATTTCCTCTTCCAACCTCCTGTGGTCAGACATCAGTTCATCCTAGTTAGTTTAGAGGTCTTGTAGCTTTGACAAAACCAAATAGTAGTTAGACTTAAAAGAATTTAGCTCCTCCTGCGTTGCAGTATAAGACTCTTTATATTGTTTAGACTTTCATTGCTCCATGGCAAAATCCTTTTGAAGGCGAAAATAGTTGAGGTTCAAATCCTCTTTCTCTTTCTTCAATCAATCGAGCTGCTCAGGAAGCCTCTTATACTGGTTCCTTTCGGTGAGCCATTTTGATTTTTTAACCTTCAGTTGGTGGAGCTCAGCATCAGCCTGAGTCTTATATGCCCGATACCGCACGTTGCAAGCGATTACCTGCTGAGCCATCTAAAAATGCATAGAAATTAAAAATAAAAAAGGGGAGTGGGAAAGACAAAGAAGATACCATCATTGCTAAATAATCTGCTCGATCTTCAGGCTAAGAGAAACCCTTAAACAACTCTGCCTCTTCTCGTGGGATTATGGTTTACCAACCTAAGTGAGACACCACTTCAGGATCATGAATTGATTCATTATCATTAATGCCTGGATATACTACAAAATTCTGTCATCGAACTGTCTCGCCACCGTCCACCTGGTATTTGGAAGTGTTAAGCTCGACGACTGGAGGGAACGCTGGCTTATCCCTCATAGCTGACTCGATATACAAACATCACCTCCCAATGCGAGATGGGTGAGTAGTGTTGCACTCCGCCCAATCAGCTCGATAGCGGGTTGTTTCCCTCTATCTTGACTTCGAGAGCTAGACCCCTCAAGATGAGATGGAAGAGGAGCTTGAGGAGACCCTGATCTTTCATCTCAAGAGGCTAGAGTAGAAGTACGAGCATGGCTTTGAGACTTTCGAACATGGTCCCTCTAGCATCTACGTTTATGAGGACGGATGGCTCTAGTATTATCCTCGTCACCTTCCCGTCGAATGAAAGCTCTTCTAAGTGAGTCTATTCTTGGAAGAAAAACAGAAAAACAAAAGTCAGAACAAACAAGAGGAAAGTAAACAATTATTTACTTGATAAAATGCAACATGAAATCACCCGGATTCAAGTAATCATCAAGAGAATGGATGTTACCTAAGCTCTCATATGAAGGGAAGTCTAGAAAAGGGCTCCCAAAAGCCTTGCCCCGGTCCCAATCTAAGATTTCCTCGAAGTCTTCCTCTGAGGGACCGATGGGATTTCCCACACCTTTACTTCTTTCAGGGAAACTAGAGGGTGAGGTGGGCTTAGGTGAGAGAATCGGATCAATAAAAACGCATCCCCAGCCAACAACAATTATATTCTCCAAAGTTAATAAGGATAATAAAGTATCCTCATCATCTACTTGCAGCTGAGAGATAAGGACCGTATACATCCCTTAAATTAGACAGAGGACTAAGGTTGGAGGGTCCGTAACAACTCTATCGCGTAAGGATATTTAAAGATGAAGGAGCCTCAACAACGAGCCAATCCGAAGCATAATTATGTAATTTGGATGGAGGCCTCCCAAAAAGATTATTACTCTGTCCCCTCATAAATACTTTTTGTATACAAAAATAAGTCGAGTTACGAACACTACAGACTCTAAAGAAGGAGTTAAACAGAGGAATAGTAGGCTTGACATTAAGTCCATGACATATAATTGTAAACCCTACCACTTGTGCCCATCCATTAGGATGAAGTTGGGCAAAGACTATGCCATAATGTTGAAGAAAAATAACTTTGAAGTCAGGTAAAGGAAAACAAAACCCAAACTCTAATAAGGCCCGGTGAATAGGAACACCGCTACTGACAGATTGAGGAGTACGTTCTGTAGTGGTAGGGAGCCTATAATAATAACCTTCGGGAAGAGGAAATGTATTATGAATAAACTCGAGATCAAACTCTCTAAGTCTAGAATAAAGATCTAGAATTATTTGTTTACCACTACCCTGCCCAGCCATTAAGAAACAAATCAATACAACCGACGCTTAAAGAATAAGAAACCACGTCTACCTTCAGCAGCAGAATTGCTGTGAGGGTCTGATGCCGTAAGGGTCTGATGCCGTGAGGGTAGTGCCGTGAGGGTTTGATACTGCGAGGGTCTAATGTCGTGAGGGTCTCACACTAAAAGTGTCGTGAGAGTCTATCGATGCCGCGAGGGTCTCGGGCAAAGGACAAATGTCGTGAGTCTATCGATGCTGCGAGAGTCTCGCGCTAAAAAGAAATACCGTGAGAGTCTGCGATGCCGCGAAGGTTTCGCACTAAAATAAATGCAGCGAGAGTTGGTTTATGATGTGAGGGTTTGGCGCTTAGGTTCTGACGCAAGTGTCTATGAATGCTGTGAGAGTATGTCGTGAGAGTCTGCCATGAGAATCTGCCGTGAGAGTGCTATCTCTGCAAAAGGAAAATGCAGTTTGAGTCAATGTCCTTGCACTATAATCAAGATTGTGAGAAACAGTGTACTCTTCCGTAAAGTATAACTTGCGAAAGAGCGAGGAGCAATTGTTATGAGTGATACCTCACTTGGTATCATCACAATACGCCACGTGGCACCATCACAATGCGCCACATGGCGCATAAAAATTGAATACAGATGAGAGAAGTGTAAGACCCCGTATATGTATAATGGTAATGTGTGTAATTGGATCAAATAATATGAATGGACTTGTAATGTAAAGTATGATTGAATGTAAGTCCATGGATTCAATGTATGTATGTGTAATATGAATTGTAACGTACATACAAGTTTCATTGAGTACAAATATGAAGAAATGAGTTCTGGCAGGTGATGGATGTGATTGAAACTCAAGATGAGTAGTGTGGTAAAATGGAATGGAGTTATGCTTCCATTTGGTTTCATATAGGATACCTTTGGACATACAATGAATGCACACAAGTTTCAATGTGCATAAGGTATGAATGGATGCCATTTTCAAGTTATAAAGGTGGATGGATGAGAAAATGGCCATGGCAATAGATTAAGGATGTATTGGTATGAGTTGCAGCAAGGAAACTGCAGGAAATCTGGAAAACATGAGGGCCGGATCGATCTCATAGGATGAGAGATTGATCTGGAAGAGCAAGAATGCTCTTATTTGGGCAAAAGAATAAAGCAGATCGATCTCCAATGGAGCCAGATCGATCTCCCAAGCATTCTGTAGTGAAAAGATCGATCCCCAAGCACCCAGATCGATCTCCTTAGCTCTCTGTTTGGGAGCAGATTGATCTCATGCCTCGACAAATTGATCTCAAGCTTAAAAAATACCGTGAAAAAGAGGGATTTTAAGGGACCAGATCGATCTCCTCTTGGACCAGATCGATCTCCTCAAGCTATTTCTATATAAAGAGGGCTGAAAATCAGGAAATCTCTAGAAAAAACACTAACCTTTCACTTTCAACCCAAAAACCTAACTTTCCCTCTCTAAAATCAGCCATTTCCAGCAAGAATTAAAGAGAGACCATTAGAGACAAAGTTATTCCTATCAAAGAGAAGAACAACATAGTGTGAAGGCATTTTTCCATTGTTGGTATTGAAGGAGTTAAGGGCATTGCCATTAGAGCAAGAAGAAAAATCATATTTGGTAAGATTCTAACACTCCAATCCAAATACATTGTCTATTTAATTGATTTTGGAGTTGTTTGGCATGACTATTGATGGATAAATTATCTAGGGATATGGTGGAATTGGTGTGACCTAGAAAACCTAGAATGGGTATGATGTGAGAATATATGGGTTGAATGAGTTTATGATTTATGGGCATGCTAAAGTTGTTAGTGAGGTAATGCTTATGATTTTAGATGGTTAAATGAGATTACATTGTGAGTTTGGAGGAATTGTGGAAATGAGTATGTATATGCTTGATAAAATGCCATAGTGAGCGAATTCATGAAATATGAACACTATGAGCTTAATGTTGATTTAATATCGATTTGGAATAAGTTAATAGGCCTCAGAAGATCCATAGACTCGAGTTATGGGTAAAGTAATGAAACGAGGCCATATAAGCGTTAATAGAGGCTATAGATTAAATTGACTATAGCAAGCACAAGGGTTGCATTATATGGATCGAATATAATACGGGATACGATTTTGTGCAGTCCCGAAGAGTTCGTTGAAGACGAATCGAATCGTACAAGTAAGCAGCTTAAGGAAGTGGAATCACGCATCGCGATTCCAGGTAAAGGAATTTTGTGAGTATATAGAGGTAGCTACTAGTACTTTGAACTTGTGGGTGATTATTGGGTGTTTTATGAAATGCATGGTTGCTCAAATAAATGATTGATGGTATTCGTGAATGATGAGGAGTATATGCATGGTTTTGGATTCGAAGTGGATTTTATGAAATGGGATAGTAAGGCTAATAATTGCATAAATCTAATGTTTTGATGCTTTTCAAAAGGAAATTGCTTGGTTTTAAGCAAGCTAGTAGATGGGTCGGCTAGTATTGTATGGTTGTTGTGGAAAAGCATTTGTGAGTGCTAAACCCGATTGCCGAGATTGTTTGATTGTGTATGAGCCGCCTATCGTATTTGTATAACATAAATCGCGCTAGAGCCTCGCTCGCGCTGGATTTCTATGTTTTCATTTGTATGAAACGTGCTGGAGCTTAGCTCGCACCTTGATTTGGAAACCATGACGATGTTTATAAACCGTACTGGAGCTTCTGCTCGTACGAGGCTTTTGAGTGGGTTGTCTTATGAGTATAACCGTACTAGAGCTATGCTCGTACGCGTCTCCTTATGAGAGGATGCATGAGTCGTGCTAGAGCTTTGCTCGCACAAGTCTGCACATTGTGATATGTATAAGGTTGTGAAAGATGGTAAGATCCTTAAGCCTTACATCCTTAAGCCAACATCCTTATGCCCAAAGAGGCGTGGAGGCTCTGTTAGGCGGGGAGGCTCTGTTCGGTGGGGAGGCTCTCTTACGGTGGGATCCTTAAGCCAACATCCTTAAGCCTTGGAGGGGCGGGGAGGCTCTGTTAGGCAGGGAGGCTCTCCTACATGGGTACGGTAAGATCCTTAAGCCCTACATTCTTAAGCCAACATCCTTAAGCCCAAAGAGGCGGGGAGGCTCTGTTCGGTGGGGAGGCTCTCTTACGGAAGGATCCTTAAGCCCTACATCCTTAAGCTAACATCCTTAAGCCCAAAGAGGCGGGGAGGCTCTGTTCGGCAGGGAGGCTCTCCTTCACGGATATGGAAAACTCTTGGTATGGGGTAGGTAAGACCTAGGAATGGCACCCCAATCACGATATGAGTCTGCGGAGTACGCTGTACCGTGTATATCACATGGAGTACGATGTACCGCATGATGGTTATGTGATGAGAAAGTCTGACGAGGGATAATCCATCTTCGTGCCAGCGTGATACCCCGCACACCTGGATGCGTGTGGTCTGGGATGATTTATGATGTAATGGTCCATATAGGCACTTTTGATATAGTGACCTAGTTTTTATACACATGCATGAATTGTGAAATGAAAATGTGGTTGTGATTGTGAGTTGATTTGGTGGTAATTATGTGTTGAGAAAGAGGTTTATGATGTTGGTTTAAAAAGGAGGTTTCTTAATGAATTGCCCTTTTTATGAATTTAAATGAGATTGAGCATGAGATGATTTATACATGATGTTTCTACCATATTTTATATGCCAATGCACATGATTTTGATACATGATATATATGTATATTCACATGGCATAGTTTTATTCCTCATGCTCCTACCATAAATGATTTATACATAACACTATCAGCATGTAGATAGAGTAGTTATCTACCATGCTTGCATTATTGCCTTACTGAGCGTGTGGTTGCTCATCCCACTCTATTTTTCCCCCTACAGAGCGTGCATAGTAGCCCAGTAAGGATTGAGGCGTGGTATTTTGGACTCCGCTGCATTTCCATCGCTAAGAGGTATATACACAGTGATTCTTTTGTATCTAGACAATGTAAAAGCATAGTATTCATTTAAGTTGTAATTATGGGGGATGTAGATGTCAGTAAAACATGTATTCGTATAAGTACACGATTAAATGCAAATGTATGACATCATTTTAATTAATTGAGGATGAATGAGATGTGGTGTTTATTATTGACTCACAGCCCAACAGTGTGTGGTGAGTTTAGTTCACGACCGGGTAAGGTAACAGTAAAACGCGAAAAATTTTCAGTGACTTTCGGTTAAAGAGAATGGAATTGGGTCGTGACAAGAAGACTCTGCATTAAAATTTATTTGGACGATTTTACTCTTAAGTATCTCTAACTAATGTAGGTGAACAAATACGTAATTAAGGATGGAATTAATCCTTATAAATAGGGACCATGTATGATTTATGAGACCAATTCATTCTCTATTTTTTACTTTACTAAAACTCTGCCGAAATTTGGTTCTGACTTAAGCATTGGAGTACTTACACATTGAATAACCCCTGTGTCCCTCTAATTATTCATGTTCTTGCAAAGTTTTCGGTGACACATGGAAAAAAGATCGAAGTGAAGACATCAGTAATACATCACCGTTGTTTTTTATAATAATAGCTCCCATTCTCAATTTCTTTTTCATTTTTCCTTTTTCTTTTTCATTTCTTAAAAAGTATACACTTTTTATACAACATTGATACAATCTTTTGTCCACATTTCCATGAAAGCAAACAAAATTTGAAAAAGAAAAACAGAATACATATACTGCATCTAACGGTGGAAAGAAGCTTCTTCATTACAAATTAGTGTCAAAGTGATCGAGATTTGAATTGAGAAATTTATACAATACAAATGTTAGAAAAGGGAGGCTCCCAGGGCTGTCACAGTCGGATGACTCCAGCTCTCTCTATTTTCTCCATTTTTTTCCTGAGTTGCATTTCTTGCTCATATAAATGCCTGTGGGATCCACCTACAAACCTTGGCCCTCGATTATTATTTCTCTTTCCATTTCTATCTCTGTGTTTTGTCTGTTTTCCTACTCAGCTTTTTCATTCCTTAGACATGTGCTTTTCGCTTCATTTGATGATACACCTGTTAGACAACTGTTGCAATTTAGCAATGCAGAAGATAAGTGGAAAAAATGGAAGATAATCCCTACCCAAGTGAAGCTTCTCTACATAGTGGCATGGATTCGTTTGCTGCTTGAGAAATATTGAGTCTTATTTCGCTAGCATAACCCAATTCACCCACCCTCCATTTTCCTTTCTTTATACATTTCCCCAATACACCTTTTCGTGGGTGCGCATAATGGGTTTCAGATGTTAGGTTTTGCTGATTTATTGATTTTTTTTTGTTTTTCTTTTCTTTTCTTTTATGCTTTTGATTATTTTTCTCAACACGTGTTCTGGGTTTGAGTTTCTCTGGTCGCTTGACCAACATGTATCTGATGTGGCTAAGGTCGTTGATGCATCTGTCCTCAATAAGTCTACCAATGTTGATGTAGAGAATAGGATTTTGTTGTCTCTGAAGTCCTTAGGTGCTATTGTTTATTGTTTGGAATTTTGAATTTGGGGTTTGGTGAGACTATTTCGAGGTAAATCATTTTCGATGTAGATAGATTTTTGGATCGAGATTTGTTAAAGATTAAACAAGGGAGAATGAGGATCTTTCTCTAAGGCACACCTGATTCTTAAATCAGTAATCTATTCGAGATAGAGGAGTTTTGTATATGAAATAAAGAACTTAGAATTTGACTTCCATACCTTAGTATGCTTTATACAGTTTTTATGAAGATTTTGAATTTAATTAAGATTGCATCTTATAAGAATCTACTGTTACCTATTCACATTAATGAATTTTGATGACGCATTTACCTTGATATTCGTGCTAGCTTGTGTCCATGACCTCTGCAATAAAGCAAACCATCATAGGGGCACATGGGTTTTTCCATGCGCCCAAACTCCGATACTTAAGTCAGACAGGATTTTAGCAGAGTTTTAACAAACAATTAGAGCTTAAAGTGAAAAAATGATATCTGAGACTTATTTCTAAAAATTATTTGGCGAGTAATTACTATTAAACTGATAGCTTAAATGATCATTAAATAGATCTTCCATGGATTTCTTAAGTCATCTTTTCTCTTAGGCTCAATCTACATTTAGGCTCAATGACCTTTAGTTTGACTTTTAACAGGGTTCAATGGTCTTGACTATGAGTCTCATCAGCTGCTCCTTTTCTCTTTCACAAGGTATACACTGTAGAAGAGTGTAGAAAGATTTTTTAATCATTTCAGGTCCATGACTATCTAGATTCTCTCGTGACCTTTCTTTGGAATTATTGCAAGAGACTCTTCATCTTCACCCATGGGCTCAACTAATGGGCTTCACCCTGGTTTGATATATGGGTGGCATTATGTTGTCACTTCCTTTGTTAAGTGTCTTTTCCAAGGTTCGTGGACTCTATAGGATTTCAGAAGAGACTTTTTAAGAAGCTTCCAAGCAAACCTCACAAATATAAGTCTGATTGGCTCATCATTGAAATCTTCGAGGTTTTGGGTATCCCTATCCAATAGGGTACATACATAAGTATACAACTTCTGAGGACCCAAAATTTTCGTACTTAAGGAGGCTATATGAGTAGCATATTAGCCTATTGTGCACTGAAAGAGAAAATTATTTATTCTCCTTTCTTACTCAAGAGTACATCTTAGCTACTGGTTGGGGTGATGTAGATCTCATCTATGAGAACTTATTATTAGACGATTCTTCTTTAGGAGATGAGGGTGAAGAAGCCTTAGATAAGTGTGATACTTTTGAGAGAGCCCTTGAATGATGCCAAGGAGAAAGATTTGAAAATTCGTTCTTAACACTTCTTTTACAGGACTTCTTAGCCAACATTGATTCTCTTAAGGAGCTCCTTGGGCCTCCTAATAGTATTTTTACAAATTTCATTTTTTCATGTGCAGAAATGGATTCTGTTAGGCGAGCCTTTTGTAACAGGAAAGATGTTATGTGCACTTCTACAACTCGAGCAAAAGTTTCTTGTCCTAGAAAATAAGTCTGCTTGGAAGTGGTGGTTCCAAAACACACTCGAGTTCATACTCCTTTTCATGCTTATTATGTTGGATTTAGTTCCTTTTGATCTCTAGCCATGGAAAGGGTAAGCCTATTGTTTGTGAATCGTCAATGATTGGTTTTAATGAACATGAGGAATTAGAAGAGCTGTAGGGGTAAAATTGAGCCGATTGCAACATATCCAATCTCTTCATGAAAGATATGAGGTGATTATTCATGAAGCTATCAATGAGAGACAAGTTTATGCTCCTCAGATCTCTTCCCTTAGCATTCATCACTTTGTAGGTGATGGAGGGAGTGCTATTCACAAGCATGAATAATAACTCAATAGAAAATCTTAGGGTTGCTTTCCATTTTGTGTTAGTCTACCATTCTTCTTCATGATGAACTGAGTTATATAAGAGCTTCCTGATAGTAGGTGAGAACTAAGCTGAAGATTAACTTCTCAACTTACATTTGATGTTTTATTTATGCATGCTTTACAACATATTTAAATTGAGTTTTCTTATTCGTAGGCCACGTAAAGTGTAATTACTGAGAAGAAGCAGTTAAGCCTTCTTCCAAAAAGAGTCGAGGATCTGAATCTTAAATTGACTCGTCTCCAAATTGATTTTGATATGGTGGAGGCTAAGACTGCCTCGTTGGAGCAATACAAAGAGGCATTATCCTTCACTTCTACTGAGTTTAAAACTCTCTAGTCAGAGTTTAACACTTTTTTTGCAATGCACCGGGCTCTTTTTACTCTTTTTACAAAGCACGATCTTGGTTTGTGAAAGAGAAGAGAGTTGGCAAAACGTTTTCAAAGCTATAGTAGGCGGAGGAAGTAGAACTATTTGATGCACTAGATTAAACTAAATATGAACCCAATTAAGAGATTGTTGAGGCATTTCAGAAGAGGGGTACTTATGATGACTTGTCTAATCTCATCGGCCCTTGGAAGTCTTGTGTCACGACCTAATTTACCAAAAATCAGTACAAATTTCTTTCTTTTTCCTACCTTTCCTTTTGTAACAATTTCAAACATCAGTTGGGCTGTGATTCGGTATTATTATAGTCTCCTTTACATACCATATCATCCATTCTATACAATTCATACATGTCAATATAAACTATCTATTGACTGTAAATACTTTTGTGTCATAAGTGAGCTCACTATATTAATATACAAATATATCCCCCATTATTACATTCATTTACATCACTGTGCGGTTATACGTTCAAATACAAAATCATACGTGTGTGTACCTTTCGCTCGATGGGAATGCAGCAGATAAAAGGAATGTAAGTCCTCAGTTGTACTCTAGCTACTGCGGATACTCTGTAGATCGGTGGAAATGAGAGGGGTGAGCTCACTAGCTAAGTAGGAAACCAGGCAAGTAAGTAGATAACTACACTATCTACTGCAAATAATGCCGTGCCTTGAAATAATCTTTCCTCTTTTTCACATTTAAAGCATGAATTGGAAAACTGATATAGTGTGTACATATTTAGTCACATTTACTGAAATCATGCTGAGTTCGTAAGTACAAGCATTTCATGCAAAACACTGTATTTTATGTAAACTCGTTATGCCTTTAAAGTATATCATGCCATTTAAATTCAAACATGTAAAACATGGCATTTCAACAAGTAAAGCATATAAATCAGGTTTCGACCCATCCCTCAGGTCTACTTGAAATCATAAAATCATGTGAGACTGGGTGGCTATATGCAATAATATCTTGGACTACGACCATATCCTAGTGTGAGACTGTGATCCTAGGCTACACGGATCTTAGTGTGCAGGGTATCACTGCTGTAACAGAAGGTGGGTCAAATCCTAATCGCCAGCCAACAACTCCATATCTCCACCCTAAACACTGCACGATACAACAGACTCTGTGACACATGCACGATACAACATACACCCGCAGACCTTATTTCAATAGATAATCAATGCCATGTCTCTAAATCCATGTGTGAGCATCTCATCCGTGTGACACTCAATCTACACAATGCAATCAGCACAGTTTTAAACATGTCATGTATATCACATTAAAACTATATTGCGCGCCTTGAGTGCCACTTACAGTTGACACCCCGCTCAAACATTGTTTTATGCATATCACAAAATCAAACACTAGTGCAAGTAACACTCCAGCACTAGGTCATGCATAATTCATATTTCAAACCAAGTACGAGTAACACTCCAGTACTATGTCATGCACAAAACTCATTAAAATGAAGTACGAGCAACGCTCTAGTACTATGTCATGCATATCATGGGAAATCAAGTGCGAGTAACCACTCCAACACTTTTCATGCAGAAAACATATAAAATCTATTGCGAGCAGTGCTCCAGCACGATTTGCTTTCACATAACTCGATAGATGGCTCATTTTAAATGGGATATTTCAAATCAGTAAAATCAGTACCATAATTGTGCTATTTTGTGTATTTCACGAAATCACTTGCCAATCTATCTATTCTTCTGCTAAACAGTAGTAAAAACATTAAAAAAAAACATGCTTTTCATGCTTTTTAGAACTTTTCCTAACCTTTGACTTTTTACCCTACAAGGGGTAAAATCGTAATTTACTCATATCGGGTCTTTATAAATTTTATTCACTTTCTTTGACCCTCATACTTTTTAAGTAAATGTAAAAGCAAACGAAACTGCGTCCAGATATCTCTAACTACTCATAAAATCCCCTTACCTGAAATCACGTCGAGCAATTCCACTTTTTCGATGCTGCTTGATCACGCTGTCCGATTCACTCTCAATAAAATCTCTGGGGTTGCATATAACCATTTATCAGTTAATTACACTTTTTCATCTGTATTTCACCTTAAATACAATCTATTTCACTTAATGGACCCTCTTTCTCTTATTGGGCCATAATGGGCCTAACACTGTCTTAAGCCCATTTCACTTTACTATTCATTTCATCCGGGCCTATTGAGCTTGTGGGGCCCACTAACTCTTATTAGACTTGGTTCGAGGCCCATGAATCCTTATTGGGTTGAGACCACATCGGCTTAGCCCATTTTGCCTATCAACCATGACATTTGGCCGAGAGCCATCATGCCTCCTATAGCCGATGGTCACGCCACACCTAGCCACCATTGGCCACTTTGCTAGCCATTCACTTAGGCATTTCATCAAACATATGGCATGCACCCTTTAAGCCTTAGTATTTGTTCATTAACGTATTTCATCAAACACCTTACATACCATCTTTAATTTATCAACCAATTGATCAAATTAATTAAAATTAACTGTGCCATAATCATGTACACATACATACCAATCCATACATACCTTAAAATCACATGGGTATTCATCAAAACAGAAATACCAATTTTTGGCCAACATGGATTCATGGTGATTTTGTGTGTTTTGATCCATAATTCATATACCAATCATCTTAAAATAATCCATAGATTAACATACTAGAAGTTGGATGCTTGAAAACTCACCTAGCTTGTTGTTCTCTTCTTGGCCGAAACTTTGAAGAATTTCGCCTCTCTCAATATGGCTCCTTGATAGCCAATTCCAAGGTATGTTAATCCTCTCTCAATTTGGAACAACTTTCATGAAGATTGCATGTTCAAAATGTCTCTAGGTTAGCATTTCTAGTGAGATAAAGTTTGAAAGCTTATATTTCTATGGTTTTTGTTCTTGGCTGAGAGCTTAAGGAAAAAGATGGGTGGTGTTGGCTGATTTTTCACTTAAGTAACTAATCCCTTTAGTCTTAAAATTCAGCCCATGAAGTGGGCTTGGTAATGAATTTGGGCTTGGACAATTTGTGCCTAAGTTTTGGGTCTTAACCATTTAACTAATGGGCTTAGTTTTAAGCTTTCGATTTTGGGCTTCAGTTTGGGTTTTCGGGCTGGAAATGTTTCTACAATTTGGGCCTTCAATTGACTTCATATTGGGCCCACCAATTGGCCCAACAATTTGGCCCATATTTGTTGTACTTTAAAGGGCTTTAAAAATTTCATAGTTGGCCCATCGAGTTTTACCCATTTAATTTAATCCGAATTTCGATTAAATAAATTTTCCATACTTAAGGAGATGAAGATTGAGTGTTTTAACCAAAAAAATTTCTTCTCCACTTTTTAACCTTACTTGGTTAAAATTTAACCATGGTTAGTTTTTTATGGTCAAAGTCAACCTTTCTTAACTAGCCTTGACTTTTCTTGACCATTGACCACGTTTGACTTTTTAAAAAAATCTAAAAGTGTCAATTTCCATGGTTTACACTCTCATCTCTGCATTTTGGCCGTTTCCAAGAGGTGAATGTGTCAAAAACACCTCGAACGGACCATTTTGAGCTTGTTTAGCCCCTTTTTGGTGTTTTTACTACTTCAATGTGTTCGGGACCAAATCAAACCGACTTTCCTTCATGAACCCTCTATATTTTCACATTTAAATTTTTTATCTTCTGTCAGAATGATTTAAATCCATTTGGTTTAGCATGTGGCTCTTATAGCCCTTATTTGGCCTTTACTTGACTTATATGCATTTTCTTACTTCATTTGCATTTTCATTCTAGTAAATACTCTTCTTATGATTCAACTAACATAATAGAATGTTTTACATGTAGGAATCATAAGGAATAAGCTACAAAAATATGGGTCTTACATCTTGCCACTGACTCGAAGTGATGGAGGCTCTTACAAGCTTAAATTAAGATTATTTGGATAAAAGATACTCTTCTTGCTGCTGAGGTCAACCTAAAAGATACTCCTCTTGAAGATGAGATTAATCTAAAAGATACTCATAATACAATTTTAAAGTTAAATGATTGAAAAAAATTCCACTTTAATGCTTTATTTTTTCATACTCTAATCTGTATGTATGTACAAAGTGTTCCCCAAGTCTTATGTGAAAGATCGAAGTATTTTACGAATAATTCTTCTTATTTATTATATGTAAAAGTTAGACTTACCTCGCACTTTTCGCTTCAAGTCTCTATGTTTCATGTACATGGCTTCGCTCGTACATTTTTCACTTCAAAGCCTTTGTACTTTCTTTAACATTTGTTGCCTACTTTTGTGTATTTTTCAATTCAAACATTCTTTTCTAATATGCATGGCTTACCTAGTGCATTTTTTGATTCAATTTGATGCACTTTTGTATTCATACATGACTTACTTTGTACACTTTTTGCTTAAAGTCCATGCGTAGCCTACTTTGCATATTTTTCGCTTCAAACCTTTTTCTTCATGGTTTACTTCGTACATTTTTCACTTCAAGCATTTTTCTTCTTATGCATGACTTACTTTGTGCACTTTTGCTTTAAGTGCATGCTTGGCCTTCTTCGCACATTTTTTACTTCAGGCATTTTCCTTCACGACTTACTTTGCACATTTTTCACTTCAAGCCTTTTTCTTTTTATGCATGACTTACTTCCTGCACATTTTGCTTCAAGTACATACTTAGCCTCTTTCGTCCATTTTTCATTTTAGGCCTTTTTATTCATGATTTACATCGCGCACTTTTTGCTTCAAATACATACTTGGCCTCTTTCACTCATTTTTCGTTTTAGGCATTTTTCCTCATGGCTAACTTTGCGTATTTTTCACTTTAGGCCTTTTTCTTCAAGTGCGTAGCTTACATCGTGCATTTTTTGCATTAAGCATTTTGTACTTTTGTCTTCATGCATGAATTACTTTGCACACTTTTCTCTTTAAGTACATGCATAGCTTCCTTCACGCATTTTTCGTTTTAGGCCTTTTTCTTTGATTGCGTAGCTTACATAACTTATCTTTCACTTCAAGGTTTTTGCACTTTTTTCTTTATGCATGACTTCATGCACTTTTTGCTTCAACTACATGCATAGTGTCATTCGCGCATTTTTTGCTTCAGGCCTTTTTCTTCGAGTGTGTAGCTTACATCGCGTATTTTTCGCTTCAAGCTTTTTGCACTTCTGTCTTCATGCATGACTTACTTCGCACACTTTTTACTTCAAGTATATGCTTAGCCTTCTTTGTGCATTTTTCGCTTTAAGCCTTTTTCTTCATGGCTTACTTTGCGTATTTTTCGTTTCAAACCTTTTTCTTCTTATGGATGACTTACTTGCTCACTTTTCGCCTCAATACATGCTTGGTCTCATTTGCATATTTTTCATTTCAGGCTTTTTCTTGATGGCTTACTTCACGCATTTTTTGCTTTAGCATTTTTTTTTCCGAATGCGTAGTTTACATCTTGCATTTTTTACTTCAAGCTTTTTGCACTTTTTTCTTCATGCATGACTTACTTCGTACACTTTTCGCTTCAAGTACATGCATAGTCTCCTTCACGTATATTTTACTTTAGGCATTTTTCTTTGAGTGCGTAGCTTACATAGTGCATTTTTCACTTTAAGCTTTTTCGACTTTTTTCTTCATGGATGACTTACTTCATGCACTTTTCACTTCAAATACATGTATAGCCTCTTTCGTGCATTTTTCGCTTGAAGCCTTTTTCTTCGAGGGCATAGTTTACATTGCGCATTTTTTACTTCAAGCTTTTTACAATTTTGTCTCATACATGACTTACATCGTGTACTTTTCGCTTCAAGTAATGCATAGCATTCTTTGTCCATTTTTTACTTCAAGCCTTTTTCTTTCAGTGTGTAACTTACATCATGCATTTTTTGCTTCAAGCTTTTTGCACTTTTGTCTTCATGCATGACTTATTTCGTACACTTTTTCTCTTCAATTACATGCATAGCCTCATTTGCGTATTTTTTTCTTTAGGCCTTTTTCTTCAAGTACAGCTTCCGTAACACATTTTGCTCCTCCAGTTTTTGTACTTTTTTCTTCAAACGGTAGCTCCCGTGATGCATTTTATGTAGCTTTTGTACTTTGAAATGCTTAGCCTATCTTGCACTCATTTTACTTTAGGCCCTTTACATATTGCTTGAGTTCCTCATACCTGTCATAAGAATTTTGAATATCGTCAATCATAATTATGAATTGAGAACTCTTTAATTACTTAACCTAATGCATAGAAGCGTAAGAATAAAATAAATAAAACATAAATTTGTAGAGTAAACAAATGAATTATCTAAACTGTGTTTGAAGATAAACATATGGACCTATCACTTTTTTTGACTCAATATGGCATTTCCATATTTCTAATGGATTATGGCTTGGTTACAGGTTGTTTTGTGATACTGAGGCTATCATTCTAATCGATTTACTTGCCCTTAGTAGACATGATATAACCTGCTTGTCTTTGATCTCCCCTAGGATGACCCATTTACAGTCAAGGAGGGTGCTTGATGAAATATTGAGCACAAAGATCATAGGATAAAGGATATTCAAGAAGGCTTTGAAACTATTCAATTCTGCTACTGAGCTATTATATGGAAAAAAATGATTATCATGATGTGTATCTAAACTTCACCGATATTGAAGTGGAATTGGATGAAAACATTGTAGTAAAGATTTGTCCAACAACTTTTGGTTTGGGTCTTGTAGTTGATCTAGACTCTGCTCACTGAAGTTGTTACGGGTGTGGTCCCTATCGCTCGAGGTTATTATAGATGTGGGCCTCATCCCTCAAGGTCGTTGCGGATGAGAGCCTCATTGCTTGTGGTCATAAGAATGTAGGCTTCGACATCGGAGGACATCGAGAGTGCAAGCCCTATTACCAGAGGTTGCTAAAAGTGTGGGTCTCATTGCTTGAGATTATTGAGAATTTACGGGCTTTGTCCCAAAGAGTTGCAGAGAGAGTTAGCCTAATCATAGTAGGTTACTGAAAGTGCAGGCCTCGTTGCCCGAGGTTTTTGAGAGTGTGGGCCTCATCACCTGAGAATACTGAGAATGCGAGCTTCTTCATTAGAGGTTGTTTGGAGTACTAGCCCCTTCGTTGAAGGTTGCTAGGAGTACAGGCTCCATCACTGAGAGTATAGACCTCATCGCTAGAGGTTGTCGGGTGTATAGATCCCACCGTTGAAGGTCATCAAGAGTATATTCCCGTTACCTGATGTGTGGTCCTTCTCACTAAAGGTTACCGAGAGTGCGAGCCTCAGTGCCTGAGGTTATCGGGAGTGTGAGCCCCATCCCCGAGATTACCAAAAGTACAACCTCTTCTATGAAGTTTGCTAAAGTGCGAACTTCATCACTCGAGGTTACAAGGAGTACGACCCCATCGCCCAAGGTTCATCGTAGTAGGTTACTGAAAGTGCAGGCCTCGTTGCCCGAGGTTTTCGAGAGTGTGGGCGTCATCACCTGAGAATACTGAGAATGCGAGCTTCTTCATTAGAGGTTGTCTGGAGTACTAGTCCCTTCGTTGAAGGTTGCTAGGAGTACAGGCTCCATCACCAAGAGTATAAACCTCATCGCTAGAGGTTGTCGGGTGTATAGATCCCACTGTTAAAGGTCATCGAGAGTATATGCCCATTACCTAATGTGTGGTCCTTGTCACGAAAGGTTACCGAGAGTGTGAGTCTTAGCGCCTGAGGTTATCGGGAGTGTGAGCCCCATCCCCGAGATTACTGAAAGTACAGACCTCTTCTCTGAAGTTTACTAAAGTGCGAACTTCGTCACCCGAGGTTACCAGGAGTATGACCCCATCGCCCAAGGTTGTCGGGAGTGTGGGCGCCAAGTGTTGTCATACACTCTAACTATAGTTTAAGTATAATTGCAATCATCAATTGACACAAAGATGATCAGTGGAGTTACAACAGTGTGGTTCATTGACAATCTTAATGACTTAAGTTTGAATCCTAGTTAGAGCAAAACATTTTGCTTGCATGCATAGAACCTTCCTAGTGTGCTCCCTTGTCACACGGAAACTCTGTCTGGTCTGCGAGAGAGCTGTGGCACGGGAGACTTAGGTGCTGGTTAGAGACTTGGGTGAGACACATGAGAGACTTGATGAGAGAGTTGCTGATGCATACATGGAGTTGCAGGTGTGCACGTATGAGGCATGTGGCAGTCCATGTGATAGACCCTAGCGAAAGCCATATGGGAGACCATGAGGCAACCCATACGAGAGCCATGCGGGAGACGTGCGAATGTCCTGTGTAGGATACCTTGCAAAAGCCAAGTGGGAGCCATATAGGAGATCTTTATGAGAGACATGCAGGAGACCCTTGCGGTAGCCCATATGGGAGACCCTTGTGGGAGAGTTAAACTGCCCCTTACAACAGCCTTTGCAAGAAAGTTGGGGGCTACTCAAGTGGCAACCCTGCAAGAGAGTTAGCCCAAGTGACTGCCATCATTTGCCCTGGGTTTTGAATTAAGCTTTTTGATCAAGTTTTCACAGATGATCCTAATTGTTGTTTCCCATTCACAACAATGAGTTTTGACGATGTAGGAACCTCGATCATCGCACTAGCTTGTGTCCAAGAACTCTATGAGAAAGAAAACTATCAAAGGGGTGTAGGGGTTTTCGCCTGCGCATGTATTCCGATGCTTAAGTTAAATAGGATTTCGGTAAAGTATCAGTAAACAAATAGAGCTTGTAGCGTAAAGGTGATACCTGAAACCAATTTATAGGAGTTATTTGGTGTGTAATTATTGTAAATGCCCCATAGCTTAATTGATCATTAATTGGATTTTCCATGGTCTTCTTAAGTCCTTTTTCTCTTGGGCTCAGTCTATATTTAGGCCCAATAACCTTCAGTCTGACTTATAACAAGGTCTAATGATCTTTAGTATGACTCTTATCAAAATCCTTAATTAACAATGATCTTATACAATATGAAAGATCCTTTGACTAGGATTTTATTTCCATAATAGGTATGATAAGCCTTTAATGGCCATTGAGCCTTTTTTGTGGGCTAAAGGTCTCAACTTAATTTTAGGCCATAGGCCTAAGCTAAATATGGTAGAACAATTTTTCCTGGTAAGATAAAAGATTATAAAGTGATCTTTTTAATAACTTAATTTTGAGGATGACTTGCTTTTTGGAAAGTTGTAATAATGTGAGACCCCATATATGTATAACCTTGTATATATGTAAATGGAATCATAATATGGATGATTTTGGATCAAGAAAATGTGAATGAATGAGTATTGTGGATGCATGTAATGGTTAAATAAGGGCTAAAGTCCGCAAACTAAGTAAATGAAAAATCTTAAGCATCCAGAATGAGTATAAGGACATGAAATGTATAAATGAGTGTAAAACGAGGAATTATATGAACCTTTTTGATTTCCAAGTGATACGCACAAGTTTCATAATGTGAAAATCATATGAAATGAGCCTTACCAAGCTCTAGATGGATATGGATTGCAAAATGACTAGTCAAGCAACCAAAAGCAAATTAACCTTTGAAAATTCTTGGAAAACTGCAGTGGAAATGCAGAAAATGAAGGCCAGATCGATCTCTCATTCAAGGAAAACTGATCTCTTGTGTAAAATGAGGCAATTTAGAGTGAAATATGCAAGGCAGATCGATCTTCCCAATTGCCCAGATCGATCTGCATTTGCCTCTGCCAAGCCCAGATCGATCCCCACTCAAGTAGATCGATCTCCTTAACTCTCGAGTTAGAGCAGATCGAACTCCTCCCTTAGCCAGATCGATCTCCTTAGCTCTCTACCTGAGACAGATCGATCCTGTTCCATTGAAACCGATCGATCTCATCTACTGAAGCAGATCGATCTCAAGCCCTCGACAAATCGATCTCCTGCCTTCAAAATTTCATGAAAATGAGGAATTTAAGCAAGGCAGATCAATCTCTACCCAATGCAGATCGATCTCTACCTAATGCAGATCGATCTCATCAAGCCAATTCTATAAATAAAAGCAGTTGAAATATGCATTTCATGGGATAAAACTATTCCTTTCCATTTTCAATCCAAAAACGTAGCTTTCTCACTCCTAAATCCACCTATTTTCATTGAGATTTGAGGGAAAGCTATTAGATACAAAGTTGTTCATATCAAAGAGAAGAACAACATAGCTTGGAGTCATTTCCCTATTTGTTGGATTTATGGAATAAGGAGCATTTCCATTTGGAGCAAGGAGGAAATCAATCTAGGTGAGTTTCTAATACACCAATCAAAGTTTATTTGTTTAGTTATTGATTTTGGAGTTGATTGCTGTGCATATTAATGGTAGAACTACCTATAATGTAATGGAACAATTATAGCCTAGAAATAGGTTAGTGTGAGAAAGTGAAATGTATTGAAATTAATGATGAATGAGATATCTTAAAGTGATAATTATGTTGTGAGTATGATTTTAAGATGGTGTTATGGAATGAATTGTGAGACTTACCTAAAAAGGGTAAAATGTGTATTTAAGGCATTGGGTAAAATGCATAAATGAATGAGAGAGTTAGGTTAGAGTATTTCACATCAAGTCGTAAACAAGTAACGTAGTGAGTTACTAGATAAGTTTGGTTAGAAAGGCTTGATGATGGCCAAATGCAAAAATGGGTCAAACATTAATGAAATAGGCTCAATGAAATATATTGGCTAGTTGAAGTCAAAATATGAGTTAGCAACATTAACTTAAGTGACTTATGAATGAATTGCAGCTCCCGAGGATACACCCAGAGCAAGTTGAGCCAAAAGCGCGAGAAGCGTAAAAGAAAAGAGTCATTCCCAAGTAAATCTAGGTAAGGGAATTGTGTGGACTCTTAGAGATATCTGTGCGCATTTTGGGGCGCATTATGTTTTCTAGAATGTATGTGGTGATAGGAAATGAAATGGGTGATTGAAGGGCAAAAAGTTGGGTTTTGAGAAATGTGTATGAAAACAAAAGCATGATGCTTTGAAAATCTTGTTTTATTGCTTTTTAGCAAGTGATTGGTAGGCTGGCTACCATTTTGAAATAATTTGCATAAGAAATGACTTGATTTGGTTTATAACCATGCTTTGTAAAGAAATGAGCCACCTACATGGATTTCATGAGAATGAAAGTGTTCTAGAGTATGACTCGCACGAGATTTGATGTGTTCTTATACCCATGAATGCTGGAGGTTAGCTCGCACTAGTTTTCACATGGATTTCTATGATGTTGTGCTGGAGCTTAGCTCACACAGACTTTATACTGGTTTTGACATGGTGCTGGAGCATAGCTCGTATTAGATGTCCACCATACTTGTTACCATGCTAGAGATTACTCGCACGTGGTTTTATGACATGTTGATAGCTGTGCTAGGAGCTTCGGGTAGAATGGGTGTATCATCGATTAACCAGGCTCGCACGTGCATTTTGAGATGTGGCGTGATATGATTTGTTGATATAGGTCCACAAAGTACGTTGTACCGTGCAGGTAGCATGGAGTACGTTGTACCGTGTTGAGATTGTGATATGCTGTCTTCAGACGATGTTTAGATCTACTATGGACCGGTGGGTTGGACTTGACCCACCTCCCTGCGGAAGCAGATAGAGGTGATACCCCGTACACCTGATCAGTGTAGCTTGGGATCACAAAGGATATTACCATAGTCTTAGAGGAGATTTCCCTGTTATATTGCCTATCTCACATGTCTCTTATTTATGAATGAATCCATGTTTTGAAACGTATTGTGAGTCAGGACAATCTGAGGGAGGGGCTGAGTCCTGACAAGTGTTGGTTTTATTGAGATGAGAAAGCATGATAATGACTTTAAAATGTACTGATGCATGACGATTTTCCATGCCTTATGAATTAAATATGCATGATGGTTTTTCATGCTTTAAATTTGATTTGTGCACTGAATTAAATAGCATGATTTGCTTTACAAGCCATTAACACAAGCATGAACTAATGCTTTTGAGGTGTGAATGAGAAATTGTATGATTTTGAGCATGGCATCATGATCACGTAGATAGTGCAATATATACATGTTCGCATGATTACTTTACTGAGCATATTGTTTGTTCATCCCCATATTTCCGCCTCTCTATAGAGCATTGAGTATAGACTAAGGGCCACTGGAAGTTTCCATTTTGGTACCCGCTACATACCATCACGTAAGGTATACACACTTGGATAATTTTGTATCTAAACTTTCTATAGCACAGTAGTATTTTTGATGTAACCATTTGGGGATGTAAAGCAATGTAAACACATGTAAACAGTAACTCTGATTTATTTATGCAGGTGTTTACTTCTAAATTTTAATGCAAATCAAATTGTTATGGTTGGATGAGATAGACATCGACACACAGCCCAACTGTTGAGAGTGTAGCTGATCACGATCGAGGTAAGGTAAGAAAGAATAATAAACAAGGTATAGAAAAATGAAAAATTTGTGACAATTTTTGGTAAGTTGAGGGTCGTGATAGAAGTTGGTATCAGAGTTGAGTTGGTCTGACGTGTATCGGTGTCTAAATCACTTAATAATTTGAAAAAATGACATCCCCGTGTTACTGTACTGTTTAGATACAAATTGTGTGTGTCGATGGGTTGACTAAGAAATTGATGTGAATGTAGGGATCTTGGCGTAATGCCTAATAACAGTCGCGGTAGAGGGGCGAGAGCAGAAGTTAAAGGTCGTAGAGGTAGGCCTGGGGGTAGTGTTGAGCCAGAACCACACGAGACTCAAGAAGAGATTGAGGTGGAGGCTGAGGTCGAGCATGCTCCACAGGGTCCAGAGAAGAGACCTGAGAGTATTAAGGCACGCTTCACGAGGATAAAGCGAAGCATAGAGATGATCTTGGAGTTGCTCACTCAATCGTTACCTGGAGTTGGGGGCAGACAGAGTCCCGCTACACAGGGTGATGCTGAGTAGGCGACAGCTCTTGAGGCACCGACACGGCTAGCCCAGTGACCTCAGACGACGGATACACCTACACCCCCACCCGAACAGGATATGCCTAAACTTGTTGCTACACCACAAGGTAGTAGAGGTTGGGGTTGCGGTTGTGAATTGGATAGACTGCGGCAGTTCCAAAAGTTTGGACCGCCGTCTTTCAGTGGAGTTAAGGACCCAGTAGCTGCAGAGGATTGGATAAATGAAATTGAGAAGTTATATGGGTTCTTTGAGTGCACTACTACTGAGATGGTAGCTTTTGCCGTATTCATGCTGAAGGGATCAGCAAAACATTGGTGGAAATCCACCAGGCCTATTTTGAGAGCCCGACATACAGAGATCAGCTGGGATGTATTTTTGGAGGCTTTTCGGTGACAGTATGTTTCGGATACCGCACAACGGAAGCTAAAGATAACATTTTTTGGATTGACCCAAGGGAGCAAGATGGTGGATGAGTATGAGACGACCTTTATCTCCCTGAGAAGATATGATCCTGATATGATGGGTAATGAGGTCGAGAAGGTCTAAAAGTTTATGGATGGATTGAGACCAACCATCAGGTCTAGATTGGTTCCCTTGGATATACCGACCTATGAGGAGGCAGTGTGCTGGGCGTAATTGTGTGAACAAGATGTTGAGAGAATTGCATCAGAGTTTGGAAAGGTTAGTAAAGTGAGGGATAGAGATAAGAAGAGACCAGTGTTGGATAGAGGCTTCAATTATAAGGGAAGTAAGAGATTTTTTGGGAAGAGGTCGAGGATTGAGGAGATCCGAGAGAGGACAGTTAATCCTCTCATGTATCCGGCCATAGCTCTAGCTAAGGGAATTATGATTAGAGGGACACGACCTATTACAGAATAGTGCAGCAAGTGTGGAAGGTACCATGGTACTCGACCATGCTATGGACCTCTTACAGTATGCTTCAGATGTGGGAAACCAGGGCACATAATTTGGGAATACCTAGAGATGACAGAGAGAGTCCCACAGAAGGGCAGGGCGCCAAAGAGAGCTCTAGTTGGTACAACTGCTCCGAGGAGGAGGGCTACAACTGAGGAAAAGGGGAAGCAAGTAGTGGGTGTGAGCAGAGGACGAGTGTACGCACTGGACCAGGACACTGCGGATCAGTCTTCAGATGTGGTTAAAGGTATCATCCAAATCTTTGATTTAGAAGTATTTGTATTGTTTGATCCTTGTGCCAGCATTCCTTTATATCGCTATCCTTTGTACATAAATTGTTGAAGCATGTAAAACCCACACTGCTAGGTAAGATATTGATGATATCTACCTCTATGAATGATAGTCAATTGACTGAGCATGTATATAGAAATTGTAAGATGAGGACAGGAGGTAAAGAAATGACAACCAATTTAATTTTATTAAATATGACTGATTTTGATGTAATCCTAGGAATGGATTGGCTGGCTGCAAACCATGTTGTTATGGATTATCGTGCTAAAACATTGATGTTTCCCAAGATAGAAAATCTTCCTGTAAACTTTGTGAAATAAAGTGGAAGAACATGTTTACTATAAATAAAATAGTATGATCTTAATACATGATATTTGAGAGATGAATTTGTTTATCAACTATATATGTTAATGTGATGATTTGTGTTACTAAGGGTAGAAAGGATAATGTGAAGGGTTCATTGCTTATGTGATTGAGACAGATAAGGCATGTTCAGAGTTGATAGACATCCCAGTGGTCGGGGAATTTCCAGATGTCTTTTCGGATGAATTACCAGGGTTACCTCCAAATAGAGAGATGAAATTTTGTATAGATTTGGCACCTGGTACAGAGCCGATATCCAAGCCACCATACAGAATGGCTCAAGTTGAGTTGGAAGAATTAAGGAAGTAGTTTCAGGAGTTGCTAGAGAAGGGGTTCATCAGGCTGAGCGTCTCACCTTGGGGAGTACCGGTTCTGTTTGTAAGGAAGAAGGATGAAAGCTTCCGACTGTGTATAGATTATCGATTGTTGAATAAGGCCACCATTAAGAATAAGTACCCCCTTCTATGCATCGATGACTTGTAGGATCAGCTTAGGGGAGCACAGGTCTTCTCTAAGATAGATCTGAGATTTGGGTATCATCAGTTGAAAATTCAGAAAAGAGATGTACCCAAGACAACTTTCCGCACTTGGTATGGACATTATGAGTTTATGGTTATGCCGTTCAGGTTGACAAATGCTCCCGTAGCTTTTATGTCATTGATGAATGAGGTATTTCACCAGTATTTGGATCTATTTGTTATTGTGTTTATTGATGATATACTGGTGTACTCAAGATCTAGAGAGGATCATGAACAACATATAAGGATAGTGTTACAGACCCTCCGAGAGAAGAAGCTGTACGCTAAACTCAGCAAGTGCGACTTTTGGTTGGAACATATATCTTTTCTGGGTCATATAGGATCAAAGGATGGTGTGTCAGTGAACCCATCAAAGATTGAGGTAGTGATACAAAGGCAGAGACCTCAGACCGTGACAGAGATCAAAAGTTTCATAGGTTTAGCTGGATATTATTGAAGGTTTGTGGAGGGATTCTCGAGATTAGCTGCTCCTTTGATAAGTCTCAAGAGAAAGAATGTTGAATTTGTATGGGACGATAAGTGTGAGGAAAGTTTTTAGGAGTTGAAGCGTCGTTTGACTATAGCTCCGATACTCACCATTCCTACCAGCTCAGGAGGTTTCTCGGTGTATACAGATGCATCACACCAAGGACTGGGCTGTGTACTCATGCAGGATGGAAATGTAGTAGCCTATGGATCAAGATAACTGAAAGATCATGAGAGGAACTCCCGACCCATGATTTAGAGTTGGCGGCCGTAGTGTTTGCATTAAAAGTATGGCACCACTATCTCTATGGTGAGAGATTTCAGGTTTATACTGATCATAAGAGCCTTAAGTACATGTTCTCACAGAAAGAGTTAAACATGAGACATAAAAGATGGCTCAAACTTTTAAAAGATTATGATTATGAGATCATGTACCACATGGATAAAGCGAACGTAGTTGCTGATGCACTGAGTAGGAAGCATCTTGAGTTGGTGTCATTCATGATGATCAGGGAACACGAGCTATTGGAACAGTTCATGAACCTTAGTTTGGATGTGACCCCGCCTGATGCTGATAGAGATTTTATGATAGCTAGCCTGCGGTTGGAACCGGATCTGGTAGATCTAATCCAACAGCTCAACAAATTGATCAATAGTACAATGATATTGCCAGACAGATACAGAGGGGTACAGAGACTGATTTTGAATTGAGTTCAGATGGATTGTTGAGGTTCAGAGGTAGGATATGTGTTCCTGATGATCTAGAGATCAGAAAGTTAATCTTAACAGAGGCTCACTCAGCAAGGTATACGATACATCCAGGGAGTACTAAGATGTATCAAAATCTGTGAAAAGTTTATTAGTGGTCTGGGATAAAGAAAGACATTGTTGAATATGTCGCTAGATATCTCATCTGTCAGCGGGTGAAGGTAGAGCATCAGAAGCCTGCATGGTTATTGCAGCCTCTACCGATGCCGACTTGGAAGTGGGAGCACATCACCATGGATTTTGTGATGGGATTACCGAGGACCCGCAGAGGTCATGATGCCATATGGGTGACTGCGGATTGGTTGATGAAATCAGCCCATTTCCTAGCTATGAGAGCTATCGATACTCTGAGCCAGTTAGCAAACTTATATGTGCGTGAGATAGTGAGGCTACATGGAATTCCAGTGAGCGTTGTTTCTGATAGGGATGCTCGCTTCACTTCCCATTTTTTGAAACATTTTCAGGAAGCGGTAGGGACCAAGTTGAGTTTTAGCTCCGCGTTTTATCCTCAGACAGATGGTCAGTCAGAGAGAACTATATAAACCTTGGAGGATATGTTGAGAGCGTGTGCGTTGGATTTTGGAGGTTCCTGGGATAAGCATTTGCCACTCACACAATTCGCCTATAATAACAGTTTCCATGCCAGTATCAGGATGACACCATATGAGGCATTGTATGAGCGTAGATGCTGTTCCCCTATTGGATGGGATGTCACGACCCTCAACTTACCAAAAATCATCGCAAATTTTTCGCTTTTCATACATGATCTAGTATTCATTCATACCTTACTCCGATTGTGAACAGCTACACTCTCAACAGTTGGGCTGTGTGTCAATGTCTATCTCATCCAACCATAACAATTTGATTTGCATTAAAATTTAGAAATAAACACTTGTAGAAATAAATCAGAGTTGTTGTTTACATGTGTTTACATTGCTTTACATTCCCAATGGTTACATTCAAAATTCTACTGTATTATGGCAAGTGTGCATTGATGGGCCCTAAAGGTATATGTCCGCAAGTGCACGGGTCGTACAAGTAATAATAGGATTTAAGTCCCAAGTTATCGTCTCACAGAGAAGTTGACTAGCCTAATTAAGTACCGATTAATCTTACCCTAAGTATATCCTAGCAAATTATGAAATTAAAGTGGGTGATCTATTAATCTAGAATTGAAAATACCGAAAGCAATAAAATAAAGAAAATAAAACCGAGCAAAATTACTTACAGTACTCAACGCAATTAAAATCGAAAACCTACAAAAGAAATTAAAACAGTTAAAACTAATTAACGCAATTAAAATAAAATGCAAATATGAAAATAACAAAGCAAGATTAATTAAACTAAAATTAAACTAACCTAAAAATGCAATTAAACTACTTAATCAAATGCAATTTAAACTAACCTATGATTTAATGAAATAAATTTACCCCTAATCTAATTCTAAATGAACATTTAATTAACTATCAACCTAATTAAAACTAAGTTCTACACTATTAAGCAAGAATATTAATTATGCAATTTAATTAACAACTCTAAACTAAGCTAACAAATTAAATTGGAAATAAACCAAACTACAATGCATGAAAATGAGTTAATCAACTAAAATGAGCTAGCCAAACAAAGCCTTAGGAATTTAAATCCTTCCCTCCAAAATACTATTCATCTTTCATTTCCTTAATTTCTGGTTTCCAGGTCACGGCTCGGGTTGGTAAGGTGCTGCCCATGCCTCTCGGTTCTGTCCTAGTCTGCTGCCCACCAACTCTGCCTCGATTTCATCTTGCTGCCAGGCGTGTTCAGCTCCATTCCTGCAACAAATCCAACACATCACGCCAGCCCCACGATCCTGCCTAGCCAGACCTGCTCCAGCTGCCCAGACGTGTCCAGTGACGCTGCTCTGTTGCACGGTCCTGCATTCTTCCACATTTCCAGCTGTTGTCCAGGTCCGCTAGTAGATGCCTCCCATTTGTTGTTCTGCTTTACACGTTCTCCGCCCAGTTACTGTCTGCCTCAGCATGTCGTTTTTGGTTTCTGCCTCATCCAGCTCGTGTGAAACATTCGGGTGCCAAGGAATTACTTCCACAGCAGCAGCAGCTGTGTCCTAGTCTAACATCACCTTCAGCCTCCTCGGTGCCCAACTTCATGCTCAGCACAAATCACAACAAGACAACAAAACCAGTCAGCACACATCTTATAGAAACAGTAAGCAATCACCGAAACAGGACATAACAGAGAGGAAGCTACTCACCGATTTGCTGCCATAATGAACTCATGCTATAATCTACAATGAATGGTGACAGTTGGTAACAAAGAGCAAGGTGGAAATATTTAACTAATTAAAATAAAAAAAAAAACATGAAGTGCAGTGGTAAACAAGTGCAGAACTGATAGCAGAAATATATTCAGTAGAAACTTAACAAAGGTTAGCATTAATATGCAATAGACGGGCAGCATAGATATAGTTCCATTAATGAAGCAAAAATCGAACCTTTCAAGGATACCAACAATAAACCGAATAGGAGGAAGCAATAGTTAACAACAGAACATTAAAATGAGAATGCAGATGACTGAATAGCAAAGTAACGTGAAACCAGTCTCGGATTGCTTCATTCCCTTTGTCCAATGAAGGTTCCATATTGCCATTGATGAGAATAGATGCTAAGCATCAACCCACATCAAAGCATCAAAACCAAAAGGGATGATTAAGGGAAGAAAGTGCTGCCAAATACATCAAGGGAGCTTACACCGAGAGCTAAAAAAATAATAAGGATTGCTTCAACATGAACAAAGTATGAAACCGAGAATGCATTTGCTAGACAATAAACTATGAAAATAAAACTAATGAAACATAACAATGCTTAAGGAAAAAAAAAAAAAAAAAACGAGATCATGAAAATGAGAATGAGCTTTCATTGAAAAGGAAATTTAACAAATTGTTATCAAAAACATGAACTAAATAGTAAAATAATTTGAGAAAATGGCTAACGGAAAAAGGAAAGAACAAGGAAATTAAATTCTAAAAATACCCTAAAACTATTCTACCCTAGCCTACTTTACTCCTACTCCTAAAAATTACATCACATTTTCAATTTTCATCCTTTCTTATTTATAAACACACTAGGGGTAAAATGGTAATTTTCACATCCATGATGAGTTGGCATTTTTTTGGCCACTTGTCTTCACACCATTGGCTCCTTAAAAAGATATTTCCATGTCATCAGTCTTCTTGTCCAAGTGGATGTGCTAGGTCGCATGACTCGTGTTGTCCACATGGCTCAATCTCGATTTTAGCCCAATTCCGATCCATTTTCTACCGAAATATTCAAAATTCATCCGGATTTGATTTATCTGCAAACATGAGAATTTTAATTAAATAAAGGGGATAATTAATAAAATAAATTGGGGATTTAAATAATTAATTAGGAAATTAAGTACAAATAATTCTAAAAATATAGAATTATCATGTATACCTTTCGTGATGGGATGCAGTGGATACCAAAAAGGAAACCTCCAGTCGCCCTCAATTTATACTCAATGCTCTGCGAGATGGGGAAAATAAGGGGGGTGAGCAAACAACACGCTTAGTAAGGCAATCATGCAAACAGATAGATACTGCACTATCTACGTGATTGTGATGTCATGCTAAAAGACATTAGTTCATGCTTATGTTAATGGCATGTAAAGCAAATCATGCTATTTTGTTCAGTGCACAAATCAAATTCAAAGCATGGAATAACCATCATGCATATTTCATAAATAAGGCATGGAAAACCATCATGCGTAAGTGCACTTTAAAGCCATTATCATACTTTCTCAAGCAAATCATGCTATTTAGTTCAGTGCACAAATCAAGTTCAAAGCATGGAAAACCATCATGCGTGTTTCACTAGTAAAGCATGAAAAATCATCATGCATCTGTGCACTTTAAATCCATTATCATGCTTTCTCATCTCAATAAAATCAACACTTGTCAGGACTCAGCCCCTCCCTCGGACTGTCTTGACTCACAATACATTTCAAAACATGGATTCATTCATAAATAAGAGACATGTGAGATAGGCAATATAACATGGAAATATCCTCTAGGACTATGGTCATATCCTCTCTGATCCCAGGCTACACTGATCAGGTGTGCGGGGTATCACCTCAATCTGCTTCCGCACGGGAGGTGGGTCACATCTAACCCGCCGGTCCATAGCAGAACTAAACATCGTTCGAAGAGGGTATATCACGATCTCAACATGGTACAACGTACTCCATGCTACCTGCATGGTACAGCGTACTCTGAGGACCCATATCATCACATCATATCATGTCGCATCTCAATATGCACGTGCGAGCCTATTTAATCGGTGCGACACCCAGTCTACCCGAAGCTCCTAGCACGTCTATCAAGATGTCATAAAACCACGTGCGAGTAATCTCAAGCAAGGTAACACGTATGATGGACATCTAATGTAAGCTATGCTCCAGCACCGTGTCAAAACTAGTATAAAATCTATACGAGCTAAGCTCCAACACAACATCATAGAAATCCATGTGAAAACTAGTGCGAGCTAAGCTCTAGCACTCATGCGTATAAAACACATCAAATCTCGTGCGTCATACTCTAGCATGCTTTCATTCTCATGAAATCCATGTAGGTGGCCCAATTCTTTGCAAAGCATGATTATAAACCAAACCAAATCATTTCTTTTGCAAATCTTTTCAAATGTTAGCCAACCTACCAATCACTTGCTAAGAAGCAATAAAATAGGATTTTCGAAGCATCATGCTTTTGTTTTCATGCACATTTCTCACAAAAACCCAACTCTTGCCCTTCAATCACCCATTTCATTTCCTATTACCACGCACCCAAATTGCACACAGATATATATAAGAGTCCACACAATTCCTTTACCTCGATTCACTCGGTGTGTGACTCTCTTCCTCTTAGCTTCTCGCGCTTTGGCTCAACTTGCTCCGGATGTATCCTCAAAAGCTGTAAATCATTCACCAATCACTTGAGTTAATGTTGCTAATTTTGACTTCAATTAGTCAATATATTTCATTGAGCCTATTTCATTAATGTTTGGCCCATTTTTACATTTGGCCATCATCAAGCCTTTCTAACCAAACTTATCTAGTAACTCACTTAGTTACTTGTTTAGGACTTGATGTGAAATACTCTACCCTTACTCTCTCAATCATTTATGCATTTTACCCAATTCCTTAAATACACATTTTACCCTTTTTGGGTAAATCTCACAATTCATTCCATAACACCATCTTAAAATCATACTCACAACACCATTATCACCTTAAGATATCCCATTCATCATTAATTCTAATACATTTCACTTTCTCACACTAACCTATTTCTAGGTTATAAATGTTCCATTGCATTCTAGGTAGTTCTACCATTAATATGCACACCAACAAACTCCAAAATCAATAACTAAACAAATAAACTTAGATTGGCGTATTAGAAACTCACCTAGATTGATTTCCTCTTTATTCCAAATGGAAATGCTCTTTTGGTCCTTCAATCCAACAAATGGGGTAATGACTCCAAGCTATGTTGTTTTTCTCTTTGATATGAACAACTTTGTATCTAATAGCTTTCCCTTAAATCTTTATGAAAATGGGTGGATTTAGGAGTGAGAAAGATAGGTTTTTGGATTGAAAATGGAAAAGAATGGTTTTATCCCGTGAAATGCAGATTTCAACGACTCCAATTTATAGAATTAGCTTGATGAGATCACTCTGCATTGGGTAGAGATCGATCTTCCTTGCTTAAATTCCTCATTTTCACGACATTTTGAAGGCAAGAGATCGATCTGTCGAGGGCTTGAGATCAATCTGCTTTAGTGAATGAGATCGATCGATTTCAATGGAACATGATCGATTTGTCTCAGGCAGAGAGCTAAGGAGATCGATCTGGCTAAGGGAGGAGATCGATCTGCTCTAACCCGAGAGTTAAGGAGATCGATCTGTTTGAGTGGCGGATTAATCTTGGGCTTGGCAGAGGCAAATGCAGATCGATCTGGGCAATTGGGGAGATCGATCTGCCTTGTATATTTCCCTCCAAATTGCCTTATTTTGCACAAGAGATCGATTTTCCTTGAATGGGAAATCGATCTGGCCTTCATTTCCTGCATTTCTACTACAGTTTTCCCATAATTTTCAAATGTTAACTTGCCTTTGATTGCTTGACTAGTCATTTTGCAATTCATATCCATCTAGAGCTTGGTAAGGCTCATTTCCTATGACTTTCACATTATGAAACTTGTGCGTATCACTTGGAAATAAAAAAAGGTTCATATAATTCTTCGTTTTACACTCATTTATACATTTCACGTCCTTATACTCAATCCAGATGCTTGAGGTTTTCATTTACTTAGTTTGTGGCTACTTCAGCGCTTATTTAACTTTCACATGCATCCACGATACTCATTCACTGTCATTTGAACTTCATTCACATTTACTTGATCCAAAATCATCCATATTATAATTCCATTTACATATATATAAGGTTATACATATATGAGGTCCACATTCTCCCCTACTTAGAAAATTTGGTCCTCCAAATTGAAACCAATCACTCTGTGAATAACTCAGGATACCTCTCCCGTATCAAACTCTCCAATTCCCATGTGGCCTCTTCCACAGTGTGATGTTGCCAAAGGACTTTCACCAAGGGAATGGTCTTTGTCTACAACACTTTCTCTTTTCTATCCAATATCCAAACTGGCTTTTCAACGTATGTCATGCTTTCATTGAGCTCCAACGGCTCATATCTTATCACATGTGTCGGGTCCAGGTGGTACTTCCGTAACATGGATATGTGGAAGACGTTATGTACATTTGCTAGCTCAGGTGGTAATGCTAGGCTGTATGCCTTATCTCCCACTTTATCAAGTATCTCAAATTGCCCTATATATTGAGGGCTCAACTTCCCCTTCTTCCCAAATCTCATAATCCCCTTCGAGGGAGAAACCTTCAAAAACACTGACTCACCCACCATAAACTCTAGTGGTCTCTGTCTCCTGTTAGCATAACTCTTTTGTCTGCTCTGCGCTATCCGTAACCTCTCACAAATCAACTAGACATCCTTAAAGGCTTCTCTAACCAAGTCAGGAGCAAAGATCTGTCTATTACCAACCTCTTCCCATCCAATAGGGGAATGGTATCTACGCCCATACAATGCCTCATATGGTGCCAACCCGATACTCGCATGAAAACTGTTATTATAGGCGAACTCTGCGAGTGGCAAATGGTCATCCCAGGAGCCTCCAAAATCCAACACACACGCTCTCAACATATCCTCCAGGGTCTGTGTAGTCCTCTTTGACTGACCATCTATCTGAGGATGAAATGCGGTGCTAAAACTCAACTGGGTCCCCATCACTTCCTAAAAATGTTCCTAGAAATAGGAAGTGAAGCGAGCATCCCGATCAGAAACAACGCTCACTGGAATTCCATGTAGCCTCACTATCTCGCGCACATATAAGTTCGCTAACTCACTCAGAGTATCGGTAGCTCTCATAGCTAAGAAATGGGTTGATTTCGTCAACCGATCCATAATAACCCATATGGCATTATGACCTCTGCAGGTCCTCGGCAATCCCATCACAAAATCCATGGTGACATGCTACCACTTCCATGTTGGTAACGGTAGAGGCTGCAATAACCCTGCAGGCTTCTAATGCTCTACCTTCACCCGCTGACAGACGAGACATCTAGCGACATATTTAGCAATGTTTTTCTTCATCCCAGACCACCAATAAACTTTTCGTAGGTTTTGATACATCTTAGTACTCCTTGGATGTATCGTATACCTCGATGAGTGAGCCTCTGTCAAGATCAACTTCCTGATCTATGGATCATCGGGAACACATATCCTACCTCTGAACCTCAACAATCCATATGAACTCAATTCATAATCCGTCTCTGTACCCCTCTATATCTGCCCGATAATATGACTGCACTACTGATCCATCCGCTGAGCCTGTCGGATTCGATCTACCAGATCGATTCCAACTGCAGATTAGCTATCATAAATCCACTATCAGCATCAGGCGAGGTTATATCCAAACTGAGGTTCATGAACTATTCCAACAGTTCATGTCCCTGATCATCATGAATGACGCCAACCCGAGATGCTTCCTACTCAGTGCATCAGCAACTACGTTCACTTTACCCGGGTACAGGATCTCACAATCATAATCCTTTAAAAGTTTGAGCCATCTCATCTGTCTCATGTTTAACTTTTTCTACGAGAATAGGTACTTAAAGATCTTATGATCAGTGTAAACCTGAAATCTCTCACCATAGAAATAGTGGCGCCATATTTTCAATGCAAACACTACGACTGCCAACTCTAAATCATGGGTCGGGTAGTTCCTCTCATGATCCTTCAATTGTCTTGATCCATAGGCTACTACCTTCCCATCCTACATGAGTACACAGCCCAATCCTTGGTGTGATGCAACTGTATACACCGAGAAACCTTCTGAGCTAGTAGGAATGGTGAGTATCGGAGCTGTAGTCAAACGATGCTTCAACTCCTGAAAACTTTCCTCACACTTATCGTCCCACACAAATTCAACATTCTTTCTCGTGAGACATGTCAAAGGAGCAACTAATCTCGAGAATCCCTCAACAAACCTTCAATAATATCCAGCTAAACCCAGGAAACTTTTGATCTCTGTCACGGTCTGGGGTCTCTGCCACTGTATCACTGCCTCAATCCTTGATGGGTCCATTGACACACCATCCTTCGCTACTAAATGACCCATAAAAGAGATCTGTTCCAACCAAAAGTCGCACTTGCTGAGTTTAGCGTACAACTTTTTCTCTCGGAAGGTCTGTAACACTATCCTTAGATGCTGTTCATGCTCCTCTCTAGATCTTGAGTACACCAGTATATCATTAATAAACACAATAACAAATCGATCCAAATACTGGTGAAATACCTCATTCATCAATGACATAAAAGCTGTGGGAGCATTTGTCAACTTGAATGGCATAACCATAAACTCATAATGTCCATACCGGGTGGGGAAAGCTGTCTTGGGTACATCTCCTTCCCGAATTTTCAACTGATGATACCCAGATCTCAGATCTATCTTGGAGAAGACCTGTGCTCCCCTAAGCTGATCCAACAAGTCATCGATTCGTGGAAGGGGATATTTATTCTTGATGGTGGCCTTATTTAACAACCGGTATTCTATACACAGTCAGAGGCTTCCATCCTTCTTCCTTACAAACAGAACTGGTGCTCCCCAAGGTGAGACACTCGGCCAGATGTGTCACACCCCACTTCTGGGTGCCTTTTATCCATACATACACTACTACGGTTGGGTTGTGAGATGATGCAATTACTAAAATTTCATTCCATTTATAGTGAAAATATTAAACTTTAATTCACACTCCCAGGTGTGTGTGTAAATATAAAAAATTAATTGTATAATAATATCTTTACATAACATCCCTCATACCACTGTTTACATTCTCGATTTGTAACTGTGTGATATAATATATTAGATATAAAATACTTGTGTGTATACAAATCTTATACCTTTGCAACTGGTGGGAGCTGTCCATCACAAAAAGATCTAGAGACCACCGCACTGCCTTACTTCTCAGTATCTGGAGGGGGAAAAATAGTGGGATGAGCAAATCACAGCTTAGTAAGGAAATGGATGCTAATAGGTAGATATTGTACCATCTACATAACCCATGCATGCATAAACAAAACCATGTTTCAATGTAAATGGAAATATTACTAGAAAATGCATTGAAACATTTATTTCTCATAAAAGCATTTTCATGAAAACATGTATACGATATTCCCATTGAAAACATGTCATAAACAGTGTTATCGTAGTATGAGTATTCAAACGAGAGATTTATCAAATCACAAACTCTTTTTGCTTTTCTCAAATCATTTCTTTTCCGAGTTTCTCAATTTCTTGTATCTCTGAGACAGGCATGGAATTTTCAGCAATCTAATATCCACGACATATGGCCATAGTCAGTGATCACAGGCCTCACTGATCAGGTGTGCACAAGGCATCACTTCGTCTGAACGAGGATGGGTCAGTCCTACCCTCCGGCTCATCTTAATCAACCTCATCTCCTCATATACTCATGGTATAAGGTACGCCATGTGTCATCTACACGATACTCATACTCACGTGCACCCAGTAAAGTACATGGTATACCAACGGACAACTACACAGTTCTACGTACGACCGTGGACCCAGTCCATCTACCAACTCCAATGGACTTTTCATCCTGAACCATGTCTCATATACCAGGCGAGCAATCAGCTTGACACACAGTCATCACAAGGCTCTAGTGCGGTACAATTTATTGTTAAGGCCCAGCCCATTCCAAGGCCATCGGCTGGCATCCCCTTGGGTCCCAGACCCCCACGTTTACTCAACTCAGTAAAAATGGGTATGAGCAATGCTCTATCACTTTTCTTAAAACCATCGTGCGAGTTAAACTCCAGCACGACATATCGAAAGCATAGAAACATCAACACGGTTTATCTAAACATGAAGACGTATGCGAGTGAAACTTCAGCATAGTCAAAGTCATTAAAACGGTGTGAGCTAGAGCTCCAACACCAATCTCATCTCAAATTTGATAGGTGGCTATTTTCTCTTTTAAAAACTCAAAACATGTATATTCACGTAGCATGTCGTCCCATGCTAAACATGTAAAATTAGCCAGCCTACCTATTATCATTTCTCAATCTCAAAATCAGTATATGGATGAGAAAACATCAATACATCAGACATAGATGTAAAATCATTAAAAACATGCAGTCAAGCTATTTTTCCTTCCACATCCCATTTTCACAATATATATATCTAATACATTTCATGCTTTCATATTGATTTTCATAGCTCAATAGCTAAACATACCATTTATAGCATCGTAAATACTCAAATCGCAGTAAAATACGTACAAATACTTCTATTGCTAACACACAGTCCCTTACCTCAAATCGCGCTCCTATTTCCTCTGTCACGTTTGCTCCGTTCGCGATTCGGGTTAGTCGTGTTTCACGTATTCTGAGTTATACGTATAAATCATCAAGTTATTTTATGTTTCATCTTTTAAACATACACATTTCACTTATTTGTCAATTCATACTCCTTAAACCCTTAAATCTCATTCCACTCTTCCACAAATATCATTTTACCATCTCTCAATCTTTCCATCACTTTTCCATGGATTTCCTCTTTATAAATCTCCCTTAATATTACTCACCTATCACTACATTCATCATTTCTATCCACATTTCACATATCATTCAACCCACAGATATCTAGAAACCATATTTAGAAGCTTAAAGGTTGAAGAGCTAACCCATTTTCTTAGTCAAACTTGTGGTAGCCACAACTCCTTCTCTTGATCACACCAATGTGGGATTTTTGGGTATGTTGTTCTCCTCGCTTCAAGGAACAACTTTCCCTTCTTAAGTTTCTTCCAAAATTGGCTAGAATGTAGTGATCTTTAGAGTGAGAAAGTTTGGGTCTTGAGAGAAAATGGCAGGTGAGGTTTGGTGAGAGGGAAAAATCTGAGTTTTTCAATCAAATCCTGAGCCCCTTTTTATAGATGCAGGCATATGAGATTGATCTGGTCCTTGTAGAGATTGATCTCTGTAAGGTTTGGTAGTCCTTTTTACCAAACGCAACCACTACCAGATTGATCTACTTCCTTGATGAGATCGATTTGTCGAAGGTAAATTTTCCTCTTGGAGGTCGATCTGCCCCTTGTACGAGATCGATCTGCTCTTTACAGAACCCTGAAGGAGATCGATCTGTCGAGTCTTGAGATTGAACTATCTCAAACAGAGAGTTAAGGAGATTGATCTGCTTGCCTTAAGAATCGATTTTCTCCTTACAGAATGTTTAGAAGATCGATCTGGCTCCATAGGAGATCGATCTGTCCTGCTCCATAGCTCAAAATGAGATCATTTTGGCTCTTCTAGATTGATCTCTCATCCTATGAGATCGATCTGACTTCATATTTTCTAATTTTCCTACAGTTTTTCTACAGTAACTTCACTCAAAACATCTTAAATTTGTTGCCATAGTCATTTTCTCATTCAATCATCTTTGAGACTTGAAAATGGCATCCTTTCATACTTCATACACTTTAAAACTTGTGTAGAGTCTTTGTATAGCCAAAGGTACATAATATAAACTAAATGGGAGTGCATAGCTCATGCAAATCTTCATTCCCTTTACTACACTACTTATTTTCCATTCCACTCACAATCATCACATGTTTAAGTCCATTTCTTCATATTCATACATAATGTAACTTGTACGTACAATCACCAACTCTCATTACAAGTGTGTACATTTAACTTATGGACTTTATAGCAAATATGCTTCACATTACTAGTACATCATCATACTTGTGGATTCATTTACATATGTTCAAGGTTAACCATATGGGATTTCATATTCTCCCATACTTAGAAAATTTGGTCCTAAAATTGAACCGAGTCTATTCCTCGAAAAGTTGGGGATATTTCTCTTTTATTAGATCCTCTAACTCCTATGTGGCTTCTTTTGATGTATGATGCTGCCACAAGAATTTAACAAATGAAATCATCTTGTTTCGCAACACCTTCTCTTTTCTGTCCAATATCCGGATTGGTTCATCAGCATACGACATGTCCTCCTTGAGCTCCAATAGTTTATAGCTAACTACATACGTTGGATCCGGATAGTACTTTCGAAGCATAGAAACAAGGAAGACATTGTGGACTCCTGCTAACTCAGGTGGTAAGGCTAGCCTATATACTCCATCTCTCACTCTATCCAAAATCTCGAAGGGACCAATGTAATGGGGACCTAGTTTTCCTTTCTTCCCGAACCTCGTTATTTCCTTAGAAGGAGATATTCTCAAAAATACGGACTCCCCCACATCAAACTCAAGTGGTCTCCGTCTCCTGTCAGCATAGCTCTTTTGTCGACTTTAAGCTATTCGCAGCCTCTCACATATTATCCGAGCATCCTCGAAGGCTTGTCTAACCAAATCGGGAGCAAGCAACTGTCTGTCACCAACTTCTTCCCAAACAATGGGCGATCAGTATCTATGACCGTATAGTGCCTCATAAAGGGCCATACCAATACTTGAGTGATAACTGTTATTGTAGGCGAACTCAATCAATGGTAAGTGATCATCTCATGAGCCTTTAAAATCAAACACACACGCTCTCAACATATCCTATAGGGTCTGTATAGTCCTATTTGACTGACAATCTGTTTGAGGATGAAAATCGGTGCTAAAGCTCAACTAGGTCCCCATCGCTTCCTGAAAATGTCCCCAAAAGTGGGAAGTGAAGCGGGCATCCCGATCAGAAACAACACTCACTGAGACTCCATGAAAGCTAACTATCTCCCTACATATAAGTTCGCCAATGCACTCAAGGTATCTGTAGATCTCATGGCTAAAAAGTGTACTGATTTTGTTAACCGATCTACTATCACCTATATCGCATCATGGTTCTTTCGGGTTCTCGGTAACCCCATCACAAAGTCTATGGTGACGTGCTACCACTTCCATTTTGGTATCAGTAGAGGTTGCAATAGTCCCACAGGTTTCTGATGCTCAACCTTTACCTGCTGATAAATTAGACATCTAGCGACATACTCAGCTATGTCTCTCTTCATTCCAGACCACCAATATATCTTTCAGAGATTCTGATACATTTTACTACTCTCGGGTATACTGTATATCTCGATGAGTAAGCCTCTGATAAGACCATCTTCCTCAGCTCGGAATCCTTAGGAACACACATTCTATTTTCGTACCTTTGTATTTCATCTGAACTCAATTCAAATTTCGTACCCTTACCCTTCTGGATTTGGCTAATCACATCAATACACCAGTGATCAATTTGCTGAGCTTGCCAGATTCTCTTAATCAACTCCGGTTCTAATCTCAAGCTAGCAATAATCCTATAGCTGCCAATCTCAGGTAGGGTCATATCCAGACAAAGGTTCGTGAATTGTTTAAACAACTCATGCTCTCTAACCATCATATGTGATACCAACCCGAGACTCTTCCTACTCAATGCATCGACAACCACATTTACCTTCCCTGGGTGGTACAAAATCTCACAATCGTAGTCCTTGAGGAGTTCTAACCACCTTCTTTGTCTCATGTTTAACTCCTTCTATGAGAATAGATACTTCAGACTCTTGTGATCCGTAAAGATCTGAAATCTCTCACCATACAAGTAGTGGTGCCATAACTTCAATGCCAATACTACAATCGCCAACTCCAAATCATGAGTGGGGTAGTTCTTCTCATGATCTTTCAGTTGTCTAGATCCATATGCAACTACCCTTCCATTCTGCATTAAGACACAGCCTAGTCCTTGATGTGAAGCATCCGTATAAACCGAATAGTTCCCTGAGCTATTAGGGATGATAAGAACTGGCGCGGTGGTTAATCTACTCTTAAGTTCCTGGAAGCTCTTCTCACATGCTTCGTTCCATATAAAATCCACATTTTTCCTTGTAAGACGTGTTAACGGAGCAGCCAGTCTAGAAAAACCCTCTACAAATCTCCTGTAGTAACCTGCCAAACCCAAAAAACTTCTGATCTCTGTGACTATCCTGGGCTGTTCCCACTGAGCAACTACCTTAATCTTGGATGGATCTACTGACACCCCATCCTTTGATACAACATGGCCCAAAAAAGAAATCTGTTCTAGCCAAAAGTCACATTTACTAAGTTTGGCATACAACCTTCTCTCTCGGAGGGTTTGCAAAACAATCCTTAAGTGTTGCTCATGATCTTCCTTGGACCTTGAATACACCAATATATCATCAATGAAAATAATCATGAACTGGTCCAAGTATGGCTTGAATATCTCATTCATTAGAGCCATAAAAGCTGCTGGTGCATTCATCAACCCGAAAGGCATCACTAGGAATTTGTAATGACCATAACGGGTGCGGAAAGCTCTTGGGCACATCTTCCTTTCGAATCTTCAATTGATGATATCCAGACCTTAGATCTATCTTGGAAAAGATCTGCGCTCCCCGAAGCTGATCCAATAAATCGTTAATGCGCGGTAAGGGGTATTTACTCTTGATGGTAGCCTTGTTCAACATCCGATAATCAATACACAACCTGAGGCTCCTATCTCTCTTCTTCACAAACAATATCGGAGCTCCCCATGGTGAGACACTCGATCTTATAAACCCCTTATCTAGCATATCTTTCAACTACTTTCTTAATTTCACAAGCTCAACTAGAGCCATCCTATATGGTGACTTGGATATCGACTCTGTTTCAGGTGTCAAGTCGATACCAAATTCCATTTCTATATCCGGTGGTAATCCCGGTAGGTCGTCTAGAAAGACTTCAGGGAATTCTCTAACCACTGGAATGTGAGACCCCGTATATGTATAGTTAGGTATATAGGAACATGGGAATGTAAATAAAATCATAAGTATGATGATACATTGTAATGTGAAGTATATGCAATGTAAGTTCATAAGATTATGTACGCACTTGTAATAAGAATTGTAATTATAAGTACAAGCTGCACTATGAATGAGTAGGAAGAAATAAACTTGAACACGAGAAGAATGTGATCGAAATGAAATATGAGTAGTATAGTTAAATGGAAGAAAAGATCTACATAAGTGTATATTTCCATTCGAGTAATATCGTGTATATTTGGTTATACAAAGATTTCCCACAAGTTTTAAAATATATCAAGTGGGATGGGATGACATTTTTAAGTCTCAAGGAGCGATGAATGAGGAAAGGACTATGAAGGTAAATTGAGGAAGTCTTGAAGGGAGTTGTTGCAGAAAAACTGCAGAAAATCTAGAATTTGTGAAGGCCAGATCGATCTCATAGGATGAGAGATCGATCTGGGAGAGCCAAAATGCTCTTATATGAGTAATGGAAGGGAACAGATCGATCTCCAAAGGAAGCAGATCGATCTCTTTAGCTCTCGGGTTGGAAGCAAATCGATCCCCCCTAAGACCAGATCATCTCCTTAAGCTTCTGTTCGACAGCAGATCGATCTCCAGTCTCGACAGATCGATCTCCTGCCTTTAAAATGCCTTAGAAAAGAGGAATTTTCAGAGGATCAGATCGATCTCCACCCAAGGAAGATCGATCTCATCAAGTCAAAACTATAAATAGGAGCAGTTGGATCTGCAGAATTTCAGGATAAACCATTTCCTCTCACTTCAACTCAAAGAAAACTAGCTTTCTCACTCCTAAATCCAGCCATTTTCAGTGAGATTTAAGGAGAGTCTATTAGAGACAAAGTTGTTCACGACAAAGAGAAGAACAACATAGTCTAGAGGCATTTCCCCATTTGATGGATTGAAGAAATAAAGGGCAATCCTAATTGGAGCAAGAGGAAATCCAATTAGGTAAGTTCTAATGCACAAATCCAAGTACATTGGTTTAGTTAATGATTATAAAGATATTTGGGTGTGTATATTGTGGATAGAACTACCTAGAATGGTATGAAAAGAATATAACTTAGAAATAGTCAAGTGTGAGAAAGTGGAGTGTGGAAGTGTTTATGATGAATGAGATATCTTGAGTGGAGGAACATGTTGTGGGAATAATTTGGGCATATTAATATTGGGATAAAATTGTGAGATTTACCACAAGGGGTAAAACGTATATTTAAGGCATTGGATAAATGCTTAATTGAACAAGAGTTAGAAACGTTATCTCGAGTGTTTGATGGATGAATTTCAGTTTCGGATGATACACCGGAGTAAGTCGAGAGGAGAACGCGAGAAGCATAAAGGCGGATAGTTGCACACAAGTAAAGCGAGGTAAGGGACTGTGTGTTAGCTATAGAGATGTTCGTGCATATTTTACAGCAATTTCATAGATATATTGCTAGAACTAGTACGATATTATAATTCTATGAAATGATATGGAAGCATGAAAAGTACTATGATGTATATATGTATTGAGAAATGGGATAGGGTAAGGAAACAGCATGATATGCATGTTTTCAATGTTTTTTTTTTAATTTACATTGATCTTGATGATTGAGAAATGTTGATGATAGGTTGGCTAATTTTACATGTTTTAGCATGAAGAGGCATGCTGTATGAATGAACATGTTTTGAGTTTTAAAAAGAGAAAATAGCCATCTATCAGTTTTGAGATGAGATTTGGTGTTGAAGCGATAGCTCACACCCGTTTTAATGCCTTGATGTACCGTGCGGGAGTTTTAACTCGCGCGAGGGTTTTGAGAAAGTGCGGGAACTTTGCTCGCACCTGTTTTGTTGAGTTGAGGTAAACCTGGGGGTCTGGGACCCAAGGGGATACCAGCTGACGGCCATTTGAATGGGCTGGACCTTAACGATAGATCGTACCGCGCTGGAGCTTTACATTGACTGTGTGTCACGCTGCTTGCTCGCCTGGTATATGAGACATGGTTTAGGATGAAAAGTCCATCGGAGTTGGAGTATGGACTTGGGTCCATGGTCGTACGTAGAACAGTGTAGTTATCCGTTGGTATACTATGTACCGTGCTGGGTGCACATGAGTACGAGTATCGCGTAGATGACACACGACGTATCTTCACCGTGAGTATACGAGGAGATGAGGTGGATTGAGATGAGCCGGAGGGCAGGACTGACCCATTCCCCTTCAGGCGAAGTGATGCCCTGTGCACACCTGATCAGTGAGGCCTGGGATCACTGACTATGGCCATATGTCGTGGATATTTGATTGCCGAAAATTTCATGCCTGTCTCAGAGATTCAAGAAACAGAGATAATCTCAGAAAAGAAAGAGATTTTGTGTTTTGATAAATCTCTAATTTCCCATTCGTGCCGTGAGGGCAATATTTATGAGCATGTTTTAAATGGAAGCTTGATATTTGATTTACACGAAAATGCTATTGAGAAATATATGTTTAAATGCATTTTTCGTATGATATATCCATTTAGAACAAAAACATGGTTTTGGTTTATGTATGCATGGGCTATGTAGGTAGTACGATATCTACCTGCTAGCATACATTTCCTTACTGAGCTGTGGTTTGCTCATCCCACTATTTTCCCCCTCCAGGTACTGAGAAGTAAGAGAACGATGGTCTCTAGGTCTTTTGTGTTGAACAGCTCCCACAATTCCGTAAAGGTATAGGATTTGTATACACGAGTATTTTGTATCTAATTTATCGTATTGCACAGTTATATCTTTGAATTGTAAACAGTATTATGGGGATGATATGTAAGCACATGGTATTTATACAATTGATTTTGTATATTTACACACACACCTGGGAGTGTGAATTAAGATTTAAATTTTCCGCTGTAAATGAATGAATTTTAGTAATTGCATCTTCTCACAGCCCAACCGTAGTAGAGAATGTATGGATTGAAGGGTTCCCAGAAGTGGGGTGTGACAGGTTTGGTATGTCCTCCATATCCGGATGTGTCTTGTCCAAATCCACCACATAAGCAATTAAACCTTCAAAACAACATTCAAGTCATTTATACCAATGTACTTTACTTGTCATAAAATTCAAGATTTTATTACTTCTCTAAAATCTTTCAACACATTCTTCGGGTAGAGAAAATGTAATAGACTTAATGTGACAGTCTAAGACAGCATGATTGGTAGCTAACCAATCCATTCCCAAGATTACATCAATATCATACATATTCAACAAGATTAAGTTAGCTGTCGTACACTTATCTCCTACCCTCACCTTACAATCTCTATACACTTGTTCAGCCAATTGACTAACTCTTATTGGAGTACTTATCAACAAAGTTCCATTTAAGCGTGTGGGTTCTACAAATCCCATTAACCTTGATGCACATGCAGGTGATATGAAGGAATGTGTAGCACCAGAATCAAACAAAGCTATAGCTTCCAAATTGAAAATCAAGATCGTACCTTTTATTACCTTCAAAGAGGTATTTGCTGATGCCTGGTCTATCGCATATACCCTGCCTTGGCCCACAACTTGCTTCCCTTTTTCTTCAGTTATGGCTCTCTTCCTTGTAGGAGGTGTAACTGTAGGAACTCTCTCTAGCTCCTTACCCCTCTGTGAAACTACCTTAACTACCTCTAAACATTCCTTTGCATAATGTCCAAACTTACCATATCTGAAGCATCATCTACCCTGAAGATGACAGGGCCTACCACCATGATATTGGTCGCATATTCTGCACTGATCAGTAGTCGACCGAGGTCCACCAATCACTATACCTCTAGCTGGTGTCTGAGTCGGAGGCATAAAAGGTTCAGTTGACTTTTTTTGCAACTCATCTGTCTCTCTCCAACGTTTACTCATAAATCTCAGACCAAATTTGGCACTCTTGCCATCTCCTAGCTTCCTCGGACCCTTGTCCTTACCTCAATTGAATTCAGAAATCTGTAGGTCATAATCCTACTCACACAATTGAGCTCGTCGCACAGCCTCTTTATATGTAACGACATCAAACGGGGCCAGCTTAGCTCGAATCGAATGCCTCAGTCCATCCACAAATCTACGGACTCTGATAGCTTCACTCCTTATAGAGTCTAGATCATACCGGCCCAATAAAGTGAATAGTGACTCGTACTCATCTACCGTTCGATTCCCTTGAGTGAGATTCAAAAATTTCATCTGCAACCTACGTTGAGCAGTATCTGGGATGTAATGCTCTCTGAAAGCACCCAAAAACATATCCCACGTGATAGCCATACCCTGAGCTCTCAAAATAGGCCTGGTGGACTTCCACCAGTGCTCAGCTTCGCCTATCAGTGCAAAGGCAGCAAGCCCTACTCTCTCTGTAGCCGAACATCTACAGAAGTCAAACAACTTCTCCATCTGACTGATCCAATCCTCAGCCACTGCCGGATCCTTTACCCTGCTAAAAAGAATGAGGCTTAAAATTCATGGAATGCCTTAACCTTTCCATATCACAGTCATATCCATACCCCAAATCATCATCATCACACTGTTGTGGGGCTACTGGAGGAGGTACTGGTCGAATATGGGGATCTCGTGGCCTAACCTATTCAGGTCGTGCAGGTGCAACATCCTCAGGTTCAGGTGTAGCTACTGGGAGATTTGGTGCAGCCTGTCCCGATGTACCAGGTGTACCCTCAAACCTAGCCATAATTTGACCCATCATGGTCATCATAGTGCGCATGTCTTCCTCTAATCGGGTTATCCGAGGATCGAAAGCCTCTATCTGTTCTAGGGGCTTATGACTAAAGGACGATCTACTGTGCCTCTTAGTCCTGTCATTACGTTCTTGAGCTCTCGAGCTCTCTCCCCTCTTACGGTGTCTCTTAGGCATAACTCACTAGCCTGATAACTTCCTGCATTTACAATAAACTTTTAATTGACTACCAGCTCCGTATACATATTTGTATCTAAATATCGCACAGTAACTTGGGGATGTATGTTTCTTAGTCCTAAACATCGACTCACATCAGACCAACCACACTCTGATACGAAATCTGTCACACCCCACTTCCGGGTGCCCTTTATCCATAATACACTACTACGGTTGGGCTGTGAGACGATGCAATTACTAAAATTTCATTACATTTACAGCGGAAATATTAAACTTTAATTCACACTCCCAAGTGTGTGTGTAAATATAAAAATTTAATTATATAATAATATCTTTACATAACATCCCCCATACCACTGTTTACATTCTCGATTTGTAACTGTACGATACAATATATTAGATACAAAATACTCGTGTGTATACAAATCTTATACCTTTGCAACTGGTGGGAGCTGTCCAACACAAAAAGATCCAGAGACCACTGCACTGCCTTACTTCTCAGTATTTGGAGGGGGAAAAGTGTCATGACCCAAATTACCTAAAAATCAGAGTAATTTTTTTGCTTTTTCATTTATTATTTAATTCTTACCTTTCTCTCATCGTGACCATCCTACAACACAGTTGGGCTATGATTCAGTGTTAGTCACCTCTCACCTATTTACCATTCCATTTCCATAATTACATTCACATATCAGAGTTTACTATCTTTTGACTTTAACTAAGTACATACACAATGGTATTTACATAACCTTACATCCCCGACATCATATACGTTTACAGTACTGTGCATTTACATATTTAGATACAAAAACATACAAATGTGTATACCTGTTTCTCGATGGGAAGCAGTGAATACCAAGATGCAAGTCCTCAGCCGCTTACAAATTACTGTGAGTGCTTTGAAAAGATGGGAAAATAGGGGGGTGAGCAAACCACACGCTTAATAAGGCAATTATGCAAATAAGTAAATAGCTCTACTATCTACATGCTCATATTGCCATGCCCTTAAAATCCATTTCCTTTCATTAAAATCTCAAACACAAAATCATGTATTTCATCTGACATATTTTATAAAACTGTTCGTGCATATATAAATCATACTACTTATGCATCAATAGCATTTTATGTGACATCAGTAAATCATACTTAGTATAAATTAAATCAAAATCATGCATTATTTCATGTGATATAAAACAAATCATGAGATACAATCATTTCATGAATTTATCATTAAGCATGAAAAACTCATCATGCTACTGCATTTGAATCATTTCATTTAAAATGCAGTATAAACTAATCCTTTCGGGTCAATTATCTCATAAAACAATTCATTAAAATTCATTATAAAACTTCGGTTATAAAACCACCCTTCTTTCAGGGTCACATATCATAAAATCATAAAATTGGGGGCCTGACCCCTCCCTCGGGTCTACCCTGGTATATCGACCAATAGTTATATCATGTGAGACAAGTAGGTGACTATCAGTAACAACATAGGACTATGGCCATAACTTCGTGATCCCTGGCAACATGGTACCTAGTGTCCGAGGTATCACACCTGAAACGGGAGGTGGGTCGGTCCTACCCGCCAGAACAGCATAACATCAGGATTGCGAGGTCAAGGCTTGCTGCCTCTTGGCTAATGCCACTCCACTCCAACAATCCCCACGGTACAACGTACTCCGAGTGACATACACTGTACAACATACTCCGTGAACCCAAGCTCAATTAGGGGTGCCTGCAATAGGTCTTATCCATTCATATCATCTTTGTCTCACTATACACGTGTGAGCATATCATCTCACTGTGATACACAGTCTATAGGAGGCTCCAACACGGCTATATGCATGTCATATAAATCCCTGTGCGAGCGAAGCTCCAACATGGCTCCATACATATTCATCATATCAAAAATTCTCGTACGAGAGGAGCTCTAGCACGGTGTCATAAAAATCAGTAAAATCTGTGTACGAGTAGCACTCCAGTACGACTTTAAAATGAGTTATAAATCCATATAAAATCATGTATGAGCAATGCTCCAACACAGTTTATGCATCAATAAATCAAATCGCGCGCGAGTTACACTCCAGCACGGCTTTATGCATAAATAAATCAAATCTCGCGAGTTACACTCCAGCACGGCTTTTATGCAATTATCATATCAAAACTGGATACGAGCTAGGCTCCAGCACCTCTCATGCATGTCAAATCATTAAAACTAGTGCGAGCAATCGCTCCAGCACCTTTTTATGCATATTCAGTCAAAACAGTCAAAACAGAGTGCGAGCTAGGCTCTATCACCTCTCATGCATTTCACAATAATAAAATCAATGCGAGCAACCGCTCTAGCACATTTCATGCATATGATGTCACACAAGTCAGTGCGAGCAACTGCTCAAGCACATTTATGCACACCCACAAACGCAGATATAGTGCGAGCTATGTGCCGGCACTATCTGTTTCCATATAAACTTGATAGTTGGCCTATTTTCCAAAGGATTTTCATTTAAATATAAATAACACTTACATAGTGTTATCTTGTGAAATTTATGCAATTACTGGCCAATCTATCGATTTACTTTGCTTAAAAACCAATTAAAATTCCTTAATTCAGAAAATTCCTTAAATCCTGCATTTTATGCATGTCATGCTTTCACCATCCTTAGGTGAACTTCCCTCAATAGGGGTAAAATAGACTTTTACCTATTCCGAGTCCTTAAAATCTTTAAACCATTTTTAGGACCTTTATACATAATCAGGGTATACATACATATTCAGTGTACAAAAAAGCTATTAAAATACACCTAGCTACCTCTAGCTACTTACACAATTCTCTTACCTCATTTTTTCTGTACAGTCTGACCTTTTCCACTGATGACTCGTCACGCAGTCCGATTTGCTCTCAATCAAATCTTCGGAAGTGCGGATAAATATTCATCAGGTCAAATACAATACAATTAATTTTATTTCATATTTTTTGGGCTTAATTAAATCATTGGGTCCGTTTACCCATATTGGGCTCGATTGTACCATAATGGGCCTTAAGCCCGTTTTCTACTTATTAATCACATCATCGAGGCTTATTGGGCTCATTGGGCCCATCAATATTTATTGAGCCTCGTTCTAAATTCTCTCATAGCTTAAAGAATTATTTACGACAATTTATCCCAATTTCTAGAATTAATTCATTTAATGCAAAAATTAAATCCGTAATTTATGCGATAATTTCTAACACGCATAACGATGCAAAATTGTCGTAAATAAGGGTTACTTACACGATATTCCATGATCATACACAAACCGAGGTTGTCTCAAGCTCTCGTTTGACCCCAATTATCGAGCTACACAATTTAATATTTTTTTGGGTAAATTTTCAGTCGGATATTAATCAAATTAAATATTTCAAAATTTAAATCGGTCAATTCGACAGCTTACCGACTTACCTGTAGCTCGATTGCATCACTGTGATTTTTTCCAATTTTTCCTCTTTTCTTTTTCCCCTTTTTCTCTTTCTTTTCTTTTCTTTTTAGCTGAACCGGTTCGATCTGGTTCAACCCGGTTCAGACCGGTTCGATCCAGCGGTTCAGGCGTCATTTCGCCATTTCGACGCCATCCAGTCGATTCTAGGGCCGTTTTCGGTGCCGTTTGGCGTGCCATCGCCTCGACTTCCATAATCGGGCATCGGTGTGGCTCGAATCGACCCCTATGGCCGCCGATCGAAGCTTCTCTCTCGCGGCATCTCCTTCCATTTTCGGCGTGATTTCGACTTCTCCACGGCGCGTCTTGGCCGCTGATGGTTCGCCTGAGGTCAGGCTGCCTTCGTTGACCCTCGCCGGCCCCTCAGTCCCGCCGGTGGTCGTCAGATCGGAGGGATTTGGTTCCCTCGATTCGCCGCCCACGTTTTCGCCATTTTCTTTTCTGTTTCCTTTTTTTCAATCTTTCGCGATTTCCAATTTCGTTTTTTTTCATTTACTTATTTTATTTATAATTTATTTTTAGTAATAATTTATTCATTAAAATATTATTAAAAATCCAAAATATGCCAAAAAAATTCTAAAAAAATTCTATTTTATTCATTTATTCAATAATTGAATTTCTCAGTATTATTTTGTCTTTCGAGAAAATTTTTCGAATACTTTCGGGATTATTTTTCGAAGTGAAAATTCTGATTTATTCAAATAAATTCATATCTTGATCGATTTAACCCGAAATTTAATTATTTCTTCGTTATTGATCAAGATTTCTCAATCCTTTATTTTTAATTAAATTTTCTTATCCCGATTACTACCGAATTTTGGTTTTTTAACCATTTTACCCTTCACGTGTTCGGGAATACCATTTCAATCCTTTTGCATTTTTCATTTCGTGTTTTAATTAAAATCGGGTCTTACAATCTCCCTCACTTAAGAAATTTGGTCCTCCAAATTAGAACCAAGTCAAATGGGTCCATAAACAACTCCGGGTACGTCTATTACATCATACTCTTTAATTCTCATGTAACTTTTTCTGGAGTGTAATACTACCAAAGGACTTTGACTAGGGAGATCGTCTTAAACCTCAACACCTTCTCCTTCCTGTTTAATACCCGAATCGATTTTTCAATCATACGTTATACTTTCATTGAGCTAAGTTGTTGGAGCTCATATCCGATCACATATGCTGGGTCCGGATATTATTTCTGAAGCATCAAAAGATGGGACACATTGTGGATGTCTGCTAATTCAAGTGGTAACACCAACCTACAAGTCTTATCTCCCACTTTGTCCAAACTCTTAAAGGATTCAATCAATACTGATTCACCCTCGGTGAATTCCAATTGTTTTCTGTCTCTTGTCAGCATAGTCTTTCTGTCTGCTCTGAGGTGTTCTTAATTTCTCACAAATCAACTGAACATCCTCAGAGGTTTGTCTTACCAATTAGGAAGCAATTCTCTATCTGTCACCCACTTCTTCTTATCTAAGTCGGGGAATAACCCCTACGGCCATATAATGCCTCATATAAAATGTTATCCCGATACTTGAGTGACAACTGTCATTATTAGCGAATTCGATTAGTAATAACTGATCATCCCAGGAGCTTATCAAATCAATGGCACACTCTCTTATCATATCCTCTAGAACCTGTGCAGCCCTTTCTGACTGACCATCTGTTTGAGGATGAAAAACTGTGCTAATACACAATCGGGTTCCCATAGCTTCCAAAAACAATATTCCCAAAAATGGGAAGTGAAACGGGAATCCCTATATGATATTATGCTCACTGGAATGCTACATAATGTTCCACAATTTTCCTTACATATAAATTCGTCTACACACTCAGAGTATCTGCGGATTTCCATAGTCAGAAGGTGGGTAGACTTAATCAATCTATCGACTATCACCCAGATAGCCTCGTGAGTCATTCGGGTCCTCTATAACCCATCACAAAATTCATGGTAACTTGTTCCCATTTTCGTGTCAATATAGGTAGAGGCTGCAATAACCTTGCAGACTTCTATTGCTCTACCTTAATCTACTGACATACAAGGCACTTTTTCACAACTCTACAATATTTCTTTTCATATCTGACCACCAATACCCTTTTCAAAAATTTTGATATATTTATTATTTTTCAGATGCACTGTAAACCCCGAAGAGTGAGCTTTTGTCAATAACATTATCTCATCAACTATGGTCCTAGGGAGCACTTATACTGTCTCTGAACCTTTGTAAGTCATCATCACTCACTGTGAACTCTGTCACTATACCCTTTTGAATCTGACCCACACTATCGATAGCATGCCGATCATCACGCTAAGCCTGGTAAATTCGGTCACTCAAATCCGGTTCTAACCTCAGGCTAGCTGTCACAAAATCACCGTCATCATCAGAAGGGATCACATCACTACTGAGGCTCACAACTGCTCTAGCAGCTCACGGTCCCTTACCATCATATGTAATACCATCCTGATGCTCTTTTCTGTTCAAGGCATTAGCCATTACATTAGCTTTTCCTAGGTGGTACAATTTTCACAATTATAATCCTTAGAAGCTCTAACCTTCTTGGTTATCTCATATTCTACTCTTTTTGTGAACACAGATACTCGGGGCTTTTACGATCAGTGCATGTCCAAAATTTCTTACCATTTAAGTGGTGGCGCCATACTTTCAGTGTAAACGCTACGGCTGCCAACTCTAAATCATGGGTCGGATAGTTTCTCTCATGGTCCTTGAACTATCTGAATCCATAAGCAACTACCTTCCCATTTTACATTAATACACAGCCCAATCCTTATTTTGAGGTATCCATACACACTGAAACCTCTTGAGCTGTTGGTTATGAACTAGTCCAACTATCAAGTTTATATGGAAACAGATAGTGCCGGCACATAGCTCGCACTATATCTGCGTTTGTGAGTGTGCATAAACGTGCTTGAGCGATTGCTCACACTGACTTGTGTGGCATCATATGCATGAAATGTGCTAGAGTGGTTGCTCGCACTGATTTTATTATTGTGAAATGCATGAGAGGTGCTGGAGCCTAGCTCACACTCTGTTTTGACTGTTTTGACATGTTTTGACTTGTTTTGACCTAATATGAATAAACGTATAATGTCATTTCGAAATCGCTTCCGTTCAAGGTACTAACCCGCGTCATTTTCTTTTTCTTATATTAACGGCTTTTATAAAATTTTAATTTTTAAACCTTCATGATTAATCAAATTCTATATTTCTTTATCGTACCAGTAAAGGTACCCAAATTTTAAATGTATATATTACGACTGTCGATTTTAATTTATAGGTTACGTGTGCGCTTATCGACGCTGTCAAGTCTTCAGGCGGAGAAGTATTTTGAAATACCTTTATAATCCCTCAAACTTGACCACATGGACTGGGTGTAGATATATCCACCCCTTATACTTGGTCGATATTCATATCCACTACATATCGCTTAGTCCAAATTACTTTACATATAAAAGATATTCTTACCTTGCTTACGCCTCTTATTCCAATATATCTCGTATTCAGGATCTATCACATCTCGTCCGTACAACCATGCACTCCTTTAATTACGATTGCTACACCCCTTTTTATAACTTACAATCCTTATACCCATATTCAGTTAGTGAAAATTAGCTAACTAGCATCATCTTGCCTAAGGGTACAGGCTTCACATATTTTCTTAGCTTATAAGCAACTGAATGCGGTATGAATAAATGCGTGGCACCAGGATCCATTAAAATAATTACTTCATTATTCACAACCAGTGTGGTATCTTCCATCACATCTGATGAAACATCAATAGTGTCCTGGTCCAAGGCATACACTCGCCCTTGTCAAACATCTTATTTTCGTGGTATCTACCACACATCCTACACTGTTTACACTGCTACGGAGCAGGTTGGGGTCCCCAAATCATAATACCTCTCAAAAGTGCTGCAATTGGATACACTGGGGTTTTACCAATCATCTTACCCCATGACTCATCAACTCTAATCTTTTACCAAACTACATTTTTCCCGTTCTGACATCTTTGTCATCCTCTATTCTCTTTTGTCTCTATTTTGGCCCTTATTACCTTTCCCAATCTCAGAAGCGTGCAACTCATTATCTTATTCACACAATTGTAGTCTGTGCACTGCCTCGGCATAGGTAGTGATATCTAAGGGCTAATCGGACTCTAATCGACAATCTGAGCCCTTCCATGAACTTTCAGACATTTCGACTCTCACTGTTCTAGTGTCGGAGTCATATCTGCCCAGGAATATGAACTGATATTTATACTCGTTAATCAACCAATTCCTCTAGGTCAGAGTAAAGAATATTATCAGTAATTTCTTTTAAACAATATCTGGGATATTCTGTCATCGGAATACATTTAGAAATATTTTCCAAATCCATTCTGGATGTTTAACTTTTAAGATGGGTCGAGCGGATTTCCATCAATACTCCGACTCGCCCTTAAATCCCATGCAAACTCTGAACAATTAGATCGCAAAATATTCTTCACACTCCGTTCCATCCTCGCCAAAAGTGTTTCAATATTGTCCGATCTCTCTGTCGGACTCTGTCCGATATCTCTGTTGGACTCTATGGGGCATACTCAATACCAGCCTCCACGTCAATCTCATCTTGAGTCTCATGTGGCAACTCAATACAACTCTCGGGCCTACCTCTATGGCCTCAAGCTCGTGTACTCGCCCTTTTACCATAGCGGCTATCAGTTAATGAGTCTATTCTTGCATCTAAAACCAAATTCTTAGCTGCACTTCCATCTCGATACACACAATTGTATCTAAACAATGCACAATACATGAGGATGTAAGCTTCCTTAACCACTAACACCGACTCATATCAGGCCAACTCCGCTCTGATACCATTAAACTTGTCACGACCCAAATTACCTAAAAATCAGAGTAAATTTTTTGTTTTTTCATTTATTATTTAATTCTTACCTTTCTCCCATCGTGACCATCCTACAACACAGTTGGGCTATGATTCGGTATTAGTCACCTCTCACCTATTTACCATTCCATTTCCATAATTACATTCACATATCAGAGTTTACTATCTCTTGACTTTAACCAAATACATATACAATGGTATTTACATAACCTTACATCCCCGACATCATATACGTTTACAATGCTGTGCATTTACATATTTAGATACAAAAACATACAAATGTGTATACCTGTTTCTCGATGGGAAGCAATGAATACCAAGATGCAAGTCTTCAGCCGCTTACAAATTACTGTGAGTGCTCTGAAAAGATGAGAAAATAAGGGGGTGAGCAAACCACACGCTCGGTAAGGCAATTATGCAAGTAAGTAGATAGCTCCACTATCTACATGCTCATAATGCCATGCCCTTAAAATCCATTTCCTTTCATTAAAATCTCAAGCACAAAATCATGTATTTCATCATGACATATTTTATAAAACTGTTCGTGCATATATAAATCATACTACTTATGTATCAATAGCATTTTATGTGACATCAGTAAATCATACTTAGCATGAATTAAATCAAAATCATGCATTATTTCACGTGATATAAAACAAATCATGAGATACAATCATTTAATGAATTTATCATTAAAGCATGGAAAACTCTTCATGCTACTGCATTTAAATCATTTCATTTAAAACGCAGTATAAACTAACCCTTCCGCGTCAATCATATCATAAAACAATTCATTAAAATTCATTATAAAACTTTGGTTATAAAACCACCCTTCTTTCAGGGTCACATATCATAAAATCATAAAATCGGGGGCCTGACCCCTCCCTCGGGTCTACCCTGGTCTATCGACCAATAGTTATATCATGTGAGACAAGTAGGTGACTATCAGTAACAACATAGGACTATGGCCATAACCTCGTGATCCCTGGCAACACGGTACCTAGTGTGCGGGGTATCACACCTGAAACGGGAGGTGGGTCGGTCCTACACGCCAGAACAGCACAACATCAGGATTGCGAGGGTAAGGCTTGCTACCTCGTGGCTAATGCACTCCACTCCAATAATCCCCACGGTACAGCGTACTCTGAGTGACATACACGGTACAACGTACTCCATGAACCCAAGCTCAGTCAGGGGTGCCTGCAATAGGTTTTATCCACCCATATCATCTCTGTCTCAGTATACACGTGTGAGCATATCATCTCACTGTGATACACAGTCTACAGGAGGCTCCAACACGGCTATATGCATGTCATATAAATCCCTGTGTGAGTGAAGCTCTAGCACAGCTCCATACATATTCATGTTATCAGAAATTCTCGTGCGAGCAAAGCTCTAGCACGATGTCATAAAAATCAGTAAAATCTGCGTATGAGTAGCACTCCAGTACGACTTTAAAATGAGTTATAAATCCATATAAAATCATGTACGAGCAATGCTCCAACACAGTTTATGCATCAATAAATCAAATCGCGCGCGAGTTACACTCCAGCACGGTTTTATGCATAAATAAATCAAATCTCATGCGAGTTACACTCCAGCACGGCTTTTATGCAATTATCATATCAAAACTGGATACGAGCTAGGCTCCAGCACCTCTCATGCATGTCAAATCATTAAAACTAGTGCGAGCAAACGCTCTAGGCAGATATAGTGCGAGCTATGTGCCGGCACTATCTGTTTCCATATAAACTTGATAGTTGGCCCATTTTCCAAAGGATTTTCATTTAAATATAAATAACACTTATGTAGTGTTATCTTGTGAAATTTATGCAATTACTGGCTAATCTATCGATTTACTTTGCTTAAAAACCAATTAAAATTCCTTAACTCAAAAAATTCCTTAAATCATGCATTTCATGCATGTCATGCTTTCACCATCCTTAGGTGAACTTCCCTCAATAGGGGTAAAATAGACTTTTACATATTCTGAGTCTTTAAAATCTTTAAACCATTTTTAGGACCTTTAGACATAATCAGAGTATACATACATATTCAGTGTACAGAAAAGCTATTAAAATACGCCTAGCTACCTCTAGCTACTTACACAATTCTTTTACCTTATTTTTCTGTACAGTCTGAACTTTTCCACTAATGACTCATCACGCAGTCCGATTTGCTCCCAATCAAATCTCCAGAACTGCGAATAAATATTCATCAGGTCAAATACAATACAATTAATTTTATTTCATATTTTTTGGACTTAATTTAAATCATTGGGCCCGTTTACCCATATTGGGTCCGATTGTACCATAATGGGCCTTAATCGACCTTAAGCCCGTTTTCTACTTATTAACCACATCATCGAGGCCTATTGGACTCATTGGGCCCATCAATATTTATTGAGCCTTATTCTAAATTCTCTGATAGCTTAAAGAATTATTTAAGACAATTTATCCCAATTTCTAGAATTTAATTCATTTAATGCGAAAATTAAATCCGTAATTTATGCGATAATTTCTAACACGCATAACGATACAAAATTGTCGTAAATAAGGGTTACTTACATGATATTCCATGATTGTACACAAATCGAGGCTGTCTCGAGCTCTCATTTGATGCCAATTGTCGAGCTACAGAATTTAATATTTTTTCGGGTCAATTTCTAGTCGGATATTAATCAAATTAAATATTTTAAATTTTAAATCAGTCAATTCAATCGCTTACCGACTTACCCGTAGCTCGATTGCATCACTGGGATTTTTCCCCAAATTTTCCTCTTTTCTTTCCCCCTTTTTCTCTTTCTTTTCTTTTCTTTTTGGCTGAACCAGTTCGGTCCGGTTAAACCCAGTTCATACCGGTTCGGTCCAGCGGTTTAGTCCGGTTCGACCGATTTAGGCATCATTTTACCGTTTCGACGCCGTCCGACCGATTCTCGAGCCGTTTTCGGTGCCGTTCGGCGTGCCATCACCTGGGCTTCCATAATCGGGCCTCGGTGTGGCTCAAATCGGCGTCGATGGCTGCCGATCGAAGCTTCTCTCCCGCGACATCTCTCTCCATTTTCGGCATGATTTCGGCTTCTCCACTGCTTATCTTGGCCATTGATGCTTCGCCTGAGGTCAGGCTGCCTTCGTCGACCCTCGCCAGACCCTCAGTCCAGCCGGTGGTCATCACATCAGAGGGGTTTGGTTCCCTCGGTTCGGTTCGCCACCCACATTTTCGCCATTTGCTTTTCTGTTTCCTTTTTTTCAATCTTTCGCGATTTCCAATTTCGTTTTTTTCATTTACTTATTTTATTTATAATTTATTTTTAATAATATTTTATTCATTAAAATATTATTAAAAATCCAAAATATCCCAAAAAATTCTAAAAAAATTTTATTTTATTCATTTATTCAATAAATGAATTTCTCGGTATTATTTCGTCTTTCGGGATTATTTTTCGAAGTGAAAATTTCTATTTATTTTAATAAATTCATATCTTGGTCAATTTAACCCGAAATTTAAATATTTCTTCGTTATTGATTAAGATTTCTCAATCCCTTATTTTTAATTAAATTTTCTTGTCACGATTACTACAGAATTTTGGTCTTTTGATCGTTTTACCCTTCACATTTTTGGGAATACCATTTCAATCCTTTTGCATTTTTCATTTCGTGTTTTAATTAAAATCGGGTCTTACAAAAAGTAGTGGGATGAGCAAACCACAGCTCAGTAAGGAAATGGATGCTAACAGGTAGATATTGTACTATCTACATAGCCCATGCATGCATAAACAAAACCATGTTTCAATGTAAATGGAAATATTACTAGAAAATGTATTCAAACATTCATTTCTCATATAAGAATTTTCATGAAAATATGTATACGATATTCCCATTGAAAACATGTCATAAACAGTGCTATTGTAGCACGAGTATTCAAATCGAGAGATTTATCAAATCACAAACTCGCTTTGCTTTTCTCAAATCATTTCTTTTCTGAGTTTCTCGATTTCTCGTATCTCTAAGACAGGCATGGAATTTTCGGCAATCTAATATCCACAAGATATGGCCATAGTCAGTGATCCCATGCCTCACTGATCAGGTGTGCACAGGGTATCACTTCGCCTGAAGGGGGATGGGTCAGTCCTACCCTCCGGCTCATCTCAATCAACCTCATCTCCTTATATACTAACGGTATAAGGTACGCCATGTGTTATCTACGCAATACTCGTACTCACGTGCACCCAGCACAGTACATGGTATACCAACAGACAGCTACATAGTTTTACGTACGACCGTGGACCTAGTCCATCTACCAACTCCAATGGACTTTTCATCCTGAACCATGTCTCATATACCAGGCGAGCAATCAGCGTGACACACAGTCATCGCAAGGCTCCAACACAGTATGATTTACCGTTAAGGCCTAGCCCATTCCAAGGCCGTCGACTGGCATCCCCTTGGGTCCCAGAGCCCCAGGTTTACCTCAACTCAGTAAAAATGGGTGCGAGCAGTGCTCCAGTACTTTTTTCCAAACCATCGTGCAAGTTAAACTCTAGCACGACACATCGAAAGCATAGAAACATCAGCATGGTTTATCAAAACATGCAGACGTATGCGAGTGAAACTCCAGCATAGTCAAAGTCATTAAAAGGGTGTGAGCTAGAGCTCCAACACCAATCTCATCTCAAATCCGATAGGTGGCTATTTTCTCTTTTAAAAACTCAAAACTTGTATATTTACGTAGCATGCGGTCCCATGCTAAACATGTAAAATTAGCCAGTCTGCCTATTATCATTTCTCAATCTCAAAATCAGTATATGGATGAGAAAACATCAATACATCATACATAGATGTAAAATCATTAAAAAACATGCATGTCGGGCTATTTTTCCTACCCACATCCCATTTTCACTATATATATATGTATAATACATTTCATGCTTTCATATCGATTTTCATAGCTCAATAGCTAAACATACCATTTCTAGCATCGTAGCTACTCAAATGCAGTAAAATACGTACAAATACCTCTATCGCTAACACATAGTCCCTTACCTCGAATCTCACTCGTATTTCCTCTGTCACGTTTACTCCGTTCGCGATCCGGTTAGTCGTGTTTCACGTATTCTAAGCTATACATATAAATCATCAAGTTATTTTCTGTTTCATCTTCTAAACATACACATTTCACTTATTTGACTATTCATACTCCTCAAACCCTTAAATCATATTCCACTCTTCCACAAATATCATTTTACCATCTTTTAATCTTTCCATCACTTTTCCATGGATTTTCTCTTTATAAATCTCCCTTAATATTAGTCACCCATCACTACATTCATCATTTCTATCCACATTTCACATATCATTCAACCCACAGATATCTAGAAACCATATTTAGAAGCTTGAAGGTTGAAGAGCTTACCCTTTTTCTTAGTCAAACTTGTGGTAGCCATAACTCCTTCTCTTGATCACACCAATGTGGGATTTTTGGGTATGTTGCTTCAAGAAACAACTTTTCCTTCTTGAGCTTCTTCCAAAACTGGCTGGAATGTAGTGATCTTTAGAGTGAGAAAGCTTGGGTCTTGAGAGAAAATGGCAGGTGAGGTTTGGTGAGAGGGAAAAATATGAGTTTTTAAGTCAAATCTCAAGCCTTTTTTTATAGATGCAGGCATATGAGATCGATCTGGTCCTTGTAGAGATCGATCTCTGTAAGGTTTGGTAGTCCTTTTTACCAAACGCAACCACTACCAGATCGATCTACTTCCTTGATGAGATCAATCTGTCAAAGGTAAATTTTCCTCTTGGAGATCGATCTACCCCTTGTAGGAGATCGACCTGCTCTTTACAGAACCCTTAAGGAGATCGTTTTGTTGAGTCCTGAGATCAATCTGTCTCAAACAGAGAGTTAAGGAGATCGATCTGCTTGCCTTAAGAATCGATCTTCTCCTTACAGAATGCTTAGAAGATCGATCTGGCTCTATTGGAGATCGATCTGTCCTGCTCCATAGCTCAAAATGAGATTATTTTGGCTCTTCCAGATCGATCTTTCATCCTATGAGATCAAACTAACCTTCATATTTTCCAGTTTCCCTATAGTTTTTCTGCAGTAATTTCACTCAAGACATCTTAAATTTGTTGCCATAGTCATTTTCTCATTCAATCATCTTTGAGACTTGAAAATGACATCCTTTCATACTTCATACACTTTAAAACTTGTGTAGAGTCTTTGTATAGCCAAAGGTACATAATATAAACTAAATGAGAGTGCATAACTTATGCAAATCTTCATTCCCTTTACTACACTACTTATTTTCCATTCCACTCACATTCATCACATGTTTAAGTCCATTTCTTCATATTCATACATAATGTAACTTGTACGTACAATCACCAACTCTCATTACAAGTGTGTACATTTAACTTATGGACTTTATAGCACATATGCTTCACATTACTAGTACATCATCATACTTGTGAATTCATTTACATATGTTCAAGGTTAACCTTTGCAGGGTCTCATATGATGAATGTAAGACCCGAAAAATTAATCGTAAATTTTTATGAAGGATGAAAATGGTCACAATTTAAAATGAATGAGATTCGAATTTGAAATAAGGATTTAAAATGCGAAATGAATGAGTATTCATGAAGGGAAGTCAGGTTAAATTAATCCCGAACACGTGAAGGGTAAAACGGTCAAAAGATCAAAATTCGGTATAAACCCGATAAGAAAATTTAATTAAAAATAATGGATTTTAAAATCTTGATCAATAACGAAGAAATAATTAAATTTTGAGTCCAATTGATCAAGATTCGGAATTTTTAGAAATACCGAAAAGTCATTCGGGACAATATCCCAAAAATACGAAGAAATTATACCGAAAAAAGGATTAAAAATATAATAAATAAATTAAATAAAATTAATTGGAATAAAAAAATTGATTTTTTAGATATTTTTGAATATTTTTGACTATTTTAATGAATAAAATAATAATAAACTAATTTATATATAATAATAAAAAAATTAAATTAATTGTAAAAAAAAAAGAACCTGAAATTGGAATTGGGGAGAACCCGAAATGGAAACCGACGAAAAAGCAGCAGTAAGCCGAGAGCCCAGCCCGTCGGCCTCACCACCGGACGTCACCGGGAAGCCGACCAGGCGAGGCTGCTGAGCTCACCGACACCGATAGCTAAAGAAAAAAGGCGGCCAGCGATGAGGAAAGGGGAGAGAGAGAGAACCGAGAGTGAAGGGGGTGAGAAAGAGAGAAATATGAAGAACGGTGGCAGACGGAGACCGAGAAAAGGGAGAAGGACTCGCCACCGGCCAAGATGAGGACTGATCTGCCACCATCGGTGACGAAAACGGCCAAAAACAGCAGAAGAAAGGAGACCCACTGACGCCGAAGAGGAGAACAGCCGGACCGGCCACTTTTCGACGACCTCGTGTGAAACCAACCCCAGATCCGTGAATCGGACGACCCCGTGAAGCTGCTGGCGGCGGAAGCCGGAGGAGAACCGGTCGAACCAGAGTGAACCGGACTGAACTGGACCGGTCTGAACCGGGTTGAACCGGACTGAACCGGTTCAGCCAAGAAAGAAGGAAAAAAAGGAGAAAAAGAGAAAAAGGAAAAAAAGGGGAAGATTTTCGGGGGTACACTGGACTTAGGGTAAATCGGTAAAAGGTCAAAAGTGACCAATTTGATTTTCGAGAAATTTATTTAAATTATATTTAATCGGAAAGTAACCCGGGATTAAATATATAATTGTGTAGTTTTACGACAAAGCCCGAACGAGAGCCGATTGAGCTTCGATTTTCATACCCCGCATCATATTGGGTAAGTATATTTTAATTACGATAATATAAGTCCTTTAATACAGGTTTCGATTATTTTACGAAATTTGTGGATTAATTCTGCATAAAAAGGAATATTATTTGGAATTTTATAGTAATTATCGTAAATAGTATACGGGCTATCCAATGAGTTTGAAACGAAGCCCGATAATTATTGGTAAGCTGAATGAACTCAGTAAACCCGAAGAAGGGATTGAATAAGTAAAAACGGGCTGAAAATGAGTCGAGGCCCATTAAGTTGCGATCGGGCCCAATAAAGTAAAACGGGCTCAGTACGTTAGATTCGATCAGTAAATGTGATATACTGATAAAAATAAGTGAATTAACCCAAAATATGTGGTTATATGCAGTTTCGTAGACTTGGTTGACGTGCAGTTGGACTGAGAGATCGGATATTATGGAGACGAGATAAGTTTGCGCGTGAATCGAAGTAAGGGAATTTTATAGGTGCATAGAGATTTCTATATGTATTTATTGAGGGGATTTATAGGGCTTAGAATTCCTTAAAGTATCTAGAAACGAAATAATAATTTTTACGAAAACCGGGGCATAGGTGAATAAAGAAAAAGATGATTTTGCCCCTGAGAGTAAAATTTACAAAAAGGGTAGTAAGGCAGATAAATTGCATGATTTTCATGTTTTGATGTTTTATATGAATGTATTGCTTTAGTTTAAGCAAATTTACACATAGGTTAGCTGTTGATTTCTTGAATTATACGAAAGGGTACCGGTTTGTACCGGTTACTATTTTAAGAGATGTTTTATCAAGATTGAGCCACCTATTGTATTTACATTAATAAAAAGAGTGCTAGAGTCTTACTCGCACTCAAGTTTACTGATTTATTTCTCATGAAAAGCCGTACTGGAGCATTACTCGTACGAGAAATTTATGTGTGCACAAAACTGTGCAGGAGCTTCGCTCGCACGAGATTTTAGATATCATGATATGCATAGCGTGGTGCTGGAGCTTCGCTCGCACTAGACGTGAGTTGACATGCATATAGTCGTGCGAAAGCCTCATGTAGACTGTGTGTCACAGAGAGTTAAGATGCTCGCACGTATACTTTGAGACATGGGTTGGTTATCGACATAGTATTGGGGTGGATAAGACCTACGGCAGGCACCCCTAGACTATGATTTAGGTCCACAGAGTACGATGTACCGTGTATGTCACACGAAGTAGGCTGTACCGTGCAGTCATGATGACTCGATGATATTACTTGATATTCTGGCGGGTAAGACTTGACCCCACCTCCCGTTGCAGTTGTGATGCCCCGCACACCGGTATCCGTATAGCCTAGGATCACAGGGACAAAGTATGGCCATAGTCCTCGATTTTCATACAGTAACCTACATGCCTCACATGATATCATACGGTCTAGATAGACTAGGACAAACCCGAAGGAGGGGTAATGTCTCGATTTATGTTTTTTAAAAGAGATGCGATTTAATGAATCAAGGTATTCCCGAGAGATGGGTTTAGCCTTGATGTGGTTGTTTTATGATAAAACAAATAAGTTTTAACGTGATGAGTTTATGATGAAACAATAAGTTTTTAATGTGACGAGCATGAGATGTCATACATAACGATTTTTCCATGTTTGTTTTATATATGGATTTCATGATTTCTCTTATATGATATATACATACATGTGACATCGTTTTAGTCTTACCTCATGCTCCAAATGTAAACGATTTTATATCATGACATTATCAGCACGTAGATACTATAGTTATCGACCTGCTTACATTATTGCCTTACTGAGCTGTTTATGCTCACCCTTTCATTTTCCACCCCACATGGTACATTCAGTAGAAGAGAACTACAGTAGCCTTGCATTTCGATTATCCGCTGCTTATTATCAAGATCAGGTATACATATTTGTATAATTTTGTATCTGAACATATAGATGCACAGTACTGTACATAGATGTAATATTGGGGATGTATTTATTTAAAATAAATTGATATGTAAATGAAATATGAAAATGGAATGGTAAATAGGTGAGAGGTGACTAACACCAAATCATAGCCCAACTGTTTAGTAGTGTAACTGTTCACGACGGGTAAGGAAATTAAAAAGCAAAAAATTTACTCTGATTTTTAGGTAATTTTGGTCATGACAAAAAAGATGGTATCAGAGCAGAGTTGAGTCGGTGTTAGTAGTTAAGTAAATTTACATCCCCGTGTACTGTGCATTGTTTAGATACAATTGTGTATATCAAGATGGAAGTGCAGCTAAGAATTTAGTTTCGAATGCAATAATATAGTTTTTATAAATGATAGCCGCTATAGTAGAGAGGCGAGTACACATGCTCGAGGCCATAGAGATCGGTCTGAGAGTCGAATGAGTCATCACATGAGACTCAAGATGAGAGTGAGGTGGAGGCTGATGTTGAGCATACTCCACAGGGTCCTATAAAGAGACCAAACAGTATTGAGACATGCTCCGAGAGGATAAAGTGGAGTGTAGAAAATATTTCGGAGTTGTTTACTCAATCTATGCAGGTAGTTGAGGATAGGCAGGTAAAGCCTAAATAGCTGCCTCAGACTATAGAGATTTTCACACCCCTCCGGTATATAGCGAAGTAAAGAAATCAATAGTTACTGACGACTGGGGGAATGAGATAGCGAAGTGCTATGGATTCTTTCGGTGTATGTCGACCGAGAATGTGACTTTTAAAATACGTTTATATTAGAGGGCGAGGCGGAGCATTGGTGGAAGTCCGCTCGACCCATTTGAAGAATTAGATGTCCAGAGCCGACATGAAAAATATTTCTGGATGTATTCCGGTGACAGAATATTTCAGACACTACTTAAAGGAATTTATAGATAAAATTTCTTACACTGACCCAGAGACACTAGTTGATTGATGAGTATGAAACTCAATTTATATCTCTAGACAGGTGTGAACCTGATACCATGGGCAGTGAGAGTCGAAAAGCCCAAAAGTTCATGAAATGGCTCAAATTATCGATTAGAGTCTGATTGGCTCACAACTTATGTCGAGGCATTGCGTAGAATACAGTTGCGTGAAGAAGATCATGTGTTGCATGCCTCTGAGATTGGAAAATGTAGTAAGGGCCGAAATAGAGACAAAAGAAAATAGAGAATGACAGAGATGTCAGAGCGGGAAAGAGACCAGTTGGTAAGACATTAGAGCTGATGAGTCATAGGGTAAGATTATTGGTAAGGCCCCAGTGTATCCAATTTAACACTTATTAGGGGTATTATGATTAGAGAACTCTGACCTACTACGAAGCAGTGTAGCAATGTAAGCAGAGTTGGCAGTGTAAACAGTGTAAGATGTGTGGTAGATACCACGAAAGTAGGGCCTACACCTACACTTTATTGACTAAAATAGTCGTTAAGTATGATGAAACGGACCAATTAATTAATGATTGCTCAGAGTTGAGTGAGACTGCCCCATAGAAGAGCAAAGAGACAGAGAAAACTCTGTTGATATCTCTGTACCGAAAAAGGGAGGCCACAGCCGAAGAGAAAAAGGGAAAATAGGTTGTTGGATGAGGGCGAGTGTATGCCTTGGACCAGGAAACTATTGATGTTTCATATGATTTGATGAAAGATACCACACTAGTTATGAATAGAGAAGTAATTATTTTAATTAATCCTGGTGCCAGGTATTTAGTCATACTGCCTTCATTTGTATATAAGTTAGTAAAAGACGTGAATGCCTACACCTATGGGCACAATGCCGATAGTTAGTACCCTAATGAAGGAGGGTTAACTAACGAAATAATTATGAAGAGATTATAAGTTGAAAACGGGGGGAAGAAGGATAAGTCAGCCGATTTTATTCAGTAAACTATGAATAATTTGAAGTAATATTTGAGAATAAAATTGGTCGGCTGCAAATTATGATGTTCAGAGTTCTATTCTAAGACAGTATTGTTTTACCCCTGAAAAGTATACTGTAAGCTTTGACAAGTAATAAAAGGGGTGCAGCGATTGAAATTAAAATAGCAAATGATTGTACTCACGGAATGAGTAATGACATAGTTGTTATAAGTGATATACGAAAAGAGATAAGTTTTGTGATAAATCCTGAATAAGAGATAGATTGGAATAAGAGGCGTATACAAGGTACGAATATCTCTGATACATGAAGTAATTAGGATTAAAGCAATTAGTGGCGAATATGAATTGTGATCACATGGACTGATATGTAAAGTAATTATGGTCCAATCTAAGGGTTAATAAAGGTATTTTAAAATACCTCCCCGCTTGAAGACTCGATAGTGTCTAAAAGTATACATAATCTATAAATTGAAATCGACAGTCGTAATATATACATTTAAAAATTAGGGTATCTTTACTGTTACGATAAGAAATATAGAATTCGATTAATCATGAAGGTTTAAAAATTTAAAATTTTATAAAATCCGTTAATAAAAAAAAAAGGAAATGACGCCGGTTAGTAGCTTCAACGGAAGCGATTTCGAAAGGAACATTATACGTTTATGCGTACATAGGTCAAGGAAATGGGTAATTGAAATATTCAATAGGACTCAATTACGACAAGTTATTTAAACTTTACCTGGACCGATTTGTTATCATCCTTATTGATGATATTTTGGGTGTATTTAAAGTCCAGGGAAATCATAAGCAACAATTGGAAATGTTTTTACAGATGATTTGTTGAGAGTTCTCGGAATGGACTACTTTATTGACACGTTTAACTTAGAAAAAGTTGTATTTGAATGGGATGATAGACGTGACAGGAGTTTTGGTCTACTGAAGTAATAAACTGACCGCCGCATTCATTCTCACCATACCCAAAAGATTAAGAGGTTTCTCCAGATATATGGATACCTCAAAATCATGAATGAGCTAAGTATTGATGCAAAAAGGGAAAGATAGTCGATTATGGATCCAGACAACTCAAGGATCATGAAAGGACTATCAGATCCATGATCTAAAGTTGATAGCAATAGTGATTGTACTGAGTATATGACACTACTATGTATACGGTGAGAAATTTCAGGTATGCACTGATCATAAAAATCTCAAGTATCTGTTTTCACAGAAAGAGTCAGATATGAGAACAAAGAGGGTTAGAGCTTTTGAGGGATTTTGATTGTGGAAAATTGTACCACCCAGTAAAGGCTAATGTAATGGCTAATGCCTTGAACAGAAAGAGCCTTGGGATGGTATTACATATGATTAGTCAGGGAGCGTGAGCTGCTAGAGCAGTTGTAAGCCTCAGTAGTGATGTAATCCCCTCTGATGATGAAAGTGATTTTGTGACAGCTAGCCTGAGATTAGAACTGAAATTGAGTGACCAGATTTGCCAGGCTTAGCGTGATAATCGAAAGAGTGTCAATAGTGTGGATCAGATTCAGATGGATACAGTGATAAAGTTCACAGAGAGAGATGATGGCTTACTGAGGTTCAGAGACAGTATAAGTACTCCCTAAGACCACAGTGATGAGATAGTTATTGTCAGAAGCTCACTCTTCGGGGTATACAGTGCATCCGAGAAGTAATAAATATATCGAAATCTTAGAAAGGTTATTGGTGGTCAGATGTGAAAAGAGATATAGTGGAGATTGTGGAAAAAGTGTCTCGTATGTCAGCAGAGTAAGGTAGAGCAATAGAAGTTTGCAGGGTTATTGCAGTTTCTACCTATATTAACACGAAAATGGGAATAAGTTACCATGAATTTCGTGATGGGTTACAGAGGACCCCGATGAATCACAAGGCTATCTAGGTGATAGTTTATAGATTGACTAAATCTACCCACCTTCTGGTTAGGAAATCCTCAGATACTCTGAGTGTGAAGGCGGATTTATGTGTAAGGAAAATTGTGGAACACCAAGTATTTTTCCAGTGAGCATGGTATTAGATAGGGATTCCCGCTTCACTTCTCACTTTTGGGAACGTTTTCAGGAAGCTATGGGAGCCCGATTGAGTGTTAGCACAACTTTTTGTCCTCAAACAGATGGTCAGTCAGAGAGGACTGTACAGGTTCTGGAGGATAGGATGGGAGCATGTGTCATTGATTTGATAAGCTCCTGGGATTATCAATTGTTACTAATCGAATTCGTTAATAATGACAGTTGTCACTTGAGTATCAGGATGACTTCAAATGAGGCATTGTATGGTCGTAAGGGTTGTTTCCCCGATTTGGATAACAAAAAGTGGGTAACAGATATAGAGTTGTTCCCGAATTGATAAGATAAATCTCTGATGATGTTTAGTTAATTGTGAAGGATTAAGAACACCTCAGAGTAGATAGAAAAGCTATGCTGACAATAGACAGAAACCATTGGAATTCACCGAGGGTGAATTAGCATTATTGGTAGTTACTTGTCTTAAGGACGTAACGAAATCCGAAAAGAGATTAGACAAAATGGGATACAAGGCCTGTAGGTTGGCATTACCACCTGAATTAGCAGGCATCCACAATGTGTCCTATCTTATGATGCTTCAGAAATATTATCCGAACTCGATATATGTGAACGAATATGAGCTATTGAAGCTCAATGGAAGTATAACGTATGATTGGAAAATCGATTTGGGTATTAAAACAGGAAGTAGAAAATGTTGAGGTTTAAGATGATCTCCCTAATTAAAGTCCTATGGTAGTAGTACACTCCAAAAAACAAAATCACAAGGGAATTAAAGAGTATGATACAATAGACGTACCCGGAGCTATTTATGGATCCATTTAACTTGGTTCTAATTTGGAGGACCGAATTTCTTAAGTGGGGGAGATTATGTAAGACCCAAAAAATTAATCGTAAATTTTTATGAAGGATGAAAATGGTCACAATTTAAAACGAATGAGATTCGGATTTGAAATAAGGATTTAAAATGCGAAATGAATGAGTATTCGTGAAGGGAAGTCAGGTTAAATTAATCCCGAACACATGAAGGGCAAAACGGTCAAAAGACCAAAATTCGGTATAAACCCGATAAGAAAATTTAATTAAAAATAATGGATTTGAAAATCTTGATCAATAACGAGGAAATAATTAAATTTTGAGTCCAATTGATCAAGATCCGAAATTTTTAAAAATATCGAAAAGTCACTCGGGATAATATCTCGAAAATACGAAGAAATTATACCGAAAAAAGGATTAAAAATATAATAAATAAATTAAATAAAATTAATTGGAATAAAAAAATTGATTTTTTAGATATTTTTGACTATTTTAATGAATAAAATAATAATAAACTAATTTATAAATAATAATAAAAAATTAAATTAATTGTAAAAAAAAAAAGAACCTGAAATTGGAATCGGGAAGAACTCGAAATGGAAACCGACGGAAGCAGCAGCAAGCCGAGAGCCCAGCCCGTCGGCCTCACCACCGGACGTCACCGGGAAGCCGACCAGGTGAGGCTGCTGAGCTCACCGACATCGATAGCTAACGGAAAACGACGGCCAACGATGAGGAAAGGAGAGAGAGAGAGAACCGAGAGTGAAGGCGGTGAGAAAGAGAGAGAAAGATGAGGAACGGTGGCAGACGGAGGCCGAGAAAAGGGAGAAGGACTCGCCACCGGCCAAGAGGAGGACTGATCTGCCACCGTCGGTGACGAAAACGGTCGAAAACGGCAGAAGGAAGGAGACCCACCGACGCCGAAGAGGAGAACAGCCGGACCGGCCACTTTCCAGCGACCTCGTGTGAAACCAACCCCAGATCCGTGAATCGGACGACCCCGCAGAGCTACTGGCGACGGAAGCCGAAGGAGAACCGGCCGGCGAGGCCTTGAACCGACCGAATCGGAGTGAACTGGACTGAATCGGACCGGTCTGAACCGGGTTGAGCTGGACTAAACCGGTTCAGGCAAGAAAGAAGGAAAAAAAAGAGAAAAAGAGAAAATGGGAAAAAATGGGAAGATTTTCGAGGGTACACCGGACTTCGAGTAAGTCGGTAAGAGGTCAAAAGTGACCGATTTGATTTTCGAGAAATTTATTTAAATTATATTTAATCGAAAAGTAACCCGGGATTAAATATATAATTGTGCAGTTTTACGACAAAACCCGAACGAGAACTGATTGAGCTTCGATTTTTGTACCCCGCATCATATTGGGTAAGTATATTTTAATTACAATAATATAAGTCCTTTAATACAAAGTTTCGATTATTTTACAGAATTTATGGATTAATTCTGCATAAAAAGGAATATTATTTAGAATTTTACAGTAATTATCGTAAATAGTATACGGGCTATCCAATGAGTTTGAAATGAAGCCCGATAATTATTGGTAAGCTGAATGAACCCAGTAAACCCAAAGAAGGGATTTAATAAGTAAAAACGAGCTGAAAATGAGTCGAGACCCATTAAGTTGCGATCGGGCCCAATAAAGTAAAACGGGCTCACACGTTAGATTCGATCAGTAAATGTGATATACTGATAAAAATAAGTGAATTAACCCAAAATATGTGGTTATATGCAGTTTTGTAGATTTGGTTGACGTGCAGTTGGACTGAGAGATCGGATATTATGGAGACGAGATAAGTTTGCGTGTGAATTGAAGTAAGGGAATTTTGTAGGTGCATAGAGATTTCTATACGTATTTATTGAGGGGATTTACAGGGCTTAGAATTTCTTAAAGTATCTAGAAACGAAATAATAATTTTTGTGAAAATCGGGGCATAGGTGAATAAAGAAAAAGACGATTTTGCCCTTGAGAGTAAACTTTACAAAAAGGGTAGTAAGGCAGATAAATTGCATGATTTTCATGTTTTGATGTTTTATATGAATGTATTGCTTTGGTTTAAGCAAATTTACACATAGGTTGGCTGTTGATTTCTTGAATTATACGAAAGGGTACCGACTTGTACCGGTTACTATTTTAAAAGATGTTTTATCAAGATTGAGCCACCTATTGTATTTAATTAATAAAAAGAGTGCTAGAGTCTTACTCGCACTCAAGTTTACTAATTTATTTCTCATGAAAAGCCGTACTGGAGCATTGCTCGTATGAGAAATTTGTGTGTGCACAAAACCGTGCTGGAGCTTCGCTCGCACGAGATTTTAGATATCATGATATGCATAGCGTGGTGCTGGAGCTTCGCTCACACTAGACGTGAGTTGACATGCATATAGTCGTGCGGAAGCCTACTGTAGACTGTGTGTCACAGAGAGTTGAGATGCTCGCGCGTATACTTTGAGACATGGGTTGGTTATCGACATAGTATTGGGGTGGATAAGACCTACGGCAGGCACCCCCAGACTATGATATAGGTCCACAGAGTACGATGTACCGTGTATGTCACACGTAGTACGCTGTACCGTGCAGTCATGATGACTCAATGATGTTAATTGATATTTTGGCAGGTAGGACTTGACCCCACCTCCCGTTGCAGTTGTGATGCCCCGCACACCGGGATCCGTGTAGCCTGGGATCATAGGGACAAAGTATGGCCATAGTCCTCGATTTTCATACAGTAACCTACATGCCTCACATGATATCATACGGTCTAGATAGACCAGGACAAACCCGAAGGAGGGGTAATGTCCCGATTTATGTTTTTTACAAGAGATGCGATTTAATGAATCAAGGTATTCCGAGAGATGGGTTTAGCCTTGATGTGGTTGTTTTATGATAAAACAAATAAGTTTTAACGTGATGAGTTTATGATGAAACAATAAGTTTTTAATGTGACGAGCATGAGATGCCATACATAACGATTTTTCCATGTTTGTTTTATATATGGATTTCATGATTTCTCTTATATGATATATACATACATGTGACATCGTTTTAGTCTTACCTCATGCTCCAAATGTAACGATTTTATATCATGATATTATCAGCATGTAGATACTATAGTTATCTACCTGCTTACATTATTGCCTTACTGAGCTGTTTATGCTCACCCTTTCATTTTCCACCCCACAGGGTACATTCAGTAGAAGAGAACTACAGTAGCCTTGCATTTCGAGCTTATTATCAAGATCAGGTATACATATTTGTATAATTTTGTATCTGAACATATAGATGCACAGTACTGTACATGGATGTAATATTGGGGATGTATTTATTTAAAATAAGTTGATATGTAAATGAAATATGAAAATGGAATGGTAAATAGGTGAGAGGTGACTAACACCGAATCATAGCCCAACTGCTTAGTAGTGTAACTGTTCACGACGGGTAAGGAAATTAAAAAGCGAAAAATTTACTCTGATTTTTAGGTAATTTGGGTCGTGACAATGAATGATATGACTACACCCACTCTAAATTATCCAGACGTGTTAGCCGCAAGTGCACGGGTCGTACAAGTAATAATAGGATTTGAGTCCCAGATTATCGTCCCACAGAGAATCTAATTAGCTTAATTAAGTGCCGGATAATCTTACCTTAAGTATATCCTAGCAAATTATGAGAATTTAGTGGGTGATCTACTAAGTTTAGATTAAAAAGTACTGAAAAACAATAAAAACAATGAAAACTAAAAATAAACAAAACAGAGCTAAAATTACTTACAGAGTTCCAAGCAAATAAAAGCGATAACCTACAAAAGATAAACAATAAAGTTAAAATTAATTAGTGCAAATAAACTAGAATATAGATAAGAAAATAGAGAAATATAATTAACTTGAATAAAACTAGACAATCATAAATAAAGTAAAATGTGCATGCAAGTAATATAATTATCAAAAATAAAAATACAAATTAAACTAACCTAAAATCTAATGAAAAATTCTAAAAATTTAAGAAAATAACTATGAGCCTAAATACCTTAAATAGTGTCCCTAAATTAATCCTAGCTATAGCTAATTACTACTTAATAACAAAATCTAAATAATGCATGAAAAATAACTATTTTTGGCTTTTTAAATTTAACTTAAAAATGCATAAAATAATACTACGCCTAATTTTAAACCTAAATGTAACACATGAGCTTTCTATGTAATAAAAAATTTACTACTAACCAAGCAATGAAAATTTAGTTATCTTTCAAATTACTTCAAAATCTAATTCTACCTAAGCTAACAAAAATTAGTAAGAGCACAAAAAATAAATATTTTGCAAAAAAAACATGATAAACACATTGTAACAATTAATCAGTTGCCAAACACAGCCTTAACCAAGTTCCAGCCAGCACTAGTCCCATGCACTGTACTGTGGACACTTCATTCTCTGCTTTGCATCTAGGTGCTGTCCGACGCTTGCCATGCTGTTGCCTCCACTGCTAACAAATATAGTACACTAGCTGCCTTCATGTCCGTGTACCACCCAGCCAGTCTTGCATATCATCTGCCATGCGTATGCTCTTGCTGCCAGCTCCTGCTTCAGTCCAAACTAGCCACTAATACATTATCTCCTTCCGATTCAGCTGCTGTTCCTACAACAGCTTTCATACCTTACACAGAAACACACACGTTTCGTACCGTGTCTTCAGCAGCAGCTCCTGTTGCACCTCAAGCACTGCTTCAGTAGCTATAACTGATAATTCTATATTTTTAGAATTATTTGTGCTTAATTTCCTAATTAATTATTTAAATCTCCAATTTATTTTGTTAATTATCCCTTTTATTTAATTAAAATTCTCATGTTTGCAGATAAATTAAATCCGAATGAATTTTGAATATTTCGGTAGAAAATGAACCAAAATTGGGCTAAAATCGAGATTAAGCCACGTGGACAACACGAGTCATACCACCTAGCACATCCAATTGGACAAGAAGACCGATGACATAGAAATATCTATTCAAGGAGCCAATGGTGTGAAGACAAGTGGCCAAAAAATTGCCAACTCATCAAGGATGTGAAAATTACCATTTTACCCCTAGTGTTATTATAAATAGAAAAAGATAGAAATTGAAGAGGAATGTAATTTTTAGGGTAGATTTTCTTTTAGGTTATTTTCAAGCTTCTTTTGTGAGAGATTTTCGAGTAGCTTTTCTCTCAAACAATTACTGTTCATGGATGTTCTTAATGTTTTATGAAGTTTTTCATTTTTTTCTTTGTTTGGATACTTATAGTTCATTGTATCAAAAGCAATTCTTTTGCATTTGAATCAAGGAAAGTTAATGGAAAATGTTTGCCTCTCTTTTCTCTCATTCTCGGTTTTCTTCAACTATGATTGTTTTTGGTTAAAGCAAGTGTTATTTTTCTCATTCTCGGTTTACTATCCTCTTGAGTAATCGGTTGATAGTTTTTGATTTCTTTTTTTTTCATTCATTCTTCTCCATTTCGGTTCTGGTGCCTTGATGTGGATGGATGTTGAACATTGTTCCACATCAAGAGCAATGTGGAATCATGTTGGAAAAGAAATTGATGCAAACCAAGGGTGATGGTTCCCGGTTCATGTGCATTCGGTATTGTTAGTTTGGTTAATTATTTTTCAGTGTCAATCTTCATTTAGTTCTTTTAGTTTTTGAACTTTCATCTAGTAATGGATTGTTGTTGATTTCCCTTGTGTCATTTGACGTTTTGTGCAGTACACAGAAGCCATTATTTTCTGCATATTCATGCTTGCTTCCGTTTCTATTTACTGCATTCTCCCTTCTCGGTTTTGTGTTTGTGCATCACTGCATTTCCTGTTCTTTTTCCTTTAGTTAGTTAGCTATTCACAGCTTGCTCATTGTTACTTAACGTCCCCATGAATCACAGAGCAGGGACTGAGCACACCATGGCAGTGATCGGGAACTACAATGCACTCTGTTATGCTCTGTTTTGAGTTTCTATTCCTGTTCACTTTCGCTTTTCTTTCATCTATGTACTGTTTCATTTAACCACTTCAGTTCTGCTATAGCCCTTGAACCCACGAACTGAAGCTGGTACATAGCAGTAGCAAGACACCGAGGAGCAGCAGCTGAACCTGGAGCAGAAGCAGGCAGCAGGCGTGCACTGATCTGGAGCAGAGTTTTGCAGGACAAGCAGCAACAGCAGAAGCTACCCTCACCTGGACAGCACTCGATGAAGACAGAGGGCCTTGAAACCGAGAAGCAGAATGAGGTAGCTGGAACCGAAACAGCTGGGTTGAAGCAAAGCAGAAGCTATCGACATGGACAGAGCTTGAACTACCAAACCGAGAGTAACGCCAGCTGAACCCGAGATTACCAACTTGCTGCCAGCAAGATTGAAAGTTGCAGAAGCATGAACGTGAAGCAGGTGATGAACCGGTGCTGCAGCAAGGATGGCACTAGGAGCAGCAGGATACACGCATGAAACCGAGGCAGAGTTGGTGAGAGTCAGAACCGAGAGGCATGGACAGCAGCTGGACACGCATAAGCCACCAGCCCGAGACAACACCTGAAACTGAAAATGTGAAGTCATGAACAGTAAAGGGAGGGAATGGTTTAAAATCCTAAGGGCTTGTTTGGCCATCTAAGTTATTATTTCATGCTTGTAGTTGATTAAATGTTTAATTAGTTGTTAGTAATTGGTAGGTTTGTTTTAATAACTTTGCATATTAAGTTAATTTGTAGTGTTAATCTTTAGTTAGTAGTTGATTTCATATTATATTCTTAGGATTATATTTTGATATAGTATTTTATTAGTGGTATTTAGAATTAATTTAGATTTAATGTATTTCATGCATTTTTTAGCTTAGCCTTCATTTGTATTAGATCTCTAGTTTAGTTTAATTTGCATTTTTAATAAATTAGCTTAATTGCATGCGTATTTTATTTTAGGTTAGTTTAATTGTAGTTTAATTAATTTTATTTCTTTATTTTCATATTTGCATTTTATTTCAATTGCGTTAATTAGCTTTAACTATTTTAATTTCTTTTGTAGGTTTTTTATTTTAATTGCGTGGAGCACTGGAAGTAATTTTGCTCGATTTTATTTAGTTCTTTTTATTTTATTGCTTTTCGGTATTTTTAATTCTAGACTTGGTAGATCACCCACTCAAAATTTCATAATTTGTTAGGATATACTTAGGGTAAGATTAACTGGTAGTTAATTAGGCTAACCTACTTCTTTGAGGGACGATAACTCGGGACTCAAAATCTCATTATTACTTGTACGACTAGTGCGCTTACGATAATACCCTAAGGGCCCATCAATAACAGCCACACGCTAGCACACACATAAGAATTCCAAGTAGGATCACAGTACATCACTAGCAAAATGCAAAACAACAAAAATGAAAAAAAAAATAGAAGAACTAAGCAGGCTAATAAATCTCTAAAGGAAACTATAAACTTGAGGATTATAAAACTTAAGGTAAATGTAAATTTAATGAAGCAGAAAATCGAAACTAAAAAGGTAAATAAGTAACTAGAAACTACGACATAAAATTGAAACGGGGGCTGGACTCGAGCTTGGTAACACAAACTCTGCACCAACAACAACCTCAGCTACAACCTGCCAAGGTCCTCCTCAGAAGCTCAGTGTTAGTGTAAGCACACCGCAACGAACCTACAACCAGCCAACACAACATTAGAGTAGAATGACAACACATAAAGACAATAAACAGTGCAAAAAAACTTGAAACATATCCAAATAGAGGATGAAGTGGCTTATGTTCACTGCAACGGTGAGGCGACTTCTATACTGCACCGAATGGCAGCACAATTTAGCCTCCCCGTTCTGTCAACTTGATGCATAGCTAAGCCACCCGCCCTTTCTACTTGCATAGCTATAGGCAGCCGGTTCTACCGTAGCTTGAAAATAAATACACCGAAATGGTAACGTCCACTGGCCACTAATCAGTACGTCGCAGGAAAATTCTCTTCACTTGAAGAAATTTGAGGGAAAGATAAAACATGGTGAGCTTTTAAATCGCTCAGTAAGAGGATAAGGGATTCATTAATAAGAAAATGATTTACACAGCACAATCATTTTGTTTTACAAGATAAACTCAAAAAACTCAGTGTAAAATGTAGCATGAATAGTTAAAACATCGTCTCAAAGCTCATGTATAAACATGATAATAAATGGCTCAATTCAAGGTTACAAGCATGTAGAAATCAAGATGTGATAATGGCTTTTCTCTTTAAAACGTGATGAAAATCACTGCAATAGTAATGCACGTGGCACGACCACTAAATAAAATCTACATGTGGCACAACCACTAATTAAAATCCCCACATGGCACAGCCACTAAACACACGTGGCACAGCCACTGATTTAGATTTGTACATGGCACAACCACCAAATACACGTGACACAACCACCAAATACACGTGGCACAGCCACTGATTAAGATTCGCATGTGGCACAGCCACCAAATACACGTGGCACAGCCACCAAATACACGTGGCACAGCCACCGATTTAGATTCACACGTGGCACAACCACCAAATACACATGGTAGGTAACCAACGCTACCAGAGTAGGGGTCATCTCACGTTACCAGAACGGAGGAATATCGGACTTACATGCTACCAGAGCAATGCCCGATGTGTATTCAAAATGACACACCTAAGTCTCACAATAGCCATTATCATAAAAATTGTTTTGCCTTCACGTAAAGCTCATAATGGTTTTCTCTCATAAAACTCATTTCAACCTGTTTTGTACTCAACACAAAACATGTTAAAACCGAGCTTCAACCGGTAAAACCACGCACACATTTCTCAAATTTTAGTACGCCTTAATGTAAGGCCCAAAACACTTTTTACATTTGAAACACAAAATGGTTATAAAACATTTTCACGTATAGTTTACAGCTCATAAAAGTTGGGCCCCAACCAGCTATAAAATCGTGTGCAATTCTCATTCACAACACATAAAACATGTTTGTTTTCTCAATCGAAAATCATGCTACAATATTATCACAAAATACATACACAAATGAGTTTAGTTGTCCCTTACCTCTTTGCACCTCGTATAGTACAATCGTTCTCCCATATCATGGACTAGCCTCGCATTCCACTCTAGAACTCATGAGTTGTCCAAACGATGTTAAAAACATCAATATCTCGACTCAATTTTATTATCGAGCATACTTTTGCTCATATTTCTCACTAACACCTAAATCTCTCAATTCTCATAAATCTATCACCATTCATAATCCTATTTACTACATTTCCAATCCTACATTTATTGTGCACAAAAATCCATGCCGATATTCATCTCATTCCCTCAATTTCAATTTATAGCCCAAAACTCCCAAAATTACCACAAATTGCATAATAACATCTCTACTCCAACGAAATCATAGTATCATCAATCCCTAATCATTTCCCAACTATTTCATCACAATGCCCATGTCCACAATCACTAAAGATTACTTCAAAATCAAGGATTGAAGTTTAGAGATTACCCAAACTTGTGGAGTGCTCAACTCACACCTCGATTCGATTCGTCCTTTGGTTTCCAAGTATGTTCTCCTTTGGATGAGGAACAACTTTCCCTCTTGCCACAACCTTCGATTTGGATGGAAATGGGGACTTTGGAAAAGAGAGAAAGCTAGGGTTCGGCTGAAATGGAGGTTGGAAGAGAGAGAAAAGATTAAACGAAAGAAAACACAAGGGTCTTTATATAGGCTGAGGGTAGGAGATCGATCTGGTTCTTGATGAGATCGATCTGCATTTGAATTTGGAGATGATTTTGGGCAATTTTATGCCTAGGAGATCGATCTGTCGAGGGGTGAGATCGATCTCTTAATGGCTTTATGAGATCGATCTGCTCCAATTATGAGATCGATCTCTAGTTTACAGAATGCATCATGAGATTGATCTACTCCTTGAGGAGATCAATCTTCTCCTTAACAGAAACATTTTGAGATCGATTCCTTCCTCTTAAGATCGATCTCTTTATTATAGAATCATAAAGAGATCGATCCTCTTCCATTGGAGATCGATCTACTCACTTAATTTCCTCCTTCCTTGTCATTTGTAACTTACCAGATCGATCCTCTCTTCTCCAAGATCGACCTGGCCCCATCGTTTCACACTTTAACATAAAATCTCATTTATAACTCATTCATCACTTAAAATTTCATTCCATACCACCTCAATATATGAATACATCATATTTAGTTTAATCAATTACACTTCATGGTCTCATTACATAATTTTATATGTGTAAAATTCTCAGATCTCACATCCTCCCCACCTAAAAAGAATTTGGTCCACCAAATTTAACTCAACTTTCCAAATAGATGGGGGTATTTCTCCTTCATGAGACTTTCCAATTCCACGTTGCCTCTTCCATTGAGTGATGTTTCCACAAAACTTTCACTAATGGATGCTCTTGGTTCTAAGTACCTTCTCCTTTCTATCAAGAATCCAGACGGGTTATTCAGTGTAGCTCATGTCCTCTTATATGTCCATCTCTTCGTACTCTATGACATAAGAAGGGTCCGGGTGGTACTTCCTCAACATAGACACATGGAAGACATTATTAATTCCGGACATCTGTGGGGGTAATGCCAATCTGTAAGCTACCTCTCCCACTCTCTCAAGAATCTCGAATGGTCCAATGTATCGAGGACTCAATTTCCCTTTCCTTATAAATCTCATGATACCCTTACTCGGTGATATCTTCATAAATACTGCATCACCAACATCAAACTCAAGTGGCCGTCTACACACATCCGCGTAGCTTTTCGGTCTACTCTGTGCAGCCCGTAATCTCTCACGTATGAGTTTCACACTCTGTACAGCCTGCTCAACAAGCTCAAGAGCATTTATCTTTCTATCACCGACTTCTTTCCAAGCTACTGGGGATCTACACCTCCTACCATATAGAGCCTCAAAAGGTGCCATTCCAATACTCCCATGATAGTTGTTATTGTACGTAAACTCTGCTAGGGTAGGTGATCATCCCATGATCCCTTAAAATCCATCGTACACGCCCTCAACATATCCTCCAGGGTCTGAATAGTCCTCTCTGACTGACCATCTGTCTGAGGATGATAGGCGGTACTGAAACTCAATCGAGATCCCATGGACTCCTGAAACTGGGTCCAAAATCTTGAAGTAAATCGAGAATCTCTGTAAGAAGTAATACTCACTAGAGCCCCATCTAATCTAGCTATCTCGCTGACATATAACTCAGCTAAGGCATCCACAATATCTGTGCTCTTGATGGCGAGGAAGTGGGCACTCTTTGTCAGTCTATCCACTATGACCCATATCGCATCACAACCCATTCGGGTCCTTGGTAAACCCATAATAAAGTCCATTGTGACATGTTCCCATTTCCATGTAGGTACAGGTAAAGGCTGTAGTAGTCCTTCGAGCTTTCGATGCTCAGCTTTCACTTGCTGGCATACTAAATATCTGGCCACATACTCTGCCACGTCTCGTTTCATACCACTCCACTAGTACATCTTTCTCGAATCTCTGTACATCTTAGTACTCCCTAGGTGCATGGTGTATCGCGAGTTGTGAGATTCTCTCAGTATCTGTCTCTTTAGGGTATCATCGTTCGGTACACAGATTCATCCTCTGAACCTCAATAATCCATCCTCACTGATTGTGAGATCCAACTGCGAAGTCTGCTCAGCTTGGCTAACCATATCGATTAGCCTCTGATCACTGCGCTGCCCAGTTCTAATCTGATCCATGATCTTGGGCTCTATTCACATGCTAGCCAAAAATCCAGTCTCTATCTCTTTAACTCAGATCCGGAGTTCGACGAACTATTCTAGTAAATCCCATTCCCTGATCATCATAGCAGATATCATACTCTTTCTGCTCAATGCATCAGCAACTACATTCGCCTTACCCTGATGGTAGAAAATCTCGCAGTCATAATCCTTAAGGAGTTCCATCCATCTCCTTTGTCTCATGTTTAACTCATTCTGATCAAACAAATACCTCAAACTCTTGTGGTCAGTGAAGATCTAGAATCTTTCCCCATATAAGTAGTATCGCTAGATCTTCAAGGCAAATACCACAACGGCTAACTCCAAATAATGCATGGGGTAATTCCGCTCATGGTCTTTCAATTGTCGCGATCCATAAGCGACCACTCTTCCATGCTGCATGAGCACACACCCCAATCCTTGATGAGAAGCATCACTATACACGAAAATCCTCCTGATCCCTCAGGGATAGTCAACACAGGTGCCATTGTCAATCTCCTCTTCAATTCTTGAAAATTAAGCTCACACTGATCAGTCCATATGAACGGAGTCTCCTTGCATATGAGCTTAGTCAAAGGAGCGGCAATCCTAGAAAATCCTTCCACAAATCGTTTGTAATACCCTGCCAAACTAAGGAAGCTTCGTACTTCTGTAACTGTCATTGGTCTTTCCCAATTAAGCACAGCCTTTACTTTACTTGGATCCACTGATACTCCTTCCTTTGAGACTATATGACCAAGGAAAGCTATCTGATCTAGCCAAAACTCACACTTATTAAGCTTTCCATATAATTGTTTATCTCGGAGTATCTGAAGTACTAACCACAAATGTTGTGCATGTTCCTCATATGACCAAGAGTATACCAGGATATCATCGATAAAAACTATCACAAATTTATCTAGATAGTCTCTGAACACCTCGTTCATTAATCTCATAAAGGCTGCAGGTGCGTTTGTCAATCCAAAGGGCATCACTAGAAATTCATAATGACCATATCTCGTCTTGAAGGCCGTCTTCAGAATATCTTCCTTCTTAATCCTCAACTGGTGATAGCCTGATCTTTAATTAATCTTGCAAAAGAGTGAGGCCCCTCTCATCTGATCCAGTAGATCATCAATCCTCGACAATGGATATTTATTCTTCATCGTGGCTTTATTCAAAAGTCAGTAGTCTACGCATAATCTGAGACTACCATCCATCTTTCTCACGAATAACACTGGTGCTCCCCACGGTGAGACACTGGGTCTAATAAACCCTTGATCTAATAACTCCTGTAGTTGTTTCTTCAGTTCCTCAAGTTCCACTAATGACATCCTGTATGGAGGTCTAGAGATAGGTTGAGTATCCGGTATCAAATCAATGGTAAACTCTAGCTCTCTCTCTGATAGTAAACCAGGCAACTCATCTGGGAAGACATTCAGAAATTCACACACCACAGGTATATCCTCAATCCTCAGATGTTCTCACTCATCATCTGAGATGAGTGTTTCATAACCTTCACATGAACAATCATATTTAATACTCTAAAAAATAATATTAAAATTTCAAATTACTTACAAAAATTTCACACATTCATTTCCTCAATATCTCAACTGTACACTGTAAGGTTCAGGTAGGAAGAAAGTTACAATCTTAGTGTAGCAGTCTAAACTCACACGATTGGTTGCCAGCCAATCCATTCCGAAAATTACATCAAACCCATGTATATTTAACATGATTATCTGCTAACATCACTCTATCTCCCACCTTTATTTCACACCCTCTACATATTAACTCAGTTCTCTGGGATTCACGCATAGGGGTATTTACATGTAGTATACACTCTAGGGGTTCAAACTTCAAGTTTAATCTACATGCAAAATGCTCAGAAATAAACGAATGCGTGGATCCTGGATTAATCAACACATGAGCCTTATGATTACAGACAGAGAGTGTACCTCTTATAGTTTCTGCAGAAGTGTCTGCTGTTTCTTTGTCCAGAGCAAACACACGTCCCACTGTAGCAGACTTCTTTCCTTTTTTTACAGCAGTGGCCCGTCTCTGGGGATTTACTCTCTGAGGTTGTTGTCTACTAGGCTCCGGAGCATGTGGTCTCTGAGGTTGAGGGCAGTCTTTCACCATATGACCCATGTCTCCACTTCTAAAACATCCATGGATCAACCCAGTACAATTTCCCTCATGCATTCGACCATAATTTTTGCAAACCCTTATCTCAGGTCTGACATCTCGAGGGATCTCCCAATGATGGGGCAAGCTCTGGGTCTCTCTATTCTGCCCTTCTATACCTCAATCCTTCCTCTTCTGAAGGAACCTCTCCGAACATCTGTTTGAGAAATCGCTGGCCTCTTGCCCTTATCCCTATTCACCGTTCTGAGCTCATTCTAGAATTGTACCATCTCGATTCCCCTCTCAATCTCTTGTGCTCATCTCAGAGCATCTCCAAACTCAGTAATACATAGCCTTATCAATCTATCTCTGATGATGGGCTTCAATCCATATACAAAACTCTCAATACAAAGCGCTTCATTCTTGAAGGTCTCTGGGTCATATCTCAATAGCGCAGTGGATTGGCTCTCATAGTCATCCACAGACATATCACCCTGTACCAAACTTAAAAACGTGGCCTGCTTCTTTCTCTGGGCAGCTCGTGGTACATATTGGGTTCTAAAGGCTGTCTGAAACTCTTCCCAACCAATCACATCCTGGTGGGACATCAAAACACCCTGGGTAGTACCCCACCAATCTCGAGCTCTCCCTTGCAACATATATGCACTCATACTGACCCTTTCAGTATCTGTGCACCCCAACTAGTTGAATATGACTCTCAACTCCGTCAGCCACTCTTCAGCCTCAGAGGGATTCTTTTTCCCTCTGAACGTGGGCGGATTCATTTTCAAGAAGTCCTTCAGTCGGGCCATACTTCTGTTATCAGGTTAAGTGACAGGAGGCGCCGGGTCCATATGTACTAGGGGCACATGAGGTCCTTAGGGTGGTGTAGGAGTAGTACCCGAGGCATTAACTCCAAAATGTTGTGCGAATAGCGCTGCCATTCGCTCAAAACCTTACCTCACATCGGTCTCAATCTGGTTAAATCGAGAGTTAGGACTCTCTGGTTGTGGGGCAGGTGGTAGAGGTGATTCTGCCTGCCCCCTCGAATGACCTCGTCATCAACTCATTCTCAATCTCAATTCGGTTCCTGCGTGTACACATCAAACTTGATTGAAATCTCAATCCTCAAATTCAGTTCATGACCAAACTATTACAGACACTAGGAATGTATTCTAATTCACTTAACTGACAGTGACAATACTGAACACCCTAAGCTCTGATACCAAGAAAACTCTGCCACGCCCCGAAAGAGGAAAAATAGGGCAAATTTAAACTTTTATTTACATTAGTACACATTTATGGGTGCATTCTTGTATAGTGTCATGCATCAATATTTGTATATATATCATAAAACCACACCTCAGGATCTAATCATCACATAATTAAATATATCAAATCAGATACATTCCTCAACTCAGATTGAATTATCCTAATACATCCCACACATCATATTACATCAAGTGTCTATTAATACAATTATAGTCTGGTTATATGAAATAATAAAATGTACCTTAAGTACAATATGTGGCCTGGAGCTCCAATCCTCCACTGGCCACTAATCCATACGTCGCAGGAAAATTCTCTTCACTTGAAGAAATCTGGGGGAAAGATAAAACAAGGTGAGCTTTTAAATTGCTCAGTAAGAAGATAAGGGATTCATTAATAAGAAAATGATTTGCACAACACAATCATTTTGTTTTACATGATAAACTCAATAAACTCAATGAAAAATGTAGCATGAATAGTTAAAACATCATCTCAAAGCTCATGTATAAACATGATAATAAATGGCTCAATTCAAGGTTACAAGCATGTAGAAATCAAGATGCGATAATGGCTTTTCTCTTTAAAATGTGATGAAAATCACTGCAACAGTAATGCACGTGGCACGACCACTAAATAAAATCTACACGTGGCACAACCACTAATTAAAATCCGCATGTGGCACAGCCACCAAACAAATGTGGCACAGCCACTGATTTAGATTTGCACGTGGCACAACTACCAAATACACGTGGCATCGCCACTGGTTAAGATTCGCACGTGGCACTGCCACCAAATACACATGGCATAGCCACTGATTTAGATTTGCACGTGGAAGAGCCACCAAATACATGTGGCACAACCACTGATTAAGATTCGCACATGGCACAACAACCAAATACACGTGGCCCAGCCATTGATTAAGATTCGCATGTGGCACAGCCACCAAATACACGTGGTAGGTAACCAACGCTACCAGAGTAGGGGTCATCTCATGTTACCAGAACAGAGGAATATCGGACTTACATGTTACCAAAGCAATGCCCGGTATGTATTCAAAATGACATACCAAAGTCTCACAATAGCCAGTATCATAAAAATCATTTTGCCTTTACGTAAAGCTCATAATTGTTTTCTCTCATAAAACTCATTTGAAATCGTTTTGTACTCAACAAAAAACATGTTAAAACCGAGTTTCAACCTGCAAAACCATGCACACATTTCTCAAATTTCAGTACCCCTTAACTTAGGGCCCAAAACACTTTTCACATTTTAAACATAAAATGGTTATAAAATGTTTCACGTATAGTTTACAACTTATAAAAGTTGGGGCCCAACCGGGAATAAAATCGTATGCAATTCTCATTCACAACACATAAAACATGCTTGTTTTCTCAATCGAAAATCATGCTACAATATTATCACAAAACACATACACAAATGAGTTTAGTTTTCCCTTACCTCTTTGCACCTCGTATAGTGCAATTGTTCCCCCGTATCACGGACTAGCCTCGTATTCCACTTTGGAACTCCTGAGCTATCCAAACGATGTTAAAAACATCAATATCTCGACTCAATTTCACTATCGAGTATACATTTGCTCATATTTCTCACTAGCACCTAAATCTCTCAATTCTCATAACTCTATCACCATTCATAATCCCATAACATTTCCAATCCTACATTTATTGTGCACAAAAATTCATGCCGATATTCATCTCATTCCCTCAATTTCAATTTATAGCCCAAAACTCCCAAAATTATCACAAATTGCATAATAACATCTCTAGTCCAATGAAATCATAGTTTCATCAATCCCTAACCATTTCCCAACTATTTCATCTCAATGCCCATGTCCACAATCACTAAAGATTACTTCAAAATCAAGGATTGAAGTTTAGAGATTATCCAAACTTGTGGAGTGCTTAACTCACACCTCGATTCGATTCGTCCTTTGGTTTCCAAGTATGTTGTTCTCCTTTGGATGAGGAACAATTTTCCCTCTTGCCACAACCTTCGATTTGGACAGAAATGAGGACTTTGGAAGAGAGAGAAAGCTAGGGTTCGGCTGAAATGGAGGTTGGGAGAGAGAGAAAAGATGAAATGCAAGAAAACACAAGGGTCTTTATATAGGCCGAGGGTAGGAGATCGATTTGGCTCTTAATGAGATCGATCTGCATTTGAATTTGGGGATGATTTAGGGTAATTTTATGCCTAGGAGATCGATCTGTCGAGGGGTGAGATCGATCTCTTAATGGCTTTATGAGATCGAACTACTCCAATTGTGAGATCGATCTCTAGTTTACAGAATGCTTCATGAGATCGATCTGCTCCTTGAGGAGATCGATCTTCTCCTTAACAGAAACATTTTGAGATCGATTCCTTCCTCGTGAGATCAATCTCTTCATTACAGAATCATAAGGAGATCAATCATCTTCCATTGGAGATCGATCTGCTCACTTAATTTCCTCATGCCTTGTCATTTTTAACTTACCAGATCGATCATCTCTTCTCCAAGATCGATCTGGCCCCATCGTTTCACACTTTAACATAAAATCTCATTTATAACTCATTCATCACTTAAAATTTCATTCCATACCACCTCAATATATGAATACATTATATTTAGTTTAATCAATTACACTTCATGTTCTCATTACATAATTTGATGGGTAAAATTCTCAGATCTCACATATCTCAAATTCCATAATTTAATTCATTTTATAAGAAATTAATCCATTATTTATGCGATAAATTTCTAACGCACATAACTATGCAAATTGTCATAAATAAGGGTTACTTACCCGAGATTCCATGATAGTATAGAAATCGAGGCTGACTCGAGCTCTCGTTTGACGTCAATTGTCGAGCTACACAATTACATATTTTTTCGGGTCAATTTTCAGTCGAATATTAATCAACTTAAATATTCCAAAATTTAACTTGGTCAATTTCGACCGCTTACCGGCTTACCCGTAGCTCGATTGCATCACTGGAATTTTTCTCAATTTTTCCTCTTTTTCTTTTTCCCTTTTTCTTTTCTTTCTTTTACTTCTTTTCTGGCTAAATCAGTTTGGCCCTGTTTAGCCCGGTTCAGACCGATTCGGTTCAGCCGGTTTAGTCTGGTTCAATTTCCTCCTTCGCCATTTGGAGCATCGCCGACAGGTTCTTCGCCAGCTTCCATCTCCAGCAGATCTGTGGGACCTCGTGAAGCTCGGATCTAGGGTCGGTTTGGCCAAGACTGGCCGAAAAGTAGCCGGTCCGGTCTCTTCTCCCTTCGACGTCAGTGTCGTTTCCTTTATACTGTCGTTGACGGCGTTGCCAACCATTTCACCGGCTGTGTCCACCACCAATAGCTCGTCTTTGCCTCATGAATGTTCGGCTGGGGGCGGGGTTGGCCAGATCGACGCCGGTGGCTGTCTATTTCTCTTTTCCCTTTTGATTTCTCTCTTTTTTCCCCTTTCTCTCTCGCCGGTCGCCATTCCTCTAAACTGGTGGTGCCGACGGTGACTCGCGCTCACCCTCTTTCAGCCATCTCGCCTAGGCCCATTGCCGGTCGCCACCGTCAGTGAGGTAGAGGGGGAAGGCTCAGCTTCCCTTCCTCGCTTGTCTTTGTTTCCTTTATTTCTTTCAGAATTGCGATTTCGCGATTCTTTCTCTTTCTTTTTTTTTCAATTTCTTTTTTTTATTATTATTTTATTCAATTTAAAATAAATTAAAAGTCCAAAAATATCTTCAAAAAATATTATTTTATTCATTTAATCAATAAATGAATTTATCTGTCTTATTTTGTCTTTTTGATATATTTTTCCAATATTTTCGGGATAATTTCTCGAAGTGAAAATTTTGGTTTATTCCAATAAATTCATATCTTGATCGATTGGACTCGAAATTTGATTATTTCTTCGTTATTGATCAAGATTTATCAAATCCATATTTATAATGAAATTTCTAATCAAATTTACACCGAATTTAGGTCTTTTGACCATTTTACCCTTCCACACATTCGGGACCAATTTAGACCGACTTTCCTTCTCGAACCCTTTCTCATTTCATGTTTTAAATTCTTATCTCCAATCCGAATGGTCTGAATCCCATTTGTTTAATATGTGGCTATTTCAACCTTCATTTGACCTTTAAATGCATTTCAAGAATTTTTATTCATTCCATTTGCATTTTTCATTCACGTACAACTCTTCTTATGATTCAATTTACATAATACCATGTTTACATCATGTGAATCATAAGGAAATACAATAAAAATTGGGTCTTACATAATCTCCCCCACTTAAGAAATTTGGTCATCCAAATTAGAACCAAGTCAAATCGATCCGTAAATAACTTCGGGTACGTCTATCGCATCATACTCTTTAATTCTCATGTGACTTTTTTTTCGGAGTGTAATACTACCAAAGGACTTTGACTACGAAGATCATCTTAAACCTCAACACCTTCTCCTCCTGCCTGAATCAATTTTTCAACATATGTTATACTTTCATTGAGCTCCAATAGCTCATATCCGATCACATATATTGGGTCCGTATAGTATTTTCGAAGAATCAAAAGATGGGACACATTGTGGATGCCTACTAATTCAGGAGGTAACGCCAACCTATAGGCCTTATCTCCCACTTTGTCCAATAACTCAAAGGATTCAATCTAACGAAACTCAACTTGTCTTCTTTCTAAATCTCGTTATGCCTTTAGGACAAGTAACTTCCAACAATACTGATCATCCTCGGTGAATTCCAATGGTTTTCTGTCTCTTGTCAGCATAGCTTTTCTGTCTGCTCTGAGGTGTTCTTAATCTCTCACAATCAACAGAACACCCTTAGAGACTTATTATACTGAATCGAGAGTAATTTTTTGTCTGTAACCCACTTCTTCCTATCTAAGTTGGGGAACAACCCCTAAAGCCATACCATGTCTCATAAAATGTTATCCTAATACTCAAGTGACAATTGTCATTATTAGTGAATTCGATTAGTGACAACTGATCATCTCCGGAGCTTATAAAATCAATGGCACATGCTCTCATCATATCCTCCAGCATCTGTACAGTCCCCTCTGACTGACCATCTCTCTGAGGATGGAACGTTGTGCTAACACTCAATCGGGTTCCCATAGCTTGCTGAAAAACGTTCCCAGAAGTGGAAAGTGAAGCGAGAATCCCTATTTGTTATCATGCTCACTAGGATACTACATAATGTGTCACGCCCCGAAAGTGCGGAAAATAGGGCTAATTTAAAACTTTTTACTCATTAATTCACAATTAAGAGTGCATTCCTGTGCAGTGTCATACATCATCATAATTATCATGCCTCAGGATCTTATCATAATATAGTGTATATTGAATCATATACATTACTCAATTCCAAGTTAATTAATCCTAATACATCCAATATAATGTCATACATCGAGTGTCTGTAATTACAATAATAGTCTGGGTACATGAAAGATAAATATACCTCAAGGTACAAAATATATAGCCTGGAGCTCGAATCCTCCACTAGCCACTACTCCGTACGTTGCAGGGAGACCCTTCTTCACTTGAAGAACTCTGGGGGGAAAGAAAACAGGGTGAGCTTCTAAATCGCTCAGTAAGGGGGGTAGGGGACACATTTCATAAACCAAAATGCACACCACAAAACATTTATTTGTATGCGAAACTCATTTGAAAACCATAGCATGAAAGTACTCAAAACGACACTCTCACGTGTCAAGTCATGTGAAAACATGAAGTAAAAGGCTCACTCTAGAGCATTAACAAAGCATGTGAAAATAACGCGTTAAACGCTTTCTCAAATAACGTGGCATAGCCACTGATTTAAAATCACTCGTGGCATAGCCACAAAACACACGTGGCAAAGCCACTGATTTAAATTCTCACGTGGCACAGCCACAAAACACACGTGGCAAAGCCACTGATTTAATTTCTCACGTGGCACAGCCACAAAACACACGTGGCAAAGCCACTGATTTAATTTCTCGCGTGGCACAGCCACAAAACACACGTGGTAAAGCCACTGATTTAATTTCTCGCGTGGCATAGCCACAGAATAGGGTATCTCAACGTGGCACAGCCACCAATGGGGTATAACGTGGCACAGCCACCAATGGGGTATAACGTGGCACAGCCACCAATGGGGTTTCTCAACGTGGCACAGCCACCAATGGGGTATAACGTGGCACAGCCACCAATGGGGTATAACGTGGCATAGCCACCAATGGGGTTTCTCAACGTGGCACAGCCACAGAATAGGTTATTCTCACGTTACCAGAACGGAGAAGAAATCGGGCTTACATGCTACCAGAGCAATGCCCGGTGTGTACTCACAACTACACACCTAAGTCTTATCACATAAGACTGGTTTGCCTTCACGTAGAACTCGTAATGGTTTTCTCTCATAAAACTCATTTAAAAATCGTTTTGTACTCAACACAAAACGTAATAAAACCGAGTTCCAACCGGCAAAGCACTCGCACACATTTCTCAAATCTCAATATTGCCTTAACGTAGAGCCCAGTTATAAACTCATAAAAACGTTGGGCTCCAACCGGCTATAAAATCGTGTGCAATATAATCTCAACACAAAACACTCAACATGCTTGTTTTATAAACCACAAATCATGCTAAAATAGTTTGCAATTCACATACACAAATGGTTTAGATTTCCCTTACCTCTTTGCACCTCGTATAGTGCAATCGTTTCCCCCGTATCACGGACTAGCCTCGCATTCCACTTTGGAACTCCCGAGCTGTCCAAACGATGTTAAAACATCAATACTCAATTATCCCTTAAACCTCAATTCTCAAAATCGAGCATAATTGCTCATAACTCCTCAAATCTCTTGATTCTCGTAACTCAACCCTAAACTACAACCTCATTCACAATATCTCAACATCCTACATTTCTCATGCCAATTATCTATGCTAATTCACCACATTGTCTATATTTCCATTTATAGCACAATTCTCAAAATTACCAAAATCACCAAATATCTACATTACTCCAACTACATTGCAATTTCATCAATCCCTAATCATTTCTCAACTATTTCAACACAATGACAACCACCAATATCATCAAAATCAGCTCAAATATCAAGATCGAGGTTTAGAAATTACCCAAAGCTTGTGAGACGCACAACCCACGCCTCGATCCTATTCGTCCTTCGATTTCCAAGTATGTTGTTCTCCCTTTGATGAGGAACAACTTTCCTTCTTACCACAATAGCTGATTCGGCCGGAAATGGGTGATTTGGGGGAGTGAGAAACTAGGTTTTCGGTGGAAATGGGTTTTGGAAGAGAGAGAAAGTGAAATTGCAGAGAAAACACGGGTTCCTTATATAGACTGGAGGTAGGAGATCGATTTGCCTCTTGATGAGATCGATCTGCGTTTGAAATTTGGGACGATCTGGGTAATTTTATGCCTAGGAGATCGATCTGTCGAGGGGTGAGATCGATCTCTTTATGGCTTTATGAGATCGATCTGCTCCTAAGGAGATCGATCTTCTCCCAAACAGAATCATTTGGAGATCGATCTCTTCCTCATGAGATCGATCTTCTCTCAAACAGATTCATAAGGAGATCGATCCTCTTCCATTGGAGATCGATCTGCTCCGTAAATTCCTCATTCCTTGTCATTTTTAACTCACCAGATCGATCTCTCCTTCTCCCAGATCGATCTGCTCCTTAAATTTCTCCTTCTTTGTCGTTTATAACTCACCAGATCGATCTCTCCTTCTCCCAGATCGATCTGTCCTCATAGTTCATGCTTATTTTACACACTTAACATAAAAATCTCCAATTATAATTCCCATAATTCATCTAGCTCAATAAATTACACTTCAAATTATTATTACATCAATAAAATATGTCTGAAATTCTTAGATCTCATATCCTCCCCACCTTAAAAGAATTTGGTCCTCCAAATTCAACTCAGCTAGTCAAAGAGATGGGGGTATTTCTCCTTCATGAGACTCTCTAGTTCCCACGTTGCCTCTTCCCTTGAGTGATGTTTCCACAAAACTTTCACTAATGGGATGCTCTTGGTTCTCAGTACCTTCTCCTTTCTATCGAGAATCCGAACGGGTTCCTCAGTATAGCTCATGTCCTCTTGAATGTCCATCTCGTCATACTCTATGACATGAGAAGGGTCCGGGTGGTACTTTCTCAACATAGACACATGAAAAACATTGTGTATTCCGGACATCTGTGGGGGTAATGCTAATCTGTAAGCTACCTCTCCCACTCTCTCAAGAATCTCGAATGGTCCTACGTATCGAGGACTTAATTTTCCTTTCTTCCCAAATCGCATGATACCCTTACTCGGTGATACTCTCAGAAATACTGCATCACCAACATCAAACTCGAGTGGCCGTCTACCCACATCCGCGTAGCTTTTCTGTCTACTTTGTGTAGCCCGTAACCTCTCACATATGAGTTTCACACTCTGTACGGCTTGCTCAACAAGCTCGGGAGCATTTATCTTTCTGTCACCGACCTCTTCCCAAGCTACAGGGGATCTACACCTACCATATAGAGCCTCAAAAGGTGCCATTCCAATACTCGCATGATAGCTGTTATTGTATGCAAACTCTGCTAGGGGCAGGTGATCATCCCATGATCCCTTAAAATCCATCGTACACGCCCTCAACATATCCTCTAGGATCTGAATAGTCCTCTCTGACTGACCATCTGTCTGAGGATGATAAGCGGTACTAAAACTCAATCGAGATCCCATGGACTCCTGAAACTGGGTCCAGAATCTAGAAGTAAATCGAGAATCTCTATCAGAAGTAATACTCACTCGAGCCCCATGTAATCTAGCTATCTCGCTGACATATAGCTCAGCTAAGGCATCCACAGTATCTGTGCTCTTGATGGCAAGGAAGTGGGCACTCTTGGTCAATCTATCCACAATGACCCATATCACGTCACGACCTCTCTGGGTCCTCGGTAAACCCATAATAAAGTCCATAGTGACATGCTCCCATTTCCATGTAGGTACAGGTAAGGGCTGTAGTAGTCCTCCGGGCTTCCGATGCTCAGCTTTCACTTGCTGGCATACTAAACACCTGGCCACATACTCTGCCACGTCTCGCTTCATACCACTCCACCAATACACCTTTCTCAAGTCTCGGTACATCTTAGTACTCCCTGGGTGCATGGTGTATCGCGAGTAGTGGGATTCTCTCAATATCTGTCTCTTTAGGGTATCATCGTCCGGTACACAAATCCGTCCTCTGAACCTCAACAATCCATCCTCATTGATGGTGAGATCCGACTGCGAACTCTGCTCAGCCTGGCTAACCATGTCTATCAATCTCTGATCACTGCGCTGCCCAGTTCTAATCTGATCCATGATCCAGGGCTCTATCCGCAGGCTAGCCAAAAATCCAATCTCTACCTCTTTAACTCTGATCCGAAGTTCGGCGAACTGCTCTAACAAATCCCATTCCCTGATCATCATAGCAGATATCATACTCTTCCTGCTCAGGGCATCAGCAACCACATTCGCCTTACCCGGATGATAAAGAATCTCGCAGTCATAATCCTTAAGGAGTTCCATCCATCTCCTTTGTCTCATGTTTAACTCTTTCTGATCAAAGAGATATCTCAAACTCTTGTGATCAGTGAAGATCTGGAATCTTTCCCCATATAAGTAGTGTCGCCAGATCTTCAAAGCAAATACCACAGCGGCTAACTCCAAATCATGCGTGGGGTAATTCCGCTCATGGTCTTTCAGCTGTCGCGATCCATATGCGACCACTCTTCCGTGCTGTATAAGCACACACCCCAATCCTTGGTGAGATGCATCACTATACACCGAAAATCCTCCTGATCCCTCAAGGATAGTTAACACAGGTGCCGCTGTTAATCTCCTCTTTAACTCTTGAAAACTGAGCTCACATTGATCAGTCCATATAAATGGAGTCTCTTTGCGCATGAGCTTAGTCAAAGGGGCGGCAATCCTGGAAAATCCTTCCACAAATCTCCTGTAATACCCTGCCAAACCAAGGAAGCTTCGTACCTCAGTAACTGTCCTCGATCTCTCCCAATTAAGCACAGCTGCTACTTTACTTGGGTCCACTGATACTCCTTCCTCTGAGACTATATGACCAAGGAAAGCTATCCGGTTTAGCCAAAACTCACACTTACTAAGCTTTTCGTACAATTGCTTATCTCGGAGTATCTGAAGTACTAACCACAAATGCTGTGCATGCTCCTCATACGACCGAGAGTACACCAGGATATCATCAATAAAGACTATCACAAACTTATCCAGATAGTCTCTGAACACCTCGTTCATCAATCTCATAAATGCTGCAGGGGCGTTCGTCAATCCAAAGGACATCACCAGAAATTCGTAATGGCCATACCTTGTCCTGAAGGCCGTCTTTGGAATATCCTCTTCCTTGATCCTCAATTGGTGATAGCCCGATCTCAAATCAATCTTAGAAAAGACTGATGCCCCTCTCAACTGATCAAGTAGATCATCAATCCTGGCTAGTGGGTATTTATTCTTCACCGTGGCTTTATTCAACAACTGGTAGTCTACACATAATCTGAGACTACCATCCTTCTTCTTAACAAATAACACTGGCGCTCCCCACGGCGAAACACTGGGTCTAATAAACCCTTGATCCAATAACTCCTGTAGTTGTCTCTTCAATTCCTCAAGTTCCACTAATGCCATCCTGTAAGGAGGTTTAGAGATCGGCTGAGTATCTGGTACCAAATCAATGGTAAACTCCAGCTCTCTCTCTGGTGGTAAACCTGGCAATTCATCTGGAAAAACATCCAGAAATTCACATACCACAGGTATATCCTCAATCCTCGGATGTTCCCGCTCATCATCTGAGATGAGTGTCTCATAACCTTCACATGAATAATCACATTTAATATTCTCCAAAATAATGTTAAAATTCTCAAATTACTTACTAGAATTCCACATATACATTTCCTCAACATCTCAACCGTACACTGTAAGGTTCAGGTAGGGAGAAAGTTACAATCTTAGTGTAGCAGTCTAAACTCACTCGATTGGTCGCCAACCAATCCATTCCTAGAATTACATCAAACCCATGTATATTCAACATGATTAGATCTGCTAACATCACTCTATCTCCCACCTTTATCTCACATCCTCTACAGATTAACTCAGTTCTCTGGGATTCACGCATAGGGGTATTTACATGTAGTATGTATTCTAGAGGTTCAAACTTCAAGTTTAATCTACATGCAAAGTGCTCAGAAATAAACGAATGCGTGGATCCTGAATCAATCAACACATGAGCCTCATAATTACAGACAGAGAGTGTACCTCTTATAGTTTCTACCGAAGTGTCTGCGGTCTCCTTATCCAGGGCGAACACACGTCCCTGTGCCACAGGTTTCTTCTCTTTCTCTGCCGCAGTGGCCCGTCTCCGGGGATCCACTCTCTGAGGCTGTTGTCTAGTGGGCTCTGGAGCATGTGGTATCTGAGGTTGGGGACAGTCCTTCACTCTGTGACCCATGTCACCACATCTGAAACATCCATGGATCGACCCAGTACAACTTCCCTCATGCGATCGGCCACAATCTCTACAAACCCTTATCTCCGGCCTGACATATCGAGGGGTCTCTTTGATAATAGGATAGGCTCTGGGTCTCTCCAATCTGTCCTTCTGTACCTCAATCCTTCTTCTCCTGAAGGAACCTCTCCGAGCCTCTGACTGGAAAAGTGCTGGCCTCTTGCCCTTATCTCTATTCACCGCTCTGAGCTCATTCTGGGATTGTACCATCTCAATCCCTCTTTCAATCTCTTGTGCTCGTCTCAGAGCATCTCCAAACTCCGTAATACATAGCCCTATCAATCTATCTCTGATGACGGGCTTCAACCCATACACAAACTTCTCGGTGCGGAGCTCTTCACTCTTGAAGGTCTTTGGGTCATATCTCAATAGCGCTGTGAATTGGCTCTCATAGTCATCCACAGACATGTCACCCTGTACCAAACTCAAAAACTCCGCCTGCTTCTTTCTCTGAGCGGCCCGTGGTACATATTGGGTCCTAAAAGCTGTCTGAAACTCTCCCCAACCAATCACACCATGGTGGGACATCAAAATACCCTGGGTAGTACCCCACCAATCTCGAGCTCTCCCCTTCAGCATATAGGCACTCATACTGACCCTCTCAGCATCGGTGCACCCCAGGATATCAAATATAATCCTTAACTCCGTCAACCACTCTTCAGCCTCCGTAGGATCCTTCTTTCCCTTAAATGCGGGTGGATTCATCTTCAGAAAATCCCTTAGTCAGACCATGCTTCTATCCTCAGGCTGAGTGACGGGAGGCACTGGGGGTATGGGAGGTCCTTGTGGTGGTGTAGGGGTAGTATCCGAGGCATTAACTCTAAAGTGTTGTGCGAATAACGCTGCCATCTGCTCAAAACCTTACCTGACATCGGTCTCAATCCGATTAAATCGATAGTTAGGACTCTCTGGTTGTGGGATAAGTGGCGGAGGGGACTCTGCCTGCCTCCTCGAACGACCTCGTCGTTTACTCATTCTCTATCTCAACTCTTCTCCTGCGCGTACATATCAAAATTGATTGAAATCTCAATCCTCAATTTCAGTTCATGACCAGACTATTACGGACACTTGGGATGTATTCTATTTCACTTAACCGACACTGACAGTACTAGACACCCTAGGCTCTGATACCAAGAAAACTCTGTCACGCCCCGAAAGTGCGGAAAATAGGGCTAATTTAAAACTTTTTACTCATTAATTCACAATTAAGAGTGCATTCTTGTGCAGTGTCATACATCATCATAATTATCATGCCTCAGGATCTTATCATAATATAGTGTATATTGAATCATATACATTACTCAATTCCAAGTTAATTAATCCTAATACATCCCATATAATGTCATACATCGAGTGTCTGTAATTACAATAATAGTCTGGGTACATGAAAGATAAATATACCTCAAGGTACAAAATATATAGCCTGGAGCTCGAATCCTCCACTAGCCACTACTCCGTACGTCGCAGGGAGACCCTTCTTCACTTGAAGAACTCTGGGGGGAAAGAAAACAAGGTGAGCTTCTAAATCGCTCAGTAAGGGGGGTAGGGGACTCATTTCATAAACCAAAATGCACACCACAAAACATTTATTTGTATGCGAAACTCATTTGAAAACCATAGCATGAAAGTACTCAAAACGACACTCTCACGTGTTAAGTCATGTAAAAACATGAAGTAAAAGGCTCACTCTAGAGCATTAACAAAGCATGTGAAAATAACGCGTTAAACGCTTTCTCAAATAACGTGGCATAGCCACTGATTTAAAATCACTCGTGGCATAGCCACAAAACACACGTGGCAAAGCCACTGATTTAAATTCTCACGTGGCACAGCCACAAAACACACGTGGCAAAGCCACTGATTTAATTTCTCACGTGGCACAGCCACAAAACACACGTGGCAAAGCCACTGATTTAATTTCTCGTGTGGCACAGCCACAAAACAAACGTGGTAAAGCCACTGATTTAATTTCTCGCGTGGCATAGCCACAGAATAGGGTTTCTCAACGTGGCACTGCCACCAGGCACAGCCACCAATGGGGTATAACGTGGCACAGCCACCAATAGGGTATAACGTGGCACAGCCACCAATGGGGTTTCTCAACGTGGCACAACCACCAATGGGGTATAACGTGGCACAGCCACCAATGGGGTTTCTCAACGTGGCACAGCCACAGAATAGGTTATTCTCACGTTATCAGAACGGAGAAGAAATCGGGTTTACATGCTACCAGAGCAATACCCGGTGTGTACTCACAACTACACAACTAAGTCTTATCACATAAGACTAGTTTGCCTTCACGTAGAACTCGTAATGGTTTTCTCTCATAAAACTCATTTAAAAATCGTTTTGTACTCAACACAAAACGTAATAAAACCGAGTTCCAACCGGAAAAGCACTCGCACACATTTCTCAAATCTCAATATTGCCTTAACGTAGAGCCCAGTTATAAACTCATAAAAACGTTGGGCTCCAACCAGCTATAAAATCGTGTGCAATATAATCTCAACACAAAACACTCAACATGCTTGTTTTATAAACCACAAATCATGCTAAAATAGTTTGCAATTCACATACACAAATGGTTTAGATTTCCCTTACCTCTTTGCACCTCATATAGTGCAATCGTTTCCCCCGTATCACGGACTAGCCTCGCATTCCACTCTGGAACTCCCGAGCTGTCCAAACGATGTTAAAACATCAATACTCAATTATCCCTTAAACCTCAATTCTCAAAATCGAGCATAATTGCTCATAACTCCTCAAATCTCTTGATTCTCGTAACTCAACCCTAAACTACAACCTCATTCACAATATCTCAACATCCTACATTTCTCATGCCAATTATCTATGCTAATTCACCACATTGTCTATATTTCCATTTATAGCACAATTCTCAAAATTACCAAAATCACCAAATATCTACATTACTCCAACTACATTGCAATTTCATCAATCCCTAATCATTTCTCAACTATTTCAACACAATGACAACCACCAATATCATCAAAATCAGCTCAAATATCAAGATCGAGGTTTAGAAATTACCCAAAGCTTGTGAGACGCACAACCCACGCCTCGATCCGATTCGTCCTTCGATTTCCAAGTATGTTGTTCTCCCTTTGATGAGGAACAACTTTCCTTCTTACCACAATAGCTGATTCGGCAGGAAATGGGTGATTTGGGGGAGTGAGAAACTAGGTTTTCGGTGGAAATGGGTTTTGGAAGAGAGAGAAAGTGAAATTGCAGAGAAAACACGGGTTCCTTATATAGACTGGAGGTAGGAGATCGATCTGCCTCTTGATGAGATCGATCTGCGTTTGAAATTTGGGGACGATCTGGGCAATTTTATGCTTAGGAGATCGATCTGTCGAGGGGTGAGATCGATCTCTTTATGGCTTTATGAGATCGATCTGCTCCTAAGGAGATCGATCTTCTCCCAAACAGAATCATTTGGAGATCGATCTCTTCCTCATGAGATCGATCTTCTCTCAAACAGATTCATAAGGAGATCGATCCTCTTCCATTGGAGATCGATCTGCTCCGTAAATTCCTCATTCCTTGTCATTTTTAACTCACCAGATCGATCTCTCCTTCTCCCAGATCGATCTGCTCCTTAAATTTCTCCTTCTTTGTCGTTTATAACTCACCAGATCGATCTCTCCTTCTCCCAGATCGATCTGTCCTCACAGGTCATGCTTATTTTACACACTTAACATAAAAATCTCCAATTATAATTCCCATAATTCATCTAGCTCAATAAATTACACATCAAATTATTATTACATCAATAAAATATGTCTGAAATTCTCAGATCTCACATAATGTTTCACAAATTTCGTACACATAAATCCGCCTACACACTCAGAGTATCTAGGGATTTCATAACCAGAAGGTGGGTAAACTTAGTCAATCTATCGACTATCACCAAGATAGCCTTGTGATTCCTACAGTCCTCTATAACCCATCACAACATCCATGGTAACTTGCTCCCGTTTCTGTGTCGATATAGGTAGAGGCTGCAATAACCTTTCAAATGTCTATTACTCTACCTTAATCTGCTAACATACGAGACACTTCTCCACAATCTCTACAATATCTCTTTTCATATCTGACCACCTGTACCTTTTTCAGAGATTCTGATATATTTATTACTTCTCGGATGCATTGTATATCCCGTAGAGTGAGTTTCTGACAATAACACTATCTCATCAACTGTGGTCTTGGGAGCACTTATACTGTCTCTGAACCTCAGCAAGCCATCATTATTCACTGTGAACTCTGTCACTGTACCCATCTGAATCTGACCCACACTATTGACACCCTGTCAATCATCACGCTAAGCTTGTTAAATTCGATCACTCAAATTCGGTTCTAATCTTAGGCTAGCTGTCATAAAATCACTGACATCATTAGAAGGGATCACATCACTACTGAGGCTCACAACTGCTCTCGCAGCTCACACTCCCTGTCCATCATATGTGATACCATCCCGAGGCTCTTTTATGCTCAAGGCATCAATCTTTACATTAGCCTTTCCTGGGTGGTACAATTTTTTACGATCATAATCCCTCAGAAGCTCTAACCCTCTTTGTTCTCATATCCGACTCTTTCTGTGAAAACTGGTACTCGGGGTTTTTTGATCAGTGCATACCTGAAATTTCTTACCGTATAAGTGATGGCGCCATACGCTCAGTGTAAACGCTACGGCTGCCAACTCTAAATTATGGGTCGGATAGTTTCTCTCATGGTCCTTGAAATATCTGGATCCATAAATGACTATCTTCCCATTTTACATCAATACACAACCCAATCCTTATTTTGAGGTATCCATACACATTGAAACCTCTTGAGCTGTTGGTCATGGTGAGAATAATTACGGTGGCCAGTTTATACCTCTATATACCAAAACTCACGGAAGCTACTTTCATACTTATCATCCCATCGGCATGTAATCTTTTTCCGAACAAGATGTGTTAACTGAGCAGCCCATTTCGAGAAACTCATAACACCTCGTCTATAAGACAGTTTTCAGTTACTGCTCATGCTCTTCCCTGGACTTCAAATACATCAAAATATCATCGCTAAGGATGACCATAAATTAGTCCACATAAAGTTTAAATACCTTGTTCATCAATGCCCTAATGGTTATGAAAAATCATTTTGAGCACATTCACATTCCAAATTCTTAACGGATGTTACCCAGACATCAAATCGATCTCTAAATAAAACTGTTCTTTTCACTGCTGATGCATAAATTATCAACAGTGGAAGAAAACACTTTTTTTATGGTAGCCTCATTCGACGATAAAAAAATTAATGCTTAATCGGAGGCTCTCATATTTCTTTTCACAAACAGAATCGGTGTTCCTTAAGGTGAAACATTCGATCTGAAGAACTTTTATCCAATCACTCCTATAATTGCTTATTTAGTCCTTCTAGTTCCACTAATACCATTTTACACTGCGGTTAGGATATTAGCTCCGTACCAGGCACTAAATCAATACAAAACTCCATTCTTTTAACGGGTGGCAACCCTGGTAGATTATCCGGGAAGATATCAGGAAACTCCCTGACCATAATGATATCTATTAACTCCGGATGTGCCTTATCCGTACCAACCACACAATACCAACCACACAAGCAATGAAACATTCCCATCATTACTCATCTCGTCCATACAATCATTCACTCCTTTAATTACAATCACTACACCTCTTTCATTACGTGTCAAACTTACAGTACACTTTTCAAGAGTAAAAACATCACTATCATAGGATAGCAATCTAAACAGTATAGTTTGCAGTCGAATCAATCTATTCTCAAATATTACTTCAAAATTATTCATATTCCATTGAATAAAATCGGCTGACATATCCTTTTTCCCCCGTTTTCAACTTACAATCCCTATACCCATATTCAGTTAGTGATAGACAGCTAACTACCATAATCTTGCCTAAGGGTACAGGCTTCACATCTTTCACTAACTTATAAGCAACTGAATGCGGAATGAATAAATGAGTGGCACCAGGATCAATTAAAATAATTACTTCATTATTCACAACCAGTGTGGTATCTTCCACCACATCAGATGAAACATCAATAGTGTCCCGGTCCAAGGCATACACTCGCCCTCGTTCAACAACCTACTTTTCCTTTCTCTTCGACTGTGGCTTCCCTTTTTGGTGTAGAGATATCAACAGGATTTTCTCTGTCTCTTTGCCTTTCTGTGGGGCAGTCTCACCTAACTCTGAGCAATCATTAAATAAATGGCTCGTCTTACCACACTTAACACCTATTTTAGTCAATAAGGTGTAGGGCCTACTTCTGTGGTATCTACCACATATCCTACACTGGTCCGTAGCAGGTCGGGGTCCTCCAATCATAATACCCCTCAAAAGTGTTGAAATTTGATACACTGGGGCCTTACCAATCATCTTACCTCGTGATTCATCAACTTTAATCTCTTACCAAACTACCTTTTTCCTGTTCTGACATTTTTGTCATTCTTTATTCTCTGTCTGTCTCTATTTCGGCTCTTACTACCTTTCCCAATCTTAGAGGCATGCAACTCATGATCTTATTCACACAACTGTAGTCTGCGCACTGCCTCGGCATAGTTAGTGATATCTAGTGGGGTCAATCAGACTCTAATTGACAATCTGAGCCCTTCCATAAACTTTCAGACATTCTGACTCTGATTGTTCATAGTGTCGGAGTCATACCTGCCCAGGGATATAAACTGAGTTTCATACTCGTCAATCAACCAGTTTCTCTGGGTCAAAGTAGAGAATTTTATCTGTAATTTTCTTTGAACAGTGTCCAGAATAGTCTCCCTCCAGAATACATCCAGAATTATTTCTCATGTCCATTCTGGATGTCTAACTCTTCAGATGGGTCGAGCGGACTTCCCCTAATGCTCCGACTCGCCCTCAAATCTCATGCATACTTTGAGCAAATAGGTACCAAAATATTCTCCACACTCTGCTCTAACCTCACGAAGCATGTCTCAATACTGTCCGATCTCTCTGTCAGACTCTGTAGGGCATGCTCAACATCAGCCTCCACTTTAACCTCATTTTGAGTCTCCTGTGGTGACTCAGTACAACTCTTAGGCCTCTCTCTACAGCCTCGAGCTTGTGTACTCGCCTCTCTACCATAGCAGCTATCAGTTAATGAGTCTATATTCTTACATTTGAAACCAAATTCTTAGCTGCAATTTCATCTCGATATACACAATTGTATCTAAACAATGCATAGTACATACGGATGTAAACTTCCTTAACCACTAACACCAACTCATATCAGGCCAACTTAGCTCTGATACAAAAAACTGTCACGACCCAAATTACCTAAAAATCACTATAATTTTTTTTTTGTTAATTAATTCTTACCTTTCTCTGATCGTGACCATCCTACCAACAGTTGGGCTATGATTCAGTGTTAGCCCCCTCACACTACTTACCATTCCATTTCCATGTTACATTTACACATTAGGATTTTTCTATCCTTTGACTTAAACTAATACATTCACAATTGGATTTACTTAACCTTACATCCCCGACATCATATACGTTTACAGTACTGTGCATTTACATATTTAGATATAAAACTATACAAATGTGTATACCTGACTCTCGATGGGACGCAGCAGATACCAAGAATGCAAGTCCTCAGCCGCTCACTAACTACTACGAGTGCTCTGAAAAAGAGGGATAATAACGGGGTGAGCAAACCACGCGCTCAGTAAGGCAATCATGCAAGTAAGTAGATAACTCCACTATCTACATGCTCATAATGCCATGTCCTTAAATCCATTTCTTTTCGTTTAAATCTCAAGCACGAAATCATGCACACATCAATGCCATAGTTTATAAAAACTATTCATGCATATAGAAATCATGTAACTCATGCGTCAATGGCATTTTATGTAAAATCATAATTCGCATGAAGTAAATCAAAATCATGCATTATTTCATGCCATGTAAAACAAATCATGAGAGATAATTCTTTTCATGAATTTGTAATTAAAGCATGGAAAACTCCTCATGCTACTGCATTTAAATCACTTCATTGAAGCTCAGTATAAAATAACCCCTCTGGGTCAATCATCTCAAACTTATTAAAATTTCATTATAAAATTCTGTTATAAATCACCCATCTTTTAGGGTCACATGTCATAAAATCCTCTTACAAATCTAGCATCATAGTATAAAATCACATCTCAGTGAAAATCACAAAATCGGGGGCCTAACCCCTCCCTCGGGTTTACCTTGGTCTATCGAGACCAAAAGTTATATTATGTGAGACATGTAGGTGACTATATCAGTAATATCGAGGACTATGGCCATATCCTACTGATCCCTGGCTACACGGTACCTAGTGTGCAGGGTATCACACCTGAAATGGGAGGTGGGTCAGTCCTGTCGCCAGAACAACATAAATACCAAGATTGTGAGGGAAAGGCTTATAGCCTAATGGCTAAAGCAACTCCACTCCAACAATCCCCATGGTACAGCGTACTCCGCGTGACATACACAGTACAACGTACTCCATGAACCCAAATCATAGTCAGGGGGTGCCTGCCGTAGGTCTTATTCACCTAACTTGTGTCTCAGTATGCACGTGTAGGTATATCATCTCATTATGACAATATAAGACCCGATTTTTATCATATCCTTATGATTCACACATTGTATGGATATTGTTATATGTTAATGAAATCATAAGACAGATGATTTTGATCACATAAATATGAATGAAGTAATCGAATGCACGTAAAATCTAAAAACGGACAATTAATGAATTTCAAATTTAATTTATGAGATTTGAATTGTTCGGATCGAGATACATTTTTTAAATGAGAAATTAAAGTGGGTCCAAGAAGGAAAGTCGGCTTAAATTGGTCCCGAACGTGTAGAAGGGTAAAACGGTCAAAAGACCCAAAATTCGGTATAAATTTCATAAATTTCATTAAAAATATGGATTTAGAAAATCTTGATATATAAAGGAGAAATTATTGAATTTCGAGTCCAATTGATCAAGATATGAATTTATTGGAATAAATCAAAATTTTCTCTTCGGAAAACTATCTCGAAAATATTGAAAAAATATATCGCAAAGACAAAATAAGACTGATAAATTCATTTATGGATTCAATAAATTAAATATGATTTTTTGAGATATTTTGGGATTTCTAATATTATTTTAAAGATTAAAATAATATTAAAATAAAGTATAAATGTAAATAAAAAAATCAGAAATTGAAATCGCAGAGAGAAAACCCAAAACGCGAAAAGGAAAGAAACAAAGATCGACGGGACCGACCTCTGCACCGGCAAGCATCCGGCGACCCAGTGGCCAGGCGAAGGGTTGAAAAAGGAAGAGGTAGACTGCACGATCATCTAGCCACCGGCGACGCGCTCCACCGACATCGAAATCTGACGGATCGAGGGAGAGAAGCCATGGAGAGAAGAATCGAATTTGGCGGCCACCAGCAAGATTTTACCCCGATCGAGACTAGCCGAACGTTGCCCGATCAGAGACGCACCGAACGGCGGTAGCGGCACACCGGGAACTGGTCGGACGACGTCAAAATGACAAAAAAGGACTAAACCGATCGACGGTTCAGTGAGAAAGCCACTGTGCTGAACTCGACCGGACTGATTCAGGCAAGGAGGAAACTGGAAAAGAGAGAAAAAGAAAGAAAAAGAGAAAAAGGAAAAAGGGGAAGATTTTGGGGATACATCAGACTTCTGGTAAGTCTGTAAGAGGTCAAAAGTGACCGATTTGATTTCTGGAAAAATTATTTAAATTATATTTGATCGAAAAATAACTCGAAATTAAATATAAAATTGTGCAGTTTGATGATAAACTCAGAACGTCAGCCGATCGAACTCTAATTTGTGCACCATCGCATAATTTCGGGTAAGTAAAGCTCATTTACGACAACAGTATGATTATTACGCAATTGAAATTTATTTTACAGATTTCGGATTAATTTCTGCATAAAAATAAATTATATTTGCATTTTTGAATTAATTATCGTAAATGATATACGAGCTATCTAAAGAGTTTGGAACGAAGCCCAATGGGTATTGAGAGCCCTATAGACCCAAAGAAGGGATTTAATAAGTGGAAACGGGCTGAAAAATGGGTCGAGGCCCATTAAGGTGCAATCGGGCCCAATAAAGTAAAATGAGCTCAGTGCTTTAGATTCGATCAGTAAGAGTGAAATACAGATAAATATATTAGAATTGACCCAAATACGTGGTTATATGCACCGTAGACTTGGTCTGGAGCGAATTGGACTGAGAGGCCTGGTACGGTCGAGACAGGATAAGCTTGCGCGTGATTCCAGGTCAAGGAATTTTACGGACTGCTAGAGGTAACTTTAAGCAATTTCGACATCATTTATATTTCCTAAAATTGTCTTAAGGGTCTAGATTTAAAATAAAAATTTTTGGTACCCGGATGGGCAAAGACCAAAATACCCATGTGAAGGGTAAAATTTTCAAAGTTAGGAAAAGCTGGGAGGAGCAAGAATAAGAGGTTTTTATGATTCAACCATAATAATAGAGTGTTCATACACATAGGAATCATAAGGAACATGCTACATAAAATACGGGTCTGACACATACACGGGCTCAAATTAAATACTTGATACAAATGGGTGAGATGTGGCATATTCCTTAACTTGTCATGGAACGAATTACACAAGTAAAACACCTATGGCCATGGTGACTACCGCCCTATCCTAAACTGATCAGGTCTAGATTAGGGTACTGAAGACAGGATCAAGGTCTACAGTAGTAGGTAGCATAAAAATCTTGATGCCACGAAGGCATTTTCGTGAAGCACTTGGCATCGTAAGGTAATCGTATAGAGCCTCCTACCGGTGTTAGAGGTGGCTCTTATGACCCATAACCTCGATGCCTCACAGGCATCCTTATGAAGCACTTGGCACCGTAGGGCAATCACATAGAACCTCCTACCGGCACTAGAGATGGCTTTCATAGGACATGATTGCCACAAAGGTATTTTCGGGGATTGCCAGCATTCTAAAAAATAAGACACCCCGACAGGTGGACAATATAAGTACGCAATCACTTCAATTCAAAAGCAAGGTTTGAGAAAGTAAACCATTGACTTTAAAACGTGCAATAGCATTTCAAAACAGGCAACCATCAATTTGTTTAAAAAAAGCATTGCACTTTCCCAAATCATATTCAAAACAGTCCATGCAACAAATTTATAACATCATGCATAAATGCGCAAAACGATAAATTCAAGTAGTGAAAGTTTGCACTCATTTGGGTTTAACTATTTTTATTTGACATTAAAAATTAGTTTACTTATATATAACTATAACATCATTTTGAGTAAAGCTTGTAACTATGAACAAATGTTATAATATTGGTGAAAATCGGGTAAGCAAGATAACAAGTTTAAAATAAATCCTAACTAAATTAATAACCTAAGTGTTCCTAGTAAAATTTTAACTTAACCTAAGGTATCCTATTAGCGACAAATTATATAAATCTCTTACCACAAACGATGTGCAACAATTACCCTTATCACCCTAGGCACGCATATATGTGCCTAAGCTTCCTCGGCACCAAATGAGGTAGTCGCTGCAATTTTCATAAGCAAGAACATTCGATTATCAGTTTTCATACTTATTTATGTTTTTATAGTTTAAACTAAAGATTTTCTAAGTGTGTTACAAACCCACTTCCATGCATAGGTACTAATGTCGACTTATTATCTAGTGCATCAGTGCCATAACTTGATATTTTAAACCCATTATATACTTTATCAATTTCAAATATAAGGAAATTCATACGGGATTAATCCGTAATTTATGCGATTAATTTCCTATCTTGTATATTTATGCAAATTGTAGCAAGTGAGATTCACTTACCCGAGATTTCGTGATGGCACGTAATTTGAGGTTGGGTCGAACTCTCGTTCGTTACCCATCGCCGTGCTACACACATATATTTAAACCGGTCAATTTTTGGTAAAATATAAATTTAAATAATTTTCTAAAAATTCAAACGGTCAATTGTGACAGCTTACCGGTCTACCGTTAAATCGAGGCGTCTTTGAAATTTCTCACTCTTATTTTTGTCTTTTTTTTCTGGTTGAACCGGTCGGTTCGGTTCAACCTACACTTATTTCACTGAATCGATTTCGTACTAGTTCAGCCCTCCCTTTGTTGTTTCTGATGTTTCCAGCCAGTTCTTCGACCGTTTCTTCCACCCATCATATCGTCTTCACCTGGAGAGCATTCGACCGGTGGTGGTGTTGGCTAAATCGGTGCCACGTCGACGGATCAAAAGTTTCCCTCTTGATTTCTCTCTCTGGATCGTTTCTCTCGTCGATCACCTTTTCTTCGTTGAATTTCGACTGGGTCGACATCGGTGGTGGTCATCCTCCCTCTCGGCCTCACGCTTTTGTCTCCTTCCTCTATCTTTCTCAAATTTTCGGGAGGCGGTAGAGAGAGGGAATTGAGTTTTCTCAATTCCTTATCTTCGTTTTCCAGTTTCAGCTTCCCTTTTTTTTCTTTTTTTTCTTTTTTGCAATGCTACTCTTTTTTTTATATTTGTTTTATATATTTTCAGACTTTACCTCTATATAATATACATGTATTCCCAAAATTACTAAGGTAAATGGTTTTGTATATATACATATATTTCCAACTTACATATATATATATATATTCCAAATTTTGTTACTAAATTATAAAATTTCTGTTTTAATTTATGTTTCATTTTAAGGAAATTTTATTACTTGATTAACATGGTTAGATTATTTTAGCTTTTAATTATCCTTTTATTATTAAATCCTAATACACTAAATATAATCTATATACATATTAAATTTTGATACATTATGCTACATTACTTACATGGAATTCTAAATCTGACTTCTATATTCATGTAACCTTTAAGTTCATAAACTAAGTATAGATTACCTTAATTTATCCTAATCCTATGACTCGAACCTAATTATTTTAAATTAAATTGAATGCATGGACAATTTCCTGCATGAGCATTCGAGTAACGTAATATTTAACAACATGTTGAGGTACAAAAGTTAGCGGTCATACACAAACCGAAGCCCAAAATGGAAAGCCCAAAACCAAGCCCATTAGTAAATGGTTAAAGCCCAAGACTTATAATTCAAGCCCAAGACCCTTTAGTCCACATTAAAGGCTAAAATTTTAAGACCAAATACACATTAAACTAGCCTTAAGAGTTGAGGATGCAATCCGCACATCACCATTTTCACCAAAACAAGAGCCTTCACCATTGTTGCTTAAGTATTCAAGCTTTCTCTCACTAGAAAACACTAACCTAGAGACATATTTGGAACAAGTGATCTTCAGGAAAGTTGTTCCAAATTGAGAGAGGATTAACATACCTTGGAATCAGACATCAAGGAGCCATATTGAAGCGGGTGAAATCCTTGGAAGTTTCGACTAAGAAGAGAAAGGTAAGCTTTGTGAATTTTCAAGCTTCCAACTTCTAGTATGTTAATGTAGGAATTATTCTAAAATGATTGGTATATGTTTTATGGATCAAAACACACAAAAATCATCATGAACCTAAGTTGGTCAAAAATAGGTATTTAGGTTTTCATGAACAAGCATGTGATTTAAAGACATAGATAGGTTGGTAAACATGTATACATGATTATGGCATAGTCAGTTTTAATCAATTTGGTTAATTGGTTGATGAATTGATGATGGCATATAAGGTGTCTGATAAAATGCCTTAATGAACAAAACAAAGGCTTAAGGCATGCATAGAATATGTTTGATGAAATGCCTAAGTGAATAGCTAGGTAAATGGCCAAGGTTAGAGATGGGTGGCATGACCATTGGCCATAGGAGGTATATATGGCTCTCGGCCACATGCCATGGTCGAGAGGCTTAATAGGCCAAGCCTCGGTAGTTTCAGCCCAATAAGAGATGATGGGCCTCAGACCAAGCCTAATAAATGTTAGTGGGCCCCACAAGCCTAATAAGGTCAAATGAAATTAATAGTAAAGTGAAATGGGCTTAATACAATGTTAGGGCCATTAAGATGCAATTAGGCCCAATAAGAATAAACGAGCCCATTAAGTGAAATAGATTGTATTAAAAGTGGAATACATTTGAAAAGTGTAATTAACCTGATAAGTGGTTATATGCAGCTCCAGAGATTATATTGGGAACGAATCGAACTGCGTGATCGAGCAGCACTGGGAAAGTGAATTCACTCGACATGATTCAAGGTAAGGGAATTTTATGGGTAGTTAGAGATATCTACGTGTATTTTTGTTAGTGTTTACATTGACTTAAAAAGTCTGAGGGTTAGAGAAAGTGAATAAAATTTATAGAGACTCGATATAGGTATATTACCATTTTACCCCTAATCATTTTAGCCCTATTAAGGGTAAAATTATGGAAATTAGGAAATGTTCTAAAAAGCATGAAAAATGTGTTTTTAAGTTTTTTTATTGTTGTTTAGCAGAAGAATAGATAGATTGGAAAGTGATTTGGTGAAATACACAAAACAACCAATTATGGTGCTGATTTTACTGATTTGAAATATCCCTTCTGAAATGAGCCATCTACCGAGTTGTGTGAAAACAAATCATGCTGGAGCATTGCTTGCACTAGATTTTAATATGATTTATGCATCCCATAGTTCTGGAGTGTTACTCACACTAGATCTTATATCAAATGTGCATATAATAGTGTTTGAGCGGGGTGTCGACTGAGAGTTGCACTCAAAGCATGCACTGGATTTTGATGTGATATACATTACATGTTAAGGTCGTGTTGATTGCCTCGTGTAGACTGCGTGTCACACGGATGAGATGCCCATACCTGCATTTAGAGATGTGGCATTGATTATCCACTTGAAATAGAATCCACAGAAGTACGTTGTACCGTGCATGTGACACAGAGTACGATGTACCGTGCATGTGACACAGAGTACGTTGTATCGTGCATACGACACAGAGTACGCTGTACCGTGTTGTGTTGAGGTGGATATGTGGAGTTGTTAGCTAGCGGGTAGAATTTGACCCAACTTCTGTTGCAGTAGTGATGCCCCACACACTAGGCATGGTGTAGCCTGGGATCACAGTATTTGGTATGTCACGACCCTCAACTTACCAAAATACATACAAATTTTTCGCATTTTCATGAATCATTATTTATTCGTCCTTACCTCAATTGGGAACAGCTACTCTCCTCAACAGTTAGGTTGTGTGTCCAAGTCTATCTCAACCATCTATAATAATTTAATTTCAAAAGTAAACACTTTTATAAATACATCAGAGTTACTGTTTACAAGTATTTACATTGCTTTACATCCTCAATGTCTACATACAAAATGCTACTGTGCTATGTCTAGTTTAGATACAAAATAATTCAAGTGTGTATACCTTGAGCGATAGGATGCAGCGGATACCAAAAGGGAACGCCTCCAATCACGCTCGATCTATACTCAAATCTCTGTAGAGAGACGGAAAATAAGGGGGTGAGCAAACCACACGCTCAGTAAGGCAATCATACTAACAGGTAGATACTGCACTATCTACGTGATCGTGATGCCATGCTCAAAAGCATTTAATTCATCATTTTATCTCAAAACATGATTGTGTTAATGGTATGTAAATCAATTCATGCTATTAAATTTAGTGCACAAAACCCATTCAAAGCATGGCATTAACCATCATGCATAATTTATAAGTAAAGCATGGTATTAATCATCATGCATATTTCACAAGTAAGTATGGCATTAAACATCATGCATCAGTGCACTTTAAAAACAATTCACATACTTTAATCTCAAAACAATTCAACTCTAGTAAGGATTCGGTCCCTCCCTCGGACTATCCTGAACCACAAAACATTTCAAACATGGATTTATTCTCAAAGCAATAGACATGTGAGATAGGCAATACAACAAGAGAAATCTCCTCAATGACTATGGCCATATCCTGTGATACCGGCTACTTGGATCAGGTGTGCGGGATATCACCACTATCTGCTTCCACAAGGGAGGTGGGTCAAATCCTGCCCACCGGTCCATAGCAGATCTTGTCCGAAGATGGTATATCACATCTCAACACGGTACAACGTACTCCATGCTACCTGCACGGTACAACGTACTCCGTGGACCCACATTCAACTCATCATATCAGGCCACATCTCAAATGCACGTGTGAGCCTATTTAATCAGTATGGCCTCTTGTCTACCCGAAGCTCCTAACACGACTATCAACATGTCAAAATATCACAAATGCATGTGCAAGCCTATTTAATCGGTATGACACCCAGTCTGCCCAAAGCTCCAAGCATGGTAACAAATAATGTGGGCATCTAGTGTGAGCTAAGCTCCAAGGACCATGCCAAAACCAGTATGAAATCCATGTGAAAACTAGTTGGAGCTAAGCTCCAGCACTCATGCATATAAAACGCATCAAATCTTGTGCGAGTCATACTCTAGCACGCTTTCATTCTCACGAAAACCATGTAGGTGGCTCAATTCTTTGCAAAGTATGGTTAACAAACCAAAACAACTCATTTCTTTTGCAATTCATTTTCAAATGTTAGCCAACCTACCAGTCACTTGCTAAAAGTAATAAAACATGATTTTCCAAAGCATTTTGCTTTTATTTTCATGCACATTTCTCAAACACCTAACTTTTTACCCTTCAATCACCCAATTTCATTTCCTAACATCTCATGCATTCTAGCAAAGCATTTAAGCACCCAAATTGCACACAGATATCTCTAAGAGTCCACAGAATTCCCTTACCTCAATTTACTTGAGTGTGACTCTTTTCCTCTTAGCCTCTTGCGTTCTTGGCTCTCTTTGCTCCAGGTTATGCTCAGGAGCTGCGATTCATTCATCAAACACTTAAGTTAACGCTCTTAACTCGTATTTTGACTTCACTAGTCAATATAATTCACCTATACATTTACCAATGCCTTAATCTACATTTTACCCCATTTTGGTAAAACTCACCATTTATCCCAAAATCAACACCTCCAAATCATACCCATAACATAATCATCATCGTAAGATAACTCATTCATCATTAACACTTCCACATTTCACTTTCTCACACTAGACCATTTATAGGTCATGGTGGATTCTTTACTTTCTAGGTTGTTCCTGTCATTCATAGGTACATTAAACAACTCTAAAATCAATATCCAAACAATGTACTTGAGTAGTTTCATTAGAAACTCACCTAGCTTGACTTCCTCTTTGCTCCAAATAGAAATGCACCTTTTGTCCTTCAATCCAACAAATAGGGAAATGCCTCCAAGTTATTTTGTTCTTCTCTTTGATGTGAACAACTTTGTCTCTAATAGCTTGCCCTCAAATCTTACTAAGAATATGTGGATTTAGGAGTGAGAAAGCTAGGTTTTGGGTTGGAAATGGAAAAGATTGGTTTTGTCTCAGAAAATATAGATCCAACTGCTCCATATTTATAGATTCAGCTTGATGAGATCGATCTGCCTTGGGTGGAGATCGATCTGGTCCTCTTAAAATCCTTCTTTTCCATGACATGTTGAAGTAGGAGATCGATATGTCGAGTAGGGAAGATCGATCTGCTTCAAACAGAAGGTTAAGGAGATCGATCTGGTCTTAAGGTAGATCGATCTGCTTCCAACCTGAGAGCTAAGGAGATCGATCTGTTCCATTAAGGATCGATCTGCATTTTACAGAATGTGTTAGGAGATCGATTTGGCACCCTTGGAGATCGATCTGCTCTATTCCATTGCTCAAATAAGAGCTTTCTGGCTCTTCTAGATCGATCTCTCATCCCATGAGATCTATTTGTCTTGCCTAATTTCCAGATTTTACAGCAGTTTCCTGTAGAAACTTACACCAAAACATCCTTAATTTGCTGCTATAGTCATTTTCTCATCTAATTACCTTTAAGACTTAAAAATAGCATCCATTCCTACCTTATACACATTAAAACTTGTGTGTATTCATTGTATAACCAAAGGTATACAATACAAACCAAATGGAATCATAAAGATTCACACCTCTTATGCAACTTCATCCATTTTTACCACACTACTCATATTCCATTCCACTCATATTCTTCACATGTTTAAGTCCATTTCTTCATACTCATATATAATGTAACTTGTACGTACAATCACAACTCTTAATACAAGTGCGTACATTAACTTATGGACTTACATCACATATACTTCACTTATGAATTCATAGTATAACTCCATTTACATTTCTATGTACATATAAACAACTATACATATACGAGGTCTCACATTCTCCCCCACTTAGAAAATTTGGTCCTCCAAATTGGAACCAATCATTCTGTGAATAACTCGAGATACTTCTCCCACATTAAACTTTCTAATTCCCAATGCAAAACCTAAATAAGAATTAAACAAAAGACTTCATATGCTTGAATTAACTACTACTCTCCACTAATAAAGACTCATGCATAACCAAGAATTAAAAGGACTTTTCAAGGGTTGTAACGTAAGGCTCGGGTTTAGGTGGGATAAAGGATATAACATGAAGTTCAATCCACCTAAAGCATTATAATCACCCTTGGACTTAATTTGTTTTGAGCTCATGAATCACTACCCAACTTTATTCATTCTCGAGTTTGATTTTTTTTTTTAACAAACCACCCCTATTTTCTTTTGACTTCATCCCCCAATCCAAAAAAAAAAAATTATTAATAGCCCTTCAAGTAAGGGACCAAAAGAAAAGGATAATCAAACAATTAGGCCATGGCTTGTAATATGGTTAGATAACAATAAAATGGAAAAATTAGGCTCAAAGGGTTTTCCAAAGGATTAATATAATTGGGTAGGCTTGAAAGGCTCAATCTCAAAACAAAAATGGCCTAGATCATTTTCCTAATTATGCATGGTCTATCAATTTCGCCTCAAGTAGTAAATAATCAAGTTCTAGAGTCTTTTTGGTTTCACAAATCAACACAATAAATACATAGACTGAATATGATTGGTGCATAAATTTAAGTGAAAAGATTCAAGTGAAGCTTTCTATCCACATGCCAATACTCAAACAATAAAATCATCCATTTAATGAAAAGTTAATAGTTGATACTTTCTTGCAATATCCATCTTCGGCCACAATCTAGAAAACTAACCTTTAAAACCAAGTATAATTTCACACAAAGATATGAACACGAAACAAATAACAACTACTAAAAATATTTAAATAGGCACACAAAGCACAAACATAACTCCCCCAAACTTAAGACTTTCATTATCCTCAATGAAAAGATAGGAAAAAGTGTCAAAGAGGACTTCCCTAGGAGTAGTCTAGCTATCATCATCCTCCTCGAAGTCGATCTCAGCATCAGCGTCCTCGGGTGCATCTTCTTCCATCTCATTATCAGCTGCATCTCCTTGCTGTGGCATAAACCATTCTGGTGGTAAGGGAAATTCCACCTCTCCTTGACGACCCCTCATATTGAGGTATTGTACCAATGACCGATTGTAAGTGGCAGCATACTCAAAGAAAGTTTGATAATCTCGATCATTATTTCTCACCTCCATCCGCAACTCTTTAATCTCATGAAGCAAAGTCTCAAGGGAACCAGGAGTGGTAGAAGGTTCAGCTGATGGGCTAGCTTAAGTGTCAATAAAAGGTGGTGGTGGTGTAACAGGAATAGCAGCTTCTCGCTGAATCAAAGGTACTCTCGAATTTTTGAAGGTGATAGAAGATTTCCTTGCCAATCTCGGTTCAAGTTCAGTCTAATACATTCCATACTTCTTACAGAGTCCACAAACCAAGGAAGGGTGAGGTAAACCCCTTCTATTCTCTCTACGTATGAACTCTTGCATGGACCGAAAAATAATAGCTCCAAAATCAACAATCTTTCCTGTCATAATATAATAAAGTAGAGCTGCTCTGTCTACATCGACACTACTTTTATGGGTGGTAGGCATGATTCTAGAACAGATAAAATCATACCATTCATGAAAACTGCATTGAAGTCGGTTGGACATGAACGACATGAATTCAGCTTTCGGCCTCTTTTGCCAATGGGTGTATGGGACTGTCAATTCGTCAATGACACAGACTAGCTCATCATAATCAATTTGTAGTGTTGCCACATAACTGACGTACTCAACTTGTGTAACGACCCTTGACCCTTGAAAATCGGGATAATTTTTTTTATTTAATTTACCCACTTATTTCCTTATTCACTTAGGTTGTATTCTTGTGCAGTGTCAAAACACTTTTCCTATTTCTTTACTCGTAATTATAATTAATTTCCATACTTTAACTTATATGGTCGATAGAAATTTCGGCAGCATAATAGCTTAGGTATGAGCCTACCCACCTGCAATTCAGTTGTTTTCGACAATCCTAAATATCCACAACTACCAAGTATGCTTTCTAACAATCCTAGATATCTATAACTACCAAGCATACTTTCTCAATCCACTCTTACAACTTAATATATCGATATTAATTAATACCAATCATCTTACAACCTAATCCCAAGAATCATATTCTTTATATCATTTCCTTACAAATTACATCCCGACAAATTATTTCTATTATATGTGTCTGTGCATACAGATATATCTGGTACAGGAATGTAAATGTATACCTTTCTGCGTGTACAAGAAAGTAGCTTATGATAACTCTTCCCACGAGCCGACGTCGTGTACGCGGCAGGTAGCGTCTATAAATACACTGCAAATGATCTGAAGGTAGAGGGGTGAGCTTTTGGGGAAAAGCCCAGTAAGATAGTACCTTTAAATTAATCCTGATATATATATATATATTTATATATATATATATATGAAAAGCATGTAAAAATTATTTGTAAGATCATACTTTAAATAAAAGGAAAAACTTAAATCATCACTTCATGCAATTCATCGTAAAAGTCATAAAGCATGCAAGTTCAAAGCAAGAATCATGCTCAACCATGCTATAAATTCTTTCATAAACTTTTCACATACATTGCATAATCATCTCATTTTACTTTCGTACACATGTCATAAACATTTTGTGAAACTTTCATGAAACATTTCATAATCACTTTGTAAACATTACATAAACGTGTTGGTTGATAACCAATCATTGAAATTCATAAGGCACATATTCGTTGCCACATTTATCATTCATAACTAATTCATGGAGACCAGGCTATAACTAAGTCATGCGATACGTGTCATTCTCCGTAGAGAGCTAAACATGATACCTGTGGCCATGGTAAGTGGCTGTAGACTGGATCAGGGTCGTACAGCTCTTTCGTAAAACATGGGTAGTATCCATCTTACATACTTTCACTAGCACATAGCTAGGACACGGACACCAATGGCACTCTCCGTGTGGGCAACATAATTGCGTGCTGCGTGGGCACGAGATACTACCAAAACATCATCATCATAAACCACAAGTAGCACGACATCTTCCACACAGGTTGAGTCAAGTGCTAAAAGGGCCAATGTACCGGCACCCCAAGTGGTGTAGCCGGAACACCACAAGAAGTAACCATGCATGAAGCCTATAGTCTCAAAACTGAGTTTTCAAAATCTTTCTTGGGTTTTATAACCCATAAACTCATATCGAGTAATAAAATCGAATTCCTTGTAATCTAAAAACTCTTTCATAAAACCGAAAGACTGTGTGGCACTTTGTTCCTGCAGGACTCAAGAGGTGGCCCCCACAATCCCCTTTCGAAAACAAATTTCTTTTCTTACATACTTTTGAAATTGTCAAAAGTTTCTTTAACGATATGGATATAAAAACATAAATAAATGTAAAACATCCATACGCTTCATACCTTAGGAAATTTATTTCACAACATGGAAAGTACTCGAAAAATATTTCGATAAATTAAAACATGCTTCGCAAGTATGAAAGCATTGATAAATCATTTCAAATCACATGCTCTTTCATAAAATCATTTACCGATAAAACAAAAATGCATTATCAGAACTGAGTTAAATAATACCCCTTACCTCGATGTATCGGATATCTCACATTCGCGAAATGACGCCTTCCAACACCTCTGTCAATTTCGTCTATGTTTTACCTACATCAAAGGTAGTTTACTTAGCTTCCTATTCATACGAGTCACTCAAAATACTTTAAAATCGTAACCTATTCGTTCTTCCTCGTGTGTACGTTTAATCGTGCGTACCTAGGCTATTCACGTACGTATATTTATATTTTCTTACCCTATATTATTTTTGTACGTACACACCTCGATCTACCTATTATTATATACAACTACATGTATATACTGGCAAGTATATATGTATATATATTCCTATATATGCATCATTATTTGTTTTCATTTCTTTCCTCATCACATGTATCCATCCCATGTATGTACATATATTAAAACACATTCTTACCTTATACCTTCATTTGTATATACCTCCTAGTATATACACATCTCTCATACATTCCTTTATATGTACACCTAAGTAAATACTCAATATATGTATATGTATACTCATACATACCCACATGGATATATGTATATATATATATATATATCATTTTTACTTGTTTCCATTTACGCACCCTCACATAAATATACATATATACATATATACATACATGCATCTACCTCTCCCTTTATCCATCATTCATCACTATCCCTTTTTTTTACACCATTTAAATTTATACTAATCATGCTTATAATTCAATCTATATATATACATGTAAATTAAATATGCATGTATATACTTAAATCTTACCTTCCTTTCTTTTTCTCTTTTCTTTTTTTTCCTTTTTTTTCTTCTTTTCTTTTCTCCTTTTCCTCTCGATCAGCCCTTCTTCTTCCTCCCTTTCTCCTTCGGTTCCAGCCCCTTTCTCCCTCACGGTTTCCCCTGCTTGGCCTCGGTTACAGCCTCCATTTCCAGCTATAGTTCCTCTCGGGTTGCCCTGTTTTGCCTCACCGATCCTCCTCTGTTCCAGTTCAGCTCTCGGTCCTACCTCAATTTCCTGTTTTGGTTTCAATTTCCTAGTCCCGATTCTATTTCTTTTCTTCCTCTCTTGCCTCTGTTCCAGCCCCTTCCTCCAGCTCATGGTTCCAGCTCCCAAATTGGTCTCCTTCCTCGGTTTGCTCTGCTGCAGTTTCTTCTCCTTCTCTCGGTCTCACCTCCTGCAGTAGCTCCCCTACACACTCTCGGTTCAACTCTCTCGACCAGTCCTCTCCTTTTTTTCCTCTCCTCCCTTCCTTCTCCTTTTTCTTCTCCTCTCTTCTTCGGCTAGCAGTCCCTCTATTTTCTTTTCTTCCTTCCTTTCTTCTTCCCCGGCGGACTGCTTCCCCTTTCCTTTCTTTCCTTTCCTTTTTCTTCTTCCCTGGCGGACTGCTTCCCTTTCCTTTCTTTCTTTTCCTTTTTCTTCTCCCTCGGTAGACTACTTCCCTTTCCTCCCTCTTTTCTTCTCCTCCTCTTCTCCTCTTTCTCTCTTCCTTTTTTCCCGCCCGAGCCTCCTCTGTTTTTTTTGTTTGATTTCCTTTCAAATTGCAACAGTGGCAGACGGAATTGGCTTTTCTAAGCCAATTCTGTACATGCCATAATATATTTATATATATATATATATATTAGTTTAATATATATATATATATTATATTAGTATGTAGGTATTATTTGTTATGTATTTGTATGGTTATTATATATTTTTACACCCACTCATATATAGTGTATCAATGTATATTCATACATTATATTAGTATAAATATATTGTTTGTGTATTGTCATTGTTATTTATTTATTTTTATTATTATTATTATTATTATATTAAATGTCTTATACATTATACTTTACGACACATATACATATATATTTGTCATATATATGTGTATCATCATTTTTCCATTTTAAATTGTCTAGTATATTTATATATATATATATATATTATACCTATGTATATATATACATATACCTTTCCTTTTATTTAAATGTTAGTAAATATATATATATATATATATATATATATATATATATATACATATTCACCTATGTACATATCTACATATATACATTTTCTTATATAATTTATCCAAAGGCATAATATCATGCCTTCCATGAGATTTTCCTTATTCCGAAATTAAAATAATATCGGGATTCCATCATTCTCCATGAGTTCTCGATACAAGTGTTTACATCGATACTTTTCGAATAACAAATTAAAATTTTCTAATCCTTCCGTACTTGCATTCGCCTTATTACTTCTTGTATCTTCGGGTTCCCGGTCATCCCACGAGCTTCCCGGTTCTTATAGTCCTCGAGCCCTACAACGAATATTCACACTTCTATTAATATATATTATTTCCATTTTTTTATTTTATATAATTAAATTAACGTAGGAAATTTGTGGGGTTTACATCTTACACCCCTTACGGAAGGTCCAAATACAAATTAATGGCATTCGCATTGTAGGGAACAAGAACACCCCTAACTTTTGAAGTAGAATAAGTGTTCTCCATGGCATTTACATAAAATTCACGAACCACATCAAGGATAGCATCTTCTGGTTACCCTGGTAATTTCAACAAATTGAAATCCCTCAGATATTCAGAATATATAGTCCAGCCACTAATGTCAGGCCTAAAGCTCCTCTCAATAATCATGTTTTTATCCATGATTTTCTTAAAATTTTCTACTGCCTGACTATTCACAAATCGAGAGGGATCATAATCGGTTACTACGAGCTCTTCCCTTTGTGGTGATGGGGTCGAACTATTAGTGGCCTGACTAGAACTCTCCATGGTTCATCTAGCTCGGGTCTTAGGTGCCATTATCCACCAATTAGCTTACAAATCAACTAGTACAATTTTCAACAAGACCAAATCGGACTAACACACAAAACAAACCCAAAAATCTCTTCACAAACTAAATCACTACAACAAAGATCAAACAAACCGAAAAGGGCTTCAAAAATCCAAATTATAAGAGCCAATAAAATAGCCTCTAGAGGATCCAAAACTACTGTAGAAAGAAGAAAAATACCCAAAATTGAAGCCATGTAGGATTGATTAGGACCACTTCACGTCTTTATCACCTAAACAACCTGACAATAAAACACTTTCTTCCTTCCCCCAAAGCTTTCGGGTCCACGAAGAGATTTAAACAGCAAAATTCATTGGAGAAGCTACCAAATCAGCACAAAACAACAATATTGGACAAGAAAAAATAATGGTCGTGGGGTTTGTCTTTGTACTTTCAAGAGATCAAAGAAAGAAAGATGAAAGAATAAGAAAAAGAGAGAGTCTGAGAGTGAGAGGTTTGGCCGCCTCTTGCTATTTGTGTGGGTAGGGTTATTTGTTTTCAATTTGAAATGATAAGGTAATCCCATACTCTAATAAAACTTTGCCATGTGTATTCCACTCACCCATCCTTTGAATCTTGTAAACACCTTTTTTCTTTCTTTGACCGAATTTCTTCTCTTCTTTTTTCTTATTCTTGACTTTTTGACTTTGCAAATTTCTTTCTCTTACCATCCCTTACATCAATCGACCCCTACTTCTTCAATTTAAAGCTTTTGTCTTCCAGAAAAACAATTCTTTAAATAAACCTCAATTCTTCAAAATTCTCATCATTCACGCACCCATGCATTCTTTCTTGAAAAACCATGACAATTAAACTTCCAAACAGTGCTCTTCTTATGCGTATGCCTGTAAAATAAAACACAACCAAATTAAATAAATTAAAAAAATAATAATAAAAACACACTACTAAAATCAAATAAAAATAAAAAGAATTTAAAAACTAAAAATCCTAAAACAAAAATTAGGTTGCCTCCCAAAAGCACTTAATTTTAAGTCTTCAGCCAGACTTCTTCCAGTCTCCTCAATTCAGTTCACCAAGGGGAATGCTTTCTAATTTATGCACCCCTTCTCCATAATAATGCTTCAAATGCTGCCCATTGACCTTGAACAAGCTCCCATTCGAATTCTTCAGCTCAATTGCTCCATATAGGAAAACTTGGTGTATCACAAACGGTCCTGACCACCTTGACTTCAACTTGCCAGGAAATAATTTGAGCCGTGAATTATACAAGAGAACTTGCTGTCCAGGACTGAATTCTCATCTCATTATTATCTTGTCATGCCATCTCTTGGTCCTATCCTTATAAATCCTTGCATTGTCATAGGACTCATTCCTTAGCTCATCAAGCTCATTCAGTTGGAGTAACCAATTTGCTCCAGCCTTGTCATAGTCAAAATTGAGCTTCTTAATGGCCCAGTAAGCTCGATGCTCAAGCTCTACAGGTAGATGACATACCTTACCAAATACCAAACTATAGGGAGACATCCCAATTAGAGTCTTATAGGCTATTCTATATACCCAAAACGCATCATCTAACTTGTTAGCCCAATCTTTTCTATTCAGATTTACAGTTTTCTCCAAGATCAACTTTACTTCTCGGAAATTTCAACTTGACCATTTGTCTACGGATTATAACTGAAAGCTACTTTATGTCGAATTCTATACTTTGACATTAAACCACTGAAGACTTTGTTATAGAAATGAGTGCCTTCATCACTTAAGATGGCCCTTGGAGTACCGAACCTTATCAAAATATTCTTGTGTAGAAACCGAATCACCACTTTGCATCATTTGTTGGTGTTGCTATTGCCTCCACCTACTTAGAGACATAATCAATAGCAATGAGAATGTATAGCTTCCCAAAAGATGGAGGAAACGGCCCCATAAAATCGATACCCCATACATCAAATATTTCCACTTCTAGAATATTTGTCAAAGGTAATTCATGCTTTCTTGAAATGTTTCCAACCCTTTGACATCTGTCACATGTTTTTATAAACATGTAGCTATCTTTAAACACACTAGGCCAATAAAAACCTGATTGCAGCACCTTTGCTATTGTAGGTTCTGCACCAAAATGGCCTCCATATGTTGCAGCATGACAATAACGTAGAATTTCTTGAACTTCGTCTTCTGGCATGCACCTTCTTATAATCTGGTTTGGACACTTCTTAAACAGCAGAGGGTCATCCCAAAAATACAAGTTGACATCATGAAAGAATTTATTCCTCTATTGATAAGTTAAACCACTTGGCATTAATCCTCCAGCTAAGTAATTCACTATGCCTGCGAACCAAGGCAGATTGGCATCAATCTTCATTATTGTTTCATCTGGAAACTCCTCTTGAATAGACTGTTCTTGCTGAATTTCAGATTGCTCCAACCTAGACAAATGATCAGCTACAACATTTTTGGATCCCTTTTTGTCCCTGATCTCAAAATCAAATTCTTACAAAAGCAAGATCCATCTAATAAGTCTGGGTTTGGCATCCTTCTTCGTAAATAGATATCAAATAACGGCATGGTCTGTATAGACAATGACCTTACCCCTAATTAAGTATGGTCTAAACTTGTCAAATGCATGTACAACTGCAAGCATCTCCTTCTACGTTGTTGTGTAATTTTTTTGAGCTTCATCTAAGGTCCTGCTTGAGTAATAGATAGCCCGAAAAATCTTGTCTCTTTTCTGCCCAAGGATTGCTCCAATTGCAAAATCACTCGCGTTGCACATCAGTTCAAATGGTTCTGTCTAATCAGATGCGATCATAATAGGTGCATAAATAAGCTCTTTCTTGATCTTTTCGAACGCCTGCAAGCAAAGATCATCAAAGATAAAATCAACATCTTTTTCTAATAAATTACATAAAGGTTTTGAGATTTTTGAAAATTCCCTGATAAATCTGCGATAGAAGCCTGCATGTCCCAAAAAGCTCCTTACGACTTTGACTAATTTTGAAAGGGGAAGCATTTCAATAGCAACGACTTTAGCTCTATCCACCTCAATGCTATGAGCTGAAATTTTATGTCTAAGGACGATTCCTTCTTGCACCATAAAATGACACTTCTCCCAATTTAAGACGAGATTCGTCTCTTCACATCTCTGCAAAACAAGTGCCAAATTAGATAAACATTGGTCAAAAGTCTTACCAAATATCGAGAAGTCATCCATGAAGACTTCCATTATCTCTTCAACCATGTCAGCAAAGATCAACATCATGCATCTCTGGAAGGTTCTTGGGGCGTTACATAAACCGAAAGGCATCCTTCTATATGCGAAAGTTCCATATGGGCAAGTGAAGGTTGTTTTCTCTTGATCTTCTGGGGCTATCACAATCTGGTTGTAGCCCAAGTAGTCGTCTAAAAGTAATAATAACTGTGCCCGACTAGTCTAACTAACATTTGGTCAATGAACGGAAGCGGGAAGTGGTCTTTCCTAGTAGCTTTGTTCAACTTCCTATAATCAATGTAGACTCTCCAACCTGTTACCGTTTTGGTGGATATGATTTCATCGTTGGTGTCACGAACTACTGTCATTCCACCCTTTTTAGGCACAACCTGCACAGGACTCACCCAAGAACTATCAGATATCGCATATATAATACTAGCATTTAATAATTTTAAAATCTCAGCTCTAACAACTTCTTTCATTGCTGGATTCAGTCTTCTCTGTGGTTCAATAGAGGGTTTATGATTTTTCTCCAATCAAATTTCGTGCATCACAACGAAGGGACTAATTCCTTTGATGTCAGCAATGGACCATCCAATTGTCAATTTGTGCTTTCTTAAGATTCTAAGTAACTTGTCTTCCTCTGCAGCAAATAAAGATGATGAAATAATCATAGGAAAAGTACTATCATCACCTAAGAAAGCATATCTCAAATGGCTTGGTAATTCTTTCAATTCAGTTTTGCCTTCTTTTTTCTCACTTACCTACGACTTGTCAATCTTTTCCTTAGTTGTTGTAGTCGCACTTTCTAATGGGTTAGCTTCCAAAGTAGCAACACAACTTTTAATTAAATCAGTTAATAATTCATCATCTAAATTAGAAAGTGGATTTACCAGACACTAAGCCATAGGATCGGTTGGTGCTTCCTTTGTTCCAACTTCTCGTACACAACTCTACACCACTTCAATCAACTTACAAGTCTCTAGCTCATCAGCGAATTTCATCACCTTATAGATGTTGAACATAACCGATTCATCATTCATCCTCAAGGTTCATTGCCCTCTCTGAACATCGATTAGTATTCTCCCAGTGGCAAGGAATGGTCTCCCAAGTATAAGCGAAATTTCTCTGTCCTCTTCATAATCTAAGACTACAAAATTGGTAAGAAAAATTAGTTTATCAACTTTAACAAGTACATCTTCTACCACACCTCTAGGATAAGTAATCGATCTATCCGCTAGTTGCAGTGTTATGGTGGTCAGCTTCACATCTCTAAGACCTAGGCTCCTGAAAATAGATAAAGGTATTATTAAATTTATGCTAGCACCCAAAATACAACAATGCCTTACCCACTTTCGATCCTCTAATCTCGCATGGAATAGTAAAGCATCTAGGGTCTTTTAATTTTTACGGCAACTTCTACTGCAAAATTGTATTGCATTCCTCTGTCAAGTTGAAAGTTTCATAATCCTCAAGTTTTCATTTCTTTGACAGCACCTCTTTCATGAATTTTGCATAATGTGGCATCTACTGCAAAGCATCAACAGATGGAATGTTAATATGTAATTTCTTAAATATATCTAGAAATTTCTTAAACTCAGATTCAATCTTCCTTTTATACAAAGCTTAAGGATAAGGAATAGATGGTTTCCACAAAGGAGGATTATCAGGAAAAAAGTTTACTAAATGGTTTAGAATCAACTCCCTGTTTAACCATTTCTGATTCGGCATCCTTTGACACAACAGGTTCGGCCTGCTTCTTCTACACCTCAGTGACTAGGGCAGTTTCTTCTTTCTCTGCTACCTTTGGCGGCTCATAAGTTTTTCCACTTCTCAAAGATATAGCATTGCAGTGTTCTTTTGGATTTAACACTATATCACTAGGGAACTTACCTCTTTCATTCAAAGAACTGACAGCTGATACGCCCTAAAGATATTATCCGCAAGTGCACGGGTCATACAAGTAATAAAGGGATTTGAGTCCTGAGTCATCATCCCACAGACAAGTTAACTAGCCTAATTAAGTACTGGTTAATCTTACCCTAAGTATATCCTAGCAAATTATGAAATTAAAGTGGGTGATCTACTAAGGCTAATTAAAAATACTGAAAACAATAAACATTAAGATAAAGAAAATAAAACTGAACTAAGATTTGCTTACCAAACTCCGAGTAATTAAAGAAAATACCTACGAAAGAAAATTAAAACAATTAAAATTAATTAACGTAATTAAAATAAAATGCAAATATGAAAATAAAGAAATAAAATTAAACTAAACTAAAATGTAAACTGTGAGACCCCGTATATGTAATGTTGTAATGTGTAATGAATATGATTGGACTTGTAATGTAAAGTGTGATTAATGTAAGTCCATGGATTCAATGTACGTATGTGTAATATGAATTGTAACGTACATACAAGTTTCATTGAGTACGAATAGGAAGAAATGAGTTCTGGCAAGTGATGGATGTGATTGAAACTCAAGATGAGTAGTGTGATAAAATGGAATGGAGTTATGCTTCCATTTGGTTTCATGTAGCATACCTTTGGACATACAATGAATGCACACAAGTTTCAATGTGCATAAGGTATGAATGGATGCCATTTTCAAGTTATAAAGGTGGATGGGTGAGAAAATGGTCATGGCAATAGATTAAGGATGTGTTGGTATGAGTTGCAGCAAGGAAACTGCAAGAAATCTGGAAAACATGAGGCCCAGATCGATCTCATAGGATGAGAGATCGATCTGGAAGAGCCAGAATGCTCTTATTTGGGCGAAAGAATAGAGCAGATCGATCTCCAATGGAGCCAGATTGATCTCCCAAGCATTTCGTAGTGGAAAGATCGATCCCCAAGCACCCAGATCGATCTCCTTAGCTCTCTGTTTGGGACCAGATCGATCTCATGCTTCGACAGATCGATCTCATGCCTAGACAGATCGATCTCATGCTTCGACAGATCGATCTCAGGCTTAAAAATACCGTGAAAAAGAGGGATTTTAAGGGACCAGATCGATCTCCTCAAGCTATTTCTATATAAGGAGGGTTGAAAATCTGGAAATCTCGGAAAAACACTTAACTTTACAATCTCAACCCCAAAAACCTAACTTTCCCTCTCTAAAATCAGCCATTTTCAGTGAGATTTGAAGAGAGGTCATTAGAGGCAAAGTTGTTCCTATCAAAGAGAAGAACAACATAGTGAGAGGGCATCTTCCCATCTTTAGAATTGAAGGAGTTAAGGGCATTACCATTTGGAGCAAGAAGAGAAATCATATTGGTAAGATTCTAACACTCCAATCCAAATGCATTAGCTATTTAATTGATTTTGGAGTTGATTGATATGAGTATTGATGGATAAACTACCTAGGAATGTAGTGGAATTGGTGTGACCTAGAAATCTAAAATGGGTATAATGTGAGGATATGTGGGATTGAATGAGCTTATGATTTATGGCATGCTAAAGTTGTTATTGGGGTAATGTTTATGATTTTAGATGGTTAGATGGAATTACATAGTGAGTTGGAGGAATTGTGAAAATGGGTATGTATATGATTGATAAATGCCATAGTGAGGGGATTCGTGGAATATGAACACTATGAGCTTAATGTTGATTTAATATCGATTTTGAATAAGTTAATATGCCTAAAAAGATCCATAGACTCGAGTTATGGATAAAGTAATGAAACGAGGCCAAATAAGCTTTAATAGAGGCTATAGATTAAATTGACTATAGCAAGCACAAGGGTTGCAATATATGGATCGAATATAATGCGGGATACGATTTTATGCAGTCCCGAAGAGTTCGTTGAAGGCGAACCGAACCGTACGAGTAAGCAGCTTAAGGAAGTGGAATCACGCATCGCGATTCCAGGTAAGGGAATTTTGTAAGTGTATAGAGGTAGCTGCTCGTATTTTGAACTCGTGGGTATATATAGGGCTTTGGAAATGTGCATGGACTTATAGAAATGTGTTTTGATGGTGTATGAGTATTTGTATGAGATTTGGTTGTTTGAAATGGTTATTGAAAAAGGGATAGCAAGGCTAATAATTGCATAAATCATGTGTTTTGAATGCTTTTACAAAACACAATGCTTTGATTTGAGCAAATAAAAGGATAGGTCGGCTAGTACTTGAATGATGTTGTGAAATAGCCCATATGAGGCACTAAGCATATTATGAGATGTTTTGAATGCATGAGAGCCGCCTATCGCGTGTATGTGATTTAATTCGCGTTAGAGCCTCACTCGCGCTGGATTTCTATGTTTTCACTTGTGTGAAACGTGCTTGAACTTAGCTCGCACTTTGAATTTGAATTGTGATGATGTTTATAAACCGTACTGGAGCTTACTCTCGTACGTGGATTTGAGTGGTTTTTCTTATGCATATAACTGTACTGGAGCTATGCTCGTACATGGTTTCTTCATATTTTATGCATAAATGCCGTACCAGAGCGTTGCTCGTACGAAGTGATTGGTTTTGATGCATGAATTCACGCTAGAGCGTAGCTCGCGCTAGTTTTCACACTGTGGTATGTATGAGGCCGTGGTGAGAGATACGGATTAACTCAGGGAACCCAACAGGCCTGACAGACCTCTTGAGTGGGGTGAGGGTGAGGAGCTAGGACCTGACATAATCCATTCAGGGAACCCAACAGGCCTAACAGACCTCTTTAGTGGGGTGAGGGTGAGGGGCTATGACCTGAATCAGGGAACCCAACAGGGGCGAGCAAGGCCATGAGGGGCTAGGACCTGGTATTGAGGTTACTCCCACGCGCTCTTGAGACTATAAAGGTTACACTTGGTATGGGATAGATAAGACCTATGGCAGGCACCCCCAACCATGTTATGGGTCCGCGGAGTACGATGTACCGTGTATATCACATGGAGTACGATGTACCGCGTGGTGGTTACTTGATTTGAGAAAGTCTGGCGGAGAACTAACCCACCTTCATGCCAGCATGATACCCCGCACACCGAAATCCGTGTGGTCTGGGATGATATGTGACGATTGGCCAACGTAGTCACTTGAGATATAGTAACCTGTCTCCTTGCTTGATTTACTTACTACCACATGATATTAAATCTCTAAGTGTGATTTGTGATTGTTTAAGGTAGACCCGAAGGAGGGGTCGTGTAAGACCCGAATATAATTAAAATACGAAATGGATGAGTATTCATGAAAGAAGGTCAGGTAAAATTGATTTTTGAAACAAGAGCAGGGGTAAAATGGTAAAAAAACCAAAACCCAGTATTAAGGCGATAAGAAAATTTTAATCAAAAATAAGGATGTAAGATATCTTGATCGATAATGAGGAAATTATACAATTTGGGTCAATTGATCAAGATTCAAAAATTTTAAAAATATCAAAAAATTACCGGAATGATATCTCGAAAAGCGCGAAGGAATAATATCAAAAATTTAGAAAAAAATATATTTAATAAATTAAATTTAAATTAAATAAATTAAATTAAAATAAAAATAATATAAGTGTAGATATTTTGGGTATTTAGAGTTTTTTAATGAATAGTGTAATAATTAAATAAATTATAATAATAATAATAATTGATAAAATAAATGAAAAAAAAAGAAGAGAAGAATTGAAAAAAAAAAAGGAGAAAAGTCAGAAAACGAAAATCGGGGAGAGAGAAAATGAAAACGGAAGCCAAAAACGGGTAGGGAGACCGGCGAGCCGTCCGGCTGCCAGGGACCCAGGCGAGGGCCGACGAAGGAAGCCCGACGCCAGGCGATCCTTCAGCCACCGGAGACGCGCCGTTTGGAGGCCGGAGGACGTCGAAAAACGGAGGAGAAGGCCGCGGGAAAGAAATGGCCACCGGCGGCGAACGGCGACGATTCGGGCGGAACCGAGGCTCGATTCGGAAAGCCCAGGCGACGTTGGTCCTTTCTACACCGGTATCAGCCGACGAAACGGCGAGAAACGCCGGCGACGACGAAGAGAAAGAAATGAGTCCGACGGCCGGGGAGAAGAGGCCGAACCGGTGGCGTTCCGGCGAGCTTGACCCAAACCGAGGGCAGATCTGAGATGCAGACGACCCAGCGGAGCGATTGGTGGCGAGAACCGACCGAGAATCGGCCGGCAAGGTGGTGAACCGACGGTGAACCGGTCGAACCGAAGAGAACTGGCGGTCTGAACCGGTCCGAACCGGACTGAACCGGTTCAGCCAAAAAGAGAGGAAAAAAGGAAGAAAAAGGGAAAAAAAAGAGAAAAAAATTGAAGAAAATTTCAATGATGCAATCGAGCTTCGGGTAAGTCGATAAGCGGTCAAATTGACCGATTTAAATTTTGGAGTATTTAATTTAATTAATTTTGGGCTGAAAACTTACCCGAAAAAATTATGGAATTGTGTAGCTCGACGATTGGCATCCACCGAGGGCTCGAGATAGCCTCGATTTATGGACTAGCATGGAATCTCGGGTAAGTGACCCTTATTTATGACAATTTACCTCATTATGCGTGATATTGATTTAATTTCCGCATAAATTGAATTAAATTATAGAAATTTAGATAGATTGTCATAAATATTAAATTTAGCTATTCGAGAGTTAGAATGAGGCCCAATAAATTGTTGGAGGGCCCAATGAGCCCAATAGGCCTCGATAAAGTGAAAATTAAGTGGAAAACGGGCTTAAGGCCGATTAAGGCCCATTAAGGTGCAATCGGGCCCAATAGGGGTAAACGGGCCCAATGATTTAAATTAAGCCCAGAAAATAGGAAATACAATTAAATTGTATGATATCTGACCTGAGGAATATTATACGCAGTTTCGGGTATTTGATTGGGAGCATATCGGACTGCGCGACGAGACAACAGTGGAAAAGAAAAGGTCAGACTCGACAGGAAAATAAGGTAAGGGAATTCTGCGGACTGCTAGAGGTAAACTTTACGAAGTTTTAAATTCATTTGCAGTCATTTAAAATTTATCTGAAGGGTCTAGAGGTCGAATAATAATTTTAGTGCCCCGAATGGATAAATTACTAAAATACCCTTGTTAAGGGTAGAACTTACAATTTAGGAAAAATTGGGAGGAGCAAGAACAACAGGTTCTTGCTCATTCTGGAGGTGTTTTGATGCATGCATTAGTAGGCTGGCTAACCTTGAAAGAAAATGCAGAGCATTGCATACTTTCACCGTGAAATTGTTTTGAAAACTGTTTTGAGGAAAACAGAGCCGCCTACGTGTTTTATTGACATATGACGTGCTAGAGCTCAGCTCGCACGATATTTTTGATTTATGTTATGCATGCATTAGTGCTAGAGCGAGAGCTCGCACTAGAGTTTTACATGCATAGGTGCTAGAGTATAACTCGCACCAGATTTCATATGCTTTTTCGTGACACGGTGCTAGAGTCTAACTCACACCAGATTTTACATGATTTTCGTGACACGGTGCTAGAGTCTAACTTGCACCAGATTTTATAAGATTTTCATGTGATTTATATACAAAGTGTTGAGCTTAGCTCGCACTAGATTTACTGGATTTGTGGAGTAGCGCTGTCTGCCCTTGGAGTCAGCCAAAAGGCCCAACAGGCTCAAAAGACCTCTTAGGTGGGGTGAGAGTGAGGGATGAGGTTGGCGGCCTTGTGGGGATGTAAAGCGGGCTCTGCCAGTTTTACTTGATTGATCAGATTGCTGAGCATCGCTCACACTGATTTTATGAGAACATGCGATGAGCCGTGTTTGGAGCATCGGGTAGACTGTGTGTCACCGATTAAATAGGCCCGCACGTGCGTTTTGAGACATGGCATGAGTATAGAGATATTATATGGGTTCACGGAGTACGATGTACCGTGCAAGTAGCATGGAGTACGATGTACCGTGTGGTATCTTCGGATACGGCATCTCCGGATGCAGCATCTTCGGATGCCTGGGATCGGATAAGACTGACGGGATGGATTGACCCACCTCCTGGGCGGTTCCCGATCATGGTGAGAACCCGCACACTAGGATCCGTGTAGCTGAGGAACTCCCGAGGACACATATGGCCATAGTCCTGGTTATTGCCAATATACAGACGTTGCCTAGTCTCGCATGTTGATGATCTTGACGATGTTTGAAACTGGGTTTTAAACTAAATTTGCATGATGGTATTCCCATGCTTTTCAAACCCATGTGTGAATGTAAACCGATTTTCATGATTTTGTGTGAGTCAGGATCACCCGAAGGAGGGGTCGAGTCTTGACTTTATTGTGAAATTTTTAAATGAGAAAGATATGATTTTGAATATAATTGCATGTTGAATTTTTCGTGCAAATGTGTTTTACATAACATCATAACTCATATCATTTGTTTTAAAATGTGTGGAGAAAGGGTGGTTTATGCATGGCACTACGTTCATGTAGGTAGTATGGTTACCTACTTGTTCGTAGGGTTGCCTTACTGAGCTTGATGTGCTCACCCCTTTCATTTTCTCCCACAGATAATCTCCAGTTGAAGCTGAGGCGACTCAGTACTGCATTCCGGATATCCGCTGTTGCCCATCAACATAAGGTATATACACTTGTACATATTGTATCTACATAAGCATAGCACAGTAACATGTTTGTAAGTAACTTTAGGGGATGTATAAATAATGTAAACAATTATAAATGACTGGAGAAGAAATAAGTTAGATGGAAATTGAATGGTGGGACTGGCATTGACGCACAGCCCAATTTGTTAGTGGAGTGTGGTCACAATCAGAGGACAAGTAAGAATTTAAGTAATAAAAATAACAAAACGCGAAAAATTAACTCTGATTTTTGGGTAGTTTGGGTCGTGACATATAAAGGTGGTATCAGAGCCCAATTGGTCTGATGTGTGTCAGTGTCAGTAATTAGAAAATTACATCCCCGTGTTACTGTGCTTAGTTATATACAATAGTGTATATCGAGATGGGTTTTGACTAAGAAATGGTTGAGAATGCAGGAATGCCTAATATGAGTCGCGTTAGATGAGATAGTGCACGAGGCAGAGGTCGTAGAGGTAGACCTGAGTCTGCTAAGTCGTGCTGAGTTGACCTGTGAGAACCAGGATGAAATTGAAATGGAGGCTAATGTTGAGCATGCCCCACAGAGTCCGACAGAGAGATCGGACAGTATTGAGACACGCTTCGTGAGATTGGAGCGGAGTGTGGAGATTATTTTGAGGAGCAAATTGCTCAGAGTATACATAAGATCAGAGGGCGCAGCGGAGCATTGGTGGAAACCCGCTCGACCCATCTTAAGTGTTAAACATCCATAGCTAAGATGAGAAATCTTATTGGATGTATTCCGGTGACAGTATATCCCGGACATGATTTAAAGGAAAAATTTCTTACACTGCCCAGGAATACTAAATTAATTATGAGTATGAAATTCAGTTATATTCTTTGGTAGATATTACCTCGACACTATGAATAAGTGACAGTCGAGATGTCTAAAAGTCCACGAAATAGCTCGACTTTTCAGTTAGAGTCTGATTGGCCCGTGAGATATTACCTATACCGAGGCAGTGCGCAGATTTACAGTTGGGTAAATAAGAACATGAATTGCACGCCTCTGAGATTGGGAAAGGTAGTGAGGGCTGAAATAGAGACAGAAAGAGAATCGAGAAATGATAAAGATGTTAAAATGGAAAATGATAATTGGTAAAAGATTTAATTTGACGAGTTATGGGCTAAGATAATTGGTAAGGCCCCAGTGCATCCAATTTTGGCACTCTTGAGGGACATTGTGATTGGAGGACCCTGACCCGCTACGAAGCAGTGTAGCAGTGTAAGCAGTATGAGATGTGTGGTGGATACCACAGAAGGAGGGTCTATACCTACACTGTATTGATAAAAATGACCGTTAAGTGTGATAAGACGGACCATTGATTTTGATTGCACAGAGTTGGGCGAGATCGCCCCACAGGAAAGTAAAGAGACAGAAAAACTTCGTTGGTATAGCTGCAACGAAAAGGGAGGCAATAGCTGAAAAGAAAAGAAAAAGGAAAGTAGGCTGTTGGACGAAGGCGAGAGGATGTCTTGGACCAGGACACTATTGATGTTTCATGGATGTGGTGTAAGATACCACGCTTGTTATGAATAATGAAGTACATATGTTCATTGATCCTGGTGCCACACATTTATTCATACCGCCTTCATTCGCATATAAGTGAGTAAAAAGGCATGAATGCATACATCATTGGGCACAATACTGATAAATGAGTACCCCAATAGAGGAGGATTAATTAACTGAATATGGATATAGAGATTTTAAGATGAAAACAGGGGTGAAAACGTCACTGAAAAGTATATTGTAAGTGTTGACAAATGATAAAAAGGGGTGCAACAGTTGAAATTAAAGGAGTCAAGGATTGTACTCACGGAATGAATAATGAAAGAGTTTTGTCATGAGGGATATACGAAATGAGATGTGCTTAATTCTGAATACAAGATGTATTGGAGTAAGAGGCGTATGCTAGGTGAGAACATCCTTACGATATGAAGTCATTAGGATTAAAGCAATTAGTAGCGAATATAATTGTGACCACAAGGACATATATGTAAAGTAATTGTGGTTAAGTCTGAAGGTTAATAAAGGTATTTCAAAATACCTCCCTGCCTGAAGACTTGACAGCGTCTAAAAGTATATATATATATATATAACCTATAACGTGAAATCGATCGTTGTAATAAATACCTTTAGCGTTAGGATACCTTTACTAAGACGATAAGAATATTAAAATTCGACAAATCATTAAGGTTAACATAGTAAAATTTAATAAGAGCCGTTAAGATAAGAAAAGGAAATGACGTAGGTTAGTACCCGAAAACGTAAGCGATTTTGAAGGATCTTATACGCTTATGCGTAAATAAGTCAAGGATTGGACCGATTTGTAATCATCATTATTGATGATATGTTGGGTGTAGTTAAAGTCTAGGGCAATTATAAGCAACAATTGGAAATGGCTTTTACAAATGGGTTGTTGCGAGTTCTCAATATAGTCTACTTGGTTGACACGTTTAACTATGAAAACGTGGTCTTTGAATGAGATGATAGATGTGACATGAATTTCGGTGTAATGAAGTATGAACTGACCACCGTGATTATTTTCACCATACCCAACAGCTCAAGAGGTTCTCAGTGAGTATGGATACCTCAAAATAATGAAGGAGCTGTGTATTGATGTATAATGGGAAGATAGTCAATTATGGAGTCAAATAACTCCTTGAATCATGAAATAAACTATCTGACCTATGATTTAAAGTTGGCAGCGATAGTACTTGTACTGAGGATATGGTACTATTATGTACACGATGAGGAATTGTGGATATGCACTGATCATAAAAGTCCCAAGTATCTGTTTTCACAGAAAGAGGCGAATATGAGAATACATAGTGGGTTAGAGCTTCTGAGAGATTTTGATTGTGAAAATTGTACCACCCAGGAAAAGCTAATGTAATGGCTTATACCTCGAGCAGAAAGAGCCTCGGGATGGTACTACATATGATGGTCAGGGAGCGTGAGCTGCTAGAGCAGTTATGAGCCTCAGTATTGATGTGATCCCTTCTAATGATGATAGTGATTGTGTGATAGCTAGCCTGATGATTAGAACCGGATGAGAGTGCCCGGATTTGCCAGGCTTAGCGTGATGATCGGCATGATGTCGATAGTTTGGGGTCAGATTCAGAAGGGTACAGTGATAGAGTTCACAGAGTATGATAATGATTTACAGAGAGGTTCAAAGATAGTATAAGTGCTCCCCAGGACCACAGTTGATGAGATAATAATATTGTCAGAAGCTCACTCCTCGGGATATACAGTGCATACGGAAAGTAATAAAAATATATTAAAATATCTGAAAAAGGTATTGGTGGTCAGATATGAAAAGAGACATGGTAGAGATTGTGGAAAAGTGCCTAGTATGTCAGCAGAATAAGGTAGAGTATTAAAAGTCTGCAGAGTTATTGCAGTCTCTACCTATATCGACACGGCACAGAAAATGAGAGCAAGTCCCCATGAATGTCGTGATGGGTTATAGAGGACCCAGGTGCATTACGAGGCTATTCGGATGATAGTCGATAGAGTGACTAAGTCCACCCACTTTTTGGTTATGAAATCCCCAGATACTCGGAGTGTGTATCAGGATTTATGTGTAAGGAAGATTGTGGAACATTAAGTAGCGTTCCAGTGAGCATGGTATTATATAGGGATTCCCGCTTCACTTCCCACCTCTGAGGATATTTTTAGGAAGCTATGGGAACCCGACTGAGTATTAGCACAGCTTTTCGTCCTCAGACAGATGGTCAGTCAGAGAGGACTATACAAGTTCTGGAGGATCCGATGAAAGCGTGTGCCATTGATTTTATAAGCTCCTGGAATGATCAGTTGATTTCTAATTGAATTCGCCAATAGTGACAGTTGCCACTTGAGTATCGGGATAACAAGATATGAGGCAGTGTATGGCTGTAGGGGTTGTTCCTCGAATTGGATAAGAAAAAGTGGGTGACATATAGAATCATTTTCGACCTTGGATAATAAGTCTCTGAGGATGTTTAGTTAAGGATGAGAGATTAAGAACACCTCAGAGCAGATAGACAAGTATTGGAATTCACCTTTGGTGAATTAGTATGGTTGAAAGTTACTCGTCCTAAGAGAATAAAGACATAGCGAACTTTTGGAAGAAGGTAAATTGAGTTGCGCTGGATGGAATATTTTGAGAGATTGGACAAGTGGGAGATAAGACCTGTAAGTTGGTGTTATCACCTGAATTAACAGGCACCCACAATGTGTTTCAGTTTTTGATGCTTCGGCAATACTATCTAGATCCAGCATAGGTAATCGAATATGAACTCCAAAAATTCAGTTTAATGAAAATATAAGTATATTGAAGAAGTTGATTCGGGTATTAAACAGGAAAGAGAAAGTATTGAGGTGTAAGACGATCTCCCTAATTAAAGTCCTTTGGTAGTAATACACTCCGGAAAAAGGTCACATGAGAATTAAAGAAGTATGATACGATTGATGTACCCGGAGTAGTTTATGGACTCTTATGAATTGGTTCTAATTTGGAGGACCAAATTCTTTAAGTGGGGGAGAGTTGTAAGACCCGAATTTAATTAAAATACGAAATGGATGAGTATTCATGAAGGAAGGTCAGGTAAAATTGATTTTCGAAACAAAAGCAGGGGTAAAATGGTAAAAATACCAAAATCGGTATTAAGGCGATAAGAAAATTTTAATTAAAAATAAGGATGTAAGATATCTTGATCGATAATGAGGAAATTATACAATTTGGGTCAATTGATCAAGATTCAGAAATTTTAGAAATATCAAAAAATTACCGGAATGATATCTCGAAAAGCGTGAAGGAATAATATCGAAAATTTGGAGAAAAATATATTTAATAAATTAAATTTAAATTAAATAAATTAAAATAAAATAAAAATAATATAAGTGTAGATTTTTTGGGTATTTAGAGTTTTTTAATGAATAGTGTAATAATTAAATAAATTATAATAATAATAATAATAATTGATAAAATAAATGAAAAAAAAGAAGAGAAGAATTGAAAAAAAAAAGGAGAAAAGTCAGAAAACGAAAATCGGGGAGAGAGAAAATGAAAACGGAAGCCGAAAACGGGGAGGGAGACCGGCGAGCCGTCCGGTGGCCAGGGACCCAGGCGAGGGCCGGCGAAGGAAGCCCGACGCTAGGCGATCCTTCAGCCACCGGAGACGCGCCGTTTGGAGGCCGGAGGACGTCGAAAAACGGAGGAGAAGGCCGAGGGAAAGAAATGGCCACCGGCGGCGAATGGCGGCGATTCGGGCGGAACCGAGGCTCAATTCCGAAAGCCCAGGCGACGGCGGTCCTTTCTGCACCGGTATCAGCCGACGAAACGGCAGGAAACGCCGGCGACGACGAAGAGAAAGAAATGGGTCCGACGGCCAGGGAGAAGAGGCCGAACCGGCGGCTTTCCGACGAGCTTGACCCAAACCGAGGGCAGATCTGAGATGCGGACGACCCAGCGGAGCGATTGGTGGCAAAAATCGGCGGAGAATCGGCCGGCAAGGTGGTGAACCGACGGTGAACCGATCGAACCGGAGAGAACCGGCGGTCTGAACCGGTCCGAACCGGACTGAACCGGTTCAGCCAAAAAGAGAGGAAAAAAGGAAGAAAAAGGGAAAAAGAAAAAGAGAAAAAAAAATTGAAGAAAATTTCAATGATGCAATCGAGCTTCGGGTAAGTCGATAAGCGGTCAAATTGACTGATTTAAATTTTGGAGTATTTAATTTAATTAATTTTGGGCTGAAAACTTACCCGAAAAAATTATGAAATTGTGTAGCTCGACGATTGGCATCCACCGAGGGCTCGAGATAGCCTCGATTTATGGACTAGCATGGAATCTCGGGTAAGTGACCCTTATTTAAGACAATTTACCTCATTATGCGTGATATTGATTTAATTTCTGCATAAATTGAATTAAATTATGGAAATTTAGATAGATTGTCGTAAATATTAAATTTAGCTATTCGAGAGTTAGAATGAGGCCCAATAAATTGTTGGAGGGCCCAATGAGCCCAATAGGCCTCGATAAAGTGAAAATTAAGTGGAAAACGGGCTTAAGGCCGATTAAGGCCCATTAAGGTGCAATCGGGCCCAATGGGGGTAAACGGGCCCAATGATTTAAATTAAGCCCAGAAAATAGGAAATACAATTAAATTGTATGATATCTGACCTGAGGAATATTATACGCAGTTCCGGGTATTTGATTGGGAGCATATCGGACTGCGCGACGAGACAACAGTGGAAAAGAAAAGGTCAGACTCGACAGGAAAATAAGGTAAGGGAATTCTGCGGACTGCTAGAGGTAAACTTTACGAAGTTTTAAATTCATTTGCAGTCATTTAAAATTTATCTGAAGGGTCTAGAGGTCGAATAATAATTTTAGTGCCCCGAATGGGTAAATTACTAAAATACCCTTGTCAAGGGTAGAACTTACAATTTAGGAAAAATTGGGAGGAGCAAGAACAAGAGGTTCTTGCTCATTCTGGAGGTGTTTTGATGCATGCATTAGTAGGCTGGCTAACCTTGAAAGAAAATGCACAGCATTGCATACTTTCACCGTGAAATTGTTTTGAAAACTGTTTTGAGGAAAACAGAGCCGCCTACGTGTTTTATTGACATATGACGTGCTAGAGCTCAGCTCGCACGATATTTTTGATTTGTGTTATGCATGCATTAGTGTTAGAGCGAGAGCTCGCACTAGAGTTTTACATGCATAGGTGCTAGAGTATAACTCGCACCAGATTTCATATGCTTTTTCGTGACACGGTGCTAGAGTCTAACTCGCACCAGATTTTACATGATTTTCGTGACATGGTGCTAGAGTCTAAATCGCACCAAATTTTATAAGATTTTCATGTGATTTATATACAAAGTGTTGAGCTTAGCTCGCACTAGATTTACTGGATTTGTGGAGTAGCGCTGTCTGCCCTTGGAGTCAGCTAAAAGGCCCAACAGGCTCAAAAGACCTCTTAGGTGGGGTGAGAGTGAGGGATGAGGTTGGCGGCCTTGTGGGGATGTAAAGCGGGCTCTGCCAGTTTTACTTGATTGATCAGAGTGCTGAGCATCGCTCGCACTGATTTTATGAGAACATGCGATGAGCCGTGCTTGGAGCATCGGGTAGACTGTGTGTCACCGATTAAATAGGCCCGCACGTGCGTTTTGAGACATGGCATGAGTATAGAGATATTATATGGGTTCACGGAGTACGATGTACCGTGCAAGTAGCATGGAGTACGATGTACCGTATGGTATCTTCGGATACGGCATCTTCGGATGCAGCATCTTCGGATGCCTGGGATCGGATAAGACTGACGGGATGGATTGACCCACCTCCTGGGCGGTTCCCGATCATGGTGAGAACCCGCACACTAGGATCCGTGTAGCTGAGGAACTCCCGAGGACACATATGGCCATAGTCCTGGTTATTGCCGATATACAGACGTTGCCTAGTCTCGCATGTTGATGATCTTGACGATGTTTGAAACTGGGTTTTAAACTAAATTTGCATGATGGTATTCCCATGCTTTTCAAACCCATGTGTGAATGTAAACCGATTTTCATGGTTTTGTGTGAGTCAGGATCACCCGAAGGAGGGGTCAAGTCTTGACTTTATTGTGAAATTTTTAAATGAGAAAGATATGATTTTGAATATAATTGCATGTTGAATTTTTCGTGCAAATGTGTTTTACATAACATCATAACTCATATCATTTGTTTTAAAATGTGTGGAGAAAGGGTGGTTTATGCATGGCACTACGTTCATGTAGGTAGTATGGTTACCTAATTGTTCGTAGGGTTGCCTTACTGAGCTTGATGTGCTCACCCCTTTCATTTTCTCCCACAGATAATCTCCAGTTGAAGCTGAGGCGACTCAGTACTGCATTCCGGATATCCGCTGCTGCCCATCAACATAAGGTATATACACTTGTACATATTGTATCTACATAAGCATAGCACAGTAACATGTTTGTAAGTAACTTTAGGGGATGTATAAATAATGTAAACAATTATAAATGACTGGAGAAGAAATAAGTTAGATGGAAATTGAATGGTGGGACTGGCATTGACGCACAGCCCAATTTGTTAGTGGAGTGTGGTCACGATCAGAGGACAAGTAAGAATTTAAGTAATAAAAATAACAAAACGCGAAAAATTAACTCTGATTTTTGGGTAGTTTGGGTCGTGACAGGTCGAGCCTCGTGGATTTGAATTGTGAAATGAAAATGAGGTTGTGATTGTGAATTGATGTGATGTGATTGTATGTGATGAGAAAGAGTTTTATGACGTGGGTTTTAAAAAGGAGGTTTCTTAATGAATTGCCCTTTTTATGAATTGAAATGAGATCGAGCATGAGATGATTTATACATGATGTTTTACCATGTTTTATATGCCAATTTTACATGACTTTGATACATGATATATATGTATACTCATATGGCATAGTTTCATTCCTCATGCTCCTACCATAAATGATTTATGCATAACACTATCAGCATGTAGATAGAGTAGTTATCTACCATGCTTGCATTATTGCCTTACTGAGCGTGTGGTTGCTCATCCCTCTCTATTTCCCCCCTACAGAGCGTGCATAGTAGCCCAGTGAGGACTGAGGCGTGGTATTTTGGACTCCGCTGCATCTCCATCGCTTAAAGGTATATACACAGTGATTCTTTTTGTATCTAAACAATGTAAAAGCACAGTATTCTTTTGAGATGTAATTATGGGGGATGTAGATGTCAGTAAAACATGTCCTTGTATAAGTACATGATTAATACGAATGAATGACATCGTTTTATTTAACTGTGAACGAATGATAAGTGATGTTTATTATTGACTCACAGCCCAACAGTGTGTGGTGAGTTAGTTCACGATCGGGTAAGGTAGCAGTAAAACGCGAAAACTTTTTAGTGCTTTTTGATTAAAGAGAATGGAATTGGGTCGTGACATAAACAAACTTTAAAAAAATAAAAATGCATGTAAGTAAACTAATTAAAATGTAAATTAAACTAAACTAAAATTCAATGAAAATAAAGACTAAATTAAAAATGCTTGAATCAAATTCTAAATGCAACTAAACTAAATTAAAGTCCTAAAACATATAATATAAAATTAACTATTAACTAAGACTTAAAACTAAAGATTAAATTAACAAATTAAAACATTAAATTTAACTATCAATTAACCACTATCCTAACTAACACTAATGAAAACAATCAAAATGCAATCAACATTAATTTAAACCAAGGAAAGGTGGCCAAACAAGGCCTTAACAAATTGCAAAGCCAAGTGGTCCCGACACTGTCACTATTCATTTATCTTCTTCCAATTTACATTTCCAGGCATGCTCGGTTATGTCCTCTGCTCAGGTCCTTCATACATGCTCTCGGTCTGCTTGTTAAAGCGCACGTCTAGGCCTGCTGTCTGCTGCATCTAGTCTGTCCACTGGTGCTCGGTTCTGCTGCATGGGGTTGTTGTGCTCGACCTGCCTAGCTAGCACGAAATGTCGTCCTCCACGAAATGGTCCTGCATTCTCGATCTGTCTAGGTGCTCTCGGTGTGCTCTGTCCTACACTGCTGCAAGTGCTGCCCAGGCTGTTGTTCCTTCCCTGCTAACTTGTGTTGTACCATATCCATTCCTTACCTCACGTACAGCGACAAGCCACCCAACTTTCTCCTTTATGCAGCAGCCCAATACTGGTGTTCCTGCAACAGAATGGAGCGCACCAGGTATGGTTCAGTAAATGGAAACAGTGCTAATCCATCAGTGTCAGGACCCGTTCTCAATCCACAACTTTATCCAAAAATCACTATAAATTTTTCGCATTTTTTTAACTTACCTTTCTGCTCTTCAATGGTTGGGCTGTGATTCGATGTCAGAGTCCTCACTTACCACATTATCCATTTCATACATACATGTCAATATATTATTACTGACTGTAACTGCTTTTATTATACATGTAAGATTATATAAAATCTAATACAAATACATTCCCCATAATATATATCGTATACATCACTGTGCTGTTTCTATGTTTAGATACACAACTGTACATAAAGGTATACCTGGCGATCGATAGGAACTAGTAGTGGACTCTGGGACATTATCCCTCGATAGCTCTTGCTCTACTGACGCTCTGTAGAGAGATGTAAAGAAAGGGGGTGAGCATACAACGCGCTCAGTAAGGAAATCAGGCAAGCAAGTAGATATCAACACTATCTACTCAAAATAATGCTATGCCTTGAAAACATTATTTCCTTTACTCGCTTTAAAAGCATGTCTTGAAATATAATATATATACTTGTACAGAATAAATCCCATGTACAGAAAATCATGCTTTCTTTCTCAAATGTAGGCATGTAGTGCAAAACAATGCATCGTATATAAATCATGCCTTTATGTAAATCATGCCATGTATATTTAAATCACAATAAATATGGCATCAAATGATTCACAACACAAAATCGGAGTCCGACCCATCCCTCAGGTCTGTCCGCAGTTTAAATCATTCAATCAATGTGATATATCATGTAAGACTGTGGTTAAGTGCAAATAGTATCCTAGACTATGATCATATCCAACATGTGATCCCAAGTAACACAGATCTCGGTGTGCGGGGCATCACTGCTGCAACGGGAGGGGGGTCAGTCCATCACAACCGTTAGCTATATCCTCCTCAACTCCACAACAACACACAGTACAGCGTACACCTCGCGCCACTCAGGCACGGTACAAAGTACACTCGTGGACCCGTCCTCACGGCCAGAATGCCTACCATAGGTCTTAGCTCTCGCACCCGTGGAATATCAACATCACAGTCAGGGTGCCTACTATAGGTCTTTGCCCTCGCGCCTGTGGAAATATCATACCACATCTCAAATACCCTCATGCTGGCCATCCTCTCAAAATGTGACACTCAGTCACACAAGAATGCGGCATGAATGGGTACCATGTATATAATATCACATACAGTGTGTGCCCTCGAGTGCGACACACAGTCGACACTACGCTCAAACACTGTTTCATATCACAAACTCAACTCTAGTGCGAGCAATCTCCAGCAACTAGGTCAATGCATAGTTCATGTATTAAATCAAGTACGAGCAATAGCTCCAGTACTATGCTATGCATAATATCATCAAATCAAGTACGAGCAATAGCTCCAGTACTATGTCATGTATAAACCATGAAGAATCGAGTACGAGCAACGCTCCAGTACTCTGTCATGTATCTCATGTAAAACTCGAGTACGAGCTAATCGCTCTAGCACTCTGTCATGCATATATCATTTAAAACTGAGTACAAGTAAAACTCCAGTACTCTATCATGCATGTCATGGAAATCTAGTGCGTATCAAAATCCAGCGCTAATGTATGTGGAAAACAGATGAATTCCAATGCGAGGTGTGCTCTACCACGATTCATTCACACATAATATGATAGATGACTCTTTAAAAAGGGATGTTTTATAAAACATCAAAATCAGCACTATAAAGTGAGCTTAAGTCACATCAACCTTAAAATCAGTAGCCCATCTATTTATTTTCATGCTAAACAGCAATTAAACACTCACAATAATAGTTTCCATGCTTTTTGTAACTTTTCACAAAAGTTGACTTTTTGACTAACTAGGGGCAAAATCGTAATTTGCCACTATCGGGTCGCAATAATTATTATTCACTTTCTCTGACCCTCAGAGTTTTTAAGTCAATGTAAAAGCAGACGAAAATACGTGCAGGTATCTCTAACTACTCGCAAAAGTCCCTTACCTCGGATCACGTCACGTGACCTCATTTCCTCGGTGCTGCTAAATCCCGCAGTCCGATCAGCTCTCAATGTAAACTCCGGAGCTGTAAATAACCATTCCTCAGGTTAATTATAATTTTCCTACTGTATTACACATTAATACAGTCTATTTTCCCTTAATGGGCCTTAATAATCCTTAATAATCCTTAATGGGCCTAACTATACCTTAAGCCCATTTTCATTTTACTATTCACTTTTGTTGGGCCTATTGGGCTTGTGGGGCCCACCAACTCTTATTGGTCTTGTCCTTGGCCCATTACACCCTATTGGGCCTAAAATAATTGGGCTTGGCCCATTGGGCCTCTCGACCACATGCCATGGCTGAGAGCTACTCATGTCTCGGTTTTACCATGGCATGCCATCCATGCCTATTATTTAGCCATTTTCACTTAGGCATTTTCACAAACACTTGGTAGGCAACATTACCAATCATCACATAGTTCATTTAGTCATTTTATCAAACACCTTGATTGCCAACAAATTACATGTATTAATTAATCAAATTGATTAATTCTAATTACACCATTAACATTAATACATGTACACTAATCCATTTATGTCTTAAAATCATATCGACATAATTTAACATCCCATTACTCACTCTCGGCCTAACCCACTTCATGGTGATTAAATATGTTTCAATGCTTAAAACATATATCAACATACTTGAAATCATTCATACATTAACATATATGAAATTGGAAATTAGAAAATATACCAATTGTTGTGTTCACCCTTTGGCCGAAACTTTGGAGGCTCTCGATTTGCACTCTATGGCTCCTTGATAGCCAATTCCAACATATGTCAATCTCCTTTCAATTTTGAACAACTTCCATGAAGAATGCAAGTTCCAAATATGCTTAATTCCTAGTGATTTCTAGTGAGAGAAAGCTTGGAAAATATATTTCAATGGTTTCTTCTTCTAGCCGGATTTGGTGTGATGAAGATGACAATGGTGTGGCTGAATTTATAAGCCATATACTTAGCCATTAAGCTTTACTTTTCAGCCATTATGCTTGACTTTCCAAACCTTAGCCATGAGTCACCTTATGAGTCACCTTATGAGTCATAGTTAACTTTAACTATGGTTAGATATTTTTATCATGGGCTTTTCCATTTGGGTTTCTCGGTTTAGGCTTTCCTAATGGGCTTTCGGGCTGAAATTTTTACTATACCTCGGGCCTTTAATTGTCTCAAAATTTGGCCAATCAATTGGTCCAACAATTCGGTCTAAAGGACCTAAGAATTTCGATATACATTTAGTATACCTTAATGGGCTTTAAAATTTTTACCTTAGGCCCATCCCGTTTTTAACCATTAAATTTATTCCGGAATCCTTCCGAATAAATTTTCCTTACTTCCGGGGATGATTATCTTGTATTCTGGCCAAGAATATTTTTTCCCAAATTTTTCTCCATACTTAGGTTAATTTTTAACCATGATTAGTCAACTATGGTAAAAGTCCACTTTCTTAACTATAGTTGACTTTTTTTCTTAACCATTGATCATGTTGACTTTTTCTTAAAATTTCGAGAGTGTCATATCTTATGTCTTACACTCTCGTCTTTATATTCCAACCGCTCCCGGTGGATAATAACACCCGAAACACCTTATTTCGCTAAAAAGGTCCATTTTACCCTTTTTAGCTTTTACTCTCGTTTTATATGTTAGGGTCTAAATCAAGCTGACTTTTCTTCATGAGCCCTCTACGCTCTCTTAGTTTAAGTTCTTATTTTCAGTCAGAATGATTTAGAATAACTCGGTTTAGCCTGTGATACCCGTTGCTCACATTAGGCATTTTATGTAGCTTTTGCGTGTTAATTCATTTCAATAACACTTTAAGTCTAGTAAATACTCTTCTTATGATTCAACTATAATTACATAGTGTTCATACACATAGATATCATAAGGTACAAGCAACAAAAATCTGGGTCTGACAATCAGCTACGCTACTCTCCCGACCGTGCATTGTATCACCTTTCCTGCAGTGAACATGAACTAGCTGGCTAATCAACACAGTAAAAAAAATAAAACAAAACAGATTAAAACTAACAACAGATCAAAGCAGGAAATGCAAAAACAATATAAGAAAACTCTACTCTACTAAATAAACTAAGACTTCCCAATGGCAAAATACAAGCACTGAAAATGCATCTATAAACAAGGAGCTGGACGCAGCAAGAACAATACATCCCGCACCGCTCCTGAATAAATTAAGCTCATGAACAGTGCCATATCAACATAATAGGGCAGAACAGAGGATGTTATTGTCTTTTCTATCTTCCCTGTCTTCCCTCCTGTAAAGTCCTGCAATAATAAAATAGCTTCAAACAGAAACACGAAGCAACACAGCAAATTACTTATACCGAGAAACAGAGAAATATGCAGACCAGAAAACAAAATAAAATCATACAAAAAAAGTAATAACTAATACAGACCAGGACTTTGATTTTAAATCGGAACTAAAAGAAACTTGAGCATAAAAATAACAAACCGCAGTAAGATAGTAAGCTAATGACAGAACCGAAATCTTAATGAAGTTGCACAGTTAAATAGTTGAAGAAATGGCCACTATCACCGGCATCTCCTTCCCCTCTTTACTGTCCAACAATCGGTGAAGAGAAAAAAAATAGACAAGTTCATTTGCAAACCGAGAACAATGGAAGGGAAAATGCAAGCTTTTCATAAAGAAAATGGGAATACATGAACAGTAAAATTGTTTGATTAAAAAAACTATTCGGAAATTTCCAAGAAAGCTTTTTAAAATTAACCTAAAAACTATTCTACCCTAATTTACCTCTATTCTAACCTAGGCTCCCCCTTTTTCAATTGCCATCATATTCTATTTATACACACACTTAGGGGTACAATTGTAATTTTTCCATCCTAAATGAGTTGGCATTGTTTGGCCACTTGTCTTTACACCATTGGCTCCTTGAAAAATAATATTTCCATGTCATCTGTCTTTTTGTCCAATTGGATGTGCTAGGCTCGTGTTGTCCGCATGGTCCAATCTCGATTTTAGCCCAATTTCGATCCATTTTCTATCGAACTATTCAAAATTCATCCGGATTTAATTTATCTGCAAACATGAGAATTTTAATTAAATAAAGAGGATAATTAACAAAATAAATTGGGGATTTAAATAATTAATTAAGAAATTAACCATAAATAATTCTAAAAATATAGAATTATCCACAGCTGTAGCTAACTGTCCCAAAGTAGTCTCAACAGACTTCATCTGCGCACCAAGACTAGTACTTATCTCGACACTTTAGCTTCCATAGTGTCTAGCCGCGCATAAGTTTTGCTAAATCGTGTTCTAGTTTCAACCATGAACTCCTCAAATTTGTTCCTTCTAACGCCACCATAACCTTGGGGATTCCCTTGGTTATTGAATCTTGTATTGCTGTTACTTGCTGCTGGTGGGTTTAGAACATTCTTAGAATTACCATAAGATAGATTCTCATGGTTTCTGAATCATGGCTGGTAATAGTTTGGAACCTGATTTCCTTGAAAAGCAAAGTTAGGATTATTAACATAATTCACCTGCTTCAAATCCATCCCCATCAAGTTAGGATTTGCGTTGTCAGGATGAATCATAGCCTGCAGCCCTTGTATACCCATTGAAGCCATTTGTGTCGAAATCTGCTCAAGTCTTGCTAGAATGGCTGTCTGCGTATCTAACTCATGCATACTTGCTACTCTTCAGACATTAGCTCTTTCACCGAGCCATTGGCTGCTGTTATAGCCATCTCCTCAAGTAACTACATAGCCTGATCAGGTGTCTTAGACCATAGTGAACCTCCTGCTAAGGCGTCCACAGTAGCTCTTGTCTGCGGAGTCATGCCTCTGTCGAAAACATGTATCTGGTTTCCTTCATCATATCCATGCTGAGGGCATCTACGCAATAACTTTTTAAATCGCTCCCAAGCCTCAAGTTGTGACGCCCCGGAAGCGCGAAAAATAGGTCTAATTTAAAACTTTTTACTCATTAATTCACAATTAAGGGTGCATTCCTGTGCAGTGTCATACATCATCATAATTATCATGCCTCAGGATCTCATCATAATATAGTATATATTGTATTATATACATTACTCAATTCCAAGTTAATTAATCCTAATACATCTCCTACATCATTATACAATGAATGTCTGTAAATATAACTCTAGTCTGGGTACATGAATATTAAATATCTACCTCAATACACAAAATACGGCCTGGAGCTCAAGTCCTCCACTAGCCTCTAACCCGTACGTCGCAGGGAACTCACTTCACTTGAAGCGATCTGAGGGGGGAGAGAAAACAGGGTGAGCTTCCAAATCGCTCAGTAAGGGGGGTAAGGGAACTCAGTTATATAAACCATATCACACATCACAAATATGTATTTGTTTATGAAGCTCATTTAAAATCGTAGCATGAAAGATTCTCAAAACATCATCATCTCATAACTCATAAATCATGTGAAAACATGAAGGTAAAAAGGCTCAATATCGAGCACTCACAAGCATGTGTAAATATATACGATAATGGTTGTTCTCAAAATACGTGATAAAAATCACCTCAGTAAATAGCACGTGACAAGGTCATAAAACACAACTCATGTGTAAAATGAGACTAGGCAATAAAACTCAATTAAAACTCATCATGGCACATCAAATATGTAATCTCCTCTAGGTGCGCATCCCAGGCATCCTCGTATAGAGGGAACGTCGACAATATGGTCGTATGCATGGTATATTGGACTTATATGTTACCAGAACAAGGCCCGGCCTTACATGATACCAGAGCAATGCCTCGCCTCATGCACACTATCACGTGGTCCCTAGGTCGGTTCCCAGGCGGCCCACTCTCTCGGTCTTACATGCTACCAAAGCAAGGCCACCCAGCGTTACCAGAACGGGGGTCATCTCACGTTACCAAAACGGAGGCATCTCTCGTTACCAAAACGGAGGCATCTCTCGTTACCAAAACGGACGAATATCGGACTTACATGCTACCAGAGCAAGGCCTCCCAACGCTACCAAAGCGGAGGAATAATCGGACTTACATGTTACCAGAACAAGGCCTGTGGTCCCTGGGTCGGTTCCCAGGCGTCCCACTATATCGGTCTTACATGCTACCAGAGCAAGGCCCGATGTTATTCAACATGACACGCCTAAGTCTCAATCATTAGCCATTATCTTATAAAACGTTATGCCTTCACGTAGAACTCATAATGGTTTTCTCTCATAAAACTCATTTAAAACATTTGTGTACTCAGCACAAAACATATTAAAACCGAGTTCCAACTGGCAAAACACGCACACATTTTCTCAAATCTCAATATCACCTTAACGTAGAGCCCAATTTACTTTTCACGCAACTCAAAGGTTTATAAAGCAATTTCACACTCAGCTTATAAACTCACAAAATAATGGGCTCCAACCGACTATAAAAACCGTGTGCAATTATATCACAACACAACACCAAACATGCTTGTATTCTCAAATCATGATTCATGCTACAATAATTCATCAAAACATATACACGAATGGTTTAGTTTTCCCTTACCTCTTTGCACCTCGTATAGTGCAATCGTTTCCCCCGTATCACGGACTAGCCTTGTATTCCACTCTGGAACTCCCGAGCTGTCCAAACGATGTTAAAACATCAATACTCATTATCACATCAACCTCAATTCTCAAAATCGAGCATAATTGCTCATAACACCTCAAATTTTTTTTATTCTCGTAACTCTATCACAAACCACAATCTTGCTCCCAACACCTCAACATTCTATATTTCCTATGCCACAATATCTATTCTAATACACCACATTGTCTAAATCTCCATTTATAGCTCAAAATTCATAAATTTACCAAAGTTGCTAAATATCATCATCACTCCAACTACATTGTAATTTCATCAATCCCTAATCATTTTTCAGCTATTTCAACACAATGCCAATAACTATCATCACCAAAATCATCTCAAATATAAGGATCAAAGTTTAGAAATTACCCAAAACTTGTGGAGAGCTTATCTCTTGCCTCGATTCGATCCGTCTTTCGATTTCCAAGTATGTTGTTCTCCCTTGGGTGAGGAACAACTTTCGTTCTTACCACAACTTCTGATTTGGACGAAAATGAGTGCTTTGGATGAGTGAGAAAGCTAGGGCTCGGTGAAAATAGGGGTTGGAAGAGAGAGAAAGTGAAATTGCAGGAGAAAGCAGGGATTCCTTATATAGACTGAGGGTAGGAGATCGATCTAGCTCTTGATGAGATCGATCTGCATTTGAATTTGGGGACGATTTGTGGCAATTTATGCCTAGGAGATCGATCTGTCGAAGGGTGAGATCGATCTCTTTATGGCTTTATGAGATCGATCTGCGCCTTGGGGAGATCGATCTTCTCCCAAACAGAAACATTTGGAGATCGATCTCTTCCTTATGAGATCGATCTTCTCTCAAACAGAATCATAAGGAGATCGATCCTCTTCCATTGGAGATCGATCTGCTCCTTAAATTCCTCCTTCCTTGTCATTTTTAACTCACCAGATCGATCTCTCCTTCTCCCAGATCGATCTGTCCTCATAGCTTCATACTTATTTTAAACACTTAACATATAAATCTCCAATTATCATTCCCCAATTCACTTAGCTCAATAAATTATACTTCAAGTTCATATTACATAATTGAAATATGTCTGAAATTCTCAGATCTCACATCCTCCCCACCTTAAAAGAATTTGGTCCTCCAAATTCAACTCAACTAGTCAAAGAGATGGGGGTATTTCTCCTTCATGAGGTTCTCTAGTTCCCACGTTGCCTCTTCCCTTGAGTGATGTTTCCACAAAACTTTCACTAATGGGATGCCCTTGGTTCTCAGTACCTTCTCCTTTCTATCGAGAATTCGGACGGGTTCCTCAGTGTAACTCATGTCCTCCTGTATGTCCATCTCGTCATACTCTATAACATGAGAAGGGTCCGGGTGGTACTTCCTCAACATAGACACATGAAAGACGTTGTGTATTCCGAACATCTGTGGGGGTAATGCCAATCTGTAGGCTACCTCTCCCACTCTCTCAAGAATCTCGAATGGTCCTATGTATCGAGGACTCAATTTTCCTTTCTTCCCAAATCGCACGATACCCTTACTCGATGATACTTTCAGAAATACTGCATCACCAACATTAAACTCAAGTGGCCATCTACGCACATCGGCGTAGCTTTTCTGTCTACTCTGTGCAGCCCGTAGCCTCTCACATATGAGTTTCACACTCTGTACAGCTTGCTCAATAAGCTCGGGAGCATTTATCTTTCTGTCACTGACTTCTTCCCAAGCTACAGGGGATCTACACCTCCTACCATATAGAGCCTCAAAGGGTACCGTTCCAATACTTGCATGATAGCTGTTATTGTACGCAAACTCTACTAGAGGCAGGTGATCATCCCATGATCCCTTAAAATCCATCGTACACGCCCTCAACATATCCTCCAGGGTCTGAATAGTCCTCTCTGACTGACCATCAGTCTGAGGATGATAGGCGGTACTAAAACTCAATTGAGATCCCATGGACTCCTGAAACTGGGTCTAAAATCTGGAAGTAAATCGAGAATCTCTATCAGAAGTAATACTCACTGGAGCCCCATGTAATCTAGCTATCTCGCTGACATACAGCTCCACTAAGGCATCCACAGTATCTGTGCTCTTGATGACGAGGAAGTGGGCACTCTTGGTCAGTCTATCCACTATAACCCATATAGCGTCACGACCTCTTCGGGTCCTCGGTAAACCTATAATAAAGTCCATAGTGACATGCTCCCATTTCCATGTAGGTACAGATAAGGGCTGTAGTAGTCCTCCGGGCTTTCGATGCTCAGCTTTCACTTGCTGGCATACTAAACACCTGGCCATATACTCTGCCATGTCTTGCTTCATGCCACTCCACCAATACACCTTTCTCAAGTCTCGGTACATCTTAGTACTCCCTGGGTGCATGGTGTATCGCGAGCAGTGGGATTCTCTCAGTATCTGTCTCTTCAGGGTATCATCGTTCGGTACATAAATCCGTCCTCTAAACCTCAATAATCCATCCTCACTGATGGTGAGATCCGACTGCGAACTCTGTTCAGCTTGGCTAACCATTTCTATCAACCTCTGATCACTACGCTGCCCAGTTCTAATCTGATCCATGATCCTGGGCTCTATCCACAAGCTAGCCAAAAATCTAGCCTCTATCTCTTTAACTCTGATCCGGAGTTCGGCGAACTGCTCCAGTAAATCCCATTCCCTGATCATCATAGCAGATATCATACTCTTCCTGCTCAGGGCATCAGCAACTATATTCGCCTTACCCGGATGATATAGAATCTCGCAGTCATAATCTTTAAGGAGTTCCATCCATCTCCTTTGTCTCATGTTTAACTCTTTCTGATCAAAGAGATATCTCAAACTCTTGTGATCAGTGAAGATCTGGAATCTTTCCCCATATAAGTAGTGTCGCCAGATCTTCAAAGCAAATACCACAGCGGCTAACTCCAAATCATGCGTGGGGTAATTCCGCTCATGGTCTTTCAACTATCGCGATCCATATGCGACCACTCTTCCGTGCTGCATAAGCACACACCCCAATCCTTGATGAGATGCATCACTATATACCAAAAATCCTCCTGATCCCTCAGGAATAGTTAACACAGGTGCTGCTGTCAATCTCCTTTTTAACTCCTAAAAACTGAGCTCACATTGATCAGTCCATTTGAACGGAGTCTCCTTACGCGTGAGTTTAGTCAAAGGAGCGGCAATCCTTGAAAATCCTTCCACAAATCTTCTGTAATACCCTGCCAAACCAAGGAAGCTTCGCACCTCAGTAACTGTCCTCGGTCTCTCCCAACTAAGCACAGCTGCTACTTTACTTGGATCCACTTATACTCCTTCTTCTGAGACTATATGACCAAGGAAAGCTATCCGGTTCAGCCAAAACTCACACTTACTAAGCTTTCCATATAATTGCTTATCTCGAAGTATCTGAAGTACTAACCACAAATATTGTGCATGCTCCTCATACGACCGAGAGTATACCAGGATATCATCAATAAAGACTATCACAAATTTACCCAGATAGTCTTTGAACACTTCGTTCATCAACCTCATAAATGCAGCAGGGGCATTCGTCAATCCAAAGGACATCACCAAAAATTCATAATGGCCATACCTTGTCCTGAAGGCCGTCTTGGGAATATCTTCTTCCTTGATCCTCAATTGGTGAAAGCCCGATCTCAAATCAATCTTAGAAAAGACTAAGGCCCCTCTTAGTTGATCAAGTAGATCATTAATCCTGAGCAGTGGGTATTTATTCTTCACCGTGGCTTTATTCAACAGTCGGTAGTCTACGCATAATCTGAGACTACCATCCTTCTTCTTGACAAATAAAACCGGTGCTCCCCACGGTGAAACACTGGGCCTAATGAACCCTTGATCCAATAACTCCTGTAGTTGTCTTTTCAATTCCTCAAGTTCCACTAATGCCATCCTGTAGGGAGGTTTAGAGATCGGCTGAGTATCTGGTACTAAATCAATGGTAAACTCCAACTCTCTCTTTGGTGGCAAACCTGGCAGCTCATCTGGGAAAACATCCGAGAATTCACACACCACAGGTATATCCTCAATCCTCGGATGTTCCCGCTCATCGTCTGAGATGAGTGTTTCGTAACCTTCATATGAACAATCATATTTAATATTCTCCAAAATAATATTAAAATTCTCAAATTACTTACTAGAATTTCACATATTCATTTCCTCAATATCTCAGCCGTACACTGTAAGGTTCAGGTAGGGAGAAAGTTACAATCTTAGTGTAGCAGTCTAAACTCACTCGATTGGTTGCCAACCAATCCATCCCCAGAATTACATCAAACCAATGTATATTCAACATGATTAGATCTGCCTACATCACTCTATCTCCCACCTTTATTTCACATCCTTTACAGATTAACTCAGTTCTCTGGGATTCACGCATAGGGGTATTTACATGTAGTACATACTCTAGAGGTTCAAACTTCAAATTTAAACTACATGCACAATGCTCTGAAAAAAACGAATGCGTGGATCCTAGATCTACCAAAACATGAGCCTTATGATTACAGACAGAAAGTGTACCTCTTATAGTTTCTGCTGAAGTGTCCGCAGTTTCCTTATCCAGGGCAAACACACGTCCCTGTGCCACAGGTTTCTTCCCTTTCTCTGCAGCAGTGGCCCGTCTCTGGGGATTCACTCTCTGAGGCTGCAGTCTAGTAGGCTCCGGAGCGTGTGGTATCTGAGGTTGAGGACAGTCCTTCACTCTGTGACCCATGTCACCACACCTAAAACATCCACGGATCGACCCAGTACAACTTCCCTCATGCGATCGACCACAGTCTCTACAAACCCTTATCTCCGGCCTGCCATATCGAGGGGTCTCCTTGATAATAGGATAAGCTCTGGGTCTCTCCAATCTGCCCTTCTGTACCTCAATCCTTCCTCTTCTGAAGGAACCTCTCCGAACATGTACTTGAGATATCGTTGACCTCTTGCCTTTGACCCTAATCACTGCTCCAAACTCATTCTGGGACTGTACAATTTCAATTCCCCTCTCAATCTCTTGTGCTCATCTCAGAGCATCTCCAAACTCAGTAATACACAACCCAATCAATCGATCTCTGATGATGGGCTTCAATCCATACACAAATCTCTCTGTGCAGAGCTCTTCATTCTTAAAAGTCTTTGGATCATATCTCAACAGAGCGGTAAATCGACTCTTGTAATCATCTACAGACATGTCACCTTGTACCAAACTCAAAAACTCTGCTAGCCTCCTTCTCTGGGCAGCTCGTGGTACATATTGGGCTCTAAAGGCTGTCTGGAACTCTTCCCAACCAATCACATCCTGGTGGGACATTAAAATACCCTGGGTAGTACCCCACCAATCTCGAGCTCTCCCTTTCAACATATAGGCACTCATACTGACCCTCTCAGCATCGGTGCATCCTAGATAGTCGAATATAACTCTCAACTCCGTCAACCACTCCTCAGCCTCTATAGGATCCTTCTTTCCCCTAAATGCAGGTGGATTCATTTTCAAAAAGTCCTTCAGTCGGACCATACTTCTGTCATCAGGCTGAGTGACGAGAGGCATTGGGGGTATGGGAGGTCCTTATGGTGGTGTAGGAGTAGTACCCGAGGCATTAACTACAAAGTGTTACGCGAATAACGCTGCCATCTGCTCAAAACCTTACCTCACATCGGTCTCAATCTGATTAAATCGAGAGTTAGGACTCTCTGGTTGTGGGACAGGTGGCGGAGGGGACTCTGCCTGCCTCTTCGAACGACCTCGTCGTTTACTCATTCTCTATCTCAACTCGTCTCCTGCGCATACATATCAAAATAGATTGAAATCTCAATCCTCAGATTCAGTTCATGACCAGACTATTACAGACACTTGGGATGTATTCTATTTCACTTAACCGACATTGACAGTACTAAACACTCTAAGCTCTGATACCAAGAAAACTCTGTGACGCCACGAAAGCGCGAAAAATAGGGCTAATTTAAAACTTTTTACTCATTAATTCACAATTAAGGGTGCATTCCTGTGCAGTGTCATACATCATCATAATTATCATGCCTCAGGATCTCATCATAATATAGTATATATTGTATTATATACATTACTCAATTCCAAGTTAATTAATCCTAATACATCTCCTACATCATTATACAATGAATGTCTGTAAATATAACTCTAGTCTGGGTACATGAATATTAAATATCTACCTCAATACACAAAATACGGCCTGGAGCTCAAGTCCTCCACTAGCCTCTAACCCGTACGTCGCAGGGAACTCACTTCACTTGAAGCGATCTGGGGGGGGAGAGAAAACAGGGTGAGCTTCCAAATCGCTCAGTAAGGGGGGTAAGGGAACTCAGTTATATAAACCATATCACACATCACAAATATGTATTTGTTTATGAAGCTCATTTGAAATCGTAGCATGAAAGATTCTCAAAACATCATTATCTCATAACTCATAAATCATGTGAAAACATGAAGGTAAAAAGGCTCATATCGAGCACTCACAAGCATGTGTAAATATATGCGATAATGGCTGTTCTCAAAATACGTGATAAAAATCACCTCAGTAAATAGCACGTGACGAGGTCACAAAACACAACTCATGTGTAAAATGAGACTAGGCAATAAAACTCAATTAAAACTCGTCATGGCACATCAAATATGTAATCTCCTCTGGGTGCGCATCCCAAGCATCCTCGTATAGAGGGAACGTCGACAATATGGTCGTATGCATGGTATATTGGACTTATATGTTACCAGAACAAGGCCCGGCCTTACATGCTACCAGAGCAATGCCTCGCCTCATGCACACTATCACGTGGTCCCTGGGTCGGTTCCCAGGCGGCCCACTCTCTCGGTCTTACATGCTACCAAAGCAAGGCCACCCAGCGTTGCCAGAACGGGGGTCATCTCACGTTACCAAAATGGAGGCATCTCTCGTTACCAAAACGGAGCATCTCTCGTTACCAAAACGGAGGAATATCGGACTTACATGCTACCAGAGCAAGGCCTCCCAACGCTACCAAAGCGGAGGAATAATCGGACTTACATGTTACCAGAACAAGGCCTGTGGTCCCTGGGTCAGTTTCCAGGCGTCCCACTATATCAGTCTTACATGCTACCAGAGCAAGGCCCGATGTGTATTCAACATGACACGCCTAAGTCTCAATCATTAGCCATTATCTTATAAAACGTTATGCCTTCACGTAGAACTCATAATGGTTTTCTCTCATAAAACTCATTTAAAACATTTGTGTACTCAGCACAAAACATATTAAAACCGAGTTCCAACTGGCAAAACACGCACACATTTTCTCAAATCTCAATATCGCCTTAACGTAGAGCCCAATTTACTTTTCACGCAACTCAAAGGTTTATAAAGCAATTTCACACTCTATCAAACATGCTTGTATTCTCAAATCATGATTCATGCTACAATAATTCATCAAAACACATACACGAATGGTTTAGTTTTCCCTTACCTCTTTGCACCTCGTATAGTGCAATCATTTCCCCCGTATCACAGACTAGCCTCGCATTCCACTCTGGAACTCCCGAGCTGTCCAAACGATGTTAAAACATCAATACTCATTATCACATCAACCTCAATTCTCAAAATCGAGCATAATTGCTCATAACACCTCAAATTTCTTGATTCTCGTAACTCTATCACAAACCACAATCTCGCTCCCAACACCTCAACATTTTATATTTCCTATGCCACAATATCTATGCTAATACACCACATTGTCTAAATCTCCATTTATAGCTCAAAATTCCTAAATTTACCAAAGTTGCTAAATATCATCATCACTCCAACTACATTGTAATTTCATCAATCCCTAATCATTTTTCAGCTATTTCAACACAATGCCAATAACTATCATCACCAAAATCATCTCAAATATAAGGATCAAAGTTTAGAAATTACCCAAAACTTGTGGAGAGCTTATCTCTTGCCTCGATTCGATCCGTCTTTCGATTTCCAAGTATGTTGTTCTCCCTTGGGTGAGGAACAATTTTCCTTCTTGCCACAACTTCTGATTTGGACGGAAATGAGTGCTTTGGATGAGTGAGAAAGCTAGGGCTCGGTGAAAATGGGGGTTAGAAGAGAGAGAGAGTGAAATTGTAGGAGAAAGCAGTGATTCCTTATATAGACTGAGGGTAGGAGATCGATCTGGCTCTTGATGAGATCGATCTGCATTTGAATTTGGGGACGATTTGTGGCAATTTATGCCTAGGAGATCGATCTGTCGAGGGGTGAGATCGATCTCTTTATGGCTTTATGAGATCGATCTACGCCTTGGGGAGATCGATCTTCTCCCAAACAGAAACATTTGGAGATCGATCTCTTCCTCATGAGATTGATCTTCTCTCAAACAGAATCATAAGGAGATCGATCCTCTTCCATTGGAGATCGATCTGCTCCTTAAATTCCTCCTTCCTTGTCATTTTTAACTCACCAGATCGATCTCTCCTTCTCCGAGATCGATCTGTCCTCATAGCTTCATACTTATTTTAAACACTTAACATATAAATCTCCAATTATCATTCTCAATTCACTTAGCTCAATAAATTATACTTCAAGTTCATATTACATAATTGAAATATGTCTGAAATTCTCAAATCTCACACAAGTAATGGCTCTTGGTCTAACTGTGTGAACTGGGTAATCTCTAATCTCATCTGCATAGTCTTTCCTGGTGGAAAATACTTTGCCAAGAATTTTTGTGTCATCACTGCCCATGTCAGAATGCTTCCTGCTGGTAGATTTTGATACCAACTCAAGGCTTTATCCCAAAGAGAGAAAGGAAATAACTTTAGCCGAATAGCATCGTCAGAGGCTCCATTAATCTTAATGGTGCTACAAATCTGTAGAAAACTTGTCAAATGTGTATTAGGATCCTCCATAGCCGAACCTCCAAATTGGTTTTGCATAACCATGTTGATCAATGCCGGCTTTAATTCAAAGTTGTTGCAGTTCACAGGAATCTCTCTTATAGCAGCAAAATTCTAATTCACAACTGGGGTGAAATAATAGCGTATAGCTCGCTACTGCTGATTATCATCTGTCATGATTAAATTTCGGTCTTTCTCTTCAAATATGTTCTGGCAAATTGGTCTGATGGTTCTCTCAAGCTCTAGATCTAACTCTTTTATATCTGCACTTCCACAGCTACGAGTTTTTACCATTCACCTAAAAAAATCGTAGATAATAAATTAAAACAAAAATAAAAATCTAAAATTAAAGTAAAGGCTATTGGGGAATAATGTCAACGAGAAACTAGACAACAGTTCCCCGACAATGACGCCAGAAAACTTATTATCCTAAATGGAACACTACTGCAAGTGCATAGGTCAGTTTTCGAGTATAGAGTAAATGTGAGTATCGTCCCACAGAGACCTGTGTCTACCGCAAATCACTATAATCAACAACCTTGAGCTTTATCTAGAAAATCAATGAATGCTGGTTAAAATCCTATTTAACTATTCTAACTGCTAACTATAAAACAAATTAATTAAAGCAAATCACAATAATCACGAATGAAAATATCAATAGCAAAATATTCCTAGAAACCGATTTCACCTAACTAGGGTTCATGCAACTCCTTTGATCAATTGTTCTTTTGATTTCAAATTGTTTATAGCCGAAACTATTTCCTGTTTATCTCTCTCGAGTTTTAAATAATCATACCCAATTTACCTAATCCTAACCTCTTGATTCAGAATCAAATAATAGGGTTCATTAAGCAATAGTAATTCGTTTCTCTATGGCTCATAAGAATTATCAACCTCTCGATCTAACAATGTCCTATGTTAATCTACCCTTATGCATATAAACAATCCCCTCTCTCGAGTGCCGAATTCTTATACTAATTCATCTAATTGGTGGCCAATCAACTAGAGCATTGAGAACAAGTAGATTAAATAAACACAATTGAAATCATCCAAACAACATCACAAAGTAATTGCAATATGCCCAAAATTGGTTACATCGATTCTAGGAAAAAGTAGTTTAGTTCCTAGACATCAGAATAAACATCCAAGAAATCAAATCTAACATCCCAAGAACAAATTTGGCGAAAAAAGGTGAAAAAGATCAAGTTTCAATGGAACTAAATTAATCTTGAAGTCTTGAGCAGCAGCCCCTTCAAAATTCTGATAAAAAGACTATTTATAATGTTTCCAAATACTAAATTATGAAAGGCCACGTGACAAAATAGTGTTGCCCTAATCAGACTGATATGTTGCGACAATGGTATTAGTTCCTCAAATCTGCTCTGCACTGTCCAGTTTCTTCTATTGCTGCAGCATAAGTCACGATCAGCACCCTGTAACTTCAATTCTTCATGAAATCATCAGAACTAGCACCAAAAGCCTTGACTTCTCCAAATTGTTCTTTTTTCCTGCACAAGTACACAAAACACATAAAACATACCTAATATTGCAAAGAATAAATCAAATAACTAAGTAAAAAAGGTCCTAAACATATATAAAATTTAGTGCTAACAGTTGCTCATACTCAGTTTTACATGCCATAGTGCTGGGAGCATTGCTCGCAGTAGATTTATGTGATTTGTGCATGTGGTCTTGTTAGGAGTTTACTCACACGTACCAGATTTTAAAAGAGATAGCATGAAACAGTCGTGCTGGGAGCCAATGCAGACTGTGTGTCTCACCGATTATATGCTCGTACGTACATTTTAAGATACGGGCGAGGGCTATCGAAACTATTATCCATAGTATGAGGGCTAAAACTTATGGGAAGCACCTCGACTATGAGGTATATCCATGGTATGAGGGCTAAGACCTATGGCAGGCACCCCGACTATAAGGATTGGGTCCATGGAGTACTTTGTAGCGCGTATGTCACATAGAGTACGATGTACCATGAGTACATAATGTTATTGAGTTATGAACTGATGGTAGAGGATTTGACCCACCTCCCATTATAGCAAATGTGAGACCCCGCACAAGGAGTACTGTGTAGCCTGGGATCACGAAAAATGAGTTATGATAATAATCTTGGAACATGTAGTCGCCTATCTCGTTTCATTTACTTGAGATTTCTTGAATGAATTATCACATGATTTTATAATCTGAACATGTGACTTTGTGTGTGATAAGGGTAACCCGAGGGATGGGTGAGGCTCAAAATTTCCATGTTTTTAACATGATGAAATGCCATATTGGTTTAATTTAAATGAAATTGCATGATAAAATGTGATTTATATTAATTACATGAAAAATGCAATATTTTGCATAAACTGCTGAGATTTATTTGTAAGACCCCGTATATGTATAATGGTAATGTGTGTAATTGGATCAAATAATATGAATGGACTTGTAATGTAAAGTATGATTGAAGTAAGTCCATGGATTCAATGTATGTATGTGTAATATGAATTGTAACGTACATACAAGTTTCATTGAGTATGAATATGAAGAAATGAGTTCTGGCAAGTGATGGATGTGATTGAAACTCAAGATGAGTAGTGTGGTAAAATGGAATGGAGTTATGCTTCCATTTGGTTTCATGTAGCATACCTTTGGACATACAATGAATGCACACAAGTTTCAATGTGCATAAGGTATGAATGGATGCCATTTTCAAGTTATAAAGGTGGATGGATGAGAAAATGGCCATGGAAATAGATTAAGGATGTATTGGTATGAGTTGCAGCAAGGAAACTACAGGAAATCTGGAAAACATGAGGGCCAGATCGATCTCATAGGATGAGAGATCGATCTGGAAGAGCCAGAATGCTCGTATTTAGGCGAAAGAATAGAGCAGATCGATCTCCAATGGAGCCAGATCGATCTCCCAAGCATTCTGTAGTGAAAAGATCGATCCCTAAGCACCCAGATCGATCTCCTTAGCTCTCTGTGTGGGAGCAGATCGATCTCATGCCTCAACAGATCGATCTCATGCTTCGACAGATCGATCTCAAGCTTAAAAATGCCGTGAAAAAGAGGGATTTTAAGGGACCAGATCGATCTCCTCTTGGACCAGATCGATCTCCTCAAGCTATTTCTATATAAGGAGGGCTGAAAATAAGGAAATCTCGGGAAAAACACTAATCTTTCACTTTCAACCCAAAAACCTAACTTTCTCTCTCTAAAATCAGCCATTTCCAGCAAGAATTAAAGAGAGACCATTAGAGACAAAGTTGTTCCTATCAAAGAGAAGAACAACATAGTGTGAAGGCATTTTTCCATTGTTGGTATTAAAGAAGTTAAGGGCATTGCCATTTGGAGCAAGAAGAAAAAAATCATATTTGGTAAGATTCTAACACTCCAATCCAAATACATTGTCCATTTAATTGATTTTTGGAGTTGTTTGGCATGACTATTGATGGATAAATTATCTAGGGATGTGGTGGAATTGGTGTAACCTAGAAAACCTAGAATGGGTATAATGTGAGAATTTATGGGTTGAATGAGTTTATGATTTATGGGCATTGCTAAAGTTGTTATTGAGGTAATGTTTATGATTTTAGATGGTTAAATGAGATTACATTGTGAGTTTGGAGGAATTGTGGAAATGAGTATGTATATGCTTGATAAAATGCCATAGTGAGCGAATTCATGAAATATGAACACTATGAGCTTAATGTCGATTTAATATCGATTTGGAATAAGTTAATAGGCCTAAGAAGATCCATAGACTCGAGTTATGGGTAAAGTAATGATACGAGGCCATATAAGCATTAATAGAAAACTATAGGTCGAATTGACTATAGTAAACGCACGATGTCATATTATATGGATCGAATATAATGCGGGATACAATTTTGTGCAGTCCCGAAGAGTTCGTTGAAGGCAAATCGAACCGTACGAGTAAGCAGCTTAAGGAAGTGGAATCAAGCATTGCGATTCTAGGTAAGGGAATTTTGTGAGTATATAGAGGTAGCTGCTCGTACTTTAAACTTGTGGGTGATTATTGGGTATTTTATGAAATGCATGGTTGCTCAAATAAATGATTGATGGTATTCGTGAATGATGAGGAGTATATGCGTGGTTTTGGATTTGAAGCGGATTTTATGAAATGGGATAGTAAGGCTAATAATTGCATAAATCTAATGTTTTGATGCTTTTCAAAATGAGATTGCTTGGTTTTAAGCAAGCTAGTAGATGGGTCGACTAGTATTGTATGGTTGTTGTGGAAAAGCATTTGTGAGTGCTAAAACTCGATTGCCGGGATTGTTTGATTGTGTATGAGCCGCTATCATATTTGTATGACATAAATTGCGCTAGAGCCTCGCTCGCGTTGGATTTCTATGTTTTCATTTGTATGAAACATGCTGGAGCTTAGCTCGCACCTTGATTTGGAAACTATGATGACGTTTATAAACCGTACTGGAGCTTCTGCTCGTACGTAGATTTTGAGTGGTTGTCTTATGAGTATAACCGTACTAGAGCTATGCTCGTACGCATCTCTGTATGAGAGGATACCTGAGTCGTGCTAGAGCTTTGCTCGCACAAGTTTGCACATTGTGACACGTATAAGGTTGTGAAAGTTGGTAAGATCCTTAAGCCTTACATCCTTAAGCCAACATCCTTAAGCCCAAAGTGGCGGGGAGGCTCTGTTAGGCGGGGAGGCTCTGTTCGGTGGGGAGGCTCTCTTACGGTGGGATCCTTAAGCCAACATCCTTAAGCCCTGGAGGGGCGGGGAGGCTCTGTTAGGCAGGGAGGCTCTCCTACATGGGTACGGTAAGATCCTTAAGCCCTACATCCTTAAGCCAACATCCTTAAGCCCAAAGAGGCGGGGAGGCTCTGTTAGGCGGGGAGGCTCTGTTCGGTGGGGAGGCTCTCTTACGGAAGGATCCTTAAGCCCTACATCCTTAAGCTAACATCCTTAAGCCCGAGGAGACAGGGAGGCTCTGTTAGGCTGGGAGGCTCTGTTCGGCAGGGAGGCTCTCCTTCACGGATATGGAAAACTCTTGGTATGGGGTAGGTAAGACCTAGGAATGGCACCCCCAATCACGATATGAGTCTGCGGAGTACGCTGTACCGTGTATATCACATGGAGTACGATGTACCGCATGATGGTTATGTGGTGAGGAAGTCTGGCGAGGGATAATCCATCTTCGTGCCAGCGTGATACCCCGCACACCTGGATGTGTGTGGTCTGGGATGATTTATGATGTAATGGTCCACATAGGCACTTTTGATATAGTGACCTAGTTTTTATACACATGCGTGAATTGTGAAATGAAAATGTGATTATGATTGTGAGTTGATTTGGTGGTAATTATGTGTTAAGAAAGAGGTTTACGATGTGGGTTTAAAAAAGGAGGTTTCTTAATGAATTGCCTTTTTTATGAATTTAAATGAGATTGAGCATGAGATGATTTATACATGATGTTTCTACCATGTTTTATATGCCAATGCACATGATTTTGATACATGATATATATGTATATTCACATGGCATAGTTTTATTCCTCATGCTCCTACCATAAATGATTTATGCATAACACTATCAGCATGTAGATAGAGTAGTTATCTACCATGCTTGCATTATTGCCTTACTGAGCGTGTGGTTGCTCATCCCACTCTATTTTCCCCCTACAGAGCGTGCATAGTAGCCCAGTAAGGACTGAGGCATGGTATTTTGGATTCCGCTGCATCTCCATCGCTTAAAGGTATATACACAGTGATTCTTTTTGTATCTAAACAATGTAAAAGCACAGTATTCTTTTGAGTTGTAGTTATGGGGAATGTAGATGTCAGTAAAACATGTATTCGTATAAGTACACTATAAATTGCAAATGTATGACATCGTTTTAATTAATTGAGAATGAATGAGATGTGGTGTTTATTATTGACTCACAGCCCAACAGTGTGTGGTGAGTTTAGTTCACGACCGGGTAAGGTAACAGTAAAACGTAAAAAAAATTCAGTGATTTCGGTTAAAGAGAATGGAATTGGGTCATGACAGAGATTGGTATCAGAGCTGTGTTGGCCTGATGTGAGTCATTAATAAAACGTAGGAAACTACATCCCCATAGTACTGTGCTTTTGTTTAGATATAACTGTGTATACCGTGATGGATTGAGCTTAATGAATTATTATAATACAGGAAGTTAGGCACTATGCCAGTTACACACCAAGGTAGAGGGGCGAGAGCACGTGCTAGAGGCCGTAGAGGTAGGCCTGAGAGCCGTGCGGAGCCACAGACTGAGCAGGCTCCACAGAACCCTGCTGGGAGAGCAGAGGATAATGAGGCTCGCTTCGCTAGATTAGAGCGGAGTATTGAGAATTTGGTGGAGATAGTCACGCAGGCATTGGGTGTCGGTGATAGACGAGGTCCCGCAGCACAGCCTACTACTGAACAGGCAGCTGCAGAGGCGGAGAGACCTCATGCTGCTGAGACAGCTACAGTTACACCACCTCCAGCCCAGGATACAGATTCTCCTATCGCTCCACAGCAGAGCGGTAGTGATTTGGGTTATGACTGCGACTTGATCAGGTTGTGAGAGTTTCAAGCGCTGAAACCCCCAGTGTTTAGAGGGGTGAAGGACCCAGTGATTACGGAGGATTGGGTGTATGAGATGGAGAAACTATATAGGTTTTTTCGATGCACTTCAGCTGAAAAGGTAGCCTTTGCCGTGTTTATGTTGAAAGGCGAGGCCGAGCATTGGTAGAGGTCCACCGAGGTTATTTTGAGGGCCAGACACTCTGAGATCTCGTGGGAGATATTTCTAGAGGCCTTCAAGAGACAGTATATTCCAGCTACCGCACAGAGGAAATTGCGGATGGAATTTATGAATTTGGTTCAGGGGAACCGGACTGTGGACGAGTATGAGTCCAAGTTTATGTCATTGGGGAGATATGACCCTGACACGATGAGTAGTGAGACCCGAAAGATACAGAAGTTCATGGATGGATTGAGATTGGCCATCCGGACTAAGCTAGCTCCCTTCGACATTGTGACTTATGAGGAGGCTGTACATAAGGCTCAGTTATGTGAGCAAGACTTTGAACGAAATGCCTCCGAGCTTGGGAGAGTCAGTGTTACAGAGACCGAAAGAGATCCGAGTTTGGAAGAGTGGCCAAGAGAGATGGCCAAAGATTTTTCGACAAAAGGCCAAAGATTGAGGAGGTGCGGGAGAGAGCTGCTAGACCTCCCGTATACCCAGCCTTGACTGCGCCGAGGGGCATGACTTGGAGGACCACGGCCTACTACTGACTAGTGTAGGAGATGTGGGAGATTTCATGGGAATAGGCCCTGTCTGATGACCCCTATGGTGTGTTTTAGATGCGAGAGAGCAGGACATATAGCTAAGTATTGTCCCGAGAAGATGGAGATTGCCCCACAGAAGGGCAAGGAGCCTGAGGGAGCTCCAGTTGAGACAGCAGCCCCGAGGAGAAGGGCTACAGCTGAGGAAAAAGGGAAACAGGCTGCAGGTGTGAGCAGAGGAAGAGTACATGCACTGGACCAGGACACTGCAGACGCATCGACGGATGTGATTAAAGGTACCATCCGAATCTTTGATTTAGAAGCATTGGTATTATTTGATCCTGGTGCCACGCATTCTTTCATATCACCTTCCTTTGCACATAAATTGTTGAAACATGTGAAACCAACATTGCTGGATAAAATGTTGATGATTTCCACACCCATGAATGATAGTCAATTGACTAAGCATGTATGTAGGGATTGTAAGTTAAAGATAGAGGGGAAGGAAATGATAGCCCATCTAATTTTATTGAATATGAATGATTTTGATGTAATTTTGGGAATGGATTGGTTGGCTACCAATCGTGTTGTGATGGATTGTCATGCCAAAACATTGATGTTTTCAGGATTAGACAACCTTATTGTAAATTTTGATGAAAAGAAATGATATGAAACTTGTATGATTGTGGTAAATAAAAGAGTATAATTTTAAATGCATATTGCTTGAGAGATAAATTATTTGTTTTGATAAATGTTGAATGTGGAGTGATGGTTCATGTTACTAACGATGGAGAGGATAATGTGAAGGTTTCATTGCATACGTGGTCGATATTGATGAGGCACACCCGGAATTGAGGGACATAGCCGTAATTACGGATTACCCTGATGTCTTTCCGGATGAATTACCAGGACTACCACCTGAAAGAGAAATGGAATTTTGCATTGAGTTGGTGCCTGGTACAGAGCCGATATCGAAACCACCCTATAGAATGGCTCCGATAGAATTGGAAGAGCTGAAGAAACAGCTGCTGGAGAAGGGGTTTATTAGACCGAGTGTCTCACCTTGGGGAGCACCGGTTCTATTTGTAAGGAAGAAGGATGGAAGCCTCCGACTGTGTATAGATTACCGGTTGTTGAATAAGGCCACCATTAAGAACAAGTACCCCCTTCCAAGAATCGATGATTTGTTGGATCAGCTCCAGGGAGCCGAAGTATTTTCTAAGATAGATCTACGGTCAGGGTATCATCAATTGAGGATCAGGAGTGGAGATGTACCTAAGACAGCATTTCGTACCCGTTATGGCCACTACAAGTTTTTGGTGATGCCATTCGGATTGACGAATGCTCCCGCAGCATTTATGGCATTGATGAATGATATATTCAAGCCATACCTGGACAAGTTTGTGATAGTGTTCATTGATGACATTTTGGTGTATTCCAAGTCCAGGGAAGATCATGAGGAGCACTTGAGGATACTTCTGCAGACCCTCCGAGAGAGAGAATTGTATGCCAAACTCAGCAAGTGTAACTTTTGGTTAAAACATATCTCACGTCTGGGGCATGTTGTGTCAAAGGATGGGGTATCGGTGGATCCATCCAAGATAGAGGCAGTTGTACAGTGGGAACAGCCCAAGACAGTAAATGAGATCAGAAGTTTCTTGGGATTGGCAGGATATTATCGGAGATTTGTAGAGGGTTTCTCCAGACTAGCTGCTCCGTTGACATGCCTCACGCATAAGGATGTTAAGTTTACATGGGATGAGGCATGTGAGAGGAGTTTTGAGGAGCTTAAGCGTCGATTGACGACTACTCCAGTTCTCACCATTCCTACCAGCTCAGGAGGATTCTCGGTGTATACGGATGCATCACACCAGGGACTGGGCTGTGTGCTTATGCAGGATGGGAAGGTAGTTGCCTATGGATCTAGACAGTTGAAAGATCATGAGAGGAACTACCCGACACATGATTTGGAGTTGGCGGCTGTAGTATTTGCTTTGAAAATATGGCGCCACTATCTCTATGGTGAGAAATTTCAGGTGTTCACAGATCATAAGAGCCTTAAGTACCTGTTCTCGCAGAAAGAGCTGAATATGAGACAGAGGAGATGGCTCGAACTCCTGAAAGACTATGATTGTGAAATCATGTACCACCCAGGTAAGGCAAATGTAGTTGCCGATGCTTTGAGTAGAAAGAGCCTTGGGTTGGTGTCTTATATGATGATACGGGAACATGAATTGTTAGAACACTTTGCGAACCTCAGTTTAGATGTAACCCCACCTGGATCTGAGAGACTTGAGATCATGGCTAGTTTGAGACTAGAGCCAGAGTTGATTGGCCGTATTCGGCAAGCCCAGCAGAGTGATCGACGGTGTATCGATTGGCTGAGGCAGATACAGACAGGTGTGGGTATTGATTTTGAGCAGAGTGCTGATGGCTTATTGAGGTTCAGAGGCAGAGTATGCGTTCCCAAGGATCCTGAGATCAGGAGAACAATTTTATCAGAGGCTCACTCATCGAAGTATACGATACATCCGGGAAGTACCAAGATGTATCAAAACCTTTGGAAGGTTTATTGGTGGTCTGGAATAAAGAGAGACATTGCTAAATATGTCACTAAGTGTCTCATTTGTCAGCAAGTGAAGGTAGAGCATCAGAAGCCTGCAGGATTATTGCAGCCTCTACCGATACCGACATGGAAGTGGGAGCATGTCACCATGGATTTTGTGATGGGGTTACCGAGGACCCGTAGAGGTCATGATGCCATATGGGTTATTGTGGACCGGTTGACTAAGTCTACCCATTTCTTGGCTATGAGAGCTACCGATACACTGGGTCAGTTGGCGAACCTGTATATCCGAGAGATAGTACGGCTACATGGTGTACCAGTGAGCGTTGTTTCTAATAGGGATGCCCGCTTCACTTCCCATTTCTAGGAACATTTTCAGGAAGCGCTGGGGACCCGACTGAGTTTTAGCACCGCTTTTCATCCTCAGACAGATGGGCAGTCAGAGAGGACTATACAGACCCTCGAAGATATGTTGAGAGCGTGTGTGCTGGATTTTAGAGGCTCCTGGGATGACCACCTGCAGTTAGCCGAGTTCGCTTATAATAATAGCTATCATGCGAGTATCGGGATGGCACCCTATGAGGCATTGTACGGGAGTAGATGTCGTTCCCCCATTGGATGGGAAGAGGTTGGTGACAGACAGATTTTTGCTCCGGACTTAGTGAAGCAGGCATCTGAGGACGTCCAGTTGATATGTGAGAGATTACGGACAGCTCAGAGCCGACAAAAGAGTTATGCTGATAAGAGACGAAGACCACTGGAGTTTGATGAGGGTGAGTCGGTGTTTTTGAGGGTATCACCATCGAAGGGTATTATAAGATTTGGTAAGAAGGGCAAACTGAGCCCTAGATATATCGGACCCTTCGAGATTTTGGAGAGAGTGGGAGATAAGGCGTATAGGTTGGCATTGCCACTGGACTTGGCAAATGTCCACAACGTCTTCCACGTCTCGATGCTTCGGAAGTATCACCCGGACCCGGCACACGTAATAAGATATGAGCCGTTGGAGCTCCATGAGAGTATGACGTATGTTGAGAAGCCGGTTCGGATATTGGACAGAAAAGAGAAAGTGTTACGGAATAAGACAATTCCCTTGGTGAAAGTTCTTTGGCAACACCACAGGCAGAGGAGGCCACGTGAGAATTGGAGAACTTGATACGGGAGAAGTACCCCCAACTTTTTGAAGAGTGACTTGGTTCTAATTTGGAGGACCAAATTCCTTGAAGGAGGGGAGAATGTAAGACCCCGTATATGTATAATGGTAATGTGTGTAATTGGATCAAATAATATGAATGGACTTGTAATGTAAAGTATGATTGAAGTAAGTCCATGGATTCAATATATGTGTAATATGAATTGTAACGTACATACAAGTTTCATTGAGTATGAATATGAAGAAATGAGTTCTGGCAAGTGATGGATGTGATTGAAACTCAAGATGAGTAGTGTGGTAAAATGGAATGGAGTTATACTTCCATTTGGTTTCATGTAGCATACCTTTGGACATACAATGAATGCACACAAGTTTCAATGTGCATAAGGTATGAATGGATGCCATTTTCAAGTTATAAAGGTGGATGGATGAGAAAATGGCCATGGAAATAGATTAAGGATGTATTGGTATGAGTTGCAGCAAGGAAACTACAGGAAATCTGGAAAACATGAGGGCCAAATCGATCTCATAGGATGAAAGATCGATCTGGAAGAGCCAGAATGCTCTTATTTGGGCGAAAGAATAGAGCAGATCGATCTCCAATGGAACCAGATCGATCTCCCACGCATTCTGTAGTGAAAAGATCGATCCCCAAGCACCCAGATCGATCTCCTTAGCTCTCTGTTTGGGAGCAGATCGATCTCATGCCTCGACAAATCGATCTCATGCTTCGACAGATCGATCTCAGGCTTAAAAATACCGTGAAAAAGAGGGATTTTAAGGGACCAGATCGATCTCCTCTTGGACCAGATCGATCTCCTCAAGCTATTTCTATATAAGGAGGGCTGAAAATCAGGAAATCTCGAGAAAAACACTAATCTTTCACTTTCAACCCAAAAACCTAACTTCCTCTCTCTAAAATCAACCATTTCCAGCAAGAATTAAAGAGAGACCATTAGAGACAAAGTTGTTCCTATCAAAGAGAAGAACAACATAGTGTGAAGGCATTTTTCCATTGTTGGTATTAAAGGAGTTAAGGGCATTGCCATTTGGAGCAAGAAGAAAAAAATCATATTTGGTAAGATTCTAACACTCCAATCCAAATACATTGTCCATTTAATTGATTTTTGGAGTTGTTTGGCATGACTATTGATGGATAAATTATCTAGGGATATGGTGGAATTGGTGTAACCTAGAAAACCTAGAATGGGTATGATGTGAGAATTTATGGGTTGAATGAGTTTATGATTTATGGGCATTGCTAAAGTTGTTATTGAGGTAATGTTTATGATTTTAGATGGTTAAATGAGATTACATTGTGAGTTTGGAGGAATTGTGGAAATGAGTATGTATATGCTTGATAAAATGTCATAGTGAGCGAATTCATGAAATATGAACACTATAAGCTTAATGTCGATTTAATATCGATTTGGAATAAGTTAATAGGCCTAAGAAGATCCATAGACTCGAGTTATGGGTAAAGTAATGATACGAGGCCATATAAGCGTTAATAGAAAACTATAGGTCGAATTGACTATAGTAAACGCACGATGTCATATTATATGGATCGAATATAATGCGGGATACAATTTTGTGCAGTCCCGAAGAGTTCGTTGAAGGCGAACCGAATCGTACGAGTAAGCAGCTTAAGGAAGTGGAATCACGCATCGCGATTCCAGGTAAGGGAATTTTGTGAGTATATAGAGGTAGCTGCTCGTACTTTGAACTTGTGGGTGATTATTGGGTATTTTATGAAATGCATGGTTGCTCAAATAAATGATTGATGGTATTCGTGAATGATGAGGAGTATATGCGTGGTTTTGGATTTGAAGCGGATTTTATGAAATGGGATAGTAAGGCTAATAATTGCATAAATCTAATGTTTTGATGCTTTTCAAAACGAAATTGCTTGGTTTTAAGCAAGCTAGTAGATGGGTCGACTAGTATTGTATGGTTGTTGTGGAAAAGCATTTGTGAGTGCTAAAACCCGATTGCCGGGATTGTTTGATTGTGTATGAGCCGCCTATCGTATTTGTATGACATAAATCGCCCTAGAGCCTCGCTCGCGTTGGATTTCTATGTTTTCATTTGTATGAAACATGCTGGAGCTTAGCTCGCACCTTGATTTGGAAACTATGATGACGTTTATAAACCGTACTGGAGCTTCTGCTCGTACGTAGATTTTGAGTGGTTGTCTTATGAGTATAACCGTACTAGAGCTATGCTCGTACGCATCTCTGTATGAGAGGATACCTGAGTCATGCTAGAGCTTTGCTCGCACAAGTTTGGACATTGTGACACGTATAAGGTTGTGAAAGTTGGTAAGATCCTTAAGCCTTACATCCTTAAGCCAACATCCTTAAGCCCAAAGAGGCGGGGAGGCTCTGTTAGGCGGGGAGGCTCTGTTCGGTGGGGAGGCTCTCTTACGGTGGGATCCTTAAGCCAACATCCTTAAGCCCTGGAGGGGCGGGGAGGCTCTGTTAGGCAGGGAGGCTCTCCTACATGGGTACGGTAAGATCCTTAAACCCTACATCCTTAAGCCAACATCCTTAAGCTCAAAGAGGCGGGGAGGCTCTGTTAGGCGGGGAGGCTCTGTTCGGTGGGGAGGCTCTCTTACGGAAGGATCCTTAAGCCCTACATCCTTAAGCTAACATCCTTAAGCTTGAGGAGGCAGGGAGGCTCTGTTAGGCGGGGAGGCTCTGTTCGGCAGGGAGGCTCTCCTTCACGGATATGGAAAACTCTTGGTATGGGGTAGGTAAGACCTAGGAATGGCACCCCCAATCACGATATGAGTCTGCGGAGTACGCTGTACCGTGTATATCACATGGAGTACGATGTACCGCATGATGGTTATGTGGTGAGGAAGTCTGGCGAGGGATAATCCATCTTCTTGCCAGCGTGATACCCCGCACACCTGGATGCGTGTGGTCTGGGATGATTTATGATGTAATGGTCCACATAGGCACTTTTGATATAGTGACCTAGTTTTTATACACATGCGTGAATTGTGAAATGAAAATGTGATTGTGATTGTGAGTTGATTTGGTGGTAATTATGTGTTGAGAAAGAGGTTTACGTTGTGGGTTTAAAAAAGGAGGTTTCTTAATGAATTGCCCTTTTTATGAATTTAAATGAGATTGAGCATGAGATGATTTATACATGATGTTTCTACCATGTTTTATATGCCAATGCACATGATTTTGATACATGATATATATGTATATTCACATGGCATAGTTTTATTCCTCATGCTCCTACCATAAATGATTTATGCATAACACTATCAGCATGTAGATAGAGTAGTTATCTACCATGCTTGCATTATTACCTTACTGAGCGTGTGGTTGCTCATCCCACTCTATTTTCCCCCTACAGAGTGTGCATAGTAGCCCAGTGAGGACTGAGGCGTGGTATTTTGGATTCCGCTGCATCTCCATCGCTTAAAGGTATATACACAGTGATTCTTTTTGTATCTAAACAATGTAAAAGCACAGTATTCTTTTGAGTTGTAATTATGGGAAATGTAGATGTCAGTAAAACATGTATTCGTATAAGTACACGATAAATTGCAAATGTATGACATCGTTTTAATTAATTGAGAATGAATGAGATGTGGGGTTTATTATTGACTCACAGCCCAACAGTGTGTGGTGAGTTTAGTTCACGACCGGGTAAGGTAACAGTAAAACACGAAAAATTTTCAGTGATTTCGGTTAAAGAGAATGGAATTGGGTCGTGACATTATTAAACCAGCATGATTTCAATTCATAACTGATGATTTATATTTATAAGTATATATTGCATAAATGTTTCAAGAAAGACACATGCTTTAGATAGGAGTCGAAAAGGAAATGATCTAGTAGCATAAGCATTGTATTTTGTAGATAGTGTGGTTATCTACTTGGTTGACTTATTTCCTTACCGACTGTGATCTCACCCCCTTTTAATTTCCCCTCTCTACAGAGCATTTAGAGTAGTTGGACACGGCTGAGGACTGGTATTCCTTTATGTATTGCCCGTAATTTCACATGTAATTATTGTGAAGCTGTGATGTATATATAAATCGTTACAAGTGGATAAATAATAAAGGATGTAAGGATTATGAATTTAATGAAACATCCATGATTTCAAGTTATATGTACAAATTTTAATACCTATGAACTATATGGAATGGATGCCATTGTATGTTAATCGTGCACGAATTTTAAATTGAGGTATAAAGCAAATGTGGATAAGTGTACATCTGGGAATCTGTAGAAAACTGCAGGAATGAGGGTGCAGGGGATGAGGGCTCGATCTTATATGAAGGAGAGATCGATCTCCTCTCATGAAATGCCAGGAATTAGTTCAATTGAACAAGGCAGATCGATCTCATGGGAAGGCAGATCGATCTCTTTAAGTCTCTGCTTGGAAGAAATTGATCTTTCACAAGGCACATATCGATCTCTTTAAGTCTCGTCTAAGAAGAGATCGTTCTCCTCTAAGCGATAGATCGATCTCCCCTTCACAAAATAGATTAATCTCATCATGAAAGCAGATCAATCTGGTAGTAGTTATGTTTGGTAAAAAGGACTACCAAACCATGCAGAGATCGATCTCCACAAGGGCTAGATCGATCTCATGTGTCTGCATCTATAAAAAGAGCATGGGATTTGGACTGAAAATCAGATTTCCTCCCACCAAACCCGCTCCTTTCCATTTCTCTTAAAGAACCAAGCTTTCTCACTCTAAATATCACTACATTCCAGCTAGAATCTGAAGAAGCTCAATAAGGGAAAGTTGTTCCTTGAAGTAAGGAGAACAACATACCCAAAAATCACACATTGGTTTGACCGAGAGAAAGAGGTTTGGCTACCACAAGTTTGGCTAAGGATGAGACTAAGCTAGGTAAGCTTCTCAACCCTCAAGCTTTAGATATGGATTTCTAGACATTTTGTAGGTTGAATGGTATGTGAAATCTTGATAGGAATAATAAATGTAGTGATGGATGAGTAATATTAAAAGGAATTTATGAAGGGAAAATCTATAGAAAAGTGATGGAAAACTTAAGATGAGATATAGTGATATAAATGGGAAAATGTGAAATATGATTTAAAGGCTTAGGGAGTATCAATGGATAAGTAAATGACAATGTGTATGTTTAGAAAAAGGAAAAGAAAATAACTTGATGATTTATATGTGTAGATTGAAATACGTGGGACACGATTAACTCGAATTACGAACGGAGCAAACGAGACGAAGGGAATACAAGCACGATTCGAGGTAAGGGATTGTATGTTAGCGTTAGAGGTATTTGTACATATTTTACAGCAATTTTAGTAGGTATGACGCTAGAAGTAGTATGTTTAGCTATTGAGCTATGAAATTATATGAGAGCATGAAATGTACTATGATATATATATATATTGTGAAAATAGGATGAGGTAGGGAAATAGCATGACATGCATGATTTTGATGTTTTCTTAACTATGTATTGATTTTGTGATAGAGAAATGATGATGGATAGGTTGGCTAGTTTTACATGTTTAGCATGGGACGACATGCTATGTAAATAAACATGTTTTGGATTTTTAAAAGAGAAAATAGCTACATATCGGATTTGAGATGTGATTTGGTGTTGGAGCACTAGTTCACACCGATTTTAATGATTTAAACTATGCTAGAGTTTTGCTCGCATATGTTGCATGTTTTGATAAACCGTGCTGGAGCGTAGCTCGCATGTGGTTTTAAGATGATTTTGTGCTGGAGTTTAGCTCGCACAAGCTTTATATGGTTTCATGATGATGATAATGTGCAAGAGCCTGGCTCGCATGTGACTTTTGAGATGATACAGTGCTAGAAGCAGTTGCTCGCACTGAGAGATACCCCACTGGAGCATGGCGATGATTGTGTGTCACGCTGATTCTGCTTGCCTGGTATATGAGACATAGTACAGGATGATGAGTCCATCAGAGTAAGGTGGATGAACTGGGTCCACGGTCATACGTTGAACTGTGTAGTTGTCCGTGGAATACTATGTACCGTGCTGGGTGCACATGAGTACGAGTATCGCGTAGATGACACATTACGTACATTGTACTGTGAGTATATGTGATATGATGAGGAAGATGATGATGATTATTGAGATGAGCCGGAGGGTAGGACTAACCCATCCCCCTTCAAACAAGTGATGCCCTATGCACACTTGATCAGTGAGGCCTGGGATCACTGACTATGGCCATATGTCGTGGATATTAGTTTGTCGAGAATTTCATGCTTGTCTCAGAGATACGAGAATTTCAAAAAATTTAGAAAATAAGAGATTGTGATTTGATAAATCTCGTTATTTAAATACTTGTGCTGTGATAGCACTATTTTATGACATATTTTTTAATGGAAGCATTCTATATTTGTTTTTATGAAAATGCTTATGAGAGGAGAATATTTAAATGCATTTTCTAGAGATATCTCCATTTATAATGAAACATGGTTTGTTATTTCATGCATGGGCTATGTAGATAGTACAATATCTACCTATTAGTATTCTTTTCCTTATTGAGCTGTGGTTTGCTCATCCCACTATTTTCCCCTTTCAGATACTGAGAAGTAAGACAGTGCGGTGGTCTCCAGATCCTCTTTATATCGGACAGCTCCCACCAGTTGCAAAGGTATAAGAATTATATACACAAAAGCATTTTGTATCTATTGTAAGGTATCGTATAGTTATGAATTGAAAATGTAAACAATTTTATGGGGATGTTATATAAAGATAATATATTATACGATTAATTTTGTATATCAACACACATACCTGGGAGTGTGTGAGTTAAAGTTGTAAATGTTTCCGCTATAAATATATGGAATATAGTTCTTGCGTCGGCTTACAGCCCAACCGTAAGTAGCATATGTTTAGAAGAAGGGCACCCGAAGTCAGGGTGTGACAGAAATTGGTATCAGAGCAAGGTTGGTCTGATGTGAGTCGATGTTTAGGACTAAGAAAACATACATCCCCAAGTTACTGTGCGATATATAGATAGAAATGTGTATACGGAGCTGGTGGTGATTTAAAAAGTTTGTAATAAATGCAGGAAAGTAAGTAGGCTTGTGAGATATGCCTGAGAGACATCACAAGAGGGGAGAGAGCTCGAGAGCTCAAAGGTGGATCGATAGGACTGAAAGGCACAGTAGATCATCCTCTAGTCATGAGCCCCAAGAATAAATAGAGGCTTTCTGTCACGACCCTTAACTTACCAAAATAAGTACAAATTTTTTGCATTTTCATACGTCATTTATTAATCATCCTTCCTCGATCATGAACAACCACACTCTCAACAGTTGGACTGTGTGTCAATGTCTACCTCATACATCCGTAACAATTAAATTTGCAATATAATTTTAGAAGTAAACGCTTTTATAAATACATCAGAGTTACTGTTTACAAGTCTTTACATTGCTTTACATCCCTAATAATTACTTACAAAATGCTACTATGCTATGTCTAGTTTAGATACAAAATAATTCAAGAGTGTATACCTTACGCGACGGAATGCAGCGGATAGAAAAAGGAATAAGCCTCCAGTCGCCCACAATCTATACTCAAAGCTCTGTAGAGAGGGGGAAAATAAGGGGGTGAGCAAACCACACGCTCAGTAAGGCAATCATGCGAACAGGTAGATACTGTACTATCTACGTGATCGTGATGCCATGCTCAAAGCATACATTTCATCATTTTATCAAAATATGAGTTCATGCTGGTGTTAATGGTATGTAAAGCATCCATGCTATTAAAATCCAGTGCACAATTCAATTCAAAGCATGGTAGTAACCATCGTGCATATTTCATATGAAAAGCATAGCATTAAACATCATGCATCAGTGCACTTTAAAACCATTAACAACCGTTATCACAAAACAATTCATCACTTGTCAGGACTCAGCCCCTCCCTCAGATTGTCCTGACCCATAAATCATTTTAAACATGGATTTATTCACAATGCAATAGACATGTGAGATAGGCAATTTAATAAGGGAAATAACATCTAGGACTATGGCCATAACCTGTGATACCAGCTACACGAATCAGGTGTGCGAGATATCACCACTATCTGCTTCCATACGGGAGGTGGGTCAAATCTTGCCCACTAGTCCATAGCAGATCTCGTCCGAAGATGGCATATCACATCTCAACATGGTACAACGTACTCCATGCTGCCTGCACGGTACAACATACTCCATGGACCCACATCAACATATCATATCATGCCACATCTCAAACGCACGTGTGAGCCTATTTAATTGTTACGACCTCTTGTCTACCCGAAGCTCCTAACACGGCTAATAACATGTCAAAATATCATAAATGCACGTGCGAGCCTATTTAATCGGTGTGACACCCAGTCTACCTGAAGCTCCAAGCACGATAACAAATAATGTGGGCATCTAGTGCAATCTAAGCTCCAAGCACTATGCCAAAACCAGTATGAAATCCATGTGAAAACCAATGTGAGCTAAGCTCTAGAACTCATGTGTATAAAACACGTCAAATCTCTTACGAGTCATACTCTGCCGTGCTTTCATTCTCACGAAAACAATGTAGGTGGCTCATTTCTTTGCAAAGTGTGGTTAACAAACCAAAACAACTCATTTCTTTTGTAATTCATTTCAAATGCTAGCCAACCTACCAATCACTTGCTAAAAAGCAATAAAACATGATTTTCCAAAGCATTATGCTTTTATTTTCATGCACATTTCTCAAACACCTATTTTTTACCCTTCAATCACCCAATATCATTTCCTAATATCTCATGCATTCTAGCAAAACATTTAAGCGCCCAAATTACGCACAGATATCTCTAAGAGTCCACAGAATTCCCTTACCTTAATTTACTTGAGTGTGACTCTCTTCCTCTTAGTTTCTTGCGCTCTTGGCTCGTCTTGCTCCGATGTAATCCTTGGAAGCTGCGATTCATTCGTCAAACACTTGAGTTAATGCTTTTAACTCACATTTTGACTTTACTAGTCAATGTAATTCATCTATGCATTTACAAATGCCTTAATCCACATTTTACCCCTGTTGGTAAATCTCACCATTTATTCACTAACAACATCTTAAAATCATACTTATAACACCATTATCACCTCAAGATATCTCATTCCTCATTAACCTCAATACATTCCACTTTCTCAAACTAGACCATTTCTAGGTTATGATCATTCCAATGCATTTTAGATAGTTTCTAACAATACTAAGCACCCCAATCAACCCCCAAACATCAATAGCTTAACAATGTACTTAAGTTGGTGCTTTAGAAACTCACCTAGCTTGATTTCCTCTTTACTCCAAATGGAAATGCACCTTGATCCTTCAATCCACAAATGGGAAAAATGCCTCCAAGCTAAGTTGTTCTTCTCTTTGATGAGAATAACTTTGCGTCTAATAGCCTTTCTTCAAATCTTCTTGAGAATGGTCAGATTTAGAGAGTAAAATCTAGGTTTTTAGATTGGAAAATGAAAGGGTTGGTTTTGTCTCAAAAATTGCAGATCCAACTGCTCCATATTTATAGAATTTGCTTAATGAGATCGGTCTGCATTGGGTAGAGATCAATCTGGTCCTCTTAAAATCCCTATTTTCCATGACATTTTGAAGTAGGAGATCGATCTGGTCTTAGGGAAGATCGATTTGCTTCCAACCCGAGAGCTAAGGAGATCGATCTGTTTCATTAAGGATCAATCTGCATTTTACAGAATGTGTTAGGAGATAGATCTGGCTCCCTTGGATATCGATATGTCATGTTCCATAGCTCAAAATAAGAGCATTTTGGCTCTTCCAGATCGATCTCTCATCCTATGAGATCGATCTGGCCTTCATATTTTCAGATTTTCTGCAGTCTTTCTGTAGTAACTCATACTCAAACATCCTTAATTTGCAGCCATAGTCATTTTCTCATTCAATCATCTTTGAGACTTGAAAATGACATCCAATAATACTTCATACACATTAAAACTTGTGTAGAATCTTTGTATATCCAAAGGTACATGATAAAAACCAAATGAAAGTGCATACTCATGCAAATCTTCATTTCATTTATCACACTACTCGTATTTCATTTTATTCGTATTCATCACATATCAAAGTCCATTCCTTCACATTCATTCATAATGTAACTTGTACGTACAATCACAACTCTTATTGCAAGTGTGTATATTAAACTTATGGACTTACATAACATATACTTCACATTACAAGTACATCACCATTTACATATACACCAAGTCATACATATATAGGGTCTCACATTCTCCCACTTAGAAAATTTGGTCCTCCAAATTGGAACCAATCACTCTGTGAATAACTCGGGATACTTCTCTCGCATCAAACTCTCCAATTACCATGTGACCTCTTCCATCTGTGATGTTGCCAAAGAACTTTCACTAAGGGAATTGTCTTTGTCCTCAACACTTTTTCTTTCCTATCCAATATCCAAACTGGCTTCTCAACCTATGTCATACCCTCATTGAGCTCTAAAGGCTCATACTTTATCACATGCGTCGGGTCCGGGTGATACTTCCTTAACATGGATACGTGGAAGACGTTATGCACACTTGCCAACTCTGGTGGCATTGCCAATCTATAAACCTTATCTCCCACCTTATCAAGTATCTCAAATGGCCCTATATATCGAGGGCTCAACTTTCCCTTCTTCCCAAATCTCATAATTTCTTTCGAAGGAGAAACTTTCAAGAACACTGACTCACCCATCTCAAACTCTAGTGGTCTCCGTCTCTTGCCAGCATAACTCTTTTGTCTGCTCTGAGCTATATATAACTTCTCACAAATCAACTGGACATCCTCAGAGGCTTGTCTAACCAAGTCTGGAGTAAAGATCTGTCTGTCGCTAACCTCTTCCCATCCAATAGGGAAACAGCATCTACGCCCATACAATGCCTCATATGGTGCCATCCTGATACTCGCATGAAAACTGTTATTATAGGCGAACTCTACGAGTGGCAAATGGTCATCCAGAAGCCTCCAAAATCCAACGCACATGCTCTCAACATATCCTCCAGGGTATGTATAGTCCTCTCTGACTGATCATCTGTCTGAGGATGAAACGTTGTGCTAAAACTCAACTAGGACCCCATCGCTTCCTAAAAATATTCCCAGAAGTGGGAAGTGAAGCAGGTATCCCTATCAGAAACAACGCTCATTGGAATTCCATGTAACCTCACTATCTCGTGCATATATAGATTCGCTAACTGGCTCAGAGTATCGGTAGCTCTCATAGCTAGAAAATGGGCTGACTTCGTCAACCGATCCACAATCACCCATATGGCATCATGACCTCTCCGGGTCCTTGGTAGTCCCATCACAAATCCATGGGGATGTACTCCCACTTCCATGTCAGTATCGGTAGAGGCTGCAATAACCCTATAGGCTTCTGATGCTCTACCTTCACCTGCTGACAAATGAGACACTTAGCAACATATTCTGCAATATGCTTTTTCATCCCAGACCACCAATAAACTTTTCGAAGGTTCTGATACATCTTTGTACTTCCTGGATTTATCGTATACTTCGATGAGTGAGCCTCTGTCAAGATCAACCTTTTGATCTCTGCATCATCAGGAACACATACCCTACTTCTGAACCTCAACAATCCATCTGAACTCAACTCAAAGTCCATCTCTGTACCCCTCTGTATCTGCCTGACAATATCACTGCACTACTAATCAATCCGTTGAGCCTGTCGGATTCGATCTACCAAATTCGGTTCCAACTGCATGCTAGCTACCATAACACCACCATCAGCACTGGGCGGGGTCACATCCAAACTGAGGTTCGTGAACAGTTCCAACAGCTGTTCTCTAATCATTATAAATGAACCATCCCAAGATGCTTCCTACTCAATGCATCAGCAACCACATTTGCTTTACCCAGGTGGTACAGGATCTCACAATCATAATCCTTTAAGAGCTCGAGCCATCTCCTCTGTCTCATATTTAACTCTTTCTGTAAGAACAGGTACTTAAGGCTTTTATGATCCGTGTAAATCTGAAATCTCTCACCATAGAGGTAGTGGCGCCATATCTTTAGCGCAAACACCACCTCTGCCAACTCCAAGTCATGGGTCGGGTAGTTTCTCTCATGATCCTTCAGTTGTCTAGATCCATAGGCTACTACTTTCCCATCCTGCATCAATACACAACCAAGTCCTTGGTGTGAAGCATCCGCATACACTGAAAAACCTCCTGAGCTGGTAGGAATGGTGAGTATCGGAGCTACGGTTAATCTCCTTTTCAACTCCTCAAAACTTTCCTCACACTTATCGTCCCACACAAATTCAACATTTTTTTCTCATGAGACGTGTCAACGGAGCAGCTAATCTCGAGAATCCCTCTACAAACCTTCGATAATACCCAGCTAAACCCAAAAAACTTCTGATCTCTATCACTGTCTGGGGCCTTTGCCACTGAACTACGGCCTTAAGCTTAGATGGATCCACTGACACTCCATCTTTCGATACTATATGACCCAGAAAAGAGATCTGTTCCAACCAAAAGTCGTACTTACTGAGTTTAGCATACAGTTTCTTCTCTCGGAGGGTCTGTAGCACTATCCTTAAATGCCTTTCATGCTCCTCCTTAGACTTTGAGTACACCAGTATATCATCAATAAACACAATAACAAACTGATCCAAATACTGGTGAAATACCTCATTCATCAATGACATAAAAGTTGCGGGAGCATTCGTCAACCCAAATGGCATAACCATAAATTCATAATGTCCATAACGGGTGCGTAAAGCTATCTTGGGTACATCTCCACTTCGTATCTTCAACTGATGGTACCCAGATCTCAGATCTATCTTGGAAAAGACCTGCGCTCCCTTAAGCTAATCCAACAAGTCATCGATGCGTGGAAGGCGATACTTATTCTTGATGGTGGCCTTATTCAACAACCCATAATCTATACACAGTCGGAGGCTTCCATCTTTCTTTCTTACAAACAGAACCGGTGCTCTCCAAGGTGAGACGCTCGGCCTTATGAACCCCTTCTCCAGCAACTCTTGCAACTGTTTCCTTAGTTCTTCCAACTCAACTTGAGCCATTCTGCACGGTGGCTTGGATATCGACTCTGTACCAGGTGTCAAATCTATACCAAATTCCATCTCTCTATCTAGAGGTAACCCCGGTAACTCATCCGAAAAGACATCAGAAAATTCCCTAACCACTAGAATATCTATCAACTCCGGACGTGCCTTATTCGTCTCAATCACATAAGCAATGAACCCTTCACATTATTCTTTCCACCATTAGTAATCATAAATCATCACACCAACATATATAAATTGTAAATTAATTCATCTCTAAATTATCACGTAACTAGATTATACTCTTCTCAATTGCAATAACATATTCTTTCATTTCATTTCACCAAATTTACAACAAGGTTGTCTATCTTTAGAAAGATCAAAGTTTTTGCATGACAATCTATAATAACATGATTTGCAGCCAGCCAATCCATCCCTAGGATTACATCAAAATCACCCATATTTAGTAAAATTAAATCGGCTGCCATTTCTTAACCTCCTATCCTCAATTTACAATTCCTATACACATGCTCAGTCAATTGACTATCATTTATAAGGGTAGATATCATCAACATCTTATCAAGCAATGTGGGTTTTACATGCTTCAACATTTTATGTGCAAAGGATGGCGATATAAAGGAATGTGTGGCACCAGGATCAAACAATACAAATGCTTCTAAATCAAAGATTTGGATGGTACCTTTAACCACATCTGAAGATTGATCCACGGTGTCTTAGTCTAGCACATGCACTTATCCTCTACTTATGCCCACTGCTTGCTTCCCCTTTTCCTCAGTTGTAGCCCTCCTCCTCGGAGCAGCTGTCCCAACTGGAGCTCTCTCTGGCTCCTTGTCCTTCTGTGGGGCTCTCTCTGTCATTTTTGGGCAATCCTTGATCATATGCCCTAATTTCCCACATCTAAAGCATACTGCAGGATGTCCATAGCATGGTCGAGTACCATGGTACCTGCCACATTTGCTGCATTGCTCGGTAGTAGGTCTTAGCCCTCCAATCATAATTCCCTTAGCTGGAGTAATGGCTAGATACATGGGAGTATTAACTGTCTTCTCTCGGATCTCATCAATCCTCGACCTCTTCCCAACAAACCTCTTACTTCCCTTATAGCTGAAGCCTCTATCTATCATTGGTCTTTTCTTCACTTTGTCCCTCATCTTACTAACCTTTCCAAACTCTGAGGCAATCATATCAACATCTTGTTCGTACAATTGCGTCTTACGTACTGCCTCTTCGTAGATCGGTATATCCAGGGGAACTAGTCTGGACCTGATGGTCGGTCTCAATCTATCCATAAATTTTTAGATCTTTTCGACCTCATTACCCATCGTGTTGGGATCATATCTGCCTAGGGAGATAAAGGTCGTCTCATACTCATCCATTGTCCTGCTCCCTTGGGTCAGTCCCAAAAATGCCATTTTCATCTTTCGTTGTGCGGTATCCAGAAAGTACTGTCTCTGAAAGGCCTCCAAAAATATATCCTAGCTGATCTCAGTATGTCAGGCTCTCAAAATAGGCCTGGTGGATTTTCACCAATGTTCTACTGATCTCTTCAGCATAAAAGTGACAAACGCTACCATCTCGGTAGTAGTGCACTCGAAGAACCTATACAACTTCTCAATCTCATTTATCCAATCCTCTACAGCCACTGGGCCCTTCACTCCACTGAAAGACGACAGTCCAAACTTCTGAAACTGCTGCAGTCTATCCAAGTCACAACCGTAACCCTAACCTCTACTGGCTTGTGGTGTAGCAACAGGTATAGGCATATCTTGTGCAGGTGGGGTATATGTCGTCTATGGCCTCTGGGCTGGCCGTGCCCATGCCTCAGGAACTGTTGCCTGTTCAGCATCACCCTGTGTAGCGGGACTCTGTCTACCATCAACTCCAGGGAAAGATTACGTGACCAACTCCAATATCATCTCAATGCTCCGCTCAATCCTCCAGAAGCGAGCCTCAGTACTCTCAGGTCTCTCCTCTGGACCCTGTGGAGCATGCTCAACCTCAGTCTCCACCTCAATATCATCCTGAGCCTCGTGTGCTTTCGGCTCAACATGACCCCCAGGCCTACCTCTACAGCCTCTAACTTGCGTCCTCGCCCCTCTACCGCGACTGGTATTAGGCATAATTGCTCAATTCCTTACATTCACATCAAATTCTTAGTCAACCCATCGACACACACACAATTTGTATCTAAACAAGCACAGTAACATGGGGATGTAATTTTCCAAATTATTAAGAATTTTAGACACGACACACGTCAGGCCAACTTAACTCTGATACTAACTTCTGTCACGACCCTTAACTTACCAAAATAAGTACAAATTTTTCACATTTTCATGCATCATTTATTTATCATCCTTCCTCGATCGTGAACAACCACGCTCTAAAGAGTTGGGATGTGTGTCAATATCTACCTCATACATCCATAACAATTAAATTTGCAATATAATTTTAGAAGTAAACTCTTTTATAAATACATCAAAGTTACTGTTGACAAGTGTTTACATTGCTTTACATCCCCAATAGTTACTTACAAAATGCTACTATGATATGCCTAGTTCAGATACAAAATAATTCAAGTGTGTATACCTTACGCGACGGGATACAGCAGATACCAAAAGGGATAAGCCTCCAGTCGCCCACAATCTATACTCAAAGCTCTGTAGAGAGGGGGACAATAAGGGGTGAGCAAACCACACGCTCAGTAAGGCAATCATGCGAACAGGTAGATACTGCACTATCTACATGATCGTGATGCCATGCTCAAAGCATACATTTCATCATTTTCTCAAAATATGAGTTCATGCTGGTGTTAATGGTATGTAAAGCATTCATGCAATTAAAATCCAGTGCACAATTCAATTCAAAGCATGGCATTAACCATCATGCATATTTCATATGTAAAGCTTGGCATTAAACATCATGCATCAGTGCACTTTAAAACCATTAACAACCATTATCACAAAACAATTCATCAATTGTCAAGACTCAGCCCCTTCCTTGGACTATCCTGACCCACAAATCATTTCAAACATGGATTTATTCACAAAGCAATAGACGTGTGAGATAGGCAATTTAATAAGGGAAATAACCTCTAGGACTATGGCCATAACCTGTGATACCGGCTACACGGATCAGGTGTGCGGGATATCACCACTATCTGCTTCCACACGGGAGGTGGGTCAAATCCTGCCCATCGGTCTATAGCAGATCTCGTCCGAAGATAGCATATCACATCTCAACACCGTACAACGTACTCTGTGCTACCTGCATGGTACAACATACTCCGTGGACCCATATCAACATATCATATCACGCCACATCTCAAACGCACGTCTGAGCCTATTTAATCGGTACGACCTCTTGTCTACTCGAAACTCCTAACAAGGTTAACAACATGTCAAAATATCACAAATGCACGTGTGAGCCTATTTAATCGATGCGACACCCAGTCTGGCCGAAGTTTCAAGCACGGTAACAAATAAGGTGGGCATCTAGTACGAGCTAAGCTCCAAGTACCATGCCAAAACCAATATGAAATCCATATGAAAATCAGTGCGAGCTAAGCTCTAGCACTCATGTGTATAAAGCACGTCAAATCTCGTGCGAGTCATACTCTAGCACGCTTTCATTCTCACAAAAACAATGTAGGTGGCTCATTTATTTGCAAAGTGTGGTTAACAAACCAAAATAACTCATTTCTTTTGCAATTCATTTCAAATGCTAGCCAGCCTACCAATCACTTGCTAAAAAGTAATAAAACATGATTTTCCAAAGCATTATGATTTTATTTTCTTGCACATTTCTCGATCACCTAACTTTTACCCTTCAATCACCCAATATCATTTCCTAATATCTCATGCATTCTAGCAAAGCATTTAAGCACCCAAATTACGCACAGATATCTCTAAGAGTCCACAGAATTCCCTTACCTCAATTTACTTAAGTGTGACTCTCTTCCTCTTAGTTTCTTGCACTATTGGCTCGTCTTGCTCTGGTGTAATCCTCGGGAGCTGCGATTCATTCGTCAAACACTTGAGTTAACGCTCTTAACTCGCATTTTGACTTCACTAGTCAATGTAATTCATCTATGCATTTACAAATGCCTTAATCCACATTTTACCCCTTTTGGTAAATCTCACCGTTTATTCACTAACAACATCTTAAAATCATACTTAAAACGCCATTATCACCTCAAGATATCCCATTCCTCATTAACCTCAATACATTCCACTTTCTCACACTAGACCATTTCTAGGTCATGATCATTCCAATGCATTTTAGATAGTTTCTAACAATACTAAGAACCCCAATCAACCCTCAAACATCAATAGCTTAACAATGTACTTACGTTGGTGCTTTAGAAACTCACCTAGCTTGATTTCCTCTTTGCTCCAAATGGAAATGCACCTTGATCCTTCAATCCAGAAATGGGGAAAATGCCTCCAAGCTAAGTTGTTCTTCTCTTTGATGAGAATAACTTTACGTCTAATAGCCTTTCTTCAAATCTTCTTGAGAATGGTCAAATTTAGAGAGTAAAATCTAGGTTTTTGGATTGAAAAATGAAAGGGTTGGTTTTATCTCAGAAATTGCAGATCCAACTACTCCATATTTATAGAATTTTCTTGATAAGATCGATCTTCATTGGGTAGAGATAGATCTGGTCCTCTTAAAATCCTCTTTTTCATGACATTTTGAAGTAGGAGATCGATTTGGTCTTAGGGGAGATCGACCTGCTTCCAACCCGAGAGCTAAGGAGATTGATCTGTTCCATTAAGGATCGATCTGTATTTTACAGAATGTGTTAGGAGATCAATCTGGCTCCCTTGGAGATCGATCTGTCCTATTCCATAGCTCAAAATAAGAGCATTTTGGCTCTTCCATATCGATCTCTCATCCTATGAGATCGATCTGGCCTTCATATTTCTAGATTTTCTAAAGTCTTTCTACAGCAACTCATACTCAAACATCCTTAATTTGCTGTCATAGTCATTTTCTCATTCAATCATCTTTGAGACTTGAAAATCAAATCCAATAATACTTCATACACATTAAAATTTATGTAGAATCTTTGTATATCCAAAGGTACATGATATAAACCAAATGGAAGTGCATACTCATGCAAATCTTCATTTCATTTATCACACTACTCGTATTTCATTTTATTCACATTCATCACATATCAAAGTCCACTCCTTCACATTTATACATAACACAACTTGTACGTACAATCACAACTCTTATTGCAAGTGTTTACATTAAACTTATGGACTTACATCACATATACTTCACACTACAAGTACATCACCATTTACATATACACCAAGCCATACATATATGGGGTCTCACACTTTCGATCCTCGGGTAGCCAGATTAGAGGAAGATATGTGAACAATGATGACCATGATGGGTCAGATTATGTCTAGACTGGAGGGTATACCCAGAACAACACCGTATCCCCCAACAATTGTACCTGTACAACCTGAACCTGAGAATGTTGCACCTGCTCACCCTAAACTCGATAGACCACGAGGTCCCTCTATTAGGCCAGTTCCTCCTCCAATAGCCCCACAGCTGTATGATGATGATTTCAGGTATGGTTATGATTGTGATATGGAGAGGTTGAGGCATTTTATGGACTTTAAGCCTCCTTCCTTTAATGTGGTAAAGGATCCAACAGTGGTTGAGGATTGGATAAGTCAGATGGAGAAGTTGTTTGACTTCTATAGATGTTCGGCTACAGAAAGAGTAGCGCTTGTAGCCTTTGTGTTGAGAGGCAAAGCAAAGCACAAGTGGAAGTCCACCAGACCTATGTTGATGACTTAAGGTACAGCGATCACATGGGATATATTTTTGGGTTCTTTCAGAGAGCAATACATCCCAAAAATCGCTCGACGTAGGTTACAGATGGAATTTCTGAATCTAACTCAAGGGAATCAAACTATTGATGAGTACGAGTCATGATTCACCTCATTGGGCTGGTATGATCCAGACTCTATCAAGAGTGAAGCCATCAGGGTCTGTAGATTTGTTGATGAACTAAGGCCTTCGATTAGAGCTAAATTGGCCCTATTTGATGTTGCTACATATAGAGAAGCGGTACGATGAGCCCAGTTGTGTGAACAAGACTATGAACTACAAATTTCAAAGTTCAATTGGGGTAAGGACAAGGGTCTAAGGAAATTAAGGGTTGGTTAGAGTACTAAGTTTGGACAGAGAGGCATTGGTAAACGTCGGAGAGACACATGATTCACAGAAGAAGGCTGCTAGACCTTATGTACATCCAACTCTAACACCAGCTAGAGATATAGTAACTGGTGGACCCCGAATGACTACTAATCTGTGCAGAGCATGTGGCCGATATCATGGTAGTAGGCCTTGTCATTTTCAAGGTACATGATGTCTCAGATGTGGTAGGTTTAGCCACTATGCAAGAGATTATTCGGAAGCAGTTGAGGTAGTGCCGCAGAAGGGCAAGGAGACAGAGAAAATTCTTACAGTTACACCTCCTGCAAGGAAGAGAGCCACAGTTGAAAAGAAAGAAAAAGCAAGTTGTGGGTCAAGGTATGGTATATGCGATAGACTAAGCATCAGTAGATACCTCTTCTGGGGTGATAAAAGGTACAATTTTTATTTTCAATTTGGAAGCTATAGCCTTATTTGATTCTGGTGCTACGCATTCCTTCATATCGCTTACATGTGCATCAAAGTAATAGGCTTTGTAAGGCTCACATACTTGAATAGGACTTTAGTAATAAGTACTCCAATGAGAGTTAGTCAATTAGTTGAACAAGTATACAAAGATTGTAAAGTGAGAGTAGGAGATAAGTACACGATAGCTAATTTGATTTTGTTGAATATGTATGACTTTGATGTAATCTTGGGAATGGATTGGTTAGTTACCAATCATGCTATCATAGACTGTCACTCTAGGTCTATTATATTTTCTCTACCTAAAGAATGTGTTGTAAAATTTCAAGAGAAATAATGAAATCCTGATTTTGTAGCAAGTAAAGTGCATTTGCACATGAATGACATGGATGTTGTTTTGAAGGTTATATTGCTTATGTGGTGGACATGCACAAAACACATCCTGATATAGATGACATTCCTGTGGTTAGAGAATTTCTTGATATCTTTCCAGACAACCTACCAGGATTGCCACCGGGTAGAGAAATGGAATTTGGTATAGATTTGACACTTGAAACAGGGCCAATTTCTAAACCACCATACAGGATGGCTCTTGTTGAGCTAGAGGAATTAAGGAAGTAGTTGCAAGATATGCTAGATAAGGGGTTTATAAGACCAAGCGTCTTACCATAGGGAGCCCCATTATTGTTTGTGAAGAAAAGAGATGGGAGCCTTAGGTTGTGTATTAACTATCAGATGTTGAACAAGGCTACCATCAAGAATAAGTATCCCTTATCGCGCATCGATGATCTATTGGATCAGCTTCGGGGAGTATGGATCTTTTTCAAGATAAATCTAAGGTCTGGGTATCATCAATTAAAAATTCAGAAGGAAGATGTGCCCAAGACAGCTTTTCGCGGCCGCTATGGTCATTACGAATTCCTGGTGATGCCTTTCAGGTTGACAAATGCACCAGTAGCTTTTATAGCTCTAATGAATGAGGTATTTAAGTTATACCTGGACCAGTTCGTGATCATTTTCATTGATGACATATTGGTGTATTCAAGGTCTAGGGAAGAGCACGAGCAGCACTTGAGGATTGTTTTGCAAACCCTCTGAGAGAGAAAGTTATATGCCAAACTTGGTAAATGTGACTTTTGGCTATAGTAGATTTCTTTTTTGGGCCATATTATATCGAAGGAAGGGGTGTCAGTAGATCCATCCAAGACTGAGGCTATTGTTCAGTAGGGACAGCCCAAGACAGTCACAGAGATTAGAAGCTTTATGGGTTTGGCAAGATACCATAGGAGATTTGTAGAGGGTTTCTCTAGATTGGTTGCTCCATTAACACGCCTTACAAGGAAGAACGTGGAGTTTATGTGGGATGAAGCCTGTGAGAGGAGTTTTTAAGAACTTAATCATAGATTAACCACCGGGCCAGTTCTCATCATTCCTAACAGCTCAGGGAACTATTCTGTTTACACTGATACTTCGCACCAAGGACTGTACTATGTTTTGATGCAAAATGGAATGGTAATTATGTATGGATCAAGACAGCTGAAGGATCATGAGAAGAACTTCCCCACTCATGATTTAGAGTTGGCAGCCGTAGTATTTGCATTGAAGGTATGGCGCCACTACTTGTATAGTGAAAAATTTTAGATTTTTACGGATCATAAGAGTCTTAAGTATCTGTTCTCACAGAAGGAGTTAAATATGAGATAGAGAAGGTGGTTAGAACTCCTCAAAGACTATGAATGTGAGATTTTGTACCACCCGGGAAGGCGAATATGGTTGTCGATGCATTGAGTAGAAAGTCTCGGGTTAGTATCATATATGGTGGTTAGGGAGTACAAGTTATTGGAACAATTCACGAACCTTAGTTTGGAGATGACCCTACCTGAGACTGGCAGTTATGAGATTATAGCTAGCTTGAGATTAGAGCCAAAGTTGATAAAGAGAGTCCAGCAAGCTCAGCAAAATGATCAATGGTGTAATGATGTGATTAGCCAAATTCAGAAGGGTAGGGGTACAAAATTTGTATTAAGTTCAGATGGAATACTAAGGTTCAGAAATAGAATATGTGTCCCTAATGATCCAGAGCTTAGGAAGTTGATTTTATCAGAGGCTCACTTATCAAGATACACAGTACATCCAGAGAGCAGTAAAATGTATCAAAATCTCTAAAAAGTATATTGATGGTCTGAAATGAAAAGAGACATAGCTGAGTATGTTGCTAGATGTCTCATTTGTCAGCAGGTTAAAATAGAGCATCAGAAACCTAAAGAATTATTGCAACCTTTACCAATACCGATATGGAAATAAGAGCACCTCACCATGGATTTTGTGATGGGGTTACCGAGAACCCGTAAGAACTACGATTCTATCTGGGTGATAGTGGATAAGTTGACAAAATCGGTACACTTTTTAGCTATGAGATCTACAGATACCTTGAGTGCACTGGCAAACTTGTATGTATGAGAAATAGTAAGATTACATGGAGTCCCAGTGAGTGTTGTTTCTGATAGGGATGCTCACTTAACTTCCCACTTTTGGGAACATTTTCAGGAAGCGATGGGGACCCAATTGAGCTTTAGCACTCCTTTTCATCCTCAAACAGATGGTCAGTCAGAGAAGACTATATAAACCTTAGAGGATATGTTGAGAGAGGCTTATGAGATGATCAATTTCCATTGATTGAGTTCGCCTACAACAACAGTTATCACTCAAGTATTGGTATGGCCCCTTATGAGGCACTATATGGTCGTAGATGCCGATCACCTATTGGTTGGGAAGAGGTTGGTGACAGACAGTTACTCACTCTCGATTTAGTTAGACAAGCCTCAGAGGATGTTCAGATAATATGTGAGAGGTTGCGAACGGCTCAAAGTCAACAGAAGAGCTATGCAAACAAGAGACAGATACCACTTGAGTTTGATGTGGGTGAGTCTGTATTTTTAAAAGTATCCCCTTCTAAGGGAATAATGAGGTTCGAGAAGAAAGGTAAACTAAGTCCTCGTTACATCGGTCTCTTTAAGATTTTAGATAGAATGGGAAACAGAGCATATAGGCTAGCCTTACCACCTGAGCTAGCAGAAGTCCACAATGTCTTCCATGTTTCCAAGCTTCGGAAATACTACCCAGATCCAGCACATGTAATTAGCTATGAGCCATTGGAGCTCAAGGAAGATATGTTGTATATACAGAAATCGATCCGGATATTGGACACAAAAGAGAAGGTGCTGCGGAACAAAATAATTTCATTAGTTAAGCTTGTGGCAACATCACACATCATAGGAAGCCACTTGGGAGTTAGAATACCTGATGAAGGAGAAACAACCCCAACTTTTTGAGGAATAGACTTGGTTCAATTTGGAAGACTAAATTTTCTAAGGAAGGGAGAAATGTAATGCCCGTAATTTCACATGTAATTATTGTGAAGCTGTGATGTATATATAAATCGTTACAAGTGGATAAATAATAAAGGATGTAAGGATTATAAATTTAATGAAACATCCATGATTTCAAGTTGTATGTACAATTTCTAATACCTATGAACTATATGAAATGGATGCCATTGTATGTTAATCGTGCACGAATTATAAATTGAGGTATAAAGCAAATGTGGATAAGAGTACATCTGGGAATCTGTAGAAAACTGCAGGAATGAGGGTGTAGGGGATGAGGGCTCGATCTTATATGAAGGAGAGATCGATCTCCTCTCATGAAATGCTAGGAATTAGTTCAATTGAACAAGGTAGATCGATCTCATGGGAAGGCAGATCAATCTCCTTAAGTCTCTGCTTGGAAGAAATTGATCTTTCATAAGGCACAAATCGATCTCCTTAAGTCTCGGCTAAGAAGAGATCGTTCTCCTCTAAGCGATAGATCGATCTCCCCTTCACAAAATAGATTAATCTCATCATGAAAGCAGATCAATCTGGTAGTAGTTACGTTTGGTAAAAAGGACTACCAAACCATGCAGAGATCGATCTCCACAAGGGCTAGATCGATCTCATGTGTCTGCATCTATAAAAAGAGCATGGGATTTGGACTGAAAATCAGATTTCCTCCCACCAAACCCGCACCTTTCCATTTCTCTCAAAGAACCAAGCTTTCTCAATCTAAATATCACTACATTCCAGCTAGAATCTGAAGAAGCTCAAGAAGGGAAAGTTGTTCCTTGAAGTAAGGAGAACAACATATCCAAAAATCACATATTAGTTTGACCGAGAGAAAGAGGTTTGGCTACCACAAGTTTGGCTAAGGATGAGACTAAGCTAGGTAAGCTTTTCAACCCTCAAGCTTTAGATATAGATTTCTAGACATTTTGTAGGTTGAATGGTATGTGAAATCTTGATAGGAATAATGAATGTAGTGATGGATGAGTAATATTAAAAGGAATTTATTAAGGAAAAATCTATGGAAAAGTTATGGAAAACTTAAGATGAGATATAGTGATACAAATGGAAAAATGTGAAATATGATTTAAAGGCTTAGGGAGTATCAATGGATAAGTAAATGACAATGTGTATGTTTAGAGAAAGGAAAAGAAAATAACTTGATGATTTATACGTGTAGATTGAAATACGTGGGACACGATTAACCCGAATTGCGAACGGAGCAAACGAGACGAAAGGAATACAAGCACGATTCGAGGTAAGGGATTGTATGATAGAGGTATTTGTACGTATTTTACAGCAATTTTAGTAGGTATGACGCTAGAAGTAGTATGTTTAGCTATTGAGCTATGAAATGATATGAGAGCATGAAATATATTATGATATATATATATTGTGAAAATAGGATGAGGTAATGAAATAGCATGACTTGCATGATTTTGATGTTTTCTTAACTATGTATTGATTTTGTGATTGAGAAATGATGATGGATAGGTTGGCTAGTTTTACATGTTTAGCATGGGACGACATGCTACGTAAATAAACATGTTTTGGATTTTTAAAAGAGAAAATAGTCACCTATCAGATTTGAGATGTGATTTGGTGTTGGAACACTAGCTCATACCGGTTTTAATGATTTAAACTATGTTGGAGTTTTCCTCACATATGTTGCATGTTTTGATAAACCGTGCTGGAGCGTAGCTCGTACGTTGTTTTATAATGATGATTTTGTGTTGGAGTTTAGCTCGCACAAGCTTTTTATGGTTTCATGATGATGATGATGTGCTGGAGCCTAGCTCACACACAACTTTTGAGATGATACAATGCTAGAAGCATTTACTCGCACTGAAAGATACTGGTTGGAGTATGACGATGACTGTGTGTCACGCTGATTCTGCTCGCCTGGTATATGAGACATGGTACAGGATGATGAGTCCATCAGAGTAGGGTGGATGGACTGGGTCCATGGTCGTACGTTGAACTGTGTAGTTGTCCGTGGAATATTATGTACCGTGCTGGGTGCACGTGTGTACGAGTATCGCGTAGATGACACATGGCGTACATTGTACGTAAGTATATGTTATATGATGAGGAAGATGATGATGATTATTGAGATGAGCCGGAGGGTAGGACTGACCCATCCCCTGACGAGGCCCTGAGGGTATCTTATCCACAAGTGCACGGGTCGTCCAAGTAATAATGGGATTTGAGTCCCGGAATTATCGTCCCACAGAGAAGTTGTTAGCCTAATTAACTACCGGTTAATCTTACCCTAAGTATATCCTAGCAAATTATGAAATTCTGATGGGTGGTCTACATGGCTAAAATTAAAGTACTGAAAATAGTAAAATAATAAAAACTAAATAAAATAAAACCGAGCTCAAAGTACTTACAATACTCCAAGCAATTAAAAACAAAAACCTATAAAAGAAAATTAAAACAGTTAAGACGAATTAACACAATTAAAATAAAATGCAAATATAAACATAAAGCAATAAAACTAATTAGACTAAAATTAAACAAACTTAAAATAAAATGTGCATGTAATTAAACTAACTAAGAAAATGCAATTTAAACTAACTTAAAGTCTAAAGAAAATAAAGACTAAATTAAAAATGCATGAAAAACATTTAATCTAAATTAATTCTAAATGCAATTCTTAAAATACTAAACTAAAATTAAATCCTAAAACATAAAACATCAAATTAACTATCAACTAAAACTTAAAATTAAATTAACAACTTAAAACATTAAATTCATCCTACAATTATCACTATTCTAACTAATACTAATGAAAACAATAAAAAATGCAATAAATTGCAAAGAAGCCATAACCAAACGTGGCCTTAACCAATTACCAAACCAAGGTGGTCCCGAAAGGCTAGTATTGTTTATCATTTTCTTCTCCATTATATTTCCTGCCCAGGCGTGTTTTGCTTTTTCGGTTTGCTGCTGCTCCAGGGTCCAGTTGTTACAGATACGCGGCCCCTGCTTTGTCCTGCTCCCTGCTACTGCCGTGCAGCTGCTCCAGCTTGCTGTCCTGTTCAGTTAGCAGCCACCTCCAGCGTACTGTTTTGCCTCTGCCCAGCTACTGTCTGATCAATACACTGCTTCTGGTTTCTGCACCACTCGGCTCGTGTGCAGCAGTAGGATGTCAAGGGATCAGCAGCAGCCGCTACAACCTATTCTAGCGTCATCTTCAATCTCCTTGATGCCCAAATTTATGTTCAGCAACAATCACGACTTGCTGCCATAATGAACTCATGCTATAATCTACAGTGAATGGTGACAGTTTGTAACAAAGAACAAGGTGGAAATACTTAACTAAATAAAAGAAAAACAACATGAAATGCAGTGGTAACCAAAATGCAGAACCGAGAGACATCAATATAATCAGTAGAAATTAACAGAGGAAAGCATTAATATGCAGTAGACAGGCAGCATAGACATAGTTCCATTAATGAAGCAAAAACTGAACCTTTCGAAGATACCAACAATAAACCGAATAGGAGGAAGCACTAGTTAACCACAAAACATTAAAATGAGAATGCAGATGACTGAATAGCAAGTGACGTAAAACCAGTCTCGGGTTGCTTCATTCCCTTTCTCCAATCAAGGTTCCATATTGCCATTGATGAGAATAGATGCTAAGCATCAACCCACATCAAAGCGTCAAAACCAAAAGGGATGATTAAGGGAAGAAAGTGCTGCCGAATACATCAAAGGAGCCTACACCGAGAGCTAAAAAAAATAATAAGGATTGCTTCATCTTGAACCAAGTATGAAACCGAGAATGCATTTGCTAGACAATAAACTATGAAAATAAAACTAAGGAAACATAAACAATACAAGGAAGAACCGAGAGCATGAAATGAAAATGAGATTGATTTTCTATTAAAAATGAAAGTTAACAAAGATTAAAGAAGAACATGAAAATGAATAGTAAAACAATTTGTAAAAACTATGCGGAAATTAAAGAAAAGCTTTGAAAATTAATCTAAGGCTATTCTAGCCTAATCTACCCTACTCCTACTCCTACTCTCCTTCTAAACTAACCTAAAAATTACTTGATTTTTCAATTGCCATCATGTTCTATTTATACACAAACATAGGGGTACAATGATAAATTGTCATCCTAGATGAGTTGACATTGTTTGGCCACTTGTCTTCATTTGATTTGCTGCAGCGTAGATATTTTCACGTCATCAATCTTTTTGTCCAATTAGCTGTGCGATGTGACCCGACGTGTGTCTTCTAGAGGGTTGGCACGGTGTCCTTCGATCTTATCATTTCGGAGCAAATAAAATACGAACACCTGACATCACGCGTGTCCAGTCGACTGATGATTCAGTCTGCAAATTGGAAGTGGTACAGTCTCCTTTAGCCCGTTTTCAGCCCAATTTCTTCTGAAACGACTGAATTTCATCTGGATTTAATTTATCTGCACATTAGAGAATTTTAATTAAATAAAGGGGATTATTAATGAAATAATATGAGGATTAAGTAAATAATTAGGAATTTAAGCACTAATAATTCTACTAAAAATAGAATTATCATCCCCCTTCAGGCAAGTGATGCCCTGTGCACACCTGATCGGTGAGGCCTGGGATCACTGACTATGACCATATGTTGTGGATATTAGTTTACCAAGAATTCTATGTCTGTCTCAAATATACGAAAATTTCAAAAAATTCAAAAAAGAAGAGATTGTGATTTGATAAATCTCGTTATTTAAATACTTGTGCTGTGATAGCACTATTTTATGACATATTTTTGAATGGAAGCATTCTATATTTGTTTTTATGAAAATGCTTATGAGAGGAGAATATTTAAATGCATTTTCTAGAGATATCTCCATTTATAATGAAACATGGTTTGTTATTTCATGCATGGGCTATGTAGATAGTACAATATCTACATGTTAGCATTCTTTTCCTTACTGAGCTGTGGTTTGATCATCCCACTATTTTTCCCCTCCAAATATTGAGAAGTAGGACAGTGCGGTGGTCTCCAGATCCCCTTTATATTGGACAGCTCCCACCAGTTGCAAAGGTATAAGAACTGTATATACAAAAGCATTTTATATCTATTGTAATGTATTGCACAGTTATGAATTGAAAATGTAAACAGTTTTATGGGGATGTTATAAAAAGATAATGAATTATACGATTAATTTTGTATATCAACACACATACTTGGGAGTGTGTGAGTTAAAGTTGTAAATGTTTCCGCTATAAATGTATGGACTATAGTTATTACGTTGGCTCACAGCCCAACCATAAGTAGTATATGTTTGGATGAAGAGCACCTGGAGTCAAGGTGTGACACTTTATCTGCTGCATACCCATCTTATGAAAGGTATACACATTCGAACGTTTTATACTGAACAATGTAAAAGCGTAGTTATATAAACAAATGTACAGTCGGGGATGTATATGTACAAGTATTTGCATTTATGTGTTTGAATTTACTTTTTAAAAAAGTATACTTACAGTCAATGGATAATTGTATTGACATGTATGCTTGTTATGAAATGAATGTTGTTGAGGTGACTAATATCAAATCACAGCCTAATGGTTTGGTGTTGAGTTATGACATAAGGAGAGGTAGGTAAAATGCGAAAAATTTGTGGTGGTTTTGGTAGGTCACGGGAGGGTTGGTCGTGACATTTACATCTTTTGGAACTTATATTCTCTTAAGTCCATTTCGATTATTTTATTCGTTTCTCAAGAGTCCTTTAGGATTATCGAGTCTACCAATTCATATTGAACTGACATTAGCCTCACAATACCTCAAATTCATCATTTTTGTTCTCTATGACATTTTATCAAACACTTCTTATACCCATTTTCAATCATCATTCATTCCAACATATGGATTTCAGATGTTATCTTAGAATAATCTATACATGCTTAATAACATCTCTACATGGTTAAATCATCATTAGCTCCATGCCATTTCAACTTTCTCTCACTAAACCCATTCCAGGTCATGGTTGTTTAAGCATGTACATGTACATTTAAGCCAACAATGCATACACCAAATCAACTCATCTAAATGTCTAGATTATCATACTAGAAGTTGGTGTATTGAAGTCTTACCTAGCTTGATTTTTCTCTTTTGTTGTAAATTTAAGGAAAATCCTTTTTCTCTTTCAATCAATCAACTCAACTTCTAGTTTTCGGTTATGTTGTTCTCCTCCTCAAAATGAACAACTTTGCTCAAATAGCTTGTCCTCAAATCTTTTTAGAAAGGGTGATATTCTAGAGTGAGAAACTATGTTTTCTTTATTAAAAAAGGAAGTGTTGTGAATGTCTGAGGAAGAAGGCACGAATTGTCAGGCTTTTTATAGATTTCACATTATGAGATCGATCTCCAAGGGGTGGAGATTGATCTCCCCTTACTTAAACTCCTTCAGAATTTTGAAAATGCAGGCAGGAGATCGATCTTCCTATTAACATGAGATCGATTTGCTCAAGGGGATAGGATCGATCTTGTTCATGGGTTGGGACCGATCTAGTTCAGGCAGAAGGCTTTAGAGATCAATCTGGCCTTAAAAAGAGATCAATCTGGCATATCCAGAGGCAAATAGAGATCAATCTGCTTGAGTGAGGGATCGATCTCCCTCTTGCAGAATGTCTTCGCATGGCATTTCAAGTATATGAGATTGATCTCCCCTTACAATGAGATCGATTTACCCTGCATTGTGCAGCATTCCAGCTGCAGTTTTCCTAAATTTCCAAAGTTAAATTTTCATTCATTTGCTTCTATACTCATTTTACATTTTATTCACACTTAGAGCTTAACAACATCCATTTCTTATGATTCATATGTAATGTAACTTGTCTGTACATTCTGAAATCATAAACATTACATAGAAATTTACGGGCCTTACATTCCTCCACTCCTTAAAGAAATTTGGTCCTCCAAATTAGAACCAAGTCATTCCTCAAAAGGTCGGGGGTACTTTTCTTTCATCAGGCTCTCGAGTTCCCAAGTTGCCTCTTTAGTTGAGTGGTGCTTCCAGAGAATCTTTACCAACCAGATTTTCTTTGTCCAAAGTACCTTTTTTTCTTTTTTGACGAGGATCCGGACAGGTTCTTCTACATAGCTCATGTCTCCTGGATGTCTAACGCTTCATACTCGATGACATGGGAGGGATCCGGATTATACCTCCTCAACATCGAGACGTGGAAGACATTATGAATCGTGAAAAGCTGTGGGGGTAAAGCTAACCGGTAGGCGACATCTCCCACTCTCTCTAATACCTCAAACGGATCAATAAAATGGTGACTCAACTTCCCCTTCTTCCTGAATCGCATGATACCTTTACTGGGAGACACCTTAAGAAACACAAAATCTCCGGTTTGAAACTCAAGTGGCCGTCTATGCACATCTGCGTAACTCTTTTGTCGACTCTGAGCAGCTCGTAATCTATCACAAATAATCTGTGCATTCTGAACTGCCTGCTCAACAAGGTTGGGAGTAATTACTTTCCTGTCACCCACTTCTTCCCAAGCTATGGGGTATCTACACCTCCTACCATACAGAGCCTCATAAGGTGTCATATCAATACTCACATGATAGCTATTGTTGTATGCAAACTCAACAAGGGCCAGGTGATCATCCCATGATCCCTTAAAATCCATCGTACACGCCCGCAACATATCCTCCAAGGTCTGTATAGTTCGCTCGGACTGACCGTCAGTCTGAAGATGATAGGCGATACTAAAATTCAACCGAGATCCCATGGCTTCCTGAAAATGAGTCCAAAATCTAGAGGTGAATTTGGAATCTCTACCAGATGTTATACTCACTGGGGCCCCATACAGTCGAGCTATCTCTCTAACATATAGCTCAGCTAAGGCACTCAAGGTATCTATACTCTTGATGGCAAGGAAGTGGGCACTCTTAGTTAATTTGTCTACTATTACCCAAATTGCATCATGAACTCTCCGGGTCCTCGATAATCCCATGATAAAGTCCATGGTGATTCGCTCACATTTCCACTTAGGCCCTGGCAAGGACTTAAGTAATCCTCTGGGCTTTTGGTGCTCAGCTTTTACCTATTTACACACCAAACACTTAGCCACAAATTCTGCCACTTCCCATTTCATACCACTCCACCAATACACCTTACGCAGGTCTTGATACATCTTAGTACTACCTGGGTGCATGGTGTAACGGGAACAGTGAGACTCCCTCAAAATTTACTGCTTCAAGGTATCATTGCTCCAGACATAAATACGACCCTTAAACCTAAAAAATCTATAATCACTGACCGTAAAATCTGACTGCGAGGTCTTCTCAACTTGGTAACCAAATCCAGTAGCTTCTAATCACTTCTCTGTCCAGTTCTAATCTGATCTAAAATACTGGGCTCTATCTGTAGGCTAGCCATAAATCCGACCTTTGCTCCCTCAACTCTTATCCTGAGTCTGGTGAACTATTCCAATAGATCTCATTCCTTCATCATCATAATAGAAACCATGCTCTTTTTACTCAGGGCATCAGCAACTACGTTCGCCTTCCCCTGATGATATAAAATCTCATAATCATAGTCCTTAAGGAGCTTCATCCATAGTCTTTGTCTCATATTAAACTCCTTTTGGTCGAAGATATACTTCAAACTTTTATGGTCAGTGAAGATCTGAAACCTTTCCCCATACAAGTAATGTCGTCATATCTTCAATGCAAATATCACTACGGCTAACTCCATTTCATGCGTGGGGTAGTTCCGCTCATGGTCCTTCAGCTGACGTGATCCATAAGCAACTACTCTTTCGTGCTACATGAGTATGCACCCCAAACCCATATGGGAAGCATCACTATGCACTAAGTAGCCTCCAGATCCACTCGAAATCTTTAAAATGGGTGTTGTAGTCAATTGCCGCTTAAGCTCTTGGAAACTTTACTCACACTAATTCGACCATATAAACGGAACGTCCTTATGTGTAAGCTTGGTCAGAGGAGCTGCAATCTTGGAGAATCCCTCAACAAACCTCCTGTAATATCCTACAAGTCCCAGAAAACTCTGAATTTCTTTAATTGTCCTCGGTCTCTCTCAATTAAGTACAGTCTCTACCTTGGACGGATCGACTGACACTCCGTCCCTAGATACAATGTGGTCAAGGAAAGCTATCTGATCCAGCCAAAACTCACTTTTACTGAGCTTTCCATACAACTGCTTGTCTCAGAGTATCTGAAGCTTAATCCTCAAATGCTATGCGTGTTCCTCTTGGGACCAAGAATATATAAGGATATCATTAATGAAGACTATCACAAACTAATCTAAATAGTCTTGAAATACCTCATTCATCAAACTCATGAAAGCAGTAGGGGCATTCGTAAAACCAAAGGGCATCACTAAGAATTCGTAGTGGCCATACCTAGTTTTGAATGCCGTTTTCGAAATATCCTCTTTCCTGATTCTTAACTGGTGATAGCTCGATCTTAAGTCAATCTTAGAAAATATAGAAGCCCCTCTCAACTAATCAAACAAGTTATCTATCCTTGGTAAGGGGTATTTTTTCTTCACCGTAGCCTTGTTCAGTAGTTTGTATTATATACACAATCTGAGGCTACCATCCTTCTTCATTACAAACAAAATCGGAGCTCCCCATGGTGACACACTAGGTCTAATAAAACCTTGGTCAAGCAGCTCTTGCAACTGTTTCTTTAACTATTCCAATTCAACCAATGTTATCTTATAGGGAGGTTTAGAGATTGGCTGGTATCTAGCACTAAATCGATAGTGAACTCCAGCTCTCTCTCCGGTAGTAAACCCGATAACTCATCTGGGAACACATCCAAAAACTCGTATACTACCGGTATGTCCTCTATCCTCAGAGGTTCCCGACTGATATAAGAGATGAGTGCGATGTAACCTTCACATCAATAATCTAATCAGCGTTTTCAGGAAATCATAATTATATCAATAAGATTTCTCACAAAAATATTCACACATTTTCATTCCTTAACATTCAAACGTACACTAAATTTTTCAGGTAATGAGAAAGTTACAGTCTCAGTGTAGCAGTCTAGACTCACGCGATTGACCGCTAACCAATCCATCCCTAGAACCACATCAAAACCACACATATTTAATAAAGCTAGATTTGCTAACATTACCTTATCTCCCACCTTAATCTCACACTTTCTACATACCATATCAGTACTCTGCGATTCACGCATGCGTGTACTTACATGTAAAATATGAGCTAGGGGTTCAGGCTCTAAATTCAATTTACATGCAAAGTGTACTGAAATAAAGGAATGCGTGGACCTTGGGTCAAACAATACATGAGCCTCATGATTACAGACAAGAAGTGTACCTCGTATAGCCTCGGACGAAGTGTTTGTAGTCTCCTTATCCAAAACAAATACATGCCCCCTCAGTGACATGCTTATTTCCCTTATTAACACCCGTGACCCATCTCTGAGGGATCACTCTCTGCGGCTGTTGTCGAGGAGGCTCTTGAGGATGTGGTGTCTGTGGCTACGGGCAATCCTTCACCTTGTGACCCATGTCCCCGCACCTGAAACATCCTCGTAGTATCCGAAAACAAGTACCCTCATGCGACCGACCACAGTCTCTACAAATCTTAGTGTCGGGTCTGGCACCTCGAGGGGTCTCCATAGTAATGGGAGGAACTCTAGGTCTATCAACTCTCCCTTTAGGTCCCTCGACCATTTGTCTCTTAAAAGGACCCCTCCTGAAGTCGGTGTAGGAAACTGTAGGTCTCTTACCCTTATCCTTTGTTATCACTCGGGACTCAAACTGAGACTATATCAACTCTAGTCCTCTCTCAACTTCTTGTACCCGTCTCCGAGCATCATTAAACTCAGTAACAGAGCCCCATCAATCTATCTCGAATGGATGGTCTTAACCTATAAACAAACCATTTTGTTTGGTGCTCCTCATCCTTGACAGTCTCCAGATCATATCTCAACAAGGCAGTGAACTGGTTCTCATATTCATCGATTGTCATGCTGCCATGTACTAGATTCAGAAAACCTACTTGCATCTTCCTCTGGGCAACGCGAAGGATATACTGGGTCTTGAAGGCCGACTGAAAAGTCTTCTAGCTGATCACTAAATGGATGGCAGTCAATATACTCTGGGTGGTATTCCACCAACATCGAGCTTGTTCCTTAAGCATGTAGGTACCCATACTAACCCTCTCCGCATCAGTGCATCCCAAAAAGTCAAAGATTATCCTCATCTCTGTTAGCCACTCATCCGCCGCTGCTGGACCCTTCACCCCTTTAAATGTTGGCAGATTCATCTTAAGAAAGTCCTTCAATCGGCCCATATTTTTATCATCGGGTCTGGTCTGTGTCGGAGGCTGAACGACGGGTGGTACTAGGTCAGTCTGTATAGGAGGTGGGGACGGATCCTGTGGTGGTGTAGGAGCCGAGGTAGGTGTGGTACCTGAGGCATTAGCCCTGAAATGCTGCGCAAATAGCACTGCCATCTACTCGAACTCCTGTCGGACATCTTGCTCCAGCCGATTAATTCGAGAGTTAGAACTCTCAGGCTGTGGTTCAGGTGGTGGAGGTGGTTGTGCCTACCTCCGGAGACGACCTCGTTTCCCCCTCATATCTTATCTCTTACATACTTGCGCGTATACATTAAACATCGGTTATAATTTTTTGAACCGTTAATTCAATTCATAACTAGACAATTACAGACACTTGAGATGTAATCTATTTTCAATTACTCGACACTGACATTATTAGGTAACCTTTGCTCTGATACCACCAAATCTATGACAGCCCGAAAGCGCGAAAAATAAGGCTATTTTAAATTTTCTTACATTAAACTTCCTACTCGATGTGCATTCCTGTATAGTGTCTGTCAACCTCTTCAACCAAATATTTCGAGGATCATTCAAACATCCACAATCTCTTAACCAAATAATATGATATCAAAAGAAATCCACTTATTATACATATATCATACTGATTACATCACAACGTTACTTAAATATAAGTGTCTGTATTACCTAATTGTCTGGATACAAAATGAATTGAATTATACCTCTCGTGTGTACAAGTAATAGCTTGTGGAGAGTCTCGTCCACCAACCTATGTCATGTACGCAGCAGGTACTATCACTCATTGTAAACAATCTATGGGGGGAGGAAAATGAGGGGGTGAGCTTTCAACTCGCTCAGTAAGGAGTGCATATGAGATTTCGCAATCATTATCAAAACATAAGTGTAATAATGACATAATTTCACATAATTATAAACACGTGATAAAAATCACAATTCGTCAAAACATCATTATCTCAAAACAGTTATAGAGACTAGGCATATTATAAATGTCATGAAAGTAAGTATCACATCACATCATCCTCAACGAGGGCATCATCAAACAAGGGAATCATCTCACGTTACCAAAACGGAGGCATCTTACACTACCAGAGCGGAGACATCTCGCGTTACTAAAACGGAGGCATATCTCGTTACCAAAGCGGTGGCATTGATGTGCAGATATTATGACGAGTCCTTAATCTAAAAAACATGTCATTATTACACTGAAAATAGTTTCGCCTTCACGTATAACTCATATTAGTTTTGCTTTATAAATCTCATTCAATCATAAAAGTGTATTTGTTCACAACAATTCAAACCACAAAACTGAGCTTTCTATTTTGTTGATTTGTTATTATTCTTTAATATTTGCTTTGTTGAAATTCTTTTTAGTTTTATAGACTTGCCAAATTATTTTTCCTTTATATTAAAAATTTCCAATTTCTTCTCTTAATATTATAAAGTTGTGTTTTCTTTATTTTTCTTTATATTTTCAATTTCTTCTTATTTCTTAATATTTTCTTTTAAATCTTTTAATGTCTAGAGTGTAACCTTTTAGTTTGGTTAGTATGTATTCTTGATTAATCCTAGATGATTATTTGTAGTGAAAAAACATGAAAATATAATATATCATTAGTTAAGTATCTAAGATTTTCTATAGTATCTTTTTATGATTGTTAGTTTAATTTAATAAGTGGTCAACTATTTGATTAAATTTAATAATCTACTAATAGATTTAAAACTTAAGTTTTTAATGTTTTAATCATGTAGAGATAGAAAAAAAATTTAAGTTTAAGTTAAACAATTCAAGTTCTTACTTTTGTTACTTAATTTCAATTAATATCTTTCAAAAAATCTAATACTGCTATTGAATTATATTTAGGAAATTTTTTTAAGTAATTTAAATAGTTAGAAATTAATTATAGAGTTCTCTCTTAATTAACTAAGAAATAAGAGAAGATTTTGTTAACACTATATATTATTGCATTATGATTGAATGTTTAACTTAATGAAATATTTAAAATTTAATAATCAACAACTTAATTTCAAGATAATCAAAATTCATGTTGACTTAAGTCTTTTACAAAATTTGCAAAAGCGTTTCCTTGTTTTCTTTTTAATGCTGTATGTTGACGGAAGTCTTTTATAACATTTTTATATTACGTATCTTACTATTTTTAATAACTTAAAATATAAATATGATTTTACCTTTGAAAAACCTCCATCATTTATTTCTTTTTTTTCTTTCTTAAAACTTTAATTTAATATTATTTAATTGCTACAATCTTTATATGATCTACGTTTACTCATTATCTATACAATAATTATTTAGAGTATTTTTATTTTTAATACTTTTGACTAGAATCTTTAACCAAAAAAAAAATCAAAATCAAATTTTTTTTATGAAAAATCGATAAAAACGAGGTTCGAACTTCAAGGAGCTTGATTGTTTCAATCCAAGTTGCGAATGCCCAACACGTTCAAAATAACAACAAAGAATATCATCATCGAAAATTATGATTTCATATAGTATTTTAGTAATTTACTATTTTTTAATAAATATAAATTATTCGTGATAATGGGGATTTTTTGGCGGCACAATTTTGCCCTTCTTTATTTTCTCCGCCCGTCTATCCTCACTTTACAACTCATCCCAGCAGCGGCCTAACATTTTTTTTTCAACCCAATAACTCTCATGTCAGATTCTCTTAATAAAAAAGATATTTGTTTTCATGATTTTTTTTAAAAAAAAATGTTATTTCATATGTAATTAGAAAGAATTTTTTTTGGTGAAAAAATTATTTAATGAATTTTAATATGTACATTTGTGGTATTTTGGTTATCTCCCTTTCGCTGATTATTTTAATAATAAACAGTATAGATTCTTTCAATATCATTCTTTTAAAATGATATAGAATCTCTGAAAAAATATAGATTCTTTTGATAAAACACTATTTGTTTGGTTGGGGGTAATTTTTTTTCCCTCGATAATTTTTTTTTTCGTCATTCGATTCCCCCGTTTGGTTCGTTTCTTTTTCTCTTTGTCAGTCATTTTATTTTACCTACAGTACTCAATTTTAGGAAAATCTGGAGTAAAATGATTACCTTCGAATCATGTGGTATTTTTAGATTACCTGAGTCAAAAAATTTTTCTTTTGGATCTAAAGTAATTTTTTTTTCCCTAGAATTTACCCCTTAAAATTTTTTTCCTGGATCAAAGGTAATTTTATTTTTCAAGGTAATTTTTTTTCCCCCGAACCAAACGCACCCTATGTGTTGTATATAAATCATAAATGAGACAAAATACACTTTAGTTATATGAGTTCGAATCTTTCTAATAATCAATTCAGATGATTTGCGGGCTAATTAAATGTTATTTAATATATATTTTTATATTTTATCATTAATTTATTATTTTATTTTCATAATATATAATTAAAAAATAAAAAATCAAATTTAAACCTATCGAATTTTAAATTTCAAAAATTAAATTTAATTAAATACAAATTAAATTTAAAATCTTAGAATTTTTATATTAAACCGAACTAAAATATAATAATAAATAATCTCTACTTGATTCACTCGTTGTACACTCTTAACTGAATGTATACTAATATTATTTATACCTTTTTTAAAAGGATAACACCACAGCTGTTGAACGTACATTTTGTATTTTACAAATATTCATTCAATTAATTTAAAATTAAATTAAATTAATTTTATTATTTTAAATATTTATTAATTGAATTGAATTTTTTATTCTTATTACAAATTTAAATAGATAATTTGGTTAATTTTTTAAAAATAAAAAAGTTTAATTTAATTTAAATATATACTTTTTATTAATCAAATTCACTGAAATAAAATCAATTGATTAAATTTAAAATATCATTTAAATTTTATATATTTAATATATATGTAATTTTATAAATTTTTAAAAATAATAATTGTTTATTTCTATAGTCCAATGACTGATAAAATTAAAATTATAGAAAAAAATTATTTACAATCCAATAATTGCTCTTTATATGTCCAATTTTTTGAACGTGACAAAAATACTCAATGAAATAATTTTGTTGGACTTATTACCTAATTATTTGAACAAAAAAAGAAGTATCACGGAAGTAGACTTTTGGAGAAGTCTCAATGCTTTACAAGAAAGAATCCGGAAACGAAAATATCAAGACGAGCTTGTTGTCCATAACATTTTAAGTGCCCAAAAGCCAGAACTAATAATAAAAAAAAATACAGGAAGTTTATTTCCGGAAGGCATTGGCATTGAGGCCTTCAGAAGTCTATTTTTGGAAAGCATTAAAGTTTTCCGAAAGTGAACTTTCTAAAATAATTTTTAGCTCTCTTTTGTTTTCTTCACATATTTTAGTTATTATTAGTATTTCTTGTTGCTTTGCTGCTATGGAATATTAGTACTATAGAATACCGTGTTTTTATAATAATAAAACCAAATTATTTTTATATAAAATATAGAGAAAAAATCAATTGGATAAATAAAGTAAGTGCTTTCAAAAGCAACATAAATTAAGATAAAAAAGATAAAATAACATATACAAATATGAAATAATAATTAATAATAAAAGAATCATTAAGATTTTTTGAAAATGAGAATGGAAAATTTTGAAATTTTAAAATTTTGAAGCATTTCAAAATAAAAGGTATTTCAAAATATTAGTATTTTTAATTATTTTGTTTGAATAAATTTTTTTAGAAAATAATTTTTAATAATAGAATTTGATAAAATAAAAAATAATTGTAAGAGAAAATAATGATATTATATATTAGAAATAGAAAAATATAAAAGAATGTAATAAGATTAATATCATATATACCGTTAGTGAAATTTTTTTATTTTACGAGTAAAATTAAGATAATAATTTTTGTCTTATTTTATTTATTTTTTATTTTTAATATAATTATTGAACATATATTATCATTCTATTTTTACTTGTGAAGTTAAAAAATTTTACTAACGATATATAAAATAATTATTTTATGTGATATGAGTGTCATTATATTTGTAAAGATGTATAAATATTATTAAAAATATATAAAAAAATAAACACTACATTTAAATAAAATAATATCTTTTTTAATTTTATATTGGGTAGTTGACCATATGTAATAAAGTAAGGAAAGATCATGAGAGATTTTGAAAATTTATTTCTTTAATTAATTTTTAAGAGGTATATGAGCATCTCAATTTTTTTTCTGAAATTTCTTTTAAATTGTTACCTTTTTCATTTTTTTTGTCAAATAAAAAATTAAATTATAAATTTATGAATATCGAAATGATAATGTATTTCGAAAATAGTTTTCTGTTCGAAGATTATAAAAAATATTTAAACAACTTTCTAGGATCAATAAAGCTATTTTATTAGGAGTACTTTTGTCATAATGAAAAAAAAAATGTTCTAAAAATAATTCTTAACTTGCGAAAAAAATTTGTCTCATTCATAATTCAGTGGATAGAATAATTCCATTAAAAACCGAATATCACTCCACCACGTTATGCGGCTGCATTTATAAATAGAAGGCAGTCTGGGCTGGATGCCTTACGGCTTCGGCATCTACAATCCGTCTGCTGAGAGAGAAAATGGGTTTGAAGGTGTGATCTCCATCCTTTTCCTTTGCTTTCCTTTCTTTTCCTTTCCTGGTTTTGTTTTCTAAGGTGTTGTAGTCTAGGATTCAAGTAAAAACTAGAGTAGTGGAAGGGAATCAGTAAATCTTGATATGGTAGTTAATTAAACTTGTTGTATCTTTGGAATTTTCTCACTAAATCTCTCCTATTAATCGCTTCCTCTGATCGTTCTTATGATTTATCTTGCACAATTTTTAATTTTAAAGTAAAAGAAAAATCATTCCAACGAGATTACCCCCAGATCTGGAAGTTTCAGCCGTCGTATTCAATTGTTTCGACTGAAGTGATCAACAAATCTATGGATCTCTTCTTGGATTCATCAATTTTCTATTACTGGCTTACTGCTTTCGGCTACAACTTGCTGAAAACGTCTACTACTTACTCCAGTTACTCATCCTGCTCAGATTTGTGTTCCATAAACAAAAGCAAAAATATAATTGCTTAGAAGCTTTTTGTGGTTTTTGCCGTGTACTTTAAGATTCCGTTTATATGCTAAGGTTATCTTATGAGCAGGAGCCAAACTAGTTGTATGAAGCTCTTTGTTCTTTTACTTTGTGCATTTCAAAACTGTCACAGCTCGATGATGTTTCAATCTAATCCCCAATTTGTGTAATACAAGGAGTTTTGCACTTCAGATCTTCATCCCGTTTCAATCTCGTACTATGTTAATGTTCTCTCTTGACTCCACAGGAGGAATTCGAGGAGTACGCTGAGAAAGCTAAGACACTACCAGAGTCCACAACAAATGATAACAAGCTCATTCTCTATGGACTGTTCAAGCAAGCTACCGTTGGACCAGTGAATACCGGTTAGTATATAACATTTAACTCATTTTAACCCTTTTTTCTTTGTCAGCATTCACTATTCATGGGGCTTATCGGTTTCTTTTTTCCCCTGTTCCAAGGCCGTCCTGGAATCTTTAACATGAAGGAAAAATACAAGTGGGATGCGTGGAAGGCTGTAGAAGGTAGAGTTGTTTATCAACAGAGATTATTTTGTTTTCTTGAAAACTATAAAATATGTGAATCAACTATGTTTAAGCAAATCTATGAAATCCTATTCATTTTCATAGGGAAATCTAAGGAGGAAGCAATGAACGATTATATCACCAAGGTAAAGCAGTTGAAGGAGGAGGCGGCTGCTGCTGCATCTTCTTGATGTCTGACATGGTGCCTGCCTTGTCACTTGTGTTGAACAATTAGAACTAAGAATAAACATTGTACTTCTTTTCTTATTGCTCCTATGTTAATCCTGAATTCTGGTTGTTTAAAGTAAATCTGTCTTATTTACTTCTAGCATAACTAGGGTCAAATGAAGATATGTTTGTGGTGTTTGTCCTAATGGAAAATTCGCTAAATCTCTAAATTCACCATAGGCCAGTATGGGTCTACCTGATTGAATCACTTTTTCACTTGCATATATAGCTGATTGAATGTGTTTTTGTTCTTGCTAACTAGTGTTTTAAGGCATTCAGGAATGGATGTTTTAGGTGTTGGAGAATAGTATGGGTGTTTGTACTCTGTCAGTGGTGGGTTGGTGTTACTGTAGATGTTTATGTATATTTCTCTTTCTCTTCAAGTCAATAAGTGTTTATTCCTTTGACTTTATAATTGTACATGATCCTGTGGCGCAATATGAATAGAACACGAAAATAATAGAGATTAAAATTTTGATAAAAGGTATGTATATATTTGATAAAAATGAAACATTAATTTGATGGTTGATGACATGAATTGAAATACAGTCATTTTTGTGTTTTACTCAGTTTGACACAAAATAGATACGCAGATTGGGCAACAAATGCTCTATTATATTTATATATATATATATATATATATATATATATATATATATTTATATTTGATGTATTGTCAATGTATCAATTTTATATATTATTACTAATGCATCATAAATATGAATATTCATTAATTCATAAATTTTTAAAGAGTTTAAATTTAATTTATTGACAATGTATAACATCTCTGTATTATCAATCAATTACCAAAACAGTACTTTATTAATAAACAAATTTAAAAAATACATAAGCTAATCACAAAGTGCTATTTTATTAATGAACAAAATTAAAAAATATATGTAAATTTTTAAAAATAAATATTAATAAAGTTTTTAATTTATTTTTAAAGATTTATGTATCCTTAAAATTTGAATAAAATTTACTCATTAATAAAGTAGCATCTATGTTTGACTGTTGTTATCGGTGTATAAAACATAAATCCAATTTTAAAATGAGAACTTTAAAAATAAATATTATTTAATTTATCAGTAAATGAAGTGATATGATATGATTTAATGTTGTACATTGACAATGCATCAAATTTAAATAATTTATATATATATATATATATATATAAGTTTTTATTTGATGTATCAATTATCAATTAATTTTAAAATGTTGTTTCATTAAGCAAAATAAAAATAACTTAGCATAGATAATTGGTATAGAGTCAATGTGAATTCTCTCTTGATTTTTGCTTAGCTTTCTTTGATTTCCTGTCAGATTGTTTGGCTAAGTGGAATAGGTAATTGCAAGTGTAGTTTGTCGAAAGTTTGATTGCCAACTTGGTCGAGGCATTGGTTGATAAGCAAAAGAATTTGGGGAAATATTGTTTGTGGATTGATAATGAGGATGATATGTTGGATAGGAATAATAGGGGACGGAATCTCTTGGTAATTGATTTTCAATAGTAACAACTTGTGCCTTTCCCTCATTTTTCTTAAAATTTAAGTACCCATCTTTTATAAGTGCTTGAAAAAAATAAATATGTTATGAATATACATCAAATTTCTCGAACTTCACTTTCTTTTATGTTCAAATTATTGGAATCATTTGATTCTTCCACCAATTCATCTCCGTGTTCCTCTTCATCTTCTCAACCTAACAAATAAATTATTAAAATAGTAAATCTCTAAAACAACATTATCAATAGCGAAAATCATGTCATTCAGTGAAAAAAATTACCACTTGGTATGAAACCATGAAGCCAACTTCATGTGCAAATGAAAGCTTGAACCTTTTTAGGAAGAAGACGACTCCTATACTTGTTTAGCACATGTCCCTCAATGCTAAATGCTGATTCGGAAGTCACAATAATTATGGATATACTCATCAAGTCACAAGCCATATTAGCAAAAATGAGAAATCTAACACTATGATCCTTCCACCATTTTAAGATATTCAAATCTTTATTAGCAGAAAAATCAAGTTTTGATAAATCAAAAAATACTTCCAATTGAGACTTGAAACTTGAGACATAATTTTCATCATCCGCCAAACCCATCCATACCTATTGATGTATTTCATACAAATACAATTAACAAAAAATAAAATGGTTGAAGTTCACAATGATGTAAATATAAATTTAAGATATAAATGTTTATACTTACATCTAAATTTGGAGTCGAAGAGGTGTGAGAAATATGGCTTTGTTGGCCTCAGCCATGTGATGAGCTAGAAGTATTCTTTTTATATTCTTCATAAAGCAAAAATGGCTTATCCTTCACCACATCCAACTTACCTTGAGGATCAATTTTCAAAAAGCATTGCTTCAACATCATAAACTTTACACATGGATCAAAAACCACTGTCATTGCAAGTAGAACATTATATTCGCTCCAATACTAGTCAATTTTTTTTTTTTTCATATTGAAAGCCATGTCTTTTAACATCTCAACATCTTCATCCAAGTCTTCCATTAAAAGCATCTCAATTTTCCAAACTTGAACAAAATACAAGTTGGCGGTTGGGAAACTAGTTCCCGAAATCAAGTTTGTGATGTCATAAAATAGTTTTAAGAGTTCACACATTTTCTCTCCCCTTTTCCACTCTTCACTTGATGGATAGTGCTTATAATTTCTATTATTTAGTGCAAGCATAGCAAATGCACAGTTAAATTTCAAAGTACTCTCAAGCATCAAGTCAGCAAAGTTCCATCTAATTGGCACATCCAAAGTTAAATATGAACTTGAAGAAATTGAAACCTTTTTTACACATTCTTCAAAACTACTCATTCTAACCTCCAACCCCTTCACATACTGGATGTTTTCTCTAATTTTCTCATAGCAGTAGAAACTATTTTCAAACCTTTTTGAACAATAAGATTTAAAATGTGAGCACAACACTAAATATGAAAAAATTCACCATCTCACAACAAGCTCTCTTACAAACAAAGCATATTTTTTAAATTGAGTTGCATATTATCATTAGCAAAAGCATTATCCATAGTCCTGGAAAAGATTTTGTTATCCATCCCCTAATCATTTAAAATTTTCATTACTTTTTTGGATAATTCATAGCCCGAATATGGAACTTGCATGTCACAAAAGGCAAGAATCTTACTATTTAACTTCCAATCTAAATCAACATAATGAGCGGTTAAGCAAAGGTACCCCTCATTAGTGCAAGTAGTCCATAGATCACAAGTGAAACATATTCTACCCTGAATTTGAGCCAAGCATTCTTTCAATTTCCCTTTATTTTCCATATAAAGTTTCCAAATATCAGAACCAGTAATGATTCTAGAAATAAATTTAACCTTAGCATTTAAATACTTTAACAAATTCCTATCTCCATCACATTCAACAAATGAGAAAGGGAGGTCATGCCTTACTATTGCCATAGCTACTAATTCTCGAAAAATCTTTTGATCAAATTTTCTACTTCTCACCTTCCCTTGATGGTCAATCATCATTTCAGGGAGATTTTATTGCCTTAAAATTGCTAACCTTTTACATTTTGACAAATGACAAGTAAGAGTTAAGGTTCCATATTTACCACCACCCACCACATTTTTCCCCACACCCTTTACATTTAGCCTGTGGTTTACCATCATCACACATAACATAATTCTTAAAAAAAATGTCACACATTTGAAGTATTCTTCCTGGCTTCTTTCGATTGATTTTCAGTTACTTCAGTTTCACACTCATGTTCAAGTTCAACTACATTAACATCGTCCTCAGTAACAACATTACGACTATGCCGAGTTTAAGAAGCCATATTTAAGACCAACACTATAAACAACACATAGCAAAAAAAAAAAAAAACTCAATTAACAAAACACGCGAAACAAATTAACATTAGGCTTTGCAATTTAGATAATGCCCAAATAAACAAAAGCATAGATATATAAAATACATTAAAGTTGAATAACTAGTAAAATCAAGACACTAGATTTTAATTTCTAAATGCCACCATGATTTATCCTTTACTAAAGCATTTAAAACTTTTAGGGTCTTTTATTTGGAAAAATATATGTTTAAAGATTCAGTAAAATATAGATAAAAAGTAATTAGGAAAATATACCACTAAAATATCAGAACCTAATGGACAAAGTGCATGAAAGAAAAAGTTTCCCATTAGCCTTTTGTTGCTGCCACCATTTAGATATTTCTTTTTTGTGCATAGTTACATAATTTAGATATTTTACACTACCAGTATCTAGATACGAAGCAAATGCTATTGTGCAAAACCCTTGATTATTCTATATACTTCTACCAGCATGAAATCAGTTATTGAACGATATAACACTATATCAGCTTAAAAGAGAAACAACAACAATAGTTGAATATATCATCAGAAATCAAGGTAAAGCTGTAAAGTTACCTGCAGGGGACTCGTAGAGGCAGAATTATAGCAGCACAAACTGAGGCGTGAGGCAGTGGTGAGGGCAAGCTACAAACAGCACCCGAGCAACACATGAACAGTAGCCAGCAAGTGCGGCACTGGTGTCCGCGTCGATGTCGACCAGGGTAGTGTCGCAAGGGTGATTAGCTGTGAGGCAGAGCAGAGGCGGGGAGAGGTGACCAGCTACGAGGCCTACTAATGAGCAGGAGGAAATGGACAACCAGCAGCCAACAGGTTCGGCATCGGCGTTGACTAATGTGTAGTTTGGGCGTCGGCGTCGACTGAGAAAGGGGATTCTGACTTCTGAGTGATAGTTTATGAATTTCGACAAGGAATGTGAGGTGAGGTGCTGAAGGCAGAGCATTTTGGGGGCTGAGGCTGAGGCTGGGGCTCGGGCTCGGGCTCGGGCTCGGAACTGGAAAGGATGAAAGGAAAGGGATTGGGGTTTGGGCAATTGGACTATTTGTTGTTCGGGCTTGGATTAAATAATGGGAAAATTAATTGGGTTTGGGCTGGAAATGGATTTAAAATCTAAACTTTTAAGAATCTAAAGGGCCAATATGGTCCACGGATCGGTCCATGTCCGCCCAGATTGCTACTTCGCTGGACCAAGCCCGTTTATACATGTTTTTAAATGGGCCTAAAAATAAAAATTCAATCCTAGAGAAGCCCGTGGACTTAACGGATTGGTCTATGGACTTTGATCTATTTTATGCCCCTATTAACCTCCATAAGTCACATAATCCATTTCACTCATTTCATAAATTCCATCATTTGTCTCGTCATTTCCTTTTGAATTTCAACCATTTTCCCTTTATTTTCATCGTAAGCTATTTCAATAATTTCCATTTTAATTTGTTTCTTATACTCCACAGCCTTAGTTTGCAAGCAAGTGTTGCATGAAATAACTAGCAGTTTTTAATGGTCAAGTTACACTCACACCAAATTTACCAAAATTTCCAAGTTAAGATTTATTTATTTATTTATTTAAGACAAATGAATGGATGTAAATGCAAGAAATACGCTATCCTATTAAATGTGTGATGAGACATGCGTTAGTGTATGCGTAGAGCCAACTCACTTGGTGAGATGTATGGTACTATAGTAAAACATGTTCACTTAGGAAAGTGACATGAAAGGTTTCCTTTAAACATCTTAATTGATCATATTCACACATACTAACTTCAAGATGAAGTGAAAACCATGTAACAACAAAAGTTTTGCAAGGGATTTGCCAAATGGTTATTATGAGAATTCTTATACATCAAACCTTAGATCCTAAAAACTATTTTTGGTCACTATAAGACAAGGCATTGATAATGCTCAAAGATCAGTACATGTTAAGCCTCCTTACTTAAGAACTAAGTAATTGTTCTTATAGATTGAAATATGAAGATATTTGAGGATAGCATATAGGTGCTTATTAGAGAATAAGCTCACTGAACATGACTCGAAGTGGGAGTTCTATTTGTGTGTCACTTGAGTGTCCATAGAACACACTTTCACGTGTCAATAGTGTAAGTAATCCTCTGACTTGAAATGTCAGGTCATCTTATATGTGTACTTTCATATTTTGATTTCATCCTTATGGTTTTGCATAGACAAATTTTTAAAACGGATGCTTTTAGGTATGGTCTAAAGCATATGAAGGTGGACGAGTAGTCAAGATGAGGATTTTTCACCTCGAGTAACTTAAGGGAATAATGTTTCTGTTATTCTAAATTGTATTATAAGAATCCTAATTTCCTACCTGTATTATCGATATAAGATTATTAGAAATGTGATAAGAACATGTGAACAATGAAAAAAGGATAACCCCTGATTTTTCGATTTTCGATACAGACTCGAACTTCGGTCGAATGGACAAGTTCGCTGGCTCTAGAAGAACGTGCACTCACTCAGAATTGTCCAACATATCAAGTATTAATAATATCTGGCTTCAGGTAACCTTAATTGTTGTCTTTAAAGTCAAACTCGAACATATTTTGTAAACGTGAAACAAATTGAAAAATGACAATTTTATCCATTGATCAATTTTAAACACTAATTAAATGGACATCGTGAATGGATTTAGAGGTTTGAATTAAATTATGTCAAACCCTTAAATTGTTATGTCGGGCCCTGTATTGAAAATTAATACAATAGAATAAAAAAAGACTAAAATAGGTGAAACTAGGTGAATTTCATCTGTAAATACATCATGGCCTACCCCTATAAGTCAGTTTCATTTATAATACATTATTTGCATAGGACATGCATGTAAGACCTGAAATTTGTGTTATTTCTTTAAGAATATATCACTTTGAATATGTAATTATGATACTTTGATCAATAAGGAAGAAATAATACAATTTCGAGTTCATATGATGTAATTGGAAGTCGATAAGTTTTAAAATACCGAAAGAAGAGCTTGGGTAAATTTGAAATAAACCGAATGAAATTAGGTAAACAGATTGAAAATATGGACTCAGAACGCGAAAATATAGGGAGTCCAAGAAGGGAAGTTAGTTCGGAAATGATAACTCGAAAATTACCTCACCTTGAGAATTTATCTTGGAAATATGGAAAAATATATTTTCGGAGAAATAAAAATAAAATATGACATACATATATAATTGGATAAATAAAAATAAAATATATGTACAAGGGGTGTGTAAATATTAGTGTATAAAATACACTATGAGGATAAAATATTATTATAATAATATTAAATACTTTAATTTTAGTATTGTTATTATTATAACAATAATATTTTAAATTTTAAGATATTTTTAGGGTATTATAGGTAATTTTGATACATTTATATATAATATATATATATATAAAAGAAGGAAAAACGAAAAAAAAAGAGAAACAAAAGCTGAAATCGCGCACAGTGGACCAAAAATTGACCCCCCACTGTTTTCCTTCCTCCAGCAAGCCACGACCGACGAGAACGCGCGAGAGAGGACCAAAGAAGGACGCCTAGCACCTAAGAGGCGACTGGACGCCCTCACGTGCCGTGGGAGCGCTGGAGAAGGCCGATCGATGAAGAGAAGGTCGCTGGGAGAAAAGAGAGATTCGATGGTACTGACACCGATTTGGTCCGAGCCAAGCCAGTTGAAGCCTCCCCAGGCTAAGATGGGTTAAACAGTGGTCGAATCACCCCGAGAACCGATCGAAAACGTCGACAACGGTGAAATCGACCATGAATCGGTTCAGATCAGTTCAGTGTGAAAGGGGTTGAACCGGTCCGAATAGGTTCAGCCAGGAGAGAGAAAAAAGAAAGAAAAAAATTTAGGAAAAAAATTCGGTGTGCCAGGAAGCAGTCGAAATTGATCGATTTATTTTTTTCAGAAAATTAGTTTGAATTTATATTTGACCGAAATTGACCGGTTTAAATATATATAAATGTGTAGCGCGACAATAAGGGACGAACATGAGTTCAATCGAGCCTTGAATTGTGAGCCATCATGGAAAGTCGGGTAAGTGAATCTCACTTGCTATAACTTGTATAGTTATACAAGTTAGGAATTAATCACATAAGTTGCGGATTAACTTCGTATGAAATGCTTTATGTTAGAATGTTTAAGATGGCGTGATGGTAGTGTTAATGGGCCCTACAGATGGCCCAATAATTGTTAATGGGCCTAAGGAGCCCAATGGACCATGACAGAATAAATAGTAAAGTTGAAATGAGCTTAAAATACAGTTAGGCTCATTAAGAAGCAATGAGGCCCAATAAGAGCAATTGGACCCATTTGATGAAATAGACGACAAAAAAAAAGATAAATGAGTTATCAGACTTAATTGATATGATTGGTAATTCTCTTCAGCTCCAGGAGATATATTCAGAGCCGGATAGACTGAATTACGAAAAGTGGAAAAAGGTAAAAAAAGAGCATTCGACGAGATTCTGGGTAAGGGATATATGCTAGCTCTTAAAGATAGTTGTACGTATTTTCATCGTCCTTTGCATACACTTAAATTTCGTATAGAGTATAGATATGAAATTTCTGGATAGTACCCAAATAGAAAAAAATTACAAAAATACCCTTAGACCCAAAAATTTTTGAAAATGCATAAAGTGCATGAAATCCATGTTTTCTCTGTGAAAAAGAGATTTTGTGAAGCTGAAATGATAGACTGGCTCATGATTTGACTGTATGCATTAAATTGCACGTTTTTTTCTGAAGTGTGATTTGATTGACGAGTGATTTGATGAGATGTTACCCTCTCACTCTATTTTGCACCGTTTTACGTATTGCACTCGACCTTAAATACCATTGTGGTGGAAAATAGAGCCAGTTGTCTGTTTTGTGTGTGTGAAATCATGTTGGAGCTATGATAAGATCTGTAGATTTATCCAGATCCGCTCGCACTTGATTTTGATATGGCATATGAATAGACCGTGCTGGAGCACTGCTCGCACTGGGTTCTGTTGTGATGCATGATTGAAACCATGCTGGAGCCCTCGTGTAGACTGTGTGTCACATTGACTTGCTTGCACTGGATTTTAGACAAGTGATGGTTGATTTCTTATATTGAGGTGGTAATACCTTGAGATTACTCGGTTCCCTCAGTATTCTGGGGTTCACAGAGTACGCTGTACCGTGTGATGAGACATGGAGTACACTGTACCGTGTAGTCTTCAGACTTCTATCAGTTTTCAGACTTCTGATTTACCCACGGGATGGATTGACCCACCTCTCTGAGGTAAATGATATCTCGCACACCTAATCCGTGATCTAGAATCATTGACTATGTACATATGTCCATTGCTATTATTATTAAATCCCATCCAAGTCTTCAGAATAATCAGATTGTTGAATTGCTTACTGACTGATTTGAAAGTGAAATGAAAAGAAATGATTTAGCTTCTATCGATTGATGATTATCGTATAGAATGCTTCTGTTTTCAGTGAATGCATTTGTTTAAGAAATGATTGAGTTTCTATCGATTGATGATTATCGTATAGAATGCATCTGTTTTCAGTAAATGCAAGTGTTTTGAAAAGTTAATGCATTTATTTTACAAGATGATAAAACATGCATTATAAATATCGTAGATAGTGTGGTTATCTACCTGCTTTCATATATTTCTTACTGAGCGTGTGGTGCTCATCCCTGTACTTTTCCCCCTCTACAAAGCGTTTCCAATAGAGTGTGTTAGTTGCGTCCGTCCTCCGATCTTTTACACACAGCTATCTAGCAACATCGAGGTATACACACATATATTTTTTTGTATCTGAATAATATTGTACAGTGATGTAGTCACATTATATGGGGGATGTATATGTAAGGCAATGTAAACGACTTTCTAATTATGAAGTGATAACTTTATGCTTCCACAAATGTTAGTGCCTATGACGAAAGCATTGCATGATATGTATATATATAACATATGAAGCTGAGTAATGGATATTGACTCACAGCCCAACAAGTGAAGTGTGGTAAGTTCGCGAAAAATTTGTAATGATTTTTGAGAAAACGGGTTGCAACAATGCATGCGAATAATGAATTTCTCAGCTACCATAACAAGTGTACCAATGAAAAGTCTGAAAAATGGAATTTAGTGGAAAATATGGCAAAATTAGAAATATATTATATCTTATCTTATAAGCTTTACCCAAATTAGATTTTAACAATTAAAATGCACCAAACATGCTGTCACGCCCCGAAAACGCGGAAAATAGGGCAAATTTAAAACTTTTTACTTATTAATTCACAATTAAGGGTGCATTCCTGTGCAGTGTCATACATCATCATAATTATCATGCCTCAGGATCTCATCATGATATAGTATATATTGTATCATATACATTACTCAATTCCAAGTTAATTAATCCTAATACATCCCGTACAATGTTATACATCAAGTGTCTGCAATTATAATAATTGTCTGGGTACATGAAAAGATAAAAGATACCTCAAAATACAATATATGGCCTGGAGCTCAAGTCCTCCACTAGCCACTACTCCGTACGTCGCAGGGAAACCCGTTTTCACTTGAAGAAATCTGGGGGGAAAGAAAACAGGGTGAGCTTCTAAATCGCTCAGTAAAGGGGGTAAGGGACTCATTTTATAAACCAAAATGCACATCACAAAATATTTATTTGTATGTGAAACTCATTATACTCATTTAAAAACCATAGCATGAAGGTACTCAAAACGACATTCTCATATCTCAAATCATGTGAAAACATGAAGTAAAATGCTCAGTATAGAGCAGTAACAAAGCATGTGAAAATAATGCGATAATCGCGTTCTCAATAAACGTGATAAAATCACTGTAATAGTAATGCACGTGGCGCAGCCACTAAACACACGTGGTATAGCCACTGATTTAAATTCACACGTGGCACAGCCACAGGATAGGGTTTCACGTGGCAACGACCACCAATTAGGGTTCTCACGTGGCATCGGCCACCAAATAGGGTTCTCACGTGGCAACGGCGACCAAATAGGGTTCTCACGTGGCAACAGCCACCAAATAGGGTTCTCACGTGGCAACGGCCACCAAATAGGGTTCTCACGTCACCAGAACGGAGAAGAATCGGGCTTACATGCTACCAGAGCAATGCCGGGTGTGTACTCAGAATTACACACCTAAGTCTTAATCACATAAGACTAGTTTGCCTTCACGTAGAACTTATAGTGGTTTTTCTCTAGTAAAACTTATTTAAAACCGTTTTGTACTCAACACAAAACATATTGAAACCGAGTTCCAACCGGCAAAGCCCGCACACATTTCTCAAATCTCGATATTGCCTTAACGTAGAGCCCAATTCATTACTCACACAAATCCAACAGTTTATAAAGCAATTTCACACTCAGCTTATAAACTTATAAAATAATGGGCTCCAACCGGCTATAAAAACTGTGTGCAATTATATCACAACACAACACTCAACATGCTTGTTTTATAAATCACATTTCATGCTATAACAGTTCACAAATCACATACACAATCGGTTTAATTTCCCTTACCTCTTTGCATCTTGTATAGTGCAATTGTTTCCCCCTTGACACGGACTAGTCTCGCATTCCACTCTGGAACTCCCGAGCTGTCCAAATGATGTTAAAACATCAATATTCATTATCACGGTAACCTCAATTCTCAAAATCGAGCATAATTGCTCATAACACCTCAAATCTCTCGATTCTCGTAACTCTACCCTAAACTACAATCTCATTCACCACATCTCAACGTCCTACATTTCTCATGTCAAATTATCTACGCTAATTCACCACATTGTCTAAATTTACATTTATAGCTCAAAATTTCCAAAATTACCAAAATTGCTAAATATCAACATCACTCCAACTACATTGAAATTTCATCAATCCCTAAACATTTTCCAACTACTTCATCACAATGCCAACAACTATCATTGCTAAAATCATCTCAAATATCAAGATCGAGGTTTAGAAATTACCCAAAACTTGTGGAGAGCTTATCTCTTGCCTCGATTCATTCCGTCTTGCGATTTTCAAGTATATTGTTCTCCCTTTAATGAAGAACAACTTTCCTTCTTGCCACAACCTCTGATTTGGACGGAAATGGGTGCCTTGGATGAGTGAGAAAGCTAGGGCTCGATGAAAATGGGGGTTGGAAGAGAGAGAAAGTGAAATTGCAGGAGAAAGCTGGGGTTCCTTATATAGACTGAGGGTATGAGATCGATCTGGCTCTTGATGAGATCGATCTGCATTTGAATTTTTGGGACGATTTGGGGTAATTTATGCCTAGGAGATTGATCTGTCGAGGGGTGAGATTGATCTCTTTATGGCTTTATGAGATCGATCTGCTCCTTGAGAAGATCGATCTTCTCCCAAACAGAATCATTTGGAGATCGATCCCTTCCTCATGAGATCGATCTTCTCTCAAACAGAATCATAAGGAGATCGATCCTCTTCCATTGGAGATCGATCTACTCCTTAAATTCCTCCTTCCTTGTCATTTTTAACTCACCAGATCGATCTCTCCTTCTCCCAGATCGATCTGACCTCATAGCTTCACACTTATTTCAAACACTTAACATATAAATCTCCAAATATAATTCCCACAATTCACCTAGCTCAATAATTTACACTTCAAGTTCTTATTACATCATTAAAATATATCTAAAATTCTCAGATCTCACATCCTCCCCACCTTAAAAGGAATTTGGTCCTCCAAATTCAACTCAACTAGTCAAAGAGATGGGGGTATTTCTCCTTCATGAGGTTCTCTAGTTCCCACGTTGCCTCTTCCATTGAGTGATGTTTCCACAAAACTTTCACTAATGGGATGCTCTTAGTTCTCAGTACCTTCTCTCTTCTATCGAGAATTCGGACGGGTTCCTCAGTGTAGCTCATATCCTCTTGAATGTCCATCTCGTTATACTCTATGACATGAGAAGGGTCCGGGTGGTACTTCCTCAACATAGACACATGAAAAACATTGTGTATTCCGGACATCTGTGGGGGTAATGCTAATCTGTAAGCTACCTCTCCCACTCTCTCAAGAATCTCGAATGGTCCTTTGTATCGAGGACTCAATTTTCCTTTCTTCCCAAATCGCATGATACCCTTACTCGGTGATATTTTCAGAAATACTGCATCACCAACCTCAAACTCGAGTGGCCGTCTGCGTACATCCGCGTAGCTTTTTTGTCTATTCTGTGCAGTCCATAACTTCTCACATATGAGTTTCACACTCTGTACAGCTTGCTCAACAAGCTCGGGAGCATTTATCTTTCTGTCACCGACTTCTTCCCAAGCTACAGGGGATCTACACCTCCTACCATATAGAGCCTCAAAAGGTGCCATTCCAATACTCGCATGATAGCTGTTATTGTATGCAAACTCTGCTAGGGGCAGGTGATCATCCCATGATCCCTTAAAATCCATCGTACACGCCCTTAACATATCCTCCAGGGTCTGAATAGTCCTCTCTGACTGACCATCTGTCTGAGGATGATAGGCGGTACTAAAACTCAGTCGAGATCCCATGGACTCCTGAAACTAGGTCCAAAATCTGGAAGTAAACCGGGAATCTCTATCAGAAGTAACACTCACTAGAGCCCCATGTAATCTAGCTATCTCGCTGACATACAGCTCAGCTAAGGCATCCACAGTATCTGTGCTCTTGATGGCAAGGAAGTGGGTACTCTTGGTCAATCTATCCACTATAACCCATATAGCGTCACGACCTCTTCGGGTCCTCGGTAAACCCATAATAAAGTCCATAGTGACATGCTCCCATTTCCATGTAGGTACAGGTAAGGGCTGTAGTAGTCCTCAGGGCTTCCGATGCTCAGCTTTCACTTGCTGGCATACTAAACACCTGGCCACATACTCTGCCACGTCTCGCTTCATACCACTCCACCAATACACCTTTCTTAAGTCTCGGTACATCTTAGTACTCCCTGGGTGCATGGTGTATCGCGAGTAGTGGGATTCTCTCAGTATCTGTCTCTTCAGGGTATCATCGTCCGATACGCAAATCCGTCCTCTAAACCTCAATAATCCATCCTCACTGATGGTGAGATCAGACGGCGAACTCTGCTCAGCTTGGCTAACCATTGACAAGCCCTAAGGGTATTTATCCGCAAGTGCACGGGTCGTCCAAGTAATAATGGGATTTGAGTCCCGGAATTATCGTCCCACAAAGAAGTTGTTAGCCTAATTAACTACCGGTTAATCTTACCCTAAGTATATCCTAGTAAATTATGAATTCAAAGAGGGTGATCTACTAAGCCTAATTAAAAGGAATGAAATAATAATAACTAAAGAAAATAAAATCGAGCAAAATTACTTACAGTACTCGACGCAATTAAAATTGAAAACCTGCAAAAGAAATTAAAACAGTTAAAACTAATTAACACAATTAAAATAAAATGCAATTATGAAAATAACAAAGTAAAATTAATTAAACTAAAATTAAACTAGCCTAAAAATGCATGTAATTAAACTAATAAAAATTGCAAATTGAACTAATCTAAAATCTAATTAAAAATGCATGAAAAACATTTGGAATTTTTAATCACTACTTAAAATGCATGAAATGAGTTATCTAAATTAATTTTAAACATATCCCCTAATGCTAGATTTAAAAATTACTTGGTGAACTAATTAAATCTAAGTTAAACTAATTAAACAAAATAACTATATCTACTTGCATATTAAAATTCATCTAACTAAGCTATTTGAAATTAATCTACCTAAAAATGCATGTAAAATGGGTTAAATAATACAAATGCTAAGCCAAACGTGGCCTTATCAACAAAAAGAACCAAAGTGGTCCCGAATGCCACTGTTGCACTGTCTTCTTCCCAGTGCTGCCCGCGTCTCCTGCTGTGGCTGTCTCCAGGTGCTACGGACTGCCCACTGCTGCTCAGGTGCTGCACCTGACTTTCTGTACCGACCAGCTGATGCCACTGGTTTTACCTCGACTTGCTGTTGCTGCAAATTCTCTGTAATTCCTCGGCAGGTCCGTTCAGCGTAGCACATATTCACCAGTACAAGCTAGCTAAACACCCGATTTCAGCATTATCCTTAGCTGGATCGTGCCCATCTAGTAGGTAGTTATCTCAACATACACCTATCACAGCTGCATTTCCATCCTACAATCTTACTAGACTTCAATTTACCACAACTTAACAGCAGAAAATAATGGGATTAACAATAACTAACATGAACAGCAATATGAAATGTAAACAGAGCAGAACAGAGGCACACTGTAATAATAATTTGCTGTCATGAATTAAACAATGATCCTGTAAATTACTACCTTAGTTTTGACACCGAACAGTTCCAGCAAGTGACAAACTAAAATGAAAATGAAGGAGAATGTAGTAACTAAACTAAACACAGGAGGCCGGAATAAATGCAGAAAACATGAATATATGCAGAAAACATGAACGTTAACTTCTAACTACAAACAAGCACTGATTATGGAGAAAATGCCAATACAAGATGATATTAATAAAGAGTAAAACAATGAAACAAAGCTTGCAGATGACTATAATACCAAAATAATTAAATAACAGAGATGAAAACAGGATACGCCCGGTACGTGGTTCCCTTCACTACCTTCCCTGCCGAATTCCACTATGCTGTTGATGTGGGCAAATGCTGTGCCTCATCCCACATCACAGCAACAGAATCAGCAAGCAGGGGACCGTGTGAAGATGTCTGAATCCAATTGCTCAAAGTTCTACCCGAATGCACACAGACCCGAGAGCCACAAAAGTGAAGATTCAATAGATGAAGAAAAGAAAGCAGAAGTAATGCTTCCTGGAAAGTAACCGAGAGCATGTAATGGTAAAGAAACTGAGAGCTACCACTAGGAATTAAGAAATATGAATAAGCAGTAAAAATCAATGAAGAAAATCGAAATAGGAAGCAAACCGAGAGAAATTGAAACAGAAAAAGGGAGGATCAAAACAGTACCGAAACTAGGAAGGAAACCGAGAGAACAAAATAAAAATAATACTTTAAATTAAAACTTAAACAGTAAGATAACAATGAATGAAAACTGAATAAATCCTAGAAGAAAATAAATAATGGTGGCTGTTGTCACCAGCCAAAGAACATAAAAAGCTTAAAGAAAAATAAAACCTAAAATAAATGTTTAACCTAAAAGACTAAAAACTAACCTAAGCTACCCCTTTTCAATTGACATCTTTTTCTATTTATACACACACTTAGGGGTACAATTGTAATATTTTCATCCTAAATGAATTGACATTTTTTGGCCACTTGTCTTCACACCATTGGCTCCTTGAAAAATAATATTTCCATGTCATCTGTGTTTTTGTCCAATTAAATGTGCTAGGCTCGTGTTGTCCGCGTGGTCCAATCTCGATTTTAGCCCAATTCTGGTCCATTTTCTACCGAAATATTCAAAATTCATCTGGATTTAATTTATCTGCAAACATGAGAATTTTAATTAAATAAAAGGGATAATTAACAAAATAAATTGGGGATTTAAATAATTAATTAAGAAATTAAGCACAAATAATTCTAAAAATATAGAATTATCACACCCCCAAACTTGAGTTTTTGCTTGTCCTCAAGCAAAACAAAATAATTATAGGAATGACAAGTACTTAAACACAATAATTTCCCCAATATTATCCTCAAAGAAAAAGTACAGACTATGAAATCAAAGAATCACAATTATAAGTCCAACACTCAGAATCATTCAATCATAAGCCCTAACCCAAATTGGACTCCTCGTGAGTGTGTGAAAAATGTCAAAGTCACTTCACAGTACATTATTCGGATTAGATTATGCAAACATAGTGAATGCAAAGTCAATGACATGTGATCATTTCCATAAGTTTGCTTTTCACTTCTCTCTCCACTAATGTAGTCACACTTAACTCAAGATCAATAGGACTTTATTAAGCTTGTAATGTAAGGCTGGGGCTAAGGTATGATAAAGTCGATTTAGGTTTAATTACCCCTTAACATGCATTACTTTCAGGATCTTAATGTAAGAGCTCAAATTTATTCCCTCAAACTTATTTATCTCACTAAATTTTTTTTTTTTGTATTTTTCTTCTTTCTTCTTTTTCTTTTTCTTTTTCTTTTTCTTCTCTTCTTTTTTTTTCATTCATTTTTTTTTTGAACATTCACTATCACCAGATACCCATATGTACAAAGCTCAAAATATATCCCAATGATTTTCATGCTTTCGGGGTAGGGGATAGGAACAAAGTATTTAAGCTAAGGTAAATTATAAGCAGGTGTATTTACAGAGAAAGTCTTATTTGGCCCAGATGGGTGACTAGGGGTAAAATATATACAGGGTTGGCTAGAAAGGCTCAAACGATCCAAAGATGGCCTAAATCATCTCCCTAATTAACTGTGATATAATATTTCGCCTCGAGATTAGATCAAACAAATTCTAGAATATAATACACAAAATCAACTAAACAAATGCAATCCTAAGTCCACATAAGATTTCTCTAAATAAATATACAAATTCATGACATGACATGTGCATAAAATGAGGAAATCACAATCAGAATCAAGACAAATTCAAGAACTCAACTTCATGCTTTTCCTATAATCATGCTTCTTAGTCAATCAAAATCATACTTAATCATGGGGTCATATCATCGAATATGGGAAAACTACATGCTACATACTAAATCATCCTAAAATCAAACAGTTTAAGCTCAGATTTTTGAAAAAATTTTGAAAAATTTTCAATTTTGCTCAAAATTTTTGAAAAATACTCAAGTGATATCCCCTCCTCCAAACTTAAAGTGCACAGTGTCCTCAGTGTGCAGATAATATAAACAATTAAGCTCAAGAACAGAGTACTCCCCTATCTGATGTTGATGAACAAGTGAAGCTTTTATTGAAAGCATAAAACTTAGACACTAAACCTGCAAAATAAACAAAGAAAGAAATAGCAGAAAAGAAAAAGAAAAAGAACTATATACAAAAAAGTGAAAAGGAAAACATAGCCACTTCATATGCAGCTAAAGAACACAACACTCAGCAGCAGTGCGAAGAGTAGGAGGATTATCCAGAATGGTGACAGAATGTTAACAGTTAGATCCTCCTGAGCTCTATCTACTTTCTTCTTTCTCTCAGATTTCCTATGCTCAAACATTTTATCTTCCTTAACCTCTATCTTAAAACACTCTTGAGAGTCATCAGGGAGCTTCAAAGGTTGAAAAACATTAAATGTCACCTCCTGATCTAAGACTCTCATTATTAATTCCCCTTTTTGTACATCAATTAATGTCCTACCAGTAGCTAGGAAAGGTCTGCCTAGAATAATAGGGACTTCCCTGTCTTCCTCCATATCTAACACGATAAAATCTGCAGGGAAAATAAACTTGTCCACCTTAACTAGCACATCCTCAATGATCCCCTTCGAATATTTAATGGATCTATAAGCTAATTGAAGGATCACTGTGGTGGGCTTTGCATCTCCTATTCCTAGCTTCTGGTATATGGACCAAGGTATAAGGTTTATAATAGCTCCTAGATCACAAAGAGCTCTACCAAAGAACTGATCTCCTATGGTGCAAGGTATGGTAAAACTACCTGGATCTTTGAGCTTAGGGGGCAATTTCCTCTGAATAATGGCACTACACTCCTCAGTCAAGGCCACTGTCTCATAAACCTCTAATCTTCTCTTCCTCAAGAGGATATCCTTCATAAACTTCGCATAACTAGGCATTTGCTCTAAAGCATCCGCAAAAGGAATGTTAATGTGAAGCTTCTTAAAAACCTCAAGAAATTTAGCAAACTGCTGATCAAGCTTCTGGTTTTTGAACCTCTGAGGAAATGGTAATGGGGGTCTAACTAGAGGAAGTGTAGTGGTAACAAGTGGAACATCAGATGAAGAGGAAGGTTGTGAAGAAGAAGAAAGTAAAGATGAAGAAGCACCTGACTTAGAATCTTTTGCAGCTTGATCCTGATGTTCCTGCTCTTTCTGAGCTGCTTATTTGGGACTTATGAGTTCTTCAACTATGGGCTCAACGAGATTGGACTTAACTTGTGGTTCTTCTAGCTCTTTGCCGCTCCTAAGGGTGATGGATTTCACATGTTCTTTACCCTCCCTTTGCCTAACAGGATTAACTTCAGTATTGCTAGGGAGGGTTCCTTGTGGACGCTGGTTAAGAGCACTAGCTATTTGTCCTACCTGAACCTCTAAGTTCTTAATTGAAGCAGCTTGATTTTGCAGGATAGTCGTGAACATTTCCTCAAGCGAGGGCTTCTTCTCAGCTACTGGTGCTGGTGCAAATATATGTTGTGGTTGGATATGTGGAGGTGGTGGTGGTGGTTGATGGAAGTGGGATGGATGGGAATGATTAGGTGGATGATGTGGATATGGAGGTGGTGGATGGTGAGGAAATTGATGCTGTGGTGGTACCTGAACCTGTGGAGCTTGAAAACCTGGGGGTCCTACTGATCTAGAATTTGAAGCTTGCCCTTGGTTTTGGCTCCAAGAAAAGTTTGGATGGTTCCTCCACCCTGGATTATAGGTGTTCGGATAAGGGTTGTTCTGTTGCTTAGGGGCAACGTACTGAACCGACTCGAGGTTAAGTGGACACCTATCCACAGCATGGATACCACTGCACAGATCACATGATAGAAAAGGACTTTGGACAGAATAAATTGGATTAGGACTGGTGGGAGTATTATGCTGGGTACTGAGTGACTCTACCTTCTTTGTAAGATTAGCTATTTGAGAAGTCAAGGTAGACAGTGTGTCTAACTCATATATACCCGCAGCTTTCTTAGGCAACTGCCTCTCCGACGACCATAGATAATTGTTAGCTGCCATTTTATCTAACAAATCATAAGCTTCCTCCTCCGTCTTACACATTAAAGCTCCTCCCGCAGCAGCATCTACTATGGTCCTATTCCGGCTAGAGAGCCCATTGTAGAAGGTTTGGACTCGAAGCCATAAGGGTAGGCCATGGTGGGGACACTTCCTAAGAAGGTCTTTGTATCGTTCCCATGCTTCATAAAGGGATTAAGAATTGAATTGAGCAAAGGAAGATATATCACTACGGAGTTTAGTCATTTTGGAGGGAGGAAAGAACTTAGCTAAAAATTGATGGGCTAACTCATCCCAGGTGGAGATGGATCTCGGAGGTAAAGTGGTCAACCAGTGTCTTGTTCTATCCCTAAGAGAGAAGGGAAATAGTCTAAGCCTAAGTGCATCATCCGAGAGTCCATTATGCTTGAAAGTATTGCACAGATCTAAAAATTGTCCTAAGTGAGCATGTGGGTCATCATGGGGAAGCCCACTGAACTGTAACGAACTTTGGATCATCCGGAGGATCGAAGGCTTAATTTCAAAATTGTTTGCAGGGACAGCTGGTGGCCTAATGCCGGAATAATATCCTCCAATCGTCGGCATTGCATAATCTCCAACGGTTCTAATTTCCCTATTTTCTGTCATTGTGTTTTGCAGCGGAGCTTTAAATTTTCTAGAGTCCTTTCGAATTTTTCTAAGAGTACATTCAATTTCAGGATCTAGAGGAAAGCAATCAAAACTCTTGACTCTACGCATGCAAACATCAGAAAGTCCATAATTTTTTTTGAATTTTTTTTATTAACTAATCTAGATTAAACTTCTAAATATTAACAACCTAAATATTTACAAGCTAGAATTACACCTAAGCATAATTTCACCGATATTAATTAACGACTAATTAAAACTTCCCCGACAACGGCGCCAAAAACTTGACGAGCCCTAAGGGTATCTATCCGCAAGTGCACGGGTCGTCCAAGTAATAATGGGATTTGAGTCCCGGAATTATCGTCCCACAGAGAAGTTGTTAGCCTAATTAACTACCGGTTAATCTTACCCTAAGTATATCCTAGTAAATTATGAATTCAAAGAGGGTGATCTACTAAGGCTAATTAAAAGCAATGAAATAATAATAACTAAAGAAAATAAAATCGAGCAAAATTACTTGCAGTACTCGACACAATTAAAATCGAAAACCTGCAAAAGAAATTAAAACAGTTAAAACTAATTAACACAATTAAAATAAAATGCAATTATGAAAATAACAAAGCAAGATTAATTAAACTAAAATTAAACTAGCCTAAAAATGCATGTAATTAAACTAATAAAAATTGCAAATTGAACTAATCTAAAATCTAATTAAAAATGCATGAAAAACATTTGGAATTTTTAATCACTACTTAAAATGCATGAAATGAGTTATCTAGATTAATTTTAAACATATCCCCTAATGCTAGATTTAAAAATTACTTGGTGAACTAATTAAATCTAAGTTAAACTAATTAAACAAAATAACTATATCTACTTGCATATTAAAATTCATCTAACTAAGCTATTTGAAATTAATCTACCTAAAAATGCATGTAAAATGGGTTAAATAATACAAATGCTAAGCCAAACGTGGCCTTATCAACAAAAAGAACCAAGTGGTCCCGAATGCCACTGTTGCACTGTCTTCTTCCCAGTGCTGCCCGCGTCTCCTGCTGTGGCTGTCTCCAGGTGCTACGGACTGCCCACTGCTGCTCAGGTGCTGCACCTGACTTTCTGTACCGACCAGCTGATGCCACTGGTTTTGCCTCGACTTGCTGTTGCTGCAAATTCTCTGTAATTCCTCTGCAGGTCCGTTCAGCGCAGCACGTATTCACCAGTACAAGCTAGCTAAACACCCGATTTCAGTATTATCCTTAGCTGCATCGTGCCCATCTAGTAGGTAGTTATCTCAACATACACCTATCACAGCTGCATTTCCATCCTACAATCTTACTAGACTTCAATTTACCACAACTTAACAGCAGAAAACAATGGGATTAACAATAACTAACATGAACAGCAATATGAAATGTAAACAGAGCAGAACAAAGGCACACTGTAATAATAATTTGCTGTCATGAATTAAACAATGATCCTGTAAATTACTACCTTAGTTTTGACACCGAACAGTCAATCATAATCCAGCAAGTGACAAACTAAAATGAAAATGAAGGAGAATGCAGTAACTAAACTAAACACAGAGGCCGGAATAAATGCAGAAAACATGAATATATGCAGAAAACATGAACGTTAACTTCTAACTACAAACAATCACTGATTATGGAGAAAAATGCCAATACAAGATGATATTAATAAAGAGTAAAACAATGAAACAAAGCTTGCAGATGACTATAATACCAAAATAATTAAATAACAGAGATGAAAACAGGATACTCCCGGTGCTTGGTTCCCTTCACTACCTTCCCTGCTGAATTCCACTATGCTGTTGATGTGGGCAAATGCTGTGCCTCATCCCACATCACAGCAACAGAATCAGCAAGCAGGGGACCGTGTGAAGATGTCTGAATCCAATTGCTCAAAGTTCTACCCGAATGCACACAGACCCGAGAGCCACAAAAGTGAAGATTCAATAGATAAAGAAAAGAAAGCAGAAGTAATGCTTCCTGGAAAGTAACCGAGAGCATGTAATGGTAAAGAAACCGAGAGCTACCACTAGGAATTAAGAAATATGAATAAGCAGTAAAAATCAATGAAGAAAATCGAAATAGGAAGCAAACCGAGAGAAATTGAAACAGAAAAAGGGAGGATCAAAACAGTACCGAAACTAGGAAGGAAACCGAGAGAACAAAATAAAAATAATACTTTAAATTAAAACTTAAAAAGTAAGATAACAATGAATGAAAACTGAATAAATCCTAGAAGAAAATAAATAATGGTGGCTGCTGTCACCAACCAAAGAACATAAAAAGCTTAAAGAAAAATAAAACCTAAAATAAATGTTTAACCTAAAAGACTAAAAACTAACCTAAGCTACCCCTTTTCAATTGACATCTTTTTCTATTTATACACACACTTAGGGGTACAATTGTAATATTTTCATCCTAAATGAATTGACATTATTTGGCCACTTGTCTTCACACCATTGGCTCCTTGAAAAATAATATTTCCATGTCATCTGTGTTTTTGTCCAATTAAATGTGCTAGGCTCGTGTTGTCCGCGTGGTCCAATCTCGATTTTAGCCCAATTTCGGTCCATTTTCTACCGAAATATTCAAAATTCATCTGGATTTAATTTATCTGCAAACATGAGAATTTTAATTAAATAAAATGGATAATTAACAAAATAAATTGGGGATTTAAATAATTAATTAAGAAATTAAGCACAAATAATTCTAAAAATATAGAATTATCAACCATATCTATCAATCTCTGATCACTGCGCTGCCCATTTCTCATCTGATCCATGATCCTGGGCTCTATTCGCAAGCTAGCCAAAAATCCAGTCTCTATCTCTTTAACTTTGATCCGGAGTTCGGTAAACTGCTCCAGTAAATCCCATTCCCTGATCATCATAGTAGATATCATACTCTTCCTGCTTAGGGCATCAGCAACTACATTCGCCTTACCCGGATGATATAGAATCTCGCAGTCATAATCCTTAAGGAGTTCCATCCATCTCCTTTGTCTCATGTTTAACTCCTTCTGATCAAAGAGATATCTCAAACTCTTGTGATCAGTGAAGATCTGGAATCTTTCCCCATATAGGTAGTGTCGCCAGATCTTCAGGGCAAATACCACAGCGGCTATCTCCAAATCATGCGTGGGGTAATTTCGCTCATGGTCTTTCAACTGTAGCGATCCATATGCGACCACTCTTTCGTGCTGCATAAGCACACACCCCAATCCTTGATGAGATGCATCGCTATACACCAAGAATCCTCCTGATCCCTCAGGGATAGTTAACATAGGTGCCACTGTCAATCTCCTCTTTAACTCCTAAAAACTGAGCTCACATTGATCAGTCCATATGAACGGAGTCTCCTTGCGTGTGAGTTTAGTCAAAGGGGCGGCAATCCTGGAAAATCCTTCCACAAATCTTCTGTAATACCCTGCTAAACCAAGGAAGCTTCGTACCTCAGTAACTGTCCTCGATCTCTCCCAATTAAGCACAGCCTCCGCTTTACTTGGATCCACTGATACTCCTTCATCTGAGACTATATGACCAAGGAAAGCTATCCGATCCAACCAAAATTCACACTTACTAAGCTTTCCATATAATTGTTTATCTCGGAGTATCTGAAGTACTAACCACAAATGTTGTGCATGCTCCTCATACGACTGAGAGTATACGAGGATATCATCAATAAAGACTATAACAAACTTATCCAGATAGTCTCTGAACACCTCGTTCATCAATCTCATAAATGCTGCAGGGGCGTTCGTCAATCCAAAGGATATCACCAAAAATTCATAATGGCCATACCTTGTCCTGAAGGCCGTCTTGGAAATATCCTCTTCCTTGATCCTCAATTGGTGATAGCCCGATCTCAAATCAATCTTAGAAAAGACTGAGGCCCCTCTTAGCTAATCAAGTAGATCATCAATCCTGGGCAGTGGGTATTTATTCTTCAACGTGGCTTTATTCAACAACCGATAGTCTACGCATAATCTGAGACTACCATCCTTCTTCTTAACAAATAATACTGGTGCTCCCCACGGCGAGACATTGGGTCTAATAAACCCTTGATCCAATAACTCCTGTAGTTGTTTCTTCAATTCCTCAAGTTCCACTAATGCCATCCTGTATGGAGGTTTAGAGATCGACTGAGTATCTGGTACCAAATCAATGGTAAACTCCAGCTCTCTCTCTGGTGGTAAACCTGGTAACTCATCTGGGAAAACATCTAGAAATTCGCAAACCACAAGTATATCCTCAATCCTCGGATGTTCTCGCTCATCGTCTGAGATGAGTGTCTCATAACCTTCACATGAACAATCATATTTAATATTCTCCAAAATAATATTAAAATTCTTAAATTGTTTAGAAAATTCCATACATCCATTTACTCAATATTTCAAACGTACACTGTAAGGTTCAGGTAGGGAGAAAGTTACAATCTTAGTGTAGCAGTCTAAACTCACTCGATTGGTTGCCAACCAATCCATCCCCAGAATTACATCGAACCCATGTATATTCAACATGATTAGATCTGCTAACATCACTCTATCTCCCACCTTTATTTCACATCCTCTACAGATTAACTCAGTTCTCTGGGATTCACGCATAGGGGTATTTACATGTAGTATATACTCTAGGAGTTCAAACTTCAAATTTAATCTACATGAAAAATGCTCAGAAATAAACGAATGTGTGGATCCTGAATCGATCAACACATGAGCCTTATGATTACAGACAGAGAGTGTACCTCTTATAGTTTCTGCAGAAGTGTCAGCGGTCTCCTTATCTAGGGCAAACACTCGTCCCTATGTAACAGGTCTCTTTCCTTTCTCTGCAGCAGTGGCCCAGCTCTGGGGATTCACTCTCTGAGGCTGTTGTCTAGTGGGCTCTAAGACATGTGGTTTCTGAGGTTGAGGGAAATCCTTCACCATGTGACCCATGTCTCCACATCTAAAACATCCATGGATCGACCCAGTACAACTTTCCTCATGCATTCAGCCACAATTTCTGTAAAACCTTGTCTCAGGCCTGACATCTCGAGGGGTCTCTAATGTTAGGGTAACCTCTGGGTCTCTCTAATCTGCCCTTCTGTACCTCAATCCTCCCTCTTCTGAAGGAACCTCTCCGAGCCTCTGTTTGGAAAATCGCTGGCCTCTTGCCCTTATCTCTATTCACCGCTCTGAACTCATTCTGGGATTGTACCATTTCAATTCCTCTTTCAATCTCTTGTGCTAGTCTCAGAGCATCTCCAAACTCAGTAATACATAGCCCTATCAATCTATCTCTGATGATGGGCTTCAATCCATATACGAATTTCTCTGTGCGGAGCTCTTCATTCTTAAAGGTCTCTGGGTCATATCTCAATAGCGCGGTGAATTGGCTCTCATAGTCATCCACAGACATGTCACCCTGTACCAAACTCAAAAACTCGGCCTGTTTCTTTCTCTGGGCGGCTCGTGGTACATATTGGGTCCTAAAGGCTGTCTGAAACTCTTCCCAACCAATCACATCCTGGCGGGACATCAGAATGCCCTGGGTAGTACCCCACCAATCTCGAGCTCTCCCCTTCAACAATAGATACTCATACTGACCCTCTCAGCATCGGTGCACCCCAGATAATCAAATATAATTCTCAACTCCGTCAGCCACTCCTCAGCCTCTGTAGGATCCTTCTTTCCCCTAAATACGGGTGGATTCATCTTAAAAAAATCCTTCAGTTGGACCATACTTCTGTCTTCAGGCTGAGTGACGGGAGGCACTGGGGGTATGGGAGGTCCTTGTGGTGGTGTAGGAGTAGTACCCGAGGCATTAACTCCAAAGTGTTGCGCGAATAACGCTGCCATCTACTCAAAACCTTGCCTGACATCGGTCTCAATCCGATTAAATCGAGAGTTAGGACTCTTTGGTTGTAGGACAGGTGGCGGAGGGGACTCTGCCTGCCTCCTCGAACGACCTTGTCGTCCACTCATTCTCTATCTTAACTCGTCTCCTACGCGTACATATCAAAAGCGATTGAAATCTCAATTCTCAGATTCAGTTAATGACCAGACTATTACAGACACTTGGGATGTATTCTATTTCACCTAACTGACACTGACAGTACTAGACACCCTAAGCTCTGATACCAAGAAAGCTCTGTCACGCCCCAGAAACGCGAAAAATAGGGCAAATTTAAATCTTTTTACTTATTAATTGACAATTAAGGGTGCATTCCTGTGCAGTGTCATACATCATCATAATTATCATGCCTCAGGATCTCATCATGATATAGTATATATTGTATCATATACATTACTCAATTCCAAGTTAATTAATCCTAATACATCCCGTACAATGTTATACATCAAGTGTCTGCAATTATAATAATTGTCTGGGTACATGAAAAGATAAAAGATACCTCAAAATACAATATATGGCCTGGAGCTCAAGTCCTCCACTAGCCACTACTCCGTACGTCGCAGGGAAACCCTTTTTCACTTGAAGAAATCTGGGGGAAAAGAAAACAGGGTGAGCTTCGAAATCGCTCAGTAAAGGGGGTAAGGGACTCATTTTATAAACCAAAATGCACATCACAAAATATTTATTTGTATGTGAAACTCATTATACTCATTTAAAAACCATAGCATGAAGGTACTCAAAATGACATTCTCATATCTCAAATCATGTGAAAACATGAAGTAAAATGCTCAGTATAGAGCAGTAACAAAGCATGTGAAAATAATGCGATAATCGTGTTCTCAATAAACGTGATAAAATCACTGTAATAGTAATACCGTGGCGTAGCCACTAAACACATGTGGCATAGCCACTGATTTAAATTCACACGTGGCACAGCACAGGATAGGGTTTCACGTGGCAACGGCCACCAATTAGGGTTCTCACGTGGCATCGGCCACCAAATAGGGTTCTCACGTGGCAACGGCCACCAAATAGGGTTCTCACGTGGTAACGGCCACCAAATAGGGTTCTCACGTCACCAGAACGGAGAAGAATCGGGCTTACATGCTACCAGAGCAATGCCGGGTGTGTACTCAGAATTACACACCTAAATCTTAATCACATAAGACTAGTTTGCCTTCACGTAGAACTCATAGTGGTTTTTCTCTAGTAAAACTTATTTAAAACCGTTTTGTACTCAACACAAAACATATTGAAACCGAGTTCCAACCGGCAAAGCACGCACACATTTCTCAAATCTCGATATTGCCTTAACGTAGAGCCCAATTCATTACTCACACAAATCCAACAGTTTATAAAGCAATTTCACACTCAGCTTATAAACTCATAAAATAATGGGCTCCAACCGGCTATAAAAACTGTGTGCAATTATATCACAACACAACACTCAATATGCTTGTTTTATAAATCACATTTCATGCTATAACAGTTCACAAATCACATACACAATCGGTTTAATTTCCCTTACCTCTTTGCACCTCGTATAGTGCAATTGTTTCCCCCTTGACACGGACTAGTCTCGCATTCCACTCTGGAACTCCCGAACAGTCCAAACGATGTTAAAACATCAATATTCATTATCACGGTAACCTCAATTCTCAAAATCGAGCATAATTGCTCATAACACCTCAAATCTCTCGATTCTCGTAACTCTACCCTAAACTACAATCTCATTCACCACATCTCAACGTCCTACATTTCTCATGTCAAATTATCTACGCTAATTCACCACATTGTCTAAATTTCCATTTATAGCTCAAAATTCTCAAAATTACCAAAATTGCTAAATATCAACATCACTCCAACTGCATTGAAATTTCATCAATCCCTAAACATTTTCCAACTACTTCATCACAATGCCAACAACTATCATTGCCAAAATCATCTCAAATATCAAGATCGAGGTTTAGAAATTACCCAAAACTTGTGGAGAGCTTATCTCTTGCCTCGATTCATTCCGTCTTGTGATTTCCAAGTATGTTGTTCTCCCTTTGATGGAGAACAACTTTCCTTCTTGCCACAACCTCTGATTTGGACAGAAATGGGTGCCTTGGATGAGTGAGAAAGCTAGGGCTCGGTAAAAATGGGGGTTGGAAGAGAGAGAAAGTGAAATTGTAGGAGAAAGCTGGGGTTCCTTATATAGACTGAGGGTAGGAGATCTATCTGGCTCTTGATGAGATCGATCTGCATTTGAATTTTTGGGACGATTTGGGGTAATTTATGCCTAGGAGATCGATCTGTCGAGGGGTGAGATCGATCTCTTTATGGCTTTATGAGATCGATTTGCTCCTTGAGAAGATCGATCTTCTCCCAAACAGAATCATTTGGAGATCGATCCCTTCCTCATGAGATCGATCTTCTCTCAAACAGAATCATAAGGAGATCGATCCTCTTCCATTGGAGATCGATCTGCTCCTTAAATTCCTCCTTCCTTGTCATTTTTAACTCACCAGATCGATCTCTCCTTCTCCCAGATCGATCTGACCTCATAGCTTCACACTTATTTCAAACACTTAACATATAAATCTCCAAATATAATTCCCACAATTCACCTAGCTCAATAATTTACACTTCAAGTTCTTATTACATCATTAAAATATATTTAAAATTCTCAGATCTCACACATGCTAAAATAAGCCATGCTAAAGTCGGCCATCACCAAAATAACTATTCAAACCTATTTAATTCATGTGAAAATAAATAAGTGTGAGAGAAACTGAAGATACCATAAGAACACCTTGATTGTCAATCTCATGACCATTTCTAGATCTTTTTAACTCTTATTTCCTCTACAAAATTACTCTACTAAGTGTCCTCTACCATATATGTTAAATTGGTGGCTTAAAAACCAAGTTTAATCAACTAAAATCTAAGGATCCCAAGAATAGATAACTTTTGGCCAACCTAAGATCTAAGGGGTTTTAGTTGTTTTCAATTTACCAAGTTTATATATGTTGAATAAAGGTTGATATGGAGTATTTTTGTGCTTTTAGATTGAAGCAAAAAGCTCTGTAAAGTTGGGAGCAAGGTTCGGCCAATTTGGGATCTTAAAGGTAATGGTTGTTTCAAGCTATGTTTCAATATATGTTATGTGTTCATGATGTTATGATGTTATGTGGTGTTAAATTGGAATGAAAATGATTAAATCATAGACTTGTAGTTTCGGCCATTAGGGTTTTCATGGAGAAATTGTGTAATTTCAAAGGGGTTTTGCGATATGATATGACATTCATGTAATTAAGCATGAATTAAGTGTTATTAAGCATTAAAAATATTGTTACGGTAAGATCATGTATTCGGCCAAAGGAAGGGTAAAATGGTAATTTTACATGTACAGTATAGTTTCAGTGTTAAGTTAATGATAAGAAAGTGATAATATGATAAGTGTAATTAACAAGATCAAAAAGTAATGAATTGTGACTTTTGTCACTTTAGAGCTTAAGATGACTTAATGGAAGTCATGTAAAAGTGTGCCATGTGGCATTAGTGTGTTTTAAGATAGTGTCAAGTGATTGTTGAATGAATTATATGATCTTGTAAGCTTCGGAACAACTGTGGTATGTGTGGAAGCTATTTCGGCCAAAGCTAGGCAAGTGAGTAAGTAAATAAGCTTTGGTAAGTTAATTGCGTAAGTTGCAGGTTAATCCTATACCGAACGTTTTTTTGTTTTAAAATCCTACTTGAACAATGTATAAGATTTGAATAAGCTATATGTATAGGTATGTGGACAACTAACTGCTTTGGGGATATAAACTATGATATGAACTATTTGTGAAGTTACCTTGCAAGTTGGGTAATGAGCCATTGTTACTAGGTCATATTGTAGAAATTTCGTATCTTTAGTACAGTATATAAATTCAAAAATTTAGTTTGTGTATTGTATATGATTTCAGATTTTGTACAAGCTTTTAGAATCAAGTTGTGATTTAACCTTATATTATCCTTCATGGCATTACTTTTGTGAGATTTCATAGGCTTGCATTCACATTGAGTTATGCACAGAAAAGCTTCACATTCTCACATGAACATGTTTTAAAAGAATATTAGACTTTTGTCTATATATCAAATGATCAGGGTTTCTAGATTTAGCGTGATTGCTTTATATTAATTATGCTATCCATTTTCAAAACATGCTTTCGGATTTTCAGTGTATAGGCAGTCTATAACATTATATTACGTAAATAAAGCAATTATGGAAACTACTTAAATATAGTTACTCTATAAGTGGGTATTTATGCTTATTCGACATCGTCGTGGTAAGTTTTGGCTTTGGCTAATCATCGAATTGGATCAGGATCTATAGTTATAGGTAAAACCCTAGTTTTTGAGGTATAAGTTCCACTAATAGCTATAGTGATGCTAGTTTATATTGGCAAACAGTAGAGTTTTGCCTATATGCATGTTTATCAGTTTTCAGAACTATCAGACTATTCAGATAAGTGTTTATAAGAACTATGATTTCAAAATGTATCGGTATTTCAAAATAAATGATTGTTATTAGAAATTAGTTTTCAGATGTATGACGTCATATTTATAAGTATATTGATCAGAAAGAAATTGTTGTTTTATGAAAGTATATTAGATTACCATTTCCTGCATTATTTTCTACTACCGATATTAGAATTTATAAGATTTTTGTATCAATACAGTGTGGTTAGGCATGAAAGGGAAATGAGGTACTTCAAAGTATCCTCCCCCTTGACAACTTTAAGAGCGTAAAAAAAAAGATAGCTATTTCGAAACCCAAACATTGACTCAAAATGGTATCTACAAGCATACACGATCATATAAGTCATACGGAGGTGAGTCTGGAATATCGTCCGAAATATCGTTGCAAAGAGACTTAGTTAGCTCAGTTGATTACTAAATAATTACATCATAAAGTATATCTTAGCCAATTATAAATATGGGTGATCTACAAGTCTTATTAAAGCATGGTAAGATAAAAATATAAAAATAAGCAAATAAAATAATAAAATAAAAAATGAAATAAAATGAAATGAAATAATAAGAAAAATGAGAATAAAAATACTTACAAAGCCTAACTAGAAAATACAAAGAAACTGCAAAAGAAATGAAATAACAAAATTAAAATCAATAATGAAACTGGGCAAAAAATACAAATAATAAAAAATATGAGCCTAAAATGTAAATAATAAAAATAATCCTAAAAATACTAAAATGAACCAAAAATACAATATCTACATGACACTGAAATTGAAACTACTAAAAATTCAAAAAGAAAACTAAACTAATGCATTTAATCTTCCAAATGTACCTAAATGGACACAAAACTCTAAATTGCACTAAATGGCCTAAAATACAAACCCTAAATATATATATATATATATATATATATATATATATATATATATATATATATATCACACACTAATGAAATGCATAATTAGTTACTAAATATAACTAAAATGATGCATGAAAAAGAAAATATTTTTGGAATTTTGAAATCAAAATGAAAAATAAACTAAAAATGCATGAAACATGTCCTAAACCCTAAACCCTAAACTAACCCTAAATACATGACTCAAACCTTAAACTAATGCTAACCTAACATTAAAACACTAACTAAAAGCATACCAAAACAGTAAATGAACATCTCTACAATGCAAAAGCAACCAACTCTAAATTAATGCATGTAAATGTAAGGAAAAATGGAATAAACCCTAAACTAACGTAACCCGAAACTTAGCTCTAAACTAATGCAACCTAAATGCATGTTAAAACAGTGTACATTATGCTTGGATAGAATTAAAACCAAATGAAAATTAAAATCCCAAAAGTTAAAAAAATATCATGGAAATTCATTTAAACATCATCTAAACCTATATCACTAAATGCATGGACTTAATGTAACTTAAAACTAATTAAAAAAAATCTCTAATCACCTAAACATTAAACAGAACTACCTATTAATCAGTGAACATGCAAAAAAGAAGAATAGAATATACGAAATTCGCCAAATAGAATTGAAGAAATACTACATGATTTTATGTAAATGCAAATAATGTTAACTACTAACGCATCCTTAACTAAAAAGCTTAACACATGACTCACACACCACTGCCTTAACACTGAAAATAGCTGCTGAAAACTACCATGAATCACGTGACAACATGAACCAAATATATCAACTTGGATGAACTGAATGCTAGCACCAAATGGAATTTGTAAAGAATCAATATCATGATGAATGTATACTAATGGTACAATCGACTCCTAAACTTCAACTATAAATATTTATTATGTGAAATACTTGAAAACAATGTAACTTATGTAAAGAACAAATTTAACCCATGACCGAATATTGCTGAATTTAAATGAAGAACAAAGAAAACAACCAATAACTTACGTAACCTATGCTAAAACAACTTTATTCTTTTCCCTTGATTTAAAACATAAAAAACAAAGATGTAATACTAAAATAGACTTCTAAAACAATAGGTAGAAATTTACAAATAGCCAACATTAACTTGAAAAACAAAAAAATAAAAACATAAAAAAATGTAGATCAAGCTTAAGAACAAGAGCTATGAAGGTGATTTTGCAACCTCTCAAGCTACCATTTTCATAAAACTCAATCAAGATCAATATGAGAAGAAAAATATGAAAGAGAAGAGTATTGAAATACTAGAAATAAAAATAAAAATCAAAGCTTAGAGAAGGAATTAAAAGCTTGCATTATAGTGACTAAAATGTTTCAAAACAAGGTAAAATGGAAAAAAAGCTTCAAAAATAAAAATGGTGGCTACTTTCTTCTTTAAGAAAACAATAAAATGAACAAGAAAATAAAAGCATAAGCCTAGGTAGCCGACCCCCCAATCCCTTCTTTCTTTTGACATATATATATACATAGGTAAATTAGGGGGTAAAGGAAACACATGGTAAATGACTTGGCAATTAATTGACACGTGTCCTAATCTAATTGGCTCTTCAAGGAAGATATTTATTGAGTTAATTTATTTTGAGATGACAAAACAGTAAATTCAATAATAGATATAAAATATAGAAATGATTTAAACATGTTTAGAGTTTATTTAAATTCATATCAGTACCAGAAACTAAGTATTTAAGGTTGAGAGATCGATCTCATGAGTTGAGAGATCGATCTCTTGGGTTTTCTAGTATGAGAGATCGATCTCATGAGAATATGAGATCGATCTGCTAAAAGATTGAAAACTCAAAGAAACTGTATAAGATGTTGAGGAAGCAGAAGATCGATCTGTAGGGGTTATGAGATCGATCTGTAAATTACAGAATGCCTGAGAGATCGATCTTGTCTAGGAAGAGATCAATCTCCGCTAAGATAAAAGGTTAAAGGTATTAGATCGATCTGTAGATCGATCTATGTTCAAATAGAGAGTTTATGAGATTGATCTCCTGTGAATAGAGATCGATCTCCTCAAAGTCAGAGAGTTAAGGAGATCGATCTAGGGTGATTAGAGATCGATCTCATCTCTACGAGAATACTTGCTAGATCGATCTGGAGATCGATCTTGCCTCAAACAGAGAGATTAGAAGATCGATCTGCTGGTTCGACAGATCAATCTCCACTAACATTTTCAAATTATAAGATCGATCTTTACATATATGAGATCGATCTCCATGCTTCAAGTTGCTTTGTAATTGCAGGAATTTAAACTAAGAGATCGATCTGGTCATAATGGGAGATCGATCTGGCACTCTACTGGAGGTTCCCAACGGCTCTTTCTGCAAAATCTTCAATGAGAAAAACAACATTAAATGCTCTAACTACCAATCCTGCTATATAAAATCAGGCATTGAAGACACTGGAAATTAAGACACTATTGCTGTAAATTCTGTATATTCTCAAGAAATCTTTTCCAACATTCTCTTTGTCTTCAAAGATCATTTATTGACATTGTTGTAAAAACTCTTGTGTAGAAGCTATTTTCTCCTACCTTAAAAGAAAGCTTCACTTTGTATTCATCCTTAATTTAAGAGAGAAGAGGAGAGTTCCTCTGTGAGTTAACTTTGTAAAGGGTGAATATTTTTCTGTGTAAAAAGGATAGAGAGGTTATTCTTTAACCTGTAAAAGGAAGTTTGTAACAGCTATTGATAGAGTGAAAGAAAGCTCTTGACAAGGAGGTCAAGAAGAAAGGTCGTAGGCAAGAGATTGGCCAAACCTCTATAAACTACTGAGTTTGCTGTTTCCTTCCCTTATCTCCTTTCAATTTATTGCACTACATTTTATTGATTATTCTTTGATTACTTGCAATTAGATTCAATTAAGTTTAAATTTACCATTATATTTAGAAAATCGATTCACCCCCTCTTAGTAGAGCCAACAATTGGTATCAGAGTAATGACTCTTTGATCATAAAGGAATAACTTCCTAAGAGTTAAAAACGATCTAATAGCTCACAACAATGTAGCAACCAATCTAGTAGGAGTGGGGCATTCTACAGTTAGGTCTCTCATGTTCAATGGTGAACGGTATGCTTATTGAAAAACTAGGATGATACTTTTCATTCAAGCAAATGATTATGAGGTATGGAGGATTATAACTAAAGATCCTCAAATCCCAGCTAAAAGAATAGAGGGAAGAGATATCCCTAAAGAAGAAGATGAGTGGGATTCAAATGATGTAAAATGTGCTCAGCTAAATGCAAAGGCCATGCACAACCTATTTTGTGCTTTAGGGCCAAATGAGTATAATAGAGTCTCTGGTTGTGACAATGCCAAAAAAATTTGAGACAAATTGGCAATTACTCATGAAGGCACAACTCAAGTAAAGGAGACTAAGGTAGGAATGCTCACACATGATTATGAACTATTTAAGATGAAAGAAGGAGAGTCAATTGGTGACATGTTCACTAGATTTACTGATGTAATAAATGGGCTAAAGTCCTTAGGGGAAATCTATTCAAATATAGAAATGGTTAAGAAAATATTGAATAACCTACCAAAATCATGGGAAGCTAAAGTAACTGCAATTGAGGAGTCCAAAGATCCCCACACAATATCACTAGATGAATTAATAGGGTCACTACTCACATATAAAATGAAGTTAAGGAGAAATGAAGAGCCACCCAAGAAAGTGGGAGTAGCTCTGAAATCCACTACTTAAGAAGATTTGAAAGAGAATAAAAATGAGAGTGGTAGTGAAGAAGATCTTGAAATGGCAATGTTTGCCAAGAGATTTAAAAAATTTATGAGATAGTAGTAGGAGAAACCACAAGAAAGATCAAGAAGAGTTAGGTAGAAAAGATACTATTGTATGTTATGAATGTAAAAAACCTGGACATATTAAATTTAACTGCCCTCTTCTTAAAAGATCAAATGATAGGTATCACAAAAAGAAGGCAATGAGGGCAACATGGAGCGACAGTGACAACTCCGATGATGATTCAAATGAGGATACTGCCAATCTATGCTTCATGGCTATTGAAGATGAAAAGGTAACTTCATATCTCAATGAATATTCTTTTGATGAATTGCAAGATGCATTTGATGATCTTGCATTAGAATATGAATGCATGAGTATGAAGTCCAAAAAATTAATATCTAAACTAAAGAAAGAAAATGAGTTAATACTAAAGGATAGGATAGAATGTGAAAAGAGATTACAAAATACAAATCTTGAAATTCATGACCTAAAAGAAAAAAATAGTAACTTACATAATTCCTTTACTAGATTTTACATGGGTCAACAAAAATTAGATAACATGCTAGAAACCTGAAGGTCTTTCTTTGATAAGAATGGATTAGGATCTGATGGAGAAAGTGGGGAGACTCACCTCAAAAGCTTCTTAGCTAGAAAAAATATGCATAAACCCTCAACTACTTGTTCACATTGTAATAAAAAGGGGCATGCATCATATAGTTGTAATGTGAAGACGACCACATTTAAAGGAAAAATAGTGAAAAGAATTTGGGTTCCAAAAGAGGTAGTTAATTCAAAAGACATTAATGCTATAGTAAAATGGATCCCAGAGGGATCAAGAATTCTATTCACTAACTCCAAAGGACCCAAGAAAATTTGGGTACCTAAGACAAAAGTTTAAATGTTGATTATATGTGAATGAGCATTGCCACAAAGCAAAAATAAAGGAAGCTTGGTACTTGGACAGTGGATGCTCAAGACATATGACCCGTGATAGAAGCCACTTCAACTCATTTAAATCAAAAGTTGGTGGAGAAGTCACATTTGGGGACAACTCCAAAGGCCAAGTTGAAGGAAGTGGTTCAATTGGTAATGACTATTTTTCACTAGAAAATGTTTTACTTGTTAGGGGTCTAAAACATAATTTGCTAAGTATTAGCCAACTTTGTGACAAAGGTTACAAAGTAATTTTTGATTACTTGAAATGTCATGTTATATATCCTAAATCTAATAAAGTTCTTTTTTCTAGGTCATAGACAAGGTAACATATATATTGTTTATCTAAATGAGCTTAAAAATGAAAATGTATGCCTTATGGTAGATAAAGAAAAAGAACCTTGGTTGTGGCATAGAAGAATAGGTCATGCTAGCACGCATGTATTATCTAAGCTAGCTAGAAAAAACCTTGTTATAGGATTACCTAAGTTGTCCTTTGACTATGACAAAATTTGTGAAGCTTGTGTCAAAGGAAAACATAAAAGGACAACATTTAAACCTAAACATAGTGTATCAACCACTAGGCCTCTCCAATTACTTCACCTAGAACTACAAGCCTAGGTGGGAAACATTATGAGTTTGTGATTGTAGATGATTACACTAGGTTCACTTGAGTGTTCTTCTTGAGAGTAAAAAATGAAGCCTTAGAAAAATTCATTGTCTATAAAAAAGTAGCCCAAAATGAAAAAGGTTACACTATAACTAGTATTAGAAGTGATCATGGTAAGGAGTTTGAAAATATTGGATTTGATGAATATTGCAATGATCAAGGAATTAGTCATAATTTTTCAGCCCCTAGGACACCACAACAAAATGGGGTAGTTGAGAGAAGAAATAGAACATTGGAAGAAATGGCTAGAACCATGTTGTGTGAAAATAACTTGCCTAAATATTTTTAGGCTGAAGCTATAAATACATCTTGCTATACATTAATAGAGCCATGATTAGACCAATCTTAAAGAAAACCCCTTATGAGCTTTACAAGGGAAAGAAGCCTAATATTAGCTACTTTCACCCCTTTGGTTGTAGATGCTTTGTCTTAAATAATGGAAAAGACAATTTAGAAAAATTTGATGCCAAGAGTGATAGGGGAATCTTTTTAGGCTATTTCTTGAATTCAAAGGCATATAGAGTATATAACAAAAGAACCTTGATGGTTGAAGAATCAATACATGTAATATTTGATGAGTTAAATGATATATCTAAAAGTTCAACCAATGATAAGGATATTGAAATATTTGATGAGAACATGAAAGAAACCTCAAACATAGAGAATGATCTATTAGAGAAACTTGACATTAATAAAGAGGATGAAGAAGAACTAAAAATGTTAGAAAGAGAATCTAGAGCACCAAGAGAATTAAGATATGTCAAAGATTGTGAAATAGTAGGTGATCCAACTCTTGGAGTTAGAACAAGGTCCTCTCTAAGAAATGTATGTCAATATATAGCCTTTGTATCTCAAATTGAACTAAGGAATGTCAATGAGGCATTAGATGACAATAATTGGTTTTTAGCCATGCAAGAAGAACTAAATCAATTTGAAAGAAGCAAAGTATGGAATCTAGTTCCTAGACCTAGTGATCACTCTATAATTGGAACTAAATGGATATTCAAGAACAAGATGGATGAAAATAGTGTGATCATAAGAAACAAAGCTAGGTTAGTTGTACAAGGCTATAGGTAAGAAGAATGAATAGACTATGATGAAACTTATGCACCGGTAGCTAGATTAGAAGCAATAAGAATGCTACTTACCTTTGCATGCTACAAAAATTTCAAATTATATCAAATGGATGTAAAGAGTGCATTTTTGAATGGCTTCATCAATGAAGAAGTTTATGTTGAGTAACCTCCCGATTTTGAAAGTCATGAATTTCTTGAACATGTATTCAAACTATCCAAGGCACTTTTTGGTTTGAAACAAGCTCCTAGAGCTTGGTATGAAAGACTGTCAAAATTCTTAATAGAAAAAGGATTTTCAAGGGGAAAAGTAGATACTACTTTATTTATCAAAAATAAAAATAAAGATTTACTAGTTGTTCAAGTGTATGTAGATGACATTATTTTTGGATCAACTAATGAATCTCTTTGTCAAGAGTTTGCTAAGATCATGCAAGGTGAATTTGAAATGAGCATGATGGGAGAGCTCACCTACTTCTTGGGACTTCAAGTGAAGCAAATTAAAGATGGAACCTTCATCAATCAAGCTAAATATACTAAGGATTTGCTCAAAACAATTTGGAATGGATAACTGCAAACCTCAAGCAACTCCAATGGGCACCAACATCAAGCTTGATAAAGATGAAAGTGGTAAGTGTGAAGACACAAAACTATATAAGTCTATGATTGGTTCACTGCTTTATCTTACTGCAAGTAGACTACATATTTTGTTTAGTGTATGCCTATGTGCTAGATTTCAATCTTCTCCTAGAGAGTCACACTTACTAGCCACTAAAAGGATCTTTAGATATCTCAAAGACACCCCCTGTCTAGGACTTTGGTACCCTAAGGACTCCACCTTTGCTCTTCATGTGAGACCCCGTACATGTGTAGTTGTAATATGTGTAATTGGATCAAATAAATGTGAATGGACTTGTAATGTAAAGTATAATTGATGTAAGTCCATGGATTCAATGTACATATGTATAATATGATTCGTAATGTACATACAAGTTTCGTTGTGTATGAATATGAAGGAATGAGTTCTTATAAGTGATGAATGTGAATGAAACTCAAAATGAGTAGTGTGGTAAAATGGAATGAAGTTATGCTTCTATTTAGTTTGGAATGTGATACTTTTGGATATACAAGTAACGCACACAAGTTTCAATGTGCATAAGGTATGAATGGATGCCATTTTCAAGTCATGAAGGTGGATGGATGAGAAAATGGCCATGGCAGCAGATTAAGGATGTTTTGATGTGAGTTGCAGCAGGAAAACTATAGAAAATCCGGAAAGTATGAAGGCCAAATCGATCTCATAGGATGATAGATCGATCTGGAAGAGCCAGAATGCTCTAACTTGGGCAATGGAATAGAGCAGATCAATCTCTAATGGGGCCAGATCGATCTCCTAAGCATTCTATAATGAAAAGATTGATCCTCAAGCATACAGATCGATCTCCTTAGCTCTCTGTTTGGGAACAGATCGATCTCATGCTTTTACAAATCGATCTCATGCTTAAAATGCCCTGAAAAAGAGGGATTTAAGGGGACCAGATCGATCTCCTCTTGGTGCAGATCGATCTCCTCAAGCTATTTCTATAAAAGGAGTGTTGAAAATTTAAAAATTTTGGGAAAAACATCAACCTACCATTTTCAACCCAAAAACCTAACTTTCTCTCTCTAAAATCAACCATTTCCAGTAAGAATTGAGGGAAAGCCATTAGACACTAAGTTGTTCATCTTGAGGAAGAGAACAACATAGTTGGAACCCAAAATCCCATTATTGGTATTGAAGGAGCTAAGGGCATTGACATTTGGAGCAAGAAGAAAAATCAGATTTTGGTAAGATTCTAATACTCCAATCCAAGTACATTGTTTATTTAAGTGATTTTGGAGTTGAGTTAGATGTGTATTGATGGATAAATTATCTAGGGATGTGGTGGAATTGGTGTAACCTAGAAAACCTAGAATGGGTATAATGTGAGAAGATATGGGTTGAATGAGTTTATGATTTATGGGTTATGATAAGTTGTTATTGGTGTAATGTGGAGTGGTTAAATGAAACCACATTGTGAGTTTGGAGGAATTGTGAAAATGAGTATGTAAATGCTTGATAAATGCCATAGTGAGGGAATTCATGAAATATGAACACTATGAGCTTAATGTCGATTTAATATCGATCTGGAATAAGTTAATAGGCCTAAGAAGATCCATAGACTCTAGTTATGGGTAAAGTAATGAAACGAGGCCTCATAAGCGTTAATAGAGGCTATAGATTGAATTGACTATAGCAAGCACAAGGGTTACGTTATATGGATCGAATATAATGTGAAATATGATTGTGTACAGTCCCGAAGAGTTCGTTGAAGACGAATCGGACCGCACAAGTGAGCAGCGCTAAGGAAACAGAATCACGCGTCGTGATTCCAGGAAAGGGAATTCTATAAGTATATAGAGATAGCTACTCGTATTTTATGGGTGGATATAGGGCATTTATGAATTGCATGAGTGTTTAAGTAAACGGTTGTTGATATGCATGAATTGCTATGAGAAATTGTATGAGATTTGGTTTTTGAAATGGTTCTTGAAAAATGGGATAGTAAGGTTAATAATTGCATAAATCAAGTGTTTTGAATGCTTTCACAAAACATGTGTTTTGTTTTAAACGAATTGATAGATAAGCTGGCTATTGTGGTTTGATGTTGTGTGATAGCACATGTGAAGTTCCAAATATGTTTTGAGATTGGTTTTGAAAGCTTATGAGCCGCCTATCATGTTTATGTGAATTAAACCGTGCTGGAGCCTAGCTCGCATCGGGTATTGATGTTTTCATTTGTATGAAATGTGTTGGAGCTTAGCTCGTGCCTTGATTTGTAAACTATGATGATGTTTATAAACTATACTAGAGCTTCTGCTCGTACGTGGCTTTTGAGTGGTTCTTCTTATGCGTATAACCGTACTAGAGCTATGCTCGTACGTAGTTTATTTATGATAGGATGCATGAGTCATGCTAGAGCTTTGCTCGCACAAGTTTGCACATTGTGATACGTATAAGGTCGTGAAAGATGGTAAAATCCTCAAGCCTTACATCCTTAAGCTAACATCCTTAAGCCCGAGGAGGCAGGGAGGCTCTGTTAGGCGGGGAGGCTCTGTTCGGCGGAGAGGCTCTCTTACGGTAAGATCCTTAAGCCCTACATCCTTAAGCTAACATCCTTAAGCCCGAGGAAGCGGGAGGCTCTATTAGGTGGGGAGGCTCTGTTCGATGGGGAGGCTCTCTTACGGTAGGAACCTTAAGCCAACATCCTTAAGCCCTGGAGGGGCGGGGAGGCTCTGTTCGGCAGGGAGGCTCTCCTACATGGTTACAGAAGGATCCTTAAGCCTTGGAAGGGCGGGGAGGCTCTGTTCGGTAGGGAGGCTCTCCTACATGGATATGAAAAATTCTTGGTATGAGGTAGGTAAGACCTAAGAATGGCACCCCCAATCACAATATTAGTTTACGGAGTACACTGTACCGTGTATATCACATGGAGTACGATGTACTGCGTGATGCTTATGAGATGAGAAAGTTTGGCGAGGGAAAATCCACCTCCGTGCCAGCACGATACCCCGCACACCTGGATGCTTGTGGTCTGGGATGATTTATGATGTAATTGGTCCACATAGGCACTTTTGATATAGTGACCTGACTTTATTACATATGTGTGATTGTGATTGTCCAAGATAGACCCGAGGGAGGGGTCGAGCCTCGTGGGGTTTGATTTATGAATTGGTATTGATGTGTGTGATTGAGAAAATGGTTTGTGATGGGATTGTATGTGTTTGAGAAAGAGCTTTATGATGTGGGTTTAAAAAGGAGGTTTCTTAATGAATTACCCTTTTATGAATTTAAATGAGATTGAGCATGAGATGATTTATACATGATGTTTTACCATGTTTTATATGCCAATATACATGATTTTGATACATGATATATATGTATACTCATATGGCATAGTTTTACTTCCTCATGCTCCTACTATTAACGATTTATGCATAACACTATTAGCATGTAGATAGAGTAGTTATCTACCATGCTTGCATTATTGCCTTACTGAGCGTGTGGTTGCTCATCCATCTCTATTTCCCCTCCTACAGAGCGTGCATAGTAGCCCAGTGAGCACTGAGGCATTGTGTTTTGGACATCCGCTGCTTCCATCATCGAAAGGTATATACACAGGATTCTTTTTATATCTAAACAATGTAAAAGCACAGTAGTCTTTTGAGTTGTAATTATGGGGGATGTAGATGTCAGTGAACATAACTTGTGTAAGTTAATGATTAACTTTCAAATATATGACATCGCTTTATTTAACTGAGAATGAATGAGATGTGATGTTTATTATTGACTCACAGGCCAATAGTGTGGTGGTAAGTTAGTTCATGATCTGGTAAGGAAAGAAATTTGTGAAAAATTTTCAATGATTTTTGGTTAAAGGGAATGGAATTGGGTCGTGACAGAGATTGGTATCAGAGCCGTGTTGGCTTGATGTGAGTCATTAATAAAACATAGGAAGAGTTACATCCCTATAGTACTGTGCTTTTGTTTGGATATAACTGTATATACCATGATGGATTGAGCTTGATAAATGATTTTAAATATAGGGAGATAGGCATTATGCCAATTACACGCCAAGGTAGATGGGCGAGGGCACGTGCTAGAGGCCGTAGAGGTAGGCCTGAGAGCTGGGCGGAGCCACAGACTGATCAGGCTCCACAGAACCCTGTCGAGAGAGTAGAAGACACTGAGGCTCGCTTCGCTAGGTTAGAGCGAAGTATTGAGAACCTGGTGGAGATAGTCACGCAGGCTTTAGGTGCCGGTGATAGACGAGGCCCTGCAGCACAGCCTACTACTGAACAGGCTGCTACAGAGGCGGAGAGACCTTAGACTATCGAGACAGCTACAGTTACACCACCTCTAGCCCAGGATATAGCTTCTCCTATCGCTCCACAGCAGAGCGGTAGTGATTTCAGTTATGACTACGACTTGAGTAGGTTGCGAGAGTTCCAAGCATTGAAACCCTCAGTGTTCAGAGGGGTGAAGGACCCTGTTATCATGGAGGACTGGGTGTATGAGATGGAGAAACTGTATAGGTTTTTTTGATGCACTTCAGCAGAGAAGGTTGCCTTTGTCGTGTTTATGCTGAAAGGCGAGGCAGAGCACTGGTGGAGATCCACCAAAGCTATTTTGAGGGCTAGACACTCCAAGATTTCATGGGAGATATTCTTGGAGGCCTTCAGGAGACAGTATATTCCAGCCATCGTATAGAGAAAATTATAGATGGAATTCATGAATCTGGTTTAGGGGAACCATACTGTGGACGAGTATGAGTCCAAATTTATGTCCTTGGGGAGATATGACCCAGACACGATGGGTAGTGAGACCCGAAAGATTCAAAAGTTCATGGATAGACTGAGATTGGTCATCCAAACTAAACTAGCCCCATTTGATATTTGGATTTCTGAGGAAACAGTACATAAGGCTCAGCTGTGTGAGCAAGACTTTGAACGAAATACCTCCCAGCTTGAGACGATTAGTGTCAAGAAGGACAGAGAGCGGAAGAGATTTGGGTTTGATAGAGTGGCCAAGAGAGGAGGCCAAAGGTTTTTTGAGAAGAGGCATAAGATCGAGGAGGTACAGGAGAGAGCTGCTAGACCTCCCGTGTACCTTGCTTTGACCGCACCGAGGGGTATGGTTATTGGAGGACCACGACCTACCACTGATCAATGTAGGAGATGTGAGAGATTTCATGGGACTAGGCCCTGTCAGATGACCCTTATGGTGTGTTTTAGATGCGAGAGACCATGACATATAGCTAAGTATTGTCCCGAGAAGATGGAGATTGCCCCACAGAAGAGCAAAGAGCCAGAGAGAGCTCCAGTTGAGGCAGTTGCCCTGAGGAGGAAGGCTACAGCTGAGGAGAAAGGGAAATAGGCAGCGGGTGTGAGCAGAGGAAGAGTACATGCATTGGATCAGGACACCGCAGATGCTTCGACGGATGTGATTAAAGGTACCATTCGAATCTTTGATTTAGAAGTATTGATATTAGTTGATCTTGGTGCCACGCATTCCTTCATATCACCTTCCTTTGCACATAAATTATTGAAGCATGTAAAACCAACATTGTTGGATAAAATGTTGATGATTTTCACACCCATGAATGATAGTCAATTGACTGAACATGCATGTAGAGATTGTAAGTTAAAGATAGAGGGAAAGGAAATGATAGCCAATTTAATTTTGTTAAATATGAATGATTTCGATGTAATATTGGGAATGGATTGGTTGGCTACCAATCGTGTCGTTATGGATTGTCATGCCAAGACATTGATGTTTTCAGGATTAGACAATCTTATTGTAAATTTTGATGAAAAGAAATGATATCAAAATTGTATATTTGTGGTAAATAAAAGAGTATGACTTTTAAATACATAATGCTTGAGAGATAAATTTATTGTTTATGATAAATGTTGAATGTGAGTGATGGTTTATGTTACTAACGATGGAAAGGATAATGTGAAGGGTTTATTGCATACGTGGTTGACATAGATAAGGCACTCCCGAAATTGAGAGACAGTCCAGTGATTGCGAAATTTCCTGATGTCTTTTCGGACGATATACTAGGGTTACCCCAGAATAGAGAAATGGAGTTTGGTATAGAGTTAATGCCTGGAATAGGGCCGATATCGAAACCCCCTTATAGAATGGCTCCAATAGAGTTGGAAGAGTTAAAGAAGCAACTGCAAGAGTTGCTAGAGAAGGGGTTTATAAGACCAAGTGTCTCACCTTGGGGAGCACCGGTATTGTTTGTAAGGAAGAAGGTTGGGAGCCTCCGACTGTGTATAGATTACCAATTGTTGAATAAGGCCACCATTAAGAATAAGTACCCCCTTCCAAGAATCGATGATTTGTTAGATCAGCTCTAGGGAGCCGAAGTGTTTTCTAAGATAGACTTGTGGTCAGGGTACCATCAGTTGAGGATCAGGTGTGGAGATGTACCCAAGATAACATTTTGTACCCGTTATGACCACTATAAGTTTATGGTGATGCCATTCAGATTGACGAATGATCCCGCAACATTTATGGCACTGATGAATGATATATTCAAGCCATACCTGGACAAGTTTGTGATTGTGTTCATTGATGACATATTGGTATATTTCAAGTCCAGGGAAGATAATGAGGAGCACTTGAGAGTAGTTCTGCAGACCCTTCGAGAGGAAGAATTATATGCCAAACTCAGTAAGTGTAACTTTTGGCTAGAGCAGATCTCATTTTTGGGCCATGTTGTGTCGAAGGATGGAGTATCGGTGGATCCATCCAAGATAGAGGCAGTTGTACAGTGGGAATAGCCCAAGACAGTTACTGAGATCAGAAGTTTTCTGGGATTGGTAGGATAGTATCGAAGATTTGTAGAGGGTTTCTCCAGACTAGCTGCTCCGTTGACGCGCCTCACGCGTAAGGATGTTAAGTTTGTATGGGACGAGGCATGTGAGAAGAGTTTTGAGGAGCTTAAGCATCGATTGACAATTGCTCCAGTTCTCATCATTCCTACTAGCTCATGGGGATTCTCGGTGTATACGGATGCATCACACTAGGGACTGGGCTGTGTGCTTATACAGGATGGGAAGGTAGTTGCCTATGGATCTGGACAGTTGAAAGATCACGAGAGGAACTACCCGACACATGATTTGGAGTTGGCAACCATGGTATTTGCTTTGAAAATATGGTGCCACTATCTCTATGGTGAGAAATTTCAGGTGTTCACAGATCATAAGAGCCTTAAGTACATGTTCTCTCAGAAAGAGCTGAATATGAGACAGAGGAGATGGCTCAAACTCCTGAAGGACTATGATTGTGAAGTCATGTACCACCCGGGTAAGGCAAATGTAGTTGCTGATGCTTTGAGTAGAAAGAACCTTGGGTTGATGTCATATATGATGGTACGAGAACATGAATTGTTAGAATACTTTGCGAACCTCAGTTTGGATGTAACCCTACCTGGTTCGGAGAGACTTGAGATCATGGCTAGTTTGAGACTAGAGCCAGAGTTGATTGGCTGTATTCAACAAACCCAGCAGAGCGATCGACGATACATCGATTGGCTAAGGCAGATACAGACAGGTGTGGGTAGTGATTTTGAGCTGAGTACAGATGGCTTATTGAGGTTCAGAGGTAGAGTATGCATTCCCAAGGATCCTGAGATCAGGAGAATGATTTATCGGAGGCTCACTCATCGAAGTATACGATACATTTGGGAAGTACCAAGATGTATCAAAACCTTTGAAAGGTTTATTGGTGGTCTGGAATGAAAAGAGACATTGCTGAATATGTCGCTAAGTGTCTTGTTTGTCAGCAAATGAAGGTAGAGCATAAAAAACCTACAGGATTATTGCAGCCTCTACCGATATCAACTTGGAAGTGGGAGCATATCACCATGGATTTTGTGATGGGGTTGTCGAGGACCCACAGAGGTCATGATGCCATATAGGTTATTGTGGATCGGTTGACTAAGTCTGCCCATTTCTTGGCTATGAGAGCTACCGATACACTGAGTCAGTTGGCGAACCTGTATATTTGAGAGATAGTACAACTACATGGTGTACCAGTGAGCGTTGTTTTTGATAGGGATGCCCGCTTCACTTCCCATTTTTGGGAATATTTTCAAGAAGCGCTGGGGACCCGACTGTGTTTTAGCACCACTTTTCATCCTCAGATAGAATGGCAGTCAGAGAGGACTATACAAACCCTCGAGGATATGTTGAGAGTGTGTGTGCTGAATTTTAGAGGCTCCTGGGATGACTACCTGCAGTTAATCGAGTTTGCCTATAATAATAGCCATCATGTGAGTATCGAGATGATACCCTATGAGGCACTGTATAGACGCAGATGTCAATTCCCCATTGGATGGGAAGAGGTTGGTGACAGATAAATTTTTGCTCCAGACTTAGTACAGCAGGCATCTGAGGACGGTCGATTGATATGTGAGAGATTACAGATAGCTCAGAGTCGGCAAAAGAGTTATGCTGACAAGAGACGGAGACTACTAGAGTTTAATGTGGGTGAGTCGATATTTCTGAGAGCTTCACCATCGAAGGGTATTATGAGATTCGGTAAGAAGGGCAAGCTAAGCCCTAGATATATCGGACCCTTCGATATTTTGGAGAGAGTGGGAGATAAGACGTATAGGTTGGCATTACCACCGGACTTGGCAAATGTCCACAACGTCTTCCATGTCTCTATGCTTCGAAAGTATCACCCGGACTCGATACACGTGATAAGATATGAGCCGTTAGAGCTCAATGAGAATATGACATATGTTGAGAAGTCGGTTCGGATATTGGACAGAAAAGAGAAGGTGCTACGGAATAAGACAATTCCCTCGGTGAAAGTCCTTTGGCAACATCACACGGTGGAAGAGGCCACATGGGAATCGGAGAACTTAATATGGGAGAAGTACCCCTAACTTTTTGAAGAGTGACTTGGTTCTAATTTGGCGGACTAAATTCCTTGAAGGAGGGGAGAATGTGAGACCCCGTACATGTATAGTTGTAATGTGTGTAATTGGATCAAATAAATGTGAATGGACTTGTAATGTAAAGTATAATTGATGTAAGTCCATGGATTCAATGTACATATGTGTAATTGATTCGTAATGTACATAGAAGTTTCGTTGTGTATGAATATAAAGGAATGAGTTCTTATAAGTGATGAATGTGAATGAAACTCAAAATGAGTAGTGTGGTAAAATGGAATGAAGTTATGCTTCCATTTAGTTTGGAATGTGATACTTTTGGATATACAAGTAATGCACACAAGTTTCAATGTGCATAAGGTATGAATGGATGTCATTTTCAAGTCATGAAGGTGGATGGATGAGAAAATGGCCATGGCAGCAGATTAAGGATGTTTTGATATGAGTTGCAGCAGAAAAACTGCAGAAAATCTGGAAAGTATGAAGGCCAGATCGATCTCATAGGATGAGAGATCGATCTGGAAGAGCCAAAATGCTCTAACTTGGGCAACGGAATAGAGCAGATCGATCTCCAATGGGGGCCAGATTGATCTCCTAAGCATTCTGTAATGAAAAGATCGATCCTCAAGCATACAGATCGATCTCCTTAGCTCTCTGTTTGGGAGCAGATCTATCTCATGCTTCGACAGATAGATCTCATGCTTAAAATTTCATGAAAAAGAGGGATTTAAGAGGACCAGATCGATCTCCTCTTTGTGCAAATTGATCTCCTTAAGCTATTTCTATAAAAGAAGTGTTGAAAATCTAAAACTTTCGAGAAAAACATCAACATACCATTTTCAACCCAAAAACCTAATTTCCTCTCTCTAAAATCAGCCATTTCCAGTAAGAATTGAGGGAAAGCCATTAGACACTAAGTTGTTCATCTTGAGGAAGAGAGCAACATAGTTGGAACCCAAAATCCCATTGTTGGTATTGAAGGAGCTAAAGGCAATGACATTTGGAGCAAAAAGAAAAATCAGATTTTGGTAAGATTCTAATACTCCAATCCAAGTACATTGTTTATTTAAGTGATTTTGGAGTTGAGTTGGATGTGTATTGATGGATAAATTATCTAGGGATGTGGTGGAATAGGTGTGACCTAGAAAACCTAGAATGGGTATAATGTGAGAAGATATGTGTTGAATGAGTTTATGATTTATGGGTTATGATAAGTTGTTATTGGTATAATGTGGAGTGGTTAAATGAAACCACATTGCGAGTTTGGAGGAATTGTGAAAATGAGTATGTAAATGCTTGATAAATGCCATAGTGAGGGAATTCCTGAAATATGAACATTATGAGCTTAATGTCGATTTAATATCGATTTGGAATAAGTTAATAGGCCTAAGAAGATCCATAGACTTGAGTTATGGGTAAAGTAATAAAACGAGGCCTCATAAGCGTTTATAGAGGCTATAGATTGAATTGACTATAGCAAGCACAAGGGTTGCGTTATATGGAGCGAATCTAATGTGAAATATGATTGTGTGCAATCCCAAAGAGTTCGTTGAAGACGAATCGGACCGCACAAGTGAGCAGCGCTAAGGAAACGAAATCACGCGTCGCGATTCCAGGTAAGGGAATTCTGTAAGTATATAAAGGTAGCTGCTCATATTTTGTGGGTGGATATAGGGCATTTATGAATTACATGAGTGTTTAAGTAAACTGTTATTGATATGCATGAATTGCTAAGAAATTGTTTGAGATTTGGTTTCCGAAATGGTTCTTGAAAAATGGGATAGTAAGGCTAATAATTGCATAAATCAAGTGTTTTGAATGCTTTCACAAAATATGTGTTTTGTTTTACACGAATTGATAGATAGGCTGGCTATTGTGGTTTGATGTTGTGTGATAGCACATGTGAAGTTCCAAATATGTTTTGAGATTGGTTTTGAAAGCTTATGAGCCGCCTATCATGTTTATGTGAATTAAATCGTGCTGGAGCCTAGCTCGCACTGGGTATTGATGTTTTCATTTGTATGAAACGTGCTGGAGCTTAGCTCACACCTTGATTTGTAAACTATGATGATGTTTATAAACCGTACTGGAGCTTCTGCTCGTACGTGGCTTTTGAATGGTTTTTCTTATGCGTATAACCGTACTAGAGCTATGCTCGTACGTAGTTTCTTTATGATAGGATGCATGAGTCATGCTAGAGCTTTGCTCGCACAAGTTTGCACATTGTGATACGTATAAGGTCGTGAAAGATGGTAAGATCCTTAAGCCTTACATCCTTAAGCTAACATCCTTAAGCCCGAGGAGGCGGGGAGGCTCTGTTCGGTGTGGAGGCTCTCTTACGGTAAGATCCTTAAGCCCTACATCCTTAAGCTAACATCCTTAAGCCCGAGGAAGCGAGGAGGCTCTATTAGGCGGGGAGGCTCTCTTACGGTAGGAACCTTAAGCTAACATCTTTAAGCCCTGGAAGGGCGAGGAGGCTATGTTTGACAGGGAGGCTCTCCTACATGGTTACGGAAGGATCCTTAAGCCCTAGAAGGGCGGGGAGGCTCTCCTACATGGATATGAAAAATTCTTGGTATGGGGTAGGTAAGACCTAGGAATGGCACCCCCAATCACGATATTAGTTCGCGGAGTACGATGTACCGTGTATATCACATGGTGTACAATGTACTGCGTGATGGTTATGAGATGAGAAAGTCTGGCGAGGGAAAATCCACCTCCGTGCCAGCACGATACCCCGCACACCTGGATGTTTGTGGTCTAGGATGATTTATGATGTAATTGGTCCACATAGGCACTTTTGATATAGTGACCTGGTTTTATTACATATGTGTGATTGTGATTGTCCAAGGTAGACATGAGGGAGGGGTCGAGCCTCGTAGGGTTTGATTTGTGAATTGGTATTGATGTGTGTGATTGAGAAAATGGTTTGTGATGAGATTGTATGTGTTTGAGAAAGAGCTTTATAATGTGGGTTTAAAAAGGAGGTTTCTTAATGAATTACCCTTTTTATGAATTTAAATGAGATTGAGCATGAGATGATTTATACATGATGTTTTACCATGTTTTATATGCCAATGTACATGATTTTGATACATGATATATATGTATACTCATATGGCATAGTTTTACTTCCTCATGCTCCTACTATAAACGATTTATGCATAACACTATTAGCATGTAGATAGAGTAGTTATCTACCATGCTTGCATTATTGCCTTACTGAGCGTGTGGTTGCTCATCCATCTCTATTTCCCCCTCCTACAGAGCGTGCATAGTAGCCCAGTGAGCACTGAGGCATTGTGTTTTAGATATCCGCTGCTTCCATTGTCAAAAGGAATATACACAGGATTCTTTTTGTATCTAAACAATGTAAAAGCACAGTAGTCTTTTGAGTTGTAATTATGGGGGATGTAGATGTCAATGAACATAACTTGTGTAAGTTAATAATTAACTTTCAAATATATGACGTTGCTTTATTTAACTGAGAATGAATGAGATGTGATGTTTATTATTGACTCACAGGCCAACAGTGTGGTGGTAAGTTAGTTCACGATCTGGTAAGGAAAGAAATTTGTGAAAAATTTTCAGTGATTTTCGGTTAAAGGGAATGGAATTGGGTCGTGACACTTCATGCTTTTTCTGATGCAGATTTTGGAGGTTGTAAAATAGATAGAAAAAGCACTTCAGGAACATGCCAATTCTTAGGAAATAGATTAATCTCATGGTTCTCTAAGAAACAAAATAGTGTAGCACAATCCACAACAGAAGCAGAATATATAGCAGCTGGTAGTTGTAGTGCTCAAGTGTTGTGGATTAAACAACAAATGAAATACTATGGTCTTGACATGAAGCAAGTCTCAATCAAATGTGATAATACCAGTGCCATTAATCTCTCTAAAAATCCAATTCAACACTCTAGAACTAAGCATATTGAGATTAGGCATCATTTTCTGAGAGATCATGTACAAAAAGGAGATATAATTCTAGAATATATTGATACTTTACATCAAATATCTGATATCTTCACCAAACCTCTTGATAGAGATAGGTTTTGTGTTCTTAGAGGTGAATTAGGACTCATGAATGTTCCTTGAGATTTATCCCCTTCAAAACCTTGATTTCAAAGTGATTTTCAACTGATTTTTCAATTCATTTTTTGGGCAAAAAGTATGAGAGATCGATCTCCTATCACTATAGATCAATCTTTATGCTCCAAATTAGCCTAAAGCAGTAAGGTTCAGCTAAGCAGATCGATCTTCTATCCCATAAGATCAATTTCCTTAAGCTTCTGTATTGAACAGATCGATCTCTGTATTTGGCAGATCGATCTCCTTAAACGTCTATGTTGAACAAATCGATCTCTGTATTTGGCATATCGATCTCCTTAAGCCTCTGTAAAATAGCAGATCGATCTCTGCATTTGATAAATCGATCTCCTTAAGCTTCTGTATTTTGAAGATCGATCCTTTGAAACATCAGATCGATCTCTTCAAGTTTCTGGAAATATCAGATCGATCTCCTTAGCCCTGGACTATAAATACTGCTTCAAAATTTCCAAATTTCAAAATCCCAAATCTTCAAATCCCTAACCCTCTGTCGTGCCTCTTCTTTTGATTCTCTCTCCTAGATCAATCTTGGTAAGGTTCATGCCCAATCTTTTCATCAATCTGTGTTCTAGTAACCTACATTGTTGAATTTCCTTCAAACATTTCTTTATTTTTGCTGAAATCATCATTAGGGCAATTTTAGAACTGTTCCATTGCCTAGGTTTTTAGAGAACTATTCAAACTATTTCCTAGGTGTATTTAGGATAATCTTTGAGTGTGTCTAGCTAATTTCGTAGTAATCAATCATGCCTCGTTTTAAGAGAGCTGCCAACAGAGAACCTAGATCCTCTTCCTCACAACCACCCACTGCCTCTTCAGTCACCACCTTTAGCAGGTGTTTTCAAACACCTGCAAAAAGAAAACGATATGAAGAGTATTTCTTAACCATGCCAATTAAACACTGACGAACAATCGATTTCTCTTTTCTAAATCGTATTGATTTCCCTTATCAGTAAAAAATGGAAGAGTTTGGCTGGCTTCCATTCCTTAAAATAAACACCCCAGCATCTCCAAACATCATTAGGGCATTCTTCTCTAACGCTGAACTCATCTATGGCCTTGATGATACCTGCAAGATTCTAGGGTTCAAAACATTTTTCATGGCTAAAACAATCTCAGTAAACACAACCCTACTAGCCCGACTTTTGGCATAGAAGATGATGGGTTGACCGATGAAGAGGAGGAGGTACCTCTAGAATTTAACCTCCCTGGGGATAAGGCGAGTGATCTACCGATGCATCCTAGGTTACTCCATCTGATAATCTCGTGGAACCTCAGACCCTTCTGTACCCGCCACTCCACGATCAGGAGACTAGACCGTTTTTGGCTCCACTACCTTCACACTTCATAAAATCAAAAACCAAATCTAGTCCATTTCATTTACGAAGACTGGCTAAAAATCGTATGCGACCAAGCCTCTACGATAGTCTTCCCACAACCACTTGCATACTTACTCCACCAACTCGGGGTCGATTGTTCCTGTGAGACCAGTGAAGTGCCTTCTACAAAGAGCGTCTTGAATATTGGCACACTTCACCATTTGGGGTACTATAAGAACTTTCAAGGGCAATGGAGGAAGAAACGAGAAAACTAGTCTGAGGCAACCATGGAAGAAGACCTACTAGCCGAGCCTACCGCCCCGACTACTAAGGTTCCTTCTTCATCGACTGCTCAACCCACTGCACCTGCCTCATCGTCATCCGATGGGCTGGAATCGATTATGGCCATGGTTATGGAGCTTAACCGAAAGATGGATGAAGGATTTGCAAACCTTCATGCCATACAGCAGGCCATGTTCGATGAGCTGCAGGTTACCCGAACTCGAGTCGAGGAACTTCTGGAGCGATTTCCTCCTCAGCCTTAGGACATGCTTGCTAAGATTGTTCTAGATGATTGCTAATGTTTATCTTCCATTGTTTACATTTTGAGACATAATTTGCTTGAATGTTTAAATGACATGATTACTCACTTTGGGATCTGTATTTTGCTTAGTTATCATTTTGAAATGACATATCTTTTGAAATTTAAAGATTTTATGCCTTTGTTGCCATTGATATGACAAAAAGGGTGAGAAGAACATGTTATGTTAAGAAAACATGTTTAAAGGAAGCTTAAATTAAAGGGGAGTTAAGGGGAGCTTACATTGAGGGGGAGCTTTTGAAAGCAAAAAAATCTTAAGCATAATGCAAAGAGGGTAACTAAACATGTGTATTGAATAAGTTTTGTCATATCAAAAAGGGTGAGATTGTTGAGTTAATTTATTTTGAAATGACAAAACAGTAAATTCAATAATGGATATAAAATATAGAAATGATTTAAACATGTTTAGAGTTTATTTAAATTCATATCAGTACCAGAAACTAAGTATTTAAGGTTGAGAGATCGATCTCATGAGTTGAGAGATCGATCTCCTGGGTTTTTTAGTATGAGAGATCGATCTCATGAGAATAGGAGATTGATATGCTAAAAGATTGAAAACTCAAAGAAACTGTATAAGATGTTGAGGAAGCAGAAGATCGATCTGTAGGGGTTATGAGATCGATCTGTAAATTACAGAATGTCCGAGAGATCGATCTTGTCTAGGAAGAGATCGATCTCCTCTAAGACAAAGGTTAAAGGTATTAGATCGATCTGTAGATCGATCTATGTTCAAACAGAGAGTTTATGAGATCGATCTCCTGTGAAAAGAGATCGATCTCCTCAAAGTCAGAGAGTTAAGGAGATTGATCTAGGGTGATTAGAGATTGATCTTATCTCTACGAGAATACTTGCTAGATCGATCTTGCCTCAAACAGAGAGATTAGAAGATCGATCTGCTGGTTCGACAGATTGATCTCCACTAACATTTTCAAATTATAAGATCGATCTCTACATATATGAGATCGATCTCTATACTTCAAGTTGCTTTGTAATTGCAGGAATTTAAACTAAAAGATCGATCTAGCACTCTACTAGAGGTTCCCAACGGCTCTTTCTGTAAAATCTTCAATGGAAAAAATAACATTAAATGTTCCAACTACCAATCCTACTATATAAAATCAAGCATTGAAGACACTGGAAATTAAGATACTATTGCTGTAAATTTTGTATATTTTCAAGAAATCTTTTCCAACATTCTCTTTGTCTTCAAAGATCATTTATTGACATTGTTGAAAAAACCCTTGTGTAGAAGCTATTTTCTCCTACACTCAAAAGAAAACTTCACTTTGCATTCATCCTTAATTCAAGAGAGAATAGGAGAGTTCATCTGTGAGTTAACTTTGTAAATGGTGAATATTTGTCTGTGTAAAAAGGGTAGAGAGGTTATTCCTTAACCTGTAAAAGGAAGTTTGTAACAGCTATTGATAGAGTGAAAGAAAAATCTTGACAAGGAGGTCAAGAAGAGAGGACATATGCAAGAGATTGGTCGAACCTCTATAAACTACTGAGTTTGTTGTTTTCTTCCCTTATCTCCTTTCAATTTATTGCACTACATTTTATTGATTATTCTTTGATTACTTGCAATTAGATTCAATTAAGTTTAAATTTACCATTATCTTTAGAAAACTGATTCACCCCCGCTCTCGGTAGAGCCAACAATATTTTTCACATCATCAAAGCTCCATAGCCACCTTTTATCTTCTTATCTAAGTGTCATCCTAGGTGGCCAACCCATATGAAGTCCGTGTGAAAACTTGTCATTATCTTTCAAGAGTGAATGAAGTGAAGCCAAGTGGCATGCTAAGTGGCAATGAGTGAGTTGTACTAAAAGATAAATTTGGTTGTTAAGGAAGATGTCTTCTAGTACACCCAATCTCACTCTACATGGGTGAGCTCAAATTTCTTCAAATTAACCTAATTTCTTCTAAAATTTATTTATCTGCACAATTAAAGAAAATTAATCAAATTAAGAGGAAATAAACATTTGTACGAGAGAATTAAAAAATAATCAAGGAAAATGAGCACATAAATAACTCCATCAGATAGAGTTATCATTAGAAAAACAAAGTTCAAAAAAGTATAAGAATGATTATATGATTCCCAATATGAACTTTGATTTTGATATGTTGCTTTTTCAACACAACATGTATTATGATTTGGTATCATGTATGTGGTTAATTTTGTACTTGTGTGATTAACTTTCTAGGCTTTATAGCTCATTCTCCATTGTTTCCATCATAGGTTGAGAGCAGGATTCGATTTGATCGATTTCAGTATCCAGCATCGAAGTTTCTGGCTTCGAGATACTCGCAGCATATAATTGGAATAACATTTTACTATCTAAATAACTTTATTTTTAGATATATTTGTAAGGCCCATAAATTTCTAGGCAAACTTATGATTTCCATGATGTACAGACAAGTTACACAATATATGAATCATAAGAATTGACTATTTTTAAGTTTTAAGTGTGGAAGAAATGCAAAATGAGTAGTGAAGCAATGGAATATGAGTTTACCTTTGAAAATCTATGAAAATTGCAGTTGGAACGCTGCAGAAGAATGGTAGATCGATCTCATTGAAAGGGAGATCGATCTCATTGCCTTGAAATGCAATGCCGAAGCATTTTCAAAAGGGAGATCGATCCCTCATTCAAAGCAGATCGATCTCTAAAAGATTTTGGCCAGCAAAGATCGATCTCTTCTCAAAGCCAGATCGTTCTTTAAGTGATTCTGCTTGGCCAAGATCGATCCCTTCTTCAAGAGGCAGATCGATCCCTCAACCTACATTATTGAATTTTGAAGGAGTTTATGTCACGACCCTTTTTATCCTTTTTAACCGAAAATCACTATAAATTTTTCGCATTTTCCTTTCCTTACCCGGTCGTCAACAAACTCACCACTACACAATTGAACTGTGAGTCAATAATTATCATCACTCATCATTCATTCTCAAATTAATCAAAAGAAGTGTCATTCATTTGAGAGTTAAGTTATACACTTATACATGACATGTTTTCTAACTTTTACATCTCCCACATTACAATACAAAATGACTACTGTGCCTTTACATGTTTAGATACAAAAAGAATCCCTATATGTATACCTTTAGGCGATGGAAGCAGAGGATGTCCAAAATACAATGCCTTAGTCCTCACTAGGTTGCTATGTACGCTCTGTAGAGAGGGGAAAATAGAGAGGGATGAGCAACCACATGCTCAGTAAGGCAATAATGCAAGCATGGTAGATAATTACTCTATCTACATGCTGATAATGTTATGCATAAATTGTTTATAATCGGAGCATGAGGAAATAAAACTATGCCACATGTATATACATATATCATGCATTGAAAATCATGTAAATAGGCATAAAACATGGAAATATCAACATGTAAAACCATCTCATGCTCAGTCTCATTAAAACTCATCACAAAAGGGAAATTCATTTAAGAAACACCTTTTTAAATTCATCTCTTTCTCAAACCACATTAAAATCCCATTACAATCATTTCTCTATCACAAATATCATTATCGTTTCTCAATCAAAATCCCACAAGGCTCGACCCCTCCCTCGAGTCTACCATGGACAATCACAATCACAATCACAATCATGTATAAAAACCATGTGGTACTATGTAATATCAGGTGAGACAGATCACTATATCTCAAGGACTATGTTGGCCAACTAGGTCATACATCATCCCAGACCACACGGATCTCGGTGTGTGGGGCATCATGCTGGAATGAAGGTGGGTTAGTTCTTCGCCAGACTTTTCAATCATCATCACAATCACGCGGTAAATCGTACTCCATGTGATATACACGGTACAACGTACTTTGCGGACCCATATCATGTTTGGGGGTGCTAGTCGTAGGTCTTATCTACCCTATACCACGTGTAATCGATATAGTCTCAAGTGCATGTGGAGTTTCTCGTATCCAACAGAGCCTCCCCACCCCTCCAGGGCTTAAGGATGTATGCTTAAGGATTCTACAGTAAGACAGCCTCCCCACCCTCTCTGGGTTTGAGGGTGTTATGCTTGTGGGTCTTGTTATCTTCACGGCCTATACATACCGCAATGTGAAAACCTGTGCGAGCTAATCTCTAGCACGATACATGCATCATAGATAAATCTCCTCATACGAACAATGCTCTAGTACGACATTTATGCATAAATTCATGAGAAAACCACGTACGAGCATATCTCCAGTACGATTATATGCATAAGAAAACCACTCAAAATCCACGTACGAGCAGAAGCTCTAGTACGGTTTATGAAACATCATCACAGTTTCAAATCAAGGTGTGAGCTAAGCTCCAGCACGTTTAATACATATGAAAATACTGAAATCCAGTGCAAGCGATACTCTAGCACGATTTAACTCACGTAAACATGTTAGGCGGCTCGTATTCAACCAAAACAATCTCCAAACCATGTTTAGCACCTCACATGTGCTATTTCACAAAAGCATTCAAACATTAGCCAACCTATCCGTTAATTTGTTCAAAACAAAGCAATGTGTTTACGTAAAACATCAAAACACGTGATTTATGCAATTATTAGCCTTACTATCCCTTTTTATAAAATCTACTTCAAAACCAAATCCCATACAATTACTTGCAGCTATTCACACATATCAACAATCATTTTCTTAAACAATCATGCAATTTACAATGCCCTATATTCACCCACGAGTTCAAAGTACAAGTAGCTATCTTTAAATACTCATAAAATTCCCTTACTTGGAATCGCTTCGCATGATTCCACTTCCTTAAAGCTGCTTACTTGTGTGGTTTAATCAGTCTCTAACGAACTCTCCGAAACTGCCCAAAATCGTATATCGCATCAATTTAGTCTAATACAACACAACTCTTACGTCTACTATAGTCGACTTGCCCTATAGTTTCCATTAACGCTCATAAGGCCTCATTTTATTGCTCTACTTATAACTCGAGTCTATTGATTCTTTTAGGCCTATTGATTCATACTAAATCGATGTTAAATCGATATTAAGCTCATAGTGTTCATATTTCATCACTTGCTTCACTATGGCATTTTGTCAAACACTACATGTACTCCTTTTCATAAATTCTCTAAACTCACAATGTAGCTCCATTTAGTCATCTTAAATCATTCTCATTACTTCAATAACAACTTAGCATAATCCCATAAATCACCAACTCATCAAAATCACATTTTCTCACACTAGATTCATTCTATTTTCTAGGTCACACTAGTTCCATCACATCCTAGGTAGTTTTAATCATAAATACACCACCCAATCAACTCACAATAGCAACTAAACAAACATGCATTTGACTTGGTGTATTAGAAACTCACCTATTTGGATTTCTTTCTTGCTCCAAAATAGAAATACACCTGCTCCTTCAATACAACAAATGTAGCTTCGATTCCAAAGTATGTTATTCTTCTCTTGGATATGAACAACTTTGTATCTAATGCTCTTTCCTCAAATCTTACTAAAAATGAGATGATTTAGAGAGAGAAAACTAGGTTTTTGGATTGGAAAATGGAAGAATGAGGTTGTTCCCGTGAAATGCAGATTTCATCTGCTCCCTTTTATAGAAATAACTTAATGAGATCGATCTGCATTGGGTGTAGATCGATCTGGTCTTATTAAATCCCTCATTTTCACGACATTTGAAGGCATGAGATCGATCTGTCGAGGGCTTGAGATCGATTTGCTTTAGTGAATAAGATCGATCTGCTTCAATGGGACATGATCGATCTGTTTCAGGCTAAGAGCTAAGGAGATCGATCTGGCATTCAAGGGAGATCATTCTGCTCCAACCCGAGAGCTAAGGAGATCGATTTGCATTATGTGAGAGATCGATCTGCCTCTTCCAACATGCTTGATTCTGCATTCTTCAGGCCATGAGATCGATCTTTCCATACTTGGAATCGAGCCGACCTTCATCTAACTTCATTTTTCTATAGATTTCCTCATTAAAATCCATATCCAATCACTTCAACATTCCAATTACACCTAGAACTTCAAAAATATATATTTCTTATGTTTCATACATAATTCAACTTGTTTGTACATCTTATAAATATATACATTGCACCAAAAATTAAGGGTCTTACAATCCCCCCTTCCTTCAAGGAATTTGGTCCTCCAAATTAGAACTAAGTTATCTCAAAACAACTCCGAGTACTTCTCTTGCATCATGCTTTCCAATTCTCATGTAGCTTCCTCCGGAGTGTGATATTGTCAAAGCACTTTCACTAAGGGGATCATTTTTTCCTTAACACCTTCTCTTTTCTTTTCAATATTCGAACTGGCTTCTCAACATATGTCATACTCTCATTGAGCTCCAATGGCTCATATCTTATCACATGTGTCAGGTCCGGGTGATACTTCCAAAGCATAGAGATGTTGAAGACATTATGAACATTTGCCAAGTCTGGTGGCAATGCCAACCTATACGCCTTATCTCCCACTCACTCCAAAATCTTGAAGGGTCTAATATATCTAAGGCTCAGCTTGCCCTTCTTACCAAATCTCATAATACCCTTCGAAGGTGAAACTCTTAGAAATACCGACTCACCCACATCAAACTCTAGTGATCTCCGTCGCTTGTCAGCATAACTCTTTTACCCACTTTAAGCTGTCTGTAATCTCTAACATATCAATTAGACGTCTTCAGATGCCTGCTGCACTAAGTCCTGAGCAAAAAATCTCTCTGTCACCAACCTCTTCTCATCCAATGGAGGATCGACATCTGTGTCCATACAGTGCCTTATAGGGTGCCATAACAATACTTGCATGATAACTGTTATTATAGGCGAACTCGACTAATGGTAGGTGATCATCCTAGGAACCTCTAAAATCCAGCACACATGCTCTCAACATATCCTCCAGGATCTGTATAGTCCTCTCTGACTGACCATTTGCATAAGGATGAAAAGCGGTGCAAAAACTTAAATGGGTCCCCATCCTTCCTAAAAATGTACCCAAAAATGGGAAGTGAAGCGGGCATCCCTATCAGATACAACGCTCACTGGAACACCATACAACCATACTACCTATCAAACATACAGGTTCGCCAACTGACTTAGAGTATCAGTAGCTCTCATAGTTAAGAAATGGGCTGACTTAGTCAATCGATCCACAATAACCCTTATGACATCATGACCTCTACGGGTCCTCGACAATCCCATCACAAAATTCATGGTGACATGCTCCCACTTCAATGTCGGTATTGGTAGAGGCTACAATAACCCTGCAGGCTTCTGATGCTCTACCTTCACCTGCTGACAAACGAGACACTTAGCGACATATTCAACAATGTCTCTTTTCATTCCAGACCACCAATAAACTTTCTGAAGGTTTTGATACATCTTGGTACTCCCCGAATGTATCGTGTACTTCGACTAGTGAGCCTTTGATAAAATCAGTCTCCTGATCTCAGGATCGTTGGGAACACATACTCTCCCTCTGAACCTCAATAAGCCATCTGTACTCAGCTCAAAATCAATACCCACACTTGCCTGTATCTGACTCAACCAATCGATACACTGTCAATCGCTCTGCTGAGCCTATCGAATACGACCAATCAACTCTGGCTTTAATCTCTTACTAGCCATGATATCCAATCTCGTTGATCAAGGTGGGGTTACATCCAAATTGAGGTTCGTAATTTATTCCAACAACTCATATTCTCGTACCATTATATAGACACTAACCTGAGGTTCTTCCTACTCAAGGCATCGGTGACTACATTCGCCTTGCCGAGGTGGTACATGATCTCACAATCATAATCTTTCAGGAGTTTGAGCCATCTCCTCTATCTCATATTCAACTCTTTCTACGAGAATAAGTACTTAAGGCTCTTATGATCTGTAAAAACTTAAAATTTCTCTCCATAGAGATAGTGGCGCCAGATTTTCAAAGCAAACACCACGGCTGCCAACTCCAAATCATGTGTCGGGTAGTTCCTCTCGTGATCTTTCAACTGTCTAGATCAATAGGCAACTACCTTCCCATCCTGCATAAGTACACAACCCAGTCCCTGGTGTGATGCATCCGTATACATCGAGAAACCTCCTGAGCTGGTAGGAATGGTGAGAACCGGAGCAGTGGTTAACCGACGCTTAAGCTCCTAAAAACTCCTCTCACATGCCTCATCCCACACAAACTTAACGTCCTTCCTCGTGAGGCGTGTCAATGGAGTAACTAGTCTGGAGAAACCCTCAACAAATCTCTGGTAATAACCTGTAAATCCCAAAAAACTTATGATCTCAGTAATATTCTTGGGCTGTTCCCACTGTACAACTGCTTCAATCTTGGATGGATCCACTGATACTCCATCCTTCGACACGACATGGCCCAGAAATAAAATCTGCTCTAACCAAAAGTTACGCTTGCTGAGTTTGGCATATAACTCTTTCTCTCGGAGGGTCTGCAGAACTATCCTTAAGTGTTCCTCATGATCTTCCTTGGACTTGGAATAAACCAATATGTCATAAATAAACATAATCACAAACTTGTCCAGGTATGGCTTAAACACATCATTCATCAATGCCATAAATGTTGCGGGGGCATTTGTCAATCCGAATGGCATAACCAAAAACTCGTAGTGGCCATAACAGGTACGAAATGCTGTCTTGGGTACTTCTCCACTCCGTATCCTCAACTGATGGTACCCAGATCGTAGATCTATCTTAGAGAAGACTTGTACTCCCTGAAGCTAATCCAACAAATCATCTATGCATGGAAAGAGGTATTTATTCTTAATGGTGGCCTTATTTAACAACCGGTAATCTATACACAGTCAGAGGCTTCCATCCTTCTTCTTTACAAACAGATGCGGTGCTTCCCAAGGTAAGACACTCGGTCTAATAAACCCCTTCTCTAGAAACTCTTGTAGCTGTTTCTTTAGCTCTCCCAACTCAATCGGAGCCATTCTATACGGTGGTTTAGCTATCGACTCGGTACCAGGCACTAACTCTATGCAAAATTCCAATTCCCTATCAGGAGGTAGCCTTGGTAAATCGTCCAGAAAGACATCAGGAAATTCGTAATTATGAGAATGCCTCTCAATTCCGGGTGTGCCTTAACAATGTCAACCACGTAGGCAATCAACCCTTCACATCATCCTTTCCATCGTTAGTAACATAAACCATCACATTAACATTCAAAAATAAACAAATGAATCCATCTCTCAAATATTATGGATTAAAATTATATTCTTTTCATTTATAGTAATCATGTTCTTTCATTTCATTTCACAAATCTTACAACATGATTTTCTATCTCGAGAAACATCAATGTTTTAGCATGATAATCTATAACAACATGATTGGCAGCAAACCAATCCATTCACAATATTACATTAAAATAATTTATATTCAACAAAATTAAATCGGCTTTCATTTCCTTTCCCTCTATCTTCAACTTACAATCCCTACATACATACTCAGTCAATTGACTATCATTCATGGGTGTGAAAATCATCAACATTTTATCCAACAATGTAGGTTTCACATGCTTCAACAATTTATGTGAAAAGAAGGTGATATGAAGGAATGCGTGGCACTAGGATCAAACAATACAAATGCTTCTAAATCAAAGATTTGGATGGTACCTTTACTCACATCCGTAGATGCGTCTGCAGTGTCCTGGTCCAGTGCATGCACTTGTCCTCTGCTCACACCCATTTCATGTTTCCCTTTTTCCTCAGCCGTAGCCCTCCTCCTTAGAGTAGCTGTCTCAACTAGAGCTCTCTCTGGCTCCTTGCCCTTCTGTGGGGTAGTCTCCATCATCTCGGGACAATACTTTGCTATATGTCCTGGTCTCTCACATCTGTAACACACTACAGGGGTCGTCGGACAAGACCAAGTCCTATGAATCTACCACATCTCCTACATCGCTCAGTAGTAGGACGTGGTCCTCCAATAATCATACCCCTCGGTGCAATCAAAGCTGGATATATGGGAGGTCTAGCAGCTCTCTCCTACACCTCCTTAATCTTTGGTCTCTTCTTGAAAAATCTCTGGCCCCCTCTCCTAGCCACTCTATCCATCCTGGATCTTTTTCGGTCCCTGTCTCTTCTGACACTAATCTTTCTAAGCTTGGAAGCATTCTTCTCGAAGTCTTACTCGCATAACTGTGTCCTGTGCACTGCCTCCTCATAAGTATGTATGTCAAATGGGGCTCGCTTAGTCCGGATGGACAATCTCAATCCATCAACGAAATTTTGAATCTTTCGAGTCTCACTACCCATCATATCCGAGTCATATCTCTCCAAAGACGTAAACTTTGACTCATACTCGTCAACTGAATGGTTCCCCTGAACTAGATTAATGAACTCCGTCCGCAATTTCCTTTGTGCGGTGGCTGGGATATATTGCCTCCTAAAGGCCTCCAAGAATATTTTCCATGTAATCTCGGAGTGTCTGGCCCTCAAAATAGCTTCGGTGGATCTCCACCAGTGCTCTGCCTCACCTTTCAGCATAAATACGACAAAAGCCACTTTCTCAGCTGATGTACATCTAAAAAATCGATACAATTTCTCCATCTCGTAAACCTGATCCTCAGTAATCATCAGGTCCTTTACCCCTCTAAACACTGGAGGTTTCAACTCCTAAAACTATCTCAATCTGCTCAAGTCGCAATCATAACCCAGGTCACTCTCGCTCGGCTGTGGAGCGATAGGTGAAGCTGTATCCTGTACTGGGGTTGTAACCGTCTCTATAGCCTGAGGTCTCTCTGCCTCTGCAGCTGCCTGTACAGTAGTAGTAGGATGCGCTGTGGGACCTCATCTATCACTGGCACCCAATGCCTGTGTGACTATCTCCACGAGGCTCTCTTTACTCTGCTCTATCTTAGCAAAGCGTGCCTCTGTATCCCTTGATCTCTCAGCAGGAACCTGTGGAGCCTGGTCGGTCTGTGGTTCAGCACGGCTCTCAGGCCTACCTCTATGGCCTCTAACACGCGCACCTGTCCTTCTACCTCGACGCATAACAGGCATACTGCCTAACTTCCTGTATCCATAATAATTTATTAGACTCAATCCATCATGGTATACACAGTTATATCTAAACAAAAGCACAGTAATATGGGGATGTGATTTTCCTACGTTTTATTATTGACTCACATTAGGCCAACTCAGCTTTAATACCAATCTCTGTCACAACCCCTTTTATCCTTTTTAACCGAAAATCACTATAAATTTTTCGCATTTTCCTTTCCTTACCCAGTCGTGAACAAACTCACCACTACACAGTTGGGCTGTGAGTCAATAATAATCATTACTCATCATTCATTCTCAAAGTAATCAAAAGAAGTATCATTCATTTGAGAGTTAAGTTATACACTTATACATGACACGTTTTCTAACTTTTACATCCCCCACATTACAATACAAAATGACTACTGTGCCTTTACATGTTTAGATACAAAAAGAATCCCTGTGTGTATACCTTTTGGCGATGGAAGCAGCAGATGTCTAAAATACAATGCCTCAGTCCTCACTGGGCTGCCATGTACGCTCTGTAGAGAGGGAAAAGTAGAGAGGGATGAGCAACCACTCGCTCAGTAAGGCAATAATGCAAGCATGGTAAATGATTACTCTATCTACATGCTGATAATGTTATGCATAAATCATTTATAATTGGAGCATGAGGAAATAAAACTATACCACATGTATATACATATATCATGTATTGAAAATCATGTAAATAGGCATAAAACATGGAAATATCAACATGTAAAACCATCTCAAGCTCAGTCCCATTAAAACTCATCACAAAAGGGAAATTCATTTAAGAAACATCCTTTTTAAATTCATCTCTTTCTCAAACCACGTTAAAATCCCATCACAATCATTTCCCTATCACAAATATCATTATCGTTTCTCAATCAAAATCCCACAAGGCTCGACCCCTCCCTCGGGTCTACCCTGGACAATCACAATCACACTCATGTATAAAAACCATGTGGTACTATGTAATATCAGGTGAGACAGGTCACTATATCTCAAGGACTATGTTGGCCAACTACGTCATAAATCATTCTAGACCACACAGATCTCGATGTGCGGGGTATCATGCTTGAACGAAGGTGGGTTAGTTCTTCACCAGACTTTTCAATCATCATCACAACCACGCGGTACAGCGTACTCCGTGTGCTATACATGGTACAACGTACTCCGCGGACCCATATCATGGTTGGGGGTGCCAACCGTAGGTCTTATCTACCCCATACCACGTGTAACAGATATAGTCTCAACTGCATGTGGAGCTTCTCGTATCCAACAGAGCCTCCCCACCATCAGAGCCTCCCCACCCCTCCATGGCTTAAGGATGTATGCTTAAGGATCCTACAATAAGAGAGCCTCCCCTCCTTCTCTGGGCTTGAGGGTGTTGTGCTTAAGGGTCTTATTATCTCCACGGCCCATACATACCACAATGTGAAAACCTGTACGAGCTAAGCTCTAGCACGATACATGCATCATAGATAAATCTCCTCGTACAAACAACGTTCTAGTACGACATTTATGCATAAAGTCATGAGAAAACCATGTACGAGCATAGCTCCAGGACGTTTCATACACAGAAAAATACTGAAATCCAGTGCGAACGACGCTCTAGCACGATTTAACTCACGTAAACACGTTAGGCGGTTCACATTCAACCAAAACAATCTCCAAACCGTGTTTAGCACCTCACATGTGCTATTTCACAAAAGCTTTTAAACATTAGCCAGCCTATCCGTTAATTTGTTCCAAACAAAGCAATGTGTTTTCGTAAAACATCAAAACACGTGATTTATACAATTATTAGCCTTACTATCCCTTTTTATAAAACCCACTTCAAAACTAAATCCCATACAATTACTTGCAGCTATTCACGCATATCAACAATCATTTTCTTAAACAATCATGCAATTTACAACACTCTATATTCACCCACGAGTTCAAAGTACGAGCAACTATCTCTAAATACTCACAGAATTCCCTTACCTGGAATCGCGTCGCGTGATTCCACTTCCTTAAAGCTGCTTACTTCTGCAGTTCGATCCGTCTCCAATGAACTCTTCGAAATTGCACAAAATCATATATCGCAACAATTTAGTCTAATACAACACAACTCTTACGTCTTCTATAGTCGACTTGCCCTATAGTTTCCATTAACGCTCATAAGGCCTCGTTTTATTGCTCTACTTATAACTTGAGTCTACTGATTCTTTTAAGCCTATTGATTCATACTAAATCGATGTTAAATCGATATTAAGCTCATAGTGTTCATATTTCATCACTTGCTTCACTATGGCATTTTATCAAACACTACATGTATTCCTTTTCATAAATTCTCTAAACTCACAATGTAGCTTCATTTAATCATCTTAAATCATTCTCATTATTTCAATAACAACTTAGCATAATCCCATAAATCACCAACTCATCCAAATCATACTTTCTCACACTAAATTCATTCTATTTTCTAGGTCACACAAGTTTCATCACATCCTAGGTAGTTTCAATCATTAATACACCACCCAATCAACTCACAATAGCAACTAAACAAACATACATTTGACTTGGTGTATTAGAAACTCACCTATTTGGATTTCTTTCTTGCTCCAAAAAGGAAATACACCTTGCTCCTTCAATACAACAAATGTAGCTTTGATTCCAAAGTATATTGTTCTTCTCTTGGATATGAACAACTTTGTATCTAATGGTCTTTCCTCAAATTTTACTGGAAATGAGATGATTTAGAGAGAGAAAACTAGGTTTTTGGATTGGAAAATGGAAGAATGAGGTTGTTCCCGTGAAATGCAGATTTCATCTGCTCCCTTTTATAGAAATAGCTTAATGAGATCGATATGGTCCTCTTAAATCCCTCATTTTCATGACATTTGAAGGCATGAGATCGATCTGTCGAGGGCTTGGGATCGATCTACTTTAGTGAATAAGATCGATCTGCTTCAATAGGACAAGATCGATCTGTTTCAGGCTGAGAGCTAAGGAGATCGATCTGGCATTCAGGGGAGATTGATATACTCCAACTCGAGAGCTAAGGAGATCGATCTGCATTATGTGAGAGATCGATCTGCCTCTTCCAACATGCTTGATTCTGCATTCTTCAGGCAATGAGATCGATCTCTCCTTGCTTGGGATCGATCTGGCCTTCATCCAACTTTATTTTTTTACACATTTCCTCATTAAAACCCATATCCAATCACTTCAACATTCCAATTACACCTAGAACTTCAAAAATATATATCTCTTATGTTTCATACATAATTCATCTTGTTTGTACATCTTATAATTATATACATTGCACTAAAAATTAAAGGTCTTACAATCCTCCCCTCCTTCAAGGAATTTGGTCCTCCAAATTAGAACCAAGTTATCTCAAAACAACTCTTGGTACTTCTCTTGCATCATGTTTTCTAATTCCCATGTAGCTTCCTCCAGAGTGTGATATTGCCAAAGCACTTTCACTAAGGGGATCCTTTTTGTCCTTAACACCTTCTCTTTTTTGTCCAATATCTGAACCGACTTCTCAACATATGTCATACTCTCTTTGAGCTCCAATGGCTCATATCTTATCACATGTGCCGTGTCCGGGTATACTTCCAAAGCATAGAGACGTGGAAAACATTATGAACATTTACCAAGTCTGGTGGCAATGCCAACCTATACGCCTTATCCCTCATTCACTCCAAAATCTCAAAGGGTCAGATATACCTAGGGCTAAGTTTGCGCTTCTTACAAAATCTCATAATACCTTTCGAAGGTGAAACTCTTAGAAATACCAACTCACCTACATCAAACTCTAGTAGCCTCCATCTCTTGTCAGCATAACTCTTTTGTCGGGTCTGAGCTGTCCGTAGTCTCTCACATATCAATTAGACATCCTCAGATGCCTACTGCACTAAGTTCAGAGTAAAAATCTGTCTGTCACCAACCTCTTCTCATCCAATGGGGGATCAACATCTGCGTCCATACAGTGCCTCATAGGGTGTCATCTCGATACTCACATGATAACTGTTATTATAGGCGAACTAGGCTAACGGTAGGTGATCATCCCAAAAGCCTCTAAAATTCAGCACACACGCTCTCAACATATCCTTCAAGGTTTGTATAGTCCTCTCTGACTGACCATCTGTCTGAGGATAAAAAGCGATGCTAAAACTCAAGTGAGTCCCCATCGCTTCTTAAAAATGTTTCCAGAAATAGAAAGTAAAGCAGGCATCCCTATCAAAAACAATGCTCACTGGAACACCATGTAGCCGTACTACCTCTTGAACATATAGGTTCGCCAACTGACTCAAAGTATCGGCAGCTCTCATAACTAAGAAATGGGCTAACTTAGTCAATCGATCCACATAACCCATATGACATCATGACCTCTAGGGTCCTCGACAATCCCATCGTAAAATCTATGGTGACATGTTCCCACTTCCATGTCAGTATCGATAGAGGCTGTAATAACCCTGCAAGCTTTTGATGCTCTACCTTCACCTGCTGACAAACGAGACACTTAACGACATATTCAGTAATGTCTCTTTTCATTTCAGACCACCAATAAACCTTTCGAAGGTTTTGATATATCTTGGTATTCCCCGGATGTATAGTGTACTTCGATGAATAAGCCTCTGATAAAATCAGTCTCCCAATCTTAGGATCCTCGGGAACACATATTCTGCCTCTGAACCTCAATAAGCAATCTGTACTCAACTCAAAATCAATACCCACACCTGTCTGTATCTGACTCAACCAATAGATACATTGTCGATCGCTCTATTGAGCCTGTCGAATACGGCCAATCAACTTTGGCTCTAATCTCATACTAGCCATGATATCCAATCTCTCTGATCCAGGTGGGGTTACATCCAAACTGAGGTTCGTAAATTGTTCCAACAACTTATGTTCTCGTACCATCATATAAGACACCAACTCGAGGTTCTTCTTACTCAAGGCATCGGCGACTACATTCACCTTACCCAGGTGGTACATGATCTTATAATCATAATCTTTCAGGAGTTCGAGCCATCTCCTCTATCTCATAATTAACACTTTCTGTGAGAACAGGTACTTAAGGCTCTTATGATATGAAAAAACCTAAAATTTCTCAACATAGAGATAGTGGCGCCATATTTTCAAAGCAAACACCACGGCCGCCAACTCTAAATCATGTGTCGATTGACAGAGAGATGGAGTTTTGCATAGAGTTGACTCTTGGTACAGAGCCGATATCTAAACCACCGTATAGAATGGCTCTGATTGAGTTAGAGGAGCTAAAGAAGCAGTTGCAAAAGTTGCTAGAGAAGGGGTTTATTAGACCGAGCGTTTCACCTTGGGGAGCTCCAGTTCTGTTTATGAGGAAAAAGGATGAGAGCCTTCGACTGTGCATAGATTACTAGTTGTTGAATAAGGTTACCATTAAGAACAAATACCCCATTCCATGCATCGATGATCTGTTGGATCAGCTTTGGAGAGCATAAGTCTTTTCTAAGATAGATCTGCGATTTGGGTACCATCAGTCGAGGATATGGAGTGGAGATATACCCAAGACAGCATTTCAAACCCGTTGTGGCCACTATGAGTTTTTGGTTATGCCATTCAGATTAACGAATGCCCCCGTAGCATTTATGGCTTTGATAAACGATGAGTTCAAGCCCTACCTGGACCAGTTTGTGATTGTGTTTATCGATGATATATTGGTTTATTCCAAGTTCAGGGAAGATCATAAGCAGCATTTGAGGATAGTTCTGCAGACCCTCCGGAAGAAGGAATTATATGCCAAACTCAGTAAGTGTAACTTTTGGTTAGAGCAGATCTCATTTCTAGGCCATGTTGTATCAAGGGATGGGGTATTAGTAGATTCATCCAAGATTGAGGTAGTTATTCAATGGAAACAGCATAGGACAGTCACTGAGATCATAAGATTTTTGGGATTGACAGGTTATTATCGAAAATTTGTAAAGGATTTCTCCAGACTAGCTGCTCCGTTGACACGTCTCACGCAGAAGGATGTTAAGTTTGTGTTGGATGAGAGAAGTTTTCTGAAGCTTCAGTGTCGATTGAACTTTACTCCGATTCTCACCATTCTTACCAGCTCATGAGGTATCTCTATGTATACGGATGCATCACACCAAGGACTGGGTTGTGTACTTATGCAGGATGAGAAGGTAGTTACCTATAGATTCAGACAGTTGAAGGATCACGAGATGAGCTATTTGACTCACGATTTAGAGTTGGTGGTCATAGTGTTTGTGTTGAATATATAGCGTCACTATCTCTATGGTGAGAAGTTTCAGGTATATACGGATCACAAGAGCCTTAAGTATCTGTTCTCAACAAGAGCTGAACATGAGACAGAGAAGATGGCTCGAGCTCTTGAAAGATTATGATTGTGAAATCCTGTATCACCCGGATAAGGTGAATGTAGTTACCGATGCCTTGAGCAGGAAGAACCTCAGGTTGGTGTCTTATATGATGGTTCGAGAACACGAGTTATTGGAGTAGCTCGCGAACTTCAGTTTGGATGTAGCCCACCTGATACAGAAAGATTTGATATTGTGGCTAGTTTGAGATTGGAGCCAAAGTTGATTAGTCATGTTCGACAGGCTCAACAGAGCGATCGAAGGTGTACCGACTAGTTAAGTCAGGTACAGACAGGTATGGGTACTGATTTTGAGCTGAGTACAGATAGATTATTGAGGTTCAGGGGCAGAGTATGTGCTCCCGAGGATCCAGAGATTAAGAGATTAATCTTATTTGAGACTCACCCGTCTAGGTATACGATACATCTGGGGAGTACCAAGATGTATCAAAATCTTTGAAAGGTTTATTGGTGGTCTGAAATGAATAAAGACATTGTTAAGTATGTCACTAGATGTCTCGTCTGTCATCAGGTGAAGGTAGAGCATCAAAAACCTACAAGGCTATTGCAGCCTCTACCGATACTGACATGGAAGTAGGAGCACATCACCATGGATCTTATGATGGGTTTACCAAAGACCCGCATAGGTCATGATACCATTTGGGTGATTATGGATTGGTTGACGAAATCAACCTATTTCATAGCTATGAGAGCTACCGATACTCTGAGTCAGTTGGCGAACTTGTATGTTCGAGAGATAGTTCGGTTACATGGTGTTCCAGGGAGCGTTATTTTTTATCGAGATGTCCGCTTCACTTCCCATTTTTGGGAACATTTTCAGGAAGCGATGGGGACCTAATTGAGTTTTAGCATCGCTTTCCATCCTCAGACAGATGGGCAGTCAGAGAGGATTATACAGACTCTGGAGGACATATTGAGAGCATGTGTGCTGGATTTTAGGGGATCCTAGGATAATCACCTACCGTTGGTCGAGTTCGTATATAATAAAAGCTATCATGCGAGTATCGGGATGGCACCATATAAGGCACTGTATGGACGCAAATGCCGATCCCCTATTGGATGAGAGGAGGTTGGTGACAGACATATCTTTGCTCTCGATTTGGTGAGACAGGCATATGAGGATGTTCAGGTAATATGTGAGAGGTTACGGACAGCTCAAAGCCGACAAAAGAGTTATGCTGACAGGAGATGAAGACCCTTGGAGTTTACTGTAGGCGAGTCAGTATTTTTATGAGTTTCTCCCTCGAAAGGGATTATGAGGTTCGATAAGAAGGGTAAGTTGAGCCCTCGGTTTATCGGGCCCTTTGAGATTCTGGAGAGAGTGGAGATAAGGCTTATAAGTTGGCATTGCCGCCAGAGTTAGCAAGTGTTCATAATGTATTCCACATCTCTATGCTTCAGAAGTACCACTCAGACTCGGCACATGCGATAAGATATGAGTCATTAGAGCTCAATGAGAATATGTTGTATGTTGAGAAGTCGGTTCAAATATTAGTTAGGAAAGAGAAGGTGTTGAGGTTGAACATGATTCCCTTAGTGAAAGTTCTTGGTAATATCACACTCCGAAGGAAGTTACATGAGAGTTGGAGAGTATGATACAAGAGAAGTACCCGGAGTTGTTTTCAAGCTGACTTGGTTCTAATTTAGAGGACCAAATTTCTTGAATGAGGAGAGGAATGTAAGGCCTGCAAATTTCTATGTAAACTTATGATTTCCATGATGTACAAACAAGTTACACATTATATGAATCATAAGAATTGGCTATTTTTAAGTTCAAAGTGTGGATGAAATGCAAAATGAGTAGTGAAGCAATGGAATATGAGTTTACCTTTGAAAATCTGGGAAAATTGCAGCTGGAACGCTGTAGAAGAAGGGCAGATCAATCTCATTGCAAGGGAGATCGATCCCATTACCTTGAAATGCAATGCTGAAGCATTCTGCAAAAGGGAGATCGATCCCTCATTCAAAGCAGATTGATCTCTAAAGGATTCTGGCTATCAAAGATCGATCTCTTCTTAAAGCCAGATCAATCTCTAAGTGATTCTGCCTTGCCAAGATCGATCCCTACCAATAAGCAAATCGATCCCTTCTTCAAGAGGCAGATCGATCTCATCCAAACAGGCAAATTGATCCCCCCAGCCTATATTGTCAAATTCTGAAGGAGTTTAAGTAAGGGAAGATCGATCTCTACCCTTGGAGATTAATCTCATAATGAAATTACTATAAAAGAGACCCGACTGTCGAGCCTTCTTCTGTAGAAATCCTAAAACTTTCCATTTTAACTAAAACAACATAGTTTTCTCACTCTAGGATATCCTTATCTTCTAAAAAGATTTGAAGAAAAGCTATTTGAGCAAGTTGATCCTAATGAGGAAGATAACAACATAGTCAAAGATTGGAAGCTGAAACTTTGGATTGAAGGGGCAAAGGGGTTTTCTCCCAAATTTGGCAAAAAGGAGAAAAAGTCAAGCTAGGTAAGATTTCTATACACCAACTTCAAGTATGATAATTTAGACATTTTGATGAGTTGATTGGTGTATATATTGTTGATCGAGATTATCTAAAACAGGGTGAAACCCTTATGACCTAGAATGAGTTTAGTGTGAGAAAGTGAGTGAAAGTTTATAGGCATGGATTAGATGAAGATTAGAGCATGAATTAATGTTATTAAGCATGTAGAAATGATTATGAGATAGTTTTGTCAAATACATATGTTGAAATGGATGATAATTGAAAATGGGCTTAAGAAGTGTGTGCGAAAATGCAATAGTGAAAGAAATGATGAACTTTAGGCATTGTAAGACTAATGTCGACCCAATATGAACCCAATAAGTCGAGTCGACTATAAGAAACGTAAGAATTGTATTATTTTGGGTTAAATTGATGTGATAAGTAATTTCGTGCAGCTTTGGAGATTTCATTGGGAGCGAATAGGCTTGCATGATCGAGCAGCTCTAAGGAAGTGGAATTACTCGATGCAATTCCAGGTAAGGGAATTTTGTGAGTATCTAGAGATAGTTACACGTATTTTGAGGGTGTTTATAGGGCTTTATAATTGCTTGGTTAACTAGAAAAGAAATAATGATTTGTGCGAACAATTTCGGATATAAATGATTTTGGTTTTGGAAGTGAATCTTACAAAAAAGGGTAGTAAGGCTAATAACTGCATGAATATCATGTTTTGATATTTTTATGAAATACATTGCTTCGGTTTAAGCAAATTTATGGATAGGCTGGCTATTGACTTCATAATTTATAAAATAGCACGAGTCATGTGCTAACTTTGATTTTGAGTGTGTTTTGTTGAAATAAAGCCGCCTATAAGATTTATACGAGTTTAATTGTGCTAGAGCTTTGCTCACACAGGATTTTGATGTTTTAATATGCATGAAATGTGATGGAGCCTAGCTTGCACCATATTTTGAGTTATGATGTTTTACAAGTAGTACTGGAGCTTTGCTCATACGTGGGTTTCCATTGATTTTCTTATGCATATAACCGAATTGGAGCTATGCTCGTACGTGATTTCCTCATTATTTACTATGCATAAATCCATACTAAAGCGTTGCTTATATGAGGGTATTTACTGATGATGCATGAAATCGTGCTAGAGCTTTGCTCGCACTGGGCTTTTCACACTGTGATATGTAATGAGTTGTGCTAGATGCCTCATGTAAACTTTGTGTCACACGGATGAGATGCTCGCGCAAGCCGTGTTGGATGCCTCATGTAGACTGCTAGTCATACGGATGAGATGCTCGCATGTGCACTTGAGACTGAGTAGGTTATACATGGCATGAGGTAGATAAGACCTACAGCACGCACCCCCAACCATGATATGGGTCTGCGGAGTACATTGTACCATGTAGATCACATGGAGTATGTTGTACCACGTGGTTGTGATGTTGATTTAAAAAGTCTAGCGATAGGATTAACCCATCTCCGTTCCAGCATGATACCCCGCAAACCGAGAACCATATGGTCTAGGATGATAATAACATAGTTACCCAACAAAGTCCTCGATTATATAGTGACCATCTGTCTCACATGACATCACATGGCTTTGTCTACTGAGCATGATATGTATTGTCCAGGGTAGACTCGAGGGAGGGGTCGAACCTTATGGGATGTTTTTAAAGGAATGATATACTATATGTGAAGAGTTTTTATAATGTTTTGACAAGGTGTTAAACCTTGAGGGAATGATTTATGACGAAATCCATGATTTGAGATGGAACTGAAGAATTTTATTATGATGAGCATGAGAGGTTTTACATGATAATTTTCCATGTCTAGATGCCTAGTTCCATGTTTTCATTACGTGATATATGTATATACATGGGGCATAGTTTTAATATTTCCTCATGCTCGGAATATAAATGATTTATGCCATGACATTATAAGCATGTAGATAGTGTAGTTATCTACCATGCTTGCATTATTGCCTTACTGAGCGTATGGTTGCTCATCCCTTCATTTTTCCCTCTCTATAGAGCGCACACAGTAGTCTAGTGAGAGATTGAGGAGTTGTATCCGGATATCGGCTGCTCTCCATCGCAAAGAGGTATATACATATGAAATCTTTTTGTATCTAAACATATAATGACACATTAATGCTTTTGAATTGTAATATGGGGGATGTAAGTGTCATTAAACTTGTATAATTATAGAACTTAAACTCTCAAATGTATGTGTTTGCTCTTGATTAATTGAAAGATGAATGACAAATTATGATTAATATTGACTCATAACCCAACTGTGTGGTGGTAAGAATGTTCACGGCCGGGAAAAGAAATGGAAATGCGAAAAATTTATAGTGATTTTTCGATGAAAAAGATGAAATGGGGTCGTGACAATATTTGTACCAATACTTAGGATGAGATGTGTATAATATTAACGTTACGCCCCAATTTACGAGGCAATATGGTTAGACTACGAGTCGATAATAGATCAGAATAATAAATCCACATATTCAATTTTATTTCTTAGTAACAAATTTAAACAAAACTAATGGCAATACTTTCCAATTAAATCAATGTAGTTGTTCTTTTACAAAATATTCATGTTCACATTCCCCAAACACATTTACATATACATTATTGAACTTACAAAATTTAGATACAAAATAGATATCTATACTGGGTATACCTTTAACGCAGAAAAATACTTTGCTAACGTATAGCTGTGTAAAATAATTCAACTTATAAAGGCGGTCTCAGCTACTGATGAAGCTTTGTGAAGAAAAGTAAGGGGTGAGCTCAATGTGTTCAGTAAGAAAAACACGCGGCAGGTAGATAAATACACTATCAATATATATATATATGCCAAAATAGGAATTCTCATGTAAATATACAGATAATTTGGCAAAATCAATAATACTAGAGTCGAAATTCGAAAACAGCATCAATATCAATAGTATAAACAGTTTACTGTACTAAATACATGATTCTGAAACTTCAAGTAGTAGAATATACATTTTCCACAAAATATTACAGTTCTTACGATCAATCCAGTACATTAAATAGACAAGACAATGCAGAACATGCTATATCAAAATTCAAAATGACAATTGGCCAATGTCGGTGACTCCGGACATCATTGATCAGGTGTACAAGGATGTCAATCATCGTGAGAGTGGTCAGCTACCCTAACAGCTCGCAGAACAGAACTTCCAAAGACCAAAAAAACAAGGTACATAGTACTCACATGCATGTCGCACGGTACATCGTACTCCGTGGACCACAAAAACAGAATCAATATAGTAGATAGTAATAGTGTATCATGATTTAACTATCACCATTGTCTCAAAATCTGTGCGAGTTGGACCGTGCGACACACGGTTATCACGCGCTCAAGCACATATCCTCAGTATCACTTATAAGCAAATCATATTTCATTAAAATCAATTGTAAATTCAGTTCGGTAAAAATATCACATTTCAAAAAGAGGCTAATTCACCTTTTTCGGTTAAAAATACCAGTAAACGTTCTATGGAGATTAAAATCGAGATTTTTCGATTTAAAACAATAATTCAAGCTATATCGAAATCTATATAAGTAAATTAAATTTATAACAAAGTTAGGTGATAATTCTATATTTTTTAGAATTATTTGTGCTTAATTTCCTAATTAATTATTTAAATCCCCAATTTATTTTGTTAATTATCCCCTTTATTTAATTAAAATTCTCATGTTTGCAGATAAATTAAATCCGGATGAATTTTGAATATTTCAGTAGAAAATGGATCGAAATTTGGCTAAAATCGAGATTGAACCATGCAGACAACACGAGCCATGCCACCTAGCACATCCAATTGGACAGAAAGACAGATGACATGGAAATATCTTTTCAAAGAGCCAATGATGTGAAGACAAGTGGCCAAACAATGTCAACTCATCTAGGATGGAAAAATTTCAATTATACCCATTAGTTTGTGTATAAATAAGACATGGATGGCAATTGAAAAACAATGTAAGTAGGAGTATGGAATGTAATGTAGTGTAAGTTAGGAGTAGTGTTAGTGTAGAAGTAGTTAGAGTAGCTTAGTTAGATTAGTTTAGTTTTTATTTTTAGAAGCTTTTCCCGAAAACCATTTCCAACTTTATTGTTCATTCATCTTCATTTTATGAAAAAGTTTGTTTCATTGTTTAGTTTTCTTGGTATTTCATTAGCAATCACTTTCCATCTTTTTCATGCTCTCGGTTTGGTAAAAATTAGCTCTTTCATTTTTTAAGTTTTATTTCCATAGATTATATTTTCTAGTTCAGCTCTCGATTTCCCTTAAATACTTGTGTTTTTGTTTTGATCAATTTTTACTTTTTTTGTTCTTGCTCTCGGTTTACTCTCTTGGTACATTCGTTGTTTGCCGATGGTTAGTGACAAAGATATGGTAGACTGTTCGGTGTAGAGTTTCAAGAGGGGCATGGTTTCATTCTCAGCAGCAAGTCTAACTTCATTTTCAGTATCTGTTGTGTTCTTAGTTGTTCTCGATTTCAGCCTACGTAAATCATCCATTTTCAGTTGCCTTAGACCACTACATGTGCACTACCCCTTTGCAATGCTGTGATTTGTTTTATGATAACTGACGGATTGCAGACCAAGCCTGGACATTTGTTTGGAAGAAGCTCAAGACAATTTTCCTCCTCTGTTCTCCCATGTTCCACGTTTCATTCACTGTTCATTTGCTTAGAGTAGTTCATTTTGTTTTATTCCAGTCTTCACTAATTGTCTGCTGTCATTGTTATGGGTTGGTTGCTGCGCAGAAGATGAAGGAAGGCTGCTGCTGGTGCTGCTCGGTTCTGCAGCTGAAGGAATAGCACGCAGTGTTGGCATTAGCTGTTGAGATACTGCAGATGCTGCGTGTGAGCTGGACATGCGAGGCAGAGCAGCAACAGCAGAAGCCGGACATGCCTTCAGTACCAGTAACCTGAAGCAGCAGAGAGCTGGATAGATCGAAAGAAGCAGGACATGCCTTTAGTAGCAGCTGGAGTTGGTAGAAGCAAGAGCAGGAGCCGAGGATGTGTAGAGTAGGTCTGGGCAAGCTGGCGTGTGGAGCTTGGTTGCTGATGAATGAAACTTGATGTGCTGGAGTTGCAGGACTGGAGCTGAGCATGGAACCGAGCAGAGTTGGTGAAAGTTGTTGAACCGAGAACAAGATGGACAGCAGCACCTGGAGAACAAAATGAATGAAGCAAACCGAGAAGATATGCACAGTGCAATCGGGACCATTTGTTTTGCAATTTGCTTAAGGCCATGTTTGGCCATGTCATTTTAATCATGTTGCTATAGTTTAATGCATTTTTAGTATTTTCATGCATTTGTTAGTTGTTAGTTAGTTAGTTTAGTCAATTAAAATGGTAGGTTAGTTTTAATATTTTTGCATATTAATTTAATTTTTAGTTAGTAGTCAATTTTATATTATATGTTTAGGATTTTATTTTGGTTTAGTATTTTATTAGTTGTATTTAGAATTAATTTAGATTTAATGTGTTTCATGCATTTTTAATTTAGTCTTCATTTTTATTAGATTTTTAGTTTAGATTAATTTGCATTTTTATTAATTAGCTTAATTACATGCATATTTTATTTTAGGTTAGTTTAATTGTAGTTTAATTAACCTTGTTTTGTTATTTTCATATTTGCATTTTAATTGCGTTATTGAATTTTTAATTGTTTTAATTATTTTTGTAGGTTTTTGCTTTTAATTGCTCGGAGCACTGTAAGTAAATTTTGCTCAGTTTTATTTTGTTCTTATTATTTTATTACTTTCCAGTATTTTTAATTTTAGACTTAGTAGATCACCCACCTTAATTTCATAATTTGCTAGAATATACTTAGGGTAAGATTAACCGGTAGTTAATAAGGCTAACCAACTTCTTTGAGGGACGATAACTCGGGACTCAAATCTTATTATTATTTGTACGACCCGTGCACTTGCGGACAATACCTTCAGGGTGTGCCAAGTTTTTGGCACCGTTGCGAGGGAAGTTTTAATTAGTCGTTAATTAATATCGATGAAATTATGCTTAGGTGTAATTTCTAGCTTGTAAATATTTAGGTTGTAAATATTTAGAAGTTTAATCTAGATTAGTTAATTGAAAAATTAAAATTAAAAAATTAAAAAATTAAAAAATTAAAAAAAATTCTAAGGACTTTTTAATGATTGGATGCGTAAAGCCAGAAATTATGATTGCTTTCCTTTAGATCCTAAAATTGAACGAAAACTTAGAAAAATTCGAAAGGATTCTAGGAAATTAGTAGCTCCACTGTAATTCACCATGGCAGAAAATAGGGAAATTAGGACCGTTGGAGATTATGCAATGCCGACTATTGGAGGTTATTATATCGGCATTAGGCCACCAGCTGTCCCTGCGAACAATTTCGAAATTAAGCCTACAATCCTTCAGATGATCCGACTTCTTTACAGTTCAGTGGGCTTCCGCACGATTACCCACATGCTCACCTTGGGTAATTCCTGGACTTGTGCAACACGTTCAAACACAATGGATTATCTGATGATGCGCTTAGGCTTAGATTATTCCCCTTCTCACTTAGGGATAGGGCGCGACACTAGTTAACCTCCTTGCCTCCAGGATCTATTTCTACATGGGACGAGTTAGCCCATCAATTTCTAGCTAAGTTTTTCTCTCCCTCTAAAATGGCCCAACTCTGTAGTGATATATTTTCCTTTACCCAGTTTGACTCAGAATCTCTTTATGAAGCATGGGAACGATATAAGGAACTTCTTAGGAAGTGCCCTCATCATGGTCTACCTTTGTGGCTGCAAGTCCAGACCTTCTACAACGGACTTACAAGCCAAAATAGGACCATCGTTGACGCTGCTGCGGGTGGAGCCTTGATGTGCAAAACAGAAGAGGAAGCTTACGAGCTTTTAGATGAGATGGCGGCTAACAACTATCTATGGTCCTCGGAGAGGCAATTGCCAAAGAAGTTGACGGGTATTTATGTGCTCGACACACTATCTACCTTGACCTCTCAAATCGCTAACCTTATGAAGAAGGTAGAGTCGCTCAGTACCCAACATAATCCATCCACCAATCCTAACCCTGTGTTTTCTGTCCAAAGTCCTTTTCTTTCCTGTGAGCTGTGTAGTGGTACCCACACTGTAGATAGGTTTCTGCTTAACTTAGAATCGGTTCAGTATGTTGCTCCACTTCAGAAGCAACAGAACAACCCCTTGTCAAACACCTATAATCCAAGGTGGAGGGACCATCCTAACTTTTCATGGAGCAAAAACCAAGGGCAAACTTCTAGCTCTAGATCTGTAGGACCCCCTAGTTTTCAAGCTCCACTAGTTCAGGTACTACCACAACATCCATTTCCATACCATCAACCATCCCCTCTTCAATTTCAGAATAATCCACCTCACTTCCATCAACCACCACCACCGCCATAACCTATACGACCACAACTTTACCATACACCAGCAGCTGAGAAGAAGCCCTCGCTTGAGGAAATGTTCTCAACGATCCTGCAAAATCAAGCTACTTCAATTAAGAACTTAGAGGTTCAGGTAGGACAAATAGCAAATGCTCTTAGCCAACGTCCTCAAGGGACCCTTCTTAATAACACTGAAACTAATCCTATTAGGCAAAGGGAGGGTAAGGAACATGTAAAATCCATCATCCTTAGGAGAGGCAAAGAGCTAGAGGAGCCACAAGTTAAGTCCAATCTTGTTGAGCCCATAGTTGAAGAACTCACAAGTCCCAAAGAAGCAGCTCATAAAGAGCAGGAACCTAAAGATCAGGCTGCAATGGAATCAAAGCTAGGCGCTTCTTCATCTATCCCTTCTTCTACTTCACAGCCTTCCTCGTACTCTGCTGCTACACCTGTTACCACTACATCCCTTCTAGTTAGATCACTAGTATCTTTTCCTCAGAGGTTCCAAAATCAAAAGCTAGAGCAATAATTCACCAAATTTCTAGAGGTTTTTAAGAAACTTCACATTAACATTCCTTTCGCAGATGCCTTAGAGCAAATGCCAAGTTATGTGAAGTTTTTTAAGGATATCCTCTCTAGGAAAAGAAGATTGGAAGATTATGAGACTGTGGCCTTAACTGAGGAATGTAGTGCCATTATCCAGAGAAGATTATCCCCAAGCTCAAGGATCCCGGGAGTTTTACGATACCATACACTATTGGAAATTTATTCTTTGGTAGCGCCCTGTGTGATTTAGGAGCTAGTATAAATTTGATGCCTTTGTCTATCTATCAGAAGTTAGGAATAGGGGATGCCAAGCCCACCACAATGACCCTTCAGTTGGCTGATCGATCAATTAAATATCTGAAGGGGGTCATTGAGGACGTGCTAATTAAGGTGGACAAATTTGTCTTCCCTGCGGATTTTATCGTGTTAGACATGGAAAAAGACAGGGAAGTCCCCATTATACTAGGCAGACCTTTCTTAGCAACTGGTAGAACCTTAATTGATGTACAAAAGGGGGAGTTAACTATGAGAGTCTTAGATCAGGAGGTGATATTTCATGTTTTCAAACCTTTGAAGCTCCTTGATGACTCTCAAGAGTATTTTAAGATGGATATTAAGGAGGATATAAGGCTTAAGCACAAGAAATCTGAGAGAAAGAAGGAAGTAGATAGAGCTAAGGAGGAGTTAACTATCAATATTCTAACACCACTCTGGATGACCCCCCTACTCTTCGCCCTGCTGTTGAGTGTTGTTTTCTTCAGCTGCATTTGAAGTGCCTGTGTTTTTATTTTCACTTTGTATATAGTTCTTTTTCTTTTTCTTTTTTGTTGTTTCTTTCTTTGTTTGTGTTGCAGATTTCTTTTCTAGCATTACGTTTTCAATCAAGCTTCAGTTATTCATCATCAGAAAGGGGAGTACTCTGTTCTTGAGCTTAAATTCTTGTATTATCTGCACACTGAAGACACTGTGCACTTTAAGTTTGGGGGAGGGGATATCACTTGAGCAATTTTGTGAAAAATTAGAAAAATTTTCAAAATTTTTTCAAAAATCTGAGAAAGAATTTTCAAAATTTTTTCGATAATATGAGCTTAAATTGTTTGATTTTGGGATGATTTAGTGCTTAGCATGTAGTTTTCCCATATTCCGATGAGTTGACCCCATGATTTAGTCTGACTTTGATTAACTGAGAAGCATGATTATAGGAAAAGCATGAAGTTGAATTCTTGAATTTGTCTTAATTCTTATCGTGTTTGCCTCATCTTATGCACATGTCATGTCATGAATCGGTATATTTATTTAGAGAAAGCTTATGTGGACATAGGTTTGCATATGTTTAATTGATTTTGTGCACATATTCTAGAATTTGTTTGATTTAATCTCGAGGCGAAATATTAGATCACACTCAATTAGAGAAGTGATTTAGGCCATCTTTGGATCGTTTGAGCTTTTCTAGCCATCCTTGTACATATTTTACCCCTAGTAACCCATCTGGGCCAAATAAATTCTTCTCTGTAAATACACCTGCAAAATTTTCCTTAGCTTAAATACTTTTTTTCTCTATCCCTTACCCTGAAAGCATGAAAAGTCATTTGGATATATTATGAGCTATATGGGTATTAAGTGATAGTGAAGGAGTATGTGAAAAAAAATGAAAAAGAAAAGAAGAAAGAAGAAAAATACAAAAATAGAATAAAACGTTTAGTGAAATAAATAAGTTTGAGGGAAATGATTTGAGCTCTTACATTAAGATCCTATAAGTAATGCATGTTAAGGGGTAATTAAACCTAAATCGACTTTATCATACCTTAGCCCCGACCTTACATTACAAGCTTAATGAAGTCATATTAATCTTTGATTAAGTGTGACTACATTAATGGAGGGAGAAGTGAAAAGCAAACTTATGGGAATGATCACATGTCATTGACTTTGCATTCACTGTGTTTGCATAATCTGATCCGGATAATGTACTGTGAAGTGACTTTGACATTTTTCACACACTCACGAGGAGTCTAATTTAGGTTAGGACTTATGATTGAATGAGTCTGAATTTTGGACTTGTAATTGTGAGTCTTTAAGATCATAGTTTGTACTTTTTCTTTGAGGATGATATTGGAGAAATTATTGTGTTTAGTACTTGTCATTCCCATAATTATTTTCTTTTGCTTGAGGACAAGCAAAAGCTCAAGTTTGGGGGTATGATAATTCTTTATTTTTTAGAATTATTTGTGCTTAATTTTCTAATTAATTATTTAAATCCCCAATTTATTTTGTTAATTATCCCCTTTATTTAATTAAAATTCTCATGTTTGTGGATAAATTAAATCCGGATGAATTTTGAATATTTCGGTAGAAAATGGACCAAAATTTGGCTAAAATCGAGATTAGACCACGCTGACAACACGAGCCATGCCACCTAGCACATCTAATTGGATAAAAAGACAGATGACATGGAAATATCTTTTCAAGGAGCCAATGGTGTGAAGACAAGTGGCCAAATAACGCCAACTCATCTAGGATGGAAAAATTACAATTATACCCTTTAGTTTGTGTATAAATAAGACATGAATGGCAATTGAAAAACAATGTAAGTAGGATTAGGGAATGTAATGTAGTGTAAGTTAGGAGTAGTGTTAGTGTAGAAGTAGTTAGAGTAGCTTAGTTAGATTAGTTTAGTTTTTATTTTTAGAAGCTTTTCCCGAAAATCATTTCCAACTTTATTGTTCATTCATCTTCATTTTATGAAAAAGTTTGTTTCATTGTTTAGTTTTCTTGGTATTTCATTAGCAATCACTTTCCATCTTTTTCATACTCTCGGTTTGGTAAAAATTAGCTCTTTCATTTCAAGTTTTATTTACATAGATTATATTTTCTAGTTCTGCTCTCGGTTTCCCTTAAATACTTATGTTTTTGTTTTGATCAATTTTTACTTTTTTTGTTCTTGCTCTCGGTTTACTCTCTTGGTCCATTCGTTGTTTGCCATTGGTTAGTGACAAAGATATGGTAGACTGTTCGGTGTAGAGTTTCAAGAGGGGCATGGTTTCATTCTTAGCAACAAGTCTAACTTCATTTTCAGTCTCTGTTGTGTTCTTAGTTGTTCTAGGTTTCAGCCCACGTAAATCATCCATTTTCAGTTGAAGCCTTAGACCATTACATGTGCACTACCCCTTTGCAATGCTGTGATTCGTTTTAGGATAACTGACGGATTGCAGACCAAGCCTGGACGTTAGTTTGGAAGCAGCTTGGGACAACTTTCCTCCTCTGTTCTCCCCTGTTCCTCGTTTCATTCACTGTTAATTTGCTTAGAGTAGTTCATTTTGTTTAATTCCAGTCTTCACTAATTGTCTACTATCATTGTTATGGGTTGGTTGCTGCGCAGAAGATGAAGGAAGGCTGCTGCTGGTGCTGCTCGGTTCTGCAGTTGAATGAATAGCACGCAGTGTTGGCATTGGGTGTTGAGATACTGCAGATGCTGCGTGTGAGCTGGACATGCGAGGCAGAGCAGCAACAGCAGAAGTCGGACATACCTTCAGTACCAGCAACCTGAAGCAGCAGACAGCAGAAAGCTGGATAGATCAAGAGAAGCAGGACACGCCTTTAGTAGCAGTTAGAGTTGGTAGAAGCAGGAGCAGGAGCCGAGGATGTGTAAACTAGGTCTGGGCAGGCTGGCGTGTGGAGCTTGGTTGCTGATGAATGAAACGTGATGTGCTAGAGGTGCAGGACTGGAGCTGAGCATGGAACCGAGCAGAGTTGGTGAGAGTTGCTGAACCGAGAACAAGATGGATAGCAACACCTGGAGAACAAAATGAATAAAGCAAACCGAGAAGATGTGCACAGTGCAATCGGGACCATTTGTTTTGCAATTTGCTTAAGGCCATGTTTGGCCATGTCATTTTAATCATGTTGCTATAGTTTAATGCATTTTTAGTATTTTCATGCATTTGTTAGTTGTTAGTTAGTTAGTTTAGTCAATTAAAATGATAGGTTAGTTTTAATATTTTTGCATGTTAATTTAATTTATAGTGTTAATTTTTAGTTAGTAGTTAATTTTATATTATATGTTTAGGATTTTATTTTGGTTTAGTATTTTATTAGTTGTATTTAGAATTAATTTAGATTTAATGTGTTTCATGCATTTTTAATTTAGTCTTCATTTTTATTAGATTTTTAGTTTAGTTTAATTTGCATTTTTATTAATTAGCTTAATTGCATGCATATTTTATTTTAGGTTAGTTTAATTGTAGTTTAATTAACCTTGTTTTTTTATATTCATATTTGCATTTTAATTGCGTTAATGAATTTTTAACTGTTTTAATTATTTTTGTAGGTTTTTGCTTTTAATTGCTCGGAGCACTGTAAGTAAATTTTGCTCGGTTTTATTTAGTTCTTATTATTTTATTGCTTTCCAGTATTTTTAATTTTAGACTTAGTAGAACACCCACCTTAATTTCATAATTTGCTAGAATATACTTAGGGTAAGATTAACCGGTAGTTAATAAGACTAACCAACTTCTCTGAGGGACGATAACTCGAGACTCAAATCTCATTATTACTTTTACGACCCATGTACTTGCGGACAATACCTTCAAGGCGTCTCATTAGGTTGCTAAAAATCTATAATTTCCAGAGTTGTAAATTGGCCTAGTATATTTTTATCTATGGTTCAGCAGAAATTACGTGCAATTATCTCTAGTGGCGCACAAAATTTTCCTTACCTCGGTGTCTATCAGCAATCCTCAATGCCTTAACGTTGCGAGTCGATGGGTCCACTCTATTCGGTTTATTTCTCCCTAACTCTTTCCCTCGGGTTTCCTAATTTTCTCTGTGTCTTCTTTCCTATCTCCAAATATTTCTATTTATATATTTATATATATATATAAAAATATATTTTCTTCCTTTTCTTTTTTTTTGAATTTCCTTTCGCGCGCTTTCTTTCTTTCTTCTTCTTTCTTTCTTTTTCCTCTTCACTTCGCGTTTCCTTCACCGATGGCACTGTTCATCGGCCTCCTCGCTCCCATCGCTGCCACCTTCTTCTTTCCTTGACGTTTCTATCCGGCATTGGTGGTGCTTCTGTTCACTCCTCTTCTGGTGGCCACGTTCAACCTCCTCCGTTCACCACCCTTCTGCCCTACGCCCAGCTACCACTGCCCCTGTTTCCAGTTTTGTTTTTCTCTCCTAATCACTCCTTTGTTTCTTCTATTGCTTCAGCTCTCACTCTGTCAGCTTCTCCACCATTTTTAGGTACCTATCACAGCCTTTAAAAACCCAAGAGAAGCTCTCGATTCTGCACTTCTATCTAGCAGAGGCTGCTACGTTGCCAGGTCCCTCTGCTCTGCCCATCGTTGGCTGTGTTTCTAACAAAACAACAGTTTCCAAACCTCCCTATATTTTTTCGATCCCAGCAAGGATGAATCTGCTTCACCCTTCTTCATCTTCACCGGACAGGAGCTGCTGCTTCAACTTTCTCTTCATGCCTGAACTCCTGATTCCTGCTGGTTACACCTCGTTTCAGGCCACGGTTTTTGCCTCCAAAAATGTCACTTGGTACTGGCCTTTATGCTGCCTCACGGTTTCAGTCTGTCTTTTTCCCTCTTACCTATTTTCATTTCCTATCACTCTTTCTCACTCTCGGTTTATTTCCCTTCTAAATTTCAGCCTTATACTCTTCCTTCTCTCTTTCGTTTCCTGTCCACATTTATTCGCATCAGTTTCCTCGGTTTCCAGTAGCAAAACACACGACTCTCTGTTCTTTTCCTGCTCCTGTTTTCTTCTTCACATTACCTTCCACTAGCTCTCACTCACTCTTCTCGGTTTAGTCTCATCTACAGCAGTAATCCATCACACGTCTTTTATTGTTCTCCTTCCTCTGCATTTTCCAGGCCATCACCAACTGCTCTTTACATTTCTTTTCATCTCTGGATGCCGAGCTCTCTGCTATTTTCTACCAACCCTATCAATATCCCCTTACCATCTCCTTACTCCCTTTTACCCATCGAACACTCCCACACTTCCCTCAGTCAGTTTCTCTACTTATAAATATAATTATACTATATGTGCAAATGGTGGGAGGGGCTCTCGGCCATGCAACTGTATATGTGTCTATATATACATATATATGTATATTCCTTGATACACTAATCTATGTATATATATATATATATATATATATATATATATATATATATATATGTATGTATATTCCTTAATACACTAATATATGTATATATATATATATATGTGTGTGTACATATACCTCCATGTATTTTCTTAGGACTTATGTATTGATTTAATTTTTTCTTCGAAGTCCCATAATGAACAATACAATTTTTAATTTAAATCATTAACTTAAGGGTTTGCGCCTTTAATTCTCATGCCTACATTGTTATTCATGGGTAAGTCCAAGTTTATAAAATTGTAGGGTATTTACATTCTCCCCACCATAGGAAATTTGGTCTCTAAATTTAAAAATACATCAATCTTTCAAACAAGTGTGGGTATTTCTCTCGCATTAAGCTTTCTAATTCTCACGTGGCCTCCTCCAAAGTGTGATACTGCCACAGAACCTTAACCAAAGGGATTGTCTTAGACCACAATGCCTTCTCTTTTCGATCCAAGATCCGAATTGGTTTCTCTACATATGTAATATCCCCTGTCAACTCCAGCGATTCATACTTAATCACATGTGTCGGATCCGGATGATACTTGCATAGCTTTGAAACATATAAGACATTATGAATACTTGATAATTCCGACGGTAACGCCAATCTATATGCTTTGTCTCCCACTTGGTCTAAGATCTCGAAAGTCCCAATATAACGGGGGCTTAACTTTCCTTTCTTTCTAAACTTCATTATGTCCTTGGAAGGAAAAACTTTCAGAAACACCGTATCTCCTACTGAAAATTCCAAGGGTCTTCGTCTTTGGTCAGCATAACTTTTCTGTCTGCTCTTAACATCCTTAGAAGCTTGCTTAACTAGATCGGGAGCAAATATCTTTCTTTCACCCTTTTCTTCTCATCCAATTGGCGAACGACACCTTCGACCATACAACGCTTCATACGGTGTCATTCCAATATTTGAGTGGTAACTGTTATTATATGCAAACTCCACTAGCAGTAAATTGTCATCTCATGAGCCTTTAAAATCTTAAGCACAAGCTCTTAACATGTCCTCCAATTTCTGAATAGTTCTTTTCGATTGCCCATCTATTTGAGGATGAAAAGTTATGCTAAAATTTAGTTGGGTTCCCATGGCTTCTTGGAAATGTTTCCAGAAGTGTGAAGTGAACTGAAGTGAACCCCTGTCAGATACAATACTTACTAGTACGCCATGTAATCTTACAATCTCCCGCACATATAGATCCGCTAGAGCACTCAAAGTATCAGTGGATTTCATAGCCAGGAAGTGGGCGGACTTCATCAATCTATCAACTACTACCGAAATCGCATCATGGTTTCTACGGGTCTTTGGCAATCCCATAATGAAATCCATGTGACATGTTTCCATTTCCATGTTGGTATTGGTAGAGGCTGTAACAACCCTACAGGTTTCTGATGCTCTACCTTAACTTGTTAACACACAAGACATCTGGCCACAAATTCAGCCACATCCTTTTTCATCCCTGACCACCAATACACCTTCCGCAAATTTTGATACATGTTATTACTTCCTGGGTGTAAAGTATACCTCGAGGAATGAGCTTCTATTAATATCAGTTTCTTCAACTGTGCATCATCGAGAGCATAAACTCTACCTCTGAACCTCAGTAGACCATCAAGGCTAACTTCAAAATCTGTCACAGTTCTCAATTGGGTCTGACTAGCCATATCTATGCAATATCGATCAGTACGCTGAGCATGTCAAAATTCTGTCAATCAAATCCGGTTCTATTCTCAGGCTAGCTATCACACCATAATTGGCAGTGTCAAATGGCTCAATGTCCAAGTTGAGGTTCGCAAACTGCTCCAGTAGTTCATATTCTTGAATCATCATGTAAGATATCATCTCGATATTCTTTCTGCTTAAGGTATCTGCTACTATGTTTACCTTTCTCGGGTGGTACAGGATTTCATAGTCATAATCCTTCAGAAGCTCTACCCACCTCATCTGCCTCATATTTAACTCCTTCTGTGAAAATAAATACTTGAGGCTTTTATAGTCGATAAAAATATGAAACTTCTCTCCATACAGATAATAGTGCCATATTTTCAGTGCAAACACTATGGTTTCCAATTCCAACTCATGATCTTTTAGTTGACAGGAACCATAAGCAACTACCTTCTCATGTTGCATTAACACACATCCTAAACCTTGACTAGACGCATCTGTATACACCAAGAAGCCTCCCGAACTAGCGGGTATACTCAAAATAGGTGCAGTGGTCAGTCTGTGTTTCAACTCCTGGAAACTCCTTTCTCACGAGTCATTCCACTCAAACTTTACATTCTTCCTTGTAAGTCATGCCAGAGAAGCAGCCAACTTAGAGAAACCCTCGACGAACCTTTTGAAATATCCGATCAAACCCAGAAAACTTTGAATCTTGGTAACAGTCTTGGGTCTTCCCTATTGTACTATAACCTTGATCTTAGACGAATCTACAGACACTCCGTCTTTAGACATAATGTGACCCAAAAAAGCTATCTGATCTAGCCAAAAATCACACTTGCTGAGCTTGGCATATAACTTCTTCTCCCTTAGGGTTTGCAGAAGCACTCTTAAATGCTGCTCATGTTCTTCTCTGGACTTGGAATATAACAAAATATTATCAATAAAAACTATAACGAATCTGTCCAAGTACGGCTTAAGTGCTTCGTTCATCGGTGCCATGAAAGCTGTAGGAGCATTCGTTAACCTAAAAGGCATAACTAAAAACTCATAATATCTGTATCGGGTTCTGAAAGTTGTCTTGGGTATATCCTTACTCTTGATCTTCAATTGATGGTACCCTGACGTCAGCAATCTTAGAAAAAATCTGTACTCCTCGCAATTGGTCCAACAAATCATCGATACAGGGCAAGGGATATTTGTTCTTGATGGATGCCTTGTTGAGCAATCTATAATCGATACACGGCCTAAGACTCTCATCTTTCTTTTTAACAAATAAAATCGGTACATCCCATGGTGAAACACTCGGCCTGATAAATCCCTTATCCAGCAACTCTTGTAATTGCTTCCTCAACTCTTCCAGCTTAACTGGAGCCATTCTGTAAGGCGGTTTAGATATCGGTTCAGTACCAGGCACAAAATCAATACAAAACTTCATTTCCCTATCTAGAGGTAACCCTGATAAATCGTCCAGAAATACGTCGGAAAACTCCCCAACCAAGGGAATATCACTCAACTCCGGACTTGCTTTGTCCGTATCGATTACATAGGCAATCAAAATAATATTCATATAGTTAGTGAGAATTTTGCCATTAAACTACCAATTCTTTTTCATTACTTTTCAGAAAACTTACAACATATTCCTTAGGCAAAAATGTTACTGCTCTATTATGACAATCAAGAATAGCTTGAATTGCTGCTAACCAATTCATGCCCAATATCACATCAAAATCATACATGTCTAATAGGATCAAGTCTGCTAACATATTCTTGTCTCCTATTTTAAGCTTATAATCTTTATACAGTTGTTCTGTCATTTGGCTTTCTTTCATTAGTGTCCTAATCATTAGCATCCTTCCTAATGGTTTAGGTTGCACATAGGAAGATAATTTATATGCAAACATAGGTGATATAAATGAATGAGTTGCACCAGAGTAAAAAAAAACTACTGCTTTAATATCAAAAATCATAATGGTACCTTTAAACGCTTCAGATGGTCCACCAGTCTCAGTTGCCTTATGCTTAAGGGCGAACACTCGCCCCAGTCCTATAACCTGCTTACCCTTTTCTTCCACTGTAGCCTTCCTCCTCGGTGTAGAGGTAGTAGCAGGCGTCCTCAACTATTTTATACTCTTCTGCGGGGCTGAGCTAATAATCTCTGGATAATTCCTGATCAAGTGCCCTGTCTTACTACATCTGAAACAAGCCCCAGTCATCCAATAGCAGGGTTTGTTACCATGATTCCCCCCATAGTGTCTGCACACCTCAAAATTAGGTCGGGGTCCTTTGATCATAATACCCTTAGTAAGAGCTAAGGCCGGATAGATAGGAGGCTTAATAATCTTACCTCGTGACTCCTCATAATTCCTCTATCGCTTAAACATTAGCCTTCTGCCCTCTCTGCCACTCTTATCCCTAGCTGACCTCTTCTGATCCTGATCCTTACTTCTATCCATTTTGTTGAACACAGAGGCATGCATCTCATAATCCTGTTCGCACAGTTGGGCCCAGTGAACCACTTCTTCATAAGTACTGAGATCCTACGAAGCTAGTCGAGTTCTGATCGAATGCTTCAATCCATCAATAAACTTCTGGACCTTATTCGCCTCATTATCCATAGTGTCCAGATTGTATCTTCCCAGTGAGGTGAACTTAGACTCATACTCGTCCACGGACTTATTCCCCTGAGTTAAGTTTGAAAATTCTATCAGTAATCTCCTTTGGGCAGTATCCGAAATGTATTTCCTCCGGAAGGCATCAAGAAACAAGTCTTATGTAATCGCCCCATGTTTGGCTCTCAAGATCAATCGGGTGGACTTACACCAGTGTTCAGCTTCTCCTTTTAATATAAAAGCTGTAAAAGCTACCTTCTCGGTAGATGTACATCGGAAGAATCCATAGAGCTTTTCCATTTCATTTATCCAATCTTCCACAACTACTAGATTCTTAACCCCACTGAAAGACGAAGGCTTGAACTTCTGAAATTGCCTCAGTCTATCCAATTCACGTCATACCTCACTTTGTTACTATGTTGTTGTGGAGCCACTGGTGCCGAGGAATGTGGTACAGGTTGGGTCTGCGGTAATGCAGTAGATGAAGATGTAGAAGGTTCCTTCATTGGTAGCGCAAGCGCTGTCTGGGCTGGCGCTGGCATATCAGGCGCGACTGCTGGAGTAGTCAGTGTAGCTTGAGCAGTAGTGCCCGGTGTATTATCCAATCTGGCCATTACTTGCCTAATCAAGTTCAATATCAACTCCATGCCCCATTCTAAGCTAGTAATTTGGGTTTTGGAGCTCTCAGTAGGGTTATGAGTGGGCTGCTGTCACCTTGCCTTTGAGGCCTATCCTTATGGCCTCAGGATGACCTGCCCCCTCACCTTCTCGATCGACCACGCAGTCTACCAACCATATCTAAATGTTTTCTTACATTTAGTAGCAATTTTCAAAAAAACATAGTCAGGTACACTCGTTTGTATCTAAACAATGTACAGTAATGTTGGGGATATGAACTTTCCAAAATTTCTTACTCCTAATATCGACTCGTATCAGGCCAACCTTACTTTGATACCAACTTTTGTAACACCCCAATTTACGGTACAATATGGTTGGGCTACGAGTCGATAATAGATTAGAACAATAAATCTGCCTATTCAATTTTATTTCTTGGTAACAAATTTAAACAAAACTAATGGTAATACTTTCTAATTAAATCAGCGTAATTGTTCTTTTACAAAATATACATGTTCACATTCCTCAGACACATTTCCATGTACATTGCTTTACTTACAAAATTTAGATACAAAATAGATATTTATACTAGGTATACCTTTAACGCGGAAGAATACTTTGCTAACGTATGACTGTGCAAAATAATTCAACTTATAAAGGCGGTCTCAGCTACTGATGAGGCTTTGTGAAGGAAAGTGAAGGGTGAGCTCAACGTTATCAGTAAGAAAAACACACGGCAGGTAGATAAATACATTACCTATATATATATATATGCTAAAATAGAAATTCTCATGAAAATATACAGATAATTTGGCAAAATCAATAATATCAGAGTCGAAATTCAAAAACAGTATCAATATCGATAGTATAAACAATTTACTGCAGTAAATGTAGGATTCTAAAAATTCAAGCAGTAGAATAAACGTTTTCCACAAAATATTACAGTTCTTACGGTCAATCCAGTACATTAAATAGAAAAGATAAGGCAGAACATGCTATATAAAAATTCAAAATGACAATTGGCCAATGTCGGTGACTCCGGGCATATTGATAAGGTGTACCGAGATGTCAATCGTCATGGGAGTGATTAGCTACCTTAACGGCTTGCAAAACAAAACGTCTGAAGACTAGAAAAACATGGTACATCGTACTCACGTGCGTGTCGCATGGTACATCGTACTCTGTGGACCACAGAAACAGAATCAATACAGCACAATAGTGTAGCATGATTTAACTATCGCCCTTGTCTCAAAATCAGTGCGAGTCGGATTGTGCGACACACAGTGATCATGCGCTCAAGCACATTTCCTCGGTTTCACTTACAAGCAAATCATTTTTCATTAAAATCAACTGTAAATTCAATTCGGTAAAAATATCACATTCCATAAAGAGACTAATTCGCCCTTTTTCGGTTAAAAATATCAGTAAACATTCTATGAAAATTAAATTCGAGATTTTTTATTTAAAACAATAATTCAAGCTATATCGAAATCTATGTAAGTAAATTAAATTTATATCGCTAAAAATCTATAATTTCCATAGTTGTAAATTGGCCTAGTATATTTTTCTCTACGGTTCAGCAGAAACGACATGCAATTATCTCTAGCAGCACAAAGAATTTTCCTTATCTCGATGTCTATCAGTAATCCTCAATACCTCAACATGGCGAGTCGGTGGATCTGCTCTATTCGGTTTATTTCTCCGAAGCTATTTTTCTAGGGTTTCCCACTTTTCTCTGTGTCTTCTTTCCTATCTCCAAATATTTCTATTTATATATTTATATATATAATCCTATATATATAAACATATTTTCTTCTTTTTTTGAATTTTCTTTCGCGCGCTTTCTTTCTTTCTTTCTTTCTTTCTTCTTCCTCTTCACTTCGCGTTTCCTTCACCGACGACACTGTTCATCGTCCTACTCACTCTCGATGCTGCTACCTTCTTCTTCCCTTGACGTTTTCGACCAGCGTTGGTGGTCCTTCTGCTCACTCCTTTTTTGGTGGCCATGTTCAACCTCTTCCATTCGCCACCGCTTTTGCCCGAGCCCAGCTACCACTACCTTTATTTCCAGTTTTGTTTTTCTCCCCTAATCACTCCCTTGTTTTATCTACTGCTTCATCCCTCACTCTGTCGGCCTCTCCACCATTTTTAGCCACCTATCACAACCTTTAAAAACCTAAGAGAAGCTCTCGGTTCTGCACTTCTATCAAGCAGATTCTACTGCGTTGCCAGGTCCCTCTACTCTGCCCTGCGCTGGTTGACTTTCTAACAAAATAACAGTTTCCAAACCTCCTTGTACTTTTTTGATCCTAGCAAGAACGAACCTGCTTCACCCTTCTTCTTCTTCACCGGACAGGAGCTACGCTTCAGCTTTCTCTTCATGCCTGAACTCCTGATTCCTACTGGTTACACCTCGTTTCAGGCCACGATTTTAGCCTTCAAAAATGTCATTTGGTACTGGCCTTTATGCTGCCTCACAGTTTCAGTCTGTCTTTTTCCCTCTTACCTATTTTCGTTTCTTATCTCTTTTTCTCACTCTCAATTTATTTCCCTTCTAAATTTCAGCCTTGTACTCTTCCTTCTTTCTTTCGTTTCCTGTCCATATTTATTCGCATCAGTTTCCTCTGTTTCCAGTAGCAAAACGCATGGCTCTCTGTTCTTTTCCTGCTCTTGTTTTCTTCTTCACATTACCTTCCACCAGCTTCCACTCACTTTTTTCGATTTAATCCCATCTACAGCAGCAATCCATCACACGTCTTTCACTATTCTCCTCCCTCTGCATTTTCCAGGCCATCACCAACTGCTCTTTACATTTTTTTTTCATCTCTTAATGCCGAGCTCCCTGTTATTTTCTACCAACCCTATCAATATCCCCTTACCATCTCCTTACTCCCTTTTACCCACCGAACACTCCCACACTTCCCTCAATCAGTTTCTCTACATATATATATATGTATAATTATACTATATGTGTAAACGATGGGAGGGGCTCTTGGCCATGCAACTGTATAGGTGTTTATATATACATATATATATATGTCTATTCCTTGATACAGTAATATATGTATATATATATGTGTTTGTGTGTGTGTGCATATACCTCTATGTATTTTCTTAGGACTTATGTATTGATTTAATTTATTCTTCTAAGTCCTACAATGAATAATACAATTTTTAATTTGAATCATTAACTTAAGGATTCACGCCTTTAATTCCCATGACTACATTGTTATTCATGGGTAAGTCCAAGTTCATAAAATGTTAAGATATTTATAATTAAGTTATGTTTACATACGCTTTTACTATGTATTAGGATGTAAATGTGATAGAGGTCCATCAAGCTCACTAAATCCAAGTCATGTTTGTGATTATCGTGATCCTATGATCATCCATGGAGGTCCAATGATAAGAGCTAAAACTAAGAGGATGCAACAAGTCTTGGTTAGTCTCATTGACATTGCTAGAGAGAAAGCCAACAAAGTTTGAACATGGTAGATAATAAAGTCTTTTATAACTTAATTCAAGCCAAAGTACAACCTCATTGAATAGTTACAAGTATTATGCATAATGCACTTTGGGTTGAACATACCATTTGGGCTCATTACTATTCAGCTTTGTTATTTTACTATTTCTTATTAGGTTGAATATTGTCTTAAATTAATTAAGTCCAATCCTTCTTTATTTAATAGGTTATTCAATAGGTTGAACCTCCATCTTTTCGAGGGGTCAAGGACCCAGCTAGTGCTGAGGAGTGGATTTGAGAGATGGAGAAGTTGTACGACTTCTTTGATTGTACGACTTCAGAGAGAGTCGCATTTGTTGCGTTCCTACTGAAGGGAACGGCAGAGCATTGGTGGAAGTCCACCAGACCAATATTGAGAGCCCGACACACAGAGATTAATTGGGAGGTGTTTTTGGAGGACTTCAAGAGGAAGTTTATTCCAGATACGGTGCAGCGTAGACTGCAGGTCGAGTTTTTAGGGTTGAGCCAGGGGAATCTCTCAATGGATGAGTACGAGACTAGATTTTTAGCCCTGGGGAGGTATGATCTCGATACCATGTATAGCGAGACCAGGAAGGTCTGCAGGTTTGTCGATGGATTGAGACCGGTGTTGTGGTCTAGGTTGGTACCATTGGATATTGGTACGTATGATGAGGTAGTGCACAGGGCACAGCTTTGTGCGCAGGACTACGAGAGGAATGCTTTTGAGTTTGGAAAGTTTAGTCGGAGCCAAGATAGAAAGAGGAAGAGGCTGGCTAGAGATAGAGATTTCAGTTATCAAGGAGGGAGGAGACTCTTTGGTAAGAGACCACATATAGAGGAGGTGCGAGAGCGACCAGTTAGACCTCCTGCATCCTCGGCCATAGCTCCGACGAAGGGCATTATGATTGGAGAACAAATGCCTACTACTGATCAGTGCAATAGATGTGGTAGATATCATGGCGGTAGACCTTGTCCATTGAGTCCTGTTGTGTGTTTCTGATGTGGAAACAAGGGCACATTTTTAGAGCTTGCCCAGAGACATTTGAGACTACCCCACAGAAGGGTAGGGAGCCTGATAGAGCTCCAGCTGGTACGTCTTCTAAGAGTGGAAGAGTGACGACAGAGGAAAAGGGGAAGCAGGTGATAGGTCGAGAGCGAGTACATGCCTTGGATCAGGACACAGCTGATACTTCTACAGATGTGATTAGAGGTTTCATTGTGTACGTGGTGGATACGGATAAGGTACATCCAAAGTTGGTAGATATTTCTGTGGTCAGTGAGTACCCAGATGTTTTCCCGGATGAGTTGTCAGGGTTATCACCAGATAGAGAGATGGAGTTCCGTATAGATTTAGTGTGAGAACCCTGCTGCCCGCCCCACACCAGGTCACAGGCTTACGACGAACTCATCACAAACCCGTATTGTCCTCTTTGCAGGCCTCAGCCCACTCAAGGTTTTGTTCTGTTGGGGGGCAAGCCCATCTCCAGCCAAACGCGTCACCCTCGAGGCTCGAACTCGGGTCTTCACCCTTGTTCTTGCACTCTTGGTACCATTGTGGTAGCTTCAACGGAAGCGATTTTGGAAGGATATTATACGTTATGCGCACATAGGTCGAAGATATGAGTAATTGAAATATTCAATGGAATTCAACTACGATGAGTTAATTAAACTTTACTTGGACCGATTTGGATTGAATCTTTTGAGAGATTAGACAAGTGGAAGATAAGATCTATAGGTGGCATTTCCACTTGAATAAGCAGGCACCCACAATATGTCCCATCTTTTGATGCTTCAGAAATACTATCCAGATCCAACATAAGTGATAGGATATGAGATCCAACAGTTCAGCTTAATACAAATATAAGTATATTGAAGAAGTTGATTCGGGTATTAAACAGGAAAGAGAAAGTATTGAGGTTTAAGACGATCTCCCTAATTAAAGTCCTTTGGTAGTAGTACACTCCAAAAAGTCACTTGAGAATGACAGAGTATGATACGATAGGCATACCCGGAGTTGTTTATGAATCCATTTAACTTGGTTCTAATTTGGAGGACCAAATTTCCTTAAGTGGGGGAGATTATGTAAGACCCGAATTTAGTTAAAAATACAAAATGAGTATGTTCATGAAAGGAATGATTAAAATAGTCCCAAATTAAATGAAACGATATTCGGACAGGAAATAAGGATTTAAAATGCGAAATGAATGAGTATTCATGAAGGGAATGTGAGACCCCGTACATGTATAGCTATGTATATAGGAACATGGGAATGTAAATAGAATCATAAGTAAGATGACGTATTGTAATGTGAAGTATATGCAATGTAAGTTTATAAGACTATGTACGCACGTGTAATAAGAATTATGATTATACGTACAAGTTGCATTATGAGTGAGTAGGAAGAAATAAACTTGAAACGAGAAGAATGTGATCAAAATGGGATATGAGTAGTATAGTAAAATGGAAGGAAAGATTTACATAAGTGTATAATTCCATTCGAGTAATATCGTATTTATTTGGTCATACAAAGATCCTACACAAGTTTTAATGTGTATGTAGTGAGGATAAATCCCATTTTCAAGTCTCAAAGATGAATGAATGAGGAAATGATCATGGTGGTAAATTAAGGGTGTTTGGTAAGAGTTGTTGCAGAAAAACTGCAGGAAATCTGGAATTTGTGAAGGCCAGATCGATCTCATAGGATGAGAGATCGATCTGGGAGAGCCAGAATGCTCTTATGTGAGAAATGGAAGGGAACAGATCGATCTCCAAAGGAAGCAGATCGATCTCTTTAGCTCTCGGGTTGGGAGAAGATCGATCTCCCCTAAGACCAGATCGATCTCTCTAGGTCTCGGGTTGGAAGCAGATCGATCTCCCATAAGACCAGATCGATCTCCTTAAGCTTCTGTTTGACAGCAGATCGATCTCCAGCCTCGACAGATCGATCTCCTACCCTTAAAACGTCTTAGAAAAGAGGGATTTTTGGAGGAACAGATCGATCTCCACCCAAGGAAGATCGATCTCATCAAGTCAAACCTATAAATGGGAGCAGTTGGATCATCAGAAATTCGGGACAAACATTACAATTTCACTTCAACTCAAAGAAATCTAGTTTCTCACTCCTAAATCCAACCATTTTCAGTGAGATTTAAGGAGAGGCTATTAGAGACAAAGTTGTTCACATCAAAGAGAAGAACAACATAGTCTAGAGGCATTTTCCCATTTGAAGGATTGAAGAAATAGAGGGCAATCCTAATTGGAGCAAGAGGAAATCCAATGAGGTAAGTTCTAATGCACAAATCCAAGTACATTGGTTTAGTTAATGATTATAAAGATATTTGGGTGTGCATATTGTGGATAGAACTACCTAGGATGGTATGAAATGCATATAGCTTAGAAATAGTCAAGTGTAAGAAAGTGGAATGTGGGAGTATTTTTTATGAATGGGATATCTTGAGTGGATGAGTATGTTGTGGGAATGATTTGGAAATGTTGATATTAGGATAAATTGGGAGATTTACCACAAGGGTAAAAATGTGTAATTAAGGCATTGGATAAATGCTTAGTTGAATAAGAGTTAGAAACATTAACTCAAATGTTGGTGGATGAATTTCAGTTTCGGATGATACGCCGGAGCAAGTCGAGATGAAAATGCGAGAAGCATAAAGGCGGATAGTTGCACACAAGTAAAACGAGGTAAGGGACTGTGTGTTAGCTATAGAGATGTTCGTACGTAATTACAGCAATTTCGTAGATATATTGCTAGGACTAGTACGATATTATAAGTTTATGAAATGATGTGGAAGTATGAAAAGTACTATGATGTATATATATGTATTGAGAAATGGGATAGGGTAAGGAAATAGCATGATATGCATGTTTTCAATGAAATTCTCAATTTTACATTGTTATTGATGATTGAGAAATGTTGTTGATAGGTTGGCTAATTTTACATGTTTTGGCATGAAAAGGCATGCTATGTGAATAAACGTGTTTTGAGTTTTAAAAAGAGAAAATAGCCATCTATCAGTTTTGAGATGAGATTTGGTGTTGAAGCGTTAGCTTACACCCGGTTTAAAGCCTTGATGTACCGTGCGAGAGTTTTAACTCGCACGGAGGTTTTGAGAAAGTGCGAGAACTATGCTCGTACCTGTTTTGTTGAGTTAAGGTAAACCTGGGGGTCTGGGACCCAAGGGGATACCAGCCGACGGCCAATTGAACGGGCTGGGCCTTAACGATAGATCGTACCGCGCTGGAGCCTTGCGTTGACTGTGTGTCACGCTGCTTGCTCGCCTGGTATATGAGACATGGTTTAAGGATAAAAAGTCCATCGGAGTTGGAGTATGGACTTGGGTCCACGGTTGTACGTAGAATAGTGTAGTCACCCGTTGGTATACTATGTACCGTGCTGGGTGCACGTGAGTACGAGTATCGCGTAGATGACACACGACGTATCTTCACCGTGAGTATACGAGGAGATGAGGTGGATTGAGATGAGCCGGAGGTAGGACTGACCCATCCCCCTTCAGGCGAAGTGATACCCTGTGCACACCCGATCAGTGAGGCCTGGGATCACTGACTGTGGCCATAAGTCGTGGATATTTGATTGCCTAAAATTCCATGCCTGTCTCAGAGAATCGAGAAACAGAGACAATCTCAGAAAAGAAAGAGATTTATGAGAAAGAATGATTTGAGAAGTGAAAGAGATTTCGTGTTTTAATAAATCTCCGATTTCACATTCGTGCCATGAGGGCACTATTTATGATCATGTTTTAAATGGAAGTTTGACATTTGATTTACACGAAAATGCTCTTGAGAAATATGTATTTAAATGCATTGTTCGTATGATATTTCCATTTATAACGAAAACATGGTTTTGGTTTATGCATGCATGGGCTATGTAGGTAGTACGATATCTACCTGCTAGCATACATTTCCTTACTGAGCCGTGGTTTGCTCATCCCACTATTTTTCCCCCTCCAGGTACTGAGAAGTAAGAGAGCGGTGATCTCAAGGTCTTTTGTGTTGAACAGCTCCCACAATCCGCAAAGGTATAAGATTTGTATACACGAGTATTTTGTATCTAATATATTGTATCGCACAGTTATATCTTGGAATTGTAATCAGTATCATGGGGATGATATGTAAACACTCGGTATTTATACAATTAATTTTGTGTATTTACACACACACCTGGGAGTGTGAATTAAAGTTTTAAATATTCCGCTGTAAATAAATAAATTTTTAGTAATTGCATCTTCTCACAGCCCAACCGTAGTAGAGATTGTATGGATAGAAGGGTTCCCGAAAGCGGGGCATGACAGGCTTGGTATCAGAGCTTGGTTGGTCTGATGTGAGTTGATGCTTAGAACTAAGAAAACATACATCCCCAAGTTACTGTGCGATATTTAGATACAAATGTGTATACGGAGCTGGTAGTAAATTAAATGTTTGTTATAACGCAGGAAAGTTATCAGGCTAGTGAGTTATGCCTGAGAGACACCGCAAGAGGGGAGAGAGCTCAAGAGCTCGAGGGCAAAATGACAGGACTGAGAGGCACAGTAGATCATCCTCTAGTCATGAGCCCCAGGAACAGATAGAGGCTTCTGATCCTCGAATAACTCGATTGGAGGAAGACATGAGCACGATGATGACCATGATGGGTCAGATCATGGCTAGGTTTGAGGGTACACCTGGTACAGCGGGACAGGCTACACCGAATCCCCCAGCAGCTGCACCTGAGCCTGAGAATGTTGCACCTGCGCAAGCTGAACCGGCTAGGCCACGGGAACCTCATATTCGACCGGTACCTCCTCCGGTAGCCCCACATCAGCATGATGATGATTTGGGGTATGGATATGATTGTGATATGGAAAGATTGAGGCACTTTATGGACTTTAAGCCTCCTTCGTTTAGCGGAGTAAAGGATCCGGCAGTGGCTGAGGACTGGATCAGTCAAATGGAGAAGTTATTCGACTTCTGTAGATGTTCAGCTACGGAGAGAGTAGCGCTTGCGGCCTTTGTATTGAGAGGCGAAGCAGAGCACTGGTGGAAGTCCGTCAGGCCGATGTTAAGAGCTCAAGGAATGGTTATCACTTGGGATATGTTCTTGGACGTTTTCAGAGAGTAATACATCCCAGATACTACTCGACGGAGACTACAGATGGAATTTCTGAATCTAACTCAAGGGAATCGAACAGTTGATGAGTACGAGTCACGATTCACTTCACTGGGTCGATATGATCCGGACTCGATCAGGAGTGAAGCTGTCAGAGTCCGTAGATTTGTAGATGGACTGAGGCCTTCGATCCGAGCGAAGTTGGCCCCATTTGATGTCGCTACATATAGAGAGGCTGTGCGACGGGCCCAGTTATGTGAGCAGGATCATGACTTGCAGATTTCTGAGTTTAGTTGGGGAAAGGACAAGGGTCCGAGGAAGCTGGGAGATGGCAAGAGTGCCAAATTTGGTCGAAAATTCATGAGTAAACGTCGGAGAGAAGTAGATGAGTTCCAGAAGAAGGTTGTTAGACCTTTTATGCCTCCGACTCAGACACCAGCCAGGGGTATAGTGATTGGTGGACCCCGACCGACTACAGATCAGTGTAGGCTATGCGGTCGATACCATGGTAGTAGGCCATGTCATCTTCAGGGTACCCGATGTTTCAGATGTGGTAAATTTGGACATTATGCCAGAGAGTGCCCGGAGATAGTTGAGGCAATTCCACAGAGGGGTAAAGAGCCAGAGAGGGTTCCTACAGTTGCACCTCCTGCAAGAAAGAAAGCCTTGGCTGAAGAAAAGGGAAAACAAGTTGTGGGACAAGGCAGGGTGTATGCGATAGACCAGGCATCGGCTGATACCTCTTCTGAAGTGATAAAAGGTACAATCTTGATTTTCAATCTAGAGGTTATAGCTTTGTTTGATTCTGGAGCTACGCATTCTTTCATATCACCTGCATGTGCATCTAAGTTAAAAGGTTTTGTAGAGCCCACATACTTGAATAGGACCTTACTGATAAGTACTCCCATGAGAGTTAGCCAATTAGTTGAACAAGTGTATGAAGATTGTAAAGTGAGGGTGGGAGATAAGTGCATGACAGCCAACTTGATTTTGTTGAATATGTATGACATTGATGTAATCTTAGGAATGGATTGGTTAGCCGCCAATCATGCTGTCATAGACTGTCGTTCTAAGACCATTAAGTTTTCTCTACCTGAAGAATGTGTTGTAAGATTTTAAGAGAAGAAATGAAATCTTAAATTTTGTGTTAAGTAAAGTACTTTGGTATAAATGGCTTGAGTGTTGTTTTGAAGGTTTTGTTGCTTATGTGGTGGATTTGAACAAAGTACATCCGGATATGGAGGACATCTCAGTGGTCAGAGAATTCCCTGATGTCTTTCCAGACGATCTACCCGGATTGCCACCTGATAGAGAAACGGAATTCGGTATAGATTTGACGCCTGGAACCGAACCAATATCTAAGTCACCATATAGGATGGCCCCAGTTGAGTTAGAGGAATTAAGGAAACAGCTGCAAGAGTTGTTAGAGAAGGGGTTCATAAGACCGAGCGTCTCACCATGGGGAGCCCCGGTATTGTTTGTGAAGAAGAGAGATGGGAGCATCAGGTTGTGCATTGACTATCGGATGTTAAACAAGGCTACCATCAAGAATAAGTACCCCTTGCCACGCATTGACGATTTATTGGATCAGCTTCGGGGAGCACAGATCTTCTCCAAGATAGATCTGAGGTCTGGGTATCATCAATTGAAGATTCGAAAGGAGGATGTGCCCAAGACAGCATTTCGTACTCGCTATGGCCATTACGAATTTTTAGTGATGCCTTTTGGATTAACCAATGCGCCAGCAGCTTTTATGGCTCTAATGAATGAAGTTTTCAAGCCATACCTGGACCAATTCGTAATTATTTTCATTGATGACATATTGGTGTATTCAAGGTCCAGAGAAGAGCATGAGCAGCACTTAAGGATTATTTTGCAAACCCTCCGAGAGAAAAGGTTATATGCCAAGCTTAACAAATGTGACTTTTGGCTAGAACAGATTTCTTTTCTAGGCCATGTTATATCGAAGGATGGGGTGTCAGTAGATCCATCCAAGATTGAGGCAGTCGTTCAATGGGAACAACCTAGGACAGTCACAGAGATCAGAAGTTTTCTGGGATTGGCTGGCTACTACAGAATATTTGTAGAGGGTTTCTCTAGATTAGCTGCTCCATTGACACGTCTTACAAGGAAAAGTGTGGAGTTCTCATGGGATGAAGCTTGTGAGAGGAGTTTTCAGGAACTTAAGCGCAGATTAACTACCGCGCCAGTTCTTGTCATCCCTAACAGTTCAGGGAATTACTCGGTGTATACTGATGCTTCGCATCAAGGACTAGGCTGTGTTTTGATGCAAGATGGAAGGGTAGTAGCTTATGGATCTAGGCAGTTGAAGGATCATGAGAAGAACTACCCCACTCACGATTTGGAGTTAGCGGCCGTAGTGTTTGCGTTGAAGATATGGCGCCACTACTTATATGGTGAGAGATTTCAGATCTTTACAGATCATAAGAGTCTGAAATATCTATTCTCACAAAAGGAGTTAAACATGAGACAGAGGAGGTGGTTGGAACTCCTCAAGGACTATGATTGTGAGATCTTGTACCACCCAGGGAAGGCAAATGTGGTTGCCGATGCATTGAGTCGGAAGAGTCTCGGGTTGGTATCACATATGATGGTTAGAGAGCACGAGTTGTTGGAACAATTCACGAACCTTAGTCTGGATATGACCCTACCTGAGATTGGCAGCTATGGGATCATTGCTAGCTTGAGATTAGAACCGGAGTTGATTGAGAGAATCCGACAAGCTCAGCAAATCGATCAATGGTGTATTGTCATGATTAGCCAAATCCGGAAAGGGAAGGGTGCTGATTTTATATTGAGTCCAGATGGAATACTAAGGTTTGGAGATAGAATATGTGTTCCTAAGGATTTAGAGCTGAGAAAGCTGATCTTATCAGAGGCACATTCGTCGAGATACACGATACACCCGGGGAGTGGTAAGATGTATCAAAACCTCCGAAAAGTATATTGGTGGTCTGGAATGAAGAGAGACATAGCGGAGTATGTCGCTAGATGTCTCATTTGTCAGCAAGTAAAAGTCGAACATCAGAAACCAGGAGGATTATTACAACCTCTATCGATACCAATATGGAAGTGGGAGCATGTCACCATGGATTTTGTGATGGGGTTACCGAGAACCCGTAAGAACCATGATGCGATATGGGTGATAGTCGATCGGTTAACGAAATCGGCGCATTTCTTAGCCATGAGATCTACAGATACATTGAGTGCACTGGCGAATCTGTATGTGTGAGAAATAGTGAGATTGCATGGAGTCCCAGTGAGTGTTGTTTCGGATAGGGATGCCCGCTTCACTTCCCACTTTTGGGGACATTTCCAGGAAGCGATGGGGACCCAGTTGAGTTTTAGCACCGCTTTTCCTCCTCAAACAGATGGTCAGTCAGAGAGGACTATACAGACCCTGGAGGATATGTTGAGAGCGTGTGTGCTGGATTTTAGAGGCTCATGGGACGATCACTTGCCATTGATTGAGTTCGCCTACAATAACAGTCATCACTCAAGTATTGGTATGGCCCCTTATGAGGCACTATACGGTCGTAGATGCCGATCGCCCATTGGTTGGGAAGAAGTTGGTGACAGACAATTGCTCACCCCCGATTTGGTTAAGCAAGCCTCCGAGGATGTTCAGATAATATGCGAGAGGCTGCGAACAGCTCAAAGTCGACAAAAGAGCTATGCTGACAGGAGACGGAGACCACTTGAGTTTGATGTTGGCGAGTCTGTATTTTTGAAAGTATCTCCTTCTAAGGGAATAATGAGGTTTGGAAAGAAAGGAAAATTAAGTCCTCGTTACATTGGTCCCTTCGAGATTTTGGATAGAGTGGGAGAAGGAGCATATAGGCTAGCCTTACCACCTGAGCTAGCAGAAGTCCACAATGTCTTCCACGTTTCTATGCTTCGGAAGTACTACCCGGATCCGACACATGTAATTAGCTATGAGCCGTTGGAGCTCAAGAAAGATATGTCGTATGTCGAGAGACCGATCAGGGTGTTGGACAGGAAAGAGAAGGTGTTGCGGAACAAAACGATTTCATTGGTTAAGATTTTGTGGCAACATCACACTGTGGAAGAGGCCACATGGGAACTGGAAAGTTTGATGCGGGAAAAGTATCCCGAGTTATTCACAGATTGAATTGGTTCTAATTTGGAGGACAAAATTCCTTAAGTGGGGGAGAATGTGAGACCCCGTACATGTATAGCTATGTATATAGGAACATGGGAATGTAAATAGAATCATAAGTAAGATGACGTATTGTAATGTGAAGTATATGCAATGTAAGTTTATAAGACTATGCACACACGTGTAATAAGAATTGTGATTATACGTACAAGTTGCATTATGAGTGAGTAGGAAGAAATAAACTTGAAACGAGAAGAATGTGATCAAAATGGGATATGAGTAGTATAGTAAAATGGAAGGAAAGATTTACATAAGTGTATAATTCCATTCGAGTAATATCGTATATATTTGATCATACAAAGATCCTACACAAGTTTTAATGTGTATGTAGTGAGGATAAATCCCATTTTCAAGTCTCAAAGATGAATAAATGAGGAAATGATCATGGTGGTAAATTAAGGGTGTTTGGTAAGAGTTGTTGCAGAAAAACTGCAGGAAATCTGGAATTTGTGAAGGCCAGATCGATCTCATAGGATGAGAGATCGATCTGGGAGAGCCAGAATGCTCTTATGTGAGAAATGGAAGGGAACAGATCGATCTCCAAAGGAAGCAGATCGATCTCTTTAGCTCTCGGGTTGGGAGAAGATCGATCTCCCCTAAGACCAGATCGATCTCTCTAGGTCTCGGGTTGGAAGCAGATCGATCTCCCATAAGACCAGATCGATCTCCTTAAGCTTCTGTTTGACAGCAGATCGATCTCCAGCCTCGACAGATCGATCTCCTACCCTTAAAACGTCTTAGAAAAGAGGGATTTTTGGAGGAACAGATCGATCTCCACCCAAGGAAGATCGATCTCATCAAGTCAAACCTATAAATGGGAGCAGTTGGATCATCAGAAATTCGGGACAAACATTTCCATTTCACTTCAACTCAAAGAAATCTAGTTTCTCACTCCTAAATCCAACCATTTTCAGTGAGATTTAAGGAGAGGCTATTAGAGACAAAGTTGTTCACATCAAAGAGAAGAACAACATAGTCTAGAGGCATTTTCCCATTTGAAGGATTGAAGAAATAGAGGGCAATCCTAATTGGAGCAAGAGGAAATCCAATGAGGTAAGTTCTAATGCACAAATCCAAGTACATTGGTTTAGTTAATGATTATAAAGATATTTGGGTGTGCATATTGTGAATAGAACTACCTAGGATGGTATGAAATGCATATAGCTTAGAAATAGTCAAGTGTGAGAAAGTGGAATGTGGGAGTATTTTTTATGAATGGGATATCTTGAGTGGATGAGTATGTTGTGGGAATGATTTGGAAATGTTGATATTAGGATAAATTGGGAGATTTACCACAAGGGTAAAAATGTGTAATTAAGGCATTGGATAAATGCTTAGTTGAATAAGAGTTAGAAACATTAACTCAAATGTTGGTGGATGAATTTCAGTTTCGGATGATACGCCGGAGCAAGTCGAGATGAAAATGCGAGAAGCATAAAGGCGGATAGTTGCACACAAGTAAAACGAGGTAAGGGACTGTGTGTTAGCTATAGAGATGTTCGTACGTAATTACAGCAATTTCGTAGATATATTGCTAGGACTAGTACGATATTATAAGTTTATGAAATGATGTGGAAGTATGAAAAGTACTATGATGTATATATATGTATTGAGAAATGGGATAGGGTAAGGAAATAGCATGATATGCATGTTTTCAATGAAATTCTCAATTTTACATTGTTATTGATGATTGAGAAATGTTGATGATAGGTTGGCTAATTTTACATGTTTTGGCATGAAAAGGCATGCTATGTGAATAAACGTGTTTTGAGTTTTAAAAAGAGAAAATAGCCATCTATCAGTTTTGAGATGAGATTTGGTGTTGAAGCGTTAGCTTACACCCGGTTTAAAGCCTTGATGTACCGTGCGGGAGTTTTAACTCGCACGGAGGTTTTGAGAAAGTGCGAGAACTATGCTCGTACCTGTTTTGTTGAGTTAAGGTAAACCTGGGGGTCTGGGACCCAAGGGGATACCAGCCGACGGCCAATTGAACGGGCTGGGCCTTAACGATAGATCGTACCGCGCTGGAGCCTTGCGTTGACTGTGTGTCACGCTGCTTGCTCGCCTGGTATATGAGACATGGTTTAAGGATAAAAAGTCCATCGGAGTTGGAGTATGGACTTGGGTCCACGGTTGTACGTAGAATAGTGTAGTCACCCGTTGGTATACTATGTACCGTGCTGGGTGCACGTGAGTACGAGTATCGCGTAGATGACACACGACGTATCTTCACCGTGAGTATACGAGGAGATGAGGTGGATTGAGATGAGCCGGAGGTAGGACTGACCCATCCCCCTTCAGGCGAAGTGATACCTTGTGCACACCCGATCAGTGAGGCCTGGGATCACTGACTGTGGCCATAAGTCGTGGATATTTGATTGCCTAAAATTCCATGCCTGTCTCAGAGAATCGAGAAACAGAGACAATCTCAGAAAAGAAAGAGATTTGCGAGAAAGAATGATTTGAGAAGTGAAAGAGATTTCGTGTTTTAATAAATCTCCGATTTCACATTCGTGCCATGAGGGCACAATTTATGATCATGTTTTAAATGGAAGTTTGACATTTGATTTACACGAAAATGCTCTTGAGAAATATGTATTTAAATGCATTATTCGTATGATATTTCCATTTATAACGAAAACATGGTTTTGGTTTATGCATGCATGGGCTATGTAGGTAGTACGATATCTACCTGCTAGCATACATTTCCTTACTGAGCCGTGGTTTGCTCATCCCACTATTTTTCCCCCTCCAGGTACTGAGAAGTAAGAGAGCGGTGATCTCAAGGTCTTTTGTGTTGAACAGCTCCCACAATCCTCAAAGGTATAAGATTTGTATACACGAGTATTTTGTATCTAATATATTGTATCGTACAGTTATATCTTGGAATTGTAATCAGTATCATGGGGATGATATGTAAACACTCGGTATTTATACAATTAATTTTGTGTATTTACACACACACCTGGGAGTGTGAATTAAAGTTTTAAATATTCCGCTGTAAATAAATAAATTTTTAGTAATTGCATCTTCTCACAGCCCAACCGTAGTAGAGATTGTATGGATAGAAGGGTTCCCGAAAGCGGGGCATGACAGGGAAGTCAGGTTAAATTGATTTCGAAACAAGAGCAGGGGTAAAATGGTAAAAATACCAAAATTCGGTATTAGGGCGATAAGAAAATTTTAATTAAAAATAAGGATGTAAGATATCTTGATCGATAATGGGGAAATTATACAATTTTGGGTCAATTGATCAAGATTCAGAAATTTTTAAAATACCGAAAAATTACCGGAACAATATCTCGAAAAGTACGAAGGAATAATATCAAAAATTTGGAGGAAAATGTATTTAATAAATTAAATTAAATAAAATAAATTAAATTGGAATAAAAATAATATAAGTTGTAGATATTTTGGATTTTTATGGAGTATTTTAATGAATACTGTAATAATTAAATAAATAATAATAATAATAATAATAATAAAAGAATCTGAAAACAAAAAAAATAGGAGAGAGAAAAGCTCGGGAGAACCCAAAAAATAGAACCGAAAGATGACCCGCGAACCCCCACCGACGATCCCAGCACACCGGAGACCGACAGGCTCCGATGAGGCCACGAGGAGGAAGAGGAGAGACCGGCGAGCACGTGGGCACCGGAATCACGCCATCAGGTGACCGGAGGAAGCCGATCGGAGCGAAGGAAGATCGAGAGAGAAACGGGCCGATTCCCGACGAACCACCGCGACTGGGCTGGAACGGAGGCCACCGTCGCATTCAGGGGGAGAAGCCGATTCTTTTAAGACCGGTCTTGGCCGACGAGACCGCCGAAAACGCCGACGACGGCAAGTGGCAGGAAACGGCACCGTTTGGCCGAAAGGAAAGGGAAGGAAAAGGAGGGAAAAGGAAAGAAAGGGAAAAGAAAAGAAAGGAAAAGGAAAGAAAAGAAAGGAAAAAGGGGAAAAGGAAAGAAAATTTACCGAGGACGACTCGAGATTCGGTTAAGTTGACCGGGGGTCGAGATTGACCTACGGGTAAATTCCAAAAATTTAATTTAATATTATTTTAATGGAAAATAATCCGGATTTACCTAATTGTGCAGCTTTACGACAGAGACCAAACGAGAGCCGATTGAGCTCTGATTTTTGTACCCCGCATCATATCGGGTAAGTAGAGTTTAATTTCGGCAATATGAGTTCTTTAAATACAGAGTTTTAATTATTTTACGAAATTATAGATTAATTTCGCATAGAAAGGAATATTTTTTTGGAGTTGTAATTAATTGCCGTAAATGGTATACGGGCTATCCAATGAATTTGGAACGAAGCCCAAAAATTATTAGTAAGCTGCATAAACCCGGTATACCCGAAGAAGGGAATTAATAAATATAAAAGGGCTAAAATGGGTCGAGACCCAATGTGGTAGATAGGGCCCAATACCTTAAAGTTGGTCAGTAAATGCGATATACTGATCAAGATAATTGAATTGACCTCAACTGTATGGTTATATGCAGTTACGTACCTTTGGTTGGCGCGCATTTGGGCTGAGAGATTCGGTATCATCGAGGCAGGTTAAGTCTGCGCGCGATTCCAGGTAAGGGAATTTTGTAGGTACATAGAGATACCTATACGTATTTTTTTAAGGGGATTTACAGGGTCTAGAATTTCTTAAATTATCTAGAAAAGAAATAATAATTTTGCAAAAATCGGGGCATAGGTGAATCAAGGAAAAAGATAATTTTGCCCCTAGGAGTAAAATTTACAAAAAGGGTAGTAAGGCAGGTAAATTGCAATATTTCATGTTTTTAACGTGTTATATGAATATATTGCTTTGATTTAAGCAAATATGCACATAGGTTGGCTGTTGATTTCATGAATTTTACGAAAGGGTACCGGTTATGATTTTAAAAGATGTTTTATCAAGATTGAGCCACCTATCGTATTTACATGAATAAAAAGAGTGCTAGAGTCTTACTCGCACTCAAGTTTACTAATTTATTTCTCATGAAAAGCTGTACTGGAGCATTGCTCGTACGAGAAATTTATGTGTGCACAAAACCGTGTTGGAGCTTCGCTCGCACGAGATTTTAGATATCATGATATGCATAGCGTGGTGCTGGAGCTTTGCTCGCATTAGACGTGAGTTGACATGCATATAGTCATGCGGAAGCCTCCTGTAGACTGTGTGTCACAGAGAGTTGAGATGCTCGCACATATACTTTGAGACATGGGTTGGTTATCGACATAGTATTGGGGTGGATAAGACCTACGGCAGGCACCCCCAGACTATGATATGGGTCCACGGAGTACGCTGTACCGTGTATGTCACACGGAGTATGCTGTACCATGCAGTCATGATGACTCTATGATGTTACTTGATATTCTGGCGGGTAGGACTTGACCCCACCTCCCGTTGCAGTTGTGATACCCCACACACCGGGATCCGTGTAGCCTGGGATCACAGGGATAAAGTATGGCCATAGTCCTCGATTTTCATACAGTAACCTACATGCCTCACATGATATCATACGGTCTGAGTAGACCAGGACAAACCCGAGGGAGGGCTAATGTCCCGATCTATGTTTTTAAAAAGAGACGTGATTTAATGAATCAAGGTATTCCCGAGAGATGGGTTTGACCTTGATGAAGCTGTTTTATGATAAAACAAATAAGTTTTAACGAGAAGAGTTTGAAATGAAACAAATAAGTTTTAACGAGAAGAGTTTGAAATGAAATAGATAAGTTTTTTTAGTGTTGAGTATATGATGAAACAAATAAGTTTTAAATGTGACGAGCATGAGATGACATACATGATTTTTTCATGTTTGTTTTATATATGGATTTCATGATTTCTCTTATACGATATATACATACATGTGGCATCGTTTTAGTCTTACCTCATGCTCCAAATACAAACGATTTTATATCATGACATTATCAGCACGTAGATAGTAAGTTATCTACCTGCTTACATTATTGCCTTACTGAGCTGTTTATGCTCACCCTTTCATTTTCCACCCCACATGGCATATTCAATAGAAAAGAACGACAGTAGTCATATCCGCTGCTTCTTATCAAGATCAGGTATACACATTTATATAATTTTTGTATCTGAACAAATAGAGGCACAGTACTGTACATGGATGTAATATTGGGGATGTATTTAGTTTAAATAAATTGATATGTAAATGAAGTATGAAAATGGAATGGTAAATAGGTGAGAGGTGACTAACACCGAATCATAGCCCAACTGTTTAGTAGTGTAACTGTTCACGACGGGTAAGGAAAGGAAAAAGTGAAAAATTTACTCTGATTTTTAGGTAATTTGGGTCATGACAAAAAAGATGGTATCAGAGCAGAGTTGGCCTGATATGAGTCGGTGTTAGTGGTTAAGTAAATTTACATCCCCAATGTACTGTGCATTGTTTAGATACAATTGTGTATATCAAGATGGACCAGCAGCTAAGAATTTAGTTTCGAATGCAATAATATAGTTTTTATAAATGATAGCCGTTATGGTAGAGGGGCGAGTACACATGCTCGAGACCGTAGAGATCGGTCTGAGAATCGAATGAGTCATCACATGAGACTCAAGATGAGAGTGAGGTGGAGGCTGATGTTGAGCATACTCCACAGGGTCCTACAAAGAGACCAAACAGTATTGAGACACGCTCCGAGAGGATGGAGTGAAGTGTAGAAAATATTTCAAATTTGTTTACTCAGCCTATACAAGTAGTTGAGGATAGGCAGGGTAAAGCCTAAACAGATACCTCAGACTATAGAGATTTTCACACCCCTCCGATATATAGCGAAGTAAAGAAACTAATAGTTGCTAAGGACTGGATGTATGAGATAGCGAAGTTGTATGAATTTTTTGATGTATGTCGACTAAGAAAGTGACTTTTAAAATACATTTATGTTAGAGAGTCGAGGTGGAACATTGGTGGAAGTCCGCTCGACCCATCTAAAGAGTTAGACATCCAGAACCGACATGAGAAACGTTTCTGGATGTATTCTGGTGACGAAATATTTCGGACACAACTTAAGGTGAAATTATAGGTAAAATTTCTTACACTGCCCATAGTCATTGGTTGATTGATGAGTATGAATCTCAGATTATATCCCTGGGCAAGTATGAACCCGATATTGTGGGCAGTGAGAGTTGGGAAGCCCAAAAGTTCATGAAATGACTCAAATTATTGATTAGAGTCTGATTGGCTCATTACCTATGTCGAGGCAGTGCGCAGAATATAGTTGTGTGAATAATATCATGTGTTGCACGTCTCTGAGATTGGGAAAGGTAGTGAGGGCTGAAATAGAGACGAAAAAGAGAATCGAGAAATGACAAAGATGTTAAAATGGGGAAATGGTAATTGGTAAAAGATTTAATTTGATGAGTCATATAGTAAGATAATTGGTAAGGCCCCAGTGCATCCAATTTTGGCACTCTTGAGGGGCATTGTGATTGGAGGACCCTGACCTGCTACGAAGCAGTATAGCAGTGTAATCACTGTAAGCAGTGTGGGATGTGTGGTACCACGCAAGGAGGGTCTATACCTACACTGTATTGATGAAAATGGCCGTTAAGTGTGGTAAGACGGACCATTGATTTTGATTGCACAGAGTTGGGCGAGATCGCCCCACAGAAAAGTAAAGAGACAGAGAAAAACTTCGTTGGTATAGCTGCAACAAAAAGGGAGGCCATAGCCGAAAAGAAAAAGGAAAGTAGGTTGTTGGACGAAGGCAAGAGGATGTCTTGGACCAGGACACTATTGATGTTTCATGGATGTGGTGTAAGATACCACACTTGTTATGAATAATGAAGTATATATGTTTATTGATCCTGGTGCCACACATTTATTCATACCGCCTTCATTTGCATATAAGTGAGTAAAAGGCATGAATGCCTACACCCATGGGCACAATGCTGATAGTTAGTACCCCAATAGAGGAGGGTTAACTAATGAAATAATTATTAAGAGATTATAAGTTGAAAACGGGGGAAGAAGTATAAGTCAGCCAATTTTATTCAATAGACTATGAATAATTTGAAGTAATATTGAGAATAAATCTCAATTGGTCGGCTGCAAATTATGATGTTCAGAGTTCTATTCTAAGATAGTGATATGGTTACCCTTGAAAAGTATACTGTAAGTGTTGACAAGTGATAAAAAGGGGTGCAATAGTTGAAATTAAAGGAGTAAAGGATTGTACTCACGGAATGAATAATGAAAGAGTTTTGTCATGATTGATATACTAAGGAGATAATCTTTGAGATATGCTTGATTCTGAATACAAGATGTATTGGAGTAAGAGGCGTATGCAAGGTAAGAACATCTTTACGATATGAAGTAATTAGGATTAAAGCAATTAGTAGTGAATATAAATTGTAACCACAGGGACCGATATGTAAAGTAATTGTGGTTAAGTCTAAGGGTTAATAAAGGTATTTCAAAATACCTCCCCGCCTGAAGACTTGACAGCGTCTAAAAGTATATATATATATAATATATAACGTGAAATCGATCGTTGTAATAAATACCTTTAGCATTAGGATACCTTTACTAAGACGATAAGAATATTAAAATTCGACAAATCGTAAAGGTTAACATAGTAAAATTTAATAAGAACCGTTGAGATAAGAAAAGGAAATGACGCAGGTTAGTACCTGAAAACGTAAGCGATTTTGAAGGATCTAATACGCTTATGCGTAAATAAATCAAGGATTGGACCGATTTGTAATCATCATTATCGATGATATGTTGGGTGTAGTTAAAGTCTAGGGTAAAATTGTAAGCAATAATTGAAAATGGCTTTTACAAATGGGTTGTTGCGAGTTCTCAATATGGTCTGCTTGGTTGACACGTTTAACTAAGAAAACGTGGTCTTTGAATGAGATGATAAATAAGATGATAGATGTGACATGAATTGCGGTGTAGTGAAGTATGAACTGACCACCATGATTAATTTCACCATACCCAACAGCTCAAGAGGTTTTTCAGCGAGTATGGATACCTCGAAATAATGAAGGAGCTGTGTATTGATGTATAATGGGAAGATAGTCAATTTTGGAGTCAGACAACTCCTTGATCACGAAATAAACTATCTGATTCATGATTTTAAGTTGGCAACGGTAGTGTTTGTACCGAGGATATGGTACTATTATGTACAGGGTGAGAAATTTTGGATATGCACTGATCATAAAGCCCCGAGTATCTGTTTTTCACAGAAAGAGGCGAATATGAGAATACATAGTGGGTTAGAGCTTCTGAGAGATTTTGATTGTAAAAATTGTACCACCCAGGAAAAGCTAATGTAATAGCTGATGCCTCGACTAGAAAGAGCCTTAGGATGGTACCCCATATGATGGTCAGGGAGCGTGAGCTGCTAGAGCAGTTGTGGACCTCAGTAGTGATGTGATCTCTTCTGATGATGACAGTGATTATGTGATAGCTAGCCTGAGATTAGAACCGGATGAGAGTGCCCGGATTTGACAAGCTTAGCGTGATGATCGGCATGGTGTCGATAGTTTGGGTCAAATTCAGAAGGGTACAGTGATAGAGTTCACAGAGTGTGATGATGATTTACAGAGGTTCCGAGACAGTATGAGTGCTCCCCAAGACCACAGTTGATGGGATAGTAATATTGTCAGAAGCTCACTCTCCGGGATATACGGTGCATACGAAAAGTAAAGAATGTATCAAAATCTCGGAAAGGGTATTGGTGGTCAGATGTGAAAAGAGATGGTAGAGATTGTGGAAAAATGCCTAGTATGTCAGCAGAATAAGGTAGAGTATTAAAAGTCTGCAGGGTTATTGCAGCCTCTACCTATATCGACACGGCACGAAAATGGGAGCAAGTCTTCATGAATTTCGTGATGGGTTATAGAGGACTCAGATGAGTCACGAGGCTATTTAGATGATAGTCGCTAAATGGACTAAGTCTACCCACCATGTGGTTATAAAAATCCCCAGATACTCAGAGTGTGTAGACGGATTTATGTATATGAAAGATTGTGGAATACCAAGTATTTTCCAGTGAGCATTATATCATATAGGGATTCCAGCTTCACTTTTCACTTCTGGGAATATTTTTCAGGAAGCTATGGGAACCCGACTGAGTATTAGCACAGCTTTCCATCCTCAGACAGATGGTCAGTCGAGAGGACGGTACAGGTTCTGGAGGATCCGATGAAGGCGTCTGCCCTTGATTTTTTATGCTCCTGGGATGATCAGTTATTACAAATCAAATTCGCCAATAGTGATAGTTGCCACTTGAGTATCGGGATAACAAGATATGAGGCAGTGTATGGCTGTAGGGGTTGTTCCCCAATTGGATAAGAAAAAGTGGGTGACAGATAGAATTATTTTCGACTTGGATAATAAGTCTCTGAGGATGTTTAGTTAAGGATGAGAGATTAAGAACACCTCAGAGCAGATAGAAAAGTATTGGAATTCACCGAGGGTGAATTAGTATAGTTGAAATGTTTCTTGTCCTAAGAGAATAAGGACATAGCGAACTTTTGGAAGAAGGTAAATTGAGTTTCGCTGGATTGAATCTTTTGAGAGATTGGACAAGTGGAAGATAAGATCTGTAGGTGGCATTTCCACTTGAATAAGCAGGCACCCACAATGTGTCCCATCTTTTGATGCTTCAGAAATACTATCCAGATCCAGCATAAGTGATAGGATATGAGATCCAACAGTTCAGCTTAATACAAATATAAGTATATTGAAGAAGTTGATTCGGGTATTAAACAGGAAAGAGAAAGTATTGAGGTTTAAGACGATCTCCCTAATTAAAGTCCTTTGGTAGTAGTACACTCCAAAAAGTCACTTGAGAATGACAGAGTATGATACGATAGGCATACCCAGAGTTGTTTATGAATCCATTTAACTTGGTTCTAATTTGGAGGACCAAATTTCCTTAAGTGGGGGAGATTATGTAAGACCCGAATTTAGTTGAAAATACGAAATGAGTATGTTCGTGAAAGGAATGATTAAAATAATCCCAAATTAAATGAAACGGGATTCGGACAGGAAATAAGGATTTAAAATGCGAAATGAATGAGTATTCATGAAGGGAAGTCAGGTTAAATTGATTTCGAAACAAGAGTAGGGGTAAAATCGTAAAAATATCGAAATTCGGTATTAGGGCGATAAGAAAATTTTAATTAAAAATAAGGATGTAAGATATCTTGATCGATAATGGGGAAATTATATAATTTTGGGTCAATTGATCAAGATTCAGAAATTTTAAAAATATCAAAAAATTACCGAAACAATATCTCGAAAAGTAGGAAGGAATAATATCGAAAATTTGGAGGAAAATGTATTTAATAAATTAAATTAAATAAAATAAATTAAATTGGAATAAAAATAATATAAGTTGTAGATATTTTGGATTTTTATGGAGTATTTTAATGAATAGTGTAATAATTAAATAAATAAAAAATAATAATAATAATAATAAATAAATAAAAGAATCTGAAAACAAAAAAAAGAGGAGAGAGAAAAGCTCGGGAGAACCCAAAAAATAGAATCGAAAGACGACCCGCGAACCCCCACTGACGATCCCAGCACACCGGCGACCGACAGGCTCCGACGAGGCCACGAGGAGGAAGAGGAGAGACCAGCAAGCACGTAGGCACCGGAATCACGCCGTCAGGTGATCGGAGGAAGCCGATCGGAGCGAAGGAAGACCGAGAGAGAAACAGGCTGATTCCCGGTGAACCACCGCGACTGGGCTGGAACGGAGGCCACCGTCGCATTCAGGGGGAGAAGCCAGTTCTTTTGAGACCGGTCTTGGCCGGCGAGACCGTCGGAAACGCCGACGACGACAAGTGGCAGGAAACGGCACCGTTTGGCTGAAAGGAAAGGGAAGGAAAAGGAGGGAAAAGGAAGGAAAGGGGAAAAGAAAAGAAAGGAAAAGGGAAGAAAAGAAAGGAAAAGGAAAGAAAATAAAGGAAAAGGGGGAAAAGGAAAGAAAATTTATCGGGGACGACTCGAGATTCGGGTAAGTTGACCGAGGGTCGAGATTGACCTACGGGTAAATTTCGAAAATTTAATTTAATATTATTTTAATGAAAAATAGTCCGGATTTACCTAATTGTGCAGCTTTACGACAGAGACCGAACGAGAGCTGATTGAGCTCTGATTTTCGTACCCAGCATCGTATCGGGTAAGTACAGTTTAATTTCGGCAATATGAGTTCTTTAAATACAGAGTTTTAATTATTTTACGGAATTATAGATTAATTTCGCATAGAAAGGAATATTTTTTTGGAGTTGTAATATAATTGCCGTAAATAGTATACGGGCTATCCAATGAATTTGGAATGAAGCCCGATAATTATTAGTAAGCTACATAAACCCAGTATACCCGAAGAAGGGAATTAATAAATATAAAAGAGCTGAAATGAGCTGAGACCCAATATGGTAGATAGGGCCCAATACCTTAAAGTTGGTCAGTAAATGCGATATACTGATCAAGATAATTGAATTGACCTCAACTGTATGGTTATATGCAGTTACGTGCCTTTGGTTGGCGCGCATTTGGGCTGAGAGATTCGGTATCATCGAGGCAGGTTAAGTCTGCGCGCGATTCCAGGTAAGGGAATTTTGTAAGTACATAGAGATACCTATACGTATTTTTTTAAGGGGATTTACAGGGTCTAGAATTTCTTAAATTATCTAGAAAAGAAATAATAATTTTGTAAAAATCGAGGCATAGGTGAATCAAGGAAAAAGACGATTTTGCCCCTTGGAGTAAAATTTACTAAAAGGGTAGTAAGGCAGGTAAATTGCATGATTTCATGTTTTTAACGTGTTATATGAATATATTGCTTTGATTTAAGCAAATATGCACATAGGTTGGCTGTTGATTTCATGAATTTTACGAAAGGGTACCGGTTTGTACCGGTTATGATTTTAAAAGATGTTTTATCAAGATTGAGCCACCTATCATATTTACATGAATAAAAAGAGTGCTAGAGTCTTACTCGCACTCAAGTTTACTGATTTATTTCTCATGAAAAGTCGTACTGGAGCATTGCTCGTACGAGAAATTTGTGTGTGCACAAAACCGTGCTGGAGCTTCGCTCGCACGAGATTTTAGATATCATGATATGCATAGCGTGATGCTGGAGCTTCGCTCGCATTAGACGTGAGTTGACATGCATATAGTCGTGCGAAGCCTCTTGTAGACTGTGTGTCACAGAGAGTTGAGATGCTCGCACATATACTTTGAGACATGGGTTGGTTATCGACATAGTATTGGGCTGGATAAGACCTACGGCAGGCACCTCCAGACTATGATATGGGTCCACGGAGTACGCTGTACCGTGTATGTCACACAGAGTACGCTGTACCATGTAGTCATGATGACTCTATGATGTTACTTGATATTCTAGCGGGTAGGACTTGACCCCACCTCCCGTTGCAGTTGTGATACCCCGCACACCGGGATCCGTGTAGCCTGGGATCACAGGGACAAAGTATGGCCATAGTCCTCGATTTTCATACAGTAACCTACATGCCTCACATGATATCATACAGTCTGAGTAGACCAGGATAAACCCAAGGGAGGGGTAATGTCCCGATCTATGTTTTTAAAAAGAGACGTGATTTAATGAATTAAGGTATTCCCAATAGATGAGTTTGACCTTGATGAAGCTGTTTTATGATAAAACAAATAAGTTTTAACGAGAAGTGTTTGAAATGAAACAAATAAGTTTTAACGAGAAGAGTTTGAAATGAAATAGATAAGTTTTTTTAGTGTTGAGTATATGATGAAACAAATAAGTTTTAAATGTGACGAACATGAGATGACATACATGATTTTTTCATGTTTGTTTTATATATGGATTTCATGATTTCTCTTATACGATATACATGTGGCATCATTTTAGTCTTACCTCATGCTCCAAATACAAACGATTTTATATCATGACATTATCAGCACGTAGATAGTATAGTTATCTACTTGCTTACATTATTACCTTACTGAGCTGTTTATGCTCACCCTTTCATTTTCCACCCCACAGGGTATATTCAGTAGAAGAGAACGACAGTAGTCATATCCGCTGCTTCTTATCAAGATCAGGTATACACATTTATATAATTTTTGTATCTGAACAAATAGAGGCACAGTACTATACATGGATGTAATATTGGGGATGTATTTAGTTTAAATAAATTGATATGTAAATGAAGTATGAAAATGGAATGGTAAATAGGTGAGAGGTGACTAACACCGAATCATAGCCCAACTGTTTAGTAGTGTAACTGTTCACGACGGGTAAGGAAATAAAAAAGTGAAAAATTTACTCTGATTTTTAGGTAATTTTGGTCGTGACATTTGGTGCCTGGTACTGAGCCTATTTCGAGACCACCGTATCGCATGGCCTTAGTTGAGCTAGAGGAGCTCAAGAGACAGTTACAGAAGTTGTTGGATAGGGGGTTCATCAAATTGAGTGTTTCACCGTGGGGAGCACCGGTTTTGTTCGTGAGGAAGAATGATGGAAGCCTCCGATTATGTATAGATTATAGATTGTTGAATAAGGCTACCATCAAGAATAGGTATCCCCTTCCACGCATTGACGACTTACTGGATCAGCTTCGAGGAGCGCAGGTCTTTTCTAAGATTGATCTGAGGTCTGGGTATCATCAGTTGAGAGTCCGGAGTGGAGATGTACCCAAGACGGCATTCAAGACCCGATATGGCCACTATGAGTTCTTGGTTATGCCATTCGGACTGACGAATGCTCCCGTAGCTTTCATGGCTCTGAAGAACGATGTGTTCGAGCCATATTTGGATCAGTTTGTTATTTTTCACGCCCCGGAAGCTCGAAAAACATGGCAAATTTAAACTTTTATTTACATCAATACACATTTATATGTGCATTCATGTGCTGTGTCATGCATCATCATATATATAAGTTATAAAACTTAACCCTTAGGATCTCATCATCAAGCATTCAGAATTCATATCATATCCATTTCTCAACTCAGTATTAATTAATCCTAATACATCTCATACGTCATTGTACATCAAGTGTCTGTAAATACATATTATTCTGGGTACATGAAATGTAAATTATACCTCTAATACAAATATATGGCCTGGAGCTCAAGTCTTCCACTAGCCACTACTCCGTACGTCGCAGGAAATTCTCCTCATTTAAAGAAATCTGGAGGGAAGATAAAACAGGGTGAGCTTCTAAATCGCTCAGTAAGGGGGGTAAGGGACTCATTATTAAATTAATGATTTGCACACACAATCATTTTATTTCATAATTAAAACTCAATATAAAATGTAGTATGAACTCATTAAAACATCATTCTCATCTCATTTCTCTAAAATCATTTAAAACATGGGAGTACATACTCAGTACAAATCACAGTCAAAAGCATGTGAAAATCAGGATGTGATAATGACTTTTCTCTTTCAAACGTGATAAAAATCACTGCAATAAGGATGCACGTGGCACACCCACCAAATACAATCTGCACGTGGCACAGCCACCAAACACAAATTCACATGTGGCACAACCACCAAATAGAATTCTCACGTGGCATAGCCACCAAACGCAATCCACACATGGCACAGCCACTAAATAAAATCCGTACGTGTCACAGCCACCAAACACACTCTCAAGTGTAAAATGCGGCTAGGTAAGTAACCAGCGCTACCAGAGTAGAGAAAAATATGTTGGACTTACATACTACCAGAGTAATGCCCGACGTGTATTCAACATGACACGCCTAAGTCTCAATTAATAGCCATTATCATAAAAATCGTTTTGTCTTTACGTAGAACTCATAACGGTTTTCTCTCATAAATCGCCTTTAAAACATTTGTGTACTCAACACAAAACATGTTAAAATCGAGTCCCAACCGGTAAAACAACGCACACATTTTTCAATATCAGTACGTCTTAACGTAGAGCCCAAATCTCTTTTTACGTTTGAAACACAAAATGGTTGTAAAACAATTTTCAAATTTAGTTTACAACTCAAAACAATTGGGCCCCAACCGGCTATAAAATCATGTGCAATAACTCATAAAAACATGCTTATTTTCTCAAATCTCATTTCATGCTAGAATATCATCACAAAGCACATACACAAATAGGTTTGAGTTTTCCCTTACCTCGTTGCACCTCGTATAGTGCAATCGTTCCCCTGTATCACGGACTAGCCTCGTATTCCACTCTGGAACTCCCGAGCTGTCCAAACGATGTTAAAACATCAGTAATATATCTAAATCATCTCATCGAGCACATATTTGCTTATATTTCTCATTAACCTCTTCAATAGTCCAATTCTCATAACTCTATCACAATTCACATACTCATCCACTACACCTCACAATCCCACATTTCGCATACCATATTCCATGCTAAATTCACCACATTGTCTCAATTCCAATTTATAGTCATAATTCTCAAAATTACCACAATTGCATAATAACATCTCTACTCCAACAAAATCATAGTTTTATCTATCCCTAATCATTTTCCAACTATTTCATCACAATGCCCATGCTCACAATCACCAAAGATTACTTCAAAATCAAAGATCGAGGTTTAGAAAATTACCCAAAACTTATGGAGTGCTTAACTCTTGCCTCGATTCAATCCGTCCTTCGATTTCCAAGTATGTTGTTCTTCTTTTGATGAGGAACAACTTTCCTTCTTGCCACAACCTTTGATTTTGGACAAAAATGGGTGTTTTGGAGGGGAGAGAAAGCTAGGGTTTGAAAATGGCGATTTGAGAGAGAGAGAGAAATTGATTTTCAGGAAAACAAATGGGTCTTTATATAGGTCGAGGGTAGGAGATCGATTTGGCTCTTGATGAGATCGATCTGCATTTGAATTTGGGGATGATTTGGGGCAAGTGTATGCCTAGGAGATCGATCTGTTGTGGGGTAAGATTGATCTCTTAATGGCTTTATGAGATCGATCTGCTCCAATTATGAGATCGATCTCTAGTTTACAAAATGCTTCATGAGATTGATCTGCTCTTTGGGGAGATCGATCTTCTCCTTTACAGAAACATTTTGAGATCGATTCCTTCCTCATGAGATCAATCTCTTCGTTACAGAATCATAAGAAGATCGATCCTCTTCCATTGGAGATCGATCTGCTTATCAGTTCTTGCACATTTTCTGTATTCTGGAGCCATAAGATCGATCTCTCATTCTTGGAAATCGATCTTGCCTTCACAGATTGTACTGCTGCTGCACCAATTTATAGAAAACTCAGTGTAAAACTTCTCAAAATCTACCCCATAGTCCATATTTCAATCCGTACACATTCAAGACTTAAAAATCTTTTCTTCATATACTTCATCATGTTTAAAACTTAGGTGTACATTAACATATCATAATTACATACACCAAATTACAATTCTCATAAATGAGGTATACAAAATTCACAGTTCTCACATTATCGTCTTTATCAATGACATATTCGTATATTCGAGATCTGAGGAGGAGCATGAGCAGCACCTCAGGATTGTATTGCAGACTCTACGAGAGCAGCAGTTGTATGGTAAACTCAATAAGTGTGACTTTTAATTGACAGAGATCTTATTTTTGGGACACGTCGTGTCATGGGATGGTGTATCAGTAGATCCATCAAAGATTGAGGCTGTAATTCAGTGGGAACAGTCGAGGACAGTTATCGAGATCAGGAGTTTTTTGAGTTTAGCAGGGTACTATCAGAGATTCGTTGATGGATTTTCGAAGTTGGTTGCTCCGTTGACGCGTCTCACTCGGAAAAGTGTTCCATTCGTGTGGGACGAGGATTGTGAGAGGAGTTTTCAGGAGCTGAAGAGTCGATTGAGCACCGCTCCGATTCTCACTATTCCTAACAGCTCAGGAAGATTTTCAGTATATATCGATGCTTCGCATCAGGGACTGAGCTGTGTGTTGATGCAGGATGGAAGGGTAGTTGTTTATGGATCCAAACAGCTGAAGGACCATGAGAAGAACTATCTGACCCACGATTTGGAGTTGGCAATAATAGTGTTTGCGTTGAAGGTATGACACCACTACTTGTATGGCGAAAAGTTTCAGATATTCACCGATCACAAGAGCCTCAAGTACCTATTCTCACAGAAGGAGCTGAACATGAGACAGAGAAGATGGCTAGAGCTTCTGAAGGATTATGATTGTGAGATACTTTATCATCCGGGTAAGGCTAATGTTATAGTAGATGCTTTGAGTAGGAAGAGTCTTGGGATGGTATCGTATATGATGGTCAGGGAGCATGAGTTGCTAGAGCAGTTTGCTAGCCTCAGTTTAGGAGTTATGCCTTCAGCATGGATACGGATCATATGATTGTGAGTCTACGCTTGGAGCCAGATCTGTTTGACAGGATCAGACAGGCTCAGCAGACTGATCTGTATTACATCGATGTAAGTGGTCAGATGCAAAGGGGCACGGTGACTGATTTTGAATTGAGTTCTGATGGACTATTGAGGTTCAGAGGTAGACTGTGTGTTCCCGAGGACCCAGAGCTCAGGAGATTGATATTGTCTGAAGCTCATTCATCGAGGTACACGTTGCATCTGAGGAGTGGTAAGATGTATCAGAACCTCTGAAAGGTGTACTGGTGGTCAGGTATGAAGAAAGATGTGACAAATTTTGTGGCGAGATGTCTTGTATGTCAGCAGGTGAAGGTAGAGCATCAAAGACCAGCAGGATTGTTGCAGTCTCTACCTATACCGATATGGAAATGAGAGCATATCATCATGGATTTCGTGATTGGTTTACCGAGGACCTGGAGAAATCACGATGCTATATAGGTAATCATTGATAGACTGACGAAGTCAGCCCACTTCCTAGCTATGAGAGCTACCGATACTCTAAGTACGTTGGCAGGGTTGTATTGAGGTTACATGGTGTACCAGTGAGTATAGTCTCTGATAGGGATTCCCGCATCACTTCCCACTTTTGGGAACATTTTTAGGAAGCCATGGGAATCCAGTTGAGTTTGAGTACAGCTTTCCATCCTCAGACAGATGGTCAGTCAGAGAGGACTATACAGACTCTGAAGGTTATGTTGAGAGCATGTGTGTTAGACTTTAGAGGCTCTTGGGATGATCACTTGCTACTAGTCGAGTTTGCCTACAACAATAGTTATCATTCGAGTATCGATATGGCACTGTATGAGGCCTTGTATGGTCGTAGATGTCGTTCCCCTATTGAGTGGGAGGAAGTGGGTGACCGAAAGCTTTTTGCTCCTGATTTGGTTACACAGGCTTCTGAGGATGTCCGATTGATAGTTGAGAGATTGAGGACAGCTCGGAGTCAACAGAAGAGTTATGCTGACAGGAGACGTAGGCCACTTGAGTTCGCAGTTGGGGAGTCCGTGTTTTTGAAGGTTTCTCCTTCCAATGGTATAGCGAGGTTTGGGAAGAGGGGTGAGCTGAGTCCTCGCTATATTGGACCCTTTGAGATACTTGATCGAGTGGGAGATAAGGCCTATAGGTTGGCATTGCCACCAGATTTGTTAGGCGTGCATAACGTCTTCCACATTTTGATGCTTCAGAAGTATCATCCAGATCCGACACATGTGATTAGCTATGAGCCATTGGAGCTCAGTGAGGACATGTCATATGTTGCGAGGCCGATTCGGATACTGTATAGGAAGGAGAAGGTTTTGAGGTCGAAGACTATTGGGTTAGTGAAGGTTTTATGGCGGCATCACACTTCCGAGAAGGCTACTTGGGAGTTAGAGAGCTTGCTGCGAGAGAAACACCCCCTGTTGTTTGATGATTGATTTGGTTCAAATTTGGAGGACCAAATTCTTTTAGTTGGGGAGGATGGTCAGACCCGTGTTTTCGATTATATATGTAGCTTATTCCTTATGATTCCTATGTGTATGAACACTTTATTTTCATGGTTGAATCATAAGAAGAGTATTTACTATCATGCAATTGACAATTAAAGAATAAAAATGCATGTAAGCTAACAGTTCAATAAGGGCTATAAGAGCCACAAGCTAAACCGAATGTATTTAAATCATTCTGACTGAAGATGAGAACTCGTCAAGAGAAAATATAGAGAATTTATGAAGGAAAGTTGGGTTAAATTGGTTCCGAACAAGTGCATGGGTAAAACGATTAAAAGACTGAAATCCGGTATAAATTCAATAAGAAAATTTCATTAAAAATATGGAATTGAGAAATCTTAATAAAAAACGAGGAAAATATTGAATTTCGAGTCCAATTGATCAAGATATGAATTTATTGAAATTAATCGAAATTTTCACCTGAAAAAATTATCCCGAAAATATTAAAAAAATATACCGAAAAGACAAAATAAGACTGATAAATTCATTTATTGATTAAAAGAATAAAATAAGATTTTTTGAAGATATTTTAGATTTTTAATGTATTATAAATGATTAAAATAATAATAAAATAAATTATAAATATAATAATTAAAAAAAAAAGAAACGAAAATCTGGAAACGCGAAAGGAAGAAGAAACAGAGAAGCAAAGCTAGGTGAACTGAGGAAGATCTCATCACCAACGAGCAACCGGCGACTAACGAGGCCAGGCGAGGGTTGGAAAGGGTAGCCGACACCCGTGCGGCCTACCAGCAGCCATGACGTGCGCCGACGGTGCCGAAAAAGGCAGATCAGCGAAGGAATTCTAAGGGGAGAAGAGGAAGATTCTGGCGATCCCACCCGCTATTGGCCCCGATCGAAGCTAATCGAAGCTTCCCCGGCAAGAGACGCATCGAACCACGGTAGTGAGGCGTCGAGAATCGATCGGACGACGTCGAAACGGCGAAAAGAGACTGAACCAGACGGCTGGTTCAGGGGAAGGAAACTATGCTGAACCGGACCAAACCGATTCAGCCAAGGAAAAAAGGGAGAAAAAGAAAAAGGGAAAAAAATAGAGAGGAAAATCCCCGGGAATACCTCAGATTACGGGTAAGCCAATACGCGGTCAGTCCGAGAAAGTTAATTTAAAATGTATTTGATCGAAAATTAACCCGCAATTTAATATAAAAAATTATGCAGTTCAACGATAACTTTCGAACGTGAGCAGATCGAACTTTGATTTGCGCACCATTGCATAATTTCAGGTAACTAAAGCTCATTTATGACAATGATATGATTATTGCGCAATTGAAATTTAGTTTGCGGATTTCAGATTAATTCTGCATAAAATAAATTATATCCGAATTTTTGAATTTACTGTTGTAAATGATATACGGGCTATTCAAAGAGTTTGGAACAAAGCTCAATGGGTATTGATAGGCCCAATGAGCCAATAGACCTTGATGAAGGGAATTAATAAGTGGAAAATGGGCTTAAGACAGAGTTAGGCCCAATTAAAGTGTTTAAGGCCAATAATTGTAAACGAGCCCATTAAGAGATATTAACTGTATTAAATTCGTAATACAGTAGGAAAAGTATAATTAACCCAGTGAAAGGTTAAATGCGGCTTTGGAGTTGTATTGAGAGCTAACCGGACTGCGAAATTTGAGCAGCACAGAGGAAGTGAGGTCACACGACGTGATCCAAGATAAGGGACTTTTGCGAGTAGTTAGAGATATCCATGCGTATTTTCGTCTGCTTTTACATTCACTAAAATTGTCTGAGGGTCAGAGAAAATTAATAATATTTATAAGGACCCGATATGGATAAATTACAATTTTGCCCCTAGTTAGGCAAAAAGTCAACTTTTGAGAAAAGTTGTAAAAAGCATGGAAACAATGTTTTGAGTGTTTTTACTGCTGTGTAGCAGAAGAGTAGGTAGATGGGCTAATGTTTTAAGGTTGATGTAAACTAAACACACTTTATAGTGTTGATTTTAATGTTTTGAAACATCCCTAGTTTTAAAGAGCCATCTACCGAACTATGTGAAAACAGTCGTTCTGGAGCATAGCTCGCACTTGATTTCAGATGTTTTTCACATACATTAGTGCTATAGTGATACTCGCACTATGTTTATCTGACATGCATGATAGAGTATTGGAGCATTGCTCGTACTCAGTTTTATGTGATTTGTGCATGATAGAGTGCTGGAGTGATAGCTCATACTCGAGTTTTACATGAGAACTATGCATGACATAGTGCTGGAGGTTACTCGCACTAGTATTTGACGTTTTGACATGCATACACAGTATTTGAGTGGAGTGTTGACTGCGAGTCACACTCAAGCCGCGCACTGTAGTTTTTACGTGATATATAGACATGTTAAAAAAATCGTGATGATTTTCTCATGTAGACTGAGTGTCACACTGGAGAGGTTCACACGTGGATTTAGAGACGTGGCATTGATTACTTCGTGGTATGAGGGCTAAGACCTATGGCAGGCACCCCGACCATAAGGTAAGGTCCACGGGTGTACGTTGTACCGTGCGAGTGGCATGGAGTACATTGTACCATGTATTATTGTGGAGTTGTGGAGGAGAGTAGTTGATAGCTGGCGATTGTGATAGACTGACCCCCCTCCCGTTACAGCAGCGATAACCCGCACACCGAGATCTGTGTTGCCTTGGATTTCACCATTATAGGATATGGTCATAGTCCAAGAGATATTGCATTTATCCACTGAGTCTCGCATGATATATCACATGTGTTTATCATACGGGTAGACCTGAGGTATGGGTCGAAACCCGGTTGTTGTGTTGTGTTGTGAAATGCCATATTTACTGTGTTTTGAATGTAAATGACATATTTTATATAAAGGCATTCCGAAATGATAAATATGCATTGTTTGGCATGAATGCCTATGATTGATAACTCAGCATGATTCTAGTACATGGGACTTTAAATCTATACTATTATTATATTAATTTTGAAACATGCTTTTGAATTGAGAGAAGGAAAGGCAAAACACTATTTTCAGTAGATAGTATGAATGTCTACTTGCTTGCTTGATTTCCTGACTGAGCGAGATAGCTCACCCCTTTCATTTTCCCCCCTCTCTATAGATCATCGTCAGTAGCTTGAGTCGGCTGAGGTATAGCATTCCTTTTGACCGTTGTCATTTCCCATCTAACGAAAGGTATACACAGCGCGTACTCTTTTGTATCTAAATAATGTATAAACATAGTGATGTACACGTTTTAAATATTGGGGATGTAATTATATTAAAGTATATGAAATTACTTATAAGAAAAGTGTACGTACAGTCAATAACTATTTATAATGACATGTATGTAGGATACGAAAAAGAATGGTAAGGTATATATGGATGAGAAGACTAATGTCTAATCACAACCCAACTGTTGAGGAGAGAAAAGTAAGTAAAAATCGAAAAATTTATTGTGGTTTTTGGTAACTCACGGAAGGAGGTCGTTACACATAAACATTCATTTCCAATCGTATAATTTCCTTCTCATAACATACTTCCATAGTCACTACATACATAAAATCACTACTTATCCTTACTTAATAGATAGTGTCATACATGAGAGAATATTCTTATTACTTTATCATCTCGGACCTCGAGCTTAATTCCTTACTCCACATAGCTATAGGTTCGGCCCTGAAATCATCCAAATAAAATATCATATTAATTTCTTAAATTAATTAGAAAAGGAAAATCGAAATTTAGGGTTTTTCACATAATTTTAGTTTTAACTTATATAAATATCTCATCAAATTCTTTAAAGTTAGCATTTTAGTGGACTCCAAGGAATTGCCAATTCCACAATTACTACTTAACACTTCGTATAACATGTTAGCACAAAAAATCAAATATTTTTTATAACACTACATAACTACTAAAATTTCATTGAACAATATTAAATCAGCTCACCCAACTTTTTCTCTTTGCTGCAAGCCCCACGTAGGCTTCCTTGGTGTTTTTCTACATATACCGACCACTAACACTTAGCACACATTATTTGCAAGGCCTTATTTTCATAAAACCACCCCAATTTCACAGCTTACCACGAACTCAAGCCCCTCCTTTTTCCTCGTGCTTTCACTACAATTCATACTACCACACATTTCAATATAATTTTAAACACCACATAGATAAAAATATCAAGCAACACATTATCAACTCCTAAAAATCTTACCTTGGCCGAATTCTTCATGCTTAATTCCTCAAGATTGTGCTACAAATTATCAATACAGCTTCACTTAGTATCTTTGTAACATCAGATAGCTTAAAAGAAAACCATAACCAACTCAATTTCTTACCTATTTAGTCTTGGCCAAAATTCTTTCCTACCTATACCCATTTCTTTTCAAGTTAAACCTATGCAATTTACACTCAAAATCAATCTAAGCTTATGTAAATGCAAGAAAATAAATAATGAAAGGTAGGTGCTTATCCTTTCTTTTTCTCCTCTTCTTCTCATTCCCTTATCTTTTCCTATTTTTCTCTCTTGCTATTGTCAATCACAGCTCTCTGTCCATCCAAGAATGTTCGCTCAGCCTCCTCTCTCACACACTACTCTATCTTTTGCTCCTCTTCTCCATTTTCTTTCTCCCATTTTCCTTTCTTCTTTCCCCTTTTCCTCTCTTTATTTTTTTGTTTTAGCTGGTTCGATTTATCCTATGGCCGAACCATTCACGTAACCAGCTTCTCTTAGAAGCTTAGAACATGCTTCCTTTAGAAGCTTGTTACAAATGGGTCCCTTAACTCCTTCATTTTTCCAACTCCTCTGTAATAGTTTTTCAACCAATTTCACTTTAGTGCTTAAGGATTTTGTGCTCTTTTCAAGTAAACCCTTTCAAATTTTACTTCATCAAGCTAAGGCCCAATTAATTTAGCTCTCATGCAAATTAATCCTTACTTCTCCAATGTAATTGAATCCTTTATAATTTAAAAATAATTTAAATATATTTATCCTAAGTAATTATTAAAATCCTTTAGTCCACTAAATAAGTATTTTATTTCACTTAATTATGCCTATTGGCAACATAATTTAAATTCCAAGACTTCTGTTCCATAATTCACTTCTCATAAAATTCACTACAATATCCCTTGTCAAGATTTCAAACATTATCCTACTTATTTAATTCTCGTCTCTTCAACCCTTTAAAATCGTTTTGTTTAATTAGTCTAGATTATAATGCACCTTGCTTAATTAATTTACTTCGTAATTCTTATAATTCAAAATAAACTCTAAATTATGAAATTTAATTTCAATAACTCCTTAAATTATTTACTAAGCATAAAAAATTTTGCAGTTGTCATATTGACTTTCTTGACTTTTGCTGACATTATGTTGACTTTGTTGACATATCATTGACTTTGTTGAGTTTTACTAACGTGGTGCTAACTTTTACTAACATGGCGTTAACTTTGCTGATGTGATGCTGACTTTACTGACGAAATACTTTTTGTTCAATGTAATTAATCCTTGTATTTGACGAAATTTGAAATTTAATCACTCTATTATAATCCATAAAAATTAAATTCATTTACTATTCTAATTCGCAAATCATAATTCAATCAATAATGTTATTAAAAAATCTCCGTGACATGACATTATTTGCTTATGTGGTTTATTTTTTGTTCATGTGACAATTGTATGGCTTTTTGACTTTTTGACTTCATTTTTTTGTATTTATTTTTATTCTTTCTTTCCTTTTTCTCTTTCTTCATCACTATTTTCTATTCTTTCTTTCTACATCACAAATTCACAATCGCCAATCTTCAAAAATCCACTTTTTGGTAGTCAATCATCATTCGTCGGCGATTAGTTTGCTTACAAAATTCACAATTCTATCCTATCGAAAAGCTAATATTTTGACGAAAATCATTTTAATCAATTGAGAAAATAAAGTCATAAACTAATAAATTAATTAGATGTTCTTTAAAAATATTTACAGCACCAAAAAAAACATAACAACCTAAGTATTATGTCCACAAGCATACATTTTTCTAAGAACCTCATATGCTCCCACTCCATCAATTCTTGTAATATCAAAACAAAACAATTCCCTCTCACATCAAATTCATATAAACACAGTTTAGATATTTTTTTAACGTTAATTTAATACGATTTCTTATCATTATTCTTAAAAGTATTAGTATTTATATTTTAATTATAAGTTCATAAAACCCAACAAAAAAAGCCAGTTGATAATATCATTTCCTAAAATAATCAATATTAAAATATACTACCTCAATGACAAAAGTATCAATAATTTCTCTAAGTGCAATAAAATGAGGCTTTTCAATACCAATATATGAAATTTTGAGAAATTTTTAGGAAAACCAAATTGGATAGTGAAAAGAGGATATTGATATGAAAAATAGGATGAATTTTGGAAGCGAAACACAGTTAGTGAGTGAGGATAGTTCCTTGAAAATTGGATACTTTTGTTGATCTCCCGATTGTGAAGTAGAGAGAAAAAGGAAAAAAAATTTAAAAAAACCACATCTTCTTCATGTGGAAAAAAATAAGTCATGCCAAGCCACATAAACAAATCAATATTATGTCAGTAAAAGTCAATACTACGTCATTATTTATAATGAAGATCTTTATCAACTTTATCAATTGGATTAGGATTTTGAGAATAGTAAAGGGACTTGATTTATATAAATTATAGTAAAACGACTAAATTTCAAATTTTGCAAAAGTATATGGATCAATTACACAAAACAAAAAAGTATCACATTAGCAAAATCAATGTCATGTCAGCAATGTCAATGCCACGTTAGCAAAAGTCAACTGCCACGTAAGCATTTTTAACGGAGAATGTAACAATAGCTATCGTTTGGATTAGAAATTTCAAATTATAATACTATAATATTGATTCTTATGAATTATAGTAAAAGGATTAAATTTAAAATTTTGTAATAGTATAGAGATCAATTATATAATTTGACCAAAAAAGTATTTATATTGAATCACCCTAATTCCATCATCCACCCACCACCGATACAGTACTACACCCATACAAACTATTCTCCAACACCTAAAACTCCATATTCCATACCTAGCAATCCTAGACACAATACAATTAAACGACATGAATAATATATACAAATATAACATGAGTTAAAATTAAATAAAAATTATTTATAAATATGATAAAAGTTAAAAAATATATTTTATGTTTTTCATGTATACATGAATTTTGAAATGAAATTTTAATATTTTATAAGATATGAACACGATTTTATATGATATAAATATAAATTATAAATACAAATTATTATATATATTGAATGCCTAAAAACACAAAAACTGTTAGCAAGAACCATACAATTTTTCATCGGGAAAGAGGCATTTTGGATCCCTCCCCACAAGGAACATTTATTTTTGATTGCAAGCGGCCTGGGGCGCATTTCGATAGCTACCCACCAGTGCAGTTGGGAGGAAACCCTTCAGTGGAAACGGTGAGGGCAAGGGTCCCCTGGAGACAGAAGCTTGTGAGGGAAATTTATTTCTCATCTTGTCCTTTCTTTTAAAAAAAAATATTTTTATCAAATTATTTTATTAATTTTTAATACATGTTATTAAATTATTAACTTTTAATAAATTAATATTTTTAACTTGTTTTTCTTAATATTTTTTATTCCGATATTTTTTATTTTATTAAATAATAATACTAATTTTTAGTTTATCAAAAAGATAATATAAAATAATTTTAATGATTTAAATAAATTTTTTAATTTTTTAAATAAAAACATATTATAAATTTTATACTATTTAAATTTTAACAAAATTTCATTAATATTTTTTATTTTTACTACATTTATTTCTCCATCAATACAATTATATCCAAACTCATCAGCATACTACCACCATTATGATCGTATAATGTTTAACTATCCAATCTCATCACTACAATAATTAATTTTACCAGATCGTTACTTTTAATCTTATCCGAGATTATCACCATTTTACTATTTAATCTCACTTCTATAATAATTAATCCCGCGATCCATCCGGTCTAGTCCTAAGTGAATATGCATTTGAAAGAGTGATTCCCAATCAGAGAGAGCTATACTGGCCTACAGTGCATTTACGGATTTAACCAATTTCCCAATCACCACAAGCATATCTCTTCATTTGATCCTGTTGATGCTAGAAGTAAATAAAACCGATCGACTTAAAAACCACCAGAATACAGGAATAACATAGTAGCAAGTACAATGTTTATTCTTAGATCTACTTGTTCAAACACAAGTGACAAGGCAGGAAATACACGACATCAGACTTCAAGAAGATGCAGCAGCAGCGGCCTCCTCCTGTAACTGCTTTACCTTGGTGATATAATCGTTCATTGCTTCCTCCTTAGATTTCCCTATGAAAAAGAATAGGATTTCATAGAGTTGCTTAAACATAGTTGATTCACATATGTTATAGTTTTCAAGAAAACAAAATAATTTCTGTTGATAAACAACTCTACCTTCAACAGCCTTCCACGCATCCCACTTGTATTTTTCCTTCATGTTAAAGATTCCAGGACGGCCTTGGAACAGGGGAAAAAAGAAACCGATAAGCCTCATGAATAGTGAATGTTGACAAAGAAAAAAGGGTTAAAATGAGTTAAATGTTATATACTAACCGGTATTCACTGGTCCAACGGTAGCTTGCTTGAACAGTCCATAGAGAATGAGCTTGTTTTCATTTGTTGTGGACTCCGGTAGATTCTTAGCTTTCTCAGCATACTCCTCGAAATCCTCCTGTATAGTCAAGATAGAACTTTAACATAGTAAGAAATTAAAACGAATTGAAGATCTGATATGCAAAATTGCTTAGATTACACAAATGAAGATCTGAAATCCAAAAATTCCCAATTACACATCATCGAGTTATGACAGTTTTGAAGTACAGAGTAAAAAATAAAGAGTGAAAATGAAATCATTAAGTCGTAATTCTTAAAGTATATGTCAAAATTTACAAAAAGCTTATGAACAAATTTTGTTTGATTTTGTCTAGGGAACTTAACACAAATATAAGCAGAATGAGTCCTGAGTCCTTGTAGTAGATGTTTTCATCAAGTTTTAAGCTATATTAGTTCAGTCGTAGATGAAGGCAGTAAGTCAGTAATTGAAAAATGGATGCATCAAAGAAGAGATCCATTGATTTGTTGATTACATCAGTCGAATCAGTTGAATACAAAGCCTGAAACTTCCAGATCTGGGGTAATGTCCTTCAAATGATTTTTTTTCTTACTTTAAAATTAAAACTGTGCAATATAAATCAGAAGCACGATCAGTGGAAGCAATCAATCATAGAGGTTCGATTGAGAAAATTCCAAACGCTTGCAGATGTGGTTGTTTGGCTGAATGAATGAATCATTGAAACATACAACCAGAAACAAGATCAAACAACAGAAATAAATTATTTAATTAGATTAAGAAAGGAGAGAAAATCACACCTTCAAACCCATATTTTCCTCTCAGAAGATCGATTGTAAACGCTGAAAACGAAACGCGAAGAGACCTTCTCCTTGGGTCCTTTTATTTATAAGCACAGCCTAATACTGTGGTATGTAGGGTGCAGGTTGCGGAGGCAACTGCAATAATTACAAAATATCATTGTAAAACATAAATTTTAATTAGATGTAACATCAATGATATTTAATTTTAAAATTTTATATTTTTTTAATGTTTCTTGTTGATGAAATCGTTCGTGGAGAGTTAACGTTCACGGTTGGATTTGGATTTAACTGTTGTTGTTACACCTCAAAATAAATTAAAGTTAAAGTTTAATTTTTATTTTTATTTTTTTTACCTTTTATGAAAAATAACAAACTAAATTATATTGATTAGTGTGTAGTTGAATATAATTTTTTTAAATTAAAAATTAAGGTGATTAATGTTTATATATGCATACAAATTTTGTATTTAAAAATATAATAATTGAATATAAATAACAGTTAAATTTATAAAAATTTAAATTTGATTTTTGAAAACTTTTAACTAAGACCATATGATTTTTTTCAATAGAATTTTGGTTTAAATATCTTGATAATTTATTCTTAAATTTAATAAATTTGAATCCAATTTTTAGGATTTTTTTATATTATGAAAATTTATCTCAAAATTTAGAGTTTTGAAAATCTTGAAATGTGATTTCAAATTTAAAGATTTATGGAATTTGATCAATTTTAGGAAATTTTTTAATTGTTAGACTTTTTGTGATGTTTATTTTTCTCAACTGTTTTTTTTAATGGATTTAAAGAATTTGATTTTTCAGATATTTTTGTTCTCAACTGTCTTCTTTAAATTCCGAATCAAATGACTTGGAAGAACTTCTGTTCTTAATCAAAATACCAAAATTTCATTAATTAAGGCCCGTACAGTCATTCACAACAGTGTTCTCAATGATAGAGAGACATTTATAGCATTAAATGATTGGGTGAGATAATTTTAGGTAAATTTAAGTTGAATTTGATTTGGAATGATTAGGTAAGTTGAAAAAAATTTTCAACATCTATTTAAATAGGATGTTTATATATTCATTTAAATTAGTGTAAAATAAATTATTTTATATATTTTTTATAATTTTATATAGTATTAATATTTTTACAAATTAATAGTTATATTTAATAATTTATTTGTATATTTTTCATGCATATAAATTTTTAAATCAGTCTATTGAAATTTTATTATTTTGAAACAAATAATTAAAAATTGTCAAATAGCTTAAAATTTGACATTCATGATATATATAAATATAACATAAAATTTAATAATTGAATTAAAAAATAAATAGTATAAAAATATGAAATTATATAAAACTAAATTAATTTCATATTAATATAATAGATAAATCTCATCTAGATCCTTAAGGTTTGATCATAATCTAACTTTAGCTCATTAGTATAAAAATAGACAACCCGTCCCAAATTTTTCTATTTTGTAGTTCAAATTAGTCATTCCATTAATCAACCATTAAGTCAATTTTGAAAATCTTAATTTTGAAATCAGTTTACTCTTAAATCATTTGAAGTGTTTTAAATATTCAAACCAATCAATAATAAATAAAGAAATCCTAAGAGTTATTAGATTTTGAAAAATTAGTTTTTAATTTTTTTGTTTATTTATTTATTTATTTATTATTTATTGTTTTTATATATTATTTTTTTGTTTATTATTTTTATTTATTAAGTACTATGCTAAGTAGCATATTGTTGTTGTTTTTTATCCGTAGCAATATTATTGGTTAGTTAGTACAGTATGCTACTTAGTACAATACCTAATAAATAAAAATTATAAATAAAAAATAAAAAATAAAAATAATAAATAAATAAACAAAAATAAATTAAAAAATTAAACTAATCTTTCAAAACCTAGAATCTCTTAATATTTTCTTATTATTATTGATTGATTTGAGTATTTAAATCATTTTAAATTATTTAAAAGATAAATTGATCTCAAAATTTAATTTTTAACTATTAATTTGATAATTTACTGATAAAAAACTAGCATATCCTATCGTATAGAAAAACTTAAAACCAAATTATCTATTTTTATATTAATAAACTAAAATTATATTAAAATTTACCATAATATAATTGGATAATAATTTCTTAAATCAATACCATTATTATTAAAAGAGTCCAAGGGATTAGTGGAAAAAGCAATATTGTTGACAATTATTGGGTTTCGGGAATCGGGAATCGGGATGAGTAAGAAAGAGAAAAAATAAAAAGAGATGGGCGGAGAAAACAAAGAGGAGAAATAAATGTAACAAAAGAAAAAAAAAAAAAAAAAAAAAAGGAAGAAAGAGCTCAACTTGCTTAAGAATTCAAGGGGGAGATTGCAGTTTTTTATTAACACAAACAGATTTAAAAAAAATTTACCGCACAATTCATTTTTTAATTAATATTTTAATACTCTCTTAATCTGATTTATAAAATCTAATATTTCTTATAATACAAAAAAAACTCTGTTATTATGAATAATTTATAAGTATTTATTAAAAAGTAGTATTTTTCTAAATTACATTACAAAATCATAACTTCTTATGAGGATATTCGATGTTTTTTGTCTGAATGTGAGACACGCGTATGAAATGCGTAGGGCATTGTTGTATACGTTGGGGGCAGTTTAGCTTGATCATCTCATTTCTATTCTCTTTTTTATTTTTATCGAATTTCAAAAAAAATATTGATTTTGACATCATATATATTACATTATAAATACATGTACAATTGTCATTTTTCTATTTACGTGTGATGTTGATGTGTAGAATTCATTCTATTGACAATATAAATATTTAATATTTTATTGACAATATAAATTTTTAGTTTATTTCTCACAGCCTCACTTTTTTCTTTTTGTTATTACCTAATTTAATAGTGACGAATCGCTGACGTTTTCTTTTTGAGTTCTCTGCCACGTGTTACCGAAAGTTTCTGTAAGAAAGAAAAAGATCAGAGGAACGCAGGGGTTCTCCCCTGTATTTGCACTCTGATGCTTAAGTCAGAGAGTTTGGCATAGTTTTTGTATGAAGTTTTCAGATCTCCTTTATGAATCATACCTGACCCCTATTTATAGGGGTTTCTCTCTGTCATTAATTACGCATATGCCCTTTTTCATTAAATACCAGATTCTCTCATGTCTATACATGTTTTCTTCGTGCACCACTTGGAGCACTTTTTTTTTTAATTCTTAATATCATGCACAACAATTGCTCCCCACTCTTTCGCTGGTATAACCTTGCGAAAGAGTACATATATTCTCATCGTAACCTCATGTCAAGTCTTACATTAGATTCTGAAGTCGAATTTTTACCGGAGTGTTTAGTTTACCTCGCGCATTTTTTGCTTCAAACCCTTATTTGAGTGCTTAGCTTATCTCACGCATTTTTCGCTTCAAGCTTTTGCACTTTTTCTTTGTGGCTTAGCTCGCGCATCTTTCATTTCAAGCCCTTTTATATAAATCTTTTCCTGATGGCGGGCTGCCGTGACACATTCGCGTCTCTCGTACCATGACACATCTTTTTCTGATATCTGGCCGTCGCGACCCATTCGCGCCTCTGGCACTATGGCCTGCTTGTTTTCAAATGTCTGGCCTCCGTGACGCCTTTACACCTCTGGCTCTTACTGCAAGTCTTTTCAAATGTCTGGCATCGGGCTCTTACGGCTTATTTGTCTTCAATGCCTGGCCACCGTGACGCTATTGCACATCGGGCTCTTACGGCTTATTTGTCTTCAATGCCTGGCCACCGTGACGCAATCGTACCTCAGGCTCTTACGGCTTATTTGTCTTCAATGCCTGGCCACAGTGACGCAATCGCGCCTCAGGCTCTTACGGCTTATTCGTTTCCAACGCCTGGCCACAGTGACGCTATCACACCTCAGGCTCTTACGGCTTGTTCGTTTCCAATGCTTGGCCACAGTGACGCTATCGCGCCTCAGTCTCTTACGGCTTCTTCTGTTTTTCGCGTCTGGTCACAATGACGCTATTGTGCCTCAAGCTCTTATGGCTCGTCTCTTTTTTACGCCTGGGGCTATTGCGCCCTAGGCTCTTACGGCTCATCTGTTTTTCACGTCTGGCCTCAGTGACGCTATTGTGCCTCAGGCTCTTACGGCTCGTCTGTCTTTCACGCCGGGCCACAGTGACGCTATTGCACCTCAGGCTCTTACGGCTCATCTGTCTTTCACGCCGGGCCACAGTGACGCTATTGCACCTCAGGCTCTTACGGCTCATCTGTCTTTCACGCCGGGCCACAGTGACGCTATTGCGCCTCAGGCTCTTACGGCTCGTCTGTCTTTCACGCCGGGCCACAGTGACGCTATTGTGCCTCAAGCTCTTACGGCTCGTCTGTCTTTTACGCCTGGCCACAGTGACGCTATTGCGCCTCAAGCTCTTACGGCTCGTCTGTCTTTTACGCCTGGCCACAGTGACACTATTGCGCCTCAAGCTCTTACGGCTCGTATATTTTTCACGCTTGGCCACAATGACGCTATTGCGCCTCACAGTGACGCTATTGCGCCTCAGGCTCTTATGACTCGTCTGTTTTTCACGCCTGGCCACAGTGACGCTATTGCGCCTCAGGCTCTTACGTCTCGTCTGTCTTTCACGCTTGGCCACAGTAACGCTATTGCGCCTCAGGCTCTTACGGCTCGTCTATCTTTCACGCCTGGCCACAGTGACGTTATTGCGCCTCAGGCTCTTACGGCTCGTTTGTTTTTCGCGCATGGCTACAGTGACGCTATTGCGCCTCAGGCTCTTACGGCTCGTCTGTTTTCAACACCTGGTCATAGTGACGCTATTGCGCCTCATGCTCTTACTACTCGACTATTTTTCACTCCTGACCACAGTGACGCTATTGCGCCTCAGGCTCTTACGGCTCGTCTGTCTTTCACGCTTGGCCACAGTGACGCTATTGCGCCTTAGGCTCTTACGGCTCGTCTGTCTTTCACGCCTGGCCACAGTGACGCTATTGCACCTCAGGCTCTTACGGCTCGTCTATTTTCTCTCACAAGATTCATATTTATGAGTATCATAAGATAAATATAAGAATAGAGAAATTCCATCTATTCAAAGCATCTCGGGACAACATATTCAAAATAAACAGATAATAATGTGAAGATGTAAAAATATATAAAGGAAACATAATGTAACTGGCTAATTCCAGTATAATTTCAAGTGACTTGAAATCCATGTCCTCCTTGCAAAAATTCAAGGTTACGGGTGTTGGGCCCAATCATCTGTTTGATTTAATGTGACTTTCTCGATTAGCTCTGAATTTCATTCTCTTTCAGAGCATAGGTTATGTGCGACTTTTTCAACTCCAGATCTTCGACAAGTTGGGATTTTGGAAGGTCAGCTATAGATAATGCCTCATTTCTCTCTATTCATTTGCATGTAGAAGAGGCGATATAACATGTACAAGCTTTCTTTTGATCCCCTCGCACTTGTTCAACTCCATTGGGGGTATGAAACTTTATTAACAGGTAGCAAGGAGAGATGACAACCCTCATGGCATTCAATAGAGGTCTTCCCCGAATTATGTTATAAACAGTCGAAGTTGATTTTACGACCATAAATAACACTTGCCGAGTTACATGTTTTGGGCTTTCCCAACTACCTTTACCTATTCTCCAAACTTTCGTTGTCTACTAAGATTCGATTAACTATGTCTTCACCACTGCTGAGATAGTCATGGGATCATCGTAGGGGATGATATTATCTCCCCGATCTGCTGAGGTGAACATAATAGGCTCTTCATCCACTCTCTCCTCCATAACAACATGAACTTGATACGTTTGCCTCGCATAAGTTTTACGAGAGATAGAGAAATTTCTCGCCATTGAATTTTCACCTGCTATGACATTTATAGCTGGCCCAGTTGGTTCATTATCTTATCGATTACCTTCTGGGATTTGGTATAGCTTCTTCCTCATTTCTTGGCCTGTTTTGCCTATTTTGTGGGCGATTATCCCTTCGATCTCGAGGAGGGTAATGAGCTCTTTCGTTTCTCCAAAGGAAACGATTAATCTTCCCCTCGCGAACCTTTTCAACTGGTCCACTAGTTCTCTGCACCTTTCCGTAAAATAACCATGAGTGAAATGGAAGTCACAGTAGGCATCTATGTGTTGGCCTACGTTTCCTACTTTCTTCTTTGGGAATTCTAACAGTCTAGTCCCTTCAATATCATCACAAGGCTTGTTTAGCTTAGCATAGCTTTCGTACCTAAGCCTGAGAGCTTTATCCAATCTATCAGGTCTAGAAGAGCTCCTTTCTGGTACATAAATCTAAGATGGCTGTGGGTTGATCAAGGGATTCTTATAGCATTTCAACTTTTGTTCCTTGTAGCATTGCTGCCATAGCTACTCTAACTTGTAGATCTTTCACTTTTAGAGTCGTATCCCGAAAATGATCAACATAACTTTTCAACGACTCCTCGTTTCCTTGCTTGAGTGTAAGCAAGTAGGTCACGTCCTTTTTTCGCTAGGTATTGATCATGAAGGCTTTCAAAAACTCGCTTCTTAACTGATCAAAAGACGAGATGGAACCTTCTTTCAAGGTATGCCCCGTTAGCGTGAGCGAAAAGGTTCTACACATTATTTCATCCTCTCATCCATGAAGTATCAAGGGAGACTCGTAATTTTGCATATGGTCATACGGGTCGATTTTGTCAGCATAAGTAACCATATATGACATCTTGAACTTCTTTGGCAATAGCTTGTCCATGATCTCAAGACAATATGGGATTCACCAGCTTTTTATTCTCAAGAATCCTTTTTATGACTTTTTCCATGTTCTTCTCTGATTCTCGGGTCGAATGTGCTCCCCTTTCCTTGGTATTAGAAGAGTCCGAGTCATTTGAATGAAAGCTCCTTCTCTCGTATCTTTGCACTGGATGCTTTCTTCTAACACCTCCCATTCCAAGATTTGGCCTTGAATCTTCGAGATAGACTAAGGAGTTCAGACTGTTCTGACCATTAGAGGGCTGCCTTCTTTTTTGCTGAGGGAGGGCTCTGCCTCCCCTGCTCCCCAGACCGATGAACTTTGAATTCATATCAAACTTTACGGTAGGGTTTATCTCCCTCACTCTGACGACAGGGTCTTGAGTACTGATCCCTGCAATAGGGTTCTGAAAATGTACCGTAGGGTTGTGCTCCCTCAGCCCTGTGGCAGGAATCTAAATCTGCGCTACAAGGTGTGTGGCATAGTCTTGCACGCGTCAGGGTTTCGAGCGACAGAGTACCCAACAGGGTCTCTCACTAGGCAGAGTGCACGACAGGGTCTTGTGCGGCAGAGTGCGCGACAAGCCTCACGCGGTAAGGTGCGCGGCAGAGTGTGTCGTGACCCGAATTCCTTACATTTATATCAATAATTCTCACACATCACGACTACACATACGGACAGTTGGGCTATGAATCGATGTCAGTCGATCACTCCCATATACTTTAATTCATTTACTTCTCATGCATCCATAATAAGAAGTTGTACTTATAAAAATTTACAGAACTTTTACGTTCGTTTACATTGGTTTACATCCCAGTATTAATATAAATACATCACTATACCCTGTTATATTTAGATACAAAAGATTTCAAAAGTGTGTATACCTTTCGCAATGTGATAACAGCTGTTAGCAGAAGGAAAATACAGGAATCTACCACAGAGCTCTCAGAAGCACTGTGGCTAATCTGTGGAGAGATGAAAAAATGGGTGAGCTAACGCGCTCATTGAGGAATAAATGATAGCAGGTAGATAACCATACTATCTACGATGCTTATAATGCATGGTTTATGCTGAAAATCCATAGCATTCACAAAACCATTATAGTTAAAACACATAGCAATTTACTGCTCAAAAATCGAATGTTAAAACTCGTTCAGAGTAAAATATTTCTGTGTTCAGTATTGAAACTCACATTTAAATCATATTCTCATTTTAAATGGTTTTCATCACAGAAATAAAATCACAATTAGTTTCATTATAGAAACCAATAAAATCAGGTGAGACTAGGCAATGATCCACACAAATCCATAAGACATTTGGCCAAAGTCCGAGACCCCGAGCTATTACTAGCTAGGTGTGCAAGGGTATCTCAGAGTTCAAGGAGGGGATTAGTCTATCCATCGGCTCCTATCTAAGGACTATCACAAACCAGAGCAATGACAAAGCATGCCCGAGTCCAAAGACACAATCCTCACATCCCATAGTTGCACAGTACAGTGTAATCCATGTTGTCTACACGGTATGACGTACTCCGTGAACCACAGTACAATTACCACACAGTTGTAGGTGCCTGAGCCAACAGCTCACCACCCCAACCAAATAAATTATCAACCATAGCCTGTCGTCTCAGATCTAGTGCGAGCAAATCAGTTTGACACACAGTCCAACACGAAGGCTCCAGCATGATCTCAATCATACATCACATCAAAAATCAAGTGCGAGCGGATCTGGATAAATCCACAAACCTCATAGCTCCAACATGATTTCACACACACAAATAGACAGCTGGCTCTATTTCCCACAACAGTGGTACTCAAAACCAAGTGTGATACGTAAAACGGTGCAAAACACATATTTCATAAAAACGTGCAATTTAATGCATACAGTCAAATCGTGAGCCAGTCTATCATTTTGGTTTCACAAAACCTCTTTTCCACATGTAAAACATCATGTTCATGCACTTTATGCATTTCCAAATTTTTCCCCGGTCTAGGGGTATTTTTGTAATTTTTTCATATTTGGGTACTATCCAGAAATTTCATATTCATACGCTATACGGAATTTAAGTGTATGTAAACGACGATAAAAATACATACAGCTATCTCTAAGAGCTCACAAAGATCCCTTACCTCGGATCACGTAGTGTGACCTCTCTTCCTCTGTGCTGTCCAAATCTCGCAGTTCGGTCAACTCTCAATATGACTCTGGAGCTGCATTTAACCACTCACTGGATTAATTACACGTTTCCTACTGTATTTCACATTTAATACAGTTCATTTCACTTAAATGGGCCCGTTTACTCTTAATGGGCCTTAACACTTTAATTGGGCCTTAATCTGTATTAAGCCCATTTTTCACGTATTAATTCCATTCATCAGGGTCTATCGACTCATTGGGCCTATCAATACCCATTGGGCTTTATTCCAAACTCTTTGGATAGCCCGTATATCATTTACGACAGTTTATTTGAAATTTTGAATATAATTAACTAAATTCGAAATTTAATCCGAAATGCGTAAAATAAATCTTAAATACGCGTTAATCACATAAATTATCGTAAATAAGCTTTACTTACCCGAGATTATGCGATGGTACGCGAATCGGAGTTCGATCAGGCTTCCATTCGGAATTAATCGTCGAACTGCACAATTTATATATTTAACTCCAGGTCAATTTTGATTAAATATAATTTAAATAAATTTATCGAAAATCAAATCGGTCACTTTTGACCTCTTATCGACTTACCTGAAGTCCGGTGAATTCTCAAAAATTTTCTTTTCTCTCTCCTCTTTCTCTCTCCTACTGAACCGGTTCGGATCGATTCAACCCTTTTCACACTGAACCGGTTCGAACCGGTTCAGGGTCGATCTCGTCGTTGCCGACGTTTTCGATAGGTTCTGGGGCTGATTCCGCCGCCGTTCGACGCGGCTTCACCAGGAGAGCGCTCGGTCGGCTGGGCTCGAGCCAAATCGGTGTCGGTGCCGTCTGATTTCTCTTCTCTCTCTCGTGGCTATCCTCCCTCCGATTTGCCGTTAGCCGGCGTTCCACGATGCGTCTGGCTGCCTGGAGGTTGCCTGGAGGCCGATGGTCCTGCGCCGGTCACTTCTCACGTCTCCTGCGCCGTCGTTGGTCGTCAGAGATGGATGGCAGGTCGATCAGTTTTGGTTCTCTCTCTCCCTCGCGATTTTGCTTCTGATCTCTTTTTTTTTTATAATATATTTTTATTATTATTTTATTACTTAAAATAATAATAAAATATCAAAATATCCTAAAAATATCCCAAAAATTCATATTAAATTCATTTAGTCCGTAAATGAATTTATAAGTCCGATTTTACATTTTCGATATATTTTTCTATTATTTTCGGGCTCGTTTTTTCGAGGCAAAAATTTTAAAAATATTAAATAACTTCGTATCTTGATCAATTGGACACAAAATTAAATATTTACCCCATTTTTGATCAAGATTCCTCAATTTCATATTTTTAATGAAATTGTCTCATCGAATTTATACCGAATTTTGATCAATTGACCGTTTTACCTCTGTACTTGCTCAGGAATCATTTTAACCCTTATCTCGCTGTTATATAGCTCACATGCATTTTAAATTTCTCAATTAATTGATTGCATGTAGTAAATACTTTTCTTATGATTCAACTATGAAAATATAATGTTCGTACACATAGGAATCATAAGGTACAAGCTACATACGTAAATCAAAAACTCGGGTCTGACAAAGTGTGCGACAGAGTGTCGGCATGTGCGACAGGGTCTCGCGCGACAGAGTGTGCGATAGAGTCTCGCCTTTGCGCTGCAGGGTCTCGCGAGTCAAAGTCTAGCGCGGTAAAGTCTAGGGCGGCAGTGTGTGCGCTAGAGTATCGCGCGACAGGTGTGCGGCAGAGTGTAGAGCGGCGAGGTCTCGGGCGTCAGAGTGTGCGACAGACTCTCGCGCGGCAGGGTGTGCGTGGCAGAGTCTCGCACAGCAAGTTGGCGACAGAGTGTGCGCAGAGTCTGCGGCAGGGTGTGCGGCAGAGTGTAGAGCGGTAGGGTCTCATGCGTCAGAGTGTGCGGTCGACTCTCCCACGACAGAGTGTGCGCGGCAGAGTGTAGAGCGGCAAGGTCTCACTCGTCAGAGTGTGCGACAGACTCTCGCGCTGCAGGGTGTGCGCGGCAGAGTCTCGCACAGCAGGTTGGCGATAGAGTGTGCGTAGAGTCTGCGGCAGGATGTGAGGCAGAGTGTAGAGCGGCAGGGTCTCATGCGTCAGAGTGTGCGGCCGACTCTCGCACGGCAGAGTGTGCGTAGCAGAGTCTTGTGCGGCAAAGTGTGTGGCAGAGTGTAGAGCGGCAGGGTTTCGTGCCTCAGAGTGTGCGGCAGACTCTCGCGCGACAGTGTGTGCGCGGCAGAGTCTTGGGCGGCAAAGTCTTAGGCTGCAGAGTGTGCGGCAGACTCTCGCGTGACAGTGTAGCGACAGAGTGTACGCAGAGTTTGCGGCAAAGTGGCAACAGAGCGACAGAGTTGCGACAGAGTGCTCGATAGGGTGCGCGCCAGAGTGTTGAAAGGGCGACAGAGTGGCAACAGAGAGCGCGACAGAGCTGCGGCAGAGAGCGCTACAGAGTTGCGGCAGAGTGCGCGACAGAGTTGCGACAGAGTCTCTCCCTGTGTTCGAAACTTTGGAAGGCCATAACTTTGTGCTCCGTGGTCCGATTGAGGTGAATTTTTTTTGAATCCATGTAACTTTTCAAGATCTACGTGATGATAAATAGCCGAAGGCGGTTTGCCTGGGATTTTTCCCCAAAAAATGTCATTTTGGCTTCGAATTTTGATTTTTTTGTATTATTCATCGGTTCTAGTCATCTCTCGAACGTGTCCGTACCATAGCTTTTTTTCTTTCGATTCCCACAGACGGCGCTAATTGTTGTTACCTGATTTAATAGTGACGAATCGTTGACGTCTTCACTTTGAGTTCCCTGCCACGTGTTGCCGAGAGCTTCTGCAAGAAAGAAAAAGATCAGAGGAACGTAGGGGTTCTCCCCTGCGTTTGCACTCCGATGCTTAAGTCAAAGAGTTTGACATAGTTTTTGTATGAAGTTTTCAGATCTCCTTTATGAATCATACATGGCCCCTATTTATAGGGGTTTCTCTCTATTATTAATTATGCATATGCCCTTTTCATTAAATGCCAGATTCACTCATGTCTATACATGTTTTCTTCGTGCGCCACTTGGAGCACTTTTTTTTTATTCTTAATATCATGCACAACACTCTTTATTCTAGCACAAAACATAATGAGTTTGGTACATGTTAATGAGAATCCAAACGCTATCAAAGTCTCTTTCTAAGAGTCCTATCTTATTTTATCATTTGTTTTCTCTAAATCTATCTTAAATCCTATTAACTCATCCTTCGCGCTTTTAATTTCGAATAATATGGATTAATTCCTATGCCAAAGATATAATATGTTGCCTGCCACCCAAGAATGAAGCTTGTTCGTACAGAAGCAAGTATATGACACAAGAATGTTCTAATTCTATTCAGAAGCTCCTTCGTGATAATTTTGTATAACACACAACACAAATTTATTGGCTTGAAATATTTCACATATTTTGGATTATCAAGGCTCAGAATTAATACTACAAAAGCTTGATTCATCCTTTGCAGAAACATACCATTTTCAATTGTAGCATTAACTAGTCCAACTAGTGACTTGTTGGTGATGTCCTAAAACCTTTGGAAGAAACCAGCCTGAAAACCATTCATCCTTGGTATTTTCTGTAACGACCCGCTTTACGGTACAATATGGTTGGGTTACGAGTCGATGTTAGATCAGAACAATACATTTTTGAACAAAACCAAAGAAAATATTTTTCGATTAATCATAATAATTATTCATATGCAAAAATAGTCACATTTACATCCTCAGATATACCATCGTTTACATTACTCCACATACAAAAATTTTAAATACAAAATAATGTCTGCCATGGATATACCTTTAATGCAAAAGATTACTTTTGTCACGACCCAATTCCATTCTCTTTAACCGAATATCACTGAAAATTTTTCGCGTTTTACTGTTACCTTACCCGGTCGTGAACTAAACTCACCACACACTGTTGGGCTGTGAGTCAATAATAAACACCACATCTCATTCATTCTCAATTAATTAAAACGATGTCATACATTTGCATTTAATCGTGTACTTATACGAATACATGTTTTACTGACATCTACATCCCCCATAATTACAACTCAAAAGAATACTGTGCTTTTACATTGTTTAGATACAAAAAGAATCACTGTCTATATACCTTTTAGCAATGGAGATGCAGCGGAGTCCAAAATACCACGCCTCAGTCCTTACTGGGCTACTATGCACGCTCTGTAGGGGGAAAATAGACTGGGATGAGCAACCACACGCTCAGTAAGGTAATAATGCAAGCATGGTAGATAACTACTCTATCTACATGCTGATAGTGTTATGCATAAATCATTTATGGTAGGAGCATGAGGAATAAAACTATGCCATGAGAATATACATATATATCATGTATCAAAATCATGTGCATTGGCATATAAAACATGGTAGAAACATCATGTATAAATCATCTCATGCTCAATCTCGTTTAAATTCATAAAAAGGGCAATTCATTAAGAAACCTCCTTTTTAAACCAACATCATAAACCTCTTTCTCAACACATAATTACCACTAAATCAACTCACAATCACAACCACATTTTCATTTCACAATTCACGCATGTGTATAAAAACTAGGTCACTATATCAAAAGTGCCTATGTGGACCATTACATCATAAATCATCCCAGACCACACGCATCCAGGTGTACAGGGTATCACGCTGGCACGAAGATGGATTATCCCTCGCCAGACTTTCTCACCACATAACCATCATGCGGTACATCGTACTCCATGTGATATACGCGGTACAGCGTACTCTGCAGAGTCATATCGTGATTGGGGGTGCCATTCCTAGGTCTTACCTACCCCATACCAAGAGTTTTTCATATCCGTGAAGGAGAGCCTCCCTGCCGAACAGAGCCTCCCCGCCTAACAGAGCCTCCCTCTTAAGGATGTTAGCTTAAGGATGTAGGGCGTAAGGATCCTTCCGTAAGAGAGCCTCCCCACCGAACAGAGCCTCCCCGCCTAACAGAGCCTCCCCGCCTCTTTGGGCTTAAGGATGTAGGGTTTAAGGATCTTACCGTACCCATGTAGGAGAGCCTCCCTGCCTAACAGAGCCTCCCCGCCCCTCCAGGGCTTAAGGATGTTGGCTTAAGGATCCCACCATAAGAGAGCCTCCCCACCGAACAGAGCCTCCCCGCCTAACAGAGCCTCCCCGCCTCTTTGGGCTTAAGGATGTTGGCTTAAGGATGTAAGGCTTAAGGATCTTACCAACTTTCACAACCTTATACGTGTCACAATGTGCAAACTTGTGCGAGCAAAGCTCTAGCACGACTCAGGCATCCTCTCATACAGAGACGCGTACGAGCATAGCTCTAGTACGGTTATACTCATAAGACAACCACTCAAAATCCACGTACGAGCAGAAGCTCCAGTACGGTTTATAAACATCATCATAGTTTCCAAATCAAGGTGCAAGCTAAGCTCCAGCACGTTTCATACAAATGAAAACATAGAAATCCAGAGCGAGCGAGGCTCTAGCGCGATTTATGTCATACAAATACGATAGACGGCTCATACACAATCAAATAATCCCGGTAATCGGGTTTAGCACTCACAAATGCTTTTCCACAACAACCATACAATACTAGCCGACCCATCTACTAGCTTGCTTAAAACCAAGCAATTTCGTTTTGAAAAGCATCAAAACATTAGATTTATGCAATTATTAGCCTTACTATCCCATTTCATAAAATCCACTTCAAAACCAAAATCACGCATATACTCATCATCATTCACGAATACCATCAATCATTTATTTGAGCAACCATGCATTTCATACAACACCCAATATTCACCCACAAGTTCAAAGTACGAGCAGCTACCTCTATATACTCACAAAATTCCCTTACCTGGAATCGCGATGCGTGATTCCACTTCCTTAAGCTGCTTACTCGTACGGTTCGATTCGTCTTCAACGAACTCTTCGGGACTGCACAAAATCGTATCCCGCATTATATTCGATCCATATAATATGACATCATGCGTTCACTATAGTCAATTCGACCTATAGTTTTCTATTAACGCTTATATGGCCTCGTATCATTACTTTACCCATAACTCGAGTCTATGGATCTTCTTAGGCCTATTAACTTATTCCAAATCGATATTAAATCGACATTAAGCTCATAGTGTTCATATTTCATGAATTCGCTCACTATGGCATTTTATCAAGCATATACATACTCATTTCCACAATTCCTCCAAACTCACAATGTAATCTCATTTAACCATCTAAAATCATAAGCATTACCTCACTAACAACTTTAGCATGCCCATAAATCATAAACGCATTCAACCCATATATTCTCACATCATACCCATTCTAGGTTTTCTAGGTCACACCAATTCCACCACATCCCTAGATAATTTATCCATCAATAGTCATGCCAAACAACTCCAAAATCAATTAAATGGACAATGTATTTGGATTGGAGTGTTAGAATCTTACCAAATATGATTTTTCTTCTTGCTCCAAATGGCAATGCCCTTAACTCCTTCAATACCAACAATGGAAAAATGCCTTCACACTATGTTGTTCTTCTCTTTAATAGGAACAACTTTACCTCTAATGGTCTCTCTTTAATTCTTGCTGGAAATGGCTGATTTTAGAGAGGGAAAGTTAGATTTTTGGGTTGAAAGTGAAAGGTTAGTGTTTTTCTCGAGATTTCCTGATTTTCAGCCCTCCTTATATAGAAATAGCTTGAGGAGATCGATCTGGTCCAAGAGGAGATCGATCTGGTCCCTTAAAATCTCTCTTTTTTCACGGCATTTTTAAGCTTGAGATCGATCTGTCGAAGCATGAGATCGATCTGTCGAGGCATGAGATCGATCTGCTCCCAAACAGAGAGCTAAGGAGATCGATCTGGGTGCTTGGGGATCGATCTTTTCACTACAGAATGCTTGAGAGATCGATCTGGCTCCATTGGAGATCGATCTGCTCTATTCTTTCGCCCAAATAAGAGCATTCTGGCTCTTCCAGATCGATCTCTCATCTTATGAGATCGATCTGGCCCTCATGTTTTCCAGATTTCCTGCAGTTTCCTTGCTGCAACTCATACCAACACATCCTTAATCTATTGCCATGGCCATTTTCTCATCCATCCACCTTTATAACTTGAAAATGGCATCCATTCATACCTTATGCACATTGAAACTTGTGTGCATTCATTGTCTGTCCAAAGGTATGCTACATAAAACCAAATGGAAGCATAACTCCATTCCATTTTACCACACTACTCATCTTGAGTTTCAATCACATCCATCACTTGCCAGAACTCATTTCTTCATATTCATACTCAATGAAATTTGTATGTACGTTACAATTCATATTACACATACATACATTGAATCCATGGACTTACATCAATCATACTTTACATTACAAGTCCATTCATATTATTTGATCCAATTACACACATTATCATTATACATATACGGGGTCTTACATTCTCCCCTCCTTCAAGGAATTTGGTCCTCCAAATTAGAACCAAGTCACTCTTCAAAAAGTTGGGGGTACTTCTCCCGTATCAAGTTCTCCAATTCCCACGTGGCCTCTTCCGCCGTGTGGTGTTGCCAAAGAACTTTCACCAAGGGAATTGTCTTATTCCGCAACACTTTCTCTTTTCTGTCCAATATTTGAACCGGCTTCTCAACATACGTCATACTCTCATGGAGCTCCAACGGCTCATATCTTATCACGTGTGCCGGGTCCGGGTGATACTTCTGAAGCATCGAGACGTGGAAGACGTTGTGGACATTTGCCAAGTCTGGTGGCAATGCCAATCTATACGCCTTATCTCCTACTCTCTCCAAAATCTCGAAGGGTCCGATATATCTAGGGCTCAGCTTGCCCTTCTTACCAAATCTCATAATACCCTTCGATGGTGATACCCTCAGAAACACCGACTCACCCTCATCAAACTCCAGTGGTCTTCGTCTCTTGTCAGCATAACTCTTTTGTCGGCTCTGAGCTGTCCGTAATCTCTCACATATCAACTGGACGTCCTCAGATGCCTGATGCACTAAGTCCAGAGCAAAAATCTGTCTGTCACCAACCTCTTCCCATCCAATAGGGCAACGGCATCTACGCCCGTACAATGCCTCATAGGATGCCATCCCGATACTCGCATGATAGCTATTATTATAAGCGAACTCGGCTAACTGCAGGTGGTCATCCCAAGAGCCTCTAAAATCCAGCACACACGCTCTTAACATATCCTCGAGGGTCTGTATAGTCCTCTCTGACTGCCCATCTGTCTGAGGATGAAAAGCGGTGCTAAAACTCAATCGGGTCCCCAGCGCTTCCTGAAAATGTTTCCAAAAATGGGAAGTGAAGCGGGCATCCCTATCAGAAACAACGCTCACTGGTACACCATGTAGCCGTACTATCTCTCGAATATACAGGTTCGCCAACTGACTCAGTGTATCGGTAGCTCTCATAGCCAAGAAATGGGCGGACTTAGTCAACCGGTCCACAATAACCCATATGGCATCATGACCTCTACGGGTCCTCGACAACCCCATCACAAAATCCATGGTGACATGCTCCCACTTCCATGTCGGTATCGGTAGATGCTGCAATAATCCTGCAGGCTTCTGATGCTCTACCTTCACTTCTGACAAACGAGACACTTAGCGACATATTTAGCAATGTCTCTTTTCATTCTAGACCACCAATAAACCTTTCGAAGGTTTTGATACATCTTGGTACTTCCTGGATGTATCGTATACTCCGATGAGTGAGCCTTTGATAAAATAGTTCTCCTGATCTCAGGATCCCTGGGAACGCATACTCTGCTTTTGAACCTCAATAAGCCATCAGCACTCTGCTCAAAATCAATACCCACACCTGTCTGTACCGCCTTAGCCAATCGATACACCGTCGATCGCTCTGTTGGGCTTGCCGAATACGGCCAATCAACTCTGGCTCTAGTCTCAAACTAGCCATGATCTCAAGTTTCTCAGATCCAGGTGGGGTTACATCTAAACTGAGGTTCGCAAAGTGTTCTAACAATTCATGTTCCCGTACCATCATATAAGACACCAACCCAAGGTTCTTTCTACTCAAAGCATCGGCAACTACATTTGCCTTACCTGGGTGGTACATGATTTCACAATCATAGTCTTTCAGGAGTTCGAGCCATCTCCTCTGTCTCATATTCAGCTCTTTCTGCGAGAACAGGTACTTAAGGCTCTTATGATCTGTGAACACCTGAAATTTCTCACCATAGAGATAGTGGCGCCATATTTTCAAAGCAAATACTACAGCCGCCAACTCCAAATCATGTGTCGGGTAGTTCCTCTCATGATCTTTCAACTGTCTAGATCCATAGGCAACTACCTTCCCATCCTGCATAAGCACACAACCCAGTCCCTGGTGTGATGCATCCGTATACACCGAGAATCCTCCTGAGCTGGTAGGAATGGTGAGAACTGGAGCAGTCGTTAATCAACGCTTAAGCTCCTCAAAACTCCTCTCACATGCCTCATCCCACGTAAACTTAACATCTTTTCACGTGAGGCGTGTCAACGGAGCAGCTAGTCTGGAGAAACCCTCTACAAATCTCCGATAATATCCTGCTAATCCCAGGAAACTTCTGATCTCAGTTACTGTCTTGGGCTGTTCCCACTGTACAACTGCCTCTATCTTGGATGGATCCACCGATACCCCATCCTTTGACACAACATGCCCCAGAAATGAGATCTGTTCCAACCAAAAGTTACACTTGCTGAGTTTGGCATACAATTCTCTCTCTCGGAGGGTCTGTAGAACTATCCTCAAGTGCTCCTCATGATCTTCCCTGGACTTGGAATACACCAAAATATCATCAATGAACACTATTACAAACTTGTCTAGGTATGGCTTGAATATATCATTCATCAATGCCATAAATGCTGCGGGAGCATTCGTCAATCCGAATGGCATCACCAAAAACTCGTAGTGGCCATAACGGGTACGAAATGCTGTCTTAGGTACATCTCCACTCCTGATCCTCAATTGATGATACCCTGACCGCAGATCTATCTTAGAAAATACTTCGGCTCCCTGGAGCTGATCCAACAAATCATCGATTCTTGGAAGGGGGTATTTGTTCTTAATGGTGGCCTTATTCAACAACCGGTAATCTATACACAGTCAGAGGCTTCCATCCTTCTTCCTTACAAATAGAACTAGTGCTCCCCAAGGTGAGACACTCGGTCTAATAAACCCCTTCTCCAGCAACTCTTGCAGCTGTTTCTTCAGCTCTTCCAACTCTATCGGAGCCATTCTATAGGGTGGTTTCGATATCGGCTCTATACCAGGCACTAACTCAATGCAAAATTCCATTTCCCTTTCAGGTGGTAGTCCTGGTAATTCATCCGGAAAGACATCAGGGTAATCCGTAATTACGGGTATGTCCTTCAATTCCTGGTGTGCCTCATCTATATCGACCACATAGGCAATGAACCCTTCACATTATCCTCTCCATCGTTAGTAACATAAACCATCACTCCACATTCAATATTTATCAAAAACAAATAATTTATCTCTCAAGCAATATGCATTTAAAATTATACTCTTTTATTTACCACAATTATACAAGTTTCATATCATTTCTTTTCATCAAAATTTACAATAAGGTTGTCTAATCCTGAAAACATCAATGTTTTAGCATGACAATCCATCACAACACGATTGGTAGCCAACCAATCCATTCCCAAAATTACATCAAAATCATTCATATTCAATAAAATCAAATTGGCTATCATTTCCTTCCCCTCTATCTTTAACTTACAATCCCTACATACATGCTCAGTCAATTGACTATCATTCATGGGTGTGGAAATCATCAACATTTTATCCAATAATTGTTGGTTTCACGTATTTCAACAATTTATGTGCAAAGGAAGGTGATATGAAAGAATGCGTGGCACCAGGATCAAATAATACCAATGCTTCTAAATCAAAGATTCGGATGGTACCTTTAATCACATCCGTCGATGCGTCTGCAGTGTCCTGGTCCAGTGCATGTACTCTTCCTCTGCTCACACCCGCAGCCTTTTTCCCTTTTTCCTCAGCTGTAGCCCTCCTCCTCGGGGCTGCTGTCTCAACTGGAGCTCCCTCAGGCTCCTTGCCCTTCTGTGGGACAATCTCCATCTTCTCGGGATAATACTTAGCTATATGTCCTGGTCTCTCGCATCTAAAACACACCATAGGGGTCATCAGACAGGGCCTATTCCCATGAAATCTCCCACATCTCCTACACTGATCAGTAGTAGGCCGTGGTCCTCCAATAGTCATGCCCCTCGGTGCAGTCAAGGCTGGGTATACGGGAGGTCTAGCAGCTCTCTCCCGCACCTCCTTAATCTTTGGCCTCTTCTCGAAAAATCTTTGGCCATCTCTCTTGGCCATTCTTCCAAACCCGGATCTCTTCCGGTCCCTGTCCTTTCTAACACTGACTCTCCCAAGCTCGGAGGCATTTCGCTCAAAGTCTTGCTCACACAACTGAGCCTTATGTATAGCCTTCTCATAGGTCAAGATGTCAAAGGGAGCTAGCTTAGTCCGGATGGCCAATCTCAATCCATCCATGAACTTTTGTATCTTTCGGGTCTCACTACCCATCGTGTCAGGGTCATATCTCCCCAATGACATAAACTTGGACTCATACTCGTCCACAGTCCGGTTCCCCTGAACCAAATTCATAAATTCCATCTGCAATTTCCTCTGTGCGGTAGCTGGAATATACTGTCTCCTGAAGGCCTCTAGAAATATCTCTCACGAGATTTCAGAGTGTCTGGCCCTCAAAATAACCTCGGTGGACCTCCATCAATGCTCGGCCTCGCCTTTCAACATAAACACGGCAAAGGCTACCTTTTCAGCTGAAGTGCATCGGAAAAATCTATATAGTTTCTCCATCTCATACACCTAATCCTCCGTAATCACTGGGTCCTTCACCCCTCTAAACACTGGGGGTTTCAGTGCTTGAAACTCTCGCAACCTGCTCAAGTCGCAGTCATAACCCAAATCACTACCGCTCTGCTGTGGAGCGATAGGAGAATCTGTATCCTGGGCTGGAGGTAGTGTAACTATAGCTGTCTCAGCAGCATGAGGTCTCTCCGCCTCTGCAGCTGCCTGTTCAGTAGTAGGCTGTGCCGCGGGACCTCTTCTATCACCGGCACCCAATGCCTGTGTGACTATCTCCACCAAATTCTCAATACTCCGCTCTAATCTAGCGAAGCGAGCCTCAGTATCCTCTGCTCTCTCAGCAGGGTTCTGTGGAGCCTACTCAGTCTGTGGCTCCGCACGGTTCTCAGGCCTACCTCTACGGCCTCTAGCACGTGCTCTCGCCCCTCTACCTTTGCGTGTAACTGGCATAGTGCCTAACTTCCTGTATTATAATAATTCATTAAGCTCAATCCATCACGATATACACAGTTATATCTAAACAAAAGCACAGTACTATGGGGATGTACTTTCCTATGTTTTATTAATGACTCACATCAGGCCAACACAGCTCTGATACCAATCTCTGTCACGACCCAATTCCATTCTCTTTAACCGAAAATCACTGAAAATTTTTCGCGTTTTACTGTTATCTTACCCGGTCGTGAACTAAACTCACCACACACTGTTAGGCTGTGAGTTAATAATAAACACCACATCTCATTCATTCTCAATTAATTAAAACGATGTCATACATTTGCATTTAATCGTGTACTTATACGAATACATGTTTTACTGACATCTACATCCCCCATAATTACAACTCAAAAGAATACTGTGCTTTTACATTGTTTAGATACAAAAAGAATCACTGTGTATATACCTTTTAGCAATAGAGATGCAGCGGAGTCCAAAATACCACGCCTCAGTCCTTACTGGGCTACTATGCACGCTCTGTAGGGGAGAAAATAGACTGGGATGAGCAACCACACGCTCAGTAAGACAATAATGCAAGCATGGTAGATAACTACTCTATCTACATGCTGATAGTGTTATGCATAAATCATTTATGGTAGGAGCATGAGGAATAAAACTATGCCATGAGAATATACATATATATCATGTATCAAAATCATGTGCATTGGCATATAAAACATGGTAGAAACATCATGTATAAATCATCTCAAGCTCAATCTCGTTTAAATTCATAAAAAGGGCAATTCATTAAGAAACCTCCTTTTTAAACCAACATCATAAACCTCTTTCTCAACACATAATTACCACCAAATCAACTCACAATCACAACCACATTTTCATTTCACAATTCACGCATGTGTATAAAAACTAGGTCACTATATCAAAAGTGCCTATGTGGACCATTACATCATAAATCATCCCAGACCACACGCATCCAGGTGTGCGGGGTATCACGCTGGCACGAAGATGGATTATCCCTCGCCAGACTTTCTCACCACATAACCATCATGCGGTACATCGTACTCCATGTGATATACATGGTACAACGTACTCCGCAGAGTCATATCGTGATTGGGGGTGCCATTCTTAGGTCTTACCTACCCCATACCAAGAGTTTTCCATATCCGTGAAGGAGAGCCTCCCTGCCGAATAGAGCCTCCCCGCCTAACAGAGCCTCCCTGCCTCCTCGGACTTAAGGATGTTAGCTTAAGGATGTAGGGCTTAAGGATCCTTCCGTAAGAGAGCCTCCCCACCGAACAGAGCCTCCCTGCCTAACAGAGCCTCCCCACCTCTTTGGGCTTAAGGATGTTGGCTTAAGGATGTAGGGTTTAAGGATCTTATCGTACCCATGTAGGAGAGCCTCCCCGCCCCTCCAGGGCTTAAGGATGTTGGCTTAAGGATCCCACCGTAAGAGAGCCTCCCCACCGAACAGAGCCTCCCCACCTAACAGAGCCTCCCCGCCTCTTTGGGCTTAAGGATGTTGGCTTAAGGATGTAAGGCTTAAGGATCTTACCAACTTTCACAACCTTATACGTGTCACAATGTGCAAACTTGTGCGAGCAAAGCTCTAGCACGACTCAGGCATCCTCTCATACAGAGACGCGTACGAGCATAGCTCTAGTACGGTTATACTCATAAGACAACCACTCAAAATCCACGTACGAGCAGAAGCTCCAGTACGGTTTATAAACATCATCATAGTTTCCAAATCAAGGTGCGAGCTAAGCTCCAGTACATTTCATACAAATGAAAACATAGAAATCCAGAGCGAGCGAGGCTCTAGCGTGATTTATGTCATACAAATACGATAGGCGGCTCATACACAATCAAACAATCCCGGCAATCGGGTTTAGCACTCACAAATGCTTTTTCACAACAACCATACAATACTAGCAGACCCATCTACTAGCTTGCTTAAAACCAAGCAATTTCGTTTTGAAAAGCATCAAAACATTAGATTTATGCAATTATTAGCCTTACTATCCCATTTCATAAAATCCACTTCAAAACCAAAATCACGCATATACTCATCATCATTCACGAATACCATCAATCATTTATTTGAGCAACCATGCATTTCATACAACACCCAATATTCACCCACAAGTTCAAAGTACGAGCAGCTACCTCTATATACTCACAAAATTCCCTTACCTGGAATCGCGATGCGTGATTCCACTTCCTTAAGCTGCTTACTCGTACGGTTCGATTCGTCTTCAACGAACTCTTCGGGACTGCACAAAATCGTATCCCGCATTATATTCGATCCATATAATATGACATCATGCGTTCACTATAGTCAATTCGACCTATAGTTTTCTATTAACGCTTATATGGCCTTGTATCATTACTTTACCCATAACTCGAGTCTATGGATCTTCTTAGGCCTATTAACTTATTCCAAATCGATATTAAATCGACATTAAGCTCATAGTGTTCATATTTCATGAATTCGCTCACTATGGCATTTTATCAAGCATATACATACTCATTTCCACAATTCCTCCAAACTCACAATGTAATCTCATTTAACCATCTAAAATCATAAGCATTACCTCACTAACAACTTTAGCATGCCCATAAATCATAAACGCATTCAACCCATATATTCTCACATCATACCCATTCTAGGTTTTCTAGGTCACACCAATTCCACCACATCCCTAGATAATTTATCCATCAATAGTCATGCCAAACAACTCCAAAATCAATTAAATGGACAATGTATTTGGATTGGAGTGTTAGAATCTTACCAAATATAATTTTTCTTCTTGCTCCAAATGGCAATGCCCTTAACTCCTTCAATACCCACAATGGAAAAATGCCTTCACACTATGTTGTTCTTCTCTTTAATAGGAACAACTTTGCCTCTAATGGTCTCTCTTCAATTCTTGCTGGAAATGGCTGATTTTAGAGAGGGAAAGTTAGGTTTTTGGGTTGAAAGTGAAAGGTTAGTGTTTTTCCCGAGATTTCCTGATTTTCAACCCTCCTTATATAGAAATAGCTTGAGGAGATCGATCTGGTCCAAGAGAAGATCGATCTGGTCCCTTAAAATCCCTCTTTTTTCACGATATTTTTAAGCTTGAGATCGATCTGTCGAAGCATGAGATCGATCTGTCGAGGCATGAGATCGATCTGCTCCCAAACAGAGAGCTAAGGAGATCGATCTGGGTGTTTGGGGATCGATCTTTTCACTACATAATGCTTGGGAGATCGATCTGGCTCCATTGGAGATCGATCTGCTCTATTCTTTCGCCCAAATAAAAGCATTCTGGCTCTTCCAGATCGATCTCTCATCTTATGAGATCGATCTGGCCCTCATGTTTTCCAGATTTCCTGCAGTTTCCTTGCTGCAACTCATACCAACACATCCTTAATCTATTGCCATGGCCATTTTCTCATCCATCCACCTTTATAACTTGAAAATGGCATCCATTCATACCTTATGCACATTGAAACTTATGTGCATTCATTGTATGTCCAAAGGTATGCTACATAAAACCAAATGGAAGCATAACTCCATTCCATTTTACCACACTACTCATCTTGAGTTTCAATCACATCCATCACTTGCCAGAACTTATTTCTTCATATTCGTACTCAATGAAATTTGTATGTATGTTACAATTCATATTACACATACATACATTGAATCCATGGACTTACATCAATCATACTTTACATTACAAGTCCATTCATATTATTTGATCCAATTACACACATTATCATTATACATATACAGGGTCTTACAACTTTGCGGAAGTATAGCTGTGCAAGCGGTCCAACTACTGATGAAGCTCTGTGGGGAAAAAAAAGAGTGAGCTCAATGTGCTCAGTAGAAAAAATATGTGGGAGATAGATAAATACACTATCTACATGTTCACATAATAGGGTTATTATGTAAATATACCGAGCGCTCCAGTAAAATCAGTGTTGAAAATCAATAACAGTTTCAATATCGATAGTATAATCATTGAACTGCAATAAATATAGGTTCTAAAACTTTACACGGTAGAATAAATGATTTCCATGCAATAATGCAATTCATACGGTCAGTTCAGTAAAACAAATAGACAAGACAAGATAGAACATGCTATAACAATAATCAATATGACAATTGACCAATGTCGGTGACTCCAAGCATCATTGATCAGGTGTGTTGAGATGTTAATCGCCGTGAGAGTGGTCAGCTACCAAAACGGCTCACAATACAGTATATCCGAAGATCGATAGCACGGTACAGCGTACTCACATGTGTGTTGCACGGTACATCGTACTCCGTGGACCACAGTAACAGTAGCAGTACAGTAATAGTAACAGTGCAGCATGATTAACTGTTGCCTTTGTCTTAAAAATCAGTACGAGTAAAGCCGTGCGGTACACAGTCAACACGCGCTCAAACACATTTTATCGGTACTAATTTAACACCAGTTCATTTTCATTAAACCATTTGTAAATTTAGTTGGTACATAAAACAAATCGAAAGAGGTTGGCTCATCTTTTTTCGTTCAAAATTCTCAGTTTATAGTCTATGACAATTAAGACTAAGGATATTTCGATTAAAATCAATAATTAAAACCACACTGATTTTTATATAAATAAAATAAATAAATTTATATCGGTAAAGATAGGCCGATTAACTAAGGATAAAGTTTTTCTATAAATTTGGTGATTATAAAATTGGTCTAGATTCTATAATTTCGATGACTATAAAATCGGCCTAGAATTTTATGTTTACAATTTCACAGAAAATACGCTTAATTATCTCAATAGTACACAAAAATTTTCTTAGAATTTATATCTACGGTCCAATAGAATATATGTGTAGATATCACTAATAGCACACAATAATTTTTTTTACCTCAATATTTATTAGTAATCCTCAATACCTCGATGATATGAGTCAATGAGTACGTTAATTTGATCTACTTCTCCAAAACTTTGAACCAATATTTGTATAAAGATTTTCAAGCAATTTTCCCTGGAGTTTCCCTAAATTTTCTACGTACTTTCCATTGCCTTCAATATCTCTACTCACTAATATTTATATATATATATATTCTTTTTTTTTCCTTCCTTCCTTTTCCTTTTCGCGCCCCTTTTTCTTTTTTTTTTTTTCACTGTCTCATTCTCGGGCACTATTCAGTGCCCTCCCCCAGACTCTCGGCGCTGCCACCTTCTCCACAATTTCTTCCAGGTTTCGCCATCTCCTTCCTCGTCGACACGTTTCCACCATTTCCAGTGTCTCCACCTAACTCCCCTGCCTATGCTTCAATCGCTGCCAGTTACCAGCTTTCCAGGAGACTGAGAGGAGCCCCTGTTTTCACCGCATCATCCTTTACGTCTATAGTTTCAGTTTTCAGCCTCAACACCTCTCTCGGCTTCTCCACCGTTTTTAGCCACCTATCATAGCCTCCCCTAGCCCGTGAGTTGCCAACGAATAGCCCCTATTTGCTGCTGTTCTGTTTCTGCTTGTAAGGGACCACAATTCTGTCTCTTTCTCACGACTCTCAGTTCTCAGCCTTCCATCATCCTCACTGTTCTAATGTTTCACTCTATTCACTCTCGGTTTTCATCAGTTTTCTACTATGGACAGTGATCACGAAACTGCTTCCATTCCCTTTTCCCATCCATCACCGAACCTCCTGCTGCAGTTTTCCAACTTCCCCTGCCAGATAGTTTATGATCGTCCTCTTTCCCTCTCTTTTATATATATACTAAGGTTTGTGCATTGCAATGCAGTAGGTTTCCTGCCTTTCCTCACTTTCCAGGATGTACGGGTATCATTACACTTCAGTGCCTCCCTTTGTTGCAGTCTGCCCCTGCTACCTTCCTGTTGTTTCCTTCCTCCTAGGCTGTTGTAAACAGCAGCAACATGGGGTTCTCCCCCTTTCACGTTTCCTGATCAGAACCCCATCACCGTCCTTCACGTTTCTGTTTCACGTTTCTTACCTTCATTACGTTTCCTACTTCCTTTTTCCCTGTTTCCATCACGTTCTCTGCTTCTTACCGAACCAGCTTCCTCATGTCTTTTCTTTGCGCTGCAGCAACAGTCACTGACCTGCTTCCATTACATCAACAGAATATGGGGTATAATCTTATGCATTTAACACTTCCTACCGATGGTCAATGTTTCCCAACACTGCCTTGGACCACCGGTTATTCCCTTTCCATGTATCCAACCTATATGCATTTTTATCCTTTTCTTTTATGCGTTGCAAGGTTATCCTCGGGTGGCCACCATTTCCCTTAAGGTACTCTCATGAATATATAAGACACATAAATATATCCTCTTATATATATATATATATATATATATATATATATATATATACCCAATAGGCTCTCGGCCATGTAGCTGTATGTGGATTCATATATATATATATGTGTGTGTATATATATGTGTATATTTATGTGTATATATATGTATATTCATTGATACACTAATATATATGTACATATGTATACATATATGTATATGTGCATATACCCCTATTTATTTATTTTTAAGGCTATTGTATTTTATTTAATTTACTCTTTCAAGTCCCACAATGAAACAATAAAATTTTTATTTTGAATCTTTAATTTAAAGAATCGCACCTTTAATTCTAATGGCTACGTCGTTACTCATGGTTAAGACCAAGTACATAAAAATTTAGGGTGTTTACATTCTCCCCACTTTAGAAAATTTGGTCCCCAAATTTGAAAGTACATCAATCCTCAAATAACTGTGGATATTTCTCTCACATTAAGCTTTCCAATTCCCATGTAGCCTCTTTTGAGGTGTGATACTGCCACAGAACTTTGACTAGAGGGATCGTCTTAGATCGCAGTACTTTCTCTTTCTTGTCTAGTATCTGAATCGGCTTCTCTACATAGATCATATCCTCCTTCAACTCTAGTGGTTCATACTTTATCACATGCATCGGATCTGAATGATACTTGCGTAGCATTGAAACGTGGAAGATATTATGAATACTCGATAACTCTGACGGTAGAGCCAATTTGTAAGTTTTGTCTCCCACTCGATCTAAGATTTCGAAAGGTCCAATATAACAGGGACTTCCCAAATCTCATTATGCCCTCAGAAGGAGAAATTTTCAGAAATACTGAATCTCCAACTGAAAATTTCAAGGGTTTTCATCTTTGGTCAGCATAACTTTTCTGCCTGTTCTGAGCTATTCTCAACCTCTCACAAATTAGTTGCACATCCTCAGAAGCTTGCTTAACCAGATTGGGAGCAAATATCTTTCTTTCATCCATCGGTGAACACACTTTCGACTATACAACGCTTCGTACGGTGCCATTCCGATACTTGAGTGGTAACTGTTGTTGTATGCAAACTTTGTTAGCGACAAATGGTCATTCCAAGAGCCTTTAAAATCTTAGCACAAGCTCTCAACATGTCCTCCAATGTCTGAATAGTTCTGTCCGATTGCCTATCTGTTTGAGGATGGAAAGCTGTGCTAAAATTTAGTTGGGTTCCTATGGCTTCTTAAAAATGTTTCCAAAAGTGCAAAGTGAACCGGGAATCCCTGTCAGATACAATGCTCACTGGTACGCTATTTAATCTTACAATCTCCCGTACATACAAATCCACTAGAGCGCTCAAGGTATCGGTGGACTTCATAGCTAGGAACTGGGTGGACTTTGTCAACCTATCAACAATTACCCAAATCGCATCGTGGTTCTTACGGGTTCTTGGTGAACCCATAATAAAATTCATGGTGACATGCTCTCATTGCCATGTCGGTATTAGTAGAGGCTGTAACAGTCCTGTAGGTTTCTGATGCTCTACTTTAATTTGCTAACACATAAGACATCTGACCACAAATTCGGCTACATCCCTGACCACCAATAAACTTTCCACAAATTTTGGTACATTTTATTACTTCCCGAATATAAGGTATACTTCGAGGAATGAGCTTTTGATAATATCAGTTTCTTTAATTGTATATCATCGGGAACACAAACTCTACCTTTGAACCTTAGTAGACCATCAGGGCTAACTTCAAAATCTGTCGTAGCTCCCAGTTGGATCTGACTAGCCATATCTATATAATATCAATCAGTACGCTGAGCCTGTTGAATTCTGTCAATCAAATCTAGTTCTATTCTCAGACTAGCTATCACACAATAACTGGCAGTGTCAAATGGTTCAATGTCCAAGTTAAGGTTCGAAAACTGTTCCAGCAACTCGAATCTCGAATCATCATGTACGATACCATCCCGATGTTCTTCCTGCTTAAGGCATCTGCTACTACATTTTTCTTCCCTGGTGGTATAAGATTTCACAATCATAATCCTTTAGAAGCTCTATCCTCATCATCTGCCTCATATTAAACTCTTTTTGTGAAAATAAGTACTTGAGGCTTTTGTGATAGGTGATGTGAGATCTGAGAATTTTAGATATATTTTAATGATGTAATAAGAACTTGAAGTGTAATTTATTGAGCTAAGTGAGTTGTGGGAATTATATTTGGAGATTTATATGTTAAGTGTTTAAAATAAGTATGAAGCTATGAGGTCAGATCGATCTGAGAGAAGGAGAGATCGATCTGGTAAGTTAAAAATGACAAGGAAGGAGAAATTTAAGGAGCAGATCAATCTCCAATGGTAGAGGATCGATTTCCTTATGATTCTGTTGAGAGAAGATCGATCTCATGAGGAAGGGATCGATCTCCAAACGTTTCTGTTTGGGAGAAGATCGATCTCCTCAAGGAGCAGATCGATCTCATAAAGCCATAAAGAGATTGATCTCACCCCTCGACAGATCGATCTCCTAGGCATAAAATTACCTCAAATCGTCCCCAAATTTAAATGCAGATCGATCTCACCAAGAGCCAGATCGATCTCCTACCTTCAGTCTATATAAGGAACCCTTGCTTTCTCCTGTAATTTTATTTTCTCTCTCTTCCAACCCCCATTTTCACCGAGCCCTAGCTTTCTCACTCATCCAAAGCACCCATTTCCTTTCAAATCAGAGGCTGTGGAAAGAAGGAAAGTTGTTTCTCATCAAAGGGAGAACAACATACTTGAAAATCGTAAGACGGATGGAATCGAGGCAAGAGATAAGCTCTCCACAAGTTTTGGGTAATTTCTAAACCTCGATCTTGATATTTGAGATGATTTTGGTAATGATAGTTGTTGGCATGGTGTTGAAGTAGTTGGAAAATGATTAGGGATTGATGAAATTACAATGTAATTGGAGTGATGTTGATATTTAGCAATTTTGGTAATTTTGAGCTATAAATGGAAATTTAGACAATGTGGTGAATTAGCATAGATAATTTGACATGAGAAATGTAGGACGTTGAGATGTTGTGAATGAGATTGTAGTTTGGGGTAGAGTTACGAGAATCAAGAGATTTGAGGTGTTATGAGCAATTATGCTCGATTTTGAGAATTGAGGTACTGTGATGATGAATATTGATGTTTTAACATCGTTTGGACAGCTCGGGAGTTCCAGAGTGGAGTGCGAGACTAGTTCGTGACAAGGGAGAAACAATTGCACTATACGAGGTGCAAAGAGGTAAGGGAAATTAAACCAATTGTGTATGTGATTTTGAACTATTATAGCATGATTTGTGATTTATAAAACAAGCATGTTTGATGTGTTGTGTTTTGATGAGAATGCACGTGATTTTTATAGCCGGTTGGAGCCCAATGTTTTTATGAGTTTATAATTGGGTTCTACGTTAAGGCGATCTTGAGATTTGAGAAATGTGTGTGTGTTATGCCGGTTGGGATTCGGTTTCAATATGTTTTGTGTTGAGTACAAAACGGTTTTAAATTGAGTTTTATGAGAGAAAAACCACTATGAGTTCTACGTGAAGGCAAACCAGTCTTATGTGATAAAGACTTAGGTGTGTAATTTTGAGTACACACCGGGCATTGCTCTGGTAGCATGTAAGCCCGGTTCTTCTCCGTTTTGGTAACATGAGAAACCCCATTCTTTGACTATGCCACGTATATTTGGTGGCCGTTGCCACGTGAGAACCCTATTTGGTGGCCGTTGCCACGTGAGAACCCTATTTAGTGGCCGTTGCCACGTGAGAACCCTATTTGGTGGCCGTTGCCACGTGAGAACCCTAATTGGTGACCGTTGCCATGTGAAACCCTATTCTGTGGTTGTGCCACGTGTGAATCTAAATCAGTGACTATGCCACGTATATTTGGTGGCCGTTGCCACGTGAAACCCTATCCTGTGGCTGTGCCACGTGTAAATTTAAATCAGTGGCTATGCCACGTGTGTTTAGTGGCTGCGCCACGTGCATTATTATTACAGTGATTTTATCAAGTTTATTGAGATAACGATTATCGCATTGTTTTCACACGCTTGTTATTGCTCTGAACTGAGCCTTTTTACTTCATGTTTTCACATTATTTGAGATATGAGAATGTCGTTTTGAGTACTTTCATGCTATGGTTTTCAAATGAGTATAATGAGTTTCACATACAAACAAATATTTTGTGATGTGCATTTTGGTTTATGTAATGAGTCCCTTACCCCCTTACTGAGCGATTTAGAAGCTCACCCTGTTTTCTTTCCCCCCCAGATTTTTTCAAGTGAAAAAGGGTTTCCCTGCTACGTACGGAGTAGTGGCTAGTGGAGGACTTGAGCTCCAGGCCATATATTGTATTTTGAGGTATCTTTTATCTTTTCATGTACCCAGACAATTATTGTAATTGTAGACACTTGATGTATAACATTGTATGGGATGTATTAGGATTAATTAACTTAATATTGAGTAATGTATGTGATACAATACATGTCATCTAGTGATGAGATCCTGGGGTATGATAAATGTGATGATGTATGACACTGCACAAGAATGCACTCTTAATTGTGAATTGATGAGTAAAAAAAAAAGATTTTAAATTGCCCTATATTCCGCGTTTTCGGGGCGTGACAGAGCTTTCTTGGTATTAGAGCTTAGGCTGTCTAGTACTGTCAGTGTCGGTTAAGTGAAATAGAATACATCCCAAGTGTCTGTAATAGTCTGGTCATGAACTGAATCTGAGGATTGAGATTTCAATCGATTTTGATATGTACGCGCCGGAGACGAGTTAAGATAGAGAATGAGTGGACGACGAGGTCATTCGAGGAGGCAGGCAGAGTCCCCTCCACCACCTGTCTCACAACCAGAGAGTCCTAACTCTCGATTTAATCGGATTGAGACCGATGTGAGGCAAGGTTTTGAGCAGATGGCAGCGTTATTCGCTCAACACTTTGGAGTTAATGCCTCGGGTACTACTCCTACACCACCACAAAGACCTCCCATACCCCCAGTACAGATGGACCTAGTGCCTCCCGTCACTCAGCCTGAGGACAGAAGTATGGTCCGACTGAAGGATTTTTTGAAGATGAATCCACCCGCATTTAGGGGAAAGAAGGATCCTACAGAGGTTGAGGAGTGGTTGACGGAGTTGAGAGTTATATTCGATTATCTGGGGTGCACCGATGCTGAGAGGGTCACTATGAGTATCTATATGTTGAAGGGGAGAGCTCGAGATTGGTGGGGTACTACCCAGGGTATTCTAATGTCCCGCCAGGATGTGATTGGTTGGGAAGAGTTTCAGACAGCCTTTAGGACCCAATATGTACCATGTGCCGCCCAGAGAAAGAAACAGGTCGAGTTTTTGAGTTTGGTACAGGGTGATATGTCTGTGGATGACTATGAGAGCCAATTCACCGCACTATTGAGATATGACCCAAAGACCTTCAAGAATGAAGAGATCCGCACAGAGAAGTTTGTGTATGGATTGAAGCCCGTCATCAGAGATAGATTAATAGGGCTATGTATTACTGAGTTTGGAGATACTCTGAGACGAGCACAAGAGATTGAAAGAGGAATTGAAATGGTACAATCCCAGAATGAGCTCAGAGCAGTGAATAGAGATAAGGGCAAGAGGCCAGCGATTTTTCAAACAGAGGCTCGGAGAGGTTCCTTCAGAAGAGGAAGGATTGAGGTGCAGAAGGGCAGATTAGAGAGACCCAGAGGTTACCCTAACATTAGAGAGACCCCTTGAGATGTCAGGCCTGAGAAAAGGTTTTGCAGAAATTGTGGCCGAATGCATGAGGGAAGTTGTACTGGGTCGATCCATGGATGTTTTAGATGTGGAGACATGGATCACATGGTGAAGGATTGCCCTCAACCTCAAAGACCACATATTCCAGAGCCCACTAGACAACAGCCTCAGAGAGTGAATCCCTAGAGACGGGCCACTGCTGCAGAGAAAAGAAAGAGACCTGTTACATAGGGACTTGTGTTTGCCCTGGATAAGGAGACCGCAGACACTTCTGCAGAAACTATAAGAGGTACACTCTTTGTCTGTAATCATAAGGCTTATGTGTTGATTGATTCAGGATCCACGCATTCATTTATTTCTGAGCATTTTGCATGTAGATTAAACTTGAAGTTTGAACCTCTAGAATATATACAACATGTAAATACCCCCATGCGTGAATCCCAGAGGACTGAGTTAATCTGTAAAGGATGTGAGATAAAGGTGGGAGATAGAGTGATGTTAGCAGATCTAATCATGTTGAATATACATGGGTTTGATGTAATCCTGGGGATGGATTGGTTGGCAACCAATCGAGTGAGTTTAGATTGCTACACTAAGATTGTAACTTTCTCCCTACCTGAACCTTACAGTGTACGTTTGAGATATTGAGGAAATGAATATGTGGAATTCTAGTTAGTAATTTGAGAATTTTAATATTATTTTGGAGAATATTAAATATGATTGTTCATGTGAAGGTTATGAGACACTCATCTCAGACGATGAGCGAGAACATCCGAGGATTGAGGATATACCTGTGGTTTACGAATTTCTGGATGTTTTCCCAGATGAGTTACTAGGTTTACCACCAGAGAGAGAGCTGGAGTTTACCATTGATTTGGTACCAGATACTCAGCCGATCTCTAAACCTCCCTACAGGATGGCATTGGTGGAACTTGAGGAATTGAAGAAACAACTACAGGAGTTATTGGATCAAGGGTTTATTAGACCCAGTGTTTCATCGTGGGGAGCACCAGTATTATTTGTTAAGAAGAAGGATTGTAGTCTCAGATTATGCGTAGACTATCGGTTGTTGAATAAAGCCACGGTGAAGAATAAATACCCATTGCCCAAGATTGATGATCTACTTGATCAGCTGAGAGGGGCATCAGTCTTTTCTAAGATTGATTTGAGATCGGGCTATCACCAACTGAGGATCAAGGAAGAAGATATTCCAAAGACGGCCTTCAGGACGAGGTATGACCATTATGAATTTCTGGTGATGTCCTTTGGATTGACGAATGCCCCTGCAGCATTTATGAGATTGATGAACGAGGTGTTCAGAAACTATCTAGATAAATTTGTGATAGTCTTTATTGATGATATCCTAGTATACTCTCAGTCGTATGAGGAGCATGCACAACATTTGTGGTTAGTACTTCAGATACTCCGAGATAAACAATTATATGGAAAGCTTAGTAAGTGTGAATTTTGGCTGGATCAGATAACTTTCCTTGGTCATATAGTCTCAGAGGAAGGAGTATCAGTGGATCCAAGTAAAGTGGAGACTGTGCTTAATTGGGAGAGACCGAGGACAGTTACTGAGGTAAGAAGCTTCCTTGGTTTGGCAGGGTATTACAGAAGATTTGTGGAAGGATTTTCAAGGATTGCCGCTCCTTTGACTAAACTCACGCGTAAGGATACTCCATTCAAATGGACTGATCAGTGTGAGCTCAGTTATCAAGAGTTAAAGAGGAGATTAACAGTGGCACCTGTGTTAACTATTCCTGAGGGATCAGGAGGATTTTCGGTGTATAGTGATGCATCTCATCAAGGACTGGGGTGTGTGCTTATGCAGCATGGAAGAGTAGTCGCATATGGATCACGACAGTTGAAAGACCATGAGAGAAATTACCCCACGCATGATTTGGAGTTAGCCGCTGTGGTATTTGCCTTGAAGATCTGGCGACACTACTTATATGGGGAAAGATTCCAGATCTTCACTGATCATAAGAGTTTGAGATATCTCTTTGATCAGAAAGAGTTAAACATGAGACAAAGGAGATGGATGGAACTCCTTAAGGATTATGACTGCGAGATTCTATATCATCTGGGTAAGGCGAATGTAGTTGCTGATACCCTGAGCAAGAAGAGTATGATATCTGCGATGATGATCAGGGAATGAGATTTACTAGAGCAGTTTACCGAACTCCGGATCAGAGTTAAAGAGATAGAGACTGGATTTTTGGCTAGCTTGCGAATAGAGCCCAGGATCATGGATCAGATGAGAAATGGGCAGCGCAGTGATCAGAGATTGATAGATATGGTTAGCCAAGCTGAACAGAGTTCGCAGTCAGATCTCACAGTCAGTGAGAATGGATTGTTGAGATTCAGAGGATGGATTTGTGTACCGGACGATGATACCCTAAAGAGACAGATACTGAGAGAATCCCATTGCTCGTGATACACCATGCACCCCAGGAGTACTAAGATGTATCGAGACTTGAGAAAGGTGTACTGGTGGAGTGGTATGAAGCGAGACGTGACGGAATACGTAGCCAGATGTTTAGTATGCTCAGCTTTCACTTGCTGGCATACTAAACATCTGGCTACGTATTTCACCACATCTCACTTCATACCACTCCACCAGTACACCTTTCTCAAGTCTCGGTACATCTTAGTACTCCCGGGGTGCATGGTGTATCGCGAGCAATGAGATTCTCTCAGTATCTGTCTCTTTAGTGTATCATTGTTCGGTACACAAATCCGTCCTCTGAATCTCAACAATCCATCCTCATTGACTGTGAGATCCGACTGCGAACTCTGTTCAGCTTGGCTAACCATATCTATCAATCTCTGATCACTGCGCTGCCCATTTCTCATCTGATCCATGATCCTGGGCTCTATTCGCAAGCTAGCTAAAAATCCAGTCTCTATCTCTTTAACTCTGATCCAGAGTTCGACAAACTGCTCCAGTAAATCCCATTCCCTAATCATCATCGCAGATATCATACTCTTCCTGCTCAGGGCATCAGCAACTACATTCGCCTCACCCGGATGATATAGAATCTCGCAGTCATAATCCTTAAGGAGTTCCATCCATCTCCTTTGTCTCATGTTTAACTCTTTCTGATCAAAGAGATATCTCAAACTCTTGTGATCAGTGAAGATCTGGAATCTTTCCCCACATAAGTAGTGTCGCCAGATCTTCAAGGCAAATACCACAGCGGCTAACTCTAAATCATGTGTGGGGTAATTTCGCTTATGGTCTTTCAACTGTCGTGATCCATATGCGACCACTCTCCCATTGCTCGCGATACACCATGCACCCCGAGAGTACTAAGATGTACCGAGACTTGAGAAAGGTGTATTGGTGGAGTGGTATGAAGCGAGACGTGGCGGAATACGTAGCCAGATGTTTAGTATGCCAGCAAGTGAAAGCTGAGCATCGGAAGCCCGGAGGACTACTACAACCCTTACCTGTACCTACATGGAAATGGGAGCATGTCACTATGGACTTTATTATGGGTTTACCGAGGACCCGAAGAGGTCGTGACGCTATATGGGTTATAGTGGATAGATTGACCAAGAGTGCCCACTTCCTTGCCATCAAGAGCACAGATACTGTGGATGCCTTAGCTGAGCTGTATGTCAGCGAGATAGCTAGATTACATGGGGCTCCAGTGAGTATTACTTCTGATAGAGATTCTCGATTTACTTCCAGATTTTGGACCCAGTTTCAGGAGTCCATGGGATCTCGATTGAGTTTCAGTACCGTCTATCATCCTCAGACAGATAGTCAGTCAGAGAGGACTATTTAGACCCTGAAGGATATGTTGAGGGTGTGTACGATGGATTTTAAGGGATCATGGGATGATCACCTGCCCCTAGCAGAGTTTGCGTACAATAACAGCTACCATGCGAGTATTGGAATGACACCTTTTGAGGCTCTATATGGTAGGAGGTGTAGATCCCCTGTAGCTTGGGAAGAAGTCGGTGACAGAAAGATAAATGCTCTCGAGCTTGTTGAGCAAGCTGTATAGAGTGTGAAACTCATATGTGAGAGGTTACGGGCTGCACAGAGTAGACAGAAAAGCTACGCGGATGTACGTAGACGGCCACTCGAGTTTGATGTTGGTGATGCAGTATTTCTGAAAATATCACCGAGTAAGGGTATCATGCAATTTGGGAAGAAAGGGAAATTGAGTCCTCGATACATAGGACCATTTGAGATTCTTGAGAGAGTGGGAGAGGTAGCTTACAGATTAGCATTACCTCCACAGATGTCCAGAATACACAATGTTTTTCATGTGTCTATGTTGAGGAAGTACCACCCAGACCCTTCTCATGTCATAAAGTATGACGAGATGAACATTCAAGAGGATATGAGCTATACTGAGGAACCCGTCCGGATTCTCGATAGAAAGGAGAAGGTACTGAGAACTAAGAGCATCCCATTAGTGAAAGTTTTGTGGAAACATCACTTAATGGAAGAGGTAACGTGGGAACTAGAGAATCTCATGAAGGAGAAATACCCCTATCTATTTGACTAGTTGAGTTGAATTTGGAGGACCAAATTCTTTTTAAGGTGGGGAGGATGTGAGATCTGAGAATTTTAGATATATTTTAATAATGTAATAAGAACTTGAAGTGTAATTTATTAAGCTAAGTGAGTTGTGGGAATTATATTTGGAGATTTATATGTTAAGTGTTTAAAATAAGTGTGAAGCTATGAGGTCAGATCAATCTGGGAGAAGGAGAGATTGATCTAGTGAGTTAAAAATGACAAGGAATGAGAAATTTAAGGAGTAGATCGATCTCCAATGGTAAAGGATCGATCTTCTTATGATTCTGTTGAGAGAAGATCGATCTCATGAGGAAGGGATCGATCTCCAAACGTTTCTGTTTGGGAGAAGATCGATCTCCTCAAGGAGCAGATCGATCTCATAAAGCCATAAAGAGATCGATCTCACCCCTAGACAGATCGATCTCCTAGGCATAAAATTACCTCAAATTGTCCCCAAATTCAAATGCAGATCGATCTCACCAAGAGCCAGATCGATCTCCTACCTTCAGTCTATATAAGGAACCCCTGCTTTCTCCTGCAATTTTATTTTCTCTCTTCCAACCCCCATTTTCACTGAGCCCTAGCTTTCTCACTCATCCAAAGCACCCATTTCCATCCAAATCAGAGGCTGTGGCAAGAAGGAAAGTTGTTCCTCATCAAAAGGAGAACAACATACTTGAAAATCGTAAGACGGATGGAATCGAGGCAAGAGATAAGCTCTCCACAAGTTTTGGGTAATTTCTAAACCTCGATCTTGATATTTGAGATGATTTTGGTAATGATTGTTGTTGGTATGGTGTTGAAGTAGTTGGAAAATGATTAGGGATTGATGAAATTACAATGTAATTGGAGTGATGTTGATATTTAGCAATTTTGGTAATTTTGAGCTATAAATGGAAATTTAGACAATGTGGTGAATTAGCATAGATAATTTGACATGAGAAATGTAGGACGTTGAGATGTTGTGAATGAGATTGTAGTTTGGGGTAGAGTTACGAGAATCAAGAGATTTGAGGTGTTATGAGCAATTATGCTCGATTTTGAGAATTGAGGTACTGTGATGATGAATATTGATGTTTTAACATCGTTTGGACAGCTCGAGAGTTCCAGAGTGGAATGCGAGACTAGTCCGTGACAAGGGGGAAACAATTGCACTATACGAGGTGCAAAGAGGTAAGGAAAATTAAACCAATTGTGTATGTGATTTTGAACTATTATAGCATGATTTGTGATTTATAAAACAAGCATGTTTGATGTGTTGTGTTTTGATGAGAATGCACGCGATTTTTATAGCCGATTGGAGCCCAATGTGAAACCCTATTCTGTGGCTGTGCCACGTGTGAATCTAAATCAGTGGCTATGCCATGTATATTTGGTGGCCGTTGCCACGTGAAACCCTATCCTGTGGCTGTGCCACGTGTAAATTTAAATCAGTGGCTCTGCCACGTGTGTTTAGTGGCTGCGCCACGTGCATTATTATTACAGTGATTTTATCACGTTTATTGAGATAACGATTATCGCATTGTTTTCACACGCTTGTTATTGCTCTGAACTGAGCCTTTTTACTTCATGTTTTCACATTATTTGAGATATGAGAATGTCGTTTTGAGTACTTTCATGCTATGGTTTTCAAATGAGTATAATGAGTTTCACATACAAACAAATATTTTGTGATGTGCATTTTGGTTTATGTAATGAGTCCCTTACCCCCTTACTGAGCGATTTAGAAGCTTACCCTGTTTTTTTCCCCCCCAGATTTCTTCAAGTGAAAAAGGGTTTCCCTGCTACGTACGGAGTAGTGGCTAGTGGAGGACTTGAGCTCCAGGCCATATATTGTATTTTGAGGTATCTTTTATCTTTTCATGTACCCAGACAATTATTGTAATTGTAGACACTTGATGTATAACATTGTATGGGATGTATTATGATTAATTAACTTAATATTGAGTAATGTATGTGATACGATACATGTCATCTAGTGATGAGATCCTGGGGTATGATAAATGTGATGATGTATGACACTGCACAGGAATGCACTCTTAATTGTGAATTGATGAGTAAAAAAAAAAAAGATTTTAAATTGCCCTATATTCCACGTTTCCGGGGCGTAACAGGTGAAGATCTAGAACTTTTCTCCATATAGATAATGGTGCTATATTTTTAATGCAAACACTACAGCTACTAATTCCAAATAGTAGGTCGAATAGTTCTTCTCATGGTCTTTTAGTTGTCGAGAACCATAAGCAACTACCTTCTCATTCTACATCAACATACATCCTAGACCTTGACTAGATGCATCCGTATGCACCGAGAAGCCTCCCGAACTAGCAGGTATAGTCAAAATGGGTGCGGTGGTCAGTCAGTGCTTCAACTCTTGGAAACTTCTTTCGCACGAGTCACTCCACTCAAACTGTATATTCTTTCTCGTAAGCCATGTCAAAGGAGCATCCAACTTAGAGAAACCTTCGATAAATCTTTTGTGATAATCGACCAAACCCAGAAAGTTTTGAATCTCAGTAACAGTCTTGGGTCTTTCCCATTGCACTACAGCCTTGATCTTAGACGGATCTACAAATAACTCGTCTTTAAACACAATGTGACCTAGAAAAACTATCAGATCTACAAAAAATTATGCTTGCTGAGCTTGGCATATAACTTTTTCTCACTGAGAGTTTGCAGAACCATTCTCAAATGCTGCTTATATTCTTCTATAGACTTGGAGTACACTAAGATATCATCGATATGGGGTAGGGGAAACTTGTTCTTGATAGTAGCCTTGTTGAACAATTTATAATCGATGCACAACCTGAGACTCTTATCTTTTTTCTTGAAAAATAATACCAGTGCACCCCATGGTGAAACACTCGACCTGATAAACCCCTCACCCAGCAATTCTTGTAATTGCTTTTTCAATTCTTCTAACTCAACTGGGCCCATTCTGTAAGGGGATTTAGATATCGGCTTAGTACCAGGCATTAGATCGATACAAAACTCCATCTCCCTATCTGGAGGTAACCCTAGTAAATCGTCTGAGAATACATCGGGAAACTCCCTGACCACAGGAATATCGCTCAACTCCGGACGCGCCTTATCTGTACCAATCACGTAAGCAATGAAGCCTTCAATGTTTTATTTATACAATTAGCTTCGTAGTTCATTCTTCCAGTTATAGTGACTTTAATCTTTCATTATCACTCTTTCACTAGTGGATCTCTTTCTGTCATGCTCTTTACCTTTCCCTTTTCTTAGTAATTTCAGAGACATACATCTCATAATCACTCAGTTGCACCTTGCGCGCTACCTCCTTATGAGTAGTAACATTAAATGAAGGCAACTTAGCTTAGATTGAGAGTCTCAGTCCTTCCATAATCTTCCAGACCTTCTTCATTTCGTCACCCAACCTGTTCGAGTTATACCTCCCAAAAATTATAAATTTAAATTCATATTCATTCTCAGACTTGTTACCTTATGTCCGATTCAAAAAGTTCATCTATAATTGTTGTTGTGCCATGTCCGAGATATATTACCGTCTAAGGTATACAGAATCACATCCCATGTAACTCTCTAATGTCGAGTCTTCAGAATAAATCAGGGGACTTCCACTAAGGTTTGGCTTCCCATTTTAATATCAATGCTTAAAAGCTACCTTCTTTATAGTAGTACTCTTTAAAAATCCGTGTAACTTCTCAAATTCTTTAGCCCAATTTTTCATTGTAATTGGATTCTTGACTCCAGTAAATAATAGTGGACTAACTTTCGAAACTGCCTCAGTCTCTCTCTGAGTCACAGTCATACCCTAAATTATAATTCTTACTATTACACTGTTAAGGGTCGTTTGAGGCTCTACTGGGGCTTGTGATACTACTAGTGATTGGGTAGGTGATAGTTCGAGATTAGTCTGTGTAGATGGGGGTGGCGATGGTACAGTAGGAGTAAAATTAAAAGGTTCAGCCATGCCCTGCAAACTATCAATGTGTGCTATTACTTAACTAAACAATATCATCATTGTCTCCGCTCTAATCTTACAAAGCGAGTTCAGAATTTTCGGTTGAACTATGAGGTACACGGTCAATTGAGGATTCACTATATCTCCTAGGCCTATCTCTACGGCCTCAAGAAATGATTCCCTCTCATTTACTTGTATGGTTGCAATACCTACCAGCAATATCTATTAGTTTTCCTTCATTCAACGACTCAATTTCTCAGTATAACACAACCAGGTATACTCATTTTTATCTAAACAATGTACAGTAATGTTAGGGATGTGAACTTTCCTACTTTTCTTTAATTCCAAACATCGACTCATATCAAACCAACCTTACTATGATACCAACTTCTGTAACGACCCGTTTTACAGTACAATATGGTTGGGCTATGAGTCGATGTTAGATTAGAACAATACATCTTTGAACAAAACCAAAGAAAATATTTTTCGATTAGTCAGAATAATTATTCCTATGCAAAAATATTCACATTTACATCCCTAGATATACCATCCTTTACATTACTGTACATACAAAAATTTTAGATACAAAATAATGTTTGTCCTGGGTATACCTTTAACGCAGAAGATTACTTTGCGGAAGTATGACTATGCAAAATAACCCTACTTATGAAAGCGGTCCAACTACTGATGAAGCTCTGTGGAGAAAAATAAAAAGTGAGCTCAACGTGCTCAGTAAGAAAAATATGTGGCAGATAGATAAATATACTATCTACATGTTTACATAATAGAGTTATTATGTAAAATATTATGAGCACTTTAGTCAAATTAGAGTTAGAAATCAATAAAAATTTCAATATCGATAGTATAATCATTGAGCTGCAATAAATACAGGTTCTAAAACTTTATATGGTAAAATAAACGATTTTCATACAATAATGCAATTCATACAGTCAATTTGGTAAAAACAAATAGACGAGACAAGACAGAACATGCTATAACAATAATCAGTATGATAATTGGCCAATGTCGGTGACTCCGAGCATCACTGATTAGGTGTGTTGGGATGTCGATCGCCATGGGAGTGGTCAGCTACTAAACAACTCAAAATACAGTATGTCCGAAAACCGATAGCATGGTATAACGTACTTACATGCGTGTTGCACGGTACATCATACTTCGTGAATCACAGTAACAATAGCAGTACAATAACAGTAACAGTGCAACATGATTAACTGTTGCTTTTGTCTCAAAAACTAGTGCAAGTAAGGCCATGCGACAAACAATCAGCATTCGCTCAAGCACATTTTATCGGTACTAATTTAACAGCAGTTCATTTTCATTAAACCATTTATAAATTTAGTTGGTACATAAAACAATTCAAAAGAGGTTGGCTCATCATTTTTCGATCAAAATCCTCAGTGTACAGTCTATGGCAATTAAGACTAGGGATATTTAAATTAAAATCAATAATTAAAACCACAATGATATTTATATAAATAAACTAAACAAATTTATATCGGTAAAGATAGGCCGATTAACAGAGGCTAAAGTTTTTCTATAAATTTGGTGACTAAAAAATTGGTCTAAAGTATTCTATAATTTCGATGACTATAAAATCGGCCTAGAATTTTATGTCAACAATTCCATAGAAAATACATGTAATTATCTCTAGCAGCACACATAAAATTTCCTTACTATAAAATTTTCCTGAAATTTATATCTACGATCCAACAGAAAATACGTGTAGATATCACTAACAGCACACAACAATTTTTCTTACCTCAGTGTCTGTCAGTAGTCCACAATGCCTTGGTGATATGAGTCAGTGGGTCCGTTCAAATTTATCTACTTCTTCGGAGCTTTGAACTAATATTTGTATAATGATTTTCGAGCCGTTCCCTTTGAGTTTTCCTAAATTTCTGCGCACTTTTATGTGCCTTCAATATCTCTACTCACTAAGATTTATATATATATATATATATATATTTATACATACACACACACACACACACACATATATATATATATATTCTTTTTTTTCCTTCATTCCTTTTCTTTTTCGCGCTTGTTTTTCCTTTCTTCTTCACCGTCTCATTCTTGGGCACAATTCATTGCCCTCCCCCAAACTCTCGGCTCTGCCACCTTCTCCACCATTTCTTCCCGGTTTCGCCATCTCCTTCCTCGTCCGTCCACACGTTTCCACCGTTTCCAGTGTCTCTGCCTAACTTCCTGCCTAGATTCAATCTCTACCAGTTGCCAACTTTCCAGGAGGCCGAGAGGAGCCCTTGTTTTCACCGCATCATCCTCTACGTTTATATTGTCACGACCTCCCCTCCCGTGACCTACCAAAAATCACCACAAAGTTTTCGCGTTTTACGTACCTCTTCTTCTGTCATAACTTAACACCATACCGTTGGGCTGTGATTCGGTATTAGTCACCCATATTCATTCCATAACATACATACATATCAATACATTTATCGATTGACTGTAAGTACTCTTTTCTTAAAATGTAAACTCATATACATTATTACAAATACTTGTACATATACATCCCCGACCGTACATTTGTTTACATAATTGTGCTTTTACATTGTTCAATACAAAACGTTGCAAATGTGTATACCTGGCGTAAGATGGATATGCTGCGGATCAAGGAATAATAGTTCTTAGCCGTGTCCAACTACTGTGAACGCTTGGTAGAGAGGGGAAATAAAAAAGGGGTGAGCTTATAGCTCTTGTCACGACCCTCAACTTACTAAAAATCGTCACAAAATTTTCACTTTTCATACATTATTTATTATTTGTTCTTACCTTACATCGATCGTGATCAGCTACACTCTCTACAGTTGGGCTGTGTGTCAATGTCTATCTCATCCAACCATAACAATTTGATTTGCATTAAAATTTAGAAGTAAACACTTGTATAAATAAATCAGAGTTGTTGTTTACATGTGTTTACATTGCTTTACATCCCCAATGGTTACATTCAAAATGCTATTATGCTATGACAAGTTTAGATACAAAATTATACAAGTATGTATACCTTTCGTGATGGGATGCAACGATACCAAAAAGGAAACCTCCAATCGCCCTCAGTCTATACTCAATGCTTTATAGAGAGGGGGAAAATAAGGGGGGTGAGAAAACAACATGCTCAGTAAGGCAATCATGCGAACAGGTAGATATTGCACTATCTATGTGATCGTGATTCCATGCTCAAAACCATATGATTTCTCATTCACACCTCAAAAGCATTAGTTCATGCTTGTTTTAATGGCATGTAAATCAAATCATGCTATTTAGTTCAGTGCACAAATCAAATTCAAAGCATGGAATAACCATCATGCATATTTCATAAATAAGACATGAAAAACCATAATGCGTAAGTGCACTTTAATGCCATTATCATGCTTTCTCATCTAAATAAAATCAACACTTTCAGGACTCAGCCCCTCCATCGGACTGTCCTGATTCAAAATACATTTCAAAACATGGATTCATTCATAAATAAGAGACATGTGAGATAGGCAATATAATAGAGAAATATCCTCTAGGACTATGGCCATATCCTCTGTGATCCCAGGCTACACTGATCAGGTATGCGGGCTATCACCTCTATCTGCTTTCGCAAGGGAGGTGGGTCACGTCCAACCCGCCAGTCCATAGCAGAACTAAACATCGTTCGAAAATGGTATATCACAATCTCAACATGGTACAATGTACTCCATACTACCTGCACGGTACAACGTACTCCGTGGACCCATATCAACACATCATATTACGTCACATCTCAAAATGCACGTGCAAGCCTATTTAATCGGTACGACACCCAGTTTACCCAAAGCTCCTAGCACGACTATCAATCATGTCATAAAACCACGTGCGAGCAATCTCAAGCACGACAACAAGTATGATGGACATCTAATGCGAGCTATACTCCAGCACCATGTCAAAACTAGTATAAAATCTGTGCGAGCTAAGCTCCAGCACAACATTATAGAAATCCATGTGAAAACTAGAGCGAGCTAAGCTCCAGCACTCATACGTATAAAAACACATCAAATCTCGTGCGAGTCATACTCTAGCACACTTTCATTCTCACGAAATCCATGTAGGTGGCTCAATTCTTTGTAAAACATGGTTATAAAACAAATCAAGTCATTTCTTTTGCAAATCATTTCAAATGTTAGCCAACCTACCAATCACTTGCTAAAAAGTAATAAAATAAGATTTTCAAAGCATCATGCTTTTGTTCTCATGCACATTTCTCACAAAAACCCAACTCTTGCCCTTCAATCACCCATTTCATTCCCTATTACCACATGCATTCTAGAAAAACATTTTGCGCCCAAATTGCGCACAGATATCTCTAAGAGTCCACACAATTCCCTTACCTCGATTTACTCGGGGTGCGACTCTCTTCCTTTTAGCTTCTCGCGCTTTAACTCAACTTGCTCCGGGTGTATCCTCGGAAGCTGCAAATCATTCACCAATCACTTGAGTTAATGTTGCTAACTCACATTTTAACTTCAACTAGTCAATATATTTCATTGAGCCTATTTCGTTAAGTTTGACCCATTTTTGCATTTGGCCATCATCAAACCATTTCCAACCAATTTATCTAGTAACTCACTTGGTTACTTGTTTAGGACTTGATGTGAAATACTCTACCCTTACTCTCTCATTCATTTATGTATTTTACCCAATGACTTAAATATACATTTTACCCTTTTTGGGTAAGTATCACAATTCATTCCATAACATCATCTTAAAATCATACCCATAACACCATTATCACCTTAAGATATCCTATTCATCATTAATTCAAATACATTTCACTTTCTCACACTAGACTTATTTTAGGTCATAATTGTTCCTTTGCATTCTAGGTAGTTTCTACCATTAATATACATACTAATCTACTCCAAAATCAATATCTAAGCAAATAAACTTGGATTGGTGTATTAGAAACTTACCTAGATTGATTTCCTCCTTGTTCCAAATGAAAATGCTCCTTGTTCCTTAAATCCAATAAACGGGGAAATGACTCTAAGCTATGTTGTTCTTCTCTTTGATGTGAACAACTTTGTATCTAATAACTTTTCCTCGAATCTCAATGAAAATGGGTGGATTTAGGAGTGAAAAAGCTAGGTTTTGGATTGAAAATGGAAAGGAATAGAGTTGTTTCATGAAATGCAGATTTCAACTGCTCCTATTTATAGAATTGGCTTGGTGAGATCAATCTGCATTTGGTAGAGATCGATCTGCCTTACGTAAATTCCTCATTTTCACTACATTTTGAAAGTAGAAGATCGATCTGTAGGGGGCTTGAGATCGATCTATTCTTTATAATGAGATCAATCTGCTCAATGAGACAAGATCGATTTGCTTCAGGCAGAGAGCTAAGGAGATCGATCTGGCTAAGGAAGGAGATCGATCTACTCCAACCCGAGAGCTAAGGAGATCGATCTGCTTGTATTGAGGATCGATCTCCTCATTCCAAAATGTTTAGCAGATCGATTTAGCCCCATTGGAGATCGATCTACCCTGTTCCATTGCTCGAATAAGAGCATTTTTATCTATTCTAGATCGATCTTTCATTCTATGAGATCGATTTGACATTCATATTTTTTAGATTTTGCTGCAGTTTTCTGCAGTAACTCACAGAAAACATCCTTAATTTTGCTGTCGTAGTCATTTTCTCATCCAACCACCTTTAAGACTTGAAAATGACATTCATTCATACTTTGTACACATTAAAACTTGTGAGCATTCATTGTATAACCAAATGTATACAAAACAAAACTAATTGGAAGTACAATGATTTACACAACTCATGCAACTTCATTCCATTTTACCACACCACTCAAAACTCAATATATTCACATTCCACTCATGAAAATATCCTTCTTACACTCGCTATACACTTTAAAATTTGCATGTATTCATTTCACAATCCAATATACACCTTACATAATTAAATGGGAGTTTACAAAAATTAAGAGTATTATAGCTCAGTAAGGAAATAAGGCAAGCAAGTAGATAACCACACTATCTACAAAATACTATGCTCATACCTTGAAATCATTTCCTTATCGATTTATATCTAAAGCATACATCTTTCTTGAAACATTATGCAATATATATGTATAGATACAAATTGTCAGTTATGCAACTGAAAATCATGCTGATTTTATAACCTCAGCAGTTCATGCAAAACATTGCATTTCTCAGGTAATTTCATAAGATTCATATTTATCATGTCACTCAATTAAATCAAAATAATATGGCATATCTGTAAGATCCGATTTTTTTTATCGAAATTCGTTATGATTCATATGATGTAAACATGATTGGATGTAAATTGAATCATAAGAAGAGTTTTACGTGAATGAAAAATGCAAATGGAATGAATAAAAATTCCTGAATGCATTTAAAGATCAAATGAAGGATTGAAATGACCACATATTAAACGAATGAGATTCAGACCATTCAGATTGGAGATAAGAATTTAAAACACGAAATGAGAAAGGGTTCGTGAAGGGAAGTTGGATTGGTTTGGTCCCGAACACGTTGAAGGGTAAAACGATCAAAAGACCCGAAATTCAGTGTTAACTCGGTAAGAAATTTACACTGTAAACATGGATTCAGGAAATCTTGATCAATAAAGGAGAAATAATTAAATTTCAGGTTAAATTGATCAAGATATGAATTTATCGAAATAAATCAAAATTTTCACCTCGAAAAATTATCCCGAAAATAAAGAAAAATACACCGAAAGGATAAAATAAGACAAATAAATACATTAATTGATTAAATGAATAAAATATAATATTTTTGGGATATTTTGGTAAAAATATTATATTTTATTCAATTAAAATAATAATAATAAAAATTGAAATTGGAAATTGAAAAAAAAGGATGTCGCGCGACCCAAACAGAAAATAGGGACCGATCCTTGGTTCTCGGCGAATGATGGCATGATGGAGGGTGAGGCAACCAACGAAGCAAGGCCGACATCGAGGGAGCCTCCATCGGCCAGCACGTGCACCCCCAGCCACCGAAAAACACGAAATCGCTGAGGGAGAAACTGAAAGGGGGGAAGAGAAATTCGATGCCGCCGACATCGATTTGGCCATAGCCATCACCCAACGAAGGTCCCCCATGCAATGCCGAGCCGATTGGTGGCAAAAACGGCTCAAGAAACAACGACCCGTGCCAACAACAGCGAGAAAGAGAAACGGTAGCGAAATCGAGGGCTAGAAGAGGCCGAATCGGCCACTTTTCGGCCAGTCCTGGTGAAACCGACACCAGATCCGTGCACCGGACTACCTCGCGGACAAGCTGGAAAAGGAAGCCGATGAAGAACTAACCGGCGAAGCTCCGAACGGTGAAGGAGAGAACCAAACCGAATCGAATCGGATTGAAACGGGATGAACCGAACCGGGCTGGTTCAGCCATGGAAGAAAGAAAAAGAAAAGAAAGAAAAGAAAAGAAAAAGAAAAAAAGGGAAAAAAGAAAAGAGGAAAAATTGAGAAAAAAATTCGACGATACAGTCGAGCTACGGGTAAACCGGTAAGTGGTCAAATGAACCGATTAATTTTTGGAATAATTATTTAAATATATATTTGATCGAATTTGACTTGAAAAATATATAAATGTGTAGCTCGATAATTGGCGACAAATGAGAGCTCGAGTCAGTCTCGATTTACGTACTATCACAGAATCTCAGGTAAGTAACCCTTATTTTCAATAATTTGCATCGTTATACGTGTTAAAAATTTACCTCATAAATTACGGATTTAATTTCGCATAAAATGAATTAAATTTTGGAGTTTAAGATAAATTATCGTAAATAATTAATTAAGATATCTGAGAGTTTAGAATGAGGCCCAATAAATACTGATGGGCCCAATGAGCCCAATAGGCCTCGATGATGTGAATAATAAATGAAAAATGGGCTTAAGGCCGGTTAAGGCTCATTATGGTACAATTGGGCCCAATATGGGTAAACGAGTTTAATGATTTAAATTAAGCCAAGAAAATATGAAATACAATTAATTATATTGTATATGACTTAATAAATATTTATACGCAGTTTCGGAGATTGGATTAGGAGCAAATCAAACTGCGTGACGAGACATCAGTGGAAATGTCAGATTGTACAGAAAAATGAGGTAAGGGAATTTTGCGAGTAGCTAGAGGTAGCTACGTGTATTTTTAACAGCTTTACATACACTGAAAATGTATAAAGTTCCTAAAAATGGATTAAAAATTTTAAGGACCCGAGATGAGTAAAAGACTATTTTACCCCTATTGAGGGAAAATTCACCTAAGGATGGTGAAAGCATGACATGCATGAAATGCATGATTTGAGAAATTTTTGTGGTTTTTTAAACAAAGCAAATTGGTAGATTGGCCAGTGTTTGTATAAATTTCACAAGATAACACTACATAAGTGTTATTTAGATTTAAGTGAATTTTTTTGGAAAATGGGCTAACAATCAAGTTTATATGGAAACAGATGGTGCTGGAGCCTTGCTCGCACTATATCTGAGTTTGTGAGTGTACATAATGGTGCTAGAACGGTTGCTCGCATCGATTTTGTGACATGATATGCATAAAAAGGTGTTGGAGCGATTGCTCGCACTAGTTTTAATGATTTGACATGCATGAGAGGTGCTAGAGCTTAGCTCGCACGAGTTTTGAACTATGTGACACATGTATTAGTGCTGGAGCAGGGGCTCGCACTAGAGTTTTACATGCATGGGTGCTGGAGCCTAGCTCGCACCAGATTTTCACATGATTTTCGTGACAGGTGCTAGAGCCTATCTCGCACAAGATTTTCACATGATTTTCGTGACAAGGTGCTAGAGCTTAGCTCGCACCAGATTTTCACATGATTTTTGTGACAGAGTGCTGGAGCTTAGCTCGCACTACTTTTACTTGATTTTATGATAGAGTGCTGGAGCATAGCTCGCACTGGTTTTATGAGGAAATTACAACCGTGCTTGGAGCTTCGGGTATATTGTGTGTTACACTGATTAAATAGGCTCGCACGTGCATTTTGATTCAAGACATGCTATGAGTCGTTCTTGGAGCTTCGGGTAGACTGTGTGTCACACCGATTAAACATGCTCGCACGTGCATTTTGAGACATGACATGAGTATGATATGAGATATGGGTCTACGGAGTATGTTGTACCATACAAATCGCATGGAGTACATTATACCGTGTTATAATATATTATATTTATGTGGCAACTTTGGATGCAAGTGATCGGGTTAGACCGACAGGTTGGATTTGACCCACCTCCCGTGGCGGTTCCTGATAGTGGTGATACCCCGCACACTTGATCCATGTAGCCTGGGATCACGAGGATATGGTCATAGTCCTAGTTATTTCCATGATACATTGCCTAGTCTCGCATGTTACTATCTGATGTTTTGAAAGCTTGAGAATGCATGGATTTTGTGTGAGTCTGGACCACCCGAGGGAGGGGTTGGATCCTGACTGATGATATTTGTTTTGTTGCGAATAAATGAAATTTTCAATATTTTTGAAAATGCTTGGAAATAAATGATTTTATGTGGATTAGGATCACCCGATGGAGGGGTTGAGTCCTGATTAGTGTGATGGATGTGGATTTTTGAAATGAATTAAGTGTTTTCTAAGGTTTTATGGAAACTCAGCATGATGTGTTTTCATACTTGTTTATAATTCATGCAATGAAATGTTTTAGCATGAGGAGGTTATCCACGCTTTAATTGCAAATGCATGATTTTGATTTAATTCATGCGTTTTATGATTTTACATGAGATGCCATTGAGGCATGAGTTGCATGATTTCTATAAGCACGAACAACTTTTATAAACTATGGCATTGATGTGTGTATGATTTCGTGCGTGAGCTTTAAGCGAAAAGAAATGGATTTAAGGGCATGACATTATGAGCATGTAGATAGTGGAGCTATCTACTTACTTGCATAATTGCCTTACTGAGCATGTGATTGCTCACCCCCTTATTTTTCCCCCTTTACAGAGTACTTTCAGTGGATAGAAAGCGGCAGTGATCATGCATTCCTGTTATCCGTTGTTTCCCATCGAGAAAAGGTATACACACTTGTATAGTTTTGTATCTAAATATGTAAATGCACAGTACTATAAACGTATATGACGTAGGGTATGTAAGGTTATGTAAATGCAATTGTGAAAGTATTAGTTAAAGTCAAATGATAGAAAAATCCTAGTATGTAAATGTAACATGGAAATGGAATGGTAAGTAATGTGAGGGGACTAACACCGAATCATAGCCCAACTGTTGGTAGGATGGTCACGATGAGAGGAAGGTAAGAACTAAATAACAAACGAAAAATGAAAAAGAAAAAAATTGTAGTGATTTATTTTTTTAGGTAATTTGGGTCATGATAATATCATCATATTTAAAAACATGGAAATTCTGGGCCTCACCCATCCCTCGGGTTACCCTTTTTACCACACACAAATTCACATGTTCAATTTATGAAACCATGTGATAAGTCATTCAAGAAATCTCAAGTGATGAAACGAAACGAGATAGGGGACTACATGTTAACGAGATTATGATCATAACTAATTTTCTGTGATCCCAGGTTATACAGATCTCGGTGTGCGGGGTCTCACATATATTGTAACGGGAGGTGGGTCAAATCCTAACCGTCAGCCAACGACTCTCAACATCATCGTGTACTCACGGTACATCGTACTCCATATAACATACATAGTACAAAGTACTCCATGGACCCAATCCATATGGTCAGGGTGCTGACCATAAGTCTTAGCCCTCATATCATGGATATACCTCATAGTCGGGGTGCTTGCCATAAGTCTTAACACTCATACTATGGATAATATTTTCGATAGCCCTCGACCATATTTCAAAATATTGCACGTGTAAGCATATGATCGGTGCGACACACTGTCTGCACAGGCTCCAAACACGGCTGTTTCATGCAATCTCTTTTAAAACTGGTACGTGCGAGTAAACTCCCAGCACGACCATAACACAAGTGATATAACTCTAGTGCGAGCAATGCTCCCAGCACTATGTCATGTAAAACTATGTACGAGCAAAGCTCCCAGTACCCTATCATATAAAACTGAGTATGAGTAATGCTCTCAATACTCTATTATGCATCAATAAATGAAAACCGAGTATGAGCAATGCTCCCAGTACTTTATCATGCACAAATAGCATTAAAATCAAGTATGAGAATATACTCAAGTACTATATGATGCATATCTCATAAAATATAGTGTGAGTATTCTCTAGCACTAGTGGTTTACACACCAACCCCGATAGATGGCTTATTTCAAATAACAATTCACCCAATCAAATCAAATCGACACTCAAATGTGTTGTTTTTACACTTATTTCAAATAACAATTCACCCAATCAAATCAAATCGACACTCAAATGTGTTGTTTTTACATATATCATGAAAACATTAGCATTCTAGCACGCAACTGTAAATAGTAGTCACGAACATGTTTCTAAGGCTTTTTACCCTACATTTGGATAAAACCACTCTTTATCTTATCGTAACTTTTCTATAACATGAAATTTCATATATTGTAATATAAACGAAATTCTATTCGAAATATGAGTAGCTACCTCTAACTACTCACGAAATTCTCTTACCTTGGATCATGTCACGTGACCTCACTTCTTCAGTGCTGCTCACTCTCGCAGTCCGATCCGCTTCCAATATCAATTCCGAAGCTGTTAATAATTATACACGTTGGTATACTTTAATATACTTGTTTTCACTTGCATGACTCTAAATCAATGCATTTATCTCCTCTCAATACCTCAATCTCATCACTTATTCCCATTATGGCATTGTACCATAATTCTCATATGCCTATTTTCATTTCTCATCTATTCCAATTTATGTATCTCATAAAACTATCTTAAAATCTTCCATACATACTTATTTCATCTTTAAATCCATGTTTACTCAACTTCCTCATCATTTTCTCAATTTCATACTAATAGCTAGGTCATGGATATTTTTCATGATCCATTTGTTTTCAGAATTTTAAACATACACCAATCAACTCACCTAGACATCTAGATTAACATATATGAACTTGATGTATTGAATCTTACCTAGCTTGAAGTTTTCTTCTTTTCACCAATTTTGGCAAAATCCTCCTTACTTCTTCCATCTTTGATTCCAACTCCTAGTTTCCAATTATGTTGTTCTCCTCTTTACTAAAAACAACTTTACTAAAATGAATCTCACTCAAAACTGATTGAAAGATGAAGATTTCTAGTGTAGAAAGGTTAGGTTTCACTTGGGTTTTCAATGGACATAGTTGCTCTCGGGAAAAATGAAGTTGCAAAGTCGTGTATTTATAGAATCGCTCTAAGGGATCGATCTGTTAATGGTGAGGGATCGATCTTTCCTGCCTTTTTTCTCTCCTTTTAAGCTTAGGGCATCGATATGTTCTTAAGCATAAGATCGATCTGCTTTACTCAAAACCTTAAGGAGATCGATCTGACCTTGCTATGAGATCGATTTGTTCTACCCAGAACCTATTCAAGATCGATCTGCATTGAATGAGAGATCGATCTGCTCCTCTTCTGAAGCAGTTCTGCAGAAAGTTTTCCCAATAATCACTGTTACATTCATTTTCGATTTGCTTAACTACCCGTTTTGCATTTCATACATATTTGCAACTTAAAAACATTCATTTCTTATGATTTATATCAAATGTGACTCGTCCGTACATCACAAAATCATAAAGAGTACATATTAAATTATGGTTCTTACATATAGTTTCAATTTTCAACCTCAACACCTCTCTTGGTTTCTCCACCATTTTTAGCCACCTATCACAGCCTCCCTTAGCCCGTGAGTTGCCAGCCAATAGCCCATGTTTGCTGCTGTTCTGTTTCTGCTTGTTAGGGACCACGATTCTGCTCTTCCTCATGACTGTTGATCCTCAACCTTCCATCATCCTTGTCATTTTGATGTTTCACTCTATTCACTCTCAGTTTTCATCAGTTTTCTATTATGGACAATGATCACAAAACTGCTTTCATTCCCTTTTCCCATCCATCACCGAACCTCCTGCTGCAGTTTTCCAACTTCCCCTGCCTGACAGTTTATGATCGTCCTCTTTCCCTCTCTTTTATATGTGTATATATATATATATATATATAAAAATTTTAAGGTTTGTGCATTGCAGTGTAGTAGGTTTCTTGCCTTTCCTCACTTTCTAGGTTGTACGGGTATTATTACACTCCACTGTCTCCCTTTATTGCAATCTGCCCCTGCTACCTTCCTGCCGTTTCCTTCCTCCTAGGCTGCTGTAAACAATAGCAACATGGGGCTCTCCCCCTTTCACATTTCTTGATCAGAACCCTGTCACCATCCTTCACATTTATGTTTCACATTTCCTGCCTTCATTACATTTCCTGCTTCCTTTTTCCCTATTTCCATCACGTTCTTTGCTTCTTCCGAACCAGCTTCCTCATGTCTTCTCTTTGCTGCAGCAACAGTCGCCGACTTGCTTCCATTACATCAACAGAATATGGGGTACAATCATATGCATTTAACACTTCTTACCGATGGTTAATGTTTCCCAACACTACCTTGGGCCTCAGGTTATTCCCTTTCATGTATCCAGCCTAATGCATTTTTATCCTTTTCTTTTATGCTTTGCAAGGTTGTCCTCGGGTGGCCACCATTTCCCTTAAGGCATTCTCATGAATATATAAGACACATAAATATATCCTCTTATATATATATATATATATATATATATATATATATATATATTACCCAATGGCTCTTGGCCATGTAGCTATGTGGATTCATATATATATATATATATATATATATATATATATATATGTATGTATATTCATTGATACACTAATATATATATATACATACATAGGTAGACATATATTTATATGTGCATATACCCCTATTTATTTATTTATTCTTAAGGCTATTGTATTTTATTTAATTTACTCTTCAAAGTCCCATAATGAAACAATAAAATTTTTTATTTAAATCTTTAACTTAAGGAATCGCACCTTTAATTTCAATCGCTACGTTGTTACTCATGGTTAAGACCAAGTACATAAAAATTTAGGGTGTTTACATTTTTCAAGGCCTTATTTGGAGCAGAGTATTCTTTACCTCCTCGGGTTTGATGATACTATCAATTCAGCTTCAAACTTATACATAATTCGTCAAATATTTTTCTTCGTTCCTTATTTAAGCTAGACATTTTTTTTAAAAGAAATTCACTACCATTCTTTTGAAGGAATCTTGATTTGAAACCAATACTTTTCCCTATCATGCAACATCATTATTTTATTCCTCCTCCTCTTATAAATTGTAGAAAAATGAAAAAAAATCACATTTCTTTCTACATCTTAGATCCATTATACAACTCTTCTTGACATAAAACCACATTATTCTCCTAAATCAGCATCTTTTCTAATTTCTCTAATTGATGTGACTAGTTCGTAGCAAGTGCCTCTTGAACTCCTGCAATTCTAGCTCTCAACCTACATTTATTACCAAAGAGCTTTCCCAAATTATTTTGGCTTTGCGACCTCAATTCTGTCACGCCCTTTTCTCACACACGACCTACCAAAAACACCACAAATTTTTCGTAATTTTCTTACCCTTTCTTCTGTCATTACTCACCTCAAACATTGGGCTGTGATTCAATATTAGTCACCCATTCTCATTCATTCACAACATACATAAAATTTAATATTCTTTTCAATAATATAAACTCTTGTTCATAAATACATTTATCTGTACATATACATCCTGACCGTACGTTAATTTACATAGCTGTGCTTATACATTGTTCAGTATAAAATGTCAAATGTGTATACCTCTTACAAGATGGATATGCAGCGGATCAGGGAATATCAGTCCTCAACTGTGTCCACCTACTGTGGATGCTCTGAAAAAAAGGGAAATAATAAGGGGGTGAGCTCATAGTTCAGTAAGGAAATCAGGCAAGCAAGTAGATAACCACACTATCTACAAAATACTATGCTCATGCCTCAAAACCTTTTCCTTACCCATTCTGTATCTAAAGTATGCATCTCTCTCAAAGTTGTATGCAATATATGTATATATGTATATATATATATATAGATACAAAACATCAGTTATAAAACTGGAAATATGCTGGTTTAACAACCTCAGCATTATATGCATAAATATTGCATTTCTCATGAAATTTCACACAAATCACATTTATCATTCCATTCATTTAAATCAAAATCATATGGCATTCATCATGTTTAAAAACATGGAAATCTGGGCCTCACCCATCCCTCGGGTTACCCTTTTAACAATTCACAAACTCTCATGTTTATATCATAAAATCATGTGATAGTTCAATCAAGAAATATTGATTCACATAGGATGAAAAGAAAACCGAGATAGCGACTACATGTTTCGAGTGTATGATCATAACTCATTTTTCGTGATCCCAGGCTACACAGTACTCGGTGTGTGGGATCTCACAATTGCTGTAACAAGAGGTGGGTCAAATCCTAGCCATCAGCTCACAACTCACTCTCATCGTGTACTCACGGTACAACGTACTCCATGTGACATACACAGTACACAGTACTCCATGAACCCTATCTTAAGGTCGGATGCTCGCCATGAGTCTTAGTCCTCAACCTTGGATATACCTCATAGTCAAGATGCTTGCCATGAGTCTTAGTCCTCATACCATGGGTTATTTCGATAGCCCTCGACCTTATCTCAAAATATTGCATGTGTGAGCATATATATATCGGTGCGACACACAGTCAGCACAGGTTCTCAACACTGTTGTTTCATGCACTTTTCAAAACTGGTACGTGCGAGTAAAACTCCCAACACCACCATATCACAATATCACAACTCTAGTGTGAGCAATGCTCCCAACACTATGTTATGTAAAAACACGAGTATGAGCAAAGCTCCCAATACTCTATAATGTATAATATGTACAAGCTAAGCTCTCAGTACTCTATCATGTAAAACTGAGTATGAGCATAGCTCCCAATACTCTATAACGCATTAATCACAATTCTGAGTACGAGCAATGCTTCCAGTACTCTAATATGCATAAATCGCATTAAAGTCTAGTACGAGTATAACTCAAGTACTATATGATGCATATCTCAAAATATAGTACAAGTAATCTCTAGCACTTATGGTTTTCACACAAAACCTAATAGATGGCTATTCAAATCACAATTCACCCAATTCAAATCAAATAAGCATTCAAATGTGCATGTTTTTGCATATACATGAAAACATTTGCCATTCTATCATGCAAAATCATGAATCTTAGTCTCATCATTTTGTAAGGTATTTTCACCCTATTTTTGGATAAAACACATTTATCCTCTTTGGTTTCTATCACAACATCATGCCTATTCATGGGAATTCATATAACATATAATATCAAAATGCTATTCAAAATACGTGTAACTACCTCTAACTACTCATGAAATTCTCTTACCTTGAATCACGTCAAGTGACCTCTCTTCCTCGGTGCTGCTTACTCTCGAAGTCCGATCAGCTTCCAATTTTTATTTTCTGAAGCTATTATACGTATTTACGTTAGTATACCATAGTATACTTGTTTCATTTTCTAACTCTTTATTGAATACATCAATCACACCATTTCCCCCCATTTTGGTATCATGCCATATTTTCCTTATAGCTATATTCATTACTCTTTATTTCCAATTTATGCATTTCACAAGATTAACTTAAAATCTTCCATACATGCATATTCCCTCAATAAATTCATGCCAACACCATTTTCCTAATCATTTTCTCATTTTCACACCAATAGCTAGGTCATGCTCATTTTTCATGATTCTTTCATTTCCAACACTTCATACATATACCAATAAACTCATCAACATACCTAGTTTAACATATATCAACTTGGGGCATTAAATCTTACCTAACTGAGATTTCCTTCCTTTTTCATCAAATTGGTACAAATCCTCATTGCTCTAGAAATCCTTGATTTTAATATCTTGTTTCCAAGTATGTTGTTCTCCTCCTTGCCAAGAACAACTTTACTCAACAAAGTCTCACTCAAAACTGATTGCAAACTGAAGTTTTCTGGTGTGGAAATGTTAGGTTACACTTTTGCTCTTGAATGGAATAGTTTCTCTCGTTAAAAACTAAAGTTCAGAACCCAGTATTTATAGAATTGTCTCTATGAGATCGATCTGCCCTACATTTTTCATATCGAAATCAACTTTTCAAACTTAACGAGATCGATCTACCTCTAAGCATGAGATCAATCTGTTCCAGACAGTAGCTTAAGGAGATCGATCTGCTCCAAGGGTGTAACGACTGTGTGGCACTTTGCTCCCGTAGGATTCAAGAGCTGGCCCCCACAGTCTCACTCATACGTACTGTCCGCTTTGGAAGCCTCACAGGCCCCTCATGGCTTTATCGAGGTAAATACCCCAATTCGCGTCCTCAGAGGTTCGAACCCAAGACCTTAAAGTCTTTGTTCTTACACAAATGATACCAATTGTTTCACACGTTTTTTTGTAACGACTGTGTGGCACTTTGCTCCCACAAGATTCAAGAGGTGGCCCCCACAGTCTTACTCATACATACTATTCGCTTTGAAAGCCCCATAGGCCCCTCACGGCTTTATCGAGGTAAATACCCCAATTCGCGTCCTCAGAGGTTCGAACCCAAGACCTTAAAGTCTTTGTTTTTACACAAATTACACAAACTTTAAGGTCTTGGGTTCGAACCTCTGAGGACGCGAATTGGGGTATTTAACTCGATAAAGCTGTGAGGGGCCTGTGGGGCTTTCAAAGTAGACAATATGTATGAGTAAGACTGTGGGGGCAACCTCTTAAATCCTGCAGGAGCAAAGTGCCACACAGTCGTTACAAAGGGTGAGATCGATCTTCTCCAAGTCAGTAGCATTTGGAGATCGATCTACCCAGTTCCATTGCTCAAATAAGAGCATTTTTTACTCTTCCAGATCGATCTTTCCTTCAATGAGATTGATCTGGCCTTCATATTTTCTAGATTTTGCTGCAGTTTTCTGCAGTAACTCACCCAAAACCTCTTTAATTTTGTTGCCATGGTCATTTTCTCATCCAATCACCTTTAAGGCTTAAAAATGACATCCATTCATACTTTATATACATTAAAAATTGTGTGCATCCATTGTATAACCATAGGTATACAATAGAAAACCAAATGGAAGTACAAAGATTTATGCAACTTCATTCCATTTTACCACACCACTCATTTTTCATTCCACTCACATTCATCACCTACAAAAGTCCATTTCTTATCATTCTTACATAATGAAACTTGTACGTACATCACAAACTCATATTACAAGTGTGTACATTGAATTTATGGACTTTACATCATTTATGCTTCACATAGCATGTACATGTATATACTTATGAATTCATAAGGTTGCAATTGAAAATACGGGTCTTACAAATTCTATACCTATAAACTAGATTTCTCACTAATGTCTCAATTAACCCCATCTCAATTTCTACTTTTTCCACTTCTTTATTCATTAACCACATTACCTAGAAAAGGAATGGCATTTTCTCCCTATCTATAACGTGTTATTCTTCAAACTGCAATAGAATAGGAAAATGATCCAAGTATGTTCTGGGTAAATGATTAACAAATGTTTTTGGAAATTTCATATTCCAGCTTGGATTGGCTTGACCTCTATCCAGTTGCTCTCGAATTTTAAAAACCCCTTGCTCTTGTTACTCTAAGTGAACTTATTATTTAGAAATCCCAAATGAAGTAGCCCACTTTCATTTATCATATTGTTAAAGAGAGCAGATGTAAACGCCACAAAATTCCTATACTGAATTGGACAATAGAATAAATTTAATAAAAGATTTTTAATGGAAATGCGAATATTCGTTACAGGGCTTCAAAAAGATAGGAGTCGAGAATCTCCAGAATGGCTGAGAGCCCGAAATACAGGAGATGAGGAGCAAATGCAAGTGTGACGATATTGGGGAATTTTAGTTTATTAGTTGAAAATTTATGTAAAGTTTATATTTGTGGTTTCAAAAAGATATAAAATAATAAAAATAAAAATAAAAATATTTTCACTACAAAGTAAGGTAAATTAAATGAAAATATGTTATATGAATATATATATATATTGTTAAATTGAAAATTATTTAAAAAAATGTTATAAAAATGTATATACATATTGCATATAATGTTGCAAATATATGTAAACACTTATGTGGTAAGTAAATGAAATGAGGTGAAATAATACACCTGGGTATCTAAGATAGCATATACATGTGTATGCACATTATAAAAGAAAAAAAGGATATAAAACATAATACAACATGATGAAATAAATAAATAATATATATTATAATGGTAATAATATATATATATATATATAGGAGTATGGAATTGGCTTCCTTTGGAAGCCAATTCCCGCACTCTGGTATTCAAAGGTAAAGTCCTCTCTACTGTAGCGAGAAACAACAAAGAAAAAAAAAGTGGAGAAGAAGGGTGAGAACTGAAGCTGGCCAGGAGGAAAAAGAGAAAGAATGAAGGAAGAGATAACAGAAGAGAGAAACTGAAGGCTGAAGCAAACCGAGAGGGAGAGGTAAGTGAAGCAGGCAGCGAATGTAAGAAGGGTTGGAAGTTCGGTATTGGGCTGAATCGAAACCAAACGAAGAAGAAGCAGGGAAACTGAAGCTGTAGCACGGAACCGAGAGGAGAAAAGGAGAGGCTTGAACAGTAACGAAGCAGAACAAAGAAAAAAAAGAGAAAGAAAACTGAAGCAAGCTTAAGATGATAGCAGAAGAGGATGGAGTTGAAGAAGGCCTGAGAACACGAAAGAAAGGGAGCAGAGAAACGTGTGAAGGCTGACTACTGGAGAAGGGGATCGACACAGATTGCTGGAACTGAAGACCCGAAACAGAGCAAGATTGAAGCAGGGGCGTGAACCTCGGTGAAGCAGGAAACGGTGATTGAATGAGGATGATGAGGATGACGATGAAAGCCAAAGCAGAGGAAGGTTCGGTAGGGATGGAATGGTGTAACAGTAACTGGTGAAGATGAAGAAGACCAGTGAACAGTAATCGAGGGAAGAAAAGAAAAGAAGAAGAAAAAGAAAAAGAAAGGAGGAAAAAAGAGAGAGGAAAAGTTGGAAAGTGAAAAAGAAAGAAAGTAAAAAATATATATATAATATATATATTTGTATTTATATGTATGTATGTGTAAGTTACCATATGTGTTTAAAAAAAAGAGAGAAGAAATGAGAAGTAGACAAAAAAATATAAAATAAAAATAAATAATAAAATATATATATATATACTTATGTGTATATATATATATATATATATATATTTAAAATAAATGTGTGTGTTAGTATAAGTGCATATTAACAAAATATAAATATACATGTTTTAGCCTAGGTATGTACAATTGTTTACACACACAAAGTAGTAGCAAGTAGGAAATGTATAAGATGATAAGAAAAAAAGGATGCTTTAATTGGGAATGTAGTTATAGACTTTGTAGTAGGAATTAGACTTCCGAATGTATGATGAAACAGGAAGAAAAGAGAAAATTTGGTGAACTCAATAAGGTTAAATAAGTATATTTGGATGCAGTATTAAGAAGTTAGAATAAAATTTCAAGTGTATTTTCCCTAGGTAAGCAAGGTTACGATTTTGACGCATCATATATAATTCGAATAAATAGAATACTAAGAATACAAATTTCGGTGTAGGAGAATCGTAGAAGGATTTAAGGGAGATACTTGGAGGCGTCACTACTCGAACTTTGAATTTTTGATAAATCGAGGTAAGGGCTATAATTTAATTTATTTATGATAATGAACACTCATTGCATTGATAAAAGGATTTTTATGAAGCAATGTTATGTTTTGAAATGATTTATGATTGTTTTCATACTTATGGAATGAATTACGAAGCATGATTTCGTTTTAGGTAATGTTCACCAAGTACATCTTTGTTTATGAAATGAATTTCCTGAAGTATGAAAATGCATGGAAGTTTTATAATAGTTTGTAATCCTATATTTATGCTTTGGAAGAAACTTTTGACATTTTCAAAAGTATTTAAAAAAAAGGGAAAAGAAATTTTAAGACTATAGGCTTCATGCATGGCTACTTCTTATGGTGCTTCGGCTCCACCACTTGAGTGCCGATACGTAGAGCCCTTGTAGCACTTGACTCTACCTATGTGGTACATGTCTCGCTACTTGTGGTCAATGATGATGATGTTTTGGTAGTATCTCGTGCCCGCGCAGCACAAATGAATGTTTTCCGCACGAAGAGTGCCTTTGGTGCCCGTACCTTAGCTAGGTGCTAGAGAAAGTAAGGAAGATAGTTACTACCCATGTTTTATGAAAGTGCTGTACGACCCTGATCCAGTCTACAGCCCCCACCATGACCATAGGTATGATGATGACCCTCTACGGAGGATGACACGTATCATATGACTTAGTTATAACATAGTCTCCATGATTATGATTATGATTATGATGATGATGCTGATGAATGACTATGTTTTTATGAGATTATGACAAATGTTTACGAACAATTATGATTTATGACAAGAAGGTTAAGAATAATTATGCTTTATGAAATGTTTATGAATGACGATGATTTTATGAAATCATCCATGAATGATGAAAATTTTATGAAACAGTTAAGCATGCTATTTGATTTAAAGAAACTCATGCTTTTTATTTTCTTATCATAACTATGCACGTAACGAAAGTTTTACACATCTTTTAAATGTTTGGTTTCTAAAAGGAACGCATGATCAATTTTTCTAAAGCAAAAGTTTGGTTTATGAATGATTTTGCATGCTTTTACATATCATAACTACTTTAAACATATTTTCTTACTGGGCTTTTTCCCGAAAGCTCACCCCTCTACCTTTCAGACTATTTGCAGTGATCTACAGGTGCTACCTGCAGCGTACACGACGTAGGCTGGTGGGATGATCTACCCTAGGCTACTTTTTGTACACAAAAAAATAAGGTATACTATTACATTCCTTTACCAGACACATTTTGTATGCACAAACATATATTGAAAATATTTTGTGGGGATGTAATTTGTAAGAAAAAAATATAAAGAATATTCTTTTTGGGAATTTATCTTGAAGTAATTGGTCTTAATTTGAAATTGATGTCTTGGTTTGATGATCTGGAATTTGAAAGCTTGTTTGGTAGTTGTGGATATCTAAGATTGTTAAAAACATATGGTTTGCAGGTGGGTAGACTTATATATAAGCCGTTATGCTGCCGAAATTTCTATCGGCCATATAAATCCAAATGTGAAACTTAAATATAATTACGGATAAAGAAGTAAGAAAATGAATTAAAACTGAACAGGAATACAGCCTAAGTGAATAAAGGAATAAGTGGAAAATTGAAGTTTAAAAAAAAATCTCATAAATTTTCAAGGGTCAAGGATTGTTACAGTTAAAAGTGGTATCAGAGCGAAGGTTGTCTAGTACTGTCAGTACCGAAAATAAGGATAAAATTACATCTCAAATGTCTGTACTTGTTTGGTTGTAGGCAATGTATACCTAATGAAGTTAAGATTTGATCTTTGGTTTACGCGCAGGTATTAGATCATGTGCATAATGAGTGGAAGATGAGAATGCCCTCAGAGGTAAGCTCAGCCACCTCCACCCCCTTCACCGCAGCCAGAGAGTCTCAATACTCGTATGGCTAGGTTTGAGCTGCGCCTCGAGCGAGGCTTGGAATCAATAGCTGCCATAGTTGCTTAACACTTAGGGGCAAATGCCTCTGATTCAGTTGGCACAGCACCAATCCCTACTCCAGTGCCAACTCCTCCACAAGTACCACCTCCACCTCCTTCTCCACAAGTACCCCCAGTACCTATGGCACCTTAGCCGCCTGTATAAACTCGGACGGAAGAGAGGGATATTGGTAGGATGAGGGACTTCTTGAAAATGAAGCCTCTAACATTAAGGGAGTTAAGAATCCAGTAGAGGCTGAAGAGTGGCTAATAGACCTCGAGAAGATCTTTGAGTATCTCAGGTGTTGTCATGTAGAGAATGTCTCTATGGCCACGTACATGTTAAAAGGCCAAGTAGAGTATTGGTGGGGATCCACCAAGATCCTTTTGACCGCTCAGCATCCAGTGATTAGTTGGGATGCATTCTTGACAGCCTTCAAAAAGCAGTATGTTCCACGAGCTACCCAGCAGAAGATGCGGACAGACTTTTTGAATTTGGTACAATGCAGTATGACCGTGGATGAACGAGAGTAGGTTTACTATGCTGATGAGGTATGACCCTGAGACGTTCCGGAATGAAGAGCGTCGTACTGAGGGGTTTCTAGTCGGGTTAAGGCCAGCTATCTGAGATCAACTATTAAGGTTATGGATTACTGAGTTCAAGGATGCCCTCGGTAGAGCACGGATGATTGAGAGGGGTCTAAATGTTACACAGATTATAGCTCTAACGAAAAAAGCAAAGATAAGGGTAAGAGGAAAAAGTTTATTAGACACGGTTATCGGAGGGGCCAGCCCAAGATGCAGAGGACAAATGAGTTTTAAACTAGGGTTAATAGGCCCACAGTTCCTGTACCTGTTTCCCAGATTTCCAGAGGCCCACAACAGTATAGGAAGTTGTGTAAAGAGTGCGAAAAACTCCATAGAGGTGTTTGTCTTTTGGCCATAGGGAGCTGCTTTGGGTTTGGACAGAAGGGATGCATGGTAAGGGATTGCCCATAGAACCAGATCCACAACCCCTAGAGCAACCACGATAACCCGAGAGACAAGCTCCCTAGAGATAAATCCCATAGAGATGGGCTATCTCAGCAGAGAAGGGTAAGAAGCCTGTCACTCAGGGGAGAGTCTTTGCTTTAGACAGAGACTGCTGATGCTTCCATTGAGACCATTCGGGATAAGCTTTTAATTTGCAATCATGAGGTGCATGTACTATTTGATCTAGGTTCCACGCACTATTTCATATCACCCTATTTTGCACGTAATATACCTATTAAGCCTGAACCTCTAGATTTTACGTTACACATTAGCACACCCATGTATAAATCCCAAAAGACTAATATGGTGTGTAGAAATTGTGAAATCAAGGTAGGAGATAGGATCATGTTAGCATATCTAATCCTGTTGAACATGTATGGCTTTGATGTAATTCTGGGTATGGATTGGCTAGCCACCAATCACGTAAGTATAGACTGCTACACTAAGACTGTAACCTTCTCCTTACCTAATAAGTTTGATGTATGCTTTGCAATTAAGGAATAAATTACACGATTTTGATTGTTGATGAAAATTTTTGACAAACGTGTTAATGTGAAGGTTATGTTGCATTCATCTCCGATACTAGTCGAGAACGTCTAAGTATTCAGGACATACCAGTGGCATGCGAATTTCCTGATGTACTTCATGATGAACTATCAGGACTACCACCGGAGAGAGAGTTGAAATTCACTATAGATTTGACACTAGAGACTCAGCCAATCTCGAAGTCTCCTTACCAGATGGTCCTTGTTGAACTTGAGGAATTGAAAAAGCAGTTGTAAGACCTGTTAGACAAGGGGTTCATTAGGCCAAGTGTATCCTCGTAGGGAGCTTCGGTATTATTTGTGTGGAAGAAGGATGGTAGTCTTAGGTTATGTATAGACTATAGGCTGCTGAACAAGGCCACAATCAAGAACAAGTATCTCTTACCCAGAATAGATGATCTATTTGACCAGCTAAGAGGGACTATGATGTTCTCGAAAATTGACCTGAGATTGGGCTATCACCAATTGAGGATTAGAAAGGAGATGTTTCGAAAACGGCCTTTAGAACGAGATATGGCCACTATGAGTTCCTAGTGATGCCCTTTGGTCTAACTAATGCCCCAACTGCATTCATGAGCCTGATGAATGAGGTGTTTCGGGAGTATTTAGATCTGTTTGTCATAGTTTTCATTGACGATATTCTGATCTACTCAAAGTCCTGGGAGGAGCATGAGCAGCATTTGAGAGTAGTGCTCCAAACTCTCAGAGAGAAGCAGTTGTATGGGAAGTTAGATAAGTGTGAGTTTTGGTTGGAGCAAATAGCTTTTTTGGGCCATATTATTTCTAAGGACGGGGTGTCAGTGGATCCGTCTAAGGTTGAGGTAGTACTTAAATGGGAGAGGTCGAAAACTGTTACAAAAATTTGGAGTTTTTTTTGGACTAGCTGGATACTACAGGAGGTTTGTAGTAGGTTTTTCCAAGATTGCTGCTCCACTGACTAAGTTAATACGAAAGGATGTTCTGTTTGAGTGGACTGATCAGTGTGAGCAAATTTTTTAAGAACTTAAGAAAAGGTTGACCACCGCCCCAGTCTTAACCATTCCTAGTGGATCTGCAAGCTATGCAGTGTACAGTGATGCATCATATCAGGGCTTGGGGTGTGTGCTTATGCAGCATGGGAGAGTAGTCGCATTTTGTTCTCGCCAACTTAAGAACCATGTAAGGAACTACCCCACCCATGACTTGGAGTTAGCTACAGTTGTTTTTGCTTTAAAGATATGGCAGCACTACCTGTATGGAGAAAGATTTCAGATCTTCACTGATCACAAGAGCTTGAAGTACATAGTTAACCAGAAGGAACTAAACATGAGACAGAGAAGGCGGATAGAGCTCCTCAAGGATCATGATTGCAAGATTCTGTATCACTCGGGCAAGGTAAACGTAATGGCAGATGCTCTAAGCAGGAAAGGGATGATTTCTTTTATGATGATCAGAGTATGGGAGTTGTTAGAGCAGTTTGCCAAGCTCAGTGTTAGTGTGGAAACAGCAGATGTTGGGTTCATAGTGTGACAGCCCGAAAACGTGGAAAATAGGGCAAATATAAATTTTTCTTAAATTAAAAACTACCAACTCTGGGTGCATTCTTGTACAGTGTCATTTAATCACTTATGTTTATAACAAATCATTATCTCCAAGATCACACAATTTTCTACTTCATAAAATCAATACATAATATCCAAAAAGGTTTCAACCCAGAAATCTCAATTCATTTTCCTCATATCGTCCTAATTACATCCAAATAATACTTAACACAAATGTTTGTATTACATCATTATCTGGGTACAAAATGAACTGAATTTATACATTGTGCGTGTACAAGCGATAGCCTGGGGAGATCTTGTCCACCAGCCTATTTCACGTACACGTCAGGCATTAGCTCGCTTACTGCAAGTAATCTGGAGGGGGGAGGAAAAAGGGTGCGCTTTCAAATCGCTCAGTAAGGAGGATAAGGGAGATTTTATAAAATCATCATAACATCATAACTCATCATCCGGACATTTTAAAACATATTAGAAGTATTCGAGCATGTAAAACGTTATGGTAATAATGATAACAATAATCGCATCAGTTTGCATCAGCATAATTTACGTGATAAAAATCACAAATCGTCATAACATCAAATCTCAATATGTGATAGAAATCACAGTCATAAAAATACGTTATTCATCAAAATAGTCGAGACTAGGTATTTAATAAAACTTAGATAAAAACAACGTCATAAGCACATCACGTTACATTAAATCATCCTCAAAAGAAGGAAAACGTCGACATCTATCCATTGCCATGATATCGCTGTAGACTTTATCAGAGTCGTACAGCCTCAGTCTTACATGCTACCAAAGCAAGGCCACCCATAGCTACCAGAGCGGGGTCATCTTATGTTACCAGAATGGAGGCATCGGTCTTACATGCTACTAAAGCAAGGCCACTCAACGCTATCAGAGTGGAGTATCGATTTGCATCTTATGACAAGCCTTAATCTCAGTAAAATATGTCATTGTTGTATTAAAACCGTTTTTCCTTCACGTAGAGCTCATAGTGGTTATCTTGAAAAACTCATTTCTGTTATAAAACATTATGTTCACAGTTTCACAAAATTCATTAAAACTGAGCTCAAACCGGCAAAACACTCACACATTCATCAAAGCATCAAATCAACTAATTTCTCATACCCATGCTCGTTCATCAACCCTTTTCATGCTATCAATGTATTTTCATCATTTAGAAACTCACATACACAAACATTTTATTTCCCTTACATCTTGCACCCTGAATGATGCAATGTCCCCTGGGTCTCGGACTAGCCTCGCTTCCCGTGTCAGATTCCCGAGCTGTCAAAACATCATCAAATCGTCAATATACATCATTCTCATTGTCCATTTCTTTCTCTTACTCATTCTAACTCAACATTTCCATTTTTATCCTATTTACACCTATACACCTTAAACTACATCCAAGCTACAAATCTTAAACACATATATTGTCTTAAAACTTTTCCTACATCTTTATCAACGCCTTAGCTAGCTCATGGCCATCACAAGACATCCACATTCCATCTTCTAACTAAACCCATTTGTTGGTTCTCTCATGACTTAAACATTTTCAACCATATATATATATATAGATATATATATATATATTTATTCACCAATATATAAAATGATAATGCTTAAAAATACGGGTCTTGTGAGCTTACCTAGCTTGTCCTCTCTTGACCAAACTTGTAGAATGCTCGTCTCTTCCCTTTGTTCAAACCAACCTTGATTTTCTAGTATGTTGTTCTCTTTACCAAGAGGAAAAACTGTCTCTTACCCTTTTTTTCTAACTCTATCCAGAACGTGGTGGATCTTAGAGAGAGAAAGCTTGGTTTGGATGAAAATGGTGAGTGTTGGTGTTTGCAGGTGAGAGAGACACGGCTTCAGACAAGAAATATCGTGATCCTTACATAGACAGAGTGTGTGAGATCGATCTGGCATTAGATGGAGATCGATCTCTACTTGGTTTCAACTACTCCAATTACTCAATTACCAACTACAAGATCAATCTGGTAGAGGGTAGGGATCGATCTGTTCTTTACAGAACCAAATGGAGATCGATCTGTCTTCTAAAGAGGGATCGATCTCTTCCAACCGAGACAACTGAAGATCGATCTGCCCTTGTGACAGGATCGATTTTTGCTAGGCAGAGGCAGCAGGAGATCGATCTGTTCCCTTATGAGATCGATCTGCCTATTTGTTATTGTATACTCATTGCATCCTCGAGTTATGGGATCGATCTTTCATCCCTATGAGATCGGTCCTTCTTCACTTGATATCGATCCAATCCCTCAAAAACCCTTTACTTTATACTTCTAGGCTTACTAGATCGATCTCTCATCCTTGGAGATCGATCTGGCCTTCATAGATTTCACTGCTACTGCATAAATTTGTAAGAAACTCAAGGCAAAACTTACCACAATCTACTCCATAGACCATATTTCAATCCATACACATTTAAGACTTAAAAACTTCATCCTCTTATACTTCATTAGATTTAAAACGTATGTGTACATCGAAATATCATAACTACATTCACAAAATTATAAATCTCACATTGTAACGTCATAGCTAAAGTACATAGAATTCACAAGTCTCACATCCTCCCCACCTTTGGAGAATTTGGTCCTCTAAATTCAACTTGATCCATTAAATAGTTGAGGGTACTTCTCCTTCATAAAGCCCTCTAGTTCCCAAGTTGCTTCCTCCATTAAGTGGTGCTTCCAAAGAACTTTAACCAATGGAATCGTTTTCGTCCGAAGTACCTTTTTCTTCCTGTCGAGTATCCAGATGGATTTTTCCACATAACTCATATCCCCCTGAATATCCAATGCTTCATACTCGACAACATGGGAGGGATCCATATTATATCTCCTCAACATGGAGACGTTAAAGACATTGTGTATCCCGAAAAACTGTAGAGGTAAGGCCAATCGGTAAGCAATGTCTCCCACTTTCTCTAAAATTTCAAACGGTCCTATATATCTAGGACTCAATTTCCCTTTCTTCTCAAAACGCATGATACCCTTACTTGGAGATATCTTAAGGAGTAAAAAATCCCCAACTCGAAACTTGAGTGGCCGTCTACGCACATCTGCATAACTTTTCTGTTGACTTTGAGTAGCCCGTAATCTATCACAAATGATCTTCACATTCTGAACTGCCTGTTCAACGAGTTCGGGAGCAATTAGTTTCCTTTCTCCCACTTCTTCCCAAGCTATAGGAGATCTATACCTCCTACCATATAGAGCCTCATAAAGTGCCATATCAATACTCGCATGATAGCTATTGTTGTATGCAAACTCAGCAAGGGGCAAGTGATCATCCCATGATCCCTTAAAATCATCGTACACGCCTTCAACATGTCTTTCAAGGTCTATATAGTCCGCTTGGACTGACTATCAGTCTGAGGATGATATGCGGTACTGAAACTTAACTAAGATCCCATGGCCTTCTGAAAATGAGTCTAAAACCTAGAGGTGAATCGGGAATCTCTATCAGATATAACACTCACTGGAGCCCCATGCAGTCTAGCTATCTTTCTAACATATAACTCGGCTAAGGTACTCAATGTATCCGTGCTCTTTATGGCAAGGAAGTGGGCACTCTTCGTTAATCTATCTACTCTCACCCATATTACATCATGACCTCTTCGGGTCCTCAATAATCCCATGATAAAGTTCATGGTGATATGCTCCCATTTTCATGTAGGCACAGGAAAAGGCTTAAGTAATCTTTCGGGCTTTTGATGCTCAAATTTAACTTGTTGGCATACCAAACATTTTGCCACATATTCTGCCACATCCCACTTCATACCACTCCACCAATATACCCTTCTCAAATCTTGGTACATCTTGGTACTTTCAGGGTGCATGGTGTATCGCGAGCAATGAGACTCTCTCAGTAGTTGTTGCTTTAGGGTATCATCATTCGGAACACAAATTCGACCTTTAAACCTTAATAACCCATCGTCATTGACTATGAAATCTGACTGCAAGGTCTGTTCAGCTTAGCTAACCATATCCAATAGCCTCTGATCATTTTGCTACCCGATTCTAATCTGATCCATAATACTGGGCTCTATCCGTAGGCTAGCCATAAACCTGACTTTTGCTTTGTCAACTCTGATCCTGAATCCGATGAACTATTCTAACAAGTCTCATTCCCTGATCATCATAGCAGATACCATACTCTTCCTGCTTAGGGTATCAACAACTATGTTCGCCTTCCCCGGATGATAGAGTATCTCGCAATCATAGTCTTTAAGGAGTTCAATCCATCTCCTTTGTCTCTTGTTTAACTCCTTTTGGTCGAATATATACCTCAGGCTCTTGTAGTCAGTAAATATCTGAAACCTTTCCCCATATAAGTAATGCCGCTAGATCTTCAGGGCAATTACCACTTTGGCTAATTCCAAATCATGTGTGGGGTAGTTCTACTCATGATCCTTCAGTTGTCGCAAACCATAGGCGACTACTCTCCCATGCTGCATGAGCACACACCCCAATCCTTGTTGAGAGGCATCGTTGTACACTGCGAAGCCTTCAGGTCCATTTGGAATAGTCTACACAGGTGCCGTCGTTAATCTCCTCTTTAATTCTTGGAAACTCTGCTCACACTACTCAGACCATACAAAAGGAATCTCCTTACGTGTGACATTGGTCAAAGGAGCAGTAATCCTGAAAAATCCTTCAACAAACCTTCTATAATACCCTGCAAGCCCCAGAAAACTCTGAATCTCTGTAACTGTCCTCAGTCTCTCCCAATTAAGTACAACCTCTATCTTAGACGGATCAACTGACACCCCATCCTTAGATACAATATGACCAAGAAAAGCTATTTGATCCAGCCAAAACTCACTCTTACTGATCTTTCCATAAAGCTGCTTATCTCTGAGTACCTACATCATAATCCTCAAATGCTATGCATGTTCCTCATGGGACCGAGAATACACAATGATATCATTAATGAAGACTATCACAAACTGATCTAGATAGTCTCTAAATACCTCATTCATCAAACTCATGAAAGCAACAGGGGCATTCGTCAAACCAAAGGGCATCACTAAGAACTCGTAGTGGCCATACCTAGTTCTGAAGGCCGTTTTTGAAACATCCTCTTTCCTGATTCTTAACTGGTGATAGCTCGATCTTAAGTCGATCTTAGAAAAGGCAGAAGCCCCTCTCAACTAGTCAAACAAATCGTCTATTCTTGGCAGAGGGTATTTGTTCTTTACCGTGACCTTGTTCAGCAATTTGTAATCTATGCATAATCTAAGGCTACCATCTTTCTTCTTTAGAAACAAAATCGAGCTCCCTATGATGACACATTAGGTCTAATAAAACCATGGTCAAGCAGTTCTTGCAACTGTTTCTTTAACTCCTCTAATTCAGCCAATGCCATCCTATAAGGAAGTTTAGAGATCGACTGAGTATTTGAAACTAAATCGATAGTGAACTCTAACTCTCTCTCCGATGGTAAGCCAGGTAATTCATCAAGGAATACATCCGAAAACTCACATACTACCGGTATGTCCTCTACCCTCGGATGTTCTCAACTCATATCAGAGATGAGTGCGATGTAACCTTCACATCAATAATTTAATCAGTGTTTTATAGTGACATAACCATATCTTAAAATTTCTCACAATAAACTTCAAACATTTTCATTCCTTAACATTCAAATGTACACTAAACTTTTCAGGTAGGGAGAAAGTTACAGTCTTTGTATAGCAATCTAGACTCACACGATTGATTACTAACCAATCCATCCCCAGAATCACATCAAAATCACGCATACTTAACAAAACTAGATCTGCTAACATTACCTTATCTCTCACCTTGATCTCACATCTTCTACATACCATATTAGTCCTCTGAGACTCACGCATAGGGGTATTTACATGTAAAATATAATCTAGGGATTCATGCTTTAAACTCAGTTTACATGCAAAGTGTACACCAATAAAAGAATGTGTGGATCCCGAGTCAAACAACACATAAGTCTTATGATTACAGATAAGAAGTGTACCTCGTATGGTCTCAAACGAAGTGTTTGCAGTCTCCTTATCCAAAGCAAACACACGTCCTTCTGTGACTGGCTTCTTACCCTTATCAGCAGTCATAGCCCATCTCTGGGGAATCATCCTCTGAGGCTGCTGTCTAGGAGGCTCTTGAGAATGTGGCTTTTGTGGCTGCGAGTAATTTCTCACTCTATGACCCATGTCCCCACATCTAAAACATCCGTGTTTAGTTCTGGAACAACTTCCCTCATGTGGTCAACCACAATCTCTGCAAACTTTAACCTCTGGCCTGGCACCTCGAGGGGTCTCTATAGTACTATGAGGAACCCTGGTCTATCAACTCTCCCTTTAGGTCCTTCGTCTATATATCTCTTAAAAGAACCCCTCCTGAAGTCGATGTGGGAGGCTGTAGGTCTCTTACCCCTATCCCTGGTTATCACTCGAGACTCAAACTAGGACTGTATCAACTCTAGTCCCCTCTCAACTTCTTGTACCCATCTCTGAGCATCATTAAACTCAGTAATGTAGAGCCCCATCAATCTATCTCGAATGGCTAGTCTCAGCCTATAAACAAACCGCTTTATTCGGTGCTCCTTATCCTTGACAGTCTCCGGATCATATCTCAACAAGGCAATGAACCAGTTCTCATATTCATCGACTGTCATACTGCCCTGTACTAGATTCAAAAAATATGCTTGCAACTTCCTCTAGGTAGCTCGAGGGATATACTGAGTCCTGAAGGCCGACTGAAAAGTCTCTCAGCTAATCACTGGATGGATAGCAGTCAATATACTCTGGGTGGTATTCCACCAACATCGGGCTTGTTCCTTAAGCAAGTAGGTACCCATACTAACCCTCTTCGCATCAGTACACCTAAAAAAATTGAAGATTACCCTCATCTAGGTCAACCACTCCTCTGCCTCTGCTGGACCCTTCACCCCTTTAAATGTTGGCGCGGATTCATCTTAAGAAAGTCCTTCAACCGACCCTTACCTCTATCATCGAGCTTGGTTTGTGCCGGAGGCTGAGCGATGGGTGGTACTGGATCAGTCTGTATAAGAGGTGGGGGAGGATCCTGTGGTGATGTAGGAACCGTGGTAGGTGTCGTACCTGAGGTATTAGCCCCGAAATGTTGTGCAAATAGCACTGCCATCTGCTCAAACCCCTACTGTACATCCTGCTCAAGCTGATTAATTTAAGAGTTAGGACTCTTCGGTTGTGGTTCAAGTGGTGGAGGTGGCTGCGCCTACCTTCCAGAACGACCTCGTCTTCCCCTCATATCTTATATCTTACGTGTATGCGCATATTCATTAAACATCGATCATAATTTTACCCGTTAAATTCAATTCATTACCAGACAATACAGACACTTGGGATGTAATCTATTTCCCTCTGATCAACACTAACAGTACAAGACACCCTTTGCTCTGATACCAATCAAATCTGTGACAGCCCAAAAACGTGAAAAATATGGCAGATTTAAATTTTTCTTAAATTAAAAACTACCAACTCTGGGTGCATTCCCGTACAATGTCATTTAATCACTTATGTTTATAACAAATCATTATCCCCAAGATCACACAATTTTCTACTTCATTAAATAAATACATAATATCCAAAAAGGTTTCAACCCACAAAACTCAATTGATTTTCCTTAAATCGTCCTAATTACATCCCAATAATACTTAACACAAATGTTTGTATTACATCATTGTCTGGGTACAACGTGAACTGAGTTTATACCTTGTGCGTGTACAAGTGATAGCCTGGGGAGATCTTGTCCACCAGCCTATTTCACGTACGCGACAGGCACTAGCTCACTCACTGCAAGTAATCTGGAGGGGGGAGGAAAAAGGGTGAGCTTTCAAATCGCTTAGTAAGGAGGATAAAGGGAGATTTTATAAAATCATTATAACATCATAACTCATCATCCGAACATTTTAAAACATGATAGAAGTATTCGAGCATGTAAAACATTATGGTAATAATGATAACAATAATGGCATCAGTTTGCATCAGCATAATTTACGTGATAAAAATCACAAATCGTCATAACATCAAATCTCAATACGTGATAGAAATCACAGTCATAAAAATACGTCATTCATCAAAATAGTCGAGACTAGGCATTTAATAAAACTCAGATAAAAACAACGTCATAAGCACATCACGTTACATCAAATCATCCTCAATGAGGATATCCTCAAAAGAGGGAAAACGTCGACATCTATCCATGGCAATGATATCGCTGTAGACTTGATCAGAGTCGTATAGCCTCGGTCTTATATGCTACAAAAGCAAGGCCACCCATCGCTACTAGAGCGGGGTCATCTCACGTTACCAGAATGGAGGCATCGGTCTTACATGCTACTAGAGCAAGGCCACTCAACGCTATCAGAGCGGAGTATCGATGTGTATCTCATGACAAGCCTTAGTCTCAGTAAAATATGTCGTTGTTGTATTAAAATCGTTTTGCCTTCATGTAGAGCTCATAGTGGTTATCTCGAAAAACTCATTTATGTTATAAAACATTGTGTTCACAGTTTCACAAAATTCATCAAAACCGAGCTCAAACCAATAAAACACTCACACATTCATCAAATCAACTCATTTCTCATAAACATACTCGTTCATCAACCTTTTTCATGCTATCAAGGTATTTTTATCATTTAGAAACTCACATACACAAACATTTTATTTTCCTTACCTCTTGCACCTTGAGTGGTACAATGTCCCTTGGGTCTCGGACCAGCCTCGTTTCCCATGTCAAATTCCTGAGCTATCCAAACATCATCAAATCGTCAATATACATCATTCTCATTGTCCATTTCTTTCTCTTACTCATTCTAACTCAACATTTCCCTTTTTATCCTATTTACACCTATACACCTTAAACTACATCCAAGCTACAAATCTTAAACACATACATTGTCTCAAAACGTTTCCTACATCTTTATCAACGCCTTAGCTAGCTCATGACCATCACAAGACATCCACATTCCATCTTCTAACTAAACCCATTTGTTGGTTCCCTCATGACTTAAACATTTCCAACCAAATATATATATATATATATATATATATATTCACTAATATATAAAATGATAATGCTTAAAAACAAGGGTCTTGTGAGCTCACCTAGCTTGTCCTCTCTTGACCAAACTTGTAGAATGCTCATCTCTTCCCTTTGTTTAAACCAACCTTGATTTTCTAGTATGTTGTTCTCTTTACCAAGAGGAACAACTTTGTCTCTTACCCTTTTTTCTAACTCTGTCTAGAACGTGGTGGATCTTAGAGAGAGAAAGCTTGGTTTGGGTAAAAATGGTGAGTGTTGGTGTTTGCAGGTAAGAGAGACTCAGCTTCAGACAAAAAATCTCATGATCCTTATATAGACAGAGTGTGTGAGATCGATCTGGCATTAGGTGGAGATTGATCTCTGCTTGGTTTCAACTACTCCAACTGCTCAATTACCAACTACAGGATCAATCTGGTAGATGGTAAGGATCGATTTGTTCTTTATAAAACCAAATGGAGATCGATCTATTTTCTAAGGAGGCATCGATCTCTTCCAGGCCAAGACTACTGAAGATCGATATGCCCTTGTGAAAGGATCGATTCTTACTAGGTAGAGGCAGCAAGAGATCGATCTGTTCCCTTATGAGATTGATCTGCCTGTCTACTATTATATACTCATTGCATCCTAGAGTCATGGGATCGATCTTCCATCCCTATGAGATCGATCCTTCTTCACTTGATATCGATCCAGCCCTCAAAAACCCTTTACTTTATACTTTTGGGCTTACTAAATCGATCTCTCATCCTTGGAGATCGATCTGGCCTTCATAGATTTCACTGCTGCTGCATAAATTTACAGGAAACTCAAGGCAAAACTTACCACAATCTACTTCATAGTTCATATTTCAATCCATACACATTTAAGACTTAAAAACTTCATCCTCTTAAACTTCATTAGATTTAAAACTTGCGTGTACATCGAAATATCATAACTACATTCACCAAATTATAAATCTCACATTGTAACCTCATAGGTAAAGTACATAGAATTCACAGGTCTCACACATAGCTAGTTTGCAGATTAAACCTAGTATACTAGATCAGATCAGAACTGGACAGAGGGGTGATCAGAAATTATTGGACATGGTCAGTCAGGCAAAACAGAATATGTAGTCAGACTTTGTGGCCGGTGAGGACGAGCTGTTGAGATTCAGGGGCCGCATATGTGTCCCAAACGATATTGCCCTGAGATAAAGGATCTTAAAGGAGTCTCATTATTCTTGGTACACCATTCACCTGGGAAGCACTAAGATGTACCATGATCTGCGAAAGGTGTATTGGTGGATCGGTATGAAAAGAGATGTAGCAGAGTTTGTGGTCAAGTGTTTGATTTGTCAACAGATTAAGATCGAACACCAAAAGCCAGCGGGGTTACTTAAGTCTCTTCCAGTGCCTACTTAGAAATGGGAGCACATTACCATGGACTTCATTATAGGCTTACCACGGACCCGAAAAGGGCATGATACAATCTGGGTGATTATAGATAGATTAACTAAGAGTGCCCACTTCCTGGCAATTAAAAGTACAGACTCCTTAAGTGCCTTAGTAGAGTTGTATGTAAAGGAGATAACTCGGTTGCATGGGGCTCTCGTGAGGATTACATCAGATAGAGATTCTCAATTCACTTCCATATTTTGGGTTCATTTTTAAGAAGCCATGGGATCTTAGCTTAACCTGAGCACTGTCTATCATCCTCAAATCGACGGTTAGTCCGAGAGGACCATTCAGACCTTAGAGGATATGCTGAGGGTGTGCATTTTGGAGTTTAAGGACTCATGGGATGATCATCTGCCTCTTACAGAGTTTGCTTATAACAACAGCTATCATGCTAACATCGGGATGGCACCGTATGAGGCCTTGCATGGTAGAAGATGTAGGTCTCCAGTAACTTAGGAAGAAGTGGGTGACAGAAAGATCTTGGATCCCGATTTGGTAGAACACGCAGCATAAGGTGTTTGGATAATTTGTGATATACTTAAGGCCGCACAAAGTAGACAGAAGAATTATGCGGATAAGCATAGGCAGCCACTTGAGTTTCAAATTGGGGACTCCGTGTTTCTGAAAGTATCCCCGAGCAAGGGTATTATGCACTTTGGAAAGAAGGAGAAACTAAGTCCTCGCATCATTGGTCCATTTGAGATTCTAGAGACAGTGTGAGACGTAGCCTATAGACTTGCCTTACCACCGCAGCTCGATGTTAAGGAAGAATAATTCGGATCTCTCACATATCATTGAGTACGAGCCTTTGAGCATTCAAGAGGACATGAGCTACATTGAGCAACATATCCAGATTTTGGACCGAAAGGAAAAGGTACTTCGATCGAAGACTATTCCTCTGGTAAAGGTTCTCTGGCAACACCATTCGGTTGAAGAAGCTACATGGGAACTAGAGAGCCTCATGAAGAATAAGTAACCTCATCTATTCTGAAGGATCAAGATGAATTTGGAGGACCAAATTCTTTAAAGGTGGGGAGAATGAAACGCCACAAAATTCCTATACTGAATTGGACAATAGAATAAATTTAATAAAAAAAATTTAATGGAAGTGCGAATATTCGTTGTAAAGCTCTAGAAGGATGGGAGTCGAGAAGCTCCGGAATGCCTGAGAGCCCGAAATACATGAGGTGAGGAGCAAATGCAAGTATCATGATATTGTGGAATTTTAGTTTATTAGTTGGAAATTTATGTAAAGTTTATATTTGTGGTTTCAAAAAGATATAAAATAATAAAAATAAAAATATTTTCACTACAAGGTAAGGTAAATTAAATGAAAATATGTTATATGAATATATATATATATATATAAATATATATATTTGTTAAATTGAAAATGTATTTAAAAAAAACGTTATAAGAATGTATATACATATTACATATAGTGTTGCAAATATATGTAAACACCTATGTGGTAAGTAAATGAAATGAGGTGAAATAATACACATGGGTATCTAAGATAGTATATACATGTGCATGTACATTATAAAAGAAAAATGATATAGAAACATAATACAACATGATGAAATAAATAAATAATTTATATATATATATATATATTATAATGATAATAATATATATATATATATTATAATGATAATAATATATATATAGGAGTACGGAATTGGTTTCCAAAGGAAGCCAATTCCCGCACTTTGGTTTTCAAAGGCAGAGTCCTCTCTGCTGTAGCGGGAAACAATAAAGAAAAAAAAACGAGAAGAAGGGTCAGAACTGAAGTTGGCCGAGAGGAAAAAGAGAGAAGAATGAAAGAAGAGATAGCAGAAGAGAGAAACTGAAGACTGAAGCAAACCGAGAGGGAGAGGTAAGTGAAGCAGGCAGCGAAGGTAAGAGGGGTTGGAAGTTCGGCATTGGGCTGAACCGAAACCAAACGAAGAAGAAGCAGGGAAGCTGGAGCTGTAGCGTGAAACCGAGAGGAGAAAAGGCGAGGCTTGAGCAGTAACGAAGCAGAACAAAGAAAAAAAAGAGAAGGAAAACTGAAGCAAGCCGAAGAAGATAGCAGAAGAGGAGGGAGTTGAAGAAGGCCTGAGAACACGAAAGAAAGGGAGCGGAGAAACATATGAAGGCTGACTGCTGGAGAAGGGGATCGGCACTGATTGCTGGAACTGAAAACCCGAAACAGAGCAAGATTGGAGCAGGGGCGTGAACCTCGGTGAAGCAGGAAACGGTGATTGAATGGGGATGATGAGGATGACGATGGAAGCCAAAGTAGAGGAAGGTTCGGTAGGGATGGGATGGTGTAACAGTAACTGGTGAAGATGAAGAAGACCAGTGAACAGTAGCCGAGGGAAGAAAAGAAAAGAAGAAGAAAAAGAGAGGAAAAAAAAAGAGGAAAAGCTGAAAAGTGAAAAAAAGGTAAAATATATACATATAATATATATATATATATATATATATGTATTTATATGTATGTATGTGTAAGTTACCATATGTGTTTAAAAAAAAATGAGAAGTAGACAAAAAATATAAAATAAATAATAAATAATAAAATATATATACTTATGTGTGTGTATATATATATATATATATATAATAAATGTGTGTGTTAGTATAAGTGCATATGAACAAAATATAAATATACATGTTTTAGCCTAGGTATGTACAATTGTATACACACATAAAGTAATAGCAAGTAGGAAATGTATAAGATGATAAGAGAAAAGGATGCTTTAATTGGGAATGTAGTTATAGACTTTGTAGTAGGAATTAGACTTCCATATGTATGATGAAACAGGAAGAAAAGAGGAAATTTGGTGAACTCAATAAGGTTAAATAAGTATATTTGGATGCAGTATTAAGAAGTTAGAATTAAATTTCAAGTGTATTTTTCCTAGGTAAGCAAGGTTAAGATTTTGATGCATCGTAGGTAATTCGAATAAATAAGATACTAAGAATACAAATTTCGGTGTAGGAGAATCGTAGAAGGATTTAAGGGAGATACTTGGAGGCGTCACTACTCGAACTTGAAATTTTCAATAAATCGAGGTAAGGGGCTATAATTTAATTTAGTTCTGATAACGAACACTCATTGCATTGATAAAAGGATTTTTATGAAGCAATGTTATGTTTTAAAATGATTTATGATTATTTGCATACTTATGGAACGAATTACGAAACATGATTTCGTTTTAGAAAATGTTCACCAAGTACATCTATGTTTTATGAAATGAATTTCCTGAAGTATGAAAATGCATGGAAGTTTTATAATGGTTTGTAATCTTATATTTATGCTTTGAAAGAAACTTTTGACATTTTCAAAAGTATTTAAAAACAAAAAAAAAAGGAAAAGAATTTTTGAGACTATAGGCTTCATGCATGGCTACTTCTTGTGGTGCTCCGGCTCCACCACTTGAGTGTCGGTACGTAGGGCCCCCGTAGCACTTGACTCTACCTATGTGGTAGATGTCTCGCTACTTGTGGTCAATGATGATGATGTTTTGGTAGTATCTCGTGCCCGACAACATGCATGAATGTTTCCCGCACGGAGTGCCTTTGGTGCTTGTGCCTTAGCTAGATGCTAGAGAAAGTAAGGAAGATAGATACTACCCATGTTTTATGAAAGTGTTGTATGACCCTGATCCAGTCTACAGCCCCCACCATGGCCATAGGTATGATGATGACCCTCGACGGAGGATGACACGTATCGCATGACTTAGTTATAGCCTAGTCTCCACAATTAAGATTATGATTATGATGATGATGCCGATGAATGACTATGTTTTTATGAGATTATGACAAATGTTTACGAACAATTATGATTTATGACAAGAAGGTTAAGAATGATTATGTTTTATGAAATGTTTATGAATGACGATGATTTTATGAAATCATCCATGAATGATGAAAATTTTATGAAACAGTTACGCATGCTATTTGATTTAAAGAAACTCAAGCTTTGTATTTTCTTATGATAACTATGCACGTAACGAAAATTTTACACATCTTTTAAATGTTTGGTTTCTAAAAGGAATGTACAATCAGTTTTTCTGAAGCAAAAGTTTGGTTTATGAATGATTTTGCATGCTTTTACATATCAGAACTACTTTAAATATATTTTCTTACTGGGTTTTTTCCCGAAAGCTCACCCTTCTACCTTTCAGACTATTTGCAGTGATCTACTGAAGCTACCTGTCGCGTACACGACGTAGGCTGGTGGGAAAGAGCTACCCTAGGCTACTCTTTGTACACGCAAAAAAAAAGGTAAACTATTACATTCCTTTACCAAACACATTTTGTATGCACAGATATATATTGGAAATATTTTGTTGGGATGTAATTTGTAAGAAAACAAATGTAAAGAATATTCCTTTTGGGAATTTGTCTGGAAGTAATTGGTCTTGATTTGAAATGGATGTCTTGGTTTGATAATGTGGAATTGGAAAGCATGTTTAATAGTTGTGAATATCTAGGATTGTTAAAAACATATGGTTTGCAGGTGGATAGACTTATATATAAGCGGTTATCCTGTCGAAATTTCTATCAGCCATATAAATCCAAATGTGAAGCTTAAATATAATTATGGATAAAGAAGTAAGAAAATGAATTGACACTGAACAGGAATACAGCCTAAGTGAATAAAGGAATAAGTGAAAAATTGAAGTTTCAAAAAAAAAAATCCCCCAAATTTTCAAGGGTCAATGGTCGTTACAGCAGATCTGTTTACCAACATTCTTTGGCTGTCTAACTTCTTATAATGTAAGAAGCTCTTCAAGCCAATCAAAACTTGGTTGTGATTTACACTATATAATTGATTCATATTTGAACTATTATTATTATTATTATTATTATTATTATTATTATTATTAAATAATAGTAAGGTATTGATTTCATCCAAAAGTTACTTAAATAATAGTGAATACTAAGCTTATGAAGATAAAGCCCATGGAACATAATAGCCTTGCAAGGGAATTGTAAAAAGTTACAATTATGAGATCCTTATGCATTAAAACTTTGTTCCTAAAACTATTCTTGGTTATTGTACTATTGAGATAGGGCATTGACAGTGATCAAATATTGGCACATGCTAAGCCTTCTTATTTATGAAATAAGTAACCGATCTCATAGGTTGAAATATAGTGATATTTGAGGATAGCATGCGAATGCTTATTAGAGAATAAGGTCACTAAATATGACCTACTATGAGAGCTCCATTTGCTAGTGTCACTTGAGTGTCTATGAAATATGTTCCCATGTATAAATAGCATAACTAGTCTTTAGACTTGAGATGTCAAGTCATCTTATGTGTGAATTGTCACTTGAACATTGATCCAATGTTACACTTTTAATTTCAATAAGATTCAGTTTTTGATAATAGTCTTATATCTTATATAAATATATAAAAGCCAAAACTTTTAAGTAGAAAGAATATATCCTATGTGGATAGCTTAACTTTTTTATACTTAGAATAATAAATTGATTTTAATTTTTTATAAAATAATCCTATTCAATTAATAATTTAATTTTAAAATATTTGAAATTTTAAAAAATAGATTGCAATAATTTTTATCTTCATTAAAATCAAATAAAAGTTATCTCATATTTTGATTTTTCTTTTATCACTTATTATGTTATTTTTAAATTTAAAAATTATCCATATATTTTAATCTGAATATCCTAAAGTTCTAAATCTTTTACCAAAAATAAAAAAATAAAAAAATAAAACTAGGTATTTAAGTTTATCGATAAATTCTATCTAGATCCTTAAGGTTTGACCATAATTCAATTTTTGTCTATTAGTATAAAAAAATGGACACTTCTTTTCAAACTTTTTATTCTGCAAGACTAGTTAATTATTCTGTTAATCAACTATTAAAAATTTAATTTTGAAATCATTTTACTCCTTAAAACTTTTTGGAGTGCTTTAAATACTCAATTCAATCAATATTAAAAGCTACTAGGATTTGAAAATTTTAGTTTTTTTTAATTTATTTTTCTTTGTTTATTTACTTCTTACTTATTATTTTTTGTTTATTATTTTTTGTTTATTATTTTTATATTTTAGGTATGCTACTAAGTAGCATATTTTTTATTTTTTATTTTTTATTTTTTAATTAATTCTATTTATTTAATTTTTCACATTCTCTAAATTCTTCCATTTTCTCTCTTTAAAAATTTCATTTTGATTGACAAATTCTTTGAAAATCTCATTGCAAATGTATCTTATGCAACATGTTTTATACTATTTTAGGTCTTGAAATAAAAAATCTTGAAATATTTTTCTAATTCTTAAATATTATGTAATATATTTTGTATTTTATTAAATTATTAATTTATGCAACAATTGAGATTAAAATTTTATATTATGTTTTAAAACAAAATAATTAATTATTAAAATAAAAGATATATTATTTTTTTATGATAACTCGAGTTAGGATCACTTTTTATTAATTTAAAGAGATTATATATTAAATAATTAATTTAAAGAGATTTTACAATATTAAATTTTTATTAGTCATACATAAAAACTTTAACTAATCATTGAATACAATTTAGATAGTTTTTAAAACATAACCGGCTCAATTTTTTAAACAATAATATTCAATATATTTTTTATGTAGTTTTTAAACTACACAAACGAATCTAAGATAATGACATAATATATAACATATTTAATTTATTTTTTTATTTTTTAATATTTTATTAAATATGTGTTATAATATTAATTTCGTTAATCAAATCTAAAATTTCAATTCATAATATATTAGATAATTACTCTTTTTTTAATCTACACATTTACCCTTGTAAATAAAACAGAAAAAAAAGTAATTATTTTACTTTAAATTTGATAATTTTAAATATAATACTATTCCAACAGAATTACCACAAACAATATACTAAGATTTATTAAAAAAATAATTATTTATACTGTTAATTATATTTTTAAATTCTATAAATAAATCTGAAAAGGTTTGTATTTAAAAAGGATTGTACAATTAAGAAGATGAAGCATATATATTTTTTAATATTAAAAAATAAAAAATAAGATATATATTACTGTGTCAACCTCTTTTTTGTTGGAATCTAAGAAGGATTTCGACAATATATTATATAATAATTATATATTAAATAATAGTAATTTCTTAAATTTATATATTGTTCTTACTAAAAGTATCTGACAGCTGTTCGGGAGTGGATGAAAAGGCAGTAATGATGACAGCCATTGGGTATTGTAAAGAGACAAAAAAAAAAACGGGCGGAGAAAAGGAGGGGGAAAAAGAGCTCACCCTGCTTAAATGTTCCCTTTTTTTATGAATAAAAAATAAAAATTCAAAGGAGAGGTTAGGAGTTTTTATAATTGAATAAAATGATTTAAAAAATTATTACATAATTTTTTACTTTTTTTTTATTTTTTAAATATTCTCTGCCTCTTCTTAATCTGGTTATGAAATTTAAAATTTTTTAAAAATAATTTCTATAATATTTATTAAATAATAATAATTTTTTAAAATTATATTTCATTTAAAATTATAACCATAATCAATATATTATATTTAATGAATAAATAATTAATTATCATACCTACCAATTAAATAAATTTTTAAATATAAATAATTATAACAAATTAAAATCAAATCTCACGTTTAATAAAACTTAAATTTAAAACCTAAAAATTCTAAAAGCTCATCCTTACTATTAATCAAAGTCTTCATTGGCAGATAATACTAATATTCTAAATTACATTATAAAATCATAATTTTTTATGAGGATATTCTTCGTCGTTCATTTGAATGTGAGACACGTGTTGGAATGCGTTGGGCATGGGTATATATGATTGGGTAAACTGTAGCTGGAACACCCACCTCATTTCTATTGTCTTTTTTTTTATCTAATTTGAATAAAAATAATTTTGATTTTGACATACCTCGTATTATAAAATTGATGTTTCGTGGTTATAATAAAAAAGTTTAAATTATGAAAAAAATTAAATATAAAAATTATTTGTTCAAAAGAAAAAATGATAAAATTAAATGAGTAAAATACAAAAAAAAAAAAGACCGAAGTAATAACATGTACAAATTATGCACCAAAACATATACAAATTATTTAATATATTAGCAGAGGGTCCGAAGTTTAATTCTTTTTTTTTTGGTTACAAACGAATTTTTGTCAAGGATTAATATATTACTTGGTTCTAAAAATATATACTTTTTTCAGTTTATTATATAAAGAAAAAAATTTATCACTTTAATATCTGAACTTTATATCCGTCACACACTTCAGTATTTAACACACTTTAGTACTAAAACCTAATGCCATTTAAAAAAAAAAAAGGTAACGTGGCGTAGATCATCTAATAAGATGCTGACACATGGTTATAAATGTCATTTCATCTGCATCACATCAACTTTATTTATTTTTTTAATAAATTTTAAAAATATCTAAAAAATTTAACAATATTTTAAAATATTTTAAAATATTTTAAAAAATATATTTAAAAATATGTAACATATTTATAAAATTGTTGAAAATATTTAAATTATCATTGGCACCCACCCAACTGTCACACCTCATTTCCGAGTATCCTTTATCTATACATATACTACTAACGGTTGGGATGTGAGTCAATATAATTACTAAATTTCATACACTTATAGCGAAAAAATTTAAAACTTTAATTCACACACTTCCAGGCGTGTGTAAATATTCAAAATCAATTGTATAATAATTTATCTTTACATAACATCCCGATACAATTGTTCACATTTTCAATTCATAACTGTGCGATACATTATAATAGATACAAAATGTTTATGTGTATACAAATCTTTATACCTTTACAACTGGTGGGAGTTGTCCAACACAAACAGAGATCTAGAGATCACCGCACGGCTCTACTTCTCAGTATCTTTAGGGAAAAAAATAGTGGAATGAACAAACCACAACTCAATAAGGAAAATGATGCTAACAGGTAGATATTGTACTACCTACATAGCCCATGCATAAAATAACAAAATCATATTTCAATATATATGAAAATATCACTAGTAAATGCATTTAAACATGCTTCTCACATAAACATTTTCATAAAAACTAATATTCAATATTTCCATTTAAAAACATGTCATAAAACAATGTTATCACAACACAAACATTCAAATCAAAAGATTTATTAAATCACAATATCTCTTTGCTTTTCTCAAATCATTTCTTTCATCAAATCTCTTTCTTTTCTGAGTTTCTCAATTTCTCTTATCTCTGAGATAGGTATAGAATTCTCGACAAACTAATATCCACGAAATATAACCATAGTCAGTGATCTCAGGCCTCACTGATCAGGTCTGCACAAGGCATCACTTGCCTGAAGGGAGATGGGTCAGTCCTACCTTCCGGCTCATCTCAATCAACATCATCTCCCTCATCATATCACATATATTCACGATACAATGTACGTCATGTGTCATCTACGCGATACTCGAACTCATGTGCACCCAGCACGGTACATAGTATTCCAACGGACAACTACACAGTTCAACGTACGACTGTGGACCCGGTCCATCCACCCAACTCCGATGGACTCATCATCTTGAACTATGTCTCATATACCAGGCGAGTAAATCAGCGTGACACATAATCATCACAAGGCTCCAGTACGGTATCTCTCAGTGCGAGCAACAATTTTTAGCATGTATCATCTCAACTCAATAAAAACTAGTGTGAATAATGCTCCAACACTTCTATAAAAAATCATCGTGCGAGTTAAACTTCAGCACGGCACATCAAAAACATAGAAACATGTGCGAGCTAAAACTCCAGCACATTATTATTATAAAACCACGTGCAAGTCACGCTCCAGCACAGTTTATCAAAACATGAAAATATATGCAAGTAAAACTCCAGTATAATCAAAATCATCAAGACATGTGTGAGCTATGTTCCAACACTGATTCATATCCCAAATCCGATAGGTGGCTATTTTCTCTTTTAAAAACTCAAAACATGATCATTTATGAAGTATGACGTGCCATGCTAAATATCTAAAGCTAGCCAACCTACCCATCATCATTTCTCGATCTAAAAATCAACACATAGTTGAGAAAACATCAAAAACATTGTATAGATGTAAAAGCATTAAAAACATGCATGTTAGGTTGTTCTCCTTCCCACATCCCATTTTCACAATATATATATACCATAATACATTTCATGATTTCATATCATCTCATAGCTCAATAGCTAAACGTACTATTACTAGCGTCATATATACTAAAATTGTTGTAAAATACGTACAAATACCTCTTTCGCTAACATACAGTCTCTTACCTCGAATCGCGCTTGTATTCCCTTCGTCTCGTTTGCTCCGTTCATGATCCAGGTTAATCGTGTTCCACGTATTTCAATCTAGACGTGTAAATCATTAAGTTATTTTCCTTTCCTTCTTCTAAACCTCTACATTGTCATTTATTTATCTATTCATACTTCCCAATCCTTAAAATCATATCTCACATTTCCCACTAGTATCATTATATCCTCTCTTAAGTCTTTCATCACTTTTCCATGGATTTCCCTTCATAAATTCCTCTTAATATTACTCACTCATCACTACAATCATCATTCCTACCAATATTTCACATACCATTCAACCCAATAAATGTCTAGTAATCTTATATTTTAGGCTTGAAGGTTGAAGAACTTACCTAGCTTAGTCTTTTTCCTTAGCCCAAACTTGTGGTAGCCAAAACTCCTGGTCACACTAACGTGTGATTTTTGGGTCTGTTGTTCTCCTTACTTCAAGGAACAACTTTCCCTTCTTGAGTTTCTTCAGATTCTAGCTGGATGATATTTAGAGTGAGAAAGCTTGGTTTCTTAGAGAGAAGATGACAGATGCGGGTTTGGTGGGGAAGAAATCTGAGTTTTCAGCTCAATCCCGTGCTCCTTTTATAGATGCAGACACATGGGATCGATCTGGCCCTTGTGGAGATCGATCTCTGCATGGTTTAGTAATCCTTTTTACCAAACGTAACTGCTACCAGATCGATCTGCTTTCATGATGAGATCGATCTGTTTGCTAGCAAAATCCTTCATGGAGATCGATCTGTTGCTTAAGGGAGATCGATCTCTTCTTAGCCGAGACTTAAGGAGATCGATCTGTGCCTTGTGAAAGATCGATTCCTTCCAGAAAGAGACTTAAGGAGATCGATCTCTCCTTCATATGAGATCGATCTCTCATCCCCTGCACCCCTATTTCTGCATTTTTCTGCAGATTTTCTAATACATACTCATCCTCATTTACTTCATACCTAAATTTACAATCCGTGCACAATTAACGTACAATGACATCCCTTCCTTATAGGTCATAGGTAATAAAACTTGTGCACACAACTTAAAATCATGAATGTTTCATTAAATCTCATAATTCCTTACATCCTTTATTATTTATACACTAGTAACAATGTACATATACATATACATATAGACATCATAGCCTCTTAAGATATCCTTGTAGCATTATAGGCATTACATTTCTCCCCTCCTTAGAAAATTTGGTCCTCCAAATTGAACCCAGTTTATTCCTCAAAAAGTTGGGGATATTTCTCCTTCATCAGCTCCTCTAACTCCCAAGTGGCTTCCTTAGATGTATGATGCTGCCACAGGACTTTAACCAATGAAATCGACTTGTTCCGTAACAACTTCTCTTTTCTATCCAATATCCGGATCGATTTCTCCACATACGACATATCCTCCTTGAGCTCCAATGGCTCATAGCTAATTACATGTGTTGGATCCGGGTAGTACTTCTGAAGCATAGAAACATGGAAGACATTGTGAAATTCTGCGATCTCAGGTGGTAAGGCTAGCCTATATGCTCTATCTCTCACTCTATCCAAAATCTCGAAGGGACCAATGTAACGAGGACTTAGTTTTCCTTTCTTTTCGAACCTCATTATTCCCTTAGAAGGAGATACTCTAAAAAATATAGACTCACCCACATCAAACTCAAGTGGTTTTCGTCTCCTATCAGCATAGCTCTTTTGTCGACTTTGAGCTGTTCGCAACCTCTCACATATTATCTGAACATTTTTGGAGGCTTGTCTAACCAAATCGGGAGCAAGCAATTGTCTGTCACCAACTTCTTCCCAACTAATAGGTGATCGGCATCTACAACCATATAGTGCCTCATAAAGGGCTATACCAATACTTGAGTGATAACTGTTATTATAGGTGAACTCAATCAATGGCAAGTGATCGTCCCAAGAGCCTCTAAAATCCAGTACACACGCTCTCAGCATATCTTCTAGGGTCTGTATAGTTCTTTCTGACTGACCATCTGTCTGGGGATGAAAAGCGGTGCCAAAACTCAATTGGATCCCTATCGCTTCCTGAAAATGTCCCCAAAAGTGGGAAGTGAAATGGGCATCCCTATCGGAAACAACACTCACTAGGACTCTATGCAATATCACTATTTCCCATACATACAGGTTCGTCAATGCACTCAAAGTATCTGTAGATCTCACAGATAAAAAGTGTGTCGATTTTATTAGATGATCTACTATAACCCTGTAATGACCCTTGACCCTTGAAAATCGGGAAAAATTTTTTTTTTTGAATTTAATTTACCCACTTGATCCCTTATTCACTTAGGTTGTATTCCTGTACAGTGTCAAAACATTTTCCTAATTCTTTTCTCGAAATTTGTAAGTGATTTTCATATTTTAAATTATATGGCCGATAGAAATTTCGGCAACACAACGGCTTATATATGAGCCTACCCACCTGCAAATCAGTTGTTTTCGACAATCCTAGATATCCACAACTACCAAGCATACTTTCCAAATCCATCTTTACCACACAATGCATCTATTTTGATTTAATACTAATCATCTCAAAATATTATCTCAAAACATTATCCCAAAGTAGTAATGTTTACATCGTTCCTTACAAAATTACATCCCAACTGATAATTCCAATATATGTCTGTGCATACAATGATGTCTGGTACGGAAATGTAAATGTATACCTTTCGCGTGTACAAAAGTAGCTTAGGGTAGCTCTTCCCACCAGCTTACGTCATGTACGCGGCAGGTAGCGTCTATAGATTCACTGCAAATGATCTGAAGGTAGAGGGGTGAGCTTTTGGGGAAAAGTCCAGTAAGATAGTACTATTAAAACAGTTCTGACATATAAAAGTATTTAAAATTGTGCACGGAACGAAACTTAATGAAATACAGAAATTTTCATTTCATGCATAAACGTCGTAAAGTATGCGTGTCAATAAAACCATTAACATGCTTAACCATTTTCATGAACATTTCATAAATCATTTCGTAAACATATCATGAATATTTCATAATCATTTCATAAACATCTCATGCATATTTCATAATCATTTCATAAACATCTCATGTATATTTCATAATCATTTCATAAACATCTCATAAACATCTCATCATAGTCGATTTTATAATTAAAATCGAGGAGACTAGGCTATAACTAAGTCATGCAATACGTGTCATTCTCCGTAGAGAGTCATCATACCTATGGCCATGGTAAGTGGGCTATCGACTGGATCAGGGTCGTACAGCCCTTTCGTAAAATATGGGTAGTATCCATCTTACTTACTTTCACTAGCACCTAGCTAGGACACGGGCACTAAAAGCACTCTCCATGTGGGCAACATAATTGCGTGCTGCGCGGGTACGAGATACTACCGAAACATCATCATAAACCACCAGTAGCACGACATCTTCCACACAGGTCAAGTCAAGTGCTAAAGGGACCTACGTACCGGCACCCAAATGGTGGAGCCGGAACACCACAAGAAGTAACTATGCATGAAGCCTATAGTCTCAAAACATCTTTTCTCTTTTCGTAAATACTTTTGAAAACGTCAAAAGTTCCATTTCAAAGCGTAAATATGGGTTTTCAACTCATTATAAAACTTCCATGCATTTTCATAATTCGAAAGTTTATTTCATAAACATAGATGTTCTAGCGAACATTTAGTAAAACGAAATCATGTTTTGTAAACAGTTTCGTAAGTATGGAAGCATTGGTAAATCATTTCAAATCACATGCTCTTCCGTAAAATCATTTCTCCGTGAAACAAGAATGCAATATCAGAACTAAGTTAAGTAATACCCCTTACCTCGTTTTATCGGGTATCTCGAATTCGAACAGTGACGTCTCCTAGTACCTCCTTTAATCCCTTCTACAATCACCTACACCGAAATTGTGGACTTAGCACCCTATTCATGCGAATTGCGTTAAAATCGTAATTTATCATTGCTACTGCGTGTGTACGTATTATTGTATATCCTTAGGCCGACACGCACGTTTATATATTTCTTCACTATTTATATATTTGCTCCTACAAGTATTAACATATACCTTTATTATATACATCAACATGTATACATGCATAAATATATATTTATATAAATATACACTCCTATATGTATATATATATATATATATATATATATATATATATATATACTTTTATTGTTTTCATGTTTTCCTATCTCATATATATACATTCTTTGTATATACATATACTTGCACACATTCACCTTTCATATCCCCCACATGTATATGCACCTAAATAAATAAATAAATAAATAAATAAATATACACTCCTTTATATATATATATATATATATATATATATATATATATTATCATTGTTTTCCTTTTTCCTTATCACCTATGCATACATTTTTTTTGTACAAATACTAGCATACCCAATTCATTATTACACCTATTTGTATATGTACCTAAATAAATAAATATACATATATATATATTTAAATAATTATCCAAAAATTAAATTGATTCATTTGACTACTTACCGACATACCCGAAGCTCAATTGCATCACCGAATTTTTCTCATTTTTCCTTTTTCTTTTTTTTTTCTTTTTCTTTTTTTTCCTTCTTTTTCTGGTTGAACCGATTCGGTCCGGTTCAACCCGGTTCAGACCGGTCTGGTTCAGCCCGGTTCAATCCGGTCCAACTTTCTCCCTCATCGTTCGGAGCTTTTTCGGCTGGTTCTCCGTCGGCTTCCACCTCCAGCTTGTCCGCGGGGTAGTTCGGTGCATGGATCTTGGGTCGGTTTTACCAAAGCTCGCCAGAGAGTGGCTGGTCCGGCCTCTTCTCTCCTCCGGCGTCGGCACCCTTTTTTTCTTCCGATCGGCGCTGTTTTTGGCCGATCTGCGCCTGGATCGACGCCGCAAACGTCCCTCTCTGGCCGGTGGTGGGTCGCTCCTCCCTTCCTCGGTCGTCGATCTCCTCTCTTTCCTCTTTTTCCCCATCTTTCTCTCGATTTCTCCCCCTCTCTCGCCAACCGCTGCTTTTCTCCCTCTGCCAGCGCCGGCGGTGGCCTCCGCTGCTTCCTCTCGTCGCTGGCAGCCTCCGATCGGGGAGTCCGAGGCAAAAGGGAGTTGGCCTTCCTCGGTTCTTCTGCTCCCCTTTTTTGTTTCCATGGCAGAATCGCGAATCACGATTCTGCCTTCTATTTCTTTTTTTATTATTATTATTATTATTATATATTATTTATTATTTAGTTATTTATTTTTATTTATTTATTATTTAATTTATTTTTTTAATATTATATTATATTTTATTAAAATATAATATAATATATAATATACCCAAAATATTTAAATATATATATATTTAAATCAATTAAATATATATATATATATATTTATCTTATTTATTTCTCGGGTATTTTATTATTTTATTTATTTTATATCAGACTTACAATTTTATTTCCACTTGTACGTTTTTACGAACCAATTTACAAGGAAATTTCGGGGATTTACAAACCCAAATAGCATCATGGTTCTTAAGGGTTCTCGGTAATCCCATCATAAAGTTCATGGTGACGTGCTCCCACTTCCATGTTGGTATCAGTAGAGGTTGCAATAATCATCCTGGTTTCTGATAGTCTACCTTAACCTGTTAACAGATGAGACAAGTAGCAACATACTTAACTATATCTCTTTTTATTCCAGACCACCGGTATATCTTCCAGAGATTTTGATACATTTTTTTACTCTCGAATGTACTGTGTATCTCGATAAGTGAGCCACTGATAAAATCAACTTCCTAAGCTCTAAATCATTAGGGACACATATTCTATCTCCGAACCTTAGTAGTCCATCTGAACTTAATACAAAATCTACGCCCTTACCTTTCTGAAGTTGGCTAATTACATCAATACACCACTGATCATTCTGCTGAGCTTGTCGGATTCTCTCAATCAACTCCGGTTCTAATCTCAAGCTGGTCATAATCCCATGATTGCCAATATCAGGTGGGGTCACATCTAAACTAAGGTTCTGAATTACTCCAACAACTCGTGCTCCCTAACCATCATATAGGATACCAACCCGAGACTCTTTCTACTCAATGCATCGGCAACCACATTCACCTTCCCCGGGTAGTACAAAATCTCACAATCATAATCTTTGAGGAGTTCTAAGCATCTTCTTTGTCTCATATTTAACTTCTTCTGTGAGAACAGATACTTAAGACTCTTGTGATCCGTAAAGATCTGAAATCTTTCACCATACAAGTAGTGGCGCCATATCTTCAATGCAAGCACTACGGCTGCCAACTCTAAATCGTGAGTGGGATAATTCCTTTCATGATCTTTCAGTTGTCTTGATCCATACGCAACCACCATTCCATTCTGCATCAAAACATAACACAGTCTTGGTGTGAAGCATCTGTGTAAACAAAATAGTTCCCTGAGCTGCTAAGAATGGTGAGAACTGGCGCAGTGGTTAATCTGTGCTTAAGTTTCTGAAAACTCCTTTTACATGCTTCATCCCACATAAACTCCACATTTTTCCTCGTAAGACGTGTCAACGGAGCAGCCAATCTAGAGAAACCCTCTACAAATCTCCTACAATAACCTGTCAAACCCAAAAAACTTCTGATCTCAGTGACTGTCTTGGGTTGTTCCCACTGAACAATAGCCTCAATCTTGGATGGATCCACTGACACCCCATCCTTCGATACAACATGGCCCAGAAAAGAAATCTGCTTTAGCTAAAAGTCACATTTACCAAGTTTGGCATACAACCTTCTCTCTTGAAGGGTTTGCAGTACAATCTTTAAGTGCTGCTCATGATCTTCCCTGGACCTTGAATACACTAATATATCATCAATGAAAACGATCATGAACCGATCCAGATATGGGTTGAATATCTCATTCATTAGATCCATAAAAGCTGCTGGCGCATTCGTCAACCCGAAAGGCATCGCTAGGAATTCGTAATGACCATAACGGGTGTGGAAAGCTGTATTGGGCACATCCTCCTTCCGAATCTTCAATTGATGATACTCAGACCTTAGGTTTATCTTGGAAAAGATCTGCGCTCCTGGAAGCTGATCTAATAAATCGTCGATGAGTGGCAAGGGGTATTTATTCTTGATGGTAGCCTTGTTCAACATCTGATAGTCAATACACAACCAGAGGCTCCTATCTCTCTTCTTCACAAACAATACCAAAGCTCCCTATAGTGAGACGCTCGTTCTTATAAACCCCTTATCTAGCATGTAAGACCCGTATTTTCAGATGTAAACCTTATGAATTCATAATTGATGTAAAGTCCATAAATTCAATATACACACTTGTAATAAGAGTTTGTGATGTACGAACAAGTTTCATTATGTACGAATATGAAGAAATGGACTTTTGTATGTGATGAATGTGAGTGGAATGAAAAATGAGTAGTGTGGTAAAATGAAATGAAGTTGCATGAGTTGCATAAATCTTTATACTTCCATTTAGTTTGGTATGTACCTTTGGTTATACAATGAATGCACACAAGTTTTAAGGTGTATGAAGTATGAATGAATGTCATTTTCTAGTCTTAAAGGTTGTTGGATGAGAAAATGACTATGACAGCAAAATCAAGGATGTTTTGTTTGAGTTACTGCATAAAATTGTAGCAAAACTTGGAAAACAAGAATGCCAGATCGATCTCATTGAAGGAAAGATCGATCTGGAAGAGCAAAAAATGCTCTTATTCAAGCAATGGAATAGGTCAAATCGATCTCAAATGGGGCCAGATCGATCCTTAATGCAAGCGGATCAATTTCCTTTGCTCTCGGGTTGGAGCAAATCGATCTCCTCCTTAGCCAGATCGATCTCCTTAAGCTACTGTCTAAAAACAGATCGATCTCAAGCCTCGATAGATCGATCTCATGCATTCAAATTGGTGTGAAAATGAGGGATTTAAGAGAACCAAATCGATCTCTTTTCAATGCAGATTGATCTCATCAAGCAATTTCTATAAATAGGAGCAGTGAAATCTACATATCACAGAAACAAGCCCCATTTTCTCCATTTTCAATCCAAAACCTCGCTTTCTCACTCCTAAATCCTCTCATTTTCATAACGATTTAAGGGAAGACTATTAAGTACAAAGTTGTTCATATCTAAGAGAAGAATAACATACTTTGGAATCAAAACCTCATTTGTTGTATTGAAGGAGTAAGGGACATTTTCATTTAGAGCAAGAAGATGAACTAGATTGGTAAGTTTCTAATACTTTAGCCCAAGTAAATTTATCTATTTATTAATTTTGGAGTTGATTTGTATGAGTATTGATGGTAAAACTACCTAGAGTGTGATAGAACTAGTGTGACCTAGAAAATAGAATGAATCTAGAGCGAGAAAATGTGATTTGGATAAGTTGATGATTTATGGGATTATACTAAGTTGTTATTAGAGTAATGGGAATGGTTTGAAATGGGTAAATGAAGCCACATTTTGAGGATTGTCAATATACGGAAATGAGTATATAAGATGTTGATAAAATGCCATAGTGACGAAATTGATGAAATATGATCATTATGAGCTTAATATCGATATAGCAAGAATCAATAGGCCTAAAGGAATCAATAGACTCGAGATATGAGTAAAACAATAAAACGAGGCCTTATAAGTATTAATGGAGGCTATAGGTTGAATCGACTATAGTAAACACAAGAGTTGTGTTAAATGGACTAAATTGATGTGATATACGACTTTGTACAGTTCCGAAGAGTTCGTTGGAGATGAATCGAATCGCACAATTAAACAGCTCTAAGGAAACGAATCACGCGACGTGATTCCAGGTAAGGAAATTTTGTGAGTATATAGAGATAGTTTCTCGTACTTTGAACTCATGGGTGAATATAAGGTGTTGTAAAATGCACGATTGTTTATGAAAATGATTGTTGGTATGTGTGAATTGCTACGAGTATGTATATGATTTGGATTATGAAATGATTCTTGAAAAAGGGATAGTAAGGCTAATAATTGCATAAATCACATGTTTTGATGTTTTTACAAAACACATTGCTTTGTTTAAGCAAATCTACGGGTAGGCTGGTTAGTGTTTGAATGATGTTGTGGAATAGCACATGGGAGGTGCTAAACATGTTTTGAGATTTGCTTGGAATGTATATGAGCTGCCTATCGTGTTTATGTGAGTTAAATCGTGCTGGAGCCTCGCTCACACGGGATTTTGGTATTTTCACATGTATGAAATGTCCTGGAGCTTAGCTCGCACTTTCATTTGATTGTGATGATGTTTTATAAACCGTACTGAAACTTCTGCTCGTATGTGAATTTTGAGTGGTTTCTTATGCATATAATCGTACTGGAGCTATGCTCGTACGTGGTTTTTTCATGAATTTATGCATAAATGTCGTACTAGAGCGTTGCTCGTACAAGGATATTTATTTATGATGCATGAATCATGCTAGAAATTAGCTCGCACAGGTTTTCACACTGTGGTATGCATGATGCCATGGTGAGGGCAATACAAATCAATTCAAGGAACCCAAAAGGGGCGAGCAAGACCATGAGGGGCTAGGACCTGACATTAATTAATTTAGGGAACCCAAAAGGGGCGCTGAAGGCTATGAGGGGCTAGGACCTGACATTTAAAAATACTCTCACATGCACTTGAGACTACATCGGTTACACATGACTTTGGGGTAGATAAGACCTACGGCTGACACCCCCAATCATGATATGGGTTTGCGGAGTACGTTGTACCATGTATATCACATGGAGTATGTTGTACCGCGTGGTGGTTACGTGATTTGAAAAGTTTGGCGAAGAATTAATCCACCTTCGTTCCAGCATGATACCTCGCACACCGGGATCCGTGTGGCCTGGGATGATTTATGACATAGTTGGCCAACATAGTTTTTGAGATATAGTGACCTGTCTCACCTAATATTACTTAATACCACATGATTTTTATACATGAGTGTGATTTGATTTGTCTATGGTAGACCCGAGGGAGGGGTCGAGCCTTATGGGATTTGTGATTTAAAGAAATGATAATTTGATTTATGATGAGATGTGCTGGAATTTGATAAAGAGATTTGTGATGAGATGTGATTTAAAAAGGATGTTTCTTAAATGAATTTCCCTTTGTGATGAGATTTAATGAGAATGAGCATGAGATGGTTTTACATGTTGATATTTCCATGTTTTATGCCTATTTACATTATTTTTAATACACGATATATGTATATACATGTGGCATAATTTTATTTCCTTATGCTCTGATTATAAACGATTTATGCATAACACTATCAGCACATAGATAGGGTAACATCTATCATGCTTACATTATTGCCTTACTGAGCGTGTGGTTGCTCATCCCTCTTTACTTTCCCCTCTCTACAGAGCATACATAGCCGCCCAGAGAGGACTGAGGCGTTGTATTTTAGACATCTGCTGATTCCATCGCCAAAAGGTATACACAGGGATTCTTTTTGTATCTAAACATGTAAAGGCACAGTAATCATTTTGTATTGTAATGTGAGGGATGTAAAAGTTAGAAAACGTGTTATGTATAAGTGTATAATTTAACTTTCAAATGAATGACACTTCTTTTGATTAATTTGAGAATGAATGATGAGTGATGATTATTATTGACTCACAGCCCAACTGTCTAGTGGTGAGTTTGTTCACGACCGGGTAAGGAAATGAAAAACACGAAAAATTTATAGTGATTTTTGGATAAAAAGGGTCGTGACAGAGATTGATATCAGAGCTAAATTGGCTTGATTTGAGTCAGTAATAAAACATAGAAAAATTACATCCCCATATTATTTTGTTATTGTATAGATATAACTGTGTATACTAAGATGGATTAAGACTAATAAATGATTATGAATATAGGAAGTTAGGCATTATGCCTGTTACGCACCAAGGTAGAGGGGCGGGAGCACGCGCTAGAGGCCGTAGAGTTAGGCCTGAGAGCCGTGCTAAGCCACAGACTGACCAGGCTCCTCAGAACCCTGTTAAGAGATAGGGGATACCGAGGCACGCTTCGCTAGGATAGAGCAGAGTATCAAGAGCCTCGTGGAGATAGTCACTCAGGCATTGGATGTCGATGATAGATGAGGTCCAGCGGCACAACCTACTATTGGACAGGCAGCTGCAAAGGCGGAGAGACCTCAGACTGCAAAGATTGCTACAGCTACACCCTCAGTACAGGATACAGCTTCACATATCGCTTCATAGCCGAGCGAGAGTGACCTGGGGTATGATTGCGACTTGAGCAGGTTGAGACAGTTTTGGGAGTTTAAACCTCCAGTGTTTAGAGGGGTGAAGGACCCGGTGATTTCAAAGGATTGGGTCTATGAGATGGAGAAATTGTACAGATTTTTGTGATATACCTTAGCAGAGAAAGGTGGTCTTTGCCGTATTTATGCTAAAAGGTGAGCCAGAACACTGGTGGAGATCCACAAAGTCTATTTTGAGGGCTGGACACTCCGAGATCACCTGAGAGATATTTTTGGAGGCCTTTAGGAGGCAGTACATCCCAGCCACCACACAGAGGAAATTACGGATGAAATTTATGACTTTGGTTCAGGGGAACTGTACTGTGGATGAATATGAGTTGAGATTCATGTCTTTGGGGAGATATGACCCAGATACGATGGGTAGTGAGACTCAAAAAGTCCAGAAGTTCGTTGATGGATTGAGATTGACCATCCGGACTAAGCTAGCTATTGACATACTTACTTATGAGGAGGCTGTACACAAGGCTCAGTTATACGAGTAGGATTTTGAGCGGAATGCCTTTGAGCTTTGGAAGATTAGTGTCAGAAGACACAGAGACCAGAAGAGATTCGGGATGGATAGAGTGGCCAGGAGAGGAGGCTAGAGATTTTTTTAGAAGAGGCCTAAGATTGAGGAGGTGCAGGAGAGAGCTGCTAGACCTCTTGTGTACCCGACTTTGACTGCACCGAGGGGTATGATTGTTGGAGGACCACGACCTACTACTGATCAGTGTAGGAGATGTGGCAGATAGCATGGGACTAGACCATGTCAAATGCCCCCTGTTTCATGTTATAGGTGTAGGAAGCCCAGACATATTTCGAGGTACTGTTCTGAGATGGTTGAGACTGCCCCACAGAAGGGTAAAGAGCCAGAGAGAGCTCCAGTTGAGACAGTTACCCCAAAGAGGAGGGTTACAGTTGAGAAAAAGGGGAAGCAAGCAGCGGGTGTGAGCAAAGAAAAAATACATGCACTGGATCAGGACACCGCAGATGCTTCGATGGATGTGATTAAAGGTACCATTCTAATCTTTAATTTAGAAGCATTGGTATTATTTGATCCTGGTGCCACGCATTCCTTCATATCGCCTTCCTTTCCACATAAATTGTTGAAGCATGTGAAGCCTACATTGTTGGATAAAATGTTGATGATTTCCACACTCATGAACAATAGTCAATTAACTAAGTATGTATATAGGGATTGTAAGTTGAAGGTAGAGGGAAAGGAAATGACAGCCGATTAATTTTATTGAATATGAATGATTTTGATGTAATATTGAGAATGGATTGGTTGGCTGCCAATCATGTTATTATAGATTGTCATGCCAAGACATTAATGTTTTCAGGATTAGACAATCTTATTGTAAACTTTGATGAAAATAAATGAAAGAACATAATTACTATAAATGAAAAGAGTACGATTTTATTTAATCTACCGGAGAGATGAAATTATTTGTTTATGTTGAATGTTGATGTGATGACTTGTGATACTAAAGGTGGAAAGAATGATGTGAAGGGTTCATTGCATACGTGGTTGACATAGATAAGGCACACCCGGAATTGAGAGACATACCAGTGATTGCAAAATTTCTTGATGCCTTTTCGAACGATTTACCAGGGCTACCACCTGAAAGGGAAATGGAATTTTGCATAAAGTTAGTGCTTGGTACCGAGCCGATATCTAAACCACTGTATAGAATGGCTCCGATTGAGTTGAAAGAGCTAAAGAAACAACTGCAAGAGTTGCTAGAGAAGGGGTTTATTAGACCAAGTGTCTCACCTTGGGGAGCTTCGATTTTGTTTGTAAGGAAGAAGGATGGGAGCTTTCGACTGTATATAGATTACCAGTTGTTGAATAAGGCCACCATTGAGAAGAAGTACCCCCTTCCACGAATTGATGATTTGTTGAATCAACTTCGAGGAGCACAAGTCTTTTCTAAGATAGATCTGCGGTTAAGGTACCATCAGTTGAGGATACGGAGTGGAGATGTACCCAAGACAGCATTTCGTACCCGTTATGGCCAATACAAGTTTTTGTTTATGCCATTCTGATTGACGAATGCCCCCGCAGCATTTATGGCACTGATGAATGATATGTTTAAGCCATACCTGGACAAGTTTATGATTGTGTTTATAGATAACATATTGGTTTATTCCAAGTCCAGGGAAGATTTGAGGAGCACTTAAGGATAGTTCTGCAGACCCTCCAAGAGAAAGAATTATATGCCAAACTCAGCAAGTGTAACTTTTGGTTATAGCAGATCTCATTTTTGGGTCATGTTGTATCGAAGGATGGGGTATCAGTGGATCCATCCAAGATAGAGGCAGTTCTACAGTGGAAACAGCCCAAGATAGTTACTGAGATCAGAAGTTTTCTGGGATTGGTAGGGTATTATCAAAGATTGGTAGACGGTTTCTCCAGACTAGTTGCTCTGTTGACACGCCTCACACGTAAGGATGTTAAGTTTTGTATGGGATAAGGCATGTAAGAGGAGTTTTAAGGAGCTTAAGCGTCGATTGACAACTGCTCTGGTTCTCACCATTCCTACCGGTTCAGGAGGCTTCTCGGTGTATACAGATGCATCACACCAGGGACTGGGCTGTGTACTTATGTACGATGGGAAGGTAGTTGCCTATGAATCTAGATAGTTGAAAGATCATGATAGGAACTACCCCACACATGATTTGGAGTTGGCGGCCGTAGTGGTTGCTTTGAAAATATGGTGCCACTATCTCTATAGTGAGAAATTTTAGGTTTTTACAGATAATAAGAGCCTTAAGTACCTGTTCTCGCAGAAAGAGTTAAATATGAGACAAAGAAGGTGGCTCAAACTCCTTAAGGATTATGATTGTGAGATCACGTACCACCCGAGTAAGGCAAATGTAGTTGCCGATGCTTTGAGTAGGAAGAACCTAGGGTTGGTGTCATATATGATGGTACGAGAACATGAGTTATTGGAATAATTTGAGAACCTCATTTTGGATGTAACCCCTACCTGGATTAGAGAGATTGGATATCATAGCTAGTATGAGATTAGAGCCAGAGTTGATTGGCCGTATTCGACAGGCTCAGCAAAGCGATCGATAGTGTATCGATTGGTTGAGTCGATACAGGCAAGTGTGGGTATTAATATTGAGCTGAGTATAGATGGCTTATTGAGGTTCAGAGGCAGAGTATGTGTTCCTGAGAATCCTGAGATCAGGAGACTGATTTTATCAGAGGCTCACTCATCGAAGTATACGATACATCCGAAGAGTACCAAGATGTATCAAAACTTTTGAAAAGTTTATTGGTGGTCTAGAATAAAAAGAGACATTGCAAAATATGTCGCTAAGTGTCTCGTTTGTCAGCATGTGAAGGTAGAGCATCAGAAGCCTACAGGATTATTACAGCGTCTACCGATACTGACATGGTAGTGGGAGCATGTCACAATGGATTTTGTGATGGTATTGCTGAGGACCCGCAGAGGTCATGATGTCATATGGGTTATTGTGGATCGGTTGACTAAGTCAGCCCAATTCTTAGCTATGAGAGCTACCGATACTCTGAGTCAAGGAACCCAAAAGGGACGAGCAAGGTCATGAAGGGCTAGGACCTGACATTAATTAATTTAGGGAACCCAAAAGGGGCGTTAAAGGCCATGAGGGGCTAGGACCTGACATTTAAAAATACTCCCACGTGCACTTGAGACTATATCGGTTACACATTTCTTTGGGGTAGATAAGACCTACGGCTGGCACCCCAACCATGATATGGATCCGCGGAGTTTGTTGTACCATGTATATCACTTAGAGTACGCTGTATCGCGTGGTGGTTACGTGATTTGAAAAGTTTGGCGAAGAATTAACCCACCTTCGTTTCAGCATGATACCTCGCACACCGAGATCCGTGTGGTCTGGGATGATTTATGACATAGTTAGCCAACATAGTCTTTGAGATATAGTGACTTGTCTCACATAATATTACTTAATACCACATAGTTTTTATACATGAGTGTGATTGTAATTTGTTTAGGGTAGACCATAGGGAGTGGTCGAGCCTTGTGGGATTTATGATTTAAAGAAATGATAATTTGATTTATGATGAGATGTGCTGGAATTTGATAAAGAGATTTGTGATGAGATGTGATGTGATTTAAAAAGGATGTTTCTTAAATGAATTTCCCTTTGTGATGAGATTTAATGAGAATGAGCATGAGATGGTTTTACATGTTGATATTTCCATGTTTTATGCCTATTTACATGATTTTCAATACATGATATATGTATATACATGTGGCATAGTTTTATTTCCTCATGCTCTGATTATAAACGGTTTATGCATAACACTATCAGCATGTAGATATGGTAGTTATCTATCATGCTTGCATTATTGCCTTACTAAGCATGTAGTCGCTCATCCCTCTCTACTTTTCCCTCTCTACAGAGCATACATAGCAGCCCAGTGAGGACTGAGGCGTTGTATTTTGGACATCCGCTGCTTCCATCGCCAAAAGGTATACACACAGGGATTCTTTGTATATCTAAACATGTAAAGGCGCAATAGTCATTTTGTATTGTAATGTGGGGGATGTAAAAGTTAGAAAATGTGTCATATATAAGTGTATAACTTAACTTTCAAATTAATGACACTTCTTTTGATTAATTTGAGAATGAATGATAAGTGATGATTATTATTGACTCACAACCCAACTGTGTAGTGGTGAGTTTGTTCACGACTGGGTAAGGAAAGGAAAAATGCGAAAAATTTATAGTGATTTTCGATTGAAAAGGATAAAAAGGGTCGTGATATAGCATATCTTGCAACTGCTTCCTTAATTCCTCTAGCTCAACTGAAGCCATCCTGTATGGTGGTTTGGATATTGGCTCTGTTCTAGGTGTCAAATTTATACCAAATTTCATTTCTCTATCCGGTGACAATCCCGATAAATCGTCTAGAAAGACATCAGAAAATTCTCTAACCACTGGAATGTCATCTATATCCGGATGTGTTTTCTTCAAGTCCACCACATGAGCAATAAAACCTTCAAAATAGCATTCATATCATTTATGTACCAATGCACTTTACTTGCTTCAAAATCAGAATCTCATTACTTCTCACAAAATTTTACAACAAGTTTCTAGGGTAGGGAAAATGTAACAGACTTAGAGTGACAGTCTATGACAGCATGATTGGAAGATAACCAATCCATTCTCAAGATTACATCGAAATCATACATATTCAACAAAATCAAATTGGTTGTCGCACGCTTATCTCTTACCCTCACTTTACAATCTTTATATACTTGTTCAGCAAATTGACTAACTCTTATTGGAATACTTATTAATAAAGTCTCATTTAAGTATGTGGATTCTACAAGACTTGTCAACTTTGATGCACATGCAAGTGATATAAAGGAATGCATAGCACCAGTATCAAACAAAGCTATAACTTCCAAGTTAAAAATCAAGATTGTACCTTTTATCACCTCAGAAGAGGTATCTACTGATGCCTAGTCTATCGCATATACTCTTGCTTGACCCATAACTTGCTTCCCTTTTTTCTTCAGCTATGGCTCTCTTCCTTGCAAGAGGTGTAACTGTAGGAACTTTTTCTGGCTCCTTACCCCTCCGTGGGACTACCTCAACTGCTTCTGGACAATCCCTTGCATAGTGCCCAAGCCTACCACATCTGAAACATCGTGCCCCCTGAAAATAACTGGGCCTACCACCATGATATCGGCTACATATTCTATACTGATTAGTAATCAATCGGGGTCCACCAATCACAATACCTCTAGCTGGTGCCTGAGTCGGATGCATAAAAGGTCCAACAGCCTTCTTTTGTGACTCATCTGCCTTTCTCTGACGCTTACTCATAGTTTTCTGTCCAAATCTAGCATTCTTGCCATCTCTCAGTTTCCTCGGACCCTTGTCTTTACCCCAACTGAACTCTGAAATTTGCAAGTTATTGTCCTGCTCACACAACTGGGCCCACCGCACAACCTCTCTATATGTAGTGACATCAAACGGGGCTAACTTAGCTCGAATCGAAGGCCTCGGTCCATCCACAAATCTGCGGACCCTAATAGCTTCACTCTTGATAGAGTCTGAATGAGGTGAATCATGACTCGTACTCATCCACTGTTTGATTCCCTTGAGTCAGATTCAAAAACTTCATTTGTAACCTACGTCAAGCAGTATCTGGGATTAGGGGTGTAATCGAGTCGAGCTGAGCCGATACAGTGAGGTGCTCGAGCTCGAGCTCGACTCGAAACTCGGTGCTCGATACTCGACTCGAGCTCGATCGAACCTTATTTTTTAAGCTCGAGCTCGGCTCGAGATCGAATTCGAGCTACTCAAACTCGCTCGATTAGACTCGATTATATAAGTTCGATATTTTGCTCGAACTCGATTAGGCTCGATTAGGCTCGAATCATTATATAAATATTATTATATTATTAAAATATATAAAAACTCGAGACTCGATTAGGCTCACGAGCAACTTGAATCGGGTATCTAAGTGCTCGAATTCGACTCGCTCGATAGCTTAAGTAGCTCGAGGTCGAGCTCAACTCGACTAAAATCAAGCCGAATTCGAGTTTTACTTGAGTCGAGCCTGAGTAGCTTACGAGCACCACTGTATCGTTCACACCCCTATCTAGGATGTATTGTTCTATGAACGCACCCAAAAACATATCCCATGTGAAAGCCATACCCTGAGCTCTCAACATAGGCATGGTGGACTTCCACCAGTGCTCTGCTTCGCCTCTCAGCACAAAGGCCGTAAGCGTTATTCTCTCTGTAGCCGAACATCTACAAAAATCAAACAGTTTCTCCATCTAACTTATCCAGTCCTCAGCCACTGTTGGATCCTTTACCCCGCTAAAAGAATGAGGCTTAAAATCCATAAAATGCATCAATCTCTCTATATCACAATCATATCCATGCCCCAAATCATCATCATCATAATGTTGTGGGGCTACTGGGGGAGGTACTGGTCAAATAGGGGGATCTTGTGGCCTAACCTGTTCAAGTTATGCAGGTGCAGCATTCTCAGGTTCAGGTGCAACTGCTGGGGGATTCGGTGCAGTCTGTCCCACTGTACCAGGTATACCCTCAAACCAAGCCAAAATCTTACCCATCATGATCATCACCGTACGCATATCTTCCTCTAATCAGGCTACCTGAGGATTGAAAGCCTCTATCTGTTCCTAGGGCTCATGACTAGAGGACGATCAACTGTGCCTCTTAGTCCTATCGTTTCACCCCCGAGCTCTCGAGCTCTCTCCCCTCTTGTGGTGTCTCTCAGACATATCTCACAAGCCTGTTAACTTTCCTGCATTTATAACAAACTTTTAATTCACTACCAGCTCCGTATACACATTTGTATCTAAATATCGCATAGTAACTTGGGGATGTATCTTTCTTAGTTCTAAACATCGACTCACATCAGACCTACCAAGCTCTGATACCAATTTTGTCACACCTCACTTCCGGGTGCCCTTTATCCACACATATACTACTAACGGTTGGACTGTAAATCAATATAATTACTAAATTTCATACACTTATAGCGGAAAAATTTAAAACTTTAATTCACACGCTCCCAGGCGTGTGTAAATATTCAAAATCAATTGTATAATAATTTATCTTTACATAACATCCTCATACAACTGTTCACATTTTCAATTCATAACTGTGCGATACATTATAATAAATACAAAATGCTCATGTGTATACAAATCTTTATACCTTTGCAACTGGTGGGAGCTGTCCAACACAAACAGGGATCTAGAGATCATCGCACGGCTCTACTTCTCAGTATCTTGAGGGAAAAAAATAGTGGGATAAGCAAATCACATCTTAGTAAGGAAAAGGATGCTAACATGTAGATATTGTACTACCTACATAGCCCATGCATGAAATAACAAAATCATGTTTCAATATATATGGAAATATCACTAGTAAATGCATTTAAACATGCTTCTCACATAAGCATTTTCATAAAAACTAATATTCAATACTTCCATTTAAAAACATGTCATAAAACAATGCTATCATAGCACAAGCATTCAAATCAAGAGATTTATCAAATCACAATATCTCTTTGCTTTTCTCAAATAATTTTTTTCATCAAATCTCTTTCTTTTCTGAGTTTCTCAATTTCTCTTATCTTTGAGACAGGCATGGAATTCTCGACAAACTAATATCCACGACATATGACCATAGTCAGTTATCTCAGGTCTCACTGATCAGGTGTGCACGGGGCATCACTTGCCTGAAGGGGGATGGGTCAGTCCTACCTTTCGGCTTATCTCAATCAACATCATCTCCCTCATCATATCACATATAGTCACGGTACAATGTACGCCATGTTTCATCTACATGATACTCGTACTCATGTGCACCCAGCACGGTACATAGTATTCCAACGGACAACTACACAGTTCAACGTACAACCGTAAACCTGGTCCATCCACCCAACTCTGATGGACTCATCATCTTGAACCATGTCTCATATACCAGGCGAGCAAATCAACGTTACACACAGTCATCGCAAGGCTCTAGCGCGGTATCTCTTAGTGCGAGCAATAGCTTCTAGCATTGTATCATCTCAACTCAGTAAAAACTGGTGCGAGCAATGCTCCAGCACTTCTCTCAAAAATCATCGTGCGAGTTAAACTCCAGCACGGCACATCAAAAACATAGAAACATGTGTGAGTTAAAACTCCAGCACATTATCATTATAAAACCACGTGAGTCATGCTCCAGCACGGTTTATCAAAACATGAAAATATATGTGAGTAAAACTCCAGCATAATCAAAATCATCAAGACAGGTGTGAGCTATGCTCCAACACCGATTCACATCCCAAATTCGATATGTGGCTATTTTCTCTTTTAAAAACTCAAAACATGATCATTTACGTAGCATTTCGTCCCATGCTAAATATGTAAAGCTAGCCAACCTACCCATCATCATTTCTCGATCTAAAAATCAACACATAGTTGAGAAAACATAAAAAACATCGTATAGATGTAAAAGCATTAAAAACATGCATGTCAGGCTGTTTTCCTTCTCACATCCCATTTTCACAATATATATACCATAATACATTCCATGATCTCATATCATCTCATAGCTCAATAGCTAAACGTACTATTACTAGCGTCATATCTACTAAAATTATTGTAAAATACGTATAAATACCTTTATCGCTAACATACAGTCCCTTACCTCGAATCGCGCTTGTATTCCCTTCGTCTCGTTTGCACCGTTCGCGCTCCGGGTTAATTGTGTTCCACGTATTTCAATCTACACGTGTAAATCATTAAGTTATTTTCCTTTCTTTCTTCTAAACCTCCACATTATCATTTATTTATCTATTCATACTTCCCAATCCTTAAAATCATATCTCACATTTCCCACTAGTATCATTATATCCTCTCTTAAGTCTTTCATCATTTTTTCATGGATTTTCCTTCATAAATTCCTCTTAATATTACTCACTCATCACTACAATCATTCCTACCAATATTTCACATACCATTCAACCCAATAAATGTCTAGTAATCTTATATTTTAGGCTTGAAGGTTGAAGAGCTTACCTAACTTAGTCTTTTTGCTTAGCCCAAACTTGTGGTAGCAAAAACTCCTTCTCTTGGTCACACCAATGTGTAATTTTTAGGTATGTTGTTCTCCTTGCTTCAAAGAACAACTTTCCCTTCTTAAGTTTCTTCAGATTCTAGCTGAAATGTAGTGATATTTAGAGTGAGAAGGCTTGATTTCTTAGAGAGAAAATGACAGATGCGGGTTTGATGGGGAAGAAATCTGAGTTTTTAGCTTAATCTCATGCTTCTTTTATAGATGCCGACACATGAGATCGATCTGGCCCTTGTGGAGATCGATCTCTGCATGGTTTGGTAATCTCTTTTACCAAATCGATCTGCTTTCATGATGAGATCGATCTGTTTGCTAGCAAAATCCTTCACGGAGATCGATCTGTTGCTTAAGGGAGATCGATCTCTTCTTAGCCGAGACTTAAGGAGATCGATCTGTGCCTTATGAAAGATCGATTCCTTCCAGACAGAGACTTAAGGAGATCGATCTTCCTTCCCTATGAGATCGATATGCCCTATTGTATTTCACTAATTCATGGCATTTCATGAGAGGGGATCGATCTCTCTTTCATATGAGATCGATCTCTTATCCCCTGCACCCCCATTTCTACATTTTTCTACAGATTTTTCAATGCATACTCATCCTCATTTACTTCATACCTAAATTTAAAATCCATGCACAATTAACGTACAATGACATCCCTTCCCTATAGTTCATAGGTAATAAAACTTGTGCACACAACTTAAAATCATGGATGTTTCATTAAATCTCATAATTCCTTACATCCTTTATTATTTATAAACTAGTAACAATGTACATATACATATACATATATACATCATAGCCTCTTAAGATATCCTTGTAGCATTACAGGTATTACACCAACAATTCTCAAATACTCTGCAAACCATCTAGTCCATAGTACCCAATCAGTTTTGAGCATACATGTAAAATCCACAACTTTCTTATACCTAATTATAAGTTAACAAAGTGAAATTATTGATTAAAGATGACAATGTATGTTCATTGTAGGATTCGAGGAGTAAAATAGATCAAAAAGTTAAGAATGAATATGGAGCAAAATTGTTGGAGGGTGAGAATTTAAGTTCAAGCATGTCAATACACTTAGAATTATATTATGCCCTAACCTAATTAATATTCAAGTTCAATTCCTACAACTTCGTAGAAATCAAGAATTAAACTAAGTAGAATTAGTAAAAATCCTATAAGTTAACAAATTAAATCTAATAAATAAATAAATAAATTGATACAAGTTTAATACTTTACGTTAAGCATAAATTGAGAGAAAGAAATCAAGGAAAAAATGCAAAGAATGGATGAGAAACTAAATGAAGAAATCTGTTTAGGATTTTAGAATGAAACCGAATGCATGCATGCATGAAGAAAATGGTTGGAATGTAATCCCATTTTAATGGATTAAATACTTAACACCACTAGGCATCTTAGAAGACATAATACACCATAAAAGGAAGACAAAAAAGTCTTGGTGAAATAAGGCACGCAAAAGGCAGCAATGAAGGTTGATTTTGGAAAAAAAAATCAGCAACTGAAGCTCACTTAGTCCTGCTCATACTAACCCCTACTAAGTGATCTTAAATAAAGTATACTTTAAACCCTTATTTATGTCATTCCTTAACCTATTGTATGGGGTATAATTCAACTCAAAATGGAGGGAAGAAAACGGCAAGCATGGATTGGAAATAATTAAGCAAACGTAGGCCACACAAGATAGTCGAATTTTTGTAACGTTCCATTTCAACAGAAAATGGATTAAATTTTTTTTTCTTACCAATATTTGTTTACGATCAGTGTAGCACCTAATCGCTTTCGTTGGTCTTATTAATCAACTCTGATAAGTATCCTTTAATCAGGGCCCCATTCATAAATTTGTGATGTGACAAACCATGCATTTCATACGTACAACATATCATAAAATCATAAGTAAATTCATCCATTACTTGTTCCTTAAAAGAATACAATCAACTCAGCTTAATCGTTTCATTACACATCCTTATAGGTCATTATTGATATCTAATACAGCCCTAAAACTACATTTGATACCTATTATAACTTATTATTACATCCAAAAATATGCATGAACTCCGCATGAACAATATTTGATATATAAACTAAGATATATAGTTGTGTATATACCTTCAAAAGAAAGGAACTAGGCGGCAGGATGATGCTCGCCTAACCTGCCCCAATTTCAATCAGATTCATCCAATTTAATTTTCACGACTGACAACTGAACTTGCACTGTGATCTAATGGCAACATTCTCTTTGGAATGTTATGGCCACCCATTTTTCACTATATGGTTCTTGATGTTTCAAGATTAAACCAATAAAACACAAGAAATCCAGGACAAACAATTTTGTTTCTCAATAGGCCAGTTATTTAATAATCTGTATATGAAGTATTTATCTTCCCTTAAATCATTTCATCACCTCAAATCAAACACAGCATTAGAAAAAAAAATTCACACAACAAAATAAAACAGAAACACCAAATAGAAAAGCATTAGCACAAAATTTATAACATGACATTGGGTCATCACAAAGTTGACACTGAAGTCTAATAATCCTAAATGACGTTGTAAATTTAAAAAAGCACTTGTGAAATTCTAATGAAAGCAAATACCTTAAAAACCTTCATTCAGTCAACACTCTGCATAATGTCATCTGCAGTAAACTTAGAACCATTATTAGTCGCAGCCTTGCCTTCGCCTTCCTATTTAACAAACGTTTTTGGTCCTTATCCAGCCTCAGCTTCATAATCAAAACCTTCAAAGGGTTGATTCCCACATTAACAATGCAACCATTAACTTTCTCACGAGTGATTCGCTTAATGTGGATGACCCATTTGTGACAGTAAACTTAAACCACTTTCCCTTCACGGCCTTTGTAAGTTCCGTGGACAACTTAGCATGGATCGGACGTTGTATTTAGAGTGGAAGTCAAAGGAAAGTGGCACACTCATTAGGATGCGGTGAACGCTTGATGGCACCGTAAAATAGGCTTTACGATTCTCGCGTCGAGAAGGGGAGACATGATGGTTATACTTCATTTTGGCTTTTTTTAGGGGTTTTCTACTTTTTCACTGGAGGATGAAACGAAAAGTAAGGTTTTGGGAAATTTTAAGGGTAAACGATGAGAGAGAGTGACTAGGGTTTTGTTTTAGTGTTTTGGGCTGGGTTTATCCACTTTGGACTTTTTATTGCTAAAAAAATGAAAGGGATTTGGGATTCAATTCTTGGGTGAGCAAATGATCAATTTGGTTTTTATGAAAAATCGATTTAATCAATCATTTGTATGGAATCAATTGAATCAATGGAACAAAGAAAGAAAATCAACAAAAAATTGAATCGAGGGTCGAGTGACGGGAAAGAGATGAGAGAGGCAAACTTGTGGTAGTGGAGGGTCGTAGGCCCATGAGGGGTGAGGGGAAGCAGGATGCAAGATGTGGGTGGTTCGGGTTTGGATGAAAGGGGCTAGATCGGATTCTAATAAAAGGGATTTGGGTATTTTGGGCATTTTAGGATTTAGGTATTTGGACTTCTAGGATTTGAGTATAAGAAATAAAATATTATTTTATTTATTAAATAGGTCTCGTAGTCCGTGCAAATTTAAAATTTGTAACCAAAAACCAATCGCCTAATCCAATAAAATCAAAAGTCTAATCGTAAAGATTGATAAGACAACAAAATTGATCCGAATTAACTATTTTGCTTTAAATGCGGTCGATGTTGTCCAATTCAACCAACAAATGCCAATCCTAATTGCTATAATGCTATCATCTCCTTTCATCTCCTTTGGTACTCTCCTCTGGTAATGAAAAAAGTAAACATTAAAATTCGAAATTTAGATTAGTAAAATTTTTACGTTTTAGAGATATAAAATATGATCATTTAAATTAATATTCAAAGTCATTGTGTAATTGACCAATTCAATTCCAACCATCTTTCCTCCAAAAAAAAAAAAGTAAAATTTTTAACATTATATTTATATTTATATTATAAGCATAATAAAAGTAATACTTTATTAAGCTATTATCTGGCACATAACCACATATAAATTGTTAAAAGTTACATATATATGCGCGGAGAAAATACTCTTTTTTTTGCAATTATATATTTATATATTATCAAAGAAAAAAAACCTTCATTAATCTGTAACATGGGTATTACATACAAATGATGGTAATCTATTCTCCCACACAATTTGTCTACCTATTTCACAGTTCACGTGGTAAAGATTTAGCTTTTTCTCTTGACATGGGCAAACAGACAACTAGAACAAAGAGAAAATAAATCCAAAATGTCTAAAACAATACCAGTACCCCTACGAATTTGAATAATCACCCGTTAATATTTCCGCAATTGCTAACTGAGCATCACATTGTCTAATAAGAACATCAATCTCAATCTCTCTGCATAAAGAGGATATGCCACCTGAGAGGGACCCTCGAGTTCTTGATTATTCCTAACCATCAATCGGAGGCCTGCCAGATCCTCTCTCGCATCATAAGAGGCATCCCTATTCACTTTCAATTTTTTCCCAGGTCATATCGCATCCACCTCTGCACAGTTTCAGTCCTTCCAGCCTGCAGGCTATCCAACAGGAAACACAACTGAAATCATGCAAACATTTGTTTTTATTGGACCACATAAGCCAAAAACTACTAAGGCAACAATCCAATTGACCTACTTGCACCGCTTGCTACCCTCTTTAAGAGATTCCCTTCATCCTATTTCTCCTTACTAAAGAAAGGAGTTCAAATGATCGCTATAAAAGAATATTGATTCATGTGATAGAATTAATCAAACATAGAACCTAATTCTTTATTTTAGCCAAAAATATATATATTGCATTTTGCTAGTACAACAGAAATGTTACAACACTGAAACCAAACGTAGGTTGGTTTATAATCTCTTGCTGTAAATTTTGCTGCATAAATATCACAAAGCTAAGCAGCTGTTCTCACTTGCAGCAGATGATTCACCAAGAAACTCTGACCTCAACTGCATCAGCAGCCTGCCTAGATAATTCAGGCCTTCACCTTCCCTGCCACCACCCCAGAATAGATCATGAGGTGAAGCTTCAACTAAAACCGATCCGGCAGTCGAGAGCAGCATTGTGTTCAAGTGAGGATATACCGAGAACTTGCATTTCAGTGCCCTATACATAACATCAATCTTGACACTTTCCCAATCAGATCTTACCTGCATTGCATTGCAGACACTACCTCAATTAGGCTTCGCTCCTATGTTGAAGTGAAAATACAACATATAGATTTCAATCCAAGAAAACTGTAACTTCCAAGGCTCCAGATTTGTCTACACATCAAAAAGCAATCTAGTGCACAAAGCTCTTGTATTGTGGAGTTCAGATGTCACCAGACACATACGCAGCCTTAACCATACTCTGCAAGAGGTTGTTTCCATGTCCCGAACCTTTTTTATTTAAGGTTAAACTATTAGATATGGTAGGTATAAGCTGAACAAAAAATTATATCAACTATTTTTATTTGGAGTAACTTTTCTTTTTCTGAATTTTGCAGCACACAAATTTCTATACCGTCTGTCTAGAGGATGGAATCATCATGGAAACAAAATAACAATCCAATCAAACTAAAACAAGGAATTTAGGCCCTCTAGTGGCTGATAATTTGTGGAATACCAGAACTACAAGATGTCCATAATATTGGATGCTGTACAGAAGGAATAGCATATTTGAATATCCTATGTAGACTGATTCATAGCCCACAAAATAAACACAGGCACATGCTCATGAGAGCAAGCACACAGGTACAGAAGGACAGAACAGAACAGACAACAGAAGAAGATTGACCTCAATTTAAAATAAAATAAAATAAAGTTGAAAAATAAGCCCAGATTAGCTAAATGAAAATTATATACTGAACTATAAAGTTACAATTCAACAATGAAAAACCATCTTAGATGTAAACTATTTATTATCTCAACGTCGCATGATTTAGGGCCAATTTTCTCCAAAACCATAAACCCGCTTGGGCATGCAACAGTCGTTAGTCAAAATGAAACTAGAATCTATAGGTGTCCATGTCATGATATAATATAACAAGGTTTTAAGCTCTAATAGCAACCTTAAGAACTAGACAAATGAGGACCAATCAATATACTACAAATTTTTCAGCTGAGCATACCAGATTAGGGTGTTGCCTCTGTGTTAACCTTCCCATCCGTGCTGCTTCCTCTGGACTTTTTGCCATTTTTATCTTTTCTATGCAATCCCGTGCTACGGGATTGCTGACTCCAACAAACTTGTTAGCCTAAATAAGCCAGAGAGCTTTATTGAATCTGAACAAAGCAAGGTAAGCTGTAATGGAGTTCCCAAATAAAGGGCAATTACCTGGTAATAATGCTCTACACTCAACCAAGTGACATAATTACCATCTTCATCGGGCATTTGAATTGGATGAGGAGAAAAATTTGAGAAAGCACCATAAGGATCCCATGTTTTATAGAAGAATATGATACTCAACTCAAAAGGAGAAACAGTTGGATCAATTGCAAAGGTTTCATCTTCTGAAGGGATAGTGGGTGTTGCATCTGGTATAGGCTGAAGAAATCCACTGATAAGCATATCAGGTCCAACCTGTAATCCAAATGCCAGATGCCAAAAAAAAAGGCACAAACATAAACATAAAGTCAAAAGGAGGTCCTGTATGAAAGAAAAGCCAAATGGGGCATATTATGTAAAATTCATAATAATAATAATAATAATGTTTTTGATTTTTTCCATTTAGTTTCAAATGCATTTGTGCATCTTCCAAACAACAAAACAAACAGGAAACCTAATTAGAACATAGAATAATATGAAATGCATTTTATGGCATGCTTGTAGCGAATCTCACTACAACATCTATAGAAACAGTGCTCCAATGGAAAAACATGATGGAAAATGGCAACAACCTTTGAAAGTGTATTAAAGGCATGCAACGTCTAGCTCTAAGTTTCAAGACTTAATTTGGCATGTGTCTGATGATGAGATGTCTTATTGGGAGCTTGAATAAGTTTTTCTAATTTTAGTTACTTATGTTTTAAAGTCGAGTATTTTTTTAATTTCAAAATCAATTGGAAATTCAAATTTTCTATAATTTAGGATTTTAATTTTAGTATTTTATTGAAGTAAGCTGAAAAAATATTGTTTTAATATTGTTAGTAGGGTAAGGTATTTGGATTCTTAATAGGATTAGGATTTCCCGTCCTATTAGGGCTAGGATTACTTGCTTGCCTATAAATAGGCCTTGTACTCTCTTTTAAAAGTCGAATAAATAATTACCAAAATTTCCACCAAAAGTTTGCTCTTTGGTTGTGCGACTCCTAAGAAACCCTAGGTGAGAATCTAGCTTTTCTTCTCTATTTTTTTTATTGTTCTGTCACTGTTCACATCAGCTTATTCCACCCCAAATTTCCTAAGCTTTCCTCGAAACTTCAACTCTAATCCAAGCCCTAACTAAAACCCATATTAGCTCAATATTCTATTTACCCATTCCCTTACTATTAGGCTAAAATTTACCCTAAAAACCCTAATTTAAAGACATCCCAGATTTATCCTACATCAAAACGATTAAACCTAAAATCACTCCGTTGTTGTTGCTACTTCATCCATACCCTTTACAAATAAATTTATCTTTCTTTTTTTCCTTATTTCTCTTCCTTTTTCCCTTCCGTTAAGCCAGTTTGCAACACTAATTATTGATTACCAACTATGAGAGCGGTTCCGTGTTAACCATGAATGAGACCAACAAATTCAAGGAACCATCTATACCAACAACATATAGAGTAGGCAGGAATGCGTATTATGTTTCCAGATACAATTATTTAGGCAAGAAAGGGAGAGGGGGAGGAGGATGGATGCAAATAGTTAAAATAAAACCAAGCGAAGAGTGAACAGATTTTTCAAGATGCCAACCTGCTCAAAGCAAACATCAATCAAATCCAGGGCTTGTGACATCTCAACCATCCCAAGTTCACCCACTGGAGAAGGAGCATTTTTCCCACCAATAATTTTAGGAGCAACAAATGCAAAAACCTACAACCAGAAGGCAAAAACAATAAATGAGTGACCGAGTATCATATGCAATGAAAGACTCATTGGCCCAAAAACGGATGACTCTGCATCAGAAGCAATATTTAGAATTAAATCACTATGCCCTAAGAGGTTGTGAGAATCTTTGATTCATTTAACACAGGCAAAAGCTTGCAACAGATAATTTGAAAAAAGGGCAAACATTGGTTAGTAGCAACTTATAGCAGCAGCTGGCACATAGCTGACATTCCTCAAGAATGGAGGTATCTAGATAGAGAAGTTGGGGTGTGGACTACTATTATTAGTTGAATGACCTATTGGTTTATTTTCCAGGATAAAAAAAGAACACTTAAAGCTGAAAATATATATAAATCATAATATTGGTAATGTTTATATCAAAAGAATCTGAGAAATGCCAAATAATTAACTAATAAGATTACACATTGTTTTAAATTAATCAAAGAGACAGATATCTTATAATTAGAATGACAGCAGAGGATGGTAAACTTCACTCTGAACAGATATGAAAGAGAATCAAACTTATCCTTACACTTATCTTAGAAGTTAAAAAAAAAAAAATTTCCCATAATAGCATTTCATTATGAATTTGAGTTCTATTCACCTTGTGTATTACACCTGCCGAAATAGCAGATGCAGACAGAGTCCCTCCGCACTCCCATAAAATGGAGAGGTAGCCACGGTCATGAAAATATTCCATTACATCCCTGGGGTTCAAGATGTCAAACTCCACTACTTCAACTCCTTTGGATGCAAGAAATCTTTGGAAACTCCTCCTTGCTCCCCTTTGTGTTACAACTATAGTGGACACATCAGATAGGTCCCAAAGATTTGCTTCCTTAGGAAGATCGAGTGTTTGAGACATTACAATTCGAATTGGCATATGCCCACCTCCATGTCTTGCAGTCAGTCTTGGGTCTAAATGAAAACATAAATTAGAAGATAATACAGCAACATTCTGAGCTTGATCAACCACTTTATCAGCCAAACAGGAAGGGTTGGGTATCGATGATGCTTACCATCCCTACGCACAGTATTCCCTCCAACTATAATGGCATCACTTCTACCCCGCAATTCAAAAACTCGATTTCTAGATAAGTTGCTGCTTATCCATGCTGCATGTCCACTACTTGCAGCTATTTTTCCTATTACCTCCAAGAAAGACCGTCAGAAGTGACCCATACATTTAACAGCTTGGTCAAAAAGTAAGATAATATTCTAATTCACACTTTAATTAGAGTTAAAGAAAATATGGAAGGAATAAAATAATAATTGAATTTGCTTAATGCATAATACTTACCATCAAGGGTCATGGCATACTTAAGAACAGAAAATGGAACACGAGAAGCAGCTCTATAAATCAAAGGTAAATTGACAAGGAGACATGCCTTTTGAGCTTCCTGCAATACAAAGTTCGGATATATTAAGGATTATACGGAAAGCACTGATGATTTGACAGGAAACATTACAATACAAGAACAAGTCATAATATTGATAGAACATAAAAGAAAATCAGGTGATGACACACATACAGCTACAGCAAAGTGTAATCTGTTCATGGAGCCGTGCAGTGCTGTTTGATTTCTACAATACTCATTCTAGCAAAAGTTTCTCCTGCTCACCTTCTCCTTATTCCAGCTGACATAATGTAATAGACAAATCTTCTCTAACAAACCTTTAAAGAGCGTAATCTTCTGGATACTTGCTTTGCCCTTAACAAGCAATAGTTTGCTATCTAAGTCAATGCATTCTCAACATTAAGTATCCAATTCCCTTACCTCTCTAAAAATTCTGTTTTCTAGAAGCCGTAACTCAGATCAAATTAGCAAATTGGAGACCATCCTGAAAGCTCATTCCTCATAGTTTTAAAGGAAAGACCGTTGCATGTGTTTTGTATCTGCTATTCAATTTTAAACCCTTAAAAGAGAACGACTTTATATTCTTCAATCGGTTACAGAGAATGGTATTCTCCTTTTCCTCTGACAAGGCAGAAGCATGGAGATAAAGTAGCACATTGATCAAGTTCGTACATAATCAAGAAGGAAATCACAATGATAGATAGCATACACTTATGATCCAGCAATATCAAATGTAAGCAGAGCCGTTGAAGATGGAAGGAGCTACAGGTGCAAGTCATAAGTCTTTGAATTAAAAAAAAAATACAGGATTTTGTAGTTGAGGTAAGTCGTATTATAATTAAAAGATAATAAGTGAGGAAAATGGATTAAACTTAGAGGAGAAAACAAAGAAGAAATGTGTACATTACTACTTCAATACAGAGGTGAGGCAAAAGAACCAAAAACATATAAAGAAAAAAAAATCCCCCATGCAGTTTAAAAGTTATACCTCCACAATTTTACTTTGCATATCCTCTCCAAGAACATCAACCTGCAAACCTTGACTCCTTAATGCACGTATTGCTTTGCCTCTCAGATGCAGCAGAGGATGCCTCATTCCAACAACAGCTCTTGTGATTCCTGCCTAATCCACAGAACATCAAAGATCTGGCAACTAACAGAATAATACGAAAATTAACTAACAGATAAATTCTATGTCCAAGTGAAGCTCAGCAGAAGGAAACTGCTATAAACTGATTTTTGAAATCAGAATAGTAAAAAGATAAAACATAAACAACACAGGATTAAAGCAACCAAGACTAGGAAGTTTCTAAGATTCACAGGGCCCCCAGTTTACAGATTCGTCAACCTCTTATGAAAAACCACTAATTCTGATCCTAATTTCATCTGTCAACTGTGGCTTCAGAAACAACCATAACTGGTCCAGATTTACGGAAAATGCAATCTTTTGATTTTTTTTTCTTCACCTATCACTTAGCTCTCAAGCATTCAACGTCACTTCATCTTTAAATGTAGTGGAGTTGATGGTGCACCTAAGACCTCCACATTGTCCTTATTTCAGCCTCCCCACGTCAAATTCCAAGCATTTAGCAACTTTTGGGAAAAGAAATGCAAAACAATTTAAAAGTACTAAAAGCAACAATCAAACATAGCCTTAACCTTATGAAACAACTTCTCGTAAAGAGAGAAGAACCCAATTTCAAAGGAAAAATTGAAATTCATTTACCATATAAACCCAAATTTAGAGACGAGTGTTTATACAAAAAGAAGACGCTACTTCTCAATTAATAATTAATTAAACAAAAACGAAAGGCAGTTAAAACCTGAACGAGAGCGGAGACGGCAGAGTGATCTCCATGGCAATCTCCGGGCTCCATATTAAGGTAAACAGTGGCGCCTCTACACCGTTCGCCGGCTGCCTCAACCGCCAGCACCTCCGCCGGCTTTGTGCCCTGGGCATACAGATATCCTTCCCCCGCCACCTCTCCTGAGCGTGTGGCGATCACGCATCCGAAATTCGGGTGCGGGGAGGTGAACCCCGCCGACTTGTCAGATATCTCAGCGGCGCGTCGGATGTACGATAAGTCTTGAGCGTGAGAGTGGTTGCTGACGTTGGTGGCTTTGCAAATTATCGGAGACGAGTAAGGTCCAAGCGCAAATGAGAGCGCCATTTTGCCTTCTTTCCTCGGTCTTCAAACTCTGTGTTTCTGATTCTGAATATGTGACTGATTTTGTACTGAGAGGAGATTAGGAATTAGCAGTAAACATTTGTTGTCGTTGAATGAATAGAAATTGAACTTGGGCTTATGAGATGGGCTTCTTCCCCATATACCCAAAAAGAGAACAGTTTTGATTGAAAGAAAAATTTTTGTTAGAAACCCTAAATCCGGAGAACACCACCTCCTTTGTTGTGAGACTAGCATATAAATTTATGCGCCCTTCACTCTTTTCTTTTGAGTTCTCTGCTGAATCTGCTCTAACCATAGCACAGCTATTGCCTCTGGACTTCACATTATTTGTATTTTTTTTTTTCTCCTGCTATCATGTTAATATCTTGCTTGTCACCTGCTGAAATTCAGAAAAGTTGTTCAGACCTAATTTAGATTGTAGACTAATAGTTTTCGTAAACCCGGCATTTTACACTATCACTACTTCGTATGACATGAACAATGTTCTGTTTTTGGTGGTAGTCATGAATATTGGTGTCCATTCCATTACTAAGAATCCTGCCTCTGGGATCTCCTCCAATAAACAGGCTAAGACCATGCAAGAGCCTGGTAATGAAGTACTAAAAGTTAGAGGCAAGTGCCCTGAGCCTAACAGCTGTCTTCTCCCAAAATTCAAAACATGGAACTAATAAAATAGACCCCTTGCCAACAGCTGTTTTGTGAGAAGGCTGTTCAAGCTGTTCTTGCACATGGTTACCGCTTTAAATGGATTGAGGATGAAGTGAATTGGGCTATACTTTTCCTATCTAAAAGATAGTGCCAAACCTAACCTAATTCTGCAGCTACTATGGAGGCTGAACTTTTGAAGCTACACCAGAAAATGAAAGAAAAGGTTAAATGTGATTTTGAGAAGGTTTCAAGTAGGATTTGTTTGACTGCTGATTTTTGGACGTCATGCTTAAAACGAGATTTTCTTTGCATCTCTGCACATTTTGTGAATGAGGACTGGATGTTAAATAGCAAAGTCTTGAATTCTTCTGTTGCTCCATTCCCAAACTTTGCGAATGATTTATGTGATGGAATTTATAGTATATTGAAAGAATGGGCAATTGAGATCAAGATTTTCTCTCTTACCATTGACAATGCATGCAGCATGGTTAATATGCAAGAGATGCTGTGTGAGCAACTTAAACTACAAGATACTTTGTTGTGCCAAGGTAAATTTATTCATATCACATCTTGTGCTCATATCTTTGATCTTACTGTTGAAGATTGTTTGAAATAAAATCGATGATACTGTGAATAAAATAAGGGAGAGTGTGAAATATGTTGGTAGATCAGAACCAGTGTTTCATAAATGTCTGAAGATTTGGGTTTAGAAGATTCGAAAGGGTTGTGGTTGGATGTACTGAATAGATGGAACTCTACTTAATTGATTCTTGAGAGGGCATTTTATTATCAAAATGCCTTTTCAATGTTAAATATAGTAGATACAAATTACACTTGTTGTCCAACAGCTGCAGAGTGGACTATGATTGAACAGGCTCACAAGCTCTTGAAGCCTTTCTATGAGATGGCCAAGCTTTTTTCTGGAGTCAATTATCCTGCTTCTGACATTTATTTCCAAATGATGTGGAGCATTAATTTAAGTATTGACAAGGGGATTCAAAGCAAGGTAAGTTAAATTCAAGGAATGGCAAAAAACAGAAGGAAAACTCTGACAAAAATTGGAATGATTGTGGTCCACTGATATCTTTTGCAGTCATCCTTGATTCTCGCTTCAAGTTGCAATATGTGAAATTTTGTTTAAAAGAATCGGGTAAATCTTATACTGAAACGTGGATGCATGTCTATGACAAGCTAAAGATACTTTTTAAGGTTAATGAAAATAAGTATCCACATGAAGTTGGGAGATGTGATGGCGATAGCGTTCAAACAGAACTTGATGAGCATATTAGTGTAAGTGCAATATTTAGTTATAATCCTTTAATTGCTTAAATAGTGGTTAGTTGGGAATTTAGTATAACCTTTAATCCAATTGCAAATTGCCAGTTAAAGATTTTTGTTTATGACTTTTATTTGTGCCATTCTAGGAATTCCAGCGCCTTTACCCTGGAGTTTCTGATTGAAGTAAGTAGCAGCTAGATCAATATTTGGAACCTTGACTTGACATCATTTGCTAATAAATGTTCTCAATTACGGGAAAGAAAATCAAGGTCAACATCCTGCGCTTTCTATAATGGTTAAGGATATATTGAGTATTTCTATCACCATAATTGCTTTGAAATCATCATTTAGTATTGGTCATAAAGTTGTAAACTGATGGACAAATTATATCATCATCATCATCAGAGCCTTTATCCCAATATTAGGGTAGGTTGTATGAATTAATGTATAAATTCACACTAAGTCGTCAGCATGAATTCTCATCCTCTACTTATTTCTATCTAATACAATATATTCTTCTAACTTTTGTTTCGTCATTTTTTTCTGGATTATTTCCTTCCAAGTCATTTTCAGTCTTCCCCTAGTCTTGATTTTTTTTACATTATTCATATCCTCCACTCTTCTAACTGAAGTGTCCACAGGTCTACGTCGTATGTATCCAATCAACGTAAACGACTTTCACTCATCTTCGATAGATGTCACTCCAACTTTTTTTGTGAATGTCCTCTTTTCTCATATATCCACGCATCTATCGCGACATTCGCATTTCCACTACATTCATCTTTTGTGTATGCACTTCTTTAGTTGTCCAACATTCTTTATCATAGAGTAATGTAGGTTTAACAACTGTCTTGTAAAACTTGTCTTTCAACTTTATAAGAGTTTCTTTGTCACTCAACACACTTGTAGCGCTTCTCTGCTTGCTCTAACCAGCTTATATCTTATGGGTCACATCACCATCATTTTCTTCATCCATATGAACGATTGACCCGAAATATATAAAATGATCCTACTTAGGGATCGCTACCCCATCTAGAATCACTATATTTGTATATTCCTCTTAGTTTGGACTGAATTTACACTCAATTTATTCGGTCTTTGCTCTGCTTAATTTAAATCCTCTTGACTCTAACGTTTGTCTTCACAGTTCTAATTGAGTATTAACTTCTACACTAATCTCAGCATAGAAGACAATATCATCTGCAAATATCATACACCAAAGTACGTTATTCTGGATGGATTTTGTCAGCTCGTTCATTACTGTAGCGAACAAAAATAAACTTAACGCCAACTCTCGATATAGCCCAACTGTGATAGAAAATTTACTTGTTTGCCCCCATACTTCCTCACGTGTGTTCTTCTATCTCTATACATCTCCTTAACTATTTTAGTATATTTCACCGGGATTCTTTTCTTTATGAAAGACCACCATAAAACTTCTCTAAGCACTTTATCATATATTTTCTCATAGTCTATAAAAACCATATAAATATCTTTCTCTTGTATTCGAGAATGCTACACAAGTTGTCTAAGCAAGTGTATCGCTTCTATAGCTGACTAATCAAGCATAAAACCAAATTGGTTCTATGATATCTCTATATTCTTCCTTAATTTTCGTTTTATCACTTTTTCTCATAATTTTATTATGTAACTTATTAGTTTTATGCATCGATAGTTAAAACAACTTTGAATATTTCTTTTATTCTTATAAAGAAGTATCAATGCACTCTTTTTTCATTCTTCAAACATCTTGTTAGTGCGTCAAATCTTATTAAAAAGATTTGTCAATCACTTAACTCCGACCTCTCATGACATTTTCAAACTTCAATTGGAATGTTATCAGGCCCAAGAGTTTTTCTTATCATCATCCTCTTAAGTGTCTTATTTGTCTCTATCTCTTTGATTCTTCGCGTAAAGTATTAGTGCAAATCATCAAAAAACACTGAGATACTGTTCACAATTTAATTTTGTCCGTCGTTAAATAACTTATTAAAATAATCACGTCACAATTCTTTAATATCATAGATGAACAAATTATATCCGACCTAAAAGTGCACAAGCCCTTATAACTACTCGTATCTGGTCATATGGATACGAGGGTAAGATAGTTCATTTCACTTCCTTTGGACCATATAAAAGTACTGCTTTCTTGTCTAGATCTTTTATTTGCGGAAGCGCACATCAGACTATTCAAATGATTGCTTGATTAAACCATTTATCTATTAGGTCATGTAGATGGGGAAGAGGAGAACAGGGATACAGTTAGAGTGGAAGCTTCTTCTTTTTTTTTGGCTTGCTTGCGTTGGTGAATTCATGGATGAACAAGTTAAATTGTGGATGAGCTAGGCCTAGGACTAGGATCTCTTCTTTTCTGGGTAAGTTACAGTGGAGTTCTGAGAGGAATATTACTAAATTTGTGGTTCCTGAATATTGAGCGGTGCTGATTTTCATTTGCAGGTGTAGTTCTGAGTGTGAATGCGAAGTGAAGGAGAGAGTAGTTGGAATGAAGGTATTTTCTTATTCCAAACTAGGTGAGTATGCTTTTGCTTGCATTTAGCTAGCCATACATATTTAAGCATAAAGCCTGCATAGCAAAAATCCAAGTCTAAAATCACATCTTACTTATGGTTCAATGCAACATTATTTACTAAAATTATTAATCCATCAATTTTAGCATCACATGTTTTAAGAGGCACACCAAATATGAGTTCCTTATCTCAGCAGCACATAACTAATAAAAACAAGTACAATATCGGTTATTATTGCCACACTCATTCCTCTTCCTCTGCTTCCTCCAGCCAATTCACGAAGGGCTCCAGCGCCTTCACAAAGGTTTGCCTGCAATAATTTCCAGTGCATCATAAAAGATCATATAGAAACAAGAAATGTATTTTTTTTTTTTTTTTAAAAAAAGAATACAATAAATTTGGATTCAACTCAAGAATGAGAAAAAGGTGAGCATTAAAAATAAAGGTTATTTACTTGGATGATAGCCCCAGCAAGTGAGTTTGGATGATAAGAAATAGGACAAGCCTTCATTTTCACATAAAAATTGGGAATAAAAGAAAACACTGATGCTTCACCTTAACTCAAAAAGTGAGAATTCAGTACTCTGATTTGTTACTAAGTGTTCCCACCATTGACTCAACTGCTGAGCAGAACTACTGATGATACATCCTACTTCTTAATGGTATGACAGAAAACGTGAAATAAATGCGTACCTGCCCTTGAGGTTTGTTCCTTTGCGGAACCAGTGAAGAATGGTGTCTTCTGCGAGCACATCCTGGTCATAGAGAGACCTCACGATCTCAGGGAATAGCTTCATCAATTTTGCATCCTCGTAGCATTGCATCTGAACTTTATAAATAAGTTCCAGCTCAAGTTTTCCACTGGTGCAGAAGGAATTTAATAACTTTGCCCACGTTTTGACCTTTATCATGAAAAGACATCCCAATCAACAGTTTAGTCCAGCTTTTATTATCAAAATGACAACTAATAATTTAGCATATAGTTACCCAAAATTTCCTAATAAGTCGTTACTTCTAGACAGCTATTTTTATATAGCAAAGCTGAACTACATCAACAGTTATGCACCGCTACAGGGGCAAGTATCAGAATTTAATAGGGACAGGGTAGAAAATTGGCATATGTGGGAATGGAAGCAGTGCATTCATGTAGAACATAAACAAAATATGGGCAGGGCTTGTATTTAATACACTGACAATGTATAACTACCATACATTATCAGTCAATCACAAAATGCAATGCAAGCCCCTAAAAGTAAATACCAGTAAAGTTTTTTAATTTATTTTTAAAGAACTGCATAGCTTTTAACTTTGCTCACTAATAAGATGATATTTTATCGATGACTGACAGTTATAGATACTACACATTGTCAGTTCATAACGTATAAACTCATTAATTAAACTGTAGAATTACAAGACTTGAAATTCAACCAAAGATGTTATCATTCAAGTAACAACCAACACTAGTATTCATAATCAACAATCTAAACCACAATAAATTTATTAATTGGTCAAAAAGTGTACAAGCACCAATTATCCCCCAACCTTCTTCCTCAGATTGCACTCTCAAGAAGTCGGCCAATCCAAATTTCTTACCTGAAACCAAGTGAAGTGAAGGTGACATCCAAAAGATTGTTTTATAATAAATAGGTTGTTGTTTCCCCACATTGTTTTATAATAAACAGGTTGTTGTTTCCTCACACCTTCTCACTACCCACCACCAATGCCACTTCCAAAAACCCAAATAAATTAAATCAACGGAAATAAGAAAGTAAAATATGCATGAGTCACTGAAAAAGTTAGCCGCATCCACATCCCTGCACACGCACACAAGTTATATTTAACCAGAAAAAGAGGACAAAGCCAGAGAGAACAGATCAAATGCAAGAACACTCCATATTTCATGAACCATCAGTAGATCATATATTATTGCAGAATCTTATTAGTTGCAGAAGATTTAAGACATTTTACTGTCCCGCAACTGGATTCGCAGTTAGCTGCCTCCTTTATAGTGCTTTTTCACATAATTTTTCTTACATATTAGCAACAAATGTGGATTAAGTAATTTCCTGAATGCATGTGTCGATTCATTTCAGTGTAGAAGAAAACCAGGCATGCATCCATTAGGTTATTATGTTGCTAAATGCCTGCATCTCCTGTGATACATCAAGTTTCCTTCGAACAAGGGTAAAGGAAAAAAATGTCAGAAGACAATGTATTACCTGTCGCAAAGCTGAATTGGCATTCTGCTGCTGGTTCTTTCCAGACCACTGAACAGCATCCATTATTACATCCCACAGAATTCGTACAATCTCAATATCAGGTAATTTAGCATCTTTAACACGCTGTTTGACAGTTTCAATGACTACAGATATATCTGATTCCTCTGCTATCTGGGTTGTCAAAGCAGACTTCGTTTCCTTCAGTTTTACCTCAAACATCCGTTTCTCATTGTATTCAACCAAGGGTACCAACCCTGCCTTGCTGAAAATCAACATCAATAGACATGAATAAGTTTCAAAACAGTCAAGAAACATGATATAGAAAGACACAGCATAAATTCACTTGCAAATCCAAAGATACAATACAAACACCCATTGTAACATTGTCATGATCATATTTAACAAACTAAGGGTGCATTTGGTGTGCCAGATGATTTATAGATACCAAAAAATATCATCCTATGCCTAGTTCTGTGTTCACTTAAAAGGAATGACAAGATTGCAAATAGGATGAGTCATCCTTCATATATAGGATAACTCAATCCTTTGAAAATGGAAGGATTAATAAGATAGGATGACCGGTATTTTAATATTTTGTTGGCTGGCCAGCCTAAATGCCGCCCTTTTTTCATTGTTCTTCTATTTTAATTTTTTCCATCATTTCTTTTCTTACTTCCCTTTCCCACCAGCATCACTGGCCCCGTTTTAGGTCGGCACAAGGGGCCTTCAGTCCCCTTTTATATCAAGCTCGGCCAAGGAGGGACCAGAATGGAGCTCCTGGCACCAGATCAGCACTAGAAGCGCTCAAATTTGGCCCCAAGGCCTGGCCCTCGTGCACCAACCGCCATGGTGAAGGGCCAGATCTAGACATAAGATGACCCTCCCTGTCTGGAAGCTGGCCCCAGGGAAGAAACAAAAGGGGGAAAAAAAAAAGGAAGAAAAGGATAAGTAAAAAGTAAACAAAAAAAGGAAAATAAAAAATATATTTTGCGTAAAATAACACCTTTTTTCTAAAAAATAAATCTAGCTCATAAAGGTGAAAGTTACAACTTACAAGTTTAAATTATATTTAATACCATAAAATTATAAATTTAAGTTATACTTAATTTAAAGAAGGGCAATTTTAGACAATGACAAAAAAAATTATCATATCCTACTCTTAATCTTGTCTAGATAAAACATAGTATACAGGGTAAAAAGTATCCTATCCTAATCTTAATCTTGTACACCCTAAACATAGGATAGGATAATGTCAGTTAATCTATCCACTGACATTTCTCATCTTATGATTATTATTCTATACTATCTGTTGCTCTGCATACCAACAGACCCTAATTCAATATGTCTTAAACAGCCAAGTCACAATGGTAATACATATCAACATATGTACTTAATCACATAAAACCCACAGTCAAGAAAGGTTCAATTATCTCAGACAATTATGAATAACACTGAAGTTATTCGTACATTTGACATTCTAGAGCTTACCACTAATTTGGTAAAAACAAGAAAATACTTGTTTCAACCAATAAAAACAGTGCCCCAAGTTAAATTATGTTTGGCAATCTTATTCTTTATGTCTGTCGTTTCTTTTCCCTATTTATCACTACTAAAACCAAATTCAAGTAAAATTGGGATAGCAAACCCAACAAAGGTGTGATTCTTTTCCACCAAAAGCAAAACTTTTGATCTCCAACTCTAGTATAAACTCAGAAATCCAATGCAGATCAATTATTAATGATATTGAGAATTTCTCCAAGTCCAAAAGATGAGTACTTTGTATAGAATCTCAGAAAATCAGGGCAAGCGGGGAAATAATAAATAACACAGTTCCTCTATCCCAACCAGAAAACTTACGTGAAATGCTCAGAGAAACCATCAGCGGATCGCTTTGCAGATGGGAGGAAGTCCAGGAGATTGTCCTCCATCTTCCCTCGCTTCAGAATTGAAATTAAATCCTCAAGGCTATTATCCACCAGATACTCCTTGAAGAAGTCCGTTATGAAAGAAAGAACCAGCCCTTTTGCCACAAGATTATCCTTGAGCAGTGGCTGGAACACAGTCTCAGGTGGCAGCCCGGATAGTTTCTGGGAGAAAGCAAGCGCTGTGAAAATTGCAAGCTTCTTCCTTTCACTTTCCTCAAAAAGCTCCAAGGACTGCAGGAGTCTTCGCATAACATTTTCAAGATTCTTTATCAGAAAAGGCTTTCGGCGCAATATTTTCTGTGTGTAGATCACAGATGGCAAAATGGCTTCACGTTTAGCTTCACACTCTATGATAGAGTAAGGGTGACGCTCCCCCTCATCAGGTTTAATTGTGCCTGGTTGTGTGCGCCCTCCAGTGAAAACAACCTGCAATTGCTTATTCAGATCACTCCAAAGCAGTATAACTAAGTTTCATAATGGAAAAGGGGAGGAAGAAAACAATTACAACCGCACGCATTTGAAGAACTCCAAAGTTTGGGCAAATATCAGGAAAATCATGCTTTAATATATATTTTTTTAAGACTTTTAAGGCCTTTCTTATGCAAAATTGGTTAATTCTAAATGTGAAAGAATAAGAAGGTAAGTGTAAAATGGCCAACTGCAAAATGTATAAGAAGGTAAGTGTAGAATGGCCAACTGCAAAATGTTATCTTATAAAACCACCACTTGTCACCCTAGCTAAAGAAAATTAGCATGAAAATGAGCAGAGACAATGAAAAGGCACTTAACATTCTAGCAGATACTTAAGCCAAAAATTGGGAGGTACACCACAATCAAGTTCAGGGAAAAGAGTTTTGTCAAGTATTATTAATATGGTCTTTACCAGTAGAAAGTTTTACTTAGAAACTTGAAGCTGCTGTCCAACCTCTAAGCATGCATAGTAGGTATCAAGTGTTAGTCTCGAAACATCAACCTAATAACCACCTAGCACACATATGCCATAATGGTGAGAGGAATCCCATATCTATTTTTCCACTATATCATCATTCTTAATGCATGATCTAAAGACCAATGAAATATCAGAGAACAATCCAAAAGTTTTTCTTTAAAAGACAAAAAAAAAAAAAATTAAATGATAATATTTCCATATGAATGCAAAAAGTTTACCTCAAAGAAGGTGTCACCGTATCTTGAGAAGTTAAGCTCAGAAGACTCAATGTTCTTGGCAATAAGTTCCTGCATGACACAAGTGTTTGATCAGGGAGCACATGATAACTAACTAGAAGTTTAGAAACATGCTTAAATTTAAACCTAGATTAAGAATATGTATAGTTCGTATTATGATATTTACCAGATCACCAACATTATCCAAATAGATCTGGATCACTACATCAGCAAAGGCTGCAGGGTCCAGGGGAGCAGCAATATTCCGTTTGCGGGTCTTAATCCGCGTACCGCTGCAAAACAAATAAATGAAGCTTACGCACAAATTAAGGATAACAAAGAACATCAAACAGACACACTATTATTAGTTTTCCAAAGACAAGCTCGCCCTGAGTCCACTGGCTCGGTTTTGAGAAGTCAAGTGGAAAAAGTTTCAGTATCAACCCAATCTAAACCATAAATAGAAAACAAGTTCCTACTTTATTAAGGCACCATAAGCACCCCACATTTATTTAAAAAAATAAATAAATAAAACATATCAAATTTTCTTAAAAGGGAATGAAGGAAAGGTGCAGATTTTTTTTGTATCAACCATTACACGAGGACATCTAGCAGAAAGACCAAACTTCCTTACAAAAAGATCATACCATTATTAATTCGAGTAAAAGTCGAAGTAGTTCATTTCTAGAAAACTAAAGAATAAAAATGTTTATAGACGAGGGTACCAAAAAAAATTGCAGCCAAAAGACAAGAACGTTGGCTTGTTACTTCAAAAGTTAATTGTACACGTCATGTTACATCGAGGACTCATAATACTAAGCATTACAACTACCCCAGATTATTATCTTCGACAATATCAGCTCCAACACCATTAAGAAATTAGGACCAAAGGAAACCTTGTAGATAAAAAATTACTTACCCAAGAGTAGGTTTCTCCTTCGAGCTGCAGATATGCACGCCAAGATCAAAGGTGCAAACATTAAAATCAATTAGTAAGTAATCAAAAAGAAAAATCCAGCAATTATTAGACAAAAATTAAACAAAAGGTACAAAAGATCAAATCTCAATAAAAAAAAGCAGCTTTTGACAAAAGAAGAAAACCAATTAAATGAAATCATCTAAGAAAAAATCTTTATGAACAATACCTCAAAAGCCCAATATATTACAAGCTACGGATCAAGGCAAGAAAAATTCTTGCAAAGTAACTTATTTTAGTCTTGACAAAAAGAAATGCATAAAAACCAAAAAGAGTAATTCCAAAGTTTTTTTTATATATTTAATAGATGTATTTAGAAATGATCAGGAATCAAATCAAGAACTTTACAAAACAAACACAACCTGCAGAAAAAAAAATGAGATTTTTTTTCAAGAAAATCCAAAATAAAGAAACAAAGATCAATAAAAAGCCAATCGATTTGGTTTTGGCAAAGAAGACCGCAGATCTCCGATTAAGAAAAGATAACTAAAGATCCAGAAAGCGATAGAGAGCGAGAGAGACAGAGAGAGAGTACCTCATAAACAATACGACGAACGGATCGGAGGAGAGGAAAGTCTCTCTTTGATTTGGGAGATTATCGAGAGAGAGAGAGAGAGAAAGCAGTGGGCTGATAGTTTCTGGACAAAGATATTATAATTATAGAATTATAATTATTATTTATTTATTACTATGATTTTCTTTTTCTTTACTAATTAACAAAGAAAAAGCAAGAGAGAGAAAGATGACTCTGTTTAACAGACACGTTAAGAAAAGAAAATATCTTGGTTCTATTACGAACTCAAGTGCGGTGCGTTGAGTTTTTTTAATATTTTATATTTATAATTTTATTTTTATTTATTTATTTATTTATTTTAATATAATATTTTTTAATAATATTTTTATCATTTTATTGTTATTATTATAATTGAATTCAAATATATTAATATTTGACATCAATTTCATCACCGCTGGTATTTTCAATTTTACTGAAATTAATCGTAACCGAACATATCGCTCATTCAAACAAACCCTAAAAAATATCATCTTCAAATTTTATTTTAATATATGTTTTTAGTATCAAAATAATTTTGTATAAAAATACATATTTATCTTTTATAATTTTACGATCCATTTTTTTACATTACAATCCAAATTTTGTTTAGTACAGAGGAGTAGTTATTACTTAATTAGAAACTAGTTTAACTCGACTTACACTTATATTATCATCAAGTAGAAATTTTTGAAGATCATTAGAAAGGTAGTGAAGCTGTCATCCATCTATGGAACTAACATATGTCAAATTTGCGAAATAATCGCACATGCCTTAGCTTCCTTATAAACATGACTTATAGTGCAGACCCAATCCCTTTACATGAGCTTTTTCTTTTAACAAGGTAAGAAATATTCTTTAAAACAAAAGATCAAAATGTAAAATCTAGTTTGTCCATGAATGATCCTTCCTCTGCTAAGCGGTTGAAATTGCAACCGAATGAACTTGGTCGACTAGTGGGTGCCAACCTCTGTTCACATAGATGTTCATGCATTCCATTAACCTATAGATGTCATCAGCTGCTTGTTTCACCTTCTAGTGTCCATAATTCCTTTTTCCTAGGACTTTCCTCCACTTATGTTTGTCCTCTCTAATGTGAATCATCTTAGCTCCTAGCATGTAAGCTTATCGATGACCAACCTAAGAAGATTGATTTCAGGTAATGATTTGGATAAGGTCCTTATACTCCTTCCAAAACCCAAGTGGTACCATTGAAGCTCCTAATCAACACACTTATACCAAACGAGCTATTACCACTCTTTTTATTAAAACCAAACAACACTAGCCATTTATTAGAGACTTTGATGGATTTGGGCATTCTGATTTGATCACTTAAAACTATGGGGCAACTATTATTCTTTTGTAAGGAAATTGTACTTAAATTATCTCCTTTTTTATATGCATTCCATAAAAGTCTCAACTGGGCTTGGTGGTGGTTGAGTACTCTGAGAGGATTAGGCATAGCCCTGTCATGACAACATTCATTCTTATGTAACCATAGAGACCAAAGTAAACTGAAAATCTAACTGTTGAATCCATACATTTCCTTTGAATTGATATTCTTGATTGTCAATATTTGATTGATCCAGTCTATGACGCCTTCTGATCTTAGCTTATTGGGGTGAATTGTAAGGTCTGATGCAAACCACACTGCTCTTACAATTTGACAGTTAACTAAGATGTGGTCAATAGTTATTCATGTTCTGCACATAATAGGCATAGGTCTATCATACCTATGTTTCTTCTCTTTAGTTCACTCCATGTTGGCAAACATTTATTATAAAGCTTCAATAAGAATATAACCATTTTAAGGGAAGTTTAAGTTTCCAAAAGGACCCTTCATCTTATAGATTTATCACTTGTTGTGTTACTTGTTCCTCTTAAAATGCTCCAATATGTTGAGCAGGCTATAAATTTCCCGTTGAATGTATGTTTCCATGTTACTCTATCCTCTCATCCTAAAAGTAAGAAACCTCTATCTCTCAGCTTCTCCACCCATCCATGGTTAAGGAGAATAGAAGGCAACAATAAACCCCAATGAGAATTCTGATGATTCATTAAACATCTTATTTTCGGTTACTCCGTTTGATTCCTTTGTATGGAGTTAATCATATGAAAGCTTCCATCTTTAATGATTGTTTGATGTCCACCCCATGCCTGAACATCCACGTCTTTCATATAAACATCTTTATTAACTAAGATGCTTTTTCCAAACCAATGAGTTCATCATCTTAGCTTTTACATCCTCAAATCTTTGTCTTTTGCAATATTTGTCCAGAAGAGTGGAGTTGATGATTGTTAGAGGCTTAGTTAAAATTTTCCATGCTTATTTACCTAAGAGGGCTCTATTCATTGCTTTTGTTTTTCGTAACCTTCAACCACCTACCTTTTTTGGCCAACATAAGTGTTCTTAATTTAGCATGTGCAGCTTCATTTCTCTATTGTCATGCTCCCACCTGAAATTCCTTATGGTCTGATATACCCTGGAGCCTTAAAACAAGACAATATATAGATAGGCATAGAGCTAAGAACCGATTTAATTAGAGTTAATTGTCCTCATTGTGATAGGTAACATGATTTCCATCCCACTAATCTCTCCTATATTTTGTCAATCACTGGTTGGAAGAAAGCTCTCTTATTTCCTATATTTTCAGAGTTAATTCCTAAATATTTCCTTAGTGATATAGTTATCTTGGTTCCTAGGATCCCACCAAACCACATTTTCCTCTTGGTTGAGCAATTAGGGCTCTCTAAGAATTCTGACTTATTCTGATTAATTATTTGCCCCGATATAGAGCATAATTCCTTAAGGAGTTCTCGTTCCACTCTACAATAGTGGACATTAGTTATGAAAAATATATAGAAATCATCAGCAAATAATAAGTGACTAATTGTGAGACCTCCACTACTAGTCCCGATACCTTGAAGTCTGTTCTCCTCTTCAGCCTTTTCTAACGTGATTGATAAAACGTTTTGGCCCAAAATGAAGAGATATGGGGACAGGGGATCACCTTGTCTTAGTCCTTAGTTGGGGCTTATTAGTTTAGTGATTGCCCCATTAACCAAAACTTGGTAATTAATTATGCCCATGCACTCACTAATGATATATAACCAATGCTCTTTAAATCTCATGCTCCTCACGACATCTTGAAAAGATATCTAACTTATTTTGTTGTATGTCTTATTCGTGTCAATTTTCAATGTGCCCAATAAGCCCTTACCCTTTTTTTCCTTTTCTGGATAGTATCAATAATCTCCTTTCCTAATATAATATTGTCCGTAATGTTTTGACCTTTCATAAAGGCATTTTGGAACAGGGGCAATGACATCTTATCGCGACCCTAATTCCCAAAAATCACTACAAATCTTTTTTCACGAACTTACCACACTTCACTTGTTGGGCTGTAAGTCAATATTCATCACTCAGTTTCATATGTTATATATATACATATCAGGCAATGCTTTCATCCCAAACACTAACATCGCGGACGCTCATAAAGTTATCATCTTAGAATTTGAAATTCGTTTACATTGCCTTACATATACATCTCCCATATAACGTTACTACATCACTGTACACTATTATTCAGATACAAAAAGTACATATGTGTGTATACCTCGATATTACTGGATAGCTGTGTGTAAAAGATCGCAGGATGGACGCAGCTTATACACTCTACTGAAATGCTCTGTAGAGGGGGGAAAATAAAGGGATGAGCACAACACGCTCAGTAAGAAATATATGAAAGCATGTAGATAACCACACTATCTACAATGCTCATAATGCATGTTTTATTATCTCGTAAAACAAATGCATTTACTTTTCAAAACACTTGCATTAATATATGAAAGCAGGTAGATAACAATACTATCCACGATGATCATAATGCATGGTTTATGCTGAAAAACCCATGGCATTCACAAAACCATTATAGTAAAAACACATAGCAATTTACTGCAAAAAATCGAATATTAAAACTCATTCAGAGTAAAATATTTCTGTGTTCAGTATTGAAACTCACATTTAAATCATATTCTCATTTCAAATGGTTTCATCACAAAAATCAAATCACAATTAGTTTCATCACCGAAACCAATAAAACATGTGAGACTAGGCAGGGATCCACACAAATCCAAGAAACAATTGGCCAAAGTCCGAGACCCACAAACTATCACGGATCAGGTGTGTCAGGGTGTCTCTGAGTCCGAGGAGGGGATTAGTCTATCCATCGGCTCCTATCTAAATACTATCATAAATTAGAGCAATGACAAAGCATGCCCGAGTCCAAAGATGTAATTCTCACAACCATAGTTGCACGGTACAGTGTACTTCATGTTGTACATACGGTACAACGTACTCGGTGAACCACAATACAATTACCACATAGTTGTAGGTGCATGAGTCACAAGCTCATCACCCCAACCAAATAAATTATCAACCATAGCCTGTCGTCTCAGATCTAGTACAAGCAAGTCAGTATGACAAACAGTCAACACGAGGGCTCCAGCACGATCTCAATCACAAATCACAACAGAATCCAGTGCGAGCAATGCTCCAACACAGTCTGTACACATGTCATACCAAAATCAAGTGCGAGCGGATCTGGATAAATCCACAAATCTCATCATAGCTCCAACACGATTTCACACACAAAATGGACAGCTGGCTCTATTTTCCACAACAGTGGTACTCAAAACCGAGTGCGATACGCAAAATAGTACAAAACAGAGTGAGAGGGTAACATCCTATTAAATCACTCGTCAAACAAATCATACTTTAGAAAAACGTGCAATTTAATGCATATAGTCAAATCATGAGCCAGTCTATCATTTCACCTTCACAAAATCTCTTTTTCATAGAGAAAACATGGATTTCATGCACTTTATGCATTTCTAAAATTTTCGCCATTCCCAGTGGCATTTTCGTATTTTTTTCATATTTAAGTATTATCCAAAAATCTCATATCCATACTCTATACGGAATTTAAGTGTATGTAAACGACGATAAAAATACATACAACTATCTCTAAGAGCTAGCATAAATCCCTTACCTGAAATCCAGTCGAATGCACTTTTTCACATTTTTTCCACTTTCCGTAAATTAGTTTATCCGGCTCCGAATATATCTCATGGAGTTGCAAATAGTTATCAATCGCATCAATTAAGTCAGATAACTCATTTATCATTTTCTATGTAGTCTATTTCATCAAATGGGCCCAATTGCTCTTATTGGACCCTGTTGCCTCTTAATGAGTTTAATTCTATTTTAAGCTCATTTCTATTTTACTATTTTTCTATCGAGGCTCATTGGACTCCTTAGGCCTATTAACAATTATTGGGTTATCTGTGGGGCCCATTAACACTACCATCACGTCATCTTAAGCCTTTTCTAACATAAAGCATTTTATACGGAGTTAATCCGCAACTTATGCGATTAATTCCTAACTCGTATAACTATACAAGTTATAGCAAGTAAGATTCACTTACCAAAGTTTCCGTAATGGCTCCCAATTCGAGGCTCGATCGAATTCACATTCGTCGTCTATTGTTGCGCTACACATTTATATATATAACCCGGGTCAATTTCGGTCAAATATAATTTCAATAAATTTTTCAAAAATTAAATCGGTCAATTTCGACTGCTTACCGGTTTATCCATAAACTCGGGGCATCACCAATTTTTTCTCCTTTTTTCCCTTTTTTTCTTTTTTTTCTCTCTCCTCCTAAACCGGTTTGGACCGGTTCAACCTCTTTCACACTGAATCGGTCCTAACCGATTCAGTGGTGATTTTACCGTTGTCAAAGTTTTCGACCGGTCCTCAGGCCGTTTCGGCCACCGTTCAACGCAGCTTCGCTAGGGGAATCTTCGGTTGGCTTGGTTGGGGTCAGGTCGGCGTCGGTGATCGCCGAATCTTCCTTTCTCCCTTTTGGCATTCTTTTTGTCGATATACCTTTTGTCGACGATCCACTGCGCGTAACGGCGCTCAGCGATCGCCTGGGTGCTGGTCGTCCTTATCGGTCTCTTCCCTGTGCTCTCTCGCAGTCGTTGCTCGCCGGAGACGAAAGCAATGGCTATCGGGTTTTGGTTCTCGAGGTCCTCGCGATTTTCAGTTTCTGTTTCTTTTTTTTCTTTTTTTATCAATAATAATATATATTATATATTATTTCAATATAATATAATATATATTATTATACAAAATATCCTACATACTTATATATATTACCAATTATATATATATACATTTATTTTATTTTTATTTTCTTGAAAATATTTTTTCATATTTTCACAATAATTCCCGAGGTGAAAAATTTCGAATTTTCACAATAAATTCATATTTGATCAATTGGACTTAGAATTAAATTATTTATTCTTTATTGATCAAGATTTCATGAATCAATGTTTACCATGTTAACTTCTTAAGGAAATGACACTGAATTTGCGGGTCTTACACATCTGCCATGATAGGTTTTAACCTATTAACAATAGTCTTGGCTACTATCTTGTAGGCAACATTGCATAAGCTTATCAGTCTGAAATCATTAACTGATTTCGAATTCCTGGTCTTGGGAATCAGAGCAATGAGAGTTTTGTTGAGCTCTTTCAATAAGTGTCCAGAATTAAGGAAGAAAAGGGCATAAGCCATTGTAAAAGGCTCCACTATATCCTAAATTTTTTGATAAAATACATTTGGTTTTTCATCAGTACTCAGGGCTTTTATAGGTTTAATCTGGAATGCGGCTTGCTTAACTTCTTCCGTTGTAAATGGGTTGTTAAGTCTTCCTTTATGTTCCTCACTTAGTCTTGGTATTCATAGTTTTCTTAGAACAAACGTATTCCTTGTGCATCAGCTATGTCTTTGGCCTTATAGAGGTTCAAAAAGCATTGGTGAAACTCTAACTCAATTTTATGTTGATCTTCCTTCCATAAATTTCCTTCAATAAAAATCCTCGAAATTCTATTCCTTAACATTCTCCTAGCTATTGTAGTATGGTAAAACCTTGTATTGCGTTCCCTTTTGAATAATCCAATTAATCCTCGAATTCTGCATCCAATGAATTTGTTCTTACTCAGCCAATTCCTCTAACGCTTTTTTAATTTTCCTTTCTAGTAAACATTTGTCTTCTATTCCTATTTGCTCTTGTGTCTTACTTAACTCTAACTCTGTAACGACCCTATTTACGTACATTTTAGTTTAGCTATGAGTCGATACTAGATCAGTACAGTAAATTTTCTTATCATTTATATATAAGCATAATATAAAGTTAACATCATCGATTAAAATCAGAAGGATATTTTTCAATTAATCGGAGTTACTGTTCAATTACAAAATAACTACGTTTACATCCCCAGATACATTTCATAAACATTACTATACTTACAAAAATTTAGATACAAAAGAATGTCTACTTTGGGTATACCTTTCATGCAGAAGAAAACTCTGTGGTATGGCTGCACAAAAGAATCCTACATACAGGTAGGGATCCCGGCTACTGGAATTACTTTGTGAAGGAAAGTAAGGAGTGAGCTCATCGTGCTCAATAAGAAAAATAGTGAGGCAGGTAGATAAATACACTAACTATATGGCAGAATATGGTTATCATGTAGAAAAATACCAAAACTATTGGCATGCAGTAAAATCAGAGTCGGAATACGATAACAATATCAGTCTCAATAGTGTAAACATTATGCTGAAATATCATGAGTTCTAAAAGCTTTACATTGTAGGATATAATAATTTCTATGCGATAATATAGTTCATTATGTCAGTTCAATAAAACAAATAAACTAGACAGAGCAGACATGCTAAAGTAGTATGATAAATGGTCAATGTCAGTGACTCCAAGCATTACTGATCAGGTGTGCTGGGATGTCAATCGCGGTGGGAGTGGTCAACTACCTAACCGGCTCCAAGTACAGTATATCCGAAGACAAAATACACAGTACAACGAACTCGCATGCATGTTGCACGGTACATCGTACTCCATAGACCACAGTAACAGTAGCAGTATAGTATACAGTAACATTAACAGTGTAACATGATTTAACTAAGCCCATGGTCTCCAGTAAGTGCGAACCAAGCCGTGTAATACATAGTTAGCACGCGACTCAAGCACATATTATCCGGTGCATATTGATAAGCAACTTATTTTCATTAAAATAGTTCCACAACTCAGTTCAGTACATAAAACACTTTAAAAAGGAGTCGGCTCATCATTTTTCTGTTAAAATCTTAGTATGCAGTATGTGGCAATTAAAACTAAGAATTTTCAATTTAAAACAATAAATTAGGTTGTATCGATGTCCATATAAATAAATTAAATTTTATCGGTAAGGTTAAGTAATTTAACTTAGACTAAAATTCTATAATTTTTATAGCTATAAAATCGACCTAAAATTTATATCTTCAATTCAACAATAAATAAATACATATAATTATCTCTAACGGCTCACAAAATTTTCCTTACCTCGGTGGTTGATAATATTTTTTCTCTATGCCTCGGTAAATCAATCATTCCGTTCCGTTTTGTTTGCTTCCTCCGGAACTTAAATAAGTTGAAATCTCTTAACTAGTCTTTGTAAACTCGATATTGTTTTAATATTTCAAATTTAAATAGTCAAGCCTATTTTCGAACCAAATGGCATGGGCTGTTTCATTTCTCTCGGCACCAACTAATATCACCTAATACCAATTTCTCTTAGCTTGTTTTTCCCTCACAAGGGCTGTGTGCATCCTAGCCCTTTCTTTTCAGCCAAACCGTGGCTGTCTTCTTCAAGCTTCGGTTCCCTTTTTGGCTTCACGTTCCTCACATTTCCTTGCTTATTTCCAGCTCTTTTCTTTCCTCCTTAATTTTCCATTTTCATTTTTTATTCTCTACCAACCTCATTGCTCTCGGTTTGGACCAGTTTTCAGCATCAAACACCTAGCTCTCCTCGCCTATTGCCAAGAGGTGCGCAGGCTCGTCTACTGCTGTAGGGCCGAGAGATGAATCCCCTGCTTCGTCTACTGCTTCAGCCCTCTCCAACAGCTCCCTTACTCACGGTTCAACATCCAACTTAGCATCAAACAGCAAGCACCCCTCATGAGACTTTCATTAACACTTATGTTTCCACCTCCCTTCTTTATTTTCGGTTGGATTAATCTTCCGACTCTAATGACTCCAAACAACAGCTTTCCATGCCTGTTGCTCTGCTTCTTGTTCCTGCTCCTATCAATGCACTTCAGCTTTGCCCCCTTACTCCTTACTGCTTAACTAAGCAAAGCAGTGGTGAAACAATGCAAATCAGTAGCAACCAGTAGCTATATAGGAATGATGGTGTTGAATGGAGTTGGATAACAGTGGCAATGGTTTAGCAATGGTGCAGTTCGGGTTATAACAATGGGTGATAGAGATGAGCAAGAAAACAGGGGAGGGAGATTGATGGTAAGACAATGGCAGTAGGAGAACGTGCAGGAAACAAGATGAATTTGTTTTCTTTTCTGTTTCGCTCACTGCCTCACCGATGCACTCTCTCAATTCAATTCTTCCTATTTCCAGCAAACATTAACAATTTTCAGCCATAAACTCTTTCTTTTCTTCTTTCGTTTTTCTGCTTCTCTCTATCACTCTCTCAGTTTTCATTTTTAAGCTTTCGTTCCAGCCTTCCAAATATATCATCTGTTCATTTCGTTTTCTATTCTTCAACTGATCACATGAAATCAATTTAGCCTTACTCCACTCGTCTTCAATGCTTCCTTCATCATTTCGGTCTGCTCTCTTCGTGTTTTCAGGCCAGTTTCCAAATGCCTTACCTGTCATTTTCAGTTCTCTTTTTCATTTTGCTTCAGCGAACATTTTCATTCACCAACTCTGACTATTTCCCATGTTTTCTATGCTGCCAGGACTTCATCTACTCTCATTTCCTTTTCTTTTTCTTTTCTCGTTTCTTCCTCTGTTGTAGCTTTAGTATTTCCTTACATATATATGTATATATTTATTTATTTGCTTCCCTTTTGCTGGGCTTACTTGCTACTGCTTCAATCATCACTTTACCTATTATATATTAGCTTGTACCAGTCCTTTGTTAGTTGCTACTCTTTTCGGGTCGTCCCAAAACTTCAACACTTCTCCCATTTTTTCGGTCAGCATAAACATCTCTCAATTTCTGACTTTTTCCCATAAAATAATGCATATTCAGATGATAGGACAACCCTGTTGCTATCACATTCCAACCTCCTAGACTGTTTCAATAGTGTCTTTGCAGGTTTCCCTTCTCCTTTCACGTCGAGGCCATCATCAATCCCTTCGGTCTGATCTCCAATAACTCCTCTGTTTTTTTTGTCTGCTTCGTTTGCTATCATTTTCCTTCTCAAGTTTTCAGTTTCGATTTTTCCTTCTATTTTCTCCTTTCTTTCACCGAGATCCATTGCCATTATCTTTCTCCACCATACTTTCCTACCTTATTGAACACTATCGTCCATCACATTTCTTCATCACGTATCCTGCTTCCCTTTTCTTGTCATTCCCTTCAATGTATTCTATATACATATACATATCCCTATATACATATACTACTGATGGCAACTCTTAGGATTGGCTTCATTTTGGGAGCCAATCCACGGGCTCATGTATACTTTTATTTATATATATATATATATATATATATATATATGTACTTAATAAATTTTCCTTAAAGAATTTGAATTGAAATTAATCTCATATTAATACTTATTCATCTTATAGGATCATTTATACTTTAATCTAACTCATAAAAATTTATTTATATTCTTCAAAATTATTTGTTCTTTGAATTAAAATATTCTAATAAATTAAATTCACATAAATCTCTCAAAATAATATATAATTTAATTTAATCATCCACCAAAAAACATATTTTAATCTCAATTGATTTATTTACTATTTATGGTTACAGTACAAAAAGATTTGTGGGGTTTACAAACTCAATTCTTTTCCTTATATCCTTGATATTTTCAAATACCTCTTTATTCCATCACTTCAGGTTGATTTGTATGATTTTCAGTTTTTGAACTAACATGAAAGGTGGTAAACCACTTACCACACTCTTCTAAGAGTCACTCACAATTTCCTTGCATTGTGGATGTGTCATCCACATAGCTTTAAATCTATATGGTCTCTGTCTGTATTTCCTTTTCTCTTTTGTATCCAATATCATTGCTCCATGATAAGAAAACATCACTGGAAAGTTCCATAAGATAGCTTTCTTGAAAACCTAAAACCAGATTGGGTTGGCAAAAACCCTATCTAGCCTTTCCTACACAACATCATCTCCTTCCTTATTATTAGTCCATGTTTGATTTTGTCCCTTATAAAAGAACCTTCGCAAGGCTGTAAACTTCTAATGCCTCAAGTAGCCCATCTGCACCTTTAAGTGTTGAGTCTTTGCATGAGTTCTTGAAACCTAAAAATGAACATGTATAAAAGGACCTCTGCCATTAAGTGAAGAAGAAATCATTTTGACAGCCACGATCAAGTCTAACTCAACCATAACCTTCTTGTGTCCCAGCTTCCACGCTATTTCTAGACCATCTTTTCCTTCTTCATTGTTCATATCTTTCTTAATCACTCTTATTTTCTTTTCATCTAAAACAACCTTAAATCTAAGTTTTGATCAAGTGAAAATATGAATGATGACAGATAGGGATGCTTGTTAATTTTGAAATACTTGAACTTGATTATAGTTTACAATACCTAAACCCTATTAACCACCCAAATATTTTTATTTTTACAACTCGAACTCTACTCATATAATATAATAAATACATGTTAACTGCTCGAACCCGCTAAATACATATTTATTAAATCAGAGCTTGAATTTCAAAATTAAATTTAAAATCAATTTTAATGCATATTATTATGAAAAATTAAATTAATAATTTAAATTAAATCATAAAAATAAATCAATGTTAAATATCATAATTAAAATACTAAATAATTAAATTAAGCATTATATTAATAATAAATAATTTATAATAAACATGTATGTAATAATATTTAAATTTATTATTTATAATCAAGTTCAAGTATTAGAGTACCTTAAGATCATTATCTGAACCCTTTATTTTAGCCTTTACATCTGAGGAACTGAGAACGTTGTTTTCATATCACATAGTTGTCACGACTCCTTTTTATCAAAAACCACTATAAATTTTTCGTTTTTTCATTTTCCTGTCGTGAAACAGTCTCACCACCAACAGTTGGGCTGTGATTCGGTATTAGTCATACCATACCGTCTACCATGTCATTCATTTCTTATTCTATTCAAAAGTAAACATTTACATTTCATAACCATGATACTACAACTTCGTACATGTTTTTCAATATTTACATTCCCCATATTACATTCTAAAACCATTACTGTGCTGTTACATGCTTAGATACAAAATGATACCAGTGTGTATACATTTCGATGATGGGAAGCAGCGGATACCAGGGATGCAAGTTCTCTGCCGCTCACTAACTACTGCGAATGCTCTGAAAAAGGAGGGATAATAAAAGGGTGAACAACCACATGCTCAGTAAGACAATCATGTGAGCAAATAGATAACCATACTATCTATATGTTCATGATGTCAAGCATTAAATCATTTTCTTTCGAAATCATACTTAAATACGAATCTCATGCATACTTTTATGCCAAAAAGATCATTTGTATAAAATAATTCATTTCGTGAAATGGAAGATAAAGCATGGAGTTATATGTCATGCTATTTAAATAATTCACATTATGTCAAAACATGCCATTTATTTCAAATCAACATCCGCCTTAAAATCATCAGAACTTAATCCCAAAATCATAAAAATCATGAAATCACAAAATCAAATAATAAGTAATATGTGATTTTGAAAAGCAAATAACATGCGATTTCGCAAAGCAAATAACATGCGATTTCGCAAAGCAAGTGACATGCGAGACTAGGCAAGAATCATGGTAATAACTCTAGGACTATGGCCATATCCTCTGTGATCCCGAGCTACACGGATCCTAGTGTGCGGGGTATCACATCACATCTGAGGCTACCCCAAGAAGTGGGTACCAAACCTTCCCACCAGCCAATCAGATCACTAGTCCAAAGACTACACATCATATATCACGGCACGGTACAACGTACTCCATGCTGTAAGCACGGTAGAACGTACACCCCGTGCCCACATCATCTTAATATCCAACGTCATGTCTCGAAATGCACGTGTGAGCATATTAAATTAGTGTGACACACAGTCTACACAATGCTCCCAACACGGCCTTATGCATGTCATATAAAAATCTAGTGCAAGCAAAGCTCCTAGCACTATGTCATGTATAAAATCATGTAAAATTGAGTGTAAGCCAAGCTTCCAACACTCTGTTACATGCACAAATCATGTCAAATCTCGTGCGAGCAATGCTATCAGCACGTTTTGTTTCCACATATACCATGTAGGTGACTCAATTTCAAAGAATGGTTTTAAAACCAAAATCAGCACCTGCCACGTGCTATTTAATGTAAATTGATAAAACATTAAGCCAGCCTACCCATATCCTTGTTGAAAAGCATTAAAATCCATCAAGAACACTCAGTTCCTGGTTTAATGACTTTTTTCTAAAAGAGAAAATTTTTACCCTTCACAGGGGTAAAATCGTCAATTACTCTTTCGGTCGCAATAAATAGTATTAAATTTGTTTAAAAGTAGTATTTCACAATAAAAACACTCAAAACATGCTATTTATGCATATTCCAATTCGATCCTAACTTTTTCAAAATTTTTCCTTAGTAGGGGCAAAACGGTAATTTTTCTATGTCGGGTCTCCACCGATATTTTTCATATTTGGAATTTATATACAATTTAACTATTCCAAAAATCTACCCAAAAATACGTATAGCTCTCTCAATTACTTCTTAATTTTCCAATTAAGAAATAAAGTGAGAAAAATTTGGGTTTTACATTTCTCCACACCTTATAAGAATTCGATCCTCCGAATTCAAGCTGGTCTATCAAATAATTGCGGGTGCCTCTCTTTCATGTGGCTCTCTAGCTCCCACGTAGCTTCTTATGTTGAGTGGTGTTGCCAAAGAACCTTTACCAATGGAATCGTCTTAGATCGAAGTACCTTTTCTTTTCTGTCGAGGATCCAGATCAGTTGTTCAATATAACTCATGTCTTCCTGAATCTCCAATGGTTCGTGACATGAGAAGGATCCAGATAATACTTCCTCAACATGGAAACGTGGAAGACATCAACTGTGGGGGTAGTGCAAGTTGGTAAGTAACGTCTCCCACTTTCTCTAATATTTCAAATGGACCAATGAAGCGAGGATTGAGCTTCCCTTTCTTCCCAAAGCGTGTGACACCTTTCATCGGAGACACCTTTACAAATAAAGAGTCCACAACTTGAAATTCCAGAGGATGTCTTCGCATATCTGCATAACTCTTTTTTCTACTCTGTGTTGTCCTCAATCTATCACAGATTAACTGAACACTTTTAGATGCCTGTTCGACTAGTTCGAGAGCAAGTATTTTTCTGTCACCCACTTCTTCGCAGGCAATTGGGGATCTACATCTCCTGCCATATAGAGCTTCATAAGGAGCTATACCAATGCTAGCATGATAACTGTTATTATAGGCAAATTCAGCGAGAGGCAAATGATCATCCCATGAGCCCTTAAAATCTAGTGCACGCGCTCGGACTGACCATCTGTCTGAGGATGATAGGCGATGCTCAAATTCGATCGAGATCCCATGGCTTCCTGAAAACGAGTCCAAAACTTTGAAGTGAATCGGGAATCTCTATCAGAAGTAATACTCACAGGAGCCCCATGTAATCATATCACCTCTCTGACATATAAATCTGCTAGCTTATCGAGTGAATTAGTGCTCTTGATGGCAAGGAAGTGGGCACTCTTTGTCAGTCTGTCCATAATCACCCAGACTGCATCATGACCTCTCTAGGTCCTGGGTAACCCCATAATAAAATCCATAGTAATATGCTCTCATTTCCAAGTAGGCACCAGTAATGACTTAAGCAGTCCTGCTGGTTTCTGGTGCTCAGTCTTAATCTGTTGGCAAACTAAACATCTAGCTACAAAATCTGCCACATCTTTCTTCATTCCTATCCACCAATACACTTTTCGGATATCATGGTACATTTTAGTACTACCTGGGTGCATGGTGAATCGAGAACAATGAGACTCTTTCAGAATGCTTTGTCTCTAGGTGTCATCATGGGGTACGTAAATACGACCCCGAAATCTCAATAACCCATCATTACTGACCAAGAAGTCTGACTGCGATTAGGAATGTCAACGGGGCGGGTACCTGCTTATTTTGAGGTACCCGACCCTGAACCCGATTAACAATCATAAAACTCGAACCCTATTAAAACCCAATTATTTTTTCAAGATACTACCCGAACCCTACCCGAATAAATTTTATACTACCCGTTAATTACCCGAACCCGTTTAATTACCTGATTATTCAACCCATAATTTGACAACCCGTTTATTAACCCGAACCCGAACCCTTGGAAAAAAATCATCTAATTTGGTATAAATCAAAAATAAAAATTAAACAACATACATATTCTATCATAATTAAACAAATTTTAAGAATTCAACAAACCACTTGAAACCATAGCAAATAAACAAATCATAAAAACATAACATGTAAGGGGAAAAAAAACAAAGTGAAAGTTAATCAGGTTTGGGTTTAGGGTACCCGAAGGTTACTACCCGAATCCTACCCAAACCCGTCACGGGTAATAAAATTGCTACTCTAACCCGACTAAAACCCGTTTATCGGGTACCCGAACCCGACTTAAACAGGGCAGATAATCCCGGGTACCCAATTAACCCCTATCCGTTTACATCCCTAACTGCGATCTCTCCTTGGGCTGGCTAACCATATCCAATAACTTCTGATCATTTCTCTGTCTTGCCCGTATCTGATCCAGTATACTGGGCTCCATCTGTAAACTAGCCATAAACCCATCCTTAACCTCATCAATATTGATTTTGACCTCGACGAACTGTTTTAACAAGTTCCATTCTCCAATCATCATATAGGACATCATACCCTTTCTACTAAGGGCATCTGCTACCACATTCGTCTTACCCGGATGGTACAAAATCTCGCAGTCATAGTCCTTCAGAAGCTCTAGCCATCTTCTCTGTCTCATATTCAGCTCTTTCTGTGAGAACAGATACTTGAGGCTTTTATGATCGGTGAAAATTTGAAATTTCTCACCATAGAAATAATGGCGCCATATCTTCAGTGCAAACACTACAGCTGCCAACTCTAAGTCATGGGTTGGATAGTTTTTCTCATGATCCTTTAACTGTCTAGATCCATAAGCAACCACCTTCCTATTCTGCATCAATACACAATCCAGTCCTTGATGTGAAGCATCTGTATAGATAGAAAAACCTCCTGAGTTGGTAGGAATGGTGAGAATCGGAGCGGTGGTCAATGGGCACTTTAGTTCTACAAAACTCCTTTCATAATCATCATCCCACACAAATGCCACATTCTTCAAAGTGAGACGTGTCAATGAAGCAGCCAACTTAGAAAATCCCTCTACAAACCGTCTATAATATCTAGCTAAACCCATAAAACTCCTAATCTCTGTAACTGTCTTGGCCTCTCCTACTGAACTACTGCCTCGATTTTGGATGGATCTATTGACACACTATCCTTTGACACCACATGACCCAAAAATGAAATTTGCTCTAACCAGAAGTCACACTTACTGAGTTTAGCATACAACTCTTTCTCTCGGAGGGTCTGTAATACAATCCTCAGATGCTGCTCATGCTCTTCCCTAGATTTCGAATACACCAAAATGTCATCGATAAAGATGATAACAAACCGATCTAGGTATGGCTTAAATACATCATTCATCAATGCCATAAAAGTTGCGGGAGCATTCATCAGTCCGAATAGCATAACCATAAACTCATAGTGGCCATAACAGGTCCGAAATGCTGTCTTGGGTACATCGTCGTCTCGAATCCTCAACTAATGATACCCAGACCTCAGATCTATCTTAGAAAAGACATGCGCTCCCCGAAGTTGATCTAATAAATCATCAATGCGTGGAAGGGGATACTTATTCTTGATGGTAGCCTTATTCAACAACTTGTAATCAATGCACAGTCGAAGGCTTCCATCCTTTTCCTTAACGAACAAGACCAGAGCTCCCCAGGGTGAGACACTCGGTCTAATAAACCCCTTATCCAACAATTCCTGTAACTGCTTCCTTTGCTGCTCTAACTCGATCGGAGTCATTCTGTACTGTGGCTTGGATATTGGTTCTGTACCAGTTGTCAAATCTATACAAAACTTCATCTCTCTCTCTGGTGGTAACCCTGGTAAATCATCCGAAAAAACATCTGTAAATTCCTTAACCACGAGAATATCTCCAAACTCCGGATGTATCTTATCCAAATCAACCACATATGCTAATAAACCTTCAAAATATTAATCATCCGGTCAGTATAAATTTTCATCATTTAATTACAACAACTATTATTTTCATTTCTTTTCAAAACATGTTACAATACATTTCTCAGGAGTAGAAAACATTACTGTCTTAGAATAGCAATTTAAAACAGCATGAGGTCAACCAATCCATTCATAGTATTACATTAAAATCCTTCATATCCAACATAATGAGATCAGCTGACATATCCTTTTCTCCTATCTTCAACTTACAATCTCTACACATATACTCTACCAACTGATTCTCATTCACTAGAGTACTAATTAGTAACTTTCTATTTAACGGAGAAAGCTTTACATGTTTCAACAATTTTAAAGCAAATGAAGGCGATACAAATGAATGTGTGGAACCAAGATCAATCAAAACATATGCTTCAAAATCAAAGATTAGGATGGTACCTTTCACCACATTTGATGACTGACCTGCAGTATCCTGGTCCAAGGCGTGTACTCGCCCTCTGCCAACCACCTGCTTTCTCTTTCTTCAGCTGGAGCTCTCTCTAGTTCCTTGCCCTTTTATGGGGCACTCTCAGTCATCTTTGGGCAATTCTGAATCACATGCTCGGGTTTCCCACATCGGTAACATACCACAGGAGATCCATAGCATGACCGAGTTTCATGGTACCTACCGCACTTACTGCACTGTTCTGTAGTAGGTTGTGGCCCTCCAATCACTATACCCTTTGTTGGAGGTATGGCTGGATACACGGAAGGCCTAACTGTCTTCTCTCGAATTTCCTCAATCTTCGACCTCTTCCCGAAAAATTTCTTGCTTCCTCTATAACTGAAGCCTCTGTCTACCGTTGGTCTCTTTCTATCTTTGTCCCTCACTCTACTAACCTTTTCAAACTCTGAGGCAACCCGCTCAATGTCTTGTTCACACAATTATGCCTTATGCACTGTCTCCTCATAGGTCGGTATATCAAAGGGAACCAATTGGGACCCGATGGATGGTCTCAGTCCATCCACAAACTTTCGGACCTTATTGACCTCACTGTTCATCATGTCAGGATCATATCTGCCCAATGAGATAAATTTTGTCTCATACTCATCCACTGATCTACTCTTCTAGGTTAAATCCAAAAATTCCATTTGCAGCTTTCGCTGCGCAGTATCCGAAACATATTACCTTCGAAAGGCCTTTAAAAATACATCCCAACTGATCTCTGTATGTCGGGCTCTCAGAACAGGTCTGGTAGACTTCTACTAATGCTTTGTCGATCCTTTCAGCGTGAATGCGGTAAATGCTACCATCTCGGTAGTAGTGCACTCGAAAAACCCATATAGTTTCTCAATCTCATTCACCCAATCCTCTGCAGCTACTGAGTCTTTAACTCCACTGAAAGATGGTAGGTTAAATTTTTGAAACTTTCTTAACCTATCCAGGTCACATCCATAACCCTAATCTCTTCTACCTTGTGGTGGAGCAACAGTAGAAGGTGTTTCCTGTACTGGTGGTGGTGTAGGAGTATCTGTAGTCTGAGGTTCTTGAGCTGGTTGTGCAAGCATCTCAGGGTCAACAGCTTGTTCACCATCACCCTGAGCAGCTGTAGCTTACCCGCCCCCAACTCCAGGGAATGCTTGGCAATCAACTCCAAAATCACCTCTAAGCTCCGCTCTATCCTCGCAAAGCACGAATCAGTATTTTTCGGTCTCTCTATCGGACCCTGTGGAGCATGCTCAACATTAGCCTCCACTTCTACCTCCTCATGAGTCTCATGTGGTATCGGCTCAGCACAGCCCCTACCCCTACGGCCTCTAGCTCATGCTCTCATCCCTCTACCACGGCGGGTATCAGGCATAGTTTCTAAATTCCTACATTCCAAATAATTTTTCTTAGTTAATTCCCATCTTGGTGTACACAATTGCATCTTGTTAGACCCTAACAACTTGACCAGGCGCCCAACTCACAAGGGATCGACTGGGGGTGCTGTGATTAGTGCGGAGCGCTGGAAAGCTTTGCACAGGGCGCAACGGGACGCACACTAAAACCGGTAAGACATGCACTTAACTTGGGCGGATTGCCAAGCATGAAAACGAAGACGTTAACAGACAATGATCGTAGTTTGCGGGTGGCAAGCTAAGGTGAATCCTTAAAAATCGGGATAAGGATAAATGCGGGTCATAAGCCAGGATAAGCGGAGAAGTCTTAGCAGATCGAATCACTAAAGATTATTACAGATATAAACTCTGAAGAGCATTGAGGTGGCGATCATCCGGAGAGTCCTTAGTTTAGTAAGAATTAATCTTATAGAGTTTCTGTTGTAATCAAACTAGTTGCCTACGTGAGGGGGATGTCCTCACTTGCCTATATAAACCCCAAGGGAGGGGGTAGAATGCATTCAATCATTATTCAGTGAGAGAATCATTCAGGGAGAAAGAGAGTGATAACTAAGAGCAGTCTTCTTGGCTAAGTTTGTAATCTTTTTATTGTGGATTAATAGAAAAACTCTTTTCTCTAAAAATTGAGTGTTCTTTGCTTTATTAGTATACTTTGTCGAGTCGTTTTCTTGCTCAAGTGCTATTTCACTGAGTATTGACCCAGATTTGGGTTAGTGTGAAGATTGGCTGTACTAAGTTGCGGGAAACTTAGGCCATCACTGGGAAAAGTTCTATAGGAGAGAACGACCCCGTGACAATTTGGTATCAGAGCTGAGTTTTAGATCATGGCACACGAGTTGGCTGACAGAGTTGCTGTACTTGAAGCAATGGTGGGCGTACCGCAAGAGGAGGTGGGTACAATGGCTGAGCAGATTCAGGCCATGGCAGACAGTGTCCAGGAGTTGACACAGCTAGCATTCGACATGCAGAAGGAGCATGCTAATTGCTACACCAACATCATGCAGCATGTTCGCGATCTATCAGATAAATTTGAGGTGCAGTTGAATTCCCTGAAGGCTGACATTTTATTGATAAAACGCGCAATGACTGCTACAGACCATGGGGAGGCGTCTAGTAGTAGCAGGGGGTGATAGTAGCGATCTTCAGAAGAAGATCAAGGTGCCTGAACCTAAGGAGTTAGCAGTGCGAAGGAGCTTGAGAATTTTCTGTGGGACATAGAGTAGTACTTCAAAGCCACCCGAATACCGGAGCAGGACCAGGTTACAATCACTAACATGTACCTCTCGGGTGATGCTAAACTATGGTGGCGAAGCAGACTGACAGATGACGATAGTGCTGGTCGTCCGAGGATTGAAACATGGGATGCACTAAAGAAGAAGTTACGAGATCAATTCCTTCCCTTGAACGCAGCATGGGACGTGAGAGAGGCACTTAAGAAATTGAAGCACACAGGTTCTGTGTGAGATTATGTCAAGGAGTTTAGCTCTTTGATGTTGGACGACAAAAATATGTCAGAGGAGGATAAATTGTTCAACTTTTTCTCAGGACTTTAGCCATGGGCTCAGGCTGAGTTACGTAGACAGAACGTGAAGGATCTGCCACAGGCAATTGCGGCTGCAGACAGTTTGGCAGATTACAAACTGGGTTCTTCTTTGAACATTGGGGAAAGGAAGAAGAATTATCCTGATGGAAATAGGGGGAAAGGCAAGAAGGACTGGAAGAAGCACCAGAGAAACAAGGAGAAGGCTGAGTCTTCTAAGCCGAGGGGATCGGATCCACCCCAAAGCAAGGGAGATTGGAGTTGTTTCTTGTGTAATGGGAATCACAAGGCTTGGGATTGCCCTAAACGGACCAAGTTGGTGGCCCTCATGAGTAAGGAGGATCCAGAAGACGAGTGTCCAAGAGTTGCCCCGATACAGTTGCTCAACGTTATTCGGACCGAGCAACAAGCTCTTCATAAGGGACTAATGTATGTTAAAGCTGAGGTAAATGGGAGACCGATTCGAGCGATGCTTGATACAAGAGCGACCAACAACTTCGTTTCATTGAACGTGGTTGAGCATCTTGGCTTGAAAGTCACGAGGAGTAACAATCACGTAAAAGTAGTCAATTCTAAGGCCCAAGGTATCCAAAGAACGGCTATCGTATCGGTGAAGATAAGGACTTGGCAACAAGATTGTAAGTTCTTGGCTTTACCTATAGATGATTTTGATGTGATCATGGGAATTGAATTCTTTGTGCAAGCAAAGGCATTTGCTATTCCACATTTGGGTGGATTGATGATATCTGACGAGACGTGTCCAAACTTTATCCCTGCGGAGAGAGGACAAGGTGCTGGGAAGCCGTTGCTACAGTCGGCTTCACAAGTAAACATCGGGTTGAAGAAGGGGGAGACAACCATACTTGCTACCCTGGTTGAGGTGAAACCAGACACGGTTGTTGAGGTACCGGATGAAGTAGCGACGGTGCTGAATGATTACAAGGATGTAATGCCCCCAGAATTACCTAAGGCGCTACCACCTAAGTGCGCCATTGACCATAAGATCGAGTTAGAACCAGGAACTAGACCACCTGCACGAGCACCTTACAGGATGAGTCCTTTGGAGCTAGCCGAGTTAAGGAAACAACTTGGTGAGTTGTTGGATACGGGATATATCCAACCATCGAAGGCACCATATGGAGCCCCAGTTTTGTTCCAGAGGAAGTAAGATGGCAGACTGAGAATGTGTGTGAATTACCGAGCCTTGAACAAGGTAACAGTCAAGAATAAATATCCAGTTTCAAATGTCACTGATCTGTTCGACCGGTTGTTAAAGGCGGCATATTTTACCAAGTTAGACCTAGATCAGGATATTGGCAAGTAAGGATTGCCGAAGGAGATGGAGCTAAGACAGCTTGTGTGACGAGGTATGGCTCTTTTGAATTTTTAGTTATGCCTTTTGGTTTAACTAATGCACCTGCGACATTTTGCAACTTGATGAATGATGTCCTTTATGAGTGCCTAGATCACTTTGTGGTGGTATACCTAGACGATATTATGGTGTATAGCCATACGCTTGCAGAACATGTGGAGCACCTCAGAGTAGTGTTTGAGACCTTGAGAAAGCACTCTCTTTATGTGAAGAAGGAGAAGTGTGAGTTTTGTCAGCAGGAGATTATGTTCCTATGTCACAAAGTTAGCAGTGGCAAAATACGGATGGATGAGAGGAAGATCCAAGCCATTGTTGAATGGCAAGCTCCTGCGAAGGTCCCAGAGTTGCGGTCTTTCTTAGGACTGGCCAACTATTACAGATGGTTCATCAAGGGATATAGCAAGATGGTGAGTCCTTTAACAGATATTTTGAAAAAGGACAAGAAGTGGGTGTGGTCTGATGAATGTGAGAGGGCTTTTCGAGAGATCAAGGAGGCAGTGACATCCGAGCCAGTGTTGAGACTGCCAGATTTCAAGCTACCATTTGAAGTTCACACGGATGCCTCAAACCGAGCCATTGGAGGGGTGCTGGTCCAGGAAGGACACCCCATTGCTTATGAAAGCCGCAAGCTGAAGGATGCAAAAATGTGATATTTAGCTCATGAGAAGGAGATGACGGCAGTTGTGCATTGTTTGGAGGTGTGGAAGCATTATCTGTTGGGAACGAAATTTGTGGTGGTGACAGACAATGTGGCTAACACTTATTTCAAGACACAGAAGAAGCTGAGCCCGAAGCAGGCACGATGGCAAGAATTCCTTGCAGAGTTCGATTTCACCTGGGTACATAGACCAGGAAGGGAGAACCAGGTGGCGAACGCGTTGAGTCGTAAGATAATCCAGTTTTATGTTGCTTCATTATCCGCTATTGAGACTAACCTGATTGACAGGACAAGGCAGCAGGTATCAGCAGATAAGACTTATGAACAACTCAGGGAGAACGTAAAGTTGGGCAAAGTTCATAGGTGTTGGCTCGAGGGGGATTTGCTGTATGCCAAAGCCAATCGACTCTATGTTCCATTTGGCGGGGGACTAAGGAAAGAGTTGCTGAAAGAAACCCACGACCCTCAGTGGGCAGGACATCCTGGAGTGGAGAGGATGTTGGCATTGTTGCCAAGGACATATTACTGGCCGAAGATGGAGGAAGACATCGAATTATATGTCCGCACATGCCACATATGCCAGATTGATAAGACTGAGAGGAAGAAGCAAACGGGTTTGCTTCAACCATTGCCTATCCCTGAGAGGATATGAGAATCAGTTTCTATGGATTTCATTATAGGATTTTCGGAGATAAACAAGATGAAATCTATAATGGTGGTGGTAGATCGTTTTTCTAAGTATGCTGTGTTCATAGCAGCCCCACATGCATGTACCGCACATGAAGCTGTAGAGTTGTTTTTAAATCATGTGGTGAAGATCTTTGGATTGCCCAAGGATATAGTTAGCAATCGGGATACTCGGTTTATTAGGAGATTCTGGACTTACTTGTTCAAGTTGATAGGTTCAGAATTAAAGTTTTCAACAACTAATCATCCGCAGACAGATGGCCAGACGAAGCAGATTAATGCATTGTTGGAAGAATACTTGAGGCACTATGTGACCGCGAGCCAAAAGGATTAGGTGAGTCTGCTCGATTCCGCACAGTTTTGCTATAATATGCATAGATCATCTTCCACGGGTATGAGTCCAGTGGAGTTAGTATTTGGACATCAACCTACTACACCTTTGGAGATAGCAAAGACTGAGTCCCAAGGGGAATGCCCAGCGGCATACAGATTTGTGCGAGACAGTCAGGAGTTGATGGAACAGGCTAGGGAGAGCTTGGAAAAGGCACAAAGGAGGATGGTGAAATATGCGGATCAGCATAGGCGGACACTAGAATTTGAGGTAGGTGACAAGGTGTTGCTCAAACTGACGCCTCAGATATGAAGAAAAGTCACAGACAAGCGGTATCACAAAGGTTTAGTGCAAAAATATGATGACCCTTTTGAAGTTATAAAGCGGGTAGGCGCGGTGGCTTATCAGCTGAAACTGCCAGAGAGGATGAAGTTGCATCTTACTTTTCACGTGAGTTTTTTGAAGCCTTCCCACGAAGATGTTGATTCGGGGAGACAACAGGTAAGGAAAGCCCCACCTACTGTGAGAAGCCATTTCAAGAAGAAGGTGGCGAAGATACTTGACCGCAAGGTTGAGGGAACTAGTAGGAAGAATCGGAGAACCTATTACTTGGTGCAGTGGGAAGGTGAAGATGAGGCAGACGCTACTTGGGAGAAAGACACTTCTTTGTGGCAATTCGAGGATGAGATCAAGGCGTATTTGGAACTCATTCCGATGAGGGCATCGGCTTCCTCCGACGGGGGGAGGGTTTGTTAGACCCTAACAACTGGATCAGGTGCCCAGCTCGCAAGGGATCGACTGGGGGCGCTGTGACGAGTGCGGAGTGCGGGAAAGCTTTGCACGGGGCGCAACGGGACGCGCATCGAAACAGGCAAGACAGGCACTTGTCTTGGGCGGATTGCCAAGCATGAAAACGGAGACGTTAACGGATGAGGTTCGTAGTTTGCGGGTGGTAAGCTAAGGCGAATCCTTAAAAATCGGGATAAGGATAAATGCGGGTCATAAGCCAGGATAAGCGGAGAAGTCTTGGCAGACCGAATCACTGGAGATTATTATAGATATAAACTCTAAAGAGTATTGAGCTAGCGATCATCCGGAGAGTCCTTAGTTTAGTAGGAATTAATCCTATAAAGTTTTTGTTGTAATCAAACTCAGTTGCCTACGTGAGGGGGATGTCCTCACTTGCCTATATAAACCCCAGGGGAGGGGGTAGAATGCATTCAATCATTATTCAGTGAGAAAATCATTCAGGGAGAAAGAGAGTGATAGCTAAGAGCGGTCTTCTTGGTTAAGTTTGTAATCTTTTTATTGCGGATTAATAGAAAGACTCTTTTCTCTAAAACTTGAGTGTTCTTTGCTTTATTGGTATACTTTGTCGAGTCGTTTTCTTGCTCAAGTGCTATTTCGCTGAGTATTGACCCGGATTTGGGTTAGTGTGAAGATTGGCTTTACTAAGTTGCGAAAAACTTAGGCCATCACTGGAAAAAGTTCTATAGGAGAGAATGACCCCAAGACACATCTAAACAAAGCACAGTAGCATGAGGATGTAAACTCTCTATTTCCTAATACCAACTCACATCAGACCAACTCAGCTCTGATACCACCTCTGTCACGACCTTTTTTTTATCTAAAATCACTACAAATTTTTCATTTTTTCCTTTCCCTGTCGTGAAATAGTCTCACCACCAACAGTTGAGCTGTGATTCGGTATTAGCCACCTTACTGTCTACCATTTCATTCATTTCTTATTCTATTCAAAAGTAAACATTTACATTTCATAACCATGATACTATAACTTTGTATGTGTTTTTCAATATTTACATTCCCCATATTACATTCTAAAACCATTACTATACTGTTACATGTTTAGATACAAAATGATACCAGTGTGTATACCTTTTGATGATGGGAAGCAGCGGATACCAGGAATGCAAGTTCTCAGCCGCTCACTAACTACTATGAATGCTCTGAAAAAGGAGGGATAATAAAAGGATGAGCAACCACACGCTCAGTAAGGCAATCATGCGAGCAAGTAGATAACCATACTATCTACATGTTCATGATGCCATGCATTAAATCATTTTCTTTCGAAATCATACTTAAATACGAATCTCATGCATACTTTTATACCTGAAAAATCATTTATATAAAATAATTCATTTCGTGAAATGACAGATAAAGCATGAAATTATATGTCATGCTATTTAAATAATTCACATTATATCAAAATATGTCATTTATTTCAAATCAACATCCGCCTCAAAATCATCAGAACTCAATCCAAAAATCATAAAATCATGAAATCACAAAATCAAATAATAAGTAATATGTGATTTCGCAAAGCAAATAACATGCGATTTCGCAAAGCAAGTGACATGTGAGACTAGGCAAGAATCATGGTAATAACTCTAGGACTATGGTCATATCCTCTGTGATCCCAAGCTACACGGATCCTAGTGTGTGGGGTATCACATCACATCTGAGGCTGCCCCAGGAGGTGGGTACCAAACCTTCCCGCCAGCCAATCAGATCACTAGTCCGAAGACTACACATCATATATCACGGCACGGTACAACGTACTCCATGCTATAAGTACGATAGAACGTACACCCCGTGCCCATGTCATCTTAATATCCAACCCCATGTCTCGAAATGCACATGCGAGCATATCAAATTAGCGTGAAACACAGTCTACACAATACTCCGAGCACGACATTATGCATGTCATATAAACATCTAGTGCGAGCAAAGCTCCTAGCACTATGTCATGTATAAAATCATGTAAAATTGAGTGCAAGCCAAGATTCCAGCACTCTGTCACATGCACAAATCATGTCAAATCTCGTGCGAGCAATGCTCCCAACACGCTTTGTTTCCACATATACCATTTAAGTGGCTCAATTTCAAAGAATTGTTTTAAAACAAAAATCAGCACCTGCCACGTGCTATTTAATGTAAATTGATAAAACATTAAGCCAGCCTACCCATATCCTTGTTGAAAAGCATTAAAATCTATCAAGAACACTTAGTTCCTGCTTTTCATGACCTTTTTCTAAAAGAGGAAATTTTTACCTTAACAGGGGCAAAATCGTCATTTACCCTTTCGGGTCGCAATAAATTTTATTCAATTTGTTTAAAAGAAGTATTTCATAGTAAAAACACTCAAAACATGCTATTTATGCATATTCCAATTCGATCATAACGTTTCCAAAATTTTCCCTTAGTAGTGGCAAAATGATAATTTTTTTATGTCGGCTCTCTACCGATATTTTTAATATTCAGAATTTATATACAATTTAACTATTCCAAAAATCTACCCCAAAATATGTATAGCTATCTCTAGCTACTTACAAAACTCCCTTACCTCGTAGATCTTGGGCAGCACAAAATTATCGATTCTCGGGATTACCTCGATTTGCGTGCTAAATTCCTGAGCTGCCCAAAATGATACAAATTCATCATATATTAATCAATTTCATCTTAACATACTCAATTTTGATTTATCTTCTCAAAGTTTGACTAATTTTGACTTTTCGGTCAATTTTTTCGATTTTCTTGGTTTTACCGATTCAGTGCCGTTTTTGGAAAATTTCATTATTCTAATTTCTCATTTCATTACTTCATTAACCTTATGACTCATTCAAGTTCATAAATCATGCTAGTCACTTTGCCAAATTTTCAATTCTTTCACTTTTCGATTTTACACTGAGTTAAGTTATAAATCGGGCTTTCTCGGTATAAATTTAACCGTTAACAACCTTAGATCCATCAAATTTCTCCACAAATACATCAACACCTTGATTTCCAAAACTCAAATCATCAATATAAATTAAATCATCCAATTCCACTTAACTAAAAACCTTCTAAAAACACCAAACAATAACATATATGAACTTCATCATCATCCAACAACTTTACCTCGGGTTTGAACAAGGTTGACTATGTTTTTGATTCTTCAAATTGAACCTCAATTGTAATTTAACATGTATAGAACTTAGAATCATTAAAAACTACAAGAAAACTCAACTAAAAACTTTCAAATATTGATTTATTCACTTACCCGAAACAGGACAGTTCTACCTCTAGATTTACTTTCTCAGATTTCACCTAGTAAATGGACTTATTTTGAGCTGATTTTTTTATATGTTATAGAAGACTTGTTGGGGAAGATTTCGTCCTTCTTGGCTGGAGTCTAAAGATGAACAAAAGGGGGTCGAAAAATTCAAGAAATGGGAAGTATACAGTAACGTGTGCGACGACTTACAGAGGGAGGTGAGGGCGCGTAAGAATGGCTCTATGGGTCTTCTTGGATGTTTTAGAAATCCGTAAAAGTATATTTTCTAGTAAAAAAAAGGGGGTCAATATGTTTCCGTATGGTCAACTTATGCATGAGTTTCTATCAAGTGGTCAGGTGGCTGGAACAGGACAACTTGCTATTCTATTTTGTAAAATATCCAAAAATTATTTCTAGTCCAGTTTTGTCTAAATTGTCACTTCCCAAGTGTTATACTATGTCTCTAGTGTTGTCCATAAGAATTTTGGGGTCACTTCTTTAAGAAACATTTCCCGATTGAGCCCATTTTGCGTAATTTGGTCAATACCGAGCAAAATGGCTTAAAGTTTTCAATATACCTTAAAAATTAATTTGATCCCCGAAACCTCCATATTTCCACTTGATTTTGATTTCTAAAATAAATTTCACCTTATATTAATTTTCTATGGTCTCAGAATAATTTTTGGGAGTTTCTAGAATTAAATTCGAATTTATTTCTAATTTCGAGCCCATTTGCTCGGTTTAGTGCAAAACCCGAACCTTACTAACTTTTTCACATCCAATACCTTAGTTTTCATTTATAATCATCATTTCATGACCATATATAAAATTCTTAAGAAATTCTCGGGTTTAAGGTCTTACCTCGATTTTCATGCCAGCGGGCCTCACGCCGCTAACCCGAATGCTTCGGTGGTTTCGAGCCTACACAACATTATTTCGAGTTCTCAGTTACTTCTTAGTTTTCCAATTAAGAAATAAAGTGAAAAAATTTTGGATTTTACAATAGTTCTCTCAACTTTTTTTTTTCAAAGCTAGCTTCCTTGAAATATCACATGCATCAAACTATCTCAAAATTATCTCTCACTCAACATCCAGCATCAACTGCTACTTGTCATCTTTGGACTTCGTCAAGTCTAACTTCGACCAATGCGAATGCATTGCAGATAAGGGAATTGATCGTTTGTCCCGTACACATTCAGCAATCTCATGTGTACACAACAACCCATGTGTGCTTCTCATCACGCAACCATAGGACAAACAATCAATATTTGTATCTTTTACATGCTTTGCCTCCCTCGATATCATATGTAATGCACACCTTAACACCAACCCTCGCAACTCCTTGAATAATGATGGCATGTAGTTATATTCAACAACTATAAAACTTGTCTCAAATGAAGCTTTATATATGTACGTTGTAGCTTAATCAAGGAGTTGATAACTGTCCACGACGTCTCAAAATCCCTTAAGACAATCCAAGGTACCTTTTAAACTTTGCATGCACACTCTCTGCTCTACACCAAATTAAAAAATGTATTAATTAAATTGAATAAATTATTAAAAATCAAAGTAATTTTACTAAACGTACTTATTAGTTGTCACATTACCAAAGTGCATTACTTTATTCGTCCAAGCTACAACAAATCTCTCATTATACTTATCCAACCAAGTATCTCTCACATACTGCAAAACTTTAGGATAACTATGGTATTAACATTAAACTTAAATGTCTCTCATACTCCTCATCGATCAATGAGAACATAAGAACGCTCTAAGATGCCATGAATGCGTCTCACCTATCTTTTTGCTCAAATAACTTCTTGCAATTAGTAAGTACATTCTTCAATATGTATCATCTACATAACAAATTGGTTGTGCTAGGAAATACTGCTTTAACTACATTTCATCGCTGCCGATTCTCGATCCGTGACAATGATAAATGGTGGTGCATCTAACGACATTAAGCTTTTTAACTTTTGCAACACTCAATTGTAGTTTTCAACAAGTTGGCCTCCTTATACACAAATACAATCGAAAAAATCAAATTCATTGATGTCACACCAATAATCTCGAGGAGTGGGAGCTGATATCTATTGGTTTTATATGTGCAGTCCAAAATCAACACATGGAGGAAAGCATGCAATAAAGCTATCGATGTAGAATGTGCCTAAAACAAGTATTTGACAACATCGGTTGACTTATACTTTTTCAATCCTTTCATCAATTGTTGCATAACCTACCATTTTTTTCAATCATTCTGTAGTTCCATCGTGCATTGTAAATAGTTTTGAGAATGGTGACATTCTTCCACTGTTGTTTTTCAACGTCATGAATACATTTCGTGGTTTGACCATATTCTTGGTAATATCAACCACTACATTCTTCTCTTCAACTAACAATCTTACCGCAAATGAATGACCCTCAAATTGTTTCGCAGGTGCATGATTGTGCATCCCACTTAGTATTCTAACTCTTCTACTCATCATCCTTTTTCTAATTTCACACCCACTAGCTCATATTGCTTCTGTTATTTCCTTCTTCTTTTTTGACTCTTTGAATCTTCCATTGTTCACAAGCGAGTTGTGATATAGGTTTTCTTGCAAAAATTGCAAGTTTAGAGGCTTTAATCACAACTATTAAGCCTAAATTTCTCTTGACCTCCTTTACCCATTTAATTAAGTCTTCTAGAGTAGAAAAAACTTGCACAATATATTATTACTAATCAATTCCTAACTTTGTTTTGTAATTAAGTTGATATAAATGTTCTGGTAAGTGTCAAGTCACCAAAAATATTTAAACTCTTTATATCTCTAATTTGTATATAAGGAAGTAGAGATCGTATCTACAAGGACAGAAGTAATTGAATTAAGCAAATCAAAGTTCTAAGGACTCAAAGATAAGACACAACACACAAAAGGGGTTCTAATATTATGCAACTAAAAGAAATAAAAAAGAATGCACATAATTTTAATGAATTTCGACAAAGATAATGATAAAGGCTTTTGTGAGTATGTTTCTTGATTTTCTTATTTTAGGATGTTGATAATTGAATTTCAAAGATAGTTACTAAGTTATGCAATCAACAGTAGTGCAACAACAAGCTCTATCACACCATCTTCCCTTACTTCTTAGTTAATCCCAATAAGCTCTGCAATTAATCCCTAACTACTTAAACTACCTAGAACAAGCTCTTTAGACATATTTATATACCAGCATTACAATCTGTGAATAAAATGGTTGAAATTCGGCAACAAACACATAAGCTTGGTATATTTAGCCTAAACTTAGATGTTCCTCTATCTCTAGGTGATTTCAAACAAAAGCAATTGCGGACTTAAGTTCTTAATCAAGCAGTAGATTTTTAAGTTTAATCAATTAGTCTGCAGTCTATTAAATTAAACTAATAATCATGGTAATATGCTATGGAAAACCTTAGATACTTACCAATAATATATTGTTTAGATCATATTCTCACAATACCATGCAATCAAGATTCAATCAAGAAATCATACCAACCAAATTAGACAACTACTCACTACTCATGCTTGAAACTAATATAAAAATCATGCAAATAATGAAAGAAAAACAAATAATCAACCTTTATAAAGTTAACACAACTTACCTAGAATATCCTAAAAGTCGACACTTAATATTATGTATTATGCTATGCAAAAAGCTATGGCAACTATATAGTATTAACACAATTGTAATATGTAAGAATATTATGCAATTAAATTAAACAAGATTCAAGAAAATAAAAATCTTAAATTTATATGCAAGGCAATCAGTTTGTAACTTTAATTATACAAAATATTAAACTAGCACGCAAAACAATAATCTTGATTCAAAAGAATACTAATCCTATCAAAGAAAGCTAATTGTAAAGAAAACAAACTATAGAACATGCAATACTTTAGAAAGCACAACTTTATAAAGCTAATCTAAAGAAATCAGCAAGCTTGTATTAACCAAGAATCATGCAAGTCAATAATATTAAGATGCAATATAAAGAAGAATCGACACAATAAAAGAAGAAAAGAAAAGCATACAATCTGTTTGAAGAAAAGAATTAAAGAAAACAAACACTGAAGAACAATATTAAAGCACTAAGAACTAATCGGCCAACTATATAAAAATATAAAGGAAATCATTTTGCATAACATAGATAAGAAATAAAAATAAAACTAAGGCCAATTGGTGATAATAGTGGCCATCTTAAGGTCCATTTATATGGCAAAGGAACAATCCTAATCCTATTTGGAACAAAAGTCTAATTACAATGGGATTAGGATTCTTAATTACTAATATTTATCTAATAATACTTCTTCATATATATCTTGAGTAGTTGACTTAGTTGCTGTTGGCTCTACTGAGAGGGGGTGAATCGGTTTTCTAGTCTAAATGCTAAATTTAGGCTTAATTGAATTTAATTGCAAGTAATCAAAGAATAAGCAATAGACTATAGTGCAGTAAATTAAAGGAGATAAGAGAGAGAAGCAGCAAACTCAGCAATTTATAGAGGTTCGACCAATCGCTTGCCTACGTCCTCTCTTCTTGACCTTCTTGTCAAGAGTTTTCTTTCACTATCACAATAGTTGATACAGTCTCCTTTTTAAGGTTAAGGAATAACCTCTCTACCCCTTTTTACAAAGATAAATATTCACCTCTTACAAAATTCTCTCACAGAGGAACTCTCATCTTTTCTTTTGGATTAAGGATGAATATAAATAAGAGCTCTCTTTTGTGGGTAGGAAGAATAACTTTAACTCAAGCTATTTAAGACAATATAATGAATATGATGTTGAAAACAAAGAGAATGTTGAGGAATGATCTCTTAAGAGTATTCAGAATTTACAGCATAAGTCTCTTGTCTCCAATGTCTTCAATGCTTGGTTTTTATACAGTAGAATGGTAGGTGAAACATTTAATGTAGTTTTTCCCATTGAAGATTTTGCAGAGAGAGCCGTTGGGAACCTCCAGTAGAGTACCAGATCGATCTTCCATCATGACCAGATCGATCTTCTCATTTAAATTCCTACAATTACAGAGCAACTTAAAGCAAGGAGATCGATCTCATATTTATAGAGATCGATCTTATAATTGTAAAATGTTAGTGAAGATCGATCTGTCGAACCATCAGATCGATCTTCTAAACTCTCTGTTTGAAGTAAGATCGATCTAGCAAGCATTCTCGTAGAGGGGATATCAATCTCTAATCACCTTAGATCGATCTCCTAAACTCTCTGACTTTGAGGAGATCTATCTCTATCTATATGAGATCGATCTCATAAGCTCTCTGTTTGAACATAGATCGATCTGTAGAGGGGATATCGATCTCTAATCACCCTAGATCGATCTCCTAAACTCTCTGACTTTGAGGAGATCGATCTCTATCCATATGAGATCGATCTCATAAGCTCTCTGTTTGAACATAGATCGATCTACAGATCGATCTAAGACCTTTAACCTCTGCCTTAGAGGAGATCGATATCTTCCTAGACCAGATCGATCTTATAGGCATTCTGTAAGTCAAAGATCAATCTCATAACCCTTAGAGATCGATCTCTTCTTCCTTAACATCCTATACATGTTCTTTGAGTTTTTAATCCTTTATCAGATCGATCTCATATTCTCATGAGATCGATCTCTCATACTTGAAAACCCAAGAGATTGATCTCTCATCTCATGAAATCGATCTCTTAACCTCTAACACCCAGTTTCTGGCAATGACTTGTATCTCAATATATTCTAATTAAGCTCTTAACATGTTTTAAACATTTCTAGATTTATAATATCCATTATTGAATTACTGTTTTGTCATTTCAAAATATATTAACTTAACAATCTCCCCCTTTTTAATATGACAAAACTTATTCAATAGACTAAGTTTATAAACATGTTTAATCTCCTCATTTACATATGCATCTAATTTTATAGTTTCAAAAACTCCCCCTCAGTTCAAGAACTCCCTATTAATTTATGCTTCTCTTGATATGTTCTCTTCTCTCCCTTTTCGTTATATCAATATTACCAAGGCATAAGACTATTTATCAAAAAGCATATATCAACAAATTATAAAGCATAAAACTGAATGAAAATTCTGGCATTTCAAAATATAATTGTTTATACAACACAAAAACATAGTTCAAAGCACAGCAAAGAAAAATCATTTTCTAAGAAGATGGTGAAGGAAAACGATCAGCAATGTCCTCAACTCGAACGCGAGTGGTTTGAAGCTCATTGTACATAGCTTGCTGCGTTGCCTCAATTGTGTCAAGATGTTTCTCGAAACATGTGAACCGTTGTGCAAATGTCTCCATCGTTGTATCAAAGTGTCGCCGAAAATTCATTATCATGGATGTAACGGCATCAGCTGGTGCAGTAGGCTGAGCAACAGACGTAGGAGGAATCTCAGTGGACGGTGCTGTAGGCTCAGCTGGAATGTCCTCTTCCATGGCTACCTCGTGAGGGGTTTCGCTTTTCTTCCGCCATTGACCGTGGAAGTCTTTGTAGTACCCTATATGGTGAAGGGTGCCAATATTCAGAACGCTTTTTGCAGAGGGCATTTCACCAGTCTCACAACAGCAGTCAACCCCGAGTTTTTGTAGTAGGAATGCAAGGGGTTGAGGGAAGACTATAGTGGAGGCTTGACCCCGCATGATTTTTAGCCAGTCTTCGTAGATGAAGTGGACTAGGTTTAGTTTTTGGTTTTGAGAGGTATGAAGATAATGGAGCCAAAAACGGTTTAGTTTTCTAACTGTAGAATGTCGGGTATCGAAAGGTCTGAGGTTCCAAGAGATGATTAGGTGTAGTAACCTAAGGTGCATGGGTAGGTCACTAGCCTTGTCTCTAGGTAGGTTAAATTCGAGTGGTGCTTCCTCTTCCTCATCAAACAAACCATTATCTTCGATCTCAAACACTCGGGCTAAGAGGCTGGTGTTGACGAAAATCGTTTTGGTCATGACGAAGGTTTTCAAACCTAGAATTTTACAGGTATCGTCAGGGTCATAGATAAGCTCTGTATTTGAGAAAAATGCCCTAATAATGTTTGGAGGAGCAGGCGTGTTTTTTTTAGAAATGGAAGCCAACCAAATTCTTCCATTTTTGACAAATACGAAAAGTCAATGCGGGAAAGAAATGAAAAGTCAATGGATCTCTAGTGTTTGATGGGCATTGTGGAAAAATATTCTTCATATTTCTTCCTTTTTGCAGGTGTTTGAAAACACTTGCTGAAGGTTGTGACAAAAGACGAAGAGACAGTGGGTGGTTATGAGGAGGAGGGTCTGGACTCTTTGTTGGCAGCTCTCTTAATGCAAGGCATTATAAAATCAGTCAAAGATAGTCTAATATGGTTCTAGATTGTTCTCTAACAACGTCCTAGGCAATGGAACAATTCACTAGAAACCCTATTGAAGATTAATCTACGAAACTAAGAAATTTTTGACAGAAAATCAATAATGTAGGTTCTAAAATGACGAGTAATGAAGTAGATTTGACTAATACCTCACCAGAGATCGATATGTTGAGAGAAATCGGAAGAGGGTGCGCGACGAGGGTTAGGGATTTGAATTTGGGATTTCTGAAATTTAGGGATTTTGAAGCAGTATTTATAGCCCAGGGTTAAGAAGATCGATCTGTCGAGATACCAGATCGATCTTCTACATGAGGAGATCGATCTGTTGTTTTATGAGATCGATCTACAAAATACAGAAGCTCAAGAACATCTATCTACCAAATGCAGAGATCGATCTGCAACATATAAAGGCTAAAGAAGATCGATCTGCCAAGTGCAGAGATCGATCTGTAAAATACAGAAGCTTAAGGAGATCGATCTTATGGGATAGAAGATCGATCTGCTTAGCTGAACCTTACTACTTTAGGCCAATTTGAAGTATGCTAGATCGATCTATATTGAGAGGAGATCGATCTCTCATACTCTTTGCCGAGAAAATGAGTTGTAAAATCAGTTGAAAATAAGTTTGAAATCAAAGTTTTGAAGGCAATAATTCTTAAGGAGCATACATAAGTCCTAATTCACCTCTAAGAACACAAAATTATCTCTATCAAGAGGTTTGGTAAAAATATCAGCTATTTGATGTAGTGTATCAATATATTCTAGAACTATATCTCCTTTTTATACATGGTCTCTAAGGAAATGATGCCTAATCTCAATATGTTTAGTTCTAGAGTGTTGGATTGGATTTTTAGAGAGATTAATGGCACTGGTATTATCACACTTAATGGAAACTTGCTTCATGTCTACACCATAATCTCTCATTTGTTGTTTAATCCATAACACTTGAGCACTACAACTACCAGCTGCTATCTATTCTGCCTCTATTGTGGATTGTGCTACACTATTTTGTTTCTTAGTGAACCATGATATTAATCTATTCCCTAAGAATCGGCATGTTCCTGAAGTGCTTTTTCTATCTATTTTACAACCTCCAAAAGCTGCATCAGAATATGCATGAAGAGCAAAGGTGGAATCTTTAGAGTACCAAAGTTCTAGTGAGAGTGTGTCTTTAAGGTACCTAAAAATTCTTTTTGTAGCTAGTAAGTGTGACTTCCTAGGAGAGGATTGAAATCTAGCACATAAACATACACTAAGCAAAATATCAGGTCTACTTGCAGTAAGATAAAGCAATGAACCAATCATAGACTTATATAGTTTAGTGTCTCTACACTTACCACTTTTATTTTTATCAAGCTTGATGTTGGTACCCATTGGAGTTGCTTGAGGTTTGCAGTTATCCATTCCAAATCGTTTGAGCAAATCTTTGGTGTATTTAGCTTAATTGATGAAGGTTTCATCCTTAGTTTGCTTTACTTGAAGTCCTAAGAAGTAGGTGAGCTCTCCCATCATGCTCATTTCAAATTCACCTTGCATGATCTTAGCAAACTCTTGACTTAGAGATTCATTAATTGATCCCAAAATGATGTCATCTACATATACTTGAACAACTAGTAAATCTTTATTCTTATTTTTGATAAACAAGGTTGTATCTACTTTTCCTCTTGAAAATCCATTTTCTATCAAGAACTTTGAAAGTCTTTCATACCAGGCTCTAGGAGCTTGTTTTAAACCGTAAAGTGCCTTAGAAAGTTTGTAAACATGTTCAGGAAATTCAAGATTTTCAAAATCGGAGGGTTACTCAACATAAACTTCCTCATTGATGAAACCATTTAGAAATGCACTTTTACATCCATTTGATATAATTTGAAGTTTTTGTAGCATGCAAAAGCAAGTAGCATTCTTATTGCTTCTAATCTAGCTACCGGTGCATAGGTTTCATCTAGTCTATTCCTTCCTCTTGCCTATAACCTTGTGCAACTAGTCTAGCCTTGTTTCTTATGATCATACTATTTTCATCCATCTTGTTCTTGAAAATCCATTTAGTTCCAATTATAGAGTGATCACTAGGTCTAGGGACTAAATTCTATACTTTGCTTCTTTCAAATTGATTTAGTTCTTCTTGCATGGCTAAAAACCAATTATTGTCATCTAAAGCTTCATTGACATTCTTTGGTTCAATTTGAGATACAAAGGCTATATATTGACATACATTTCTTAGAGAAGACCTTGTTCTAACTCCAAGAGTTGGATCACCTACAATTTCACAATCTTTGACATATCCTAGTTCTCTTGGTGCTCTAGACTCTTTTTCTAGTATTTCTAGTTCTTCTTCATCCTCTTTATTAATGTCAAGTTTTTCTAGTAGATTATTTTCTATTTTTAAGGAATCCTTCAAGGTCTTATCAAATATTTCAATATCCTCATCATTGGTAGAACTTTTAGATGCATCGTTTGACTCATCAAATATTACATGTATTGATTCTTCTACCATCAAGGTTATTTTGTTATATACTCTATATGCCTTTGAATTCAAAGAGTAGCCTAAAAAGATTCCTTCATCACTCTTAGCATCAAATTTTTCTAAGTTGTCTTTCTCATTATTTAAGACAAAACATCTACTACCAAAAGGGTGAAAATAGCTAATATTTGGCTTCTTTCCCTTGTAAAGCTCATAAGGGGTTTTCTTTAAGATTGGTCTAATCATGGCTCTATTGATGATGTAGCATGAGGTATTTATGGCTTCAACTCAAAAATATTTAGGTAAATTATTTTCACATAACATTGTTCTAGCCATTTCTTCTAATGTTCTATTTCTTCTCTCAACTACCCCATTTTGTTGTGGTGTCCTAGGGGCTGAAAAATTATGACTAATTCCTTGATCATTGTAATATTCATCAAAATCAATATTTTCAAATTCCTTGCCATGATCACTTTTAATGCTAGTTATAGTGTAACCTTTTTCATTTTGGGCTACTTTTGAATAGATAATGAATTTTTCTAAGGCTTTATTCTTTACTCTTAAGAAAAATACCCAAGTAAACCTAGTATAATCATCTAAAATCACAAACCCATAATGCTTACCATCTAGGTTTGTAGTTCTAGTTGGTCCAAATAGATCTAAGTGAAGTAGTTGAAGAGGTCTAGTGGTTGATACACTATGTTTATGTTTAAATGTTGTCATTTTATGTTTTCCCTTGACACAAGCTTCACAAATTTTGTTATAGTCAAAGGACAACTTAGGTAATCCTGCAACAAGGTCTTTTCTAGCTAGCTTAGATAATACATGCATGCTAGCATGACCTAGTCTTCTATGCCACAACCAATGTTCTTTTTCTTTATCTACCATAAGGCATACATTTTCATTTTTAAGTTCATTTAGATAAATAATGTATATGTTACCTTGTCTATGTCCTAGAAAAAGAACTTTATTTGATTTAGGATCTATTACATGGCAATTCAAGCAATCAAAAATTACTTTGTAACCTTTGTCACAAAGTTGACTAATACTTGGCAAATTATGTTTTAGTCCTCTAACAAGTAAAATCTTTTCTAATGAGAATTAGTTGTTACCAATTGATCCACTTCCTTCAACTTGGCCTTTGGAGTTGTCGCCAAATGTGACTTCTTCACCAACTTTTGATTTGAATGAGTTGAAGTGACTTTTATCACCGGTCATGTGTCTTGAGCATCCACATCCAAGTACCAAGCTTCCTTTGTTTTTGCCTTATAGCAATGCTCAACCACCTACAATCAACATTCAAACTTTTATTTTAGGTACCCAAATTTTCTTGGGTCCTTTGGAGTTAGTGAATAAAATTTTTGATCCTTTTAGGATCTATTTTAATATTACATTAATATCTTTTGAATTAACCACATCTTTTGGGACCCATACTCTTCTAACTATCCTTTTTATAAATGTGGTTATCTTCACATTGCAACTATATGGTGCATGTCCCTTTTTATTACAATGTGAGCAAGTAGTAGAGGATTTATGCATATTCTTTCCAGTTAAGAAACTTTTGAGGTGAGTTTCTCTACTTTTACCATCATATCCTAACCCATTTTTATCAAAGAAAGCCCTTTGAGTCTCTAGCATGTGATCTAGTTTTTATTGACCCATGTAAAATCTAGTAAAGGAATTATGTAAGTTACTATTCTTTTCCTTTAGGTCATGGATTTCTAGATTTGTACCTTCTAATTTCTTTTCACATTCTATTTTATCATTTAATATTAATTCATTTTCTTTCTTTAGTTTAGAAATCAATTTTTTGTACTTCAAATTCATGTACTCATATTCTAATGCAAGATCATCAAATGCATCTTGTAGTTCATCAAAAGAGTACTCATTGGATTAGAAGTTACCTTTTCATCTTCAATTGCCATGAAGCATAGATTGACAATATCTTCATTTGAATCATCATCGAAGCTGTCACTGTCGCTCCATGTTGCCCTCATCGCCTTCTTTTTATGATTCCTATCACTTGATCTTTTTAGAAGAGGACAATTAAATTTAATGTGTCCATGTTTTTTGCATTCATATCAAACAATAGTATTTTTTCTACCTAATTCTTCTTGTTCTTTCTTGTAGTTTATCCTACCACTATCATTTGCTCTCATTCTCATAAATTGATTAAATCTCTTGGCAAACATTGTCATTTCAAAATCTTCTTCATTACCACTCTCATTTTTATCTTCTTTCAAATCCTCTTGAGTGGTGGATTTTAGAGCTACTCCTACTTTCTTGGGTGACTCTTCATTTCTCCTCAATTTCATTTTATATGTGAGCAATGACCCTATCAATTCATCTAACGATAGTGTGTGGGGGTCCTTAGACTCTTCAATTGTTGTTACCTTAGCTTCCCAAGATTTTGGTAAGCTATTCAGGATTTTCTTTACCATTTCTATATTGGAGTAGATTTTGCCTAAGGACTTTAGTCCATTTATTACATCAGTAAATCTAGTGAACATGTCACTAATTGACTCTCATTCTTTCATCCTAAATAACTCATAATCATGTGTGAGCATTCCTACCTTAGTCTCCTTTACTTGAGTTGTGTCTTCATGAGTAATTGTCAATTTATCCCAAATTTATTTGGCATTATCACAACCGAAAACTCTATTATACTCATTGGACCCTAATGCACAAAATAAGGTGTGCATGACCTTTGCATTTAACTGAGCACATTTTATATCATTAGAATCTCACTCATTTTCTTCTTTTGGGATATCTCTTCCCTCTATCTTCATAGTTAAGATTTGAGGACCTTTAGTAATAATCCTCCATACCTCATAATCATTAGCTTGAATGAAAAGCATCATTCTAGTTTTTCAATATGCATAATGTTCACAATTGAACATGGGAGGCCTAACCGTAGAGTGCCCCTCTCCTACTAGACTTGTTGCTACATTGCTATGAGTCATTGATCGTTTTAACTCTTAGGAAATTATTCCTTAATGATCAAATAGTCCGAGCTCTGATACCAATTGTTGGCTCTACCGAGAGGGGGGTGAATCGATTTTCTAGTCTAAATGCTAAATTTATGCTTAATTGAATTTAATTGCAAATAATCAAAGAATAAGCAATAGACTATAGTGCAGTAAATTAAAGGAGATAAGAGAGAGAAGCAACAAACTCAGCAATTTATAGAGGTTGCCTACGTCCTCTCTTATTGACATTCTTCTCAAGAGTTTTCTTTCACTATCACAATAGTTGATACAATCTCCTTTTTAAGGTCAAGGAATAACCTCTCTACCCCTTTTTACAAAGATAAATATTCATCTCTTACAAAATTCTCTCACAGAGGAACTCTCCTCTTTTCTTTTGGATTAAGGATGAATACAAATAAGAGCTCTCTTTTGTGGGTAGGAAGAATAACTTTAACTCAAGCTATTTAAGACAATACAATGAATATGATGTTGAAGACAAATGGAATGTTGAGGAATGATCTCTCGAGAGTATTCAGAATTTATAGCACAAGTCTCTTGTCTCCAGTGTCTTCAATGCTTGGTTTTTATACAGCAGGATGGTAGGTGAAACATTTAATGCAGTTTTTCCCATTGAAGATTTTGCAGAGAGAGCCGTTGAGAACCTTAAGTAGAGTACCAGATCGATCTTCTCATTTAAATTTCTGCAATTACAGAGCAACTTAAAGTAAGGAGATCGATCTCATATTTATAGAGATCAATCTTATAATTTGTAAAATGTTAGTGAAGATCGATTTGTCGAACCATCAGATCGATCTTCTAAACTCTTTGTTTGAAGTAAGATCGATCTGGAGATCGATCTAACAAGCATTCTCGTAGAGGGGATATCGATCTCTAATCACCCTAGATCAATCTCTATCCATATGAGATCGATCTCATAAGCTCTCTGTTTGGACATAGATCGATCTAAGACCTTTAACATCTGCCTTAGAGGAGATCGATCTCTTCCTAGACCAGATCGATCTCATAGGCATTCTGTAAGTCAAAGATCGATCTCATAACCATTAGAGATCAATATCTTCTTCCTTAACATCCTATACATGTTCTTTGAGTCTTTAATCCTTTATCAGATCGATCTCATATTCTATTGAGATCGATTTCTCATACTTGAAAACCCAGGAGATCGATCTCTCATCTCATGAGATCAATCTCTTAACCTCTAACACCAAGTTTCTGGCAATGACTTGTATCTCAATATATTCTAATTAAGCTCTTAACATGTTTTAAACATTTCTAGATTTATAATATCCATTATTGAATTACTGTTTTGTCATTTCAAAATATATTAACTTAACAGTTGCCAATTCATCTTGTCAATTCATCATGACAACTCATCAAGGACTTTCTCTCTCCAAAAATTATCTTCCAAAAAAGCTTTAATTAATTTCTTTAATTATCCTTGTAGTAATCTCACTTTGACTAAGAATTGACTTTTTCAATTTTAGTGCTGACTTTGCAAAAACTTTTAACCTATCAAACGAACTCTAATTTGGATGATCTTGGACATTTTAGAAAGCTTGAGAAGTCCTCTACAACTTTAAAAGATGTCACTTATTTCAAAAAAATTCAGACAGAGTCAAATTACCAAAATACCCTTACTAGTAAGTTTTTGTAAAAAATGCAAAAAAAATGCCATTTTAGCTCCATTTTCTCCCATAAGCCTATTTTCAATGCCCATAACATCAAAAAAACGTTACATAGCACTTTCAAACACAATACTAAAGCTAAAAGAATATTATTAGATAATATTAATATAGCAAATAAATCACTTATCATGTTCACATTCTCATACCTTATCTATTGTAAAGGAATAAGTGCAATCAAATTGATGAGACCTGCTTCTTGTTGGAAAACCACTAATCTTCTATTATCCTACAAATATTAAACAAATTATCATTTTTATATTTATTAAATAAATAGTAACTCTCGGAAGTCAACTTTTGGAGCCATTCGTTACTCTCGGCTGTGAATGTCCAGAAGTAACTAGTAACTCCCAAAAGTGAATTTCTGAGAGTTACACTATGCTACTGCAAAATTCATTTCTAAGAGCACATTGAAACTCCTAAAAATTCACTTTCAGAAGTTCTAAAACCCATGTTTTTCATTGAGTTTTTTCATCAGAAAATTGTTAAAAAAAATTCAAAACAAATAACTAACAAATGTCATACCTCTGCAAAAATCTCGTCCGTATCATCTGTATCTTCCATGAAATAATTTTTCATCAAATCATCAGAAAAGTATTCCATTATTGTGTTTAAAAGTTTGAGATTTGGAAGAAAGTGGTGCACTAAAAATTTAAGAGTGGCTATTAGAGTGAGAAGAGGAATAATAGGCTGATTTGGTTTTATGAAGTAAAAGGGTAAAATGATAATTTCTTACAAGGGCTTTTTCTGTAATAAAACTTATTAAAATAAGGTGTGTCAAGAAATGCTTAGCTTGTCTTCAGAAGCTATCCCCTTTAAAACTATGTTTAGAAGCTATCCCCTTTAAAACTATGTTTAGAAGCTCTCCCCTTTTAAATTATCTCAAACACAAAACCTCGGGAGAGAAAAAATCTCTCTCCTTTTTTTACCTTTTATGTTGATGTTTTTTGTTGCTTTCCTCACAAAATGATTTTATATTTTTAAATATATTTCTAGTATATATACATATTATATATAATATTTATATATAATGTTTTAATTTTTTTTAAATATTTACATATATAAACCAATAGATGATTTCTCATGCAAAGATGGTTTAGAATTATATATAAGAAACATGAAAGGAAAAAAAACTATGAAAATCATGTAATTAAGAAACGTAAGAAGGCAAGTGAAAGCCTTTTTACATTCGTAGTATAGTATGTTGACCTAGCTACTCGTAAGACATAAAGACACTTTTTTGTTGATGAAAATAATAAATACTCAAATATATGCAAGATCGGTTCCAAAAAGACCTTTAAAAAAAAAGGAATTGGACGACACTAAAACAAATAGTTCCAAAAAAATCAGTTAACAAAGACTAATAAATATTACTCAAGGACAATTAAAATAAATTTATAAATAAATTAAAGAAAATATAGTTTGAACATTGATTCAAATGATTATATCTTCACCTCTATAGTATGAAAATTATAAGTCTAAGTTTAAATTTTCATTCTTGTATTTCCTTTTAAATTATTATCCAATACCAATAGAGTTTTTAAAGTCTATAAGTGAAGTTAATATGGTGACATATAGCTTTTTTTAGTAAACAATAAAAAATAAATAAAGTGGATATATGTCACTATCTTAACTTCGTTTGTGAGTCTAAAATTTTCATAGATAATGTATTGGATAATAATAATTTATTTTAAGAGTGTAATTGAATTGTGTTGAGATGATTCAAAACCAAGTTCAAGTTTAGTTCGAACGACTCAAAAACTTAAGACTAAAAATTCGACTTGAGTTTGATCGAGTTTAGTTTTTAAAATTTGAATTAATCCAACAAAATACTTGATCCACTCAAACTCAACTCAATAAGTTTGATTTATCAATTTTCAACAACATATTATGAAGATAAAATGGTAAATTAATAGTAAAACATAAAAATATATATTTAAAAAAGTTTGATTACACTTTTGAGTCGATTGAACTAAGCATTAAATTAGAACTCGAACGCGATTTAATACTCGAGTTGCACAAGCATGACATAAAAATAAACAGATTAAATTTAAATAATTATTAAGTCAAGTTTAAATAGTTCGCTTGTATACTTGAGGAATTCTATTAACAACTTATTTTTCTACTAAACTTTTTAAAAATAATTATTTTATACACACCATCAATGAATTTTTTTATTTCATAAACAAGATTAAGATAATTAAACATTCTTTTTTATTTTTTATTTTTTAATATTTTTAAAAATATATATATAATTATTTTATTCTTACTTATAAAATCAAAAATTTCTATAAATAATAAATAAAATAATCATTCTTTTCTTTTAATGTTACGGTAAAAATACCACTCTACCTCCAACTCTTTCATTTCTCTCTAAAACTCAAAAATCGATGACTAACCACCGCGCCAGCAGCCTACCGCTAGCTGCCAGTTGTTGAAGTTGAAAAACTCAACAAAAAAAAAAATTATTCAAAAATTTCTCATGACCTCCTCTTCCCGATTCTCACACCATTTTTGAAAAGAAAAATTATTTTATTAAATCTAACTATTGAAATTGATTATATCTTTATAGATTTAAAAAAAAGTATGAAAATATGAGTATTTTTTCCTAAAAGTGGTGCAAGAGTAAAAAAAGAAGAGGTCGAAAAAAATTTTGGATAAATTTTAAAAATTTTCTACGCCTACAAATGGCAATCCACTGCCGACAACAAGAGCAGTAGCAGTAGCCGGTCATCCGTGGAGTTTTAAAAGGAAAAAAAGAGCTAACGATACAAATATTTTTGTCATCACATTAAAAGTAAAAAACCTTAAACTATGAATAAAGAAATAAGTTGACATCCCATTCTCTTTTTTCCAAATCAAAAACTTTCACAGAATAAAAAAGGTTAAAATATAATAAATTATTTCTTTTCCACACCAAATTTTCAAACCATATCCACTCGTCCAGCTTTCAACTACTTTTCCACGTTCAAATAATATTACAAGAACAAAAATATCTTAAAAATCAAATACGGATACATTCTTAAGAAAATCAAATTCAAAAAAGGCCAACTACATTGGTATTTTCTCTTTAAAAAAAAGTAAAGCTAAATTGACTTTCATGTAATCATTTATTTTTTATAATTATTTAAAGTTTTATTTTAAAGAAATAATTGGATATGTAGTATAGTATAGTTTTTAAACATAATAAACAAAATTAACAAAATAATAATCCGATATTAAAATAAAAATTAATTAAAAAAATTATGCATGTTACAATTTTTTAACCTCACTTATTTAGTTAAAAATTTTCACTGTTAATATATCAAATATCAACTTTTTTTATATAATATTCGTGGTTTAAAAAAATAGTGATTTAGAAACAGTAATTGAAGAGGTTTATTATCTTATTTTTATCCACCTTATCTACCTATGTTTGGGCACTATCAAATTCATTTTTATCAAATCTACTAATGTTAAAATTTGTGATTAAAGTTCATAGTCATGTGATTTTAAAGTCGACTAAAAAGGATAGGAGCTTTTACAGTCAATGGCCCGTGCCTTTGAAAGGATCCTCCCCTGCACAAACTGCAATGCTCTTGATTTAACTTATATCTTCAAAATTTTATGAAAGAATCGTGTCGTAAGTTGTTGAGGATGATGTCTAAGGTCCAGTCCAACCCAAGCTCGTCAGCAAGAGAAACGCCTTACACTCCCCTTCAATCTAGATAATGATAAACGCAATACATAAAATTTCGTGGCCCTGGTGGCTTGTTGGCCCCTTTCCATGTAAATAACTATAAATATTTGTTGGAAGACAAAGATAAAAGCTAAACGCATCCTCGGGCTTTCCTAATTCAAATCTTTAAGCAATCTACAATACACAGATATGTGTTGTATTTTGGAGTGTGGTTTGTAGATTAGTGCACTTAAGATGAACAAACTTGAAAAATCTTGCGTACACTTTCTCTCAAAACTCCAAAATTTTTGAAACTCCTCTTCTTACACTTTCTTTTCTGGTTATAGAGGAACTTTATTGCAACAATAAAAGTTGCTTTTTATGACTTAAAGGTCAAGAGTTTAAGTAGAAACAGTCTCTCTATTAGTACAGAGGGAAAGTTGCATACACATGACCCTTTCCATACCTCACAATGTGGGAGCACTATGCATGAAGTTGCCTTTTTTTTTTTTTTTTCTTTTTACACTCTCTTTTCTGGTTTGGTTCAACTAAGTTCATAAGAAGAATTCAAAATGCAATTGAATTATTTTAAGAGTAAGCATTGTATCATGAGAAAAACATTTCCTAAACCATCTGCACTAATATAAAAAACTATTGTTCTTAAGATAGCTTTTCGGGAGTGTCTTGCCTATACAAAGTTCTTCTTCAAGTTTGTTCAAGTTGATTGCAATAGTATACTAATCACACCCCAATATAAAAAATATGCGGCTATCCATGCTGCACATAAACATGAAAAGTATGTAGGAACCAAGCACATCCGAAAATTCTGATTATTCCTTCACTAATCATTATTTACAAGTTACAAGCCATGCAAGTAATCTCCTAAACGCCAATTTTGTTTGTGAAGTACACTTAACATATTCCTATCTTCATAATCCATGTTTCTAATGTACATTTCCTCATTGTAATTTTACTATCATTAACAAAAATTAAGATATTGCATCAAACAACTTGGTAATAGAAATAAGGGTTTCAAGTTCAACTGTTCAAGCCAAAACAATTACATAATTTCCCATCTCTCTAAATTTTTTTATGACACAACAACGAAATTTAGATTGATTTATTTCCTAAAATTAGCCATAAAGCAACGCGAAAACTATCAAAACAGATATTTCAAAGGTTGCTGGCAACCCACTTAATAAACAAGATAATTCAGTTAGGCCTTTAAACAAACACATGGTACACACTCACAAAATTCCACAATGCGTCAAAAAAAACCACGAATTCAACCCCAATTAAAAACCCATTTCACAAAATCTATACACTATACTTAACAAGAAACGAAGCTTCAGAAGAAACGGAAATGAAAACCAAACCTATCATTTAACTTCTCTAACAGTTCCTTCATTAGACTCTGGCGAGTTGTCAAGTAGAACTGAATCAGATATAGCACCTTCTTGTTGCAGTTGTTGAGCATTCATTATTTGTTCCATGTCTCTTAGTCTAGTCCTCATTACATTTGTAACCAAAACTGCAAGATAAAAACAAAGGGTTACATTCGTGCAAAATTTGCAAACATTTGAAGAGAGAAAGAGAGCTAACTGGCTGCGGTGCCGATGGTCCAGAGCCAGAGGATCTTTAAACCAGGGCTCTTTTTCTCTCTCGCCATCCTTCACTTTCTGATTTCAATAAGCTTTTCCAGTCTCCCACGAAAATAAACACAATGTTTGAATAACAAATTAACAAAACACGAGTAAACAAGTAAACAACTGAATCTTTTTTAACAACCTATCGATCTATCTAACTACCTATTTATCTATTTATCAAATTTTTATTAAAAAAAACTATTAATACTATATTAGAATTCACAAGGACTTTAATTTATAATAATTTTTAAAAATAAAATAAAAATGATAAAAAATTATTTTCAAATATATATCAAATTTGAATTAAAAACTTTGATGCATATATAAAATATATAAATTAAAAAAATAATTTGAAATCAAATACTAATTAAAAATATACAAAAAAAATAAATTTAAAAAATCTTAAATAAATTAAATAGCTTCAATACTGAGCACAATTAATTACAGTAGTTGATAAAAAAATATAAATAAAGCAATCCCATTAGCATTGTTTTAACTGTTTTTTCTAATTATGATATTATGTAATTTTTTATATTTTCTTTAATTAAGCTTTCATTTGGCACCCCAGTTGCTTTCGGTGCGCTTTGTCTATGGAGGACTAAAGACAAAAAACAAGCGTGGAGTAAAATTATTTTTTATCCATAATTTTTATTTTTATTATTTTATTAAAAATATATATTTTTAATGATCAATTTTTTAAGTGTTGAACATAACCGGTCTCAAGTTTGGATAAAGAATGAGGGTTGATGGTAGGTTTGAACAACCAATCACTTAAAATTTATCCTATTTTTATGAGATGAACTCATATATGAAATCCGTTAGAGTGTCCCCTACTCAGCGAAGCGCTGTATCGAAGCCTGGGTATAATGAAAAATGTGTAAGAGTTGCTAGGTGGTCGCCCGGAAGCGACTCGCCACATTGAAGCTTGGATGTGGTGCCCAATAGGCAAATGTTCCCACACCATAATGGATTAGGTAGGTAAAGAAGCTAGTTCCTAATCATAAGCTAAAGTTAGGATCTTGGAATATAGTTACGTTTAATGGTAAGTTAATGAAGATTTGAGAGGTTATATGTAGGAAGAGGGTTAGTGTCTTGTGTCTCTAAGAAACCAAATGGGTTGGGGAAAAGGTTAGGGAGATAGCACATTGACAATATAAGTTTTGGTATACAAGGAAGGATAGAAACTGAAATGGTGTAGGTATCATCATAGACAAAGAATATCAAAATGATGTTGTACAAGTTAAAAGACAAAGAGATAGAATTATTTTGGTTAAGCTAGTTCTAAGAGGGGATGTTTTGAATGTTATTAATGCATATGCATCACAGATAGGACTTGATAATGTTAGTAAAAGACAATTTTGGGAGGGTTTAGATAAGATAATACAAGAAGTGCCGATATGAGAGAGAACCTTTGTATCAGTGGTGACCTTAGTGGCCATGTAGGTGCTAGTAGGAAGGGTTTTGAGAGCGTACACAAGGTTTTAGTTTAGGTGTAAGAAATGAAGGTGGAAATGCTATCCTAGATTTTGTTTTATCTTCTGACCTAACCCTAATGAACACATTGTTTAGGAAGAGAGAACATCACCTTATAACCTTTAAGAGTGAATCGAATGCAAGTCAGATAGACTTCTTTTTTACTAGGAAGATGGATAGATGTAGTTATCAAGACTACAAAGTTATCCCAGTTAAGAGTATTAGACTATTAGTATTATACCTAAGAATTCATAAATGACATCGTAAGAACCAACAAGAAAGAGTTACAAGGACTCGATAGTGGAAGCTAAAAAAAGATTATCGCGAAGTATGTAGAAACAATTGGATCTAGAAAAAAGACTAGATAACAGAGGAAAACTCGAATACAATGTGAAACAAGATGGTAAAACACATTCGGGAGGTGGGTAAAGAGATACTAGGAGTATCAAACGGGAAAACACCAAATGAAAAAGATGAAACATGGTTGATTGAATCAGTTAAGGAAGCTATAAAGACAAAGAGAGATTGTTACAGAGCTTTGAAGACAATCAATATCTAAGAGAGCTTTACAAAATACAAGTTAGTTAGGAATGCGGCAAAGAGGGTGGTGGCAAAAGCTACGGCGAAGGTTGTGAAAGAGATTTATAACAAGTTGGACATAAAGGCGGGAGAGAAAGAGATCTATAGTTTGGCGCGAGCAAGAGAGAGGAGTCAAGACTTAGGAGCGGTGAAATGTATAAAGGATGAACATCAAAGAACTCTAGTTAAGGACAATGATATTAAAGAAAGGTGACGTGATTATTTCAAAAAACTATTCAACGACGGACAACGTCAAATTGTGGACAATATCTCGATACCCCCCTAGGATAATGTACCTTAGTGTATGATGTTTGCAAATAATATTGTCTTGTGTGCTGAGACTATAGTGGAAGTTAATACTAAGTTAAAACTATGGAGATATACGTTAGAGTTAAGATGATTCAGATTAAGCAGAGTAAAGACTGAATACATAGAGTGTAATTTCAGTCCAAACAGAGAAAAAAATAGGAACGCAATGATGCTAGATGGGGTAGTGATCCCTAAGCGGGATCATTTTAAATATTTGGGGTTAATTGTTCAGATGGATAGAGAGATTGATGGTGATGTGGTCCATAGGATACAAGCTGGTTGGAGCAAGTAGAGAAGCACTACAAGTGTATTGTGTGACAAAAGAATTCCTATAAGGTTAAAGAAAAATTTTACAAGACGGTTATTAGACCTACATTAGTCTATGATAGTGAATGTTAGGCAACTAAAGGAGTGCATACACAGAAGATGAGTGTAGTGGCAATGCAAATGCTGCGATGGATGTATAGATATACGAGAAAAAATAGAATGAGAAATGAGTTGTCATGACCCAATTTGTCCTTTTTAACTGAAAATCACTATAAATTTTTCGCATTTTTTCTTTCTTTACCCGGTCGTGAACAAACTCACCACTACACAATTAGGCTGTGAGTCAATAATAATCATCAATCACCAATCATTCACAAATAAATCAAAAGAAGTGTCATTCATTTGAAATGTCTGTTATACATTTGTACTTGACACGTTTTCTAACTTTTACATCCCCCACATTACAATATAAAATGACTACTGTGCTTTTACATTGTTTAGATACAAAAAGAATCTCTATGTATATACCTTTGGGTGATGGAGATGCAGCAGATGACTCAATGAAACGCCTCAGTCCTCACTGGGCCACTATGTACGCGCTATAGAGGGGGAAAGTAGAGAGGGATGAGCAACCACACGCTCAGTAAGACAATAATGCAAGAATGGTAGATAACTACTCTATCTACATGCGATAGTGTTATGCGTAAATCATTTATAATCAGAGCATGAGGAAATAAAACTATGCCACATGTATATACATATATCTTGTATTGAAAATCATATAAATAGGCATAAAACATGGAAATATCAACATATAAAATCATCTCATGCTCATTCTTATTTAAATCTCATTTCAAAAGGGGAATTTATTTAAGAAACATCATTTTTAAATCACATCATAGCTCATTACAAATCAAATTTATCATTTCTTTAAATCACAAATCTCACAAGGCTCGACCCTTCCCTCGAGTCTACCTTGGACAATCACAGCCACACTCATGTATCAAAACCATGTGGTATTAAGTAATATTAAATGAGACATGTTACTATATCTCAACTGACTATGTTGGCCAACTAAGTCGTAAATCATCCCAGACCACACGGATCCCGGTGTGCGGGGTATCATGTTGGAACGAATGTGGGTTAGTTCTTCGCCAGACTTTCTCATCAGTAACTCAACCACGCGGTACAACGTACTTCATGTGATATATACGGTACAACGTACTCTGTGGACCCATATCATGGTTGGAGGTGCCAGCTGTAGGTCTTATCTACCCCATACCACGCGTAACCTACTCAGTCTCAAGTGCACGTGGGAGTATTTTCTTTTGATGTCAGGTCCTAGCCCTTCATGGCCTTGCTCGCCACTTTTGGGTTCCCTGAACACCATATCAGGTCCTAACCCCTCATGACCTTGCTCGCCCCTTTTGGGTTCCCTGGACACTAATCTGTATTACCCTCACCACGGCGTCATACATACCATAATGTGAAAACCAGTGCGAGCTAAGCTCTAGCAGATATATGCCTAGTAAATAAACCTCCTCGTACGAGCAATGCTCTAGTACGACATTTATGCATAAAAACATGAAGAAACCACATACGAGCATAACTCTAGTACGGTTATATGCATAAGAAAACCACTCAAAATCCACGTACGAGCAGAAACTCCAGTACGGTTTACAAAACATCATCACAATTTCAAATCAAAGTGCGAGTGAAGCTCTAGCACGTTTCAGACATGTAAAAATACCAAAATCTCGTGCGAGCGAGGCTCCAGCACGATTTAATTTACATAAACACGATAGGTGGCTCATATGCATTCAAAATAATTTCAAAACATGCTTAGCACCGCATATGTGCTATTTCACAATATCGTTCAAACATTAGCTAGCCTACTCGTAGATTTGCTTAAAACAAAGCAATATGTTTTGTAAAAACATCAAAACATGTGATTTATGCAATTATTAGCCTTACTAATCCCTTTTTTTAAATTCCACTTCAAAACCAAATCATACACTTGTAGTCATTCATATACACCAACAATCATTTTCTTAAACAATCATGCATTTCATAAGCACCCTATATTCACCCACGAGTTCAAAGTATGAGCAGCTATCTCTATATACTCACAGAATTTCCTTACCTCGAATAGCGTTGCGTGATTCCACTTCCCTAGAGCTGCTTACTTGTGCGGTTCGATTCGTCTCCAACGAACTCTCCGAAACTGCACAAAGTCGTATATCACATCAATTTAGTCCATTTAACACAACTCATGTGTTTGCTATAGTCGATTCAACCTATAACCTCCATTAACATTTATAAGGCCTAGTTTTATCGTTCTACTCATATCTCTAGTCTATTGATTTCTTTTAGGCCTATTGATTTATACCAAATCGATATCAAATCGATATTAAGCTCATAGTGTTCATATTTCATCCATTTCTTCACTATGACATTTTATCAAACATCTTATATACTCATTTTCATAAATTCTCTAAACTCACAATGTAACTTCATTTAACCATCTTAAATCTTTCACATTACTTCAATAACAACTTTAGCATGCCCATAAATCATTAACTCATTCGACCCATATCTTCTCACACTAGACTTATTCTAGGTTTCTAGGTCACACTAATTTCATCACATCCTAGGTAGTTTTAACCATCAATACCCATATAAATCAACTCCAAAATCAATAAATAGACAAATGTACTTGGGCTGAAGCTTTAGAAACTTACCAATCTAGTTTCTTTTCTTGCTCCAAAATGGAAATACACCTTGCTCCTTCAATACAACAAATGAGGCTTTGATTCCAAAGTATGTTGTTCTTCTATTTGATGTGAACAACTTTGTATCTAATGGTCTTTCCTCAAGTCTTATTAGAAAGAGAGAAATTTAGGTTTTGGGTTGAAATGGAAGAGTGAGATTGTTTTCCCGAAATTTACAGATTTTACTGCTCATATTTATAGAATTGCTTGATGAGATCGATCTGTCGAAGGCTTGAGATCGATCTGGTCCTCTTAAAATCCTTCAGTTTCTCGACATTTTTAAGCATGAGATCGATATGTCGAAAGCTTAAGATCGATCTGTCTCAGGCAAATAGTTAAGGAGATCGATCTGGTTAGGGAAGAGATCGATATGTTCCAACCCGAGAGCTAAGAAAATCGATCCGCTTGCACTAAGGATCGATCTCTTCATTTACAGAATGTTTAGCATATCGATCTGGCTCCATTGGAGATCGATCTGACCTGTTCCATTGCTCGAATAAGAACATTTTTTGCTCTTCCAGATCGATCTCTCATCCTATGAGATCGATCTGACATTCATATTTCTAGATTTTTACTGCAGTTTTCTGCAGTAACTTACACAAAACTTCCTTAATTTGCTGTCATAGTCATTTTCTCATCCAACCACCTTCAAGACTTGGAAATAACATCTATTCATAATTTATACACATTGCAACTTACGTGCATTCATTGTATAACCAAAAGTATACCATCCAAAACTAAATGGAAGTACAAATATTTATGCAATTCATGCAACTTCATTCCATTTGCTGCACTACCGATTTTGAGTTCCAATCACATTCATCACTTATAAAAGCTCATTTCTTCATATTCATATAAAATGAAACTTTTATGTACATTACAAACTCATATTACAAGTATGTACATTGAATCCATGGACTTACACCACACATGCTTCACATTACAAGTGCATAGACATACGTACGAAGTCATAAGGTCACACATGAAACACAGGTCTTACATGAGTACATTCAGGAAAAGGTTAGAGTGACACTTATAAAAAACAAGATGAGTGAAAGTCGTTTACGTTGACTTGGACACATATGAGGTAGACATGTGGACGCTCTAGTTAGAAGAGTGGAGGCTATGGATGATGTAAAAATGGTCAAGGCTAGGGGAAGACCGAAAAAGACTTAGAAGGAAGTAAGTCAAAAAGATAGAGCGAAACGAGAGTTGGAAGAACACATTGCATTAAATGGAAACGAGTGGAGGAGAATAATTCATGCTGACGACTTAGCAAGAGAATTTGTATATTGGTTCATATAGCCTACCCTAATATTAGGATAAAGGCTCTGATGATGATGATGATGATGATGATATATTCTTAATGATTATTTTATTTTTTTTAATCTCACCGAAACCAATCTCATTGCATATCCAAACTATCCTTAGTTGGCATCTGATTAATTTGATTAATTTGTGATAACAATTCAATAAAATAATTATATAAAGAGAGGAAGATTCACTTACACATGTGTAAAAGAAATTGTTTTACACACGTTTATAACTTCAGTATGATTAATAATTTTACAAATCAACCGTTAGATTTAATAATCAATTCATATCTATCATGCAAGTAAATTTTTGAATCAATACGATATTCCTATTACTTTAATCTAGAATACCATTTTTTTCAAAATATATTAATGATTGAAATTTTATTATCATGGAATAAATAGTTACACTTCTTCAATTAACTTGAAATTTAATATGCATGATCTACGTTAATAGAATATAAAATTCATCAATTAGATTAAAGAAATATCAATAGTATAAAAAGATATGTATACATACACAATATAGTTAAATAATAATAATAATCCCTATTAATTTTGGAGAAAAGCAAGCAAGAATGAGTGACTTTTTTTCTTTCTATAGGATGACAAAAAGGTCCAATCAACATTGTTTTTAATTTTTTTTAATTATCAAATTATCTTCAAAGTTCAAGAAAAATGAAAAAAAAAAGTGACAAAAAGAAGGGGAGAGGAAAGCTAGAAAGAGTGAGAGAGAAAATTTGAAAAAGAAAGAAAGAGAGGGGAGCCATTTGATTGATGCAAAACAAGTTTCCATTTTCTCTTTTATTTTTTCACGTGTTCCGTTTAAAACTCATAAGTTGTTAGATCTCGTACGACACACAAGCAAATGCAAATTTCACAATGAAGATACCCACAATAACAAATAGTAATATTCCAACCCAATAATAATAACTAACACAATATAATCAAGTTAATCCTATCAACAAATAATAGCCATGAAATAATATGTACAGTAAAACAACATCCGTGAAAAACTTTTCATTGTGGAGAGAAAAAGCCACGAGGCAAATAGGATAAAAATTCACGAGTTCCAACAATTGGCCTAAAACAAAGTTTAGTAATTCTAAGAGATTTTAGCCCCAAAAATTGCAATTATTGTGCAAGTTTATTAATACCTTTACTCTCTTTACGGACAAGAAAAATACTCAAAGCTCAAAGCTTTTTTCCTCTGCATTCGCCGCTCATTATGTAAGCCTCTCTTATAATTCTACAATTGTTTAGCAGTGCTTTATATAGAAAAAATTAAATAAAGCTTCTCCTTGTTAATTTTGATTTCTTTAAGCCTAGTTAATCACATATTTTTTAAACAAATTAATGTAGCTGGAGCCCACACATCTAACATAAGTTTTGTGGCTCTTTGGGCATTTTGTCTTCTTTTTATCTTTTATTGTTTTGAGCAAATCCCAATTTTGTTTGTGTATTTTAATGATGTGCAAAGACAAAACTTGAAAATCTTAACTAACTACTTGTTTTCTTCTTTGGGTTTGTTCTTTTTTGGTTTTGTTTTTTCATATGATTAGTATGGTTTGAAATTTGAAAAAAAAAAAAGAAGATGTTTTTGTTTTCTTTTGTTTCTGTTTTAATAAAATTCAAATTGTAAAGTTGTTGCGTAGCTTCTTGGAGAGTAGAAATCTTGAATTAATGCAATAAAACTCCATACAATTTTCTACAGATTTCTATGGTCACTTGGCTTTTGTAGCTTCCTTTTAATAAGAGCTGTGGTTTTACTCCTATTAGCAACTGCTTTGATCTTGGTTGTATTATGTATGTTTTATTTTAGCTTGCATTTGATGTGTTGCATGGAAGTATGATGGTATTGTTTTCTGTCGATTGTTGCAAACATAGAAAGAGACAACAAAATAAAATAAGCTGATTGCAATTCTTTTTGTTTTTTTATTAAATTTTCTTTTTACGTCTTTTCATTTTTTTTCTTTGTTCGTTTGTAATCCATAAATTATAAGGTACTTTTTTACTTCATTTTTCATTGATCATTCCCATAAACTATATACTATTTTCCTTTGCTACTTTCCATGATTTTTTTTCTATACCTATTTCAATGTTTGATATAAAAGCGTAGTATTCAGTTTTCATATGAAAGCCTTATTGGAAGATAAGGGGAGAAAGGGCTCATGAACAAGATTGTAAATTTTGTATTGAAGAGCGTTTTGTTATTTCTTTTTACAATAAGGTATATTGGTATCAACTGTTCCGGTACATTATTTCGAATTTTCAATTTAATTTAAGATTATTTAGAATTTTTTCATATATAATAATATTGTTAATAATATGCAATATATATATATATATATAGCATTTAATGGTGATAATCATAGTATATAATTAATAAAATTACTTTTACAATAAATAATGATTATTGTTAAAACTATAAATGCATTTATTAAATTCATTATTTATGTATTTATTAGTTTTAATTCAAAAATATACATAAAATAAACACTACAAAAAACTGTAACATTAAAGACACTTTTTTTTTTCTAGCGCTTTTAAAACCACCTGAAAATTTTATATTTTATTATGTCATTAGCGACTAAAATAGACCCGCCACTAAATACTATTATTCTAAGGGTTTATGCCTGATGTTTCAATCGAATATCACAAGCATGTGTCTTATGTTGTATTGCATGGTTATTAAATTTTTTGTTAGTTATTATTTTAGTTAATACTACTCAAACAGAATAAGCTTGTACATAATAAAAGACTTGTTATAGATGTTCATTCATCATATCATTGAAAACTTTAAGGATAAAAATTACTTGTAGAAAGTAGATTTCAATTAAAAAAAATTTAATACAGAGTAATTTATAGTTGAACCAATAAGATAAATTAAAAAAAAAAAGCGTTTTGCCTTAAATCATATAATCATCTTCTCCTTCTTTAACTTTGATCAAAGCAAAACCAAGTTTTAATTCCGGTTGGACACGAAACGATCAAACTTGTACCACCGACATTGGCTTGAGACTATCGATATTTCTCGTCGCCATACCATGCCATTCAGTCTTGAAAATATATGCCTTGCTCCCTCCGATATGCCACTTGTTGAAGTGCATTTTGGATATCTTAAGATATGGTTCAATAAATACAACCTCTATGTCCTTTATGCTCTCTACTATTTTCTCTTCAGCTTCAGTTAAGAATGTATTCCTGATTTGTTTTACCGGCATGAATAAACGATTTTGTGACTGCTTTAAATCAGTAATTTGAATAAACTTTTGAATAACAAGTTTTATTTCAATCCCACCCAGGTTTTCAATGCAATTCTTGAATGCTTGTGGCATATCGGGAGGTGGTTCCAAACTCCAATGCTGTAAGCTCCACAATACTCTTCTTCTGACTCTGCTTCTCATTATTATTGTTGCCTGTCTTCTGCTCATGCTCCTTGCTATTGTTCTCCGTCTTCTGCTTCTTTTGCGTCCTGGTTAAATAATCTTCCTTCTCTTCTTGAAGTAAGCCATGAGTTCTATTTACAGGATTACTTTTGATATCCTTTTTCTCATTGATCATATTCTTCTTCTTTGTGGATTCAATGACCATACGTTTTACAAACCTTTTTAATACTATCTCAGTTAGTTTGCTTAGCCATTGACTTCCATTATCTGCTTCAACATTCTTCTTCAATTTCTCCCATGAATTATCATCATCAACATTCTTAAAATCTTTTACCGTTGATATTTTCAATCGATTTTTCTCAATTTCTTCAAGAACTCAAGAATAATGAAAAATTTTGTTAAGAAAAATAATTAAAGAAATAATGTCTCTCAGCCTATTAATATAATTATATATAGACGTCTTAGACTCCTAATCCTTAATGAAATATAATTGCTTAAGCCAGTTTCCCGGTAACTAAGATAGTTTTAAAATATTACCGCTGCCGCGATTCCTAATTTTGGTCAGATCAGAATTTTGTAATTTTTAAGCTTTTCCTATTTTCATGCCAAACTTTTCTCGAACTGTCAAGATATAATACTGAAAGCCAATGGAAGAAGTCGAAGCTTACATTAAGTTTAAAAGTTGGTTAAGTAAGGTGTCAGTTGTTGGTTAATAAGAACTATAAACAGAAGCAAATGTAACCAGTCCAGTAGTATATATAGATTTGAAAAATTAGATTTAAACTTGATTTCTTAGCATGACTGGTATATTATGATATCCTGATATTCCTTTTTTAAGTGTTGCACCCTTCATGGAAGTAGCACCATTTGATGCTGACTACGTTAAGACATGCATCAGATAGTGGTGGAAGAACACGACAGTTTCTTCCTTACTGCACACATTACTCAATGCATCTTTTTCCTCATCGAGGCTATTTATCTTTTTCAGATATGATCGGCATAGAAAGAAAGAAAGAAAGAAAGAAAGGTTAAGAGACTTTGATCAATTCAACAAATTAATTCTCAGCTATTGGCTGGACATTCATTTCTTCTTTCTTGGGAATTCTTATACTCTTTCACAACTCCCTTTTCTTCTTTCTTTTTCGACTTTATGCTGGTAAGAGAGGATTATCTCCTTTTATTTGTTTATATTTTATGTAACTTTTTAATGTTTTAGTTGAATAATCAGGAGAAGCAGAACAATGCGAGGCATTTGTTGGAGGAGCGGCATCCAAGAGAATGAAATTGGAAATGGGCATGATGATGATAATGTAGTCAATCGTTCTGAAAGCAAGGCTGGTGCGGAAAATAGGTTGACGAATCCACCCGAAAGTGAGAGAAATCATGGAGAAGAGGATTCAGGAACCCATCGATGATTTCTATGATGGAATTCTGCGTTTTACACGGGGCATATTCCACAAATATCGATCACTTAGGTGCACCCAGGCTGCTGTTGCTAAGGTAACCATCAAATTCTGGGCTTTACTTTCAGCTCTTGCTTTCATTAAAAATGTTTTTAAACTAGCCGAACCTTAAGCTGCCATGCGCTTAAATGTTTGCAAAAACTTCTTGCTTTAGTAAAGTTTCCATTTTTGACATGATATGGTTGAATGAAAACTAAATTTGAAAAATGAGTGCATAAATAATATGTAAAAGTTTAATTGAAATAAAAGTATTTTATACACAAAAATTCAGTCTATGAATGAATAGTTTATCATAATTTTTAGTTAAATAACCATTTCAATGAATAAATTACTAAAATGTGTCAATTTTTTTTGAATTTTTGTAAATATTGTCAGTTTAACAAATTTTGTGAATCTACCAGATTGATTTTCAGTTTTCTTTTAAGGAACTCTACTAAACTCTTGTGCATTCATCTTTATCCTAACTATTATAAGATTTGATTATATTTTTATTAACAACCTTATCAATGATAATATAGATTTATATGAAATACCTAAAATATGACACTTGATTATTTATGCATCCAGTTTTCTCAATACCTTTCCTTTAAGGTAGCTAGACCTCCTACCAAGTGATTTAAGGGAAAAGAAAATGGTTTTATTCTTGGATAAAGCATCTAACTGTCTTTTATGCCATGAAATAGTTGAACTCTTAATAATGTTCCTAACAAGGATTATTTTGGTTGTAATTTGCATACAGACCAGCATATCTCAGGCAAATGTTAATGTCTAGTTATAATTAGCTCTCGAAGCTTTGACAGCAGTGTGCGAAATGATATAAACGCATATTTTCTGTTAAATCTGTTATTAGTTAAAATATGAGCTATGCTAATGAAAACATTACAAAAAACAAGCAAAAGAAATACATTGATTTATATGATTTACAAACTTGTTTGAAATTTGCAGGTGTGAAGACACAGAAAATTGTATTTACCGTCTGGTGGGGGTTGCTAAACATTCAGGAACAACGAAAGGGGGCAACTACATTGCATATATGAGAAGACGTGAGAAGCGGAAAGAGAAGGCAGAGACTTAAAATGTCAGTTCTCCGTGGACCATGCCAAGTATGGCTCAAACAACTCCAAATGTTATATCTAAAACCCAATGACATGAGCATTGAAAAATATTCAAATAATTCTTTTTAGAATTTCGCTGCGAATTTGGGAATTGCCAAAAATGCATAATCTTTTATGAGTTTAATATTGCATGGTAATTATCAATTATAAGAAATAATAACAAAATCACTCTTTGCATCGCAGGAACTATACTAGGAATTGCAGGTTTTGGACAAGTTCGAGCAAGATTACTTACACGTAAGTGTCAAGAGGAAGATAATTTAGCTACAACTGAGAATGGTGACTTCTATATCTCTTTTGATTGCACGTTTACATATAATTTCTTTAAGTCACTCTTGATTTGAGATGTTGCTGTCCAAGTTTTTTCAGAAGATTTGTTATGAAAGTAATAATTAAGCTATATTTCATAACCAGAAGAAAAATTTCAAAATAACTGAGACATTTAGTATCATTTAAATGATAATGAATTAAGGTGGTTAAATTAGTTTAACCACTAGAATGTTTATTGAATAGTATTTTAGGTAGGAATTAGCATAATAAATTCGGTGAACATGAATCTAGATATTGTGACAACCATTTTTTCTGGAAACTTCATTGGCATTATATGTGCCTACTCATTGCATTATAAAATTCTACTCGTGGTGAGTGTCATGCTAGTACAAATCACTTGTTATTTTAGTAGGTTATCTAACCTCGTCAATTGCAAGGGAAAATGTCTTCGATGCCTCTCATGATGCTGGAAATTATGGATTATCTAGATTATTATTTCTTGTTTGTCTATATTTCATTTCTGCTCTACAAAAACTTTTACAAGGAATCAGACCATTTCAGATCTCTCTACCTCGATTATAATTTAACTTTAGGAAAAAAAAAAGTTCTTAAAGAGTTTCATCTGTTCTTGACTATATATAGTCATTAGGTATTTCTATAGCTTGCCTTGCCTTTTATTTAGAACACCTTTCTCCGCACTGCTTTGGTAACTTCTTTACTCAAGCTTTTGGAATAAATTTTGAGTAGTGAGTTCCTTCTAATTAATATTCATGGTTTTTTCCACTTATCATTTCTTTATATAGTGTGCTCTTGTTCGCTTTGGTAACTTCTTTACTCAAGCTTTTGGAATAAATTCTGCTGGAATGTTTATCCATCAAACATGCATTCATCTATTCTACTCCTTTGCCTTCACTTATTTATATTGTTGGGTTTATGATCTTCTACGCCCGAAAATCCTTATGCAAGTGATAAATCGCTCAGTGGAAAGGAAAAATGAACTGCTGAGTATTTTCTTTTACGGGTGAGAATTTTGCATTAATCCAATTACACTTCAAATCAAGTTCTCTACATATATACAGGGGAAGAATCTGGCCAACTCTACATCTGTGTGGTTGAAGTTAAGAAAATGGAGACCAGCAATTGGAGTAAGAGGCTACACCTGGGTACGTCCATTACATCACTAAAGCTCCGTCTGGTTATGGAAGTTGTTACTGTCACTGTCGACGATTACGTATTACTAACGTCTTCGCCTCGAATCTTCGTACCTCGTATTTCGGAATATTCTGCAAAGAAAGAAATAATCAGAGGGGCGCAGGGATCGTTTTCTGCGTTTTCACTCCGATGCTTAAGTCAGAGAGTAATTTTTTCAGAGTTTCAGTAAGAAAATAGTTATCTGTCTTTAAGAATCATACATGTTCTCTATTTATAGAGAATTTCCTCATTTCGAACTTACGCCTTTGTCCTCTCTTTCTCAAAGGCCTTATTATGCTCGATCCCTCTCGGATTTACCACGTGTATCCATATCATTCGCTAAAATAATCTTCAAATTCTTATTCATAATAATTGCTCCCCACTCTTTTGCGAATCAATTACGGATAAGCAAAAGAGTATATTTAATATATATATATTTTTTTTTTTGAGCCACTTTGCCATCGGTGCGCGGTATATATATTTTGAAGCGGGATCGCGACTCCGTTCCATTCTGGGCAAGCTTCCTGTTTTAGGTGCGGCAATCCATAGGTGTTCGCGGCGATTTTGCATTGGCGGCATTCCTAACCTTGCGGCAAGCTTAGACAGATCGCGCAATCATAAACAGATCGCGGCAAGCAAAATCCCAAAGCGGCAAGCATCGACTCTTCGCGACAAGCGTGACCATTCGCGGCAATCATAGTCCCTTCGCGGCAAGCATAGACAGATCGCGGCAAGCATAGTCCCTTCACGGCAAGCATAGACAGATCGCGGCAATCATAGTCCCTTCCCAACAAGCATAGACAGATCGCGGCAAGCATAGTCCCTTCGTGGCAAGCATATACAAATCGCAGCCAGCATAGACCATTAGCTGCAATCTTTCACCCTTCGCGGCGACATACTCATTGTGGCAATCTTTTTTACCCATCGCGGCAGACTATTTTCGCAGCAGACTTTTCTATCCTTCGCGGTTAATTCTGATGGCTAGACGAGGTACCGGCAAACAACTAAATCTGGGCTCTCCTTCTAGGCTAAAGGAATCTGACCTTGATTCTGTTCGTAATAATTTTCCTTTACCCGAGGATTATTTCTATAGGCTTCCTACTGATGGGGAAAGCTCCTCTCAAGCAGTCAGTAGTGGCTTCCCCGTTCACTTGGCTTCGCTAGAGTTCGGACTCCGTTTTCCTTACTCGACTTTGGAGTCGCTTTTCTTCAGCATTTTAGCATAGTTCCTGCTCAACTTCATCCTAATGGGTGGGCGCAGGTGGTCGGGTTTTCAATCATATGCCATAGATGTGGTGTAACGCCCACCGTTCCCTTGTTTAGTTCATTTTTTCGAGTCCGTAGTGTTTCAAACTCAACCAGCTTTAGTATTCATAAGGTTACCGGGGTAGGACAAAGTAGCAAGTTTTTTGGAAAACTACCCTCTAAGCTGCATAATTACGCGTCAGATTGGGTTATTGTTGAGTTTCCGTCATCTTTAAACATTCCTACTCATTGGTGTCTTCGCGATCCCCCTAAGATTTGTCGTCCTTCGAACTTAAGACATTTCTACAGCTCCTTAATCTCCCAGTTACAAGTAGATGATGGGAGTACGCTGTCATCTCTACTAACTTCGGAAAACATAATTATTGCTGGTTGGGGGCTCCTTTCCACTGTTCCCATTTCTGCGCCTGCACCCGTCTTACCTCCTACTTTCGTGGAAGAGGGTTAAGGTGTGAGGAACCCTTCCGGGTCCTCTGAAGGAAATTCTGATGAGAATTTGGAATGGGATCAAGGGGAGGCTTTTGGAAGCCCTTTTCTAGATTTTCCCTCCGATGAGAGTTTGACTAACATTCACTCTCTTGATGCTTATCTTAACTCGGGTGATTGCACATTACATTCATATGTACACATAATTGTTCATTTTCTAAGTGGTCGTTCTGATTCTTTTTGGTTTCTCTTCTTTCAGGAATGAGCATTCTCGGAAGGGCTTTTACTCAACGAGACGAATCAGAAAGTGCTCCTGAAGCCGTTCGCCCACAAAAGCGAAGGCGTCCACAAGTTTCCAGACATGTTAGAGAAACCTCTTCTCGAGTTCGAGATCTCCTCCTACAATTTCTTCTCCACATCCTGAAGGATCGGGCTCTCGAACTCGAGACAAAGGCAAGCAATCTGCAGTAGAAACTCCTGAACTCGATCCGGAGTTAGAGGAACATCACCGGAGGAACAAGGCAGAATGCAATCTTACTCGTCCCTCTCGTACGAATCGACGATTATTGCATATTGATCGGTTCTGTATAATGTTCCAGTGCTTCCACCAATAGCGGAGTTGAATTCCTCCCGATATCAAATACACGGTGGCGCAGCTGTTCAAGGTCAAAGTTTTATTGTTTATCCAGGTGTGAATGACAACGACTCAATCCATGATCTAGGAGTAGCCTCTCGCCTAGGCTGGTCAACTATTCTTCCTCAGGACGAGGCGGAGTTATTCAAAAATTTCACTGCTTCTGATGATCGGTCTGATTACTTGGTCATGCAGGTACTCCTCTATTTCTTTTGTTGTTTTCTTCTTCAATAATTTTGTCTTGACATTTGTTTATAATTTCAGGCTGTTCAACAAGTGATTGCCAACAATGCGTGGCATAATTCTTATCGATCTTATGCTGATGTTGAACTTACCCGATTGAGAACTGAGAAGGTCGACTGGAATAATGAGAGGAACCAATATATAAGGCTCCCCGAACGTGTCGACAGATTGAAGAAAGAAAAGGAAGAATTAAATATGAAGCTCTTTCGCCTTAAAAGAGAGCAGGCTGCCACCAGTGAAGAGTTGAGTTCTTTCAAGTCTGACTATGAAACTGTTCTTACGCAACTTCAAGGTATTCGAACCGATTATAGCAAGCTGGAAGAGGAAAATTCAAAGTTGCGTCAAGATGCTCAGTCTTCCAGCGTCAACCCAGAGGTGCGCGACCAAATTCGTTCTGATGCAGTTAGAGAATATCGTCTGTCGCAAGATTGCTATGACAAGAAAGTGTTGTTCTCTACTGCTTTCGTGAAATATGGCTTTTATATGGTACGCTCTTGGTTGGAGAAAGAGAGGTCCGGCGAATCCTGCTCTGAATTACAATGGTCCAAGCAAGTGGAACAATATACAAATGAATTCTTGGACTGGACTGACTATGAGCCTAACAGTGAAGACTTCGCTACATACATGGAGAAGGGCGCTCACGACAATCTTTTTAATCTTTCGGGTCCTTGGGAGCCTCGCCGGTCGGAGGGTGTAATCGATGCATTAGAAGATTTGGATGATGAGGATCTTGACTCTCCCAGTGGAGGTGCTTCTCCAGTTGCAAAGGAATAGATTTTAGGAATGGTTTTATTTTTTCATATTTGTTGTTGCCTTTTTTGTTTAGACATATACACATATATATAGCATGGTTTGTTATATGGAATTCATATATTTAGAATTCATATCGCTCTTTTTTTTACTTTAAGCATCTCTTACTACTTTCAATAGATCACTTTGCATCTCTTTAATTCGAGATATTATTTATTTTAAGTCTTTATTTGTTGAGTGTGCGGCTTTCCTCGCGTATTTTTCGCTTCAAGCCCTTGCACTATATTTTATGACTTACCTCGCGCATTTTTTACTTCAAGCCCTTGCACTATATTTTATGGCTTACCTCGCGCATTTTTCGCTTCAAGCCCTTCGTTTATTGAGTGCGTGGCTTACCTCGCGCGTTTTTCGCTTCAAGCCCTTGCACTATATTTTATGGCTTACCTCGCGCATTTTTCGCTTCAAGCCCTTCGTTTATTGAGTGCGTGACTTACCTGTGCGTTTTTCGCTTCAAGCCCTTGCACTATATTTTATGGCTTACCTCGCGCATTTTTCGCTTCAAGCCATTCGTTTATTAAGTGCGTGGCTTACCTCGCGCGTTTTTCGCTTCAAGCCCTTGCATTATATTTTATGACTTACCTGGCGCATTTTTTACTTCAAGCCCTTCATTTATTGAGTGCGTGGCTTACCTCGTACGTTTTTCGCTTCAAGCCCTTGCACTATATTTTATGGCTTACCTCGCGCATTTTTCACTTCAAGCCCTTCGTTTATTGAGTGTGTTGCTTACCTCGCGCGTTTTTCTCTTCAAGCCCTTGCACTATATTTTATGGCTTACCTCGCGCATTTTTCGCTTCAAGCCATTCGTTTATTGAGTGCGTGGCTTACCTCACGCATTTTTTGCTTCAAGCCCTTGCACTATATAGTTAAGACAGTTAAAAAGAGAAATCTTGATGAGTAATGTAATATCGTCATTTATGAAATAACAGTATTTTCCTGCGAATGATAAGTTATAAAGAAAACTAAACAGTTAATCAATAAAATATTGTCACTGTAAATAAGGTTTTAAATGGTTGGCATTCCATGCTTTCGTCATTTCTTTACCCTGTAGATTCTCCAAAATGCATGTGTTGGGTCCAATCATCTTCCTGACTCTGTATGGCCCCTCCCAATTTGCTCTGAGTTTACCATCCTCTCTCTGAGCGTTGGTGATGATTGTTTTTCACAACACTAGATCTCCTTCCTGGAGAGGTCTGTCCTTTACCCTCGAGTTGTAATAACGAGCCACCCTTTATTGGAAAGCTGCAAGTCGTATGGTTGCTAAATCTCGTTGTTCATCGAGTAAGTCCAAATTCTCCCTGAGGCCTTGAGAGTTTTCTTCATATTCATAAGGAATTATTCTTGGAGAAACAGCTCCTATCTCAACTGGAATTAATGCTTCTGTCCCATACACCAAATTGAATGACGTCTCCCCTGTTGACACTCGACTAGTAGTTCTGTATGCCCACAAAATGCTGGGAAGCTCGTCAGCCCAGGCTCCCTTTGCCTTGTCGAGTCGAGTCTTAAGGTCATGCAGTATAGTTCTGTTACTGATTTCAGCTTGACCATTAGCTTGCGGGTATGATACTGATGAGATCTTCAGTTGAACACCAAGTCCTTCACAAAAACTTCGTAAAGCGGCACAATCGAATTGTTTTTCATGATCAGTATTCAAAATCCTCGAAATCCCAAAACGGCATATTATGTCTTTCCACACCATTGCCTCGACCTTCCTTTCTGTGATTAATGCTAGCGACTCGACTTCTATCCACTTAGTGAAATAATCCGTAGTTACTAGCAAGTACTTCCTCTGTCCTGTGGCCATCGAGAAAGGTCCCAGTATATCCAATCCCCACTGAGCGAATGGTGTCGGTTGAAAGATGCTTTGGAGTGTTGTCACTGGTGCAGCTATTAAGGGAGCGAACCTTTGACATTTATCACATTTTTGTACCTTGTCTGCTGCATCCTGTTTTAACGTTGGCCAATAAAACCTCGCTCTGAGTTTTTTTATCGCCAAGGCTCTAGCTCCTAGGTGCTCTCGGCATATTCCTTCCTGAAAAGCTAAAGCATAATTCGCTTGCTCCCGACCAAGGCATTTCAATAGTGGCATGGTGAATCCTTTCTTGTATAACTCCTCATTCATTAGAGCAAATCTGGCACTCTTGATTCTGATCTTTCGAGCGGCTTCTTTGCCTTCGGGGAGAATTCCTTCCATCAGGTATCGTTTGATCGAGGTCCTCCAATCTTCGCCAACTTCGATCTCTAGTACATCATCTTCCTCTATACTAGGCCTTTCCAACCTCTCTACCTTTACTAATCTTCCAGTTGTCTCTTTGGAAGATTCCAACTTCGACAGAGCATCAGCCTGATTATTTTCTGATCGGTTAATTAGGGTGAGCTGAAATTTATCAAATGATTGGGCCAAAGTTTGAACCTTCTGCAGATACGGAACAAGGGAGGATTCCCGAACTTCAAATTGTCCACTAAATTGATTGACCACCAGCTGAGAATCACTATGAGCCGACAAGTTTTTCACTTGGAGCTCCTTCGCCAACTTCATACCCCCGATTAAAGCTTCATATTCAGCCGAATTGTTGGAGCAAAGGAAATTGAAGTGTAGAGAATACTCAAGCATCTCTCCTTCCAGTGACTCTAGCACAATACCTGCTCCACTTCCTTGATGGTTGAATGCTCCATCTACAAATAACTTCTACCATGCTAACTCCTGTTCCGTTGAGTCTTCTCGGCAAGTACACTCAACTATGAAATCTGTCAATGCTTGTGCCTTGATAGCTTGACGAGGCTGAAAGTTGATGTCATATTCACTGAGCTCCACTGCCCATTTCACCAATAGTCCTGAATGTTCAGGCTTTTGTAGTATTTGTCTCAGAGGTTGATCTGTCAGTACCATTATAGGATGTGCTTGGAAATAAGGGCGCAGCTTTCTCGCAGCAATAACAAGTGCCAAGGCCACTTTCTCCACCTGTGGATATCGTGTTTCAGCCCCTAAGAGTACTTTGCTCACATAATAAATTAGTTTATCTCCGTCGACGGTCTTTCTCAAAAGTACTGCGCTTACTACCTTATCTCCTATACCAAGATACACAAATAATTACTCTCCAGTCAAGGGTCTTGAGAGCAATGGGAACGCTCTCAGATACTCCTTTAACTCCTCAAAGGCTCTCTGACATTCTTCGGTCCACTGAAAGTTCTTCCCACCTAGGAGTGTCTTGAAAAAGGGTAAGCTTCTCACCGTCGATTTCAACAAAAAACAATTCAAAGCAGCCACTCTCCCTGCTAATCTTTGCACTTCTTTGAGGGTCGCGGGGGGTCTCATATCTAAAATCGCTTAGACTTTTTCAAGATTAGCCTCAATCCATCGACTAGTTATCATGAAGCCCAAGAATTTTTCAGACTGAACCCCGAAGGAGCACTTATTGGGGTTAAGCTTCATGTCATACTTCCTTAATACTGCTAAGACCTTAGATAGTCTCGAGGCATAGGACTCTCCTTCTTTACTCTTTACAATCATGTCATCTACATAAGCTTTCATGGTGTCTCCAAGCAAATCCTTGAATATTTTGTTCACCATCCGCTGATATGTAGCCCCTGCATTTTTCAAGCCGAACGGCATTACTTTGTAGCAATATGTGGCCTTGTCTGTAATAAAGGATGTTTTTTCTTCATTTGTCGGATGCATTGAGATCTGATGATAACCAGAAAAGGCGTTCAAGAAGCTAAGTAACTCGTACCCAGTGGTCTCATCCACCAATTTGTCGATTCGAGGCAGTGAGTATGAGTCTTTCGGGCAAGCCTTATTTAAATCAGTAAAGTCTACGCACATTCTCCATTTTCCATTAGCCTTCTTCACCATTACCACATTTGATAACCAATCGGGATATAGGACTTCTCGGATAAAATCGACTTTAAGCAGCTTTTTAATCTCCTCATCTATTACCTACTGTCTTTCGGGGGCGAAGTTTCTTTTCTTTTGCTTGATAGATTTGGTGTCGGGCAGCACATTAAGCTCATGACATATTACTGTGGGATCAATTCCAGGCATGTCAGTAGGGGTCCATGCGAAAATATCAACATTGTCCTTCAAACATCTCATCAGCTCTTCCTTAGCCTCAGGTTTCAATTGGCTTCCAACGTACAATTTCTTGTTCTCATCTTCAGCTACCAACTTAATCGCCTCCAATTTTTCCATGGGCTTGGGCTTGGACGATTCAGTTATGGTAAGGGTTTCCTTTCTTTGCATACCCTTACATATAGTGGATGCCACATTGCATGTCCTTGCCTTCCTTTGATCTCCCCTTATTTGTCATGTTCCTTCCGGGGTGGGAAACTTCATTAGCAGGTAACAAGGGGAAAGCACAGCCCTCATATCATTTAACAGTGGTCTTTCGAAGATGATGCTGTAGGCCAAAGAAGCTGATCTTACCACCATGAATAGAACTTACCTTGTTACACATCTAGGATTCTCTCCTAACGTAACAGGCAATTCAATGGATCCAGCTACCTTTACCCTCTCACCAGCAAACCCAAAAAGTGGAGTAGTTACTGGTTTAAGCCGATCTTCACTCAAATTCATCTTTTCGAAAAAATTCCAATAGATAAGATTTACAGAACTCCCATTATCTACCAGAATCCGGCTCACCGGGTGTTTAGCCACTACTGCTGATATGACCATAGGGTTATCATGGGGAATGATCACATCCCCTTGATCGGCTGGTGTAAACATAATTGCCTCTTTATTCTTGTCAACTTTCATGACAGAACGAATCTGGTACGCCTATCTAGCGTAAGTCTTTCTCGAGGCCGATGAGTCACCCGCTCTTCCTTCTCCTACAGAGATCACATTAATGGCAGCCCCGGTAGGTTCATTGTCGACCTCCTGATTCCTATGCTCTCTCGGTCTCACTTCATTTCTTCTTTCTTCATTTCTTCTTTCTTCATTTCTTCTTACATTGCCTCTATTATCAAAGAGCCTGTCTCGCCATCTACGATCTATCTGTCCCCGAGGAAGGTTCTGACTCTCCAAGAAATGATCTAATCTCCCCTCTTTGGCCAGTTTCTCCAGCTGGTTCATTAGATCTTGGCATTTCTCAGTCGAGTGGCCATAGGTGGAATGAAAACTACAATAGGACCTTAAGTCCTGTCCCAAGTTCCCTTCAACTTTTCTAGGGAATTGAATCATTCCTGTCCTTTCTATGGCTACCAATATTGAAGCTCGCGACTCAGTGAAAGGAGTGTAGGCAGAGTATTTTAGCTTGGGAGCTTTACTCAGCCTTTCCGACCTTCCCATACCTTTGTCATTGGGCTTCCTCTCTCTCTTCCTTTCCTCTCTGGGATCTCTTGCTAGGATTGTCTTCATTACCTCTTCCTGAGCAATGTATTTGTTTGCTCTAGAAAACAAATCTGATATTGTTGCTGGCTGATCCAGAGATAACGACTCCTGTAGCTTCTCGAACCTTGTTTCTTACAACATAGCGATCACTGCTACTCCTACTTGTAAATCCCGAATCTCCAGTGTGGCATCATGGAATCGATCAATATAGTTTTTGAATGACTCTCTGTTTCCTTGTTTCAAGGTCAAGAGATAGGTGGCATCTTTTCTCTTTTGACTATGCATCATGAAGGTCCGTAGGAATTCAGTCCTTAATTGATCAAAAGATGAAATAGACCCTCCAGGCAAACTGTTGAACCACTTTAGAGCATAACCGGTTAAGGTTAGGGAGAATGCTCTACACATGATCTCATCCTCCCATCCGTGCAACAGCATCAGTGACTCATAATTTTGAATGTGGTCGTAAGGGTCGGTTCTTCCCATATATGTTGTTATCTGAGGCATTTTAAACTTCGGGGGTAATGGTTTTCTCATGATAACTGCACTGAATGGAATCCTCCTTCTCTGATTCTCTTCAACTGGAACCAACCTCTTTTCTTCCAGAATGCGTTCCACTATTTTCTTCATGTTGGTTGCGTCCTGTGCAACTGAATCAGCTCGATCATAACATGACGTTTCAGGATTCCAAGTTAGATCCATCTCTGATCTTCTTCCCTCGGGCGGGGATCCCGCAACTCCAGCGTCTTCCTCGTCTATGTATCCAGAGTCCTCGCCTTCGAGATTTTCAAGATTCACCCTATTCCGATGCCGCCAACTTTCATCAATTTCCCGTACTGAATCCCTCGTTCTATGACGCTTTGGTCCCTATACTCCTTGATGTCCTCCACTTTGGCGTCCCACTCTTCTTACAGCATCTTGCATGAGGTTTACTGCAGCCTCATGTAACAAATCTCTCGCGGCTACTTCGACAGGGTCTTGCGTGGGGTTGACTGTATCTCTTGTGCCATAAATGTTATGCGGGATACCGCCAGAGCTCGACACTCCCAGAGGGCTTCGCGTCATGCTGTCCAAGTCTCCCTGCTCACGAGTCTCTCCAGTACCGAGAAAGTTGGCAAGGCCGGGTTGGTCTCCACTACCGGGAACAGATCGCGACACTCTGCGATTCTCTATGCCATGTGGGCTTTGTGGCATGCTTACCGCATTTTGAACTCCGGGAACGATTCGCGGCATGGGCGCCGCATGCCACAATCCAGGAGGGATTTGCGGCATAAGTGCCGCATGCCCCAATCCATGGGGGATTTGCGGCATGGGTGCCGCATTCTCGAACCCATGAAGGCTTCGCGGTATGGGTGCCGCATTCTCCCGTCCATGAGGGCTTCGCGGCACCGGCTCCGCATGCTCCAACCCATCAAGGCTTGGCGGCATCTCCCGTCCATGAGGGCTTCGCGGCATGGGCGCCGCATGCTCCAACCCATCAAGGCTTGGCGTTATCTCCCGTCCATGAGGGCTTCGCGGGATGGGTGCTGCATTCTCCATTCCGGGAATGCTTCGCGGCATGCCTTCAACGTCTTTCGAATTCTGCCTTTCTCCTACCAAATTTTGGACGGATGGCAGTAAATTCACATGCGGGAAGACACCTTCGAATAGGTCCACCATTGTCCGTAGAGCTTGGACAGTCTCTTCTCCTTGTTTCCGCATTGCTTCGAATTTCGCGACGGGAATCGCCATCATGTTGGTTTTGCTCTGCACCCTCACGGCTCCTCCGCCACCCGTCATGGGAGAACTCGCCATGTCGTCACTATCCTCGTGCCTAACTGATGCCGATCGGGTCTGTACCATCGTGTCAGAATGACCTTTTGCTCGATTCCCACAGACGGCGCCAATTGTTACTGTCACTATCAACGATTACGTGTTGCTGACGTCTTCGCCTCGAATCTTCGTACCTCGTACTTCAGAATATTTTGCAAAGAAAGAAATGATCAGAGGGGAGCAGGGATCGTTCCCTGCATTTTCAGTCTGATGCTTAAGTCAGAGAGTAATTTTTTCAAAGTTTCAGTAGGAAAATAGTTATCTGCCTTTAAGAATCATACATATTCTCTATTTATAGAGAATTTCCTCATTTCGAAATTACGTCTTTGTCCTCTCTTTCTTAAAGGCCTTATTATACTTGATCTCTCTCGGATTTACCACGTGTATCCATATCATTCGCTAAAATAATCTTCAAATTCTTATTCATAACAGAAGTAAACTTTATAACTATATTTACCTCTTGTAGAAGTTTTTTTCTTTTTACAAATAAGCAGTAGGGCCCTGACTTGTTGGTTTCAGTTTTGTCTTTCGTAGTCTAACCTTCTATTTGTTTTCTATTCTTTTTATAACTTTCTTCTTGTTGAGAATGTTAGAAGTAAAAACTTTTGCTTGGTGTTTTCTTTCGGTATGTAAACTTTGTTATCAATTCTAAATAAAGTTTTAAATTTTCCTTTCAATTTTCTTTTCAAAATGTGTAGATTAATTTATTAATGTTACCCTTATTGCAAAAGCCCAAAACCACTGTCAACAATGCTAATAATGATGATGATAATTAAAAATTAATAAAAATAAAAAAATTATCAATGTCTGCAAAGCTCAATAATATATGAAAAATTTAAATCTAAATCATGACTTTCGCTGGCACTTCAAAATGTCTTTAAAGGAGCATTTAAAAGTGTCAGAAAAAGTCATTCAATAAATGTTAGAGTTACCCCGTCACTTGTGCACCGACCACAGGCCACTTCTTCCCAACACCTTTGGCGTGCGGTCCTTCAGCAGCCTAAAAACCGTCGATAACATTTTTACCAGCGGGTTTTATATAAGTATATGTGAACTTGCTGCATTTGAATTTTTATATCTCAATTTTTTCTTTAAGGTTTTCTTTCTTTTATTTGGTTAACTTTTTCAATGTTAAGTATTTTATAGTTGAAATTTGTAACTAGCTTAGTTTAGTTACATTATCAATTAATGCCTTCAAACGAACAAAAATTTGTAGGTGGGAAAAAAAAATTGTACTATGATTGATTTATATATTCGCACGAGCTTGATTGTGGTTAACATACGTTTATATATATATATATATATATATATATATATATATATATATATATATATATATATATATATATATATTTTTCCTTCTTCGAATCGTGAACTTTTATTTTGCATATTTCTTATATATACTTAGGAGGTGAATCTTTGTTTTTGTCATGAATGTAATCCCAATAAAGAAGTCTAGCATCCTCTATTAGTCAATTGTGCCTTTGTTGGGTTTTGTCTCTCTATAGAAGTAAATAGAGTTTATTTTGTTTCTTAATATGTTTTTCCTTTTTATTTCAAAATTAATTAAGATTAGGATATTTCTTTTTACTGGATGTTTCTCAATCAAATTTGCTTGATTCTTCTATTTTTTTCCATCCGAGGTTTCAAGAGCAGAATGAAACTATTAAGCCTCAATATCTTGACAAATTGCATGTATAACTAAAAAGATATTTCTTTTTCAAGTGTGAAATTATTGTTTGGATTGAATATTGAATTTGGTACTTTTTAGATTTTTTTTTCATTTTCTTTTGAAATTGTGATTAGTTGACAAATTTATGTAAAAAAAAAAAAAAAAAGAGATAATTTTTTAGTGTGTTTTTCTTTATTTGGATTTTGTTTTACTTTCAAATTTGCATTACTTTCAAAATGGTAATTAAGTGGATAAAGCGATGAAATGGTAAGATAATTGCATCAATAGTAGTTGGTTTAAGAAAAGAAACAAGAATTAAATTATTGTCCATTCTCAAGTGAAATTAAATTTGGTTTAAATTGGAGAAAAGAATGAAGACTAATCTTAAATTTGATTGGCTTGGTATAGATGTCATCATCGTCGTCATCATCATTATCAGGAGTATCATTATTTTCATCAGAGTCTTTATCTCAATATATTAGGATAAGTTACATGAACCAATATATAAACTCACGTTAAGTTATCAATATAAATTCTCCTTTTCCACTCATTATTATCCAAGGTAATGTGTTATTCCAACTCTAGTGCTACCATATCTTTTCGAATAACTTTCTTTTGAAATCTTTTTCGATCTTCCTCTAACTTTGATCCTTTTTTCATCATTCATAGTCTCCACTTTCCTAACTGGAGCATCTATAAACTATAGGCCTACATCATATTTGCCCAAGTCAACGCAAACGACTTTCACTCATCTTGTCTTCAATAGGTACCACTCCAACCTTCTTACGGATGTCTTCATTTTTCATTCTATTATTTCTTATATATTTGTACATCCACTGCAATATTCACATTTTTGCTACACTTATTTTTTGTATATGTAATCTCTTAATAACTTCTTCGCTTGCTCCAGCCAGCCTGAATCTTATGAGTCACACCACCATCAATCTTTCCGTCCATCTGTATAATCAACCTTAGATATCGAAAAGTGCCATCTTATCTTTCCAAATGGCTTTCTTTTGAAGGCTTTTTCGATTTTCTTCTAGCCTTAATCCTTTTCCCATCCTTCATAACACTTACTCTCTTAACTGGAACATCTACAAGTCTACATTGCATGTGCTTAGACTAACGTAAACGATTTTCACTCATCTTGTTTTCAGTAGATATCACTCTAACATTCTGTTGGCTCTACCGAGAGGGGGGGTGAATCAGTTTTCTAACGTTAATGAGAAATTTTAAATTAATCCTAATTTAATCAGCAATGATAGCGAGCAATACAATAAAATTAAACAATTTAATGCAAGATAGGGAAGAGAGAAACAAACACAATCGTTTATAGAGGTTCGGCCAAACTCTTGCCTACGTCCTCTCTCCTTGACCTTTCTGTCAAGTGCTTTCTTTCTCTCCTTCAACTGAAGTTACAATGTTCCTTTTTCAGGTTAAGGAATAACCTCTCTACCCTTTGCAATACAAAGATGTATTCACTCTTTTACAATTTTATCTCACTGAGGAACAATCCTCTTCTCTCTTCAGGTAAGGATGGATACAAAATCAAGCTTTTAGTGTGGGTAGGACAATTACAGCTTTTTCACTTAAGCTTATACAACAAACTCAATAAATGAGGAATGAAGACACAAGGAATGAAAGTATTGAACTCTTGAGAATGTAAGAAATGTGCAGCAATAGTGTCTCTATTCTCATTGTCTTCAATGCTTGGTTAAATACTGAAGGATTGGTGGTTGGAGCATTAAATGCTGTTTTTCTCGTTGAGATTTTTGCAGAACTAGCCGTTGGGTACCTCCAGTAGAATGCCAGATCGATCTGCCATCTTGGCCAGATCGATCTCTTAGTTATAAATCATGCAAGATCAAAGCAAAATAACACAAGGAGATCGATCTCATATATGAGCAGATCGATCTCTTATTTGAAAATGTTAGGGGAGATCGATCTGTCGAATAGGCAGATCGATCTTCCAATCTCTCTGTTTGAGGCAAGATCGATCTACAGATCGATCTGCGATGCAATCTCATAGTGAGGAGATCGATCTCTCAATAACCCAGATCGATCTCCTTAGCTCTCTGACTTTGAGAAGATCGATCTCTTCCTTACCAGATCGATCTTATAAGCTTTCTGTTTGAGTGTAGATCGATCTTGAAGATCGATCTACTTTCTTTGCTTTAAGGGAGATCGATCTCTTCCTAGATCAGATCGATCTCCTCAACTCCAGTATTAGGCAGATCGATCTCATAACTCATATAGATCGATCTCACTCTTCCTCAATACCTTTGTATAGGTTCAAGGCTTGGCAGATCGATCTCATGTCTTCCTGAGATCGATCTCTCATCCAAGGCAAACCCAGGAGATCGATCTCTCATAACCCAGATCGATCTCTCATCAACAGAACTTAAAGTTCTGGTATTGATAACCTCTAAACATGTTTTTATATCATCTTTACATTATTGAATTCACTTGTTTTGTCATTTCAAAATACATTAACTCAACAATCTCCCCCTTTTTGATATGACAAAACCTATTCAATCAACATGTTTAGTTGCCTATTTTCATTTTGCACAAACTCTCCCTTTTTGTAAACTCCCCCTTACTTTTGGCTTTGATCTCTAAACTTTCTTAACTCCCCCTCATTTTAATCATTCTTTTTAAACCATTAGATATGATTCTTAAAGTCATTTAAACATGTTTTAACACACGCATGTGTTCTTAACATTATTTCTTCTCCCCCTTTTTGTCATATCAATGGTAAGAAGAAAATCTAAACAATACTCGGTCATTTCAAATTAACAGTTCATTAAAAAGTCATTCAATAACACAGAGGGCAGCTCATTCAAGCAAATTCAGTTCATACAACAACGAGTAATGAAAACATATAACAAAACTAGATCTAGCAAATAAGTCCTATGGTGGAGGAGGAAATCGATCCATGAGATCCTCAACGTGAGTGCGAGTGACTTGAAGCTCATCAAATATCGCCTCCTGAGTCTCATGAAGATTTGCAAAGCCTTCATCCACTTTGCGGTTCAGCTCCTCGAACATCTGCTGCTGGGTTGCATGAAGGGTTGCAAAGCCTTCATCGATCTTCCTGTTGAGCTCACTCATCATCGTCACAATGAGCTCCATGCCAGCAGGTGAAGGTGCAGGTGCAGTGGGCTGAGGAGTAGAGGACGATGGACCCGCAGTCGGTGCAGCAGGTGGATCCATAGGCTCATCGGAGGAATCTTCCTCCATAGCTTCAGCAGACTGTTGTTCCCTCTTCTTCTTCCAGTCACCCCGGAAATCCTTGTAATAGCCCATGTGGTGGAGGGTCCCGATGTTGAGGACGCTCTTGGGAGAGGGCATTTCACACGTTTCGCAGCTGCTATCCACTTTGAGTCGTTGGAGAAAGTACGCCAATGGTTGCGAAAACACGATCGTTGTGGCTTGGCCGCGTACAATCTTCAACCAGTCTTGAAAGATAAAGTGGACGAGGTTAGGTTTTTGACTGGTGGAGTGAAGGTGGTGAATCCAGAACCTATCTAACCACCTAATGGTGGAGTGACGGGTACCAAATGGTCGAAGGTTCCACGATATGATGAGGTGGAGTAGCCGGGGGTGCATCGGGAGATCACTCGCCTTATCCCCAGGAATATCAAACTCCAAAGGGACTTCCTCATCTTCGTTTGTCAATCCTTCATCACGTATGTCGAAAGCGTGGGCTAGGATTTCAGTGTCTACGGCAATGGATTTTCCCATGACATACGTTGTAAACCCGAAAATATTACAGGGGTCGATAGGATCATAGGTGAGTTCGGCATTGGAAAAGAATGCTCGAACGATATTTGGAGGTACGGGAGTATTGATTTTTAGGAAAGACATCCAACCAAAATCTTCAAATTTGGACAGATACGGAAAATCAATGCGGTTTGGGAAAGAGAAATCGATTGTGCGTCAATGTTTAATTGGCATGATAGAAAAATATTCTTCAAATCGCTTCCTTTTCGCAGGTGTTTTAAAACACCGATTGAAGGTAGCGACTGAAGAGGGAGGAATGGATTGGGAAGATGACCCTTGTTCTACATTCGATCGGGGAGGTTTTTGGCCTACTCTCTTAAGTTTAAGCATGGTTCTAGACACGGGAATTACTCTAAGACAGGTTCACAAACAAAAAATCAATGAAACAATGACTAGATTTGCCCTAGAGTGAAATTGAACACAAATCTAAAGAAATTTTTTGAGAAAATAATAAGGAATGTGGGTTACTATACCAGTAAACGAAGGAGAGAAGCGACGAAGACCGTACCGAGATCTATCTGAGGAGGAATCGAGAGAGGAGGTGCGAGGGAAGTTAGGGATTTTGAAGTTTGAGGATTTGAAATTTGGGGATTTTTCGCCAGTTTTTATAGTCCAGGGCACAGGAGATTGATCTGTCGAGACGACAGATCGGTCTGTTATTTCCAGAAGCTGGAAGAAATCGATCTGTGGTTCCATAAGATCGATCTGCAGAATACATAAGCAAAAGGAGATCGATCTGTTGTATGCACAGATCGATCTGCTGTTTGACAGAGGCTTAGGGAGATCGATCTGCCAAATGCATAGATCGATCTTCAGAATACAGAGGCTTGAAGAGATCGATCTGTCGTATGCACAGATCGATCTGCTGTTTAACAGAGACTTAAGGAGATCGATCTTATGGATAGAATATCGATCTGCTTGGCTTAACCTTAATGCTTTAGGCTTGTTGGAAGTATGGAGATCGATCTATATTGATAGGAGATCGATCTCTCATCCTTGTTGCCCAGAAAAATCTTTGTAGAACTTTTTTAAAATCAACTTAAAACCAAGATTTTGAATTATAAATATCTTAAGGGATATTCATGAGTCCTAATTCACCTCTAAGGATACAAAACCTATCTCTATCAAGGGGTTTGGTGAATATATCAGCTATTTGATGTAAAGTGTCAATGTACTCTAGAATTATATCCCCTTTTTGCACATGGTCTCTAAGGAAATGATGCCTAATCTCTATGTGCTTGGTTCTAGAGTGTTGAATAGGATTTTTAGTTAGATTAATGGCACGGGTATTATCACATTTAATAGAGACTTGTTTCATGTCAATACCATAATCTTTCATTTGTTGTTTAATCCACAACACTTGAGCACTACAACTACCTGCTGCTATGTATTCAGCTTCAGTTGTGGACTGAGCCACACTGTTTTGTTTCTTGGAGAACCAAGAGATTAATCTATTTCCTAAGAATTGGCAAGTACCTAAAGTAATTTTCCTATCTATTTTGCATCCCCCAAAATCTTCATCTGAAAATGCATGAAGTGTAAAGGTAAAGTCCTTGGGGTACCAAAGTCCTAGAGAGGGAGTGTCCTTAAGGTATCTAAAGATCCTTTTAGTTGCTAATAAGTGTGATTCCCTAGGAGAGGATTAAAATCTAGCACAAAGGCATACACTAAACAAAATATCTAGTCTACTTGCAGTTAAATAGAGCAATGAACCAATCATAGACCTATAGAGTTTAGTGTCTACACACTTACCACTTTCATCTTTATCAAGCTTGATGTTGGTGCCCATTGGAGTTGCTTGAGGTTTGCAATTGTCCATGTCAAATTGCTTGAGCAAATCCTTAGTATACTTTGCTTGATTGATGAAGGTTCCATCTTTTGTTTGCTTCACTTGAAGTCCCAAGAAGAAAGTGAGTTCTCCCATAATGCTCATTTCAAATTCTCCTTGCATGATCTTAGCAAACTCTTGACATAAAGACTCATTAGTTAAACCAAAAATAATATCATCCACATACACTTGTACAACTAGTAGATCTTTATTTTTATTTTTGATGAATAAGGTGGTATCCACTTTTCCTCTTGAAAATCCCTTTTCTATTAAGAATTTTGACAACCTTTCATACCAAGCTCTAGGAGCTTGTTTCAAGCCATAGAGTGCCTTAGATAATTTGAAAACATGTTCAGGAAATTCATGATTTTCAAAGCCGGGAGGTTGTTCAACATAGACTTCTTCATTAATGAAACCATTTAAGAATGCACTCTTTACATCCATTTGATATAACTTAAAGTTTTTATAGCATGTAAATGCAAGTAACATTCTTATTGCCTCTAGTCTAGCTACCGGTGCATAGGTCTCATCATAGTCTATACCTTCCTCTTGTCTATATCCTTGTGCAACTAACATAGCCTTGTTCCTTATGATCACACTATTTTCATCCATCTTGTTCTTGAATATCCATTTAGTTTTAATTATAGAGTGATCATTAGGCCTAGGAACTAGTTTCCATACTTTGCTTCTCTCAAATTGATTTAATTCTTCTTGCATTGCTAGGAACCAATTATTGTCATCTAAGGCTTCATTGACATTCCTAGGCTCTATTTGAGATACAAAGGCTATATATTTACACATATTTCTTAAAGATGATCTAGTTCTAACTCCAAGAGTTGGATCTCCTACTATTTCACAATCTTTTACATATCCTAACTCTCTTGGTGCTCTAGACTCTCTCTCTAATATCTCTATTTCTTCTTCATCTTCTTTATTCAAGTTAAGTTTTCCTAATAAATCATCTTTTACGTTTGGAATTTCCTCCAAGTTTTCATCAAATATTCCAACATCCTCATCATTGGTTGAATCTTTAGATACATCATTTGACTCATCAAATATAACATGAATAGATTCTTCAACCATTAATGTTCTTTTGTTATATACTCTATAAGCATTTGAATTCAATGAGTACCCTAGAAAGATTCCTTCATCACTTTTGGCATCAAATTTTCCTAAATTATCTTTACCATTATTTAAGACAAAACATTTGCAACCAAAAGGATGGAAGTAGCTAATATTAGGCTTCTTACCCTTGTAAAGCTTATAAGGAGTTTTCTTTAGTATGGGTCTAATCATAGCTCTATTAATTTTATAACAAGATGTGTTTATAGCTTCAGCCCAAAGATACTTTGGTAAATTATTCTCACACAATATGGTTCTAGCCATTTCTTCCAAGGTTCTATTTCTTCTCTCAACTACTCCATTTTGTTGTGGTGTCCTAGGGGCTGAAAAGTTGTGACTAATTCCTTGATCATTGCAATACTCATCAAATCCTATGTTTTCGAATTCCTTGCCATGATCACTTCTAATGCTAGTTATTGTATACCCTTTTTCATTTTGAGTAATTTTTGTATAGGCTATGAATTTTTCTAAGGCTTCATTTTTTACTCTTAAAAAGAACACCCAAGTGAACCTAGTGTAATCATCAACTATTACAAATCCATAGTGTTTCCCACCTAGGCTAGTTGTTCTAGTTGGTCCAAATAAATCTAAGTGAAGTAATTGAAGAGGCCTAGTGGTGGATACAATATTCTTAAGCTTAAATGTTGTCCTTTTGTGTTTTTCTTTAACACAAGCTTCACATATATCTTCATGATCAAAGGATAGCTTGGGTAAACCTATGACTAGATCCTTTCTAGCTAACTTAGATAGCACATGCATGCTAGCATGGCCTAGTCTTCTATGCCATAACCAAGATTCCTTTTTATTGTCTATCATTAGGCATATATTTTCATTTTTGAGTTCATTAAGATAGACAATATATATATTACCTTGCCTATGACCTAGAAAAAGAACTTTGTTTGACTTAGGATCTACAACATGACATTTCATGCAATCAAAGATTACTTTGTAACCTTTGTCACAAAGTTGACTTATACTTAGTAAGTTATGCTTTAGACCCCTAACAAGTAATGTATTTTCTAATGAAAAGTAGTCATTACCTATTGAGCCACTTCCTTCAACTTGGCCTTTGGAGTTGTCCCCAAATGTGACTTCTCCACTAACCTTTGATTTAAAAGAGTTGAAGTGGCTTCTATCTCCCGTCATGTGCCTTGAACATCCACTATCCAAGTACCATGCTTCCTTTTTTTAAGCTTTGTGGCCATGCTCAATCACCTACAAAAAGATTCAAACTCAAGTCTTAGGTACCCAAATTCTCTTGGGTCCTTTGAGGTTAGTGAATGCAATTCTTGATCCCTTTGGGATCCATTTTGCTAATGCATTAACATCCTTTGAGTGAATTACTTCTTTTGGAATCCATATCCTTTTTACCATTTTTCCTTTAAGAGATCTCATATTTATATTGCAATTATGTGATACATGTCCTTTTCTATTGCAATATGAACAAGAAGTTGAGAGTTTATTTATACTATTTCTAGCAATAAAGCTTTTAAGATGAGTCTCTCTACTTTTTGCATTATATCCTAACCCTTTTTTGTCAAAGAATGCCCTTTGGGTCTCTAACATGCTATCTAACTTTTGTTGACCCATGTGGAACCTATTAAAGGAATTATGTAGGTTGCCATTTTTTTCTTTAAGATCACAAATCTCAGAATTTGAAATTTCTAGTTTCTTTTCACATTCTAATTTGTCCCTTAGCATCAACTCATTTTCTTTTCTCAATTTGGATTTTATCTTTTTATATTTCATATTCATGCATTCATAATCTAATGCAAGATCATCAAAGGCATCTTGCAATTCATCAAATGAATATTCATTGAGGTTTGAAGTTACCTTTTCATCCTGAATAGCCATGAAGCACAAGTTGGCAATGTCCTCATTTGATTCATCATCGGAGCAGTCACTATCGCTCCATGTTGCCACCATTGCCTTGTTTTTGTGGAACCTATCATTGGACCTTCTAAGAAGAGGGCAGTTAAATTTTATGTGTCCTGATTTTTTACATTCATAACACACAATTGAATCTTTTCTACCTACTTCTTCTTGATCTCTCTTATTGTTTCTCCTATTACTACCACTAGCTCTCATTCTCATGAACTTGTTAAATCTTTTGGAAAACATTGCCATCTCAAGGTCCTCATCACTACCATTCTCATTCTTAATCTCCTCTTGAGCAGTGGATTTTAGAGCAACTCCCACGGGTGGCTCTTCATTCCTTCTTAATTTCATCTCATAAGTGAGTAGTGATCCTATTAATTCATTTAAAGACAATGTGTGAGGGTCCTTAGATTCCTCAATTGCAGTCACTTTAGCTTCCCATGATTTAGGTAAGTTATTTAATATTTTCTTGACCATTTCAATATTAGAGTAAATTTTTCCTAAGGACTTTAATCCATTAATTACATCCGTGAATCTAGTGAACATATCACTAATTGATTCTCCTTCCTTCATCCTAAAAAGCTCATAGTCATGTGTGAGCATGCCTACCTTGGTCTCCTTCACTTGTGTTGTACCCTCATGTGTTATTGCCAATTTGTCCCAAATTTGTTTGGCATTATCACAGCCGGAGACTCTATTGTATTCATTTGGACCTAAAGCACAAAATAATTTGTGCATAGCCTTAGCATTTAGCTGAGCACATTTAATGTCATTTGAATCTCATTCATCTTCTTCTTTAGGGATATCTCTTCCCTCTATTCTCTTTGTAGGGATTTGAGGTCCTTTAATTATAATCCTCCACACCTCATAATCATTTGCTTGAATGAATAACATCATCCTAGTCTTCCAATAGGCATAATGTTCTCCATTGAACATAGGAGGTCTAACCGTTGAGTGCCCCTCTCCTACCAAACTAGTTGCTACATTGTTGTGAGTCATTTGATCGTTTCTAACTCTTAGGAAGTTGTTCCTATGTGATTAAAGAGTCCTAACTCTGATACTAATTGTTGGCTCTACCGAGGGGGGGTGAATCGATTTTCTAACGTTAATGAAAAATTTTAAATTAATCCTAATTTAATCAGCAATGATAGCGAGCAATACAATAAAATTAAACAATTTAATGCAAGATAGGGAAGAGAGAAACAAACACAATCGTTTATAGAGGTTCGGCCAAACTCTTGCCTACGTCCTCTCTCCTTGACCTTTCTGTCAAGTGCTTTCTTTCTCTCCTTCAACTGAAGTTACAATGTTCCTTTTTCAGGTTAAGGAATAACCTCTCTACCCTTTGCAATACAAAGATGTATTCACCCTTTTACAATTTTATCTCACTGAGGAACAATCCTCTTCTCTCTTAAGGTAAGGATGAATACAAAATCAAGCTTTTAGTGTGGGTAGGACAATTACAGCTTTTGCACTTAAGCTTATACAACAAACTCAATAAATGAGGAATGAAGACACAAGGAATGAAAGTATTAAACTCTTGAGAATGTAAGAAATGTGCAGCAATAGTGTCTCTATTCTCATTGTCTTCAATGCTTGGTTAAATACTGAAGGATTTGTGGTTGGAGCATTAAATGTTGTTTTTCCCGTTGAGATTTTTGCAGAACTAGCCGTTAGGTACCTCCAGTAGAATGCCAGATCGATCTGCCATCTTGGCCAGATCGATCTCTTAGTTATAAATCCTGCAAGATCAAAGCAAAATAACACAAGGAGATCGATCTCATATATGAGCAGATCGATCTCTTATTTGAAAATGCTAGGGGAGATCGATCTGTCGAATAGGCAGATCGATCTTCTAATCTCTCTGTTTGAGGCAAGATCGATCTACAGATCGATCTGCGATGCAATCTCATAGTGGGGAGATCGATCTCTCAATAACCCAGATCGATCTCCTTAGCTCTCTGACTTTGAGAAGATCGATCTCTTCCTTACCAGATCGATCTCATAAGCTCTCTGTTTGAGTGTAGATCGATCTTGAAGATCGATCTACTTTCTTTGCTTTAAGGGAGATCGATCTCTTCCTAGATCAGATCGATCTCCTCAACTCCAGTATTAGGCAGATCGATCTCATAACTCATATAGATCGATCTCACTCTTCCTCAATACCTTTGTATAGGTTTAAGGCTTGGCAGATTGATCTCATGTCTTCCTGAGATCGATCTCTCATCCAAGGCAAACCCAGGAGATCGATCTCTCATAACCCAGATCGATCTCTCATCAACAGAACTTAAAGTTCTGGTACTGATAACCTCTAAACATATTTTTATATCATCTTTACATTATTGAATTCACTTGTTTTGTCATTTCAAAATACATTAACTCAACACATTCTTACGGATGTCTTTGTTTCACATTCTATCATTTCTTGTAAATTTGCACATTTCTGCAACATTCACTTTTTTGCTACACTCATCTTTTATATACGCAATCTCTTAGCTTCTCCACTTGCTCCACCTAACCAACTTGAATTCTATAGGTTACATCGCCATCAATCTTTCCATCAATATGTATGATTGACCCCAAGTATCGAAAATAATCTCGTTTAGGTATGGGCACCCCATCTAATGTCACTAGTTCTAATCTTTTTTCTTGTTTGAACAAAATTTACATTCAATGTATTCCGTCTTCACTCTGCTTTGTCTAAACCCTCTTGATTCTAGCATATGTCTTCATAGTTTTAACTTTGTGTTGATCTCCACTCTAATCTTAGCACATAGGACAATATCATCTGCAAATGTCATTAAAAATCACTATTTCTATACTTATTGTACCATTATAAGGCTATTTAAATAGTTCAAAAATTTTAAATTGCAATTTTTCGATTTCTGGTGTAGATAGGGTCATCTCCTATAAGAAGAGTTCATGGGCCCCATAGGAGTGCACACCTATCTAGACACTTTCGAATTATTATAAAATGATGATATGTGACTTCAGGTAATTCATTCGAATAAAATAATTTCAAATTTGATTTATCTCGGTAAACGTGCAACAAATGTAAAAATGACAAATTTGTGCTTAAGTCAATTTTGCACATTGACTAAATGGACACTGTGAATGGATTTACGGGTATGAAATAAGTTATGTCAAACTCTTATATTGTCATGTCAGGCCTTATATTGAAAATTAATACGATATTACCTGAAATGATTGAAATAGATGAAATAACATAAATGCTATGCTTGAGAGACATGGTCGACCACCTTTGGTTATTTTTAGCTATGATACATTATGTGCATGGAACATACATGAGAATAACAAAATTGTCACATACCATAAAAGTAGCCAATAAGAATTAAGAAAATTATCAATTTAGTGGAAAAACGTGATAAAATGAAAATATCTCATTAAGCTTATATTATAAGCTTTCAAAACTAATTGTTAAGGCTTAAAATGAGCCTATCTGGCTAACATACACCTTGAAGAAGTTGGCTACCCCTTTTAATTACCATTAAAATGCATAAAATTCATGTAAAAATAACAAAGTGTGAGAAAACTACATGAAACCTTAAGAACAACTTGAAACCGTGACTTTGTCTCCCATTTCTTGTAAGACCCGAATTCAGTCAAAACACAAAATTAAAAATGCAAAAGGACTGAAATGGAATTTCTGAACACGTGTAAGGGTAAAACGGTCAAAAGATCGAAAGTCGAAATAAATTCGACAAGAAAATTTAATTAAAAATAATGGATTTGAGAATCTTGATCAATAACGAAGAAATAATTAAATTTCGGGTTAAATTGATCAAGATATGAAATTACCGAAATTAATCAAAATTTTCGCTTAAGACAATATCCCGAAAATACGGAGAAAATATACTGAAAAAGGGTAAAAATATAATAAATAAATTAAATAAAATTAAATAAATTTATTTAGAATAAAAAATTAATTTTTGTAGATATTTTGAATATTTTGACTATTTTCATGAATATAATAATAATAAACTAATTTATAAATAATAATAAATAAAAAAACAACAGAAAATCAAGTTTTGCGATTTTCTGAAGAAAACGGAACAAGAAAACAGACAAGACCGAGGCAGTCGGTCTCCACCACCGACGGCCTCCGGTGACCCAGACGCTAGATGAGACTAGCAAACGAGCCACCGACGACCCTCCAGGCGACGGAACCACCTCCAGCGACGCTGAAATCCGGCGAAATCGAAGGAGAGAGAACCTGAGGGAGAAAAAGAGATCGGCGGCAACCGGCGCAGATCTAGCCCCAACCGACCCCAGCCGAGGCTTCCCCAGGCCCAGGCGACGCGATCGGTGGTGGCCACGGCTGGCGAAACCGACGGACTGCGTCGAAATCGACGGAAAGAGGGAGAACCACCGACGTCGAAGAGGAGAAAGGTCGGACCGGCCACTTTCCGACGGCCTTGGATGAAACCAACTGCAGATTCGAGAATCGGACGACCCAGCGGAGCTGCTGGTGACTGAAGCCAACGGAGAACCGGCCGGCGAGGCCCTGAACCGGCCGAACCGGAGTGAATTGGACTGAACCGGACTGAACCGGTTCAACCAAGAAAGAAGGGAAAAAAGGAGAAAAATAGAAAAAGAAAAAAGGGGAAGAATTTTTGGGGATACACTGAACTTCGGGTAAGTCGATACGAGGTCAAAAGTAATCGATTTGAATTTCGAGAAATTTATTTAAATTATATGTAATCGAAAATTAACCCAAAATCAAATATATAATTATGCAGTTTTACGACAAAACCCGAACGAGAGCCGATTGAGCTTCAATTTTCGTACCCCGCATCATATTGGGTAAGTATATTTTAATTACGATAATATGAGTCCTTCAATACAGAGTTTTGATTATTTTACGAAATTTACAGATTAATTCTGTATAAAAAGGAATATTAATCGGAATTGCAACGTAATTACCGTAAATAGTATATGGGCTATCCAATGAGTTTGGAATGAAGCCCGATGATTATTGGTAAGCTGAATGAACCCAGTAAACCCGAAGAAGGGATTTAAATAGTATAAACGGGCTGAAAACGGGCTCGAGACCCATTAAGATGCAATCAGGCCCAATAAAGTAAAACGGGCCCAGTACATTAGATTCGATCAGTAAATGTGATATATTGATAAAGATAAGTGAATTAACCCAAAATATGTGATTATATGCAGTTTCGTAGACTTGGTTGACGCGCAGTTGGACTGAGAGATCAAATATTATCGAGACGAGATAAGTTTGCGCATAAATCAAGGTAAAAGAATTTTGTAGGTGCATAGAGATTTCTATACGTATTTTGGAGGGGATTTACAGGGCCTAGAATTTCTTAAAGTATCTAAAAACGAAATAATAATTTTTACAAAAATCGGGGCATAGGTGAATAAAGGAAAAAGACGATATTGCCCCTGGGAGTAAAATTTACAAAAAGGGTAGTAAAGCAAATAATATTGCATGATTTCATGTTTTTAATGTGTTATATGAATATATTGCTTTGATTTAAGCAAATATACACATAGGTTGGCTATTGATTTCATGAATTATACGAAAGGGTACCGGTTTGTACCGGTTACGACTTTAAAAGATGTTTTTATCAAGATTGAGCCACCTATCATATTTACACGAGTAAAAAGAGTGCTAGAGTCTTACTCGCACTCAAGTTTACTGATTTATTACTCATGAAAAGTCGTACTGGAGCATTGCTCGTACGAGAAATTTGTGTGTGCACAAAATCGTGCTGAAGCTTCGCTTGCACGAGATTTTAGATATCATGATATGCATAGCGTGGTGCTGGAGCTTCACTCGCACTAGACGTGAGTTGACATGCATATAGTCGTGCGGAAGCCTCCTGTAGACTGTGTGTCGTAGAGAGTTGAGATGCTCGCACGTATACTTTGAGACATGGGTTGGTTATCGACATAGTATTGGGATGGATAAGACCTACGGCAGGCACCCCCAAACTATAATATGGGTCCACAGAGTACGATTTACCGTGTATGTCACACGGAGTACGCTGTACCGTGCAGTCATGATGACTCGATGATGTTACTTGATATTCTGGCGGGTAGGATTTGACCCCACCTCCCGTTGCAGTTGTGATGCCCCGTACACCGGGATTCGTGTAGCCTGGGATCACAGGGACATATTATGGCCATAGTCCTCGATTTTCATACAGTAACCTACAAGCCTCACATGATATCATACGGTCTGAATTGACCAGGACAAACCCGAAGGAGGGGTAATGTCCCGATTTATGTTTTTAAAAGAGATGTGATTTAATGAATCAAGGTATTCTCGAGAGATGGGTTTAGCCTTGATGTGGTTGTTTTATGATGAAATAAATAAAGTTTTTAACGTGATGAGTTTATGATTAAACAAATAAGTTTTTAAGTGTTGAGTTTATGATGAAACAAATAAGTTTTAATGTGACGAGCATGAGATGTCATACATGATGATTTTTTCATGTTTGATTTATATGTCGATTTCATGATTTCTCTTATATGATATATACATACATGTGGCATCGTTTTAGTCATACCTCATGCTCCAAATATAAATGATTTTATATCATGACATTATCAACACATAGATAGTATAGTTATCTACCTGCTTACATTATTGCCTTACTGAGCAAGTTTCGCTCACCCTTTCATTTTTCACCCCACAGGGTACATTCAGTAGAAGAGAGAGATAGTAGTCTTGCATTTCAGTTATCCGCTGCTTCTTATCAAGATCAGGTATACACATTTGTATAATTTTGTATCTGAACATATAGAGGTACAGTACTGTACATGGATGTAATATTGGGGATGTATTTGGTTAAAATAAATTGATATGTAAATGAAATATGGAAATGGAATGGTAAATAGGTGAGAGGTGACTAACACCGAATCATAGCCCAACTGTTAGTGGTGTAATTGTTCACGACGAGTAAGGAAATGAAAAAGCGAAAAATTTGTAGTGATTTTGGTAGAATGGGTCGTGACATTTCTGGACCATTTTAGCCTTTAATTCCTTCTAAAAAAATGTTCTATTAAGTGTTCTCTACAACAAATAATTTGGTGGCTTAATTTATCAAGGATTATCAAGGATCTCTAACTATACCAAAGGTATACCAATTCAGCAATATCCTAGATTTATAGGTTATGGTTGTTTTCAATTACCCATCTTAATATATGTTGGTTAAGGCTTGATATGGAGTTTTCTTATGGATTTAGATTGGAAGAAAACACTCCCTCAGGTGGTGATTACCATTCGGCCCACTTGAGTTTTTCAAGGGGTAAGTTGTTTTCAAGCTTTCAATTTCACATATGTTAATGTATTAAGGGTGTTATGATGTTTTATGGTATGAATTTGGAATGAAAATGATGGGAACATGAAGTAATGAATTCGGCCACCTGGGGTTTTCATCGTGATCGTGTAATTCTGAGGGTATTTTGAGATATGTTGTGAATTTCATATAATTAAGCATAAATCTAAGGTTAGTGTGCATTTAAATCAATAATATGGCAAGTGTCTAGGTTCGGACAAGTGAAGGGTAGTATGGTAATTACATTTTTTAGTGTAATCTTAATGTTATATTAGTAATATGTAAGTGACAATGTAACAGGTGTAATTAGAATGCTCAAAAAGTAAGGCAGTGTGACTTTTGTCACTTTGTTACTAATGGTAACAAAGTGATAAACTAAGTGGAAGTATAGTGTCATGGCGGAATTAAAAAGTGTTAACATGACACGAAATGAAATTTAAGCGAATTACATGATATTGTTGGTTTCAGAACCAACTGTGGTGTGTGGAAAGCTTTTTAACCAAGGCTAAGCAAGTGTGCAGGTATGTAGCCTTGGTAAGTTAATTACATAAGTTGCAAATCAATTTCATACGTATGAATCTTAAATTTAAAGAGTAATTGAACAATGTATAAGGCCTATATGTGTTACATGTATAAGTAAAAGACTGAATCAACTTAATTGTGGATAAAAACTGTGAATATTTATGTTTTGAATCTTTAATTGCAGGTTGGGTAATAAGCTCATGCTACCCAATTCTATTGCAAAAATTTTATGAACTCTATAAGTTATTTATAAATTAAGAAACCATGTGATACAATTTATATGTTTCTAGACCATTTTATTAGTTTTCTAAACCATGTGATGATTTAAATTGCATGACACTGTTTTTTGTGAGACTTACAAGCTTTCATTGAACACGTTGCTTTTCATATCTAACGATATAAGATACCGAAACATGCTTTCAGACTGTTTTTTAGTGTTTATAGGCATTTCGTCTCACTAATATCATCAATAGAGCATATAGAGACATCGCAAGTATTCTTTCTCTTATATGGGCATATATGGCTTGTCAGGCAATAGTCGTAACAGGTTTCAGTCTTAACTGATCACTACAATCGGAGACCACAAATCTCTGACCATAGGTAAAACCCTAGTTTCCAGGGTATTCATCGGCTTACTGATAACTACAGTAGAATAGTTCTTATTGGGATAAAAATTATGCCTATATACATAACATTATTTAATCAACATATATATCTATACGAACATTGGTTTATTAAATTATATGAACAAGCATTGTTTTATCTAACTATATGAACATATATGAGATTGTTTTATCTGAAATATGTTTTAAGCACGAATTATAGTTTTATAGGTATTGATCAGAAAGAATTTACTGTTTTATGAAAATGCATCAATTTACCTTTTTCTACATCGTTTTCTGTTACCGATATAAGATTTTCGTATTAGTTTTTTAGTGTGGTTAGGTCAGAAGGAAAATAAGGTATTTTAAAATATCCTTCCCTAAAAGGTATTGACAACGTTTAGAAAGACCGTTATTTCAAAAACCCAAAAAGAAATGTATAGGAAAAGGTATAAGAAATGATATACGGTTTTATGATATGAACTTTTATTGTGAAATGCTACTTTTTCAGTATAGCATGCATTTATGAACTAATATCCGATATGTGGTTAATTTTGCTCTTATGTGGTTAATTTTTCATCACATGTTTGGCGTAGGATTTAATTATATTAATTTTTGTATCTGGCACCAAAGTTTTTGGTTTTGGATCACTCGCAGTGTACAATCGGTATAGCTTTTTAATGTATAAATGATCTTCTTCTTTTTTCAGACAAATTTGTCCAGTACTTAAGATGAGATGTGTATAATATTGTGGTATGCTTATGTACGTATTTTACAATATCTTGGGATATAAATGAATTTTTATTTTCGGAAGTGTAGAAAATAGACAAATATTCAAATATTTATTAAGTATTATTTTAAAGGATCAAATGGTCTCTAAAAATTGTGAAATTTGGGTACATGATAGATATTAGAGTGTATAAGAAAGATGGATAATTAAGTTTCAATTTCGACCCCATCTAAACCGAGTTTAAGCGTCAAAATTGAGAATTTTCCATTTATTGGAAATTGAATATCGGATTATTAAGTAGTTTTTTTATATGAAATTCGATTACGGCCTTTCGTGACCTTAAATTAGCATTGAGTACATGACTGCTTAATATTGCTGTAAGATTACATTTGCATGATAAACAAATGATAAAGAAAAAAATAAGTTGCCCTCAAAATCACTATACTTTCGTAATAAGTTATTGTTTAGTCACGTCTTTCGAGATGTGTAATCATACATCAAGGTACCTTATCTTGATTGAATTTTGTCAATTTATTCATTATTATAGCAAAAAAGAATAGATTTTGCATGGACTCTTAATGTAATCTTATTGTGATAAAAAATCCAATTATTTGATATCCATGTATAAAAGAATGTTATACGTATAAAATTGAATACATTTAACAGATGGAATTCCGCGTAAACGCAACTTATAACTTTTGGCCCTCTTAAATAAAAAAAAATTTATTAACCATTTGTATAGAGTTTCAATTTAAAAAATATAAATATTTGTTTCAATTCTTTTTCTACGGAAAAAATCGACGTTGTTTTATCGTGCTGCAGTGATATTTTGTAAAAATAATTCTAGAGGAGAAATAGACAAATGGTTACATTCTTTTTTATCTTATTGACCAATAAGAACTATTTTAAATATGATTAATAAATAATTTAGACAAAATTCAGTGAAAAACAAGTTCGACCACTGCATGAGGGGGCGGGACTATATCTTAATCAATATTTGTTCGTATTTATTTGTCTTTAATAAAAAATTATTTGTCGAAATGAAAATTTATTTCATTTGATGCATGTCCTTTTTTTTTATTGCCTTGTAATTTCTTTAACTTCCATTGGTTGTATTTTTGTTATTATTATTATTTTTGTTCTTTCTGTTCATGTTCTATTTTCTTTGGTTGTTTCATGCAAATTGAGGCAATTGTGATTTGAGGCCGTATGTTCATTTTTATTTGTCAGTTGTATGGTCATGTTGTTTGTCATCTAGATTGGGTATTATATTCCATCTAGATTTGTTAATGCGTCGAATTCACAGAAAGTATTAAGAAAATAAAAATGTATTTAAACTTAACCCGACCTATATTTTTGGTCTATTTTTTTGTCAAATCTCATTTATTACATATAATAAATAAGTTCAAATTCATTTAAATATGTCCAAATATTATAACTTCTTAAAAAAAATATTATAATAAAATATAAAACATAGTAAAACACATAGTAGTTAATAAACATAACACAATAAGTTTGAATAATTTTTTTTACAAAAAGATTATAAGAAACATGAAAATTAAAATTAAAATATAAAAAATACAATTTCAAATTAAATTGCACAAAAAATAAAAACTAATTAAAAAAATATTAATATGAAAAATAGTAAACAAATTATAATTAAATGGGCCAAGTCGGGTCTGGCCATGCTTGGGTTTAAAACAATGAACCCAAACCCAACCCATTTTTAAATGAATTTCAATCTTCAAATTCAAATTCATTTAACGAATTTAATTTTTTTGTCTAAATCCGCTAAAAAAAAGATAGATTTTCGAGTTTGAATAGATAACTCAACCCTTAAACAAATATAATTCTACCGAGTTGGTTTTAATTTGTGATTTGTTGTCATTTTCTTTTTTTTTTTTCTGCCTTGTATGCTTTTTTTTCCTCATTGAGCTTTATATATATGAAGTGCATATGAATTGTCTGCACGTATCTTGAGCTGGATTTGGAATTATAATTCTTTTTTTTTCCTTTTCGCTTTAAATTTTTGTTTATTCTTATGTTGTTTGTTGGATTTTTAATTATTTGTTCTCTTCTTGCGCATGCAAGTAGCAAGCTTATTTAATTGGGGTGTGGGGTTTGCTCGTAAAAAGGAGGAAGAGGCATAATAAATTATCTTCAAATTAGGTTTGATTTGGTTGGCTCAAATTGATTATTGAAAAATAATTTTTAAAAAATATTTATATTTTTTTAAAAATTAAAGAATTTTCTTTATTTGGATGAGTCTTTGAAACATATTTTCTGATGTTTAGTTTTTCTTTTCAAATCATATTAATATAACTAATAAAATATTAAAAATTATTTATTATTAATTAATTAATTAATTAATATTAAAAATATTTATATTTTGAAAATAAAATCAAATATTAAAATATTATATTATTAAACATTTAAAAAAAATATTTATTATTGCTTATATTAATTTTTTGAAGAATTTTGAAGTAATATTACTATTTTAATATATATATATATATATATATATATATATATACATATTCAAATTTATTTTTGAAATATTAAAAATATTTATATTAATAAAATAAAGATAATTATTCAATACACTGTCAGTGAAATTTTTAGATTTCTCAAGTAGAACTAGGATAATAATACATACCCTTTTGTAAAATATTAAATAAATAAATAAAATGAAGTATATGTCATCATCCTAATTTCGTTTGTGGAGTTTAAAATCTCCACTGATGTGACAGTATATAAAATAATTATCTTTAAAATAATTATATTTTATACTAAAAATATTTATTGTTAAAATCATAAAAAGTATTATTTATTTATTTTTTATTAAAATATTAATATAAAAATATTTGTAAATAAAATATAAAAACATTATATCTTAAACTAAAATATTAATAATTATTAAAATATTAATTATTAAAATAATAAATATATTATTTATTAAATTAGTATTTATTATTTCTTGTTTATTATTAAAATAACATAATATTATTTATTATTGAAATATTAAAAATATTTAAATTTAATAATATAAAAAATAAAATATTTAAACTTCAAATATTGAAATATTTTTAATGTTAATATTTAATATTTAATTTTTTAATCTAATTAAATAAAAAATAATTTTATTAATATAATATTTTATGTAAGATTAAATTATATCAAAGCTAAAAAAATCATATCCAAAGTCTAACTTAAGTAAAATCATACTCACGAGTTTGATACATAACCTTATATATAAAAAATTATTTTTTTAAAAAAATAAACAGTTATTTTTAAAAAAATATCTTCTCCTTTTCAAAAGTTAAGACAATTTTCAAAAAAAAAATCTAAGTTTTTGTTGACTAATCATTTTAGTTAACCAATTAATTTTTTATCACTGAAATCCTAAAAAATATAAAAATTATTATTTGAAAGTTATTTTTAATAAATCGAATCGAACTTTAATTCAAAAGTTTTACACGCTAATGTTTTACCTAACTTATTTCTCTTTTGTTTAGAGGTGTAGATTCTTTCCATCTAGTATAATTAGATCTTTTTGAATGATTAAAATTTAACCTACAATTATTATTTTTATTAAAAAATTATGTTCAAAATTTGTTCCTCTTATATTTCCTTATAAATAAAAAATACTTAATAATTTTTGTTATAGATACTAGGGTAGAAAAAAAAAAAAAGAAAAAAAAGACCATTCATTTATGGTATGTGGAATTTTGATGACCTGGTCCAAGCCCAAGCAAGGCATTCTTCGGCAAGGTTCAACCGTTGTTAAGTGTATATTTTTATTCAAAATTATAATAATAATAATAATCAGTATATTATAATAAATGAATTAATAATTAAATAAATTAATAAAAATTATTATTATAATCAACATATCACCATCAATATATCGATAATTAAGTAAATTAATAATATAAATAATAATAAAAATTAAACTTAATCTCATATTTAATAAAATTTTGAACTATAATTTCAAAATTCTAAAATATTTTCTTAATTAAATCAAAATTTCATTGGCACCATCACAAAGCTCTTAAAATTTCAATGCATGGCTTAATCGTGCCTAGTTAACATCTTACAATCTAAGCTCAGCTTGGAGGGCTGATCTGATCAGCCCATAAAATTATTTAAAAAAAATCATTTTCGACTTTAAATATAGGTGGTTTAAAAAAAAAATCATTTTCAACTTTAAATATAAGTGGTTTTGCGTGGGGCTGCTTGAAAGTTGAAAGAAAGTCAAACAGCCGTATTGCAATAAAAATACTGGAACTGGAAGACAAAGGATTCTTTTCATAATTGTTTTGTACAACCTTTTTTTCTTAAAAAATGTCATCATCCATCTCTTTTGTTTTCCTATCTTGAATTGAATATTAACATAGATTTATTTGTCTAACAAAATATATATATTTTTTACACTCCAATATCAATTTATACTATAAATTACATATCATCAACATGTAAAGTAAAATTATAATTTTACTCTTTAGTCCTTTAAGTTTTTTTTTTTAATATCTCCGATATTACTTACACATTCAAGTTCAACAACTATCAAGGTTCAAGGCCTTCATTTACTACTATTTCTTGACTTAATGAAAAAATTTTCTATAGGACAAAACTTAATTGCAATTAAGAAACAAAAAATTGCAAAAAAAATAAAAATAAAAAGTGAAGATTATTTCAATTTTCCAGGTTGTTTGGTCAGACTTAATTGATATTATATGATGTTAGAAAAAGTCTGACATCTGACTTCCCAGTGGAATGCCAAAATTGACCAATTATAATATGATGTCATACGATCACAAGGAGTCAAGTAGAGGGGTTGGTGGCGGAGTCTTGGACGATATCTTTTTCATGCTGCTAAAAATAAATTATATTTTAGTAAACTAATTGTAAAGAAATCTAAATGGTTAGCAGTGAACCTCACATGCTGCATGATTAGATTAATTGTACGACAACAGATGAAATCAGATATTGATTTATAGATAGATAGATAAACAGAGAGTCTTAAAAAATACTTAGAAGTGTAAAAGTAATTGTACTTAATATTACCCTTTTAAGATGTAAGCCCCTAAAGTTATTAATTTCCGTCTATATCCCTCGGACTTTTAATATGTACCCAAAGAACAAACATATTTATAAGTAAATATAGAATTAGATCAAATTTTTCACAATTTTAAAGCCGATAAGAAAATTTTTTGACTTTAGGGCTACTGGTTACTTGTATTTCAAGGGAGCACATTGACAACTTTGAAAAGCCATTATATATATAAACACACATTTTAATGAAAAAATTTAGCTTTTTTTTTCTTCACTAGCCCCTACTAAAATTAAATAAAAACTTCAAAAGAAGGTCAAATTTAAATTCCATCTATTCTATCAAATGAAAAACACCAAACACACACATACACACACACATATATATATATATATATATATATATGAATCAAAATTTAACATATATATATATATATATATATATACAAAATTTGAAGTTTTAAATTTATTTTTGTGTGATTGTTTTAATAATAAAATTTAACGTATTAAATTACAAAATTAATCCTACTCTAACTGAATGTGTTTGTCATTCATTAAGTTTAACTTTTCGAGCTGGTACAAAGTGATTTTAGAATAATCTTTTTTGTCTATTCATTTCATTTTTTTTTTCAATCAAAATCACAATGGGAAAGTACCACAAAGGTTGATCAAAATTCATAGCGTAGAAAACCTTGCTCTTAGCAATGGAGAGAGAAGTTTTTTTTGTTAGTGACAAGAGTTCTCACCTAAATTTTTTGGCTATCAAATATGTGGAAGTCAACAATGTTGAAAAAAAATCTTTTGAAATTCTCGAAGATAGAAACTGCTCTGTAAGATGAAATAAGGTCATAGGGGTATAGAGTTTGACAATTCAATGAGCACTCTGATGGTCAAGTCAGTAAATGTTTAAAGAAGAAGAAGTTGCAAAGTGACTCAAGAATGAGAATAAAAGGCCAGAGGTTCTGGAGAGGTTTAGTGTAAAAGAAGATGCCAACCCCCCGCAGAGCCTTCAACTCCTTTATATACTTACCTGGGTGTCATTGGATCTCATACCTTGGAGGTGGTGCTTGGATCCCGAGTCTTTCACTTTCAACTGCCATTGTGGAATAGAAGAAGGTGCAAGTTGTCGATCTTTCATTGGTTCCGTTATTCGAGTGGTTACCTTTAAGGAAACTTCAAACATTTATCAATCTTCATAAAAGTAGTCATTAAAAACAACTTAGTAGTTTAAGTCCAAAATTAGCCTCTTCCAAACCAAAGTGTGTCACGACCATTATCGCTAACCTTTTTCCTTTTTCATTCATAAGATTTGGTTGGGCTGTGAGTCGATGTTAATCATTTCTATTCATTCATAAGTATCAAATATTAAACACAATTGTACATCTCATGAACTATGTACATCTATTTATGTAATCGTTTCTCATCCTTTATATCCCCAGTAATTTATACAGTACATTTTTGTGCAATTTAGTGTTCAGATACAAAATACGTGTATATATATACCTTTGCGTAGCAAAGTGAACTGTACAACAAAAGAAATAGCAGGGATGACTGCAAGATGCTCTACTGAGCCTGATCTGTAGAGGGAGAGGAAATGAGGTGAGCTAACACGTTCAGTAAGAAAAACACGAAAGCAAGTAGATAACTAGACTATCTACGTGCTTAATATCATCTCAAGGCAGATACATTTGACAAACCATAGCAATTTATTCAGAAATCATTAATTCTATAGAAAGCTTTTTCATTTCACTTTAAACACATTTCAAATCATCACATTTCTCTTTCTTTTCATTTTCAAAAATCATTACTCCTCTGGTATTGACAATAAGTGATTCTGTAATAATCACAAATCATTGTTTTGAAACCATTTGAGATCATTTTGAGACGAGGTAGGGATATGCAATCATCTATGGACATATGACCATAATCAATGACCCCAAGCAATCGCTAGCTAGGCGTGCAAATGTGTCAGTCGCCTAAGAAGGCAGGTCAATCCTACCCATCGGCTCATCTCTACTCTATCATCTGTCCGAAGACGCCAACACGATACAAGGTACTCCATGTATCGTCTCACGGTACAACGTACTCCGTGGACAATCACATGGTACAACGTACTCCGTGGACCCTGTCCATACACCCTACGCCATGGACTCTGTCCATACACTCTACGTCATGGACTTCATCAATATACTGTATGCTCGAGACTACCTGAGAGTAGGCAGACTCTTACGACCTCGGCATTAATCATCAACCATAACCTTGTCTCATATATCAGTGCGAGCAAGTTAGTGTGACACACAGTCGACACGAGGGTTCCAGCACGGTTTCATCATCAATAACATAAAAATCATGTGTGAGCAAGAGTGTGTAACCCTTTAGTTAACACGCAGCTCCAGCACAATTTCATTATCAATACCATTTATAATCTTGTGTGAGTAAGATCGTGTAACCCGTTAGTTAACACGCATTTCTAACACGATTTATTTCATTCACAAATCTGATAGATAACTCTATTTTCATTGAAAATGACTCAAAATCAGAGTCCAGTCTAAATAGCATGTTGTCATCATGCAAATCATGTAAACAATAGTCAATCTATCCATATACTTGCTAAAAAGCAGTGTTTTATAGTGAAAACAGAAAAAATATGCAATTCATGCATTTTACTAACTTTACCCCATTTTGGTAAAATTTCCCTCAATAAGGGTAAAATAGTAATTTGTCACTTCGGGCCCTCATTTCTATTTTTGCATATCTAACATCCTTACAGTATTTAAAACCCTGTAAAGTCTCTTGAAAATACGTATAGATACCTCTAACTACTCGCAAATTTTTCTTACAGTATTTTTCGATAAAAATACTAAAAACATGCATTGCCCTATAATAAGGGTAATATCGTAGTTTAATTATCACTAGGCTCTTTCCTAGATTTTCAGTCTCTATATATTTCATACTATTTATTCTCATACAGGGATTTATAAAATACGTACAACTATCTCTAATAGCAATCATAAATGTCTTACCTGGAATCTCAGCCGATTCCGTTTTTATCTTTCCAATTTCTGGTCACTCACTCGTTCCGGCTCCAATATGCCTTTCGGAGCTAAGTTTTTATGATGGTGCGTATATCGAGACTCGATCGAACTCACGTTCGTCACTTATTGTCGCGCAAATTGGGTCAATTTCGGTCAAATATAATTTCAAATAAAATTTTTAAAAATTTAAATCGATCAATTCCAACTGCTTACCAGCTTCTCCTTAAACCCAGCGCATCACCGAATTTTTTGCCTTTTTTTTTCTCCTTTTTCTCTTTTCTTTGTTTTTCTTTCCTTTTTCTTTGGCTGAACAGGTTCGGACTGGTTCAGACCCTCTTTTCACTGAACCGGTCCGAACCGATTCAGTGGCAAATTCGTCGTTCGGATGCTTTTCTGGCCGATTCTTCACCGACTTCCACTTCTAGCAGATCCGCGGGGACTCGCGATGCATGGATCTGGTGGTGTTCAAATCTCAGCTTGTCGGAAAGTGGTCGGTTCGACCCTTCCTCTCTTCAGTCTCGTTGTCGATTTTCTCCTTCATCGTTCGGAGCCTCTACGTCACCGACGGTGGTGATTCGGCCCTTCCCCTGGCCGGTTACGAGGTCCTCTCCCTTCCTCCGACCTCCGTTCGCCTCTCTTTTCTCTCTTTTCCTCTCAGTTTCCTCCCCCTCTTCTCTCGGTCGTCGGTTGTCGTTTCTCCCTCTATCGGTGCTGGCAGTGGTCTCGGGCTCCCTCATCGGCCTCTTACCTAGGTCCTCTCTCTCTGGTAGCCTCTTCTGTTCGTCGGAGAAGAAGGTTGAGGGAATCGGGTTTTCCCGATTCCCTTTGCTTTGGGGTCGCGCCACTTTGTTGCACGATCCCACTACAATTCTTTTTTTTTCAATTTTCTTTTTTTAATATATATATATATTATATTTATATACAAAATATATGGAACTTATAATATTATTATAATAATATACAATGTATTACATATACATTGATATTCACACAAACCTATATATTTTTAGACACCCTTTTTTCTATATATATTTTATGTGTATATATAGACATTATCATTTATTTTTATTTTCTTGGAAATATTCTTTTCATATTCCCGAAATAATTCCTGAGGTGAAAAATTTTCAGATCTATCGCAATAAATTGATATCTTGATCAATCAAACTTAAAATTTAATTATTTCTTCTTTATTGATCAATATTACATAAGCTCATGTTTATAATAACAATTTCTTAAAGAAATGACACCGAAATTCCGATCTTACATTCCTCCCCTCCTTAAGAAATTTGGTCCTCCAAATTAGAACCAAACTATCACTTAAAAAGCTGCGGATACCTATCGCGCATCAGACTCTCCAATTCCCACGTAACTTCCTCCGAAGTGTGGTACTGCCAGAGAACCTTAACCAGAGGGATCGTCTTAAATCGTAGCATTTTCTCCTTTCTATCCAGTATCTGAATCAGCTTCTCCACATATGACATATCCTCTTTGAGCTCCAATGGCTCATACTGAATCACATGTGTCGGATCCGGATGATACTTCTAAAGCATAGAGACATGAAGGATATTATGGATATCTGCTAGCTCAGGTGGCAAGGTTAGCCTGTAAGCCTTATCTCCCACTCAATCCAGTATCACAAATAACCCAATATATCTAGGACTCAGTTTTCCTCCTTTTTCGAATCTCATAATCCCTTTGGAGGGAGAAACCTTCAGGAATACTAATTCACCCATGGTGAATTCTAATAGTCTCCTCCTCATATCCGCATAACTTTTCTTTCTACTCTGAGCTGTCTTCAACCTTTTACATATTAACTGGACATCCTCATAGGCTTGTTTCACCAAGTCGGGAGTAAATATCTTCTGATCACCCACTTTTTCCCAACTGATAGGAGAACGACACATACGACCATATAAGGCTTCATACAGTGTCATTCTAATACTCAAGTTATAACTATTATTGTAGGCAAATTCGGCTAATGGCAAATGATCATCCCAAGAGTCTTTAAAGTCCATCACACACGCTCTCAACATATCCTCCAAAGCCTGAATGGTTCTCTCTGACTGACCATCTGTCTAAGGATGAAAAGCTATACTAAAGCTCAAGTGGTTCCCATAGCTTCCTGAAAATGTTCCCAAAAGTGAAAAGTGAAGCGGGAATCTCTATCTGATACAATACTTACTGGAACACCATGTAGCCTTACAATCTCTCGTACATATAAATCTGTCAATGCACTCAGAGTATTTGTAACTTTCATAGCTAAGAAATGAGTTGACTTCACCAATCTATCCACAATCACCCAACTGGCATCATGGTTTCATCTGGTTCTCGGTAAACCCATGATGAAATTCATGGTGATATGCTTTCATTTTCAAGTCGATATAGGTAGAAGTTGCAATAACCCTGCAGGCTTCTAATACTCTACTTTAACCTGCTGACATACGAGACATCTAATAACATACTCAGGATGTCTTTCTTCATCTTTGACCACCAATATGCTTTTCGGAGATTCTGATACATCTTATTACTCCTCGGGTGTAATGTATACCGCGATGAGTGAGCTATTGACAATATCAGTCTCATCAACTATGGGTCCTTGGGAACACATATTCTGCCTCTGAACCTCAGCAAGCCATCATCACTCATTGTGAACTCAGTCATTATCACTCTCTAAATCTGCTGTACAATATCGACAAACTGCCAATCATCACACTGAGCCTGACAAATTCGGTCTATCAACTCCAGTTCTAGCCTCAGGCTAGCTATCATATAACCACTATCAGTGTCAAAAGGGATCACATCAATAGTGAGGCTTGCAAACAGTCCTAACAGCTCGTGTTCCCTAACCATAATATAGGATGTCATCCCGAGGCTCTTTCGTCTCAATGCATCAGCCACTATATTAGTCTTTTCCAGGTAATACAATATTTCACAATCATTATCCTTCAGAAGGTCTAATATTTAACTGTTGCCTTATATTTAACTCTTTTTGTGAAAACAAATATTTGAGGCTTTTGTGATCAATGAATATCTGAAATTTCTCACCGTATAAATAGTGGCACCATATTTCCAATGCAAATACCATGGTTGCCAACTCTAAATCGTGGGTCGGATAGTTCTTCTCATGGTCCTTAAGTTGTCGAGATCCATAAGCAACTACCTTCTCATTTTGCATCAATACGCAGTTCAGTCCTTGATGAGAGTCATCTGTATACACAACAAAACCTCCTGAGCTGGTAGGTATGGTGAGAATTGGTGCGGTGGTCAGTCGTGTATTGCTGTGTGATCTTGTACTGACTTGTTCGCACGTGATTTAAGTGTTTTTAGGTTAAAACTGTGCTAGTCAGTAGTGTATTGCTGTGTGATCTTGTACTGACATGTTCGCATGAGATTTTAAGTGTTTGAGGTTGAAAACCGTACTAGTCAGTCGTGTATTGCTGTGTGATCTTGTACTGACATGTTCGCATGAGATTTTAAGTGTCTGAGGTTGAAAACCGTACTAGTCAGTCGTGTATTGCTGTGTGATCTTGCACTGACCTGCTCGCAAGTGATTTAAAGTGCTTTGATAATAAAACCATGCTAGTCAGTCGTGTATTGTTGTGTGTTCTCGCACTAACCTGCTCGCACACATTTAAGTGTTTTTATGTTAAAGTCGTGCTAATGAATATTGTATTACTGTGTGATCTTGCACTGACCTGCTCGCATGTGATTTGAGGCAAAGGAAGGCGATAATGGATTATATTGAATTGTGAATGATGCCGAGGTCCATGGAGTACGATATACCGTATTGTGTGCACGTGAGTACGATGTATCGTATTTTGGAAATAGTGTACTATGTTAGCCGTTTGGGTAGCTGACCACTCCCACAACACCTGACATCCCGACACACCTGATCAGTGATTGCCCGGAGTCACTGATATTGGTCAATTGTCCTACTGAATTGAATTATTGATGATGAATATTTCGCTTTGTCTCACTCATTTAAATTTCTGAACTGATTTAATGAAATAATATACTGTGTGAAATTTGTTTTATCTACTGCATTTAATTTAAGTGATATTTTGTAGTATAATTTCTATGATACCGATACTGTGATCGATGGTAATTTTTACTATATTTTATACTCAACCGTGTATTATATATTTCAAGCCGTATAGATAGATAGTATATTTATCTACCTGCCGCTTGATTTTTCTTATTAAGCACGTTAAGCTCGTCCTTTACTTTACTCTACAGAGCCTCATCAATAGCAGAAGTCGTCTGGTAGATTTTAATTTGCGGCCTACGTTAGAGGAGTACCCTTCTACGTACAAAGGTATACACAGCTTAGACATTTATGTTGTGTCTAAATTTTGGAAGTACAGTAATGCAGAATTGAACATGAGTCTGGGGAGTGTGGACATGAATATTGTAACAGAACTTAGTACTGTTTAATTGAAAAAAAAATATTTTCATGGATTTCTATTTAAATGGTTATCGTGAAACATATGTGCATCAAAAATTCACTATGATGATCCAGCGTCACTCATAACCCAACCAAAGTATGTGTAAATTAGGTCGTTATATGACTCCTATAATGAGAATTCATATTGCATTTTTGTTTTTTATAATAAATCTTAGTATTTTTATTAAATTATATTCTAGTTTTTGTATTATTTATTTTTGTTAATTCTCATTTTTCCTTTTTACCTTTAATACTTTATGTTTTTCATTTTTTTTACCTTTTAAATTTGATAATCTTAATTATATATTTATTTGAAATACAAATAAGTTTATATATAACAATTAATATATAATTATTAAATATGTTTTAGAAAATTACCTAATATATTATCAATAGAGTTTTTAGACTCTCAAAATGGGATTAAACACATATCCTTCAAGGAATATTGAAAAAAATAAAATAAAAACAAATGGTTTAAAAGGAAAGTGAGTTTGTATAGCATTTTTTAACTCTACTTGTAAAATTAAAAAATTTTACTGCAAGTGGATGGGATAATAAACCAATTTTTAATTAGATTATTACTTAATACACTGTTAGTAGAGTTTTTTGACTTCTAAGATGATAATACGTACTCCACTTGGAATACTAAAAAATAAATAATAAATGAAATAAAGTATATGTCATTATTTTAATCTCACATATGAAGTCCAAAAACTCTACTCATAATGTATTGGATAATAGTTTTTTTATTACTTAAAATATTAAATATATCATTTTAATTTAAAATAATATATCACTAATTTTTAAATAAACTTTAAAGGTTTTAAAGGTTAGATAATATTTTTTTTGTAAAAAGTACGAGGGGAAGGAATCCAACCCCTAATCCTTCATAAGAATAGATAACAATAGTTAAGTTAAGCATTAGTTATTAACGTTAAATAATATTTAAACATACATGAAATTTTTTTAAAATAATATTTGATACAAAAATGAATTTAGTTATTTTAATTTATTAAAAGATATTGTTTGATATAATATAATATTTAATAAATTTTAATTTATTATTAATTTTATAAATATTTAATATATACCATAAATTTTATTATATACAAATTTTAATTTAATAATAAGTGTATTTTCTTTTCTCACTAAACTTAATCTTAGCATCACTGTTGCGTTGCATTTTCATTCAAACACATATTTTATAATTGATTTTAATTTCATCATTATAATTATTAATTTCACATCATTTTAGTAATTAATTTACTTTCACATTCACTATTATTTTCAATTTTACCAAAACTAATTTCATCGTCTTTCTAAATTAATCCTTAATAAATCCAAATCAATAAATCAATTATTTAAATTAAAAAAAAGCGTAAAAAAATCAAGATGGATCAAATGTTTGATATCTTGCTATTTGTATAACAGAATCATTGTCTTCAACCACGAACCCGATCCATATGCACGTGCATCTTGGAGTATCGGCTTTACTAAAGTAATAGTTATTCATTTTCCTTAATTGCAATATAAAACTAAATTTTCATATGAGAAAAATTATATATATTACATATATCTTCAAGTATAAAAGAAGTGAAGAGATCAAATTATATCAGTGTAAAATAAAATTGTTTTATATCATTCTATATCTTTTTGATATTACCTTTTAACGACAACGGGATTCTGCCTTCCACGTTATCAAGATTACGCTAAACGACAAGGAGATTCTGTTGATTTGATTTTTTCCACGTGTGCCTCGAATCTTCTGCAAAAACAATAAAAATCAAAGAGAGGCAGGGATCTGTCCTTGCACGCGCACTCCGATGATTAAGTTAGAAAGCTGTGTTTCTGTATATAGGAGAAATGAAATTTGTATAAGCAAAATCAGAGTGATTCCAGTTTTTCAGTCCCCCATTTTCTGGTCCTTACCTGGTGTATTTATAGGTTTCTTCCGGGTCGAATCGGGTATCACGTTCTATCCGGGTTTGAGGGCGTTTCGGGTCTAGGGCCCAGGCGCGTGTCTGGGCTGCGACAGAGTCATTAGATACTCTGTCGCGACTTGGAGCTGATAACTTGCGGGTGAGTTCGGCATGCGGCAGAGTTTTCGTGATCTCTGCCGCGGTCTCTGCGGTAGAACTCTATCGCAGTCCATGCGGTAGAGCTCTGTCGCAATCCATGCGATAGAGGTCTATCGCTGCCTACGGTGTCGCGTAGAGACTCAACGACAGAGTCTCTATCGCTAAGAGACTCTGTCGCCTACCAAGCAACAGTGTCGCGTGGAGACTCTATCGCAATTCCAGTGACTGTGTCGCCACCGCTCTAACAGCCACGTGGCTTATATTTGTGTTTGACACATGACGGTCTCTGGTTGGTTGATCCTTGTACACGTGGACTTTGATGATAGGACCACTATCAATTGCTCCCCAATTCTTGATAGAAAGATATATTTTCGGAAAGAATTTTACATACCTTTCTGAGGCCTGACTATCACGACGCGAGAGCGTCTCTAGTTTTTACGGCCTTTATGTTTCCATTGCCTGGCTATAGTAACGCAATTACTCTTCAGGCTCTTACAGCTCCTTTGATCTTTTACGCCTGGCCACAGTGACGCATTGCGCCTCAGGCTCTTACGGCTCGTCTGATTTTCACGCCTGGCCACAGTGACGCATAGCGCCTCAGGCTCTTATGGCTCGTCTGATTTTTACGCCTGGCCATAGTGACGCTATTGCGCCTCAGGCTCTTACGGCTCGTTTGTCTTTTACGCCTGGCCACAGTGACGCTATTGCGCCTCAGGCTCTTACGGCTCGTCTGATTTTCACGCCTGGCCATAGTGACGCTATTGCGCCTCAGGCTCTTACGGCTTGTCTGATCTTTTACGCCTGGCCACAGTGACGCTATTGCGCCTCAGGCTCTTACGGCTCATCTGATTTTCACGCCTGGCCACAGTGACGCATAGCGCCTCAGGCTCTTATGGCTCGTCTGATTTTTACGACTGGCCACAGTGACGCTATTGCGCCTCAGGCTCTTACGGCTCGTCTGTCTTTTACGCCTGGCCATAGTGACGCTATTGCGCCTCAGGCTCTTACGGCTCGTCTGATTTTCACGCCTGGCCACAGTGACGCTATTGCGCCTCAGGCTCTTACGGCTCGTCTGATCTTTTACGCCTGGCCACAGTGACGCTATTGCGCCTCAGGCTCTTACGGCACGCCTGGCCACAATGACGCTATTGCGCCTCAGGCTCTTACGGCTCGTCTGTCTTTTACGCCTGGCCACAGTGACGCTATTGCGCCTCAGGCTCTTACGGCTCGTCTGATTTTCACGCCTGGCCACAGTGACGCTATTGCGCCTCTGGCTCTTACGGCTCGTCTGTCTTTTACGCCTGGCCACAGTGACGCTATTGCGGCTCAGGCTCTTACCGCTCATCTGATTTTCACGCCTGGCCACAGTGACGCTATTGCACCTCAGGCTCTTACGGCTCGTCTGATCTTTTACGCCTGGCCACAGTGACGCTATTGCGCCTCAAGCTCTTACGGCTCATCTGATCTTTTACGCCTGGCCACAGTGACGCTATTGCGCCTCAGGCTCTTACGGCTCGTCTGATTTTCACGCCTGGCCACAGTGACGCTATTGCGCCTCAGGCTCTTACGGCTCGTCTGTCTTTTACGCCTGGCCACAGTGACGCTATTGCGCCTCAGGCTCTTACGGCTCGTCTGATTTTCACGCCTGGCCACAGTGACGCTATTGCGCCTCTGGCTCTTACGGCTCGTCTGATTTTCACGCCTGGCCACAGTGACGCTATTGCGCCTCAGGCTCTTACGGCTCGTCTATCTTTTAGGCCTAGCCACAGTGACGTATAGCGCCTCAGGCTCTTACGGCTTGTCTGAATCGTGTCACAAGATTTAGATATATAAAAGCAGGAGACACAATAAAGGACAATAATTTTAAGTGATTTGAGTTCCATGTTTTCCCTCTTTTCTTCCCTTGCAGAGTTTCCAAGATGCAGGTGTTGGGCCCAATCTTTTGTTTGATTCTAAATGGACCTTCCCAATTGACTCTGAATTTTTCGTCTTCCTTTAAGGCATTCGTGATATGTGATTTTCTGAGCACTAGATCCCCCTCGGACATCGGTCTATCTCTCACTCGGTTGTTATAGTAGTTGACTATCCTCTGATGGTAGGATGCCAACCGAATAGCCGCGACCTCTCTATGCTCATCAAGTAGATCTAAGTTTTTCCTTAGTCCTTGTGAATTCGCTTCTTCCACTAAAGGCACCACCCTGGGTGACAGCGCTCCAATTTCCACGGGAATCAATGCACCACCCTTGCCTCTTAGGGCTGTACCATCTTCATTACTTCTTCTTGAGCCACATATTTATTGGCTCTAGCAAACAGGTCGAAAAGTGTCACCGGCTGATCGAGGGAGAGGGATTCTTACAACTTTTCAGACCTCGTCCCCTGCAACATTGCAGCCATGGCTACTCCTACCGGTAGATCTTCAACCTCCAAGATTGCATCTCGAAAACGATCTACGTAGCTCTTCAAGGATTCTTTATTCCCTTGTTTCAGAGTGAGTAGGTAAGTAGCATCTTTCTTTCTCTGGCTATTAATCATGAAGACTTGCAAAAATTCATTTCGCAATTGGTCGAAGGATGAGATGGAACCTTCGCTCAACCCATTGAACCACTTCAGAGCGTGCCTGGACAATGTGAGCGAAAAAGCCCTGCACATAATTTCGTTCTCCCATCCATGCAGCAACATGAGAGACTCATAACTCTGTATGTGGTCGTAGGGGTCTGCTTTGCCTGTGTAAGTGGTCATAGAAGGCATCTTAAACTTCTTCGGCAAAGGTTTATTCATGATTTCTGGACTGAACGGAATCCTCCTTTTTTGACTATCATCCGGAGACAACAGTTTTCTCTTTTCCAAAATCCTTTGGACAACTTTCTCCACATTTTCTGACCCTTGAACCGAGTATGCTACCCTCCCTTCGGGTCTAGAAGAGTCCGAGTGGTAAGCACTCCTTCCAGCACCTCCCATTTCGGGATTTGATCTTGTACCCTCAAAATAGTCTCGGGGGTCGGGACCCTTCCGTCTTCGTCGCTCCCCAGACCTATGATCTGCGGGCGAGCTCTGCCGCCAATGTGCTGCGGGTGAGCTCTGCCGTCTGCGATCCGCGGGCGTACTCTGTCGCCCGTCTGCTGCGGGAGAACTTTGTCGCCTATGATCTGCGGGCGAGCTCTGCAGCCTCTGTGCTACGGGTGAGCTCTACCGCCTGCGATCTGCGGGCGAGCTCTGCCGCTTATGTGCCGCGGGGGAACTTTGCCGCCTATGATCTGCGGGCGAGCTCTGCCGCCTATGTGCTACGGGTGAGCTCTGCCGCATGCACTCTGCGGGAGAACTCCGCCGCCTGTGCTCCGCGGGAGAGCTCTGTTCAGTAAGGTCTGCGGCAGCATCCACTTCTCGTAACCTCGCCACATGGCGATTCCTTTGAAACGCCGTAGAGTTTACTCTCAAAGTCGTTGCAGGGTTATCCTCCAAATTCGCGGTAAAGTTCGGAATCAGTCCAGCGGCAGTATTCTGCGTCCCTTCAACTTGTCCAGTATTCGCCATGGTGGAGGGTTGGCCCCTCTCGCAGGTCTGCCTCGGGGTGTTCTCATCCACCATTTACTGCACTTCTGAGGGTAAGCTAAACTGCGGGAGAGCGTTTTTGGAGAAGTTCACCATAGCTTTCAACGCTGTCGTCGTCTCCTCATTCTGACGCTTCAGAGCCTCAAATTCCTCCATAGAAACCGAGGCCACTCTGCCACCCTTTTCCTTCTGCCTCTGTCCTTGCTCTGATCTGACAGGGGGACTTACAGAATTCTGCTCCCCTGTCTCCCCTGCTGTAGAACGTGTCCTCACCATTTTAATAGGGAATCTGACTTTTTGTTTTGATTCCCATAGACGGCGCCAATTGATATTACCTTTTAACGACAACGGGATTCTGCCTTCCACGTTATCAAGATTACGCTAAACGACAAGGAGATTCTGTTGATTCGATTTCTTCCACGTGTGCCTCGAATCTTCTGCAAAAACAATAAAAATCAAAGAGAGGTAGGGATCTGTCCCTGCACGCGCACTCCGATGATTAAGTTAGAAAGCTGTGTTTCTGTATATAGGAGAAAGAAAATTTTATAAGTAAAATCAGAGAGATTCCAGTTTTTCAGTCCCCCCTTTTCTGGTCCTTACCTGGTGTATTTATAGTTTCTTCCGGGTCGAATCGGGTATCACGTTCTATCCGGGTTTGAGGGCGTTTCGGGTCTAGGGCCCAGGCGCGTGTCTGGGCTGCGACAGAGTCATTAGATACTCTGTCGCGACTTGGAGCTGATAACTTGCGGGTGAGTTCGGCATGCGGCAGAGTTTCCGTGATCTCTGCGGTAGAACTCTATCGCAGTCCATGCGGTAGAGCTCTGTCGCAATCCATGCGATAGAGGTCTATCGCTGCCTACGGTGTCGCATAGAGACTCAACGACAGAGTCTCTATCGCTAAGAGACTCTGTCGTCTACCAAGCAACAGTGTCGCGTGGAGACTCTATCACAATTCCAGTGACTGTGTCGCCACCGCTCTAATAGCCACGTGGCTTATATTTGTGTTTGACACGTGACGGTCTCTGGTTGGTTGATCCTTGTACACGTGGACTTTGATGATAGGACCACTATCACTTTTAATACGATTTATATTTTTTACTCCGATGATTAAATATTATACTCTATTTAAGTAGATAATGTATATAAAATTTCAATTTCAAGTTAATAAAAAATGTTTAACTATTAATTTGATAATAATAAAATTTTAACCGTTAATATATATTGAAAAATAGTATTCTCGATCGAAATGGTAAGGATATCAGATTGACTCGAAACTTTACGTATATGATAGACACAAATAAGCTTTTAAATCCAATAGTAGGTTTATAAAAATATTAATTCTACATGAAATTATAAAACAAAATTATTTTACACTGGTATAATTTGATCATTTCTCATAAAAGAATTATATATACATATAATAGACTTTCATCGCATTAATTTTTTTAATCTAATAAATAAATAAGTTGGCAAATTTCAACTAGATCTTTCAATTTTAATTTTAATTCAAGATTAATTCATTAGTTTGAGAAATGAACATTTCAGTCCAAAATTATCAATTTAAGAGTACAAAAAAAATCATTCTATTAAGTCACCATTTAAAAATATATTAACCTAAATATTTGTTCCTCGTTTAATATCTATAATGCCCTTTTTAAGTGTTGAAAAATAAAAGTCTCACATAAAATAATATCTTAAAAAATATTTAAAATTAAAAAAATAATAATAAAATTCATTATTGATTCTTGAGAATATGATGTTATTGATTAAGTTTAACATTTAACTGATATATATTGATATCATACGTTGGGGACAAAGTGATTATTTTTAAAACTAATATATTAGAATCGAATAACAACAAAACTTTAAAAATCCTAATGAAATTTACCTTAAAAAATTTATTTCATTATTTTTCAAAAGCGTAATTTCAAAATAGTTATATATACATATGTGCACATGCTTATTATTTGTGGAGATTAATTGATTTTAATCAAACTTCTCAAATAATTAATGATACATGCACTTATTATTAAATAAATTGAACTTTAAAATTTCTTTTGTTTGACACCGACGTTTTAATTAAATGTAATAATATTTGTAGTATAAGCTAAGGTTTAATTATCGAAAATGTATGACTTCGCTTTCTTTAATTTTTTTAGTACTTTGTGTGGTTTTCATGATTTTGAACCAAAATTATCACAACCATACAATAACTTATCTTGGTGTTAAAAGAACCCACAAAATAAAATTTGCCACATATTTACTTATGGTGTAAAACACCAATTGCTTCCTCAAAAAGACAAAAAAAAAAAAAAAAAAACACTATAAATGTTGATTTGGAAATTTTGGGAGAGGCATACGAGATCCCATCTGTAGTCGATTTCTGTCCATCGCCAAACAAAACCCATCAAATTATCTCTCTCTCTCTCTCTCTCTCTCTCTCTCTATATATATATATATATATATATATATATATATATATATTATTTTGTGTTTACAATTCATTAAAAAATAATGACTGCCAGATCAAATTGAAGTATCATTTTTTCAACCAAATCTTATCAAATATCATATACAATTTTTTTTAATTTAATAGAATACAACTTTAAAAAGTAAAAAGAAGAGTTTATTTTTATGCGTCTATCCTTAAAACATTTTAAATTTGTAAATAAAATTAAAAAATCGTTACATGCATTAAATAATAGAGACTCTCGCGCAATTATTAAAGAAAATGTAAATATAATAAAATTTAAATTTTTAACTTGCAGAACTCATACACTTTAAAGAGGTAGATTTAATTATTTGAATTAATATTTTAAGTTTCTCTAATTTTGGTTACAAAGCAAAAGAAAAAAAAAAAAAAAAGAGGTAAAACTAAAGCTCCCTGTTAAAAGTCACTCCCCAAGCATCTGCATACAAATGCACTAAAACAGCCTCAGGTGGTTTCTGCAACTTCTCGTATTCATCATCCATTTCACATCCAGATTTCGCAAGAGCATCTGCACAAAAATTCCCCTCCCGATATGTATGGCGCATTGAACAAATCCAATCCCTCGACCGCAACTCTCTCATATCTGCAACAATACCACCTAAAGAATGAGATGATACATCGGCCTCCTTAATCAGCTCAATAGAAAGTTGATATCATTTGAATTGATACTGTATTGCCAAGTTAATGTGGGATGGCAATCTCCCCTCATAATTTTTTTGGAAATTTTCAAAAGAGGAGGGAATGATTGATTAAAAATTATTTTTAATTAATGGAGTAAGAAATTAGAAATAATTTTCAGAAAAAAGAAATTAAATATAATTATTCAATAAATAATTTATTTGAAATAATATATTTTTTTATTTGTGAATGATTAAAATTATTGTTTCTTAGATATTATTTATTACAATAACTAAGATAAAATACTTATGTATTTATCTCAATTGAAAAAAATTGATGACGTGGCTAAAATAACCTAATAGATTCATTTTTAATATAGATATATGTTGATAATCGATTTGATTGTAAAAAGAAAAATAAAAAATAAGTGATGTGATTATTAAAACACTGATTAAAAGTTGAATATGTTGGAAAAAAGAATAAAAGAAGCACAAGCAAATGTGGGGTTGAGAGTAACTGTTTTGACGTTGACTCTTTTATCTGAAACACGTGTTTGTGTTGGGCAATCTTGGTCTGCGCAGCCACAATTTTCTGGTTTAACACTGCTTCGCTCTCCACGATGGTTGGGTCGTCAGTCTTAGTCATAGCACCATTACGTTATATATCATAATTTTCTATTTATGCCAAGGTTGCAGATTTTTACATTCATTTTGCAAATGTCAAATCCTTCGAAGTAAAATATTCTCTAGATTTTATAAATAAAGAAAGGGCCACTTATAATATTGCTAAATTAATTCAGTTTTGCATCATCTTATAATTTTATATTATTTTTTTAATTTAATTGTTGAGTAGTATAATTTATTCATGTAAATGATGTATATCAAATTTTAAATTAATTAGATATATTTATTAATTCGATAATAATAAATTTTCAACTAAAAAAAGATGTTATTTTTTTATTAAAATGATAATGATAAACAATTAATTCAAAATTTCACATGCTTAATAAATATAAATTAATCATAAAATTTAAAAATTAATTTAAATAAATATTAATATTGCGTGAATTATAAAATGATAAAAAACAAATTATTTTAGTATGGTATAACTCTCTCTCTCTCTCTATATATATATATATATATATATATATATATATATATTCTCTCTCATTAATTAACAACAATTGGATCAAGACTTTGGCTTGTATGCTAATCGCTTATCTTTAGTTTCAACTATTCTAAATTAACCCAAACTTGAAAGAAACAAATTTTGCCTAATGAGCTAAAATTTTCCACTTATTCATATGTTTATTACTTTTTAAATTGATCGGAACTTGAATAAACATATTTACTCCTATTCAAGCTATAATTTTTCTTATATATGCAGCTTGTATAGAAAATATTTTTATTCATTTTAAGATCGTCTAACCAAATTAATATTTCTCAAATGAAAACTAAACAAAAAGTGAATATATTAATGTTGACCAAGATTTTTAAGTAAAACGAATAAAAAAATATTTTTATTTAAAAAATAAAATAAAAATAAAAATTTAAATAAATTAATTTGAAATAATATAAAGTTTAATAGTCAAATGTATCCTCAACTTTTAGCATAATATGGATATAAGCCTTCAACGTTTTATGCGTGAAAATCAACTCATAAACTTTTGTTTTACTGTAAATAAACTCTCAACTTTCAAAAATATGTAATTAAGTACAGATGTGTTGAACTAAAGCCATTTCGATATCCTACGTGGAAGTTGATGTGAATAGTTTAATTGATAACTATGTAGTATGTCACGTGTACAATACTAACAGAAGTTATCTCATTAAATAAATTTAAATTTAATTATATAATTTTGAAAGATTAATGATTTATTTACAGTAAAATAAAAGTTTATATATCGATTTTCATGCAATAATATATCCTCTTGATGACTCTACCGAGAGGGGGGTGAATCGGTTTTCTAACTCTTAATGGCAATTTAAGTTCTTTTGAGCTTAATTAACAAATAATGAATAAACAATATAATGTAATGAAACAAATTAAAACAAGATAAGGAAGGGAATATCAAACACAATGGTTTATAGAGGTTCGGCCAATCTCTTGCCTACGTCTTCTCTCCTTGACCTTCTTGTCAAGAGCTTTTTTTCTTACTTTCAACGAAAGTTACACACTCCCTTTTTCAGGTTAAGGAATAACCTCTCTACCCTTCTTAAACAGAGATGTATTCACCCTTTTACAAAGTTTATCTCACTGAGAAACAATCCTCTTCTCTCTCAAAGATAGGATGAATACAATATCAAACTTTTAATGTGAGTAGGACAAATACAACTTTTGCACACAAGCTTATACAACAAATTCAATAAATGAGAATTGAAGACAAAATGGAATGAAAGAATTAAACTCTTGAGAATATACAGAATGTGCAGCAATGGTGTCTCTACCTTCCTCAGTGTCTTCAATGCTTGTTTTTATACTGAAGGATTGGTAGTTGGAGCATTTAATGCTATTTTTTCCGTTGAGATTTTTGCAGAAATAGCCGTTGGGTACCTCCAGTAGAATGCCAGATCGATCTGTCATCTTGACCAGATCGATCTCTTAGTTATAATTCCTGCAAGATTAAGGCAAAATGAAGCAAGGAGATCGATCTCATATATGAGCAGATCGATCTCATAATTTGAAAATGTTAGAGCAGATCGATCTGTCGAATGGGCAGATCGATCTTCCAATCTCACTGTTTGAGGAATGATCGATCTATAGATCGATCTGCCAAGTATTCTCGTAGTGATGAGATCGATCTCTTATCAATCCAGATCGATCTCCTTAGCTCTCTGACATTGGTGAGATCGATCTCTTCCTATACCAGATCGATCTCATGAGCTCTCTGTTTGAGTATAGATCGATCTTATAGATCGATTTACTGCCTTTACCTTTGTTTTAGGGGAGATCGATCTCTTTCTAGACCAGATCGATCTCCTCAACATCCTGTATTAGGCAGATCGATCTCATAACCCTTATAGATCGATCTTAGCTTCCTCAATACCTTTGTATAGGTTCAAACCTTAGCAGATCGATCTCATATCCTCATGAGATCGATCTCTCATCCTAGAAAACCCAGGAGATCGATCTCTCATATCACCAGATCGATCTCTCATCTCCAGGAATTTAATTTCTGGTACTGATAGCTTCTAAACATGTTTTTATATCGTTTTTATATTATTGAATTTACTTGTTTTGTCATTTCAAAATATATTAACTCAACACCTCTTTTACAATAATGTGAATTATTGAAGATAAGGTAAATATTTAAAAAAAAAGAAAAACATTAAATACAATACATATTATTAAAATTAGTATTTCTTCAATAAACTTTGATATATACCTTCATCGATAAGTTCAAATGTATTTTTCCTTAAAAAATTAAAAATCTTAAAATTTTGAGAGTTTGACACATGACTTTTACCTCTGATAAATTCATACATAAATTGGACCTAATATGTATTTGACAATAACAGCAGAAAATCGACAATTAATCCACTTACCTAGACAAAACTAAAAAGAAAAAAAAAAGATCAATCAATATTTGCCTACCATAATTAAAGAAAAAAGAAACTTGTTTTTGGTAAGTCAGACTTGTAATCTTTTCTTTTAATCAAAACAAGAAACGGAAAACAAGAAACAAACAATTTTAATAAAATCACAAATGATAAATCAAGCAAGGATTTTTTTATTATATTTAACTCAAAATAAAATCTAAATATTTATGATATGTTTGAAAAGATAAATTTGAAATTTTGTCTAATATATAAATTATAAGATGAAATGCATGCACCATAAATTAGTTAAGACATAATATAAATATATATTTAAAAAATAAAAAAATAAAATTTAAATTCACAAATCTTAAATACATATACATATTTTAAATTTACGACATCAAACAAATTTATAGACTTAAGAAATAAATATGAAAATTATATTTACACATGTTTTATAACATAATTTACAATAATTTTAAAATCTAAATCCATTATTTTAAATTATGAAACTTATTTTAAAGTAATTCAAAAGATTAATTTAATATAATAGTGTAAAATTTTATTAAATTTTTAAATAAAATTATTTATAGTAAAGACTCTATTTTTAAATTTTTATTGGATCAATTTATTTTGAACTAACCACTACTATAGAAAATAAGTGAAAAATTTTATACCGACATACAAGAACACCTAAAAGCTTCTACCTCTATCAAAACTCAATTTAAAGTAATAAATTGAAAAAAAAATACTAATAAAGAAATGAATAAAATATATCCCAGTCCATTGAACAGCAACTTGGCCGATAGCATCGTTGCCATATGGAGAGACTAAAGAGTAATGTCTCTGCGCCTTTAAATACTTCCCTCTGTTCTCAGACTTCCTCGCTCATTATTAGCTTCCTTTATCTCTTCTCCAAGACCCCATCTTTTCCTCTTTTGCCCTTCCGCCCCGTTGATTGCCTCACTTTTCCCTTGCTTCTTTGACAGCATCTTTATCTGTTCGTACCAAGCTACAGCCGGTACCGCTACCATGGGAGAAGCTCCCGACGCTGGCATGGACGCTGTCCAGAGACGCCTCATGTTTGAGGATGAGTGAGTTTTCCCGATTCGGAACTTACCCTTTTCATTTTATTTACTTTTTTCCCCCTTTCGACCTTGATATTTTTTTTTTATTCATTGTTGATCGGGGTTTGTTTTAGTGCTCTGTTTTGGAGGAAATGAAGGAAGAAAAAAAGAAAGAAAGTTGAAAACTGATATTATTTGATTTTCTTTTTCAGTTATAAAATTATGTTATTATTTGACATCAAACACAACGGATTTTTAAGATTTTTTTGAACAAATTTTTATTGATTCCCTGGAACTTTTCTTTTTGTTTTCTATTAATGCATGTATTCTTTACGTTGTACATACTTAAAGATAGGTATACATCTGCAGCCATCTGTATTTTATGTGAGGTTTAAAAAACGTAGCTTTACAGCAGGCTTGATTGGGGCCTGGGGAATGACTATGTCATTTTTCTCATATTCCACAATAAGCACTTTTTCTTTTGTTTAGTTATTTTTTAGCAAGATATAGGATGCGCAATTCCGTGAAAATAAAATAAAATAAAATAAAATAAATCTCATTTTCTCTCTAATATTTATATTAAATTTTAATAATTAATAATCGATAATATTCTTATTTAATTATCAATTAATTTCTATTGATTAATTATGGTTAATATTATCTTTTATAATAAATTATAATTAATTCAATAAAAGGATAAAATTATTTTGGAAGATTATTTCAATTCTTTAATTAACCAAATATATTATTGTTGTTTTTTCTTATATTCCATTTTAATGAATCAAATTTCATAATCTATTGTTATTATTATTATTATTTTTATTTCTATGGAATACATGTCATTCCTCCTTTATTTAATTTCGCTAACCCAAAATACCTCTATGCTTTGACCTCTATCCCTTCAGCTCACAGTAAAAAAAAAAAAGAAAGGTGCAAGAGTCCTCAAAAATGCAATGAACCGCATCACATGTCATGCAAATATTCAGTTGCGTACAAGTTATTAGATTTGTTGATTTCCATATTGGAACATATATAACTTGTCCAACAGCAGTGCACTTTCCATTTATATGGTTAAATTTTGTTATTTTCGTGGCAACGCGGTCTGCTTTCCTGATAAATTGAGGGGAAAATTATTGTGAACTTCTTCTGCGACCAAGAAGATGATTTCCATTTGACTTAGCAGCCGGATGAAAGTATCAGAGGCTATTGAATTTTGAGCCATCTTTCTATATTTGCTGCTGAAAATTATTTTCATTTTTCTGCAACCAACTAAAAAAGGCTATTGGATTAGAAAATTATGAAAAACAGAAGTCGCTAGGACCATGATTGGATGATCTTTTTTGGTGGCTAAGTGAATTATGAAGAATAAATCGGATGACATTGGTAGCTCCATATTTATTTTTATTATTTGTAGCAGTGCCATATGTTTTGATTGGTAGCTATGAAACCTAAAAGCAAAAGCGGTGGCTTACATGCTGTTACTTGATTTGGTTAAATGTCAAAACTATTCATCATTTGAGCATTATGCAAAGGCAACTGCTAAAAGTTATCTTAAAAAACACAAAAAGAGAAAGAATCTAACTGCAGATGTTGAAAGAAATGGCAACAATGGTGGTTTGTTTTCTTGGTCTTGACATATTTTAATTAATATTTGTGATTTTTTTCTTCTTTTACTGCAATTAGTCATTAGCTAGATCTTCCTTATCTGGATTTGATTGAAAGTATGCGTGTGATAGTGTTATATGAATTGTTGATTAGAGTTATAAATCACGGTTGATGTATATCTATTGAATTGCATAGGTTCGTTCTTTCTATTACTGATACTATTTATTTTCTATGACATGAATAAAGTAATAAAATTTTTTGAACTTACAATTTATTGTATGACTGTATTCTCATGAAGGCATCTGCCTTTTTATTTTAGTGCTAATCTTTACTTTGATTTTACATTTTGAGAGTTTATTTTGTCCATCTTCCTCTTTGAAGTTTAACTCATCTAGTATTTACTATTGATATATGCTTCAATATTTTTATATCGATTTGTATTGCGTCTAATTTACTGGCCTCTGTTTCAATCTTTTATAGATGTATTTTAGTGGACGAGAGTGATAATGTTGTTGGCCATGAATCCAAGTACAACTGTAAGTAAAATGTCTATTATCCAGTTTCCCTGGTGAATAACACTGTTTCTTTGCATTATATTATACTCCCTTTTTTCCTAAAATGTGGATGCCCTTTGGTTAAACACATTTTTTTTTTCTGAAGTCCAATGCTTTCATTTTGACTGCGTATGACATAAATCTGATAATGAAAGAAATTCTTTCTATTTTGATGAACAAATAGCAGATATATTTACCTTCCAATCTTAAGAGTAGTTATCAACTTATTATGACATTTTCTTGACCTAACTTTTATGTAAATGTATGCACTCTGAATTTCTCTTCTTGTTTGGAACATTATAGCATTTGCACCATGCACTGAGCTCTAACTTCTGTGGCAGGCATCACTGATAGCAAAGTCAGGTGCTTTCATCAAACTACCCACTATTGGGTAGGTTGTGGTCTGTTGTAAAATGGTGTTCACTCGAGTTCCAGTTTATGCATTTATAAGATTGGGGTCTTTAGAGTTTATGCTCAGTCATTGAGTCTGTTCATGCATTGCAAAACATAATATTAGGCATTTTAAGTTCTCCAAGTTAGGCTTAATAATGCTTGGGGCCCTTATGCGTTCTAAAAATTTACTTAACTAACTGTTGGATCAAATAGTTCTGTTTTATGTCAGATTACGGGAACTGAAGCCTATTAGCTTAACTATTTTGCTGCTCTTTATGAGAATATATGTGACATCTGATTGTCTTTAGTCTGTTGCCTTGACTTCTTCACTTCTAACATTGGTTTGAAAAATTACAGGTCATTTGTGGGAGAAGATTCTAACTGGAAATATGCTGCATAGAGCATTCAGTGTATTTTTGTTTAACACAAAATATGAGTTGCTCCTCCAGGTAACATGATAAGAATATCAGGAGTTGAGATATTTAGAATTGATATTATTTTCAAACTTCGGCATTATAATGACAAATGAAACAAACAAATTATATCATTGAGCATATTTATTCACCTCATTTTCCTTATAATTTGCATTTATTGGAAATTAAGATTTTGGTGTCTAAATCACTGTCCTTTTTATTGTTTGAAGCACCTTATGAGTAGTAAAAAGGGAAAATCGGTAAGAGTAGTTGTAAGTTGGATAGGCTGACCCTCATATGAAGTTGACTTCCATGGGATCAGTTACTTTTAATGATATGGAATGCTTGATAAAAAAGGAGTTAAAAAAAGGAGCGGGAAAGCAGGATATTGTCCCAGATCTTAGCCGAACTAGCTAGTTATCTAAATCTTAACCTTTAACATTTCCTCGAATCTTAATTTCTTTTTTGGTATCGGGGATATGACATTGAATTTGTTGCATGTATCAACTTTTAATAAAGTGGCATTGTATTTTCTTCTTGTTTGTGCCATTTCAAAATATATGCTTGTTAGCATAAGAGAATTGTAGGATGTGCCCATTGTTATGCCTTGTAAATAGGTGATGTGGGAAGTATTGTTCACATGCCCTTTATGTCTGTTTGTTGTTGGCAGCAACGATCTGCAACAAAGGTAACGTTTCCTCTTGTGTGGACAAACACCTGTTGCAGCCATCCTTTGTTCCGTGAGTCTGAGCTTATTGTGGAGAATTTTCTTGGTATTAAACTTTTACACCTGCCTCAATTTATTACAGGATTTTCTCTCTTACAGGAACTGATGATTTTTTTCCTATTGCCTTTTATTATTATCTGCTTACCAGGGGTGAGGAATGCTGCACAGAGGAAGCTTTTGGATGAGCTAGGTATTCCTGCCGAAGATGTTCCTGTTGATCAGTTCATCCCGCTGAGTCGCATGCTCTACAAAGCACCTTCTGATGGCAAGTGGGGCGAGCATGAACGTAAATTTTATTACACTCTGTTTGCATAAACTTCAGCATTACGTTTGAATATTTTGCCTCTTTCTAGTTTTTTTAATTTCAAAAATTTTGAATCTACATTTAGTTTACACTTCAATGGTTTCAATGGCTGGTGTTATAAGTGTCCTCTCATATCTATTTCTTTGTCCGGAGTGTTGGATATTGCATGAACCCATCACTTACTGCAATCTATGTCTCCCAAATTGTTGCCTTATGCATTATTATGTTGCAGTTGATTACCTCCTGTTCATTGTCCGAGATGTTAATGTTCATCCCAATCCTGATGAGGTAGCGGATATTAAATATGTGAACCGTGATCAACTGAACGAGTTGTTGCGTAAAGCTGATGCTGGTGAGGATGGCTTGAAACTGTCGCCTTGGTTCAGGCTTGTTGTGGATAATTTCTTGTTCAAGTGGTGGGATCATGTTGAGAAAGTGACCCTTAAGGAGGCAAGTGACATGGAAACCATTCACAAGTTGACTTAGAGAAAAAGCAATAAACATTAGGGAAGTTTGAGGGCGGTACTGCCATAAAGCTAATCCCAATAAATCTGGTTTCCTAATGTTAGATCATGCTGTTATCCACATGACAATACTACATGTTGCTAAATTGTGAGTTAAATCTTGGAACTTGTTGGGCATGTGATTTTGATTTGAATTCAATAAAAAGCTTATTTCTTGGTTTACAGGGTCTGAGTCACTTCTCTTTGTTAAATTGTTAAGGGGCTAGGCAGCTATGGATGGTAGAAGAAAGCTAAGCTTGGCAAGAAGTGTGGGTGAGTACTGAGATTGCAATAAAGAAAATTTGTCCAATTCCTTTCCTTCAAGTTTTGAATAGTAGTGGCAATTCTTGTTTATAACTTGTTTATAATTTATGTTTATGTTATGTAAAATCTTGTTCGTGTCATATAAAATATAAAAATTATGTCAAAATTTGTGTCAACACAAAAAACAAAAAACTTTATTTTAATTTTTAACATATTTATATATAATTTTTATTTAATTTTAATTCGTGTCATTTTTGTATTATTTTTGTATCGTGTTATTGTGTCATATCTAAGATCGTTAGATCTAATTTTGGAGTTTCCCACACACTTCAACAAATTGTTTGCACTGAACAAAGTGTGTAATAAAGATGGATGTTAACGAAGAGTGTTGATGAGTACTAAACACGGCCACTAATCCAAGGCGACCAAGGTGCGATGTGCGTGTGAATGATGTCTTGCGTGTTTTCAGATATTGCTCTAATTCAAAAGCCATTTGGTCATGGTTTTCATCGTGACGAATTTAATTCATTGTCATGGAAAGAGTGGTTAATATTTAATATGCATAGAAAGTCGAGGTTGGTGAATAGTAGTATTCTCTGGTTTTGAATTCGCTTATTGGCATGTTTGGAAACCAGGGTACAAAGATACCTTTGAGAAGCGAATTATCTGATCAAAGAATGTTTGTAACGCCATTATTGTTGAAGAACTTCCTAAATATAGAGTATAGAAAATTTTTTTTCTTTTTATTGATGAACTATTATTAATTGGTAATTATGAGTTTTTAATAAAATAAGTTGATAATTTAGTTTTAGTATATAAAACGTATAAATGAATTCAATTAATTAATTCTGTCAGTGTGGTGCGGTGATTTTGTAGGTTTTAAATTTAATAGTCTTTGATTGGGAGACTACAAATTTGATTATAAATATACATAGTTAAGTCCTCTCTTTACTTTGTAACTTTTGGTATTTATCCGCTGAAAATCACCATAAGGATAAGTAGAAAAGGGCAACTAGATTAATCATGATCCTAGTGATTGTGCTTCCGTTTTCAATAGTGTCTACTCAAACGGGGTAGTCAGTAGAGAAAGGTACAATCAATAGTTTGATAATCTTTGGTATTTTAACTTCTCATAGAGAATTTTTAAATTTAATTATATATCTGGTATCAAAGCCTGATCTATATGGAATTAGGACCCATAAAATCTTTTTTGAACAAATTTAAAAATTAAAAACACTTTTAAAGTATAATTTTGTGTTAGCCGAATTTAAATCATAAAATGAAATTTCTTGAAAACAAGGCTTGTTATATGTTATAAAGATTAAATAAAGGTTTTATTACCTATCAAATAAGGTTTAAGAACATGGAATCAATTTTGGGTAATTCATTTTGTGAAACAAGTAATCAAGATTCAAAGTTTATGAACAAACTTTTAACCCAAATTCGTAATCAAATCAAAATCATGTTATTTTATATGTTTTGATTCAATTTGAGGATCAATAATTGCTTTTTCATATGTTATAAAGATAAAACAAAGGTTTTAAATGCACAAGTTTTGCGTTTGATTGACCAATTTGAGGAAAACCCAAAATGAGTTTAACATAGTTCTCTGTCACGACCCCTTTTCATCTTTTTCGTCCAAAAATTACTATAAATTTTTCGCTTTTTCATTTCTTTTTCCGGTTATGAACATTCTTACCACCACACAGTTGGGCTATGAGTCAGTATTAGTCACTCTTTACATTCACCATGTCATCTATTCTTTTAATTCATTTCAAAATAAACATGTATGCTTTATAATTGAAATTCGATACTTGTACGTGTCTATTAATATTTACATCCCCCACATTACATTTCAAAATGATTACTGTGCTATTACATGTTTAGATACAAAATGAGACCAGTGTGTATACCTTTCGGTGATAGAGAGTAGCGGGTATCAAGATACAACTCCTCAGTCCTTCACTAGACTACTGTGTGCGCTCTGTAGAGGGGAAAAATGAAGGGATGATCAATCACACGCTCAGAAAGGCAATAATGCAAGCATGGTAGATAATTACACTATCTACATGCTTATAATGTCATGACATAAAGATCATTTATATCAAGAGCATGAGAAAATATTAAAACTATGCCACATGTATATACATATATCATGTACTGAAAAACATGAAAATAGACATGTAAACATGAAAAACCATCATGTAAAACTTCTCATGCTCATCGTAATAAAACTCATCATAAAAACCATTCCTCAGGGTTTAACATCAAATCAAAACCTAGAAAAACTCATCACAACCAGCATATCATCCTTTTCAAAACATCCCACAAGGTTCGACCCCTCCCTCGGGTCTACCCTGAACAACACAAAACATGTTCAGTATATAAAACCATGTGATATCATGTGAGACAGGTGGTCACTATATAATCGAGGACTCTGTTGGTCAACTATGTCATTATCATCCCAGACCACACGGATCCCAGTGTGCGGGGCATCATGCTAGAACGGAGGTGGGTTAATCCTATGCCAAACTTTTAAATCAATATCACAACCACACAGTACAACATACTCCATGTGATATACACGGTAGACGCACTTCGTGGACCCATATCATGGTTGGAGGTGCTTGCCGTAGGTCTTATCTACCCCATGCCATATATAACTTACTCAGTCTCAAGTGCACGTGAGAGCATCTCATCCATGTGACTAGCAGTCTACACAAGGCATTCAGCATGGCTCGTACGAGCATCTCATCTGTGTGACACAAAGTCTACACGAGGCATCCAACACGACTCATTACATATCACAGTGTGAAAAGTCCAGTGCGAGCAAAGCTCTAGCACGATTTCATGCATCGTCAGTACGGCTTGTAAAACATCACAACTCAAAATATGGTGCGAGTTAGGCTCCAGCACATTTCATGCATATTAAAACATCAAAATCTAGTGCAAGCGAAGCTCTAACACGATTAAACTCATATAAATCTGATAGGCGGCTCCATTTCAACAAAACACCTTCGAAAACAAAATTAGCACATGACTCGTGTTATTTCATAAAATTATGAAGTCAATAGCCAACCTATCTATCCGTAGATTTGCTTAAGCCAAAACAATTTATTTCATAAAAATATCAAAACGTGAGATTTATGCAATTATTACCGTTACTACCCTTTTTGTAAGATTCACTTCCAAAACTAAAATCATCTATATCCAAAATCGTTCGTACAAATCATTATTTCTTTTCTAGATAACCAAGCAATTACAAAGCTCTATAAACACCCTTAAAATACGTGCAGCTACCTTTAGATACTCACAAAATTTTCTTACCTGAAATTGTGTCGAGTAATTCCACTTCCTCAGAGCTGCTCGATCGTGCAGTTCGATTCGTTTCCAATGAAATCTACGGGGCTGCACGAAATTACTTATCACATCAATTTAACCTAATGTAATAAAATTCTTGCGTTTACTATAGTTGATTCGACTTATTGTTTTCATTAACACTTATAAGGCCTCACTTTCTCTTAAATTCATTTTGATTGCTCTATTCATTTCTTGAGAATCTATTGGACTCTTTAGGTCTATCGATTCACACTAAATCAGTATTAAGCTCATAATGCCTCTAGTTCCTCACTTCCTTCACTATGTCAATTTATCAAACGCCTCTTATGCCTATTTCCAATTATCATCCATTCCAACATATGGATTTCACCAAGTTATCTTAAAATCATCTATACATGCTTACTAACATCTCTACATGTTTAAATCATCATCAACTCCATACCATTTCAACTTTCTCTCACTAAGCCCATTCTAGGTCATGGTTGTTTAAGCATGTATTTGAACATTTCAGCCAACATTATATACACCAATCAACTCATCAAAATCTCTAGATTAACATACTAGAGGATGGTGTATTGAAATCTTACCTAGCTTGGTTTTTTTCTTCTTTTTGCCAAATTAGGGAAAAACTTCTTTTCTCCTTCAATACCAAGTTTGAACTTCCAATCTTTGACTATGTTGTTCTCTTCCTCACTAGGAACAACTTTGCTCAAATAGTTTTGTCCTCAAATCCTTTTGGAAGGTGATGATTTTTAGAGTGAGAGAGCTAGGTTATTGTTAAAAATGGAAGAACTTTGGGCTGTCTCGTGAAAATGAAGATTCAGCTGTCAGGTTTTATAGAATTTACCTCATCAGATCAATCTCTTAGCGTGGGAGATCGATCTGCCCTTGTTTAAACTCCAGAATTCGACAATGCGGTCTAAGGGATCGATCTGCCCAAGGGACAAGATCGATCTTTGCCAGGTAGGGAACTTCAGAGATCGATCTGGCCTTGATGAAGAGATCGATCTTTACTAACTAGAGGCACTAGAGATCGATCTGCCTTATAAGAGGAGATTGATCTGGCCTAAATAGAAGCAACTTGAGATCGATCTGCTTTGAGTGAGGGATCGATTTCCCTCTTCCAAAATGCTTGACATTGTATTTCAAGGCAATGAGATCGATCTTCCTTGCATCTAAGATCGATCTGGCATTGATCCTGTAGCATTTCAGCTGTAATTTTCCAGGTTTTTTCAAAGTTAAACTCCCATTCAATCACTTCAATACCTGTTTTGCATTTCATTCACACTTAACACTAAAAAATATTCAATTCTTATGATTCATTTATTGTGTAACTTGTCTGTACATCATGGAAATCATAACATTACATAGAAATTCATGGGCCTTACATTCCTCCCCTCCTTCAAGAAATTTGGTCCTCCAAATTAGAACCAAGTTAATCTAAGAACAACTCCGGGTACTTCTCTTACGTCATACTCTCCAACTCCCATGTAGCTTCCTCCGGAGTATGATATTACCAAAGAACTTTCACTAAGGGAATCGTCTTCGACCTCAACACCTTTGCTTTCCTATCTAATATATGAATCAGCTTCTCAACATACGATATACTTTTATTGAGCTCCACTGACTCATATCTTATCACATGTGTCGGGTCCGGGTGGTACTTTCGAAGCATAGAGACGTGGAAGACGTTATGAACACCTGCTAACTCTGGCGGCAATGCCAACTTATAAGCCTTATCTGCCACTCTCTCTAGAATCTCAAAGGGCCCGATATACCGAGAGCTCAACTTACCTTTCTTACTAAACCTCATAATCCCTTTCGAGAGAGAAACTCTCAAGAATACCGACTCACCCACAGTAAACTCTAGTGGTCTCCGTCTTTTGTTAGCATAACTCTTTTGCCTGCTCTGAGCTGTTCGTAACCTCTCACATATCAATTGGACGTCCTTATAGGCTTGCTGCACTAAATCGAGAGCAAAAATCTGTCTGTCCCCAACCTCTTCCCATCCAATAGGGAAACGACATCTACGACCATACAGTGCCTCATATGGTGCCATCTCGATACTCGTATGATAACTGTTATCATAGGCGAACTCGACTAACGGTAGATGATTATCCTAGGAGCCTTTAAAATCCAGTACACACGCTCTCAACATATCCTTCAGAGTCTGTATAGTCCTCACTGACTGACCATCTGTCTGAGGATGAAAAGCGGTGCTAAGACTCAATTGGGTCCCCATCGCTTCCTGAAAATGTTCTCAGAAATGAGAAGTGAAGTGGGCATCCCGATCAGAAACAACGCTCACTGAAACACCATGTAACCGAACTATCTCTCGAACATACAAGTTCGCTAATTGACTCAGAGTATCGGTAGCTCTCATAGCTAAGGAATGGGCTGACTTTGTCAACCGATCCACAATCACCCAAATAGCATCATGACCTCTGCGGGTCCTCGGTAAACCTATCACAAAATCCATTGTGACATGCTCCCACTTCCATGTCGGTATCGGTAGAGGCTGCAATAACCCTGCAAGCTTCTGATGCTCTACCTTCACCTGTTGACAGACGAGACATTTAGCGACATATTCAATAATGTCTCTTTTCATTCCAGACCACCAATAAACTTTCCAAAGGTTTTGATACATTTTGGTACTCCCCGGATGTATGTATACCTCGATGAGTGAGCCACTGATAAAATCAATCTCCTAAGCTCTGAATCCTTAGGAACACATACTTTGCCACTGGACCTCAATAATCCATCTGTACTCAGCTCAAAATCAGTACCCACACCAGTTTGTACTTGACTCAACCAATCGGTACATCATCGATCACTTTGTTGAGCCTATCGAATACAACTAATCAACTCTGGCTCCAATCTCAAACTAGCCATAATATCTTCTGTATTAGGTGGGGCTACATCCAAACTGAGGTTCGCGAACTGCTCCAGCTACTCGTGTTCTAGAACCATCATATAAGACACCAACTTGAGGTTCTTCCTGCTTAAGGCGCTGACAACTACATTCGCCTTACTCGGGTGGTACAAGATTTCATAATCATAATCCTTCAAGAGTTCGAGCCATCTTCTCTATCTCATATTCAGCTCTTTCTACAAAAACAGATACGTAAGGCTCTTGTAATCCATATATACCTGAAATTTCTCACCATAGAGATAGTTGCATCATATCTTCAACATAAACACTACGGCCGCGAACTCTAAATCGTGAGTCAGATAGTTCCTCTCGTGATCCTTCAACTATCTAGATCCATAGGAAACTACCTTCCCATCCTGCATAAGTACACAACCCAGTCCCTGGTGTGATGCATCCGTATACACAGAGAAACCTCCTGAGCTAGTAGGAATGGTGACAATTGGAGTAGTGGTCAACCGACGCTTAAGCTCCTGAAAACTCCTTTCACATGCCTCGTCTCACACAAACTTAACATCCTTCTACGTGAGACGTGTCAATGGAGCAGCTAGTCTGAAGAAACCCTCTACAAATCTTTGATAATAACCTACCAATCCCAGAAAACTTCTGATCTCAGTAACTGTCTTGGGCTGTTTCCACTGTACAACTACCTCAATCTTAGATGGATCTATTAATACCCTATCCCTCGATACAATATGGCCCAGAAATGAGATATGCTCCAACCAAAAGTTACACTTACTGAGTTTGGCATATAATTCCTTCTCTCGGAGGGTCTGCAAAACTATCCTCAAGTGCTGCTCATGATTTTTCCTGGACTTAGAATAAATCAATGTATCATTGATAAACACTATCACAAACTTGTTCAGGTATGACTTAAATACATCATTCATCAAAGCCATAAATGTTGCGGGGGTATTCATCAGTCCGAATGGCATAACCAAGAACTCGTAATGGCCATAACGAGTACGAAATATTGTCTTGGGTACATCTCCACTCCGTATTCTCAACTGATGGTACCCAGATCGCAGATCTATCTTAGAAAAGACCTGTGCTCCCTGAAGCTGATCCAACAGATCATCAATGCGTGGAAGAGGATATTTGTTCTTAATGGTAGCCTTATTCAATAAACGATAATCTATATACAGTTGGAGGCTCCCATCCTTCTTCCTCACAAATAGAATCGGAGCTCCCCAAGGTGTGACGCTCGGTCTAATAAACCTCTTCTCTAGCAACTCTTGCAACTGCTTCTTTAACTCCTTCAATTCAATCGGAGCCATTCTATACAGTGGCTTAGATATTAGCTCTGTACCAGGTACCAACTCTATGCAAAACTCTATTTCTCTGTTGGGTGGTAGTCTTGGTAATTCATCCGGAAAGACATTAGGAAACTCTGCAACTACTTAAATGTCTCTCAATTTCGGATGTGTCTTATCTGTGCCAACCACGTATGAAATGAACCCTTCACATTATCCGTTTCTACAGTTAGTAACATAGGTCATTACATTAACATTCATGATTAACAAGCAAATTCATCTCTTAAATATGATGGATTAAAATTATACTCTTCCCATTATAATAATCATGTTCCTTCATTTCTTTTCAACAAAACTTACAATAAGGTTATCTATCCTTGAAAACTTTACTGTCTTAGCATAACAATCCAAAATAACACGATTTGCAGCCAACCAGTACATTCCTAAAATTACATCAAAGTCGCTCATATTCAATAGAATAAGATTGGCTATCATATCTTCCCCCTATCTTCAATCTATAATCCTTATATACATACTCAGTCAACTGACTATCATTAATAGGTGTAGAAATCAACAACATTCTATCTAACAATGTGGGCTTTACATGCTTCAACAACTTATGTGCAAAGAAAGGCGATATAAAGGAATGTGTGGCACCAGGATCAAACAACACGAATGCTTCTAAATCTAAAATTAGGATGGTACCTTTAATCACATCCGCTAATGCACCTGCCGTGTCCTGGTCCAGTGCATGTACTCGCCCTCTTCCAACCTCCTGTTTCCCTTTTTCCTCAGCTGTAGCTTTCCTCCTTGGAGCAGAAGTCTCAACAGGAGCTCTCTCCGACTCCTTTCCCTTCTGTGGGGCAGTCTCAATCATCTCTGGACAATACCTCATGATCTGCCCTGACTTCCCACATCTGTAACTGTCACGACCCAAAAATCAGAGTAAATTTTTCATTTTTTTTCATACTTACCTGTCCTCTGATTGTGACCACACTCCACTAAAAATTAGGCTGTGCGTCAATGCCAGTCCAACCATACAATCACCATATAACTTAATTCCTTATTACAAAAAAAGGTAAACATATGCGTTTTTCATTTATTCTTTTTAATTCATTTACGAGTGTTTACATTATCTATACATCCCCGACAGTTGCTTACAAACATGTTACTGTGCTATTCTTATTTAGATACAATATGTACAAGTGTATATACCTTAAAATGATGGGCAGTAGTGGATATCAGGAATGCAGTACTCAATCACCTCAACATCTACTGGAGGAAATCTGTGTAGGAAAATGAAAGGGGTGAGCACATCAAGCTCAGTAAGATAATCCTACGAACAAGTAGGTAACCATACTACCTACATGAACGTGGTGCCGTGCATAAACCACCATTTCTCCACACATTTCAAAACAAATGTTATAATTCATGATGTCATGATGTCATGTACAACAAGTTCACATATGGATTTCAAAAGCATGGAAAACTCGACATGAAAATCCATTTAAAACATTTCATTCTCGCTAAAATTTCACAACACAGTCAGGACTCAACCTCTTCCTCGGGTGTTCCTGACTCACACAAAACCATGAAATTAAATGCTTTTCAAAGCAAAAGTACCATGCGATATAATGAATATCATGTAAAACCAGTTTACATCATTCATGGGTTTAAATAACATGGAAAATAACCTCATGCAAGTTCAATTTAAAACCCAGTTTCATTCTCATCAAAATCTTATCTCAGTCAGGATCTAACCCCTCCTTCAGGTGATCCAGACTCACACGAAAATCCATAAAACGTGTTTCTTAAAAACATCAACATGCGAGACTAGACAATATATAGATCTCAGGAAAATAATTAGGACGATGACCATATGTCCTTGTGATCCCACTACTACACGGATCCTAGTGTGCGGGGTCTCACCACTATCGGGAATTACCTCGAGAGGTGGGTCAGTCCATCCCGTCGGTCCTGCTCGATCACTCGCATCCGAAGATGCCACGCATCCGAAGATGCCACATAATCAATCCCAGCATGGTACAACGTACTCCATGCTACTTGCACGGTACAACGTACTCTGCGGACCCATATCTCATATCCATAATCATGCCCTATCTCAAAACGCACGTGCGAGCCTATTTAATCGGCGTGACACACAGTCTGCTCGATGCTCTAAGCACGGCTCATCGCATGTTCTCATAAAACCAGTGCGAGCGATGCTTCAGCACTCTCATAAAATCAAAAAAAATCTCGTGTGAGCCAAGCTCCAGCACGCGTTTCATAAAATCTCATAAGATTAGTGCGAGCTGAGCTCCAGCACTCTGTCAAAATCATATAAAACTAGTGCGAGCTAAGCTCTAGCACTATGTTACACAAACCATGTGAAAATCTAGTGCGAGCTAGGCTCCAGCACCCTATCACGAAAATCATGTAAAAATCTGGTGCGAGTTAGACTCTAACACCGTGTCACGAAAATCATTTAAAAATCTGGTGCGAGTTAGACTCCAACACCAATGCATGTAAAACTCTAGTACGAGCTCTCGCTCCAGCACTAATGCATGCATCACACAAATCAAGACTCGTGCGAGCTGAGCTCTAGCACGTCACATTTTCATAAAATCACGTAGGCGACTATATTTCTCAAATCAATTTCAGAGAAAATCAACATTGTTGAAAATATGCAATGCTGTGCATTTTTATTTAAAAGTTAGCCAGCCTACCCATGCATGTGTCAAACACCTCAAGAACAAGCAAGGACCTCTTGTTCTTGCTCCTCTCAATTTTTCCTAATTTTGGAAATTTTACCCTTCACAAGGGTATTTTGGTAATTTGCCCATACGGGGCACTAAAAGTTTTATCTGAAATCTAAACCCTTCAGACAATATAAGAGACTGCAAATAAATTTGAGATTGTGTAAAGTTACCTCTAGCAGTCCGTAAAATTTCTTTACTTGGAATTACGCGCGAGCTTATCCTGACTCGATCATACCAGGTCTCTCAGTCCAATTCGCTCGTCTATGGAGCTGCATATAACCACATATGGTTTTCAGTTCAAATATACTGATCAGTATTTCACTCTTACTGATCGAATCTAAAGCACTGGACCCGTTTTACTCTTTGGGCCCGATTGCACTTTAATGGGCCTCGACCCCTTTTCAGTCCGTTTCCACTTTTTAAATCCTTTTTTTCAGGTTTACTGGGCTCATTTGGTTTATCAATAATCATCGGGTTTCGTTCTAAACTCATTGGATAGCCCGGATACTATTTACGATAATTACTTTGAAATTTCAATAAAATTTCTTTTAAGCAGAATTAATTCGTAAATTTCGTAAAATAATCTTAACTCTACATTTAAGGACTCATATTATCGTAATTAAAATTGTACTTACCCAATGTTATGTGGGGTACAAAAATTGAAGCTCAATCGGCTCTCGTTCGGGCTCTGTCATAAAACTGCACAATTTTATATTTAATTTCGGGTTAATTTTCGATCAAATAGAATTTAAATAAATTTTTCGAAAATCAAATTGGTCACTTTTGACTTCTTTTTTCTCCTTTTTTTTTCCTTTTTCCTCTCTTTCTTGGCTGAACTGGTTCGGTCCGGTTCAACCTGGTTCAGACCGGTCCTGTTCAGTCGGTTCAATCCGGTTCGGTTGGTTCAGGGCTTCGCCGATCGGTTCTTCACTGACTTTCGTCACCAGCAGCTCCGTCGAACCTCACGAAGCTCAGATCTGCCCTCGGTTTCGTCATGGCAAGCTGGAAAGTGGTCGGTCCGGCCTTTTATCTCCTCGCTGTCAGTACTTATCTTTTTTTTCGTCGTTTTTGATGCCGTCCGTCGGTTTCGCCGGCCGTGGTCACCACCAATCTGCTCCTCTTTGCTTTGGGAATGCTCGGCTGGGGGCGGGGTTGGCCAGATCGGTGCCGGTGGCTGCCATTTCTCTTTTCCTCTCCGCAGCTTCTCTCCCTCGATCCGGCCTTCTCCGGCGTCGGTGGGGCGCGTCGCCGGTGGCAGGAGGTCGCGCGGACGTCCTCTCCCTTTTTCGATGATCGTCGACCCTCGTCTGACGCCGGTGGTGGTTCCTCGGTGAATTCCTCAGGTCGCGTGATTTCCTCTCTTGTTATTTATTTATTTATTGATTGATTTATTTTATTATATTTTAATCATTAAAATCCATTAAAATAATCAAAATACCTCTAAAAATTATTATTTAATTCATTTAATCTATAATTGAATTTATCGGTCTTATTTCATCTTTTTCAGTATATTTTTCGATTATTTTTTGGATAATTTTCAAATTAAAAATCTCGATTAATTTCGATTAATTCCCATAAATTCCAATAAATTTATATCTAGATCAATTGGACTCAAAATTAACTATTTTTCTCGTTATAGATCCAGATTGCTCAATTTCTATAATTTTAAATGAAAATTACTGTCAAATTTATACCGAATTTTGGTCTTTTGACCGTTTTACCATTCTACACGTTCGGGACCAATTTGGACCGACTTTCCTTCTTAGACCCACTATAATTTCTCATTTAAAAATTCGTATCTCTGTCCGGACCATTCAAATCTCATAAATTTAATTTGAAATTCCTTAACTGTCCGTTTTCAAATTTTACGTAGGTTCGACTATTTCATTCATATTTATATGATCAAATCATCCGTCTTATGATTCCATTAACATATATAATAAAAATCGAATCTTACAGTAACACACTACTGGGGTCGTCGGATAAGGCCTGGTACTATGAAATCTACCACATCTCCTACACTGCTTGGTAAGTAGACCGTAGTCCTACAATGACCATACCCATCGGTGGAGCTAAAGCTGGTTCACAGGAGGTTTAACAGCTCTCTCCTGCACCTCTTCAATAATTGGCCTCTTGTCAAACAGTCTCTGACCTCCTCTCCTAACCACTCTATCAACCCCAGATCTCTTTCGGTCTCTATCTCTCCTACTACTAACCTTCCCAAACTCGGAGGCATTTCGCTCAAAGTCCTGCTCACACAACTGTGCCTTGTGAACTGCCTCCTCATAAGTGGGAACGTCAAACGGAGCTAACTTAGTTCGAATGGCTGGTCTCAATCCATCCATGAACTTCTAGACCTTCCAAGTCTCACTGTCCATCGTATCTGGGTCATACCTCCTCAAGGATATAAACCTCGATTCATACTCATCAATGAAGTGGTTCCCCTAAACCAAATTCATAAACTTTATTCGTAACTTTCACTGTATAGTGGTCGAAATATACTGCCTTCTAAAGGCCTCCAAAAATATCTCCCATGTAATCTCTGAATGTCGAGCTCTCAGAATAGATACGGTGGATCTCCACCAGTGCTCTGCCTCACCCTTTAACATAAATACAACAAAGGCAACCTTCTCAGTCGATGTACATCTGAAGAACCCATACAATATCTCCATCTCATATGCCCAAACCTCAGCAACAACTGGGTCCTTCACTCCTTTAAAGACTGGAGGTTTCAACTCCTAGAACTTTCATAGTCTATCCAACTCACAATCATAACCCAGGTCACTTCCGCTCTGCTGTGGAGCGACTGGAGAAGCTGTATCCTGAACTGAGGGTGGTGTAACTGTCCCTGTAGTCTGAGGTCTTTCTGCCTCTGCAGCAGCATGTCCCTTAGTAGTAGGCTGCACGACTGGACCTCGTCTATCACTAGCCCTTAATGCTTGCGTGACTATCTCAACGAGGCTCTTAATACTTCACTCTATCCTAGCGAAGCGTGCTTTAGTATCCCCTGGTCTCTCAACATGTTCCTGTGGAGCCTGATTTGTTAGTGGCTCCGCACGACTTTCAGGCCTGCCCCTATGGCCTCTAGCATGTAAACTCGCCCGTCTACCTCAACGGGTGACAGACATAATGCCTAATTTCCTGTATCCATACCATTTATTAGTCTTATTTCATCTCAGTATACACAATTATATCTAAACAAAAACACAGTAATATGGGGATGTAACTTTCCTTAACCACTAATACCGACTCATATCAGACCAACTCAGCTCTGATACCAATCTCTGTCATGATCTCTTTTCATCCTTTTCGTCTAAAATCACCATAAATTTTTCGCTTTTTCATTTCTTTTCCAGTCGTGAACATTCTTACTGCTACACAGTTGGGTTATGAGTCAATATTAGTCACACTTTACATTCACCATGTCATTTATTCTTTTAATTCATTTCAAAATAAACACATATGCTTTATAATTGAAATTCGATACTTGTACGTGTCTATTAATATTTACATCCCCACATTACATTTAAAAATGATTACTGTGCTATTACATGTTTAGATACAAAATGAAACCAGTGTGTATACCTTTCGATGATGGAGAGCAGCGGGTATCAAGATACAATTCCTTAGTCCTTCACTAGACTACTGTGTGCGCTTTGTAGAGGGGAAAAATGAAAGGATGAGCAACCACACGCTCAGTAAGGCAATAATGCAAGCATGATAGATAATTACACTATCTACATGCTTATAATGTCATGAAATAAAAATCATTTATATCAAGAGCATGAGGAAATATTAAAACTATGCCACATATATATACATATATCATGTCCCGAAAAACATAAAAATAGGCATGTAAACAAGAAAAACCATCATGTAAAACTTCTCATGCTCATCGTAATAAAACTCATCATAAAAACCATTCCTTGGGGTTTAACATCAAAACAAAACCTAGAAAAACTCATCACAACCAATATATCATCCTTTTCAAAACATCCCACAAGGTTCGACCCTTCCCTCGGGTCTACCCTGAATAACACAAATCATGTTCAGTATATAAAACGATGTGATATCATGTGAGACAGGTGGTCACTATATAATCGAGGACTCTATTGACCAACTATGTCATTATCATCCCAGACCACACAGATCCCAGTGTGCAGGGCATCATGCTAGAACGGAGGTGGGTTAATCCTATGCCAGACTTTTAAATCAACATCACAACCACACGGTACAACGTACTCCATGTGATATAAACGGTACGACGTACTCCGTTGACCCATATCATGGTTGGGGGTGCCTGTTGTAGGTCTTATCTACCCCATGCCGTGTATAACCTTGTAAGACCCGAAATTAAATCGTAAATTTTATGAAGAATTGAAAATAGTCTCAAATTATATGAAATGGGATTCGGATAGGAAATAAGGATTCAAATCATAAAATGAATGAATGTTCGTGAAGGAAAGTTTGACTGAATTAATCCCGAACACGTACAAGGGCAAAACGGTCAAAAGACCGAAAGTCGGGATAAATTCGATAAGAAATTTAATTAAAAATAATGATTTAGAATATCTTGATCTATAATGAGGAATTATACAATTTCGAGTCCAATTGATCAAGATCCAGAATTTTTAGAAATACCGAAAAGTCACCCGGGACAATGTCCCGAAAATACGGAGAAATTATACCCGAAAAATGGTTAAAAATATAATAAATAAAATAAATTAAATTAAGTTAAATTGTTTGGAATAAAATATTAATTTTGTAGATATTTTCAGATTTTTTAGACTATTTTAATGAATATTTTAATAATAAAATAAATAGTTAAATAAAAAAAAAAGAAGAAATCTGTAAAGTCGGGGAGAGAGAAAGAAAAGGGAAAACGGAGAGGGAGACCCGCGCGTGGCCGACCGACGAGCCACCACCGGCGACCTTTGACCTCCGACGAAGGGCCGAGCAGCAAGAGGAGAGGCCGGCGAAGCTATTAGCACCGGCGACGCGCGCTAAGGAGGTCGAAAATCGCCGAACGGAGGGAGAGAAGCCCGCGGGGAAAACGGAGTCGGTACCGGCGATCCATGGCAGCTGGGGGCGAATGGCGGGTACCAACGTGATCAGGAGGAGGAGCCGGTCCTCTTGAGACCAGTACCGGCCGGCGAAACCGCCGGAATCCGTCGGATCGGGAGGAGACAGCCGCGGGGAAGAAGAGGTGATTCGTCGACGATGGCTGCGTTTCGACCCCAACCGAGGCTCGATTCTGAATGCCCAGGTGTAGCCGAGCCGAACGGCATCGAAATCGCACCGGGAACCGGCCAGACGGCGCCAGAATGAGCAAATGGGGATTGAACAGGTCGAACCGGCCTGAACCGACCAAAATTGAACCAAATCGGATCGAGCTGAACCGGCGGTCTGAACCGGTCTGAACCGGACTGAACCGGTTCAGCCAAAAAGAGAAGAAAAAAGGAGAAAAAGAGGAAAAGGAAAAAGGGAAAGGATTTTTGGGGATACATCGGACTTCGGGTAAGTCAATATGAGGTCAAAAGTGACCGAATTGATTTTCGAGAAATTTATTTAAATTATATTTAATCGAAAAGTAACCCGAGATTAAATATAATAATTGTGCAGTTCGACGATAAAGCCCGAACGAGAGCCGATTGAGCTCCAATTTTTGTATCCCGCATCGTATCGGGTAAGTACAGTTTAATTCCGGCAATTAGAGTCCTTTAATACAGAGTTTCAATTATTTTACAGAATTTACGGATTAATTCTGTATAAAAGGAATATTAATCGGAATTACAACGTAATTACCGTAAATGGTATACGGGCTATCCAATGAGTTTGGAACGAAGCCCGATAATTATTGGTAAGCTGAATGAGCTCAGTAAACCCGAAGAAGGGATTTAAACAGTATAAACGAGCTGGAAATGGGTCGAGGCCCATTAAAGTGCAATCGGGCCCAATAGGAAAAATGGGCCCAATGATTTAAATTAAGCCCAGAAAGTATTAAATACAATTAAATTGCATAATATCTGACCTGAGGAATATTAATACGCAGTTCCGGACATTTGATTGGGAGCAGATCGGACTGCGCGACGTGACAACAGTGGAAAAGGAAAGGTTAGACTCGACGAGAATCGAGGTAAGGGAATTTTGTAGGTGCATAGAGATAATTATGCGTATTTTGAGAGGGGATTTACAGGGCTTAGAAATTTATTAAAACATCTAGAAATAAAGAAATAATTTTTACGAAAACCGGGGCTTAGATAAATAAAGAAAAATGACTATTTTGCCCCCAGTTAGGAAAATTTCAAAAAGGGTAGTAAGGCTATGAAATTGCATGAATTTCATGATTTTAATGTTTTATATGATTATATTGCTTTGATTTAAGCAAATATACACATAGGTGGGCTGTTGATTTCGTGAATTTTACGAAAGGGTACCGGTTTGTACCGGTTACTATTTTAAAAGAGGTTTTATTAAAAGTGAGCCACCTATCGTATTTACGTGACTAAAAGAGTGCTAGAGTCTTTCTCGCACTCAAGTTTACTGATTTATTCTCATGAAAAGCCGTACTGGAGCATTGCTCGTACGAGAAATTTGTGTGTGCACAAAACCGTGCTGAAGCTTCGCTCGCACGAGATTTTAGATATCATGATATGCATAGCGTGGTGCTGGAGCTCCGTAAGCCTGTGACCTGGTGTGGGGCGGGCAGCAGGATGCTCACATAAACGCACTAGACGTGAGTTGACATGCATATAGTCGTGCGGAAGCCTCCTGTAGACTGTGTGTCACAGAGAGTTGAGATGCTCGCACATATACTTTGAGACATGGGTTGGTTATCGACATAGTATTGGGGTGGATAAGACCTACGGCAGGCACCCCCAGACTATGATATGGGTCCACGGAGTACGATGTACCGTGTATGTCACACGGAGTACGCTGTACCGTGCAGTCATGATGACTCTACGATGTTACTCGATATTCTGGCGGGTAGGACTTGACCCCACCTCCCGTTGCAGTTGTGATACCCCGCACACCGGGATCCGTGTGCCTGGGATCACAGGGACATAGTATGGCCATAGTCCTCGATTTTTCATACAGTAACCTACATGCCTCACATGATATCATACGGTCTGGATAGACCAGGACAAACCCGATGGAGGGGTAGTCCCGATTTGTGTTTTTTAAAAGAGATGTGATTTGATGAATCAAGGTATTCCCGAGAGATGGGTTTGACCTTGATGAAGTTGTTTTATAATGAAACAAATGAGTTTTAAATGTGATGAATTTATGATGAAACAAATAAGTTTCAAAGTGATGAGTTTTGTGATTAAACAAATGAGTTTAAAGTGAAGAGTTTACGATGAAATAAATGAGTTTTAATGTGACAAGCATGAGATGTCATACATGATGATTTTCCATGTGTGCTTGATATGTCGATTTCATGATTTCTTGTATATGATATATACATACATGTGGCATTGTTTTAATCTTACCTCATGCTCCGAAAGTAAACGATTTTTACATCATGACATTATCAGCACGTAGATAGTATAGTTATCTACCTGCTTACATTATTGCCTTACTGAGCACGTTTCGCTCACCCTTTCATTTTCCACCCCACAGTTCACAGGGTATATTCAGCAGAAGAGAGCGACAATAGTTTCGCATCTCGGTTATCCGCTGCTTCTTATTAAGATCAGGTATACACATTTATATAATTTTTGTATCTGAACAAATAGATGTACAGTACTGTATAAGGATTTAATATTGGGGATGTATTTTGTTTAAATAAATTGATATGTGAATGTGAATATGAAAATGGAATGGTAAATAGGTGAGAGGTTACTAACACCGAATCATAGCCCAACTGTTTAGAAGTGTAACTGTTCACGACGGGTGAGGAAATGAAAATGCGAAAAATTTGTAGGGATTTTTAGGTAATTTGGGTCGTGACAAACCTACTCAGTCTTAAGTGCACGTGCGAGCATCTCTTCCATGTGACTAGCAGTCTACACGAGGCATTCAGCATGACTCGTATGAGTATCTCATCCGTGTGACACAAAGTCTACATGAGGCATCCAACACGACTCATTACATATCACAGTGTGAAAAGTCCAGTGCGAGTAAAGCTCTAGCACGATTTCATGCATCGTTAGTAAATACCCTCGTACGAGCAACACTCTAGTACGGCTTTATGCATAATCAATAATGAGGAAATCACGTACGAGCTTAGCTCCAGTACGGTCATATGCATAAGAAAATTAATGAAGACCCATGTACGAGCAATAGCTCCAGTACGGCTTGTAAAACATCACAACTCAAAATATGGTACGAGTTAGGCTCCAAGACATTTCATGCATATTAAAACATCAAAATCCAGTGCGAGCGAGGCTCAAACACGATTAAACTCATATAAATCCGATAGGTGGCTCCATTTCAACAAAACACCTTCGAAAATAAAATTAGCACCTGACTCGTGCTATTTCATAAAATTATGAAGTCAATAGCCAGCCTATCTGTAGATTTTCTTAAACCAAAGAAATGCATTTCGTAAAAAATATAAAAACATGAGATTTATGTAATTATTACCCTTACTACCCTTTTTGTAAGATTCACTTCCAAAGCCAAAATCATTTATATCCGAAATCGTTCGTACAAATCATTATTTCTTTTCTAGATAACCAAGCAATTACAAAGCCCTATAAACACCCTCAAAATACGTGCAGCTATCTCTAGATACTCACAAAATTCCATTACTGAAATTACGTCGAGTAATTCCACTTCCTCAAAGCTGCTCGATCGTGCAGTTCGATTCGCTTCTAATGAAATCTTCGGGGTTGCACAAAATTACTTATCACATCAATTTAACCTAATGTAATAAAATTCTTGAGTTTACTATAGTCGATTCGACTTATTGTTTTCATTAACACTTATAAAGCCTCACTTTTTCTTAAATCCATTTTGATTACTCTATTCATTTCTCAAGAATCTATTGGACTCTTTAGGTTTATCAATTCACACTAAACCGGTATTAAGCTCATAATGCCTCTAGTTCCTCACTTCCTTCACTATGTCAATTTATCAAACGCCTCTTATGCCTATTTCCAATCAGCATCCATTCTAACATATGGATTTCACCAAGTTATCTTAAAATCATCTATACATGCTTACTAACATCTCTACATGTTTAAATCATCATCAACTCCATGCCATTTCAACTTTCTCTCACTAAGCCCATTCTAGGTCATGGTTGTTTAAGCATGTATCTGAACATTTCAGCCAACATTATATACACCAATCAACTCATCAAAATGTCTAGATTAACATACTAGAGGATGGTGTATTGAAATCTTACCTAGCCTGATTTTTTTCCTCTTTTTGTCAAATTGGGGAAAAACCTCTTTTCTCCTTCAATCCCAAGTTTGAGCTTCTAATATTTGACTATGTTGTTCTCTTCCTCACTAGGAACAACTTTGCTCATAGCTTTTTCCTCAAATCCTTTTGGAAGGTGATGATTTTTAGAGTGAAAAAGCTAGGTTATTGTTAAAAATGGAGGAAATTTGGGCTGTCTCGTGAAAATGATGATTTAGCTGTCGAGTTTTATAGAATTTGCCTCATCAGATCGATCTCCTAGGGTGGGAGATCGATCTACCCTTGTTTAAACTCCAGAATTCGACAATACGGGCTAGGGGATCGATCTGCCTATTTGGATGAGATCGATCTGCTCAAGGGATAAGATCGATCTTTGCCATGCAGGGAACTTCAGAGATCGATCTGGTTTTGATGAAGAGATCGATCTTTGCTAACCAGAGGCACTAGAGATCGATTCGCCTTATGGGAAGAGATCGATCTGGCCCAAACAGGAGCAACTTGAGATCGATTTGCTTTGAGTGAGGGATCGATTTCCCTCTTCCAGAATGCTTGGCATTGTATTTCAAGGCAATGAGATTGATCTTCCTTGCATGTAAGATCGATCTGGCGTTCATCCTGCAGCATTTCAGCTGCAATTTTCCAGGTTTTTTCAAAGTTAAACTCCTATTCAATCACTTCAATACCCATTTTCTATTTCATTCACACTTAACACTAAAAAATATCCAATTCTTATAATTCATTTATTGTGTAACTTGTCTGTACATCATGAAAATCATAAGATTACATAGAAATTCACGGGCCTTACATTCTCAATCAAAGTTCTTTGATTAAATTAATCGTAATTTATGTTGTTTTGAAAAGGGCAATTTGTTAAATGAATTTTGTAAAATAATGGTTTAATTGGGTTTCTCGTACATGAATTTGATGAGAACACCAATAAAAGGATATTATCAAAAGATCCAAAGGTGTTGAATTTTTCCTTATTCGAGTCGAGTTGTTCTTATTAGGGGTTGAAGAAGGTGAATAGTATAGTAATGCAAAGTCCACTTTCGGCACGGGGAGAGTGCAAGATGTGTGGGCCCATCCAACGACCGTTTTGACCCTGTTTTTCTAATACGATTGGAATTTTATTTTTGAATTTTCTATTATTTTCATGTAAATTTTTGACGATTTTAAATATTTACTATTTAATTATTATGACTATTTCGATAATTATGATATATTATACACATGTATTTCAAAATTTTATTGCATTATAAGATATTTGGAACATCTCTGAGTCTATTGACAGTATGTACTATCCCTAGTATGCTTGAAATATTTACATACTCTCAGCATACAATTATTTGCATAATTGAATAAATTTAGTAAATTTGTTTTTACTAATTTTAGGTTCTCAATTTAAATGTAACATACATGGTTTTAAAAGACAAGTTGGATTTAAATACCATGAGGATTTGATATAACAACTATCAAACGAGTAATAAATTTTGTGATTAAATAATTATTAAAAATTAGTTATTTGAAATAATTAGAGTTTAATATTTTGTCTGAATTGGTTTTCTCATGATTGTATTGTTTATGTATCATCATTAATTTTTAAAATTTATATTTTGGTAGACAATACATAGGTATGAACTATGCATTATTGAAATTGGTTTATGAATAATTTTCAAGGCAAATTTTATTAGGGTTGAGAAAAATCGAGAAAATAAAAAAATCGACTCGAATCTTGGTATTAAGATCGGTTCAGTTTGGATAATGATCAAATTAGGTTCAGATTTGAACCACACAGAGTCTTTAAATCTAATTCATTTGGTTTAGTTCGAATATGGGTCGGTTTGGATACAGATTATATTCAAATACTTTGTTATTTAATATATTGTAATTTTTATTATTCATAGCAAAAACCCAAATTTGATCATTAATTAAAAGCCCAAGGAAAGATTAAAATAAAGCTCAATGTCGCTTAAATGTCTAAGGAAAAATTAAAGTAAAACCTAAAATTGCTTAACCCCAAAGGTCCTAATCTATCCACATGAATCAAATTGGATCAAATTTTGTTTTTTCTATTTGGATGGGATATAGATCACAAAATAAAAACTCACTTAGGTTGGGTCGGATTAAAAAATCACAAAAATTCGTTCTGATCCAACCCAATATCACCTCTAGTTTTGAATGCAATAATTATTAGTTAATCGAAAGAGATGTTTGGTTCCGAATATCTCACAAGGATCTATAGAGATACATGATAATTTATGTCTCGCAAGATATGATCAACTCATTAAGGACTTATGAAATACATCTAGGTTTCATATCTTTGCTGGAATGGTATATTACATACGTTTGGTTAAGTATGCATGCTAATGATTTGAGCATATTTTAGTTTTCCTAGATTAAGAAAATTTTTATTTAACTGATGTAAATGCTTGGCTAGCAAAAGGGGCTCATTTATTGATATTAATGATTATTTTCTCAATCACAAGGATTTGAGATGATTCTTAAGTTACCTCAAGAGTTGTTCAAAAATTCCATGTTGAGGAAAACTTACACAAAGTTGCTTAAATCTCTCCCAGTATTCGTGAAGAGTCTCAATATCTTTTTACTTGATTCCACATATCTCTCTTCTAATGCTGGCAGCTCTTAAAGCAGAGAAAAATTTATCAAGGAACAGTCTCACCATCTCAGTCCATGTGGTTATAGAACCAGGAGGTAAATAGAATAACAAATCTTTTACTCTATTAGCTAGTGAGAATGGAAAAACTCACATTTTGATTTGCTCTTCGGTAACTCCTTGTGGTTTCAGGCTTGAACATACCATATGAAATTCTTTCAAGTGCTTGTGAGGATCTTCATTCTCAAGACCAAGGAACTTGGGAAGCAAATGGATTAAACCCAACTTTAATTCAAAATCTCCTTACAAAGTTGGGTATTGAATGCAGAGGGGTTGTTGATTGACAAGTGGTGCAACTAATTGCCTTAAAGTTCACTCTTCTTCAACCATTATTTTTTTAGTCTCAGAATCTCTAGATGAATTAGCCAAATCAAGTGCTAAATTCAATCTAGGGGATGAAGATGTAGCTTCTTGTGCTTTTTGAAATATAGCTTCCTTCCTATTCTGTTTAGCTGTCTTTTCAATCTCAGGATCGTACGAGATTAAATCACCTGCACGAGAAGAACGAGGCATTAAAATAAATTTAATTAAAAACCAATCTCGACAACGACGCCAAAATGGTGGCTGTCGAGACCGAAAATATAAATTCTTACTCAAAAATAAATTAAAACTGTAGTATAGATGAGCAAGCTCATTTTCCACAGAGATTGGTTAGATTTATTTTTTTGCAAAAGAATCAAAAGAAAAATATGTTGATGGATTTATGATACTACAGAAGAAAAATATTTTAAAACGTAGAAAACAACTATGTAAAAGGTTGAAAAGAAAAATCAATGTGGTGAAGCATCCAACCAAAGGAATAATTTTAGAATGGGTTCATAGAATTGATCATTGATGCAAAGATGAATTCTTTTAATCTTTACCAAATCGGTTATGGTTATTAGTACGACCTAAGAATCTCTCACTCCTTACTTCTTCGATAATCAGGATACGATCTCTAATTATTTCTCTTGTCAATAAATAACCTTAGATACGATCTTAAAATTTAATTTACTAATAGCATTGAAAACTAGTGAGACTACCAATTCTAACCAACAAACACACATGTAGGTTTATTTAAGCTAGATTATATATCCCCATAACATAGAATTGAAAAAATCTCTATTCAATTATGTTATTTACCACTTATATTAGAATTCCTAAACAATTACAGGTTCAAGTTTCTAATTGGTGATATATTATCTTGACAATTGAACAAATGACCCTTTTTGCATAATCAATCAAAACAATAATTTCAACAAACACAAAAGATATATAAATAGTAAAGATATAAAAGAACAAAATAAAAACTAATTAGATCTCATAATCCTTGAAGAACCCAAATCTTTAATTATCCTTTGGTTAGACTAAATAATTTAGCAAGCCATGGAGTTGAGAGAAAAACACTAAAGAAAAAGAAGTCTTCAGTTGCCTAAAGAAAAATAGAATGTAAAAGTTCTATGTAGTCGTCCCCCTCTAGCCTTATATATTCTAAATATTAAATATCCTAAAATCTTTTCTAAAGGAAACTTTTCTGATTGAATTTGATTACAAATTAATATCTTTCCTTTCTTAACAATTAATTGCTTTTTACCGAAGAAAGCCATGCCATATCACTTCATTAATAATTAAATCCTCCATTTGGCATCCGCAGACTGGTTAAGTCAAATTTAATCACAGTTGATGAAGCTTGGCTTGAATTCACATATTTAAGTTGTATTTCTCGTCACTGCCTTAGACGTGCCCACACCTAATACAACAACATCTTCTGGTTTTATGACTTGATTAAAATTTGCAACTTTAGTCCATTTTGCTCCTATTCCTTCATCCAATAGTACAAAATACAAAATATAAGTCAAATCCAAAAATTAAGCATATAAAAGAATCTAAATCATGAGAAAATATGACAATTAATTTGTTTAATACGTAACCTATCAGATATTTTCAAAATTATCAAATCTCACCACTATCTCCAATCACATCATACATACTCATACGTAATCATTCACAAATATTCTCATTTCACACATAAACATATATACTTTTACATTTACATTTAGATATCCTCATAAGAATTCTCAAATCACTTTCAAATTTCCAACAAAGTTTCCTATGCATCCTAACATTATTCCGCTGTGAGAACTATAAGTTCTATACATATTGAACATTTACGTGATTACTTGAACTGCAATCAATAGCTAAATAATGATTTTACAATTTTTGGTACAAGAATGTAAGTTGTTGCACGAGCAGGTGCGTAGTCCCCATGGAAGTGCACAGCCACCCAAAAATCTTCGAATCTCATATTGATGATATATGACCTTGGGTAAGACATTTGAACTCATAAAATTATGGTTATGGTTTATATAAAAAAATGTGCAACAAATCAGAAAATGACGATTTTGTCTATAGATTAATGTACACATTAAACAAATGAATACAGTGTATTGATTTTAGGGTTTTAACTGAGTATGGTCAAACCTTAAAAATGATTGGTCAAACCCTGAATTAAAATTGACCAAGTTAGAACTGAAAATGAAAAAAATTATATTGAAATAAGAAAATCGAGTGAAAACCCGAGCACTACTTAGCATGGTCGGCCACCCATTTGTCAAAGCCAACCATGGCAATCTTAAGATCATGGATATGAATGGAATTAGTAGTTTAATGTGCACCATGCATATGTAACCAATAGTAATCAAGTTAAATACATTAATTAAAAAAATTAAAAATCAAAGGATAATGTCAACTAAAGCTTCTTGCACAAGAATGACTATTAACTTATGATATTTTAAAATACATTTTATGCGAAAATGAAGAGCATGGTCGGAAAACACATAAGGAGACCCATTGAAACCGAAAAGGAAAGGAAATAAAAGAAAACAGAGAGAAAACCTTGAAATCATGAAACCCTAGGCTAAAAAAAAAGAAAGAATTCAAGCTGGTTTCATCATATTTTCATGCGTTTCTAACTCCCTTTCACCTCTTAACCCTTCACCTTTTTTTCTTAAAAGAAAGCTAAAAAAACAAGGATCTTAGAGAGAGAAACAAACTGGCAAAGCTTAGATCTACTTGGTAAGACTTTGTTTCATAATTCAAGGTTAATATATGTTGTTTAGGGTTTAGGGTTTAGTTGATTCTAAGATGTTGTATGTTGTTAAATTGTAGGGAAAAATTCCCTTGGTATATAGACATTTTCGACAAACGTAGTGATCAGAGGGGTAAGTTGGTTTCATGCTACAAGCTTAATATATGTGAGTTTTGTTACGATGTAGGAGTGATATATGGTGTTATTTTAAAGTGAAACATGATGCAACATGGATGTTAGGGTTCGATCAAGGTGAAATGTATGTGTGAAATCATGTGATCTAGCTTGATTATAAGATATGTTAGTGTTATGGAAGTGTATAATTGGTTGACGTAATTGGTTTGTAGGAAATCCTTGAAGAGGGAGTACATTGTGACCAAACCCTAATTGTGACCTAAGGGTATAAGTGGTGTAATGTGAAGTGTTTAGTGATGTGGTGGTTGAATTTGTATCATAAGCTAAGTGTTGGTGTATTTTTAATGTAGAAATGTCACTTGGGAAAGTGATTATCACGTTCAACCAAGAGTAGCGGTATAGGTAAGTGAAGTATTGTAATGTGTTATTTGATCCATAATGTGTTTGTGACATGATACAAAGTGTTTTGGTGTGATATTATAGTGAACTGAATCACTTGGTGGTGTAAGTGCATAATTAGCCAAGCTTGAAACAAGTGCTCAAGCATAGTCGCTTTGGTAAGTTAATCATATGGGATGCAATTTAGCCTCGTACAATGTAAGTATAAACTATAGAATTGTAATTGGATAGTGTAAGATACATATAGATAAGTAGTGTGCCAATACAACCAAATGAGGGCAGTAGCCCATGTGGTGCACGTGATATATATATATATATATAAAACTGAATGAATGGTGATGAGAATAGTTTAAGGATATTGTTTATGTTGTGTTGATGCAGGGTTAGATAATGAGACATTATAACCTCACCTTATTATAGTGATTTTAGTGATATCGAAAGTGATTGAGATACTAGAGCATGTTGTGCACACAACATGTTTTCATAAGGTTTTGAAGTGTTTAGTGAACCATGCTTTTATTGCATATTGCCTACTTGTGCATAGCATGGTTGTTATGAGATTTTCAAGCTTGCATAGATTTATATCTATATTGTATAAAAGCTTTGTAATCTCACTTAATGCATGTCTTGTAATATGGTGGACATATGGCATCATTACATATGTACAATGTTTTTGGAAAAAGTGTAATTTCACTTTTATATCCACAGTGTTAGAGAATTTCAAAATGTGTAAAGAAACTATTTTTACAGCACATAAGGACTCCACAGTGTAATTTAAACCGATAAAGCAAAACGGGAACAACATGAGTATTATTTACTCCTATATAAGCATATCAACTTGTCTGATAATAGTCATTGACAGGTTTCAGTCTTACTTCATTACTAGGACTTGAGATAATGGACTTATGGTTATTGTAAGACCCCGTATATGTAAAAGGGTAATATGTGTAATTGGATCAAATAATATGAATGGACTTGTAATGTAAAGTATGATTGATGTAAGTCAATGGATTCAATGTATGTATGTGTAATATAAATTGTAACGTACATACAAGTTTCATTGAGTATGAATGCGAAGGAATGAGTTATGGCAAGTGATGGATGTGATTGAACTCAAAATGAGTAGTGTGGTAAAATGGAATGGAGTTAAGCTTCTATTCGGTTCTATGTAGCATACCTTGGAACATATAATGAATGCACACAAGTTTCAATGTGCATAAGGTATGAATGGATGCCATTTTCAAGTTATAAAGGTGGATGGATGAGAAAATGGCCATGGCAATAGATTGAGGGTGTGTTGGTATGAGTTGCAGCAATGAAACTGCAGGAAATCTGGAAAACATGAGGTCCAGATCGATCTCCTAGGATGAGAGATCGATCTGGAAGAACCAGAATGCTCTTACTTGGGCGAAAGAATAGAGCAGATCGATCTCCAATGGAGACAGATCGATCTGCTAAGCATTCTGTAAGTGAAAAGATCAATCCTCAAGCACCCAGATCGATCTCCTTAGCTCTCTGTTTGGGACCAGATCGATCTCATGCTTCGACAGATCGATCTCATGCTTCAACAGATCGATCTCATTGCTTCGACAGATCGATCTCAGGCTTAAAAATGCCGTGAAAAAGAGGGATTTTAAGGGACCAGATCGATCTCCTCTTGGACCAGATCGATCTCCTCAAGTCATTTCTATATAAGGAGAGCTGAAAATCTGGAAATCTCGGAAAAACACCAAACCTTACAATCTCAACCCCAAAAACCTAACTTTCCCTCTCTAAAATTAGCCATTTTCAGCGAGATTTGGAGAGAGATCATTAGAGGTAAAGTTGTTCCTATCAAAGAGAAGAACAACATAGTGAGAGGGCATCTTCCCATTCTTGGAGTTGAAGGAGTTAAGGGCATTACCAATTGGAGCAAGGAGCGAAATCACATTGGTAAGATTCTAACCCTCCAATCCAAATGCTATTTAAATTGATTTTGGAGTTGATTGATAGGAGTATTGATGGATAAACTACTTAGGAATGTTGTGAAGTTGGTGTGACCTAGAAACCTAAAATGGGTATAATGTGAGGATATGTGGGATTGAATGAACTTATGGTTTATGGCATGCTAAAGTTGTCATTGGGGTAATGTTTATGATTCTAGATGGTTAGATGGAATTACTTGGTGAGTTGGAAGAAATATGAAAAAATGGATATGTATGTGATGAATAAATGCCATAGTGAGGGGATTCATGGAATATGAACACTATGAGCTTAATGTCGATTTAACACCGATTTTGAATAAGTTAATAGGCCTAAGAAGATCCATAGACTCGAATTATGAATAAAGTAATGAAACGAGGCCAAATAAGCTTTAATAGAGGCTATAGATTAAACTGACTATAGCAAGCACAAGGGTTGCAATATATGGATCGAATATAATGCGGGATACGATTTTGTGTAGTCCCGAAGAGTTCGTTGAAGGCGAACCGAACCGTGCGAGAAAGCAGCTTAAGGAAGTGGAATCACGCATCGCGATTCCAGGTAAGGGAATTTTGTGAGTATATAGAGGTAGCTGCTCGTACTTTAAACTTGTGGGTGAATATCGGGTGTTTTTATGAAATGCATGATTGCTCAAATAAATGTTGATGGTATTCGTGAAAGATGATGGGTATATGCGTGGTTTTGGATTTGAAGTGGACTTTATGAAAAAGGGATAGTAAGGCTAATAATTGCATAAATCATGTGTTTTGAATGCTTTTACAAAACACCATGCTTTGATTTGAGCAAATAAAAGGATAGGCTGGCTAGTACTTGAATGATGTTGTGAAATAGCCCATATGAGGCACTAAGCATATTATGAGATGTTTTGGATGCATGTAAGAGCCTCGCTCGCGCGAGACTTCTATGTTTTCACTTGTGTGAAACGTGCTTGAGCTTAGCTCGCACTTCGAAATTGAATTGTGATGATGTTTATAAACCGTACTGGAGCTTATGCTCGTACGTGGGTTTGAGTGGTTTTCTTATGCATATAACTGTACTGGAGCTATGCTCGTACATGGTTTCTTCATATTTTATGCATAAATACCGTACCAGAGCGTTGCTCGTACGAAGTGATTGGTTTTGATGCATGAATTCGCGCTAGAGCGTAGCTCGCGCTGGTTTTCACACTGTGGTATGTATGAGGCCGTGGTGAGAGATACGGATTAGCTCAGGGAACCCAACAGGCCTGACAGACCTCTTAGGTGGGGTGAGGGTGAGGGGCTAGGACCTGACATAATCCATCCAGGGAACCCAACAGGCCTAACAGACCTCTTAGGTGAGGTGAGGGCGAGGGGCTAGGACCTGGATCAGGGAACCCAACAGGGGCGAGCAAGGCCATGAGGGGCTAGGACCTGGTATTGAGGTTACTCCCACGCGCTCTTGAGACTATGAAGGTTACACTTGGCATGGGGTAGATAAGACCTATGGCAGGCACCCCCTAACCATGTTATGGGTCCGCGGAGTACAATGTACCGTGTATATCACATGGAGTACGATGTACCGCGTGGTGGTTACTTGATTGAGAAAGTCTGGCGGAGAACTAACCCACCTTCGTGCCAGCATGATACCCCGCACACCGGAATCCGTGTGGTCTGGGATGATATGTGACGATTGGCCAATGTAGTCACTTGAGATATAGTAACCTGTCTCCTTGCTTGAATTACTTACTACCACATGATTTTAAATCTCTAAGTGTGATTGTGATTGTTTAAGGTAGACCCGAAGGAGGGGTCGAGCCTCGTGGATTTGAATTGTGAAATGAAAACGTGGTTGTGATTGTGAATTGATGTGGTGTGATTGTATGTGATGAGAAAGAGATTTATGACGGGGGTTTAAAAAGGAGGTTTCTTAATGAATTACCCTTTTTATGAATTTAAATGAGATCGAGCATGAGATGATTTATACATGATGTTTTACCGTGTTTTATATGCCAATTTTACATGACTTTGATACATGATATATATGTATACTCATATGGCATAGTTTTATTCCTCATGCTCCTACCACAAATGATTATGCATAACACTATCAGCATGTAGATAGAGTCGTTATCTACCATGCTTGCATTATTGCCTTACTGAGCGTGTGGTTGCTCATCCCACTCTATTTTCCCCCTACAGAGCGTGCATAGTAGCCCAGTGAGGACTGAGGCGTATCATTTTGGACTCCGCTGCATCTCCATCGCTAAGAGGTATATATACAGTGATTCTTTTTGTATCTAAACAATGTAGAAGCACAGTATTCTTTTGAGTTGTACTTATGGGGGATGTAGATGTCAGTAAAACATGTATGACATCGTTTTAATTTATTGAGAATGAATGAGATGTGGTGATTATTATTGGCTCACAGCCCAACAGTGTGTGGTGAGTTTAGTTCGCGACCAGGTAAGGTAACAGTAAAACGCGAAAAATTTTCAGTGATTTCGGTTAAAGAGAATGGAATTGGGTCGTGACAGAGATTGGTATCAGAGCTGTGTTGGCCTGATGTGAGTCATGAATAAAAATGTAGGAAAGTACATCCCCATAGTACTGTGCTTTTGTTTAGATATAACTGTGTATACTGTGATGGATTGAGCTTAATAAATTATTATAATGCAGGGAGTTTGGCATTATGCCAGTTACACGCAAAGGTAGAGGGGCGAGAGCACGTGCTAGAGGCCGTAGAGGTAGGCCTGAGAGCCGTGCGGAGCCACAGACTGAGCAGGCTCCACAGAACCCTGCTGAGAGAGCAGGTGATACTGAGGCTCGCTTCGCTAGATTAGAGCGGAGTATTGAGAGTCTGGTGGAGATAGTCACGCAGGCCTTGGGCGCCGGTGACGGACGAGGTCCCGCGGCACAGCCTACTACGGAACAGGCAGCTGCAGAGGCAGAGAGACCTCAGACTGCTGAGACAGTTACAGTTACACCACCTCCAGCCCAGGATACAGATTCTCCTATCGCTCCACAGCAGAGCGGTAGCGATGTGGGTTATGACTGCGACTTGAGCAGGTTGCGAGAGTTTCAAGCGCTGAAACCCCCAGTGTTTAGAGGGGTGAAGGACCCAGTGATTACGGAGGATTGGGTGTATGAGATGGAGAAACTGTATAGGTTTTTTCGATGCACTTCAAGTGAGAAGGTTGCCTTTGCCGTGTTTATGCTGAAAGGCGAGGCCGAGCATTGGTGGAGGTCCACCGAGACTATTTTGAGGGCCAGACATTCTGAGATCTCGTGGGAGATATTTCTAGAGGCCTTCAGGAGGCAGTATATTCCAGCTACCGCACAGAGGAAATTGCGGATGGAATTTATGAATTTGGTTCAGGGGAACCGGACTGTGGACGAGTATGAGTCCAAGTTTATGTCATTGGGGAGATATGACCCTGACACGATGGGTAGTGAGACCCGAAAGATTCAGAAGTTCATGGATGGGTTGAGATTGGCCATCCGAACTAAGCTAGCTCCCTTCGACATTGTGACTTATGAGGAGGCTGTACATAAGGCTCAGTTATGTGAGCAAGACTTTGAGCGAAATGCCTCCGAGCTTGGAAGGATCAGTGTCAGGAAGGACAGAGACCGGAAGAGATCCGGGTTTGGAAGAGTGGCCAAGAGAGGTGGCTAAAGGTTTTTCGAGAAGAGGCCTAAGATCGAGGAGGTGCAGGAGAGAGCTGCCAGACCTCCCGTATACCCAGCCTTGACAGCGCCGAGGGGTATAACTATTGGAGGACCACGACCTACCACGGATCAGTGTAGGAGATGTGGGAGATATCATGGGAATAGGCCATGTCAAGCGCCTCCTGTTTCGTGTTTTAGGTGTGGGAGGCCAGGGCATATATCGAGGTACTGCACTGAGATGATTGAGGTTGCCCCACAGAAGGGCAAGGAGCCCGAGGGAGCTCCAGTTGAGACAGCAGCCCCAAGGAGGAGGGCTACAGCTGAAGAGAAAGGGAAACAGGCTGCGGGTGTGAGCAGAGGAAGGGTGCACACACTAGACCAGGACGCTGCAGACGCATCGACAGATGTGATTAAAGGTACCATCCGAATCTTTGATTTAGAAGCATTGGTATTATTTCATCCTGGTGCCACGCATTCTTTCATATCACCTTCCTTTGCACATAAATTGTTGAAATATGTGAAGCCAACATTGTTGGATAAAATGTTGATGATTTCCACACCCATGAATGATAGTCAATTGACTGAGCATGTATGTAGGGATTGTAAATTAAAGATAGAGGGGAAGGAAGTGATAGCCAATCTGTTTTTATTAAATATGAATGATTTTGATGTAATTTTGGGAATGGATTGGTTGGCTACCAATCGTGTTGTGATGGATTGTCATGCCAAAACATTGAGGTTTTCAGGATTAGACAATCTTATTGTAAACTTTGATGAAAAGAAATGATATGAAAATAGCATGTTTAGTGTAAATAAAGGAGTATGATTTTAAATTCATATTGCTTGAGAGATAAATTTATTATTTATGATAAATGTTGAATGTGGAGTGATGGTTTATGTTACTAACGATGGAGAGGATAATGTGAAAGGTTCATTGCCTATGTGGTCGATATAGATGAGGCACACCCGGAATTGAAGGACATACCCGTAATTACGGACTACCCTGATGTCTTTTCGGATGAATTACCAGGACTACCACCTGAAAGGGAAATGGAATTTTGTATTGAGTTAGTGCCTGGTACAGAGCCGATATCGAAGCCACCCTATAGAATGGCTCCGATAGAGTTGGAAGAGCTGAAGAAACAGCTGCAAGAGTTGTTGGAGAAGGGGTTTATTAGACCGAGTGTCTCACCTTGGAGAGCACCGGTTCTATTTGTAAGGAAGAAGGATGGAAGCCTCCGACTGTGTATAGATTACCGGTTGTTGAATAAGGCCACCATTAAGAACAAGTACCCCCTTCCAAGAATCGATGATTTGCTTGATCAGCTCCAGGGAGCCGAAGTATTTTCTAAGATAGATCTGCGGTCAGGGTACCATCAGTTGAGGATCAGGAGTGGAGATGTACCCAAGACAGCATTTCGTACCCGTTATGGCCACTACGAGTTTTTGGTGATGCCATTCGGATTGACGAATGCTCCCGCAGCATTTATGGCATTGATGAATGATATATTCAAGCCATACCTCGACAAGTTTGTGATTATTTTCATAGATGACATTTTGGTGTATTCCAAGTCCAGGGAAGATCATGAGGAGCACTTGAGGATAGTTCTGCAGACCCTCCGAGAGAGAGAATTGTATGCCAAACTCAGCAAGTGTAACTTCTGGTTGGAACAGATCTCATTTCTGGGGCATGTTGTGTCAAAGGATGGGGTATCAGTGGATCCATCCAAGGTAGAGGCAGTTGTGCAGTGGGAACAGTCCAAGACAGTAACTGAGATCAGGAGTTTCCTGGGATTGGCAGGATATTATCGGAGATTTGTAAAGGGTTTCTCCAGACTAGCTGCTCCGTTGACACGCCTCACGCGTAAGGATGTTAAGTTTACATGGGATGAGGCATGTGAGAGGAGTTTTGAGGAGCTTAAGCGTCGATTGACGACTGCTCCAGTTCTCACCATTCCTACCAGCTCAGGGGGATTCTCGATGTATACGGATGCATCACACCAGGGACTGGGCTGTGTGCTTATGCAGGATGGGAAGGTAGTTGCCTATGGATCTAGACAGTTGAAAGATCATGAGAGGAACTACCCGACACATGATTTAGAGTTGGCGGCCGTAGTATTTGCTTTGAAAATATGGCGCCACTATCTCTATGGTGAGAAATTTCAGGTGTTCACAGATCATAAGAGCCTTAAGTACCTGTTCTCGCAGAAAGAGCTGAATATGAGACAGAGGAGATGGCTCGAACTCCTGAAGGACTATGATTGTGAAATCATGTACCACCCGGGTAAGGCAAATGTAGTTGCCGATGCTTTAAGTAGAAAGAACCTCGGGTTGGTGTCTTATATGATGGTACGGGAACATGAATTGTTAGAATACTTTGCGAACCTCAGTTTGGATGTAACCCCACCTGGATCTGAGAAACTTGAGATCATGGCTAGTTTGAGACTAGAGCCAGAGTTGATTGGCCGTATTCGGCAAGCCCAGCAGAGTGATCGACGGTGTATCGATTGGCTGAGGCAGGTACAGACAGGTGTGGGTATTGATTTTGAGCAGAGTGCTGATGGCTTATTGAGGTTCAGAGGCAGAGTATGCGTTCCCAGGGATCCTGAGATTAGGAGAACGATTTTATCAGAGGCTCACTCATCAAAGTATACGATACATCCGGGAAGTACCAAGATGTATCAAAACCTTCGGAAGGTTTATTGGTGGTCTGGAATGAAGAGAGACATTGCGGAATATGTCGCTAGATGTCTCGTTTGTCAGCAAGTGAAGGTAGAGCATCAGAAGCCTGCAGGATTATTGCAGCCTCTACCGATACCGACATGGAAGTGGGAGCATGTCACCATGGATTTTGTGATGGGGTTGCCGAGGACCCGTAGAGGTCATGATGCCATATGGGTTATTGTGGACCGGTTGACTAAGTCCGCCCATTTCTTGGCTATGAGAGCTACCGATACACTGAGTCAGTTGGCGAACCTATATATTCGAGAGATAGTACGGCTACATGGTGTGCCAGTGAGCGTTGTTTCTGATAGGGATGCCCGCTTCACTTCCCATTTCTGGGAACATTTTCAGGAAGCGCTGGGGACCCGATTGAGTTTTAGCACCGCTTTTCATCCTCAAACAGATGGGCAGTCAGAGAGGACTATACAGACCCTCGAGGATATGTTGAGAGCGTGTGTGCTGGATTTTAGAGGCTCCTGGGATGACCACCTGCAGTTAGCCGAGTTCGCATATAATAATAGCTATCATGCTAGTATCGGGATGGCACCCTATGAGGCATTATACGGGCGTAGATGCCGTTCGCCTATTGGATGGGAAGAGGTTGGTGACAGACAAATTTTTGCTCCGGACTTAGTGCAGCAGGCATCTGAGGACGTCCAGTTGATATGTGAGAGATTACGGACAGCTCAGAGCCGGCAAAAGAGTTATGCTGACAAGAGACGAAGACCACTGGAGTTTGATGAGGGTGAGTCGGTGTTTCTGAGGGTATCACCATCGAAGGGTATTATGAGATTTGGTAAGAAGGGCAAGCTGAGCCCTAGATACATCGGACCCTTCGAGATTTTGGAGAGAGTGGGAGATAAGGCTTATAGATTGGCATTGCCACCAGACTTGGCAAATGTCCACAACGTCTTCCACGTCTCGATGCTTCGAAAGTATCACCCGGACCCGGCACACGTGATAAAATATGAGCCGTTGGAGCTCCATGAGAGTATGACGTATGTTGAGAAGCCGGTTCGGATACTGGATAGAAAAGAGAAAGTGTTACGGAATAAGACAATTCCCTTGGTGAAAGTGCTTTGGCAACACCACACGGCGGAAGAGGCCACGTGGGAATTGGAGAACTTGATACGGGAGAGGTACCCCCAACTGTTTGAAGAGTGACTTGGTTCTAATTTGAAGGACCAAATTTCTTGAAGGAGGGGAGAATGTAAGACCCCGTATATGTAAAAGGGTAATATGTGTAATTGGATCAAATAATATGAATGGACTTGTAATGTAAAGTATGATTGATGTAAGTCAATGGATTCAATGTATGTATGTGTAATATAAATTGTAACGTACATACAAGTTTCATTGAGTATGAATGCGAAGGAATGAGTTATGGCAAGTGATGGATGTGATTGAAACTCAAAATGAGTAGTGTGGTAAAATGGAATGGAGTTAAGCTTCTATTCGGTTCTATGTAGCATACCTTGGAACATATAATGAATACACACAAGTTTCAATGTGCATAAGGTATGAATAGATGCCATTTTCAAGTTATAAAGGTGGATGGATGAGAAAATGGCCATGGCAATAGATTGAGGGTGTGTTGGTATGAGTTGCAGCAATGAAACTGCAGGAAATCTGGAAAACATGAGGTCCAGATCGATCTCCTAGGATGAGAGATCGATCTGGAAGAACCAGAATGCTCTTACTTGGGCGAAAGAATAGAGCAGATCGATCTCCAATGGAGACAGATCGATCTGCTAAGCATTCTGTAAGTGAAAAGATCGATCCTCAAGCACCCAGATCGATCTCCTTAGCTCTCTGTTTGGGACCAGATCGATCTCATGCTTCGACAGATCGATCTCATGCTTCAACAGATCGATCTCATTGCTTCGATAGATCGATCTCAGGCTTAAAAATGTCGTGAAAAAGAGGGATTTTAAGGGACCAGATCGATCTCCTCTTGGACCAGATCGATCTCCTCAAGTCATTTCTATATAAGGAGAGCTGAAAATCTGGAAATCTCGGAAAAACACCAAACCTTACAATCTCAACCCCAAAAACCTAACTTTCCCTCTTTAAAATCAGCCATTTTCAGCGAGATTTGGAGAGAGATCATTAGAGGTAAAGTTGTTCCTATCAAAGAGAAGAACAACATAGTGAGAGGGCATCTTCCCATTCTTGGAGTTGAAGGAGTTAAGGGCATTACCAATTGGAGCAAGGAGCGAAATCACATTGGTAAGATTCTAACCCTCCAATCCAAATGCTATTTAAATTGATTTTGGAGTTGATTGATAGGAGTATTGATGGATAAACTACTTAGGAATGTTGTGAAGTTGGTGTGACCTAGAAACCTAAAATGGGTATAATGTGAGGATATGTGGGATTGAATGAACTTATGGTTTATGGCATGCTAAAGTTGTCATTGGGGTAATGTTTATGATTCTAGATGGTTAGATGGAATTACTTGGTGAGTTGGAAGAAATATGAAAAAATGGATATGTATGTGATGAATAAATGCCATAGTGAGGGGATTCATGGAATATGAACACTATGAGCTTAATGTCGATTTAACACCGATTTTGAATAAGTTAATAGGCCTAAGAAGATCCATAGACTCGAATTATGAATAAAGTAATGAAACGAGGCCAAATAAGCTTTAATAGAGGCTATAGATTAAACTGACTATAGCAAGCACAAGGGTTGCAATATATGGATCGAATATAATGCGGGATACGATTTTGTGTAGTCCCGAAGAGTTCGTTGAAGGCGAACCGAACCGTGCGAGAAAGCAGCTTAAGGAAGTGGAATCACGCATCGCGATTCCAGGTAAGGGAATTTTGTGAGTATATAGAGGTAGCTGCTCGTACTTTAAACTTGTGGGTGAATATCGGGTGTTTTTATGAAATGCATGATTGCTCAAATAAATGTTGATGGTATTCGTGAAAGATGATGGGTATATGCGTGGTTTTGGATTTGAAGTGGACTTTATGAAAAAGGGATAGTAAGGCTAATAATTGCATAAATCATGTGTTTTGAATGCTTTTACAAAACACCATGCTTTGATTTGAGCAAATAAAAGGATAGGCTGGCTAGTACTTGAATGATGTTGTGAAATAGCCCATATGAGGCACTAAGCATATTATGAGATGTTTTGGATGCATGTAAGAGCCTCGCTCGCGCGAGACTTCTATGTTTTCACTTGTGTGAAACGTGCTTGAGCTTAGCTCGCACTTCGAAATTGAATTGTGATGATGTTTATAAACCGTACTGGAGCTTATGCTCGTACGTGGGTTTGAGTGGTTTTCTTATGCATATAACTGTACTGGAGCTATGCTCGTACATGGTTTCTTCATATTTTATGCATAAATACCGTACCAGAGCGTTGCTCGTACGAAGTGATTGGTTTTGATGCATGAATTCGCGCTAGAGCGTAGCTCGTGCTGGTTTTCACACTGTGGTATGTATGAGGCCGTGGTGAGAGATACGGATTAGCTCAGGGAACCTAACAGGCCTGACAGACCTCTTAGGTGGAGTGAGGGTGAGGGGCTAGGACCTGACATAATCCATCCAGGGAACCCAACAGGCCTAACAGACCTCTTAGGTGAGGTGAGGGTGAGGGGCTAGGACCTGGTATTGAGGTTACTCCCACGCGCTCTTGAGACTATGAAGGTTACACTTGGCATGGGGTAGATAAAACCTATGGCAGGCACCCCCTAACCATGTTATGGGTCCGCGGAGTACAATGTACCGTGTATATCACATGGAGTACGATGTACCGCGTGGTGGTTACTTGATTGAGAAAGTCTGGCGGAGAACTAACCCACCTTCGTGCCAGCATGATACCCCGCACACCGGAATCCGTGTAGTCTGGGATGATATGTGACGATTGGCCAATGTAGTCACTTGAGATATAGTAACCTGTCTCCTTGCTTGAATTACTTACTACCACATGATTTTAAATCTCTAAGTGTGATTGTGATTGTTTAAGGTAGACCCGAAGGAGGGGTCGAGCCTCGTGGATTTGAATTGTGAAATGAAAACGTGGTTGTGATTGTGAATTGATGTGGTGTGATTGTATGTGATGAGAAAGAGATTTATGACGGGGGTTTAAAAAGGAGGTTTCTTAATGAATTGCCCTTTTTATGAATTTAAATGAGATCGAGCATGAGATGATTTATACATGATGTTTTACCATGTTTTATATGCCAATTTTACATGACTTTGATACATGATATATATGTATACTCATATGGCATAGTTTTATTCCTCATGCTCCTACCACAAATGATTATGCATAACACTATCAGCATGTAGATAGAGTAGTTATCTACCATGCTTGCATTATTGCCTTACTGAGCGTGTGGTTGCTCATCCCACTCTATTTTCCCCCCTACAGAGCGTGCATAGTAGCCCAGTGAGGACTGAGGCGTATCATTTTGGACTCCGCTGCATCTCCATCGCTAAGAGGTATATACACAGTGATTCTTTTTGTATCTAAACAATGTAGAAGCACAGTATTCTTTTGAGTTGTACTTATGGGGGATGTAGATGTCAGTAAAACATGTATGACATCGTTTTAATTTATTGAGAATGAATGAGATGTGGTGATTATTATTGGCTCACAGCCCAACAGTGTGTGGTGAGTTTAGTTCGCGACCAGGTAAGGTAACAGTAAAACGCGAAAAATTTTCAGTGATTTCGGTTAAAGAGAATGGAATTGGGTCGTGACAGTTATAGGTAAAATCCTAGTTTTCGAGATATTTATCAGCTCACTAATAGCTACAGTGGGATGAGTTTTATTGGTAAGTGGGGAGTCCTGCCTAATTTTTACAATGTAATCATTTTATCGAATAATGTGAGACCCCATATATGTATAGTTTGTAATATGTGTAAGTGAATGTGAAGCATAAGTGATGTAAGTCCATAAGTTTCATGTGCACACTTATATTAAGAGAATGTAATGTACGTACAAGTTTCATTATGTATGAATATGAGGAATTGGACTTTTGTATGGGATGAATGTGAGTGGAGTGAGAAATGAGTAGTGTGGTAAATGGAAGGAAGTTGCATGAATCTAAATACTCCTATTTGGTTTTATATTGTATACCTTTGGATATACAATGAATGCACACAAGTTTCAATAGGTATAAAGCTTGAATGGATGCCGTTTTCAAGTCATAAAGGTGGTCCGATGAGAAAATGACTATGACAGCAAATTAAGAATGTTTGGTGTGAGTTACTGCAGAAAACTGTAGCAAAACTGGAAATTATGAATGCCAGATCGATTTCATAGGATGAGAGATCGATCTGAAAGAGCAAAAAATGCTCTTATTCGAGTAATAGAATAGGAAAGATCGATCTCCAATGGGGCCCAATCGATCTTCTAAACATTCTGTAATGAAGGGATCGACCCTTGAAGCAAACAGATCGATCTCTGATTAGCTACTGGAGAGAGCAGATCGATATTCCCTTAAGCCAGATCGATCTCCTTAGCTCTCTGCCTGAAAACAGATCGATCTCTAACACCGACAGATCGATCTCCTACCTTCAAATGTCGTGAAAAGAGGGATTTTAAGAGGATCAGATCGATCTCCTTCCCATGCAAATCGATCTCATCAAGCAATTCTATAAATAGGTGCAGTGAAATCTGCCATTTATGGAAACACACTTCACCCTCTCCATTTTTCCACCAAAAACCTAACTTTCTCTCTCTCTCTCAAATCCACCCATTCCAGTAAGATTTGAAGAAAGACCATTAGATGCAAAGTTGTTCATCTTGAGGAAGAGAACAACATAGTTGGGAATCAAAACCCCATTGTCGGTATTGAAGGAGCAAGGAACATTTCCCCTTGGAGCAAGAAGAGAAACTAGATTGGTAAGTTTCTAATACTCTAATCTAAGTACATTGTCTATTTAATTGATTTTGGAGTAGATTTGCATGTGTATTGATGGTTGGAGATACCTAGGAGGTGATGGAACTAGTGTGTGACCTAGAAAATGGAATAAGTCTAGTGTGAGAAAGTGTAATTTGGATGAGTTGGTGATTTGTGGGAATTGCTAAGTTGTCATTTGAGTAATGTGGATGATTTGAAATGGGTAAATGAAACTACATTGTGGGTTGAGTGGAATTAGGAAAATGAGCACATGTAGTGTTAATGGAAAAGCCATAGTGAGGAAATATATGGAATATGAACACTATGAGCTTAATATCGATTTGGAATGAGTTAATAGGTCTTATGAGCGTTAATAGAAACTATAGGTCAAATCGACTATAGTAAATGCGAGAGTTGTGATATAATGGACTATAATGATGCGAAATACAATTATGTGCAGTTTCGGAGAGTTCGTTGGAGACGAATCGAACTGCACGAGTAAGCAGCTTTAAGGAAGTGGAATCACGCGTCGCGATTCCAGGTAAGGGAATTCTGTAAGTATATAGCGGTAGCTGCTCATATTTTGTGGGTGTATAGGGCTTTCGAAATGTGCATGAGTTTATAAAAATGTGTTTGATGATGTATGGAAGTAACTATGAGTATTTGTATGAGATTTGGTTGTTGAAATAGTATTATAAAGAAATGGGATAATAAGGCTAATAATTGCATAAATCAAATGTTTTGCATGTTTTCACAAAACATATTGCTTTGTTTTAAGCAAATTGATGGATAGGCTGGCTAGTGTTTGAATGATGTTGTGTGATAGCACATGCGTGCTAAATGCGTTTTGAGATTGGTTTTTGAATGTTTATGAGCCGCCTATCATATTTATGTGAATTAAACCGTGCTGGAGCCTAGCTCGCACTGGATATTGATGTTTTCCCATGTTTGAAACGTGCTGGAGCTTAGCTCGCACTTTCATTTGAATTGTGGTAATATTTTATAAACCATACTGGAGCTTCTGCTCGTATGTGACTTTCAAGTGATTTTTTTATGCGTATAAACGTACTGGAGCTGTGCTCGTACGTGGTTTCTTTATGATATGATGCATGAGTCGTGCTAGAGCTTTGCTCGCACAAGTTTGCACATTGTGGTACGTATGATGTCGTGGAGGTTGGTAAGATCCTCAAGCCCAACATCCTTAAGCCAACATCCTTAAGCCCGAGGAGGCAGGGAGGCTCTGTTCGGTGGGGAGGCTCTCTTACGGTAAGATCCTTAAGCCCTACATCCTTAAGCTTGAGGAGGCGGGGAGGCTCTATTCGGTAGGGAGGCTCTCTTACGGAAGGACCTTAAGCCAACATCCTTAAGCCTTGAAGGGGTGGGGAGGCTTTGTTTGGCAGGGAGGCTTTCCTACATGAGTATGGCAAGTTCTTGGTATGGGATAGATAAGACCTACGACTGGCACCCCTAACCACGATATGAGTCCGCGGAATACGATGTATCGTGTATATCACATGGAGTACGATCTACCGCGTGGAGATTTTGTGATGAGAAAGTCTGGCGAGGGATAATCCACCTTTGTGCCAGTATGATACCCCGCATACCTGGATGCGTGTGGTCTGGGATGATTTATGATGTAGTTGACCCACATAGTCTTTGATATAGAGTGACCCATCTCACTTGATAATGCATAATACCAAATGATTTTTATACATATGTGTGATGGTGATTGTTCAAGGTAGACCCGAGGGAAGGGTCGAGTCTTGTGGGATTTGATTGTGAAATGGTAATGATGTTTGTGATTGGGAAAAATGATTTGTGATGGGATGATATGTGTTTGAGCAAGAGGTGTAATTTTGAAAGGATGTTTCTTAAATGAATTGCCATTTTCTATGAGATTTGACAATTGATGAGCATGAGATGATTTGTACATGACGATTTTACCATTTTTTACATGCCAACTTCCATTTTTTACATGCATGATAAATGTATATTCATATGGCATAGTTTTAATTCCTCATGCTCCTGTTATAAATGATTTATGCATAACACTATCAGCATGTAGATAGAGTAGTTATCTACCATGCTTGCATTATTGTCTTACTGAGCGTGTGGTTGTTCATCCCTCTCTATTTTCCTCCTCCTACAGAGCGTACATAGCGGCCCAATGAGGACTGAGGCGTTGTATTTTGGATATCCGCTGCAATCCATCGCTAAGAGGTATACACATGAAGATTCTTTTTGTATCTAAACAATTGTAAAAGTACAATAGTCTTTTGAGTTGTAATTATAGGGATGTAGATGTCAGTAATCATATTTTGTATAAATAAATGATTGACTTTCAAATATATGACATCACTTTTATTAACTGAGAATGAATGTTATGAGTGGATTATTATTAACTCGCAACCCAACAGTGTAGAGGTAAGTTCGTTCGCGATCGAGTAAGGAAAGGAAAAATGAAAAAACATTATTGAGATTTTCGGTTAAAAAGAGAAATGAAATGGGTCGTGACAAATAGTGTTTATCATAAGTGTAATTGTTTTATCGAATACTGTTTCTTGTCAGTGTAATCATTTTATCGAACAATGTTTATTGTTAATGCAATCATTTTATCGAATTATGCATCGTTTTATCGTAAGGGAAACATTTATCGAATAGTGCATCGTTTTATCGTAAAGTGTAATGTTTATAAAAAAATGCATCGTTTTATCATAAAGCGTAGTGTTTATTGAAAGTGCATTTATTTGAAATGTAGTGCAGTTTAGTGAACGTGCATCGATTTAGTGTACATCACATCATTTTATAGCATCGAATACTCATGACATGATTTTCATACATCATGCTGGGATATAGTGATTAATGGAATATATATAGGACTGCCTTGTCTTGAGGTCAGGTCAACAAAGAAGTGAGGTACTTCAAAGTATCCATCTGACTAATACCCTAGAAAGATCTTTCATTGATTGTAATGTTGATACATGAATATATTTAAGGAATTTTTTTTAAGTAGTTTAAGTAGTTAGGGGTTATTTACGGCCTTGACAGCGTCATGTAGTCTAAGTATTTATGTGAATCAGAGAAAATATAGAATATCAAAATATAAAAATGTTACGTGAATAGTGCATATCAAATTTATAATGCGAAACTTATACAAGTTTGTTGTATGCATGTATTATATAACAATATACAGTATGCTACTAACTTTCCTCTTGTATGATTAACTTACTGAGTTTTGGCTCACTCCCCACTATTTTCCATTACAAGATAAGCTAATATTGTACAATTACTGATTACAGTATCTAGCTTCGCAATTTCAAGCCTCGAAGCACTCGTTGTAATCGTTCAGTTTATATTTTACATGTGTAAATGCTTAACTTTTCAAGCAATTTCTAAGAGTACTATAGGCCGAGATGTGTATAAAGCTTAATATACTCTGATGTTACAAAAATTATCAACCTTTTGGGTATACATAAATTTTTATTGCTTAGTGTATCGAAACCAAAAAAATATTGAAATATTTCATAAGTATATATTTTAGAGGGTAATCGGATTCTAGTTTCGAGAGTTTTTGGAAGCTTGATAGATAAGAGGTTAACTACAAAAAATAGACAATTGAAATGTGCATTGGATTGCTTCTAGCATGTGAATAAATTTTTTATCTTAAATTGTTGTTACCAATAGAATATCGATATTGAATGAAATGTGAAACAATAAGTTACTGGATGTGCTTGAGAATTGAATAGGGTCCTTACATATGACACATTAAATTGTATTAGATAGTCAACTACTTTTCAACTGCTTGATTTATCAGATTACACTCCTCGCTTGACAAACCTATTGTAAAGAAAAAAAAGTTAACTGTTATTTTCGAATTATGCATTAAGTGATCGTTTTGTCACGTCCTGCTACGGTATGACCAGGGGCCTACTGGAGTGCACACCCACTAAGAAATCTTCGAATCATCACATATTGATGATGTATGACCTCGGGTAAGTCATTGAACTAATAAAATTACGATTACGACTTATCTCGAAAAATGTGCACCAAATAAAAAAATGGCGATTTTGTCTATATATCACCGTATCACATTAGCCAAATGAATACTATGAATTGATTTTAGGGTTTCAACTAAGTATGACCAAACCTTAAAAGTGATTGGTTAAACCTTGAATTAAAATTGGCCAAGTTAGAATAAAAAACGACAGAAATAATATCAAATCGAATGAAATCCCTAGCAACACTTAGCATAGTCGGCTACCCTTTGGTAAAAGTCAACCATTTCTATCTAAAGATCATGGAATTAGTGAGTTTAATATGCATCATGCATATGTAACCAATAGTAATCAAATTAAATACATTAATTAGAAATTGGAAATTAAAAGATTATATCAACGAAAGCTTCTTGCACAAGCTCTTCACGAATATTGACTTTGACTTATGATATTTTAAGATATATTTTATGCTAAAATGAAAAGCATGGTCGAAAAATACATGTGGAAACCCATTGAAACTGAAAAGGAAAGGAAATAAGAGAAAGTAAAGAAAAAACCCTGAAACTGTTAAATCTTAAGCCAAAAACAAGAGGATTTAAGCTGGTTTCAACTTCTTTTCATGTGGTTAAATTGCAGCAAAAACATTCCCTTGCTGTGGAGACATATTCGGCCAACATAGTGATTAAATGGGCAAGGTTGGTTTCATGCTACCAGTTTAATATATGTGAGTTGTTTGATGGTGTATGAGTGATATGTGGTGTTATTTTGAAGTGAAACATCGTGTAGCATGCATGTTAGGATTCGACCAAGGTGAAGAGCATGTGTGAAATCATGTGATCTACCTTTGATTATAATATATGTTAGTGCTATAGAAGTTTAAAATTGATTGGTGTAATTGATTTGTAAGAAATCCTTTAAAAGGGAGTACCTTATGACTAAACCCTAGTAGTAACCTAAGGGTAAGTGATGTAATGTGAAGTGTTTAGTGAAGTGGTGGTTGAATTTATATCATAAACTAAGTTCTAGTGTGTTTTTAATGTAGAAAGGTCAATTGGGAAAGTGACTATCACATTCGGCCAAGAGTAGTGGTATGGGTAAGTGAAGTGCAATGATATGTTATTTGATCCATAATGCGTTTGTGACATGATACTAATTGTTGCAGCATGATATTGTAATCAACTGAATCACTTGGTGGTGTGAGTGCATAATCGACCAAGCTTGAAACAAGTGCTCAAGAATAGTTGTTTAATCATATGGGATGCAAGTTAGCCCATACAGTGTAAGAATAAATGATGGAATTGTGATTAGATGATGTAAGATATATATATATATATATATACACACATATAAGTGGTGTGCTAATACTACCTAATGAAGGCATAGTAGCCCATGTGGTGCAAGTGATATATATATGTATAAGTGAATGAATGGTGATGAGAATAGTGTATGGCTATTGTTTATATTTTGTTGATGCAAGGTTGGGTAATAAGATAATCTAGCCTAGCCTTATTGCAGTGATTTTAGTGATATTGAAGTGATTGAGATAGTTGAGGATGTTGTGCATATAACACATTTTCATAAGGTCTTAAAGTGTTTAATAAGCCATGCCTTTATTTCATATTGCATACTTGTGCATAGCATGATAGTGATGAGATTTTCAAGCTTGTATAGATTTATATCTGCATGTATAAAAGCTTTGAAATCTTACTTAATGAATGTCTTGAAATATAGTGGACATATGGCATCATTGAATACATATAATGTTTTTGGATAAAACTTACTTTCGCTTTTATATCCACAATGTTAGTGAATTTTAAAACATGTAAAGAAACTATTTTACAACACATAGGCACTAACAATGTAAATTAAACCGATACAACAAAATGAGAATAGCCTCAGTATTATTTACTCCTATATAGGCATATTGGTTTGTTTGACAATAGTCGTTGACAGGTTCTGGTCTAGTTAATCACTAGGACTGGAGATAGCGAATGTGAGACCCTATGTATGTATAACTTTGTTTTATGTTAATGGAATTATAAGACATGATTTTTTTTGGATCATGTAAATGTGAATGTATTGCAATGGGATAAATGAGTGTCAAGATACCAGCAAAGGATAAATAAGGGCCGAAGTGGCCACAAATTAAACGAATGAAACTTTAAGAATTTGGATTGAAGATAAGGAATGAAAACACAAAATAATAATGCATGGACTATAAATTCTATGTATTCTTTATGGATTCAAGCAATACACACAAGTCATACCATATATGAATCACAGGAAATGAGTCTTTCCATGCTCTAAGTGGGATTAAAATGCAAAATGAGTATTGGAGTTATGAAATAGAACTTGACCCTTGAAAATCTGGAAAAATACAGCAGGAAATGCCCTAAATGAAGGCTAGATCGATCTCCTATCCAAGGCAGATCGATCCCTTGTGCAAGCAGAGCAATTCCAAGTGAATCTGACAAGGCCATATCGATCTCCCAATTGTGCATATCGACCTCCCCAATGAGCAGATCGATCTGCATTAGCCTCTGCTTAGCAGAGATTGATCCCCTCTTAAGTGCAGATTAATCCCCATTTGATTTTGTCAAGAGCATATCGATCTCTCCCCATGAGCAGATCAATCTCCTTAAGCTTCTGCCAAGCCAAGATCGATCTCTCCCCAATGAGAAGATCGATCTCTCCCATTTCAAACCTGAGAATTCGATGGCTAAAACCAAAGGAAGATCGATCTTTTCACCCTAGTAGATCTATCTCATCACTCTCAATCTATAAAAACCTATGATAGCCCAGAAGCGCGGAAAAATAGGGCTAATTTAAAATTTTTCTTAAAACAAAACTAATAACTCTGGGTGTATTCCTGTGCAGTGTCATGTGCTCACTTACGTTTTAACACTAGTCATTATACCCAAGATCATACAACTCATACTTAATGAAGTCAATTACATGATATCCCAAAAAAAATCAACCCGTAAGTCTCAAATCATTTCTTTCATATCAACCTAATTACATCCCAAAATACTCATTACAAGTGTCTGTATTACAACATTGTCTGGATACAAAATGAACTGAATTATACCTTATGCGTGTAAAAGCGATAGCCTGGGGAGATCTTGTCCACCAGCCTATATCACGTACGCGACATGCACTATCTCGGTTACTTCAAATAATCTGGAGGGGGAGGAAAAAGGGTGAGCTCTCAAAACGCTCAGTAAGGAGGATAAGGGAAGTTATAGAAATCATCATCACGAGCACAATATGATAGAAATAATGAGCATGCAAGTTGTTATAGAAATAACTGTGTAAAACAATGGCATTAGCATAAAGCACGTGATAAAAATCACCAATCACATTATATCAAATCTCATAGCATGATATAAATCGCAGTTGTAAAATCACATCATCATCACATAAATCGAGACTAGGCATTTATAAAACTCATATGAAATCAACGTCATGGCACATCACAACGATTGAACTCGTCCCCTAGGTCGACATCCCCAATCGAGGGATTTCGTTGACAATAATACACACATGGCCTGGTTCATAGTAGACTTGATCAGAGCCGTACAGCCGTCGGTCTTACATGCTATCACAACACAGCCCGATCTTACATGCTATCAAAGCAAAGCTACCCATCGGTACCGCAGAGCGGAGTCATCTCACCCTACTAGAACGAAGGTGTTGGTTTTACATGCTACTGAGCATGGCCCGACCTTACATGCTACAAGAGCAAAGCCCGATGTGCATCTTATGACAAGCCTTAGTCTCAGTAAAAATCGTTTTGCCTTCACGTAGAGCTCTTAGTGGTTATCACAAAACCTATTTCGGTTGTAACACATTGTGTTCACATTTACACAAAACTCATCAAATCGAGCTCAAACCGGCAAAACACTCACACAGTTAAAACATGCCATTGTTGTATATAAATCATTTTACCTTTACGTAGAGCTCATGGTGGTTATCACAAAAATCCATTTTTGATATAAACCATATGTGTTCACAATTACACAAATCACATCAGAAATCGAGCTCAAACCGGTAAAACACTCACACATTTATCAACCCATCAAATCATCTCATAAAACATGCTCATTCATCAAACTCTTTTTCATGCTTTTAAAACATTTTCATTCACTAGAAAACTCACAAGTACAAATGGTTTATTTCCCTTACCTCTTGCACCTTGCGTGGTACAATATCCTCAGCTCTCAGACTAGCCTCGTTTCCCGCGTTGGATTCTCGAGCTGTCCACACACATCATTAAATTATCAATATACCTCATTTTCATTTTCCATCTCTTTCTCTTACTCATTCTAACTCAACATTTTGGTTAACTCATAACTATCACAAAACATCCATATTAAATTTTCTAACTAAACCCATTAGTTGGTTTCATCATGCTTTAAACATCTCTAACCAAATGTCTAAACATATATGTGCATTTATTCACAAATATACCCAATGATAATGCTTAAACCAAGGATCTTGTGAGCTTACCTAGCTTGTCCTCTCTTAACCAATTGTAGAACACTTGTCTCTTCCCTTTGCTCAAGCCCATCTTTGATTTTCTAGTATGTTGTTCTCCTTGCCAAGAGGAATAACTTTGTCTCTTGTCCATTTGTCTAATTTCATCTAGAATAGGGTGAATCTTAGAGAGAGAAAGCTTGATTTGGGTGAAAATAGTGAAGATTTGGGTTACAGAGAGAGAAAAGCTCGGTTTCAGGCAAAAATCTCGTGATCCTTATATAGACAGGGCTTATGAGATCGATCTGGTATTGAAAGAGATCGATCTTCACTCGATTCAACAGCTCCAAACTGTTCCCTCAACAACTACAAGATTGATCTGGTTGAGGGTGGAGATCGATCTGCTCTTCATAAGAAAACTAAGTGGAGATCGATCTGGCTTTGAATTGGGGATCGATCTCTTCCAAGTCAAGAGTTAAGGAAATTGATCTGCTTGTATTAAGGATCGATCTCTTCATTTATAGAATGCTTAGCAGATCGATCTGGCCCCATTGAAGATCGATTTGCCCTATTCTATTGCTCAAATAAGAGCATTTTTGGCTCTTTCAGATCGATCTTTCCTTCAATGAGATCGATCTGGCATTCATATTTTCTAGATTTTGCTGCAGTTTTCTGCAGTAACTCACACCAAACATCCTTAACTTGCTGTCATAGCCAGTTTCTCATCTAACCACCTTTAAGACTTGAAAATGACATCCATTCATACTTTATACATAATGAAACTTGTACGTACATCAATATATCATAATTACATTCTCACTTAGCAAAACTCATAAAAATTACAGTTCTCACAAAACCCCATGGCAAAACCCTCTTTCTTCAACAAACCAACACATTTCTTCCATTTTTACCAAAAATACCAAGCTTTCTCTCTCTAAAATGCACCATTTTCCATAAAGATTTGAGAAAAAACTATTAGAGCAAAGTTGTTCATTGTGAGAAGAAGAACAACATAGCTTGGAGCCAACATTTCATTTTTTGGATTGAAAGAGCTAATGAGTCTTCAAAACTTGGAAAAGAAGAAAGTCAAGCTAGGTGAGTTTCTAATACACCAACTCTAAGTATATTTATCTAGTTGTTGTTATGAGTAGATTGGTGTATGTATGGATTATTGAAAGTACCTAGAATGTAATGGAACAAGTATAACCTAGAATGGGTTTAGTGTGAGAAAATAGAATGTGGTTGATTAGATGATAAAAAGGATTGTATCAAGTTGTTAGTGGAGTGATATGCATGATTTTAAGATGATTGGATGAAGCCACATTGTAAAATTAGTCAAGTGATAAAAATGTGCATAAATGATGTTGTAAAGAATGCATAAATGATGGAAGATTATGGATAAACATTTAGGCCAAGTATTTGATGAACTACCAAGTGTGTTGCTATCTAGATTGACTAGAAATGGTATAATGATGAGTAAATGAGATAATAGGCCAAAATTTGATGAAATAGGCTCGATGTGATGTACTGATTAGTTGCAGTCATAAACATGAGTTATCAGTATTGACTCATAAGGTTGATGAATGTTTGCAGCTCTCGAGGATATATCTAGAGTAAGTTGAGCCGATCGTAAAAAATGGGATAGGAAAGAAGGAAGAGTTGCTTCCAAGAGAATCGAGGTAAGGGAATTGTGTTAGCCCTAGGGATATCTATATGCCTTTCGGGGTCATGGGTGATTTCTTAACATATCTAAGGGTCTTAGGATTAAATGGATGTTTGAAGGGCAAAGAATTGGGTATTTGAGAAATGTGCATTAAAAGCAAGAGCATGATGCTTTTGAATCTTTTTATTGCTTTTTAGCAAGTAATTGGTAGGTTGGCTAGCATTTGAGATGATTTGCACAAAAAAAAAAATAGCGTGATTTGGTTTTATAACCATGTTTTGCAAATAATGAGCCACTTACATGAATTTTGTGGAAACGAAATGTGCTAGAGCACTGCTCGCATGAGATTTGACGTGTTTTATACATGTATTAGTGCTGGAGCAATGCTCGCACTAGAGTTTTACATTGATTTTATGACATTGTGCTGGAGCCTAGCTCGCACTAGTTTTCATACGAGTTTTGACATGGTGCTGGAGCATAGCTCGCATTATATCTCCACTATACTTGTTGTTATGCTAGAGATTACTCGTACGTGGTTTTATGACATGTTGGCAGCCATGTTGGGAGCTTCGGGTAGGCTGTGTGCCACATCGATTAAATAGGCTCGCATGTGCGTATTGAGATGTGGTAGGATATGTTGTGATGATATGGGTCAACGGAGTACGTTGTACCATGCATATAGCATGGAGTACGTTGTGCCATGTATGAATATTTCATATATATCTTCTTCAGGCGATGGATATTCTGCTATGTACCGGCGGGTTGGACGTGACTCACCTCCTGTGCGGAAGCAAACAAAGGTGATACCCCTCACACTAGGATCCGTGTAGCTTGGGATCACAGAGGATATGACCATAGTTCTAGTTATTACCCTTATTGATATTATATGCCTATCTCACATGTCTATTGTTGAATGAGAAATCCATGTTTTGAAATGTGTTTGTGAGTCAGGATAGTCCATAGGAGGGGCTGAGTCCTGACAAGTGTTGATTTTGTATCGGTTTGTGTTGAGATTTGAAATGCTTGATAAGTGCACTTTGCATGATAATTTACCATGCCTTGATTTTGATTTACGCATGATGATTTTCCATGCTATGTTTTGAAAACTGTGCACTATATTTAAATAGCATGAATTGCTTTACATGTCATAAACATAAGCATGAGCATACATTTTGGAATATGACAAATAAATGTGTGATTTAAGCATGGCATCATGACCTCGTAGATAGTATAGTTATCTACCTGCTCGCATGATTGCCTTACTGAACGCGTGGTTTGCTCACCCCCTTATTTCCCCTCTACAGAGCACTTACAATAGATAGAGAGCGACTGAGGATTGGATTTTAGTGTCCACTACATCCCATCACACAAGGTATACACATTTGTCTAGTTCTTGTATCTAGACATGTCAAAGCACAGTAATATATTTGAATGTAATTTTAGGGATGTAAAGGACTGTAAACACATGTAAACAGTAACTCTGATGTAGATATAAAAGTCCTTACATTTAAATGAATTATAAATTGAAATGATTTGATTAGATCAGATTGATATCGGTACACAACCCAACTGTTGGTGGTGTAGTTGTTCACGATCAAGTAAAGTAAAGGTAAAGATCGAACAGTAAATAATGGATCAAATAATAAATAAGAAAAATGAAAAAAATTGTAGTGGATTTTCGGTGGATTGAGGGTCGTGACAGAGGTTGTATCAGAGCTGAGTTGGTCTGATATGTGTCGATATCAAAAATTTATGAAAATTACATCCTTGTGTTACTGTGCTTGTTTAGATATAATTATGTATATCGAGATGGGTTTGACTAAGAAATGATTGTGCATATAGGAATTTTGGCATAATGCCTAATACCAGTCGGGGTAGAGAGGCGAGAGCACTAGCTAGACGCTAGAGGGGTAGGCTTGGGGGCCGTACTAAGCCATTACCACATGAGACTTAGGAAGAGGTAGAGGTGGAGGCTGATGTTGAGCATGCTCTACAGGGTCTGACAGAGAGACCGGAGAGTACTAAGGCATGCTTCGCGAGGATAGAGCAGAGCTTAGAGATGATTATGGAGTTGATTGCCCAATCGTTGCCTGGAGTTGGGGGCGGGAAAGAGCCAGCTGCACAGGGTGATGATGATGAACCGATTGTTACTCTTGAGATGCCTGCACAGCCAGCCCAAGAACCTCAGACTACAGATACTCCCACACCCTCACCATTACAGGAAACACCTTCTACTATTGCTCCACCACAGAGAAGTAGAGATTGGGGTTATGGATATGACTTGGATAGACTACGACAGTTTCAAAAGTTTGGACCACCATTTCAGTGGAGTTAAAGACCCAGTAGTTGCAGAGGACTGGGTGAATGAGATTGAGAAACTATATGGGTTCTTTTAGTGTACTACTACTAAGATGGTAGCGTTTGCCGCATTCATGCTGAAGTGATCAACAGAGCATTGGTGGAAGTCCACTCGACCGATTTTGAGAGCCTAACATACAGAGATCGATTGAGATGTATTTTTGAAGGCCTTCTGGAGGTAATATGTTCCAGATACTGCGTAGCGGAGGCTGCAAATGGAATTTTTAGATTTGACCCAGGGGAGCAGATCAGTGAATGAGTATGAGATGAAATTCATCTCCCTGGGTAGGTATGATCCTGATACGATGGACAGTGAGGTCAAGAAGGTCTGAAAGTTTATGGATAGATTAAGACCAGCCATCAGGTCTCGATTGATTCCCTTTGACATACCGGCCTATGATGAGGCAGTGCACAGGGCACAGTTGTGTGAACAAGACATCGAATGAGTTGCCTCAGAGTATGGAAGGGTTGGTAGAGTGAGGGACAGAGATAGGAAGAGACCCACAGTGGATAGAAGCTTCAACTACAGAGGAAGTAAAAGATTTTCTAGGAAGAGGCTGAGGATTGAGGAGATTCGGGAGAGGACAGTTAAGCCTTCAGTGTATCTGGCCATAGCTCCAGTAAAAGGAATAGTGATTGGAGGGCCACGACCTACTACGAAATAGTGCAGTAAGTGCGGTAGGTACCATGGGACTTGGCCATGTTATGGATCTCCTGTAGTGTGTTTTCGATGTGGAAAACCAGGGCATGTGATCAGAAATTGCCCAGAGATGACTTAGAGTGCCCCACAAAAGGGCAAGGAGTCGGAGAGAGATCATGTTGATATCTTACTCCGAGACGAAAGGCGATAACTAAAGAGAAAGGAAAACAGTGATTGGAAAAGGGTGAGTACATGCCTTAGACCAGGATACTGCAGATCAGTCGTCAGGTGTGGTGAAAGGTACCATCTTAATCTTTGATCTTGAAGCTTATTTTTTTATAGATCCTGGTGCCACACATTCATTTGTATCACCTGCATTTGCATGTAAATTGTTTAAGTATGTGAAGCTTGCCCCGTTGAGTAGGAGGATCATGATAAGCACTCCCATGAATAATAGTGAGCTAGTGGAGTATGTATTTAGAGATTGTAAGTTGAAAGTAGGAGAAAAGGAAATGAAAGCCGACCTCATTTTAATGTATATGAGAGATTTCGATGTAATCCTAGGAATGGATTGGTTGGTTGCCAATTGTGCTGTAGTGGATTTTTTTCTAAGACGGTAACATTTCCAAGGGTAGATAGCGTTACCGTAAGTTTCCCCGAGAAATGTAATGTAAAACCCCCTTGAAAAGTAAAGAAAGCAATTGTGGTTGTGAGTGAAATACATGAATTTCGGTACTGATTTAATGATTGATATTTTGAATGGTTATATGGCGTACGTGGTTAAGGCGGATAAGGCATGCCCGAAATTGCGAGACATCTCAGTGGTAAGGCAATTTTCAGATGTCTTTTCGGATGATTTGCCAAGGTTACCGTCGGATAGAGATATGGAGTTTTGTATAGATTTAGCACCTGGTACAGAGCCGATATCCAAGCCACTGTACAGAATGGCTCCAATTGAATTGGAGGAACTAAAGAAGCAGTTATAGGAGTTGTTGGATAAGGGGTTCATCAGACCGAGTGTATCACCTTGGGGAGCACCAGTCCTATTTGTAAGGAAGAAGGATGGAAGCCTCCCACTGTGTATTGAGTACAAGTTATTGAATAAGGCGACCATTAAGAATAAGTACCCCCTTCCATGCATCAATGACTTGTTAGATCAGCTTCGGGGAGCGCAGGTCTTTTCTAAGATAGATTTGAGATCTGGGTACCTTCAGTTGATAATTCGGGATGGAGATGTACCCAAGATAACTTTTCGCACCCGGTATGGTCATTTTGAGTTTATGGTTATGCCATTCGGGTTAACGAATGCTCCCGCAGCTTTTATTTCGTTGATGAATGAGGTGTTTCACCAGTATTTAGATCGGTTTGTTATTGTATTCATCATGATATTTTGGTATATTTAAGATCTAGAGAGGAGCATGAGCAGCACCTAAGGATAGTGCTACAGACCCTCTAAGAGACAAAGTTATACGCTAAACTTAGTAAGTGTGATTTTTGGCTAGAGCAGATCTCGTTTTTGGGTCATATTGTATCGAATGATGGTGTGTCTGTGGACCCATCCAAGATTGAAGCAGTGGTTCAGTGGCAGAGACCCCAGACAGTCACAGAAATTAAGAGTTTCATGGGTTTAGCTGAATATTATCGACGATTTGTGGAGGGATTCTTGAGATTAGCTGCTCTATTGACACGTCTTACGAGAAAGAATGTTGACTTTGTGTGAGACGATAAATGTGAGAAAAGTTTTCAAGAGTTAAAGCGGATATTGACCACAGCTCCGATTCTCACCATTTCTACTAGCTCAGGAGGTTTTTCTGTATATACAGATGCTTCGTACTAAGGACTGGGCTGTGTACTGATGCAAGATGGGAAGGTAGTAGCCTATGGATCGAGATAGTTGAAGGATCATGAGAGGAACTACTCGACCCACGATTTAGAGTTGTCGGTCGTGGTATTTGCTTTGAAAATATGACGCCATTATCTTTTTGGTGATAAATTTCAAGTATTTACTGACCACAAGAGCATTAAGTATCTGTTCTCACAGAAGAAGTTAAACATGAGACAGAGGCAGTGGCTTGAGCTTCTGAAGGACTATGATTACGAGATCCTATACCACCTAGGTAAAGCAAATGTAGTAGCAGATGCATTGAGCAGAAAACACCTCAAGTTGGTATCGTATATGATGATTAGGGAACACGAGCTATTGGAACAGTTCGCGAGCCTCAGTTTGGACATGACCCCACCTGATGCTAATAGTGGCTTTATGGTAGCTAGCCTGCGGTTGGAACCTGATATGGTAGATCATATCCGACAAGCTCAGCAAATTGATCAGCAGTGCAGTCATATTATCAGGCAGATACAGAAGGGTACAGAGATTGATTTTGAATTAAGTTCAGATGGTTTGTTGAGGTTAAGGGTAGATATGTGTTCCTAATTATTTAGAGATCAGGAGATTGATTTTATCAGAGGCTCATTCGACAAAGTATACATTGCATCCGGGAAGTAACAAGATGTATCGAATCTTCGGAGAGTGTATTGGTGGTCAGGGATGAAAAGAGATGTTGTTGAATTTGTGACAAAGTGTCTCATCTGTAAGCAGGTGAATGTAAAGCATTAGAAGCCTACAGGGCTATTGCAATCTTTACCTATACCGACTTGGAAATGAGAGCATATCACTATGGACTTTGTGATGGGTTTACTTAGGACCCGCAGGAATCATGATGCGATTTGGGTGATAGTAGGCAGATTGATGAAGTCGACACACTTCCTAGCTACGAGAGCCACTGATACCCTGAGTACATTGGCGGAACTATATGTACTCGAGATAGTGAGGTTGCTTGGTATTCTAGTGAGCGTTGTTTCTGATAGGGTTGCCCATACAGACCTTGGAGGACATGTTGAGAGCGTGTGCATTGGATTTTGGAGGCTCCTGGGATGACCATTTACCACTCGCAGAGTTTACCTACAATAATAGTTATCCTTCGAGTATTGGGATGACATCATATGAGGCCTTGTATGGCCGTAGATGTCGTTCCCCTATTAGATGGGAAGAGGTTGGTGACTAACTGATATTTGCTCCCAACTTAGTGAGACAAGCCTCTGAGGATGTTCAGTTAATTTGTGAGAGGTTACGGACAGCTCAGAGGAGACAAAAGAGTTATGCTGACAAAAGACAGAGACCATTGGAATTCACAGTGGGTGAATCGATGTTTTTGCGAGTTTCTTCTTCTAAGGGTATAACGAGGTTTGAAAAGAAAGGAAAGCTAAGTCCTCGTTACATTAGACCCTTTGAGATATTGGATAGAGTGAGAGATAAGGCCTATAGGCTAGCATTGCCACCTCAGCTAGCATTACCACCTCAGCTAGCAGGCGTTCATAACGTCTTCCACATCTTTATGTTACGAAAGTACCACCCGGATCCGGCACATGTGATAAGATATGAGCTATTGGAGCTCAACGAGAGCATGTCGTATGTTAAGAAGCTGATTCAAATATTGGATAGAAAGGAGACAGTGTTGAGATTGAAGACGATCCCCTTAGTGAAAGTCCTTTGGTAGCACCATACTGCGGAAGAAGCTACATGGGAGTTGGAGAGTTTGATGCGGGAGAAGTATCCTGAGTTGTTCACGGATTGAATTGGTTTCAATTTGGAGAACCAAATTTCCTTAAATGGGGGAGATTGTGAGACCCCATGTATGTATAACTTTGTTTTATTTTAATGGAATTATAAGACATATGATTTTTTTTTTTGGATTATGTAAATGTGAATGTATTGCAATGGGATAAATGAGTGTCAAGATATTAGTAAAGGATAGATAAGGGTCAAAGTAGCCACAAATTAAACAAATGGAACTTTAAGAATTTAGATTGAAGATAAGGAATGAAAACACAAAATAATAATGCATGAACTATGAATTCTATGTATTCTTTATGAATTCAAGCAATACACACAAGTCATATCGTATGTGAATCATACGAAATGAGTCTTTCCATGCTCTAAGTGGGATTAAAATGCAAAATGAGTATTGGAGTAATGACATAGGAATTTACCCTTGAAAAATCTAAAAAATTGTAGCAGGAAATGTCTCAGATGAAGGCCAGATCGATCTCCTATCCAAGGCAGATCGATCCATTATGCAAGCAGAGCAATTCCAAGTGAATCTGCCAAGGCCAGATCGATCTCCCCAATGAGCAGATCGATCTGCATTTACCTCTGCCTAGCAGAGATCGATCCCTTCTTAAGTGCAGATTGATTCCCATTTGATTTTTTCAAGAGCAGATCGATCTCCACAAGCTTCTGCCAAGCAAGGATCGATCTCTCCCTAATGAGCAAATCGATCTCTTCCATTTCAAACTTGAGAATTCGATGGCTAAAACCAAAGGAAGATCGATCTTTTCACCCTAGCAGATCGATCTCATCACTCTCAATCTATAAAAACCCCATAATAAAACCCTCTTTCTTCAACAAACCAACACACCTCTTCCATTTTTACCCAAAATACCAAGCTTTCTCTCTCTAGAATGCACCATTTTCCATAAAGATTTGAGAAAAAGCTATTAGAGCAAAATTGTTCATTGTGAGAAGAAGAACAACATAGCTTGGAGCCAACATTTCATTTGTTGCATTGAAAGAGTTAAAGAGTCTTCAAAACTTGGAAAAGAAGAAAGTCAAGCTAGGTGAGTTTCTAATACACTAATTCTAAATATATTTATCTAGTTGTTGTTATAAGTAGATTTGTGTATGTATGGATTATTGAAACTACCTAGAATGTAATGGAATAAGTATAACCTAGAATGGGTTTAGTGTGAGAAAATAGAATGTGGTTGATTAGCTGATAAAACGGATTATATCAAGTTATTAGTGGAGTGATGTTCATGATTTTGAGATGATTAGATGAAACCACATTGTAAAATTAGTCAAGTGATAAAAAATGTGCATAAATGATGTTGTAGAGAATGCATAAATGATGGAAGATTATGGATAAACATTTAGGCCAAGTATTTGATGAACTACCAAGTGTGTTGTTATCTAGATTGACTAGAAATGGTATAATGATGGCTAAATGAGATAAGAGGCCAAAATTTGATGAAATAGGCTCGATGTGATATACTGATTAGTTAAAGTCATAAACATGAGTTATCAATATTGACTCATAAGGTTGATGAATGTTTACAGCTCCCGAGGATATAACCGGAGCAAGTTGACCCGATTGTGAAAAGCGGGATAGGAAGGAAGGAAAAGTTGCTTCCAAGAGAATCGAGGTAAGGGAATTGTGTTAGCCCTAGGGATATCTGTACGTCTTTCGGGCGCATTGGTGATTTCTTAACATATCTAAGGGTCTTAGGATGAAATGGATGTTTGAAGGGAAAAGAATTAGGTTTTTGAGAAATGTGCATTAAAAGCAAGAGCATGATGCTTTTGAATCATTTTATTACTTTTTAGCATGTAATTGGTAGGTTGGCTAGCATTTGAGATGATTTGCACAAAAAATAGCCTGATTTGGTTTTATAACCATGTTTTCTAAAGAATGAGCCACTTATATGAGTTTTGTGGAAACGAAACGTGCTAGAGCGCTGCTCGCATGAGATTTGACGTGTTTTATACATGCATTAGTGCTAGAGTAATGCTCGCCCTAGAGTTTTATATGGATTTTATGACATTATGCTGGAGCCTAGCTCACACTAGTTTTCATACGAGTTTTGACTTGGTGTTGGAGCATAGCTCCCACCAGAAGTCCACTATACTTGTTGCCGTGCTAGAGATTATTCGCATGTGATTTTATGACATGTTGGGAGCCGTGCTGGCAACTTTGGGTAGGCTGTGTGCCACGTCGATTAAATAGTCTCGGATTGAGATATGGCAGGATATGTTGTGATGATATGGGTCCACGGAGTACATTATACCGTGCATATAGCATGGAGTACGTTGTACCGTGTATGAATATTTCATATATACCATCTTCGGGCAATGGATATTCTACTATGGACCGACAGGTTGGACGTGACCCACCTCCCGTGCTGAAACAGACAAAGGTGATACCCCGCACACTAGGATCCATGTAGCCTGGTATCACAGAGGATATGGCCATAGTCCTAGTTATGACCCTTATTGATATTATATGCTTATCTCACATGTCTATTGTTGAATGAGAAATCCATGTTTTGAAATATGTTTATGGGTCAGGGGCTGAGTCCTGACAAGTGATTATTTTGTATCAGTTTGTGTTGAGATTTGAAATGCTTGATAAGTGCACTTTGCACGATGATTTACCATGCCTTGATTTTAATTTACGCATGATGATTTTTCATGCTATGTTTTAAGAACTGTGCACTGTATTTAAATGGCATGAATTGCTTTACATGTCATGAACATAAGCATGAGCATACATTTTGGAATATGAAAAATAAATGTGTGATTTAAGCATGGCATCATAACCACGTAGATAGTACAGTTATCTACCTGCTAGCATGATTGCCTTACGGAGCACGTGGTTTGCTCACCCCCTTATTTCCCCCCTCTACATAGCACTTACAGTAGATAGAGAGCGACTAAGGATTGGATTTTGGTGTCCGCTGCATCCCATCACATGAGGTATACACATTTGTATAGTTTTTGTATCTAGACATGTCAAAGCACAGTAATATCTTTGAATGTAATTTTGGGGATGTAAAGGATTGTAAACACATGTAAACAGCAACTCTAATGTAGAAATACAAGTGTTTACGTTTAAATGAATTATAAATTGAAATGATTTGATCGGATGAGATTGACATCGATACACAACCCAACTGTTGGTGGTGTAGCTATTCACGATCAGGTAAAGTAAAGGTAAAGATCGAACAATAAATAATGGCTCAAATAATAAACAAGAAAAATGAAAAAAATTGTAGTGGATTTTCAGTGGATTGAGGGTCGTGACAGGGAATCTATAGTTATATGTAAAACCCTAGTTTTTTAGGTATTCATTCGCTTACTAATAGTTACAGTGGGATGAGGCTTTACTGGTAAGCAGGGAGTCATGCCTAATTTTAATAGTGTAATCATTTTATCGAATGATGTTTATCATCAGTGTAATCATTTTATCGAACAATGTTTATTGTCAATGTAATCATATTATAGAATAGTGTATCATTTTATTGTAAGTGAAACGTTTATCGAATAGTGCATTGTCTTATTGTAAAATGTAATGTTTATTGAAAAGTGCATTGTTTTATCGTACAGTGTAATGTTTATTGAAAGTGCATTGATTTAACATGTAGTGCAATGTTGGTGTAAGTGCATTAGTTTAGCATACATCGCATTGTTTTACAGCATCGGATATTCATGACATGATTTTCATACATCATGCTAGGATATAATGACAATGGAATATATATATATATATATAGTGCATTGTTTTATCGTACAGTGTAATGTTTATTGAAAGTGCATTGATTTAACATGTAGTGCAATGTTGGTGTAAGTGCATTAGTTTAGCATACATCGCATTGTTTCTCAGCATCGGATATTCATGACATGATTTTCATACATTATGCTAGGATTTAATGACAATGGAATATATACACATATATATATATATATATATAGATATATATATATATATATATAGAGAGAGAGAGAGAGAGAGAGGACCGGTTATCTTGAGATCAGGTCAATAAGGATATGAGGTACTTCAAAGTATTCTTCCAAGTAATACCCTAAAAGACCTTGATAGCATCACATTGTTTTTGTGTTTAAGTGAATCAAAGAAATATAGAATATCAATATATATATATATTTATATAGAGGACCGGTTGTCTTGAGATCAGGTCAATAAGGATATGACGTACTTCAAAGTATTCTTCCAAGTAATACCCTAAAAGACCTTTATAGCATCACAATGTTTTTGTGTTTAAGTGAATCAAAGAAATATAGAATATCAAAAAATAAAAATGTTTCGTGAATAGTGCATATCAAATTTATAATGTCAAACTTATACAAGTTCGTTGTATTCGTGCATTATAGAACAATATACAAGATGTTACTAACTTTGGTCTCGTATGGTTAACTTACTAAGCTTTAACTCACTCCTCCACTGTTTTCCATTTTAGGGTAAGTTGAGATTGTACAATTACAGATTACCGTATCCAACTTCACAATTTCGAGCCTCGAAGCACTCGGAGTAATCATTCGGTATATATGTTATATGCGTAAATGCTTAATTTTCTAGGCAATTTTCTGGCAGTACTGTAGGTCGGGATGTGTATAAGCTTAATATAATCTTATGTTACAAAAATTATCAAATTTGGGGATGTAAATAAATTTTTATTGCTTAGTGTGCCCAAACTGATAAAAGTTGGATTATTTCATAAGTATATATTTTGGAGGGGTAATCGAATTCTATTTTCTACAGTTTTTGGTAGCTTGATAGATAATAGGGTTAACTATAAGAATAAATAATTGAAATGTGCATTGGACTTCTTCTAGCTGGTGAATAAATTTTCTATCCTAAATGCCGTTATTGATATAAAGTCGACATTGAATGAAATGTGAAACATGAAGTTACCAGATGTTTCTGTGCTTGAGAATTGATCAGGGTCCTTAGGTAAGGCACCTTAAATTGTAATAAGTAGCCAGTTGCTTGATTTATCAGATTACATTGCTCACTTGACAAACCTAGTGTTAAGAAAAAAGAAGTTAACTCGTACTTCAGAATTCTGCATTAAGTGATTGTTCTATCGCGTCCTCTGAGGCGTGACATCCACAACTTCTAAAAATGCATTTCAATATTCCAATTATTATTCAATCACATTCCAATAATATTCTCAAAATATCCCATCATTATTTAGAATTCAATATTCAAGCATATCCCAACAATTAAAAAAAAATGCTATATCAATAATACTCAATATTTCAACAACATCATATGTAAGACCTGTAAATTTCTATGTAATGTATATGATTATTTGATGTACAGACAAGTTACATTACATATGAATTACAATCAATAAATTTTTTTGAGTTCTAAGTATGAATGGATTGATAAGTGAGTGTTTAAGTGATTAAGTATGAGTTTAAATGAGAAATTTACAGTAAAAAAGGTGCAGGATGAAGGCCAGATCAATCCCATGCAAGGAGAGATCGATCTTGTGGCCTGAAATATGCCATACCAAGCAGTCTGGAAGAGGGAGATCGATCCCTCACTCAAGCATATCGATCTCCATTAGTCTCGGGCTGGACCAGATCGATCTCCCCTTAAGGCCAGATTGGTATCCTAAGCTCTTTGCCTGAGACAGACCGATCCTGTTTCATTGAGCAGATTGATCCCATGCAACATGACAGATCGATCTCATGCATTTAATAGATCAATCTCATGCCTACAAAATGTCAAGAAAATTGAAGGATTCAAGAGGGCCAAATCGATCTCCACCCTATGCAGATCGATCTCATCAAGCTATTCCTATAAAAAGAGAGCAGTTGGATCTGCATTTTCACAGGAACAAATCATTTCCTTCCATTTTCAATCTTAAACCTAGCTTTCTCACTCTAAAATCATCCCATTCCTATAAAAGATTTAAGGAAATGCCATTAGAGCAAAGTTGTCCATTATAAAGAGAAGAACAACATAGTTTGAAATCAATACCTCATTGGTTGGATTGAAGGAGCAAGGAGTGTTCTTACTTGGAGCAAGAAAGAAATCAAGCTAGGTGAGTTTCTAACACTCCAACTCAAAGTACATTGTCTAGTTATTGATTGTGAGTAGATGGGTGCATGAATTTATGATAGAAACTACCTAGAATGTAGTGGAGCAAGTAAAACCTAGAAGGAGTCTAGTGTGAGAAAATGTGATATGGGTGAATTGATAATTAAGGGGTTGTACTAAGGTGATAGTGGGGTAATATGCATGATTTGAGATGATTGGATGAAGCTACATTGTAAAATTTGCCAAGTTATGAGAATAAGTATATAAGGTGTTTGACAAAATGTCATAGTGAAGTAAATGATGAACTAGAGGTGCCATGAGCTTAATATCGATTTAGTATGAATCAATGGATCTAAAAGAATCCAATAGGCTCTCGAGATATGGGTAGAGCGATTAAATGAAAGCCTTATAGGTGTTAATGAAAACTATAGGATGAGTCGACTGTAGTAAACGCAAAGATTGTGTTATATTGGACCCAATTGACGTGGAATATGATTTTGTGCAGTCTCAGAGATTTTGTTGGAGGCGAATCAAACCGCGCAATCAAGCAGCTTTAAGGAAGTGAAATCACTCGACATGATTCCAGGTAAGGGAATTCTATGAGTGTATAGAGATAGCTGCTCGTATTTTGTGGGTAAATATAGGGCTTTGCGAGATGCATGGTTATTTAAGAAAGTGATTGATGGTATGTGTGAATGACTACAAGTATTTTTGTATATGATTTGATTTTGAAGTGATTCTTATAAAAAGGGATAGTAAGGCTAATAATTGCATAAATCACACGTTTTGATGCTTTTACGAAAACACATTGCTTTGGTTTAAGAAAATGACGGATAGGCTGGCTAGTGATTTCTTGATTTTATGAGAAAGCACAAGTGAGGTGCTAACCTTGGTTTTTGAGAGTGTTTTGTTGAAGTAGAGCCACCTATCATATTTACGTGAGCTAAAATCGTGTTGGAGCTTAGCTCGCACCTTGATTTGAATTATGCTGATGTTTCATAAACCGTATTGGAGCTCCTGCTCGTACGTGGATTTCGATTGACTTTCTTATGCATATAACCGTACTGGAGCTATGCTCGTATGTGATTTCTTCATGATTTTATGCATAAAGTCTACTAGAATGTTGCTCGTACGAGGAGATTTATTGATGATGCCTGAATTGTGCTAGAGCTTAGCTCGCACAGGTTTTCACACTGTGGTATGTAAGATCCTTAAGCCTGACGGGGTGGGGAGGCTCTCTTACAGTAAGATCCTTAAGCCAACATCCTTAAGCCCGTTGGGGTGGAGAGGCTCTGTTCGGTGGGGAGGCTAACTTACATGAAAACGAAACGCTCCTACGTGCACTTGAGACTGTGTAGGTTTTGCATGGTATGAGGTAGATAAGACCTACGGCTAGCACCCCCAACCATGATATGGGTCTGTGGAGTATGTTGTATCATGTAGATCACATGGAGTATGTTGTACCGCATGGTTGAGATACTGATTTGAAATTTTGGTGAAAAACTAACCCACCTTCGTTCCAGCATGATTCCCTGCACACCGGGATCCGTGTGGTCCGAGATGATTATGACATAGTTGGGCAACATAGTCCTTGAGATATAGTAACCACCTGTCTCACATGATACCTTATGGTTTTATACACTGAGTGTGATTGTGTTATCTAGGGTAGACCTGAGGGAAGGGCCGAGCCTTGTGGGATTTTGTTTAAAGAAATTATATTCTATTAATGATGAGATTTGACGTGTTTTGAGAAAGTGATAAATCCTAAAGGATGTTTCGTATTGAATTTCCCTTTTCATGATGAGTTTTAATAACGATGAGCATGAGAGGTTTTACATGATGACTTTACCATGTTTTACATGCCTATTTCCATGTTTATAGTGCATGATATATGTATATACATGTGGCATAGTTTTGACGTTTTCTCATGCTCTAGATGATAAAGATTTTATGCATGACACTATAAGCATGTAGATAGGGTAGGTATCTATCATGCTTGTATTATTGCCTTACTGAGCGTGTGGTTGCTCATCCCTCTATTTTTCCCCTCTACAGAGCGCACATAGTAGCTCAATGAGGACTGAAGCGTTGTATTTGGACATCCACTGCACTCCATCGCCAAGAGGTATACACACAAGGATTATTTTTGGATCTAAACATGTAAAGGCACAGTAATCATTTTGAATTGTAATATGGGGGATATAAATGTTAGAAAATTTGTCATGTATAAACATGTTAGAAAATTTGTCATGTATAAACATGTGACTTAACTATCAAATGTATGACATTGTTTTTGATTAATTGGAAATGGATGGTAAATGATGATTATTATTGACTCACAACCGAACTGTTATTGGTGAGAGTTGTTCACGACCGGGTAAGGAAAATGAGAAATGCGAAAAATTTGTAGTGATTTTAGATGAAAATGATGAAAAGGGGTCATGACAGAGATTGGTATCAAAGCTAAGTTAGCCTGATGTGAGTCAATATTAATAAGTAGGAAAGTTACATCCCTATATTACTGTGCTTTTGTTTAGATATAACTGTTTATACTAAGATGGAATGAGACTAATAAATGGTTGTGAATACAGGAACTTAGGCATTATACATTTTACACGCCGAGGTAGAGGGGCGGGCACACGTGCTAGAGGCCGTAGAGGTAGGCCTGAGAGCCGTGCGGAGCCATAGATTGACCAGGCTCCATAAGACCTTGCTGAGAGATTAGGGGATACCGAGGCACGCTTCGCTAGGATAGAGCGGAGTATTGAGAGCCTCGTGGAGATAGTCACACAGGCATTGGGTGCTGGTGATAGACGAGGTCCCGTACCTCAGCCTACTACTACTAGACAGGTAGCTGTAGAGGCGGAGAGACCTTAGACTACGAAGACTGTTACTCCTCCAGCTCAGGATACCGTTTCTCCCTTCGCTCCACAGCCGAGCGACAGAGACCTAGGGTATGATTGCGAACTGAGTAGGCTATGCCAGTTTCTGGAGTTGAAACCTCCAGTATTCAAAGGGGTGAAGGACCCAGTTATTACTGAGGATTGGGTTTATGAGATAGAGAAGTTGTATAGGTTCTTAAGATGTACGTCAGCCGAGAAACTGGCCTTTGCAGTATTTATGCTGAAAGGTGAGGCAGAGCACTGATGGAGATCCACCAAATCTATTCTGAGGGCCCGACACTCCGAGATCACTTGGGAGATATTCTTGGAGGCCTTCAGGAGGTAATATATTCTAGCCATCGCACAGAGGAAATTGCAGATGGAGTTCATTAATTTGGTTCAGGGGAACCATTCTGTGGAGGAATATGAGTTGAGGTTCATGTCTTTGGGGAGGTACGACCCATATACGATGACTCAGAAGGTCTAAAAGTTTATGGATGGATTGAGATTAGCCATCCGGACTAAGTTAGCCCCATTTGACATTCATACTTATGAGGAGGCAGTGCATAGGGCACCGTTGTGTGAGTAGGACTTTAAGCAAAATGACTCCGAGCTTGGGAAGGTGGGTAACAAAAAGGACAGAGACCGGAAGAGATCCGGGTTGGATAAAGTGGCCAAGAGAGGAGGCCAAAAATTGTTTGAGAAGAGACCTAAGATTGGGGAGGTGCAAGAGAGAGTTGTTAAACCTCCTATGTACCCAGCTTTGACTGCATCGAGGGGTATGATCACTGGAGGACCACGACCTACTACTTAGCAGTGTAAGAGATGTGGCAGATTCCATGGAAGGCTTTGTCTGACGACCCCTATGCATGTTATAGATGTGGGAGGCCAGGGCATATTTCTAGGTATTATCTTAAGATGATTGAGACTGCCCCATAGAAGGGCAAGGAGCTAGAGAGAGCTCCAGTTGAGATAACTGCTCCGAGGAGGAGGGCTACAGCTGAGGAAAAAGGGAAACAGGCAGTCGGTGTTGGCAGAGGACGAGTGCACGCATTGGACTAGGACACAGCGGACGCATCGACGGATGTGATTAAAGGTACCATCCTAATTTTTTATTTAGAAGCATTAGTATTGTTTGATCCTAGTGCCACACATTCCTTCATATCGCCTCCCTTTGAACATAAATTGTTGAAGCATGTAAAACCCACACTGTTAGATAGGATGTTAATGATTTCCACAACAATGAATGATAGTCAATTGACTGAGCATGTATATAGGAATTGTAAGTTGAGGATAGGAGGAGAGGATATGGCAGCCGATTTAATGTTATTAAATACGAGTGATTTTGATGTAATCTTAGGAATGAATTGGTTGGCTGCAAATCATGTTGTTATGGATTGTCATGCTAAGACATTGATATTTTTAGAGATAGGTAATCTTGTTGTAAGTTTTGTCAAAAGGAAATGAAGAAGATGATTATTGTAAATTAAAAGAATATAAATTAATCCATATATTTGAGAGATGAATTTACTTATTAATTATGAATGTTAATATGGTGACTTGTGTTGCTAACGGTGGAAAGGATAATGTGAAGGGTTCATTGCCTACGTGGTTGACACAGATAAGGCACACCCAGAATTGAGAGACATTCTAATGTAGCAGAATTTTTTGATGTCTTTTCGTTCGAAATACCAGGGCTACCACCTGATAGGGAAATGGAGTTTTGTATAGAGTTAGCACCTGGTGCATAGCCGATATCGAAACCACCGTATAGAATGGCTCTGATTGAATTGGAGGAGCTAAAGAAGCAGTTGCAAGAATTACTAGAGAAGAGGTTTATTAGACCGAGCGTCTCACCTTGAGGAGTTCCGGTTCTGCTTGTAAAGAAGAAGGATGGAAGCCTCCGACTGTGTATAGATTACCGGTTGTTGAATAAGACCACCATTAAGAACAAGTACCCCTTTCCATGCATTGATGATTTGTTGGATCAGCTTCGGGGAGCACAGGTCTTCTCTAAGATAGATCTGCGATCTAAGTACCATCAGTTGAGGATACGGAGTGGAGATGTACCCAAGACAGCATTTCGTACCCGTTATGGCTACTACAAATTTTTGGTTATGCCATTCGGATTTACTAATGCCCCCACAACATTTATGGCATTGATGAATGATGTATTTAAGCCATACCTAAACAAGTTTGTGATTGTGTTTGTTGATGACATTTTGGTTTATTCCAAGTTCAGAGAAGATCATGAGCAGCATTTGAGGATAGTTCTGTAGACCCTTCGAGAGAAGGAGTTATATGCCAAACTCAGTAAGTGTAACTTTTGGTTAGAGCATATCTCATTTCTGGGCCATGTTGTGTATAAGGATGGGGTATCAGTGGACCCATCAAAGATCGAGGCAGTTGTACAGTGGGAACAACCCAAGACAGTTACTGAGATCAGAAGTTTTTTAGGATTGGCAGGTTATTATCGGAGATTTGTTGAGGGTTTCTCCAAACTAGCTGCTCAATTGACGCGCCTCACGTTGAAGGATGTTAAGTTTGTGTAGGGTGAGGCATGCGAGAGGGGTTTTCAGGAGCTTAAGCGTCGGTTGACCACTGCTTAGATTCTCACCATTCCTACCAGCTCAAGAGGTTTCTCTGTGTATACGGATGAATCACACCAGGGACTAGGCTGCGTACTTATGTAGGATGGAAAGGTAGTTGCCTTTGGATCCAAACAGTTAAAGGATCACGAGAGGAACTATCTGACTCATGATTTAGAATTGGCGGCCGTAGTGTTTGCATTGAAGATATAGCGCCACTATCTCTTTAGTGAGAAATTTCAGGTATATACGGATCATAAGAGCCTTAAGTATCTGTTTACGGATCATAAGAGCCTTAAGTATCTGTTTTCGCAAAAAGAGCTAAATATGAGACAGAGAAAATGGCTCAAACTCTTGAAAGATTATGATTGTGAGATCATGTACTACTGGGTAAGGTGAATGTACTTGTGGATGCCTTGAGCAGGAAGAACCTCAGGTTGGTGTCTTATATGATGGTTCAGAAACACGATTTGTTTGAGCAATTTGCGAACCTTAGTTTGGATGTAACCCCACCTAATTCAAAGAAACTAGATATTATGGCTAGTTTGAGATTAAAGCCAGAGTTGATTGGTTACATTCGACATGCTCAGCAAAGTGATCGACAGTGCATCGATTGGTTGAGTCAAGCTCAGACAGGTGTGGGTACTGATTTTGAGCGGGGTGTAGATGGATTATTGAGGTTTAGGGGTAGAGTATGTGTTCTTGAGGATTCAAAGATCAGGAGGTCAATTTTATCAGAGGCTCACTCATCGAAGTACATGATACATCTAAGAAGTACTATGATGTATCAAAACCTTCGGAGAGTTTATTGGTGGTTTGGAATGAAAAGAGATATTGCTGAATATGTCGCTAGATGTCTCACCTGTCAGCAAATGAAGGTAGAGCATCAGAAGCCTGCAGGGTTATTACAGCCTTTACCAATGCCGACATAGAAATGGGAGCATGTCACCATGGATTTTGTGATGGGATTACCGAGGACCCGTAGAGGTCATGATGCCATTTGGGTTATTGTGGATCGGTTGATGAAGTCAGCCCATTTCTTAGCTATGAGAGCTATTGATACTCTGAGTCAGTTGACGAACTTGTATGTTCAAGAGATAGTTCGATTACATGGTGTACCAGTGAGCGTTATTTTTGATTGGGATGCCCGCTTCACTTCCCATTTCTGGGAACGTTTTTAGGAAGCGATGGGGACCCAATTGGGTTTTAGCACCGCTTTTCATCCTCAGACAGATGGTCAGTCAGAGAGGACTATACAGACCCTGGAGGATATGTTGAGAGTGTGTGTGCTGGATTTTGGAGGCTCCTGGGATGATCACTTACCGTTAGCCGAGTTCACCTACAATAATAGCCATCATGTGAGTATCAGAATGGTACCATGTGAGGCACTGTATGGACGCAGATGTCGATCCCCTATTGGATGGGAAGAGGTTGATGACAGACAGATTTTTGCTCCCGATTTAGTGCAGCAGGCCTCTGAGAATTTCTGTTGATATGTGAGAGATTACGGACAGCTCAAAGTCGACAAAAGAGTTATGTTGATAGGAGACGGAGACCACTGGAGTTTGCTGTGGGTGAGTCGGTATTTTTGAGAGTTTCTCCCTCGAAAGGGATTATGAGGTTTGGTAAGAATGGAAAATTAAGGCCTCGATATATCGAACCCTTTGAGATTCTGGAGAGAAGGGGATATAAGGCTTATAGGTTGGCGTTGCCACCAGACTTAGCAAGTGTTCATAACGTCTTCCTCGTCTCTATGCTTCGGAAGTATCACCCGGACCCGACACATGTGATAAGATATGAGCCATTGGAGCTCAATGCGAGTAAGACGTATGTTGAGAAGCCGGTTTGGATATTGGATAGGAAGGAGAAGGTGCCGAAGTCGAAGATGATTCCCGTAGTGAAAGTTCTTTGGCAATATCATACTCTAGAGGAAGCTACATGGGAGTTAGAAAGTATGATGCAAGAGAAGTACTCGTGTTTTGTGAAAACATTCAAAACACGTAATATATGCAATTATTACTATCCCTTTTTATACATCCATCTAAAACCAAATCATCCAACATTCACAAATATCTGCATACCAAACAACTAATTTCTTAAACATTTATGCATTTCATAAACACCCTATATTCACCCACAAAATACGAGCAGCTACCTCTATATACTTACAAAATTCCCTTACCTAGAATCGTGATGCGTGATTCCACTTCCTTAGCACTGCTTACTCGTGCGTAGTTTGATTCGTCTCAAACGAACTCTCTGGAACTGCACATAAACGTATTTCACAACATTTCAGTCCATTACATCACAACTCTTGCGTTTACTATAGTCAATTCGACCTATAGTTTCTATTAACTCTCATAAGGCCTATTAACTCATTCCAAATCGATATTAAATAGATATTAAGCTCATAGTGTTCATGTCCCATATATTTCCGCACTATGGCTTTTCCATCAAGACTACATGTGCTCATTTTCCTAATTCCAGTCAACCCACAATGTAGTTTCATTTACCCATTTCAAATCATCCAAATTACTCAAAGGACAACTTAACAATTCTTACAAATCACCAACTTATCCAATTTACACTTTCTCACACTAGACTTATTCCATTTTTTAGGTCATATTAGTTCTAATACTTCCTAGATGGTTTCAACTAACAATACTCACGCAAATCAACTCCAAGATCAATAAACAAACCAATGTGCTTGAGTTTGAGCATTAGAAACTTACCAATCTACTTTCTCTTCTTGCTTCAAAGGGGAAATGCTCCTTACTCCTTCAATACCAACAATGAGATTTTGGGTTTCAACTATGTTGTTCTTTTCCTCAAGATAAATAGCTTTGTGTCTAATGGCCTCCCTTTAAATCTTACTGAAAATGCGGTGATTTTAGAGAGAGAATCTAGGTTTTTGGGTTTAAAATGGAAAGGGATTGCTCAATCTCGAAAAAATGCAGATTTCAGCGCCCTTTTTATAGAAATCACTTGAGGAGATCGATCTGCCGTAGGAGGAGATCGATCTGGTTCCCTTAAATTCCTCTTTTTCACGGCATTTTCAAGCATGAGATCGATCTGTTGAAGCTTGAGATCTATCTGCTCCAAACAGAGAGCTAAGGAGATCGAACTGTATGCTTGAGAATCGATCTTTTCATTACAGAATGTTTAGGAGATCGATCTGGCCCCATGGGAGATTAATCTGCTCTATTCCATTGCTCAAATAAGAGCATTCTGGCTCTTCCAGATTTATCTCTCATCCCATGAGATCGATCTGGCCTTCATATTTTTCAGATTTTCTGCAGTTTTTCTGCCGCAACACACACCCAAACATCCTTAATTTGCTGCCATAGTCATTTTCTCATTCGGCAACCTTTATGACTTGAAAATAGCATCCATTCAAGCTTTATACATATTAAAACTTGCATGTATTCATTGTATAACCAAAGGTATACAATATAAAACCAAATGGAAGTACTTAGATTCATGCAACTTCCTTCTATTTACCACACTACTCATTTTGAGCTCCAATCACATTCATCACTTATAAAAGCTCATTTCTTCATATTCATACACAATGAAACTTGTATGTACATTATAAACTCATATTACACGTATGTACATTACATTTGTAGAATTTACATTAATTGTACTTCACATTACAAGTACATTACCACACTTATGAATCCATAAGGTTTACATTCAAAAATACGGGTCTTACATTCCTCCCCTCCTTCAAGAAATTTGGTCCTCCAAATTAGAACCAAGTTACTCTTCAAAAAATTGGGGGTACTTCTCCCGTATCAAATTCTCCAATTCCCATGTGGCCTCTTCCACCGTGTGATGTTGCCAAAGGACTTTCACCAAGGGAATTGTCTTATTCCGTAACACTTTCTCTTTTCTATTCAATATCCAAATTGGCTTCTCAACATATTTCATACTCTCATTGAGCTCCAACGGCTCATGTCTTATCACATGTGCTAGGTCTGGGTGATACTTCCAAAGCATAGAGACGTGGAAGACGTTGTGAACATTTGCCAAGTCCGGTGGCAATGCCAACCTATATGCCTTATCTCCCACTCTCTCCAAAATCTCGAAGGGTCCGATATATCTAGGGCTCAACTTGCCCTTCTTACCAAATCTCATAATACCCTTCGATGGTGAAACCTTTAGAAATACCAACTCACCCACATCAAACTCTAGTGGTCTTCGTCTCTTGTCAGCATAACTCTTTTGTCGACTCTGAGCTGTTCGTAATCTCTCACATATCAATTGGATATCCTCAGAGGCCTGCTGTATTAAGTCTGGAGCAAAAATCTGTCTGTCACCAACCTCTTCCCATCCAATAGAGGAACGTCATCTGTGCCCATACAGTACCTCATAGGGTGCCATCCCGATACTCGCATGATAGCTATTATTATAGGCGAACTCGGCTAACTACAGGTGATCATCCCAAAAGCCTCCAAAATCTAACACACACATTTTCAACATATCCTCTAAGGTCTGTATAATCCTCTCTGACTGCCTATCTGTCTGAGGATGAAAAGCGGTGCTAAAACTCAGTTGGTTCCCCAGCGCTTCCTGAAAATGTTCCCAGAAATGGGAAGTGAAGCGGGCATCCCTATCAGAAACAACGCTCACTGGAACACCATGTAGCCATACTATCTCTTCAACATACATGTTTGCCAACTGACTCAGAGTATCGGTAGCTCTCATAGCTAGGAAATAGGCGAACTTAGCCAACCGGTCCACAATAACCCATATGGCATCATGACCTCTATGGGTCCTCGGTAATCCCATCACAAAATCCATGGTGACATGCTCCCACTTCTATATCGATATCAGTAGAGGCTGCAAAAATCTTGCAGGCTTCTGATGCTCTACCTTCACTTGCTAATAAATGAGACATTTAGCGACATATTCAGTAATGTCTCTCTTCATTCCAGACCACCAATAAACCTTTCGAAGGTTTTGATACATCTTAGTACTCACCGGATGTATCGTGTACCTCGATGAGTGAGCATTTGATAAAATCAGCCTCCTGATCGCAGGATCCTCGGGAACACATACTCCACCCCTGAACCTCAATAACCTATCAGCACTCAGCTGAAAATCAATACCCACACCTGTCTGTATCTGCCTCAGCCAATCAATGCACCATCAATCGTTCTACTGGGCCTGCTAAATATGGCCAATCAGCTCCGGCTCTAATCTCAAACTAGCCATGATATCCAATCTCTCCGTTCCAGGTAGGGTTACATCTAAACTGAGGTTCGCAAAGTGTTCCAACAATTCATGCTCTCGTGCCATCATAGAAGACACCAAACCAAGGTTCTTTCTACTCAAAGCATCGACAACTATATTTGTCTTAATCGGGTGGTACATGATTTCACAATCATAGTCCTTCAGGAGTTCGAGCCATCTCCTTTGTCTCATATTCAGTTCTTTCTGCTAGAACAGGTACTTAAGGCTCTTATGATCTGTGAACACCTAAAATTTCTCACTATAGAGATAGTGGCGCCATATTTTCAAAGCAAACACCACGGCCGCCAACTCTAAATCATGCGTTAGGTACTTCCTCTCGTGATCTTTCAACTATCTAGATCCATAGGCAACTACCTTCCCATCCTGCAAAAACACATAGCCCAGTCCTTGGTGTGATGCATCCGTATACACCGAGAATCCTCCTGAGCTGGTAGGAATGGTGAGAACTGGAGCAGTGGTCAATCGACGCTTAAGCTCCTCAAAACTCCTCTCACATGCCGCATCTCATACAAACTTAACATCCTTATGCGTGAAGCGTGTCAACGGAGCAGCTAGTCTAGAGAAGCCTTCTATAAATCTCTGATAATACACTGCCAATCCCAAAAAACTTCTGATCTCAATAGCTGTCTTGGGTTATTCCCATTGTACAACCGCCTCAATCTTGGATGGATCCACTGATACCCCATCCTTCGATACAACATGGCCCAGAAATGAGATCTGCTCTAACCAAAAGTTACACTTGTTGAGTTTGGCATACAACTCTTTCTCTAAGAGGGTCTGCAGAAATACTCTCAAGTGCTCCTCATGATCTTCCTTGGACTTGGAATAAACCAAAATGTCATCAATGAACATAATTACAAACTTGTATAGATATGGCTTGAATACATCATTCATCAGTGCCATAAATGCTGCGGGGGTATTCTTCAATCCGAATGGCATCACCATAAACTCGTAATGGCCATAACGGGTACGAAATGCTATCTTGTGTATATCGCCACTCTTGATCCTCAACTGATGGTACCCTGGCCATAGATCTATCTTAGAAAATACTTGGGCTCCCTGGAGCTGATCCAGCAAATCATCTATGCGTGTATCACGACCTCCTTTTGTGACTTACCAAAAACCACTATAAATTTTTTGCCTTTTACTTTACTTACCTTTCTCTCCTCAACAGTTGGGGTATTAGTTACCCATTCACATTCATTCACAATATACATAGAATTTTGTATTCTTTTTTATAACATAAACTGTTATACAGTATTTTTACATATACATCTCGACCGTACAATAGTTTACATAACTGTGCTTATACATTATTCAGTACAAAATGTTCGAGTGTATATACCTCTCGTAAGATGGATAGGCAGCAGATACAATGAATGCTATACCTCAGTTGGACTCAATCTATTGCGGATGATCTGTAAAGAGTGGAAAATAAAGGGGGATGAGCAAACAATGCGCTCAGTAAGGAAATCAGGTAAGCAAGTAGACATCCACACTATCTACTGAAAATAAGGGTTTGTCTTTCCTTCTCTCATCTCAAAGCATGTATCAAAATGATATAATATAATACAGAATAAAATTCCATGTACTTAAAATCATGCTTAGTTATCAAAGGTAGGCATTCATGCAAAACAGTACATCTTTATAAATTTAGGAATGCCTTTATCTCAATCATGCCATTTACATTTAAATCACAGTAAATATGGCATTTCACAACACAACACAAACCGGTTTCTGACCTATCTCTCTCTCAGGTCTAATCGTCTCATGAAAACAAGTGATATAACATACAAGACTCAGTGGCTAATGCAATACTCTCCTGGACTATGGCTATATCCTATAATGTGAAATCTCAGGCAACACAAATCTCGATGTGCGGGTATCACTACTGTAACGGGAGGGGGGTCAGTCCATCACAACTGCCAGCTATATACTCCTCAACTCCACACCTCTACCACACGGTACAGTGTACTTTATGCCACTCGCATAGTACAACGTACAACTGTGGACCCTCTCCTCATGGTCGGGATGCCTGCAATATGTCTTAGTCCTCACACCATGGAAATACATCATAGTCAGAGTGCTTGCCATAAGTCTTAGTCCTCATACTATGAAATAGTTGCCACGTCTCTAAATCCACGTGTGAACATCTCAACAGTGTGACACTCAGTCTACACGGAGGAAATCGTCACGGTTTTGCTAACATGCCTTATATATCACGTAAAAACAACATTGCGCATCTTGAGTGTGACTCACAATCAACACTCTGCCTCTTAAACATTGTGTATGCATTTCAAATTATCAAACACTAGTGCGAGTAACCTCTAGCACTAGGTTAATACATAATTCTCTTTTCAAATCAAGTACGAGCTATCGCTCTAGTACGATATCATGAAACACTGAGTATGAGCATAGCTCCCAATACTCTATATGCATCAAATCACAAACTGAGTATGAGCAATGTTCCCAGTACTCTAACATGCATAAAATAGCATTAAGATATAGTACGAGTATATCCTCCATTACTATGTGATGCATATCTCAAAATATAGTGCGATTATTCTCTAGCACTTATGGTTTTCACACAAAACCATATAGATGGTTTAGTTAAATCACAACTCTCTCAGTTCAAATCAAATTAGCACTTAAATGTGTTGTTTTTGCATATACATGAAAACATTAGCCATTCTGTCATGCAACTCATGTATTTTGGGTCACAACATGCTTTTCAGGCTTTTTATCCTATTTTTGGATAAAATCACACTTTATCTCTATCACACATTAGGCCTATTCATGGAAATTCATATAGAGTATAATATCAAAACTCTATTTAAAATACGTGTAGTCATCTCTAGCTACTCATGAAATTCTCTTATCTCGGATCACGTCAAGTGACCTTTCTTCCTCAGTTCTGCTCACTCTTGCAGTCCGATCAGCTTCCAATGTGATTTCCGAAGCTGTGATAATTATTGGCATTAATATATCACTCTATACTCATTCCATTTGTCAAATCTCAATTAAACTCATCAATCTCACTATTTCCTCCTAATATGGCATTATACCATATTTTCACATAACTATCTTTATTTCTCTTTATTTTCAATTTATGCATTTCATAAGATTAACTCATAATCTTTCATACATGCATATTTCATCATCAAACCAATGTTAACATCATTTTCTCATTGCTTTCTCACTTTCATGCCAAAACTAGGTCATGCTCATTATTCGTGATCCTTTTATTTCCAACCTTTCATATTTATATCAATCAACTCATCATTACACCTAGTTTAACATATATCAAAGTGGTGTATTAAATCTTACCTAGTGGAACTTTCCTTCCTTTTTCATCAAGATGGTAAAATCTTTTTTGCTCCTTCAACTCTTGATTTCAATCTCTTGTTTCCAAGTATGTTGCTCTCTTCTTGCTAAGAATAACTTTGCTCAACTGTATCTCACTCAAAACTGGTCACAAACTGAAGTTTTCTAGTGTTTCTTGGCTAGGTTTAGGTTTAGTTCTCAAATGGAATAGTAACTCTCGGGAAAATGAAATGCAGAAGTCCAGTATTTATAGAATTATCTTGATGAAATCGATCTGCTACCCTAAGAGATCGATCTGCTCTGCATTTTTCCTCTTGAAACCGACCTTCCAGACCACATGAGATCGATATGTTGCAACACAGAACCTTAAGGAGATCGATATGCTCTTGCATGAGATCAATCTGTTGCAAGTCAGTAGCTTAAGGAAATCGATCTGGCCCTTCTGAGATTGATTCCTTCAACATAGAATGCTCAGTAGATCGATCTGCTCTCTAATGAGATCGATCTTACCTGTTCCATCTCTCATATAAGAGCATTTTTGGCTCTTTCAGATCGATCTCTCATCCTATGAGATCGATCTCTCATCCATATTTACCAGATTTTACTGCAGTTTTCTGTAGTAAACACACACCAACTTCATTTATTTTGTTGTCATAGTCATTTTCTCATTCATCCACACTTAAGGCTTGAAAATGACATCCATTCCTACTTCATATACATTGAAACTTGTGTGTATTCATTGTATAACCAAAGGTATACAATTTACAACCAAATGGAGCTTAGAACTTATGCAACTTATGCATACTTAAATCCATTTTACCACACTACTCAATTTTCTATATATTCCCATTCATTACATACTTAAGTCCATTTCTTATTATTCATACACAACATAACTTGTACGTACATCACCAACTCATTTTACAAGTATGTACATTCAATCTATGGACTTTACATCATTCATGCTTCACATAGCATGTACATGTATGTATTTAGAAATTTAAGGGACTTACAGCGTGGAAGGGGGTATTTGTTCTTAATGGTGGCCTTATTCAACAACCGGTAATCTATACACAATCGGAGGCTTCCATCCTTCTTCCTTACAAATAGTACCGGAGCTCCCCACGGTGAGACTCTCGGCCTAATAAACCCCTTCTCTAACAATTCTTGCAGTTGTTTCTTTAACTCATCTAACTCAATAGGAGCCATACTATACGGTGGTTTCGATATCGGCTCGGTACCAGGCACTAACTCTATGCAAAATTTCATTTCCTTTTCAGGTGGTAGTCTTGGTAATTCGTCCGAAAAGACATCAAGGTAATCCGCAATTACGGGTATGTCCCTCAATTCCAGGTGTGCCTCATCTATATCGACCATGTAGGCAATGAACCCTTCACATCATTCTTTCCACCTTTAGTATCACAAGTTATCACATCCATATTCCGAATAAACAATACATTCATCTCTCAAGTATTAAAAATTAAATTATACTCATTTCATTCATTATAATCATGTGATTTCATTTTATTTCATAAATCTTACAACATGGTTTCCTATCTCTGGAAACATCAAAGTCTTAGCATGACAGTCCATAACAACATAATTGGTCGCCAACCAATCCATTCTCAAAATTACATCAAAATCATTCATATTTAATATAATTAAATTGGTTGTCATTTCCTTTCCCTCTATCATCAGTTTACAATCCCTACACACATGCTCAATCAATTGAATATCATTCATGGGTGTGGAAATCAACAACATCTTATCCAATAATACAGGTTTCACATACTTCAATAATTTATATGCAAAGAAAGGTGATATGAAGAAGTGTGTGGCACCAGGATCAAATAATACCAATGCTTCTAAACCAAAGATTAGGATGGTACCTTTAATCATATCCGTCGAAGCATCTGTGGTGTCCTGATCCAATGCATGTACTCTTCCTCTGCTCACACCCGCTATCTGCTTCCCTTTTTCCTCAACTGTAGCCCTCCTCCTCGGGGCAGCTGTCTCAACTGGAGCTCTCTCTGGCTCCTTGCCCTTCTGTGGGGCAGTTTCTATCTTTTCGAGACAATACTTAGCTATATGTCCTGGTTTCTTGCATTTGAAACACACTACAAGGGTCATCGGACAAGGCCTAGTCCCATGAAATCTATCACATCTCCTGCACCTCTCAATAGTAGGCTCTGGTCCTCCAATAACCATACACTTCGGTGCAGTCAAAGCAGGGTACACAGGAGGTCTAACAGCTCTCTCTTGTACCTCCTCGATCTTAGGTCTCTTCTCAAAAAACCTTTGTCCTCCTCTCTTAGCCACTCTATCAAACCCAGATTTCTTTCGATCTCTGTCCTTCCTAACATTAATCCTCTAAAGCTCAGAGGTATTTCTCTCATAGTCTTACTCACATAACTGAGCCTTATGTACCGCCTCCTTATAAGTCAGGATGTCAAACAGGGCTGGCTTAGTCTGGATGGCCAATCTCAATCCATCAACGAACTTCTGAATCTTTCGGGTCTCACTGCCTATCGTATCTGGGTCATATCTCCCCAAAGACATAAACTTGGACTCATATTCGTCCATAGTACGGTTCCTCTGAACCAAATTCATGAATTCCATCTGCAACTTCCTCTGTGCGGTGGCTAGAATGTACTGTCTTTTGAAGGCCTCTAAAAATATCTCTCATGTAATCTCAGAGTGTCGGACCTTCAAAATAGACTCGGTGGATCTCCACCAGTGCTCTGCCTCGCCTTTCAGCATAAACACGGCAAAAGCTACCTTTTCAGCTGAAGTGCACCTGAAATATCTGTACAGCTTCTCTATCTCATACACCCAATTATCCGTAATTACTGGGTCCTTTACCCCTCTGAACACTGGGGGTTTCAACCCCTGGAACTCTCGCAATCTGCTCAACTCGCAGTTATAGCCTAAATCACTACCGCTCTGTTGTGGAGCGATACGAGAAGCTATATCCTGGGCTGGAGGTGGTGTAACAGTAGCAGTCTCTGTAGTCTGAGGCCTCTCTGCCTTTGCAGTTGCCTGTCCAGTCGTAGGCTGTGCTGCGGGACCTTGTCGATCACCGACACCCAAAGCCTGTGTGATAATCTCCACTAGGTTCTCTATACTCTGCTCTATCCTAGCAAAGCAGTATCCCCTGATCTCTCAGTAGGGTTTTGTGGAGTCTAATCAGTCTGTGGCTCCGCACGGCTCTCAGGCCTACCTTTACGGCCTCTAGCCCGTGCTCTCGCCCCTCTACCTTGGTGCGTAATTGGCATAATGCCTAACTTCCTATATTAAAATCATTTATCAAACTCAATTCATCACGGTATACATAGTTATATCTAAACAAAAGCATAGTACTATGGGGATATACTTTTCCTACATTATATTACTGACTCACATCAGGCCAACACAGCTCTGATACCAATCTCTGTCACGACTCATTTCATTCTTTTTAACCGAAAATCACTATAAATTTTTTGCATTTATTCCTTTCCCCAGTCGGTCGTGAACAAACTTACCACTACACTGTTGGGCTGTGAGTCAATAATAATCCGCTCAGAATATCCATTCTCAGTTAATAAAAATGATGTCATACATTTGAACGTTAATCATTCATTTATACAAAATATGATTACTGACATTTACATCCCCATAATTACAACTCAAAAGACTACTGTGCTTTTACAATTGTTTAGATACAAAAAGAATCTTCATGTGTATACCTCTTAGCGATGGATGGCATCAGATATCCAAAATACAACGCCTCAGTCCTCACTGGGCCACTATGTACGCATCTTTCATTTAATCTCATAAAAGGGCAATTCATTTAAGAAACCTCCTTTTTAAATCACATCATCTTTCTGTACCTATGTAGGAGAGCCTTCCTACCGAATAGAGCCTCCCTGCCCCTCCAGGGCTTAAAGATGTTGGCTTAAGGATCCTTTTGTACTCATGTAGGAGAGCATTCCTGCCGAACAGAGCCTCCCCGTCCCTCCAGGGCTTAAGGATGTTGGCTTAAGGATCATTTCATAAGAGAGCCTCCCCACCGTACAGAGCCTCCCCGCCTCCTCGGGCTTAAGGATGTAGGACTTAAGGATCTTACCGTAAGAGAGCCTCCCTACTGAATAGAGCCTCCAGGCCTAACAGAGCCTCCCTACCTCCTCGACCTTAAGGATGTTGGCTTAAGGATGTAAGGCTTGAGGATCTTACCAACTTCTACGACCTCATACGTACCACAATGTGCAAACTTGTGTGAGCAAAGCTCTAGCACGACTCATGCATCCTATCATAAAGAAATCACGTACGAGCATAGCTCCAGTACGGTTCTATGCATAAGAAAACCATTCAAAATCCACGTACGAGCAGAAGCTCCAATACGACTTATAAACTATCATCACAAATCAAATCAATGTGCGAGCTAAGCTCCAGCACTTTCATGCAAGTCAAAGCATCAAAATCTAGCACGAGTGAGGCTCTAGCGCGATTTAATTCACATAGCTTGATAGGTGGCTCATATGTATTCAAAACACATCACAAACATGTTTAGCACCTCACATGTGTTATTCCATAACATCAATAAAAACCTAGCCAGCCTATCTTTTTATTTGCTCAAATCAAAGCATTGTGTTTTGTGAAAACATTCAGAACACGTGATTTATGCAATTATTAACCTTACTATCCCTTTTTATACATCCATATAAAACCAAATCATCCAACATTCGCAACCATTTTCGCATACCAAACAACTAATTTCTTAAACATTCATGAATTTCATAAACACCCTATATTCACCCACAAAATACGAGCAGCTACCTCTATAAACTTACAGAATTCTCTTACCTGGAATCACGATGCGTGATTCCACTTCCTTAGCACTGCTTACTCGTGCGTAGTTCGATTCGTCTCCAACGAACTCTCCAGAATTGCACATAAACGTATTTTACATCACTTCAGTCGATTACATCGTAACTCTTGCGTTTACTATAGTCGATTCGACTTATAGTTTCTTTTAACTCTCATAAGGCCTATTAACTCATTCTAAATCGATATTAAATATATATTAAGCTCATAGTGTTCATGTCCCATATATTTTCGCACTATGGCTTTTCCATCAACACTACATGTGCTCATTTTTCTAATTCCACTCAACCCACAATGTAGTTTCATTTTACCCATTTCAAATCATCCACATTACTCAAATGACAACTTAGCAATTCTCACAAATCACCAACTCATCTAATTTACACTTTCTCACACTAGACTTATTCCATTTTGTAGGTCACATTAGTTCCAATACTACCTAGATGGTTTCAACTAACAATACTCATGCAAATCAACTCCAACATTAATAAACAAACCAATGTGCTTGAGTTGGAGAATTAGAAACTTACCAATCTAGTTTTTCTTCTTGCTTCAAAGGGGAAATACTCCTTGCTCCTTCAATGCCAACAATGAGGTTTTGGGTTTCAACTATGTTGTTCTCTTTCTCAAGATGAATAACTTTGTGTCTAATGGCCTCCCTTCGAATCTTATTGGAAATGGGGTGATTTTAGAGAGAGAATCTAGGTTTTTGGGTTGAAAATGGAAAGAGATTCCTCAATCTCAAAAAATGCTGATTTCAACACCCTTTTTATAGAAATCACTTGAGGAGATCGATATGCCCTAGGAGGAGATCGATCTGGTCCCCTTAAATTCCTCTTTCTCACGGCATTTTCAAGTATGAGATCGATCTGTCGAAACTTGAGATCGATCTGCTCCAAACAGAGAGCTAAGGAGATCGATCTGTATGCTTGATAATCGATCTTTTCATTACAGAATGTTGAGGAGATCGATCTGCTCTATTCCATTGCTCAAATAAGAGCATTCTAGCTCTTCCAGATCGATCTCTCATCCCATGAGATCGATCTAGCCTTTATAGTTTTTAGATTTTCTGCAGTTCTTCTGTAGCAACACACACAAACATCCTTAATTTGCTGCCATAGTCATATTCTCATTCGACCACCTTCATGACTTGAAAATGGCATCCATTCAAGCTTTATACATATTAAAACTTGCATGTATTCATTGTATAACCAAAGGTATACAATATAAAACCAAATGGAAGTACTTAGATTCATGCAACTTCCTTCAATTTACCACATTACTCATTTTGAGCTCCAATCACATTCATCACTTATAAAAGCTCATTTCTTCATATTCATACACAATGAAACTTGTATGTACATTATAAACTCATATTACACGTATGTACATTACATTTGTAGACTTTACATTAATTGTACTTCACATTACAAGTACATTACCACAGTTATGAATCCATAAGGTTTACATCCAAAAATACGGGTCTTACATGGATGAACCTACATTGTAAAATTTTCCAAGTTATGAGAATAAGTATATAAGGTTTTGACAAAATGCCATAGCGAAGCAAATGATGAACTAGAGGTGCCATGAGCTTAATATCGATTTAGTATGAATCGATGGTTCTAAAAGAATCCAATAAGCTCTCGAGATATAGGTGAGCGATCAAATGAAAGCCTTGTAAACGTTAAAGGAAACTATAGGACGAGTCGACTTTAGTAAATGCAAGGATTGTGTTATATTGGACCCAATTGACGTGGAATATGATTTTATGTAGTCTCGAAGATTTTGTTGGAGGCGAATCGAACCGCGCAATCAAGCAGCTTTAAGAAAATGGACTCACTCGACGCGATTCTAGGTAAGGGAATTCTGTGAGTGTATAGAGATAGCTGCTCGTATTTTACGTTTAAATATAGGGATTTGCAAAATGCATGGTTATTTAAGAAAGTGATTGATGGTATGTGTGAATGACTACAAGTATTTTGTATATGATTTGATTTTGAAGTGACTCTTATAAAAAGGGATAGTAAGGCTAATAATTGCATAAATCACATGTTTTGATGCTTTTACGAAAACACATTACTTTGGTTTAAGCAAAATGACGGATAAGGCTGGCTAGTGATTTCTTAATTTTATGAGAAAGCATAAGTGAGGTGTTAACCTTGGTTTTTTAGAGTGTTTTGTTGAAGTAGAGCCGCCTATCATATTTACGTGAGCTAAAATCGTGTTGGAGCTTAGCTCGCACCTTGATTTGAATTATGATGATGTTTCATAAATCGTATTGGAGCTCTTACTCGTACGTGTATTTCAATTGACTTTCTTATGTATATAATCGTACTGGAGCTATTCTTGTACGTGATTTCTTCATGATTTTATGCATAAAGTCGTACTAGAGCGTTGCTCGTACGAGGAGATTTATTGATGATGCATGAATTGTGCTAGAGCTTAGCTCGCATATATTTTCACACTGTGGTATGTATGATGTTGTGGAGATGGTAAGATCCTTAAGCCAACATCTTTAAGCCCGACGAGGTGGGGAGGCTCTCTTACGGTAAGATCCTTAAGCCAACATCCTTAAGCCCGTTGGGGTGGGGAGGCTCTGTTCGGTGGGAAGACTCTCTTACATGAAAATGAAATGCTCCCACGTGCACTTGAGACTGTGTAGGTTATACATGGTATGGGGTAGATAAGACCTACGGCTGGTACCCCCAACCATGATATGGGTCCGCGGAGTACATTGTACCGTGTAGATCACATGGATTACATTGTACCGCGTGGTTAAAAAATTGCATGATTTCTTCATGATTTTATGCATAAAGTCGTACTAAAGCATTGCTCATATGAGGAGATTTATTGATGATGCATGAATCGTGCTAGAGCTTAGCTCGCACAGGTTTTCACACTGTGGTATGTATGATGCCGTGGAGATGGTAAGATCCTTCAGCCTGACGGAGTGGTAAGGCTCTCACACGGTAAGATCCTTAAGCCAACATCCTTAAGCCCATTGGGGTGGGAAAGCTCTCTTACATGAAAATGAAATGCTTCCATGTGTTGGAGCTTAGCTCGTACCTTGATTTGAATTATGATGATGTTTCATAAACCGTACTAGAGCTCTTACTCGTACGTATAGTTCAATTGACTTTCTTATGCATATAACTGTACTGGAGCTATTCTCGTACGTGATTTCTTTATAATTTTATGCATAAAGTCGTACTAGAACGTTGCTCGTGCGAGTAGATTTATTGATGATGAATGAATCATGCTAAAGCTTAGCTCGCACAGGTTTTCACACTGTGATATGTATGAATCATGCTAAAGCTTAGCTCGCACAGGTTTTCACACTGTGGTATGTATGATGTCGTGGAGGTGATAAGATCCTTAAGCCAACATCTTTAAGCCTGACGGGGTGGGGAGGCTCTCTTACGGTAAGATCCTTAAGCCAACATCTTTAAGCCCGTTAGAGTGGGGAGGCTCTCTTACATGAAAATGAAATGCTTCCACGTGCACTTGAAACTGTGTAGGTTATGCATGGTATGGGGAAGATAAGACCTACGACTGGTACCCCCAACCATGATATGGGTCCGCAGAGTACGTTGTACCATGTAGATCACATGGAGTATGTTGTACCGCGTGGTTAAGAAACTACATGATTTCTTCATGATTTTATGCATAAAGTCGTACTAGAGCGTTGCTCGTACGAGGAGATTTACTGATGATGCATGAATCATGCTAGAGCTTAGCTCGCATAGGTTTTCACACTGTGGTATGTATGATGTCGTGGAGATGGTAAGATCCTTAAGCTCGACAGGGTGGGGAGGCTCTCACACGGTAAGATCCTTAAGCCAACATCCTTAAACCCGTTGGGGTGGGGAGGCTCTCTTACATGAAAACAAAACGCTCCCACGTGCACTTGAGACTGTGTAGGTTATGAATGGTATGGGGTAGATAAGACCTACGACTGGCACCCCCAACCATGATATTGGTCCACGGAATACGTTGTACCGTGTAGATCACATAGAGTACGTTGTACTGCGTGGTTGAGATACTGCGTGATTTCTTCATGATTTTATGCATAAAGCCGTACTAGAGCGTTGCTCGTACGAGGAGATTTATTGATGATGCATGAATCTTACTAGAGCTTATCTCGCACAGGTTTTCACACTTTGGTATGTATGATGCCGTGGAGATGGTAAGATCCTTAAGCTCGACGGGGTGGGGAGGCTCTTTTACGGTAAGATCCTTAAGCCAACATCCTTAAGCCTGTTGAGGTGGGGAGGCTCTGTTTGGTGGGGAGGCTCTCTTACATGAAAACGAAATGCTCCCACGTGCACTTGAGACTGTGTAGGTTATACAAGGTAT